>OX376324.1:15000-10015000 GCA_947369225.1 Hofmannophila pseudospretella
ATTCCACCGGCTGTCGAGGACGAGGCCAAGGTAGCGCATCGTCGACTCGACACCGATGGACACCCCGCCCACTACAAGGTGAGCACCGGCTGGTGGCGCCTTTCGAGGCCCGTGAAACAGCAGGGCCTCAGATTTGTCCAGGGCCACCTCGAGCCCCAACCGCCGGATCCTTGCCACCACATGGGCTACTCCAGCTGTGGCAAGTATGGACGCCTGCCTGTATGTGGCGCCGCGGGCCGTGACGAGGGTGTCGTCTGCGTAACAAGTTACGTCGACCCCCTGTAAGTTGGCACCCCGCAGCACCCAGTCGTAGCCGATGTTCCACAGGAGCGGTCCGAGGACCGATCCCTGTGGGACACCGCACGACATTGCCCTTTGTTGCCACTCGTTGCGCGCTGGATACGTGACGGCCCTCTCAGAGAGATAGGCCTCCACGATCCGTCGCAAGTGGCCAGGCATGCAGTGATGCCGGAGCGCCTCGGTGATGCAGGTCCAGGGCAAGGTATTGAAGGCATTGGCGATATCAAGTGAAACCGCCAAGACGACCTCACCCCGAGACACCGCATTCTCCGACAAGGCCCTGACCCGCGAGATCGCATCGACCGTGGATCGGCCCCGGCGAAAACCAAATTGGCAGTCGCACAGGTCGGGCCCCGTCCCCTCCAAATGTCTGATGAGGCGGCCGGCAATGACGCGCTCAAAAAGCTTGCCCACCTCGTCGAGGAGCACGATGGGGCGATAGGCTGACGGAGAGTCAGGTGGTCGTCCCTCTTTCCGCAGCAAGACCAATTTACCCGTCTTCCACCTGCATGGGAATTGGCCTTGTGCCAGGCACGCGCTGAATAGTGCCCTCACTCTGGGCTCCAGGGCCTTGAGAGCCAGCACCCAGGCGCGCCCGGGTATCCCGTCCGGTCCCGGGGCAGTGCTCTTTGCGCGCAGTCGTAGCACGGCCGCTGCAAGTTCGCCCTCGGACACCTCAGGCGCCCCCGCCCCCTCGTCGTCGACTTCGCGCTCGACCCATGCGGGCGGAGCCATCGGCGGAGAGACGTGTTCCTCCCGATGTGGGAACAACGCCGACACCACCTGGTCAAGGAGTTGGGGCTGGAGACTCTGCGTTAGCGGAGGGGCCCAAGGGCGGAGCTTGCGCCTCACCATCCTGTACGGGCGCCCCCACGGGTCGGCATTTAAAGTCTCCAGCATCTCCTCGTGCGCAGACTCCTTGGCCTTGCTTATGGCCACCTGCAGGCCCTTGACTTTGCCCCTATAGGAGGCGTAAAGCTGGTCCTCTAGGCCTTCATCACGGGGCCGTCTTCTTCGGCATCTGGTGTACCGGCGTCTCGCCTCCACGCACTCCTCACGGAGCTGTGCGAGTTCCGCGGACCACCAGTACACCCGACGCCGAGGTGGGAGAGGTTTCACGCGGGGCATGGCCGCGTCACAAACGTGTAACATGGCCTCGCCGAGCGATTCGGCCGCCGCGTTTACCTCCACCGGGTCTTCGGACCCCTTGATCCACGCCTGGACCAGCGCCGCCTCCACTAGCAGGTCACTGTCGAGCCGCTTCAGCGACCAATGCGGGCCGTTCCCCGCCAGGGACCGGCTTGGGCCGCTCGGGGTTGCTGGGAGTGTGGACACATCGAACCGGATATACCTATGGTCCGATAGGGTCTCCACACCCTCCAGGACTTCCCAGCCCCGGACACGGCGAGCCATGGGGGCATTCGCGAACGTGACGTCCACGATGGATCCGCCCTCACGCCGCACGCACGTGTCGACCGTCCCCTGGTTGAGCGCAGTCAAACCGGTGGCGATCGCCCACTCCTCCAGCTCATCGCCCCGCGCATTCGGCGCTCGGGATCCCCACACCAAAGACTTGGCATTGAGATCCCCAGCGACGAGCATGGGTCCATGGCTTTGCCCGACGAGAGCTCCAATTTGAACCAGCAGCTGCTCGAAGTCGGCCAAGCTCCCATTCGGCGAGAAATATGCCCCGATGACCGTGACACCGCCCAACAGGACCGCGACAAACCCCTGACCCTTCACAACTTTTTCGAAGGGTGGGGAGCCACCGGCAGTCGTCGTGATTATGGCCACCTTACCGCTACAGTCCCCCACCCAGTTATCCCGGGGGGGTACAGAGTAAGGCTCAGCGACCACAGCCACGTGAATCGACCACTCCGCCATGCTCTGGATTAGCAAATCCTGAGCTCTGGCGCAGTGGTTGATGTTCGCCTGTAGAAAGTGGGTGGCCATCTAATTGACGGTCATCGGGTCCTCCTTCTCGGTCCGGGCTTGGGAGCCGGACGGGATCGGCTGCGAAGGAGCTTTGGGGCCATCGCCAACCTTTTTTCCCTTCTTTTTGGTAGGGGGGGCAGTGCAACTCTTGCTGCCAACCCTGTGCCCCGCCGGTTTACCGATAGCCTCGCACAGGGTGCAGTGTGGCTCGGCAGTACACTGGGCAGCCTTATGGCCCAGCTGACCGCAGCAATAGCACTGCCCGCTGCGGTCTACTTCGGCAGTGCATTGGCCGCCTATATGCCCGGTTTCCAGGCATCGGTAGCACCGCAGGGGCCTAGGCTCGAGCAGTTTCACCTGCGCCGACACCCACCCTACCAACAAACGACCTCCTTCCGTGAGCTTCTTCGCGGCCGTGACCGGGCAGCGCAGGTACAATGTACCGAGACCATTAGAACCGCGCCGGATTTCTCCAGCCTTCACCTGGTCCGTGGGGCACGCGCCCACACGCGCCACGGCATCCACGATCTCCTCTGCCGACACCGAGTCATCCAGGCCCGCGACTCGCATTTCTGCGCACTTAACGGGCCGCGAGACCCGGATTATTTCGGCGCTTAGGGACTCCCTCAGTTTGTCGGCAAGTTTGTCGGCTTTATCTCCGCTGGTCGCTCCCGGCACCTCCAGAATGCGCGCACCCGTGGCCGCTCGACGGAACCGTAGGGCCGTGATGCCGAGACCAGGGAGGTCTATTTTGCTTCTCGCCTCTGAAAGCACGTTGGCATACGTCGCTCCCTTCTCCTCCGCACCCGGCTGCAGGGTTATGACCACCGCAGCCGACTTCGGAGGGCGAAGTTTGCGAGCCTTCTTCGGGCGTTGCCGTTGGCGCGGCTGCTGTGTCGCGCTGGCTGGCTTTTTAGCGCCCTGCCTGCCCACTACGGTCCATGGCAATTCCGCGGGCGCTGATGCGCGCGGCCGTGGGCTGGACTCCGCCGGGGTAGCTTCAGGCTGGCTGGGCTGAACAGGCCTAGTGGCGCCGCGCCTCTTCTTTTTCCCCTTCTGTCCCTCCTGGGGTAAGGGGGCAGGGCCGGGCGCCGCCCGCCGCGGCTCCCTCGCAGAAGCAACGGCAGCGGCGACGGCTCTGTCCGCAGCCAGAGGGGGCCGCAGACGCTTCGCCGGTAGGAGCCTGTCCTCCAGCGCCTCCAGTCTCGCGCTCATCATAGTCCCTACTTGGACCATAATGGCACGCGACAGTTGCTCCGCCTGCGACGCCGCGCCCAAACCGCTGTTCGCTGGGGACTGCTCCGCGGTTGCCTTCGGAGGAGTGGGTGAGGGCTTTTGGGCACTCTCCATGTCGGCCCTTAATTTCACCATCTCCTCACGAAGGCCGGCCACCTCGGACTTCAGGCGGTCGTTATCCGCCTGCAGCTTGGCCGTCTCATCGGAAACTGAGCGCCGACTCAGTTCCGCAGTGGCCTCGCTAATTGAGGTCGCCGCCTCCTTCAGGGCCCGTATGAAGGTTCCCTTCAGGTTGCCCGACGTGGCGGCGACCCGTGTTATCACCGCCACGGCTTCTAACACCTGTCCCCTCAAGTCCGAGGCCGTTTTGTCGTCCCCCTCGGGCTGGGACGACGAGTTCGACAGGCGCGTTACCCTGTTGGTTCGGGCCCTCGACGCCATATTGTCCACTTCCTGCTCGGCATTACGGAGAAACTCCTCCCTCTTCGCGGTGTTGAGCGCCGCCTTCGCCTTCGCGAGACCAATATAATGCCCTGTAGTGGGCGGCCGGCCTCGCTTCCTCTTCGCGTCTTTCTCGCCGACGGGCTTGGGGGTTTTATCCCCCAACACCTCGTCGTCGTTCGAGCTAGAGGAGCCCGGCTCGGAAAGAGCAATGCTCCTCTTCCTGGCTCCTGTTTCCCTTTCCGGGGAGTCCCACAACCGGCCCCAAGACGATGGGTCCGATCGTACCTCGACCATATTCGAGTCGGTCTCCGACCCTCCTACGTCACTCTCCTGCTCTTTCTCCCTTTCTTCCTCTGTTTTTTCAGTTTGTTTGTTTTTAGGTTCCATTTAGTTCCCACGAGTAGTGGGGGAAATAAAAGGTCGACCCGGGTAACCCCCATCTCCGAGCAAGCCTAGGGTTTAACCCGTCCAAGGTGTCGGCCAAACCTCAACGGGGAACGCTCCATAGTAAAGACTGATTAGCCCGTCAGCCATGCGAGTGCTACAACACCCGGACTTGCATCCACGTATAGATGCAAACCCGGACGCTGCAGACCACCCACATCCCCTGCCGCTGCGCCGCCGGACTGGGATTCGGAGGATTTTTTATAGAGGAATCCACCTCGTAGCCCGGGCGATTAAGCCAAGGCCGTCGCGGCCGTGCAGAGCCGTGAGTCCCGCGAATAGGTCTCACGTCCCCGCACGGAGTTACGATGTCGACGGTGACAGGAACATGCCCTCAAATGTCTGCCCGGCGGCCGGTGAAGGCACGCCGAGCCCGCCCTCGGCCCGTCCGCTGAGCCCTCTGCTCGACAGAGGGCACGCAGAGGACCGCCTCTCGTTGGGAAACCCCTCCCAACTCCCCCCCATTCCCCGTCCCCCCCCAGTGTTTGGTCCGCGGGAGCAAAGCTCCTACCCACCCAGAGGGTGAGCATTCCCCTATCCGCCACCTGGGGACGCGCCACGTCGGGGTTCACCTCCCCGCCCACTTGGACAACCAAGCAGGTTCGTGGAACCTAACCTAACCTAACCTAACCTAACCTAACCTAACCTAACCTAACCTAACCTAACCTAACCTAACCTAACCTAACCTAACCTAACCTAACCTAACCTAACCTAACCTAACCTAACCTAACCTAACCTAACCAATTTGTCTCCAATCATGGTGCAGGTGATGACTGGTCACGGGGGCTTCTCCGAGTACTTGAACCGATTCAAGTGCAAGGAAAGCCCTGCCTGCATCTGTGATCCCGCGGTGGAAGAAACTGTGGTACATTTGCTGACCGAGTGCCCAGTATACGCCAGATTAAGATTTGACTTTGAGCAAAGAACACAATGCACAGTAAGTAAATCCACATTAAGCGAATTAGTAGTCGATAAAATGTATAGATCTTCATTTATAGATTACTGCGAAACAATCGCAAAAAAGGCAATACAATTAAATAAAACAGACTAATAAGGCGGAAAAGCAGTGAAAATTGTATAAAACATGTGCTGCGCACATGAAAGTATAATTATAAGAAATATAGTGTGTAAGAAATAGTATATTAATGTGTATTATGAAAATACACAGAGTAAATATACATGTATGAATAGGAGTAAGAATAAAGGGAAAAAAAAAATGTATTATATCTGTATATTATAAAAATAGTTGAGTCACATATTATAAGTTTCGCATAAGAGTTTGTAAATGTATCTTAAGACCAAAGAAGACAGAAAAAAAGGAAACAAAAAAAAAACATAAGTTAAAAAAAAAAAAAAAGAAAAGAAAAGATAAGTGGAAGAAAAGGGAAAAAAAAAGAAAGAAAAGAAAAAAAAGGAAAGAAGAAAAAACAATAATACTACTTATACGTAGATATATTTAAATATGTAATAGTATAATACCATACCCCCATCCTCGTCCCCAATTTTGCCTTACCACCTTGCACATATCGTGCATCTGTGACAACCAAAATAAAGAGAAAGACTACTAACCGTTTTCAGCTACAAAAAGTCTCCGATCTCATGTCGGAGGATTCTAGCCGAAAATACAAAAAAAAAAAAAAAAAAAAAAAAAACCTAACCTAACCTAACCTAACCTAACCTAACCTAACCTAACCTAACCTAACCCAGTAGCAACCCAAACTCGGTCACAATAACATCTAATTCACGTCGCTCCTCATTAAAAAATCGCTATCTTCTAAAATAACATTGTAAATTGCAAAGTGATAGTGCTGAGTGATAGTGCTAAGTGTACTTAACACCATACATTGGAGGCAACACCGAGGGCATCGAGGTTCCGGAGCTATTGAGTCTGGACTTTGCCGTCTCGTCACCCAGCCACCACAAAGTGTACAAGGTCAGCAAAAACACCATTATACCGGGCTTCCTGTGATCTATCCACTGGTGCAAAAACCATCAAAATCCCTTCAGCGGTTGTCGAGATAGAGCCTTCACAAGCCGGCCATACTTACGTGTAGCTTGACCTACTTTGGTGCAAACACGTGGAGGACAGCCAAATCATCTTGGGCTCCGCGAGCGGCTCGGCCTCCTCAGACACCACAGACACCATACCTGAAGACAGGCAGCAGCACCACACCAGCCAGTGCATCATCAGGTCACCAGCATCAGGAACCCCCCCTCATACCAACACCCCCCCCCCCTCACCCCTCGACACCACGTGAGCGGTACCCCCCCCCCCCCCCGCGCCCCACCCCCTTCACCCCCCCTCGCCTCCCCACGACACCTCCCCCTCCCCCCCCCTTCAAGTACCTCACCCCCTCAAATTCAAGGAGCCATAACTCAGGAACGGCTGCACCTAGAGAATCGAGAGAGGTGTCGTTTTGAAGGGCTCTCCAGGACGCGTCGATTGGCCCCAACAGATTTCCCCTGCGGGACCCCCTCACCCCCTCAAATTCATAGAGTCATATCTCCGGAACGGCTGTAGCCACAGGATCGAGTGACGGCTCATTTTGAAGGGTTCCTCGAGGCGCACCAATCGGCTCTAACGGATTTCCCCCCCTCTCACCCCCATCAATTTCATTGGACCTCAGCAGAACCTTTCACAATCTAAAGACACTATTCACACAGTGACCCAATAGACATAAGCTATTCATAAGAATTGTGTATAAAAACCTACCTAACGTAACCTAACAAAACATCCAAAATGTCGACCAAATCGGTAACGTCAATGACATCGTCGATAAAAACAACAAAATCGAAAGTGACCAAAACGCCAAGCACCAAATCGGCCCCACCACACCCACCTCCAAGGAAGTCAAAAACCCCGACGAGGCCTCCAACAAAGAGTGTGGAAACATCGCTGCGTCAAAAAACTCTGACTAAAACGGCAGCGGCGGCGGCAATAAGGGTGGCGTCAAGTGATGTCAAATCCCAATCATCGGAGGTACCCCTTCCAAAAACACCCGAATCAGAACGTCAGGAGTTGGAAGCGGTATTAGACGAGCTCGACATCAAGAGCACACCGATATCGGCGGCCGACAACGAGGACTCTTGGTCTGACTTCTCGGCACAATCCAGTGCAATGGGGGGAAGGCTAAGTATGCTCCCACATCCAAGCAAGAGTAAAGGAGGAAAACCTGTAATAATGGATCTCGCCACACAAACAGCAAACGAGCTCCTCCAACGAGGGAAATCCGCGCTCGAGCTGGCGGGAAACATGAAAAAGGAGTGCAAGCTCGAAGCACATGACAGCTTGCAGGGTTTATACGAGATCATCTTGTCAATCTCCGACTCGAGAGCCCGCCACAAATGCTCACTCGAACAGGAACGAGCTCGGAATGCAAAAGAACTTGTTCGAGTTGAGAGGGCCCACCAGAGGGAGATAAATGATCTCCACAAGATCCAACTCCAAAAAATCACAGAGGCGCAAACAACAATAGAGCGCACACTAAAAGAGGCCCAGGATATAAAAACATGGCTAAACTTCGAATTGGACGGCCCTCTACAAACAATAAAAACCATGGGTGAAGGCGTCGCCATGCTAAGCGCCGCTCCCCGATCTTCGACGCAAGTGGAGAAAACTAGCTCCCCGCAAATAGGTGACCACACCGGGATGCTAAAAACCATCAACGATAAGGCCAGCGAAATCGTTGTAAGGCTCTCCACACTCCAACACACGGTCGAGGATCTGGGAGACAGGACGGTGCTGGCACTTGCCAATCGCGACTCAGTCATCCCGTCGCAAATCCATGTCAAGGACCCGGAAACGGATGGCATAGCCCAGGACATAACGGAGATCAAAAACATCCTTCAGAATCTCCAAGGAAGACCTCCATGCCAAGCTCCCAGCATACAGGAGCAAAGGACCGCTATTGAGCCCCTACTGGTCCCCCTACAAGAGCAGGTGCGGTGCATTAACAGGGAGGTCAAAGAAGTGAAAGCCCTAAAGGAGCTCACCCTCAGCACCCCTCACAAAAACATCGGGGCGGAATTGGCCTTAACGGAAGTGAAAGACCAAATCAATGGCCTGAAAAACACGGTGGCCAAACTGACTGAGGACGAAGCTCCGAAAAGGCCAACTTACGCTCAGGTGGCCATGCGACCACGACCACCATCCGCACTTTTCCCACCAACTCCATCGCACACACTCATTATTCAGTCGAAGGACCCCCAACACACTGGAGAACAAGTCCTCCTGAAAGTAAGGAATGCGGTGGACACCAAAACCACGGGAATAAAAGTGGACAGAGTAAGGAAGGCTCGAAATCAAAAAGTCATCTTGAGCTGCACAGCGAAGAAAGACGCAAAGATAATCGCGGACCAGCTCAGGAAAACCAGCGGACTAACCGTCAGCGAACCAGCGAACAAGAACCCGCTGGTCGTCATTAGAGACGTCATGTCGTACCACACCAATGACGACATGGTCGACTCACTCAGGGCACAAAATGCCGACCTTTTCCGAGGCATCGAAGAGGGTCAAAAACTTATTAAAATAAGATACCGCAAAAAAGCAAGGAACCCACACGAGTGCCATCCAGTACTCGAGGTGTCCCCCATCGTCTGGCAGAAGCTGATAGAGGCCGGAAGGGTATACATAGGTCTCCAGCGACGGCCGGTTCTCGACCAGTCGCCACTAGTGCAGTGCTCGCGGTGCTTGGCCTACGGTCACTCCAAGAGAGTGTGTTCCGAGGCTAAGGACCGATGCAGCTACTGTGGAGACGACGGACACGCAATTTCCAAATGTCCAGAAAAGGCCAACGGCACAAAACCATCGTGCCGAAACTGCTGCCTGACAAAGCGGACCCCCCCAGAGACACTCCACACAGCATTCAGCGAAGAGTGTCCTGAAAGAGCAAAATGGGATGGAATAGCAAGATCGCGAGTTTCTTACTGCTAAGGGCACCCACAGGAACACTGCAAATTGCGCAATAAATACGTCACAACAACAAGAACCAACAAACTCTCATTGTTACCTAAATGTGATCCAAGCAAATCTACAACGCTCTAAACTCGCAACAGCGG
The DNA here is from genome assembly GCA_947369225.1 of Hofmannophila pseudospretella. Lineage (NCBI taxonomy): Eukaryota > Metazoa > Arthropoda > Insecta > Lepidoptera > Oecophoridae > Hofmannophila > Hofmannophila pseudospretella. Next base: position 24,418 of record OX376324.1, read on the forward strand.
AGCTTCTGAGTGAGATGACTCGGAGGGGTGCTTCACTAGCTCTAGTACAAGAACCGTATACCGGAAACACAGGAGAAGTGAAACATTACCCAAACACCCGAGTTATCCAGCGTAAGACTAGTGCTGAAGGAAGAGTTAAAGCGGCAATAATCACAGTAGGAAACTGTATAGAGGTGATCGAGGATCCCCAACTAGTAACTGAGAATATTGCCGCAGCACGGATTAAGACTGGAAACACCACAGTGGGAGTTCTATCCGTATACCTCGATGGTAACGCACAAATCGGTACCGATATAGAGAGGATACGTAACGTCTGCGCAAACCTTAAAACCCAACATATCCTACTAGCCGGAGATGTCAATGCCTGGAGCCCATGGTGGGGAAGCAAAACAGCAGACCATCGCGGTGAGGAATACAGTTCATTTCTGAACGAAATGGATTACCACATCCTCAATACAGGCGACAGTCCCACTTTCGAAACTTATCGGGGAGGAAAACTTTACGCTAGTCGAGTAGATGTCACAGCGTGCAGTTCCTCCCTCCTGGGTAAGGTCGACGAATGGACGGTGGACAGAAACATCACAACATCTGACCACAATGCCATAACCTTCACAGTACAACTCGAACAGGCTCCACAAGAACTAAAGCCACAAACGACCCGTACCTACAACACCAATAAGGTAGACTGGTCCAAGTTCGTCACCACGCTCCGCGAAAACCTTGAGGGGAGCCAACTATCGACTGGGACAGCTGAGGCCACGGCTACCACGGAAGACCTGGAGAAGATTGTGGAATCATACATAACATGCATCACAAAGACTTGTGATACCGTGATCCCAACACTTAAAACCAAAAAAGGGAAAACATACCCACCATGGTGGACACCAACTCTCGAATCCTTAAAGAAAGAGGTTTTAACCAAGAAAAGACGGATTCGGAACGCCGCTCAACACAGAAGGCAAGGCGTCTACGAAGATTACGTAGCCACCAGGGACGACTACAACAATAAAGCCAAAGAGGCACAAACTACGAGCTGGAAAACTTTCTGCTCAACACAGGACAGAGAAAGTCTGTGGGACGGAGTCTACAGAGTCATTAGAAAGACGGCGAAGCGCAAAGAAGACTTATTATTAAGAGACTCTTCAGGAAACACCATAGGCCCAGAAGAGTCCGCGAAACTACTAGCGCTAACGTTCTACCCGGATGACACTGAGGACACCGAAACCACAGAACATAGGCAAATACGACATCAAACAGAAGGGAAATCAGCCTCGGAACTTCCAGAACTGTCTGGCGAGGATCCACCTTTTACAGAAACAGAACTACTAAGGGTATTACAACAACTTAACCCAAAAAAGGCACCAGGACCAGACGGGTTCACAGCGGACATATGCACTGCGGCGATAAACAGCAATAGAGAAGTGTTCTTGACGATTGCGAATAAATGCCTTTCGCTCTCACACTTCCCAAACGCCTGGAAAGTCGCGCATGTGTGCATACTGCGGAAACCGGGAAAAGAAGACTACACCCATCCCAAGTCGTACCGCCCAATCGGTCTGCTCTCTGTCCTGGGGAAGATCGTCGAAAAAATGGTCATCTCCAGGCTCCAATGGCACCTATTGCCTCAACTCAGCTCTAGGCAATACGGCTTTATGCCACAACGAAGCACGGAGGACTCGCTCTTCGACGCGGTGACACACATACGACACGAGATAGAACAAAAGAAAATCGTCATTGTTGTGTCACTCGACATAGAGGGAGCCTTTGACAACGCGTGGTGGCCAGCTATAAAAAGTCAAATGGTTGCCAAAAAATGCCCTCGCAATCTCTACGGCATAATGGAGGCATACCTACAAAATAGGAGGGTAAGAGTCAATTACGCCAGACATCAATTCGAAAAGTCCACAAACAAGGGCTGCGTACAGGGCTCCATAGGCGGTCCCACACTGTGGAACCTCCTCCTGGACACACTTTTGGTTCTACTTGAACAAAAAGGGGTACACTGCCAGGCTTTCGCCGATGACGTGGTACTTATGTTCTCGGACACAACAACTCCCCCCCTACAAGCCAAAGTGAATGAGACACTAGAAACCGTGAGAACTTGGGGAATCAGAAACAAGCTAAACTTTGCACCACATAAGACCAACGCAATGGTTGTGACAAGGAAGCTTAAATATGACGAACCAATCATAATCATGGGAGATACTCGTTTACCTCTCGTCACAGAGATCCGCTTGCTAGGAGTGACTATAGACAACAAGCTCACCTTCAATGCACACGTCTCCGCAATATGCAAAAAGACTGCGGACATTTATAAACAACTGGCGTGTGCAGCAAAGGTGAGTTGGGGACTAAACCCAGACATAATAAAAACCATCTACACCGCTGTCATCGAGCCAATCGTGCTGTATGCAGCAAGCGTGTGGGCCCCCGCAGCCACAAAGATATCCGTACGAAATCAACTGGATACGCTGCAGCGAGGGTTCGCACAGAAGATCTGTAAGTCTTACCGCACGGTCTCATTGACGGCGGCCCTGGTATTGGCGGACCTCCTACCAATCGACCTAAGAGTCCAGGAAGCAGCGCGCCTGTACAGGGCAAAACGAGGAGAAGCCTTGGATGACTCGCTGGCCGACAGTGAAATGGAAAAGAGAGTCAGCCACAGCGAGACACCTCATCCCAGCAAGCAAATCCAAATAGTTTACGAAGATGTCGAGAACTTGGATACAGAAACTCCTAACAGCCACCACATATCCGGTCCCCAAATATACACGGACGGCAGCAAGATTGAAGGGAAAGTCGGAGCTGCCCTAACATGGTGGAAAGAAGGGAGGGAAATCAAGAACTCGACATTCCGTCTTGAGTCCTACTGCACAGTATTCCAATCGGAAATGTACGCTCTCCACAGAGCGGTGGAGATGGTGAAAAAGAGTCGGGAGACTACGGTGAGCATACTCAGCGACTCAAAGTCGTCCCTGGAAATGCTGGCCGGCTTCCCGACATATCACCCCTTAGCCTTCACCATCAAGAGGAACGTACAGGAAATACGGGCAGAGGGCCGAGACGTCAAACTATATTGGATAAGAGCACACGTCGGCACAACCGGAAACGAGAGAGCCGACGAACTCGCCAAAAAAGCGGCACTCACCAAAAAGACGGCCGCAAACTACGACCTATACCCCATCTCTTACGCAAAACAACTAATCCGTAAGGACACCGTGGCAAAATGGCAAAAACGGTACGAAGCTTCGAGCACAGGGGAAGTCACCAAAGTCTTCTTCCCAGACGTTGCGCTTGCGCATAGAGTCATATCGAAGACAAAGTTAACACCCCCACAAGTGCAAGCTCTAACCGGACACGGAGGTATCGCGGAGTACCTACACCGCTTTAAAATCAAGGACGACCCGGCCTGTGAATGCGACCCCGAAAAGAGCGAGTCCATCTGGCATGTTCTCCTGGAGTGCCCCAGATTCCAGGTGGCGCGGTTTGAGTTGGAACACCAGATCGACACAAATCTGGACAAATCAAACCTCAGCGAGGTCATTTCCGACGGGTCAAAGAGAGAGTTCTTCCTGAGTTTCGCTGAAAGTGTCATGCGTAAAGCGGCAGTAAGAAATAAAACACCAACCGCGACGAGTCAGCAACAACCCACGCAGACACAACAAATCCAAGTGTCGGACCACACCTTAGACACAGAGGCTGAAAGCGAAACATCCACTCAAACCATCGAACAGGAATCAAGGACCTTACTGGACCTGACGGACGTGAGTACCCCGGGAGTGACGCTGCGGACGGTAGCTCTTTTCATGGACACGGCACGCGAAAAGCTAGGAATAGTTTTTGTACGCGGCCTCGACAACGGCAGGGTGGCCATGTCTCCTGGTTACGGAGCGGCGTTAAAAGGCTCCACAAACAAACCTAAAATGAAATCACCGGAACTCATGCAGCTTCCTGAAATAACAATAAAAGGAATCAAAGTACGCAAAGGCGGAACAAAAACTGGGAAAACGTTGATAATTATCCCCATCGTTACAGCAGAGGATTACATAAACCTAATAGTGATATTGGAATCGCTAAAATCCGCCGCAGAACTGAGCGGAAAAATGGGGGCAACAATCAGCGTGGACTCTATGGTAGTGAGCAACATAAAAGCGGACGTGGCATTCTATGCGGATGTGAGGCGATGCGCGGACACTCTAAGAATAATCATGTACGAAGACCGCGGCGAAGACCTCTCCTTCATGCAGCCAAAACCAAAAACGGTAAACCGTGATGGTGACAGGCGCGATGGGGCAGGTTCGCAGCGGAACCCGGGGACGAGTTGGACGTATGATCCCGGCCAAATTGCACCTGAGTCTCCAAAAACCAACAGCGAGACACTCCAGGAGAAACGAGCCTCTGAAAAAACAACTCGGAGAGAAGATGCCTGGAATCAAAAACAAACGGACCAACTGGACACATACAGACAACTAACAGCCTTGTCACAAGCGGCAGACGGAAGTGCTCAACAAACACCAATCGAGCAGGCCGGATGGAAACGGAAAATGAGGGAATTAGCTCAAGGTAACCCAATCGCTACCTTTCTGGACACCTTTTTAAAACGGGACAAAACCATTCCGTCCCGAGAGCTACCTGACACAACCTCCAACCCCAGTCCAACAAAGGCCGATCTCAAGCTGGTGGAGCCTCCAAAACTAATAGCCGCGGATACCCCCCTAAAACACATGATCAATGCTTTCCTGGAGTTCCGGGCATCAACAGCCGGACACCTACGCATAACGGAGGAAACCTGCAAAGACATCCTAAATGCCTTCACAAAAAATAACAAAAGGCTAGCCGACAAGCTGGAGTCCGAGAAAGCGGCAATATTTGACAATATGACAGGTGCAGTCATAAAGGGCAACAAATCGGGTAAATACATGGCGGCGTACGGCATCGGATGTGGGTTTGTCACCCCTGTAGATGAAACGTCGGACCAGAGCAAATTTGTTGCCCCAGAGACAGAAAGGCACCTAGTCGTCAGCGAGCGCACTCGTATAATGCTGGATGTCCACGTTCTCAAAAGGGCAGACGCTCTATGCTCGGGAATAGAGGAGGAGCGGAGCTTCAGCACCTGGAAGGAACCAAAAATCGAGTGGATAAACGGCGTACCCGGCTGCGGAAAAACCACGTGGATCATAAACCATTTTACACCAGGTAAAGACCTCATCATCACGACTACTCTGGAAGCCGCCGCAGACGTCAGGGAGCGGCTGAAGAGTAAGCGTGGAGTCGAGGACGGAAAGAGGCACGTAAGAACTCTAGCCTCTATACTGGTAAACGGTTTACCCACGGGGAAGGACGGCACGACGGGATACGACCGTATAACAGTGGACGAGGCGCTCATGAACCACCTCGGAGCTCTAGTCATGGCGAGCCAACTGGCCGGAGCAAATACACTGGTGCTAATAGGGGACTTCAACCAGATCCCCTACATAGACAGAGACAACCTGTTTGTTCAACAATATGCGAGACCCGACCGCATCGTGAGCATCACGCAGGAACTAATATGCACGCACCGAAACCCAATGGACGTCGCATATGCCTTGCGTCAAATCTACCCGGGTATCTACTCATCGAGGAGTCAAGTGACCTCATTAAAAATGGAGAGATATTCGGGGGGGACTATACCGAGGGATATCACAAACTGCCTATACCTAGTCCATACACAGGCGGACAAAGAACTGCTCCGCGAAATGGGTTTTGGGGCGGGCGAGTCATCGCGTGTGCTCACGGTGCACGAAGCGCAGGGCCTCACATATAACACGGTCATAATTATAAGAACTAAAACAGGGAAAAACAACATCTACGACAGCATCCCGCATGCAGTCGTCGCTGTCTCACGACACACTCAGAGCTGCACGTACTACAGCGACGACAGCAATGACGCAGTGGCGCACTTTATCTTGGCGGCCTCGAGAACGGCACCTAGTAATATTATTGCCTACATCACCAAAATGGCTATAACAGCTGGAGACACCAAGGTTTTGGTGGAGCTGAGAAAGTGCAAAGGCGAAACGCCAACAACAAACACTTAATCCGAACGACGAGCCGATTCGGTCAACAACTAGGCAATTAGGCACCATATATTAAAGTGTGTACAATACAATTAACCTGTATAATAATTTCAATTATAAATAACACGTTTGTAAACATTAAATTTAGCATATCACTTAGCATATAGCTTACCATTGCATTAATGTTAAGGATAAACATTGTTAACATCATTTGAAAAAAAAAAAAAAAAACAAATACACAAAAAAAAAGATGAGCGACTACATTAGATGAAAACATTATTTAAACAAAAATTACATAAGCAAAAAAGAATTAAATTGCATTATCAAGAGCTTTGACTCAAGTCAAAGGTGTAAAAAAGACTACATTTAAAAAAAAAAAAAAAAAAAAAAAAAAAAAAAAAAAAAACCTAACCTAACCTAACCTAACCTAACCTAACCTAACCTAACCTAACCTAACCTAACCTGACCGGCCGGCCCGCCGGCGCCGCGCGCTGCGCACACCATTATCGTGTCGTCGCGCGATCCGCGCCACACGGCGGATGACGTTTTGAGCTGCATCGGTGCGGCGGTGGATGCGCGCGCGGATGGCGTGCGCGTCGACCGGTGCCGTAAGGCGCGGGACGGTAAAGTGGTGCTCGGCCCAGCTGACCGTGCGCGAGGCGGAGAACCGCCGCCCGTTGGTGGAGGTGCGCGACGTTCTGCGCGCCACTAGTGACGAGGAGATAGTGCGTTCCGTGTGGAGTCAGAACCCACACGTAACGCAGGGCCTGGACGAGCGCGAGGAGAGCGCAAGGGTGCGCTTCCGGCGGCCCGCGCGTAACGCGCACGAGTCGCACGCCGTGTTGGAGGTGTCACAGCGACTGTGGCGCCGCATGGTGGACCGCGGCTATTTGTACGTGGGGCTGCAGCGACGGCCAATGGCCGACCGCTCGCCGCTGGTACAGTGTTCGCGCTGTCTCGGCTATGGCCACTCGCGGCGAGGATGTGATGGCGAGCGAGACGTGTGTGCGCACTGTGGCGGCGAGCACATGCGCGCGCAGTGCCCGCGCCGCGCCGAGACCGCCGCCTGCGTCAACTGCACGCGTGAGGGCCGCCCGGCGCCCGAGTCTGCGCACGCCGCCTTCAGCGACGAGTGCCCGGTGCGACGCCGGTGGGACGCCATAGCGCGGTCGCGAGTGGCATATTGCTAAGGGCACCCCGGGTATGTCGATGCTGCAGGCAAATGTCAACCGCGCGAAGTTGGCCACCGCCGAGTTGGTGGCGGCGGGCGTGCGGCGTGGCGCGGCGCTACTGCTGCTACAGGAGCCTTACGTGGGCGCGGTGGGCGAGATGACGGCGCCGCGCGGCGCGCGTGTCGTGCAGGCACGCGCGCCGCGCCGTGCTGCGCCCAACCGCGCCGCCATCGTAGTATTGGATGCGGCGTTGTGTCTGGAGGTGGACCCCGCGCTGCAGTCGGAGGACCTCGCGGCCTGCGTGGTGCGCACGGCCGAGGGACCGCTCGCCGTGTTGTCGGCCTACGTGGAGCCCGGTGCGGCCGCGCCCGCCGCCGAGCGCCTGGCGCGCCTGCGCGAAGTCATCACAGCGCTGGGGGCGACGCGCGCGCTCGTGGGCGGCGATTTCAACGCGTGGAGCCGCTGGTGGGGCAGCGAGCGCGACGATGAGCGCGGGGAGGCGCTGGCCGCGCTGCTGGACGAGCTAGGGCTCACCGTGATCAACGAGGGCGTGGAGCCCACCTTCGAGGTATGGCGGCGCGGCCGCGCGTGCCGTAGCTGCGTGGACGTCACCGCGTGCGGCGCCGCGCTGCTGCCGCGCGTGCGCGACTGGCGCCTCGAGCCCGATTTGAGTACGTCCGACCACAGGGCCATCGCCATCCTTTTGGCCGCCGGCCCGCCGCCGCCGCCTCCGCGTTCCTCAACGCGCAGGTTTCACGCGGCGCGCGCCGACTGGCCGCGGTTTGACGAGACACTAGCGAGCGAACTACGGCGGCGCGCACTCGACGCAGAGCGACTGGCCGCACTGGACGCACCCGAAGACGTCGAGGACGCTGCACGTGAGTATGAGGCGGCTGTGACGGCTGCGTGCGAAGTAGCAGTGCCCGCACTGCGGCCGCCGCGCGCGCGCGCCGATCCGCCCTGGTGGTCCGCCGAGCTAGAAAAAATGAAAAGAGAAGTGACGACACGCAAAAGACGCATCCGGTGCGCGGCGCCGCGCCGCCGCGAGCACGTGGTGGCCGAGTATCAGCGCGTGCGCGAAGAGTACTCGGAGGCGGCGCGTGCCGCGCAGACGCGCAGCTGGAAGGAGTTCTGCACGGCGGGCGAACGGGAGAGTATGTGGGACGGCGTGTGGCGCGTGCTGCGCGGCGCGGCGCGACGCCGCCCCGAGGAGCTGCTGCGCGACGCGGACGGGCGCTCATTGTCGGCACGGGAGTCGGCGCGGCTGCTGGCCGACACGCTCTTCCCGGACGACGAGTCGGAGTGCGACGCACCAACGCACGCGGAAGTGCGCGCGCGCGCCGAACGCGAGGCGCCGCGCGTGCCCGACGATCCGCCATTCGCGGCGGCCGAACTTCAGTGGGCGGCGCGCAGTTTTGCGCCGCGTAGGGCGCCCGGCCCCGACGGCCTGCCGCCCACAATCTGTGAACGCGCCGTGATGCATGACGGGGGGCGCTTCCTGGCGCTCGCCAACGCCGCGCTAAGGGTACACTGCTTCCCGGCCATCTGGAAGAGGGCAGCGGTGTGCATTATACCCAAGCCTGGCAAGGAGGATCTCGCCCATCCGCGCTCCTATCGGCCGATAGGGCTGCTGGCGGTGTTGGGCAAGATCCTCGAAAAGATGATGGTGGGGCGGCTGCGGTGGCACGTGCTGCGCACATTGAGCCCGCTGCAATACGGCTTTATGCCCCAAAGATGTACGGAGGACTCCCTCTACGACCTCGTCCGGCACCTGAGGGAGCAGATCGAAAAGAAAAGGATCTGCGTCCTCATCTCGCTGGACATAGAGGGGGCCTTCGATAACGCGTGGTGGCCTGCCATCAAGGTCCAACTATTGCAGCGGGGCTGCCCCTCAAATGTGTACCGTCTGCTGTCGTCATACCTCTCGCAGCGGGCGGTGCGCGTCGTGTACGCGGGCGAGGAGCACGTGAAGGAGAGCACGCGCGGCTGTGTGCAGGGCTCCATCGCGGGACCCACCCTCTGGAACGTGCTACTCGACCCGCTGTTGGCGCGCCTCACGGAGCGAGGTGTGCGCGCGCAAGCCTTCGCCGACGATATTGTGCTCGTGTTTTCAGGGGGCTCCATCACCGACCTGCAAGAGGAAGCGAACGACGCGCTGGCCGTCGTGTATGACTGGGGCTCCGACAATAAGCTGAGGTTCGCACCGACCAAGACGAAATGCATGGTGCTAACCAACAGGCGGGGCGTCGGGGCCCCGGTCTTACACATGGGCGGTCGAGATTTGGAGGTGGTGCCGGAATTTAGACTTCTCGGAGTCATCGTGGACGATAGGTTGAGCTTCAAGTCCCACGTCACCGCCGTCTGCCAGAAGGCAATTAATATATTTAAGCAATTAGAACGCGCGGCGAAGGTGACGTGGGGCTTGAACTCGGACATCCTCCGGATCCTCTACGTGTCGGTGGTGGAGCCCGTGGTGCTGTACGCGGCGAGTGTGTGGGCGCCGGCCGTGGAGCGACAGTATAATGTGGAACGCCTGCGCGCGGTCCAGCGCGGCTTCGCGCTTAAAATCGCGCGCGCGTATCGCACGGTGTCGCTCGCGGCCGCGCTCGCCGTCGCCGGCCTGCTGCCGCTCGACCTGCGCGTGCGCGAGGCCGCGCGCCTCTACAGGGTGAAGCGGGGCGAGCCACTGGGGCCCACCATGGACCGGCCGCTGGAGGAACGAATCAGTCACTTGGACATGCCACACCCGGCCCGCCGGGTGCCCGTCGAATACACCGACATAGAGACGGTCACCGAGGAGACGCTCACCAGGCACGACGTCCGGGGCCCGCATATCTACACGGACGGCAGCAAGATAGAGGGACGAGTGGGAGCTGCGGTCACGGTCTGGCGGGACGGGGCGGAGGTCGAGTACCGCACCCTGCGGCTCGAGCCCTTCTGCACCGTCTTCCAGGCCGAGATGGTGGCGATTCTGAAGGCGACGGAATTAGCTGGAAGGTTAAAGGAAAACCAAATAAACATATTCACAGACAGTAAATCATCGCTAGACTTGTTGCGAGACCCAACCTCCCAGCATCCCGTCGCCTTCAGAATCCAGCGAACAATCACCGAGTTGTATGCCGCCGGTGTGGATGTGCGGTTGTTCTGGCTAAGGGCCCACGTCGGCACGCCCGGCAACGAGCGGGCCGACGAGCTGGCCAAAAACACGGCCCTTAACAGTAAGAAGAGGGCGGACTATGACTGCGTGCCGGTATCGTACGCCAGGAGGGTGATCCGGGAGGACGCGCTGGTCGAGTGGAGCGCGATGTACGCGGAGCTCACTCGCGACCGGCCCATCAGCGTGTTCCTGCCGGACGCGGCCTGCGCATACCGGTACGCGGTGCAGACGCGACCGCACGCGCTGATCACGCAGGTTCTCACGGGTCACGGCGGTCTCGGACAATATCTACACCGCTTCAAGCTGCGCGACACGCCGTGGTGCGCATGCGAGCCGGGGGCCGTCGAGGACGTCCCGCACCTGCTCGCCGACTGCCCGCGCTTTGCCGCAGAGCGACAGCAGCTTGAGGCGGCCACCGAGACCGCTGTGACGCGGGAGAACCTCAGCGTACTACTTGTGGGCAAAACCACAAAGTCCGCATTCGCCCACTTCTGCGCGAAGGTGATGAGGATAGTGTGTCGGCGGAACGGCAGCACGGCACTATGGAACGACGGTTTTTGATTATTTAATTATTGTAATTTTAAATTTATCTTTAACTTCATTTATTTTGAGCCTTTACATTTTGAATTTAATTAATAGAATACAGGCCATGTTGTAATGTTATTAAATTATTATTTTTTGGGTTATAATACCTAATTCACTTTTTAATTATTATTTTATATTTTACATTATTTTTTATTATGATAAAAAAAAAAATATGGCATAAAAAGAACATAAATACAAGTTCCAAAAATAAAAAAAAAAATAAAAAAAAAAAAAATGTGTACTATGGAATACACTAAAGAAAATATAAATGAAAAAAAAAAAAGGAAAAGTAATGGAAAGGTGCCATTTATATATTATAGTATTTATTACATATTACATTATTTATTTATTTGGCCCTACACTCCCATACCTATCTCCTGTCCGCATCATCATTTGTGCATTATTGTGTATTCCATGTAACTATTTGCATGTGAAATCTGCTTATACGAGCAAATACCGCAATAACAACGTCTCTGACCTGTGTCAGAGGAGACAATTGCGCGGTCACAAAAAAAAAAAAAAAAAAAAAAAACCTAACCTAACCTAACCTAACCTAACCTAACCTAACCTAACCTAACCTAACCTAACCAAAGTGGTGCTCGGATGTGCCGACAAGGAGGACGCCAAGCGGGTGTCGGAGCGGCTGCGCACGGCCCAGCTGACCGTGCGCGAGGCGGAGAACCGCCGCCCGTTGGTGGAGGTGCGCGACGTTCTGCGCGCCACTAGTGACGAGGAGATAGTGCGTTCCGTGTGGAGTCAGAACCCACACGTAACGCAGGGCCTGGACGAGCGCGAGGAGAGCGCAAGGGTGCGCTTCCGGCGGCCCGCGCGTAACGCGCACGAGTCGCACGCCGTGTTGGAGGTGTCACAGCGACTGTGGCGCCGCATGGTGGACCGCGGCTATTTGTACGTGGGGCTGCAGCGACGGCCAATGGCCGACCGCTCGCCGCTGGTACAGTGTTCGCGCTGTCTCGGCTATGGCCACTCGCGGCGAGGATGTGATGGCGAGCGAGACGTGTGTGCGCACTGTGGCGGCGAGCACATGCGCGCGCAGTGCCCGCGCCGCGCCGAGACCGCCGCCTGCGTCAACTGCACGCGTGAGGGCCGCCCGGCGCCCGAGTCTGCGCACGCCGCCTTCAGCGACGAGTGCCCGGTGCGACGCCGGTGGGACGCCATAGCGCGGTCGCGAGTGGCATATTGCTAAGGGCACCCCGGGTATGTCGATGCTGCAGGCAAATGTCAACCGCGCGAAGTTGGCCACCGCCGAGTTGGTGGCGGCGGGCGTGCGGCGTGGCGCGGCGCTACTGCTGCTACAGGAGCCTTACGTGGGCGCGGTGGGCGAGATGACGGCGCCGCGCGGCGCGCGTGTCGTGCAGGCACGCGCGCCGCGCCGTGCTGCGCCCAACCGCGCCGCCATCGTAGTATTGGATGCGGCGTTGTGTCTGGAGGTGGACCCCGCGCTGCAGTCGGAGGACCTCGCGGCCTGCGTGGTGCGCACGGCCGAGGGACCGCTCGCCGTGTTGTCGGCCTACGTGGAGCCCGGTGCGGCCGCGCCCGCCGCCGAGCGCCTGGCGCGCCTGCGCGAAGTCATCACAGCGCTGGGGGCGACGCGCGCGCTCGTGGGCGGCGATTTCAACGCGTGGAGCCGCTGGTGGGGCAGCGAGCGCGACGATGAGCGCGGGGAGGCGCTGGCCGCGCTGCTGGACGAGCTAGGGCTCACCGTGATCAACGAGGGCGTGGAGCCCACCTTCGAGGTATGGCGGCGCGGCCGCGCGTGCCGTAGCTGCGTGGACGTCACCGCGTGCGGCGCTGCGCTGCTGCCGCGCGTGCGCGACTGGCGCCTCGAGCCCGATTTGAGTACGTCCGACCACAGGGCCATCGCCATCCTTTTGGCAGCCGGCCCGCCGCCGCAGCCTCCGCGTTCCTCAACGCGCAGGTTTCACGCGGCGCGCGCCGACTGGCCGCGGTTTGACGAGACACTAGCGAGCGAACTACGGCGGCGCGCACTCGACGCAGAGCGACTGGCCGCACTGGACGCACCCGAAGACGTCGAGGACGCTGCACGTGAGTATGAGGCGGCTGTGACGGCTGCGTGCGAAGTAGCAGTGCCCGCACTGCGGCCGCCGCGCGCGCGCGCCGATCCGCCCTGGTGGTCCGCCGAGCTAGAAAAAATGAAAAGAGAAGTGACGACACGCAAAAGACGCATCCGGTGCGCGGCGCCGCGCCGCCGCGAGCACGTGGTGGCCGAGTATCAGCGCGTGCGCGAAGAGTACTCGGAGGCGGCGCGTGCCGCGCAGACGCGCAGCTGGAAGGAGTTCTGCACGGCGGGCGAACGGGAGAGTATGTGGGACGGCGTGTGGCGCGTGCTGCGCGGCACGGCGCGACGCCGCCCCGAGGAGCTGCTGCGCGACGCGGACGGGCGCTCATTGTCGGCACGGGAGTCGGCGCGGCTGCTGGCCGACACGCTCTTCCCGGACGACGAGTCGGAGTGCGACGCACCAACGCACGCGGAAGTGCGCGCGCGCGCCGAACGCGAGGCGCCGCGCGTGCCCGACGATCCGCCATTCGCGGCGGCCGAACTTCAGTGGGCGGCGCGCAGTTTTGCGCCGCGTAAGGCGCCCGGCCCCGACGGCCTGCCGCCCACAATCTGTGAACGCGCCGTGATGCATGACGGGGGGCGCTTCCTGGCGCTCGCCAACGCCGCGCTAAGGGTACACTGCTTCCCGGCCATCTGGAAGAGGGCAGCGGTGTGCATTATACCCAAGCCTGGCAAGGAGGATCTCGCCCATCCGCGCTCCTATCGGCCGATAGGGCTGCTGGCGGTGTTGGGCAAGATCCTCGAAAAGATGATGGTGGGGCGGCTGCGGTGGCACGTGCTGCGCACATTGAGCCCGCTGCAATACGGCTTTATGCCCCAAAGATGTACGGAGGACTCCCTCTACGACCTCGTCCGGCACCTGAGGGAGCAGATCGAAAAGAAAAGGATCTGCGTCCTCATCTCGCTGGACATAGAGGGGGCCTTCGATAACGCGTGGTGGCCTGCCATCAAGGTCCAACTATTGCAGCGGGGCTGCCCCTCAAATGTGTACCGTCTGCTGTCGTCATACCTCTCGCAGCGGGCGGTGCGCGTCGTGTACGCGGGCGAGGAGCACGTGAAGGAGAGCACGCGCGGCTGTGTGCAGGGCTCCATCGCGGGACCCACCCTCTGGAACGTGCTACTCGACCCGCTGTTGGCGCGCCTCACGGAGCGAGGTGTGCGCGCGCAAGCCTTCGCCGACGATATTGTGCTCGTGTTTTCAGGGGGCTCCATCACCGACCTGCAAGAGGAAGCGAACGACGCGCTGGCCGTCGTGTATGACTGGGGCTCCGACAATAAGCTGAGGTTCGCACCGACCAAGACGAAATGCATGGTGCTAACCAATAGGCGGGGCGTCGGGGCCCCGGTCTTACACATGGGCGGTCGAGATTTGGAGGTGGTGCCGGAATTTAGACTTCTCGGAGTCATCGTGGACGATAGGTTGAGCTTCAAGTCCCACGTCACCGCCGTCTGCCAGAAGGCAATTAATATATTTAAGCAATTAGAACGCGCGGCGAAGGTGACGTGGGGCTTGAACTCGGACATCCTCCGGATCCTCTACGTGTCGGTGGTGGAGCCCGTGGTGCTGTACGCGGCGAGTGTGTGGGCGCCGGCCGTGGAGCGACAGTATAATGTGGAACGCCTGCGCGCGGTCCAGCGCGGCTTCGCGCTTAAAATCGCGCGCGCGTATCGCACGGTGTCGCTCGCGGCCGCGCTCGCCGTCGCCGGCCTGCTGCCGCTCGACCTGCGCGTGCGCGAGGCCGCGCGCCTCTACAGGGTGAAGCGGGGCGAGCCACTGGGGCCCACCATGGACCGGCCGCTGGAGGAACGAATCAGTCACTTGGACATGCCACACCCGGCCCGCCGGGTGCCCGTCGAATACACCGACATAGAGACGGTCACCGAGGAGACGCTCACCAGGCACGACGTCCGGGGACCGCACATCTACACGGACGGCAGCAAAATAGAGGGACGAGTGGGAGCTGCGGTCACGGTCTGGCGGGACGGGGCGGAGGTCGAGTACCGCACCCTGCGGCTCGAGCCCTTCTGCACCGTCTTCCAGGCCGAGATGGTGGCGATTCTGAAGGCGACGGAATTAGCTGGAAGGTTAAAGGAAAACCAAATAAACATATTCACAGACAGTAAATCATCGCTAGACTTGTTGCAAGACCCAACCTCCCAGCATCCCGTCGCCTTCAGAATCCAGCGAACAATCACCGAGTTGTACGCCGCCGGTGTGGATGTGCGGTTGTTCTGGCTAAGGGCCCACGTCGGCACGCCCGGCAACGAGCGGGCCGACGAGCTGGCCAAAAACACGGCCCTCAACAGTAAGAAGAGGGCGGACTATGACTGCGTGCCGGTATCGTACGCCAGGAGGGTGATCCGGGAGGACACGCTGGTCGAGTGGAGCGCGACGTACGCGGAGCTCACTCGCGACCGGCCCATCGGCGTGTTCCTGCCGGACGCGGCCTGCGCATACCGGTACGCGGTGCAGACGCGACCGCACGCGCTGATCACGCAGGTTCTCACGGGTCACGGCGGGCTCGGACAATATCTACACCGCTTCAAGCTGCGCGACACGCCGTGGTGCGCATGCGAGCCGGGGGCCGTCGAGGACGTCCCGCACCTGCTCGCCGACTGCCCGCGCTTTGCCGCAGAGCGACAGCAGCTTGAGGCGGCCACCGAGACCGCTGTGACGCGGGAGAACCTCAGCGTACTACTTGTGGGCAAAACCACAAAGTCCGCATTCGCCCACTTCTGCGCGAAGGTGATGAGGATAGTGTGTCGGCGGAACGGCAGCACGGCACTATGGAACGACGGTTTTTGATTATTTAATTATTGTAAATTTAAATTTATCTTTAACTTCAATTATTTTGAGCCTTTACATTTTGAATTTAATTAATAGAATACAGGCTATGTTGTAATGTTATTAAAAAATTTTTTTTTGGGTTATAATACCTAATTCACTTTTAAATTATTATGTTATATTTTACATTATTTTATTAATTGCAATGTTACAAACCGCATAAACCATTGTATTTGCTTGTAAGCTCGAAATTTAAAAAAAAAAAAAAAAGAAAAAAAAAAAAAAAATATGGCATAAAAAGAACATAAATCCAAGTTCCAAAAATAAAAAAATAAAAAAAAAATTGTACTATGGAATACACTAAAGAAAATATAAATGAAAAAAAAGGAAAAGTAATGGAAAGGTGCCATTTATATATTATAGTATTTATTATATATTACATTATCTATTTATTTGGCCCTACACTCCCATACCTATCTCCTGTCCGCATCATCATTTGTGCATTATTGTGTATTCCATGTAACTATTTGCATGTGAAATCTGCTTATACGAGCAAATACCGCAATAACAACGTCTCTGACCTGTGTCAGAGGAGACAATTGCGCGGTCACAAAAAAAAAAAAAAAAAAAAAAAAAAAAACCTAACCTAACCTAACCTAACCCAAACATAACCTAACCCAAACATAACCTAACCCAAACATAACCTAACCCAAACATAACCTAACCCAAACATAACCTAACCCAAACATAACCTAACCCAAACATAACCTAACCCAAACATAACCTAACCCAAACATAACCTAACCCAAACATAACCTAACCCAAACATAACCTAACCCAAACATAACCTAACCCAAACATAACCTAACCCAAACATAACCTAACCCAAACATAACCTAACCCAAACATAACCTAACCCAAACATAACCTAACCCAAACATAACCTAACCCAAACATAACCTAACCCAAACATAACCTAACCCAAACATAACCTAACCCAAACATAACCTAACCCAAACATAACCTAACCCAAACATAACCTAACCCAAACATAACCTAACCCAAACATAACCTAACCCAAACATAACCTAACCCAAACATAACCTAACCCAAACATAACCTAACCCAAACATAACCTAACCCAAACATAACCTAACCCAAACATAACCTAACCCAAACATAACCTAACCCAAACATAACCTAACCCAAACATAACCTAACCCAAACATAACCTAACCCAAACATAACCTAACCCAAACATAACCTAACCCAAACATAACCTAACCCAAACATAACCTAACCCAAACATAACCTAACCCAAACATAACCTAACCCAAACATAACCTAACCCAAACATAACCTAACCCAAACATAACCTAACCCAAACATAACCTAACCCAAACATAACCTAACCCAAACATAACCTAACCCAAACATAACCTAACCCAAACATAACCTAACCCAAACATAACCTAACCCAAACATAACCTAACCCAAACATAACCTAACCCAAACATAACCTAACCCAAACATAACCTAACCCAAACATAACCTAACCCAAACATAACCTAACCAAAACATAACCAAACCCAAACATAACCTAACCCAAACATAACCTAACCCAAACCTAACCTAACCCAAACCTAACCTAACCTAGAAGAATACACAAAAATAATACAAGAAGCATGGAATGAAAGCATACCTAAAACAAGGAAAAATAAAAAAAACAACTTACCTTGGTGGAATGAAGAACTCGCCAACCTGAAGAGGGATATGACCACGAAGAAACGCCGAGTATCCTGCGCCGCACCAGTACGCAGAACCAGGGTCGTAAAACAGTACCTGGAAGCAAAAGAAATGTATGAAAAAACAGCTAAGAAAGTACAGATCGAAAGTTGGAAGAAATTCTGTGGAAAGCAAGCAAGCCCTGTCAAACGACATCAAAATTCTGGGGTTAAGAATAGATAGGAAATTAACATTCGTAAGTGCAATGTTGTATGTGTGTGTTGTGTGTGTGTTGTAATGTGGTAAAATCAGGTCTGTAAGATTCTATAATTTTGTCCAGTAAGTATTTCCGCATAAGTAATGATTGTGACGCCATATCTACTAAATGTAATGTACTGAGCGGACCAAAAGTAAGAAAATGAGCAGGTGTAAGAGCAGTGGGTTCAGCAGGATCAGAACTCAAAACAGAAAGTGGACGTGAGTTTAATATGCTCTCAACTTGAGTAACAACTGTGAGAAATTCTTCTTAGGTCAGAATACGCTCAGCATGACAACACAGAATTTATTCCTGATAGACAGGAAGAAGCTATATCTTTGTGTAGTCATAATAACCCGCTCGCGCAACGCAATAATAAAACTGTTTGGTTAGGCAGCGCGATTGTTTATTGTTTATATTAAAGATACGCGTTCAGTTATGCAACCTGTCAGGATTCTTATTGACAATGGTTCACAAAACCATTTTATAACAAAAAAATGTTGCAGGAGACTTGGTATTAAAATATTATACATACAATATATGTCGTCTGTATATTACTTAACAAGTGCATTGTAAATTAATGTGTAATTTTCTGCGGTCGGGTTAATACCTAGCCATATGCTTTCCGCTTTACCAAAAGGTAAAGTGAAAAGTTTAGATATCAAATATCATACACGTAGAGCGTCATCTAAATCTGTATTGGTATGTACCATTGAATTGAAAGACTCAATAAGCATTGGAAATTTTTCATAGTCACCATGGAATTCAGGTAGCACTAATTCAGGTAGCACTAATTTCTCTAACCTTACTTATTACCTTATTTTTGCTATTATTTATTATTGGAATTGTTGTTGAGTAATTATAAATCTGTGAAAAAGTTTGTATAGCCTGTTTGATTAATTTTATTTATTTATTAGGTAAACACAACAGATTACAACCATAGAAAATACAGAAAAATCAATATAAAGTTATGAGCTAGGTCGTAACCCTTAACATGTAAACACAGCATGGTTAGGAAGTAGAAAATTGATAGATATAGATTGTTGTACAAAATTGATTGATTGCACCATACAGGTCTTCGAAGGCCCATATCGCTTCAAAATTAGGAGTGTACTTGTTGTCTAGTTTTAAGTTGAGGTTATTTGCTTCGTCTACCATTTGAGTAAACTCGTTTCAAATTTTATCAATGTTTGTAACTTTCTGTAAAAATGATGAATAGTAGGCATCATTTTTTAACTTTGGGATTGATTCATAAATGCGCTGTAAACGCCCAAAATAAGACTGTTTTTTCGCCTCTACTAAAACTAACAATTTAGCAAACTCTATGCTTTCACCACCGCTGCTCTCAATACTGCTCTAATTCTTTTTTGTCATCTGCCATGGTGCAATAATAAAGTTTGACAAACACTGGACAAAACTATATAACAATCCCGTGAAACACACGGATACGCAAATTAAATAGATAAAAAAACGTACTATAACAAGAAATGGCCACAAAAATGCGAAGTAAACTAAATAACTAAGTTTTCTTTTGCCAAAATTGGCAAACAAACACAAAATTGTACGAACTGTACGCGGGCGTTTTGCACAATGAAAATAACTTTCTTAGGTCGCAGGAAAGGGATAAATATCTAGAAAAGCGAATCCAAGCTCGATAGGACCATTTTATGATGAATTTAGTGGAAAATTCACTTTATCATGGATGCGGGTTGGCTCCACCTTCAGACTCCCTTCAACACAATGAATTTGAAGTGAAATATGTAAGAAAACTTTTCCACTTACCAAATCAATAATCCTTGTGTGAAGGCACTACATTTATCGCACAATATCCTCGAAAATCTTTAGTTTCCAGGTTTTCTGAAGCGGCGAAGTAAATTCGCATGAAACGCGGCGCGGGCTTTTTCAATGACAGTTGTTGTTTTTTTGGCTTCTTTTCCGGCTCTGGGCACACGCTAGTCGAGGGTGCGTTTGGCCGAGTGGAAAATATGATTTGGCACGTTCCTAAAGCACTTAAATATCTAAAACATTATGCTCAACCATGTATGTTATCGAATCTGTTTGATTTTGAAACTCTACAAGCGACGAAATGCTTCCTGCAAGCAGGACACTACCTCACATTAGAGAATCTCATAAATCTAATAAGACATCGATTATGGTTCATGCATAATGACTATAGACATTCCTTCCTAGCTTCGTGATCATATTTTTTTATTATAATATAAATGTTCTGTAATTTCGATGCTATAACCGATAAATTATTTGTATTTAAACAAATATAAATATATTTACAATTCAACATTGAAGTGACATGTTTAACATCTATACATTATTATTGAATCTGGGAAATTAATAGATAGGCTAACGCCACTTTTTGTTTTCATCTCGGACAATTCTTCATCAAGTTATCATCTAAATAATTTTAGTGTAGTTTTTATTAAAACAATTAGTACTATATTATATAATTTAAAGCGACAACCCCATAGTTTTAATTATTAGAATTGTGGACAAGTTAGTACTTTATCATTTGTAATTATTTTTATATTTTACTGTTTGTAGTCCTTGGGTGTTTTATCCCCCGACACCTCGTCGTCGTTTAAACTAGAGGAGCCCGCCTCGGAACGAGCCATGCTCCTCTTCCTTCCTCCTCTTTCCCCTTCCGGGGACATTGATGGGTGGGGCTAGGTGCCTGAGGAGCTGGGGGGGGGGGGGGGGGATGAGAACCCATAGTGGAGAGGGCTGCCTGCTGCGAGACAGCGCTAGTGTCCTAGCTTTCTTACGGGGGCCGCGCTTTGTCTTACGTTTTTTATCAGGCGCTAGCAATATTCCCCTTTCTGTCAGTGGGTTTGTCTCCGTGATTAGTGAAGATCCGGGGCAGTTGTAGGGTAAGGAAGCCGTGGGGATCTCCGCCGGTTGTGATGCAACCCTAGGAGCCATCGGTCTAAGCTGAAGGGGTTGAGACTGCGGAATAACAGGCGGCGGCCATGTGAGGCTATCCTATTTGAAACTTGAAATAGATGTATTTTTGTCTACTCTATCATGTAAAACAAAAAAAAACCGATTTCCGTAGAAAAATGAGATACGTATTATTAGAATTAGGGCGACGATATACATATATAAAAACAATAGACATTTATAAGCTTCCACAGTTAATGAAAAATTAATAACAAAACAACTCTTAATCTAGCAAACATGTATATTTACAGATAGGCAGAGGAAAATTCGTTAGTGATTAAGGATTTTACGGAATCAGGACTGCTGTTGAAGAGATCTATAGTAGGGTTATTGCTTAGCTGATTAAATGCTGCACATGCTCTCACTGGGTAGCTATTCTTTCTGTAATTAGTGTGACACTTAGGGACGCGAAGTAACCTGTTACTCCGTAAATTTTGATTAGGAACCGTCACTGAAGTTTTGCTAAAGAGCTCAGGACAATCAATTTTACTTTGCGCAATTTTTGTAGCAATGTAGCGTCCGCTATATCCCCGCGGACAGTGAGGGGCAATAAGTGGAAACGAGCACAACGTTGCTTATACTCACGCTTAGGAATTATAAATTTATAAGAAAGATAACGCGTAAACATTCATTTCATTTGGACTTTCTCTATCTTATAGCAGGGATTCCAAATTCGGGAACATTCGAGATGACTACGGACGTAAGCACAATAGAGAATTTTTACTGTTTTCAACTTTTCATGCTTTTTAAATGTTTAGACGTGCGAATGATAAAATCCAAAGCTTTGGATGCCCTGCTGACGTGATGGATGTGATGATCGAAAATGAGGTTGTTGTCGTGGATGACACCTAAATCTTTGCTTTCAGTAACTCTGATTCGTGGTCGTGGTTTTCAATTTTATAAGTGTAATTCAGTATCTATACTATGTTTACGACTAAAACTAATATAAAAACATTTAGAGACATTAAGGTCAAGTTTGTTCTGGTCACAGTAATTATCAAGTCTTAGTAGATCTTCTATAAATAAAAAGCAATGCTTGATAAAATTAAATTTATTCCTATTAGACTTAAATTAGTATCACAATTATTTGTTGGTTATTCGTTTGTATTACTTATTTTCGTAAATTAATCGATCGGTTTACGCTATAAAGGGATCTCGGCGCCCAGCAGCGTGACGCCCGCGGCGGCGAGCGCGCGCGCCGCGCCAGCGCCCCTTCGCCGCCGCGCCTGCGCCGCGCCAAACGGCGGCCCGCGCGCGCCCGCGCACTGCGTCGCCAGCTGTCGCGCGTCCAGCTGCACGCCGCCGTCGCCGTCGCCGCGCGGGGCGGGCCAGGCGCGGCGCGGGGGAGGGTGCGGGAGCGCGCCCGCGTCCTCCGTCTGTACGGAGCGGTCGGCCGACGGCGCCTTGTCTGCAAGCAGCGCGAGCGTCAGCCGTCAGGGCGGGCGGCGGGCGGCGCGGCCGGACCCTAGCGCGGTACGCACCCGTATCGCCCAGCGTGGAGCGGTCGGTGGAGGGCGTAGGGTCGTGCGCGGGGCCGGGGCCGTGCGCGGCGGGCGCGGCGCCTACGAGCGCGGCGCACACGGCGCCGGCGGCCCCGGGCCCGCGCCAGCGCGCCGGCATTAGCGTCGCGCGCACGTTGCGCTCGGGCCGCACCACGATGATGTACAGCTGCAACGTGTCGTCACACGGGTCGGTCAGTCAGGGGCGCGTATCTTGAAGAGGCAGACGAGCGTGACGCTGGCGCTGAGCCAGATGGTGACGGCCATGCCAGTGACGTCACAGTCTAGTGAACATTCGGAACCGGCACCGATGTCACCACCCACCTTGGGGGAGAAGAGGCAGACGAGCGTGACGCTGGCGCTGAGCGAGATGGTGACGGCCATGCTGGTGACGCGCAGCGGGACGTGCGCCGCGGTGCCGAAGTACAGCGGCACGAACGCCAGCCAGATCACGCACGTCGTGTACATCGTGAAGCCTGCGGGACAGACACACGTGAGCTCACACGTGCACTCGGGCTCGACCCGCCACGCGGAGCCTCCGGCACGACGACGACGACGGTGTCCCGCACCGATGTGGCGGCTCTCGTTGAACCCGTCGGGCAGGCGGCGAGTGCGCACGGCGCAGGCGGTGCACACGAGCAGCAGCAGCGCGGGGTAGGCGCAGGCGGCGGCGGCGGCGCCGTCCACGTGCGCGTCGCACACCAGCAGCTGCAGCTCGCGCGCCGGCCGGTGCCGCACGACGCGCGCGGGCGCCGCCGCCTGCCACACGGCCGACACCGCCACCTGCCGACACACGTCACGTCACGTCACGTCACACGTCACACGTCACGGCTGCAGCCCGCGCGCCGGCCGGAGCCGCACGGACCAAATTGACGTTAAAACTCCTAGAAAATATTAAAATGTGTCGACATCTGCATCTTGATGCTACGAAGGTTTTTGACATGTTTGAGTGTGTTGAGAGTGCGTGTGTGGAGTGGTTGGTGCGAGGTTTTTCGGATAAATTTCAGCGTAGACAATCTTATGAAATACTTTATCACTTTTAGTGGGAAATAACAGCAAGTAAGTATCATGCACACACTTTTTTAGATTATTTCATTAACTCCAGTTTGCGGGAATGGCCCGTGTTTGTTGACATGTCGCATGTACCTATTTGACACGGCACGATTATTTTTTGACACATTGACATATAAATGGTCTCGTCTATGGACAGGTCACAGATAATGAAATATTATGTAGAGAACGTCATGAAATTTGTGAAATTGGTATTAATAAATCATCAGGCGCTTTTCGGGTAATTTCAAATATTTCTGACAATAAAAATAAACAAAAATCAAACTCGGACCTTAACTAATTAGTATAATACAGGTTGCGCAGAGCGCGCCTGTGTCAAAAGGAAACGAAAGCCATGAACTTCCAGAGAGTACAAAATATTACAAAATCTTCAAACGCTACAAGAAATCCATAAAGAATCCAGTTCTTATGTTACAACACTATAAATAATTATTAGCGAGTTTCAGTAATGTTGTTCGCTGCCGCGTGATTTATTGAATCACGCGAAAAACATTACTGCGAAATTACATTACATAAACGCGAAAATATGTCCGGCACCGAGCTATTGCAGCCGTCTTGGTGAGCCGTAATGATCACTGCGATCACCACGGACAACATGAAGCATTAGCATAGAGGAGCGGCACGAGTGGGAGGGTCAGTCATATGAGCAGGTTCCCTCACAATGTTTTCCTCCGCAGCTGTCGATACTTCCGTAAAAATTAAAATAGCACGACACGACCGCCGCCGGGGTGGCACCCGGTTCTGTGCACTACGCCACCGATGCTGGATTAATAAAAATAGTACCCAGGTAGTCCCAAGTGACACCCCCGCGAAGAAGAAGGAGAAAACATAGCATCTTACATTATCAATCTCCAGATAGGACCGCGGTCTTCTGGACCGAGTCTGACACACATAAACACAAACAAAAAACTGTATGACCGTTTTGTAGAGAATTTATTAAGGACCGTATCCGCCATAGATCGTTTTATTGTATCTCTTAAACGGCATTTTCGTACAATTTCGTAAAAATTAAAAAGTTAAATTTTTCAAGATGGCAGCGGAGTGCCACCGTGGCAACCTGTGATGGCAACACGTCTTAAAAGCATGGGTGTGTGCAAGTTTCGTACTAAATTGCGACCCGGTCCGCCGATCTGCAAGGTCGGGCTGAAATGAAGCCACCGACCGCCGCACTATCAGGTCTACGCCCAGGTTTTGGACACTGGTATTTCCTAAGTCCGGGTTTCGAGTTCGAGTTGTAAAAACGGATCATGTAGGTAGGTGTCCGATGATACGCCGAGAAATGAGTGCCGACACTGAAATCGGAGAGCCCGCATGGTAGTAGGAGGCGGGAGGTAGGAGGTAGGAGCACCTGCACGGAGACGAGCGCGGCGCACACGAGCAGCTGCGAGCGCGGCGAGATGAGCGCCGGGCGCCGCGCGGAGCGCCGGCCCGCCGAGAAGATGCGCGCCGTGCGGTCCGTCTTGGTGAGCAGCGCCGCGTACACCACCGTCAGGCACAGCCCCGCGCCGAACCTGCGGGCACGTGTCACGTCGTAGGTGCGCCCAACCCCCCTCCCGCCCCGCCCGGAGAGTGACTTCTCCTCGTCCTCACCGCTGCAGCGCGCAGGGCAGCGCGCCGGGGCGCAACGCGAGCGCGAAGGGCACGAGGTAGCAGAGCGCGAGGCCGGCCAGCAGCACCAGCGACAGCTCGCGCCCGCTGGCGCGCACCACCGGCGTGTCGCCGCGCCACACCCACACGCCACACACCACCCTGCGGGCGCGTGTCACATCTGTCACGCGCGCCAGTCACGGGGCACACGGGGCGCCGCCACGCGCGGGAGACTCACGCGGTGAGCGCCAGGCCGAGCGCGGAGAGCGCCAGCGCAGGTGCGGCGGGGCGCACGGGCAGCGCGGGCAGCGGGGCGCAGCGCGCGCGGCCCGCGTCCGGCAGCGTGCCCGCCGGACACGGCTCGCACGACGTCTCCAGCGCCGGCGACCGGATCTGCGCAGTGTGCAGGGCTCGGGTCGCGGTCACGGTCACGACTACTGTTTGTAGGTCGGTCGTGTTCTGGTCATATTCTGACGTAACGACTGACCTACAAATACAGGCTGCAACTCGGCAGTCTACTATCGTGTTGCGTGCAGTCCACGTACTGCTCGGCCCGCCCCATTGTGAGCAGGCCTGCCCCAAAATACTGACCTCGTACTGAGTGCAGTTGAAGCAGTGCCAGCAGCAGCTCTCGCCCTCCACGTACTGCTTGGCCTGCCCCAGCTCGCACTCGGCGCTGCACACCGACTCCGGCGGCCGCGGCGACTCCCACTTGAACTGGATCTCTGCGACACACGGACGTGCTTGTCACGGCGGGGCCGGGCCGGGCCGGCTCCACCCGGCCCGATCCGGCCCGGCCCGGCGAGGCACGTACCGTCCGCGCGTAGCTGCAGGCGGCCGTCCCGGTAGCGGCCGACGCGCACCCAGCGGAACCGCCCGCGCGCCACCTGCTTGTAGTGCACGATGTTGTAGCGCGCCGGCCCGTCGCCGTGCGCGTCGAACGAGAACTCGTCGCCGCTCAGTCCTGTGCACACACACACACACTGTCACGCGGCGGCCGGCACGCGCGCGGCCCGCGGTCTCAGCCGCAGCACGCACCCGTGAAGCTCACGCGGCGCAGGTAGTGCAGAAGCCTGGCGCCGCCCGCGGCCGCGCCGGGCCGCATGGCGGCGCACAGCCCGCGCGCGCCGCCGCACAGCTCGCGGTGCATGTCCCGCACGGCGTGCGCCAGCGCCAGCACGGCGTCCGCCACGAAGTGCAGCCTCGGCTCGAGCCGCACGGCGCGCGCCGCCAGCCGCTCGCGGCCCGAGCACGGCGCCGGCGCCGGCGCCGCGTCGTGCGTCGCGCGCGCCCCTCCCGCCGCCCGGCACGCGAACTGCTGCTCCCAGAACTCTGCGCACAGGCCGCGCGGTCAGTCCCCGCCAGGCGCGCCGCGTGTCGTCGGGCGGGCGGGTATTACCGACAAACCAGGGGTTCCGGCGGTTGTTCTCGACGGTGAGGTTGAGGAAGTACTCGGCGAACCCCCTGATGGGCCGCGCGTGCAGCTGCACGCCGAGGGCACCCTCCACGGCGCGCTCGTGCCCGGCAGCCACGCGTGCGCGTGCGCCCCACCCGTCCGAGCCGAGCCACGCGAAGGCGCGCGTCGCGTTGAGCCGCGCGACGGCCGCCATTATGGCCGCCGCCGCCCGCTCAGAAGCGAACACGATCACCCCTGCACGTGTAACACACGCCCATGTACTCTCTGTACACACACACACACACACACACACACACACACACACACACACACACACACACACACACACACACACACACACACACACACACACACACTTGTTTGTACAAAGTACACAAAATTATATTTTATGAATTACTGGTAGTTTCTATTATCGCTATCTATGTCTTTTTTGTCAATAATTTCTCTAAACGCACCGGTGACCTGACGACCTGTCACGCGGGGTACAAACCGAGGACAGTGTGTGATGCCTTCCGAGGACCTATTTTTTCTCCATACAATTTTGTTTGAAAACTGATTTCAGGTGAATTTTCACACACCATTTTTTTCTCGAAACTAAACAGAAAGTTTTTACTTTTGTAGTATTGTGTGATATGCATGAAAACACGTAATATATTATATATATTTTGTTATATGCATGAAAACACGTAACATATTATATATATTTTGTCATATGCATGAAAACACGTAACATATTATATATATTTTGTCATATGCATGAAAACTCGTAACATATTATATATATATTGTCATATGCATGAAAACACGTAACATATTATATATATTTTGTCATATGCATGAAAACACGTAACATATTATATATATTTTGTCATATGCATGAAAACACGTAACATATTATATATATTTTGTCATATGCATGAAAACACGTAACATATTATATATATTTTGTCATATGCATGAAAACTCGTAACATATTATATATATTTTGTCATATGCATGAAAACTCGTAACATATTATATATATTTTGTCATATGCATGAAAACACGTAACATATTATATATATTTTGTCATATGCATGAAAACTCGTAACATATTATATATATTTTGTCATATGCATGAAAACACGTAACATATTATATATATTTTGTCATATGCATGAAAACTCGTAACATATTATATATATTTTGTCATATGCATGAAAACACGTAACATATTATATATATTTTGTCATATGCATGAAAACACGTAACATATTATATATATTTTGTCATATGCATGAAAACACGTAACATATTATATATATTTTGTCATATGCATGAAAACACGTAACATATTATATATATTTTGTCATATGCATGAAAACTCGTAACATATTATATATATTTTGTCATATGCATGAAAACACGTAACATATTATATATATTTTGTCATATGCATGAAAACACGTAACATATTATATATATTTTGTCATATGCATGAAAACACGTAACATATTATATATATTTTGTCATATGCATGAAAACACGTAACATATTATATATATTTTCTTTTAATTTTCATCGGATTTATTTCCCATACTTGCTCTGCGGTGTACTTTATTTGAATAAATTGTATCAAATTTTGGGATAATTGAATTGAACAATTGAACAAAAATAAAACAAAATAAATAAATTAAAGTCATTTATTATTTATTTGCAGAAAAAATGATAATAAATTATAAAACGCACTTTTTTCTAAGTGTTTGAATGAAGTCTCGACCCGTGATCGGATTCTGATGAGTTTCTCTTTATTTGATATGGAGGACTTGTTATGAAAGTTCCTGGCTGTGTTTTATTAAAAGTGATACAATGTGCTTGCCCTCTTTAATATTGAAAATAGTTCAAGATTTTGAAAACCACTAACCCATTTTTGATTTATAAGTATGATAAAGGAACTAGGAACAAAACAATTCACTCTTTCAAATAAAGAAAACCGCATCAAAATCCAACATCTGATGACAATCCACTGGATGATGATGGATGAGCTACGCATGAGACTAAATTCAATCCTTTAGGAAAAAGTTCATTTCATTTTATATTATTTTAAAAGGTATTTATTTCATCAGCAGCCTACTCTAATCCACTGCTGGACATAGGCCTCTCCCAGGGCGCGCCATTGAGCCCGATCTTCGGCTCTTCTCATCCAGTCGCTGCCAGCCACCTTGCGCAGATCGTCGCTCCATCTAGCAGGGACGCCCGTCCCACACTACGTTTACCCAAACGCGGTCTCCACTCCAGAACTCGTCTACCCCAGCGGTTGTCGGTTCTGCGACAGATGTGACCGGCCCACTGCCACTTCAGCTTGCTAATCTTATGAGCTATGTCGATAACTTTTGTTCTATGCCGGATCTCCTCATTTCGGATTCGATCCAGCGGAGATACTCCGAGCATAGCTCTTTCCATAGCACGCTGAGCGACTTTCAATATTATCAGGTATTTATTATTTTGTAATTATTCGTATAAACTGACAATGCCTCCGTACAGCAGCTACTGCTTTGCTTTTGTTTTTCTTTCTGTCAAAATGAGTGAATCTAATGAAGAAATTCGATACATTATGAAGTTTTATTACAAAAAAGGAAAAAATGAAACCGCCGGGATTGATCAATAGAAAGGGTGTGGTCTTTCATCACGATAACGCTAGACCACACACATCTTCAGCCACTCGGCAAAAATTAAGAGAGTTTGGCTGGGAGGTGTTAATGCATCCGCCATATAGCCCTGACCTTGCACCTTCAGATTCCCACGTGTTTCGATCTCATCAGAATTCTTTAGGCAGTGTCAGGTTAACATCAAGAGAGGACTGCCAAAACTACTTGTTGCGTTTTTTTGATCAGAAGTCCCAAAATTTCTACAGCAACGGGATCATGTCACTACCTACAAGATGGCAACAAGTCATCGAACAAAATGGCACATACTCGTATATACTATAATTAAATGTAAATAAACTTTGAAAAAAAAATGTCTTGAGTTTTCATATAAAATGCGATATTTAAGATAGATAATAAGATAGATAATATAAGATAGATAATATAAGATAGATAATATAAGATAGATAATATAAGATAGATAATATAAGATAGATAATATAAGATTTATTTAAGAATTTATGTAAGAATTACAAATATTGCAGATATAGTTTCATAAACATGTGTTGAATAAATGATGATGAGGATCGAGTTTGAGTACGTAACACGCACACACATTCACACACTCATACACACCCTCTGGCACGTACCGCGCGCGCGTGGTCGCGCCATCAAGCGTGCGACGAGCGCGTCGTAGTCTTGCGTGTCGGCGGGCGGCGCGCGCCGCGCGACCCGCTCCTTGACGGCGATGCACACGCCGCTGCGCGCCAGCTGCGTCTCCAGCTCCTCGAACGTCTGCACACACACACACAGTAGCGGTCGTTTGTTCGGGTGTTCTCAGTGCCGAGATGGAGGACAGGAGCGCATGAGACCTTTATGCCGTAGCTGGACTCCTCGTAGACGATGGAGATGTAGGTCCACCCGAAGCGCTTGACGATGGCTACCATGGCGCGCACCTGGTGCAGGTCGGAGGGGATGGTGCGCGTGAAGTACTCGAAGCGCGCCTTGTTGGACAGCTCCGGGGACGTCGAGAAGAACGACACCTGCGGGGAGGGGGGCGTCAGTGGGAGTCTGGGGGGCGTCAGTGGGGGGCGAGAGAAGGGGAGGGGGCGGTACCTGCGGGATCTTGAAGAGGCGCAGCAGGTTGGCGACCTGCACGGACGTGACGGAGGACGCGGCGCCCACCA
Organism: Hofmannophila pseudospretella; assembly: GCA_947369225.1. Classification (NCBI taxonomy): domain Eukaryota; kingdom Metazoa; phylum Arthropoda; class Insecta; order Lepidoptera; family Oecophoridae; genus Hofmannophila; species Hofmannophila pseudospretella. The sequence continues at coordinate 54,589 of OX376324.1, forward strand.
CGCCCGTGATCACCTTGCGCACCGCCGTCGCGTTGCACGCGTACTCCGCGTCGTCGATGTTGCTGATGGAGCCTGCGCGGGAGACGGCCGTTCAGACGGAGAGCCGACTGGCGGCGGACGAGCGGGAGGGGGGTGGGGGGGGGGGGTCGCCACTAGCGGGTACCTTTGATGAAGTCGAGCGCGGCCTCGAGTCCGTGCGCGTCGTCGTCGCAGTCGTCGAGCACGTGCGCGCCCAGCCGCACGCCGGGCGGCGCCAGCGCCTGCGCCGCGTCCAGCGCGAAAAGCATCGCCTCCAGCGCCTGCACGCCCTCCCGCGTGGCGCGCCCGCACGCCGCCCCGCCCGCCGCCCGCGCGTGCACCTGCACACACACACACCGACACATTAACATCCTGTAACATACACACACCCCCGACACGCTATCACTCACCCTCATGAGCCCGCCGAACACGACGTCCCCCTCGACGACGGCGGCGTGCCCGCCGGGCCGCGAGCCCCGCCCTGCGCCCCCGGTCGCCGCGAGCGCACGCAGGCCCGACACGCGCGGCGCGGGCGCGGCCGGCGGGCGGCGCCGAGACATCTTGGAGAGGTCGAAGGGGCCGATGAGAGCGCGCGCGTCGCGTGGGCAGCGGCCGCGCTCGGACGGCGGGCGCGCGCACCGGCCAGACGCGAGCGCTTGCGCGTGCATCAGCAGCGCCAGCGCGAGAGTGAGGAGCGCACGTCGCATGCCGCTCGCGGCTCCGCCCCACCTGCTAGGGGACAGCCAGCTACCGGTATTCATCACGCACGACTACCGGCCTCTTAGCACACATTTTTTCTGAATTAACCGTCTGGATAATCAGTGCAGACTGGGAGAGACGGCAGCTCCGTTTGGCAACAACCAGACAAGTATACCAAAGTATCCTTAATTATATTAAGGTACTTACCTACCTACCTACCTATGTTAAATTGCTATTTCTTTATTTTATTTCTCATTTTGTCATTATTTATGTTTTCTTTGTCATTAGTCATTACATAAAATAACTTCAGTGAACTTTAGCTCATAAACAGAATAAATTTCACATTTTATTTTACCTGTTCTGTCGATCAGAAACCGAATAAAAGTACAAAAGTACTTATCAAGTTACACACAAACTGTACAGTACGGACGAGCGAGGTCCCGAGGACCTCGTTACGTGCGGGTCACGGACTCTTCGGGGAGTCTTCTAGTGCCGGTAGGTGTATTCGGATAGCAACGGGACATTTCCACTAGAATTTACCGTATTACCTGTGCAATACACTGATTAAATTTTATTTTATTAGAAAATCAACAGCACTTCAAAATATAACCCAGATATTTAAACCAGAGTGGAGGAGTTCGCTGCCGGTAAATTAATTCCTCCAAAGATTTAAAGAACAAAGAGCACGAGACAAACGCATCGGCCGACGGCACTCGGCGGACCGGCGTCGAGTGCAGCGGCGGCGTCGTCGGGGCCCGGCGGCGCTCGGAACGTGCGCGGCGTGCGGCGCGCTGCGGCCGACTGCCGCGTGCGGTAGAGGCTAGAGCCGTGCCGGTGCGCGGCGGCGGAGAGCCGCGTGTCGGTAACGCCGTGGCTTGTGGAGCTGCAGCTGCACTCGGCTACACAATACTCGCATTGAAACGTCCCCCGAGTGGCAGCGCACGGGCGCACGGTGCCGGCTACCTAGTAATATTTAGTATTCTGTGGTGCTAGTATCCAAATCGGACCTACATTTATAACCTATTGTGATGACTACATTTAACTGCAAGTCTATAAAAAGATCGGTGGATCAGATTCGTGAGCTCTGCATTAACGCCGATATAGTTGCGCTTCAGGAAACCTGGCTATTACCGCACGACCTAGGCTTCGTGCACGAAGTCGACAGCGATTTTGGCTGTATCGCCAAATCGTCGGTGGACGGTCCTGCGGGGGAGACCGTACGGCGGGTTAGCGTTGATGTGGAGGAAATCTAGATTACCGAATGTGTCGGTGATCGAGTGTGATAGTGATAGGCTGGGTGCCGTTCGAATCAGTTTAGGCTCGCGATCATTTATAGTTTTTAGTGTGTATCTACCTACTGATAAGGAGGAGAATGTACCGGAATTCACAGACTGTCTTGCGAGGATAAGTTCAATTGTTGAAGAAAGCGAAGTTTCAGCGGATGTACGCCGCTGAAACTTCGCTTTCTTCAACAATTGAACTAGGGGACTTTAACGCTCATCCCACTGCACGCTTCGGCTGTGAGCTGCTGTCCTTCTGCGAGGACCAAAACCTTGTGTGCGCTGATCTACAGATGCTCGGGGAAAATTCAGATAGTTATACGTTTATTAGTGACGCTCATGGGTGTCGTCGGTGGTTGGACCATTGTGTTGTCACGCAAGCCGCTTGGAACACGGTTTCATCTATAGACGTGATCTATGATACATTCTCGTCGGACCATTTCCCTCTGCGTATAGAATGCGATATAAGTGGTGTATGTGCCGCTGGCTCAGTAGCGCGGGGTACCTTTAAGTTAAGTGATGGGATTAAATGGGGCACAAGAGATGCTAGTCAAATAGAACGCTATAATAATTATTGTATTTCTAAGTTGAAAGAAGCATTACAGATTTATTGACAATTTTTATTCTGAAATTATTAAGGTTTTACAATTAGGTGCTATAGATAGTGCCGGTTCGCGTTCTGGTGGACGTAAGAAATTGAAGAGGGTCACAGGTTGGAATATGTTGGAAGGTGCAATATATGATAAAATGTGTGCTAGTCGAAAAAAATTTTAAAATAAATTACGTTGATGTCAGAGAAACGAAGAAATGAATAAACTAGATATATTAACTACTCACAAGGATAAAAATTTTGTAAAATTTTGGAATGCTACAAAAAGTCTAAATTATAAACAGAGCTTACCTGTATCTGTGGACGGCTTGCAGGATTCCGGGGAAGTTCGCCAGAAGGTTTAAAGTGCAACCGGAACAAGTGTAAGGTGAAACCAGGGATGTGCATGATGAGCAATTCAATCTGAAGATTAATAAACCTATCATGCAGTTCACTCCTGACAACGTCGATAAAGCCATTAAGCAAACGAAGCGTGGTAAATCTCCTGGACATGATGGCTTGAATATTGAGCATATAGTGTGTGCAGGGGAGTTACTACGCTTCAAGTTGAGTGCACTGTTCAATCTAAGTATTAAATATACTTACTTACCTGAGGCACTGATGAAATCTATAGTCGTACCGGTAGTGAAGAATAAAACTGGCGACCTGCGTTCGGCAGGTAACTATAGGCCTATCTCTCTCGGAACTGTACTAGGTAAAATTCTGGAAAGACTGCTGCAGCCCGAACTGCAGAGGTGTATGAATATGACGCACAGTTTGGTTTCCGTCCCGGTCTCTCAACAGACTCGGCAATCTTAAGTCTCAAGCACACGGTACTATACACGGCGGGACACGTCCGTGTATGCGTGCTTTCTGGACTTGAGTCGCGCATTTGATCTAGTGAATTATGATATTCTCTGGAGCAAATTGCGCGACTCTAATGCCAGCTCTGGGTGAACTTCAGAAGAGCCTCCATGAGCGCCATGAGGGTGCAGTACAATGATGCGTACCGCATCCTCATGAAGTACCCGCGCTATTGCAGTGCGTCGGGCATGTTTCCCGAGACGCGAGTGCCCGATTTCTTTGCTGTTGTGAGGGCTCGCATAGCGTCCTTCTGGGACAGAATGCGAAACTCTCACAACAGCATCCTCAGAGCCATAAGCGAGGACTTCACATGTCCGATATTTAAATATTGGTTGTCCGTGCACCAGCGCAGAGCGCGAACCGGAAATGACATTGTGCAGTTTTATTTTTTTAGTTTTAATGTTTATTTTTTTTTATTATTGTCTATAATGTTTGATGGGTTTTTTGCCTGAATAAATGAATTATATTTTTATTATTATTATAACCGCGTCAGGCCCGGACTGCACGACGACGGACGGTTCTTAGGCCGGTTCCATGGACCCGGTGCTTCATATAAACTCAAACAATGCGCTGTCGGCTACACGTACGACGGTTCCACTCGGAACCGGCCAGCGCGGTTAATGTTAGTAATACTTGGTACAGGAGATCGATTCCACTAAACACAACGTAACCAAATACATCTAAACTGCATCGTTATGACGTGTTTCGTATGCTACTATCCACTAACGATACAATTTCAGTTAAGTTCCGATCGAGTCAACGATCGATCGAACAGTACCGTAATTGTGCATTCAAATAAATAAAACGTTTAGTTTATACTGAATCGCAGTTGAACGGTAACAAAACGCTTCAACTGTCAAATATAACGATCAAACATAAGTTCCTCCCGAGGTACTGTTACCCGATCGATAGTATTTGGTGGAAAAAGTTAATTGGAGAATTTTGGGGTCGACTATGGTTGACAGGGCTCTGCCTCTCTGAACAGCTGAATTTTAAAACTACGGTTAATACTATGGTAATCGTCGAAACCGATGAGGATATTATCATGAATTTAGCTTGATATGTCTATAAATCACTCGTTTCGGAACGCACCCCAAGTGAATCGTGAGTGGGGTGCGTTTGCGTTGCGTCATGCGTCCTTTTGCCAACAAACAAAAGTGAATTTATTTATGTTGAGATAAAACGGCTAGACATTACAGGCCGCCTTAGGAAGCGAACCTCATTTTTCTGGTGAATGTTTTGTTCAGTCTGTAACTGTTCAGGCATTATCATTTATCTTATAGATAAATTGGTGGTGCCTACTTACTCATACTCATTTATTAAAGCCGTGGGATCTCGCAGAGCAGAGCGGTTGTGTCACTCGTGTTATCTAATACATTATATTTACATAATGGCCAGTCACGTGAGTGGTATACTTCTCACGGGTCTATTGTAGCGCCAGGAAACGCGTGACAGAAGAGCTTCTGATAGACGGTGGTCTGTCGGAGTCAACTGAACGGTAACTATAAATGTTGACTGATTGCCACAATTTAGGATGAGGGCTACAATATTTATAATATCAAACAAAAGGTCTATTTTCAAATACAATAAACAAATAAATAATTTTTTTTGTAAAGTATCGTTTTGGGGTGTAGGGTTTTGGTCCCGTTCACCATCAAAGCGAATTTAAACTTCGCGCGCACCGGCCGGCGGCGCGCGCGCGGCGAGTTGCCAAGTTCCACCGCAGGATGTCGCCACTACTCTACGAAAAAAATACTTCGCTGTGCCGGCACAAAAACGCGTGTGAAAATTGCAAAATAATTAAATAAAAAGGAAAAGTGATCACCAGTTGTGGATTTCCCGACCCTCGGGGAGTCCTTCGTTGCCCTGTTTATAAATTTATAAATTATTTCATGTTTTTAGACCATGGGGGGAAAAATATCAATAAGGGGAAATTTGAAAAATCACAACTGGCAATCCTGGCCTGCCGGACGATTCTTCGGCGCGGTCGATTTCGTATCGATCCGTACTCGGCTGGATTTTGAAGAGCCATACTGCGTCCGGGACGCTTCTTCTTTGGTTCGGATGGCGCAGGAGCGCGGAAGATTCTCCCAGATAGCATTGAAATGTGTCACACCAGTGTTTTAATGAAGAGTCGAAAGAGTTGTTCACATCAGACATGGCCGTACGGGCTAAGTTCCCTTTGCCTTCTTTCAAGCGGGTGATGCGGACAGGTGCGCGAGGCCATCAGATATTTCGGCGCGTTCACCTTTCACCGTTTCTCCTTTAACAGGCCACTGGGGCACATCCCTTCCTTCCTTAAACAGACAACAGCAAGGAAGTTACCTACCTACTACTAGATACCTACTTATACTACCTTCATGCATGGCCATAACGTAGGTTGTGCCTGCCGCGAGGGTCCGGGGCGCGGGGCGTGGCGCGCGGGGTGCGAGTGACAGCGCCCCGTCAGTGACAAGTGACAGGTCTCGCTCGCGTCGCGTACGCGGTACTAAATCAATGCGTTGATTGCAGATTTATATTGTTTATAATTATTTATTGTAGCATATAAAAATAACAGTGTACTCGTAGTATTATTTGTGCATAATAATAATTTAGATACATTTACAAGTAGTGTCCTCTTGTGTAGTGTGTGTGTGTGTGTGTGTGCTCGCCGAGGACCGGAGGATGGAGGACACGCTGCCGCTGCTGCCAGGCAAAGGGTCAGCTCCCACACGAGATAAGGCCACACTATCTAATTATTTAAAATGTACCTCATGTGCAGTAATTTAAAATATACATACATACATAACTCACACATCCATTATCCCCGAGGGGTAGACGTTTAATTTATTGACGACAAAGAATCACATCACAACATACACGATGCAGCACACGACACACACCCGCCCTGATGCACGAGCGGTGTTACAGGGGCGCGCGGGGAGGGGGCGGGGGCGGCGCGGGCGCGGTGTGCGCGGACGTGCGCGGCGTGCTGCGCGAGGTATTCCGCGACCTCGACTACCTGCCGCCGCTCGCCGCCGGGCCGCGCCCGCACCGCCGGCACCGCGCCGGCGACGGCGACGGTGACGGCGACGACGACGACCAGTGGGTGAGCTCCGAGCGTTTACCTCACTCCCCCGGTCGCCTCACTGGTGGGTGTATAGCGTCACGCCCCCGCGACGCAGGGAGCGGAGCTGCGGCGGCGCGAGGCCGAGCTGCGCGCCGAGCGCGCGCTGCGCGTGTCGCGCGCGCCGCCCCGCAACAAGTACCGCGTGCGCGCGCCCCTTGGCGCCGCTCCCGCTCCCGCCCCCGGCCCGGACCCCGCGCGCCTGCTGCTCCGCCGCGACCTGGTGCCCGCCGTCGAGCGGCACGCCGCTCGTGAGTACTGTCCGCTACTAACATCAGGGGACCGGCCGGGAGGAAGACTCGCCGAACAACATGACAATGTGAAATTCACTTTACATTTAGTGGATAAATCCTTGACGTGTCTCACCAAAAACCCATCACCCCATGTACCTCGGGGCCGTGTAGGGTGTGTGTGTGTCGCAGGCGACGCGAGCCTGTGGGTGCGGAACATCCTGGCGCGCAGCTCGTGCGACGTGAGTGCCGCGCCCGGCCCGCCCGGCTCGCCGCCCGCGCCCGCCGCGGTCTCGCCCGCAGCCGACAACACGGACACGTCGTTCAGGTAGGTGGCAGGTGGCAGGTGGCCGGCTCCCAGCGGGCAGGGCTCGCGTAGAGGACTGTAGCGCTCAGCGTGTGTCCGCACTCCCCAGCCTGGGCGCGCCGGCGCAGCGCGCGCGGCCGCCGCCCCCCTCGCCGGCGCGCGCGCCGCCGCCCGCCGAGTACATCGTGTGCGTGCCGCCCGCGCTCCACTTCGTCGACTTCACGCTCGGGCGGCTGCACACCGTGAGCACACCACCCGCACACCTACACCTCACTAGATTATATCGATTGAATATTATGAATAAAGATCTGAATCTGAACCCGAATCTGAACTTCGACAAACTGAACATCGACAGACAGACTGAACCTCGGCATGACTCGGCTTCGACAATACGGAAGTTTGCAAAACGCAGTGTCCTTCGACATGTACAAAATGAAGTTCGTTCGGAAAAAGTTGTTAAAATGTAGGACATGTTGGGAAAATAAAAATTGTGTGAATATTCGGGAAGTGTTGCGTAGAATTGGTTAAGTGTTAGCAAATAATTGGGAAGAGATGGAAAAAGTGGGAGGGAAGTAGTGGAATGGTGGGAAAAATGGAAAAAAAAGCCGAGATAAGTTGGGAAAATATTAAGAACGAACGTAAATTAAATGTACGACGAGTGAGAGAGCGGAGTCAGCATCAATTCTATGGTTTTCATATGGTGTTCGCTAGAAAATTAACTTCTAATTATTTTTGAATACCAGATGCATCGGAACTCGGGACCAATCGTGAGGTCATTTTGATGTCTCACGTTTCGGAACAGCAAACTAGCCTTGTCTCCTGTGTGGCGATGTGTCCGACAGTCCGAAACCCCGACATTCTTTGTATCGTTAGAGATAAGTTCATACAGAGTGTGTGGTGTGGGTGCACGCGCAGGCGACGGTGCGGCTGGTGAACGTGTCGCGCGTGGAGGTGCGGCTGGCCGTGCGACCGCCCGCGCGGCGCGAGCTGGGCGTGCAGCTGCTGGGCCGGCTGGCCGTCACGTCGGGCGCGGCCGCCGAGCTGCGCGTGCTGTTCAGGCCGCGCGACGTGCGCGCGCTGCGCGACCAGCTGCTCGTGCGCGTGTCGCGCGGCCGCCACGTGGCCGTACCCATCGCCTGCTTCATGCGCCCGCCGCTGCTCGACGGTACGCACTGCGCACTGCTCACTGCTCGCTCCGTTCCGCCCCCCGCCCGCCGCCCGCTGACCGCTGACCGCACATCGCCTGCAGTGCTGGTGCCCAACGTGTGGTCGTCGCTGTCGTGCGTGCCGGACGCGGCGGGCGCGGGCGGAGCCGGGGGCGCGGCGCGCGCGTGTGGCGAGGTGCTGGAACTGGGCGCGCGGCTGCTGGGCGACGTACACCGCGTGCGCGTGCTGCTCTCGTGCGCCGCCGACCACGCCGCTTTCTTCCTCCTCACCGAGGACGCCTGGCTCTCCTTCACGCTGTCGGTGAGCGCAGCTACACTCGCTACAGTCGTGTGGAATACACCGGAGTGCAGCACGCGCGCCCGCAGGAGCTGACGTGGAGCGGCGCGGTGGTGGCGGGCCCGTTCGCGGTGGCGCCCGCGTGGTGGCGCGGCGGCGGCGGCGTGGCGGGCGCGGCGTGGTGTCGCGCGCGCGCGCCCGGCCTGCACGCGGCCGCGCTGCGAGTGCTGTCGTCGACGGGCGTGGCGCGCCCGCTTCACCTGCTGGCCGACGCGCTCTACTTCCGGCCCGACCACGTGACGCTGCAGGCGCGGCCCAAGGACTACGACGTGTTCGGCGAGGACGACCCGGCGTGCCAGTACTACGTGCACCTGGGCACCGCCTTCCCGCGCCGCGCGCTCGCCGCCACCGTGCAGCTGCTCAACCACAGGTACCCACAGGCACGCACCGCGCTGTGCTCGCGCACTGTGACCGACTGACGCGCGTGTGGTCGCAGCCCGGTGACGTACTCGTACTACTGGAGCGTGCGCGCGTGGGGCGAGTGCTCGTGCTGGCGCGAGGACGGCGCGTTCGGCCTCGGCGCCGAGGACGACAGCCGGCTGTGCGTGGGCGCGCGCGAGCAGCGTGGCGCGGGGCCGGCGGGCCGCGCGCGGCGCGCCGACCGCGAGGAGGCGGCCGCGCTGGTGCGCGTGGAGCCGGCGCGTGGCAGCCTGGCGCCGCGCTCGTCGTGCGCGCTGCACGTGCTGGCGCCCGACGCGGGCGCTGCGCTGGGCACGCGCCGCGCCGTTCTCATGTGAGTGTGGGCCGCATGTCTCCGCGAGCGGCCCCCGCACGACCCACGACGCGGTCCTCACCCGCAGGCTCGTGCTACGCGACGTGCCGCGCGAGAGCTTCCCGCCGGGCGCGGAGCCGGCGCTGCTGAGCGTGCGCGCGGAGGCGGCGCCGGCCGCGCCCGGGCAGGCGGCGGGCGGCGTGCGCGAGCTGTGCGACGTGGTGCACGCGCAGCTGGAGGTGTGGTGGCACGTGGCGCCCGTGCGCTTCGTGCTCGACCCGCCCGCGCTGCTGCTGCCACACTCGCGCAGGTGAGCGTCGCGCCGCGAGCCGCGAGGGCCCGCGGGGACCGCGAGTGGACCGTGCCGTGCCGCAGGGTGCGCGAGGTGGCGCTGGAGGTGCGCGCCACCCAGCTGTGGGGCGCGGAGGGCGCGGAGGCGGCGTGGCGCCGCGCGGAACGCGACGGGGCGCGCGCCGAGCCCGCCGCGCTGCGCCTGGCGCCCGCGCACTCGGTGCCCGCGCGCCTGCGCGTGCCGCTGCCCGCGCTGCCCGACGAAGCCGCCGACACCGACGTGCTGGTGTGAGTCCTCTTTCGATACTCACTTGTAGCGTCGTCATCAGCTCTCGGCTCCAGGTATCGCGTCTAGCCCATACGTGCAGGTCTCGGTCCCAGATCTCGGGTTGGTCCTCACCGTCCCACCATCAACACCATAACCACGTGCGGGAGCCCACAATGGCTAATCAATAAAGCTAATCGGTAGGTAGGTACTGTTCGGTTTCCCGATTGCGATGCTGGGCTGATGCTTTGTTATGGTGAATATGAAATAAGACGGATGAATACGACGGACCGCTCCGGTGCGCCGGTTTATGTCAGCTAAAGTATTAACAAATAATATTATGTTTAAAAGCTACGTTGTGCTGAGGTACCGGTGGCCGGCGCACGCGGTCATTAGGTGCATAATAAGAATGTCCGGCTTGCTCGTGCATTGATTTGGTGCCGGACCGTTTTGACGCGGTTATTTCATTTCGCAGTAATGTTTTTCAGCAAAACGTGCTGCTGCTTTGTGATTCGATGAAACAGACTGCGAGACGGAAGTTCGAATGAAACTGCTTCGAAAGACTAAACTTGGACAGAACTGAATATCGACTGACCGAACTTCGAAAAGACGGAAGTTCTAAAGACCCGGTGTCTTTCGATATTCAATATTGAAGAAAACATGTTCGGGAAAAGTTGTTAAAATGTTGGGTAAATGAAGGGAGAAGTTGGGAAATGTCGTGAAATTAATGGGAATGTTCGGAAAGTGATCCGATAAGTTGGGAAAATGACAGCGTTAGATAATAACTGGGAAGAGATGGAAAAAGTCAGGAGGATGGTGGGAAAATGTTTGGACAAGTTCGGAAAATATTAAGATATGTCGAGAAAATGTTGAAATAGGTTGAGAATACGCCGGAGAAGTTGACAAAATGTGGTTATAAGTCGAGATAATGTTGCAAAATGTTGAGATGGTTCAGGAAAGAGTTGAGAACATATTTTACGGATCTACGTAGACTGGAGGCGCCGCCGGCCCCGGGCGCGGAGCAGGCGGAGTGGGCGGCGGCGTGCCGCGTGCGGCGGCGCTGCGCCACGCGCCACCCGCGGCTGCGGCCCGTGCACGTCTGGCTCGGCGTGCAGCCGCCGCGTGCGCTGCTGCGGCACGCGCTCGAGCTGCACAACGACACGCACCAGCACGTGAGTGGAGCGCCGTGCCTCACCGCGCCCGCACGCGCTCGGGCGACACTCCCTCACACGGGCCGCGTGCCGCAGATATGCTGGTGGGCGGAGCCGTGGCGCTGGTGGGGCGAGAACGAGCCGAGCGCGGCGTGCCGGCGCGCGGGGGCGCGCTGCGCGCCCTGCTACGAGCGCGCGTGCACGTGCGACATGCTGCGCCCCGCGCGCGGCGCGCTGGCTTCCGGCGCCGTACAGCGCGTGCAGTACGAGGTCACCGCACCCGACGTGAGCTCAGTGCGGTACTCGGCTACGGGCCTAGCGGCGGCCGCACTGCGGCCTACAGTGCGGGTGCATTGTGCGCAGCGCGACGGGTGCGTGGCGACGCTGGTGTGCGCGCGGCGGACGGGCGCGGACGTGGCGCGCGCGGCGTCCGGCGCGGGCTCGGAGGCGCGCGGCGCGCTGCTCGCCTACCGCGTGCTGGCGCCGCGCCTCGTGCTGCGCGCGCTGCCCTGCCTAGGGGACCCGGCAGGCCACTGTGTGTGTCGCGGCGTGTGTAGCGGCGAGGGCGTCCCGGGGTGCGCGGCCCCGCATGACGCGTGTGCGTGTACAGGTGGCCGGTGCGCGCTGGACGGCGGCGAGGCGGAAGGCGCGCGCGCGGGCACGGCCGTGCTGCGGCCGGCGCGCGCGCTGGTGCGGGGCCAGCGCTCCTGCTATCGCCTGCGGCTCACCAACCTCACGCCGCTCGCCACCACCGTGCAGTGGCGCGCGCCGCTCGGTACGTGCCGCGCCCCGCCCCGCCCCGCCCCGGGACTCCCGCGCGCCAACGCCGGCTCTCGTGTGTTGCAGAGGGGGAGGACGTCATCAGAGTGACCTTCATACCGAACGACTTCGACGTCGGTAGCCACGCGCAGGTCGAGATCGAGGTCGGTGGTACAGGCGGGGCGCGGGCCGCGCGCGTCCGTGGTCGCGTGACGGGACATGCGTGTGCCCGCAGGTGGCGGTGGAGGCGCTGCGCGTGTGCGGTCGGCGCGTGTTCGTGCTGAGCGCGAGCGTGGCGCGCGCTCACCGCCCGCTGTTTCTGCTCGTGGACACCGGCGTGGCGGTACGTGGGGCGCGACTCGTGTCCGTCGCGAGGGGACGCGTGTGACGCGTGACGTGTGTCACAGGGCGTGGAGGTGGTGTGCGAGGTGCCGCTGGGCGGCGCGGAGTGCGGCGCGGACGTCGGGGAGTACGTGCTGCTGCCGCGCACGCAGGTCAGTCGCGCACCGCACCGCACGAACAAGTGGAGTAGCCCCATCCGAGTAGTCTCTACAGAGTAAGTATTATATAGGTAGGTACCACATAGATGTCGCAAGTGCGATCAGAATTACTTATTTTCCACAAAAGTGATCTTTATATTATATTTTTGTAGGTACTTAACTTTTTGTAAGTAACTAGTGCTGGTAAAACAAATCTCATCAAAAACATGTCTATAAAAAGAGGCCAAGTCTCGTGTTTGCCGTTTGGCCATAAAATGTAGTGTGATCTCATGTATAGCCAAGTCTGCGGTATTCGTTCGTATTATGAATTTTGCACTTTTATTTTATTTTAATCGTAGAAAACTAACTAAATACCGTTTATGTATCTTTTCATTAGGTATTTCGATAGTTTTTTAGTTTTTCCTTTATTTGTGTCCTTCTATGTTTCTTCCTCCTATGTCTATGCCAAATTTCAGCTTTTTAGGACCAACAAAGGAACGTTTGATTCACTGAGAAACTAGAAGAGAGAGGAAGATGAAACTTATTGGTTATAAAAAAAATACTTATCAGTTTATTTTATTAATTTTAATTCATTATATTACCCTGTGCCGTCCCACTGCTGCCTCCATTAGTCAGCCGGTCACAGATGCACCCAGGAGCCGGACGGGCCGCCATCGTCGTCGGCAATTTATGTTCTGGAGCGCGATCCACTGCTCCCGACCGACCCACCGACTGCGCTCCGTGGCTCTCTGTGCTCTCGTGGCGCCATACTTATCTAAAACGGAAAATCGTTAGGAACGATACGTCTATAAACATATTTACAACGGCTCACACACAAACACATCCTCTCATCCTCACACATACACACGCTCACCACATTCGTCACATTGAACACATTGGACACATATGGTGCGAATTGCGATACAACACACAACACGACACCTGGTGGTTGCAGAGGGAGGCGGCGCCGCGCCCCGCGCACCCCGCGACCCCCACCGACGAGGAGGTGTTCGCGGAGGAGGACTGCAAGCGCACGCCGCGACAGGGTGCGTACTGTGGGAGAGGGTGTGTGTGGTGGGGGGTGTCTCTGCTTACATCCCAGTTTCCCCGACAGAACACTACGGAGTCACTGCACTGAGAGAAAAGTCATGTTCGGACATACGTAATTCTAGACTCCACATCCATTTTTCTTGTTAAAAACGTACCAGGAGTACATAAAGATGAAACAACATTACGCTTCATGACTTTGCATGTAAGGAACCCCAAACATTACGACTCCCCATACAAATTATCCATTCATTCGTTCATTCAATGGCGTACTGTCATGCCATAAGTATCTAATAACATGACAGTACGTAGGTAACATCCTTATTGTGCGCAGGCACAGACATTATGTACGTAGACAACAACCGTGCTTAGGTTGATAATTACGTAAGTAATGCTGCAGAGTACGTACCTAGACCCTTCCTACTTACCGTACTGTTGTACGTAATGCTCTCGTCTATGTAGTAACGTTGTCACCTACACACATAACGGTATGGCCTATTTACAGTAAGGTTGTTACCTACGTAGGTCATGCTTAAGTCTATGTAGATAATGGTTCAGTCTAGTTACCGTGATGCTGTTACCTATATATATCATGCTTCAACCTACGTACAGTAAAGATGTCATCTATGTATATAATGTTACAGCCTAATTATATAAGGTTGTTACATAGGTAGATTATGCTTCAGGCTATTTACAGTAACGATACCTTCTACGTACAAAATGGTACAGCCTACTTACCATGGTGTTGTTACCTACGTACGTAATGATTAAATCTATGAACGGTAATGATCTCACCTACGTACATAATGTCACAGCCTAATTACCATAAGGTTCTTACCTACGTATAGTAAAGATGTTACCTACGTAATGTAAGGATGTTTCCTGCGTATAGTAAGGATGTTAACTACGTAAAGTAAGGATGTTACCTACGTATAGTAAAGATGTTAACTACGTAAAGTAAGGATGTTTCCTGCGTATAGTAAGGATGTTAACTACGTAAAGTAAGGATGTTACCTACGTATAGTAAGGATATTACCTACGTACAGTAAGGATGTTACCTACGTACACTAACGGTGTTACCTACGTACAATACGGGTAATACCTACGTACTGTAAGGATATCGACTACGTACATCATGGTACATTCTACGTACACAATGGTGCAACGTACTTACAGTAAGGACATCACCTACATATACCATGGTGCAGCCTACGTACAGTAATGGTGTTACTTATGTACACAATGGTGCAGCCTACTTATAGTAAAAATGTCACATGCGTACATAAAAATGTAGCATACGTACAGTAAGGTGTTGCTTCACCGTGGGAGAATATATTCCCTGCGCATACTGTGACTTCATGCCTTGCGGCACCTCACTGCCAACCAAGCAAACGCGAAAGAGGTTTCTTTATCTTTCGCACCTGTTTCTCCTTATGGCAGGCAGTGACAGGTAGCACGGCTGATTGTCGTTGTATGCGCAGGGGAACATAATCGCCCACAGCGTAGCAACGTCCATGCTGTAAGTATAATACATATATTATATATACAATTACGCACGTAACATTTTAACTACACGCATTCTGCACCTTGCGTACGCATTAACACACATACCTGTTGTACGCACAGGCTGCAACTATGGTTATGCGGTTCGCACGTCCTTACCATAATTATGCTGCACTAATGTTGTACCCGCTTATATACGTCCTTTTCTCATCCCTATTATATTGTGTAAAAGGACCATCTGTAAATAAAAGGCAGTGAATTAGATACAGACTGCAATAGTTTATTACCACATCCGTTAATAAGATTATGATATAGCGACTACGACAAAATTACCTTAAAATTTATTTCTAAACTTGTTTTACCAAAATTAACAATACTACCATTTCTCGTAATGAAGTAAAACAATGGTTATCTTTGAAGTCTATTGTGGCTAATCGAATTCAGAAATCCACCAGTGAGGATTATTGAAATAAGCAGACAGAAAGACTAAACGTTCGATTAGTGTCGGCAGCTGTGCTAACATGAACGCGTCCAACACGCAATCTGTAAGAGAGCGAGATGCCGCGATCAGTACGCGTACCGTGGGAGCATCTCGCTCTCTGACAGACTGTCAATCGACCAGAATGAACTATCAAACATAACCAAATACAATCAGAATGGTTAACATTTACAATATATGCTAAGTGCCTGTGCTAAGTGCTAAGTATAAACAAAACAAATTCCTACTTCAAACTTGACAGATGACAGCTAATTTATGTCAAATTTTCTGTGAATCGAAAAATAACTTAATAATAATAACTCGATTCACAGAAAATTTTACATAAATTAGCTGTCATCTGTTTGTTAATACACCATTAACATCACAAACATTGTCAATCAATTAATAAACTTAGAGATACATTTTTTCTTATATCATGTGCATATTTTACAAGTATCGAGCATCGAGCTCTACGGTATTGTAAAGACGATACAATTTTGTCAAGAGCCCTATACTGATCATGATAATTGTTGACATTCATAGTAACGAGATCTGCGGTATAGAACATGACTTAACCTGAAATGAACGGGTTGTTCGGTATTGGTCATGTTCTTATTTAGTCATGTTCTGCTTTAGTCATGTTCGGTTTTGGTCATAATCTGCTTTGGTCTTGTTCTGATTTAGTCATGTTCTAGTTTAGTCATGTCTGGTTTATTTTTTGTGAATATGTTTTTGGCACATAACATTACACGTACATAATCCAATGGGGGTAGACAGAGGAACCATCTTCAATCTCAGGTAAGTGCACATCAAAAACCCTCTAATAATGGAATGTGATAACCTATGAATGAAGGTGGTTCCTCTGTCTACCCCCACAGGGTTTACGGACGTGTTATGATATGTGCCAGACATGACTAAACCAGAACATTACTTAACCAGAACTGAACATGACCAAATCAGAATATGACTAAACCGTAACATGACTAACGCAGAACATGACTAAAGCACAACATGATTTAACCAGAATTGAACATGACTAAATCAGAACATGAATAAAACACAACATGACCAATACCAACACCGAACAACCCGTAATTAACACGAAATACATAACTATACAATACAACAACGCTTTTAATAATTACACAGAAAATAACTTTTAAGAGTTTAGACGACGACGGCCTAACAACTAATACCTAGGTACTTAAAGTTGGACACCACATCAAGTCTCGACAATAAACAGACTAACCACATAATATGATTAAATGGATACAATTTACAATAATATTGCTATGTGCTAAACATAAACTAAAAATAATTAAGTAATAAGAAAATTAAAAAAATTTAGTAAATACAGACTGTCAAATTTTGGAATATTCAGACATGTTGTTACAAAGCCGTTACCTACCTGCTTTATTCCATATAAACAAATCAATCAGTTTTAAGACTGGGTTTTCCGCACACTACTAGTGCCACCAATCGAAAAAATCATAATTATATCATTATTAAGATTTATTTAAAAATCTTGCCCGGAAGCCCTCCGAAAGGAAGTAGTATTTTTTAAGCTAGCATTAATATCCCTACCTCAATTCCTGAAGTTACACGACGCAACGTGGCCGTTTGGCGGAAATGCGTTGTATAACTTAAGGAATTCAACTACAGATATTAATGCTAGCTTAAAAAATACTACTTATCCTTTCGGAGTGCGAGTTTTTTACTAATAAAATTGTAGAATTTAAGTACAAATTAAAGTTATTTTATAATAAAAGTCCTCTTACTTGTAAAATATCTAACACCTGTAACAAAAGAAATAAAATTGTTATTTTATTTTTATTATAACGACATTCGACTTCTTAAAAATTTTATGTATTTCTTCATTTTGGTTACAAATTATTATTTAATTAATACATGTTAAATTAATTTGTTTTAATCTCGAACACAAAATAATTCTTATCGAAGTCTTGCGTTCATTTACTATTTACCCTGTGACGGTGAAGGAAAACAATGTGAGATAACTTGCATTATTATGTGAACAACGATAAATGGCACAGTCGCGGGGTCGAACAGGATGATGGTATCATATCATTATTAGCCAATGGAATCAAAGAGAATTTCTTACTTTCGAACTCCTGCGGCTTTCAACATTTGCAATTTCTACTTGAGAACTAGTGCTTTCAATGGGTGTAGAAGTCTCCTTTGTATGTGTCTCCCTTATAAATGTCTCCTTTGTAGATGGTTCTTTTACAGTGAAAGTGTTATCCAAATCACTGATAACAATGAGCTGAAAAATGCAACGTCAAGTGTTTTAGACTGCAGACAATGGGGTTATTATTTAAGAACTTGACATGTATTTTATGCAAACAAATTATTTTGATTGATTTGCAATCTGAAAAGTCTTATTAAAGAGGTCTATTTAGTAAGCAGTTACATTTACACAAATAAGATAAGGTAAGGGTAGCTGGAAATCAGACCTACTGATCCCAAGATTATATCTACCTTATGGCTAACGTAACACACATACTTACATCATACACACAGATACTCTCACATATATAAACTCACGGTTTTTGACAGGTGGTAGATCCTGATGTGCAGGATCGCCTGGGTTGGTATCAATCACCCTCTTACCTATTACTGCCGTGAAGCAGAAATGCTTGCATTTCTGTGTTTCGGTTTGAAGGTGAGAGAGCTAAATTACTAAACATAATTTTCTTCATCCCGATGGAAGCATTTCTATGCCTGTACAATGTATTTTTAACATTTTTGTAACTTGGAATTGCTTTTATAAGTTCCAGACCTGCGTCTTTGCATGATGCTATTGTAGCGTCAAATGTTGGTTGTATTGATGGAAATTCCGGTGAAGACAATTTAGTTTTGCATTCAATCAACGGCTCGTCTATCATATTTTTTGCGAAATCCGGCGTGCATTTGTGATGTTTTTCTCCTACAATATCTGTGCCCTAAAACAATAAAAATATATGTTATTAATTGATTGAATTATTACTTGACCATTGTGAACCATAATTTAACAACAAATAGCTAAGATAAAAAATAAAGTTAAAAATTAAAGGGGGTCTCCATACTAGAAAAATGTTTTAGGCGGTTAATATTGTTGTTTCACTTACTTTCAAAGTAATCTTGCCTCCGCATTTCGCTTTCTTCCTGTTGATGCACTCCCATATCTCTGTCCCATTTTTATATTTTTCTTTCCTTGAATACTGATGACCAGCATGTAAGAGGATTGTGCCACCACCCCTTTTTATATAAGTCATAGACGGCTTGTTTTGAGAACAAGTTGGAGTTTCATCGTCGTCAGCCATCGGTCCTAGAATGGTAAAAATAATTTGAAAACATAATTTTCTGTCACAAACACTCAAAAGAAGTCATTACGCTATACTTGGAATCACTTGTCACTTTAATAAAATCACTGAGGTTATTATACAATAATATAATCACTTGTCGCTAATAAAACTCTAACAAAATCACTTACCAAATACTTTAAATCAAACAACACTTGCACAGTAACCTTGACTGGTCGGCGGCGCTCGACTGACGTCACAGGCAAATGCATTGCAATGAACCGCACACGAACCTCCCCTCGCCGTCCGCTTCACACCCGTTTGTCTTTTATCTGTGAGCTTCTGCTTAAAACGCCTTTATGTTGTCAAAAACAGTAAATGGTCACCAAAACTAACACATTCACTGTTGACCCATAACATAACTTAAGAAATTACGCCAGAGCCAGTGCTCATCACTTCATGTACTTGCGCGCGTTATTTACCTACCGAGCGCTCGGACGGCGCCGCACCTTGGCCGCGAGTCGGAGAGGCAAGCTGACAAATGCTACGGTATGATGGAAATAATTAAATAAATAGGTAGGTAAGCTAAAAACCGACACAAATTCGTCAAAATAAGTACTTTCATTACTTATTTTTCCTCGTCACCAGGTACTATGAAAAAGGCAACATTATATTACAAAACTTTCACATCTATAAATTATATATTAGTGGGATTTTAATTAGTAAGAATTAAAATATTTATGTTTCAATTATTTAAATACATATTTAAATTAGTAAATCGTTTGACAAAATAAATTAATAGCATTTTGGTGCCAAGTTCTATTAAATTTATTCCAACTAAAGGAGATTGGGCGATTTCCCAAGCTTGAATCCACTATTTTTCATGACATCTTAAATATTATGAAGACGGTTTTGGTCTCTAGCTCTCGACCGACACTACTTAGGAAATTCGTCCCATAGGTGATTTAAAAGATGTAGGTACCTACTCCTGGATCCTAATCTACCAATTGTACTGTTCGGTTGCGGGCGAAGCCCTGGGTACAAAAGCGCCCAGTCTTCTTTGTTTGGAATCGAGCGCTTGCTGGATTAGGTTTGAGGAAAGAGGAACGACCGAGGCGGCTAAATTGAAAACTAACGTATTTCTCATACAGTCTCAAACAGCCCTTAGTCACCTTTTACGACGTCTATCTAAGGGAAGAGATGAGGCGACCCAATCCCAATAGCTGGGAACCATGGACAAAATGATACAGTCGCGACTCCAGGCAAACAGACATTTTACTATTTTAGTTCCTAGGTATACAGAGGTAAGTTTAAATGCACCAATCCCTTCAAGAGGTAACAGTACCCATGAATGTGAACAATTTTCGCCAGAAAACTTTGGTATTCGCCATTTTTTTTAACCTTGTTTATCGAAAATCGACTAATATGTGAATTGCAGACGGAACATTGTTAAATGATAAACTTATCATCTGCATATTATGCTTGGTTAAAATATGTAGACTGGAGAAAAACTTGGCCGACGTACCTACATACATTTTGATATCTTTTATTCTATTGATTGAGCACACCTATGGATAGGTGACAGGTTTATGCCAGTTTTGCCACACAGAACAAGACTACAAGAGAGCAGTAAGTACCTACAGTATCTAATGTATGTGGTACAGGAATAATGTATGCAAATCTTTTTAATGTACGGCGCTCATTACGTTCCGTTGTAGAGTCTTTATATAATGTTTTTTGCTAATTATAATGTGAAGCATACATTTTAAAGAAAGAGAACATTGGTTTGTTTATTTTACAGCTCTGGATTCTTGCCCTTTGGGTCTGATTTAAAAAAGTCTTCATTTCAAAATAATAATTATGAGTACCTAGTATTTAAAAGTCCTGGACCCGCTCGATGGTTCATGGTCTGTACCCCCTTGTGAAGGGAAGGCTTGTGCCCTCTTTAATGGGGATAAATAGGCTGATAATGATGATGATGATGTATGTGAAGTGATCACATACCTAATACACAGAGGGATGAGTATTACGATGACATGATTACTCGGAAAATCGTTATTCCGCCGAATATGGATTAGGTACAACTTTTATACTTAAATAGATATGAACCGTCATCTCCAGGCACATAAAGCAAAATAAATTGTACGGATCTTGACCATGGAGGTGTTATGGTCCAGCTCATACCTCTTTAATTGACCGATTCTATAATACCTAGTAAGTAGAAGTAGTTTCCCGAACGCTGCCCAGCCGAGTTGGATTCGTCGGTTGACCTCTTTCTTGAAGTTGGACCTACCTAGCTCTGCACTACCTAGCTCTGCAATCTGTCCTAGGTACACGTAGTGGTCAACAACTTCAAGACCAGTGCCCCTAACGATAACCATTACGGGTGCGAGTGCGACATGATTTTCGTCTTGTCCATGTTAATTTTAAGAGCCACCTGTTGGGAGGCACTGTTCAGGTCTCTGAGCATCATGCCAAGGTCTTTCATGAATTCCGCCATGATCACAATGTCGGCGGCAAACCGAAGGTGAGTGATGTACTCGCCATTGATGTTGATGCCGAATCCTTTCCAGGACATACGTTTGAAAACGTCTTCCAATGCGGTGGTAAACAGTTTCGGAGAAATCACGTCTCCCTGTCTTACACCTTTTTGAAATTGGATTGGTTTCATACTTTGGTCCTGTAATCGGATTGACATGACGGCGTTCTTATAATAAGAGAGCTGGCATGTAAGAAACGCCTACGTCATCTGGTACCTCTTTCGCACTATTATAGGCAGTTGACCGCACTTTAGTTATGTAAGGAAAATAGGGTCTGCCGGGGTTCCATTGGTCCGTTTCTGAGATATGCCAAAATATATAGGTCGTATTTTTAGGCATAAACTACGTCATCTGGTACCGAAATCAAATTAGTATCAGCAGTTGCCCCTTCATTAGTAGTAGGTACAAGAAACATTAGTCTGCCACCCGCCCCTTGATCCAAAATGCCCGCCAGACAACATTAAATATGGCCCAAAAACCATGTCAACCTACGTCATCGGGTACCGAGATGAAACCAATGCTATTTAATAGCTTACGCATCGCTAACTACGAATGTGAATGTCTGCCATCCCTGCGTTGGTCCAATACCCGCGGCAGACAAGCTTGAAAATAATATTGAATTCTGGTCAGTAACAGTAAATTCAGCTTAATTCGAAATACTTCGACTAACTTCGAGGGGGTGGATGTTCATAGGGGAGAGTGTCAGAGTGCAGATGGCGGGTGGATATATCTCCAAAACGTACCAATGGAACCCCAGCTGGCTATTTTTCTTACATATCTAAAGTGCGGTCAACTACCTATAACAGTGCGGAAGAGGTACCAGATGACGTAGGTAATTATACCTTTCGCTCTCGGACTATGTTGTTTGAAAACCATACGAATCTCATACAGACTGATGTCCGGGACATCATTGGTATGATGTCGGGTTAGCTTGGCTCTAGGGTCTTGAGCCGTGTTGGTAAGAGGTTGCCGTGAAGAAGTGTATTGTCCATAGAAAATCTCAAGCTCTCTCAAAATCTCCGGTTTGCTAGAAATGATATTGCCGCTGTGTCGGTCTTTAGTTTCATCAGCTGGCTCTGCCCCATAGACAGATCTCGTGCGAACACTTCGGAGCCTTTATTTCGCTCGATCGCCTCTTTAATGCGTGAGGTATTAAATCTACGTAATATATCGCGTCTTATTGCTTTGGAGATCTGTCTATTGAGCCGCTCATATTCTGTTTCGTCCACTGAAGACTGCAATCTCATTTCGCGCCGATCGCTCATGAGTTTGAGGATTTAACTTAAGAGTTTCTGTGTTCTGTTTTTATGGTGGATCTTGAAGAACTTCGACTCAATCGCGTGGACAGTTTCGTGGACGTGGTACTTACAATAAGGATGGGTCAACTGTACTACGTATTAAACCTCATTCTTAATGAAGTTCCATCAGTAGTCGGGACGATCTAACATTAGTCATGCTCCGGTTACAGGCATCAGTATGCGAGCTACTTATAATGTCACGAAGTACGTAAACTAAGAGTGGTGTCTCGTATCATGTACCCGGGTACTTACAATAAGTATGCGTCAACTGTACTACGTACCAAACCTCGTTCTTAATGAAGTTCCATCAGTAGTCGGGACGATCTAACATTAGTCATGCTCCGGTTACAGGCATCAGTATGCGAGCTACTTATAATGTCGCGAAGTACGTAAAGTAAGAGTGGTGTCTCGTATCATGTACCCGGGTACTTACAATAAGTATGCGTCAACTGTACTACGTACCAAACCTCGTTCTTAATGAAGTTCCATCAGTAGTCGGGACGATCTAACATTAGTCATGCTCCGGTTACAGGCATCAGTATGCGAGCTACTTATAATGTCGCGAAGTACGTAATCTAAGAGTGGTGTCTCGTATCATGTACCCGGGTACTTACAATAAGTATGCGTCAACTGTACTACGCACCAAACCTCATTCTTAATGAAGTTCAATCAGTAGTCGGGACGATCTAACATTAGTCATGCTCCGGTTACAGGCATCAGTATGCGAGCTACTTATAATGTCGCGATAGTCGCGAAGTACGTAAAGTAAGAGTGGTGTCTCGTATCATGTACCCGGCTACAATAAGTATGCGTCAACTGTATTACGTACCAAACCTCGTTTTTCATGGAGCAACGGATTTTTTACTTTGTATGGAATCTCATACAATTGCGGGCACCTATGACGTCAGCCGCAGCGCCAGCGGCTAAGAAAAGGATAGCAGTATCTTGCGGGCGCTGCGGATGACGTCATCCGCATTTTTGCGGGTAAGTGGACGCTTTCCTAAAAGTGGTATCATTATGATTGTAACGGGATATTTATCAGTATGCGGCACCACTCCTAATTGAGTTGCGTACGTAGTAAGGACGATGTAACATTATTCTAAGAGTCATGCTTTCATGTGTCGAGATCCATTCATTACGTATGCGAGCTCTTTACAATTGCAATAAGTATGTGCAGTCTTTATAATGTTGTAGTACACGTAGAAAAGTGCGACTGCATTATTTAATGTATTGTACGTGACGTCATATCAACGGCCTACTTCCGGTCATGTATCGGGCTATGCCTGTATAGATGTAGTGTCTTGCTTAAGTAGGCGGCAAACGGGTACGTACATAACAGGAAGATCATTATGGAGCATGTTGTAACTTAATTACGTGTTGATACATTACAACATTACTCTGTATTTACCAACAAAATGCATGTTGTACCATACGTATTATAGACAAAACGGCACCTGCATTACGTAAAGATTTGGCGTCGTGACAAATTTCTCTCAGTGTGGGCCGAGTGTAGTGTGTAGTGCGCTGTGTGTTAATTAAAGTGTGAGCTGGTGTTCTCCACTGTTCTTTTCTTACCTCACCTCTACTACTGTACTGACAGGTGTGTGACCCCACTGAGTTACTAGTGTGTGTGTGTGTGTGCCTACAGAGCGCGTATGCCGGTGCCGCAGCTCGCCGCAGTACGTGCCGCCCGCGCGGCCCGAGCACACGCGCGCGCCGCGGCCTGACGACTACGAGCCTGTGCACGTCGGTCAGTCCATCTAGTCCCGTCCCTCGTCCCTTCCCTACTCTCCACTCGACCTTCTAGCCTTACTCTACTCGCTCTTCTCGTGCCGCGATTACACGCTCGCGCGAGCTTCCACGAGCTTACGCGAGACAGCACGGCGGGCGTGTAAACGGCGTGCTCGCGCTGGCTCGCCGCTCGTGCACAAAATACACGCAGAAGGTCCGCTCCGGGCGACCGCGAGTTTGATTACGTCACTAGACCGTAGCGCCATAGCAGTTATAATTTCCAGTTTAATAGAAATAGCCATGTGAAAAATGTTTCTGGCAATGTATTTAGTTCATTCAAAGTACAAAAAAATCCTTCGACTTCCTCCGAGATCCCGTACGCAGCACGGGCACTGTGTGCGTGGGCCGATTTCGCGCGTTCGTATCGAGCGAACCCTCCGCGGTGCGTGTCCCGTGGCTCGTGGCCGGTCGCGAGTCGTTCTCGCGCGAGTGTGTCCGGTATAAACACGCTCGCGTCCATTCGGTTGCTCGCTATTTTTCAAACATTACGAGAACGATACAACGGACTGACAACGAACTTATATTTTTTTTCCTTCTTTTAAGAACGAAAAAAAAATAGGCCAAATAATGTTATTAGCAAAACACTGACCGAAAAACTGTACCGTACCGACTAAATGATGTCGTGTGATTATACGAGTGAGCGAGTGTGCGCGTGAGCCGAGCCCCGCTGACGGCCCGTTTCCTTAGTGTCGTCCCCGCCGCGGCTGCAGCACGTGTGCGCGTGCTGCGCGCGCGGCGCGGCGCCCGCGCTGCCGGCGCACGCGCAGCCCTACTGCCTGCAGTTCTGGCGCCTGCCGCTTCACACGGGTACTATTTTTAGTGGTTTGTTGAACACGACCTCTCCGTCCCTCTCCTGGCTCCCCCGTTTTGGTAGGTACTCTGTATTATGGAGCGTGTGGAGTTAAAATTAATCCATATATTGAGTAATACATGACATTTTAGTATGTGTGGGTATGTATGTGCATGTGCGTGTGTGAGCAGGAGTGAAGATGTATGTGCGTGTATGCCCTGAAGTATACCTAAGTGTGTGCGATTTGCGCAGTGTGGTCGCGCACGGTGCGGCTGCGCAGCACGTGCGCGCTGAGCGCGCGGTGGCGCGCGCGCGTGCGCCGCTGGCCGCGCGCCGCACCGCACCCGCTGGCGCCAGGTGACGATGCTCTAATTGTATTCAATAAATCAGTCAATCAATAATCGTTTATATTCTGACAAGTCCGTAAGTTAATAAATTCTTATAGGTACCTATGTTAGTAATATACTCGTAGAGTGTAGCGTACGTACAATATAATTGTTTTCTTCCAATAGTAGGTACACCTATCTGCACTGTATCTCACTCCGCTCCACTCCTGGTTCCGATGTGGCCCGGCGCCCCCGCTCGCTCCGAGGTCATTCATCTGAGCTTACTTTGTTATTATCTAAAGACCATTGACACAGGATGGAAAGTTGAAACAGTGTCGGTGCGCGCACCGGGCACGGGCACGGGCACGGGACAGGGACAGGCGCTCCGAGGGCCAGAGCGCGCCGACTGCGGCCACACTCCTCACTCACTGTAGGTATATTGTCCACCCGGGGGTCTGATTCGCAGCTGTATTCCTCCGGAGAACGACTCCAACTGTGTGAGCCTGAAAACATGCGCAAAGGGACCGAGCCCGAGTTGAGTTCAAAGGTCTGTCGTCTTCACGGATGAAAGAATTGATACCTATCTAAAAAACCGAATTCAATCAAAGTTTCTTCAAATTTACCCACAGAGCTACAACCATAAAGTTAACCTGACTCCCGGGCGCGACGCCGCGTCGCTATCGGAGCGCGATCTTCAAATTAAACGATCGAGTTCACGAGTTAGCTGAAATCGCGGAGCGGAGCGGAGCGGACTGAGAATTATGCAAATAAATTTCCAACTACGTGGGCTGTTAGTCTGCTCGCGGCGGGCTCTCTCGCCCCCGGTTGTAGCCGGTAGCCGGTAGCCGGGCCCCACCGAGCTGACGTAGCAGTATTTGATGATTTTGGTGGTCAGACAATTCAGGGTCAGGGTACAAACTGTAGTACCGCCCGGAGTGATGCGTCTCTTATCTTAGAACTGTCCTGTATGCGCAGACACGTGGGAGGCGGGCGCCGGCGCGGAGGGGGGCGGCGCGGGCGTGGGCGTGGCGCTGCACGTGTCGCCGGCGCGCGGCGTGCTGGCACCGGGCGCGCGCGCGCTGCTGGTCGTGCGCGTACGCGCCGATACCTGGGGGCTCTACCGCGACCAGCTGCTCATACAGGTCGGCTCGCTGGACACGCCCCGGCCCCGTCCTCCGACCTCATTACACTACTTCATCTTTAGTTGATCGTTAGCCTCGGCCTCTACTTTTGTTACGTCTTATCAAAATCACAGGAGACGCCAGCATGGCACTCGAGATAACGAGTACAAAGCGGTGATTGGAGTGGTCTCGTTTTGTTATAACTTGAACGGTGACTCGAGTGAGAGTGGTCGTGTGTCGCAGTGTTCCGCGACCCGCTCGAGTTAACATTAAGTCGGGTAGTAACGCTGGCAACCCCGAGGCGATAATAAACTGTACGACGGTTACAGTTTTATTATCCTCTAGCTAGCTCGGAGATACGATATCATTGTTTCATACTCTCGGCTGCGGCCGGGATTAGTGCAAAATTGCTATAAACATATTATAGCGATTATCAACAACCGGTGAGAGTACACACACATACGATGAGGTGGACGGACGCTGTGGACCATTAGGCACGACAACTGTGCGGGGAGAGGGTGTTCATGTGTATGTGTGAGGGAGGGTGTGTATGCAGGTGGAGCACCAGGAGCCGCTGGTGCTGGACGTGTGGGTGGAGGCGGTGGGCGCGCCGCTGGAGTTGGCACTGCGGCCGCCTACGACCGCGCGCGCCGCGCCGCCCGCCCCGCGCGCGCCTCACGCCGCGCCCCCGCGCGCGCCCTGCGTCGAGCCCCAGCGCGGGCTCCCCACGCTCTGGTGAGCGCGGGACAGGGACAGAGCCCGTGACTCGTGACCCTGCACGCAACCCCTCTGTACACTGCGCAGGGTGTCGGCGGCGGACCCGGCGCGCGTGGTGCGCACGCGCAATACGTCGCGCAGCGCACTCACCGTGCACGCGTACCTGTTCCACAACGACGACGGTGCGTGTGCCTCACACACACACACACACACACACACACACACACACACACACACACACACACACACACACACACACACACACACACACACACACACACTGTCACAACAACACAAATATATAGATAGTAATTACTCGGGCCGTAACTAGCAGACATTGTTTTCGGGAAGGGTTTTGAATTTTGAGGTTTGGAGGGAAAAGGAAAGACGCAAGTTGAAAATAACACTTTCAATATTACTATCTCGCTTATTCCTCGACCCATTTATAAATCTGTAAGACCATTAAACATTTATTTACAGACGTTCTTTAGGCGAACGTATTATACAAACAAACTATGCCATTTACAAGTTTATTTACTCAAATTTTGTATATTAGCTGAAAGTTTTCCGAAAAGAATAAATTATAAATAAAATAAAACCTACCAAAGATGGGAGGAAGCAGGCGCATCTTTGTGCGCAAGAAGAAGGAGCCATTTGCTCCACTTTCCCTACTACATTCGTAGTGACTGTCGTTAGTATTTAATGACCAGGAGTGTCACTATCAGATTATGTTATTTCGTGTGTCGGCCAAACGAACTTTCGAACATACGATTTTCGCACAAACGTACTGTCGCTCGAACGCGCATCGGACAAACAAACATTAGCAATCGGCATTCTGTATTTCGCCCTCATGAAATCCACCCACTAGATTCCAGTAGACATTTGACTGAAATATTATTAGAAGACGTGGAGCTCGGCGAGTGTACCTAATTTACTGACGCAGAGTGCGAGCACGAGACGCTGCCGTTCCGGCTGTACCTGCGCTTCTACGACTTGCCGCCGCGCACGTGCCCGTGTCTGCTGCACGCGCCGAGCTGTACGTGTGCCGTGTGTCGTACACTAAGAGCCACGGCTCGCTCGGCTCGCCTGCGACTCGCACGTGTGTACGCAGCGGACAGCCGGGCGGGCGAGCTCACGGCCGACGGGTCGGGTGTCACTGAGGAGGTGGGCACGGGCGTGGACGTGTTCCTGGCGCCCGACCTGGGCCGACAGGACGGCGGGTACTACCGCGTGGAACCCGCGGCGAGCGGCCTGGCGCCGGGCGCGGCGGCCGAGTGGCGCGTGGAGCTGGCGGCCGGCCCGGCGCGTGCGCCCGCCGCGCCCGACCACACGCTGCTGCTGCGCGTGCTGCCCGACGGGGACGGGGGGTGCGTGCGTGTGACGGAGAGCGGTCCGCCGGCCCACTGTGGGCGGACAGTATCACAGTACTGACGCGGAGTTCCGGCCGCAGCGCGGAGTGGTTCCGGCCGGAGCCGGCGCCGCAGGCGGTGCTGCTGCGGCAGGCGGAGCGCGCGGGCCGCCTGTGCGTGGCGCGCCGCCGCCTCGGCGTGGCGCTCTGCGCGCTCGACCTGCCCTGCGAAGACGCGCTTAGGTTCCTGCGCACACACACTATACACACCCTCATCCTAATCCTTAACACACACACTCATAGCTTCACACACACAATTTCACACACTTCCACTTAAAAAGGAGCGTATTGCAGAATGATTGTCTCGTTAGGGTACGCAAGCGATTTCGCGTGCAGAATGTAGGCAACGGCGCGCTGCACGTGTGGGCGCGCGCGTCGCCGCCATGGAGCCTGGTGCGAGGCGCGACGCGAGGCGCGTGCGGCGCGGGCTGCGCGGCGGGGCGACGCGCGCGGCGCCGGGACGCGATGTCGCTCTGCCTGCCGCCGCTCAGCTCCGTGGAGGTGAGGCAAGGCGCCGCCCGCCGCCCACCGGTCTCCCCTCCGGGAACGTGTGACGTGACGGCCGCGTGTCGCGCAGGTGTGCGTGGAGCTGTGCGTGCACGCCGGCGAGGTGTGGCCGCGCGGCCCGAGGGGCGTGGAGGGCGAGCCGCCAGCGCCGCCGCCGCCGGTGTCGTCGCACTCGCCGGGCGCGGCGGAGGCGCCGGGCCCGCTGTACGCCGAGCGCCGCGTGTGCCGCGACACGCTGCACTTCTACGACGAGTACGCCGTGCTGCAGGTACCCGCCCGCCCGCCGCGCCCGCCCGTGTGCACCGTGTGTCAGTACACTCACGTGACGTCACTCGCCGGCCCGTAGACGGTGTGCCTGGTGGTGTCCCTGGAGTTCCCACGCGTGCTGGCCGCGCCCGCCGCGCTCGACTTCGGCTACGTGTGCGACGGCGACGTGCGCAAGGACTACTTCACCGTCTCGCACACCAGCCGTCAGTACCGCGCCTCCCGCCTCCCGCCTCTCGCCACGCACTTAGCGCCTTCATGCACAAAGCATTTTGTCCCAGTTTGAAGGTTAATAGCTGGTGTAGTGACCGGCACACCGAGCGCTTTCCAAACCTTAGAGCGGCACATCGAAAACCCTCTTGTAATGTTTTAGTGTGATGAGACGTTTATGGGCGCCCGTGAGCGGCTCAGGTGAGCACTGTTACTCGTCACTTAACCTGTTTATACCTAGGAGGTACTTGTGTGTATGTGAATGTGCGTGTGGGTGTGTCACACACAGGTACGCGATGCTTGGAGGTGTCCTTGGAGTGGGCGGGCAGCGAGGAGTTCCGCCTGTGGCCGCGCGCGCTCAGCCTGTCGCCCGGCGCCGCGCGCCGCGTCTACGTGCAGTACACGGCACGGTGCGTGCAGTGTGCGGTGTGTAGTGTGTGTGTGTGTGTGTGTGTGTGTGTGTGTGTGTGTGTGTGTGTGTGTGTGTGTGTGTGTGTGTGTGCTGTGCTGTGCTGTGCTGTGCAGTGTGGTGTATGAGCGTGCGTGCGTGCGGCAGGTGGCGGGCGGCGCCGGCGAAGGGCGTGGTGCGCGTGGCGGCGCGCGGCGCGGCGGGCGCGTGGTGCGCGGCGGGCGTGGCGCTGCGCGCGCAGGCCTCGCGCGACCACAAGTGCCACCTGTCGCCGCACGACCACACGGACGACGCGCACGCGCCCTGACCGCCTACTATTTATGACACATACGACACTCGAAGGATCAGATTTTTTTTGATTTATGCCTTTTGTTTTCTAGGGTATGATGGCATAAAAAATATACATTAGTATTTTAGTAGTTTTATTTAAGGTGAAAAGTCCACCCTCACGAAAATCCGTTGCCCTCGTATTCTTGACTTTCCCGTAGGTGACTGAATGTAAAACCGCTTATGGTGCGTCCACACGGTTGCGAGCCGTTTGTGGCGCGCGCGGGCGAGCCAAACGTCGACATCCGCTCGCCCGTGAGTGCGCCGGTGCGTTCCGAGCATCCGAGCGTGGCGGACGTCGAAGTCACTTATGTTAAACATTTACAGACGTGGTTAAGAACAATCTCTATCAAATTATCTATTAAATAAAACAATCCGCGTCCAAATCGGACCAGCGGTTCATCATTTTCATTAATCATAAAACGAGTCTGTTCAGTATTCGATTCAATAAATAGATTCTTTTTTCATGTAATTGCATACGGTTGTACCTACTGCGAGCCGCTAGATGGTGCAGCGTTGCCAACTCTACGTATTTTTACGTAGATCTACGTATTTTAGGCTCATCACGCGACTCGACGAACTTTAACCCCTGAATCTACATATTTTCGTAATCTTTGCGTAACTAGTAAAAAACTTCGTCGTATACTCGCAGCCAGTAAATCATGAAACGAACTAGCATTTTGCCTTGAAACAAGTAGAATGTCATATGACTGATGACGTTCCGTTCCATAGGTACCTACGCGTGGTCGTCGTCTTTTCTCTTTTGAATGATAGAATGACTCGATCGAATATCGATGTCCGTCTCATTCTGTACAAATTGTGGGAAAAACGGATTTTTTTTGCTGACCGTCTATTGTGATCTGTGGTCGTGAATGAACGTGCTACATTTTTTACTTAAATTTAAGTTTCGCGGCCACCGCCGGAATTGACATCATTAGTTTTATGTTATTTTAAACCTTATAACACCATAAAAATTAGTACGTAGATCTACGAACTTTTCCTAATTTTTTTTTACATAATCTACGTAAATTTAAGCTTTTGTCTACGCCTTTTTATAAATCCGAGTTGGCAACACTGAGATGGCGCGACCCGTCCACGAATTCGCAAAAAGATTGCAATTATAATGGCACGCCTCACGGCTGCCTAATCAGTTCTAACCTAACTTTCGTGTGACATGCGTCAAAAAACCGCATGCATCGATTGCAAATTATCAAAAGCGCTTAAATTATAGTCGACGGAACTAAAATATTGTGCTGGATGGTGTTTGTGAACATTATGTATACCTGAAACTGTTGGTTACGTGTGAATACAACAAAGCTCGGCCGGTACGCGAGGGAGCGGACATTGTCTACAGGTAAGTGGTACTTTCCTTATGCATTATATTATTGAAGCTGTCTACAATCGTAATTAGCCAATAAATTAAGTCCTATACATTACAACGTCCGTCCGTCGCCAGTGCGGAAGCCGTACTAACGACCGCGCCAACGTGTGGAGGCCTCGCGAGCGTTTGCCGCAAGCTTCCTGTTGACTTGTGCACAAAATACCGGCACCGACACCGATCGGCCACGAGCCTCGCCAAACTTACCGAAGACAACATTTGTGAACGATTGCCGAGGCTCGGCGAGCGTCTGGCGCCGCTATTAAAATCCTAACCCTTTTAGTGTTTTAGCCCTCCACCAAACCGCAGGCTTCTCGGATGTATTATTTCCCGTGGATGGTTAATCCCTCAAAATCCTACAAACTAACTCGGCTCCTGTAATATAGGAATGGAAGTGATGTAAATGAAAAACTCGTAGCAAGTTACAAATGATCACATCGTTAATTGTAGCTCGAGTTTATTACTTTGGTGCGTGCCTTCAGGAAGGACGGCCGATTCCGGATCATTCTGCAGAGAGGTCGATGCGTGATGGAATTCGCATCGGAATGCTTTCCGCATTACAACCCGAAGGGAGCCAAACTCGTTTCCTCTTGTCTAGTCACTGATACGATCTAGTCAGTGGCCTGCTAGTCGAATATCGCGCGTGCAGGTGGAGTGTGGAGTGGAGTGGAGTGAAGTGGACTCCGTCTGACCTACTCGAAGGTGGACTACGTCGTCCGTATAGTCGGTTAACGCCAACACTAAAGTTACATTGATGACAGCTCGTTACCTTATTATAGTGTATAGGTATAGTGTACCAGGTATAATAGGTAAGTACTTAGAATATTACAGACAATTCAATTAAATGAGGGGTAGGTAGATACTTACCAAACTGAAATATACAAAGTAAATTCTTACCTCTCATTTAACTATATTTTCTGTCAAAGCGCTTGTAATTTAAAAAATCTGCTTACTCAGGTGGCGCTTTGAAGGAACTTGCAAGGAATTTAAATAAGTCTCCCGAGGCCGCGCGGGCTGCGGGCGGCGGGCGGCGGGCGGCGGGCCGGCGCGCGCGACGCGGCAGGTTCGCGGGTTATGGTGACTTATGTTAATTGCCGACGTCGCATGAATTTTCATAAGATCCGATTAAGTATCTTAATGAGAAAATAAATTGTGTTCCGCGCCCTTCACCCCACTGAGACCCCGACACGCAGTACCACTCGTAGCTCACGAATATTAGACATAGGTGACACAAAGACGACACCACCGGCACCGGCGGGTGTGACTCGACCCCGCGCCCGCGAGGGGCGGACGAGACGGCCGTAGCCGGCGCGGTGCGCGGTGTCGCTGCGGCCGCTGCGGCGGTCGAGTCACGCTGATTTTAAGCATCGCTTACTTCTTCATATAGGTATATGAAGATGTACACGATACTCGGGTATCGGGAACGGTTCGCCGCATCCAGTGGGCGGTGGGCGGTCCGCAGTCGGTACTGGTGTAAGCGTAGTGTTCTGAATGTTCCTTCACATTAAATAAACGAGTATGAGTAGGTAATAATGTAGCCGGGGCGCGCTCCCACCGTACCCGACCTCGTGACGTGTGCGACCCCGGCACTGGATGCAGCCCCGGCCCCCGCCGAGCGGCTGTACCGAGGACCCCGCGGCCGGGGTGCGCCTCGCGTACCATTAAATACCTCCTAATTTAAATCATCTGGAATTAGGGTAACGTGTTTTGAATAGCAGTAACATCGGGGGCGGAGCACGCGCGGACAGCTGGGGGCGGAGCACGCGCGGACAGCTGGCTCGCTGCAACCGTACTCGTACCTCCACAAATAAGATGTGGGTCGTCAAGTTATACCTAGAAGAAGTGTGGTGTGGTGTGTCGCTACGCGCTATTGTGGTCACCGGAGGATGTCACGGGCTGCTACTTCCCGACCCTGGCTGACTGACGCGACACGGCTGTAAACTCTTTTATTTATAAAACACCTTTCCTGGATCAGTATTATCAGAAGGATCCGATGGTCCTCGCACCAAGTCTGTCGCCCTGTGGAGTGGGTCCGGTCAAACCTTCACACCGTCTATTGTAGCGGTCGCTTTAAACTTAAACTTGCATTCCTTTGTTTTTCTTTTTTATTTGCAACGCTACAAGGAAGAGTCTGTAACATGTACTCCCCTTCCCCCACCCCCACCCCCACTACCTGCGCTCCGCCGCCAATAGTTCAGATTAACGAGGTCAATAAACCGATCGGTGTAGTTAGAGCCACCACATGCGACTCGTACCTTTATTCGGTCGGGTTCAGTCACAAAATTATTAATGTGGGCAACGTAGCGGTCAAACACCAATTACACTCTGTTTTCATTTACAGGTTGTCCAAATTATTGTAAACATTAAAATATTGAAGTACTCACGAGTATATCATAGATGACTAAGTAAATATGGTAGAGTAAGCTCGTATGCCGGGACGTGTGTGGACGTGCAACGGCGGTACTGTCGGCACCGTGTCCACATCTCGTGGTCGTCTCCTCACGTTACATATTAATACTCGCATATATCCGTGGTAGCGGTAGTGTACTCGCCCGCCACTTGCAAGCAAGCGGAAACTTTCTCCGACGTCGAGCAGCTCGCTACGACAAACATATATACCTACGTATAACACGATAGTGTTTTGGCAAGTAGTTAGGGATAATGGCGGCACTTAGCTAAATTATACTCGTTCGGGGCGAGCTCGTGTCGGAGAAGGCTCGGCGCAGTGTGACACGGCCCGCCGGCGTCAGGACGAGATGTCGGCCGCATCGCCGAGTGACCCGGGTTACGGTCACCGGGGAAGGGGGAAACCGAAATAGAAGCGGAACTCTCTCGGCGCTGTCGAGGGAAAGTTATACGGAGAAGCGGAGCCATTACACACGACTCGATCTAAACTGGTATCCCAATTCTCATCACGGAAGGTTTCGGGTTGAACGGAGAGCCTCTTTGCAGGCAGGTCGACTCGAAAATAACGAGCGGCTTTGGCCGAACGCTTCTTCGAAATTCTTTATTTTGGCTCCCCGAAGGGTATAAAATGTGTTCACTGATATATACAATTGTATATAAGTGGGGAGAGTTCAAAGTGATCGTTCAGTTATGGACACTAAGTCACGGAACTTAATTACTCTAGCGAACTAAGTTGACCCGCAGGAGGGGGCTCCGGGAGCCCCGGGAGCCCCGCGTCACCGGCCCTCGACTCTCGCGACAGCACTCGTGGCGGAGTGCGCCCCCGGCGGCGGCGGGGCGGTAAATTTTGCGTAAACGAAATATTTCGACATCGAGCGCCGCTTCCTGTCGCGTAAAAGGCCTCCGGCGCCGCGACATGAAAGCCGCCATTACCGCGGTGTGTCGACCATTAGCGGCCCGCCGCACTCCTCCGCTGCCGCGGAGCGCTTTCTTTTCAGCTCCGGCTGGCTGGCCGCTAATGTGCCCCTCCCGTGTCGATTGAAACTGAATAAAGGGCTCGGCGCGGCGACTGCTTCCACGTTCAAAGGTAAAAAGGTACAAGTCTAGGAAGGTGAGCAAAGAGCGGCCGCTCCGTCTCCCCCTATAGTGTGTCCGGGACGAGTCTCCGAGGAAATCAATTATGCTCGTCTGAAGATAAGTCAATTAAGCATCGGGAGCGAGTTCCGCTTAGCGATTTCCTTAATTATAATACTGTTAACGATTTAGTATTCAAAGCGGGACATTTCAACTGGAAGATGTTTCGTCACCGTGGCGTTTGACCTGTCTCGAATCGTCCTAAATTCGTCACAAATGTTGCCAGCCTGTGATTGATCTTCAACATGTCTCCAACAATAATGTTCAGCCATTTTTATTTATTAAATGCCGGCTTCAAATTAGTCGACCCTTTTACGTGTACCGTCTGTGTTGTATAGGCGACGTGACGACATCTACAAATACTGCCAACAAGTCGATCGTCATGAGCCTATTAATATCACCAGTGTTGGGGACAACACACAAGTATTATCATTGAAATTGAAATTGAAAATCGTTTATTTGGCGCTGTAAACACCAGAATACAGAAGTATATAAAGTTTAATACATGCAGCATATAACATCTGGTGTGGTACAGTGCCAAAAAGGGTACACCAGCTCAGCATAATGCTGAGGCAAGCCACAGCGCTGATTGTCAACTGACCCCTCAGTGACTGCACGGACGAAGAAAGCAACAGTGTGTGCGTGTTTTGTTGTATGAATGTGTTTGTTTGTATGAATGAGGATATTAGTGTGTATGTTACTGAGTGTGTGGAAGGGTGATGGCATGATTGCCGTGCCGTCACCGTGAGCGGTCGTGTCGTAACTTCTACTCCAAAAATTCGTTGACTAAATTCCTGATTGGTGAATACATTGAGAATCCAATTCCTGCTCTAACATCAAGACATCTTATGGAAATACTCCGCCTACTGGGCGGTCTCCAAGAAGGATAGCAACAGTTTTCTCAAAACTACCTTTTGCGACGATTGCTGATTCGCGACCGAGTGAAGATACGAAACTGCGACCATCGGCGCGGCGGCGGCGGCCAGGTCATCTAGCCACGCGGCCAAGCGGACAAGTACGTATTCATCGAAATTACTTATCTACTTGCTCCCTTGCTACACTATCGGCTACTGGCTTTGTCCCCGCCCCATTGCTACGCGGCTACGAGAGTGCTACGCGCTTGCTACGCATACGCTGCATCGACTACGCGCGCGGTGTACCCCTCCCCGCTGCTGCTACGAGCGACATACGCGCCCTGCTTTATTGCTTTATCTCATAGCGTTGTAGTAGTACTATGGATTGCGCTGGATGTCTTGCGAGTTTGATGCCTGGGGAGGAATTTATCCAGTGCGCGGTGGAGACTTGTGCTAAGGTTTACCACTACAAGTGTGGCACCAGCAAAACGCTCACGATTGATGAGAGGGCCGTGTGGGTGTGCCCTGAATGTCGAAGTGCGGGTGAAATTCTTGGTCGCAACTGCGATATCCCTGTTGGCACACCGATCAACAAAATCACGTACAGGAAGAAAGAACTCCCTCCTGAAAAAGATAAGTCTTTGTCGTCGTCGTCATCCATAACTTCAGACGTGCAACAGCTCCAGGGTCAAATGTTAGCACTGGCTGACCAACTGCAGCAAGCCATCGCCACTATGACCGTTTATCATTCAACACTTAATGAGGTCGGAAAGAAGATACAGGCTGTAGATCAGAGGCTTACACTGCTCGAAAGCACTGCGATTGTAAGGCAATGCGGATGCCCGTGCCAATGTGGAACCGGTGGCATCGTTTCCTTGGGTATTAAGCAAAAGGGTCAAGATTCAATTAGATCTAAAAGCAAAAGCAGTCGCAAGAATAAAAGCCGTAATCAACAGCTTGTGACCTTTAATACGGTCACCGAACCCACTGTCGAACCAAGTCTGAGTGCTACGTTACCAATAATCTTAGATGCGTCCATTGTCACTCCTATTATAGATGGGGACAGTGTGGCGACCATTGAAAATTCGACCCAACAGGGCGACTCTAGTGAAAGCAGCGCTCCCATCTTTGAAGTGGATGAATCTAATGATTGGAATGAGGTGCGTAACCGAAAACAAAGACGCCCAAAATCTATACGAGGTACGGCTGGCCCCAGTGTAACTACCCTTAAAGCGGTCGAACACCGTAAATACATTCACCTGTGGAACATGATCTCATGCGCAGACGATATACGTGCCTATCTACAGCAGCTATGCCCCTCAGGCACCTGCACTGTGGAGGAACTCAAGCCTAGAGGTGATTATAAGTCCTACAAGATTGGTGTCCCTGCGGTCTTCTACGACCAATGCCTGGCAGCCGATGTCTGGCCGGACAACGCTAGGGTTAAGGCCTGGTTATTTCGAGGGCGAAGAAGTAACAAAACCGCCGGAACGCAGAATTAATAACACTTCTCATCATTCACGAGACACACCTACCATCGATATCTTGTACCAAAATGTCAGAGGTCTCAAGACTAAACTTAAACACTTCAGACAAAATAGTTTCCTTCTGGACAGTGACATCGTAGCTGCTACAGAAACATTTCTTGATGCGTCGATAGAGAATGCGGAGATATGTTGCGGTGGCTGGGGCCTCCTGCGCCGGGACCGGACTACGGGACGGGGCGGCGGTGTGCTGCTGGCGGCTCGCCCGGGCATTACCCTTGAGCGTCGTCGGGACCTCGAGACGGCAGCCGGTGAGGACCTATGGGCTTCGTTCAAAGTCGACAACGTTTCCATACACTTGTGTGTGGTTTATATTCATCCTAGAGCATCGGACACTATGTACATGCAATGGTTCAACTCTGTGGAATCAATCATTGACGACCTGCGGGGTGTTGTAGTCATTGTTGGTGATTTAAACCTTAACCCAATTTATACATCCTGTAATATACTCAATTATTATTGTTATTTCCTAAATGCATGTGGGCTGAAAGAGATGAATGAAATCGAGAATGCGTATGGAGGTAAATTGGATGTTGTACTGGTGCAAGAGCGCATACAGACAGTAACTGTTACTGAGGTGGAGGGCGGCGGCCTAGTGCCGCATCGTGACCTGTACCACCCACCACTTAACATCCTTCTCACGCCGCGTGAAGCTCTCCGTATTCCTAACTCTGACCATTTCGAACCGAGCAATCTAGACACACAACGAGACTGGAATTTTGCGAAAGCAGACTTTGAGCTTTTATACAGGCTTGTTTGTGATATATCCTGGGAAGAAGTTTTTCAATCAAATGATGTTGACGTCGCAGTGGAGGCTTTCTATTCCTTGATTTATGATACCTTTGACATATGTGTACCAAAGAAGGTTAGATCTGATAAACCTTGCAGACGGTACCCAGTATGGTTCACTGGTGACATAATCAGGGATCTTAAACGTAAAGCTTATTTACATCGTCGTTGGAAGGCCACTGGGAATCGTGATTTCTACGTAGAATTTAGTAGGCTCAGAGCCGATATTAAAAAACGGTTGACCCATGCGCATGATAATTATCTATATTATATTCAAAGAAACATTAAGAACAATCCTAAAGCTTTTTGGGGACATATAGACAGCCTTAAATCTAGGGGAGGTTTTGAACCACGGGTTACGTTTGGGGGGAGTGAATGTGTCGGTGTTGACGCAGCCAATGCCTTCGCTACTTTCTTTTCCAGCGTGTTTCTCCCAGACGCCCCGGTACTTGATAGTGACTATGTGAATAGGAACGACGAGTGTAATACTGCTAACAGTGTCCACATTCATAAAATAACCGTTAGTGAGGTTGAGGCCGGTTTGAAAAGCCTTAAGCCTAGGAGTTCAGTTGGTCCAGATAACATTCCTCCTTATGTCCTGAAGGGATGTCAGGATCAATTAATACAGCCAATCACCTTTATATTAAATCTGGCACTCACTTCTGGCCGGTACCCGCAACGTTGGAAGATTTCTAGGGTCAGCCCAATCCCCAAGACTGGTGACAAGGCATGCGTGGAAAACTATAGACCCATTGCCATCCTGTCTTCTATTGCTAAACTATTTGAGACAATTCTGCACAATAATATTTACCGGCAAGTTAGCGCAAGGCTCTGCGAATCTCAGCATGGCTTTAGGAAAAACAGATCAGTTAACACAAACCTATTGACCTTGGTCAACAACATTTTTAGTAATCTCGAATCTAGAACACAGGTTGATGTTCTTTACCTAGATTTTAAAAAGGCATTCGATCGCGTCGATAACGATGTGTTGCTGGGTAAACTCTGTGACATTGGTTTCACTCCAGGTCTGCTTAGATTGTTTGCTGACTATTTGCGGGATCGGCAACAGTACGTTCGGTATGGGTACTTCGTTTCTGAGTCATACCACACACGATCAGGAGTAAGTCAAGGTTCCATATTAGGTCCCCTTCTTTTCCTTATAATGATAAATGACTTAGAGGGTGTACTCAGACACACAAATTGCTTGCTCTACGCAGACGATCTAAAGCTGATCTACAGCTTAAAACAATTGGAAGACGGAATATCATTGCAGAGTGACCTCAGTGCAGTATTTGAGTGGAGTGTCACCAACAAACTTCTATTTAACCCTGACAAGTGCTATGTTATGTCTTTTAGTCGTGCGCATAAACCTATGCACATAAATTATATGTTAGGATCTGACTCAGTAACGCGTGTCGATTCTGTTAAAGACCTTGGTGTTCTCTTTGACCCACAGCTCACGTTTCATGAACATATGAAGTCCCTTTCTGCCAACTGTTTCCGAAGGTTAGGGTTTGTTGTTCGCAATACCCGTGACTTTCACGACCCTAAGGCAATACAATTGGTGTACACGGCTTTAGTGAGGAGCAAAATGGAAGCGGCTTCAATAGTGTGGAACCCATACGAGGTTACATATACTCTCCTTCTTGAGAAGGTCCAAAAAGCGTTCCTCCGATTTTTGTACAAAAAAATGTACGGATATTACCCATTCTTATATCCTACAAAATTTTTGCTCGGAGTTTTGGGCTTTAATTCCCTCGAAGTGAGGCGAAACTCTGATTTAATTACCACATCATGCCGCATT
The DNA here is from genome assembly GCA_947369225.1 of Hofmannophila pseudospretella. NCBI lineage: Eukaryota > Metazoa > Arthropoda > Insecta > Lepidoptera > Oecophoridae > Hofmannophila > Hofmannophila pseudospretella. The sequence continues at coordinate 94,786 of OX376324.1, forward strand.
CTTCGCGGAGAGTCGGACTGCCCAGACTTAGTGTCGCGACTGACCAGGCTGTATGTACCCGACAGCTATCTCCGGGCTCGTCGCCACCCCTTGTTGTTAGCGCCTTTGTCGCGAACCGGTTTCCATCGTAACTCACCTTCTGTGCGTGCATTAGTGCTACTGAATGCGCTTCTTGCACTAGTACCGGAATGCGACTTATTTGCCAGTCGATGGAGGGAAATATGTTGCCATTGTCTGCGATTTTGTGAGAGGATGAATGAATGAGCTTTAAGTTACTGTAAGATTGATTTATGTATGTGGATATATTATTATTATATTTAATATATTGTACGACACTATACTGTACATTGAGTACAGTATAGTGTCCATTTTAAACATCTGAATTCACAGTGTTTTAGTGTAAACTGTATGACTGTGCAATTTTTGTAATAATAAATAAAAAAAATAAAAAAAATGATGCGGGTGTATTTACATGGTATTATGTGTGTGGATGGTAGTTCACAGTACAGAGGCATAAGATTACCGAGCACTTCCAGATTGTGAAGGACAGTAGTTACAGGGCACCTAAAGAATGTACGGAGCAGTGTCTGATTTTTATAGATCAATTGTATAGATTTTAAGTTTTCTCCTGAAGGTGTCAAGAGTCTGCGCGTCTCTAATAGGAGGTGGCAAGGTATTCCAAATCTTAGATGCCGCATACTTGAAACTACCTAAAAGCAGCTGTGGTGTGACATGGAGGGAGCATTAAGTAGGTAGATGCACGTGTGTTGTACTCATTGATGTCGCGCGACCACCTAATTTTCTTATAAAGGTACACCGGTTTCCCATACTTAATAACGCCAAAAAGAAGATTAGCCAAATGTAGATAACGCCGCGAAGCCATTTTCAATATGTTGTGGTTATTAAGGAAAGGTGTTATATGGCTACGGGGCGGTACATTAAAGCAAAAGCGTGCACAATCATTCTGGAGACTGAACAAGACCCTGTGTTCTTTGCAATAGCCGAGGACCATACACCGTATCGGCATAGTTCAATCTAGAAAGCACCAGCGAATCAACCAGTTGTATACGTAGTTTGACTCTCAAGTAGTCACGAATTTTGTAAAGAATTTTCAAGCGATAGAAGCTGCTACGTAATACATCCGATATATGACTCTCAAAACGCATTTGCGCATCCATTAATAACCCAAGATTCCGAGGCTCGTAAACTCGCTCGATCGACTCCCTAAAAACAACTATATTTGGCTGTTGATTAGATATTCATTTGGTTTGAATTTATTTTGTTTAGATATAAATTAGAAAAAGGGTGAAAAAAATTCCGCGAACAGGATTTGAACCCCGGTCGGCCGTCATCGGTCGTGTTTGTTGTTCGTTGACGTTTCGTTCGCAGCATTCCTTATTCCAATTCCGTTGTTCCTTACTCCGAGTGACTATTTGGACCTATCTAAAAAACTTTCTCTAATCTCTAAATTCTAGACTTCAACACACTTCTGGACCTTAGAAGTCTAGGATTCCAATCGCGCGAGTCACGTAGTGAAATAGAAATAATAATATTGCAAAGAAATTTTTCTTTATATGAAATTGGAGTGAATCCACAAATCTTTCTGTAATTCCATTCATTGAAGGAAAATAAGAAATTTTTCCCGGTAGCTTACTTCGTTCGAGAGAAAGTGGCTGAAATAAATCACTGGATTCCCTCACCGTCGGGCGCGTGGGGCTATTTATTGTGCCCCCCCCCCCCCCCCTCCCTCGGGGGCCACTAATGGCCGACTTGCCGAGTTAAATCACTTCATTAGAGTCGACCGACTAACTTCGCCGTTAGAAAACCCTAAAGTTGGCCGAAAGCGGCATCGGTTTATTGATATTCCACTCCTGAACAAAAGAACGGAGATACTCGATGCGGATACGGGCCCGGGCGCGCCTCAGGCTCAGGGAGCCTCACGTTCAGTTATAGAATATATTATTATTAATGGCTCGGCGATAGACTTTAATAGGCTGCCGACGCGACGGTTCCGAGCGTGTCGCGGCTTGCAGCGTCACACAGTGTAGACGCGTGAATTGATAAAGCGCCACGCTCATGGAGAAGTGAGAGCATATCCCGCAATGTCGTGCGTGGAGCACGCGCCCGGGACCGCGACCTTATTACAAAAATAAACTCGCTCCGCGGTCGGCCGGTCCTTCCCAGAGGTTGTTTGTTGGGGCGGGAGCCTCGCGCGCCGCACGACACGCCGGGCACGCGTGGGAGCGTCGGTGGCTCGGTGGCTACGGCACCGGACTCCCGTGCGGGAGGTCCGGGGTCGAAACCGTGCAGTGCCATGTTACAATGAGTGTTTCGTATTTTTCGAAGACTTACGTACATACGTGCTCTGACGGTGATGGAAAACGTCGAGGAAACCTGCACACTGAGATGACCAGTTTGTACGATGGGGTAGACACAAAAGATCCTCAAGGGACGAAGTGCCGCTTGGGTTATTCCCGGCCCCTTATCATAAGATTAGTTAAGTTAGGGCCGTGCGACGGGTCGGTCCCCGTGGTGCAACCGCAATGTCCGACCGGTTGAAACATGGGGAATTATTTTTCCCCATGGTCCGACCTGTACCACGCGGACGAGGCCGCGTTATACGTACAGTGTATCGTAAAACTCCGCCTCGCCGGGTTACGGGTATTACGACAGGAAAGAAAACGAGGAGTAAACGCGTCTAGTTATCGTCACACATCCATCGTATTACATTTATTTTTCTCCGCCTTCGTCTCACAAAACATAAGAGCTAAGTGCGCCCAAATGAGTTCCGTGTGTTGACAATAAAGAAACGCGCCATATATCGGTCCCCTGCGAACGACGCCGTCGTATCCCGCTCCACATTCACTGGCATTACCGATATGGCACGAATTTTATACGACGACGTGGTATCGACAGATACATCAATGTATCCTGGCTTTGTACACGTCACCTGTGGCGCCACCAGCGGCGGGCGCGGGAGCGGGGGCGGGAGCGGGAGCGGGCAGCTCGCCATATCCTAACATTCAATAGCGTAGTATTAATAATCCTGTATAAGTACAAAAGTGAATTTCCAAAAATTGTTTCCTTCGAATTTCCAGTTAAATAGTTTCGTTAGTTAATACGGATTACTACCATGGCTTGCCCGCACTTTCAAGTTTCATCTGGTAGTGGGTTTTTTTTGCGGCGAATTATCAATGCGGGTAACATGAAATAAACATATTACTTACTTATTTAACACGAGTATCCTTGACTATGTAGACTATATATTCTGTTGTTCTAACTTATTTGCTACGCCAGTGCTACGCGTGTCGTAGCTATGCTACGCGTGTCGTAGCAATGCTACGCTCGTGTACCGATTCATTAGAATATCAAGGATTTGTAGTGTTTATTGTATTTATGTTTTGCAACTTTTTATTATCAAGTAAATTAATTTAAGAACAAATTTGTATGCAATGTAAATTATATTTTGCTCATTACGACTAAAAAGTGCATTTTTTCAAATAAATCGATGAAATCTCCAATATTAATAAATTAATAGTTTAGTTTTGTGTCGTCGTTCTGTAATTGAAAAAAATAATACAAGAATGGGGGAATGCCATTCGAGATATATGGCGCTGCATCTGACAGGAATGTCAAAGTGACAGGAGAGTTGTTTTGACATAATGTTCTATTATACCATAGTAGGTAGCTTTTTGTAAAAATATAGAAATTCATCGAATTCATCATTTCTCAATGATAATGCTGTGTGGTTCCGGCAAAGAATAGACCACCCCATCTCTTCCCGGGGGTTTCGTAAAAGGCGACTAAGGGATTATCATCCGGACGGAAGATCAAAACCCGAAGTGGCGGCCCACACGCCTGGAGTACTCCAAAAGAGTGGATTCACCAACGAGCACTGGCCAGCACGGTGTCTTAGGGCTATCAACCTTCATGGAACCACAAATTATACCATAGTAGGTAGCTTTTGTAAAAATATAGAAATTAATCGAATTAATCATTTCCCAATGATAGAACAAAAACTGAGCAAATAACAAAGAATTAATATCGACGATCAAATAATAAAAAAGAAATTTTATCTAACATTATTTAAAAAATAATAATTTACCTATTCATAAATTATTATTTTTTAATTCAAAATTATTGACATTCCAGTATACAAGCAGCGTCATCTATTGATTTAATTGGATGCTGCCGGAAAATCTCTCTATTGTATCTATTTTTAGTATGTTCTGGCTAAATAGGCGTATGCGTATTTGTAGCTCCACAAGTGCTACGCAATGTGCTACGCGGCGTAGGCTCGCTACGCGCCCTTCTACACACGCACGCGGCTTGACGTCACGCAGCGCGTCCACACTACTATATAAGTCTTCATGTCTTACACACTCGCTGGTATGGGAGTGAACATGTGTCGTGTCACCGTTGCGAAAATGTGTACTTTCAGCTACCACCAGCTCTTGAACTATTTAACCTATCAAAATGTGAGTTATACCATTGGATAGAGTCATTCGGCGCTGTTCTAACGATACCTAACAATAACTGAAACATTGTTTCCCCGCTTCGCTACAGCTTGCCGAAGTGGGTCCCTTTTTGGCCAAATAAATTTACCGACTTATATTAAATTCTCTATAACTTTGGAACTATTATAGATATCGAAACAGTTGAAACTGCGTTGTGATGAGCTCGAACTAAGCTACTTAAAACGAGCTACGTTTCATTTCTCATCTGGTTTCAACAGTTAAAAATAATTGACAAGTTTCTTCAGTTGTTACGTAATGGCTCGCAGCAAATGTCGTAACCTGAAAAGAAACCGCAACCGAATTCTAAAAACGGCAATGTCTCATGGAGAACGGCAACGCGTCTACCGATAAAAACCCTGCACAATCGGACATCTACGAGCAAAGTAACGGATCGTCATGTCACAGTGAACGGAGTGAAAATGCAAAGCGTCCATCTTCGCCAGTCGCCAGTGTTGGGGCCGGACCAGTGGATACTTCATATCAAAATTCTAACAATGGACCTTCAATGTCGAACAATCAGCCTCGAGGGTCAAGTGTTCGCTATCGTGGTGCAGATCGATAGATTCCATGTTTCGGCAGATCCCTTCTGCCTGACAGGTTTTTTTGTTTTATTGTCTGCGCGTGCGAGCACACCACCTACTGTAATGCCCCGGCAACGACGGGTTCAGCGTGTTTACAATTAATTAATGTAATATTTAATTGTTCCGAAGTTTCGATATTGGACTTTCAAATATCAGTATTAATATCGATCTGTAAATGTAGCGATGTATCGGAATCGTATCGTTAGTAACGTTACGATAACGTAAGTAATTATACGGCGGTCTTAGAGCGAGATTCCACCCGCGTTCTTAGATAAGTTATTACTTAAGGGGCTGCGCGAGCGACACTGGCGCCGCAATCGAGAAAAATACATATCAATTAATTAGGACATTTTAAAAAAAAATTTTTATAGGATTATTCCAGTAATGTAAAAGATACTGTCTGAATTAATAAATTTTTTTTTTAATTTTTTGTAATGAAGAGATTTTTTTAGTAATATTTTAATACTAAAATAATAAGAAACAAAAAGCGAATCTGTCAAAAGTGGCTACTTTTGACAGATTCGCTTTTTGTTTGTTATTGTTTCACTATGAGAATACAAAACTATTTTTAAAATTTCTTCTTCATTCATGGAATAATCCTGTAAACCATTTTATTTTACTGGCTTCATCATCATCATCAGCCCGTGTCGTCCCACTGCAGGGTATAAGCCTCCTCTCTCCTGTGCCACCCTGTACGATCCTGTGCTAGTAGCGTCCAGGTCTTCGATGCGACTTTGGTGATGTCATCCGCCCATCTGGCTGCTGGACGACCTACTGGCTTTTATGATTTTCCTTGTACTGTCGGCGGCTCGGCGCCAGTGTCGCTCAGGCGGCGCCTTAAGCACCTCCCCAGTGCGCCGCGCGCCGAGCCGCCGCCCCCGACACCGCGCGAGTACATACTACACGCACTCTATATTAAAGTGAATATTTAATTAAAACACAAATCCTTACGTATTACGTCCTTTGAGGGCTAAAGCTTTATTAAAAGCGTAAACATGGTATGTACACGACGTAGCCTGACGTGTGTGTGTCGTATACACATAGCGTAGTGGCGCGTTTCACGAGGTGCGTAGACATTACACGAGGTGCTAAAAAGTTTGACATATAGTGTATTTAGTCGAATTCTACGCTATGTGCCTAAGATTTTTAGCTCCTTCGTGAAATGCAGATCACCAGTTAGCACATAGTGTAATGGTATTGAATTACACTATGTGGCTACGACATATAATATACATTGTATTCATAATTATTGTAAGATATATATTTATTTCAAAAGATGTGCTGCCGACAGTTTCTTGCGCCGCTTCTTTCCTTCCAGCTACGGGACCTTACGAAGCGGTGGTGGAGTGAAACGTGACGTTGTAAACGTGTACGTTAATAATGTACTTACTTGCAATTTAAAAAAATATTTTGATTTTGTAATAGTGCAGGTGTAGTGCCACACCGTACTTAGGTACTCAAATATTTTGTAATAGTGCAGGTGTAGTGCCACACCGTACTTAGGTACTCAAATATTTTGTAATAGTGCAGGTGTAGTGCCACACCGTACTTAGGTACTCAAATATTTTGTAATAGCGCAGGTGTAGTGCCACACCGTACTTAGGTACTCAAATATTTTGTAATAGTGCAGGTGTAGTGCCACACCGTACGTAGGTACTCAAATATTTTGTAATAGTGCAGGTGTAGTGCCACACCGTACTTAGGTACTCAAATATTTTGTGATAGTGCAGGTGTAGTGCCACACCGTACTTAGGTGCTCAAATATTTTGTAATAGTACAGGTGTAGTGCCACACCGTACTTAGGTGCTCAAATATTTTGTAATAGCGCAGGTGTAGTGCCACACCGTACTTAGGTACTCAAATATTTTCATGCATTTTTCATGGATTTCCATGTACTTGGAAATCCATGGTAAATAGTACAGTGCCACAAAATATAAACATACATAATTGATTTTGTATTATTTATTATAGAAGGTCCGCTAAGGCGCCGGGGCGCGGGCGGGCCGTGCGGGTAGTTCTCAGTGTAACAGACAGAGACACGTACAAAATATTGCTGGCAGTGTGTTTTGTTTATCAAATAATGCCCTGCCACTCCAACGTGCCGCAGCTCGAGTAACAACGACTGAATTCGTCCAATCCCATTCGAGATCGCCTGTGTGCAGAGCCCGCGTGTGCGAGGGACAATTTTGTATCGAGCGGACCTTCTGTGTCTGTGTATTGTGCTCCACTACTCAGTAGAGCGGACCGGTGGAAAATATAAAGACACAGAAGATACAAAAACGCTATATTATGTCTGTATGGCGACCTCTACGGAGACATTTCAAAACAATAGAGTTACTATTGTTTCGAAATGTGTCCGAAGAGGTCGCCACAGTACTGACTCACTTACTCCGGCTTGTATTTGTCAAACAAAGTAATAAGAACAACGTTGCCGGCGGAAGCACGTTTCTATTTCCTCCAAGGTTACGAGAGACTAACACAATCACTAGAGTGTAGGAGTGGGGTCAGTAACGAGGCGTATTCAATAAATCATGGGTGTATTCAGTCGCTCGGACACTAGCTGTTCCGGAGGGACGGTCGACCGGGCGGCGCGGCGCGGCGTCCGGCGGCGTCCGGCGGCTAGTGACGCGATATCAATCAACCAATCATTTATTTGTCACATAGTTATTAAAAGAAGGAAGGAAAGAAGATCTTAAAGCTAAGGCCAGAGTGAACAGTACTAATATTTACTGGACCCGCATGCTCCATCGTCGACCTCGTGGTCGTTTACTATCAGGCGAGATCGGGGTGAAATGCTGGTTTAGTGGTCACTAAAAAACCTTACATGTAACAGTTTTCAGCCTATTTTGAAGGCTAATATTAAATCTAATAATAATTTAAGATGTCTCACTTGGGTTTTGGTTATAAAATATTTAGTATAAGTCGTATAAAATATGTATTTCCAAGGAGTTTCTATATAATTCATGTGCCCTTCCGAACGAATGCGTCCGCATTCCGGCTGTATAGAAACGTTAATATTTAGTAAGTGAGCGTATACCGGAGGCCTACGGGCGGCCTGAACAACTATTCCCACTGACCTACTTGACAGTATTGGAGAAGCGGTGGGCGCAGCGCGCGCGCAGTCGCCGCACCTCCTTGCAGCGCCGCGCGCCGCCGCCGCAGCGAGACGCCAAGTCGCGGACGCACGCGGGTAGAAAAATCAGCTTTCAAGCAAATTTAAGGTCACAATATATGTAGGAGTCGGCATTTAGTCGGAAATACAATTTTAAGGTAAATCATTCATATTGGTAATTTTATCATGATAATGATGATTCAGTAGCAGTTAGTTTAATAAGCATTTGGTCCAAAAGGCAGTTCGTCAGGGCGTTTTCCCCGACACTGCGTTTGGCACGATAATTAGCTCACGACGTTTATATTATCTGTGACATTACCGAAAATGACATCAAGATCATCGAATCAAACGTAATAATCAAATCGTTAGTTATTTATGCACCCGAGAATAAGTACGTTCTCATACAATCAAGTGTCCTCGTGCAACGGGCTGAACACGAGGTCCGACACGTGCCGTGTGTACAGAGCTCTGTCGTCTAGCTAGCATGTGACAAAAAGAAAAAGACACAGTTGGTCGATTTCTTACGGATACCATCGGAAAATCATTTACCAGACAGACATAATATTTATTGTCGTAATCGTGAGACAGTGCGCCACGTCGCGGCACGCCAATACGTCACGTTACGGTGACACTCCGACACCTACGACACGCGTCACATTACGTACGCGGGGCGCGACGCCCCATTAGCAGGCACATTTGTTACATTTGTGTACACGTGATGGATACTCGGCTGACTCCCATGCGGTGACGACTCTTAATGACGACGGGGAGGGCGCGGTACAGCCACGTAAGATATAAAATATATGTAGGTGCTTCCTACATCAGCGTTACCTTGTTTCATAAAATGTACAATAATTCAACGTAAACGTGTGGTTGCTTGCTTGCTTATCGTATGGTTAGTGGCCAACCTATTTGTCAGAGTTGTTTAGGCCACCCGTAGGCCTCTGACATGGCTTATATAACACACGTGTGGTAATTGTGTAAATCAAACCTAACTGCAAAAATACAGAGCAGTATTATAGATAACTACTTATATCTAGATCCGTACACAGTAGGAGAAAGTCCGTATAAACGACTTGAGAAGAAAATTATGTTCGTTACTTACTGATCGACGAGAATACCAATACCACTTTGTTTGAAAAATATTATATAGAAAACATAAACCGAGCGAACGACAGGTAACATTTAGAGGGCTACTTGTCATGGTGATGTGCGATACATAATGTAACACCACGCTTAGTATACAGCTAGCGGGGTGCGGGGTGTAGTGCCGCACACTACCGTGTCCCGATAATGTATGGTAATACTTCTGTCGCGAATGGAGGACATCGGTAAACACCCTCCCGGTGGTGGTGTGGCCGCGCAACGTCCGCGTTACATGCATTACGTATCTAGACACACGAGACCGTGTCCGCCAAGTTCGGAAAGAAAAAGGACGACGCCGCACTACGTGTGTTATAATTATATTACGGGAACCATTTCGAGCGGTTTTTTGACCCCCTGTAACTCATAATCTAGTTGACCTACATACCTGCAATTTCGTATGTGTAAGTTTGAAGGAATGTTAATAGAACTCGGCATCCGGTTAGATCTCAATTCTTTTAACGGCGAAGCCGACAAGCCTATTGGTTCCTTGCACCGAACTTGGCATCCTTTTTCACATTTATGTTTTGGTGGGGTTATTTGTTCGGATACCATCTCTCGGAAGCGCGTACAATTTCCTTTGAAATCCTAAACAGTTGTACGAGCAGTCAAGTCACCCTGTAGTTGCTTAGGTAAATATAATGTAAGTATTGGCCAAAAGAATAAGTAGTAGTAATTGATGACTGACTAGTTTTGGTAGAACAATAGAAAAAGCATAAATGATATTCAATAAGGACATTAGAATTTACAATGTCAATTTAATTAAATTAAATAATATTTTTTTTATTACCAATTATATTTTAATAAGTCATTAAAACAGACCCCCTCTCGTCTTTCCCGGCGCAAAGGTACTCGTAACACTAGCACATAACACTAGCGGAATTACCACGCTGAACAGCAATGGACAGCCTTTGCACCAGGAACGACCCAGAATGGGGGTCATGGCCCATGCCATTAACGCCGTCCAATGTCCCTAATTCAATGGCCTCTGCTCCCCGGGGTCCCCCGCGCCGTCTCACTGCGAAGGACACAAAGGGGTAGCGGCGCTCCAGCTCCGCGTACTTTGTGCGCTTCAGACGAGCCCGCCAGTCGGCGGCCGATCCCGCTCACATCACACACGTCGCGTCCCAAACCAGACTCCTTCCCCGCTCACACGGGACCAAAGTTAGACCATCGGTCCTGCTCAGGCTCGGAGGCTCCAGCACACGAGGAACTCCAGCGGAGGGAGATGAGAGCCCTGCGCGAGATGTCATTTAGCGCGTGGTGTCGCGGTCGCCTACCTACTACAACTCAAAGCGTGGCCATCGGCCTCCACCCGGGAACCGCGGATGCATTCGTGAGGTTCACAGACCCCCCCCCCCCCCAAACAAACAAAAAAAAACAAAAAATTACCATCCAAGGCGACCGCTCAAGAACCCTGCCTATGCTTGTACCGGATGTACACTCGGCGTACACTGTGTCGTGTAGTGTACAGACACCGGCTCACTTGCCTGTTCCGCGCCACGCACTCGGGGGTGCTCCAGGACACGCAACACGCATTAAGCCCACTCGGGCCGGGTGCTGTTTGCCCAGTCTAGTATCTGTGCGACCCCGCCCCGCCCCGCCCCGCCACGCCACTCCACTTCAAGTATCAGGCAAATATGTCCACCTCGCACGGGTCTAGCTGGAACGTGTACACACTAACCCTTGCTCAGAGCGGAGGCGATGGTGTCGCTGAAAGCGGATTTTTTAAAATAATGTATATACCACTAGCGGTCACCCATCCTGGTAGTGACCGCGCCAACATCGCTTAACCTACACGATCACCTTCGGACCACGCTCGCCACTGGGCCACCAGCTACGAGCTCCTCACTTGTGCACGTCAGCGGAGTGTAATATGGACTGCACGCGCTCCGTGCAGCTCACACGTCACACCTCGGTGCCCCGGGGCAGGGCGGGCGGGGCGGGAGGCTGTATCGCCGGATTGCAGTTAATTGGATCGTCTGATATTTGCTGCGGCCGCACTCCCGGCGCGGCGGCACTCAGCCCGGCCTCTGCCCGCTGAATACCCGGCTAATAGCGGCTGCATTGCACCGGAATTAAACTCTAATCCAATTTCCTTACACACAGACCGTGTTTATTTACACCAGTGCATGTGGTGGCGCTAATAAAATAGTTGAATGTTTTAAAATGTTCGAACCTGACTTTAACACTTACTATAAGACTTTACCTATGTCACACGGACCTGTGAAGTCCCTTCATTATTTGTAACGTATGAATGAATACAAATAGGTGATCACATTCAGGAGCGGGGAGCGGGGTGCGGGGTGACAGGCGGAGTGGACCGACATAAGTACCACACATCAGACACATGCGAGTCTCATTAGGAAAAAGGGCGTAGATGACGAGTTCCTTTAGCTTCTGTAAGATTACACGAGGAGCCCGTCCATTGTGGAGGGAGATAACTCCTTATAAATGAGCTCGTCGGTAGAGGGGGACACAGCTGTAAGGCGAGGTATCCCCGGCGTACCGACTGTAACAAATGTCGAGTTACGTCTCAGTCAGAAGTACCACAGCGTAGAAAATGCAACCAATATTTGTATGCAATATATGAAATGAAGTGAACTGAAATGTAATGTAACTAAACGAAACCACCAACGTCACTTTCTGCATTAAACGACGCAGACTCCATCAGTTTAAAGTTTTGCAAGAGCGCCGGCGGCACAGTGGCTAGGACACCGGACTCCCATGCGGGAGGTCCGGGTTCGAACCGTGCAGTGCCATGTACCAATGAGATTTTGTATTTTTCTAAAACTTACGTACATTTATCGACTGCACTAACGGTGAAGGAAAACATTGTGAGGAAAGCTGCACACTGAGATGACCAGTGTGTAAAATGGGGTATGCACAAAAGATACTCAAGGGTCGAAGTGCCGCTGGGGTTATTCCCGGCCCCTTACCATAAGATACGATAAGAAAAGTTTTGCAATATCTTTTAAATTAACGATTGGGCTGGACACACTTAACGTTTCCAGCCTGTATAGACTGTGCCTTATAATATACGCTCTTGTTATAAGGTCACTCGACGCACTCACCCCTTACTCGGTTACTTCCGCCCTCTTTTAATTTCAATCAGAAATACAATCTCATTCTGGAACTTCACTTTCGCTGTAACCACAAGAAGGCTCTTTTTTCAAGTAAGTACTCTATTAGGTTACGAGATATAAGGGGTAGTTGCACTCGCCCCATCGGCACACTTGCCCTAACTGATTTTCATACGGACAGCTCTCGGTCTCACAACGCCGTTGGAGTCATTCGGATTCCGATTAGGGGATGCACCCATTCGCATCGGCAAACATTTGTACGACGGGTGACGTCATTACGGATTTTTGACGACAAGTGAACGCGCGCCTTAAAATGGATCAAATCCGAGGAGTCAATTATAGTAACACGTATAGTCGACCACAGGCCAACCTACCCAAAACGTCAAAATTTGAGAATCTGGAATGTATCTTAATATGCAGGCATAAGGTTGAGATTTAATCGAAGATTTTTGACAGACGGTATACTATAGCTTGTGGTCGACTGTACCTGACCGATTTCACTGTCCCATACAGTCGAAAACTTTGAAGGGCGATTTCTCCCATTGAATAAGAATTTGGGTCGATAAAATAAATACGGGCCGGTTATGTTCAATGCTCTGCAATATTTTAAAGTGAATCAAATCGGAGCCGGATACTTGGGGTACTTTCCTTGTGAGTACATTCGGGTCTTGATAACTTCAGTGTGCTTCGGTTATCAACTGTAGTACGACGGAGACCCTGGGGGCGGATTATACCCGATACCCTAATGTTTTTCTAACAGCTCACGCACTGTACATGCTCTAATGCTCCTCACGTAGCACATTTCTATATTTTTATATTTTTTATTTTTTTATTTACTACTATATCCGCATTTGACCTCGATCTCGCCTTATGGTAAGCGACGATGAGGTCGACGATGGAGCATGCGGGTCCAGTAAATGCCTATTTACTCTGGCCTTGAATTAGTGATATGTAAGTATGAAAGGTATCCTTTTTGTGCTATAAGGTATTTATGCCTAAATATCTATGAAAGTAAATTAACCAATTAAGGTTCATACAAACAGGTATAAAATATTGTAAAGAATTTCATTACTGAAATGCTTTCATACAACGAAACAGTGTAATGATTGTTGAAAAATAAAGTGTAATAAAGGATTCAAAAAGAGAGAGAACCGCGGTCGAACATTTCCATCCGGCCTCGGGAGCGCACGTGCTCATGTTTTTCATTGTGTATTTCATACAGTACTCGTACAGTCAAACTGAGTCATGTACTCACTGGGCAACCATTGATAGTAGTGAATAAGAATGAGAATAAAAATATGTTTATTTGTGCGGTAAGATGATAATACATGGCTTTGTACACAATTAGACGATTATTGTTATTCATCGTTAGACTTATTAGATCCTAGGCCATTAGTTTTTAAAAGGCGGGTCAACTCAACTTTGTACAACAACCAATTTCCCACTTCCTAACCATGCTGTGTTTACACGTTAAGGGTAACGACCTAGCTCATAACTTTATATTGATTTTTCAGTAATTTCTATGGTTGTAATCTGTTGTGTTTACCTAATACATAAATTAAATTAATTACGAAATACTATATGAACAACACAATGAAAAATATGTAAACAACAAAACTGATGACGGGTGATTTATAAATCTTTAATTTAAATTCTAGATAAGCAAAGGCTATCAAAATGTCTAGATCCCCGCAAACTGCAGCGAGCAAGAAAGTTTGTTACCGACTGGCCGTAGACCAACGAGTGACTAGTACAAGTTGGCTACTGTCGCGGCCAGCTCGATCTCGTTACAAACCGTTTCACTGCGTCTGAAACTAGGGATACCAGCGCTTGTGCGGTGTTGGGGTCGAGATACTCTACCGGTACCGACTTGTGTACAGTCGGCCGCGAGACCGCCTGTCCTGACGCCACACGTCGTGACTCTGATATAAACCACATCACGCGGACGTAAGGTTGAGATTTAAACGAAGACAGGTTGTATAGCATATCTGGCGGTGGCCATGCGTCCTCGGCTACGATATAGTACTCTAACTGAACATTCTTTAATCTTCCCGCGTGAAACCTGTTTCTGTACGCTGATTTCTCGTGTTACGAGCTACGACATACAAATTTCAATGTGCAAGCTACGGAGCGTAGCGTTCGTAGCGGATATGTGAATGACACGACTCCAGGGTTTCTGGCTTGATAATAATTAGTGCCTCGTGTTCCGGCTCCGAGGGTTGCGGCGCTACTTCCGGTCTCGCCCTGTATTATACAATCTAGTTTAGAGTGAGTGCGAAAGTTTCATTAAAGTTTAGCTTTAGATCCGTGACAGTGCCGTCCACAGGAATTGAAGGCAATATAATATTATCACATAAATATATCTGTGTCTGTCTGACTTCGTTTCGTATCACGTGTGAATCACCACATTCGGTTAAAACCCCCACTATTGAACTCTATGTAGTGGCAGCGAATGGTAGTTTGTGCGACCGTCGTCTCGGCGAGGCGCCGCGGCGGCGTCGCTGTCTCCTTATATTTATTTATGGTGTACCCCCCCCCCCCCTCCAGTCCCCCCACTGTCGTAACTACCCGCATCGCATAACGCCACGCCATACGCATAAGGAAGGGATCGTATCTCGCTACAACATGACGCAACGAACGAGATGATACGTTTTATGACGCGGGATTGAGTTCCGAAAATCCTTCTCAGTGTAATGCGAAGCTTTGAAGTATAAAGTAATACTACTATAATAATTGAATCGTAAAGTTAGTGTGTCTCACCACTAACTTTACGATTGGGCACGAGAGGCAGGCGTGACGTGACGTGACCCTGCGGCGGCCCTAAACGTGTCAAATTCCAAGTCGGCCGCCCCGTCCCCTGCCACATCCGACATGTCGTTCGTCCGCATGTTTTAGTTATAAATTGAACATTCAATTTTAACCGACTTCAAAAAAGGAGAAGGTTTTCAATTCGACTGTGTTTTTTTTGTTTGTTTTATACCCTGGGGTTTGTGAACTGATTTTTATGATTTTTTTTATTGCATAATGAGAGCGGGCGAGCAACAGGCCGCCTGACGGTGCGTGGTCGTCCGTAGACGTGTCACCCCGAGTTCATCCAGTGCCATCGGATGGCAGCTGTCACCTGTGACTATGTACCTTTCCGAAGGCTCACCGAGGGGACGAAGACCTCCTTCCCTGGGTTAGTGGACTAACCTCTATATCTCCTCCATCTTCGACCTCATCGTCACTTACCACCGGGCGAGATTGAGGTCGACGGGGGTTGAGTAGTAAAAAAAAAAAAATATATTAATTTTAATAAAAACTGCCTTGGAAAATATTGCGCAAAATGCTGTATATACTGTAGTTAGATACGGGATTCTCACCACCGCGGGGGGCGTAGTGCTGAATCGATAACCACTAATATAATAATCATAATAACCACCACTTAGGTACACTAAGACTTGTAAATAACATTAAATACACGGAAGTAACTTTAAATTTGGTTTAATTAGATAATTAAGGAATTCACAATCTGACATCGACGAACGGTGAGCACAGAGTAAAGATACGTAGAAGCCGGGTCGTCTGGGGTTGCCAGGTGTGGCGTTGTGTTTATGTTCATGTTCCAACACTAAGTATATCTCCCCGTAGCCCGGAAGTCCCGCGGCGGTGTACTTTCAATAGTGTATTTGACCAATTTTTTTTTATTCCATCAATCGACTTACATGGATTGGATATCCTGAAGGATCTAAAATTAGTTTTTCGATATCTCGACTAACATCAGAGATATTGATGGTTAAAGTTAGTACTGGAGAGATGCTCTGTCCCTTTCCAGCAAAACATTTCTTTATATGTAGCCAGGACACGCTTGTATGGTGCTCCAGCACAGTGACGTCATAGAGTTTTTTTTCTAACGTCTGATTTTTTATGGCATGTGGCTATTTTATGTTATGAATTTTAATTCTATTTTCACATTTGACCATCAATTTAGGTCTATTTCTTAATTTTTTTCAAACTCATTTAATATTTGATACGTTTCCAGGTCAGGGATTAATCAGGATATTATAATTTATGTAACTTACACCTTACTTTGTGTGGGGTGCTCGCCCGGGCGACAGCCGGCGCGGGCGCGACACCTCGCCGGACTTTTCATTTTATATCATATTTTAACCCTCACCGTGAAAATTCCGGACGTTTCATAATTCCCCGCGTTCCGGACGAAGGCCTCAAATTCCAAATTCGTTCCGGAAGTATGTCGCCCCGCCCTCGCTTCGCACCTCGTACCGATCCCTCCTCATCGGACTCCGTTCCCGACATCCCCCCACATTTCCCCTCAATTTCCGCAATTTTTATGAAATCCACGCGCTCGCGAGCCCTTTGTGAACTTTCAATATTACGAGACCGAACCGAACACGCCTCAAACTCGAGGGATTATTAATACTCACTCGTATTTATTAATGTTCTTATTTCCTTAGTATGTTCCATCAACATCCTGCTTGTACCGTCTCACGGCTTATTAATTTGTGTACCATCACGTCCATCGTTAAATGTTACGAGCATCGTCAGGGAAAACGTTTTAGCATATCGACACTTTGTGCCAGCCGTCTGCCGGCTCCAGCTGCGCCGTGTCCGGGCCCCGGCACAAAGGGGCTTCCTGTTCACGTGGAAATAAAGAACAGACGTTAAACGAGGCGAGGTCGTGCCCGGGCCGCACGGTGCACCGGGTCCGGTGTGTTTACATTATTATTTTATTATATAAATTATTTGACATTTTAAACGAGGTTAATTGGTAAAAGCCCCCCCGTCCCCGTCCCCGTCGCCGTCGCCGGTGTTATCTGAACGACACACCGGACGGACGTTTTTAATTATTGTAAATTTATTACGCAAACACAGGTTTTGATTAATTTCGTGTTAATAGAAATTGATTACATTGTAATGTAACGCTGTTAACACACAGCGGCGATTTTGAAAGGGAATCGGACCGAACTCGGAGGAATATATTTTTCGGTTGTCTCTTGGATGAAAGATAAAAATAGTCTCCCTCCCCCGGCGGCGGGCGTTCATACCTTCGTGTATTTTTTAGATTTCACTTCCGTTTCAAATCGGTGCGGTGTTCTTCCGTAACTAAATGTACGTAATATACGTAAATTAAATGTATTTTAGTTCAGGTATCCATATAAACGCGCACGTTAATTATTCTAAAACATACATGACTCAAGCTGAGTCCGTCAAGCTTCTGTATCCCCGCGAGGTAAGCAGATAGAATACTCAAACAGACAAACACAAATAAAGCTTCGTCCGATGGCGGCAGCGCTCCAGTCTCCCGTGAACCGAGAATGTAAACATTTTCTACATAAATAACCGACTTTTTAATATTCCCAGCACATTCCGCTCGGAAACTTATATTCCGCGGTAAAGAATGACTGAAACACTTTAATTTAGTACAAAGGGAGCTCGCTCCGTGAGCCGGCGGCGGCGGCGCGGCGGCGGCGTGGAGCGTGGCTGACGTCGAGTGCGTCGGCACGTCTCGGGTTCATTCATGATGCTCCCACACGCGATCAGAACGTTGGAACGAGAACGTTTCACGTTTCGCTCCCGCTTCTGGTTCCAGATCGCACACTCGCTCAAAGAGCTGAGCGCCTCCGACTGTATACGATTACGAGGGCGGGGCGCGGAGCGCGACACACGCCACAGAGAGTGCGGATTAGGAATTAAACTTTCCGTGACTCCCGCAAAGCTCCACAAAGCTCCGCAAAGCTCCCTTTTCCCAAAAGTCCGAGATCTTTCGATGAGTGAAAGCAATTTTGCAAACACGCTTAGGGAGCGCTCGGAGACCTATCGGTTGCACTGCACGTGTCAATTTTTGCGAAATGCACGCGAGACATAAAATAACCATTCGCTGTACGCTTCCGGCACCCGCTTCTCCCCGGCGACGTCCTAAGCCGAGGTCCGTACCCACCTGAGTCCTCCTCCAGATCGGAACGCACTTGGCGCTCGCCCCCAAAACCCCGGTGAAGCTGCAAAGGTAATCAGGACCAACAGCATTAGACAGTTCGAAAAAAAAGCTTCCACAACTCATAGTATAGCACGTACTTACGTAGTCACAGACAGTATTAACCCACTGGCGAAACTAAATTTTGAAATGTAGATAATCGTAAATGGGCAGGTCCTCGTGCGCCGGGACGTGGGACTTTAAGAGCGAGTCACGCCGAGTGACGGCCGCCGACAGCGCCGCTCGGAACTCATGAATAATTGAAAAGCGATCTCGTCGAGCAGCGTACTGTTACTCTCTAAATAAAGTAGGCGACTAATATTAATGGTGTCGCTAGACAGGTAAGTTTAGTACTGAGGTCCCACCCCTCAGGTCGACCTCGCGACCTCGACGCACCCGTTCTCGAGCGGACCTCTCTCGGTAGATGGTCTACTCGAGTGTATCGTAGGTATCACAGAGTTGAGTGAGGCGAGGCACATAAAGGAATCGCTCCGAAGATTTACCGAATGAAATCCCACGCTCAGTGAATGCATTCAAATGTAAACTAAGGTTGACGGTCGCCTAGAGTCCTCTGAGTATATTTTTAAATCTATTTCTTTTTCTCGAAAAAGAAACTCGGCCCTTCCTCTTAGTTCAAAACTATAGGTTTTGTGTGTATGTCGCTTCGAGACAAAAAATATATAAAAATAACAGCGAAATATATCCGAGCTCATCCCAGCAGTCCCCGGGGCGGCGGGGCGGCAGGGCGGAGGGCGGCCGCAGCGCTGTGCACCGACTGTGTGTAGGTACTCATAAATTTGTATTTGTATTTATTTATTCAAACACGTGTTACATACAATAGAAGTAAGTAATACTAAACCAAGTAAATAATAATAAATATTAAGATTGCATTACAAAGTTTGAAGAAGAAGCGTCGCGAGCCGTTAGAGAGTGGGAGGACCTCGCTCCAATGTTACGGTGCAAGTTATTAACCCGGTTACGATGCATAATGACCAGTTGAATTGGACGTTCGACGACCTGAGACTTATTAATCAGATTGCCTGGATATTATACATAATATTTAAGGCTTATGGACAATATGGATTATGAGGCCTGAGGCCCGAGATCGGTAGAACGAGTCAACAATCTCGATGATGATGTGACCAGTCACAGTGATGGTCACAGTGTCGAACACGATCACAACATCCAGCTTCCGCCACTGGCTACAACTACTGGACACCGGCGCGGCGGTGAGGCTCAATTCATATTGGTGCAGAGTCGAATCGAAGCGAAGAGAAGAGGAGTCCATCCTTATGTTGTTGATATCCCATCTGCTCGTACGAAGCGATTTGCTTCTTCGTTCATTATGCGAACGGCTAGGGAATGGAACAGCCTGCCGGTGTCTGTATTTCCCGAAACCTACAACCTTGGGATCTTCAAGGCCAGAGTGAATAGGCATTTACTGGACCCGCATGCTCCATCGTCGACCTCATCGTCGCTTACCATCAGGCGAGATCGAGGTCAAATGCGGGTTTAGTAGTCAATAAAATAAAATAAAACTTCCAATACAAGCGCAATCATAATAAGATCAATGTCAACCGTTGTACACGAGTTTCCTTGAACGATACACACAATGTACTAACTCTACGCGCGGTTGACACCCGAGACTCGCGTCTAGTGGCACATTTGCCGCTTCGCTTCGACACGCCTCTGCGCCAGTGTGAATCGAGCCTAAACAAACAAAAAAAATACAAATGGAAAGCTTTCGTTCGCGACACAAAGCTAACCGTAGAAATTTTTATTCGGCGCGTTATGAAAGGTTTTCCTCGAATACGTAATTTAGACTGATCACTTGTTAGAGGGATTCACAAAGCATATTTTATATTCACGGGATTTGTGAGTAAACTCGCGGCCGCGGGGAGGCGGATCGATTCGTTTGTTCGGCGCGGGCGGCGAGTTCCGGCCGACTGTATATTCGACCGCGGGTCAACCTACCCAAAACGTTAAAATTAGAGAATCTGAAATGCATCATATTGCGCAGTCATAAGGTTGAGATTTAATCAAGGGTATTTAACAGACGGTATACCATAGCTTGTGGTAGACCGTACAGAGGCGGCAAGTGTGGCACAAAGCCGCCGGACAAACACGAGTAATAGGGCTACGCGAATAATATACACTGTTTATGGAACAAATAAATGCGTCCGTTTTATTACTGGGGTCCTTCCAACACAAACATGCGCCCGCGAAAATATACACGCGGTCTCTTTATCTTTGTATGTAAGGTCAAGTGAGGTAATTGCACTAGCGGGGCAACAGTAATTATGTGTGTTGCTGACTGTGTCTTTGAGAAAACTGGTGCTGTCGTGTCCGATATGTTTATGTACTGTTTGAACAACGGAGAAATCGCCCGTCGAGGCTGTTTTACCGACGAACAAATTAATGACATTAAGTAAAGTAATAAAGTAAGTTTGCGTATTTCTTTGCTTTCACCTCACATTTGAGTCTATCGACACTGCTGAGAAATAAACATTATGATGATGAAAATCACCAAGCATTCAATATTTAAATATTCCCGCCAAATGAGCTTCGTCAAATGTCAAATGCAATGGGTCACGGCGCCTCTCACGCGCGTGCAAAAAAGAGAAGGAAAGAGACGCCATCTTCCTACTCGTTCTTCTTCTTCAGACTACTCGACGCGAAAGACGCCGTTCTCGAGTGTTCCTCATTATTTTATGTGAAAATCTATAAAAAGTGTCAATTCAGAACAATTCAGTAAATAAACGTGTTATAGTGTATCAGAGCGCTCTGTGGGTCGGCGGACACCGAACTATAGGTGCCCGGTACCTGACGCGTGTGAAGTGAAACTAAAAAGCGGATCACCGGCCGGCGGCGCCAGGGGCGGTCTGCAGGACTCGGGAGACGGCAAGTCAGAGCAGTTTGACTGACTAGAACAGTCGGCCACCGGAACCCGCACTTCAGGGAGAGCTTGTAAGTACCCATTGTATCACATTTGATTCGCGGGCTGCGGCCTAACACGATCATTGTTTAATGTAATAGTTCGTCGAGGTACCTACTCGGTTTCGTATTTCATCAAGTCGACGCAGTGATTTTGTTATATGTAATTACTCGGAACAATAGTGTAATATATGCTTAATCCATACAATAAATAACAACCCTGAATTGTTAAAGAGTAAGTCGTGGTATAGTGTAGAATATGAAATATGTAATATTAGTTATGGCACTTGAATAAACAATAAACAGTGACCTGGGTGATACTTGACCCTACTGAGGTACGAATGAACAATGAGAGAAGCCCACTATAATAATATACTGTTGTATGAGGCAATTAGCGAGCTATATTTCCAATTAGGTGCGGGTATGTACTCGTACAGTAACTTTTGTGATAATTTGTGTAAATATTTGAGGTGTTATTTGAGGGTCTATTTGTAGACGCCCTCGAGGTCGCTACAAGCTTCTCCGCGATCTCCATTACGTGAGCTATTTACGTTTGTAAATTGGCGACAAAAGTTATTTAACGGTGAAATAGACAGGGGCGTGAAAGATTAATGAAGGCAGCGAGCGGCGCCCGAATTAACGTGTAGCGTCAGGCCGGGGCGGGGCAGGCCGGGCCGGGCCGGGACTACAGTCCTACACGATTCTATTAACGAAGAGATTACATTGATAGTCAGGGCCGGATTTGAAGGTAGGGAGGCCCCGGGTGGGGCAACGAAGAAGTGGAGGCCCTGGATAATTTTTGAAATCAGACGCGTCTTTTTCACAGTTTTTCAACAAAATGCGTTTAA
Organism: Hofmannophila pseudospretella; assembly: GCA_947369225.1. Classification (NCBI taxonomy): domain Eukaryota; kingdom Metazoa; phylum Arthropoda; class Insecta; order Lepidoptera; family Oecophoridae; genus Hofmannophila; species Hofmannophila pseudospretella. Next base: position 116,975 of record OX376324.1, read on the forward strand.
CGAACTGACGAAGGTATGGTAAAATGCAAGAAATAAACAAAAGTGAATAGTATTATTAGGCAAATGGTATTTTGCGAGCTTTTTTCGACACCACAGCTCCTGTTGCCCTCCCCTAAATCCGGCCCTGTTGATAGTAGAACACCGTATCTAAATAATAATGTAATAAATTCCTTATAAATAACGGTCTTATAACTTTCCTCTGCGACGACCGCGACGTGACCAGAGCGGCGCGGGCGCGGCGCGGGCGCGGGGTCCGTGTCCGGCGGGGACGGTCCGGTTGTTCGGCCGCTGATTTACCGCTGCAGTCGGTGGCTGCGGGACTGCCGACCGCCGGGAGACTCTCGAACCGTCTCCCGTGTCAAGAAACTAAATATATTGCCACTCCCATGCATGTACATAAGAGATATCTGCGTATTTGTTAACAGCATCCAATGTACTTTAAAAAACATTCAGATGTTCATGAAAGACAAACCAGACACAAAGACAGGCTATACCTTCCGAAATGTACCTTGGACATATACAAGAAAAATGTATGTTGTATGGCAATACACATTTATAATAAGTCACCATCTGAGTTGAAAGCCATGCCGTTACATGAATTTAAGAGGAAAATGTATATTTGGTTGATGAATAATTGCTTCTACAGTGTTAAGGAATTTTTTGAACACAAAGTTAGTACTTAATAATATTTGATATAAATAATTTCCTTCGTTCGGTTAAAGGCAGATTCTGGTTATGGCAGATTCTTCTAATGGCAGATTCTTTATAAGGCAGCTTCTTGTTAGGGCAGAAAAAGGACAGTCACAATGTAAGTTGTAATCCCGCTTTTGAAAGACTTTTTCCTTCGTTCGGTTAAAGGCAGATTCTGGTTTTTTTCTGTCACTCTAATTTATTTATGCTTTATTCCAGCATTAAGGTTAGCAATCACCTTTAAGTAGGTTGGTACTTTGACATTTAAATTAAATTTACAAGTAATCTCTATATTAATATTATTATGAATTGGTAATTTGTTATCCTTGTAGGAGTTCTTGTAATCTAAAGCGTATTAGTATCCAGCATATCCTACCACAATGTGGTAGGATATGCTGGAACTACTTATGTAATGTGTTTAAGATCCTTCATAACGTATATTCTTGAAAATAAAAATTAATTTCATTTCATTTCAAACTCCGTTGTATTACAATAGCCGCCGCCCCGCTCGAAACTGTGTTACCAGCTGCCTACGCCCGGTCCAGGCCGACGCGCTCGTCGGTCACTGCGTTGAGCCTGACCGTGCGCTCCGGAAGAGTTGCCTCTCTGACACGGTGACAGAGCCGGGCTGAATATTGCGAGCGGGCTGGGCGACGGCTACGTTTTTTCTTTTTTCCTTTTTTGCTTTGGTGGAAACTTGGAAAGCCACCCTTAAAACGCTATGTCCAATAGAGCGGCTGGTAATGGAGACCCTCCATCACCCGCGCACTCGCAAAGTTTCTACCGGAGCACTCTCCACTCCCGAGAGAGCGGAGCCCGCGCCGCGACCAGCTCCGGGCGCGCACCGTGCACTTAGTCTTATTGTTGATGTCTCCTTTGGCGAGAGCTCGTGCGCCGGGGTTTAGCTCACCGGCGCGACTAATAGGTCCTCACTGTGCCATTACTGCTAAGCCGCGAGGAACATGGTTGTTCATTACGGAATGGTTTATTGTACCGATTCTTGAGGTCCGTAAATTTGGAGTCAGTAATCTATTATACTTACTTATTTACTTACTTTTACAAAAAAACAAAATTTGAAAAACATCGGTGTTACGATTATTTGCTTTACAATGACCGTGAAAAAGCCGGAGGTAACTTTTTGCTATTGTGTAAGTTAGTGTGACCTATTTTTTTTAAAATCGATGAAAAATGAAAAAATAGGTTTTTTTGTATGATCTATTAAAACTACCTACGAGTACATCCTGTTTTGTAATGTTTGAAGGGATTGCTTTCCAGTGTGTCCTAATTAACGCATTCCTCAATTGTGTCCCGCTACAGGCACAGGATCAAACAATGTGGGCTCGTCGTCCTGGTCACAAACCACAATGTGCCTCTAGTAATTTAGGGAGGCCCTTCACATATAAGGAAGTATGTGCCGGTGGCTTCGGATGCCTAAAGGCGGCAAGTTGTACGAAATTATCGGTAGGTATACAGAGATGTCTGTGAGTCGTCAGGTTCTGTGGCGAGGAGGAACTGGGAATTGGAAAAACGGAAGATCTTCCGCCAGACGGGGTGGGCTGGGGGATTCCGGTCCGCCAGTGGATGTTCGGAACTTGTGTGCGAAGTACTAGAAAACTTCGATAGCGGCGATGTACGGCGACATCTGTCGGCGAGTTCAATGAATTAATCGTAGTGGAGCGTCGAGCGTCGCTCAGTAACCACCGTGTGCCGGATATAGCAGGACCGGACAATAGGGATCTGTGACAGAATGTCAAAGTGAGAAGCAATATTATTGTCGAGATGTACGAGCTGTCTCTGCTCTGTTGGACGTGACGGTCGAGAACAAGTCGGGTACAGTCGGAGAGTCATCCGTCATGTGGATTGGATTATTTGTGTCGTTTCGTTTCCATCGCGGACGGAGGAAGGAACGTGACCCACACGATACACATAATACCGCGGAATGTTCGACCACATGCTCCCTTTCCACTCCCTCCCCGCGGGGCCGTGCGCTGTCCACGAACGAACCGACTCTCGGAACTGGCGGTTCCTTTCAAATCCCTCGTAGTATCGCGGTACACGGCCAGCTGTACTCCCAGAATTTTGTGCCGCAATCTCTTAATGCAATTTTAATTAAAAACCTTTCTCCGCTCCACCGTATTTCCCGCTCGCCTTTCGTTCCATTACTTCACGTCATACGGCCGCGGTTGCATTGCCGCGATGGACTTCAAACATTACGGAGTAACCCGCGGACTCTAAATTACATTTCTGCGGGAGCATTACCCGCGGCAGCCCCGTGTAATCCCGCGTCGAGGCAACAATATTCGGTAAAAAGAGTAAAGAAATTCGTTCCCAGAAAACGTTCGCCTCGCGTCCCTTTGTGTACATTTGCAAACACCCCATTTTCTTTTGCCTTCGTATTTGATTGATCGGTTCGATTCCCACCGGGTCCCGCCGGTGTCTTCTCATACAATTTTCTCCGTTTCACTTTGTCAATTTATCTGTGAACGTGACGTTACCTGGTAACGAGGGTCGGCCATCACTCACAATCCTAGAACCCGCCCAATAGAGACTGAGAGTTATACGGCGCGGTGCCGCTCGCTTTGTGCCGATGTGTTCGATGTGCCGGAGCATGTCGCGCACCGAGTGTCCTGATGATGAACGAGGTCCGTGTGCGACGCGACCTGCAGTGACACCACTATGACGGGACAGATCGACATCGATGGGATACACTGTGCTAGATAAAATTAGAATAGCTGTAAATTGTATCTGGGGCGGTGAGATGAGGTGTGAGTTTCCCGAGCCCGAGGAAGCCTGCTCGCTCGGTGTGCGCCGTGCTGTGATGGTATAAGGCCCGGACTACACGACGACGGTTCCTACGCCGATTTCAGTATCGGTCGGTTCCATGGACCCGATGCTTCATTTAAACTCAAACAACAATGCGCTGTCGACTACACGTACAACGGTTCCACTCGGAACCGGCCAGCGCGGGTCCTGAACCGAGTGGGCGGGGCTTGAGCGAAACGCATGTCGAGTCGCATGTGAGTCGTGTAGTCCGAGCGTAATATTATACGACAGTGTGCTCGCACCCTATCTAATATAGAGTAGTTGTCGCCGCCGGGCGGGCGCCGTATTGGACACTGAGCGCGCTGCGAGCGATTTATATGAGTATCTGCTCGGGGTATTCGCCTAAATTACAACGTTTGTAGTTCTATTTCTATTCAATTTCAATTTAGTTTTCGTTCCAATTCTATTTGGATACCGAATAGCATTCTGCTGGCGCATAACTCTACCACTGCCACCTTTCCATTTACTATCGATCGGGCAAAAGTACCTCGGGAGGAACTTATGTTCGATCGTAATATTTGACAGTTGAAGCGTTTTGTTACCGTTCAACTGCGATTCAGTATAAACTAAACGTTTTATTAGAATGCACAAATACTGTACTGTTCGATCGATCGTTGACTCGATCAGAACTTAACTGAAATTGGATCGTTAGTGAATAGCAGCATACGAAACACGTCATAACGATGCAGTTTAGATTATATTTAGATCTCCTGTACCAAGTATTACTTACATTATCACAATATTCATTTCTAAGACAGTTTAGACAATGTTTATTTATTAAGATGCAAACTGCTATGTACGTAGAGTTGGAAAGCTAAAGAGCTGCGGTGTAGAGTCACAGTTTTGTGAATTCTGTTCCTAATAAACCTTATAGTGCTCGACTTGAAAACTTTGTGTAATTTGGTTACGTAATCTTTTATTTAGTTTTATTTTGTGGTGAAACACCTACCTATAATATACTATAGACGCCTAACTATTAATAACACTCAAGTTTGACACGATCATATTTAAAGGATTTATTGTGACCGAATGACACTAATAAACAAAAGAGTAATTAATTTTCCTACTAATTAATTTTCCTATTAATTCACACTGTCACCGTCTTCTTTTTAAGATTGTCTTTGGACCGGACCTCTAAGGAGGGCTGCTATTATTACCTACCTACACGTAATATTCCTAAATTATCCGACTGACGAACGTCACGGGAGGGTATGAACCCGGTCAACCTCCTCGTATATTGTGTGCGATGTCCGGACGGGAGCTCCCGCCCTAAGCTCAGTCAATTTCGGCGAAATGAGGTCTTCTTGGATCCATCTTGTGTTGACTTGAACCTCCTATACTTGTACATACGAGTTCACTCATTCACCTGCCTATATATAAGGATAGCGGTGGGTGTGTACAGTACGAGTGCAATTAGTTGGGAACAGCCGGTGGCTGCGAGTGTTAGTGTGTGTGTGAGGAGGGGGGGGGGGGGGCGGGGACATCGATCACTCCTTGCCTCGGCCCTCGGTCCTCCGCCCTCAGCTGTGCGTGACGAAACAAACAACTCAGAAGAAATACGTTACTCGTATAATTACTTGGAAACTCATTAACGATACGGTCCGTCCTGTATCGCCATATTGAGGTTCCAGTGTAGTTCACACCAGCGGTATAATGAAGAGTTGAAGACAAATATTTACGTCTGACATGAATGTATGGGCTCAGATCCCTTCGCCTTTTCCAATATGGAAAGAATTTTACTTAAAAAAAATCGCTTTGTCTTGCAAATTGTTTTACAGTACCTAGTTAGTACTTTTCTAGTAAGAATGGTGTTTCTTGTTCGAAGAACTTCGACAAGATGTGAATAATGAGTGAGACAGTGAAGTAAAGGCAAATAAGACGCTGCCGTACTTGGCTGGATTTTGAAGAGCCATACTCCGTCCGGGACGCCTTCTTTGGTTCGGATGGCGCAGGAGCGTGGAAGATTCTCCCAGATAGCATTGAAATGTGTCACACCAGTGTTTTAATGAAGAGTCGAAAGAGTTGTTCACATCAGACGTGGCTCAGTTCTATTTGGCTTTAAAAAAAACAAGTTACCTACATGAAGGTAAAAAAAAGATATATTTTTCTTTGTCCATGGTTACCTACTTACCTACTTATAATTATTGATCCATAAATAACATAATTTTTATGATTTCATGATCACATTTTCTTCTTATTGCGTATTTCAAATTTTTTTTTCACACGTGTGTTCCTTCAATATTAATTTTGTCTTACATAGTAACTGAAAAAGTATTTCAGTCGTATCGTAACACGGTCGTTAAATACACGGTAAAGGCCCGCCACCTGCGGGCGCGGCGAGGCGACAGCTCCCCGGCGAGCGAGCGCGCGCGGCCACGGCGCGGCGTGCGGCGTGCGGCACGCGCGGGGCGCGACACGGCTCGACCGCCCCGGCGCTGCGCGGTGCCTCGCGCGACGCACAGGGGGCGCGCGGCGCACCGCCGACACAGTACACATTACAAACAGAAGATTCACTTCACTTCGTTCTAGTTGAAGAATTTCACCGTGAGGATTCTGGACAGATGGAGGTGCATGAGACATAAGTAAGTTTTTTTAAATTTATTTTATTATGCAGTTTTAAAAATAACACTATGTTTATAATAAATAACTTATATGTGGAATCAAACACGCGTTCTATCTAAGACAGGGCAGCGGTTGACGAGTAACGACTCGAACAAACCGAGGCGTGTGCCTAGAATCGCTAACCTTATGCAGTAGGTATGTAGCATGCGGTTTTGGTTTGCATGTCAAGTGTTAACTGATATTGTTTTGTTTTAACTGAATGAAAAATAAGTACATATTAGGTTATGTACATAATAACTACAAAAAATACTTATTAAAAATATAATAATACTTATTTACAATACATCAGTGACCGGATTTCGATGTAATATCGTATCCTTATTGTAGCGTAGAAGTCCTCGGCGCGTATTATGTACCGCGCCGCACAGCTGCGGCGACCTCACGACTTGTTCGCGTCAGTTTCCTTATTTGCTCCATTCGCTTCTCTATTCAATACGGGTTTCATTTCCTCTGCAAAGTAAAGTATTCGAGTTTCAACTGAGATAGAAAGTATCAAAAATAGACACCTATTAATTTCTATCTAGAATTATGGATCACACGATTCGGACGAACGAAACGAAATATAATTTTTCATGAACGACAGACGGGACAGGGAGAAACGGTGTCTCACGATTGCGGAGGCCGAAGTCCGGTCTGGGTCGCCGAGTCGGCGAAAGAAGTGAGTGAGTGAGTAATTTTTTCATGAAAAAGAAAAGCGAAGCTGACCAGTGTGCGCGTGCTCGTGCCCTGTCGTGTAGAAGTCGGGGTGGTCCCAGGGCTGCCGCTCGAATCGGCTGAACACGACGTACAAGGTGTTGGAGGCCGTCGCCAGCGCCGCCACCGACAGGAACACCACGCGCCACCGGGACACGTCCGACTGAAGACGAACATTCAAAAAGTAAAAAATTTAATGAAGTGTAACTTGCTTGCTTGCTTTAATGGAGTGTAATGACACGTTATTTAAGTTTAGGCTTTCAGAACACGCCGCAGGTGATGACAAAAAGAAGCTAGAGACGCGAGACGCGAGCGGGGCTCGCGGCACACGGCACGCACCGGGTCGTCGCGCAGGATGATGCCCGTGAGGATGGGGGTCACCACGGAGCTGGAGTTGGCCAGGAAGTTGGTCAGCGACAGCAGCACGCCCGCGAAGTTCGGCGACAAGTCCAGGTGGTTCATCTGGAACACGCGGCGGGACTTTGTATCGAAACGAGCACACGGGGTGTGAGGAAGTAGATGTAGGTGTGGAATATGGAGTGTGCAGTGACTGACCATGAAACCGGCGGAACAGAAGCCCTTCAGTGTGAGCGCGCCCACGAGCGTGGCGACGGCCAGCTGCTTGTGCTCCGCGCCCAGGAACGAGAGGCACACCAGGCCCACCGACACGCCGTAGAACGCTGCGGGCACACACTGATCGTGACACGTGGGATACCCATCGCAGCATACAGGTAAGGTAGTGGGTATAACTTACAAATAGAATTGCAGATCCTTCTGCAGGTGCCGATGGACAGCCATCCCCTGTTGGAGATCTTCTCGCAGAGCACGGACGATATCATGTTGCCGCACCACATGCCGACGTACGGCAGCGCGGACAGCGACGCGCTCTGAGGGAGCGAGCACACGTCAGCAACACACATCGCGATACGAGGCGGGTGGAAACGAATCAAACTCACGTTCTTGAGCGAGAGTCCGAGCCCGTGCTCGAGGTAGGTGGGCATGTCGACGAAGAACAGCACGAACACGGCGCACATGCCGGTGTGCGCGCACACCACGGCCCACAGCGCGCCCGAGCGTGCCACGATCCGCCACGGCATGCGCAGGCGGCGGTCGCCCTGCGGCTGCGGCCCGTTCACACCATTAAATAGACCGGTCGATCGTCAAGGAAACAGTTAATAAAGCGTTTTTTTTAAAACTGTATTTATTTGTATACTGGCTTGTTTATTGGTCACGGAATTTTCCCAAAAAAATATCCGGGTGTGCATGTTGGGAAAAAAGACTCGTAAGCCAGAACGGCATTAGGCCTTAAAATGGAGTAAGACTTTTACCTTGGAGCTGACGCAAAAATCGTTCTGGATGTAGTCGACCTCGGCCTGCGAGATGAGGCGGTGCTGCGCGGGCGCGCTGGCGGCGAGCGTGCGCCACAACGCGGCCGTGGCCAGGAGCAGCGCCGCCATGGCGTAGAAGATGATCGGCCAGCCGCGCGACGTGCTGGCCAGCTCGCCCGACACCGGCATCGCCACGATCGTGCCCACCATGCTGCCTGCCGACGATACACGTCTTTTGTGCTTTTAGTGTTTAGTTACTTTTAAAATAAGGAGTCTGCGACTCTCGACACGACCACCCTCGTACTCGTAGAGTGAAGCTGGTACCTGCGTAGACGGCGCCGGCGATGGCGGTGCGCTCGTGCGCGGGCAGCCAGCGGCCGAGCAGCGTGTGGCACGCGGGGAACAGGCACGCCTGCGACATGCCCGTCAGCACGCGCAGCGCACACACTGCGCGCCATCCGCCCTGCGCACGACAATGACTCCTCAGTCCTCACACACTGGCAGCGCGCGGCTACACGCGTCAGGACTCGTTCATGGAGACGCGGGGCTCGGTGCGGCGCGTCACCGGGGCAAAAAGCAGACAAATCAAACATATAGCGTTCATGTAGACTCGTTTTTCCGCTCGTATTGCTTGAGTTAGCGGATTCTTACGCGTATTATGTAGCACAGTACGCGGCGGGTTCCGCGGCGCACTCCAAAACTCAAGCAAAACGAATCTGCATCTGCATGAATACTTTCATTAATCGCTATATGTTTGAATCGTCCGCTCCCCCGCATCACGTGACGCAGCGAGCTCCGCGTGCCCACGAGCTACGTACCAGCGCGGTCAGCCAGGGCAGCAGCACGCAGAGCACGCTGTTGGCGAGCAGCGCGGCGAGCAGCACGGGCGCGGCGCCCACGCGCGCGGCCAGCACGCCGCCCGGCACCTGCATGCTCATGTAGCCCCAGAAGAACGACGAGAGCACCACGCCCTGCGTGCGCTTGTCCCAATCATAGATCTGCAACACACGATTTACCAAAGATTTTAAAATTTACCCTATGTGCATTGCGCTCTGTAGAAGTTTCTACATGAAACCGCGCCTGCCAGTTAAGCATGCGCTGTTCATTTAGCCATTGAAAAATGTATCGACGATTAAGAACCAATACCCGCTAGCACATGTTGGTTACCCGGTATTGGTTCTTATTTCTTAACCGTCGGTATGAAACTATAAGCGCATTTACTCAACTCTGGGCCCACTGTCAGTGCTCACATCATCATTCCAGAGAATTGATCTGAGTTCTAGAGGATAGGGTTAGCATATTCTGTAGTTTCATTGCATTTGTTTACATTTCCTGAAACAGGTAGCATGCAGGTAGCATGCAGGTAGCTAGTCTCTAAAGTATACGAGCTGTGTTTTAATTATTACAATCTTCAGAGCGGTGATAATACTAATTGCATAGAGTTCCTAAACCTGTATTTGCAAAGTGATAACTCACATTGTTTTGGAACGTCGAATGCTGTACATGAATTACTGACTTTATTTACACAAAAGATTACTGTGTCGGTAGATAGTGAATACTGTTTACTCGGGAGGTACTTAAACGTTTCATGCATGAATTACACAATGAACAGCTCTTAAACTAGGAAGCTACTCCTCGGCCTTAGACATGGAGCACATGTCAATACCAACCAACGATGGAAAATGAGGACCGCGGCGCCGGCGCTGCTCGCAGCACGGCCGGGGTCGACGACGCGCTCGGCGCCGGGCGCGGTCCTCACTGATGACAGTGCAGATACTGCGAAGTGCTCGGTCGGTGCCAGCTGTGATCAGTCTTACTAGCACCGCGCAGTCGTTGGATACATGCTGCGGTCTGAAGTCGTTGACGCACGAGCGGCCGCTCGTGACTGCACGTGACCCGACGCTTTCGATTATGGCAACTTTGTGGTCGCAGGTTTGATCGCCCCCGTACTGCCTTACGTGGTTGTTGGCGTGCTCGTCGTCGCTCGTGACGCGGCCGCGGTGCCGCCGGCACGCGCGGCCTCGTGGCTAGTGATGGTGAATCCCGTTACCTGCACGTTCGAGTCGTTGGCGCGCGAGCGGTCGGTCATGGCGAGCACGGCCACGCCCATGCTGCCGCGCGCCACGAACAGCACGGTAACGCACAGCGCCATGCAGGCCATCTGCAGGTGCCGCACGCCCCATCCGAACTCTGCGGTCAAACGTTGCTATCTCGCGAGGGTCCCGCGGCCTGTCTCGTGGCGGGTCGGCTCGGGCCGCCCGCGCCGAGTGCGTTCCCGTGGCCCGTGTCGGTTTGAATTCGCTTGTCGTTACCGACTTATAAATCGCCATTCCCAAAGTCAAGTGATACAGAGCGTAGGGCTCCAGATGATTTTTTCAGTGGTCAAAAAATGAAAGAAAAGCGACGCCTCCGCACAGGCCGCGGCCAGATGTCGGCGCGGCTCCATCTGTCACGATACAGGCGCGGGGGACCCCATTATTACACACCGACTCCGACTGACTCTATCCTGCACGCGGCAGGACGTGGAGCTTTGTTCGGTGCAAAGCGAAAACGGACACGTGGTAGTGTGACGTCAAGTGGCGTCCGATGGTCGGGGTCGGTGCGTCGCTCTTGCGCCGGTGCGAGGGCCGCGTGCAGCGAGCCGTATATGTGTCGTAGATACGTAGCGTAGTGGCGCATTTCACGATGTGCTAAAAAAGTTAGAGAGATACTGTAATAGTCGAATTCTACGCTATCTGTCTAAGATTTTTAGCCACTTCGTGAAATGCAGATCACCAGGTAGCACAAAGCGTAATGGTTGAGTTGGACCACGGGGAATCTCCCGAATTTCACCATGTGTCTAGTTCGGAAACGCACTTCGTGCAAAACGTTTTACGCGAATAGTGTAATCGAACCCCGGTGTCGTTCGAATCTCAATGTATGCGTGGTCCGGATTCGATCCCTATGTACTGGGACTGGAGTCCGGTTCTCGGGTCTAGGTCTTCTGTCTGGATCATGGGTTTGAGTCTGAGTCTGGGCCTCGGGTCTAGTTCTGGTTCTTGGGTTACGGAAACCGGCGCCGCCTGCTCAAGGCCGCGCGGCACGGCTTGCAGGCGTAGTGGGGTGAGTGGGCTGTACGGGTGGACTGTACAGGTCGACTGTACAGATGGACTGTACAGGTGGACTATAGAGGTGGACTGTACATGTGGACTATACAGGTGGATATTACAGTAACTTTTTTAGCACATACTAAACGAAGTGCGTAGGCAGTAATGCCTACCGCGTGTAACGCGCCATTACGCTACGTGTCTACGACATATTATATTTATAACTCGTGTCCCGTCGGTACTCGCTCACGACGACAGGAGTTATATTTTGTTTGTTCGTATGTTTGCCAATACGGTAGGTATAAGTAGGTAAGTAAACTTATATTCTTAAAGTATTGTAACCTCAATTTATCAAAATCAAGGTATCCCAAGATCTACTGTGAATAAGTATTATAAATAAACCTTTGCAACATTACAACACGAGGGTGTGTGTGTGTGTCCCCCCCCCCCCCCCCCCCCCCCTCCCAGCATAATGACAAAAATCAAGGTTCTCATCAAATATTTAATTTCGAACCTCAAAGAAAAGGTTTTCATTGTAATCAAGAAACAAATTACACTCGTTAGAAATTCAAATTGTGTTTTGAATTAAATTCAAATTAAGGATTTTAAGTAACTTAAAAAAATGGAGCAAAAATGTACTTTACTTTTTTTGGGTACCCACAAGTCCTCGGGGGCTTTACCGGTGGCGTCGGCGAGCTCTCCCATGGTGTGAGACGCGGTGAGGAGTGGCGAGGGTCGAGAGTGTCACCGGTCACGTCGTCGCACCGGGCGGGAGGCTGCGCGTACGCCGACTGTGTCGCCGACGCGGCTCGGTCACAATGCCGGCGGCGCGCACGCTTTATCACAAATTTTCGCATTCTTTACCAAAGAAATTGCGATATTATGACAACACAAAATAAACCTTTCCTTATTTGTGATAGGAGCGAGAGCGGCGTGCCGCGACAGTGCGCGGTGGTGCTGCTCGTGAGTGACGTGCCGCGGGCGCGGGCGCGGTACGGGAGCGCCGAGCAAGTAGTCAATACATTATTTAATTAAACTTGTCGCTGATAACAGGGTGGAAATAGAAGCGGGTAATTGTTTACTATCTGCGCGGCGCGGCGCAGGGCCTGCGCGCGCGGGGGGGGGGGGGGGGTGGTTTGACCTCTACTTCGAATATATAAGTTGGTACTAATGTTTATTGCAAAGGAATAAGGACGATCCAGCCTGGCCCTCCGATTTAAATCGTGGTGTTATGGAGGTTCATATAGGATACAGTCGATAGAGACCTTCATCGAGTCAGAGGTCGCACCACTTTCACAGGATCAAGGAAAACTACATCATCACTGTGACACATCGGGACAGACAAACAAACTCACGGCAATAATTTAATAAGATCTCTTGATTCAAGTCTTATTATTATGTACAGTATGTCTATCTCCTACCAACACGGACTCGTACCAGTCTCTACCTTCGGCTCTCTCCTGCCTCACGTGGAAACACGTCCGCCGGCGGACTTCCTCGGTAAAAGTCCGACACAGCCGGCCTCCGGGCCTCTGACCCAGAGCGTTGTACTTCCAACTTAGGTTTCAATAATCACAGAATACTACTTAAAGTATAGTACATCCAGTCGTATTCGAAACTACGACGGCGGCGCCTCAAAATTCGTCCGAATTTAAAATTTCGGGTTCGTCCGAAAATGTATTCCGAATTGGTGCTTAAAATTAGGACGAAATAGATTGTCACCATACAGCAGGGCGTAGAGTAGATCATTGCGACATCCTCCGTCAATGTGTCGTGAACATTGGAAAATTTCGAACTCGTATTAAAGTCGTCTGTCACGGTGATAAGGTATTTACATTAGTGACACTCCATCCGCGACACATCTAGGTACGTGCGGCGCTGCGCGGGGCCGCCGCCGTGACGTCGACCGCGCGGGACGCGACGCGGGACAGCGCCAGGATAACGCCCCGCAAGGTGGTCCCATATCTCTCTGACAACGATAATGTTATACATTACGCATACCTACTTACTCGTACAATACACCAATTACTGTTATTTGAAGTATTGTTGTCTATTTCGGAGAACACGATCTATATGTGACCACTTGACCAGTCCTTTCATCCGCATTTGATCTATTCACTGCAAGTAGAGTCACAGGGGCAGGTGATGGTCTGTCGTCTCGTATGGGCCTTTTTACGTATATCCTTAAAACCCGTTATCGTTATCCGATAAAGACCGTCGGAGGCGAGGACTACATCCTTATGTAGTCCCTACTTGAAGGGCGAAGTACGGCCGCCCTGCGTGTGTCCGGCCGAGCGAATGACGAATCAAACGACGCAGAGATGACTCGACTCCCGCACCTCATACCCCGAACTTTGTCGAAAACGTGCTTCCACACGTCGCTCCCGCATTGGACTCTTCAGTTATGAACGCAGATGTCCACACGGCGCTGCTTAAATCATCTGTCAAGATGTAAAAGCCCTGCGTAACCGATAAACCGCAATATAACCACAGTGCAGGGAGAGTCTCGTATCAAATTACAACGTGAGATTCACTCGGCGTCGTTGTACGCTCGCCCGCCATAAGGGCGCATGCAATATCCGGCGCCGCCCGCCGCCCGCCGCCCGCCGACAGCTCGGGACAACCGGATATTTTTCAGACGGCCTTTACTTTAGAAATAAAATAATATTGCTGCGGCCGCCATCCTCCCACACCCGACAGTGAGTGACGGCTTTGTGGGACGGGTCTTTGTAGTAGGGGTGTTTGTTATTTTGATAAATCGATTTGTTCCGCAGCGAACAACGGGTCCGCTCTCAAAGAGTGTTAGGTGTCGTCGTCATCACGTGCCACCGCGGTCCCTCACCGTGCTCACGCGTGTCCGCGAGCCGGCCCGCCCCTCGGCGTGCACTGCGCCGCGGGGTCCGCGTGTGCACGACTCGATATCGATGTACGTTGCGGTTATTGTGTTCTTTCGCTGATGTTCATAACGAACAGTGGATATTCAACTGTCGCGTGCGCCCGCGTCACCCGGCGGCGGAGGTCAAGGAATCACTACGCGTAACTTCCTCGTTAATTCATGAAGTTGCGCGCATTATGGCTTGTTTTAATAAAATTACCAAATAAAGTGTAAGTGTCAAGTTGGCACGTAAAGTTGCAGCTCGCGGCGGCGGCGGCGCCTCGCGGGGACCCGGCGGCGGCGCCTCGCTCTTGTAAAACTTTTTAATAAGCTTTTGATGTGAGGCAGTTTTTTAAACATTTTATCGAGATCTTTACTCAGGAAATGTTGGAAACCCTCTCAGATCTACTAATCAGTTTATGAGCTCGTTCGAGTCTCCGTCGTAAAAATTGAGGGGAAATTTGAAAGGGGCCAATGTAATAAATAAGTTTAATATTGCTTTTACTTTAATGGCGCACGCTTAATGATTGTAATTGGGTTTATTATCATAAAGTGGGACTGATCACCGGGGATCGGAACAGATAGTGCTACTTGGAATGACTATTTATAAGGTTGGCTCCATAATGGGCAGAAGCCTCAAATAGAAATAGGTAAATTAAAAAATGTTGTTCTGCGAGAGAGGACATACCGAATAGAGGGGACGCTTCAATATCGTATAAAATTGGTCAAACGACAATTTTCAATTTTTATTTTTTGATACACTAGTCATTGTGAACCTAAACCTCTCGGGTCTAACAAATTCTCAAAAATAATAGTTTCCGGTTGGCCGATTTTTGAAACATTGAGACGATTTTAACATTCCGCTCTTTTAGTAAAGGAAGGACACGAACCCCCTAAATCCCCAATCTCCGGAGATCCACGGCGCCGCATCACACCGCTTCTAACCGGATTACTAGTTAGCAAACTTCGCGATGCGGTTATCGTGTTTTCGGCTCCGTCGAGCGGGCTCCGACGCTGCGCGATACAGCCGGCGGGCGCGGGGCGCGGGCGGTACGTGAGGAACGAACGAGACAATATTGTCGTTAAACCTTTCCTTGGTGTATGTATACTAACCACAGAAATCGGACTAGTAGAATTTCATAATTTTTGGTAGCTACTTAATAATTGCAATAAAATAAAACACTCCAACCAGTCGCAAAGGAAAGCTGAAAGAGACTGTATACACACCTACACGACACAAATCAACCGAGAAGGACATCTCATCAAGCGACACGACACGCTGCGACTACTTACTTCTACTCGTCAAGAGATGGCGCTGAACGAGCCCCATACAATCTGAAGCGCGCTATTGAAGAAATCTCCGGACTTCGTATTTATACAACATCCGACCACACAAAGTCGGATAGCTGTCCCCAGACATACCATTCCATACCATTCGTACCTCAAACCGCGGAAAGACTATACAGAGTGGATTTGTATCGCCTTAGATTGTTATCACAGACGATATGTCTAAAGTGGGGTTTACCGGTGCCGGTAAATCGTGACGGGAAGAGTACAGCCGGGTGTTAGCACCCTGGCCGAGCATATGCGGCGGGGTTTTCAATAACAGCCCCTGAATTCAACACGGAACATCAAATGTCAATATACACCGAGAGGAGCCGTGAGCGGTGCCAAGGGCTCGAGCAGCTGCCTGTCACCTGACAGACGTTATCTGCGGGAGTGAGCGGAGCATTTCACGTGCGACTGGTCCGGCTGAGGTTACTGTATAGATTCAATTATCTGATATGATTCCGCCGCGGAACCTTATGCTGTCACAGAGCAGGAGACTCGCGGCTACTCCATTCTTAACAATGTAACCACGAGGAAAAAAAATCAAAGAAACCGGTTTGGTTACACCAGTATGTAGCCACGAGTTCGACGCCTCTACTTTGTAGCTAAGACACTGTTCCCACGATATGGATCTGTGATGGAAAGATGTGTAAAGGTGAAGTAACACGATGTGTAATTTTTTTAATTTGATTTTATTACTATACATCACAGCACAAACACATTAAACAATATACTTACATTAAAAGAGAGTAAGGCTAATTAAGGTGTACAACAGAAGAATATATATGATTAAGTAGAGAGAAAACGGTAAAAGGTACGTATCAAGAATACAGAAAAAGAGGTGTAATGGATATAAAATAAAATGAAAATTACCTTCAGCTGAGTGTTGGAGTTCGAGATTGCCGCCCATTTTTTGTGCTGACAGTGTAACTCCAACACAGAATAATCTCACACTTGACTCTCGCACGAGCCCATTGTTGACATCGTGTGTAATGAGCTCGGGCCACTCTCGTCGGCGTCAGTTGAGTTGAGCTACTGATGTGGCTGCGCTGTGGCACGTTGGGGGATGGAGGGTGCTCATTCATGAAGTTTGTTGTACTTGTAGTGTTCCTACTGCACTGTAGAGGTTGATTCTCTTTTTTACTTTCACCACGTTTCGGAGTAATGTTTTCGGAGGAGTCTATTTATATACTAGTACAGTTCTCTACAGTACCTATACCAGGGCACGCAGCATGGTGGTGATAAAATAACTGTCCCAGAACAAAGCAGCATGGATAAACTCTTTACCGGTTTTAACCTCACCGGCGTGGTGACGATTCTCGAGAAGGAAAAGACTGCTTTCTCAGTATAGGACAGACTGCAAAATTGGAAAACTTTACAACGTCAATATTACGGGTTTATTCATCGTTGAATCGACTCGAGGGTAAATTGTTGCACGAGATTGGAACCGATACACTCCGGCGGGGGGGGGGGGGGGGGGGGGGGGGTTTGACCTGCTGCATACTAATGTGCGATTGCGGAGGGAGGGCAGCGCGGGGAGCGACGACAATGCGAAGCTGACAAAACGCTAACAAATCGATGAGTTGGGGAGGACCTTGGTGGAAGTAATGTAACGCGTCCAACAACCAACCAGACCGGACGACGTAGCGTTCACTTACCCACTATAAGGTAGACCGAATGAACCAGCCATAAATGCCGACAATGCTCCTCTACGAGGATGACTACAAGGGTAAGTGTGTGTTCTCTCTCTCTGTACGTCCCCGCACTCCTGAGCTGTATTATGTGATGTAGGTGTTCCTGAAACAAGGCCATCCGATTGTGACGGCGCTCATTTCACCTCGTTTAATTAATTTGGATATGTTCAGTCCCGGGCACTCTCGGGGCGGCGCACCCGCGCCCGATGGCGTGCTAATTCTCGGACCACACGCGTCCGGTTCCAGCCCCGCTGCGGTTGGTTACACTCGACCAATCAAATGCGTTCCGCCCAACTCCCCACTTGAAATCAGCGCTTCTTGATTGGATGTAGCAACTCGCACCGGGGCCGGAACCGGACGCGAGTGGTCCGAGGCTAATGGCCGACAGCGTAGTTAGAATGTTAGGAATTAATGGCGCAGACAGGCGGGCGAATTTACGGAGCGGGCCGACGCGACGAGACGCGGGCCGACGCGCGGCGAAGCGATTTGTTTGCGTTAGCCGCGCGATTACCACTCGGCTATCGCTGTAACCTTTGCCTCGGCCTTTATGAGTTCGGTTCCAATCCCGGTTCGGTTCGCTGAACTAATCACAAAGCGCTGATTTCAGGTGAGGGAGGGCGGAGCGCTTGTGATTGGTCACAGCGATCCAAACCGGGATTGGAACCGGACTCGTGAAGTCCGAGACTGTAGCACGCAGTCGAGTACAAACAGTAAACTGAATAGTGACCTCCCGATGAAATAATTAAAACGCCTGTTTGAACATAATAATGTCGGCGCGATTTCAACTGTCGTCGTGTTTCAAACTACACTGAAAAATAATCTTGTTTCAACACGAGCATATAAAGTCGGCTTGTTCACTTCAACCGAGATCTTAGTCGTATCTATCGAGAAATTTGTTCAAATGAATAAAAATTGCTTTATATGCTCTAAATCAAAACAAGCTTTCTTTCAGTGTAGCAGCACTGATGCATTGCTTATTGTTTGTCTAGCAGAACGGTCAATGTGTGGCGACCAGCTGATCGCCATTATAGCCGATAGTCTTATACAAGTAAGTGGATTATATCAATCGAGCTAAGTATTGTGAGAAGGCTCTACATGTTGCGACATATTGCACCTTTAGCACACTTTTGAAACGGAATCGAATCGAACCCATAGAAATATAGATAACCGAATAAACATTTTTCTATGGGGTCGGTCCGTTCCGTTTCAAAATAACTGCATTGTGTTAATTTATTACAGGCTTAGTGGCTGTGGTGCGGCGAAGTGGCGGGCGGTTTCTTGCGGCCGTCTCGGGCAGAGCGCCCTATACTGTTACCACAAAACGGAATTATTGCGTCTTTCCACAGAATAATAGGTACTTTATCGTAGAATCCGTACTGTTGTTACCAAAAAGCTATAGAAAAAAACATTGTCCATATTCAACTGAAACAATTCATTCTTCGTTTTCGAGTTTACCGTGACGAGTGACCCCCCACGTGTCACCATGTCACGTCACGTCACGTCGACGTGAGCTGGCGCCTCACTGTCACACAAGTATCATCGCCGTGTCAAAGCGATAATTCCCACCATAAACTCTCTAAATTACGACTACCCTCGCGTCTGACGCGTAATCTGATTATTACAGCCGTAATTTGAGATTACAGTCGTAATAGACGCCGAAACAATTCACCTCTGATTGCTCACGAAAGTGTTCATCATAGATCACAGATTGAGGGAGATGTTGTAAGGAGGCTGATTTCTGATATCGGTTTCAGTATTGTTTTCTGGCGCTGTCAGTGGATTTCCGCGTCACTCTTGGCTACACCGTCCCTTCTTTCTCAAACTATTTCAGTTTCATTGTTTGCTAGACTGCCAATTGCCGAGGGGAAGTGGGCAAGTGGGAATACATGAAACCTCTATTTTCCTATAATTATTCTGGGGTTCGAATGGCATTTAAACGATTATCTAAATGTAGGTTTACAGAGAGCTAAATCCAACAAACTATCGCTGAACTAATTCTAATTAATCCCGAGCTAATGTTCAGCTTCTGTATCGTTTGACGATCGGGAGTTTGGAAAACTGTTCTGCCGTAGGCACAAAATATAAACATAGCTCCGGGCGTCCGCTATTTAATAAAATACCTTACCAAGGGCAGCTATATTTCCCAGGTTAAAAGACAGAGCCTTGTGAAAAATATTTCTGACAATGTATTTCGTTTATTTTAAGTTTAAAAAATAATGCCTACCCGAGTAGTAGCCACAGTGGCGCCACAGCGCGTGCACATAGCGACTGAATCGTCTGATTCTTCGGACCTTCTGTGTCTATATATTTTGTGCTTTAATGTCGGTCAGGTCACAATCATTTATCTCGACAGTCAGCCTCAGGGCCAGTGCTAGGCGACGCCCGGTGTCTGCACGGTGTGTGGTGCGAGACCGGAGGCAGGCGCGAGTGTGTCTACGACCTAAATACCACAATACCTAATTCCGTCTTCTTTATCGTCACCTGCAAAATGAACCTTTTTAATTGCAACTCGTTTACAATTGCTCCATTATTCTCCAGATTACCGCCGGGTGAATAATAAAGTTGAGTTATTATTCCCACCACACGGTATTATAATTTAATTGTCTATAGCTTAATGGGCTTTTGTGTAAGAACTCTCAAATAGGCTGAAAACAGGCAGAAAATTAGTCTCAAACGGCATTGTCCACTTGGGATGTGGGCGACGACTGTAACAGTTAAGATGTTGTACGAAAATACATTATGCGTGTCGTTGTATTGGAATAAAATGATTAATGTTCTGTCAATGCTGGATTTTAGGCACACAATGTATGAAAAAAAACTTTGACCTTTCATTAGATTCTCAGGGAAACAATTCCCAATTCGAGAAAATTGCTAGTCCTTACACCTTGTTGTAGTGGGTACGGGGTACTATAATAATACCTAAACCAGTTGTTTGTCAGACATCGCACGAGATGGTTTTATATTATATTTATAACACTACATGGTGTCAGGTGTCAATTTTCTCAAGTTCAGATGTAAATTAGTGTAGGTACGATTTGCTTCTTCGTTCATTATGCGAACGGCTAAGGAATGGAACAGCCTGCCGGCGTCTGTATTTCCCGAAACCTACAACCTTGGCATCTTCAAGGCCAGAGTGAATAGGCATTTACTGGACCCGCATGCTCCATCGTCGACCTCATCGTCGCTTACCATCAGGCGAGATCGAGGTCAAATGCGGGTTTAGTTATACATAAAAAAAGGTACCGCATGAAAACAAAAATAAAAACTTAAAAAGTGAAATTGGTAATTTTTTTACAGAAACGTCATCAAATAATGTATCGCTTCAACAGCCGCCACCAATGGCCGCTGTTTGAAGCATGGCCGATAACTGGCGAGGTTTTAATAAAACGTTCGACTGGTATCTAATAGCATCAGGTCAAGACAAAGCAAGTGATCGTGATTGGAAAGCTCCTCCATTTTTGTTGCGCATCAGTAATATTCCATAATGCCTCGTACAAATTGTTTTCAGGTGAAGGTATAGAAGTATACTGCGATGATATTCTCGTCCACGGCCCGACGAAAGGGATTCATGATGCTCGGCTAGAAAACATATTGAAGATAGCGAGTGGAAACGGCGTTCGCTTTAATGAAGAAAAATGTGTGGTAGGTGCATCGAGTGTTAAATATTTAGGATACATATTTGATCGCATAATGCATGTAGAAATCATTTGATATTGTAAAAGGGAGAGGATGTAATTGTGGGTACTTTAATAATAAACCAGTTGTTTGTCAGACATCGTACGAGACGGTTTTATTACAACACTAGCGGCCCGTCCCGGCTTCGCACGGGCATTAAACATTACATTTAGATTTGTTAATTTTAACACATTCATAATAATATAACACACATATTCACTCCTTTTTGCGTCGAGCTCCTAAAAAAGAGTAAATTAAAAAAAAACCGAGTGACGCCCTACAACGCATAAGTAGCCGAATGGAGTTTATTTTTTCAAAGTTTTAAACTCGTGATATCTTTTGAATGGAATGTCAGAATCGAATAATTCAAAAAGTAATATAAAGGTATTGAAGCAGTCTTAAATAATAAATCATTTATTTTGATAAGGTACAAATAAAGAGCTTTTTGTAGCGGTGGTATTTTAATTTCTTTTTTTTTAATAAAAAAAAACGCTTATTGTGACATGACTATAATAGTTAGAGACACGCTGCCGCTGATTTTTTTGTTGATAATGGTGTGTTCTAAAAAAATGTTATATATCATTTTGTTCTATCATCAATAGTTTTCGCAGCGTACGCGATGTAAGGAAGTTTTTTGATATTTTTTTACACTTTATCGTAATTTAAGTAAGGATCCCCATTTTTTTTGAAAATGAAATATAGCCTATGTCACTCAGGAAAAATGTAGCTTTCCAACAGGGAAAGAATTATTCAAATCTGTTCAGTAGTTTCGGAGCCTATTCAATTCAAACAAACAAACAAAAAATCAAACCTTTCCTCTTTATAATATTGGTATAGACTACACACCTTAAGACACGAAACCTTTTGAAACGGAATCTGATGTAAAAACAGATTCCTATGCGTTCGGTGCGATTCAGTGTCAAAACCGTCACAGTGTGCTGAAGGCGTTAATTACATAAAGTAGTTAGTACAATTAATTTCAAAATCTTTGGACTCATTCCAGGAAGCGCTCCCGGGTACACATTTGACGACTGGAGTCATTTATTGGCTACAAGAGCTTTTGTAGGGTTCACGTTGTTACTATACTATTTCCATTTCTTTATTTTCTCGATGACAGATCTAATTTGATAGTTGTAGTGTTGTGACCAAATAAGTAATGATATCGATCATCAACTTTTCATCAGTTTCTGGTTCTGGTATAGTTCATCACAAAATTGTTTATTATATAATGTAATACTCTTGTTACAAAAAAAGAGAAATATAGTTTTTTCACTCTCATTTTAATATTTTAAAAGAAATATTTTGTGATAAAATTGAATTTAGAGGAAACAGATGACGTATTGTTAATTTCATGCATTTTATGTGCTATTCTACTATTCTGTTCTTAGTATCGCGAGTTCGGGGGTTTTTAATTTTGTTTTATTTTATTTTGAAAAAAGACAAATACAACAAAAACATTCAAATAATTTTTTTTAAGGTGGCAACACTCATTGTCCCACCGCCATTTTGTGTTTGTTTTAATCTGTCACTCGCAACAAGACGCTCGTGCTAGTCACTACATTTCTGTTCGCTGAGTTTTTTCACATTATCCATACGTTACGTTGTGTATTTTGTGTGCCTCCGTGTTGATTGCTGTCCTGCTGTCAAATATCAAAATGCCGAAAATGACGTCATAAATGTACATATATACAATATCGATACAATATAGATATTTGTATCATAACATCACTATTCATATTGCCATAGAATGCAATTTTATTAAAATGTTACTTATTTATCGTACTTTAAAAAAAATATACTGCATTTATGGACTCAATTTGTCTTGGATGAAAATTATATGGGATAAAGGAACAAAATTAGGCAGTTCTCGTATTTTTTATACCTCGCATTTAAAAGTTAATTTTTGCGCAATATGCGCAGTTACATTCTACAGGAGCTGTCATCGAGAAAATAAAGAAATGGAAATAGTATAATTGATAGATATGAAGTCCATAATCAATTTAGTCTATCACCTTATTGGAGATCAGTTGTGCTCGAAGTGAGGTCACGTGTGGACCGCGCCTGGCACTAACTCGGGCCCCGAGTCCTGGCACGTGAAACAAATTACGTCTGAATACATCCACATCCGTTCCATTACCCAGGCTTCCATACAAAGGAACAGATTTTCATAACATTCCGCGAAAGTGGGATTTGGGACAGGTTTCTTTATGATATTAGATATTACCTGTGAAATAGAAGTGTTTCGAGGACATTCGTGTTGCTTTACTGGGGTACGTAATTAATAGCTGCCGTGTTGGAATATCAGGATGGCCGCAGATGTGTGGGCTCTCTACAATATTTCAGTCAAAGAGTTGACCTCTTGACCTCCGTTATTTATTTATATGTTCCGGTAGTGTATCATTAGGGAGTGATCCCTGGCACTCAGGGGATGCCTGACAATCAGCGCCGCAGTGCTAAAAGCGCTGCGGCAACAGGCGGAGGCATTCCCCTTATTCCGGTGCTGCACACCACCTTCATCAAACTTAATTACTTTTGCTTATTTATTTTATAATACATTTGTTTAATATAATTTTTATTTTCTGTACCTAATTGTTTATATGTGTGTATCGGAAATAAATTCTTTCTTTCTCTCTTGACCGGCGTAGTCCAGTCTCGTTCGTGGATCATCAACAAACCACCAGCTCACTACAAACCTCGTTTATAACCGACCGAGTTGCCGCGGCAAACGAAGTCCTCCTTACATTACAGCAATAAGATTACGAAGCAACGACATCAGAGCCGGACGTCCAGACTTTCGGGCGGGGAGCGGGGAGCGCCAGTGTCGGCGCCAGGTCCTGCCGACGGGCGCAAATACAAGAATATAAATACTTCAGCTTATTTTTTAAATAATTAGTCTAAGACAAACATGCAAACGGGCCACCTGCGCCTGATGCTTATTGCGCGCAAACACTGACATCATTTGCTCTGATACCAGTGCGCGAAAACAAGACTTGACTCGACCTAAATTTTACTTACATTTACGCTCCTCTAACCTAACCTAACCTAACATATACTATTATGGTATATAATGGTATATAACCTAATGGTATAATACATAAAAAATAGTTTTAATTCTCGCTTACACTCTCTACAATTTTCTAGAGCGTAAAAAACAGGGTAAGTACCCCCTGGCGCCCCGAGCGCTCTCGAACTTTCGAGGGCGCAATAATGGAATCTGGGGCAAAAGATACGGCGCCGGGCGAGGCGGGCCGCGTGCTTTCAGCATTTTTCTCCAAGATTAGCGAAGTTGTGTCGTGTCGCGCTGAGGACTCGCAGACCGCGGCTCGGGGCGAGAAATGTAACTGGATTCCAAACTTGTTACAAGTTTCCGCGCTGAGACGGGACGGAGCCGGCGCCGGTGCGAGGAAGTCTGACGCGGAACTGAGTCAGATCCGAGTATCATTTATCGTCTGGCAGCAGTTTATCGCTTTGAAAAATAGTCATACAAAACAAAAAGGAAACCCCATGAGAAACGTGATTGCATTAAAATTTAGTCTACCAAAGATAGAGGGTAGGTACAGATTATATTTTACTTGGTAGAGAGCGTAACTGGTTGGATCGACTAAAGTACGTGATAGATCTATCAGTGTACACATAGATACAGTACCAATATCAATTCCTTTGAACAAATCAAATCAAATCAAACTTATTTATTGTAAGTACCTTATAGTACATTTTACAACGTCACGTTTCACTCTACCACCGCTTTGTAAGGTGCTGTAGCTGAAAGGAAAGAAGCGGCGCAAGAAACTTTCAGCCGCACATCTTTTGAAATAAATATATCTTACAATAATTATGAATACATATACACAATGTGCAGAGCTGGAGCTGGGTTTAGGACCAAGCCTCTTTATCATTTAAGTAGTCATTTATTTTATAATAACCCTTTTCACATAAGGTCCGTCTTAAATTTTTTCCCTGTCATTTATTACAGTATCAGGTATCTTATTATAAAACCGTACACAGTGACCCATAAATGATGTGTTTACTTTACTAAGTCTAAAGCGTGGGACTGCAAGTTTGTTTTTGTTTCTGGTATTGAATATATGATTATCGCAGTTTAACGGAAACAACTAAGTTTTTGCATACATACATATTATATTCATAAATATACTGTATAGTATAGGCTAGTGCGGTGTCAGAGTGCACATCCAATAGTTGGATAGAGATATAGAGGGCGCCGCGCACAGAGCAGCCCTTAATTACCAAAATCCATCGAAGTGTTAATGCGCCGCCTAAATTGAAACCCGACCGTACAGCCGGCGCACAGTGCGTGCACTGCACTGCACCTATTTGTAACATTACCTAGAAACCTTAGCCTATATCCTTCCTAAGGGCACGTACGAAAGTACGGACTATACGCACAATGTCAAACTCTCAAAACGTCAAATTTACATCCAAATGTTCCTATGAGTAACATTTTTTGATGTGAGTAACGTTACTAACTGGAATTCGTGTTAGTTGTGGTCATTTATTTTGATTTCTACTAACTTACACGGCAAATACCCAGGGTATTTACGTTACTATACAAAAACTATTGATACGATTAATAAAGGAATACATATCGGAGACACAGGGAAGATGTGTAACTTGCTATAAGGTATTTACGCCGCATGCCTACATCTTTTATGGCACCATGGTGTCTGCTGCTATCTAGCTGACAATGGTGGTTGGTATAACAATATTATGGACACGCGCTCTCCTTTTGATCTCGATAAGTAAGACCATGAGCGTCGATGGCGTAGTGGGTGGGACGCCGAACTCTCGTGCAGGTGGTCCGGGTTCCAAACCATTCAATGCCGTGTATCGAGGAGTCTTCCTGTGTTTTAGAAGACTTACATACATTTACCGATAGTTCTAACGGCGGAAGAAAATATCGTGAGGAATCCTACACACTGAGGTAACCAGTGCGTGAAATGGGAAAGGCAAGAATTATGCATGAATAATACATGCAGCGTATAAATGAAGAAGAAGGAAAACACTTTATTGTCATAAAAAAACATATTCTGTTCACTCGATGACACTATTAGCAATAGGCACCTGGCTCAGCTAATGCTTCAGTGAATACACTGAAAAATGAAATAGCATTATACCTACATCCTCCATTCTTGTTAGATGGAGAGTTACCGTAGTGCCTGTACGGTCGTGCCTGTACCGGGCCCGGCAGTGTTGTGCTGATTGCCGTTCCCGTTATAATATATTAGGATATTTGAGTAACGCGTAGCGAGCTGGCGGTATTATAGCGTACCTATTACATTATATTACGTCGCTGGTTTACGCGTGTGGAATGAAGCTGTCTGAAACACGATACGTTTCATGCTGTGATTATATACCTGTCTAGATGTAACCCGGCCGGGAAAAAACGTCAAAAAATTGACGGGCCAGTAGTGGCTGGCTCCGGGGCACACGCACGTTAGGCGCTAGTGAAATGACAAGGCTGCTGGGGGCGGAACGTTTGTACCGGTCTAGACATGTAAATAGACATCATGGTTTCATGATGTTTACAAATTACTGATACAATTTTGCAGTTTATTACCTACGAAACAAGACCCTACAAAAGATATGGATAAAGGAATCTACGCTGAAGCTCGAGGACTTACACTTTTTAATACGATTCGAATAAAAAACTTCATTAAAATGCTAATAACATTAAGAAATTAACCAGCCAACAAAGTTTTTTAACTGAGTTACCGAGTTCCGTGGCACGACTTGGTAAAAAATTGTATCACTCTCACATTGATCCCTCTCAATTCACAGAATGAAAGTCATAGGCCAAGTTACACTGGCCGTGCGCGTCTATCAAATTAAAACAAATCAGCTTCCTGATCGCCCCGTATAATTGGCCCCGCACGGAGCGCACAGCGCGCCGCGCCCGCGAGCTCTCACCCGGCCGGCAGTACCCGAGGGTCCAATCAGCGCGCACAAAACCGTCGCCTTTACCGTGCAACACGATCACACGAGCGGCCGTAATGAAACCAACGCAAAAATGTACGCAAAAACTGTCGATAGTTTCCAATGGCCGTGATCAGCTCCGCCGGGAGCCTGTTACACGGCGCGGCTCGTGGTCGGATTTTAGTCTCTATTTCGTTCGCTGTTACTTCAGTGTTCGAGCCAGGATGTAGCGTCTGTCGCTGCGCTCGTCACGTCGACGTCGCTAAACATTCATAAATTTATATGATTTATCGTTGTTTGTCACAGACAGGTAAGAGCCTTTGTTAATAATGATAATGGCTGGCATTGAGATCTAATACTAGTGCTGTGAGCATTTAGGTTTATTACGAGCATTCGCGGGTTCATAATCAACAGATAAATCGAATCGAGAATAACTTGTTTACTCTTGAGTGCGTTTGTCTGTCGCCGTTAACTTATTATTATTAACTACATTCGTCATCACCTCCAGACTCATCACGGCAATCGATGGATGTCTTCTGACGAAAGAACGAAGATTATCAATCGCCGTCTAGTGTCATGGCGCTCTGCCGACTGCAAACTCGGACAGCGAATGTCAGACACCACGAGCGATTCTATGAATCAGACCGTCACCGTTCCACTGGCTTCAATGAAATTCATAGCAAAGTTTCGATGATTTATGAAGACCGGGAAGAGAACCGACACCGTGCCGCGGAGACACGCGCGGAGGTGCGCGGGCGCTGTGTGCACAGGCTTATTGTTATTGTTGTCAAACAAAGGCTGATAATGACAGCGCCCGCGTCTCGCAGTTATCTCAGGACATTTTCCAACGGCACCGGATCACGCAGCGACGACACGACACCAGACTACGATATTCGGAAGGAGACCGCGGCGGAGCGCTGCGAACGACGATGGACGTGGAGTTTGTGAGGTACCGCTTCCAGGACGGACACGACGGGGTTATCGTTAAAAACAGTAAGTAGACAACACTATTTGAACACTTTACATACGATAGTTGTATCTCATTCGTCTTAATCCCTCGGCTTCACTGACTTCTAATAACTTTGCAAATGCTTCGGTACTTTCCACTGTAGAAAAATTAAATATTTAATAACGAAGTTCTTTCTTGTTGGGAATCGGTCGTAAGCCGTTGGGATGTATGTCAGAAAGTTGATTGAAGTAGTCGCTAGGAAATAGGATATCTTCCGACTGTAGTATCAAGTTGGTTCCTGTTAAAGTTTCGTAAGGATTCTTTGATTTCTTTTCCACTTTGATTCTGAACTTAGTTCCAAGGGTTCAGCAAACACGAAGAAATGCACTTATTTGATACTCTTCAGACTCGGGTAACTACACCATTGATACCTTCTCCTGTTCGTGTTCTCGGAATTTTACACACTATGAATGACAAGGATGGAATTGGAGAGACAAATTTGAAGAGGCTCGATATCCAAAAGTAAAGCAAACGAGCGATCTTCTCATTATGTTTGGTGGAGCGCAGAGGTCCGGCCGGGCGTGCGGCACGTGCAGGCGCTGTACGTGTGCGCGTGCGCGGCGGCGCTGGGCGCGCTGCGCGCCGGCGCCGCGGTCGCCGCGCGCGCCATGAGTGACGTCACCGCCTGCAACCACACCGACACGCAGGTGCCTACACTAGCTTCTCTCAACCAGTAGACCGGCTGCTGTAACGGTGAAGGAAAACATGACATAGTGAGGAAATCTGCACACTGAGATAACCAATGTGTTGTATGGCAAGTGACGAGACAATGGCAAACTACCCCAATCAATCTGTCAAGAGAATCGTTCTATATGGTCATTTCCATTGAGTTATCATGATCATTGCTTATCGCTAGAATTTAATTTATTCTAGCAAAAGTATGATAATGCCTCTTTACGAGTACGGCAGCTCGTATTTATATTGTAAACGATCGCCCGGCACGACCGAATGCCGCTCGTGTAGACGAGCCAGAAGAATTTATTTCAGATTTACGAGTGGAGTGAGGTGGAGCGGGGCACGGTGATGTCGTCGTACTTCCTGGGATACGCGGCGCTGGTGGTGCCGGCCGAGCTGGCGGCGCGGCGCGCGGGCGGCTGGCTCACGCTCGCAGCCGCGCTGCTCACCTCCGGCGCGCTCAGCCTCGCCGTGCCCGCCGTGGCTCGCACGGTACGCTACGTGGGCTTTAATGTTTCTAATGGATCTACTGAGAACAAAAGTGCTCTTGGGCACAAGCTTCACAAAATATCCGGCCTCCTGGGGGAGATACCGGGTTATCTAAAAACCACTAAAAACACTCCAGGATCTCCTGTGGACGCCCCGGTGCGCCCCTAACACGTTGTCTCGGGCCCCTCCTGGGAGGCGTATGGTTCCTCCCTTCACAGCAGCGTGCGGCCATGGCACGCTGCTGCCTTCCCCAGGGTCGCCAGCCAATGGACGGTCAAAACCCCACTTTAGCATCCCGTGTCCCTACGCACCACTTTTATCCACCTTATGCGACAGACAGGGGTTACCGTAGCTCTATTCTTCACCCGAAACTACAGGGTGGGAGCAGACGGCCCGCCTGATGATACCGCCGCTTATAAACATCAGCAATGGATATTGCTGATATTATGCTTGTAGATTGCCGCTGCTTTTTATGCGGAAATCTTTGTCGACAAACTCTATAAATGAGTCGCTAGTCGGATTGGACCCTAGGGGGTCTACCCCCACTATCAAACAAGTCGGGGTACATCTCCAAATGTAGGTGTCAGTTCTCAATTTCGTTTCTATTATAAAACATTCTCGAGAAGAGATGGTGTGGTCCAATTCATTACGGGGCTCACGGAACCACAAACGTATTTTAAAACAAGTTTATTAGAGAGGTCGTGAAGCGGCAGGGTCCGCACAACAATCCGTGTTTACTGCCCACGGAATGTGCTTCCTTTTCCTTCCAGTAACAACAAATATTTAATATTCATTTCGGTTTACGAGTATTTTTCCTCATATCTAAGTCATAAAGAATCCGCGCCGCTGGAATTATACAATGTGTAATTTTGGCCGCGAGAGGCTGTTTACTGTTTGTTTCAGTTTTGTTACAGCACTTACAGTTATGAAACATTGTCTATTTTGAGGTTGCTATGATTTTGTTTTGATTAAAGAATATTAGATTTGTTGATTTTAGATAATGTTAAAGTTATGATATGTGGACGTGGAAGCGCTGTAGACGATTCGGTCGTAGAAACGTTTACCAGTGAAGTCGAACACTTAATTGTCGTCAATAAAATAAAATATTTCTCCGATTACTATAAATTCTAATAAGCAGTTTCATTTCTGCAGTTATTTACAGTGATGTTCAAACAAACCGATTATACGTAGGTTGCGAGATAAGTTTTGCAATACGAATAAACAAATAAAACGATTTATATTTGTCTGCAAAGTGACAGGGTTGACATACAATTCATCACTCATAGTTCTCATTCGGTTGCGTAAATAATCTTCGAAGTGTAAAAAATGGCGGAGTGGAGAGACGAAATTCGCGTCGTCATTCGTTACGACCTCCTGCGGGCCCGTCGCTCGCTGAGCGTGTTCACGAAACGTCCTGTTCTTAAAGAAAAAATCGTCGGTATCGAGAATTTTCCCGGAGTAATTATATTGTAGAAGATGCGCCAAGGTTCGGACGTCCCGTTGAAGTGACTACCCCAGAATAAGTCACCAAAGTGCAGCGAATCACCCACCGGCAGATTAAGGAGGTCCTGCAGATAAGTGCATCGACAGTTCATAAAATTCTACACGATATTCTTAAAGTAAGAAAAGTTTGTACGCTTTGGGTACCTCACGATTTGAAGGGGGAATAAAAGACATGCCGAGTGAATTGGTGTAAAAAAACTTAAGAACCTACGAGAACGAGACTTCAAATTATGTTAATAATATTGTAACAGGGGACGAAACGTGGCAATATTGTTTTTTATGTACCTTCAAAGAATAAAAATAAAAGAAAATACGCCTCCAGCAGTGCAAGTGTGAAAATCAAGATTCGTAAAGAAAAAAATACCGTATTTTTTACACGAAGAGGTATTTTGGACCGTATTTTATTGGAAAGTCAGCGCACTGTAACTGCCCTTTGGTACACAAGACAATGTTTGCCCCGTGTCGTCGACAAGCTTCAACAAATTGTCCAAATTCGAGACTATATAGACACATGGCGTTTCCACCACGATAATGCACCGGCGCATAGATCTCACATGACCGTCGAATTTCTCCAAAACACTGGGCTAAAACTGATTGAACATCCTCCCTACAGTCCCGAGGTTGTCCCCTGTGACTTCAGTCTTTTTCCAATAGTGAAAAATCAATTAAAAGGCAAGAAGTTTACCGGCAAAGAGGCGTCGTTAGCAGCATGGGACGAAGCATGCTCAGATCTTCTCTGAGAAATTGAAAGAAATTCTTGATGATTGGTTTGTATGCATGACAAAATGATGAAAATTACCTATGAAGGAAATTATTTTGAGAAATTATAATAAATAAAGTCGTATTGCAAAACTTATATAGCAACCTAGGTTCACCCGGGGTCCTTCGACGTCCACACCATCTGGTCGACTCTTCAAGAGGATGCTAAAAATCAGAATGTACCTACCCTGAATAATAATGCCGGTAATGAGTTTGGGAACGACGACGTCTACAAGCTTCCGAGGTTTCTATAGTGAACGAGATATTGTATTTAATGTGGTAGGGCGGGGTCAGGGCGGTAGCGGGCGCGCTGGCGGGGCTGGGCGCGGCGCAGGCGACGCTGGCGCCCGCCGCGCACCTACTGCTGGCGCGCTGGCTGCCGCCGGCCGAGCGCCGCGTGATCAGCCGTCTCGTGTACGCGGGTGAGGACCACTCGTTACTTCTGACTTTTCCCCCTTTTGCCAAATATACATAGAAATATACATATTGCTTTGTGATCTGTTTGTTCTCTATTCGTTGTTATCTGTTGTTTTCTATTTGTGCAATAAACTGTATTTTTCTTACTTTACTTTACTTCTGCTTGTAGTGTAGCTGCACTCCATTGCTTTAGCTAACGTTACCAGCAAGTAACCAGTTACTCTGGGAACTTTATTGCTCCTCCCTCACTTTTTTCTTTTAATAATTTGTTTTGGGGTTCAAGGTAGCATAGAGCCTCAGCCTTCCTTCTGTGGTTGGGGTTGCATCATGATAATTACCACGGTGGATCCAGTGACAGGCAGGAGTAGCAATGAGAGCGGTGAGGTGGGAGGATTTTAAAGTTACCTACCAGCACTTTATCATCACCATCACTTTCCTGTTAATCAGAGAAGTCTCCTTACAAC
Source organism: Hofmannophila pseudospretella (assembly GCA_947369225.1). Classification (NCBI taxonomy): domain Eukaryota; kingdom Metazoa; phylum Arthropoda; class Insecta; order Lepidoptera; family Oecophoridae; genus Hofmannophila; species Hofmannophila pseudospretella. The sequence continues at coordinate 149,037 of OX376324.1, forward strand.
ATCCAAAACAAGCTATATCTATCTAATCTGGCAATTGACATATAGGCACCTACAGGCATGGCACAAGACTACAGGTCATTCTTACTTAGTTAGTGATGGCATGACGCACGAAGGTGCGTCCCTCGGGTTGCCATTTTAAACGCTCAGTTGGTTGATATTGCAATGCTGCACCGTTGTGCGTGAAACGTCATGCTATCCGTAACTGTTTTCCCTGTTGAAGAATGAGCCGTCTTTTTGTTCGCCGCGCATAGGCATCCCGCTAGGCACGGTGTTGGCGCTGCCGGCGGGCGGCGCGCTGCTCGAGTCCCGGCTGTGCTGGCGCCTGGCGTGGTTCGCGCAGGCCATGCTGGCGCTGTCCGCGGGCGCCGTGTGGACGCTGCTCGCGGCCTCCGGGCCCGATCGGCTGCCCGCCGTCGGGGACGCCGAGAGGGAGTTCATCAGGGAGGCGCTCAGCTACTACCGCAAGGTGCGAACATATGATTTTGAATGAAAACAAAATACTTGAGCAGCAGTTGCCCATTAGCATAACCATGGTGCTTTCCCAAAACCTGTGAGATCATTAAAGGGCGATGCCCCCTCCCCCAATTTTTTTCTGAATTCGTCCATGGATGTTTCTGGAAAGATCGCATATTGTAGCGATGAATGTAGAGCCTAAAGCCATCTGAATTGATATTTTTTTTCGAAGTTTGGGTTGATCATAAAAACCACGGTCCTATCTAAATAGAAAACGTGCTTGTGAATCACCCTGAGAAGTCATATCATAGTGTGTTTCCTCGTCCCCAGAAGTCGCTGTCGGTTCCGTGGCGACGCGTGTTCCGCAGCGCGCCGGTATGGGCGGCTACGTGCGCGCACGCGGCCAGCGCCGCGCTGCTCGTGTTCTACCTGGCGGGGGTGCCCGCCTGGCGCCGCGCCGTAGGGGCCTCCTTCTGGGAGGTCAGTATGTCTCATTCACACCGGCACCGCCTGGATAGTACAATCGACCTCTGGCTAAAATATACCAGACAAAATCCAAATTTGAAGACTATGGCGAACACATTAAGGTGAGGTATCATGTTGTCCGAGTATCACAGTGCCTTAAGGTTCATTTCAGTGCAGAAAGACAAACAGAATACGTTACCTAGAGGCCGACGTTCACGTCTCGGATAAAGAGCGCCTTAGCTTTGTTTCTGTGGTACTTTGAACCAGTAGTCCGCCTGATGATCGAAGAAATAGGTCGTCTTCAGAACTAGCCTGACCAGTCCCAGTCGCCAACCGCTCTGACTGACTTTAAAAAAACTTTGGTAATGTTTTAAATATGACCAATATTCAATATCCAATCCAATATCAAACTAGGCCTGAATGTCTGTGCTAGGAGCAATCTATCACAATGGTCTAAGGGTGGTTTCTATCCCGCGACTACTTTATGAGCCTTTCTCGTGTATTTTCGTGTATGGGACGGATTAGAATCCCTCTGCCACTAGTGAAGCGTGTCGTGCGAGGAGCTGGTGGTAGGACCTGACTAGCGATCACCCTTCTATGTAAAGTCTGTTGTCAATTAATAATATCTTCGCTTCGGCGTTGTGTTTCGGCAGTCCATCTTCGGCCTTATCGTCACTTACCACCAGATGAAATTGAGGTCAAGCGGGTTAAGTTCTAAATAAAAAAAAATACCGTTTCCAATCTCTGGCACGATCATTCGCTTTGCTCCACGATTCTCTTTTATCGAGATGGTATCGAGCTGGGGCGAGCAGCAGAGCCGAGCTGGGTCGCTTTGGGTGCACCAAGTGCACCGATGTCGTCCGCTAACTCGCAAAGTGTCCGTCCTCAGAGCAGCTGGCAGGCGGCGCTGCCGGTGGCGGCCATGTGCTTGACGCATGCGTGCACTGCTCCCACGCTGCGCTGGCTGGGCGACGCGCTGCGCGAGCGCCGCCTGCTTGACATTACGCACTACAGGAAGCTCGTCAACGGGTTCGGTAGGCCTCAAAACATACTTTCCGAGAAAATCTGTTCATAAATGGAAAAACTTTTCGAAAATGATTTCGTCTACAGGTAGTTGTAGAAAAATGAATGGCAGCATTTTCTCTACAAGTACAAGTCGATCGAATACTAGAAATGAATCCAATCCATAAGTTAATATCCATAAGGAATAACAGTTCGGCAATAATATAATTACTGAAACAAGCGAACAGTCGTTACGTTAGTAGTTCCATATCAGTATCGCCTACAAAAGTTCGGTATACAATATTATGTTTATCTGTGGATACCTACGCTCACATTATTATTCTCAACAAAACACAGTGACACGATACTAAAACGGCAAATCCCTCAAAATACCGAATCCCTTTTCATTTTATTTTGGCAAGCTATTAAAATTCTCTGTGAAATTGTTACGTACGTTTTATTTTCACATCGAGATTAGTACCTAATTCAGTATGAAGTTCACGAAATGGCTTTGAATCGGAAAGCCTTTGAGGGTATGTCGACGTGCCTAATCTAAAGTGAAGGAGGTACCATTAGTGCGGGCTGAAGCAAAGAAGCCGAAAGCCACCGAGGACAGTGGGACGTGATCTCTCGGGCGAATACCTTCACAGAATCGGCTCAGCATTGATGGCGACGTGATCATTGTTAATCCCGTCTGAGTTATCCATTATAATGATCTGCATACTTTTCATTTTAGGTTTTGTCGTCAAAAATATTTTGAATAGAATTCCCCGAAGTATCGTTTAAACAGCTTAGGGCCTAAGCCTTAGGTATTGTAGGTTTTATTCGGAGTATGAGCTTTTATACTCCGGGAAAATATCTGGTTCCCACGGGAAATTGAAGTAATAACAGGTAATATTTATGAAAATTGATGACGATAAACCCGGGCACTGTCGCGCTGCCTGATCTCACAACACTTTTGCAACTAGTAACAGTGGTTTCGGCGAATGTTTCAGGAAAATTATGTTGAAGATTATGCTCTTTTTGTTGCCGATAAAAAGGTCATCATGACCGATTACTCGGCATCCATCATGCCCTCTACACGATCGTACGTGTGGTGCTCCAGGCGCGCTGTGCGTGGTGTGCGGGCTGTGCGTGTCGGCGAGCGTGTCCGGCGGCGGGGCGGCGCGCGCGCTGCTCGCGCTGGCGGCCACGGGCGCCGCGCACGGCCTGCAGCTCTCCGGGTTCCTGGTGAGTCGCGTCCAGCCGCCAGCCCCCATCAGCCGCCAGCCTCCTACCACCCACCATCCTCACATCACTTGTCAGCCCCCCACCAGGCAATCTCCCCCCACCAGGCAATCTCCCCCCACCAGCCAAACATCCACCACCAGCCAATCTTCCCTCATCAGCCAATCTTCCCCCACCAGCGACGTCCCCTACCAGCCGTAGTGCCCCACCACCACCCGTCAGCCCCCTGTACGACACAAAGCGTTCAAACAATGCGCTGGAGATAAATCCGCCTCTAAAGTTTCAAGCGTTGTTGTTGCTATTTCCATAATTAAAACATGGCCAACGGGAGCGGGAGCACAAAGAGATATTATACAATAGGTACGTAATTAATTATCTAAATATTATAATGTAATTAATGTTTAACTTGGGCGAATAAATAATGTTTGAGTGAAGTTAGATCAAAGGAATTTAAAACTGTTACTGCGAAGTAGCTTTGAACTCGACTGCGATTTTTAAAAAGAAAACGAGAGTCTTGATAACGCGAAGTGCCTACTCATGATTTTTTTTAACAACCTATTTACAAAAAGATATTACTGAAAGATTTTGAAATTGTCCGATTTCCATGTTATTACTGGACCCAATTTGTGTTAAATAAATACTTACATAAATCTTCTTTGACTTGCGACGATCATTCTACAACAAAAAGAATGAGAACAAATCAATACCTAAAAAGAAGAAACAGAACATAATTCTAAATGGTTCTAATTCTAAATCCAGTAATGAACTTCACGAAATCTCGTGGTTGTGCATCGATGCCTACGGCCAACAATCATCTCGCAGACAAAACAGTTTCCGGAGAGCAAGATTCGGCGGTGATTCCGCGGAAAATGCTGAGCGATATTTAAATTATGGATATATACGAGTATTATTACCCCCGTCGCAGGTGGGTGTTTTCACATTAGACGACAACGACACCGACACCACACCCATTATGTGTGCGGCGTAGAGAGGGTGTCGTAGACGACAGTGTTACTGTTGACCACGCCCGTGACCGTACCCGCCGTGTGTTCCAGGAGAGCTACCGTGACATGTCGCACAACTTCGCGGGCCGGCTGCTGACGCTGAGCAGCGCGGCCGCCAGCGCAGCGGCCGCGCTCGTGCCGCTTCTCGCCGGCTGCGTGCTCGACGGCGGCGGCGGCGCTGCCGCGGTGAGGGACTCTACCGTATCGTTAACTAGATAGATAGATATGAAATGTCTATGTCATTACATTACACGTAACAGTCTATTTCACGACTAAACCTTCCAGTATCTCAATAATGAAGGATTTTCCGGCAGCTTCCTATCAACTCAACAGATAGCGCCGATTGTATACTGGAATTTCTAAATGTGCCAAATATGGGTACCTATAACATGTACCTAGGCCATAAAATTTGAATTAAAAAAAACTTAATTTTTAATATTTGATCGTCGATATTAATTCTTTGTTAATTACTCATAGTTTTTGTATTATCATTGAAAAATGATGAATTACTATATTTTTCAAAAACCTACATATATATAATATGCAATGGAAAAACATTATGTCAAAACAACTCGTCTGTCACTTTGACATTCCTGTTAGATGCAGCGCCATCTATAGCGAATGGCCGAAACTTAAGCGGGAAAATCCCTCATTGAAGCGACAATGACTCGAAGGCTCTATTTATTTTCAACTGCTATAGTTGCAGCCGTTGAACGACATAATGTTTCAGAACGCCATGCATCGCTGGCGCACAGTTTTCCTGTCGCTGGCCGGCGTGTACGCGGCGAGCAATGTAGTGTACACGGCGTTCGGCAGCAGCGAGCGACAACCGTGGGACGGCGGGGAGGTGGTGCGGAAGGGCAAGTTCGGGTATCACAACGGTGTCGTCGGTGGGTACCGCACTAGAGGCTCCAACTATTTGAAAAACTTGGGATCATCAGCGGGAAGAAATGTTGTAAAAGGGAGGAATCTGTTTTTAATGGAAAACTTTAAAATCGGTAACCGGGTACCACTCTGAAAAGTTGATGCTGACGTCATGCAGTGCCCGTCACGCGGTGCACTGGTTCGTGTCACTCGGTGACACAACTTTAAATAACAATAGCTCGGAGACCGAGTGAGTGAGGTCAACGAGTGAGGTGTCGTAGGATACAGTTGTCTGGTACTTACAAAATATTTTGACCCCTTCCCTCCCTCCCCCTCTCTATGAGAGATGGTTTTAGGATATAACTAAAATATTTAAATTATATCCGCTATAAGCGGCCATAGCTCGAAGACGAAGTGAGTGAGGTCAACGAGTGACATTTCAAAGGTAGAGCAAGATTGTCCGATAGTGGAAAAAAATATCTTCAAATCTCTAAGTTGTAGCTCTGAATATTAATTGCCAATTTTTTGTTTTTGAAGCATTTTTATGAAGCATTTTCTCAAAATAAAACAGGTATTCCTTTGCTTTTTTAAATTGAATTTGAATTTAATACGTTTGACTCATGAGTTCAAAATGTACCTTTTCTTCGACCACAAAAGCCGAAATGTAGTACTCGTACGCAGTAAGCGGGTACTTATTATAACTTACATTTGATTGAATTCAGTCGACGATTAGTTATGTAACGATTTAGCCGACTAATAAATAGTCAGGCTTCTGTTTTTACTAAATTCAGTCAACAAACGCTTTAGAGATGTGTTATGTTACCGTAGGTATAGAAGATATGAATGATTACAGACACGGACCAGCTCGAGCTGGAGGGGCTGAGCGACGCGGAGCGGGCGCAGCGCGGCGCCCCGCACGCGTGACGGGGGACCCACGGGGGCCCACACGCGTGACGGTGGCCCCCCACACACGGGGACTGGCAGTTGTATGTAAATAATGTATAGGAAATTGTAAATATACATGTGCGTTCATTCTGATGTCTTTTTATATGGAAACCAACCACTATATTTAGCTTTAGATAGGTTGTCTACAAAACATTGAGTTTTTTTTTAATTTCAAACATTAAATGTATGGTAAAATGCTTAGGTAAGTTAATATTTTTAAAATTTCAGACCGTTGCTATAAAAAAGTAAACGAAGACGCTATGATATATGTCAGCGCAAACAACAAGTGATGTCATAGTGCACGTGCAATGCCCACCTGCGCTTGCGACGATGGAAACACGCAGCAACAGCCGATACCACGTGATGCCGCCCCCCACTACCTGGCCTCTATAAAAGCGGGCGCCCGACCCGAGGTGGGATCATTCTCTTGCGACTCGTCGACGAGGCAGTCGGACTTGATATTTTATTAGAGAATATTGCATTTCCGAATAATTAACCGTAACTGGTTGCTTACCAAGGGACTCTTGTATGGCCGGTTACTATTGAATTTCTAACCGATAACTAGCTAGTGGTTGATATTGAGACGGTTGTAACTAATTCGCTGTTAAATAACTCTAAAATAAGTTGATTGAGTCAATATAGTTAATAAATTATATTTCGCTGGTTTTTTGAAAGCAAAAATAGAACAACAGTGTGAGGACAACCCGGAGAATGATAGCGGGCCATCTATGCCCTTACCCTCAGATCTGACATATAGCATCGGGAACCGAATGCACGAATTCATGAACAAAGAACATACAGTGCACTGCACACAACTAGACCAATAGTCATCTATAGTTTACTGCAATTTCCAGATAATTATATACTAAATCTAATTATTATCGCGTGGTAAGTGGCCAAGCTAGAGTCAGAGTTAGAGAGATTATTTTTTCTTAAATAAATAAAATACCTTATAGAAATAAATCAAAGAAATCAAAGATCTCCGTACACTCTTCTCCGCTTTAAAGGAATTCGGTTTAGAGATTAATACTAGTAAATGCGAACTTTTTCCTTGTAGTCCAGCAGCGGCAGAATCACTAGACAGATTCAGATCACTCGTCCCCGGTCTCAGAGTCATGGACAGGAGATCTTTTAGCCTCCTGGGCGCACCTATTTTCCACGAGGGTGTCGGTGAGTGTCTGCAGGCTAAAACACAGACCCTGGCATCACTTGCGGAGCACTGTAAGCATCTGCCGGCGCACGTTTCCTTGACTCTTCTGAGGAATTGCTTCGCCATGCCCAAGCTGACATACGTGGTCAGGACGGCTCCTACATGGCGGTTCCTGGAGGAGGTATTACGTTTCGACTGTGCCTTAAAACGAATTCTTGAGGAAACCCTCAATGTCTGCCTCAGTGAGACGCAATGGTGCCAGGCTAGCCTGCCGATTAGGCATGGTGGGCTGGGCGTGCGACGGCTGCAGGAGACCGGTCCTGTTGCCTTCCTGGCTTCCTCGCATGGGGTCACGGATCTTGTCACTCGCATCATACCCAATAATGGTGACGAGATCTGTATCCCATTTGCTGCGGAGGCTTTAGGTACTTGGGCGGTTCTGTGCCCTGCTGCCGACCGGCCCGAGAAATTATACAGCCAAAGGGAATGGGACGAAATCACCTCGCGACACCTTCTGTCAAACCTGATCACGGAAGCATCGGGGGCCGAGTTGGCTCGCCTGCGTGCGGCCGCCAAACCAGAGTCGGGTGCCTGGCTGCATGCCTTACCCTCCCCGCATATGGGCACTTTGCTAGACGACGACTCTCTTAGAGTGGCCGCGGCGCTCCGACTCGGTTGCGTGGTTTGCGAGCCCCATCACTGTGTCTGCGGCTCACTGGTCGAGGCCGACGGACACCACGGGTTGAGCTGCATGCGATGCGCGGGCCGGCGCCCCCGTCACAGCGCGATCAATGAAATCCTCAGACGAGCCATGGTTTCAGCTGAGGTACCGTGCGTCTTGGAGCCCCCCGGTTTGTCCCGTGCGGACGGCAAGAGGCCGGACGGTCTTACATTGATTCCATGGGCGAGAGGGCGCTGTCTCCTCTGGGACGCGACGTGCGTTAGCACTTTCGCGCCCTGCCATCTCGCCAGCACTCGGCAGACTGCAGGTGCAGCTGCCGAGGCTGCGGCCCAGAGGAAGCACCTAAAGTACTCCAACCTGGAATCGATGTACGACTTCGTGCCTTTGGCGGTTGAAACCGCGGGACCATGGGGCTCCGAGGCCAAGGATCTGATTCGCGCTGTGGGGAGGCGAATTAAGGAGAGAGGAGGTGATCCGCGTGCCGGCCACTTTTTGGTACAGCGCATCTCCCTCGCCATTCAGCGAGGGAACGCCGCGAGTATTCTGGGTACTTTCGGCCAGGGGGCACTTCGCGGGGGGCTGTTTGACTGAAGTTATATTAATTTTTGCCTAGTTATAGTATGACATTTTACTGATTGGTTTTTTTTATTATCATGTTGTAATTAATTAAGTTGACATTATTTGTAATTTACGAATAAATATAGAAATAAATAGGTATTCTATCTATACCCACCCAATGTACTAAGAAATAAGACGTAGATTAGGGACAGCGTTTAATATTAGAGAGACAATTTCCGTTTGTCCTTTCTGTCCCCGAGCGTGCTGACTAAACATTGGTCCGAATTAGTTTATCTTCGACAATGTTGCCATTGGCAATGATTTCCCTAATTTCCGGTAATTGTGTTTTCTCCCGGGAAAAAATATCAGTCAAGAAAAAAAGATTGAGGGAAGCTATAATTGGGTATAGTGTGAAATAAAGCGCTTTGGTTATTTATTAGTGTTTTAAATTGTGAGGTACCTACCACGAGTTACTGAATTTACTTGTGTGAGCTGCAGTAAATATGCTGCATGAAAATCTATGTCACGCAATAATGGCTTACCTACCAATGAAAAGCTTTTTATTATGTAATTAGGTTATCTCGAAGCTTTTAAAGCGCTTTCCACTCGGACCTAGTGTGCACATGCCGGTGACATTGCTAGCAGGTATTTAACAACATTACTACATGTAATGCACCTTTTATTAACAATTAGGATCTAGAAGGTTTATCTTTTTTACAGTGGCATATCAATTTCCTAAAAATCTAGATACGAGTACAGCATCATAGTTTTTCCCAGCGTCGACTGTATATAGTGTAGTGTTTCCCCGCACGACTACGAGTATATGAAGATGAGGTTCCAGTCCAAACACGTGCGGTAATGCCCACAATAAATCACGAGATAAACGCGCCACCTCGTATTTGAACGATAGATAAACGAGATCTATTTGTATGGCTCTTGTATTTGTTGCGACATACTTGATGATTCGGCAAATCATCACACTGTGCCCCGACCTGCCCGAACACGACTCCGACCTGCCCGAACACGACCCCGACCTGCCCGAACACGACCCCGACCTGCCCGAACACGACCCCGACCTGCCTGAACACGACACATGGAAAGAATCGTCATTAAGAAATATGTCCGAGGATAAAGTCGCGTAAGAAAGCCAGCGTGCCGGCTACGAAGAAATGTGAAGACGAGTCGTGAATGTAACTTTCCAAATGGAACTCTATATTGAGTTGAACTCTATATGAAACCCCCGAATTACTATTGTGGAGATCTCCTAACTTTTTCCTGGATGATCGAGGACCTCCTCGAGGGTCCAGATATGAAAATAGTACCGTGATCCTAAACATTTGAGCTCAAACTCGCACCATTTAACTCCTACCGTTCCAGAGATTACATCTTACATCAAAGATACTCCAAGATTTTGGATACTACTGAGAACATATGGCTAAGAACACTCTCGACAAATCTCCAATGACATGGTACCGATATTCCCAAACTATACTTAAGAATACGTGCAGAAAATTTTAAAATTCACAATACAAAGTTTTCTTCCATACATTGTTAGCCTAAAATCCAGCATATACGTCATGAACATGTGTGTATTTATTAGAACAAAATCATTGATTTTCCGTGACTGTTGGGTTTTAGGCTAACAATGTTGACAATTGCACAAAGCTGTGGCATCAATGACAGTGTTCGCTACCTAGCAACAACGTGCTGCAATAATCTCCCACCTCCGATTCGTTGCACCACTATTTCTAAGTTTACCTTTAAAACTTACAAAGCCTTATTACTCGACAAGCAAAAACTTAGCATTCAGTAGCGACTAACTACTAATTTTATATATATTTTCGACTCACTATCTTCTCTATTTTTTGAATTGTATTACCGCTCGTCTTACCTTTTAGTTCTCATCTATTGTTAGTCTAACGTTAGGTTAGGTTAACTTTATATTTCTACATGTAGATTACCGTCGCTCGGTTTCCGCCTCCGACCTCGACCGGCTGAAGCAGAATTATTGGCGCCACGCTCTAGACTACTCTAGAGTGTGGCATTATGCTGAGGCCTATATGGTGCTGCAGCATGTACCCCGTCCACATATTATTTTAGTTGTATAAAAGTATAAATTGTATTATACGTCATATACTTACCATAAGTGGAGTTGCATGTGTGCTGCAGTTAACAAATAAACATTTTTCTATTGCTATTGTATGGGGGAAAAACATTATCTTATATGTTTTGCGCCCATTAACACCTTTTAACCACTCGAGACTCGACGCCCTGATGTAAGATAATAAAGACTTATTCCAACTGAACTCAATCCTCGTGCGGTGTCTTCATCTTTCCTGAAGATAAAGTCAACCAAGAAAGTTACGCACGAGGACGTGCTCTAATTAACAAAATGTATAATATTATAATAAATCGTGTTTCCACGCTCGCGACGGAGCCGCGGCCCTACAGGGTGTCGAATCTCACACATTTAGTCACGAATACAGCTTTTTCTTTACTAGACGCTTCCCATATCATTGTCGTTATAGTCTGATGGAAAACACTCGATCAGCTGGAGATGGTGTCTCACAAACATAGGCGGGCGCGGCGTCGGCGCGGTGGTGGGGTGACAGCGCACGTCACAGGAAAAGTTTTGACAGCGAGTGAGACAACACTAAGTCAAAGATTTCAGACAGCTGCAATATGGTGTCTGCGAAAAACTTGGATGAAAGGAGTTCGTTCTTTCATGACGATAACCAAATGTGCCCGAAGTTGTTACTGTTATTATAATGAAGATGTCTATTACTATTTGCGTTGCGTAAAAAGAAATCTTTTATTTAAATATTGAATATGAATTTATAGACACAGGTGAACTGTAATATGTGGTATCTACTTGTACAATATCCTTAAATCGTCTGCAATAGACGTACCAGGCCTATGATGATGATGATGTATAATGTTAATCTTACTTTATTTCACAGCTAACACCGAATGATAATTGTACAATTTCACACTAGGGAGTTACAATGATACGCACTTATACTCACATATTGATTTGATTTCGCTTGGAACTCATTGCCTTATACTATTCGCCAGCGGCGTAACTGTGACGCGTTTTAAAAAGGTACAGCGCCATCTTGTGGTTGGTTGGGTAAATTAAATTAACTTGGACAATAATGATAAAGATGATGATATTTTAGTTTGCAAAAAATATAGTACAAAAGGTCTTACATTACAATTTTAGTTTTTTATCTGTTCATTATTTTTCAAATCATTTATTTTTACAAATGGTATTCCAATATTACTCACACAATTCTACTTCGCTAAATCACATTACTTACAGTACATTTAGGTACAAATCACAACATCAAATCAAACCCCCCACAGCGCCCACGACACAGGATTAGTGTGGGTGCTGACCGTAGGCTCGGTTTAATTTTTATTGCAGTATTCATTTTACTGTACCTTTCCGTTGTATATTTGCATACAATGTTGTCGTCAAATAAATTTATTAATTTATTATTATAATTATAAAACTATAATATCACGTCTATTGTTTTTGCTTAAAACACTGGTAACTTTAATTTTGACTATAAAAGTAAGTAAAAACTGGTAAATCCTTAACTTTTTTTAAACTATAGAATAAATAAATAAAAGATATAAAACTATTTATGTAATTGCTCAGAACGGTCGCTTATACTGGGGCAATCTCAGTACACCCATCCTGTTTCCACCATTCCTTTTTTTCACGGTTCTCTTTTTCCTTGGTCTCCTCTTTTTTTAAATTTCTGGTTCTCCATGAAGTGGACGCCGTCAGCTTCAAATATTCCTTCTCTTCCAACATTAGGTATATCTAGAATGTCCACTTCGTCTGTTTTGTACGCTGACTCCTGTACTGTATTTGAAGTATTTCCACTGTCTTCTCTTTCAACACTTTTTCCCCTGGTTATCCTACCGGAATGTTGCACGTGTCCAGGATCTTCTTCCTCAGATGTCGATAGAACTATCTGCTCGTGTTCCGAAATTAGGGTACTTACTTTGTAGGGCACTTTCCATATTTATATTTTTTGTTTGAAGTTTATTGAGATCAGGTCCAGTTTTCCATTAACTCGTAACACGTTTTTAGTCGTCTCTTTTTGTGGTCTAGTTGGTTTACTAACCGTTGGATCCGACATTTTTGTGGTCTAGTTGGTTTACTAACCGTTGGAACCGAAGTTTTTAATGAATAACGTTGAACTGTATAATGAGGTTAGAAACGTTACTTCCCGAGTGGACTCAATATAGCCGATTCAAAAATTTTCTCATTTTATTTTCTTGAGTAATATTCCTCTACCCTCCAGTTTGTATCGTGATTAATTGATTATATTTTGTTTGTTCTTGATATAGTATAGTACCTACTTTTTATGATGTATGGAAATATAGTCCGTCGGCTCATGTCCAACTTGTTTCTAAAATATTTTTTCCTTTATATTTGTTTATATTATTTTTCAGTAATTTAATTTTTTTATATCTTTTATTTGTGCCATGTCTGTTTTTTTGGGTTTATTTACATATTGCATTAAACGTATTACTGGTGATTTTTGTTGAATAACCTTCAATGGGCTTCAGTGAACTTAGGTGCCAATTTTGCACAAAAGTTTTATTTGCATTTGATAATGGAAATTCTCGTTTTAGTACTAGACTGTTTAGTTCAGGTTTCCATTGTCTCCTTTTCATTTCGTAGTATTGTTCTTGCTGTCCGGATGCCATGTTATAGTTTAATTTTACATTTTCGTAAATTTCATCTCTTTCTCCTTTATTCTGTATGTTAGGGGTTGGAAATTTATTTTTGTCTCCTGGTAATCGTAATTCACTTCCGAATAGTAGGAAAGCCGGTGTATACTTTGTAGATTCGTGCGATGATGTATTCAGGGCTAAATTAAATTCTGGTAAATGTTCGTCCCACTTTTTGTGGTTGTCTTTTACGAATGCTGATATCATTGTTTCGAGAGTTCTGTTAACCCGTTCTGTGGGGTTACTTTGCGGGGTGTATGGAGGCGTGAGGCGGTGTTCTATTTCATATTTTTCTAACTCGGTTTTAAAATGTTTACTCGTAAACAGTTTGCCGTTGTCACTCAATAATGTTCTTGGGCAGCCGTATCTCATGATAATGGTGTTTGTGGTAGCAGTTCTTAAGGGTCTTAACACCTGACGGAAACTGTCGAGCTTGAGAAGTACTTCAGCCCGTAAAGGTGCTCCAGCTGTGGCATGACACAAACGGCGCGGCGGAGATCACACTCAGCCGAGCTTCGCATTAATTGCGAACTAGTTTTAACGAAGTTCAGTCGGTTCAGTCACGAGTCTAACTTCCGGTTGAAAGCTCTTTTCTGGTGTTTCAGAACGATCAGCTAATAGTGTTAATACACTAACAATAAGATTGAAAATGTTACAACTACAAATCTAGTCCAGATTAAAGCTACAATCATTTAGAGTGTAATTATCTGAATGACTGCAGCATTTGTATCCACGTTTTCAATGCGCTTATAAAGACTTTTAAAAGATCCACTTGTGTATGCAGACGCACGGGAGCAGTTAAAGGCCTTTGACGAGTCCACGGGCGACCTCGTTGCATGCGCGAGTATGAACGAGCCTCACAAAGAACGCCCGCGCGGTGAAGCGAAGCCGTTTAGTCTTACAGACCTCAAACCCAAACACTACTATTATTACGGCTCGTTTTCACTTTTGAGCTACTCTTTATCGTCTGTTTTAATGTGAGTTTATGCTCGTACATAATTTAGACCATACGAGTGCCTGCGGGACGACCGACCCATACCATAGTTGACCACTTCGAAATATCTTTCAGATCGACCACATTATATTATAGACCTGTCAAATATTATAGAAGCTGCAAACGAAGATACGAACGTAGTTAGTTTGATGAGGAAGCGAGGAACGACGTCAGAGCATCAGCAAGACCGTAACTCATGACGTTGACTTTGTTTGTGGAAGCAGCTGGAGTGTACATTATGTGATAAGTACTCGTAATTAGGTTGATTAGGGTTTATTTAAGTTACAATTAATTAAAAGTACTGTGTAACGGTGACAGTAAAACAGATACCTACAATAGTGATGACCGAATTGTTTAAAAATTGGGACTGTAATTTAAAAAAAGGTATTTTTTGGGTCTTTACAAACGACATTTGTAAAATCGCCCTCGTATATACGATGTAACTCGTGCGGGAAATTTTGAACATTACCAAAATAATCAGTATCGCTGATACCGACTAAGAACTTCGAATCTCAAACAAGACACAGAGTCAAACCCAAATTATCTGATGTCGATAATAATATTACCGACCGATTACCGTCGATGGCACGGCCCTCAAAGTTGTGCAGCAATACGTCTACCTCGGGCAGACTGTGCGGTCAGGTAGAAACGACTTCGAGAAATAAGCCGACAGAACAATTCAGCTGGGTTTGGCAGCATTTCGGAAGTTACGTCACATCTTCTCGTCGCCCATACCTCTATGTCTAAAGACAAGAGTCTTTAACCAGTGCGTCCTATCAGTAATGACCTATGGAGCCGAAACGTGGACACTGACGGTGCGACTGGTTCACATATTGAAAGTCGCTCAGCGTGCTATGGAAAGAGCTGTGCTCAGAGTATCTCTGCTGGATCGAATCCGAAATGAGGAGATCCGGCATAGAACAAAAGTTATCGATATAGCTCATAAGATTAGCGAGCCGAAGTGGCAGTGGGCCGGTCACATCTGTCGCAGAACCGACAACCGCTGGAGGAGACGAGTTCTGGAGTGGAGACCGCGTTTGGGCAAACGTAGTGTGGGACGCTGTCCTGCTAGATGGAGCGACGATCTGCGCAAGGTGGCAGCGATTGGATGAGAAGAGCCGAAGATCGGCTCAATGGCGCGCGGCCTGGGAGAGGCCTATGTCCAGCAGTGGACTAGAGTGGGCTGCTGATGACAAGTCCGGTCGTGCATGGAGTACTGCTGCCACCTGTGGGACGGCTCAGCTAAGTACCAACTGGCTGCCCTTGACTCAGTGGAGAAACGCGCTAAGCGCCTTATAGGTGACGAATCGCTGGTGGAGGCTAGACTGCAAAGTCTGGAACATCGGCGCAAGGTTGCCTGTCTATCGGTTTTTTATAGGATACATTTCGGAGAGTGCGCATCGGAATTGCACGACCTAATTCCAGCATCTCCATTCCGCCTTCGGACTACCAGGCGCGGGGAGGGGTTCCATCCTTATGTTGTTGATATCCCATCTGTTCGTACGAAGCGATTTGCTTCTTCGTTCATTATGCGAACGGCTAAGGAATGGAACAGCCTGCCGGCGTCTGTATTTCCCGAAAACTACAACCTTGGGATCTTCAAGGCCAGAGTAAATAGGCATTTACTGGACCCGCATGCTCCATCGTCGACCTCATCGTCGCTTACCATCAGGCGAGATCGATGTCAAATGCGGGTTTAGTTATACATAAAAAAAAAATGATGATAATAATATAAATAGCCCCTGTATAACAGGCTACAATATAAATACCATCAAGGACACGATATTGTTAAGAATGAATTAAAATTTATTTGCATACATATACATAACACGATAATTACTCTTCACTACTTAAAAGAGTTACTTTTTTGACTTAGAGTAAGTTCAAATGCCTAAGTGTCTCTGACTCAGCATTATGCTGTCACGATACTGCCGGGCCCTAGTCACCGCCGCAGCGCTGGTTGTCAGCCAGGGTCCGGTGACACGACGACACGGCACGTGACGGTGAGACAGCTGTCAGCATTACCCAACTATATAAACAAATCTCAATACATAATAAATGTAAAACAACTACTTACATTCCAAAATTAGGTACAGAAAGGTCGGTTCTACAGAAACAACAGATTGAAAAGGTACCGTGTAGATCGAACAGATAGCGCCCTATATACCCTATATTTTAGGTATTATATACCCTAGCGGTGTATAATATCTAAAAATACATTTACACATCGAAACGAAAATATCGAATCGAACGAAACCGGTCGTAATTAATAAAATACGATAAATATACCGTGAAACAGTATATAATTTAAGTCTAATGTTATAATAAGAAAGAGATTGTTGATTTGTATCAGCTCCGTTGATGTTCTAAAATATATTTACTTCTCAACAATATCGTGTCATTCATGGTGTCTATATTGTATACAGGTGTTATTAATATTATTATCGACAACAGATAATTTGTGTTTAACTCTGTGTTACACGGTATATTATTTAAGTCTAATCATGTACTACAAGTTTCACCAAGTACCAACAACCGCAAGTATTAACCATCTTTCTTATTAGTTCACCGTGACTCGTTCAATCCGAACCCGAGGGCCTTTGTGGCCGTCATCACGAATATTCCTCTGTATATAATATTTACTGAGCACTCGGCTCAGTCAAACTTCAGAAGCATTTCGTCCGCATCTCGTAAATACTTAATGTTTAAGTCGTAGCGGTAATTTGAACAATCGTAATGACAGAGCTTAGCGTTGTGTGCGGGAGATAATGAAGTTTGGTTTTGATAAGAGGTAAATAAAGATCAACTGTTACACCAGAGCAGAGGGTCTCGTTAGAGACCCAGAGTCAACTGTTGGACGCACAGACTACTAAATTTTATTGGTTGAGGTCCTTGACTAAACGTTACAATTAAGATTTTAACAAAACTTGTCGAAAAATATTTGAATAAACCGTGGCTTATTGAGTTAACGTAACTTGTCCTCTAAACTTCCACGGTGAGACTGGTCTGCTTCATTGATCTGGGATCTGTCTGAGTAAACTTTAAACTGTAATTGACTGTTATTGTTACTTTAATTGAAACAAATAGTGCTCTATCTACAAGATCTGCTCCTTTAGTGTAAAATATTTTTAATGTCAAAATGAGTGCTCCTGAGAAAACAAATAATTATCAGTATGAAAAAGTGCCAACTTTAGAAGGAGAAAAGACAAAAGAAAATGGTAAGTAACCATAGTTTGAATTAAATACAGTTATGAACAGTATGATAAAGTGTATATTGATGATATTAAAGAAGGATGGCGACACAGGGCCCAGCTATAACGGGGCCCTGTGTCGCCAACTAATAATATATAGGTGGGGGTAATAGAAAATAAACGAAGCCCTCTTCATAAATGATATAATGTGTCATTTAAAATATAATTTTATGCTTAATTAGTACATACAAGTCGGAATGAAGAATTTTGTTGAACTAGTTTTTTGAAATAAATGCACTGGGCCTCAAAATGTATGGAACGTCGCCATTGTTCTTTCAGAAAATCAAGAAGTGGCTCCTTACGGCTATGGAGTCCGTCACGTTCAGTTGCTTCAGTTATTCATCTGCCTGACGATAGCCTTCATAGCCAGAAGTCACCTGGGAGTCACTATCGTGGCCATGGTGGACCCCGCCACGAGTACGAACGTCACAAATAACGAGACACGTGCTTTGGAGGAACTTCATTCTGTAAATAGAAACGAGTCGAGTCTTGTAATAATTGGTGTGAACGGTGACAATGATTCGGATGTAGAGTCAAATCGAGGAAACTTGACGACAGTATATGATACAGAAAACATATGGAATGTTTATAGGGTAAGTATGATATATAATATAATTTGATTCATCCTTGAAAAGTAACGACCTCATAGTTTAAATATTTTATATGCAACTGCTGAAACAACAACTGTAGGGAATTTTATGTTTCCAGACATACAAGTGGCCGAAATCGACGCAAGAGATGGTCCTGAGCTCGTTCTTCCTGGGGTACCTGGTGATGATGTCGCCCATGGGCTGGGTGTGCCAGCGCTGGGGCGGCAAGCTGCCGCTGCAGATATGTCTCTCCATCAACGGACTCGTTTCCATCCTGACTCCTTGGGTCGTTGCTTGGGTAATATTCTGCTCCGATTATTTATCTACTGACATAGATTTAAACGAGACGCATAACACTATCAGTAATTCATTAATTTGAAAACTATTGCTTGTTTTTAAGTAGACATCTCCCAAACACGCCATCGAGATTCATTCTGACCTTTGGGTATATGCATCCGGTTACCGCCAACTACATTAGTGACTTCGTTCCTGGAGGTTCCGAGATCGATTTCTGAATTTCTGTGACCAGAGGTGACCGGCATCAGAGACGTGACGTATTTAGAAATAAGATAAGTAAATCATCCCACCCACCGCTGAGATTTTAACCTACAATTGCAGATTTGTGGGGTTATAGTATAAGTTCGGGGTCTCCATTGATTTCATGATTTTAATAGGAAACATAATATTCGAAAACAAGTGCACATAGGCTTAGGAACGACTAAAACTCGGGCGCAGTAAAGGTCTTTTAAAACTGTTGACATGGGAAGACATTGTGTTGATCACAGTGCGGTCTGTGACCGTGCACTGTGTCCCCGTTTCGCTGTAGGCGATGTGTTAAACTGGGATCACATAGTACGACACCGGCGAAACTAAATTTTGTTGTGATGCGCGAGCAGGGCGGCTGGGCGGCACTGTGCGCGTGCCGCGTGGCGCAGGGCCTGTCGCAGGCCGGCACGTACCCGGCCGCCATGACCCTGGTGGCGGTGTGGGTGCCGCCGCGCGAGCGCGCCTCGCTCTCCACATACGTCTTTACTGGTAACCACATATTTATATCTACCTCGTGTCCGCCGAAGAGAATAGTAGTTTATGCAACTATCACGGAATTAGCCATTGTAACATTCGTGCTTTCTATTTTGATGCTCGCTACACACATATAACGAACTAGCACTCGTGTTAGAGCTTGACGTGGTACACGTTTAGTGACAACGGGATTTAAATATTTTTATTTTATATTTTAGTTATTTTATTTTATTGTGTACTATCTATCAATTTCCAAAAGCACCAATCTGACTGCAGGCACGGTGGTGGGCACGGTGGCGGGCTTCCAAATGGGCGGGCTCCTAGCGGCCAGTTCCTGGGGCTGGCCGGCCACCTTCTGGTGGTCGGGCGCGCTGTGTCTGCTGGCGTGCGCGCTCATCACCATGTGGGGCGCCGCCACGCCGCGCCACCACGCGCGCATCACCCTCGCCGAGAGGACCTACATCCTGGGACACGCCGACACCGGCCCCGTGACGGTAAGTCCAGTGAGGCACCTTCTGGTGGTCGGGTGCGCTGTGCCTGCTGGCGTGCGCGCTCATCACTATCTGGGGCGCCGCCTCGCCGCGCTTAATAATACTACATACATAATAATACATAAGTCCTCAAGGTTATCTGCACATCGAAAAACCTCTAATAACATTATATTGAGTTAGGATGTCTATGGGCGACAGTTACCACTTACCATCAGGGGGCGCGTCTGCTCGTCTGCTCTCCTTCCTTCTTCTTCTAAGTCGTATTTCTCATTGATGTGAGTCGTAATAACTCTATAGAAATAACCACATAGAACGACGTTCTTGACAGATTTAATGGGGTGGTTTGCCATTGCCTTCCTCATAATACAGGGTGGACCAAAAGTCCGTTAACATTTAAAATGGTTATAAAAAATACAAATGCTACTTTAGTGAAAAACTGTTTATTTAATAATAAAGTAGACAAATTAGGATTTCACTTTTTAAAAATAACATCATTCAAATGTGACCCTTGTTCATCCTGGCACACCTGTAACCGGGAACGGAAATTTTGCATGACCGCCCGACAAGTGGTTGGTGAAATGTTCTGCATTTCCTCGCGTATATTTTCTTTTAATTCCTCAATAGACACTGGGTTGCTGATGTAAACTTTACTTTTGAGATATCCCCAAAGGTAAAAGTCCATTGGAGTTAAATCCGGGCTGCGGGGTGGCCAGTGAATGTCACCTCTTTTGGATATGACTTTTTGGCCAAAAATTTCACGAAGTGCTGCTATAGAGTCATTGGAGGTGTGACATGTTGCCCCATCTTGTTGGAACCAAGAGCTTCGATTAAAGCCTGAGAAGTCCTGTAATGCTGGAGCAAAAAAATTCTGTAGCATCACAATGTATCGCTCTGTATTAACGGTGACGGCGCGGTTTCTCTGATCTTCATAAAAATATGGACCAATGATTCCGCTGGCTGACAATGCGGCCCATACAGTAACCTTGGGCGAGTGTAAAGGTTTTTGGTGCTTCAAGTCCGGGTTAGTGTCACTCCAGTATCTGCAATTTTGTCGATTGACATGTCCATTTAGGTGGAAGTGTGCCTCGTCTGAGAAAAAGATGTTATTGAAGCTCGTAAACCTCTCAAGCACTTCGTTAGCAAACTGCAGTCTCTGAGCAGGGTCATTTGGCTTTAAAGCCTGTACAATTTGAATTTTGTAAGGATGTAAATGTAAATCTTTGTGTAGAATGCGATTTAGAGATGTTCTGGGCACATCTAAAGCACTAGACCGCTTTCGAGTAGAGAGACCAGGTTGTTCTCGAACAGACGCTCGTACACGCTCTATGTTTACTGGATCGCGCGATGTCCTAGGTCGGCCGGATCGTGGTTGACTTAAAGTTGAACCTGTTGTTTCGAACTTCTGTACCCATTTTTTAATCGTTTGAATTGTTGGTGCTTGATTTCTGTTCCGTATATTGTAATGATTACAAAATTTCCGTTTAGCTTCGGTCGTAGAATCGTTGTTTCGATAGTACTCGCGTACGCAAAATGCGCGTTGCGCTCCGCTGAATGACGCCATGGTACTAAATCCCTATTAGTAGCTCTCGCTTGTAGTAACACCCCCCGCGCCAATACCCCGCCCGCGCCGACGCAGCGACCTATTCAAATGTTAACGGACTTTTGGTCCACCCTGTACAATAAAAAATTTAAAAAGTTTGAGCCGAAATTCAAGAACATTTGACAAGTCTCACATATTCATTGCGATTGTCTACTGAATGTGTGGGGAGACGCTGGAAGCACATACGATGTGTCAAATGCGACCCGCGGTTCAAGACGCTGTTGAGGTAACAGCTTTGTAGTTTAATTGGGCTATAAAATTTCAAATTTAACTAAAGTGTAAGCCAGACTGCAAAGTAAAGTGCAATATCCCATCTGCTCGTACGAAGTGATTTGCTTCTTCGTTCATTATGCGAACGGCTAAGGTAAGGAACAGCCTGCCGGCGTGTCTGTCTTTCTTGAAATCTACAACCTTGAGATCTTCAGGGACAAAGTGAATAGGCATTTACTGAACCCGCATGCTCCATCGTCGACCTCATCTGCTTACCGCCACGCCAACAGGCTCCGACCGCCCTCGCACTCCCTCGCGAAGAGCTCAAAAACCGTCCAGGCTATGGTACCTGCAGTGTACGACAGATTGCCCAGCGATGTCACTGGCGCCCCGAGCTCATTTGTTTTTAAAAAGAAATTACGTGATTGGCTTGTCAAGCAATCGTTTTACTCATATGACGAATTTCTAAAATTAAAATTAAATTAATCATTGCAATAGGTACCTATTTTTACAATAGGTACCTGCTATTATATTATATTCTTAATTTTATTTTTTATTTTATTTCATTATTGACAAGGAAGCGATTGAATCATTTACTGAATTTTTTTTCTTAATTGGACATTATAATCATTTTTATTTTATTTTTATTGTATTGAATTGAATTGAATTATTGTATTGACCTGTAACTTATTGTTATCAATAAAAGATTGTATTGTATTGTATTATATTGTACCATCAAGCGAGATTGAGTTTAACTGTTAGTGGTAAAAAAAAACCTGTTAAGTCAATACCAATTAAGTCAGAATATTTTCACCCTACCAGAAGCGCGCGACCCCGTGGAAGGCCATCCTGCGGTCGCGGCGCGTGTGGGCCGTGATCGCCACCAACGTGGGCAGCGGCACCACCTTCTACTTCCTCCTCACGCAGGTCTCCTCCTACCTGCACTACGTGCTCGGCGTCAACATCCGCAAGGTGAGGACACGGTTCACATTCTTACAAACATTTACAATAGAACGATACATATACGAGTAGCACATCCGCAAGAACGACGTCACAATTGTAAAACACATCCCCAAAAACGAGTCATACATAACTATCATTTCCCTACAACTCATCATCATCATCAGCAGCCTATTCTAGTCCACTGCTGGACATAGGCCTCTCCCAGGGCGCGCCATTGAGCCCGATCTTCGGCTCTTCTCATCCAGTCGCTGCCAGCCATCTTGCGCAGATCGTCGCTCCATCTAGCAGGGGGGCGTCCCAAACTACGTTTGCCCAAACGCGGTCTCCACTCCAGAACTCGTCTACCCCAGCGGTTATCGGTTCTGCGACAGATGTGACCGGTCCACTGCCACTTCAGCTTGCTAATCTTATGAGCTATTTCGATGACTTTTGTTCTATGCCGGATCTCCTCATTTCGGATTCGATCCAGCAGAGATACTCCGAGCATAGCTCTTTCCCTACAACTCGTATCGCCGAATAACACTTCAACTCTCTTCAATTCATCGAATGCTTATTTGTACTAGACTTCAATTCCTCCTCCTCGCGTCGTAATCCTCAATGCTGAGGGTCGTGACCACCTTTAGGTATCACCTTCTGGCGGATGATCTTCCTCCATTTATTTCTGTAGACTTCAATTAAGCAAATGATATTACACCGGTGGTTTATTTCAACTAATGTCAACTGATACAAGGCTTGTTTCATGTATTTCATTATTTTTATCTTCTGTTCCTAATTGTTTGTATGTGTGCGCTATTGGAAATAAACTTTCTTTCTTTCTTTAAAATTTATTTTTCCGAATGATCATTTATCCACATACCATTTGATCAAGGTTCTTTTTACCGACCGGTCATGTTATCTAAACTCTAAAGACTTAAAAAGTGACGTTCTGCTGCATCCATTAATAAACGCGATATGTAACGAGTGAAATTACAGTAACTCTTCTGACCCCTGTCAGTATCGGGTAGGAGTAGTGACATTAAACGTCTGCGAGCTCTTAGAAAGGGATTCGGGTATGTTTAGGGTAAAATTGAACTCTGTCACCTCTAACATCCGAATCTCTTTCTGAGAGCTCGTACACATTTTCCTTTATTCATAATATAACTTTATAGTGTACTCTACTTATATCTTAACGATTTAATTTGATTTCAGAGTGGTCTCCTGTCCTCCCTACCATACATAGCCGGTTTCTTTTCCTCCTTGGTCATGGGATACATGTCAGACTACTTGACAAACAAGAATATCATCAGTATTAAACACGCCAGAATGTTATTCAATACAATATGTAAGTAACTGCATCCTCCTGACACGTGTGATATGTATACGAGTATAAGAGTATACCAGTATACATTTTCTAACCTATTTGGTTCGTATTAAAGCATGAATATGGGCCTGGCTACCACGATTAGCTGAAAGTTCTGTCAAACCAAATTAAAAAAGTACTGGCTCTTTTAAACATTCCCTGAACATATCAATATTGACGAATCGAAGATATTGGGTGACGGATTTTATAGAAGGTCGGTCGCTAGGTCGACTCGGAAAGGGTCCTGCCACCAAGCGAGGTTCCTCGGGTTGGTTGCCTCGATACGCTCGCTCAGAGGCGATGGCGGTAGGGAAATACTAATCCGTAAGTAAGTAAGTAAGTATAATATAAGAGGTACCGATGGGCGGCGCTATTGTGCGTGCGCAATGCCTTGTCTGTTCGTACATATTCTGCCATTGATTTGGCGTCCCTACACGGTGATTGATACGTTGTAATGCAGCGGGCGCGGGCATGGCGGTGTGCATCGCGGCGGTGTCATTCGTCCAGTCCCCGACGCCGGCCGTGCTGGTGCTCGTGCTGGGCATGGTGGCGCAGGCCGGCGTGCACACCGGATGGATGGTACGCTTTCCTTTATCCTGCATTTCAGTTTCATATGGTGCTAGTATTGCTCATAGTCAATCGGCAAATCACGGGACCGTTTCTACAATTGAAGATTCCATACTAACAACAAGTGCTCTCCGTTTCGTAGAAGTCATGTTCCATCGCAAATCTTTGAAGATACCCGAGGACAGAGAGTGTGCTAATGCTTTTTCAGGTCTCGTCTAAATGTATTACCTACCAATGTATGTATTCTTCTATCGCCTATGTCATGAACAGGAAGAACTCGGAGTTCCTACAACATTTACATAAAATAGACAGTCCATAGAAATGGTGCCCCATTTCTAGTGTGGGCCGATCGACGCTTTACACGTAACTTAATTCTAAACCTCCCATAGATAACAATAAAAGTATACATAGAAAGGAAGTAACAAAATACGCGGTAACTAATCAACTATTCAATAATAATGTAATGCGCCTGCGCTCGCTGCGACGACGGCTATGATATTTTCCGAACCAGTTCAACAAGGGGCCACGGATTCCACAATTATCAGGTTGAGTTGTGAGTATATCTGTATTTAAGGTGTCGAACGCTTTGGTCAAATCGATAAAAGTAATAAGGAACTGCCTTTTTTCGTTTATTAATTTCAGCCGTAAATTTAGAATGTAGAATAGTGCTTTTAGTTTTTTTGAAAACCATATTGCTGGCTTTTAATTTTTTATTTATATGAAAGAATTTATTTATTTCATAACAAATGTATCTCTCAACAATTTTATCTCAGGATGGGAAGATGTTAATTTATCGGTAATTACTGTAATCTGATAAACTGCCTTTCTTATGTATAGGTCTAATTTATTATATGCTTTAAAGAATTCGGATATTTGCTAGTTTTTATGCTTCGAATTATTAGATGAGTTACTATTATGTCGGAGTCCCCGTCCCCGTTGGGATGATATACCGACTAAAACTCCTGGGCTGTTCCGACCGCGCCGCGTGAGACGGGTTAGCGGGAACGCTTTCGCACACGACCGTGACCTCGTCAGCGGGAGACCACATCGTGGGCCCGTCTCTTGAGGGCTCGTGCCCTTTTCCTCGGCCGAAGGCGCTCCGGAACACGTGGAGCGCCTTCCAGCTCGGGATCTCGCATTTCAGGCGGTGGATCCCGCGATCCATAGCCCGAAGATCCCCGTTAGGCGGTGGGCATAGGTCAATCGCCTGCGGCCAGGTCTCCGACGGCGGATCGGAGGCTGGTAACAGGGGCTTGTTGCAACGAACAACAATAGATCTAACACCGTTTTGAAATTCCCTTGCAAAAACAATCGAGTTCACGCACGCAACTGACAAAATTGACGACAATAAGGACACGGACAAATTCATCTTATGTGACTGTTAACACTCCATCTCATAACACGTTAGATGCTCACTGCGCAGCAATGTGCCTTGAGGCCTACATCTCGTGCTGCAAAAGAAAAATGGCGACGTTCCATACGTTTGATTTGAGGCCCAGTGCATTTATTCCAAAAAACATGTTTAACAATTTTTTTATTTCCGACTGTGAAATGACATCGAAGATATACCAGATATCAGAGTCTTCGTTTATTTTATATAGTTGGCGACACAGGGCCCCGTTACACTCGTAGCTGGGCCCTGTGTCGCCATCCTTCTTGAAGTAATTGTGTCGGCAGGTGAACTACATCGACCTGTCGCCCACGTACAGCGGCTCGATGATGGCCACCGGCAACACGCTCATGAACCTGTTCGTGCTCACGCTGCCCGTGCTCGTCTCCAACATCGTTACCGACGTGGTCAGTGGCTCCACTTTCTTCCGCATATGACCCCCGACCGACCGAGGAAGGGGAATAAGTTTGATACGATTGTCTGTGGCATTAGAACTCAACAATCGATAATCCAATTTGGACCCGATTAACAGAGAATTTTGTAGAGTGTTCTTAGCCATATCTGAATAAATTATGGACTAGTGGTTTCCAAGATTTTAGAGTATCTTTGATGTCAAATGAGATTCTGGAACGGTAATAGCTAGATGGTTCGAATTTGAGCTCATAGGGCTTGAACCTAGAGAACCTGATAATGACCAGGAAAAAATAAGAGAATCTACAGAATGGTAAGCGGGGGTTTCTTAAATTTTTAACTTTGATTTTTAATTTTTAATTTTGAGTTGCGCAATATAGTTTGGTGTAGGATGAGGACTATAATAATAGGCTACCCGCATCCTTTCAATTTGATCGTATTTTTTGGTAAATCATTGTTTTTGACATTATCTGGCACTTATTATGTAATACTATATACTTTTTGATCTATTCGAATTGAAGGTCACAGTGTATCTTATCAAAACATCAATATCTCCAAGTCATATCACAGCCTCTTCTAATTCCTAATGATACATAGTATACTTTACTTTTAAGATAATTGAACATGGAAAATTACAGGATTCCTACGGCCGGCTAAGTTCATACAATAGCTTCTGTAATACGAAGCCATCTGAAGTGCTTTTAATTTAACCTTAAATTATGTTTCTGCGGTCAGGTACACAACTAGACAACTAAATAATCTAAATATACATTCGTTAATAGAAAACCATCGACGGAAATCCGAGTGCATAGTAAACGAATCACCCCATTGTAAAGGGTGTCCCAATAAGAGTGCATTATTTAAATTTTGTGTTATTTTTTGTCGTACAAGTGGCAACTCTGAAATTTGACAACTGACACCTATGATTATTCCGGTTAATAAAAATGGAGCGCTACACAAAAGAAGAACGTGTTATCATTGTGAAAACTCATTACACAAATGGGGAAAGTTATGCTGAGATTGCAGTGACTGTGAACGGCATTCGTTACAGGAACATGATAAGGGAGTTCTTGTGGCCTCAACTGGATGGCATGGATCTGGACGACATGTGGTTTCAGCAGGACGGCGCAGCGCCACCTGCCACACCGCGTATGAAACAATCGGTTTATTGCAGCAACGATTTCCAGACCAAATCATCTCACGAAATTCTGATGTCAACTAGCTACCAAGACCATGCGATTTAACGACGTGCGATTTCTTTCTTTAGGGTTTTGTGAGAATCTCGGGTTTATGAGAATAAACCAGAAACAATTCCTGAGCTCAAGGACGAGATCCGACGCGTCATAGGTGAGATACAGCCACATCTGTCAAAAAGTCATCGAAAATTTAATGAAAAGAACAGTGGCCTGTCATAGGAGCCGCGGGGGCCATTTGCCGGATATTTTATTCCATACTTAATCGGAACATGTCTACTGTACAATGCACTAAAACGTGTTTTCATTTTTAAATGAAATAATGCACTCTTATTGAGACCCCTATAGTTTCTTTGTGAAGTCATACCTTTTCATTTATTGAAAAGTCCCTCACGCTGACTCTCAAGGCCGTATTACAGAATCAGGTACCTACAACATGAGATTATGAAATTATCAAGAAATGAGCTGAGATATCTATAATATAATATAAGTATCTGTCGCTGACATACATCGGCAAATAACATTATCACATCTTTTTATCGTTCATATCATCACAAAATTTTTGCAAAGTAAGCACGCTTATCAAAAAGTTTGATCTTGACGGGAAATGATAGTATATTACTGTTATCAATGAATACAACTAGCTCGCACTAGATTTAAAATAAAATACGCACTGATTTGCACCAGGAAGCGTATCTATTGAATTAAATGAACCTATGTAGATTTGGAAGGAATTAATTGAACCTATGTAGATTTGGAAGGAATTAAATGAACCTATGTAGATTTGGAAGGAATTAAATGAACCTATGTAGATTTGGAAGGAATTAAATGAACCTATGTAGATTTGGAAGGAATTAA
Source organism: Hofmannophila pseudospretella (assembly GCA_947369225.1). NCBI lineage: Eukaryota > Metazoa > Arthropoda > Insecta > Lepidoptera > Oecophoridae > Hofmannophila > Hofmannophila pseudospretella. The sequence goes on from OX376324.1 coordinate 177,016, forward strand.
ATGAACCTATGTAGATTTGGAAGGAATTAAATGAACCTATGTAGATTTGGAAGGAATTAAATGAACCTATGTAGATTTGGAAGTAGGAAGATATAACAAATAAAGTCGGCGAATAAAGCCCGAGAGAGTAGTCGTTTATACAATTTTATGAATTCTTTCCAAATCACATTAAAAATTGCTGTTGGATCATAAGCATAAGTCTTAGGAACAAATGCAATTCAAGTAGAATAAAAAATATAGACAACAGGTAATGGATTAATTGATTTTGAAAATGTTGTTCTTTCACTTCCCTTACATGGTTTTCATTCATTCTTCATTCGCCTAAAAGGTCATGTGGGATCTCCGTATGGTATAAGTAAAGAGGCTAATACAGTGTCGTGTACGCCGACAGACTGACCAGTACCAGTGGCGCATCATGCTGTTCCTGGTGGCGGCGTTCAGCTTCACCACCAACGCCGTGTACGTGGCCTTCATGAGCACAGACCTGCAGCCCTGGGACCACCAGGCTCTCACCACTGGTAACGTCACGGAGGCCGGCTTTCACTCCTTTCAGAATCATTTATATGATCCATTTTGATTGTTCTTCAATTCTTTATTTATAACATCAATCAATTTCATTTGATATTTTATGCTACACATATAATTATTCAACGCAGCATACAGTGGCAGTGGCAGCAACCATGAAGGAACGAATGCGCGCCCGCCTCTACTAGAGGAGACTATGTTATTCTTACATTCTAGGAGTGAACACATTAGATTACAGCACACTTCAGTATATTAACCTGCTGCAATTGTTACAGGTCAAGAAACAAAAGAAATGGAAGCAGTCAAGGATACCAAGACTAAGAAATAATTCGTGTTTTTTCTGAAAATAAATAAAATTAAATTACTGGGGGTTTGATTCATCCCACCTCTAGTGGCGGATATGGCCGCTAAGACTCGTTGAGTCTTTCTTAAACGCGAATAAAATCATAGAACCTATTACGTTTCTAAAACTTTTGTACACACAATAATACTTTAAGAGTTTGTTATGATATACTTCTTACGTAATTTCAATGTGCCTTTCAAACTACTTAGCTGCTGCTACGATGCGTTGACGTCACAGTGGCCACGTAGCTTAAGCTGGATAGCAAATGACTATAAAAGTATAAAGTCAATCAAAGTTGTCAAACGACCATTACAGTTCGACAAGGAAGTCCCAAATATCCCGTCTCTCTTTATGATGTACTCCCACGAGAGATCCCTCGACCTATAAATTTTCAGTCTTTGTTAACCTTAGTAGATTCTCCTTTTATCAAATACTTATGCAGATATATTAATATTTATAATATTAAACTGTGATTGTTTGTATGTGGGTTTCTGTAGGTATAGTTTATATATAAATATTTATTATATGTACCCCAAAATTTCCCCTGTTTAATATTATTTCGTCCGTCCATATGTACCTATGTGCCGTTTTGTGTTTGTTGTAGGTGGAGTTTCCGGACAATCTTTGCAAAATGTGCAAAATTCTAAATTTCGTTAAACCAATTTCATAACCGGTCACTTTCACGATGTGTCTCCCTTACAACGTGAATTGGCGGAATTATTGTGCCTTAAACACAATACCAAAGGCCATTAACTTAAAAAAAAGGAAGTTTTGGGGTTATGTTGTTGGTTCAAGCTGTCATGGCGTGTTCGTCCTATTTTATTGCTTAAAACCGGTTTACAGTGGTTATTTTTTCGTAAAATCAGTGTATTTTACCTAAAAATCATCCGGGTTAAGTGAACGTTATATAAGACAGTGAAATTGGAGTGAAATACTATAGATGGTGGGGATCCGGCAACCTAACCTCCAATTGCACTTGGAATGCAAGACACAAGGCATTGCTAGTGCACACGACTCTCCCTTAATCTCGACGTTAGTAAACTGGTTTTTTTTTCAAAACAGACGCCAAAACGTTCGAGTGATTTTCAAGATTCTAACACGGTCATTGGCCAAATTGCAGAGTGTAAATCACTAGCAGGAGCCACTATGTTTTGGCGCGTGGACGACATTGACAGGGGGTGTTGGTATCACTTTTTTGTATAGCGAACTGTCATGGAGTGACATTTGTACCAGGATGGCGGCGTTAGATCCGATTTTTGTCATGCACCGAGTGATCTTTTTTTATTGACTACTAAACCCGCATTTGACCTCGATCTCGCCTGATGGTAAGCGACGATGAGGTCGACGATGGAGCATGCGGGTCCAGTAAATGCCTATTTACTCTGGCCTTGAAGATTAATCTTCGTAGCACTGTACAAATTTTGTGACATTTTGAACGTGCTTTGAACCGACGGCAGGAAAACCGGTCAAGATTTGTGTCCGTTTATCTGCGCACGAGTTCGGAAGTACCCGTCTCATAATTGTAGAGGATTTTCAACGTACGACCATTGATATTTAAACACTGAGATACATATAGTAGGTAGGTATTAGTTGTTCGACATGCGCAACAATACACAAGATTACAGTCAACAATATTACAAGAAAAATTGCGAAACTTACTTACTATTCAAAGATAGATTCTTAGAACCTTTCTCTCCTTCATCAGTCCTATTTAGCTCTCAAAGAAAATAGATTTATTAAATTCAATTAGTTTTTGTAATGCCAGACAGTTTTACCCAAATAAATTACGTACATACATAAACTCTCGTCTACAACACAAAATATATAGAGTCCTCGCCTCGGGAGATCTCGGAGCTGGCGCGTACTTCGCTCAACGTAAAACCTGGGAATTTTACCGCATGCGAGCGCCCTAGACTATTCCCGAATTCTTTTACTTGGGATATATGCGGGCAAGCGAGTCCAACTGTAACAAATTTCAAGTCTATAGCTTCAGTAGTTCCTGAGAAAAACAGCTCGTATAAGGGTTTGGTTCCTTATTTACCACTTTGGCACGGAAACGGAACCCTGAAAATGTTCTCTATATCAAATCGAATTCTACCAGCATAGTCAAGCGAGAGTCCTAAAATAACGTTTCCGGCGCACTATTAATTTTCCTTTTTATTTGGAATTGAACTCGGAACCGTATCATTGAGAACTAACCCTGAACCTATCCTTCCGCGGCACACCAAGACAGCTCTCCTAATAGTAATTGGTATACATCCACTACCAGCTTAGAGTATTTATTATATTATAGAGTATTTAGCTAAGACTACCAGCACATTATAATTATTGTACCTTTTTTGTTTTGGGTACTTTTGGGGGGGACACGGTGAGAGATTATTTGACTGAGCTGTCGATTTTGATGTCTTTAAATAGACCGTATACAATTGTATTGTATATACTTAATTATTTTTAAAAGGATTTTAATTGTCTAAAATGTTTGATTGATTGTAGATAAAACTTATAATATACATAAATTATTTGAAACTTTTTTGTTTGATAAATAAATAATAAGAATTTTTGTCTAACCACGCTACCCTCAAACTAGACAAATGTGTAATATTACGAAATGCCTCGTACGTGACATCTGCAGGTGATTCAGCAGCAGGAGTTAGGCCCTCCGTATTTGCTCTCAGATAACAGTAATGTTAATTAGTAGCGGGCGGTAATCGTCGGGCACACATCTCACGGAGCCGTCGAATTGCACTCGAGATAAGATCGACGCCTAGTCTTACTACACTATGAGCAGGAACGAAAAGGAAAATGATGGAAGCACGTACGTAGAACAAATGAAGGTTGCTGACGATAAAGAAGAATTGAAAGGTAAGAAAACAGAAGTTTAGTAAGTCATAGTCATAGCGGTTAAGTCCATTGTAACAGGTTGATACTCCAACAAGATTCTGAAGAAAATATGTAACAACGCAAACAATGAAGGGAGTTAGGAACATGGAGAGTTTGTTGAATGTGAGTAATTCAACATCATCAACTAAAACTTAGTAATGTTAGATTAGACCAATATAGTTGTAGATTTCTAGCAATAACATGTATCGTGTTTATTTTCAGGATATGGAGTAAGGCATCAACAATGCCTCATTCTGTTCTTCTGTTTAGCGACAGCATACACCATGAGGTCTTGCATGGGAGTGGCTCTGGTGGCCATGACAATAAGTGATCATAGTGAAAAAAGTATTTCAGAAATCAATAACACTTTTGATGTTTTCGATGAAATTAATCAAATATCGAACAATACAGAAGAAATACATGGCATAGAAAATAAAAATGATATATTTAATCATCTATCAAAGAATATTTCAAATATCCATGACAAATATATCGAAAATAATAACGACGATAAAGAATTCAAATCAAGTGGATTTTTTAATTCTCTGCTACTTATACCACCGGTAAAGTACCATGAACCTTTCCTGACATGAAATTATCTTTACATAAAAAGCACATTGAATGATGAATGATTGAGCAAATGATATTTTTTCAGTACCCAAAAATGAAATGGAGCAAGAAGAACCAAGACCTCATTCTGTCATCATTCCAGTGGGGCTACATGATCCTGCAGATCCCCGCCAGTCAGCTGGCGCACAGGTTCGGGGCGCGCTCCCTCCTCACTGGAGCCCTCACCATCAACTGCGTTGTATCCTTCGGTACTCCTTGGGCAGCTTTCTATGTGAGTCCAATTAGTATTAATTTCAGAGGGGTTGACTTCCAAATTCAGCCTTCGTTGCAATGGTTCATATTTCGTCTATTTATTTGCAGGGAGGTTGGATATGCACCATACTATGCAGGATAGTACAAGGTCTGAGCCAGGCCTGCGTCATGCCCGGATTGTATACATTGTTCGGGAAATGGGCACCATTGGAAGAGCGTGCGAGACTAGCTGGATTTGTTTTAGGAGGTTACTTCATATTTTCTTTCTATAACCATTATTACTATAGGTACTCAAAAGACTCCATTGCTAGAAACTCTATTATTTGTTATAATAATTGTGTGGATTATAGAGATGGCATACTTTCAGGTCAAGCTTTGGGAACAGTCCTGGGCTTGCCTATCACCGGCTTCCTGGCGGCGTCCCCGCTGGGTTGGCCGGGGATCTTCCGGTTCTACGGGCTGTTGTCGGGGCTGGTGGGCCTCGTGCTCTGGTTCGTGGTGGCCGACGCGCCTGCGCAGCACTCCAGCATCTCGGCCACGGAGCGGCGGTACATTGAGGAGGGATTAGGACAGAAAGGAGACGGCAAGGTTGAAGGCCTTTAATATAACTTTGTTGGTATATTTTCAGGTGCAAGATGAAACCTGAGCTTTTACAATGGGGACGTTAAAAGCTGATAACGTGTACTTTAAAGTGTATAGGCATGAATAATTTCAGAAACACCTGCCTGTCCCGTGGTCTCACATACTCCGCAGCCGCGGCATGTACGCCATTGTGATCGCACACATCGGCCAGACTTGGGGCCAGCTCACTCTGTACTCTGAAGTGCCCGCCTTCATGGCCAACGTCATGGGAGTAAACATAAAAGCGGTGAGAAATGACGGTACCTTTATCACATACAACACGTTTGAAAACAAATTACATAACTAATTTTTTTTACCAGTCTCGATTTCAGACGAAATGCAAATAACCGGCGGGTGTAACACACGCCCTGAATTTACTTTTACAACCAGTCTGGTATTATTTCTGAATCTAATTTATCGAAATATCTTATTTAGGTTGTTATTTTAACGTTATCATCTTTTATACTTTTGCAAAAGCTTGCTAAATTATTAGAAGTTGGGTACTTATCAATTCAATCAATTTTATCAATTATAGCGTTTTCTTACAGAACGGCCTTCTGACTGCTCTTCCGTTCCTAGTGATGTGGTTCACAAACTTCTTCTTCAGCTGGTTCACTGACATGATCATTGTCAAGAAAATTCTCAGCGTCACCAACGCTAGGAAAGTAGCTAACTCATTAGGTAGGTACTAATTGACACTATTTTTTATATCATGTGCTAAGACAGGAGTGGTACCACCTCTTTCAAATGATTATGGTGGACAAGATAAAGAGGAAACTATGTGTCGATGGAAGGAAACAGTACGGCTATGAAATATTCGAGTGGATTTAAATAGCCAGTATCGAAAACCATGTTCCGTCTCACAAAGTACAAACAAGATATCTGATGTTCACGTCTCAGTTAAGTTAGAGAATAAGGAAAGTTAATTGTAAGACTATGTATGTGATATTTCTTTACGGAGTAACCTAATCTAACCTCAATATTTGTTGTTCATTTCAGGGTGTGTACCTGCGTCGTTAGGACTCGTGGCGTTGTCGTTTGCGCCGAAGAACATCTACTTGGTGGAGACCATCCTGGTTATCATCTGCGGGTTTAAGATATCTGCTCACGTCGGCTTCCAAGTAATTAACTGTTTTATAGCAACTGGTAAAGCATTACATAACGCATGTAGACGCTTCATAATGATTATTAACTAAGCTAAAGGGTTTATTAACTTTGCTAAGAGTTAATGTATCTGGAGTAGTCTATCACGTAACAGTATTAACAATTATTCCATGACTATAGTGTAGAAGTGTGACAGATGTTGTGCCGTGGTCTCGAGGCCAGTACATTGAGTCCACTGGCGTCCTATGGTGAATTTAAATCTTTGAGTCATTGCCGGTGCGTGTTTAGAAATTCGCCCTAATCTGATTTATGTATCTATGAGGAATTAATCTGTATGGCAGTTGTAAGTTACACGAGCATGAGTTTTGTCTGTCATTTTATTTAAGCTCGCATAAAAACCTACTAAAACTTATATTCGACCAGGCATCTCAGATATCGTGTACGAGTGTTTCCGTGTGCCCACTCAGTTGAACCACATCGACATCTCGCCCAACTTCGCGGGCACCATGATGAGCTTGAGCAACTTCGTGTCCAACCTGGTGGGGTCGCTGGCGACCATCGTGGCCGGCCTCATCCTCACCGACCCGGTCAGTCTACACTACATCACACATTCACCGACTGATGTGATGGTCAAGGAAGAACATCGTGAGGAAACCTGCATGTTTGAGGGAAAAAAGTTTCTGAAGGCATGGAAACCCAGTAATCAGCACTGGCCTGCTCGGTGGATCATGGTCCGTGGCGCCTTGTGCAATGAGAGGCCTGTGCCCCTACAGTGGGGACGTTAATGGGTTGATGAAAGAGTGTCAGACAGAGACTAGGCTGGAAGTCTGGACCTGAACTGAACAACCGACAACTGGGTGTAATTATTAGTATATTATTTATGCGATAGCGGGTGTAAGGGGTCGATTAGGAAAACATTTCGACGATTTTATTTGGCTTACGTGGTAAATCATTCAGTGCCATTAGTGTCCAGTGTTTTGTTGTTATAATAACAACGGTTTGGTTACCCTGCGAGCAAAATCTAGAATATTAAAAAAAAAATACTTGTATAGTATGTTATTTGTGGCCTAAAACCTAAAAATCGTATTTATCTTTGAGTTTAATAACATCCTTATATATTTATTAATTGTTAGTCGTAGGCGCCCGAGCACAGCGCGGAGTGCCCGAGGGACAGCTAGAAGTGATGAATTCAATGCCTTACTTTCCCTAAGCCCCTAAAACAGAGGCCATTGTCGGCAGACGGACGAGCGCCTGTGGCGGTACGTGTTCCTCGTATCAGCGAGCCTGTACTTCCTCACGAACCTGGTGTACGTGGTGATGGGGACCTGCGAGCTGGCCGCTTGGAACGACCCTCCCGAGAGGACCTGTGGAGACCCGGAGCGGGAGCGGGAGACGCGGCCCATGATCAGGGCGCGCGACGGAACGTGATGCTGGAGTCGAGGGGGCTGTGGTGTGAGGTGTGGGGGGACTTTGCAAGGATACATATTATATAGTATACACAGCACAGTCACTACTGAGCTTGGACAACATCGTGGAGCCGACACTGGCACAGGCCTCGGCCTGTCGAAGTTCTATATTATTTAAACTTGATGTACAATAGGTAGTCTTACAATTGCCTAAAATAAATAAATAGTTACAGTTAAAATGAAAATAAATAAGACTTCTAATTGTGTAGTAGGTGGACGACAACAAGATTTTTGATTTTACTGTTTTAAATATTTTATATATAGGTAAGAGAAATCTTGTTGAGCCAGGTCGCGCACGTCAAGAGACCAGTGGGAAGACCCACTCTACGCTACAAGGACTGCACGAAGCGTGACCTGGCTGCGTTTGGGATTGATACCAGTCACTGGGAGAAACTCGCCGTGGATAGAGACGCATGGAGGCGCCTGGTGATCGAGGGCCGCACTTCACATGACATCGAGTGGTTCCATAATTTAGCTGACAAACGAGCTAACCGGCACAGACACCTCGAAATACCTGCTCCAACAAATTCGCGGTTCACCTGCTGCACGTGCGGCAGAACTTGCCGCTCTCGCATCGGCTTATTCAGCCATGAGCGTAGATGCCGACAGAACGCTGTTTAAATTATCTGTCAAGATGTTAAAGGCCAACGTCGACGACGACGATATAGGTAATTATGTTGGCTTTGTAGGGCCCACTTGCCCGCATCTATCCCAAGTGAAAAAATTGGAAATATTTTTATTTTCATGTAAATGAAATGGAGGGGTCGATATCTGAAAGTAGGGCAACTGGGGCAAACTGGGTGTCACATGAACGGGCTTTCTCTTGTTTTAGTATTGACTTTATTTCGACACGGAAAGTATGGGAAGGTTAATAATAAACGAAATATATTGCATTTGTAATTTATTCACTATTAGATGAGTCAGATGAAGTCGCTGATGAGTCAGAATCAGTAACATTTATTATAAATTGATCTGTTACTGCATTGATATGTTACATGAACGCACCAACTCTCTGTCCCACATACCCACCTAAAATGTTCTTCATAAATAATTACTAACATAGTCTTAAGTACCTGCATTGTTACTAACAAAATTTAAACCCTGTTGTTCCGAGGAATACATTGATTTAAATATGATTTTTTTTATTTTTTATTACATTAGGAGAGCAGACGAGCAAAAGGGCCACCTGATGTTAAGTGGTCACCGTCGCCCATAGACACCTCACCTCACTGTATTAATATTAGAGGGTTTTTGATGCGCTGCTAACCTTGAGGACTAAGATGGATTGCCTCATGTGCTGGAAATTACGCTGGCTCTCTTACCCTTCAAACCGAAACACAGAAATTCAAGCATTTCTGCTTCACGGCAGAAATAGATAAGAGGGTGGTACCACCCCAGGCGATCCTTCACATTAGGATCTACCACTACCAAACTTTTTAACTTCATTCATTTTGAAAGTATTCAACTATCAACTAAACAACAGCTATCATCAGATAACTCCCCAGTGTTCTTGATGATCAGCACAAAAACTATTGGAAGAGAAAAACAATGCACCTTGCACAATAAAGTGACAAATTGGGCTTTATTCAAAGAAATCTATCATAAAACTTAAAAACAGATATTAGCTTATAAAGTGCAGAAGGTATGTCATATACAGTTCAACATTTTACTGAATGTATACAACACGCAGCTTGGAATCCAGCACCACCAAGCCCTGACCGCACAAGGGAAGATATAGTATTTTTACATTGTGATACTAAAATTAGGGCAAAATGGAGGAAAAAAGAAAAATTAGAAATAGACGGCAACAGACCAGATGTCCAATTATCAAAAAACATTTAAATTTAATCACTAAACAAATTAAACGAATGATTAGTAAAGATGTAAATGACTCACAGGATTCTTTAAGCAAATTAAATCCCGCTGCAGCTGCAGACTATTCACTATGGAAGGCCACTAACAAACTAAAACAATCCAAAAAATGCTCACCACCTTTATGCATAATACTCGTAGATGGAAGCTGAAGTGATGAGGATAAAGCTGCGAGCTTCGCCAGAAACTTGTCCAAAATATTCACTCCAAATGACAAGGATGAATAAATTGAAGATAACCTGGCTACATATACTTAATTAACCATATCACATGGAATTACCCATTACGAAATTTAAAATAAAAGAATTAATATATGCAATCAAAAACCATAAAGATAAGCACAACCTAACCTTAAAGCACCTGGTTATGACTTTATAACTGAAACTGAAAAAACTGAAACTGAAACTGGTATTTATGCAATAAAGTGTATTTTACTTTACTTTACTTTAAAATATTGAAGGAGCTACCAGACATTGAAATATCATATCTGTTGCACCTGTTTTATGCTGTATTAGACATAGATATATGTTTATTAGTAATTTGTTATTACAGGTCAGGTACAGGTATTATGATATTATAATAAATTCAAAACAAAACTATATTAATATATAGTATGGTATAGATACGACATACAAAGAATGTCAATTTAAAAATAATTTATTGATAGTACTATAAATTTAAAATATCAATAATAATATCTATATACCATAGCTAATAATTTCCCTGCGACATATTATGGCTGAAAAGGTAAGGCTCAGTGAAACGAAGAAACTGTAATTACAATTGCACGCATGTAAACCTTTACTCTTTACACAATAAAGATTTATATTTATATTTCACGGTCTCGCTGTCAGTAGGTACGTAACTGACTGTTCATCTTTTAACTACTCCAAATGATAAGTAATGATAATGTATGATGATAAGTAATACACGTCCAAAGTAGCGCCCAAATGATTATGTGGCAATGGATACAAATACAACTGGAATAATACAAAAAAATATCTCTATAACAAATCCAGTTCCACCTAGCATAGTCACGCAAAGGTCATAAACATAGTTACAACGATAAAATGTAATGTGCAACATATTTTCCTTCTTAATCAACTCCCTTTTTTATTTGTAATTGAACTCGGAACCGTGTCATTAAGAATTAACGCTGATCCCGTACAGTCACAGCACACCGAGACAACTCTCCTTTTATAAATTGTACATTCACTACCAGAACATTATAACCTCTAACTTACCCACGCTATCCTCAAACTAGACAAATGTATACCTAAACGTAACATAATATTACGAAATACATCCAAATTCCAGCCACCAAGGCCTCGTACGTGACATCTGCAGGTGGTAGCGGGAGCAAGGCCCTCCGTATTTGCTCTCAGATAACAATAATGCCTTAATTAGCAGCGGCGGTAATCGTCAGGCACACATCTCACGGAGCCGTCGAATTGCACTCGAGATAAGATCGACAACCCGGCACCGAGTTACCAACCACGGGCGTCAAGCACTATGAGCAGCAACGAGAAGGAAGATACTTACGTAGAACAAATGATGGTTGCTGACGATAAAGATGAAATGAAAGGTAAGAAACCAGAATTTTATTAAGTCATATTCGTGAAACGACGAATGACTGTAGAGGAAGCAAGAGAGCCGTGCCAAGACGGGGATTCGTGGCGCTCCGTTCTCTCTGCCTACCCCGCAAGCGAAATCGCGTGAAGGTATGTATATATGTATGTGAGCATATTCATAGTGATTAAGTTTATTGTAACGGGGAGGATTATTTTCCAACATGATGCTGAAGGGAGGTTAGGAAGTTGAAGAGTTTGTTGTATGTGAATAGTTAACTAAGAAATATCACTCCAGACTGAACTATTTGTAGGTTTCAAGTAACAATTACTATGTTTATTTTCAGGGTATGGAGTTAGGCATCGACAATGCCTAATTATGTTCTTCTGTTTAACGACAGCATACTCCATGAGATCTTACATGGGAGTGTCTCTGGTCGCCATGACAATAAATGATTATAGTGAAAAAAGTACTTCTGAAATCAATAATACTCTTGATGTTTTCGATGAAATTAATCAAATATCGAACAATACAAAAGAAATACATGGCATAGCAAATAAAAATGATATGTTTAATCATCTATCAAAGAATATTTCAAATAACCATGACAAATATATCGAAAATAAGAACGACGATAAAGAATTCAAATCAAGTGGATTTTTTAATGCTCTGCTACTTATACCTCCGGTAAAGTACCATGAACCTTTCCTGACATTAAATTACCTTTACATTTAAACACATTGAATGATGAATAATTGAGCAAATTATATTTTTTCAGTACCCTAAAATGAAATGGAGCAAGAAGAACCAAGACCTCATTCTGTCGTCGTTCCAGTGGGGCTACATGATCCTGCAGATCCCCGCCAGTCAGCTGGCGCACAGGTTCGGGGCGCGCTCGCTCCTCACTGGAGCCCTCACCATCAACAGCGTTGTATCCTTCGTTATTCCTTGGGCAGCTTTCTATGTCAGTCCAATTAATATTTAAAGGATTTGACTTGAGATTTCGCTGCAATGGTTCTATGAAATATTTCGTCTTTTAATTTACAGGGAGGTTGGATATGCACCGTACTATGCAGGATAGTACAAGGTCTGAGCCAGGCCTGCGTCTTGCCCGGGTTGCACACGTTGTTAGGAAAATGGGCACCACTGGAAGAGCGTGCGCGACTAGCTGGATTTGTTTTAGGAGGTTACTTCATATTTTATTTTTCTAACTACTTTTCCCCCTCAAAAGTAAACTTTGGTATTGCTAGGAACTCTATATTTTGTTGTGTTACAATTATTACAATTATGTTCAATACAGGTCAAGCTTTGGGAACAGTCCTGGGCTTGCCTGTCACCGGCTTCCTGGCGGCGTCGCCCCTGGGCTGGCCGGGGATCTTCCGGTTCTACGGGTTGGTGACGGGGATAGCCGGCCTCGTGTTCTGGTACGTGGTGGCCGAAACGCCTGCGCATCACTCTAGCATCTCGGCCAAGGAGCGACGGTACATTGAAGAAGGATTGGGACAGAAAGGAGATGGAAAGGTAGAAGGTTTTTGATATTATTTAGTATGTATCTTTCCTCGTGCAAGACGAGGCCTGAGCTATTATTATGTGCGGCCGTTAAATGCTGTTGACGAGTCTCTTGAAGCTTATAGGCATGAATAATTTCAGAAAAACCTGCCCGTCCCGTGGTCGCACATACTCCGCAGCCGTGGCATGTACGCCATTGTGATCGCACACATCGGCCAGTCTTGGGGCCAGCTCACTCTGTACTCTGAAGTGCCCGCCTTCATGGACAACGTCATGGGAGTCAACATAAAAGCGGTGAGAAATGACGGTACCTTTATCACATACAACACGTTTCAAAACAAATTACATAATCTTTTTTTACCAGTCTCGACACGAGCCCAATAAAAATGCAAATTACCGACGAATGTAGACACGCCCTGAATTTACTTTTACAACCAGTCGGGTATTATTTCTGAATCTAATTTGTCGATTTTTTTTTCTCCAATTTATAGGTAGGTTGTTATTTCAACGTTATTATCTTTTATACGTTTGCACTGCTAATTAATAAGAAATTATTTGGCGCTGGGTTCTTAATTAATTATGAATTATGGCGTTTTCTTACAGAACGGCCTTCTGACTGCTCTTCCGTTCCTAGTGATGTGGTTCACAAACTTCTTCTTCAGCTGGTTCACTGACATGATCATTGTCAAGAAAATTCTAAGCGTCACCAACGCTAGGAAAGTAGCTAACTCATTAGGTACTAATTGACACTATTTTTATGTCATCTGCTAAGACAAGAGTGGTACCACCTCCTCCAAATGATTATGGTGGACAAGACAAAGAGGAAAATATGTGTCGATGGAAGGAACAGTACGGCTATGAAATATCCGAGTGGATTTAAACGGCCAGCATCGAGGCAAAGACGACGACGACGACTTAGTTAAGTAGCACAATAAGAATAAGAAAATTTAATTGTAAAACGTGACATTTCTTTTCGGTCTACCCCCTATCCTCAATATGCGTTATTCATTTCAGGGTTTGTGCCCGCGGCGATAGGACTCGTGGCGTTGTCGTTTGCACCGAAGGACAATATCTACTTGGTAGAGACTCTCCTGGTCATCATTTGCGGGTTTAAGATATCTGCTCACGTCGGCTTCCAAGTAAGTCGTTTTTTTGTAACCACGGTTATTGTAATATTTCTTTACTTACACTTGTTTTTGTATTTTATCGTTATCAATGCAGACACTCCAGCAAAGCTGAAGCTTGTATGATTACAATGGTGTAGTGTTGGGATCGATATAATGACGTTTGTGCCGCAGTCTTAAACCAGGTTGAATCTGTATCATTATCATAGGAACAATATCATGTGTGAGTGTTTCCGTGTGCCCATCCAGGTGAACCACATCGACATCTCGCCCAACTTCGCGGGCACCATGATGAGCTTGAGCAACTTCATGTCCAACCTGGTGGGCTCGCTGGCGACCATCGTGGCCGGCCTCATCCTCACCGACCCGGTCAGTCTACACTACACCACACATTCACCGACTGATCTGACAGTCAAGGAAGAACATCGTGAGGAAACCTGCATGTTTGAGGGAGTTTCTGAAGGCATGGAAACCCAGTAATCAGCACTGGGCCTGCTCGGTGGTGGTCCGTGTTCCCCTTGTGCACTAACAACGCCCCCAGCGTTAATATACATATCGTGTTATTATTCCTGTAATTTTTACTTTTCCTGTTTTTGTGTACAATAAAGTGTTTCTATCTATCTATCTATCTATAGGTTGAAGAAAATGTGTGTGTGTGTGAGAGAGAGAAAGAGAGAGAGACTAGGCTGGAAGTCTGGACCTGGACTGAACAACCGACAACTAGGTGTAATTATTAGTATATTATTTATGCGATAGCGGGTGTAAGGCGTCGATTAGGAAAACATTTTGACGATTTTATTTGGCTTATTACGTTGTAAAATATTCAGTGCCATTAGTGTCCAGTTTTTTCTTGTTATAATAACGACGTGGTTTGGTTACCCTGCGAGCAAAATCTAGAATATTAAAAAAACTTGTTTAGTATGTTTTTTGTGACCTAAAATCTAAAGATCGTATTTGTCTTTGAATTCAATAACATCCTTATATATTTACTAATTGTTAGTCGTAGGTACAGCGCAGAGTGCCCGAGGGACAACTAGAAGTGATGGATTCAATGCCTTACTTTCCCTAAGCCCCTAAAACAGAGGCCTTGTCGGCAGACGGACGAGCGCCTGTGGCGGTACGTGTTCCTCGTGGCAGCGAGCTTCTACCTCCTCACGAACCTGGTGTACGTGGTGCTGGGCACGGGGCAACTGGCCGCCTGGAACGACCTCCCGGCCACCGGCCAGGACCTGGAGCGGGAGGCGCAGCCCATGATCAGGGCGCGCGACGGAACGTGATGCTGGAGGGGGGGGGGACTGATTGTTGATTTTGTAATTTTGTTAAATAAATTGTTTCAATTACCTACCTACTAAATATTTGTTTGGAATAGATTTGTATCATTTCACAATTCTAATGTATTCTATTACTACTATTACTAGCGGAGAGTAGGTATGTAAATTAGCCAAAAATAAATATATATTAGGTATATAAAAGACTGCTACAGAATACTAAATAGTACTAACTACGTACTATTGCGCTGGTAGGTGGACGAGTCATGGGCGGGTAACGATTGTGGCTGGGAGTTCAAATGGCCCCGTCATGGCTTTCAACAAGACCGTTTCGTTTGGCATAATAAAGTTAATTCACCTGGTTTATTTCACCATTCATTCATGTTCCCTGCTACATTAATATTGCGTGTTAAGACATTCTCGGTAGAGTTCAATCACAGATAACTTTGAAATCAATTGTAACATTTATAGTCTATCCGGAAACTATCTTAGTTAAACGAAATCTCAACATATTAAAATAGTTGATATTTTGGTATCAAGGGACGATAACCAATGTTTATTTACATTATAACACCAGTCCATAAAAAGAAAGTTGTCTTTCCTGTAAACAGACGCCTGTAAATAAACGTCCCTCACAGAAACAAGCTCTAGATCTCCCAAAAAAGTTATCTTCCTACAAGCATTACTCAAAAGAAAACCGAACAATTCGCACAATGTAAAAACTTTCACGAATTATTAATCATCCATTCAACAGCGTTACTGCGCCGGCACCTAACTGCTCGAGACAATCGCCAAAAATTTCAAATTGGAAAAGTTTCGCGTCCAAACAATTTGTCCGGCGGGGATGAAGAAAAGAGTTGGACGGGGAAGGTGAGGGCTGCAGGTAACAAACCTGCGAGAGGCGAGCGGAGACTGCGCCGGCGCACGTGGTGTCGTGGGCTCTCACCCTGATGTAATGATTCATAATGTTTATGATATTAATATTGTAGCTTGGATGGTTTGGACACGTAGAAAGAATGAATGAAACGAGAGTAACGGAAGCGGTGTATAAGGAAAAGGTAAATGGAAGGGTAGGGAAGGGGAGACCTAGAAAGACCTACGTCGACCAGATTGCGGACGGTCTAAAGAAAGGTCAGGTGAGATCAACCACTAACCGAAGAGCGTGTATGAAGTGATTGATGAGTGTGGAGGAAGCGAGAACGGTTTGTCAGGATCGTTGCAGGTGGAAATCTTTGGTATCTGCCTACTCCTGCGGGAAACATGCGTGAGTTTATGTATATATGTATAGTAACGTTATAAATTCAATTAAAAAATACATGCATTACAAAATAATAATTAAAAGTTAAAATTTTTCCCACTGGTGGACAGAAACCACCATTCTAAACATTCTTTTCCTGTGCGATTCTGTGCCAGGTGGTTGTGCCGATATTATCTCTCTTCACCTGGTTGATGGTCTTCCTTTATTTCTTTGTCCATCTTCCATCTCCCAGTCGAACTAAATGACCTGTCCATTTCCATTTTGATTTTGACAATTTATGTTGTTAGCGTGTACTACGATAAAATCTCTAAAATTGTCAGAGCACATAGAAAGTTACGTCACATCTTCTCGTCGCCCATACCTCAATGTCTAAAGACAAGAGTCTTTAACCAGTGCGTCCTACCAGTAATGACCTACGGAGCCGAAACGTGGACACTGACGGTGCGACTGGTTCACAAATTGAAAGTCGCTCAGCGTGCTATGGAAAGAGCTATGCTTGGAGTATCTCTGCTGGATCGAATCCGAAATGAGGAGATCCGGCATAGAACAAAAGTTATCGACATAGCTCATAAGATTAGCAAGCTGAAGTGGCAGTGGGCCGGTCACATCTGTCGCAGAACCGACAACCGCTGGGGTAGACGAGTTCTGGAGTGGAGACCGCGTTTGGGCAAACGTAGTGTGGGACTGCTAGATGGAGCGACGATCTGCGTAAGGTGGCTGGCAGCGACTGGATGAGAAGAGCCGAAGATCGGGCTCAATGGCGCGCCCTGGGAGAGGCCTATGTCCAGCAGTGGACTAGAATAGGCTGCTGATGATGATGAACATAGAAATTTGGATTTTGTGTTTTCCATCTTGTACTAATCTCATTTTTTGTCAAGATAGAAAATAATAATGACAATTTTAGGTCTATTATCGGCCCACCATTTTGTTGTTCCTAGCATGCATGATGCATGATTCTGGAAAAAAAATAATTTAAAACCTACTAAACTAAAAAATTCAAAAAGAATTAATGCCATTCTCTTTTTTTTAAAATCGATTGTAACTCTGGTTCCTTGGAACATATTACATAACTTTTACTGAATAGTCCCTAAAAAACTCACTTTTATTGATGAGATAGAGCAATATGGCGGATTTTTTTCTGACAAACAATTTGGGGCGACATAAGAATTTCATTAGTCCTTGTTGGACCGCCCTCTGCGCTGAAATTCTTTAAATCGTTTTTTGTACTCACCTACCGAGGTATCGCCAGCGTCTGGAATGATGGTTTTCGCTTGGATGAAAGAAAAAATAGTCTCCCTCGAAGACCCGAGATGATAAACATAAAACAAAAAAGAAAAAAAAAACATAAACATAGGGGCGGGCGCGAATTCGTTTCTTCATGTCCTGAGAATTCGATCTACATTATAAGCGCCGGCCACACCGGGAACGAAGCGAAACAAAGCTAAGTTCGTTTAGCTTCGCTCATGTCGCCCAACTATGAGAGCCAAGCGAAGCTAAGCGAGCTAAACGAAATGGGTTCACACCGGAAACTAAGGTCAAACGAACGATGTAATGATGTGACGAGTTGCCACGCCAGTAGACGCTCGTCTTTTAAGTAGAGTAGTACGTTACGGTTTACGGAAATGATCAATTTTGACGAAGAAAGCTCAGACGATGATTTAACTCAACGTGTTAAAAGAAAGATAATATTGCTTAATTATCTCATAAACATAGGCAATCCTAAATGTATGAATATACTGGCATGAGGCATCGATTCCGGGGTGACCGCCAGATTTAGCGATGCGAAACGAAACGTCTTGCTCTCTCTTACCCGCGGGACATTACACCGCGCGGAATTGAAACCACTATTTACAATATAATAGCAAGTTGAAAGTCAACTGGTTTCCTGATATCGGGGATCGATTATACGTACCTAGAGGTAATACATAACAAGCAAAACGCAACAATATAATAATCCAAATCCAATTAGCACGGTTCACCGGCACACTGGCAGCCACCGGCGGAACCCGCCATTGTTTCCTCACAAAGGTTGTACCTCAAGCCCTAGGACTGCTCACTAAGCAGTTCCTTACTACAGAGGTTCCGTGTGGTAATGTAACATTGAGATAGTAGCACTAGATAGGGGATTGTATACTGGGTCGATTATCTCTCTACATAGAAATACTTTGTCACTTCGTGATGTTTGAATAGTTATTAATTTATTAAATGTATTCAATCTCTAACGGTCTATGGTTGTGGTAGATCCTAAAGTGAAGCCTGGGGTGGTACCGCCCTCTTATCTATTTCTGCCGCGAAGCAGAAATGCTTGCATTACTGTGTTTCGGTTTGAAGGGTAAGAGAGCCAGCGTAATTTCCGGCACATGAGGCAATCCATCTTAGTCCGTAAAGTTAGCAGCGCATCAAAAACCCTCTAATATTAATAAGGTGTGGTGAGATGTCCATAGGCGATGGTGACCACTTACCATCAGGTGGCCCGTTTGCTCGTCTGCTCTCCTTATTTAATAAAAAAAAACAACCTCAAAACCATTTTTTTGCATTGCAAGTAAGTACCTTAAAAGTACATTTTTACAAAGTTATTTTTTAAACTACCATCTATAGCTGAAAGGAAAGAAGCGGCGCAAGAAACGATCAGCAGCACATCTTTTACTTGCGAAAGAAAAAAACGGACTATAAGAAAGTGAATGTCTCACGCAGCTAGGCGGAACTGGAACCGGGAAAGAAAGGAAGCACCAACCTCGTACGTTCCAGAGCCGGTCGCGGCGAGGCAGTCCAGCAGCAGTTCCCACTGACTCCTCACTCGAAGACACTCGCGGAGAAAGGGCAGTGAAGGCTTCCAAGACAGTGGTTTATGCCTTTAGCGATATAACACGGCAGAGCGCGGAGCGTCGCATTTGAGAACTGATCGACCGATGATTTGCACAGGTCGAGCGAGTTATAGTGCATCCGTATTTTAATACAAAGTTTAGGTTACTATCAGCTCCATTTGGAACCTGACGCCACTTGTGCTCCATGCAGTCAGTAGGTACCCACGAAGGTATTCTGCGTCGGGGGCGTAACGTTAACTGATCTATATCAATCGATGAACCTGAACTATTTCACTACGATCGACCTCCGCAAGAAACGGCCATGACATTGATACCAACAGCAACGTGTCGTCACAGCTTGAAATAATAAAAATATTAGATGTTGATAGATAGATAGATGGAAACACTTTAATGTACACAAAACCAGGAAAAGTTAAAACTAAAGGAATAATAGCACGATATGTAATACGATACGTGTACGATAATAAGCCATCGATAGACTTATTCGATCCTATGCCATTAGTTTTTAAATGACGGGTTGAGGATGTCCTCAAGTGAGCTATCCACGCACCTACTTTATAGTCTTTACTTTATTATTTTTATTTTTCAAATAGGTATAAGTTTTTTAGTCATTACATTCAATAGTATTTTTCCTTAACTCAATTTTGTACAACAATCAATTTTCTACTTCCTAACCATGCTGTGTTTACACGTTAAGGGTTACGACCTAGCTCATAACTTTATATTGATTTTTCTGTAATTTCTATGGTTGTAATCTGTTGTGTTTACCTAATAAATAAATAAAATAAATTAAATTAGATATGTACAAAGGCGGCCTTATCGCTTAAAGCGATCTCTTCCAGGCAACCTCTGAAGTTAATTGGACAATAAAGATATTAGAGATTATTATGTTGTTTCATGCCTGGAGGATTCACTGCCAACAACACAGTGATTTTGTCAGTGTCACGTTTGTCAGGAGTTTGGGAATAGAAAGGAAATTGTATGATATACCATCACGTACCTGGAACACAGTTGAACACACTCTCTCAAGTTTAGCTTTCAAAGTGATGCTACGAAAAAATTAAACCAAAAATTATTTTTCCTACAATTTTAGGACATCCAGGAACTAGAACAAGAAATACTTGCCTTATACTTGTAACCGACTCAACGGCATGTTCCGATAAGGCGTTTTCATTCGTCACAAACACCTTGTTGATTTAATTAAACTATGCAAAATTAATCTCGATTAACCCAGTTTAAAACATTGCCACGGTCAAGTTCAATGCGCATTTTTTATTTGATTTTAGAGGCTTCGGTATTCGGAAAGATGTAAGCCTTGTTAGGGTCACCAAGGGAAGGGAACCTCAAGTGCTATTAGAGACAGTACTCGCTTTCAGTCGAGGTCTCACTGAAAATAACATTGAACCTCCCATTTTGGAGCCTACATTTTCATCAGGTCACGTTCAGATATTGAGGTCGTACAGTGCGACGAACTTTACGCTGAAGACCTAGGTAGGAATAAAATAATACTATACTGCAAAATTTTCAGACGGACTCGACGACTGGCGCATTGTTTTACCTGCCATCTGCCAACACATCAGACGATACTTCCCCATTAGGCTTAATCCTTTGGTATAAACTTTGTCGCTTTACTTTTTTTGACATAAGGCTCAATTTACATTGCCGCGGAATGGAATGGAAGCGAATTTTCGCAACGTAATTGTACATACATCAGATTATTAACACTTAACTTCCCACACTCACACACCCACTCAACCTACACTACAGATGCACACTTACATTATTACATACTCCCACACAACCTACCACACCCCCACCCATACTCACTCTTACCATTATCTTTACTAAATTCCTTTATGATTAAATTTTCCAAATTCCTTTTAGGTTAAGAATATAATTTGTAATTTGCTTGCACAGAAAGTGCGACGGAATCCCGATATCGTAATAAAATCTTTATCGCGACAGGGTTCCACAGAGTATAGCTTGATGTGTCTCTCACTGCACATCGTCGGTAACTCGGTTTTTTCATGACAATGACAAATCATTAGATTACATAGGTGCGCGAGAGCAGCGGCCAGTGCGCACCCGCCGGCCGCGCGCGCACCTCCTCGCGAGTCCATCGATTCCGATCAATCAATACCCGATGTTGTTATTTTCTTCAATTTGCTGAAAAAATATTGTAAATGTCTGTGCGACCAGGGCGTGACCTTTTGTTTTGTTTGTAAATGAAAACACTCGTGTTTTGTTTACTCTAGTTAAAACTTGTTTATTTTAATTATTTTCGCGTAATACTTAACTATAATGAATGTGAAAGAAATGGAAATTGTCAGTGATATTCAAAAACCGAGTAAGTAATAAATATTTTGATTTATTTATTTTTCTGTGTACACAGGCTGCGTGACTATCCTGTAACATCTAGAAAGAAAATGGTTTCTGGAAATCTGTAAATTACATTTTGAGAAAATTCCACGAACAACACGTGGTGACTTTTAATATTTCCCATTATTTTTGTATATTCTATATAACAATAAATAAAGTTTATATAAGACAAACAAGTACACATTACAGGTACAAAACAGTTACAAAACTTATGACACCACAAAGTCATATTTCAACTATTAGATAGATAGACAGAAACAGTTTATTGTACACAAATACAGGAACAGTAAAAACTACAGGAATAGTAGCACGATATGTACACAGGCGGCCTTATCGCTTAAAGAGATCTCTTCCAGGCAACCTCTGAAGTTAAGCGGACATTAAAGAGATTGGCGACAGTGTTGTGTGAAGATATGAAAAAGGTTACTATTAGATATCTGTCACACACTGTACAAAAGGGCCGTCTCATAGCGGACAGTATTCTATTAGGTATAGGAACTGCCTATATTTCCCTAATATACCCGTCAAGTGCCTATTTACTTATCTATAATGCCCTTTTTACTCAACTTTAAATCAGCTCATAGAACACGTTCTTGCAGTTAAAAATACAGAAAAGAATGTTCGTCTGCACAAAACGAATCGTAATAATTATTTATACATTATTGAGGATACACACATAAGAAACGAAGACCTCTGGCTGCGTCAAAGGTCACACATGTTGCTATTAAAGGCATGGCGTATCTGACATGGCGACGGGCGGGACAATGTCGACTGGTCAGACCACATCAAGACTAGAGCTGGAGTGACTTGACCCAGAAGCACTACAAATCGGGCTACATGGAAATATCGGGAGAGGGCTATATTTAGCAGTGGATGAATAAAGCCTCAAGAAGAAGAAGTTAAACAGGTTTTTGAAGGTCAAACCGCAACAACTTAAAAATGCACCAGATTTAATCCACATACTAATCTATCATCTATCGTTTGCAATATACGTATGATGATGGCGTGTGATGATGATCTATCGGGGCACTGTGTCCCTCGTGGGACACAATAATGATCTAGACTTTACAAAAGTTTCGGGAACTAGAGCAGTGGAGTGGACCTGCCTAAAATACAAAATAGAGTCGTAATTTACTAATAGGAAATTAATACCAAAAGATGCAGTTATAATCGCAAAGAGCGGTAAGTAAATGCTTTCAATGGTATAATATTTTTTTTCGCGAACTTGACAGCTTTATACTTAAAACTACAAACAGCCAATAATAAAGTTAGAATTATTACATTTTTTTTAAAACCGTGTGACTAGGGGGTGTGATGGTTAGTGGCTGCTGTGATGGTTATGACCTGACTGCGGGAGAAAGAAGACGTCCGCATCACTGAATCTCTTGTCAAAGGTAGTAACTATTCTGTATAGGACAGAGTTTTGAGCGTGGTTGGTGTGAATACAACCAGCGGAGAAGGTCCGCGTGCGTCTCGTGTATTATAATAGTACAAAATATAGTTTAGCGTCACAACTACATGCTAGTGAAAAGTGTTCCTATTGGTTCAGTAGTTTTAAAGAAAGAAAGAAAGATTATTTATTTCCGACACACACATAGAAACAATTAGGTACAGAAGACAAAAATAATGTTAAACAAATATATTACAAAAATAAATAAGCAAAAGTAACTAAGTTTCATGAAGGTGGTGTGCAGCACCGGACAAAGGGGACTGTCTCAGCCTGTTGCCGCAGCGCTTTTAGCACTGCGGCCCTGATTGTCAGGCATCCCCTGAGTGCCAGGGATTACTCCCTAATGATACACTACCGGAACATATAAATAAATAACGGAAATATTAATAAACAGAGTTAAAATATTAGGAAACGAAGGAAGGTACTTAATTTTTAAATTATACATTATAATACAGGAAGGAATGTAATATATTTACTTTAAATATCAGCAACGCTGTGGGCAACACTGTATGGTACTGCTTTATCGGAACTATGCTTCTATTTCCAATAATCAGTTCCACGTCCCACATTACATAAATCTAGTCTTTCTATCATTTTACCGGTGGTAGATCCTGATGTGCAGGGTCGCCTGTGTTTGATTGATACCACACTCTTATCTATTTGCACACGCTACATTGTGCTAAAGGCGTGACAACTTACATAGTCCGCATAGGTTTCGTCGTGACTCTTTCTCGGTGCTTGAACATTCGCATAAACAGCGTCCTCGGCTTTGACTTTGTAATGGTCGGCGGAGCACGGCGGCTCGTGTCTCCGGTAGTGTTCGGACGCCACGGTGTAGGGCAAGTCCTTTGGCACAACCTCCTCCCAATACTGATCCTTGAACAATTCGGGGTGCTCCTCGTGCATTTCGTCTACTATCATATAGGCTGCCAGTAACATTACGCTATCATTCTACTAAAGCCATTATATTTAGTCATGGTTTCTTTTTATTGTATAATGAGAGCGATGAGCAAACGGGCCGTATGATGGTAAGTTAACTGCAATTAGTAGGTAGGTAGGTAAATTAACAGTAACTTTCCTTTTGTAAGTAACCACAGGTCTATTTCTAGTTTCTAATACATTGCTCATCAGGTATACCTTTTGGTTCTTTGTATGAGACATTCACACCAATGTCAAGAAATCGCGACAATTATCCACTGTACCTATTTACATGTTACTTATTGTACCTAATTGTTGATCGAAGAATTTCTCAAACTACCTAAGTCGATTTAATTTTAAAGATGTGAAGTAAAAACATACCTTTATGTGCCTATCTATGAGCCAGTTCAATTCTATGTCGTCGTCGTCTTCTCCAAATGGATTTATCAGAACTTCAGCGACTTTCAACCAACCGACGTAGAAGCAAAACTGAAAGTAGAAAAGTATCGTTTTGACATGGAATCGTCTAATAAGTGAGGTGAGATGTCTATGGGCGACGGTGACCATTTACCAACAGGTGGTCTGTTTGCTCGTCTGATCTCCTTATTTATAAAAAAAATCACCTCCGACATGTTGACGGAAAAAGACAGCACAATACCGACCCGTCCAGTTTTTATAGGCCATAGAATAGTGTCTATTTACTAGTGTTGTGTGTTTCATTGAAGCGCGAATATCGTAAATAATTCAAGTCACTTCCGATAACTGCTCCGTATGCTATCAAGGTATTTTCTGTCGACACTTTTTTATGTTATTTTTATTACAAAGTTATAAAAATCACGATATTTTCAAATTCATAAAAAGATACTTTCTTCATGGAATAAAACATGTATTTTCGGCAAGTGCCTTAACTATATTTTATGGTGATCAAGATTACTTTGCTTTGCATGTAAACATAGCTACTCGAAATGCATAATGGTTCCTAAAAAAAATTCTTTACATCTAGAGTTGTTCACTATCACGTTACACTAAACTCCTTTCAGTGAATATAATTTACACCAATCCCAACTTAAAACGAGTATTAGATTTATAGAGAGCATATTTTTCAAATATTATTATGATAACATTACTAAATCGTACTATGCATCTAGTGCGACTTGTAGAGTTTTACACTTGTCCCACTCAGTGGGACGAGGGTACACTCAGTACACCAGGGCCGGCCGGCTTGTCACGGAAGCTAACATTTCTACTCAAGTTAAACGTGTTACTCCAGTTCAGCTCCCGCTCTGCACATTGCGTCTATGATTATATTCATAATTATTATAAGTTAAGTAACTAACAAAGTACCTATATTTATTTCAAAAGATGTGCTGCTGATTGTTTCTTGGGCCGCTTCTTTTCTTATAGCTCCATCCAAAGCCGGTGGTAGAGTAAAAAAATGATGCTGTAAAAATTTACTTATATTTTTACCACCATCATTTTCGGCAACCATGGAACGAATGAGTCGCCGAATTTTTTTTTTGTACTGGTAACATCAGCAGACTAACTGTCATAAGTTTAGTTTAAATGGCGGTTCGAAGGCTGTCGGTGTTTTTTAGACAGTATAACAAATCTTTATAAATCTTGGATTTTTGCGAATTGTAAAAGGTAAATTTGCATAATTTTTATTCGTTGATGTTTATTTTCGATAAATACTTGAATATTTCCACTCATGGATAAGTCAGTTCCTAGAAATATGGATTTTCTATGGTAGGAAATTTTTGCAAACTTTTGAAAAAAAAACTGTACACGTGGTGAAGGTGAAAAAATCGCTGACAGAATAAGAAATATGTGATGAATTAGAAGAGATTTGCGGTCTACCAGTTAATCCAGAAATATCGGACGATAATTTGTAATCTGACGATGACGATGTACAGTTTAGTACCGTCAAACTTCAAAATTTTCTAGAAGACATTGATGGTTCTAGTGCAGCACCTTTACTACTTGACCAGCCTAGTCCACAACCTGTGCCACATGACAATGATCCTAATCCGGAATTTCAAATATCAGATTATGAGTCTATGCTAGCATTTCAGTGTTACTTAGCACTGCTACAGTCTGTCCTCTAGGTGCCGGCTAGCAGGGTTCTAGGTCAGTGTGCAGATGAAGTAATAGAAGAACTTGGTAATAGATATTATATTGTAATGAACAGAACACAGAAAACAGTAACGTAGAAAATAGGTAGTAGGAAATAAAAGTGAATGGAGAAACGTCCGTTCGAGACAAAATACAGAGAAAAAGTGAAGATACAAATAAAACAATAAAATTAATGGAATAATGAAATTTAGAAATGGAATGGGAATAAGATTTGAATTTAAATGAAGATGCCAACACGAAATGAGATGAGATAAACGGTAACGATGACGTTGAAGTTGATGACAAGGAGGTTGATATGGACGATGAAGTCGACATCGTTACCGCACCTCTAGAAGCTGTCAATGATAGCAGTGGCACTAGAGGGCCAACAAGATCACAAGTTACAACACCTGTACTTAGTCCAGGCCCTAGCCAGATCCCGCAGCTACAATTAGCACCTGAAAAAACTCCTGATATTCAAAGCTCAGCTTCTGAAACGGATGATTCCAACGGCGATGAAGATACATGGAAAAATGTTATGTGGAATAATCGGCCGAATCCCAAGCTTTATGATGACGTTCCAAATACTTACCTTCTTACAATAAAAAAAATCCGATTTCTTATTTGTGATTCTGATTATTACTTTGCACAGCCGAGAAAGAAAAAGAAAGTAGGTAATTAACTTAAATACTGGGTGGTAACAAAAACATGTACAATCACGAAAGGCGGGTGTTCAGTATCCATCACTGAACAACTTTAACTACGGGACCAACTCTGAAATCGTGAAACAAAAATCAGCTCTTTCATTCATTTCGGACGTGTAGGTTTTAGTATTTAAAATTTAGATTTTGTTTCCCTCATAGTGAAAGTGGAGTACTCCATACTGAACACGGGGGTTTCGGCTCTATAGTTGTATAAAAACGGTTGGTTGCAGAGGCAGCATGCGGGTTCCGGCACGCGCAGGTGGCCATGCTGTTCCTCGCCGTTGTGATCGCGTTCGCCATGAGGGTCAACATGAGCATGGCCATCGTCGCCATGACCGACCCCGACGACCCCAACGTGAGTCCAATGTGCACCCACGACTGTCAGCGAGTAGGTTGCGAGGTAACACCGTAGCATCACATGGTGATCGCGTTCACCATGCACGTCAACATGAGCATGGCCGTCATCGCCATGACCGAGCCTAGCGACTCCAACGTGAGTCCAATGTGCAGTCACGACTGTCAACAACTAGCGAGGTAACACAAATACAAATATACTAACACCATAGCATCACATGGTGATAGCGTTCACCATGCGCGTTAACATGAGCATGGCTAACACGACTGTCACTGTCGTAACACCACCAACCAGCATTCCAATGGTATCGCGTTCGCCATGCGCATCAATCATCACGGTCGCCATGACGATAACAACGTGAACCCTATTACGCACCCCGAAATAACTTATAGATTAGATTCTTAGCGTAAATTGCTGGTGGTAGAACACTTTCAGGGTGAAAAAAAACAATGAAAAATGAAAAAGTTTATTTATTTATACAGGGCACACAAAAAAAGAACCTCCGATTTACAAACTAGGTCGAAAACCTAGGTCCGCCTGAATAGCGACGGACCCGTCTATGTAAAGGTTGAGGTCAAACACAGGTTCAGTCGTAAATAAATAAAAAATGCAATTGACACCAGCTGTCTGAGTAGCCGTGCCATTTACTGGCATAAGATACACAGGGAAGAGTGGCACAAAAGGGTGCAGTGACAATAGAAAGGTAACAAGGACGGTAACCTTGAAATGAAATCTGCCAGCAGACAGTAAAGGTGGATAAGCAGTGATAAAAAACCTGACTACCTTTTACGAGTACTACGTTTATAAAACACGCGAATCAATATTATAAGAGCATGTTTCTCTTTTGCATCACAGACATGGCAATCATAACAAGTTCGCGAGATGTGATCCTAATCTTTCCATAAAAGATCTTTACGACCGCCCCGGGTGACTATATCTCAGTATCCACTTTACTTAGATTGACAAGCGATAACAACTCACTTGTTTCACGTTAAACTACAAAATAGGCACTCGTACAATATGGAATTAAACACAGATCTTGGAATAATGTTCTTGCACTTTTAAAACAAGAAATTAATTTATACCAGTAGCTTGTAACATGTTACAGGCTAACGGTTGATGATTTTGCGCAAATGGTTGCTAACACTGTTGTTTTATACGCATTCTTAAATGGTAAAAACCACGAACGAAGGGACGCGAGACTGCCCCAATTTTTTCTTATACAAGATTTAAAAAAAACTTTTTATTATCTAACATTGCGATGACGATGTTATCTCAAACTGCACTTCGATACCAAACTTCACCTTGTAAATCGTGTCTAAACGTACAAAGAAAAGAAGAATACTAGTGAACAGGGTCAAGATTCATTTCATCATCAGATGTCTAGATTACAATAACGTCAAGATACGAAATACCTAGTCAAGAACTCTTTGTTAATGAGAGAAATTAGGAAGCACATTTACTGACGATTGGACATTGCTGATAATCCACCCTGTTTTTGTTTGCATAAGCAATATTCACAATTCATTGCAACATTTATACGTATTGGTAACTCCTGTGTCCTCAGTCGTTCGACTGGAGCCTGAGCGTGCAGTCGGTGATCCTGTCGTCGTTCTTCTGGGGCTACGTGGTGCTCCAGATCCCGGGCGGCGAGCTGGCCGCGCGCTTCGGCGGCATGATGCTCATCACCATCTGCATCGCCATCAACTCCATCCTGTCGCTCCTGCTGCCTCTAGGAGCCTATTACGTTAGTGTGAACCTATACCATTTCTAATTCAATATTTCAATTTAGTTCCAACGCAGACATGCAATATCATATACCGCTATTATATATCCTCTGACTTTCCTGGCTATACGTTTACATATCTAAATGTGTACTCAGGACTTCCGACTTGCCTTATTATCTTAACAAGCATAATCTTGACTCAATGACAATCAATGACTCCTGCATTAAAGGATGGTGGAATAGGCTTTCAGAGTTTATACCCCTCAGTTTGATCAATGCTTGGCACTTTTTGAAACTGATCCTCCGCTTTGAGTATGTGTTGCCAATTTCGTCTAAGTTCGTTTTTCATAACCCTTAGAACTCCTCAAAATATCGTCCTCAAAACCTCAAAATCCCTCCTTCCTAAACCTAAAAACTTCTGTCTCAAGTGAGCTGTTGTTTGCAGGGCGGCTGGCAGGTGGTGTGCGCGTGCCGCGTGCTGCAGGGCCTGTCGCAGGGCGTGCTGTACCCCTCCATGCACAACCTCATCGGCAAGTGGGTCCCCTTAGAGGAAAAAAGCCGCCTCGGCACGCTCATCTATGCCGGTGAGTGTCACTAACAATACCAGTTACTAACTACAAAACTCACAACGCGGTTTCCACATTATCGGTAACAACATTAATAATTGTACAAACTAACAGCTATTCCTCTGCGGACTCGTGGTCCAACTGCATGTACAACCAGTAGGACCACAAGTAATTCGTTTATGACTCGTGGTCCAACTGTATTCACTCTTGACTATGATGCATATTGATATGTAATAGGCACAATATCTATGAGTTCCACAATAATATTTCTCTTTATCTAAATGATAAAGATATCTGATATCTCTTCTTCTAATTTATTATTCTGAGAACACAAGGTGTAAACGGGCCGCTTTTATGGCAAATACATCATGATAGTGGTGGTAACCGTTTAACCAAAATGGTTGTGTGAAATCTTTGGGTTCCCCGAATGTAATGTTTTATTGAAGCGCTAAATTATTACATTTATTTACTTTATTTAACTCTTACTTGTGTTTGTGCTCAAGATGTTGTAGTGGGTTTTACCAACAAGGTTTCCTCGTATAATTAAGGTATGTACCTAATACTTACACTTACAATATCTAATTATATTTGTTTCAACTTTTAAACTAAAACTAATATAACAATAAAATAAATGCTTAAGCTAAAATTACAAAATACCTAACTATTTTACAAATAAAATACCTGACCCAGGTCGCTCCCTGCAGGGAGTGTCCCGAGGAGGCTGGCGGCGTTGCCCCGCTGTAGAGCGAGGCTTATACGCTGAGCGAAGTAGAGGCCAGCCTTCTGGTCCCGGGATGTCTCTACGAGGCGCTTGGCTATTTCCTCGTAGAGGCAGTGGGCTCCAGGCCCCCACGGCCCTAAGGTCTCTACCCCGAACGGCGCAAATATGCAATCACCACCCAGGCCCGCATATTTACGCCGCTTGAGGTTCTCCGCAGATGCTGCTGCTGACCCGGACTTCGCCGCCGTGGCTGGAAGGTGGGACGGGGCAAGGGTGTCGACGCAGGTAGCGTCCCACACCAGAGACCGTCCCAGCTTCCAGGGCTTTTAAACACTTCTACGATAGAGTTTTCGAAAATTCATCTTTCAAAAATATTATCTCAGTCTTGATGCGTCTTTAGTCTTGTATTACGTTACCACACTAGATACCAATCTGATCTGATCGACCAATAATACATTTTATATCGTGTATTTCTTCATCTGTTTCATTAATATCATAACCGTCGAATAGCAACGTACGCAAGTCTTTGATAATCATCTCCCTTATCTATTTATAACATTATCTTTTTTATCTCTCTACAATATCCAGTAAGAACGTCTATATATTTTTGTCTATTCATCCAGGCGGTCAGTTCGGGACGGCGCTGCAGCTGATGTGTTCGGGCTTCATCGCCGACTACTGGGGCTGGCCGGTGATCTTCTACGTGAACGGGTCGGTGGGCGCGGTCTGGACCGCTATTTACGTGTTCGTGGGCGCTGACTCGCCGCAGACCTCCCGGCTCATTGGCGACGAGGAGAGGCTCTACATACAGAGCTCCTTGGGACACATCGGGGGCCATAAGGTTGTCTATCTGTCTACCTACAAACTTCTTTTAAATCCTACTATCTTTAATAAATAAATAAATAGCCTTATTCTTTGGAACAACATGGATCCATTTTGTTAGTAACAATGTAGACACTTAAGACTACGTTAGTAATTATTTAGCGTAGTGTTAATTCTATCTAGGGCTATGAATTCACAAGACGCTTGACTTGAAATGCTAATTCAGTCTGCGAGCTCTTAGAATGGGTTTCGGGTATAGGGTAAAATCGTTCCCGTATCGCCATCAATAACCGAAGTCTCACCTAAGATCTGAATCCCATTCTACCACCTCACGGACTGTACGAATAGATGGATTAATTTGTTTCCAAACTAAGGAAAACTCCTTAGTTAATGCTTGATCTATCCTCAAACAAGAGGCATATTCACGGTACTCATAATAGAGTTTTCATATTAATTTTCGTAAGACGTTGTGTCTGTAATTTCAGAAACTCAAAACGCCATGGAAAAAAATATGGACGTCTGTCCCATTCTTCGCCCTCATCATCGTACACTGCGGACAGAACTGGGGCTTCTGGACCCTGATGACGGAAATACCCTCCTACATGAGTCAAGTGCTGGGCGTCGAAATCAAAGCTGTAAGTTTCCTGTAACTGACCAACTATTGGAAATAAAGATAATCCTTCTTGAGGAAATCGTAGCTCTGAAAATTAAATTCAACTTTCCAGAACGGAATGATGTCAGCACTTCCCTACATAGCTATATATTTGCTGAGCTTCCCCCTCGGATATTTGGCAGATTTTCTACTGAAGAAGAATTTGCTCAGCATAACTACTGTTAGAAAAATATCTAACTCTATTGGTACGTTTCTATGCCGTCTATTCCTTATCAAATTACTTATATTACATAAATTAGAGAAATTTCATTTTTAACCAGTTCAATGCTTGCTAAGAGAGAGAAGTAATGGAAGAGTACTGAGCAATGAAGCTTTGTCCGGCGGCAAAGCTTCATTGCTCATTACTCTTTCTAGTTCTGTTGAAACAGTTCTGCTAACAGAACAACTGGGATTTTTATGTGTCATGATAGCGATGATTGTGCCCTGCGCTTTCATTGTGCCAAGGGTCTCGTCGTTGTGTCGTAAGTGACATTGGCTCCGCAGGTTTCTACGGGCCGGCCCTAGCTCTGATAGGCCTGTCGTACGCGCCGGTGGGCAACGTGGCGGCGGCCGTCACCATCCTCACCTTCGTGGTGGGGCTCAACGCGGGACACTACACCGGGTTCCTGGTACGTGCTCTGCCTATGTAAAACTGATCTTTTGTTTATACATGATCATCATCAATCATTAGATATGTTGTCAATATTTGGGCCTTCAATGCTAAACGGAGGCCCAAATGCCTCTGTGGTACTTCTTTGTCACTGGGTTTGGTCCACCGTACTGCCTCAGTGCTGATTGGTGGATTTCACATATATTTTTGGCAAGTCTTTCTCGGGCATGCAGGTTTTCTAATAGTGTTTAATCGTTAGAAACTGAAAAAGCCGTAAATGATGTGACTGAAATCTAATGCACACCTCCCAACACCACCACCCTGCCACTGATGCTCTGTATCATTATCACCAGCTTGTTAAAGCTCTTGTCCCCTTTGTGCAGCTGGTGCACATCGACATGTCGCCCAACTTCGCGGGTACGCTGATGGGCATCACCAACTGCATCGCCAACGGCATCTCCATCCTCGCGCCGATCGCGGCCGGCGCCATTCTGCAAGACGAGGTCAGTTCACTTCATATTGTATCTGTCGATGGTATGTTTCAACCCCAAATGCACCAAATAAGAAGCAGATGTTTCGTTGATAACCTCTCGACAAGACGAGGTCAGTTCACTTCATATTGTATCTGTCGATGGTATGTTTCAACCCCAAACGCACCAAATAAGAAGCAGATGTTTTGTTGATAACCTCTCGACAAGACGAGGTCAGTTCACTTCATATTGTATCTGTCGATGGTATGTTTCAACCCCAAACGCACCAAATAAGAAGCAGATGTTTCGTTGATAACCTCTCGACAAGACGAGGTCAGTTCACTTCATATTGTATCTGTCGATGGTATGTTTCAATCCCATACGCACCAAATAAGAAGCAGATGTTTCGTTGATAACCTCTCGCAGTGAATCAGAAATGATAATAATATTTTTGAGCTTTTTATTTTGACTAACAAATAAGCTACTTGAAACGACAAATCATCCATAGTAATGCACCATCACAGCGAAAAGTATCGATTGAATTGGAGAGTCTCGTATCGGTAGCAACACTGACTTGGCTCTCTTACTCCTCAAACCGAAACAAAGCTGTTGATTTACTTTAGAAATAGATACGAGAGATACCTACGTAGGCACACGAATATTAGCTTTGTTGTAATAATATAGCATCGAATATTCCACGTAACAGAATGAATACGGAACCGAGAGGTGTCCCTATGGTTTTAATAAATAGTATGAGTATGAAAAATAATCCAACCGCGTAAAATTTTGTACACCTGGAACTGACCGAACATTCCAGACGGACCCGAACGAGTGGCGCAAGGTGTTCTACCTGGCGACAGCGATATACATCGCCGGCAACACATTCTTCCTGTTCTTCGGCACGTGCGAGAAGCAGCCGTGGAACGACGTCCCCGGCGATACTGACGATTCCGATCCCAATGATAAAGCTACAGTTCCAACAGGTACTGCGTATATGGTTATTTGAATAATTTAACAATCAGAATAAGGATACAAACCAAGGATTTTGAAATTCACCCATATGAGGGTGCTAGTAGTCCGGTATCTCTGATACAGACAGATACGTGTATATTGCCATCACCCCCCAGTAGTCGTACCGGTGTGACTTTTCCCAAATTGACTAGTTTTCAAAAGAACCGCTTCCTCATCCATGCAAAATCATCAAACAAACATCTTCTGTTCTGTTTTGATACAAACTGTACCTATTTTGTGGGGAGTGTCCGTGAAAGTCTTAAATCGGTTATTAATGTATTAGCCCCTTACTTAGCGTTCATATTTTAGATGGTAAATTACCGTAAGTAAGTACATTATAGTAAAATGTACTTTAGGGTACTTAATAAAAAAACATTTTAATTTTGATTTTTTTTAAATTTCATATGGCCCTAAGTTAAAATTTATATCAATCATAATTTAAATAATAATTAACATCTCTCAATTTTATATTCACCTACCTATTTCTGCATAACCGGTTAGGTTAGGTTACAGCTCACAATAGACTGCAAAATCGTTTCATAGTATGGAGTCACAGTTAGATCTAGAAATTCAAAATTCCCAAAATCATGTTTCGCCATTCAAAAGCTGGTTTCAGTACACTAGGACCGGGCCTTTATCTATTAATATTGCTGCATCCATGATTAAGTCGGCTGTTGCTGTATTACCCAGTTAGGGGGAGATTAACTTGGGCTTAATCGTATTATATCCTGTAATTGGAACATTATTGCCACTGATACAGAGCGGAGTCAATTTGGGAAATGAGTGAGTGAGGTTGGCTGTTGACGGCAATGAGGGAAAGACTGAGAGTTTTATGATGCAGTCAGGCTTCAGAACGGTGTGGATGAATAGAACGAAGTTTCTAGGAACGATTCATGTCGGTCATTCAATCATTCATTCTTTTTCAGTCTAATCATGTATAATGCAATGTTGTCTTTCTTACTTTCTGTGTCTGAAGGATAAACGCGAAAACGGCTGAATGAATTTTGTTCCGGTTTTTTTTGAAGTATAGATAGATTCCCGAGGATGGTCTCTTTTGTCCATGCATCATTATATGATACCAGGGTGCTGAGCAATCACCCTTTTCCTGGGGTGTGAAGAGGCTTTCCTTTTTGTTTTTTTGTTTTAGTGAAGAGATAAACAAAAGACTAGAGGGTGGTCTGTTAACTTTAAATGAACCCGTGCGAGTCAGCGGGTATAGGATATAAACAAATGGATGCCAAGAATGTTTTTTGAAAATTGAAATTGATAACGTTAATTTAGCGCTGTAAACACCAGAATATAGAATACAATACAGAAGAATACAAAGATTAATACACGCAGCACAGAACATCTGATGTGGTACAGTGCCGAAAAGGGTACACCAGCTCAGCATAATGCTGAAGCAAGCCACAGCGCTGATTTTCAGCTGGCCCCTCGGTCACTGCACAATACAAATGTTTTTTTTTATAATTTCAGATGACCCGACACAGAAGAAGGTTGAGAAAATGGTATAGAAACCAGCAATATTTTTATTTATAATGTACCTGATGTATGAGACAATCGTACAAGTAATATAATAAAAGAGTGATTAAAAACAGTACTGCCATAACAAATTCAACATTCACCGACATTTATTGTATATTCCTCTGATATCTCTCCTAATTCAGTGGTAACAGTAATGACTCATTACCATAATTATTGGACCATAGATTATTTTGTATTTGACAGACCACGTCACCGACTACTGTATTAAATAACTACATAGTATTAAAGAAAGAAAGAAAGATTATTTATTTCCGATACACCATATAAACAATTGGGTACAGAAGACAAAAATAATATTAAACAAATATATTATAAAAATAAATAAGCAAAAGTAATTAAGTTTGATGAAGGTGGTGTGCAGCACGGGACGCTGCGGCGCTGACTTTCAGGCATCCCCTGAGTGCCAGGGATCCCTCCCTAATGATACGAAAACGAAGTTTCTTAGAACAATTCGTGTCTGTATGTGAAGGAATCCGCGAAAACGGCTGAACGGACTTTGTTCTAGTTTTACTGAAGTGTAGATACAGGGCAGCTATTCGTAAAGGGTTTTTCAACAAGGACGGGTCGATGTTAAAATTGAATAAAACAAGATGTGTGTGAGATATTAACGAAATATTTTTTTTATTTGAAAGGCCCTTTTATGCCATTATGAATGGAATATAACATTGTTCAAATGTCCGCCGCGGCTTCGAATGGTGGCACGAATCCGAGAGGTCCAATTTTCAATGACTCTGCTGCTTAGATCCGGCTGAATCTGAGCGATGGCCTGTGTTATGTTGGCTTTCAGGGCAACGGTCGATTGTGGCTTATTGGCATAGACCTGCGACTTCAGAAAACCCCACAAGAAAAAGTCTAGCGGAGTCAAATCACACGATCTTGGTGGCCAATTCACGTCATAGTTGACTTATAAAATCTTAATTATAAGGTCAAAAACAGCGATGTATCGCTTGCGCCGAGTAGGCAATTCGTAGAAGTCACTAGGTATAACATAAACTGAGGGATGGTGCTCTCCGACCATATCAGACCTGAAACTAGCTCTAACCTAGACCTAGGAGAAGTGGAGTTATCTCAGGGAAGTGTTGGAATGATAGTGGGCCGGGAATAACCCCAGCCGCACTTCGACCTTTGAGGATCTTTTGTATCTATCCATTTTACACACTGGTAATCTCAGTGTGCAGGTTTGCTCACGATGTTTTCCTTCACCATTAGAGCAGTCGGTAAATGTACGTAAGTCTTCGAAAAATACGAAAAACTCATTGGTACATGGCACTGCACGGTTTCGAACCCGGAGCACCCGCATGGGAGTCCGGTGTCCTAGCCACTGTTCCACCAACGCTCTTAAGTGTCGGTGTTGATAATGAAGCTTGATATTCATGGAGTATGTACTAAGTTACGTCACATCTTCTCGTCGCCCATACCTCAATGTCTAAAGACAAGAGTCTTTAACCAGTGCGTCCTACCAGTAATGACCTACGGAGCCGAAACGTGGACACTGACGGTGCGACTGGATCACAAATTGAAAGTCGCTCAGCGTGCTGTGGAGAGAGCTATGCTCGGAGTATCTCTGCTGGATCGAATCCGAAATGAGGAGATCCGGCATAGAACAAAAGTTATCGACATAGCTCATAAGATTAGCAAGCTGAAGTGGCAGTGGGCCGGTCACGTCTGTCGCAGAACCGACAACCGCTGGGGTAGACGAGTTCTGGAGTGGAGACCGCGTTTGGGCAAACGTAGTGTGGGACGCCCCCCTGCTAGATGGAGCGACGATCTGCGCAAGGTGGCCGGCAGCGACTGGATGAGAAGAGCCGAAGATCGGGCTCAATGGCGCGCCCTGGGAGAGGCCTATGTCCAGCAGTGGACTAGAGTAGGCTGCTGATGATGATGATGATGTACTAAAATTTGGTTTACGTACATAATTTAATATCTGTATCTACTTTATATACATATTCTAAAATGTCAACGCTTGATAGACGATACAATAAACTCACTACCAACACACTCACTACGAATAAACTCACTACCAACACACTCACCACGGCAACAGAGACACTTGATTTGCCATTTGCATTGTGCTTGAGTTAACTCATGTTTACTGCATGAATGTTGACTGTCGATGCATGAAAATGCATGCTGGGAAACCAGCAGTATATGGCTGTATAGATGCAGTATACATAATTATACGCACGATAATTGACAATTCGTGATTTGTCTTATCTATTTATTACCCACACTTGTATGTGAGTAGTAATGACTGCCTGTTATTATTTGTATATGGCTCATCATTCATCTTATAGAGCTTCTACTCTTAGGTCTTTACCCTTTAGTCTCAGTAGTTCGGTTATTTTGTCCGGTGCCGAACTGTTGAGACCCTCTCAGTCTCAATAGTTCGGTTGTACAAATTTACCGAACTACTGAGACTTCTGTAGTTCGGTTAGTGATTTCAGAAAGGAGTAAATAATATACTGTATATTAATAAGCCCAAATCGCACTTGGAGTTATTTCCGTGTTCTCAACGCTCTAGCGCGATGAAACTTGCCCCAAGGAAATTAATTTATCATAAGTGGCCAATAGTAACTAATTACGAAGGAGTTCCTATCTCAAGTAGGTACTTGAAATTCTACACGAGTCATATGCACCACCACATAAGTATGGTTCTAGTGGGACAAGTCAGTGCCAGTTGTACCATCAACGGTACTAGTGGGACAAATCGGTGCACTGGTGGGTCCACGGGTCGCTCACCAGTCTACCAATGTTACTGGCTGATGGTAACAAATAGTCCGCCGCCTAACTGACAAGTGTTCCGAACTACTGAGATTAAAGGGTCTTTACTTAGATTCTACCTTGAGGAATTTTGAAGGAGCAAGATTTAATATATTCTGTTTGTTTGATCTTAATTGTCTAAGATCATTGAATTAGTAACGGTAATTGGATTCTCTATCAAACATGAAGGAACGAACGCCTGCCCCCTATGGAGAGTTAATGTTTATCGTCTTGGGTCACTGTAGGTATGGTTTTTATAAACCAAATGACATTTGATAATTTTCAACGAATCAGTCTCTTTT
The DNA here is from genome assembly GCA_947369225.1 of Hofmannophila pseudospretella. Classification (NCBI taxonomy): domain Eukaryota; kingdom Metazoa; phylum Arthropoda; class Insecta; order Lepidoptera; family Oecophoridae; genus Hofmannophila; species Hofmannophila pseudospretella. Next base: position 215,305 of record OX376324.1, read on the forward strand.
CAATTTATGGTCATTCTGGTCTCACACAGACAGAGCGCGAACTTTGCGAGCTGTCAAGATGCTTCCCGACCCCCGCACCTCACCTCACCCAACTTTTTTTTAAATTTACCTCTTAATCCGCACTTGAACTCGATCTCGCCTGATGGTAAGCGACGACGAGGTCGACGATGGAGCATGCGGGTCCAGTAAATGCCTATTCACTCTGGCCTTGAAGATCCCAAGGTTGTAGGTTTCGGGAAACACAGACGCCGGCAGGCTGTTCCATTCTGTTCCAGTTCCAACTTGATGACCGACCTAGGTTCCGATACAAAAAAACTTTCATCACATATCCAACGACTGCATGAGAAGAGCCGAACATCGCCCTGGGAGAGGCCTATGTCCAGCAGTGGTCTAGAGTAGGCTGCTGATGATGACCTATCCATTAGGGGGAGACTTTTTTAAAATCCATGCTTACAAAGAACAGCTCTAGTTTGTTCTTGGATGTGTTTTTGCATAGTTACAATCTTGGTTTTAATAAGAAGGTAGATAATATCTTTGTTATGGATATAAGTACATACTCGTAATATAATAGTGTAACAGACGTGACAGCTGATAGCACGGTGTACTTGTACGCGATTTTCCATATCACCGGCCACGAGAGTTCACGAGATGCGACTTGCGAGGTTTTTCAGGTCCAGCAGAGCGTGAAGTTCACTGGAAATTGCGCTCAAGGTCGTGGAAATAAAGTATTAGTTGTTTTAATGGGAATAATGTAGTGATATATAAGAAAGTTGGATATTATACAGAAGCTGGTGGTTTGCGACAACTATATATCCAATGAAATTCTGAGTTCTGTTGGCTTGAAGTAAATAATCAGGCTCCAACGGCCTCTGAAGTTGGCTAAAGTCCTTTCGATATTAGTTGGCACCGCTCAAAAAAAGAAAAAGTGTGAAAACGTTTACGATACATGCTTATCACTGAGCAAAGGTCGTCCGGTACCGCGACACTCTATTATGGGACCAACTGATACATGTATCGTTTATCGGTCGATCGAATACGTAGTAACTACTGGTGGGCGAGTGTGTCCTATCGTGTCAAATAATATCGAAATTACACCTTTAGAGAATTAGAGATGTTTTGTTTGAAACGAAAGCAGCTCGACTCCGATGGCTCGGACACGTCACTAGGATGGGGGAGGATCGGGCAGTTAAACGAGCGTATGTGGGACGCCCTAACGGACGACGTCCGGTCGGACGTCCCAGATACCGCTGGCGCGAAGAAGTGGAGAACGATCTGCGTGAGCTCCAGGCGCCTGACTGGCTCCTTACTATGCAGGAGAGAGAGAGAGAGAGAGAGAGAGAGAGAGAGAGAGAGAGCGATGGCGCTCTTTGGTATCGGAGGCCAAGATCCACTTCGGGTCGCTGCGCCAGCGGAGTAAGTAAGTATAAATATAGTTCTGGAACTCAACTCGCCGCATGCATATGAGAGATTTTCCGATTGGTTCCAAGAGGTTCGCTACATGGCGCTCTATGAAGGGGTCATTTTTTATGTCAAAAAGGCTGATAGCCAGAGCCGTAAAACTGCCAACGAGCCATCTACGAGAACAAAAAAAAACCTCCCATTGTGTATGGCATATTCTGGGTAATGTCATGTCATGGTATCTGTAGTGTCGTTGGATTGATGAAAATTAGTACAATTTCATCAGCAGCCTACTCTAGTCCACTGCTGGACATAGACCTCTCCCATTGCGCGTTGTGCTATCCATGGGAGGAAATGCCATAATCGCCACTCTAGGCCTGCGGGTTGGCGATCGCAGTAGCCGGGTCGCTTGCCCTGATGACGCTGCTGCCCGTCATCATGCTTCTGGTATTTTGACCCAGCCAGAATTTGAGTGGTTATACCGCCACTAGTCGGTCGCCAGGGACTCGTTCGTTAATCGGCAGGATGCACCACGTGCAGGTGAGTTTGACATTTGGAGGTCTAGATGTTGGTGACCCCCCTTACATTCCAACAATTTATGTACAATTTATGTACATACATTATACTTTCAGGGTGTTTTTAAATTAACTTTTAATTTGTTGTCCGCTCTCACAACTAATTATAAATTGCGATGATTTTCTGCAACGGACACCTGCAGCTAATTCTTGTCAAATTTCTCCTCGAATGAAGATTTTCCCGACGAACTTTTTAAAATTTTAACTTAAACCATTAAAACTTATTCACTATGTATCTTTCGTCTCTCAGGAGAATAATTTAAAGGGACGAGGAACATTTTAAAGACGTCATTTTTTACAGAAAATAATCGTTCGTGAAACTTAAATCTTTCTTTTAATAGTGTTAAGTTTCCGAAAAATATGAAGCAATAGTCGACGGTGGCCCGCCCCGACGGGTTCCACCCATCGTGAGGGAAAAAGCGGACTCCCTTATCAGCAGAGTTCGCTGCGGCACCAACAGCGTCCTGAAGGTCATTGCTGAAGAAGTAGCTTTTCCCTTTAAAAGGCATTGGGTGCGCCTACTGCACCCAATGCTCCATCGTCGACCTCATCGTCGCTTACCATCAGGCGAGATCGAGATCAAATGCGGGTTTAGTGGTCAATAAATAATAATAAAAAAAAGCCTAAGCTTAGGACTGATAAAATAATATACATAGCATATACATAGCTAATTAGATAACTTACTAACATTGTAGTGGTACCGCCCTCTTATCTATTTCTGCCGTGAAGCAGAAATGCTTGCATTTCTGTGTTTCGGTTTGAAGGGTAAGGAGCCAGCGTAATTTCCGGCACATGAGGCAGTCCACCTTAGTACTCAAGGTTAGCAGCGCATCAAAAACCCTCTAATATTAATAAAGTGAGGTGAGATGCCTATAGGTAACGGTGACCACTTACCATCAGATGGCCCGTTTGCTCGTCTGCTCTCCATATTCAATAAAAAAAACAGTTCTTAAGTCTACTAACAACAATATGGATACTTGTATCTGAAATAAAGATTAATTTAATTTAATAGTAGGCAGATAATAATTAATTATTAAAAAGGCGGGTTATTCACCAACTGGTCACATGGAACTTGACACACGCGGGACCAGATGGGGAATCAGATTCTTTGAAATAGATTCGCCTATTCATTCATAAGAGTAGAGATCATTCCATTTCGTAATTTGTTCATTATGAAACTGTACACGACAACTAAAACAGTTTGTAAAATGGGTAATATAGAAATGGATACAGTGTGAGATATATTAAGTGTTTACAACATTTTTGTGACTTAATTTGCGCAGAAATAATATAATAGTATTGTATTTGATCTACTTTTACAAAAACAACGGCTTGTTAGTCATAAAAGATACTAAATAAGTAACTAGTTCAAAATATGATAATTAATGTCTATCACAATGTATACGATATTTAAAAAAGTGTGTTTAGATTCAAATCATATCGTTTGAGATAATAAAATAATAATTAAGTATTTATTTTGGAATACTGATGCCTAGCGGTACGGTGGTGGGAGGGGGTGCTTGAAATGCTATATAAGGATGAGATCGTGAATCACGGGCCAGTTGTTCACCGGTCTTGTGAGAGGTCGGTACTCTGCCAGACCGCTGTCGCTTATATTATCCTAAATATCTCTAAGTTCGGTCTAAGTGTTAAATACTTAAAGTGCTACAATGTATAAATCAGTGAGTGTTTGTGTTAAAATCGAGTTAAGTGTTCATGTACTCGTATAGTGCGCGTTAATAAAAGTTTGTTAATTTGGTGAAATCAATTGTTTCATTACTAATCGAGCACTCGCTGTTGTCAAATTGATAAAAAATCTTATAGTTCGCCTAGATTCCAATCAACAGAAACCCATCTCCAAGGACAACACCTTCTACAGAGGCGAACCTGTCGGTGCATTGTGGTCTAAGACTCAGGTTTTCCGCAAACACTGTCTGACTCCAGTCCCGCACATTAACCAGAATCAATAACATTCGTCATGGTCGTGTGATAACAGTGTTTTAATGAAATATTAAATAACAGTTTTCGATTTTAATATGTATTTTTTTCTGTGTTGTATGGCATTGCATACAAGAACTCTTTCGTATTAAATGCACTACATTTCACTGGCCAACTACTTGGTACATAGCCATTAAAAAACTCTACACCCGCGCCTGCGCGATGGCGACAATACGTCAAACATATCTACGGTTTCCATATATACCAATAACATATTAAGCTGTCATGGCGTCTGTTGAAGTCTCCGTAATGTTTGTATTTTCTGTTTATGTTTCATAGTCGTAGAAAAAGTATTGTATGCAACGCACGTAATGGCGATTTTAACACTCGAACGATCTATTATGAAACTTAGTCCATTCATTGTGGAAATTCAAGTGGCAAAATTAAATATGAATTCAAAGTGGTGCGATATTATAGCCTTGGGTAGGGTGTTTAGAGAACTCAACATAAATAAAAATGTATTCTTTAAAATACCGGATAAAACTTTTGAACCGTTAGTCCTAACAAAAACTTACATTCAAGACACTTTATAGAATAGAGATAGACTTAGTGGCGTCGTGGCTACGACGTCGGACTCCCATGCGGGAGGTCCGAATTCGAAACCAGGCAATGCCATGTACCAATGAGTTCTAGGGTTTTTTCGAAGACTTACGTACATATACCGACTGCTCTGACGGTGAAGGAAAACATCGTGTGTAAACCTGCACACTGAGATAACCAGTGTGTGAAATGGGAAGGGCAAAGGGCAAACCCGCCCCATTAAATCTGCCACGAGAGTCGTTCTATGTGATTAATTCCTTAGAATGATCACGACCCTCAGCAATGAGGAAAACGACTTAGAAGAAGAAGACATAAAACCGCACAGCAACGCACACATATCTATCTTTATGCAATAATTTGTCTTATCACCAAATGTGAGAAACAGAAACTGAAATGAAAAGCAGAGATTGTCTCCTTGCTGGTGTATTCCCCCAACAAGCAATATAAAACTTCAGCTCACCTGAATAGTTAGTTATCTGCGTCTGAGAGCAGAGCCAAGCCACCATCACGATAAGCTGAAGCGAATTTTACCGCGTTTAATCCATGCACAGCAATTGTATGGGTTAGTTCCTGATCCATTTGTTAGTAAGCGGGGGCACACACACAAATAGTACAAACACAAAATAAAATCACATAAATTCATGAAGTTTTCATAAAATGCGGAACTGCGCGGCCACCGAGTACATATCTACGCAGGAGCCTTCAATGGACGACTGACTGACGCTGACTGTGACCCTCTCACTCAATATGGCCGCCGCGCGCGATCGTAGTCGTTCGGTCTTGTTTTCATACAGTTCACTCACTCCGCGGCAGGTGGCGCGCGGTATAGGGCGAGCATAAAGAACACACCATTCATTGACTGAAAAACAACCAGGTTACGCGCAAACACTAGACAGAACTTTTTATAGCACAAACGAAGATTTGGTAGTGATTGTTATCGATAAATGACAATTGTCGATAGTTTTACACTATCAATCTTAAATCAATATCAATCTTATCTATTATTGTTTATCAAATACATTTTCTACTAAGTACGTTTTTAGCCAAAATAATGACACCCATGTAGAGCAAAATAACGCATTTCCGTGTCTCTGGATTTCTGGCGAATTCACGATCTACGAATGTATCATTTTCTATACACTGACCAACATTTTTTTCCCTAAATATATGGCCTCAATTTAATTTAGATGCTGACAGCGGTCAATGACAATCACTGACATTCTTTTTAATTACATCATTATCTAAAGAGATTATTATCAGAATAATGGATAGTAGAATAGAATACCAAATCGTTCGTGCTACAAAAAGTTCTTTGTCTGCTTATCACAGTACGAGCTACACTACCAAGGCTACGTTCCAAAACCAGTTGTTATTCACGTTGACAGCTATACACGATCCATTGCTCGTGTCAAATAGAAGTTTGATAAATTTTCAGCTGATAACGCGGTAATGGAACATTTGTAGTTTCAACTGGTTATGGAACACACTCCAACGTATTGTCAAAGCATTATCTAATGAGTCTAATGACAGTTTATAGTGGAGTGTACCCGTGTGTTATCAGAGCTGGAGACCAGTGTGCGCTGTGCGGGCAGCGGCCGCGCGTGTCGACCGCAGAGTGGAGAGTTCATTGTGACACGGAAACATGTTGTGTTGTGGCTAGTGCAGTCATTTGTTCAGAACAATGACTTAATACTGCTCCTAAAACTTCACTAATCTACGTTCCTACTTATAATGTAGTTCAATTCTCTGTGTAAGAGTTAAATTAAAAGACGAGTCAAGAGCTGATGCATCGTGCAGAATTGCAAATGGGAATATCTGAGGGTGTAAAGGAGAGGTGTAAAAGTCGATCAAAACTGAATCATAATTTTATGAAGCTGATTGATAAAAGCGAGCCAAGACAATGAGCATTCAGAACATAGACGCGGATATGAAGAAATCGAGTGAGTAATTTTCCATTGAAAATACGTCTTTTATTATTAGCATACAACATGATTCTACCGTTATAAACAAACTAAACATCATTTTGCTCGTGTGTGTGACACGGCGCCGGTGATTACGTGTTTGTATCAATGTATGAGGCATTGTTATGTTACGATGTGGTTGTGTTTTGTTTATTTATGTTTGAGATAACGGAAACTGCTCGCTTATACTTTGTAGCTGAGCGGTGCCGACGTGTCCCAAGGTCTGCAAATGTGATGTGAAGGGAAACACACATATACCCCCGTATATGTGTGTATTCGAAAGGAGATTTAGTAGCATATAATTATAGCATACGATTAGATTTCATACTAGATTCTCGCTAGCATCAAGGTAAATAATAACAGTCCATTTTTATACGTTTATCGCCAAACAAATAATTTAACTAAGAACATTAGTTGTGCGATTATGGTTCCAAATCGACTTCTTTACTTTTTATGTAGTTTGTCCATCAACAAACTACTTACTTTTTGTTTTTATTTATCTTTCTTTCTTCAATTTTTTTTTGTATAACTTTTTTTTTCCCTTGTCATACAATACAATACAATGTGCAGAAGGAGGCCTTATCGCTTTAAGCGATATCTTCCTGGCAACCTGGCACGTGAAGGTGATTGAAAAATTACACTGATACATAATGTACGGGTGCAAATGGCGTATGAAATAGATACTACCCTCAAATAAATAAATAACTTTAATAAAGAATGCAAACCTGTGCAAGCTGCAATGCAGTATTTAAGTAATAATAGTAATCTAATATTACGTAAATACTATAATATGTACAAAAATATAATACTTATAAGTTATAATATTATAATACATAATCAAAAATAATTATTATGTTTGCGAACTGTGAATTAAACTAGTCATATTAGTCATATTTTTATGCAGACACCTCGAAACACCTGCTCCAACAAATTCGCAGTTCACCTGCTGCACGTGCGGCAGAACTTGCCGCTCTCGCATCGGCTTGTTCAGCCACGAGCGTAGATGCCGACACACCGCTGCACTGTGTAAATCATCTATCAAGATGTACAAGGCCAACGATGATGATGAGTCATATTTACATCAGCAGCCACTGCTGGATACAGGGCTCTCCCATGTCGCACCATTGACTTTCCTCTCCATCCACCCTTTGACTCACCACATCCAGTTGCCAGCCACTTTGCGCAGACGTCGCTGCCAGGCCAGAATCTAGACCTAGGAGTTTTCAATAGACAGGGTGTAAGTATGACTCTAGACTCTCTAAGAAACATATCTGTGGTATAAAGAGGTCGTGTCAGAAAATGAGAATTATCCCAATTAATTAATGCAAAGAAAGGCAATAATGGCGAGTAGACAAGCCAGTTATTTTAATGGCCCTGCCTCGGTCTAGGTCCTAGAACAGTCCTCTAACCCTCACAGAGGCGCTGCCGCTGCTGGGCGCGCGGCACCTGCAGGCGTTCCTGTTGTTCCTGGGGATGGTCATCATCTACGGCATCCGCGTGTGTCTGAGCCTGGCCATCGTCGCCATGACCGACGGCTCCAAACACAACGTGAGTGACCACTGTGAATGAGTACTCTGTAGTAACACACGAGATAAATTATACACTTATCAGGTGAAACACAAAGTTGAAATTATGTTTATAGAGGTAAATTAGCTTTCATGTTTGATGTATCTGAAATCGAATGTGCCACCCTGTTAATTCCAAACTCATGGTTTACGATTTATTTACTTGCTTAAGTTCGATTGGTATATACTAAAATAAACACTTAAGTAATTATTTCCTCGTATTTAAAATGATACGCAGTTTATTTATTTTACACTTTAATGCCTGGGACTTTAAAAACTGGGAAAATTAAAATAAACCTAATACCGCTTTACAAACTGAGTTTAATAGCCAGCATTATAACTCTTCTTCCAATTCTTGGCAGCCTGCGCGAACGAAGATGCTGTTGTACTCTCATGTTGCTACGCACATCATCGTCAGGTCATTAGTTTCTTTCCATGATCCTCATGCAATATCACATCTCACAACGAGAGAGCTCCTACTCTGACCGTTTTCCGCAGACGTTCCACTGGAGCCTGGGCGCGCAGTCGGTGATCCTGTCGTCCTTCAACTGGGGCTACGTGGTGCTCCAGATCCCGGGCGGCGAGCTGGCCGCGCGCTTCGGCGGCATGATGCTGCTGACCTGCTGCGTCGGGGTCAACTCGCTGGTGGCGCTGCTGATACCCGTGTGCTCGTATTATGTCAGTCAAGTGCTGGTATCATTCCCCATCGACAACATTAGAAAGCCTACCCCAATAAGAATAAGTTTATTTGTGCGGTTAGATTACAAAGGATTCACAGTTCATACACCAGTAGAAACTTAAGCATATGTTATATTAAACTAAATAAAATTAGTGAACAACAACTAGGTTATAATAAAGACTGACCTCCGAACTAGGAAGTTCCTGTATCTCGGAGGACAGATTGAAATTGAAATCGTTTATTTAGCGCTGTAAACACCAGAATACAGAATACAGAAGTATACAAACTTTAATACATGCAGCACAGAAGATCTGGTGTGGTACAGTGCCAAAAAGGGTACACCAGCTCAGCATAATGCTGAGGCAAGCCACAGCGCTGATTTTCAGCTGGCCCCTCAGTGACTGCACGGACGAAGAAAGCAACAGTGTGTGCATGTTGTGTTGTATGAATGTGTTTGTTTGTATGAATGAGGATATTAGTGTGTATGTGAGGTACTGAGTGTGTGGGAGGGTGATGGCATGGTGCGGGTGTATTTACATGGTATTATGTGTGTGGATGGTAGTTCACAGTAGAGGCATAATATTACCGAGCACTTCCAGATTGTGAAGGACAGTAGTTACAGGGCACCTAAAGAATGTACGGAGCAGTGTCCGATTTTTGTAGATCAATTGTATAGATTTTAAGTTTTCTCCTGAAGGTGTCAAGAGTCTGCGCGTCTCTAATAGGAGGTGGCAAGGTATATAGTCATATTTCAAGCGTCACCGAGACCAATCTTTGTGTCTTCACATCTATTGCTACGTACAGTCCATCTGAGCTCTTAAAAGGGGATTCAGATATCGGGGGAAATCGCTCTTTGTTTCTGCCTTACACTCACTTGTAGTTTGTATCGCTATCAGTAACCGAAGTTTCATGACCCGAAGCTCTTTATAGAAACTCACTCTCTGTGAGTGAGTTTCTATAAAGAGCTTCGGGTCTTCGGGTCGAGTAAACAATCTAGTTTGTGTCATCTAGATTTCTAAGTCCAAGACTTAGACTGGGACTTGTTATGTTTAACGACATATGGTTTGCCGGTTTGTATGGTTCAGTTACATTTCTATTACCGAATCCATATTTGGTGGTGATATGTGATAATAATTTGCATTACAATAAAAATCAGAATTACGTAGAATTACAGTATCCGAGTCTAACATTAACAATTAACTCTACCCAATAAGCCCTTTTCTCGTAGTAAGAGCCGTCTCACACCCGACATTTCGGCGTTCAGATCTTCTGATTCCAAGTTTGATTTCAGGGTGGTTGGCCGTTGGTCTGCGCATGTCGTGTGATCCAAGGTTTAATCCAGGGGTTCCTCAACCCTTCTGTTCATAACCTAATTTCCAAATGGGTTCCACTGGAAGAAAGAGGGAGTTTAGGCACCATCATTTATGCTGGTGAGGTATATACCTACTGTTTTATTATCTATGGACTTCATAATAAGCTTTCTATTTTTCTGATTCTGTTAAATAGGACGAATGTTTTTATACAAAGTGACCGAGAAAAACCTACCAAAGCCTGGGGAGGAACGGAAGTATCATGAGTAGTAAAATAATCTAACCAATTTGTGGTAAATTTTTTCCTACTTACTGGGTACTTTCACCCCTTAAGGATGGTGGGTTTCGCATACATTCCTATTAATCATCATCATTTACAGTTCGTATACCCTCCTCCCTTGGGTGTCATTCGTTTCGACTCTGTAATAGCCTCATCAGTTATCAACTATATATACTTAGTCATTAACGTTTTCAGGATCGACCCTGGGAACAGCACTGCAGCTGCTGACGTCAGGCTTCATAGCGGAGTCGTGGGGTTGGCCGGCCATCTTCTACGTGAACGGTGCTCTCGGCGTGGCCTGGACCGCGGTGTACCTACTGGTGGGAGCCAACTCGCCGCAGGCGGCCAAGGTCATCAGCCGGGAGGAGCAGCTGTACATACAGAGGTCTCTAGGGCAGACAGGGGGAGAGAAGGTAGAGATATAAGATGCTTGGATTCTCCTCTAGTAGGGTAACTCATATTGATAAATGATCAACTTTGGCGTAGCAATTTTTTGCAATTCTGATAAGCAATAACCGAACTGTATGGGAAACCAAATATTGCTCTCCGTACAGTCCGGTAAGGTTAATAATTAGTTCAACTAGTATGGAGGAAGAATCGAAAAGTTGTTTTGCAACTTCTAGAAGCTGCTCAGCCTGACAAAATTCCTTAGTTACATATTGCTGGATATAAAGGTAAAATGCATAGTGACTGAACATGTACCCAGCAACGTATATCGTAATCGATTCGCATGCATCATGCTCACATGACACCGTACAAGCCTTTTCATATTCTCATTCAAAAACATTAGGCAGTTTTCTTGTTCATTCTGATACTCCTCACCTAACTCCCTCAAACCTGCCCCTATGCCCAGAGAGAGCCGACCCCGTGGCGCGCGCTGTTCACGTCAGTCCCCTTCTACGCGTTGATCGTGGCGCACGCGGGCTGCGGCTTCGGCTACTGGACGCTGCTGTCTGAGGTCCCCACCTACCAGCATAACGTGCTCGGCGTCGACCTCAAGGCGGTCAGTCACCCCGTTCATGTCTATAGGTCCTTATGATCGGTTAAATCAAATTAAATTAAATGAAAATTATAATAATGTCGGTAGATGACAATACAAACATAAATATTTATCTATATTGTCGTCAAGTTATTGGCACATGATAAGTGGCCCATCTCCGATGTAGTGGGCTAGGAACCCATTCTCTTGTCGCCGTGATGACAAGGTTGACCGAGCGCATGCGCATGCGCATTAATAGTGCTAGCGACACAGCTCGCGATGCCATTTTCTCGCTTGCGTCGCCTTGTTGTGTTGTCAGCTCTGTCAATACCGCCTGATTCGGCAGTAATTTGATTTAATCGATTTTACCTTATATCCTAACTTATTCCAACGCACTATACCTACATGTTTCCTATAGATTTCTAAAGAAAATGTGAGAAAGTCTACATGATCTGAGATGGCTTTCGAGTTATGTGAAATTGTCCAATCATCATGTATATCTATATGATTACACGGGGAGTACAACGGATCTACAGTACAGTAGGAACTACAGTGAAGAATAAATAGTCTTAACTAAGTATAATTAAGTTCTTCAGTAATAATTTGGTCGTAGCGCTACTCCTGAATCAGTAAGAGTAAGGGACTCCTGAGACAGGGATATTAGAAGACAGTTCAATCGCTTTTGATACAATAATGGTATAAATATAGGTGACACTGCGCATATAGATGCCTATTGCCCAATATTTGCTCGGAAGATTTTCTACAATAAGTTACCAAAGAAATTAAGAATCTAAGTCGTAACCAAGTTGATTACTAATATAACAGAACGGTATGATGTCAGCATTCCCCTACCTGGTGTCGTACGTGGTCAGCTTCGGCTTCGGCTTCGCGTCGGACTTCGTTCTCAAGAAGAAGTGGCTCAGCGTCACGGCCTGCAGAAAGGTATCCAACTCTATTGGTGAGCCTCTGCACATACAATATTTATGAATATTAATAAAACATTGATTGGTTTATCTGAAGACTGTAGTGTAGACATAACAAACAAAGATTAAATCTAAGATAGATCCTAAGATGTATCTTTTATCTTAGATCTATTTTTATCAAAGTCTAAACATGATTTTGGGCATCTAAATCTAATCTTAAGATACCTATGTCAATCACATGTCAATTCGATTGACTTGTTTGTGTAACAGGTAAGTGCCGAATTACCGATATCATGAAGGAAAGACCGCGCTTCATCTAAGCATATTAATTACAATATATCTCTTCGAAAATAATTTACTTTGACTACAGAAGTTCACAACAGATTTGTTTTTTTTTATTTTTATTTACTTCTAAACCCGCATTTGACCTCTATCTCGCCTGATGTTAAGCAACGATGAGGTCGACCATGGAGCACGCGGGTCCAGGTTTTTTTAACATATCCCCTGAAATGTAATTTAATCGAAACATATTTATTTCTAACATGAAAGAAACTCAAAAGTTGGCCAAACCTTGATCGAACGAACATTAGTGATCCCTCAACTATGTTCTTTTGTGCTGTTTCCAGAAATTTGGTTACATTCTGTTCTGTTGGCTAGTTCCCAGTAGTTCTGTTGTACAACTGACGTCATACGATCCGCAGGCATCCTGGGCCCGGCGGCGGTGCTGATCGTGCTGGCGCTGGCCCCGCCCAGCATCACGACGGCCCTCGTGGTCTTCACCGTGGCCTTCACCCTCAAAGCGGGCACCTTCACCGGATATCACGTAACTTATAGTTCCACTAGAAAAAACTATATAGCGCGATTATGAGACTTGTATGGAACTTGCGATTTTTGTGACAGCGCCATCTGTTGAATGTTAGGGGTAGTATAATCGCCTCACCTATCTGATTAGTATTTCCTCACACCGTCTGTAATCAGTGATTACAGACGGTGTGAGGAAAAATACCACCTTTAGTTCAGACCCCATATATCCGCATTTTCCCGTAGCTAAATTAAAAATAAGTGGGGTCAATTTAAAAGTATCGAGTATACTGCATGTGACAGCAGTGTAGTAATTGAGTCAGTTTCGCAGCTGGTGCACCTGGACATGGCGCCCAACCACGCGGGCACCATGATGGGCGTGTCGGGCTCCATCACTAACGTGGTGGCGCTCAACGCTCCTCTGGTCGCCGGGGCCCTCATACAGGATGACGTAAGGGAATTTCTTTTTGAGATCAAGGGGCCAGGCTCAGCGAATATGTCGCTGGTCAGGGTATATTTAGCCGGAAGTGCCGGTTCGAGTCCCGGCGGATGACATCGTTTCTTAATATTTGTAACTTATTGGCATGTTTAGGGAAAATAACTTGAAAATGGCATCCAAATTCATTAAAGATTATAATGAAAAATTTATGTAACGGTAGCTGTAGATTCGTCACCTCGTTTATAGTTGCTCACTTTGCGGACGAGAATCTCAATACAATGTTATCAAATTATAAGAATTTATGTACATTCGGTGTCTCAATTGTCTGACCTCTTTTGATAATCACCAGCAAGAGAGGGGCTTCCCATTCCCCAACGTCGTCGACCTCGGACAACCCTCATTCAGATATGTATGACACAATATTTGTATTGATAATTCCAGAAAGCCCCGAGCGAGTGGCGCAAGTTGTTCCTCCTGACGTCGGCAGTATACATCGTCTCTAACACGATCTTCCTCGTGTTTGGCACCTCACAGAAGCAGCCGTGGAACGAGCCCCATGTGGATAAACTAAAACCTCGTAAAGGCAAGTACCACTACAATATACTCACCCGTACTTTTCACTAGTAGATTTTATTTTACCTTTAGTATTGGGCAACTCGTACTTAAATTTTTACAATTTCTCTTTATTGCACAAGGAGACCACACGAGCAATAATCCACCTGATGGTCACAGTCGCCCACAGACATCTCTCGTCACTAAATAGAGGCTTTTAAGTTGCGGACCTTGCAGACTTAGTTGGAGTACCCTTCAAACCGAAACAAAGCAAAGCATTGCTACTTTGCGGCAGAAATAGCACCCCAGGCTGACTTTGCAGAGAGTCTTACCATCTTTAAATCACTAAAGAGTACCATTGCGGTATCACGGAACTTGTAAAACCTAATGTCCTTAGAGAAATTAGGTACCTCAGGCGCGACCCTACCCGGGGGCGCAAGGGGTGCACAGCACCCGGGCGCCGGGCCCGAGGGGGCGCCGCGCGGCGACCGGCCGCACCTGATCGGTCACTGCAGTCCGAAGTACCGCACGACACGAAGGCCTAGAACCTAATCCACCATTGGTGTCTGATCTGCCCGGAAAATTCTAGTTAGATCGCTTCGCTCGCTACCGCGCCTTGTCTTCTCACCTAATCTAATATCTGTGACGGAACTGCTCCGAAATATAAACCTCGCTTCGCTCGCTCCCGTCCTAGCCGACTACTGGCGCCGGATAGGCTAGGGCCGCCGCTGGGTACCTAATCTTTAAGAAAAGAATTTCTAAGGAGAACCCTAAATTTATTGTGTTTTATTTTATTTACAGACGCAGAATTAGAAGAGGAAGCAGAAAACATGTTATAATCGAAGCATACTCGTACATCTATACAGTTATGTCTAATATTCTTATTGAGAGATTTACCTATACATTCAGAGATTTTCCATTACTGCTAAGTCATAAAATACTTTCATTATTAGGTATAATGACTGTGTAAATAACAAATTATTTATTAAATCGTTTTCTATGTACACAAAGTTCTATTATTCTAAACCCACACGATAGCATATCAATCTGATCTTGAACTTTTACATACTTTGGAGGCTTTGGAGGAGAAAAGGACGTCTGTATTCAGAGGGCAAGTTGAGGGTAGGCACAGGTTGTTCTCCCACTTTATTCATTGTTTATCGAAAGATTTAGCTGTGTGTGCACAACAAAATAAGTAATACCGCGTAATACTAACACTTGTGGTAGATCCCTCGTTAAACATGATTGTTTTACTTTAGTAGACCTAGGGTTGATATAGGTACCTACATATTAATAATGCCTAGGTGCCTAATGGTTATTAGTTAGCCTCGCACTATACATGACGTCGGTTCCATTCCGGTTCTGTTCATTTCATCCAATCACAAAGCGCTGATTTCAAGTCTAGGAGCGTGGCGCATGTTATTGTTATGTTATTGTATGTATTTGTTATTGTTTTAATACTGAAAAAATATTGTTACCAATTAGTTGAGTCCTATGGACTCACACCCCCTTACACCCCCTCACACACACCCACACACACACACACACCACACACACAAACACACACATCACACACACGCCATACACGCATACTTAACTGTTTAATTTAGCATTGCCTTATGTTTTTCATAATTTATTTATCGGAAAGGACTGGCCCCCACAACACAGGGTATCCTAGTGTGGGAGTCAGGGAAATCTGAGAAAATATAAAAGATACTGTCTGCATTAATAATTTTTTATTTTTTATTTTATTGGTTGAGCGAACCGCTCCGGGGATGGAACCGGATACGTGAAGTCTGAGGTTTACACAACGTTTTTGGTGTTTTCAAGAATCTGCTAAAAGGCGATATTGAAATTTCCTCGGTTCAAAAACTGTGTTTGTACTTTGCATAATGGGAGCATTTACATACAATGAAACTACACTGTAAGTACCTTAGTTTTGTTTAAATAATTCTTTAAAGCTTTATACTTCAGACTGAATATCAGTCTAGATTTTATCCCATGAATATTTAGAGGTTTCTGTATTATTAGCACCTATTCTACACGAGCTAGCGTTCGTTTATACTCGTAGTCTGGAGATATTCAAGATAAGAGGATTTGAATTTTGCACGGGTACCTATTGTATACATTTTATTACATTCAAAGTACTTACACTCTGAATAGACGCACAGCAATTTGAATTCAAAACCCTTTAGAAATATTACATGGTCTCAATTCATATAGAGAAGTAATTAAATGATTCGCCATTTAAATATTTGGTTACCAATAATTACATATTTATCTATGGGCCCATGCGGCCTGAAATAAATTTTTATTATTATTATTCAATTATTTGGACATCATACTGTTTTTGACGGCAGTAAAAAAAATCAGGAGCAATACTAGTTAGAAAACAAACTAAGTATTATCAGCAATAAATATATCTTTGATCAGCTTGATAATGTATGTGTTTTCAAAATAAATAGTCATGAACATGATACAAAATAATTACTTGGTCAGCAAGATTATAGAATTGGTCAGCACGAAAATAATATCCACAAACTACATGTCGGAGCGAAACTGACACGGATGGGTTAGGTTGAAGGCTAGGGCGGCAAATAGGCCTTATTGCCGCCCTAGCCATCGTTAGGTTATTTTTTGTAACAACCCAGAATAAACTTACTTTAGACTAGGCCATACCAGTTTATCCTGGAAAGTCTATACTAGGTTCAAGTATTTTGGCCTATGCTAAACTAGTTCGTCCTGAAATCGGGTTTGGCCTCGAAACATTATACATAAAGTTAATTAGCAGATTAAAGTACATTTTACAGCTTGCCAAAATATTATTAAATCTGACTCACTATATTGCTGCAAATGTATTTAATTAGCTAAGCAACCAATTTTAGAGCTGCCCAATATGACATTATTTGCTGACCAATTTTGTTATCTTGCTGGTAGTAGCGTCTCAATTCACTATATGTGCTGACAGAAACATTTTATAGCTGACCAAAACTGAGTTTGCTGACCGTTTAAATGATAGCCATTCATAAATATACCGGGTGTAGCAAAACCCCTTAGAGAGCCGAAAGGGGGGTATTCAATATCCGTAACGGAACATCTTTGTTGGAATACAAAAGGTCATAAGTGCCTACACGAGTGAAATATATGAAACAGCTGATATTTTTTTCGTTATTTGAGATTTGGCCTCACACTGAAAGTTGTTCAGTTATAGATAGTGAACACCCCTCTTTCACCTGTATGTATGTATAGGTTTTTTTTTATTACACCCGGTATATACCGATGTTTTTTTATTTTTTATTTATTACAAAATTTACAGCACTTAAATTTAAAAACACATACTGCCAATTAAAGATTTCCTATTTTAAAACAACGCCTATAGGTAGAAATAAGTTTTGGTGTGTGTGTATATGGATGAGATTATTGGAAATGTGTGTGAGCGTGTTTGTGTGGAAGAGAGTAAGGGTGAAAGGGGTGTGTACATGTGTATGTGTTTGTTCGAGTAAAATTTAGACCATATAATATTTCTTATGACAATGCGCTTACAGCAGCTACTTTGAAGTTATAAAATATTAGTTTAGTGTTGTCTGTTTCTGCCTCAATACTGTCTGACCATTATGTACTCCAACCAAACCTAGTGCATTTGATAGATCGCATCTAGGACTACATCTTTCATTATGGGACGAACTTCCTAAGTAGTGTGGGCCAGGAGCTAGAGATCAAAAAGTATCTTCATATTGTATTGAAATCGCCCAATCACCTTTTATTATTTACTGTATTGGTAGATAAAATGAATGACGTAACCAAGAGCTCTGTAAAAACCTACGGTTTTAATAAATTAGTATGAGTAAGAGTATAAAGGAATTTGAATTCAAATTGCTTTTCGTCTATTCAGAGGCTGCAGCAAAATAAAAACTAGCTTGACTTACTATACGTACGGTAAAGGCTAAGGAAAGTAGTCTGCCCACTGTACACTTGTTACCTTCAGAACGAAAAATGACCGTAATAGTACATTATGATATAAGTGCGGTAAGTTGAAAATTACAGCCGAGGCGATATTGCTAGCCCGAGCCGTAGGCGAGGGCTATAAGGAAGCAGAGGCTGTAATTTTCAAAGCGCACGTATGTCATACGACGTTTTATAACATATTTACGAGGAAATAAATAAAACTTTGACTTTCTTAAACGAATAAATCTTTAATTACTTGTTAAAGCAGTTATAGAAATTTGAACAATTTTTAAAAGTGATTGTTACGTTGCCAGTTGCTTTTTAGCATTGAATAGTAGCACCACAATGAGCTTGACTTATATTTTTGAGAAAGTTCCATGAAATATGCTAAAAACACATTTTCTGAAAATGAATTTGCATCTTTGCTTGTTTTCCATATGATGAAATTTTGATACGCTTGTAAGTATCTATCGGTCGATTTTTCAGGCAAGAGGCTTAGAGTAGCCTTTTTCGCTGCGTTTAAGACTTGTGGCGGTGTCAAATTAATAAATTCATCACTACTTGACGACATTTTCAAATAAAAACAATACAGCGAAAAGAAAAAGCGCGCGGAATAATTTTACTTGTCCACAAATTAGCGATGCGCGCGCATCAACTTTTTTTAGGTAAAGGTACAAAAACAGCCAGTATTACTAATAAAGTAAATTAATATTTTTGTGTTTTTGTTACAGATAAATTGGTTGTAATTTATTGTCAAAATTAATTAAATTAAAGAATTAAATCTTTATTTATTATATTTTATCTCCCAAAGTTAATTTTATTCATAAAATATTGACCACTTTTTTAACATAAAAACTCTTTGCTAAGATTTTAAAAAGTATCGTTCATTTTTAGACGGAGCATCTTAAAAAACCGTACATGTTACTTTATTTAAAAAAACTCGTGCGTTTCACATTACTATAACGCACAAGTGCGTAATGAGATACATTACGATATTGAAATTGGTGTAATTACAGCCACTTTACGAGCAAATATGTTATAAAAAAATATACAAAAAAAATTAAAAAAATACAAAATAATTTTTACGTTTTCAAGTTTGCTGTTGGACCCCGCACTAGGGCGACCCTGTGTCGCGGCGATCCTTAATCACATTAACAATAAGTATTAAATTAATTAATTTGGACTCGGTTGTATTTTACAAAAATATATAGTACCTATATAATGTGTATGGTATACGTGGGAAAGGGTGAGGGTGCGGTGTGTGTGTTTGTGTGTGGGTGTGTGTGTGTGTGTGCGTGCGTGCGTGTGTGTGTGTGTGTGTGTGATCTAAATCAAATGATTTGCCCTCTTATTGTGGAATGCACAAAGTCGCCTCCGTAGCATTGTAATCCAGTGTTAATAACCATTTGATAATTTTCTGTAAGTAATAAAACTTTTTGTTAAACTAATAAGTCCAAGCTTTGACAGGAAAAAGTTTAAAAATCTTACTGCGGCAGGGAAGACAATTTCATATTAGTGTACCGAATTTACCTTATCTCTGTTGGGTGAGAAGACTTGAATCTTGAATACGTATCTCTGTGACGCACTAACAAGTCACACCGTGGCAACACCGCCATGATTTGAAGCTTGAAAGACACGCGATGAGACGTCCGAAGTAATGATGGTAAGTGCGACTACAGAGCTCCTCCAACGACAACCCACGGCGCTCTTCGAAACCTTGTGGATATCTGAATGACGACTGACATTCACGCGCGGCGTTCGGGGCCACTCTGAACAATCTGGTGTGTCTTGGTCCGATAAGCAGTGGCGCGGACCTGGCTGATTTCGAGCATGCGTTGTTTCCTAGCGTTTTTTTCTGACGGTGCGACTGGTTCACATATTGAAAGTCGCTCAGCGTGCTGTGGAAAGAGCTGTGCTCGGATTATCTCTGCTGGATCGAATACGAAATGAGGAGATCCGGCATAGAACAAAAGTTATCGACATAGCTCATAAGATTAGCGAGCCGAAGTGGCAGTGGGCCGGTCACGCCTGTCGCAGAACCGACAACCGCTGGGGGAGACGAGTTCTGGAGTGGAGACCGCGTTTGAGCAAACGTAGTGTGGGACGCTGTCCTGCTAGATGGAATGACGATCTGCGCAAGGTGGCAGGCAACGACTGGATGAGAAGAGCCGAAGATCGGGCTCAATGGCGCCCCCTGGGAGAGCCCTATGTCCAGCAGTGGACTAGAGTAGGCTGCTGATGATGTTTTCTAGTGCTACATCTGTCATCATCGTCATCGATTATCTCCTGTCTCTCTTTCTTCTTCTACTTCTGAGTACGGGTCGGACTTGTCACCTACCCATCTCGCCGGCAGCAATCAGTCCATGCTCCTGAATTCCTGAAGCTTCCTTGACATTTAATTTTAATTTTACTCCACCGGCTTCGTCAAATATCACTCGCCCATTTATTGACGATTGACTAATATTCAATTGTCAGGATATATGACTCTAGATCTGTAGAAAAGTGGAAATTAATAATGCAAAGAAAAGCAATAATGGCGAGCATGCAAGCCAACTATTTTAATGGCCCTGCCTCGGTCTAGGAAAACACATTAAAAATCCATTAAAAACCACAGCTTGGCACAAGCTCCCGCCCAAATTGAAGCACATTACCCTCCCTCATTTGAGGTAGTTGGGTAAATAATGCAACAGTTTAACCATAGTTTTTTTTTTCTTAAAGCGAATTCTTGTTAAACTTCATACTCTACCATGTATATCGTTACTATAATCGCAAACATTCATGAATTGATAATCCATACTCTAGATGGTCTCACGAGCTGAATAACAGATATTCCTTGCTGACTACTTTTAGACAGTCTATTGACAACCAAAGTTAGTTAAACCTGACGATGGCCAGGGTCAAGGAAGTGACAGATAGAATAGTCTCTATGACTGGACTTTACTTACAATAAGTTATATAATAGTTTTAGTAATTTGTATATATTTTTTTCCCTCAGTTAGTATAGCATAGCATAGCTGTCGGCCTGGTTTTCAGAGGCTGCGCTGGGCGTTCGCCACTTCCAAGTGTTGATGTTGACCCTGGGCATGGTGTTCGTGGCCTGCATGAAGGTCATCATGAGCATCGCCATCGTCGCCATGACCGACTCCACTCGAACCAACGTGAGTGTCACACACAGATGTGTATCCGCGTGTTCCATCCTCGCCCTCATCGTCACTTCCCATCAGATGAAATTGTGGTCAAACGCGGATCTAATCTGAACATAAAGAAAAATCTAGAATGTCTCTTACAGACATTTGAGTGGAGCCACCAGACGCAGAGCGTGATCCTGTCGTCGTTTAAGTGGGGCTACATGGTGCTGATGGTGCCGGCGGGCGAGCTGAGCGCGCGGTACGGCGGGATGGCCGTGCTCACTGTCTGCATCGCCGTCAACGCTGTGACTTCTTTGGTGTTGCCGCTTGGAGGAACTTATGTGAGCAGCCTTGTTTTGGCTTGTTTTGTCACAGGTTTACTAATTAAAAATATAGGACATAATATTTTTTATGCTTGTAAAATGAGACTAAACTTGGAATGTGAGATTGACCTTACGGATTTAACAAAGACGCGCGCTGCTGGAAAATCGGACTAAGAAAAAATCTGACGGATTTCTTTACCTTCCAGTGATTTAAAGATTCAGGAATCAAAGATAGCAAACAGTGGAGTCGAGATACCACCAGTACAGGCTTATGTACAATACTGGTTTTAAAGGGCTGTTGATGATGATGACGAAATATATATTACAGTGATGCTCATCTACCACGTTATGATCGGTGACCTGTATGTAGTGCTTTCTGAAGTGAATAATGAAACAGTTCTTCTTTCAAGGGTGGTTGGCAGTTTGTCTGTGCATGCAGAGTAATGCAGGGTCTCGCGCTAGGTCTTCACATCTCGGCGATACACAACCTCATCTCGAAGTGGATTCCCGTGGAGGAGAGAACCCGTATGGGCACTATCATCTATGCAGGTAAATACTATTGGTAATTTCACAAATCATAACGTCTTGTTCATGCATGGTTGATCAGCATTTACAACTAAACTGCTTAACGCATTTATTCACTTCAAACCCCGTAACAAGACTCTCGACTCTTCTATAGGTGGCCACCTGGGGACAGGACTACAGCTGATTGTCGCAGGAATCATTGCAGACTACTGGGGCTGGGCAGCAATCTTCTATGTCAATGGTGTCTTTGGAGTAGTATGGATGGTAGTCTATATAATTATGGGATCAGATTCACCACAGAATTCCAAGAGAATTAGCACTGAAGAAAGATTTTACATTCAGAATTCTTTGCAGCATATTGGTGGACATAAGGTCAGTTGAAGATAGATTTATTTTTAATTGGTTTAATCTTTTATAAATGAAGCATTTAATTGATAAGTGAAAGTATGTTGTTCTTTGGACTGAAGAAAGTGAAAACTCCATGGAAGGCTATATTGACGAGCGTTCCGTTCCTGGCGCTGACTGCGGCTAACACCGGTTACGGCTGGGGCTACTGGACTCTCCTCACCGAGATACCCACCTACATGAAGCAAATTGTCGGCGTGGACATTAAATCTGTGAGTTCCACTTTCATTAGGCTGAAATTCCTTCATTATAACCGGTCTATTCTTGTCTCTACTACAGTTTGTATGGTGGACCCTTGCATCTTTAGAATGTTATTGAAATCTATAAAACTTTTCCAGAATGGATGGATGTCCGCATTACCGTACTTCACCTCGTACATTTTGAGCTTTCCCGTTGGGTTTCTGTCAGATTACCTGCTGCGGAAGAAGTGTGTCAGCCTCACAACTAGTCGGAAAATGTTTAACACATTCGGTAAGAAATGATTTCATTAATGCTTCCCGTAATCACCATAGCTTGCTTTGACGGGTCAATACCGGGCGGGTGAACAAACTCTTGAGACAGTCTTTTATTTTCAAGACTTCCTCGTGATACTGCTAGCTCGGTGTGAACCCGCCACTAACGCTTACTATTTGCATAGGAACCTCCTGCTCAGCTATATTTCTGGTGGCACTGTCGTACTCTTCCAGTGACGTCACCACAGCAGTGGCAATGCTCACAGCCGCGGTGGGACTCAGCTCCGCGTATCTTGCTGGGTTTAATGTAAGCTTTACCTTCACCGTGTCTACATTTTGTATAGTTATGCCAAGTTTTTCGATTTCATTGTCCGATCTATAATTATCTTGATTATTAATCTTATCTTATCATGACATCATGGTCAGGTAAACCAAAGATAGAGCTTCTATCGTCTACACTTTAGCCAAAATTCATAACCTGACAGCGACATGCACGATGCCTGTAAGTGACAGCACAATAGCATCAAATTCTCCATTCACTGCAACACAAATATGGCTTCAACAAGAATACATTTATTATAATCGCCCCTACTCGCCCGTGGTTCCCAGTTGGTCCAGCTGGACATGGCGCCGAACCACGCGGGCACCATGGTGGGCGTCACGGGCTTCATCTCCAACGTGGTCTCCCTCGCCGCGCCCCTCACCGTCGGCTTCCTCATCAGGGACGAGGTATACAGACTGTTGTTGTAGGACCACTTCAGTTGTATACATACGGACTGCATGACGTCTGCAAGCCAGCTTTTCAAAATTTCAGTTTTGATGCGGTTTCTGTGCAGTTCTATTGCAGTCGGTTCAACTGCACTTTTGCAGCTGCAAAATTTTCGCCTGGCAGCCAGCTGGCTGCCAGGCGAAATACAAGCCGTCTGTGTACGACTAAGACTCGTATGATATTAGGTATTGCCGCTAAGCATTATCGTCAGTCAGCACGCTTATTCTTCTCCGGAGGTTTGCGGTACTATTGCGCCAACTTTTCTGCAGACAAGTATTATCTTCTAGATCTCTTTGAATGCCACATGCCAAGTCCACAAGATTATCATTCACATTTAAAGCTTTGTCTTTACATCGAACTCGTGCCTCAACTGGTACTTACTCTACTTTCTATGCATTTTTGCACGGATCTATCGTTAAAGAAAACCTTCATCAGGAAACCTGTAGTCCTGGAATGTGTCTGAAGACATATGAAATCCACAAAGCAGCACTAGCCCCGCACGTTTATACTATGAACCATATCTTATACTCTTGTGCATAAGATATGGTTCATGGTATCGCATACAAAAGAGCCCTTCAGCAATAACTCTTTTTAATGCAATAGTAGCACATAAACGACGTGCAACACAAGTTTTACTATAGACTTTGTGTTGTCGTACACAGTCGTCCCCGAGCGAGTGGCGCAAGGTGCTGTTCCTGGCGGCAGGAGTGAACGTGGCCACCAACCTAGTGTTCGTGGTGTTCGGCACCAGCGAGCGGCAATCCTGGAACGAGCCCGCCAGCGCCAGGGCCTCGGGTGAGACCAGCTCAGGGAGACTCTTAGGGAAACGGTTTCTGTCCGTCCATTGGGAGGGGGATACGAGATCGATATCTGTGATTAGGAGGTTCCAGTGCTGCTATATACCATAGTTTGCTGTTTTGCACGTATTATACGGTAAGTGCACCTTCTGGGACAACTGGATGAGAAGAAGAACCAAAAATCAGGCAGTGGACAAAAGTAGAAAAAAGCAAAGCAAAAAATGGTAGTGAAAAGCAATAAATGGTATGAGTATGAGTATGAGTAGGCTGCCGGTGTTGATGCACCTTCAGAATGCAAATAGGAACAGAACTGATTAAAAATAGGACGTACAGTTTAGTATTCTAACAAATATCACATCATAAGGTTATGGTATTTTCCTAGCTTTAGGCTAGTTCCTGCCACTTCACGGCGCAAAATTCCCTGCCGAAAAAGATGACGTAACTGATACTCTTCAGTTCAGTGTGCCTACCGCTGCCGCTATCAATTGAACTGAAGAGTAGATCAGGAGCGTCATCTTACTACAACATCAGTCAATTTTGCTTCGGTTTGTAGAGTTATATGATACATATTGACTGCTGAGTATCTCGCACGTAGGGGAGTGTCATAATTCGTCGATTTGTCTCTGTTTGCTTTATCTGCTGTCCTACGTACTAATGTCTGATGGTTGAGAATAATGACGAGCTTGTCGCGATTATAATGATAGTTTGTTGTTATGCTACAGATTTAACGAGGAGTCCCACTCAGAAACAAGAGGATCGATCTTCTTGATTATTCATATAAGTTATTGTCTATATAGAAATTAGGTTACCTAGCTAGTTCTGTATATTTACCTACTTAATGTATTAAAGTTAATAAATAATAGTCTAATATCGATTTTGTTTAAATGTCGTGTAAACCTTTTCAACGATAATTCTAAAAGTGAGTGAAATTTTGGGCAGCTTGTGAGGAGATATTACATGAACCTGAAGGAAATTCCTAAGTGAAAAGGGCCAGTCAGATTCCTGTGTTATTATAATATAAATCTAAAGTAATGGCGGCGTACATCGACGCGAACCCGGCACGAACTCAACTCGGAGCAAAGCTTTGAAATGTGAGCTTTATATCGTATAACATACAGTAGGTTTTCAAAATCTAAAAGTAGAAGGTGAAGTAGTCGTCGATGAGTTGTCAACGCGCGGGCCACTCGTCGACAACTACTTCACTGGAATTTTGAAAACCTACTGTATGTTATACAGCTTTCATTTCTATGCTTTGTTCCGAGTCGAGTTCGTGCCGGGTTCGCGTCGAGTCGCTACAATGTGCGATGGCGTTTAATGAGCAAGTAAATATTGAACTTACGGGGCGTTCCTTCTTTCCTGAGAATTTTATCTCCCATTAGCAACCAGTGGAAGCACCACTGTGACCCACCGGCCACTATCCGAGGGCGAATCTGAGCATGAATTGTTGCAAATTATTTTCATCCCCGCTGCTGTTTTCGAACCCTGTAGAAAAGTATACAGTGGTGCGAAATGTAGGTACATACCCGCGGGCGTGTCCGGTCCACAGGGATCACACATAAATAACTGCGCAATTAAACCCAAGGTCAATTGCAGGGTTCCAGTTATCTTTGCCATCCACAACCTCACCACTAGCACCAATAACAGGTCTTAATACCGACGTGTTAGGTCCAGCTTGCCGTGGCCAGCAGTGTCGGTGAATGGCGTCAAATTGCAGATAATGTTTAACGCCTCTTGCAGCGATAACCTCTGGTCTTCATATGAAGTTTTATCTAATAAATGTTTTGATTTGAGATTGGGACATGGAAATGTGTTGAGAATTAATGGAACTAGACTAGATGCGCAGACTCTTGACACCTTCAGGAGAAAACTTAAAATCTATACAATTGATCTACAAAAATCGGACACTGCTCCGTACATTCTTTAGGTACCCTGTAACTTACACAATCTGGAAGTGCTCGGTAATCTTATGCCTCTACTGTGAACTACCATCCACACACATAATACCATGTAAATACACCCGCACCATGCCATCACCCTCCCACACACTCAGTACCTCACATACACACTAATATCCTCATTCATACAAACATACACATTCATACATCACAACACGCACACACTGTTGCTTTCTTCGTCCGTGCAGTCACTGAGGGGCCAGCTGAAGATCAGCGCTGTGGCTTGCCTCAGCATAATGCTGAGCTGGTGTACCCTTTTTGGCACTGTACCACACCAAATGTTCTGTGCTGCATGTATTAAACTTTATATACTTCTGTATTCTGGTGTTTACAGCGCTAAATAAACGATTTCAATTTCAACTACTTTTTTTCCACAACGAATTCCATAAAAGCAGTAGTGGTGTTTTCCTGGTCATTGCTTTACAATTATTTTATAGTTACTTACCTACTGTAGTCTTAGACACCGTTTTTTACTTCTTGAAATATTGGCCTCCTCTTCTTTTAGTGGATTATTGATTTAAAATTTACCTTCATCGGCGAACTATTAAATAAGAATCTTGTGGTACTCCATGCTCTCTGCCTGCCTTGAATCCTCTCTAGATACACCCAACCCTGTGTACTGAGACGTGTACTCTGATCTACAAACCATTGCCTGAGTCACTAATCACCAATTTTGTATTTATTTCTTTTTCTGTATGATCGACACCTGAGCAAGCACACCACGAAGGTCGATTTATAATTATCAATTTTAATTTTAATGTATACCTTATCGCTTTTAAGGTTTACACTTCTCAACCAGAACATCGACACAGACCCTAATGGCTCTCTTTCCTCTCCATTTATACCCTCCATTTATATCTTTATTTATTTATTCTAAAGCCTATTATGATAGTCTTTATGGCTGCCAAAGAAGTAAAAGAGCCATTACCGAAAATTCTTCCACCCTTCATTGGTTGGCGTTGCATTTCAATTTATTCTTTTATTTACACTTACATAAGTAGGTACAGGTAAGAGGTATTTAAAAATGTAACCTCACTCAGGGCTCAAAAGATGCATTCACTCACCCTTATTTAATGTCAGGCTATCTGACTCCCAACCAGGTTTCCCTGTGTGCGGGATATCAGGAATTTAGGTTGGGGATTAGTAAACAGTACCCAGGTATAGTAGGCGACAACCTCGGAATGCCGTTGCTATGGACAATTGGACATTATATATTGTTGCTAGGTAATAGGACGTAATTACAGTACGGCAAACGGAGCGCTTACGGCGTTGTCATCCGTCGTATTCTCAGGGGAATAATACTACTTATTCCTCTGAAGTCGTGTCTGACTAGAAACGAATCTTGACATTCCCTTTGATATTGAACATGCATGGTTCGTAAACAAAGGTTTATTTGAATACTAGGCTCTCAACGGTAGGACGTCACAAATAAAATAAAGACACAAGTTTTACAATTAGTTTTAAATAAGTTATTCAATTTTAAATATAAAACTACGAGAGAGCCTTCTCTCTATCCTCTCTTCTAAGTCGTGTGTGAGGAACACACGGCTTAGAAGAGAGGATACCAGATATTCGACCTGTACTAACAATTGGATCAGGAACTAACCCATACAATTGTTGTGCATGGATTAAACGCGGCAAGATTCGCTTCAGCTTATGGTGATGGTGACTTGACTCTGCTCTCAGACACGGTAAACTAACTATTCAGGTGAGCTACAGTTTTATATTGCTTGTTGGGGGAAGACACCAGCAAGGAGACAATCTCTGCCTTTCATTTTAGTATCTATTCCTCACATTTGGTGATAAGACAATTATTCCATAGAGATAGATATAGGTGCGTTGCGGTGCGGTTTTATGTCTTCTTCTAAGTCGTTTTCCTCGTTGCTGAGGGTCGTGATCATTCTAAGGAATTAATCACATAGAACGACTCTCGTGGCAGATTTAATGGAGTGGTTTGCCCATTGCCTTCCCCATTTCACACACTGTTTATCTGAGTAAGCAGTTTCTCTCACGATGTTTTCCTTCACCGTCAGAGCAGTCGGTAAATGTACGTAAGTCTTTCGAAAAAACCGAAAAACTCATTGGTACATGGCATTGCCTGGTTTCGAACTCGGACCTGCCGCACGGGAGCACGGGAGTCCGACGTCCTAGCACCGACGCCACCGGCGCTCAATCCAACATAAACAACATGTTAATTGCCTGCCTGTGTTACAGCTATAAACATTCAAGGCTTGATTCAATAATAATTTACATATTTGAGAAATAATAAATTATCCTTGGAGTATTTTCCTGTCCGTTAAAAGATTCCGAATCTATGCTTTTAACAGAACGTAAAACGAAATGAAATACATTTATATGTGTTAGTATGATATTTTAGGGCCGTACAAAAATCTGCTATTTCTAGCGTACAAATATTTAAGTAATCCGTACATTAACAATTAATATTTGTTATCTATTTATTAGTTGTAAATGTCAGTTATACTTTATGTCATTCATTACATTACATTATTATATAAGTATTGTAACGGTACGCTTTCGGCAGGTTCCCGAAAGCTGTCGTTACATACAAATACCACATAATTGCACTGTTTAACATAGTTTACATCTTAAAGTTGAGAATGTCTAGGTTATCTGTCGGTTTGTTTACGTTCTCGTTGACATTTAGATTTTTAATTCTTTTCATGGCACAAGCCACTAGGCTCTGGCTAAATAAAAACATATTCATCCGAAGTCGTTTTACGTGGAACGGAGAAAGCACGAGAATGATTTTGCCAAGTGACATAGGTAGGGCCTTTACTTCATAATACTTCCACGATTGATTGAGAAAACGTTGGTAGCTCATTATGAATGGTAAAAAACACAGCTGCCATCGAAAAAAAGAAGATATTGTCTATAGTTCTTTTTCATTCGAATCTTCGGCCGGAGAGCTTCGCCTTTTCCAAAATGTGTAGGAATTACTCAAGAATAATGTAAGGTAATGAATGATGTGAGCTCGAGCTCACCCACACACTGAGCTCGAGCTCACCCACACACTGAGCTCGAGCTCACCCGCACACCGAGCAGCCGCGGGCAAATTGAGCCTGACACTTCTCTTACTTTAAAAGCAAGGCTATAGTATGTCATTCATTACCTAACATTATTATTTTACTCTTATCCTATCATATATCATTTTCCGGTACCAAAATTATCTTTGTGCAGCTTATTATAATCTAAGAATTCCCGAACTGAATAAAAAGAGAAAAAACAGCAGCTCCACAGTTTTCCTGTCGCAGAAAACGTGTTAACATGTAGTACCGATGAGTCGCGTGCCCGCGGCCGCCTCCTGAGCCCAGTCTGTCGGCGCGGTCTCTGGAGGTGACATGAAGTCGATGAGATAGCCGACACGAACCGACTAGCAGACAAGTGACAGCAGACATGGGAGTCGTCGCCGAAACTGATAATGTCAGACCAAGTAAGATGCTGCCAATATTTTTATGGGGCTTTTTCAACAAAACAAATTCCTGGTTTTTAATAATAAAAATTAAAATAAAAGTTTATTGATGCAGACAGTATCTTTTACATTATCTCAGATTTCCCTGGCTCCCACACTAGGGTACCCTGAGCTGTGGGGGCCGGTCACTTCCGATATCTCTATTATAAGGTTACATAATAAGGTTATGCATTTTTTTTCGAAGAGATACCCTCACTTTGAAATCAATGGTGACCATTAAATTAGGTGGGATCATGTGCCGTACCCCCTTGTGCAAAGGGAGGCCTATGCTCCAATTGTGGGGACGTTAATGGGCTGATCAGAGAAACTAGGCGGGAACGGGTGGTTTTGGCACAATCGGCACCTTCTGTCCAGGGGATTCAGGTTCTACTCCTGGTATGGAAGGTGTCAGAAAATGCAAGTACTTTCCCGGCTCTGGATCCAGTACCCAAATAACACGTACTAAATTTATCTATTTAACTATTTATGTGATATAGGGATTCTAGTTTGTTAGGTTTTTGTCGTTCTGCCTACTGGGTAATAGTTGTTTTGTATAGCATAGCATGGCATAACTCTCACGTCCATAATCCCCGAGGGGATAGACAATCGAACCACCCTCATCATAGGTAGTTCCCACTTTTCGTCGTAAGATTTGGTGGACAAACGTGATAAGTGGCGAGCATATCGCCGTCTACTAGGTGTAGAATAGTATACGCAAAATCCCTTAGTTGCCTCGTACGACACCCACGGGAATAATTGGGTTGGTGCTATTCTTTATGGCCGACACGACACGGCAGTTAAATATTACGTAAAATAAGGCAGTTGAATGTTATAGTATGTACAAATTTTCCTAATTTTGAGATCAAATTTGCCTCCAAGGAATAATAAAAATAAAACAATGAGGTTGATACAAGCGGTTGACTAATAATTTTTGGACCGCCCCACGTCTTGTCTTGTTTGTTAGTCTGTCAGTCACAGCGTCTCACAATGCATCTCCTAAAGGTCGATTGATTCAGCTTATTTCTCATCTTTCCTATCAAATAAATGCATCTAGTGATGGCGGTTGGCCAACTTTACTTTTCTCCAATACTTCACTTTCAGTTCTTCGGATTTAATAAAACACTTTTCCTATAAAATCTACACTTTATAGCATATTCAATAAGACTTCATTTTC
Source organism: Hofmannophila pseudospretella (assembly GCA_947369225.1). Classification (NCBI taxonomy): domain Eukaryota; kingdom Metazoa; phylum Arthropoda; class Insecta; order Lepidoptera; family Oecophoridae; genus Hofmannophila; species Hofmannophila pseudospretella. The sequence goes on from OX376324.1 coordinate 246,247, forward strand.
AGGAAGCCTTAAAATTTATTTCATGAACAGAGAATTTCAATTTCTTGATTGTATTAAATGGACGAGAACGGTCTTCACACAACGTCTTCGTCCTCAGACAGACCTTCAGATTACGTTAGGAACAAGGTGATCAGTGTAATTGATGGTGTCAGACCTTACCTTCATAATAATTAATTGGGGAAGAAGGACTCTCCACTCACCCTAGGATTCGTCCTCCCCTGCGATAACCAAATCTAGGATTAACAACCGCAAAGGCTGACAAATCCGACCCCCTATAAGATGTGATAAGGATTGAGTTGAGAGGACGAATCCGAGGGTGAGTGGCGGGTCCTACTTCCCCTTATAATTTTTACAATTAAAGTGATCATGATCACTATGACAAATATGGTAACCATTATATGAAATGTATCTTCCAGAGGGCATGGGCGTGCGGCACTTGCAGACGCTGCTGCTGTTCCTGGCGATGCTGCTGGCCTTCACCATGCGAGTCAACATGAGCATAGCCATCGTCGACATGGCCGACGACACTCGCGAGGGGGTGAGTGCCCTAATATATAATATAGGGTCGAAAAAGGGGTGTTAAATCAGTATCCATAACTGAACAACTTTCACTATGGGGCCAATAACTCTGAAATCGTGAAAAAAAATCATAGTTGTCATAACCCTCGATCTCTAATCCTCGAGGGGGTAGACAGAGGAACCACCTTCATAGGTAATTTGCACTTTTCAGCGTATGATTTGGCGGACAAACGTGATAGATAAATCTATCGCCGTCAGCTAGGTGTTTCTACATTAAGATCATTAGTCGCCTCGTACGACACCCACGGGAAGAGTTGGGGTGGTGCTATTCTTTACGGCTGGCACGACCCGTTAAAAAATAGCTGTTTCATTATATTTCAAACGTATATATAGGTACATTCGCGTATCGCCATCAATAACCAAAGTCTCCTCTAAGACCCGAATCCCTTTCTAAGAGCTCACGGATTGTACAATACTGCGAGATCCTGGGGTTCAGTAGAGCTCAAGTGCGGAAGAGCATGCCAGGAGGCACAGGAGACGGTCGCCCACGTGCTGTTAGAATGCAGTGAGGTGCACCACCTCCAGGCCGGAAAGCTTCGGCACCCTCAGGTAACTTCCCGAAGTCCCACAGTACATTAAAGGACTGCTAGACTTGTTGGCGAGGTTGGGGTGGCTTGTTTTTCCATCAGACGCAAAATAGGCGCTGTACACGTTGAGTTGCGGAAACCAGCCCGTTACTACAATACAATACGCCATATCAAAGGCCTACAGGCGGCCTGAACAACTCTAATAATAGATGAGACACTAACTAACGCGCTAACTAAACGATAAACAAAACAAACAATAAGTAACAATGTGAGTTCTGCACTTGACAGTATATGATACATAGATATAAATCAAAACAGAGATTAGACTATAAAAAATAAAGGATAAGGCAACTTAAACCATTCTGTGAACTTTATTTTCGGACACAGATTTAAAATTACAGTGACTTAAGGACAAGAAGATGTGCGAATAAGGTTCCTTGATACGACCACTACTAAAAAAACTGACCGTTAATTTTATTACACTGTAGGTGATGAACCGAATTTTATTACATAATCGTGTTAAAAGTTTATCTTTCGGTCCGAATGTCATTCATCTCATTAAAAGTTGTTTGAAAACCTAAACAGCTACATATTTTTAAACGCTTAAACGATATTCATAAACACTTCAAAATATTCTCTTTTTTGTACTGTATCATAGCTTTTTAGCAACGATCTGGATGCGGCTAAAATATCCTGGGAAACCATAGAGTCTGCGGCATCGGACAGAGCGCGGTGGAAGAATATTGTCTCAGCCCTAAGCACCACTAGGCGCTCTAGGAGCTGAAGAAGAAGAGAAGATCAAAGCTTTTAAACTGAAATAACATTTCTTAAGTAAAAAATGACTTGTTCTTAAATATTTAAAAACAATAGGGTCATGTTTTTGATCTGCTTACAAGGAAGCATTTATTGACACGTGACATCAGAGATAAAGACATAAATATACGCATCAAATAAATAACACAACTGCATATCTAAGTGGGCGGGGCTGTGTCACGTGGAGTTGCAACTTGCACTCGGGTGCACCCAATAATTTCCACTCACTGCCCTAATCGATATTGTCTTCGTCTCGGAAAATAACTGAATCTGCGCATTCTGATTCAGATTTCATCACCTGGAAGATCTTTTTATTTACACCTTGTTCACGCCAAAGGCTGGACTTGCGAAAGAAGAAAGCGGACTATAAGAAAATGAATGTCTCACGCAGCTAGGCGGAACGGGAACCGAGAAAGAAAGAAATTCGTGCACCAACCTGTAACTTTCCAGAGCCGGTCGCGGCGAGGCGGTCTAGCGGCAGCTTCCCCTGACTCCTCACTCGAAAACACTCGCGGAGAACTAAGGCCACGATCACACTTTAGAGCGGGCAGCGAAGGCTTCCACGACAGTGGTTTATGCCTTTAGCGATATAACACGGCAGAGCTCGGAGCGTCGCATTTGAGAACTGATCGACCGATGATTTGCATAGGTCGAGCATCCCCAGCAATTTATGCTGCTAGTATGCTTATCCAGTGACGGTAGCTGCTGTTATGCAACAATATTAACTACATACTCATACATACGAGTACATGCTTTATTTTGGTTCAAGCGGTTATATGGTCTTGCATCGTGCATTGCGTTGCATCTTTATTCATAAATAGCGGTCGGGCGGATTTGTTTCCTTCATGTCTTTATTACATACATACATAAACTCACGTCTACAATCCCCGAGGGGGTAGACAGGAACCACCGACAGGTAGTTGCTACTTTTCGACGTAAGATTTGGTGGACAAACGTGATCGGTGGCAAGATGTCTATATTACTTCTAAAGAAATCTCCAGTAATTATAATGTGTTAGTTATTTTTAAAGATAAAGTGCTTCAAGCAATCGCAGGTCGTGATAGGTTAACGAGAGATTCATTACAAATTAATTTGAGGTCAAACGCTAATAACTCTGAGATAAACATTTGCAAATATTCCACTCGTGAATTAAATTTTATCAAAGCTTTTTCGACTAAAATACTTATACATACGGTTTGTAAATAATAACGTATAACCTACGTAATAAAAGGTACTTACTTGCATTAAAAATTTGACTTGTAACTCTATAAAAGTGTATAGGTAGAGAAGAAAATAGATAATGTAAGGATGTTGCCATAACCATACCGACGTCGCAGAAATCGATTGACGGGGATCGATCTATGTGGTAACTTTGGTTGATCGACGCATCATCATCAGCAGCCTACTCTAGTCCACTGCTGGACATATGCCTCTCCCAGGGCGCGCCATTGAGCCCGATTTTCTGGTTTTCTCATCCAGTCGCTGGCAGCCACCTTGCGCAGATCGTCGCTGAGATTGACGCATATTCAACCTAAACCAAATACAAATCCAGTGGAAACAAACAAGGTACTCGCTGTACCAATCTCACATCATCATCATCAGCAGCCTACTCTAGTCCACTGCTGGACATAGGCCTCTGCCAGGGCGCGCCATTGAGCCCGATCTTCGGCTCTTCTTTTGCGCTATCCATGGGAGGTAATGCCATAATCGCCACGCTAGGCCTGCGGGTTGGCGATCGCAGTAGCCGGGTCGCTTGCCCCGATGACGCTGCTGCCCGTCATCGTGCTTCTGGTATTTTGACCGAGCCAGAATTTGAGTGGTTATACCGCCACTAGTCGGTCGCCAGGGACTCGTTCGCTAATCGGCAGAATGCACCACGTGCAGGTGAGTTTGGCATTTGGAGGTATCTAGATGTTGGTGACCCCCCTTACATCACATTGTTCTAATCCTCAGCAATCTTACTAAAAGCACTTATGAAATGAAGTGCATACACACAGTGCACACAGCAATGAATTTGCTGCGAATATGACGTGGCTAGTGTTGATATCAAGTATGCTATGTAAAATCGTAATGTATGGCGACGTTCCATACATTTTGAGGCCCAGTGTTTCTGACGGTTTATTGGCACCCAAAGAGGAAAAACGGGCCAGATGTCAGACTGAATCAATTGCATATATTCTACAAATTCTTCATTCCCGACTTCTAAAACTGTATGAAATAACTTAGCATAAAATTATATTTAAAACTAAACCTATATCATTTATGAAGAGGTCTTGGTTTATTTTATAATAACTGGGCCCTGGGTTGCCGTCGTCTTTGTAATCTAACAAATTATATGTGTGATCTAAAAAACTAACAGCACAACAGTTATCGTCTCAAATAAAAGAGATATGCCGACAGCCGCTGGTATTCTGTTATAGACGAACATTAAATAGAAATAGTAGAACCATAAATATCACACCTTGGGGCCGTGGGGGCCTGGAGCCCACTGCCTCTACCGGGCAATAGCCAAGCGCCTCGTAGAGACATCCCGGGACCAGAAGGCTGGCCTCTCCTTCGCTCAGCGTATAAGCCTCGCTATGGCGGTGTTGCCCCGCTGTATGCAGCGGGGCAACACCGCCAGCCTCCTCTGGACACTCCCTGCAGGGAGCGATCTTTTACTTGTAAAATAGTTAGGTATTTTTAGCTTAAGTATGTACTTTAGTGTTATTTTAGTATTATTTTATTTTGAATAAACTCCAATATCAAACTAAATAATAAAATAACAGAATCAACACACAACGAAATTTTAGACGTAGACACCAGTGTCCCAGGATTATTTCGTCAACATATTCTCCGAACAAGTTTTCAATGTGGCACTGTAGTGACAGCCAATACGTATTTACGTTTTCTATAGAATGGTTGAATGAGAATGTTGGCTGGTCACATCTGTCGTAGAACTTATAAAGGTTTAAGTTCTTCAGTAGAGACTGAGATGTACCTTCAGATTAACTTAGTGTAGGACAGCTCTCTGCTAAATGGAGTGTTGATCTGCGAGAGAGAGATCTCTGTATATAAAAATAACAAAAAAATATATGCTATATTATTTTAGATGGTAAATTAGAAAATACAAATATACTTTACTCCACATCCGGAACAAAAACAAAACATACAACATAAAGAGAGGTACAATACAATGTGCAGAAAGTGGCCTTCGCTTTAAGCGATATCTTCCAGGCAACCTTCAGGTGATTGAAAAATCATATGATACATAATATACAGGTGTAAAAGGCGTATGAAATAGATACTACCCTCAAATAAAAAAATGCAAATTAAAAATGCTAAAGTTGTTGATGATTGTCGAGCTCTAGTACGAGTATATTTGGCCTAAACTGTCACAATGAAGCACAAATCTAGACCGTGCACGCAGGTGCTGATGCAGGCATCGAGTCGTAGATTGATCACCTAAAGTCAAAGAATATAACGCGACTTCTCTCTTCCTTGTTCGCAGCATTTCAACTGGAGCCTGGGCGTGCAGTCAGTGATCCTATCGTCTTTCTTCTGCGGCTACGTGGTGCTCCAGATCCCAGCAGGCGAGCTGGCGCGGAGGTTCGGCGGCAAGCTGCTCATCACCATCGCCGTCGCCGTCAACTCGCTGCTGTCGCTGCTCATACCATATGGAGCTACCGTGGTGAGTGCCACTTGAGCACAGTCATGTGCTGAATTATATTTTTGGATAGTATTGTGGCGACGCACGACGCGCGCCACTACGATACAGTACCTACTCACATCGGCGTAGAACGCGCTATCGAAATTTTCCTATGACTTCGTATATATACGAGTTCCAAACATCCATAGTCGGACCAGCACATCTGGTCACCAGGCACAACACCCCGCCTGGTGGAAGATCTTCCCTTTTCCCTTTCATACTACTGACATTACGTCATCCATGCCCTCTCATAGCGCGTTCCTACAGTATATTAGTTTTAGCAGTCCACTGCGCTGGGGAAATAATTAGCGTTTGTTCTTTATTGAAGTGAAATACAATTGCTAGTTATTAACTTCTCCTACTCAATAAGCTTTTGAACATTTCATTCATAGGCCTCTACATCTACAAAAGATGATTTAAGCAGCATATGCGTCATTTATGTTCGTAGCTAAAATTCCCGATAACCAGTGCGTGAAATGAGGAAGGCAATGGCAAACAACCTCATTAAATCTGTCCAGAGAGTCGTTCTATGTGATTAATTTCTTAGAATGATCACGACCCTCAGTAATGAGGAATACGACTTAGGAGAATTCTTATTCTAGGATGTTTATATAGCAATACATTATTTTGTACGCATTCCAGTTTAAATATTTCCTTTGAATTTCAGGGTGGTTGGAAACTTGTATGCGCGTGTCGAGTTCTACAAGGCTTGACACAAGCTTTCGTGTTCCCCTCCATGCATCATCTCATCAGCCAATGGGTGCCTCTGGAGGAGAAGGGACTACTGAGTACACTCATTTACGCTGGTAAATTTATTTCATCTTTTACTGAAGAACATCTCATATGTGGTACAATATTTTTAACTATTTCGATTTTATTCAGAGTAACATTGCTTTTGCAGGTGGTCAATTGGGTATAGCTCTCCAGCTAATAGCGTCAGGCTTCATCGCCACAGCGTTTGGATGGCCAGCGATCTTCTACGCAAATGGAACCCTGGGCGCCATCTGGACGGCGGTGTATGTGGTCTTCGGCTCGGCGGCGCCTGAACAGTCTAAACTGATCTCAGAAGAAGAGCTGCACTACATCCAGAAATCTTTGGGCAGAGTCGGAGAGCAAAAGGTGAGGCATTATCGTAAGAATGAGTGAAAAATCAAATTATATTATTCTTATAAATATCGTATTAACCCATGGTTATGATCTGGTGGCCCACTTCATTTGAATAAAACCAACATAGTTAATTCATCGAAATATTGCAGCGATACCCGACACCATGGCTCAAGATTATCACATCGCTGCCGTTCTGGGCCATAATCGTGGCCCACTGCGGTCAGAACTGGGGATTCTTCACACTTATGACAGAGATGCCAACCTACATGAAAAACGTCCTCGGTGTCAATTTAACCAGTGTAAGTAATTTCATGTCAGAGATTTAAACATATGCTCTAGTTTTTCTGCCACAGTATCTAATGCCTATTGAAAGAAATCTAAAAACAATGGTTCACAAGTGACAACCAAAACTTTGAAAGGTTTTTCTTTGTGAATCTCAGAACGGAGTGCTCTCTTCCCTGCCCTACTTGGCGATGTACGCTCTGAGTTTCCCCATGGGTGCCATGACGGACTTTCTCATCAGGCGCAAGTTGCTCAGTATCACCAATACCAGGAAACTCTTCAATACCATCGGTATGATCTTCAAATTCTTCACACACCCATACCTAATTCTACTCTTTGTTATTTCATTTACAATACACATTAGTTTTACCAAAACGTCATCAGTATTATACGCAGATAATAATTTTTTTTAAACTTTCTAGGTCTATGGGGTCCGGCAATAGCCCTGATTGGTCTCTCATACTCGCCTGTAGGCAACATGGTGTTAGCGGTGGTGATGCTTACCATCACCGTCGGCATCAACGCCGGCCAGTACGCTGGCTATATGGTAAGTTTCTTGAGAAATTCTAGGCTTATGTGACAAAAAAAAACCCTAGTTAGAAAACTTCTTACAAGGATGGCATAAAGACGATAGGGAGCAGTGGAAACAATGAGAGGAGGTCTTTGCCTAGCAATGTGACAACCTATAGGCTAGAAAATGAATATGTATGTATATGTATGAAGAAATGAAAGAAGCATACTGAATCCGTGTTCCAGTTAGTGCACATCGACCTGGCGCCGAACTTCAGCGCGTCTCTGATGGGCATCACAAACTTCCTGGCCAACATCATCTCCATCATCGCGCCTCTCGTCTGCGGCCTCTTCATACAGGACAAGGTCAGTCACGTCCGCTTTCAATACGCTATGGCACAGAATAAATACTAGTACTCCCATGGCACAAGAAGAAAGGCACAACTTCGGATTGAACGATGTTCACGATTTGACGATGTCCTGGAAGATAGTAAATGGATTTCAGAGACGGTAAATCCGGGCATACATATTTGTCAACATTATAATGACCAATCAATCAAAATTATCATAGAATATGATATCGATAATACCTACTCGTATTTCCAGAATTCTAACCACTGCTCATATTGTAATATCTCCACCAGGCCAAGGCAGACCCGGCGCAATGGCGCAAGGTATTCTTCGTGGCGTCGGCGGTGTACTTCTCGACCAACCTATTCTTCCTGCTGTTCGCCACGTCGGAGCGCCAGCCCTGGAACGAGCCAAGAGACGACACGTGCCCTGACATCGGTAAGTTCTTCACATGACTTTTGTGCATCTTGATTGTGCGCTCCTCTGTTGGTGGTCTGGTTAGGTGGGATCCTTGAGGAGGAAAATTGAAATAGAGTACGAATAGGTGCACACGACATGTGGTATTTTCTACGGTTCATCAGTTTAATTATGTTTAACTCCAAGTTACGTAAATAAGCCACTCTCTGAGATTCTTTTTATACGGTCCTCCTGATCATCAGCAGCCCAGTCTAGTCCACTGCTGGACATAGGCCTCTCCCAGGGCGCGCCACTGAGCCTGATCTTCGGCTCTTCTCATCCAATCGCTGCCAGACCTTGCGTAGTTCGTCGCTCCATCTAGCAGGACAGCGTCCCACACTACGTTTCCCCAAACGCGGTCTCCACTCCAGAACTCGTCTCCCCCAGCGGTTGTCGGTTCTGCGACAGACGTGACCGGCCCACTGCCACTTCAGCTCGCTAATGTTATCCGGTCCTCCTGATGATAAGAACTAACTGTAGCAGCATCAGTTGAATTATATTTTCATTTTGCAGAACTGAAAGCTAAGCTAAACAAGAACGGTTCTTCACGATCACAGCCACACATGGAATCAAAATTGTCGGTGTAACGAGGACTCAAATACTCATTTAATTTTTGTACCTGATCTAAGTCACTCTGTATATTTAAGTTTTAAAATAAAATGTTAAAAGTATTCTTGAGATTTTCTGCTTATTTCAGTTTATACGTTTAGCGGAGTTGTTTTTGCAGTGAATTTGCAATTTTAATACGAACTTATTAGTATGCAGACAGTGAATAAGTTGTCAAAGTTTAATCGTAGTTTTATTAGGTCAGTTAGGAGCTCCTTTCCAACCAATAAATTAAAAAAAGCACTACCTTGAGTGTTTACCTCAAATTTTACAGCGTCATTATTAACATCAATCTCCTTCGTCAACATTACGAATTGCAGTGTGGATACACTGCCTAATTGTTCTAATGCAGTTTCATTTTAGCATATGATGTGTGTTACTTATTTATTTATTATATTTTTGATTATATATTAAATATTATATTACTGCATATATTATAGTATTTATGTAATATTATTACTACTGCTTTGCAGCTTGCAAAGGTTTGCATTTTTTAAATTATTGTTATTTATTTATTTGAGGGTAGTATCTATTTCATACGCCTTTTGCACCCGTATATTATGTAAGATACATAAGATACGGGTGCAAAAGGCGTATGGAGCACCACGTAGCCGCAGAAGAAAGACGATAGGATCACTGACTGCACGCCCAGGCTCCAGTTGAAATGCTGCGGACAAGGAAGAGATAAGTCGCGTTATATTCTTTGACTTTAGGTGATCAGTCCACGACTCGATGCCTGCATCAGCACCTGCGTGCACGGTCTAGATTTGTGCTTCATTGTGACAGTTTAGGCCAAATATACTCGTATCTAGAGCTCGACAATCATCAACAACTTTAGCATTTTTAATTTGCATTTTTTTATTTGAGGGTAGTATCTATTTCATACGCCTTTTACACCTGTATATTATGTATCATATGATTTTTCCATCACCTGAAGGTTGCCTGGAAGATATCGCTTAAAGCGATGAGGCCGCCTTCTGCACATTATATTGTACCTCTCTTTATGTTGTATGTTTTGTTTTTGTCCCGGGTGTGCAATAAAGTATATTTGTATTGTATTGTATTGTATCAATCAGCTGCTTTTTTATAGTCCGCTCTCCTAGACATTTGAGCTTCTGTTCTCCGCGTCCAGTTACTGCCAACCTATTAACGCAGATCGTCCGTCCATCTGTTAGAGGTACGTTTCACACTACGTTTGCCCAATTGCTGTCTTCATTCAAGAAGTGGCTTGCTTATCCTACTACGCGTATGTTATTATCATACAGAATACTTATAACAATTATTACACTTCCATTTCCTCTTTTATCTGACATCAAATAAAACCACGAAGGAATGTTTTTACAGCAAATAGAAGAAGTCAGAACACTCTTTCACGAGGTTCGTTCACTGTGCTTCAGAAACCCTTTTACAAGTTGAAACGTCGGAAGGTTTAGAGCACTCGAGCGAGTTAAGGAAGGCTTTGGCAAAGGTATTATAGGTCGGTTTCAAAAGGAAATAGCTGGCATAACAAATGGGTAAGTGATGCTTACATTATTTCAGATGAAAATAGCAATGTCTGTAGTCAAATGAAACTAATTGTACTCTGTGTAACAAGTACGTTAAGGATCAGATTGTTTCCCGAGCGTTAGGTTGCTATCCGAGCCTAGGTGAGGGTTATGACTTGTGATACGAGGTGCGTACACGATGCACTCCAGCAAACAAGCATACATGCATGCAAGCAAGCGTACATGCAGTTGTCTTTGGGTTGTTATAAAAAAACCTAACGAATAGTCAGTGAAGCAATCGGATCCCTGGAAGGATTTGACAGCTACCTGGACCTCAGTCTGATAAAAAATGAAGCCTCTGGGGCTCAAAAGCTAGAGGCTAGGACACTACACACGGCGCTCACGTCATGGAACCCACCTTCACATTTCTACCACAAGCGCATTTTCGACACAGAGATCAGACTAGTGGCATCTCTCTTGTAATGATGATGTGAGCACTGACAGCGCAAAGGCTTTGTGCAAATGCACTTATATTTCCATACATTTGACATTTCAATGCCCGACTAATGTATAGGAAAATGCTCACATCGCATGCGCCAACTGGCAGACGCGGTTTCCATATAAAACTTCCGTAGCGAGCGAATCTATGGCGAATTATAAATCTTTGAATTGCGATTTAAGGAAAATTAGCAATTTAACAAATTTAAGAGACGAAGTTGCAGAGGTCTTGATGCAATACCACAAAAGAACTGCTCCAGGAGTCTAGGACGAGGATAACAGCCAGTAAATCCACAAACATTGCCCACATGAATGATGAAACACATCTACCCTCAAACGCGTCCTCTACCTTTTATTTTCAATTTCCACGTACATTTTGCTCCACCGTTCCCGCTTCATATCACAAACATAACGGAGGGTAGCGGAACTTAAATATTTATTCGTCGACGGCGACTGTCGGTCGGACGGTCGCCGTCGGTCGCCGTCGGTCCCGGCAGCCACCACCGGGAACCTTATGAAACTTTAAAATGCATTAGATTACGCCAACGACCCGTGCCGCAGAGGTGACACGCGTCCGCTCACCCGGGGTAGAGATGATATGAAATCATTTGTTCTTCTCTGCTGTGCAGGGGATTTTTTTTATATATTTAGACTACAGCTGCGTAGATAACCTTTGAAAAGCTGTCATTTAGAGCGAAAAATATTCATATAAAAATATGGAACAAGAATTGTTTGAACGCGCATGGATATCTATCACATTTTATTTGCTTTCCACGGGAAAAACCTTATTTATTTATTTACACTTTATTGTACAGCACTAGACTTAATAAAAACAATTAAAATTAGACATTGTACAAAGGGTTAACTTATCTCTAAAAGACATTTCTTCCAGCAAACTTCCACGAGGAATGACCGAATTAACCCTCTATCGGGAGTTTTCACACTTTGGTGTTTTCACCAAACATATTGGTGTCGTGTCGGTATGTGAAAACGCCCGCGACAGATATTTGAAGCAGTTAATTTTTATTGTCATGTGTGCTTCTAAATTTGTCACTGACGTAACGTAACCAGAGCACGCTACTGTGTTAAACCTATGAGGAAGATCGGCGTGAGGGTGAGAACAAATACCCTCTGATAGAGAGAGAGATTAACACTTTATTGCACAAACGACATTTACATAAGAAAGGAAACATAGAATAAGTGTACAAAGGCGGCCCTTTTTTATTGACTACTAAACCCGCATTTGACCTCGATCTCGTCTGATAGTAAGCGACGATGAGGTCGACGATGGAGCATGCGGGTCCAGTAAATGCCTATTCACTCTGGCCTTGAAGATCCCAAGGTTGTAGGTTTCGGGAAATACCGACGCCGGCAGGCTGTTCCATTCCTTAGCCGTTCGCATAATGAACGAAGAAGCAAATCGCTTCGTACGAGCAGATGGGATATCAACAACATAAGGATGGAACCCCTCGCCGCGCCCGGTAGTCCGAAGGCGGTCTTATCACCCAGAGCGATCTCTTCCTTTGCTGCGTACTACCCCTAAAAAACAGGGATGCTGCATGGTCGCTCTGTAAAGAACGTATGATACTTGCTCCATTAGGGGCGAGTGGGCTTGTTTCCTCCCTAGCTGGATGGAAAGAAGCAACAAAGCGAAACCGTAGAATAAACAGCATTGGAGTGGAAATGTTGAGGGACCGGTACAAAGACACTGTTGTCACAGAGTGCCTTCCGAATAATGCGGAGCAAAACAGAGCCATGACAATAAACACTATTTACATAGCGATGCTCTGACTCTGGGTGCAGGCGTCCAGGAAGTGGGTACTTGTGACTGCTTATTCAAGTATGTACCTATACTAATGTTAGAAGAACCGTACAATTCCTTTTTTTTTAAACAGAAAGTGCCCGTGAATGATTATAAATAACTCTACAAAAAATTTTGCTTAGGGGCTATCCATAAATTCCGTCACACGAATTTCATGATTTCCTTGTCACAGGTGGGTCACATTTGTGTGACGTCACGAAGCCTATGACCCCCCCCCCCCCTCCCCTCAACACGATGTCACACTTTGTTGACCCTCTTAACCTGTGACGTAATTAAAGATGACCCCTTAGATACTAGATAGATACAATAGATCATTCAAAGTTTTGCAAACCTACCTATGTGTTTATTTATTCATTATAATCATGGAACAATCCACTCTATTATAGGGAATGATAACGGTGTATAATATAAACAGTGTATTTCCTAACAACAAAGTGAAATTACTGTAAAAGTAACATGTTTCGAAATACCTTGGGATCTTCGAGGCCAGAGTGAATAGGCATTTACAGGACCCGCGTGCTCCATCGTCGACCTCATCGTCGCTTACCATCAGGCGAGATCGAGATTGAGGTCAAATGCGGGTATAGTAGACAATAAAAAATAATAATAATACTGATTTTTCTTTAAATTCGCTGGTTGTAACATGTTGTGTTTACCTAATAAATAAATTAAATTAAATTATTGACATTGGATCTTTCGTCCGCTGATTAAATCTCTAATTTGCTTTCTTTGAATTTCAGTGAATCTTAAAACCAAAGTCACTGTCCACTCCCGTCCACCGGGCCGTTTCCCGGCCTGTTTCGTTATTCAGATAGGGTCCCGCGCGGCACGTGGCCGCAATTTTTTTACAAGTTTATCGCCTCGAGCGCGTGGTCAATCCCGGGACCCGAGATCCGGGATCCGGGCGTCCCGGGATGATATCAGATTCCGCGCCGCCTTCGCGGTAAGTCACTGTTCCGTCATTAAGGCCCTTCCTCTGTGTCCGTATTCCAGACGCGTTTCCTATTATATCTTCGCACTAGGAGTGTGTCACGAGCGACTAGCGGTGATGTCTTGCTGACGGCCTGTAGTGCACAAAAGTAGATTGTTTACCTATAGGGCGAGAATGACCAGATTGTCGGCACGAGTCTACGGACAGACGAGTGCGACAAGTTGTCTTCTCCAGATTTCTCTGCGAGAAAGTGAATAAAATATAAAATATAAAATTCATAATTCATTTATTCATGCAAAATCATGAGTTACATACACTGTTATTATGTACCTACAACTAAATCACTACACATACTGTATAGGTTACCTGGAAGATATCGCTTAAAGCGGTAATGCCGCCTTCTGCACATTGTATTGTACCTCTCTTTATGTTGTATGTTTTGTTTATGTCCCGGGTGTGTAATAAAGTATATTTGTACTTGTACTTTTTGTTTTGAGTTTTCCGGTAGCAAATCTTCACTTATAAAATCTTTCGATTACAAGGTGTTTGTTTGTAATTGGTATAAAATTGCTGCTTCACTTATTGTCGAGACTTCCGATCGTGAGCAATAGATTTCCGCCCTAGGGCGTTAATGTGATACTTACGGTTTTCTGTGGATAAATAGGCCCATGTTTGAGCAGATGTAACAAAAAAGATCTTGGTCTCGTTAATCCGGCTGGCAGAAGCCTACCCTCAATCTCTGTGTCGGTTTTATTGGTAATGCGGGCAATCCAGGATACAAAATCATTGAATAACTCTGAAACTACATATACGCATAACGACTCGCATATATGATTGCTATCCTTCTAAGCCTGAAAATTGAGATAGAAAGATTCCTCAATAGGCTACAAAATAGAAGGCTCAATGTTACTTTGAATCACCCCTCAACTGATAACATGAAAAAAAAAAATGCTCTTTGGGCACAAAACAAAACCAGCGCTGTGGTTCAATCATACCGATCGGACCGCATTTCTTTTTGACGTTGTGTTTTTTTTATTGTTAAGTCTTTTTAAGGCAAATCATGTATAATGCAATGTTGAATAATTTTTTTTTTCTTTTCTTTTTTTTTCACAACCATCGCCGGCTCTAGTCACCTGGACCACTCAGGATACTGACAGCTGCTGTAGTAGCATAGTTAGATTATCAATGAAATATTATGCCCTTGACTGTCAGGGAAAACTGTTTAATCAAACTTGTTTGACCATGAGGAAGACCAGCTCTTCCTGGTTGACCCTTTTTAGGGTTTCGTACCAAAATGGTAAAAAAGAACCCTTATGGTGAGACTTCGGTGTGTCCGACCGTCTGTCCGTCTCTATATGTCACAGCTGTTTTTCTCAGGAACTACTGGAGTTAGCGACTTGAAATTTGGTACAATTATAGAACTTGCTAGCCCCCATCTAGTTTAGATGAAAAAAATTTGAAATAATTTTATTTTTATTGTAAATGGGGTCGAAATCTGAAAGTGGAACATCTGGGGCATGCCACATGTGAAGTATCATATGAAAGCACTTTACTTGCATATAAAAAAACTGTAGAAACACAGTGGGTGTATGAACTCAGTGCACACTGTGTTCTACATTATGAATTATTATGTCAGCAGTTTTAAATGTAACGCGGCTGCGCCCGCGTCGGGCTGGCCGTGTCTCTACCGCCGTCACGTATGGTGTACTGTTTGGAAATATAAGTATCGGTTAACAAGTACAGTGTCTCATTGAAGAAGACTCCTCGAAGACATACCCTGGCTAGGACGTAGGTATAGACACGTGCCGAACTCCTAGACCAGTAAAGAGGTATAACCATATACCTCTAAAAACTATTTTTTATTTTATTTTATGTGTTACATTATAGTTTTTCCCTTATGGCCAAAAAAGTGCAAAAAATGACCGTTATCTCAGAAGTTTGCAAGCTAAAAAATCTGAAATAATTCAGATTCATAGATAATCTTCTATGTTTTACAGAAAAAATAAAGGAAGTTTCAAATCATTAGTTTTTCAAAAATTTAAAAAAAATATTTACGACGAAAAATCTGAGGGTATTGTTTAGATTAGGTACGGAAATACTGTAAAGAATTACAAAACGCTTATATTTTTTGAGGAAAAAAGAAAAAAAATCTTTTGAGAACGAAACCCTCGGTGGACGATTCCGACTCGCACTTGGCCATTTTTTTAAACAGGAGAAAAATAGATAATTGATATAATTTATACGGGTTGTAAGGTGTTAGGGAAAATGTACAAATCTTTACTATGAGCTTTTACTTTTACCCCTTAAACGTAATGGTGCAATTGTTGTGTTTTCCCTAACACTAGAAATACTGTCGCAAGGACCGAGGACCCCAGGGAGTCATGCCGACGAGCTCGCCGGGTTAATCGTCTCGTGCACAGTTACCCGGCAGAGCGCTCGGGTTATTCTGGACCCGTCTCCACGGACAAATCAAAACTGAAAACTTACTAACACACTAACAAACCTTTGATAACAGAGCTTCTGGGATAAGTTAAAACAAGGATTGTAAAGAATAAGAAAGAAAGAAACAGAAACCCTAGTGTTAGAGTCTAGAAACGAAAGAAGCAAGAATCCGCTGGCTTGTTCAGTTGAGT
This sequence comes from Hofmannophila pseudospretella, assembly GCA_947369225.1. NCBI lineage: Eukaryota > Metazoa > Arthropoda > Insecta > Lepidoptera > Oecophoridae > Hofmannophila > Hofmannophila pseudospretella. The sequence continues at coordinate 262,534 of OX376324.1, forward strand.
GAATGGGAAAGGCTCGAGTGGTGAGTTGAGGAGTCCAGACCGTACTTCTAATATTTAGTCCACACGGGGCTGACCAGATCATTCTCTAACTATACATCTATTCGTACTGCAATTTATCTAAAAAAATATCTCAGTAATCTAGCTAAAAAAGCTGACTAATCAGCCGCCCCGAATCCGTGTGTCGTTGGAGATAGTGGAGACAGAGCGCGAGCTCCAAGTCAGCAACCAGCAGGAGAACGTGCAGGACAGGAAGCAGGGGCGTCTCTTGGTAGCGGAGACTAACTAGGTAACTAAATAGAATCTAAACTGCATCGTTATGACGTGTTTCGTATGCTACTATACCCTAACGATTCAATTTCAGTTAAGTTCCGATCGAGTCAACGATCGATCGAACAGTAACGTATTTGTGCATTCTAATAAAACGTTTAGTTTATACTGAATCGCAGTTGAACGGTAACAAAACGCTTCAACTGTCAAATATAACGATCGAACATAAGTTCCTCCCGAGGTACTTTTGCTCGATCGATAGTAAATCGAAAGGTGGCAGTTAAGTTGGTATCCAAATAGAATTGGAACGAAAACTAAATTGAAATTGGATAGAAATAGAACTACAAACGTTGTAATTTAGGCGAATTGGGCCCCAGGATCCACTTCGGGTCACCGAGCCATTGAAGTAAGTTTGCTACCGCCCCTTAAAATACTTGCAAATAATTTAAATTACCCCTGTAATATTACCGTTCTGGATCATGCAACTTCAGTCGAATTTAAGTCCGTATCAACGACAGCTTTTCCGAGTGACAGGTCCAATAATAAAATAACGCGTGCACCGCCGCCAGGACGCTAATGGAATTCCACGCATCGTCTGCAGATACCTGGCGCCTTTTAATAATATCGCTGCAATATTTTCGTTGGGGGAAATCAAATAAGCTGTACGGACAGCGCAGAAAAGCGGGATGGCGGGCGGGCTGGTCGGTTACAGGGAGGTTATTGTTGCTATTGTGGGAGGAAATGGTACCTGACGTGAAGCCAGTAGCACGTGAGAAGTCATTGCTTACAATTTTTGGTGACGCCATCCGCTTGTGTTTTTTAATTTGCTGCTAGGATTTTGTCAGGCGTTCGAGTTTATTTATTTTGCATATTTATAATTTGCTTTTGAAATTCAGATTCCGATTAATTTATTTGTCCAGAATATAGGTACCTACATAATTACAAGGTGATATTTTCTAAACAAAGAGCCGATACATTCTGCTCAACAATGAGCATGCAAATATAAAAAATAAACAATATAATACCTAGTCAGATAAATTATAAAACATAAATGTCATTTAGATCGTAATACCTACAAATATTATCTATTATTTTTTATTGACTGTACACTATTGTACTGTTATAGGTATTTTTTTGTAATGTAAATAGTTTAATTTTGATTAATTTGATTTATTATTTAATTTAATTTATTATTGAATTATTTTGTACGACTTATCTTGCAACGGGTTTAGTTGCTTTCTGATGAAATAAATACAATTTACAATTTATGGTTTTGTTGCTTTCAGATGAAATAAATACAATTTACAATGTATTCTTAAAAATAATTATTTAAAAAAATACAAATACAAATAAATAAATTTATTTTGCAACTTATAATTAATACATGGTTGATGCTCTAAATCCCGCACCAGGACACCCTGTGTCGCGGGATTTAGGCTCTTCTATTTAGTAACAATTTTGATATAGGAAGGAAAAATAAATAAATAAACGGATACAATTTTAAATTAACATTAGATACTAAGACGTAAGCATGGAGTGGAAGTGTGTGCGTGTGTGCGTATTGGTGTGGGGGTGTGGAAAGGTGAGGGTGTGTGTTTGTTGAGGGTGAGAGTGAGGGTGCGTGTTAGGGTGTGTGAGAGTGTGCGTGTTAGAGTGTGTTAGAGTGTGCGGGTGTGTGACTGCATGACTAGTATATGTGTGTTTATTCATTGGACAATTTCCAATACATTCTCAGTGCTGTCATAGTGCAAGGTTGCAAGCCAGGTGGTTAGTGATTTTTTGCACCTATATCGTGTATGATTAACAATTTTGAGTAATTTGTTTACCTTGGTGTATAAATACGGTCCAAGACAGCGATAGAACCTTTGGCCAAATTTAGTACGTGTGACACATGACGACCACTTGAGGCGCCGCGCTGTAGCATTCACTACGGTGAGCAGTGCACTCTTGTGGAATTTCAAAATTGTTGATGATTCATTAACCAAATAGAAACATTTATCCAGTAACCATTCAAATAGTCTTCTAGGTAAAGCATGAATAAAAACATAGACCTGTCAATCACGAGAAACAAATATGTAATTATTTAAAATGCTTAATTCTCTTTTTCCAACGCCTACTTTGGTTAGTTATTCTACATAATTGTAAGATTGATATATAAATGAATTCTCAAAGTACGTCGCAGAAGCTCCTCGTAGTCACATTACCGCGAGCTCACGGGACCCGGAGATACGTGCTCAATTTAATTCCGGAGCTTTCAGCCACCACTCGTGCACTTTTTAAATTTAATTTTCTTAGAGAGACCGCGAAATCGTGGTTCCAGTCGTAGGTAGATCACGAAAAAAGGATATACCACTGAAATATACTAAAATGTAAATCTTTGTGCATTTTCTCTTATTCATTTTGTTTGTCTTCCTTCTGTAATTGTAATCGCCCTTTTTTGCCTGAACTTGGCGAACACAGTCCCGTGTATAAATAATAATAAAGATAAGATAAGATATAAATAATTTTAAGATTTAACAAAAAAATATTTTTTGCAAAATAAAAATAAGAATCTCGCAAAGTATCTAAACCTCTGGTCTCGAAATGCGAGACGTGTAGTTACAAACCAGGCCAATATGCATTAGGTCTTTGCGTTCGAAATTAGATATTAGTTTTCTGTCACCTATGACACCTCTAGTCTTTTGTTTATTAATCTCTCTACTAAAACCAAAACCTCTGCACATACCCCAGGAAAAGAGTCATTGCTCAGCTCCCTGGTATCAATATCATGATGCAGGGGCAAAAAAGACCATCCACGGGAATCTATTTAAACTTCTGTGAAAACCGGAACACGTTTATTCTTCACACCAGACATAATTTGTTCTGAGAAACTTCGTTTTAAACTATGTAGTGATGTTTTCCATGACGCAAAAAGTTTCGATATGCAATTGTAATGTTTCTTTGTACAATATATTTAGTATTTTTTTTTTTAAATTGTATCGTTCATTCTTTTTCGTTTAAAAATTATGTGCCACGGAAATATGCAATTAATTTGTAATTTGAAAAATCACTCCAAGAATACATGACTAGAGTAATTATTATAGTACTCTGTGATTAAAAAAAACGTATTCTTATTCGCACCTCCGTAAGACGCCACATCTCCCCGCGCCTGTGCCCCGGGCCGAGGCGCCACGCCCCGGCGGAGCCGAGCGCCGAGTGCGTTCCCGTGTCCCGGCCCCGGAACATAACTCGTTCCCGTTTCATATCCCGGGATTTATGTCATGCCCACCCCTAGCGAGCTGCGGCTGCTTGTCCGAGAATTCATGTCTCCGATAAAATTACGTTCGTTCATGTTCTAAGCGGTCCTGGTCTCGACAACCTGGATGGTAAACGAAGGTCAGAGTTATATGCTTTCTTTTATGACGTAGTCGTATTATGGAGTGAACTGAATATGTATATATTTTTTGTGGCTATAAAGTGTTTTTCGTCTTCTTCTATCATCATTCATCAGTAAAAGATAACAATGTCTGACGTCGCCAATCTAATATATAGATCACCATTCATCAAGTAAGAAATAAAAACCAACAGCATCTATAAAGCCTGAAATACCGTAGTTACATTCAGTACACTAGTGGTGCATTTATGTATGATACGGTAATTTTGACTTTCGAGACATGACGTCTGAAAGAAAAAGGAGGGAGAGAAGGAGGGTAGATAGATTCCGAGGTCTAATTATCTGTACTATCCGTACCACGCATACCTAGTTCATAAGTTTTGTTTACATTAGCGACAGTTATTGTGGGTAGTTTTAGCTTTCGTTTTTGTTTCGTTCTGTCAAATATTAATGTCCAGTGAGGGTAGTTTTTATCGTTGATTGCCACTCGCTGACACAGTCTCGGAAACAGCCCTTGAGACGGCAGCGATTTGTGCGCGTGTCACCGAATTCCATCATCGCTTATGAACTATCACCTCCATGGACTCCTCGCAGTGCTGATACAGTGCTGGTGCTTCGGTGATATGAAAAATTGCCAGAATTTTGGACATTGTCGGCGCCAACGGGTGAGGCTGAGACGCTGGTGAGTTGGTTTTTCATTGGTATTTATTGCCCGCCCTGGACATTATCTCGTTCCTCTTAGTTTATTTCGCCCTCGAAAGATCCCTGGCATCGCTGGGGATCGCACATTACCAACAACAACAACCAGCCTTCGTCAGTCTAACCGCGACCATAGCGCATAAAACTGCGTTGAAATATCGGGACCTCAAAACAATCCTAAACGGTTTTAAGAATCCCGTGTCTAACTATACAGGGTGTAACAAAACCCCCTCTATAGGGGTTTTTGTTTTGTTTTTCGGCTCTATAGCCGAAAGGGATGTTCAGTATCAATAATTGAACAACTTTCACTACGGGGCCAACTATAATATCGCGAAAAAAAATCAGCTGTTTCATACATTTTTTTAAGGTATGGAATAGCAGATTTTTTCGTAATTTCAGAGTAGCCCCATAGTGTAAATTATCAGTTATGGATACTGTACACCCCCTTTCGGCTCTTTATGGAGTTTATAGACGATACTACAGTTGTCTGAAAGAAAGTTTGTGTATACCTCAAAATCACATGCATCTTTCCCCATCTTCCCACGTAGCGGAAGAAAGGCACCGGCGCGCGAAAGGCCCGGTGTCCCGGCGTCCGGCGCCCGCGCAAGGTGCCGCGTCCATCCGGCTCGACCCCCTTTTCGTGTACCACAACGTCAGTAACAAGTGACAATGCGATACGAGTGATATCGTAGCGCTTCCGCTGAGCTTTTTGCCTTCGTACTTTTCTTGGCGAGAAAATGTGTAGATCACGCTAGCAGGAGGTAGAAGGGTTTTGAAACCTCCGTTTATAAAGTTGTAATTTTGTTGTATTCATGGGAACTTCTTAGTCGTATTGTTTATTGATGAGGGTCGTGATCAATCTTGGAAATAACGACTGTCTTGGCACTTTTATTTAGTGGAGTGGTTTCCATTTCACGCACACACATTATATCAGTGTGCAGGTTATTCATGGGAACTACTCCTTTTAAATCTTGTTTTACGATCTGATCTGATGAACAATGAACACAGGAGTACATAATACAGCTAAGAATGACTTGTTTCTATGAGTAGTTAGATTAAGCAGACTAGCAGATGTCAATAACGGTGATAAATGTGGCAAACGTCGCTTATATTATAAACCAGCAACATTGGCGGCATTTCATCATCGTTCCATACAAGCCATCTCCAACAATGTCCTGAAATGGTTCACCGATACACAGCCTCCACAACTGATCTACTTCTTCTTCTTGTCGTATTCCTCATGGCTGAGGGTCGTGATCATTCTAAGGCATTAATCACTTAGAACGACTCTCGTGAGAGATTCAATGTGGTGGTTTGCCATTGCCTTCCCCAAACCTGATCTACTAAAGGTACTAAAACAGTCTAGACTCCGAGCAACCTAGCGTCATAGTCATCATCATCAATAACTCTAAATTAAACAATTAAGAAACCCCCGACTCACCTTTGGGAAAAACACATTTATTCAACATTGCAGAGAACCACTTACTTTTTCCTGGTTATCATCAAGGACCGTCAGAACGTTTAGTTTCCTCAAGCGCCGGTTATCTGGTACTCGAGGAAACTGGGACAACACTCGGCTGAAGGAAAACCGAAGATAACACACACTTATAGACTACAGGCACTCAGTGGACGCGTCCTTGTCAGAATAAGTAGATTACGATAGTCACCATTTTGAGTTAGTTTGTCTATATTTTCCCATGAACGAAGAAAAAATTAGTGTCTTTTAATGGGTAGGTAATGAATGCTGTTTAGTATCGGCGCCTTTGCTTTTTCTTTAGGGGCTGTCGCGCGGTCGTTCCTCCTTGAGGTTTAATAACTTATAAATATGAAACCCATAGTAATTTTTGATATCCACTTACATCATCAGCACATATCCTTTACATGTCCGAATGGCACTATTCGAACTCCCGAAGATCATAACTTTGAACTGATATTTTATTTTATTTTGATTTTATTGGGCAATCGACAGCGTATATTTTAGATTTAACAAGACTGCCTCGTATTTACTAAAGTGGCGCTAGACAAGATAATGAAAACTAGATGCTAAAATAGAAAAGTTAAAAATTAATAAAATGGAAAAGAAAACAGACGTATAGGAAGCAATAATAGTAATATGGCTGAGAACGAAAACCTTCTATTTCTAACATATAAATCCTTATGAAAATTGAATCGTGCATTGATACGAGTAACATATAAAGTCAACTTAGTCTAAAAGATACAGATAATCAGTCGGAAGTAATTTAAACGTCGCGTCGCTCACCGACCCAAACGGCGCTCGCGCATACAAATAAGTTGGAAAGGTTGCATTTTCCTTTTTCCTGCACAGCAATCAGCAAACAGCCTCATGCGCCGACTAGACCATGTAATTAGCAGCTACAGGTCCCCAGTGGTCACCAGCGCCGGCCACGCCGCACGTGGCCGCGGTACTAACGCGGTGCGCCTTCCGGGTGTCCGCGGCATTAAGGATGCGCTCACGCAGCTGCGGTGTGCTGACCCCCATCAAAAGGTTCATTCAATTAATGTATGCAAATGTTTCGCAGTAAAATGTTGACCTTGTGAAATGGAAAAGTTAATTATTGATTGATTAACCTCGCGTTTTACAGTATTTTCCGAGAAACCATCTCGGAAAGTTTAACCAGTTTCCTTAAAACAGATTACTGCATGACGGTTACGTTAGGTTAGGTTACACGGACACAGACTTTATGTGGAGTTTTGGGGTTTTCCCCCTAGTAAAATCACCAATCTCTTATGAACAGTCCTTACTCTTTATTCAATAAGCCTGGGAGTCAATGTAGCATAGAGTTTCATGGATATCACCACCCTTCACTGATTGGAGTGGCGTCGAGTTCACTATACACTGAGGACCCTGGCTGAACAGGAGTAGTAATGGAAAATGGGAGGGCGGGAACATTTCTAACTCTACATATCAATAACTGATGAAAATACTTTGGAGCCACGTGACCGTCAATCTCACCAGGTCCAACGGAGATGTCTATGCAACACTGAGGACAGATGCGAGAATTACTTTTAAAATAACTTTCCCTAGAGGAAAGAGCAGCAGTTCGTCGTACCAGGAGTTTAAGGAGAAGGCAAGGGACAAAATCGTATGGAGACTGGTGCAGAGACAGGGGGTCCCTTAATAGAAAAAGAGAAGAGGAAAGAAGACGATCGGTAAGTTGTTTGATGGAAATCTAACGGGTTACATTTTCTTAACCCGGGTTAGATCACCCTGGGTTAACCCGCGAATTGTGCTTTCATACAAAAATGTTCAGGGTTTGCGTTGATGCAACACGTTTAACCCGGGTTAGGCACTAACTCTCGGGTTTTCTCTTGACTCGATTTTCGCGCAAGTCGGCCTAAGTGACTAAGTAATCAGGTGGGTATGGGATGGGGATTTTGACAGAAATGAGCAGTCGCTCTGACATTTCCCTAACGTTACTTGTCCACTGCAACCCTGAGATGACCGGCTATTTCTAGATTACTTTACTCATAGGAAAACGTAACATTTCCTTCTGATTTATATGCGTAGGAGATATTTAATAGGAAAACTAGTAAGTGTAGCGCAGGTTCCAGTTGAGTGCCCTTTTCTGCGAATTATAGTATGCTGGATTTAGTTCTATCTAGACTTGGTTTGGAGCTGAAGCTGCGGCGGCGTGCCAAGAAAGTTATTCGTGTGGAAAAAGTTCAAAGGTTCAAAGTTCAAAGTTCTAACGATACAACTTATACTGTATACTATTTATAAATTACCGTTTACCTACTTTTTTTTACTATTACTTATTACTTATTTACCTGGTTATAAATAGTATACAGGTGTAACATTAAGAACGGTCAGTATGGGAAAGTCTGAAACTATAAGACATACGAAGATCTGTTCTTAGGAACCATGTCATCAATTTTAGTAACAAGAAACACTGTATTCATACATTTAAAAAAAACTGTACTCCGCCTGGGAATCGAACCCGGTTGTTTTGAAAAAAAATCCAACACTATTTCTATTTAGATATCGATTGTGTAGGTCTTAAGTAATAAATGTTAGTATGAAACGTGATGTTTAAAATTAATAAAACGCATTGTTTCCATATCTTTTAATTTATTTGAGTAGGTGTTCGAAATGACTACCATTTTGTAAAATACAACATTCAACTCGTTTAGGTAACGATCTTACTATTGAATGTTGTATCTTCAGGTGGTGAATTTGCGTTAAAATTGTCTCTATGGCTGCTTTTAGGTATTCAATTGTGTCGTAGCTTGTTTTGTACGCTTCATCCTTAACGTAATCGATATCGAAATAGAAATGGTGTTGGATTTTTTTTCAAAACAACCGGGTTCGATTCCCAGGCTGAGTACAGTTTTAAAAAAAATGTATGAATACAGTTTTTCTTGTTACTAAAATTGATGACATGGTTCCTAAGAACAGATCTTCGTATGTCTTATAGTTTCAGACTTTCCCATACTGACCGTTCTTAATGTTACATCCTGTATAGGGTCCTATTTTATTAGCGGCAAATATTTCTAGGGTTTCATCTGTAGGTTATAATAACACAGATTTTATTTACTTATTAATTTTCGAGATAAACGATATTGTTTGTTCGAAAATTCTACAAATAAATGAATTATTGCTGTTCTAATACTGAAATAAGAAGTATGAATGAAACTCATAACGACATAGACGAGTTTATGCCACCAAGGCGCAAAATAATGGGGTTTATTTTACTTTAGAATGGAAAATTTAAGTAAAAGGGTATTTTTTTCGTGTAAAGTGGTACAACACCCTCTAAAAATTTGCTACTAATAAAAATGGACCTTAATTTCTTGAAAATTTCAATATTAATAACTATAGAATGTGAGGTTTCGAGGACGATAAGCTGATATACAGTACTTGAGTTTTTAGGAAGAACTTTAGGTCTTGAGACTTCGATTGATAGCGGTAATTCAGAGACCAATTTTACCTGAAAATTCGATTTTAGCCGATACCGAAATCCCCTTGTAAGAGCTCACTACGGACTTCAGGTACTTCTTAGGTAAGTTATTTCTTAGTAAACTTCAAGTACCTACAACAAAACTCAAGTTGGGACAAATTACAAAAGATTCGAGCTTTCTGTGGAGCCTACCTATACCTACCTATTGTATTCGAAGGTACCTACTTATTTTGTTAAGTATTATGTTGTCCAATACGGAAATAATCTCGAAAAATTACTGGGAAATTAAGAAAGTTTCTACTTTGAAAGTTTCGCAATTTATGAAAGTTTCTTTACTTTGATCTACCATCGCATTTTTTAGAATTTTCTCTGAGGCGCTTTGCCCTCCCCGTAATGCCTTGAAATGGGCCAAAAATGGACAGACAGAGGACTTCCGACTGTAATTTATTACATATTTAAGAATGTTCTCTTTGAAATGTTGCAATTTATGAACATGTTCATTGCCATAGGTACCGTATGGCATCGCATCTGAATGTCATGTTTTGTAAACACGTGTATGGAACTGACAACAATTCTATTATTGCATCATTCCATACTCTTTTTTTTGGTAACGCGGGGGAAATCTTCGAAAGATACCCAGCCTCCTGGGGGGGAAACTGGGTTATGTGAGATTTTTACTCACTAAAACCCCCTCGATGGCCGGCCTCGTGCATATCGGAGGGCTCCGGGATCTCCAGTGGAACGCACCGGTGCCCTCCTAGCATTTGCCATTGGGCTCTTCCGGGGAGGTGTACTTTCCACCTCCCGATTCCTCCCGTCACAGCAGCGTGCGGCCATAGCACGTTGCTGCTTCTCCAGGGTCGCCCGCCAATGGACGGCCAAAGCCCCCACTTTGACCGCCCGTGACCCTGCTCCCTCCTTTTAGTCGCCTTTTACGACAGGCAGGAGTTACCGTGGCTCTATTCTTCGCCCGAGACTACAAGGCTGATCATTCCATACCTACATAACTTTCGACTCTCCTGTCAGTCACTCAATCTCGTAAACTGAATGCAGCTACCGACTGTGGATTGGAAGACAAATACAAAATACAAAAAATTAAAAATTTCTAGTTTACAGTACTACGCATTGTTAGACAATGACCCCCAAATTATAGCTACCTATACTCTTTGCAACTATTTCGCATTACGTTTTTGTTATGATTTCTTGACATTCGTACGAAAGTGTCAAATAAATTAAAACGACAATGTACTACAGGGTATATGACGCCTGATTACGTCTTCTGTAATGTTTACCCTAGCAACAAATACAGCCTTATATCAGAAGTTCCGGTGTACAGTCCGTGCATCAAAGTTATCGCACAATCAAAGATCATTCGTAAAACCGCCGTTCATAAATCACAATCGAATACAAATCGAACCCATTCACAGATAAAAAATGCAATATGAATAAATTACGGTCAGATTACAGTTTGAGATAAGTACTTATTTACCTAGCCATAAAAAATATGACATCACGTCCCCTTTTACTACCTAGGTGAGTTTTTAAAGTTCGTTGCACGATCGTAATATTTACCGAACTTACGCCATAAAGAGCGTCGGTGGCCTAGTGGCTAGGACGCCGGACTCCCATGCGGGAGGTCCGAGTTCGAAACCATGCCATGTATCATTTACCGACTGCTCTAACGGTGAAGGAAAACATCGTGAGGAAACCTGCATGTCTGAGGAAATGAAAAGTTTCCGAAGGTGTGTGAAATCCACAAATCCGCTCTGGGCCCGCTTTCGGTGGCCCGTACCCCCTTGGTCAAGGGGGGGCCTGCGCCCCAACAGTGGGGACATTAATAGGCTGATGATGATGACGCCATAAAATATAACTCTTTGTACATACACTTCTATCAGTTGCTGCACTCGAGTAATTAATTTATACAACAATTTCGTGTCAATGACCCTGAATGTCTAATTATAGTGTAACCTCGAATGGTTCTGCAGGTGTCGTTATTTTACGAGCTTATTAACAATTCAGGTTTTATATGCGGTCACGAGGATCCCCAAAACGATAGTGGCAACAAAAGTGTCACACACATCACGTGACGTCATAAAAACTGGGAGAGTAGGTCATAAAACCGAGGCTTGTACAGCCGTTATCCTGCTTGGTGTAAAAGAGATGCCATAATACAACAGTTTTACAGCTCTTTTGATTTTGATGGGATTTTTATTAGAGTTCCTAGTCCCATCCAGCATAGTAAACAGTACAGTGACTTTACGTTTGCAATATTGTCCGGAAACTCGGAAAGACTTTGACTTGGAAACTCAAACCCCTGGGGTTCGATTCCCGTGGCTCCATTCTATACTCGAGTTATGGCATTTGAATTTCGATAATATAAACCGAGTTGGGTTATGTTCAGTAAACTTTAGTAAGCTTGAAAATTCGACTTCCATTAAAACATCCTCCGTCCTTTTCTACGTCATGGCTCTAGCAAGAGATATCACTAGACGTGACCCAGAATTTCGACCCAGAGCGTCGGTGGCCTTAATCGCTAGGACACCGGACTCCCACCCGGCCCGAAATCATGCAATGCCATGTACTAAAGACTTTTTCGTACTTTTTCGAAGACTTGCGGACTGCTCTAACGGTGAAGGAAAACATCGTAAGGAAACCTGTTTGTCTGAGGAAATTAAAAGTTTCCAAATCCTTCAATCAGCACTGGGCCCGCTCGGTGGATCACGGCCTGTACCCTTTTGTACAAGGGGAGGCCTCTGTGCTCCAACAGTAGGGACATTAATCGATTGATGTTGATGATGATGAACCCTGAATTTCAAGGAGCTGCATGAACGTCAGTTTCGATCGGGTTAGACGGTCAAAAGTGGATCCTTTGACGGTCTAACCCGATCGAAACTGACGATGTGACTGAAGATCGCGCGCGGGCTCAGAAAGGACCGGCTTCTCCAAACTTCGTTCAAAAAACAAAACAAATAGGGAAACACAGAATCTCGTAATCAATAATACACTGATAAAGGTATCGTCCACTGCATTTCGAGTGGTCGTATATAAGGCGGTAGGGCCACTCGGCGCGCGCACTCGCGACCGCCGCACGCGCCGCTTACTTCCTGCTTTTTGCCGCGACAACCTTGACGACACCTCGCGGCCGCGTCGCCCGCCTCCGACCGACCACTACCATCCACCATCCACCACCTCTATGTCAAACAGTCAAAGTTAGAACACTGGAAGTAAATGATTCCTCGCGAAAATAAACTAATTCGGAAATTGATAAAGTGATATAAAGTTGTGCTGTGCGAGACTGGAAGTGTCAACAATGGTTACCAGTGAAGTGGCAGATGTACCGGCTCCGGGTGAGTGATTTTAAGGTTCATTACCCCAACTGAAAGAAAGTATAGACTCTACTAACTAATAATAACTTAACATTAGACACCCAAAAATAAGTTCCACTAAATACAACGTAACTAAATAGAATCTAAACTGCATCGTTATGACGTGTTTCGTATGATACTATCCACTAACGATCCAATTTCAGAAGTTGAATTGAACAGTAACGTATTTGTGCATTCTAATAAAACGTTTAGTTTATACTGAATCGCAGTTGAACGGTAACAAAACGCTTCAACTGTCAAATATAACGATCGAACATAAGTTCCTCCCGAGGTACTTTTGCCCGATCGATAGTAAATCGAAAAGTGGCAGTGGTAGAGTTATGCGTCAGCAGAATGCGATTTGGTGTGCGAATAGAATTGGAACGAAAACTAAATTGAAATTGAATAGAAATAGAACTACAAACGTTGTAATTACAATCAGGTAATTTCCCTACAAATATATGTTGCATGCAAAGGTGTACTGTACAACTTATAGTTATAAACAAACAAACTATTTATAGGAGCACACAATTGTGTCTAAGTAGGCAAAAATAAAGTCGAATAATATACATTTTAAGTCTAGACTTTCTTTGTGTCTGTAAAACTCATTCTTTTAACCAGCTGTTGCAATAATCTATTTATAAATTGTTTACACCTGCATGTTGAGACACTTCAAGTTCAAAGAGATCACCTAAGAAGTGTACCTAAAGAAGGTACATTGGCGGATCCAGGGGACAATGCTCACCCCCCCCCCCCCCCCCCCCCCCCCCCCCCAAAAAAAAACAACTTGTAATATCCTTATCGAGCGCGATTTTTTAATACTATCTTCCTACTCGTAACCAATGAAGGGATACTACTTTTTCTTTCATTCAAGAATGGCACCCCATTTTTTTGGAACTGCTCTCCAAGATCGAAATATCAGTAACTGAATTAAGAAGAGTCATAAGAAGCTGGCATGGTCTCAAAATACAAATAGATAAAAAAAACTGTGTTAACCTCAGCGTCAGGCTGCCACGGTGTGACGCTGCCGAGTCCTCAGGGGCGCGTGCCGCACGCAGCGCGGAACTAACCAGTTTACTAATATAGACATCGGACATGACCGGCACACTTCCGAACACCATCGCTGACTCATGGTGACGTATGGTGTGGAACCTAGGAACCTATCAAGTTAGAAAATTGTACATTAAGTTGGTTCAGGTTCACTATGACTAGTGTATCAAATCGTCCAGTATCAAAATGTCCAGCATCTAAAAATGACAAATCTCGCACGTCCAGTGTGTCGAAACATCCAGTCAGTCCCGTGTATGAAGTAAACAGGACTTGTAAACAAATAAACTTAAAAATTAACAAAAAAAAAATAAGAATAATGTATTTCACTGTTACAATAATTGTAAGTAATAAAACTGTTTATTGCGAATGGTCAAAAGTGTATTTCGTCAAAATAATCTTTATTACTAACTTGGGTTTGGCCATAGATGTAGTAGTTCGCCAAAATAAAGAACAAAGAAAAAGAAAGAAAATAGAAAGAAAGTGAATAAAGAAAAAAGTAAAAAAAATATATAATAAAAATAATGTAAAGTAATGTAATTTAATGTTCGGTGAGAATGGCAACCCGAGTGATGTACCCTTGTGCGTGAAACGTCATACAATTCGAAGTTGTTTTGCCTTCAGTCTTGTCCCATGCTAGTAGGACATCTTCAGGGTCTGTCTTCAAAACTGACTGTTACAATTGTAAGACTATTATAAATAAATAAGAATGTATTTTTTTTTAAATTCGATCAATCCTTGACAATTTGTCTTAAAATGTAATTAAATTGAGTACATACTATGTTCCTATTAGAAACGCATTCTTCAATAATTTATCGTATCTAATTTTAATGTCACAAAACGCAGTAATATTATGTTCCTATTAGAAACGCATTCTTCAATAATTTATCGTATCTAATTTTAATGTCACAAAACGCAGTAATATTATGTTCCTATTAGAAACGCATTCTTCAATAATTTATCATATCTAATTTTAATGTCACAAAACGCAATAATATTATGTTCCTATTAGAAACGCATTCTTCAATAATTTATCGTATCTAATTTTAATGTCACAAAACGCAGTAATATTATGTTCCTATTAGAAACGCATTCTTCAATAATTTATCATATCTAATTTTAATGTCACAAAACGCAATAATATTATGTTCCTATTAGAAACGCATTCTTCAATAATTTATCGTATCTAATTTTAATGTCACAAAACGCAGTAATATTATGTTCCTATTAGAAACGCATTCTTCAATAATTTATCATATCTAATTTTAATGTCACAAAACGCAGTAATATTATGTTCCTATTAGAAACGCATTCTTCAATAATTTATCATATCTAATTTTAATGTCACAAAACGCAGTAATATTATGTTCCTATTAGAAACGCATTCTTCAATAATTTATCATATCTAATTTTAATGTCACAAAACGCAGTAATATTATGTTCCTATTAGAAACGCATTCTTCAATAATTTATCGTATCTAATTTTAATGTCACAAAACGCAGTAATATTATGTTCCTATTAGAAACGCATTCTTCAATAATTTATCGTATCTAATTTTAATGTCACAAAACGCAGTAATATTATGTTCCTATTAGAAACGCATTCTTCAATAATTTATCGTATCTAATTTTAATGTCACAAAACGCAGTAATATTTACGATATTTCATTGCAATACTTTCAAACATTCCTTTGTTATCGCACTGCAATACAAATATTGAAACTTAATTTTGCACACCACGCCCAGGAAATTTCATAATAAAAGTACAGGTATTTACTGTATATTAATTTTCGTATCAGTCACCTGATATCACCCTGATAACTTAACTAATAAATAAATCTACTTATTTGTTGCTTCACAGACAGGTTAAACGATCGTTTACGATAACTACTTAGTTCAATATTAAATCTAATCTCTGTTTAGAACACTTCTTTAATAGGTCGGAAATATTGATAACTTAAGTCAACTTGTCTGTGAGGTGAAGTTAATGTCTTCATACCACTGGCGAGGTAGGCAGAGATAACGGAGTGCCCTGTGTCTATCGTAGAATTTACAAAGAAAGCCTGTAGTTTTTCCTGTTCGCAGTTTTTTTACTAGAGTTTTATGTAAACACTTATTTTAGAATTAATGAAGTTTGATGTTGCTCAGGCGTCTAGTACTGAGCGATTTATGTATTATATATTTATGATTTTTCCATCACCTGAAGGTTGCCTGGAAGATATCGCTTAAAGGGATGAGGCCGCCTTCTGCTCATTGTATTGTACCTCTCTTTATGTTGTATGTTTTGTTTTTGTCCCGGATGTGCAATAAAGTATATATGTATTTGTAAGTAAAATTTATATTAAAAGTTTGTTTTTGGCCACTGCGAGCGCTGCCATCGATTCCACCCAGCGAATACTTGAATGAAGAAAGGAACGCGCCCACTATAATTATGAAACTATTTTTTTCTTTTACCTATGAACTAAGCATGATTCTAGGTCAAATAAAAATATGAGTATACTTATAGGCAATTCTTCATCTAAGTCGTATTCCTCATTGCTGATTGGTGGTTTTCCATTGCCTTTCCCGTTTCACACACTGGTTATCTCAGTGTGCAGGTTTCCTCACGATGTTTTTCACCGTCAGAGCAGTCGGTAAGTGTACGTAAGTGCTTCGAAAAAACTGAAAAACTCTACATGACATTGCCCGGTTTCGAAATCGGACCTCCCGCACGGGAGTCCGACGTCCTGGCCACGACGCCACCGCCGCTCTTAAAGGCAATTATAGGCAATTAGTTGTATCAAAATCTATATCGGAAGAAAGTAACTCGCTCTGGTTTTTAAAAAATAGACGTTCATTTGACCTCCAGTGTCGAGGTACTCTACATTGCAAACAGGCTGCACGACCCGAGCACTTTAATGATCTCAGTCTAACTTTAGTCATAATCGGTCTGTAAATATTAATTAAGTACCTACAGTTTATCTAGGTCTTCCCCAATTGCTTTTAGTAAAAAGAAAGTTAAAGGCAACCATTTTTTTAACAATAGTTTGATGAAAATCATAATTTGTGATAACAGGTCACAATTAGTAGAGGTTCCCCTGCGCAAGCGGCGTTGAAGTGAAGTGTGAAATGTGTGTGTGTGTGTGTGTGTGTAGTGAAGCTATAAAATCATTAACCACACTTATAAAATGCATTTATAACAAATTACCTAGAGTTTAAGACGTAATCATTCGCGAAATTTTCACATGCTTACTTACTTATTAAAAAAAACCTGTTTTTAATACGTACGTAGTATTAAGTAAAAAAAAAACTTTGTTTGTTTTGCACACTGTACTATAATTAATCAACGTCTGTTTAACTTTTGTCTCTGTCTAACGTAAAATTATATGACGGTTAGAATGAAAGCAAAAACATTCCAGCGAGACTTGAAGTTTCGGAGTTATTCCATGTTTTGTATGTGTATCACCATGCAAACGACATGTTTTGTAAATACGAGCACAAATTGCACCGGCAAAGTGTGAATAATGTAATATTTGCATATTTTATACTCGTTGCGGTTGCGCAGCTAAATCTGCAGACGGTCACAGTCACAGGCAATTAGTTGCATGCTGCAGTCATGCAATCAGACTCAGAATAGATCCAAAAAGTCCATTGTCAGCGCGGCACGTGGCCGGCCACAATGCGCCGGCGGCTGCGGGTTGCGAGCGACGGACGCGGCTGCGCGCGCGCCGCCGTCGCCAGGTGTGCGTGACGCGTGCGCCGGTCAAGGTCGCGATTAACGACCTGCCCGCGATTCTCGCACGCTCATACATACATTAAACTCTGACGTCCATAATACCCGTGGGGGTAGACAGAGAAAACACCTTTAATCACAGGTAGGTTTGGTGAACAAACGTAAAAGGTGCGAGAGGTGTAGAATAGTATCCACTAAGATCCGTCGGGCTATTCCACTTGTAACTACCAGCTGTCCCCCTGGGGTGATCGCCTCGTATGACACACACGGGTAGAGTTGGGGTGGTGCTATTCTTTAAGACCGGCAGACCTGGCAGCACACAGCATCTAGCATCTCGACATATAAACATCAAACGCTACGAATGTTTTGTTTCGCTCACACGTATGTTCGTGTCTATGTAAGCGAACGAGAGGCCTAATTTTATTCGACGAACGCTGGAAACTCGCCCTCCTGCGTACCCAGCCGCGATCTCAATCACAGAGGTTTCGTTCACCTTCTGCTAAATTCTGAGGTGACAGTTATGTGTACTGCGGAAACTCTGGTAAAGTTTTACTTAGAGGGAAACTGTAGTCTAATAAAATAAAAAAATTACAGGCATGCGGATATTGCAACAATTTAACAATTTACAAGAGAATTCACAACCCAGTGTGTCCTCCTCCAGTTGTGGGTCTTTTCCTCTAAAGAAACTAAATAGGCTTTGACGAATAGAGTGATAAAATTTTAACCTTACTGAGAATTCTTCTTCTAAGACGTGTTCCTCATAGCTGAGGGTCGTGATCATTCTAAGGAATTAATCACATAGAACGACTCTCGTGGCAGATTTAATGGGATGGTTTGCCATTGCCTTCCCCATTTCACACACTGGTTATCTCAGTGTGCAGGTTTTCTCACGATTTTTTCCTTCACCGTTAGAGCAGTCGGTATGTACGTAAGTCTTTCGAAAAAACCGAAAAACTCATTGGTACATGGTATTGCCTGGTTTCGAACCAAGACCCCGCACGGGAGTCTGACGTCCTAGCCACGACGCCACCGACGCTCTAAACTTACTTACTGAAAATAGGTGATACCAAACTGAAATTATTCTTACTGCATTCGATATCGGCAATATTTTTACATCGTTATCTACGCACCGGAACAATTACACTACTTATGGCACATACGTACTTACTCTGTATTTTTATGATCCATGAGTTTGTGTTTTTTTAAAAGTTGGGTTATTAGTCCACCCATTGTGGAACACGGTGCCTTGAAAAGATAATCCTATCAGTTAAAACCTGCTTGGAGCGTCGATGGCACAGTGGCAAGGACACCGGCCTCCCATGCGGGAGGTCCGGGTTCGAAACCGTGCAGTGCCATGTACCAATGAGATTTTCGTATTTTTCGAAGACTTACGTACATTTACCGACTGCTCTGACGGTGAAGGAAAACATCGTGTGGAAACCTGCACACTGAGACGACCAGTGTATAAAATGGGGTAGGCACAAAAGATCCTCAAGGGTCGAAGTGCCGCTGGGTTATTCCCGGCCCCCTATCATAAGATAAGATAGGATACAACCTGCTTACAACTCGTTACAAAGTCGAACACTCTGTGAAGTTTAAAATTAATACAAAACAAGGAAAGTTTGTCCTCTAGTACAAGGAGTTACCAGTCTAGCTGCGCGCGAGCAAGGTCCTAAAGCGATCGAGCAAGTTTAAGTTACGTTGGGCGAGGTCATAACCATGATGGGTGACCGCTTGTGCCACATTTCATTTGAGTTCCTACGGAGGAGCAGTTTGCAACTGATAGGATTATCTTTTCAGGGCGCCGCGCGTCGTGTTCCACAATGGGTGGAGTAATAATCCAACTTTTAAAAAAACACAAACTCATGAATCATAAAAATACAGAGTAAGTACGTATGTGCCATAAGTAGTGTAGTTTTTCCGCTGCGTAGATAACGATGTAAAAATATTGCCGATGTCTAATAATGCAGTAATGGTGTCACGGACCTTGGAGGACTTCCCACTTTCCGAACTCCCCATCTACCCAAGTTTCCACCTTCCTATCTTCCCAACTACCCACCTTCCCACCACACACCGTCCCCAAAACACTTAATTGCTCTGTCTGTCAGACATCTCTCCTCGCGGCACGCGCAGGTCCCGACACGACGTTCGGACGCGCGCGTCTGTAGCGCGCGTCAGCCGCATCAGCCGCGATGATTGAAATTGGATGATTCAACCTTAGACGGGTACCCTGAACAACTCCGACAAAAGGTTGCCATGCCATTAACGATAAACAAACAAGTGTAATGAAATTGAAATCGTTTATTTAGCGCTGTAAACACCAGAATACAGAATACAGAAGTATACAAAGTTTAATACATGCTGCACAGAACATCCGGTGCGGTACAGTGCCAACAAGGGTACACCAGCTCAGCATAATGCTGAGGCAAGCCACAGCGCTGATTTTCAGCTGGCCCCTCAGTGACAGCAAATCAACAATTTACAGGACGGAATAAGTTGCTTGCTTGCTTATCGTATGGTTAGTGGCCAACCTATTTGTCAGAATTGTTCGTTGCCTAACCTGCACGATCACTTTCGGACCGTGCTCGCAACTAGGCTACGAGCTCCTCACGGAATAAGTTAGAAGCATAGATTAAGTAATAATTACAAGTAGAGGTAGTCCGGTAGATATTTACTCAGTGTTTACTTAGAAGTCGCCTTAACTTGTTAAGCCACGTCCACTCAGACCGAATCTCTTAGCGAACCCCCCCCCCCCCCCCCCCCCATTACTTACTCGTACTTAGCCATTCCGTCTAAGTTGCTTGCCAAGCTCCTAGCACAAAACGCAAATGGTATTAAGTTTGGTCTAAACTTCGCAGTTTCAGCATAAATCTGTCACTTTAAGTATTATATACTTACTTACTTATTGAATCGGCTTTATTTCCGTCGGTCTTAGACTTGTTCTACCACTTTATTGCACGATAAATCATAATACTTTAAAAAGAACGTACACGCTATCATGTTGCTAAGATTTATAGAGATCATAAAGCAGTAATGTAATATCCTTATTTTTATTAAATAAGGAGAGCAGACGGCCTCATCTCATCCACATCACTGCCGTTGGAGGGTTTTTGATGCGCTACTAACCTTGAAGACTAAGATGGAGTGCCTCATGTGCCGGAAATTACGCTGGCTGTCTTACCCTTCAAACTGAAACACAGAAATTCAAGCGTTTCTGCTTTGCGTCAGAAATAGATAAGAGAGTGGTACTAACCAGGGGATCCTGAGCATCAGGATCTACCACCTAAATATTACAATCAGCATAAGTGTAAACCAGATACATACATACGCGTAGAACTGAGAATCTCTTCTTTTTATGTCGTCGGTTCAAGAATAATATTTTCATTCGCCGCTGTTGCAATAGGTCAGTAAGTTATTTCTAAAACCCGCACACCGTCCGTCACCGCACTGTAACTTTCCTAAAAGCATACCCGCATAGTTCATGTCCCAGATTTTCCTAGAGGAAAATCACGACGAATGCTTTGAAAACCAGTTCAGTCATAAAGTAAAACCACGCTAGGACTGTGTGGCTGGGCAAGCCAGTGGCGGACCTAGGGCTGGGAAGTCCTAGGGCAATAAAAGATCCCATAAATGAACAACTCTTCGAAAACACAAACTTGCAATCGTCATCATCATCAGCAGTCTATTAAGTCCCCACTGACCCCACTGGGTATAGTAATGTGTAGGTTTATTTTCGAGTTATTATAGTAATATTTCCTAGTTATATTCGCGCCAAAACAACGCCACGTTGCGTTAAAAGAGACAAATGTAATAACCCTAAACAGCCACTTACTCGTAGTTTATCAAGATTTGCTAAGCAGGTTTGAAAAGATTAGACGGTCTAAGGTAGATTTTGCGATAGGACCGTCTCACGGTCGATTGCATGCAGCTCCTTGAAATTCTGAGTTCATCATCATCATCAGCCTATTAATGTCTCCACTGTTGGGGCACAGGCCTCCTCTTGCTCAAGGGAGTACGGGCCATGATCCAAGGAGAGCGGGCCCAATGCTGATTGGTGGATTTCACATACTTGCGGAAACTTTTCATTTTCTCAGACATGCAAAAAAATAGAAAAACTCATTGGTACATGGCATTCAGCATGGTTTCGTACCCGGACCTCCCGCATGGGAGCCCGGTGTCCTAGCCACTGGGCCGACGTTCTTGCTATCAATTTAATTAAAACATCTTTTAATTTATCAAAACCAGATGCTTCTAGTTTAGCTTTAATGGGTTAGTCGTTGATAGCTTGTGGTCTTGCTCTATTTCATCAATATATTTACCTAGGATTGTCCAACTATTATCTATTCAGTATCTCCAGTATCACCGCCATTTCCATGTCGATCGAATTTCTGCAATACCCCAATACAACACTGATTTGAAAGATGCTATTCCCGAATAAACAGTAGTCTACAAGTTATAACAGATCAATTAGATCCCAGACTCTAAGTCCACCACTGGACACGTGAAGCATGAGCGTATAAATCTGCAAGTCGCAGAGATGGGCGCCAGCCAGGACTCTACATGGTGATATGGTATGGTTCAATCTATTGATACCGCTGCACAATCATCACACGCACGGAGACAGCACTCGTTTGAATTAGAAAAAAAAGAGAAATTTTGGAAAACACCAGCCCTCTTTTAATTCTAGTCATCGCTGCAACTCCAATAAAACACTCGAAATCTCAGAAGCTGATTGCAAATGGCATTTCAGAACATCCAAATTCATATTGCAAGCTTTTGTTCTCCGCTACCCAACCAAACAAAATAATTACGACTCAGTTTTTGTGACAACGCACGCGAATTTGAAGCCTTCGAACACCCGGATACGGCAGACGGGCAGACGGACAGATTAATAGCAGAATTACCTCCATTTGCCTCGCGACCTGAACCGAACGTGATGACAGAAAAACTGTCATTATTGTAGTACTATTACCGCGTCACTTCTGTTCGTGCGATTTGTTACTTGTGATTGATGATGTCGTTTGTTCACTACCGTGGGAACATTAAAATTCCAGTTCTTAGTAGTTTTTTGTTTAGTATTATATCCAATAAAATCTCAGTATGTAAGTTCCTGGGGACATTCCCTAATTCGGGAATATAGTACAATATTTACGGAAATGGTTTGTATTTTCTGTTAATATATTTCGTGGTCGTAGAAAAAGTATTATATGCAACGCAAGTAATGGCGATTTTAACACTCGAACGATAACTAAAGATCTATCAGTTCTCATATTAAAATCGCTACCAATACGTGGCTGTTGCATAAACTATTATTAAATTATTAATAAATGATTAGTAATTTCTTTGACTTGTAAACTTGGTTTCTTAATAATGATATGATCATGATTGTTTAAAAAATGGTGGAAAAATTTGCGGCAGAGAGCTAGAAGGAAATGAGACAAGACTTACTTGAGAAGCTCCTGGATATGATCTCCGGCGGCTGGTTTCTTCTGGTTTCCACCAAAGTTTGAAGGGTTGAGCGCTTAGAGCACTCGCGGCGATAGTTCAGTTACAATATTAGAGTAATTAGCGTGGAAATTAATTAATTCCGATGAGCGTTTGTTTTGCGTGACCGTTGCGACAGAAGTCATTTCAAGAGTGCGTTTGGTTGGCAGATGACATTGTGACGTCATCACGATGCGCGTATTCTTTTGGTCTTGTCTCTTATGTGACAGGTAGGAAAGGAACAGGTATAATTATATGAATATTAGATAAATACGAATGTGTATAGTGTAATTTAAAAATAACGATGAATGGCGTTAACAATTATCATGATTATAAGTTTTTTGATTTTTAAAATTGTAATGCTGATGATGATAGAGACGAAATACAGATTTGAAACAAAGACCTTTTAAATTACCGTTGAAGTCAAATGAAAATGTCTGCTGTTATTCCACCAGTCTCCAGGACATACGACATGCCAAGCAGTGATCAACCTGTGATTCCACAACCATTGAACAACTCACAAATCGTGTCACAAAAGAGTTAATTCTGTCGTTAATTCCAACAAAAAATCGCGAACCTTTTCAACAGCGGACAACAATCGTTTTTGTGATGTGCCCAATCGGTCGTGGCACGGTTTAACTACCCACCATTTAATAAGCCTAGCCTAGGTTTTTTGTGATGTGCACAACACCGGTAACAATGATGATTTGGAACGGAATTTGTTCTATATTTAGAATGTTTATTATTTAGCTATTTCCGGATATATTGTTAAATAATTCAGAACTAAGTATAAGGACGCCGATGATAGGGAAATTCTACAATCAAAGAAAAACCTTTCTCCCCCAGCCTTTGCTCACCAGCCGTCAATTTGTTCAGCTATCTCCGGCCGGTTACAAACCTGCTGGCATTAACCCTAAAGATAAGGCACATTAAGGCTGAATGTGAGAATTTACGTCCGCCAAGAACATAAAAAGGATATTCCTACAAAAAGCTCATCACAGATTTTATCGGCGCGGCCTCTGCACGAACTGCCGTAAAACTTGACCAATCTGAAAGCCAATCTCTTTATTAAAACACATTAAAAGACTTTAAATTAAAAGCGGGACCATTAATCAATCCTGAATTAAGAGCACAGAGTCCATTTTCGTAAAAAATGTAATGAAAATTGTGAGCTTAAACCAGATAGTAAAAGATTATACGAGTACTTTCAGTCCAATACCTTTAGGTCATTTTAATAACAACCAAGTTAAGCTTTTCACTTGCTGACTGTGTACATGAAAGTAGGCTATCCACTTTACACTTTACTTTCAAATTTCATGACAATAATCATGATAAATCATGATAAATTATGAAATTTATCTAAGCAGGATTACATTTTGTAAGAGTGCTCTTGAAGCATGTAAAACAAAACAGTTGATACTTGAAGTGTAGATCTTTGAATGTATCTAATCAAATGGGAGTAAAGTATTTCCATTTCACAATAGATAATTATACGCTGAAGTGTTTTGATTGAAGGTTTTATCTCAGATCTACTATTTTACATACTTGTATTTGATTATTGGGGCCTTACATAGTCTACTATAGTACAGACATGAGCCTCCATACATTTATGGTTAAATTGAAAGCGCTTCTTTTGGAAAGGAGTTTGTATTCTGTAGAAGAATTTTAATGTAAGTAGGTACCTGTGTCGGAAATATGACGATTTAGCAGACTATTTATTGTATTGTATATGTTTTGATACTGGCAACCTACAGGAGGATCTCGAAAACGTGGAAGTCCATGGCTACATGGAAACGTAGTCTTCAAAAAGACCTGGATGCGGCTAAAATATCCTGGGAAACCATAGAGTGCGGCATCGGACAGAGAGCGGTGGAAGAATATTGTCTCAGCCCTATGCACCTCTAGGTGTTCTAGGACCTGAAGAAGAAGAAGATTTGTTTTGATAATAATTCTTAGATTCAGTTTTTTTATTTATTTTTCTGAATTTCTTTTTATAACGTGCTTATAACTTAGCTAAGGTTGACAATGAAAGAGTTAAAAAAAAATTCAAACACAATTTATGATTGTTTTTCAAATGATATGATGATAATACTGATGAACTATAATCACGTGACGCTACTTTCAGGGAAAGTGAAGGATCCAAAGCAGTTATTCGTAATTTCCATATGGAACGAGTTTTATATATTCCGGATTGGTCTCCAAAAAAAACGCCCAAATTTAAGTTTCCGGAGGCAACTAGTTTGGCTTCAGTGGTGGTAAAAATAATTAATCTAAGATTTGTTTTGGCATCTATAGGTGCCGGCGACCATAACTTATTTTGCTGACCATTCTAATTTTCATGTAGGTAAGTTGAATGACTGTCCTATATTCCTTGATGAGTTTGTGACCCGTCTATGAATAGAACTGTCTTCCGAACAACAGAACTCATACATTATGTATGAACCTGATGCGTGAGCAATCAGCTTTTTACAACCACTGACGAAATTGGAACTAAACTTGTATGAATTTTGTGCTTCCCTTTGTTATCTCAATATTTCTGTATTCTTTTAACCTTCGGGCGTCATCTTTGACCCAGAAATAAAGATGGATAAATTAGGTACCGACGAGGTGGTAGATCGTTCAATTTGATGATTGAACATTGTAACGAAACTTGAAAAAGACACCCAATACACTACACGTCTTGACGTGACGTCTCTTTGCCTTATGAATTGTGACACCTTTAAGAAGTGGGAATACCTGATTGGCACTTCAAGTATAATATCGGTGATAGTGCACATTTTGTGATACAATTGATAACAAATACATCAATAATGATAACAAATACATCATTAATGATATCTTCAAGGTAAGTTTTGTCCTGGACATTGCCACACTTCTTTAGAGACATCTCTTAGAGACATCTCTCAAAGCATCTCTTAGCAGTAAGTAACTCTACTGCATTTTCGGACCCATTAAATCAACCTGTAAATCTTATAGAAAGAAAGAAAGAAAAACATTTATTTAACATTTATGCAAACATAAATAAACTTCAAAATATTTGAAATTAAAAAAACAATACAACATTAAAAGGACACATGCTCAGCAGCTGCGATCCGACCGGTACGGCAGAACCGCAGCGCTGGTTTTTAGCTGCGCCAGGGCGAAAGCATCGCACCGGGCGAAGGCGGTTGGCTCACGCTCGCCACCTTCCCCCTTAGAGAGGGCCTCCGGGCAATGGACACGGGGAGTCCATTGCCTGATAACAGGTCCTCAAGTTGGTCTGGCGTGCCCGTGTTCCGGCACGCCACCACAAGCCGAATGGGGACGCGAGTTCCCTGAGTTGGGTCCGTAATGCGAAGTCGCGGAAGTTATGCGCTAGCGTTCCCGTGGCTTCACCGTCAGGCGGTGCGCAGGAGCACCGGGGGGTTTTTGGCCGGTAAAAGTACCTACATAACCTCTTCGTCTCCCCCTTGCGTCGAAGAAGTAAAAATGAGCGTTTCCACCCGGAAAAAAAAGGGCGTAGGCATCGCGGGCGAAACAGCGGGTCAGGGACGAATGTAAAAATATATTAAAAGTACAAATAAATAAATACCTAAAGATGAAATAGATAACAATTAAAACTGGAGAGAAAAGGGATAGGAATACAGAGTGAGTGTCTGTACATTATGCGACTCGTCATTCCGATGGGAAGCGGTTATGGTTATCTCCCCTTCATAAAAATGTGTTGAAATTACTTACTCCTATGTCATTATAACCAATATAAATAATGCCATATGATATCATAGCACCTACCCAGCCCACTAAAAATACAAACCGATATATCATATTCGTACTATACGCAGGTATTCTCAGGAATTCTCGCACAACACACGCACGAAACAAATTGCAGTAAATATTTCCACCTGAAACAATGAGGAGGGTTTGCTGAACTTACACAAAAGGGATGCCATGGGAAAATATGCAGTAAATGGAAAACGGTACAAAGGGTGATATAGAGAGTGATACATTATATTGAAGGCCTTTGGTACACTTGATTTATTTGAAATATCGGGTTTCAGTGTTCAAAACTAAGGATTCAGTAACGGTCCAATCATGAGCTTGAGGAATGGGGATTAAATACCACATTTTCCCGTGAAATATTGGTTACATCATGAACTCATGAGAAGTTACGTGAGAATATTTAATACAGAGTGATTCACGTGTTTTGTTAAACTTTAATAAGACCGCACGTGGTATTAGGGAGGCGATGCTGGCAATATTCGATGGCTCAGTTTTTCGGATTTTATGTGAATATATAAGAATAAAAACCTTGATTAGACCGCTTCATTGTTTTATTAATAATTGTTTTAAAGTTCTGTTTTATGTCCGACAGTTGTATGCGTATATCTAGGATATTCAATCTCGACTTTTTATTTTTGTAATAGAGCAATATTTAGTAACCAAAATAATTCAACGATTCAATGAAAAATGTAACTGATTCACTTTGACTTTTCCACGGAACTCACTTTAGGAATCGCTGCGCATGGTTACCATGGTTTGGTTTCTACGGCCCGCAATAACCGCTAACCACACCCGGGTAATAGTAATGATGCCGCGAGATACTCCGGGGCACACGGATATAGGAGCACAGTGAAAGGGGATCCCTTTGGACCTAGTGATGTACCGCTACGTAATAAGGGTACATATTAGTGATGAACGAACGGAAAGCCGGGATCGTCCTAGACTGAACTTTCAAGATTAGATTGATAGAGTGATATATAAAGCAAAGCAAATAATGACGTATACGAATACGTGAAACGACTAATGACTGGGAGAAAGCAAGAGAGGCATGCCATGATAGAGATTCGTGGCGTTTCATTATCTCTGCCAACCCCGCAAAGGACATAGCGTGAAGTTATATATGTACGAGTATGTATGTAGTTACTTATTAAACCATTCAATGAAGATAAAAAAAACATGGAGCGATGTACGTACTGAAGGGACGCTCTGAGTTGATGATGATGCTGAAGAAGCATAAAAATAATAATTGTCACGCGGAGGCTATACTTCTCTACTTTTAGGAACTGGAGTCGCTTAGCTGATAGTGTGGGGCCAAATGTACAATACTCCCATCAATGAAGGACAGGAATTGGTTGAAAATGACACGACTGGGGATGATAGATTGGGATTTTTGCAACCTTGCTGGGCTGACCGTGACGGCAGGATGCTGGTGGACGTGGGAGCGCTCCCGGGAGATCGTAGTCTTCAGTTAAAGCACTTTATGACACAATTGATACTCGTATATTTTTATTATGACTGTCTAAACATACACACAACTGCATGCTACCTTTCTACGTAACTTCACGAACTTCACGCAATGTCCCTTGCGGGTTAGGCAGAGAACATAATTATCCTTTAAGATATGTTTGTATTAACTATAATAAAATATAAGGTTAGTTCAATTCAAAAAAATCGCGTCTCTGCTACTATATTTTTATTTTTCGAACCATATTTAATTAGTCAAGTTGTAATATATGCGCGGAGTTTTTACAATATTTTCAATAACTATTGAAGCTTTTTGTAAAGCTAATGGTTTAGACACCAAATATAAAAGCTACACAGTTGCTATTAAGAAAAACTAGACCACATGACATCACACATTTAATAACTTTTTTGCTTCTAACAAAGGAGTCATTATTGTCCCATTGTGTGATCAAAACAAGAGTTAGTGCGTCAAAATACCACTTACGATCTATAACGACGCAGATCACGTCTCCATCGAGCCATTACTCAGGCTCCGTCTAATATTTGGCAAGTACTCGTTCATTCAAATCCTCACCGTGAAGTGACACTTGAAACTTGAGGGGATGACCTTTCACCTCGATTTTAAATTCCGCTTTGTTGAAGTGTTGAAGGAGTTCCCAACCTTGAGGAACAACTAGTTTCTTCAATGATTTTACAATCGAGTTACACTGTTTTCGAGTTTAAGGTCATACATGCAAACGAGTCTGACCGTACATGCTATCCATTTCTACAATATAGGTCCAGATAGAAATAACACGAGACTTAAGGAAGCCTGAACATTACGGACGTTTCTTACAACTCACGATGAGGCTAATAGAATCATTACTTGTGATGCAGGGTTGGTTTCGATTGCAGACGGATGGAATGACTCCGGTGATGTGAACAAATCAACAGTCTTGGAATCAGTCTTGATGACATCGTAGTGAAGAAATAGAGATGTAAAGACATAACTGAGAACATTGAAGAAGCTGTAGAAGATAGATGCGTAGAAGGCATATATTTTGTACTACTTCTCCTTCAATATGCATGCAATGCAATATACAAAAATTAAGATATTGACATTTTGGGACTTAATCCTATAGTTAGACACGGGAATCTTGCCATAGTTTGGGGTCGTTTTGAGCTTCCGATATTTCGACAGTTATATTTTGGGACTTGACATTCTTTTAAGCAGACATTCTGGCTAGACCTGAAGTTGTGTTTATTGCATAACCACGAATGGTAATATAAACAAACTTATTAATTAAAACAATAGCTAGTATGTGATATGAATATGATCAGCAGTCCGCCACGCTTACTACATCGGTGGCACGCGACGATTTTCAAAGGCCGTTAGTGCTGACTCGCTGAGACCGCCCGCCGGGCCGCACGCGCCTGTTTTATATATGTTTCTCCTTACTATGATACGAGTATATTACGTTATGAGTACACATTTGTTACGTTATGACGGGCCGTGTTTACTCCGCGCCTGCATGTAGCGGCCCGTGCAGACTCCGCTCAATTGTTAGTGGAAAACACATCTAGCTCAGTTAAACCCTGTAGCAATAGGTTTTTGTATGAAGTTAAAGTAACTTTATTTTATGAATATGTCAAGTAGGTTTCACTGCTCAAACCTAAGCGACCAAGCGACTGCGAAGCGGTGGGAATGCGACAACGTTTGGAACGCGAAACGAAACGAGAGCGACGGCGGCGTCGCGGCACACTCAAACGTCAGTTCACGTCAGGTTCTATAGAAATGTCGGCGACTCTTCACGCAATGTTACACATACTCTTTAGTGTCCCATCTGTTTCGTAGAACATGTGGTCCGTCCATCCACTGACTTGTAATATATATTATCTGTATATCTATTCTATAGATATTAACCTGTCAGTGCGTCCATCCCTCTTTGCTGACGTTACCTTCCCGCTTCGCAAATGCTTTGGTCGTTTAGGTGTGAGCAGTCCTTGAAGCGACAAAGTATCAAAAGGTGTAGCTTGATGTGTTGACTGTACAAGTGTACAGTGCGTCGCATGTAGCGCTGTGTAGTAGTTTGTCAAATTGAAAATTCTATCTTGTTTAACTGTAGATGCTACAAATGATATACTTTATCGTGAAGTCCGAAATTTATGCGCATTACTATGTAAAGCGAAGAATTTAGAATTGGAATCGTACTCCTTTCGAAGTTTTTATGAAGACTGTGATGTTTGATGTCAACATTATAGGTAAGTATTCGTATATGATAAGACTGTTGGGTCAATGGATGAAGACATCAGAGGGCTTATCCCGTAGGATTTTTCTGACAATTCCGAAACGAAAATCTCTCTCGCAAAACGAGATCTGAGACATAATGTGTATTCAAGACTTGCCTTTCTTGTCGCTTCGTCTCTATGGTCTAGCATACGGATACCATCACAAAACATCCGGTCGTATCCGGAAGTTTTTGAGAGTCCCGATAGATTTATTAGAAATTTTCCGATTGCCTACAGAGATGTGTGGTATTTTTGCCGAGCTTGTACGGAAACCAACACGAAACCGTTCACCAGACATCTCCGCTGGTCTTCGGTAGTCAGTCGGCAGTTCGAGATGTCATCGTCCTTGCTTCCTTGTTTCGCACTTTCATGAGTCGATTTTTAGGGGTAACGAAACGGACGAAAACAAGAACTTCCCTAACTTTTGGAGTTATCTACAACTGCATTCACAGATTTTGAAAAATATGAAAGAGAGAATATGGGCAGTTCTCTCATTTTCAATCAATGCAATCAATCCTGTTTCTTATAAGAATGAAAAGACTCTATGGGACAAACTGAGGTTAGTCACCTAACCTTTCGCGATTTCTGACTTTCCTAGCCTCACGGTTAGGAA
Source organism: Hofmannophila pseudospretella (assembly GCA_947369225.1). Classification (NCBI taxonomy): domain Eukaryota; kingdom Metazoa; phylum Arthropoda; class Insecta; order Lepidoptera; family Oecophoridae; genus Hofmannophila; species Hofmannophila pseudospretella. The sequence goes on from OX376324.1 coordinate 293,504, forward strand.
TTATTGACTTGTCCAATCCTATATCCATTGTGTGCTCTGCTCTGCCCCCAGCCTACTACCCTGAAATTCTGTCACAGTCAGACTACTGGTGGCGCTATATAGAGCTTTGTTTTCGAGACCCGTTGTTAAAATTTTCGTTTCGTGACTGTCAAACTGAATTCTACGGGATATGCCCTTTGAAGGTAGCTGGGCGTGTTCCAGCTGGGTGTGTGAGATGACGTCGCCGCATATCTGGCAACATTTCGCAACGTTATCGCGAAGGCGGGGTAACGCGGGAAGCGAGGGAAATTGAAAAAGTTGTTCCGGAAGCAAGAAAAAGTTGAGTACGGGGGTTCTACTTATCTGTCTCCCAAAAGAGTCCTAGAAATGTTTTTATTGACGTGATTTTTGAGAATATACGAGTAACTGTCGCTGCGTTAGAATATGGCAATAGCAGAATTGTCGATGTAACATTTGCATGATACAAACCATTGAATACCTTTGGAATTACAAGAGTGAGAATGCAATGATTTTTCTATCAGTAGCTATTCAAACCGAAATATTCAATGACCGTCTTGTTGGAAACACTAAAATGCTCAAAGGGTATTACACCTAGAGCCTGCAAACATGTATTAGATATAAAAAATCTAATGTCAAACGTCTCTCTTATAATCTATGCTTTTCATTCGATTCATGTGCATCCATTGTATTACACCTAGTTGTTTTTTTTTAAGGCAAAGGGAACTGAGCCCATACAGCCATGTCTGATGTAAACAACTCTTTCAAGTCTTCATTAAAATGCTGGTGTGACATTTCAATGCTATCTGGGAGAATCTTCCACGCTTTTGCACCATCCGAACCAAAGAAGAATGCGTCCCGGACGCAGTATGACTCTTCAAAATCCAGCCAAGTACGGATCGGGCTGCAGCGTCTTATTTGACTTTACTTCACTGTCCCACACATTAATCACATTTAGTAGACGTTCTTCGAATAAAAAACACCATTCTTACTTGAAAAGCACTACTGTAAAACAATTTGCAAGACAACGAAAAAAAGCTGGTGTGGACGCGACAAAAGCGCGGGAGAAACTCGTATTACACCTAGAGCCTGCAAACATGTATTAGATATAAAAAATCTAATGTCAAACGTCTCTCTTATAATCTATGCTTTTCATTCGATTCATGTGCATCCATTGTTCTACAATAAATTCATTTTCAAAAGTATTTTGTACAGCGTTTTAATTATTGACGCGTACACGTCAAACAAATAAATATGTCTAATGTCAATAATTCCGCACATCTCCACGCCAGTCTCTGTTCCTACACAAACAGTCTCAAAAATCTACTTCAATTCTTCTAATTTTTGATACTCCTGGATACATTTACACAGGAACCCCCGACAAATACTGTACAGTGTAGATATTATGTTGTTGTATGTGAGATCACGCAGTCGGGTCACACACATCCGTCAGGCTTGCGGGCTGCGGATCCGCGGACAATTAATGTCCGTCCGGACCGCGGCATGCCCTCTGACCCTCTGACGTCTGACGTCCAGGGTCTAGGGTCTAAGCTCCAGGGCAAGGCCAGCCCTGCACCCTGGATAAACAGGGCTAAGGGTCGGGTTTCGTGAATCGGGTTTGATTGATCATTTGATGTCAGTACGAGAGATGGGATCATCCTTCAGACTGAAAAATATATCATCATTTACTTCGGTTGAAACGTATTTCCTATAAATCCATTTTCTTACTTATTTTCTCATGTCTAACTTTTTCGTTTCGGTTGGCAAGGACCGGACCGGACTCCCATGCGAGAGGTCCGGGTTCGAAACCATGCAGTGCCATGTACCAATGAGTTTTCGGTTTTTTCGAAAGACTTACGTACATTTACCGACTGTTCTAACGGTGAAGGAAAACATCGTGAGGAAAGCTGCACACTAAAGTGACTGTATGTAAAATGGGGTAGGCACATTTTACAGTACACACAAAAGGTCTCCTTAAGGGTCGAAGTGCCGCTGGGTTATTCCCGGCCCCCTGTCATAAGATAAGAAAAATACTTCATCATTTACTTCGGTTGAATCGCGTTTCCTATATGCGCATTTTCTTGCTTATTTTCTCATGTCTAATTTTTTCGTAATTATAACGCAAGACCTCACTCACCTCATGGAATGTGACTTAATTAAAACTGAGAGAGAAACATTTGACCCCAATAGGCTTCAAAGTGGCAGTGAGCCGGTCACATCTGTCGCAGAACCGACAACCGCTGGGGGAGACGAGTTCTGGAGTGGAGACCGCGTTTGGGCAAACTTAGTGTGGGACGGGCGTGTGCTAGATGGAGCGACGATCTGCGCAAGGTGGCTGGCAGCGACTGGATGAGAAGAGCCGAAGATCGGGCTCAATGGCGCGCCCTGGGAGAGGCCTATGTCCAGCAGTGGACTAGAGTAGGCTGATGAGGCTTCAAAGGGCAATGGGAGGTTCAATCTTACATTGACTCAACCCACATCTGATACCATGGAAAACTTACAGTTATTTGCTACTCGTAACGTAGTTCTTATGGCGAGGGCTGACTCTAGTAATACTTGACCTTCCCATTCCTTCCCTAAGTGGGTCACTTAGGGAAGGAATGGGAAGGTCAAGTATTACTAGAGTCAAGTATGGTCAAGGTCAAGTATAACGAGGCTGACACGGTGAACTATAGTAAACGACCTTTCCTTTGAACTGGTTCTTGCCGCAGACTTTTGTCTATTCAGTGCCTTTTTATTTAAATTTACTTCTAAACCCGCATTTGACCTCGATCTCGCCTGATAGTAAGCGACGATGAGGTCGACGATGGTGCATGCGGGTCCAGTAAATGCCTATTCACTCTGGCCTTGAAGATTCCAAGGTTGTAGGTTTCGGGAAATACAGACGCCGGCAGGCTGTTCCATTCCTTAGCCGTTCGCATAATGAACGAAGAAGCAAATCGTTTCGTACGAGCAGATGGGATATCAACAACATAAGGATGGAACCCCTCCCGCGCCTGGTAGTCCGAAGGCCTAATTTAACTCACAGCATAAACAGTGACTAAGTTATATTTAAGCCCCGAGTACAGACGTCTGACTTGCTCTGTCCTAATTGTAAATCGACCGAAATAAAACGAAACGAGACTTTTACGAGTATTTGATAATTTACACATCTCGTAAACCGTTCGCAATTTGAAAGTTATTTATTTGTAACTTGTAAAGGAATTGTAAAGTCGACTCTAAAAACTTGCAATTGAAATTTTCATGTCAGCACTTCGGGAGGGGGACATTTAATTAAATTATTCCAACAAAACCGAATGCTCCAAACAAATTAATAAGAATAAGAATAAGTTTATTTGTGCGGTAAGATGACAATGATTCACAGTATATTAAGTGGCTTCTAGACAAATGTTATTACTCCATAAAAGAGTATCTCAACGACACTAACAAACAGCAGAAAAGAGTTGCATACCGTTGTCGGTGGAACATATGATACCTATGCTTTTTAAATCACCTGTAATTTTCACTATGTTCTGGCAAATAAATTTCATTTCATTTCATTTTATTTAAAAAACAAATATTAAACTAAATAAAATTAGTGAGCAACAAGTTAGTTTACAATAAACGGTGACCTCCGAACTAGGAAGTTCCTGTATCTCGGAGGACAGATCTCTTCTGTGACCAGTGCAAATGAACATGTAACAGAACATGGGAAATAATATATATAAATAATAAACTCTATTATTCCTAATGGTAATGGTGATGGGATTGTTTTCGTTTATATGTAAAGGTTTTTACGAGAATACTTGTAATATTTTGTTTTATTACGTAGGTTCCTTAAAATTTTTTGAAATGTGCACAGACCAAAATTTTGAATTAAATTTTTATATATTCGGTTCTTAAGATATATCTACGTACGTTAAAGTCAACCGGCAGTTGCACAAAGCATCCTAAAAATCAACCTCAAATTCTAGTAGATACTCTATCAGTAGACGGTGTATTTGACTCTTTCTACAGATAGCGTAGAAAGAGATAGAGTACGTCAATCTACATAACATTAATTTTAATATGACTCTAATTTATCGTCCACATCTCTGAGCAGATTGTGGCGCTCTAACCTGGCTCTGACTGAAAATAAACCATGATAACAAATATGATGACAAATATCAGCAGCAAAATTAATAGCAACTCTTTTCGCAGCAGACGCAGAAATATATTCTCTTTACAGCTGTGTTAAAGCTGACATCGAGCTGCAAACAGTACTAACAAGTACACAGGATCCCACGAGTGACTACATCGGGGGTTAGCTCCTCCGTATAAACCTCACGTAAATATTACATTCGAGACTGAAACCAGCCGGTTCAACTAGGGCACGGTGACAGTGGTGCAGGAATGTGTACTACAAACGTTTTAAAATAAGCATGATAAGAGACGATGACTGATGGACTTTATTGCGCACAAGATACACAAATATAAATGAAATGGTCATTTTAATAAATGAATTTTTATTTGCAAGAATATCAAGTATGAAGGATCTTAAAATAACATAGGTAGTTCCAGCATATCCTACAACATTGTGGTGTGCACATTTATATAATAGATACATTTTACAAGCAATTAGGAAAAAAAATGATACAAAGCTACAATTAATAGGAAACAACAATCGATCAAACTGTTTAGTTCAGGTATATCGGATGATGTCTCAGCAGTAGGTATGTGTTTCCCTATGATGGTGTCATGATCCTATAACGGGCCGGAGCCTCATAAAACAAATCCTTAGATATTAATTCAAAAAGAATCCTTCTTATGTGGCATAAAACCCATATACTATTAGTTCTTACCAAGTCAAAAGATCATGGTAGATAGTGGCAAAAGAGAAGCTAATTCAGAAAAAAAAATGCAATGACGAAAAATCAATCGTTGCAGTGCTGGTTTTCAATTAATTAATTAATTAATGAAGACCCAAAAAGTGCCATCGAATTCTGACTTCATCGTAAAGATCTTATAAAAAGACAACGTGAAAATTGTAATATTTTGAAATCTTTCAAGTACAGATTTCAATAACTTATAAGGTTTATTTTTGAATGATCTATTTATTAGCTGTCTATATACACTATTTCTGACATATTTCCAGATTTAAAAAAAATCATGTTGTCTGTATGTCATAGAGCCTGTACTGTACTCACTTGATAAAACATAAAACCGCGATGAAAGCTTCACGTAGGAAGATAATTTAAGCCTCTAGTACACGCCAGGGGACTTATGCTCGGAAGGAATTTCAATCAGCCCGAGTGCCTAAGCCCTCTAAACAAGATTATGAAATTCAATATGTTACCTCTATATCAATTTAATTTAATATTTTCAAGAAATTGCTCGCTGTTTGAAGAGTGTTCTGTATCATCGAAATACCGGATATTTGCTTTTTGGAGGAAATGATTTTTCATATAAATGAATGATTTAAAAAAAACGTACTTCCGAATGTACTTAATTGATCTCCATATTTTGGGATCAGAAATCAAATTTTTTTTTATTGTAAGTAATTACCATTTTAAAACGTCACTTTTTCCCTCTACCACCGTTTCAGAAGGTGCTGTAGCTGAAAGGAAAAAGCGGCGCAAGAAACTTTCAGCAGCACATCTTTTGAAATAAATATATCTTACAATAATAATTATTGTAAGATATATTTATAATTGCAGCTGGAGCTGAATTTAGGACCAAGCCTCTTTATCATTTCAGTAGTCATTTATTTTATAATAACCCTTTTTACATAAGGTCCGTCTTATATGGGTCTTAAAATGTGTATCTGTCATATTTATTACAGTATCAGGTATCTTATTATAACATCGTACACAGTTACCCATAAATGATGTGTTTACTTTACTCAGTCTAAAGCGTGGGACTGCAAGTTTGTTCTCTTTGATGAAATCAATATTATCTTTTTACATATGGCTTGCCTGGAATCGAACCAGTGCCTCTTGTATGAAGTGCAACATTCAATCCACCACACGGCATAACACTTCTTAACTTACGATTAAGTACCTAAACTAGTGTAAAATGTGTACGAACAAAGAAGCTTACAGTGAAAATAAAATCCTCACATCCGTTTTAATATTTGTAATGGGACGACTCCCCGGAGCAAACGGAACGAACGTGTCTCCACAAGAGCCAACTGAACGGAATTACTGGCGCCGGAGTGAGAAGTGAAATGTGAGGAAATGTAATTATGCAATGAGATTAGAACATGAGCGTACAAAGAGAACTTCTGAGAAATCTCATATGATTTATTACCATAAACATGAACGTGACATGAACATAGAAACGGAAGTTTTGTGAAGTGCAATAGAAGCTGGAAGAGATACTTTAACCTATAACTTTGTATACAATGACCTAAGTTTTATTTTATTAACATCTAAACCCGCGTTTCGTTTGATTATGTCGAAGATGTATCACACAGACTTAGTAAGTATTGGCTCTTCTATAAGTACTGCCGAAACGCATCAACACGAAGCGAAGACATCGTGTGAGATGGTTTTCTCAAGCCTGTTGTAAAGTTGAGGGACAAACGTATGTGTTTTGCACGAACAGAACTATGGTGATTGTAATGATAGTAAAGTCATTCATCATCAACTGGTGAAGACCCTGTTAAATCTGTCTGTTCATAATTCCAATGTTTATTTCGATTTTCTTGGACAAATGTGGGGTAGATGTGACCGGACCGGATAATTATGTACGGCCACCTGCTTTTTTCGTATTTTGTCGTCGAGTGACAGCTGGCCCCCACTGCGTCTAGTCGCGCGACACCCGCCGCGCCGACCGCATGCATAATCAATACCTTTTTATTTTAAGAATTGTGATTAAGGATCATTTGCATCATCACCAGTTCTCACCACCGTTATCCTCATCCGCTGAATCGTCATTATCATCGGGACGATGAACATGACGTACGGAAACAAAGTAAGTGGTCTGCAACCGTTACGTTCTAACTACATTCTGTCAAACTTATTCTTTCAAATTTTCATACAGTTCCATGTGGTTATTTCCATCGAATGATCACGATCCTCATCAATGAGGAATACAACTAAAAAGAAAGTCATTCCAATCCGACTAGTTGTTTCAGAATTATTGTAGTAATTATAGCATAATAATTACCGATCATCTCCTTTTTGGAATTTGAATTTGCGTGCCTCGCAACCGCCTTGACTTTGCCATCGTCGTGAGAATCCGTTTCCGGCTCAATGGCGGCTGCTTCATTACAATCTAATTCACTATTGTTTCGTGTAATGTCTGCCGATCATTGTGTTCGCGCTAATCATTTTAATTAGCTACTTTAAACTGATTGCTATGGACAGAAGGCGAGGATATAATCTGATGTCAAATCGAGCTAAGAACAGTTCTAAGTTCCGCATTTTCAGAGTTGCCCTTTCAAGTATTTACATTTTTCTTGGTCCTATTGCTTATTTATTATTAAAATCTACTTTTTACTTAACAAATTCTCTTTTGCTGCTTATTTCCTGATGTTTTCTATTGCTTCTATAAAAAAAAAACTTAAAATGATTCGTTTGTAAATACACTCGTACCTACTCACAATTTGTTGTAGGTATTTGAAGTACCACATATTAATTAACATTCCTCATTAAACTATAACCTCCACACTAGGCGTTGCCTGTGTCGTGGAGATTACATACACACACTGACCACTTTACAATGTTATGTGTCAATCAAACATTAAAATTACAGAATTACAACTTAAAATTACAATTTGAGTTAAAAGCTTATGCTTTATTTTATACTATTAAACATGCAACATTAAATAGGAAATATGGGATGATATGACTATTATATATATTTTATAAATAAAATATATTAATATATACATTTATATATTTAGGTACATAAAACAAAAACAAGAAGTGGTTAAAAAAACCTACTTGTTCGGTTTCGAACGCATGTCTACTGTTCCGCAATTGCGTACCGCACCACTAGGCCAACAACTCAGTTAAATAGGTGACGAAATAATCCCATATAAACATTGGTAGTCAATAGATAATGTAAGATTACTATGTTGACGGTGTATAGAAAAATCTTTAAACGTTCACACTGACACCAACGATTTTATTAACTATTTCTTCGAATCCTATTGTTTCTGCATGGAAAAAATATCTACATTGTCACTAAGGTACCAGGTAAAAAGATTGTCCATCACAATACAATGAAGTCCAGTGAAACAAAACGATTTAACCATGGTTCTTAATATTAACTAGTAAGACTGGCACACAACACGTCTGTACTATAAATGAAAATTCCTTAAGTCATTAAACCAAAGCCTCAGGTAAATAAAACAAACTCGCTTTGTTTGGAATCTTTTTCGACCGACCTCTAAAAACTAATAATAGCTGTTCACAACGGGACACAGTTTTAAAGATTCATATAACCTCTGTATCTCCAATTCAATACAGTGCATCTTTTGATCCAGCAGGAGAGCGTCGGTGGCACAGTGGCTAGGATACCGGACTCCCGAAACCACGCAGTGCCATGTACCATTGAGTTTTTCGTTTTTTTCGAATACTTACGTACATATACCGACTGCTCTAACGGTGAAGGAAAACATCGTGAGTAAACCTGCACACTGAGGTGAGCAGTGTGTAAATGGGGTAGGCACAGAAGATCCTCAAGGGTCGAAGTGCCGCTGGGTTATTCCCGGCCCTCAGCTGTGACATCATCGAAATTTAATTAAAGTTGACATTTTTATTATAATTTGTTATGTAATTGTTTTTTTTTTGTTTTTTTATTAATGGAAAATTCATTTATTCAAATAAATTATTACAAAATTAATTTAATTAAATTACGTAAGTACATGTCAAATCTCTAAGTTTCGTCAATAAAAAATATATTTAAAAAAAAGACATGATAAGCCTTAGTCAAAAATTCCGCCCCGTGTCGACCCCGGCGCAAAGGTCCCCATGACGCTCGCAGCATTGCCACGCTGAATCGCCACGACCAGCCTCTGCACCAAGAACGACCCGGAGCGGGGGTCAAGAAGATTGTTTAAATTGAGATATTTCAGTAGACAATTTGATGTTTTTATTTTGTTAGCTTTATTATTATTTTAGCTTTAATATTATTATTATGATTGTTGCAGAGAGCAGCTTCGGCATGCGGCACGCGGTGATCTTCCTGCTGTTCCTGGCCACCACCGTGTCGTACTCCACGCGCGTCAGCATGAGCCTCGCCATCGTCGCCATGACCACAGAGAACAGCTACAACTACACTGTGAGTTCATTTAGGTCACTTAATACTAATTGCGCTGGCGCAGCGGCCTGAACTACATCTTAGTTTTTGTTACTAACCGCTATAGTTCTCTCTCCTACGCAATTTCGAGCCAGTTCATATTCTATACAGGACTCTCACAGATCACATCAATCAACGTTGGTCTTTCGCATTTCTCATTCAAATATCACGTGTGTCATCAATCCTGGGTAGGTAGACGCTTGCTCTCCACTCCATAAATCGCTCACCTGAGCGATGTATCTATTCGTAACTAGGGATCGTTGCCATTCGGATTCAACGTGAATCTGATCATTATCATCAACTCATGTCATCCCACTGCAGGATATAAGAAATTAAGAATTCACCACGCCTCATTTCCCAATTTTAGACCACTCTCTGGATTTTGGTTCAGCAGCCATCACCAAGTCTAGCCTTGTGTCCTGTCTGACTCCTGCCCATAACCACTTTAAGCCATCGTCGTCGCTAAGACCTGTGACAGAGTAACTTGCAGTGTTTAATGAACCAAGTATGGAAATCATTCCATACCTATAGTCAACAACTCCTACTTTACATGTGTCCAGTAACTCAAGCAAAAGCTTTCAGAAAGCGCGTCTGAACGGCTGTAATGCACTTTTCTATTTGACGTAAGTATAATGCATTGTGCTTATTCTTACCTCGCTACTGGCCATTAAATGTCATATTACATTGACGTGAACTACGTTTATGCATTTGGAAACCTGACAGTAATATTATACATGTTGGCGGTTGCATTTTCACTTTGTTACAGCGGGATGCGAGTACTGCTATATCAAGCAGGGACTAGTTCGAAATTAAATGAAGAAAGAGGGAATTAAAGGTATCAAACTTTGGATTTTGGAACAGTGCACGGGGACTCACATGATCCAGGTCCTGTTCAACACGTAGTGCCGGCACTGTATCACCAATCCCCGACGGTAGTTCAGTTCATCACTCCGTAGAATGCAAATGGCGGTGACCATGTGGTGGTCAAAACTGCATTGCTATGCATTTCTTGACCGTTTTAATAGGTCAGAGCGACAATAGGCGTATATGCCCCGTGCGTGGGATGGAAAGGGACAAGGATATGTTTCCCTACCGCCTACTAAAATTAATTGCTTGATAGCTATTCTTACTTATTAAAGATGGCGTTAACACCCTTTTTGTTAAGAGTATTTGTGTAAAGGTAGAATCCGTATATGACCGTTTATGCTAATTTCTCATGCAAGTAAAGAAAGTTGGAGTAAAATCTTCAAATAGTGGAGTCATACAGATCGATGTTGTTATTGATTTATTGACAGACATTTTTTGTAGTTATTTAAGGCAGAACTCACAGAAGGGCTTAAGGGTGCATTTCGACCAGAGCTGTGCTAGGTAACGAGCCGGTTAGCGAGGAAAAAATCCATCAATAGGATCGCGCTATTATCACGTCATATCACTTGACGATTAAAATGGCGGGATGCTATTGGCGGATTTTTCCCTCGCTCACCGCTCCTCTACCTCGCATAGCTCTGGTCGAAAAGCACCCTAATACTTGATTTGACCTTTTTAAAGGTAGTCGGGTTGTAGTTTTTCACTCTATTTTATTCCCTGTAGTTTCTACTCTCACTCTCTCTTTTTATTTGCAATAAAAATCCCGCATCGAATCGACACATGTTTCTATATCGATAACAAACCCTTTCAACAGGAAATCGAGACATGACTCGCAAAAGGGTCGAACTTCATAAACATTCCAGATTCCTTTCGTCTCCGGAAATTGAGAGAGATAACGGTAACTTTGTTGCACTGAATAGGGTAGTTTCCTAGTATGAAATATTAAATGCATTTGTTAAAAATTAAGAAATGGTCATAAATTGATGGTCAAATGTGAAAACAGGATTAAAATTGGTTGAAAAATAAAAAAGCTACAGGAAATCAAAAATCGGAATGGTAGAAAGAAACGGCAATAAGTTTTATGACGTAACTGTTCTCTAGCGCCATACAAGCAGGTCCTGGCTGCATATAAAGGACTGTTTTACTAAAAAGAGACAGACCATCTCTCCAGTACTAACTTTAACCATTAATATCTCTGATGTTAGTTGAGATATCGAAAAACTAATTTCAGATCCATCTTTAGACACATAAATCACACACATAAATTACGTACACAGGTAGAACTTATCTGTAAAATAGATATTTCTTCCAGCTAGACCTTAAACTTACAGAAATGTAGTACGATAAGTAGACATACATACGTGTACAAAGTATGTAAAACAAGAGGAAAAATATATATGCAGATACTAATAAAATCTCAATTCTTAACACAAGAACATAATTGTACATAAGCTAAACAAAGTTACTAATCAAAAAACGAATTAAATCATTAGGTATGAACATAAATATATATATTATATTTATGATATCTCATGTCGTTTGTTTTATTTAATTCTATTTTTTTTTCATTGTTTGCGTAAACAAACTAGCATTTGTTTAAGCCGCAAAATCGACTGCTCTGAGCCGTCATCGGTAATTGACTGACGAGAATATGGGAAGTTTTGTTAAAATCGTGTGTTTCTGAGCGACACAATATACAGGTCCAATACTGTGTCTATAGATGGTCAGTGCTTTGTGAACATTTTATGGCGCGCAACTATATTATAGCTACCTTCCTCCGCAATCAAATATTCGCTGATCCCGCAACTCTTTCCCGAGTCTTCGCAGCACGTGACCACTTTACGCAGTGTTCATTATGTGATAGAATCGCCCGCGTAACGTCTGTCGCCCGGGGCGCCATTATATCGAGGCGGTAAAAATCAGCGACCCTACCCTCCCATACGTTTATGATAATGACCGCAGCACTTCGGGCAGAATGGTCGGTCGCTAGAGAATGGGGTCTTGTGACTTGTGGGGGATTAAAAGCTACAGGTTCGATACGGTGACTCCCGCCGGCGTAATGGGTTCTGTAGTGGTGGGTACTATAATAATAAATCAGTTGTTTGTCAGATATCGTACGAGAGGGTTCCATTATAACGTTACATGGTGTCAGGTGTGAATTTTCTCATGTTCAAATGTAAATTAGTGTAGATAAAGCCGGATGAAGACAAAAAATAAAAACTTAAAAATAGAAATTGGTGAACATTTTACAGAATTCAAATGAAATTGTAAAAGGGAAAGGGTGTAATGGTGGGTAATATAATAATAATTAAGTTACACTGTCTAGCAAAGTGAAAACTATTGGAGAGGGAATAGGTATCCCATCAAATGGGAACGGTTGATATAGGTACCTATATGAAATAAAGTTGCAACTGTCTGTCCTCTAGGTGCCGGCTAGCAGGGTTCTAGGACAGTGTGCAGATGAAGTAATAGAAGAACTTGGTAATAGATATTATATTTTTAAAGAACAGAACAACACAGAAAATAGTAAATGTAGAAAATAGGCAGTAGTAGGAGATAAAAATAAAACGGAGAAACGTCCGTTCAGGACATAATACAGGGAGAAAGTGAAGACAATGAAATTAATGGAATAATGGAATTTAGAAATGGAATGGGAATATGATTTGAATTTTGAAAATATAGATGAAGAAATGAAGATGCCAACACGAAATGAGGTGAGATAGATGCTAACGATGAGGTTGAAATTGATATCAAGGAGGTTGATATAGACGATGAAGTCGACATCGTTACAAACTGAACCATTATGAAACTGAAGGCAGAAACTGTCCTACTGGTGGATTTTTACACAATATCGGTTTCGCTCTGCTCGACAAGGCGCATTCAATTAGAGAATGATCTGTCATTAGGTGCACTAAATAGATTGCTCTTCTCTCTCCTATCTTGTAACTTGATCCAATTCCAAGTAGACATACAGTGACTTCATTCAACGACACGAAAAAAGCTTTTGCTTATCGAAACTCAAAATCAGTGCCTACCAAACACTTCACGAACTTCAAATGTGTGTAACATTAGTTTTTACTGCAGACGCACGTCGTTTCGTTGGTCTACTCGCTATCACATCGTGCAGCGATTGCGACTCTCATATAATCGTCGGAAAAAGTCGTTCCGCATTGAACGTGCGCAACATCCGAATGTGTCCGAATGCTAACGACCCACCGCGTCGCGTGCGTGCCTCCCTCCAGGGTTTTGGTTTTCCGATTGGTTGGTGTCAGGGTGCAAGGAGATGCCTGTGCCCCAATAATGGGGGCGTTAATAGGCGATGAGATGAGAGACGGTGTTAGGTTTCACTAAGTGCTATAGGCTCTCGGACTTCCTTGATAAAATATTTGTAGCAGCAAACTTAAGTGTTGACATGAGTCATGTTTACGCAGCGATAAATAACGAATTTAATCAGTAAATTCTTACTTATAAAATTTCCGAATCATGATAGAGTTTTAAAGAGGAGAGGGTCCGTCTTCTATGGTTTTAAGGTACTTAAAATAACTATCTGCGTCACCCGGCGTAATTTTGAGTATGCTCTCTTCGTCAAAATGAACAAACTTTCCCCCTCTTATCGCGAGCTGGAAAAAACGTCCTAAATGTTAAAGCTTCCTTAAGTTGCGTGTCATCTCTATCTAGAGCTATGCCGTCGAAAGGAACAGCATATTATATTTTTATGAAGGCTGTAACTTTAAGGATCATGATTTCAGGAGACAGTCAGACTCTCGTTTTACAGTACATGATAACATAACTATTGTCACTATCCTTCCACTATTATTAATAAATCATCCTTAATAATGAAGAATATTTTTTTTAGTTTATTTTGTGTAATGTAGGTATGATGGAAATATATTCTATATCTCTGTCTTGCGCGCAGGTGTTCGATTGGGACCGCAACATCCAGGACACGATCCTGTCGTCGTTCTTCTGGGGCTACATCGTGCTGCAGATCCCGGCCGGCCTGCTGGCGGGCCGCTTCGGGGGCGCGCCGCTCGTGTTCGTGTCAATGCTCGCCACTGGCGTCGCCAACATGTTCGTGCCTTTTGCCGCCACGCACGTGAGTCCATTCCTATACCATACACCCATACACACTCTTGGCCGACATGCTGGTGTAACATGCTGATGTAGAAGTCTTGCAGAACTCGAGCTCGAACATTGGGATTGCTCTCTTTCTTCCGCCGTCCACCCACTGTTGGATGTAAATCTCCTCTAATGCACACCATTCTCTATGGTCTTGCCTTTTTCTTATCATATAAAGGTTGTATGGAAGAGATCTCTGTTAGCGATAAGACCGTCTAGATTGTATTAATCGTTTTGTACGCACTGTTTTTTTTATTAATTTTTTTTTATATATAAATTGGCTACTACAAACAGGCAGACGTGCCACCTGATGGTAAGTAGTCACCTTCGCCTAGAGACACGTGCAATACCAGGGGTATTGTTTTACCTGCGGGAAAACAACGGGTGGAAGAGAGTTCCACATGTTACAGGAGCGTGGCAGAAACGTACATGTAAAACGGGTCGTGGTAGACACCCAAGGCTTTAGAAAGTGCGGGTGAAAATTGAGCCGCCGACGAGTGGTGCGATTCAAGAAAATAGACGACGGCAAGTGTATCACACTAAGTTTTGTGCAATATAGTGTATTCATTCATTCTTATTCAATTCCCTCAAGTTTCTTATGTCATCTGTCCATATCGCAGGCCCTCGAACCACGCTCCTGGTCTCAATCCTTGGTCTCCATATAATTAGACCGCCATCTTTACGATAAATATCCCACTTTTTTTTTTCTAATTATTTTTAATTTACGGATGATAAGGCCAAAGATAGAGCACGAGCACTACTAGAAATAACTAGTCAGGAGAGAGATAAATTTGGAACACTCCAAATTTCCGCATAAAATGA
Organism: Hofmannophila pseudospretella; assembly: GCA_947369225.1. Classification (NCBI taxonomy): domain Eukaryota; kingdom Metazoa; phylum Arthropoda; class Insecta; order Lepidoptera; family Oecophoridae; genus Hofmannophila; species Hofmannophila pseudospretella. The sequence goes on from OX376324.1 coordinate 308,576, forward strand.
AGTGAACAAAGAGGGATACCATGGAACGCATACATTTGGAAGTCAAATTAATAGTCGCGCGAGTACGTTCTCCTGAAGCGCTGCGGGCGATCGGAACAAATTGGAGTCATTTATTAACGGAAACCTGAGGCCCCCATACACGACCTGATTTATCTTATCATCCAACGAAGATAAATGCTGGCGTTCCAGTAAAATTATTTAAAAGGTTTTCTTGGGAGTGATTCCTGTCTTCTTCCCGCCCGTAGAAAAATTAATTCTTAGCTAATTTCAATATGTAAAGATTTAAATAAAACAGAAATAAATCTGTACAGATTTTTTATAGTACCTTTTAGAATTATGGACAAATGTACCAGGATTAAATCGGAAATGAAATATTTTATTCTATTAAGTTCATAAAAGAAAATGCTGCATGCGAGGACGAGGTTCCAATTAGAAGATCAACAAAGCAGAATATTATAACAACTTACTAAAAGCGTCTGTGCTTTTAGTAGGTAAGTTGTATAATCCTCGGTAAAGGTAGTAATAGCTCTTGATATAATATTCTATGTTCATGCTGATTATACCGGGGAGCACGGAAGCTGTGTAAATCTCGCGGCTGCTTTTTATCATTCTACTCGGAAAAACCATCTCTCAGGGCAGATAAAATCGAATGTAATTTGGCAAGAGATAAAAGGAAATTTAAAAGAAAACTTTTCACTGTTAAAATATAGATCTTATCGCCAAAGTTGGTCGGTTTAAACCTACTATAAAATAAAAATGAATCAATACGTAGAATAGGTAAATACTTACCTCTAATATTCTGTTGGTGTAGTATTAGTACGCTGCAGTGGAGTGTAGTATAAATGCACTTCACTCGACTGAGCGTCGAGCTAATGATATCTGGTTCAATGTTAATTAATGCTCAGCTCGTATCATTACTGGTACTAACTGTCGGTGGCTCCAATTACTTTAGTTTAAGCACTGCCGAAAGAGATTATATAACTCTAAAGACACTTTCTACGGCGTTTACCCGAAGCAGGACGATGGCGCGTGGATAATCTTCTAAATTTTTGGGTCTTGAAGAGCGCGGCTGTCGTGTATCCTCCTTCTCGTCCTCCCCGACGTTCATCACTTGGTCGCTGACAGCGTCTGACTACATTACGCGGTGTGTTCGCAGGGCGACTGGATGGCGGTGTGCGCGTGCCGCATTGTGATGGGCCTGTTCCAGGGCCTGCTGTACCCCAGTCTGCACGGCCTGCTCGGGCACTGGGCGCCCGCCGCCGAACGCAGCCGCATGGGCACCTTCGTCTATGCAGGTAGGTGACTGTTCATTCTTACCTTCGTATACGTTTATATCATCATTGGTTTTGAAGGCGATTGACTTCAATTTTCATTTAAACATTAACATAATATGCGTATAGGTGCTGTTTAACACTCGTCTACGTAGACAACACTTTACTAATCTTTGTACGTTTTATGCTACACAAACTTTTATGCTAAATAAACCACATTTAAGAGAGTCTTCTCCTATTCAGGTGGTGATTTTCTACGCAAGTGATTTTTTAATATTTTTTTTATTACTACTAAACCCGCATTTGACCTCGATCTCGTCTGATGGTAAGCGACGATGAGGTCGACGATGGAGCATGCGGGTCCAGTAAATGCCTATTCACTCTGGCCTTGAAGATCCCAAGGTTGTAGGTTTCGGGAAATACAGACGCCGGCAGGCTGTTCCATTCCTTAGCCGTTCGCATAATGAACGAAGAAGCAAATCGCTTCGTACGAGCAGATGGGATATCAACAATTGAAGGATGGAACCCCTCCCCGCGCCTGGTAGTCCGATGGCGGAATGGAGATGCTGGAATTAGGTCGTGCAATTCCGATGCGCACTCTCCGAAATGTATCCTATAAAATACCGATAGACAGGCAACCTTGCACCGATGTTCCAGACTTTGCAGTCTAGCTTCCACCAGCGATTCGTCACCTATAAGGCGCTTAGCGCGTTTCTCCACAAAATACCAACTTGCTGCCCTTGACTCATCAAGGGCAGCCAGTTGGTATTTTGCTGAGCCGTCCCGATATTCGTCTACATAAATGATAAAGAAGAGTCTTCTTCTTCTACTTGTACTTCTACCTCAGCCGTGATAAAAATACCCAGCGTTCTTAATTGTCGGTCAATTCATCATGAAGATCCAGTTACACATTATATTTCCAAGAAGACTTCCTAACCCACTGTTGTTCCTCAGGCGCTCAACTGGGCACTATAATCGAGATGATGACCGCCGGTCTCCTCTCCGCCAGCCGTTTCGGCTGGCCGTCCGTCTACTACGTGGCTGGGATCTCCTGCTTCGTCTGGGCGGTGCTCTGGATGATCCTGGGGTCCTCCACCCCTAGCTCCAGTCGGTGGATCTCCAAGGAGGAGAGGAAATACATCGAGACCAACGCCGGTTCCATTGACATCAGTCAGCATAAGGTTAGAGCGACTCTTTAATTTGCTTGTATCCTAGTCCTTTTTAAAGAATAGATAAGAACTATTTATTTCAGACTACACAATTTTAAATATATATGTTTTATTTGTAGAATGATCGTCAAATTATTAATAGGTAAATTAGATAAAAATATTGTCATAAAGCATTTGCTTAATAAAATAAAATAATGCAATAAATCATTAAAATAAATTGGTATGTATATACTATAATATCATAATGTCAATAATCGTGTAAACCATTTAAATGTCAAGTAAATAATTGACCATTAAATAATTAAACAACATTAATTATTTTCGGTGTCGGTTTAAAATTATTACGCCCAAGTCGGTGAACGCCCAACATTGCGAGTAATCACTATAATCATTATAGTTACTGATTCATTTTAGATTTGGAAAATATAGATTTATTGATTGTAGAAAACGTGTTCATGACACATCGAGTTCCTATTCAAAAGCTGTCACTCGTATTCTACTCATAGACTCATCTCCCGAGGCATGGCACTAGGCCCGCTCTCAGCTTTCCGAATTCAACCAGTCGATATTTTGTTCAAAATTACTGGTGTTTAGAATCTAGTATTTTCGTGTTACAGTCGATGCCAACTCCTTGGAAGAGCATCTGGACGTCGCTGCCGTTCTGGGCAATCATGCTCGCACACAGCGGACAGAGCTTGGGTTTCTGGACCCTGCTCACTGAGATGCCTTCCTATATGAATAAAGTCCTGGGAGTGGACATCAAAAGTGTGAGTATTAAAAGTGTAAAGATTAGTGATGACATGGACAGGACAAGAAGACGCAGCACACTTAATGCTGCTGCTGCTGCCAGCCATCATTGGTGTTGCAGATACATACTGTATAGGTCGACTCGATAATCGAACACTGACTCGATAGAAGATCTTTATCTTCTTTAAGAAACTACAAAACAGAAACAGATTTCTCAGATTATATTAGTTGCACGTATACAGTGTCATTTGTGTATGTATGAACCATTGTAATGGTTACATGGAACTAATATAATCTGAGAAATCTGTTTCTGTTTTGTAGTTTCTTGCGTTTTCAGGCGGTTTTAATGTTGTATTGTAAAATAGTTAGGTCTTTGGAATTTTTGCTAAGGTATTTTAGTGTTATATTAGTATCTCTTCGTTATTCATTAAACGAAATTCGTTTCATATGTGAATTAATAATCAGATCATCATGGGGATTGGTAGTGAGTGACCTCTTTACGTGAAGCCTTATTACGGGCGACAAGCAGATTCCCAAAACCCTAGTAATCATTTTCTTATCATTCTCTTCAGTTATTAGTATTACTGATGCATCATCTATTTCAGAACGGCTTCCTGTCCTCGCTCCCGTACGTGGCGATGTATATCCTCAGTTTCCTGTTCAGCTGGGTGGCCGAGTTCCTGGTCAACAGGAACATCGTCAGCCTCGGAACTTCCAGGAAGATCTTCAATACGATAGGTAACATTACTTGTTCTATCTTATTTGAAAACATCTAAGCAATCAGGTTACCATGAGGATCAATCAGGTCATCATGTAAATCTACGTAATCAGTCAAGTTGGAAGTGAATCAAAATCGATTCTCACTTGACAGTTTCACCCAAACAGTTGTAACGATGTCGACTTCATCGTCCATATCAACCTCCTTGCCATCAATTTCAGCCTCATTGTTAGAGTTTACCTCACCTCATATCGTGTTGGCATCTTCATTTCTTCATCTATATTTTCAAAATTCAAATCATATTCCCATTCCATTTCTAAATTCTATTATTCCATTAATTTCATTATTTTTACTTTCTCTCTGTATTTTGTCCTGAACGGACTTTTCTCCGTTTTATAAAATTGTCTCCTACTACTACCTATTTTCTACTATCGTGTTGTTCAGTTCCTGATAAATATAATATCTACTATTACCATTTTTCCTCTATTACTTCATCTGTACACTGTCCTGCTAGCCGGTACCTAGAGGGCAGATTGTAGCAGTGGCGCCCAACGTGGGGCCAACTAGTGAAACTTGTAAAAAATTACCATAGAGTTGTAATCATAAATCTTTACACACTTTTGTAAAACATTATTCAAGAATAGAATAGATTAGAAAATCTTTATTTTATCCACACTTTACAACACAGCAGTAAACAAAGGCAGGTACACAAGAATACAAAAATCTGTGCTGCAATAACATGTCAAATGTGGTCGACATATAACCTACCCAAATCGTCAAAATTTGAGAATCTGAAATGTATCTTATTACGCAGGCATAAGGTTAAGATTTAATTGAACGTTTTTGACAGATGGTATACTATAGCTTGTGGTCGACTGTACTAACGAAAGTGGTTGGAAAGATATTTTTAGACTGAGATAGATATTCCTACTTGTCTTTGTTTATCATTCCTACCCACGTCCGCGACGGTATTGCGAGACCTCTAACTGTAATAAATGTTAATATTTATCTTCTCACCTCCCGTCCCAAGTACACACGTAAGTACTACTGTTTTTTTATTATTATTAGAGGGTAGTTGATGCGCTGCTAACCTTGAGGACTAAAATGGATTGCCTCATGTGCCGGTAATTACGCTGGCTCTCTTACCCTTCAAACCGAAACACAGAAATGCAAGCATCTCTGCTTCACGGCCGAAATAGATAAGAGGGTGGTACCACCCCAGCCGATCCTTCACATTAGGATCTACCACTACATGTTTAAAAAGCTCACTTTACTGTTCTCTTCACTTTGTCGTTTGTTTGTGGAGCAATATTTACATTCAAGACGGTACTTCCAACAACGAACTTCCAATATTTTCTCGCTGTTTATGTTCCTTACGTGACGTTGTTCATAGTCTGCAATTGAAATGTTCGCAGTTATTAGTCATGTATCTTACATTAGGAACCGATATTGGTGCATAAGTGTTTCATTTTGGAGTAAAATATAGTTTAAGTACATAACTTATCATCGTTTTTGGAATTTAATGCGGAATTTTGGGTCAGATATTTTGGTTCCACAAATTATTGCCAAGGTACAAGCTAAGACAGTATTTTTTTATGAAATCCATAAATATGGTTTCTGAAAATATTGTATCGTGGATTTAGTAAGAATAAGTTTATTTGTGCGGTAAGATTACAATGGATTCACAGTCCATACACCAGTAGGAACTTAAGCATATGTTATATTAAACTAAATAAAATTAGAGAGCAACAAGTTAGTTTACAATAAACGCTGACCTCCGAAGTAGGAAGTTCCTGTATCTCGGAGGACAGATCTCTTCTGTGACTGGCAAATGAACATGTAACGTAACATGGGAAATTTATATCCCCATAATACATACACCGTCTATCAATATTAATTATTTCAGATTTTTTATCGTAAAAAAATTCAACAAATATTTATACTATCACAAACAAAATAAAGTAAGAAAAAGGAACTTAAATATTAGAGAGAGAACACGCCGAGTCATCGTCAACGTTATTGTTCGTCTGTGGATCGCAAATATTTGTTATCTGGTTTTGAAAATTGATCCAACTCTAACTTAAACCTTGTTAACACAACTTCAAGACACATTATATTTTATCCTTGTGCAGTAACTCTTGTGGATACAAGATTACCCCAATCCGAATCCCCTTCTAAGAGCTCCCGGACGTACAAAGACATCAAACACTTTGTTCCGCCCCCAGCGTTCTGGGGCCCGGCTGCGGCCCTGCTGGTGCTCTCGTACCTGCCTGCCGGGCACCTGCCCCTGGCCGTCGTCATCCTCACCATCACCGTCGGCCTCAACGGCGCTCACTACGTCGGTTTCCTGGTAAGTCTTTATCATCGGCTCCACTTACGTATAACATTAATGCATCTCTAGACATGGCTCTTCCAAGTATATTGCTAATATTTTGACTTAGTAAGAACCTGATGTAGTGCCTCTAAATCTGCCTGTAATTTTTTATCATTACTAACTCTATTAATTTAAAAAAATTAAGTATGTAGATACCTACCTATATTTATTAAATTGAACGGGTGATGTCGCTGGCTATTTCAGTATTTTATGATTCTAAAGTCGGTGCTGAAATTTCTAGGTCTAGGCTCTTTTTCAAGATTTAAATTTAACAAAAAAAATATAGGTGTCTTCGATCAAATAAGTAAAGATAATTACATCGGCTTTAGAGTCACTACATATTCCAGAAAAGTAAGTATCCCCACGATATGTATGATTATTAATATCTTGTAATGAATTTTAAATAAATGTAATGAAATCTGAAATGAAAATTGTTAGTTCTTCTTTTGATACATTTTTCAAAAGAAGTACAGTAAAAGTACACTAAGAAGAACTAACTTCTAAACTTAGTTGCTATCTTATCTTATCTTATGATAAGGGCCGTAAATAACCCAGCGGCACTTCGACCCTTGATGATCTTTTGTGCCTACCCCATTTTACACACTGGTCATCTCAATATGTAGGTTTCCTCACGATGTTTTCCTTCACCGTTAGAGCAGTCGGTAAATGTACGTAAGTCTTCGAAAAATACGAAAAACTCATTGGTACATGGCACTGCGTGGTTTCGAACCCGGACCTCCCGCAGGGGAGTCCGGTGTCCTAGCCACTGTGCCACCGACGCTCAATTAGGTTGCTATTCTCCACGTAGTAACATATCTCTCTCAGAGGTGAGCACAAAAGATCCCCGAGGGTCGAAGTGCCGCTGGGGTTATCCCCGGCTCCGTCACAAGATAAGATACCACGTCTCCGCTGTCCCCAGATCTCGCACATCGACCTGTCGCCGAACTTCGCGAGCACCCTGATGGGCATCACCAACGGCTGCGGCAACATCTTCTCCATCATGGCTCCCCTCAGCGTCTCCGTCGTCGTCAAGGATGAGGTCAGGGTTCTTAGTTTAATAGATTTCATACATACGTAACTCTCACGTCCATAATCCCCGAGGGGTAGACAGAACCACCATAGGTAGTTCCCACTTTTCGCCGTAAGATTTGGTAGACAAACGTGATATCTACTACGATCCTTAGTCGCCTTGTACGACACGACACCCACGGGTAGAATTGAGTAATAGCTTTCAAAAGATTGAAAATTTTCCGAGGGAATGTTAAAATCTAATTACGTCGAGGATTTCCAAAGAAACCAGTTTGAATGAGATCATCGTATAGGTCAAGGTAGAGGTGGGTTCTTATAGATTTCGAGGGGCTTTTGAGAAAAGCACAAATGATTTTATTAAATACTCTATACTATTTTGTACTTCTTCTTTGTCCTCGCGCATTCCCGTTATACGGGGTCGGCTTTCTTTATTTTGAGGCGCCACTTGCTTCGGTCGCATGCATCACCCTCTACAAGGCCCAGGTTCCTTATGTCCCTCTGGACAGTCGTTAGCCATGTATTCAGAGGCCTTCCTCTGCCCCTTTTGGTCGTAGCGATGGAAAGGCATTTTTTCACGACGTGATCGTCTGATCTCCTGTGCCCGTGGCCGTACCACCTCAGTCTAGTCTCAGTCATTTTGTCAGCTATTGGTCTAACTTTAAAACTCCCTCTGTTACATTCGTTGCGTATTTTGTCTCTTAGTTTCACTCCCCCGACCATCGCAGCATTCGCATTTCTGCAGTATGCATTTTCTGCTCATGGGTTTTCTTTGGTGCCCACGCTTCGCTGCCGTACAGCATTGCAGGACGGACGGCGGTTTTGTAGACTCTGCCTTTCGTCTGCACTGGCATTTTGGAGTCACAGAGTACTCCACTGAGCATGCGCCACTTATGCCATCCAGCAGTTACCCGGTGAGATACGTCGGCATCTATCGAGCCATCCTCGGCAATGACCGAACCTAGGTATTTGAAACGGTTAACTCGGTGAAACGGTTAACTCGGCACTATACTATATTGTACACTACAATTAATTTACAAAAGAAGGTAAATATTTCTCAAAACAGGAGCTTGATTTCTACACCTTCAAAGTACTCCGGGGTAATACTGTAATTGGATATTGATTGATCATTGTCAATTGCACGTCAAATGAACATAGAGAACTACAGTGAGTAGTTAATTAAAATAATCAAATATAATGTCAATTATAATTAATTCAACTAATGATATATTTCGTTAGATAATAATTTTTAATGTCAATTTAATTTTTTGTATTAAATAACAATAATACGAATCAAATATATTTGTCGGTGGTCTAGTGGCTAGGACACCGGACTCCCATGCGGGAGGTCCGGGTTCGAAACCATGCAATGCCATGTACCAATGAGTTTTTCCAATTTTTTCGAAGACAACGTACATTTATCGACTGCTCTAATGGTGAAGGAAAACATCGTGAGGAAACCTGCAAGTCTGAGAAAATGAATAGTTTCCGAAGGCGTGCGAAATCCACGCACAGCACGGGCCCGCTCGGCGGATCATAGCCTGTACCCCCTTATGCCTGTGCCCCAACAATGGGGACATTAAAAGGCTTCTGATGATGAATATTCGTCTACAATATTTACTTAGGTATTAAAAATTAAATATTTGTTTTAAATTCTGTGAATTCTCTGAAACTAGAACGACCACTCGACAAGCCACATTCATACAAAATCCACAGAATTAATACAAAGCCTATTCTGAAAGTTTTTAAATACACATAATCATAAATTAATCGATTATTTACTTGTTTTATGTAATGCAGAGTAGCTGCCACAGTCTCCAGACAACCAGCTTTCTTTAATTTGAGATCGAGTCTTTGATATCGTACCTATGTATCATACTCTTATTCTTGGCAATATATTACGAGGAAAATGCGTCTTTAAAGCACAAACTTTTGTTATTACAACTTCACTTTGCGGCAATATTTCCTTGGCTTTAGAAATTTTTGTTTTCCGTTCCTTGTTTCGTAATACTTTTTATTACCTAAATAATTTGTTTTATAACTTCATAATACGCCTGGCACTTTGACTTTTAAGAGATAATTCTTGTTGATTTACAGCTTTACATTTATAAATAATAAATAAATAAATTTAACGACAACTCTACAAGGGAAAGGTACAATGAATACTACAAAAAATTATATTTAAAAAAATAACATATATATTTCCTAATACCGAGCCTACGATTAGCACCCACACTAGGTAATCCTGTGTATATTATATCGGAGAGGACGTTAAATTCTCCGATACGCGGGAAATGTCCTCGTCATTAGGCTAGATGTCAGAAGCCTACGGCTGACTGAACAGCTCTAACAATAGACTGACCACTAACTAACCATAAACTGAAACAATTTGATCAACAGAATTGTATTTCACAAGGAAAGGAACAGAAAATACCACGAAATTAAATAAGAACATAATAATAAACCCGCTTGCTTGCTTGCTTAGCGTATGGTTAGTGGCCAACCTATACTCACAGTTGTTCAGGCCGCTCGTAAGCCTCTGACATGGTTTAACGACTGCTGTCAAACGACAACAACCGGAACCGACTGTTTAACGTGCTCTCCGAGGCACTAGTCACGCACCCTGGTACCGACCGCCGTTGCTTAACCTGCACGATAACTAGGCTATGAGCTCCTCGATGCGTATTCTTCAAAACAATTAGTCGATACAAAAGTTTCTTTCTCCTTTCCAGACCAGTGCATCAGAGTGGAGAAAGGTGTTCTTCATATCGATAGCGTTCTACTTCCTGAGCAACCTGTTTTACCTGCTGTTCATGTCCGGGGAGGTGCAGCCCTGGAACGAGCCCCGACCGAGGGATTCCATCGGTGAGAACATTGACCATTATAGACAGATTCATTGGGCCTGTATATCGTGTCGCACAGAAACACCCCTACTTCGACATTACCTTCAATTTTCCCGCCAGTCTATTACCGCAGTCAGATCAGTGAAAAAAGAATTATGTTAGTTTGTTTATAAACAAACAATGCAAAACAATACTATTATATTACATTAAACAATCTCTTCTCTTCTAAGTCGTGTTCCTCTCATTGCTGAGTGTCCTGATCGATCTAAGGAATTAATCACATAGAACGACTCTCGTGGCAGATTTGATGGGGTGGTTTGCCATTGCCTTCCCCATTTCACGCACTGGTTATCTCAGTGTGCAGGTTTCCTCACGATGTTTTCCTTTACCGCAAAATGTACGTAAGTCTTGAGAAAAAATGCAAAACTCATAGGTACATGGCATTGCCTGGTTTCGAACCCGGACCTCCCGCACGGGAGTCCGACGTCCTAGCCACGTTGCCACCGACGCTCTTACACATTAAAAAATAGACATTTGGAATACCATACCATAAATACTGAATATAATACCATGAGACCGAGGAGAATGGCGTGCACATGAAGAGGCTCATAACCAACTATGGGTTACGATAGGCTGAAAAGAAGAAGAAAGAAGAAGAAAGAAGAAGACCATAAATAAATATTTTAATAAATGATATTTTCGGCGTATTCAAAATTATTCATTTCTTTAAGAGATTCTCCTGGTGGGGATACACTGGTACGTGACCAGCCGGATTTTTTCCGTCATTTTGTTTGTATTGGCTGACGCTGGCTGATGTCAAAAAACAATTGCCGGCTAGATTTTCAGCACATGGTTTTCAATTGCCAGTTTGTATGGAAATCAGTGGATGAGAACCATATTAATTTATTAGCGTAGGATCTGAAACTTCTTTTACCTGAAACCTCTTTCTTGATAGGATTGAAGGATGTGTGACTGTGATATGTAATTATTAGCAGCAGCGTAGGAGCGTCGGTGGCACAGTAGCTGAGACACAGGACTCCCATGCGGGAGGTCCGGGTTCGAAACCGTGCAGTGCTATGTATCAAAGAGTTTTTCGTATTTTTCAAAGACTTACGTACTTTTACCGACTGCTCTAACGGTGAAGGAAAACATCGTGAGGAAACCTGCACACTGAGGTGACCGGTGTGTACAATGGGGTAGGCACAAAAGATCCTCAAGGGTCGAAGTGCCGCTGGGCCCGGCCCTCTATCATAAGATAAGAAGATAAGAAGAACCTATTACACCTCCCCTAAAATCATAGAATGTAAATTAGAAATGAATTTTGTATTTAACCCATACATTTCAAATGCCATTGGAATCTTTAATATACAACTTTTATATACGTACATCAGTAAATAGAAAGCTGTATTTAAAATGTAGGTATTTATTTACGAAACAGATTAAAACTAAGGAAATAATGTGTTGCCTTATTTGCCTTATTTGCATAGAACGCTACGCTACCCTTTCAATTTTGGAACGATTAAACCAGATAAATATATATTGTTACAGAAATGGGAGTAAAACAGAAGAAAGATCACCAAACGAGAAAAAACAAGACCGCCGGAGAAGAGAAGTTTTGATGACGGTCTCGGCGTTGCACTAGCTAGTCATAGTGTACTACTAAGTAGGTACTTACCTGCTACTCTCAAAGCTTCCAGTGACAAGTGACAAGTCTAGTTTGAAGGCTGTTGCGGAGTGCTCGAGGACAATTTCAATGAAACATGCACGAGCGAAACATCCTGTAGAAATAGAGTACCTATACTTTAATTTTAGTTGATCAATGTTATGGTATTCATATTCATATATTTTATTTACAATCATTAAGCAGTTTACAGGTCAAAATAATACTTAAATATGAATTCGGTTCCTGGGTAGCTTTCTACCAAAGCTGTGCGAGGAAGCGAGGAACAAATCCGCCAATAGGATCGCTCCATTTTAATCGTGACGTGATAATAAGGCGATCCTATTGGTGGATTTTTCCTCGCAAAACTTAAGCCACCCCTTAGAAGCGTTTAACGCGACAGATTTAACAATATTATTATGTACTTAGATGATCATGAAGAAAATGAACATATAGAAATTGAGACATCAAGACACATCAAACTATTCTCTATCCAACTTTGTCGCAATAAGTTCTTGTTATAATGATTCCTAGACATTCGTATGAATGTTTCAAATAAATTAAAGCGACAAGGTACTAAAGGGTAAAGCGGCCCGAGGACTTAGCCTGTATAGTTGTATCTATAGACTTTATTGCGAAACCTAATGCATTTTAAAAAGTAATTGTTCAAAGATTATCGTGTAGTACAGACTATATTTGATAAGAACGCTCGGGATAAATGCCAGTGCCATTTTATTAGAGGTAATAGAGTTCTGACATGCCATTTTTGTAAAGGGAAATAAGAATCGACTGTAAAATATTTTTTTCTAGACACTGAAAGCTGACATTTCTTTTTTGTTCACAACACAGGCGGCGAGTTAGACTTGATAAACTTTAAAAAAACTCAGACCAAAGACAAAAATCTGAATTTCCAATTAGATACGGTATCAGTGTTGCCAGACCGTCCTTTTTAGGACGGTTTTCCGACCTATTTATAGCGCGTCCGTCCGTCCGGTATGCTTTTACAAAAACCGTCCCTTTTCTCTCCAGAAAGCTCTGGGGGACTTGTGGAACAGCCCTTTTCTACCTTTAGTGTTCTTAATCTTAAACAAATAATTTTGCCTTTTTATTATTTTTATCAAGGTAACCTCGTTGACTTTGTCTGGTTGTTGAACTAAAGTTCGGACAAGAACTCATCATACATGTTTTTTTTTCTGCAGAAGCCCTGTACAAAATGTGTAAATAGCATGAAATAAATAATTTATTAAAGTTACATTTAAGTGATAAATTAAATAAGTTTCAGTATACTCGTATCTTTTAAATTGCACAAACCAAAAGCAATTACTGTCTGTTCGTAATTCTAATGTTTATTTCGCTTTTCTTGGACAAATGTGGGGTAGATGTGACTAGACCGGATAATTATTTACGATTACCTGCTTTTTAAGTATTTTGTCGTCGAGTGACAGCTGTCACCCACTGCGTCCCAGTCCCGCGACACCTGCCGCGCCGATCGCTTGCATTTTGTCGCGATCACAAATCAATACCTTTTTTTGAGAATTGTGATCAATGATCATTTTCATCGTCACCTGTGCTCACCACCGTTAACCTCGTCCGCTGATTCGTCACCATAATCGGGACGACGACCCTGACGAACTGAATCAAAGTGGTTTTAAATCATTATCTGCGACCGTTACGTTCTAACTACATTCTGTCAAACTTATTCTTTCAATATTTCATACTCGTACAGTCCACTATTCTTTCCTTCACTGTCCTCCTTTGGAATTACCACCAAATCGCCAAAATCTTCAGAAAGTTACCGCCAAAAAACATGTATTTTTTATATATATTTTTATGACAAGTATTTTGATGCCATTTGTCAAGTAGTAAAACGGGAAAACGGGTAAAAAATTAAAAACGTATAATCTGTCTACCTAGTTGCTAGACACACTTAATGTATTATCTATTCTTAATGTATTATCTATTCTTAGTGGCAGTAAACCCCGGCCCCGTTAGGCATAATGAGGATATACTGCGAGTGGTGTGCGTTCACTATTTATTACATTTTTTATCGCCGCCCCCGGTGCGGCGTGTCTCTTCTAAGATACGCGTAGCACTATAGGAAATTAACTTACGCCGTATAGGTAATTAATACTTCCTTCTTAGTCTTATTCATTCCTCATTGATGAGGGTTGTGATCATTCTAACTTGGGGTTAAAGTTAGAACGACTTTCTCAGCAGATTTAACGGAGTGTTTGCCATTGCCTTCCCCATTTCACACACTGGTTAACTCAGTGTGCAGGTTTCCTCACGAAGTTGTCCTTCGCCGGCAGAGCAGTCGGTAAATATACGCAAGTCTTGCGAAAAAACCGAAAATCTCATTTTATACATGAATCTGCATGGCTTCGAACCCGGACCTCTCGCATGAAAGTCTTAGCTACTACGCCACCGACGCTTTATTAGGTAATACTGGATGTCACATTTCTTGCAATAACTCTAATGGTAATAACTACACAATAATAACTTAACAACAACTTACCAATAAAGTATTGGAAATTCGCAAAATAATAATTCTCGTACTTTGAACCAATCCGTTGCTCAGGGAGATATTCACTCGTATATATTTTTTGTATTAAACCGCCGGTGGCCTAGTGGCTAGGACGCCGGACTCCTCATGCAGGAGGTCCAGGTTCGAAACCATGCCATGTACCAATGAGTTTTTCGAAGACTTACGTACATTTACCGACTGCTTTAACGGTGAAGGAAAACATCGCGAGGAAACCTGCATGTCTGAGGAAATGAAAAGTTTCCGAAGGTGTGTGGAATCCACCAATCAATACTGGGCCCGCTCTCGGTGGATCATGGCCCGCACCCCCTTGTGCAAGGGGAGGCCTGCGCCCCAACAGTAGCGACATTAATAGGCTGAAGATGATGATTTCTTTAATGAACTGAGATCTCTTTTTCATATTGATGATACAGTCCGTGAAATCGAAACGATGTTAAACTAGCAGGTATGAAGTAAGTATTCATTCACTATAAATGTATGTACGTAATTTTAAGAGTCGTAACTTGGATATAACTTTCTAATGTTCCCGATACGCCGCGGGCAGATAGCTGTTTGAGCTTTGTTCGAGTTTCTACAAAACAGCTCGTCCGGAACTCAGTCAGGTAAGAATCAGTAGTTGGAGTCCCAGATACAAACCCGAGATGTGCCCAGATTTAACTGATTAGGAATTATCAGGTCCTGTGTCTAAGAATGTTAGACGACGCAGAAACTTGACTTAGATGATTGACAAACTGGACCAAGTGAAGAAAATGTGCGTAGGTATAGGAGAAGGAAACATCTAATAGATGAAGAGTGTCCAAAGAAGATGGTTATAAGAGGTTAAGAATGGCTGAGGAAGAGATACGCAGAATGGCTGGTCTGAATGAATGCGTCATTAATAAGCTGAAAAATGGCATGATCTGTTGGTTTGGGCAGGTGGAAAGAATGATGAAGGAATGACGAAACAGGTACATGAAGCGAAATTAGTGAAAGGAAAAGCCAGGTTCGTCCTAGGCTGACCCTTAAAGATCAGATTGACAGTGCTCATAGGTTTTAATTTACAGAGCAGACGACCCCAACAGCGAGCATGAAATGGCGAATGACTGTAGCAAGAGAGACATGTCAAGACAGAGATTCGCGGCGCTCCATTCACTCTGCCTACCCTGTAATGTATGTAAGTATATCAATTACAATCTGTAATCATCAAACTAATTGAAAATCGAAACGCTCAAACCATTGAAGTTTAGAGAAGTGAAGTATCGGGTGAAATTGGGAGAATGTACTCGTAATCTAGCTACGAGTAATTTCGTGTAGGGAATGAATCTCATTAAATCTCTACTGCTTCCAACTATTACTTATTAATATCCTTAATTGTTAGTCGAAATTACGACCAGCTTAGATGAACATATTATGTCATAGAATAACGCTTTAGCTAGAAAATAATGTTTTGATAGCAATTTAGTATTTATATTATATTTTCCGGTTTTCTAGACTTTTATGAGTGATAACGCCTTTTTGATTATTCTATCAAACACCGCGAATCGATATCATCTCAACCTACATAACACCAGCCTTTGTTGCCGCCTTCGAATTGCCATTATAACAAGAGGCGACCAAACTATGCTAGTAACTTTCCTGCTTATCGAGGGCCCTTTTTCCCTGTTCCAAATCATATTCCGTACATATCGGGTCTCGCCTCGAACGGCCATTAATATTCAGACCACTTCCTCCCCCTTCCTTTCCTCCCCGTACGTCCCATCCCTTCCTGTGGAGTCGAGTGTTTTCCATTCCAATTTTACTCAGCAATTTCCTATAGGAAAATCGACGCCGCCGGATCAGATTTTATTTAGGGTACCGCGGGGCCCTTCGACTCATCTCTCGAAACA
Organism: Hofmannophila pseudospretella; assembly: GCA_947369225.1. Lineage (NCBI taxonomy): Eukaryota > Metazoa > Arthropoda > Insecta > Lepidoptera > Oecophoridae > Hofmannophila > Hofmannophila pseudospretella. Next base: position 324,791 of record OX376324.1, read on the forward strand.
CTGTGCATACAATTTGTATGTGATGAGCTCATGTTTGCCTTTGTTTACTCTTCTTCTTATTTTTTCCTTTCAGTCGTGGAAACCTGCATGTTCGTGAATGCCATTTCGTGAATGCCACTCCGACTTTCGAATTTCGAGCAAGCGTTGAGAGTGGAAAAATTGCTGTGTCATTATTTTCAGTCGAGTTATTTCATAGTAGTTTCTAGCTGTACTGGGCTAAGTGCTCCATCTCGGTAAATGTCTCAACAGTTCTATCGCGTAGTTCTAGGGAACTAATGGGACAAATTTAATTGCATTTGTACTATCATAGAACAACTGGGAGAAAAAAGTCTTAACAGTTCTATGGCGTTACAAATCCATATATTTTTTTAGTAGGCTTTAGACTGTCCCACTGCTGGGCAAATCCTCCCTTTCCAGTTTTGCCTATCCTCGGCGTCCTTATACCTCCTTTTTGGAAGTGGTCGATATCGTCCTTCCACCTACGCCTGGGCCTGTCTCGGCGCCGCTGTCCGTTTTGTGGCGCCCAGTGCCATATTCCATATAACTAATGGGAATTACCGCTCCCACTCACCATGAATGATACAACAATTCAATCAACAGTTAAAAATACGGAACCTCGCCTAATTCTCCACTGACGTTCTGTTGATCACTCTCTTTTCAATCTCGCATCTCAATTTGAGATTCCAGCGTGTCAGGCCAACGGCGGAGCAGATCAAATATTTTGTGATGATAATGAATATTTATTCACACGCTCCTCAGGATAGCCTCTTAACTTCGAATGTTTTATTCGAACGGTACTAATACAGAGCTAGATAAATCTAGATAATCTAGGATAAATCCTACTATGGTTAATCACAAATCAAAAGATTAATTTTGTAGGTCCGCCTGGGTAGCGCCCACCCCTCTATGTAAAGTTTGTCGTCAAATATCTTCGCTTCGGTGTTGATGTGTTTCGGCAGTGTTTATAGTAGAGTCAGTACTTACTAACCCCGTTTGCTACATCATCGGTCACTACCACCAGGTGAGATTGAGATCAAACCTGGGTTTAGTCGTAAAAAAAACAGGAACCAAGATCAAGATTTACTTATCTACCTATCTATGTATACTTCCATCGACACTTTTAATCTGAGGCATCAAATCAACACAAAGCCATGAAGTCTTAGCGATTGACAATCGCTTTTATCAAGAGAATACACGTCAAAAGGTTGACTCCGACAAACAACGGACAAAGTTGCAAAGCGTCCCTCACTCGAGACACCAGGCCCAACGGGCTCAGCAGGCTCAGCAGGCGCACTGTATTGAGTCGCATTGTTGTCGCGGCTCGAACAATGCCCTTTGAGCGGACTCATCCGCAGATCGGATATCTGATATTAATTATTACCGGGTACATGCGGATGGTGGAAGACAATTTTTATTAACAGAGGCTAGATACTGTAATCCCGCTATGAATTTTCAATCCCGGTATTTGCGGGATTCGAAATTAATCCCGCGTTATCCCGGTATTTCCGGGATCCCGCATGTATAGCGGATTTTTAACTTTTAAAGTTGAATAAAGTACGTATGTGACATTTATTATAATATATATATATAATTCGATTTCGTCGCATTCTTTGTGAAAGGCAATCTAATCCTCGGCGGAAATAGTGATTGCTGGGTTCGCATATTAAAAGTTCTCGTCTGCAACTTGGGCTTTCAAACTAATATTCGGTCAGCAATCGGCAATTTCCTGACTTCTGCAATTGGTAATGTTATATTAATAAAGAACTTTATATTTAATTAAATTGATGAAGAAAGAAGACAATTAACAAAGAAACATGAGCGACAGGTTTGGTGCGATAATCCCGTTAGTCCCGCGGGATCTCGGTATTACTCGTACGTACCTCCCAAACTTCTCTCTTTTTTTCAGTGACACTGAAAATGTCAAAGAAAATCACCCATAGTAACGCAGTATTCTTGAGGGTGAAGGTACCCAATGTCTAGGCCGAAATTGATTCGTGATGCTCCTAGATTAGTCAAACATCCTGTCTTTCCTATCCTTCGTCAACCACAATAAAAAAGGGCATATTTATAATTACCGCCGCCGTACCTAAACCGTCGCATAGTTAAACAAAATTGCATTGGTGCGCCATCTAGGCTATAATGATGGAACTAAAGCTCGGCGAAGAAAGAAAGAGAATAAAATCAAAAATGTCGTGAGTCATGCTCGAACTGTGACCCCGGATCGCGTGTGTTATTGTATCCCTGCAAAAAATTATCGATGAACCGAGTGAATTATGAAGACTCGAAGGTTTTCATGAGGATTATGTGTCTGTGATTGCCAGAACCATCGGCAATAGGTATTTTCGTGGCCGACAAAGTGCAGGTTTTACGATACAGCGGACACCGCCGATGGTTGGACTTTGACGCCGCTGGACAATCCCGATCGACGTTCGCAGAGCATTGGACTTCATTTTCCATAAAATAACTGTGAGTGCTTCCTTTTCATTCCTCCTAATTATAGGCTAGTTTTGAGGTTCACGTTTCTGTACGGCCCCGGACATACCTACCCCGTCTTAATTCTTTCTGTATTGAGCCAAGAAAGGCAGTAAAATATTAAAAACGAGCCAGTGGCTCATACAACCGATGAAAATATTGAATGCATTCGACTAAGAAAGTGAACATTTTGGGAAAGTAGACATTTTGGGAAGTAGGTAGTCATTTTGGGAAAGTGGACATTTTTGACCTGAAGGCTTTCTACCTATACAAAAGTAAGTAAATACTTACCGTGCTCCTACTGTACACCGTGGCCCAAAATAACGTTGTCAAAATAAAAAGTCGAAATTTCAAAAATGGAAAGCTTTGTGATTTTATGGTTATTATTATGCATTTCGCTTATCTTGGCGTTATTTTAACATTGATTCTCAGTTACTAAGTCGATTCATTATATATTTTTGCCATGTCTTTAAAGCGTACAGCTTTTATAGCGTTGCACGAGAGTGGAACACGACAGTGTGAGAGAGGTTTTTTCTTTTCGCTATATTTTCTGTTTACCTCCGTTTTGAATTTTTCGGAGTCCTTGTGATCTCTTTTTTTAAATTGTAATTATTATCTCCTTTCTTTTCATTTGCAATCATTTACATTGATATTTGTTTACTTATTCCATTTAATTATTTATTTTTATTTCCATAATTATTTAATTGTTGTTACTCTTACATTCTTTCTTTTGTTAACTTTTTGTTTGTATTTTATTTTTTTATTACTATTTTATTCTGTTTCTAGTATGGAAAAGTGCGAGATAGTTAGGAGTCCCGACGTTAGTCGCCAGTTTGTTTCTTCAACGATTTATGGAGCTCGGCAACATCGCCGACCGTCCTGCGAGAGGGAGAAAACGAACTGTCAGGACTTCTAGAACGCGGCATGTCATCAAGCAAAGGTTGGCTCGTAATTCACAGGTCAAGGTGAGAAAAATGGCTCGAGATATCGGGTTCAGTCGGTCTACAGTGCAACGTATTGTTAAAGATGATCTCAATTTAAGGGCATACAAAATATGAAAAGCACAGCTTCTCACAGATAAAGATAAGAAAATTTGCCTTGAGAGGTGTCGCGCCGCTCTGAGAACTGGAAAAACATCGTCTTTTCAGACGAATTATTTTTTTCGATTGAACAAGCTCATAACCGCCAAAATGACATTCTTCATCTACTCTTCTGAACGTCCCGTATCTGCTGCAGTTATTCCTCATCGTGAAAAAATGAAAATCGTCATGGTATGGAGCGGTATTTGCTCCACAGACAAAATACCCCTAGTTTTTGTGGAAATTGGGATCAAAATTAACCAAAACAACTAAAGACGAGACATTCTTGAGGCTTCTTGCTTGGAGCCAACAGCATTTTGTAAACCAACCAGTTACAGAAATGTGGACTCTCTGAAGGCTGCGCTGAGGAAGGAATGGGACTAAATATCAGTGGAGGAGGTGCGGAAAATTGTTGATAATTGTACCAAACATTTGTCGCTTTGTATCAACGCTAAAGGAGGGTATTTCGAAGACAAATAAATATTATTGATCAAAAATACTTGAGTTATTTGTAAAATTAGTTGTCAATATTATTTTGAGCCACCCTGTACTTGACTTTTCTAAACATTTATTTCATTTCGTACCTCCTGAGTTAATTCAACGCTGAGAGACAAAGAGTCCTCCAGGACTCCGGTACCTTGGCGGAAAAGAGCCCGAAATAGGAGCAAATTTAATAATATTTATTATATAAATTCCTTGGGGAAGTTGGCAGTAATAGGTATTATTATTTTACTTTGTCATACTCATGGTCAATTTCTGAGTGTGATTCTTAGTAAGCCCCATTATGTCTCGTGGCATCTTATTTAAACCTATGAAAGAAAGAAAGAAAGATTATTTATTTCCAATACACATACAAACAATTATGTACAGAAGATAAAAATAATATTAAACAAATATATTATAAAAAAAAATAAGCAAAAGTAACTAAGTTTGATGAAGGTGGTGTGCAGCACCGGAAAAAGGGGACTGCCTCAGCCTGTTGCCGGAGCGGAGTTAGCACTGCGGCGCTGATGTTCAGGCATCCCCTGAGTGCCAGGGATCACTCCCTAATGATACACTACCGGAACATATAAATAAATAACGGAAATATTAATAAACAGAAGTAAAATATTAGGAAACGAAGGAAGGTACTTAATTTATAAATTATAAATTAGAATACAGGAAGGAATGTATGTAGGTATTATTGTATAAAATAGAGAAAAAATAAATAAAAATAAAGCAAACAATGAAGATTAAACTGAAGGAAGGATTGGTACTACTGTTCGATGTAGCGAAACTTATATTTGCTTTGTCTATGGCAACGACTTTTGTATTTCAAGCAGATAAAGTTCAAGTTTTTTTTTAAATGTACCCTTAGATTTGGAATCCATCACAGGTGGGGGCAGGTTGTTCCAGCATTTCGTTGCGAGATATTATGACTTAGAAAGGGACAGCATGTGACTCAACTTACGGTCAGCTGGTAAAGTATTACATTTAATTGAAATTGAAAACGTTTATTTAGCGCTTTAAACACCAGAATTCAGAATACAGAAGTATACAAAGTTTAATACATGCAGCACAGAACATCTGGTGTGTTTCATCTTCGGCTACACTCAGTACCTACAAATCGGTCAAAATTTAAACAAAATACAGCAGAAAATCCGGGTTTTTAAACTTCCCGATTTTCCAGAATATTCTCGAGTCCATTTTGAATATGAAACTGTTTACGAGCGGTTCTTGCTTGCGGCTCCGTGCATGTAAAATGCATCAGGCTATGCATTCTGTATTACGTTCGGTTTTATACTGCACTTTGATGGTCGCGTGGAGATTTTTACCGACTTTCACGATTCTACTTATTGCGTCGCTGATGCAAATGCGGTATCGACAGTAGTGGTGGGTTATTTTTGATTTATAAAATTGTAGTTAGGTATTCTTGATTTTACATGAAAGTATAATGCTCGCATCAATATCTATCCTTTATCTTATCTTATGATAGGGGGCCGGGAATAACCCCAGGGCACTTCGACCCTTGAGGATCTTTTGTGGTTACCCCATTTTACACACTGGTCATCTCAGTGTGTAGGTTTGCTCGCGATGTTTTCCTTCACCGTTAGAGCAGTAGGTAAATGTACGTAAGTCTTCGAAAAATACGAAAAACTCATTGGTACATGGCACTGCACGGCTTCGAACCCGGACCTCCCGCATGGTAGTCCGGTGTTCTAGCCACTAGGTCACCGACGCTCATATATATCTATCCTTTACGATGACTCATTATTTATTGGGAACTGGTTCTCAAGATACAGTTTAGACCTGGGTTTAGTTTGGTTTGGGGGTCAGAGAAGGGTATTAGATTATACCCAATAGAATAGTATAAGTTTTACCATATTGTTGCAGTACTGTTTAATGTGCCAATATAGTAGTTTATGCAACTGATACGTAATTACAGCCATTGTAAAAAGAGTTTTTAGTTTTTGATACGAGCGCAGCGAGCGAGAAAACGAGTTTAACAATGGTTAATTACGTGCAGTTGCATACAATACTTTTTCTACGACCATGAAATACCTAAATAAAAAATTGAAAATACAAACTATTGTAAAGCGTCCAACACGCCTTGACAGCTCGCCAAAACTCCGTCAACAACAGTGCGTGGTCCAAGTTGTCGTCTCGTGTCATCGCCATTAAAAATATATTTTTTTATTTACATGACAATTTTTATTTCATAAACTACCTAGGTAATATTTTTGTATTAAATTTCATTAAACTGTTAATAAATTTACATTGTGCTTAATTGAGTTGACCTATCGCAATGTAGGCTCACCGGTACGTTAATAAATATTATACACGGCGACGTTTAGTACGGAACGACCCTTAGGAATGAAGTAGTATGTGTTGCCGATTGTGGTTTCATATTGAACAAATTGCCAAATGGGTGTAGATTATAACTATTTTGTACTAGCGGCCCGTCCCGGCTTCGCACGGGCATTAAACATTACATTTAGATTTGGTTTATTTCGTGATCTTAACTATACTCCCGTACCCCTGCCGGAGTGACGCCCTACAACGCATAAGTAGCCGAATGGAGTTTATTTTTTCAAAGTTTTAAACTCATGATATCTTTTGAATGGAATGTCAGAATCGAATAATTCAAAAAGTAATATAAAGGTATTGAAGCAGTCTTAAATAATAAATCATTTATTTTGATAAGGTACAAATAAAGAGCTTTTTGTAGCGGTGGTATTTTAATTTCTTTTTTTTAATAAAAAAAACGCTTATTGTGACATGACTATAATAGTTAGAGACACGCTGCCGCTGATTTTTTTGTTGATAATGGTGTGTTCTAAAAAAAATGTTATGTATCATTTTGTTCTATCATCAATAGTTTTCGTAGCGTAGGTACGCGATGTAAGGAAGTTTTTTGATATGTTTTTACACTTTATCGTAATTTAAGTAAGGATCCCCATTTTTTTTGAAAATGAAATATAGCCTATGTCACTCAGGAAAAATGTAGCTTTCCAACAGTGAAAGAATTATTCAAATCTGTTCAGTAGTTTCGGAGCCTATTCAATTCAAACAAACAAACAAAAAATCAAACCTTTCCTCTTTATAATATTGGTATGGTATAGATAACTAAAGACTTTAGAACACTGCAGTGACTTTGAAATATAATCGGACCGAATTCAAAGATCTATTTTTCGGTTTTCTGAATTACTATGGGTTCGTTTCGAACCCATTCCGTTTTAAAATCGATGCTGTGTGCTGAAGGCTTTTAAGGTACTTTTACCACAACCCTATTACTTATATGACAATGTGCATAATGTGCATTGTGGATAGGCGGGCTCCACCCGGATCTGCCGAAACCGCCCGGATTAGCGAGCTTTTATTCCTGTTTTTTTATTTTATTGGCGGTCGTGGATGGGAGCTGACATAGCCCCGCCATAGCTTGCTGTAGCTGTCAACTCGAATATAATACATACAAAATAGGAAATATAATACATACAAAATAGGAAATACATACATAAAAAAAGGAAAATAGTATCTCTATCGGTTGCAGTTTCACTCACTCTTATTGCTCAACGATTGCAATAAGAGTTCCATCAGCTGATGGAATGGATGAATTGGATGTTTCCTTTTTGTTTCACATTGTGTTGCATTTCAGGGGATTTGAGTGTAGCGAGGGAATCGAATCAAATTGAATATGTTTGGTCAGCGCGGGGCGGCGGTGAGCTGCTGTCAGTGTGAGGTGCTGGATGGTACGGCGTGCGTCGCTCACGCCGGCTGGTGACGGTCGCTTTGTGCTCGGAGTCAGTAGGGCTGGCAGGCTCGGGATATTGGAAAATATTGAGATAAAACCACACATAGGACTTGTAGAGCAAGATAATGATGATGTGAGCACTGACAGCCAGCATATGAGCACAATAGTTTTGACAAGTTTCATACATTTGTCATTTTAAAGAAAGAAAGAAGAAATATTTATTTGTAATTTATTATTAATATTTATTTATTAATGGCCGACTGTATGGAGTGATAGTCACAGCACACTGTTCACAACTGGCAGACCAGGTACCAAATATGACGAAGTAGCTAATGACGGTATGAATTTTAACGAGAACGCGGCGGCATCTTTGACTTTAAATGGTTATATGTACCTACTTCAAATTTTTATGGTTACTAATGTCTAAGGCAAATAAGAACCTTCAATCCCTGGGGAGCGCTGGGGTCTATATTACAGCATCTTCGGATTTTAGTTTAGACACCAATTCCTAGTACACAAGTGTACCTTACGACCCTAAATAAGGTATTTGACTAATTTTGTTTATTGCATCAAACAACTTACATGGACATCCTGAAGATGGAGCTGAAATCCTTTTATCGAAATATCAACTAACGTCAGCTATATTAATGATTAAAGTTAGTAGTGGGGGGATGATCCATCCCTTTCTAGCAAAACAGTCCTTATTATGTAGCCAAGGACCTGCTACATAACCGTGACGTCACAATTATCTATCGCCGTCTCTTTCTACCGTCTAATTTTTGATTGCCTATAGCTATTTTATTTTTCAACGGATTTTAATTCTGTTTTCACATTTGACCATCAATTTATGTCTGTTTTCTTATTTCTATGAAATCTATTTAATATTTGATACTTGTCAAATACCCTATTAAGCAATCCCTGTTATATGCATAGATTAGATATACTTGTTTTTAGCAATTAAATTAGTTAATTTATTAAATTAAATTAAATTATATTATTAAATTTTAGAATTGACACATGTTATTATAACTTGTAGCTTTAGGAAGCAAACGAATTATCAAATTCATTTATAAACAAGAAAAAAGTAAAGTAAAACTAAAATACACCAAGTAGTAAGTTAAGGTAAGTATAAGTAGTAGGTTCTTCTTACTAATTACGACTCGTACGCGAGTACCTACGACTGGGACAGCCCTATTAAATCGGATTAACGTTTTTTTTTGCTTCCGGATAGAGTTTCCAGCGGAAAAACGGAACGTGATCGCTAGCCAGAGGCTTCATCGAGTTCCTGCCTTTTGTGGAACAAGCGACACGAGCGGAGGGACACGGGGCTTGCTCTGTGTTCACCTGCCTTTTATTTTTTCAGTGTTGTTTGTTCCCATTTCTATACATTTCACATTGAATAAGTTTGTTTGATCTCATATTTTTCAGGAAAATTTTTTTGGTTTGCTATTTCAAAGGGTGGTCTGTGTTCTTCATATTCTCAGATGTGTACTTGTCTAAATATGCGGTAGGTCTAATTACGCTATGAAATAGAACTGTTATAGGCATGGATGAAAGAAAACTTAGTATCCCTCCGGGCGTGCGTTCCTTCATGGTTATAGGTAAAATGACAGATGTTTTGAGGTTTCTTGAGGCTAATAATGAACTATTAACAATAAAATGAATATATCACAAAATACTTTCTTGTTCGTTCTCCATATAAATAATCTGCATAAATACGAGCACGCCATTCGCAAGTATTTTCTCCACTGAAGACTACAGTGAATTAAGTACGTGGCCCAGTCTTAAAGCTGGCAACTTTAAGACCTGGCCCAGCCTTAGAGCTGGCAACTTTCACTGACTACATTAAACATTGGCACGTAACGCTGATCCAAGGCACCCCTTCGATATGCAGTAGGGTTGCCATGCGTTGAGTTCCTGGCAAAATTAAGGGAAAAAATTGCTAAATCAACATAATTTTAGAAGATAATGGTGGATAATGGTGGATTGTTACCTAGTACTTGCTCCATTTTCTACGATTCTTCTTGAAATTAAAAGAGATGCTTTAATTTCTTGACCTACTAAAGTATCGATACCTAGAGTTTGAGGGTTTTGATTCAACATATTCTTATAATTTTACCATATCCATCCTTCTTTTTCTCTACGAGCCTTATAATTAATCAAATTATAATTGGAATTGTACAAGTTATGTTTCAAGGAATTACAGTACACCCACGCTTGAAAATTTCTTTGAGTTGCGTAGGCAACGGCGTCGCTGAAACATGGTTTGAGTTCCTAGAATATAGCTTGGTTTTGTCTTTTTGACTCTCGCCGACTCTGACCGAAACCTTAATCTGAACCTGGGAGTTATCCAGGCTTTACCTGTGCTGTTGCTGTCTCTATCATCATATTATGTTACCTACATTACATCGTATATGTCCAAGGCAAAGTCCCATGCGGGAGGTCCGAGTTCGAAACCAGGCAATGCCATGTACCAATGAGTTTTTCGGTTTTTTCGAAAGACTTACGTACATTTACCGACTGCTCTGACGGTGAAGGAAAACATCGTGAGGAAACACACTTCGATAACCAGTGTGTGAAGTGAGGAAGGCAATGGCAAACCACCCTATGAAATCTGCCACGAGAGTCGTTCTATGTGATTAATTCCTTAGAATGATCACGACCCTCAGAAATGAGGAACATGACTTAGAAAAAGAGAGATTACCAAATAATTAGTTACTTAAGTTATAAAGATCCAAGGTATTATATTGAGTCTTCACTTGCCATTAACTGCTGGCACATCTCCTACCATCTACCTACCTTAGGTACTACCAGTATATGATTAATTATATTTTGAAAATTCTTTAATAAATCTGAAGTAACATTAAAATTAGATCTGAATCCAATTACTATTTATTTATTAATTACAACGATTACAAGTACCCATTACAGTAATTAATAAAAAATATGTATACTTAACTTATGTTAAGCTTTTTCATAGAATGCGATCACCTCTGGAGGGTAAAGGTCTAGTCACAGTCGAATAAAAATGCAATCATTGTAAATTACTCGTCTTTCTCCGCTATGAATTATCGATCCACTTTTATTTTTACGAATAGGTGAGGTGTTTATTTTAAAATTTACTGTAATGCACAAAGGACACGGCCGTTTCGTACGAGGGTCTGCCTTGAACTGGTCAATGTGAACTTGGCTTTCTAATTAGCTGCTCCGTGATTGGTCAGGGGGCGTGGCTAGGCCGGACGACAGGGATGACTCACTATTTTCTTAACTCGAATAGACTATAGAAAGAAACGGCAATAGCAGTTTGTGACGTCACTCTACTGCGCCTTTTTTTATTAAGGACTGTTATACTAAAAGGGAGGGAGCATATCTCCCTAGTACTAACTTTAACCGTTAATATATCTGGTGTTAGTTGAGATATCGAAAAACAAATTTAAGATCCATCTTCAGAATGTCCATGTAAGTTGAATGCAATATTTTTTTAAGTCAAAACCCTTTTGTCAGTAAGAATAACAGAGGCTAGTAAGATTGCGTTAATTCTATTTACTAATTACCGTCATCATTAGAGGGCGGTGTCTGAACGGCTCCAGGCCGACATGACGCGCGACGAGCCCTTAAAGTTAATTAATTATCAAGAAACACTCTTCCTGCTGCCTCAGGTGCTTTTCATAACCATCGAATACTTTTTCCCGTTTGGTTTTTTTCGAAATTTACGTTACCTTTAATTATATCCTTAGTTTCAACTAACAATCAGTTGTTTGCAATCTTTTTTATATTCTAATTCTCAATTTATAACATTATTTTGAAAAACCTGAATCTGGGTGTCTATAACGAGATGCAGACCGAGAGTTAAGTTGCCATGAAAGAAAATTTTCCTGTGAATAAAATTAGATCATTACAAAAAGAAAATGACAAAGTTACAAGGATTCTGGTAAAAATTCTGAATACGATTATAAGTTTTAATCTGTTTCCGTAATGTATTCATTGAACTAATTATTACACCCACCAGTCTTTGTTTACCAATTGAAAGTTTAATTAATTTGCTTATAGTGGTTTAAAAAAAACCGTATAGTCCGAGGGGCGGGGGGGGGGGGGGGGGGGTTCAGTATCCAAACTTGAACAACTTTCACTACACTTTCCATACAAAATTTTAATAACTAAACGACTGAAATTTATGAAACAGCTGATTTTTATACTGAACACCCCGGGACTATAGGGGGGTTTTTATTGCACCCTGTATAGAGCGTATGATGCTTGCTCCACCCGGACGAGCCAATTTCCGTTTCGGCGACTGTCACGTCAGTGGTGTCTGTCTGTCCCCATCTGGAGCTCGCAACAAGAGCGACTCGACACATGTCACCCGACCACGAACCGCTTCGCTGGCTGTTTAGTTTTCTGATACAATTCTTATCGGTTTCTCTTCCTTTGGAATTATAATTTTTATACAGTGCTGAATATACTAGGATTCCTTGCAACATATGTCTAGATGGATAACATAATATACCTACAAATGACTCACTCCACCCTTTCTCACTTTGGTACTGTGATCTCCCAGTTGAAATTGAAAACGTTTATTTAACACTGTAAACACCAGAATATAGAACACAATACAGAAGTATACAAATATTAATACATGCAGCACAAAACTGCTCAGCTCAGCATAATGTTTAATTATTGTTTTTGATTATTTTTGTAATTAAGTATTAATTTTTTGGCATGTTTTTTTTTGAATTCAAATACAATTTATAATTGTTTATGAATAAATGATATGATATGATATGCTGAGGCAAGCCACAGCGCTGATTTTTAGCTGGCCCCTCAGTGACTGCACGGACGAAGAAAGCAACAGTGTGTGCGTGTTGTGTTGTATGAATGAGTTTGTTTGTATGAATGAGGATATTAGTGTGTATGTGAGATACTGATTGTATGGGAGGGTGATGGCATGGTGCGTGTGAGTATTTACGTTGTATTATGTTTTGTTCAGTTCCGCTGGTACACCAGTAATTATACGTTATCTTCGAGGAAGTCACGGTCAAAATTGAACTAAATAATACTAGCGTTCTTATAACTACTCTATGATCCAAAATAGGAGTTATAAATTCGGCCAAGACCTTGACGGAAGCCTGACCGAAGTTTATACCAGCGTACCTAAAGTAGGTCATCTCATCACATTTCATAACAACACTTTAGACCGACAAAGTTCCAACGATTAATAACCCAACGCTGCTGAGAATTGTTATAACAAGTATAGGTCCAAGTAAACTTCGTACCGAGACCCGAGGACAAGTTTCGGCCGTCCCAGCTCGGCGGTAATCTAGACGAAGTCTGGGCTAAGTCTTGATGGCAAGATGTTGAACGACGGTCTCTATTTGTTACTAACCGCCGTTAACCGACGTCTGAGGGCGAGCGGTGCGAAATTATCATAAAAGTTGTCTAAGACAAGTTTAGGAGTTTGGATAAACCAAACTACCAAGTCTTCAACATTTTGTAGACATTATCCAGATACAGACATTTTGTTAAAAAATCATAAGTTTCTTCGTCGGATATTGTAGTAATGATTGTTTTCTCTGAATAGATAGAGAAGTCATCCCCACATCAAATCAGTCTCAGTTCTTAAATTAATATATAATAATAAAAAAGCCTTTTATTGTCCTTATCTAAATTAGAATCAAAATAAAGTTACAATATGTCAAATTTTCAAATAGTCAATCATAATAATAATAATATATGTCAATACAATTATGTATATACATTTAAATTTGAGTAGATAAGGACCCCGTCTGGGTGCAGGCCTCCTTCAGTTATCGTCAATCGTCTCTGTTTTGTGCTATTTTTATTTTGTCATGTCCTGCTATTTGTACGATGTCATCTGTGCATCTCTTTCTTGGTCTGCCTACTTTTCGTTCACCCTGAGGACCTTGCCACTTAGTGACCTCCGAAATCCATCTCTGATCTTCGAGTCGCGCGATGTGCCTGCCCATTACCATATGAGCCTCAGAGCATGTTATAGAGCGTCTGTATTTTTGGTTTTTTCTCTTATTGTGTTGCTTCTAATTTTTTTAATCTTTAGGTTACTCCGCTCCATCGCTCTCTGACAAGTGTTAATTTTATTTTGGACAGCACGTGTGAAGATCCAAGTCTGGAAGCCATAAATAAGACAGAGAAATATACATGAATCGAGTATTTTCTTTCCTAAATTATCATACTAACTTTTTATTTTACTATCGCATGAGTTGTGAGCAGTTGGTGCATTTTCTCAATTGGCAAAGTTCTCAGTTCTTTTACATTCGCTGTTCCTACAATTCGCAGTTTGTTCAAATTGTTCTTTGGTACAATTTCTCAGTATTCTCACACTTCTGGAACCCGAGCTAGTACACAGTCACATGTAGGAGTAATATGTTTAAGATTTTCTCAAAACTACTAGAAAGTACTTTTGAAAAAATCTCAAATTTACTTGTTGCCACTTTATGCCATTTCCTACATGTGCCTTTACTTACTAAGTTAAGTTACGAGCACTCACTTGGAAGTGGAGAGTGAAGCGCTTTATCACCGCTATGAACGCTCCAAGAAATAAAAGTCCTAAATTTGCTGGACGTCTCGAAATAAAATGTCAGATCAGGTCCAGCACGATCGAGGTTTGAGCTGACCTAAATAAATATTATACTGATTACTGTTTCACAACTTACGATTACGATTTACAACCGACCGTAAAAGAGATCGAACAATATTTCGATGGACTTCAAGTGCTGTGTACTAATTTTTTTATTATTTATTTATTTATTTTCTATTAGGGAAATTAAAAGATAAATACATAACAACAATAGACTTAAAATACATAGATAAAAAAATGCTAATAATAAATTTCCACTTATAAATAACAGTATAAATATAGTACTTAAAAAGAAGTAATTATTACTCACTTAATAATAAAAAATATAAAAGAGAAGATTACAGATACCTGTCAGTTGTAAAATAAATAAAGATAACAATATTAAGAATATAAAAGAGATATAAAAAAAAAGAATTCAACATTTATGTGACAGAGAGTGTGGGAAACTAGGCATCCTTAAAGTAGTTCTGTGTCAGGATTCGTCTAACTGTAGTGGTGCTGGTGCAGAACAAGTCCAGGTTGTGTACGATACACAACTTATTAAAGTTGATGCAACTGCGGGGCAAGAACGCATTCCGTCCATAGTTGGTATTGGCAGTTGGTACCTCCAATACGGGACGCTGTCTAAGGCCAAGTTGATTTGTGCGAAGGTTAAGTTTTGTCAGCAGTTCGGGACTATCGACTGTCCCATTAGCAATGTTCATTAAATAACAAATATCATTAATGCTTCGTCTAGCATCTAGTGGCAGAAAGTGGTAACGCTTACAGCGATGTTGGTAATCAGATGATTTTTGATGGCTTTTGTAGTCCAACAGGCGCAAGAATCTCTTCTGTATGCCCTCAATACGAGATTTGTAAACTGTTCATTAAAAGAATAAAGCGTGTGTATACAGAAAGAAAATTGCCATTTTGCGCAAAAACTATTCTCTCTGAATCGAGTTCGAGCAGATCTTAAAGCAAATGTTATGTATCGTAAAGGATTTATCTCCGTCATTTTGGAATAGATGAACTACGAAATCTTGGCACGGGTGCAAGTTGTAATAAATTCTTAGTACTCAGTCGTTACATAAATAAACACTATAATAAAGAAGCGAATATATCCCATTTTCAGAGATCTATCGTGCTTTCTAGAGCCTGCTACACTTGAATTGCTTCTACAATGTATTTGCCAACTCTTTTCTAAACATTAATTCCCTTTAAGCGTTTCACAAATCGTTCGATTCTCCGACAAATGTAGCATATCCTTTCTCAACTTGATAGTTAAATGATGGTCCAAATTCGTCTGTTGCCATTTCCTGCCCGTCTTCACGGCGGATTACAAACTAAAACCGAGTAATAAATTACCACAATGTTCCACATATCGAGGCGCCTAATTGTATGAGAGAGTTAAATTCACTCTTGTTGTAGATTAGTGACACGGATATCAAATTAGTGAGATAGCGGCGGGCAAAGTTTGAAAACATTAGTATTGTAAGTGGGCCATCTATGTAATTGCTTCGTCTGCTCCGAGTCACGGGAGATGTATCATCTGGAATACAAATTGCGTTTTCAAACGGTTTTTTCGGAGTCTCAAACAAATTACCATAACAAATCCGGGCTTCGAAACACCCATAAAGTATTCAGAGTCAGAGTTTTTGCAGCTGTTGTGATGAAAAGGGAAGGTCATCTTGTAGGTAATGTGCTATTCGCTCATCGATTTAAACAACAAGATATGTTAGTCCATTCTCACCGAAATCAAAACGAATCGATTCGAAACGAAAAATTCAAGCACGGCTGCAGTCCAATGCGTGAATTGGGATTGGTCCATTATGTATACGATTTGTTCAACTAGTGGAACGTTGTGAACCAAGAATATAATGTCTAATGCCGTACCTTGGTAGTTAACGTTAATTTGCCGACAGGTGTCGCTGTGCGTTTATACCTGGCGACATCGTTTTGTTACCTCGGTTTTATATAGCATTTTTATATTTTGGAATAAATTGTACTCTTCCAAAGTTCATGGCTTTCATTACCTTTTTGTTATAGGCGCAAACATATTATAGGGAATCGATTTTGGGTTACAGATTTGGGTTTACAATTTTACTATTGTCTTGTCATGTCCTTACGCTAGTAATATATTATGTAACTGTATTCGGTAGTGCTCTGTTGAGGACGCAGCTACGAAGACGTTACGCCCACACATAAATTATTCATCTCGGCATGTCCGTTACTGGGCGCTGCGTTATGGCGGCTATTACACTAATGATCTATTCAACGGTCGTGTTGGGATTGACGGATATGGCTGGAGTAAGATAATTTACACATGGTCTTCGTGCAGTAGAGGAAGGTCTGGGTCTAGGAATCTATAGGATTTGTGGTACTACACTAACATTAGTGGCCTCTTTATTGTCATTCTGGACAGGCGTCATCCTAGCTTAAAATTACGGGGCACTTTTATAGGAATCTGTAGATTTGTGGGAAGGGGGAGGTTATTATATAAGATTAAGGTTATTTTCTATGGGAGTCCAAGATTTGGGGATTTGACATGACTGTCCTGTGATCGCGCCTGATTCTGGAGACCAGGGAGGATTCGCCTAAATTACAAAGTTTGAAGTTCTATTTCTATCCAAATTCAATTTAGTTTTCGATCCAATTCTATTTGGACACCAAATCGCATTCTGCTGACGCATAACTCTACCACTGCCACTTTTCGATTTACTATCGATCGGGCAAAAGTACCTCGGGAGGAACTTATGTTCGATCGTTATATTTGACAGTTGAAGCGTTTTGTTACCGTTCAACTGCGATTCAGTATAAACTAAACGTTTTAGTAGAATGCACAAATACGTTACTGTTCGATCGATCGTTGACTCGATCGGAACTTAACTGAAATTGGATCGTTAGTGGATAGTAGCATACGAAACACGTCATAACGATACAGTTTAGATTCTATTTAGTTACGTTGTATTTAGTGGAATCGATCTCCTGTACCCAGTTCACCAATTCCCTTTCACTGGACACGGTCTTTTGAAACTCCCACCAAAGTAGTTGTAGTGATGGTGAAATCCTTATTTAATTCCCTTTGGAATGGTTTTTTTTTGCAATAACATCCGTGAGACTGAAGACACATAGTTAAGTCAGCCAAGTCCAAGTTTTGCTCTTAAGAAGCGATTGTGTATGTAATGGGCTGTCAACAAACTTACATTTAACGATAACCATCTTAAAACTTCACAACTGTACATCGTAAAATCTAAAATGCTTGAACGCGTCTCAATTACAGTCCATTCGCTCAAATAGTCTCGCTCTTGGAAAATGCCGCCCGCGCTCGGGCCGCTACTAGTCAAAGGGTGCCGCCGCGACAACAGAGGATGGCGGCTGCCGTATACACTTTGCTATTTTACGATATTTAAACACCCGCAGTCCCGCACTTCCTTTAGGTGTGCCGAGATTATTTGAGAGAATGTATTTTAGCCAATAAACAGTTTTTATTGACACAGGCCGCAGAGAAGTCCCGGGCCGCGTGACTCCGCACGGGATCCCGGCGTGGAGATGCAATCCCGGACAATAGCGCGGGATTGGACTCGATTGCTCGCTAATAAAATTTTATGAACAAAACGTACCAATATTGTTGCTAGATTGGTCCCCTTTCAGAGGTTTAATAACGGAATTGAAAATCAAGCAATCTAAATCAAATGAAAATCAATGGAATGTAAATGATGTATATTTATATTACAGAAATTGTCAGAGCGTCCAGAACGAACTTCCAATGTCCAAGTCAATCATAGCTTGCTAATTCATTGATTCCTGAATTCAACCCTTGTTCATCGAGCGCAGAAGACACTTGTCTATCTCAGGAACTGGTAATAATCAAAAAAGTATCATTGACTGGAAATACTAGATTAATTTGACGTCCTTCACACTCTCAGTCACCAGTCGGCTTTACCATCTGACTCATCGACTCTAAAAAAGAAGATTACTCCATTTTAGAATTTAAATTATAGTTAGATATTTCAAGCCTTCGAACAGGTCAAAACTAGTCGGAGAAACTGAAATTGTAAACGTTTATTTAGCGCTGTAAACACCAGAATATAGAACACAATACAGAAGTATACAAAGTTTAATACACGCAGCACAAAACATCTGGTGTGGTACAGTGCCTAAAAGGGTACACCAGCTCAGCATAATGCTGAGGCAAGCCACAGCGCTGATTTTCAGCTGGCCGTCAGTGACTGCACGGACGAAGAAAGCAACAGTGTGTGCGTGTTGTGTGTTTGTTTGTATGATATTAGTGTGTATGTGAGGTACTGTGTGTGTGGGAGGGTGATGGCATGGTGCGGGTGTATTTACATGATATTATGTGTGTGGATGGTAGTGTAGGAGTAGTAGTGGAGGACTTCCGGCCTTCATCAGTGAGTAATGAATCACATACAAGATTACTCCAATTCGCGTTTTTGCATAATTCTAATTTTTCACATGCATTTTGACGGCTTGGATTCCTATGGTCAAAGGTGCGGTTCGTCAAAAGAGCCTTTTCGTCAAAGGTGCGGTTCGTCAAAAAGTTTTTAGTCAAGGGTGCGTTTCGTCAAAAAAGCCTTTTTGTCAAAGGTCCGTCTCGTCAAAAAGTTTCGTCAAACTTTTTTTCAAATCTTGAAATTGTTGCTCGTAAATTTGTTGCATTGGTTCAAAATTTTCTTGCACTTTACGTTTGCACGTATCAATTACCTCGTCAAATTTCATTTTGTACAAAATCGGGATGGCAACTGTGTCTCGTATCACCTAATATGTTTTCACTATTCTCACATAATGTAACCGAAGCATTACATTGACCACGTTTTGAACATCTCCAAATTGATTTGTCGTTATCATATTTCATATTAAAAGTATACCTGTAGCCACCTCTTATAAGTATAGGTTTATTTCTCTTACTGTTTATGAATTGAAGTTTAATCGGCTTACTCGAGGATGCCATGGTGAGTTGTATGCGTATGGTACGGCTTTTTCATTATAAATAAAATAATGTTGACTGAACGACGTAGACTCGATACTCGATTAACGGAAATAATAGTGTCATAAACTCATAACTTCATTGTCAAGTACACTCAGAATCAAGATAATTATAAGTGGCCTGCCTCTTGTAACTGTAAAGATATTTTATATGTGGTACGAAGTAGTTTATGTTCTAAGAAGTCAGTCTATACAAACTTTGACGAATCTCAACTTTGAACTATCGCACTTTTGACCAAAAGCAACTTTGCCTAAAAACATTTTGACGAAACGCACCTGTGACGAAACGACGACTTTGACGAACCGCACCTTTGACGAAAAGGCTCTTTTGACGAACCGCACCTTTGACCATAGGAATCCAAGCCATTTTGACGCATCCCTACTCACTGCCAGAATAGGTGCTTGATCTCTGAACTGTTAATAGTAGTATATAACTATAGTTAGACCCGGGATTCTTACCATGGTTTGGAACTCAAAACAACCCCAAACCATGGTAAGAATCTCGTGTCTAACTATATCTCTGAGTACTTGCCATCAAAGTAGTGTTGTCTCAGGGAAGACTGACATTAAATGAGACGTGTGTACATCAAATTGTATGTAAGACAAAGGCGAACTAATCTCGCCCCTCACCGTGCGAGCTGCCCCGACAGCCGATCGGGTGCAGATTGCGAATTAATTGCTTTCGACACCTCTCTATCTGAGAGTCCAGGATAGACGAGAATCCCGTTTCTAATAGTTAAATAGATCTTTATTATTACATTTTGGTGCTTCTGGAGCTTCTGGTTATGTTCGTCAAATGTACAATATTTAGACTTAACCTATATCCATGCGTCATTACCGTCTAAATATTATATATACCGTACGGATGATAAGAGGTACTTGTATTCATAAGATGCGTATGATAAGGTACTTACTTTCCAAGAAATTTCTGCAAATCTGCACAAGGTATAGTTAATTAGTCTCTTCTTAGCTTTATGACTGCCAATCATTGCATTAACTTCAATCTACGCACTGCTTCATGCTAGTTTCTGTGCAATGAGGTTTATTTACTCTATAATACTCTCTCTCTACTTTATCTTTCTTCTTCTTCTTCTCCTTGTCGTGCTTGTCATGTGGGTAGTGGTCAACCTATTGTCAGAGTTGTTTAAGCCTGTAGGTCTCTGATATGACCTAATTTACTTCAACGATATCTATCCATTACCTGTATGTAAGATTAGGTCATATTGATAATGAGGAAGCAATGTTTACGAGGTGTGCTCCCGTGCCAGCATTGTAAGATGCCAGCAGCTGTACTGAAGTCAGCTGCAATCAGCTCCCACATTGTTCGGATGAGCCAGTCGAGCGCTATCCAGTAATTCAGATTTAATCCGCTCACCGCGACTGAATGCATTACCATTGATTTGCTCGTCTACACTTAAGTTCAATGATTTGTTGTTTCAATCAGTCAATACTTCATTGATTGAACAACTCTGTTAATAGGCTGGTCACTAACCATATGACAGGAAGAAGAATATTTTATTTTCTTGCACATGATAGATAAGGAATTGATAATTCGATAGTTTCCAAGAAACAAATATTAAATGCATTTCTTAACACGTTCACAGTCTACATACAAAATCCGTCGGCATCTGTCAGTAGTTCAGGATCCGTCGGGATCTGTCAGGATTCGCCGGGATCCGCCCGAATCCGCTGGGATCCGCTGGGACACGTCGGGATCCTTCGGGATCTGTCAGGATCCAGTGGGACCAGTCGGGAACCCGGGATCCGTCGTAACCGGCCGGGATCCGCTAGGACCCGCCGGGATCCCGATCACGATCCCGCTCCGTCTCCCGATCTTTGGATAACACTACCCAGATACCAAGTAAATTACTTTTCCTATATATTTCCATGTAAGTTGATTGATGGAATATTTTTTTTAGTCAATTTCCGTATTAACAATTTGTTCTCATATCTTTTAAGATAGGTAATCTTTAGATTACCTAAAAGGCACGGCAATATTTCGAAAGGCTAGAGCACGAGGGAAACAATACGATCCAGGATTTAATAATCTGAGATTATTCACTGCTCAATGCCGTGTGTACCTCCAAGACGCATGCAATGCATGAGCCGCACACGAGAACAATCCCATCATTGCACCGCAGCCTGCAGATTATTCTATAGCATGAATAAATAGTGCATCATGTGTCTTCAATAAAGTTCTGAGAGAAACCAAACATGCTCTGTGCTACATCTTGGATATTGCTTTCGAATAATTTTGAAGAATCTACGTTTGCAATGATTTTCAAATAAAATTGACTACAATGTCCCATGCTATCATAGTGAGACCCGCTTTAAACGAAGCCAGGGATTCCGAATGCCGAATTCGACAAGGAAGTGAGTTCCATAGGTGTGCTGCCTTGACAGCAAAGGAGTCAGTGTAGTAGCACAGCAGTCGCCACTACGTTCTTTTGGAAGTCAGTAGTGTGTTTTCGCTCCCGTGTACAATGGATGAAGATGACATTTTAATAATGTGGCCGAGTGGGCGCGGGGGTCGAGAGGGGGAGTAGAGGACGTGCAACATGATAGTAATTTAACAGTCCGTATTACATGACTCAGAATGATTGTTTCTGAATAACCTTTAATGTGGTTATATAATGAATCCTATCGGATACAGTTTGTCGGATTTCTGTTGAAACAAAAATAAATAGAATCCGAGCAAGTTCTGAAGACGATTTTCAAAATCTAGCTCCTATCGTACACGATTTAGTTTGTTACTTCCATAATAGTATCAGAATTATACACTGGGTTAAAGCCGAAGCCATCGCGGGCCCAAAACCGTTAAATCTTCTTTGAAAAGGTTATATTATCAACCAACTTCTAATTCCTAGAGCAGGAATATCCTCTGGGGTGACTAAAGTACAAAACTGTGCTCAGAGATGTAGCAGCGAAGTTGCGAGTTCAGATGTCAAACTTTGTAGTTTCCTTGATTTTATCCTCACTTGCACAATTTGTGGTACTGGCGGGTTTACCGTCGGCTATATTATGCTCTAAGGATTCGAAAGTAAGTATTTGAGTTAGTTATTAGTTTGGAAGCAGAATTGTGTTTGTGTCACCAAAAAACTTTTTAATATTCCACAGCTGTTTTTTCGGCTACCTTTAAAATTATAAATGAACAAAATTAACACCTCGACAAACAATTTGGGGCTGAAAGGGAGACGCAAATTAAATGAAGGCCCGATCGGCACGGTCGCAAAAAGGACACTTTTTACGTTCAGGATTACAAACACGTAGCGAAGTCCGACCTTATTCCATTAGAGCCGCTCCAAACTTAGTTGTGCAACTCTTTGATGAAATCGGGTGGGTCTTGGAATATTTAAATTGTAAGGCCATTGATGAGGTCTATCGCTCGGAGGTATAAGATTAACCGGAATGAACTAAATGTATACATGAAAGCGTATACAATACCAAATTAGAATTAGAATATATATAAAATAGAAATATACTCCTATGTATGTATGAATAAAATAGAAACAGATTCACATATATTCGTCTAAGTTTGTAACAATCATATCAAATCAAAATATATTTTTTATTGTACTGTAAAGTATATTTTTACAACGTCATGTTTCACTCTACCACCACTTCATAAGGTGCTGTAGCTGAAAGCAAAGAAGCGGCGCAAGAAACTTTCAGCAGCACATCTTTTCAAAACGTATTAACATATTTTGTGTGTACAATAAAAAAGTTAAACTAAACTAAAAGAGTACCTATACAGTTGTTTAAAAGAATAATCAAAGATGATGAAATTATTTCCTAAATCTTGATGGTGCATAGCGACAAAATTTAGTAAAGCACAGGTGCTTTACTAAATCTTGTAACACCCTAGGGTAAGTAAGTTTAATCAGGGTCAGGACCCTGATTAAACTTACTTACCCTAGGGTGTTCAATTCACTAAACCACATCAGCCATTATTCATATCTGGCAGTGTATCTCGGCCTCCGACACCTGCCTGCACCACCCCTCGCTGCTTAAACTGAAAGACTTTTCCTGACGTAGACGCTTCCAACAGTTGATGCTCTAAGAAGCGAGCCTACGTTTCCCTCACCTCCTCACTCCCTTCGCAAGGAACACTGGAGTTCGCAAAGTGATTTTATTCTTAGTAAGTGGATTGTGTTCGGTTAGGGTCCTTGTAACCTGTTTATTCGCTGTTTTTGCTTGTTGTTACTAGATTGTTTTATTACGCCTGCCATTGAGAAAATACTGGCTTCGAATTCCGAACTGTGTGTGCTAAACCTGAACAAAATAAAAAACCGCTAAGTGATAGTATATTTTTGGCGCTGAGGTTTCAGTATAGTAGATCTTCACATTTTCTTGGTATTACTATGATGTATGTGTTTTAGGAAATAAAAATAGAGTGGAACCACGAGCCGTAATCTACAACTATTACTGGTAGTCCCACTATGCAGTGGGACCACGAACCTACATTTTCTGGCTAGTGGGACTACGAGTAATGGTGGGACAATGTAGGTGGGACCACTAGTCACACACCGTTTCATTTTCCCTGGAGATACCAAACCTCCTGCCAGTCTATATTATTTCAGGATTTTACTTTCAAATTTTAAAGATATAGGGAGAAATTGCTGTTTCAAACGTTTTTGGTCGTAAGCCACAACTGTTGACCGTCATAACCGAGCTCATATTCAATAAAAATGAAAATATTCCCACCAGCCAAAAGTAGATTGCAATAGTAAAAGCAATCGATAAGCAACGGAATCATACAGACAAACAAAAATTTCAACATAAGGGTTCCTTTTTCAACTTTCAGATACGGAACCCTGAAAAAAGAACTCCACGGCTTGAATTTCAATGCAAAATCTCATATTGGTCCCCACTCCATCCTCCAATCCGTCAAATTCCCGATCTGTATGCATTGGAATGTGAGGCGAGGCGCGAGCACTCCGTTGTGATCGGGTCCCATCCCGCAGGTCAGGCTTCCTGTCATTGGTAGCATCTATTGGTAGCTTTTCAATGGAATACCATTCAAAGCTTTTTTCATAGATTTTCCTACTTTTTTCTTTGAAAAGATCGTTCTTTAAAGGACTGCACGTTGAAGAGAAACAAACTGCTGAAATTTATTTTGGGTTCCAGGTATTGTCTAAATAGAAATAGAAATATATTTATTTTGGGTTCCAGGTATTGTCTAAATAGAAATATATTTATTTTGGGTTCCAGGTATTGTCTAAATAGAAATAGAAATTTATTTTGGGTTCCAGGTATTGTCTAAATAGAAATAGAAATATATTTTGGGTTCCAGGTATTGTCTAAATGGAAATAGAAATTTATTTTGGGTTCCAGGTATTGTCTAAATAGAAATAGAAATTTATTTTGGGTTCCAGGTAATGTCAAAATAGAAATAGAAATTTATTTTGGGTTCCAGGTATTGTCTAAATAGAAATAGAAATATATTTATTGACAAATCATATAAATTGTCAAATTATCATATTATTTGTCTAAATATAGACAATAAATGTTTTGTATATTGCCTATATTTAATTAAAATTGTCTAATACAGAATATAAATAAAATGATGAATTGTTTGAGTAATTACTTCTTCTTCTTAGTCGTATTCCTCATTGCTGAGGGTCGTGATCATCCTAAGGAATTAATCACAGAACGACTCTCTTGGCAGATTTAATGGGGTGGTTTGCCATTGCCTTCCCCATTTCACACACTGGTTATCTCAGTATGTAGGTTTCCTCACGATGTTTTCCTTCACCGTCAGAGCAGTCGGTAAATGTACGTAAGTCTTTCGAAAAGCTAAAAACTCATTGGTACATGGCATTGCATCGTTTCGAACGCGGACCTCCCGCATGGGAATCCGACGTCCTAGCCACGACGCCACCGACGCTCTCCAAATCCGCGTAATTACTTATAGGACACTAATACACTTTTAATCCCCCGATCAAAAGAGGGGTGCTATAAGTTTTATTTTATGTAATAGAAAATTTTGGTAAGAGTTTTTTTAGCCATGTCAGATAAAAATTGGATCAGTGGTTTCCATGACCTTGGAGTATCTTCGATGTCCGATGTGATTTCAGGAATAATAATAGGTTGTTCAGCACCCATGGTGCCATTTCCACGTCTGCAACCTCTAAGACCTGATGAATGATGATGACCGGATTATGTAAAGGGATCAAAATACAATAGTACGTAAGTGGGAGATTCTTTAGACATTTTTTATCAGTCTTTTAAAGGCTTTGGTACACGACAAGATCACCTTGTCAGCGTTAGGATCACTTTAGAGAAGTACAAGTAGGTAGAGTTGTTACAATACAATTACTATGTACTTAAAGTAATTGAAGGCTCAAGTATTATTAGAGTCAGCCCTCGCTTTAAGAGCTAATGCAAAGATAAGTCAGTTAATTTAGAATTATACAAGATATACGTATAACTTTCAAGCAATAACTTAGATACTACCAGCCATAATCCTCACGAGACAATAGCGTCTCGCCACGCTTTACAATGCGAAGAAAATTGCTCAAATTTAGGCAATTGTTCCACAAGACCATTTGGAAAATGTACCTTCATTGTAATGTATACCGCGTTTGTGGTTGCTGAAGTCTGCAGCGTAGCTGAAAGATCCTAGCAGTCGCCCAACGTGCTTGTTCCGGAGGGCACCCGTGCGGAGTCGCGAGGAGATGAGCGGAGGTGAACCAGTCCGTTTCACACATTTTTCTTGTGTGTATAACTGCCATTCATGACATCCTCATGTCAAAATTATACCATGCCATGCCAGGATAACGAACCGTCACTGGGAGCGAATGTCGCGCGTTTTCCCGCTAAAACTCTTGTCACTGTCAAACACGTCTTGGTGTTCCCGCCATATGGTCGTTGTCCCACTGTTTGTTAGTACATTGTGGTACTTCTGAGTACAACCAACACTTCACTCGCAAGTTTCACTCAGACTTCGCGGATGAGACAGTTGAATTTGGTATTGCCACAATCGCGACAAAGGTAGCATCTTTATGTTACACATTGATCATAATTATGCCCCGTCTGAAACAAATCAATTGCACCGTACCATTTACCCTCTGACTGCACCTACTTAGGGACACATGGTGCATGTCCTTCAGACATGACTTTCGATGACCATGTGGCTTCCGATCAAAAATTGGCAGAACTTGGGGAAAACTTAATGGAAACACGATTTAGATTAGATTAGACCAATTCAATATGGAATCTAAACGCGAAAACTGAATAAAATTACTACGAAAAGTGAAAATTCTACATGACTTTATACTGACGGGTTTTTAGTTACAGAAAACGAAGGGCTAGCCTTCTAAGAGTGCTTTTCTTAATTTTGGAGGCAAATTCCTTTACATTTTGGAAAAGGCGATGCTCTTCGCCCGAAGATTCGAATGAAAAGAACTATAGGCGATATAGATATTTGTTCGATGGCAGCTGTGTTTTTTACCATTCATAATGAGCTACCAACGTTTTCTCAATCAATCGTGGAAGTATTATGAAATAAAGGCCCTATGTCACTTAGAAAAATCATTCTCGTGCTTTCTCCTTTCCACTTAAAACGACTTCGGATGAATATGTTTATTTTTGGCCAGAGCCAAGCAGAGTGTGGCTTGTGCCATGAAAATAATTAAAAATCTAATTGTCAACGAGAACGTACACAAACCGACAGATAACCTAGACGTTCTCAACTTTAAGATGTAAACTATGTAAAACAGTGCAATTATGTGTTATTTGTTTGTAACGACAGCTTTCGGGAACCTGCCGAAAGCGTACCGTTACACCATACAGGTTGAGGCACATAATTTTTATTTTTATTTACTACTAAACCCGCGTTTAACCTCAACCTCAGTAGGTAAGTAAGTACTGGCTCTTCTATGAACATTGTCAAAACACATCAACGCCGAAGCGAAGATATTTCACCACAGACTTTACATAGAAAGTTGCTAACCAAGCGTCCTGAAGGGGTCCTACCACCATGATATGGTCTCCTTGCGTGCAGTAATATAGAGAAAGTAATTGGTGGCAATTGACATTCAGTTCTGTTATTGTTATTGTATATTGTATTTTCCTATGCTTTATTAAAAAGTAGAATAAAGCCAAGATCCTCTTTTGGTTTTGCATCATTTGTAACACACCAGTAATGACTGATACCCCGACGACAGTAGTGGCATATTTCTGAAATCTCATGAAACTAATCGTATTTTTTCTGTCACATAATGAACTGAACAACCATGAATTCTATGTACCTATATTTCTTTGGTCCAAACAAACGTAACTGAGATTTTAATCACCTCTATCAGTCATATAACTAATTTACTGCGACAATTTCGAAGTTAGAGACAAAAGTTATCACCACTACGACTCACTACGTATCATAAAGTAAAATTATACGTCGACTAAGTCCATTATTCTAATGTGAACTCGACTCAACTCGCTCAATTCTCTAGCCATTGTAGACTGTGAGATGCCAGTTGAATGACTTTGTGTAGCTTCTGAGAGCTTGTGCGATCTTTTGTACCGATAATGGTGAGCTTCCACAGGATCTCACTTAGACCTAAGCTGCGCCTCAGACTAATAATTATATTACTTATTTTATTTAATCGTATGGCAATAATTACAGATCAATATCCAGGTTTCTTAACCAATAAGACATAAAACGCAAAGCGTTGCGTAGATGGAGCCACGAGCACACTCCGTAAACAGAAAAGCAAAACGGAACGTCATTTTTGAAGATATAACAAATGTCTCCTTGTGATGATATTTCATTTCATTTCATATACTGAAAATGCATTACAATATCATACAGCACGGAGCCAAAATTGGAATTGTAGTCAGTGTGTTGACATTTGGTTTTATATACTAATTTAAAGTTAATAAAAAATAAACTTGTAAAATCATCCAATACTAATAAAAAAATATCATTACTTATTTATCAAATTATTGTCATTGAAAGCAATAAATTTAAGTTATGTTTAGAACAAAATCATCTTTAAGTAGTACAAATTGAATTGTTATTGACTGACAGTGACAGATCGCCCCTCCGCGCGAGAGCCATCTATGAGAACAAAAAAGAACTCAAAAACACCTCCCATTACCGGCACATGAGGCACTCCATCTTAGTCCTCAAGGTCAACAGCGCGAAACCCCCTATTAACATAACAGTGAGATGAGAACTCTATCCATAATTGGATACATACTTTCTTTCCGTAAGTACTATGTGTATACTTTTTTACGTTACGTTACGTACGTAACATACTTTCCTCGCCGTGTATGTCAAAATTAACATAAATAGGTTTATTTAGCGTCTCTTGTAAACCTAGTGCCCTAGGTTCTAGCCTAGTCAGTCACTGAGTGTTCTGAAACTAGGCTTCGCGAGCTCTACGTCTATTTGACGAATGATATAAAGTTGTCACGGAATGTGCGGCAACACGACTTGCGGCGCACGGCTGAAAGCAATCATACACGGCGTGTAGAAAAACTTAAAATGAGAAAACAGTGGGATATAGCCTGTATATAATAATATGCGCATGTAGTTACATGTTACTTAGAGTGGGACAACCTTGCTTGATGTAGTGACGATCTGCACCAAGCGGTTGACATTGAAAAGGAGAGCAAAAGATTTATTTGTATGACTGATTTTGTATTGTATTTTTTGAGAAGTTGCTATGTATGGACCTGTCACTCACACACTGATTCTGCCTCTTCTGCGATTACCAAAAGCCAGAAGAATTTACAATCGCAAAGAATGATACATCCGATCTCCTAAGGATGTGGTAAGGATTGAGGAGTGTGAAACGAATAAGACCTAAACGAATAGAAATATTCCGTTAGAAATCGTAAATGTATAATAATTATTAGCCTACTCGTATTTCATGCTTCCTGTTTATGTTATTAGAATCCAACGAACACTTCTGAATCCCAAATAAAAAATAAAATGGTAGTATTATAACGGAACCGAGCACTTGCTACGTATACGTAGCCCACGAGTTGCTACTT
This sequence comes from Hofmannophila pseudospretella, assembly GCA_947369225.1. Classification (NCBI taxonomy): domain Eukaryota; kingdom Metazoa; phylum Arthropoda; class Insecta; order Lepidoptera; family Oecophoridae; genus Hofmannophila; species Hofmannophila pseudospretella. The sequence goes on from OX376324.1 coordinate 354,168, forward strand.
ACTCATGTAAGTACTGCATCCATCACTTAGAAACTGCTTCATAACTAAACTGCCACTTTGTTGAAGCCATATGCCTGTTTGGGCGGTTGCAGTCTATGGTGAATTCGGACGCCATTGTGCCGTCATTGGGCCTCGCGCCCGTCGTGTTCCCCTGGGCCTCCAACGGCCCGGTGCGATGAATCCTGGCTCTTCGAGCCATCAAGGTTGGGCTGCGTTTACAACGCACTGACTAAAGTCATAGGAATGAGGCCTCCTACCTGCCGGCCTGACTCATTTGTATGAAACACCATGCTTCATAATGACTTTGCAGTATGACTATTACTAGAAATGATGCTTCATTATAACGGTGTAGCAACGTGACAGTACGAAGCTAACTTGATTAGTACTTACGTGACCAAAACTACGTATACAATGTATGGAAAAAAAACACTGTCCTTTAATTCAAATTCGACACGTGTTTCGTGTTTAAACAAGGCAGATGTCAAGAGCGAAAATAGTGGCATGAATACACATCAAAACAGGATAAATTGAATTACGAAGTAAAAGTGTCAACACTCAACATCCAACGAGACCTGAGTAATTAAGTAGCCATTCAGAATATACGAAGCGGGTCACTCGTACTTTTGGGGTAGTTATTGTGAAAAACATTATTTTTGAAGCTCTATACATCTCGATGACGGTACTGGCCCCTGTATTTTGAATTTCGTAACTCAATTGTGAAGGAAAACATCTTTGGAAGAAAGTGAAAGAGCCAGTGGGGCTAATTATCTATTTGCGTTACATTTGAAGAAAGTAATTTAAGTACGTTCTTCGTCTTTTAATTGACAACTTACAAATTAATAATGTAAAATGTAAATAAATAAAAAGTTTTTTTTAAATTACGACTAAACTCTCGTTTCACTTCAATCTCACCTGGTGGTAAGTGACGATGAGGTCGAAGATGGAGCACACGGGCGTAGTAAGTACTGGCTCTTCTATAAACACTGCCGAAACACAGGCAGAAAATCTGTTTATTCAATTTCTGAAATAAATTTGACTAATATTATATAGTTAGATAGTTAAACTTAAAATATTCATTAATTCATTCAATTATAACTAAAAATTGTGTAATAAATTACAAATAATGTCAACTTAATTTAATAATAATAATAATATTTATATTTAAGACATAAGTCCATACATAGTTGGTAAGTTAGTTTCAGTGTGTATTAATTTGTACCCTGTATATATCCAAACCTATTTCCCCTGACAACCGCTAACCGTCCGGAATATGCCGTCGATCCGGTTCATTTTGCCAAATAATAAATCATGCAATGTAAATCTGAAAGTCGGTTTGTATTCAAATGTCAGTCACGAAAAAACAAAATATCTCTTGTAAAACACACGACGGTTCCAAAACTTCCAACCCCCCTTGAACGAAGGCGTGATGAATCCCCGCGGGGAAGGAAAGGTAGAGACGACAGTTGGTATTATACTAGTCAAGAAAAACATTTCAGTAGCTGTCAGCTAAAACAATACAAGGGCTTCCGTGTTTATGTAATACGGAACACGGTTTTGCGTTTATGTTGAAAATGCGCAAAAAAAGAAGTAAGAGCCTTGACACGCTAGCGATTTGCGAACATGATTCAAGCGAGGTGATCCGTGGACGTGCTCGCCGCGAGCGTACGTGTAATTCCAATAGCGACTGACGTAGGTACAAACACTCATAGACTATGGTGTGATACTCGTAATTTTGTCGCGGAAAGAGTTCTAAATTGATTTCGATCCCGGCTGCACCACAGCGCATGCAAACGTCACCACTCGTATCTCTAATGTTACTGGGTTCGTGCAAGAAGAACCAGCAAGTACACGGTTCATGGGTCTTCGCAGCCGGTTGCAAATAGAAACTCAAAAAAGAATAACAATAATTTATCTCACTGTAAGTCTTATGAGATAAAGAAGTACTCGTATATTATTTCTCTAACCCCACGCTAGGATTCTCTGTGTTAAAAGTGGGGGTAATTTGTTAAATTTTAACTCGGATTTTTTCTTTAGACCCGTATGCTTACATTTTCTTCCATCTTTAGCCTGCAATCAGTCCATTGCTGGACATAGTGGCCCGTTTGATCGTCTGCTCTTCAGCAAAAAAATCTACTTCTGCCGACCGTCCCACACTACGCGTGCCTAATCGTATCGTGCTCTTCACGATAACTTTGTTCCATTTCAAAATTTCGTTATAAATTTAGTTTCCTGTAATCCTGCATATTCAATATAATTGGCTAATCCATTGTCCCTCGACCCATTCAGGCCTCCGATATCAGAAGTGGGATGGACCCGATATTGACGTAGATGTGAGGGCAATATAATTTGTATGTAAATTCATTGCCCACAATTAGCATGCTGATGAACCCACGGGTCCCTGATTGTGACAGACGGACTGACAAACAAGCCTGTTATTATAATTGTAACGCCACTAATATATTTAAAGGGACAGACATCGTTTACATGAGGCGGTAATTGAATTGATCAAGGGTATATATATTATATATATTACCCTCAGAGGTAAGAAGAGCGGTTGCTGGGACCTAGAGAATTCTTTTCCACTAAAGGACCTTTAAACTTTGGGAATTTCTTACGTCTTATTCTAGGGTTAAGGACTCTGCCCTGAGTGTGAGTATTGTGCATTTTCCCCCGCGCTGTCAGCTCAGCCACCCCAGTTTACCGAAGTAGCGAAGTGCTGAATAACCATGTCATCTTTTTATCTCTATCACAAAGTTAATAGGCAGATTAAATCTGGCCGAATTGCTTCCCCTAGTTCTTTTTACTCGACTTGGCGGGGTGCCTCCAGATACTTCGACATACTTTGTTATATAGGTAGGTCATTTTTAAAAGAATGGTGTCTATGTATCTCCGCGATTGCTTTCTCGTCGTTTGAAACTGATTGTGAGTTAACAAAATGTATTTCTAATCGAAAAACAATAAACTTCTTAAGCATTTCTTACTAAAACACCAAATAGCTAATTTAAAAGTCATTTGGAATGAGCAAAGTTTTAATTAAACTAAAGATCAACTTATAAGTTAAAGTAACTGCAAAGTTTTAATCCAAGTTCCAGAGATAAGGAGGCACACTAGAAAGTAAACTTAAAAAGATTGTAGATAAACTTAAAAATAAACTTTAAATGCTGTAGAGATATTGCTTGGTGAATATTCCGGAATTTAAAGAACGCGGGTACTACGGTTATTAATATGACAAAGTTTTAATTGAATTTTACCTTGATCTCCGATGAAGGGACTTCAACACAAACAAATGAACTGTGGGTAACGAAACCGAAATTTTAACTGTCTCGGATGGCAACATTTTGTCAGCGTCTGCTAGAAGGCTGTAGAAGACAACCACAGAAGATATGACGCGTCATTTCGTAGGAGACTTCCGAAGTCATAGCATAGCACCTTTAGCATAATGTTTATGTTATTATATTCATGATTCGACAGGAAGAGTTATATATAATATTTTGTTTGTCGGTCGGTAGTTGAACCAAGCTACATTCTATAATACAGTGGAACACACGTCAAGCATATAGCGTATAAGTTTTTGGTATGATTCCTTGACATTCGTATGAATGTATCTAATAAGATACAGCGACAAAGTACTTTAGTACTTTACACAATGATATACTTACCTACGTAAAATGTCCTCTGAACTAGGTTTCAGATATAGCCTTTTTTATAAGGAGAGCAGACGAGCAAACGGACCACCTGATGGTAAGTGGTCACCATCGCCCATAGACATCTCACCTCACTTTATTAATATTAGAGGGCCTTTGATGCGCTGCTAACCTTGAGGACTAAGATGGAATGCCTCATGTGCCGGAAATTAAAAAGTAAAAGTGCATACGAAAAGTTTAACAAAAAGTTCTTCACTTTAAAATATTTTAAAGTGGATGCAGGTAGTCAAAGAATCTACGTACATGTAGATCATACATAATAACATAAATTTTCAGGGTCGTTACAAAGTAGTCAAAATCACAGGTTAATTTAGTCCTACCCACATAGCAAATTACTGCCACAGCGGCGCCGGAGCGTCGGTAACGTCCCTTTGAGGTCGCGTTCTTTGTGCGCATACTTGTGTGTTTATATTGTTGGCTTTGAACTCGCATTGCCAAAGCTTCGTGTGGAAATTCTGTGGGGACTTACGTAATGACATGTTATATAGATATTACTTATTATATCCCTTTCACTATTATATCACAGTAATACGACAGGCTACACCGTTGATCGAATAAAGGTTTCTACATATTTAGTTCCCCTAGGAGAAGTAGCAGTTGCATTTCAGGGTTTATAGAGGTACATGCTTGTTCATATACCGACCATCCTGACACTCTATCACGAGTAGACCTCCGTCCTCATGGTAGGCGGTGTTATTGTATAACACAGCAGCCGATTTGAAGCTGCCTGGTGATCTATATTTAGATATACATACATAGATACGTGTAAGGAAATAAGTTACGCCGGTCGACTTCATATAACCACCACTGTGACGAAATTGGATAAACGTGCCGGGTACGGTTGAGCCGGAGGTGTGGGTTCAAGTCCCACCGGCGGTGTTTTGGTTGTACCGCTCATGTCTGTTATTTGTAACATCTTCTTTCAAATTTGAATTAAATTCCAAGTATAATAATAAACCTTGGTTTGACAAAACAATTTATATTAACAAAAATAAAGTACGAAAAGTCCTTAAGAATGTAACAACCCAACAACTAACGAATTTATATTATTTTACTCGCCGAAGCGAATAACAAGAAACAAAGAAAAACAAAACTGATAGAATGTCCGCGGCCCTGGTCGTAACTGCACAATTTGTAAGCTGATAGTCTCGGGCGGGAAACAGCGGAATAATTACAACAAGTCAGCAGCAGTCGGTCAGCCGTCAGTCCGCGCGGCCGATGGATGGCGGACATTTTTTATTGCCTCGCGCCGCGGACCGACGGTTCAGCTTGTAAGGGGTGAGCTTGGGGCGGTTCAGGGTCTCAGGAGTAGCGAGAAGCTATAGCGGAGCGATGACACGTCCGGTACGCAACAATAAGATGAACTTGGTGGAAAAGGGTAGTTAAGGGTTTATTTATAAATAAATAAAAGGGTAATTTTACCTTCAGGCTAGGTGGTTACTGTGGGATAACCGGCTAACGGTGTAGAAATGTGCAAAGTTCTGATAATATCGTTAGCGTGTTGGAGCTTTCATTGTAGGTTAGGCGTTTGTATAAGCGACATCTGTCGCGAGTTGAGCGACTTACTCTTCAAACCGAAACACAGAAATGCAAGCATGGCTGCCTTGCGGCAGAAATAGGTATGAGAGTGGTACCTCCCCAGGCGATCATGTACATCAGGATCTAGTAACCTATAGAACTTGATCATCGAATGTTTTTACGTAATTGGATAGAAAATTAACACAAAATTGGAAGCAAGTTATGCAGCACTCTTGAAATTGATCATTCACATCGTTTCTACCAAGGTTTTACAGCCTCATTTCCTCTCATACACTGTTCCACAGCCTACGATAAACACATAACTTACTCATATTTTGTTCATTTTCCCCAAACTTATTTATCTCAGTCTATTGGACCACAAGGGATAGTTAGTGTGTTGCTCCGAGGGAAAAAATAGGATCGCCAGTAACTTAGGGGAGTTGGGAACCACTGGACCAGGGATCTTGTTCTATTAGAGGACGATGGACGGATCAGATAGGGCAGGATCGATATTTAGGATTGGCCTAGCGGTGACGTAAGAATATTATAGAACTTATAGAAAATTATCCATATTTAGTTGTCATTTTTATCATAAACTTGAATAAAACAATATTACTGTTATTAGATCTTGTAAGTTTTCAGGTGTTTCATTTAGTACGAGTATATTGATTACGGAGTATGTTGTAATATTACCGTTTCTTGTTATTTTATTTATGACTGAAGTTAGGAACTTGATATTGACTTATACCAAGTCAAGTTTATTTACTAAATTCACCAAAAGACAATTTGCTTCCACTCTTTGACTTACCAAGTTACTTGGATGTTGATTCTGTGGTATTGTTATAAGTATGAGTGTTAATTTGGTTGCTGTGTAAGATAACAATCAGAATTAACTTTGTAGCTTAACGTTTCAGTCTGGAAGAAAAATAATTCACAATGAAGCGCTTTCCCATTGTAGCGTGGTAGCGTCTTGTATATCCAAAAATATTTTATGCAAATTCCCTGGTAATGTTTATGCATACAAGAGTCTGTGGTTCTTATAAGAAAATACGTTATAGTACAGTAATTGCCATGTGAGAAGTGAGTAGTGATATAAAAACTGAATGTTGAAACTATCTTCTTGTTTCGTATCTACGTCATATTATTTTCATACTTACATAACACGTATTTTTTTCAGAAAAGGACCGCAATACAACTGCAACAGTAATGAACACCCAGCTACAGCCGGGCTATATGTATTCCACGGGCGAATCGTATTGTATTGTCGTAGCTTCCAAAGAAAGCAGTAAAAAGCCTAGCGTACGTGCCGGGCCATACATCAGCTGAATGCCGGCAAGTGTCCCGGCGCGGCTGCCTCATCAGGTATTCCGGGTTCGGAGCCCGGCCCGTCGAGAATCTCAGCCGCACTGGATAATACAAAGGCTTTCCAATACACGTACTAACTTGAAACTATAGGTATAAGTCTTGAAATTTGAAAAACATACTGCCAATTCTGGCAATTTGCGTGTTTGGCGTTATGCGTACTTGGTAATATGCGTCTAAACCGTTTTATACGATTCTTTTGTCTATAGAATCTCTGCTATATAGCAGATTAAAAGTAGTGATTTTGATGACGTCCTAATTTCTGGTGTAGTCTGTACAGAGTAAAACTGTCTTTTCTATCAGAGGTTCCAGGTTCAAATCGTATTCGGAATGGTGTTTGTATCCAGTAAGTGCTTTTCCGAGTTCAGATATCATTATTTTGTGTAGTCACCTGTTTCATACTCCACTTTCCCGGTCATGCAACATTTATATTCCAAACGGACAAACATTTCTCCCAGTATAATGTATTTCTCTTATAATAACGCAGCAGTCTTTAGCAGTCGACATCTTTATCCTTCCGTTGCGATGGTTGATTGATTACATCAGAATGTTTGTAATATTCCTGAAACTTTATTTTTGCGCGTGTCAGTCATGTTTCTTAGTGAGATTGATCACCAGAACGCAGGCTGTGACATAAATCTAATATTAAGTACTATTTGGGTCACTCGGATTTATATTTTGCATTAAGACTTCTGGGTACAAATTATTTATACGGAAACCTTAAGTCTAAAGCCTTTTACCAAGTTCCAAAGAAGTTATATACTAAGGAGCTTCGTCTAATTCGGTTGAATCATTTAAGTGAAACGAAATTTTGTAACAAGTAGACTTAATCCAGAATTAATATTGTAACTGTAGGTACTAGGTACTACTAAGTCCAGATATGTTGTTATAAACGCAATGCAAGTAAATAAGTGATGTGTTCAGATGTGATGAAATTAAAACGACGTCAAACATCAAAACCGTTTATTTTGGTAAATATTTTTAGTAATCCAATGCGTACATGTGTAGGGCAAGCAAAAGACAGAAGCGATAAACTTGTAGCATACAGAGACGATTCTCTCAAAGCGGATAATATACATATTAAACTTTAACAAAGTTAATAAACCTCATTAGTAAATAAAATAGATAGAAATACTTATAATTACAAAAAAAATATGTTTTCATCGCTTCTGTCCTGGCTCAGTGCTATGCCCTACACATATTATTATTTATTAAATGTTAATTCATAATTCATTAATGTTTAACTTATTTTATACATTTGATATATCAAACATGATCTTAACGATACAAATAAGTACATTATATGTACAATACATCACTATCTGTCTTTTGATAAGTGTATATTTACATAGTTTACAGACCTTACGAATATATTTACAAAAACAACATTAATAATTTTACTCGTATTTCGTTAGGATATTTATTAGGAAGAAGAACGCTTATATACGCTATATACGCTATAATATACGTTGTATTACTTAGTTACAATTAAATTATATTTACAGGTCATTATACAAATAACGAGTTAAAATAAGAAAGTCCCTTTTACAAATTAACAATAAATTACTTTTCCAACTTCTTATAAATAAAAATATCTTTTCTGACCTTTAACACGCGAACAGTTTCTTACAGCTAATGGAAAAGTTACTTATATCAGAATTCACCGCTAAGGTCCATTCTACTCACAAGGAAAAATCAGTAATCCTATCTAGCATTTCAACCTTAATTCAGAGCAAGAATATTATGTAGTAGGTTTGGTATGTACAGAGAAACCGTTTGAAAAATGTGTACAAAATGTATACAGTTGTGGTTTACACCACAATCGGTTTCCTTTCCCTCATCTTACAAGAGCAACTCTTTTTCCTTACGCTACTATTTCTTCTACTTCTATATTCTCCATTGAGTGAGTGAGATGACTCTCGTTGCTATAACGTGTCGGCCTTTTCATTGGTTATTTGAATTTTACTATTTCTTTCACTGTCTTTATTATCATGATTAGTTTGAACTATTCTATTAGAAGGGTTGTCTTCTTTTTCCTCTCTTCTGTCGTTGTGCGTGTTCTGGTCTGGTTTTTCTTCTGGTTTGTTGTTTGCTTCCTTCTCGTACAGACATGTTGACACATACTGGCCGTTAAGTTTGTTGAAGTCAGCGGCTTCTGTCTGTGTCTCTTTATCGGCACATTGTGCTTCTGAAACAATATTATTATCTTAATAATGCAATACCCAAGTGATTTATTTTTGATTGTCATTAATTTTCAATCCAGTATCAATTTGTAAAACAATTTTGACTGACAATTTGCAATTCAGTTCGCACCGTTATTTGCATAAACTGAATAATGATTGCCCGCTGACCCGTTAAATTGAACTTTATTATGTAAATATATTATCTGCATAATTGTTATGTAAATATAAAGTATCTTTTACTTCATCGCAAATAATTTTAGCGCACATGTCCTAATAGAGGTTGATAATTAAATTATTGAAACTATGCACAACTTACTCTTATTCTGCGCGTACGGCAGTGTAGCCGGCGGCGGCTTGCGGCTGTAGCGCACTGGCATGATGCTCTGGCGCACGTTCCGCTCCGGTCGGATCAGGATTATGTACAGCTGCACAGAAATACTGCTGTTGATTACAATGTTACTAAAGCTCATTATAACGATGGAAATATGGAATGAAAGGATTGGATGAAAACAAAAGCGTAAATGAGAGCTCGCAAAATGAAGGAGGAATTCAGGATATGTGATTCATATTAATCGAAAACAGTTAGCAATGTTACATAAAACAGCTCGAGAATAGAAAAGAATCCAGAGATAAAAAATATGTAATAAGTTATTGTGATAAGTATAATCACAATAATGCCGCAAACGATGGACGACAGTATAATAACGGTGGCACAAGTTGGAAAGGTACAGAACTAGTGAACGCTTGAACCAGCACTGATGTCACCACCCACCTTGGGAGAGAAGAGGCAGACGAGCGTGACGCTGGCGCTGAGCGAGATGGTGACGGCCATGCTGGTGACGCGCAGCGGGACGTGCGCCGCGGTGCCGAAGTACAACGGCACGAACGCCAGCCAGATCACGCACGTCGTGTACATCGTGAAGCCTGTAGGCACAGAAAATTTAATGGACTACTGAAGTTTTACGAAATGGTGTAGGGAACCTAGGGAACCCAGGGAACCGTGTTAGATTATGAAGAAGGTAAATACGAGTATGTATAGGACTAGTAAAAAGAGAAGAACTGAATCCTGATCCTGCTGTTAATGTTGTAATCATGTTGCTAGTGTATATACTGTAGAAACTAGAAACTGAGCTAGATAAGATGTCGAAAAATGCTGCATGGATGGACTTATCATTACAATAGCTACTTCTGATGTAAAGATGTCAAGAGGCGAAAAAATACACATATTCGATGTTTGTCACGTAAATTATAATATATTTCAGCAACATTTCAATATTACGTTACGTATTACTGAAAATAGCACCATTAAGTTTATTGTTCTGTGAAATTTGCCTTATGTTATCGGCAGCCTTTCAACAAGTCTGACGCCATACTCATATACAGGTTGGGTATGTCATGTCAATGTGAAATGTTGGTAATGTCAATGTGACAAATGACAGTGACAAATAACTGGCCATTTTTCAATTTGGACGTTTGTCTACCCAACCAGTGGAACGGCTAAGGGTTAACAGGCGATTCTTTCTTGCAAAATCTTTCAAGTGATATTGCACTAGACTTATTCACTACAATTTTAGCAAATATCTCCAGATCCACTGGTATTTATTTTCGCTCACTAAACCTTTTATGTAGTTAAAATAGACCTGAATGATCCCAAAAAATGGCTCCTTATACTTACGCACAAAAAGACTTACCACCTTTTGCACTTGATCTAGTAGCAATGTCGAAATATTTTGAATATCTTTATCGGTGACGAAATAACCGCCCGTTAACATTAATTAAGCTGCTCCACTCTGTATAAACATGTGCCCACGCGCCGCGATGGGCCGCAGAGCGACTCAACAAAGCGGCAAATTGCATTGTCTCCCGACAAAGGGCTCAAACAATACGTCCTCTATTTGACATAATAAAACTACTTTCCCCAGATTTTCGCCGGATTTGGTTGAGTTAAAGTAAAAGCTTACAGCGAGTCATATGTGAGTTGGAATGTGGCCAGGAAAGTCTCAGCTACACATTTATTTAATACTATTTTCTATATCACAAAGGTACGGGTAATTTTCATTTGACAATAGCATACTTATATTATATTTGGAATCTAAAATCCATCACCCAGTCTTTTTAATTCAATATCCAATAATATTAATATGATATACTTGTCTAATTTAAATTAACAGAAGGCTTTCAATTTTACGCTATTTTTGCCTCAAAAATAAAGGTTTCGCTTTCTATCCCAACCACTTTCCCAACCACTTTCTCGTCGTATATTTATTTTAGGACTCTGAAAGTAATTGCGTTTTTTCATTGACAATGTCCTTTGCGGCAGATCTCTTTCTAATTGGGTTTCCTCGATGTCATTGGACTTTTTTCTATTGTTTGAAGAAGACGGGAGATTATTAGTATCTGATAAGGACCCTGCGTAATTATTGTTTACTTTACAATTTAATGACTTTATCAGTTACAAAGGGAAATTAGAGACTTCATTATTGTGAGGGTTGACTTATACGTTTTCCTCAATTAACTTTCCATTACTTTCGTGACTGAACTGTAATAAAGCGAGCTACTGTTTCGTTCATGATTGATCGTTTATTTCCTACCGTCAGCAAATACAACCATAATATATTTTAGAGCTATGAAATCTTTATAGCTATAGGGTTATTGCGGTTAGTTTAATTTTCATAAAGAAAGCAAGCCTGATATTTTAGTACTCACTTTCAGATGAATTTGGATATCTGTCATATATTTTTTGATCAATATAATTTACAAATAACCCTCAACAGGCGGTTTCTGATTCTGCAGAGTATCGAAAATTATTTGTAATTTATTTTCTTGAAAGTTATTCCTAGGGACTGTTTATTAGCATCTGTGTATATAGCATCCTCCCCTTGTAGTAGAGGGCTGGTTTCCGCAACTCGACGTCTAGCGCCTATTTTGAGTGTAATGGAAAAACCAGTCACCCCGACCTCGCCAAAAAGTGCAGCAGTCCTTTAATGTTCTGTGGGACTTCGGGAAGTTACCTCAGGGTGCCGAGGCCCGGTAGATGGTGCACCTCACTGCATTCAAACAGCACGTGGGCGACCGTCTCCTCTGCCCCCAGGTATGCTCTTCCGCAGTAAGATAATGAACGCTGACGCATGTGAAGGCCGTCTCACGTCGTAGTCGTCAAAAATATCTTTGTGATCTTTAACCTCATCAAACCTTTATTAACGTCCTCACTGTAGTGGTACATGCAGGCCTCCCCCCACAAGGAGGGTACACGCCATGATCCACCGAGCGGGTCCATCGCTGGTTGGTGGATGGTTTCAGTTCAAAGTCGGTCAAATAAAAATAGTAAGTAGTACAAATAACTAGAACTCCAGCTGACTCACCAATATGCTTGCTCTCATTGAAGGCCTCAGGGATCTTCCTGGTCAGCACGGCGTAGACCGTGCACACTACGATCAGCACGATGGGGTAGAAGAACGCGATCATGTAGGACGCGTCCACGTAGGAGTCGCACACCAGCATGTTGTCCTCTCTAGTGGGGTAGTGGAACATGGCCCGCGCTGGGGCCACTATCATCCATACAACTACGATCAGCACCTGTTGAGAAGATTGGGATTTACAGGAGATAAGTGGTTTTAGAGCTGTAAGAGACGACGCGCCACCCCTTTTAAGTTCAGTGTGATTTAAAACATTTGCACTCCGTATGGCAGGATATATCGATGCCAATGTTATTTAAGACCTAATGTATTTTACCATATTCTAGCAGATATCATTGATTCATCAATTCCTTACCCTGAATATGAACAAAATTACTAATGAAATATATTGGTCATAATAAAAGGCCCTTTGAAGTCACCATTTCGTATGGGTAGTCGAAACATTTTTCCCCGAATTTATACTTTTTTTCATTATTCGTGGGTATTTTTATTTACCCTATAAACCATCGTTTACCCTGCCTTCAAAAGAACTCTCCAAAAATTTAAGATATATTCTTAATAAAAATGGAATTAGTCAACGTTATTGTATTTCAGAAAGGTTGCATATCACATCAAACAAACAAAACTCAAGAACCATTTGTTCAAATTATTTGTAAGTAGTAATAACATCTTGTACATCTGCTGAGCATGTTCAGTCTTCTTCGTGCGATCCAAAGAGAAGTTACTTTGTAACAGGATATTAATCCGTATGTCACATTACACTTCGCAATATCGTTTGAACCAGAATGCTACGCACGCTCCTTAACAAATGATTGAATTATCAGTGTCTAGGATTTAGTTGAATGATTTCCATTTCATAACCCTTCTGAGGCATTTCGTAAATACATATGTCGAGATTTTGAATACTAGCAATACTTTCAGCTTTAGTTAGTAGTAGCTAATGAATGTTTACGCTTAAATGGGCCAATAATAATACAAAAATTTCGTTTTACATAATTTCAAATAAATTATAGCATAGCATAGCTCTCACGTCCATAATCCCCGAGGGGGTAGACAGGAGAACCACCTTCATCGTAGGTATAGTTCCAACTTTTCGCCGTAAGATTTGGTAAATATTAATATTAATAGATTCGGTGTATTTTTTTTTAAATTATCATAATCTATTATTACTCTGACAACTATAACTTGCCTGTCACCAGCAGTTATCAATTATCATCTGCATTTTGTTCGTAGTATGGTCCTTTTAAGCATCTAGCATAGAATATATACCTAATAGTATTGCATAATTGTACTTCTAATCTACATTATTTTCCTTTGATAACAAATCATCAGGAGGAGGATAGATCGATTTGTCGTCTACTAAGTACGGTAGGTACAACAACACTCCCAGTCTACGTCAGTCTACCCGCGACCATGGCGCAGGCAACTGCGCCGAAATATCGAGAACTCAAAACAACACCATAACAAATAAACAGTTAATTTACCTGTATAGAAATTAATCCAGCACAGATAGCTAGCTGGGAGCTGGGGGAGATGAGGATGGGTCTCTTGGCGGAGTGCTTGCTGGCGTTGAAGATCCTGGAGATCCTGTTAGTCTTCGTCAGCAGGGCTGCGTACACCACCGTGAAGCAGAAACCTGTGCCGAACCTAGGAAGAGAATTGGAAATATAGGATGGAGTCTAATAACGGGACAAGAAGGGATAAAAGAACTACTTATTAACGGTAAATAAGCCCTCTTATTTACCGTTAATAAGTAGCGTTAATATTGGAATAGACTCCTGTCTATTCCAATATGTACAACGGTTTGTATTGCATGTGTTGCATGTCCCAAAGACCTCAGTATATACTCGTAGTACTCTTTTGCTTTAAGGAAGAATAACATCCTCTGTCGTTACGGTCACAAACCAATGAAATAATTTGACTGTTACTCCAAATTGGTCCTAACTCTGGGGCGAAGATAATGCACTAAGGAATGGAACAGCCTGCCGGCGTCTGTATTTCCAGAAACCTACAACCTTGGGATCTTCAAGGCCAGAGTGAATAGGCATTTACTGGACCCGCATGTTCCATCGTCGACCTCATCGTCGCTTACCATCAGGCGAGATCGAGGTCAAATGCGGGTTTAGTTACACATAAAAAAAAAAAAAAAAAAAAACTTACAAACTCGAGCCTTATAGATTTTTTTCCAGATTTTCGTGTATGTTATTTTTTCCAATTTTTTTCTGGGGTATTTATTATTTAGTTGATACTTTTTAAATAAAACTAGCAAACCCGTGGACAAACTATTGTCGTGGTTCTAAGTAGTTGATAGCCTCTGCACTTTTTATATGATGCCTTCCATTCGACAATGAAATGACAATCACCTTTTCACCAAAATCATCTAACTCGACCTCTACCCAACTTGGTAGTGGATATCGAAGGACTCCTAAGCTTCAACTAAACTGATTGATTGAATCAAAAACATCTACTGTCTTAATTTGAAGGTTTTAACCGGCACTAAGGGTCGATACTGGATCTTAAAGAAAACGGTTTTCGCATTAAAGACAATAGATAATAACAAACATCCCAAAGGAATTAATAATCAAGAAAAGTGTGGGAGAGACGGAGTGCTCCCAAGAGATTCCAAACTTTGTTTTATCAAAGAACAATTTAAGTAATCAGACCATACGAGGAAGGAGGACGTTATTTCTACACGTTCTTCACGGAACATTGCCAAAGGAGAAAAGTTCACTTCATAATATTCCGCAGAGGTAAATATTTGTTTTGGATGTCGCAATTATTGTCCCGTAATAGATTTGTTTGTCCGTGCAGAGAACAATGCACCATGTATCAAAATATGGGCTAGTGTTGTAGGAATATCGATAGAGTCGCAAAGTTTTGTCTGTCAACGTATGCCACTACTCGAAAGTTACAGAAATCGGACTACTAGCGCCCTCTACCTAGAACAATAATGTGAGCACAGACAGCGAGCCACGGGTTTACCCGGGCACATATATTTACATAAATTTGACATTTCAATGCCCGACTAATGTATGTAAATACTAACAGCGCATGCGCCAACTGGCAGACGCAGTTTTCAAATAAAACTTCTCTAACGAGCATTCTACACAGGGTGAATTTCAAAATCCTTGTCGTAAATATTACAATTATTAACTATGTTCCTTATTTGTTATTTTTATATAGTGATTGTTATTTGTCGGTATACATTCAAGAATGCCGGGAATCCCTAGAGTGTAAATAAAAGTCGATTTAGTCCAAATTTGTACCAAAAATTCTACCTAAAATCTAGCTATTACCGTTCCAGAGATCCTACCTGTTATCAAAGATACTCCAAGATCTTGGAAACGACTGGTCCATTTTTTATCAGACCTAGCTAATAACACTCTCTACAAAATTCTCTATTAAATTAAAAAACCGGGTCCAAATCGGATCATCCGTTGTCAAGTTATGGTGCCACAGACAAACACACAAACAGAAAAACAGCCAGACAAACGTGTCAAACTTATAACACGCCCTCCCTCGATCGGTCAGGGGTTAAAAAGACGGGAAAAACTGAGAAAGGGTGTGTTGCTCCTGCAAGACAACGCACCGGTTCATAAGAGCAATGTTGAGATGACTGCTCTACACTGGTGTGGGTTCGAATCGCTTGCGCATCCACCATACAGTCCCGACCTGGCCGAAGGAGGAGGAGGATTTTTTTTAATGCCGATGAAGTAATGAAGGAGGCGATTTCAACTCATTTTGAGGGAAAAGAGAAATCGTATTTTTTTGATGGTATACAAAAGTTAATATCGACATCTAAAAAATGTATTGAGCTTAAGGGGGTTTATTGTATAGAAAAGGAAAAATAGATTCATTCTTATTAAATTTACAACCCCTACATTCCGCGGACTTTTGGACCCCCCCTCGAACAATGTACTTACCGACAAGCCGTCCATCGATATTCCAAATATTAAATCTCCATCTCTACCCAGCACAGTCGTAATACCCTGAGCTGTCAACAACAGAGGAGCACACTTGCTGCCGCATTTTTGGATCACGTTCACAACGTGATATTTCCGGTGGAGCGCATTCCAATAGACCACTCGACGTTTACACGATATATCGTTCTGAAACGAATCGCCTTGTTTTCCCCTCGTGTCCAACAATACATCAAAATAATGAGCAAGGTTTCTGTGAAGGACGTTGTTGTATCAGATAAAGTTGGTTAATATATTGTCAACCCCTGGGACGAGATCTGAGTAAAGTGATTAGTCTTCGGCGAAATATCCATTACGGGTTCGTGGAATTTGACGAGAATTAAATTAAAATGTCATTATGGTTAGATCTAACAAAAGTGATAAGTTTGATAATAATACCAAAACTTTACCGAAACAGACATCATACTCGTACAGCGGCCACGATACTGATTTCATTTGGGATTTTTATAAATAGTAGAACAGTTAACAGGCGAAAAATTAGTTACTAACATAAAACTGACTAGAAAATTTTAAATATCGTAAGTCATTACAATAGTTTCGGAGATAAATAAGACAGTAGAAAGAGAAGAAAGAGAATCGATGGTAGATCATGAAGGTGAACAAATTAAAAGGATGGGAAATAAGAATAGTCAGACTGAAGTCTGAAGGTCAGACTCGAGTGAAAGTTTTGAAGGTAGGAATCTCACAGCCGCTGCCGCCTGTCAGCGCAAGCGAACTTCAATACTCTATGAATGAAAGTGATGATCTCTCATGAACTTAAAAGAATGTTAGCCGTACCTTTGTATGGAGCAGAGTATGTCAGTGGGGCGGAAGACGAGCGCGAAGGTAACTAGGTAGCACATGAGGATCCCCGCCAGCAGCACGTAGGACAGCTCGCGGCCGCTCGCGCGCACCACCGGCGTCGCGCTGTGGCGCACCCACACGCCGCACACGAACCTGCGCGGGCGCGGGCTCAGACCTCGTTCGTGGACATGCGCAGCTTAGCGCGGTGTAAAGCGGATATGTATGAGAGCAGACGTGTTTTTCCGTGAGTATTGCTCGAGTTTTAAGCGGATTTTTAGGACGGTACGCGCCGGGTTCCGTGGCGCACTACAAAACTCAAGCAATACGCGCGGAAAAACGTGTCTTCATGAACGCTCTCATACATAATCATAGACTTGTCCGCTTTAGGTCCCGCTGTCGCACTAAGCTCCGCGTCACGAACGAGGCCTTAACACAAGACTTCACGAGTCCGGTTCCGACGACGGTTCGTTTCGCTGCATCCAATCACAAAGCACTGATTTCTAATGGAGGGAGAGCGGAGCGCATGTGATCGGTTACAGCGAGCCGAACCGTGGCTGGAACCGGTAAACAGGTAAACACAGGTAAAGGTTGGATTTTTTTTCAAAACAACCGGGTTCGATTCCCAGGCTGAGTACAGTTTTAAAAAAAAATGTATGAATACAGTTTTTCTTGTTACTAAAATTGATGACATGGTTACTAAGAACAGATCTTCGTATGTCTCATAGTTTCAGACTTTCCCATACTGACCGTTCTTAATGTTACACCCTGTATATCATAAACAAAACACCCACACAAGTTCCATTCAACTTGTGTTGTCACAATGTAATGTGGGCGGGCGTAACGTAAGTGTGGGCGCGAATCCCACTTCTGACATTGAATTCCTTCATACAAACTGAATTTAAGATAATTTCGTAATATCATTCACATTTGTCCATCAAAACATACGGCGCAAAGTGAGAACTAACTGATGAAGGTGGCTCCTGTGTCTACCTCTTGGACGCAAGAGTTATAATTATTACATACACACATAAACTCACGCCTGTTTCTCGCAGGGGCAGCGAGAGACTAAAGAGTTCCACTTGCAACGATTCTGACAAACCGTTCTCGACCTTCTCCGTGATGACAAAAATGTAACCTGATTCAGCATATTATTGATGTACAGCGGCAAAAAGTCTCTGGTTACAGCGCTGGTTTTGAAAAAGAAAGAAAGAAAGAATTTATTACCAATACACACATACAAACAACTAAGTACAGAAGATAAAAATAATATTAAACAAATATATTACAAAAATAAATAAACTATATATATATATATATATATATATATATATATATATATATATATATATATATATATATATATATATATATATATATATATATATATATATATATATATATATGTGTGTGTGTGTGTGTGTGTGTGTGTGTGTGTGTGTGTGTGTGTGTGTGTGTGTGTGTGTGTGTGTGTGTGTGTGTGTGTGTATCATCAGGGAGTGATCCCTGGCACTCAGGGGATGCCTATATATGTACGTCAAATTTCTTGTTGTTGTTTTTTCATTTGTGATTTATGTGTGCAAATATAAAAAAATATATATACTCTATCTTTAGAGATAAGCTCTACCTGTGTAAAAAAGTTGAGGAAAAGTAAGGAAGGAAGATTATTATTAATTAGTGGATTAGTGGATTAATTAGTGGATTATTATAAACGGTGCTCAACCTACCTTTTTCCACCAAAATTACTCCACCTGTAAGATTGTCTGGAAGAGATCGCTTTTAGC
Organism: Hofmannophila pseudospretella; assembly: GCA_947369225.1. Classification (NCBI taxonomy): domain Eukaryota; kingdom Metazoa; phylum Arthropoda; class Insecta; order Lepidoptera; family Oecophoridae; genus Hofmannophila; species Hofmannophila pseudospretella. The sequence goes on from OX376324.1 coordinate 372,895, forward strand.
GATAAGACCGCCTAGATTGTATTAATCGTTTTGTACGCACTGTATCACACTAATTGTGTGCAATAAAGAGTATTAATTCATTCATTCATATTAATAAACAGAAGTAAACTAATATTTTAATTTTAATAGGAAACGAAGAAAGGTACTTAATTTCTAAATTATACATTAGAATACAGGAAGGTATGTATTTAGGTATTATTGTATAAAATTGTTTTGTTCAAATTGTTTGTTTTCAATTAGAACTCTAACTAAACTAAGAAGTGACGTGACATAGACGCCGGTGCAACAACTGTGAAGTTGCAATGGTCCCGCCGTAGCTTGTTGTGGCTCTCAACTTGTAAACTAATATGATAGCTAAAGTAACTTACGAAGTAATCAGAATGCCGGCCGAGGAGAAGGACATGGCCCCGATGGCCCAGGCCGAGTGGGCCCTCAGGTAGGCCTCGGGGATGGGCCGGCACTGGGTCCGCGTGAGGTCCGGCAGGGTCCCTCGCGGGCACACCATGCACGCCGTCTCCACGTACGGGGACCGGATCTGTTGGCAAAATATACAATTAATATAATTATATTTACACCTGGAACGGAGTGCATCAAATATATTATGTCCAATTTCTAACTGAGCATATGTGACGGCCACTTATTGCTATATTTCTAACTGAGCATATGTGACGGCCACTTATTGCTATATTTCTAACTGAGCATATGTTACGGCCACTTATTGCTATATTTGTTTAAAACATATTTTCATCTGAATATGTCCATTAGAGCCAAAAGTACTGTGGTATACATTGACTGTGTGGGGTCATTGGGGGGATCGCTGCTTAGTTCTGTAGAAGCAGCGGTGATGCCCAATGTTTGTCGCTTCATCTGGTGGCTCCATTTAAACCTCAAAAGTTGTTGGCTTTTAAAAAAACACAGCTTTGTATTTTAAAACATGATAATATTCGATGTTATCCATAAAAACCTTTCCCTAAATTTTTTCACAAACGCTTGACACAGTTTAAAGCCATCGCACATTGCAGCGACCCGACGCGAATCCGACACGAACTCAACCCAGAGCAAAACATTGAAATGTGAGCGTTATATTCATAAAAGTTTCATAGCATCGTATTTGGGAGAGAAATATTTCGGATAAAAGTAAACGCCAGAGCATTAATCACATTAAATGTAATCGAACATACCGGAGCACGAGTGTGCACTGCACGGCCTGTGTCGATACATTAATGGTAATATTGCAAATGGAGCGCTAAGCAATACATCAACGTCGATCGCTTTAACGTAGCAAGTAAACTGAATTTTAACAGGAACATGTTATTTATAACATTATAGAAGCAACAGAGAGAGAGAGAGAGATGCTTACGAACATTTTAATTTACCTTCTCGTACTGCAGTGGAAACAGTATTGCCGCAGTGCACTGAGCTCGTACTACGTGCAGTTAAAGCAGTGTCAGCAGCAGCTCTCGCCCTTCACATACTGCTCGGCCTGCCTGAGTACACTGACCTCGTGCTGAGTACAGTTAAAGCAGTGCCAGCAGCAGCACTCTCCCTCCACGTAATGCTCGGCCTGCCCCAGTGTGAGCGGGCCTACCCCAGTACACTGACCTCGTACTGAGTACAGTTAAAGCAGTGCCAGCAGCAGCTCTCGCCCTCCACGTACTGCTCGGCCTGCCCCAGTGTGAGCGGGCCTACCCCAGTACACTGACCTCGTACTGAGTACAATTAAAGCAGTGCCAGCAGCAGCTCTCGCCCTCCACGTACTGCTTGGCCTGCCCCAGCTCGCACTCGGCGCTGCACACCGACTCCGGCGGCCGCGGCGACTCCCACTTGAACTGGATCTCTGTGCCAAATGAAAGATGATTAAGAATCAGTTAGTTTAAAACCCGCAATTCCAAGGAGAACACGGACTATATATTTACCATCTGTATGCAACTGTAGCTCCCCGTCTAGGTATTGGCCCACGTTGACCCACTTGTATCTGCCGTACTCCACTTGCTTGAAGTGCAGAATGTTGTACCGAGCTGGTCCGTCACCGTTGCTATCGAAGTGGAACTCGTCGCCGCTCAGTCCTGGGGAAATAACATTCGGTTACTTTTCGCTTTTACTGCTTTCTCTGGATGTAATGAATTCCCAATGTACGGTTTATTAAACACACTTGAAGAAAAATCCTTTTGAGGATCTGGATACTCAAGAGGCCCTTCAACAGCGTTTTTATTTACCTGGGAAAATTAAAAAAAACTGTCAAGAGGGCGTCATTGGTACCTTTATAGTGCGTATGAAAAAACTAGTTCCATTCAATTCCGCGAGGGTTTTTATTTTTTTGGTCAGGGTATAAATGGTATTCCATTTATACCCTGACCTGGAAGTAGAATGGATTTGTGCCTTTAATGGAAAAAAAAGTCGGATGCAAAAACATGGAGAAAATTGGAAAAAATCTATTAATCTGCCTGCGGTTATTTTATTGTCTGCATTTTCCTCAATTGAAAAAGATCTATCGCGAGAATGCAAGGATTCTACGTCTCCTATTATCCGCTTTCTGGGTCCTATTTCCCGAAGCAACAATCCTTGCAATTACAAGTTCGTTCGTTCGTTTATCGCATGGCTTGTGGCCAACCAATGTTACAAGTGTAACATTGGTGCTGTTGACAAGGATAGTTGCTCAGTAATCTGGGGTCCTGATTATCAGAGAGTCCATCTAACTGTTGTATCTGATTGGGGACTTAACACTCACCAGTAAAGTTGACTTTCCTCAGATACCGCAGCAGGTCCGCCCCGCTGGCCGGCCGCATTCCATCGCACAGTCCAGTCCGACCGCCGCACACAGCCACGTGCATGTCTCTGCGCAATGAAACATACAGATTTATTTACGAACTTTGGGGTCAATGTCTGGGGTCGAAAAATCAGAGACTAAAATATAAATTACCATGCTGAGGTTATATTAAATCTTTCTTGTTCCGAAAATATTTAGTCACTGAAAACGTATTGTTTATGTAATAGTATGCACATAGTTGGTCGGTAAAATAGTAATTCAGAGGGCAATTTAGTTTTACAATAGACAAAAATGCTATATAATAGAAGTTTGGTTAATTACCATTATTCTAATCCGTCTCATACATAGTGGAGATTTATGAATATATGAACATTTATGAATATTATCATTCATAAATCTCCACTAAGCAACTGTGCTTAGCCGATTATTGTGCGCATTGCAATGAAGCTTGAATTTTTTACTGGCTGATAATAATTGACATCGCATGGTTAGAGCGAGGGAGGCAAGCCTCAGGATAGCCTACATCAAAGTCACAGATAAGTATTTATGCTAGTAAACACGAGCTAAGTGACGGCAAAAAACATGGATCTGTTGTTCTGGACAAATGAATAAATGTTGATAAAAAAGATAAAAGCTTGAGGTTTCGGCTAACTAAGCCCCCAAAAGAAGATTATGCAGTATTTTTTTCATCAGTCATTGTTGTCGATCTATTCTATTTTGTCTATTATTGGCTTTTTTCGTCTTCAATTAGAAGATAATCCTGCAATTTTTTACCACTAGATGCACCACTAGCACGTACGTAAATAAATATATTTTCGAGCAAAAACACATTCAAAATACTTTAATCCTGAAGATTTTAAAAATAGGTATTAAATATCGTGTACGACATAAATATGCTTCTATTCTAAACATAACCTATTATTTTAGGTTATGTTTAGAACAAAATCATATTGCTTTCAATAAGAATAATTTTGATTAATATTAGATGATTAATATCAACATGTGTAAACGTACCTCTCCACCAAATTCCTTTAGACTCGCGCCACGCTGTTTTAACAGATTTTAGGTCTGCTATTTTGATATGGATTTATCGGCCGCGCCGCTTGTTTTAATTTTTTATACGTAGATATAATCGTATGCACAGGGCATATGTTCATTGCACAGTGATTTCCTATCTCCCTCATTCCTACCTATTTCCAATTAGCGATCTTTTTAATTAACTCACCTCGTGACGCAAGCAGTGTCCGGCCGAGCGTCTCACGTGTCGCAAGCAATTTGACTGCAATACATAGATATTTCCGGAAAACACAAATAGACTTAAATTTTGTGTGCTCCTGTGTGTCTATCCCTAAGACTTCAGCAGCAAAGATAAGAAGAGGGAGGCCACCGAGGTGAGTCCCTTTGTTCCTCTCCTTTTGTATCGCTGTGCAATCTAGTTTGGGGATTTGTTATTTACTTTAAATACCGTTAGACACAGATAGTCGAACCCTGCCCACCGCAATCACTCATAATGCCATGATACCATCTCAATTTTGCTATAGCTTGGAGAAATTAAATTAAATTAACCCAAATAACGAGAAATTTTATATCTTCAAAAATGAGGTTTCTTCTGTTTACGAGGTTGCTATTGCTTGTGGCTCCATCTGCGCAACGCTTTGCATTTTATGTCCTATTGTCATATACCTAAAAGCATATTTTTTTCGTTTCATTTTTAATATCTGTCATTTTCTTTATAGATTCACTCTAACCGGCCAAAAATAAATTCATTGGAATTTCATAGGATCTATCATTAGGAGTGACAACAAATAGTAAAAAAGCTTTCCGTGAGATGTCGTAACTTTATTCTTCCTAACTCGCAAACGTTCCAATAAATCCGTCATAAAGCACAAGTACCTGAATAAAAAGCTGCTTTCCGAAGGGGACACATCAGAAACGTCTAAAGAATTAATATCCTCAAGGAAAACTCTCAAAGATAATAAAAAGTGTCATATGTCCTTTACTTGTCATAGTAAAACGAGGACTCTAGACGTTAGAGATCGAGAGCAAATTCGAGACCAATTCTACAAACTCGAATTGATTCTTACTGAGTGGCTTATAAGTATTCATGCTTCCTGTGGCACAAGGTTTTACAACATTTATATTCCAAAAAAAATTGACAAACAAGTAGAAAATAAGATCTACCCACAGAGATACCAATAGAAGAATAGAAGCTACTGTACTTAGATGTCTGTGGATCCACGTGATGGTAAATGGTCACCGCCAATTAACCAAAGATAATGAGTTGCCAACCTTAAAATGAACAATACACTAACTACAAGTGTGTGAGTTGTGAGTGTAATGTGAGTTGCCAACCTTAAACCGTGTCTGAACTAAAATCCAAAGATTCTATAATATAGAGACCAGCGCTCCTCAGGGATTGAAGGTCTTGGTCATTAGAAACCATAAGTTGTTATAACTGTTTAAACTTACAAATTTTTTTTACAACGTAAGTGTAAACATTTAATTTAATTACATGTACATGTTTTAATTTAGAGCAAAATTACATATTAATGTAATAACTACAATCAGATTACAGATATACCAAATCACATTGTTTATAATTTAAACAATGTGATTTAATAACGCTCAAACAAAGTATATTCGGGGTATACGCGGGGTGCTCCTAATTAACCACATCACCAATTACTGTGTTGTGAGATAATTGACGATAATATGGGGACAATCTCAAACCCTACCTACCTACCCACATAATTCCCAACATTCAGCCTTAACACAAATGATCCCAAACTATCTCACAATGGATTCAAATGGCATGTAGAGGTATCTAAAACCATTAGAATACTAAAATCCGTTACAAACTATTATTCTACACGATTAAACCCCTTTTTGGGGTCGACAGGCGGCCGGCGGAACCCTCGGGAACGAAATGGTCCCGGCTAATTCCACTAATAGGGGATTTACACTTTGATTAAAACCTATTTCGGTAGGTGAAACTGTCCGCCCTTGAATTGTCTATCTATGGGTTAGATTGGGAATAGATATTCAAATAAAATTAACGTTAAAGTGGGCGAATATGACAGTTTCGTCTTAATATGTCTGTCTAGACTATATTTTCAGAGCTTAGTAAAATATTAGTTTGGTAAAGAAATGACGTCTATCTTTTTGAGATATAAGATTCTGTACCTATAGCAGTTATGAAGTAGAAAAGGATCTGTCTATCAAAATATAATGAAAATTCCGGGCCCTATGAATGACAACAATCTGATGAAGCGGTGTGGGGGGCGGTGAAGTCTGTCGCCGAATATCATTCCATACTGAACGAATTGAATTGAAATTGATGGAATCAGGCATTACTTTGAGGATATCAATGATTAACTATAAACAAAATTTGGGGGAAGAAAGACCCGCCACTCGCCTTCGGATTCGCCCTCACATCTATGGATTTCGTTATCATTGGCATGGCGAATCCGAGGGTGAGTGGAGGATCCTTCTGGTCCTAATATTTTAATAGTTATTAATTGAAATGATAGTGAAGTATAAAACAATACAAATAAAGATGTGTCACCGATCGAATTAACAAGATTATAATAAGTTATTTATTTAATATACTTTATTTTAAATACAGGCTTTTATCAGTACAGTCTATTTTTGGTGCTTTTACAGTTTATTAAGTGGTTGAATAACGGAAAAAATATTCTATAATTTATTCCGAACAGGTAAAACATGGAAACGTTGTGTAGTATCACCAACATCAATTTAAAAACCTAATTGAAACGACAAGCAAATAGGAACCAAACGCAGCGCTCTAATTGAACTCTGATCTCCGTTTGCGGAGCCATCTGCCTCTTAAGCACTCAACGCACTTATTACGCTCACGCCACGAGTAGAAATCGATGGTGTTTTAAATTCCGCTGTCAAATCAATGCTTTGAGACGTAATGAGTTTCTTCAAGGAGGATAAAAATAGTTAAAAGGAGTATGAATACTATATAGGTTCTTACAATGTATGTACTCGTATCTTATAAGACAAGACTGCAAAATTACCCTACTTTTCCACCCGGGACTCTTTCAGCCGGCTGCACCCTACACACACTAAAGATTTAAATGCACGCCCTCAATCTGAATGCCGCGAGCTGCTCGACTCGCACGCTTCTATGCCAGCCCCTTTCCAGTACACGCTTTCTTAACGGCTCTGAGAGCTACTCGCGCTGAATAACAGTTCTTCAGAGGTGCTACTCGTGTTTTATTGGGCGTTTATTTAAAAGTAACTAGGAGCTTGAAGAGTAAAATATTTCAAAACTATATTTTTGAAAGGCGTCTTAAAATATTTTCCGAGAAATAAAGCCTCAGAACCAAAGATTTTGAAATTTACCCCTATGTGGATTGCTCGCTAGAGAAGGTATAAGAAAACCCCGACTGCCATATCGCGCATGCGATTTGAGCTTTTCCCATACATTAGTCGGGCACTGAAACGTCAAATGTATTAAGAACTGTATACGACTTTTAGTCAGTGCGTTGTAAACGCAGCCCAACCTTAATGGCTCAAGGAGCCAGGATTCATCGCACCGGGCCGTTGGAGGACCAGCGGAACACGATGGGCGCGAGGCCCAATGACGGCACAATGACGTCCGAATTCACCATAGACTGCAACCACCCAAACAGGCATATGGTTAAAGTAAGTGACCTATATGAGTCAACTTCGTGGCACGCTGTCATTGCTCACGTCATTGTTCTAGACCTATAACATGCTCGTTGTAGACTAATGGCTATTATTATCCTTTATTTCAGGCTACATAGGCCCATATATAAATACCCACAGACTAATAGGTACATGTAAAATATGAAAATTATAAAGTAAAATAAAATATACTATGTTGACGACTAAATTATAGAGATTTCTAAAATACTTGTATTCCGCCAAAGTCCCTGTTACTGGCAGTGAGGATTCCCGTGACAGCTTTCAACAGCAGAAACTAGGGGAACCGTTAAATGCACGATTACGCAATGGAAAATCCAATAACCTACCCAGCAACGTAGGTACTGGACAGCTCTAAAGCTAATAACCCACTCTTCGAGGTTGAACCCCATGGATTGGTCCATGCTCTTTACCTTGAAACTCGTCATAGTGTGTCACTTCTATTTTTTTTATTGTATAAAGAGAGAAATACCTACGAAGGTATATAAGGCGAAAGTGAGTGGAAGGAAAAGCCGAGGTCATCCTAAACTGACCTTAAAAGAGTACTCAAAGATTTTAGTACACAGAGCGGACGACACAACGGCGAGCATGCGTGAAACGACGAATGACTGTAGAGTAAGCAAGATAGGCATGCCAAGACAGAGATTCGTGGCGCTCCGTTCTCTCTGCCTACCCCACAAGGGATATAAAGTGAAGATATGTATGTATATATAAGGAGAGCAGACGAACAAAAGGCCACTTGATGGTAAGTGGTCACCATCGCCTATGGTCATATCTCCACCCTATTATAAGAGGGGTTTCTTTGCGCTGCTAACCTTGAGGAGTTAGATGGAGTACCTCATGTGCCTACAATTACGCTGACTCTCTTACCCTCTAAACCGAAACACAGAAATGCAAGCATTGAAATAGGTAAGAGGTTGTACCTTATTTGAGACACACTTGAACGACTTTGTCACAATAAAACGTAGACGGCAATCAAAACAGATCTAATACTAGCGTTAATCTAGTATTGACTATGACAAGGTTGTTCAATGTGTAAAAGTGGGTACTAAATTAGGGTTCGCGACCGTGCCTCCTCAGACAGACTCGGCACATCGATCACGACGCTTTTACGATCGAAATTTATTTGCGATTCTAATTCTGCCCCCCCCCCCCCCCCCCCATTTAGGCATTCGGGTCAAACCACGTCATGTAAATGAAGTGGCCAGGCCGTCCAATTAGTGGGTAATCTGACCGGGATCAGGTACCGCTCCCTGCACCCCGGGGGTCTGCTCGGGAGGGGAATGGGGGGCATAGCTGCTGGAAACGATTATTAATTTGACCACCAATTTGTTGGAAATTCGGTAATAAATTGGTGAATTGGAGCGTTCAGTGATAAATGGGGGCAATAAAAGTTATCAGTGAGGTTTTACTTTGCGACTCACGACGACTAGAAAGTATCAATCAAAAGTCCCAACTTCTTGGATGTGAACCCAGATTGCGACTCTTAGGTTTGGCTAGAAGAGATCTCTCTTAAAAGATAAGCTCGAATGTATGTGCTTAATTTTATTCTTGTAATGTATTTCATTGTTTATCCTGTTGTGAGTTATATTGATTGTTTACAACATTTTTGTGACTTAATGTGCGCAGAAATAATATAATAGTATTGTATTTGATCTACTTTTACAAAAACAACGTCTTGTTAGTCATAAAAGATATTAAATAAGTAACTAGTTCAAAATATAATAATTAATGACTATCAAAATGTATACAATATTTAAAAAAGTGTATTTAGATTCAAATCACATCGTTTGAGATAATAAAATAATAATTAAGTATTTATTTTGGAATACTGACGCCTAGCGGCGTGGTGGTAGGAGGGGGTGCTAGAAATGCTATATAAGGATGAAATCGTGAATCACGGGCTAGTTGTTCATCGGTCTTCCGAGAGGTCGTTACTCTACCAGACCGCTGTCGCTTATATTATATTATCCTAAATATCTCTAAGTTCGGCCTTAGTGTTAAATACTTAAAGTGCTACAATGTAGAAATCAGTGAGTGTTTGTGTAAAAATCGAGTGAAGTGTTCATGTATAGTGCGCGTTAATACAAGTTTGTTAATTTGGTGAAATCAATTGTTTCGTTACTATTCGAGCACCGGCTGTTGTCACCACTGTGTACAAATAAAGTGTAAAGTAAGGCAGCTACATTAGGAAATCCCACCAGACTCAACCCAAATAACCATGAATAATTACATGAACAACTGGTACAATTTTATCTACTTCCACGTGAAAGCTCCTACGAGTTTCTGCTTTTCTAGTCTTTTTTTTAACCGACGATTCCCCGAATCAGCACAACCTCCTACGATCGCATGCAGCCCTACTATCTCACCACGATATTTCAAGCCAGTCAGGAGCACTTCTAAAACTCGCATCGATTTTGAGATGAGTTTTTAGTACGACTCCAGAATAAATGGTGTAAATAAGTCAAATTTCAGGATGCTTCCATCAAAATCACGTCCCTGATGTCTCGTATTAGTTTCAACGTCTGTAAAGTGTCAACGTCATCAGATGTCGGAGAAGTGGAGCGGAGCTCGTCAATCAACGTCACGTTCGCCGATAGATTTCAACGTGGAGGCGAAGCGAGGGGAGCGAGGCGAAGCAATGCGACGACGCGAAGGCGAACGCTTTACTTCTACCATCAATCTGATACCGTTTGCGCTGCAGGAACGGTAGGGTTGTTAGATGAAGAAGAAAAATCATAAAAATGAAATTTTTTTCAAAGTGAATTGTATAATATTCACATTATACATTCAGAGATCGCTTTTACTGATAAGACCGCCTAGATTGTATTAATCGTTTTGTACGCATTGTATCACACTAATGTTGTGCAATAAAGAGTATTCATTCAATCATTCCTCCCCTCAGTGACTAACGAGGCTGACATGTTCACTGTGTCGTGTACCAAAGCCTCTAAAAGACAGATTTAAAAAAAAGGTTATAAGTGTCACATGTGTGTGGGCCTTTATATGATTTCGTATGTAGGGACCTTTATAAAAAAACATTGCTTTTTGTCCATGGTGCCAAAATGGAGTTGTTATTTACCCAGTAAATTAGAATAAACTGAAACTAGACGGAAACTGCCGGTTTACAATAATAAGAACAGATAGTCCAATCGGATGTTGCACAGTTTCATAATACGAGTCGTGAAGTTCGAGAAAAGAATGTGAAAAGAAGGATGGCGAATGTCCAACATTTTGAGGCCCAGTGTTTTTGACGGTTTATTGGCAGCCAAGATTCTTTCTGTCTAGTGAGTGGTCTAGTTAGAGTAAAGGTCCTTGGGTCGGACTGAATCAATTGCGTTTTGTTATTGCATTTATTCCAAAATACATATTCTACAAATTCTTCATTCCCGGCTGCTACAAAAAATGTACGACTTCTATTAAATAACTTAGCATAAAATTATATTTATAACTATACCTATGTCATTTATAACGAGGTCTTTGTTTATAACTGGGCCATGGTCGCCTGGGTTGCACACGTATTCGCAAAATTGCGCATTCTTTGCTCAATGTTGCACGGTTTTGCAACAATCTATGCAACTAAGATGGAAACAAAAAAATCTGAAGTGATTCGGTTTGATGTAATTATTGACACTTAATATAAGTAGGTACTCAGAATATTTTCATAAAATCGTAAAGTTTATCTCAGAAATTATCTTTATGTATCTTTTGTAATAAAATTCCTTTATAATAAAATATTCGTTGGGTCAAAGCAACGGCATGTAGCCCAAGGGTGAAACGAGAGCCATTATTAAATACAGGCTAATAATGACAAAGGAGTTAACGAAATTATTCGCCAAATCATAATAAGGAGTTCAATTCTAGTAGACTTTAAAACATTTCTTTCGTTAAAATATAAATGTTTTAGGGAAAGTTGATCAGTACCGACATAATTTTATACAACCTGTATATTTAGTCTGCCCCAGGGTAGATTCCTGCTGGGATACTTTTCTACGGGCTGTAGCCATGTCTTCAAAACTTGGTATAGAATAGTATTGGGAGAAAACTCGAAACGAGTTATGCATACCTTACCTTACCTTACCTTTTATACATATTTTATTTTTTCGTTTATGAAGTTGTTTTTGTATTTTGTCTGTGTGTGTAATAAAGATCATAAAGATAAAGATTGTAAATAAGTAAGTAAGTAAAAGATTTATTTCCCACACAACATACAGTAAGTATTAGAAAAGACTTATAATGGTAAATACCATGTGGTACATTTAGAGCCAGCTCTATTGCGGTGAAAAGGGTCTCAACTCGGCTTAATGCGACAGGTAGGGTGCCGCATGCCGGCAGCGCTGGTATTCTGTTGATACCCAGATTGACTACCAGTCCGGAGGTCTGATGCACTCAGGTCACGAAACATTACAATAAATAAATAAATATGTACATACATAATGTAGTTAAGAGTATTGATATAGTGTTAACAAGAGTTTACTAAATAGAATTAAATAAAAACAATTTTTAAATGTAAACTATGATTGTAAACGGTGCGGCAGGTACCATTAAAAAGAGGTGACAAAGGTGTACGAGTAAGACGGTACATATTTGAAGGAGGAGACGGGGATAGCGAATAATTCCAGACTACGGCTCCGATAGTTGTTTCTGCAGCAAGTGTGCGCGAAGTTTTATCTTAAAAGCATACCTGCACATACGAGGAGGGATGTTGTTCCAACATTTTGAAGCCGCGTATTCAGACTGGGGCAGTATTAGTACTGCCCCTAAACGATGAAGTTGCTAATATTTTCATTATGCTACATTGTAATCCATGGCAACAGTCAACAGGTACACCTACATTCTTGTCCACAGAGTTTCCAGGTTAAATTCTTCAGTTATCTACTTGTGTGTGACTATGCTGCGTAGCTCGTCTACGCCGTAGCACGGCCAGCGTAGCAGGTCCCTTACTCTTACGCCCTTATTCAAGTGCATAAATAAATAAAAAATACATTTAGGTAACCTCTAAATAGTACGATAATACAGGGTACAAACGTCACGAAAAGGTTTTCGGTCGTGTTGATATAACTTTTGTATGGAACAGCTTATTTTTTTCCTGAATGCAGAGTTGGCCCCCCATAGTGAAAGTTGTTTAGTTATGGGTACTGAACACCGGGACTATAGGGGGTTTTTGTTACACCACTATAACTGTATTAAAGTATAGTATTTTAGTATAGTGATATACAAGCGCGCTTTTATTAAATGCTACGAAGAGACACTGCTATGCTGGCCATGCTACGGCGTAGAAGAGCTACGCAGCATAGCCACAAAGGGGTATCCTTATCTAGTAGAAATAGCACTCTATATTATTTTCAAGAGCGTCAGTGGTCTAGTGGCTAGGACGCCGGACTCCCATGCGGGAGGTCCGGGTTCGAAACCATGCATCAATCAATCAATTTATTCCTCTGAACAACAGGGTTCAAATTTTGTTAGTAATAATGTACTTAAGACTATGTTATTAATTAGTAGTACTATACAATGCCATCTACCAATGAGTTTGTCCGATTCCGATTTTTTCGAAGACTTACGTGCATTTACCGACTGCTCTAACGGTGAAGGAAAACATCGTGAGGAAACCTGCATGTCTGAGGAAATTAAAAGTTTCCGAAGGCGTGTGAAATCCACCAATCAGCACTATAGGCCCGCTCGGTGGATCATGGCCCGTACCCCCTTGTACAAGGGGAGGCCTGTGACCCAACAGTGGGGACATTAATACGATGATGATGATTGAAAATCAAACCTGCTTAGCAAATATACAGGTTCGCCTAGTTTGGGAGTCAGGGTATTGTTCGATTTACAAGCATTGTGATGATTTCAATAAAGATTATTTTATTTATTTATTTTTTCAAAAAACCTTGATAAACTACGAGTAAGTGGCCGCTTCGGGTTACATTTGTCTCTTTTAACGCAACATGGCGTTGTTGTGGCGCGAATATAACTAGGAAATATTACTATAATAACTCGAAAATAAACCTACACATTACTATAGGTACCCACTGACCCAGAGACAAATGAAAAACATACGAAGACAGTAAACGGCCCATTTATTTCTTCAGGAAACGAATGTGCAACTACTTCCAAAGAATAGTGGTACAATCGGCAAAAATATACCATCTGTTAAAAGTATACCACTCAAATTTGAAGTCTATAGGGAACGCATTAAAGTTCATTACAGATTGTAGAAATCTGACATATGAGCAGTGTGACCCAGGAGTGTTCTCCCAATTGTACTTTGATCATCATCATCAGTCTATTAATGTCCCCACTGTTGGGGCACAGGCCTCCCCTTGCACAAGGAGGTAAGGGCCATGATCCACCGAGCGGGCCCAGTGCTGTGCGGTGGATTTCACACACCTTCTGAAACTTTTCATTTCCTCAGACATACAGGTTTCCTCACGATGATTTCCTTCACCGTTAGAGCAGTCGGTAAATGTACATAAGTCTTCGAAAAAATCCGAAAAACTCATTGGGACATGGCATGGCAATTTTACTTTACCAATCCGTAATTGGGCCTTGAGTAAAACTTTTTGTATTGTTGTAAGGTTATGGTTTTTTGTATCTACACTCACTAATACCACAGAATAACACTATTTCATATAGAAAGGACCCTTCCAGTCCCCCACCAATTCCAGCACCTCACCTCTGGTACCACGGCCTGGTACCACATCGTTTACGAGTGTCCCTATAATATTTTTATAGGTTTGATATAAAATATTTTTTCTACACCCATTTGGTAATTTGTTCAATATGAAACCACAAACAGCAACACAAACTACTTCATTCCTAAGCCTAAGAGTCGTTACGTAATATTCATTAGGACACGGCGAACCGTCACGATACCGTCAACTCAATTAAGTATAAAGTAAATTAATTCTTAGGTCTTTTTAAGTAATAGAGTAGTCTGCCCCTTCAGTGAACTCCTTTAAAAATAGACTAGACAACTGGTTTAAAAAGCAGTGTTAAATAACCTTAATTTTAATATTATGACAAAACAATGATTTAGTGCAAACATTTAATTTAAATAAATAATAATGACTGACTGTGTAAAAACTGTGAACTGTGGAATCTATAAAATGAAACTAAGAACGTATATCTTTCCAACACATAGGAGAAATCAGTTTTTAAAAAATAAATAATAATAATAATAATTTAGTAATTCCATGTACGTAGAAAAAGTATTGTATGCAACTGTACGTAATTAGCCATTGTAAAACTCGATTCTTCTATTTTTTTCTCAATACGCTCGTATCAAAAACTAAAACTCATTTTAAAATGGCTGTAATTACATGTCAGTTGCATAAACTACTATTAAAAATATGGCTGCTTATTCAATATATTTTGATCAATGTTTCTAATACCATCGGTGTAAATGCGTGCCCAAAGGAAAAAATATTTCGAATTTAAAAAAAAATACTTTCCATCGAATGGGCCCTCTTGAACAAGGTTCTGAAACCGCCCCTTACATCAAATACTAATTTAATAAAAGCTAATGGACCGGTGTACTTTACTACCGGAAAAAAACACCCGTTGCTTTCAGACCACCCTCCCGAAACAGAAATATCTGTACATTCAGTCCATTACCACAACAAAGAAATAACGCACATTTCGTGTTAATCGCAACATTTTTCAAAGCTCTGCGGGTTTTATCGAGGAGCTTTTACTTTTCACGCGAGTGACAGATCGCTGTCGTGACAAGTGACACGTGACACAGTGAAAGATAAATACGGCGGCTTTCTACATGATTTGCGAGATGAGGTTTTTGATGTTTTTGCGATGACGGGAGTGTGGTCGTTTCGTGCGATATACTAATCACGGGCTGCGAACGAATTGATAGAGTAAAGGTTATTGCTCACCTAGTGCCTCGGTAGCGTACCATAAATGCCTCACCTTCTGATTTATTTGTGAGGACATGCTCTAACTACAGGTTGTACATGTACGTCGGCCTCTAGCTAATGTAAAATTTCTCTGTCAATTTTCTGCAATCTGCCATGAAAATTAATGCATTTGCCGTAGATTAATTTGAATTGTAGAATTTTGACAGCTGATATACTTTAGCCATAGAGGCCGACTATATGTTTGTTGTTCTAAAATATATTTATTTATCTATTAAACAATACATGCTCACTACTTAGTGTATTAAGACCAACAGTACGAAGAGTTGATAGCGTAAAAATTATCGCTCATCTAACGCTTTGGCATCGTATCAGCATCGCCTTAGCTAGACTCAAAGCGATGTGATGTACTGCTGAAAGTCTCTCGCGCCGCTTCTTTCCTTTCAGCTACAGCACCTTACGAAGCGGTGGTAGAGTACAACATGACGTTGTACAAATGTACTATAAGGTACTTACTTACAATAAAAACATTATGATTTGACTTGATAGTGAAAACAAGACCGGGGCGCACTGCATTTTAATAATTACTATTTTGTATATACATGTTCAAACCCTGATTGTCCTTCACCAAACAATAAAACAGAAAATTGCTTAAAAAAGCTGTTTATAACTTGCTGTTTTATTGCTCAGTGGCTGTTTTTATTGTTTAATTATTATACAGATCGTATCATAACGGGACCGCGTCATTAAACCCCGCCATAGACTAATAGAGCATATCGCAATCGCAAATGTAAACCTTTAAAAAGAAAATTATTCACCTCGTAAAGTTATGTTAAAATTAATAATATCACGATGCAGTGCACTCCTGTCTTGTTTTTTTTAATTCTCATTTTAGAGGCTTCGGTACACGACGAGGTGACCATCTCAGCCTCGTTACGGTCACTAAGAAAAGGGAAGGGAAGCTCAAGTATTATTAGAGTCAGCCCTCTTGAGAGCCAACTTAGCAACAGCAGTAAGTGTTTCATATTATTAGATAAGGGTTGACTCAAAATAATATTGAGCTTCCCATTTTAGAGCCTATTGAGACCAGATTTCTTCCTCTCAATTTTCACCAACACAATTATAATGGATGGGATTTTTTTTCGATTGTCGGTACTAGTTATTGGAGCCAATGTATAGGAATTATCTACGAGAAATCGAGGCAAGGCGATGCTGATATGGTGCCCAGGCGATAAATGACCTTTAGCCAATAATTAAAAAAATGACATTTAACATCATTCTTCAGTGAAAAGCAAATTACTGTCGATGACACCTTGTCCCTAAGTTAACTAATTAAGTTAACTAAAAAGGAGTTAATTTAAACCAAATACTTGAATCATTTTCCACAGAAATCGCAAAGAAAATTAGAAGAAGAAGATTATAATAATGCTTCCAAAGAAACAATTTAATAAATAACATTCAATAAACATTTGAAGAGGGCAGATAAAAACACAATACTTTAATTTCCTTTATCTGCTAAGTAGTAATAAAACAGTTACTGGAAATCCTAAAAAAATATGAGCCAAAACGTAATAAAAATCCGCCCCTCGTATTCAAACCGAGAGGTTATAAACAGTTGGGCGGCAGAACCTTGACCTGGGGCCCGATTATACTAATACAATGTACATACATACGTTCTTTTCCAGTTAAGTAAAGATTACGTTTTCGTATCGTTCCAACTTTATATATGTACAAATCGTATTCTGCTAACACCACGCTAACACATATTGAGCGGATCGACCGATCGTTGGCTTGACAGAAAGTGCTGCTATATATACACACATGACTTCATCCTATATCCCTTGCGGGGTAGGTACAGAGAATGGAGCGCTATGAGTCACTCTCTGTCTTAGCATGCCTCTATTGCTTCCTCTACAGTCATTCGTCGTTTGACTCATGCTTGCTGTTTGGGTCGTCTGCTCTGTATATTAAAACCTATGAGCATTCTGTCAATATGATATTTAAAGGTCAGTCTAGGACGACCCCGGCATTTTCGCTTAGTATATCTGTTTCGTCATTCGTTCATCACTCATTCAATATATAATTAATACAAAGAAACTAAATAGCGACTTGACGTTTTCTATATGTCACTAGTCACGAACCTTTCGATTAACGTTAAGTTTCTGTCAAGCCAACGATCGATCGGTCTGTTCAATATATGCTAGCGTGGTGTTAGCAGAATACGATTTCTAGTTACAGTTGGATCCATACGAATACATAAGCGCTACTTAACGTTGTAAAACAGTAGAATTGGTCTCCCGCGCCGAGCACTCTTGAGCTTCAATTTAAAACTTAATACCCGATCCTCCGTGACGGTATTATTTTTCCATCAATTTTTTTCGGGGATAAAAATCTGGGATTTTCTCGAACAATGGCCTAGGCCGTCGATTTAAAAAATAACGTTTGTTTTGGCCCAGACCCTCAGATATTTATGAGGAAATTGGGACGAAAACGAGAGGAAATCCAGTGAGGGGATTACAGCGTGGGTGACTGTCAGTGTGATGGGAAATGACGTCGGACTTATCACGTTTATGACATTCTAACCTTAGCGGGGGATTACAGGATTACTAAAAATATTTGATATTTTTACAAACGTATGGAGGAATGATTTAGGGCGTTTTCAGAGTCGTGCGTATTTCGCCACGCACGTGGGTTTGCCCCGCATGCGTGAAAGTTGCCAATGTCAATTTCAATTTCTCCACGCACCCCGCATGCGGGTAGCACGCATGATACTGAAATGTTGTATGAAAGAATGTGATGCGTGGAGCACGCACGCGGGGCATGGCGAAATACGCGCGACTCTGAAAAGGCCCTTATGTGCAAGTTTCTCACGAAAACTTGGACAACACTCAATACCCAATTGTCAATACATTTATTATATTCTATTTATAATCCGACATCCATTTAAATCCACCTTTAGTCCTCATTTCTTTCATAATAAACAAACATAATTTGAGCTTTGTAGGTAGAACTCACCCTACATACAAACGTCAAATTATATTATAGTAGTAGACCCTACTGGTTCGGTGGTAGAGCTCACCTATACGAATAATTTTGATTTTAGTTCCCGTACCGATCACATTGAGGATCAAATACACTTCACTAATCGTTCAGTTTAAAAAAGTGCCGTGTTTAATCTATTAGATTTTACTTATCAACTATTTGTTAAAGACCCATCTCCAATCAGGAGGAAATAACTATTCTAAACTCGTATCTACCAAAAAATTGGAACAGTCAACTCTAAGTGATCTGGAAAAGCGAATAAATTATATTATTCACCAATTGAAATGCGTCTCATTACGTGAAGAGATCGTGACGTCAGTATACGTCACTCCGACAGCGACTTCCAGCCCCGACCTGAGTCGTGACGCGTTAAAGACCGCTCTTGTCACACTAACTGACAGCTGTCAATATATTGGAACTCACCAGCGCTCAACGTTCAACCCGACTTGGAGTGTGCGCTGTTATCTTTACTCGTACCTTGGGAATGTGTCAGCCGTAACATTTGTCGAACCTTCTGGGAACTGGACGTAACGCCCATGATCCATATACTAAACTAGATCGCTCTTAGCGATAAGGCCGCCTAAATTGTACTTCACTATTTCTTTTTCTATCTTTTGTTTGTTGTTTTCTATTTGTGCAATAAAGTTTATTTTACTTTTACATTACTTTATTAATAACTTTAGATAGACTGACGAACAATACTCAAGTAATCTGGGCACGGCAGTGCCCCCGCCAAGTCGAGCAGAAAATTAGAGTTCTCACATTACACAATTATTGGACATTCAAGGAATTAGACTTTCAGGTAATTGAACATTCAAGGAATTAGTCATAAGGTAAATGGACATTCAGGGAATAGATTTCACCGACTGGACCTTCGGGGAATTGGACGTAACGCCCATGATCCAATCGCCTTTAATATTGTTATTTTCGACTTTCGAATGTATTATTAACTTATTTATTACGGTTACTGTTAGCAATAACTCTGTCGAAATTGAAACTCTAGCAAAAATTGATAGCGCACGCTTTCGACTGTAAGAAATGGAGGAAATTGGAGGAGGCCTATGTCCCTAAGGCGGACCAGCTAATGGCTGAAATGGATGTCTGGATGGATTTACGTTTCAATGTGTAAATGTTTGTTTTTGTTTGGTTTATACAACTGTGATAGAGCCTCTGATGATAAGATGAGTTCATTTTTAATCACGAATAGTTACAGTACCAGCCACTTTAAACATTAGACGTTACGTACCTTCCTTCGTTTCCTAATTTACTTCTTTACTACTACTTTACTTCTGTTTATTAATATTTCCGTTATTTATATGTTCCGGTAGTGTATCATTAGGGAGTGATCCCTGGCACTCAGGGGATGCCTGACAATCAGCGCCGCAGTGTTAAAAGCGCTGCGGCAACAGGCTGAGGCAGTCCCCTTTTTCCGGTGCTGCACGCCACCTTCATCAAACTTAATTACTTCTGTTTATTTATTTTTATATTATATTTGTTTAATATTATTTTTATCTTCTGTATCTATTTGTTGTATGTGTGCGGTATTGGAAATAATTTCTTTCTTTCTTTATGTCCTGTACGCAATCTACCACAAAACCATTCTCATCTGAAATCAACAGCACAAATTCAAGTCCCGAGAAATTCAATTACCACCTCAAAGACAAAACACCTGTTGAAACAGTACAGTATATTGTACCAGTGTATTTGTGTTCACAAAGTGTCCAGCCAGAGCAAACACGACGAAATTGAATTCGACAGACGTCGCGCGTGGCGCTGGTGGTTGTTTCCGAGTATCGGCATGAGAAGTGACACCAGTACAAACAGGAACGGCGGAAGTTCGCCGCGTGGCGGTCGGCCCTGTCGAAACTTACACAAAAGCTCGTCAAACTTGACCGTGTTTAATTCTAATAATAGTGACGAAATTCGGAATACGTTTCAAGTGAACTAAACACAGGCAAAATTAACATAGTTGGTAGTTAAAAGGTAAATTAATTATGTGGAAATTGAAAGAAGATTGCTTTTAATTACGAAGGTTTATGTCTTTCTGGGGGGAGGGAGGACGAAACTGTCAATTAGATCTGGTAACTATGTCATTCATGTTCAGATTTCAACGACCTTTGATAACTGACAATTAACGAAATTTAGGGCAGATTTATACGTAATCAGTTATTGAGTTCATGTTTCAGGAAAACTCAAATCAGTGTAGACCAAAAATAGAGCGGTGCTAAACCCTTAACTCACAATCAGTTAATTACTTCTTCTTAGTCGTATTCGTCTGACGACTTCGAACTCAAACGCCTAGAAGACCTGGACGCCAGACGCCATGTCCGTAAAACGCGTCCGAAGCCCTCCTATAACCACACCTTCAAGTCTAGCGGACAGCTCTACCGCTCTGTTTGTGACCGAGTCTTCAGGACGAAGTTTGTCTTCGCTAGCCACCTACGAGCGCACGCCAGGAGCTAAGCAGGGGTCGCCGTCGACGGATACGTCGTGGAGGACATCATCATTATCATCATCATCATCATCTTAGTCGTATTCCTCATTGATGAGAGTCGTAATCATTCTACCGAATAAACCACCTAGGACGACTCTATTAGCAGATTTAAAGAGGTGGTTTACCATTCACACACACCACACTTTGTTTGCCTTCCACACTTTACACAGTGATTATCTCAGTGTGCAGATTTCCTCGCGATGTTTTCCTTCGCCGTTAGAGCAATCAGTAAATGTACGTAAGTCTGTTAATTACGAATTTGGAAACACCTGTTTTTACACACCATGCCTTTTGATTATTCACAAAATAAACACTCTTTCTGTGACGCTAAAATGATTTAAAGACATTCAGCTTTTTGGTTTCAAGGCGATAAGATATAAAAATGTAATTTATTTACACAATAAATAAAATAAACTGGGGGTAATAAAACCCCCAAATGTTTGAAACAGCAGATCTTTTTTTCGCGATTTCAGACTTGGCCCTATAGGGAAAGTTGGAACACCACCTTTTAAATTAGAAATCAGAAACTTTTATTGTAAGTAAGAACCTAAGTACATGTTTACAACTTCACTTTTTTCACTCTACCACCGCTTCGTAAGTTGCTAGAGCTGAAAAGAAAGACGGGACGCAAGAATTTTCTTGACTATAGGGGGTTTTTGTTACACCCTCAATAAAACAATTTATTTTGTGACTCACCGGATGGCATACGCGAAGGCCATGACCGCATCAGAGACGAACTGCAGCTGCCTCTCGAACTCGGTGTTGTTGACGGTGAGCCGCTCCAGGCCCGAGCACGCCTTCTCGTATTGGCCGTTGTAGGGGGTACGCGGACTGCCCGGGTAGCGGCACTGGAAGTGATCCTCCCAGAATTCTGGTGAAGGAAGCTGGTGTGAAGAAGCGGAGGACAAAGCAGGTTGGGATGGTTAGGCATTCAATTGAAGTATGGTCAAAGAGTACATGTTCGCCCGAAGTAAAGAAACTCTCGCAACTCGTGAAATCCACCGCACAGCACTGGGCCCGCTCGGTGGATCATGGCCCGTAGCCCAAGTGTAAGGAAGGCCTGTGTCCCAACAGTAGGGACGTTAATAAGCTGATGAGAGAGAGCGAGAGAAAATTTTCATTCAGCTTCCAATGGTTTTGAACTGGAGAAGATGAGTGAGATAAAGACTGTACTGTCTTCAATTAAAAGGCAGGCGCTTCTATGAAAGAATTAATCTGGCGTCAGTTTTTTCACCAAATCTTCTGTGACAACCCCTTTGAACCCTTAACATTCAAGTCAAGAAGAATATAAAGCCAACCACGGTTGATCGAAGGCTGCTTGATGATGGAGTATTAAGAGTATTAAGTGTTATACAGTTTTCTAACATTAAGCCAGATAATTCGACCGAATTGTACCCGGTGCAGCGCATCTTACTGGCGATTCAACAAGGAACCTTCCCACCGGGTGCAACTCGGGGCGGTATTTTAGAATAATTGACTAAAGCCGAAGCTGTAATTTAGATTAAGTGTAAAATCCTGCCATGTATTATTAGGTTAATAAAGAAGAAAGATTAATAACAAGTGAAATGGAATTCGACCGTGAATGTCCCTTTTCTCTCACCAACAAACCAAGGGTTCCTCTTATTATTCTTGACGTTGAGTCCGAGGAAGTACTCCTTGAAGCCCAGCACGTCGTTGGCCTGCGGCTGCACGCTGATGGTGCCCTCCACGGCGCGCTCGTTGCCGTCGGAAACCAGCGCGCGCGCACTCCAGCCGTCCGACCCCACCCAGCTGAATGCGCCGGTCGCGTTGCCTCGCTCGACTGCACGCATCACGCCCGCTACCTCCTGGTCGGAGCCGAAGATTATGGTTCCTGGACAGATATTTGTTAATGTTAGAGAAAGGAAGATCAGTATACAATCCAGGAGGGAGTAAGAAAGAAAGAATATGTTGGAGACATGAGCTTCATGGCACTATTATGATGATGGATAGATTAATTCTTTATTGAACACGAGTAATTTAAATAGGGAAGGAAACAAATAATAAGTCTACAAAGGCGGCTTTTGTTACTATTGGAGAAAGAAGTGAAAGGGGTAAGAGAACGGAGGAAGAGAAAGGAGGCAAAGAAAGGAGGGCTTAGAGATTGTCAATGACTTAACATTAAAACAAAGGGAAATAAAGCTACTTTTAATTTTGTTCACTTAGTGGTAATGGTAAGGAAATTACTTTCAGTGGTAAATTATACAGATAACTGCACAAAGCGTATTTAAACAAATGGTTTCTATTTAGACCTAGAGCTGATACAGATGAGCTATATAAATAATAAAACACTAGATTTGGTATTCGAATTCACCATGTAATGGAAAATTTGGCACATACCACAAAAATCTATCATCTTTTATGCTCATTGAATTAAAGGAGCATCCAACATTTTTGGCAAAATTTATTGCTACAAATAACTCGGCCTACGTCATAAAAACAATCATTTTTCAAACTCGGCAACTATGCGGGAAAAAGCCGGCCCATTGTACGTCCCTAACAAATTCCTCCGTCCTTTAGGGTTCGGTTGCGAGTTAATTTATACCCTTCGAAGCCCTCGTAGACCTTCGTGCACGTAACAAACTTTACAACGTAGTAAACCGTAATCCCATGGCGTTTTCCATATAAGTCTCATATCCTATTCAATCAGTTCGTGGCTTGCGAGTCTATAACAATGGAATAAGGTTCCGTTAACAATCCGTCATTCCGTCAATCTATTCTGTGTTATGATGAGGAATAACAATTAGAAAGTTGACGCTCTCAGGAAATATAATAAGCGAAACTTGGCTCGAAAATTAGACTTTCAAAGACGTCTCTTTGAATTTGACAAAATCCTTTGCAAACATTTGAGACTCTTTAAAAGTGTGTCGCAAATGGCGGCGCTGGTGTCAATTACTTCAAAGAAATTATTTGAACTCTCGAAAACAGAGGCTCCCAGCGACAATACGTTCCCGTCACAGTCTCGGAAGGAATAATAGGTAAGTACTTATCAGAGCTTTTCAGTCTGATGATTCCACGAAAGCAATCGTAGATATTTACTTGCCATTGTTATCTGATGGCGAAGTTTGGTGTTCTGATTGTCAAGAGTTGAGTTCCAAACCTTGCTTTTTGAACATCATAATAACTCCAATAATCGGTTTCCAGTTATCATTTTCTTACACAAAATTAATTATTTTAATTTGTGTAATACGAAAGTTGGCGGCCTACATAAATAATAGAGGTAAAGTGAAGTGAAGTGAGGTAAAGAGGTAGGGTCAAATTGGGCAAATGTGAGTGCAATAACTAACATTACATATTCTACACTATACCATTACTTAATCTTTAATAATTCAGGATTGCTATTTATTGTATGTATTAAGCATACATTAGACTATTGTTCCAAGTAATTACATAACAAAATCACTACGTCAACTTGATGAAATACGAAACCTCCTTAAGTACCTCGGCGAACATTTGGACCAAATGTGATAATTATTGTGTCGATAGACTCAAATGTGGGGTAAATGCAAAAAAATATGCAAATTTACTTTATCTTTCTTTCTTTTGTCAATCATTTCATTTCCTTTTGATTAACTGGTTCCAAATTCCTTTTAGGTATAGTATATAGTTACTAATGTAATGTTATAAATTGTCATTTGCTTGCACGGAAAGTACAACGGAGTCCCGACTTCTAAAATACAGTTTTCGACCTCGTTTGTAAGTCGGAGGTTTAATCTCCTTAAATACTAGTATTTTTCCCCTTTTTACCTTAAATGAAACGTGGTTTACACAAGATATTTTTAACGCAGTTTTTCATTTGACATCTCTCACTCATTTTGGCATAGAACACCATACATCTCTCTTGCACACTCCCATACACCCTCACACACACACCCTCTCTCTTTCTCACACACACACACACACGTTATTATTATTATTATATTCGTAAATAGGTACACAAACAAAGAGGTATGGAAGAGCGTGGCCCTCTGACACAGGTGTTGTCACACTTAAAAGAGGGCCTCCACAATTAGAAAAAAATGTTTGTACCTTTTTGTTACTGAATAAATCTTTTTTTATTTTTTATTTTTTATTATTGTGCCTTGTAATAAGTACATACACTTTTCATTTCATTTTTCATTTCTTTTATTTGTTCGTCAGTATAACAGCTTCGATGGGCGGTTTCCTCGTTGTTTAAAGAGTACATAAACATATCAGATATAGCAGCACCAGTTGTCTCAAAGACACAGTCAGCAACACACGTTATTACTGTTACCCCGCCATTGCAATTAGTGGGATATTGACCCTGTGCAATTACAATTACCTCTTGTATACGACCAAAACAAGAACCTCATCGGGGCTGATACGCATCAGCGATCCAAACGTGGCCAACGCGCCGTGCTAAAAGGGTAATCATCAGTTATCGCTCGCCGCCGAGCGGATTTCAATTTGTGTAACCACTTTAGCGAAAAATTGTCTCGTGTGACGCAGCTGGCTATCTTCGTTCCGCAACCGGGCCTCCGCCCCACCAGTTACAATTTATCTCGGCGTATTGGCGGCAATATATAACAGGGGCGGAGTCAGCGCGCTCGGGGGGCATCGGTCCGATCTGATTTATGACGTTTCCATCGCATTTAATGAATTCACGAAATATTATGTCAAATAAATTACCAAAGGCAGGGGTGGAAACGCAAACAGAATATTCCAATGGAAATATAGATTTTAAATTAACGATGTAATTTTAATATCCCTCGAGACAGAAATTGAAATTCTGTATTAACCTTTACCGCAAAAGTAAATTACGAATTGTTTGACATTTAAAATAATGGTACAAATTGCATTAGAGAACGATTCATTTAGAGTCAGTATCCATTTGTAGGGTGTTCCACAATTGTATGGAAAAAAAATATTACCCGCTCCACAAGCTTCTTATTAGAGTATCCAAAAATAGTATGTATACCAAAATCAGACTATTCCAAGCGTATTTAGAGGTCGCTATGATGTGTACGTAAAACAATATAACAAAACCACCAATTCTAACAAAAGCATCTCTCTTCTCTTCTAAGTCGTGTTCCTCATTGCTGAGGGTCGTGATCATTCTATGGAATTAATCACATAGAACGACTCTCGTGGCAGATTTAATGGGGTGGTTTGCAATTGCCTTTCCCATTTCACACACTTATCTCAGTATGCAGGTTTCCTCGCGATGTTTTCCTTCACCGTCAGAGCAGTCGCTAAATGTACGTAAGTCTTTCGAAAAACCGATAACTCATTGGTACATGGCATTGCCTGGTTTCGAACTCGGACCTCCCGCACGGGAGTCCGACGTCCTAGCACCGACGCCACCGACGCTCTAACAAAAACATCTTCTGCCTGAAAATTACCTATCTGTTTCAAAACCTACAGCGGCTGACACCCACAATCCGTCACGGAATTAAACCTTTTTGGGTGTCTTGTTTGCAGACATTATTGGAATGAAGCCCCATTGGCCCGAAAGATGACGCAATTTCCTTGCTCAGATCAAAACTTACTAAAGACTTATTACACTTGACTGAATTCAGTCTGTCGACTCATCAAATATAATAACATTCAGTATAACACAGTAGTTATTAGGTGTAACTTTCTATGTTCAGTTCAAAAGTGTATCTCGAGTTAAAAAACATGCTCTAAGATATTCAGAGACTAAATTCAATTCTAGAATCACAAAGAATGCACAACAAAAGCATTAATCTCTTTCATATGATCGACATTCATAGAAAAAAATACCCGTGATTTCGAAATCTAATGTCATGATAATGCATTTGGGAGATAAAAACACAGACGGTTGCTGTTACCCGTCAAATAATTGTATAACTATATTTTTTATATATTTCTATATAAAATCATTATAAAGTAGATTTCTTCCATTTAATTGTTTATAATACTTTTAAATACTGTATTTGTAGCCAACGTCCTCTTAGGTGTCGACCGCGGGATCCGTTGGTTGAAATGAATGTGGACTGTATGCTGGTAATTACTTATTTAATGACGAAGAAATTCTTATTTATGTACAAAAATACGTGCAATTAGCAACTCGGTTATTAAGCTTTTTTTAAAATCGTTGCACACACTTCCCGTGTCGGTTGAGAGGTGACACTTCGTTGTCACATTTAAATTTCTTGACATTCCGGCCCCTGCTACCGCCTCAGGCCCCTCGCGAGACGTTCGTTTCACGAACAGTATTTAATAAACAAAATGCACGCACATAAAAAAATCTCAACATTATTCCCATTTAAAAAAGTGTCATAAAATAGCGACCCCTAAATATAATTATATTTCGCTCAAATTTTTCAGAAGGCTACTTGGGATGATATGAAACAAAGGAAGCCATGTGGAGAACCTAAATTCCAAACTTCAATTTTTTGGCCCACCTCAATGATAATCCTATTATACTAGTAGATAATATGGATCATGGGCGTTACGTCCAATTCCCCGAAGGTCCAGTTCCCTGAACGTCCAATTCCCCGAAGGTCCAGACGTCCATTTCCCGGAACGTCTAGTTCCCCGTACGTATAGGACGTACTGGCTAAAAAATCTAAGTGACCAGGGAACTGGCCGTTCGAGGAACAGGATATTTAAGGAATTAGACATTCAGGTAATTGGACATTAAGGGAATAGATTTCACTGACTGGACCTTCGGGGAATTAGGGATAACGCCCATGATCCGATAATATTTCATTTACTTACGTATAAGTACTTATGTCAAACGTGGATATTACTAGCTAAGTAAAATTTTGCTAGACTATGCATGCATAGTAGTAAACATATTTTATTCGATGAAAACTCTTAAATTCGATACGGTTTATCAATGAGAAATATTTGTAAATTTAGACAAAAGTTCTCAGATTCCGAAGACATTCAAAGGCCCTTAATTATTTCCATGCAACGTGGCTGGCTGGGGCCGCGACGTACCCGATAGAAGACACTTTTATTCCCCAATTTTCTTTTACGGGTGGATTAGACGGGAAGATTTTCTTGTTGTTCTTTTTAAGAAGCGCGGGAAACGACGAGATCTCGGAGAGTCGGCGGAACCGTTAGTTTTAACGATGCTGCTGATGAGCGCGGGATGGGAGCACAGAGTTCTATGTGGGGAAATTAGGGGTCGCTTATGGCCATAAAGGTAATACAGTGCAACCATTTGAGATTTGATTTCTTGTGTGGTAAGAGAGCTTCGTTCAGAGAACAATGTAAGGAATTTGAAAAGGATAGCAAATGGTGAATAAAAACCTCCCTTATTGCGAAAACTATGGTGTCATATTTAAAGCAAAAATACGGAGACCTAAACTGATTTTTTTATGGTAACTTCCTGTAATCGCCGATTATCGACGTAGCACCGCCGCTCCTCAATCATTTTTATGCCAACTTTCACCATCGTCGGGGCAGTCGCCCTGTGTGAAATAATAGGGTAGTCGGGGCCGGCCGGGGCGGCCATACGTCACTCGACCGAGTGCATTTTATGGACATCGGCTTTAACGGATACCAGATTTATTTCCACAATTCGTTTTGATGGTCTTTGATTTTTGTTTGAGGGTTAGGTTTTATATATCCTGTGCTGTGTAAAATATTGGGGTTTTTCCTTTTTTTGCGGTTAAAACAAATTATGATGAAGTTTTCAAATTGTTTTGAATAAATCACTAAGACAGAGCCAATGCATACAAACATTGATACTAAAAGATAGACGCTGAGCGTATTATAGTAGAATTATTTCCGAGGAATTTATATCAAAATTTCGATATTTACTATTATATTAGAAGCTACGTTAAAGTTTATTTTTTCACTTTGGTATATTAATGGGTACTTTAATCCATAAATAAATACATTAGGTACATATAGGTGATGTTTATAAGATGCCCAGGCATTGGATGGGGGATAACCTTTACGTCCATAATTTGTCGTTCTAATAGACTAGTTATGGGAGTCCGTACTGTGAAACCTGGCAACATTGCCCGCATTTTTGCTAATTTTTAATATTTTAGGAATTGTATCCGCTGAAATGTACAGCAAGCTTGATCATTCTCTCTATTACCTACCTCTGGCCCTGGGCTTGGTGAGCAGCTTCTGCACGATATCGTCGTAGGCTCGCTCGTCTGCCACTCCTGAATCCTTCACCAGCTTCTCCTTCACCGCGATGCAGATACCATTGCGTGCCAGCAGCGCCTCCAACTCTTCGAAGGCCTGAGAGAATATGCTTACATAGCGGTTAATGTATATGTCGTAGACACAGCGTGATCACGAAGTCATAGAGATTTATGACCAAAGTAACCTTTTAAAAAAAGAAGGTCGTATTTTTATCTAATTCTATATTTTTTGGCGAGGTGGGTACTACAACTTATTGACACCATATAGATTGGGACAAGGGCCATACAGGCCTCATGATAAAGGAACTAAATACTCCAAATAGTTTCACTTTTTAAATTTCGGAAAATTTTCAGGTAGTTACTTCAGCAGCCTGATATGCTGGCTTCACTATTTCCTACGTAACGGTCTGTACGACCAGTGTAGGAATTCAGAATATTAATATTATTAATTAATTGCTTTGTTTGCTGCAGCTTAAACGTTAAGAAAGTATATTTTTAATTTTCTATGTAGTTTATTGTAGCAAAAATAAATATTTCCATTTCATTTACATCAGCCTTTCCCAAAGTGGGCGATAACGCCCCCTTGTGGGCGCTGCAGGCCTAAAGGGGGGCGGTAAGAGACCTAGAAAAAATTGGGGCGTTGAGTAAATTGGAACCTGATATCAACAAACTTATTAAACAGCATCAGATTCATCCTTCACATTAGTTTTTATATAAGAATCGATTATGTTTGTTTTATTTTGAATAAAAGATACTCTGAATACTATAAAGTTGCGTTTCAATAATCATTCTCATTGGCAGGTGTAGCCCGTAAGAGTTAACTTGAGACCTGAGCCCGTTGTGTATTACCGACTGCGCTCAGGTTTCAAGTTAACTTTTGCGAATTATAGTAAAAGTCTCGTTTAGAATTAATGTTTAATCTCCGCTAATATAGCTCACAATAATTAATTAATTTAATTTGAAGTTATAGTCGTTTTTAAGTAGGGGAAAAATGGGGGCGCTAAAAAATAATTTATTCTCAAAGTGGGCGGTAGACAAAATAAGTTTGGGAACCCCTGATTTACATTATGCGAACGGCTAAGGAATGGAACAGCCTGCCGGCGTCTGTATTTCCCGAAACCTACAACCTTGGAATCTTCAAGGCCAGGCACTACTGTGACCTACACTACAGGTGAACAGGCATTTACTGGACCCGCGTGCTCCATCGTCGACCTCATCGTCGCTTACTATCAGGCGAGATCGAGATCGAGGTCAAATGCGGGTATAGTAGTAAATTTTAAAAAAATAAGAAAAAATAATTTCAGTTAAGTACATTTGTTCAATCTTTAAACACAAAGGAACTAATCCAAACTAAGTTATTGAACCTTCTATTGTAAGTCATTACTTATTAGTTGTTATCAGAACGGTTTCTACTCGACTACGCAGAGGGTTGAACTTTGTTCCGATTCTCTTGAGACACCACTGACCACTAAATCCACTTCGGTCTGATATCTGGACGAATATCTAGTTGGAATATTAAATCTGTCCGAAACTACTAGCTTCTCAGTGTTTACTGGGAGGATTAATTGTTAAATAAGTGAATACTGACCGCTGAAGATTTAGTTTGGAACTCCTCAAATCAAACAATAAATAAGAAACAAAAACGTTTTATCCGCATGTCGTCTAAAGTGATTAAAGGTCATCACTCATCCAACGCCTCGGCATCGCATGGCCATCGCTTCACCTGTAGAACGCGAGGTGATGAGATATGACGTTGATGAGTGTGCGTTATTGCCTAACTCAAACTCAATTTTTTTATTGTTTCATGTGTTAATACATAGACGTCAGGTACAATATTTTTAGATTCGCACATTCGCAAGGGCACTGCAAAATTAGTTATTATAATTATAACTAATATAACTTATTAATACTTAATAAGTTTTATGTATTTAATTATCTACTTATTAATTTCAGTAAATTACAAATTCAAATTCAAAATACAATTGAGAAAATAATTTAATTAAAACAAAATAAAATATCTACAAGAAATCTATAAATTACATACAAGAAATCGCAGCTAATAATAAAGCCCGGTGAAAGACAGCGGAATAACGCCCGGTGAAATCAAAGCCCGGTGAAAGAAAGCGGAATAAAGTCCGGTGAAAGAAAGCGGAATAAAGCCCGGTGAAATCAAAGCCCGGTGAAAGAAAGCGGAATAAAGCCCGGTGAAAGAAAGCGGAATAAAGCCCGGTGAAATCAAAGCCCGGTGAAAGAAAGCGAAATAAAGCCCGGTGAAATCAAAGCCCGGTGAAAGAAAGCGGAATAAAGGCCGGTGAAACTGTAAAGGCCGTTTTGAGGCCAACAGTGGTAGTGAGTATCGAAAAAAAGGAGCTAATAATGAAGGATAAACTCGAGGAACCCAACTGGTGGTAACAGATAGGTAAGTAAAATCTAGTCTCGGGGGTTCGTCTAGCTAACGACCGTTTACAAAGTATTTAAATGTACTAATGAATAATAAAAAAAAATAGGTACGTACTACTAATTCTGAAATTCATAGAAGCGATTTGGTTGGAATTACTTGGAATAAGTTTGATTGGAGTAGTTCATCAAACAACTACTTTTTTTCATGAAGGGCACTTAGCCAGGTATTTGTTCATGAAGGGCACTTAGCCAGGTATTTGTTCTTGAGGGCACTTAGCCAGGTATTTGTTCTTGAAGGGCACTTAGCCAGGTATTTGTTCTTGAAGGGCACTTAGCCAGGTATTTGTTCAATTTACTCGTATCGATTTGCTCTTATAAGAGCAAATCTTTATAAGAATATACCTGATTAAAAAATAATCCTTCAATCAAGTACCAATATTTGTTTTCGTCAGTATTAGATTAAAAGTTAAAACTTGGGAAAAGTTCCAAACGGAAAAAGTTGGACCTAATTATCAGACGCTTATTCTTTATTCCTTTCGCCCACATTTGGATAATGCCTTCATTCAAATTCCATGAAGTTAAATGAATTCAATTCGAATTTGATGAATATGGATCTGGAGTCCTTTGCATATTTTCATTCACTGCCTTTTTGCGTTCAATAAATAGCTTAACTTAGTTTCCAAATGCTTGTTTGACTTTGGCGAAGTTCACGCAAAGTTTCCAGACAATAGATTTCATCAAATAACAGTACTTCGCTTCAATAAAATCTCGCTCATATTCATTTACCGTCACGACTTAATTTTATTATTATATCATACACACATGCGCTCACGCTGCCTAGGAATTGTCTTTTAATAAAGAGGGGCAATCTAATATACATAGGCAAAGACTTATAATTTATCTTACCGTATGTTTAAGTAAGTATGTCTAAGACGTTTAATATTCGGTGTCGATATAAATACCATTTTGTAAGCAGTACTAAAGCGCCTCGTAGAGACATCCCGAGAACAGAAGGCTGGCCTCTACCTTGCTCAGCGTATAACCCTAGCCATTCAGCGGGGCAACGCCGCCAGCCTCCTCCTCGGGACACTCCCAGCAGGGAGCGACCTGGGCCGGGTCTTTTACTTGTAAAATAGTTAGGTATTTTGTAATTTTAGCTTAAGTATGTATTTTAATGTTATTTTAGTATTATTTCATTTTGAATAAACACCCAGTAATAAAATTATATAAATTTCGATAAAAAGGTCAATGCCGTAAACAATTACCACAGACAGTCAAATTGCATCAGAATTGATGACCAATGTCCAAATTAACATTGCGGTTAACTGCTGAATTCACTGTTATTCGACGCCGTAAACAAGGACGCCGGTCAAAATTTAATAGCAACATTTCACTGTACAATGCTGTAATACCCTTTACGCGACTCCGTATTGCGCGGATTCGATACAACGCGAATTTCAAATTTCGCACTGAATTCCCCGCTTTACGCGAATTCCTGCAAACACTGTTTGGGGTATTCCCCACAAATTAATTTCAGGTACCACTTGTCTTCTCTGTATTAGGGGATCTTTATGTTGGCTCTCCATCTCCGGGTATGACGTAGGTGACGATGTTTGGAAAAGACTTTGGACGTGTATTGTCTTATAACCAACGCTCAAAATGTATCACCTAGTATTTTGCAATAAACTAAATTTATGTATTGTTTTTGAGCAGAACGTATGGCGCTCGCGTTAAGCGGGGTATTACTGTATCCGCAACGTGGCCGAACTCTATAGTCACAATATAAATAAGAACAGTAAGGAACCTCGCCTTCTAGCATTCGCCCTCACACACACACACTCACACGCCGTATTCCGAAAAAAGAGCTCGACCGCTGCTACTGTACTGATAGCCAAGATTTTCCCAATGCCGAGCTTATGTTCTTATGGTGAGCGCCGACCGTACACACGTAGCATTTTGGCTGAGCCAACCAGTTTCGACGACGACATGCGACGACCAGAGTTCGTTACCGCCTGCCCGGTTCCTGCACCGAGTGGGCGGGGCTTGAGCACAATGCATGAGTTTGAATGCAGTCGACTACACGTACCTGGACCGAACCGTCACTGGAACCGTTCGTCGTGTAGTCGGAGCCTAACAGTTTGATATTGGCGGAGCCCTATAGTAGTTTCAGTCTAAGTAAACGCGACGGCGCGGTGGCGCGACGCTTAATAATATATAATAATAATAAATCGCTTAATTCAGGCAAAATGCACCCCATACAAATTAAATAAATACAAATGTAAAAAGAACTTAACAAACAAAAATAAGCTAGGCACCTATTAAATTATACTATATTACGTTATTTTTTGTTCGGACTCCGGTGCATGCGCAACCAACTCTTAAAAAATACATTTTTAAATAAGTTGTTATTGAGGACAGACTAACTCATTTTTAGAGTCACGCACTCCGTCCCGCAACGTTGCCACCCTGCTCCGTAGCACCGCAAAAGTATTCAGGGAGTGATTCAGTGAGTGACAGGGAGGGAGAGTTAAAGTGTGAGCGTCGCGGCGAGCCCGATAATTACGTGTACTGAGCTTCTCTACTGTTATAATATAACATTATATTGTGCTATTATCATCTGCAGCATTATCTGGTGCAACCGCGCCATGTTAGCATTCCTGGTGCACATTGCGGTCGACGATACGGATAATTAGTGCCTAGCCTATTCAGAGGAGATACCTGCATTGCTGGTCAAGGCAATGACAGAATACTCTATTGACGCTGCTGTAGATACAAGTCTAAATACTAATTCGGATTGTTAGTTTATTTTCAGATAATATACTAGGTGATTTTTTACTTTTGTTTACGTTTAAACCCGCGTTTGATCTCAATCTCACCTGGTGGTAAGTGAGGATGAGGCCGAAGATGGAGCACACGGGCTTAGTAAGTGCACGCATCGACGCCGAAGCGAAGATATTTGACGACAGGCTTTACATAGAGTGGTCGCTAGCCAGGCGGACCCTGAAAGGATTCTACCACCAGCAAGTTATTCGGGTCAATCGTCTACTAGAGTACAACATGCTTGCCCAGTGGCGTCCTAATCCGTTCCATACACAGTGTAAAGAAGTAGCTATTACAATTTTAACAGACTAGGGTCTATGTCAGATGAGATACTGTTAGAAGGTGTGAAGGTTAGTCAGAAGAAGAAACATATGTCATAACATACCTTGATCCCATAGCTGGACTCCTCATAGATGATGGAGATGTAGGTCCACCCGAAGCGCTTGACGATGGCGACCATGGCGCGCACCTGGTGCAGGTCGGAGGGGATGGTGCGCGTGAAGTACTCGAAGCGCGCCTTGTTGGACAGCTCCGGGGACGTCGAGAAGAACGACACCTGCGGGGAAGGGGGCGTCAGTGGGAGGTGTCTGGGGGGCGTCAGTGGGGGGCGAGAGTAGGGGAGGGGGCGGTACCTGCGGGATCTTGAAGAGGCGCAGCAGGTTGGCGACCTGCACGGACGTGACGGAGGACGCGGCGCCCACCACGCCCGAGATCACCTTGCGCACCGCCGTCGCGTTGCACGCATACTCCGCGTCGTCGATGTTGCTGATAGACCCTGGGATATTAACGTTATTAGATTCCCCTGGAGATGAGGACTAGATTTTGTCAGGGATTTAAAAAGATTGTCAGCACACTATGTAAGAGCATGTGCGGCATTTAACCAGGTAAGCAACAACCCTACTACAGATCTTTTAAATAGCAGTCCTGATTCCGTAAAATCCTTATTTCCTAACGAGTTTTCCTCTGCATATCTGTAGTACCTACATGGTGTCTAGATTAAGAGTTGTTTTGTTATTAATTTTACATTAACTGTGGAAGCTTATGAATGGTTTTTGGTTTTATATATGCGTATGTCACTTGTAAATAACGCTGTAAGCTACCCAAATAAGACAAAATAAATAAAATAAATGTATAGCAAACCTAGAGTTAAATCAACAAACCCTGTTAGGCTTGGCTTAGCAAAAAAATATAATTAGTTACTATTCATCGTCCCCACTGCCGGGGCACAGGCTCTATCCTACACAGGCCCTCCCCTCACGATAAGAAAAATATACGCTGACAATTTGATTCTAATTATTTTAGTCGACGTCATAACTTTCCGATCCGCATTGTAGCAATTTTGTATTTTTACGTCAGCCATAAATGACGTTACAAAAGCGAACAGTAACAACAAACCATAAATCAACCGATTTATGGCACTTAATGGCAGCGATAACCCTTTTCAATTGGATGGTCTTTCAAAACACGCATTTTGCATAAATCAAACGGGATAAATACGAACCTTTGATAAAATCCACCGCCATTTCAAGTCCGTAAGTGTCTTTATCGCAGTCGTCCAGCACGTGGGCTCCGAGAGTCACTCCCGGGACCAGCTTTAGTTTGTGATTTATGATGTCCAGGGTGTAAAGCATTGTTTCTAATGCCTGGACTCCTCCCTGCGGCATGACAGGCCCACACGTCATGTTATCCGATCTCTCGTGCACCATCATTAAACCCCCAAGAACCAAGTCGCCCTCGATAACAGCCTCCCTCTTGATCGGCCAGTGCGGATGCTTCTTATCTTTCAATTCTCCGACCTGATCATTCGACATGTTCATCCAGTCGTTCTTGCCTTCGTTGCTCAATGGGGTTATGTCGTAACTAATGAAGTCCTTACTGAAATCGTCGGTAAAGCTAACTGTATCGAAAAGTTGGAAGTTGACGTTGTCCAGAAAGGTACTCTTATAATCGACCGTGGGCTTGTGTTTGTGTCTATGGTGGTGCCTGCTGCTAGGGTTCTGTTTGTGGAAGTCGAAGCCGGGGTGTTTCAGTTCGGAGTGGTGGAAGACGAGCAGCAGCATGGTGGTCGCCAACCAGCGCGGGCCGGCACACATGTTAGCTCTACTAGTCTCATGCCATTGTCAAGTGCTCGGTCCATATTGTTGAACGGAGCGCGGTCATTTTACCTGAAGCAAAGGGAAACCAAATTAATATATATGCTAGTCTGGATGCCAGTTAAGGCGTTAGTCTCCAGCTAGACAGAAGGTACTGAGATTTTAAATTCAAGCTTCTTTAGG
Organism: Hofmannophila pseudospretella; assembly: GCA_947369225.1. Lineage (NCBI taxonomy): Eukaryota > Metazoa > Arthropoda > Insecta > Lepidoptera > Oecophoridae > Hofmannophila > Hofmannophila pseudospretella. The sequence continues at coordinate 409,368 of OX376324.1, forward strand.
TTGCAAAAATAGTCAGTAACTTTTGAGACAATTCTGCTTAATCTTTTCAATCTAATGCAGTAGTTTCAATTTCCGGCATGTTTTTGGAACCATTGAAATAACTGTCAGAAAATAAATCACCTGAACTCTTTGTAGTCAACGTGTCACAGTCGGGCCATAAAAGAACGCATTATTCAGAAAAATTACATTAAGAATACTTGTATTGAGCGTAAAAGTATATTTTCCTCTTTTCATAAAGCAGACCTACGTCACGGTTTATGAAATTTAACTTGACAACCGAGTTAATATTACAGGGGACCTTCCGGAGCCTAATAGCACCCTTTTCACCTCGCAGCTCGCTCGCTCACGAGAGCAATTCACACATTTTGGAGATTTTCTTTTTTGTTCTTGTCTGGCAAATGTTATTATGGAACTTAGTGAGACTAAAAATTTTCTTTCATCCATGTAATAATGGTATTGAAAAGTTTCTGTTTTGGGGTATAAAAGGTATTGATTAGGTATCTATGAATGCGGGATTTCAATATTGAAAATCTTTTATATTAAGAAACTAGAAATTTGCATCGAGTATGAGAAGTTCGTGCCATATCCGTGTCGGTGCATCAATTTTATGACCTACTCCATATCTACTCCACAAGGCCGCGTCACTGCGACTGGAACTAAGTCAATAACCCGCTGAAATATCGCGCTACCCGTCCCCGGTGACAGTTGACGAAGATTCAATACCTGTTTTACTGCCCCTAAAGCCTTCCCCGAATTACTGCTAGGTACTGCAGAGAGAGGCTTTACTTTGAGGCATTCCTCGGAATATATAATGCTTCTAATGCGTGTTGCTCTTATGACATGGTTTTTATCGAAAGTATCATGTTTGTCATTACGATGTCTTTTGTCTGGAATCTAGTAATATAGCCCTAATTTTGATAACAGTGCAGACCTTATGGTTTAAGGCAGTGGCTTAAACTACTATTTCTATAGTTGCGTGCGTTATGTTGTAATTCTATTTCTTGCATTTCTATTCTATACTATTCACCATAATCGATTTTATAAATCTTTTACATTAGCAATTCAACTAATATTTTCTGTAAAGATTTATTTAGTAGAAAGTTAATTCTTAACTTCATCGTCACAAACTGTCAGACTAGGCTAGAGGTCTAGGAACCCTAATTACTCAGCTTCGACATTCCAAGGAACTTGTTAAATCTCGTCCAACTTTGTGAGACACCTGTTCGGATAGGCTTACGTGTTTTCAACATAGTTTGATGATCCGTGACAGTTCAATTAAAGTTGCTGTAACATCTGATACGAGATAAAATTGTTTGCGCAATTTTGGATTTAGTGTAGCATTCAAAATCTGTGATATATTTATGAAACCCGTCATTAGGAACATTAGTTTTTGCTGTCTTATTCACTTTAGTAACATTATTTTGGCCTATGGTAACAAAAGTATCATTTCCTTTTTGCGACGAAAAAACCGTATCAAGGAACGATCATAAAATGTTTATAGCCACCTGCGCAAGAATTTGTTCCGTAATGAAAGCATTACGGGACACGGTTCTGACATCGGATCCTTGATCCTGGTTTAATTTGCATTGATCTTAGTCGTTTTGAGGAAAGACAAATATCTGCTTCCAAAGGACAGGGACAAATACAGAATGACCTTATACTTACGGATCCAACAACTAAAGAACATAATCAGCTTAATAGAATCTGACCAGAACATAAATTCTCCGTTCCTTTACAATAAACTGGTGAAAATCACCGTTTTATGGGAGCAGAAAATGGATAAGTATCATTATTCTGAAACGTAATGCTTACACCACTGAAAACCGGAGTCATGTTTGCGTAAGCATTAACAATGAATGGGCTCCCAACCCTTCTCTTACCGACAGCAGCAAATTGACGGCGAAATAAATAAAACGCCGTCAATAAACGCTTTTCAGACACTAAAAGATGTTTGCGTCTCAGAAAAATTTATTGGTCTTCAACCCTTGCACAATTTATAAAGGTTTTTAATTAAATTCTGTAAGTAATGAAATCTTGCAAGAATTTCTATCTAAGAGAAATCTTTTATCGGAAATGTAACAAATTGATTAATTGTGGGTAGTCTTTTGATTTGTAAAATAAAATTAAGGTTTTACGAATTTGGATACCCGAGGTTGAGAAAATAGACATGATGCAGTAAGTCAAATTGAAAATTCTTGGTGAACTACAGATCATGCCGCTACAGCAGCCATCTGCTATTTCCTACCCAAATATGACAAACTAACCAAATATTCATTGTCGAGAATCCGAAATGTGTGTTTGTTTTAATTATTCTGCTGAAAAGGCAATCTGCTCAGCGGTACGTAAGCTTAAATTCCTGAAAAGGTTCTTAATCCAAAATAAGCTCTAAACCCGAGATAAGCTCCACACTACAGATCACATAAAAATACTATGTCTAGGTTAGGGTTGTCATTTCTACCTTTTATAGAAGTTAAACATTTAGAAAATACTTACACAAAGCGACGAATGACATCAAACGAGAGAGTAAAAGAAAAAAAAAACATGCAAAATACTTTTATTGCGCTCCATTTTTTCTGCCATTCAAATCAATGTATGTTAAATTAACGATAGTCATAATATTTATCAATCCATTACAGCAACTGAATATGAGTGATAAAAGCTACCAATGGCTAAGATACCCCTTACACAGAGAACTGGTGAAACCCTCCTTCAAACTCCATAAAATGAAAATCAACATGTCAGAGGAAGCGAATGGGAGAGGGACGTCTGCAAAACAATGGCGCTATTTCTGAGGATTACTTCCCGATTGAGTGTTCCTGACGTCAAACGCAAGATCGGTTCTGCATTGTTTTCCTTCAGTTATCGAGGGATTGTGATTGTGATTTGTGTACACAGTGCTCGGGAATGCGAACACCAGTGATGACAAACATACTAATAATTATAGGGATCCCACCTATAGGTATGTCGTTCAAAATCCTCCTCCTACATCTTACTTCTTTTGTAATGTGAATGGTACTTTAAGTACAGGACAATGAAAACTTTCGCAAACTACGACGAAGCTCTTTCCGAAAAGTTGTAAATCTTACCTAACTTCACATTACATATCAAACAAGGTTATTAGGGATATCTGTACTATAATGGATGTTTTGACTTTGTTGACTATTTGACCCCAAACAGCATTTGGCCCGCTGAGGTCAAAAAAGGAGAAAAGAATGGAATAACAATGATTAGTCGGACTTAAACTACTTTCGGTTAGTTTCTTCATCATCATCATCATCAGCAGCCTACTATAGTCCACTGCTGGACATAGGCCTCTCCCAGGGCGCGCCATTGAGCCCAATCTTCGGCTCTTCTCATCCAGTCGCTGCCAGCCACCTTGCGCAGATCGTCGCTCCATCTCGCAGGGACGCCCGTCCCACACTATGTTTGCCCAAACGCGGTCTCCACTCCAGAACTCGTCTACCCCAGCGGTTGTCGGTTCTGCGACAGACGTGACCGGCCCACTACCGCTTCAGCTCGCTAATCTTATGAGCTATGTCGATGACTTTTGTTCTATGCCGGATCTCCTCATTTCTGATTCGATCCAGCAGAGATACTCCGAGCATAGCTCTTTCCATAGCACGCTGAGCGACTTTCTTGCATTGCGCAATTTCTTGGACTTACGATCGGTACTACCCGGTAATCTGAAACTAGGTCAAAATCAATACCTGATTTCGGCCATCCATCTCCATCACTCATCGCTTGGGGATCCTACATCAATCGATCTTCTTTTGTTTAAATAAGAGCTCGCCCGGGGGAATTAATTGCATTACGTGATAAACAACAATAACGTTAGCTCTCGGAGCACGCTGATTGCGGGAAATGGGATTAAAGAGATGGGGATAAACGACGCAGTCATGGCGAGGGGGCACGGGTCGGATAGCAGAGGAAACATCCACTCGATCATAACAAAATAAAACAAAGGTAGGCAATCGTGTCGAATAATATATAAGATAATATGCCGAACAACTCATTAGAACTTTGAAACTAATCCAGATCTCTCGAGACAATGTCCAAGGTTTTAGCTACTACGCCACTAAAGCTTTTCATCCAACTTAGCTCTAGCGTGTAATAATGATTGAATCCATTGAAGAAAATACCTATTTCAAAACTTTTACACTAATAAAACTCAGTACTTGAAAGACAAACAATTTTTCGAAAGTATTACGAAACTCCACTTCATATCCCATTAAGCATTTTTAATAATTTACGGAGATATTTCGTACACTTTCGCTTTTCCTATTAATATCAACAAAAACGTTGGGAATATTTACGGCGATGTGGGAACATATTTGGAAATAATGCGTTGGTAGAGTCGAGGCAATAACCGTGAAATCCACGTAAATACGTACATCACTGTAGAATTCAATTTTTAGTAGTCTTCTCCGTACGAATCTAGGGATCGTAATAAGTAGAATGTCATATCAGTTAAGCAATGTCGTACAATAAACAATTTTTAACCCCCGACCGATCGAGATGATCGGCGTGTTTAAGTTTGACACGTTTGTCTGTCGGTCTGTTTGTCTGTCTGTGGCATCATAACTTAACAACGGGTGATCCGATTTGGACCCGGTTTTTTTTATTTAAAAGATAATTTTGTCGAGAGTGTTCTTAGCTAGGTCTGATAAAAATTGGATCAGTGGTTTCCAAAATCTTGGAGTATCTTTGATGTCAGATGGGATCTCTGGAACGGTAATAACTAGATGTTTCGAATTTGTGCTCAAATATTCAGGTTCTTGCTGCGTTTACGACGTTTGAAAACTTAAGGATCTGGTGATGACCAGGAAAAGTAAGCGAACTTCAATTTCACAGTATGAAACTTGAAGAATTTGAAGATTATCAGCCAGCCGAAACCATAATAGTTAGATGGGGTCTTCTCGAACTAAGGTTGTAGGGAATCCTGAGACCTTTCAAGATAAAAAATATTTAAAGATGGCGGGGACAAAAATGATTTATTGAGAAAGGAATTTTACTACAGCCTTGGCATGGCACGGCGAGACCGAAGGCCGAGCTCCGAGTAGGGCGAAGCCCGAAGCGTCCCCCCGCCCTCAGTATTCTTAGCAATGCTAGATGAAAACTGGATCAGTAATTGTAAGATCTTGGAGTATCTAGGGATAATAATGATGGGATGGGATCTCTGGAACGGTAAATTTGGCGGTTTGAATTTGAGCCCAAATGTTTACGACCATGATGCCCTTCCCACGTCTGGAACCTTGAAGACCTTGATGATGACCAGGAAAAAGTAAGGGGATCTAAACAATGGTACGTCATCGGGGATTAGTTAAATTTTTAATTAAGAGTTATTTAAAGTGAACACCCTAGATATCCATTCAGCCGCAGAACTAATGGTTTAAATGCTAAAGATACCATTCTAATATCTAGACTAAATATTACATACGCTCGATATTTCCTTTATGCCTCTGGCACAAAATTATAACAAGACGAATATACGTCAAGCCGTGCTTCCTGCCAAAATATCAACTATGACTACTTGCGCTGTTTTAGTGTTTTACTGCGAGACCCTAATTATTAGGCAAGATAAGTGAAATGTTCCAGTCCATATGCAAAGCAGGGTCGGTGGTCCTTAAAATTGTTGATAACTAGATAAGGGAAATATTACCGTTCTTTTGGCTTTCCCATAGTCGGGTAAAAATCTGTGTTTGAAATAGAATGGACTGTATCTTTAGTATGGATCCGATCTTGATGTATGGATGCGAGATTTGGACACTAACCTTAAAGGAAGAAAACAGACTCTTGGTGACCGAGAGGAGGATATTGAGGAAGATTCTGGGACCAGCCAAGAAGGAAGATGGAGGGTGGAGGATGAGAAAGAATAGGGAGACGGAAGAGATGGTGAACGAGCCGAACATCATAGGAGAGACGAAAGCGGCTCGACTCCGATGGCTCGGATACATCACTAGGATGGGGGAGGATCGGGCAGTTAAACGAGCGTATGTGGGACGCCCTAACGGACGACGTCCGGTCGGACGTCCCAGATACCGCTGGCGCGATGAAGTGGAGAAGGATCTGCGGGAGCTCCGGGCGCCTGACTGGCTCGAGACTGCGCAAGAGAGAGAGCGATGGCGCTCTTTGGTATCGGAGGCCAAGATCCACTTCGGGTCGCTGCGCCAGCGGAGTAAGCAAGTAGTATCTTTAGTAGATCGGATTTGTCATCTAATTAATTGTTTTAATCTTCTCGTAATCGTTAGGAATGGAGAATCCGAGAGTGTTTTTCTGCTGCTCATTAATTAAAAAGACATGGCCTCCCCCGCAGGCCCACGTACGAAGAAGTTCTTGCCACCACGAAAGAGTTTATAAACTTTTTGTTTAATTTCAATGCGGAAGAGAAAAATTGTATTTTTTATATTTTTTGTAGTATTTCATGCACATTATAGGGATTCAGGTCAGGTCAGTGATTTCCTGACACTCTAAACTTTAAGCATGCTTATCTTAGGCAAATGTGTACAGTAGGAGAGCATGCTGGTTTAAAGAATGATCGCAAGCATGCTTTTTATGAGCATGAGTGTCAGTTAAAGAATAGCACCACCCCAACTCGTGGTTTTCGTACGAGGCGACTAAGGATCTTAGTGGATACTATTTTACATTTTTATTTAGACGGCGGTAGGTTTGCCATCTTGCAAGTTTGTCCACCTAATCTTACGGCGAAAACTGGGAACTATAAAGTGTTTTTCCCTCGGGGATTATGGACATGGGTGTTTATGTAGGTAATATAAGTAAAATGTATGGAGCACGTATGGGAATCCACCCTTAAATAAGATCCGGGTCACAGTAATCCCAATTAGTTGCGTGACTCCGGCGGCCTTATTAAATAACGACCTATAACAGTTAGCTGGAACGTTGTAACGGTTAGTTAACTTACTACGGTCAGTTATTTACTTAACGCAACTTAGTTGCGCCTTGCGAGATTAAATTTCCGGTTACTATGGCTGCGTGTTAAATGAGTTAGTAAAGTACCCTCCTGCTTATTTAGTTAAGCTACTTTGAAAGGGTAATCTTTATTGGGCCTGAGTGTTTTGTGTGACCAGATTTTTCTGAAATAGGAATTTAGCCCGACAAAGTCAGACAAATAGGGGCGAAGGAAGATATTAGATTAAAAAGTGAAATTCTGTAAAATTGATTCCATAAAAATATAGTACTTATTTTGTTCTACAGTAGGTACTTGCTACGTATAAATGTAAAGCTTTTAGCACATTGCAGCGATTTTGAAACTGAATCGGACCGAAACTATGGAAATCTCTCATAGACAGCTTCCTTAGAATTATAATGTTTATTAACATTTATTTATTTTTATTTGACATTTCTATAACCTTAATAGGTATTATTATTTCAAGACAATGCCCCTATATAGCAGCTTTCTAATTTATTCAAATTGAATCCAAATTATCCCAATAATATTTATTATAATAATTATTTGACAATGCCCCTTTACAGCAGCTTTAGTTTTAAGTATATAATCTAACCTGTTTTAAATTTTGTTAAATGTTATTTAGTTTGTTTTTGTTTACCTACATACAGTTAATCATGTGCACATCCAGCCATGTTACGAGTACTTGTATTTATATTAGAAAGTAACTTAACCTAGTGATCCTATAAGTTCCCCAAAGGTTCACTAAATGAATATTCGAAGTATTCAGTCTGGGGTGATACTGCCCTTTTACCTGCTTCTGTGTTTCGGTTTGAAGGGTGAGAGAGCCAACGTAAGTACCGGCACATGCCATATATGCCATTCCCTCCCACACACTCAGTACCTCACATACACACTAATATCCTCATTCTACAAACAAACACATTCATACATCACAACACGCACATACTGTTGATTTCTTCGTCTGTGCAGTCACTGAGGGGCCAGCTTCAGCTGATTTTCAAATCAGCGCTGTGGCTTGCCTCCGCATTATGCTGAGCTGGTGTACCCTTTTTGGCACTGTACCACAACATATGTTCTGTGCTTCATGTATTAAACTTTATATACTCCTGTAGTGTGTTCTATATTCTGGTGTTTACAGCGCTAAATAAACGTTATCAATTTCAATTTTTATTTCACATGAGGTACTCCATCCTCAAGATCGGAAACCCTCCAATCATTATAGTGAGATGAGATGTCTATGGGCGATGGTGGCTACTTACCATCAGATGGCTCGTTAGCTCTCCATTGATAATAAAAAAAATATTTTTTTGTTTTTTCTTAGACTTCTATGGGTTGGTCCCGATTAACCGTTTTAAAATCGCAGTAGTGTTCTCGCCTTAGAGACGTAATGGCCCGGTTTCGTGTGATTGATGTTCTGACGGAACCCTCCGCTCGCTAATTGATATCGCACAAAGGACACGCTGAGCAACTCATTAGGCCGAGGGAATTCCGTGTAGATTCTACAAACGTTATTAAGATAAATGGATCGTATTTCATACTGTCTAAATTATACACTTACAATATTACGTAGTGGAAAGTGAAACGGGAGAGTAAGGACGAAAACCAATGATTACGGTTTTAAATTACTTCAAGTCTAGATCCCTCCGATGTATTTTCGTATATGGGGTCCTTGAAGCACCGTGATTCAAAAAATACTCATAACTTCAAAACTTCCCACTAACATCTTGGGTATAAGGGGTGAAATGAAAAACAGCGCTGCATAATTGGTACCCGATTATGTCAGCATTTGCGTTATGCCAAATATGCATAGATACTTACGTAGTAGATAAGTATCTGCATCTACATTAAATTTTAATTATTTTTTTTTGTAAAATTTGTTACAATGTATTTGGCAATAAATGTGATTATATTCTATTCAAAAGTTGCTAAACTGTAACTTTAATATCCCTGTTGTTGTATCCCTGGGTAATGGCGTCCGCCTATCAACACCATCAGGAGCGTTGTCTGCTTTCCTATCAAAAAAACTTCACGCTACATCCCTGACAGCAGCGCCACGTATCTTTGTCATGGCATGCCTCTCTTGTTTCCTCTACAGTCAACTGTCGTTTCACGCATGCTCTCCGTTGGGGTCGTCTGCTCTGTATATTAAGATCTATGAGCACTCTGTCAATGTGATCTTTAAAAGTTTTTCCTTTCACTCACTTTACCTACTTGTTAGATAGTATGTTTATTACTTTCTGCTTAGTATGTACCAAAAACAAATTATCTATCTCGCACTTTATTATTCTTTTCGCCCATTCAGATCTTTTTCTCTCTGTATCAATACAGAAATAGTATGTATTTAGATTTACTTGTTTACACCCGATGTATCATCGTCGATACATTGGGTCGGCATCGGCAAATCGGGCAGCGTGGAACTGCCCCAGCTTTCCCCCCTGGGGGGAACAGTTCCGGGCCCTCCAGATAAGATGATATATTTCAAATATCCCAACAGTACTAGTTTTAGAAGAAGATATAACCTCTTCATACCTCTTCATAAGTGCTCTTCTAGTGCTACTCTGTAGTAGCACTAGAAGTATTCTATTTCTGTATTTCCCTGTGAAAATATCATAATCAAGTTAAGAAAAACCGGTACATCACGAAATGTCAAGATCGCAGAAAATCAAGACGTCCAACTTGGAGAATGTCAAGATCGCAAAATCTTTACGATCCCGACATTTCGCAATGTATTGAGAAAAACAACATAAATTCTGGAGACTCTACGATATGTATAGCAATTTGTGCATAGTAGGATGAGTTTGAAATATAGTGATTCAACTTCATACAAATGCTCAGCTGTAAAAAAATTTGAAAGTATTTTAGCTTCGCCTGGCCTTATACATGTTTTAGCATAGGTAATTACTGATTTCTTATACGCTCAGCAAGTGAAGTGATAATGGTTTAGATGACAATGGGTAAACGTCACTAGATCAATCCCAGCTATAATTCCCACTAAAGCCGTGTTTGAATCCTATCTCACCACCTGATTGTATGTGACGAAGAGGTCGATGCCGAGTTTAGAAAGGTTTAGAAAACTAGGAAATAACAATTAAAGGTAAAATTAAATTAAAACTAAAAACTAAAACTAACAAACTTGATAGTATTGACTCTTCTAAACACTACAGGAGTAGGTAAATCAATGCTTATTTGCAACAGACTCTAGGGTGCTTTTCGAGCAGAGCTGTGCGAGGTAGCGGAGCGGTGTGCGAGAAAAAAATCCGCCAATAGGATCACGCCATTTTAATCGTCACGTGATATGACGTGATAATGGCGCGATTCAATTGGTGGATTTTTTCCTAGTTCGCAGCCTCGCTTCCTCGCATAACTCTGGTCGAAAGGCACCCAAAGCAAGTTTCAACTGATTGTTCCCTCTAAAGATACGCTTACCCAGTAGCGGACGGTATTGGAAATTCTATCCCTACCCGGAAAAACCTCTGCATAATTGCAAGGGGACAATATAGAGAGTCGTCGATGTTGCTACTGTGGAGGCAGCGGGTATATAAATCCAACGTCCTAAATCTTGTCGGAATGTCAACTGTCGCGCGGAATCCACTTTAGGCCGCCGTAATATATGGCGTCCGCCTATCGCCTCATCGGGAACGCCTAATGTGTCTATTTGAGATTTATCTTCATCATATTATATGGTCATCGCGATTCTTATGTAGCGTCTATGTACGAGTTAAACTTATATGCTAGCGCGAGGCCGCAAGATTGTAAAGAACCGCATTAGGGTGTTATTAGACCGGCTAGATCGACGTAGATCGGTAGTATTGATCAATATTGATTATAGACCGTTCAACGTCGATCATTGTTTGCTATTAGCAATAGCAATAATAAAATCGTAAAAGGGAAATTTTTGTTTATCTGTTTGAACGCACATCACGTAAAAACTACTGAACAGATTTGGATGGAGTCTTCACGGATGTATTTATATAGTCCAGATTGACTTATAGGCTATAGATAGACGTTTTAAAAATTCTACTTAAAAATGGGTGAAATGTAAGGGTTAAGTTAACATAGAACGTGAACGAAGTTGCGGGCAACAGTAAGTTTTGAAAGAAATATTTTGACAATGCATTTCCTGAAGGTATCTCAAAAATGTGTATATAAGATTTAAGCTGTCTGGTTATTATGTCCTACCTACATTGTAATAATTTTATTATTTGTGTATATGACGTAACCAAGAGCTCTATAAGAAAAGGAAAAAGAATGAGGCTCTACGGCTAAGGAATGGAACAGCCTGCCGGCGTCTCTATTCCCCGAAACCTACAGAGTGAATAGGCATTTACTGGACCCGCATGCTCCATCGTCGCTTACCATCAGGCGAGATCGAAGTCAAATGCGGGTTTAGTAGTAAATAAAATAAAATAAAAAATAAGAACCTACCGTTTTAATAAATAGTAGGAAGTGGTAGAATATAATGAAACAATCTCCGTAACAACATAAACAGCAAAAAGCGCCTACAGCAGCAAATAAATAGGAACACCAATATTTATGGTATGGTGAAATACATCGCGCGCGGTGTCACGTACAAATAATGTACAACCGTGAAACATCGATTTGAAAGTTTAGATTTAGGCAAAATAGTGCTCAGGACGTTTTTAAATCTTTATGAACCCTTTCCATAAAAAAACTTCAAAACGTGTAAAATTATTTCAGCTTTCATCATGGACTCACATTCGAGCGGATCAAGGTAATTCTTTTGTTACTATACTACCTGACCGCCCTTTACTTTACTCAAAAACTATTAGTTTAATTATAAGAATTCTTTCACTAGTAGATAGATTACAATTTACATTGTAATAAGTACCTAAGGGCGGCGGCGTCGGTGGCGTCCTGTGACTAGGACGTCGGACTCCCATACGGGAGGTCCGAGTTCGAAACCAGGCAATGCCATGTACCAATGAGTTTTTCGGTTTTTTCGAAAGACTTACGTACATTTACCGCTTACTTTGACGGTGAAGGAAAACATCGTGAGAAAACCTGCATACTGAGATAACCAGGCATGGCAAACCAGCCCATTAAATCTGCCACGAGAGTAGTTCTATGTGATTAATTCCTTAGAATGATCACGACCCTCAGCAATGTGGAACACGACTTAGAAGAGAGAGATAAGTAGCTACCAGTAAATATTTTTTAGTTTGAACATTTATTTTTGAGATAACTTCAACGGTTTAACGACGACGCTGGGAAGCGAGCAAGTTACTCTTGCAGTTGTCTCAAGCTTGCCATTTAACGTTATTCCCAGCAGCAATGTATCTTGCTTGTTTCTCGGTGTCGCGACCTCGAGGCAATTCGTTGTAAGTGGCCCTCAGGAGCGCAGCCCGTAAGTGCTAGGATCTGGGGTCTGGAGGTCTGCCAGCGAGACGCGGTAATTGACTCCTTGAACGTAGCATTTTATTTACTGGTGCACCAATAGATTTTTATTTAAAAGTTGGTCTGTGGGTGTTGCCTAGCGCTCTACTGGCCTTGACAGACTCATTAAATGTTTCATTTGAAGCTTCCTACATAATTTGTTCCTACAGTTTTCATACATCGCGAAATGTGTTATGTTTTTATTTTGAATTTAACTGTTTAAAATTTTAATTATTTAGTTACTTAAAGATTACTGAAATTACTATTGTTATAATTATAATTGTTATGTTAAGAATATTTCGTATACTGTTATAGCCAAATATAGAGGACCATACATTCACGTTACAACTTGTACTTACAACCTATATTTATGAATGAATAAATAATTTGAATTTGAATGTCAAAGTCGTAAAATGTCAAGATCGCCAAACGCCCAGTCACAATGTGTGCAATGTACCCAATGTCACGGGCGACACGGGACGACACGGGGACGACACAGGGACGACACGGGGATGGCACTGGGACGAAATTGTGTCAATGTAGGTATGCTATGCGATGTGTTCAATGTGCAAAAGTACTCGTGTCGTCCCCGTTTCGTCTGCGTTTCGTCCCTGTGGCGTCCCCGTTTCTTCCCCGTGTCGTCCCCGTGTCGCCCATGACATTGGATATTTTGCACACATTGTGACTGGACGTTTTGCGGTGTTAACATTTTCCGATCTGGACAATTTGCGACTTGAACGTAATTTGGAGCCTTGACATTTTACGACTTTGACATTTCCCGACGTATTTTGCTTAAATACCTGTTTAAAAATATAATAGTTTAACCACTTACAATGGCTTCGATTCGTGCATGGCCGCTAAACTAGAATGAAACTGTCACGCTCACTCATGAACAAGATTGTATAGGCACGAGTGAGAGTGACGTTTCGTTTAGCAATAACTAAGCAAATGATAAGCCAGATTTTAAGAAAGATAGAAAGATTATTTATTTCCGACACACACATACAAACAACTAGGTACAGAAGACAAAAATAATATTAAACAAATATATTACAAAAACAAATAAATAAGCAAAAGTAATTAAGTTTGATGAAGGTGGTGTGCAGCACCGGACAAAGGGGACTACCTCATCTTTAGCACTGCGGCGCTGATGTTCAGGCATCCCCTGAGTGCCGGGGATCACTCCCTAATGATACACTACCGGAACATATAAATAAATAACGGAAATATTAATAACAGAAGTAAAATATTAGGAAACGAAGGAAGGCACTTAATTTTTAAATTATACATTAGAATACAATAAGGTATGTATGTAGGTATTATTGTATAAAATAGAGAAATAATAAATAAAAATAAAGCAAGCAATGAAGATGAAACTGAAGGAAGGATTGGTACTACTGTTCGATGTAGCAAAACTTGTATTTGCTTTGTCTATGGCAACGACTTCTGTATTTCAAGCAGATAAAGATTCATAGATATATAGATTTTACACCCATTGTCTTCTTAAAATGTTTTCTTAAAGCTACCTGGACTGAAACGGAACGTAAATAATGAATGAGAACCACTTACCTGTAATAGTGTCTATAGAATATATATTACAGGTCAGTGATGGGAACACATAAAAGTTTGCTAACGAGTACAGGGTTGCTGAAAATGGCACACGAAATCCTTGTCCACTGCGATGCCATTATAATAAAATATCGCACCAATACCCATTGTCGTCAGACCTAACGAGCAACTGACCAAGCGGAACAATTGCTTTGTCCCGCTTATAAAGTGGTGCAAGTACGGGATCTAGTTCCCACAAACATATAAAGGGTATTGGTGCAAAGTTTGCGCGTTCGCTGCAATATAAAGAGCAACTAACGAGTATCCGCTCGACGGAGATTATGTCCCGCATAGTAATGGGCGAGACCGAGAAACCAGACTGGTTTTATAGACTATGCGACTTCACGACGACACGGAGCCATAGTTACACTTAAATTGCACCTCATCTTGGGTCAATTAGGTACTACAGTGGTCAGAAACTTTTTAAAACTTCCGTAATGCAATATACGAGTAGAATGGTCGGTTCACCTACAGCGATGTCTGTATGAGGTGCGAAAGATGGTGCAGGATGAGGCGAGAGTGAGTGAGTGGTAGGCATGGAGACAGCAGTGTGTGGTCGGAACTTTATGCGAAGTCTGAAGAAAATATCGTCAGCGTGTTCTATATTTGTATGGCGATATCGAATTTGTATGTAGAGACTGTTCAGCGCCATCTGTTGACGAGTAGAGCGAAGTAGTCGTGGCGTGTCGCTTGATTAGGATGTCTTCTTGGTTTGCTTTGTGTTGCGTAGCTGTGGAGCCAACTGAGGAAATTGTGCAAGGTTTGAATGTAGAACGACTGTTTGTGATTTTTTCTTAATAAAATGAATCTATGACCATTATTTGTCCATCTCGTCTTACACTATAACCCGCAATGTCTCACGGCGTCCCGCTCAAACAGCGCTGCAATTTTCGACTCAGCTTGGTTTATTGCACCCGGGACACCGGAGACCACGTAAATTATTGTCGAGTGAGTTTGGAATCACCCGCGGAAAAATATGGTTCGTTGTCGGAGACAAAAGGATAATGCATTGCTTCCGAGGCGAGGGTGCACTGTGCACTCGAGCTACTGGAATACCTAATTAATGTTTATGTATACTCGGTGGAATGAGCGTCGGGTGAACAAAACCTGTTATAAATAGTTCCTCGGGTAGAAAGTTTTGCTAGAGTTGTAGTATATTATACATTTGTAGTGACACTGTGTACAGACACTGTGCACACTGGGTTCAACATTGTGAATTGTTATGTTAGCACTTTTAAATGTCACGCGGCTGCGCCCGCGTCATGTTAGTCGTTTATCTACCACCGTCATGTACGGTATACTGATTGAAAATAAAAGTATCAGTTAACAAGTCCAGTGCCTCATTGAAGATGACTCCTCGAAGACATACCCTGGCTAGGACGTAGGTATAGACATGTGCCGAACTCTTAGGCCAGTAAAGAGGTGCAATTCGCATACCTCTAAACATTTGTAATTGGAAGTCGTCAGAGAATAGCAAAATAAACTACGTTGGAGGTAACGCGGGAAGCATTTCGTGCTATGACCTATTATGATTTTAAACGAGGGTTAACATATAAGGTACCATATGAAAATTTAATCAGTGTTTTTGGGGAATTGGCTCCACCACTTGCCACCATCACCTGTTGGTTTCGTGAGTTTAAGCGTGGTCGGAGCGACCTAAAAGATGACCTTAGACCGGGGCGACCACCAACGGCAGTCACTCCAGAAAACGTCATCAGGGTCGAGTGGCTAATAAAGGAATGTCGCAACATTACCAAGCGCGAGATTCAGGATGAACTGAAGATTGGAGCACAGGCAGTTTCCACCATTTTAAATCACCATCTTAAAGTTAGGGTACCCCACTGTCTCACAGAAGAGCAGAAAGTCCGACGTGTAGATTGGTACCAGTTTATGCTAGATAAATTCGACGGAGGTAGCTCACAACAAGTGTAAGTCACTTGTCGTCCGATGAATCTTGGATATAGCTGTATATCCACGACCCGCTTACGAAACATCAATCCACATAATGGGTCTTTGAAGAAGACGATTAACCTACTAAGGTTGTTCGCGGTCAAAGCATCAACAAAAAAATGGATGCCGTTTTTTTTTCCGTCGTAGTGGGTCTGTAGCCGTAATTCCACTAGAATATCGAAGAACAGTTAATAGCAAATTGTATAGCGAAGTGTGTCTTCAGGCCGCCCGTAGGCCTGTCTTGGTTTAACGACTGCTGTCGAAAGGACAACAACCGGGACCAACTGCTTAACGTGCTCTCCGAGGCACGGAGGAGCTCAGATGAAATATACCACTAGCGGTCACCCATCCAGGCAACGTTGGGCGTGGTCGGCACACACCCAACGTTGCTTAACTTGCATGCTCGCAACGAGGCTACGCGCTTCTCCTTATATTAATTATCTTAATACATATTTAATTTGATTTCTAGACGTTATTCTGATCAAGGTTTTTTTCAACCTATTAGCACTCAATCAGTACGGATCAGACGTAGCGTAGGTATTCCGTTAACTTATTGTGTGGGTAGGCCTTATTTATCTTTCTCTACTCTCTACTACGCCTACGTCCCACATATTATTACTAATTATAACTAATATAAGGTCTCACTTGTATGTCACCCCTCCATTATACTTCATTTTTTATTAAATAAGGAGAGCAGGCGAGCAAACGGGCCACCTGATGGTAAGTGGTCACCGTCGCCCATAGACATCTCACCTCACTATATTAATATTAGAGGGTTTTGATGCGCCGCTAACATTGAGGACTAAGGTGTAATGCCTCATGTGCCGGAAATTACAATGGCTCTCTTACCCTTCAAACCGAAACACAGAAATGCATGCTTTCAGCTTCACGGCAGAATTAGATAAGATGGTGGTACCACCCACCACCCAGGCGATCCTTCACATCAGGATCTACCACTTCAATCGATCTTTTACTATAAGCTTCTTATACGGTCCCGACAAATCTCATTGTTTCGATAAAATATTATACAGGACGAGACGAAATACCTATATTGATATCTTGTAGGGCGACTCATTATCGATCTGAACAACATACACAAGAAATTCACAAAAACAACCGACTCTCCAATTTTCATACATTTTGATCATAAACCGCTTTGCATTAGGAAATTGCTTGAAAAAAGTTATTCTGCTCTCAATACTAACTCACCTTTTATCTATATATACAGGCGGGTCAATTAAGGTATGTGGTAACACCTGTACGTTAATTAATAAATAGCACAAAGACCCTGTCATTCCCGCCCGTCACAATATACGGAGCTCGACGCACAGTGCCCTTTCCTGCGGGACAAAACCGGGACAAACCCCGTGACCGTTTCTGTGCATGTTAAATACGGTCTAACCACAGGCCCGCCTTTTAACCTGTTCATGTTTACATATTTGTAAAAGATTAAAGCGTCACAAAGGCTTTGAAATTAAAAATTCTTCTCAATTTGTTTAAAAAAAATATACCTACTGGTACACATACGTTTTTCATTTCTGTGCATAAAATGTGCGTAATTAAAGCGTAAATATGCTTAATTTTCGCAATAATTTATCTTAGAATTGTCAGCAGATTGCAGATTGTGTACCGACAGAGGTAAAATTACATTTTATAGGTAAAATACTTATCTATGATCGAACTGTTTTTTGAAATTGAAATGTCTAAATCCAAGATTTTGAAATTAGTCCGGCACTGAAATGTCGAATCTATGAAAGTAAGTTACTTATACGTCAATTTTGTGACTCGCTGTCAATGCTCACGTCTTCATTCTAGTGAAGAGGGCGCCACTAGTCCGATTTCCGTGTTCAAAATACTTCATTGTAACTTCAAAATAGATTACGTTACGTTTTAATCAAATCAAATCAAATCAAATCAATTTATTATCGGAACAACGGAGGGTCAATTTTTGTTAGTAACAATGCAGGTACTTAAGACTATGTTAGTAATTATTTACAAAGAAAAACTTAAAGGCAGACATGTGGGATGTGGGACAGAGAGTTCGTGCGTTCATCGGGTACCTATCCGAACCCGGTCAACACACGAACCCAGTGTCTGATTATAGGACAGTCAAACTTGCCCGCTATCGTCTTCAGAATGCCATTGTTGCCGCCCTCCACTCTGTGCAGCAAGGAGGCGGTCTTCTTGCGCACGAGCGCATGGAAGCCGTCGGTGCGCGCCTCCGCAAACATTCCGGAGGCGCTGCAGAAGCGAGGCAGCCTCAATAGCATTCTGAAGGCATTGTTGTACTGGATTCGCAGGGCGTTTAGCGATCTCTGAGTGTAGTGCGTCCAAAGGCTGCTCGTGTAAAATGATTGACAATATGCTTTAAAAAGCGTGATTTTAACGCATGACGTGCTATATCTCCTACTTTACATAACACGGTCAGGAAAAGACAGAGAAAATAAATATTTTTTAAAAATTCCGAATAAAACTTTTTAACGTTCCCAAATGTTTCCTAAGACGACGACTCCACTCTTAACGACGTAAAAATTAATTAAAAAGCCTTATAACAAAGTGCAATTTAATTCCGCCCCTATTGGATTAGCTAATATTTATTGCCTTATATCTCAAGGTAGTACACAAGCGTATTAAGAAAGAAATTTTACAGGTGTTCGTGAAATGGGGCATAAGTTTTTAAATGGAAGTCAAGTCAGTCAAGCAGAAAAGTAATGTATATCTAAGGCAATTCGGTAAAGCCATTTACAAATCAGACAATTTTTAGACTCTCATATCCTAACATTAGTTAAAAACTGCATCTTCTTATACTTATCGTGTGGTTAGTTCAACCTACTGTCAGAGTTTTTCAGGTCGCCTTTGACATGGCCTAACTGACGGACAACAGCAGCCGGGGCCGATGGTTTAACGTGTTCTCAGAGGCACGGCCCTCAGTGCCTCTGAGCCCCTGCTCAGACGAAAATGTGCCACTACCGGTCACCCATCTTGGTTCTGACTGCGCCCAACGTTTGCACGATCACTTTCTGACCGTGCTCGCAAGTAGGCTACCCATCGCATTCCCTTTAAAATTTCATGAAAAATAAATTATGAGTTAATGGTATTTTAATGGTCGATAAATAAGTACCGTTAATATCCTATAGTGAATAGTTGGAATGAATGAGTGAGTGAGTACACTTTATTGCACAAAATTATTGTGATACAGTGCGTACGAAACGATTAATACAATCTAGGCGGTCTTATCGTTAAAAGGGATCTCTTCAGATTGATTGATTATAAGTGTATTATCCATTTAAAGAAGATAATCAATCATTATTCTCTTCTTTAGATGAAACAGCGACGAGTGAAAAGTTGTCTAAAAAGGTAACTGCAAATAAGTGCACTTCTGTTTTTTTCAAAAGATTGTAAAATGAGATGAAGTCGCGGACGAAAACTGTCGTTCGTGATAAGTTGACCAATAAAGTTGATGAATGCGCGAAATGCGAAATAACTCACACTAAGTGAGAAAGTTTAAGGCTCGACTTAATTGGGGAGCGGCCCGCTGCGCCGCTCGATATCTTTGCAATTAGGCTAATTTAATTTGATTTTATAGTCTGCGGGCGCAGCGCGGACTGTTGGGCAGCCCGTTGGTAATGTTTACGACACGTGCAGTATGTGTTCCCTCAGCGTGTATTAATAATGACGTTTGGTAAAATACTATTAATTTAATTTAATTTATTTATTAGGTAAACACAACAGATTACAACCAGAGAAATTACCGAAAAATCAATATAAAGTTATGAGCTAGGTCGTAACCCTTAACGTGTAAACACAGCATGGTTAGGAAGTGGGAAATTGGTTGTCGTACAACATTGGTTGGGAAAGCAAAAAATACTAGTGAATGTAACGATTAAAAAATACCTATTGAAAAATAAAAATAATAAAGTAAAAATTATAAAATAGGTGCGTGGGTAGCTCACCAATATTAATAACTTTTTAATTGAAATTGCTATTTTTGGTAAATTCTTATTATTTACCCCAACGGCGAGCATATTTGAAATCACAAATGACTGTAGAGGAAGCGAGAGAGGCGTACCAAGACAGAGATTCGCGGCGCTCCTTTATCTCTGCCTATCCCGCAGCTGATATAGCGTGAAGTTATTTATTGTATTTTATTTTAAAATATTTAACAAATGAGAGATCTGATTGTACCGTAGACATACATCTAAGCTCACTATAATGTTATTAGATGGTTTTCGATGCACTACTAACCTTGATGGAGTACCTCATGAGCTGGTAATTACACTGGCTCTTCAAACCGATACACATCAATGTAAGAATTGCTGCTTTGAATTGCTACAAACACATTCATACAACACAACACGCACACACTGTTGATTTCTTCGTCCGTGCAGTCACTGAGGGGCCAGATGAGAATCAGCGCTGTGGCTTGCCTCAGCATTATGCTGAGCTGGTGTACCCTTTTTGGCACTGTACCACACCAGATGTTCTGTGCTGCATGTATTAAACTTTGTATACTTCTGTATTGTGTATTGTATTCTGGTGTTTACAGCGCTAAATAAACGTTTTCAATTTCTTTGCGGCAGTAAAAGGGTGATACCAACCCAGGTTGACTCTGCACACAGTCGTACATACCACTTTCATGCTCAGTAATACTCACGCCCTTCAAACCGGAACACTCAGCAATGCGAACCTTCTAAAATTATAGAAAAACACTCTCCCTTCGTTTCCATTGGAAAGGAGATATATCCAATTATAAAATTGATGGGGGCTTTAAATGAAGTGTTGTTCCTCTGCCCCTCCAGCGAGGGGGGCGGTGAAGGCTCGACACTTACAAAACTCATTTATAATTTGAGCACATTTATTAAATAGAATCTAATTATTTCTGAGGCTTAGGCTTAAAACGGGCTTCTTGTAATCCCTTCTTTGTTCTACATTTGAGAAAGTAATTTTATTTACTACAATCCTCGGCGATTACTGTACTAAATATAAAAAAAACGAGTGTGTTATAAATGTGGGTGGCACATAATTAAAAATATATTTTTGTTACACCTAATAGTTGAAAAATTGAAAATAAAAAATAATATTCGTTTACAACACATTAATTAACATTTCACATTAAACTATAACCTCCCCATGAGGCGTTGCCTGTGTCGTGGAGATTACATATACACACATTGACCACTTTACAATTTTATGTGTCAATATAACATTCTTTACTGACTATTATAAATTTATAAAATATATTAATAACATTTATTTATGTAGGTATATTTATTTAATATATGTCAGCGCAAACAACAAGTGACGTCATAGTGCACGTGCAATGCCCACCTGCGCTTGTGACGAAGCAAACACGCAGCAACAGCCGATACCACGTCATGCCGCCCCCCACTACCTGGCCTCTATAAAAGCGGGCGCCCGACCCGAGGTGACATCATTCACTTGCGACTCGTGGACGAGGCAGTCGGACTTCATATTTTATTAGAGATTATTGCATTTCCGAATAATTAACCGTAACTGTGTTGTGACTAGTGTTTTGCTATTGAGACGGTTGACCCGTGGCTAGTTAGTGTCGAGTAACTAGGCAGTAACTAATTTGCTGTTAAATAACTCTAAAATAAGTTGATTGAGTCAATATGGTTATTAAATTATATTTCGCTGATTTTTTAAAAGCAAAAATAGAACCACAGGGTGAGGACAACCCGGAGAATGATAGCGGGCCATCTATGCCCTTACCCTCAGATCTGACATATATATTTATAACATTAAAGTTAATTATGTACATATAATATATGCATTAATTAAAATAAATAAGTCACAGCTTCAATTACACAAACGTCCCCTAGATAAGATATTTGTACTCAAAAGCGGAGAGGTATCTCTGCTAAACATTTGAACTTATTTTATTTTTCAAATAGCCTTTCAGTTTCGTCATAGGACAGTTCCAGTAACCAATTACGAACGAGTTTTTGTCTGACCTAAAATGGGGCTATTTATCGACTGAAATTGTGCGGGATATAGGTACCACATTCCCACACTGAGTGCGGTAATAATTACCTACGGATCGTGTTGCGATATAACACTCGTAGCAAAATTTTGGTCCATCCCGCCCATTCCCGCCCTAGTTAGACAATTTACTATTCTGAAAGTATTAGGGTTTGTTTGAAGAGGGTGACTACGTTAGGTACTCATAGTCTCCTGTCATTAGATAAATACCACTCTAAATAATTGGAGGTCAGCTACACATATTAAAATTCCCGCATTCCGTGCTAAACTACAAAGCGGGTCTACTGGAGAGACAGAAGCAGGCGGGAAATTTAAGGTATCCTTATAAAAATACATTGCCGCTGGGTCCAGTGTTGAACTACCTCATCCAAAAGTAGTATTAGTTATTAGAAAATACACACTCACATTGACCACACAAACGACACGCACACACGTACACCCTCCCACACATACACCCTAACATACTCACACACCCACCCTCTCTCACACACGCACCCTCGCAAACAACACACACACGTCACACCATCAGGTCATTAGTATTATTATTATTATTTTAGTAACCCACATTACGTAGACTCCCAGTGGCATCTTGGAATAAGAAATGGAATG
This sequence comes from Hofmannophila pseudospretella, assembly GCA_947369225.1. Classification (NCBI taxonomy): domain Eukaryota; kingdom Metazoa; phylum Arthropoda; class Insecta; order Lepidoptera; family Oecophoridae; genus Hofmannophila; species Hofmannophila pseudospretella. Next base: position 431,860 of record OX376324.1, read on the forward strand.
AAAACACCGCTGCATATTTGCACAATTATGTCAGCTTTTGCTGATTATTTACCCTTTTGCCAATTGTGCAATAGATACGTAGTAAATAAGTATTTTTATTTTTACGTTATGAGTAGGTATTTGCCAATAAATGTATTTATATTCTCTTCTAAAATAATTTCCATGAAAAGCGTGCAAATAAATAAAGACCGGCGATTTATAAGAATCACTAGGCAAATGAAACATGACGAGCGCTCGTTCCGCGGAGAAATGTTGCCATCGTCAAATAAACGACGGCGATGTTGCCCGCGCGAGCCGACAAATGCGGGGTCTCCCGACGAGGGCTCTTAGTTCTTCTCACATGAAACGTTTTTGTAACAATGCTTGTTGTTCTAATATGTCGTGGTTACAGAATTTGGGTGGCGTAAATAATTATTTACGTTCGGAGAGCATCCGTGGCGAAGTGGCTAGGACGCCAGACTCCCGTGCGGATACGAAACATTGGTTGGAGATTTCAGATTTTTTGAACACTTGCGGACATTTGCCGACTGCTCACAGTTAAGGAAAACATCGTGAGAAAACCTGCTTGTCTAAGGAAAAAGTATTCGAAGGTGTATGAAATTTACCAATCAGCACTAGGCCCGTGCCCCCTTGTGCAAGGTGAGACCTGAACCCCAATAGTGGGGGCGTTAATAAGCTGTTGAGAAAAAAATATTTCAAAAGTTTGTGATAATTTGATAAATAACAATTCAACAAATGTGAATTGGGTACAAGTAGAAAGTTTCTACCAATTCGTCAAACTTTGTATGTAACAGTGGTAAAAGCAATCGATAATCAGGGCTGGGGCTGAACTATAGTTTGACCTTTTAAAACGCTTTGGATACCTACCAATGCTTTTGGTATGATAAGTATTCTGTCTGAAATTTTCGCATAATTTGTCAACGAATCGGAAACTGTATTGAAATATTTATTATAATTCTTAACCAAAATCTATCTCAGTTGCGATTTTCTCGGTACCGCGTTCTTTCATTTGCTATTCTGGGATAAATCTTCGGCAATTGTTTTCTGAATTGAATTACGCCCCCAAAAATCCTCACCTTTCATAATAGTTTTCACTATCAAAATTTTTATTTGCGTGTGGATCTCCACACGAAAAAGCAAAGAGAACGCAGACAGTTATAAAGATTACACTTGCATATATATACCCAAAACATTAGCCTCTTTGATTGAAGTGAGAGTTCAAGATAAAAGGCATGCAGGCAATACAAAGATAAAGATGTTCATAAAATTAGATGTAATCCCACAGCTGCTATAGAAAGTGTCCATTTGCATCCCGATCAGATTAAGACTCAATCCCGTCTTAATTGAGTTTTACGGAGAGTGGGGTAGGAGCCCTTTATGACTACACGGTTCCAATTCCCTCTTGTCAAGTTTATGGCTTTGACTGTCGGAGTGGCTTGGCGGATCTCCTAGATCTGATTGAGCAAGTTAAGTATCGATTGATAATACTGAAAGTTAATCAAGAAAACATTGGCTAAATTTCTTAAATTTTAAAATTCGCAAAAAAAATCTATTATCTCCACACGTTAAGTGACGTCACTTATTTTGAATATTGAGGGTACATTTTAATCTCAAAATTTATTGGCGATTACCTTCATTTTCATGAGTGCAAGTTGTAATAAAGATCTATATTTTCCTAACACCCTATGCCAGCCGAATCACAAAAATAAAATTCACTAGAATATGGAATTACGAACGTTTCACCATGCGACTTCCTTCACAATGAAATCAGATATAAATCTATTAATGTAATTCCGAAAGAGCTCCCCATCAGTGTCCATGGGGTGCGTGATTGATGCCACGGGGTCACGTCATGAGCTTGAAAAATCGGCGGAACCCACGCCGCGGAATCTGCGGAATTAAGGTGGAATGAACCCTAATTCAACTACGTATAGACGCCGGTCGGTGCCGACGCCATTTTTTACACGGTTTCGTTTTTCCTTTTCCTGTTCTAAGGGATTCTCTGAGTGCCCTATTCAGTGAATGTGTTTTTTTAATGAATCATTTTAGGAGAGGAATCACTTTGGTGGAAATGTGATGTGGGTAATATTTTGTTATGTTGTCAATAAACAATTCTTCTAAAGTAGGATTCAATATAACTTGTTCATAATGTACAAATACAAATATATTTATTGAGCCTGTTACAACCTCGATTGTTCCAGTCGATGAAGTCTAGGGCTTTGACGTGCAAAGGCTACCTAAACCTGCTAATTTCCTGTAGGAACAAATGCCCAGATCTAGAATAGAAAAGAGGATAGGACTTACAGGATATCCGGCATGTTTTCTCTTCCTTTTGAGTTTTTCGTAAAAAATGTGCACACGCGCGCGCCGGCGATAGTTTTGAAGTGACTTTGACATTTCGTTTATTTTTAATTAGGGATGAGAATAGTGAAAGGATGGCAGGAACATTCTTAATCTACAACAGAGCCAAAGAAATTTATCCTTGATTTATCACGTTAGACGATGAACCATAGTTTAATTCACGTGGAATTCACTTTTCGTGTCCTAAACTACAGTATACGATGAAATATTAATATAATATGGATAATTCTTCAAACTTCAAAAAGTGGTTTGTTTACATTGTGATCAAGTTCCTATTGAATCCGACTTTATAAGTATATGTCTTGGCTTGTTTACATTGGGTCAAGTGTTTAGCGAAGTGGGTGAGGACAGTTGCGAGTGCTAGTTGCAAGGACAGTGGCGAGTAGAATGGCGAGTGGCGAGTGCTTGGCCAGTGACAAAAGTTGGATCCACTGGCAAGGAAGCTTGCAAGCCAACTTGTTTACATCACTGTCCTAACTCGCTGTACTTACCCACTTTGCTAAACACTTGACAAAATGTAAACCAGCCTTTAAATAAAGTGAGTTTAAAAGTAAATATAGAGTTGTTAAACTTTTATGTCCATATGGCAGAGCCAGTATAAAAAAAACCGTTTGAGATAGCTAAAGTACCAAGAAAGTTTTAAGTGCTTGTTTAAAACAAGCACTTAAAACTTTAATAATCGTAACGAATGAATGGAGGCGATATCTATTAGGTACAACTCTATTAAACGTATTGTGAGCGTCGGTGGCACAGTGGCTAGGACACCGGACTCCCATGCGGGAGGTTCGGGTTCGACACCGTGCAGTGCCATGTACCAATGAGTTTTTCGTATTTTTCGTAGACTTACGTACATTTACCGACTGCTCTAACGGTGAAGGAAAACATCGTGAGGAAACCTACACACTGAGGTGATCGGTGTGTAAAATGGGATAGGCACAAAAGATCCTCAAGGGTCGAAGTGTCGCTGGGCTTATTCCCGGCCCCCTAACATAAGATAAGATTAAACGTATTATATATTACATAATAAATTAAACCAAAATCATACTAAAACAAACTACGAATTGAACCGCCAAATTATTAACTTTTAAATTAGATGTCATAAATTATATTCCCAATCGAATTAGAATTACAAAATGTCAATCTTCCATTTAATCAAAAACGTCGTCGTACCGTCTCTACCGGCGCACGAGCAAGAGCACGAGCACGAGCCAGCGGGGGAGGTTAATTATTGTTATTCATTCCGCGGCCGACGAACAACTTGCAAGTAATATCAAACTTTGAATGGTATTTTAATCTCCTCGGAAATTGTTGGTAATTTACGAGAGTGGAGTTGAGTTGGCTGCTAATCGAGTCGGGATACGAGGCGGTGCTGGCGGCCGCGGGTGCCGGGCTGGGCGTTGTGGTACTTTTGGGAGGGAAGCACCTCATCTGAACACCGTGAGGTGTTGGTACGCATATATGGTATATATATACGCATATATGGTATTGAATTTGATCATGGCTGTGATAGCTTTCAACACGCCTTCAAATCAATGGTCCTCATGTTTTCAAACCTGGTTTGAACCAATGAAAAAGTGTTTCAACTTTACTTATAAACTGTTTTATTTATGAGTTACGCAAAACTTTCAGTGTGCCTCACGTAGCAGTCGGTCAGCAGACTTCTATTTATATAGATTTTTATATACTTTGGGGGATGTTTTCTTCGATAAATATATTATACAGTGGAAGACATATCAAGCTATACTTTGTGGAACCTTGCCGTAGTAAGTTTTTGTTATAATTCCTTGACATTCGTAATTCTGTTCTATTTTCTTCCAGGCGGTCGGGTAAATTTAAAAGATTTCCCCCCGTGAAAAAAAAGTACGACCCGTGGTTTCTGTATAAAACTTTTCTAGCCATAAATATACTTACCTAAAGCCTTATTAATATAATAATTTGAGTAAAATATTTAAACATTACAGTAAACACATTTAACAAACCGAAAGCGTGACAAAACAACCGATACACAAACGACGTGTAACGAATACAGCTCACTGTTCAGTGTTCATTTATCACCGAACACTGAACACTGAACACGAACCGAACACCATTACTCATCTCGCTCGTTTGTTATCTGAAGTTTAAAATTATCACACTACCATTTTTCATGTGCGAACTTCGAGGGACCGGGATGGACTTTCGATTGGAATATATTTGCTTGCATACTTATCGTATGGTAAGTAGCCAACCTGTTTGTCAGAGTTGTTCAGGCCGCCGGCAGGCCTCTGACATGGCTTAACGGGAATAGTCATAATTCTATACAGGTGTCCCAATAAATAGAGTCAATGGGAAGTTGGGAGAAGGATTTCACGACCTTTTTGAAAAGGTTACTATGAAGTAAACGACTTTTATTTACAAAGTCATTTATTTTTATTTAAAGAGACTTCACTCTGAACATTGTGCATATTATTTTAATTCAATAATACAAACTGTCAAATTTATAAGTAATAACCTTTAAATATAATATAAACGTGTCTAAATCCTAATAAAATCCTTAATCTAATAAACCGCCCCGAGTCGCACCCGGCGGGAAGGTGCCCATCACGCTGGCAGCGTCTCCACGCTGAATAGCCAGCGAGATGCGCTGCACCAGGTACGACGGCGCGGGGCTCACCTGAGCGCTCTCTCAGCCCAAACCTCGGACAAAATCCTTGGCCACCGTGCACCATACGCCCGTGGTCTCCACAGTGAGTGGAACGAAAATATAAGCCGTTAATTATTGTAAGTTTAAAATTTGTTATTTTTGTAAGTACTTACATATATTTATTTCAAAAGATGTGCTTACGATTGTTTCTTGCGCCGCTTCTTTTCTTTCATCTATATCACCTTACGAAGCGGTGGTAGAGTAAGAAAATGACTTTGTTAAAAGGTACTTGGTACTCGTACTTGCAATAAAAAGCCCGCATATTTGGTACCCGATTATGTCAGCATTTGCTGACTTTTCCCCCTTTTGGTCGGCCTTCGCCTGAGAGAGAGAGGCTGTGACCCCCGCTCCGGGTCGTTCTTGGTGCAGAGGTTGGCCGTGGCGATTCAGCGTGGCAATGCCGCGAGCGTCATGGGGACCTTTGCGCCGGGGTCGACACGGGGCGGAATGTTTGAATAAGGATTTTCATAAGTGTTTTTTTAATGTTTTTATTGACGAAATTCCAAAATAAATATTTTACTGGTTTTGCTAAATATACATAGAAATATACTCAGAGTACATAGAGTATCTGCAACGATATTGTCTTTTCCACTGATATGCTGAATATTTGTAGAAAATTGAGAAATATACTGAAGTGTCCTTGTTGCCTTGGAGATGCTTTATCATATTTTTGCTGTAATGAAAATGTTAGTGCTTTGTGGTCTGTTTGTTCTCTATTTGTTGTTGTCTGTTGTTTTCTATTTGTGCAATAAAGTGTATTTTACTTACTTACTTTCTTACTTAAAAATATTTGACTTTGACATTCGAAAGCGCAATGGCTAAAATACCTCTGGACCATTGTGATGGACCACTTCTAGCACAGGCGTTTCAGCCTAGCCGAAGTTAATTTAAATATTGATAATACTGTGTAAAACATTTTGTTTATCCAACCCTGAAAAGAAATGCGAATGGGGGCGTTTAAAAAGTTGGCAACATTTTTATCTTCCCACACGAAATGTAACGATCAGATTTTATATTATTATGGATTAGGTACTTAAGATAGAAAAATATTTGGGAATTTCCAATTTTTCGAACAAAAGTATCCTGAGAGAATGTAAAATTAAATAAAATACCTACGCAATTAATAACAGCGTATGAGGCGTTCCATCTATGTCCTCAACATTAGCCGCGCGTCGAAAACCCTCTAATAATAACACAGTAAGGTGAGAGGTCTATGTCTACTTACCATCAGGGTCCCGTTTGCTCGTCTGCTCTCCTTATTTAATAAATAAAAACGTATCATTGCTTACAAAATGGTAGACTGTTTGCAAAAGCTGTAAGCAGCTTACGATTTCGCTTACATACCCAAATGTTCTGTTACGATATTCGCTGTATCGAAATGTACCTGAAAATGAATGAGAAAACATATTAAGTACCTAAATACAACTTTATTGAAACACATTAAAATACACGACACATTGAGTTGAGACTAATTGGTCAGGTTTCTACGTTTAGGTGAAATTCTCTTATATAACGTTTTCCATAATGCTTGCACACCTACTACCTCTTTCTCGAAATAATTTCCTCTGCCCGAAGGTTGCCTTGAAGAGATCGCTTTTAGCGATAAGGCAGCCTAAATTGTACTACACTATTTCCTTTTCTATCTTATATACTTTACTTTAGGTTCTCCGATGGATCTGATTTCGGATTCGATACAAATAGGTTTAGACGCATGTTGCCAATTATGCATAACGCCAAACACGCAAATTGCCAGAATAGGTCATACTCTACAACAAACTTTTTCAGATCTCAATGAGTAATATAATACTTTGCAAACAAGGACTCGGCTCGAGTTTGCTCCACTTTCTTGAAGACTCCAATTCATTTTTCATTCAAACGATATGTCATTTACGTTTAGTACGAGATTGGCTTAGTGGCCTTGATTACGAGGGCACGCAGAAACTTTTAAAGGTAACACAATAATAATAAAAAACACATACACACACCCTTCCTCTCTCACATACACGCGTGTAAGAAGTACACGCCCACTCATCCCCTCTCTCACACGCACACCCTATAACACACCCACATACACACACACACACATACACACACACACACACACACACACACTCACACACACACACACACACACAATGCATTCCCACCACCATATTAACCTTTATTATTGTTCTTTTTTTCTTCTTTCTTCCAAATCTTGTTAGTTTTATATTTTCCCATGTTCTGTTACATGTTCATTTGCACTGGTCACAGGAGAGATCTGTCCTCCGAGATACAGGAAATTCCTAGTTCGGAGGTCAGCGTTTATTGTAAACTAACTTGTTGCTCACTAATTTTATTTAGTTTAATATAACATATGCTTAAGTTCCTACTGGTGGATGGACTATGAATCCATTGTAATCTAACCGCACAAATAAACTATTCTTATTCTTATTTAGTCCGTATTTAGAGTGATAGCCACAGAAATAAATCAAGATGTATTACTGTGGTGATAACGTGATAAAAGTATTTTCATAATATCCAGTCGTAAGTAGCTAGCGCAATTTGAATATCCGATTCGGAACTCTCCCAGCGGCGGGATGATGAGGTAATTATCCACCGTAAGGAAGGGGAGGGACCCAAAACGAGGCCTCTTCGTATATCCGAAACCTGTTTTTCACGCTCCAGGGTCGTTATTCGCTCTATTGATTATGTGACCCGATTTAAGTTCGATTGAGGAATAACTGGATCAGTTAGTGTATGAGAGGGTTTTGGGTTCAATTCAGGATCTATTTTATACTTGTCACTAGTGGTAAAAGGGTCAGTCGCTCCATATCACGCGATAGTATTGATTGTAGCATAAACAGTACTAGTAATAATATCGATAGTGTTATCGAATAAATGAGTGATATGCAAGATTTAGATACTATCGAAAGGTTATGGAAAAACACAAGGGATACGGTATTAGAAGACGAGCATATTGAAATAAAGGTGGGTGAGACATTTGATCCAAAACCAAAATCTATAACGGTAGGTACTGTGTAGTTAAGATCTATGACGGTGTGAAGTATCACAAAAACCAAGGTTAATTTAAAACGGAGTTGTAGTTAATGAACAGTCGGAAGAACGGCGGCGAACTGACGCTGAGCAGCATCATGCTGTTGGACCTGGACTACATCACTTGATTTGACGGAACGCTTGTGATTGGCTGCAGCGAACCGAACCGGCGCTGGAACCGGCATCCATGTCATAGCGATGCGGGAAAACGTCGGGTGGAAGAGAGTTCCACATTTTACAGGTGCGTGGTATAAACGTTCGTGAAAAATTATTACATATATGGCGATTCGTACATTGTTGTTCGTCGTTTATTTCGCTCTAAGTTTTTTTTTTTTTTTATTAATTAGCTACGACAAACAGGCAGACGGGCCACCTGATGGTAAGTAGTCACCGTCGCCTAGAGACACGTGCAATACCAGGGGCATTGCTTGTGTGTTGCCGGCCGTGGAGGGAGAGGACTTTTTTAACGTTCTTTTTGAAGCATCCATGTCATAGCGATGCGGGAAAACGTCGGGTGGAAGAGAGTTCCACATTTTACAGGTGCGTGGTATAAACGTTCGTGTAAAACGTGTGTTCGTGGTAGACACCCAAGGCTTTAGAAAGTGCGGGTGAAAATTCAGATTGCATGACCTAAATCAGTGTCCCAGTGAAAGTGTGATTAGGTCGTGGGTCAGAAAATTCGAGTTTACTGGTTCGATTATCAACCAGAAACCTGCTGGACGCCCAAGGTCAATAAGAATAGAGAAAACAATTAACGAAGTTAGAACTTCCGTACAAATCGGCGAGGGCAATCTGTGACTGTAAATTCCGACCGATACACGGCCATGTTACGAGATTCTTTCTTCCCGCAACTGCAAGAATTTGAAGCGTGCGACATGGTTTCAACAAGACACGACATGCCATACATCTGATGACTCCTTGGCAGTCGTAAGCGAGATGTTTGCAGGGAAACTCGTATAGCGCCGAAGTGATATTCCATGGCCGCCCAGAAGTCCAGGTCTAACACCACCGGGCCATGGCAGAATACCAGCGGCTGATGACACCCCGTCGTCAGCCAATATGCTGAGTCATGGACCCATTTGCCTTCATGTTTTAATTTTATTGCATTTTTATTATATTATATTATATTTGTATTGTACTGAGGGCAAATAAACGGTTTTTCATTTTAATTTTTTCACCTACTTTTTATCTGTGGCGACACATGAAGAGTCGAGTTTACTGCAATAATCCAACACGATTGCCCAATTGAAGACCAATATCCGAGAAGAAATAGCCGCTATTCCACGCGCAATGTGCCAGCGAGTTTTTACCAACTTGAGGTCCAGATTTAGGAGTGTTTGCAGCGCGATGGTTCACACCTGGATGATATATATTTTTTTAAATAAAGTTCCCAGATTTTTATTTTTATTTGAATATAGATTTGTTTGTGTACCATTTTTTGCTTTTTTTTAAATGTTTTTTTCAAATCCACCAAACTTTCGAGCCCAACCCGTATCACTCAGATTTTAATTCTATTAGGTACATACGGGTTTTAATTATTGCAAGCGAACCTACCTCTGCTTTTAGAGAAATAATTACATTCGTAGCTGTGAGAATAAGAGATTATATTTCCAATCAAGATCAAGGGTCATGCACCTTAATATATTGTTTATTGTTTTTTTAATAGTGGTAATCCCGAGTTCCCAAAGATTTGGAAATTCACTCGGGTGCTACCAATCATAGACATCTCACCTGATTGGAATCAGGTAGTGATTACCTTCTCTGTGACTTCAATGTTGATAGAGTTTGTAATGCCGGTAACAATGCTGGCTCTCTTCTTACCCTTCAAACCGATACACAGAAATACAAGCATTGATGCTTTGCTGTACTCATAGAAAGTCATATCACCGTTCCTTTTATTTGCTTAAACAACGTTTGGCAGAGTTTACCGTTTCACCGTATTTTCATTCCGCCGAAAATAATAGGTATACCTACCTACATATTACAAAAACGAAGGTCCAGCGAAGAGAAAGCGATACCCCCAGAGTATACCGCCATTGAAATATAAATTCGGCAAAACGTTACTGTAAACATGGGATGAACAAATACAAGAGAAACGGTATTCAATTTTCGTAATACAGTTGATTATATCTAACTCACGTACAGTCGCGGTCAGAAAATGTTTACCACCCTAAAGTCTATAATTGCATGCATACGTCAGTTTTACAAGGCCAGCGACGTTAAAATTGTAATAAGGCATTGATAACTCTCCTTTGAAAATTGAACTTAAAAAGCAGCAAAAAGAGACCAAGTTACGAAAGTAAATAAACTTCTTGCACATTTATTTAATTTATTTTTAAACGCTGCCCATTTTTAACACGTAGCAAGTACATTGATTTTATGTAGACCTTATTGCATGTAAATAATGAACAAGCTATGGCAGCCCCCGTGCCGGAAATACATATACACAAGAAATGTTTATAACATGTGCATAATAGTGTACAACAAATTACCTCATGATATAAGGGTGTTAGAGGGTAGACTCTTTAAAACTGAATTAATGAAATGGCTGCATGAAAATCCTTTCTATAGTGTGAAGGAGTATAATGAACATTCACATTAGAACTAAAATTGACATTATTTTAATTTATATTCTTTGTAGGTATCTGACATTTTGTACGTCTTTTAACAGGCTGAATGCTTTGACTTTAATATATTTTTAAGATCTTTTACTTTCTATACAGTATTCTGACAAATAAAGTACTTTGATTTGATTTGATTTGTTATATGAAAAAGGAATGAAATTGAAAACTGTGAAACACTTTCAGGCCGCCCCTGTACATAGGTACCTATATAAATAATATAGGTTCAAATAAATACAGCCTGCAGAGAGTAACGGGAGAAAACATTCCGAACACTTCAAAAGAGGCCCGACAAAGCTTGTTTTGTTTCGTCCCAACAAGTTCCATCCTGATCTCTCAAGTTCCTGTTTGCTGACGCGTCTTACGACAAACCTCCGGACAAAGGGTTATCCTCAAAGTACCCACTTAAACTAATATTAAGAGAACCTAAACACTTCAGCTCTAGAATTGTACTGTTGTCTTCGTATGAGAAGCTCTGTGTTATTTATTTAGGATCTCTTTCACTTCAAATCGGCGAGCATGCGTGAAGAGATGAAAGGAAGGGACATTACGCGTGGGCCAATCGCGCTGTCGGTACACGAGGAACGGGAAAAGAGAAACAGGAAACTTCCTAATCGTGAGATTGATCGATCGAAGTGATAGGAAAACGTGGACCGAGTGAAGGTAGGTTTACACCTGGTCAAGTGGAAAGGAAAGTGGCGAGTGCCTGGCCAGTGACAAAAAGTCAAACAGAATTTGGATCCACTGGCAAAGCAGCTTGCAAGCCAACTTGACTGTCTTTGCCACTTGACTAACGCACTGTTCCAGGTGGAAACCAGGCCTAAGCGCTATCGGACGACGCGGAATATCCCGAAATGACCCAAAAGAGCTGCCCTACTCCTAAAGAACATGACATTTTTCACAGAAAGTGCGACGGAATCCCGACTTACAAGATACAGATTATCGACCTAGTTTGTAAGTCGGATGTCCTTTTTTGTGTGCCCTGTATAAGTAAATAAACTTTTTCAATTTTTTATTTTTTTTCAGTGTTAAAACTGCAATGTCGATGTTTCGTGTCACCTGGTCATTACAATACTCTATACAGGCTGTAAGCTAATTAAAACTTGTTATCTATAAAATGTACTGATAGTGACATTTATCACGACACAACATATTAATGGTAAATCAATAAAAGCTTGTTCTGTACGACATTACAGAGTCATACGAGTATCTGATGATTTATTATTAAGTAGAATCGACACGAGCTTTTGACAAAACCCTAACGCTTACTTGTAAGAGTCGTAAGTAGTCGGAGCTGGTTGGTCACCGGACCGATATAACTTATGTTTTTAACACGTAATATTGACCATTATTACTATAATGAATGTAATTACCATTTCAGATACAGATCATCATCATCAGCCTGTTAATATCGCCACTGTTGGGGCACAGGCGTCCTCTTGTACAAAGGGGTACGGGTCATGATCCACCGAGCGGGCCCAGTGCTGATTGGTAGATTTCACACGCCTTCGAAAACTTTTAATTTCCTCAGACATGCAGGGTTCCTCGCGATGTTTTCCTTCGCCGTTAGATCAGTCGGTAAATGTACGTTAAGTCTTCGAAAAAAATCGGAATAACTCATTGGTACATTGCATTGCATGGTTTCGAACCCGGACCTCCCTCATGGGAGTCCGGCGTCCTAACCAATAAGTCACCGACGCTGTTACAGTTGTTGTTCAGATACATATATATTTCTAGATTTAAGTTAACTAGATACCTAGATATTAAACAGTATAATAATGTTAGTACGAATGTGGAATATTGAGTAGTTGTAATGATATCTTGACATTACTATGAATGTGACAAAATACTAAATGGGTTCACTCACCTTTATAACATTATGATAATACAAAATCTACGTAAACGTGCCCAGTGTGGAAATCTGTAGCACGAGCTACACACGTAACAAAACGTGTGCTACGCTACCTTTAAAAAAAACAATTCGTAGCACCGTAGCAAGTTGCTACGAATAGATTTTTTAAAAGTTGGTTTTTCGTCAAAGCGTTTGTCGTCGACTTTGTGTACATTTGTATACTTGGCGCATAAAACCCAATACTATCCTGAAAGAGTGCTGCGTCTTTCTTCACGCCTACGCCTGTAACCTGCAATTTTACACCTTACCGAGCAGCTCTACCACAGTGTAGAAAACATACTCTTATATTTTATTTTCGCACACTTCACAGCTTTATACTTAAAACTACATATACTCGTATATCACAAACATATAGAGCGTCGGTGGCCTAGCGGCTAGGATGCCGGGCTCCCATGCGGGAGGACCGGGTTCGAAACCATGCGATGCTGAGTGCCATGTAACAACGAATTTTCGGATTTTTTGGAAGACTTATGTACATTTACCGACTGCTCTAACGGAAGGAAACATTGTGTGGAAACCTGCATGTCTGAGAAAATGAAAAGTTTCCGAAGATGTGTGAAATCCACCAATCAGCATTAGGCCCGCTCCGTGGATATCATGGCTCGAGGCCTGTGTCCCAACTGTGGGGACATTAATAGGCTGGTGATGATGATGATATTGCCAATTAAGAAGTTCAACTTATTATAAATTTTTGAATAATCGAGGAAAGGTATAAATTAACAGAATCCCAGTGGAATTGTCTGTCGCGTTGCTCGTCTGTGAGGTGAGTATATTATGTGAGTGGAGTGTGGTATAGGTTCTGTGATCAGGAGATATGCTGTTCAGTGGTTTTGGCCGTCAAGAAGCGGTTGAGAAACACGATTTATGAACTGATGGCGCGGGAGATAGAAGACGTCCGCGTCACCGAATCTCTCGTCATAGGTGGTACAGTGAGCCGATGTGTTTGATGCTGACAGCCAGCAGTCGGTTCGTTCCACTGAAACGATGGAAGAGATACGTAAATTGAGCTTGTTTGGGTAAGTACATTTATTACTTAAAGGGAGTGGTGAATTTTTCCTGACACCCTAATATAATTGAATGAGGGTTCGGTCGCCTGCTGAGTCAGCCCACGCTCCGACTCAGCTTTGCTCTTTTTTTATTTTTTTTATTTATTTATTACCATGTTAAGCAAACAATAGTGAATTAAATACGAGTATTGACATACCGAAAACCACTGAGCATTGTCCGGAATGACAGAACATTCTGCATAAGGTATGTACTTTATAAATAATGCAATTTTATAAAAGTAGGCATATTAATCTACCCACCCACAAAAATATTGGTAAGTAACTGGTAACTGTTACCGTTAAGCACTGATTTAATGTGATTCCTTATATGTTAACCCTCGTTTAAAATCATAATAGATCGTAGTACGAAATGCTTCCCGCGTTACCTCTAACATAGTGATTGAAAAGTGACAGGCATGTTTTTTTTAATAATTAATTAAAAAATAAACAAAAGTTCGCCAGTTAGTGATATTTGTCCAAGGAGTTTGTGATAAAATGTACCTCCAAGGGATAATAAAGGTAAAACAATGAGGTTGATAACAAGCCGTTGACTAACAATTTTTGGACCGCCCCACGTATGGTTGCGATATAAAGTGCACAGGCGAGTTCGTTGGACTACTGTTAGGAAATAGGCAATGTTTCAGGCTGTGACTCTACTCTGAGCAAATAAAGAGCATGCACCAATCTGCGAGCAGCAATAAGTCAGTATTTGCGGAAATATACATTCGATTGAGGGTCGGAATCGCGCGGCAATTTCGTATTCGGCAAATACTGCTAGCTCCGTACAACGGCCAACACATCAGGGAACTTTGTCGCTTTAAATTATTTGACTCTTTCATACGAATGTTAAGAAATAAAATAAAAAAAATATTGCGACAGAATTCCACAGAGTATTTATAGCTTCATGTGACTTCATTTGTACGTTTTGAATGCGTAATGTATATATGTTGCAGACCGATTATTTATAATCATTATGCAAAACTGCGCCGTTTTATATTACGGCTAAACGACGTTCAGCCGTTTTACGTAAGGGCTGAACCTCAACACGCCCGATTGTATAAACGTTTTGCGTTCTTCTATCCGACGGGTCAACTTTTAACCTTTTTTACAGCTCGTGGCTCTGCCAACAAACATGGCGTCGAGTGCAGAAAATATATTGTTGAAATTATCAAATACGTACATATCAGCGCGAATTACCGGAAATCACGCATTTCCCTAGGAAACACTCGGATATCACCGGGAAATACCGCGAATCACCTGAAATTATTGGCTAATTATACAGTTACGCCTATATAGCCATTTTAAATTCCGCCTTAACGTACCCAGCCATATTGTAGAACGTAACGCATTATCAACCCGGATGAACGACGGCGCCGTTTCGTAAAACGGCTAGCCATTATTTAAAACTGCGGATTATACAATCGGGCTGGACATATCAATTATTGAACAGGCTGATCAAACTCAGTCACTTTAGTTGCTAGACCGATTGAAGATTGGGATTTAGGCCGCCGGAATGTTGGTAAATCTGTTTATTATTGAGATACTTGGTTTAAAAAAATTGGTCTCTGGCTCGTTCCTTGTGAAGGAAACCATCGTGAAGAAACTTGCATGTCTGAAGAAATGAAAAGTTTCCGAAGGTGTGTGAAATCCACTAATGAGCACTGGGCCCGCTGTCGGTGGATTATGATCCGTTCCCCCTTGGTCAAGGGGACGCCTGCGCCCCAACAATGGGCACATTAATAGGCTGATGATGATGATGAAAATGAAATTAACATAACCACTGCCACTTCAGTTGTACGCAATATCGCCAAAAGTGACAGTTTTTGGCGAAACTTCAGGAATATTTTTTTATTTTATTTATAAGGGAAATCTACAGCATTAACAATTATAAAATTACATATGTATTAAACTTAAAGAAGGCCAATTACAGATTTCCTCGTGTATATATGACTTGTATACCTACAGAACGCGGTTAACTTTAAGACTAATATAATCATGTAGAATTAACATGAATATGTGATACATATTTACCACGAGTATTAATTGTATTAACATTTAATAGTCGTGGCAAATATGTATCACTTACAATTATGTAAGTACTTGTTAATCAAGTGCTGGCTAAGTGACTAAGATTAATATGTGGTGGCGTGAGAGTTTGAGGGTGTGTTGTGTATGTGAGTATGTGTATGTGAAAGGGTGTGTAAATACCGACTGTTTAAATACCAATGCAGCATTATGGATTAAACACATATATAATATTGTTATTGTTTTGTGACTCACTCTTAGCTCTATACATGCATGACAGGGTGAAGAACAGTTCCCATGTAATTTAGCTAGTCTGTCTAGTCTTTAGACAGTTCAACTACGGTTATTAACGCTAGCTTAAAAAATACTACTTATCACTTCGAAGTGCTTCCGGATAAGTTTTATAAATAAAACTTAATACTGAAACAAATATGATTTTTTTCGATTGGCGGCGCTAGTGTGCGGAGAATCTGGCCTTAACAGATCTTATAAATTATGTTCCTTCACAGCTATATCTTAGGTACCGTTTTTCTACATACGTGACGTACATTGTGATATTAGTTACATAGATGTAAAAGGTCACATGTCCAAACTGTTGTTACAACGTCAATTCTATTCTAGTTTGCCCTTATCATCTCTAAATTCCTCTAAAATTAGCATAACAAAACAATAGATCCTAAATCACACCCTCAAGCAAACAAGGCTATAAGTAGTATCAGGGGTTATGTTTGTTTATATTTATCTGTGGCCCTTCAAAGTATAATATGAAATAAATCACGGACAGTTTATTTACTGTTTACTTCCTACGCTTCTAAACTCAGTTTGGATTTTCAACACAAATAGGTAATAATATTATTTCACGCCTCTGTTCTCTGGAGTTGGGTTTGAAACAAATCAACATAATATTTACACTACACAAAATAAAAACAAAGAAACTGATAAATACTAGAGAGATAACACGTCATCAGGTTCAGTACAATCCGTACCACGCATACCTAGTTCATAAGTTTTGTTTACACTAGCGACAGTTATTGTGGGCAGTTTTAGCTTTCGTTTTTGTTTCGTTCTGTCGAATATTAATGTCCAGTGAGGGTAGTTTTTATCGTTGATTGCCACTCGCTGACACAGTCTCGGAAACACAGCCCTTGAGACAGCGTCGTTTAGCGCGCGCGTCACCGAAATTCGTCATCGCGTATGAACTATCACCTCCATGGACTCCTCGCAGTGCCGATACAGTGCTGGTGCTTCGGTGACTCTAAAAAACTGCCAGAATTTTGGACATTGTCGGCGCCGACGGGTGATCTCGGGCTGAGACGCTGGTGAGTTGGTTTTTCATTGGTATTTATTGCCTGCCCTGGACATTCTCTCGTTCCCCTTAGTTTAATTCGCCCTCGAAAGATCACTGGAATCGCTGGGGATCGCACAGGTTCCTTGAGAGCGGCATGGGCCCATAAAGTCTCATGGTCTTTACAACATAGAAGTCTACTAACCTTATCCTAAATTTAAAAAAATATTGAGAGAAAAGCAAAAATTTTGAAATTCAGAGGGCGCTACCAGTCCGCTTACTGTGAAGCAAAGAAATGAAATGACAGCGCGTTGCAATTAGTATGCCTCTCCCATGGGAGGATTCATGAACCCTCGACGTTTCGAGTGTTTTTTTCTACGTGGCATTGGCAAATTGCAATCTGCAGCGGCCATTTATTAAAAAAGGAAGGAAGGATACGCTTAACATTAATATTATGTATCTATGACATAGATAGATATTCCCATAGATTCTATGGAACTAGTGCCTGTAAATAAAGACATTTTAATTGTAGCCTAGTAAAGAAACTAGCTTGGCAGGCGCTTATAGGATCCTAGGTCGGGTATTTGTCAATAAACATGTCCAGGCAATACGTGACACAATCTGCACTGCATTAGTACCAGCACTCAGGTACAGATACAGGTAGGCAAGGTAATCAGTGTCTGACATGCTGTGTAACCAGCGTGATGTGGGAGTGGGACCAAACATGAGGTATTCATTAGTGGTCGGCTAGTTTATGCCTGACCTGGTTGATACAGTCGGCCTCTAGCTAAAGTATACAGTCTGTCAAAATTATACAATTCAAATTTGAAGTCTATGACGAATGATTAAAGGTTTATTTCAGATTGCAGAAATTTGACAAATGTTATACCTACTTAGAGGCACACTGTACCAACCAATACATAAGACAATAAGAATGGACATGTCGAGAGAGCGTGCGATAAGTCTCAACGAAATTTAATAAGCATGGAAGAGTTACCACAACAATTTGGGGCCAAACGGCACCACATTCCGCCACTGATGCGTTAATAGATAATAAAGATAGATAGAAAAGAAAGATAATAAATTCAATTAAAGTTGTGATGAAGTGTTCTGAGGACGGTGACCCTGGGCGTGCACAGGGCTGTGTGCCCGACTAGGTCTGGGGAGACTACTGACGACTTTGTTTGATTGAAACTCGGATTACAAAATAAGTTGCAAACGGACCGGGAGAATCACAATAATATAAACGCATGCAATCTTATGGCTATCGTAAGACAAAGGGACGGAACTACTTCGACCAGGAGCTGGAACGCCAGTGCGCCTTAGGCGGACCGAGCCGCAGCTGGACGCCCCCAATTGCCATGCTGCTCGAGACCTCGAGCCGCACAGGGCACAGCCTGCAGTGAGCAAGCTCAAACGGCAGCAAAGGAGCCATCCACCCAGGGCGCGAGCTCTCGAATGAGTGCTGCCGGTTATATAACCGGGTTAACACTATATCTATCTTATATAGTGTTGTTATCTTAGCGATAATACCACCGATATTGTATCATATTTTTATGTACGCCCAATTTTGTACCTAGTTTTGTGCAATAAAGATTATTTTACTTACTTACTTACTACCCATATGATGCGATGGTATCGGGCGGTTCCTGGCTCGACGGCGATACTTTTGCGGTGTACGCTGACTGGACGATGTGTTGTGACGTACGCTGATACTTTGCTGAGCCCCTGGATGCTCCACAAAAAGTGAAGCTGAAGAATTGATGGGCGTTCACGATGAGCCCTTATCACAAGTCAGAAATATGTATTGTGTCCTAAATATATTATTTACCCAATGAGAATTTTCGCTTCATGTATTTTCCCACAGATATGGTTACTTACATTACACCGAAAATTAAATAATCGAAATGAATTTGGGCGAATTGGTCTACGCTTCAATTGTCAAACGCTCATTTAAGAAAAGCATTAATACGTCGATGTTTGTTTGGTCGATGGGTCAATACTGGCATATGCGGCGAATAGCCCCAATGCGTGCCAGCTAGATCGCAGAATACATAGAATGTCCGCTCCGGGCGTCTGCGGTTTTGATTACGTCACTCGACCGTAGCGCTAGGACTGTTATAATTCCCACTTTAAAAGAAACAGCCCTGTGAAAACTATTTCCGGCAATGTATTTCGTTTATTAAAAGTTGAAAAAAATATTCCTACCTACCATTCGAACGCGATCGAGTTCGAGGTCCTTTGATTCGCCCTGAGATCGCCTGTACGCAGACCCGTGTGTGCGTTAGCCGATTTCGCGCGTTTGTATTGAACGGACCCTCTGTATTATCTATTCTGTGATCAGATACATAACGATGCAACTAAGCTATGCAAGCTCCAGGCGCACCTTTGATTGTAATTACACTACTCTATGCGAGGTACGGACACAGGTACTGTGTTACTGACTGAGCTACGGGAATGTTGTGTTTGTGCTTTAACCATTAATTGAAGATGATAATAAATGAAGAGATTATGTTAATCACTAATAATGATTATTTTTCTTTGTTTGGTAGGTAATTGTTTAGAATATTTATTACAAAAAATTATAAAAATAAATTAATGCTACAAAATAAAATAAATAAAATGTACTAAAATAAATAATGAAATTATTACACACACATTATTATTATTTATACACACACCCTCAAATACACACACACACACAATGTCCTTATATTAACCTTTATTATTGTTCTTTTTTGTCTTTCTTTCAAATTTTGTCACTTTTATATTTTCTTGGCTTGGCCAACGTCTGTTCTGTTACATGTTCATTTGCACTGGTCACAGAAGATAGATCTGTCCTCCGAGATACAGGAACTTCCTAGTTCGGAAGTCAGCTTTTATTGTAACTAAGTAGTTGCTCACTAATTATATTTAGTTTAATATAACATACGCTTAAGTTCCTACTGGTGTATGGACTGTGAATACTTTGTCATCTTACCGCACAAATAAACTTATTCTTATTCAATTGACTACTTGGATTCCTTTCTACGAAGTCAAAGACAGTACAAGAAAAAGATCAAGGGGAAACTAGAGCCGTTTAAATGGAAGGTAAGTCCTCTCCAGCTTTTCGTCGGGAAATGACCTACCTACTTTAAAAATGACCACTTCTGAAAATTACCACTCTGAAAACTGAAAATAACAATTTCTTTAAATGGCCACGCTTTCTCTAGAAATGACCACTTATTAATAAAATGACCACTTCTCAAAAATACAGACAGTAAATTTGCACACTTAATAGTTCTACATCCCGCTCTTACCCGTTCACGTTTTAATCTTTATATCGTGTGAACATATTTAACAAAGAAGCAAAAAACACCTGTCACAGTTAAAAAACACCTGTCACAGTAAAAAAACACCTGTCACAGTTAAAAAACACCTGTCACAGTTAAAAAGCAACTGTCACAGTAAAAAAACACCTGTCACAGTTAAAAAACACCTGTCACAGTTAAAAAACAACTGTCACAGTTAAAAAACAACTGTCACAGTTAAGAAATACCTGTCACAGTTAAAAAACAACTGTCACAGTTAAAAAACAACTGTCACAGTTAAAAAACAACTGTCACAGTTAAGAAACACCTGTCACAGTTAAAAAACACCTGTCACAGTTAAAAAACACCTGTCACAGTTAAAAGAAAATGTAGTCAGCTGAAAGATACTTTGGACCCAAAGCAATTCCATCGTATTTTCTTTTAAACTGTTCCATTAGTTTTATCCACAATACTTTCAGTCTCTTGACAAATGCACTCCAGACTCGACGTTCGCTTTCCGTTGAATGCGGAGTTCAAACATAAAGCTATCGAATGAAACGGTCACCGTCAAGCGGAAATACAGTCACAAGAATACAAACATGGCGGCTTCCCGCCACAACGTCGGCGCATGCGTGCTGCGCGCCTGTCAATTGTGGAAAACAACCGCTATCGGTTTTTATATACTCGCGATGTCAATCTAGTGTGTGGTCTCCAGACAAATACATCTTGCTCTCCATCCCCAACACCTGCCTTTTATTTCGTGGGTGCGTTCAGCCCCACACATATATTAAATGTAAGTTTTAATAGAAAACATTCCACAAGACGGCCATGTTAAATTAAAAAGAAATTAAATCAATCTCTTGCCCAAGAAACTTAATAGAATATCTATGAAATCTTATCAAAGGCTTTTAATATTCATAACGCTGAGTAGAAAATTAATCTCGATGTAAAACCGTCCCGGTTTAATATCGGCTGGAATAGAATGGAAGTAAATTAAAGAGAAGGGGTGGACTTAGCTCTGACACTGAGTGTCTAGCCAGAGGAGGGGGGAGGTTGACGGTCTTTGCCGTTGTCGTATTCTCGTATATTGAAATTATGTGGTGGTACAGTCGACCACAAGCTATAGTATACAATCTGTCAAAAACCCTTGAAAAAATCTAAACTTTATACGCGCAATATGATACATTTCATAATCTCAAATTTTGACGTTTTGGGCAGGTTGGCCTGTGGCTGACTGTACGTCAGAATTATTCAATTATTTAACTTTATTTTTCTGATGTATTGAACATACGATAGAGATTTTTTCAAAAACTGCCGGACCGATTCTAAAAAATCTTTCAGTAGCTTGTAGTATAATATTAATCTAAGTATGTTATGTAAAATAGATAGAATTTTTAAAAAAAGGTCCCGTCGTTTAAAAAAAAAACTTGCTACCGTATACCATTACATAATTCTGACTATACTCGTACTGTACGTATAGTGGTAGCTGAAGTATATCCAGTATTAAAAGGGGTCAGACAACATGGGGCACAGACTGTACCTAAAAACTACGTCCAACGACGTTATAACTGTAACTGATTGCCGATCATTTTTATTACTTAGTTAAAAATCGGTCAATGCCGAAAATTATACTAACTATGAATATTTTATCATTTACAGATGTTTTCGAAAAAATGGCTGCATCTCAGGAATTACACAAAGACATGTGTTAGTATGTACATTAGTCCCTCTACTGTAATTCTACTTTTTTGTGGTCACATAATTTATTCGTACTAAAACTTTTCCCGGATAGACAATTGTTAAGTACTTAGATGTACTCGTATTACGTTTTCTTGTGAATGCTAGTATGTTAAAAATAGAGTAACTACATTGTACATCATGTTCTTTGAATATGACGAATGGAACAAGTTAACACGTACGGGATTATAAAAAAGAAAAACGATTTATTTCAGATAAACATCGCCCGATCGGCCGGCGGCGGCGGCGGCGGCGCCAGCTTGTGTAACGAGGCCGGCGCAGAGACATCAGAAGTGTAACTCCACTTTGAACTCGGTGTTAGTACTTGGGTATTCGCACAGAGTTCATAGCACGAAGGTGCATGAAGGTAATGACTGTGTTTATGTATGTGTCATGGACCAAGTGAATAATAAAGACACTATGTATAATGCCCGGGCAGTATGAATAATGACAAGTCGAATTGGGAAATATAATTATTAAGTATTAAATATAATTATTAAGTATTAATAAACAATGAAGATTGAATACTTAATGATTATATTGCCCAATTCGACTTGTCATTATTAGTAAGTGAGTAAGTAAATTATTTATTTCACACACAATATAGGTACAAAAAGTGTTAAAGAAATATATGGCAGGGTTTTTTTTCTGTAAATATTACTTTACTACTTCTTTAGTAATAAGCTGTGACATCATCAAAATTTAATTATAGTTAGGTTTTAAATTAGTTATACCTATCTTTATTGTAGCAATTATGTAATTTTTTAAATTAAGACATTGCAGTAAAAAAATGATGTTTTTGGTTTGTTACCTTTATTATAATTTTGCTAATTTATTATGATTGATTAATTTATTGATAATGATTTATGATTGATTTATTGATTGAGCAAAAATTTGTACGCTTTCGGGCAGAATATAGTGATACTGAAACACAATGTAACATCTGCATTACCCATGTTTACAAAATCGAATTACTACTCAGTATCAATGTATGTATACTGATAACAGCCTCTTTTCTGCCAGTGCCGGCGCTGCTGTGTGGACGCCTTTCTGTTCTCTGCAGCACTATGCGCAGACAGCCAATCACCGCCTCCACAATTCCCTCGCTACGCAGATTGCCCTCGTTTCGTTTATCCGGTGTTCCGCCACTTTTTGTTTCTAACTTTATTACTCAAACTACTATTGTTTTCATTGCTTTGTTGTGACTTTGTACTCACTTTACCAACAGAATACCAGCGCTGCAGGCATTCTCGTCTGCAGCAATAAGCTGAGTTGAGACCCTTGTCACAACAACAGCAGACCATCAGACATGATTTAGATATGTTCACCTTTGACTACATAATTATTTTATTATAATTATAATTGTTTCGGTCATTGCTGTGTGTGAAATAAACGTATTACTTATATTACTTTACTAAATGTGAGGTGTCGTTTTCAAGATTGCTCTACTGCATGAGGAAAATAATAGAGTTCAATACCGGTTGGTGATACTGGGATATATAATAAGCGGAACGTTGTAGCCTGGCTGTCGATGAAGGATTATGCTGAAACGGAAGAGCTAATAGATGTATTACGTTAAGTGGTATTTTATCATGGTCATTGTTAACCTCTCACATCACACACACACACACGCACGCACACACCTCCAAACACCAACCCCCACAACCTCATATATCCTTACCCCTGTACACCCACAGTATCATTTTATTTTATTTTTATTTTATAAATTTCAAAAACTCATATTTACAGTTATCACCAAAGTATATGTGAGAGAGATAGATAGATATATAGAAACACTTTATTGTACACAAAATCAGGAAAAGTAAAAACTACAGGAATAATAACACGATATGTACAAAGGCGGCCTTATCGCTTAAAGCGATCTCTTCCAGGCAACCTCTGAAGTTAATTGGACATTAAAGAGATTAGCGACATTAGGTGAGCTCAATTATATACATAACAGAATTATATGTCTATATTATTCAAATATTTTAACATATTCTTATAAATACTACCAATTTTATCATTAAATAAATCTACTTCCGGGCACTGAGCAACAAAACTATTAATCAATTAATCATATCCCGCTGGCTATCTTAGTGAGGACTGGCATGCTGCAAGACAGCCGTTTGCTAGTGCAGGTGACAGGATTTGATTTTTTATAAATAGATACCTACCAACTTGTATTAAATATTGTATTGTATTGTAGTATATTTTTTTTTAATATAAATTAGCGGGCCACCTGATGGTAAGTAGTCACCGTCGCCTAGAGACACGTGCAATACCAGTGGTATTGCTTGTGTGTTGCCGGCCGTGGAGGGAGAGGACTTTTTTAACGTTCTTTTTGAAGCATCCCATGTCGTAGCGCTGCGGGAAAACAACGGGTGGAAGAGAGTTCCACATTTTACAGGTGCGTAAATAAGCTTATTAATAAATATTTTGAATTTGAAATAATCAAATACATATGAGTTTTTTCGGTTTAAAAAAAGACTGAAGTAGGTACATTTAGCGACTGCTCTAACGGTGAAGGAAAATAACGTGAGGAAACAACAATACATATTCCAAAAGAGTCATTATAATCATGTAGTTATTTCAATAGAATGATCCTCATGGATGAGGAATACGACTAACAATTAGAAGAAGAGTAATTATTTAGGTACTGACACGTACATAGCCATAACTTTCAGTTACATACGAGTGTACTGAACCACTAACAATAACCACGGGCCCACGCCCATGGGACCATAACTTTTAGTTACGCAGCATACCATTTCCTTGATTATTTTTTTCCTTGCTTTTCCCTAGTACCCGGGAGCATTAGGGATAGCAGTACCGCAAGATATTAATAAATATACAGAAGGTCCGCTCCGGGCGTCCACAATTTTAATCAAACCAAATAAAAATATTTTTATTGTAAGTACTTACCTTATAGTACATTTATACAACATCATCTCTTTTACTCTACCACCGCTTCGTAAGGTGCTGTAGCTGA
This sequence comes from Hofmannophila pseudospretella, assembly GCA_947369225.1. Taxonomy (NCBI): domain Eukaryota; kingdom Metazoa; phylum Arthropoda; class Insecta; order Lepidoptera; family Oecophoridae; genus Hofmannophila; species Hofmannophila pseudospretella. The sequence goes on from OX376324.1 coordinate 456,848, forward strand.
GAGGAAAGAAGCGGCGCAAGAAACTTTCAGCAGCACATCTTTTGAAATAAATATATCTTACAATAATTGTGAATACAATCATATACACAATGTGCAGAGCTGGAGCTGAATTTAGGACCAAGCCTCTTTATCATTTAAGTAGTCATTTATTTCATAATAACCCTTTTCACATAAGGCCCGTCTTAAATTTTTTCCCTGTCATATTTACTACAGTATCAGGTATCTTATTATAAAACCGTACACAGTGACCCATAAATGATGTGTTTACTTTACTAAGTCTAAAGCGTGGGACTGCAAGGTTGTTTTTGTTTCTGGTATTGAATATATGATTATCGCAGTTTAACGGAAACAACTAAGTTTTTGTGTAGATTACCCACACTCGATGTAGCGCTAGGGCAGCTATAATTCTCAGTTTAAAAGAGAGAGACTCGTTAAAAGTATTTCTGGTAATGTATTTCGTTTATTTTAAGTACAAAAAATAATTCCTATAATTCGATCGCGCCACAGCGCGCGCAACTCGTGACTGAGTCCGTCTGATTCAGTCTGAGATCGCTCGTACGCAGCGCCCGCGTGTGCGTGGCCCATTATCGTTCGTTTTTATTGAGCGGACCTTCTCTATTTTTATATTTTGTGTCAGTACACACTGTAACGGCCTGTCCGGGATAATCTTCCCTAATATTAGCTCCGCAGGCCGGGTAAGGAATATTATTTCCCGGATTAAGAATTAAACGACTCTGGCGCAGGATAAGCCAAGATAAGAGGATTGCTGTTGTTTATCTTTATTTGGAGACGGAGACAATATGGGATTGCGATCATTTTGATCACGAGTTTGTCGAGTACTTGTTGGTTTTAAGAAAGTTGTTTCGAACGAGGAGAGGCTGGTAACTAGTAAGAATAAGGTAATTAACTCATTATGTAAAGTAAAGTATTGCACAAATATAAAATAACAAACATGAGATAGAAAAGGAAATAGTGAAATACAATTTAGGTGGCCTTATTGCTAAGAGCGATCTCTTCCAGGCAACCTTCGGGCAGAGGAAATGATTTAGAGAAATAGGTAGTAGGTGTGCAAGGTTTATGGAAAACGTTATATAAGAGAATTTAATTTACAATAATAACATATATATACTAAGTACATACAATAAATAGGCAGAGAGATATAGAGAGATAATGATAAACATACATAGACTACATAAACTAAAATATATAATGAGTACATAACATACAGGAAAAGCAGAATAACAACCAGGGTAGATAAAAGGAAAGGAAGGTTTAAAGAGGTAGGAATCAAAGTTCGAGAAAGTGAGCCTTCATTATATGTCTCAAAATGATCACAGTAGATCAATCAATTTTATGAATTGGGTACTTGAGCGTCGGTGGTCTAGTGGCTAGGACGCAGGACTCCCATGCGAGAGGACCGGGTTCGAAACCATATAATGCCATGTACCAATGTTTTTCGGATTTTTTCGAAGACTTACGTACATTTACCGACTGCTCTAACGGTGAAAAAAAACATGGTGAGGAATCGTAACAAAGAAGGCTATGTTTTTTTCCTGCCATGACGTAGGTGAGTATCAACCCATTCATTCAGTAAGATACTGTATTTGTATTCAAGCACACGTGTCGCACATTTCAGAAAGTTTAAACTAGCTGTACACAAAACGGCACACGTTCCGAGTTGCGAACTCGTTCACAATTCGAACAAATGCGGTTGGAATTGAATCGAGAGCCGCGCACGAGTGCGGAGACACTTTATGCCTGTTATACGGGACTCGAGCCCGTCTTGTGACCTGGGTATAGCCTTTTATTGTATGAGGAGAGCAGGCGCAGACGGGCCGCCTGGTGGTAAATGAAGATCTCCCGTGCACATCTCACCGTGGAACGGTCGCGAACCTTATCTCATCTTATGATAGGGGGCCGGGAATAACCCAACGGCACTCCAAGGAGCTCGTAGCCTAGTTGTGAGCACGGTCCGAAAGTGATCGTGCAGGTTAAGCGACGTTGGCGCGGTCGGTACCTGGATGGGTGACCGCTAGTAGCAAATTTCATCTGAGCTCCTCCGTGCCTCGGAGAGCACGTTAAGCAGTTGGTCCCGGTTGCTGTTCGACAGCAGTCGTCCTACGGGCGGCCTGAACAACTCTGACAAATAGGTTGGCCACTAACTATACGATAAGCAAGCAATTTCGACCCTTGAGGATCTTTTGTGCCTACCCCATTTTACACACTGGTCATCTCAGTGTGCAGGTTTCCTCACGATGATTTTCTTCACCGTCAGAGCAGTCGGTAAATGTACGTAAGTCTTCGAAAAATACGAAAAACTCTTTGGTACCTGGCACTGCACGGTTGGGAACCCGGACCTGCCGGAGTCTGAGTCCGGTGCCCTAGCCACTGTGCCACCGTCGCGAACCCTAATTTAGTACCCACTTTTACACATTGAACAACCTTGTCATAGTCATGACTAGATTAACGACCTAGCTCATAACTTAATATTGATTTTTCTGTAATTTCTATGGTTGTAATCTGTTGTGTATACCTAATAAATAAATTAAAATTAAATTAAATTAACGCTAGTATTAGATCTCTTTTGATTGCCGTCTACGTTTTACTACGTTCGCGACTGACAACTCAAATCATGAAGGATAAGGGAAAGCAAACGGGACTCTATTTTTTTTCTTAATTCAGGTTCGTATGATATTGGCGACGTTAAACATAATTATTTCATTCCCTTTTGCTCAATGTGACAGCGACACTAAAGTCAAGCCTTGATGACTCGTGTCATAAATGATTCTGACTTCGTTTATCAGTTTTGGGAGGCACACAGATTTGGCACACTATAATTGGTACTAAACCATTTACGTAGAGTTAAAATATACCTTTTAGATGGTGCCAAAAAATTATACGCACGGCCCCTTATACGCAATAATCGTATCACTTTTTCTTGGTAAGAAATAAAAAATTTGGACTTACCACCAAAATTTGCACTAGGTGATCTAGTAGTAGCAACATCAGTTGAAATTATTTTGAATATCTTTATCAGTGACCAAATAATCGTCTATAAACACTTAGCCGTTCCACCCTGTATACTGTGGCTGTTCAGGAGTCCATAATTTTGGAACACTCCCTAAGCTACTAGATAGAAATTGTTTTTTGGGATAGGAGATTTCACTTCGACGTACTTATTTCTATTTCACCCAGAAGGACCCAGTGAAAGGTAGAATTCCTTCCCGGCTCCCGCCTGCGACTCATTTCTATGCTAATGATGTCTCACCCGACACACGACACTGTCTCCCTCTGGCTCGATACCAATTTCATTATTGCGACAGAGATGTAGTAATCCAATGTGTTGGATCGAAGGACAATAGGATTCAATGAAGGAGATAATAGGTACCTATAATTGCTACATTGTGGGTATGTTATATTTTGTGTCTGAGTTTTACAGTCGTATCTAGTTCTTTAAAATTAGCTGGATGGAGAAACGGACGAATGTGTAAGTGTTGTATATGGTGAAGGAAATAAGGAGAATAATGAACACTATAGGAAACCGTAAAGCTTATTGTCTCGGCCACATGGTCAGACATAGTGATTTAATTAAAACCATAATAGAAGGGAAAATTGAAGGAAAACGACAGAGAGGTCGTCCCAGGATTGGATATATGGAGCAGTTAAAGGATTCGAACGGCAGTTCGTCGTACCAGGAGTTTAAGGAGAAGGAGGGACAGCATCGGGTGGAGACTGCTGAAGCGACAGGGACCTGCCCCTTAATAAAAGAAAATCTAGTTCTTACTAAATCACCTAGGCAAACGATCAATCCTCGCCACAGTGCTTGAACTGCCATATATTTTTTTTCAATGGAATCAGGCGTTATTTTGATCAAATCCGTTACTAATTAAAAAAAAATTGTTGGGGCAAAAAGGACCCGCCACTATTCGCTCTCCCCAAAGATAACCAAATCCAGAAGAATTTACAATCCAAAAGAATAACTATACTTTTAATTATAAAATGTTTAATCACAATCTTGTGAATGCTTAATGTTCACAAGTTTTCATCAAAGACAAAAGGCTAAACAATGAGGCATTGTAACGTAATAATAGAACCATAGTTAGTTATTTCAGTTACTTAACCATTTTTTCCTTGTAGCACTCCACATTGATCAATGCCTGTATATGAGCGACAGCTTGCCATCGGCTGAACCGGTTTGGCGCGTCTTATCAGTAAGATGCGCTAACATCGACGCATACTATGCCTACTGCTCCTCGCATTACGACGATCGAATAACTCCGCTAATTCCATAATAGATTAAAGTATTTATATTTTATTGTCATTTTTTGGAAAAGTTATAATACGACCGATTCGTTACTGGCGCACAAGCCCTGTGGCTTATGCCAGTATTATGTTTTACTATATGATTAGTTTTTATTTAAATAAAGGAAGAAAAAAAAAGAACGGTAATAAAGTCTATAAATGGCTCGCCCCGAAAAATATTCTCAACAAAAAGTTTTCGCTGATGAGCCAAAGCAACAACTCCTTTGGTGAAATATTTCCGTTTCCCGTAAATACTCGTCACAAACAGAATATTTGAGTTTGAAAGATTGAGCCTTCTTTGGGTTTCTATTTTTATCTGACTCTTGTTAAATATTCCTTATTTATTTCATTCGATATCCTGGAAAGTATATGGTCGAAGTAACACGAGGAAATAAACACACGCTGTAAGCAGCATGTAAGGACTTAAAAAAGTTACTTTACTATTACAATTACAATATCCAGAAACAAAATACAATAATGATTTGAGTAGTAAAATCGATTAAATCAAATTACTGTTGAATCTAGTGGTATTAATAGGCTGGCAACACAGCTCGTGACGTAATTTTCTCGCTGTGTTGCCGCTAGACTCGGCATTTGGACGCGAATTTTGTCGAGACCGTTCTTAGCCTAAATTGGATCAGGGATTTCTAGGTTCTTGGAGTATCTTAATAAAATAGGGATAGTTTAGGCTACACTCATCTTGAATATCCAGCAGCACAGCATGGGAGCTCGCAAGGTCTTCAGTGCACAAAGCACGTAGGTGTTATTAAGATTAACTCGCGCACGAGTAAAGCCATGGATGTAGGTTTGCAACTTCCCTAATGTGAAAGATAGGTGCATACGCACATCGAATAGCGAAAAAATGTCGTCCATTCTGTGGTACCGTTAAATAAATTTATTGAACAACTGGTTTTTGAAAAAGCTGCCTACTACCTCCACTCCACTACACTACTGGATGTCACAACAATATCTCCGGCACATCGCATTGGTTTGGATATGTCGCAGGGGAAAAGCCGAATTCAGGTAAATAGATAGATAGATAGAAAAACTTTATTGTACACAAAATCAGGAAAAGTAAAAACTACAGGAATAATAACACGATATGTACAAAGGCGGCCTTATCGCTTAAAGCGATCTCTTCCAGGCAACCTCTGAAATATAGCCGAATCCTAGGGATTTGGGGTTAATTGATCGTCAGTAGTGACGGATTGTGGATTAAAATTGTATAACATGTAATAATTAGTTATGAGATTGGTTGGGTTGAGGGGGCTGTAAATATTGCGTTTACGAAAGTATACCTATAACCGTCCTTTAACTTTTTAAAGAGAAGGTAGTATGGAGAAAATAACCCCAGGTAACCCCCTCCCTTCATACACTCCACCTTCTGCCAAAGGTGCTCCGGACTCTCAGACCATCAGTTCTCCCCAGTCTTGGCCAAATCCCTAGGGGATTCGGCTATTTGCCTGAATTTGGCTATTTCCCGGCGACAGATGCACAGCTTCCGTTATAATATAACCGAACATCAGGAGCTTTTTAAAATTCCAAAAACAATTAATCTCAGTCTGTTTAATTAGAATAAAAAGCTCAACGGAACGAAGTCAGCCGGGCCGACCTTTCCAGTCGTAAAAATATTTATATTTTTTTTAAATCCGTCATTTCCATAAAGCTCAGCCGTCCGTCATTTCGCTTTTTTAGGGGTCCGTATACCAATATATACTTATACTACTCTTTGGTCCACAGCCTTAATGTTCAGAGATCATTCCAGTTGCTGAGCGGAGCATGTGCCGGGTACATACTTTACAAGTTTACACCATTAATAACCGTCTAATTCAAAATTGTCCCTACAAAAAATCGCCATCATTAAATGACACATTAACGGAAAAAAGTAAAAAATACAATTATGTCGTTTTTCTCGAAAATTTTAGTAATCGTTATTATTGTAATTTTATAATAACTTAAAAGCACCTTATAATATAAGCAAATATATCAAGTAAGGGCTGATTTAATTTTAGCTCGTACCTATTTATTTATTTACACAGGTTTGTGTGTATAACCTATGTTGTAACTTTATAAGTTAGTAGATATTACCCGTGTTGATCCAATGTGTTCTGCCCACCTGACTTACGGTGCCGAAACATGGACGCTCACAAAAGAAGCTGTGCACAAATTAAGGGTCGCACAAAGGGCCATGGAGCGTGCCATGTTAGACATCACCCTAATGGACAAGATCCGCAACACAGCGATCAGACAACGAACTAAAGTCCTAGACATGGGAAAGCGGGTTGCGACGCTAAAATGGCGATGGGCGGGGACACTTGGTTAGACGTGGTGACGGCCGGTGGACCAGAGCCCTCACTGAGTGGTGGCCAAGGTTGGGGAAAAGAGGAGTAGGTCGTCCAGCAGCCAGATGGGCGGATGACATCACCAAAGTCGCATCGAAGACCTGGATGCGACTAGCACAGGATCGTATAGGGTGGCACAAAAGAGAGGAGGCTTATACCCTGCAGTGGGACGACATGGGCTGATGATGATGATGATGAGATATTACCCGATGTTATAGTGAATGGTGTGTATGCCGTTAATTGACACCTATATCAGTTAAAGTACAATTTTATTAAGATTATTTGAAATGAATAATATATTTGCTGTTGGCTTACCTAAATAAATAAATAGGTATACCAGTACAAACAATATGCATGTCTAATTTCTGATGTATACGGAGCTCTCAGATACCCGAGAGACTCTCACTTAGCCGGCGATTCCATTACATTCTCGGGATGAGGTCCTATCGGATTTCAACTGAAAAAATCTCCTCGGATTAATAGGGAACCTTTGGGGAACTCTCACTATCCTTAATGCATTGAATTAGTATTCGGAACCTTGGCAAAAACATAATAATAATAATAAGCTGCTGTCATACATCAGTACTTAGCATTTAAATTCAATTTAATCCCTGAAAAGACTGCATGTTACAAATACTCACCGCAAATAATCCACGAATCATCTGAATGTACTGGGATGTACTGGGATAGAACAATAATAACAGATAAGACAATACATTACAATAGACCAGACATCACACTCCATGACAAAAAGAACCGAACTGTTTACCTCATTGATATAGCCGTCCCCGACACACACAACCCCACCACCACCCACGCTGAAAAAATAGCAAAGTATGCGGACCTCTCTATAGAACTGAAGACCCAGTGGCGGGTGAACACTGTAATAACTGCACCCATCATAATTTCATCTACAGGAGTCATACCCAAATCCTTACACACGAGCCTGAAAACACTTCAAATACACCCTCTTACTTTCATTCTTCTTCAGAAAGCTGCCATTCTAAACACTTGCAGGATTGTTCGAAAATTCCTGTCCATGGATACATGATCACATTCACTCATCATCAACACTCTCACACACCGATCAACTCACTCTTTTCATTCACTTCACTTTCACTCACTTATTTCTTCTAATTAACTCTACTTCTAATACGTCTTTCACTCGTACTGTCGTTTGACCAAAAGCTGGCGACAGTATGGTAAACTCACCCCAATAATGGGAGAAAAACAGTACTTTAAATAATAATAATAAAAACAATTTATTAATAAAACTCATTTCTACAAATTACACATTGGTTATTCGGATACATACTTACTGCATAATACTGTCATACTAATATTATATTATGAATTGCGAAGACGCAAATCGCGAAATAGTATTAAGGGAGATGGGCCATTATTGGCCGAGGATTTTTAATACCGTGAAACACCTGGAGTCAGTACTAAAAATACCCTTGTATTGTTGATACAGAGTGTAACAAAAACCCCCTATAGTCTCGAAAGAGGCCTGTTAACTATCCATAACTTTTGGATACTGAACACTTGTTTATGTTACAGCCTGTATAAATATTGAACCCAAGCCAATAAGCGTAAAAACTCAATAGGATATCAAAACATATGATAATGTAAAACACACACGTAGGTATAACAATATTATTATTATCAAAGAAAATCATAAAAGTAAAATAAGTAAGTATATTGTTTCAAGAAACCCTCGGATCTTCTTCAAAATATTTGTAGGTAGGTATATACTTTCATTTCTGTGGACAGCAAAGATTTTGAAATTCACCCTTTTGAGATTGCTCGCTAGACAAGTTTTATATGACAACCGCGTCTGCCAGTATTATAATGCATTTGCACAAACCCTTTGGTTCGAAACAGTCCTCACATCATCATTCTAGAAAAGAGGGCGCTACTAGTCCGATTTCTGGGGTGGACAGCTTTGGGCCCACACATGGTACAAATCGACTCAGAATTTGATTTCATTTTCAACAACAAAAATACCATTAGACACCATAATACATTTTACAAAGTGAAACCACAAGTCACAGGTAAGGGCTCGGCGTGTAAAGCTGTGTACACACATTAGGCGAAATCGAGTCAGGCCACGCCCTGAGCAAACCAATTAGGAACACAGGCGGCACTTGTATATCGTGTGTAAATCGCTTACAGCCCAGTCAAATAGACACGATTCACGGGAAATTGACTGTAACTGGGGCAGTGCGTTCAGTAATTGACTGTAACAAGGGGCAGTGCGTTTTGTAATCTAGTCACAGTCATTAGTCATACCTGTTGATGACCCACCTCATATTTTTAAATGACCCCACTAACGAATCCCAAACGAAACCCTTTGCTCGCTGTCGGTGCTCACATAATCATTCTAGAGTAACTACTAGTCAGATTGTTGTGATAATACTAATGACAAAGTATTTTCGATGCGCTGCAGTGCTAACCTAACCTAACCACGAGGACTTACCTGTAGGTGAAGCGCCTCATGTGCCGGTAATTAATGTTCCCATAGGACATGGCATCCCGTTTAATTACAGAATAAATCCACTTCACACTCACACTGCCAAACCATCTCGTCTCAAAAGCCGTAACGGGTTTCTGCGAAGTGTTTCTCCCATCGACTCTGGAAAGAATCCGCCAGAAGTAAGATGCAAGCTGTGGCGGGAGAAATACTCGCCTGAAGATTTCATACCGCCAATAAAAGACCTACCACCGAGTTTCAAACTCCCGTGGCCAACCTGGAAAACGGTTAATCGCCTGCAAACCCAGGTTGGCTGTTGCGGGGTTTTTGGGGTTTTTCTAGCGATCAAGTAAAGTGTGAGTGTAGTGTCTCCCCTCAAACCATGGAGCACTCGCTCTGCTGTCCCGCGTGTCCGACCACCTGCACGCGGGAGGACTTTGCGAGGCCAACCAGAGGGCTATCGATGTGCAATGGCTGCCTTCTGGTCGTGAAAAATTTAGTTCGGATCATCAACTCGAAAGAAGAAGACAGAATAACTAATATTGAACGTAGACTCACCTTTGTTACACCGGGTATAAATAATACATTTAGGTCATAAATCAGCCTAAAACACGGAGGGTAGAAATCCACACTATTTATGATTTATAGCGAGCAAATTACAGTTTAGTTGGCGAAAATGGTCGTCGTGCCATCTATAGGTAAGTACTTCCATTCGCTCTTTGCTAATGCGCTTTCAAGGGCCCTTTAGACAAATTCAAATTTAATTGCCGGCACATTCGATCCCAGCTACATCCAGCGACTTTAAACTTTATATAGCTACATTCAGCGCTGTGTTATTTGATAATTGAGTTTAGGAATCACACTTATATATAATTGTATATGTATTTACCTATGTCTGGTCTAATACATTATATCTCTATGTTTGCAAGACTGCTGGAAGAAATTTCAAATCTGTGTCAATAATAAAATTGTCATACAAATAATAATTTAACTTGGGTTAATTTTTTTATTAGGTATGTAAGTATTTCTAGAGAGCGTCGGTGGCGTCGTGGCTAGGACGTGGGACTCCAATGTGGGAGGTCCGGGTTCGAACCATGCAATGCCATGTACCAATGAGTTTTCGGTTTTTTCGAAAGAATTGCGTCAGAGCAGTCGGTACACGACTGCTCTGACGGTGAAAGAAAACATCGTGAAGAAACCTGCACACTGAGATAACCAGTGTGTGAAGTGGGGAAGGCAATGGCATACCACCGCATTAATTCTGCCAAGAGAGTCGTTCTATGTGATTCCTCAGCAATGAGGAGTACGACTATGTATTTCTAATAAATAAAATGAAAATAAAAACACATTAATAATTGCTATGAACTGTACTAAGGTACTGTTTACATTTCGGTAATGTAGGTTTGCTAGCTAGCGGTAGTGTAGCTTTTGTATGGAACAGCTGATTTTTTTTCGCGATTTGAGAGTTGGTCCCATAATGAAAGTTGTTCAGTTATGAATTCTAAACACCCCTCTTTCGGGACTCTAGGGTAAGTTCAGGATTATTGCCCCACTTTTTGAAATCTCACTGTGGTCTTTTAAAAAAAATATTATTAAATAAAACGAATATTCAGTTTTATAATCATTATAAAAACGCCTTTTTTGTCAGGATTGATACCCCAGTGCGGGATAGATGCCCAGTTGACAAAATGGTCGATCAATAAATACGGGTACCGGTAGATGCCGGAAAATGGGAAACATAGACACCTTGCAACACCAGGCGTGTGGCGTGAAGGCGGCGGCGTGGCGGCCACAGGTGGCCACGTTTGCGGGCGCCCTAATTTACAACAAAAGTTACGCCGGATACTCGCAAGCGGCAGCCACGGCTAGAGATGGGCAGCGGGTAAAAACCCGTCTGGTATTTACCGTTAGTATGGTCTGATACGATATCCGGACCGACATCTGAACCGATATATGATAAAAAAAGATTTTTTCACATCCGTCCAATAGTTTCAGAGAAATCAATACCTATGAATGACTGAGTCGCCCTGCAGGCGAATCTAGGAATTTTGGTGTATTTTTTATTCAAAGTTAGTCATTATCATTATACACATTTACTTTTGAAAAAACTAGATTAACATTCATAGAAAACTATTTTAGAAAGCAGAGTGTCTACATATGCGCCGAAATTGGTATTTAGCGGATCGAAACGGGTATTTACCCGGTATTTATCCAGTGGGTTTTTACCCGGGTAAATGCCCATCTCTAGCCAGGAGTCGTAGCCCACGACCCTCATTAAAATAATGGAATACAAAAATATTAACTGACAGTTCCCGGGACGGTGTAATCGGATTATATTTATATTGAACCTGGCGAAAATCGGAACAGGTGGACGAGGAAATTAAGATTATAAATAAAGCGTACGTTTTGCTTTTCGGAAACGATTTTGTTTTTGATTCAATTCAGTTTCCAAACAATTTTATTTTATTTGTTCAGACAACAAACAAATTTTAAACAATTTATTTTTTATTTTTATTTTGTTTGTTCGCCTTTGCTTATCCTATATTGTGCCCATTACAAAAATTGAACTCGAATCATCATTTTGCTACTTAATAGGTTTCTAACCACGATCCAGAATGCCGACGTATTTTCAGAACCATGGAGCAGTATTTGCAAGAAAATAACAGTGTTTTTCAATTCATGTGTTAATCTTTAAGTTAAGTAAAATAAAAGTAATATACACTTTATTGCACATATATAAAACAACAAACAAGAGATAGAAAAGGAAATAGTGAAGTACAATTTAGGCGGTCTTATCGCTAAGAGCGATCTCTTCCAGGCAACCTATGGGCAGAGGAAATGATTTCGTGAAATAGGTAGTAGGTGTGCAAGCATTATGGAAAACGTTATATAAGAGAATTTTATTATATAAGTATTTAACTTTATTATGTTATTTATATTATTTAAGTTTAAGCCTTTGGTGTTTTTATGTTTACTTATATGTAAGCGCAAACAACAAGTGACGTCATAGTGCACGTGCAATGCCCACCTGCGCTTGCGACGAAGCAAACACGCAGCAAAAGCCGATACCACGTCATGCCGCCCCCCACTACCTGGCCTCTATAAAAGCGGGCGCCCGACCCGAGGTGGGATCATTCTCTTGCGACTCGTCGACGAGGCAGTCGGACTTCATATTTTATTAGAGATTATTGCATTTCCGAATAATTAACCGTAACTGGTTGCTCACCAAGGGACTCTCGTCTGGCCGATTACTATTGAATGTCTAACCGGTTGCTATTGAGGTGACTGGACTGCGACTAGTTGCTGTCAGCTGGCTGAGCAGTAACTGGTTAAACTTAAGGTTACTCCGGAAGCTATTGGTTGCGGTTAAAATGATTAATCCGTGACCGGTTACCGTTGAGGGATAGGACGGTAGCCTATTGCTGGTAAATAACTCTAAAATAAGTTGATTGAGTCAATATAGTTATTAAATTATATTTCGCTGTTTTTTAAAGCAAAAATGGAACCACAGGGTGAGGACAACCCGGAGAATGATAGCGGGCCATCTATGTCCTTACCCTCTGATCTGACATATATAGTTACTGAATGCCTGGTGTTTTGGAACAATCTGTGAACCAGACATCATTATTTTAATAAAGAAATTATTTTTGTATGGAATTCTTAATATCGCTTCCCTGGCCAGCTAACTGCCAGGGCGGCAGGCAAGCCTAGAGTTCCTAGACGTTTACTCATAAATGATAACATTAAGCTTCGTTGTGATAAATATTAATTAGAACCTAAGGCATGAAATCAATTACCTTTGGTATAATCTAACTTGCATCGCTAGAAGTCTTTATACTACTTCTTATAATAAGTCCTTATGAGCTATTCATAAAGATTCTGTTATGTATTTCATTTTTGGACGAAACCCTAGTAATATTCTATTTGTATTCTGTCGTAAAAGTTTCATTGTGTCGTCCCTTGTATTGCCCTCGTACCTATATTTACGTAATTTTATTGAGTGCTTCACAAGTTTGAGCAAAAAAACATACGACACGGCTGGTTCAGACGAGCGCTTTTCTAACGCTGCTGACGTTATTATAACTATAATTTTTAATACATGAAAGAATGAGTTATAATCACTGTCAATATCTATATGACACACGAGACAATGGCAACCCGACGAGTAAAATAAACGAATAATATATCGCTCATTCACCATAAATCTTATAAAATATTTTGGTACAATATTAGGTTATCTAAAAGCGTCTTTTAGGTTATTTTTACACAGTTGATTGATTCATAAACCATGTAATGGTATGAATCAGCCGCTTATATAACTCTTGGTCCTATGATGATTCTATACTTGCTTTTAAAATGAAAAAATAATGACAATAATAATTGTAAGAATGATTAGTTATGATTAGTATATGCTGCATATTGAATGTGAAGCTGAGACGCTTAGAGTGACACAAAGAGCGATGGAAAGGGCGATGCTCGGTGTAACACTGCTAGACCACAAACGGAACGAGTGGATCAGACAAAGGACGAAGCTTAGAGACGTGGTAGACATAATCGAAAGCCGGAAATAGAGATGGGCACACATTGCACGGATGGATAGGGACCGGTGGACCAGAAGAACGCTGGACTGGAGACCACGGCAACACACGCGGGGACAAGGTCGCCCACCTATGAGATGGGTGGACGACATTCGGGGAATAGCGGGCCACAACTGGATGCGCACCGCCTGCGACCGTCGGAAGTGAAAGAAGTTGGAGGAGGCCTATGTCAGAAGGCGGACCACACGTGGCTGAGATAGATAGATAGATGTCTATGTCGATTATTGCACGAATTCAAACTGAAAGAGGTATGAATGTACTTTCTCAAAACGTTGTTTCGACTTTATCGCTGGTTGAGAAGCGTTTATATAGCAATAGCAACATAGTGCAACAAACCGTTGTCCCATTCCTTTGACTGACAAAATTCATGTCATACAAATCGCTTTTAAAATCTATTTGTAAAATTCAAAGTACGATTCCTATTTCCTTCGCTGCCATACTCTGCTTTACTATTGCGATGATAAATAAGTGTTATATAACTACTCGTCAAAGCATCTCATGCACTTATGTGAATTGCTGAAAAAGCGCCCGTCTGGCTTGAAGTGAAGATGAAGTATAATATTTCGCGGTTCTTCTAAATGTTAAAACGTTTTTAACAATAATTGTTTGAAGAGTCCTCGTGGCTCTCTCCAGTGCAAGACTGCGTAGGCAGCTCTTCTCTTTTAATTTGATTCTTGGTAAAACAATATTGGTACAAAATAATTTATTATTTTTCTTAGTTAAGAACTAAAATTAATTATCTTACTAATTACTTTGCACAGAAATATGTACTTATGTTATATATTCATCCATTAAAACCGATGGTGTAGACCGTATATATTTATACAGTGTCTGGAAAGAATATTGCTTTATTTTATGGAAATATTGTTGGATATTCGTATTATAATTAATATGATACAATACTGTAGAGAAATTATGAGGAGTCACTAGAGTAGTGTGACGTTACAAATTGCTCTTGCCGTTTCTTCTTATTTCTACTTTGAACAATAAAATGCCTACAGGCAATCAGAAGGCTCGTACCTTCTGATTGCCTGTAGGTATTTTATTTTTCAGTGTCTGGAAAAAATATTGCTTTATTTTATGGAAATATTGTTGGATATTCGTATTATAATTAATAGTATACAATATTGTAGAGAAATTATGAGGAGTCGCTACAGTACTGTTACGTCACAAATTGCTCTTGCTGTTGCTGCTTATTTCTACTTTGAACAATAAAATGCCTACAGGCAATCAGAAGGCTCGTACCTTCTGATTGCCTGTAGGTATTTTATTTTTCAGTGTCTGGAAAAAATATAGCTTTATTTTATGGAAATATTGTTGGATATTCGTATTCTAATTAATATGATACAATAATGTAGAGAAATTATGAGGAGTCACTAGAGTAGTGTGACGTCACAAATTGCTCTTGCCGTTTCTTCTTATTTCTACCTACAGGCAATCAGAAGGCTCGTACCTTCTGATTGCCTGTAGGTATTTTATTTTTCAAAGAATTTCTATACTGTTGTTCACATTTGTCCATCTATTTATGTCAATTTTTAATGCGTGTCATAAGTTTGACACGTTTGTCTGTGGCATCATAACTTAACAACGGATGATCCGATTTGGACCCGGTTCTTTTTATTTAATAGAGAATTTTTACGAGAATGTTCTTAGTTAGGTCTGATAAAAATTGGATCAGTGGTTTTCAAGATCTCTGAGTATCTTTGATGTCAGATGGGATCTCTGGAACGGTATAGCTAAATGGTTCGAACTTGAGCTCTAATATTCAGGTTCATGGTACGTTTCCGACATCTGAAAGCTTGAGGATCTGAAGATGACCAGGAAAAAGTATGTTTTCAATCTCGCAATATGAAACTGAAGAATTGGAAGTTTATCAGCCCGCCGAAACTGTAAGTTAGATGGGGTCTTCTCGAACCTAAGTCGTAGGGATTCCTGAGATATTTCAGATGACATTTTATTTTTAAAGATGGCGGTCAAAATATAAATGTAAATGATGTGGAGCTAGGAATTTTAAGATAGCCATGGCGAGGCCGAAGTCCGGAGCGTCCCCCCGCCTTCAGGCGTCGCAGGGCTAATGTTCATCCATGTCAGATGAAAATTGGATCAGCGGTTCTTAAATCTTGGAGTATCTTGAGATGTCGGAGTATGATGGGATCTCTATACGGTAACAGTTTGGTGGTTCTAGTTTGAGCTCAAATGTTTATGATCATGGTGACCATCCCACATCTGAAACCTTGAGGATCTGATGATGATCAGGAAAAAGTAAGGGGATCTCCACAATGGTACGTCGGGGGTTTCTTACATCTTTAATTAAGAGTTATTAATGCTTTTATTCTTCGATACATGTTAAATGCCCTATTCACCACACTACTGTCCGCTGAATCTAACCTTCATCCTTCAGGTACTCTAGAGTTTTCATCCCTGAGACAGCTGCCAGATTATCCTTAATCCCCGTATAGCTCTTTATTTCGGGTTCTCATCGGCGGATAAATTGGAGAGCAGTGACGTGTGTCAGAAGTGGGCTCGAGGGAGCAACGCGCGCCTTCCCGGCGCGGTCGAGGATTGGATCTGACCGGGCGCGACTGACTGATGGCTGATTGAGTTGCTCATTCGGTTACAGTTATATTTGGGATATTGGTGGTCTTAGAAAACGTTGATTCGGAAAATCAACGATTACGTGTGTTGTGTGTGTGTGGTTTTCCGAATGGACGTTTTCTATCTGTCACAGACCAAGAATGTTAAAAAAACGCGAAGTCGCGACTTGTCAAACTGTTGGAAAAGTGCCGCTTTTCAATTATTTAATTAAGTAGTATAGTTTATGTACGTGAAGCAGAATCTGTTTGTTTGTTTATCGTATGGTTATGGACAACCTTATTATGATTCACTAATGCACCAAGTTAACAGAGTTCAAAGTCCAATTATCGTGTGTAAAAATATAAAGTTGTTGTGGAGTTAAAATTTTACTAAGTTTAGGTTTATTTTCACTAGTTTGTGGATTATTATGTTGTTTATAAGACACATATGCACATAAATACAGTTTATTTTAGATTATTTTCATGGTAAACAGTGGTATAACGTCACTTCGCATTATCGCTTTCAAAACACAGTCTATTTAGCAGTTTACGCCTAGATAACACTATCACCACACATTTGAGTACTTTTATAAAGAATAATGTTAGTTTTGTCACTGTAGAACACATGTAAATATTTTTAGACAAAAATAAATCCGAATAGTTCAGGCCGCCCGTAGGTCTCAGACATGAATGATTTTTAATTTTTTTGCACACACATATATATCACGATAATTACATTACTACTTAAAAGTAACTATAACTTAGAGTAAGTTCACATGCATATGTGGCAAAAGGGTCCCTGACTCAGCATTATGGTGTGACGATAAGGCTGGACGCTAGCCCCCGCCGCGGCGCTGGTTGTCAGTCAGGGCCGGTGACACGACGACACGGCACGTGACGGTGAGACATGAGTGTGCCATGGTCTAACAACTGCAGCTGTCTAACGACAGCAATCGGTACCGACTGGTTAACGTGCTCTTCGACGCACTTATTTTAGTATTAATTTGGACATTATAGGTCGTCGTCGTCGTGGCAGTCCCTCGTTGCGAGGATGACTTTTGCTAATCCTAGGTATATTGTTGTTGTCTCTGGTGCGTCTTGGAGTGGCTCAACAACCCGATCCTGGAGTTGCACTCGCGACCGCATATGCTGCATCTTGTCACCGTTGGCAGCCTGTCTGTCAAGGCCGGGTTTGCCTCTTTCTCCTTCCTCTTACGCCTTTTCTCTGCTTCAGCTTCCACCCTCCCTGTATATTATAGGTAGCCTAGATAGAACAAACTTAGATATAACATCGAAAATACTAATGTATATGAATAGAATAGAAAACCTTTATTTGATCAACACTCCACAACACAGGTACTAATAAAACTATCAATTAAAAAATTAAAACCCACCGCAGAACATTCAAACAACGCAGCAGGTAAACACGAAACTTTTTCCATTCTCTTTGCATTAACAAAAATAGCGCCGTTGGGACGAGCTCCGCCCGCGACAAGCTGGGTGGGAAAGTTTATTAATCAACGTCTCTTACTACTGCTGCCCCTGGAGACTGCGCGGAGACCAGACCAGAGAGCACAGAAATAAGTAGAGAAGATTACTATTGTCTAGAACAAGGAAGGAAAATCAGGAGGCCTATCCTAGAGTGACCTTTAAAGATTAGATTGATAGAGGATCATAGATTTTAATATACAGAGCAGACGACCCCAACGGCGAGCATGCGTGAAACGACGAATGACTGTGGTGGAAGCAAGAGAGGCATGCTAAGACAGAGATTCTAGGCGCTTTCTCTCTGCCTACCCCTCAAGGGATATAGCGTGAAGTTATGTATGTATGTAGAACAAGGTTGTCTATCCTGTTCGGAGAGGGGCGCTGGAATCTGTACGACAGGCTTGCCATATTTTTTTTCTTTTTTAATAATTATTTAGGTAATCGGTGTCCGGATTATCTTCCGCCCCCTCCTCTATAACAGCTTGTCTCCCGACATAGGCCTGCTCTAATGACTTCCATTCTTTCCGATCTTTTGCCTATCTAGTCCATATAACACCTGCCGTATACTTTAAATCGTCTTCCCACTTTCTTGACTGTCTCCCTCCAGGGAGACAATAAAAAAATAACATTACCTAAGTTTAAAAAAAATCACCAATGACTACCGGTACAGATCACGAACATTGGCCCAGATACGATAATCTTTAGTTGTTCTTTATTATATTTTCTTGAAGCCATCACACCATGATTCATGATTCGCTCCACCGGTAGCTCCCTCCCTCCAATCTTGTCTACACTTTTCTAGACAATCTGTTTGACAACCATCGAGCAGACTACTCAAGATGTGATCCATCCCGATATCTTCTTGAAATAAAAGCTAATTGTCCATCAAGATGTGTGTTCCCATGTCCCAAATGCGGGTCAACTGGCCGTGAAATCTGTTGAGAACAGCCACTCCAGCGCTGCTCGCTCGTGTCCGAGACGCCCTCAATTCTTCTCGAGTGCTCTCTTCGCTTTTTACCACTCCATTTTATGAATGGTCTTTGACTTTGTGATGTGGAGAATGTTTTTTTGAAGGCAGAAAGCCTTTAATCGCCGCCAGACTGTAAGGAGGTCAGACGTTTTTTAGTACAGTCGCAAATACACATTGTATTCAGTGTATCAGGGACAAACATCATTATTTTTAAGAGGATGAAGCATTGTTGTATTAGGACCGTTTAGTTTTTTCTTAGGGTACTGAACGTTTCAGGACACTGGACATTTTGACACAGATAAAATGAATACAAACAACATGTACGAGTATATTTTTTTTTAAGATTGTATGGATAACAAATGGAACAATTCATCTTAGTATTTCAAAATAATTATGTTGTACAAATTATTTCTTCATTCATTTACCTTCATATTCATGTTACGTTGCTCCATAAAGGCAAGATCCCTATGGGATAAGCCCTCCTTTGTACATGTTTTAATGTTTCTTATTGCTGTGTATTTTATATTAGTACAAAAAAGAGACTACAAACAAACAAACAAAACAAGATGCGTTTATAATTATATCCTTTGATCCTTGTGTCTGGACTCCTCCTGGCCATTGTGTGATATAACAATTAAATTTAATGTAAATTCAGTAAGTGCCTTACCTAAATACTTACTTAAGTACATATATTTTATCAGTTGTGTACGAAGCTTATACGTGACTTGCGAGTTCAGCTTTATAAACTTTCTTACAACTTTTCCACTAAATCGTCAATTTTAAGGAAGGACCGCAGTTAAGGCGGCATTTAAGATTTATTCCCTCCTAATTTTATAAGCATGCTATAAATAATACATTACACTCGCTATATCGTGCTCTGCAGGGGTATATAGGCAGAGATAATGGAGCGCCATGGATCTCAGTCATGGGACGTTACTTTCGCTTCTTCTTTTTTAAATTTATTAGATATTAATTTTCCCTGTTCTCACCACCTCTTAGTTAGCTAATACTTAGTCTACACTAAGGAAGTCTTGAGCGTCAGTGGCACAGTGGCTAGGACGCCGGACCCCCATGCGGGAAGTCCGGGTTCGAAACCATGCAATGTCATGTACCAATGAGTTTTCGGTTTTTTCGAAAGGCTTACGTACATTTACCGACTGCTCTGACGGTGAAGGAAAACATCGTGAGGAAACCTGCGCACTGAGATAACCAGTGTGTGAAATGGGGAAGGCAATGGCAAACCACCCCATTAAATCTGCCACGAGAGTCGTTCTATGTGATTATTTCCTTAGAATGATCACGACCCCCAGCAATGAGGGACACGACTTGGAAGAGAGAAGAAGTAAGTCTTAGTTCTTAGTCTTAGTTTATTTTAGTCTTACTTACTCTTAGTTACTCTAAACCATAGAGCCAATTTTGCTTAAAATTGTGTCAAATTATCTATGCTTTTTACCTACTCTAAAATTAAAAGAAAAAAACCTACGTAACTGTATTGTAACCCTAATATCCTTTCAATAGCAGCTCGTCAATTATTCAGAAAATGTTTTTAATATGACGGCACCACGTTTTCGCGGATCTTAATATAAACGAAAAGACACGTAATTTAGTAACGGAATAAGATAATACCGCGAGGGCCCTCTCCGGCAACTTACCTCATCTGTTATGTGTGCCTCACTCAATTCCGACGTAATTAGGATGAATAACAGGAAAAGCGGGCTGATGTACTACTTATTGAGATATATTGGGTTGGCAACAGTAGTAGCTACTTACACGTTTATTTTGAAGACATCCATCATGAAAACAAAACACAATCTGAGTAGAAAGCCAGGTAGAGGTAATTCCAGACTTGACTTTGAAGAAATGAATAAACGCACAAAAAATCGCTGAAAAATTAGGTATGTTGTCTGGAAAAGGTCGCTTATACGAGGGCTGTTCTGAAAGTTATTAGCTACTTCGTTAATATTATTCAAATATCCCTTTGTTTATAACCGTTTGCAGGCTTATTTCAATGTAAATCTCTATGGTAAAAATCACTGGCCAGTTTCGATTAGTTTTTTTTAATGAATTTTTGGCGACAAGATGTCATCAATAAATTGATTGCAACAATGGACGTGTGGTTTCTCCCGCGCTTTTGTCGCGTTCACACCAGCTTTTTTTCATTGTCTTGCAAATTGTTTTACAGTAGTGCTTTTCAAGTAAGAATGGTGTTTTTTATTCGAAGAACGTCTACAAAATGTGATTAATGTGTGGGACAGTGAAGTAAAGTCAAATAAGACGCTGCAGCCCGATCCGTACTTGGCTGGATTTTGAAGAGCCATACTGCGTCCGGGACGCCTTCTTCTTTGGTTCGGATGGTGCAGAAGCGTGGAAGATTCTCCCAGATAGCATTGAAATGTGTTACACCAGCATTTTAATGAAGACTTGCAAGAGTTGTTTACATCAGACATGGCTGTATGGGCTCAGTTCCCTTTGCCTTAAAAAAAAAAACAACAATGGACGTGTCCCGTGAAGCATTTCGTGCAATGATTTTCTATGACTTCAAACGAGGGTTAACGTTTAAGGAATCTCATGAAAATTTACAAACTGCTTTTGGTGAGTCTTCTTATATTTGGTCTCATTTAATAATAATGTTTCTCCAAGAAATTTACAAGTATAGGGTAAGTACAGGATGATAGATGTCCCAAATTCAAAAACTCCTACTTAGAACAATACGCGGCAGCCAGATATACAGTAAATCGGAAACGTACCCCACCCCTTTGTGCCACGCGGACTGTAGCGGGCAGCGCATGTATCCTGAGTGACGAAGTGTTATTTTTGACCGAAAAAATGAGTGAAAAATAATATTGAGTTAATGAAAACGTTGCACACTTTTTGGATATTAGGTCAGATGTTTTAATATCAGTTCAATGTGTTAAGTGCAGTGTTAATTACGTGTTTATAATTGTTTACTATAATGATTAATGATCAATGACTCCTATAATGGTTAATGACAAAGGCATCTAAATCAGCGCTGTGGCTTGCCTCAGCATTATGCTGAGCTGGTGTCCCCTTTTCGGCACTGTACCACACCGGATGTTCTGTGCTGCATGTGTTAATCTTTGTATACTTCTGTATTGTGTTCTATATTCTGGTGTTTACAGCGCTAAATAAACGATTTCAATTTCAATTTTTATCTATCCTCTATCTCAATATTTGTCGGTAAATATACGTATTAGGTATAGGTCAGTATACGTACTCGTATTACAGTATTAGGGGAAGATTCCCCTAATCTATAAAAAAAATGGATAAAACCGAACGAATTTGACAAAAATCGAAAAAAATATAGAAACGTATAAATTCTTCATAAATCGACAAATTCTTGAATTCACTCGATTTTATTCCTTTTTGTCGAATTTATCCGAATGTTTCAATTTTTCGGAATTTACTCGGTTATTCAGTTGTTTTTTTATACGTTTTATTTAACAAAATATTTTTAATGATAATGAAAGTAGAAAGACCAAACATTACAAACATATACTCAGGAGGTTTCCAACTATTATAGTTTAAAGACCACAGGGGGATTTCATAAAGTGGGGCAACCATCCTGGACTTACCATACCTTAAAAAGTCAAAAATACGTTCGTTGCAGAAATTCAAAAATTATGTTGACCTAAGAACCAGCAAACGAGCCTTTACTGTCTATCTATATTGACTCTCCCGTTGTCCGGGCAGGTGTCACGCACACTTTCCTAATTAATTAATTAAAGCGGTTCACTGTACACAATTAAAACTTTTAACCCCCTTTTTGTCAGTTGCAAGTTTGGAGGCGGTCTGTAGATCCCCGGGGGATACCACGAGTTGGGGTAAACATGGCCAGCCTTTTGCTGCTGGAGAGGTAAATGTATAAATCATTGAGTCCGTAAAAATATGTGATACAATGCCACGGTAAATGGTTTAAGTGTTTTGAAGTATCGGGTTTGTTTGATTGGTAAATCCAAGAGTGGTAAAGGTTCGTTTGTATATTACAGTCCATATTAATAGTGTCACAAAACTCTAGTGTGTACTCTATCTGAAATGTTGTTTTCACAAAACTTCCAAAGAAGAAGGCAACACTGGGTATAGCTGATACAAGAATGTGAGTTATGTATTCTGTAGAATGAAACCTTACATTTGGAAGTATCTACTCAAAAGCCGACCAAGCCTCTTTGATTCAGAAAGTGTTGAGATATTTAAGTGTAGAGCTTTTTCCCTTGTTCTCCATACAACATCATCAAACGAGAGCGGGAAAGTAAGGTCGGTGCATTAATTTTGTATTGGGAACAAAACAATTACGGAGCTTACCCCGACTCCAGACAAAAAAACTGTTTCTTCTATTAGAAAGAAGAAGAAAGAAAGAAAGAAAGATTATTTATTTCCGACACACACATACAAACAATTACGTACAGTCGACAAAAATAATATTAAACAAATATATTACAAAAATAAATAAGCAAAAGTAATTAAGCTTGATGAAGGCGGTGTGCAGCACCGGAAAAAGGGGACTGCCTCAGCCTGTTGCCGGAGCGCTTTTAGCACTGCGGCGCTGATTGTTAGGTATCACCTGTGATCCCTGGCACACAGGGTGCCAGGGATCACTCCCTAATGATACACTACCGGAACATATAAATAAATAACGGAAATATTAATAAACAGAAGTAAAATATTAGGAAACGAAGGAAGGTACTTCATTTTTAAATTATACATTAGAATACAGGAAGGTATGTATGTAGGTATTATTGTATAAAATAGAGAAAAAATAAAGCAAGCTATGAAGATGAAACTGAAGGAAGGAGGTACTACTGTTCGATGCAGCGAAACTTGTATTTGCTTTGTCTATGGCAACGACTTTTGTATTTCAAACAGATAAAGTTCAAGTTTTTTTTAAATGTACCCTTAGTTTTGGAATCCCTCACAGATGGGGGCAGGTTGTTCCAGCATTTCGTTGCCAGATACCTGAAAGCAGCTGTTTTATGCGTTGGCAAGCAGCTGTATTATGACGACACCATCATCGTTTGGAAATCGTCGGGAAATCTCAAAGTCGTAAAATGTCCAGTTGTCAGAATCACAGAATGTCCAAGTCGCGCAATGTCCACATCGGAAAGTCAGATCCTCATTCGCTTTATCTCGTGTGCTGCGGGGTTGACTTTCCTCGTCCCGTGTTTCCACACAGGGCGCGTTTTGTGCTCCTTCGGCTTTAATATAAGCTTCCCTTTTATCCTTTTGTACTGTCGTTAGCTTGTTTTATAATGATGACAATGATGAATATTCTTCAACAGTCTCGTCTACGTCGTGAGGAAGTGTGTTCCACATTTTGCATCGCGCGGCAAGCGTTCGCGTAAATTGGGTCGCGGTGGATACCCAGGGTTCCAGGAAATGCGGGTGAAATGTAAGCCTCCGACGTGTGGTGTGATTTAAGAAGGTGGATGATGGCACCAAGTTAAGTTAAAAAGTACAAAAAACAAACGAAATCCTGATCCTCGCGGTTTTTTTTTTCAAAATGTAATCTGCAAATCTCAAAATTCAGCTGGCAGACGGTCAGTGCTTCCCCCATAATCAGCTTACACCGGTTGTAATTTGGATTATTGTCGAGTAATCCCCGGTAATTGGGCGACTAATGGAGGCTTTTGTCGAAAAATTGCCGGCGGGGGCAGCGGGGTATCGGGGGTGGACAGGAAAGCCTATCGTAAAGTACTTTAGCTTTGAGCGTAGCGTGTTGCAAGTGGAGGAGGCGATGACGAAGCAAAAGCAAATTAGAATCATCCATCAGTATGTTTTAAATATGCAAGTGCGACTTTTGCGTCGCACTGATTTGTATGAAGTGCCACACAGAGAGAAGGTAATTACTGCGTTTTACACTGACGACTTTTGTCTTCTTCTTACCTTATCTTCATGAAAAGTAGCAAAGTTTACCCATAGACATAAAATTGTTTCACCATCTGTGAAAACTTCCTAATCACATTACGAGAAAAAAATCGATGCTGTATACAAATGGGATGTCAAACGTCCCGTCACGATTCCCTGAGAGTGACAAAGTAGACATGCGAAAATGAAAGAGAAAAATATTCAAATGAATTTTCTTGGTACCTAAATTCAATCAGTAAAGAAATGATGTGTATTATGTGACAAAAATAATTTCAATTCCGAAACGGGGTAACTGTATAATTCGGTTCTACGTAAAACCGTATGTTCAGTATTTGATTCAATAAATAGATCACGACTGTGGCCTCTTTTTTAATGTAACTGCATATAGTTGTACTACGAGCCGCTAGATGGCGCGACCCGTCCTCGAATTCGCAAAAGATTGCATTATAATGACACGCCTAACGGCTGTGCATTCAGTTCTAACCTAACTTTCGGGTGACATGCATCCAAACCCGCATGCATCGATTGCAAGGTAAAAAGCGCTAAAATTATAGCCAACGGAACTCAAACATTGTGCTAAAGTGGGTTTGTGAATTAATCTATACCTAAAAACAGTGACGTGTGAAGACATCGAAGCCCGGCCGGGTACACGTGTGAACGGACATTGCCTATCGTTAAGTGGTACTGTCCTTATGCATTATATTATTAAAGGGGTCCACAATCGTGATTAGCAATGAGCAAATACATTTAGTCCTTTACATAACACCGTAATATAAATACGACGAATATTAACTGTGAACTGTGAAATCTATAAAATGTAACTAAGAACTTACAACTTTCCAACACTATGACATAGACACATCAGCATATATGCTGTCTGTCTATAAATATATAATAATTCCCCACTCTCGTTTGGCCTAAAGCCCGCGATTGTGGTAAAATACCCCAGAAATGGGAGATAAACAGTAGTTTTATAACAAATAATAATAATATTAGCAAAAACCATTTTTTTTTAACATTGGTACCTAATCTTTACACGTCACCAATATTCTTCATTAAACCACTCCATAACTGTGCTAAAATTCCTGTCCTAAGAGTGTTTCACTGCAAGTCCAAAGATGGATTTGATCCGGCGGCGCTTGCGTCGCGCGTAAAAATAATAATACCTACTTTACACTCATTAAAACTAATTATGAGCGTCGGTGGCGTCGTGGCTAAGTCGTCGGACTCCCATTCGGGAGGTCAGAGTTCGAAACCATGCAATGCCATGTACCAATGAGTTTTTCGGTTTTTTCGAAAGACTTACGTACATTTACCGACTGCTCTGACGGTGAAGGAAAACATCGTGAGGAAACCTGCACACTGAGATAGCCAGTGTGTGAAATGGGGAAGGCAATGGCAAACCACCCCATTCAATCTGTCACGAGTGTCATTCTATGTGATTAATTCTTTAGAAAGATCACGACCCTCAGCAATGAGGGACACGACTTAGAAAAAAATAACTAGTTATGTACCACTTTTGCCACCCCCACATTGGTATAATTAGATATATTAAAGCTATTATTATAACGGTATTTTTGTCAGTAAAATGTTCGGAACATTTTTCATATACAGGGTGTAACATTAAGAACGGTCAGTATGGGAAAGTCTGAAACTATAAGACATACGAAGATCTTTTCTTAGGAACCATGTCATCAATTTTAGTAACAAGAAAAACTGTATTCATACATTTTTTTAAAAACCTGTACTCAGCCTGGGAATCGAACCCGGTTGTTTTGAAAAAAAATCCAACACTATTTCTATTTAGATATCGATTGTGTAGGTCTTAAGGAATAAATGTTAGTATGAAACGTGATGTTTAAAATTAATAAAACGCATTGTTTCCATATCTTTTAATTTATTTTAGTAGGTGTTCGAAATGACTACCATTTTGTAAAATACACGTTTAGGTAACGATCTTACTATTGAATGTTGTATCTTCAGGTGGTGAATTTGCGTTAAAATTGTCTCTATGGCTGCTTTTAGGTCTTCAATTGTGTCGTAGCTTGTTTTGTACACTTCATCCTTAACGTAACCCCACAAGAAATAGTCTAGTCTAAAATAAATTAAAAGATAGTAATTAATAGTCTAGTCTAAAATAAATTAAAAGATATGGAAACAATGCGTTTTATTAATTTTAAACATCACGTGTCATACTAACATTTATTCCTTAAGACCTACACAGTCGATATCCAAATAGAAATAGTGTTGGATTTTTTTTTCAAAACAACCGGGTTCGATTCCCAGGCTGAGTACAGGTTTTTTTTTAAATGTATGAATACAGTTTTTCTTGTTACTAAAATTGATGACATGGTTCCTAAGAACAGATGTTCGTATGTCTTATAGTTTCAGACTTTCCCATACTGACCGTTCTTAATGTTACACCCTGTATAATATATCAAACTTGTCAGACTTTTTCTGGGAAACGAATAAAGATGATTTTGCATAATAGAACATCTCAATCGGCCCAATACCTAGTGCTTAATTTAGACTTAAATGTTGGTCAGACAAGATGAAAGAGAAACCCTGAAAAGTAACTTACCTAAAGCTTACATTAGAGCCCGAAATAAAAAGCTCCGTAAGTCGTACTACTTGGTACGGACGTAATACTTGATATCGACTTCAGAGGGGCAAATTGTTATGAAATACACAAATAAAAGCTCCGGAACAAAAACCAGCCAAGAGCGAGTCGGGATTCGCTATATCTATAGGGGTCCGTACTTGATGATAAGGACTGAGCGAAAATCTTTCGCTTTGTTTTAATCACAACCTATTAAGACGTATCAAGTGTGATACCTTGGTATATGCTGCATATTGAATGAATGTATAGTACCTGTATTTTGACGTGTAATGAACATTATTAATAAATATGTCTATGTCAAGTTTTAATAGGTATTTGTTGTTAAAATAGAGGATATGGCCAATATTGTAGTCAACTTTCAAGTTCCTATCTTATTTTATCTTATGATAGGCACAAGAAACGACACTAATGACACGGAACATATTATGTCAGTCTGTTTAACCTTAGGTTAGTAAATAATGGAGCTGAGAAACCACCGGCTGGCACCACACGGCCTAGGGCAGCCAAGACTGAGGCAGGTTTACACCTGCTACGCCTACTAAAACTTTGTCAAGTTAGGGATTCAGTTTTAAGCAAGCAATAAGTTTTCCCTTTAAATACAGTTAACAATATAATTCTGTAGTAAGTTTGAAGGTTAACAGATCTTGGCACCCCCTTGGATCTCAATTATGCCTTGTAGTGCACTTGGCCCTTTTTCACATGTATGTTATTGGGATATTACGCCTATTTAAAACCTGACCAGAAATATAAAAACCATTTTCAATTGCCATCTCCATAATACAGTTTATAAAAGTACCTTTGGCGCCCTCGTGATAGGGTTTATATTTTTCTGGTTAGGGTATCTTATCTCATCTTATGATAGGAGGTCGGGAATAACCCCAGCGGCACTTCGACCCTTGAGGATCTTTTGCGCCTACCCCATTGTACACACTGGTCATCTCAGTGTGCAGGTTTCCTCGCGATGTTTTCCTTCACCGTTAGAGCAGTCGGTAAATGTACGTAAGTCTTCGAAAAATACAAAAAACTCATGCATGGGAGTCCGGTGTTCTAGCCACTGTACCACCGACGCTCTTCAAGTTCCTAAATAATACTGTTAATGAGGTAGACCTGGTAACAAAAGTGGTCTAAAATATTCAAATCCGACGAGCGCTTAGGTAGTTATATCTCTATCATTTTTTTTATAAGAATTATATTCGTACTCTATTTGATGAGCTCTAAACAACGATGGGGTACAAAAACTATATTTTTTTAACAGACCCTCTTTGCTTGAATGATACCCCGTCTAAAATATCTCTGAGTCTGTATCTTATTCCGTTTACGAGACGGACGACGGAGCAGCAAAAGAGTTCCGTTTTCTCCTTTGAGGTACGGATCCCTAAAAACGGAAGGACGAGCCATGCAATCTAACAGTTCGATGGGTACGCTGTTGTTATTATCTTTTATTCCTTTTTCTTACTTTTGTTATAAAGATGGAAGTCATTAGGGGCAATATGCTAGTATCCATGTGGGAGTCTACGGTACTGGCACGGATATACTGGTATATATATATGTATTCATAATTATTGTAAGATATATTTATTTCAAAAGATGTACTGCTGAAAGTTACTTGCGCCCCTTCTTTCCTTTCAGCTACAGCACCTTATAAAGCGGTGGAAGAGTAAAAAAGAATGACGTTGTAAAAATGTACTATAAGGTATTTACTTACAATAAAAAACATTTTGATTTTGACTGGTATATACGAGTATGTACTCAAATAATACAAGGTAAATAACATTAAAAAGTGCATGCTGCAGAGCCATAGGGAGCGGCATTAACAAACAGTATACGTAGGTTTTTTATTTTCCTGTTAATATTATGTTTGTTTGTAAATACAGTACTTATCGTAGCAAAGTAATAATTCTTCTATCGCCTAGGTTGCGCGGAACAGATCGTTCTGAGCGATAAGTCCGCCTTTGTACACTTATTCCATGTTTCCTTTCCTATGTAAACTACTTGTGTGCAATAAAGTATTAATCTATCTATCAAAGTTACGATTTTATGTTGGATGGCACGAAGTCGTTTATGGTGATTCTGATGTTCATAGCTAGTGCTCCCTACACCCTAAAGGAACAAACCGACACCGAGACGGACCAGTACCTTACTGGCCGGGGGCTGCCCGGCTTAAAGCGGGCGATAACTGATCAGTGGGCCTACGATGGACCCTCCCACTGACGAGAGCGACCCCTAGCGCCCGCACTTACGCCTATCTGTGCAGGCTTATAACTGGTAACTGCCACTCCCCGTGTTGACCGAGAGATCACTCATCTACCCGGCGCACCACTCGCTTGCCGCGCGTGCGGGCGTGTGTGCCGCTCCCGAATAGGGTTATTTAGCCACGAAAAGCGATGCCTTCGCGACGCTGCTTGAATCGTCTGCAATAGACGTATCAGGCCTATGATGATGATGATGTTCATAGACGTATTGTATTTTTTTAATTAAAATAGGTAGGTAAATACAATTTTTAAAGTAAATCGCAGAACCGACTAAACTAACTAAGGATATCTTTCAATTAATATTTACCTATAAATGATATTGTTCTGGTATTCCTTATATTTCATCTTCTAGGTCGTGTTCCTCATTGCTGAGGGCCGTGATCATTCTAAGAAATTAATCACATAGAACTACTCTCGTGGCAGATTTAATGGGGTGGTTGCCATTGCCTTCCCCATTTCACACACTGGTTATCTCAGTGTGCAGGTTTCCTCACGATGTTTTCCTTCACCGTCAGAGCAGTCGGTAAATGTACGTAAGTCTTTCGAAAAAACCGAAAAACTTATTGGTAAATGGCATTATCTGGTTTCGAACTCGGACCTCCCGAATGGGAGTCCGACGTCCTAGCCACGACGCCGACGCCACCGACGCTCTTAATTTTCTCACTACGAGTAAATATACGATACCAGTGAGGTCTCAATTTCAAAGGTACAACTTTCCATGTATAACTTTCCATTTTAGATTTAGAGGTGTCACTTTGAGAAACCTCGGTTAAATTAACAAGCGCACAGTTTACAAAATCTAGAGTTCACCAGGAATTATCTCAAACCTCGTTAACGCCGCAAAACTTCAAAGACCCCCTCCGCTATACCTAACTCGTGTACGATAAGCACAAACTCCAAGAACAACATATTCGTGTGTCATCCGTGACAATGTTTGCATTCCACATTACACGTCGAGAACGACGTTCTGTTTCAGGCGCTTGTCGTGAACTTCACGCTATGCCACTTGCGGAGTAGGCAGAGATAACGGAGCGCCACGAATCTCTATCATGGCACTCTTCTCTTGCTTCCTCTATATAGTCTTTCGTCGTTTCACGCATGCTCTCCGTTGGGGTCGTCGACTCTGTATATTAAAATCTAAGAACACTCTGTCGATCTGATCTTAAAGGCTTTAGACTGCTATATGGCCTAGTTGTAACCACTCGTTACTTATAACCTGACGACAATCTCTTAATATACCCTGTATACTTCTAGCTGAAATAAAAAAACGTAAGTACTTTTAACCTTGGAAGTCAAACAGCAAAATTATGTTAAAAAATAACGCAAGTACAACAAAGAGAATTAATTAATTTTAACAAAGTAGACCGGGAGACAAGCGAATAATGCGGGTTCAATGTTTTTTTTATTGTATAGGGAGAATAGACGAGCAAGCGACGGTAGATGGCGACCACTTACCATCAGATCCATAGACATCACACCTCACTATAATATTTTCAGAGGGCGCTTTAGACTTAGTAAAGTAAACACATCATTTATGGGTCACTGTGTACGATTTTATAATAACATACCTGATACTGTAATAAAACTAATAAATATGACAGAGAACACATTTAAGACCCATATGAGACGAACCTTATGTAAAAAGGGTTATTATAAAATAAATGACTACTTAAATGGTAAAGAGGCTTGGTCCTAAATTCAGCTCCAGCTCTGCACATTGTGTGTGTATATGATTGTGTTCACAATTATTGTAAAATATATTTATTTCAAAAGATGTGCTGCTGAAAGTTTCTTGCGCCGCTTCTTTCCTTTCAGCTACAGCACCTTACGAAGCGGTGGTAGAGTAAAAGAGATGACGTTGTAAAAATGTACTATAAGGTACTTACTTACAATAAAAACATTTTGATTTGATTTGATCAATTTGGGACGACCTCGGCTTTTTCTTCCACTCAGTTTCACTTTCTATACGAGTACATGTTTCCTCATTCGTTAATCACTCGTTTCACTTCTAGAATTGGAGCCATGTGAAGATTGCATCGAGAGTAAAATATTTAAGGTTATTGTGTTTTTTATATTCGGGAGGATCACTACGTAGAATTTAATTTTATTACAGCAACGTATTTGCAAACAATTTGTACCAAAAATAAGTGTTCCTCGAATGGATGCCTCTAAGTTAATTAAAATTTTATATTTAATCAAATCTGGATTGAATTTCGCCAGAATATTGTGAGAGGAGTGATTTAAAACTGCGATGTACCGTATACATACCTACATAATACAATTTAGCATCACTTATTGCTGGAATAGTTCATAGTTTATTAATGTTTACACAAGGTTACACAAATCGTAAACCTACATTGTTAATTACGATAATGAACTATCATGAATACATTATTAGGTTGGTTTATGGAGCTCAATAATGAAATAGTAGATAGATGTAAAGATCAGCATACTCGTATTATCCATCGGCTTTGTATGTAACTAAAAGTCAATACATTTTATTGAGTTTATTGCTAGAGACTTGCAAGTGGGCTCTACACTCGCGCGCGAATCGCATGCGAAATCCGCGAAACAGGAGTGTGGATGGTGTCGCGGCTCGCGTTCGCGCTTCGCAGCGTTCTCCGTCCGGTGTCAGTATTTTGTCCCGCGACAAAGGGTTCGCGGAGAGCGAACGTGCGAGACGCGGTGACGAGCGGTCGTGCGTACTATATTACTTTTAATTAAAATTAGCGTTTCGTGGAGTAATCAGATGACGGATGAGAATCAGTACCATTATGAACATTCATGTGGCTGATTTGAAGAAGAAAAGGGACTCAATAATGTCCAGTTATAGAACCTACAATAGCGTCATAGCAGCGGCATCAGCTATGTCGGCGGCCATTCTTGTCGAGCGCACGAACTAGACTGCGAAAAGTTGCAAGTGTGGGTGGAAATATTGTCGTGCAGAGTTCGCGGGCGACTCGCGGTCGCGGTTCGCTGTTCGCGGGCGAGTGAAGAGCCCCGCCTCAAGTCTGACTCAGGCGTAATATTTCATTTTTGATATAAAACAGTGTTGGGTCGGGATAGACCCATTATATACTATAGACCAGGTACAGTTAGGTTTTTATTTCCGATTCAAGGTTTCCAATAAAAAGGACCTTAAGTTTTCTGCTACATTTTTTTATTAGTCCCATAATGATTAGCTTTGATAAGCTATATTAACAGAATTTTTATTACTTTTCGAGAAACGTTACTACGATGCCTGAAAAGCTTTTAAATCAAATAGGTATACTAAAAGTCCATATTTGCTTACCGTTGGATTAATATTTAATTATTTCCAAAGTGCGTCACGTTTTCATTAGATAGAATTAGCACTAAATAATTAGCACGTAATAGGTCAATAGTAAACATTAAAAAGTTTGTTTTTCGTTTGATAAAAAAGCTGATGTAACGCGATTACGTTACATCAGCTTTTTTATTACGTCGATTCTCATTCAAAAATAAAACATATTTTTTATCTTTCCCAAGTAATAGAGGAACAAATCGTTTTCAGCCGTCATATTCTATTATGATGATGTAGTAAGTTGACGTGGGATGCGGGTCTATTCTGACCCGAGGGCAAAGGAAAAGGGTCCGGCCTATTCCTTGACTCCGTCGAGCAAAATTATATGTAAACACTATTTTAGTTTACATTACTGGACCTTTGCGCTTGACGGAATACTCAAAACCTCGGTTTATGTAATTTTTATTCAGATCCAGTCGCTTTCAGACCTAAGTAAAATGCGTAAAACTGTAATGCGGTGGGTCAAAGGTAGACAGACCGACTGTAAATACAGTGTGTCCGCATTATAGGTATTCCTAAGGTCTAAATATGATTACAAAGCTGAAATAGGTGGCTAAATACATTTCTCGAATCACTGTCATCATCAGCAGCCTACTCTAGTCCACTGCTGGACATAGGCCTCTCCCAGGGCGCGCCATTGAGCCCGATCTTCGGCTCTTCTCATCCAGTCGCTGCCAGCCACCTTGCGCAGATCGTCTATCCATCTAGCAGAGCGGCGTCCCACACTACGTTTGCCCAAACGCGGTCTCCACTCCAGAACTCGTATCCCCCAGCGGATGTCGGTTCTGCGACAGATGTGACCGGCCCACTGCCACTTCGGCTCGCTAATCTTATGAGCTATGTCGATAACTTTTGTTCTATGCCGGATCTCCTCATTTCTGATCCGATCCAGCAGAGATACTCCGAGCATAGCTCTTTCCATAGCACGCTGAGCGACTTTCAATTTGTGAACCAGTCGTACCGTCAGTGTCCACGAATCACTGTATTAAAATTGAATTTATGGTTACAATTGTAGAGTTGTTCGTAATTTAATGTGTAGTAGGTGACAACCCCGGAATGCCGCCGCTAAGTACCTGGACCGGTACTAGACACCGGCACTCTGAGGGTGTCGTGCACTATATGTGACCTCTATATTAATAATAATATAACAAAAAAAATGTACCTATATTTTCTCACATCTTCTGATATGGCAGGAATAACAATATCCTTACGAAATACCTAAATGTTATTACAGCGTTTGTGTTAATAGAAAATAGGAGCTAATGATATTGGTAAGGTTCTACATGTAGCCTCCAGCAAGCCTCAGGGTATTGCCCAAGGAAATATCGTGTGCCGCACATTGCTGTCCTCGGGGACGTAATATCATTAGAGTTATTACGATATTCCATAAACCTGAGTCTCCTGTTTTGTTGTTTCCAACAGAATAGCAGCAATAAGATGAAGCAGACATGGGGAACACGTGTATTCGATTCTTTTTCTTCATTATAATCATAGATATAATAGACACTTTATTGCACACAAATATTATTGCTGGGGTAGACGAGTTCTGGAGTGGAGACCGCGTTTGGGCAAACGTAGTGTGGGACTGGCGTCAGTGCTAGATGGAGCGACGATCTGAGCAAGGTGGCTGGCAGCTACTGGTTAAGAAGAGCCGAGAGGCCTATGTCCAGCAGTGGACTAGAGTAGGCTACTGATGATGATGATTGATGAAGCAAAATATAGAAACTGGTGAATGTTGTCTCAAATTGCGGTGTGGCGGCCTTATCGCTCAGAGCGATCTCTTCCTATCAATCAGGGAGGCAAGTCATTTATGTGCAACAACCACACCCTGTTCAGTACTAAAAGTACTCGTAATGTACCGACTAACAACAAGTAATAAGAGGTACAAGTTTCTAAGTCGACTTACAGTCCGAGGAAAGTAAGTTGCCGAAAAATTTATAAAGTGGTAAGTACCAGTACCGACCTAAACTTCTCGACGCACACAATGGAAGAAAAGGGCTTCGGAAGGGATTTCGACATCTATTATTGTGTGGAGAAAGTTAGCCTAACTTTTGCATAGGCTGATAAAGTATCCGACATATGGCGGTCGGCCCCCATAGTCCCTATACTCTAGTGAGGACTTACTTCCCGCATTTCTGCGTATAAGAACAATGAAGTTCTTTCTAACTCTCATCAGCCTATTAACGTCCCTACTATTGGGCACGGGCCTCCCCTTGCACAAGGAGGGTACGGGCCGTCATTTCACATGCATCCGGAAACTTTTTTAACATGGAATCTACTTCATGTCTTACACACTCACAGTTCACTCACTGTATGTGAGTGAACTTGTGTCAAATCACCGTCGCAAAAATGTGTACTTTCAGCTACCACTAGCTCATGAACTATTTATTTAACCTATCAAAATGTGAGTTATACCGTTGGATAGAGTCATTCGGTGCTGTTCTAACGATATCTAACAATAACCAAAACATTGTTTCTCCGCTTCGCTACAGCTTTCCGAAGTGAGCCCTTTTTTGGGCAAAAAAAAATACCGACTTATATTAAATTCTCTATAACTTTGGAACTATTATAGATACCGAAATACTTAAAAATGCGTTGTGATGTGCTCGAACTACGCTACTTAAAACGAGGTCTCATTACTCATCTGGTTTTAACAGTTGAAAATAATTGACAAGTTTCTTCAGTTGTTACGTAATGGCTCGCAGCATATGTCGTAACCAGAAAAGAAACCGCAACCGAATTCGAAAAACGACAATGTCACATGAAGAGCGGCAACGCATCTACCGTTTAAAATAAAAATCCTGCACAATCGGACAACTACGAGCAAAGTAACGGATCATCATGTCACAGTGAACGGAGTGAAAATGCAAAGCGTCCATCTTCGCCAATCGCCAGTGTTGAGGCCGGACAAGTGGATACTTCATATCAAAATTCTAACAATGGACCTTCAATGTTGAACAATCAGCCTCGAGGGCCAAGTGCTCGCTATCGTGGTGCAGATCGATAGATTCTATATTTCGGCATATCCCTTGGCAGTTTTTTTCCCTTTCAGACATGCAGGTTTCCTCACAATGATTTCCTTCACCATTAAAGCAGTCGGTGAATGTACGTAAGTCTTCGAAAAAATCCGTCTCAACTCATTGGTACATGGCATTGTATGGTTGTGAACCCGGACCTTCCGCATGGGAGTCCGACGCCGTCCCAGCAACTAGGCCACCGACGCGATGCGAAAAAAGTATAGTACTGTTGTTAAAGCCACACAAAAAAACTAATAAACTAGATCCCACGTTGGAACGCCAAATGTCATGGAACACTTTAACGCTGTTTCCGCTCAAACAAACAACATAGCCGACCGGAATGATGCTTTAATCGGTTATACGGGGTATAAGGAATAAAGAACCATTCCGTTAATGAGGGTGAAAGTACCCATGAATGTGAATTTACCGAGAAAATCTAAATTCGCAAATCGAAAATTCGTTTTCACCACAAACATCAACTTATTTTATAGTAAGTAGTATGTACCTAGGTTTTCAAAATGACCTTGAATGATCAATGTGTTTGTGGACGCCACATTCTAATGTTTATGTCTTACTTAACTTATTTCTCCCTTTATACTCCGATACTTTCAGCCTTTAAATAATGGGTTGTGCGTTTTTCTCACACGCTGTAGAAAAGGTTTATTATATACCCACATTACTATAGTAGAAATAAACACAAAATCTGAAAACCTGTATTAGTTCACATCTAACGAACATCATTTCCATAAAATAATATGGTTCATATTTACAGAGATAACTCAATGGAAAGTATAAAACCATTGAGTTATTTTAGTAAATATGAACCACAGAAACCCAAACATCGCAGAGCGGAAACCCAACAATGGCTGACTCGGTCATCAGATCCTGTCCGTATCATATTATAGTGCGAGTGATACCCCGGATTTGTAACAAAGTAGCGAGTAACCGGCTTATCCGCGTGGTGCCGGAAGTCCGGACCGGCCCGGATCCGCGACCGGAGTCCGGACGGGCGGCAACCCTGCGCGGGATTTATGCACGCAATAGAAGTATTGGGATACGCGCTTGAGGCATAGTAAACAAAGTTCAGTAGGTACTTGTAAGTGAACTTTATGTCTTATACGTAGGTTCTATAAGTGAAGTTAACGTCTGGTGGAGTGGTAAAAAATGACCAACTTAAAACACTCTAAGAGGTTCATTGGAAATGGTGACACGACTGGGTGCAGAAAAAATTACAACTATAGCAGAAGTCTCACCAACCTCATTTTTCACAGGCCATTTTCGCACTAAGAACCTCCTACACATGATGACACTGGCAGACAATCCTACCTGCAGAGCCTGTGGTGACACCATTAAGTCAATGGAACACTTGCTGTGCGAATGTGACTCGTTGGCTGGAAAGCGTATGAGTCTTCTGGGGTAGCCTACCCGAAACCAGAAGACTATAGGTTCCTTCCTGTATGTTGTATACCTTGATGCAAAACATCTTTAAGGAACAGGAAGGAAACTAAGGAAAGGGGTGAGTACAAAATATCCTTGAGGGTCAAAGAGCCGCTGAGGTTATCCTGCGTAAGATAAGATAACGTCTTGTATGGAGATGTTGGAATCAGATCTGGTTGCGGAATGATAAATGCAGAGAAGACAGTTATCCATAGAGTGATTTATTATTGTTTCGTGTATTTATTTAAACGAACAATAATTAAAGTACTGACTGCACAGTAAACGCAATCTGTACTTTAATTATTATACTTTAAGTATTGTAAACATTCACCGCTACAAACTACATAAAAGACTAGGTATTGCTTGCTTGCTTATCGTATGGTTAGTGGCCAACCTATTTGTCAGAGTTGTTCAGGCCGCCCGTAGGCCTCTGAAATGGCTTAACGACTGCTGACGAACGACAACAACCGGGACCGGCTGCTTACCTGCTTAACGTGCTTTTCGAGGCACGGAGGAGCTCAGATGAAATATGCCACTAGCGGTCACCCATCCAGGTACAGACCGCGCCACCGTCGCTTAACTAGGTATTGGAAGTAACACATTTGGAAGTAGTTTCAGGTAGGATCAACAAAATTGAATTGATGCAACAATCGGTTGGTAAAAAAGTAAGGCGAGTCGAGCATCGCGCTCTTGAGAAACTCGTTACTCTACTGTTCTATTTACTACAACGTCGTGCGGCGCGTGGTCACAAATTGAGGG
Organism: Hofmannophila pseudospretella; assembly: GCA_947369225.1. Lineage (NCBI taxonomy): Eukaryota > Metazoa > Arthropoda > Insecta > Lepidoptera > Oecophoridae > Hofmannophila > Hofmannophila pseudospretella. The sequence goes on from OX376324.1 coordinate 494,881, forward strand.
GCGTGTTGCAAAGTTATTGCCACAGAAATGAGGCGCGAGCTCTCCCGCAGAGGAATACTAATGTAACGGGGAATTGGACTCTAAATAAACTCCCTCTCCATATTTTATAGGGCTTCTATTGGACATTGACTGGAAAATAAATATTGTTTACGACTGTAGCTCTATTTAAGTCTTTGGTGGTACGAAGAGGATCCAAATGTGTTTCAGCCCAAAGTGTATCTAAGCTGTTCTGCTTCCGCAGGATCTAGTTTTACAATGTTCATATTGTTCAATTATTCAACTTGACGTGGCGTGGGTTTTAAGCTTATAATAATAATCCTTATAGTAGGTAATTTGCTAGAATGTGCGTGTACGTGTGGGTTCCGCTTTAAGGTTGACTTTCGTTCATCGCGGCGGATGCGGCTGACGCACGCGACAGACGTCTGTCGTGTCGAAACATATCGCGTGCCGCGAGGAGAGATGTCTGACAGACAGAGCAACGAAGTGTTTTAGGGAGGATGTGTGGTGGGAAGTTAGGAAGGTGGATTTTTTTTAAAATAACGAGAGAAGTCGACCGCACGCGGCCATTCGCTGACATCGGAACCAGGGTGTGTCGTCGGCCGTACACGGTAGAAGCGCGCGGCCGTCGGCCGTCAACCGTCGGCCGTCAACCGTCGGCCGTCAGCCGCATCGGCCGCGATGATTGGAAGTCAACCTTAACTCTTTCATCGACAGTCAGAGGGTCCTGAGAGTGGTACCAAAACTTTCATAATTTTACAGCGGAGTAATTTCATTCGGTTCCAATACCCTTGACCCTGATGAGTTGGAGGTTAATTTTGAGGTCACGGTACAAAAAAAATCAAGTGACCTATCATCAAAATTGAAAGTCTACGAAGAGAATTTCACGAGCCACAGGCGAGCCAAGTGACCATGGAATTTTGAATTATGTTAGAACGCAAATAAAGTTCACTTTTGATAATCAGCCAAAAGCTTGACAGTTAAAAGCGACGCGGGATTTTAACTAAAAAATTTGCACCTGTCAAAAGTAAACGTTATAGGTATTTGCATACAGTTGAAGACAGTTCAAAATTTGAACTTGTCCGTTCCCCGTTCACGCCACATCTCTTGTGTACCTACGACTTATAGAAATATAAATATCATTTATTTGTAAATATGTGTAATGTTTCACCATATTCTGCCCGAAAGCGTACAAATTTTTGCTCAATCAATATATAAATCATAAATCATTATCAATCATAATAAATTAGCAAAATAATAATAAAGGTAATAAAACAAAAACATAAAATTTTATACTGAAAATTTCAATTTAAAAAAATTACATAACAATTGTTACAATAAAGATAGGTTTTTAATTAATTATAATATAAATGAATGAATAGCTATTTATATATAATATAATAATATCTTCCATTTTATATGCGCCTACCTAAACATTTCTGCATAACCCCATGGTTAGCTGGTAGAAAATGCCGCAAGGCATTAAGCTCGCCTCATGTACCTACATATTTTTTGTTCATTAAAGTGTAAATATATAAATAAATGTCAAGTTTAATAAAATTTTGATGATGTCACAGCTTGTCACTGAGGAAGTCAGTCATTTTGTAATAGCATTTTTCTAACAGCAATTTATATAGTCTATTTTTAAATTCAGACAAGCTTAATACTACAATGCTTTTTGTCAATTTATTGTAAATCTTAGGAGCCATGCAAACTACACGGGTTAACGCCAGTATAACTCGTGTGTATAGAAATATTATGAGAGCGTGCCCCGCGAGGTAAACCATCGCGGCTAAATTGGAACATTTTTCAAGTGATATCACAACACACATACAATTTGGGTGACGACTGTCCCGGACACACGGGCAAGCCGGTCGGCAGACTCATGATTCAGCTAAATTATCTACAATCTATCATTTTTATTTATTGAAAATGTACATAATTATATTAAAATTTAACATGAACAGTGTAACAAAAACAAATCTAGGTTTGTTCAGTACACTGTCGCAGCTTTACAATTGTCTCGTAAACATAATAACTTATTGTAATCAATTAGCTCGTCGACGCGCTATGGACGGAGAATAACATACCTAACCTACCTACGTTTACATCTTTGATTGGTATCAATACGCGGCTTCCATTCTTTACGGCAGCTGCGGGCTAGCACACTCCCATCCCGGCACAATCGGTTTACCATATACAGTTAACACACAATTAAAAACATAAATTGCTTAGTGGCCCTACTGCTTTCTGTACCATGCTTTACTCGACTACTCTATACTCTACTGTAATACTCGATGTGCGTATACTGCCCCTAACCTACCTTTACTTTAGCTCGAGCTTTACTTATGTATTAAAAGTATATAAACCAATAAATATTTCATATTTCACTTTTCTGCACTATACTGCCGGTAACCTATTAATAATTCTTCTATCGCCTAGGTTGCCTGGAAGAGATCGCTCGCCATGAGGCCGTCTTTGTACACTTATTATGTTTCCTTTCCTATGTAAATGACTTGTGTACAATAAAGTATTAATCTATCTATCTATCTAACTACCCTCCATAGGCCGCACCCGAGCTTGAGTTTACTGCAAAAAAGCGCAGGTGTTTTGTGCCTGAACCTAGGGATCTCCCAGGCGGGTACTTCTGCATAAAGTGATAGTAACTTACGACGTATTCTGTGCTACGACTGATATATTTCCCTATTTTCCCCCTCTTAATTTTTTCCAGCACATTTTACTTCAACAGTAAGTTTACTAATTTGAATAAAAAAGTTATTACTCGTAGTGAAGTTTTAGCATGTTTCTCCAACTTTACATAATGTTTATTATTGTTTACGACTATAGGCCATCGCACATTGTAGCGACTCGACGCGAACCCGGCACGAACTCAACTCAGAGCAAAGCATTGAAATGTGAGCTTTGTATCGTATTACATACAGTAGGTTTTCAAAATTCAAGTGAAGTAGTTGTCGACGAGTGGCCCACGGATTGACAATTCTTCGACGACTACCTCACCTTCTACAGGGTGGACCAAAAGTCCGTTAACATTTAAAATGGTTATAAAAAATACAAATGCTACTTTAGTGAAAAACTGTTTATTTAATAATAAAGTAGACAAATTAGGATTTCACTTTTTTAAAATAACATCATTCAAATGTGACCCTTGTTCATCCTGGCACACCTGTAACCGGGAACGGAAATTTTGCATGACCGCCCGACAAGTGGTTGGTGAAATGTTCTGCATTTCCTCGCGTATATTTTCTTTTAATTCCTCAATAGACACTGGGTTGCTGATGTAAACTTTACTTTTGAGATATCCCCAAAGGTAAAGGCCATTGGAGTTAAATCCGGGCTGCGGGGTGGCCAGTGAATGTCACCTCTTTTGGATATGACTTTTTGGCCAAAAATTTCACGAAGTGCTGCTATAGAGTCATTGGAGGTGTGACATGTTGCCCCATCTTGTTGGAACCAAGAGCTTCGATTAAAGCCTGAGAAGTCCTGTAATGCTGGAGCAAAAAAATTCTGTAGCATCACAATGTATCGCTCTGTATTAACGGTGACGGCGCGGTTTCTCTGATCTTCATAAAAATATGGACCAATGATTCCGCTGGCTGACAATGCGGCCCATACAGTAACCTTGGGCGAGTGTAAAGGTTTTTGGTGCTTCAAGTCCGGGTTAGTGTCACTCCAGTATCTGCAATTTTGTCGATTGACATGTCCATTTAGGTGGAAGTGTGCCTCGTCTGAGAAAAAGATGTTATTGAAGCTCGTAAACCTCTCAAGCACTTCGTTAGCAAACTGCAGTCTCTGAGCAGGGTCATTTGGCTTTAAAGCCTGTACAATTTGAATTTTGTAAGGATGTAAATGTAAATCTTTGTGTAGAATGCGATTTAGAGATGTTCTGGGCACATCTAAAGCACTAGACCGCTTTCGAGTAGAGAGACCAGGTTGTTCTCGAACAGACGCTCGTACACGCTCTATGTTTACTGGATCGCGCGATGTCCTAGGTCGGCCGGATCGTGGTTGACTTAAAGTTGAACCTGTTGTTTCGAACTTCTGTACCCATTTTTTAATCGTTTGAATTGTTAGTGCTTGATTTCTGTTCCGTATATTGTAATGATTACAAAATTTCCGTTTAGCTTCGGTCGTAGAATCGTTGTTTCGATAGTACTCGCGTACGCAAAATGCGCGTTGCGCTCCGCTGAATGACGCCATGGTACTAAATCCCTATTAGTAGCTCTCGCTTGTAGTAACACCCCCCGCGCCAATACCCCGCCCGCGCCGACGCAGCGACCTATTCAAATGTTAACGGACTTTTGGTCCACCCTGTACTTTTGAATTTTGAAACCCTACTGTATGCAATACGATATAAAGCTCACATTTCAATGCTTTGCTCTCAGTTGAGTTCGTGTCGGGTTCGCGTCGAGTCTTCCTCAACCTAACATGTAACGATGTAAGTAACGATGAGGCCAAGCACACGGGCTTATTAAGTACTGGCTCTTCTATAATCACCGCCGAAACACATGTGTTTCGTATTCGTCTTTGCACCAATTTAAAAAGTTTATCAAAATTTAACTTTCGCGCATCAGCATCATCATTTCAAGCATCAAAACAGATAGCTATGAACAATTCTCAGCGCGCCAACTAGCAGCGCACCTAGCGGAAAAAATCCGCAACTTTAAAAAAAAGATTAAGAGAAAAGCATGGCGCCGCCGGTCCGCCGCTCCGATAACATTATTCATTAAAAACCCAAAATCTCGTGCCACACGTAAATAAACTTCTCCAAAATCAACAAAAAACACTCCAGCGCCAATCTGGACAAGATACACAAAGAAACCAGCTCTTGGAAGACCATCAGAGGACTCTCAAGGATTCTTGGCTGCGGCTGCGCTGGTGAGTCTAAAAGTCCACTGCTGTCTGATCTATCGACCCTATTTCATAACAACATGTTCATCATGTTATCTCCCCGTATGCCCCACAACCCTTTCCCTCCACAAGGCGATGCGTGACGCCACGCGACACACGCAGCGGGAGATAGCGCGGACGAACAAACGCGTCTTTTATCTGCTCCAGTATAATGCGCCCCCATCCAGGGCCGGTTCATATCTCAAGCAAATGTTATTACTGCGTGTTGACATTCAAACGACTTCCGCCCTCTTTGTCACTGAGTCCCGCCCTGGGTTTAGCAAACAAAAGAAATGAAAGAAAGATTAATGAAAGTTATTTTATTGTAATAATGCTATGAGAAATAGCGTCGTCCACGTCAAAATGAGAGGCTTACTTTTTATAAATTTCTGTTATGGGTACATTATTTGTCCACGTCGAAATGGGGAAAATATTTTTTGTAAGGCTACATACAACTGTGTAGAACGTCGGTGGCGTCGTGGCTAGGACGTCGGACTCCCATGCTGGAGGTCTCGAGTTCGAAACCAGGCAATGCCATGTATCAATAAGTTTATCGGTTTTTTCGGAAGACTTACGTACATTTACCGACTGCTCTGACAGTAATGGAAAACATCGTGAAACAAACCTGCACACTGGGATAACCAGTGTGTGAAATGGGGAAGGCAATGACAAACCACCCCATTAAATCTGCGACGAGAGTCATTCTATGTGATTAATTCCTTAGAATGATCACGACCCTCAGCAATGAGGAATACGACTTAGAAGAAGAGCCATAACTACTGTCTATATTGTTTTGCCGTTTTATCAACTTACTATTACTAGATTCCTATTAGATTTAACGGGTGTTACTCACTTCATAATTACCGCGGAGGTTGTTCGACGTTTCGGTTTACTCGGGAGACTTTACCTTTACCTTTAGGCCTTTATTTTTATTATTACTATATTTTTCGGAAGTTGTACGAAACGTCCTTAAAGTTTTCATTAAAATACCTTGCCTTCTAAGAATGGTTGCTAAAACGCAAGCGCGCTTACCCTGATTCTTTAACGATATTTTACCTATCTGTTGATTATTGATGTTGATGTATTTATTTTGTTTTCTCCTTGTTGCCTAATTAATATAAAAAACGAGTTATATCTAAATACGCTATAACTACATCTTAGTCGTAAGCAAATGCATTTAGCTGTATTTATATGCATTTAGCTGTATTTATATGCATTTAGCTGTATTTCAATGAATGTTTTTTGTTTGTATTAAGAGTGTAATATCTACTGGTTGTCCTAAATAAATAAAATAAAATAAATAAATAAATAAATTGACGCCAAAGTTTGTTTTTTTTGGTATTCTTTGTTTTCTGTATTATCTTTATTATTATTTGTGTAAGTACTTATCATTATTATTATTTTGTATATTATATGGATTTTATTTATGTCAGAAATAATTGTTAGCTTTTAAGAGTAAAACATAGCAACACCGAGTGATATTGGTAATATTTCGTATTGTCGTAGTGGCAACACTGAGTGTAGAGACAATGGTAGAGTGGTGGGGGTTCGTAGAATGCCGAGTAGAGCCGAGTTGCCGACGCGTCCTGGTGGGCACTGACAGGGGACAGGGATTCGATTACTAGCCTCGGAAGTGAACAGACGACTTGCCTATCCTAGTTCCGTATTTTTAATATTTTATTTTAAATGTGAGAAATGTCAAAGTCATGATAATTCAGTGTAAGTTATGTGGTTCACAGTAAAGTGTATAAATCGTGAATCCGCCTGAGTTTTCCTGACATCAACGCCACTGAAGCTGATTTTTCTTTGCTGACAGTAATCACTCTAATTCTATGACGTCATTTGATAGGTCTTAGAGTATTGATAGGTCCACAGATATTACCGACGAATAGTACAACCAGTTGAACATTTCAGTTGGACCACATGTACCTACCCCGAAGTAAGGACTAATTCTAAAATTATGAAATTTCCTTTTCTCGGAAAACGTGAACTGAAGGTATTCTCGAAAGTTCCACATTCTTTAGCACAATGTGAGCCCTGTATAATGATCGAGCTGTCGTTAATGAAATTCTGAGACAATAGGACCCCCTCTGTGAAGTCGAAATTCTTGTCTATTGTAAAGCCCTTATTTAAAAGCATGTAGTATTAGATCATGATGAATCTTTTGTATTATAAGAATTTAACGTTAAAATCCAATTATATTAATCTTGGAACGAATTTACGACGACATACTTAGTTGTTTAAAGTGCTGTGATTGCAGTCGATGCAATCATTACCCATTGTAAATTAAAATTTTTGCCAACTCAGTTTTTTTCGTGTAATCAAGTCACTGAAAATCATACGTTTCCGTACATGGCGAATCGCACATTGCACCGCGCGCGGTTGCGGGGTAGCGGTCGAATTAGTGCACATACTGGATTGTACATATAAACCGCTGACCTAACACTGCAACCGCTTCCCCGCACGAACGGCCGCCGCCCACCGTGGCGGAGCGCGGTGCAATGTGCGATTCGGTTTAAAAGTAAGGTTTGGTAGCTGCTCTGTCTTGGCATAAGGCGTATAATGTGTGCGGTAAATGGTAATATAATAATATCGCTGCGACAGGAATATCGAGTAAACGCTCGTGTGTAATAAAACTGGAGAGACGTGACATGCGTTTTATATTACAGCTAACCGACCCTAGGGTTTTCACGCGGCTCGGTTTTGAGAATAAGAATAGCTCTTATGTTTCTCTCTTCTGTCGTCTTTCTCTTCTTCTCTTCTCTTTTTATTTAAATATAAATAGTGATTTGGTGAGTTCGCTAATTTTGGAATCGTGTGCTACTGTAAAGGATAATATTGTACTATAACTTTTCCCCGTCAAATAACCATCCACTGACGGTGAAAGAGATCTGATTGTCATTACCAACATCAGCCAGCTTGACTGTACTTACTCGTAAAAGTTCCTCAAGTAGTGTGTAACTCGAATACCGTCCCCGAGTACAGGTACCGACTTCCCCAAATCCCCATCCTAACTCTCTCCCCACTTCACTCCCTATCTCGACCTTATCCTCCTCTTCCCCTCTTTACATTAGCCCAACTACTGTTTATGATTTGTACCATTTCATTTCGTCCCGCATTTTAGCAACCCTAGTTCTCGATCGAGACGAGTTCGATGTTCGTCCCAATACGACAAAACACGGCACGCCCCGTCATCACAAACTAGCAGACGACGTTTTACGACACGAATACTGCCGTGTCAATGTTACGACGCTTTGACGTATCTCCCGGATATCGCCCCACACTAGTGTTGCTGGAAGCTGATGGTTATCGATAATATCTTTCTCACATATCGATGTCACTATCGAAAGAAAGAAGTAATTTATTTCCAAGAGTGCAGACATACAAACAATTAGGTACAGAAGATAAATATGATCATAATTTAAAAAAAATATGAGATAAAAATAATAAATAAACAAAAGTAATTAAGTTTGATGAAGGCGGTGTGTATCGTTACTACTGAAAATCACAAAGAGTAAAGTGTTTTACTCTCACTTAATTTGACTCACTCAGTGAGAACTCCCTGAACTCGTTCACCTGCTCACTCAGAACGATCACAACTTGCAAACGATCGACACTATATCCCTATTCTGAAGGAAGGTATCATAAATTTGACAGGTCTAAAAGTAATGCTGAACTATTTGCATATCTGTAAAATAATAAAAACAGCACGGGCTTTTAGACCTGCCAAATTTAAGATGTCGTTTTTCAGAATAGGGCCTTTATCGGTAATTGAAAAAAAAAGTTTATTCACTTAATACAAGGCACAATAATAGGACCTCCGACTTACAAACCAGGTCGAAACCTGTATCTTGGAAGTCGGGACTCCGTCGTACTTTCCGTGCAAGCAAATGACAATTTATAACATTACATTAGTGTAACTATATTCTAAACCTAAAAGGAATTTGGAATCAGTTAATAAAAAGGTATTTAGGAAAGATAATGTTTAAAAGTGTGTGAGGGTGCGGGTGTATTAGGTTGTGTGGAAATGTTTAATAATGTAGGTGTGCATCTGTAGTATAGGATGAGTGGTTGTGTGAGTGTGGTAAGTTAAGTGTTAATTAATAACGAGTCTGAAAAACATAATGAGTTCAGTGAAATTGTTGTTTCCCTACGACAGTTTTATCGATTTCTTGATAATAGACAATTATCGATATTCAATCTATCGACTGTTGAGCTACACTACGCCATATGCCCAGATTGTCACTTGTATCGTCAATGTTGGCAGTTTATGTTTCGATGTGATGGATTGCCCGGATTATGGTGTCTAACAAGAGGGATCCCTACACGTGTACAATGTCATCTTCACGCTTCTTCATCTTCCTTGCGAAGTGGGCAGACAGAAAGCACTATATCTATATTATTTATGTAAGTTATATAAATATTTTTCACTATTACCTACTTACTTATTATGAGTACACTGCAATGTATCCATTCAAGTCACAACCTTCCTTCCTAAAAGGTCTGCAGGAAGAAAACTGTTTCCTGGTTATGTACCTACGCCATTCTACATTAATTAGGGTTCCGTATTTTAAAAATGTCCAGTTTATAAAGTAATTTGCGTAAATTATGTACAATAAAGAATCTATGTCTTGGCACGAAATCGCTTCATCTACATCTAAAATCATTGTGTGCTCTAGTCTAGTTTGAACTTCGTACCAATTCGTACACCATTTTCATAATTAATTCATGATTATTTTTCCATATTTCGAAATACTTGTGTCAATACCCATTTCATGTATTATATGATTTTAATTGAATATTTGATCGCGGCCATATTTGATTTACGGACACTCGTACTGCGACCGACCAAGTTCGATTCATCGAAATATTTTATATCGGAATATATTTTGATATAAGTACATTTCATATCATTGGGGTCGAGAAATGACCCCAATGTGCTCGGTCCACCTTGTTCAACAACAACAACTTGTTAAATTGTTGTTTGAAAAGGTTATTATAACAATTTAAAACTCAGATTAATCTATAGTTTGATTTTAAAGAGGATTTACATAATGGCAACCTTGGGTGAAAAAAAACTCCCGGGCCATGTTGAATCATGAAGGAAGGAACGGGCGTTCATGTAACGATATAAAATCGCAGTGAATAATAATAATAAATTATTTATTTTCAAGCAACAAATTATATAGTTAACTATACAAAAGGCCCATAGATATATACCATTTATATGTCTATACAATTTTTAATTTATCGTTGCAACCAGCAACGATATCTATGTGTACTTGTAGCGTACATTGGTTGTCACTATTTATTAGGCTCTAAACAGATGGACTGCAATTCGAGTGCAAAACAGCTGCAAATTGCAGTTTGAATGCAGTTTCTGTGCAGTTCTATTGCCGACTGCCCACCGGCTGCATGCCAACTGATATTTAGTTATCGATACTGAACACTAATGTCTCGGCAAGATGGTTTTGTTACATTCTGTATTATATCCGTGTTACGCGTGGATAAGATGATGACTCAACTTGCAGAAAAAATCAAAACGAATTAACTTGAGGCACTTATGTGCATTACTTACGACTTAAAAAAGTTCTAAATCTAAAACTTTTCTGAGCATTCCGAGTTAGACATTTTTCGTCTTAGATAATACATCTAACAGCTCCAAATTAATATGTTTTGATTTTTTTTGCAAGTCGAGTTATTAAGTTATTCACGCGCAACACGGAAATTATTTACGACGTAACTTGCCGAGTGTCATCACAGAAGGTATAGCGATATCTCACGAAGCTCTGCCTCGACATTCAACAAGGAAAATCCACCATTACCTGAAACAAGAAGACAGCCAATGAATCTCCATTCATCAGGTCATTTGCGCAAGATTTCGTAAGTGATATAGCGCAGGTGAGGGTGAGGAGGTGAGGCGAATCTCGTAAATAATCGTTTGGGGGAACTAATGGGGGGCGGAAAAAGTCGGTAATGGTTTGTTGAGTGATGCAAGGTTGTCAACAAAAAAACGGAGTACTCCGATTAGGTCATGAGCTCACTAGATCATGCGTGAATATTTTCTCACTGTCATCTTATCTTATCTTATGATAGGGAGCCGGGAGTAACCCAGCAGCACTTCGACCCTTGAGGATCTTTTGTGCCTACCCCATTGTACAAACTGGTCATCTCAGTGTGCAGGTTTCCTCACGATGTTTTCCTTCACCGTTAGAGCAGTCGGTAAATGTACGTAAGTCTTCGAAAAATACGAAAAACTCATTGGTACATGGCACAGCATGGTTTCGAACCCGGACCTTCGAACGGAAACCTGCACACTGAGATAACCAGTGTGTGAAATGGGGAAGGCAATGGCAAACCACCCCATTAAATCTGTCACGAGAGTCGTTCTATGTCGTTAATTCCTTAGAATGATCACGACCCTCAGCAATGAGGGACACGATTTAGAAGAGAGTACCTTATCTGCCTCAGGGAATATTGCTACTATATGGTCATAGACATTTGTTAGAATGAAGGTCACATCGAGCGCTACCATTAAGTATTAAGTAAGGCCGATCGGAGATGAGAGCTCCATTAGAACCTATCCGTCTCGACCTTCGTCCATTATTACACAGTTTCGGGTTATTGTTCAGAACAGTGACTCGCTTTTATAACAAAGCGGGGATTTTCTTTGCATTACACCAAGTTTTTGCAATGATTTACTGTTTTTCTTTACAACTATGGTTTGCTAAATTGCGAATGGCAGAAACCGGAATGTGCCGAATCGAGAATCGGATAAAATGAGACTGTGAAGAATGTCGACTAATTAAACTAAACCTATATAAAAATCGTCTGTACGAAAAAAAAATACAAAATATATTCAAACTCTATTTGACAAAGAATATGGGGACACGATTGGGTACTTTTTTTTTCTCGACTCCATTTACTTGTATGAGACCCCTTTCTAAAATATTATTCTACAAAATTTTAAACTCGATATTTGGATTTGGGTCAAGGGAAATACGTAATCAGCGAAATTTTGAAATCCGTATCCCGCATGACAAACGGACGAACTGACGCAGTAGCGGCAGCCATAGGGTTCCATTTACCCCTTCGGTGTAAGGATCCCCAAAAACGGACGGTATGAAACCTGTCATATATCAATTATGTATGACCCGTATAAATAATCGCGAAAGCTACAAAAGTTTTATGATTCCTAATCCCCGAATACCTAGTCGGGCCGAAAGCTCGAATTCCCCGAAGTCTGGGAATACCTACTCGTAACTCATCGAAAGTCTAGTTCTCCGAATACCTATATACCACCCTAATTCCCACTACGTTACGAATATAAGCTTTGTAACAAATGAGTGAAACAGATATGGAATATGGATTCAGATTTCTTGAGCTTTCCAAATACCCGGAATATGAAAGCTCTCGGGTGTCGTTTTCGAGGAATTCCCAAAATACTAAATTCCTGTTAAAAATTTAATAGGTGTCACCGATAATCAAAATAATACTTAAGTACTTGTTAGGTACAGTCGCCCACAAGCTATAGTATACCATCTGTCAAAAACCTTAGATTAAATATCAACCTCATGCTTGCGCATGATACATTTTAGATTCTCAAATTTTGACGTTTCGGGTAGATTGACCAGTGGTCGACTGTACCTATTTTTGCTTAATCAACTGGACAAGACGGTGACAACATATATCTAGATGACCCGTTAGCCTTCTTTTTAACCATAAAATATAATATTTCTACCATGGCATACAAGCCTGATCAATTTTTCACCAGACCTTCTTTGACAATGCCTAATACAGACACTCCGAACAAGGGCCTTTTATCACCATTATTATATTCCCAGTATTTTATCCCCAGTATTTTCCCGCGTCAATGCCGCCATGTTGCCTCCCGTCACACGTCACGCGAGGGCCCGATGATCAATCACTCAGCCCTATGGTTGATTGATTGATTGTTACAACGCGTAACGTCTACAGTTGTAGTTTTCAACCGCCGTGATGCGGCCGGAATGTTTGGTATTAATGTAATAAGTTGTACTTGTAGGTAGGCACGTGACTTTTATACCCTTGCCACAGTTTGTCATCTAGGTGCCGGCTAGCAGGGTTCTAGGACAGTGTGCAGATGAAGTAATAGAACAACTTGGTAATAGATATTATATTTTTAAGGAACAGGACAACACAGAAAATAGTAAACGTAAAAAATAGGTAATAGTAGTAGACAAAAATAAACGGAGAAACGTCCGTTCAAGACAAAATACAGAGAGAAAGTACAAATACAAAGAAAACAATGAAATTAATGGAATAATGGAATTTGGAAATTGAATGGGAATATGATTTGAATTTTGAAAATATAGATGAAGAAATGAAGATGCCAACACGAAATGAGGTGAGATAGACGCTAACAATGAGGTTGAAATTGATGGCAAGGAGGTTGATATGTCTGCAGCAATAAGCTGAGTTGAGGCCCTTTTCACAACAACAGTAGAACATCAGACATGATTTCAATATGTTTACCTTTGACTACATAATTATTTTATCACAATTATAACTGTTTCGGTCATTGCTGTGTGTGAAATAAACGTATTACTTACTTACTTACTGATATGGACGATGAAGTCGACATCGTTACACCCTAACCAGAAACTAAAAAACCCTGTCAATAAGGCGCCATTGGTAGTTTTATAATCTGTGTTATGAAGTTCGCTAGGAAAAAAATAGTTCCATTTAATTCCGCAATATGGTGAGAGTTTTTAGGTCCTGGTCGGGGTACACACATATTATACATAACATGCAACACTTAATTCTCCTAGTATTCATTTGTCAATACTTACAAATTAATTTAGACATTATTATCATTATGTCGGCTCTGCATTACGATATGGAGTTATTATATGGGGTAGTTCAAGTGACAATATTAAAGCGTTCTTGTTGCAAAAATAGTGCATCCGTGCTGTTTTCGGACTGGATCAAATTGACTCATGTAGGACCTTCTTTAAAAAATATCGGTTATTGACGCTACCCTGTATCTATATTTTAAACATCTGTATTTTCGTCCATAAACATAAAAACCTTTTTCAGCATAACTATGAAGTTAGTTCAAGAAACCTACGCTCTCAATATCGTCAAAAATTATTTAAACCTCCATGTAACTTAACATTAGTATCCAAAAATTCGTTCATAATGAGCGTCAAAATGTACAACAAGCTTCCGGATGACTTTAAAACGATGAAACTTAATAAACTTAAATTTACTCTGAAATCACGGCTTGTGGAAAGATGTTTTTATAGCGTCAAGGAATTTTTGGACGATAAACGATAATTGATTGCTGATTTATATTTAATTTGGATTATTATTGACATTTTGTAAATGTAATATTATTGACATTGTATAAATTTTAATGACATTCTCTTTTTTATATAATTTTTTATTTCTTTTTTTAATTTTCATAATCTGTATAAATGTATGTTTTTATTAATATGTGAATTTGGTGTATATGCCTGTAAAGGTAAGGTTTAGTGTGACATGTTTATGCAACTATATCTGCAACATTTGTAATTATTATTACCTAAACTTTTACACAATAAATCTTATCTTATCTTATTATAAAATAAGTTAAATTTGATTAATTAAGTTAAAAATATCGTTGAAAATTAAATGTCAGTTCTATTAAATAAAATAAAATAATTTATTAAATCAGACAAATGAGTCCATATTTATAACCTTAAAAATTATATCAAATATAAGATGAGAACCCCTCGGCGGGTAAAGGCACACATATAGTTATGTAATTTAATTTTCTACATAGGTAAATGACAGTATTTATTGAGGGTAATTATTTTACTTGTATTTGTATTTTGTTTATTGTTAAATTTCACAGCACAAATAAAGTACATTAAAAAAAACCAGTTTAAAAAGTCAATTACGACAAATTACATTTGGATAATATCATATGACACAAACAGAGTAATTTGTATGGCAAACGTTTAAGTACATAATATTTTTTATTTTATATTTGTTTGTAAAATGCTTGATTCTAGTACGCGCGTGGCTTGAATTTTTTTTATAGATTTCTAGAATTTAGGATGAGGGGGGAGGGGGTGGATCAATAATGTTTCTGGTTATAATTCTACTACTCTATGCAGTGCAGTAGTGTCTAAATCAGAATTATCTGGGATTAAGAAGAGGGATCTTCATAGTATTCAGACTCAGTTCATTTCGATATTATCAAAGTATCATCATCATAGGTCTGTTACGTCTACCGCAGACGTCGTGAAGACATCGCTTTTCGTGATCAAAGTATCAAGGAACCAACTTGTGCTTATTATTTCGAAACTCCACAGCTAAGAAAACGAGCTTTTCATCCTACCAACCCCCTAATTCTCCTAGCGCGTACACACAATAACCGCAAAGCTGGGCCGGGGCGGGGCTTTAATAAACGCGGGCTTTCACGCGAAATGCGCAGTCATCGAGATCTGTGCTAAACTCGGAGGAAACAAGCCCGCCCGTCCCGGTTGGAGCGAGTATCAAACGGTTTAATAGGAACAGGCGCGGCGTCCGCTTTATTGCGGGCGATTAAAGCGGAAGGTTTATAAGCAAGATTTATATATATTATTCACAATTTCACATCGGATGGGTCAAATTCGTTTTTCTAAGAGTTTAACGACAGAACATGATCCGAATAGGATTATTTAGCCACGAAAATCGATTCCTTCGCGACGCTGCTTAAATCGTCTGCAACAGACGTAACAGGCCTGTGATTGATTGTGATTGACGACAGAACATGATGATATAAAAATACAAATACCTACAAATTCTAAGACCTACCGATATTTAAACTTTACTAAGGCAGAGATATCCCCTTGACATGGGGTCAACGTTAACGTTCGCGACATGTGGACAACCCATCAGTTACTCATTGACATGCATGGGCCATTCACAGTCATGGTATTAATTTTTTTTAAATGGAATACTGAAGAAGCACAAACACAGGTGAGATTAACTAAAAATAAATTAACAGAATGAGTTAGGTATTTGGCTCAGGTATCGGGGAAAACTATTAGACATGTATTCCTGCTCTAAATTTTACTTTATACTATACCTATCCTTTATTCATAATATTCAATTACGTCATTTATCATTTATTATATTGCAAACCATTATTGTTTAAATTGAATTTCTAATTAACCATAATAAACCATACAATATACAATAAACCACAATAAAATGAAATAAATTTCAATTTCAATTAAACACTGGTGTTATTTTTAAATCATGCAATTTGGGTTGGCGAGTACCACCAGATCTTACTGACGTTGAAGAACTCTTCAGTCGTATAAAATGCGCTCCGCACCAGCATTTCTTACCATCCATACCGGTAATGCATCGGTTGATTACCTCCAAACCGCTAAAGCTCAAATTAATGGTGCAGCTTTACGCAGCCCCGCCACCACGGGAATCGGCAGACGTGCAGAGGAAATCTTTCGGATTCCGTCGGGAATATAAACTTTATAAGCGTGTTGATAAATACTTATTATACTTTCAATCCATTGGTGGAAATTAATTAGGGCGATGATGATTGGTCTACGCTCTGCACTTGACAAGCAGTACAAGTATTTGATTGGTCGAAACAAAACACGGTTACAAAATGCGTGTAGGTGATTTGAGTACGTGCAGGAAGATTTTTATATACAAAAATAAGTATTATCAATTATAAATATAATATAATAATAATATATAATATATTATTATTATTTTTTTAAATATTATTTTATTTAGTTAATTTTAAAATATATTTTTATTTATTTTAGGAAAGTCACCGTCTATATAATCATACTAGAGGATAATCGTAAGGACAGTTAGAGAGCTTCAGGTGCCAGTGATTACGCTGGTTCTCTTACTGTTCACACAAAACATTTCTATTGAGACTTTTCAGTGAGTAGGATATAAAGGTGGTGACATGTGACGGTGACCCCGCGACCCAGTAGCTAGCAGCGACTAAATAAACACGGCAATGTAAACCGACAGACATGTAAACATAATAATAAACCGCCACAAGGCCGCTTAGACCGCTTCTATTCGTAAAAGGGTCAACCCTTAGGCTGCTTTTCCACCAAACCTGTGCGAGGAAACGAGCGGTGAGCGAGAAAAAAAACCACCAATAGGATCGCTCCATTTTAATCGTCACGTGATATGACGTGATAATAGCGCAATTCTATTGGTGGATTTTTCCTCGCTCACCGCTTCGCGCGTTGGAAAGGCACCCTTTATATAGAGCACTAACAAAACAAACGGTGAATTAACTGACCTTTCGTACCAAGTACCTGGGGTCAGATTCTACTAATACCTACAACGTAATCTCAATAGGAACGAAATTGCAGTGACTGGACGCTTTTCCTATACCACTAGTCACGAACCGTTCAATTAACGTTACGTTTTGGTCAATCCAATGATCGATCGGTTTGTTCTTACCTAATTGTGTTTGCACGGTGTTAGGCACTACAATTTGTTGTTGAAGTTGGATCGATAGGAACACGTAATCGCTACATACGTAATGAGAGGTTCCAAGAGGCTCGCTAGAAGGGGCGATTTTTTAATGTCAAAAAGGCGGGTAGCCAGAGCCGTAAAACTGCCAACGTTTAGTGTAGTACTTTAGTATTCTGTGGTTTAGTGTTGCAGTTTGTTTATCAAAGAAGAAGAAGCAAATTATGTTGTATCCCTTTTTATCTACGCATTTATTGAATTGTTATTGACTGACAGTGACAGATCGCCCCTATTTGCGAGAGCCAACTCAAAAATAAGATAACTACCCATTGGAATTGTAAAAAAAAGCTGTAAAACAGTAGAATTGGGCTTCTGCAGTCTTACATATTTCCTTTGTATACATAGTTGTGTAAATCTTGAACATACTCATATATATATTTTTCCGTTACCAATGTAAAGAACATTTAGAACAACTTTTTTTAACTAAACGTTTTTTTAAAAATCTATTTTCGTTTTGAGACTTCGGCCCATTATAGGACCATGCCAGCCACATAGGAAGTCACAAGTTAAAAGTTTGAAACAAACTTTTGCTCCAAATTGCAGTACATACAGCATTAGACAAAATGTATTCATCCGTGTATTAAAAAGACACAAACAGATGACTTGCCGAACATTAGTAAGAAATCTATTATATAATACATCTAGAGTGATTCTTTATCATCATCGGGTGCCATATTGAAAATGAATTTTGGAGATCAGTAGGCAAAATCGCAATGCGATCTCATGCTGCGTCAGTCTGCTCTCTTGCCTTCAAGGAAAGGTACGAAAGAAAGTTACTATTACCTATATTTCATTTCTATTATTCTATTTATTCCTAATTCTCTACAGAGTATCATCACCTCTACGTGACGTTACAAGCTTACAAACAACAGAAATATTTTCTCACTTTAGCTTTACTTTCCATCTGTTTTTCTTGTAACAGTGTTTCCTCACTTAGCCGCCTACTTTCCCATTTTTAGGCAAAAATAACATCGCGAAGTGACGCTGTAATATATTCTACAAACAGCTTTGGGCCTGAACACAATATCATTTTAGTTATATCTATACCTGGAAAAGCCTTAAGGGGCCTACAGTTGCCAATTGAAGGTTTTTTTCGCAAGGAATAGCGACAACGCGGCTGAATCCTACGAGTTATATTTTGCACGTAACGATCTAAAAGCCTTAATTCGAAAGCTGTACCGTATGATAATATTTATGAATTTTGAAAGCGACAATGGCTCAAAAGGCTAGGACACGACACGGCGGCGCAAGCGACGCCGCGCCGCAATCCATCTTTAAACTATTGTGGTGGACTGCACAGGCATTTGAGCATAGTTGGAGTGGTTACTAAAGAATATTGGTAATGTGTAAAACCATGTTTAAAAAAATCTGAAAACAGGACTAAAAGCGACTTAAATATAATATTATTAGCTCAAAATACAGATGTGTACAAGTAAGTTTTCTAACACCGAGACTGTATCGGGAAATTACTTCAAGTTTCAATTGAGACATCATAAGTCAAATAGGTACAAATAAAAGTGATATTTATATTGTTGGATTTCGCCAACGTTTAAGACGAATAATATACTAGACAAATTGATCTGAAACTTAAAACTGAACTGAACAGTAACCCAGTTCCATTTTCGTAGTCGCGGATAAGTTTTAATTTTAGTCTATGCGCGGCTTGGAGATCGACTTCGGCTGCGGCTTCTGGGTCTGGCCAATAAACTGGGATAAGCTGCGACTTAGGTAAGTCAAGTTTTATACTCTTACGTAGATATTAAAATATCAAGAAAAGACATGACTTAGGGTCGATTTAAATTCAGAGGCCGGACCATTGCGGCGGCGTCTGTTTATTTTTATTGTACAAGGAGTGCGACGAGTAAACGAGCCACCTGATGGTAAGGTATGGCGGTCACTGTCGCCCATAGATATCTCACCTCACTATTATTGTTATTAGAGTAGGGGATTTACGATACGCTGCTAACATCGAGGCCTCATGGACCGGTAATTACGCTCTACCCTTTAAACCGAAACACAGGAATACAAAAATTTCTGCTTTGCAGCAGAAAGAAGAAGTACGCCAGACTAACTCTGCACACAGTCATACCACCTTCAACGGCATGTGTTTGAAAATATACAGTTTCTTATTTTATGCAACATTTATAATATGCTAACGCTCGCCACATTCCATAGAAATTCATTGGATCAAGTTTTATTCAAGATTTTACAAAACATGAAATGAAATGAATTTTTATTTCATCATTATTGTGCGATATGTGTATCTAGTTGCAGTTATAATAAGCATAGGTACCTAGCTATAGTTTACGGTGCGCTGCGTCCCACCGCCTTGAGTTTATTATATGCAGTATGCAAATAGCTACCGCGTTTGACTGTTGTCCTCGGCTTATCTGTTGTGCGGCTCCAATACCTAACAATTATTTATTTTATTATAAAGGATCTTAAAATTACATAGTTCGTTTCAGCCACAGCCACACATTGTGGTGTGCAAATTTATACAGGGTGGGCCATGAATTAGTTAACAATTGAAAAAATCATATAAAGAAAACCATTTGACATATTTTTAAAATTGTTTATTTACAAGAAAGTTAGTTATTTGGAATTTATTTTTTAAAAATAACATCATCTAAATGACCACCGTTTCGATTTTTGCACTCTTCTAAGCGAACACCGAAATTTTCGAATACTCGTCGACAAAGAGACCGCGAGATCGCTGACATTTCTTCACTAATTTTTTCCTTTAGTTCACGTAGTGTTTTTGGTTTATGGGTGTAAACACGACTCTTCAAATAACCCCATAAAAAGAAGTCTGCTGGCGTTAAATCTGGACTCCTGGGTGGCCATGGGATGTCGCCTCGTCTGGAAATCAGCTTTTCCGGAAACATTTCTTTTACTACCGGCAGGGACTCGTTGGATGTGTGACAAGTGGCTCCATCTTGCTGAAACCATGTGTTACGGTTGTAGCCAGCAAATTCCAGTAGCTTCGGTGCCAGGAACTCCCGTAACATTTTCACATACTCAGCAGAATTCACAGTAACCGAACGGCCGCGAGAATCTTCGAAAAAGTAGGGCCCAATAATTCCTTTTGCTGAAATTGCAGCCCATACCGTTACCTTGGGAGAATGAAGTGGCCTCGCGTGTTTAGATTTGGGATTTTCGCTGCTCCAATACCTGCAATTCTGTTTGTTTACGTGTCCGTTGAGGTGGAAATGGGCTTCGTCGGAAAATAAGAGGTTATCAAAATTATTGAATCGATCTAACATTGTTTCGGCATACGACTTGCGCAAATTTAAATCATTAGGTTTTAATTCCTGCACTAACTGGATCTTATATGGATGTAATTTCATGTCTAATTTCAAAATACGGCGCAATGATGTTCGGGATAGTCCTAATTCAGCCGAACGTTTGCGCGTCGATAAATTTGGATCACGTCGAACTGATGCGGAAACTCGCTGCACGTTCTCTTCGCTCCGAGAAGTCCGTGGGCCGCCGGTTTGCTTCACGTTTAGTGTAGATCCCGTCTCTTCGAACTTCTTAACCCATTTCTTTATTAATGGAGCACTCGGACACTGATTTAAATCGTGTAAGTCGTATTCAACGCGAAATAAGCGTCTCACTGTAATGAGCGAACTGTTGTTTAAATAAAATTGTTTCACACAATAAGCGCGCTGCGGCCCCGTGAAGCGATACATTGCGACTAAATTTCCGAGAAGCGAGCTAGTGGTAACGCCCCTCCCCGCTCCCCGCGCGGCTTGTATTAGCGCGGGGTGTTAGGTTTAAATGTTAACGAATTCTTGGCCCACCCTGTATAATAGATACATTTTACAAGCAATTAGAATAAATGAATACAAAACCTTGCCTAAAATCGTCCCGGTCTTATGTCAGGATGGTAAACTTAAGTAAAGTAAAATAATATATTGCACAAAACTTAGTATAAAATATGGCGTACATAAAATATGATACAGACAAACTTTGGGTAGAGTCACAGAATATATACTCTGTGGTAGAGTTCTGTTTTTTTTCCGGATGTTTCCCGTTGTAATGATGTGCAGAACACACGTTGCTTGTGTGTCCGTATCTCTTTGAAATCGATTTAACTGTTTCGTGTCATAGACAATGTTTTTGTTTGGATACAGAACGTAAGTTGCACAAAACGTCCTTAAAGTTAAGTCTTCATGAAAATACATGCAATCCTTTTCTACGCCATAGCTCTAGATAGAGATGCCACAGAGGTTTACCTACTATGAAGCTTCCGTGCAATATAATGTGTTATTTTTTTCAGATTTATTAATAGACATATTATGTTAAGGCGGCCTTTTTGACTAAGCTCTTCTCACGTAGTTTAGCTTCAAAATATATATGATTTAAATAAAATAAGATAAGTTTGTAATAGTTGCTTGCTTGTCGTATGGGTAGTGGCCAACCTATTGTCAGAGTTGTTCAGGCCGCCCGTAGGCCTCTGACATGGCTTAACGACTGCTGTCGAACGACAACAACCGAGACCGACAGCTTAACGTGCTCTCCGAGGCACGGAGGAGCTCAGATAAAATATGCCACAAGCGGTCACCCATCCAGGTACCGACCGCGCCAACGTTGCTTAACCTGCACGATCACTTTCGGACCGTGCTCGCAACTAGACTACGAGCTTTTCATTTTAATAGTGTAAATATTCGATAATTCATTTGAAATAATAAAATGATATTATGTTATAAGTACCAAGTAGCAATGCGAAATCTGAGACAATACCAAGTACAGATCCTGAACAGTAGGTCAACTGCACAGCGCTGCAGCAGCTACTGTTATAATTCACCTCACTATATACCACATACAACAATGGCAACCAGTGTACTCCTGACATTTACTATACAAGTTGTCGGATGATGATGGCTTTATGGCCTCTAAACGACTCTAAAGGGGCTTTGTGGTGTAGTTTATCAACTGTACCCTGGCCCATAAATTAGAAGTATTATATAATTAATCTTGGTGTGCTACACCCGGGAAATTGGCAAAAAAAAATCTACTTAAAATTGAATTCGAAATCAATTATGAAAAGTAAATATTATTCTAAAAAACTGAATAATCGGGAAATTAGTTGTTTAAAATTAAGAATCCAACTATTAATGACCTAATAATTGTGTTGCTTTAGAAACAGGTATATCTAACATATTATATCTAATATTATCTAATATTATATTGGTATATTATTATATTATATTATATTATATTATATATTATATTATATATTGGTATATCTAATATTAGTTCTTAAAAGAAAAAACAGTCTTTCAAAAATCCTCATTTATCGCGTCGATCGTTAATGATTGATTGATTGATTGATCGTCGGTACTGCCCCCCTCCTTATACTCTAAGTTTCACGAAACGACGTTATTATGATTTCCTGGAATGAACTTTTATTGTTTTGAATGCGTAATATAATTAGCTATTCGGAGAAATTCATTTCCAAATCATTTAATTCTCTTTTACAAAATAAATGCTTTTGATTCTGAACTTAAATAATTAATTTCAATTAGTATTTCATTTGCTCACTAATTCTAATTTAATATCTTCAAAGAACATTGTAGAGCTATAAATATATGAATTTATAATAAACGGTAATTATTACTGAGTACAGGTTTGATTAAAAAGGTATTTTGGGAGCGTAAAGTGCGGCTCAAAAATCCAGCGTAAACATCAATCCGCCCGTCTTATCACACCTTTGAAATTCACGGTCAAATTATGTTGGTTGCGCAATTTAATATGTGCCTGTTAAAATTATTATATATACCCTTATAAATAGATAATATATAAATTTATTAATGAAAATGAAACAAAGCTTCCCCTACATCATTAACACAACTCGTCCCACTGCAGGGTATACGAGTAAGCCTCTTCTCAGATAATTCTGTGGAAATAATCAAATAGAACGACTTTCTTGGCAGACTAAAATGGGTTGCCACTGCAAAAAAATGTTTTTATTGTAAGTAAGTACCTTAAAGTACATTCTTACAACGTCATGTTTTACTCTACCACCGCTTCTTAAGGTGCTATAGCTGAAAGGAAAGAAGCGGCGCAAGAAACTTTCAGCAGCACATCTTTTGAAATTAATATATCTTACAATAATTATGAATACAATCATATACGAGTATATACACAATGTGCAGAGCTGGAGCTGAATTTAGGACCAAGCTTCTTTATCATTTAAGTAGTCATTTATTTTATAATAACCCTTTTTACATAAGGTCCGTCTTATATGGGTCTTAAATTTTTTCTCTGTCATATTTATTACAGTATCAGGTATCTTATTATAAAATCTTACACAGTAACCCATAAATGATGTGTTTACCATTGCCTTTCCCATTGTACACACCGATTATCCAAATTTGCAGGTTTCCTCACGATGTTTTCCTTCACTGTTAGCGCAGTCGGTAAATGTACGTAACGTAAGTCTTGGAATGTTACATGACATTGGTTTCGAAACCCGACCATGGGAGTCCGGCGTCCTAGCCACTACGCCACCGATGCTCCAACTCCTCCTCAATCAATGAACTACAAAAACTCGCATGCTCCCTTCTGATAAAGGTTTTCCTCCGTGTATTTATTCGAGACACGACAACAGGTCTTTACAATCCATTTCTGTACAGCCATTGGTTCGTCAACTCAACAAAAACCCAGAAGGCCCTCGCATTTCACATCAAATGTTTCGTGCACAAAAAGTTTGGGGCCACTTAAAATGCGGTGAAATACTCGTAGGAGAAAAAGAAAGAAAAATGTGGTTGTATTAAAGAGTGACCTGTCAAACGGTTTCGTGTCTATCGTTTTTGTCTAGGTTGGCTTCTTTAATGGTTTAAACTTATTCACGATGAAAATGAAAAATCCCATTAATCCGCCATTCTGGTCGAAAATATACGATAAGTACTTAGTTATGTCGTTTGATAAAATATTGAACTTTCTTCCATTTAACCCGCCATTTTCCAGATACTATGATATATTATAATATTTTGATTATACTCGAAAAACTTCTACAAGATGTGAATAATGTGTGGGACAGCGAAGTAAAGTCAAATAAGACGCTGCAGCCCGATCCGTACTTGGCTGGATTTTGAAGTGCCATACTGCGTCCGGGACGCCTTCTTCTTTGGTTCGGATGGTGCAGAAGCGTGGAAGATTCTCCCAGATAGCATTGAAATTTAAAAGTATAGTTGATATAAAGTTTGATTATAAAGATCTATTATAGTAATAACATGAGGGATTCATACATATTTTAACTTTGATTTTTTTCTACCGATCTCATTATAAAGTATATATGAAAATGTTTATTATTCGAGATTTGGGAAAGATATTTTATAATTATGTTTATTTCATACATTAATTTAGCTAAATGTCTTAATTTTCAATACATCTCACATTGATGTAATATGTTAATTTTATTTGATGATGTTTATTACTATATTATTTTTGTTATGTACTTAAGATTTGTTTGTCATGTTACATTATTTTCGATGCTAAGTTATTGATAACACGAATTTATAAAAGAAACACAAAAGTGTAAAAGAATAAATAAATGTAGTTTAAGTACGCACTATTTATATGCCTATAAGAAAGGCACATTACAGAGATATGATTCGAGTACCTAAATAATAATTTAAAGTAAAAAGGTACAACATTGTTATTTTATTCTAATTCTTAACCCATAAACAAAATATATCTGTAACACGTACTGCCCTATGTGTCTAATGAAATGGTCGAGACCTCAGCGACACGCTGGTTGTCAGGTCTCGCCTGATGTGCTAGATGGAGCGCTGGTCGCGGGATTACTACACGATCACGTGGTCAAATCTACTTTATGTAAAAACAACTTTTACACCTGTACTGACAAATAAATTATTTTGAATTTGAATTTACTTAACTTGTAATTCGTTTGTATTTACGAAATTCTGTAAAAATTTAAGTAGTCTGTTGTCGATGAAAACACATTTATCTACCGACACATATACTCGTATATTTACCAAATTATATAATGGCGTCACTTACCTCAACATGCCTCGGCTTCAGCGTAGCCACAAAATGAATAAGTATTGTATAACGTCACTGTGCTCAAAGGCAAGTCGCTCATGAGACCGCTTATTACCCCACCCGTTTAGCAGCTTCACTGAGGCTGTGGCTTCTCTATAGGAAGGAAATGCGGGCACCGTTGTATTGTGTTGACGGGTTCCTTCCATAATGTCTGGGTTAGGTTGTGGATGTCGAGTAAAAAGGTACTACATCGCTTATAGCGTGTTTCAGCATTAAAAACGAGGCGTCTGTAGAATCGTTTAAAACATATATTTTTTAAATCACTCTCAAACAAACACATTCATACATCACAGTACGCACACACTGTTGCTTTCTTCGTCCGTGCAGTCACTGAGGGGCCAGCTGAAAATCAGCGCTGTGACTTGCCCTCAGCATTATGCTGAGCTGGTGTACCCTTGTTGGCACTGTACCACACCAGATGTTTTGTGCTGTGTATTATATCCTTGTATACTTGCTGTATTCTGGTGTTTACAGTGCTAAATAGTCGTTTTTTAATTTCAATTTCAATTTTAAGTAGGTAGCAGTAGAGCTCCAATTATCTTTGTGTTTTATGTACTCATCTCAACTCGAATTTGTCCTTATTTTATTATTTAAATACGAAATAGGATAGATAAGTTTCTTTGAAACTCGAAAGCACCAAAGCACAAAGAAAGATTTAAAAACAAGTATGTTTTCATTCGAAGGCTGTCGTTTCCGCGCAAAAAACTGTCAATGTCAACCGATATGGCAGGAGATTTCGCAACTTCCTGGTCCTGTGTCAATCTTGTTGGTGATTCTTTCCGACTAGTGTTTTGTGTTCTTTGTGATTTGGGGTAAAAGATTACATCTCTAAGCTGGGATTGACAGATGTTATGAATTGAACATCTCGTGTTTATTTGGGAAATTACAAGGTGTACAGAGACGGTATTTTTAGAAGGGATTGATATTTTTCGTCTCTTAGATCAACACTTCAGGATCGTCATTTTCAAAATTTTCGTACATTTTAACGCAACAAAAAGGAAAATTAACGTAACGAAATGGAAAATTCCTTTGTGTTACATATTTTCCCTTACGTTTATTTTCTTTTTGTTACGTTTTCGAATGTCCCTTGCAGTGTACAAGACATTTCGAAAGAAGGATGGCGAATTTCCATACATTTTGAGGCCCAGTGTTTGTGACGGTTTATTGGCTGCCAGGATTCTTTCTGTCTCTGAGGTCGGACCATAGATTTCTACCCTGACTACATAGATAACTGTCAATAAAAGTAAAAAGGAGATTAAATCTTATTACCACACGCATAAGATTCCGGTAGCGTTCATTTTTCCGTCACGGAATCGGTGCACGACTGCATAGAGTTTTATTGGCGCCGGCCGGAAATTCCGTTGTGTTGTGTGTCGCGCTTACCTTGATTCCTGGTTACATATAACTTGAAATAAATTAATAGATTGCTCCCATCTACCAGGGCAGCAGGAGCGAGCTGGAGCCGTACAAGTAGAGCAATTAACGCAATCACCGCCAGACGTTCTCCACGAATTGTTGATAGCTGTGCTTAATCTCGCCCTGAAGGCTCAGAGTTGTAGTTGTAAAGTGGATGGAAGCCAGGGAATCGCGCCATTTCTTCAAGCGGTAAAAGTACTCTTGAGAATGAACATAGGCGAAAAATAAAAAGTTTTTTTAATACATAAGAAGAACAGACGAGCAAGCGAGCCCCCTAGCGGTAAAAGGTCACGGTCGCTCATAGACTCTCACCTCATGTTGAGGACTTAGATGGAGTGTCGCATGTGCTGACTCTGTTACCCTTTAAACAGAAATGCACAGCAATGCAGCTTTACTGCTTTGCGGCAGTAACAGGTTGATCAATCAGGCTGACTCTGCATAGAGTCATAAGTACCACCTTCAAAAATTCTGATAAGACCATTATGACCCCAAAGCTTTTTAAATTTTATTTTGCGAAAACTCATGAGATGATGGCGCATTATTTTCGTTGATATTTTTCATTATTTCCTTATCTACGATATAGCCTTACCAGGAATATTAAAACTCTGTCAAGAGGAAATAGGAAACAGGTGTCCTGTAAGAGGTATTTTATTACAAAGGTATACACAAAATATCTAGTAAATAATAGGAATAAATATATAATATGTACGCGAATGTAATCACGTAAGTTAATCTCATACAAATAGAGCATACAATATTGTTGTCTAACATTATTGTCTATTGTTTGTTTACTGTTTGATCCCACCCAACCAAATGACTCTTAGGGATCCGTACCCTGAAGAAGAATAAAATACAGACTTCAAAACTTCGCACAACATGTATTCTCTTGACCCAAATCCGAATATCGACTTTAAAATTTTGTAGAATATACCTACATATTTGAGTCTCATACAAGTAAAGGGAGTCGATAAAAAATATTTGTATAGCCCATCGTATAGGATATCGTTGCTTAGAGCTCATCAATTGAAATAACGACGTAAGCGCCCGCCAAAGCCAGTCAGTTTCGTCACCGGCTCTATCTCATCAACGGTATTGTCTAGGAACTTGAAAATTGGTTAAAGTTTGGTCATATCCTCTATTTAAACAACAAATAGGTACTAAAACATCTGTAATTGCTTGTAAGTTGTGAGCAAAAACGGTAAAAAGTTTTTTCACTAAATTCTTACAAATAGTACGGATCACTACAGATATGGCGAGGCCCGACTCGCACTTGGCCTGTTTTTATGTATTTACTCCGAGCCCCTCAATTATTTACTATGATACGCGGTGGACTGGTAAATATTTAGCTTGTCTACAGTCCATATTTAATGGTCGTACGCGACACTATACTATAGCCTTTTTCACATAGGAAGGCACATCGAACTTTTAGAAAAACTTAAATAAAATACGTATTCTCACTGATAGAAGTTGGAGGTCCTCCTCTATGTACTCTCTGTGACTCAGCCGATACAAATCGGAAGACCTCCAACTTTCATCAGTGAGTATCCATATTTTATTTAAGTTTTTATAAAAGTTCGACGTGCCTTCCTATGTGAAAAAAACTATAACACACTTAATACAAATGTATGGGCAAGGTACTTTATCGTGTTGGAAACATACTGACAATGTTTTGAAAGCATAATAACAAAGGGCAATGGCGTGCATAACAAACTTTCCACATTATGGGACACCATATATTTCATGAGTCAGAACCATTACTCAATTATTCCTTAAGAATACTGATAACAATTAAAATAAAAAAATTATACCCTGACCGAGAAAACCAAAACCCTGTCACGAGAGTGCCACTTGTGCATTTATAATCTGTGTTATCGATATGACCGCTATAAAAATAGTTTCATTTATTTTCGCAATATGGCGAGCGTGTTCATATTTCTTGTTTTTTTTTTAATATAAGTTTTTAATATAAGTTCCTTTAAATAAGTTGGGAAAGAAACTAACAAGATAAAAGAGAGAATAAAGATTTAGAATATAATCTAAAGGTTTTGGATCAAAAGGAAACTAAGCGATAACCAATGAGCCGAAATCTTTATTTTTGGTACGATAGGTGAAGTCAATATATTGTCTGATCCGAAAGAGAAGTGATCATTTAGTATAACGGATTATTTATTTTTAATTTTTTCGGTATTAGTTTAACATATTTTCGATATATAATATTTATCCGGATTCGGAATCATTTTGTACTAGTATTTGTAGATCAAAATTTGTTTAGAGCAACCCTTTAGACCCGACCCACAGAAATCGAACCCTCATTGTAGAGCGATTTTCAAAATCTTTGATCTGACACCACCCTCGTTACATGCACACTTCATACAAACCCCCAAGGCGTGCCATACACACTCTCGGCTCGGCGTTGCCTCACTATGGCGTTTGACAGTTAAACTCGAACCGAACGTGCCGACCCGAATGTGTGTGTAGCACGCCTAAACAACAATGTATTACATGTCCTTTCCAGGTTTACGAGCTAATTATCCCGCAATCCGGCCCTGCGGCTGTTTCCGGTTCATTTCCCGGAAGGATTTCCTGCGGTAAAGCCTTCGCCACAACTTTGCTGCGCTTGACCTATACTTGACCTTATGGTGTGATGAGGGAAAGGTATAATGGACTAGTGAGTTACGAGTAGGAGCTACGCGGTACGAAATATGGACTACGGAGTACGAAGTATGTGCTACGGGATACGAACTTTGTGCTACGGGTTATAAAACTATAAATGGGCTACGAAATACGTAAATACGAATCGTGATTCGCATTTAGTTACCTTAGGCTGGGCTCACATTGGCGGGTGTTGCCCGGGCCGTCTGGAGGCGCAAATTCAATATAAACCTATGGCCTTGTCACATACCAGACACCGATTGGGATTAGAGATGGAGGGCGAGTAGACAACCGTTTCATCATGAGTAGCAATGACAAAATACTTGGTTGATCGTTTTCAGAGCGACTCAATCATTAATTATCAGCGCCATGCTCTAGACTACTCTAGAGTATGGCATTATGCTGAGCTGAGGCCTATTTGGTGCTGCAGCGTACGGCGTGCATTATTATTAATTTAGTTTAAGATTATATTGTATAGTATATATGTATACACTTATATATTATTGTATAAGATGATGTTGATGATGTCAGATGTTCTGTGCTGCATGTATTAAACTTTGTATACTTCTGTATTCTGTATTCTGGTGTTTACAGCGCTAAATAAACGATTTTCAATTTCAATTTTTCAATTTTGTAATATATAAGTGGAATTGTGTGTGTGCTGCAGACAGAAAATACACGTTTTTCTATTCTATTGTATTCTAATTATTGATTACTCGAAAAGTACTAAAAAAGATTGAAAAAATTGGATAAAATCGAATAAATTTTATAACAAAATTGGATAAATTCGAAAATATTGACATTTTTTAAAAAAAATTGCTACAAACTAATTTCGAAAAAAATGAAAAATTAGGATAACAAACATAGCGAAGTACTTTGGAAAGCCAAGGTAATTTTGTATTAGTATTTGCCGGGGGTTGGTATTGTAACGTTATTTATTAACTGTATTATACAAATAACATATTTTTATAAGCCCATCATATCGATATACGATCTATCGACATATTTCCGCCCCTATTGGCGACCGGCTTCCGGACAAAACCCACCAATGTGGGCCCAGCCTAATAGGGCGGGCAATCACCTATCATGTGCCACGTGCTACGATGAATGTGCTACGAGCGATCTTTATGCAACGAGCTTCGATGCTACGAGCTATAAACTGTTCCTTTAATTAGAGTTTGGAGTATGTTTACTTGCTACGATAATGTGCCACGAACTACCGTTATGGCATTCGAACTAAATATAACGAGTTATAACTAGTTAGTAATTACACTACGGCTACGAAATATCTGCTTCGGAGCTACGAAACAAATCAATAATGTTTATTGCAAATGACGTTAATTGGAATAGAATTATTTAACGTTAATTGCGTAGTTATCCAATTTCCGAGATATTCAATTATCTCCCAAATCCAATTAGTATTTAAGTTATGATAATGATAAATACCAATCCGTGAGCTCTTGAAGGGGATTCAAGTATCGGGTGAAATCGGTCTCTGTATTAGAGTCTACGAAATCCTCATAAGCATAAGTTTCTAAAATCTCTCGCATATTAGGATAGCGTTTCGGAAAATTTTATTTTATTTTATTTGGGTAGCTTACAGCCTTATTTACAAGTTACATATACATATATAAAAACAATAACCATTAATAAGCTTCCACAGTTAACGAAAAATTAATAATAAAACAACTCTTAATCTAGCAACCGTGTACATTTACAGATAGGCAGAGGAAAATTTGTTAGTGAGTAAGGATTTTACGGAATCAGAACTACTGTTGAAGAGATCTATAGTAGGGTTATTGCTTAGCTGGTTAAATGCTGCACATGCTCTTACTAGGTAGCTATTCTTTCTGTAATTAGTGTGACACTTAGGGACGCGAAGTAACCTGTTACTCCGTAAATTTTGATTAGGAACCGTCAATGAAGTTTTGCTAAGGAGCTCAGGACATTCAATTTTTGTAGGAATGTATGGTCCGCTATATCCCTACGGACAGTGAGGGGCAATAAGTGGAAACGAGCACAACGTTGCTCATACTCACGCTTAGGAATTATAAATTTATAAAATGAAAAATAAAAGCGATGATTTTTTTGTATAATGAAATTGTACAATCATGACTTTGTATAATCATGACTTTGTATAATCATGACTTTGTATAATCATGACTTTGTATAATCATGACTTTGTATAATCATGACGGTTTAGACAGCAATGAGCATGAAAGTTAAAAGTATAATTTTTTTGAACGTTGAAAAATTTAATATTAATTAATTCAATTAGGTACATACACTTTATTAATTTCATTACACTGTGACGTTCAACCTTGACTCCCGAGAAATCCCATTCCGATTAAGAGAACTCTTTCCCCTCTACATTCAGGTGGGTGTCTCCGGCAGCTCATTGCTATTCCGGTGCGGGTTCGAGACCCGGCCCGGGCTGAGTCGGGGTTACTCGCCTCTTGCGACGCCCTCTCGTGGATGCGTAGTTTGAAACTGCTCCGATATTAGTCGAGGCTAGCTCTGGGTGGTAGACTAAATACCCATGTATTGTACATACGTTGTAACATCCGTTGAGGTTGCTGCGACACGATTCGGTGGTCCTCCACACGGGCTAGCCTGGTGAGGTCCTCCCACTCTCTAACAGCTTGCAACGCTTCTTCTTCAAACTTTGTAATGTAATCTTAATGTTTATTATTTACTTGGTTTAGTATTACTTACTTCTATTGTATAATATGTAACATGTGTTTGAATAAATACAAATAAATACAAAAAAAAACATGAAGAATCTGAATTTGTGGTCATTTTTGCAATCTGGGGTTATTTCTCCTTCCCCTCCACTAATACCAGACCCCCATCATTAACACTAAAATTGTGATTTAAGACAGTGCAACGCGTTGCGCGTTGTTGGCACCGACTCCAAATAATAATAGATACATCTAGGTTTCATTTTTGTTCTATATTATAATTATTTCTTACTTTTTAGTGATTTAAAGGCGGTTTTTATTTTTTATTAAAATTATTTTTATCAAGGGTAATTTTCCACAGCAATGGTGCATTTTTCCCTACACTCTGCATAAATTAGCTGAAATTTATCTGTAACTGCGAGCGGTTAATGTATCGGAAATTAACCACACGGTTAAATAATTACTGGTCATCGTAAATTAACTACATTTAGCGTACAAGAGTTAAATACCCCGTTGTAATTTAAAGTTCATTATTAACTTATGAAAGATTTATTTCGAAAATTTTAAAGACATGGTAAAGGAGAATTTTAAAGCCATGGTAAAGGAGAATTTTGTATTTATATTATTATTATACCACTATTTAATTACTTCCGTTTCGTCGTCTCCACTTTTAAACCACCCATCCCTAGAAAGTGGGATACTACGACCACGAACATTATGGATATCACATGCCGCCCCCTTCCATCTCGGGCTCAGACTAGGTTTTTTGTAAGACATTTTCCTTCACTATTTCAGAACAGTAATTTTCGCTTCGCCGTCTCTAAATACGCCTCCTTGATGTCAAAGATTAGTATTCTCCCCCTGTATCCGTGCAGACAAGTGACAAGTAAATAAACAACATCCACACTGTATAATGTAGCTCTAATGTTATATTACACAAACAATACGGGGATGTATTAAAATACCTGTAGTAACATTTTCCAAGCGCTTGTTTATCACTCGCAAAAATTTTTTTCGCATTCCCCGTCCATCTTGTTTAATTAAATTTCGTAAATTGCTTTGCAAAAGTAATTCAAATTATATTTGACTGATGTATTTGAGATATGATAAAAGTGGTTACCCTGTGCAGAGTCAGCCTGGGGTGGTACCAACCCTTTCACCTATTTCTGTCCGCAAAGCGGCAACCAAAATGTTTGAATTGTAAGAGAGCCAGTGTAGGTAATTATCGGCACATGAGTTCTATCAAAGTCCTCTACTTACCTAAATAAATTCGTAGTGAGATGAGTTGTCTATTCGTGACGGTGACCACTTACCATCAGGTATGCTCGTCTGCTCTCCTTATCCAACAACAAAGTAATACCTTTGTTGTTGGATAATCCTGTATGATAATGCGACATTTTTCCAAACTGCCATCGCGCCCTGATGAGGTACGAGTAGGTAGCTACGTGAATGTTTTAAGTGATTTTTAGACGCGTTTTCCGGGAAAAGGTGGATCAAGGCATTTTGATTTCAAAGTCGAAAGTCAAATAGGTTCTTATTTACATAATTATCTGAATAAGGAAAATTGTGAGGTTGTAAAATGAATTATTCTGCTAAAAAAAATACGAAGTTTTTTTCTACGAAAGTGAGGGTAATTTTAAATCAAACCTCTGTGTAATGCTAATAACAGCTCAGAAACAGCTATAATATGAGATAATCCTGCAATGTTTTACCACTAGAGGCGTCAATAGCACAATGGTACGTAGCCAATCAACATGTAGATAAACCACAAATCCACCCATCTTTTTTTTACCCTTCAGACTCGCGCCACGCTGTCTTAACAGATTTTTTAGGTCTGCTATTTTGAAATGACTATATGATGCCGTGACATCGTCACAGTTTTACTATAGCTTTGAGAAATTAAATTAATCCAAATAATGAGTTTGTAATGTCTTCAAAAATAACGTTTCGTTTTGCTTTTCTGTTTACGGAGTGTGCTTGTGGCTCCATCGAATTAATAGGTAGGTTAGGTGTCTAATTTGAAAACAATTTCAAAACTCCAGTTTAGTAATTTTACAAGCCTAAGTTAAATTATGTCATACTATTATTCTAGTACGTTAATATTATTATATGAAATCTCGACTCTATCCACGGTCGGCTCGCCTGTTCCCAACAGTCCTGGCAGAGTAAGAGTACCAGCGCATGCTGAGCCAGCGCCAGTTCCTTGCTACACCAGCTACTTATAAGTCTGTGCTCTGTGTCTCTATGTGGTCGACGTCACATCACGCGTCGCAATTCCTATAATTATATTTCCCATAATTATAATTTCCTATAATTATATTTCCATTGTGTGTTGTGTTTGATGTGTCGCTGATTGTTACATCTTAGTGGGTTTTGTTATTATATCTTTCTTAGTGTGAGTGTATTTTTATGTAGCTTTGAATAGAGTTTTCTATTCTATTCAAAAAAATACTGAATTACTGGCTAATTTCAAAGTCAATTAATATTTCAATTGGGTGTTTACAAAATCAATCGAAAGCCACGAGAATTAAACTGAAACAGGAATGCCAATTAGTTCTCGGCCTATAAATGAATTCGGAGTCAATTTGGTACATAATTATTCTTATTTTCTTTGAACGATAAGCTCATTGTCCTGGCTAAAATCGAACCTCAAACCTGTATTATACCTAAATAGTTTATATTTAACATAAAGGAAAGAACGCTCGCTCCCAGGGAAGACTTTTTTTCTTTCATACAAGGTAGGTACTAGAGTTGGCAGCCTAACTTGCTGTGATATTGCAAGCGATCGACACGCAGCAATATCGCGATCGCAGTGACAGCATGGCAATGCATGCATGCGGCTATGCAATGTTACAAAATAAATTTTTACAGAAGGAAAACCCTTACAAAAGAGATAAATAAGTAAGTACCTAAGTACGACTTCGGATTGCCAATGCGTTACGTTCTACAATATGGCTGGCCACGTTTAGCCGGAACGTAAAATGGCTATATTGGAGTCGTGTTGTATAATTAGCTAATAACTTCCGGTGATTCGCGGTATTACCCGGTGATACCCGATGTTTGTTAGTGAAATGCGTCATCAGCAGCCTACTCGCCTTGAGCCCGATCTTTTCATCCATTTGCTGCCAGCCACCTTGCGCAAATCGTCGCCCCATCTAGCAGGGACGCCCGTCCCACACTACGTTGCCCAAACGCGGTTTCCACTCCAGAACTCGTCTACCACAGCAGCAGTGAAATGAGTGATTGCCGGTAATTCGCGCTGATATGTATTTGATAATTTCGACACAAAACATTTTCTACACTCGACGCCATGTTTGATGTTATGATTAGCAGAGCCACGTGCGGTAAAAATTTGAACTAAAAGAACACAGCATAGCAAGTACAGAAAAAAAATTAACATAGCGTTTTAAGACGTGTACAATAAAGTGTTTCTATCTATCTATCTAAGATTTTGGAATAAATTGTACTCTCCGACATTCAGTTCTGTGTGGTTTGTGTTTCCTTTTTGTTAATAGCGCCCTCTGCGCAAACAGTAAGTACCTATTCATTTTGTGTCAATATATCGATATCGCCGGTCCCATTTGGCAGCGCCCCAGCCAGATGTGCCGTCGTATTCGATATAGGCATGGAAAAAAAGTCTCCCTCTAATGGATAGATATAGGTATTTTGTATCGGAACCTAGGTCAACAAGTCGAGGGGATGGGTTAGGTTAGGTATACTGCGCAATTGGCAATTTTTCAGTTGTTACCACTGGAACATTTGCGGTAATACTGGCTTCTTGAAATTAGAAAATAACATTCGTTGCCAAAAGTTCCACCATACAGTCAGACGAGACAATAAACATTAGCTCTCAATATGGTGACCACCTACCGGGCGGGATGCCTCGGCACTCCAGGATCACTTCCCGAAGTCCTACAGAACATTAAATGACTGCTGGACTTTCTGGCGAGGTTGGGGTGGCTCGAGTGAGTGGCTGTTCCCATCACACGCAAAATAGGCGCTGAAGACGTCGAGTTGCGGAAACCAGCCCGTTATTACATTACATTATCTCTCCATAGCGTTCCTATCTTCATAGATATAGGCTTAATTGGGATTGAGATGCACACGAGCACCTACTTCAACTTTTTTGCTCGAGATTTTTTGATTAAAGAATGTTCCACTGATAATATTTTTTATGAATGCCTCGTAGTTCACATGAATACTCGTAGAACCTATATCATGAATCCTTTTCATAAACTCTGTTGGCAAATGGACTCCATATTTATCCCATCAAAAACATTTTTGTAATTAGTGGCCAAGTGGCGTGTTGGCTTTTTCTGGAAGCAATTCGGCCCTGGTAGTGCCCCTAGTGTTAGTTGTTAGTGGAACGAGCAGACTTGCTTATTGAACATACCGCACTGTACCCCTTTAGTATAATTATATATATGTATATATTTGTGTGTAGGTATATATATTTATTTACTCACAATATTTATATATTTTTATATTTTTCACTTATTAATACTACCTATCTTAAATTAAATTTATTTGTGTTGTGAGTATCTTTGTCCTCCTGGACAGGTTGTGGCCAGCCATCGGTCACGGTCCAACAGAATACCAGCGCTGTAGGCATTCTTGTCTGCAGCAATAAGCTGAGTTGAGGCCCTTTTCACAATAACAGCAGACCATCAGACATGATTTCAATATGTTTACCTTTGACTACATAATTATTTTATTATTTATTTATCTTCGCCCTTCAGCCAGCCAGCAGCATTTATTAACCCGCGACCGATCGAGGGATGGGCGTGTTATAAGTTTGACGTTTGTGTGTTTGTCTGTGGCATCATAACTTGACAACGGATGATCCGATTTGAATTGATTTGAAGTTTTTTTTATATAATAGAGAATTTTGTAGAGAGTGTTCTTAGCTAGGTCTGATTAAAAGGATCAGTGGTTTCTAAGATCTTGGAGTATCTTTGATGTTAGATGGGATCTATGGAACATTAATAGCTAGATGGTTCGAATTTGAGCTCAAATGTTCAAATTCATGGTGACATTCATTCTGACATCTGAAACCTTGAGGATCTGATGATGACCAGGAAAAAGTAAGGGGATCTCCAAAATAGCACGTCGGGGGTTTCTTAAATTTTTAATTTAGTTATTTAACAAATATTTTAAAACTGTAAACTATTTACAAAGAAGTCTCAGTGAGCCGTACCGATAAACTCTAAAATAATAATTAACAACTGAAACACATTCTCAACCTCACTAATAATTGTTATTAACTCCAGTGTGAAACTTCTCTGAATATAATTGCATATAGATAATTTATTTTAGAGCATGTAATGAGTAGGTATTGGTTACAACCAATACCTACTCATTACATGCTCTAAAATAAATTATCTATATGCATGTGCTATAATATGCCATGTCGTACCGGCCATAAAGAATAGCACCACCCCAACTCTTCCCGTGGGTATCGTACGAGGCGAGTAAGGCTCGTAGTGGATACTATTCTACACCTAGTAGACGGCGATAGGCTCGCCATCTATCACGTTTGTCCACCAAATAAAGTAATATACTTACATGTGGGAACTACCTATGATGAAGGTGGTTCCTTTGTCTACCCCCTCGAGGATTATGTACGTGAGTGTTATGCTATGTGCTATAATAATAATTTAATAATTATATTATTAACAAGGCCCTGATCAGCGACTTCCGAAAGTTTCCGATGTTCTCAGGAACAAGTTCCGTTAGAAAATTAATTTAACTTCAAAACTTGACCGTTTTTCTTAACAACCTGCAACAACTTCCGAAACTTGTTGTTAGCACAACCAGACCTTTGGCGAGACCGATAAAGTTTCAATATAACAATAATCGAATTCAAAAAAAAAATAGGAAAGAAAAATAGAATCAACGTCTCGATGGAAATGAAATGAAAATGAATTCACTTATTCGGAAGATCCAGTTAAAAAAGTGTAATTATAGAATAGGACTCCGGGCTCCCATGCCGGAGGTGAAACCATGCAATGCCATGTACCAATGAGTTCTTCGGATTTTTTCTAAGAATTACGTACATTTACTGACTCCTGTAACGGTGAAGGAAAACATTGTTAGGAAACCTGTATGTCTGAGGAAAAAAAGTTTCCGATGGCGTGTGAAATTCACCAATCAGAACTGGGCCCGCTCGGTGGATCATAGCCCGTTAGTACCCCTCTTGCGCAAGGCCCCAACACTGGGGACGTTAATAGGCTGATGAGATTAGAAGAATAATTATTTTTTATTAAATTAGGATAGCAAACGGGCCACCTGATGGTAAGTGGTCACCATCGCCCATAGACATCTCACCTCACTGTATTAATATTAGAGGGTTTTTGATGCTCTGATAACCTTGAGGACTAAGATGGATTAAACTGGCTCTCTTAGCCTTCAAACCGAAACACAGAAATGCAAGCTTTCTGCTTTGCGGCAGAAATAGATAAGAGGGTGGACACCCCAGGAGATTTAAATTCCCAGCACGTTATACTTGAGAACCAATTTATTTAATTCTAAAACCAATTAATTTGTAATTTATTCGTAGATTTAATTGTAATATAAACTGGCTGCTCTAATGACAGTAATTTAGCTTTATTACAAATAGTTTTAGCATGGTAATCATCATCATCACATCATTTATCCATAAACAATCATATATTGTGTTTGAATATTTACATGTCACAAATAATAATTAAACTCTTTCAGTCTCAACCTTAGCTAATCGGCGGCAAATGTGGAGAAATTTCCACTTCGTCTTTTTTTTCTTGTTGTGTACCCACACGACAACTGATCTACTGCTCTAGTTTCACCATCATAACCATGGTGGTGAAGATAGAGCAGTACTTAGTTTATAGTCCTATCGTCAGGATTCTTTTAAACGTTTGTAACATCGTCTTTCAAATTTAAAGTAAACCAGGAGTATAAAAACCCCCGCCATATTTTTGAATTAAATGGAACAATTTTATCAAAGCAAACTTCGTGACACAGATTATAAATCTACCAATGGCTCTTGATAGGGTTTTTATATATATATAGGGTTGTTTGCGGATGACGTATCTATATTTTATCGGTTTCGTAGAAATTCGAGGGATGACATTACAGAGACGATTAATGTATATCTAAAAACTATAGTACACTGGTTTGAGACGCTAAATTTAAAAACTAACGTACATAAATAAAACAAAACTGTTACATTTTAGAAACAACCATATAAATGGCATCGGCATCAATGTTAACATAAGCGGAAATCACGTAGCCATGGCAGAGGATTCTAAATTCCTCGGTTTGGTCACGGATTCACATTGGTGAAAAGTCATGTGGACAGCTTGACCGGCAAACTGAGTAGTTTTTGCTTTGCCCTAAAATCTGGATGCAGATATCCACTAAAACAGCCGCTCCTCAAGCTTATTACGCATTTTTCCAAAGTAGAATAACTTATGGACTAGCTATGTGGGGCGGATCAGTTGATGGAAATAGATTATTTAAACTCCAAAAACGATGCGTAAGAATATTCAGCGGTGTGCATTCAAACAGAATGTCGTTGCCGGCCGTTTTTTGTTGATCTAAAAATACATACACTCACGGCATTATACATTATTGAACTTTGTAGGATTGTGAAACGATACCCGGAAAAATTTCCGTTTAGACCGCCATATTCAGACTGAAGCCTTGCGTGAACCTGAATTGCTCCTGAAGAACTGCAACTTATCAGCGTAGGGACTGTCTAATATAACGCAGTCAGGGTTTACAACAAATTGCCAACTGATATAAAGAATCTTACATATAGCAAATTCATTGTCCAGCTGGGAAAGTTTTTAGTGGAAAAATTACCTTATTTTCTTAAGGAGTTTCTGGAGATATGAATTGTATTTTTATCTATGATAAAATTTTAAATTTTGTGTTGACATTACTGGACATCTTCTTTATTGATATATTGACATACCCGATTCAAATATTTAGTAATTTATGCTACAGTTTGTAAAATACGACACCTGGTATACAATGTTCATCATTATCCGTCAGACTCTTTACATCCATCATTATCATTTATTAATATTGAGTGTAAGAAATTGTTTGATATGTTTGATTATGAAACTATAAATTTGACATGGAGTGTTTTTCAATTGCGTTTATTAATTAGAGATAACAATTTATTCAGTTTTTGTGATGATTGTTTATATTTTTATTTCATGTTAACGGGTAAAATTACATTGTAATACAAATTGTATTATAATACCTATAATGACATGTAATTTATGGCTGCTAAATAAATGAAAATAAATGAAATGAAATAATCATGGTAAAGGTATACCTACATTCAAAAAAATATTGCACAAATAAAAAACAACAAACATGAGATAGAAAAGGAAATAGTCAAGTAAAATTTAGGCGGCCTTATCGCTAAGAGCGATCCCTTCCAGACAACCTTCGGGCAGAGGAAATATTAAGTTAATAAGTAATTTCTCTTTGGACCAATGTGATCTGTGGTAGTACTTACTCCTACCACAAGCTTTTCAGCAGCCAGTCTCTTGGGTACACTGCCGGATGTGGGGGACTTAACCCAATTTTTTTATCTTTAGTTTTTTTTCTTCTTAGTCTAAGTTTAGTTTTAGTATCATTATAAATAATAAAGGAATCATTACTCGATAAATAAATATTAGATAATAAAATAAGTAATAGTTTTGACCATAGTTGAAGTTAACAACTTTATTTAAAAACAAAAAAAACTAACCTTTCAAAGTCAATCCGTTCCTTGCATCTCAAAAAAAATCCAGCGTCTTAACCACAGTTTAACAATGATAACAGTACAGCACTGACGATAACAAAAAGTTTAGGGTGAAGCGCACTGTGTCGGGCAAAGTTTACTATTACGCGGGAGGATAGGGTGGTGCGCCCGGCGAGGGTGCGAGCGTCGCGACGGCCGGCCGGCTACTGGAGTGGAGGGCGGCCCTACGGTGTAAGCGCTTGGAGTAGCTACATGGTTTTGGTTATGTAAATCTACAGATTTTTTGTGTGGTTTTGAAGTAATTATAAAAATAGACAGTCTGCTGCTTTTCAGACTGTGTTTCCCAAAACCTTGGGATCTTCAAGACCAGAGTGAATAGGCATTTACTGAACCCGCATGCTCCATCGTCGACTTTGAAGACAAATGCGGGTTCAGTGGTGAATAAAATATAAATAAGATACTTATTTAGTTTTGGAGTCGCACTGTTATTTGCGATCGACGTATCTGGCTGGGAATGAAACCAATCGCAGTCTCGGGATCTTTAATCTTTGTGTTAATGCCACTTAAAATTCGTGCAAAATATTAATTGAATGGTCGTGTGACTTTTCAATTAATAAATATTAATTGAATGGTCGTGTGACTTTTCAATTAATGAATTATTGTATTATACTCTAGTTACGAGTATAATTTAAAAGACTCTTAAAGTCTTTAAGGTAGATAAAAAGGCTAATGATGTAAAAATGATGGCGCCTGAGTACCTACCTAGCAACTTAAAAGAAATTCAAAATTCAGTTTAACACGACTAAATTAATGTTTTGTAATAATTCTACCTATACGGTTTACAGTTTAAGACATTTATTTCTCTAAAAAAGGATACAATTCACTTTGCTTAGGAAAATACAGGATAAACTTATTGTAATTAACAGTGTGTACGGAAGACGTGATTTTAAGGTCATTACTAATAAATTACTAGTATATAATACTCTGTTATTAAGGTTAATCTGTCTAATTGAAGAGCTGTAATATTTCTGAGCTGTGGGTAACCAGAAGACGGATAACACACAAAATATATCGTGCTGTATATATGGGACTAGTTCCTGAAAATATAGACATTTTAATTATGTTTAATTAAGAACAAAGACAAGTGGGTCAACAAAGGGAAAGTGGTATGACTCCGTGTACAGTCAGCCTGGGGTACAATGCAGCAATGCATGCATCATACTGTGTTCTGTTTTGAAGGGTAAGAGAGCCAGAGTAATTACTGGCACTTGAGGCCTTCCAGCGTCCTTTGGACCGTCGGTGGCGTCGTGGCTAGGACGCCGGACTCCCATGTGGGAGGTCCGAATTCGAAACCATGTAATGTCATGTACCAATGAGTTTTTAGGTTTTTTCGAAGGACTTACGTACATTTACCGACTGCTCTGACGGTGAAGGAAAACATCGTGAGGAAACCTGCACACTGAGATAACCAGTGGGTGAAAGGGGGATGGCAATGGCAAACCACCTTTTTAAATCTGCCAATAGAGTCGTTCTATGTGATTAATCCTTAGAACGATCACGACCCTCAGCAATGAGGAACACGACTTAGAAGAAGAAGAGACGTTCCATCTTAGTCCTCAAGGTGAGATGTCTGTGTGACGGTGACCACTACTATTTGCTCGTCTAACACTTCTTAAACAATAAAATAAATTAAAAAAAAAACAAAGTGTCAACCATAAAGTTAATAAAATAACGCAAACCCCCACTTACTCCAACGCGTAAAACTGGGCGGTAAATGTTAAAACACAAAGTTTTAGTACTTTTGTTGTTTCAATGCAACTCTGAGTAGTTCTCACAGTTTCGTGTCGCGCCCGGTGGCGCCGGGGTCGCCGGGGGCGCTACTGGCCTCGGGAGAACAATTTTAATTAACATTGTCCTCTCAAGTTCAGCAGGAAGTTAAAAAATAACTAAGCACTCATTTGAGTTCCGCTGAGTGGAGCCTCGTTGGCCGAATGGCTGGCTGACTCCACAACAGTCGCTGAACTATCGTATTATTGAATTAAAAGTTACAGATTGTTTATTGAATTTAAAGTTACAGATTGTTTATTGAATTAAAAGTTACAGATTGTTTATTGAATTTAAAGTTACAGATTGTTTATTGAATTAAAAGTTACAGATTGTTTATTGAATTAAAAGTTACAGATTGTTTATTGAATTAAAAGTTACAGATTGTTTATTGAATTAAAAGTTACAGATTGTTTATTGAATTAAAAGTTACAGATTGTTTATTGAATTAAAAGTTACAGATTGTTTTCTTTGTTGTAGAGTCTATCAAAATAGGTTATGGCACCCCGTTTTAGCAAAGGAAAATAATCGACGGTGATCAACACTAAAGTGGGTAGGTCTTTACTAGACATTGACAGATAAATGTTTTTGTTGTCATACGTAGATTTTACCACAGATAGGCGGCGAAAAAGACTTGATCCGACCGAAAACATAAATGTGAAAAAATGGGCCAATTTCGGTGCAAGGACCCAGTAGGCCTGTCGGCTTCGCAGTTAAAAGAATAGAGATCTAACTGGATGCCAAGTTCAATTATTAACGTTCCTTTAAACTTACCTACAGAAATATATAGGTAACATACAACACAAAACTAAATCCCTAACTTGGCAAGTTTTCACACAAAACTCATGGACTCTTCACTTTT
This sequence comes from Hofmannophila pseudospretella, assembly GCA_947369225.1. Classification (NCBI taxonomy): domain Eukaryota; kingdom Metazoa; phylum Arthropoda; class Insecta; order Lepidoptera; family Oecophoridae; genus Hofmannophila; species Hofmannophila pseudospretella. The sequence continues at coordinate 538,574 of OX376324.1, forward strand.
CTTGAATGACTCTTGAGTGAAAACTTGGAGGAACTATTGGAAAAATTTTAATGAAATGAAGGATTCTGAGTAATTGGGTGGGTCTTAATACACATACAAAATTTCTGGTATGTAGGTCGAAAATTGCTCGAAATGGTTCCTGTAATATGACCCACGTGAGTGCGTCGTCGCCTTTTTTATTTCGAACTTGGCGGACACACTCCCGCGTGTCTAGATAGGCTCTAGGTAGGTTTCAAGTACACTGTGCTAGTAACTGTGAAGTGCTGGTGCAAACGAGGCAAGTTAACTGCAGTTTCTTGGACGATATGGACGAGTAGTGTAGCTAATTTAACCTCTGCAAACTTTTTGTTATAAAGTCCATAAAGATCTGTAGTGCTTTTGTTGCAAACATACAATCAAATTCATTCCTCCAACACTATATAGAACACAAAATTGAAATTAATCATAGAGAATTTGGCATCTTAATAACTCTAATATACATATATATCTGACTATTAATTTTATGTACTTATTAAGTATAGCATGGTAATTATTAACCATGGTATTTATAAGTATGCTATTGTTGTGTAAATAAAATTCTCTTATATAACGTGTCCCATATCGATTGCACACCTACTACCTCTTTCTATAAATCATTTCCTCTGCCCGAAGGTTGCCTGGAAGTGAACGCTCTTAGCGACAAGGCCGCCTAAATTGTACTTCACTATTTCCTTTTCAATGTTTTGTTTGTTGTTTTCTATTTGTGCAATGAAGTGTATTTTACTTATACTCTAAATGAAAAAATTAAGAAACCCCCGAACCGCTAGGGAGCCCCCTTTTCCTGGTCATCATCAGGTCGTCAAGGTTTCTGATGTGGGAAGGGCACCATGTTCATAAACATTCAAGCACATACACGAACTACCAAACTGTTACCGTTCCAGAGCTCTAATCTCACATCAAAGATACTCCAAGATCTTAGAAACCCCTGATCCAATTTGTATCCGACATAGCTAAGAAGACTGTCGATAAAATAAAAAAAATCCGCATTCAAATCGGATCATTGGTTATTGAGTTATGATGCCACAGACAATAAACGCCTCAATCTTATAACACCCCTTGCTTTTGACCGGGGGTTAAAAACAATTAATAAAAAAAAAACTAATAAACGCAGTTGGAATTTAAGAATTTCAATTAAATACATTTCCTGGAAGGTCTCGGGAATAAAGACGAGAAAACCTGAATGTCTATTACTCAGGAAGCAAAAAGGTTTCGAATGCATGTGAAATACACCACCAGCAGAGTTTGGATAATAATGTTAATATTTGTTGAAGAGAAACTCTCAAACAAATTAATTTAAAATGTACCTACCTATAGCCTGTAGTATATAGCATAAGAGAGTTGTAAGGACAGTGAAAAGTCATAAAGTGACGGTGACAAGTGACAATTGACAAGTGACAAATGTGGATTTCATCCTCAGCGCACATCCTAGAGGATTTTCACATACCTACCCCCCACTGCGATTACGTTCAGCCGATACAGTACAACCTGAACGCGATTTGAAGGCAGAAGCACAGAGTAAAAGAAAGGCTTGCATGTCGCGTAGCGGGCTTTACATCTAAGTAGTTATAAATAACACATGACCATGGTGACCTTCCCACATCTGGAATCTTGAGGACCTGATGAAAACCAAGAGAAAGTAAGGGGATCTCCACAATGGTACGTCGGGGGATTCTTAAATTTTTAATTTATCTATAATTATGGTAGGTGTAATATAGGAACGCGCAGCTCGATCTCTGGGGATCAGGGTAGATTATCCGAAGGCGGCGCGCCGCGTATATTTCAACGCCGCAAGCTAGCCCCGGGACCCGCACTGTTACTGTACCCTAATAAAGGGAACGTGGTGTAGGGACTAGAGCGCTGGAGATAATAATATAGGAGGTGCGGGTTCGAAACTCCGAATCTCAAATTACCGTTAGATCATGAGGCGGGCATTGCTTCATACGTTTGATGATGAGAAAGCCTATGTTGCAACGCGTGTGTATAGAATAAGAAGCATACTATATAATCTGCGATAAATCTAAATGGCATAAAATAAAGACTTTATTTTCCTACATCTAAATAAAATATTAGGCAAAAGGATTAAAATTCACAAATCCTATGTCGTATATCGCCTAAAAATAATTCGCCACTTTCGGGCACTATTACTGAAATCAAAGTCGTACCGCCACTGGATAAGTATGTCGCACAAGGCCACTAATCCGAGTAACTTGCTTGTGGAAGCACTTCTTCAGGGTCCATCTGGCTAGCGACCACCCTTCTATGTAAAATCTGTCGTCAAATGTTTCGGCAGTGTTTGTAGAAGAGGCAAAACTTATTAAACCCGCGTGCTCCATCTTCGGCCTCATCGTCACTTACCACCTGATGAGATTGAGGTCAAATGCCACTGCCACATCAGCTGGCATTCCTATGAGCTAGGTATATCAGCAACTTCGGTTTTGAGATGGTTGGTGAATGAAGAAGCCTTTTCCGATCAATCTAGCAAAATATTTCCAGCATTGTATAAGGTGAGTTAGTTGAGCTCCCGCTCTTTGTGGCAGCGACGAAATGAAATATGGCATATTTTAGGCACACGGGTACGGGCTAAGGTGAATATTCGTGTAATGACACGTCTTAAGACGTTACCGTCTTTGGGGAAAGTGAAAAGGCTGTCAGAACAATTTTAGCAAAAAATTCTTAGCGAAAAATACTTACAAATAACTTAATTTTATTATACATTTTATGTAACAAAAATCCACCAAATTTTATGACGAAAAGTGGGAATTACCTATGATGAAGGTGGTACCTGTCTCGGGGATTATGGACGTGAGAGTTATGCTATATGTAACAAAATCCCATATAGAGCCGTAATGGGGGTGTTCATTGTCTATAACTGAACAACTTTCACCATGGAAACGACTCTGAAATCGAATATATACATACAATATTACAATCGCGAACACCTACTTTCATAATACGTCTGAAACAAATCAATTGCACCTTACAATTTACCCTCTGACTGCACCTACTTAGGGACATGGTGCAGGTCCTTGAGACATGACCTTCGATGACCATGTGGTTTCCGAACAAAGAAAAACTGGCAGAACTTGGGGAAAAGTTAATGGAAACACGATTTAGATTAGATTAGAGCAATTCAATATGGAATCTAAACGCGAAAACTGAATAAAATTACTACGAAAAGTGAAAATTCTACATGACTTTATACTGACCTGTTACGGGCTGGAAATTTAATACTTCATGACTGTATGTGACAGAAAACGAAGGGCTAGCCTTCTAAGGGTGCTTTTCTTCATTTTGGAGGCAAATTCCTTCACATTTTGGAAACGGCGATGCTCTCCGCCCGAAGATTCGAATGAAAAGAACTATAGACAATATAGATTTTTTTTCGGTAGCAGCTGTGTTTTTTACCGTTCATAATGAGCTACCAACGTTATCTCAATCAATCGTGTAAGTATTATGAAATAAAGGCCCTATGACACTTAGCAAAATCATTCTCGTGCTTTCTCCGTTCCACGTAAAACGACTTCGGATGAATATGTTTATATTATATTTGGCCAGAGCCTAGTGGCTTGTGCCATGAAAATAATTAAAAATCTAAATGTCAACGAGAACGTAAACAAACCGACAAATAACCTAGACGTTCTCAACTTTAAGATGTAAACTATGTAAAACAGTGCAATTATGTGGTGTTTGTATGTAACGACAGCTTTCGGGAACGTGCCGAAAGCGTACCGTTACAAGTTGTGTTCCAAATTAAGTATAGTAATTTGAACAAAACAATCTTCAGAAACAAAGTCTAAGTGTCATTCATTAAAACATTTCTAACGTCCAAAGTTGTGGAAAACTTTCAACGGACTTAAATGTTACACAAATAATTAATTACACGCCTTAAAATTATAACCAAATATTGGAACACGATTTTCACGGCGTCCATTTTGGAAATTAAACTTTAGTAAAATTAAGAGTTTAGAGTTCAGGTCGTGAAGATAACAAACGCAAGTCGCCGCCCCGCCCGGATGGAGACATACCTTGTCCTTTGTCTTAGTATGAATGAAACTGTATCTTAGTATGGATACGCCCGCGGGATTGCGGGATTTCGGAAATGTTCTATATAAAATACTTTTTCTCATAATGAGAACTGAAAAACGAAATCATCTCATCATTCCTTTTGCAAGAGAAAGACAAAGAGATACCACTATTAGGATTATATTCGGGATTTATTGTCTCTTTCTCACATTCACACTTTCTCAGAACGCTCCTATCAGTCGTCGCGTGAGTTATGCCGAAACAATACTACAAAAATCATGAAATTCGTGTGACGTTATTTATGGATGGTCCCTGGCAGGAAAGTGTGTGGAAGTGGAAGGAAAGTGACCTTAGTTTTCCTTGTTGGTTATCGTGAAAAATGCCAAATGAGACAATCGTTCCTTTAGTAACGAGACTCTGGTCTCGAGCTGGTCTCTCGAGCGTCGTCGACGACCTCTCTACCTTCAACTCGAGGAGTCAAGGGCGCTCGTGACGAAATATTTGTGCTTACTTGGCATTTACAAACAATTTGTGCTTTTACGACAATTTAATTATAGGTGTGAGAAGATATTTTATAATTCTAAGCCGTAAATGAGGTATAAAACGGGTAGGTATTTATGTAACAAATAATGTGTAATAGATACTTTGTATCGTTACTTAAGAACTTCATTATCATATCAGAATCTGGGAATAGTATTTGTGTGCGGAAAGTGAACGATTTCTCGAGGTGACGAACCGAGGGATTGTACGACCCGACTTCACAATTGCCTTTCCTCACGTTTTTCATCACACTTGGCGAGTAAACACTTACACTTAATTATTATAATAAAACGTAACTCATTATAATAAAGTAAACACTGTGACAATTCTTTGAACAAAAAAAACATTCTTACCTACTTTTGGGCCGCATTGGTAATTTCTGGTGGCGTTAAATTATTATTAAAGACAAGAGTCTTTAACCAGTGTGTCCTACCAGTAATGACCTACGGAGCCGAAACGTGGACACTGACGGTGCGACTGGTTCACAAATTGAAAGTCGCTCAGCGTGCTATGGAAAGAGCTATGCTCGGAGTATCTCTGCTGGATCGAATCAGAAATGAGGAGATCCGGCATAGAACAAAAGTTATCGACATAGCTCATAAGATTAGCAAGCTGAAGTGGCAGTGGGCCGGTCACATCTGTCGCAGAACCGACAACCGCTGGGGGAGACGAGTTCTGGAGTGGAGACCGCGTTTGGGCAAACGTAGTGTGGGACGGGCGTCCCTGCTAGATGGAGCGACGATCTGCGCAAGATGGCTGGCAGCGACTGGATGAGAAGAGCCGAAGATCGGGCTCAATGGCGCGCCCTGGGAGAGGCCTATGTCCAGCAGTGGACTAGAGTAGGCTGCTGATGATGATGTAAAATTATCCTTGAATTTTAAATAAAACGAGTAGAGGCATAGTGTCTTTAGAGCAATTTTCGATCAGAAACGCATGCACGAAACTCTTTGAAAAAACGTTTAATCCAAACCAATGCAAAATTAAAAAGATCAGTTATAACAACATACGTTTTCTTTATAATGAACATTCAGAGTCAATATCGCCGTGGAATTTAATTCTATTAGCTAGGTATCTAGGAAGGTAGAAAACTCATATCGGAAACAAATAATCCCTAAACGAACATTACCTGAACAAAACCACTTAAAATAGGCACCTGGGATGTAACTTCTGCTTTATTTTATTACCCTTAAACCGTAACGAACTCGTTTGGAGGCGAATAACTGTAGGCTAATTTAAACTTTTTTACCGTTCAGGCATTAAAAAGTACTTTTTTAAAGTCTATAAAAATGTAAGCAGATATAATACTCTGTCTCGGGTACCAATTAGGTATATAAAAGTTATTTTTGTTAAAGTTAAGTACACAAACACATTCCTTGTGCTGTTACGTGTACGTACATCTTTTAGTACAATAACTTCAAACAAAACTTTTATAATGATGAAAGAAAAATTTGTCGACCTCGTTTATTTCATTTATTTAGTAGCCATAAATTACATGTCATTAATAGGTTTTATTATAATACAATTGCGTTACAATGTAATTTTACCCATTAGGGTGTAGCAAATACTGCATATAAAACTAATAATTTACTATTTCTAAACGCAATTGAAATACATTTGTCAAATTTAAAGATTCATTATCAAACTTACACTAAATATTTGAATTACAATCAATACAGAAAATGACCAGCAATGTCATCACAAAATTTCAATATTTTAGCTTTAACAAAAGTACAATTCATATCTCCAGAAACTCCTTAAGATAATAAGGTCATTTTTCCACTAAAAACTTTCTCAGCTGGACAATGAATTTGCTATATGTAAGATTCTTTAAATCAGTTGTCAATTTGTTGTAAACCCTGACTGCGTTATATTAGACAGTCCCTACGCTGATAAGTTGCAGTTCTTCAGGAGCAATTCAGGTTCATGCGAGGCATCCAGTCTTGCGCTTGAATATTGCGGTCTGAACGGAAAATTTTCCGAGTATCGTTTCACAATGTTACAAAGTTCAATAATGTATAATTTAATCTTAAGGCGATCGCATATATACACCCAGGCAACAGATCAACTCCGTATCAATCCCAGTCGTTTCGAAGTTTTTTTTATATGGAGTTCCATAGTGCACCACCGTAACGGCACCACCGTCTTGCAACCAGCTAATTTTGTTTGAGGTGGGGCGATGCCGGTACGATGTAATGTGCGTCGACTAAGATCTCACCTAGCAACAAGTTTGTCTTCTTTTGATTATTAGATAAAGTGACGCCGATACGTTTAATGTGCGTTAACTATTGGAATTTAATATATATACAACAGAAGAAATGTATATACAACAGATATTATAGCATGCCTGATACAGGTAAAAGCTGTGATCTATTCTTATTGTGTTCAACCATATGTATATACCAGTTTTATCAATAAATATTTCTGAATCTGAATCTGTTCGCTACAACTATTTTATTTATTTATTTATTACAAAATCCACAGCACTTAAATTTAAAAACAAAAACATACTGCCAATTATAGATTTCCTATTTTAAAATAATGCTTATAAGGAGAAATAAGTTTTGGTGTGTGTGTATAATGTGTTTATTGGAAATGTGTGTGAGCGTGTTGTGTAGAAGAGATTGAAGGGGTGAAAGAGGTGTGTACATTACTAAATCGAAATAACCTACAGTATTTAAGTATCTATGTAGATAATAAGATGTGCCTCAAATCAAACCTGGACCTGCCTTATAGCATCCTAGTTATAACAACTCGCTACTTATAACCTGACGATAATCTCTTAATAAACCCTGTATACTTATAGCTGAAATTTAAAAAAACGTAAGTACTTTTAACCTTGAAAGTCAAACAGCAAAATTATTTTAAAAATTAACGCAAGTACAACAAAGAGAATTAATTAATTTTAACAAAGTAGACCGGGAGCCAAGCGAGTAATGCGGGTTCAATGTTTTTTTTATTGAATAGACGAGTAAGCGACGGTAGATGGCGACCACTTACCATCACACCTCACTATAATATTTTTACAGGGTTTTTGATACTAGCAGTGCACCTTGAGGACTTAGCGGGAGTGCCTCATGTGCCGGCAATTACGCTGGCTCTCTTATCCTTCAAACCGAAACACAAGCATTGGAGGAATAGCTAAGAGGGTGGTGGAGGTGCAGGGTGAGTTCACAAAAACAACCATTTTTAGAATTCTTTAAATGAACCTAATTTTGGCCCACAGTACACCGAGCCAGTATTGTCCTAAGAATCGCGAGTCACTAATTCAATTGGTTTTAATAGAACTAAATAAATTAGATAATATTGTTAGGGAACCCTTCGAGAGGACCCTAGGAAATCTTATTAGGCTGATACTGTAATAAACAGCTCCTGAAATTTATGTCTAAAGTTATTTCTTTTTTTTTACTGTATAAGGAAAGACGTGGAAACTGATTTATGGTACGTGATCACCGTCGCCCATAGACGTTATCATATAATTTACTATAATGTTAAACATGTATTTTTTTCATTTATCTATTTAATTTTGTCAGTGAGTTAACTATGGCTCATATTAATACCCGGAGCGGATAATATACATTTTGTGCCACAGACCCGTTCTCGCCATTTTAAATCGAAAACCGATGATCGCTGATGATATTCACTTCCTACCGCGGTCATCGGTTATTCATTGCCCACCTCTCTTAGCGGCATCCGGCACTAGAGGTGGGGTGAACGTAACCGGTAGTCACTACTGGCTCTGGATCAGACCCCTGGTCCGTACTAAAAACATCAACGCCCCCAAAGCGACGGAAAGGCATCTTTTGGACCGCATTTTAAAATCGTGTCAACATTTTGAGGTGAGGGGACAATTTCGTTAAACCCTTGACAGGCAGGAATTTAACGTGTTTTACATATTTTTGTTAAGGGACTATTGGGTCAGTGGCAGGCTTTCAAAAATTTCATAAATTCAAAAATAAACCTATTTTTAACATGTCATATTTTTAAAATCGAGCTTATATTTTTAATCCCTGTAAAAATATTTCATAGCTCCCACGGGATTTTCGATATTTTAAAAACTCTACAATTTCTGAATTATTATGGTAATTCGACAACCTGTCTTGCAAACGAGCTTATTTAATTCGTAACTAAATATAACCAATAATTGACGGTATTGACAAAGACAACTGCTGCTAAATATTGTCTTATTCTTCTTGTAATAATGTAATCAAATCAAAATGTTTGTTATTGTAAGTAAGTACCTTATAGTACATTTTTACAACGTCATTCTTTTTTACTCAACCACCGCTTCGCAAGGTGCTATAGCTGAAAGGAAAGAAGCGGCGCAAGAAACTTTTGAAATAAATATATCTTACAATAATCATGAATACAATCATATATGTACACAATGTGCAGAGCTGGAGCTGAATTTACAACCAAGCCTCTTTACCACTAAAGTAGTCATTTATTTTATAATAACCTTTTTTACATAAGGTCCGTCTCATATGGGTCTTAATTTTTTTCTCTGTCATACCAGGTGCCACGACCCCTGTCGTTGCAGCAGCTTCCATATACCTCGGTCCTGTTTTCCCTTTCACTGCTGGTAAGATGAGTGCATCTTACCTTATCTTAAAATGCTAGGAGTGGTAGTGTACCACTCCTAGCATTTTATCTAATGCTCTTTTTATTTTTTCATTATTTTTATAGGCAGACTGGTCTCTCTCTCTCTCTCTCTATCTCTCTCTGTCTGTCTGGTCTTCTAATTTTTTCTCCAATTATTCTACGGTTTGCTTTGTATCAAGTCTAAATTGACTCAGACTCATTATTTTTTACTTTAAGTAGAATAAGTTTCAAAAGACAGCTTAGTTCACTGAAAACGTTTCTCAATCAAAACTTATTAGTAGTATTTTGCTTTTAGAAAAGATTTTTAAGTAAAGATCTGTAGACTTTGTCTAAAATTGGTAAGATTATGTTTATTTCAAATTGAAAAACAAGTCGCGAATGCAATGAATTTCAATTGAAGCTCAGCGAGTTCTTTGAAGTTGGTCGAAGTTTATTTGAAAATGTTTATTTTTCTGCATTCTTACAGCTGCCATGTTTTATGCAACAAACATTTCCTAAGAATTCTTCTTCAACATAGCAAGAACTAAATCGATTCAAAGGCTACAACCACAAAAAAACCAAGAATAAATTCGAATAAAAAATTTCGTATGGTTACCGCCTGGGCGTTCTTTTATTGTAAAGTAAAGATGTCTTAAACTTTTTGAACTTTTCTCCAAGAAAGGTCGTTTTTACATTAGACTATAACGACACCGATAACGGTATTACAATCTTACGGTCTATACAGTCCAGAAACAAACGTGTTCGCGCGGCGGTACTACAACTGTATAAGAGCCTAATACTCTAGTTCGAGGGCTGTCAGCGCTGGCCTGGCGGGTTGGCTGTCTGTGCACGGACCGGTACCTATTATTTTCGTAAAATCACAAAGATTATATAAATACTTTGTAGAAGCCATATGCCGGTTTGGGTGGTTGCAGTCAATGGTGAATTCGGATGTCATTGTGCTGTGTCGTGCCGGCCATAAAGAATAGCACCACCCCAACTCTTCCCGTGGGTGTCGTACGAGGCGACAAAGGGATTTTGTGGATATTATTCTACATCTAGTAGACGGCGATAGGCTCGCCACCTGTCACGTTTGTCCACCAAATCTTACGACGAAAAGTGGGAACTATTTTGTGTTGTAGACGTGAGTGAAAGGTTTTACGCTGAGGTCGTATTCTTCTATGCCGATGTCGTTCTTTAATTATAATAAAACGACACAAAACATAAATAATAAATAGATAATTTATTATATTATAAATGTAGATATAAACATACCTACTTTTCTGTTGCACGTTTTATAAATGTGCAACTGAAAAATATGTAACTACTGGTAGGTTGAGGCTTCATACTGTGACATATGGGTGTCGTTATCGTCTAATGTGAAAACGCCCAAATAGTAAACTAAACTAAACGTCCGATACAAAATAACCTAAAAAACATATCTACCAGATTGTCTCCCGTCCCGGGGGATCTCGGAGCCGGCCCGTACTTCACTCAACGACTAAACCTAATAGCCATTCACGCTGCCAGTATCCTGGGAACGCCGGTTTGCTTTGTAAATAGTTGGTAAGTTGTGTACCTTTTATATTGTATAAAAACCAGCAAATATTGTAAATATATAAATAGCAAAAGGGCCATCTGATGGTTAGGTCACCATTTCCGACAGACATCTAACCTCCCTAAAATGTTACTAAGATGGGGTAAGAAGGGGTTTCGATTCGCTGCTGGACTGGACAGGACTTAGACGGAGTGCCTCATGTGCTGGTAATTACGCTGATTCTCTTACCCTTCAAATCGGAATACACCAATGCAAACATAGCTGGTATAAAAGGGTGATTTATTGCTTTTCAGCAAACAATACACTGCTTTCCGTTTAGTTCAGGAACTACTTTTAGTCGAAGAACAAACAAGATTCATTTTCGCATAAGTGCTTTGAAGTAAGTACTTTTCTTACACATACTTATGTACTTCACGAGTACCTTTCTTGACTACACATTTCATTCTATATTTTACTTTCAGGGTCACTTTGTATCTTTTATATTTAACTTTTTCGAAGCTCTCAAAAAGAAGGTTTTTGAAGAGCCAGGCGAACTTAATAAATGAGTATCCAACCGGTTTACAGCTTAAAAGAAAAAACCCACGCCCGCCGTGTAGAGAAAAAGTATCATAATTTTCAGTGTCGTATAACTAAAACTGTATAGTTCAAGGACCTTTTTCTGGGACTAAAAAATATGTAGATGCATGCACCAAGTGTTTTGATTTGAATTGGAATTTCAAGTAATATTTTTTAAAAGTTCACCCTTTCATACTAACCTTCAATCCTACATTAAATCTTCCAGACATCGCTTTGTGTTTTAATTATCTATATCGTATTTCTTTACACTTCTTTCTTTACTTTCCTCACGGTTTATAGCAAGAAGTTACATCACTGTTTTATATGCTAACTTCAGTTTTAAAAAAGGGTTTTCGGCGAAAAACGGGAATTTCGACTGGCAAATGTAAGAGAGCAGAGTCTAGTTTATACTTGAATTTCTAGAATAGGTAGCATTTTACTGGACTGCTTAATCTGAAAGGGCCCACAATAATCCAACCCCACCTTTTCAATTCTCCTAAAATGAAATTTCGCGGATTTTACTGCAGCTTCCCACAAACCCCCGTGATTTGGACTGTATTTGGGAATAAAATGAAACTGTATCCCCCTTTGTAATGAATAATTACAAACTGAATCACAGAACTCACTTTTCTGATGCAAATCATAAAGTTCAGAAGCTTCGTACTCGTATATCCATTAATGAGCTCCAATACGTTTACAACAGTGTGTGTCGTCACACCTATTTGATGTATTGTTCGTTTGGAGAAAGCGTTTTCACATGAATTTACATCAATACCCCAATTTACGGCTAATAGCTTTATTGAAGGCATTCGATAACTATTTCTATTTAGGTAAGTTTAATAGATTTGATATACAGTTTATGAGAATGTGGTGTTTTGGTATAATTAACCAAAGGCGTGGATTTCATTCTCTTCATTTTATCGATTTCATCATCATCAGCCTCGTCTATTAACCATAGATTTAGAAAGCCCAAGATGAACAGTCAGTTACCGACAGCGAAACCAAAACATGAACTTCAAATGTGGTAATTTTTTAAATGTTTCAGGAAAATAAGCTTTAAAATATAGACGATACAGTAGCCCATGATGGAGGTTGACAGACCGTGTAAAAACGGTCCTACATTTGTTTGTTGTCTCTTCTCCTGTGTCGTTTGTACAATATAAATACGTATTTTGAGCATAAAAAAATACGTCTATGGTCTTAACTTACTGATTGAAGTGCCGCCCCTTCAGATGATGTCGCTTAGTGCCCTGAGTCGCTTTCCTACCGGGCCCAGGCAAATACAAATCACGCAATTAGCTTTGATGACTGGCATTATATAGGAATTTTAAGAAGTCAATCAGCTTTCTACCTTAATTGAAGATGCGTCCCCTCTGTAATAGTAAACAACCTGTAATCGGATATTGAAACTTTCAAAGGGATTTTATTTAAGTAGGTACTGTAAAGTAAAACATTGTAAGAAGCTTAAAATGGAGGAGGAAATTTAATTAGGTAATCCAAAAATAATCAGAGAATCGATGTCGTCGAGAGGCTGTTTAAAAATAAAAATATTAATTAGAAACCGACTCTACTGAAGTCGGCTCTATGTGTCATGACCGGGGGTAGGTGCGTAGGCGCAGTATATATACGCACATCGAGTAGGGAAACTGGGAAAGCATATAAAACAGTAGGGCCACTAACTTTATTGAACATTCACGTTATCATTGAACAATCCTGAGAAAAAAAATCGTGACTTCTTCATAGATAATCGGTTTTATATCGTAACGATGTTCAATATCTTTTTCGTCATATTTCCGAGTACATACACAGGGGACATCCGCTTAACATCTCATCAAATATTTTACCGCCTCGTCCCACTCGCCGAGCACTCCATGTAAACAAGTCGTGACATCGCCCATAAACCACGCGAGCACACTGCGCCCACCATACCGGATGGTACTTGACGAATGGTTTATGACTTACGTGAATTTTACATTAGACCCTTTACTGCAGCGTCGATTAAATAAATTATTTAACTATGTACTTACATTTTCATGGACAGTGAATGTAAAAAATACTCGGATTGTGTGGGTCTCTGTAAGTATCTACTTAAAAGTAACGAAGGATTTTATGTTGGTATTCGTGAAAGTAAATAACATTATTAATCTAATTATTAAAAATCCAACAGAATTCGTAAATATTAAAATGACAAATTCGATCAAAATAATTCTTCAAAAATACTAAGAACAAGAAATATAATATTATATATTTCTTGTTCTTCTGGATCGAATCCGAAATGAGGAGATCCGGCATAGAACAAAAGTTATCGACATAGCTCATAAGATTAGCAAGCTGAAGTGGCAGTGGACCGGTCACATCTGTCGCAGAACCGACAACCGCTGGGGGAGACGAGTTCTGGAGTGGAGACCGCGTTTGGGCAAACGTAGTGTGGGTAGATGGACGATCTACCCACACTACGTTTGACAAAAGTTGCGACGATCTGCACAAGGTGGCTGGCAGCGACTGGATGAGAAGAGCCGAAGATCGGGCTCAATGGCGCGCCCTGGAAGAGGCCTATGTCTAGCAGTGGACTAGAGTAGGCTGCTGCTGATGATGATGATGATGATGATATTTCTTGTTCTTAGATTTTTTTCTAATGCACAATTATTAATAATAACTATTGTGATTCGAACCGACTACGTACTCTATAAAAACTTTGTCAGTACCTATTTTACAAACCTAGTAACTCAGTAAGGCCCGAAAAGTTGAATTAATGAGTATTGAGCACTGAGTATTGTGTACTAAGTACTGAGTATTCCGCCCCGTGGCGTATTGGCATCCCCCAGACACTTATATTACTCCAGCCAGTAGTGCGGAAGGCGAGTTTAGATGGTAGCTGGTGGAGAAGCGGCACTGGTGTCAATTATTATCAATTTGCTGCTTCATGGTTTGTTTGGGCCAAAAATAAAGAAAAGTCTGTATTTATTTGTATGATTAGACTTAAATAATATACTGTTTCACGGTACTTTTAATGTATTTTATTAAATACGATCAGGTATTTGTTTATAATATTATAAGGACAGAAGTGACGTCAGCGGGGGTGCTCACCCTCCCTCCTAGCAACGGCTTTTCTATAAAAGCAGCGGCAACCACGAGCGCGGTCACTCTTTGTCCGGCGTTCGTAGCAACAACGTGTTCCTCGTGATTTGCTGTATACGTGAGAAGTCATTGTTTGTGTGGTTTATGCAGTTCAGTTAAATTTAACTTGTGTTCCATTATAATTTTTCATTAATTTTGTTTGTGAAATATTAAATAAAAGTAATTGTTTTTAGGTTACCCATACTTATTTTTTTTAAATTAATTCTACTTTCGATCCTTAGAATATATTATAAATTATAAACAAATACCTGAAGATGTGTAAACGAAACCGGTCGTAATTAATAAAATACAGTAAAAACCTGTGAAACAGTATATTGTTTGAATATAATCATGTACTACAAGTTTCACCAAGTACCAACAACCGCAAGTATTAACCATTTATTTTATTGAGTTTCTATGAGGCGACTGACTGACTAACCTCACCAATGAACTTTGCGCCTGGTTACACCCCTTCCAGTTCTACCAGTATTTTTTTTATATTTTTATTTACTACTAAACCCGCATTTGACCTCGATCTCGCCTGATGGTAAGCGACGATGAGGTCGACGATGGAGCATGCGGGTCCAGTAAATGCCTATTCACTCTGGCCTTGAAGATCCCAAGGTTGTAGGTTTCGGGAAATACAGACGCTGGCAGGCTGTTCCTTTCCTTAGCCTTAGAATTGTGAGCAGTTGGTGCAATTTCTGAGCGTCGGTGGCTGAGTGGCTGGGACGCCGGACTCCCATGCGGGATGTCCGGATTCGAAACCATGCCATGTACCAATGAGTTTTTCGGATTTTTTCGAAGACTTACGTACATTTACCGACTGCTCTAACGGTGAAGGAAACATCGCGAGGAAACCTGCATGTCTGTGGAACTGAAAAAGTTTCAGAAGGCGTGTGAAATCCACAAATCAGCACTGGGCCCGCTCGGTGGATCATGGCCCGTACCCCCTTGTGTTAGGGAAAGCCTGTGCCCCAACAGTAGGGACATTAATAGGCTGATGATGATGGTACAATTTCTCAATTGATAGAGGTCTCAGTTCGTCATAATCTTGGCGTTAGCATTGATATTCCGACAGTGAGAAGAGAAAGAAGAAATAGTTTAATTTATTACCGCAATATGGCGAGTTATATTTTTATATTGGTCAAACTTTACCACGTATTAAATCACATTTAGTGACATCTGTATATCCGTCGGTCTGTGCTACAGCCTGTAGCGGTTATTTATTCCCGCGACCACCCGGCTCAGCGCAATAATAATTAAATATAAAAGTTTGCTCTCCGCCCATTAATTTTTGGCCGCTCTGAATTTTTTGTGCTTAAAACGTTTTTCGTGAAATACTACCTGGCGTAATGTGAGACATATTATAAAAGGACAGTATCTGCCTGGATGACGGACGTTTCATGATAATCGTTAAAAATAATTGTCTTCTGAATCCTAAGTCTCCAAAAAGTCTAGGTTGTAAAATAGAATATCTTAGTAAGAACTTTACCTATAGACAGACAGAATACATACTTACGTATAAATCCAATGCCTAAACAAGTACCAAAAAGTTACCAAATACTGTACCAAAAGATTGTCTGAAAGAGATCGCTCTCAGCGATAAGGGGGCCTTGATCGTATTAATTGTTTTGTACGCATTATTTCACACTTACTTTTCGTATAATAAAGTTATTCATTCATTCATTCAACCTCTGTCAATCCATAATAAAATCTTTTGGGGCATTTGGGGGTATTCACGTCAAAAACTACTGCGGTTTTCTGTCTCTTCCTTTCAACGTCAAAAGGAGCGAGAGTCCTAATTAACTACGATACAAACTAAGAACGAGTTAACATTAATTAACGACACTTTTCACATGTTATGTTAATTAGGGCCTTTTCAGTGTAACTAAGTTGTCCGTTACACCACACGCAAGGACAACGAAATTGAATGCATGGAAATGAAACCTCATTTAAAAGTTTGACGAAAAATGTCCCCACCGTTATGTAATGATTCTCATAGAAACATAAAAGTCTTCACCACTGCTGCGCATTACCAATTAATATATATGACGTCGTTCATTATTTTGCACAATAGATTCACACCTATGGTTCGGGCCTTATGGCGCAAATAGTAACCCCACTCCAATTTAACTTCTCCTTTGAAGGTGGTATGATTCTGTGCAGAGTCAGCCTGGGGTGGTACCGCCCATTTACCTATTTCTGCCGAAAAGCAGCAACGCAAAACATTGCTGTGTATCGGTTTGAAGTGTAATAAATCCAAAGCGTAATTACCGGCACATGAGACACTCCAACTGCAAGTTCTCAAGGTTAAAAGCGCATCGAAAACCCTCTAATAACATTATAGTGATGTGAGATGGCTATGAGCAATGGTGACCATTTACCATCAGGTGACCCGTTCGCTCGTCTGCTCTCCTTATACAATAAATAACACTAAATTAAAAATTTAAGAAACCCCCGACGTTCCAGTGTAGAGGTCCCCTTACTCTTTCCTGTTCATTATCAGGTCCTCGAGATTCCAGATGTGGGAAGGTCACCATGGTCATAAACATTTGAGCACAAATTCGAACCATCTAGCTATTACCGTTCCAGAGATCCTATCTGAAATCAAGATACTCCAAGATCCTGGAAACCACTGGTCCAATTTTTATCAGATCTGGCTAAGAACACTCTCGACAAAATTCTCCATAAAATTTAACAAACCGGGTCCACATCGGATCATCCGTTGTTAAGTTATGATGCCACAGACAAACACACAAACAGACAGACGTGTCAAACTTATTACACGCCCTCTCTCGATCGGTCGGGGGTTAAAAAATACACTACTATCTGCACCGAATATCTCAGTGGGTGCCATTTCGCAGCTTCGTTATCTCTCCATAAATAGTAATTCAATGATCACACGTCTGTTTTAGAGTAATGTCGCTGTATGGATGAATAATTGCTGGTATGCGCTCGGAATATATTATTTGATTATGAAGTCACGAAATGCGAATAGTTTCAGCAATGTGAAAAACTTACATTAATTTATTACATAACATTCTTGTAACATATTGCATAAAAATGTACATTACATAAAGAACAATTTATGTTAGATTTGATTTTCTAAGGACGTTTTTTCCGGATTTAGTCCGCGAGTTTTTCCAGCTTGCATGGCGTGATCTGACATTATGACCACGTCAGTAAAAGCTTGTATGAAAATATACGGATCAGATCCGCACGCAAGGCAATATCCGCATGCCAGGAAAAACGCTCTAATGAGGAAGCCATGATTGGTGGCATGTTCTCACTTAGTTACGTTAAGGATGACTGTATGGTTCGTTGCATCTCCTAAAGTCAGTTAAGGTATTAAAAAATCAGGATATACCCTTTAATACTTTGTCGTTTTACTTAAATAAGTTAAAAAAATGACAAATGACGCATTCATACGAATGTAACAAACAAACAAAAAAACATAAACAAAAACAAAAACTTTCCACAGAGTATAGCTTGACGTGTCTTCCTGTGTACAACTAATGAAGAACCTATTAAAACCTGTAAAAGCTATGGTGAAAGCTACCGACTGACGTCATCATTGCAATTACTCAAACAAAAGAGGAGAAAACTTTCAGAGGTTTCTTATTATTAAGACTGAAACCGGGTTATTTTTCGGTAAAAGTGTAGTAAGTATTTACGAGGCACTCTAATTCTTTTCTACTCTTTTGCCTAAAGCCTTTAGTACATTGCAACGATTCTGAAACGCAAGCGAATCTCATCTCATCAAGCTATTAACGTCCCCACTGTTGGGACACAGGCTTCCCCTTGCACAATGGGGGTGCGGGTTTCACAAGGTTGGTGGATTTCACAAGTCTTCAGAAACTTTTTTTCCTCAGACATGCAGGTTTCCTCGCGATGTTTTCCTTCCCCGTTAAAAGAGTCGGTAAATGCGATACATCGCGAAATGTCAAATTCGTAAAATGTCAAGACGTCCAACTCGGAGAATGTCAAGAGGGCAAAATGTCCAGATCGGAAAATGTCCAAGGCGGAAAATATCAAGACGCAAAACGTCCAGTCACAATGTGTGCAATGTGTCCAATCTCACGGGCGATACGGGGACGACACGAGGACGACTCGGAGACTTGGAAACTTATTGGTACATGACATTGCATGGCTTCGAACCCGGACCTCTCGCATGGGAACCCCGGCCCTATAGCCACTAGGCCACCAACGCTCTTTTGAAGTAACCTCCACGATAATTATGAAGTGAGTAACACTCGTTATACCCAATAATAATTGGAGTCCAAAACCAGCCTTAAGTTACTCACCATTGCCTGCCGGAACCTCGCCTTCCAGCTCATTGTTCCGAGTCTCCGCCGACCGACAGCCTTAAAGGATTTCAGGCGACTTCCCTTATAATTAAAATAAACAAAGAACCTACAATTCTCATTGTTTGTCCTTAATGAATTCACTGCAGAGTGACACCTGTTCCACTGTTCTTGTTGTTATTTTTAATTTTATTTTGTAACGGGGTCTTGGTGGTAAAAAATGCTTTCCGCCGCTGTGATGGACACAGTACTTACTGCGCTGGCTTCTTGTATCTTGTCCTCGGATACCAAACAGCGCCATCACTCTCTCCCCCGCGAATCGAGCCAGTTGTCCACTGAGCTCTCGCAGATCCCTCGCAACTTCATGATTCCAACTATACCTAGGACGTCCAACCGGCCGCCGACGACCGTTCGGGCGTCCCATGTATGCTCGTTTCACCTCTTTGAAGTGTGGTCGAGCTATTTGACTTTGGCTTTGAAGGATGGACATAGTACGATATACTGATTTTACGAGCCGATAGCTTTGTTACCAACGCACGCTCTCACAGTTTTTTTTAACATAAGAATCAATGAGAGATATTTTTATTGGCATTGAAAGGGCGGCACTAGTGTGATTTCCGCAAGGAAGTTTTAAGTATTAGTGCCTAGAATTTCCCTATAACACAAGTAGAGTAGAGTTTCTAAATCTGTCATCAGTCATCACCATAACAAGGGGATGTCTCTATCTTAATCACCCTCAATAAACGCGAATGCCGCGTCCCGCGCCGGTTTTCTTGTAAAAAACGTATTACACAACCTCCATCCGGGACTTGGCTTGTTTCCCCCGAGGAGGGATGACGGCTGGACGTAATCTCCTGCCAGTTGTGTTAATTAAATGTTCAAAAAGTCGATGGAATTAAATCGAGAGGAAAATTTGCTTAAAGGACGAAAGAAACGTCTTAAACTGCTTGTTTACACGACTTGCGTTCTGAGCACCGATTGTTGGCCCGAGTGTTTCGTTTCGTAGAAAGTTTCATAGAAACGATACATTCGATCAAAAGTTGCTTAGGATTAGTAGTAAGTGTCATTAAAATATAATTATATTTTACTACTTAAAAGTAAATTTGATAAGTATAAGCAGATGAGAACTTTCCTTAAGGCCGCCCTAGGCCCGGGCCTAGGGCGGCCAGATATAAGGGACGGCCAACCGCGGAATAAATACATTCACGTGCACAAGAAACGACACTAATGACACGGAACATATTATGTCCGTCTGTTTAACCTTAGGTTAGTAAATAATGGAGCTGAGAAACCACCGGCTGACACCGCACGGCCTAGGGCAGCCAAGACTGAGGCAGGTTTACACCTGCTACGTCTACTAAAACTTTGTCAAGTTAGGGATTTAGTTTTAAGCAAGCAATAAGTTTTCCCTTTAATTACAGTTAACAATATAATTCTGTAGTAAGTTTGAAGGTTACCAGATCTTGGCACCCCCTTGGATCTCAATTATGCCTTGTAGCGCACTTGGCCCTTTTTCACATTTATGTTATTGGGATATTACGCCTATTTAAAACTTGACCAGAAATATAAAAACCATTTTCCATTGCCATCTCCATAATACAGTTTATAAAAGTACCTTTGGCGCCCTCGTGATAGGGTTTATATTTTTCTGGTTAGGGTATCTTATCTCATCTTATGATAGGAGGTCGGGAATAACCCAGTGGCACTTCGACCCTTGAGGATCTTTTGTGCCTACCACATTTTACACACTGATCATCTCAGTGTGCAGGTTTCCTCACGATGTTTTCCTTCGCCGTTAGAGCAGTCGGTAAATGTACGAGTAGTCTTTGAAAAATACGAAAAACTCATTGGTACATGGCACTGCATGGTTTCGAACCCGGACCTCCCACACGGGAGTCCGGTGTCCTAGCCACTGTGCCACCGACGCTCTGGTCAGGGTATACCTAAGCAGACCTATACCTGACCTGAGCGTCGGTAGGTATCTCTAGAACTTTCCATAAAGCAATATTCTTTAAAAAGCATCAGAAATAAAATGAGCCATTTTCATTTCATAAATAAAAGTATAATTAGAACTCGGATAACAGCATAATGAGGACCAAAACCTAAAATACTTATTTACAACCCAACACGCATACCACGCTGAATAAAACCTTATTACAGCGATGATTCGCCCGATTATGACCTCAATTACAAGGACCATAAACCCGATCGGGCGACGCTACGAGGCGACGCAGTTTAAATTAAACCTATTAAGTTCCAAATTACTGTTTGCGATAAACGGTGTCCTTTTGGGTTCGAAGGTCCCGTGGATTTTTATATTAGAATTTTCCTTTTTAGGGGTCCAAACCTTGCCAAAATGCCGTCAGTCCGTCCGGTGTGGGATCCGTCCGTACCCGTAGAGGCCCGAGATGGACGGAAGAAAGAGCAACCATAGCGGCTAAGATTGCATCTTTCTTCCGTCCATCTCGGGCCACTTGTAAACGTAATAAGGTATAGTGTCGTGTATAATAGAATAGAATTGGGCATTCAAAAGCAAATAGGCACCTCAATATGGGACCAGTTTTAATTTTGTAACATACTGAATAATTAAAATGAAAACTTTTATGAAGTTCTTCAAAGTATTATAAGCTGCTAAGTTATAACTGTATACTAGATAGAATTTTTTGATTCTTTATTTACGATAATGGGTTTCTAAACTAAGCTCTGGAGTGGATACTACGAATAGACGAGCAGGGTGGCAAGGTGGCTGGCAAGCCATTGGATGAGAATAGCCGAAGACCGAGCTCAGTAGCACGCCCTGGGAGAGGTCTGTGTCCAGCAGTGGACTAGAGTGCGCTGATTATGATGACTTAACTCTATCTCACCTGGTGGTAAGTGAGGATGAAGCCGAAGATGGAGCACACGGGGTTAGTAAGTACTGGCTCTTCTATAAACACTGCCGAAACACGTCAACGCTGAAGCGAAAATATTTGGCGACAGACCCTAAGTCCTACCATCAGAAAAAATATATTCTGATAGATAGCATTTTATGCGTGTTATCTGTACATAGTGTTGTGATTTGAATTTTTGAACGATTTGAACGAAGATTAAAGTTACTAAAGATATAATTTGACTTACAAATGATAGGTAGAAAGGATTTTTGAATGTAAAAGTAGCAAACTAACCTCGGCCATTTGATCTCGCCGCCGAAGCACAACACAGTTTACCACTTTTGCTGCAGTTTTGATTGTTTTTATATAATGTGCTTGTTTCTTTGTTGTCACTTACTTACTTACTTACTTACTCCGCTGGCGCAGCGACCCGAAGTGGATCTTGGCCTCCGATACCAAAGAGCGCCATCGAATAGAAGAATAGAATAGATCGCTCTCTCTCTTTGTTGTCACGATTAGTTTAATCACTATTGGCCATAGATTTAGCGCTTTTCTTGGTTTTACGATGAATTTTAAAGTATTTGATTCATTGCAGGCTAGCCTCGCGGTGATTGCGAAACTTGGTGACAGGTGCTGCCATCTCGGGATGGCGACGTAGAAACTTGCAGGTTCATTGCATCTCGGCGGGGGGTTAGAAACACGTTCGTAAGTGTCCTTTTCTTGCAGTTTATGACCGAGGGTGAAAGGGAATTGGGATCAAAGAAAGGATTATTTGGAAGTCCAAACACATAGCATCTTTGAATAATTTTATGTTTAGAATAAAACAGACAAAAATATAGACACTGGAGACCTCGTATTTTTCGCAGTAAAATGTAAAATAAAAATGTAAAATATTAAAACTGTGCTGTAATAAAAGTTTTTAGGCACGTCCGTAATGTCCCAAAAAGTTGTTATCGCCCTATATATCTACAGGACGGGCGCAAAATGCAAATCGACCGATTCCGTTGTCGCGGGGCGGAGGGCCAATCTAGATCTCATTTCACAAACGAATTGCTTTTTTCATGGAAACAGATAAATTACTTGCCCGAGAGCTGCGGCTACACCCTTTGTGTGGAATGCGAAACTGATTGGATTGTTTTCTTATAGCTGTAAAAGTCTGTCTTTTCGATCTTATTCTTCTATTGTAATTGAAAAATACGCTTCGTACATTTTGTGTCTGTGCCAGCCTGTACTCAGAAGGAGATAACTTTGCAATGTTTTACCAATAGAGGCGCCATTAGCACAGTTAAAAATACATTTAAAAATACGACGTACGTGTACGACTTAAAGATTATCTTGTTCCAAACATAACATAACCTAAATTTATTGCTTTCAATGACAATAATTTGATAAATAAATAATGATTATTTTTATTAATATAGGATGATTTTACAAGATTTTGTTTAATAAACTTTAAATTAGCACACTAAGCCAAATATTAACATGTAGTACGTACCTTTCCACCAAATTCTTTCAGACTTGATAGATATAACATTTCATTTTTTTTTCTGTTTACGGAGTGTGCTCGTGGCTCCATCTACACAACGCTTTGCGTTTTATGTCCTATTTTCTTACCCCTTTTGATACTGGAACATCGATGGAACCCAGTCGTCATTAAAATGAAAAATATGATCTTTTTTTTTTCATTTATTAGACAAACGTTATTAACGAAAGACAAGTTCCATACTTTAAAACCTCGTGGGTTTATATGGGAATTAATTTAAAACAGCTGTGCACAGGTATCAACAGTACTCGTAGGTCTACGGCGGTCGACTTAACCACCACCTGTGGGGAAATTGGATAAACGTTCCGGGTACGGTTGAGCCGGAGGTGTGGGTTAAACTCCCACCGGTGGTGTTTTCTTTGTATCACTTATTTCTGATATTTGTAATATCTTCTTTCGAAGTAAATTCGAAATATAAATTAATACCTTCGTTCTTAATAAGCCGGGTATTAAAAGAGACCTTGGTGTCTGTTCCATGGAGGTGTTGGGTCCCGCTGGTTACCGTCAAAACATTTATTTAGACGGAAATCTCGCCCAAGCTGCGTAAATCCGTAGCAAAAAAAAATGTTATTCACACACGTATAAATGGAAAATCCTCTATGATTATAATCCATGGTGCCGTGCCGCCGGTTTGAACATGGTTTTATGCCACCATATTCACCTATTCCATTGAAGTAGTTATTTATAGCCATCCTTTTTGTTATCTATTAAATATTAGTTTATAGTATTTTGTATTATATATGTTTATCTTATACATCATATCAATTTGTAAGTATTGTATTATTAAGTAGGTATTTTATTTACTATATTTTAGAGCACACTTTGCCTGCCTTTCATAAGAAATTGTACCTTTAAGGGGTTTGCTAAAAGAGATCTATAATAATAGATAATAAGAGATCTATAATCTATACAATTGATCTACAAAAATCGGACACTGCTCCGTACATTCTTTAGGTGCCCTGTAACTACTGTCCTTCACAATCTGGAAGTGCTCGGTAATATTATGCCTCTACTGTGAACTACCATTCACACACATAATACCATGTAAATACACCCGCACAATGCCATCACCCTCCCACACACTCAGTACCTCACATACACACTAATATCCTCATTCATACAAACAAACACATTCATACATCACAACACGCACACACTGTTGCTTTCTTCGTCCGTGCAGTCACTGAGGGGCCAGCTGAAAATCAACGCTGTGGCTTGCCTCAGCATTATGCTGAGCTGGTGTACCCTTTTTGGCACTGTACCACACCAGATGTTCTGTGCTGCATGTAATTAAACTTTGTATACTTCTGTAATCTATATTCTGGTGTTTACAGCGCTAAATAAACGATTTCAATTTCAATTTCAATTTTTTCAATTTCAATCTCTCTTAGAGTTAAGTCACACCCTTTGTGGTTCACATTTTGTCTAAGTTTGTAACAATTTCTGTGTGCCTAGTAAAAAGTTAAACAAACAAACAATCTAAAATGAACTTTCTGTAACTATTTGAGAAATTCTCCACACAAATCGCTTAATGTTATCAAACGTCACTCCTGATTCGAATGTCTGATGTGTTTATTAGTATCTAACCCGATAATCCCCGAAGCTATTAATTCATCAAGGCCAGCTTTAATACGTCTTGTAGATGTTTGCTTGTCGAGTACTCGATAATTTATTTAGAACGTGATTCGAGAGGATCTGGTACTCGAGTGACACTGAGCGGTTGGTTGAGTGCAAGTGACAAACTTACAAATACAAATATACTTTATTGCACACCCGGGACGAAAACAAAACGTACAACATAAAGAGAGGTACAATACAATGTGTAAAAGGCGGCCTTCATATATTCCAGGCAACCTTATTTCTTTCTCGCAGGAATGGAACAGCGTGCTGGTGTCTATATTTCCCGAAACTTACAACCTTGGGATCTTCAAGGCCAGAGTGAATAGGCATTTACTGGACCCGCATGCTCCATCGTCGACCTCATCGTCGCTTACCATCAGGCGAGATCGAGGTCAAATGCGGGATTAGTAGTCATTAAAAATAATTTAAAAAAACTTACTGAAATTATGAATGCAAGCATTTTTACGCTGTGTATTTTATGAAATGAAATACACATATTTGTTCGATTTATGGTTATAATTAGGTATTAGGTATGATATTTTAGGGCCATGCAAGAATCTGCTAGTTAGAACTTTGCGTATTTTAACCAAAAGCCAAAGTGTACTATTTGGGATACCTACTCGTATATGCCGTTTGAACGAATAACTAAGAAAGCTGTTTGAATATGACTGTGTGGTCTTATATGGACGAGTTCAGAAACTTAATTTCGCTACTAGTACTAGGCAGTTTTTTTTCATTTGCGCTAAAAGTCTACTTGTTCCATTTTAATGGCGTTTTCACTAGAAAGCTAGGGTACAGTCGGCCTCTAGCTAATGTATACCATATGTCAAATTTTTTCAATCTAAAATTAAAAGAATACATTCACCATAGACTTCAAATTTGAATTGTAGAATTTTGACAGATGGTAAACTTTAGCTAGAGGCTGACTACTTAAGATTTCATTGCTAGAACGCGACTTTGTCACTTGTCACTTGTACGCATGTCGCGTCAAAGCAGCTCTTTGTATAGCGACGGCACCGCGCGATGTGACCTACGTATGGTAATATAATAATTAATATTTAATGACGTTTCAATATTAATCATCAATACTTTAATGCCGTTCGAATATTAACCATTAAAACATATTGCCCATTGAGTTTAATTAAAACCTCGTGAAACTGAAGCAAACGGCGTAATTTAAATGTTTTCATTTACCTGTGGATTTTTAACGATATGAACGCAAATACCTACCTAGCTGTTACGTTTACTTTTAATGTAAATAATTACTTTTCAGGAAAATATATATTTTAGACGAAAGTGAGAACTAATTTCTCAATTAACACCATCACAGTCCCCATCCAAAATTGTTTGACAACTTCACAAGTCCAACTAATTTAAATCTATTGTTATGTGACCCAACAATGGAGGCATGGACTCCTAGGATATAGGCACTGGTGTGCCGCATCGTAGAGGCACTGGACTGCAAATATGTTAATTGTCACTTCCTCAATACTTATGATCGAATTCATCATACCCGGTGGTCTAGTGGCTGGGACGCAGGACTCCCATGCGGGGGAGGTTTGCGTTTGAAACCATGCAATGTCATGTACCAATGAGTTTTTCGGGTTTTTTTAAGACTTACGTACATTTACCGACTGATCCAACGGTGAGGAAACCTGCATATCTGAGAAAATTAAAAGTTTCCAAAGGCGTGTGAAATCCACCGCACAGCACTGGGCCCGCTCGGTGGATCATGGCCCGTACCCCCTTGTCTGTGCCCCAACAGTGGGGACGTTAATAGGTCGATGATGATGGTGATAAAATTTTAAAAAATGCTTAAATATTATTGAACGAACCCTAGCCCACTGCCGGACATACATCTTCGGCTTTCAAGATCCAGTTACTACCAGAAGTATATATAATTTACTCATACCTACACGACCGAAATGTATAAAACGATGATGAATGATTTCAGAGATTTCTCCATAGTGAAAGTTGTTCATTTATGGTTACTGAACACCCTCTTTCGGGACTATAGGGGGGTTCTTTAAACACCCCTAAAAGTCTGATATTTTTTTGTTTCAAATTAAGTAAGTACTGTAAAATCAACTCCACATTTGAGGACAGTTTCAAACCCCATCAACGTCCCGTTTCGTAGCACTACGCGGCCTACGAGCGAGTCACGTAGCAGCAGTAATGCGTGCTACGCCGCTACGACTCGGCGCCACGAGTAAATGAAAGTTTTGATGAGCTTATTATAAGAGAAAGGAACATATTATTTCTGATGTGAGTACGAGTATGAGTATCAGTATTATGGCACAAAAGTTTTATTTGCTACATTTGTGTTTCGTTTTCAGGAGTCACATTCCACAGTTTTACAACGTTTGTTGTTCTCGTTCAACGGAAAAGATCAACTAGACCGGCTCGTGAAGGCAAATTACTTGTTGAACCACGTAGAACTACGTACGGTCAACGATTCCATCCATGGCTGCGTCCTCGACTATTAAATAACTTGCCTGATGAGATAAAGGCTAAAAGTAAAACTATTAAAAATGGCTAATAAATGAGGGAAGAGAAATTTGTGAACACATACTGACAAATATACTAAACTAATTATATCAAAAGTTATATACAGGGCTGAATTGCTATATCAATATGTATGTATTATTATATTATGTAGTCACTGAGGGACCAGCTGAAAATCAGCGCTATGGCTTGCCTCAGCATTATGCTGAGCTGGTGTACCCTTTTTGGCACTGTACCACACCAGATGTTCTGTGCTGCATGTATTAAACTTTGTATACTTCTGTATTCTGTATTCTGGTGTTTACAGCGCTAAATAAATGATTTAAATCTCAATTTATGTATTTATGAATATTTAAAAATATTATTGTTATTAGTACATAATAGTAGGTAGTAATAAGTAATAACTATTATTATATTTATAATGTATTTGCTATTTATTTCATTATTAGCCAATCTGGAAGTCTGTACCTCAAATTGGTTTTTTTTTCTTTCTGTTTCCATTTACGGTATTTCATCTTTGTTTCATTTTGTATATATCGCATTGCGATGACAAGCAAGTTTAATATCCGCTGAGGTTGCTGCGACACGATTCGGTGGTCCTCCACACGGGCTAGCCTGGTGAGGTCCTCTCACTCTCTAACAGCTTGCAACGCTTCTACTTCAAACATATCACATTTGTGATGTAATCTTAATGTATATTATGTACTTGGTTTAGTATTACGTACTTCTATTGTATGTAACATGTGTTTGTATAAATAAATTTTTCCAATTAAGTAGCGATTACGTTTTCGTATCGATCCAACATATTCTTCTAACAATACGCTAACGAGCTGACCGATCGATCGTCAGCTTGACCGAAACGTAACATTAATCGAACGGTTCCTGCGTCACTAGTATGGAATAAAGATAAAATGACAAATCTGCAATTTAGTGTTTGTTGAGAGTCAGTCCCCTAACCTGCAAACTGTAACTCTAATATTTACAAAATTATAGGTATGTATGTTCTAATTTTTATTTTTTTTTATTAAATAAAGAGAGCAGACGAGCCAACGGGCCACCTGATGGTAAGTGGTCACCGTCGCCCATAGACATCTCACCTCACTATATTAATATTAGAGGGTTTATGATGCGCTGCTAATCTTGAGGACTAAGATGGCGTGCCTCATGTGGCGGAAATTACGCTGGCTCTCTTACCCTTCAAGCCGAAACACAGAAATGCAAGCATTTCTGCTTCACGTAATTCTGTTTATAGGTATAAAGTCTTGCTCTGCTTCTTTGAAATCAGTATTTTTTTGGTAAATTGCGTTTTACGAAGTAGTAATCTGACTACTCGTTATAAAAATTTGCTTTATAAAAATCTTGTTATAAAATACTTTTATTTGATTGTTTATGGCTGCACCACCCTTCTACGGTAAAGTCTGTCGTCAAATATCTTTGCTTCAGTGTTGATATGTTTCGTCAGTGTTTATAGAAGAGCCAGTACTTACTAAGCCCGTGTGCTCCATCTTCAGCCTCTTCGTCACTTACCACCAGGTGAAATTGAGATCAAACGAGGATTTATTCGTAAATTAAAAAAGTAGTATAAAATAAATAAAAATAGTATATGTCAGCGCAAACAACAAGTGACGTCATAGTGCACGTGTAATGCCCACCTGCGCTTGTGACGAAGCAAACACGCAGCAACAGCCGATAGTGGGCGACGGCATGACGTGCATGCCGCCCCCCACTACCTGGCCTCTATAAAAGCGGGGCCCGACCCAATGTGGCATCACCACTAAACCGACCGAACTCCATTAAACCGACCGAACCAAACTCCCGCGTTTGACGACATCGAAAAGGCCGAATGCCTTGCCGACAGCCTGGAAAGCCAGTGCTCCCCTTCCCGCGAACCCGTCGATCCAACCCACCTCGACATGGTGGACCGCGAAGTCGAATCCAGGGCACAGGTGCCCCCGTCCGATCCCCCGCTAGATCCGATTACGGCTCAGGAGGTTCATACCGCTATCAAAGGTCTTAAACAGAAAAAAGCCCCCGGCTCAGACGGAATTACCAACAAGGTTCTCAAATTGCTCCCTGCTCCCCTGATTTGCCTATTGGCATCTATTTTCAACACCGCAATGGCCAACTGCTCCTTTCCAGACGCCTGGAAGGAAGCAGTTGTCATAGGTATTCCCAAACCAGGTAAACCGCGCTCCGAACCCACCAGCTATCGCCCCATCAGTCTCCTCAAGACAATGGGGAAAGTCTACGAACGACTTCTCAATAATCGCCTCCATGACATTGCCAAGTCCAAAGGTTTAATCCCTGACGTCCAGTTTGGCTTCAGACCCGGACACTCGTGCGTCCAGCAGGTGCACCGCATCACGGAACACATACTGGAGGGACTCAATTATTCGCGTAAGCCGATCCCCACAGGGGCGCTATTCTTCGACGTGGCGAAGGCGTTCGATAAAGTCTGGCACAACGGTTTGATATACAAGTTATACCAAATCGGGGTGCCGGATCGTCTCGTACTCATACTACGGGACTTCCTCAGGAATCGAACGTTTCGCTACCGCGTCGAGGGATCGCTCTCCTCCCCTCGCCAAATCAGAGCCGGAGTCCCCCAGGGCTCCGTCCTCTCGCCACTCCTCTTCTCACTGTATACCAGCGACATCCCTCGCCATCCAAAGGTAGAACTCGCGCTATTTGCGGACGACACCGCTCTCTACACCTCTGATAGGAACAGGGCTCGTATCACCCGGATTCTCCAATCCGCCGCCACCGCCCTAGGCGAATGGTTTCGGAAGTGGAGAATCGAGGTGAACCCTGACAAAAGCGCCGCCATTCTCTTCGCTAGGGGTCGTGCCCCTGATACGACCACCCATGTTCGGAATAACATAGGGCAACTCTCACTTTTCGGCAGACCTATCCCTTGGGAGAAAAAGGTCAAATATCTAGGAGTCACCCTTGATAGAGGTATGACCTTCGAGCCACACGTAAAACGCGTCCGCGACCGCGCAGCATTCATTCTCGGCCGGTTACACCCGATGCTAGGCAAGGGGAGTAAAATGTCACTTAGAAATAAGTTGACAATTTACAAAACTTGCATCCGTCCAATCCTCACGTACGCAAGCGTGACATTCGCGCACTCTTGCCACATTCGCCGCCTTCAGGTTATCCAAAATAGGTTCATGCGTAGAGCAACCGGTGCTCCATGGTACCTACGTAACGTAGACCTCCATCACGATTTGGAACTCCCCACGATCGCTCAATACATGAAGTTAGCGTCTCGACGCTTCTTCGAGCAAGCTCCCCACCACCCAAACCCTCTAGTAGTAAGCGCCGCCGCTTATTCGACTAACGGTTTACCGACATCCCGTCGACGACGTCGGCCTAGACACGTCCTAGACGACCCCGACGACGCCATCACGATCTCCATCGCGGAAGCCACTCCGCCACCCGATAGTAGTTCACACACAGCACCTTCATACCGCCCGCGCCGGCGCGGGCGTCGACCCGCTTCTGGCGCTTTCACGCGCTATCGGCGTATTCCAGGCCGCTTCTCCCCGACCCCTACGTCCCCAGCGACGTCCTAAGCCGAGGTCCGTACCCACCTGGGTGCCCTTAGGCAGTCGCTTCTTATAGTAGTTTTTAAGTCCTCCTCTAGGCTGGAGCGCATATTTAGCGCTCGCCCCAAAAAACCCGGTGAAGCTGTAAAGGTCATTAGGACCAACAGCAATTATCAGTACGAAAAAAAAAAAAAAAAAATGTGGCATCATTCACTTGCGACTCGTCTACGAGGCAGTCGGACTTGATATTTTATTCGTGAATATTGCATTTCAAAATAATTAACCGTAACTGGTTGCTATTAGGGGACTCTCGTGTGGCCGGTTACTATTGAATGTCTAACCGGTGACTAGTGGTTGCAATTGAGGTGACTGGACTGCGACTAGTTGCTGTAAGCTGGCTGAGCAGTAACTGGTTAAAGTTAAGGTTACTCCGGAAGCTAATTGGTCACGGATTTGAGTCAATATAGTTATTCAATTATATTTCGCTGTTTTTTTAAAAGCAATAATGGAACCACAGGGTAAAGACAACCCGGAGAATGATAGCGGGCCATCTTTGCCCTTACCCTCAGATCTGACATATACAATAGGAAGTAATGTAATAGTGATGATTAATATCGATAATTGAACAAATACGACATTTGGATATTTGCAATGTGGTTTTTGTAACATCCTGTTATCGTATTACGATATAACCTTCAAGTCAATATGACCACAGCAATAAGCTGGCAAAATCAGATATATTGTATACTTTATAAGCAAATATTAAAGAAAAATGTAATATGCCCAAGAAATCCGAACACAAACGACTCTCATTTAGCAGAAACTGCGTTAACATAAAACCCCTCATTTCTGCATTCGTTTCATCTTGTTTGCGCCCTCTATATAAATATTCTCTCTATTCGCACACACCGTGTCATAGTTCATTTGACGAACAGTAGTTTTACTCAGACTCAACCAGACATTAATAGGTTGATGATGATGAAACCACATTTTACTCAGTGTAAACCACAGTACTATGAGCAAACTTTGAATGTTATCATGTGTTAGGGCCTTTACACATGGCGCCGCACCGCGTGTGTGTAAAGCGGCCACACAAATCTAAGGAATTAAAATCCTGCGGCGCCGCACCGCAAGCGGCGTGTGTAAAGGCTCTTAGAGTCCATCAAAAAAGTTATGACACCTTATTTTTGCAAAGGTAAATAAAAATCGACAGTAAGCAACACAAACTAAATTAACAAGCGGCAAGATGGGCTTGATCGACTCTACCATACTTGAAGCTGTGTAAACGAAACCTGGTTGTAAATAAAAATATGTAACAAAAACATGAAACAAGTCTATAATGTAATATTCATCATGTATAAGTTCCACCAAGAATCAACCGCCGCAAATATAAACCGGCAGTTTCATATTTCGTAACCGAAATCCCGTGCTACGCGTATCCTCATCCGGACATGGAAAAAATATTTCCAATTTAATTACAGTTTTAAACCAGCCACTCTCCGAAACAACTATCAAACTACAGGTACAGCTATTCTGCTACATCAGGCGCTGTCTCTGGGCAGCAGTTTAGTTATTAAGAATTTATGTTCCCTTATGAGACTGGCATGTTCCTCTAAAGGACCGAAGCCTCAAAAAGAAATAGATTTTTAAAAAAGTACTTTAGTCAGATTGTAGATTTAGATTATTGTTATAGTAACTGCAGCATTCGGAGAGTTCGGGACCGGAGCTGGGGATCTCAGGTTTTTGTCAAAAGGCTGTCAGGTCTCAAGGGGCGAGGGCTGATGTTGAGGTCAGTGAAACTTTATGGGGGTAGGGTTGAACCCTTAGAATCCCCCCCCCCCCCCGTGACTTCCTAAGACCTTTATAACAGACGCCAGTATAAATAAAGTTGCGGGAAGAAATAATGGTAGAAACCGTTTAGATTCATTTGGTCCACTTTCCCATAAAGTCAACTATCCTTGCATCCATCATTGAATATCAGAATTTTCAATGTGTAAGTTGTACGAGTAATTAAACACTGCATTTGTGTGATGTGACACTGGGAATAGGCAATGTTTTTCTCCTTTATTTTTACCGTAGTTTCTGTACCTATAAGGCTGAATTCCGAATTAAACATAATATTAAATTTTAAAAAGTAGAGGTACTGTTTATTACCATGAAGGCATGTAAGCTCAGGTGATAATCTTGGGCGGGCGACAAAGAGGCTAATTAGTATGAAAAGACGCGCCCACCTCGCTAACGAGGTGTTTACGCCCGCCGTTCACACCCCGGCGTGCCCCTAACGACTACAATCTTTTAGATTTAACTACAAGTTTATGCGATTCCAAGGGATACTAGTTGGTTGTGGCGGAAATTAGCTGGTAGTGACCACATCCTGAAGGTGGTACTGGAATGGAGTGACACGAGAAGGCCAGGCCGCCCAAGACATAGCTAGAAGCGCTCTGTATCGGAGGCCCGGACGTTAGGAAAGACTTGGGGCGAACCTGGCGCAAGACAGAGAAGCATGGAGACATCTTTTACTAGCCCCAAATTCCTCGGCGAAGTAATGGGAAGAAGAAGCAGAGAGAGTGGTGGAAAAAAGGCGTGTAAATAAAACGAGGCACCGAATGCCGTTGCCTCCGTTCAGAGCAACGATTTAAAAAACAGGATATGACAGTCCAGAAAAATTCATACCAAACGAGTAGGTATCAAGTATCAAATATTAGATGCATTTGTTAAAAATTAAGAAGTAGTCATAAATTGATGGTCAAATGTGAAAACAGATTTAAAATTCAATGAAAAATAAAATAACTACCGGAAATCAAAAATCAGAACGGTAGAAAGAAACGGCAATAAATTTTATGACGTAACTGCATGCTGTGTTTATACGTTAAGGGTTACGACCTAGCTCATAACTTTATATTGATTTTTCTGTAATTTCTATGGTTGTAATCTGTTGTGTTTACCTAATAAATAAATTAAAATAACTGTTCTCTAGCGCCATACAATCAGGTCCTGGCTGCATATAAATAACTGTTTTGCTAGAAAGAGACAGTATTGGACTTAATATCTCTGATGTTAGTTGAGATATCGAAAAACTAAATTTAGATCCTTCTTTAGTATGTCCATGTACGAGTAAGTTTATAGATGCAATAATAAAATAATTAGGTTAATACTGTATTGAATAATAACTAAACCCGCATTTGACCTCGATCTCGCCTGATGGTAAGCGACGATGAGGTCGACGATGGAGCATGCGGGTCCAGTAAATGCCTATTCACTCTGGCCTTGAAGATCCCAAGGTTGTAGGTTTCGGGAAATACAGACGCCGGCAGGTTGTTCCATTCCTTAGCCGTTCGCATAATGAACGAAGAAGCAAATCGCTTCGTACGAGCAGATGGGATATCAACAACATAAGGATGGAACCCCTCCCCGCGCCTGGTAGTCCGAAGGCGGAATGGAGATGCTGGAATTAGGTCGTGCAATTCCGAAGCGCACTCTCCGAAATGTATCCTATAAAATACCGATAGACAGGCAACCTTGCGCCGATGTTCCAGACTTTGCAGTCTAGCCTCCACCAGCGATTCGTCACCTATAAGGCGCTTAGCGCGTTTCTCCACTGAGTCAAGGGCAGCCAGTTGGTACTTAGCTGAGCCGTCCCACAGGTGGCAGCAGTACTCCATGCACGACCGGACTTGGGCTTGGTAAAGTTTTAAGAGCTGTCCCGGCGTGAAGTACCGTCGTCGTCTGGTGCACTATTGTCATGTCACGCTAATAACTTAAATGTCATTGGTTCAAAACCTCCCCATAAATATGAGATGGGTTTCTAGCTCTTAATTTGCGAGCATGAAAAAGTATTCGTAAAAGTTAAGCAATGTTGGACGCGATCAGAACCAGGATGGGTGACCGCTCTAATGGTACATTTACGTCTGAGCCTCTTCGTGCTCTGGAAAGAACATTAAGATGTCGTTCCTGGCCTGCCATGTTAGGGACCCACGGGTGGCCTGAACAACCTTGACAATGGGTCGACCACTAACGATACAACAAGAAGAATACGGAGAGATCCCTATGGGATAAGCCCGCCTTTGTACATATATTATACTTTATTTGTACACGAGAAAAATAAAGAACAAACGGAAGTAAGCGGCGTTATTTTCAGAAGTGGTCGTTTCCAGAAATACTCATTTTCATTTTTAAAAGTGGTCATTTCCCGGTGAGTAGCGTCCGACTGGCTGGCGACCACTATCTCTCTATGAAATCTATCATCAAATATTTACACCCTGATAGTTTTGTGATTAGAAAGACTAACCTTGGGCGAAACACATCCAAGCTCGATAAAATTATATCGGCTTATTTTTAAAACTGGTAAACAAATTGGCACTTATGAAGCAAATGACTTGTCCGTCGAAACATAAGGAGATGTTTTTCCCCTTTAATTATAGCAACTTCGGCTTAAACCCCTCACACAGACGCGGTAACTCTTGTTAAGAACATTGAGAGTGAGCAACAAAACAAGAAACAAGTGACGACACGTCATTACGAGTTAAATCCAAACTCGCGACTGTTTCTACTCTAATTACACAAAACAAATAAGTTCAGAAGGGAATCTACTCGTAAGTACTTACATTACAGAAATCGGACTAGTAGCGCCCTCTACTTTAGACAGCGAGCCAAGGATTTGAGTAAATGCGCATTTAATTTAACAATATTATATATGTAGAAGTAATTTCTTGTGACATTTATGTTCCCATAAGACATGGTATCCCGTTGAGTGTAGCTCACCAAGTTTTATACATTTGTCATTCAATGGACGATTGAATGTATGGGGATGTCGCAGGGAAATAGCCAAAATCAGGGATTTGGACAAATTTATAGTGTTTCTTTCTTCTGAGGGTGTGTAGAATGGAGGAAACAAGCCGCAGTCATGGAAACACAAGCCGACACGGATGGGTTAGGTTGAAGGCTAGAGCGGAAAATAGGCGTAGCGAGCGCAGTTTGCTTGGATTTGTCTAAATCCCTGGTTTTTGGCTATTTCCCTGCGACAGGGAGATGCCAACAATGCATGCGCTCACTAATGGTTGTTAGATTCTGTCTCTAAATAAAAGCAACATTACACGGTGAGCTATAATTTATTGCTTAACACTAATAATCCTTTCCTAATTTACAGTTTCAGAATATAATTACGGTTTTCAACTTAACCAAACATATCCCGCTATAAACGATCTCACAGTTCTGACAGCTGTGCAACTTAACATTTTAAATATCAAATTTATACGACTCTGGGTTTGAGCGAGCGGTATTGCCAATGCAACATTCTAATTTACACATTTATTTTAAGAGTTAATTGATAATTAAAACAAGTCTAATTTTAGTGTATATCTTATATGGTATATAGATGCGTTTCCCTTCTGAACTTATTTATTTTGTGTTAATTAGCAACTTTTGCCCGCACACGGCACGGCAATCAAAGAGCGCGTGACGTCGGTTTTAATAGCTTTAGTGACATACTTATACCTGCATACTGGGGGATGATTCTTGTTTTTGGGAAACTGAGAACAGAGCAGACGACCCCAACGGCGAGCATGCGGTACACGACGAATGACAGTAGAGGAAGCAAGAGAGGCGTGACAAGAAGGATTCATGGCGCTCCGTTGTCTATGCCTACTCCGCAAGGGACATAGCGTGAAGATATGTATGTAAGTACAGTGGAAGACACATCGAGCTTACTCCGTGGAACCGTGTCGAAATTGGGTATTGACATTAAGTTAATGCAATAAAGTACTAAATGGTAGAGAAGGCCTGTTGTCCAATGTATGTATCACCTCCTCCAGTATTTTTCCAGTTCAAAAAAATAGTACTTAGCTTAAAATCAGTGGTAAATAAACCTGACTCAGCTCATCTTTACTTAGTAATTCAGCCTAGAGATTAGACGTCAAGAGAACACAAATATAAAGGAATGCTGCTTATCGTCGGGTCTCAGATCACAAATACCTACTTCTTATAATAACTTCTTATATTACAAGATGCGAATGACTAATGGCGATATCCCTCGGAAAATCGTCCATAAATCTTGGCGGAATGTGTAATCTATAATAATATTAATCGAGCACATTTTTTTTACACGAGTTGGTGGAAATTAAAATAGACGCCTTATACTTTTCTTATCGCATCTAATTCTTAGAGTGGATTCGATGATTTTTCCTTAAATTGAAAAAAAATAATTATTTGGAACCGAAAGATAATACTTTGAAAGGAATTTAATAACTTCAAAGACTTCTCAACAAAACTCCAGTTAATTGAAATAAATTTATCCGGAAAATTAAGAAGTTTATCCCATTTTAATTGGGCGCCTTTCATTTTCAAATGGCAATTCAACTGATCGTGTCCTTTTCACGTTTAATTTGACGTTTTTCTTCATAAAATGCGGACTCCCAGATGTCTAAGTTAAGCTTTCAGTAGGTTTTAAGTTGTAGGTTCCATTTCAAAATGTAAGAACATTGTTGAGATGATAATACTATTACGCTCTGCGTCAACATTTTAAAAATGGTGGGTTCATCTTAATTCGTATGAAACTCCCACGCCGCGCCGCCGCTCTAAATTCGTTATCTCCTCCTCCGCAAGATCTTTGCACTCAGTCGGCACTTATTCAAACGGCAGAAAACGTTGTGACTTCGCATCTCCTCGATAGGAACACATGACGGGATTAGACTGCGGTTGTATTGGAGGCAAGTAGGGGATCTTATTTGAACTAGGTACTGGCACAGGTTTAAATATAAACATATAAATAAAAATTAAATATGATGAAGTAACTCTTTTAAGTAGTGAAATGTAATTATCGTGTTATGTATGTGTGTGCAAATAAATTTTAATTAATTAGTTCATTCAAATAAATACAGCTACTTTAGAAGGAAAAAATCCCATATTTTTATTTATTTTATTTGGGTAGCTTATATCCTTATTTACAAATGACATACGCATATATAAAATCAAAAGCCATTCATAAGCTTCCACAGTTAATGTAAAATTAATAACAAAACAACTCTTAATTAGATATCATGTAGGTACTACAGATAGACAGAACCAGCATGATGTAAAATATCTGCACTCAATCGATACTTTTACAAGCAAATCGCACACCACAGGAAAATAATTAATAACATACCTTGATAATATTATATGTACATAACTGTCCTAGTGGAGAATCGCTACAATTATAACCTATTCGTAGGAATTTTTATTTATTTGTCTAACTGTAGACATAAAAAAAGTGAATTCATTTCGAGCAGCTACCAATTTCAAGGTTTCTTCGGGTCATTCCTTGTGTTCCATCCATGTTTGCCTTGTATTGATACCCATGATTGGTACGTGGTACTCACACTTTACATGTACTTATGTCTATTTCCTACTCACCAAGACATTACTACTCGCTTAGACATTTACTACTCGTTTATATTTATAATCGTTACAAGTGCCATGTAAACGCTACTAGCAAGCACTGTGCGCACAACCTAAGCCGTCAGCAGACAGGCGGTAGGAGACAGCGGCTTTAGATTACGAGAATTAGAAAAGATAACAGCCCTTGAGCGGAGCAAGAGGAGCGAGCGCGTTGGCGGGAGCGATAAGCGGAAAAAGAATGCAAGATCACACCGTGTATATGGCAAAGCGAGACGGAAACAGCAAGCAAAGAGAATTAAGTGTTCGTGTTGACTTAAGTGTCTAGATGTGGATTAAACCGCTCAGAGAGTGTTTTGTTTGATGGAAATTTTCTTGCAAGCGAAAACATGATGGCGTCATAAAGAACTTTGGTTGGAGACACTAGAGATAAAACTGTTTGTTACTGTAAGAACTTTCATTGTTACGAAATGCGGGACTGCGGGTGTTTTAATATTGTAAAATAGGAAAAAGTGTCATAAAATGGGAAAGTGTACGCGGGAGCAGCCATCCTCTGTTGTCGCGGTGGTATCCTTCGACTAATAGAGGCGCTAGCGCAGGCATTTTCAAGGAGCGAGCTTATTTGAACGAACGGAGTTAAAATTAGAAAAGGTTTAGTTACACTAAAACACTTTATTATTTGACATAATTAAATCAAAGATTTTTATTTTAAAAAAACAAGTCTTTGAAAAATGCGTTTTATAATGAAAAGTATGTACTATATCCGGGAGAAAAAAATCTAATTTTACGCAAATGACCTGGGTTGTTGAAAGCTCAGGTCATATAGATATTTTTTAAGCCCACCCTCCCCCTCGGAAACCTTACGTGATTAATGAACGGCCCCTTACCAAATTAAAACATTCCTCAACTTATCTTTTCTCTCCATAGACCGAACACTATTCCTCTTCTTATAGATTCTTCCCCACTTCACACAGATCCGGGCGGTTCATCAGTTTCACACAGGAAATCCCTTTATCCGGAAACGGGATCTTTTAAATCATTCCCCGGCCAGTATATCTTTAGCAAAACCCAATGAGTCCTTAAAGGTAAAGAAACGTAACGTTATACAAGAAACTATCGACAAAACAGCCCTGTTGTCCGACATAATCAGAATAGGATGGAAACTTGTCATTCCAAGACAGTATAGTATGGTGTACGACAAGGTTATATCGGAACTTTCCAAAATCTTATCATACTTATGAAACCATACTCGTACTAAACTGTCTTGGCCAGGCCGCCCAAGACATAGCTGGAAGTGTTTTGTGTCGTTGTAGGCACGGATGTTAGGAAAGACCTGGGATGAACTTCACCATCCGGTATCCGTGGTCAGATCTGTTAGATCAATCTGACCACGTCCACTGTTTAGTGTCCCTGGTTAGATTATAAATTCAATGTAGTCAGATTACATAGTATCCATGGTCAGATTGCTATTTCCTCCCGATCTCACTAAGTTCTCGAAAACAAAAGACGATCGGAAAAATAAAAGAAATGAATTATTATTTTTAATAGGGTAGTTCATAATAGTGAATAAAATTCGTTCATAATAGTAGTTTATCCAAATGCCACGTAATTATGTACAATCATTCTAACATGACTGCTAATTCGTGAGTTGTACGGAGGTTGTATGAGTTGTATTGAACCCATGCAACCTCCATACAACTCATACAACTCATACTACCTCCATACAACTCCTAAACTGTATACAACTCATATGAACACACAACTCAACTCCAACAAAGCGATCTGACTACGGACACCGATCTATATATTCTATCCTATTCTGATTCTTGTCGAGTAATACCGATCTTGCCTATACAAATAAACGTCACGGGACCTGATTAGCCATAAGCAGCATGTCACCGTGTGGTTGGTCAACTTAACAAATGTAAAACATATTTATGTCAATTTTTTGTAATCTGAAATGAAACTTCACATTTGCCATGGACTTCGCATACGAGTATTGTGAATTTTACTAGCTCCTCCCTTTGCACTGCATTGTTTATTGTTTATTTTGCGGGTGTGCTTTTTACGCTTCCGTCATCGCATATGAGCTCGTTCCCCAAACCCCGGGAAGGTTCCCCGAAGTTAGCAAGAGTATTTTGTCATCGGTGCCAAAGACATTAGTCAGCCCAAGTTAACTAAGCTTAATCGAGCGGCCGCCACGAGTTTTTCCAACTTATTAAGAAATTCGGGATGTTAGAAATAAAATACGTGGATCATTACTGGACGAGTTTCGGGCAATTCTTTGCTTTGTGTTAAGAGAAAAATGTTTAAAAAAATATTCAGTTCAGTGGTGCCATTAAGTGTACAATTTATAGTCTGACTAAACAAAATGGTAGGTATTTCATCATCATCATCATCACCAGCAGCCTA
This sequence comes from Hofmannophila pseudospretella, assembly GCA_947369225.1. NCBI lineage: Eukaryota > Metazoa > Arthropoda > Insecta > Lepidoptera > Oecophoridae > Hofmannophila > Hofmannophila pseudospretella. The sequence continues at coordinate 579,163 of OX376324.1, forward strand.
CTCTAGTCCACTGCTGGACATAGGCCTCTACGAGGGCGCGCCATTGAGCCCGAACTTCGGCTCTTCTCAACTTCTCATAAGTTCTGGATCCCATTAACCATTCTCTAATCATAAGAGTTGTGTAAAATACGATCACTGCACCGCCAAGTAACGGCAACGAAGATAAATAATGTATTATTTGGTCGCGCTTGGAGGGAGGGTAGTGATGGATGAAGGTGTCAAAACATGATCCATCTTGGGGCACACATCGCTGTTAGCGTATTTTTCAACCTTGCTAATAGTAAACGACAGGAGCACGGTCATAGAAAAAGGAGCGGTGGTGGAGTAGGACGCGATGTATAGGTGGATATTTCCTGTTTTTTTTTAAAATTATGTTGATCCATAAAATCAATGAATTTAACAGATTTTTTAAATTTGGAGTACTACTATTTCTATTTAAGGGAGTACATACCTATCTCAGAAATATAAATAGACTCACGCCTCTTTTCCGTATAAGTAGAGAACAAAGAGTTCCAGCCGCCTCTCATCCATAACGATTATATCACCTGCCTATTTCTTCCATCTTATCAGACATTCCTCCTCTTACATTCAGCGTCGTAAAACGGGTCTCCTCAGTCCGCTGTTCACTCCCGCGTGGACCCAGGCGTGATGAGTTGTGAACTCCATCGCTGCCCCTGAGTACAAAATTGATGTAAAATTTTGAAAGTATTGGACCAGTTAATTCTCTGAAAGGCAGCAGATAGCCAAAGTGATATTGATAGAAACAGATGTGTTCACTTGTCCGTGATCTGATCACGTGATCAGATCAGTCCATCCAAACGTAAAATGTCGCAAACGTACAAGCATTTTCTATCAAGAAGCAATTACTTCTCAAAAAACAGCTACTCGTGTCCTTAGCAATAATAAATGTTATGTAACAACGTACGCAATTCCAGTTCCACGTCCCCTCGTACAAAATTCATTATTTTCATTTACAAGTACATAGGATCGGACCGATGGGATCGTAAATAACTTGAATATTCTATTACTGAGAAATACGTCCCAAGAATACCGGAGTAACTCCACTATGGGCGACAAACCCGATAAGTACGCCCGAGTATACACATCTAAACTTGGATTCAATGGAACTTGATCATAAATCATAATGTAAACAAAAATTAATAAAACATAAAATAATTCTTCAAACCATGGACATCGCTTATATGTGGTTTGTATACATTAGGAACAAGTTTCATTGAGCCCGACTATATACAGTCACAGCAATACCTGACCTCAATATAATCTGTTAATAAGTGACGATGAAGCTGAAAATAAGGCACACGGACTTATAGAAAGTACTGGCTCTTCTATAAACATAGCCGGAACACATCAACCGCAAAGCAATGATAATTTAGCAATAAACTTTATATAGGTAGAAGGCGCTAGCCAAACGGACCCTGAAGAGAACCTACCAGCAGCAAGGATACTCGGGTTATGACTTCGTGTGTGTCGTGGTTTTTAGACGTTACAGAGAAACGACGATGAACAATTGTTTGAGTCATCTGACATCCGTCATCAAATCTGGCCGCATCTAAATAATATTATAACGCTTACCCATTGCGGTGAAATTCCATTTCAACAGTTTGTTCGTTAAACTTTGAACAACTCCTTCTATAAAAACCCCACGGTTGATTTAACTCGAGCAAGCCCATTGGGAACAAATCATACAACGTTCCAGAGTACTCTAATTGACGCTGTGTCAACGTTGACAGTCGACTCGCCTCTTGCTTGTACAAGTAATGTGATTAAGAAGGGTCTTTCAATTAATTCTGTCTGTTGTTTCAACCCTAGTACGTACTCGTACTTACAATAGTATCTATCGTCAATAGTATTTTCTAGCGCTCCCCGTGGTTTCAATTTTGAGGTTAGGTTTTGAGTATCGACTGGAAACATTTTACTATCATGAAGCGCTGAATTCAGTCGAGGATTTGGACAGGGTTCTATACTATCACGGGATTCTTATCCCAGTTTGGGGTTGTTTTGAGCTCCCGATGTTTCCCGTCGTTGTAGTTATTGACCATAACCACGAAAGCTTAAAAATTTATAGATTGAGTTCTGTTTATACAAGTATGCTCTAAATCGCAGACAAACCGTACTGAATTCATTTACTTAATTCAGTCAAGAGTGCTTAAGCAGCGCTTCCCCTAAAACACCTATTGTCGGCTGTCCCCACACTGTTCCTCAAAACTAATTTCAAATAATGACCATCGAATCACAGCTTCCGCGCTCAGTCTCTCGAGAATTGTGATTGGTCAAATACTGACTCTACTGCGCCAAATACTCGTATCAAATCTCCTGGCTGCTAGAATATAATTTCACTAATTTTTACTTGTTATTTAACATTATATTTGTTAATTTTATTATATATAATATTTACACACTATACGGAGTATGTTGTAAAAATAAAATATACAATATAAAGACAATTAGCTATTTACAATATTCCACTACCTATCCCTACCTATATTTACAAAGCGAATACGCCGTCTAGGTTTTTTCATGCGGTAAAGTTCCCAGGATGCTGGCAGCGTTACCCCGCGTTGAGCTCTGAGATCTCCCGAAGCGAGGACCAGTCTGGTCGAAAGAAAGAAAGAAAGAAAGAAACAAAGAAAAAACATTTATTTAACATTGCACACAAAACAATATTGGTAAAAATAAAATAAAAACAATGCAATATTAAAAGTGAAGAAAAAAGTGGTGGTGGTGTGGTCGAAGTGTCTTTTACAATATATTTTTTGTGTCGGACGACCACGGACTCAAAGTATCCACAGCTAGCGCCACGAATTCGTAGTGTGCGCTGAGCTGTGAATATTTGCGCCACTTAAGGGTTTGTGCCTCCTCCGCCGCTGCTCTGGCCTTGCGAGCTGTGCCGTTGACGTGAGATAGCCAGGGTGTGTCCCACTCCAGTGCACGGCCGAGACACTACGGTACCAGTGTGGCCCCGTCTGGTCTCTTGCCGTCATTTTTACTCGTATGAATAAATATTTTACAAATTTAATGTCCGTGAGTTAGTGCGCTGTAAAACCGTACATTGTGTTTTATTGCTTCTCTACAAGGACTTGACTAATTGTAAATAGTATAGTCTGAGGACATAGTATGGACCTTTACTAACGGTGAGACCATGAACATTCTGAGAGAGATGAAGAATTCCGTGTAAAAATGTAATTATCTGCTTAATGAACAACCACTTTAATGATGAGGTAGGGTAATATCTTCGCTTAGTTGAAAAGAGAAGATCTTCAGCCAGGCTAGAGGTGGTAGGCCTGGGGACTTATGCCCAAAAGTATGTGTTCGGAACATGCATATACGAAGTCAGAGAAAAAAACTTTGGTCAGCGTGTTCTAGCTTTGTATGGCGATATCGAATTTATATGCCAGTAACCGTTCAGCGCCATCTGTTGACGAGTAGAGCGAAGTAGTCGTGGCGTGTCGCTTCATTTAAAGGTTCTCTTGGTTTGGTTGTGTTGCATAGCTGTGTCGCCACACCATATTAAAGAATTTAATTCTTCTTTTTCTTCTGTTTAGTTCTTTTAATCAGGCCAGCGAGTCCCGGCCGTCGGCCAGAGTACACAGAACTTTTGTTTATTTACTTTTATCTTATATTTGTTTGAAATTATGATCATTTTTATCTTCTGTACCTAATTGTTTGTATGTGTGCGCTCTTGGAAAAAATCTTTGAATCTTTCTTTAAATAATTTAATTATTTCACCAAATATAAAAAAAGTCAAATGACTTGTCCAGACATCGTCTTCATTACCCACTCAAGTTCAGGTTCAGGAATTTAAACAAATACACGAGTTTTAAGACGGTTTAGACAAATACTGAGATCGTGGGCAAAATAGATATTGACAACAGACAAACAAAAAGATGTGGGTAGATGGGTCATAGTAGCCGGGTAATCATTTTTCTAGCTTTCATTAATCATAGTTGCGTTTCCCCCATTAACATTATCTATGCCTTTATTTCTACTCTATTCTCAGGTGCCGTAGTCTATGAGCCTCAGCATCTCTGCGGGACACTCAGACCCGGCCGTAAACAGAATATTCCGTGGGCGGTAGTTATAAAAGTAATTAGCAACAGCGTGTCCAACTGTTTATAGCCATTCCCCCCTCCTGTCGTCACCCCTCCCCCCTGGATCCCGGAGGCAGTTAACAACTTGTGTAATAGATCCCCTTAACTTTGCGCTTACTAAGAACATGTCCGGCTTTAGGATAGAGGTAAAAAGTACCCGCCGCCGCTGTCGGAATAGATACAGTGTGAAGTACACTTTAACTTAATAACTTTAATAAGGTAATGTTACTAATAATGTTTATGGACATCTGTCTGAAATAAAAATGATTTATGTAACGCCTTTAGCACACTGGAACTATTTTGAAACGGAGTTAGACCGAACCCATAGAAATCTATTATTGCTATTTCTAGATTTCGATGGGTTCAGTGCGCTTCCATTTCAATATCGCTGCAGCGTGCTAAAGGCGCAAATTTCAGGCTATGTTGATACACTCGTACCCACAAACGAACAAACTCTCATTTTTCGTGACACGGGAATACAACCTTATCAATTATCTATCAATGACAGACAGATATTTGAATTATTTTTGCATATTCTGATTTTTATCATAGAAAGGAAAACGTTGGATCTTCTCCTGGAAAGACCTTTCAACTGTACTTACTCTTGCTAGTCTTGCTACTCCCATGATTAACCCGTCATTGGCAGAATTTGTAACTAGAAGTTACAACTTTGTAACTACTGTAGGAACGCGCTATGTAAGGAGATGGAATGACGTAACGTCAGCTGTATGAAAGGGAAAAGGGAAGATCTTCCACCAGGCGGGGTGTTGTGCCTGGTGACCAGATATGCTGGTCCAACTGCGGATGTTTGGAACTCGTATATATATGAAGTCCTAGGAAAATTTCGATAGCGCGTTCTACGCCGACGTGAGTAGGTACTGTATCGTAGTGGCGCGCGTCGTGGGTCGCCACACTACAATACACCAAAACGAAAAGAGTAAGTTTCCAAATCTGTACTGGACGTCAATTACCATAATAGCAAAGGACCGTCTCTTTCTAAAGTATGAGTTGTGATCGCTGTGAAAATGTGAGCAAGTTATCGCTTCATCCGTGACTGGCGGCGGACTTGCTTCCTCCGAGGCAAAGGTTGTTGCTGTTGGGATATTGACTCTGCGGTCTTGTTTACAATATCGAGTGGCCATTATAGATCGTTGTGTTATAATTGTATTGTTAACGGACCTCGGAGAACAATAAATCACCAGCTACAAGTTAGAAACACTTTCTAACGAAATACATATTTTGTATTGTAAGACTAAATTAGAGACCAATAACGGTAGCTTTGTGATGTGATTTAATTTAATTTATCCCGTTAGCATTAACTACTATTATAATTTATAATAATCTCTTATTTTATATTGCGGTGCCCTACTCAGGGTTTCATGTATGAACATATAATATATATTTTTTAAGACCACAATTGTTACACATGAAAAGCAATAAATGGTATGAGTATGAGATGTCAAAGTAAGCATTTTTTTAGCATCGCTTACTTCCTCATAGATAGATAGAAACACTTTATTGTACACAAATACAGGAAAAGTAAAAACCACAGGAATAGTAGCACGATATCCGCCTTCGGACTACCAGGCGCGGGGAGGGGTTCCATCCTTATGTTGTTGATATCCCATCTGCTCGTACGAAGCGATTTGCTTCTTCGTTCATTATGCGAGCGGCTAAGGAATGGAAAAGCCTGTCGGCGTCTGTGTTTCCCGAAACCTACAACCTTGGGATCTTCAAGGCCAGAGTGAATAGGCATTTACTGGACCCGCGTGCTCCATCGTCGACCTCATCGTCGCTTACCATCAGGCGAGATCGAGGTCAAATGCGGGTTTAGTAGTAAATAATAAAATTATGATAATAAATATGTACAAAGGCCTTGCCGCTTAAAGTGATCACTTCTAAGCAACCTCTGAAGTTAATTGGACATTAAAGAGATTAGCGACAGTGTAGTGTGAGGATACTTAATATACAGTAAATATAGTAAAATAAAAGTAATATGATATACATAAATAATTATGTAGGTATACTAAAATAGTTAAATGCATAGATATACATAATATAAATAAATATATAATAAGTAAATACATTTAATTAACACACAAGTAAATACATATAATAGATAGTTTTCTCATAGGTTTCTCATCTATATCTATGTGCACATTTCGCCTGCCTTTCTTAATATGAAATATCAAATTGTCACCTTATGGGGGTTTACTGAAAGAGATCTCTCTTAGACATAAGGGTCGCCCTGTGTGCTTCACATATTTATGTCTAAGATATAAAGAGTTAATCTTGATATAATCCATTTAATGACAAATCCGATTAGAATTGTTAATTCCTCGACTGAACACCGGATTTAGTAACAAATCCACAAATAACCTTGGAAAATATATCTCTCTACTGATTGAAGCGTGTATGGAGCTTTATCACGAGATATCCTCATTTGGGACCACATCTCGTGTCCGGTGAGAGTAAGATCCGGCCATTACTCCGCCCACTGGCATCAAACGAGCATCCTTTATTTACTACAGGTATAGTTAGATCACCTGTATAGCTACGTGCCTATTACAGTCAGTATGATATGAATTAATCGTAAATCAGATATAATATACGTGAACGACTCTAATGATACATTGTCAATGAAAAGTAAATAAAATACATCTTGCATCTTGTTTCGTAAACGGTTTCGATTCCTGGATGCCATGTACGAGATTTCCGTTTTTTCGAAGGAGTCATGGCCTTACCCCTTCGTTCAAGAGGAAACCTGTGCCCCTGTCAAGACTCTAAACACGTTGATGGTAATTAGGAACTTTTTGTTACTGGGAATACCTCAAAATTTTGCATGATGATGATGACTGTTCTCATTTAAAAGACGAATTAAGTAGGTACCATCGGCCAAATAAATAACTGGCTATTACTGAACTCTATTTGGAAAGAATGTGAAAAATAGTAAGAAACAAAGACACCTGTGTCGTTAAATGTTTTCGCTTTGGTGTTGATATGTTTCGGCAGTGTTTATTGAAATTGAAAATATTTATTGCCAGAAGCACAAATGGTCTTCTAATACACACGCACACACACATTACAAAAAAGATACATTAAATTAGATTAGATTAGATTAAAGCTTGGTAAAACAATTAAATTAACTTACATGAAATTTATAATAAAAAATTAATAATTTATAATAATATTAGAACAACACAAAACATAAATATTGTCGTCAAGTAATTGGCACATGATAACTGGCCCATTTCCGATGTAGTGGGCTAGGAACCCATTCTCTGGTCGCCGTGATGATGAGGTTGACCGAGCGCATGATCCGCTCGCGGAGCCCCGCCGTTCGCTGCCGGAGCAGCGCCTGCCAGGCGGACGCGCGGCCCTCCATGAGCATCTCGCTGGCGCTGCACCACCTGGGCAGCCGGTACATGGCGCGCCACGCGTCGTTGTACTGCACTCGCATGCTGTGCATGGTGGCCGCGGTGTAGTTGCACCACAGGTCGGCTGTGTACACACTGGTGCAGTAGGACAGGAACAGCAGTCTTTTTACCTCTGCGCTGCATCGTCAGAATCGTCTGGCGAGCATGTTGGCCCTCACTGAAATGGCTCTTCTTTGTCGCTCAATGTCCATGTTGTCGGAAAGCGAACTCATTATAATATGCCCAAGATATTTTGTCTCATTCACTGTACATAGTTTTCGACCATATAGTGTGATCGGCAGTTCAACCACAGGTGTATTGGCGGATTCAAAAATGAGGTACACAAGGAGGAGGAGGTTATGGAAGAGCCAGTACTTACTAAACTCGTGTGCTCTATCTTCGGGCTCATCGTCACTTACCACCAGGTGAGATTGAGGTCAAACGCGGGTTTAGGTGTAAACTAAAATTAAACCTAGGATAAAATTAAGACATATCATTAAAAAAATGATGTTTTTGTTTTGTTACCTCTATTATTATTTTGCGAATTTATTATGACTGATTATTTTATTGATGATAATTTATGATTGATTGAATTATTAATTGAACAAAAATTTGTACGCTTTCGGGCGGAATATGCAGATGTTACATTGATACTGAAACACAATGTAACATCTGTATTACTCATTTTTACAAATAAATGATATTACTATTTCTATGTATATAGTAAGTTTATGTATCTGCAGCCTAATTTCATGACTTTTCCTCATAAAGTGCAGCACAATGCGAGCTCTCGCCGCCTAGCAGCAAATTCATAGACATAGCCCAGCACCGCTCGTCCATTGTGCCCTAGGAGCTCTAGATAGGCATCTCGGACACAAGAGCCGGTGTAAGTGATGTACTTCTCGAGAAACTCCATGTGACGGAGATAAATCCAAGGAAAAGTCCGAAACATCTGAAAAATAGAACAAAAGAAAATCGAGCTTTATTCTAGTGTATATCTACATTTCTTTTTCTTTTTTCTCTATTTTTTGCAAATCGTTAAAGCGCTGCCAGATATTTATTTTACACATTGCTCCTTGAAGGAGGTGGTCTACTTGTCTCCAGCGCTGTCTCTCCAGGGCCTTATTTCATGAAGCAATAATCCTTGTAATTACAAGTCGACAATGGCAATATTGAAGCTGTTTTGTTTGAGGATTTCAATTAATTTTACCATTTTAAATTTGTCATTTAAATATGCCATTTCATTTTTTGTTTTGTTACCTTTATTATTATATTGCTCATTTATTATGATTGATTATTTTAGTGATGATAATTTATGATTGATTGATTTATTAATTGAACAAAAATTTGTACGCTTACGGGCAGAGTATGGTGATACTGAAACACAATGTAACATCTGCATTACACATATTTACAAATAAATGATATTTCTATTTCTTAAACTTGTAATGATATTTGGAGTCATCAAGTGCAGCCATTTCGCCAATATCACTGAAAGAAAGCTTGTTTATAAGTATTTTTTAATCATTTGAATAAATTACTTGATAGATACTACTAAGATCTCGGTTGAAGTTAACAAGCCGACTTTATATGATAGTATTGAGACAAGTTCTTGTTTGAAGTGAACAAGCTTTTCTTTCAGTGGTCCCGGTAACTTCGTTACTAGCTTAGACATAGTAAAATAGAGCATGATATGCAGAGTGACGTCGCGTCGTCTCTTTGTCGAACACAGTGGACATTTATGACATTGACCTTTCCCGACAATCGAGTATATCATTGAATGACACTGTGTTTGACCTTTCCCGACGATCGAGTATATCATTTAATGAGACTGTGTTTGACCTTTCCCGACGATCGAGTATATCATTTAATGAGACTGTGTTTGACCTTTCCCGACGATCGAGTATATCATTTAATGAGGCTGTGGTGACGGATTGCCAAGCTTTGCTGAGCCATCGTCGAAGGCCGCCTCATCTTACGTCTTGGATCACAAAAGTTGTAAAATGTTGTGCAATCCCTGGCTCGGACTTATTAAATATAATTACTATGCACAGCGCTGGCTCTCCACCAATTCATAATGCAGTTACATTGCTGTGGTCCGGAAGCGAAATGAGACCTGAATTTTACAATTAAGACCAACTACAGTGAGGTTGTTTGAATGAAACAAGTTATTTATTTTAATTGAGTTACATCTTAGATTATAAAGAGTTTTTTTATAATCTAAGGTTTACGTAATAATTTTGTTTAGTGAATAATTGTTTTATTGAACCATATTAGTATATTTTATCCAGAATTTTGCGTCGCGGATCGAATCCACCTTTGGATCATTGTTGTGGACCTCTCCTAGCACGGGCATTTTAGCCCAGTTGGGGTTAATGAAGAATAATTGGTAAAATAATTTACACTTATTACTCATAAACACTACGCCGATTTGGATGCGACTCAAAAAATGTAAATCAAAATGTTTTTATTGTAAGTAAATACCTTATAGTATATTTTTACAACGTCACGTTTCACTCCACCACCGCTTCGTAAGGTACTGTAGCTGAAAGGAAAGAAGCGGCGCAAGAAACGTTCAGCAGCACATCTTTTGAAATAAATATATCTTACAATAATTGTGAATACAATCATATACACAATGTGCAGAGCTGGAGCTGAATTTAGGACCAAGCCTCTTTATCATTTAAGTAGTCATTTATTTTATAATAACCCTTTTTACATAAGGTCCAACTTATACTGAAAAAAACAACAACCTCGCTTTATGCGAAATGAGAATCTGATGTGAAGTTTATTTGCTTTACAACGAAAAACAAATTGGTTTCACAACTTAAACAGAACTTAATTTCTGTTTTACACTGAAATGCAATGGTAAAAATGTAAAATACTTTTGCTATCAAAACACAAACACACACACACATCGTTTGCACTCAAACATATCGTAAAGCCTGTTTTATTTTCTGTTTTATTTTATTTTTAATTTTTTCTCCTTCATTTTGTAACTACTTGCTCAATTACCTTTTTAAATAGCTTTGTAACAGTTTGGTTTCGTAAGTGGCATCTATAGGTTTTTAATTGTTTGATTTATATATTTAATGTGTAATATGCTGTGAAACTGACAAATAAATAATATATAATAATATATAAAATACGAATTCTCCCTCAATATAAATCCAGCTTTTACTAGTGTCAATAAATTATCTTTTCCTGCCATTAAAATCTGTAGGTAGAAGGTATAAAAAACTTATAGGTAATCATCTGTTTCATAATATTACGATGACAAAACATTACGACACACCTGGAAGACTTTATCATACTTCTTGTTTGTTTATACAGCATTCACTGTTCTCAGTCCAAAATTGCCACCATCTAACCCGTATGGTATCCGGTGAGAGGAGCCAGACAACGAGCGTCAGATCCAATTTTTGTGGAGCCTGATTCGTTTACGAACCTTCTTTCCGAGTTACCTCATCGAAACTTGTGTATTTGCGCAAAGTAACAAGTACAACAGAAAAGCAACTCCCGTTCTAAGATGGAGGTTCATAGCCTCGGACTTCACGAGTCCGGTTCCAGCCTCGGTTTGGTTCGCTGTATCCAATCACAAAGCGCTGATTTCCAGTGGAGGAAGAGATAGATAGATTAATACTTTATAGCACACAAAAAATTAAAGAAGGAAAGAAGAGCTGAGCGAACAGAATACCTCGGACTTCAGTCGCAGTCACACGCCGAGCGTATCGTTACACGTAGTTTAGGCCCGGTTCGGTTCCAGCTCAATTTGTTGTATCCAACCACAATGTGTTAATTACAAGTAAGGGGTAGGCGGGGCTTTAGATCAAGTTATATAATTAGATGCAGCGAACCGAACCGACTTCCTGTACATCGGAGGATACATCGAGCTATCTCTACGGAACATTGTCGCAATAAGTTTTTTGCTATGATTTCTTGACATTCATGAATGTGTCAAAAAAGTAAAAGCGACAAAATACCAAAGGATACTGTACACGACGCGCGGCGCGGCTATACGAGTAGTACCGTGACTTCCTCGTAGTTAACCAAGTACAGAGACTCCTTTCTGTTAATACTTATCTATTACGTTATATTTGGATGCGGGGCGAACCCGGACTGGATTTATTAAGAAGTTACCTTCTCATACGTGTGGAGCTCATTTATTTGTTATGTTGTGTCGAGGGGAAGATGAGCCACTCCGGTCCGTTCATTACTTGTTGGATCTCGCCCTACTCTTGCCCGTGACTCCCTTTTTTATTATTTTTAACACCTGACCAAAAAGATGGCGTGTTATAACTTTATACAGTTTGACGCGTATATCTTTTTGTCTGTATTTCTATTCGACTGTGGCATCATAACTTAATAATCCATGATCCGATTTGGACGCGAGTTTTTAATTTAACAGAGAATTACTCGTATGTCGAGAGTGATGTGAATTTTTCTATGGGAGTCGATGTTTTTGGGGGTATCATGACCCCTGCGGCCGCGCCTGTCTTCTGTGCCGCTGACTTTGAAGTTAGTAGCAAATCAGATCATGGATTTAAGAGAAAGAATAGGAATAGAAAAACCTTTATTAATAGATCATATATAAAAATATCTGTAAAAAATTTGTAAAAATATCACAAAATGAGTCGGATTATAAATTGACCATATTTTCCATTCTAACAAGTGATAACATATGATATGATCTATTAAAAGGGCCAACTTCAGCTGAGTGTCGCTAGATGTATGGATACCTATACATCTAGCGACGCTGGTTTTCAACTTGACCCTTTCCAACTTATAGCTATAGAGAGCAACAATGTTGTTCTGTATGTTTGTCTGTCGTGTTGGCTCATCTCCTTACACGTCACATACAATTATTTACCAGTATCAAAAATTTGGGATTCAGTCATAAACAAACACAAACAGTGAGTTAGGACTGAAGGGACCTCAAAATTCTGTCACCATTGATGAAATTATTTCTAAAATCACTATACTGTGTCTGTAAAATTATTGTTTTATACTTTTTCTTAAAAGTATGCAAGTTGGCTATACTTCGTAGGGGCAGATCATTCTATATTTTGGCGGCCGAATATTTGAAACTCCCCCTAAATCATTCACTCCTATGCTTGGGGATACACAAGTTACCTTTACGTGTAGAACGTGTGCTTATCTTATAAATAAGATAAGAGCCTCCTACACAAGACGAGACTGGCAGACAATCCCATCTGTAGAGCCTATGGTGACACCGTTGAGTCAATGGAACACTTGCTGTGCGAATGTGACTCGCTGGCTGGAGGGCGTATGAGTCTTCTGGGGGTAGCCTACCCGAAACCTATAGGCTCCTTCCTGTAAGCTGTATAGCGTCCTTGATGCAAAGCATCTTAAAGGCACAGGAAGGAGACTAAGGTAAGGGGTGAGCACAAAAGACCCCTGTGGGTCGAAGTGCCGCTGGGGTTGTCCCTGGCCCCTTGTCATAAAATAAAATAAGATGGATTATTAAGTTATAATATACCGCAGACAAACAGACATACGCGTTAAACTTATAAAGTTATAATACGTCATTGACAGCCTTTCGCCATTGCAGTCGCAAGTGTACCTCGTATAGCGCTAAATTGAATGTAAACAAACCGATGTAACCAAACAAGTAACATTTTATTGATTTTGTTTAGATTTAATTGTTTGTTTACTGTTGCAAATGCAAGCACAAATTGGCATGAACTCAGTTCCCGCTTCTAGCTTTGAGGGTATAAAAATATTTGAGACTGACGTTCCCTCAACCAATATCATGTTATGTATTCGTTACTTTGTATACGGGCTGTAACAAAAACCCCCTATAGTCCCGTAAAGGAGTGGTCGTGAGACGAACGTCTCGCGAGGGGCCTGAGGCGGTGGCAGGGGCCGGAATGTCAAAAATTTAAATTTAAAGTATTGGCCCAATAGTGAAACTTGTTCAGTTATGGATACTAAACACCCCCATTCGGGACTATACCTAGGGTTAGGTTATTGGACTCCTGTTTCCGCATTTAGACGAGTAAGTGGTCCTTTCCTTTGTGCGTGCCGGGACTATAACCCCCGTTTTTGTTACACCTAGTACAGTCATATTGCTGATGAATATCTGCCCTAGATTAGTGTTGCGTGGGCGCTGCTTCCCCAACAAATTATACTACAGTACTAATAATAACCATAAAGTATTTTGGCTCGGAGTAGAGCAACCCTTTTCAGAGTTAATATCTTATTTCTAGAGAAATGTTAATATTACATATTCCATTCATTAGTTAGGAAAGTGTACTATTTGTAGCGTTGTTGGTGTAGCGGCTTGGACGCCGGATTCCCAGGCCCGGGTTCAAAATCATGCAATGTCATATCATATCTGTTACTATACTACCAGACCCCCTTTACTTTGCCCATTATTTACTCAAAAACTACTATTCATTTCTGAGTATACAATGGGCAAAGAAAGAGTCAGGTAGAGTAACAGACCGTATACTTACCAATGAGTTTGTCAGTTTTTTCGAAGTCTTACGTACATTCACCGACTGCTCTAACAATGAAGGCAAAAATCGCGAGGAAACCCATTTACTAAGGTAACCGTGTGAAATGGGGAGGGTAATGGGAAACCATATGCCAAAAAAGTCGTCCCATAAAACTCTGTGAGACATTTATTATTTATTATTATGTTACTCTACTTCGTGAAGGTTGCTCCGATATTTAACACCGCTATACTTATTCCATATAATAACCACAACCTTCATCAATAAGGAATTCGACTATAAGACGTACATCAGATGTATATTCGAGACATGAACAATGGTCAAAGAAAAGAAGGAGTCGGGTAGTAGAGTAACGTTTACCGACTGCTTTAACAGTGAAGGCAAAAATCGTGAGGAAAAAGATATCTGTTTGTATCGTACCATAATAATAAAATATTTATTTATTTATCGTACGGTCGTCAGCATCACACAACCACGCTATTTTTACAAAGTTAAAATATTCCACAGCCATGCTATGGCTTAGTGAGAATTTCTAATTTTGCCTTTGATAGTCCTTCTACGTTAATTTGCAATAATAAAATAAATCGGTTTTACTTGTACACTGTGTAAAAGTAAAACTCAATACTTCTAGAATCAAAGAGGTTTGTTTTGTTTTAGATAGTTTCAAAAGTAATCTTGTTCTCAGCTAAACCGAATCAAATTTTGCTTCCTCTTTAAGTCTCTAAGTCAAATAATAATATACGACACCACCCGAGCTCCTTTGTTGCTGTTAAATTAATGAGTCTAAAACCACATAACAACCAAATAACGTAATTATGGCTTTAAGTACATACACCACATTAAGTACATGTTATTTATAGTAACAGCTGACTTGTCGTCAAGTAATCTTTACCATTGAAATTGGATAGTTTCAAGTAAAATTCAATAAAAGGAAATAATAATAATAATAAATTATTTATTTCAGGTAAATACCCATACAAAAGTAATAATAACAAATGAATCAATGAAACAATGAAGGGCATTATCTATTAAACTTAGACTAAATAAAAAAAATAAAAAATAAAAACAAAGTTTCTTCCGGTTCTGGTCCGATATCCAGTACCTAAAGATCAGTCGCTCAGTCAAAGTTTGGCAAAGCTCAGACAAGTCGAAAGTCCAGGCGCTCAGTCATCGCACGGAGAATCCCATTGCCCGAGGCATGGAGACGTTGCCAAAAAGACGCAACACGTGATCTAATGATCGCGTAGAAGTCGGGAACTCTGGCCGCGGCGAACATGCCCGACGCGCTGCAGAACCTCGGCAGTTTCATCAGGATGCGATACGCGTCATTGAATTGCACCCTGATGGCATTGTAAGAGCGTCTGGTGAACTTGACCCACAGTTGACAAGTATAAAAACATTGGCAATAAGCCCTGAACAACGTGGTTTTTACGTCGTCGTTGCACCGTGAAAACCTTCGCGAGAGCATGTTGCACCTCACAGCCAGCGCCCGACGTTCCCTCTCCATGTCCTCATCAAGGAAAACAATTTTCAGATTGGTTGTCTCAGTGAATTTTCCACTCATAACACCCCACAAATCCGGAAAACTACACCAACTTTGACACGATCACACTGAGGGCGTCAAAACCACGGAATGAAAAAAAAATTGTCTGCCTCTAATGGATAATAAAGGTAGGAATGTTATTTTGTATCGGAACCTAGGTCACCAATTCGAGCGGCTGGATGAGGTGACATTTCGTTGACAAAATATATGTGATCCGAGACGATAAACATTAGCTCTACATAGGGTCCCGCGTTCGTTCCTTCATGATCAAAACCCATTTAACTCAACAAGTCGGCGCTCGCCGGACAGTGACCCTCAAAGCGTCAAAGCACTATTGCGGCACTAATATTTGCGCTGGCAACACTGAGCTAATGGACCAACGGCCTTTTCGGCCATTATGCTTAGGAATGAAAGCTTTTACGTGGATCGGAACGCACTGGGCGGAAATAACGTAGCGGTTTGTGGACTTTTGAAACCTGTAGCGTGCCCACAAGATTATCAATTGGTGGTCAAGTTTGTACCATACAATTTTTTTGAGGCCGGATGTGTTGGCTTTTAACAATAAACTGTAACTTAATTTTCTAACATTCTAATTAACAATCACACCTGCAGTGTACACACATACACCTACACAAATACGTCTGATGTTTTATTTTATTTCACAATCTTACAATGCGTGGATCTCACACCAAATCAGAGTCATGGCCAATTAAATTATGTAATATTAAATATAAAAGGCAATCGAAACGAAGTGATTATTTCAATTGATCGATCTAAACTATAAGATCTACCCAATCAAAACTCCATTCATAATTAGAAGAAAAATCTAAATTCGTAAACGTGGGCGATTTCCCAACCCAATGTGTTCATCATTTGCGCACAATCAAGACCATTTTGGCTGACTCACTGGCAAGTTCGGTGACCAAACGGAGCTGAGTGCGTAGCCAAGCGACCCGCGCGCATCTGCAGTTAACTTTGATGGTTAGTGGTCGCTCTGATAGGTTAAAGTGTTCGGTAATGATACGGTTTGTACCCATTTCGGAATGTAGATTGGCTATGGTACTTTGAGTGCGCTTGACATCAATGTTGGTTGTGAGTTAGTTAGTGGGGAATTATCTGACCCTCTAAATAAGGTTATAATATAAATCCTAATGTGCTATTATTATTATGACCATGAAATAACCATGTATAGAAAATCATAATGAGTTCATTTTGTTATCTTTTAAATATGTATGATATGATTTCTACGCCGTATTTTGGTGCCACGACACATAGCTTGGTGCTACGAAATGTAGACCATATTCTACGAAAGTCGGACTAGTTGCTACGCATGAAGTTTCAGCCAACCGAAAACCGTAAAATCTCAGTGGGATTCAGAAAGTTAGAAATTATTTTCTGTACAAATGATTCAATTGGTACAATTTATGTTTACGGCGCGGTAGATTTTTTATATACTTATTTCTAAAGCACCTAGAAAAAGGGTTTTAGCCACGCCACTAATCCTCCCAGAAAACCAGAAATATATTTTATTACATACTCCGTGTCTCCGATACAAAGTGACAGTCAAGGAGCCGTGTCTCTTTCTTATTGTGCCAATTTGTGCCTCTCACGCGCCGATATTCACGACCCCATTACGCGGTTACACCCCGCGGGGTGACTGGCCATATTTCAACTTTTCAACTTCGGCGGTTAAGCGTTCCTTAATCCGCCTTTTTGCTTCGTGAGCTCTAAATCAAATACGCCAAAAGGCAATAGGCAGTAGCCCGTGATAAAATTGTATTGTTATTTACGAGCCTGATACAACTGCTGTGGAAAGGGCTATTACACACCTATACTCATGGAAGTATTCTTCTTACTGAGGTATTTATTATTATCATTAGAACTAAAGTTATGTGGGGTGAAATTGTTTACGTAACATATCGTACCGTAGTTATTAGACATTGTCAATTTAGGCCGGTACGAATGGAGATGAATCTGAAGTAGATCGTAATTTTTTGTCAGGGTTCTATTTTAGCCAGCGACCACCAATAGGGTAAAGCCCTTCGCCGAATAACTTTAAAGACAAGATAAAATTTTATTTCGTAGAATTTTAGATATATTTTTATACGAAATTATACCTAAGGCGAGAATAAATAGGTATTTACTGGATCCGCGTGGTCCATCCTCGACCTGATCCTCACTTACCATCAGGTGGGTTGTGGTCGAACGCGGATCTAGCCCAAACATAAACAAATCTAAATCGGTGCAATAACTAAGTATGTATAAGCCCTTAGACTACGATTTTCTGTTTTGTAAAAGTTAGTTTCTGCACAAATTACTTTGCTCAGACATTTCATCGGCTTTGAAATGTAGGTATTGGTTTTGTTCTTATAAATTTCTAATCCCTCCATCTTCGGCTTTAAGCTTGAGATCACAATATCTTAGGTAGACACGGACCGCTTCAGCCGTCGCTACGTAATATAATATATTAACTAACATCTTACTAACATGTAATTCTGTTCGAGCGTGGTGGTTTTCCACGCTGTTTTTCTTTACCGTTAAACATAAACAAGTTTGGAGAACGTAATAAAATAGTTGGATTTAGTTCGGAGCCTGTCGAATACGATTTGATGTGGTAGATGGTCAGTTGCTCAGTACGAGTAACTGTGTGTGAATGGAGATCTAAGATGTCTGATGTAAAATTATACCACAGAAGAAAGTTATAAATATAAGTTTAGAGGTATGCACCTCTTTACTGGCCTGGGGTACGGTACGTGTCTATACCCACGTCCTAGCCAGGGTATGTCTTCGAGGAGTCATCTTCAATGAGACACTGGACTTGTTAACCGATACTTATAATTCCAAACAGTACACCATACATGACGGTGGTAGAGACACGACCAGCGTGACGCGGGCGCAGCCGCGTGACACTTAAAATTGCTGACATAATAATTCACAATGTAGAACACAGTGTGCACTGTGTCTGTACACAGTGTCCCTACATAAGTCTAATCATAGGTACATTCTGGTATACTTTTGGTGTGGTTGGTTTAGTTCGTCCAAAACATTTTGAAGTTCGTCCTACGTACATTTTTTGCTCGAAAAGTTTTATTAACTAACCACGGTTGCCCTTCGGAGCATGCGTTGTGTTTCTCTATATACATTCAGTCAGGCATTGAACTGTGAACTGTGTGAAACTTGTCAAAACTTCTTCCTAATCTGCAGTCCGCGGTTTATAATAACTTAGAATAGCTCAGTTAGTTGAAGTACTTAGTAATTCCATGCATGTGTATATAATACAATACAATACAATCCTTTATTGATAACAACAAGTTACAGGTCATTACAGGTAGTTTTTCAATACAACATACTCATTTATGTATAAAAATGATTATAATTTCCAATTTAAAAACTTTTCAATAAATGATTCAATCACTTCCCACTGTCAATAATGAAATAAAATAAAAAATAAAATAAAGAATATATTTTAATAGCAGGTACCTATTGTAAAGATAGGTACCTATTGCAATGAATATTTAGTTCCCCTTTAAATCATTTTAGTTAAGTACTTTAAGCGCCTTATAGGTGACGAATCGCTGGTGGAAGCTAGACTGCAAAGTCTGGAACATCGGCGCAAGGTCGCCTGTCTATCGGTATTTTATAGGATACATTTCGGAGAGTGCGCATCGGAATTGCACGACCTGATTCCAGCATCTCCATTCCGCCTTCGGACTACCAGGCGCGGGGAGGGGTTCCATCCTTATGTTGTTGATATCCCATCTGCTCGTACGAAGCGATTTGCTTCTTCATTCATTATGCGAACGGCTAAGGAATGGAACAGCCTGCCGGCGTCTGTATTTCCCGAAACCTACAACCTTGGGATCTTCAAGGCCAGAGTGAATAGGCATTTACTGGACCCGCGTGCTCCATCGTCGGCCTCATCGTCGCTTACCATCAGGCGAGATCGAGGTCAAATGCGGGTTTAGTTATACATAAAAAAAAAGTCTCGTACTTTCTAAAGCTATCCCTATCGAATCCATTCCGTTCTCTATCCCATATTAGAGTTATTTGGGCAGCCATTACAACAAACTGGCAGCGCCAATAGCGCGTACTGACAGGTTATTCCAGTCTATTGGTTTATAGCGGGTTCCGTGACGCGGTCCTTTTCATGTGAAACGATTGTTAGTCGCGCGGCGCGGGCGCTGGCCTCAGGCCAGATATTGTGTGTGGCGGCAAGGGGCATAGAAACCAGAAGATGTAACACACAAACTACACTCACACCGAACAATCTCACCGAACACTATGTAAGCAACTAAGTGTTTAAGTACGAGGCACACGCACGCGGTGGGTGAAGTGAGAAGTGAGTGCGTAAATTTTTAGAAAAACATTCGGGTCTTGGAAACTTCGGTCTGATTGGGTTATTGTTCACGATACGCGAATGTACTAAGACTGTAGTATGTCAGAGGCACGATTTTACCCGATACCCGAATTCTTTTCTAAAAGCTCACGGACGGTTCACGATAACCAGCGATGTACGTCGATCGCTTTGATCGAAAATCGAGAATTTAGAAACTAAATGAAATTTATTTATTCTTCTAAAAATCGAGTCAATCGTCATCATCACCATCAGACATTCCAAGGTGCGACCTGCATCCAGTCACTACCAGCCACCTTGCGCAGATCGTCGTACCATGTAGCAGGGAGGCGTCACACACTACCTACCAAATGCCTATAGGGAATTATGAATGAATTAAATGTATTTCTTAAAAATTAAGAAATAGTCATAAATAAATTAAATAAAAAATGAATATTATTATTATTTTTATTAAGAATTAAATGTATTTCAAATGTAATGTTTTGTATTTTAAATAAATTAAATGAAAAATGAATATTATTATTATTTTTATTATGAACTAAATGTATTTCTTAAAAATTAAGAAATAGTCATAAATTGATGGCCAAATGTGAAATCAGAATTAAAATTCGGTGAAAAATAAAATAGCTTCAGGCAATCAAAAATCAGAACGGTAGAAAGAAACGGCAATAGAGAATTATGACGTAACTGTTCTCTAGCGCCATACAAGCAGGTCCTGGCTGCATATAAAGGACTGTTTTGCTAGAAAGGGACAGAGCATCTCTACATGTACTAACTTTAACCATTAATATCTTTGATGTTAGTTGAGATATCGAAAAACTAATTTTAGATCCTTCTTTAGTATGTCCATGTACGAGTAAGTTGATAGATGCAATAAAAAAAAGTTTAATACCGTATTGTATAGCCCCAGCCTACACATCCCGCCTCACTAACATATTTTCATGAGAGACATGAGCAAGAGGGATTGCGGAGACAGTTTTAACCAGCTCACTGCCGCTTCAGTCTGTTAAACTTGTCAATCAATCGCCACATCATATCATTTATGCGCTCTTTGGTCGAACAACATGAATAATGCATTAGGACATAACTTATTTGAGATTAGATGCGGCGGCGGCACGTGCTCCATGTTTCTCACATTGCCGCGGACTCCGCGCTGTGATGTACGGCGGACTGCGTGCTTTTGAAAGCTCGCCGTAAAGTTTAGTTTATTTATTAAGCTAGTACAGACCGTTCACAACCATAGAGGATATACCTATATGAAGCTGGTATAAAAGTCATAGTTGTAATTCTTTCGGTTTGTCAAATAAATTGCAGAAAAGGGCACCAAAAGCTCACAATGCGGGTTTAGTTATACATAAAAAAAAAAAAAAAAAAAAAAAAAACATGCTTTTGTGAAATGAAACTGTAAATATGAGTTTTTGAAATAAATAAATGTTTTCTGCCACAAATCTATAGCAGACGAGCAAACGGGCCACCTGATGGTAAGTGGTCACCGTCGCCCATAGACATCTCACATCACCATAATATTATCAGAGGATATTCGATGTGCTGCTAACCATGGACTCGGATGCAGTGCCTCGTATACCGCTAATTAACGATTGTTCGCGTACCCTCATAACGGAACAAGAATTGCTGTTTTGCGGAAAGTAAGGGAGAGCTGATATGGTACAACTAAATTTTGAATTTCGTAGAAAGGTTTCCGTAAATTAAGTGTTTACAATCGATATCTTTTCGTGTCTGACTCCACTGGCGTTGCTTTTGTAGTTAGGTAGTTAAACTAGGACGATAAATTCTGCAACACTAGTTGGGACCACGTTGTTTGAAACAAAACGGATCCATAGTACTAACTAACAGTGGTGCGGGAATGCGAGCATTGTGCATGTTGCGACGACAGGCG
The DNA here is from genome assembly GCA_947369225.1 of Hofmannophila pseudospretella. Lineage (NCBI taxonomy): Eukaryota > Metazoa > Arthropoda > Insecta > Lepidoptera > Oecophoridae > Hofmannophila > Hofmannophila pseudospretella. The sequence goes on from OX376324.1 coordinate 600,961, forward strand.
GGCTCCAGTTGAAATGCACTAAATTATTCGCTCGTCGGCTTTTTGGTCGCTCGCTAATTAATTTAGTGCACATAGCGCGAAATTAAATAATAAACATTTCTTATTCATGGGAGAGTTTGCTTGTTAACTAAAGTTCGTAGTTCAGACGAGCAAACGGGCCACCTGATTTCCTCGCCCCACTATACCTAATTTTGGTATCTTTGTGTTTTCTTTGTGTATCTTATCTTTCTACGAGTATCTAATATTATTAGAGTTTTAAAAAAAATATTCATGCAGACAGTGTCTTTTACATTTACTCAGATTCCCCTGGCTCCCACACTAGGATACCCTGTGTGGTGGGGGCCAGAATCTTCCAAGGTTTCAAGGCGCTCTTAAAATTTAAGACTTAGAATGAGTACCCCATGTGCCGATAATTAAGCTGGCTCTCTCACCCTTCATACCCAAAAACAGAGATGCAAGCATTCCAGCTTTGCGACAGAAACACGACGCATGGCCGACTGTAAAAATAAAATTGCCATAAAATTCCTCCGAAACAGCTGGTTGCCGGTGGTGGAACAGCCAAGTTCCATCTCACATGGAGTCCGAAGAATTTGGCCGAACTGAGCTATTTAATTAAGAAATTCTGTTCGCCACAAACTTGCTTTCTCCAGCGTTTCTCAACCTGATGTCACTTCGATCACTGTAAAAATAGGAAGAAGATAATTAGGTAATTTCGCTTCTTACCAATCTTCTCGCTTCTTATTTTACTCTTTCGATTTTTTGCGGAACATCAGGTTAACATTTTTGGAGGACGGTAACTAAATCAATTATTTCTATTCCACCAAAAACATAGGTAAATGTGAAAAAAGGGGCCAAGAAAACATCGCAACGGCATTACGTTTCGGTCAGGGTTCTTATCATTTTGACTCTCTTGAGTCAGCGTAAGTAATTACCGGCGCCTGAAGTCCTTAAGGTTAGCAACGCATCGAAAACACTAAAAACTTTTTGGCAAGGTGAGATGTCTAGGCTGACCACTTACCATCAGGTGGTCCGTTCGCTCGTCTGCTCTCCTTAATAATAAAATAAAAAAGTGTATGTGTGTGTGTGTGTGTGTGTGTGTGTGTGTGTGTGTGTGTGTGTGACCACACGAAGTGAAAACTTACAAAAAAAAACACGCAAAGCACGACTTGGATAATAATAAAAAAGCAATTCATGAAACGATGCAGTCCTTGTTAGACAGTAAACGTGGCTGAAGACAGCTGATGACGACTAGAGCCGAGTATACTTATACCTATTGTAATTGATTATTATTATTATTTTATTTCCATTCTCTGACGGTGTACAAGACTGTACCTAACTATTTATGTTGTATTTTAAGTATTTGACAGACACTTATATATGAAACTTTTGATTTTATATAGTTTGAATTTATATTATTGTTAGAGTATATTTAATACTGTTGTTAATGACGTATCTTGTAACGGTTTCAGTTACTATAAGATAAATACAATACAATATACGCGATTCAGCGTCACCGACCCGAGCGTGACGGTCCAGTTTGGTTCACTGTTCAGGAAGAGCGCAAGGTGCGCCTAAACAAGTGTTCACTTCAATAAATCGCAACAACTAGTTTGTGAAACACTGACCACCACTTCTCGTATTATTGGCCCCACAATAGAAATGGAATTAGTAGAGTGAACAAGTAACAAGGCAGAGATTTCTCTGGAGTAGGTACTCTAACAAAACAACACAAGATGCCCCCCTCCCTCCCCCTCCTTCTTACCGAGACTTGGTAAAAGCACAAAATACATAAGTAGTTACCAGAAAAGAAACTTCCTATAAGCATTTTGGCTCAAGGCACTGTCGCCATCGTCGCCGCGCGCGTGCTTTATTTTTACTTCGTGGCATACATATTATGTGGACGATAACATTCGATACATCGCGAAATGTCAAAGTCGTAAAATGTCAAGACGTCCAACTCGGAGAGTGTCCAGATCGGAAAATATCAAGATCACAAAACGTCCAGTCACAATGTGTCACACATCACGGGCGATACGGGGACGACACAGCGACGTCGGTCCCGTGTCGTCTCTGTGTCGTCCCCAGTTTTTTCGCGACTTGGACATTTTGGACAATTCGCGGCTTGGACATTTTGGCTTTATTATCAATAACCAAGTATGGTTCTATAAATCAAACCAATATAATTTTTTTTTAAATATCAATCAAGCAAGATTTGCACTTTGTTGGTTAGGATTTTTTTCAATGTACAAAGAATACTGTACGGCTCGATTTGAGGCGACGCTAATCAAGTGCCACGTGTTTACACAGCTGGAATTACTCATGCGATAGAAGCTAGAACTTCTAGCCTAGAAGCACGTAGAGAGCTTCTTTTCTGTTGCTTATTAATTTTGTGGGGAAAGCTTATAACACCTCAATAAATATATACGTATAAGTTAGAGATTCCTTTAGTCCATGGGATTACATATTTTTCCTTGGAGGAGGATTACCGTAAGTAGGTAAGAGCACAGTAAGAGCAACTAAGCTGAAAGCTTGGGGTACAATCTGTAATGTTATCTACACTACAGATTGTACCCCAAGCTTTCAGTATCTTTGTGCGGGTGTAATACAGTATCTGTATTGACCTCTTACATCACAACTCGGTAGCAATATCTGAACAATACGATCCACCGGAATGTTTTTTCCCAGATACCTATTCCCTGTCTAGATGCCTACGTGTAAGAATAGGAAACAAGCTTGAATTTTCTAAGACGTGGTTGGATGCTGTCCGGAACGCCATATGCTGAGCCTGCGTTGATTTATGACATCGTCGCATTATGAGCCCACAGGCTAGTGTTGCAAATTTATCGATAGTTTGATTATCGACATGTGGCCTTGAAAATCACATACAATCTATCACTCGTTTTAGATTTCATACCGCCAATAGAAGACCTACCACCGCGTTTCAAACTCCCAACCTGTAAAACGCTTAATCGCCTGCGAACCCATGTTGGCTGTTGCGGAGATAATCTTCACAAATGGGGTTTTTCCAGCGATCAAGTAAAGTGTGAGTGTGGTGTCTCCCTCAAACCATGGAGCACTTGCTCTGCTGTCCCGCGTGTCCGACCACCTGCACGCGGGAGGACCTTTGCGAGGCCATCCAGAGGGCTAGCGATGTAGCTACATTCTGGTCGGGAAAAATTTAGTTCGGATCATCAACTCGAAAGAAGAAGAAGACTCGTTTTAGATAGATAGCGCAAGAAAGGAACCTTCCCAGCGACGTACCCTGGTCAGTCGTTAGACTAGCAAAAACTTCTTATGAGTTGGAGTTATGACTCGAAAGAAGTAGAAGAAGAATTGATTGTAATAGTATCGCGATATATCGGTGTTGCCGGTAGTACTATCAATATTGTTATCAGCATCTGATCGAAGTGTAAAAATAAAAACTCATAATATTATATTTCCCGATACATTGTATAGGTACTACTAACATAGTTTTTAAGTACTATTAACACAATGGATCAAGTTATCCGATTAATAAAGATATTGAATTGAATTGAATATTATGAGTGATTTACAACTTTTAATTATTTTAGGACATAAAAGGTGAATCCTTTTATGTCCTGCATTTTTATTGACATAGTTTTAGGAGGCGATGGCGATGTAGGACAGAGAACATCCACTTCGAGTCGATTTAACTGCAGTGATTTTGAAACGGAATTGACACCGAAAAAATGGATTAACATGGATTCGGTCTTATTCGGTCAGTATGGTAAAGGCGTTAGCAGAGTAAGAATCGATAGTACGTTCAATATCGATATCGATACCTATCGATATCTATCAAGTTCGCCACAACCCTACCGCTGGCGCCGTGTAGTGTACTGATCAATCATTGTCACGCTGTCGCTGCAAAATAGGCCTCCGCCCCATGTGTCGCCACTATTATATTATTGTATAGTCAAATTCCCGCCACCTGTGTCGGTTATAATAATATATTAAGGTACCGAGTTTTGCTTTCAACTTCGTCTCATATGATGAAGAGATTTGTCACGGAAATGTTGCTCATGTTTATAGGGTGTAAAAGAAAATGGACCGTACCGTTTATAAGGTAAAAGTACCCCTGAATACTTATAAACAACTGCAATCGAAAAAATTCGTAATTACAGTTTTCTAATGTATCATAATTAGATGCAAATTGATCAAAAGATCACGATTTCGTTTGAGACGTCAAATAAAATTCAAGACTGAGTTTATTTGAAACTTCGCCCATTACTGGTATGGTGGGTGGTGCCTCAAATCTAGGCTCCCTAGATTTAGGACCTAGGTCCAGCCACAATATTACAGTTCCTCCCACTGCCCCATTAGGCAGGTTTCGCGTAACTTAGTTTTTAATCTCCATATTTCAAGGTGTCCCACAAGGCCAGGGTCCACCGTTATGTCCTCAGATTAATCTCACCGACTAGGGATGTACCGAGTAGGTACTCTAAGTTTGGAATCGAGTACAAAGAAAACAAATGATTTCTAACTCGAATACTGAACTCGGGATTCGGAACTCTATTTTTGAAATTAACAATCAGAATCTAAATACTCAATTGACACCACTTGAGTATGGGTTGTTTTTACTATGGTAGGTACTTACTAATCAATAATTGGTAAACCAACAAATACTCCCATACACACCTACACGGATAGAAATATGAAACAGTTTCAATCAACCGCCATCGCTATAAAATATATTCGCGACTAATAAATCTAATGAATGCTATTTGAAACTGAAATATAATTTATTTTTGCTACAATACAATACATAGAAAATTACAAATATAAAAAAAAAACTTTCTTAACGTTTAAGCTGCAGCAAACAAAGCAAATAATCATATTAGTACTCTGATTTCATACTCTTTACGACCTGTCTGTACGACCGTACAGACCGTCACGTAGGAAACAGTGAAGCCAGCCTGATAAGGCGTGCTACTGAAGTTACTCATGTAGGTATTTGGCTAACAACTAATTTATTTTTCATTTTTTATATATAAAATACAGTGTATACCGCCACTTATTGCGGACTTATTGCTCCCTTTTATAAATAATAATTACATGTTTATACTTAGATAGTATAATTACACATCGCAGAAATAAAGTGCATGGGTAATTTTCTACTTCTGAGTTATCATCACATCACAACACGTCACATTACACATCACAAATTGTTATTTCCCTATGACCGATATATTTAAGATAAGTAAGTAATCGAGTATTTCACTTAAATTTTACATACCAGAGTACATGGGGCATTTAGTATATTACCTAGATTAGGTTAGGTACTGATACAAAGAACTTGAATTTTATTTGTATCGCCAAATGGTACTCGAATAACTTGAGCGCTGGAAGGTACTCGGCACATCACTACTTACGAGCCCATTTGTCCCGGATCGCTTTATATTGGCTTCCCCGAGACTGACGGTCATGGGATGACCTCGGTGAGATTGTTTAGGACGGCCTTGAAGCTGGGTAAAGGCTGTTTAACAGGGCATTTTGTTATTTGTATTGTTCCACCACCGGTTCTGCCCGGTAATTTGAAAAAATGATATTCTGCGCCTTACCTCTAGCCAGATAATTTGATAATAACTCTAAATTAAAATTTTAAGAAACCCCCGACGTACCATTGTGGAGTTCCCTTTACTTTTTCCTGGTCCTCAAGGCTGGAGTCTTGACCACATCTGGAGATGTGGAAGGTCACCATGGTCATAAACATTTGAGATCAAACTCGAACCACCTAACTGTTACCGTTCCAGAGATCCCATCATACTCCAACATCCCAAGATACTCCAAGATCGTATAACCACTGATCCATTTTTCATTTTTCCCATTATTCTACGTCCTACACGGACCTCGGCTTTCGGCCTCACCATAGCTATCTTAAAATGGCTAACTCCACATCATTTTCATTTATGTTATGGCCGCCATCTTTAATATTTCTTTGCACTTGAAATGTCTCAAGATTTCCTACAACTTTAGTTCGAGAAGACCCCATCTAACTATTATAGTATCGGCAGGCTGATAATCATCCAATTCTTCCAGTTTCATATTGTGTAATTGAAGTTCACATACTTTTTCCTAGTCATCATCAGATCCTCAAGGTTTCAGATGCCGGAGATGCACCATGAACCTAAACATTTGAGCACAAATTCGCACCTTCTTGCTATTACCGTTCCAGAGATCCCATCTGACATCAAAGATACTCCAATGACTATGTTTTATCTCAGATGGGATGACTATTTACTTTTACTGACATGTCCAAAACTTGGTGCTGAGTTTCTCTTCTGTTTATTTATTGTGGTTGCGGGTCACGAGTCACAAACGGACTTTTGAAAAGGGACCTTGCCTGTGGCTCCACGCTCAAGGCGACAAGTCAGATACTTCCGGTTACCTTAAAATATTAAATAAAGGCCAACCCTTTCAACATTAATAATGTGAACTGGTTATTTTTAGCTTTTAGGTTACTTTTAAGAACTAAACAGTAATATGTTAATACGTGGTCACGTGACACGGTCGAGCGCCGTGAGCCAAGCCAAAGCCGCCGTGGCCGGGAGGTAACAAACAGACTGGCCACGTCGGGACGGACAGTATGAGTATTTCACACAAGAGTTTCTAAAGTTTTTAATTTCTAGTTCGGTCAAGCTTCTCTCTTTCTTTTTTAGTTTTAGTGTTCTGTCGGTGTCTGTACAATGATAATCATAACAAACTATCGTCTCTCTCTCTATATAGAGAGTTCAACAGGGTGTCACAATATTATAACTGTATTGACCTATAGCAGGGCGCCTCTCATAATAACTAATAAGTAGTTTTTAGAATCGAATCTCTATTATTGTAATTTGCACCTGTGTGTTGTGGATTGGTACGGAGAGCAAATTTTTTTTTTAAATTCGTAACATTACTTTTTAAAACCAATCAGTTGCCCATACAGTGTCGATCTGCAGATAAATGTAGGTAGAATTTTGTTGCAGTCTCTGTAAGTTCGGTGTGAAAGGATAATTGGTTCTCTTTTGAAAAACATAATGATACACGTTTGTGACTAAGCGACATAGTTCTACTGTATTAAGCGTGTGATACTGGCTCCACCCCGGACAGACAGACTTGTTTACTCCATAATGCACACGAACTCTGATTCCCCTGTAAAAACGTGTGATACTTGCTCCATCCGAGGCGGATGGGTTTGTTCCCTTCACGAGTGGTCATGTGAATTAATAATGACAGAAGGGACATTTGGCTCCGGAATGAAGTGCAGGAGCGCGTCGCGTGCCACACGCGACCCTCGACAATTAACCCTAGATTTTGTGCCAAGAAGATAGGACCTGCCCCAGCACGGTCTCAGGCGATTATTTCGTCACTGATAAAGGTATTCAAAAAAATTCAACTGATATTGCTATTGCTACTAGAGCACATAGTGCATAAGATGGTAAGTCCGATTTTTTATTTCTCAACAGGATAAAGTACTAAGTCAAAAATTGTATTTTTTGTGCGTATACGGGGATTTTTTTGGGACAACCTAGAAGGTCTATTTTACATCTACGGCACTGGCTCCGACAACAGCTACGACCACATATACAACGCTACGTCACTAGCTACGACACGGCTATGACCACATCTGAGTGGATTCATCACATCGCACATTCTAACGTACTTTCCATGGCATATTTTTTCTAAAATGAAATAAACACTACACTTTTAAATACAAACTTAACTAAACTACAAATTATAATAAATTACAAATAATTTGGTGTACAATTTTCTTAAAAATGTGGCGTTTATTTCAATTTCGAACAAAAAGTGTGCCATGGAAATTACCTTAGAATGTGCGAATTGAAGAATCATGCACTAATTACAACACGAGTATGAAACTGGCTAGACACGAGAAACATGGTGACACGGAAAACGAGGTCTGTCATCACCGGGTCACAGCTGCCGGACCACAAGTCGTGACCTCTAGACGGTACCTTCGGGCTTGCTTGTTTACGCGATCTTATCGACTCTACGTCGAGCTACGAGCGACGGGAGGGGCGGGAGCGTTTTCGTGAAACTGCTAACTTCATATTATTGATTGATGACTTCTATGTTGCTTCCTAACTCCCTGACGACGTGCCAGTGCCTTGGCGCCACTGCACTGTATATAGTTGCAGAGTTATAGGCTGTGTAGTTTAATATACGCTGACCAGGAAAATAAAAACCCGGTTTTAGACCCGGTACGGTTCGTTTCATCCAAACACGAGGCGCTGATTTAAGTGGGGGGAGGACGAAACGCTTGCGATTAGCAGCGAACCGATCCGGGGCTGTAACCGGACGCACGTAGTCCAGCACTTAGTCCCACAAAATGGCGAGGGTTACCTAATAATCAGATCTATGTAGATATATGTATCTAATTAGATCTATGTAGCTAGATATTATACGTATAGCTAGATAGATATTTAAAGGAAAATACACTTTATTGCACAAATATTATTACATTATATAGCTGTAGGTCTTTGAAAAGACCTTATGAAGGAAAGTCTGAGGCAGATGGACATTTCCGCTGTCCACTCATCGCTTGCGGCGGAAACTCTGGATTAAAGCGGAAATTAAACGCTTTGTGTAATGCTCAACCAAAAAGAATGTGCTCCCAGATTCGAGCCAGCGACGTTTTTCAGCCTCGAGATTAAAATGTGTTTTGCATTAATCCGACATTTCGCTTAAGGGAAACATCCGGAAATTGTTTTGTCCGCTTATGTTTGTTCGGTTTTCATTTTCAGATCAAAGATTCAATTGTTCAGTTTCTTATTTTTAGGGTTCCGTACCAAAATGGTAAAAAAGGAACCCTTATGGTGAGACTTCGGTGTCCGTCCATCCGTATGTATGTCACAGCTGTTTTCTCAGGAACTACTAATGCTATTGCCTTGAAATTTCTCACATTTATAGGACTTGCTTGCCTGAATTTATCATTGGAAATAATTTTATTTTTATTAAAAATTGGGTCCGATATGGGGGGTCGAAATCTGAAAATGGGGCAACTGAGGTGTCATATGAAAAGGTTTTATTTGCACATTACAAAACTATTTTTTTAATTTTATTTTATGTGCTTATAGTTTTTGACCTATGATAAAAAAATTACGAAAAAATACCATTCCTCTCACTCTCCTTAACTCCGAAGTTTGCCAGCCGAAAAATCTGAAATAATTTAGATAATCCTCTAAATTTTACTGGAAAAAAAAAACCAGAGTTTCAAAAATTTACAATTTCGAAAAATTTAAAAAATGATTATTTAATTTTTTAATAACTAAACCTGAAATAATTAGTGCTGATAGAAGGTGTTGTTGGTATTCCGGGAAAAAAAAAAGAAGTTTATATATCCATGACTTTTGAGTAAAAAAAATAAAATGATATTTTGAAAAATAAAAATTCTTATTATTCTTGAGGACGGAACCCTCGGTGCGCGAGTCCGACTCGCACTCGGTCGGTTTTTCTTTATTCCGTTGCACGTCTCTGCCTTATGTTGCAAAAATATTACAGTACTATAGGTAGGTATGTATTCTAGGTATCATTTATCTTCATTCGTAGAAGATTTCTAAAATTCTGAAGAGTTCGGCCACTTTTTGGTAGTGGTAGATCCTAATGTGAAGGATCGCCTGGGGTGGTACCACCCTCTTATCTATTTCTGCCGCGAAGCAGAAATGCTTGCATTTCTGTGTTTCGGTTTGAAGGGTAAGAGAGCCAGCGTAATTTCCGGCACATGAGGCAATCCATCTTAGTCCTCAAGGTGAGCAGCGCATCAAAAACCCTCTAATATTAATACAGTGAGGTGAGATGTCTATGGGCGACGGGGACCATTTACCATCAGGTGGCCCGTCGGCTCGTCTGCTCTCCTTAATTGATAATAAATAAAAAAACTTCGTAGTAAAATATACTTACTTACATCCAATTAAAATGTAAAGTAGATATTGTACTGTTTGAAGTACCTAAAGATCTTACTTTAAAAAATCCTTACCAGCAGATACAAAATTTAAACAACCATGTAGTCCAAGCTTAACAAATCTTTAAAACAAGAACTTGTAATGTAAAATTACAAATAAAACACTAAGTAGGTATGTATATTATGTATAAAAGTCTATGTTTCATGAAAAATAATGGTAAGCATAATTTAACTAAGTAAGTCACTTGAACAGGGCGTATAACTCCGGTAGAGCCCCGAGCCCCGAGCCCGGGCGAGCCAGAAAGTAAGTAAATACATCATATTTCAAGTTTCACGGAAGCTATTACTCATGCTTTCTGTGAAACGAGAAGCTTTGGAAGTGATTAAAATAAACACAATTCATGACGTCGGAATTAATTGTGGACGGCGGCCTGGCTGTACCAGTACCCGGAGTACCGTCCGCAAACTATACCGGGCGGCAAATATTGTGGCTAGGACACCTCACTCCCGTGCGGGAGGTCCGCGTTCGAAACCGTGCTGGGCCATGTACCAATGAGTTTTTCGTATATTTCGAAGACTTACGTACATTTACCGACTGCTCTAATGGTGAAGGCTAACATCGCGAGGATACCTGCACACTGAGATGATCAGTGTGTAAAATGGGGTAGGCACAAAAGATCCTCAAGGGTCGAAGTGCCGCTGGATTATTCCCGGCCCCCTATCATAAGATAAGATTTCTTTTAGTATTTCTGAATGCATATAAAAATTTAAACAACGTGGCTGTAAACGGTAGAAGGTACACCACCACCTGAAGATAAGTGGTCACCGTCGCCCATAGACATCTAATTTCACTAGATATAAGTACGGCACTAGAAGTGCCGCTGGGGTTATTCCCGGCCCCCTATCATGAGATAAGATAAATATTCGCTAACTATGTAAAGGAATTAGATACATACATAGACTCACGCCTGTATCCCACGGGGGAAACAATGCAATGATCCTGACAAACTGATTTCGCTCTTCGGTTAGTGGTTGACCGCACCTGACCTTTCTTCTGAAAATCCGCAATAGGTGAGATAATAGTATGCAGTTTAATAGGTAGGAATTTGTCTTTTATTTACGACTAACCTCTCGTTTGACCTTAATCTCATCTGGTGTTAAGTGACGATGAAGGCGAATATGGAACACACGGACTTAGTAAATAGGTACTGGCCCTTCTATAAACACTGCCGAAATGATGGCAATACGTAATCCTCACCCGTGTACTGATACGGCGCACATTAATGTCATTTAGTGCTACATACATGCGTGCTATGAAAAGAGCTATGCTCGGAGTATGTCTGCTGGATCGATTCCGAAATGAGGAGATCCGGCATAGAACAAGAGTCATCGACATAGCTCATAAGATCAGCAAGCTGAACACATCATAGCCGAAGTGAAGATATTTGACGACAGACTTTAAATATAACGGTGTATGGTCGCTAGCTACGCGGAAACAGCTCGCTTTAACTTGCTGAAAAGAAATAAGAGTAAGATGTTTACTACATCTAAGTACTCTATTAGCCCTTCACTCAACTCTACAACAAACAACAATAAAAAAAAATCTGAGAAACCTTACAGCTATATAATGCCTGAATTATTCTTTTTTTTTACATGCGTGCAAGCCAAAAAATAGGTCTCCTTAATTTATACAAAATAATAATTAGTAACAGCTAATAAAATATGGAGGTGGGAAAGTGGAATAGGGAGTGGGGAGAACAAAGGAAATGGTACGTGTGTAAGTATGTTAGTTGTAAGAGTGTGTAATTGTGTGTGATGAAAGGGTGTGTGTGTGTGAGAGAGAGAGGGAAATTTCTGTTATGTTCTGGTGTGAAGACTGCACGCTAATCATGTAATCGAGCCTGCGCTTCTCAACCCAAACTCAGCCATTACCTGCTTCTTGTACGCACGTGGTTTCACATGGAAAATAACAATTTAAAATGAATCACTAAAATATCGTGATGACTACCGCCCTTTTAAATGAGTAGATATTCTATTGATAATTGAAAAACTGAAAAAATGTATTCGTTTAAAAAATATTAATAGCCAAGCGCCTCGTAGAAACATCCCGGGACCAGAAGGCTGGCCTCTACTTTGCTCAGCGTATAAGCCTCGCTATACAGCGGGGCAACGCCGCCAGCCTCCTCGGGACACTCCCTGCAGGGAGCGACCTAGGTCAGGTATTTCATTTGTAAAATAGTTAGGTATTTATTTTAGTATTATTTTATTTTGAATATATATTAATTAACATTTCACATTAAACTGTAACCTCCACACGAGGCGTTGCGTGTGTCGTGGAGATTACATACACACACTGACCACTTTACATTGTTATGTGTCAATTTAACATTCACATTCCAGAATTAGAGTTTAAAATTACAATTTAAGTTAAAGAGACTATATGACTTATAAATCCACAAGAAAACGCAAATATACAAGCCCCTTGTATGCTAACCGTACTCATAAGTCTCATAACATTCTTCCTCGTCTGGAATCCCGATACCAAATCTCGGTCTAATACAGGAACCAGCCAAACCAACCAAATCGACCACAAATACACAAAATAGAAGATAAGATAAGTAACAGAATAGAAGCTCCCTGTTTGGGTTCTGGAGGATTGGGGGAGGCCTATGCCAGAGATGGCAACTACTGAAACAAATAATAAATATTGACATACCTATAATAATTTAGTGAAATGACATGTTAATTTTATCTTAATTTAAGAATGATTGTGTATGAGTAGTAGGAATTAAAGGCTGTTTTTATTTAATTTAATTTATTATGGTTCTGGCTCGTGGCACTCACACAAACGCGTGTCATCGTTTAGATGCAGTTTACACATTGCTCGCACGGGCCGGAACTCCCTTATCTTAGCATGTTCCATTCTATGCCTACCTACCAATCTATGCTAATCAGAGTGCGAACGAAGATCGCAAAATGCTTTACTACCTCCTGTCGGAACGGGCTCTCAGTGCGGTGAACGCTCGAGCTTATGCATCCACAACACACACAAACACAATATGTATCACAGATCATTAGTGCAATTTATTTATTTATTTTTGGCAAATTCTTTCCTAAATTCTTTACATAAGTATTTAACCTTTTTGATGTTTAGTTTTTTATTTTATTTTGTTACCCACTATCACTATCGCTCCCACTAACGTCTTACGATAAGGTGTGAAATGAATAACAGCGCTGCATATTTGGTACCCCAGTATGTCATGTGCTGACTTTCCCCCTTTTGCCAAATATACATAGTGCTTTGTGATCTGTTTGTTCTCTATTTGTTGTCTGTTGTTTTCTATTTGTATAAATATATATTTGCAATAAAGTGTATTTTATTTTACTTTACTTACTTTACTTATAGACAGATAAGAGAGTTCCGGCTCGTGTAACTGATGTGTAAACTGCGTATAAACGGAATAGGCTCTCAACTTCGAACTATACGAGTCCGGTTCCAGCCTCGGCCACGGTTCGGTACGCTGCATGCAACCAATCACATGACTCGCGGTGCGTCTGGGAGTAACTCGCGTCGGAGGGAGAAGTACCTCGCGTCAAAAAGGAGCTTCTTTTCTGTTATTTACCTATTTTGTGATCAGCCAGGGTAAGCCAGCTTCGCAAACGAAACCAATTCCGAAGGAAATGAACCGAACAGGAAAAGAGAACACGAATTGATATATCTTTCAGCGAGTTGCATTGCATTCGTTAAATCATGTCAGCCACAAGGATTTTTTCAATTGAATGCCGGAATTAGATCTAAAAGTATGTATTTATGCAAATGAAATATTTTCTTCCTATTTTTTCTTCTTATTTTATACAAATTTAGTTTATAATAATATTCTACCCTGCCCTTCCGCACAGCGATAAAATGAAATTATAAAACTAATAACTAAAAAAAACCTTATAAAAAATTATAAGTTTTTTTTTAGTTTATGGTCAGGATATTATGCGTTTATGCAAATATTAGGTCATTTGTAACAAAATAACCATCCACGAGGTACATTTTAATGAGCTTACGAGGTTCCAAACTTTACTTACTTCTTTCTCTCTATTCTACATTGTCTTTTTATTGTTAGTCTACAAGTTTAATGTCACTCCCAAGGATTCCATCACCCTTCACTGGTTCACTGGTCGGGGTGGCATCAAGTTCAGTGGACACTGTAGATCCTGGCTGAACAGCAGTAGCAGTGGGAGAGGTGAGATGGCGGGAACAGGTTCCTCAGTTAGTACAAGTTAGATGGACCCTTGAAGGAGTCCTATCACTAGTGAAGCTACTCGATTCCCAGTATTTCAATTTGGAGTTCAACTGATGGAACTAGTGGGACTTTTGGCTCACGTAGAATCGTTAAACTACTGAAACCTTTATCTAGGTATTTTCATTTACAGTTCAAATGGCTTAACTATTGGAACTTTTTATTCGTTAGTTCATCATCATCATCAGCCTATTAATGTCCCCACTATTGGGGCGACCAAGGGGGTACGGGCCATGATCCACCGAGAGCGTGCCCAGTGCTAATTGGTGGATTTCACACACTTCGGAGAATTTCATTTCATTTCACCGTTGGAGCAGTCGGTAAATATGCGTAAGTCTTAAAAAAAATCACAAAAACTCATTGGTACATGGCATGGTTTCGAACCCGGACCTCCCGCATGGGAGTCCGGCGTCCTATCCACTAGGCCACCGACGCTCTCGTTTGTTCAATTACATGAAATCTTGATGCCACGAGTTTGTTCACACTATTCCCTCTCTGATTTGTCTAATTTCGACACCCATTATTAGAGTCAATTCCACCCGTGTTATATCGGTCTTAAACAAAGAAAGACTCTATATAGAGATTAGGAAGGGAGACCCTACTTTTATCAGGTAATTTTATAAGAACCGTATGGTGGCCACACCCGGGTGTATAAATATAAACAAAGAGGGGTATTAACCCTGCGATGAGCCCCCGTAAGCTGCGGATAAGCCCGGGGTTGACACGGCCCTATTCCATTTTATACTGGTTGGTTTATGATATCAGAAATGGACACTATTTTAGGTAGCTAATATGTTATTTCCGTTTGTTTGGTTTGAGTTTGTATATTAGTTTAAACAACCAAAACGGAGTTTAATTACGTCGGTATTTATTTTGGTAAATAAACTAGACTGCAGTTACCTTTGTTCGTTTCGATTTTCCGGTAAAGTTGCATCTGTCATGCTCACGAACAGACTGCAGTGTCGGCAGGCACGGATGGATCTTGCAGTTAGGATTACAAAATTAATTTGTTTATCCATACTCAAAGTTCTTGCGGCCTGATTACTCGTCAGTTATCGTAATAAGTTGATAATAAAATTAAATAAAAAATAAATACCGCCTTGAAATCACCAAAAAAAAAGACAAGTAATTATAATACAAAATGAATCCTAGGTGTACCTATAATTATTCGACTCCAAATAATTATAGGTACACCTAGGATTCATTTTTGGCGAGCGGCGGCTGCGAGCCTTAAATCAAATATGGCAGTGCAACGTGTTGCACGTGGTTGGCACTGACTCCAAATAATAGGGAACTTGCATGTTTTTGTTTTTGTTTTTAATCGAAAGATACTTGAAAAAGAGAAACTTTACTGAACACAAAAGATTTTTAATATGCTTATTTAAAGAGATATAGCTTTGTAAAAACCCATAATACAATTTTCGCGCCAAAACGCATTCATTTTCTCAAGTGACGTAATTGGATTTTATGTAAACAAACGTGAGCTGTGAACAGTCTTGAACTTGTCAAAAGATTTTTCGCTTTAGAGGTTATTTTTATATTGGTTATTTACAAGAGTAGTAAAACTATTTACAGTATTTGTGTAATCCTAAGAACAATAACTAGGGTGTAATCGTAATGATTCGTTGTTTTAATTACAAAAGTTGCCAATTGCAAAAAATATTTTCCTTAGAAGTTTATCAAAGTTTATGCAGATTTGGATACGTGTAAGCGTTACTGCCAGTTATTTCTATATACAGTTATGTATAATTATTATAATAGGTATATAATTTATAAAAATAATAATAGTTTATAATAATAATATATATTTATTCAGATAATTCCGCCTCACTTGTAAAAATATTCCCTAAATTTAGGGTAGAGAAATCCTATGACGTCACTCAATGCTGATAGGTGTTTGAAATTACGTTCCATTTCGCGCTACTAAAAAGCTAAATATCTCAATAAATACAAATATATAAATATTACTACTCACAATTTAATCTTTTTATGTACTATTCTATCGACTGCAACACATAGTTTTAAATTTTAAAATTCATGCAAGTTCCCTATTATATCATCCTGTATGATATAATAGGGAACTTGCATGAATTTTAAAATTTAAAACTATGTGTTGCAGTCGATAGAATAGTACATAAAAAGATTAAATTGTGAGTAGTAATATTTATATATTTTTTATTATTATTTAGAGATGTTCTGGGCACATCTAAAGCACTAGACCGCTTTCGAGTAGAGAGACCAGGTTGTTCTCGAACAGACGCTCGTACACGCTCTATGTTTACTGGATCGCGCGATGTCCTAGGTCGGCCGGATCGTGGTTGACTTAAAGTTGAACCTGTTGTTTCGAACTTCTGTACCCATTTTTTAATCGTTTGAATTGTTGGTGCTTGATTTCTGTTCCGTATATTGTAATGATTACAAAATTTCCGTTTAGCTTCGGTCGTAGAATCGTTGTTTCGATAGTACTCGCGTACGCAAAATGCGCGTTGCGCTCCGCTGAATGACGCCATGGTACTAAATCCCTATTAGTAGCTCTCGCTTGTAGTAACACCCCCCGCGCCAATACCCCGCCCGCGCCGACGCAGGGACCTATTCAAATGTTAACGGACTTTTGGTCCACCCTGTATATAATCACTTTTTAGTGATTTGAAGGTCGTTTTTATTTTTTATTAAAAATAAATTTTTATTTAACAGTTTTTAGTGTTAATGATGGGGATCTGGTGTTGGTGGAGGGGAAGGAGGGCTTCGCCTCTCGTTGGGCCTTCAGAAAGGTTCACAATTGTCTACATTACAAGAGACTTGCTGTCACCCGCTGAGGAATTCCACTGTCCATCTCCGAAGTGCATCATCAGATTTTAATCAAATTTTTATGTGACCACCCTTGTCACTAAAAAAAAGAATCATCATAATCGGTTCACAAATATCGAAGATATGCGGTATTAAAAAAACATACAGTCGAATTGATAACCTCCTCCTTGTTTTGAAGTACTCGAAGGTAGGTTAAAAAATTAAAGAAGTTTTATGGAACGTATAAATGAGTTTTTGCTCGTGGTCACACGCTGGAACCATTTGTCTGTTCGTCACTCCACAATCATCACTAATCTAATCCCACCCACACCCTCCGGCTCTCCTTTCCCGATTTATACTCGTATAATATATCTAGCCGCTCTGGAGCAGGTAAAGATTTCAAAAAGTTTAATATTACAAAGCTATTATGAAGATGAGCGCTGCCAGCGAGGAGGAGCGCGGTGGAGCGGAACGGAACTAGCACGTAGGTAGTCCATTAACTTAAAAGCGCCTTATCAGTTCCCAGTTAGTTCCGAGTAAAGTGTGCGAGTTAAACTCTTCGTTAGACAGTTATAGTTGTTTAGGGATCGTAAAAGGTATTATTCAGCGCAACTTTAATAAAATTCGATTTCTTCGAAATACAAGGCAATTTTGTAAATTCTAATGAAACAATAGTTTCCAGTAAAGAGGGCCAATAATATGAGTGCTAGATTGTGACACGAGCGTTTTCAGGGAGGCGTTGATGCCGAGGCTGACTCGATGAAAAAATTTATTAAATATATTAATTTAAGTAATGGATAATGTCTGGTAATCGTGATTTGCAAGAGACGTCCTTAATGTTAAGACTTCCTTAAGTCTCGCGTCATCTCTATCTAGTTTCAGATCCATTAGGTTATGGCGTAAAAAGGAATAATAAATATTTATTTTAATGAAGATTTTACATTAAGGACGTTACGTGCCAATTGACGGTGACTCTATATACCCCGTACCTACCATGGCTCCTAACTTTTCGCCTCGGACTTCACGGATCCGGTTCCAGCCCCGGTTCGGTTCGTTTCAACCAATCACATGCGTTCCGCATGTCCCCCTGATTGAAGTCAGCGCTTCGTGATTGGATGCAGCGACCGAAGCGGTATTGGAACCGGACTCGTGAAGTGCTGGCTTGCTGTAAAACTACTATCCACGCCTCAGGGCTGATTCAGACCGCGTTTGTGGAGTCAAGAGTTACCGAACGTGGAACATCAGGGTCACGCACAAAGTGCGCTCGAGATTACTCAGTGATAAGAGCTAAGTTATACTTTAGAAATTTAACTTAGAAACTTTCTAATCGCCCCGTGTAGTGGTATCTTAAACTTTGTGTAAATTAAAGACGCCTCCAGGTCGCGATCTCCGATTGTAATCACAATTTAAGACAGAAGACAAGTTATATTAAGGGAGCTATAATTTTGGTTTCGAAATTCAAACTGGAAAACTAAACGTGCATTTTCTAGATAAGATACTTACGTAACTACTCAATAATTATTTTAATTACATTTTTAGGCACAAAAAAGTAAATACTTAATGTGGATACTTAAATTCTTTTAAACATTTTGATTCCACTAAGCCTTTAGGTTTTAACAATCAATTAGGACAAGTACAGTGTAATGTAAAGAAGAATTTGCAATGATGAATTTCCTCACGATATTTTCCTTCACCGTTAGAGTAGTCGGTAAATGTACGTAAGTCTTATGGATAAATAGAAAAACTCATTGGTAAGTAAGTACCTACATGATATTGATTGCTTACATGGTTTCGAATACGGACCACCCGCATGGTAGTCTGATGTCCTAGCCACTACGCCACCGACGCATAGAGGCGTCTTTTGTATGTAGGTAAAGTAAAGTAAAGTAAAGTAAAGTAAAGTAAAATACACTTTATCGCACAAATAGAAAACAACAAACATGAGATAGAAAAGGAAATAGTGAAGTACAATTTAGTCGGCCTTATCGCTAAGAGCGATCTCTAGTAATAATTATACTCTAAAAATAGTACAGCTCTTTAGCCTTTACTAGGGAAAAAAATAAAAAAAAATACTTTTGAGGCCACATTGAAGCTTGCAGCTACTGGACTCATCTGAAGGCAAATTAGTTCTAAGACCCTCAAAAAGTTAAATTAAAAAGTGTCCGTCGAAAGGAACGCAATTTGCGGGGAAGTGACTTCGTATTAACGTTCCGTTGCACCTGCCTTTCGTTTACATACTTTACTGAGGTTCTTTTTGCTTTGAGGTTTCTTTTAAGATTAAGTTTCATTCGTACACTCGTTAAGTTTTAATGTGAAATGTTTAAAAATAAACTGTGACCAACGAAAACGTGACTTTTACGAATGCTTAAATATTCATACTAAATAAGTCGACGTAGTGCCTACGCTGATGTATGGCAGCGAATGTTGGTATGGCAAAAGAAGAATTAATGATGTGGAACTGCGTTCCTTGCGTAGTATGTGTGGTGTAAGGAATGGTGTTATAAGGGAAAGGTGTGGAGTGCGAGACGATTTGAGTAAGATTGAAAGAGGAAAGTTGATGGTTTGGACACGTAGAAAGAATGGAACGAGAATAACGAAAGTGGTGTATAAAGAAAAGGTAAATGGAAGGGTAGACAAGGGGAGACCTAGAAGGACCTACGTCGAGATCGCGGACGTTCTGAAGAAAGGTCAGGTGCGGTCAACCACTAACCGAAGAGCGTGTGTGAAGCGATTGATGAGTGGAAGAAGCGAGAGTCAGGATCGTTGCAGGAAATCTTTAGTATCTGTCTACCCCTGCAGGAAACAGGCGTGAGTGTATGTATGTATGTCGATCAGTATCAGTAAAGATAGATATCTAAATGCTTCGCGGTGTACCTTCCCGCCTCACCCAATCTGTTTATAGCTAATCTGAAGTAGTTCAGAATATTGAACACAATCATAATTATACTGGGTGTGACAAAAACCCCCATTGATCCCGAAAGATGGGTATTCAGTATCCATAACTGGACCACTTTTACTTTGGGGCCAACTCTGAAATCCTTACAAAAGTCCAATTCCTACGCGACCGAAATGTATGAAACAGCTGATTATTTTATTTCGCGATTTAATTAGTTGGCTCCATATGTCGACCACAGGTCAAACTACCCAAAACGTCAAAATTTGAGAATCTGAAATGTATCATATTGGCCTGCGCAAGGTTGAGATTAAATCGAAGGTTTTTGACAGACTACATAGCTTGTGGTTGACTGCTAGTGAGAACGAAAGAGTGAAAGTTGTTCAGTTATGGATACTGAACACTCCCATTTCTGGACTATTGGGGTTTTTTGTAACAGCCTGTATAACCGCACTTGTATCTGTTACTGTTTTGACTCAGCAGATCGGCACGCTTTCGTCACTTTTTGATCCCTTAGTCATTTCCTCTACTACTGAACGCATTAATACTCGTAGTAGTGGCTATATATGAGCCGAAAAGTGCCTACGGGCGGCCCGAACAACTCTGACAATAGGGTGCCCATATCTTGGCCACTAACCTATACAAATCTCTATGCACTAACCACACAATAGGAAATAGAAGTCATTCTCTCGTCAAAATACGAGCAAACATTGAGCCTGCAGCAATTGTTATTCTACTTATTATTAGACAAAGCTAAGGAATGCAAATAATTTAACCGGGCACCAATTACAAAAATCCCTTAACAAGGCCCACGAGACCAAATTGCGCCATATTTTCCCCACAAAATACTGAAATTACCATTTTTAGAAGCCACAGAAATTCATTTCTAAAATGTGAGGCCACAGAGCTACAAATAACGAAGACATGCCTCGTGGTGTTTGTCGCTAAAATACTTTAAGAGGAAGTGAGTGAGTACTTTAAGAGAAATATTTCAATTGTGCACATTACCTAGTTACATTACCTATGAAATTACCTAATTACCATACGTGTGCAGTTTTAAACGTCCTTTAAATACTTAAATAGAATGCAATGATTTTGGATTCAACTTTATGTAGGTATTGCTCGCTAGAGAAGTTTTATATGATAACCGCATCGCGTCGCCGCGTTGGCGCATGCGATGTGAGCTTTATCCGTACATTATACGGGCATTGAATGTCAAATGTATGGTATATAAATATAATATACCTATAGCATACGTTTATAAGCGCATTTGCACAAACCCTATGGCTTACTGTCAGTGCTCACATCATCATTCTATAGAGGAGAGGGCGCTACAAGTCCGATTTCTGTGATAGTATGTTTTTCTTTTCAAATTTTCTAATACTTTCATAATAATTAACTCCATTCTAAGACTTTTGAAAATGACAAAAAATGACTCATAGAATAGTCTATGAGTCATTTTTTTTTTCATTTTCAAAAGTCGTTATTAAATCTTATAATTATGATTAATTACATAAATGGACACTGTCAACTATGTGAATAACATGAAGTCTTAAATATTTCACCGGCCTAAACGCCATTCGGAAACTTATTAAAATTAATATTAATTATATTATAACATAAATTACATTTTTTTTGTAGTTGCATATAGCATCTTTATATTCATTATTTACCCACATTAATCTATGAGTATTATTGAGTGTCTATTTATTCTATTAGTATTTCTAATGTTATCATTTGCAAACAATATTCATTTTAAATACCTCCCTTAAACACGTATTTTTCAATTCAGTTTGTTATTTCCATATTTGTTTATAAACCTGTACGGGAAGGGAGACCCGGTGGTGAGACCATTGTCTGGACTTTTTCGCTTTCGTATTATTTCAAAGGTTATTTTTCATCGCACATTATTGTTTTAGGGAAAAAACATGGCTGTTAAAATACCGGGATGTTGATAAAACAATTAATTTTTCCCGTTCGTTTTCCTCACCGCGGACATTCAATTTCATTTTAAAACAAATATTTGGTTTAATAAAAATGGAATTTCCACACATATAGGTACTTGTGATTTAAATTAATAAAAAATATATATCCCTCCAGTGCTTGACTTTTCCGCGTATAAAAATCACTCGCGATATTGCGGAATTAAATGAAACTAATTTTTTACGAGCCGAACATTATAGGAGAGACGAAAGCGGCTCGACTCCGATGGCTCGGACACATCACTAGGATGGGGGAGGATCGGGCAGTTAAACGAGCGTATGTGGGACGCCCTAACGGACGACGTCCGGTCGGACGTCCCAGGTACCGCTGGCGCGATGAAGTGGAGAAGGATCTGCGGGACCTCCGGGCGCCTGACTGGCTCGAGACTGCGCAGGAGAGAGAGCGATGGCGCTCTTTGATATCGGAGGACAAGATCCACTTCGGGTCGCTGCGCCAGCGGAGTAAGTAAGTAAGTAAGTAATTTTTTATTACGTTCTCATTGTGGATGGGTAAGGAAGCGAAAAGTTGTAAATTGTCAAAAATAATTGAATGAATTAATGAATGAATTAAAATGTATTTGCACACATATACATAACACGATTACATTTCATTAGGTACTTAAAAGAGCTACTTTTTTACATTTTCTAGAGTAAGTTTACAATTATGACCTTGCATATGTGGCAAAAGGGTCCCCGACTCAGCATTATGCTGTGACGATATGGCTAGATGCTAGCCCCCGCCGCAGCGCTGGTTGTCAGTCAGGGCCCGGTGACACGATTGATTGATATATATCTTGATTGTATATCCAAGGTTTGTTTAGAAGAAAATAGATATTTAGATATGACTTTTAATGCTAATCTTTACTCCTAAGAATCATCCAGAATAAGCCAAAACAAGTGTATGATTCCATCTAGCATAAAATATTGAGGTTGTTAGTAAATAGTAATTTTAGTCTCCATACAAAATGAAGTGTCTCCTGACTACGCTGAATTAAAAAAAAATCATAGAAACAAAGTATATTAAGTATCATGAAACTTTTGTAACCTACGATAGAGCGTTAAAAAAACTATGAAAAGAGGAAAAAAACAATTGAAATTAAATGATATTTTGATGGAAAAAAATATATTTAAATATGTGTCTCCAAAATTGTTCCGTTGTGTTGTGATGAGTTTGTTATTGTGTTTTCTCTGTGATAGTAGCTACTTTTCCAAAGCGGCAACTCCCGGAGTAAACTATCAAATAAATATTTTTTGCCAGGCATCTTTGTGTTCCAAGTTTCATCAACATTAATCGCGTGTGTCAGTTTCGTGCACAAATTTTGGGTGTTTTTGCTGGTGTTTTTGACACAGTATTTATTGAAATATGGTCATTTCTTGCTATTATTTAAAAAAATAATTTCAATGTATTTGGTGCCGATATTTACGATTGAAGTTAAAATTCTTCCGTGTGTTTATTCCAATGTGTTATATGTGTTACGTTGTGTGTTATGAACTTATGACACACGGGAATAATTAATCATTTTTTTATTATATATAGAAACAAATATAAATACTACAGACAAGACTACGTTTGACATGTATCAAAAATTAAAACCTACAAAAACATTTCTTACGCTAATATTGTAATTATCCTTTTCGGGGTCAATAAATTGTCGTGTAAACTTTTCTTCCAGTGTGTTATTGTGTGTTACATTTTACAGTGTATACTACAATTTACAATTTACAACGGCCTTACCCGGATACAGATAATAAAAGTGCTAGTGGCAGTTGACAGTGACAGTACAATGACAGTTTATTTCCTGGCCCTGGTAAAACAATTACAATCTAAAATGTATACTCAAATATAATACAATACAATACTCAAACGGCGCAAATATACCAATCTGGGTGAAACATACATATTTGAGCCGTTTGGTGTTGAAACATTGGGACCCTGGGGCCCGGGAGCGCACCGCGTCTTCAAGGACCTCGCAAAGCGCCTGGTCGACGCGTCAAAAGACCCCAGATCTGGCTCCTATTTGGCCCAGCGGATTAGCTTCACTATCCAACGGGGCAACGCAGCCAGTCTCTTGGGTACACTGCCGGATGTGGGGGACTTAACCCAATTTTTTTATTTCTAGCTTTCTTAGCCTTAGAGTCTTAGCTTTAGTATTATTTTAGTGTTATATTATATTATGATTTATGAAAGCTATATTACATACTTATATTTTATTTGTCTGGTTCGTACTTCTGCGTACAAGTACTTACTCGTTTAACGTATTATGCCTTAGCTCTAAGCTTATGTAAGTAAGTAGGTATTACTTTATTTTATCAAATAGGTAGGTAGGTTAATTTTATCCTAGGTTTTTGAAATGGAAAAACCTACAAAGTTTCGTGCGGATGTCTGGAGCACGGATAGAGGACGAAGGCGCTTTAGTCATAAAATAGAAAAGTAGGTAACAGAAAAGATATAACACCGTGCTTTGTCTTTTATTTATTACGCGACACAAATCAGAATAGTACAAGAATGCCTTTTGGTACCGAGATGGAAGTACATACACATGAAAAACTGATAGAGAACCTAGCCGTACGATACTAAACCGTCTTAATACGACAAGGTTTCTTCCTATTCAGATTATTCTTATTCTTCCGTTCTTCAGATTATTAACACTTAACTTCCCACACTCACACACCCACTCACCCTACACTACACATGCACACTTACATCATTACCCACTCCCACACAACCTAACACCCCCCCACCCATACTCACTCTTACCATTATCTTTACTAAATTCCTTTAAGATTAAATTTTCCAAATTCCTTTTAGGTTAAGAATATAATTTGTAATTTGCTTGCACAGAAAGTGCGACGGAATCCCGAGTTACAAGATACAGCTTTTCGACCTAGTTTGTAAGTCGGAGGTCCTTTTTTTGTGTGCCCTGTAATAAGTAAATAAACTTTTTCATTATTTATTTTTTTATTATTATTTTTTATTTTTTATTCTGATTTTTGTCTCATCCTGTTCAGACTCGTGCAGTATTTTAGTGAGTAGCAAGTGATTCAGTTTCTAAACCAGTGTAGAAAGTCGCGCGGCGAATGTGCGAGGACCTTGATGAGCGACACTTCATGAGCGTGACGTCTAAAACGCAAAATGCCTAAAAGTAATGTCGAACGCTGTATGTAGGGAGATTATCTTCTTCTTGGGTCGCTGCACCAGCGGTAATGTAATATTAATTTCAAATTTAAAAAAGATACGCAGCTAATTTAACTATAAGTAAGTATGTAAATTAGTGTAATTTATTTCACACGAACACGCAAAGCTAATAGTACATCATCCGACACTGATGTGAATTCCAAACTGTTCTTTTCCACCACCAAACTAGTCTAGAAAAATATACCTTGATGAGGGCTTTCCGACAAACACGGTTATATAGCATGGATGCAGAGAAACTACCCTCAAAATATTATTTTTTCTTTTATGTATTATCAAAACAATCACCGATCAACATCATTTTAATACAGATAAGAAACACCCTAGTTTACTTTACGAATTAGCTATTTCTAATTAAAAAAATCAGTAACGATTATGATTTTATGACCGATTAAAATTTTAAAATAAAAGTGGTCATAAAATGGAAACCGCTCAACAAAATCTGTCACAATTTGCGATTTAGGTATCACACAAATAACCACTTTCATTCTGTTGTACTTTAGTCCGGTAGTCAAAATTCCGAAAACATCGCAACAATATACCAAAATGTTTCACAGGCATAAAATAAAACCCGCACTTTATGGTCATACAAATACTTTTAAAAATAGCCATTGTTTGTCTTTCAGTCCATGCTAAAAATTACCTGGAAATAAATGTGGCAACGAAGCAGGATGATTTTGAAAATCATTTTTTTATACTTTGTGGATTAATATCTCCACATCCGCCCGGGTCTGCGCCGTATGACCACGTTTTTCAGAAAACCCTCGTCGAGCTCTATCATTTGATACTAGAACGATGGAAAAGAATAGTTTGGAATCAACGGCATGGGACGATGGACTAGTTATAAGCGAAAATTTTAATATACAGTTAACTTTATCCACGATAACCAGTGTCTAGCCGTTATACGGTTTAAAATGTTTACGTCAACCGAGGCAATTTTATAATACTTACTTGTATGTCATTAATTGCTTGCATTATATTGCGTGTAAAACGGTCATTTTACTGCAGTATACGAGTAATATGCATTTAAGTGCACCGTAAATTAAACTCTCTAACAAATCTCTAGGTAATTTATTAATAAATAGGTAAGTATTTACTTATTTACGCCGGGGACAGAAATAAATGGAGGAAGATCATCCGCCAGGAGGCGATATCTAAAGGTGGTCACGACCCTCGGCATTGAGGATCACGACGCGAGATTTTATGACAGATCAAAATATTTAAACTTTTGAATTTAAAGTTTATCTAAAGCTAAAACTAAACTAAGGCTAAGAAAGCTAAAGATAAAAAATTTGGGTTAAGTCCCTCACATCCGGCAGTGTACCCAAGAGACCGGCTGCGTTGCCCCGTTGGATAGCTAAGCTGATCCGCTGGGCCAAATAGGAGTCAGATCTTGGGGTCTTTTGACGCGAGTTTAGTTTTAGCTTTAGTATTATTTTAGTGTTATATTATATTTTCTATAGATTAGTGTTAATTTAGTATCCCAATTTTATCTTAATCCGATAATTATGTGCATTGTTGTAGATAATGTCTGGGTTAGTATTTATACTTGTGGTTGCCTCAGAGTTCTTTACGACTCTGGCTATGAAAAAAATATGTTACATAGATAATTAGCCCTCAAAAATCTTGAAAAGCAATAAAAAATCTGAAATTAAACAAGACTGTATGAATTTATCTGTTTTCTTTTTACAATAAACAACTCCAGCAGCTCCGGAACTCGTATCCTACACATTTTAAAATGTAAATAAAAATGTTACAACCTCGATTGTTCCAGTCGATGAAGTCTAGGGCTTTGACGTGCAAAGGCTACCTAAACCTGCTAATTTCCTGTAGGAACAAATGCCCAGATCTAGAATAGAAATGAGGATAGGACTTACAGGATATCCGGCAAGTTTTCTCTTCTTCTTGAGTTTTCCGTAAAAAAATGTGCACACGCGCGCGCCGGCGATGGTTTTAAAGTGACTTTGACATATCGGTTTTTTTTAAATAGGGATGGGAATAGTGGAAGGATGGCAGGAACATTCTTAATCTACAACAACTAACGTTTGTTAAAATTAATTTATATGTGCACGCGCAGTGTTAAATTACTAAAAATATTGGTAGGTAGTTATTTTGTAATTTTAGTTTAGATATTTTAGTGTTTTTTAGTATCCCTTCTTTATTCATTTACACATGATTGTATAATCTGCAGTAATTTATTTTCCTAAGTACAAAATCTGAATTGTAAACGTAAATGAGTAAATTAAAATTCATGCCTAAACTTATTATAATTAAAAGTATAACTTCCATATATAAATTGGAAAGTTAAGCTTTGACTTTAAAAAAATATTTTTCGAGGAGTAAGAATCGCCGTCGTATGGGAGTCAGTCTTACTCGTAATTCTTCATATTTTTTTTAATTTCTTTAAGTTTCTATTTTTACTTTATATACATTTTAATAATAACTATTAATTTTTATATTTTGACATGTCTAAGTGTTCTGTGAGAAGCACCAAAAGGTAAATAAATGAAATGAATTTTTTTTAAAGAAATACCTATAAGTAAGTATGGGGTTTAAATGACACGTAATCGGAACAAGAGGGGCTTATTCTTTAATTTACGACGCGTTTTGACGTAGGTGCAAAAGTGGATAGCTCTTTTAAGCCAGTCGGATTAGTTTGTAGGGTTACAACACCTGAATTAGCGTGCAATGGCTTTCCACCAAAGCTGCATGTGCGAGGAAGCGGAGCGGTGAGCGAGGAAAATCCACCAATAGGCTCGCCTCATTATCACGTCACGATTCAAATGGAGCGATCCTATTGACGGATTCTGTCCTCGCTCACCGCCTCGCTTCCTCGCACAACTTTGGTAGAAAGCCACCCTTACCCCTGTTTAATTATTTAATAACTGCCCGCTGTGAAACACAGTTTTCATCTGTTATTAGTAAGGAGACTCTTACAAACAAACAAAGAACAAATCAAAACTAATTTCGTTGGGTTTTGTATATATGAGATGGTATAACATGAACCAAGTGTGGGCAGAACCTCGTTTCATTTGTGTTTTTTTTCTTTTATCTTTTGATAGTAAAGTAAAATACACTTTATTGCACAAATAGAAAACAACAAACAAAACATAGAAAAGGTAATAGTGAAGTACAATTTAGGCGGCCTTATCGCTAAGAGCGATCTCCTCCAGGCAACCTTCGGGCAGAGGAAATGATTTCGTGAAAGAGGTAATAGGTGTGCAAGCATTATGGAAAACGTTTTATAAGAGAATTTTATTATATAAGTATTTTATTTAAGTATTTTAAGTTTAAGACTGATGTTTTTATGTTTACTTTGTACGTGTAGGTAATAGTAAACTATATATATAGCATGGTTACAATTAGGTACGCCAAGGAACAACCCATCATAAAGCACCATGGCACTGCAGTCAACGTGATAACTGATAAATAAAATTAATATGTTTTCAAGTTTACAAAACTAACTATTTACAATCTAATAGTTTACAGCAGCTCTGCTGTAAAAGGGCACTGTCAAATAAGTATATTTTTGATTGGCGCCGTCGCGTGCGCAATGTCTCCCAAACTCCAACAAAGTATTTTAGGAAATAATAATAATAAGTAGTAATATAGTAGTAGTATTACTTACTTTACGTAAGTATGTAATACTTTATCCAAACTCTACGACGGAGTAACGGGACTCTAGAGAGACAGTTTAATTCAAAGGACAATAAAATCGAGCGAAATTGTAGGTCTAATGTAGTTCAGTATTTGACCCGTATAGATTAGGGATGTTACGGAGGTGGTTTTACCGAAACCGGAGTCGAAACCCAAGGTTTTAAATTTGATTGAATTTGAGAACCGGAGTCGGAGGCGGAGGTAGAAGAGAGATGTTCAGAAGAAGTTCAAATTTTAAACCGTTTATTAATTCTTATAGCTGAACTGGCCAATATTTGTTATGATGATGTTTGCGGCAATAAAACATATTCCTGTATGTAGTCCTACACTATTTAATAAAATGTTGATATTTGAATATGTTTGCTCACAAATCTTCGGTATAACCTCCGATGCAAAATTATCGGAGCCGAAATCGAAATCGGAGGTGTAAAATCAAACGGAAGTTCCGACGTTTCGGAGTCGGAGTCGAAGCTCTGTAACATCCCTAGTATAGATACTAGACTAGGTGCAACTAAGTGGAAAATTTTAGGACCACACGAACTCACTGGAGCAAATAAAACGTATTTGGATGCGCGGAATATAAAGTAGGTGAGTACTTTCTTCTAACCACAGTACAACAAACTTCATACAGTAGCCCAGCTTTCTACTATTTCAATTCAAGAGCTTGCACTGTGATTTGCATCAGTGACGATGACGGCGAGTAAATTATAATCCGTCCTCACTCCTCATTATTAGTGATAACTTAGTGAGTCACTAAGCCTTATGACGACAATCTCGAGGGTGGAGCCATGCTCCTTGATTGATGCTAGCTTGATTGTCCGGAGTTAATTTCGCGAGTCAGCCTGCGTGCCAACTCTGTGCGCACTCGGCGTGCCCGTACACTGCACCGCCCAATGGTACACACTAACTTTGCAGCGAATTCGGTACTCCACCGCTGCGTGGACACTCACGAAAACCTAATTCCAGACTCCGACGTATTTTTTATGACTCAATGGCAATATATTCAGAGAGCTCGAAGGGCTCTTTCCGAGCGTTTAGGCAAGGGTTGAAATACACACAGCACACACAAACACACCACCTTACACACCTTCACACCCCCTTACACACCTTCACATACACAAACACCCCCCTTTAACCACATATTGTAATTCTATTTCTATTTCTTCTACATATTTAGTGCTATTTAATTAAAATTAATTTTGAGTTATTGTGTAATTGGCGTTATAACTTTTTAAGACAAGTATTTGTATAATTGTTTTGCTGTACAATAACCTGTAATAAAATAAAATAAAATAAAAACCCCATTCTGTCTGTTTGAAGACTCTTGTATAGTAACACCTTGTCACCAAATTGCAGACAGCCAGGGGCAGGGACTTAAGTGAAATAACGTAAGCACTGTGACGTCAATAAAATGTAATTATACATCGGATAAACGTTTCTGAAACAAGAAGTGCATCGAAAACCTAACATTATATTGAGGTGAGATGTCAAAGGTACGGGCGACGGAGGCCACTTCCAGCCCGTTTGCTAGTCTGATCTTTATAGTTGCACCCCACCCGACAGTAGTTCACACACCGCACCTACATACCGCCCGCGCGGGCAAGTTCCACGCTTCTCCCCGATCCCTCCCTCCCCAGCGACGTCCTAAGCCGACGTCTGTTCACACCCGGGTGCCCTTAGGCAGTCGCTTCTTATAGTATTTAAGTCCTCCTCCAGACTGGAGCGCACTTAGCGCTCGCCCCCGGTGAAGCTGTAAAGGTCAATAGGACCAGCAGCATTAGTCAGTAAAAAAAAACTTCATAGTTGCAGTCGACCACAGGTCAACCTACCCAAAACAGACAGAGAACACTCATAGACTAGACTAGAGTTACTGTATCGGTCTGTGCACTGTGACTGAACATGACGGGTCATACCCGGATATTCTTAACGATTTGCTAACGACAGTTTGCAAAGCGCAGTTTGCTCATACTTTGTGCACTGTTGCAGCGTGTTGGCGATTATTTTAAAATTCATTGTAAGTATTACACGTTAGTGGTACACGGGATATAAGTTCAGAAAAGACCCGCCATCTTATTCCTTTTTGAACTGCGAACAGCGAACAGCTTTTGTTTAATGAAATGAATCCCAGAATCCATTTATACAAATAATAGCGTTCTATCTGTTGCTGGGAGCAGTTATAATAAAACGAATATAAACACTAAATATAACAATAGTAGAAAAATTCTGCCGTCCTGATATGGTCTCCTTGCGTGCAGTAATATAGAGGAAGAAATTAATGGCAATTGTCATTGTATTTTCCCATAAAGTCGAATAAAGCCAAGATCCCCTTTTGGTTTTGCATCATTTGTATCACACCCGGCAGTGTACCCAAGAGCCTGGTGCGTTATCCCGTTGGATCTGGCCTAAATACGAGCCATTTTTTATATAACCACCCCTATCTTTCTCCTAGGATTATTCGGAGCGGCAAAAGTTCAACAAAAGTTTCTAATTAGATGCTTATTTCTCATACAACACAGACCGAGCCAGTTAGAGTTTTAATATAAGTAATTACATTTTTACAAATTTACGACTAAACCCGCGCTAACCTCAATCTCACCTGATGGTATGTACTGGCTCTTCTATAAACACTGCCAAAACCCATCGACGACTAAGCGAACATATTTGACAAGAGACTTTACATAGAAGGTGGTCGCTTTTATGTATAATGCATTGTTGAATAAATGTGTTTCTTTCTTTCGCTAGCTAGGCAGACCCTTGTAACGATGTCGACTTCATCGTCCAAATCAACCTCCTTGCCATCAATTTCCACCTCATTGTTAGCGTTTATCTCACCTCATTTCGTGTTGGCATTTTCATTTCTTCATCTATATTTTCAAAATTCAAATCATACTCTCATTCCATTTCTAAATTCCATTATTCCATTAATTTCATTGTTTTTACTTATTCTCTCTGTATTTTTGTCCCGAACGGACGTTTCTCCGTTTTATAAAATTGTCTCCTATTACTGCCTATTGTCTACAATTGTGTTTTTCAGTTCCTGATAAATATAATATCTACTATTACCAAGTTCTTCTATTACTTCATCTGCACACTGTCCTAGAACCCTGCTAACCGGCACCTAGAGGGCAGATTGTAGCACTCTAAAGGGGTCCTACCACCAGCAAAACTTACACACCTAATAATTCAATTACAAACTCTAAAATACTAGATGATAAAGCCCACGGTAGTGAAAAGGGTCATCTCAGCTTATTGCTGCAGAGACAACGACATTATTATACTTTTCCCACGATACAATTTCACAAACAAACTCCCGGCTAACTCCAGCTCTTGTAAAACATGCAGCAACTACGCAAGGCAGCAGCTAACATTAGTAGCGCAACATCTGGTGCGACTCGTCGTAACAAGTTTAGTGGCAACAAAAGTCGCAGTGTTAGTGCGACACGACGCAGGTGCTCGTCGCACTAAACTGCAGTTAGGGTGCACTTGTCTGCACTTAGCTTAGCGAAACGGAACAACGCAGTCGAGTGAATTTAAGAGTGAACAAGTGATGTCTTTGATGTTTTGGTAAGGGATGTTTCAACTCACCAACCGCAATCCTGTCTATGGTCTCTTCGTAGGTAATCGTATTTCCCACTGATAAGTACTTTCTTGACATATTTTGATGGTAGTTTGTCATTTATATCCGTTTCACACACTGGTTATAACCGTGCAAGTTTTTTCAGGATGTTTTCCTTCACCACTAGGGCAGTAGGTACCTATTGCTCAAGTCTTCAAAGAACCGCACAGTTTAAGGATTTCTGGTACAAGCTCTGGTCGGCCCTAAGTTTTTGGAACATGATTAACAGTAGTACCCAGAAATTGATTCGGAAAAAGTTCGGGGAACTTTCATGGGGTTTGAGGTTTTGTAGAAGGATAAGGGGATTCTTAAGATTTCGAGAAAGAGGTCATCATCATCATCAGCTTATTAATGTTCTCACTGTTGGGGCACAGGCCTTCACTTGTACAAGGGGATATGGGCCATGATCAACCGAGCGGGCCCAGTGCTGGTTGGTGGATTTCACACGCCTTTAGTTTTTTTTTTAATTTCCTCAGATATGCAGGTTTCTTCACGATGTTTTCCTTCACCGTTAGATCAGTCGGCAAATGTACATAAGGCTTCGAAAAATTCGAAAAACTCATTGGTACATGGCATGGTTTCGAACCCGGACCTCGCGCATGGGAGTCCGGTATCCTAGCCACTAGGCCACCAACGCTCTACTAGGCCACCGACGCTAGAAAGAGAAGTCAACAGACCTCATTTCCGATATGTAACCAAGATTTTTCTGAAAATCTGTTAAGTACTTATACCACAGAGTTCTATTAATACTGAGTTACACTGAATAAGTTCAGAAACCTATATGTGCCAGGATTTAACGCATTAATACCTAGATACTAGACCGCCACGCTTTGCTACGCGTGTTATCTCTGAAAAGGTCGTGTAAGATTAATTGCGGTGAATTATTTCCGTAGACGTAATAGGTACAGTCGACCACAAGCTAAAGTATACCACCTGTCAGGGAGCGTCCGTGGCACAGTGGCTAGAGCACCGGACTCCCATGCGGGAGGTCCGGGTTCGAAACCGTGCAGTACATGTACCAATGAGTTTTTCGGTTTTTTCGACGGACTTACGTACATTTACCGACTGCTCTGACGGTGAAGGAATACATCGTGAGCAAATCTGCACACTGAGATGACCAGTGTGTACAATAGGGTAGGCACAAAAGATCTCAAGTGTCGAAGTGCTGCTGGGTTATTCCCCTATCATAAGATAAGATAAGTTATACCACCAGCCAAAAACCTCCGATTCATCTATTTTAGAAATTCGTCATATGTATAAATTGACTGTTTGACGAACCAATCGCGTAGTCTCCTTTTAAGAACAAAGGATTCAAACTCGACCATATTTATACGTGCGCTATATTATTATGGTACATTTCAGATTCTAAAAATTTTACGTTTTGGGTAGGGTAACCTGTGGTGGACTGTACGAGTCGCAGCTACGCACAATAAACCCAGCTAATGGCTGTAGAGGTACGAAATAAAACAAATAAAGCAAGTTCACGTGAGAACAATTACACGGTAAGCTGTACCATAGTGTAGGAAGGGCTTACAGTGAGCCTATGCCCTTAATGTGTGCGGGAAAGTCGATGCAAGATCCGGGGATCAAACGAGCCGGAAAGAGAGAGACAAAAAATCGCCTGAATTATTAATATAAATACGTCTAGAAGTTTCTTAATGTACAAGTATAAAACTTTCAAGATAAAACCATGTATATGTCCATGGACCAAATAATATTAATGAGGGCACTATTTATAATACCCGGGCAGTATGAATAATGACAAGTCGAATTGGGCAATATGTCACAGAAACCACTAGGTTTCTATCATAACATATTCGAATCGGTTTCGCATCCACTAGGATGCGAAACCGATTCGAATATGTTAGATTATGTTAGGTTGCATTATGACAACCGCGCAACGAGCCGCGCGAAACCGGCCAAAGTTATTATCATATTGCCGCTTCATTTTGGGCATTATTCAAACTGTCTGGACATTATGTATAATGTTCTATTAATCACTTGGTCCATAACACATGCAATTATCAAACCTTAATGTAAGATTGTATGACAATATAAAACCATAAGTCCAATTCGAATCAGAGGTCTACGGGTGGGCCTGAATGGCTCAGACAATTTGTCTACTAAACACACGACAGGAAGATTCGAATCGGTATAATAAGTAGGTATACGAATTCTTCATCACACACACATTCACAACAATCCCTCGGTTGTGCGTACCGTCCCAGCACGGTCACAAACCAATCTCATCAACCTCTTCTTTGTCAAAGAAAAATCTAGGTCTGTCCTCGCGACCACAACCCGCATTTTCCCTCAATGAAGCTCTGCGTATAGAGTAGACGTATTCGTTGAACGACTGTTAGGAAATAAGAAAACGTGTAAGCTACGCCGGCGCGATATAATTCTATTCGCAACATTCCTGTGTCGGCGCGCGCGCCGCAGTGTTATGCCATTAACAATAATCATCCATCGTCTGGCACACACTCAGAAGCGGTACAGTACTGAAGAAACACGATTATACGGAAAAATTATTTAAGAATCAAAGTTACGCGGTAAAGATCTGACTTCTTTGGCATAGGCGGTAATCGTTCGCAAGATAAGCAAAAGGTGCAAATAGTGGCTGAGAGGGAGGCTATAGACCATACCCTGCCCCTGGAAGGGGGAGGGGCCTTCCAGAAAAACTTTTAATATCCCAATAAGGTGCGTGCGAAGGTCGACTCGCTCTTGACAATTTTTATCGTAAGTACTATCTTCCGAACTCAGTAAATGATACCCTCTCTTTTTTTTCAGATTTCTAGGTGCAAACCAGCGGATTTTCATTACAAATACCCGCTGCGATGCATTCTCCTTCTTGTAAGTATCCCGATAGAGTACCGAATGAGTTCGTCGACTCTCGTAGTAGGGGAACCCTAGCCCCTGTTGCCCCGAGACAAAGCGTGGAAGCATCACCATTCAGCGAGAATTTGCACACCACACGGCCTTACATCTATTTGTATGAAGACAGGGTCGTTGCAGAAAAAATGGGATTCAGCACTAGATGGTGTCACTGCTAGGTGGGCTTCAACCCTAAGTCAGGCTCTGATAATGATAAGGGTAGGCTATGAAATAGACACTTTACTGATTTTCAAAAAACTAACAAAAGATATAGTTATCCCTTCGCAAAAATAACTACAAGTACACTACATAATGTATTTCCCTCTTTTATGAGACCACTATTTATTTAGGGAAACAGTAAATAAAGTCCTTCCAAGGACATAACCGAACGTCTGGTGATTTATATGGCAGTTTAAATTATTTATCGAAGTTGCGAGTTGACTGGACCTGTTCATAAATCAACCGATTGAGGGTGATTGTACACTGCATCCGATCTGTCATTTGTTTGATGGTATCCATCCACTTTTCATTTTTATTTATTTTATTAACATGTAACATGTATACCCAGCATTACAGTGTACACTAATGTACTGATTGGTTAAAAAAACAAGACATAAGTAGCCACTCAGATAGCAGGATTCTACCAGGAAAATACCGGATCGGAGCAGAGAACACTAGAAGAGCGTCGGTGGCACAGTGGCTAGGGCATCGGAGTTCGACACCATGCAATGTCATGTACCAATGAGTTTTTCGGTTTTTTCGATGGACTTACGTACATTTACCGACTGCTCTGACGGTGAAGGAAAACATCGTGAGGAAACCTGCACACTGAGATGACCAGTGTGTACAATGGGGTAGGCACAAAAGATCCTCAAGGATCGAAGTGCCGCTGGGTTATTCCGGTTATCATAAGGTATTCTCCTCATGGAAGGATCCAGATTGGATGGCCTTCTTGCCCAGTGTTGAACATCAAGAAATTAAAATAAATAAAGATTTTAAGAAACAAGATTAAGTATGATGATTTTATAAGTGAAATAGTAGGTAACCACATGTTTAAATCGATGTTTATAGTTTTATACCCCACACAAGGTGGAGAGGCGTGTAAATAACATCTCCAGGCGGGATGATAATTCTAATGTAAAAATTGAAAATTCGGAACGAATGGTAGCTCACGACAAATCCAGTATCCGTCCCAAAATTACCAATAAAAACCACTAGGTACGACAGCCCACTAACCTGTAGACGCAATCCAGTAAATTATGTGACTCCAGCGGCATCCAGCAGACAATCAGTCCACGTTTGAAAATTCCGAAATTTTAATTCTTGCAAACACAATTATACACATACACTCAAGATTCCAGTATATATTTTTTGTCCACATCAAGGAGCTCCATTGAATTTGAAATGTAGCACACAACACAATTTGTTCATAAAGTATGTAGGTATTAGACTATTAAATATGTATTTGCTGCATAATTGACACATCACAAAAACTCGTGCAATATGCATATATATGGCAAAACGTAATTGTTGAATCGACATCACAAAACTCGTATATAATATTGTCGATAAAGTATTTTAATTATTAAATAAAATGGCAAACGTAATATGCAACATTTTCACAAAACTCGTGCACAAGAATGAACAATATGGCCGCTGATCGAAGCCGACCATTCTGACCAATCAGCAAAGCGTTTCAACTTTTTGGAAAGACAAGCAGTGATATCTATGCCTTTTTGATAGGCAACATCATTCAGAGCAGCCAACTAGCGCGCGGCGGCGTAACGCCGTCTCTAGGCGATTGGCTAATAGATTACTCGTACACCTTCTTATTAGTAAGCTGTAATAATCCCAGATGGCGTTGACACACAGTTATTTATTGCGCGCTACCACAAGGTCTCAAACAAACTGGAATGCGATTCTCGCAGCGTTCGACATACAAACGTCGACCACTACGAACGTTTTGTCACGCTCACACATGTAATGTGAGCGAATGAGATAGGACTAATGTCGAATTCGACATTCCACTACGAGAATCGCCTTCCTCGCCTTCCTGGATATGGAAACTACGACTAGATTGCAACCAGTGGTTCTGTATCTCACTAGTGAGAAAATAGCGGCCAAGTGCGAGTCAGACTCGCGCACCGAGGGTTCCGTTCTCAAAATAAATATTTGTCTTAAAAAAATATTTTGATATTTTTATCTCAAAAACCATATTTTTTCAGAATTACATCAGTACCTAGTACAGTACTAGACTAATTATTTCAGATATCTCGTTGTTATTAAACAATAATATCATTTTTTTAATCTTCGGAGAGGGGGAACGATCTGTTTTCGCACAGTTTTGGTCTTATTTAAGAAAATATTTTTGTAACGTGCAAATAAATTACGTTCATATTGCCCCAGTTGCCCCACTTACAGATTTCGGCCCTTAATTTCAGACCCCATTAAAAATACTTAAATTTATTTTCACCTAAGTTAGATCAGGTGGCCCGTTTGCTCGTCTGCTCTCCTTATTCAATAATAATAAATAAAAAAAGATGCGGACAAACTGTGCCCAAGTCTGTGCCCAACAAGCATTAGCAGTTCCTGAGAAAAACTGCAGTGACATGAAGACGGACGGAGGGACACCGAACGAAGTTTCACCTTGGGTCCCCCTCCTCCTCCCCCCTCCCCTCCCCTAACCCATAACTCTCCTCCCCCCATCTCCATGTGCTAGCTATGTAACTTTAATTTATACTTTCTTTTCTATTCTTATTCTTTGTTATTCTATTTCCTCTGTAATTAGTTTTAACTGTAATCATGTTCCATCCCTTAGGTACTTACTCATAAATTCATAATCATTAAACATTATATAATTGTCGGTAGCGAACGGTAATTATACTTAATTATTAATACACTCCTCCCCAGGGCGGATATAACACTGAGGAGAAACTTAAAAAAAAAAGTTTCACCTTGGGTTCCTTTTTAACCATTTGGTACGGATCCCTAAAAAGATGAGTCGTTTCAGTCGTAACGACTTTTTAAAGGCACATGAAATAAGTAAGAACAATACTGCACAATGACGACGCTTTTAAAACCCCGCAGTACAATACCTACACCATAGAGTAGAACAGAGTACGCGCAATAAAGCTGTCCTGTATAATAGTTAAGAAGCGACTATAGTACAAATAACACAAGTAGGTACACTGCGCTGCACGCTAGATAATTGTTTATTATTGCCGCCATACATAGCAGTGCAGTATAATTAGATACAATCGGGCACTGTGAGCACACGCAACGTCGTGCATCGTGTCTTACAGGTATCCCCGAGCATGGAATGTGGAAAGCCTTTGAAATAAATAATTAAAAATAAATACGTACGGCATCACATTCAATACACATGCCTTGGAAAAAGTGAATGAATGTGTGGCGACGCACGACACGCGCGCCACTACGTCGAAATTTTCCTGGGACTTCGTATATGTGCGAGTTCCAATCATCCATAGTTGGACCAGGGCATCTGGGCACCTGGCACAACACCCCGCCTGTTGGAAGATCTTCCCTTTTCCCTTTCATTCAATTGACGTTACGACATCCATGTCCTCACATAGCGCGTTCCTACAAAAGAATTCCTACTTTCGAAGATATTTCCCTTGCATACGCAGTCTCCTACCTGCCTATATAACAAGGAATTTATTTTAGTGGTATATATTATATAGTAATAAAAACACCAGAGATATTTAGAGAAAACCTCGATGTAACCCGAATTACTTGCTCGTAAGATTATTATAACAGTTTATTGTAAGCGAAAAATTATACCCAAATCTATGAAGTATACACAAACACACACACACACACACACACACACACACACACACACACACACACACACACACACACACACCGCTTGAGGCGAGAGATACACACCCAAACACACCCTTACATCACTCACGCTGGCTGATATGAAGCTGCTATGTGGAGGGTCACTAAGGCACAGGTTCTACTTACCTGGATCAGAGGCCTAAATTACAACGTTTGTAGTTCTATTTCTATCCAATTTCAATTTAGTTTTCGTTACAATTCTATTTGGACACTAAATCGCATTTTGCTGACGCATAACTCTACCACTGCCACCTTTCGATTTACTATCGATTGGGCAAAAGTACCTTGGGAGGAACTTATATTCGATCGTTATATTTGACAGTTGAAGCGATTTGTTACCGTTTAACTGCGATTCAGTATAAACTAAACGTTTTAGTTGAATGTACAAATATGTTACTATTCGATCGATCGTTGACTCGATCGGAACTTAACTGAAATTGGATCGTTAGTGGATAGAAGCAAACGAAACACGTCATAACGGTGCAGTTTAGATTCTATTTAGTTACGTTGTATTTAGCGGAATCGATCTCCAGGCGTTCGTAATAAAACACGCTGTACAGTCGACCACTAGCTAAAGTATACTGTTTGCGCGTAACCTGGTTGTTTTTCAGTTAATGAGTAGTGTATTCTTTATGCTCGCCCTATACCGCGCGCCACCTGCCGCGGAGTGAGTGAACTGTATGAAAACAAGACCGAACGACTACGATCGCGCGCGGCGACCATATTGAGTGAGAGGGTCAAAGTTAGCGTCAGTCAGTCGTCCATTGAATGCTCCTGCGTAGACGTGTACTCGGTGGCCGCGCAGCTCCCGCGCTTTTCCGCATTTTATGAAAACGTCATTAATTTAAGTGATTTTATGACTATTGTTTGTACTATTTGTGTGTGTGCTTACTAACAATTGGATCAGGAACTAACCCATACAATTGCTGTGCATGGATTAAACGCGGCAAGATTCGCTTCAGCTTATGGTGGCTTGACTCTGCTCTCAGACGCGGTAAACTAACTATTCAGGTGAGCTAAAGTTTTATATTGCTTGTTGGGGGAAGACACCAGCAAGGAGACAATCTCTGCCTTTCGTTTCAGTATCTATAATCCTTCGGTTAAATATCCACGTAACATCCGCGTAATATGGTTCATTTTGGATTCACTAATTTTGACGTTTTGGGTATGTTGACCTGTGGTCGACGGTACAACCTGGTATACTTGTGTAACTATAAATATACAAAGAACAATGGCGACGTTCCACAGATTTTGAGGCCCAGTGCATTTATTCCAAAAAATATATTCTACAAATTCATCATACTCGACTTCTAAAAATGTACTAACTTAAGCATAAAATTATATTTAAAATGACACATAGGAGACAGGACGCTGTGACGCCATCCTTCTTTATTAATAAAAAACTAATTATTTATGTATATATACTGTAGTATAATCATGACTTATAGTACTTCTTCTATATTAGAGAGTACTTTCAGGCATCTCCAAATGGTCGGTGACCGACCTTCAAGTCGCCAATACCTCCGGTACCTTATACTCTGACTTTAGTACGAAAGCAAATTGCA
Organism: Hofmannophila pseudospretella; assembly: GCA_947369225.1. Taxonomy (NCBI): domain Eukaryota; kingdom Metazoa; phylum Arthropoda; class Insecta; order Lepidoptera; family Oecophoridae; genus Hofmannophila; species Hofmannophila pseudospretella. Next base: position 641,603 of record OX376324.1, read on the forward strand.
ATTTTTAAATTCTAGAGGGAAATTAGAACGCATTGCTGTCGTAGATTACCTTTAACACTGCAGTGCAAGTCTGCGCAGTTGGTACAACAGCTTGCATTTAAGCTCATTTGCATTTACATTATACGCCAAAAGTTCCCCGGTGTAAGCTACACGTTAGTTACCTACCTTTTCAGTTCGAAAGCTTAAAGTACCACGGACAAAAATACACATTTCTAAGTTATACTTATAAGTCTAAGTTATACTTAGAAATGTGTAGTAGAAACGATAATGACTCCAAGGCGAGTCCTGCACGAGCATAGACGAAATCAAAATTAAAATGTTTTTTATTGTAAGTACCTTATGGTACATGCACATGGACATGGATGGACAGCACATCGTACCAACGTATCCATTCTACGTGAACTTAAAATCACCTCACGACTGTCCTCCGAGTGCCTTCGTAGAATTCTCGAATATTTCGGTCACATTGCCAGGAAAGACAGTGACAACCTCGAAAAACTAATTGTGACCGGAAAAATGGAAGGGAAGAGGCCTTGAGGACGTAGTCCGATGCAATCCGACCAAATCCGCACCACCCTTGACTCTACAATTCACGACGCCATCCACACCGCCGGGGACAGAAATAAATGGAGGAAGATCATCCGCCAGAAGGTGATACCTAAAGGTGGTCACGACCCTCAGCATTGAGGATTACGACGCGAGGAGGAGGACCTTATAGTAAATTTTTACAACGTCATTCTTTTTTACTCTACCACCGCTTCGTAAGGTGCTGCAGCTGAAAGGAAAGCACGTCAAACATTATCGACGTGCTTTCCTTTCAGCTACAGCACCTGCGGAAAAAGCGTCTCAGAATCGAATCCACCTTTGGACCGCTGCTGTGGTGGATCACTTCTGTGCTCATAATACAGGCATTTTAGCCTAGTTGGAGTAGATAGTGAAGAATGTTATGACCAATGTTTTTTCTAAAAAAAGAACTTAGTGTGAACAGATTTTTTTGCGAATTAAAAACTTCTTGGCAAAAGTTCGCTTCTGGCTTACTTACTTACTCCGCTGGCGCTGCGACCCGAAGTGGATCTTGGCCTCCGATATCCTGCACAGTCTCGAGCCAGTCAGGCGCACGGAGCTTACGCAGATACTTCTCCACTTCATCGCGTATCGAGTTCATCGGTATCTGGGACGTCCGACCGGACGTCGTCCGTTAGACCGTCCCACATACGCTCGTTTAACTGCCCGATCCTCCCCCGCCCTAGTGACGTGCCCGAGCCATCGGAGTCGAGCTGCTTTCGTTTCTGCGATAATGTTCGGCTCGTTCACCATCTCTTCTATCTCCCTATTCTTTCTTATCCTCTAATATATAGTGTATTAAGAACTCCACAATTTAATTATTTTTAAGTCTCAGTTCTCAGCCTCGTAAGGGTCACTAAGAAAAGGGAAGGGAAGCTCAAGTATTATTAGAGTCAGCCCTCACTCTGAGAGCGAACTTAGCAAACAGTAAGTGTTTCATATTACCAGATAAGGGCTGACTCAAAATAATATCAAAATAATATAATAATATATCGAAAATATTGAGCCTCCCACTTTGGAACCTATTGAGGACAAATTTCTTCCGCTCAATTTTCACCAGTCCACTATATAAAGGCATTTTCTTGCATCAATGAATTTATAAAAGGCTTTTTATTCAACTCAGTTCAATTTGACTCCGAACAACCAGGGTCGCAGACCGGGGGGGGCCCTAGGGACTGCGATCGTCAAGCTCTCTACAAATATGTTTTTTTTATCTTTCCTACTGAAATAAAGGCCATTCCAAGGTTTCCCTCCTCTCACTGTATAAATAGACTTTGGTTCTTACTCTTACATATTTTTACCACGAAAGTCATTACTTACCGAAAGAAAAGCTAAACCATTCGAGAGAGAAATTCGGTTCTTACTAAAATATTACCACGCCTTGATTATTTTCTCTAGTTGAAAATATTATACAATATTTCCGAGCGCGAGTTCAAGAATTTCATTTGCACCTGTGAAATATTGCTCCATAGTTGCAACCGTATAATTCCATTATGAGAATTCACAATATCTTGGAAATGTACGCCAACAAAAGGTACCTTTCGTACTCTCTTTCAGTTCCGTATGCCTCTTCAATTACTCTCGCGAAGCAAGAAATCAACAACGTATTCATCAAGACATTACATAACCTAATGCATAGGGGAGAGGGTGGCTCCAGCACTCTTTTTAAATAAAAGTACATAATCCATCCAATCCGTACATAATCCGCGGCACATGCTCAATGTTATGGGGCCATGATGATGACTCTAGATGACCCTTGCCTTAGGATTTTTTTCCTAACAAGCAGGTTAGTTTCTTCACGACTTCACGATGTTTTCATTAACCATGAAATGATCTGGAATCGAACTGGTCTTCGTATGTGGTCCAGCGTTCACTATGTCATTAACGCCTTTAACACGGTGCAACGATTTTGATTTTGATTTTCTGGTCGAACCCATAAAATACTAGCATAACTCTCACGTCCATAATCCCCGAAGGGGTAGACAGAGGAACCACCTTTATCATGGGTAGTTCTCACTTTCCGCCGTAAAAAACCGTAAAATAAATTTCAACGCACCCGGTCCGATTCCATCTATCGCAGCAATGTGCTAAACTTAAACCCTTAAAATTTTGAGAAGCAACGGACCGCATTCTGAGTTACTTTAGGCATTAGTTCAAAAATATCCTTGTCACGAGCCCTTTATCATGCTAATACTTTATCTGGGGCTGTATTAAGGCATTGAAGTGAGGTCCCTACAAATTATGGGGCCCTTTCTCTGCACTCCACTGTAAACCTCATGTTGCACCGACCTAGTAGGTATAGATATTTTCAATTATGTATTAGATTTAAATACGTATTTGTCACTAATAAACATTACATGATATGACTGGAATAGCTATTGAAAAAAGTAAGTAAATTACCAATATAAGACCAAAATGTTTATAGCAGAGTTAAAAAGTTGGCGAAACGCGAATAATACTAGAATATTACCTCTGTAAAGGTCCTCCAAACAAGAAAATGGTTATTATTTTCTTATCTGGCATAAAAGATATCAACCTCACGACGTTTTTTGGAACAGTCTCGCTCGAGTCATTGAATAATCTAGCAATATTGATAGGAATGGAAGGCATCGGTGATCTCAACACTATCATGTATCAGAGGAAAAAATGTGGCACACAAACCCTTTCATTTTTCGTTTCGATGAAGCGACCCATATAACTTTGTTTCAGCAAAACTATTTCCCAAATTAAAGATTGGAATTTTCTCTGGCATGCTTTGTCTTGACCTTTCGGAGAAAAAGTCTTTTCTTTTACTGACTTTTTCAGTTGGTGAATGTATGGAATTTAATTTGGACTGTGACCTACTCGTGTATCACTTTTAATTTCCGAAAATAAATGTTCTTGTCTAGTAGGAATGATGATGAATTATTGAAGTTTCGAACTGACGTCAATCGGTTTGTGTTTCGATTTAGAAGCTTTGTCAGAACTTTCAAATGAACTAAGTCCTAACAAACATATTGACAACACGCCCCAGGGTCGCCTCGCAGCTTTGAGTGGTGCAGTCGCCCTCTCCATATTTACGATATTCACGGTTAGGCCTATGGTTAGCATAAGTAACCATGTAAATTCCCCTGCACGAAACCTCACCTTCACCTCTGAAATCCCAAAATTGCCCTCGAAATCATTTCTCGAATATTTCAATGTTAGCGTTGCATTGTCCAGTGTCTTCTACATTCTTGCGAAATTCTAGTGGAAGGTATTTCTCGTAACTATACCTCTTCCAAGCTGCGATGATCCTTTTGATGGATGCCATACCTACAACGTAAATGTGTCGCGTTTTGTGAATAATGCCAAAGTAAGAACTTAAAATGTTGCTACCGGAAAGGCCTATGAATATTTTTTATACATAAAAGTGCTAGTTTTATTTATAAGCAAAATGGTTAAAGTGGTAAATAATTTAATATAAATATGTATAGATTATTATCATATCGAAATGAGACACAAAACGAATTACTATTTTAAACTAGTATGTCTATTGATTTACAACTTCTCTGTCGAATGGGAGCGCGGCGCGGGCCGCGGGGTTCGCCATGTTGTTTTTGGACGACGAGTCTGGGTGAACTAAGGTCTGTTGATAATTTTCAATTAATGTATATTTCACGAGCTATGTTAATTGTTTCAATATAATCAGTCTTCTGAAGTTCAGTGTATAATTTCGGAGTCCTCTGGGGATCTGAGAGCTGTTCGATTTCATATATTCAAATTATTAATTATTTATAGATTATTGCATGTATATCGTTTGAGTCTATCTCGTTCACTCACGTATACATGATATCCGCAGCGTTCGATTGCTGCATATATCGGAGGTGCCAGAATCGGAATCGCAAGCCATCTATTGAGCGCTGGTGTGGCCCCGGTGACAGGTGCCCAACCCAAAAGGAGTACGCCCCCGTCCAGATCATTCATAATGGACCAATTTACATAATAAGAGACGTCTATAACAAAGTTTCTTTGGAAACTTTTTATGCGTCGGGGATCAAATTTTATTACATTATTATTATACTGGATTCCCGTACGACACGGAATGCCAAATTGCCAATGAGTTCTTGGCTACAATTAATTCTTTTGTTTCTATTTTTAATTGAAATTGATGGTACCTACGGTAGTAATATGCTTCGTCACCATGTACGGCTTTCATATAGCCTTGTTTTATACAAGGATATATAGGTAAACCTTTTAAGTCTGGCTGCGCCCGTGACGTAAGAGGGGCGCGGGGCGAGACGACAGAGCCCTCTGTCGCCTCGGCCCTCTGTGCATGCGACCAGCTGGAAGTGGGGCCTGCCTCCCGCTCGCTGCCCGCTCCCCTCTGTCGTCTCGCCCCGTGCCCATCTTACATCGCGGGCGTAGCCAGTCTATGGTTTACCTATACCTACCTTCTTTTATGGTGGTCGAGATAGGAACCAATGTAGAAACATTCTTCTTCTGAGGGTTGTAATCTTTCTATAGAAATAACTACATAGAACGATTCTCGTGGGGTGATGGTGTGGATTTCAGGTTATCTCAGTGTGCAGTTTACTTAGGTTACCTACCTTACGATATTTTCCTTCACCGTTAGACAGAGCAGTCAATAAATGTTCGAAAAACCGAAAAAGTCATTTGTACATGAAAATGCATGGTTTCGAACCAGGACCTCCCTCCCGCACGGGAGCCCGGCGTCCTAGCCACTACGCCACCGCTGTTTATGAACAGAAATATTTAGATTATAAACCTACTTAACTGAACCTAGTTTGGTTCTTGAGATAATTTGTCACATGGCCAAGAAGCTAAAGTTTGATTTATTCAAGGCAAACCTGGAATGCCGGATGAGGCTGGCTGCGCCGCAGGGACGTTTTCCGGAATTGGTGCCTGATATATGGCCCCACACGTACATTCCACTGCTTTAGAATGCGCCCGCCCGCCTGCACTGGCCTCACATTTGTGAACTGGAATTCTTTACCAAACTACGGGACTTTTGGATTTTTTTATCAGAACTTGAATTATTTAGCTGGAGTCCTGGCGTATTACAGTATTTGCAGTTAACCTTCAAATCGGCATTTTTCTGACATCCGAGTGTGTAGTGAAAATATACAAAGTAATAAATCCATTGACTTATACTCGTACCTATCAAGGATTTTATTAAAGTCAGTCAAAAACGAAGATTATTTTTTAATTGGATAAAATTAAAAATAATTAATAAGTAAACGGTTTTTACGGTTTTATACATAAATTCAATGAGGACATAAAACGCAAAGCGTTGCGTAGATGGAGACACGAGCACACTCCGTAAACAGAAAAGCAAACCGAAACGTCATTTTTTTAGAGCGTCGGTGGCACAGTGGCTAGGACACCGGACTCCCATGCGACGGGTCCGGGTTCGAAACCGTGCAGTGCCATGTACCAATGAGTTTCTCGTATTTTTCGAAGACTTACTGTACATTTACCGACTGCTCTAACGGTGAAGGAAACATCGTGAGGAAACCTGCACACTGTGATGACCAGTGTGTAAAATAGGGTAGGCACAAAAGATCCCAAAGGGCCGAAGTGCCGCTGGAGTTATTCCCGGCCCCCTATCATAAGATAAGATAAGAACGTCATTTTTGAAGATATCACAAAGTTCTCACAAGTTATTTGGATTAATTTAATTTCTCAAAGCTATAGTAAAATTGTGATGATATCATGGCATCATATGACCATTTCAAAATATCAAACCTAAAAAATCTGTTAAAACAGCGTGGCGCGAGTCTGAAGGAATTTAGTGGAAAGGTACGTATCTACATGTTGATATTTGGCGTTATGTGCTAATTTAAAGTTTATTAAACAAAAATATTGTAAAATCATCCAATATTATTTAAAATAATAATTATTTATTTATCAAATTAATGTCATTGAAAGCAATAAATTTAGGTTGTTATGTTTGGAACAAAATCATCATTAAGTCGTACAAGTACGTCGTATTTTTGAATGTTTTTGTAATTTGTTATGGACTCTAAGTTTTATTTGAGAGTCTTATAAAACCAATAATAAAAAAATAATGGCTGTATGGACCATACTCCTTTGCCTTTCCTTTTAGAGATGAATATAAAAACAACAATTACAATACATTTTGATAATTTGAGTTTTGTTTATTTACGTTTTGGAGTTTCTCCCGCGCTTTTGTCGCGTCCACACCAGCTTTTTTTCATTGTTTTGCAAATTGTTTTACAGTAGTGCTTTTCAAGTAAGAATGGTGTTTTTTATTCGAAGAACGTCTACTAAATGTGATTAATGTGTGGGACAGTGAAGTAAAGTCAAATAAGACGCTGCAGCCCGATCCGTACTTGGCTGGATTTTGAAGAGCCGTACTGCGTCCGGGACGCCTTCTTCTTTGGTTCGGATGGTGCAGAAGCGTGGAAGATTCTCCCAGATAACATTGAAATGTGTCACACCAGCATTTTAATAAAGACTTGCAAGAGTTGTTTACATCAGACATGGCTGTATGGGCTCAGTTCCCTTTGCCTTAAAAAAAAACAACAACAATTATTTACGTTTTTCCGCGGTCACGTATCGTAGGTTTCAGAATTATTATTATTTATTTTAAAACAATGGAAAACGTGCCGGAGAATGTGTTAAGAGAATCCACACGTAATTTACTAAAATTAAACCGCCGTTTCCAGCGGGACGAAGATAGTGATGTACGTCGTTGTATGGAAAATCTAAGGTAAAACATACTCAATTATTGTATATTTGTATCCGTTTTATAGTTATTTTTTTATTTCTACTCAAACCAATTTGTTTTTATATCAGCAATTATTCAATATTGATTTTGAGGTTATGTTTACCTATCACTTTTACTGGAATTTACTTATTTTTCAGAATAAAACCAGAGAGTGTAGCAGACATAGCCAATAGACTGAAGACCAAGACGGCCATATCGTTATCGGAGCTGCAGACCTTGAAGAACGGTCTCATGGATGACCCGAAGAACATCGAAGTGGTGCTCAATACTCACGGAGCTCTGAGGGGCCTGGTGCGAGAGCTAACAGGTGATTTGACTGGTATTTGGTTTAGAGAAATGGCAATAATATTTTTATTAAAATTTTTAAATCATGTGTGCCATCTTTTCCATAAAAGTTAAGTTAAGTTTTCTAGCATATCCTAAATATTGACCTAAGTTAGTTAGAGAATATAAGTATAGTAAGTATTGTTATGTATAGTAAGGGAGAAGCTGCACAGGACTCTGTGTAGTTGTCATAATGCAAACTAACAAAACCTAATCTATCCGAGCCGGTTCTGCATCCACTAGATTTTTCTAAAACCATTTCTTCATTTCTCTATATAGGCATTTTTTGCCTCGATGCTTCCCAACCTTGATATCATGCTCGGTGATCATCCTTTGGCAAAAGAGCTTCTGATGCCTGTGAGATTTGAAGTTATGATTGCTTTGTAGCAGTGAAGAATGAAGAAAAAATGCCATATAATGTCATTCTTGCAAATAGGTAAGCATTTCAAAAAGAGTGCAATTTGAGAACCAAAATGGGAGGGAGTCATACCAGTGTAGAGATAGCCACCACAAATAAATCTGTTTTGAACCATTTCCAAAGTCCCTACAACCACATTCCAGGCCACGAAGTGAGCAAGCAGTGTGCGGCGGCCGAGTGCCTCTGTAACCTGGCGCTCGGGGACGCCCGGGCCGGCCTGACGCTGGCCAAGGCGGCCGGGCCCTACCTGATCGCTGATCTTGACAGTCTTACTGAGGAGTTGGCTGTACGTTTATGTTTGTATTTTAAAATTATATATAATATGTATAACAGACCTTATAACTCTAGATATAAGTGCCGGGTCGTGCCAGCCATAAAGAATAGCACCACTCCAACTGGGTGTCGTACGAGACCAAAAAGGGTCTTAATGGATACTATTCTACACCTAGTACATGGCGGTAGGCTCACCACCTATCACGTTTGTCCACCAAGTCTTATGGCGAAAAGTGGGAACTACCTATAATTAAAGTGGTTCCTCTGTCTACCCCCTCGGGGATTATGGACGTGACAGTTATGCTATACTTCCCTTATTAGCGCTTCTTTATCTTCAACACTGTAGCTACCATGCGCGTGGGCAGTAGGCAACATAGCGGGATCAGGCGACCGCGCATGCGCACTGCTACTGGCGCAGGGAGCGCTATCCAAGCTATGCGCGTTGCTGCAGCCACGCGGTGACGTCAGCGATGGTGCATTGTACGCTATGCTGCACCTCGCGTATCAGACGAGGGACGGACTCAGGTATTAATTGAAAATTCTTTATTGCGTTATTGTGGTATTTTTTACAGATGTCTTAATGTTGTGTTTATTACAAAAATGTAGATGGTATGACTCTGTGTAGTCAGCCTGGTGTTGCTTACTTGCTTGCTTATCGTATGCTTGGTGGCCAACCTATTGTCAGAATTGTTCAGGCCACCCGTAGGTCTCTAACATGGCTTAACAACTGCTGACGAAAGACAACAACCGGGACCGAGGTACAGAGGTGCTCAGATGAAATATACCACTAGCCTGGTACTGACCGCGCCCAATCGTTAATGCTTGCATTACTGTTTCTGTTTGAAGGGTAAGAGAGCCAGCGTATTTACCTATTTGTCCTCAAGGTTAGCAGCGCATTAAAAACCCTCTAATAACATTGTAGTGAGGTGAGATGTCTATAGGGGACATTGACCACTTACCCGTGGTGGTGTTGGTGGCCCGCTTGCTTTCTAGTCTGCTTTAAAATAAAAAATAAACAAATAAACGTTTTTTCCTTATTTAATAATAATTATTTTTTAAACCCAAAGATTTTGAAATTACAGCGCGGGCTACTAGTCCGATTTTTGTGACTAAAAAAAATCATTTCTCCTTAATTAAGGCATTAATAAAAAAGTGGACAGTAGAATGGTTCTACGACTGTAGAAGAACTTCCAAATGTTTCAAAAGTGATCACCAGTGATCGGAGTAGGTAGAGCTGTTTTTGGTACTTGCCACATACGGTCATAATATGGATAAGTATGCCCAATAATCTCGGGATTTCCGGGATTGAATAAATATATTATTTAGATTTTTAATGTTATATTTGTTTTGATATACATTTAAGATTGGTGGCGAAATATTTTTTTTAACATTCATGGCGCTAGTGTACCTATGGTAATGTTTTAACTTCTTCGTAAGTTCACAATTTTTTAAAAATCGTAATCCGCCGAGTAAGGGCGAGGTTTATAAAAGTAATTTACAACATTTGCTCGATAACTTAAAACGGGATCCCGAAATCATATCCATATTAATATAACCTTTGAGGACATTGACCCGAAAGAGCCCTACCTACTCCGATCACAGGTGATCACTTTTAGAACTTTAGCTTTCTATTTCTATTATATATTGTTTCACTATGAGATAAAACATTAAAAAATTCTATTATATCTGTGAAACAATTCTACTGTCCACTTATGTTAACTGCCTTAATTCTGGAGACTTATTTTCGGAGCTGGCGTTAGTTTCTTTATTTTTTTATTGAACGGTAATTTAATTTTTATGACCAGAAAATATTTCTAATTTTTGTAATTATTTGTCACACAAAAATCCCTCTTTTCTCCTTCCAGATCAGAACACCTCACTAAAATTCTGGAATCGTTACCTGAACTACACACCGCTGTGTCAACATCTCAGCTCATGTTCATACTGTCCTGCCATAAAGACTTCAATATAGACACGCTGCCTTCGAGTTTTCTCCAAAGAATATTAGACCATCTCCCTGTAAGTATGGAAAAACATTTAGCTACATGCCAAGGAACTAAATTCTGTTGTGAATTAGTGTTCTTATTGAGGACGTTAGCTAATGTTCAAATATGTGGTGATACGTGTAAAGTGATGTTGAATAGTTTCTTAGATTTAAGTGACAATTTCAAAGTGGTTTTAAGCAAAGACAGCGATGTTAAGGAAGCGCTGCTGTGGCTGTTAGGTAATCTTTATAATTTCTGTAGTGATCATGTGTTTTTTACTAATCTATTGAAGTGATGTTTACTTAGCGAAATAAAGGCTGAAGTTCTAACGAATTTATAATAACAAAAGCATGAAAAGTGTGCCATGTGAGTTTTTATTCCCACCATCTTTTATAGGCTAGGTTTTGGAACACAGTTTCCGATAGTTGGTGGCTATAACTTAGTCACTTGTTTTACTATCAGTTGTATCATACAACTTGTATGATAGAACCGTGAATGAATTTATTTATTTCAAAAGATGTGCTGCTGAAAACTGAAAGTTTCTCGCGCCGCTTCTTTCCTACCAGCTATAGCACCTTACGAAGCGGTGGTAGAGTAAAATATACTTCCTACTTACTCACTCCGCTGGCGCAGCGACCCGAAGTGGATCTTGTCCTCTGATACCAAAGAGCGCCATCGCTCTCTCTTGCGCAGTCTCGAGCCAGTCAGGCGCCCGGAGCTCCCGCAGATCCTTCTCCACTTCATCGCGCCAGCGGTATCTGGGACGTCCGACCGGACGTCGTCCGTTAGGGCGTCCCACATACGCTCGTTTAACTGCCCGATCCTTCCCCATCCTAGTGATGTGTCCGAGCCATCGGAGTCGAGCCGCTTTCAAAAAATGACGTTTTAAAAATGTACTATAACGTACTTTACTTCGAATAAAGACATTTTTATTTTGTTTATTTATTTATTTTGAAGCTAGTATCTAGTATAGATGAAGCTAGCTAGTAGCTATAGGTATAAAATAGTCAAATAGTACAAAAAAGTCCTTAAAAAAATCAGATAGATCTATCCAAACAAGGATTTTGAAATTCACTCCGAGGTCGCTAGCTAGTAGTCAGATTTCTGTGGTTCTAATAGACTTTAGATGACAATTAGTTAGATATATATATTTATTAGATAAAACACCTTTCCGCTCCAATGCAGAGGTGTTCTCCAAAAAATGTTTTATATGTATGTTTATGTATGTATTGCCATGCCAATCGCGCCACGTTCTATCCATACCTCCACGGAACAAGCCCACAGCGCGTTCTATACTACCACTAGCGCTATCTAGTTCCTTGCGCAGGGAAGTAGAAAGTTCCAGAAGTAGAGTGATCAACAAAAACCCCACAAAACTGGGGCTAATTGCGTCTGGGCGGCGGTAATTTGTTCCATCAGATTTTAGTAGAAACGGGGGAGACATTCTCTCTGCTCCATGTCGACAGCGTATCAACTGCTGCAGTTTATAGCAACGGTGACCACTTATCATCAGGTGTAAGTACTATCTGCTTATGTCTTTTTTTTGTAGGCTGCCGGGCATTATTTCTATTTTTTTAAATATCCACTATAACTTTGTACCTATTGTTCAAAATTTTACACTCAATATTTTGTTTCAATTAAAGATTATTTTTTTAATCTGTTTCTTTACAAATACAAATATTCTTTATTGCACACAAGACAAAATACAGAACAGAATAGCGACAACAATAGGGATCCGTTTTCCGTTTGTCGTGTAATATTTTGTAAAGTATGACTCATAAGAAACCCCCCCCCCTTTTTTTTTTCGTACTGATAATTGCTGTTGGTCCTTAACCGGGGTTTTTGGGGCGAGCGCTAAATGCGCTCTAGTCTAGAGGAGGACTTAAAAACTACTATAAGAAGCGACTGCCTAAGGGCACCCAGGTAGGTACGGACCTCGGCTTAGGACGTCGCTGGGGATGGAGGGGTCGGGGAGAAGCGGCCTAGAATACGCCGATAGCGCGTGTTAGCGCCAGAAGCGGGTCGCGGGTATGTAGGTGCTGTGTGTGAACTATTATCGGGTGGGTCTTGGTCCATCTATAGTTCCACAAATTAGTTCTACGATAGAACAAAATGGACAATAAATATCCAGATAGTTCTACTGCTCTGACTTTTCGTTCTACAGTAGAACATTTATTTATTTTCTGAAGAAGCAAATCGCTTCGTACGAGCATCAAATTCATCCTTCACATTAGAATTTGTAGGTAGAGTATCAATTGGATCTCGCCAACCGTGTGATACAATCTACTTATGGCAACAAAAAACATAGAAAAAAGGAATTTCATTGGTCAGTGACTAGAGATAATGAAAGTGGTTTTCAGATAGATTATCAGCCTAAATGAAAGAGTATTATTACTACAGTGATGCTTACTGTCGTCTTGTATTTTCCTTTACAAAGATGCAGTGTCACCGTGTCATACATAACTCGCTTCATAGAGTCTCATACCTGGAACTATGACTTTTCTTGGGAAACTAAAATGAAAATGGTAATAATTTGCAATAAATATATTATCATATCAATAATTATAATAATTTTATAATAGTAATAGTATTTAGATTAATAATGATTAAGGCTACATATAGCATTTAAAAATGGTCCGTCCCTCTCACAAACCTACAGCGGGAAGGAGATAGTAATACCTAAATGGCAGTTATTTTGGAATGGAATATTTATAATGGAATATCACTTACGAAGTCCAACAAGAACAACACGAAATGTGTACAAAGACGAACAAGAAACGTTGTGTAATGTGGTTGTGATAAGTTCAGATGTTGGGGTATAAGTGCTGGCAACACAACTCGCGACGCCATTTTCTCACTCGCGTCGCGAGCTGTGTTGCCAGCACAATCAATACCGCTAGATTCGGCAGTAATTTGATTTAATCGATCTTGTCCCACATCCGAATTTAACGCACCCTGTCCCTATTATATGTGCACTGCTGGCAGGTTTTCGTAATGTGATAATGGCACCAATTCTGGTGAATCTCTCGCTAAATTAAAACATCGCTAAACGCAGTGTCACCTTCACTCTCACACAATCTAATATATGAGTGAGCGTGACAGTTACATTTAGTTTTAGCTTTATATTTTGCGGCCATACCAGAATTTACATAATTGACGTTGTTTTATACTTATGCTATAGGTACAAGTTATATAATGAAAAACAAAATAAAAAACGACTTCTTACAAAACCACATAATATATAGGTACCTACTACGTAAAAACAGATTTGACCATCATTTCGTTACCATGTTATACATAATTTACATGGAGAAAATGGAGCGCCACAAATGATCGTGCATATTCGATTACATGCCGTCTAAACTTCTCCGGCATTCGGCTAATTCGATCTATAAATGTCAGTCTACGTTCTCACTTCATCTATGCCATATGAATGTAAAAATATCGACTACAAAATGATCCCAAATTTCCAACGATGGGCTACAGCTAAAATGCATTCTGTTGCATCTAGGTTTGTGAGAGCGATGCGTTTAGAGTGCATCCCAGATAACTATACTTTCAGTACCAACCGAATCAATATTTCAAAATTGAAAAAAAAAAAACGAATTTCAAATGTTATTTTTTAAACGTAATGGTGTATTATTCCTCGTTTAATATTCCTTAATAATAATTTTCTTGGCCATTTCTAAGAACACAGTCATCTGGCAAGCACTCTAGCGTATGGGACAGTACAGGAGTACAGTGGGGATGGTAGGGTGATGGTGGGGGTGGTAGGGTAGTTATGTGTGGTCGGTGGTGTGTTTCCGGTGGTGGTGACGCCGAGGGCGGGCGCGGCTGCCACCCTCGCATGGTTGACCGTTGCTCACTGGAAAAACACTACAGCTTACTACAAAGTCTAAAATATTGTGGAAAATATAGGCTAGACGCGGTGGTGTCAACCGAATAAATATTGTAGGTACATACCATCACGGTATTCCCTTGTGGCGGTATAAATATTATACAAAATGGATTATATTTTAAAATCAAAATGGTTCAATATTTTGAACATACTAATTTAAAACTTTTAATTTCATCTCTAGTAACAATTGACTATAGAAAATCGTTTCCATTTTTCACAAATGATAATGGAAATAATTGCATTTATTCAAATAAATTATTACAAAATTAATTTAATTAAATTACGTAAGTACAGTTCAAATTAAATAATATAAATCGTATTAAAACAGTTCGTATAAGACGGCCTTTTTTAAAGTAATTTTGATTATAATTTTTTAAATATATTTTTAAAATTTTGATATTTTGTTTTTAATTTTACAACGTGAATTAGTTGATTATGATTGACCACGAGTTAGTATTAATAGATATTTGTTATGTTATATTAGTCCCTCAAAACATGCACAACAAAGCAAAATGTTAGAAAACAAAAAGCTTAGTTAGTAGAGTTAGTAATTATAATCTTAGAAAATCTTTTAACCATAGGAAATGGAAAATTGATATGGGAATTAGAATTGGAAAAATAAACCAATGTTTTTGTATCACCCTCTATCGACCTGGTGCATTTTGTTAACCACGCCTGTATAAAGCCTCACCGTTGCCATGTGGTATCATTCTAGTAACCACGACTTTCAACTCTGGGTACGTGGCCATAGAGTGTAGAGTCGATTGGTCTCGTATGCTCGGTAAAGCGGTCAAGGGATCTAATCGCGAGCGCTCTGCAACTGAATTAAACACAAAATAAATAGGTACAAATTAATGTGTTCACGCAAAAATGTTCATTTTTGAAAGTGTTCACTTGGAAAATTGACATTTTAGAGAGTGTGTACTTTAAATAATGTATGACCATTAAATATTAATACCTTCGCTAGGCGAAGATCTAATAAAAAATAAACATTTGAGTTGCTGTGCAGTTTCTGAGGTACTATAGCAAATATTTTGAGGAAACGCGCCACTACGATTAGTTCACTCAGCTCGCCGACAGGTGTCGCTGTTCGTGCGGATACATCGAGTCCGTGTTTCCATACAAACATAGAACGCGCTATCGATATATTCAATGGGACTTCGCCTATATACGAGCACCAAACATCCGCTGGTGGACCCGTACTACTGGTCACCAGGTACACCACAATAGCACATAAGACGCAAAGCGTTGCGTGTAGGTGGAGCCACGAGCACACTCCGTAAACAAAAGCAAAATGAAACGTAATTTTTAAAGATATTACAAATTTATCGTTATTTGGGTTAATTTAATTCCTCAAAGCTATAGTAAAATTGTGATGATATCATGATATCATATGGCTATTTCAAAATAGCAGACCTAAAATCCTGTTAAAACAGCGTGGCGCGAGTCTGAAGGAATTTGATGGAAAGGTACGTGTCTACATGTTGGTATTTGGCGTTATGTGCTAATTTAAAGTTTATTAAACAAAAATCTTGTAAAATCATCCAATATTAATGAAAATAATCATTATCAAATTATTGTCATTTAAAGCAATAAATTTAGGTTATGTTATGTTTAGAACAAAATCATCATAAAGTCGTACACGTACGTGTTGTTTTTACATGTTTTTTTAAGTGGCGCCTCTAGTGGTAAAACATTGCAGGATTATTTCCTATTGACGTTACGTCATTCCGTGTCCCGTGTTAGCATATTTATTTATAGAAGGTTACCTGTGGGCTCGTCTGGACTCTTGACGCTGGCCGTGTCTCCGTTTGTGGCGTGCTTCTTCTTGTGCTCGTATCCATTCGCTCGCGGCCGTGTATGATCTGCAATACAAGTCAAGATGCCGTTGGATCGTTTGGCTAGAGCTCGCTGACTGCAACCCTTTTTTTATTAACGGGTTCATAAGATACCCGGTCTCCGGAGGGAGAGGCCGGATTATGTGGGATTTTATCCACTAAAACCACCTCGATGGCCGACGGCATTCATATCGGAGGGCTTCCTGGGCGTAGGTTGCACCTTCTAGTTCCTGCTGTGACACTGATGAATTTTTCGCGCTGAGTGTTGTGTTTGAACTAGAGGTGCGACGGATATTGGAGAACGGATGCACCTCTAGTTCGGACACAAGATTCCGCTCAGTGGCTCCTGGCTGAAGCTCAAGAGTAGTCAGTCCCAGGCATCCTTCATCAAACGGTGGCATCAAAGTTCACTGTACAATGTGGATTCTGGAACAGGAGTAGCGGTGTGATGAAGAGGTCCCACGGCCTGTTTTGTGGCAGATCAGGGCGCGCCAGGACAGGCGGGCGCACCGCGGGAATAGTCTCGTCTGTTCTGGCCTGTCGTCGTCTGAGCTCGTCCGTCCGATATGTCGCGAGTCAATATCTACAAAGGCGCGGCGCGGTGTAAACCTTCTCGTTGATTTCTTGAATAAAACCAGCGAAATATTATACCCTAGAAATGTAATAGACGCACGTGAGTTGCGCCACAAAATGTGTACTCAGGTGGGCGGGGCTTAAGACGGTGTGCAAGCGGCGAGCTTTTACGGGAATTTTGTTGGAAGTTACTCGTCTAGGGTTTAATATGCCGCTGAATAAAACCAATCACAGCGGCTGCAAATGCAACGCACTTTATATCACAAGACATTTGGGTAAGGCGATTTATAAGGCGACGACAGGCGACACAGGCCCTGGGTACGCACACGGCGCAGGGCCCGCTCGTCCGCAGAGACCATGATGGTTCCTCTTCACGATCAGCCATGATGGGCGACTGTGTGGACACGCGCACGGTCAATCGCACGCATTCCTTTGATGTGCGTACAGTCGACCATAGGCCAACCTACCCAAAACGTCAAAGGCCATGGAACATTGCAGCATGGCACACCTACTCTCCGTGATTTAAAAAAAATACGATTTCTCGGCGATCGATTTCAGCTCGATAATTCGATAGAGGGCATATCAATAGAAACATAGACATATCTTGACAAAAACTCCTATAGTATCTCAGAACCCAGATATTTGACGTTGAAAGTTTTGTTTTTTTAGTAAAATCCGGGGTCAAATATCTGGGTTCAGAGATACTTTAGGAGTATTTCTCAAGAGATGTTTTATGTTTCTATTGATGACTTCTATCGAATTATTAAGCTAGGATCGATCGCCAAAAATCGTCTTATTTTTGAAATGGCGGAAAGTAGGTGTGCCAATAAGGTCCCAAGACCTTTGAGAATCTGAAATGTATCATTGCGCAGGCATAAAGTTGAGATTTAATCGAAGGTTTTTGACATATGGTATACTATAGCTTGTGGTCGACTGTACGAAAAACCGATGGCTATCCGATTGTCGCCGATTAAAGGCCGTCATCACACGATCATACCCTCTGCACGATCGTGCGTGCCTGTAATCGCTCATCATGGCCGATCGTGAGAGCTGATGGTGTCGACTCACTGTTGGCATAGACGGTGGAGCGTATCTGCTGCCCGGCCAGCTCGGGCAGCGTGAGCGGGCGCCGCGCGCGGGCCGCCCCGGCCGCGCCCCCCGCTCTCTGACACCCGCCCACGCTGTACTCCCTGCGGGGTCATACAGACGGCTTATGATTTGATACACTGTACAAGGATGGAGTAGTTTTAAGGTTTATGGGGCGGGTTGGTCCATCTAGTTTATTAGTTATACGATATAACAAAATGGACAATACATTTCCAGAAAGTTCTACTGTTCAGTGAGTGGACTATTCTGTAATTACTAGCAAAGTGCCTAGAGGAGGAACAGCAGATATCAGTAGATACTAGTAAGCGCGTATTCCCAATAACCGCGCGCGGTACATGCGGCGTCTGCGTGCATGCCGCGAGCGCATTGTACCAAAGACCAGAAACCCCAGAAAGTTTGTTTGCGAGGGTTTCCAGACCCCGCTGACTCACTCTCGGAGTGGCTCCCGCCAGAACTCTGGCGCGTGGACCGACGGGAAGTAGTTGTTCTGGTAGCCGTAGCCCGCGTCTAGACCGCTGGCACGCAGGCTGGCGTGCAGAGAGTTCTTCATGCACTGCAACTGCTCGACGGAAACGTTAGGACGTTAATAGAGGTTACAATGGTGTTGTTCGTAAACCAATGTTAGGAAACATTACTGGGACTACTTCGTGCATTTTATTTTCTGGGGTGTACCCTGACTAGAAAAATAAAAACCCTCGCCCGTTCCTCGCCATATTACGGAAATAAATTGAACTACATATTTTTTTCATAGCGAACTCAGACAGACTATAAAACTGTCAAAAGCGCCTTCTTGACAAAGTTTTTATATTCCTGGTCAGACTATATTATGGGTAATGGGTATTTTTGGCTCTGGTTTCAGTCATTTCTATGGTGGGGTGTTTAGATAAAGAAAACACATCTACCTAACAGACAGACAGACACAGACAGAAGAACAAACCATGCGCACAATTACAGTGCGTATTTTTTTTTTCAGTGTACTCTATGGTGCAAACTCAAATGCAGGTACAGATACGAATGTAGATACATTCATTTCTAATTAAATCTCAACTAAATAGTAAAATTAGGTACCTAATAGCAATAAGTGTTTTAAACAATTAACTAAGACACAGTTGAACATTTTAAACAGCTAACAAATTGCAAACTAATCCGCTTATTAAGTGCCTACTTACAATCCTCGCGACAAAACTAGATTACCTGAACGAGTCAATTGAGACTTACGTTCTGTGAAACCATCAGCGGCAACATGTACAAAGGGTAGACTGGGCTAAAATGCACAGGGGCCAGAATAAAAATATATCTTTTGAAGTGCATATGCCGCCATCGCGTCACCGGATTGGCTAGCCGGCTAGCCGGAAGCTCGGCCTACAGTTAACCTTGTTCAAGAATTAATTGTCAACAATCTGTCGTACTGAGAGCGCCAACACTTTTCGATTTTAAGGATGAAAGTTAATAAAATAATTCGATCGCTTTTTCGCGGTAAAACACGTAGCGCAGGCGTGTATGGGTGCCTCGGTAGTTATGGTCGATCGAGAGAGATAATGATATAAGTGGGATTTTCGCTTTCTTCTTTAGGCAATAAATATAATTCTATTTCAAGTGTATTAGGCGGTTTTTGGAACTCGACTTTCGCTCTCGATTACGGTGTAAAACTCTTCATATTCTAATACTAAATCCCCTCTCCCCACACCCCTCTGTATAGGTACTAAAAATGAGACTTCCCCCCTCCCGCGGCTCTCTCGATCGACTTTATCGTGCCGTCATCGTCAATAAGTTCAGCACTTTTTTTTACTATTGTGGTCTTCCCGCTTCTAACCGTGACCATATTTTGAAACTGAAAGCATTCCGATTGTTGGCGCTATCAACCGAACAGCGGGCTGCAATCCTTGAGCAGGGCAGGGCGTCGGCAGAGCGCAGCGCGTGCGGGACATACGTGTGCGTGTCTTGCGTGTGCGCCGTCAAACAAGAGGTTGGTGACGCCGCCGGCCGCCGCCGCGAGTACCTCTCTGCGCTGCCGCTCGGCGTCGGCGCGCAGCCGCCGCACGAGCCGCTCGGCGTCGGCCAGCCGCGCGCGCAGCTCGCCGCGCGTCTCGTCCGCCTCGTCGCCGCCGCGTGACGTTTCCGAGTGGACGGTGCTCCGCGCTATTTCCAGTTCGCGAAGTTTTCTGTAAGGCGTGTTTGAAGGAGATTTTATTTAGATCGGAAAATATTCTTTGCTTTTTCAACTCTTATGGTGGAAAATGTTTTCGCGCAACGGATCTGCAGAGAGATTCGTACACGTGCAGGTGTTTCAGATTTTCCCATAAAAATACTGGACCGATTTTAACAATGGTTTCACTGATCTATAGCTTATTGTCTAAACTACCTGACAGTGAAAGAAATTTTAGTATCGGTCTAGTAATTTTAAGAAAATCTCAATTATATATGTTGCCCCAATACTGTACGTATATGTTTCATTAAGTTCACTTATAGCGGCTGCAAATGAACAATCATCATCCATGTTTTCAATGTCATGTACTTACTCTGCCTGAGCGTCGACCAACCGCTGCAGCTGCAGCGCCCTGGCCTCTGCAGCCCGCGCCTCCCCTCGCGCCGCGGTCGCCTCGCGCTCCAATCGTGATACTTCACGTTTCAGGTTTGCCTCCTATACAGATAAAACAATATGTCGTAAATTTAATCGGGCATTTTATATATTTTTTTAAACTATACTTCATTCATATCATAAATTAAATAAGCGCCTTGTTAGACCTAAATTGGAATGTACCTTCCCTAAATAATTATATTTATTTCACTGTCAAACTGTTTTTTTTTTCTGTGGTTACTAAAATCTAATTTGAAACACATTACATTACCTCATTACTTTCAGTGCTTTCCTCGGCAACCGGGGAGCTAGTCTTTGGCGAAGATTCCTTGTTGAATATAAGTTGAAACTGCAAGTCTGTAATCAAACATTGTTTTGTTTACTAACTACAACATATATTATTACTAGTATTTCTCACAAATTTCTGTCGGTAATCGGTTCAGAGTTTCAATCTAATAATACAAATGCTAAGTCTTACTCGAGCTATAAACCAAACCAGAGTGACTCAGCAGCATATTTAGACACGTAGTTAGATGCACAGAATGATGATCAATCCCGGTTTATTTTAGTTCACCTACACTTCTATATGGACATGATCTACGTGCCGTGTGATAATTTTAGATGACGGTAATGTATTGTAATATTTATTGTCACATAACTTAATTTAAGTTAACATAATAAAGGGGGTCCTTTTCCAAAAGATTTCCTTAAAAAAATTTGGAAAAAATATATTCAATGTATTTCTGTGTGTAGAGTAAACCAAGAAAAAATCATTTTCTCGGAAACTTACGGAGGAATGTTTTATAGAAATACATGTAATATATGTTTATACCAGATATTTTTACCGAAAGCTTTTTTTCAAACAAATCCTGCCGAAGAATGAACTAAAGCTGAAACTGGTGTAGGAGCTGCTATAGCAGCAGGTAACCAAGAACTAAAAGAAATTAGAGCTCTTTTTGTTATCGCGGCTATAATAATTATCCCCCCTACTACTATTATCGATATATCATTTCGCATAAATTCTAAATAAAAAATATAATTCCAACCCCCATAATTTAATATTCAAGAAATTACTATTAAAATACATACATCCCCAATTCGATTTGATAGAGCAGTTAATATCCCAGCATTATAAGACTTTATATTTTGATAAAAAATTACTAAACAATAAGATACTAATCCCAATCCATCCCATCCTAAAAAAAATCTGATAATATTTGGTCTAATAATTAATAATTAACAAAATTATAGAAAAAACAAATAATAAAACGACTTAAATTTAATTCTGAACTTTTATATCTCTTTCTGTAATAAATAACAACAGAGGAAATTAAAGAAACAAATATTATAAATAACAAAGACATCCAATCTAATAAAATTGATATTACAATTCTAGTAGAATTTAAAGAAATTACCTCCCACTCTAAAAAATACACTATATTATTTATAATAAAATAAATCACAATATAAAAAATTAATACTCTAAAAAAAACAAAAAAAATATCTAACAAAACAAATAGAATTTTTATAATTAACCTAAAATGAATTTTATTCATATTTGACCATCAATTTATGTGTTATTTCTGAATTTTTAAGAAATGCACTTAATATTTGTTACTTGGAAACAACCGAATTGGTATTGCATAATTCTATAAGAGTTTTCTGCCTGCAAACCAATGTAATAAATAATAAATAAATGTATTTTGCAACTTACATTAATACAAGAGTGGTGGATGCTCTAAATCCCGCACTAGGATACCCTGTGTCGCGGGATTTAGGCTCTTCTATTTAGGAACAATTTTGATTTATAATGTGACAGAGAGCTTGGATTTGAGCAGACCGAATTGTGTACAGGGTAAAATTTTCCAGCGATTTCCCATGTGCTGGACGCAGCTGGGCATATATATTATATGTACCTACTTGTAGATTATAATTTGATGTTTTATAACTTAGGTTAGGTCATCATTCACGGTTCTGCACATCTTCAGTTTTACCAGTACCAATGATTATTTTTATTCAGAATGTTAACGAAACGAAATTTTTATCAGGAACAAAAAAATAATTGAAATATTTCCTTTTTTTCCAAGGACTTTGACTATCTTCGATGTTAGTGATAAAGATCTTAGAAACGGTAATTGATAGTTCGAGTTTGAGCTGGTTCGGTTATAACCGGTGCCGCTCTAACATCTGGAACCGTAAGGATCTGATCACCACGAAGATAATGACTGGATCTCACGATCAGTAGAGGGAAATTTTATTTTATTTTAATTTAATTGTAAAACCAACAGCACTTAAAGTAAAATACAAACAAAACTAACAATAAAAGACCAATTACAGGTCTTCACTAATAGAAATAACTTACGAAAAGAGACTAACTTAAGTATACTTAGTATACCTCGATTCCTCTCCCTCAAGGCCTCGATCTCAGCGTGAAGGCCGCTCAGCATGAGGCGATGCTGTTCCTGCAGGAACCGCACGCTGTGCTCCAGGTGCGCGACCCTGGCGACCGCATCGCTACCGATGATAAACCCGCTCCCGGTTTGGTCTGGTGGAGATTTCTTCACCTGGAATTGTGGAGTGACTTGTTTTAAAGGTGTTGAAATCGTATCAATTCTGTAGTTTAACACGGGATTCTTACCACGGTTTGGGGTTATTTTGTTGTTGTATCGTGAAATTCCAGTCTTACAAACATGATTGGTAAATGGTGAGGAATGAAAGACGATGAGAATAGTTACTGTTGGTTAACTCAAGAAGTGACCACGAAAAGTCCCTAATAATAAAATAACGGGGAAAAAACAAAACAAAAGGTATAAAATTAAGGAAGCGTTGTTGATATTGGACATTGGGGAAAACATTGAATGGAAACTCCGCTAGTAATTCAAACAGTTGACGTAGAGAATACAAATGCTCCTCAATTAAAAATTATTTATAAATAAGTGTAGGTACTTAAATAAATATTGCATCAAAAACACAAGGAAATGTTGAAACATTCAAGTATTTCTGTACGGACATCGATCAAGCGGTGAGAAAACCCCATATGATGAATAGTTGAATACAATAACTTTCCGATATGTCAATGACCGAGGAAGTCCTTTGTGTCGACCAGTAGCTTGAAGAGTATGTTATCAAAATTAAACTGTAAACATTACTGTTATTATCGTGGTTCAAATATAATTTCATTCAAAATAAGTAATTGTAAATCGTAAGCCAGAATTATCGTTACATGTAAAAATAATAAATTAAATGCGAAATCTGGGAAATTCTACTCACCTGTAATTTGGTGAAAGGAGCCGCCGGAACCAGGACTTTGGAAGCCATCACTGGAGTTGAACACCGATCAGGCGGAAAGGAAATTTAAGTAGAGCAATCGACCTCCTTTGTTAGGAGCCGCCTCGGAGCACGACACACGCGCGCGTGCAGTGATAAAGATCCACCATTTGTGCACGGAAAATATAAGACGACCTTGCGTCCTACTACACGTAATAATTAAAAATAAATTTTCGCGGCGCAATGTAATGAGCGCGCCTTCGAAGATGTTTTTAACAATCCAGCAGGGGTCGTCGACCAGGCGACCTTGAACTAGTGAGCTGGTTGGTTTTCGCGGGTCGAATTGACCGTTTAGTATTTATGTTTAGCACTGTTGGGGATTTTGGGTGGGTTTTTCTTTGAGTTTTCTCGCGTGCGGACGGTTCGCCGGAGCCGCGGCTGCCCGGGCAGGTGCAGGCTGGCGGGCGTCGGGGAGGGGTGCAGTGTCTATCGATCGCGTCCGCCCCGCGCCCGCGCCCCGCTCGCTCCGTACCGTGCTGACTCACGGCGGCACGCACGGCACCGCTTCACTCTGCGCTGTCAGCCGCCGTCCCTGCAGGCCGTGGCGCGGTGCCAACGACTCTGATGGCTTTGTAGCGTGTCATCTCGGTGACATCCAATGACTTAATTTCAGCGAACTGCGAACTTTTCGCAAATAGCTTTTCATTGTCCTATGTAGAGCTGACGACACTTTCGTGTAACAGACAGAATTCTGTTTTTGACAATGTTACCAAACATCGTTTAATTGTTGATTAGAATGTCTACCTGTTTACAATAATTAAGGGAAGCGCACCAACTGGATACTTTTTAAAAACTCAAAAGTAAACATGAATTTCTTTACAACTTATTTATTTAAGACAGTCACAAACTTCGGTTCACTAATCAACATTATCATAGAAATGAAATTAAATAAGAAACCCTCTTATTTATTTTTTCAATTTAAAAAAATAAATGATATGAAAAATTGACAATGTTTAAAATGTACCCTAGTACTAGATGTCCAGTATTTGGGACATTTATCTCAATATTGGACATCCAGTATTGAGGAACATCTAATTAACTTCGACATAGTTCACAAACGAAACCGATTGTGTCTGAATCAACTTCAGCACAAAGTTCATATCGCCAGCGATAGCAACTAATGCACCTTATCCGCCTTTCACCTGAATTATCTTCAGAATAGGTAACCCATTTCTTTATTAAATTTTAATTATTGCATTGTATGCTCTTTGCATCGTCGCCTCGGCGTCCTATTTCTTAAAACATAAATATAAGCTTTAAATACGAAATTTTTAAATCATTGTACATGCTGTACCCTAATCCAAAATTGGGAATCCGTTGGTACCCAGTATTGAGACACTTGGCGCTTTTACAAAACATTGGGTATTAATTTTTTACAGCTGTTGAAGTTACTAACTCAGAAAATCTACGAACACAAAAATGTTCTTTACATTTTTACTACAAACTGAGAGAGCAGACATAGAGCTGTCGTCGACGCAGAAGCGCATACTAGCAATAACGTGTTAGTTTTCAGTCTAAAATCTAGAAGGCGACGTGTAGTTTTCTTGATAACGAGGTATCCAGTATTGCGCACCTATCCAATATTTGGTTCGTTTCCCTTACAGGGCGAGTTAAATTAAGTAAGTAGGTAATTAATTAAGGCAGTAACGTTTGTTATCATTACGCGGAGGACAGCATTAGTCTTCATATACCTAAACAAATAGCTTTAAGTAACCTAAAACTTAAAAAATATAGGTAGGTATTTAATTTGGTTACTGCAATCTGATGAGAACAATTTATAGAGAGCTATCGTAATAATTATAGGTACGTGGTAGCGGTAAATAAACGTATACGTAAAAAAGTTCTATATCTAAACAACTTCTGAAATTTTCTTTTTTATATCGTCTCATTTACCTAAAATAAAACATGTATGTGCTTTCGTATCGCATGATAGGGTTATTTTATTACGATACTAACTCTAAACAAAAAGTATAATATACTTTTTTTATTATAATATCAATATTATTGATATTGGGGCAGATAAGACTAAATTACATACGATGGTAGGTAAGTATGGGCTGTAAACAGCGACACATAATACCCCAGACGAGTAACTTCCAACAAAATTCCCGTAAAAGCCGGCACCCTACCTCACACCACTGTGTGCGAATTGAAAATAATGCCACACATTTCTCACACAATGAAACTCAAATTAATACAATTTATTTTAATTTGAACAAAAATAGGTCTTACGGCGATGTTACAAAGGCGAATATCCGTCTACGTAACTCTTACGTATGATGCGCAGTTCGATTTCAAAATTGGAAGTCTAACGCAAGCCGCTCGCACTCCGTTTTAAGCCCCGCCCACCTGAGTACACATTTTGTTTACGTTTCACTGTATTATTAGTTCTCATGAAATGCGTGAATAAGTTGAAAGGGCGCTCTAACTAATGAATCATTAGTGACCTTTCAAACTAATTTGTACATAATTTCATTTTTATGTATTTGTATTTAATATATTTATCTTTTGATAACAAAATTTCCCTTAGCGACGTCATGGTACAATTATTATCCGTTATAACATTTAAATTATTACTTACATGCTACTAGCTGCTGTAAATAAAATAAAATAAAATAAATAAATAAAAGGGCATTGTCAAAAGAAAAAGAAAAAATATGGCTGCTGCATAAGGCATTGTCAAATACGAATGTACATTATGTAATAGTAAGTTTGTACACCATTTAAAATGTAAATTTACTTAACGCTACTAGCTGCTGTAAAGGGGCATTGTATACGTTAACCTTACGTAGATAATTAGAGTAAGTATGTACAGTCGCCCACAGGTCAACCTACCCAAAACATTAAAATTTGAGAATCTGAAATGTATCATATTGCGCAGGTCATAAGGTTGATATTTAATCGAAGATTTTTGACAGATAGTATACTATAACTTGTGGTCGACTGTACTGTGTAGAGTTAAGCCTATATTTATTAAAAGATAAACCCGGAAATTTCAAACATTTTGTGACTATGTTGAAGACGGAATATCAACGAAGCGTGTTTTCTGTACTTATTAAAGTACTTGCATAATTTCGGAAAATATAAATCTATAAAACATCGAAACAATGTAAGTATATCAAACTATTATGTAGTTTATTTTAAAATCTATAACTAATAGGACATAAAACGCAAAGCGTTGCATAGATGGAGTCACGAGCTCACTCCGTAAACAGAAGTAAAACGAAACGTTATTTTTGAAGATATCACAAATTTATCGTTATTTGGGTTAATTTAATTTAATTTCTCAAAGCTTTAGTAAAATTGTAATGATATCATGGCATTATATGGCCATTTCAAAAAGCAGACCTAAAAAATCGTGGCGCGATTCTGAAGGGTAAAAAAAGATTTTGTTAAAAAGGAACGTATCTACATGTTGATTGGCTATGTACCATTGTGCTAGTGGCGCCTCTAGTGGTAAAACATTGCAAGATTAGCCGTCCGGCTCAGTTGTAGATACCTAAATGATTTCTGTATTGTATGACACTTTACCCCTGCCTCCCCTTTCTTGTATCTTATTTCTCATTTTTTTATAAGTGCCCTGTTAACGACACCGTCCAACCAAAAGTTTTTTTAAATCGGTTTTAGTAAATCGGACAGATTTTGAAACGGGCTCACACCGAAACCACAGAAATATATAAAACTGAAAATATAGATGGGTTCGCACACTTTGATAACGAAACAGAAGCAGATACTCATAGATATGTTTCGGTTTTCTTTTCTATGTTTCTGTCCGTTTACATTTCGCTTTAACTAAGGTTAACTTTTGAAGTTCTCCAAGGACCACATTGAACAATTTCCCTCAAAATAATTATGTGCAAAACAACAACCCACCTCACTAACAACATCGTCTTCCGACCCGCTGGATATAGTCAGTATCGCGGTTCTGCTCCACTGAGGAATGTGTCGAGACAGCGGCTTCAGCACCGGCGGCGCCCCCATTGCCTGCGATGGTCGCGTGCTAAATAACATGTCCCACACACCGCCAGCAGTCACACCCCAAAAGATAATCCACTTGCACACCGCCCGCGTAAAGATCGCACCTGTTTCGAGCGAACCGTTTGTGCCGCACGCGAGATTGTACCATCTGTTTTTAGAAAAATACGTATTATTATTATAAGTACCTACTTTTCACTGTTTATTTGTAACAAAAATTTCTTTTAAATAAATATGATAGGATTCTATTTGGATTTCCACACGTTATTTTTGTTGTCGAATGTCGAAAATTGTTGACGTGTCCGTTGCCTAGCAACCGCTGTGCGTCAGCAACGTTTCCTGTTTAATTGAGCGCAAAATAAAGAGAAATATTTACATTTCAACGTATTCTAATAAAATTTTAGGTAATTTTAAGTTTATTTTACTAATGTATTAGTTTTAATTATTAAGTATTTAAATGTATATTGGGTTTTTTGTCCCTTCCAGATTTCCGGTGCAACGTCAATCAGATTCAAATGTTTTGAGTTTGTTTACAGTTTTTTAGCCAGTATGGTGGACATTGAACCATTTTACGTTATTTTCTGTTGAATATTGTGATATTTTTGCGACTATTTACAACATGGAGACTTGTATCAGAGGATTTTCAAATACCTTCCTGCCGCAGGCCAACAGCGAGGTAACGAAAACACAGGTACGACATTTTACACAATACGATTCTAGTATTTCTCATAGAGTTCATTGAATGATCCGTGTTGTCAAATGTTTGGGATCTTTATCTGCCGTGGTTCAGGCTGCTTCATTACGTGTTATTGGCTAAAGAATTTGAAGAGGAACAAGCTGCTTTTATACACAATATATCCAGGGGGGCCATGTCCTTCCATCATTCCCCTCCCCCAGCCTGTAGGGCGCGAGGCGAGGCTCAGCCTTTAACAATTTTTTTTAAATTGACTACTAAACCCGCATTTGACCTCGATCTCTATAAAATACCGATAGACAGGCAGGCAACCTTTCTTGCTTGCTTGCTCCTTTTAATATTATATATACAATAGTATTTAATAAACTGGCTACTTGTACCTATGCTGTAGCATATTCTGTGTAAACTGGTCACGATCTTCAGTCTGTTTGGGGAAATGTATGGGAATGGTGTCATAGGGAATGTCTGTGGTCATTTACGTGATCAGTTGATTTTCCATATGAAGTGAATCTGAGTTCATGTCCGAACTAACTTCACTCATCATTCAACACTGCACCGGAATGGCAATACACCATTTAATCGGTTGGTTGTAACATTTGCAGTACATCGAGTGCGAAGAGTTGGAGCGCACATGGAAGACTACGAGGCGACAGCGGCTCAAGCAGCAGGAGGAGAAGATATGGGAGGAGTTCGTCAAGGAGCAGGACATCCTGCAAACTGTGCTGCAAGGTGGGTTGCCACTCGAGATCCTATAAATAAATAAAAACATTTATTTCAGAATTGACCCATAGCAAATAATAAGCGTACTTCAGAAAGGTATTTTCGTTGTTTGTGATAGATATGTCCGGCCACAGAATATTAGCTTAGTTGTACATCATCACCATATGGAGGCCAGAGCAGTGTAAATGAGCCATTAGTCTTATATGGTTTGTTTTGTATGCCACAGATGACCCGTACCAGTTCTTGGAGCAGTTACCGGAAGCGTGCCTGAAGGAGATGATGGAAACAGAGCTTGAGAAGATGAGAGCTGAGCAGGCTGCGCAGGAAGCCAGGGTAAGTTAGGTTAAATTTCAAGGTTGTACGAGGCTTACGCACGGCGCGAGCAAGTTCCGTGTGTGACGTACATTGCTGGTTATCGTGACCTTTCGCTGACGTTTTAACACGCCACGTTAAAAAGCCTGTGGTGACACCGTTGAGTCATTGGAACACTTGCTGTGCGAATGTGACTCGTTGGCTGGAAAGCGTATGAGTCTTCTGGGGGTCGCCTACCCGAAACCAGAGGACTATAGGCTCCTTCCTGTAAGCTGTATAGTGTCCTTGATGCAAAGCATCTTTAAGGAACAGGAAGGAGACTAAGGTAAGGGGTGAGCACAAAAGATCCCTGTGGGTCGAAGTGTCGCTGGGGTTGTCCCTGGATAAGATAAGATAAGAAATACATAAAAAGCTATAAATGGTATGAGTAATATCTCCACGACATTGGGTAAGCGTGTCGTACGAGGCGATTAACTAGAGCGACCTTGCTGGTGGTACGACCCATTCAGGGTCCGCTTGCCTAGTGACCTTCTAAGTAAGTCTGTTGCCAAATATCTTCGCTTCGGTATCGATGTGTCCCGGCAGTGTTTATAGTAGAGCCTGTACTTAATAAGCTTGTGTGCTCCAGTGGATTACTAACAGCATCGATTGTTGTAGACCCATTTCGTCCAGATTGGAACAACAATGTGGTAAGATACAGTGCCTATGACAGTGTAAAGAAGCGGGCTACCCAGTCGTCCGCTCTCACTACTCAGTTGTCTATGATATGTTTTCATTATAAGAAAATGTTTGAGTATTATCCCTTTATGTACTCCACAAAATTTTTGCTTGGTGCATTGGGGTACAGTTCCCTTGAAGTGAGGCGCAACTTCGGCCTCATGACCAAGACATGCCGCATACTCCGTGGAGAGAACGATTATTCCGAGTTGGTAGAGCGCGTGTGTAGACTGTTCGTGCCGGACAAATACCTGCGTGCGCGCAGACACGAGCTGCTGGCTATTCCGCTATCACGCACGGTGGCGCGCCGCAAGTCGCCTCTAATGGACGCGCTAGCGCGGCTCCGAGCCCTTCTGTCATCATCACCGCAGTGTGATCTGTTTGCGGATGGGTGGTGGAGTGTGTGTGGAGAGATTTTATTGTATTGTGAGAGAATGAACGTGTGAGTGACCGAGAATGAATAACTGTGATTACATTATTTGCTTTATTTCATTTATGTGTACTGAACTAATTTGTATTTTGTTGTTTAATTTGACATGTTTCTTAATTCCATCTGACAAATGTAACACATTGGAATATTTTTCTGTCATGTTTCATTGTTGACTAATAAATAAATAAAATTAAATGATTACATACACTGTAGGCCTGTTAAGGCCTATAGTTGTAGCCTGCAGGCCTACCGGCAACAACATAGACAACGCCATAGGTATCTGTGAAGAGCGCAGTTGCAATCTTCGAGGTCCAAAAATCAAAAGACAATTTGGCATGTCCCAGGAGCGCGGCGAGCTTCGCACCGGTCCTTCTGAACCGCCGCCCCCGTCCCCAATGACTCAGGAGCGCACCGGCGTGACGTTCGCCCCTATCGCCGAGGACGAGTCCGGTCTGTTCCACATCTACAGCGACGACCGCGAGGGCTCGGGTACGTGCTGTAGCTACATGAGGCGCCACGTTAAGATAGTTTGGACTGAAGAAGAAGATGATGAAGAAGTTTTGGACTGGAAATAATAGGGGTGTCTAGCCCCACCCGTAACTACGGGTGGGGCGTTAGGGTGCCGGCAATGCCGTAGGCGTAGTCAGTTCCGGTGAGTTGTGGCTTCCTCCGTCAGCAGTTCCCTGGAAATAATTGAGGCAACTGCGTAGCGCCATATATCCTTCCGGCCTGTTCACTGCAGGCGGTCACGCGGCTCGCGGTCTGCGTTTGTTCTCTGATTGATGCAGTTGAAAGACATTATTGAACGCACCAATCAGAGTACGAACAGAAATTGTGGAAGCACTACTATTGGCACTACTACTACCGCAATTGGTCAAGCGTGTACGTAACTTGCTGGTGGTAGGATCCCTTCAGGCTCCGCCTGCTAACGACCACCCTTCTACGTAAAGTCTGTCGTCAAATGTCTTCGCTTCGGCATTGACGTTTTCCGGCAGTGCATTTATTGAAGAGCCAGTACTTACTAAGCCCGTGTGCTCCATCTTCGACCTCGTCGTCACTTACCACCAGGTGTGATTGAGGTCAAACGCGGGTTTAGTCGTAAATAAAATACCTTTGCGCCATACAGAGGCAGAAGCGGAGCTGCTAACCGACGACGCGAACGAGTCTGAGACGCCGCACACGGTGCGCGAGCGCCCCGGGGGCGGCGGGGAGGGCGCGGGCGGCGGGGACGCGGGCACGGCGCCCCTCCACTCGCCTACCGCTAGGAGCGTCGGGAACCGCTCCTCCAGTACGTAGTCTTAATTATAACTAAAAGTGTTACTAACCCCCAACGACGTGCTACTGTGGAGATCCCTGTTTGCGCAGAGGGCGCCTATATCAAAAAGGCTATGAATACCATGAACTTTCAGAGAGTACAATTTATTCCAAGATCTAAAAATACTATATAAAACCGAAGTAACAAAACGATGTCGCCAGGTATATAAGCACAGCGTCACCTGTCGGCAAATTAACATAAAATACTAAGGTACGGCATTAGATATCCCCTTACTTTTCCCTGGTCATCATCATGGTCTTCAAGGTTCAAGACGTGGGCAGGCATCATGATGGTCGTAAACATTTGTGCTCGTACTACTTCAGGAATTCTGTCTGATGATGACCAGGAAGGTAGTAAATCTATCACAGTAAATTGTACCAGGTCTTCATAGAATTATTTAATTATTAATTATTGACATTGAAGGTAATACGTATTTTAAATTATTAAATTCGAATCATAACAATTATAATTATAACTGACATTAATTACATTTCATTGTAATTAAATTAAAACAACGTAAAATTAGAATTTGTAATTATTATTTGTAATTTAGATATATTATTAAATAAATAAATTAACGTAAAATTAGTTTGAAATATTTGACTTTATTATATAATTTATTGATAGGATAGTTAGATAGATAGAAACACTTATTTATCGTTCGGTCGTCAGCATCACACAATCACACTTTTCTTTTACAAAGGCAAAATATTCTTCAGCCATGCTATGGCTACGTCGTCTAGCAAGTGCAATCTGTCGGTTCCTTCTGGTATGGCCCATATTTCGCAGTCCGTTAGGTGGCTCATTGTTTGCACAGCCCCGCAGGAGCACGCGGGGTCAGCTCTGAAGCCCCATTTGTGCATGAGTTCACCACATGGTCCCTGGCCGACCCTCAGGCGGGTCAGTTTCGACCACAGTGATCTGGGCAGGTGGAAACCGTTCACTTATGATGAATGTAATCCATTTCCAGTTCTTATTGTTGATTTTTTTGATAATTTATTGTTAATTTTTATTTTACTATGATTCATTAGTTAATTATTATTATGTTTAATTTCGATCACATTTTATATTGCTATCGAATAAAAATAAATTGTATTGAATGTGTTACAGACAAGTCGTCGGAGAACGTATCGAGCATGATAGAGAGCAGCATCTACTGCGGGAAGGTGAAGGAGCTGCGCGCCAAGATAGACGAGCAGCTCTGTACTCTCATGTGAGTCTCATATACTTAACTGTATAACCGTACCTAACTGTATACTTTAGTTTATACCTACAACAGTTACAGCCAATGCAACATGGCACAACGGGAAATTAGCCATTGTAACATTCGTGATGTTGCATACTGAATGAGCCAGGGGCTCGCGCGGGGTAGCGGTTGTATGACAAATTTCTAATTAAAAAATGCAATACCCGAGTGCCTTTTGCGTAGTCAGGCTAGGAATTTGAAAATTGAATAAGCTCTGGAACACAAGGAAAGATGACTTATTCTTAGGATACGCACTGACCTGTGGACACCCGGCGTGGCAGTCGTCTAGGCTTCGTTTACAGCTCTTCATGCAGGAACTTTCACGGGCAATGTCCAGGCACCACACATAGTCTTAGCACACAGATTTCAGCGGGTTTCAGATGTTAAATAGCGGAAAATGAAGTAATTAGCGAGAGCGGTTACAGATCATGCGATCAAATCAGCTGTCGAAGTCCAACTGGTCGGTTAACGACCAATAGTTAAAGCCGGACGCGGTGACGTCACATGAGGCGATAACGTGCGTATGAAGGTATAGGTGAGACGGCAGGGAGAATGACCACACATTGGCCGGTAGGTATGCATTTTATAAAAATAAAGCGCTTGGCGCGACCACATACAAAGCTTTTTCTACGAATACTACACACCTTTGCGATTGTAAATCCCCCTGGAGTTGGTTATCGTTGGGGAGGGCGAATCCGAGGGTAAGCGGCGGGTTCTTCTTCCCCCAATAATTCAATGTGTAAACGTTGGTGTGCCCCAGGGCGTCCCTGACCAGCCAGGATGTGTCCGGCCTGGAGCCGCACGAGCTGCGCCGCATGTGCAAGCGCTCCGCCGAGTTCTGTGGCAGATTCCAGAGGATACACCTCTACCAGCTGCATCGACAGGTATGAATCGAATCAAATCAAAATGTTTTTATTGTAAGTAAGTACCTTATAGTACATTTTTACAACGTCATTTTTTTACTCTACCACCGCTTAGTAAGGTGCTGTAGCTGAAAGGAAAGAAGCGGCGCGAGAAACTTTCAGCAGCACAATAGGAATACAATAGGATACAAATAAAACCTTTTACTTGTGCTCTTTACGGACAATATTTACCGCTTTGTTACGTCATGAATTACATCTTATTGAGATTATCTATAAAAATATATAGTATAAAAAGAAATGGACAAATTACGAGTAGTAAGTAAGTAAGTAATACGTTTATTTCACACACAGCAATGACCGAAACAGTTATAATTATGATACAATAATTATGTAGTCAAAGGTATATATAAATCATGTCTGATGGTCTGCTGTTGTTGTGAAAAGGGCCTCAACTCAGCTTATTGCTGCAGACAAGAATGTCTACAACGCTGGAGTAGGAAGTGGCGGCTTTGGAAATTGTCAAGTTAGGAAGTGGCCCAAGTCGCCCTGAAGGATTTTGAGCACTAATTAAAATTACTGATATTTTTTACGGACCTCTTCGAGCTTCCCCCAACTAATAACTCTAATTTATCTAATAACTAGCTGTTGCCCGCGACTTCGTTCGCGTCATATAGCCTATGTCACCCGGGGATAGTGTAGCTTCCCAACGGTGAAAGAATTTTTCAAATCGGTCCAGTAGTTTCGGAGCCTATTCAATTCAAACAAACAAACAAAAAATCAAACCTTTCCTCTTTATAATATTGGTATAGATGACCAAAAATACTTTAAAAAATTTATTAATTGCTCATAGATTCATCTCCCTAGTTCTTCTAATTCGGCTTGATGAATCTTTGGATCCTTACTTGCTTTATGTTTAATAATTCAAATATTAACCAGCCAGAAGCAGACAAAGGAAACCCATATATGGTGGCTCATAATCTAGTTGCAAGCAAATACCATAAAGTGATAATTCGAGACCCCCATGTTAATTATGGCAAAGCAGCCTCGAGAGGCTCAAATCCCCTTCCCCAGAAAGTATTACTAACGGTTACTATCCCTGATCTCAAATTGTATGGCTTCTCTCCACGATCGGCCATGATGGGCGATTAAAGGCATGATTGTTTATAATCGGCCATGATCGCCTTTAATCGGCAACAATGCCCGATCGTGGAACCTTGTGGTCCGCAGATGCACGACATCAAGCGCCACAACGCGCTGGCCCTCCCGTTCGCGAAGCACACGCAGTTCCAGTCGCAGATGCTGCGTACAGTCTCGCTGCACCAGAACCTGCTGCAGTCCCTACAGGTGCTTATTACATGTAACAAAAACCCCCTATAGAGCCGAAAAGGGTTCAGTATCTATTAACTGAACAACTTTCACTATGGACCAACTGTCAAATTGCGAAAAAATCAGCTGTTTCATACATTTCGATCGTGTAGGTAGGTATTGAACGGTGAAGGAAAACACCGTGAGGATACCTGCATGTCTGAGGAAATTAAAAGTTTCCGAAGGCGTGTGAAATCCACCTATCAGCAGTGGGCCTGCTCGGTGGATCATGGTCCGTAACCCCTTGTACAAGGGGAGGGCTGTGACCCAACAGTGGTGACATTAATAGGATGTTGATGACATATGGTCTGTCCTATATGGGTTTTAATTGTTTCTCTGTCATATTTATTACAGTATCAGGTATTTTATTAGTTACAAAATCGTACACAGTGACCCATACATGATGTGTTTGCTTTACTAAGTCTAAAGCGTGGGATTGCAAGTTTAAATTTCAAATTTTCAAATTTAAAGTTTTTATTACCTCATGTGGTAATACATAGATGTCAGGTACAATATTTTAGAATCGCACATTAATCATACAAAGGCACTGCAAACTAAGTTATTATAATAATAACTAATATAACTTATAACTTTATATACTTAACAAGTTTAATGTATAATAACTTATTTATATATAATAGTTTAATTATCTACTTATTAATTTCAGTAAATTACAATTTCAATAACAAAAAAACAATTGAGACAATAATTTAAAATAAACTAAAATCGAATTGAAAAGATCTAATGTAAACATTAATACAATCCACCACGGTGCGCCCAGGTGTTCCACAAGTCGTTCGAGCAGACGGCGTGCCTGCGCGAGAGTTGCTCGCAGCTCCACGCGCTGGTGGCAGCCCTACGCGAGTGTACCGCTGTGTGCGTCGCCACCGCCGCGCCGCTCGCCTGCCTCGCCGCCAGGGACCTCTACTCCGACGTGAGTCGTATTCCCAGCCTAGTCTAGTTGCGACCTAGGTCCGGAAGTGATCGTGCAGGGCGCGGTCACCACCAACCCACCACGGGTTGGTGGTGACCGCGCGTCGTCGCCTCGTTCCACCCGTGGCACGAGCAGACCGCTCGTTCTTCACCTGACATATCGGGTACGCAAATTGCACGATGTTCACGTCAGTACAAGAGTTCGTCATCAAACTGTATGATGACGTTTACACTCATTTGCCAAAGGATGTGGACTGATACAACTTCTACCAATGCGTTTAAGTATAAATTGAAAGAATGGCTAATAGGTAAAGTGTACTATTCGAGAGCGTCGGTGGCCTAGTGGCTAGGACGCCGGACTCCCATGCGGGAAGGTCCGGGTTCAACCGTACTCTGTACCAATGAGTTTTTCGGATTTTTCGAAGACTTACGTACATTTACCGACTGCTCTAACGGTGAAGGAAAACTTCGTGAGGAAACCTGCATGTCTGCGTAAGTAAAAAAATCCAAATGCGTGTGAAATCCACCAATCAGTACTGGGTCCGCTCGGTGGATCATCACCCTCTTGTGCAAGGGGAGGCCTCTGTGCCCCAACAGTGTGAACATTAATAGACTGCTGATGATGACTATTCGTTTAATGAGTTTTTAAAATGATATAAACCTATGACATACTATGTGATTTGATTATAATTAATGATTAAAACTAGTCGAAAATTAGGCGCTGATTGAAAATCTTGCAGTATAATGCAAGATTAAGACAGGGGTGCCCCGCCCCGCCCACTTTACCGCTATATTTTGATTTATTTAATTTATTCATTCTCTTACACTTTTGTGTACGGGTGAGCTTAATGCCTTGCGGCATTCTCTGCCAGCTGACCTCTGGGCATGCTATGTTATGACGGTGCAGTGGCAATAAAAATGACAAAGAAACTTTATTTCTGTGCTCCCATGGTGCAACTGGTATTTCAAAATGTGTACTCCCAGCGCCTTACCCCACCACGGTGCCCGCAGACGCTGCTACTGACGTGCGACCGACTAGACCTGGCGGTGCGCACGCACGCGGCGCGTGTGGCCGAAGCCCTCGCTGCGTTAGACGCCACGCACAGCGTGAGTATTCTTTTTTATTTACGATTAAACCCGCGTTTGACTTCAATCTCACCTGGTGGTAAGTGAGGATGAAGCCGAAGATGGAGCATACGGACTTAGTAAGTACTGACTCTTCTATAAACACTGCCGAAACACATCAGCGCCGAAGCGAAGACATTTGACGACATGGAAGGGTGGTCGCTTTTTAGGATCACTTGCTTGTCTGTATGTTTGTTTGTACATCTGTCAAAACGCTTTTTCTCAGGAACGGATAGAGGTATCGAATTGAAATTATATCAAATACTAAGGTCTATGGTACCTTGGTGCTGTAAAAATTCAAACTTACATGGACATCCTGAAGAAGGATCTAAAAAAAACTAACACCAAAAATATTAATGGTTGTAGTTAGAAGTGGGGAGATGCTCTGTCCCTTTTTAGCAAAACGGTCCTTAATATGTAGCCAAGGACCTGCTTGTATAGCGTAACGTGACGTCACTCCTCTATTGTCATCTCTTTCCACCGTCTAATTTCTGATTGCCTGTAGCTATTTTATTTTTCAACGAATTTCAATTCGTTTTTCACATTTGACCATCAATTTATGACTATTTCTTAGTTTTTAAGAAATGCGTTTACTATTTGACATTCGGAAACCACCCTATTGCTCTGTCATGTCCAGAGCACGAACACGAAACGCAGCTCGCGCTCCAAGAAGTCCGCGGACAAGCTCAAGGGGAAGAAGAAGCCCATGCTCAGCCTGGCCAAGAACACCGCCAGGAACCGTGAGTGCTCCTTCATCTGTAAATTGTATGGGAGTTATCGTTTCCGGGACGTCCTTCAAATTGTCAATGCAGAATTAAAGTTTTTTTCCGTTCCTGTACAGTCAGCGTCAGACAGATGTTAGCGTCCAAGGTAATCAAAACCATCTAAAGAACACAAGTTCAATTTTATCTGCGCAGTCAGAATTATCATACTGTTGTAAGCACCCAAAGTGGTCAATATATCTGAGCAACACAATCTCCAATATTATGTACGCAGCCAGGGTGTTCATTATTACGTTGGCGGGCAAATCGATCAATTAAGCAATTCGATACAATGTCTGTCTGAAACAATTGGACCTGGCAAAACTTCTCAACAATCTCGTGAAATTGTGTATAATGTCTAACTATTTCATGCGTCACAATAAAAACAGTGAAGGAAGTTAGCCCACCCAACTAATTGCTACATACTGTATAATGAAATTGCATTGGTGTGAGTGAACGTACCAGCTTTAGATAATCGACCTGTATGTATAGTTACTCTGATCAAGACAGCACATTTTAATTTAAAGTGGTATGAATTATTAAAAGTGCTGGTAATATTTCTCGTCCAGCGGGTGCGGCGGACGCGCGCCTCTCGATGTATTCTCTGGACACGCTGCGACTGGCGCAGGGGCAGGCCAGCGCCAGCTCCAAGGAGCCCTCCGGGTAAGACATGCACAGTTGCCTTACTTCCTTAATGAGAGGTTTTCCGATTGGTTCCAAGAGGCTCGCTAGATGGCGCTCTATGGCCAGAGCCGTAAAACTGCCAACGTTTAGTTTTGCAGTTTGTTTATCGAAGTTCCACGAGAGCCTTTAGATGTGAGAGCGAGATCGCGCTATAGCAAATTATGTTTTATTCCTTTTTATCTACGCATTTATTTCATTTTAGATACAATTTGAACGCGTGACGCGTGAATTGTTATTACGTGCGTGAGCCATCTATGAGAACAAAAACGAACTAAAAAAAACCGAAAAGAAAATCTCCCATTATAAAAAAATATATTGGAAGAATGACCCGCCACTCACCCTCGGATTGGTCTTCCCAACGATAACCAAATCCAGAAGGATTTACAATCGTAAAGAATTGCAAATCAGTTTGTCCCCCAGGGATGTGATTAAGAGCGTCGATGGTATCGTGACTCCAATGCGGGAGATCCGGGTTCGACACCATGCACCATGTACCAGTTTAATTTATTTATTAGGTAAACACAAGAAATTACAGAAAAATCAATATAAAGTTATGAGCTAAGTCGTAACCCTTAACGTGTAAACACAGCATGGTTGGTTAATAATGAGATTTTCTGCTTTTTCGGAAGACTTACGTACATTTACCGGCTACTCTAGTGGTGAAGGAAAACATCGTGAGGAAACCTGCAACTTCTGCAAGGCCTGTGCCCCAACAGTGGGAA
The DNA here is from genome assembly GCA_947369225.1 of Hofmannophila pseudospretella. Taxonomy (NCBI): domain Eukaryota; kingdom Metazoa; phylum Arthropoda; class Insecta; order Lepidoptera; family Oecophoridae; genus Hofmannophila; species Hofmannophila pseudospretella. The sequence continues at coordinate 681,083 of OX376324.1, forward strand.
CGTTAATAAACTATGAGATGACTAAAGGCCTTTAAAGGCCGAAGTAATATCTACCTGTCTACATTGCATACTGTTTGTTCATGGCACGTTTGTTCCACCTCAGTGGCACGTCGAAGGCGCGGCTGGCGCTGGTGAAGAAAGTGACCGCCGAGGCCAAGGAAGCTAAGTTGCACAAAAAATCGCCGCACGGGTCAGTTCTATTAATGAATGAGTGACTGAATGAATTATATATTCGCCAGAAATGTGGTACATTGGATGACAATTCTTAAATATTAGGTCTCGCATATTTCGCCAGCTTTGGCATGCAAATATTTCAGAGTTAACTTCATTAAATTCAAGTAAGTATTTGCAATATAATCATTACTTTACCTATATAAATTAGCATACATTTCACGTCACGTAGAATAAATTAATTATTATAATGCATCTAGCTTCTGTTTATTGTCGCATGCCTTGCTGTAGGTCCTTGTGTGCACTACTGTACGTTCATAGATTTAGAATAATTATACTTTATAAAGTTGAGATATAAAATAATAAAGAAATAGCCTTTTGAGTACTTTTATGTAAGAAATTAAAATCAAAAACTCCCGTACAGCAAAATCAACATCAATTCAAATATTTTTTAATGGCTTTCGCTGCATGAAAGTTGCCAGTCTTCGCTTCGCCAAAAAGTTACAAATTAATATCCTCTCTTATCTGCTCGCACCTCTCTCTCTCTCTTTCGCTCTCAGCGCTTGTTATAACTGTCGCTCAACAGTCAGTTGAGTGCGAACGTGAAACAGAACAAAAGTCCCTAAGACACTTGCGGTGAAAATTTTCCGTGACCGCAATAGCTCAATTGGAAGAGAACAGGCTTCGGAAAGGCTGGTCGCGGTAAAAAACACACTTTTCAGTGTCTTGAAAGTACCAATCAGATTTTCGGTTTATTCGAAGACTTACGTTCCAACTGCTCTAATGGCAAAGGAAAACACCAATATAACCAGTGTGTGAAACGGGGCAGGCAATAGCAAACCACCCCATTAAATCTGACGAGAGAGTCGTTCTATGTGGTTAATTCCATAGAATGATCACGATTCTCATTAATTAGGAAAACGACTTACGATATTACGTCGGTGCCAGGTCGCGGCGGCCCCTGATGCGCGACCCGCACGAGGGCAAGCCGCGCACGCGCACCCACAAGGGTAAAGACAACACGGAGATACAGACCATGGTCGAGGTCGTCGAGGTGGTGAGTCCCTGTGTTACCTAACTTCATTCATTCGTTCGTTCATCCATTCATTAATTCATTCGTCGGAGTGGTGATTTTCAATTTTCAAAAGAGGCCCGATTTCACGAATACCACTTATTTTAATAAGAACTTAATCGCAGCGACTTGAGGTTTTTCAGATGCCACTAGTCAGGAAACGTTCGATTAACGTTACGTTTCGGTAAAATCAACGATCGAAAATGTAACCAATGTTTTACTTTATGATCATTAACGCTGGATACGTGTACGCTAATGTCAATGTTTTGTCTTCTTCAGCCGTCGAGCCAGATGAGTCGCGAGCCCAGTCCTCGGATTGAGCTGCGGCAGATATACAGCAAAGGTACGCACTGTCGTAAGTAAATATGTGCGTAGGCGTTCCCCTCTCCCATACCTGTAAGAGCTTTATAGATCGTGAGGCCTGTTTCTGCATCCGTCCTTGTAATGCTAGAGTCCCACGGCCTGTCTTATCACAGGCCAGACCCGGGCCCGAGTGCGTTCCCACGGCCTGTGTCGGTTTGAACTCGCCTGTCGTTACCGTCCTATAAATCGCCATTCCCAGTTACCAAGTGATGCAGAGCGCATGGCTGCATGTGCTGTGTTTTATTTAGTGATCAAGAAATAACTCTAAAATTAAATTTTAAGAAACCCCCGACGTACCATTTTGGAGATCCTCTTATTTTTACTGGTCATCATCAGGTCCTCAAGATTCTAGATGTGGGAAGGTCACCATGATCTTAAACATTTGAGCTTTGAACGCTCCGGGCTTCGGCCTCGCCATGGCTATCTTGAAATTCCTAGCTCCACATCCTTTTAATTGTTTTTGGCCACAATCTTTAAAAAAATATTCAATAGTAATGTCTAAGGATTACATATAAAACATCAATATAGATACTCATTGACTAATAACAAGGAGTCAAATACATTCATTTCACCCGCAGCGTACACCTCGACAACCCCTACCCCGCAACGACGCGGGGACGCCTCCCCCACCGCGCGCGCTTCGCCTCGCTCCCCGCACTACCCCCGTAGCCCGCGTAGCCCCCGTAGCACGCGCAGTCCCCGTAGCACACGTAGCCCGCGCACGCCGCGACTGAACCGCCCGGCGCGCGCGCAGCTGTCGCCCTCCGTGCGCCGCGCGCCGCCTACGCCTTCCACGCGCTCGCCGCGCACGCCACAGCAAAGTCCGCGCATAAAAAACGCACAGGTATAACTATAACTGGAATAACTTCTTAGTCGTGTTTCTTATTGATGAGGGTCCTGATCATACAATGGAAATGACCACAAAGAGCAACTTTATTTATTTATTGCAATTGCCTTCACCATTTCACACATTGGTAATCTCAAGTCAGTATGCAGGTTTCCTCACGATGTTTTTTTCTCGGTAAATGTAATTTTTTTCTCGATAAAAAGTCTAAATAACCGAAAACTCATTAAAAAGCATTAAATGGTTTTGAATCCGGATCTCCCGCGTGGGAGTCCGGCGTCCCAGCCAGTCAATACGCCACCTCTATCTCTGAACTCATAACTCTGAAATATTGCAAGTATTTTAGTACTTAATTTCTACACAAACACACATACACTTAGACACCCTCGCACACAACCACTCACACACAAACAAACAAACAACGACGCTGCCCTGCGTCGCATAAGCTGCGTAGCTTTCGTGGCCAGAAATCTGCACACTTGTCAAATGTCTCCATTCACACAGGATAACTTACTTATAGCTATCTCTCACGAACACTCTCACTACACCCTCTGTATCATACACAAACACAAGCCTTCTCACACATACTCTCAAACAACCCCATTCTCTCGAACGGAAGTGCACAAAATATACTCGTATACACATACACCCTCTCACTCTCTAACATATATTTTATCGCTTTTCTACTAATTGCTTTTCAAACACACATATTGGAATCTAAAATCCTGTGTCCATATGTTGCGCAGGCGGCGAAAGCGCTGAAGCCGGCTCTGAGCAACATCCACAGCGAGACGCAGGAGTCCGCCAGCTTCCAGCCGGCGCTCTCGCCAGTCTCCAGGATACAGGCATGTTCATGAAACGGCCCCATTTCAACCAACAGCCTATAGGTATATTATTTTCTACATCAAATGTTTCCTTAACAGTGCGCCGTGAAGGGCAGAAGCGACTCTCCAGTACCGCCCCTAGACCTGACCCAGATGATGCAGGGTCGGGCCCGCGGGGAAGACGGACCGGACAGCGGCAGAGCGAGCCGCTCGCTGAGCTGCGACAAGGCGCCCTCCAGTGTGAGGAGCGATAGAACCAGGAAGGTAAGCGTTATTGCCCTTATATTATTCTCAGCCAACATTATTCCTCTTATTATTTGACACCTTGTTGCAGCTAAGATTTTTATTTGCATTGCTCGTATTGCTTGTAAAATGAAAACCCAAGTCGTAATTTTTTAGTCGAATATTTTTCGAATGTAACAGAGCATCTCGAACCTTCTTCAACTATGGTTTTATAGGCTCGATTTATTTAGAGCGGTGCCGCGGCGTATTTGTATAGCGTGAGCCTATACTTCATTTTTTTAGCATTAGACTTTATTTTTATTAGCTTTAAGTTTTTTGTATTTAATGGCCTTTGGTATTGTGTTTTAAGGCACAATAATTCTGCCAACTCACGTTGTAAGGGAGATACATCGTGAAAGTGACTTTATACTTTATTTTGCATACTTCACATCACAAAAGAAACAACAACAAGAAATTTGACGTACACAGGTAGAGCTTATCTCTAAAATAAGAGATTTCTACCAGCTAGACCTTTAACACAGGGATATTTAGAATGTACAAATTATATAAAAGTGACCGGTTATGACTTGGTTTATCGTAATTTAGAATTTTGCACTTTTTGTCAAGATTGTCCGGAATCGAACACGTTATAAAAATGATGTGCATAAATTTCAATTAAGGTCGCTAAAATGACATATTTTTTCGTGAACACCTCACCGTCAATGTCTGGCTATTTAAGTAATTAATACGTTACTTTTATACGTATTTCTCAATATTGAAACGTTATGAATCTAATGATAATAAAATCAAATATCGTCTTCAAAAACTTACACTATAAATGACCTAAAGAATCAGGCGTTCTAAACGTAAAACAAAACGTTTAGAAGTTTAATACGGCTAAATTAAGATATGTCGTGATACCTGTCAAATATATAGCACGTTGAATGATTTTAAATATAGTCGCTAACCAATGACCGTCATTTTGCTTCGCATAAATGTCACCACAGGTTTGCGATTACTGATTCTTTGTTTTTTTTTTGTTTAAAGTGCAGGCGGGCGACGCGGCACGGCCGCTTAATTTATTTTATTTTATTTAAACCGAGTCATAAATGTGTAATATATATATATACTACCAGTGGTCTTGGAGGCTCTAAAATACAAATGTCTACCCAGATTCTTATCGTTATGGGCTAAATAAACAAAACGATTTAAAACAAAAATAATTTATTGAAAAAAAAACGATAGACGTAAACAGTAAAAATAAATCTAGCAATTTTAATTGCCCGGAAATTACGTGTGAATAAATACCTTATTTTATACGAAAGCGCAAGCATCACAGTGACTTAGCTGTAAACAGTGGATTAAACAATCTTGCCCCCAACATTCTCTACTAAAATGGCGATGCCTCATTACTTGACATTGCGGTTTTCTTCGTATCTATTTTTTGTTTTCTTCGTAGCTTTCGCTTCGGTTAATCTTAAGTTAAAAACCTTGCTTTATCTATTAACTTGTACAAGAATAAATCTTTATTCTAGTTTTACTTAGTTTTTCAAGTTTGTGTATTCCACTGTCGTGTTCTTTAAAAGTATTTACAAAATGTCTTTGTTTTACTATAAGACTTATTGTGACCTTTTCCACTTACGAAATGCCTTACTTATAAAGTGTTTTCTTAAAGATACTTTCCCGTCACGACTAAATTATTATCTTTCTTTTCAGTAACGTTTCATTTTAGAAATCTTCCACTCTCTTCTTTATTAAGTGCACTTACGTTATTTTATTATTACAGTATGACTTGTCGATGGGTGTTCTGGGTACAATCGCCAATAAAGGTACCTGATCATCATTAGGATCAAAATCGCCTGCAGATTAAAGTTTTGCATTGTATTTTGTAACCAAATTTAATCAGTTACTTTTATGAGCGACTTCTTAATATAAAACTATAGCGCAGTGAGTGTTGTCTGTCTGTCGGTGCGTTTAGGCGCACTTTCCGCACAGGGGCTTGTTGTCCATCACGGAGAAAGTTGCGTCGGTCACGGGTTTGCTGCAGCTCTGCAATGAGAGAGATACCATTTGTTAAATTATGTGGAGGTGGTCTATGCGCGTATATAGCTTTTATCTTCTTGTTATCGACCTTACCTTTGATAGTGTAACACAAAATAGGCAATGGCAAAATATTGGCAATAGATTCCAGGGTAGGTAAATGAAACCGTCACGCTCACTCATATATTTATCAGATTGTATACGAGTTAGCAGGACGTTTCGTTTAGCGAACATCGCTAAAGACAGCCACCTCGGATTCGACGCCAATCTTACGACTAAACTGTCGTAAAATAATTCATTTTGGGATTCTCAGTGCAAATGGGTCCACTAACATCACCAATCAACAACATCACAACACAAACACATATTACTAATGGTACTTAGACACAGAGTAAAGGCTTGTGCATTAGGGTACAGTTTGTTATCTACAATTCAGGGTATAGAACCATGTAAGCATCTTCTCGATGAGGATTCGGATGAACCCCTTGTACAGAAAGCAGATGCACTACCAACTATAGGTATACCAGAACATATGACATAAGACGAAAGTACTAACGGAGCAAGTGAAGCAGTCGCGGTGCCACTTCTTGTCGAGGGCCACGATGGCTTTATCGACGATGGGCTTGGCGCAGCCCCCGCAGCGCGCCGCGAACTTGTCCGCGTAGCACGTCGAGCAGTACGGCCGGCCGGCCTGTAAACAGGGACATTATCGTTAGCTTTAAGATAATAGAATATGGAGAAAGGTTGAGTGGACATTGGACACGTATTATAAATACAATCAGCTTTTCACTGAACACAGTTAGTTGAGTCTCTCTAAGACGCATCAATGCTTTGCATTATTTTCACAGTATCAAGAACAATATCCTTTCTTATTTTTTATATGCTTCCCGAATCTCAAGAGGAGAGTATTCGTCCTTTGCACGTTGAATTTGATCTCAGCTTTGAGATTTTTGTTTTCTCTAAAAGATAAAATACGGTTATACGGTGACGTTCAGTAATTCGTAAAAGTATCATAGACGTTTGACAATGTCAAACACGTGTTATTTTGATTAAAAACATAACGGATCGACGAAAAGGTTAATTCTACTTAACTAAAATGCAATTTAATAATATAAAACAAAATAATATCAACTTTAAAGATTTCATCGTCTCGTTAACTAGCATTAAACTTCTGGGGTTCGGCAAGGATCCAGTTTGGGTCCTATACTATTAAAGTTCCATACCTGTTCCATGAAGCCTCCCCCGCCGAGCTCCTTCCTGCAGCCACCGCAAACGAAGTGGTTAGCGTGCCACGACACGCCCAGGGCTTGGATCACGCGCTGGAATAGACCAAAAAATTACACATTACATAACATGAACATTACATTATTAAAGTCCACGAATAGAGAAAATTACTGTTGAACACTATTTTATAAATTAATGAATTTATAATAATATGAATGACATTGTGAATCATAAATTGTGGTATTATTTAAATAAAATAACATCATGATGAATGGTAAATATTTAGCGCCTGGTTTGCATTAGTTCTTGTATTGAATTAATACGCTATTATTCATTGCGAAACAAGTCCTTATCATAAAATTAAAATGAGCTATTAATAATACAACAGGTGGTAGATCCCAATGTACAGGATCGACTGGGTTGGCACCACCCTATACGTTTCTATTTCTGCCGCAAAGCAGAAATACTTGTGTTTTTGTGTTTCGGTTTGAAGTGTAAGGGAGCCAGCGTAATTACCGGCACATGAGGCACTCCATTGTAGTCCTCAAGGTTAGCAGCGTACCAAAAGCCCTCTATTAATTCACTGAGGTGAGATGTCTATGAGCGACGGTGACCACTTAACATCAGGTGGCCCGTTTGGCTCGTCTGCTCTCCTAAGTTAACCGCCTCCCGTTCCCCCAAAATCTTAAAAGCGCATTGGAATATTACGTGTTACGATAGTTTTTGATGACATTTTAACTTTTATTACCTCGTATAGTTTTAATGGTGACCAAAACAAAACGCACATTCCTCGAGACGAGTGCTGTATCCCAATCTCTGGCCATGATGTCATCCGTCGGAAACAATGGTGTCTGTGTACACCGCTAACTGTTATTGGCGGCTTATTATAGAGTGATACGTGTATTTTAGCGATTGACTCATTTCTACCGCACGCTTGGTGCACGTAATTTCGCGCGGTTTGCATAATCGGACCCGATAATGGTTTTTAGTGTTTGTTTGTTATCTTTTGCAGACTCTTTCATTTGACTAAGTATTACTTAGATTGGTGTTCACACAGCTCTAGTTGTCGTTTTTGCATATTATGTTTGTAACACCTGTATGACAACATGAGTGCAATAACGGCCGTATGAAAAATAAAGATACTCATAATTGGGTTAACCCACATACACATCCACCTCACACAACATAACACTTACACTCACACGCATCTTTCCCACAAGCACACACCCTTTTATACATCTCACACATACTAGATATTAATTTAATATACTTGATAATCTAAAGATCTTTATTTTATCCTCAGTACCCTATGTAATTAAAGCATTAGAGATGGTGAGTGCTGAAAACCAGTGCTGGCATGGGTCTTCGTACTCCGGAGTCCATGCCGGCAACAACTGAGCAATTCGCCAATTGCCGCCACCGATTCACATAGCAGATATATATAGTGGTAGTGCATAAGTTAATGTATAATTAGTTATAGTTATTATTATAGTTAAAATAGGAGTAACATATTTAAGTTGATAGCTGGTTTTTTTTCTATATATTACTTATTTGTTTTACTACTGATTGATTTGTACCTTATGGTGGGCAATAGAGTTTTCTTATTTCTTATTTAATATACTATTCTATTCTTTTCTATTCTATCCTAATCAGTCCGGTCCTCGGTCACTCTTGACAGAGTGGGCGTGGTCCTGGGCTGCTCTGACGACTTGAACTCTGTGATGAGCATTTTGCAAAAGCCGGTAAAAGAAATTGGGGAGATAAACTTTAGCTAAGCTTATATGTCTGTACTAATAGTCGTACCCATATACTTACACAGGTAGGTAGAGGTATACAAAATCTAAATCGATGGATCTACCACAACGGTCCAGAGGTGGTTTCGACCCGGGCGACTTGTGCCGGAGTCTCGTGGCCTAGCCTTTGAACCATTGTCGCACGCAATATACCTAGTTATCTATTTATTTCTTGGATTTTGTAAATAAACATGCCAACATACTAATACCTTTAAATGAATTATTGTAGTATGTTGAAGTAAATTTCTAGTATGGTAAAACATCGTCAAACGCAGCGGGAAAATGCTATAAAATTCAATTAAAGTCATCACATCACTTGACACTTGGTGTGCAAAGCCCATATACAGGTGTAGAATGCAGTTGGCGGGGCCGCGGCGGCTGGCTTGTATAGCAGTCGTGAGGTTACAGATGTGTTACATACATTACCAGTCTCACTTACTGATTGTACCAATCAAACTGGCAAAAAAGGTAAACAAACCAATTATCACACTATTAACTAATTGCTGAATTGACTTGTGAATTTTGAATTAAGTGTTGATGTCGTTTATTATGACTACCTCCATTATTGGTCCATGGCATCTTTGAACAGGTTTCAGATGATTTTTTTTTGTGAATGTTCCAATGGTTGTCGCATTGGAATCTTCGACTAATAAGCACATCCATAAAGGCAACAATAACAATGTAGTCTATACAATATCAACATGCCAATACACAATTTTATTACCGAAACCATTAAGAACGGCAGTTTGAAAGTAAATTGGCTATTACTGCTCCATATTTACTCAGCTTCAGCCAATGCCTTGCATTAAGCCGCCATACAATGACATAATGCACCTAATTGTTGCAATAAAAGCAATTGGACTCTGGTGTAAGGTCACTGGTAGGGATGGGCGGAAACAGACTTGCATCTTGGTCTAGATCGTGCCTTGGTCTTAGTGTTAGTCTTAAGAACACTTAAGAACCTACTGGTTTTACGTGAATGAGATCAAACTATTGCCCGATTTTGATTTTGCCTGCTGCTCATACTCTCTCTTCTTCCCGTTACTCCGCCGAGGAATTTGGGCCTAGTAAAAGGCTCTATGCTTCTCTGTATTGCGCTAGGTCGTTAAGTTTGTCCCAGGTCTTTCCCAACGTCTGCGCTTCCATCAACACAGAACGCTTCCAGCTATGTCTGGGGCGGCCTGGCCTTCTCTTGCCATTCTCAGACTTCTATTCAAGTGCCACCGTGACGTGGTCCCTGTTCTTCCGCAATATTTGCCCAATCCAACGCCATTTTCACATCTTGACATCTTTGATCACCGGTACTTGTTTGGTCAGTTTCCCAAGATCGCTATTCGAAATTGTATTGGCCCAGTGTCGCTTTAGCTGCGGAGGCAGTTGTTAATGAATACACGTATGCGACTAATTTTGTAATGTGACTTTGGTAACTTAACACTACTATATCCGAAACCCGCTTTTGACATCAATTTCAAATGGTGGTTTTTTTTCTTTTCTTTTTTCGCCCCTGCTAGTGTACACACTGCAATTTGGCCAATGACCGTGTTAGAATCTTGTAAATCACTAGAACGTTTTGGAGTTTGTTTTGAAAAAAAAACAGTTTACCAATGTCGAGATTATGGGAGAGTCGTATGCATCAGGAATGGCTAGTGTCTTGCTTTCCAAGTGCAAGTGGAGGTTAGGTTGCTGAATCCACACCATCTGTAGTTTTTTACTCCCATTTCACTGTCTCTTTCTTGTCTGTCTTTCACTTATCACGGACGATTTTTAGGTAAAAATACTAGTGATGAATGAATGCTCAACATAACCCAAATGGTGATGAATGAGGCCTCGGGTTGTTGTTTCATACATGTTTCCTTGTTTTTGATATATATTAACCTATAAACACGTATATAGACGTGTATACACGCAATAAGAGTGCGTTCCATAATCAGTTGAAATAATTCACGTTCATGTTCCATTACCGCGTTAACAGCTGATTTATCAAACTATTATTTGACCCAAGCAATGGAACGTGTACAGCTGTCAACGTGAACTATTTCAACTCTGGTTATGGAACGCACTCGAGTCGGTACAATCAGGTGTTGCCGGCCGATCTAGCATTGCGGTCTACCAAACAAACCCAAGACCGCAGACATCGAAATTTTACTTGGTCTATACTTCCCATATACTATCTATGTGCTCGTTACTAGACAGTGATTACAACAGTTATTGCAAAGCATATTGGAACAATTGCTTCTGTTTATGGTCTTGTGACCTTTTGTTAATGTAATTAACCATAAAATTCAGTCGCATAAGAACTTTTTAAAAGTAAAAACAAGTACAGTATCCAAATGAGGTTTGAATATTTTTCAATAAATTGCGGGAAAAAAAATCGACTCTTCATACTTGTAATACCTAATGGATGAATGGAAATGGTTGTAGTATCTAATGGATCGATTTTGGGGTTTGCTGGAAGAGATCTCTCTTAGAGATAAGTCACGCCTTTTGTGCTTCACATATGTTTGTCTAAGTTTAACATTATTTAGTTTAACATTATAACAGTATTAAAGAAGTACAGTACCGATAGGCACAAACATGAGTGGCTAACCCTAAAGGGGTGAGAACACTCTAAGAAATTCATTGGGGACAAAGTCACAGGCTTGAACAGCAAGATCTGGGGGCTGAATAGACGTCAAGTGCGCCTACTGGTCGGTGCCTTCACCGGTCACTTTAGCACCAATGCCCACCTACACAAGATGAAGCTAACTGACAGCACATCTTGCAGAGCCTGTGGTGAACAACTGGAGACCGTTTCACATCTCCTATGTGAATGTGACGCTTTCGCGGCAAAAAGGATGGGTCTGCTAGGCTCTGCCTATCCGGACCCAAGGGAATTCAAATCCCTCCCACTAAGACGCATAGTCTTGCTCATGCACGACATATTCGGTGATGTGGTCAAGGGATAGGTACAAGGGGTTGAACACAAAAGATCCCCATGGGTCGAAGTGTCGCTGGGATTTCCCGGCCCCCATCCAAAGATAAGATAAGTTTAACATTCTGTTTGTGTACAATAAAGAGTTAACGTCGATCGGTCATCAATTTGTGTGGATAATGTCCAAAAAATTGTGTCCGATTTTAAATAAAATTCCGCGAGTAAAGTAAGTAAACTAAGTAAGTAAATAAGTAATACGTTTATTTCCCACACAGCAATGACCGAAACAGTTATAATTATAATAAAATAATTATGTAGTCAAAGGTAAACATATCTAAATCATGTCTGATGGTCCGCGAGTTGTTAATATTTTGAGTATTCCGTTTGTCTTCCTTTAGATATAAAAGTTGTGTACTAGATTATTATTAGATAGGCAAATCCGAACCACATGAGGCCAGTTTACAGCTAGATTTAGCTATGACGAGTGAGATAATGCTGTAAGCTAACCATGTCTAATGCTCTGGATATTTCCACGGCGTGTCAGACGTGTCGGGTGCAATTGTTGATCGCTTACAGCGCTCTACTACTAATTATCGGGTATCCACCACCATTTGAACCAATTAGACTCTGTGAGGTGTGTACTATAGGTACGTTGGTACCTATCTACTCTAAGTAGTTTTCATTCACTAAGTAGTTTTCTTCTCTGTTATTTTTGATTTCATTACGCTTCCGAAAAGTAAAAGAAAGATGCTGCTAAAAATACGAGTCTGCTCAAAAAGCGCGCTGTGCGTTCGAAACATTGTCTGGCGACTTTGGGGAAGACAGTAGCGTGTTATGGCTGCACGCCGCTGCTGTGACGTGAGGAATTGGGAGGTGGAGTATACATCTCGCAGGGGCAAAGTGCTAGGGGCGCACCGGTGCGTTTCACAGGAGATCCTGGGGTTGGCCATCGAGGGGGGTTTAGTGGATAACAAGCCCAGGAGGATGGGTATCTTTTGCAGATACCCCCTCGATAACAAAAAAGGAGTCTGTTCAGTCGTTTTTGGTTTAAGAGAATACATAACGATCAGATTTAATTGTCAGATTAGCAGGTTCTGATCTTTTTACCTTTATTATTTAATTTATGCATTTGGCAACAAGTGTCTGACTATACTATATTGTTTTATAAAATTTATGAATGTTAGTCTATAAGGTATACTCGTATGTATAGGTATTTTGTATAGTTAGCTGTATAATTTGTTGCCTGAATATAAAGATATTTTTTAAATTATTATCCCATATAAGGTCGGTTCTCGGAAACATACAGTGAGTCAGCCACTCCGGTTGCGGCTGCCATACTTGTTGACTACCGGTGTCGAGTTTAAGGGTTATGGGGGTCTAATGATTTGACCTCTGGGATACAGGCACGGCCTGGAGATACGTTCGGAAACTCTTATCAGTCCCCCTTCGCCACGGGGAGGCGGAGAGTATATGTCGGACTTTTACCGACTACCCCCTCGGGGATTATGGACGCTAATTACCGACACCCCTAAATGCCACAAATACCTAATGATGTAAAAATGCGGTGAAGTTTTTATCAAGTTCGCGTAATTAGAACGAAACACAGGTATGTGGTGAAATTCAGTATACTTAATTTTACTTACATTCTGAGATATTCAACTTAGTGAAATAATTTGGAATTTGGAACCAACTGTGTGAAACGACCGCAGAGTTAGGTACTTTGCACTGAAATGAAATGCAACAGGTTGAGATATAAATTATTGATTGACCGATCAACTGATCGATATGTTACTTAGCCAATTTTTAAAAATAGTTTTGTAATTTCTTCTTCTAAGTCGTATATTTCGCATTGCTGAGGGTCGTGATCATTGTAAGGAAATAATCAAATAGAACGACTCTCTTGCCAGATTTAATGGTGTGGTTTGCCATTGCCTTCTCCATTTCACACACTGGTTATCTCAGTGTGCAGGTTTCCTCGCGATGTTTTCCTTCACCGTCGCTCTGACGGTAAAAGTACGTAAGTCGACATTGCTTGGTTTCGAACTCGGACCTCCCGCACGGGAGTCCGATGTTCTAGCCACGACGTCACCGACGCTCATTTGATAATTTACTTGTCAAAAATTCAGTGATCCCTCTTCAAGAAATCAAAACAAGTATTCTATCACACACTGTAGGTATAGGTTTTCTGTGACGGCGCTCACTTATCGTAAATTAATGAGTTGACTTCCTTATTGGTCAAGTTATTATTGTAAACATACTGCACTATCTTAGCATCGGTGACACATCTACTTAAATCTCATGACTAATTGAGTAAACTCACCTGGCACGAGAATGGTAACAAGTAGCGTTATTGGACTTAATTAGGGCATCATTTCAAGGGTCACCCATAAAATAAGTATAACTTTACCGATAATTTTATAACCTACGACGGAACGGAGAAGGTAATATGTGTTTGACCTAAGAAGACGTTTGTTTGTGTGTGCATGCATCTAGCTCCGAAACGGCTGAACCAATTTCGTTGCGGTTTTTTGCTACAGCTTTAGAATTTATCAGAGCAGGTTCTTATGTTTTTCTTTTAAATTAAGGCATAACGTGTATATATCATTACTTTTTTTTAAATATATTTTCTCAAATTTCACATTTTTATATTTACATCAGAAACTTACATTATATTATATTATAACAATTTAAGAAGTTCGATATATTACAATTTTTAATTATTTAAGGAAAGATCTTTAAATTAATAATTTGAGAGATCCACAACTTTTTGAGATCTTCCAGGTCGTCATCGGGTCTCCAAGAACACAGATGTCCGAAAATCACCACGATAAAATTTTTGATATAAACATTTGAGCTCAAACTCAGATAATGCAATTACCGTTCTTAAGATTTCCCATCGGTAACATTGAAGGTATCCAATATCTTAGACAGCTGCACCAATGTAAATATTTGTTAACGCACTTTGCTGTCTTTCTAAATCCCCACCTGCTTGCTAATTTATATGACAAATATATTTTTTTTAAAACCAAACGTCTCTACCGATATGGCAGTAGCTTCTTCGCGCGTTGATGTGAGTCAGCCATTGCCTAATTGTTTTTTTCTGCTATCATCGAAGTAGTAGCTAGTCAAGGTTAAGGATTAATGTATTAACGGTACCTACAACACTATTGTTAGTACTTTATAATGTTATTTTTAACGTGTCAAGTTTCCGATTAAGTAGTTTGATAGTTGTGTAATGGATTTAGATAAGTTTTTACGCTGGAATTTTAATCCGATCCGATAGTTTTTATAATAGTTATCTTGTTATTGGTAATAAAAAGTGGTAAGTAGTTATGTTTTTAGTCGAAAAAAATAGAAGGTGTATGAGGGGCAAAGTGCTAGGGGCGCACCGGTGCGTTTCACAGGAGATCCTGGGGTTGGCCATCGAGGGGGTTTTAGTGGATAACTAGCCCAGGAGGACGGGTATCTTTTGCAGATTCCCCCTCGGTAACAAAAAAGGAGTCTGTTCAGTCGTTTTTGGTTTTAAAGAATACATAACGACCAGATTTAATTGTCAGATTAGCAGGTTCTAATTTTTTTTACTTTTAACAGGTAAAGCCAGTCCATATCTTAACCTATGGCCCACAGGGTCAGAATTTACCATAATTGTATATAAAAAAAATTCCCTAAATGGCAGAAATTATTACACCGAATCTTCTAGTGTCAAAAAAACACAGAGTGGTTCATACTATAGGTTCTCTTGTATCTGGGTCCAGAGTTCAGTTCAATCAGACATTACGTGGCTTTCCTATTGTGCGATTGACTGTACCGAAAACTTAGAAAACGTAGAAATTATAGTGAGGTTAGACGTCTATAGCCGACTGTGATCACTTACCATCAGGTGGCCCGATTGCTCTTCAATCACAATAAAAAATGAAAAGAAATATCACTATTCTATTCTACAACTTCGTATAAATAAAGCCTTCAGAAACCCATAATTTATAAACAGTCTTCGGAGGCCTTTATGCATCTTGACTTGACAGATAATTTAAACAGCGCTGTGTAGACGTCAGCATTCATGACAACGACATGTCCTTCCGCACATTCGGCATGAAAGTTCGGGGTTTGCAGGTGCGGATCTTCCCAAAGGCCGCCGTCGATCCCGACCGATCGTCGCCATGTCGCGTTTTGCGCAGTCCCTTAAAAGCATAATGGGCCTGTCTATACGCCTCTCTTCGCGACTTGGCTGAGCATGAGCTTATAAACGGTAGAACAATATCTAGTTACCTATATTATTTATTAAACGTTACTTCTGCGTCACCTCACAAGTTACAACTTACAACGTTCACGGTAATGTTTAATTTGTGTGGCGATTAGTGTTTAATGAGCTGACAGACCGGAGGTGTGGACGCCCACTGATTGCTCTCCCATTAACCGTTATACTGCGAGGGAGCACCCTGTATTAGGCCGTATTACGTCACCTAATGACAATGATTTTCGCGGCTATTTCGGCGAAATCTATCTATTAGTCATCGTTGTAATACTTCTGAGGCGGTGGCGTCGGCGTTGTACAACAAATAGGTATAAGTGGTTGAAGCATGATTCTTCATTAAACTCATGATGACCAAAAATATTTGCGACACAATTAATACATAACATAAGAGCGTGGCACTAGGCCACGCTCTTATGTTAGGCTAGGACGCCCATGCGCGAGGTGCCATGTACTAATGAGTTTTACCGATTTTTTCGAAAACTTATGTGCATTTACCGACTGCTCTAACGGTGAAGGAAAACATTGTGCGGAAACCTGCATGTCTAAGGAAATTAAAAGTTTTAGAAGGCGTGTGAAATCCACCAAACAGCACTGGGCCCGCTCGGTGGATCATGGCCCGTACCCCCTTGTACAAGGGGAGGCCTGTGCCCCAACAGTGGGGACATTAATAGGCTGATGATGATAAGCCAAGATAAGATAAGATAAGGTCGTTGATAGGTCTTCACAATTATTGCGTTGGATTCAAGTTCATTTATTCAATTACAGTTGAATTACTTTAACATAAAGGATTCACAACTTCGATCTTTTTATGGCACGTGTTGATCTGTCTTTACCATACACTTTTCGAATCAAAGATCATTCGTGTGTATGTGTTGGCTGGTCGTTTACTGATACAACTTGTGACCCGTGTCGGTGGGGGAGTAGTGTACTCACGTCGGTGATGGGCTCCCCGCAGCCGTGGCAGCGCGGGCTGTGGTGCTCGGCGTAGCAGGGCACGCAGTGCACGCCGCCATCGTGCTGGTGGAACTTGGCGCCATCGATGGGCTTGCGGCACGTGTGGCACGTGAAGTGCTCCGGGTGCCACTTCTTGTTCAGTGCCGTCACGATCTGTGGGTGAGGGAATATGTTTATTTGCTATTGTATCGTCGGAAACATCAGCATCTGGAATTAAAGTAGGTTTTTTAGCAATGGTTCCTAAGATACAGGCTCGTCTATAGTTGGGAGTCAAGTTTTAATGCCTTGTGTTCTTTAAATAAAGTTTTCTTTTATCAAGCCCTGAACGATCTTTAAATTTTTCGAAATAGGCGAATTATGCTCCTGATTTCAATCGTTGAAGAGAGTAATTACATTCTTCACTCCAAATAGAAATCAGTATGGACCTGGTTAAAGACTCGCATGAACCAAACATTTCAGTGAAGTTATATCTGTCTAAAGTATAGACACTCTTAACTGATGTAATAAAAACCTTATACGAAAATAAGTAGTTGCTAATAAAGTAAACCACGGCGTCTCCCATATGGTGGACAGTAACGTAAACAAAAGACCATAAAAATTGCTACAGCGTACTACGGCCAACCGCATGTTTGACATGTGGTCACCGTCACTCCAGACAGGTCAAGGTCTAGGTCTCAGCTCAGCCTCCAGCGTGAGTCTGTAGTCACAGCTAATTGCTCGGCGACTGATGGGTTTGCTTTCGTACGGGCGTTTATTATGCGTTTACTTTTCTAACACATTTGCTTTCGAATTCGAACCTCAGTTGTCTATCAAATTACGTTTTACACAATTTTTTTCTGCAACAAATGTGTGTACCTAAAATATGGAAGGATCCGCTGTTTGATGAATCATCAATGGTTTAAATCAGCAGATCATTCCAATAATTTTCCACAACGCTTTCTCCACGGATGCTTCAAAGGAAACGTTAAAAGCGTCCATCAAATCCAGCAGTGCAATACCTCTAGTTACCTGTCAGTCTGGTCCTGTCTTAGCTGTTCCAGTTTATGATATTGAAACAATTATTCACTTTATATTTGGTGCAAGTTTGAGGATTTATTCTCCAGTCTTGTCTTGAGTGTAAATTCGTGGATGTCATCATTGTACTAGCCCAGTGAGGTCAAAACAATATTGTAATTAGTTACGGTTATTTGGCATGTGATGTGTGCTGATGGGCCAAGAATATACGTAGTTTTGTATGGGCGTTTTACACCATTCATGAAATACCTACAGACTCCATTGAAAAAACTTTCATTTAATAACCCTTTGATACGTTAGTTATTCTGAACACTCTGTCCTATCAAAATCGGCAAATTTAACCCGTTTGAAAACTGCCAGAATCTCTGGAAATTGCGCTGATGTGAAAGCAATGGGCAACATGCTGTTGACGGATAAATGTCGCAACAGACATTTGGAGATTACGGGCATCGTTAAAAATAACCGACCACGTGCTTCCAACTTTAAAAAATCTCATTATTCAGCATTTGTCTGCGATGGACAGTGTGAGCGAATCTTCCGATTTTATTCCGAGGATCGTGTGCAAATATCTTCTTTCTCGTTCTAATCTCTGATATCATTTTTATTTTGGCCACGCTTCATCATCAGCAGTTTTCCTATATCCAGCGTTGTATCTAGAGATCTAGATAGCTAGAGCTCTCCCCGTACAGTCACTGTTGGCTAGGCTTATCTCTTTCAGTTTTGTGCCCATTTAAGTATTAAGTAAGTTGATCCTTATTCTAAGCTTGTGGCATTTCAGGGGCTACTCTTATTCAGCCTTGTCGTCATCATAATTGTTTGTTTGTTAATGTTTTTGTCCATTTTAATAGGGTTCTTGTTGATTTACACTTCGTGTACACGTCTTTGCAGTACTTTGTGTAGGACTGCTAGTGGGTGTGGGTGTCATCGCATCAAACATCATATTCATGAGAGTTCTGTAGTCGATCCAATGTAGTGTGGGCTCTATCAAAAGAAATATCCTTCCTACTACTGCATCTTTGGCTATTATTCCTTTCTGACAATGCAACTGAAGACTTCCTGGCATAACCGGTTGTTTATTTGCCTTCTGTTCAAGGGGGTATTAGAATCTGCTGTAATCATTCCCGGACCTTAATCTATGACCACTATAACAGGTGTGTCTATAATATTGTGCACACGGCACTGTTGTTTATCGATATCCAGGTACCTACATTATTATTATTGTTGTGTCCACGAGTTGTTTATCTGGGATATAATATTAGTGATATTATATCTAGAAGACGAATGTACCTTATCATGCGTGTCGTAAGGTACTGCTAATGTTACTATAACACGTAAATACTGTTTCATAACAGATGTTTATAGGTGTATAATTGTAGTTAAACAATCGGACAAGATTCTTACATTAAGGACTGGCTATGTGTATTAGTTTCTGTAAAGTCTTTAGCAAATACTTAAGCTGTTATTGTGACATGATTGTCAACTTCCATTTCAAAGGGTCCATTTGAAATTATCCCTTCTTAAAGATTTTTCTGTCACTGAGATCAATTATGTATCTTTAAATTTTTGTTAGGTAAAGTGAGTTGGCAAAAACAAAAGTGAAGAACATACAGACGTTGACCAAAGACAACATTAAATGGAACAAGAGAAGGATTGGAGTGGTAGTACGTCGTACTAGCAGTATGAGAACAAGAGGGACATAGAGGACAACATTATTAAAGAGGCCGTATAATGTAAAAAGAAAGTGTTTTACTTACTCTGCCGTTGATTGGCGCATTGCAGCTGTTGCAGATTACTGGACCGTCCGCCTGTAACAATTAAAAAATAAAGCTTAAAATACAGTAAAAAGCCGTATCAAGTATCTAATGTTAACTGATTTCATTATGCGAATTGGGAGCTTAAGATTGTACGTAAACGGGTGCTGAGGTTAGGTATAACAAGCTGTAGCATGCTTCATCTTCAACCAGTCTTCATCATTTATCAGCAGTTTTTACTAAGGTCAAATACTAGTGGCTAAGAATTAGGTTTTTACGAGTACTTTTCTGCTTCAGCCGTTAATTTGATTGATAAAACCAGTTGCTCTCTCTATGCAACGAATTCATCAAAATAAAACAATGATGAATAAAGAAACGAATTCAGAGCACTCAGACGTCCTTGAAATTCCAAAACGACCCTTTAGAATAAATTGGTTTATGTCGAAAAAGAGGACAAACGAACGTATAGATTTTATACACACTCCCATATTTGGGAGGGAACTATCGGAGAAATGGAAATTAAAACTTGTTCTTCTAATTTTGTTTCAAAATACCTCGTTAATATAAAGACTAGGTTAGAAATAGAAATATTCGATACAATTTTTTCGATAGTATATGCCATCATAATGATACATAATAAATTACTACCATTGATCATCTGACCAGGAAAACGCTGCTTCTCATCGGCACCTGTCTGCCTACAGTGAAACCCCGGTTACTGAACTCGAATAGATCAAGTTGCGACTCACCGAGGTCATTTCTAATTGGCATGGCGAGAACATGGTAAGATGCAGAGATTATGATAGACCGGTCACTTCGAAGAATGAATGAATTATTAAAAATAAAGTAATTGGAGACTGGAGTGCAGATCGATCAAAACCTATTAGTTGCAATGCAAAGCAAGCAACGCATTAGAAATATTGCGTGATGGAAATTTCAAAGGAGATCCAAATCTAATAATGGGTTGAAGAGCTTTTTAATAGCAGATCTATTTATTGTATAATTTGAAATCTACTAAATATGGGATTTGACGTTTCGACTCCTGAAAAGAGGACTTTTCAGGAGTCGAAACGCTGAGTGTCCTCGAGGAACTGGATAAGAATTAAGAACCTTCCAAAAAGACTGACGATGAGTGAAATTCCCGAATGATGCAAAATAGAATAGAATCGTAATATACTTAGAAAGTTGATCTCGAATTGTCGACTAAATATGGAACATAAGACCAGACAAAAACAAACTCAAACCTAAATACCATTAGATATAACTTCACCGATCAGTTCGACAGAGTTTGCCAACAAACAAACCATAAAACGTAACTGCATGACGCATGTGACCTTGATCTGCCCTGCAGAAGGCATCGCAGTGACCGATAAGGATCACATTCGAGTGAATCCGGCAATGTGATGTCATCGCGGCAAAAACTTGGGACCGGGATGAGGCTTGTAGATGTAGGCGGGATCGACCAAGGACTTAAATGGTTATGTAATATGTAACTTTGAATGTGGGAGACTGGTTTTTTAATATATTTTTTATTGACTACTAAACCCGCATTTGACCTCGATCTCGCCTGATGGTAAGCGACGATGAGGTCGACGATGGTGCATGCGGGTCCAGTAAATGCCTATTCACTCTGTCCTTGAAGATCCCAAGGTTGTAGGTTTCGGGAAATACAGATACCGGCAGGCTGTTCCATTCGCATAATGAACGAAGAAGCAAATCGCTTCGTACGAACAGATGGGATATCAACAACATAAGGATGGAACCCCTCCCCGCGCCTGGTAGTCCGAAGGCGGAAAGGAGATGCTGGAATTAGGTCGTGCAATTCCGATGCGCACTCTCCGAAATGTATTCTATAAAATACCGATAGACAGGCAACCTTGCGCCGATGTTCCAGACTTTGCAGTCTTCAGTTGTAGTAACTTAGGTTAGGACATATGACATATATCCTGCAGTCAATGTAGATCGATTGATTATGGAACGATCTGAAGACAAGTTCCATAAGCTAGAGTCCGTCGAGTCGTTCTCGCCGCCTGCGTTGCATAGTGTACCAATTGACAAGATTAGGAAATCAAAAATGGACAGTAAGCATCACTTATACAATTATACTCGGACAACTAGATGACACAAAACAACAGAGGACATTTCTTTTTTTGTTGCCATACCCGTAGGTATTACCCAACGCACAGTGTACTCTATTTACAGTTGTTACTATCGCAACTATCAATATAGATAGTAGACACTATTTAGTATTGTCTGTGTGTGTGTGATTGGATGACGACACATCGATAGATAGAGATTACATATTATTAAATTTGTTTGTTTTACATAATTTGAACACGTATGTATGTCTACTTATAATTCTAAATATCTCTATGTTAAAGGTCTAGCTGGTAGAAATATCTATTTTAGAGATAAGCTCTACCGGTGTACGTCAAATTTCTTGTTGTTTATTTTGTGATTTATGTGTGTGCAAATAAAGTATAAAGTATTATTAAAATACATATTTTCAGACCACGGAAACAACTGCAAAATCATCATAATTATGTTTTTTTTATTAGTGTTGATGATAATGATTTACTACGATCTATAAAAGTCATTTTTAGTGTTTTCGACGACTACTAAGTAGAATCCGTTTCATGTGGGAATCATAAGTACTACTAATTTCAACACTCTTAATCCTTGAATACTCTTCATGCTCTTTATCTTTAGCTACATCTGGAAAAGATGACTCTCAATTATAGATCGCCAAAGTATCGATCTTTGTAAACGCACTGCTTTTCTATTATATTCTTTAGTACCTTCCTAGTAGTCAATAGCTCTGTTTTCATCTTCGTTACCATTAATATCAATCAATGTATGACACAATCTATTAGAAGCTATTACTCCGTTATTCGTTGTGATGGATGACGTATCAATTTCCATACAATCTCTGTACCACTTCCCTTTGCCGACAGCATCGACACCTTAACAACTCCTTATTATAATGCACCGAGCGTTCACAATCTCCAGTTGCACCTGTCATAACTTGACCCAGATTGATGGATGGACTTCAAGAAGGAAAGTGGCATTATGTCACGGAACTGTGTCACTGGTTGTCGTATGTTGTCATATTCGGAAGCTCTGGACTTTATCGGAGAACAATACACACGCTTTACTAGGTCTGGTGTGGGATATGCGAGGAGGTGTAGCGTTGTGTTTTTTACTGTTATATTTTTGTGATATTCTATTTAAGGATTACTTTTCCATATTTGCTTTGTTTTGGTTTTGGTTTTAGGATGGAAGATGATAATTTTAGAAAAGTAGCCGATGATGATGTATTGATAGTAATAAGTAAGTTCAATGGTAATAAGATTGATGAAGATTTAGTTAAGATATTTGTACTGGTATCAATAGCCATGAATAAAGATATAGGGTAAGAAAACAAACGTAAAATACAGAAAAAAAGTAATGGTCACGTCGTAAACGAAAATAACTACTCCGACTAAAGCATATCTCATTGATAATGAAGACGAATCAAAATTAACTTCTGACACTAACAATGTGAGTGATGATACAATTTAAGGTCTGTAGTAAAACAGTGGTTGGCGCTCCGCCCGCTGTCTGACCATAACTTCAGCCACGCGTCTGTTTGCTCGATGTAGGACGCGCTGCGAAGGTCAAGGCTACTGGAGTTATGCACGATACGACTTGACTGATACTGCTTTAGGTTCGCTCGTGAGTGCTGAAAGCGGTGCGTGACTTGCTTTCTTTCTATATTTAATTTTAGGTTAGGATGTTATTGTTTTGTGCTATGTATAGCAGGGATATGGGTGCCGCCGCAAGGTTTTTATTACTTCCTGTGGCGCTATAATCTAGTGTGATCAGTAACCTCCTCTCTTCCATATATTTCTCTATCCATCTCTATGTTTGGGGGGTCTCAGTCAGTGGTTAAATCAATTTCTCTTGCAATATCTATCATCTTACCAACCTCCATATACACAGCGGGACCCTCGCTTGTACGAACATACGGACGTCGTCGCCATGATTTGCTATGCATCTGGTATTATCTCAATCAGAATTTTAAGATTTGGTATCCCACATGTAACGGAATAAACAAGCGTACCTACCTATAATAAAATAGGCTCTGCATTATATTCAAATCAAGAGCCATGTTCCAATTGGCAAGCGTGACCAATCGTTTCTCAATAATCAAATGAATGTTAGTTAAGAAAATAATCGAAGAGAATAAGGAAAATATGTATTATACTTTTCTGTATTTTATGAAAGTAATTATAAAGAACATAGAAATGAAAATCTGTTAACAGTTCTGTTGCTGCACTGAATGTTGTGTACTCGTATGGACCTGATCTAAACGAAGGGAACAGAAAACCTAGATTATGCAATTCTGATGGAGACAATGGTACAAAATAACCACGACGATAAAGTGATGGATGTTGTATTCGATATACGTGACCATCGGATGGTGATTCATTATTTTCCGGCGAACCGAATATATCTAAATTAATAAATGTCGATAGAACCCGAGTGACGGCGACCGCTATCATTCATCGAATCGATAATTATAAAGTACTTGTAATCAACGGTGACAATACCTCAACTGTTGCTTATTACACTTTTTTATACGATATGCAATACTGTATTATACCACTGATTCCTAGGAACTTCAATTACATAAGTTGTTGACATGGAAAAGATGAAAAAATTACTATTAATGATAGACCTTAGACTGCATATACTAAGGGACGATTGTGGTCGTTTGCCATCATATAACTTTCTTCAGTTTTGCTGAAAAAAATGTTTTAGCCAAACGATTGACTAGTGACAGTAGCGATTCAAACAATCATCATTAAATAAAATGTAGAGACAGGATAGAGACAATTGAATTGGAAATAGATTTAAAGAGAGTAGAAGTGGATGACATAGTTAAATATTTTAAACTATCAACCGGTACCTTCACAATGGAATGAAGACATTCTTCAATTACAAATCAAAGGTGATGTAGATGATCATGATAAAGATAACTTAACATATTAACCAATACCCGATTCCGATTATATTCAGTTAGTTTACAATGTATAGTTCTGAAAACCAGTGCGAGATCGAGTAAACACATCGAGCGCTGTAAATGAGCTAAGAAGATCACGTGAGAGCTTTACTGAAGTAAATAAACGGCCAGGTTGGATTAGGAATCCAAGAATGCTGTAACCAATATGCAGCTAAATATAGAACTATTGCTGTTGGAGAAGATATACATACATTCGAGTGCCTAATTGACCGTTTTATGGATACGACCAATACGACTATACTATAATAGACTAAGCAATATATTTATTCAATATATATGTTTTTTAGAAATATTTATATTTCATGCATGGTTTAATGGGATATTACACAGCTTCATAATGGACCATGCATTTCGAGCAAAGAATATGAACATTTGCACACGTATTTAGGACACCCAAAGGATCGTTTTGAAGATTAGAGCCCACGCAGATCACCGCTCTTCTACGAGGGGGAGGGACTTGCATGCATGCAAGCATGCATGCATGCATGCTTGCTTGCATGCACCCGACATGGACAGGTTAGGTTGAAGGTTAGGGCGTATCGCTTGCCGCCCTAGCCTTCATTAGGTCTATTTTTTATAACAACCCAAAGTCAACTGCATGCATGCATGCAAGCAGTTGTATCATTAAAAAGCAAGTAAGCAATGCTTGCTTTTTAATTTGTTATTATGACTCGTGAAATTGTCTTTTGATTATTATGTGATAAGAAGATTATGATAAATGATATTTGGGGTTATGATTATTATGTCTCACTTTCTTGATTTAGACTCTTTTCATTTAAACGTTGCATCACTTTATGGTCTCTCTGTTTGTATTATGCTTGTTCTACTGATGTTGCATACATAGTGCAGTTATAACTAAATGTTATAGTCACGCCTGACCAGGGACCAGGCGTGAGATTCTAATGCAATCGCATCTGGTTGCTATCAGATTACTGATTAAATTCTTTCTCACGCTGGTGCACAGTATAATAGAAATAGATTACAACTTAACAATATTGAACTAACATTGTCAATTACACATAAATGGTAGATCAGGGAATGAAGCGTTACGAAGACTTACAATGATTCTGAAGATAGAAGACTGGACGTGACACCTTTGGCTTTAGCGAATTCAATAAAGTACAGAAGTGATATAACTCGTTAATTTGCCAGTAATCTGGGAATAAGAGAGACGGACAGAAGTCAGAAATAGTCTGAGACAAAGCGAGAATACGATAAAATGTTGTAATGTCGCATAAAAGCATGCAGTCTATTTGCGTTCGTTCCTATAGTAGCGAGGGAATGCTGGATTTAGTCGAACAATTATTATAAATACGCGAACACCTCACCATTTCACACGGATCGAGGAAATCGGTTAGTCACACCTGGTGCTCTCGGGTCTGTCATCCAGACACTTATTAACAATGAAACAGTGTTGGTAGTGGCTATATTAAGTGCTGGAGAAAAGTATGAGTAAGATAGTGATTTACACGAATCGTGGGCGGGTTAGACAACCCACATACCACCGACGTGGATTGGCGAAATCGGTGACGCGGACTTGATGATTGGAATGGAAAAAATAGCCCTATATACCTTATAGGTAGCTAGGCTCAATAGTTAGGGCTCGAAACTGCGGCGCAAACGTCCCTGGATCCAGGGAATCGAATAGAATCGATCGATTCGATTTACACGACTAATATCAAAACAGAAAAATATCATGAACACTCAATCTAAAAAATTTGCATTCAGAAAAATATCCACCCAGAAAAAAATCGGTTTAGACTTTGTTCGTATATATAATCGATTTCACCAATAGAGTTGTATTAAGGTGAACCAATCGAGAACTTAATTAGGAATTTTAGTAATGTGCGAACATTCCTGAAGCTATTTAAAGCCAGCAGGTTAGATCCCTGCATGAATATAGAAGAATATCTAAAGATTCGACGACGATAATGAAAACAAAGATACAGTTCAGGATTATTCTAATAACCCCAATAGAGAACCATCACAAAATAGTCGCGCCGGCTCTCTAAGTGTGTAGAGAGGCCGCTACACTACAATGTGCGCCCACGCACCGCTATTTTAACTCCGCGCTGGAGAGACCGGGAGCTGACTGCAGGGCAGGGCTGCAGCAAGGCCGGCCGGTGCAGTCGGTGGCGAGGCCGGCGATTGATGTTTTGTTTATAATGAGACCAAACGGGGCACCTGATCACTGTCGCCCATAGAATAGACATCTCATTTCTCCTTAATTTCGGTGCGATCTTTTGGACCACCCGTGGGAATAAAATATCTGAAGTTTGATAGTAGCCCGAGTAACACTAGGTGATGTAGTAAACAAACTGTATGTAATGTATAATACATTTCAGTGCCAGCAGATTTTAAGCGACCATTTGATTTGTAGGACGCCATATCGCTAGAAATTATGATGCTGTATCTAGGTTAAGAATAAAGTTTGATTTTACAGGTGTGCGTGGGAGGATATTCAAACTGGAAATGCATAGAAATGTTTAAGAAAGAAATACAATAAACGAAGCATATAAATTAGATATCGATAAAAGTAAATAGGAACCTAATAAACCGAAAGTTTGCTGCGCTAAAAAGGGATGAATAAGGTGTCTTAAAAAGACGGCAGTGATATAACCCGTATGATGAACTGATGCATATTTGTATGCCTAAAGCAGTATTCTATGAAATCATGTCCATGTTTTGCACCCGAGGCTATGACTGCCCATGACATTGTGCCAATCGAAGGAGTGTTTCTGATAATGACGTTAGATACGGTAACGGCAATAAAAGACGAGAATGTTACGTGTTAATCATACTATGAATTACCTATTTCTAATAATTACCTGGAAAATGACACACTATTTTATTTTGATTATATTTGAAACAAGGAAACAAGGAATGAAATGTTTCCTGTTAATCATCATAATATTGAATAGTTTTCCTTGTACAAATACATAATGTGTAAAACATGATTAATATACCTTGCTATCATGCAGTTGGATAAATCTATAAACATGAATTTTAACACGTACTAGCTAAAAAAAATAACAAAAGTAACCCCCCACACACGCACACATGCATTCTTAATTATGTAATTAATTGCATAACCTTATTATGTCTTCATAATTTAGATATATCGGAAGAGACTGGCCCCCACAACACAGGGTATCCTAGTGTGGGAGCCAGGGAAATATGAGAAAATGTAAAAGATACTGTCTGCATGAAATTTTTTTATTTATTTATTTTAATGTTTGTTAAATGATCCATGCTCTGATTTTATTATTAAGTATCTAGTATAAGTATTAGTGTGTATGCCTGTATAGGTAACATATATTGGAACCAACTGTTCCGTAATTGTGTCCACCCTGGAGCATAGAGG
Organism: Hofmannophila pseudospretella; assembly: GCA_947369225.1. Classification (NCBI taxonomy): domain Eukaryota; kingdom Metazoa; phylum Arthropoda; class Insecta; order Lepidoptera; family Oecophoridae; genus Hofmannophila; species Hofmannophila pseudospretella. Next base: position 708,947 of record OX376324.1, read on the forward strand.
GTGCACCGCCTAGGATAGGCCGCGATTGGGGGGTGGGTTCGAGCAAACCCTGCGAATTTTGGTTCTTCCCTTTTTGAGGTTGTTAGGCGACAGTTTTCCCTTCGATTTGCAGGGGGTTGTAATAAATAACTTAGGGGTATGCTAGGTACTCAGCTGACGAGGAGCAGGCTGGAACCACTGACACATAAAAATACAACTTTTCATGGAATTTCATTCCCTCCGGAAACGAATCTATTCAGGGGTAGGACCGGTTAGGGATGAAAATAGAGATCAAGGGGTGTGGATTTTTGGGTTAAGTCAATAGAAAAACGAAAATTATAATTCGAGCTCGTGTTGTGTTGCTGAGACGAGAGGGAGGCGAAAAGTGAAAGTGTCAATTGTATTTTTTTTAAACCTAAGTTAAGTAGCAGGGTTGCCACAAACATAAAATTTAACGGAAAGTAGGGGAGATACCAAACACCAACTAAGAATTACTTAATGTGCAAATTTACCTGAATTTAGATACACAATAAAACATTATCTTATCTTATGGGGAATTTGTGTGCAATAAGTCAATAATCAGGTCAGCCATGCCATACCACAAGAACTACATCGAAACCTGTGCTACTAGGTCATAGAATATTAATAACACAAGGCTATAGACACCAAGACCGCCTATATACACACGTGAGAATCTGCCTTCCACTGCCTCAATCCAACCCTCGACACCCAGGTCGTATTCATCAGTTACTGAGTGCGGATAAAATGTTCAAGGACGAATCGAACCGTATAAATATGCCACCGCCCCTCTGGATCATAAAAGAAGGGGTTATATATTTGCAGTGTATGTCTGTTTTGTTCAATCTAATTTGGATACGGTTTGTTTTTTCTTGATAAAGTGGAACCATGAACAAGTGGTTTCCAAGGATAAACTTTGAAATCTGATGGGATCTCAAGAAATATTATGATAAAGGTGGTTCGAATTTAGGGTCAAATGTTTAAGACCGTGTCATTCCGACATCGAAAATCGTAAGTGATAGATTTGATGTGGACTAAGTAATTTAATATAATTACATAATTATTTATGTATATCATATTACTTTTATTTTACTAACTTTACTGTGTACTAAGTAATAGTAACCTATTTCATATCTTCACACTACACTGTCGCTAACCTCTTAAATGTCCAATTAACTTGAGAGGTTGCCTGAAAGAGATCGCTTTAAGCGATAAGGCCGCCTTTGTACATATCGTGCTACTATTCCTGTAGTTTTTACTTTTCCTGTATTTGTGTATAATAAAGTGTTTCTATCTATCTATCTTTCTATCTCAATTACAGGGGTTTCTTAAATATTTAATTCAGAATTCTATTACTCATCATGTGTTCAGTTAGAGTTTAGAGTTCATTTTATGCTAAAAGCGCTCCGGCAACTGGCCGAGGCAGTCATCTTTTTCCGGTGCTGCACACCACCTTCATCAAACTTAATTACTTTTGCTTATTTATTTTTGTAATATATTTGTTTAATATTATTTTTGTCTTCTGTACCTAGTTGTTTGTACGTGTATGTCGGATATAAATAATCTTTCTTTCTTTATATTGGCAATGCATTTGACTGCATTTGGTTAACAGAAATACAACTATTCCAGTAAATTGCGACTATTCTTACTGTACCTTTTGAAAATGTCAGTAAAGGTGTAACTGGGTCGTTTATGGCTGGTATTGTTTAGCTACCACTTTCAATGAGCACTCATTGTCGTAGTTTACTCTAGTATTGCCAATGTCAATACACTAATTACCTTGAAAGACGCATGGCGCGCGTGACACGGTGATGACAATATATTGAAGTGACAGACAAGCGTGTCACGGAAATGACCAGTGTGAAATGTAAGGTGGCGATTCAGATTAGCTCTTCCAATAAGTTCGTGTAGATGTCCTCGTCGACCGTGACCTCCTAGTATTGACAGGTGGGTTGAATGTGCAAGGACCTGCATACAACCCTGCTATCCTGCTATGTGCTAAGGGTTCCACTTTTCTAGATTTAAAGGTAAACCTAATACTTCTGTAACGACTTCAGAAACATTTGCTGCTAGCTGTTGCCCGAGGCTTCCCTAGGATGGACTTAAATTTTTGACTGCATTATTTTGGGATAAAAATTATCCTATGTGCTAATCCAGACCATATTCTAATTCTGTACCGTTTTTTTTTCCCATTCAAATCCGTTGAGTCGTTACGGCTTGATTGTGTACTCGTTGTGCCGTCTCGGTTTACTCATACTTACGCGAATGCGTGAAAGATCAAACATCAAGGACAAACTGTGATCTAATTTTCTTTTCCCCGATCTCCCTGGCTGGATACTGTCTTCTCGTGGTACAAAAGGGGGGATATATCGTAGTGTTTTAAAACAAATAGTGGCTCAACCCTCCCGGCGTCGAGTCGCGGGCGCAACCTCAATACTCCGCCCAGTTTTATATTTTATTTAGCAGTAAAAGCATTATTTTTGTAATCTGGAGCGGCTTCTTGTTAATCTATAGATAGCTTTATTATGAGATTACCTCGTCGTCTATTTTCGCACTTCTGTTATATTTATTGAATCATTCAACCCGCTTTTTCAAAATGAAGTTAAATCAAAAGCAAAGTGTATAAACTTGTGTGTACCTACTTATAAAGTTGGGTTAAATAGGTGAGTGACGAAGTCCAAGGAAATAGAAAAATATACTGAAAATAAATTTTCGTCTATTTTTGAAAATCGCTTAATAACAATCTAGATATATATACCTAGGTACCTTAATTTTATTTTCTATCGAAATTTTATTTACAACAAAAACATATAAATACCAGGGTAATTAATTATCATACTATACTAGGGAAATTGCCACATAATCCGGGACCAATTGCCTAGTACAGCTCCCATTTCGGTAAACCCACAGGTACATACAGACCCTGTTTTCGCCCCTCCGTTCTATGAAACCTTGAGCCTACTCAAAACTTCTGCACCGATTTTAAAGCGCATACCTCGTGGCGCCAGGACCTCAGTAGCACAAAAGCTCGGCTCAGAAATCCGTGCAGTCACATCCAAAAACACGAAGCAGGCTTGGGAGCAACTACTAACCTTTACCTACCGCATTCTACATATAAGGAAGGACCCAAGCTCAAAATTGTCTTTGACTGCACGCATCAAATTGAACTGCGTGGACTCCTACAGTAGCCACGGCCCCCGTACACAGCACAACCCCGCCTCCGCCACTCGCAACCCCTACAGGTTAGTGGAAGCGAAGCTAAGTGACGGAGATATAAAAGGGGCCGCTCGCCTACTGTTTTCCAACGATGCGGTCGCCCCCGATAACTCGGATACTCTTACAGCCCTCCATAATAAACATCCGCCTCCCTGATGCGCCACAGTCTGAAACCCCCCTCCAGACCTCCGCTGATGCCGTGCGCGAAGCCATCCTGTCCTTTAACAGCGGGTCCGCTGGAGGTCTCGACGGCCTAACTCCGCAGCACCTGAAAGACCTAATCAGCGGGGGCTGTGGTCAAGCCGGCGAGGCGCTGCTGGGGGACCTAACTGCCCTGGCGAACCTAATGCTCGCCGGGCAAGTCCATGAAGAGATTTTAGACATCCTTTACGGCGCTAATCTCTGCGCCCTCAAGAAAAAGGACGGCGGCATCAGACCCATCGCAGTTGGTACTACCTTTCGGCGACTCGTGGCCAAAATCTGCTGCAGAGCCTCCACGAACTTCCTATGCAGTCATTTCCAGCCGCTGCAACTCGGCTTCGGCTCCAAAGGTGGGTGTGAAGCCGCCGTCCATGCTCTCCGGACTTACTTAGCCAGTCAGGGAGGTGAGGTACTTCTCAAAGTGGACATAAAGAACGCCTTTAACTCGGTCGATAGGGGCGCCCTTTTGACCCAAATTAAGTCAAAAGTCCCATCACTCTATCATTTTCTTTGGCAATGTTACAGTATGCCCTCTAAATTACTATACAAGAACCACCTTTTATCATCTTCGGTTGGTTGTCAACAGGGTGACCCTCTCGGACCGGCCATCTTTAGCCTGGCTATCCACACTGTAATTGAACGGCTGAAATCCAAATTTAACGTATGGTATCTGGACGACGGAACCCTAGGGGGTGATGCTGCAACGGTTTTAGATGATTTACGCTTACTTATTCAAGAACTCAACTCCATCGGCCTCGAACTAAATTTTTCAAAATGCGAACTTTTTATTGCCGATACTTGTCCGAACAAAGACACCATTTTTTCAAACTTTAGCACCCTGGCACCTAATATAACTTTAGTAGACCGCAGCTCCCTTCGCCTTCTGGGGTCCCCCATCCTAGATGAGTCCTTTCCAAAATTTGTTACTGACAAAATTCAAAATTTTGGTGATGTTTCGGAAAGACTGCATAAAATTAACCCACATATGGCCTATTTTTTGATTCGCTATTGCCTGTTTGTGCCAAAATTTATGTACACTTTGAGATGTTGCCAGCTGTGGAAATTTCCAGATCTCCTGTCCAAATTCGACGATGCTGTAAAACCAGTTCTGGCTTCCATTTTAAACATCAACCTTGACCCCAACTCCTGGACCCAGGCATCGCTGCCTATTAGATTCGGAGGCTTGGGTATCCGTACAATCTCAAGTGTGTCGCTTCCGGCGTTCCTGTCCTCAGTGCACAGTGCGCGCCCCTTGGTGAGTAATATTCTCACAAACTGTTTAGTTAGTTTTGATATTCCCTACGCAGCTGAGGCTAGGAGCGCCTGGGTGACCGCTTGCCCCAATACCGACCCCCCAACTACCCTCACATCTCAGAGGCTCTGGGACGAGCCCCTCTGCAAATTGGTACGGAACAACTTAATTCATACGTCAACCAATTCTGCAGAGCGTGCTCGTCTACTAGCCGCTGGGGAGTGGGAATCAGGGCTCTGGCTGCACGCTCTCCCGTCGGCCAACATCGGTACCTTACTGGACCGCACCACATTTCGTCTCGCCGTATGCCTGCGTCTCGGCGCTGCATGCAACGTCCCCCACCTCTGCCGCTGCGGCGCAGTCGTCGACCAGCTCGGGCACCATGGTCTCTCTTGCTGCAGAAGCGCCGGTCGCATTCCCCGCCATGCCGAGCTCAACGACATCATACGCCGAGCACTTTCCTCCGCCGGAGCGCCAGCTGTTCTTGAACCGAGCGGACTGACGCGCGACGATGGCAAGAGGCCCGACGGAATGACCCTCGTACCTTGGAAGTTGGGACGGCCTTTGGTGTGGGACGCCACCTGCGTCGACACCCTTGCCCCGTCTCACCTTCCAGCCACTTCTTATAGAGCCGGCTCTGCGGCCGCTGCTGCAGAAACCCTCAAACGGCGCAAATATACCAATCTGGGTGAAACATACATATTTGAGCCGTTTGGGGTTGAAACATTGGGACCCTGGGGCCCGGGAGCGCACCGCGTCTTCAAAGACCTCGCAAAGCGCCTGGTCGACGCGTCAAAAGACCCAAGATCTGGCTCCTATTTGGCCCAGCGGATTAGCTTAGCTATCCAACGGGGCAACGCAGCCAGTCTCTTGGGTACACTGCCGGATGTGGGGGACTTAACCCAAATTTTTTATCTTTAGTTTTCTTAGCCTTAGTTTAGTTTTAGCTTTAGTTTTATCCTTAATTTTATTGCAAACAAGATACAGAAACAGGAAACACAGTTTCAAACTGAGGTGTACAAAGGCAGATATCGGTCAGAGCGATCTCTTTCAGGCGACCTTGGATGAAAATGACAATTGCAATAGGTTATCGACAGTATTGTGCAGAAAACTAAATCCTCCACTGTCGACATTGAAGAAAAAATTACAAACCAGCAAAACTCGAATTCTCTATTTAAAAAAACATGTATCTGTGTCCCACAGACTATAAAATTAAGTACTAACACCAGATGGGAGCTATTCTAATAGTTGTGAAGGATTTAACGCGTAAGATTTGTAAACAGTAAGCTATTTATATCCGCAGATATTATTCAGGTTTATTATTCAACTTCTTCATGGACTGGACGAGCTTTCGCGGAAGTTTGTTCAATAAGCCCCACTTGCACTATCGATTGATCCCGGGTTAACTCGCGAATTGTCTGTGCTTTTTTACAAAATTGACCTCGGATTAGTGTTAATCCAGAGTTTAGTTGGCACATGACGAACTAAAGGTTTAGTTCGTGACATGATTATAAAGCAGACATGAATTATTATTATAAGTATTTTTGTGAAAATCCTGTCTATCTGACCTTTATAAAAGTTAATTAACTGCACTGATTATTAACACAAGTTTGCTAAATTATGTAAGTAAATGTCACTTGAATATAGGTGAATAACACCTACTGCACGATCAACTTTATTTCAAAACCTACATGCATTATATGTAAATGAAACGTACAGCTTTTTATATGGTACAAATATTTTCGGCAGACTAGCATACGGTCCATCTGATAGTAAGTGGTCACCGTCCACAAACATCGGAGACGTCGCCGGTGCGCTGCCGACCTTGACACGACACCTCTGGCATCAGCCAAGAAATTCGACAATAAAATATAAAGGATTTAAAACTTTTAAACTAAAATCCTACTGTCAACTAGTTACTGTTACTCTGCATTCATCTTTAAAACTCCAGAGAAAGCTCATATTTCGATCGAAAACACGAATCAAATCCCAATTTTGGTGCGGCAAAGTTTACAAACACTCACCATGTCTTATTCCTCGCTATACTTCCTCGAGCCGACCGAATCGTGCGCACGTGCGATCAGCGCCAAGTCGCGACACGGACTGGCCGCGCCGCGCCGCCCGCGAAAATACCGCCGCGTTATCGTGTGATGTCATCGTTGGTCGCACTGAAGAACCAAGGGTGTAGGACGACCTTGGTTCTACCTCAGGGCATAGCTCAGGATCTAGGAATAATACGCTTAAGCATAGCTATACAGTTGTTCCTGGGTTATGAGGATTACTTCCGGCCTTGGGCAGTGGCAGATGCTGCGAGACTCGACCTTTTTTAGTAGTTTTCTGATTTCAGTAACCAATCAAACCCTCCCCCCCCCCCCCTACACTCTATTGGATCCACCCCTGTCCTTGGGAATCATGGTTAACCTATCTTCAGGTTTCTCCTGTTTTCCACAGTCTGGGGAAAGCAGCGATGCTTGCATTGCTGTGTTTCAGTTTGAAAATTTACAGAACTTTGTTACCGGCACATGAGGCACTCCCTCCATCTAATCACGGTCCTCAAGGTGAGCATCGCATTGAAAATACTATTGAGGTGAGATGTTTATGGGCGACATAAACCTCTTACCATCAGGTGGCCCGTTTGCTCATCTCCTCTCCTTGTACAATAAAAACTTAATTTTCGAAAAACGCATTTGGAACGTTTGCCAAACTGTAACTGCTGAATGTGTGTTTCAGACGGGAGAACTGAACCCTGCCACCTGCGAAGTGACCCGACTGCTGCGTCAGCTGTGCGGAGGTGACGCTAACGGGTATGTTCTTTAGTCCTAAACTTATTCGGTGGTGGCGTCCATCGCCGCCGTTGGGCCCACGTCTCCATTCCGCCAACGGACTGTAGCTGCCATAGACATAACTCTACCGGGGTCGGGGCGACGCGGCGGATTAGTTGCCCATTAATCTTCATCTTTGCGTGTTACTATATGATGCAGGATGTTATTTTGGCCACTGCTTTGCCTTATTACCGCGCCGAAGGTTAAGGTTAAGTATAGCTTTATTCTCAAAAAAAGATCTAGGTAGTGAGTCTCTTGCTAAACCTTCTCTCGTTAACAAAAACAAACAGGAACAGAACCTTCTCGTCGAGACTCGAGAGATCAGAATAACTCAAAATCTCTTTTATTAAATAAGGAGTTCTGACGAGTAAACGGACCACGAAAATGGTAAAGGAATCACCGTCGCCCATCATCCCACATCTCACCTCATGTTATTAGGATGTTTTCGATGCGCTGCTAACTTTCAGGACCTAGATGGAGTGCCTCATGTGCCGGTTCCTACGCTGGCTCTCTAACCCTTCAAACCGAAACACAGCAACGCAAGCTTTTCTGTTTTACGGCAGAAATAGGTAAAAGGGTGGTACCATACTAGGTTGACTCCACCGCCACCACCTTGGTTATCGCGCCTTTCAGTTCCGAGGTTACCATACTACTTTAAAATTCTGCCATTTCAATCGACTAAACCCAATCAACAGTCATGAGTAAACCTTAAATCATGTACCGGGTCCCGGCCACCTTATACGGCATTAGTGTCGGCTGGTGAATGTGCCAGATCTTCTGACCTCTCTGTCTGCCGCTATACAGTTGGTAGAGATGGATGTTTGTTAGAGACACGGAAATCAAAATTCGGTAGTGGAGTTATTAAGCGGACCGCCCACGTCTTGTCATCCATTTACGGTGATCTGACTAATTATAATTGAATTTAAAAAGAATGAAGGAGCTCCGCCGACGAGATCGCGGACGTTCTAAAGGAAAGGTCGGGTACGGTCAACCACTAACCGAAGAGCGTGTGTGAAGCGATTGATGAAAGAAAGAAAGTACTTATTTCCAATACACACATAGAGCGTCGGTGGCCTAGTGCCTAGGACGCCGGACTCCCGTACGGGAGGTCCGGGTTCAAAACCATGCAGTGCCATGTTCCAATGAGTTTTTCGTATTTTTTGAAGACTTACATTTATCGACTGCTCTAACGGTGAAGGAAAACATCGTGAGGAAACCTGCATGTCTGAGAAAATTAAAAGTTTTCGAAGGTGTGTGAAATCCACCAATCAGCACAGCTCCCTTGTGCAAGGAGAGGCCTGAGCCCCAACAGTGGGGACCACACATACAAACAATTAGGTATAGAAGATAAAAATAATATTAAACAAATATATTATAAAAATAAATAAGCAAAAGTAACTAAGTTTGATGAAGGTGGTGTGCAGCACCGGAAAAAGGGGAGTGCCTCAGCCTGTTGCCGGAGCGCTTTTAGCACTGCGTCGCTGATTGTCAGGCATCCCCTAAGTGCCAGGGATCACTCCCTAAACGATGATGAGTGTGGAAGAAGCGAGAACGGTTTGTCAGGATCGCTGCAGGTGGAACTCTTTAGTGCGGGAAACAGGCGAGAGTTTATGTTAAAAACGAATGTTAAAAGATTTCAATGGTGTCGGTGGCGAAGCGGGTGTCGTGTGAAGTTATTGTACACATTTGATCCAAAACGGTCAATTTCTGAAGTTACGATACGCATTTCCATTAATAACTGAAATTCGTATCGTAACTTCAGAAATTGCCCGTTTTTGAATCAAATTAGTACAATATCTTCAGGAATTCAAACTAGGTTTTAATGCTACTTAAACTGTCGGAGTGCAAGACGATATATTTTTTAATTCTTTTAAGTCGTATTCCTCTTTCCGACCCTCAGGTCGTGATCATTCTAAGGAATTGAACCACATAGAACGACTGTCGTAGCAGATTTAATGTAGTGGTTTGCCATTGCCTTCCATTTCACACACTAGTTATCTCAGTGGGCAGGTTTCTTCACGATGTTTTCCGTCACCGTCAGAGCAGTCCGTAAATATACGTAAGTCTTTCGAAAAAACCGAAAAATTTCATCATCAATCATTGGTACATGACATTGTATGGTTTCGAACATGGACCTCCCGCATGGGAGTCAGTCGACCTAGCCACGACGCCACCGACGCTTCAAATTTTTTTTAAACACTGGTATAGTGTCTGTAACAATATTTTTTCAGTTAGCGACGCGAGTATTCGCGATCAATCCCCTTTATTATTTGTTACTATCACAGACCACGTTCACATATCTTAATCCGTGGATTTGTTAAACTTTGAAGGAATTTATTTTATAGCACATTGTTCATACGTGGAATTCGACCACTAAAACTGCTGACATCATAAAAACCCCAAGTTTTCCTCCGGCAGGAGACTGTAAACACTAGATATTTTGTACTTACCAAATTAATCACGTCCCAAAAATATTAATTTCAAATAAGGGTTGTCATTAATGGAAACCGAGAAACACTAACTTAATTGTAGTAACATAATATTTTAGTTTATGGGAATTTGCTTAAAGGTATGAAAAAAAAAAGTTTATTATCTTATTACAGGGCACGCAAAAAAAGGACCTCCGACTTACAAACTAGGTCAAAATCCTGTATCTTGTAAGTCGGGATTCCGTCGCACGTATATGTTATGTACGTACAGTGGAAAACACATCAGGCTATATTAATGTCAATGAATCATAACTAAAACTTAGGTACCACATTTTTTATAGCATAGCAAAACTCTCACGTCCATAATCCCCGAGAGGGTAGACAGAGGAACCACCTTCGTCATAGGTAGTTCCCACTTATCGCCGTAAAATTTGGAGCCTATCGCCGCCTACTAGGTGCAGAATAGTACCTACCCACTAAGACCGTTAGTCGCCTCGTACGACAATCACGGGTAGAGTTGGGGTGGTGCTGTTCATTACGGCCGGCACCACACGGCACAATTACATACACATAAATAAATAAATTAAAAAAAAAGCCTTTATTGACTTCTTCAATTCCCAAATTATACAATAAAAGAATTTAAATTAATAATAATGTAACTTATAAAAATCTTATAAGTTACATTATTATAAATTTAATTGTTAACCATTCACTTAATTAATAACGTCGGAAGTCCCCGGTTTTCGGGTGTAGGCCTCCTCCAAGCGTGCCCACTCGTCTTTGTCCTGCGCCCTCTGCGGACAGCGCGCGCCCGCCGCCGTCGCGATGTCGTCCGCCCAGCGCTCGAGGGGCCGCCCGCGCCGGCGCGTCCGTTCGGTCACGGCTCTGGTCCACCTTCCGTCTCCCGTGCGCATCACATGGCCTGCCCATCTCCACTTCATTGTACGGTGTTCCAATACGTCGGTTAATTTTGTTAACATTCTTATGTCGACGTTCCTTTTTCTATCTCTTATTCTTATTTTTAAGAATAAGAGATAGAAAAAGTTTACATACACATACCAGTTTTATATTTCTCACGTGTCTTAATTTCCCAGTCACTGTTATACGAGTATTTTAGCGGCCACTAATCTTTTGATAAACAACGAACACATTAAAACCGTTGATAAAACAACTAAAACTGATAAACTTTTGGATTGATTTCTGTAAATATTCTTACGAAACGCTGAACAAATACCTATTTCAGAGGAAAATGTATTTATAAAATTATATTGAACGCACTCACAACCCATTTCTTATCCTTATCTTAGTCAGTCATCCATTTATTATCGCTATTATCTCTCAGGAACGGTCTTAAAGTTGTAACATTATTTCTTAGTGTCAATCTTTAACCTAGATCTTGTGTTTAGTCTTTGACCTGACACAGCTTTTGCACTAACTTTTGGTTGCTTTCCTAACTCTCCTTTGTGTAAAAGATCACTTAAATTCAAGACTTAAGATTTTTCTAATTAGATTTCTATGTAAATTATTGTGATTACCAGCATCTGAATGATCGTTTGGTTTAACAGGTTGACAGTCCCCATACAAAATATTTTGATTTCCTCGTAACCCATATTACTTCAATCTTTATACGTCCTGTTGAAAACGTAAATAATAATAAATGTAATCTAAACACTTCAAAATATATATTGAATGCAAAATGAAGTAAATCATATATCTTATTATCATGAAAAACTCAGAACTTTCAAGAGCCGCACTCAGGACTCTGGGCACGTAATAAAAACTTATCGATATACATACTCTTAGTTATTCTTTGATTTTGAAGCGAGTCTTATGTCAGGTAACAGTCAATGTTATTATGATTCTGATGAGGAAAACGAAGATGCAGCTTGTTTTTTGGGAATGGACGACATTGTAGAAAGTATTCAAGCCATATACGATGAAATTCAAAACAGTTCTTCTACAAATCGACGTAGCCGCAGTCTTCAACGTGAACAGATACGAGGACGTGCACGCAATCGATCTGTAACTAACTTTGCTAAGTTACCCTTAGTACGTACCTGGTCGTTTCTTAGTGACCCATATATGGGTCACGGACTTGTGAAGTTAGTTCGTCGTGACCCATATATGGGTCACTGGACTGTCAACGTGTTAATAGGATGTTTGTGTGGAATACAAACTCTCTTTTATGTTATGTGTCATACCTTATATGACCAATGTAAAGTCTAATTTCCCATAAAATTGTGCACCTTAGTTTATTTTCTTTTTCCGTTTTCGTTTGTCCTGTATAAGTTAGTGATGTTGTTTATTTATCAGTGTAATCTCTAAAAGTGTAGAGGAGCTCGTAGCCTAGTTGCGAGCACGGTCCGAAAGTGATTGTGCAGGTTAAGCGACGTTCGCGCGGTAGGTACCTGGATGGGTGACCGCTAGTGGCATATTTCATCAAGCAAGTGTAATCATCAGCCTTATCATTTTCCCACTGTCGGAGCACATATGTCCCGTTTCACCGCTGGGCTTCGGTCATGATTTACCATGCAGGTGCGTTGGTGGTCGGATTCTGTGCAGAGTCAGGGGATGGTACCAGTAGGTACCACCATTTTACCTGTTTCTGCCTCAAAGCAGCAATGCTTGCATTACTGTGTTTCGGTTCGAAGGGTAAGAGAGTCAGCGTAATTACAGATACATGAAGTGCTTCATCTGAGTCCTCAAGATTAGCAGTGCTTCGAAGACCCACGTATAATATAATGAGGTGAGATGTCTATGGGCGACTGTGACAATTTACCATCAGGTGATCAGTTTGTCAAATCAAATTAAATCAAAATGTTTTTATTGTAAGTAAGTACCTTATAGTACATTTATACAACATCATTTTTTTTACTCCACCACCGCTTCGTAAGGTGCTGTAGCTGAAAGGAAAGAAGCGGCGCAAGGAACTTTCAGCAGCACATCTTTTGAAATAAATATATCTTACAATAATTGTGAATACAATCATATATGTACCTACACGATGTGCATAGCTGGAGCTGAATTTAGGACCATGTCTTTTTATCATTTAAATAGTAACTTATTTTATAATAACCCTTTTTACATAAGGTCCGTCTTATATGGGTCTTACATTGTTTCTCTGTCATATTTATTACAGTATCAGGTATCTTATTATAAAATCGTACACAGTGACCCATCTGTCTTTAACATAAGTCCATCAAAACTTCAATACTGTTCATACGTAATACTATCATTTATTATCATTATAATGGTGTTTGATACGCAAACACGTCACGTAGCATCACGGTGACATTGTGTCACCTTTCCATATGTTAGTTTACGAGCTAGCCCATCCCATAGCTTTGTTTTACCGTGGGGCACCTGGCACCACGTTTAGTTAGGTCATCGAGGGACCTATTACATCATCTACGTAAACCATGGTTGTCTATTTATAGACAAACCTTCCAAACCTTTTTAACAATCGTCTTAGGTGAAGGATAGGCACGGACGGGGCACGGACCCGACATTCGAATTTGAATTGTATGCAAACACCTATAAAGTTCACTTTTGATTATCGGCAAAATCAGGTCCGCGTCTCTTCCACGTCGCTTCTATAATACAACTTTTGCGCTTATCAATAGTGAACTTTATATGATTTTTCATACAGTTCATATTCGAACGTTGCGTCCCGTGCAGGTCACGTCAATATTGACTTTACCGATGTCACACAATCACGAATTTGATCGTCAGTGCACCAATTTTATAGATTTTTTTAAATTATCTTCTGGCGAACATATAATTTTCTATCAAAATTGAAATTGCAAAAATTTATTCGTTTACAAAATATTAATGAACATTTAACATTAAACTATAACCTCCACACTAGGCGTTGCCTGCGTCGTGGAGATTACATACACACACTGACCACTTTACATTGTTATGTGTCAATTTAACATTCACGTTCCTGAATTAGAATTTAAAATTACAGTTTAAGTTAAGAGATTATATATTAGAGACTATTATAAATTTATAAAATATATTAATATATACATTTGTATATCTAGGTATATTTGTTTAATATATATTTATAATATTAAAGCTAATTATGCACATATATGCATTAATTAAAATAAATAAGTCACAGCTTCAATTACAATTCATTTAAATGATTATAATATTATTTCAATCATAATACGAAATACGGTCGTCAACCCTAATTTAGGACCCACTTTTACACATTGAAGAACCTTGTCATAGTCATTACTAGATTAACGCTAGGTTCTAGATTTCTTTTGATTGCTGTCTACGTTTTGTTGTGACAAAGTCGTTCAATGTGTTAAAATGGGTTCCAAATTAAGGGTCGTGACTGTACTGACTTATGCTGTTGAAAGTCGCAGTATGTACTACATACCATGTCGACAGTAGCGCTTTTCCCTACAACAGTTCTAAAACAGTGGATGATATCATTCGAAACGGTAGTTCTATTTCCTACAGACAGGCAACATTCGTAATATACGAGTAACAATATTTCCAGTAGGGTTGTCTCTTCTTCCCCGTTTCGCTACTTCATCTAGGGTTTGTTTGTATGTAAGAAATGTCGGATGACATACTTACTTTCATGATCACAGACTGTTCATTATCTAACAGGATCTTATCTTATGATAGGGGGCTGGGAATAACCCAGCGGCACTTCGACCCTTGAGGATCTATTGTGCCTACCCCATTTTACACACTGGTTATCTCAGTGTGCAGGTTTCCTCACGATGTTTTCCTTCACCGTTAGAGCAGTCGGTAAATGTACGTAGGTCTTCGAATACTTCGAATACAAATACTAAAAACTCATTGGTACATGGCACTGCACGGTTTCGAATCTGGACCTCCCGCATGGGAGTCCGGTGTCCTAGCCACTGTGCTACCGACGCTCTTATCTAACAGAATACTCTTTAAGATATCAGAGCAAAGAGAGAACTCCATGAATCTGTAATCTTAACTTGACATTTCTTTCTCTTCGTCACTTTCTGGAAGCATAATATTTCTTTACTTTTCGGCTTAGGTAGAAATAACAAAAAAAATCTCCTAGGTACATCTAGCGAGATATTATACTCTATAAGAGTAACTTCCCACAAAATTTCCGTAAAAGCCGTCACCAAACCTCACACCACTGTGTGCGAATTGATAATAATGCAACACATTTCTCACACAATGAAACTCAAATTAATATTTGAACAAAAATATTAAATGATGTCACAAAGGCGAATATCCGTCTATAGGATCGTATCACAGATCGATTTCAAAATTGGAAGTCAAACGCAAGGCGCGACTGACTCGCCGCTCGCACTCCGTTTTACGCCCCGCCCACCTGAGTACACACTTTGTGGCGCCACTCGCGTGCGTCTATTACATTTCTAGGGTATAATATTTCGCTGGCCAAAATAATGATCCTCCTGTAGACTTTTTATACAAGATCTAGATTCCACCGGCTGTCGACACCCCGTCGTCGTCAGCTATGGACCCTTTAGCTTTTATACGTAAATATTGTTAATTTTCTGTTAGGTTTAAATGTATACTTCTATGCATTTTAAAATCAAATAAACGTTTTAATTTTCATTCTTTAACGAGGTTGCCACTTCTCCTAGCCTAAAATAGGCCTATCCTGCGCCTAACTAAAAGAACGACGGTGGCACAGTGGCACCGGACTCCCTTGCGGGAGGTCCGGGTTCGAAACCGTGCAGTGCCATGTACAAATGAGTTTTTCGCATTTTTCGAAGAGTTACATACATTTATCGACTGCTCTAACGGTGAAGGAAAACATCGTGTGGAAACCTGCACACTGTGATGACCAGTGTGTAAAATGGGGTAGGCACAGAAGATCATCAAGAATCGAATTGCCGCTGGGGTTATTCCCGGCCCCCTATCAAGAGATAAGATGATAACTAAAATAATATTCTGCAGTGAGATTCTATAGAAAAGAATAGAGTTCTTTTGAATAGAATTATGTCGGCAACCCTACGCGAGCAGTGCCAGCCCGTCCCGTCGTCAAGCAGGCGGAACCTTGTCTCGGCTCGCATCTCCCTTCCGACTTTCCACTCGAGGTCACCGAGGAAGGGGATCGATTCCCAAGACCCTCGAGTTTAAACTTGTTAGAGTATCAGTGATTTTGTTTGGTTACTCTTTTACTATCAATCAAACCGCCACGGGATCTTTGATCAAAAAAAGATGTTATGATTTATTCCGACAGGTTTTTCTACTGTATAAGGAGAGTAGAGAGCGAACAAGCCACCTGGTAGTAAGTGGTCGTCGTCGTCTTTTTCTAAGTCGTGTTCCTCTCATTGCTGAGGGTCGTGATCATTCTAAGGAATTAATCACATAGAACGCTCTCGTGGCAGATTTAATGGGGTGGTATGCCAATTGCCTTCCCCATTTCACGCACTGGCTATCTCAGTGTGCAGGTTTCCTCACGATGTTTTCCTTCACCGTCAGAGCAGTCGGCAAATTTACGTAAGTCTTTCGAAAAAACCGAAGAACTCATTGGTACATGGCATTGCTTGGTTTCGAACTCGGACCTCCCGTATGGGAGTCCGACGTCCTAGCCACGACGCCACCGATGCTCTAAACATCGCCACAGACATCTAACACTCCATAAATAGAGGTTGTCAAAGGAGCATGTTCGTGTAATGTAACAAATAGGCGTTGAATTGCGAGCATGGCGCGGTAGAGCATTACATTACACGCGACGTTTTCACTGATAATTACATTACTCGCGACGTATTCACTGATAATTACATTACACGCGACGTATTCACTGTAATTGCATTACTCGCGACGTATTCAGTGATGATTACATTACACGCGAATGCTCCCGGTCAGTACCCTCGTTTAAAGATTTAGTTGGAGTGCCTCATGTGCCAGTAATTACGCTCGCTCTCTTACCCTTCACACCGTAACACGCATTGCTACAGAAAGTTGGTACCTGTCCAGGCTGACTGCACGGAATCACCTCAAGCTAATCCCAACCTCCTTACGATTCCAACAATAAGACGTCTATAAAATTAAATAATGACACAAGCTATAAAACAATAGAGATGATACCTAGACTCTAAAGTAGTCTAAACAAACAGGCAAGTGAAATGACATCAACCGGCAAGGTCGGGTTAATCTAACACGCATCGCGTAAATCGTGACGCTTTAAGAAATAAAGAGCTGAATAAGACAGACACGCTAACAAAACTAGTGATCAACACGGCACAGTAATAAACCCTATAGGAGAGCCTAGGATTGATTTACCAGCAGATTGAGTAGGGAACAAATTCTTTAATCTAGGCTGAGAGAGCAATCCCATTTAGTATTGAGATATAGACGTATAATCCTTAGAAAAAACAATGGGAATAAACTAAGATACGTACATGGATTTGACTATTGTACAGTGGAAGGGACATCAAAGTCATTAAACTATACTCTGTGGAACTCTTTTGAGAGCAGAAAATAAATAAATGTCCTTACCAATCCTACTATCATTCATATCATCTTAAATGTATTCGATCCTTACATCTTCTTCCATTAAGGGGCAGTCGCTGCAGCAGTCTCCATCCGATGCTGCCCCGCCTTCTTCTTCTCCTGGTACGACGAACTGCCGCTCCAATCCTTTAACTGCTCCATATATGCAATCCTGGGACGACCTCTCTGTCGTTTTCCTTCAATTTTCCCTTCTATTATGGGTATAATTAAATCACTATGTCTGACTATTTATTTATTTATTCGTATGGCAGTTGGAATTATACACAATAACAGTACTGTGACATGTCACAACCAAATATGCAGGTTTCTTAGCCGATAGCCGAGGGGGGACGGTCGGTTGCTCACGTCCGCAGGAAGATTACCCTTTGTATCCCTGCACGTGTCTCCCCGGGTGGTGCTAAACTAGCGACCAACTTCTTGGCGGCTGCACTTGTCCAAAGCAAAGAGACCTCGCAGCCTCTATACACAGTAACATGTCAATGTCTGACCATGTGGCCGAGACAATAAGCTTTACGGTTTCCCATAGTGTTCATTATTCTCCTTTTATCCTTCACCATATGCAACACTTACACATTCGTCTATTTCTCCATCCAGCTAATTTTCTTCATTCTCCTCCAGATCCTTACATATAAAGGTTATATTATTCCTAGAACATTTGTCTTCTGTCCGGGTTGACCTCATCTCTGTTCTATCTTATAGAGGTTATGCGTGTTGAATTAATGGAAGAAACTCATTCATTTATTCCATAGCTATAGCATCACATGAAAAACTGTTTTTTATGTCATCTGTCTAGACGAAACACCCCATGGGGTGTGGAACCCTCCCACATAATATATATCTCCACTTAAAAGCACTCTAATATTCTACTTAAGGCCACGTTTTTCCACGTTCTTTGAAATTAACCTATTTTTGATCAAATATTATTTATTTTGATCGGAATTTTTTTGCTCATACTTGAAGTTTATCAAACCCTTTTTCACAAAAATATGTCTAAAAATAGATAATGATGTTTAGAATAATATTTAATGGTTACTTTTTCACAAGAAAGGGTTAATATTTTTAAATAAAATATTATATAACAAAGCGGCGCACGCGCTTCCCTTCAGTAGCCTTATGCCTACTGCTGCTGTAACCTGCCCTTCATGGAATTAATCCCATGGCTGAAGTTTTAATTAACATAACACTAGAATAAAAGATAAAAGGTAAGTACTTAAAGCTGAGTGTAAAGTTACTTAGACCAACTTACGTCAACAATTAACTCTGGAGTTAACACTAAACCATTTGTTATTACCAACAAAAATATTGAAATTTAGCATGCAAACATCTTCTTTTTAAGTAATAATAAGCTTAGTTAGCGACCCTATCAATGAGTAAGTCATTAGTTAATGATTCTACCTATGTGTATGATGGTGAAATCACTAACTAAAATTAGTTAATGACTCTCTATCTCTGCCAATAGTAAAATAGTTGCAAACAGAGTTGTAACGTATCACTAATTCGACCTGGTATTTACCGTCACAGGGGCAGGAATGATCGCGTGTCGGGCGCCAAGAACGCTCAGCTGCTGTGCATCAACGGGAGCAGCCCACGGCAGCCCAGCACGCCGCAGCTGCTGAGGGTACGGCATATGTCCAGTCTTCCCGTATATGGGACATATAATATCCCTACCGCCACTGGGCTTGCGTGACTTACGTCAATTCTTCTCCTTCCTTAAAATATCTTCGTTTCGGCGTTGATGTGTTTCGGCAGTGTTTATAGAAGAGCTCTGCTAGTACTCACTAAGCCCGTCTGCGCCATCTTCGGCCTCACCGTCACTTACCACCAGGTGAGGTTGAGATCAAACGCGGAATGAGTCGAAAATTAAAAAAAAAATCAGCTTACCGTCCCCGTTGTTGGGACACGGCGGCCCCTTGTACATATTAGAATGTGCGTACGAGTAGGTGGAAAGATTCGCCCTGTCTTCAAAAAAAACCCATTCCTTGCAATGTTTTCCTTCACTGTTAGGCGTAGCCACTACATCTTGAAACCGAGTCGTAACAATTAAACATCCTAGATCATTCATCATTAGATCCTAGAAGAGACAATCCAGAAGAAAGTCCCCAAGTCGATGTACCAGAAGCCGCGACCCAAAGACGCAGAGAAGCTCCGTCTGACGTTCAACATCTCACCGCCGACGGGCGAGCGGCTGGCGGCCTACCGCACCAAGTTCGTGCAGCACATGCTCACCAGCCCTATGTACGCCAACTGCGCCGTCGGCAAGCCCTGGGAGATGGTCGGCAGGTTGGCCAAGCAATATGTACCATTTTCCCCATACTAATTTTCTCACCTATATGCGTTTATGCCATGTTATTTATTCTGATGTTCCGTATTCTAACACAACGAACCTAAAAATGACTCTGTGAAGTTACATGTTCAACCGGCTGACTGCATCCTAGGTGAGTTAGGGTAGAAGAGTCAATTCTACTTCTCAACTCTCTTCTTCTCTGTATAAGCGACATAATTATCTTGTGTCGATGGTATTTATTATCGACGGTGATCACTTACCATCAGGTAGATCGACTTTTCAAACACTACTGTGTCGTTGCATTTTTCGTGTTTTCCTTGTTCCAGTATATCAGCAGAAATAATCGACGATTTACTACTAGAGTGCGCGAAAGAAATGGAGATACGTGACCTGATATCTGAAATGTACAAAAGTGAAATCCAATGAAGTGTGTTTACCTTTCTTGTTATCTTTGTTATTTATAATAAACAGTTTGATTTTTCTTAACATGGCCAGTCATTTTAAAATAAAAGACACTTTTATTAATATCAATTATATTATTATCTTCAAGATTATCAACAACACTATTTTCACAATTATTGTTTGCACTTCAGTCTTCATTATGTGAAATACAAATGTTTCTAAAACTTAAATCTACAATTCGTTCAGTTTTTTATAAGTTAACTTAATCACTGTACAAATATATCAACAAGCATCCATTAAATAAGGCACTTAACAATATACGACTAGGTTATAAACCCGAGTTCAGTTACAATATACAACTTCTCAAGTATCCCAATGTCTCATTAATTTGTCTCACACTGTATCATCTTTATTTAAACTCAATCTAAACGCATTCAGTACATCGGTAAATTTATCTTTCTGCCTTTTCAAAGTATCGTTTTTATCCATTTTTGGTAGTTTTGGTATGCTCTCTGTGCTTGAATCTGTTTGGTAAGATTCCTCTGGTGTAGGTGGATTTGACTTCATGGGCCTAGGTTTAAAAGGTTTAGGGCCACCTGTCGCAAACATATTTTCCAATTTAGATTTTAAGTCGTCTCTGTTCAAGCTTAAATCATTTTCTGGGTCGTCATTAGGATTTTCCTGTTTATTTTCTTCAATATTTACAGGTCGCAGGTTTGGTGTAGAATGCCTCGCCGCTATCTCATTCCTCAAATCTACAAATAATGAAGGGCGTTCACGATTCAAAACAAAAGAGTTATTGTTCACCATGTCTCCCGTGGAATTTGACCTCCTTCTCTCTTCCTCGACCTCGTCTTCGGATGCTATCTTTTTCTGGAATATATTGTTTAGTTTCGACATGAAACTCAATTGTCGATCGCTACCAAATGCCATGGTGCCGTCATCTTGCGAATTGTTCGACTGAACACTCACTCTGGGCTTATTTTCTACATCTGATTCAACAGGCTTGAGCCTAACAGGTGGTGGTATCGAATAGGATTTTTTGAAATAAGGATTTGTAAAGAAATTTTCGTCTAAAGGCGGTGGAGGTGGTGGAGGAGGTATGTATGGAACTTCCTCCCTGGTGTCCTCTGTAGAGTCATTCAACGCGTTTCTGTCTATTGTGTCGGAATACCCCGACTCATCTGTCCGAGAATTTGTTTCACTGTCATTGAAAGCTGTAACTTCTTCGTAATCAGCTTCTTCATTACTGTCATCTCTCTCGTTTTTTTCTTCCTCTTCATTAACTTTGGGCAAATCTTCCCTGTGTACTTGAGCTATTACATCATATTTAGATAACACTTGATTACCAAACGATGCATCCGATCCTGCATCAGACAATTCACTCAAAGACTTTCTATGAGGTATAGGCACAATGGTATCATCAGTTACAAGAACCATATTGTCATCTTCCTTCTGTTCCTTTAAACTTGTAATTTCCTCGTAAGCGTCTTCTTCTGCTTGTAGCACCTGGTCGAGTAAGTCTATTATTTTTGCTTCTTTCTCTTCGTTATTCTCTATGACCGCCTGCTGCACTATTATTTCATCAGCTTTTATCGAGTCATAATTCTTCGCGACTCTCTCTTGCATCTGCATGGTGTTTACAATCACCTGTTCGTTGGAGTTTCCTCCGAAGTTACTAGTTCGTCTCATAGTACCCGGAGGAGTGGGGGATTCCACAACTATCTGTACAGGAGTTTTTCCGTTTTTGTCCCGATGAGCGAACGTCTTCATGTTTTCTTCCAGGTTGCTCTTTTTACGTTTGTAGCAGCATATACAGATGAAGTAGATGGGTAAACCTGCAATGGTTTTCCGGTCAATCATTTATTAGAATCCAATGGAACTATTTCACAAAAAAAGATTTCTCAAAAAAAAAAAAGATTTGAAGACTTGGAACCAAAACTCACCTAAAGCTATCCAAATGCCAATGCGTATCCAAGTCTGAATGTTGACGAGGATCATCAGGTGTATGTTCACGTAGATGCTGAGGCAAGGGACGACTGGCACCAGGGGCGTCTGAGAAATATTATTAAACAAGAGATATAATAAATGCATAGTATTGGGTTACTTTGGGGGACGACTACTGATCAATATATATATTCCCAAAATAAGGGGAAGATGATCGGTAACCATTGGGTAATTCAGTAACGGTGGATTTCTCCACTCTGATCCATGCATCAGATCCATTAATAGGACATAAAACGCAAAGTGTTGCGTAGACTACCATCCACTAGCACACTCCTTAAACAGAAAAGCATAACGAAAGGAATTTATGAAGATATCACAAATTTCTCGTTATTTGGGTTAATTTAATATAATTTATCAAAGCTATAGTAAAATTGTGGTGATGTCATGGCAACATACGGCCATTAGAAAATAGCAGACCTAAAAAATCTGATAAGACAGCGTGGCGCGAGTTAAAAAAAAGATTTGGTGGAAAGGAATATATCTACATGTTGATTGGCTACGTACCGTTGTGCTAGTGGCGCCTCTAGTGGTAAAACATTGCAGGATTATCTCCTATTACCATAACGGGACTCTTAATCTTTGAAACACTTCCCATGGGGTTAACAAAAATAGGCCATGCCAAAAGCGTACAGGCGGCCTTTACAACTCTGACAATAGGTTGATGGCAGAAATTATACTGAACGATCCCTAGGAGATTCTCGATGGTGATGGTCAATTTATTCGACCTTCTATGAGGTAAAGTTTGGCTCCATCACCTTTTCAATCGGACCATCTACGGGGTAATGTTGGACTCTAGAATCAGTTCCATTTACCTTGAAGTCGAGGTCTTCCTTGGCTTGAGGCTGCAGCGTCATGACGAGCAACAGCGCCAGCGCAATTGCGTTGAAGATTGACACCGGGACCACCGGGTTCTGCATGTGGACCGCACACAGCCCCAACGTCACGCACACGCACACTGGGCATTAGGCGTAAGTCCAATTTTTTTTTTAACAAGTATCAAAGATTAAGGGATTAAATGCATTTCATTAACATTTAAAAATAGACAAATCCAGGGCACAGCACAATTTTACTGTCACAGCAAGACGGAAGCAAAATGTATGGGATTCGGATATAAGTAGAGGTAGGTACTTTTGTATTACCCAAACGGTTTGAATGTCGTAGACAATCATAGTGATATTTTTCGTAATTGCTATCGGAATCTCAGGTAAAAGAAAATTCGTGAACCCTGGCATACAAAAGGATAGCTTGACTGACTTCTGGAAACTAACCGAACATAAGCAAGGCCACATCGATAATCCTGGCAGTAGCTCGCGACGGCGTGCGCTCGCCACACCCCACTATCAGCTTCATGTACTGCGGCTGTTCCAGGTTGTAGTCAGAGCGATACCTGCAAGTGGAAACACAAGGCTCACTAATGCCCTGAGCAAAACAGGCGCCACACGCGGCGTTATGGAGGCAGATGCGTATACACCGCGATTTACTGTAAAAACGTGGGTACCTACGTGGGATAGATACTATACTAAGTGAGTAGAAGGTACTCGTAGATACTACTCGAGCGAGATTCCCACGCGCCCGCGTGGCATTGGGAACGCGATAAAAGCATAAGCTGAGCTGTCCCCCATGGGCATGTCCAAGGAAACGTAGCTGTTAGAATTCTGTGGAAGCCCTTTTTCCGACTGTGTATAACTGAATCGTTATTTCTGGACCCATGACCCAGGGAATTCTATTAGTATAACCAATTGGTGCCGCGTTCTTCCTTCTTGCGTATCATACGTTGGTATTTATAAGCACGTACCGTAGCACCATGACGCAAATGGCGACGATGGTGTAGGAGAGCAGGGTTCCGATGCACATCATTAGGATCAGCTGCTCCAGCTCCACCAGGGCCGCCAGAACAGCTGGAAACATCAGTAAATATACATTAATCAGTCATCAAAGTATTCATGTCGATAATCGGTCAAAGCTAGCTAGGTAGCTATCATACCCTAACCAGATTAGTATACCTGACATCCTTCTCCCACGATTGTTCCATAAATGTTCCAGAAAAACAATTCGGGGTGAACTTATTCTACACCCATCATCATCATCAGCCCACTATAGTCACACGAACGAACACGAACATTCCAGAACCTATAACCCGGACAAATTAAGTTACACAGCATACGGTAGAGTGACCAAAGCTATAAAGCAGGATTTCTCATCTCATAGAAAAGCATCGGTTCTGATTTTTGAGCACCAGAGGCTCCAATGGGAGCACTGGTGGTATGTTGAAGCAGAAGAATGTAGCATGTTCCGTTATTGCTCGCCGCGGTGGTCCTGCTATAGCCCGCGTGACCCTAGCAGGACCACCTTTCAGATACTTTATCTCGGACAGTCCAGGACACCAACGTTGATTTTTTGGCACTAAAGAAGCATTAATGAAAATCGTCACCTAGAAACCGATACGAACCGGGGTCCTGCTGGAGTCACAGACATGTAACTACAGTCCGTGAGCACTTAGAAAGGGGATTATGGCCTTAGATGAGATTTCGGTTATTCATGGCGAAAAGCGAATCTAAGAACATTGATTATACTCCATACTCGAATCCAGAGCTCAAATAAGAGCCGATAATATAAGCCGGCAGCACGGTGGCGACCCGGGGCGTCTTGTGTTTACTAAACCTGCTGGAAACAAGTAAAACCTGCTCCTGTTTCTAGCAGGTTTAGATATCAAAAGTTCGGCAAACACGACGCCATTTATTGACACAGCGACAGACATTCAGCACACATCACCACAGTGGTAGATACCTACACGAACGTCTTAAAAAATTAATGCAGTGGTACTATGGACCTTTTACAACAATGGTGTGGTAATTGTTTACAAGGAATAGATAGGTACCAATAATGCAAGCCGGCAGCACGGTGGCGACGCGGGGCGACTTCCGCTTGGTGCTGACCCTCGCGAACCAGTGCACCAGCAGCCCGTCAGAGGCCATCGCGTACAGCAGCCGCGGCAGGGGGAACATGGCGCCGAACAGGCTGTGGAGCATAATACCATCAGGCGCAAAAGCGGTTGGAAAGCTGTCTGCCAGAGGTGGATTTTCCATAAGGCCGACTAGGGCGGACGGCCAGATATTAGGGCCGGCTAATCGGGAAAAAAAATACAATGACATGAACAAAAATGCAATATGCCGTTCCCGTTGCTGTTAAAATTCCACACGTATGAAGTCGCGGACAATTAGCTACTAAATTCCTATATCTTAGAGCGGCCAAGACTAGTTCGCCTCTGCTATCTGCGAAATGTCATCGGACATTAAAATGTTTTTTAAATGACTCAAGTGTTTTTTACCACTCCAGTGATCCACCAGATACAACCATGCTTATTTCATTTCATTTCATTTATTTTATTATTAAAACCAAATGTCAAATCATATTATTAATTACAATAATGTCAATCATATTGTAAATTCAAATTTAACACACACCACACAGAACAAAATGTCAAGATATACACTTAATAAAAAATTACAGTGAGAATATGTTATAATGCCAATTCAGTTGTCAATCCAGTAGTAGAATGTCATGCTTGTAGGAATTCATTTAAATCATATGGACACTCTTGTATTAAATACTTTTTAGTTCTCTCAAGAATTTATTATAAGTAAGGTTTTTGATATCAGATGGTAAGTTATTGTAGACCCTGACAGCATTATATTTAACACTACGCTGAAAAGTGGTCGTTCTGCATTTAGGCAGAAGCAATTTCGGCTCGTGTTTCGCGTTCAAGCGATCGATTTTAAAGTCAGGCCTGTTCGGAAACTTGTCAGGGTCTGACGAGCTTACACAATTCCATTATGTATAATCCAGTGACTGTGTGTAGTTTTAGTTGCACAAAAAGCGGCCTGCATGGCACCATATTGGAGTGTATCCCACATAATATACGAACGCACCTCTTTTGCAGTACAAAGATTCTATTTATATCAACAGAACCTACCCACATTGCTAAGCCGTAACTCACTCTAGACTGAAAAAATGCGTAATATGCCTGGGCTGCTTTTATTGTGGATATCTGCATGAGACTCTTTAAAGCAAAACAGAAACTGCTCAATTTGCCAGCCAGGCTCTCGACATGGTTCTTCCAGTTCATGTGTACGTCAACGGTCAAGCCAAGAAATTTTGAGCTTGGAACCAATTCTATATTATTCCCATCTAAAGTTACACAAACATTACATTCGCTAGTGTTATAGTTCCTGAAGTGAATCATTTTAGTTTTTTTTAATATTTGTATTTAAGTTTAAAGAATAGGGAGATGGAAGAGATGGTGAACGAGCCGAACATCATAGGAGAGACGAAAGCGGCTCGACTCCGATGGCTCGGACACATCACTAGGATGGGGGAGGATCGGGCAGTTAAACGAGCGTATGTGGGACGCCCTAACGGACGACATCCGGTCCGCTGGCGCGATGAAGTGGAGAAGGACCTGCGGGAGCTCCGGGCGCCTGACTGGCTCGAGACTGCGCAGGAGAGAGAGCGATGGCGCTCTTTGGTATCGGAGGCCAAGATCCACTTCGGGTCGCTGCGCCAGCGGAGTAGTAGTAGTAAGTTTAGTTTTTCAAACCAACCGACAATAGCAGTTAACGACTCAGTTATGTTTACTCCGATACTTTCATTTCCGTTTCTTCGAAAACTGTACAATAACGAAACTTCGCACAACAAACTTACGCCGCAATCTCGTGCCGTAATCTCATCAATTGACATTTAAATTGCAGCTGCTAGAGCTGAATGGGAGAAGGAGTCTGGAAATCCATTTCACACTCTAAGCCTTTGTAAATCCAATGATGAGTGGTGGGTCCTTCGTCAACTTTTCATTCAATACTCGAGGAGTTGTATAACTTGAATAGGCCGAACAATATCGCAAAAAGTGGACAGCAATAGTTCGAGTCCTATATCCCAGCAGGAGAGGAAAAGAAGAAGTAGAAAAATTAAAATTACCTCGCTAATATCCCGAAGCACGCCCCAACGGACACGATCCAGCGCGCCCACTCCCAGTTCACGTACGAGAAAGCCGTAGCCACCGCGGCCACTCGGTCCTGAAATACAGATAAATTCATTTTGGTAAAACACTGGCCTCAGCTCACAACAAAATCATGAACGCGCAAGACGTTCGATACGCAACTATCAAGAAGAGGGTCTGTTCTTTAGGCGGTAAGTTCATGGGACACTTTTCGAACGAGTCACAGGAGATTTTCTTAACAATAGCACTAATGCCCACGGGTATTACACCCTTTAGACAACATTGCGTCATCAACGCTCTTGTCTGTCTACAAGCGACGGTGACCATTTTCCATAAGGTACACGGTCTGCTGCCGTCTGCTATCCCTTTCTTTCACATCGTACGTTTTCCACTCCATCCAAGCCAAGGCCTGCTAGCGGTCGATTCTCTTCAAAGCAGTTGGTACTCACAAGCAGATAGTAGGGCACCATCATGGTGACGACGGTTGAGACCCCGGCGTACACGAGGAACACGATCACCAGCACCGTGAGAATAGCCACCGGGATGCTGCGCCGCGGCTCCCGCACCTGCAGGCGAAGGTTCATCATCATCGGCTTTTAGTCCATTAAGATCGATCTTTAGTTCTCTAGCTAGAGCCTATGTACAGTCATTGTCCGTCCGTTCCGTTATGATTTCTTTTCATTCGTATACTTACTTTACTGTGACAAATAAGGTAAAGCGACAAAGTACCAACGGACATACCCTGGTGTCTTAGCCACTGTACAGGCATTATCGGTTCACCTAGTAAAAACGTAGAACTGTCAGTCCTACTAAAGACGTCATCTCTTCCTAGATCGTTAATTATTATCTGTATTTAATTAGTTCGGGGCGCAAGGTAGTGTAGAATCATATCGAAAAACTCGCCTACCTTCACAGGTAGGCATTGTTTTTCACGACAAAGTGTAGTAGGCAGGTACCATTGTTGATCCTGGATTACATAATAGTAGTGGGAAAGGAGCGGCGGGGGGTTTCTCCCGTATGAATAAAAGCCCCCACTAAAGAAAAGTTACCAGAACATCGCTCTCACCTCCTCGCTAGTGGAGCTGATGGTGTCGAACCCCACGAACCCGTAGAAGCAGATGGCAGCCCCTTTCAGAGTGCCCCACACGCCGTACGGGAAGAACCCGCCGCTGCCGTAATCTGAAGTACTGTTTGTCGGCAGATCACTCTGCGGAATACTCCAGTTGCTCGCGTCCGCTGGAAAGTACCAAGTGATTCTTAAAAACATGAAGACACTATCTTTCGTATTATCTTGGCGCACTTGATGTTTATAAAGAACGAGCGAGCGGGAGGACTTTGGGAGAAGGATGTGCTCAATGTCTAAACCGTTGCCAATAAAATGATATAAAATATATCATATCGGTTTCGAGATTGAACCCCCACTACCTTAATTTTGAGGTTTCTTCAAAAACGCCTTGGCACTTCGTGGAAGCTAAATTTTCCCCCTGAGATTCTATTATCCATCCCACCCCCAATCAATCCTAACCTAAATGTCAGAGTCAAGTCCATTTACACGTGACTCTGACCGTACCCTTACCAGGCTTATTCAAAATCCCAATTCCTTAAGACTCCATAAAGTAACAAATAGAACAGACGTAGTACCTCTGAACGCGCCGGCGACGACGATGAACAGGATGACGACCATGTTGATGAGCGCCAGCACGTTGTTGACGGTGGACGACTCGCGCGCACCCAGCGCCAGCAGCACTGCACATACGCGGACAAACAGTATTATACTTCAAGTTCATAAAATCTATCCTAATGTGTGTGAGCATAAAAATAAAAGCGTCATCGGTGGCATAGTGGCTTAGATACCATACCGCACGACTGTTCAGGATATGATTGCAGATAGGATAGTTTTCCAAGACTTACGTGCAGTTACTGACAACTCTAACGGTAAAGGAAAAGATTGTGAGGTAAACTGCATATCTGCGGAAAAATATTTCCGCAGACAAACATTTCTTCGGAAAACTTAATAAAGTTTACTGAAGATAATTTGAAATCCATCAGTCAGCATTGGACCCACACGGTGGATCATTTACACCCTTGAACAAGGGAGATCTTCACAGTTACCTCCCAGAAGGATGACGATGAAGAACGCGAAGAAGTCGAAATGCGAAGAGAACAGGGATCCAGTGGAGACCGGCGCGAAGGAGGCGAACCAGGCTGACATGGACCCGTCAGACATGGAGTCAATGTAGGAGCTGAGTCCACGTGCCACGCTCGCCGTGCCTGCAAGCGCAAGGGATAAACATTTGAGATCTATCCCTGAAGAAGGGATATGAGTTATTGTGAATTTCTCTTCAATATGTCTCAGACTGAAGACAAAGCGGTCGCTATCACTAAATGGAATGGAAAGTAGTCTGAAACATCGGGAGTGAGTACTGTGACCACTGATTTCAGCTTCAAATCGTTCTTCACGAGCGATATCTCGTTAAAATTGAAATCGTGAGTTCCCAGATTGAAGTAGATGTCCCATGACCATTTGCCCAAGGTGGCTGAAAAAACACAAGTAACTTCACACCATATCGCTTGAGTCTCTATTCTATGTAGAGACTTACCATGGTGAATCTCTTTCACTTTGCGTACTATGCACAAAGCCATGTTTCTGTAAAAACGAGAGAGCACTCGACACATGTTCATACCACCCTGAGACTCCACATCTCCTCACCGCACCACACACCAACTCACCGAACAGTCCCTCGAGCACCATGTTCCAGCCGATGATGAAGGCCACCAGCTCGCCGACAGTCACATATGTGTAGATGTACGCCGAGCCCGCGCGGGGCACGCGCGACCCCAGCTCTGCGTAGCATAGCCCTGGAATATTAACACCAGAACTTTTTACCAAGTATTATTGACATTTCATGCAACACTCCCGATTTGATTGATCTTCGGCGTTACTCCGGTCAGAAAGATACTTGTATATATGCAGCGTAATATCTTTTACTGAATTGGGTCATATAATAAACTCAAGAAATCGTTACGAGGATTGTGATAGTTTCACCCGGAAACATTATACTTACTTATCGTCTTTTATTTAATATTGGGTGGGTCCATTGGATTGAAACTATTCCCGTCTCAAAAGATCCACAAACCCCTTTGATATTTCTAGAATTTCATCTGAAGTACCTAAGACATGGAGCAAAATTATAGAGCCTTCCAATAGTCTGATGACAAAAAATAAGAAAACACCAATCTGCGCTGTGCATCATAGATCATGCATGACACATGCCTACTCCAACTGTAAAAGTAAGAAAGAATCCAGAAATAAAATTTAAGGGCATCGTAACAAAACGGAAATCAGAAACATTTAAAAAAATGTCAAGGGCGAGTCGAGCCACAAGTCTTGTCTTCAAGCAAGTCTCACCAGCAAACAACGACGCCACGGCAGCAATGAGGAAGGACAGCACTATGGAGGGTCCTGCGATGTTGAGCGCCACGGCGCCCACCAGCACGTACACGCCCACGCCCAGGGTGCTGCCGAGCCCCAGGCCCGTCAGGTCCCAGCGGTTCAGACATCTGGAATGAGTCACGGTCACATCAGGGCTCGTTATCTAGTTGCGAGCATGTGCTGAAAATGATCGTGTAGTTTAAGCAACGTTGGATGCGGTCAGTGTAACGGGCTACATCCCTAGAGGCAGCCATCTTTCAGATTAATCGGCTTTACGTGGTTCTTACAATAAATCGTTTGTGCTCTCACCGAACAATGTCTTGGACAACAATACAGTCAGAACCAGGATGGATGATCGCTAGTGGCAAAATTTTCGAGTATGTAATTTGAATAATTGGTCCCTATTAGGCCATATGAAAGACCTACGGGGCCTGAACAACTCTAATAATAGGTAAGCCACAAATCACACGACAAGAAAGAAAGAAAGGTCAGGATGTGAGGAGACTATAGCCGGAACTTACTTTCGGGAGGAGTCGAATGGCGAATTGGGATTCGGAACTCTGGGAGTCCTAGATAAATGCACATGAAAGTAGGGAATGTTCTTCACAAAGCGGGAAAGAACAAAAGAAGAAGAAAAAGAAAGACAAAGAAAGAATACAAGAAGACAAAGTTGAAAGTCTATTTCACGAGGCAGCTCTGGTGGTGTGGATCCGACTAATGAAAATTCTTCTAATTCTTGGGTGGTTAATGGGCCACTTAGTAGAGCTGTTCAGGCTGCCCGTAGGCCCGCAATTAGTTTCTCAAATCTCAAATAACATGGGTAATCAACATGGGTACCTCAAATAATATGGGAAAGTACCTAAAATAATGTATCATTGGGAGAAACGAGGAAATTTTTTTTTGTTATGTCGATGATTTCAAATAAGTAGATGGATATCGATAGGATAACTTGAAATCTAATCGTGAATTCTTTTCACGCTATTTGCCCTTTATGTGTAATACAAAAACACGATTGAACAACAATGATGAAAACGCTAATACCTATTCGGATTTATTTTCCTCCTGATGGTATGTTTGATAGCAATTGTGCGACTTGTAGGCAAAATGCAGTTTTTATACAGTCTTACAAACCAAGCTATGTTAGCTCAGCAGTAAGTAGTCCTAGAAACGTACCTCCTGAGATTGCCCGAGTCCAGCTGCTCCGGCTCGAAGACCCGTTTCCGTTGCACCACCTTGCGGAAGGCCCGCCACTTGCCGCCCGCCATCGATCAGCGCTGCCCTCGCCCGCGACCACGCGCCTACATCTGGGCAGCTCAGTGGCCGCACCTGTCGGGAGACATTCTATTCAATTCTTTTCAATAGGCCTCTATTGGTGATTCAGACATGGGACTGTTGACAGATTTGGTGCCCAGTTGACGGCAATCTGCTATCAATGACAGATGAATGGAATGAGAAGCAAAAAGTTAATATTCTTTAGGCAGGTCACGTCTAAAGAGATTTGTAGTCCTCGTGGTCCACCAAGGATTTTTTTACGTACTATAACCTTTATCTGACCCACCGGGGTGGTACCACGAGGAAATTTTATTCTTCACAGTCGTTAAGGGTTTCGTCTCGTAGTCTAGTTAGTTGTGACTTGGGAGCAATACAATTTGTAAAAATGTATTTACCTATTTACAATACTAAAATAATATTTTGATACACAAGATTTAAAGCTGGCTGATGCTCCTGGCTCGGCTGGGGCCAACGTCCCAGTTAGTTTTGAAATTAATTAATCGATTGGTGAGTTTTTGTATCCAGGAATTCTTATACAAGCTTGCATAAAAATCTCTACATGTTTCGACTTCTCTATCTCGCACAAGGGTTATTAGATTTTAAAGAGTAGAGTTTAGTTAACGGCAACCTTTACTGAAATCGTATGGAATAAGTGACTATTTGGTTTGTAAGTTTTTCAGTGAAGAAGAATCATAGAATCGGAATGTAATCTCGCAATGCGCAGTAATCTCTGGAGTTAAATCTAATCTCACGGTTAACTCCTACTTCATTTCACACCGTTACACAATACCATACTGTGAAATAAGTTCATTATTTTTAAAATTAATATGTGTACTTATATTATTTTTAATATAAATGTGGTAGGTATTGTTTCAATAGGTAAATTAAATATTCAATCTGTAATGTAGTTTAATGTTTGCGTCGTCTGAACCTTTTCGTTTCAAAGTCTGTCTTGTACCTACCAGCTACTTTGTCTAACTACAGCGTATCTCTGACTCTTGAACTATATTCGACAGTAAGCCGTAAGTGGATTGGTAATATATCTCTTCCCCGAAATCGTTATTTCGCAGTGGCGAATTATCTAGTCGCGTTTTACCCTTTTTGACATTTTCCAATTCAAAATGTTTATATTTTGTAGATCCTGATGTAGCTGAAAAACTTCATCCTCCGAGTTACCTGTAAACTGGCTACATGGATGGCCATGTAGCCAGTTTACAGGATGTAGGTAAATTGCAGACTAACAGTAGGTACTGAACTAACCAGTGATACTGAATTCAGTCAAGTGTAATAAAGGGATATATAGATTTTTATCTTACAACAAGTAAAATAAATGAATATAAGTAGTAAGTACCTATCTAATAGGAATAGGTATATTTAGTCTATATCTAGAACTAATCTGGTAATTTATAGGTTAAGTCACGTGCCGATCTCACACTATTTCCTAGCCATACAACATGAAAATCTAGTACAAAGTCAATGTTATCATACCGTATACACCTCATTCGTATTTAGAGAACTCTTCAGTATGCGCCTGCGCCCACACAAAGACAGATAAAACCGAGCCGTTTCAATCAAAACCCCGCAAATAGCAATCATGTCACTATAACCGGAGTTAATGACACAATCACAATTAACACGGTTATTACGACCAGTGTACCCACCTTAACACTTTTTTGTAAAACACAGATAACTACCTAGAACAGCAATAATTGTCGGTAAATGCGGTATGGCATCTCGGGCCGCAGTCGTGAAACTAAACATAGATAACGAGTTCTGTGATAATGATAAGTGATAAGATAAAAAAATAATCGCGAATCTTTAGCATGAGAGTCTGTGTAAACTGCAAACTCCATTCGGTAATTTGGTACTTGCCACCTGTAATGTCCACTAGATAAGTAGGGAATTAGCATAAAAAATTATTGTGTGAAACTAGTTTACTTCTCTACCGGGAATTGTTTCTGAGGAAATGATCTTTATTTTGGTGAAATATTTGTCCACACAGCTAATATTAGTTACGACCATAATTGGTTTTGGATGTGGTCGATTTTTAACTAGTTTTCATTCCAGATTTCGCACTCGTCGCTTTTCGAGTATAAAATTTACCATTGCTTCAGTGATAAAACCCTAAATGCATGGACCAACAGTGAAATACGGCCAAATCAAATTCCCCTCTAGAGATCAAGATTGACCTAAAACTTATGACCCTGGCTGAAGAGAAAAAAATCATTCATATAAAGTCCATAGGTGGTGATTCTTTACTCTAAATTTATGTAGGTACCTACTCGTATGGGCAATTTTCCAAAGATATGTTGATAATGCGCATGAGGTAGATATATCAATAATCAGCATAATTAATGAACACGATTTTTTGCACCCAGACTTACCTAAGTCAGCGTCGAAAAATTATCTCCCTTGTATCACAATAACTATACCAGGTTCGGGAATCGAACTCTAAACCTTGAGCTTAACAAAGCAGCTCAACTCTCCACTGATTCGCAGTATAAACACCCACACTCATACACCGAAAACCGTCTTAAATCCATTACACTGAAAGAATTCGCGTTACACTTTGTACATAGATAACACATAAAATCCCGTTTGGCCGAACACTCGAGCTCTCGGCGAACACTTGAACACCCGCTGAACACTTGTAGCCCCCGGGAACACTTGAAAGTGTTGTAACCTGTTGTATTCGTGTCAGAACGTATTCGCTGTGAGCGGAGCAAAGGACTGATATGGCATAGCGTTGTTATCTATTATCTTAGGCTGGTATCGATAGGTAAATGATTTGATTAGTGTTTGCTCATTGCGGTATTGTCTCTTGCCTAAATATTGGTACCTGGGTGTCATACACGACATGAATCTTTTATCTAATACCCTAACAAGCGTTCAGAATTCAACACACTATCTATATAAGGTGTCTATTGGTAAATAAATATTTATATCAAAAGATGTGCTGCTGAAAGTTTCTTGCGCCGCTTCTTCTTCAGCTACAGCACCTTACGAAGCGGTGGTAGAGTCCAACATGACGTTGTAAAAATGTACTTTAAGATACTTACTTACGACAAAAAAGTTTGATTTTGATTTTTGAATAGTACGTCATAAATGGTAGCTATGGTGGGAGTTTTGCTGAGGTCAAGTTTTGATGTTCTGGTGCAATGAATAATCATGAACCAAATATGACGACCTATTTAAGGAATACCAATATCAAACCCGCTATTGTTGGTTATTCTAACTTTATCACTGGCTCTGGACTCTCTGCTATCAAACATCTATTCGTATATATTAACGTTGGAGACGTTATTGGGGTCAATTTAGGGTCTCTTAATTTGTAAGAGTTGACAAAAAATGTCTTATGAAAGTTATGAAACATTACCATACGTATCTTGTGTAATTTACGAGTAGTAAACATTATTTTATGCTCGTAGTAAACGAGGATCCATTGAACCGAATTTTATTGGTTTCTGTACGCATAAAGATTATCAATATTGGTTTAGCAGATAGAGCATAGCTTTCATTTGGTTTGTGACTTCGCTTAAACTTGATATTCAAGATTTCCTAAAACCAGTTGATTCTTAATTTATTACCTCCCCTTCCCTTTCTGAATGGCTTAGCAAGCATCGTCTCTTCTTCCTGTGTGGCACTGACAGTTCCCCATCAAACCTGGTAGATCCCTATAAGGCGCGAAACTCGACTCGATCTTAAGTTTAAGGGCCTTAACCATTTTAGATTTTTATCACTATTTTCAGATCCAGTAACCATTGAATTATTATTTTCTGGATCCGCCTCTGTTGTGTTTAGTGGCCACCGACAGGCAGAGATTCAGACCGCCCGTAGGCATCTAACATGGTCTTACCTTACAGTAACGTGCTCTCCTAGGCATGGAGGGGATCTGATGAAAATGTGCCACTACCACTAGCGATCAACCATCCTGGTTCTAACACATTTTGACTATGCTCGCAAGTACGCTTAGGTTCTTTCCATAAGTGGCAAAAAACGTCCTTAATGATAAGGCTTTCCTAAGTCTCGTATCATATTTATCTAGAGCTATGGCGTAGAAAGTGATAGCATATAGGTAAGTATTTTAATGAAGACTTAACTTAAAGAACGTTTCGTGCAACTGACTTAAACCAGTAAAAAGACTTTTATATAAAGATAAAATGAATTAGTTTGCTGTAATTGATTAATTAATTGAATTAATTTAATGTAATTTGATAATTTATTTTTTGTTTTTATTCTATGTGACAAGTGCCTGAAAATAAAGAGATTTTAATTTATTTTTTATAGGAACTGAACATATTTTAATTTCTTTAATCATTAAGAAATCCATAGACAAACCAACTGTTAGTAAACCAAACTTATTATTTACATTTACATATGATAAGTAAGTGATAGTGATAACATACCGATAAGAAACAGGATTGATGCTAATTTGTGTTGAATTAACAGCTTGAAACATTCCGCAGTATGCCTGGCCCGATTAGATAAGGGCTATCTTGTATGACCTCATAGTTTACTGTACCAACTGCCCTACGGACTTATTTACATACCTTAACAATGATTGTTCAGGTAGGGCATATACTTGTTTCCTATCAGCGGATTTTTTAAATTAGCAGTGAATTTACAAATTCTAACGCCTGATATAAAAATATTAGCAAATTTATTTTACATCATACTAGCATTGCTATATTATTAATTGTAGGCGCTTTTCTGCAATTTCTATGTAACATATTTAGTAATTTCTTAAACTTGAATTAATTTCTTTTCTGTGACAGGAATCCTCTCCGACTCTTCTATTCATTTAGATTTAATTTTTTTGTTGTATACTTATTTCTAATAATTAATAGTTTAGTCCATAGTCTTCCTATTGTAATAAAATTAAATAATCAGTTTTTTTTCAGTTTCACAAATGACGTACCCAATTCTCCTCTAATAATCATTAATCAAGTCATCATTATGAATGAATGGCGGCCGCAATTTCACGCGCGCTGCCTCCGACCGTCCGACCTCGACCGGTCGCTGTGGAGGCTGCGCGCGCGCCGCCGCTGCCCGCTAACGCTGGATATTGTTTGCTCGCTGGGAATATTAATACAAATTCTTATTGCTTCTTGGAGTAGCATGAAACTTGCAAAACACCATTGCAAAACGCGTGTTGAATTTTTTTCAAACAATTCTAAATAATATAGATCGACAAGCCCTCGCGATGCTTACCTTCACTTACTTGTACTTCACTAATTCCTTTTCTATCTTTTGTTTGTTGTTTTCTATTTAACTTAAATCAGTCAAGTAAGTATTTAATAATAACACGCTAATACGGACTCCTATTACTAAAAGGTCAGGCTTCGTTTCCCAGGTTGATGAAGAAAACAACAACATGAGATTGTCGAAAACATCACAAAGGTTTTATGAAATGTAGAAATGTTATTGTCTCATCTCAACTGTTTTCCACACACTCTATGAAACCAGTAAAAAGGCTTTTATATAAAGATAAATTGAATTAGTTTGCTGTAATTGATTAATTAATTTAATGTAATTTGATAATTTATTATTTTATTCTATGGGACTAGTGCCTGATAATAAAGTTATTTTAATTTAATTTATATCCTAACCAGGAATATGTATAAAAACCCTGTCAAGAATTTACTATAAAAAAGCAATTTACGAGAGGATCTTTATATTCCTTGTCATACAACGGTTTTACTTATTTTTGGGGCAAATCAGCAAAGCTTGTTTCAGTTTGAAGGGTACGAGAGCCAGTGTAATTACCGGCAACACGAGGCACAGCGTAAAAGTTCTCAATGTTATCAGCGCATCCAAAATCTTCAAACTGACAATGTTGGCCCGTTGTTGGCTTGTCTGCTCAAACCTATACAATAAAAAAATTACATTTACGATGCGATCTGGATTTCAGAAAGTTTTGGAAGGCATGGTATCTAAAACAAAGGTACCGAGTCCTTTGTTTCGAGTCCGAAACCCCTCGTGTGTGGATAATGACTCTAATGACGACGAAGTTTGCAATTAATTGCAACATGTTTGCAACCGAATCTCACCGGAATTGACACTACTATCAATCATGTTTTGCGAAATCCCTCCCAAATATAATACCAACCAGTCTATTCACCAATAAATATAAACATACATTGCGTCACCAATAATATTATATATATCTAATGTTTAGAAAAAACCGGTAATGTAGTCGACCAAACGAAAACTGACCACTTCACCTGCATGTCCGTTCACTTTGACACAGTATATGTAGGGATACAGTAGTGCCGCCTGTACGTAGTCACCTTAACCTCAACACATCTTTCAGTTACAGCACCTTACGAAGCGGTGGTAGAGTAAAACATGACGTTGTAAAAATGCACTATAAGGTACTTATTATACTTACAATAAAAAAGTTTTATTTGATTTTGATTCTCGATCCTAGGACGCGTAGTTTGAAGATGGTATGATGGTGTGACAGTTAGTCTGGAGTGGTACCATCGTTTTACCTACTTCTGTCATAAAGCAGCAATGCTTGCACTGCTGTGTTTTAGACAGAAGGGTAGGAGAGCCAGCGTAATTACCGGCACATGAGGCAACCATCTAGTCCCTCAAAGTTAATGCATCGTAACCCATTATACTGAGGTTAGATGTCTATGGGAGTCGGTGTTGTGTATGGGAGCCGTTTACCATTAGGATCCTACTTCACTGTAATTACGAGCGTTGAAAATCAAAATCAAAATGTTTTTATTGTAAGTAAGTACCTTATAGTACATTTTTACAACGTAATTTTTTTATTCTACCACCGCTTCGTAAGGTGCTATAGATAAAAAGAAAGAAGCGGCGCAAGAAACGTTCAGCGGCACATCTATAAAATAAATATATCTTGCAATAATTATGAATACGATCATACACAATGTGCAGAGCTGGAGTTGTTAGTATGTTCAAATAAAAATCCAAATAAATATATTCTGCCACTTAAATTAATACAAAAGGTGGTTAATGATCTAAATCCCGCACAGGATACACTGTAATCTGGGATCCAGGTGACCCGAACCAATATTGCCGGTGTTCACATGGGCGCTGGCGCAGGGTGTGCCAGGTGAGACATTTGCACCCCTAGGGAATCCTGGGATCAACATGATACCTATAGGTATTGAAATGACATTTTTATAATACCTATTATTACTTTATATTGTACAGTCGACCACAGGTCAACCTCACCCTAAATGTCAAAATTTGAGAATTTGATAAGGTTGAGATTTAATCGAAGGTTTTTGACAGATGGTATACTATAGGTCGCCTGTACGAGTACCTACGTCGCTAAGTTAACCGCCGTCTTACACTTAATGTCTTAATAATTTATTCTGTGTGTGGCAAGGCACTTACGTACAATGAAAAATTTAAAGCTGCATCCCCTGGGAGTTACCGGCGCCATAGACAACATTGGCCACTTACTAGGCTGGGCTGCCTCATGCTCAGTAGTAACTGTATCAATCTACACTGCGACATTTCTCAGTTGCCGCTGCGCAAGCGCTGCGGCTCTGTGAAGTCTGTCTGTGTATAGTGCACATTGTACCACAGTACTTGCGGCTGCTACGTGGACTGCGCGCGCGCCGCCCGCTCCGACGGCGATACCTTGACGAGATCGAGATCGATGGCTGAAGGCTGCGCGCGAGTGACAAGTTGTTGTTTTTTGTTTTGATCAAATATACGGGTGCAGTGACCGAGTTGTGCCGGAACTGTGAATAACATACATAAAAGGTTTGTGTTGTTTTAATGTATTTATCAAAAACTAGTTATTTTTTCAAGTAGGTATTTGATTCGGTAGGAATTTGTGGAAATTACAAGGTGTAAAGTAAGTAACTTATCTAAACTTGAAAAACAAAACAATTGGTATCGAAAAAATTGCAGAATGGTTCCAAAAATATACAATACTTATTGTCCAAAAGTTACGGTTTAAGACATTTAGGGAACACTTTGCATAGGGAAATACAGGATAAACTTATAGTAATTAACAGTGTGTACGGTAGACGTGATTTTAAGTCTTATAAATTAAATTACTAGTGTATAATATGATCTAATTGAAGAGCTGTAATTTTTCTGAGCTGCGGGTAACCAGAAGACGAATAACACACAAAATAGGTAT
The DNA here is from genome assembly GCA_947369225.1 of Hofmannophila pseudospretella. Classification (NCBI taxonomy): domain Eukaryota; kingdom Metazoa; phylum Arthropoda; class Insecta; order Lepidoptera; family Oecophoridae; genus Hofmannophila; species Hofmannophila pseudospretella. Next base: position 748,886 of record OX376324.1, read on the forward strand.
ACCGTGCTGTCCACACTGGCACAAATGTTAAAAACAAAAAAGTTCCAAAACTAAAGTGTCAGTTATCGATACCGAAGATCCCTGAAAGCGAACAATAGGCAAGATATTTTTTATTGAATACCACCATACGCTTCTAGACACCATGGGTACTATGACTGAAACCTGATAGTAACTGACGATGAGGCCGAAGGAGCACGCGTGTTGGAAAGAATAGACTTTTCTGAATCCTGCGAATGGAACACTTCAGCATCGATGCAAAGATATTGGACGACATACTATTATCTACAGCATGTTAATAAAATAACTGCCGTATATAGGGGTGTTGCTAACTTATCAAAATAACGGAAAAAAAATCAACATATTTATATAGGCTTTTTATCGAATCTCCAAAAGATTTCCATTTTGTTGCGATATAAGTACTTACTAATTATTATATACAGAAGTGTGACAATTGGATCATCGAGAAAGACCTTACCATCAGGTTCCTCATTTTCATAGAAAATAAACCACAAGTTTTAACGTCGTTGACACAAGACAAGATGGATCCGTGTTAAGTGAACGTTATATAAGACCGTGAAATGGGAGTGAAATATTACAGATGGTGTGGATCCGGCAACCTAACCTCCAATTGCACTTGTAATGCAAGACACTAGGCATTCCTAGTGCACACGACTCTCCCTTAATCTCGACGTTGGTAAACTGTTTTTTTTTTTCAAAACAGACGTCACAACGTTCGAGTTATTTTCGAGATTCTAACACGGTCATTGGCCATATTGCAGTGTTTATCACTAGCAGGGACCATTCATTAAAGAAAAAAAATGTCAAGACGGACTAATAATCATTTCTAGGTCGAATTGAACTCTGATTTTTTGTTGGTACTAGTAAAAATTATACAATATTTCGTTATACCCTATACCTGAATGTAGAACCTATATGTAGAACGTTATAACGTTATAAATGAACGTCGATTTAGAAACATTAATTGGAAACTAATCGAAAATACACTTACGACATTATCGATTGTCAGTTCTGCGCCCGCGCCAGTACAACCAGGTCGTTCCATATCAGAGGACTTTTCAATAGCAAACGTTATTTTATCGTTTAAGTATACAGCCTTCGTACGAGGTTGGTTGGTTACCTAGCTACTTACCGCCAAACTCAGTTGCATGAAGCGACCCAAGAATTTAACCTTAATTCATACTGTCCCTTTCTATGTCATAGCTTTAGAAGGAAATGGTAGGCAGAATTTTAAGGACGCTGCAAATGACATCAGTTGCATTATATTATATGTTGCAAGGAACGTACTGTTAAGGCTTACTTAAGTCTCTTGTCATCTTTATCTAGAACCATGGCGTAGATGCTCCATAGCTTATACGGGTATTTTAATTGCTTATCTTTTTGGACGTTTCGTGCAGCTAACACAGAGTCCTACCTAGTTAGACCCACGTGACAGAAGAACGGACGGACAGAGTAGCGACAGCAATAGGGCTCAGTTTTCCCCATCGTGGTACGGATCCCTAAAAACGAAACCTTTATAGGATCACTTTGTTGTCCCGTCTTTTCTCAATAAGATAGGTTGATAAAATAACTGCCGTATATGCTATGCTCAGCGATAAACGCACTGGTAACGTTGAAATACCTACTACCAGAATACCAGCGCTATAGGCATTCCTGTCTGCAGCAATGAGCTGAGTTGAGACCCTTTTCACAACAACAGCAGACCATCAGACATGATTTAGATATGTTCACCTTTGACTACATAATTATTTTATTATAATTATAACTGTTTCGGTCATTGCTGTGTGTGAAATAAACATATTACTTACTTACTTTTACTTGTACTGAAGATCAGAGACAACCTTTTTATGTACCATGTATATGTATTTTTCAATCCAAAAAGTTATTACTTTTCAATCGTGATAATGAAAAGAAAAGACAACAGCCGAATAAATTAGTAAGTTCACTATATTTAACTTTACAAAAAGTATTGATATTGGATGAAATTTGGGATTCTGAGTAATTGGATGGGTATTAATACTAGAGTTGCCACGAATAGTGATTTGGCCGAATACCGAATATTCGGCAACGCTGTCGGCCGAAGCGCCGAATATTCGTTACAAAATACATGCTTGCCGAGGTCGTAAACTGGTAATATACAGGCCCCAACCTGTCTCATGACGGTGCATACGGGAGCGACGGGCGGGTATTTGTTTCAATTGGGAGTAAACCACGTCACGGCACGCTTCGTCAGATCATAATAATACATAAAACATTAATATTGTGCAGAGAATAGTTCTTATTCAATTGTTTGTTCGTTAAAAGGTTTACAAAATGACACCAATTAATAAAAAATCGCCTATATGGGAATATTATGAGATATTATCCATCACATTGATCAATTTTACTTACTAAAGTATTGTAATTTGGTAATAGAATACATATAATCTTGAGTAATATGTGGGTTTTTTTTTCATGATTTGGTATTCGGTATTCGGCCGAATAGTACGCACTATTCGGCCGAATACCGAATAGTAGCCGAATATTCGTGGCATCTCTAATTAATACACATACAAAAGTACAGGTGTGTAGGTCAAATAGATTTTGAGTTACAGGGGGGGTCGAAAATGGCTCGAAATAGTTTCTGTAATATAACACACGTGAGTGCTACGTTGCCCTTTTTCTTTCCGAACTTGGCGGACACACTCCCGTGTGTCTAGATTCCAATAGGAAGGCATTCCAGTCCCGCAATCAGCTACTTTATCTTTCACCAATCCAGCAACAAAAGACATCCCAGTTGATTAGATAGAGTTCTATTGAAGTAGCTACTGGATTGCGGGATGGAATGGCTACCGGAATAATGTAAACTAGGTGTTACTCTCAGTCTGTCGACCTAATTAATCGCCAATCACGTCCAGGTCGACTTTTTACATCGTTTTTACCTGACGAAGGAAGCGGGGGACGAGGAAAACATCGCCTTCCGGCGTTTTGTTTGCAAACCTCACCAAATCGTTGGTGTTAGCGTTGCGCGGAGAACAAACAATATTTCTTTTGTATCACAAACCGTTTCAACATAATTATGTGACCTCACAACTGTTAGTTACATAATAATATACGGGTTGTACAGTGGTTCATAAAAAAGGGGTTTGAAAAGTTGATGTGGAATCATATCCCTACCCAAAAGATATAAGGGTATGTCGGCCAAAGTCACTGATACGAAATATGTTTTTTTAATTTACCACTAAACCCGCATTTGACCTCGATCTCGCCTGATGGTAAGCAACGATGAGGTCGACGATGGAGCATGCGGGTTCAGTAAATGCTTACCTATTCATTTTGGCCTTCAAGATACCAAGATTACTGCTCAGTCACTAAGCAATGCTCATACAAAACACATCTGCCAGCATGAAGAGGAAGGTAGCCTACCCCGCCTGATAGTCCAGAGTGGTCGTAGCCACTAAACCACCGGTACTATATGCTTTTAACATTCCTAATATAAAATGCTATTAATATGATCAGAAGTCTTCATCCTAATCTCCGCCAACTCTTTTTTTTTCCATAATTTTTATTTAGACAAAGACTAAATCTAATAATAAAGGTGTTCCTTTGGTTATGCATTAACTTCGACAGTGTACTCAGATTTTCTCATTTTTTAATTTTAGTAAAAGTAATATATGTTTATTTTCATACAAACTAAACGTTTTTGCCTTAAATTACCCAGTATGCCATACTCATTATCCGAGCTGGCAACGTCGCGTTTTGATTAATTTGAACTTGACAATCGTGATATAAGTTATAAATGACATGTGCAAACGAAAGGCAAATAGTTTGTAATTGTTTTGTTTCAAGTTTTCTTACGGGCATAAATAAAGATCATTACTCATTGTACAACACAATTTAATAAAATAGCAAGTATCTCGAAAACGAAGCGTTTATGAGAATCACTTCCACTGTGAAATATATTATGTAACAGCTACAGAAGTGTTTGGCGAAGTTAAGACGAGTGTGCGTAGTACATTATTTTCGTCTCAACGAAACCAGAAAAAGTACAACAAAAACTATAGTTTATGTATGGAATCTTAAGGTTATTGCACATATATCGCCCTGGCACCGGATCGCCGCCGACTCGCCGTCAACCAGGCGTCAACCCGACGTAAGCACGTAACCGGTGCGGCTCAACATCTCCGAGGTGTCGCCGCGGCTACGGCTGGGCGACGCGGCTAATAGTCACCACAGGCGGTCTGCGCGCCATCCCCACGCCGACCGCGAGACGTAAGCGCGGCGACGACGCCCCGATGTAACCGCGGTGACTGCGAGTTGACCAAGAACCGCGTGCGGTTTACTATAATTGGCGGTTTATTATAGTTTGTCCCGACACGAAGCGATGCCGTTACGGCGGTGATTAGTGAACGTTGCAGTGTGGAGTTTCATACAAAGAATACTGAACGGGTCGAATTGAGGCGACGCTGATCAGGTGCCGCCGGGGTGATACGTGTGTGCGATAACCATTACATACATTTGAACAAGTTAACACACGCGGATTGCCTTGCGCGCCCAGTATCCGGGTGCCTTTTGTTATCTACGATATTTTTACAATCTCTTTTCGAATAGCTGTTCAAATTACATAAACACAAGGCCTTATCAAGCCAAATATCACCAGCCATTAAAAAAAGAGAATGAGAGGAGAGGAGACGAGAGCAAACCTAAAGAGATCGCTCTCAGCGATAAAGCCGCTACATTGAATTCTATCATTACATACGCATTGTCTTATATTAAGATTACAATAAAAATACGAGTATATCTCATCAAAAACATTTCTGTAAAAAACGCGCCAAGTCTCGCGTTCGCCTGTTTGACCATAAAAATAGAGATCTCATCAATCAACCAAACATTTATTACTCAACATTAGTTGTTACACGATTGTGATGGTAGGTACATGCCGCACTTTACCAAACTTAGGTGTACAATTTTACGTTGTAGCTGCCTACCTACAGAATGGTATCGCACCTAGTAACAGTCCAAGGGCGGAATTGTGTTCCGAGCGCCGGTGAAAACTAAACAGCATTTTGCCGACTCGCGCATGCGCAAAGCCTTTCTTTTGTAAATACTTATTCAATGTTTTCCATTTACTTTACTTCTGTATATAGTCACTAGTTTAGAGCCTTTCTTGTATCATATATGTAAGCACTTTTTGTAAATAAATTAGTCCTTCTACTTCACTACACTCAACAAGAGTTTTATTATAATTAGCGCATCCCCGCTAAAACGTTATTTACATACCTATTATTACGCATAAATTAATTTATAAGTATAATACTGGCCGTGCCAACTTTGTCTTTTTTCTCATTCCTTTTGTAAGCATCTATCACTTTAAAACATTACTATTTCCACTAAGTCTACCCGTCTTTTAATGACTCCATTCTCTCCCTCGTCTATAATACCATTATTATTACATTTACTTTATTATTACACTTATTCATTCAATACACATGTTTATTCATTCTAATTTTGTGAATTAATAATAATGAAATAATTTATTTTTCAATGTTAGTATAGCCAAGTCTGTGGTATTCGTTCGTATTATGAATTTGGCACTTTAATGTTAATTATAGAAAACTAAATACTTAAATACCGTTGATGCATTAAATTAATTAAGTAAGTTTAAACTTACTTAACTTAATATAGACATTACTAACATAACTATAGGTATTACAGTAATTTAAATTCAAAATTACTGTATTAGGTACCTATAGTTATGTTTTTGTTAAGTTATGAATTTTTGATTGAATACTAACCTACCATTTTTTTATTTTTTTGTAACGGGGGGGAAATCTTCGAAAGATACCCAGCCTCCTGGGGGAGAGACTGGGTTATGTGAGATTTCCACTCACTAAAACCCCCTCGATGGCCGGCCTCGTGCTTATCGGAGGGCTCCGGGATCTCCAGAGGAACGCAACGGTGCCCTCCTAGCATATCTTATCTTATCTTACGATATATGGCCGGGAATTACCCCAACGGTACTTCGACCCTTGAGGATCTTTTGTGCCTACCCCATTTTGCACACTGGTCATCTCAATCTCAATGTGCATGTTTCCTCACGATGTTTTCCTTCACCGTTAGAGCAGTCGGTAAATGTACGTAAGTTTTCGAAAAATACGAAAAACTCATTGGTACATGGCACTGCATGATTTGGAACCCGGACCTCCTGCATAGAAGTCCGGTGTCCTTGCCACTGTGCCACCGACACTCTAATCTACATATAGCTATGTTGTTAAAATTTCGGACGATCTTGACCCGAATTTTAGCTGTATTATTAAGTGCCAAATATTGACCAAAATATGCATCGCGCATCGATTACATTAGTATACTAAATTAAATTGTCAACTTGAAAATGTGAAAACATGTCCTAATATCAACCTAAATAAATCGGTCAAGCTTAGCACAGTGGCTCGCAGTTTTTTCGCTATAATGTTTGTCGCCCAAATGTACTTTCGCTATTTCGTGTTTCGGTCAAACAAACTTTCGATCAAACGTGCTACGGCCAAACAAACATTCGCTGATATGACAATCGGCATTCTGTATTTCACCCTCATGTAATCCACCCATTATAAACTGTCTGTTTTTTTTTGTATATATGGCCGGGAATAACCCAGCGGCACTTCGACCCTTGAGGATCTTTTGTGCCTACCCCATTTTACGCACTGGTCATCTCAGTGTGCAGGTTTCCTCACGATGTTTTCCTTCACCGTCAGAGCAGTCGGTAAATGTACGTAAGTCTTCGAAAAATACGAAAAACTCATTGGTACATGGCACTGCATGATTTGGAACCCGGACCTCCCGCATGGGAGTCCGGTGTCCTAGCCACTGTGCCACCGACACTCTTAATACGAGTACAGATGTAACGTGGATGCTCTATTTCTACAGACTGCAATTATGTTCTAGAAGCAATTAGAGTAGTGATAGATTCGTCGACTCTATTTACTTTGAGTGGTGCCTATGACCAGTTGCGCAAGATTCGATCTCATGCTCTAAAATGTTCGAGTACTTATTTGAAAGTAGTTATGATAATCATCAAGTAATGGGAATGGGTGGATAAGGTTCTACGTCTAAAAATAACTTAGATCTAAGTGTAATGGAACTATGTAAAGAATCTATAAAGTTATGTTCTGTCACTCTGGTTCTGTCGTCTGGTTCTTTTGGTGTAGCTTCCTCGTCGACTCGTTCCTCATCCAACTGTCTTTCTGTCCATTGCTCATTAAAATAGTTTCTACTTTTTTGTTCACAATTTACAAAATCAACTCTTCGGATCCATGTGGCGCGAGGTTCCACACGCGCCTGGCCGAGGTTTTATCTCAAGGTTTAGATAAGTTTTAGCTTGCACGACGATGTGAATACGGAAATCACTTGTCACCTGTTACCTGTCATTTGTCACCTGTAATTTGTCACTTGTCACATGTCCCTTGTCTCTTGTCACTTATCACATGTCACTTGTCTCTTGTCACTTATCACGTCTCTTGTCACTTGTCACCTGTCACTTGTCACTTATCACTTGTCTCTTGTCACCTGTCACTTGTCATTTGTCACATGTAATTTGTTAAATTTATGTTCAAGTTGATCTCTGAATGAAATGAAAGAGCGACAATGAACTTTTTTTAAACAGTGTTGTCAACTAGGTATCTTCCATTTAATTTAAAAAAAACAGCTATATAAGTTTCCGTATTTTTGTTTGCACAAAAGTTTTCGGTAACCTAGTAAATAAGGCAGTAATATATATTTTTTAACAAGCTCATTTTAAATTTACTTTTCGGAACTTTTATTACTACTCTATAAAACAGTGCATTGTTCAAACAAATGTTGTTATAACATATCAATATTGTATTTAGTAGTAAGTAGGTAGGTACCTATATTATGTTCTTAAAATTAATCGACTTCTACAGTTTATTGCATATAGCGCCACTTAACCTATATTATTTTTATGACTGTCACTAAATTGTATCCAGCGAAGGGGAATACCCTTTATGCATTTGTCAACCGTGACTTTGCTCGAGAATAAATAATTTATGGCCATGTGTTCAATCTACCTTCACTCGATGTGTTGCTGTTACATTAGAATGACAGCAAAATCATCACAGCAATCTGAATAGTAATTCCGAACTTATTCAATGGTGTTTAAGCCCGTCGAAAAGACATGAACACAGTTTTTGTCGACACTTTAAGTTATTCTTAGACATTGTAACATCGGAATTTGAAAGGTTGTTTTTTACTCTCCTACAAAAACATTTGACGCAAGTATGGCTGCTCCTACAGAAGATCTATCAATCCGCTGTGCGCTGGATTGATAGATCTTCTGTAGGAATTTCCCATACAAAGAAGGATTGTCCAGTATCTGTGACGTATTGCTCCGAAATTTCGAGTTCGCTTCGCTCGCTCCCGTCCTAGCCTTCTAACCTAATCCATCATTTGTGTCAGATCTGCTCCGAAAATTCGAGCTCGCTTCGTTCGCTCCCGTCCTAGCATTCTAACCTAATCAACAATTTGCGTCAGATGTGCTCCGAAAAAAAATATGCCTGGAAAACAAAACAAAACAAAGAGTTTCTGTCGCGCTTTTGACCCGACCGCACTGATGCCATTTCGGTTTTGTCTTGCAAATTGTTTTACAGTGGTGCTTTTCCTGTAAACGTGGTGTTTTTTACTTAAAGAACGTCAACATGGTGTGATCAATGTGTGGGGCAATGAAATGTAGTCAAATGATACCTTGTAGCCCGTACTTGGCTGCCCAGGAAGCATGTTTACGTCACAGTTATGTCCAATCGTCATTTTACGACGCGGCTACGGTCCCAAACCCAATCATATTTTACTGTGTATTTCGTAATAATAATATCCTTAATTAATTAAAAATATATATGCAAGTTAGGACAGGAATGTGTTTAAATAATAAAATGTAATTAATTTGACTATACTGCGTGACGCAAGTCAACTCGTAAAGGGCCGCGATCGGTAATTGATTGCTTTAGTTAGACGATTGGTCCATATTTTCCCGCCCTTTCAAATACCGGATAGTAATCGTAATAAGCGAAATGACAATATTGAAATTATCTCGTTGTAAGACAGCCGCAGCTAGAGGAAAACCTTCTGGTATCGACCTCGTCACAAAGCCTTGAAGTTGTACACACTAAATTATCCACCAACTACTCTACAATTATGCGGTTAAGTAAGTGGTTTATTTATTGGAGGCTTAAGATACATCAAGCTATACTCTGTGGAATCATGTCACAATAAACTTTATGCTGAATGGGTGTTATATGGGTGTTATATTGTATTGTAGTAACGGGCTGGTTTCCGCAACTCGACGTCTACAGCGCCTATTTTGCGTGTAATGGAAAACAAGCCACCCCAACCTCGCCAACAAGTCCAGCAGTCCTTTAATGAGGACAGTAGGACTTCAGAAAGTTACATAAAGGGTGCCAAGGCATCCGGTAGGATGGTGACCTCACTGCATTCTAACAGCACGTGGGCGACCGTCTCCTCTGCCTCCAGGCATGCTCTTCCGCAGTTGGGCTCTACTGAGCCGCAGGAACTCGGTAGATCTCTCGTGCGCTCTGAATGGGTGCTCCAATAGCCACCCAGTTTTTGTTATGGTTTTTTGACATTCATATGAATGTCAAATAATAAAAGCGACAAAGTAAGAAAGAAAGAAAAACATGTTATTGCCACAAAAAAACAAAACTATTGGCAATAGGCACCTGGCTCAGCTGATGCTTGAGTGAATACACTTGCGTGTAAACCAAAGGATGCCCTGATGTGTTGGCTAATGTTAATAATACTCACGTCACGAACACATAGTATGTACCAGGTAGATTGGCGGTTTATATTGGCGTTGGTCATCAGGCAGATGTGTTTGATACTTTGTCCCTTTAACATATTATAAGTACATACTTAATACCCTTAAGTCGCCCAAAAAGCTGCGCCTACGCCTCCTTGAACTGGCAACTACAGGAGGATCTCGCAAACGTGGAAGTAACAGGGCTACATGGAAATGTAATCTTCAAAAAAACCTGGAAGCGGCTAAAATATCCTGGGAAACCATTTAGTCTGCGGCATCGGACAGAGCTCAGCCCTAGCACCACTAGATACCTACTCTAGGACCTGAAAAAGAAGTACATAGTATTTTAAGTACTTTTGTACGGATTCGTGACACACATCGTGTCTCAAAGAGATAATTGTCTTATTATCACAGAAAGTCGTGTAGTAATACTAACAAGTAATAGCCATAGCCAGCGGGCTCCGACCGACCATCTCACTGAACTAGATAACTGGTCAACACAGCAACTGACAGTTTTTTATAGATTTGGTAAACTAATGAAATATCTGGACAGAATAATGTATAATTTTTTTTGGTCAATACGGTTTACGCTATTTTTCTATTGTCGTTAGGTACCTATTTACAAATTACATTTCAAAATCATTAACCACGTAGGTACAGAATTACTACAATGTCTGTATCTATTAATGTAAGTACTTTGTTGACAACAAAATTAAGTAACAACCATTACGACACCACCATAATATAACATAGCATGAATTGATGGAGTTTTTGTTAAGTTCAACAGATTATCTGTCAGTTGGATGCTAGTGGTTAGATTAGATCCCGAAGTTTTTCTGTTTCGTGTTTGGCCTTGGTTTGCGCACGCAGTACCTATATATACTTACATATTAGTTAAACTCATTAGTTATTTGATATTGTGTTTCTTTTATGGAATAAGAAGAGTAGACAACCAAACGGGCCCCATCTGATTGTACTTGTAAGTGGATATCGTCGCCCAGACATCTCAATTCTCACCTCACTGTAATGTTATTATTAGAGGGTCTTCGATGAGATAGAGTGCGTCTTCTTCTAAGTCGTGTCCCTCATTGCTGAGGGTCGTGATCATTCTAAGGAATTAATCACATAGAACGACTCTCGTAACAGATTTAATGTGGTTTGCATTGCCTTTCCCATTTAACACACTGGTCATCTCAGTGTTTTCTTCACGATGTTTTCCTTCACCGTCAGAGCAGTGTGCCGGTCTTTACTGCTTCAAACCGAAACACAGGAATGAAAGCATTGCTGCTACGGTTTCATTCCGTGAGGCTCACGGCCCCATATGTTAAACTAATACCAACGAAGCCTTCGAGTTAGCAAGTATCACATCTGAATCTCCAGCCAATGTCTTGGAGTGTTATTCAGATGTTACCCGTCCCATCCATTACGAGCGAAGTGTTTATTGTGAATCGACGTCAGCCACTCCATTGTGTATGTTTCTATTGTCTTTGACCACTTATTGTCACGTTAATCTTTTTATCTGTAAGGACTAACAATCTGAACGGTTAAAGAACAAAATATACTTTCTTACATAGCACATATATTAATAGTTTTGAGTCTATGATTTAACGACTTTTATATATCGCGACGAATCGATGTTTATATGAGAAACAAAAGTAAGAGAGCCAGCGTAATTACCGCCACACTAGGCACACCATCAAGTCCTCAAGGTTAGCACCTCTCATAACATAATAGCGAGGTGAGATGTCTATGGGCGACGGTGACCATCAGGTGACCCGTCTGATTTCAAATACAATAAAAAATATTCGAGGTACTTGCAATTTGAATAGGTGTAGGTAGGTACCGACTTGACCGGCCGCGACTCAGGAATCAAACCTAAATTTTACACTACCTTTACACTACCTGAGCCTTCGTCAAACATCAAACAGACACATCTACGTGGAAAGTATTTTTCGTAGCTATTTGCCTCAATAAAAACAAATGAAATACGTCAGTATACAAATGCTATACCAGTTTCCTCAAAATAAGTCATGTACCAACAACATATCACTCACTCACTTTAATTTATTTGACATATTCTTTAAACATCTTATTGCGACAGAGTTCCACAGAGCTTGAGCTCGATGTGTCTCCCACTGTAAAAGGAAATGCCAGCTGTGACGAAGGAAATTTTCTTAAAAAGTCCCTATTACCTGTGTATTGTATTCGCTATGTAAATACGTATGGATTTGCATCAATAACAATTAGTCGTATATGACGCACTAGTAGGGCAGTGGGGTTTAGGTTGAATTTAGTTCAGTCAAGGAAGAGCAGCAGCAGAAGTATCGTCCAACGGAAAGGGACGAAGAAATCGTGCTGCTATAGATAAACGGTATGTTTATAAATCAAGTTATCCAAATATTTTTACATTTTTTCTGGCGAAAGTAATTAGAATCGAGGCCTTTTTAGTTTAGGAAGAAGTCATGTTAGAAGTGCGTCTACACTCAGCGGGATAACACTTAGTTCTATGTGTGGTTCTTGGTATTTGTTCTATCGAAATTGACATAATTTGCAATTTGTTGTGTTTGCCAACGGACTACTTTATATTCTTGTATCTAAAGCTTTGTTACGAGAAAGTCGTAGGAGTTCAAATATATCTAAATAATTAGTTCTATATACCTACGTTGAGAGGAAGAAATGTGGCCTCAATAGGCTCCAAAATGGGAGGCTCAATGTTATTTTGAGTCAGCCCTTATCTGATAATATGAAACACTTACTGTTGTTTGCTAAGTTGGCTCTCAAAGTGAGGGCTGAATCTAATAATACTTGAGCTTCCCTTCCCTTTTCTTAGTGACCCTAACGAGGTTGACATGGTCACCTTGTCGTGTACCAAAGCCTTTAAAAAGAGATTGATATACCTACGTTCTATCCATATGTGAAACATAGAGCTCATGAAAGCCACGTCGAGCAGAAATCTCTACCACCATCTCGCCAGGGGCCCAATTAGCCTAAATGACAACATTTGTAGTTCTATTTCTATCCAATTTCAATTTAGTTTTCGTTCCAATTGTATTTGAACACCAAATCGCATTCTGCTGAAGCATAACTCTGCCACTGCCACCTTTCGATTTACTATCGATCAGGCAAAAGTACCTCGGTAGGAACTTATGTTCGATCGTTATATTTGACAGTTAAAGCGTTTTGTTACCGTTCAACTGCGATTCAGTATAAACTAAACGTTTTAGTAGAATGCACAAATACGTTACTGTTCTATCGATCATTGACTCGATCGGAACTTAACTGAAATTGGATCGTTAGTGGACAGTAGTATACGAAACGATAAAGATAATAACGATATAACGATGCAGTTTAGATTCTATTTAGTTACGTTGTATTTAGTGGAATCGATCTCCAGGCCGGTTCCAAGTGGAACCGTTGTACGTATAGTAGACAGCGTATTTTTGTTTGAGTTTATATGAAGCACCGGTTTCATGGAACCGTTCGATACTGGAACCGGGGTTGGAACCGTCGTCGTGTAGTCCGGGCCATACACTTGGCCGGTCTAATACGTGACTTGCACGACCTGGAACATAAGTATTCTGTGCCTGGAATTAGATTTGATTCATCACGTGTGGAGGCGGTGCGCGGTGGTGATGATGGAATGGGGAACTATTTGTTGTGAAGTGTATTTAGTGGAATCGATCTTCTGGTTTAATGTGTTCTAGCTGGTTGGTTTTGGACATAATTTGACAGGGTATTCCCACATGAGGTATTGCCAAATACGGCGGATCTGTATTCCGAGTGCGCTAGTTTGAATGTCCAGTGAAAGTAATAGGAGTGGATTGACAAACAACTTCCTTCGTCGTCTGGTACCACCATGTGTTACGCAAGTTGTTAGCTTCTTACACACTTATGTTTAAACCATCGTATTTGTTGCGACTGCCAAGGTCGTGTTTACTGCATAAAGGGTGGTAGAGGCTAGGCGTGGGGAGGGGTTCCATCCTTTTGTTGTTGATATCCCATCTGTTCGTACGAAGCGATTTGCTTCTTCGTTCATTATGCGAACGGCTAAGGAATGGAACAGCCTGCCGGTATCTGTATTTCCCGAAACCTACAACCTTGGGATCCAGGATTCAAGGCCAGAGCGAATAGGCATTTACTGGACCCGCATGCTCCATCGTCGACCTCATCGTCGCTTACCATCAGGCGAGATCGAGGTCAAATGCGGGTTTAGTAGGCAATAAAAATAAATTAAAAAGACTAAAAATCTACTTTTAGGTAGGTACCTACTCATTTATAGTTTAAAAAATAGATTTTTTGTCCGTGGTGGGTCCGGGGTGGCGAAAGGGCGCAAGTCCAGAACTAAAAGGAGGGGGGGAGGTCCATACAAAAATTTGGTGTCACGTGATTATTAAATGTAATAGGTAGATAATTAATGTAATTATGGAGTAGAGATGGAGTGGAGACCGCGTTTGAGCAAACGTTGTGAGGGACGAGCGTCCTTGCTAGATGGAGCAACGATCTGCGCAAGGTAGGCAGCGACTAGATGAGAAGAGCCGAAGATCGGGCTCAATGGCGCGCCCTGGGAGAGTCCTATGTCCAGCAGTGGACTAGAGTATGATGATGATGATGATGAAATATATGGATGTAATTTGTAGACTAATGAACCACAATTTAATAGGTAGGTATATTAATTACATTTCTTTGTCAGAAACTTAAAACTTGCAGGATGTGTAGGCGCAATTTTTAGGTCAAATTTGTATTTCGTCAGATTGTCGTCATGATGCAGCAAAGTCAGAAAGCTCTGATGTTGTTATTGACCTCAATTCCAATTACAGTAAGTAGTATATATTTGACAAAATGTATATTTAAACATTCAAATAACCTTATCATATTTTCCTTATTTGGGTAAACAAATTTCACAACAGTTATTTTATAAGGAAACATTATAAATTTTATTTATATACATGTAGACCCGATTAAGATACCCATATTTTACCTAAAAACCTAGTAATATTTCTAGAAGCGCCTTTTACGACAAAAAACGCGCCACTTCTAATGCGCCAATTTTGGTACATTATTTTATCGAGAACTTCTGCTTTTGTTTTGTTTTATATTTTTTAAATGTTTCTTTGTATCACTGAACACTACAGCCTCAAAATCTTCGTATTGACTGAACACAGTCTACTCGGCAACACTGTATCTTCAGTCGTAAAGCACATTTCACTCTAAAGGGCAAATTACGTTCTTTCTTTTCTTACCGCTGGAGGTCGTTACTCTTATCAAGTCATGCGCAAACGCCTGAACAAACGCGTAAAGCCTTCTCAAGCAATGACGAGATCTTGATTATTTTACGATCTCTCCCCGCCATGCTTGCCAAGTGATTTTTGAACGTCTGATAACATGTTGGTGCATTAGAAACTAGTTACGACTACCGGTTTCGTTTTTTGTTAATATTTATGTTTCTATTTTTCCACGCCACTTTTTATAATGCATGATCTCATCTGCATTATAATTAGAAGTTAAATGCGTTTACTTATAAATTGTTTTATGTTGTTTTTACCTGCTTTTTACAATTGCGTTAAATATACAAGATTACAAGTTACAATGTAAATTAAAGTTTTGCTCAGTTATTGTAATTTGTAAATAAAATTCTAATGCGAAAGGTAAATTTAAAAAAAATATTGTAGATGTCTTTACAATACTAATTACTAGAACTAGTGGTATTTGAAAATAACATGAAAAACATATGTGATCAAACAGACCAGTGGCGGATGAGAGGGAGGGAGAGGGCGCGACACGGCACTCGGCCGTGGTCTTTTTCAGTAATCGATTGACTCCACAGAAATAATAAATCTTGATTTATTACTGTGATTGACTCCATAAATGTTTTCTTGATCTGCCCCTGAGAGTCCTGAGACAGACATCACTAGAAAGAACTTTATCGACAACATATTTTTTTAATTTTAAAGTAAAAGAACCGTGTCAAAATAGAATCATCGCTTGATATGAAGCTACAGACGCGGACGTTCGCGTCAAACTTACAAATCTTACAACGCCACTTCTTTTGTTGTCTGTTGTTAAAATATTTCTGTTTACTGACAAATATACAATTTCCAACTATGAGTGAGGCACAGACTTTACAGCTAATTTGCCGAAGAATTAAACAATCTTGATCACGGTATAATCATAAAGATGCATACCGGTGTACAGTACACCCTATGCATTTTCACCGCACTTTATGCAGTAGTAATAGAGACGAAATTAGAAGGAGAAGGTGTTCGACTTCGCGGTGGATTGTATTTATGTAAACAAGTGATATGACAAGAGTGTTCAGTTCCACATTGTCACTGTTTGTTACTCAGTCACGACGTGATTTTCATGTTTCCTTATTAATTTATATTAATTGCTGAGTTTTGACTATTATTGTTAGTGATATTTGTAAGATATAACAAGGTAAATATTATTAATATGTAGGTGCCTATAGGTACTCTGACTGACTGGTAATTTTCTGATCTGTGTTGTGGAGATCGCAATAAAAAAAGGTTAATTTAATTCCGTAATATAGCGAGGATTTTTATATTTCTTGTCAAGCTTATAACTAATTTAACTATTTGTCCCATCAATTAAAAAAAATTGACATGTAGGTAGTTTGAATTTTAATTAGTTTTTAAAAAAAAAAATTTATTGTCTACTAAACCCTTGTCTGTCTTTTTTTATTGTGTACTAAGGTACTTATGTATTAACAGTGTAAACATTATCTGAGAAAATTTCAAATCTTTAAATACCGCTTTCTCATTGCTGCCATAACTATAGCAGTATACTATATACTGTAGTACTCATACTTATATATACTCTTTAAAGCCGTTAGGGACAATATTGACCGCTTGGTAACTGTACTGTAATGCAAAAATTGATTTTCATTCACTTCGACCGAGGTATTTAGTGATAAGTGAGTGCCATTAACCGTGTTCCAATGCGATAAACGTTTAATTAACTACAAAAATGGTAGCCAACTAAAACTTCAGCGAAATCACGCAGGTCCGTTAGAAACAATATTATTTCTCAATAAAGTTTTGGCAACAGTCAGTCAGTCAGAGGAGCTGGTAGCCTAGTTGCGAGCACGGTCCGAAAGTGATCGTGCAGGTTAAACGACGTTGGCACGGTCGGTACCAGGATGTGTGACCGCTAGTGGCATATTTCATCTGAGCTCCTCCGTGCCTCGGAAAGCACGTTAAGCAGTCGGTCCCGGTTGTTGTCGTTCGACAGCAGTCGTTAAGCCATGTCAGATGCCTACGGGCGGCCTGAACAACTCTGACAAATAGGTTGGCCATAGCAACTGTGTAAGCTACCGATTACAGGTAGGTATTTTTTAAAGCATGTCTAAAATATTTAAGATTGCGATGCATCACGTAGGTATCACGCAAACCCATGTACAAATTATTGCCACGTTTTTTAGTCTTAGCCCTATATCTAGACTTCATTGTCCTTTTTTTAATAAATGGCCTTTGCAGTAGGTCCCTATTGACGCAGAAAAATTAAATGTAGCAGAAAATAAAATATTATACAGCTGTATCTATTTAACGTATGAATGAATGTTTGAAGTGTAGACAAAAGAATGTCTCGGGAGCTCTTAACAATGCTCTCCATTGTAAACTACTAGATAACAATGTAGCAGACATCCTGTGCATACTCCGTTGCTGTGTGGTGCTGCAAGGTATGGACTGCTTCATTCCAAACTCTGTAGTGCCCATAGGTGGACGGAGTCAGCCCTGATCCTCCAGGCTCAAGCAAACGGCTTATCGGGCTTGGACCAAAACACGGGCGTCTGAAGTTCCAAATACCTCCGAATTGAAGAAAAAATATAATGCTGCCTCCAGGTCCTCCAAGAAGCATATCGCCAGAGCAAAGTTTCACTTTACTAGCGAGCTTTCCCTCCTGTTATAGTACACCAAGCTTTTAGGAGGCCAATCTGGCCTTGCTTTCCAAATACAATACGATTCCAATGCTATTTGAGATGGTCAAAGAAATGCCCTGAAATTGTATCTTTCTTAGCGGTGATGGCGCAGACTTGTGTCTTAGGGGGGTTGAATTGGACTAGATTTAGTCCACCCAATTAGAGATCAGTTCTAAGGCGCTCTCGATTTGGGACACAAGTCTGGTTCTACCTTCCTCCACAAGTGACCGAGGGAATGTGGTATGGCCCTTGAATTAAGCATCCGCATGTCTCTTACCAATCAGCTCTGGGCCCGCTCGGTGGATCATGGCCCGTATCCTCTTGTGCAAGAGGAGGCCTGTGTCCCAGTGTGTAACAGTGGGGATATTAAAAAGTTGATGATCATGATGTCTCAGGCAGTGGGGCGGGTAGGGGAGGGGGGGATCACAGTGCTCATAACAACCCAACATCCTCGACTCCCATAGAAAAAAAACCTTAAAATTGTTGCGACCCCCTTTCCTATACTGTGACCTAAATTGGGACTGAGCCTATAATCTCTTCCATAAACCGCCGAAGAGGCAAACATGTCCGTCACTCTATCTTTATCGATAAAATTAGCACCTAGAACGCTGGAAAACTAATTTAAATTGAAACCTCAAATAAAATCCAGTCGAATCCATGACGATGATCCATGAATCCATCCACGTTTTCATAGTACCTACGTATCGTCCATTTAAACTACATTTTCCTACGAATTTTCATACGAATTTCTGTTGAATAAAATCCCACGAATTGAATGTCAATGTATCTTATCAGATGACGTGACGGATTGTCGACGTTAGTCACAGAGGCCTTGACCGTCACGCTCGGGCAGCGGGCCGGTCGGTGTTAGGGCTGGGCGACAGGGACCAGAGTTAGGGTCGCCTTGGGTGGGGATCAGCCACACCTCCTTGACCGGTATGGCTCAATAGAAACCAACACACAATTACCATCCAGACTTGGATGTGTTTGTTTGCATTCTCGATCATAGATCATTACCACAGCATACATACATAAGTTCCGCTCAATACAAACGCGCGAAATCGACTCACGCACACATGGGCTCAGCGTACAGGTGATCTCAGGGCAAGTCAAAGGAACTCAAGCGCGAAATATATGCACTGTGGCGCGATCGAGTGGAAGGTATAATTATAATTCCAGAAATATTTTTCACAGGACTGTTTCTTTTAAACTGGGAATTATAACTGCCCTAGCGCTACGGTCGAGTGACGTAATCAAAATTGCGGACGCCCTGGTATCTATTCTGTGCCATTACCGACTAAGCCCGAACTATACAGCGACATTACCGAACTAGTCCTGAAAAATGTCTAGAAGAATGAACAACGCCCTCTCATCCCAAAAGATACCTAAATACACCCCCAAAGATACGCTAAAAATACGCTCGTGCTCGTAGTAACTAACAATGAAAACAGTACCTTTATTAAATAGTAGCTGGACTCTTTAACATCATTAACACGAGAAAATGAGGGGGGTCCAAGTCAGTCGAGGGCGCTAAATACGACCCCGGCCCTAAATACGTTTCAGCGTACTTCAGCACATACTTCAGTCAGCCGTATCCTTTTGTGGGAGTTAGCGCGAGCGCATCTAATTGGAGCCAAATTAGAATCGCTATGGTAATGATGTAATTTGGTTGCTGACATTATGACGTTCATGATTATTCGCTCGTCTATTGTACTGGTTTCGAAGGTTTTTTTTACGAAATTCGAATTTTTTTACACCTAAAAAGACTTAATATAAATAAATAAATAAAATAATCTTTATTGAAAACATCACAATGCTTGTAAATCGAACAATACCCTGACTCCCAAACTAGGCGAACCTGTATTTTGGGAGACAGTGCTTTCCCAAAAAATATGTTTCGCCTTTACACTATGATCATTTACTTATGAGGTATTATGGTATGAGGTAGATCATTTCTTTTTAATTTTTTGCATACTATGCTGCTGGGATATTTCCCCTACAGTTAGCGATGGTGGCTCAATAAGGCAACTGGAACTGCGGCGTGTAAGAGTCGCTAGATCGAATCCATCTCCGGACCATTATGGTGGACGACTACTAGAATAAGCTATCAGTAGCTTGAAGAACATTAGTAATATAATAAGTATTAAAAAAACATTTCTTTGTAATTATTCATTCTTACTGACGTAAGTTCCCACGGCAACAATAGTTTTTTGATTGAGACCCTGTGTTTCCCTATGACGCTGGCAAAGCCTGAAAAACAAACAGATTAAAAAATATGAGATTAACAATGTTGTTTTAAGAAATATGGTCTCTTTCAGATGGGCTGCGGACGAATCTTCGCGGTGTTCCGCCGCTGCAAGCAACTAGAAGAGAACGACACCACGACGCTGCTGTCCCGCTGCCTCGGCCTTCTGGACCTGACCGCGCTGGGGGTCGGCAGCACGCTCGGGCTGGGGGTCTACGTGCTGGCCGGAGCTGTGGCCAAGACTGTGGCTGGACCTGCGGTTACGATCAGCTTTCTGGTGGCAGCTGTTGCGTCTGCTTTTGCTGGTAAGATGTCTTTTTCTTCTAGACCTTTTATAGGACTCAATGTCGACAGTACTCTCGGGCTAGGGTCTACGTGCTAGCCGGAACACTGTGGCTGGACCTGCGGCCATCATCAGTTTCCTATTGCATCAGCTTTTGTTGGTGGGTGGCTTTCAAACCTGTTAGATACGTATGTCGTATGTTATGATGTCGACAGTTCCTTCGCCCTTCGTTCGAAACTGAGCGTTCGGCTGAGTTGTGTGTGACGGACAGTCGTTCGGTCTCAACATGTAATACATCACTTCTTCCGTGGACGAATCGGAAATCCCCTTCAATGTATATGTAGCAGGGAAATGGCTTAAAACGATTTGGCCCATTCCCAATTAACCTTGGTCCTATGTGCAGGTCTGTGCTACGCGGAGTTCGCGTCTCGAGTGCCGAAGGCGGGTTCGGCGTACGTGTACAGCTACGTGAGTGTGGGAGAGTTCATCGCGTTCACCATCGGATGGAATCTCATCCTCGAGTACGTCATCGGCACCGCCAGCGTCGCCAAGGGTATGTTCCTGATTATATGTTTTTTTTTCATTTACGACTAATCCCGTGTTTCACCTAAATCTCACTGCTGGTAAGTGATGAGAATTATGCCGAAGATGGAGCACACGAGCTTGGTAGGTGTGTACTGGCTCTTCTAAAACGCTGACGTTTCATCAACGCCGAAGCGAAGATATTTTACAACAGACTTTACATATAATAGAATGGTGGTCGCAACCACCAGCAAGTTACTCCCGTTAGTAGCGTCATACTCAGCTCAGTGGAGGTCGGGATATTATAATCAGGCCCAAACACGAAAAATATAGATTAGGAGTGAACGCCAAAATGTGGATGCGCCAAGACAATAAATGACAAACTTTTTGAAGTTTGATTTGAAAACAAACTTGTTGTTTACATAATGAATACCTATTTATTGTTCGTATGTGGTCAGGCATGGCGAACTACATCGACAGCCTGTGCAACAACACCATGGCGCGCACCATGATGGACCTGGCGCCCATGAACGTGTCCTTCCTGGCCGACTACCCGGACTTCTTCGCGTTCGCGCTCGTCATGGTGATAGCCAGTGAGTATTTAAAATAACTAACTGTTTTACCATTGTGGAGATCACCTTACTTTTCCTGGTCATCATCAGGTCCTCAAGGTTCCTGATGTGGGAAGGGCACTAAAGCTTACAAATTAGAACCATCTAGCTGTTACCGTTCCAGAGAACCCATCTGACATCAAATAGATACTACAAAATCTTGGACAGTGGAAGGAGGTTATCAATTCGACTGCACTTACGTATATTTTTTAATGTATATTACCGCATATCTTCGGCGAACCGATTTTGATATAGAGTATATACCATAAAAAATTGGTCAAGATCTGATGATGCACTTCGGAGATGAACAGCGGAAGTCCTCAGCGTGTGACAGCAAGTCACTTGTGATTAGACAATTGTGAATCTTTCTGAACACCAGACCATCTATCATTAACACTAAAAGTTGTGAAATAAATTAATAAGTTTTTATTTTTTATTAAAATAAGTTTATTTATCATACAAAATTCTCTGATGAATAAAAAATGGGCCCAAATATGATCATCGATTGTTGAATTATGGTGCCACACTTACCCAGTGGCAGTAGGGATTATATTCTTCAAATACACGGAAAACTTAGTCAACTTCGGTCCCACCGATGTGTTTTTTAAACATAGATGTTTTTAGTTACTTCTTACTAAACCATGATGTTCTTTACCGCAGTACTGCTGGGCATCGGCGTGAGAGAGTCGACGAAGCTGAATAACGTGTTCACGGCGCTCAACATGTGCACCGTCATCGTGGTGATCATCGCCGGGGCCATGAAGAGTGAGGGCACCCCTTTATGCGTTGACAAGTTAACAGAGAATATTGACTAGTTTAGAGGGAATGTTGACACGTTTACAGGGAATGTTTTTATTTCATCGTGTTGATTCGTTCTAATTAATAAACATTCATCGCCGGCCCCATCAAGATTGGATGCTTATACTTATTTAGCTTTATGCGTCAACAAGTTTACAGATAATATTTCTGATTTCGTCGTGCTTTCCAAAACAGAAAAATGCAAAATCTCTACTTTTTTTAAGCACCAATCGATTTTGTTTCCAATAAGGATCGTCAAATGCCTTCATAGACAAACTAAGTTTCGAATACTAGATGTCAGAAATGGTAAAACATTAGCAGATGATAATGGGTACTACGCAAACATTCATTCAACTGTTTAGTTCTTCTTTATAGCAACTTACCTAACATCCTCTCCCCAGGTAACCCAGCCAACTGGCGCATCAAACTCGAAGACATACCCGAAGAGTACCGCCCGGCAGCAGGCCAGGGCGGCTTCGCGCCGTGGGGCATGGCGGGCATCATGGCCGGGGCGGCAAAATGCTTCTTCGGCTTCGTCGGCTTCGACTGCGTGGCTACCACCGGAGAGGAGGCCAAGAACCCGAAGCGAGACATCCCGCTGTCCATAGTGCTGTCTCTGGTCATCATCTTCGTGTCTTACTTCAGTATTGCGACGGTGTTGACGATGATGTGGCCGTATTATTTACAGGTTCGTGTTCAAGGTTCTTTATGACTTTCTTTTGGTCGTATCGTGGTGCTTCTTTTCTCTCTTCCTAGCATGCCACAGATGGAAATAGAACCTCTATGCTACAGGGTAGATAACGATGAATTGATTCAAGAGATGACGCGCTAACAATATTATCGCATTGGTATATGTATTGCCTCTGTTCCGCATGCCACTCCACCATGAAGATCGAAAAATTGTAGGTATAATATTACCGGAACAAAGTCATTATGTAAAAATATTCTACCTTCATGTACAACATTCCACAGTAGAAATACTTAAAAAACGTGCAAATGTACGACCGTGTCTTGTGGAGTTTTTAATTTGTCACACATTATACTGTGACAAAATGTAATATATTTGTACCCATAGTGTGACAAAATGGGCATGACATCCGTCAACGTTATCAGTGACATCATTCAAGGTACCGTTTTACAATTGTTTTGAACACGGAAATAATACGCGAAATTTGTCGTTGTAGGGTTATAGGGTACAACTATTGTCACAGCATAGAGGCTAGCCTACGCACAATAGTCTGGGTGAAAGAAAATGGTCCAAAAGCACCCTTAGGGTAATAAGCGTAACAATAGGAGAGGTTAGTAAAGTAAAAGTAAAATACACTTTATCGCACAAATATAAAACAACAAACATGAGATAGAAAAGGAATTAGTGAAGTACAATTTAGGCGGCCTTATCGCTAAGAGCGATCTCTTGCAGGCAACCTTCGGGCAGAGGAAATGATTTAGAGAAAGAGGTAGTAGGTGAGCAAGGTTTATGGAAAATGTTATATAACAGAATTTTATTTACAATAATAACATATAAATACCAAGGTAATTAATTACCATAACTTACTTAGTACATAAAATAAATAGGCAGATATATATGTATGAATTTTTTTATTTATTTTTATGTATAACTAAACCCGCATTTGACCTCGATCTCGCCTGATGGTAAGCGACGATGAGGTCGACGATGGAGTATGCGGGTCCAGTAAATGTCCATTCACTCTGGCCTTGAAGATCCCAAGGTTGTAGGTTTCGGGAAATACAGACGCCGGCAGGCAGTTCCATTCCTAAATAGATAATGATAAATATACATAAAATAATACATAATCTAAAACTAAAGTTAGCTGCTTCTTTCATAATAAACTCTTTCTTTCTATCTATCTTGAGTAAACTTTCCCAAGAACTTTTCTCTTGCATGGCAAAGAGAAGGAGAGGTAGAGGGGTTCATCCATTGATCCCTCTCCACCCGATACTGAAAAGTGGCTCCTCTAGAAACCCTAGCTCAATTTCTAGATACGACCATCGTCGTCATCAAGTGACGTTTGGAAAAGTCCCATAAAAAAATCGATAGCGCGTTCAACAACGTCATCTGTCAGCGATTTGAGTGAACTAATCTAAGTGGCGCGTCGTGGCTCGCCAAAACTCTTTCCATTTGGTCATGGGTTAAAAACCAGCGTTTATTTTCCCCCAGGACGAGGACGCACCATTCCCCCACGTATTCACGGAGGTGGGCATGCCAGCCATCAAGTGGATCGTCACAGTGGGCGCCATCTTCGCCCTCTGCACCAGCCTGCTCGGAGCCATGTTCCCTCTGCCCAGGGTTCTGTATGCCATGGGCAGTGACGGCGTGCTCTTCAGACCGTTAGCCGCCATCAATAGGAGGACCCAAACGCCGATCCTGGCGACTATATTGAGCGGGCTTTTGTCTGGTAAGGGTCTAGGAAATTAATCTAGCTATATTGACACTTAGTTTGTTAGAGTGGCTCCAACCTGACGACTAAACATTACTTGGCTGAAGAAGAAATGGCGCTTCACTATATTTTCTAGATTTAGCATTTAACTATAGGTAAACCAGTTAAGTCTGGCTACGCGGGGCGCGGTGTCCGAGAACAGAGGGTGGGCGTGCGGAGAGCAGGCGGTGGGGCCTGCCTCCCGCTCGCCCTCTGTCGCCTCGCCCTGCGCCTCTCTAACGTCGCAGGCGTACCCAGACTTAAATCGTTACCTATAATAATAATTGTAAGTATAAGTTCCCTACATTAATATCAGCTTCTTTTTGCAGCGATAATGGCGGCTATTTTCAACCTCAATCAGCTGATCGACATGATGTCCATAGGAACTCTGCTGGCCTATACTATCGTCGCCACCAGTGTCCTGATTCTAAGGTAGGTTTTCACCTTTAATGCTACCTTGTGTACCTAATTCTTTATTCAATTCGTAGAGTCAGTTGATGCCTACTCGTAACTGAATCTATCTATCTGACTAATTTGTGTAGTTAAATGTCCTGATGCTGTCCAGGTACGAACAAGCGACCCCGCTGCCTGTGGCCAGCAAGCCGGTGCCCGAGACGCCGTCCTCCGTGGCGCGGCAGACCTTCAACCTGCTCGGCCTTAAGCAGCCCACGCAGCTCTCCGCCACCATCGCCAAGTCTACCATATTCATATTCTGTAAGTCTTGTTCAGCTGTTCATCGCGGCGGGTGTAACAAAAACCCGCTATAGAGCCGAAAGAGGGGGTTAGTATCCAAAACTCAACTACTTTCACTATGGGTACACTATGAAATTGCGAAAAAAAATCAGCAGTCGTGTAGGTAGGTAGAGCTTTTGTATGGAACACCTGATTTTTTTTCACGGGCGAGGTGGTCCCATAGTAAAAGTTGTTCAGTTATGGATACTGCTCCATCCTCAACCTCATCGTAACTTACCATCAGGTGAGATTGTGGTCAAACGCGGATCTAGACCGAAAACATATCCGAAATAAGTTTTTTGCCTTCTAATAGTCGTTCAAATTCTGAAAAATGTGGAAGTCTGAGTGGAAAATCTATAAATCACGGTGGGCAAATGAGGGGTTCCAGCTGTAGGTAACCCCTGCAAATTTTTGAAGATGAAACGTTTTAGAGTATCGCGCTGTTTTACCACCTTAAACTTGCAGGAGTTACAGCTGGAAATCCTCCATCTATGGTATACTCGCCGGACCTTGCTTCAATTGTTTCTCCCTTTCTTTAAAATCGTACTTCTTTTGAAGGTAAACAATTTCTTCCCAAAAAGTGCCCTTAAGGACTTCAATGATTTCCAGGTCAACATACTTTACCAGTAGCGACAAGAATCAACTACCATTATAAAGTCAACAGTGCATTGACCATATGAGTCTTTAGGGGTATTGGAGTTGCACCTCTTTACTGGTCTAGGAGTTCGGTACGTGTCTATACCTACGTCCTAGCCAGGGTATGTCTTCGAGGAGTCATCTTCAACGAGACACTGTACTTGTTAACCGATACTTATATTTCCAAACAGTACACCATACATGACGGCGGTAGAGACACGGCCAGCCCGACGCGGGCGCAGCCGCGTAACATTTAAAACTGCTGACATAATAATTCACAATGTAGAACACAGTGTGCACTGTGTCTGTACACAGTGTCCCAACAAGTCAATTACATAATTAACTCTTTAGCCCGTTGGTTATGAATACATCCAGTGATTTGATTCGCCTTTAAGAAAGACTCAACGAGTCTTTGCTATTGTATCCAGACGGGGTGAAAATAACGAAAATAACCGGTAGCTGCTACTGGCTCTGGATCAGTCTGCAGGTCGTGTCGCTATCCGTCTTGGTCTGCCCCAAAGCCGCGATTGTTTTAGTGGGGTCTACTTACGCTTGGTGAGACTTTTTGCCCACAAGTCAGAATTTTTTTTTTATGTACAGTCGTGCTGGCCCTGATAACGTGCGCCCTGCTTCGCTGGGAGGCGCTGAGCTCGGCCCTGGACGTCGTGCTGGGGACCCTGGGTGGAGCGCTGATCCTCCTTCTAGTCGTGTTGTACCGGCAGCCGCGGCTCAGCGTCAAGCATCTTACCTTCACCGTAAGTCCTTGTATCATAACTTGCGCCCTGATCCGCTGGGAGGCGCTGAGCTCGGCCCTGGACGCGCTGGGGATCCTCGGTCTCCTGCTAGTCGTGTTGTACCGGCAGCCGCGGCTCAGCGTCAAGTATCTCACCTTCACCTTGAGTTCCTCGTACTCTCTATGTTAAGTCTACTGAACGTTGCATCTATATGCAGATGCAGAAGTTGTAGGTAGTATAATAAAGTGGTTCAGTTACTCCACCAACCTAGACGCCCATACTCCAGACAACAACTATAAATCACTTGTTCGGCCTGATTCACTCTGTTCACCCATTTTTAAGGCAAACTCTGTAAATATAAATGAACAATACTTAAACGCGTCAAAAGGTTAACAAACGTTAAGGTGCGGTTACACCTGGTCGTCGACCGACCGCCTGGGCGGTTATAGCATGCGGTCACCGCCTATATGTGAATTACAAATCGTCGATCACATTCGGCGAAGGTTAGTGTCACTGGGTTGTCATAGAGCGAATAACTTTGGACGACTTCGATCAACGACGAAGTGAAAACAAAGGAGGTCGGTGACCGTAGGTCGACCACCGCAGGGCGGTCGACAACGTGGTCAACGACGATTCAGTTACATGAATATCAATAATTCCTTCCTTCTAAGTCGTGTTCCTCATTGCTGAGGGTCGTGATCATTCTAAGGAATTAATCACATAGAACGACTCTCGTAGCTTTATTTAATGGGGTGGTTTGCCATTGCCTTCCCCATTTCACACACTATTTATCTCAGTGTGCAGGTTTCCTCGCGATGTTTTCCTTCGCCGTCAGAGTAGTCGGTAAATGTACATAAGTCTTTCGAAAAAACCTAAAAAATCATTGGTACATGACACTGCCTGGTTTCGAACTCGAACCTTCCGCATGGGAGTCCGACGTCCTAGCCCGATGCCACCGACGCTCAATCATTAATTACCTGTTTTTAATGTTTTACACCTGCTATCCTCCTGCACCTTGAAGCCTAGGTGCTCGGCACACAGTTTAGCCTTATGTTTTATTTTGAAGGCCTTGCCCGTCTTCATGACGTCAGTTTTTACTAGAGTTGAGCTGGTCTCCACAATAATCAGCGTGCTCTGTTTCTCTGTCGTTTTTCCTCTGACCCTGTAAATGTCTTTGATATCAGATCTAGTAATTTTACAGTCTATGTTTTGGGCGAGGCATATGACCATGTCTATAAGGTCCTCTTTAGACTCATCTGATTTTTTTAGAACATCTTTTATTTCAAAAATATATTCACAAATATGGGCTCACACTCACCAGAGTACTAGTAGCCATCTCTTCGGTTTTCACTCCTATTTGTGATGATGTTGATGAATTAAATTTCACAAATTTATTTAAAATATTTGGAATTTAGGGAAATACAGTGCAGAGGACACGTCTACACATGGCGGTGGTCCGGGGGGAAGACCAATAGACATATAAATTATTTTATGGCTCCACCACAATGGTCTAGAGGTGGATTCGATCCGGCGACGTTTGCGGCGCAGTCTCGTCTAGCCTTTGTCCATTACCTGCCATAGCTAGATGACATCCCGAGTCTTTCGCAGGTCCCTCTGGTGCCGCTGGTGCCGTACCTGAGCGTCTGCATGAACGTGTACCTGATGGCGCAGCTCGACTACCAGACCTGGGTGCGCTTCGTCCTCTGGCTCGCCGTCGGTAAGCGCACGCTTTTATCAGCTACCGAAGCTATCGACTTGAAATTTGGCACAGTTGTAGAACTTGCTTGCCCGTAGGTATCTATGCTAAATGAAAATAAATTGGAAATAAATTAATGTTCATTGAAAATGGGGTCTGAAAGTGTGACAACTGGGCATGTGGGGACCTATCCTGAGAAAGGGCTTTACCAGCACATTACAAAACAATTTTTTATTTTATTTTATGTGATATATTTTTGACTTATGGCCAAAAAATGATCAAAAAATGACCGTTCCCCTCTTATCTCCGAAGTTTGCAAGTCGAAAAATCTGAAATAATTCAAACTCATAGAAAATCCCCTATATTTCACAGGTAAAAATACAGAGTTTCAAAAATTTATAATTTCTCAGATATTAAGAAAAAAAAATATTTTTTCGACACAAAATCTGAAGTAATTAGTACTGATAGCAGGCAATATATGTATTCCAGGAAAAATAAAATAAAGTCTAAATATTTATAATTTATGTTGGAAAAAAAATTAATTTTATTAATCCATGTATTTATCTACACTTATCAATACTACCTATCTTCAATTAAATTTATTTGTGTTGTATCTTTGTCCTCTTGGACAGGTTGTGGCCAGCCATCGGTCATGGTCCAACAGAATACCAGCGCTGGAGGCATTCTTGTCTGCAGCAATAAGCTGAGTTGAGGCCCTTTTCACAACAACAGCAGACCATCAGACATGATTTCAATATGTTTACCTTTGACTACATAATTATTTTATCATAATTATAACTGTTTCGGTCATTGCTGTGTGTGAAATAAACATATTACTTACTGACTTACTATGTATATTTACCATTTCAGGCTACCTAATATACTTCAGTTACGGCATCCGAAATAGTTCTCTAAACGTGAGCAAATCGGATACAATAATCTCTAGCAACGGTGTCAGCACCAGTAACGGGGTCAGCAACAGCGTGAGCAACGGTGTGAGCAACGGCGTGAGCATCAGCAACGAGTTAAGCAACGGCGTAGTCAACCATGGCTTCATCAAAGATGAAAGCATTGGCATAAGTAACGGAAAAACAGAGGAAAAACAGCAGGTCACTACTAAATTCTGACCACAGGGAATATTTTAGACATGACTGCGTTTTTGTATAGTTAGACCTGTGTTACCAAGTGTTTCTTATGACTTAGTTACAAGAATATATATAAATATCCAAACTACAATCATTTAAAGTAAAACTTCGCCAGGCTTTCCATATACTTCTGACAGGAATGAGCTGTGACCCGACATTTAGTTTAAGAAAACTTGCCACTATAAGTGTACTTACCCACAGATATTATTTTTTAAGTTGACAAGTTAAGGGAGGCTGTCCAATCAGTAAGGAAAGCTTAAAATTTCCCAAGTTTCAGCACTCTCCGTTACCCATAGTTAATCGAATTGGCTGTCTAACAGCTTCATTCAATTTAGTAACAGAAACAGATTTAAATCTATTCAAAATCTAAAGCCTAGATTAGTTAACAAAATTGGTGTAAAATATATTCACCAAAGTGGTTCGTAATCGGTCGTAATCTGTTCCCATAGAACCTTGGTATCTACTAGACCTGAATACCCTGGGGTGACCACAACTTCCACCTCACCGTCACTTACCATTAGGGCTGGTTTACACCTTTTCAAGTGGCAAGGACAGTAGAACAGTGGCAAGAACAGTTCAAACAAAATCCTACTGTCCTAGCCAGCGAGATAGATGGTCAAATATGGGTTCTTTCTTGAACCAGTTTTTGTTACTAAACTTGATTTTGTTTATTGTTTCTACGTAATAATTGTTAGTAAGAGTACCTACCATAATTGTTAGTAAGAGTACCTACCATAATTGTTAGTAAGAGTACCTACCATAATTGTTAGTAAGAGTACCTACCATAATTGTTAGTAAGAGTACCTACCATAATTGTTAGTAAGAGTACCTACCATAATTGTTAGTAAGAGTACCTACCATAATTGTTAGTAAGAGTACCTACCATAATTGTTAGTAAGAGTACCTACCATAATTGTTAGTAAGAGTACCTACCATAATTGTTAGTAAGAGTACCTACCATAATTTTAAATGGACTTTATTTATTGTTGTGAGACTACGAATGTTGACTTTGACGTAAATATATATAACAGGGAATATTGTAAATTAATTTTGTTGTTAGTACCGGCCGAGCCGTCTTTTAGAGATATACAGATTCTTTGTGAGATAAGTGTGATAGTATATGCTCGTGATTTTTCCATCATGGCATTATATCTTGGCATAAGATCTACTCCAAAAAGCTAAAGGTAAGTCGACCGTTCATTAAAGATATAGAGTATCTAAAATACATATGGTTCGAATTGTATGCATTGATATAGACACGCCGTTTTGAACCGTATTTTAAAGACAATATGGATCAATTTACATTGCCGCGAAATGGAATGGAGGCGAATTTTCGCAACGTAATTGTACATAGCATAATGAACTTTATGTCAATTGTGTAACATACAAACTAAATACGAGCCAAAAAAGAAAAGTAGCTAGGGAAATTCTCGAGAATGCGCGAGGATTCTCCGGAAGACGCGCGACCTCTTTTTTGGATCGTATTTAGTTTGTATGTTACACAATTGACATAAAGTTCATTATGCTATGTACAATTACGTTACGAAAATTCGCTTCCATTACATTCCGCGGCGATGTAAATTGAGCCTAAAGATATACTTAGAGTCTCTAAAATACGTACAGTTCGAATTGCATGCATGGGATTGCGCGCACGAGTCGCTTGATATAGACAGGTTTTAGACCGTATTTTAAAGACAATAAGGTTTAGTTTACATTGTTATCGAAGTAAGTCGCCGCGCCCCACTCCGATATAAGCAAAGTGTAACAAAAGATGTGTCAGATTCAAGAGCGATTATCTGAGTGACTTTATTTACTGTGTTGAAAATTATACTCTGACCAGAAACTAAAAACCCTTGGTAGTTTTAAAATGTGTTATGGAATTCGCTATGAAAAAAATAGTACCAAATCCGCAATACGGCGAGGGTTTTTTAGTTCCTGGTCAGGGTTTCAATAAAGGTGTAACAATGACTTGTAATTTTTCACTGCAGTAGATTTTTTGTAGACATAATGTCGTGATGCTGTTTAGTGATAAAATGAAAATGAGATGTGATGAAATAACTAATATAATAATAGCTTAGTTTTAGATGTAAGTATTAACAAACTGTGATTTTAACGGAAGTCGAATTATAAATTAAAAGATAAATACAATAAAAAGTTGATATTTTAATTTTAACAATTTATTAAGAAGATACAAACCTCACGGTATTACTATTAAGTATTACAGAGGGTTTTCGAAGCTCTGCTAACCTTGGGTACTTAGATGAATTGCCTCATGTGCTAGTAATTAACTAATTACGCTGGCTCTCTTCTACGCTTCGAGCCGAAACACTGAATGCATTCCTGATTTGTGGCAGAAATAGGAACTTAAAAGTAAAAAACAATTTAAAAGCAAAATAAATATTTATTATAAAAAAAAATACAATCACTAACATAATTAATTTGGAATAAATAACGTAAATATAAGTACACGATTTCAATAATACTCGTTTCCAAAGGCATATATCAAATTATTTGTATCAATTTCATTTTACATGTTGGCTTAACGCCACACGTGAAGTTTAATATACAAATTGATAGATTTTATACCTATTATCAAATTACATATCACTACCGCTGTCTCACAGCCAAAATAACTACGCGTTACCACAGAGTACTAGGTACCGAAGTAACAGTAGTCACACCTCTACTAAAGTTGGAAACCTTAAGATTTTGAAATTCACCTTATGTATACCCTCACCTTTACGGATGCGAAACTTGGACCATGACTCAGAGAGATAGACTATATTTAGAGGCGTTTGAGCTGTAGTGTTGGAGGAGGATGGAAAGGATAAGCTGGACAGAGAGAGAGAGAGTGACAAATGAAGAGGTACTGACGAGAGTAAAAGAAAAGAGAAACATCTTAAAGGCTATTGAAAATAGAAGGGGAAATATGGTGGGCCACCTTATACGACACGACGAATACATAAGAAACCTTATAGAAGGAAAAGTTGAAGGCAAGCGGGGAAGAGGAAGACCGAGGATAAGCTACTTCGATCAAATCAAAGAGAAGGCTGGCGTTGCGTCGTATAAGGAGGTCAAGGAAAGGGCCCTAGACAGGACACAGTGGCGTTTACTACACCGACAAGAGCATAGCTCTTAAATTGAAGAAGAAGATACCCTCACCAGGAAAATAAATAGGTCACGACCACGTGACAAACACAGACTATAAATACGTATTTATAGTCTGTCTTTTTTTATTGAGTTGAGTATAGATTGATTGCTAATAGATAAGTTTGATATGAAAACTGCGTCTTGGAATTGGCGCATGCGTTGTGAGCATCCCCCCATTCGGTTGGTCGTCAAATGTCAAATGTATGAAACTTGTCAAATTACAAGCGCATTTACACATTCTCTGTCAGTGCTCACATCATCATTCTAGAGGAGAGGGCGTTACTAGTTCGATTTCTGTGAGTAAACTCTAACAATCACAGCGCCGACGCTTACTAAAGTAACATATTAGTTATTTTCGCTTAACTACTAAAGCTTAAGCATATCTTAACACAAAATGAAAATGCATTATACTTGCATTAAGTACAAATAATAATAAAAACCGCCAGTCGTACGAAACGTCCTTAAAGTCAAGTCTTCATAATACACGCTATCCCATTCTACGCCATAGCTCTGATAAAGACAACATTAATGACGTTTATTGCAAATCACGGAACATATAAAATAGAGGAACAACATTTAAGGCGAGCATAGCGTTCCATTCGAGCAATACATTTATTCTGATGAACGTTTTAATTTAAAATAATGGAGTGTTAAATATTTGTAACGAAACAGTGAACCGGGCGCGATCCTACGTTGTGTCCAGTCCACTTAATATCTGCTGTAATTATAATTAAAAACTAATGGCGTGGTGGCGCCATCTTATCTTATCTTATGACAGGAGCCAGGGACAACCCCAGCGACACTTCGACCCACAGGGATCTTTTGTGCTCACCCCTTACCTTAGTCTCCTTCCTGTTCCTTAAAGATGCTTTGCATCAAGGACGCTATACAGCTTATAGGAAGGAGCCTATAGTCCTCTGGTTTCGGGTAGGCGACCCCCAGAAGACTCGTACGCCCTCCAGCCAACGAGTCACATTCGCACAGCAAGTGTTCCATTGACTCAACGGTGTCACCACAGGCATTACAGGTGGGATTGTCTGCCAGTCTCATCCAAGGAGGCTCTTAGGGCCAAAATGGCATGTGAACGCTCCTACAATAAGACGGGTGAGTCTCCTGATATAGTTGTTAATTTAACTACACCCAGTCGTGCCACCATTTCTAATGAACCTCTTAGAGTGTTTTAAACGTCAAACCTACTAAGGCGTGCAATAAATACACATTTTCGTAGCGGCATTATCTATCAAATAGATAATACCGGCTAATAATAGATAATTGGTTAAAAAAATACCAATCAGAGTCGGAAAACACCGGATTGGAACAATGCACAAACTCACTAACAGATATAGAGTTCATCAGAAACTGGTGAAAATATCACATAGCAAGAATATTTTGTGCCTGAAACAATATCCTATACTGCAGAACATGCAAAATTAAACACAAAACGTATTCTAAGGCTCAATTTACATCGCCGCGGAATGGAATGGAAGCGAATTTTCTCAACGTAATTGTACATAGCATAATGAACTTTATGTCAATTGTGTAACATACAAACTAAATACGAGCCAATTTTTTTTGTGAAAGTTTTGTTTAATTTCGCATGTGTTTTTCAATTAACTTCATACTAGGGATGTTACGGAGGTGGTTTTAACGGAACCGGAGTCGAAACCGAAGGTTTTAAATTTGATTTATCGGAGTCTGAACCGGAGTCGGAGGTAGAAGAGAGATGTTCAGAAGAAGTTCAAATTTTAAACCGTTTTTTAATTTTTATAGCTGAACTAAAATATTGGCCAATATTTTTTTATGATGACGTTTGCGGCAATAAACCTATTCCTTTATGTAGTCCTACACTATTTAATAAAATATTGAAATTTGAATATGTTTGCTCACAAATCTTCGGTATAACCTCCGATTCAAAATTATCGGAGCCGAAGTCGGAGTCGGAGGTGTTAAAATCAATCCGAAGTTCCGACCTTTCGGAGTCTGAATCGAAGCTCCGTAACATCCCTACTTCATACTCATTGTATGGTCGCCCAAATACGGCAAAAGCACTTAGTAATAAATTAATATTCGCTAATAGTCGTACGTTACATATATCTTATTGCTAGATCTTACTCTAAATAAGGAATACTTTGGTCGAATGTTAGGAACATTGTGTATATTGTGTATTCCCGGAGATTCCAGTCCAAATACTGTCCGAGTTAGACTCGAATTCAAATTAAATAACAAATTATTCGATAATTTTGGAGTCGATATTCTAGTATCAAAAATTATCTCCCCCCTCCCCTCCCTCCCCAGCCCTAAAACACAAACGACACGTGACGAGGCAATTGCTACAAGATCCCCTCTTCCCACTGATTTTTTTATTAAATAAGGAGAACGGGTCACCTTATGGTAAATGGTCACCATCGCCCATAGACATTTCCCCTCACGTTATTAAAAAAAATTGCGCTGCTGACCTTGAGGACTTAGGAGTTATTCCTGTGATGGTAATTACGCTGTAAGGGTAAGAGACCCTTCAAATCGAAACACAGTAATGCAAGCATAATTTTTTGAGGAGACGACGTTCCCCTTTATTAACCTTTGTTTAATAATGGGGAAACTTATATGATATGATATCTTGCGCCTACTTCCTAGGAATATTTCAGAAATCCCCACTGGTGGCGAAAAAATTGAGGTCTCACTGCTGATAGCGTGTCTCAATGTCTCATTGTCTCACCCGAGCGCATGCTGGGTATGTGTTAGTCCGTTATGGTTCAGTAGCGCGGTTTGGCTGTCGTTGAGTAACTTGGCCAGAGTCCATGGTTCGACGCCGCTCGGAGCATTACTGCTTTGCGACATAAATAGAAAACTCATGGTATGATTTATGTAAAAACTAACATTTTTAGAGGGTCACAACTTTCCTCCTTTCCTTTACTAACAGTTTAGTTCAGTGGCGGATCCAATGGAGCTAAAAGGACTCCCCCCCCCCCCCACACCCTGTAAGAACCCTATAAGGTGCGAGGCTCGACACGCCCATGACCCCCGAATTTTTGTTTTAATTTTTAATCTGTAACACTTTGGAGAGCAACTTATCGACGGTTATGATTTCAAATGTCATAACATTCGATATGATACCTCTCCCCTTTTCCTACCCTCCCAACTCCCTATTACATGCGTGTCTCATTGTCTCACCCGAGCGCATGCTGGGTGTGTATTAGTCCGTTATGGTTCAGTAGCGCAGTTTGGCTGTCGTTGTGTAACTCTGCCAGTTGCACGGAGTCCAGGGTTCGACGCCGCTCGGAGCTGTGCCACGCGCCGTACGTAAAGTAGATTATCAATCCTGTAATTAATATAATCACTGTAATCACTAGAAAATAAGATTATCAGAAGTTCAATGATAAAGACGCTTGGTCCTAAATTCAGCTCCAGCTCTGCACATTGTGTACATATATGATTGTATTCATAATTATTGTACGATATATTTATTTCAAAAGATGTGCTGCTGAAAGTTTCTTGCGCCGCTTCTTTCCTTTCAGCTAAAAGCATCTTACGAAAGCGGTAGTACAGTAAAAAAATAAATGTCGGTGAATAATGTACTATAAGGTACTTACAATAAAAACATTTTGATTTGATTTGAAAACATCGGTGACTCACTCAATGTTGGTACACCCCCCCCCCTCAAAAGACACCCTATTTTAGTAAAAGTAAATTTAAAATCGACAGTAACCAAGACTAAAGTACATACACTCAGTGAGCTCTTTGAAAGGGATTCTGAGTCCTATTCAGTCACACATTATTACATTACCAATAAGTATTACTATACATACTAACTTTACCCCCACATTTGATCCATTTTTAAGAAGATTTTACTAAACGTCTATTGTCTAGATGTCAATCTGGACTTATATAAATATATCTGTAAAAACTCCATCCAAATCCGTTTAGTAGTTTTTACGTGATGTGCGTTCAAACAGACAGACAGAGAAGCAAAAATTTGCCTTTTTACGATTTCAGTATAGAGAAAGCGTACCGATGGCGATCCAGACGGCGAAGCGCAGCCACGTCATGTAGTCGAGGTTGATCATCAGGTACACATTGATCAGGATGCTCAGCCCCGGCAGCCACGGCACCAGCGGCACCTGCGGCCGTTCGTACACACAGCGTTACACTCGGAAACATTTATTCAAAAACACCCGGACCAGGAACTAAAAAACCCTCACCATATTGTGGGTTTAAATGGTACTATTTTTTTCATAAGGACCTCTATAACACAGATTATGAAATTACCAATGGCGCCTTCTTCACAGGGTCTTTATTTCTTCGTCAGGGTATACAAATAATATTTTCTCAAAGATGCTCTGAAATGTGTTCAATGTTAAAAAATCTATACAAGCCTCGGCGCAAATGGCCGTTTTAAAGCTCGCAGGTCGAAAATGGAATTTTCCGCCGAGACTTGTACAGATTTTTTCACGAATAATGCTCCGAAAAGAGAAATATTCGGCCTGGGAGCTTTAAAACAGCCATTTCCGCCGAGGCTTGTACAGAATTCGTCTCAAATAATGCGAGGAAATCTAAAAAAAAATCTCGCTCCAAATACTGCTTCCAAGCTGAAATGGAAAAAGTGGTAGAAAAAGCTCACCGAAAACGCCAGTTTCTTCTCAGATACGGGCTGCCTCGAGAGCGCGTACAGAGTGGTCACCACCAGTACCGTCCCGACCGCCAACATGGCGATGGGCGCGGCGTGACCCGCCAGGATCGCGTCGCCGTACTGGTTGATGCTTATCATCATCACGAAGCACCACACGCCTGTGGATGACAAGAAAATGCCGCTGTTAATAAAGGTGTGGATATCATGCAAATCTACATCGCGCTTTAGAATGTTTTTCGTAACAAGTAACTTAATAAGAGATGTCAATCAACCAGTCGGATAGCCGTGTGTGAAACTTGCAAAGATTATAAAACGAAGCACCATAACGGCCGCAAGGTTACGAGATAGTTCCTTAAAATGCCGAGAGATGGCGCTGTCAATAAATACACTGCAAGTCTACATCGCACAAGACATTTTTTCATAAAAAGTAACTTTACACAATCAATCAGTTAGATCGCAGGCTAAACACTAAGCACCGCCTACAAGGTTACAAGAGTTCCTGAAAATGGCTATTATAAAGAGACCCCTTTAATACCCACCATACAGTGTGACCAGCGCAGAGACCACAAGGGAGCTGAGCCGAGTAGGCATCGAGTGCTTCTCCACGTTCACCAGCTGTCTCAGTGTTGCCCGCAGTGTCAGGTTTAGGGGCTCCACTGGTTTGTGGGCGGACTGCGTGCGTTCATATCTGGGGGAATGTTTTTGTTATCGCATGGCAAATGCAAAGAATAGCCGGCCATAAAAAATAGCACCTCCCCAACTCTTCCCGCGGGTGTCGTACAAGGCGACTAAGGGATTTTGTGGATACTATTCTACACCTAGTAGACGGCGATAGTCTCGTCACCTATCACGTCCACGAAATCTTACGGCGAAAAGTGGGAACTACCTGTGATGTAGGTGGTTCCTCTGTCTACCCTCTCGGGGATTATGGACGTGAGAGTTTATGTTATGTGTTCCCTCATATTTGATGACGTCCACAGGCTCTGCTACGCCAAATTCGGCGCGCGAAGGCCGGCTCGGCGTACGTGTACAGCTACGTGTGTGTGGGAGAGTTCATCACGTTCACCATCTGATGGAACCTCATCCTCGAGGACATCACAGACTATACTCTTGATTCTAGTGCTAACCGGATAGGCCCATGTCATGTCATTTCCGTAATATAACCTTCGCCATATTACGAAAATAAATGGAATTATTTCCATTGCGATCTCCATAATAACACAGACTATAAATATACCATTGGCGCCCTCGTGACAGTTTTTAATTTTCCTGATCAGGTTATAACGGTAAAGTTTGTGCAATTCGGTATTTGACTAAAAAAATTTTTATTCCATCAATCAACTTCCATGGACAACCTGAAGAAGGACCTAAAATTAGTTTTTCGATATCTCAACTAACATCAGAGATATTAATGATTTAAGTTAGACCTGG
Source organism: Hofmannophila pseudospretella (assembly GCA_947369225.1). Taxonomy (NCBI): domain Eukaryota; kingdom Metazoa; phylum Arthropoda; class Insecta; order Lepidoptera; family Oecophoridae; genus Hofmannophila; species Hofmannophila pseudospretella. The sequence goes on from OX376324.1 coordinate 787,690, forward strand.
AAAGATGCTCTGTCCCTTTTTAGCAAAACAGTTCTTTATATGTAGCCAGGACCTGCTTGTATGGCGCTACTACACAGTGACGTCATAATTGACGTTACTTTCTATCGTTTGATTTTTTATTGCATGTAACTATTTTATTTTTCAACGAAATTCAATTCTATTTTCACATTTGACCATCAATTGATGTATATTTCTTAATTTTTTAGAAATGCATTTATTATTTGTTACTTGGTGACTGATAGTAAAGTAAAAAGTTTGCACTGGAGTTAACTTATTTATTCAGAACCCAATAAAAAAAACCTACAGAGCGCCATCACGCACGGTTAACAACTAGTGATGTGCCTTATCAATACGAAAGAGAGCGTCGGTGGTACAGTGGCTAGGGCACCGGACTCCCAAGCGGGAGGTCCGGGTTCGAAACCGTGCAGTGCCATGTACCAATGAGTTTTTCGTATTTTTCGTAGACTTACGTACATTTACCGACTGCTCTAACGGTGAAGGAAACCTGCACACTGACATGACTAGTGTGTAAATGGGGTAGGCACAAAAGATCCTCAAGGGTCGAAGTGCCGCTGGTTTATTCCCGGCCCCCTATAAGATAATATATCTATACGAATAGTGAGGGGTATCTCACAAAAGTACATTCAAGCATGACAGTAACTATCGAATTGTCTGGCATCCATAAATCAATTGGTTGATGACGCACCATTGTGCTAGAAACATCATGCAAACCTTAACTGTTTTTCCTTGTATGTTACAAGGCATGAATACTAGTGTTGGGACACTGTGTACAGACACAGTGCACACTGTGTTCTACATTGTGACTTATTATGTCAGCAGTTTTAAATGTCACGCGGCTGCGCCCGCGTCGGGCTGGTCGTGTCTCTACCGCCGTCATGTATGGTGTACTGTTTGGAAATATAAGTATCGGTTAACAAGTCCACTGTCTCATTGAAGAGGACTCCTCGAAGACATACCCTGGCTAGGACGTAGGTATAGATACGTGCTGAACTCCTAGACCAGTAAAGAGGTGCAATTCATAAACAAGTATCTTGCTGGTGGTAGGACCCTTCAGGGTCGGCGTTGATGTGTTTCGGCAGTTTATAGAAGAGCCAGTACTTACTAAGCTCCAGTGCTCCATCTTCGACCTCGTTGTCACTTACCACCAGGTGAGATTGAGGTCAAAGGCGGGTTTAGTCGTAAATAAAACAAATCGTACCTGAGCAATAGCACGCAGGAGGCCACCATGGAGTAGGCGAGTAAGGTGCCGATGGACATCATGTGGATGAGTTGCTCCAGGCGGAAGATCATAGCCAGCGTGCCTGAGAGATTAGAGATAAACTGTAACAATATTTCTTTAACCCCTTCCCAAAATAACACGAAATTTAAAATTTAGAAAACCCCCGACTTAACATTGTGGAGATCCCCTTACTGTTTCCTGGTCATCATCAGGCCCTCGAGGTTCCAGATGTAGGAAGGGCCCATGGGCCAAAACATTTCTGCTCAAACTCTAGCTATTACCGTTCCAGTGATCTCATCTGACAACAAAGATACTCCAAGATGTTGGAAACCACTGATCCAATTTTTATCAGATGTGGCTAAGAACAGTCCTTTATTCTCTATTAAATGAAAGAAACCGGGTCCAAATCGGATCATCCGTTGTTATAAAGTGAGGAAAATAAAACATAGTGAGGAAATCAGATTGAAAAAAAATCTAAAGGCATGTGAAATTCACCAGCACTGGGTCCGCGCAGTGAATCATGGCCTATAGGGGGAGGCATGGGGGAGGCCTGTGCCCCAACAATGGGAACGTAACAGGCTTTAGGGAGGACTTCTCATATAAGGAAGGATGTGCCAGTGGCTTAGCATGCCAAAAGGCGGCAAGTTGTTCGAAGTGACTGGTGGGAACAGAGATGACTGAAAGTGGAAGAGGAACTGGGAACAGCAAAAGGGAAGATCTTCCACCAGACTGGGTGGCCTGGGGACCAATGCTGGTCCAAGCAAAGCAAGCAGCAAACAGCAAGCAAACAGCTTTGATGTTCGGAACTTGTATATATGCGAAGTCCTAAGAAAACTTCGATAGCGCGTTGTACAGCGCTTGTTCGCGAGTTGAGTGAAATAGAATAGAAGCCACGTTAAAAAGTATTACCAGTAAAAAACCCTGCAATCATGGTGCCCACTAATGGCGTCTGGAAACGCTCGCTGACGCGCCCCATGAATCTGAACAGCAATCCGTCCGACGACATGGCGTAGATGATGCGAGGGAGGGGGAACACCGCTCCCAGCAGGCTGGCAATGGAAAATAAAAAAGTTACATACATAACTTCCCACTATAGTGGCTAGGACGCCGGACTCCCATGCGGGACGGTCCGGGTTCGAAACAGTGCAACGTCATGTACCAATGAGTTTTTCGTATTTTTCAAAGACTTGCGTACATTTACCGTCTGCTGTAACGGTGAAGGAAAACATCGTGAGGAAACCTGCACACTGAGATGACCAGTGTGTAAAATGGAGTTGGCACAAAAGATCCTCAAGGGTCGAAGTGCCGCTGGGTTATTCCCGGCCCTCTATCATAAGATAAGATAATAAGATATCCCTTGCGGGGTAGGCAGAGAGAACGGAGCGCCACGAATCCCTGTCTTGGCCCGCTTCTCTTGCTTCCTCAATAGTCATTCGTTGTTTCCCGCATGCTCGCCGTTGGTGTCGTCTGCTCAGTATAATAAAAACTAAGAGCTATTTGACAATCTGATCTTTAAAGGTCAGTCTAGGACGACCCTAGCTTTTCCTTAACAAAAACGTGTAAACAATTAGATCCAACAACAAAAAAATATTCTAAAATTTTTTTAAATAGTGAACGATGGCGCTTTTTAGTCTTTTAGACTCGGAGGCCTATATCAGCTTCGGGTCGCTGCGCCATCGGAATAAGTAAGTCAAAAGTCAAAAGATATTCATTTATTTATTTGTACTTTTATTATTTATACTTTTAATATATTTTTTGGTTTCGTCCCTGACCTGCTGTTTCGCCCGCGAAACCTTCGTCCTTCGTCCACAGCTGAAAACCAGCGCTGTGGTTCTGCTGTACCGGTCGGACCTCAGCACATGCTCAATGTGCCCTTTTAATGTTGCATTGTTTTCTTAATTTTAAATATTTAATAATGTATGCATAATACAATGTTGACACGACGACATCTACATCATCACGACATCATCACGACGACACGGCGACATCTAGGGAACTTGGAAATGCAATTTCATTCTGTTGATTATTTATACATTATTGTATGTGAAAGACATTAAAGTATACTCTGTGAACCGTGGCACCACGGAAAAAGGGGATTTGATTGAGCGCCCTGCCCCTTCACAGAAGAAGACCAACTGACCTCGAGCACAGCGCGCAGATGGCCCCGACGCTGACGGCGTACTTGGCCCACGGCCAGCCCAGGTGACTGTACACGAACGGGAACGGGGCCTTCTCGTCCTGGAACGATCACAACCAGCTAAGTATTATACCACAGAAATGTAATAGACGCACGCGAGTGGCGCCACGAAATGTGTACTCAGGTGGGCGGGGCGTAAAACGGAGTGCGAGCGGCGAGTCAGTCGCGGCTTGCGTTTGACTTCAGATTTTGAAATCTGAGCATCATACGATTAATTTGAGTTTAATTGTGTGAGAAATGTGTTTCATTATTTTCAATTCGCACACAGCGGCGAGAGGTTTAAGAGCCTCGGTGGTCTAGTGGCTAGGACGCCGGACTCCCATGCTAGGTCCGGGTTCGAAACCATGCCATGTACCAATGAGTTTTTCGGATTTTTTCGAAAACGGTGAAGGAAACCATCGTGAGGAAACCTGCATGTCTGAGGAAATGAAAAATTTCCGAAGGTGTGTGATATCCACTAATCAGCACTGGGTCCGCTCTCGGTGGATCATGGCCCGTACCCTTACCTTGTACAAGGGGAGGCCTGTGCCCCAACAGTGGGGACATTAATAGGCTGATGGTGAGGGTGGTGATGGAGTGAGGTTTGGCGCCGCCTTTTACGGGAATTTTGTTGGAAGTTACTCGTCTAAGATACAATATGTCGTTAAAAAATAGAAGATTTGGTACCAGCCCGTGGTACTAGACATAGGGGTGTTAGAATCGATGGGGAGGCAGGGAGTGGTCATTCTATCATCATCAGCCTTTTATTGTCCCCACTGTTGGGGCACAGGCCCAATGATGCACTGAGCGGGCCCAGTGCTGATTGGTGGATTTCACGCGCCTTCGGAAACTTAATTTCCTCAGAGGTTTCCTCACGATATTTTCCTTCACCGTTAGAGCAGTCAGTAAAAGTACGTAACTATACGAAAAAATCCGAAAAACTCATTGGTACCCATGTACCGTGTATGTAATGAGTTTTTCGGATTTTTTCGAAGGGGGTCCGGGTTCGAAACCATGCAATGCCATCATGGCATGGTTTCGAACCCGGACCTCTCGCATAGGAGTCCGGCGTCGTAGCCTCTAGGCCACCGACGCTTCTTATGCAATATTTAATACATATTCTATACCTGCATGTAGTAGGGCAGCATAAGGGTGAGCACACACGACACGCCGCAGTACGCGAGGAATACCACCAGGAGAGAGGCCACCACCGCGAAAGGGATGGACTTCTGGGGACGACGCGCTTCTTCTCCCGCCGTCGCTACGCAGTCGAATCCTGGGGCAATGACGTCACAGGTTAGTAATTACTTTTAACATGTGACTCGTGACCTAATAGGAGATAAATATTATCATATTATAATTATATTTCTATGTTAGTATATAGTATCTATTTATTTATTTGTATATTTATGTATTATATTATATTTATGTACGTATTTTCTATTTTGTATTATTAAGTAGGTATATTTATTTAGCATATAGGTGTACACTTGCCTGCCTTGATATGAATCAAATTGTTATTTTATGGGGTTTGCTGGAAGAGATCTCTCTTAGAGATAAGTCACGCCCTTTGTGTTTCACATATTTTTGTATAAGTTTGTATTATATTGTGTGTGTACAATAAAGAGTTAATAATAATAATAATAATAAACCTGCAATGTTTTACCACTAGAGGCGCCACCAGCACAGTTACAAAAATACATTAAAAATATGACTTATTATTAACTCTTCATTGTACACACACAGAATATGTTACAAACTTAGATAAAAAATATGTGAAGCACAGGGCGTGACTTATCTCTTTAGAGGTATTGGAGTTGCACCTCTTTACTGGTCTAGGAGTTCGTCACGTGTCTACACCTACGTCCTAGCCAGGGTATGTCTTGGAGGAGTCATCTTCAATGAGACACTGGACTTGTTAACCGATACTCTTTCAAACAGTACACCATACATGACGGTGGTAGAGACACGACCAGCATGACGCGGGCGCAGCCGCGTGACATTTAAAACTGCTGACATAATAATTCACAATGTAGAACACAGTGTGCACTGTGTCTGTACACAGTGTCCCTACATTTCTAAGAGAGATCTCTTCCAACAAACCCCATAAAGTGACAATTTAAACTTGTGCAACATATATCTATGAACAAATAAATAATTTGAATGTGATGAATACTGATGATCCTTACACATCATATAATAACGTGCCCGATAAATTGTCTCACATGTAATCTAAAGAGTTAATTACCTTTATATCATATATTTTTTCTAATTGCTTGTAAACTGTATCTATTATACACCACCACACCACAATGTGGTAGGATATGCTGGAACTACCTATGTAATTTTTAGATCCTTCATTCTAGCAAATAAAATTCCTGCTTCTGTCTAATGCTAAAAAAATGAAGTTCCGATCTCACCGATGAAGCCGTAGAAGCAGACGGCAGCCCCCTTGATGATCCCGGCGACGCCGTACGGCGCGAACCCGCCGGAGCCGAAGTCTTTGCTCTCCGAGCGAGGCACCTCCGAGGCCGGGATGCGCCAGTTTTTGGTGTCAGCTGGCAAAATAGATAGATTGATTAATGATTAGACTTATATAATATACTGTTTCACGGGTTTTTACTGTATTTTATTAATTACGATCGGTTTGGTTTACACATCTTCTGGTACCCAACCTTGGGATCTTCAAGGCCAGAGTGAATAGGCATTTACTGGACCCGCATGCTCCATCGTCGACCTCATTGTCGCTTACCATCAGGCGAGATCGAGGCCAAATGCGGGTTTAGTAGTACATAGAAAATTAAAAAATACTTATTATAGTTACGGAGATCCCATCTGATAACATGGTACAAAGATCGTTGTTTGTTTGTTTACCGTATGGTTAGTGGCGTTCAGGCCGCCCATAGGCCTATAACATGGCCTAACGACAGCTGTCAAATGACAACAACCGGGACCGACTGTTTAACGTGTTCTCTGACCGCGCCCAACATTTGTATCATCGGTTTCTGAGATTATGATGCCACATATACACGCGTCAAACTTATACCACCCATCCTTTGGTCGGGGGTTAATAATCCAACCAAACCCGTCTCACCTTTGAATGACCCGGAGATAATGACAAACGCCACGACACACAGATTGACTCCGGTGCAGAAATTGTTGAACTTGGTCGACTCTTTCACGCCGAATGCGAGGGCCACTGCGGACAAAAAAAAAATATAAATACAAAATGTATATACATATAATACTAAATTAGAGCGTCGGTGGCGTCGTGGCTAGGACGTCGGACTCCCATGCGGGAGGTCCGAGTTCTAAACCAGGCAATGTCATGTACCAATGAGTTTCTCGGTTTTTTCGAAAGACTTACGTACATTTACCGACAGCTCTGACGGTGAAGGAAAACATCGCGAGGAAACCTGCACACTGAGATAACCAGTGTGTGAAATGGGGAAGGCAATGGTAAACCACCCCATTAAATCTGCCACGAGAGTCGTTCTATGTGATTAATTCCTTGGAATTATCACGATCATGAGGAATACGACTTAGAAGAAGAAGTCCTTAGTACCGTTCGCACAGTCATCCATTAGTCAACATTTTATAAATGCTTGTTCACTATTGTCCATTGCCTCTAAGATATTTAATTTGCTTCAAACTGTTTTGCTTACTGTACTTGGTATCGAAGTTCGACAGATGACGTCACATTTCTCATTTTATAATAACATTTGCTGGACAACTCTGCTGCGATCGCTGTGACCTGGTCTTCAAGAGTAAGTTCGGTTCGCCACGGAGTATGGAGTCGGTTTCAGTATGGAACGCGGTCCCGGCATTCCTACCATTTTCTAATTACGTTAGTGGAGTAGTATGTAGTGAGAAAGGCGTAGAAAGATAAAGAAAAAAAAGGCTTTGGGCGGTTTTTTTTTATATAGCATTTGGTATCAAGTTCAGCTAGACTAGTTCTTCAAACTTGAGATTGTTAAATAATAGATTAATATTAATCACATTGACTTGTTAATTCTCCGAATTAGATAAAAAAAATGGTACCAGAAAACACCATGATGACAGTGAAGGCGAAGAGGTCCGGGTAGCTGGCCAGGTGCGGCGAGTCCATCGGCAGGGCTTCTTGCAAGTATGAGGATATCGCCTTGTTCAGCAGAGAGTCCAGGTATTCACTCAGAGCCTTTACCACTGACGCCGCGCCTGCAGGCAAGTTATTTAATCGTCACATAACAGACCATTATACAGCTACCATTATATAGTACGTGAGGTTTTAGAAAAACATTCGGGTATCGGGTAAAATCTATCTCTGTCTTACATTCGCGTTTCTCCGTCAATAACCGAAGCCCTCTCTAAGACCAGAATGTTTTTATAAGTGCTCACGGACTGTTGTTCAATTTAATTAGTCAAAAAAAATCACATATATAGTAGATGCACCGGATATCCGATTACTATCCGGTATTCAGTCTATCCGGCCGATTTTTGGTATCCGGCCAGATACCGGATATGGGTAGCAAGCGAGCGAGTCGTCACTCGAACCCTGAGGGGAGTGAGTGGAGTGCGGGCCTTGAGGCGAACCTCGTGCCCGGGCAGAAGCTCGGAGTGATACAGCATCTCCGGTAATTGGAGCCACTACGTGAAGCGGACTTTATGGCTATATATATATATATAAGTTGAGGGAAGGGGGGGGGGGGGGGGGGGGGTCTGTACGCTACGCTCACCGCTCGCCGTCACGTCGCTCCAGCCTGTCGATCGCCACGAGGCGATTGGGGGCGCACTAACTCCCGCGGAAGTGGGTAGTGGGTGCTAAGGGGTATCAGGTCGCGCCGGATAAGTAATATTTATTAGTAGTATTTTTATTAAGTAATTCAGACAATAAGTTGAACAAAAAATCAAGTTACACTAATCTATATGAGACATGTTTGTTTATTAAACGTCTTATTAAGTTACAAAAACTTTCTAAATAATAAAGAAACTTGAAAGAAAGCAATTTTTATCTATCTTTGCTTTTCTTTCTATCTTTAAGTTCCTACTGGTGTATCGACTATGAATCCTTTGTAATCTTACCGCACAAATAAACTTATTCTTATTCTTTATTTTGTCAAATCACAGTATTAAGAAAAATATTTAAAAATCAATATTAGCAGACAATTATTAGTAAACAATATGGGATAAGCATAATGAAACTTACTGGTAAAGTTTCATTCAATAATCAAATTAAAATCAGTTTTAAATTCTGATGTAAAACATTAATATTTCAGCCCTCTCTGTAGCGCCATCCGCCGACGGCCGGTCGGATATTCGGTATCCGGATATCCGGCCAAACCCCTATCCTGTGCACCTCTAATATAAAGCTGACGTGCAGGATCGCCTGGGATATTACCATCCTCTTATCTGTTTCTATCGCAAAGCTGAAATTGCATTTCTGTTTCGGTTTGAAGGAGAAGAGCCAGCGTAATTATCGGCACATGAGGCACACAAATATATTACGTTGTATCTACGTAGAGCCGCGTTGACAATGAACAAGCTACGTATTCAGAAATACGTAATACAAGTCTTATTTGTAGTCAGAACACCTAATTAAATAAAACGATTTACGTAATTTAAGCATTCATTCATTCTTCATTCTTGTATCCAAAATTTGTCAATATGTCTCAATATAATACCCTGTACCTCTCTTTATGTTGTATGTTTTGTTTTTGTCCCGGGTGTGCAATAAAGTATATTTGTATTTGTATTTAGATAATATTATGTTTACGTGTCGAGATTTTTTTGACAGACCCAATCTGCAGATTTAATTTTAATAAATATCTTTTGAGATGAAACTCAGTGAGTTGAAAGCAATTTCCTTAACTCTCGACTCTCTACTAACGGAATATCTCATGAAGAGATGAATCATCATCAGCAGCCTACTCTAGTCTATGTAAGTATACTATCTTAGTAAACCTACATATTTATTTATGTATATCATATTACTTTTATTTTACTATATTTACTGTATATTAAGTAATAGTAACCTTTTTCATATCCTCACACTACACTGTCGCTAATCTCTTTAATGTCCAATTAACTTCAGAGGTTGCCTGGAAGAGATCGCTTTAAGCGATAAGGCCGCCTTTGTACATATCGTGCTATTATTCCTGTAGTTTTCACTTTTCCTGATTTTGTGTACAATAAAATGTTTCTATCTATCTATCTAGTCCACTGCTGGACGTAGACCTCTCCCAGGGCGCGCCATTGAGCCATATTGAAGAGATGAATAGGAGTTTCAAATTATATTCATGACTCAGTATTTCTCGAATCATCTTTACTTACCCTCTCCTACTACCCCAAACCTCCCCTCCTTTTCCCGCAATCAGTCCTCACCTATGATGTACTCGAGGATGAGGTTCCATCCGATGATGAACGCGATGAACTCTCCCACACACACGTAGCTGTACACGTACGCCGAGCCGGCCTTCGGCACTCGCGCGCCGAATTCGGCGTAGCAGAGGCCTGTGGACGTCATCAAATATGAGGGAAAACATAACATAAACTCTCACGTTCATAATCCCCGAGGGGGTAGACTGAGGAACCACCTTCAATCACAGGTAGTTCCCACTTTTCGCCGTAAGATTTGGTGGACAAACGTGATAGGTGGCCGCCGTTTACTAGGTGTAAAATAGTATCCACTAAGATCCTTAGTCGCCGTCACACCCACGTGAAGAGTTGGAGTGGTGCTATTATGAGGGAACCTACTTTAATGTTTACATTAAAGAGATCGAAACCATGCAATGCCATGTACCAATGAGTTTTTCGAGTTTTTACGAGGACTCGTGTACATTTACCGTTTGCTTTTACCACCATATGCGACCCTTATTTATTCCCCGTTCAGAGCTAGCCTCAGATACAAATACTATGCAAACACAAGTTATTTATTTAGACCCTAACACATGGATGATACGTGAGTGGAGTTTACACATCATAATAATATGTACACAACAGTTCCTGTCACCTATACAGCCTTTCAGCCGTCTTGTAGCACGTTACCATACCACAATGTTGGTTAAAATATCTGGGTCATTATGAGTTTAGGTTACCAACGCCAGGCGTGCATCTTGTAGCAGCCAGAACCTACCAACAAAAAAAACTCCATTCAGCCTCTTTTCTCCTACCAGATTAGGACAACTCACTCATGAGTTGTCCTAATCTGGTAGGACAGGTCAGGTACGGCAGCCAGTATGAACGAGAGCATCCACGCGAGCCTGACTACACCTTCGTCAGCAGCACTATCGCACTTTACACACGTTACCCTCATTCACCACTTGTCCCACTCGGCCAGTAGGAAGGATAGCACGACGACGGGCCCCGCGTAGTTCCTGGCCACGTCGCCCGCCAGCACGTAAACGTCCACGGCCAGCGCCATCAGGTCGAGGGCAGACAGCACCCGCGCGAGCCTCGCTACAACTCACCAGCAAACACGCTAGCGACGGCAGCCAGTAGAAAGGACAGCACGACGGCGGGACCCGCGTAGTTCCTGGCCACGTCGCCCGCCAGCACGTACACCCCTACACCCAGCGTGCTGCCCACGCCCAGTGCCGTCAGGTCGAGGGCAGACAGCACCCGCGCGAGTCTGGCTACACCTTCCTCGGCGGCCTTCCGGCGCGAGAGAACCCGGTAGGCGAGGCCGGCTGCGCGCGCCGCGCCCGCTTTGATACCGCCTGAGGAACAATGAAAAAGTTTAATTTACTTTAGGACACGATAAAAGATAAAAGCGATAATAGAGTCGGTAGCACAGTGGCTAGGCTACCGGACTCCCGTGCGGGAGGTCCGGGTTCAAAATCATGCCAATGTACCAATGAGTTTTTCGATTTCTTCGAAGACTTACGTACATTCACCGACTTCTCTAACGGTGAAGGAAAACATCGTGAGGAAATCTGCACACTATAAAACCAGTGCATGAAATAGGAAATGCGCGGCAACGGCAAACCTGCCCGATTCAACTTGCCAAGAAAATCTGTGTGGTTAATTCAAGAACCTTTCAAGGTCCTTGGGTTAATTCCATAGAATGATCACGACCGTCATCAGTGAGGAATACGCCTGAGAAGGACACAGAGGACCTCCGATTTACAAAGTAGGTACTATAAAAATATAATGATTATTTATAATAAAATAAGGGAGCAACATGTCCGCCGATAAACTGCTAAGCAGTATTGCGGTATATAATTAAGACGCTATTGTATGTTATACTGTATAAAAAAAACTCCCGGAGCGTGCTCGTAACTAGGCAACGAGATCTCGTTTATGGTCACGAAACAAAGCTACTTGAGCCCTGTAAAATAATAGTTACAAACAAATAACTAACCCATTCCCATAACTTATTCGTTGCAGAGGTAAATTCCGATGAAACCAGTTCCGTCACAACGCCGCCTTTTATTGGACCGCGATAACGAAACTGTAAATTAATATTTAGCACCGCACAAGTTACCGGCTCCAATGTCCAATGAAAATTAACTTTATTGTAAGACAGCAAGGTGTAATGTGCCGCTGTCGGGTTTGGCATAGTAAAAACAGAACAGTACGTTATCTCTGTGCGGGTTTTAATTACATACTTCTTTGCCACTTTAACTTCGTCATGGAATTATAACAAATAGCTATTGCGACATGGTTCCATACAGTATAGCTTGATGTGCCGTGTCTTCCACTCTAAATATAACCGGAATCTTTGGATTAATACATTTACTTACTTACTTTTTTTACGATTTTCGTAGTCCACAACGACGACGGGAGAAATAAGCCCACGCATTCCACGGTCTCCCAGAAATCACACACAACGTGTGTGTGTGTGTGTCACAGATCATTAGTGCAATTTATTTACTTATTTTTGGCAAATTCTTACCTAAATTCTTCACATAAATATTACATCTTTTTGATTTTGCTTTTAATTATTAATTTTTTACCCACTTCACTATCGCTCCCACTAATATCTTGGATTAAGGGGTGAAATGAAAAACAGCGCTGCATATTTGGTACCCGAGTATGTCCCGCATTTGCGGACTTTCCCCCCTTTTTGCCAAATATACATAGATATAGGTACATAGAGTATCTGCAAAGATATTGTCTTTTTCACTAATACACACATCAAAACTGTCTAGGGATATTCACATTTTTGCATAATTTGAAAAATACTGGCCATCTAGAGAAAATGTTTATATGGCAGAAACACTCTTTAGTGCCATTAAAATAAAAAAATAAAATAAAAAAAACATTTGCGCGGGAATTCAGGAAGTTACAAACGAATTTTGAAAATTAAGTTTTGTGCTATTATTCAATAAAATTGATATCATTAATTAAGCTCCGCCAAGAACAAAATTTTGAATCCAGAGTGCTATTGCGAGATTTGCGAAACCATGCCACGTCGACATTTAACCAGAGAAGAAATGTTGAGAGCGATAGGAATGTTGGAAGCTGGTACCGTCCAACGCGTTGTTGCTGATACCCTAAGAACAAGGCAAAACGTGATTTCTAGGTTGTGGTCACGATATCGTGTTACCGGAGAAGTGGCGGAACGGCACACAGGGTGACATCGCGTTACGACCCCAAGACAGGATCGTTTTTTACAGAATGCCGCCAGAAGGCAACCGAATGTTACGGCGATGCAGTTAGTGCAAAGGCTCCAGTTGGACCACCAGGTACTTGTCAGTGACCAAACTGTCAGGAGTAGGTTGCATGAAGTCAACCTTCATGTCCGCAGACCGCTTCGTGTTCCAGCCTTACGACGGTGCAATCGCGGACGTCGACTTGCTTGGGCTCGCGAACACTTGTTATGGAACGACAACCAATGGTCCATGGTACTCTTTACTGATGAGTCTCGATTTGGATTTCACCCAGACTCGAGCAGAACACTAGTCTGGAGAGTGCCAGGCAGGATAAGTCGCCTCCAGCACCCACAAGAGGTCCATTCTTACCGAGGCGGAACAATCATGGTGTGGGCAGGTATTCGTCTTGGCACGCGAACAGACCTCATTTGGATAAGAGGCAACATGTCTGCGGAAAAATACCGTGACGAAGTCGTGGTACCTGTAATTGTTCCATTTAGAGTGCACTTCGGTCAACAATTCCAGTTAATGCAAGATAATGCCCCATCACACACGGCGAGGCTGGTAACGGCCGCCCTTAGGGACCATGATTTGACGGTTATGGGATGGCCTGCACAGTCTCCCGATTTAAATCCCATCGAGCACGCATGGGATATGCTCCAAAGGACAGCTTTAATAAACTTCCCAGGAAATCTGGTGACGGAAGAGCAACTTTTTTTACATTTGAAAAGAACCTGGGATCTCATACCTCAGCGCGACATTGACACTCTAATTTTAAGCATGAACAACCGTTGCCGATGTGTTATTAATGTCAGGGGGGGTAATACGGATTATTAAATTTTATAAAATGTTAAGTTTTTCACATAACATCTTTATTTGTCCTAACAATTTTAATTTACGTAATATGTACAGTGAGCTTAAATTTTAACACATATTCATTTTTTTTAAATACTACAAGAAAACGTCGTATTTTTTACCTAAATATTTTTTTTTATTAAAGCATAAAATTTAGATTAATTTTATATATAATTCTCCCAAGAAATTAATTGTGGTTTTCCAAAAAATAAATTAACATCAAATATCCCTAGATTGTTTTGATGTGTGTATGTTGATATTTGTAGAAAATGTATTATTTTTCTTTTTGGTGTTTTTATTTGAAATTGAAATCGTTTATTTAGCGCTGTAAACACCAGAATACAGATTACAGAAGTATACAAAGTTTAATACATGCAGCACAGAACATCTGGTGTGGTACAGTGCCAAAAAGGGTACACCAGCTCAGCATAATGCTGAGGCAAGCCACAGAGCTGATTTTCAGCTGGCCCCTCAGTGACAGTTTCTTTCTTTCTTTCTTTCACAAAAGTCCATACAACAATTTCGAATCACGTGAAGAGGGAATTTCCCGGATTTTATTTTTGGTTACTGCGGTCTACGAGTGTGTAGTCTACAGTGAACCGTGGCACCCTAATTACCCATTACTTTGCACGGAGACACCCTACGTATCTATTTCTACTATGGCACAATGAGCAATTGTGCAAACAGCAAGGAACAGATGAACACTGACCGCGCGCAAGCGCAACGTAACAAGCCGTTTTGTTATTGAAAACTTGCGTAGCAAAACTATCGATAGTTTTTGACTATCGATTGTTTAGTTTATCTGAAAAAATCAGAAGCAGCCTACTCTAGTCCACTGCTGGACTGCCTGTCCCAGGGCGCGCCATTGAGCATTTGTTTTGGTAGCCTACCGTAACCCGGGGATTCTTCGCACCCCCTGCCCCACCGTGACCAGGAATAGTGGGGCGGCCGGGAACTGGAGGCCGTTTTCTTTGTGCGCTATCCATGGGAGGCAATGCCATAACCGCCGCGCTAGGCCTGCGGGTTGGCGATCGCAGTAGCCGGGTCGCTTGCCCCGATGACGCTGCTGCCCGTCATCGTGCTTCTGGTATTTTGACCCAGCCAGAATTTGAGTGGTTATACCGCCAATAGTCGTTCGCCAGGGACAGGGTTAATTAATCGGCAGGATGTACCACGTGCAGGTGTGTTTGGCATTTGGAGGTATCAAGATGTTGGTGACGCCCCTTACATTCCATATAAAAAATCATAGCATAGCATAACCCTCACGTCCATAATCCCCGAGGGGGTAGACAGAGGAACCACCTACATCATAAGTAGTTCCTACTTTTCGCTGTAAGATTTGGTGGACAAACGTGATAGGTGGCGAGCCTATCGCGTCACTCACAATATCGATAATATCGACACGTTATTATAACTGTCGATATCCCAAAAGGAGCAATACTATTAAATAGTATTAATTTTTATTTTATTTACTATTACAAAAAGATTAAGAGAACGTTAAGAGAACGGTGTCTGTACTCTACGCTCACCGCGCGCCTTCTCGTCGCGGTGCGGGGCGACTGGGGGCGCACTAACTCGCGCGGGAGTGGATACCACGCGTCCACATCAGGAGGAGGAGGACACTCCTGATGTCGCAGATAACAATACTCGATAGTATTGTACCTGCTATCGATTTTATTAGTGATTTGCAAGGTAACGATACTATCGATAGACTATCGGGTTCGCAACACTAGTGGAAATCTGATAAGCACATAGCACAATGTTTTCACGCATGGGTGGACAAGTTTATGGACAAGTTTCGTATTTTTCGCCATTACAATTGGAATGTGAAGCCGCAATAGATCGAGATTGGGACCCTAAGAACATACACAAATTAGAATTAGAATAATTTTATTTCATAATAAACAATTTGCAATATACATGTCAAAAATATTATCCTTTGTAGAATGATCGTCAATTAATAAAATAATGTAATAAACATTGAAAATAAATTGGTAGGTAACTAGGTAACTGCCTATAATGTAACGAATGACAATAATTATTGTTAATGAATTATGGAGATGATTTTAATGCCAGGTATGTAATAATTTTATGTTGAAGGAAACCAGACAAGTACTGTAAGTAAGCCACTGTCGACCATTGGACATTATTGTAGTAACTTTGTAACGATGTCGACTTCATCGTCCATATCAACCTCCTTGCCATCAATTTCAACCTCACTGTTAGCGTCTATCTCACCTCATTTCGTGTTGGCATCTTCATTTCTTCATCTATATTTTAAAAATTCAAATCATATTCCCATTCTATTTCTAACTTCCATTAATTTCATTGTCTTCATTTTCTCTCTGTATTTTGTCCTGAACGGACGTTTCTCCGTTATATGTTTGTCTCCTACTACTACCTATTTTCTACATTTACTATTTTCTGTGTTGTTCTGTTCCTTAAATATATAATATCTATTACCAAGTTTTTCTATTACTTCATCTGCACACTGTCCTAGAACCCTGCTAGCCGGCACGTAGTGGACAGACTGTAGCAACTTCCACGCCGAATTACGTCAGCTCTGTCTGTTCAGAGGGGAAACATGCCTACGTAGCCCCTACGTAATATAGAGCACATTAGAACTGTCTTGTTTTTTAGTCTTTTATGACAGCCCTCTGAGCTCTTTCCAGTCTGATGAAGTAAGAACTACAGGCGCACCCCAGCCCAATATTCCAGGATGCAATACGGAAATTGCATGCGGGCCGGGGGGTGCGGGGTCATGGCAAGTAGGTACCCCTAGCGAAACCACCGCCACTCTTTTAATAAAAGCCTTTATTAAAGGAAATGTAGTTTTTTTCGGTAGTGGAGCTGGTCATAAATTAAATATAAATGAGAATGTACTCACGTATCAAGAGCCATAATGTCCCCATGTGGTCACCACTGAGGCTACAGACAGAGTAAGTGACCGGCGTGTTTCAGCAAAGTGAAACGACCTCACAATTGAGTACAGAGTTCCGACTAATTGAGATGTTATATGTTATAAATTAAATGTAATTGATGGACACAAGTTTAGTAGTGAATAAGGCCATGGAACCTTATTGGCACACCTACTTTCCGCCATATAGAAAAAATGACATATTTCTTGGCAATCGATCCTAGCTTAATAATTTAATAGAGGATATCAATAGAAACAAAATATTTCTGGATAAATACTCCGAAAGTATCTCTGAACCCAGATATCTTGATTCTAAGATCTTGTTGTATCTTGGGGTGTTGGAGTATGATGGGATCTCTGGAACTGTAACTGTTAGAGCTTCGAGTTTGAGCTGAAATGTTTATGACCATGATGACCTTCCCACATCTGGAATCTTGAGGACCTGAAGACGACCAGGAAAAAGTAAGGGAATCTCC
Source organism: Hofmannophila pseudospretella (assembly GCA_947369225.1). NCBI lineage: Eukaryota > Metazoa > Arthropoda > Insecta > Lepidoptera > Oecophoridae > Hofmannophila > Hofmannophila pseudospretella. The sequence goes on from OX376324.1 coordinate 804,926, forward strand.
ACAATGGTATGCCGGGGGTTTCTTAAATTTATAATTTAGAGTTATGAAAGAATATGAACTTTCTACAAAAAATTAATGGTGAGATAAATATATTAAATGTAGTGATAATGATGAAATTGGTGTACAAGGTACAGAAAAAAGCCACACATATGAATGAAAGATCTAAACTTAATAGAATATTAGACATACTATTACGTCCTTTGAAGAAATATTGAAAAATAACCAAACAAATATAAAAATAAAGAGGAAACTTTTCAACACGTGCAGACTGCCTTCGTGCATCTTCACATATGGTTATCAAACCTGGGCGCTCACGAAATCACTTAGCAAGAAACTGGAAACAAGTCAGCGAGCCATGGAAAGGACCATGATAAATAAGAGAACGGACAGAATTAGGAACGAGGAATTGAGAGATAGGACAGGGGTAGCAGACGTAACCTACAAAATAAAACGTCTCAAGTGGAAATGGGTTGGACAAACCATGAGAGGTCCAGACAAGTGGAGCAAAATGATCACAACATGGTATCCAAGAGGCGATAAAAGAAAGAGAGGTAGACCATTTAGATTCTGGGATGATGAAATAACGGAATTGGCCGGTAGGATGTGGACTAGGGTGGAGTTGGAAAGGGGAGAAGACTGGGGGAGGCTTTTGCCCCAGAGGCACACAGATTCTAGTTACCGTAAAAAATGTAATAGTATGTAAGTAAACAAAATCTGAAAGAGGCTGTAATAAATAAATAAATAAAAAAATAAAAAACCTAGGTAGAAAATAAAGAGAAAACAGCTATAAGTAATGCAATGACTAAGTGCTATAATTAAGTAAAAGAAAAATACACCGACTTAGATATGGCCATTAGCTTAATGCTGCATGCTCATTATAAAGGAGCAATAAAAGAATTTTTTTATTTTATTTTTAATTACGGCTGGGCCTGTTCAACTAGCATCTACGGCTATTAAAAAATAAAAAACCTTTCCCAAATAAAAACCCAAAACCGAACCCCTGAAATCTGTCCAAATGGACTTGCCATTGCACATAATGCTCTAATAAATAGGATATGCTAAAGGCCCCTCCGACATTCCACTCCACAAATAATATTGGGAAAATATGGATTTCCGTAGACCTGGTTGTTTCAAATATGAACTTGAAACACGTGTACCTGTGTAGTCAGGTAGATATGCAACTGACCTTGAATTATAGTATTGCATCATTCAGTCAGACATAGCAAAATATTTGCAAATTTGTTACAGAAATTTACATAAATATACGTACACTAAAACAACAATTTCTAGATATTTCAAAAGCACAAATGTACAATAATTATTACGAAAATGCGCGAAAAATTAGCGGTGTTCCTATTTGCGAAGATAATGAAAATGCATTTTATGAATAAAATATCGGAAATACTTACCATGTTCGAATGCCTGTTTCACAGAGTACGCTTGTTCTGCCCTGCCACGGCCAGGGTCGTGGTTTCCATAGCCATTTTCGTCAGTAAAAGTCATATTCGTAATCGACACCTTAGCGCACCTGCCTAACCTATTTCGGTGCTGCGCTTATACACAAATACTAAAATTAGTATGACCACCAACAGATTTTTCGTTTACATGAACTATATTTTAAGCAAAATTTAGTGAATTATATTTAAAATCACATTAATTTAAAACACCGCCAAACACACTTTTCACATTCACAGCACTTGTGCTCAGTGTCAGTGTTGCCGTTCTCTGAAATATAATATACCCGAAATCAGTGTTGAAATTCCTCAATTCGTTTTTTTTTAGAAAAACTGCATTGAAACAAAGTAAAACATTTTTGATATACCTATTCCTTTGATTCACTTTTCGAACAAAACTCTTTTGCAATCAGAAGAGCGTTCCTAACCAGATGAAATAATTCATGTTGACAACTATTCATTTTCCATTACCGCGATAAAAGCTAAAAATTTATTTAAAAAAATTGACACAAGAAATGGAACATGTATAAATAGCTGTCAAAGTCAATAATTTCAACTAGTTTTGGAACGCACTCTAATTATTACAATTTAATCAGTAGTCACTAAATACTATAATAGGGAATTTACAGTACCGTATAGATACCCTGATAAATACCTATTATGTTAATACTGAAAAAGGAAAAATTACTGTCATTTACAGTGCGTCAAAAAAGAGTAGACAATAAATGAGGGAGCCACTGTCAAAAGCAAACTGTCAAAATATATTGTAAAAATCAGTTCCTCGTGAAATTGTCCTTTTTCATTTTGACTCCCCATATTTGGGGATAATTTCATAACACGGCGACACTGCTCGTGCTTTCAAAAATAGAGATGAGGTATCAATCACATTCGCGTTATTTAATGGTAATAGTTATATGATACCACAGACATCTAAGTATAAGTATACTACTTCTTTTGGTATCTCTGTGTATGATACTGACAACTGACTGTATCAGATTAACAACTTTTGTTTTCAGTTCTATCACTTCTATTCATATTTCGACGAGACGTCCACGGACGCAGCACGAGTTCAATCAATATAAAATCATCTTTATTGTGTATTATAAAAATTACTTACAATCACAAACTAGTATTCGGTAACAAAAAATAACTGCACCCCTCTGTAACTGTCAGTTTGATTGTTGTTTTTTTTTTTAAGGCAAAGGGAACTGAGCCCATACAGCCATGTCTGATGTAAACAACTCTTGCAAGTCTTCATTAAAATGCTGGTGTGACACATTTCAATGCTATCTGGGAGAATCTTCCACGCTTCTGCACCATCCGAACCAAAGAAGAAGGCGTCCCGGACGCAGTATGGCTCTTCAAAATCCAGCCAAGTACGAATTGGGCTGCAGCGTCTTATTTGACTTTACTTCACTGTCCCACACATTAATCACATTTTGTAGACGTTCTTCTAATAAAAAACACCATTCTTACTTGAAAAGCACTACTGTGAAACAATTTGCAAGACAACGAAAAAAAGCTGGTGTGGACGCGACAAAAGCGCGGGAGAAACTCTGTCAGTTTGAAGGCGTGACGTTTTCTGTTTCGTTTATATAACAGGCAAAGAATGTGCAAAGGATGTTATTCATTCAGCCTTATTAAAAATACAATTAATAGAATGCTTAAATGCTAGAATGCTTTTAACACACGAGATACGTGTGGAAACAAATACTTATTCATATTTCGTCCCCAAACATAGTCAATGTGGTTGAAACTCTCCCGCTCCATAACGTGATATTCGACTACATTCGGAAGCCGTTTCCTCAAGGCGTCTATATCTTCCAGCACCGATATCTTATCGTTCCTCGCGGCGAACAATGCTATTCTCATCGTAACTCGGCTCAGATCGTAATCCGGCGGGAGTTCAGACCTGTAAACAACTCGGTTCTTAATAAATCCGTAATCGAACTGGGAGAATCGTCTGCTGTTTGCAATTTGACTCAAATGCAATGCGTTCTTCCGCGATGTCGGGGTAGGATAGTGCCCTATCGCCACAGGCAGGAAGTCAGGTTCAAATTCCTCGGGATCAGCTCCGCCGAGCAGGAAAAATCCTCCGCTGGTACAGATCTCGTAATTTTCTTTTACAGAACACAGTGGACGTATAATCTTCATTATAATAGAACTTGTTTTCAATATTTCTTCTTCGTTTAAACTTATTAATAATTCGTTAATCACTGGACCAAATGCAGCAATTAGACTTAAAGGCGGTTTCACATTGTTTAGAAAACATATTGGACCTAAAGCTATGAGCACTTTAATTCTATCGTTGTACTCTTGTCTTAAAGACCCTAGAATGTAAAAAACTGTATTTCCTTCCGAATGACCAATGGCACTCAACTTTGACTGACCAGTCGTGTTCAGGATATAGTCTATAGTAGCCGGTAGATCATAATATCCAATTTCATGCATGCTGAAGTCCCAGAACTCTCTGTCGGTATCAGGGTTGAGGGTGACATGTCGTCTGGAGTACTTGTTACCTCTGGCGTTGCCGACCCAGACGTCGTAGCCGCTCGCCGCGAGGTGCACCGCCAGCGAGCCGCGGCCGCGGACGATGAAGGTGTCCGCGGAGTCCACGACGCCGTGCATGAGCAGCACGGGCGGGCCGCGCGCCACGCCGCGCACGCGGAACGCGCGTAGCACGTATCCGTCCGCGGTCGTCACGGCGTGCTCCGTCACGCGCGTGCCATACTTGGTCCCGAGCTGCGTGAAGTTCAGTCTGCCGTCCTCCAGCGAGGACACTTCCGAGCTTTGTACACACCACACGCAGAATAAGACCATCACAGTCACTGCTTCCAATTTATTCTGTATCATGTCTGATTATAATCGGAGCAAATTAAAAATATTTAGAAGAATAAAAAGAGCTTCAGTGCTTGAATAACGTAACGCGTAACGTGTAACGTACCACAAAGTAACTTTGTAACTGTTGAACTTCTAGACATGTTCACAAAACAGACACGTTTTTAGGGTTCTGTACCTAATCTTTGTGAATTTGATTGGACATTTCGCCCCCAAGATGATATGTAGGTACTTAGGTTACACCTTTGTAGGATATAAGTAAAGTAAGTAAAGTAAAATACACTAAAACAAGGTCAAGTAAGATATGAGTATGAAATGAACAACAATATGAAGATCAAAGTTCAAAATGAACTGAAGGTAGTTTGGAAATTATACGATCTAGTAGCGCCCTTTGTTTTCCAAAATCCTTGTAGACTTTCTAAAACTTGATAACTTCTCTTTGAGCTGTATAAAGAATTCGGAACCCATTACACTAAAATACAAATTTTTATGATATTCAAGAATCCTTGTCCTAAAAAATACGTTTAACTAAGCAGCCATAGCTACAGGGCGTTACAAAATAATCACTTTACCACGTGACACGAAAACTCAATTGACTTCTAAGAAAAAAAGTGTAACAATTATTTAGTATGAGATATTTTTTAAATTTCAAATTACCTAATTTCGTCAGTACGTGCTGTACAAAAGTTTTATTGAGAATTAGTCAGTTCAATTGAACTGACCGATAATTATCGGTACCTAGGTCTGCAAGTGGTCAGTTTATGTACACCCTGTACTTAATGATTGCTAACCTTGTATAATGTAGATAAATATCCAATATGTACAGTTAATACATACAAGGTTCGAGTCCTACCTTGAACTTGGGACTTTGCGGCCTGCGCCTAGGTTAAGTTAGGTCCCGAACTTGTTATAGGATGTTTTAGCCAAAAATACTGCTTGGTTCAAAAAAATATTAGTAATGTATTCTGTGGTAATAAGAACAGAATAAGGCTCTATTTACATTGCCGCGGATTGGAATGGAACGAATTTTCGCAACGTAATTGTACATAGCATAATGAACTTTATGTCAATTGTGTAACATACAAACTAAATACGAGCCAAATAAGAGGTCGCGCGTCTTCCGGGGAATCCTCGCGCATTCTCGAGAATTCCCCTAGCGGTAAAGCGTATTTAGTTTGTATGTTACACAATTGACATAAAGTTCATTATGCTATGCACAATTACGTTGCAAACATTCGCTTCCATTCCATTCCGCGGCAATGTAAATTGCGCCTAAGAATAAGATGACACAGTATCCATAGTCCATACATAAGTAAGAATTAAAGCATTATTATATTAAACTAAATAAAATTAGTGAGCAAAACGGTATTGGGCATAGAATATACACAGAAATCGAACTAGACGACTAGAATGAATTTCAACATCTTTGTTCTGAAGGTCGATTCCAAAATACAGCGTAACTAAATAGAATCTAAACTGCATCGTTATGACGTGTTTCGTATGCTACTATCCACTAACGATCCAATCTCAGTTAAGTTCCGATCGAGTTCTACTAAAACGTTTAGTTTATACTGAATCGCAGTTGAACGGTAACAAAACGCTTCAACTGTCAAATATAACGTTCGAACATAAGTTCCTCCCAAGGTACAGTGGCAGTGGTAGAGTTATGCGTCAGCAGAATGCGATTTGGTGTCCAAATAGAATTGGAACGAAAACTAAATTGAAGAAATGGAACTACAAACATTGTAATTTAGACGAATTGGGCTGGAAATTGACCTGGAGACGCTTGCCTTACTTTGAGCTCTCGTGTCTGACTGTGAGCTCTCCATCACAATATTCTTCAGAATAAGTAATTTTTTTATCATTTATAGTTTAGTTTGAGTTTTTTCCAAACTCAGTTCCCTAAAATTGCACAGGTCCTCGATTAAACCCTGAGTTTCTCTATGACTCGGATTCCGGATTTAGTCCATGTGTGTACCTAATGCTCTAATTATTTTTTGTCTCGAACACCATGTATATTATATTAGATATGGAGTGAAGGTATGGAAAAACTCACCAACTGCCGACATGTAAACACTGCAACAGAAGCACATTTTTATCCCAGGATATGTCGTTCACTTAATTTTATAACTTTAAACTAGGATTTATTTAAAATATCTGACATACTGTTTCTTCAATTGTTCCTTACCACATAATACCGTTAATAAACTATCACTTTACAAAATGAGGTTCAACTTTAATATTTTCTTAAAAAGATTAATCCACTTCCTAGTTTTAGTTGATACTGATTTAAAAATAATGAGTAATGTCTAGATGTTGTAGGTCATGCGTAGAATTTCGTGCTGACGTATTATTATAGAGATACAGAATTGCACGTACGTACAGTCGATCACAGGTCAACCTACCCAAAACGTCAAATTTGAAAACTGAAATGTATTATACTGCGCAGGCATAAGATTTAGATTTAATCGAAGGTTTTTGATGCTATAGCTTGTGGTCGACTGTACCTAATAAATATTGTACCTACGTACTTGGGTAGGTTTTATATTATAGTTTTAGAAATAAGTAGTGACTTCCCGGTTCGTATATTTTAAAGACGATGCGTATGAGATTCTTTGTCCCTCTGCTTTCTTCACGAGGTACGAAGCAGGAAGATAATATCTACAATGTGGGATTTTGTGACAATGCCGATCTTTTTATTGCAATTTATATGTACTGTATTGCGACAACAATCCATAGATCTATCAGGATCTAATGTCAAATGAAATCACGATAATATATAGTCTGCCTATATAACTTCTTTGAGTTTCTTTGACCTTGCACGAAATTATTCCATAGATATACATTAATCACGAAAACACTATTAAAACCAAAACAATTATTTTTAAACACTGTAATAAAAATATGTTTTATAGCGTAACTTTACTATTTAATTAAACATGTATGTTACTTAGTGCCATAAGTAGTTCGAAGGACGACCACGAGACAAAAAAGAGAAAAGACACAAAATGAACAATAAATATCTAAATTTAATAAGATACCATTGTAAAACATTGTGGCACGTTATACGTTACGTTATTCAAACACTGAGCCCTTTTTAATCTTCTAAAATTTGCTCCGAATATAATCAGACATGATACAGAATAAATTGGAAGCAGTGACTGTGATGGTCTTATTCTGCGTGTTGTGTGTACAAAGCTCGTAAGTGTCCTCGCTGGAGGACGGCAGACTGAACTTCACGCAGCTCGGGACCAAGTACGGTACGCGCGTGACGGAGTACGCCGCGCGCCGTGACGACCGCGGAGGGCTACGTGCTCCGCGTGTTCCGCGTGCGGGGCGCGGCGCGCGGCCCGCCCGTGCTGCTTATGCACGGCGTCGTGGACTCCGCGGACACCTTCATCGTCCGCGGACGTGGCTCGCTGGCGGCGCACCTCGCGGCTAGCGGCTACGACGTCTGGGTCGGCAACGCCAGGGGTAACAAGTACTCCAGACGACATGTCACCCTCAATCCTGATACCGACAGAGAGTTCTGGGACTTCAGCATGCATGAAATTGGACATTACGATCTACCGGCTACTGTAGACTATATCCTGAACACGACTGGTCAGTCAAAGTTGAGTGCCATTGGACATTCCCAAGGAAATCTAGTTTTTTACATTCTAGGGTCATTAAGACCTAAGTACAACGATAGTATTAAAGCGCTCATAGCTTTAGGTCCAATATGTTACTTCAACAACGTGAGATATCCTCTAAACTTGCTGGCAACACTCGGTCCAGCGATAAACATACTGCTGGTAAGTTTAAACGAAAAGGAATTGTTCAAAGATAACTCGGTTATAAGTAGTCGAAACTCTCCGGCGATTGTGTTCGCAAATCGAAAGAAAATTACGAGATCTGTATCAGCGGAGGATTTTTCCTGCTAGGCGGAGCTGATCCCGAGGAATTCGAACCTGACTTCCTGCCTGTGGTGATAGGGCACTATCCTACCCCGACATCGCGGAAGAACGCATTGCATTTGAGTCAAATTCCAAACAGCAGACGATTCTCTCATTCTCAATTCGATTACGGATTTATTAAGAACCTAGATGTTTACAAGTCTGTACTCCCGCCGGATTACGATCTGAGCCGAGTTACGATGAGAATAGCATTGTTCGCCGCGAGGAACGACAAGATATCGGTGCTGGAAGATATAGACGCCTTGAGGAAACGGCTTCCGAATGTAGTGGAATATCACGTTATGGAGCGGGAGAGTTTCAACCACATTGACTATGTTTGAGGACGAAATATGAATAAGTATTATATTATATTTATATATTATATTTCCACACGTCTCCCGGGTGTTGGAAGAATATTTGTAATAAGTGTAATAACAAAACTTACGACGTAATATTGCGAAAATAAATCTCGGACGTTGCATGCAACAATAATTGGAAAAGTGTTTAATATAAAAACTTTCGACGTGGGTATCTGATGAAATGAAACAGTGTTGTAGGATGTTTTATGTTGCTTACCATATACTCGTATTTTCTTTACTTTACACAATAATGCTTTTATTAAATTTATGCTGTATTTTTTTGTTCCACATACGCTCGTTTAACTGCCCGATCCTCCCCCATCCTAGTGATGTGTCCGAGCCATCGGAGTCGAGCCGCTTTCGTCTCTCCTATAATGTTCGGCTCGTTCACCATCTCTTCTATCTGCCTATGTATGTGGGACGCCCTAACGGACGACGTCCGGTCGGACGTCCCAGATACCGCTGGCGCGATGAAGTGGAGAAGGATCTGCGAGAGCTCCGGGCGCCTGACTGGCTCGAGACTGCGCAGGAGAGAGACCGATGGCGCTCTTTGGTATCGGAGGCCAAGATCCACTTCGGGTCGCTGCGCCAGCGGAGTAAGTAAGTATTTTTTTGTTAAAATTAAACTTATTTTGAACTTGCTTGAGTATTGAGAAATAAAACAATAAATCTGTCTGTCTTGTCAAATCCATGGAATTTATTTTGAAAAATAGATATTGCATGCTATAAGTATTTAATATTTAATTAATCACAAATAAATTAATGGTATCTACAATTATGTATTAGATACTACAATCAATCCCAATCTACCAGACACGGTCATAGGTAGGGGGTTGGAGCTAAAACCCCCGAAGTTCGATCCTGAATCAAAAAATGACTCCCTGGAAACCACAGAACTCCTACCCTAACTAAATTACTTGATACGCCCTGTCCAGATCATAAACACTCAAGTGCATATGGCCCTTATAAATATTGATAGGTAATTTCTAAATGTACCTACATAGTTGTATTTATTAAATGTATTTAGTAACTATATCTAGTAGTACATAAAACGGTAATAAATAACTAGTAAAAATTTTCACAAAGTAAAATTCTATACCTATACTGATATTTAGTTCGAATTACGTAGTCGTTGGCAACCAATTTAACTAGTCCCCGAGTTACTCCCAAATAACATGAAACCATTATTTTAAACCCATTATGTAAAACCTACCTGTGGGGAAAACGGGGCCTACTAAATCCATACATTATGTACATTATGTATCCTATCGTCAGAGTCGTATTTTACTTAAGCAGGCGACCGAAAAGCACATAGTTTGAAGTAGCACACCATTTGGGATCCTGCAAAGAAATAAACACTTTATTGCATATGGATGAAACAAAATATAGTCTCCCCCTAGCTAGGGGTTTGTTCCTGATTACAAGATTAAAATTATACAAATAGGAAAATACATTTTCAAATTGAGGAGTGAAAAGGCGGCCTTATCGCTCAGAGCGATATCTTCCAGGCAAATAGTTTGTTACTGTCTCAGTTACACAAAACGTATTTATGTGAAGTACAGCTTTTAGGTGCCTAGCTTGGAATGGTTTTCTTTGATCAACACGGGAATTAAACCCAAGATCTTTCGTATAGTAGATCAATCTGGATCGAGACAATTGGGAATCTCAAAAGAATCGCTTGCAAGGACTGGCCCGTTTGGAAATTCCTCTGAAATAATCTAACACCCACTGAAACTTCAGATTACAGCCCTGGGTAAGGAGACGAAACAAGCGAAGTACTTACTCATACCTAAGGCTTTCCCTTTCTTGATCTTCCACTTCTGCTGCGGCCTGGTGGACCCCTGGCTCCTGAAGTCTACGTTCGTCCCGCTCCCTCTCAGGATGGCCGCCAACCTCTTCACTATGCCGTCTTTCTCTGGCGTGGATGCTGAGTTCCGTTGAAGAGTATGGATTTGCTTCTGGTGCGTGGAGGTCCAACTAGATCAGAGAAAAAAAAATACATAGTTGATCATCAACATATTCACTAATTATAAATCCAAATAAACTTGAATAAACACTGACCAGGAACTAAAAAACCCTCGCCATGCAAACTCCATGACACAGATCATAAAATTACCAATGGCGCTTGACAAGTTTTATATTCTCTGACATCGACGGGCGACCCTGAGATAAAGTATCAGCATGCTATGCTGTAACAGGAGGTCCTGGGAGGTCGAGCATGAGGACCCGAGGCGAAGGTGCGTATTGTCCAACACTTAGAGTAACAGACTATACCTGTGCTCTGATGGCTGCGGCTGCGGCTCCTGCAACGTCTGCAGCAGTCTGTACAGCATCAGATCCTTGGAGACCAGCTCGGGTGCGTCTTGGTGCCTGCCGTCCGGATCAGTGTCGATGGCGTTCACCTCCTGTACGAGAGGTAACCAAGGTCGTAGTTAGACGACCCGAGGGGAACTGGGGGCAGAGACCCCTCTCTAAGGGGCTGGAGCTGATTTATGAACAGAATGTCTAAAATGCATAATGCCTATTGTAGTGCTTCAATACGTATAAGGTAAAAAATTTAACACGTTAACTGACCATGACCTGCAAACTGGTCATAGCTGGCTCCTATACTACTCACACGTCCGTGACCTGTAAACTGGTCATTCGGCTTTTATAATTTTATGACGTAGCATTCCTATACACACATAATTTTCCTAAAATAATTCCCGGACAGAACGTTAACGTGTTTAGTTGGTAGAGTTTTGCGATTTAGACATTTTGATGAAGCCTAGAGATACCTAACTAGGGTCACATATAGACTTTTTTGGTAACATTGAAAAAAAATTGAAATTGACTTAGGTGGGTCGGTTATAGTTGTCCGAAATTAAAAAAAAGAAGGTGGTATGATTCTGTGTAGGGTCAGTATTGTATTGGTACTATCCTTACCTATTTTTGCCGCAAAGCAGCAATGCTTACGTTGCTGTGTTTCGGTTTAAAGAGTAAGAGAGCCAGTTAATAAGTTAATTAGTTATAATATCCTGTGTAATGCAACGTTAAATTAAGGTGTTTTCTTTCTTTCTTTCAGTGTAATCACCAGCACAAGAGGCTCCTTCTAGTTCCTCAAGGGTAGCAAAGCATCGAAAACCTTCTAATAACGTTATAGTGTATAGGAGTGGTCCAGAGGTGGATTTGATCCGGTGTCGCACGCGCCGCAATCTCGTGCCATAGTCTCTGATTTATTATTGCTACCTACCTAAGTATTGAGTCGGGAGTCTTACCTCGTACGCCACATCAGCGTCCAGGTCCCCGGGCGGTGCCTCGTCGTACACCTCGACGGCTGCCGTCAGGGTCACCAGCAGCATCCAGGCTGCACTGCTGATCAGGCCGCCGCGCCAACTCGATAGTCTGAAAACATGAAATATTTGAAAATTTTCTATGGACTCCAATTACTTATGATCCCCAAAATCCTTTGTTTATTATTATTGATGACGCCCACCCCAGAGGTTAAGCTAGGTACACCATTACGACCTCGATTACTGCAGTTCAATTATTTCCTATAACATATAAGTTCTTAAACGAGTGTCTCTTCTCTTCTAAGTCGTGTTCCTCATTGCTGAGGATCGTGATCATTCTAAGGAATTAATCACATAGAACGACTCTCGTGGCAGATTTAATAGGGTGGTTTGCCATTGCCTTCACCATTTCACACGCTGGTTATCTCAGTGTGCAGGTTTCCTCACGATGTTTTCCTTCACCGTCAGAGCAGCCGGTAAATGTACGTAAGTCTTTCGAAAAAACCGAAAAATTCATTGGTACATGACATTGCATGGATTCGAACCCGGACCTCCCGCATGGGAATCCGACGTCCTAGCCACGACGCCACCGACGACGCTCCAACTAACGAACGCTAGACGAGTGTATAAATCTATATACTAATTTGATTTTTAACAAGACTTGTACTTACTCTTTGCAAGTACTCGTATATTTTTTTATAAAAACCACTCGTATATTAGGATATGTTACGTAATATGTTAATAAAAAATTTGGTAAATATTACAACAATGTGTTCATAAAAATAAGTAAGTGTTGGTACATTTATAAATATATGTCTGGCATCGTAAATAATGTACGCAATTCCCCTAAATTCACATAGGTAAGAAAATTGCCTTAACAGTCCCACACACAAAACCACCCCTCACACACCCCGTTGATACAGAGTGGCAGTGGCGGATCCAGGGGAGCTAGGGGGTTGACAACGTTTCTGGTATTATTTTCCGATTATTTTTATTTACGACTAAACCCGCATTTGACCTCAATCACACCTGGTGGTAAGTGACGATGGTGATAAGGCCGAAGATGAAGCACACGGGCTTAGTAAGTACTGGCTCTTCTGTAAACACTGCCGAAATACATCAACGCCGAAAAAAAGACTTTACATATAGAAGGGTGGTCGTTAGCCAGGTGGATCATGAAGGGATCCTACCACCAGCAACTTACTTGGGGTAGTCGTCTCGTACTACACGCTTGCCTAGTGGCGGTAGGAATATTCTAATCTATACTATCATCATCAGCCTATTAATGTCCCCACTGTTGGGGCGCGGCCTCCCCTTGCACAAGGGGGGTACGGGCCATGATCCACCGAGAGCAGGCCCAGTGCTGATTGATGGATTTCACACACCTTCGGAAACTTTTCATTTCCTCAGACATGCAGGTTTTCTCACGATGTTTTCCTTCACCGTTAGAGCAGTCGGTAAATGTACGTAAGTCTTCGAAAAATACCGAAATCTCATTGGTACATGGCATGGTTTCGAACCCGGACCTAGCATGGGAGTCCGGCGTCGTAGCCACTAGGCCACCGACGCTACTATCCCTTAGGCTCAATTTACATTGCCGCGGAATGGAATGGAAGCGAATTTTCGCAATGTAATCGTACATAACATAATGAACTTTATGTCAATTGTGTAACATACAAACTAAATACGAAAAAAGTAATCGATGGCCCCTCTCAACATTTTTTCCGGATCCGGCCCTGGATAGTGGATACAAACCCCCCTCCCTAGTTATTTTTCATATCATTGTAGCGTCCGGCAAAGTCATATCTGAACATATCTCACAAGATAATCTGAAACTCAAATCACGACTAACGAACGGGAACGCCTACAACTTTTGTAACACGTGCGTAGTTATCGTATCAACAAGTTTCTAATTGCATTTTTCAGGCGCTTTACATAAACAATATTCACATTATTAAATTCTTATCGCCTGATATGAGAGGCTGTTTGTTGTGCGTTACGGCTTGTTTTTAAGGTTCTGTCGAACTTAGGAGCAATGTAATGTTAGCTGTTTTCATGCAAATGTTTTTCTAACGAATTTATCGGTCAGATTGTGTAATGCACCACCCCAACTCTTCCCGTAGGTCTCATACGAGGCTCAGTGGATACTATTTTACTGCGGTATCACGTTTGTCCACCAAATCTTACGGTGAAAAGTGGAAATTATTTATATTGAAAGTGGTTCCTTTGTCTACCCCCTCGTCGGGTATTATGGACGTGAGAGTTTATGTATTAATGAGGTATGTAATTTGTGTGTACTACCTATAAATAATCTAATAACTTTATAAAAGTGAAATTACGTCTGTGTATCTTTTATCTTTTCACGAGCAAACGGCTGAATGGATTTGCATGACATTCTGCACAATAGTGTGACCCAAAATACCTACCAGTTCTATTATTGAAACGGGAAAAGCCGCGAGTAGAAAGCTAGTATTTTTTATATAAGGCCTAGCTACTAAAATATTACTAGGTTTGTATGATTATGATGGCGCCATGATCTCTAATGTTCACTTATTTGTCTATCTAACCCTCGGAGAATAAAGCCCGCAATACCTGCCAGGTAGGTATAAGTCTGAAGCACATACTTTTAATACATAGTGGTCTAACTACGTAAAGATTGCGGCATATAAGTTGAACAAAAATGGCGGATGCGCAGTGACAAATTTCGGGTCTCAATCGAAGTGCGGTATGAGGTGCGGCGCGAGGGGCCCATTGCATTTGTACAATGTACCTGCGCGGAACGACCGCCATTTTTGTCCAACTTATGTGCCGCGGATTTACGTCAAAGTAAAACTTCAAATTTTCGTAGTTGTTTCGTATCGTTATCTTCGTTTATCATATGGTTAGTGGCCATTAGTGGCCAACCTATTTGTCAGGTTGTTCAGGCCGCACATAGGCCTCTGACATCGACAACAACTGGGACCGATGGCTTAACGTGCTCTCCGAGGAGCACCGTCGGATGTTAATAAACTGCACCCCTTGAAGTTAGCCAAAACAATTTAAATTTATTTCGGACAAAGAATAATATTATCGTCATCCACAAAGGGTAAGATAAAATACCTAAATTAGGTACTTAAGTATGCATGAACACTTACCTTTTAACAGCGGACCTAATTCAATGTTTTCAGAGCGCTTATCCTGGAGATAAAAAGGATGAAACACGCTCGCCAAATTGGCATATTTCCCGAGAGAAATGTGAATTTTTTTTGTTGATCCAGGGGGTATTAAGTATACTCGTAGAGACCGGATTATCAATTTTTTAGACATTATTCCCAAAAATATCTTAAGCTATTTATGAAGTGATGATGATTGGTAAAATCGTAAGGCCGTTTCAATAAAAATAATATTTTTTTATATATTGACTACGACAAACAGGCAGGCGGGCCACCTGATGGTAAGATGGTAGTTACCGTCGCCTAGAGACACGTGCAATACCCCTGGGTATTGCCGTGGAGGGAGAGGACTTTTGTAACGTTCTTTTTGAAGCATCCCATGTCGTAGCGCTGCGGGAAAACGTCGGGTGGAAGAGAGTTCCACAATTTACAGGTGCGTGGCAGAAACGTTCGTGTAAAACGGGTCGTTGTAGACACCCAAGGCTTCAGAAAGTGCGGGTGAAAATTGAGCCGCCGACGAGTGGTGCGATTCAAGAAAGTAGACGACGGCACCAAGTCAAATAGTTCTGAAGAGCACTCCCCATTATGTACGCGATAGAAGACGCAGAGAGAGACAGTGATATTATTTAACCAGGGTATCAGATACATTCAATAGTTTTTCCGTGTATGGGACGGGTTAGAATATCCCTACCACCACTTGACTGGTCAACGATCGAGACAGGCGCCTAAAACCGAATAACTTGCACCAGCAACCACCCTGCTGGACCCTGAACCACCAGGTTCAGGGTCCAGCAGGCTAGCGACCATCCTTCTATATAAAGTCTGTCGTCAAATATCATTGCTTCGGCATTGATGTGTTTATAGACGAGCCAGTACTCACTAAGCCCGAGTGCTCCATCTTCGACCTCATCGTCACTTATTACCACCAGGTGAGATTGAGGTCCAACACGGGTTATGTCGTAAATAAAAAAAAACCAGGACAAAGGATTCGTGCTCCCGATTATTTATTTGGAACATGCATGTGGGCAGCTCTTCGATGAGCGACGTTGTGTCTGCCACAAACCTCTCCTCATTTCAGAATCTTTGGTCTAGTTTTGAGTGTGAACAACTTATGGAAAGCAATTCTTGAAATTCGTAAAAAAATTCTCCCCATACTAATCTCCAAATAGTGTAATGAAAAATTAATGTGTGTTATAAATAATTTTACGTTGTAATTTTATGTTGTTGTTTACCAATTAAAGTTAATGAAAAATTTATTTAGAAAGTCAGAAGTAGTACTGGTCACGCTAATTGCCTGGGTAATTTTAACACCGTTTCCTGGAAACACATTAGCACAACTTGGCACAACAATGAATGAAAGGATTTGGTAATTACAGCCCAGGACTAATTAGAATAATTAGAAGTCTGTAATATAGCAGAGCCGTGTCGTATTGCTTTGTGGGCTCTTGGGCGTACCCAACGTTTTGGTTAGGGGAGGACAGTTTTTATTAGACCCTAGCAGAACAAACAAAAAGAGCGTCGGTGGCGTAGAAGATAGCACAGCAGACTCCCATGCGGGACGTCCCGGTTCAAAACTATGCTATGTCATGTAAGTACCAATTATTCGGTTTTTTAGAAGAAGTGAAGCACATTTTTCAACAACTCTAAGTGAAAGAAAACATCATAAAGGACATCGCATATTATACCAACTCGACGCGAACCCGGCACCAACTCAACTCAGAGCAAAGCATTGAAATGTGAGCTTTATATCGTATAACATACAGTAGGTTTTCACGATATAAAGTAAAGTAAAGTAAAATACACTTTATTGCACAAATAGAAAACAACAGATAACAACAAACAGATCACAAAGCATTAAAATTTTCATTACAGCAAAAAGTATATGATAAAGCATCTCCAAGGCAACAAGGACACTTCAGTATATTTCACAATTTTCTACAAATAATCAGCATATCAGTGGAAAAGACAATATCTTTGCAGATACTCTATGTACCTATATCTATGTATATTTGGCAAAGGAGGGAAAGTCAGCAAATGCTGACATACTCGGGTACCAAATATGCAGCGCTGTTTTTCATTTCACCCCTTATCGTAAGACGTTAGTGGGAGCGATAGTAATAGTGGGTAAAAAAATTAAAATTAAAAACTAAAAATCAAAAAGATAAAATACTTATGTGAAGAATTTAGGTAAGAATTTGCCAAAAATAAATACATAAATTGCATTAATGACTTGTGATACATATTTTGTGTGTGTGTGTGTGTGTGTGTGTGTGTGTGTGTGTGTGTGTGTGTGTGTGTGTGTGTGTGTGTGTGTGTGTGTGTGTGTGTTGTGGATGTGAGTGAGTGTCAGAGTCAGGGTCAAGTGTGTGTCAGTTTGTGCGCGTGAGACAGTGTAACTGATAAAATAACTAATTCTTGGGGTATTTCAGCCTAAAAGCCAGCCGTACGGTATTTCTATAAGGATGCCTCAAATTTTCTGTCTGTCTTTGTCTCTCCATTAGCCTCGCTCTATATTTTAATTTAAAGCACGGTATGCTCTCTTTTCAATGCTTTGCTCTGAGTTGAGTTGGTGCCGGTTTCGCGTCTAGTTGGTACAATCTGCGATGGCCTTAAGGAAAACAGGAAACTGAGATAACCAGCGTGTGAAACGGGAAAGGCAAACCATCCCGTTAAAATCTGCCAATAATGTTGTAACGAGGAATACGACTAAGAAGAAACAGAACAAAGAGAAAACAACGAAAAATGCGGTAAGACAGGTACTAACTTAAGACAGGTACTAACTTAAGACAGGTACTAACTTAAGACAGGTACTAACTTAAGACAGGTGCTAACTTAAGACAGGTGCTAACTTAAGACAGGTCCTAACTTAAGACCGGTACTAATTTAAGACAGGTACTAACTTAAGACAGGTACTAACTTAAGACAGGTACTAACTTAAGACAGGTACTAACTTAAGACAGGTACTAACTTAAGCGAGGATAGAACGTAAATCCTAGTTTTTTATCTTCAAAATACGACTTTTAAAAAATTGTTCATATGTGACAAACAACACGAAATATGTAGAACCCAAGATACATTCTTGTATGCCTATGTGACACCAGATGTGACAATCGTTTATTTACAATTTTTTATCGATTTAGATATTTCCAGCAGCGCATCGAAAACCCTCAATTTATAAAGAGGTGAGAATTGAAATGATTGTAGATCCACCGAGCGGGCCCAGTGCTGATTGGTGATTTTAAGCGTCTTTGAAAACTTTTTATTTTCTCAGACATTCAGGTTTCCTCACGATGTTTTCCTTCACCGTTAGAGCAGTAGTCGGTAAAAGTACCTACTCGGACATAAGTCTTCGAAAAAATCCGAAAAACTCATCGGTACATGGCATTGCATGGTTTCGAACCCGGACCGAGTCCGGCGTCCTAGCCACTAGGCACCGACACTCTAGTTCCTCTTTTCGGAAATTCCAGAAAACACAGAACATCAAATTGTCGCGTTTTTTTGGGGGGGTCAATACCCACCTGCAAAATCCCATGGTGTCTCGTGCCACTAAGCACTTGTTGCGGGGTGCAAGGTTCGAGGACTGGCGGCAGAGCACTAACTCCGTCGCTTATATGCCGCCCGCCCTGAGCGGACGCAAACTCGTAGATTTGTTGTAGATGGTGGACGAGTGAGGTCCGATCATGTCATTGTTTAAGTAAGTACTGTTATTTATGGAAATTCGAATAAGTGCTGAAGTTTTCTATTTTGCCTAGAATTCTTTTTTGATAGGGAACCCTGTTTTCCTATTCAGGAGGGACGGACGGGCAAGATAATACCTTCCGTTACCAGTAGTGACGTCACCCGCAATGAGATAATGAAATCTTTGCGTCAACGGACTTTCTTTATGTAAGTAACTTTGCTTGTAATAGACGTACAGTAATTTATTTTATTCTTTTCGGAATACTTACAGCTAATATACAAAAAGTGAAAGTCAAAAAGTTTACTTAGAGTAAATATAATATAACCAATTATGTTATCAATTTCTCAATCGGTAAAGTTCTCAATTCGTTCTCATTCGCTGTTCTTACAATTCTCCATCTAGCGGATACATCAAGCACATCAGAATTCAGATTCTAAAAATGAGTTTTAAAGTCGAAACATAATGATCAGATAAATACATACAGCCATGCACTTTCCGAAACAGCGATCAAATTGCTCAGCTATATCGAGTGCTGTCTTAGGGCAGCAGTGTAAGGATAGTATAGTGATTGAGGACCTGGCAGGGTCCTATAATGGACCCAAAGCTTCGAAAACATTTATTGAACAAAATTCAAGCAGCCCGACAACCCGTTGACACGTTTTCCGAACAAAAAGCTTAGGTATCTTCAGCCACCGGTGAGCTTCCCGCGCCGCTCTCGTGGGCGGCCACAGCGCTAGAGCTACCTGGAAGCTCCATCAACACCTCCGGGCTTCACATTGTTGCAAAACATACTAAGGTCAAATTAATCACAATTGGCAGTTAATGCAAACCGCAGGACATATTGTTGAAAAGGTATTTGTTACTTTTTGGGGAGGATTTTGTGTTTCTTTCACAAACATGAATTAAGTGAAGCTTGTGGTATCTGTTCCTTTTTTTGACTGTGACTACGTATAGTTAGTTAGTTAAGTTACTTTACTACGTTTTTGGTTCAGGTCGCATATCGCCATCCGTCCCGATATATCGGGACCGTTATGGAGTCCCCCTATCCCGACGTCCCGACAAACTAAAATGTCCCGATATCTGCGAAAATCGCACAATGAATCATTTGCCGTTTGATCCGTGCCGAAATTTCGAGCTCCCTTCGCTCGCTCCCATACTAGCCTTTTAACCTAATCCACCATCTCTGTATGATCTGCCTCGAAAATTCGAGCTTGCTTCGCTCGCTTTTCCTCCCTAGTCTACTAACACAATCCATTATCTGTGCCGTATCTGCATCAACATTTCTAACCTAATCCACCACCTGTCTGATGTGCTTCGAAAATGAAATAAAAATGTTAAGTAGTGACATTGGATCTTTTCGAAAGTCTGTAAGTACGTGAACGTAACCATGACCCCCCCCCCCCCCCCCCCATGAGTACAATTTGTAAAATTTTGAGTTTTTGAGTAGACTTGATGTGTCAAGCACTAAATACTCTTGTATTCGTATTCAGAAAATACATTTTTGGAAGGTATGCCTCTGAGGATGAGGCTCTGACGGCCTTTACCTATACAATTTCAGAGCGACTGGGTCAGTGACTCAGACAATTAGGGAGAGTGCTATGGCCCCTTGGCCTTTGGACCAACTAAGGGCCCTATAGAAACGGAACGAATCGCCTCTGGCGAGGACGGTAATGTCGCTTTCTGCACTTTCATGTTTCAAATATTGGAATACCAAGTCTTTCCGATAGTGTTAATTGTCCTTCCCCAAATAATACGTTTAGACTATCAATGTTTTTTTATATATCCGATGAAAGAATCTGTAACCGATGCCCCCCTCCCCCAATTTTTCTTCTTCATCTGCCCCCGTGTTCCCAACCCCCTGAACGACTTCCTAACTACGACTCGCAAGTAAAACTGGTGTGTACATTCCAAGTAGGTACTAATCTAACTAATCAACCGCGATATATCTTTTGCAGGACTTTCTTTGGTAACTAACTAGATGCGGGGACAACTTGAGAAGTGCTCGGAAAGCGTTAACTCGTGTAACTTGTCACTTCGCTACAAATTACTTTCATATCAACTTCGCGAAGCATCACATCCTACCAAAATAACGGATGTTCAAGTTATTCCTAAATTATAATATGAATACCTACTCTAAATAACCCATAGTATGACATGGTACGAGTAGAGGTGAAATGGGCGACGGTGACCACTGACCATCAGAGGGCCAGCTCTTTACCATCAGAGGGCCAGCTCGCTCGTTGCTGTCTTATACAATAAAAAAAGGGTATATCTGAACAATTTATAAGTTTCGATTTTAATGTATGTATGTCTGTTCATCATACATCTCTACATCTGGGACTGCAAGCCAATGCTTGAGCCTCGCCCCTGATCTTCAAGTTTACGCTGATGAGTTAAAAGCCTACGCCGTTAACTTAAACTTGATGGTCAATGTCGGATAAGGCAGCCTCCAGTGAGAACTGATGAGACGATACCTGTGTTGTTTTGATATAAGAATAAAACTTCTTACAGGGGTCTGATTTTGATGCAAAATTATTTTGGACAGAAAATACAATAACATTTATTAATTATTTGGCGCTTACGACCGTCGGTGGCGCAGTATAGGTCGCCAGTCTCCCATGCGGAAGGTCCGGTTTCGAAACCATGCAATGTACGAGTAAGTATATTTTTCTGTTTCTGGATTTATGTAGGTGATCTCGGAAGGTCCGGTTTCGAAACCATGCAATGTACGAGTAAGTATATTTTTCTGTTTCTGGATTTATGTAGGTACATTTGACGTCTAATCTAAGGGTGAAGGAACTTCGTAAGGAAATCTGCATGTCTGACGGGAAAAAAACATTTGAAATTCACCAATCAGCAGCATGGTTCTTGGCCCGTACCCCCTTGTGCAGAGGGAGGCCTGCGTCCTCTGTGGAGACGTTAACATTGTTCACATGTTGATACGTCATGATCACCGCGTTCAACTGGTACTAACACGGCAACCGTGGATACATAATGCTACCTCATACGAAATTAATCAAAAGACATGTACCATTTAGCATCAAACTCTTATTATGTAAATAGACTATTTATTTATAGCAAGAGAAGACGAGGCGCTTGGCTATTTCCCCATAGAGGCAGTGGGCTCCAGGCCTCCACGGCCCCAAGGTCTCCACCCCAAACGGCGCAAATATGCAATCACCACCCAGGCCCGCATATTTGCGCCGCTGGAATTAACATACACCCTATATAAAAATATTCCTAATTAGATTATTGATTTCTTTCTGATTCATCATCACCAGCAGCCTACTCTAGTCCACTGCTGTGGACATAGGCCTCTCCCGGGGCGCGCCATTGAGCCCGATCTTCGGATCTTCTCATCCAGTCGCTGCCAGCCACCTTGCGCAGATCGTCCGCCACCGTGACCAGGAATAGTGCGACGGCCGGGAACTGAGGGCCATTTTCTTTGTGCACTATCCATATTCGAATAATGTCAAATGTAATTAGGTACCCAGTGGCACAGAATAAACAATTAGCAGTGGTAGCTAAGTTTATTACCGTATAATTGATTCCATATGATTGCACCTATCGAGTGGGAATGAATCGATTTTAAGGGAAATTAGGGATTTTTACATTACACATTATCGACAGGCATTTTGTTGCACCCTTTATAAAGACTTTAAACCGTCTCTTTGGTTAATTAAATTCCAATCGAGAATAATCGACACCCTTACCATTGGTTGTATTGTAGCTGTATCTTCCCAAATCCGCAACATTTGTGATTTTGTGAGTGGATGCTAGTTACTATATCCAAACCTCCTTGGACTTGGATGAAAGGTTATTAATATTATTCATTGAAGCGCATATTTTTGTGTTGTCGCCGAATGGATCTTTTAGGCGGTATAAGTATTATATTTCTATCTGCTATAGTTTAGCCGTACGAAGACGACTAAAGTACATCATTTTCGCCGGATGATTTTTCCGAACGACTCCCCCGGACAAAACATAAAACGTTCATCGAATTCACGTCAATTGTATCCTTCCCCCGGGGGCGGGCGTTCATTCCTTTATATAGTGTAGATCTTAATAAGGAGCAACATAATATGGATAAGTAGTTATGTTTTTACTTTACCTAAGTTTGAGGAGCTCGTAGCCTAGTTGCGAGCACGGTCCGAAAGTGATCGTGCGGGTTAAGCGACGTTGGCGCGGTCGGTACCTGGATGGGTGACCGCTAGTGGCATATTTCATCTGTGCTCCTCCGTGCCTCTGAGAGCACGTTAAGCAGTCGGTCCCGGTTGTTGTCGTTCGACAGCAGTCGTTAAGCCATGTCAGAGACCTACGGGCGGCCTGAACAACTCTGACAAATATGTTGGCCACCAAGCATACGATAAGCAAGCAACTTTAGCTACCTCAAAAGTTATATTCATTGCTTATTTCGTGATTTTTGAAACACATTTAAAGTCATTATTTTCACTAAATCTTCGTGATATAGAGAGTGTAAAAACATAAATCCGAAAGGGAGGTCATTCAGTATCCATATATGAACAACTATTATATTAGGGCCCACTCTGAAATCGCGAAAAAAAATCAGTTGTTTTTCATACATTTTGGTCGTGTAGGTTTAGGTTTTTAGCTTTTGTACGTACACCCACTTTCGATTTTACAGGGAGTTTTTGTTACACACTGCGTAGTTCTGGTCCACTTAAACATATGTAAATAAGTAATTAATTGATTCCAAAAACAATTTCCAAGTGGACTCCATCATTTTCGATCTTATAAAACTAATTTCGTTATCATATCGAGTTCGCGTTACGTTAGTAGGTTTTTTGCGAAAA
Organism: Hofmannophila pseudospretella; assembly: GCA_947369225.1. Lineage (NCBI taxonomy): Eukaryota > Metazoa > Arthropoda > Insecta > Lepidoptera > Oecophoridae > Hofmannophila > Hofmannophila pseudospretella. The sequence continues at coordinate 828,429 of OX376324.1, forward strand.
CAACAAAAATAAAATTATTTCATTAGCCCCAAGAAAAGGCTTGGAATACTCCATTTTACTTCGAAAGGGTCGCCCAGGGTCGTCTGCAGGTGGACCGAGACCTGTGACTGAGGAAATGTGCGCCCCCTTTTATTGATCGTTTATAACAGTCAATGGCACAAAGGCACAATTATTGATATGCCGGTTTTGTCTGAATTTCGAAGTAACAATGAAGTAGAAGAATATACTGGCTCTTCTAAAGACTTGAGGATTTTGGTCAGGGGACAAGGTGATGTTCTAATGTTAGCCGCGTCATACGACAACACACTTGGTTGGCGTTAGTTAATCTGATATCTCCCTATTCAGTAATTAATGTAAGAAATTACTCACTCGTGAATAACCATTACGGTACATAGAAGCGTTAAAATCACGAGTAAAAGGCAGTGGATTTTAATGGAGCGCTAATATTATATAATTATTCGCCCGAGGCGCAACTTCACACGTTAGTCTCTGGCGTTGTTATTGGTGAAGTCAATTTAAAGGTTCTATTTTCTCGTTTATTAGATTCGGGAGGAATCGCAGGTAATTACTCGTAGTGAGACTGATTGATATAGTTCCAGTATGCAGGTGTGGGCGCTATGGACGCATTTTCGAGAAATACTGGCATTTTCGAGAAACATTCGGCCTATTAAAGTCCCTAGTGTTGGGGCACAGGCAGACCTCCTCTTGAACAATGGGTAGGGACTCCGAGAGGGTCCAGTGCTTTATTTGACACGCCTCCGGATTGGTGTATTTGACACGCCTCCGGAAACTTTTTTCTTCATACATGCAGGTTTCCTCTGTTTTCCTTCACCGTTAGAGCTGTCGTTAAATGTACATACCTACATATAGTTTCGAACCTTTGAATATGAGCCTGACTTCCACTACGCCACCGACGATATAGGGATACAATTAATGAAGAAAATATACTCACGTTTAATTATTTATTACAAAGTCTATGAGAAATACGTACCAGTCTTATAATAGTTAGTGGAATTATGAAATAATAAAAATAAAACACTTGTGAGGCTGTATCATTTATAAGTACCTAGGTATTTGCCTTTCGTTCTTGGAAGGAACGAACGTTCCGCCAAGAACGAAAGCTATTAGAAAGTATCTTGCAATTCTTTGACTACCTACCTTACACGGGCGATACCTTACCTTACCTTACTTTGCAACAAGTAAAATTCACAACTTTTACCAACTTTTACTTAATAGAAGGAGATAAAAGAAATCCTTCGATATTTTACCACCTGTATTTTATCTCGAAGATAGATATTTAGACAATATCCCTCCTAGTCCTAGCTGGTTTTATACATTACCAAACCTCAAACTACATAGTAAAGCTTATTTGTGGCATAAGTGTTCCTTAGGCCCCTAGGAGTATATTCTCGAAAGTACCGCCCCTGTCCCCTTAAATGTGTCCTTAGTCGTGTTTTTTTTTAAAAACCGTTAGAGATAGAAGAAAACTGTCAATGGTGGAAATAATCTTTATTAAATTGTCTACAAAATAGCACTTGGCTCATTTCGTTAGGTCTAATTGTTTTTGAAATATAAGAACCCAGATTTTTGAAAAAAAAAGTTTTTTGCAAAAGAATATCTTTTGGGCTAAATTTGTAGAAAAGTGACCAGAAATACGTCAAAAGGGTCTAGGTGCTTTTATATATGCGCAAAGTAAAGCATACAAAACAAGATCTAACTCTATGTTGTAATGAAATGAAATGAAATGTATTTGCCAGAACATAGTGAAAATTACAGGTGATTTAAAAAGCATAGGTATCATATGTTCCACCGACAACGGTGTGCAAATCTTTTCTGCTATTTGTTAGTGTCGTAGATACTATTTTATGGAGTAATAACATTTGTCTAGAAGCCACTTGGAAATATTAGTTTTAAATTGGCTACCAGGACCATTTTTAAGGCGACTAGGTAGATTATTATACCCTAAAATTGCCATACAGAAGGAATTCTTTTTATATATAGTCTACTCTGGAACTTGGCAAATAGAGACAGTTCTTGTATCTTGTAGACCTTGGGAAGACATCAGCGTGTTTTGAAATGTTGCGGATATTGTCGAACGAAAATACACATTTGCTTAATGTACATACACGGTTTCGTGACGGATATCGGATCGGATATCGGATCGGACATCGGATCGGAATTCGGATCGGTCATCGGACACCTTAAAGTGTTTCTATCTATCTTAAATCGAATCAGATAACGAACCATATAATATAGGAAATCCCGAACAACGTTTTATTAATTAACAGAATAAAGATACAGTGTTGGAAACAACTCTCCAGCAAGAAACGCCAAGGGTTTATGCTAGTGTTTTATATACCAAAATCTTCCTAGGGGTATGAAGATCACAAATGTGAAACAAATATTTAAATCGGTACAGTATTTTTTTAGTAAATCATGAACAAACATTCATTTTTAGTAGATAAACACACCAAAGGTTACAGAGTTAGACACGACCCCTAGCAAGCAACGCCACTGATTATGCTAGTATATTATATGCTAAAACTTTCCCAGGAATATGGAGATTACATATGTGAAAAAGTTATTAAAATAAGTGCAATAGCTTTTTAGTAAATCGCGTTCATATGTATACATATAACATAACATAACGTTCTTATACATACGTGTCAAAAAGAGAACCTCAATATTTTTAAGTCGCTTTAAAAAGTAAATGCAGATCAGAATAGATTGACATTATTCATTGCACCCAAGGACCTTTTAACCACTAGACCAAAAAACTTACGGTTCTCGCCCTTACCCCGCTAGACTTGAATTGTAATTCGCTGTCCAACTCTGAATATTTGACCGGAGTTACGAAACACCTCTGTTAGTTCGGCATAGACTTTCGACGTGAAACGATATGCTAAAAAACCTATAAAAAATGTTAAATGTTGTGTCAAGTGGTGCCAAAGTTATAGCAATAAGAAGAGCAACGTTTCATTCCACGTGTAAGTAAGATTTTTTTCGTTTTTATAATAATATGCTTTTTCATAAAATTTCTATTTATTGTTGTTTTATTACGCTATACGAGTATTATGAAAAGTTGAAATGAGTCCATACATGAGCCTACTAACTACGAACTTCGTAAATCGGTCGCTTTATATACCTCTAGTGTCAGATCTTCTTCTTTAATGTAGTGCATCGCTAATGTCATAGTAATAGTAAATAGACAGTGCCATACACGCGACAAGCGCCATAATAGTGCATACCTACATGGAAAATCTTTGCGCGTAGTAGAGCCTAATGATGTACGATTCTGCAGCGGTGTAGAATATTTGTATAATTCGGAGTTATATGTGCATCCCCTCCCCCCAAAAACCAGTTGAACGAATTTTCATACATTATGAAGTGCATTTCGGGTCCAGTGGTTAAAAGGTCATTGATTGCAGCTAATGGAACCAGCCCCCTTCTCCCCCCTCCCCCGAGGCCTCAAAAGTCCGTTAAAAATTTCCAGCCATCAAACTTACCTTCATCTCTCCCATAACCCCCTGTAGATACTTTTTTCTTACTTTTAAGGGGTGGTGGTACGCTGGCACCCTAGGAGTGCGGACTTTCGACGATATACTCCTAAAGTCCTAAGGAACACAGACTCACACCACACCAGCATTTAGCTGCGTTTATGTCTGACATGGCTTTATATGCTAAGATCCCTTTGTTTTTTCCCCAATGGAATAAACAAATTAAAAAAGTAAAGTCATATTTTACTATTTTTTGACTGGGAGTTTTTCCCGCGCTTTTGTGGCGTCCACGTCAGCTTTGTTTCGATTTGTCTTGCAAATTGTTTTACAGTAGTGCTTTTCTAGTAAGAATGGTGTTTCTTGCTCGAAAAACTTCGACAAGATGTGAATAATGTGTGGGACAGTGAAGTAAAGTCAAATAAGACGCTGCAGCCCGATCCGTACTTGGCTGGATTTTGAAGAGCCATACTGCGTCCGGGACGCCTTCTTCTTTGGTTCGGATGGTGCAGAAGCGTGGAAGATTCTCCCAGATAGCATTGAAATGTGTCACACCAGCATTTTAATGAAGACTTGCAAGAGTTGTTTACATCAGACATGGCTGTATGTGCTCAGTTCCCTTTGCTTTAAAAAAAAAATAACAACAACTATTTTTTGACTTTTGTGTTTTTGGAGGGTTTTTGGATTTATTTGGACTAAAACGTATTACATACATCCTCCTTGGTTTTGACTTTTTGATTAGTCTTCTGTTTCCTTCGTACAGTCAGTTAATCAGTTTTAGTTAGTCCACTACAACAATGGAAGTAAAGTCCTTGAATCAGCGCCAGCGGTTCCTGCAGGCCACTTTCGAGGTGCAAAATGATTCTGGAACACACCTAAGCCCAAAATATGTTCTAAACGGAGCCACCTTCCAAGTTAAAGTTATTATTTTGAACGCCAACCGCTTCTGTGATGACCATAATATAGTTTTCATTAAGTTCAGAACGCACGACACCAACTCGGAGTACGCGTTAAAGTTGTCGAGTAAGAAGTTTAAGCTAACCAATAAATGCTACAAGAGTGACGATAGTACTTGGCGCCAGATCGCTCTGTACAAACCAGACTACGTGAATATGGACATCAGTCTCGACTATTCATTCGACATCAGCATTCGGATAGACACTGTGAAGCCCGAGGACAACTTCATTGCAACTCTGTACGAAGACGACGAGCTCACGGACTTTGAACTCAGCAGTGAAGAGGGCTCCGTTCTCGTACATAAGACCATTTTAGCTGCGGCCAGCCCTGTACTCAAACGGATGCTTCAAGGAGAGTGGAACGAAGCCAAACAAGGAAGAATAGAAATATCTGGAATTCCCAAATCAGCCCTGCAACACCTCAAAGACTACATTTACCTCCGTAAGTTGCCCGAAACAGGGTTAGAGCAGATACTTCTACTAGCCTCATGCTATATGATGCCGGAATTGGAACAGAAGTGCATAGATAAATTGATGACTAAAATCAATGCGACGAATGCAATTGATCTGTCTGAATTTGCAATTCAAAACAAGATGACGCGGCTGCATTTGGCCATTTTGGAATGCTTCCAGAATGATGTGGTTAAGGTGGACGATGTGAGAGCCAAGATTGGTGAGAAACGTAAGAGTAAGCCAAATGATACGGCTGCAGTTAACAAAGCTTGTCAGAATGTTGATGAGTAAGCTGGTAGTGGTTTAATAAGGAGTGCCTTGTATTGTGGTCCGGGACAAAGTTACAGACAATTTATTATGTATGATGTAACTGCTTCGTTTTATTCTTTGCCTACCATATGATATGAGTATATGACAAATAAAATTATTTTTATTTTGATACACCTTTTACTATCTTGAATTTAGTTAGGTCACTGACCTGTAATAACTATTCTATAGTTGTTGGGTTTTTTTAAGGCAAAGGGAACTGAGCCCATACAGCCATGTCTGATGTAAACAACTCTTGCAAGTCTTCATTAAAATGCTGGTGTGACACATTTCAATGCTATCTGGGAGAATCTTCCACGCTTCTGCACCATCCGAACCAAAGAAGAAGGCGTCCCGGACGCAGTATGGCTCTTCAAAATCCAGCCAAGTACGGATCGGGCTGCAGCGTCTTATTTGACTTTACTTCACTGTCCCACACATTAATCACATTTAGTAGACGTTCTTCGAATAAAAAACACCATTCTTACTTGAAAAGCACTACTGTAAAACAATTTGCAAAACAACGAAAAAAAGCTGGTGTGGACGCGCCAAAAGCGCGGGAGAAACTCCAACTATTCTATAGACACAGATATTACAGGTCTGACAGGTAGGTACTTGGGTAATAAAAATGTTATATCTTCTAGGGATAGGGATTTTACCCGATAAAAATTAAGCAAGTGTTGCTCACAAACGGTGAGCATTTCCCAATGTCCTTTAAAATATATCAGTACATTCGTTTGAATCTCCAAGTAATCGTACAGTAGGACATCGATTTCATGGTGTAGGGCCGTAGCATCGATTATTATTATAAGATAAGATTTATTGTGTAAAAGTTTAGGTAATAATTACAAATATTGCACATATAGTCCCATAAACATGTCACACTAAACTCCAGGTTTACAGGCATATACACAAAATTCACAAATTAATAAAAACATACATTTATACAAATATGAAAATTAAAAGAAAGAAATTAAAAAAATATAAAAAAAGAGAATGTCATTAAAATTTATACAATGTCAATAATATTAAATTTACAAAATGTCAATAATAATCCAAATTAAATATAAATCAGCAATCAATTATCGTTTATCGTCCAAAAATTCCTTGACGCTATAAAAACATCTTTCTACAAGCCATGGTCTCACAGTAAATTTAAGTTTATTAAGTTTCATCGATTTAAAGTCATCCGGAAGCTTGTTATACATTTTGACGCTCATTATGAACGAATTTTTGGATACTAATGTTAAGTTACATAGAGGTTTATATAATTTTTAACGATATTGAGAGCGTAGGTTTCTTGAACTAACTTCATAGTTATGTTGAAAAAGGTTTTTATGTTTATGGACGAAAATACAAATGTCTAAAATATAGATACAGGGTAGCGTCAATAACCGATATTTTTTAAAGAAGGTCCTACAGGAGTCCATTTGATCCAATCCGAAAATAGCACGGATACATTTTTTTTGCAACAAGAACGCTTTAATATTGTCACTTGAACTACCCCATATAATAACTCCATATCGTAATGCTGAGCCGACATAGCCATTATAAGCAGTGATTGCAGCCTCCCTAGAAACCACTTGGCTAACTCTTCTAAGGGCATAAATGAACCTGTTTATTTTTGAACAGAGATTATGTTTGTGTTGTCCCCAATCACAGTTACTATCCATAGTTATACCAAGGAATTTAGTGGATGTTACCTGTTCTACATTTTGTCCGCTATAAGTTACATTCAAATCTATGGGTCTACCACGCTTTGTGTAGAATTGCATGCATTAACTATGTTATTATATCCTAACTTATCTATATTGATTTAAGTACCTACTCGACCTAAATCTCAAAAGAACCTCTCCCTCAGTGTCACGTCAGGAATAGAATAGATACCTACTCTATTAGGAAGATTCGAAATAAGCAATGACAACACTGAATTATTCAAAATGACAACTGGCTCAAAAGGGCTTGAGCCAGAGCCGTAAAAATAAATATATATATTTTTTTACATATACCCCTGTATTCGCTCAGTCAGTACAGTAGGTACAGTCGACAACAAAATTGGCTAAGCACAATAACCAAAAATTACTAAGCACGATAACTCTGCTAAGTTGATAAAAAAGCAATGAATGTGCAGCTACCTTTGAACAATGAGTGTTCAGCGACTTCTGAACAATAAATGTTTAGCTAGGTACTTTTGTAATTCTCAAATGTTAACAAATATTTGTATATCACACTGTTTAGTAACATTAGGAACTTTTAGTGTGCAGGTGTTTTGTAAAGAAGATGGATTCACTCCCATACAAAGTGCGGCTCAGCGATTTAACTTATTAATTTACAAAAAAACTGTCTCGACATTGCAGAAGAAAATAAAATATTTATAATACGATAGCCCAAATTAAGATAAACACGGTGATATCTTTATTATTTTCCAATAACCTGAAATCATTTTGTAATTAAAAAATCTCTGATGTGACTTTCATTTGACTTGATCGACAATTATTGAATTTAAGATTTTGTCAAAAGTTTAGGTGTCTGGAAATAATGAATTAGTGTATGAAATACTACAAAAATTTTAAAAACTTAACGTATTTCTTTTAAACCTCTTTGGTGGTGGCAATAACTTCTTCGTACGTTGGCCTGCCTGGGGGAGGCCATGCTTTTGGATCTGTTCATAAACTTTCGTTGCCGACTGTACCTACGGTAGTCTGAGTCTCGGTCAATTGTTAATCAAGTACGTTTGTCACTTTATTATATGTATTGTCGCCCGCACTTCACTCGCGCGCGAATCGCGGCGCGACAGGTGGATGGATTGCGTTCGCGCTTCGCGGTGTTCCACGTCCGGTGTCAGGTTTTTGTACCGCGACAAAGGGTATGAAGAAAGCGAACGCGAAACCATCAACACTCGTGGTATTGTTACAGTAGCGTGCACGCGGTGACGAGCGGTCGTGCGTGCTATACTACATTTAATTAAAATTAGCGTTTCGTGGATTAATCAGATGACGGATGAGAATCAGTACCATAATGAACATTCCTGTGGCTGATTTGAAGAAAAAAAAGGACTCAATAATGTCCATTTACAGAACGTACAATAGCGTCATGGCAGCGGTAGCAGCTGTGTCCGCGTTTATTCTTGTCGAGCGCGCGAAGAACTAGACTGCGAAAAGTTGCGAGTGTAGAGAGACATATTGTTGCGCAGACTTCGCGGGCGACTCGCGCGACAATATGTCGCGGTGACGCGCCGCGGTTCGCGGGCGAGTGTAGAGCGGGCTTAACTTAACACTCAGAAAAAGGTGTCACTTTGATTTACCTACGTCGTTATTACGTTTAAACATTTCAATTAACAATGGAAGTAAATAACCTGATCACTAGAGGATGCACGCTGCAGGCAAGTTTTGTAGTCAAATATTGTAATAACGGAACCAATTATTACAAGGTTTCTAGCCCCGAATACAAGATAAATAATACAACCTTCCAAATGCAAGTGATCATTATGTCACCAGAACCCTGCGGCAATGACTGCTTCTCATCATCATCAACCATTCGTAGATGTCATCATTTAATTCACATGAAATTTTCCAAGAATCTTCAGGACTACATAAACTACGATTTAAAGTTTTCGAGTAGTAAACTTAACAATATCAATCAGGTTTTCAAAAGCGACAGCTGTTGGCGTCTTATCCACGAGTACACAGCGAAAACTGCCTTTGCCACGAACCGTGCAGCTTATAGTGGTAGTATCGCTACAGAGTGCTCATTCGATGTATCCGTCGAGGTTATCAGTAACCTCGAAACAGCCAACCTCGAAAAAAGGGGCTCGTTCGCATACATTTACAATGATACGGATTCAACTGACTTCGAGCTCCACGGGGAAGACGGCTCAGTCCCAGTACACAAGGCAATATTAATATCGTGGAGTGATTTTTTCAGATCTGCAGTTATGAGTGATTTTTGTGAAAAACAACGAGGGTTTATGAGTATCCCAGCATCAAAAAAGACATTGCAGCATCTCAAAGATTACATGTACTTGCGCACATTATCTAATACGGACTGCGTTGCAGATTTTGAGCATCTCATCTTGCTAGCACACCAATATATGATGACAGAACTAGAAGAGATGTGTGTGGACAAGTTAGTTACTTCAATAACTGCTGAGAATGCTCGTCCACTACTACATTTTGCAATTCGCCATGAGATGTTTAAACTGGAACTTGCATTGTTGAATTGTTTTGAAAACGGTGCCGTTAAAGTGGAGAATTTGAAGGAAAATGCACAAGGCAAACGTAAAGAGATACCAGAGAAAGCCGAAAGAATATGTAAAACCAAAAAAAAAAAATCCACATGATCAGCAGGGCTACCTACTGAATATGTTAGATCAGTGAATTCAACTGAAGATGACAGCTATGCTTTAAATATATTTGACAAATATTGACTTCCTATAAGTATTCTGTTTTACTATTTATCATTTAATAAAAATTAAGAATATTTAATGAATGTTAAATTAGATTTTGGTTACCTATGTATCAACAGTGATCGGAGTTATAGGAGTGAAAATACCTAAAGTTGGCGAAGACACATAACCACTGATCGGAGTAGGTAGGGCTCTTTCGGCTCAATGTCCTCAAAGGTTATATTAATATGGATATTATTTCGGGATCCCGTTTTAAGTTATCGAGCAAATGTTGTAAATTACTTTTATAAACCTCGCCCTTACTCGGCGCATTACGATTTTTTTAAAATTGTGAACTTACGAAGAAGTTAAAACACTACCATAGGTACACTAGCGCCATGAATCTTAAAAAAAAATATTTCGCCATCAATCTTAAATGTGTATCAAAACAAATATAACGTTAAAAATCTAATCCCGGGATTATTGGGCATACTTATCCATATTATGACCGTATGTGGCAAGTACCAAAAACAGCCCTACCTACTCCGATCATAGCACATAACATAGAGTTGTTAAAACCACCAAATTTTATTATCGAGTATCGGAAATCACGGTACTATGTTTTTAAATACCGGTGATTCGTGATTTACATATTACCTATATTAATTTTGTTTCAAAATCCCGGGTTCCCGGAGGCATATTTATATTAAAAATATGTTTAATATAAAGGACTTCAAATCAATCTAACGAATCACGGGTATTAATAAACATAGTGCCATAATCTCCGGTACTCAATAATAAAATTTGGTGGTTTTAACAACTCTATGTTATGTTCCTTCGCCTACTTTAGGTATTTTCACTCCTATAAATCCGATCACTGATTATCAAGATAAGTAGATTTTATGGGCATGTGTAATGTAATTATGTAATGTGCATGTGTAATGTGCATGTGTAAATTGAAAATAAAAAACATTTTATAAAAGTAGAATATTGTATTCAATACATTACAAATCTCATGGCACCATCCAAAGGCACGTGCGAATCATTCCTTCTCGCGCAACTTTAACAACCTATATACATATTTAAAAGTTAACTTACATTATTTGTTATTAGCACAAGTTCTTCGTTGTTTTAACACCTAATACTGACCTAAGGTAATAAATTAAATACCTACCTACACGCTTAGTTTATAGAAGTCACTGTTGATTTGTACGTTATTGTTATTTATTATTTTACATAAATAATCACGTAATTTTTTTTTGGGAATCAAATAATGTGGATTGAATTTGGTAAATTATCAGTATTACCACACGATAAAACGATTTCACCCAAAATGTGGTTTTGATACGTAACATTAACATAACATAAATATTATTTACAATGTAAACATAGAATTGTGATGTTTCGAATAAAAAGTTTAAGAAAATAGACAATAAAACAACTTATCCATGAAATCGACGACTACTCTGAGCTAATTAGAGTAATTAGGTATAATTATGATTACAACGGGTTGCGACGCTAAAGTGGCGATGGGCGGGACACTTGGTTAGACGTGGCGATGGCCGGTGGACCAGAGCACTCACTGAGTGGTGGCCAAGGTTGGGGAAAAGAGGAGTAGGCCGTCCAGCAGCCAGATGACATCACCAAAGTCGCATCGAAGACCTGGATGCGACTAGCACAGGATCGTATAGGGTGGCACAAAAGAGAGGAGGCTTATACCCTGCAGTGGGACGACGTGGGCTGATGATGATGATGATGATGATTACAACTATTAATTCTAATTAAAATACACTCAAATGTTTTCTGACGAAAAATCCATCAATATAATAAAAGTCGAAAAATAAAATCATCCATTGACTCAATAACAATAATTTAACAAAAATAATTACTATTATTGTAAAATAACTAAGTATCGTTATCATATCACTTCAAATAAATTAACGATAAGGTACATATTCATTTAACGATAAGGTACATATCCATTTAACGATAAGGTACATATCCATTTAACGATAAGGTACATATCCATTTAATTACATACTTACAATACAACAATTTAATCACATGCAATTTATTCTACGATTTGACAGACGTATTAGATACTTTTACAAGAAGCTTTTCCCATAATTTTTACATATCACAATGGTGTTCTGTGTGTAGTTGTGAATTATCACAACTTTATCTTAAACCCAAATACGGACTCCATATAATATTGCACGTGATTAAAATGAAAACCTATACTATGTGTGAAATTTCACATAAAATCATAAAAATGCCAACACATCGATACAAAAACTCGCTATTAATCACGCTGAAAAAATGACCCACCTGATAGTAAGTGATCATTGTCATAAACTAATACTATATTTAAGGAAGGTAAGGTACCCCTAATCTAATCCAACGTACACCCGATTCTATCCAATATACCACCGACTATCCAATGTACCCCCAATACTATCCAATGTATCCCCGCTTCTATACAATGTACCCTCGATCCTATACAATATACCACCGACTATCCAATGTACACCCGATCCTATCCAATGTACCCTCGATCCTATCAAATGTACCTCCGATCCTATCTAACGTATCAGCTCCTATACAATGTACCCCTGATCCCCTACATCCACTATGCCCGTGCGCTGGCCGGGTGGTAGTGGTAAGTGATGACGTTGTGCGCGTGCGTGAAGGCGGGCGGCGCGGTGGCAGCGGGTAGCGGCGAGGGCGCGGGGGCGGGGGCCTGCAGCGCGCGCGTCTTGCCGCCCAGCGTGCACCGCGTCGTGGCGCCGCTCTCCACTTCCGTCGGCAGGTCCGAGCCAGTCAGCCTGTGGGCACGGGGTTACGTCAGATAATGATGATGCTCGGAAATGTGGTCAATACACTCAAAGATACCGGTCGGGATAATAGCTGCAGGCGCCGAGGGTGGTGGGGTGGGGGGCGAGGCGGAGGCGGAGTTGATGCGGAGAACAGCAATATAGTCAGCACCCCCCGCCCTCCGCACCACCAGCCCGAGCAGCTCCAGCTCCTACTGCACAGCGCCACTTCTTTCCTTTTATGGACGCTTAGTACTTTCAGCTTGAAAACAGTATTTGAAATGTGATATATTTTTGATTTCATCGCATTATTTGAGAAAAATTCTATACAAGCCTCGACGGAAATAACTATTTTCGGCCTGGGAGTTTTAAAAGGAAACGAGCCTTACAAAATACTTCGCGGTCGGAAATGGCTCCTGGCCCTCTGATGTAATATTATATATTTCCAGACAGTAGTATCAACCTTGGGATCTTAAAGGCCAGAGTGAATAGGCATTTACTGGACCCGCATGCTCCATCGTCAACCTCATCGTCGCTTACCATCAGGCGAGATCGAGGTCAAATGCGGGTTTAGTAGTAAAAAAAACTATAACTAGTAATTTCCGGCCTATAGTTGTAGGTCTCCCAGATTTCAATGGGAAGACGCGGTGGAAAGTGACCTGCGTGAGCTACACTCCGACAACTGGAGGTAGGTGGCTTGTCACGATGGAGCATTGGCGTCTCTTGGTTGGTGGCGGGACCACTACCAGGTAGTTCTTGACACTCACAGGCCCACTACCAGGCCGTTCTTGACACTCACAGGCCCACCACGAGGCCGTTCTTAACACTCACATGTGGTATCTGTTCGCGAGCTCACCCACTAGGTCAGGTGCGGCACGGGGTGGGGCGGCACCAGGCCCACTACCAGGCCGTTCTTAACACTCACATGTGGTATCTATTTGCGAGCACGCCTACCAGGTCGGGCGATGCGGAGGGCGGCACGGGGTGGGGCGGCACCAGGCCCACTACCAGGCCGTTCTTAACGTTCACAGGCCCACTACCAGGCCGTTCTTAACACTCACATGTGGTATCTATTTGCGAGCACGCCTATCAGCTCGCCTACCAGGTCGGGCGATGCGGAGGGCGGCACTGGGTGGGGCGGCACCAGGCCCACTACCAGGTCGTTCTTGGCCGACGGGATGCTGATTACTACTAGCTGCACATCTGTGCTCATGATGCGGATCGCTCCCACCTGCAAATATTCACGACAATACTCAGCATTAGGTAACTATAATAAAGTATTCGAATAATCCTGTACAGGTATATCAGGATAACGCCCAGGCTACACGACGGTTCTTAGTTCCAGTATCGGTCGTTTCCATGGAACCGGTGCTTCAAATAAACTCAAACAAAAATGCAGTGTCGACTAGTCCGTCGTCGTCGTCGTGAAGTCCGAGACTGAGGCTGGGACTATACGAGCCGGTTCCAGCGACGGTTCGGTTCAGGTACCGGTACCGGACGTGTTGACTGACACCTTCATCAAACTTAGTTAAAGTTTGATGAAGGTGGTGTGCAGCACAGGACAAAGGGGACTGCCTCAGCCTGTTGCCGGAGCGCTTTTAGCACTGCGGCGCTGATTCTCAGGCATCCCCTGTGTGCCAGGGATCACTCCAAGGGAAACACTTTATTGTACACAAATACAGGAAAAGTAAAAACTACAGCACAGTAGCACATGTACAAAGGCGGCCTTATCGCTTAAAGCGATCTCTTTCTTATCTATCTATAGATGAACCATTTAACTCGGACGAGTTAGAAGGGCGTGGCGTGACGACACAGGGCGCGCGTGCGGCTAGCGGGAGGGGTTACTACCGCACGCTCGCTCTCTGTCGTCACGCCCCGCGTTCCTCCGACTTTACGGGCGCCTGACTTAAATGGTTCATCTATAAAAACCTTTTATATTACTAAGGGAAGGACATAGCAATAAGACGTCAGATCTGTTACAATTGTAGGCCTTAATATGAATTCACGATTCATTTCGAACGTTTTTTGTTTTTGTTAAAAACAACCCACCATAGCACCTGTCTAATGCCCTACTTTAAGTCAATTTGCCGACAGGTGTCGCTATACATCTATACCTGGCGGCATCGTTTTGTGACCTCAGTTTTATATAGTATTTTTAAGAAATTGTACTCTTCGAAAGTTCATGGCTTTCATTCTTTTTGATATAGGCGCCCTATGCGCAACCAGCACCTGTTTTACGGATCCATAACACTTGACACATAAATCGACGATCAGGGTTTAAAACACATCTCACCTCAGTAATAGGCGTGGGTTTCTTGAGCGGCTTGAAGGTGTCGGCGTCCAGTTTGAAGACGGCGGACTCTGTGACGAGCAGGCAGCGCTCGGCCAGCTTGTTGTACCGGTTGAACTTGTGGACCTTGCACGAGAACAACGGCCGGCCGGACTGTTGGGACTTCTGGAGGGTCGTGATGGAGGCTTTGTAGAGCGCTGGATGAGAAAAATAGGTTCTCTTGAAGGTGGTATAACTGTGCAGTCAGTCTAGGGTGGTACCACCCTAATACCTATTTCAGTTTGAGGGGTAAGGGCGATTGTGCACTACACGGAATTTTATGGTCCAGCAGTTCGATTTCTCACTCGTCGTAGAGTACTGGCGTGTATGTTATTTTTTTTAATATATATTAGCTACGACAAACAGGCAGACGGGCCACCTGAAGGTAAGTAGTCACCGTCGCCTACAGACACGTGCAATACCAGGGGTATTACCAGGTGCAATACCAGGGGTATTGCACGTGTGTTGCCGGCCGTGGAGGGAGAGGACTGTGGAATGTGATGTCGTAGCGCTGTGGAAAAACGTCGGGTGGAAGAGAGTTCCACATTTTGCAGGTGCGTGGTAGAAACGTTCGTGTAAAACGGGTCGTGGTAGACACCCAAGGCTTTAGAAAGTGCGGGTGAAAATTGAGCCGCCGACGAGTGGTGCGATTCAAGAAAGTAGACGACGGCACCAAGTCAAATAGTTGTTAAACAGGTACATCGATTACGGACAGTAAATTTCCGTGTAGTGCACAATCGGCCTTAGAGAGCCAGCGTAATAGGACATAAAACGCACAGCGTTGCGCAGATGGAGTCACTAGCTCACTCCATAAACAGAAAAGCAAAACGAAACGTTATTTTTGAAGATATCACAAATTTATCGTTATTTGGGTTAGTTTAATTTAATTTCTCAAAAGCTATAGTAAAATTGTGACGATAACATGGCATCATTGAAAATAGCAGACCTAAAAAATATGTTAAGACAGCGTGGCGCGAGTCTGAAGGGTAAAAAAAAGATTTGGTAGAAAGGAACGTATCTACATGTCGATTGGCTACGTACCATTGTACTAGTGGCGCCTCTAGAGGTAAAACATTGCAAGATTATCTCCTAATTACCGGCACATCTAACTTCTTAAGTTTAGCAGTGAATATGTTTGTTTTGTGAGCAATAAAGGGTATTTGTCTTCCTTTCATACACACCCTCTCACATACACGCATACTTAATTATTTAATTAATTTCATAACCTTATATAATAATAATAATTACTTGGTCCTGGACCCGTGAGCTTCGCTTTAAACAGACCCCAGAAATAGGAGATAACCTAACAGGTAAACATAAAATAATAATAATAAACTTTAGGAAGTGAAGCTCACTTGGTCCTGGACCTGTGAGCTTCGCTCTAAACTGACCCCAGAAATGGGAGAAAACCTAACAGGTAAACATAAAATAATAATAATAATAAATTTATTATGTCATCATAATATAGAGATATCACTTCTGATATCTTTATCTCAGGGTATCCTAGTGTGGGAGCCAGGGAAATCTGAGAAAATGTAAAAGACACTGTCTGCATGAATTTTTATTTTATTTTTAAGATCTCCCACCAGGCGGGGTGTTGTGCCTGGTGACCAGGTGTCCTGGTCCAACTATGGATGTTGGAGCTCGTATATATGTGAAGGCCCAGGAAAATTTCGATAGCGCGTTCTACACCGATGTGAATAGGTACTAGTTTCTTTAGTAGGTACTTGTTTTTTGTATTTCGCACACAAATAAATGAATATTTACGGTATTTTTTTATTGCTTCGATCAACTTACATGGACATCCTAAAGAAAGATCTGAAATTAGTTTTTCGATATCTCAACTAACATCAGAGATATTAATGGTTAAAGTTAGTATTTGAGAGATGCTCTGTCCCTTTTTAGCAAAACAGTTCTTTATGTAGCCAGGACCTGCTTGAATGGCGCTAGGGAACACTGACGTCATAATACTTATTGCCGTTTCTATTTTTGATTGCCTGTAGCTGTTTTATTTTTCAACGAATTTTAATTCTGTCTTCACATTTGACCATCAATGTATGACTCTTTATTAATTTTTAAGTAATGCATTCAATATTTTATACTTGGAATTAGATCTATAATTTGAATAGTGACTGACCTGACTTTGCGTTGTACTTGTCATCAGCCAGGTAGTCCCCCAACCACTGCCGCCCCGCGCCCCACTGCCCCCTCCTACCCCTCAACACACTGGCCGCACAGATCTTCATCTTGAGCTGCGGCCACTGCTCTCTGGGGATCGGTTTGAGGGTCAGGTACGCCCGCCAGCGACGGTACGCCGCCTGGATGAGGGGGGTCCGGACCCCCTTGGGGGCCACCGGCCATCTCTTGACGAGGCCCCGGTTGCGGTGGAGCTCTGTTTGGAGCTCTGATATGTAGCGCCGGAAGCGGTAGCGTCTGGGGATTGAAGAGTTCATTTTAGTCTTATTAGGGGTTTTTATTGGTACCGATTTCGCACTCGGTAAACGGAAATATCATCCTCCCTCTTAGGGGCCGTTCATTAATTACGTAAAGGTCCCGGGGGGGGGGGGGGGGTGGTTAAAAATCTCTACGACCTTATCTTGGGGAGGGGGGAAGCTATTATTACTATAGATGTTGTAATTCACGAACGCAAGAACTAAACTAGATTTTTAATTAAACTGGACCTAAACCTTTTCTAACGACATTTAATTATTAAACGCTTTTTAGGGATACTCTAGGTAAAGAGGGGGGGGGGGGGGGGGGGGGGTCAGATAAATCAAAAATCCTTACGTAATTAACAACTCCTTACATAATTTATATCATACGAGTGTACGTGACGTGAGTTTTACCCAGAATAGGTTTGTCTTGTTACACGTAATCCCTCCGCGGCTACCTGTATTGCTGTTCTGTATCAGACATATCCAAAAGGGTGGTATCCAGGCTGACTCCGCACAAAGACTCGTACAAGTCACTACTCACTTCCACGCGTTGTAGATGACGTAAGCCGCCTTGAGCTTCTTGTAGCGCATGCGCGCTAACGTGCCGCGCCATAGCTTCTGCAGTAGAATGACGATGGAGGGGATCAGCTCCGCGCGAGCGGCCTCCAGACTGTGCAGGGTTTTGGCACTCCTACGGGGAAATAAAAACAAAATATAGGACCATAGACATAGCTCATAAGATTAGCAAGCTGAAGTGGCAGTGGGCCGGTCACATCTGTCGCAGAACCGACAACCCAGCGGTTGGTGGTCGGTGGTAGACGAGTTCTGGAGTGGAGACCGCGTTTGGGCAAACGTAGTGTGGGACGCTCCCCTGCGAGATGGAGCGCCGATCTGCGCAAGGTGGCTGGCAGCGACTGGATGAGAAGAGCCGAAGATTGGGCTCAATGGCGCGCCCTGGGAAAGGCCTATGTCCAGCAGTGGAATAGAGTGGGCTGCTGATGATGATGAATATAATCAGATTGCAATTATTCGGTTTCCGTATCAATTTGACACTTGCCAGCCGTATCATTGTAGGACGTATGACGTATAATGTTTAGATTCGCCAGGGGTGCTACTCCCTGATGGAATCTAGGGAGGTGGGGGCGATTCCTACGTCGCTCGGAAAACCAGGGTGGTGTACCAAGAAAAGTATTTTTTAAATCTTTTTTCTGCTCCATTTTTTCAGCCAGAGGGGTGGCCATTTTGTAAAGGACATGTTTTCCCATACAAATGCCTATAGCAACGATGCGAACGTAGTCGCAGGCCGAGCTCCACATAGGGTGAAGCCCGGAGTGTCCCCGTTGCAAGCGAATCAGAGGCCCAGCTGTCATTTTTTGCGAGGCCGAAAGCCGTGCTCCGCCTAGAGCGGAGGGGCTGGAGGGGTCCAGTTCCAAGTAGAGCTCGGTGCTTCAGCGAGGCCGGAGACCGACCTTACCCCTTTAAGTCTTTATTTTTGGCTCGGCCGGAAGGCGAGCCCAAAAACCTAGCTGTATTGTATAGTCAAACCCTGACCTGATGAACAGCTTAGTGTGCCCGTACTGCACGTCCGTGACCTGGAGATCCTTCAGCAGCACCATGACAGCGTCCTTGTCGGAGTTACCGCGGAAGTTGGGCCACGTGTACTGGGACAGCATCTTGTACCGCTTGAGGAAGCGGTCGTACCGCTGCCGCGACGCGAACCCGGCGCGACGCACGCGCACGTTCTCCACCAGGCCCAGGTAGGCTACTTGGTGACGGGCCTGCGAAGAAAGACCATATTTTCAGTGCCGCATTTGACATAAGGGTATGTTTCGTAAGCAATTTCGCTTTGTCTAGTAATGGTTGCCGAATAAACATCATTGGACTCAGGGGATGCCTGACAATCAGCGCCGCAGTGCTAAAAGCGCTACGGCAACAGGCTGAGGCAGCCCCCTTTTCCCGGTGCTGCACACCACCTTCATCAAACTTAGTTACTTTTGCTTATTTATTTGTTTTTGTAATAAAGTGTATCTATCTACAACGATTGTAGTTTCGTGAAATAGGGTCTACAGTAACAAGGGGCGCAGGCCTCCCCTTGCACACGGAGGTACGGGCCATGGATTCACCGAGCGGGCCCAGTGCTGTGTGGTGGATTTCACACGCCTTCGGAAACTTTTAATTCCCTCAGACATGCAGGTTTCCTCACGATGTTTTCCTTCACCGTTAGAGCAGGTAAATGTATGCGAGTCTTCGAAAAAATCCGATAAACTCATTGGTACATGGCATTCTGTTTCGAACCCGGATCTTCCGCATGGGAGTCCGGCGTCCAAGCCACTAGGCCACCGACGTTCACAGCCAGTAGATGCTTTCAATATGTATCGCCTTAGTGGTTAAACAATCAGACAGGCTCACCAGCTGGTCGTCCCAGGTGTGCGCCACTTGCAGCGGGTTGGGCTTGACGCAGCGCACGTAGAAGGGCTCCTTGCTCTGGAGGCCGGTGACCAGCGCAGACATGGAGTTGCGGAACAACGTCGCGGCCGACGGAGGACGTTTAGATGTCTTTATAGAATAGAAAATACTATAGTTAGACAAGGGGTTCTTAGACGTACTAATATTAGACTTCGGTGTAGACTGTGGGGTTAAAGAATGTTGATGGTTCATCTTTAGGGTCTTCCTTCATGATACACACAGGATAGGTTAGGTAGGTAAATATGTATTTCAAAACGGACGGGCGACAACCGATCAGAACGGACGAAACTGGCCCAAAGCCTGATCTGTTGCAAAACCTTTGGTGCCTTTCCACCAAAGCTGTGCGAGGAAGCGAGGTGGTGAACAAGGAAAAAATCCGCCAATAGGATCGCTCTATTCTCACGTCATATCACGTGATGATTAAAATGGAGCGTTCCTATTGGCGGATTTTTTTCTCGCTTACTTAGAGCACTAACCTTCTGGCTCCATTATCACGTCATATCACGTGATGATTAAAATGGATCGATCCTATTGGCGGATTTTTTTCTTGCTCACTTGGGAGCACTAACCTTCTGTATGTTGGCGCCGCCCTCCGGCCACATGGCGGCCAGAGACCTGTTGGTGGACGAGTGCAGCAGCCGCTTGAGGTCCTGCCATAAGGAGTCCTTGTTCTTGTCCATGAAGCCAGCGATGCAGTACGTCACGTCGCCCGCGTAGTGCCTGGTGGACACAACACGCTTTTGATTAGTATTTTTTTAAATCAAGACAGGGCAGTTAGTGTTGCCGCAGTGTGAGGCGAGGCGAGTAGCCGCGGTGTCGACAGGCGCTTTCCACTCTCCGTGATTAAGGTAGCCAGAGCCGTAAAACTGCCAACGTTTAGTTTTGCAGTTTGTTTATCAAAGTTCCACGAGACCCTTTAGATGTGGGAGCGAGATCGCGCTATAGCAAATTATGTTTTATCCCTTTTTATCTATTTCATTTTAGACACAATTTGACCGCGAACCCGTGAATTGTTATTGACTGACAGTGACAGATCGCCCCTACGTGCGAGAGCCATCTATAAGAACAAAAACGAACTCAAAAAAGAAAACCTCCCATTACCTTTTTCATATCTTCACACTACACTGTCGCTAATCTGTTCAATGTCCAATTAACTTCAGAGGTTGCCTGGAAGAGATCGCTTTAAGCGATAAAGCCGCCTTTGTACATATCAAACTTAAACTTTATCTGCTTGAAATACAAAAGTCGTTGCCATAGACAAAGCAAATACAAGTTTGGCTACATCGAACAGTAGTACCTATCCTTCCTTCAGTTTCATCTTCATTGCTTGCTTTATTTTTATTTATTTTTTCTCTATTTTATACAATATACAATACCTATATATAATACCTACATACACACCTTCCTGTACTCTAATTTAAAATTTAAAAATTAAGTACCTTCCTTCGTTTCCTAATATTTTACTTGTTTATTAATATTTCCGTTATTTATATGTTCCGGTAGTGTATCATTAAGGAGTGATCCCTGGCACTCAGGGGATGCCTGACAATCAGCGCCGCAGTGCTAAAAGCGCTCCAGCAACAGGCTGAGGCAGTCCCCTTTGTCCGGTGCTGCACGCCACCTTCATCAAACTTAGTTACGCTTATTTATTTGTTTAATATTATTTTTGTCTTCTGTACCTAGTTGTTTGTATGTGTGTGTGTGTGTGTGTCGGAAATAAATAATCTTTCTTTCTTTCCTTCTTGCTATTATTCCTGTAGTTTTAACTTTTCCTGATTTTGTGTACAATAAAGTGTATCTATCTACAACGATTGTAGTTTCGTGAAATAAGGTCTACAGTAGAGATGCCACGAATATTCGGCTACCATTCGGTATTCGGCCTATTCTGCCACTTTTTTTGGTATTCGGTATTCGGCCGAATAGTGCGTACTATTCGGCCGAATACCGAATACCAAATCATGTAAAAAGAACCACATATTACTCAAGATTATATGTATTCTATTACCAAATTACAATACTTTAGTAAGTAAAATTGATCAATGGTAGGTTGTGATGGATAAAAACAAGCTTTTCAGCATTTGTTGGTAGCAAACGATTGCGCTTTTCGTCGTAAATGATACCTGCTTCAGAAAATAACGAACGTATGTATAACGAACAAACATATGAATAAGAACTATTCTCTGCACAATATTAATGTTTTATGTATTATTATGATCTGACAAAGCGTGCCGTGACGTGATTTACTCCCAATTGAAACAAATACCCGCCCGTCGCTCCCGTATGCACCGTAATGAGACAGGTTGCGGCCAGTCTATTACGAGTTTACGCCCTCGCCAAGCATGTATTTTGTGACGAATATTCGGCCGCCGAATATTCGGCGCTTCGGCCGACAGCGTTACCGAATATTCGGTATTCGGCCAAATCACTATTCGTGGCAACTCTATTCTACAATACACTCACGTGATCCTGAAGTCGACGCTGTGTTTGAGCTTCTTGTCGGCGGGCGCGAGCTGCCGCGACGTGTAGTGCTTGTGACCCGCCAGCCGCTTATCCATGGCTTCCAGGAGTTGCGCGTCCGATATCTGAACACAATAGGCATTAGCTAAGACCGCAGCCAAAAAATTGGGCATTCTGAGTAAGGTTAGGCGGTACTTCACGCCGGGACGGCTCTTAAACCTATACAAAGCCCAAGTCCGGTCGTGCATGGAGTACTGCTGCAACCTGTGGGACGGCGCAGCTAAGTACCAACTGGCTGCCCTTGACTCAGTGGAGAAACGCGCTAAGCGCCTTATAGGTGACGAATCGCTGGTGGAGGCTAGACTGCAAAGTCTGGAACATCGGCGCAAGGTCGCCTGTCTATCGGTATTTTATAGGCTACATTTCGGAGAGTGCGCATCGGAATTGCACGACCTAATTATTATTTTTTGACATACTAGAAATAATTCCAGCTTCTCCATTCCGCCTTCATCGTTATGTTCTTGATATCCCATCTGCTCGTACGAAGCGATTTGCTTCTTCGTTCATTATGCGAACGGCTAAGGAATGGAACAGCCTGCCGGCGTCTGTGTTTCCCGAAACCTATAACCTTGGGATCTTCAAGGCCAGAGTGAATAAGCATTTTCTGGACCCGCATGCTCCATCGTCGACCTCATCGTCGCTTACCATCAGGCGAGATCGAGGTCAAATGCGGGTTTAGTAGTAAATTAAAATATATTTTTTTTTAAAACGCTTACATACACGAACTTTCACGCAGTCAATCACGCCGCGTGATCCACGCGTTCTTCACGTAAAGAGTCAGAGCCGACAAAGATCGAACGCTGGATGGCGCTAAACAATATTTATATTTTTATATTTATTTATTTGTCAGTTTCACAGCATATCACATCACACATATAAATCAAACATTAAAAAAATAATTAAAAATTAATTGAGCAAGTAGTTACGAAATGAAAGAGCGGAGTGTGTATGCGTGTGTGCGTGTGTGTGTGTGTGTGTGTGTGTGTGTGTGTGTGTGATGAGGATAATGGTAGTGAGCTTGGTAGAGAGAGTGGAACAGGAGAAGGAAGGATTACGATCAGGCCAATTGACGTATGACTTCGTTGACGAACTGAGAGCGACTAAGGAAGAAAATGACAGCGGTGGTGAAAAATCGTTCTGTAAAAATATATCCTCGTCAATGAAGAATACGGCTATGAAGATGGAAGCTTTACCTTATTGGGCGTGATGCAGGCCTCGTCCATGATGGCGATGATGCCCTGGTGCGGCGCGTCCACCAGCTCGCATATCACTCGGTTGTTGAAGTACTGGATGGGCGTCCACTGGATGCCTTCTCTTGCATATTCCTCTTGCTCCTGTTTTAGTACCAGCTCTGGAAAGGAAGGACAGGGTGCAAATGTAAAATGTGTGTTTCGGGAAAATGGCAAAAAAAAACCGCGGCAAATTGGTTTTAAATTAATAATAAAATAATCTTCATTAGACCGGTAACATTCGCGTGTAATGTAACAGCTCGTATTCGAGCATTACATCGAAAATCGCATGTAATGTAATCTTCCTTCGATGCTCGACATCGAATTCCTATTTGTTACATTACATACGTGAACATGGTTAGTACAATACAGTACAGCCACAGGTCAACCTACCCAAAACGTCAAAAGACGAGAATGTGAAATATGCCATATTATGCAGGCTCAATCGGAGGTTTTTGGTGGTGGTGGACTGTACTCGTCCTAATGTTTAAACAAATCTACGGATTTTTGAACTTAATCTAGTTTTCCACCAAAATGTATAAAAATACAACAGCGTAATTTATCTGCTTAAAACGAAACGCAACTGCAAAAACCCACATAGTTGGACTGCGTTTCGTTACATGCAGCTCGCGCAGTGTTTTTAAAATTTATTTTATATCCGTTCCGTTCACTCCTGTGGTGGTTCATTTCATTCACTCACTATTCGTCCTTAATAGCAAAGAAAAAGAATGGCAGTGTGACAACTTTACTGTGAATTTCTCAACTCCATACAATGAGCCGCCTAAGGATAGGAAATAAAAAAATAATTAAGAACAGCTAAGACTTTTATTGATTTTCCTTCTGTCCTGAACTCTTGAACATGTTTCGCATAAGTTACTTCTAGTCTTTAATTTCATTGCCAGCTTTGAACTACATTATAATGGTTTAGTTCAGTCAAACATATTTTTAAAAAGTCTGTAGAACTACGGATTTTTTAAGCAAGCGAGTCGTCAGTCGAACCCTGAGGGGGGTGAGTGGAGTGCGGGCCTTGAGGCGAACCTCGTGCCCGGGCAGAAGCTCGGAGTGATACAGCATCGCCGGTAATTGGAGCCTCTATGTGAAGCGGACTTTATGGCTATATATATAGAAGTTGAGGGGGGGGGGGGGTCTGTACGCTACGCTCACCGCTCGCCGTCACGTCGCTCCAGCCTGTCGCCGCGAGGCGACTGGAGGCGCACTAACTCGCGCGGGAGTGGGTACCACGCGTTCACATCAGGAGATCAGGAGGGCGCGCGTGCAAGGGGTCGATGTTCCGCAGGTGTTAGTGGGGACCGTTGTCCGCGAGATCATACATAGATCGCGCCAACCTCTCCACGAACACCTGGATTGATTCCATTTGCACGTCGCGTCGCGGGCGATGACATCGTTCCTGACGTAACGTCCCGCTCCCGTGCACACTCTAAGGATTTTTTAAGAGGCAATCTACGGAATTCTACGGATATATCAGCCTAGCCCTACGGATTTAAAAAAATCGAAACTGCGCAAGCTACTACTAGCGCCATCTATCGGCGGACAGGGTCAAACAGACTTACCAATGAACAGCTGCTGCAGCTTCTCGTTGCAGTAGTTGATGCAGAACTGCTCGAAGCTGTTGGTGTCGAAGATCTCGAAGCCGTAGATGTCGAGGACGCCGATCAAGGTGCTCTTGTACGTCCCGTGCGGCACCTCTATCGCTTTGTTGATCTGCGGACAGTGGAACCCATACCGTGAGTTGCAAGTAACGTGTCAGAAAGGGAAAGCTGTACTTTAATGAAGACTTAGCTTCCATTGTCCTACAGTTCTACTACTAGGAGTATGAAGAGATCTCTGGAACGGTAAGTTAAGTGGTTCGAGTTTGCGCTCAAATGTTTGTTAAACCCCCTGGAACCTTGAGGACCTGATGATGATCAGAAAAACGTAAGGGGATCTCCAGAATCACCAGGGGTTTGTTAAATTTTTAATTTAAAGTTATTATTGAGATCTTTAACACAAATTATAAAAGTACCTATAGCGTCCTCGTGACAGGGTCTTTATTTACCTGGTCAGCATAAACATAACCCTGGAGTTGCATAATGCTATATCTCTCCCCCTCATATTCGTCAGTCAATGTTCGGTTTCGGTTGAAAGATATGACAACTTACCAGCATCTAATCAACTTACCAGAATCTTGAGCATTAAAAAATCCCTTTTAAGGTTATCGCACAGATATCACCCCGGCACAGGATCGCCGTCGCCTCGCCGTCAACCAGGCGTCAACCCGACGTAGGCAGGTAACCGGTGCGGTTCAACAAGGTTCAACATATCCCCCCCCCCCTCCCCTCACCCTTTTACAGGTGATTTATCCTGATGTGAAGGACCACCCTCTCTTTCTACCGTAAAGCAGGAATGCTTGCATTTCTGTGTTTCGGTTTGAAGGGTAAGAGAGCCAGCGTAATTACCGGCACATGAGGCACTCCACCTAAGTCCTCAAGGTTAGCAGCGCATCTAAAACTCTGAGTAAAGTGAGATGTCTATCGGCGACGGTGACCACCTACCATGGTCCGTTTGCTCGTCTGTTCACCTTATTTAACCATAATTTTTAAAAAAACCTTACCTGCTGCACTATCCACGTGAACAGCCTGTCGTAGGCCGCCTTAGCGAGCGCCAGCCGCGTGTAGTTGGCGTCCGACAGCGAGTGCTCCTTGCTGACCAGGTCCCCTCCCGCGGCGAGCACCCTCCCCGCCATGCACGTGCGGAGAGCATCCTCCGTCACTCCCAGTGCGTTCACGCACTGCTTGAGTTGTCCCCCGATTTTGAGCTGGTTGTCTGTCTCTGTGAATGTTAGCTCGCCCTGGAAAACGGAAGAACAAAGATGACATTGTAAAAAAATATTATAAGGCACATACTTGCAACAAAAAACCTTGATTACAAATCCAGAAAACCGTGAACCGAAAGAGCAACCGATGATTCAATTTGCACGCGGATTGTTTTTATCGAGAATGTATTTAGCCACGTCTGACTTGATCAAAGGTTTCCAAGTTCTTGGAGTATCTTTGATGTTAGATAGGATCTCTAGAACGGTAACAGTCATGGCCTTATTACACTGGCGAAATCCGAACGTATTTCTAACGAGGTAACGTGACGCGGACACAGCGATTTCTCAATATTGTCCAGTACAAAAACACGGATCATATGCTGCGATCTCGTCACGCATACGGGGTGAAGACGTTGCGCGTACGTTGACAGATTACTCCACTCAAAATTCGGTCATAATTCGCCAATGTAATAAGGCCCTTAGGTAATTCGAGATTGAGCTAAGCCCTTCCCAGGTGATAATCAGGAAAAATAAAGGGTATCTTCGCAATGGTAATTCATTTTCCAATTACAGTAATGTAGATTAAATCCAATTTAAAATAATGTACTTAAATGCTTCCCACGAACCAATGAGTATTTTGGATTTTTTCATAAGACTTATGAACTTTATTTTTATTTTTACGTTATCGTTATTAAGACTCGGGAACCGAAATACCTATATGAGAAACTAACATGGGCGTCTCGTGACCCGCTACGATATAGGACCACGGTAGGGAAAAAATTAAGGCCACCTATCCACAGAACAGCATCTTTCAGGGGTAGTTTTAGATATGCGGCTACTAAGTGCTGGAATAACATCCCCCCTCCAATACGTAGCTGCACCGGAAAATATACATTTAAAAACAGACTTCGCTCACACTTGCTGTCGGTGCAATTACTGTTGCCCTAGTCTGAATCTGTTCCCTTTATTCCCTTTATCTCCTTCTTAGCATTCCGTACTGTACCCCTTTAGTATAATTATATTTATTTATTTACGATATTTATATATCTTTTATCATTTATGTGTCATGGTAAATGTAGGTATATATATTTTTAACTTATCAATACTACCTATCTTCAATTAAATTTATTTGTGTCGTATCTTTGTCCTCTTGGACAGGTTTTGGCCAGCCATCGGTCACGGTCCAACAGAATACCAGCGCTGGAGGCATTCTTGTCTGCAGCAATAAGCTGAGTTGAGGCCCTTTTCACAACAACAGCAGACCATCAGACATGATTTAGATATGTTTACCTTTGACTACATAATTATTTTATTATAATTATAACTGTTTCGGTCATTGCTGTGTGTGAAATAAACGTATTACTTACTTACTTACTTTACCGACTGCTCTAACGGTGAAGGAAAGCATCGTGAGGAAACCTGAATGTCTGAAGAAAAAAGTTTCCGAAGGCGTGTGAAATCCACCAACCAATCAGCACTGGGCTCTGGGGTCAATCATGGTTCGTACACCCCTTGTACAAGAGGAGGCGTATACCCCTACAGTGGGTATGTTAATAGTCTGACGAGAGACATTTACCAACAAGATAACCCCAGCGACGATGCTCCAGATGTCCTCAACAACAGACTGCTCAAACCCGAGCGAGGAAACCTGCACTGGGAACCTGAACCTCGCTTCCCAGGATCCGGTGCACTGAGCTTATAGCCTAGGTTGTTTCTGGCTTTCGGGATCGACCTCGCGAACCGTGGATACGTCAGGGCTTCCCTTGACGTATCCACTCGCCGGTAACGTGTGTATTATGTAGAGACTTACCAACAAGATAACCCCAGCCACGATGCTCCATACGTCATCAACAACAGACTGCGCGAACCCGAGCGAGCTGAACGCGCTGTTGGTGACGGCATACAGCTTGGAGTCTTGCGCCGAGGGCCGCTCGCTGCCCAGGATACGGTAGACCGAGCTGGAGGAGAGCCCGAACTTCTTCGACACTGGGTTGCTGGAGCTTAGCAGCTGGAAGGAGGAAAGGTCAGGTTAACCATGTTAATTGGTCTCGACCGTCCATAGGCGGGCGTAGTAACCGTAAGCGGGTGACCCTGGGGAAGGTAGTAGCGCGCTATGATGGGAGGTGATCCTAGATTGATTGCAACTCTCAGGAGTGGCCCTCAAGTGTCAGGGGGGCACCGGTGCGTTCCATTAGAGATCCCGAAGCCCTCCGACATGCACGAGGTCGGTCATTGAGGAGGTTTCAGTGGGAAAAATTCCACATAACCCGGTCTACCGCCCAAGAGGCAAGGTATCTTAAAATATTTCCCCTGATGGTCGTAGCCCATACCACATACACCTCACCTGATAATGTTATTTATGTTTTCGATGCGCTGCTAACCTAGAGGAATTAGACGGAGAGCCTTGTGTGTCCGAAACACAGCAATGCAAGAAATGCTGTTTTGAGGCAGAAATAGGTCATCATCATCGGGTGTCATCTTCAAATTGAAATTTGGAGGTCAGTTTGGGGCCAGCTGAAAATCAGCGCTGTGGCTTGCCTCAGCATTATGCTGAGCTGGTGTACCCTTTTTGGCATTGTATCACACAAGATATTTGGTGCTGCATGTATTATGTTCTATATTCTGGTGTTTATAGTGCTAAATAAACGTTATCAATTTTAATTTAATTTCAATTCTTTTTTTTATATTTTATTTTATTACAGATTATTGTACAGCAAAACAATTATACAAGTACTTGTTTTAAAAAGTTATAACGCCAATTACACAATAACTCAACATTAATTTTAATTAAATAGCACTAAATATGTAGAAGAAACAGAATTACAATGTGTGCTTAAAGGCGGGTGTTTGTGTATGTGAAGGTGTGTAAGGTGGTGTGTTTGTGTGTGCTGTGTGTATTTCAACCCTTGCCTAAACGCTCGGAAAGAGCCCTTCGAGCTCTCTGAATATATTGCCCTTGAGTCATAAAAAATACGTCGGAGTCTGGAGTAAGGTTTTCGTGAGTGTCCACGCAGCGGTGGAGTAGCGAATTCGCTGCAAAGTTAGTGTGTACCATTGGGCGGTGCAGTGTACGGGCACGCCGAGTGCGCACAGAGTTCGCACGCACGCGCAGGCTGACTCGCGAAATTAACTCCGGACAATCAAGCTTGCCGTTGAGCAGATTTTAGTAGACAAAATCGCTTGCGGTCCCATGCTGCGTCTTTCAGATCACGGTAGCTCAATCCGGTCCATTCCTTGATATCATCCAGCCATTTGCGCCGAGAAATAGGTAAAAGGGTGATACCAGTCTAGGCAACATTCCACCTTCGTAGATCAAGATATGCCGCTAGTTTACATTATTATGTAATCTCAATAAATATCTGTGCGTAGATCCAATACCGTTACGTACACAAATCATGGCACAATAGCAATGCACTAGGTAATGTAATGTTTATAAAATATTAGACCAAATCTGTTCGCGTACATCCCGGTGTTACAATAGCTGGCATAAGTATGACACAATTCAAACAATAGTCATCAATAGTGAAGCGATGATGTCATTTTTGTACTATTTTTTTGTACTATTGACTCAGGTTTCTAGTGCGAATTTTCCTTCGCTTCATTATCATTATCATTTCTGTTTCTTCATTCGAAATCATCAGTAGGAACTTAAGCATATGTTATGTTAAACTAAATAAAATTAGAGAGCAACCAGTTAGTTTACAATAAGCGCTGACCTCCGAACTAGGAAGTTCCTGTATCTCGGAGGACAGATCTCTTCTGTGACCAGTGCAAATGAACATGTGACAGAACATGGGATAATATAAAACTGTCAAAATTTGGAAGAAAGAAAAAAAGAACAATAATAGTGGTTAATATAAGGGGTGGTGGGAATGCATTTTGTGTGTGTGTGTGTGTGTGTGTGGGTGTGTGTGTTCGTGTGTGTTCGTGTGTGATAAGAAGTTAATAATGATAAAGTTATTTCATTAGAGGGGATAACATAAAGTTATCGATCGTGCTAGTTAAGACACGTTGGGCGAGATCAGAACCAGGATGGGTGTAGTCACAGCTAGTGGCACATTTCATTTGAACCGCTTAGAGAGCACGTTAAACTGTCGGTCCCGGTTGTTGTCGATAACAGTCGTTATGTATCTATGATTAGAGGCTTACGGTAGGTCTGAACAACTCTGACGATAAACAAACAAACATTAGTAGATTTGTCTAAGATTTTAGATCTTTTATACGCTAACTTTTTAGATGATTAGGTAATTTTATTGTTTACATTTTTCAAGCATTTTACAAAAAAACATAAAAGGAATATATTTTTAAATTATAAGTCGACGATAACAATATATCTACCTCGGGCAGACTGTGCGGTCAGGTAGAAACAACTATGAGAAAGAAGCCGACAGAAGAATTCAGCCGGGTTGGGCAGCATTTCGGAAGTTACGTCACATCTTCTCGTCGCCCATACCTCAATGTCTAAAGACAAGAGTCTTTAACCAGTGCGTTCTACCAGTAATGACCTATGGAGCCGAAACGTGGACACTGACGGTGAGACTGGTTCACAAATGAAAGTCGCTCAGCGTGCTGTGGAGAGAGCTATGCTCGGAGTATCTCTGCTGGATCGAATCCGAAATGAGGAGATCCGGCATAGAACAAAAGTTATCGACATAGCTCATAAGATTAGCAAGCTGAAGTGGCAATGGGCCGGTCACATCCTTCGCAGTTTGGGCAAACGTAGTGTGGGACGCCCCCCTGCTAGATGGAGCGAGGATCTGCGCAAGTGGGCGGCAGCGACTGGATGAGAAGAGCCGAAGATCGGGCTCAATGGCGCGCCCTGGGAGAGGCCTATGTCCAGCAGTGGACTAGAGTGGGCTGCTGATGATGAAGTCGACGATCCTATTTTTATAATAACCTCATTACATTACTAATACAAACTACCTATAAGCATTTTAACTAGGTAAATACCTACCTATTCATATCATCAATCATAACAACGACCGACGCATCAAATTACTTCACTCTAATTCAGAAAAATGGATCATATCATAATACAGTTGCGTGATCAGAAGCAATATACGACCACAAAGCCCTAATGTATCAAAACAGCTGTACCTACGCTAATATTTTCATAAGCTTTAAAAAATGCCTGCATAAAGTAGCTGGTATCGCGGGAAAATAGCCAGGTTTTAGCACCTGCGTGATAAGTGTGACATGATAATGGTTTGATTGTGTTCTAGTCTTTTCTTTATTAAATAAGGAGAGTAGACAAGCGAACGGCCACTTGGTGGTGAGTGGTCACCGTGGTCATCTAGTGTTTATTAGAAAAACACGTGACAAGTTTGTCGGTATTACCGTGTAATGACTTAAAACGTAAAGACGTAGTTATTATAAGAGTACCAACACAATAAGGAAGCATAACTTGGTTACTGTACCCTTTGAATGGGTGAAATGCGATTAAAATCCATAGTTAAGTAAAAATCAACACAGAAAGTGTATATGGGGACCATGGATAATACCCCTTTTTTTAACCATCGACAAAAAAGGAGAGGGTTCTCAATTGCCTAGACACGTCCCTCACCTGATAAAACGAATGAAAATTGTTCCCCCGGCTGCAAGTTCACCACTCTGCTCCACCCAACAGATAGTTCCCCTTGTGCATTCTACCCATTTGGTAGAAATTATCACCCATCTGGCAGACATCTCACTCACTTGATAAAACGAATGGAAGTTCCGTTCCCCCGGCCGCAAGTTCACTACCCTTCTCTTCTCTAACAGATAGTTCCCCTTGTGTATTCTACCCATCTGGTAGGCATGATCACCCATCTGGCAAACAAGTCACCCACCTGATAAAACGAATGGAAGTTCCGTTCCCCCTACCGCAAGTTCACCACCCTGCTTTTCTTTAACAGATAGTTACTCTTGTGTATTCTACCCATCTGATAGATCACCCATCTGGCAGACAAGTCACCCACCTGATAAAACGAATGGAAGTTCCGTTCCCCCTGCTGCAAGTTCACCACCCTTCTCTTCTCTAACAGATAGTTACCCTTGTGTATTCTACCCATCTGGCAGACAAGTCACTCACCTGATAAAACGAATGGAAGTTCCGTTCCCCCTGCTGCAAGTTCACCACTCTGCTCTTCTCTAGCAGGTAGTTGCTGATGTGTCCGCCAACAGGGTCCCCCTTGTAGTCAAAGTTGATGTCCATGTATTTCCCGAACCGGGACGAGTTGTCGTTACGGTTCGTCTTCGCGTTGCCGAATGTTTCGAGGATCGAGTTTGACTGGATGAGGACGTTTTTAACCCTGGAAGAGATGAGAGCGGTTAGAGCAAGGTTGTGTGGGATAGGAACCTCGAAGAGAGAGGAACATTTCTCAAGTCTGGAACGACAGTTTATCTGATCTCA
Source organism: Hofmannophila pseudospretella (assembly GCA_947369225.1). Classification (NCBI taxonomy): domain Eukaryota; kingdom Metazoa; phylum Arthropoda; class Insecta; order Lepidoptera; family Oecophoridae; genus Hofmannophila; species Hofmannophila pseudospretella. The sequence continues at coordinate 861,014 of OX376324.1, forward strand.
AAATCTAGTAAATATGCGTTTATTCTTCTAACAGGCGGTAGTAAAGCGTCGGTGGTGTAGCGGCTAGGACACTGGTCTCCCTTGCAGGTCCGGGTTCGAAACCATGCAATATCATGTACCAATGAGTTTTTCGGTTTTATCGAAAGATTTACGTACTTTTACCGACTGCTCTAACGGTGAAGGAAAACATCGTGAGGAAACCTGCACGCTGAGATAATCAGTGTGTGAAATGGGGAAGGCAATGGTAAACCACCCCATTAAATCTGCCAAGACAATCGTTCTATGTGATTAATTCTTAGAATGATCACGACCCTTAGCAATGAGGAACACACAAGAAACAAGAAATTTGACGAGCCTATCTCTAAAATAGTGATTTCTTCCAGCTTGACCTTCGAACATAGAGATACCCACTGCTCTAATGGTTATAGGAGTTTTCTTTTCTACCCTTAGACCTATAGTTTCTTTCTCATAATATGTTATACCTGTCGATATAGTCCCGGTGCACTTGCGTCGTGTTGGCAGCGATGTATTTCATTATGAATTTGGACGCCTCTGTTTTCCCGGATCCCGACTCGCCTGATATGAGCACACATGTGTCTCTGCCCTAGAAAAACACAACCATTTATTACAAATACTTTCATCCTATTTTATGCGTAGATAAAAACTGCAGGTAGAAAGAAAAATAGATCGAGGTGTAAACTGGAATCCTTCCTTAGATAAAAACTGCAGGTAGAAAGAAAAATAGATCGATGTGTAAACTGGAATCCTTCCTTCTACAGCCTGAGCTCGAGGTTCAATTTTTTAGGTAAATGAATGAATGAATACTCTTTATTGTACAAAACTAGTGTGATACAATGCGTACAAAATGATTAATACAATCTAGGCGGTATTATCGCTAAAAGCGATCTCTTCCAGACAATCTTTTGGTGGAGTAATAAATATCTTTTGAGATACTTAAAGGTTTTGTCCTGCGCCACGTTCTTATCTACGCTTGTTCTGTACACATCAGCCTAGTAGCTTTCAATTCAAATTCTTTTTAATGTATAAGGAGAGCAAACGAGCAAACGGACCACTTGATGGTGAGTGGTCACCGTCGTCCATAGAGACATCTCACCTCACTATAATGTGATTAGAGGGTTTTCGATGCGTTTTAAACTTTATAGAGTTAGACAGATTGCTTCAAGTGCCGGTAATTATGCTGGCTTCTCTTATCCTTCAAACCGAAAAGCATTGCTGCTTTGCGGCAGAAATAGGTGAAAGTGTGTAAACCCCCACAGGCTGACTCTGCACAGAATTATTGATAGCAAACAAAATCTGACATAACTTTTGTTGTCATTGGCTCTTGCTACTCCCCCTCCCAATGGTGGGTTCACGAAGTTCAATCGCTAAAACCGGCCACCCGATCAGACATGGTCATTCATGGTCATCAACTGTACACATGTACTGATAAAAGATGATTAATCAAGTGTGACTAATGTAATGCAAATTAGATTTTAAAATATAAATTTTCCAATGATTTCTTGTATTTATTTGATTATACTACCGACATGTCTTTAAGAATTTGTACTCATATCGAGATTTATGTTAAGAATATGTTTAACCTTGTCCCTAACATACAGTAGATACAAAAGTTAATACTTATATAGAATAGGGTCAAATATATTTCCGAAATTTTTACAAGTTAAATTTTTCCATAGTAAAATTAATGTTTCGGAAAATTAACCGTCAATAGCTATACATAAGTTAGTAGTACCCAGCGCCATCAGATGTATACTTCTGACTGGGTACTACTAGTACCCAGTCAGAAGTATACATCTGATGGCGCTGGGTACTACTAACTCATTTATTGCTATTGATGGGTAATCTTCCGAAAAATTAAATTTTACTATGGAAAAATATAACATGTAAAAATTTCGGAAATATATTTGACCCTATTCTTCATAAGTATTAACTTGAGTATATGTTATATATGTTACTGTTTTATAACATACAAAACAGTTATCACCATCACAATAGGTGGTCCGGCCTAAAGCTATGGAACTAAAGTTACTACCTACCACTCAAAGACAGTTATAAGTTACGACCTCCGCGTCAAGTTCTCAAAATCACTTGAGAAACAAAGTTGGGGCCATATAGTCAGATCCAGACAATGGACTGCCTGAGCATTAGTGAGCATGCGCGTAAAATTCACACTTCTTCACCTCAGGGCTTATACCAGGTACTAAGACTGTAATTTATCATACTTTCTGTAGGCCAGTACAGTTGAGAGAAGAGTTAAATCAAGGTTAAGTGTCTGTCAGGAAAAATATTCCAAAACCATACGAGGTAAAGAAGCTCAAGTTACAAGTACGAGTTTCAATTACTTTCAGGTCCAACCAGAACTTTAAGTGCAGTTTAACGATTGTGTTTCAACATTTACGACGGCTTTGTAATGGAATGTTGCTGTAAGGTTGTCGCTAGTAAAGTTTAAGCTCTTGGTAATTACTTACCAATAACATGTGTTGAGTGCCATACATATTGAGGAGTCTACGCTATAACAATAAATGACAAGCTACCTGTTGTCGTAACACCCTCTGGCAGCGTCCGCCACAGCGTACACGTGTGGAGGCACCTCGAACATCTCTCGGCCCCTGTGTTGAGCCATGTTTTGGGAGCCATAGATGTCTAGGGGACTATAACAACAAATGCCAAGTTACCAGTTGTCGTAACACCCGCTGACAAGCGTCCGCCACAGCGAACACGTGTGGAGGCACCTCGAACATCTCTCGGCCCCTGTTTTGAGCCATGTTTTGGGAGCCATAGATGTCTAGGGGACTATAACAACAAATGCCAAGTTACCTGTTGTCGTAACACCCGCTGGCAGGCGTCCGCCACAGCGTACACGTGTGGAGGCACCTCGAACATCTCTCGGCCCCTGTTTTGAGCCATGTTTTGGGAGCCATAGATGTCTAGGGGACTATAACAACAAATGCCAAGTTACCTGTTGTCGTAACACCCGCTGGCAGGCGTCCGCCACAGCGAACACGTGTGGAGGCACCTCGAACATCTCTCGGCCCCTGTATTGGGCCATGTGTTGGGCGCCATAGATGTCGAGGTTCTTGTAAGGGTTGACGGAGACCAGCACTTCGCCTATGTATGTATAGATTCTGTTGCTTTGAAACCTGTCGACAACAAAGAATGTGTTGTTAGATATCTTGGTTACTTTTATGTCATAACGTCTTTCATTTAAATTAATGGTTTTTAGCTCTCGAGGTAGCAAGGCGGCGTGAAAAGTCGAGTTGCCATCCTCGTTTTTGGGAGGTGAAAAATGCGGCAAGCGCTTATGGTATGTATCTCTTTCTAACAACGGTTTGACGCCATTGTCGACGTTCCTGCCTACGTCAAGGGTATTGTACATATCTTATCTAGTAATTGTGATGTTAGAGACAGCATGCGTTTTATGTATCTTTAAGAACAGACAGATAGAACCGAGGGGTAACCGAGTGGCAGTCTTGAACCGGAAGCCGAAAAACCTGCAGACCGAGAGCGCGATGGTCCCATGACATTCGGAGTCGTGATGCCACCAGCAGAACCAGATCGCGAGAATTAGGGGAGGCCTATGTCCGATACTAGACTCAACAGGGCTGCCGATGATGATGATGAACTTTAAGATGTGCAACGAATTGAGTGTAACCGATAGTTTGCGATCTCGTTTTGCACTAATCACACAGCCATTTGCCTTCGTGTATTCCTTACAAGGGGTGAGGAAGTTAATTTTTGACAATAACATCACTTCATTCCACAAGGATTGCGTTCGGGTGGTAGCCACGCGGGAAGAGAAAACCTGGCCATTATGTACATACGTGGAGGCGAACTGGCGACCGTGAACGAAAGGCAGCAGGGTTGAGCTGGAGTGAAGCTAGGAAGGTGGCACAGGACAGAGCGGCGTGGAGAGATCTCGTGGAGGGCCTCCGTACCTCCGGGGTACCATAGGACGACAACAACAATAACATCACTACCACCAGCTGTTATATATGACGTACCTACTCCTAGAGTACAATGCAGAGCTGATGTAAGCGACGTGGAACAGTTACATCACTAGAACAGAATAATGGCGCTGAAATGCGCTTGGGCGAAGATTGTATTTATATCAATACAATAGCTTCTGCAGTGTTTACTATTAATACGTAATGTCGTAAAAGATGTAAGTGGTATACATAAATCTGAATCAGAAATCAAAACATTACATGATAAAATTGATATGTATTTGGTAAAGATGATATTGCCCATATCAATATACGAGTATAAATGGTAGAAAGAGAGTAGGTCGTCCAGCAGCCGGATGGGCGGGTGATATCACCAGGCGTCGAAGACCTGATGCGACTATCTAGCACAGGAATTCAGGACCAAATGGGGTGTCACAAGAGAGAGGAGGCTATATTCTTTTGTGGGACGACATGGATTGATGATGATGATGAGGTAAGAGAGAAAGAAACAATAACAAACTAATAAACAACAATCAGCACACAAACAATAAAACAAGAAAAACAAAAAAACACACTAGAGCATGGAAGAGAAGGAAAAATACAGCATAAAAAAGCAAATAAATTAATTACACAGACGATACAAAAATCAGTGTACAATCAAGCACTAAACCTACAAATGAAATAAAACAATCAATGTCATCGATGTTCCACAGATTGATCGCATAACAGCCTTCTACAATCGGACTAACGAGCCATAGCGAGGTGTTAATCGACCGCAATGAACGTGGTCACACCGTGGATTATACAGGCTAAAGAGTTCCAAGTCAAGACGCCCCATCGAGGTATGCCGTGAACAATAATAATTAACGAAACGTGTTCGGAATGCGTGAATTTGATGAGTGAGTTTCTTTTATTGTATAAGGAGAGCCAACGGGCCATCTGATGGTAAAGTTCTGTCGCCAATCTCACCTCACTATGAAGGACTTTTGAACTATGAACGATTCCTTGTAGGAATTCACAAGTCATTATGGCAGTAAGAGCCTCCTACATAAGATGAAACTGACAGACAAGACAGGGCATGTGGTGACACCGTTGAGTCAATGGAACACCTATTGTGCGAATGTGATTCGTTGGCTAGAAAGCGCATGAGTCTTATGGGGGTAGCCTACCCGAAACCAGAAGATTATAGGCTCCTTACTATAAGCTGTATAGCATCCTTGATGCAAAGCATCTTTAAGGAACAGGAAGGAAATTAAGGAAAGGGTTGAGCACAAAAATCCCCGAGGGTCGAAGTGCCGCTGGGGTTATCCCCGGCCCCCTGTCACAATATAAGATAAGAAAGGCTTTTGCTGCGTTGCTAACCTTCATGTGCCTTCATTACGCTGGCTCTCTTACCCTACCGAAATACAGCGATGCGCATTGTTGCCTTGCGGCAGCTACCTCCTGCTCCTACATGGCTACGTTATAGCTCTGAATTCTTCTAATAAAGGAAAGCCTTTGGGCAACTTTATCTTGTGATAGGAATAACCCCAGCGGCACTTCGGCCCTTGAGGATCTTTTGTGCCTACCCCATATTGCACACTGTGCATCTCAGTGTGCAGGTTTCCTCACGATGTTTACCTTCACCGTTAGACATCCCGTTAGGCATGAATAGTAGAGTCACTATGTAATTTGAAAAGCTAATAAAACGGGATTCTTGCGACCCTGGAGTGTCTGCAATTGTACCAAAACAAACCCACATCGTGGTAAAAATACCGTTTTAAATCCAAATGCTACAGTAGAGTCATGTTTACCTTACGTGTAGGCAATTAAACTCACTTCCTCGCCTCGGAGATGGCTCCGAGATCGAAAGTAAACGGATTACTCATCACATCACATCCGAATGGTTTCGTACCACTGCTGTCTTTTACGTAATGTTATACAATTTGTTATCTGTGATTATAATTGTACATAAGTTATATGAATGAAGGTGTTTTTTGAGACTTGAGAACCGGAACGGAACCGGAAGGAATTTAGTTCAACAAAAGGTACATAGCTTAATATTTGAGCTCAAACTCGAACCACCCAGCTGTTACAGTTCCAGAGACATCTGACATCAAACAATCCAAGATTTTGGAAACCCCTGATCCAATTTTTATCACACATGCAAGGCTAAGAACACTCTTGACAAAATTATATCATCGGTTGTTGAGTTATGATGCCACAGACAAACAGAGATTCATATAATCAATCTCGCCCGATTGCCACCTGAAGAATGGGTCAATCAAATGTTTCCCATAAGCTGATGATGACAAACAGATTGCTAATATTCAAGCCAGTTCCATTCACGTAACTCCAACCACACTAAACCAGAAAGCGACTGCGGCAAAACTTTTGAACGCTTTTTTTCTTTTCAAACACATTGCGTGCCAAAAGCACATCGCGCGGAGGTCAGTAACCTCTGAAAGCTCGCTCAATGCACGCCACATAACCGTAACTAAATGACAAAAATGTCTGAGCCATAACTCAGAACATAAAACGTGATTAACAAAAGCGGCCATATTAACGTTTTGGTTTCTGATATTGGTACTGTACAACCTAAATTGAGACTACGTTTATATTTAATTTTGGCTTGGGTATAGCAAGAAGGATCATGGATTCAAAATATATAGATGTTAATTCTTTCGTAAAGATATAAGCCCAATCGACGCTTGAAAGTTAAATGATAATGAAGAATCAAACAAACAATCTGAAGAATTAACACTTTATAAGTTGTTGATAGAGCGTCGGCGTCCGGCGTCCTAACCACTAGGACGCCGGACTCCCATGCGGGAGGTCCGGGTTCGAAACATGCCAAGTACCAATGAGTTTTTCGGATTTGTTCGAAGACTTATGTACGTTTACCGACTGCTCTAGCGGTGAAGGAAAACATCGTGAGGAAACCTGCAAGTCTGAGGAAATAAAAAAACCAAAGGCGTATGAAATTCACCAATCAGCACTGAGTCCGCTCGGTGGATCATGGCCCCATAAGCCCCTTGTGAAACAGGGAGGCCTGTGCCCCAACAGTGGGTACATTAATAGGCTTGCTGATAATGAAATTGTCGATTGGTATTTATATAGATTGCCTAAATGGGACGGGAAGAAAGTTTTCCCCTTGTAACCTATTCGATTGCCCATTCCTTTCATGAAAACAGTCATTGTAAACATCAAAAGCTCAACACGTTTGCATGATGTAAACTTTCAACGAAGTGGGTGAAGGTGTCGACACTGCACGCAAGTGTATTTTAAGCTTCCAGTCACAATCTAGGTCAGGCAGCTTAATACGTCACAAATTACACTGGCGATGTGTTTTCGGTAAAAGCTGCTTGACACTTTGATGGCTGCGTCGTGCGGCATTAAGTTCGCTATAATATTGGAAAATGTTTAATACTTTCTGACACACTGGACAATAGGCTAGTTGTCAATTTTTGAGAAACTGGTTAATATTTCATCTTACGGTGTATTTCACTCAAAAAATGAATATTTCAATGAAAATCCAACATTTATATGGTGTATTTTGCATTTTAAATTTTCCTACCAAAACGCTCCAACTGTCATGGCGTCTCGAATGACGTCACGCCTTGCAAAACACGCTTTTGTAATACCTGAGTCCATTGCAAAGATTTGTTGCCGTCGTCGTATTATTAGAAAACTATAGGTCAATTAATGAAATATAATATTTAAATAGCACAAAATTACCGAACCACAATAAACCGCTATCACAAAAACATATGTTTTGCAAGGCGTGACGTCATGCGCTCTGTTTGGTGTTTACTGTCACGTGACCAATGGCTTTATTTTAACGCATTTATTTCTCAAAAATATTAAATAATCCTGTTTATTTTAATATTTTTAATTGATTTAGATAACCTTGACTAACTATACAACACAAAAATATATCAAGTTTTGTCTTACTGTCAACTGCCTTGTTGGACATTTACTAACATAACTGCATGATTTGACAAGAAAATACTTGACATTTTTATACTCTGAACATCATGGAAGTACCTACCTATGCTATACCTTCATGTTGAACAATCAGTTATACCTTGTGGACGTTTTTGACTATTCAATTACAAGCTTTTTTCGAGGCATGCAAATACTATAGTGACTGATGATAGTGTATCCAGCTCGCCGGATAACAAGTTTTTTTTAATCTACTTTTTGTTCCAAAAGTAATTAAGGAGATAATGCCAACATTCTAGTAGTTGGTATAGCCAACATATCTGTAATCAGACTTTGTTAGAAACTGAATACTGGTCAGTGGTCAACCAATAATTTTAAACTTGCTGGGCTGGGCTTAGAATGGACAGCAACACTGGCGATGATAACTTCGAGGTGTGCCTGTTAAGCATTCGAAGTTTTTAATTATTTCACTGACTCACTCCTGTTTCCCACAGGTAGGCAGAGACTAAAGGGACGACCTGGAACAATCCTGACAAACCGTTTTCGTTTCTTCCAATCGCTTCACACTTCACACACGCTCTTCGTTCGATAAGTTGTTGTCCGCACCCGACCTTTGTTTAGAAAATCAGAACGTCCGCAATCTGATCCAGGTAAGTCCTTCTAGGTTTCCCTCCAGAACCTTCCTTTCACTTTTTCCTTAAATACCGCTTTCGTTATTCATTTTAGTGTTAACGGGGTAGAATTCTTAAGAAAAAGCTTTCTATAGTAGATCGTCAAGATAAGACTCCGGTCAAAAAGCAATCCCATTTAAATGAAAACGAACACCAGACGGTTGCCGGTAGAATCCTTCCCGGCCTCCGACCGGTCCCGTATTATCAAACATTCAAGCGTCGATCACTCATACAACTTCATACAAAAAGCTCTAGATACGGTGCGCTGACGTCATCAGTTGCCCACGCGCCGAGGCCGGTTTGTAGTTCAAGATCAGAGGAGAGGTCAACTGCATGGTTCGGAAATATGCAGCGTGTATGGCATTGACAGGCTGGGAACAGGCTGGTTACGTAAGAGCTGTGTGAAGCATGGATTTGTTAATGAACTGTATTGTTGAAACGAAGAATCACTGTAGAGGGAGCGAGAGTCTTGCAGAGTATAAGAGATTCGTGGATAACCCTCCCTCCCCCCTCCCCCCGCCACAAGGTAAGGGGCATAGCGTTAAATTAATAAGATAAAATTCGAAAGAGAATGGGGAGTGGTGAGCAAGGCAAAACAAAGAGCTCGAAAAAATGCGGACTGGAGCCGCACATTATTGGCAAAATCAAAGCTGCCAGACTTTAAAGGCTCAGCTACGTTTCCCAGTCGGCGCAGTCCCTGTGAACCTTAAGCCCGTTTAATTTAAGGGCACCAAACACCGGGGATGTAGTGACACCCCGAGCTTCTTTCCGGGCACGAGGTTCGCCTCCAGGCCCGCACCCACTCCCCCTTCAGGGTTCGTGTGGACGACCAACCACGAACCACGATTCACGAATCAATGTGTGCAGCCCAGTGTTAAGTAAGAGACAATTTAGACCAATGTTGATGGCTGTCTTGAATATCTATTTCTTTACTAGAACAGAAATTGGTACAGTAGCCAATTTGGAAGCCGACGCTAAATTAGAATCGCCATTTATTTTATGGTCTTACATTCCAGCAAGTCATTAGTCATTAGGTATCGTTTTAAAATACATTTGGCAGCGGTTAAGACACTTACACACTTGTTATGGTAAACGACCCCATTCATTTTGCAAACATTCTAAATCAATCATTCCCCATGGACGTCTATGTTAATGATAAATAAATATTAAAACCTTGCACACCTACTACCTCTTTCTGGAAATCATTTCCACTGCCCGAAGGTTGCCTGGAAGAGATCGCTTGTACTACACTATTTCCTTTTCTATCTCATGTTTGTTGTTTTATATTTGTGGAATAAAGTGTATTTTACTTTTACTTTGTTGTAACTACTTACTTATCTGAAAGTAGCAGTAACTATGCCATAATTCCTATCTATCTATACGTTTAACACAGTGTTGACGTGAAAATTAAAAACCTATTATATATGTTTTTACATATCTAAATGTAGAATAGAATAGAATAGAATAGAAATATATTTATTGCCAAATTACATAACAATTTAAAATTATAGTACAAAGAATTATAATATGATATATAATGAATATGTAATGTATATTTGTCAAAAGGGAGGAAAGTCAGCAAATGCTGACATACTCGGGTACCAAATATGCAGCGCTGTTTTTCATTTCCCCCCTTATCCCAAGATGTTAGTGGGAGCGATAGTGATCGTGGGTAAAAATTAATAATAATTAAAATTAAAAACTAAACATCAAATAGAAGGTAAGAATTTGCCAAAAAAAAAATTATTAAAAAAAAAAGCACTATGACCTGTGATACATATTGTATGTGTGTGTGTGTGTGTGTGTGTGTGTGTGTGTGTGTGTGTGTGTGTGTGTGTGTGTGTGTGTGTGTGTGTGTGTTTGTATGTAGGTAGATTAGGAGCAAATAGAATGTCCATCAGGATAGTAGGTACTTACATGAGGACAAATGATAAACGATATTTTTTTACTGATTATCACATGGCAACAATATCATCTGCAAAAGTCATGAAATTCGTGTGACGTACTAGTACCATTGATGGTACTAAAGATACAAAGTTGTGTCACTTGTACCATCAATGGTACTAGTCAATGGTACTACTGATCTAACGGCTAAGTTACGGATGGCCCTTTATGTGTGCTAAGTACTTTTATCTTTTGAATAAATACTCTTTATTGCACAAAATTAGTGTGATACAATGCGTACAAAACGATTAATACAATCTAGGCGGTCTTATCGCTAAAAACGATCTCTTTACATTTTCCCATCGATGGTAAACGTGTTGCATTTAGTATTTTATTAAAAAAATTAAGCTCTTCTAACTTCTCGGGTTTAGCTTAAAAAATATATTAACTCAGGTTGAGATATAGATATAGGTTTTAACTATATTGAGCATTTTACTTATACTATATTTATTTCAAAAGATGTGCTGCTGATTGTTTCTTGCGCCGCTTCTTTCCTTTCAGCTATAGCACCTTACGAAGCGGTGGTAGAGTAAAGAAATAATTAAGTAAAATGCAATTTAAAAAATTTGTTTAGGAACTGACTTTTTTACTTCAAAAAAGTTAATGGTAGGTAGCAGCAATCGCATGCACCTGCCTGTATTTACAACTTTTTTATCTCTTTACCATCTTCATTTGAGTTGCATACAATAGGTACTAATAAATATAAAGATGGGAATCGTTAAAAAAACCTCCGAAGGCTGCAATAATGGGCTAAATGACTCATAAACCGGAGTGAATCGTTCGTCTCCAGCTATGACTCATCTACCGCCTAGAGACGTCATCCTGTACGTCAGCAAACGTCTAAATAATATTTACCATAGAGTTAGATAAAATGGTGTGTTCATACTCATAATCATTTGTTAAAAACCATCGGGACACCAGGAACTCTTGGTTTGCAAGCAATGAGTTATTCGGTTATCTCGAAGAACTTACGTACATTTACTGTTGCCTGGAAGAGATCATATAATACATAAGGCAGCCTTTGTACATCTCAATTTTAAACTGTTTTTAATTATATACTTACTACTACTTACTTTTACTTATTTACTACCTAGTTCGGAGGTCAGCGTTTATTGTAAACTAACTTCTATCTATATATCAGCCCGTATCTGTCCACTGCTGGACACAGGCCTCTCCCAGGGCGCGCCACATCACTCGGTCCTCCGCCTTCACCATCCAACCATCGCCAGCAACCTTCTTCAGGTCGTCGGTCCACCGGGCAGAGACCGCGTCCCACACTGCGCTTTCTTGTCCGCGGTCTCCACTCACTCGTAAACTAAGTTGTTGCTCACTAATTTTATTTAGTTTAATATAACATATGCTTAAGTTCCTACTGGTGTATGGAATACGAATACTTTGTCTTCTTACAGCATATTCTTATTCTATTCTATTCTTATATAATACCACCCTAGGCTGGCTGCACAGAATCATACCACCTTTAAAATTACATAATATGTTATCAATTATTATGATGATAGCGATTCTTTTGTCCTGATATAATCAAAATAATAATCTTACATAATCCCTACTTACACACTGACTCATATAATTGAGGCTTTATCGATGCTTTTACAGAATTTTATCTGCACTATGAATATCGACTACGATATCGATGTTATCGAATCGATAAGTTTGTCAGGGACGAAAACAAAAATATATTAAAAGTACAAATAAATAAATAAAAATAATAATAATATGACTGCATTGCGTAAGATTCCCCCCTCTCCCTCCAGTCTAGACTAGCAGACTCCAACGAATCCTGTATTTATGTTTTATCCCACCAAAAACAGAAATGTGAAAAAGGTGCCAAGTTCGGTGCAATCAATCAGTAGGTCTGTCAGCTCCGCCGTTAAAAGAATTGAGATCTAACTGGATACCAAGTTCAATTAAAGTTCCTTCAAACTAACATACAGAAATAAATAACACTGTTTTTTTATGTACTACTAAACCCGCATTTGACCTCGATCTCGCCTGATGGTAAGCGACGATGAGGTCGACGATGGAGCATGCGGGTCCAGTAAATGCCTATTCACTCTGGCCTTTAAATATAAAAATTATTACTTGCATGAAACTAAATCCCTAACTTGGCAAGTTTTCACTTTTGAACTCTTATCTTCCCTTGAAAGACTCTTGTGTGAAAACTTGCCAAGTTACGTCTACGTACACAGCAGTTGTCGCAGACAAAATCTAAGTTGAAACTACGAGTAAATGAACATTTACAAACACAGAAACTAATCAGCCCATCAACTAGTCATCAAGTCTGGCAACACCGCGGTGGGGTAACCTCGTCCGTCAGATGCACGAGAGTTGCATACTAACGCGGTTTGGCGGGAAAGTGTGCCAGCTATGGGCGCCAAGGTGATTTATTGACCGGTGGTAAACACTGGTTGTTGCCATCGCACATTGTAGCGACTCGACGCGAACCCGACACGAACTCAACTCCGAGCAAAGCATAGAAAGGTGAGCTTTATATCGCATTACATACAGTAGGTTTTCAAAATTCAAGTGAAGTAGTTGTCAACGAGTGGCCCACGCGTTGACAACTCATCGAGGACTACTTCACCTTCTACTTTTGAATTTTGAAAACTTACTGTATGTAATACGTTATAAAGCTCACATTTCAATGCTTTGCTCTGAGTTGAGTTGGTGCCGGTTTCGCGTCGAGTTGGTACAATGACGATGGCCTTTCCACCAAGCTGTGCGAGGAAGCGAGGAAAAAATCCACAAATTGGATCGCGCCATTATCACGTGACGATTAAAATGGAACAATCCTATTGGCGAATTATTAAAATTACTCGCTCACCGCATCGCTTCCTCGCACAGTGCAAAGGCAGCCGTATGTTCTTTCACCTCGTTCTTCAGGACTTTATGCCCTAGTTTGACACATATTCTTATTCTTCTATGGGGGTTAAAACGATGCACTGGCTCCACGTAAGTGGGACTATTAATTATGCATTTGACACATAACTTTTTTGTAGAGCGCGCCTATAATACGTTCATGTCAAGTGGTGTAGTAAAGTAGGGAAATCTCTCCAAGCATTGGGTTCCAAAGTATAAAAAAAATTGGACAAAACATTAAGAGATGCACCGAGTGATACTGCATTCACACTAGAATTAAAAGAAATGCTGGTGCGGAGCGCATTTTATACGACTGAAGAGTTCTTCAACGTCAGTAAGATCTGGTGGTACTCGCACATTGCTTGATTTAAAAATAAATAAAAAATAACACTAGTTTTAATTAAAATTGATATTTATTTTGTTTTATTATGGTTAATTAGAAATTCAATTCAAATAATAATGGTTTGTAATGATAAATGACGTATAATTGAATATTATAAATAAAGATCTGAATCTGTCACAACCAGGTCAACATATTGGTTTCTTACCCACACAATCCTGTGGTTTTCATTTGCTCATACTACTAGCCAACAAATACTAAACATATGCAATGCACTTATGTTACACAGTTTGATTTTTCCGTGAGAATCTGATATTTTTTATATATTTTATTAATTCAGGCATAATATTATATAGACAAAGGAAACGGTAAAAATAAATCTGCTTTTTTTTCTTCTACTAAACCCGCATTTGACCTCGATCTCGCCTGATGGTAAGCGACGATGAGATCGACGATGGAGCATGCGGGTCCAGTAAATGCCTATTCACTCTGGCCTTGAAGATCCCAAGGTTGTAGGTTTCGGGAAACACAGACGCCGGCAGGCTGTTCCATTCCTCCGATTAGGTCTAGCCACGTGGTATTATTTAGTTTTGCCACGGATTACCGCATTTCCGATGTCATTTTCCTCCTCCCATCTCACCTCTATATATATCTCTCTATAGCCGAATAACTTTTTGGTGGACAGCATCACGAATTAGGGGGAACATCTGGACTCTCAAGAATAGAATTCGGGTTCATTATGTATGTATACTATAGAAATCTGCATTGAAATTACAGGTATTTCGGCTTTTTACAGGAATAACTTGTTAACTTTCGCGGTAGTTTATAAAACTGTCAAAGTTTCTTGGAAGCGGGATTCTTACCATGATAGGTAAACAAATAAATTAGACTTAAAGGTCATCGAAAGATAGATATGGGCCACCAATAAATTACGTCAACACGAATTTCATGATTCTTGGACCCCCCGTCCTTTTTACAGATGGTCAGGTGGTATTAAATCAAAGTACTATGTGCTTCTTCTTTCGAGTTAATGATCCGAACTAAATTATTCCCGACCAGAAGGCAGCCACATCGATAGCCCTCTGGTTGGCCTCGAAAAGGACCTCCCGCGTGCAGGTGGTCGGACACGCGGGACACCAGAGCAAGTGCTCCATGGTTTGAGGGGAGACACCTCACTCACACTTTGCTTGATCGCTGGAAAACCCCCATTTGTGAAGATTATCTCCACAACAGCCAACCTGGGTTCGCAGGCGATTAAGCGTTTTCCAGGTTGGCCACGGGAGTTTGAAACCCGGTGGTAGGTCTTCTATTGGCGGTATGAAATCTTAAGTATTCGTATTTATTAACTTAAAAATGTTATGTAGTAGCATACGTGTAGGTATATTTTTATATATTATACGAGTAGGTATTTTATAGTATAGTAAATAATAATAATTAGTAATTATCTTCTATTTAATTTATATGCACCTGCCTTGCAATATCTGTATGACCCAATGGTTAGCTGGTAGAAAATGTCGCATGGCATTAAGCTCGCCTCATGTACTATTTTTGTGCATTAAAGTGTTAAACAAAATAAAATAAATAAATCTTCAGGAAATTTGAAATTTGAAATCTTTACTAGAAGCGCATTAGGTACATACAGAGCTGCAAGAATTACCATCGTATTAATATAAATCTTGCCTTTCATTCTCTATAGATAGATTGATATCCATGAGAGTCATAAAAACGTCATGTGTGATCGAAAGCACTCCGGTTTCCAAAGAAATAGAGCCCGATATAGGCTATTGCCTCACGGAAAACAAAGCACCAAAATAGACGCTTTCGACACGGCACGGCGAACACGCCACGACGATTTCGGAGGAAACTCACGACCAGGGGGGCAATCATGGCATTGCTCGTAACGTTAGACAATTGTTAGAAAAAAAGAATTTATTTGCGATACACACATACAAACAATTAGGTACAGAAGATAAAAATAATATTAAACAAATATATGGCCTAGTGGCTAGGACGCCGGATCCCCATGCGGGAGGTCCGGGTTCGCTGCGTCAAGCCCAACCCGCTGCAAGTGGCGCACACCTGGGACGACCAGCTGGTGAGCCTGTCTGATTGTTTAACCACTAAGGCGATACATATTGAAAGCATCTACTGGCTGTGAGCGTCGGTGGCCTAGTGGCTAGGACGCCGGACTCCCATGCGGAAGATCCGGCGTTCGAAACAGAATGCCATGTACCAATGAGTTTTTCGGATTTTTTCGAAGACTTACGTACATTTACCGATTGCTATAACGGTGAAGGAAAACATCGTGAGGAAGCCTGCATGTCAAAAGTTTCCGAAGGTCTGTGAATCCACCAATCAGCACTGGGCCCGCGTGGTGGAGCATGGCCCGTACCCCCTTGGTCAAGGGGAGGCCTGTGCCCCAACAGTGGGGACATTAATAGGTTGCTGATGACATTATAAAAATAAACAAGCAAAAGTAATTAAGTTTGATGAAGGTGGTGTGCAGCACCGGAAAAAGGGGACTGCCTCAGACTGTTGCCGCAGCGTTTTTAGCTTTTTTTTTCTAGGTTTTAGCTTTTAGTTGATACTATTATCTCTTACCTTTGCATAAAAGTCATAACTGGCCTAATTATGACTTCCAAGATACAGGTTTCGACCTCCTTTGTAAGTCGGAGGTCCTATTATTGTGCCTTGTAATAAGTAAATATATTTTCACCATAATACTAAGTACAAGTAGTATGGTACTAGAGATGCAAAGTGGTATCGCTACTTCCATCATTATTGGTTACAGTTATGGGGTCTTGACTTTTTTTAATAGTACTAGATATACAGTACCATCAATGGTACTACTGATCTTAAGTCTTATCATCAGTTGTTTAGTTAGAAACATCTGTTTCATTTGTAATTCCGGTAATTCAAGATTCTCCAAAAATACAGGTTCTATAATTAGCAAGAAACCATGTTCCATATTACTCTGATTTCTAACTTATTAAAATCAAATACACAAATATTAATTGAACCAGAACATTCAAATAAAGTTAGTTGGTTCAATAAAGTTAGTTTGGTTTTTTCGTATATTACAGAATTCATGTTATTTTATTAAATCTGAAAAAAAATGAATGAATGAATGAATACTCTTTATAAAATATTCTTATTCTTATTTTATCTGAAAAAATATATCCGGCAGCCATTTGCTCAGCTGCCAGGACAGCATAAAAATGACCAAATAGTCTTCGTTCTGAAGTGGTCTTAGTTCGGCTCCTTCCCCCAATAAGTTTTGGCGATGGAAGTCGAGATAAATATCTCGTTTGTTGTTTACAAATGTAAACAACGTGGTTTTCGGTTAGAAGACTGGCCGTCAAAACATAGTATTACCTTTGACATTTAGGTAACATTCGATATAATATCGAAAGTAGGCATTATCGAACGTTACCAGAATTACCCCCATGAGAGACACGCGGTGACGGTCAAAATAGAATGAATTTTCGAGGTTTTTGACACTACTCTACGCTATTGTAATACACCTAATGACGTCACATAAAGACGTGCTATTTCAGAATGAAACGTGGGTACCCACATGGCACGTCTTTAATGGTGTTCCCGCCCAGGTGCTGACAAATACATTTATAACCAAACATTCCTTTCTTTTATTAGAATTAACGCGATTCTTGTATGAATGTTACATAATATTTGCTATGTACAGCATACGAGCTAACGCCAATGTCCACATTCTTTTAAAATACATCTGGTTCTATAAACAGTTCAAATACTCATTTAGTGAACCTTTGGGGAAATTATAAGATACTAGGTTAACCACTTTCTAATCTAAATACAGGTGATCGTAACAGGGCTGGATGATCACATTATTAATCGTAAGTGGGTAGAACGACTTAATACAATTAAAATAACACAATGCACAATGTCCACAAAACATAAACAAACTGATAACAAAATTCAAAACATAGGTTAGATTATATACTTAAAAAGACTGAAAACTATAGGTAGCTGCTGTAAAGGGGAATTGTCAGCAGGTGCCCTAAGGCAGTCGCTTTTAGTCCTCCTCCAGGCTGGAGTGCACTTAGCGCTCGCCCTCTAAACCCCGGTGACCTTGGCCGGTCCTAATGACCTTTGCAGCTTGCAAAGGTCATAAGGACCAACAGCATATGTCAGTTCGAAAAAAAAGGGGGGATTGTCATCTCTACATATTTACAGTAGTTTTAGCCAAAGCGTGCTACAGTCTGTCCTCTAGGTGCCGGCTAGCAGGGTTCTAGGACAGTGTGCAGATGAAGTAATAGAAGAACTTGGTAATAAATATTATATTTTTAAGGAACAGAACACAGAAAATAGTAACGTAGAAAATAGGTAGTGGTAGGAGATAAAAGTGAACGGAGAAACGTCCGTTCGAAACAAAATACAGAGAAAAAGTGCAAAATACAAAGAAAACAATGAAATTAATGGAATAATGAAATTTAGAAATGGACCGGAAAAATATGATTTGAATTTAGATTAAGAAATGAAGATGCCAACACGAAATGAAATGAGATAAACGCTAACGCTGAGGTTGAAATTGATGGCAAGGAGATTGATATGGACGATGAAGTCGACATCGTTACAAGCGTTGCTGATGATAGAATCCTATAAACCTCGGAAAAGTAACTGAAACTCTCGTTTTGACGTCTCTCCGTCAGTTGCAAGAAAGTCCTTAATGTTAAAGCTTCTTTAAGTCTCGTGTCATCTCTATCTAGAGCTATGGCGTAACATGTTATTTAACGAAGACTTAGTTTGTAACGATGTCGACTTCATCGTCCATATCAACCTCCTTGCCATCAAATTCAACCTCATCGTTAGCGTTTATCTCATCTCATTTCGTATTGGCATCTTCATTTCTTCATTTAAATTCAAAATCATGTTCCAATTCCATTTTTAAATTTCATTATTCCATTAATTTCATTGTTTTATTTGTACATTCACTTTTTATCTGTATTTCGTCTCGAACGGACGTCTCCCGTCCTACTACCTATTTTCTGTGTTACCTACTATGTGTTCTTTTCATTAAAATATATTATTCCAATTCCAAAAAATTATTAATTAATTATTAAAAACCAATTCTTCTATTTCTTCATCTGCGCACTGTCCTAGAACCCTGCTAGCCGGCAATAGAGGACAGACTGTAGCAAGTTAAGGATGTTTCGTGCACCTGACTGTCTTGTACACTTCATCATCATCAGCCTATTAATGTCCCCACTGTTAGGCACAGGCCTCCCATTGCACAAGGGGGTACGGGCTATGATCCACCGAGCGGGACAGTGCTGTGCGATGGATTTCATACGCCTTCGGAAACATTTTAATTTCCTCACGATGTTTTCCTTCACCGTTAGAGCAGTCGGTAAATGTACGTAAGTCTTCGAAAAAGTCCGAAAAACTCATTGGTACATGGTATTGCATGGTTTCGAACCCGAACCTCCTGCATGGGAGTTCGACGTCCTAGCCACTAGTCCACCGACGCTTTACTCTCGCTTGTAACCTCACTTCACAACAAATAGTTCCCCATTCCATCATCACCACCGCGCACCGCCTCCACACGTGACGAATCAAATCTAATTCCAGGCACAGAATACTTATGTTCCAGGTCGTGCAAGTCACGTATTAAACTGGCCGAGTGTATGGCCCGGACTACACGACGCCGGTTCCAGTATCGGACGGTTCCATGGAACCGGTGCTTCATATAAACTCAAACAAAACTGCGCTGTCGACTACACGCACAACGGTTCCACTTGGAACCGGCCTGGAGATCGATTCCACTAAATACAACGTACGAGTAACTAAATACAATCTAAACTGCATCGTTATGACGTGTTTCGTATGCTACTATCCACTAACGATCCAATTTCAGTTAAGTTCCGATCGAGTCAACGATCGATCGAACAGTAACGTATTTGTGCATTCTACTAAAACGTTTAGTTTATACTGAATCGCAGTTCTACGCTAACAAAACGCTTCAACTGTCAAATATAACGATCGAACATAAGTTCATCCCAAGGTACAGTGGCAGAGTTATGCGTCAGCAGAATGCGATTTGGTGTCCAAATAGAATTGGAACGAAAACTAAATTGAAATTGGATAGAAATAGAACTATCTATCTATCAGCCCGTGTCTGTCCACTGCTGGACACAGGCCTCTCCCAGGGCGCGCCACATCACTCGGTCCTCCGCCTTCCTCATCCAACCATCGCCAGCAACCTTCTTCAGGTCGTCGGTCCACCGGGCAGGGCCCCCCCTGCCTGGTGGACCGACGACCTGAAGAAGCCTCCCACACTGCGCTTTCTTGTAAATAGAACTACAAACGTTGTGATTTAGGTGAGTTGGGCCCCTGAACCAAACCGTGGTCGTGTAGACCTATGTCGCGGCGTGAATGGCTTTCCTTCAGCCACAGTCGGATACACCGTCTTGGTTGTGTGCCACTGCGCTGAGCGTCGCTTCCGCTGCGCCACGTTCGTCCAATTGGAAATTCTGACGCACAATCGTAAGTCAGTGTGTATAGGAAAACTTGAAATTGGGTTGTCGCTTCTAAAATAAAAAATAAAATAAAATAAAAATTTATTAATGCAGACAGTATCTTTTACATTTTCTCAGATTTCCCTGGCTCCCACACTAGGATACCCTGTGTTGTGGGGGCCAGTCTGTGTGTTTATTATTATTATTATTTAACACTTTAATGCACAAAAATAGTACATGAGGCGAGCTTAATGCGGCATTTTCTATCAGCTAACCATTGGATCATACAGATATTGTAAGCCAGGTGCAAATAAATTAAAAAGAAGAGAATAACTATTAATTATTTTAATTGTACTATACTATTATTATAAAACCAAAATGTACAGACGAGGTACTGTTAGAATTGATATTTTTTGAAATAGCCCCTGCAAGACTCCCACGGAGGTATTCGTGCAATAGTTCGTATGGCCCTCTTCTGTATGACAAATGACCTATTAATGTTATATTTATGACTATTACCCCAAAACTGGACACTGTAACGCAATCTAGACTCAACAAGGGCATAGTATACTGTTGTAAACTGATCGATCGTAAGTTCGTTTCTAAGGCTGCGTAGCGCGTAGCATGCGGAACTTATCGAATCCTCTATTGCACCTTGTTGGTTGGGTTCTGCATAACAGTCTCAAAAATCATGTGCCAGGAAGGAGTTGAACTCCAATAATTAAAACAGATGATAAGTAAAGTAAACCAGTCTCAGCAAACACGACTGAACCTACAATAGGAAGTAAATACGCGATTATCCCTGAGCGTATGTAGTCATCACCGTTACGTCACCGCCTCGCGTGTGAATCATACAATATACAAGGCGTGTTATTTACATAGGTATTTGTTATTTCTGTTTCGAGATGATTGTGAAATTATAACTCTTGAAGTGTCTGTATTTAAAAACAATGTTAAAGAAATTAGAAATAATTTTATTTTTACTGAAAATGGGGTCCGAATTCTGAAAGTGGGGCAACTGGGCCAAGTGGGGTATCATATGAAAGGGTTTTATTAGTCCATTACAAAACTATTTTTTATTTTATTTTATGTGGTATATTTTTTGACTTATGGCCAAAAATGTGCAAAAAAAATACTATCTCTATCCTTATCTCCGAAGTTTGCAAGCCGATAAATCTGAAATAATTCAGACTCATGGATAATCCCCTATATTTTAAAGGAAATTTTTTTTCATTTCATTTCATTTAAGTATTCGCTAACAAACATACATTTGTGTCCAAAATAGTATGTACAAAATAAATTAGAAATATTACATTACATATCAAAAATTTATTGTATAAAATAGGGTAAGTATAGTAAAAATATGTCAATAATGATAATAATTAATAATCAATTTGATTATTAATTATTATAATTGAATATTAATTATTATCATTGAATATTAATTATTATCATTGAATATTAATTATTATAATTGAATATTAATTATTATAATTGAATATTAATTATTATAATTGAATATTAATTATTATCATTGAATATTAATTATTATCATTGAATATTAATTATTATCATTGCTGGAAGCTGGGACGGTCTCTGGTGTGGGACGCTACCTGCGTCGACACCCTTGCCCCGTCCCACCTTCCAGCCACGGCGGCGAAGGCCGGGTCAGCAGCGGCTTCTGCGGAGAACCCCAAGCAGCGCAAATATGCGGGCCTGGGTGGTGATTGCATATTTGCGCCGTTCGGGGTGGAGACCTTAGGGCCGTGGGGGCCTGGAGCCCACTGCCTCTACGGGGAAATAGCCAAGCGCCTCGTAGAGACATCCCGGGACCAGAAGGCTGGCCTCTACTTCGCTCAGCGTATAAGCCTCGCTATACAGCGGGGCAACGCCGCCAGCCTTCTCGGGACACTCCCTGCAGGGAGCGACCTAGGCCAGATCTTTTACTTGTAAAATAGTTAGGTATTTTGTAATTTTAGCTTAAGCATTTATTTTATTGTTATATTAGTTTTATTTTATTTTGAATAAATTTCAGTCTAAATCTAAATTTTGTGATATTAAAAAAAATATCAACAAAAGATCTGAAATAATGAGTACTGATACAGGGTATCAATAATTATGTATTCGGGGAAAATTAAAATAAAGTCTAAATATTTTTTATTTTGAGGAAAAAATTAAAAATATTTTTTTCAAAATTAAATCTAAGTACTTTTTCTTTTGAGAACGGAACCTTCGGTGCGCGAGTCCGACTCGCACTTGGCCGTTTTTTTTTTCATTCTATAAGGAGAGCAGACTTGCAAACGGGCCAGCTGATGGTAAGTGATCACTAGTGATCACAGTTGATCACCGACATATCGCCTCACTATGTTATTACAGGGTTTTCGATGCGCTGCTAACCTTGAGGACGGAGTGCCTCATGTGCTGGCAATTACGCTATTTGTATGTACTTCTGGAAGTATATATATATATATATATATATATATATATATATATATATATATATATATATATATATATATATATATATATATATATATATATATATATATATATATATATATATATATATATATAATTATTATTTAAGGATGGTGTTGGTAAAAAATTATGTAATTATTACTTGTCAATAGTACTACAAGCAAAGCTTATAAGTTCACTACCAAACACATTCCATAAGAACACAACCGCGACGTAAGTTCACAGTTGGTTCATACATTCGCATATGACCGCACGTTGGAAGTAGAAAACGGGACCGAGGTCGTCGACCCTGGAGCTAATGCATCCACCACTTACTGCTGATTACTAGGACACGTGGGCAAGACATCATGAAGACATTACTTCATTAGGTCGAGTTTGCGTTTGGTACAGTTTTTTTGACACCATCGCCCATAGGCATATCACCTGACTGTTTGTTCGCGATCGTTCTTAAATACTATATGAAATTTATTAGCCAGAACATAGTGAAAATTACAGGTGATTTAAATACCATAGATATCATATGTTCCGCCGACAACGGTATGCAAATCTTTTCTGCTATTTGTTAGTGTCATTGAGATACTCTTTTATGGAGTAATAACATTTGTCTAGAAGCCACTTGGAAATATTAGTTTTAAATTGGCTAGCGGGACCATTTTTAAGGCGACTAGACAGATTATTATACACTAAAATTGCCATACGGAAGGAATTATTTTTGTACAAGTCTACTCTGGAACTTGGCATTTAGAGACGAGGATGTGATTACTAATAATAATATAATTTCTTTATTAGGCAAAAAACCCATCATACAAACAATACTGAACTAAATAAATAATGTACTTACAATAAAATAAAATATGAAGTACTCATAATACATGTAATTTACGGTTCACGCGCTGGTGCACGGACAACCAATATTTAAATATAGGACATGTTAAGTCCTCGCTTATGGCTCTGAGGATGCTGTTGTGAGAGCTTCGCATTCTGTCCCAGAAGGACGCTATGCGAGCCCCCACAACAGCAAAGAAATCGGGCACTCGCGCCTCGGCAAACGTTACTAGAGGCACAGATTGTTCCTAATAGTTACTACGAGGTGGTTTTTTATTACATCGAAATCCGCGTTTTACCTCAATCTCACCTGGAGATCGATTCCACTAAATACAACGTAACTAAATAGAATCTAAACTGCATCGTTATGACATGTTTCGTATGCTACTACCCACTGACGATCAAATTTCAGTTAAGTTCCGATCGAATCAACGTTCGATCTAACAGTATCGTATTTGTGCATTCCAATAAAACGTTTAGATTATACTGAATCGCAGTTGAACGGTAACAAAACGCTTCAACTGTCAAATATAACGATCGAACATTAGTTCCTCCCGAGGTACTTTTGCCCGATCGATAGTAAATCGAAAGGTGGCAGTGGTAGAGTTATGCGGCAGCAGAATGCGAATTGGTGTCCAAATAGAATTGGAACGAAAACTAAATTGAAATTGGATAGAAATAGAACTACAAACGTTGTAATTTAGGCGAATTGGGCTCCTGGAGGGTGGAAAGTGACGTGTGGTTTTCAATGCACTGCTAACCACGAGCAGTGAGTGCCTCATGTGCCAGTAAGTACTTAATTAATTATACACTACCCTTCAAGTTGAAAGTGTTGCTACTTTTCGGCGGAAATGCCAGACGGGACTTTGCCCAGGGTCATACCACCAGTAAAATAAATAATTCCTTAAATCGGCGGAAAATTTCGAGCTTGTCCTTGTAGAAAATCGTTTGCCCGCCTCAGGCCGTCGAGTGGTCATCGCTGATAATGATTACTGATAGTGATAATGATAACTTGCCTTGCGGCGAATTGTTTGTCCCTATCACACTCGCTATCACAAGATACTAATGGATAAGATTGTGAGCTTGCAACACCTATCAATAGGTATAATTATTATTATCTGACATAACAGTTGTTTTGTATTATTTTATAGTGGTACAATTGTACGATCTAAAACAATATAACAAGGTATTAATATAATTGGTAGCTAGGTGATATCCGGCTCGAAGGACTGAATATAGTGGATGGTTTTGGCTTCTGGTTATAGAATTAGGTATTTTATGCTTCAATTCTTGAGGTTTTAATCTTTTTATGGGTAACTGTGTACGATTTTATAATAAGATACCTGATACTGTAATAAATATGACAGAGAAAAAATTTAAGACCCATATAAGACGGACCTTATGTAAAAAGGGTTATTATAAAATAAATGACTACTTAAATAATAAAAAGGGTTGGTCCTAAAATCAGTTCCAGCTCTGTACATTGTGTACATATATGATTGTATTCATAATTATTGTACGATATATTTATTTCAAAAGATGTGCTGCTGAAAGTTTCTTGCGCCGCTTCTTTCCTTTCAGCTATAGCACCTTACGAAGCGGTAGTAGAGTAAAAAAAAATGACTTGGTAAAAATGTACTTACAACTTACTGTACTTACAATAAAAAACATTTTGATTTATTTTATTTTTTACTTAAATCAACAAAACTTACCTTTTTGCCCTTAAGTGACTCGCTAAAAACATTACCCTCTTCGTAGTCGCGGAAAAAAGGGTTTTTTATAGCAGAAATCGTAACGCCTTTTCCTATAGAAACCATAATGAGGACAGTGTCAATGAATCTCGGATTAGCCGAAGAAGTTTTGTTAGTTTCAAACATTCAATGGGCCGACTGTATTTACAGGAAAATTATTATAGCACAGCGCATGCATAAATTGCACCTGTGTTTTCCATATTTCCTTGAATTTTTTTATTAAGTAAATGTAAATACTAAAATAATATAACCTACAAGAGCGGCGTCGCATTTGAGGAGCACCCAACGCGCTGCTGGCTCAGCAGCTGAAACAGCTGCTGGACTGAAGCACGCCAAATACGCCAATTTGGAGTCAGCATACGACTCTGTGCCGATCGCCGTTGAGACGGCAGGCACGTGGGGCTCCAGTGCAAAGGTTTTCATCCGCGAATTGGGGAGACGACTGAGGGAGAAGGTGTGCGACCCCCGGTCCGGACAGTTCCTCGCCCAACACATCTCCATCGCCATCCAGCGGGGCAATGCGGCAAGCATTATGGGGACTTTTGGGAGGGACACGGTGAGAGGGGGCTTGTTTGACTGAACTGTCGATTAGATGGTTATACTTATTTACCGACACAGAAATGTTTTTAGATTTTTAGTTTTATTTATCTAACTATATTTGAGATGTATGAGGAATATTATGGAATCAAGAGATCTCGTAATTAAAGCAATAACTCCTCCAAGTTTATTACCGCTTGTAGCGATCTACATAGGGTGATTTAATCTTTAGTTTTACCAGACTTTTCCGAAAGGGCAAAGTCTGTGTTCATTGCCTAACTTTTTGTTCGCCAGCTGCTTTGTATGGTGTGACCTTTATACGTCTTTATTAAGGAATTAGAGCATGAATATAACAATGATGCGTAGAAAAAGCTTTCTCAATCTCTATACCCTGTATCACCTGTATGGATGTTGCTTGGATGAAAGAAAAAATTGTCTCTCTAGGGACGTGCTTTCGTTCCTTCGTCCTTTACTACCCGTAAAGGGTTATTATAAAATAAACGACTACTTAAATGATAAAGAGGCTTGGTCCTAAATTCTGCTCCAGCTCTGCACATTGTGTGTATTCATAATTATTGTAAAATATATTTATTTCAAAAGATGTGCTGCTAAAAGTTTCTTGCGCCGCTTCTTTCCTTTCAGCTATAGCACCTTACGAAGCGGTGGTGGAGTAAAAAATGACGTTGTAAAAATGTACTTACAACTTACTGTACTTACAATAAAAAACATTTTTATTTTTTACATAATTAGTTTTTAATTATTTATTTTTTACCCACTACACTATGGCTCCCACTAACATCTTGGGATAACGGGTGAAATGAAAAACAGCGCTGCATACTTGGTAAAGGGGGAAAAGCCTTTCCCCCCTTTTGACAAATATACATAGTGCTTTGTGATCTGTTTGTTATCTGTTGTTTATGCTTTATGCTTTTTGTAATTCATGAAAATTCATAAAATACAACCTCGAAAAGGTAACACTAGATAACATTTTGTACCTATCAGCTAGGTATGCGATAACGGAGTTCCAAAGACCTATAATATAATATTATCGACTGATACTAAACATTGTCGTTACCCAGGCACCTGGGCTGAAGCGATAAGTGAGCAGTCAATTAGTGAAGCAAGTTAGATAGATACAAACTATGTATGACACGTGACAGTTTTACTGTTATCTAAAGCAAGTTTGTTCTAAACACAGTATTTAATATTTTATTTATCAACATTTTTTTACCAGCTTTCCGCTCTAGCAATGTCTGCACATCAGGATCTTTGATTCCTACGATTGCTACGTGCATACTGCGATCGCCTGGGGTGGGGAAGTATCACCTCCTATATCTGCTGTAAAGCAGCAATGCTTGCATTTCTGTGGTTCGGTTTGAAGGGTAAGAGCCAGCGTAAGAACCGACACAAGAGGCATAAGTCTTTAAGGTTAGTAGCGCCTCGAAAACACTTTACTCTCATGATAATACAGTGAGGTGAGATATTTGAAAAATCTAGTTTTCATAGAAATTAATATCAAAGTTATGTTGTGTCTACTTATGAAGCATGAGACGCCTTTTACCATGGAAAGGTAAGGCAATCAATCAAACAGGACCCGTTACAAAATACAATAGCAACAATCCTTGTCTAAAATGGCAACATTATTAGAAATCCCCCATAAAAAACAGCGTCAATGTTGCCATTTTAGACTTTTAATTACAAGGATTGTTGCTTCGTGAAATAGGGCTCAGATGGTTCTACTATTACCGAGGCGATGATATAGTGTTATGACATTTAGAAGAGCAATGGTCACTTTTTATCGTAAATTTCAGGGCACTGGCCATCTGAACTGTTAATTAACTGTCTGACTGTTGTTCCCAGTTAACAGTCCAGATGGCCAGGAGGCCCAGACACTTATGATGAAAAGTTAGGACCTCTTCTATCTTATCTTATGATAGGGGGCCAGGGACAACCCCAGCGGCACTTCGACCCTCAGGGATCTTTTGTGCTCATTCCTTACCTTAGTCTCCTTCCTGTTCCTTAAAGATGCTTTGCATCAAGGACGCTATACATCTTACAGGAAGGAGCCTATAGTCCTCTGGTTTCGGGTAGGCTACCCCCAAAAGATTCATACGCTTTCCAGCCAACGAGTCACATTCGCACAGCAGGTGTTCCATTGACTCAATGACACCATTGACTCAATGGAACACTTGCTGTAAAGGTGTCTCAGGCTCTAAACGTGCGATTTCTAAATGACATAACACAATATCATCTCTTTGGTGGATAAAGAATGATTAGCAGACTTGGAAAAAGTACCCTTAGAACACAATACCCTCCCGAATTGTCGGGAGGGTATTGCGTTCTGTGCAAGGCATTCTGAGTTTGATTATTGAATCAAACTCAGAATGCCTTGCACAGAACGCATTAGATGTTGTACAAAACGTACCGACTAGACAGGAATGCCAAGATGCCGTCATTGTCGGCATAAACCACAAATAGAAGAGGTGCCGCCGACATAAACACGGCATTTGTGACCCCCCGGCAAATTGAAGCGGCGTCCACAAAGCGGGTCGCTCTATTGAGCGGGGGACTGTAAATTTCTTCTATGGCCCATAGAAATGAAGTCACTTAGATAGGAAAATGTATGGAACAGAGAAAACAGCGGAATTGGCAATGAAAAAGACGGCATGTAAGGGTAAGATTAGAATTGCTGAAACCAGCTGTAAATCAGCGCTGTGGCTTGCCTCAGCATTATACGGGCTGGTGTATTCATTTTGGCACTGTACCGCGTCGGATGTTTTGTGCTGAATGTATTATATCCTTGTATACTTTTGTATTGTGTACTTGCTGTATTCTGGTGTTTACAGTGCTGAATAAACGTTATTCAATTTCAATTTTTAATTAAATATTGGTGGTGTTTTGCTTATTATATTATTAATGTTCTTTGTTTTGTTAGTCACTTCAACTAACTAACAACTAAAAAGCTGGTAATAGGAGTGATTTACCACAATAATCAAGCCATAGATGGAAACAATCCCGTCGGTTTGCGCAATCGCAATCGTCGTTTTGAAGTTTGATTTTGTTACGTACGTCATTATCTATGGTGTGACGAAGAAAGCTGCAAAATCTTTCGAGACGGGGAGGGTGGAAGCTGAAAAAAGACGTAAGAGGAAGGATAAAGAGACAAACCCGACCTTGAGAGACAGGCTGCCAACGGTGACAAAATGCAGCATATGCGGTTGCGAGTGCAACTCCGGGATCGGGTTGTTGAGCCACTCCGAGACGCACCAGAGACCACAACAATATACCTAGGATTAGCAGAAGTCATCCTCGCAACGAGGAACTGCCACAACGACGATTAGAAAATCTAGATGGAATCGATAGTGGCATCGGCATAGGCAGGGTATAGGAATAAGAAAAAATGTAATCCCTTCGAGCTATTGTCACATATATGTGACTTCATTTTTATTGATGGTGAGTGAGACGAAACATGGAGGGAATCTCAATGTTAGAGACAATAGGAAAACCTATAAAATTCCATTTGACAATTCTTATGAGACTCCAAAGAAAAACCCAAAGATAATATTATAATACAGGGTGACTCACTAGTTCTTTGAACTTTAATATGAAATAAGTCCGCACTTGGTAGGATAAGGGAGAGGATGTTAGCAATATTGGAAGGCTCAGTTTTTCGGATATTTTTCCCGCTATATATTATATATAGAGATCAGGGACGCACTGCGCGTACGTAGTAAATGAGAGTCAGCTTTTCGTACACTCAAGCTAGGCAAGAGTTGCGTAAGCGGTTGATATCCGTCATTTAAACGATGCACCGATCATTCACTTGATTAGGTTCACAACCCAAGGTTCCGAATAAAAGGTTCTACGAATAACAGAAAAAATCACCGACGAAACCAACCCGTCAGATCGGCCGAGAACATAGACCGCATCGCTGCTGTTGTTCTGAATCAACCGCAGCGTTCAATCGGAAAACATTGCGACGTCTTTGAACAATTTCATCAAATTTTGAATTTGAACCTCAAGTTCCACCTTTAAAAGATTAAATTTACTAAAAAAAATAAACCTAACGACCATATCAAACGGAAAAATGACTGTGAACAAATGTTAAATATTTTTGGACCTGATAAAGGTATAGAAGAGGTTTTCTTTTTCCTCATTTGCATCTTGAAGAGTACGTAAATCGTTTTGATAATCCATGGCATGAACATGGCGCCTTCACTTGCAGAAGCATTCAAGCTGACAAGAAAAACATTACAACTATGTAATTTGTCATAATTGAAATCCGCATTTGCATTTTAGTACATAGTTTTTTTGTAAAACCCAACAATGATTTTTTAAAATTTTTTGATGTTTAAAATCAGTAGTGAGTCGTCCTGTACAATCTTTGGATTTCACGTGGCGCCCATTCCTTTGCCTTCTCTGCTCCGTGGTTAAATCAGTAGACACTTCTGTGGCTACCAACATAAACATGGAGATGTGAATACGTCATACACTTTAGTGTTGCGGTAAGCAGAAAATCATTGGGGAATTTCTATAGGTATCGATTTTATGCTCTCTCTACCCACGTGCGGTCGTAGATACATATTGAGTAGTAAAACTCGGGTCCAATAGACCTATTTCCGCCCAATCAAGTTCTAGATAGAAGTACTAAAAAGTTAAAAATATTACATTAGATAGGACACTAATGGGAGCGAGAAGCACACACACCCTTTCACTAACTTCTACACATACACGCTCACACACATTTCCAATAAACACATCCATTTACACACATATCAAAATTTATTTCTCCCGATAAGATTTATTTTAAAATTGGGAATCTGTAATTAGCAGTATGTTTTATTAATGGACTTTATTGTTTTTAAATTTAAGTGCTGTGGATTCTGTAATAAATTAATTAATTTAAAAAAAAAGAAAAAAAGAAGCGACAATGTCTCAAAGGCCAGGCCTTTGGGCCATTAAAAAATTTGGGTACGAGCACATACCCCAAGACGAGAGAGATCGGTGACCAACTCGTGGTTAGCCGGAACTTATATAGTATCAAGTTAGGGCGGGTAGAACACCGAAAACTCAATACCGTCTTCACCATAAGGGCACACGGGGCCCGTGCCCAGGGCCCCCATTCTCGGGGGGCCCCGAAGGATCCACAATTTCTCTCACACATTTATTCTCAAAACATTTTTGTCGGGCACATTACACTTTTTTCACAAATCAGGAATCTTATCAGAAGGTTAGATTTACAAGGCATATCATATACTACGCCATTATATTATCGATGACTGCGACTTTTCCTACTGTACTAATTAATAATATTTCCGAACGCAATACCTATTTTACGACTGAGTAATTTGTCAATTATGTGCATAGAAAGTGATATCCTTCAAAAAATTGACTTCAAGGATATAATAGAAGATTTTGCTCAACAGAAATCGCGAAAGAAACCGCTAATGTAATTGTAACCAAAAAACCTATGCTGTATTTAATTACCTATAAATGGGTTCATAGGTACTTAGTAAAAAATGGAAGTGTTTTTCTTTTTTTACTTTCCAATTCGCTTTCTTTACTTTCAAAAGGGCCTCAAATTCTTGTGTGCCCGCCCAAGGGCCCCAGCCTAGTTTAAGACGGCGCTGCGAAAACTCATGGCTTGCCAGGAATCGAATCTAGATGCTAAATGGTAGTCGGGCGTCCAAGCCGACTCTCCAACGTATAGGTAATAAAGACGCGAAGTAGATGCCCTACTTTTTCGTCCAATTAATTCCTTGACTGAGCCCATCGGTCATAATGAAACAAACGACAGTTGTAGGGCACCGGACCTCACAATAGGAGCGGCGATAAACAATGAGGCGACGAGGAAAAGTCATGAAAGGACGCTCAGCGCCTGGGCGGTGACATCAGGACTCAGCGATGCATCGCAGATTGCATCACCGACGATAGTATGCGATAAAAAATCTATACACGCATACTTTTGCGAAGAACTTGCTTGCTTATCGTATGGTTAGTGGCCAACCTTTTTGTCAGAGTTGTTCAGGCCGCCCGTAGGCCTCTGACATGGCTTAACGACTGCTGTCGAACGACTGTCGTGAAGAGCTAAAGCAAAAGGATGTCCTCTGTCTGTTACTTAACCACGCCTCTCATCTTTATTAAACAGATTTGCATCTTTGCACACGCAAAAACCCTGGGATAATTATAGGGGACGTTTTACCATGGGAAAATAACTTTGTTACTTCGGGAAATTTAAAAACATGATGCCAACGGCAAGAGTTACTGTCAGTTGCATGATGTCTTCAATAAAATATATTTGTATTTAATATATTTATCTTTTGATAACAAAATTACGATTAGATACGTCATGGTACAATTATTATCCGTTATATTACAACATTTAAATTATTACTTACACGCTACTAGCTGCTGTAAAAGGGCATTGTCAAAAGAAAAAGAAAAAATATGGCTGCTGCATAAGGCATTGTCAAATACGAATGTACATTATGTTATAGTAGGTTTGTACACAATTACAAATTTAAATTTACTTAATGCTACTAGCTGCTGTAAAGGGGCATTGTCAATACATACTACGGATCTAATACAGTCAGAATAAAATAATACTATTATTTATAAAATGTCATAAAATGAATATCAAATATCAAAATAATAAAATTACAATCTATTATTTATCGTTTAGCTCATGTAATGAGTACAGCTCCATGTTTATTAACCTTTTTTTAGATATCTTTTTAAAGGATTTGTTACTACAGTCTATTGTGGCTTCAGAAAATATGTTGTAGAATTTAACACTATTATTAATAAAACTTTTGACTTCCTGGTTAATCTACATTTAACTGGAACAAGTTTACGTTT
The DNA here is from genome assembly GCA_947369225.1 of Hofmannophila pseudospretella. Classification (NCBI taxonomy): domain Eukaryota; kingdom Metazoa; phylum Arthropoda; class Insecta; order Lepidoptera; family Oecophoridae; genus Hofmannophila; species Hofmannophila pseudospretella. The sequence goes on from OX376324.1 coordinate 893,678, forward strand.
ATTTCTGGTGTATATGCTATCCGTTTCTATGCCATAGCTCTAGATAGTAGAGATGTAACGTGAAATCCTACCGATTAATTTGGACCTGGGTAGGTGTCTATATGAGTTTGGGTTTTATAATTTCTAGGGAATAGACACAATTGGCCCTCTCAGTATTTTCTTTTGCTATGACACTGGGGTCAGATATCATTTATTTATATCTAACATTCAGCCATAGAATGTTAGATATTAAAGATGCAGGTTTAAGTCCTGGCTTTGTTTTTCTAAACCCTTTTTCTCACTTATTCTCTGGAATACCTAATGTACAAATAGCTGTAGCCAATCTAGGGACTTATAATTATATTATTAGTTAGTATAATTTTAATGAAATTTAAAAAAAGGCTCTCAAAACATTTTTTGAATCCGGAAAACTGCTCTAAAACAATTGTTCTCGAGATGGTTCTAACTATATATATAACAGATTGATTATATATTTGTTTTTTAATTTATTTATCTAAGACCACTTAGGTTTATAACATGACTAGTTTTCCAAAATAATGTAACAACACTAAACTTGTGTTATGATGATACCCAATTTGTATACCGAAATAGATTTACAAACAGATTCTTTATTATCTTAGAATCCTAGACTTATGATCTGCCTTAACACATCTCTGAGTCATTAATGACATCTCATACATATTTGATTTATATTTAATCATCAAGACATGGCATTGGTACTTATATATACGTAAGTAATAGGAATACATAAATGTAAGATCTTTCATATACATTATAATTACCTACTCTATTGTCAAAGCAAATTAGGTAGGTAGGAATGAATCATATTCCTCATTGACGGAACGTTGTGATCATTCTTATAGGAATGACAAGATAGAACTACTCACTTTACTGATTTAATGGGGTGGTTTGCCATTGCCTTCACGTAATAAATTCTAAATGAACACAGAAAATGTAATTAGAAATTAATTGGCTATCTCTGGCCTAACAAAAGTTTGGTTGGGAGCTTATAGCTACCCTGATTATTACAAGCTATATTTATTGGGAGAAATGTAATAAATTAAGTAGCTTTTGCAAGCGTTTATATATTGTTTATGTAATTTTTTCAAAGGAGAAAAGTATTTTCCCATGGTAAAAAGTGTGATCTAAGACTGCTTGTGTAAAATTTGGTGAAGATCTGTTTAGCCAGCCCTTGAGGCGTAATTGAGTAACGGATAATTTAATGATAGGATATGATCATGATTCACTAAAATGTAGAAAATGCTAACTTTTAGTATAGTATTAGCAAAAGTGTGACTATGATGGTATCCTCTGTTTATAGGTACCTACTAACTACATCTGTTTACTATTTACACAGCTGAAGATGGCAAGGTCAAATGCAAATTAACCAGTTATCAACTTGTATAGAACTCATTACTATACTATCAGAATCTGACGAGAATAGTTTTCATGTGTATTACATTGTACGACTTTGTTTGGGAAGAATGTTTCGTGTTTAGGGTCAGGTTCTGAAAGCACGGTAAAAAGTTCGCAAATTCTAAACATTATCGTAAATAAAAACAAAGATTCAGTCAGTCTGACTACAGGTCTTTATGAAAATAAATACGGAGAACTTTGCATGAATATATTAAATAGAACAAGTAGAACTTACCTCAATTGCAAGTTTTCCATAAACTTATCGGTGGTCATATTGTCCAACAGGACAAAGTCGGACACGCCGACTTCTGGCTGAGTCGCCATTATTTCACTTTACAATCCACTATTATAACAAGAAACTAAGGTTCACTCACAATTTATAGAAAATAAATAACGCGTTTTTAAATTATTATCAACAAGCCGTTAAAATTATGACAACGGAAGGCACAACCACCCACCTTAAACATTTCATCCAAACTGTCAAATTTTTGAATTTTCGTAATGTTGGTAGCTCTGATTTTTATTGCCAGTAAATAAAAATAATTATCCCATATTTCGTTCAAAAATATTTTATCTCAAAATGGCAAAAGAGATAATTATTTCCGAACGAAAAATTTCACTACGTTCTACTATTTTGCTTAGGTCGTTCATTGAAAAGTTGAACAGTGACAGCAGATCTTTCGTATAGCGCTATTGCTCTTACTCATATAATTCAGTGGCAACCTTGTTCGACATGAACGAAGCTCGAACGCCGCCATTTTCCTTGTTGTAGGTGCGTCAAATGTCATAATAATTTTCATTTTTCAGAAAATTAATTTCCTTTGGCCTTTTATGTTATTTTCAATCTTCCCGTAACACCTATCGTAATGTTTTAGTGAAATTATATTTTCCTTGCATCGGTCGCCGGCTATCTGTTCTTTACAGTGATTTCATTTAGTCGTAATTTCAAGGATCCTTCATGTGCTACAATGAGTCGCGAAGATCGTCTTCATAAAAGGTAGCGAGTGATTTCCCCGCCCACAATAGTGCTGTATCAAAGAACACGATTTGTGCGTTCGGGGAGATTAAAACGGTGGTTTTGAGAAGGAATGCTAAGACGGTGCCTTGGTGTAGAGTTGAAGTGGTATCATTGATGGGACAATGAACGAGTGTCCAGGCGTGGAGTGGCTGCCCGCGTACAGCCCCGGCCCGCCGCGCCACAGCCCGCTCGGGCCCATCCCGCGGTTCCTATACGAGGATGTGCAGCCTCTGTGTCTGCAGCAGGAAAACAATAACAAGGATGCCGACCAGAAGGAGAACACGAACAAAATCAAACATGCCAAGCCGGCGTACAGGTAAAATTTTCATTTTCCTCGTGTATGCTGGAACCTTCTGCATAGTGAGTCATCTCTAGGTCACCTTATATTGCTGAGTAATGTACTTGGATGTGAGTTATATTTTACATGGCGTTGACAAAGTTGCAGTGAACAAAATATACATTATTCATACAATAAAATTAGGATAAAAATGGGTTATTCACAAAACGAGGCATCTGAATTGATTGACTATGTAGGTATCTATGTATATGAATTCTGTTGATGGCAGTATGCTGACTGTATTGAAAGATGCAGCAGATGTGTTTGAATAAAATAAAATATTGTTTAACTCCCTTTAAGTGTTTGTTATTTTATTACAAACTATTGTCTATTTCAATAATATTATGGTATAGTCTGTATGTTATCTTCTGTGCAAGGAATTCTGGATTCAGTTCCTCATTGGAAGGGCTTATACACGAAGTGCAGGCATTTTTTACAAGTCTGACCGTTACAGTCACTGTTACATTGTTATCTCAAGGTAAATCTACTGATATAATTTCAGCAATTAATGAGGCAAATGTGGTATATTTATAGAATATGTAAAAAAAAGATATTTTGTCAACTTAGGGTGGAGATTGATTTATTTTTCGTACAGTCGAGCATCAGCATGGATCAGATAATAAGTGCTGTGGAACTCATACTCAGTACGAATGTAGAACCAGACTGCTAAGATGAACCATTCTGTTGACAGCTATGCCAGCATGATCCGGCTGGCCATCAGCAGCTCTCCCAATGGGAAGATGACCCTCAATGAGATCTACACATACATCTGCAATGCTTTCCCATATTACAAAGAAGCTGGCAAAGGATGGATGGTGAGTCTTTAAATAAAAACAAAACTTATTCAAAACATCAAATGAACTAGTATAAAGGCAGACTTATCCCAGTGGGATCTCCCAACCAGCCAACCTTTTTGATTCTTGAATAGAATAAAGTACAAATATAACATCATATCTTTATTTTGTCACCATTTATCAATGTTTTCTGATACTTTACTAAATTACCATTACCCTATTATCATCCCCACTGTTGGGACAAAGGCTTCCCCTGACACAAAGGGCTTATGGCCAATGGTCCACCATATTGACCTGGTATTGATTGCTGGATTACATGCCTTCAGAAACATTCATTTTAATTAAAATACTTAAGTCTTATATCGTCGTAAATAAATAAAATTGTCTGTAGAAGCTATTGTTCATTGGAACAAAATACCTAAACTAATTTAATCAAGTCAGATAAAGAATAAAATAGTGTAATAACCATGTAGAATAAGAAACCACAAACGAAATATTATTGTTTTGGTGACACTTTTCCTATTGTTTTATTTTCCTGTTGTTCTGAACATATCTAAAATTCTAGTTTTGCTGTGTAGTAACAAGTATTCCTGATTTATATTCGTCATACACTATAATAACTTCCACTATATTAATGATTACATTATAATGTAGGTTGATTTCATTTGACAATAATTAATAATGTGGAAGTTGTTATCTGGATGTATGGTTTTTTTCTATAGAAAACCATTTTATAAGAATGGCAGACTCTGGTCTTGTCTTTCTGTCTTTTAAGAGTAATATAATAATAATAATCCATTCCACAATTTTATAGTAAACACTCAAAAAAAGGCCTATATGTCACACAGGCCACACAATCCTTTTAAAGAACCGGGCCCCTAAGGGCCCCAGAACCCTGAACTGAGTAACATGATAATATTAGAGTATTTTCAAACAATAAATGTATATTGTTATTGATATAAAAGCCTTAATTTCCATTATCTTACAGAACTCAATCCGCCACAACCTGTCCCTGAATAAATGCTTCATGAAGGTAGCTCGTAGCAAGGACGACCCGGGCAAGGGCTCGTACTGGGCCATGGACACCAGCTACAAGATGGCCGAGGTCACTCCGCGCCGCCGCCGCAGTCTCCGGGTGAGACCCTAAATAAACTCTATACTTCAATTTGTATATTGAGTCAGTCCCTGATACATCATCACCACCTCACTACCGTGCATGGAGGGGTATGGTGAAGGACGCTGCGGGATCCGAGGCGACTAACCCAAGTAACTTGCTTCAGGGTCCGCCTGGCTAACGACCACCCTTCTATGTAAAGTCTGTCATCAAATATCTTCGCTTCAACGTTGATGTGCTTCAGCAGTGTTTATATAAGAGCCAGTACTTACTAAACCCGTGTGCTCTATCTTCGGCTTCATCGTCACTTACCACCAGTTGAGTTTGAGTAAACATGGATTTAGTCGTAAATAAAAGAAAAATTTATAAGATATCGACCACTTCCAAAAAGGATGGTATAAGGACGCCGAGGATAGGGAAAAATGGACAGGAGGAGGGGAGGCCTTTGCCCAGCAGTGGGACAGCCTATAGGCTATTAAAAATAAGAAAAAAAATCGTTTCAAAAATAGGCTTGACAGGTTTTAAAATATAATACACCAGCTTAGATATGGGCGCATCAGCTATTTGCTGCCTGCTCATTACTGAATATTAATAAATCCTTCCGTCGTACAGATGGCCCCGTACAGTCCGGAGTGCAGTTCAAACAGCAGCGGCGAGGCGGGCGCGCTGCCCTCGGGCGACGCGGCGCCCACGCCCCCGGCCACGCCCACAACGCCCACGTCGCCCACGCTGCCCGCTCACGTCAAGGAGGAGCCCACCGTCAAGGAGGAGACGGGTGAGTGTGCTGCTGGGGTCTGGAGCTCTACATGATCCTGGCACGTAGCATAGTTAGTTTTTGTTTGTTTGTTTATTGTCTACTATACCCGCATTTGACCTCGATCTCGCCTGATGGTAAGCGACGGTGAGGTCGACGATGGAGCATGCGGGTCTAGTAAATGCCTATTCACTCTGGCCTTGAAGAAGTAAGTTGAAATTACAGCTCTTCTGTACATTATCCAGGTACCAGTCTGGCACTTGAGCGTCGATGGCACAGTGGCTAGGACACCTGACTCCCATGCGGAGGTCCGGGTTTGAAACCAGAGTACCAATGGGTTTTTCGTATCTTTCGAAGATTTACGTACATTTACCGACTGCTCTAACGGCTCTAACGGAAGGAAAACATCGCGAGGAAATCTGCATACTGAGATGACCAGTGTGTGAAATGGGGTAGGCACAAAAGATTCTCAAGGGTTGAAGTGCCGCTGGGATTATTCCTGGCGGTGGCCATAAGATAAGATAAAATAAGAACAGTCTGGCACATAGCAAAGTTAGGCGTGTGTCTGACTTGTTAGGCTTCAACACGAATTCTTAAGTTCTTTTTTAGTCATATTACTCGCAACAAAGATTCAATGGAGCGACTGATAGTGCAGGGTAAAGTGGAGACAACAAGATCGTGTGGTAGAGTGGTGGTGGTGGACTAGGAAGAAGTCTGACTGGGTTTGTGCTCTGAAAGGAGCTGTTCACGAAATGAATGCACTTTTTCTTGTTCTATAATCTATACTACCCTTGTTCTCATGAAATTCCTAATCATCGCAAATTGTTACAGATTCGAAACACACTGATGATGCCCTGACCGCACTTATGAATGAAGAGCTCATGACCGATGTCGACATAAGTAGAGGTAAATATTTAATTTTCTTTCGCCTAATATCACAGTGTGCTTAAATAACAGTCCATACGAGAGATTATGAATCGTCTTCATTCATCACCCAAGAGTGTTAAAGGCAAGTCGGGGGATAAAAAGGCAGGTTGTCTCTGAACATAGGCCTCCTCCAGGTCCCTCCACTTTATTTTATCCCGGGTCTTTCTTCTCCGTCCTTTGGGCAGGTCGTACTCCCAGCGTCCCCCACACTGTAATATTTCTTGTCCATTTGTCCCTTCGTGATCTCATCATGTGAACAGCCCATTTCATCTCTTCTCATCTCTCATATTTTAATAATGTTTCAGTATCACCATAGTGAAACAATAAAAAGTAGAAAGCGAATGTATCGAAAGTGGTCTTATTGTTTCACTATGAGGGTACTAAAATATTATTAAAAAATCTTCTTCATGGAGCTATTCCACTGACAACTTTTATTATAAATGTTTTAATTCAGTAAACATTGTTTTTGTTTTGTGAGTGGCGCTAGTTTCGCTAGGGGCCGAGTCTTAATAAGAGACGGTGGCTTCTTACCATCAGGTGGATCATCTACCACACCTATTAAAGCAATCTACCCCCATCTAGAGCGCTCGTGGTGCGACGGCGGTCGACGCCACATATGCGGGGCGCTACGCCACAGCTCCCTAACCGACGACTACGGGAACTTCATCGTGCAACGGATCGACGACTGCGACTGTCCCGACGAGCCCTTCGACGAGCCCGCGGCGCCCCCCGCAGTCCCCGCGCCCGCCGCGGAGCCCTACCCTGCCCCCGCGCCCGCCTACTGGCCCTCCGAGATATTATAACACCGGAATGGTGAGATAAACGCGCGCTGCGGCCGGGACGTGGTATGTTGATATTCTGTATTCAATTGGTCACGTTATACCATTAATTGATATTATGTATTCAATTGATGACGTCGACGCTTAGGGTCGATTCGTGGTATGTTGATATTGATGACGTCTATGGTATTGTCAATACGTGGTATGTTGTTTCTGTATTCAATTGATAATGTCAGATGACAGATACACGTATCATGCGTAACATACGCTCATAATTTTGTATTCAATTGATGACGTTAAACGCTACGGCCGAAATATTCAATTGATGATATTCTGTATTCAATTGATGACATCACACAATTGAGATACGGTTTTCAACTGCAGATGTAAAACAACTCTAGCCGGTATGAATATTGCTATTCTGTATTCAGTTAATGGCATATAAGACATTCTGTATTCTATTGACATCATCAGAATTTAATAAAACAAAGATTTTTATAACATGTATAGGTTTTGTCAAATTGATATTTAGATTCGGACTGAGTCGATAATATATTACTGAAGTGTTTCGGTGTTAATTGGTTGATAAGTATTTTTATAACACCGGGTAAGTAAACTTAATACTGATTTGTATCAAAACGAACTGATAACATCGCCGATTTAATGTGGTCACATGCAAACTCCATTTATAAGCCAGTTTGATTAGATTTTAATCTTTGTAAAGGTGTGTATATATTTTTCAATTTTAATTATTCGTGTATATGGACACTATTCGCTGTTCATTAAAGGTACGCTCATGCAAACAAAGCTCTAACCGATTTGTTACGCGTACTTGCCTTTATAAAGAAGAAGGGATTTACTTCCAATATTAAGCTGTAGGATACATTTCGGAGAGTGCGCATCGGAATTGCATGACCTAATTCCAGCATCTCCATTCCGCCTTCGGACTACCAGGCGCGGGGAGGGGTTCCATCCTTATGTTGTTGATATCCCATCTGCTCGTACGAAGCGATTTGCTTCTTCGTTCATTATGCGAACGGCTAAGGAATGGAACAGCCTGCCGGCGTCTGTATTTCACGAAACCTACAACCTTGGATTCAAGGCCAGAATGAATAGGCATTTACTGGACCCGCATGCTCCATCTTCGACCTCATCGTCGCTTACCATCAGGCGAGATCGAGGTCAAATGCGGGTTTAGTAGTAAATAATAAAAATCATGTTAATATTCATAATAATACATGTCACGAATGTAAATGCTGCCCCATGGACGCTGCTTATTTCGTCTTGGCATCAATCATAATCCTGTGATTGATGTTGCACTAAAACCATAATATCAACACAGTATGGCATGATGGTATAGGTATGTACGTACTGTAAATGTTGATGAGATTTTAGCTAAGAAAGGTGCACGCTGTGGTTTGTTCAAGAACTCAAACATTAAATGTGTTAAGATGGTAACAAAATGTATGAAGTGCTGATTCTTGAACCTTACCATCTAAAAGATACGTGCGGTTGCCATTCATAGCATATAGTAGCGTAGTTAGGTATGCTTGTATACAAAAATATTCTACTTAGAACAGAAAAAAAGCAGAAGGACTGAACGATCTCTTTTGTTATTCAGGATACATAAGTTATTAAAAAAATTATTCTTTGCACTATTCTATGTCTTCACCTTAATAGTTTTTTGGTTTGCATTGATATAATTTTTTATGGTGCCTAAGGTTTTAACTAGGCTGATATGCAGGCAAAAAGGAAATGAGAACAGATATGGTTGCCACGGATAAAACGAATCATACCACGGAAATTACTAATTACAATTATTAATTGCACTATTTTTAGACAAAATCAACAGGAAAATCTATCAAAACAAAACTAAACAACATATCTGCCAATTAAAATATATATAGTTGTATAGAATAGATGTATGTAGTTACCTTAAGTAGGTGTAAAGTACATGAGAACATAAAAGTTGTTATGTTTTTATAACAAGTTGATAACGGACCATAGGGCATAATACCGCATTATAATATAGACGTATGTAGATGGAAGATTGAGGAAATATATGGGGTTGAGTAAAGTAGATGAAGTATGTTATTTTTGTTTACGGTGCTGACTCTATGATCAGGGACAGCGTTATACCACCGCGATATCATTGTCTCGGTTTAACACGTCATTTCATGGTTATAGTTACCCAGAGGCCATTATTACGGTTATTTAATGATGGCATGGTATAATTTTGACGGCAGAGAGCCCAAATCCTTGTTTTACAACGTTTGTGGTTCTTTTCAAAATTATCGATCCAACTTTATCTACAAATCGTATTCTGCTAACATATTGTATGAGTGAACCGACCTATCTTTGGCTTGACCGAAACATAACGTTAATCGAGATTAACGTTACGTTTCGGTCAATATATTTTTTTTTCGATAATATTAGTAGAAACATATCCCAGGGCCACCACAAACTTGCAAATGATGTTTTACAACAAAGTTGTATAAGTTATAACTTATAACACACAAACTATAAATAAATTGTTAAAAATATTATACATCAAGTAAAACTAATTGCTATATTAAAGTCACGATATTTATCATCCTAGAAAGACCAAAATGACCACTTTCTTCTTCTGCCCGTTTGTATTTATCTGTATACAGGTTGTAACATTAAGAACGGTCAGTATGGGAAAGTCTGAAACTATAAGACATACGAAGATCTGTTCTTAGGAACCATGTCATCAATTTTAGTAACAAGAAACACTGTATTCATACATTTTAAAAAAAACCTGTACTCAGCCTGGGAATCGAACCCGGTTGTTTTGAAAAAAAATCCAACACTATTTCTATTTAGATATCGATTGTGTAGGTCTTAAGGAATAAATGTTAGTATGAAACGTGATGTTTAAAATTAATAAAACGCATTGTTTCCATATCTTTTAATTTATTTGAGTAGGTGTTCGAAATGACTACCATTTTGTAAAATACAACATTCAACTCGTTTAGGTAACGATCTTACTATTGAATGTTGTATCTTCAGGTGGTGAATTTGCGTTAAAATTGTCTCTATGGCTGCTGGTCTCTAGGTCTTCAATTGTGTCGTAGCTTGTTTTGTACACTTCATCCTTAACGTAATCGATATCTAAATAGAAATAGTGTTGGGTTTTTTTTTTCAAAACAACCGGGTTCGATGCCCAGGCTGAGTACAGTTTTTTTTAAATGTATGAATACAGTGTTTCTTGTTACTAAAATTGATGACATGGTTCCTAAGAACAGATCTTCGTATGTCTTATAGTTTCAGACTTTCCCATACTGACCGTTCTTAATGTTACAGCCTGTATAACGGGTGAATTTTAGAACTATGGTACTACGTAAACAAAAGTAGCATAATTTATTTATTTTAATAAGAAAAAAATTAGAAAATGGAGAAACAGTATTGGAGCCAGATTGGTGACGAACAGATCTCAGGATGACCAGTATATTTGTAATAATAAATATAATATTATTAATAAAATATAAGTGTGCTAATAATTATTATTTTAACTGTGCATATGTATACAATTAGTGTTTCATTTACATTTAGTTCGTAAATAATAAAAAGAATTAAATATGAATTAGTTGGTACGAATTTATAATTTTATGGGAAGGTAATGAATGAATGTATTCAAAGAAATTTCTTGTTCACACGAGTCCAGTGGGTAGAAGGGGAACTGATTTGAAGTCTCCAAGTTAACAGCGAATGTTTAAAGCACTTTCCAATGGCGTCGTGTAAACAGAACCTAAAGTCGCACTTATATACGTAATAGTTATGCTTATTAGATCGCGTATTTCGGCCTATTGTCGTGGAAAATAACCTATTTTAGGTTTCGCTTGCCTAAATTGTACAGGATTTAACAAAATTCGAGTATTCATCACTTGCAGGTACGTTCAGTTTTAAGGTTGGACCATACAGCAAGCTTTCTCGCTCTAGTAAACGATGTTTCTGAGGGACGAAAAGGTATAGTTACGGGAAAAAATCCGTGTAGGCAAGCATCGGTGGCGTCGTGGCTAGGACGCGGACACCCGTCCGAGTTCGAAACCAGGCAATGTGTACCAATGAGTTTTTCGGTTTTTTCGAAAGACTTACGTACATTTACCGACTGCTCTGACGGTGAAGGGAAACAACGCGAGGAAACCTGCACACTGAGATAACCAGTGTGTGAAATGGGGAAGGCAATGGAAACCAGCCCCATTAAATCTGCCACGAGAGTTGTTCTATGTGGTTAATTCCTTAGAATGATCACGACCCTCAGTAATGAGGAATACGATTTAGAAGAACTTTTCTACAATTTATGGAATAAATAATAATAATTTTCCAATAAAAAAATTATGTCAATCAAATAGCCCGCCCCTTGTCGTCCCCGGTGCAAAGGTGCCCATAACGCTCGCGGCGTTACCGCGCTGTATTGCTACGGCCAACCTTTGCACCAGATACGACCCGGAGCGAGGGTCACAGCCCCTCTCCCTGAGGCGACGGCCAATCTCTGCCACGAATTGTTTCGCCTCCGCCCCCCCAACAACCCGTTGTCTCCACCGCGAACTGGACGAACAGGTAGTTCTGTTGGAGAGCGGAGTACTTATCCCGCTTTTTGCCCGCTGCAAACTCGGCTGCTGCCCCGGCCGTTCGTGTCGTGCGTCTGACATGGCTGGCGGCAAACGTATTAACGCACGATTTATTATCGAAATTGGATATACCTGCAATTGATAAATATTTATTTTGTAATGTATGTACACTGTGTTTTATTGATAGTACGTACATGTTTTAGTTTAATTTCTAAGGTGCAAATATGCGTTTTTTTATTTTATTTGTGCCATAACTAACACCACACGGGTGTCAAGGCATTGAACACTTAGAATTAATATTATCCCATATCTTATTAAAAATGTGTTCAGACTTTTTTAGGAGTTATATCTACATACATAATGTATAATGCTAGTGCGTGTATAAGTAATATTATTTGAGATCGATATAATTATATATGTTTTACCTGTCGTTTTGATGTGCAGGTTTTTATAGCATAGCGTATCCACAACCGAATAATCGATTAGCAGGAATCAGACTGTTCGTTTTTTTTCTATTATTGATGACTTGCCGTTGCAAAGGCACTGAGATTACAAAGAGATATATTCAACCGTGTGTGGTTGGATTACCTATTCTGTAGTAATTTAGAAACGTGCCTAAAATTCTTTATGTTTTAAACACCCTGTAAAGCCGAAGGGATGTTCAGAATCTATAATTGAACAACTTTCGTTGTACGACCCTTTGAATTTGGCAAAAAAAAATGTTAGACCTTTCTTGCTAATCGATCTGATCGGTAAATTTTTTTTGGCGAATCGATTTTTTTGAGAATATCAATGTCTTTAGAGCAATTGTTGTTCGGTAATGGATACTGAACTCTCAGTTTCATGATTAACCTTTTATACATAGTTTTGCAAAACATAATAACATTCAGAAAGAGAACAAAATACAGATGACATTAATCTCATCAGAATATTTTTTATTTTATATGTAAATGTAACGAATGGGTATTCATCGTCATCGTATTGCAATACCGGGTGTTGTAAGCTGTGGTGATATTAACCCATGATTGAGGAAACCTGTATAACGCTTGGAAATACATGAGAAAAGCTTTGAAATTGTACAATCAGTAAGATTTGTATATAGAAATGTGATAATTCGTTACTATTTCAGTCATGGGTATTTTCACCTTTAAAAATATTGGCTCTGTTTACACCAACACTCTTGAGTAAAACATGTCAATGTAATAAGCAGTGATCGGAGTAGGTAGGGCTGTTTTTGGACTTGCCACATACGGTCATAATATGGATAAGTATGACCAATAATCCCGGGATTTCCGGGATTGAATAAATATATTATTTAGATTTTTAACGTTATATTTGTTTTGATACACATTTAAGATTGGTGGCGAAATAATTTTTTTTAAGATTCATGGCGCTAGTGTACCTATGGTAGTGTTTTAACTTCTTCGTAAGTTCACAATTTTAAAAAAATTGTAATCGGCCGAGTAAGGGCGAGGTTTATAAAAGTAATTTACAACATTTGCTCGATAACTTAAAACGGGATCCCGAAATCAAATCCTTTGAGGACATTGACCCGAAAGAGCTCTATCTACTCCGATCACAGGTAATAAGAGATATTTGTTAGTAAATTATGTATTTTGTGTACGAAGAGTAGATTTTTGTAGGTACCTATAATTATTGATTGGTTCTAAAAATTACATTCCTTGCTCGATTAGTCGGAAAAATATTTCTAATAAATTTTTATTTATATTGATTTTAAAAATCGTATAATTTAAATATACACTTTAGATTTCTGTATTTATTATAATATTTTTTTATAATTATTTTCATTGATGGATGATCATGTTTACGTAATAATTTAATTGTAAGTTAAAATATAATTTCGTTTGTAACTTGGTGCATAATAAGTTGCCATCTATTATTGTTCGATAGTATTTATTATTTCTGTGATAAAACATTTATTATTTTGAAGTGAAATTGTACCTAATGTATACGTACCTTTTTAATTTTGCGTTTTAGATGTATCAAATATTTCGCTTAGAGCAACAAACTTGTACGCTTTGTAATAAAAAATCTAACCCCGAGTTAAATCATAAGAACATCTTGCACCAACGCCAACCCTGTATTGGGGTTAACTCTTGTCTTTATGGTTAACCACGGATTAAGGCTCAATTTACATTGCCGCGGAATGGAATGGAAGCGAATTTTCTCAACGTAATTGTACATAGCATAATGAACTTTATGTCAATTGTGTAACATACAAACTAAATACGAGCCAAAAAAGAGGTCGCGCGTCTTCCGGGGAATCCTCGCGCATTCTCGAGAATTCCGCTAGCTACTTTTCTTTTTTGGCTCGTACACAATTGACATAAAGTTCATTATGCTATGTACAAATTACGTTGAGAAAATTCGCTTCCATTCCATTCCGCGGCAATGTAAATTGAGCCTAAGGACATTTAAATAGTAGAATTTGCAAATAAAAGACATAGGCCGGTTTACATTTGGTCAAGTACAGTGGCGTGTCAACTTGGCTTTCAAGCTGCCTTGCCAGTGATTCCAAACTTGTTTGACTGGCCAGGCACTCGTGACCAAACCCTTTAGAAACGATCTCGTTGGACGCGAAATATTTGATGCATCTACAACACATTTAGCGTTGAAGTTAAATACAAGTGTAACTTGCTTGTATAAGATTGGTTAGTTTCGGTTATGTACTCACTCCGCCTATATTGATATTAACGCTCCGACCGACATGGATTAACTATTTTATTAATTGTAATCAAATCACGTTAGCAGTTTAATTTAATAGTAGGATGTTCTACCTCTAAACAAATCATAGTTGATGTACAATATAAACTTTTAACAAAATTATTTTTTTTATTTCTTGTCTATTAAAGTAAATATACCCTGACCAGGAATATTAAAACCCTGTCAAGGCGCTATTGGTAGTTTTATAAACTGTGTTATTAAATTCCACAATATGGCGAGGGTTTATATATTCCTTATAACAAGTGACTGAATAGTTTCTGGTATAATTGATGTGGAGTATTCGATCTGCTCCGAGATATATCAAACATTGCTTGCTTGTTTATCGTATGGTTAGTGACCAACCTATTTGTCAGAGTTGTTCAGGCCGCCCGTAGGCCTCTGACATGGCTTAACGACTGCTGTCGAACGACAACAACAGGGACCGACTGCTTAACGTGCTTTCCGAGGCACGGAGGCGTTCAGATGAAATATGCCACTAGTGGTCATCCATCCAGGTACCGATCGCGCCAACGTCGCTTAACCTGCACGATCACTTTTGGACCGTGCTCGCAACTAGGCTACGAGCTTCTCTACTTTTACATTAAACATTAAGCTCGCCTTATGTACACCTTTTTTGTGTGCATTAAAGTGTGAATAAATAAATATTATTTGTGTGAGATGGGCCGCATTCCCTGACCCCCTGGACCCGTGTTTTGTTGGATATCTTAAAATTAAAAATAAAATCACACAGACTGAAATATCAACAACTTTAATGATTGAATATATACAAGAACAATAATTATACATACAAATGTTAACAAATATAATTTCTGAGATGCTGCGAGCCAGTCCGCGCTCATCTAAGTAATACAATGCCTACCGCTATACTATTCAATTTATAAGTTTGTGTTTATTCAAACTATACGTAACTACGGCTGCGGCATATTTCAAAACAAGGTGGGACCTAAAATATCAAATGGTATTACAAATCAGTAAAATTATCTGAATCAAATTATACTCGTAATCTATTTAAAACATGGATATAGGGTTTATGTATTTCAAAACAGTCTGTATTTTTCAAGGTAAGCTAGCATATCTAATACAGGATTCTTAAATGTGGATCATTTCGTTGTAAATTCAAATCAAAATTTCATATTCTAATATATATAATTTCGAATTAATTCTACAAAATTTATTAAAAACTACACTTGTTCATGTTATTTGATTTGCTTGATGTGTACATTTACCATCTCACGTGAAACTCATCGGAAATTAATGTCTCCTATGGTTGTTTATTTTAAACATTAATGCATTAAAATCTGAAATCAGGTAAATATATACTTCAGATGTACCAAATTATACCCTGACCAGGAATGTAATAACCCTCGCCATATTACAGAATTAAATGGTACTAACCTCCACATAAAACAGATTATAAAAATACCAATGGTGCCCACGTTTTTATAAACCTGGTCAGAGTATACATGAAAATTCCAGTTTGATAACTAACCGAGGTACAGGAGGACACATGTATAACATAAAAAAACGATAATTAATGTTCGTTTACTGTATGCATATCGGTTTACAAAATATGCTTTTAAAAAATTCAATTTTACATTGCAAATTAACATTTCTACTTTGAATCCTCCCGTATTTTATTTTAATACACACTAGTTACAAATTTGACACAAAAAATCCATAAAACAGTGTACTTTTTCATTGAATACTAAGAAATAATATACAAAAAGAAAAAAGAATATAATGAAGGCCTCAAAATTGCACATCGTGTCATGTTTCATAATCAGATCTTAACACTATTTAATATTGATGTATCGTGAATAAACACTTATGTACGCTATTGTAATAAAATAAACTGGAAGTCAATTCTGTAATACACATCAAACATCTGACATTGGTGGCAACACAAGGCCCTTATCACACTGCCGATTAGCGAATGTGTTCAAAAGGTAGCTGGGACCCAATTCGTCTAAATTACAGCGTTTGTAGTTCTATTTCTATCCAATTTCAATTTAGTTTTCGTTCCAATTCTATTTGGACACCAAATCGCATTCTGCTGACGCATAACTCTACCACTGCCACTGTACCTCGGGAGGAACTAATGTTCGATCGTTATATTTGACAGTTGAAGCGTTTTGTTACCGTTCAACTGCGATTCAGTATAAACTAAACGTTTTATTAGAATGCACAAATACGTTACTGTTCGATCGATCGTTGATTCGATCGGAACTTAACTGAAATTGGATCGTTAGTGGATAGTAGCATACGAAACACGTCATAACGATGCAGTTTAGATTCTATTTAGTTACGTGTATTTAGTGGAATAGATCTCCTGGGCTACTGTAAAGCTTGACCATAAATATAAAAAACCTCGCCATATTGCGAAATTAAATGAAACAATTTTTTGTGATCATTGCGATCTCCCTAACACATATTTTAAAAATACCAGGGGCGCCATGTTTTATATTCCTGGTCAGAGTATAAGAACTTTATTACAGAATCGACTTGCAGCTGGTATTCGTAAGCGCTTATTGTCCTCCTAAGCTGTAAGGCTGATGCAGTGCCGGAATTACTATATGGGACGTCCCGTGTTTAGGCTAGGGTGTAACCAAACCCCCTAAATTCAATTATAGATCCTGAAAACCCCCCTTTCGGTTCTATAGGGGTCTAGGAAATGTCATTAGTTTTTAAACTACAATACTGTCTAAAATAGTTTTTTTCAGACATCAGCCTATTAATGTACCCACTGTTGGGGCACAGGCCTCCGCTTCTGGGAGGGAGTACGGGCCATGATTCACCGAGCGGGCCCAGTGCTGATTGGAGGATTTCACACGCCTTCAGAAACTGCTCAAATAATGTTTTTTTCCACAGAAATAAATCAAGATACATCGGTGACGCGGGTGAGCTGCTATATGAATCGTGCGTGTCAACATTTTGATGAGCCACGCCCCCAAAGTGACGTGATAACAAACGAAATACCTCCTTTTGATCGATTCACTGTAGTACCTGTTGTTCTTATAGTTACAAACCGCACAATAAGGAATTTTAGTACAGCCGCTCTAATCGATCTACGTCGAAAACTAGGCACTGAATGAATGAAATCTTGCAGTACATTGCAAGATCGAGACACGGGTGCGCCCTCACCGTTCTATCTTGATTTATTTCTGTTTTTTCCTTGGCCATTTTCATATTGCTGGGCAAATATGGTTTACGAACCATTTTTTGAAGTTTTTCAAAGAAATGGCTTCGTTCGGGACACTGTCCGTATGATCCTAATTCCGGCACAGTTATTGTAAGTTACATTTGCAGTGATAAAGTTAAATTTAACTTTTAAACTGACTGCGACTAATTTGTGTATGTATGATCGGTGTGGACTGTGGAGAATGAGTCAAAACCAATATTATTTATTGCAAATAAGAACTTACAGAGCATTTTTGCAACGTTATCTTTTACCACCGTTCCGTATTCTCTGACTTCAGCTATAGTACCTACTAATACCTACTCTGTTGCTAAAGTCAAAGAATCGGCGCAAGAAATAATGCTTGCTTGCGTATCGTATGGTTAGTGGCCAACCTATTTGTCAGAGTTGTTCAGGCCGCCCGTAGGACGACTGCTGTCGAACGACAGCAACCGGGACCAACTGCTTAACGTGCTCTCCGAATCACGGAGGAGCTCAGATGAAATATGCCACTAGCGGTCACCGATCCAGGTACCGACCGCGCCAACGTCGCTTAACCTGCACGATCACTTTCGGACCGTGCTCGCAACTTACGAGCTCCTCGCAAGAAATAATGACAATAGATCTTTCTAATTTTTTTCGATAAATCGTACAACAAATATTGTATAGCTGAAATTCCTGTCTGTTAGAAGTAAAGTAAAACAAATTATAGAAAAAGTACAATTTAGGCGGCCTAGACTTTAGACAAGGGGAAATATGGTGGGCCACCTTATACGACACGACGAATACATAAGAAACCTTATAGAAGGAAAAGTTGAAGGCAAGCGGGGAAGAGGAAGACCGAGGATAAGCTACTTCGATCAAATCAAAGAGAAGGCTGGCGTTGCGTCGTATAAGGAGGTTAAGGAAAGGGCCCTAGACAGGACACAGTGGCGTTTACTACACCGACAAGAGCATAGCTCTTAAATTGAAGAAAGACTTTAGAATTAAAAAAATATCTTTCTTTTTACTTTTACCACAACGTTAATCGCAGTCAGTTTCAAGCGACAGTTATTTGGTACAACTCGAAAGCTACGTGCTAATATCAGCGTCATAGTTAACCTACAATGAAAAAAAGAAATATGAGCAAAAATAAAATAATAATTTAATATTTTAAATCTAAAATGTCATCGTCAACCGCGTCAACAGAGAAAGTAAAATTTACATATTCACAGCCCTAACAACACCCATTAATCGGGGAACCAGATCGAATCACGCAGGTTCGGATAAAAAGTTTATTGAAAGTGTGAAGAAAACGTTCTAAGGAAATGGATAACCAACATAACTTGACCGTGCTGTAATATATAGACATTTGGCACGAGGGCTCAAAGGTTAGACTGGTTTTATAGTAGTGCTTGTCGCTGCAAATTACTCAAATCAGCATAAGAAATAGAAAATCCTATATTAATAGACCATATATAAAAATATATGTAAAAAATATCACAAAATGAGTAAGACTCTAAATTGACCATATTTTACATTCTGCCAAGTGATAACATATGATATGATCTATTAAAAGGGCCAAGTTCAGCTGAGTGTCGCTAGATGAATAGATACCTATACCTCTACCGACGCTGGTTTTCAACTTGGCCCTTTAACTTATAGCTATAGAGGGCAACAATGTTGTTCTGTTTGTCTGTCGTGTTGGCTCATCTCCTTACACGTCACATACAATTATTTTCCGATACTCGATCAGTATCAAAAATTTGTGATTCAGTCATAAACAAACACAAACAGTGAGTTAGAACTGAAGGACATTTAGGACATAACCGTTGAACCCTCTTCCCGAGTCACAACACTACGTTCAAAGTCAAGTTACAATGGATGCCCATATCTTTCGAACGCTTCCTATGCTGTAAATAAGATTTTTAACTTAGAATTTTCCGTCACTATCGATCTGTTACCGTTTTATTCGAATCTTTCGTGAGATCCAGACCCGGTTCCCGGTCTACATTGGACATACCTAATGAATTGACGGCTATATACAGTATCAGTAAACTGAAAGAGTATCCCTGAAATTTGGAGACCCCCAACTCTGAAAAACCTCGATACGTGACTGTAATTAGACAAGTTCTAAACATTATTGGCAATAATATGTTGAAAAAATGTTTTATAAAACGTGAATGGCGGATAACTTGTATCCAAAAGTTTATATAGAGATATTCCGATGTTTTTTTAAATAATATTTCATAAGTTTATGCATAAACATAATTGTACAGTGCTTATGCAATACAAAAAGTGTCATATAGGAAGATTTAGATTGCAATCAAAAAAATCTTCGTCAAACGAGATAATATACATAATTATATTTCTCAACATTTAGTACTCGTAGAAATGCTGGCATTTGTCTGAAATGTTCTGCTAACAATTTCCTAGTCGGTTCCGTTATTTCAACTATATAATAATAATTTAATTTTCGTTAATTTACTAGCAATAATAATATATAATTGAATGTGTCATTCGAGGTCGAAGATATCCTCTTTGCGTCGCCCATGTTGTGTTGTTTACGATGGTCGAAACCCTGAAACAAAATTATTATGTACTCTTTTTTTTTTTTTTTTAATCTGTTTAATTTAGGGATTGTAATCATATTTGATTATGTTAATCCCATCGTGCATATACTAAATCTAAACTAATTACAATTACGTTATAAATAACTTTTACCTAAACATATAATAGAGAATTCTTCAAACACCAGAAATTGGATCAGCTAAAATGCTCTGAAATACACCAACATCCCATAAATTTAAACCATAAAGTCTAATCATTTGTTCTCTTTTCCTTGCGTAAATGTACTCTTAAAAAAATCTACGTACACTCGGAAGGTTACGCACGTACGTAACTACGTACTACGTACACCCAAAACGTCAAAATTTAAGAATCAGAAACGTATCATATTGCGCAGGCATAAGGTTGAGATTTAAACGAAGATTTTTGACAGATGGTATACTATAGCTTAGAGTAGGTCGTCCAGCAGCTAGATGGGCGGATGACATCACCAAAGTCGCATCGAAGACCTGGATGCGACTAGCACAGGATCGTATAGGGTGGCACAAATGAGGCTTATACCCTGCAGTGGGATGACATGGGCTGATGATGATGATTATGATGATGTTAGAATGGGTTGGTACAGTCTACCACTAGCAAAAGTATACCATCTGTCAAAAACCTTTGATTAAAACTCATATTATGTCTGCGCAATATGGTACATTTCAGATTCTTAAATTTTGACGTTTTGGGTAGATTGACCCTTGGATGACTGTACGTACACTCGGAAGATTGACACGTAATCATGCGTTCCAAAGCTGGGCAGGGCTCGGAAGATTGGCATGGGATATTACACTAGTAACTGTCCTACTCAACTTGCAGCCCGAGCTCCAGAAAAGACGAATACCCAATACCCACAACGTCTTCATTGTAAAATGTCTTAGTTCAGAACTTATATTTCCTTGTTGAAAGAAAGAAAGAAGAAAGAAAGAAAGAAGAAAGAAAGAAAGAAGAAAGAAAGATTATTTATTTCCGATACACACATAAAAACAATTAGGTACAGAAGACAAAAATAATATTAAACAAATATATTACAAAAATAAACAAGCAAAAGTAATTAAGTTTGATGAAGGTGGTGTGCAGCACCGGACAAAGGGGACTGCCTCAGCCTGTTGCCGTAAAGAAAGGAAGAAAGAAAACACATTTATTCAACATTGCATTATACATGATAAGACTTAAAAGACTCAACATTAAAAAACAACACAATGTCAAAGACACATGCTCAGCATGTGCTGCGGTCCGACCGGTACGGCAGAACCGCAGCGCAGCTCAGCTGTGCCAGTTGGTCTTAGAGCACGTTCGATGTGCGTGTGACGTCAATTCTTAACTAGTATATAAGCTTAGATTTAAACTGTAATCATACTCGTAATAAACAGCGCAGTTTTAATTATGGAGTGACGATGTCAATTTCTCCTCTCATCGCTTCGTTACCTGTTCACTCAGAGCGAGTCGCGGTGCCACACCCAGGTGCGCTTGGTGTGGTCGAAGCGGTGCGCCAGCCACTGCGCCTGCAGCAGCTCCAGCCGGTCCTGGCTCAGGTATAGCGGCTTGCCGCGTCTGTGACACAAGTATCCAGTTACCACTTAAGGGTCCGCCAAACGATCAATTGCAATTGACAATTATGTACATATGTTTTTTTTTTCAGAATCATAGATACAATAAATGATCAGTATTGTCTTCTTCAAAAATTAAATACATAAAATAAAAATAAAATTGTCAAAGTAAATTGAATGAGAATTATAAATAATGTCAGTAAATTAACAACACATTTTTTTTAATTACTACTAAACCCGCATTTGACCTCGATCTCGCCTGATGGTAAGCGACGATGAGGTCGACGATGGAGCATGCGGGTCCAGTAAATGCCTATTCACTCTGGCCTTGAAGATCCCAAGGCAGTTAATGAGTAATATTTTATAGGCAAAATCCCGTGGATGCGTAGATGAAAGCCAATGAAAGCCATTAACTTTAGATTATTTTTATATATATTTTTCGAACTGACTTTTTCTGCTGGTCCTATTGACCTTTACAGCTTCACCGGGGTTTAGGGGGCGAGCGCTAAGTGCGCTCCAGACTGGAGGAGGACTCAAACACCATAAGAAACGACTGCCTAAGGGCACCCAGGTGGGAACGGACCTCGGCTTAGGACGTCGCTGGGGAGGGAGGGATCGGGGAGAAGCGACCTGGAACATGCCGATAGCGCGTGTAAGCGCCAGAAGGGGGTCGCCGCCCGCGCCGGCGCGGGCGGTAAGTAGGTGCGGTGTGTGAACTACTGTCGGGTGGGGACTTTAGACCAAGATCTAAAAATGCTATATAAAACAGAGGTAACAAAACGATGTCGCCAGGTATAAACGCACAGCGTCATCTGTCGGCAAATTAACGTGAACTACCAAGGTACGGCATGAGACAGCCCGTGTGCTCCATCCTCGGCCTCTTCGACACGTATCAACTCACTTTAGATCCCGGTCCTCCTCGTCGTAGTCGTCGAGGTAGAGCGAGCCCCACAGACAGGCGCGGCGGCCGCGGATCACGATGATGTACGTGGACGTCACTACCAGGAAGATGCCCGTGCCGCCGCCGCACTCCATCGCGTGCTGTGTGCGGGAACGGAACGACCGACGGGTTGTATTACATTGCATGGTAAGACTTTATCATCATCATCAGCAGACCACTCTAGTCCACTGCTGGACATAGGCCTCAATCAAATATGATACAATTACCTGCCTCAAATATTTAGTGTAAGAAATTGTTTGATATGTTTGATTATGAAACTATAAATTTGACATGGAGTGTTTTTCAATTGCGTTTATTAATTAGAGATAACAATTTATTCAGTTTTTGTGATGATTGTTTATATTTTTATTTCGTGTAGCTAGGGATGCTACGGAGGTGGTTTTACCGGAACCGAAGTCGAAACTGAAGGGTAAAATCGTGTTGAAACGTATGTATATATTTATAAGACCTATAATGTAAGTACACGCGATTTATGGCAAAATAAACGAAATGAAAGGTTTTAAATTTGATTTATCGGAGGCGGAGAGGAGAGGTTTTAAACCGTTTTTTAATTTTTATAGCTGTTCTGGCCAATAATTTTTTTAATGACGTTTGCGGCAAATATACATGTTCCTTTATGTCCTACACTATTTAATAAAATATTGAAATTTGAATATGTTTGCTCACAAATCTTCGGTATAACCTCCGATTCAAAATTATCGGAGCCGAAGTCGGAGTCGGGAGTATAAAATCATTCGGAAGTTCCGACCTTTCGGAGTCGGATTCGAAGCTCCGTAACATCCCTAGTAGCTACACCCTAATGGGTAAAATTACACTGTAACACTAATTGTATTATAATGAGACCTATATGTAATTTATGGCTGCTAAATAAATGAAAAAATGAAAATTCCATATACAGTCAAACCTGGGTAAGTGAGAACTGGATAAGTGAGAAAACTCTATAAGTGAGAGTAATAGCCAGGACCCGTCATTTTAAGCTCCCAAAACGTCTATTAGCGAGAAACAGAAACCTCTGTAAGAGAGAGTCGTTTTCCCCTCATGGACCTCCGTAAGTGAGACTGCTACTTATCTATACCTCTATAAGCGACAGTCGAGCTTTATTTATTTATTTTATTAAGGAGGAACTATAGCTACAATAAAAATACATACATAAAAGATACACACATGCAGTAACAAATGACAAAACAAATTACAAATTTAACATCTGCTATTTTATGACTCATTCTTAACTTTCGTGGAACTTATATTGTACCTATTCTATTTCGTGGAACTAAATAACGTTGTTATTTTATCGCATTCTTTTCGAATGGACACGTGTGCCTGTACCGTCCTGTTTGTCGGACTTACTCACTTGATAGTATCAATTGCGAAGAAAAGTTCTGTTCTGCCCTTTTAAAAAAAAAAGTCCTACCCTTATAAAGTACTTATATGTCGAAATCTAATGAACATAACATATACACACTATTAAAAACATATATGTACATAATATATGTTGTGCATATTATGCACATAATTTTATCATATTACATATTTACTACATTCGTACTTGCTGTGACTTGTTATTGCTGCGTACCTCTATAAGAGAGAAACGCTACCCATGTACCTGCATTAGCGAGGAACTCGGGTTAGTGAGAAACCTCTATAAGCGAGAATGAGATTGTGCTCCCTTGAACTCTCGCTTATCCAGGTTTGACTGTATATTTAGACTCGGAAGGTTAGAATAATATTGTATTTACTCTCGGAAGATAGGCTTAGAAGGTTGACATGGAATGGTTGACACTCGGAAGATAGGCATGGAATCTCGGAAGGTTGACATGCCGTATGTGGGGTGTAGTTGATAGATATTTGTCTGCACAGGTAACTTATTGTAGGGTGTACCTGGACGGCCTCTGCGACCTGGTGCTGCCGGCAGCAGGGCTGCTTGAGGCACACGAGGGTGCCGCACAGCAGACACACGGAGGCCTCCTTGGGCACGGCTCCACATTGAAGACACACGCGCTCGTGGTAGTACGTGAACAGCCGGTCGTAGTCCCGCGGGAGAGCCAGCAGCGCCGGCTGCGACCACTCCACGTGCATCGAGCGCAGCAGGCGGCGGACCTGCCGGGGAGATGCACTCGTTACAGACATCATTCGTTTTATAGTGGATACCACCACACGCTCACTCCATACACTCACCACCAGCTGTCCTCGGGCCGCGGCCGCGCCCAGCTCGCGGGCCCAGCCGCGCGCGGCCTGCCCCGCGTCGGGCGGCAGCGCGCGCCCGGCCGACCACTCGCTCCACTCCATGCCGTCCGTGACCAGCTCCAGGTAGTACGCCAAACGCACGAACTCCTGCCGCGGCGATTGGATCTCGGGCAGCTCGTTGCCGTACAGGTGGTGCCGCAGCAGTGCCGCAACGCGCACGAATGGTAGCAGCAGTTCTTGTAGCTGTGGGAGAAAAGATCAGTAAAAGTATCGTTCATAATGCAAACGGCTAAGGAATCGAACAGTCTGCTGGCGTTTGTTTCCTGAAACACACAATCTTGGGACTTTGATAGTATTTTTTATTAGAAGGACTAAACTGACGTATTCTGTGTTGCCAGTTTTTGATGATATAAAAATAGTGTTGGTTCAATCACTGACCAATAGTTCACCAATAGTTTTGTAATGTCGTGATTTTTTTTTGTAAATTAAAAAATTAATTTGCCGAGCCTCACTTTGTATGGGAGCGAAATCCATCTTCTTTCAATATATAATTTAACGTTATCTTATTGGGTCACTGTTTGGGTGAACTAAGGGAAATGATACACAGTGAACTGAATGCATCA
This sequence comes from Hofmannophila pseudospretella, assembly GCA_947369225.1. Classification (NCBI taxonomy): domain Eukaryota; kingdom Metazoa; phylum Arthropoda; class Insecta; order Lepidoptera; family Oecophoridae; genus Hofmannophila; species Hofmannophila pseudospretella. The sequence continues at coordinate 919,239 of OX376324.1, forward strand.
CTATTACATTATACATGGTAACATTATTTTACAAACACATTATTTGACATTAGCACCTGTCAGTATAGTCCGTCTAATAAAAAAATACTACGGAGGTTATGTTATGCGTTCATGCTGTCATGGCGTGTTCGTCCTATTTTATTGTTTAAAAACAGTTTACAGTGGGTTTTTTTCTCGTAAAACTAGTGTATTTTACCTAAAAATCGTCCGTGTTAAGTGAACGTTATATAAGACAGTGAAATAGGAGTGAAATACTACAGATGGTGTGGATCCGGCAACCTAACCTCCAATTGCACTTGGAATGCAAGACACTAGGCATTCCTAGTGCACACGACTCTCCCTTAATCTCGACGTTGGTAAACTGTATTTTTCAAAACAGACGCCAAAACGTTCGAGTTATTTTCAAGATTCTAACACGGTAAGTCACTAGCAGGGGCCATTCATTAAAGAAAAAATATATACTACTTTAGAGTAGATAGATAGAAACACTTAGAGTAAACACCTGTCTCTCCATCAGCGCGATGTCGGGCGACTCTTCCGCCGCGATGGCGGGCGGAGGCCCGTCCTCGGTGAACAGGTCGGAGCCGGCGAGCGCGGAGAGCAGCAGGCGCGCGGCGTGGCGCAGGCCGGGCGGCTCGCCGGGGCGCGGCGCCGCCGCCAGCGCGGCCCTGCCCTCGGCACTCGCGCACGCGCAGAACTGACACACGATCTGGTAGTACGTGAGCGCGTACAGCGCCCGCACTATGCACGTGAAGTGTTCTGCGGGAGAGGGGGGTGTTGTTACAGGTTATGACATAAAACTTGCTTAAAAAGTCTAGTGATGTCTATGACATAGAATTCTTAGAAAGCTTCGGATATATAGTAGGTGTCGTTGCAGTGTCGTTTTTAGAAACCGATGTATAGGTTCGAAGAATGAGGTCAGAAACACGTTATTAGTGCTTACGCATGTCCACGCGTTATGCGGCAGCAGTAGGAAGCCTGTCGCCGGCGCTGGCACGGGCTGGGACGACGGCTCCAGCAGGCTCGTCGCCTCTTTAATGACACCAGGTTCGTGTACTCACGCATGTCCATGTACGGCGCGTTGTGCCGCAGCAGCAGGAAGTGCATCAGCAGCGCCAGCGGGTCTTGCAGCAGCAGCGGAAGGCGCGGACACGGGCGAGGCCGACGGGCTGGCGGGCCCTTGATGGTGACATTAGAAGGTCAGTGTACTCACGCATGTCCATATAGGGAGCGTTGTGCGGCAGTAGCAGGAAATGCATCAGCAGCGCCAGTGGATCCCGAAGTAGCAGCGGGACGGGGCGACTACTACTACTCGCTGGCGCGGGGACAGGCGGCGAAGACGGGCAGGCGGGCGCGGCGGCGGGGGCGGCGCGCGGCGGGCACAGCGCGCGCCACGCCTCGGCCGCGCCCATGCCGGCGCCGGCGCCGCGGAGCACGCGCCCGTGGGCGGCCGCTACCACGGTCAGTGGCACTGGGGACCGGAATATTGGATTAGTATCTAGTTCTATAAGGAATAAAAGTAAAGGAACCGAGGAGCTTTACTGCCCTGATACGAAAGAAACTCGTGTCTCTTATGTTATTTTTAAAGCGATAAGGCTCTTAGCGACAAGGCCGCCTAAATTGTATTTCACTATTTCCTTTTCTATCTCATGTTTGTTGTTTTATATTTGTGCGATAAAGTGTATTTTACTTTTACTTTACTTCTATTAGTAATTGGCCTTTTATTGTTTCGTTTGGTTTTTATTTTACTTTAAGAGGGTGGTCTGCGTGTGCAAAATCATGAAATTTCGATTGTTAATTTCTTCGTATCAATAAATTTCAGTATTTTTATGCAAATACAGTCAAACCTGGATAAGTGAGAAAACTCTATAAGTGAGAGTAATAGCCAGGACCCGTAATTTTAAGCTCCCAAAACGTCTATTAGCGAGAAACAGAAACCTCTGTAAGAGAGAGTCGTTTTTCCCTCATGGACCTCCGTAAGTGAGACTGCTACTTATCTATACCTCTATAAGCGACAGTCGAGCTTTATTTATTTATTTTATTTAGGAGGAACTACAGCTACAATAAAAATACATACATACATAAAAGATACACACATACAGTAACAAATGACTAAACAAATTACAAATTTAACATCTGCTATTTTATGACTCATTCTTAACTTTCGTGGAACTTCCTACCATTGTTTTTGTATTGTAGTGACTTGTTATTGCTGCGTACCTCTATAAGAGAGAAACGCTACCCATGTACCTGCATTAGCGAGAAACTCGGGTTAGTGAGAAACTTCTATAAGCGAGAATGAGATTGTGCCTTGAACCCTCGCTTATCCAGGTTTGACTGTATTCATATTGAATATCCGATAAGGAATATAGAAATTCATTTCTTAATATTACTTTATTTTGATTTTATGGCGGGAATTAAGGGCTGTTGATTTTCCGATAAAATAAAAAATAAATAAAAAATATGATAACATAACAGTCTAATCCTGTATAATGCAATGTTAGATAAATGTATTTTCTTTCCTTCTTTGTTTCTTTCTAACATACCGATACACTCGTCCCGCGGCTTGTACCGCGGCGCGGCGCGCTGCAGCGACCCGCCGCGCTGCACGAGCTCGCTCTCGAGGTTTGTCCGCACCAGCGACGCCACGAACGTGAAGATGGCGGCCGGCGACGAGCCGTACCGCTGTCGCAGCTTGTTCCCCGCCGTCGCCGTCATGTCCTCCATCGCCTTGCCCATCGCCTCGGACAGCTTGCTCGCCGGCTGTGGTTACGTTAGACACAGGTTACGTTTTAGTTTATTTTCAAATATCACAAGAAGCCTTAAACAAACTTACAAATAAAAATACTAATGAAATTTATGTAAAGGGATCAGGACGGCGATTCTCGCAGGGGGAATGTCGAATTCGACATTACTCCTATCTCATTCGCTCACATTGTATGTGAGCGTGACAAGACGGTCGTAGTGCTCGACTTTTGTATGTCGGAGTCTGCGAGAATTGGCTACCAGAGCCCGTTCAACCAAATCTGACGTAAATATTGTGCTTCAATTCTTCATTAAAATGCTGGTGTGACACATTTCAATGCTGTCTAGGAGAATCTGCCACGCTTCTGCAACGTCTGAACCAAAGAAGAAGCGTCCCGGACGCAGTATGGTTCTTCAAAAATCAGCCAAGTACGGATCGGGCAACGTCTAATTTTATTTCACTGCTTCACACAGTTCACATCATATGGACGTTTTTCAAGTTAAATACACCGTTTTTAGTAGAAAAAGACCACTGTAAATCAATATAAAGTCAAGAATCCGTTCAGGGCAAAAGCGCGACAAAAAAAACACCAGTTAAGTTTTAGTTTGTGGCGACGCACCACTACAATTAGTTCACTCAACTCGCCGACAGATGTCGCTGTTCGTCCGAAGCGCACTCCGCATACATCGAGTCCGTATTTCAACACAAACATAGAACGCGCTATGGATGTTTTCAATGGGACTTCGCCTACAAGTTTTAACATTCATTGACGAAACAGCACTACTGGTAACCAAGCACAGTATCCCACCAGCGCCTGCCGAATTGCAAAAGGAGGGGACGGGGCGGCGAATTCTGGCCTCGCACCGGGCGGTAGAAACCTCCTTTTGCCCTACTGGTAGAAACACACACATAAATTTATTTGTTTTGTTTTGTAAATATACTGACCGGCGGAGGGTGTTCCTTCTCGAGCATTTCCAGAACTTGTGCAGCAAGCACGTCGTGCGGCGCGGGCGGCGGGCGCGGCGCACGCGCACCCTGCGGCGCCAGCGGGAGCACGCTGCGGAAAAAGGGTTAACATTAGTTTATGCTACTCGGAACATGTACACTGGTGGTATGACTTCGTGAACAGTGCGCCTGCCACAAAGTGGTAAAATTTGCTTAGCTTAGAAAAGAAAGAATGATATAATGTTAAGTAACATGATAATTGGCAAATGTTCAAGTATATTTTTTTTTATAAGTTCTGAAAAAGGTGTAAATTTAAATAAAAGTAAAGTAAAAGTAAAATCCACTTTATCGCACAAATAGAAAACAACAAACATGAGATAGAAAAGGAAATAGTGAAGTACAATTTAGGCGGCCTTATCGCTAAGAGCGATCTCTTGCAGGCAACCTTCGGGCAGAGGAAATTATTTCGAGAAAGAGGTAGTAGGTGTGCAAGGTTTATGGAAAACGTTATGTAAAAGAATTATATTTACATAAAAAAATTAGGTACAGAAGATAAAAATGATCATAATTTCAAACAAATATAAGATAAAAATAAATATACCAAAGGAAATTAAGTTGATGAAGGTGGTGTGCAGCACCGGAAAAAGGGGACGCAGCAGCAGCTTAGCTAGCAGGTACAGTCGAAGCTATAGTATACCATATGTCAAAAACCTTCGATTAAATCTCAACCTTATGCCTGCGTAATATGATACACTTCAGATTCACAAATTTTGACGTTCTGGGTAGGTTGACCTGTGGTTGACTGTACGCCTGCAGGCAGCGCAGGTGTAGCAGCTGTAAGTTACCTGTTGGCAAGCTGGCGGCACACGGGGCACAGGAACTCGCCGCGGTCCACGTGCAGGTTGTGCGGCCGCTGCGGCGCGGCCAGCGAGCGCAGGTACGCCTGCAGGCAGCGCAGGTGGAGGTGGTGACCACACGACTGCACGTGCACGCCGCCTTCCCAGCCCACGCTCACGCTCAGTAGCCACGATTGCTGAAAGGGAAGAGATTAGTTTGAATCTTGCTTAATAGTTGTGATATTTATGGTATGACTCAAGGTTACCACTATTATTTCTGTCACGCATGTTGCCGAAACGATAGTGCACAGGGCATCAATTTTGTCAGCGCAAACAACAAGTGACGTCATAGTGCACGTGCAATGCCCAGCTGCGCTTGTGACGAAGCAAATATGCAGCAACAGCCGATACCACGTCATGCCGCCTCCCACTACCTGGCCTCTATAAAAGCGGGCGCCCGACCCGAGGTGGCATCATTCACTTGCGACTCGTCGACGAGGCAGTCGGATTTGATATTTTATTAGAGATTATTGCATCTCCGAATAATTAACCATAACTGGTTGCTATCAGGGGACTCGCTCGTGTGGACGGTTACTATTGAATGTCTAACCGGTGACTAGTGGTTGCTATTGGACGATTGACCGGTGGCTAGTTAGTGTCGAGTAACTAGGCAGTAACTAATTCGCTGTTAAATAACTCTAAAATAAGTTGATTGAATTAATACAGTTATTAAATTATATTTCGCTGTTTTTTTAAAGCAGAAATGGAACCACAGGGTGAGGACAACCCGGAGAATGATAGCGGGCCATCTATGCCCTTACCCTTAGATCTGATATAACGGAATCTCACCGCAGCCATGGAAATTAAGATATATTGCAGAGCATTGAAAAATAACCGACCCGAATTTTTTTATCGGGCCCAAATCAATGTTTATTGGGGGAAATCACTGATGTCACTATGTCCATAAATTCGAAAATATTAAAGGGCGATTTCCCCCACTAAATATGAATTTGGACTGATAAAAAAAATATAGGTCAATTATTTTTACATGCTCAGCAAATATATCTTAAATTAACGAATTCTCTTATCTTAACGAATGCTTGCTAGCTTATCGTATGGTTAGTGACCAACCTATTTGTCAGAGTTGTTCAGGCCGTCCGTAGGGGCCTCAGACATGGCTTAACGACTGCCTAACGTGCTCTCCGAGGCACGGAGGAGCTCGGATGAAATATGCCACTAGTGGTCACACATCCAGGTACCGACCGCGCCCAACGTCGCTTAACCTTCACGATCACTTTCGGACCGTGCTCGCAACTAGGCTACGTGCTCCTTTAAAACGAATCAAATCTGAGAAATCAATCCTGCAACATGTACCAAACTGATTTATATGTCGCAAACATTCGAAAACTTTGTAGGACGATTTCTCCCACTAAATATGAATTTAGATCGATAAAAAAAATACGGGTCGGTTATTTTTCAATGCTCTGCAATATATCTTAAAATGAATCAAATAGGAGCCGGACACTTGGGGTACTATCCTTGTAAGAACCACTTGACGCCGATGCACCCACGCGCGCCGAGCATTAGCAGTATATTTCCTATAATGTTCGCGGCACTCTAGACGCTTATCAGTACGCGATTGTGTTTGTTTGTGACGTCAGCTGTGTTAGCCAATGGGTAGCCGCGATGAGCCGCGCTCTTCCCTCCGCTCCCCTCGTGAATTTTCGCACTTCGTTTGTAAGGAGAAATGTAACCATCGGTGCTCCATTAGTTATTTGCTTCATGTTGTAAGTACTGACAATAACAACAAAAGGTAATACAACTGGAATGCACTGCCATACCTGGTCAAAGTGCTGGTGTAGGTCGTCGTGTAGTCTGTAATGGTGTGCGGCGGCGGTGGTGTCGTGCTGCGCCGCCAGTCGTGCGCGCTCCGGTTCCGACAGCGCCAGGCGCGCGTCGCCCGCGCCCTGCCGCCGCCGGTGGCCAAGCACTGACGTCGACTGTGGAACGGGAGTCAGATAGATATTGAGGGTATAGGACATAAAACGTTGTGTAGATGGAGCCACGAGCACACTCCGTAAACAGAAAGGCAAAACGAAACGTTATTTTTGAAGATATCACAAATTTCTCGTTATTTGGATTAATTTAATTTCTCAAAGCTATAGTAAAATTGTGATGATATCATGGCATCATATGGCCATTTCAAAATAGCAGACCTAAAAAATCTGTTAAAACAGCGTGCTGCGAGTCTGAAGGAATTTTGTGGAAAGGTACGTATCTACATGTTGACATTTGGCTTTGGTTATCCAATATTAATCAAAATAATCATTATTTATTTATCAAATTATTGTCATTGAAAGCAATAAATTTAGATTATGTTATGTTTGGAACAATATCATCTTTACGTACGTCGTATTTTTGAATGTTTTTTTAAACATTGCTAGTGGCGCCTCTACGTACGTAATATAGATATTACATAAAGATTTGTTCCAATATAACTTGCCTTATAGGCGTACAATAATGGAAATTGAAATTTTTATATGGTATCCCTTTTGTATTTGGAATAAAAAATATATATAAAAAGATATGGACATATTGACAGTTGTCAGATTAGTGTTGCCATCATCATCAGTCTATTAATGTGCACACTGATGGGGCGCAGGTCTCCCCTTGACCAAAGGGGCAGCGGGCCCAGTGCTGAATGGTGGATTTCACACCTTTGGAACCTTTTCATTTCCTCTAAGTCTTGGAAAAAATCCGAAAAACTCATTGGTACATGGCATGGTTTCGAACCTGGACCTCACGGGAGTCCGGCGTCCTAGCCACTAGGCCACCGACGCCATGTGAATATCTAATTCCTACTATTTATTTAAAAGTCATGAGATTCTGGTCAACCTATGTAATCGCATGTAACAGCCTACAACCTCAACCCTGGTCACGGCACCAACCTGCAACAGCACCACGAGGCCTATCGGGTCCTGCGGCGACGTGGGCGCTGTAGTATTACATATGACACAGTCGTAGTCCCTCTCCACGGCCTCTTCCTCCTCCCACTCCATGCCAACCCCCTCGGTCCCCTCCAGGCTCTGCATAGCCGACATGAACTGCTGCTGCCGCCGCTGGAACTCCCGCATGAGTTGTTGTTGGCGCTCCCGGGCGCGGCGGGAGCGCTCTTCTTTTTCACGTCGTTCTCTGTAAAGATGTAATCAGACTAATTAATTAGAAAAGAGTTGCTAGTCTGTCCTCTAGGTGCTCTAGGTGCCGGCTAGCAGGGTTTTAGGGCAGTGTGCAGGTGAAGTAATAGAAGAACTTGGTAATATATATTATATTTTTAAGGAACAGAACAACACAGAAAATAGTAGACGTAGAAAATAGGTAGTAGTAGGAGACAAAATACAGGGAGAAAGTGAAATTAATGTAATAATGGAATTTAGAAATTGAATGGGAATATGATTTGAATTTTGAAAATATAGATGAATAAATGAAGATGTCAACACGAAATGAGGTGAGATAAACGCTAACAATGAGGTGGAAATTGATGGCAAGGAGGTTGATATGGACGATGAAGTGTTTTGTTGTGACATTCTCAGTGACATCAAAATATACCTACGTATATTATAATTATATACAGTTTTCCTCTCCCTGTAGTAACACCTATCTGTAGTTTATTAATTTATTTAATGAGCACATACCATAAAGCAGTACTTATATTGTCGCGGTTGTTAGTTGGTTAACTTTGTATAAGGACTGGCTGAACATCAGCGCTGTGTTCACACGCGAGTGTATTCACTCAGGCATCAGCTGAGCCAGGTGTCTATTGACAGTAGTATTATGGAGTGAACTAAATATGTTTTTTTATTGTGGCAATAGTGTTCTTTCTTTCTATCACTATTTAGTCACATTTCGCGATAGTCTGACGTAATTTCCACTGAACAACCCGGCTAGCTCATTCATATGTTCGTCAGTGAGATATACGACAGCAAGACATCTTGGGAATCTTTTATGTTTATCTTTTTTTTCTCCCCTTTTATTAATTTCTTTCCTGGTAACCACAAAGGCGCTACTCTACACTGGTACGCACATATGGAACCACAAGGACCTGATGATGACCAGGAAAAAGTAACGGAATCTTCACAATGGTAAATCGGGGGTTTTTCAATTTTTAAATTTGGAGTTATTTTCAATATAGTTGTTAGGCCTATAATCTTCTCCCCAAATGAGAAAAAAAGTGCATTCTAGCTAACGTTGTATTGTAGTCGTACGTGAGTTATCCTGGTAATGAAAAAAAAAGCATTAAAATAAGGATTATTTTATAGATAGCCTTTAATTCACGTACAAGGATTAACTCACGTATGAGGCGTACTATTTTAGTAGTATATAAGATAGAAGTTAGCATTAGGGGCATTGATATCCTACATGTATTAGTATAATGATTGTTTGTGTTTGTGTGAATATACATATTCTGTCCTACACAGAATAGTCACTACTTATGACAAGAGATTCGGTGATGCGGACGTCTTCTTTCTCACGCGCACTCAGTTTATAAAGCGTGTTTCCCGAGCGCTACTAGACGGCCACAGCAGCCACTAACCACTAACCATCATATCTCCTGATCACAGAACCTACACCACACTCACACTACACTCACATATACTCAACCTCACAGACAAGCAACGCGACAGACAATTTGCACTGGGATTATTTTAATTTGCATAGTGTTGTCTTTTTTCTTCCACCTTTTATTTACTTCTATCCTATATCCGGTATAAAAAATAATAATTGTAATTTGTCGAACTTTATAATTGGCTGTTTATGTTTAAGATATATGTGTAGTTTTAAGTAGAAAGCTGTTAAGTTCGCTAAAATAAATAAAATAAAATAAAAATACTATGAAGTGATGTAAATGGTTTAACTTCATAGCCTAAACCTCAACTACTACACACCACATTACAACGTCTATTTTGTTTGTTATTGTATTCCAACGTTACCTGGCCCTCTGCTCCGCCTGCCTCTCCCGCTGGTGCGGCCACAGCGACTGCCGCACGTGGCCGATGGCCGCCGCGCAGTGCGCGTCCAAGTTCGCCAGTTTACGGAGCACTTGGCCGATGAAGTGTGGGCCGTCACCTGTGTGAGCAACAAAGTGAACAATTTAGGAAATTGTATCTTTAGGAGTAGACCATTTAGGAAGTGGACGTTATGGGAAGTGGATTTAGGAAGTGGACGTTATGGGAAGTGGATTTAGGAAGTGGACGTTATGGGAAGTGGACGTTATGGGAAGTGGATATAGGAAGTGGACGTTATGGGAAGTGGATTTAGGAAGTGGACGTTATGGGAAGTGGATTTAGGAAGTGGACGTTGTGAACTAAACGGTGAAAAATAAAGTAAGCAGCCTTAATAAAACAAAAACCATATGATCTTCAATATTTTTATTTATTTACATACTATTTACATCTCATGATTTGACAATTAACAATACTGGTTTTTTTTTGATCCAGACAGTATCATTATCAAGGCATTTAAAAAAATGGTTTACAAGATTTTAGTAATATTTAGAAATGAAGAGGAGTTTTTTGTAATATTTTAGTATTCTCGTAGTGGAACAATAAGAATTATTTCTTATTGTTTCATCATCATCAGCAGCCTACTCTAGTCCACTGCTGGACATAGGCCTCTCCCAGGGCGCGCCATTGAGCCCGATCTTCGGCTCTTCTCATCCAGTCGCTGCCAGCCACCTTACGCAGATCGTCGCTCCATCTAGCAGGGTCGCCCGTCCCACACTACGTTTGCCCAAACGCGGTCTCCACTCCAGAACTCGTCTCCCCCAGCGGTTGTCGGTTCTGCGACAGATGTGACCAGCCCACTGCCACTTCAGCTCGCTAATCTTATGAGCTACGTCGATGACTTTTGTTCTATGCCGGATCTCCTCATTTCGGATTCAATCCAGCAGAGATACTCCGAGCATAGCTCTTTCCATAGCACGCTGAGCGACTTTCAATTTGTGAACCAGTCGCACCGTCAGTATCCACGTTTCGGCTTATTGTTTCACTACGAGGATATTAAAATATTACTAAAAAAATCCTCTTAATTCATGGAATAATTTTATTTATATACACTTTAATCTACAACAATAGACTTAATAAAAACAATTAAAATGAGACATTGTACAAAGGGTGAACTTATCACTAAAAGAGATTTCTTCCAGCGAACCAGCAAACAATAAATAATCTTATAAAACATCTTTTAATGCCTTAGATGATATGACTTTCCCCCCTTTTGCCAAATACATAGTGCTTTGTGATCTGTTTGTTTTCTATTTGTGCAAAATTGCCATAACCGTCTAATTTCTGATAATTTTTTTTATTTACTACTAAACCCGCATTTGACCTCGATCTCGCCTGATGGTAAGCGACGATGAGGTCGACGATGGAGCATGCGGGTCCAGTAAATGCCTATTCACTCTGGCCTTGAAGATCCCAAGGTTGTAGGTTTCGGGAAATACAGACACGCACCGGCAGGCTGTTCCATTCCTTAGCCGTCACATAATGAACGAAGAAGCAAATCGCTTCGTATGAGCAGACGGGATATCAACAACATAAGGATGGAACCCCTCCACGCGCGTGGTAGTCCGAAGGCGGAATGGAGATGCTGGAATTAGGTCGTGCAATTCCGATGCGCACTCTCCGAAATGTAACCTATAAAATACCGATAGACAGGCGACCTTGCGCCGATGTTCCAGACCTTGCAGTCTAGCTTCCACCAGCGATTCGTCACCTATAAGGCGCTTAGCGCGTTTCTCCACTGAGTCAAGGGCATTGATGACGGTAGCTATTTAATTTTCCAACGAATTTCAATTCTGTTTTCACATTTGTTCATCAATGTATGTCTATTTCTTAGTTTTTAAGAAATGCCTTTAATATTTGATACTTGGAAACTACACTATTACACATTTAAATGTTTTTGAGGTCGTTCCGACTCACCGATGGGCTCCTGCACGAGCGGCGTCGGCTCGTCCAAGGAGAAGGAGTCGAGGCGGCCGGACAGCTGCGAGTGCAGCTTCAGCAGCAGCGATATTATGGACTCGTTCACTGGGATGCTCTCGTCTATTGGCTGCGAGTGGAGTTGAACCTGAGGAGGTATTAAAAAAAAGTGGAATTCACATGAGGATTGAACACCAACTGTCAGAAGTTCTCTGCAATTTCGGATGCTGGTCTTGTGATCAAAATTGTAATGTAAATTGTAATGTGTATTTAATTACGTGCCAGCCTGGGCTCCATGGTTTGACTGTGTCAGTCTTGGTAGGGAGCTACTTGTCTTGGCTTTTAGATTACGCTCGGGTCACATTCCGTTAAATAAATTTTTGCATTTGGTGGGAAGACCTGCATCACCGTTTTGTACCAACTGCAACACAATAGAAGACCTCACTCACCTCCTAATGGAGTGTGACCTGGGGAAAATTGAGAGGAAAAAAATTGGCCTCAATAGGCTCCAAAATGGGAGGCTCAATATTATTTTGAGTCAGCCCTTATCTGATAATATGAAACACTTACTGCTGTTTGCTAAGTTGGCTCTCAAAGTGAGGGCTGACTCTAATAATACTTGAGCTTCCCTTCCCTCAAAACCTCAAAACTGAGATTTTTTTTAAAAAATTACGAAGAATATTGGATGGTGAGCACTGACCTGCGTGTCAGGGGAGGGCTGCGCGGGCGAGTCGGGCGGCGCGGGCAGGGCCGGCGTGCGCAGCGGAGACTGCTGCGACTGCTGCCTCAGGACCACCCAGTCGGGGCCTTCCAGCTCTGCGATACAACATTACGTCTTAGCGGGCGTTCTAATACAACGAGACTTTATTAATTATTTTTTTAAATAAGGAGAGCAGACGAGCAAACGGGACCCTGATGGTAAATGGTCACCATCGCTTATAGACATCCCACCTCACTGTATTAATATTAGATGGTTTTGATGCGCTGCTAACCTTGAGGACTAAGATGGACTGCCTCATGTGCAGGTAATTACGCTGGTTCTCTTATATCATTCAAACCGTCATACAGCAATGCAACGCTTTACGGCAGAAATAGGTCCTTTTACCTTGGATCCACCCCAGGCTGACTCTGCACAGAGTTGCACCTTTATCATACGTATGAATGCTTAATAAATAGGTCGGCACTTCATTAATACTGTATCGCCTGCGCGGAAAGAGGGGCGCGGGGCGAGACGACAGACGGCAAACGGTAGAGGGGGCTGGGGCTCGCTCTCTGTAGTCTCGTTGCGCGGTTTACCTCTAGTCATGTCACGTACCGTAATCGATGGGCGCGGGCGTGACGGGCTCGCTGTCGCTGGTGAGCGCCAGGCTCATCTGCGACTCCATTTCCACGTCTGGTAGCGTCTGCAGGGCCAGCGCTTGACTCTCGCCGCTCTGAGAACAATTCTCTTTTTTTTAAAATGGGATACACATTACGGATATACTTCATTAACCTTGTCTATCGGCATTTTATAGGATACATTTCGGACAGTGCGCATCGGAATTGCACGACCTAATTCCAGCAACTCCATTCCGCCTTCGGACTACCAGGCGCGGGGAGGGGTTCCATCCTTATGTTGTTGATATCCCATCTGCTCGTACGAAGCGGTTTGCTTCTTCGTTCATTATGCGAACGGCTAAGGAATGGAACAGCCTGCCGGCGTCTGTATTTCCCGAAACCTACAACCTTGGGATCTTCAAGGCCAGAGTGAATAGGCATGTACTGGACCCGCATGCTCCATCGTCGACCTCATCGTCGCTTACCATCAGGCGAGATCGAGGTCAAATGCGGGTTTAGGTCCAGAGGTGGATTCGACGTGGCGACCCTTGCAGCCGCAGTCACGCGTCATTGTCGCTTTTTAAACTAAGAAATGAAATCCGGATCAAAAATGTAAACAAACAAATGTCATTCATTGTCAAAGTGACATTTCAGGAGTGTAAAACATTTTCTTGAATATATTATACATAATTAAACAAAGTCTTAAAAATTATTCGATATATTTCTATTAGTGAATTGAGGTTTCAAAGGTTTCTAGTATTTGTATTATTATAAATATTAATTATTTATATTTAAAAAATAGTGATTAGGTGTCAATGTCTCTTAGTTTTAGCATTGCCTTTATTTCGACAGGGAAAATATGGGAAGTACAAAAAGAAACGAAATATATTGTATTTGTAAGTGTCGGAACCGAATGAATAAAATCGCGGTGTCGCACACCATAGTGACGTAATCGTAATTGGGGAATAACCATAGACTAAAAGTATTTTGGCTAGGAGGAGCACTCGATCTTAATTAAAGATGGCGCCACCGTCGACTGTTCCTAAATATCGTCCACGTGTATTTTTAAGTGATTAGAAATATACCAATTATTATCTCAATAAAAAGTTTTGTATAAAAGATTCAAATGTTACGAACTCCTGCCTTATTGCCTGCAGAAGATATTTTATTAGGCTTTGTTTTACTTACTTAATAGGAACGAAATTTTTTAACCTACTATTTTAATGGTTGTCAACAAACTACTATTGATAATTTATTTTATTGTTGTGGTAACCCTTTTGTTTATATTTTTGATCTCGGATTTCATTTCTTAGTTTAGCTATTACTCATACTCATTTATTAACACCATCGGGACACCAGGAACTCTTGGTTACGTCATGCTTTTACAATAACTTAAAATTTAAAACAATTTATGCCAACCACAAACATAACTGGACCGGAGCGAACAGACCGATTGTCGTTTCAATACCTTTGAATTAAAAATTTGAGAAAGCCTCGACTAAGTAAACATCAGTAATTATGTTACCTCCAATGCTCTTATTTGAGGCGCGTCCCCGCCCGCGTCAGATTGGTCGTCCGGCACTGAGTCCCCTCGCATCACCTACGACAATAAACACGTTAAAAAATTTGATATTTTGTGTCGGCCATTGCATCTATATGGTCTAGTATTTTTGAGTTACAAAGATCAGCAGGAAGACGTGTGGAAAAGGTAAGAACATTAATAGAATGAGGGATTTTCCGGCAGCTTCCAATCAACTTAACAGATGGCACTGATTGTATACTGGAATGTCAAAATGTGCCAAATGATGGGTACCAAGCACGTAGCTAGGCCACAAAATTTGAATTTAAAAAAAACTTTCTTTTATTAATTGATCGTAGATATTAATTGTTTGTTATTTGCTTATATTTCTTGTGTTATAATTGGGAAATTTCTATATTCTTACAAAAAGCTACCAAAGCTACCTACTATGCAATGCTTGCTTATCGTATGGTTAGTGGCCAACCTATTTGTCAGAGTTGTTCAGGCCGCCCGTAGGCTTCTGACATGGCTTAACGACTACTATGGAACGACAACAACCGGGACCGACTGCTTAACGTGATATCCGAGGCACGGAGGAGCTCAGATGAAATATGCCACTAGCGGTCACCCATCCAGCGCGCCAACGTCGCTTAACCAGCACGATCACATTCGGACCGTGCTCGCAACTAGGCTACGAGCTGCTACTACTATGCAATGAAATCAACTCGTCTGTCACTTTGACATTCCTGTTAGATGCAGCGCCATCTATCCCGAATGGCAGAAAATTAAGATGAAAAATCCCTCATTAGCCATTGTAACACTCGTATATTGACTGCGCCTCCTACTACAAACTAGCACCACATATTACAATGGCATCATTACTTGGCAGTAACCATTACCTGCAAGGGTGTAGGAACAACTAGAGCAGTACTGGTGGCCGGTAGGGACACCGACTGTGTGGGTGGAAGCCGCGCCGTCTCCGACTCTGAAGGCTCCCATTCAGTGTCACCTGAGAAAAACATTAGTTCAAATGAAACACTAAAATACAAAAAATACTGGTCAGTATCTGTGTAGGCTGCTCTAACGATGAAGGAAAACATCGTGAGGAAACCTGCACGTCTGAGGAAACTTAAAGTTTCCGAAGGTGTGTGAAATTGAGATCGACCACACAGAACTGGGCCCCCTCGGTGGATCTTGGCCCGTACTCATTTGTGCAAGGGTAGGCCTGTGCCCTAACAGTGAGGACATTACCTCACGAATTAGGAAAAGCGTCGGTGGCCTAGTGGCTAGGACGCCGGACTCCCATGCGGGAGGTCCGGGTTCAGAACCATGCAATGCCATGTACCAATAAGTTTTTCCGATTTTTTCGAAGACTTGCGTATATTTACCGACTGCTTTAGAGCACACCGCTTTCTTTCACCGTTAGCGGTGAAGGAAAACATCGTGAGAAAACCTGCATGTCTGAGGAAATGAAAAGTTTTCGAAGGCGTGTAAAATCCACCAATCAGCACACGGCCTGCTCGGTAGATCATGGCCCGTACCCCCCTTGTACAAGGGGAGACCTGTGCCCCAACTGTGGGGACATTAATAGGCTTATGGTGATGATTTGAAAAGCGTGTCATACAAGATAATTTTTTAACCACGTAGGGTAATGTACGTGGGCCACGTGGGCAATGAACGTGTGTACACTCACTGTCGGAGTGGTAGTGCGAGGGGTACACGTGGTGCGTGCTGTGCTTGGCGCGGTGCGGCGGCACGTGGGCCACGTAGGTGCGCGCGTTGTCGCATACGGCCGCGCCCGCGAACGCTCCCAGCAGGGGCACGCCCGACACGCACGGGGAGCGGGAGGTGCCTTCGCCGCCCGCGATACACACATCGCGCTGTGGACAAATATCACAGGTGAGTAACCGAAGAGCGTGTATGAAGCGATTGATGAGTGTGGAAGAAGAAGCGAGAACGGTTTTTCAGGATCGTTGCATGTTGAAATCTTTAGTCTCTGCTTACTTCTACGGAAAACAGGCGTGAGTTTATGTATGTATGTAAAATAAAATAAATAAATATACATTATGTTGTTGTTGAATCGACACGCTAAGAGCGGTTTCGCACTACGTCCGATCCGTATCCGATCCGAACCCGTGAAAATACGGATCTAGAAAACTCGGACCGAATTCGGATATTGCTTACGCACTAGTCCGATCTCTGACTAGTGCGCAAGCAATAGCGCTGCCTCTCTGCTCGTACGCAGCTCGGATTCGGTTAGGACGCAGTGCGCGAGCGTTCATACAAATAATACTATGGCTACTTCGGTCCGTCAAAAATCTTCTCCGAAATGGAGATTCACGGATGACGGAAGTCGGATCTAGTGCGTAAACTACCATAGAAATAGTTCTACGACTACTCCGGACCGTATTGTCACGGCTTCGGATCGGATTCGGATCGGACGTAGTGTGAAACCGCTCTAAGCGTGTCGATTGAGGACTAAACCGAGGAACCTTGCCGGTGATTTAGATGCGGTTTGTCTTACATTGTGCTGCTTGGCTCGCTCCGAGGCCAGCTCGGCGGCCACGTGCAGTAAGTAGACGGCGAGAGCCAGCACGTGGTCGGGAGGCGCGTGGGGCGCCATGGCGTCTGGCGCTCGTCTATGGACCCCCCTATGTAGCACCGCTAAAAGCGCCCCGTGGAGAACCCCTGTAAACAAGACACGTCGTAAGAAATCAATATGTACATAAATTTGCTACCTTAACCATAACGCGTTCCAATATGCAACTAGCGCCATCTATCGACAGTTAGGGTTAAACTATGTCTTATCCAGTTACCTGAGGCACACAGCGCCCTGGGGTCCCCGGCGCCCTCGGGGGGCGCTACCGCGGATCTCAGGGGCGGCCACAGAGCGCCGCAGTTGCTGACGCCCTCGGTGCTGGGCCCGGCGCCGTCGCTGCCGCCGCTCGAACTGCCCTCCGCTTTTTGCTTATCTCGGACACTGTTGGTGGAAAAACTTCACTATCGGTGGAACAGAACTCTTGACCTGGTATGGACTACTAAATACGGGTAGATTGATAAGTTACTATCAGGGAAACATAACTGTTAGAAGCCTATTATGAACAAGTAAAAGCTGGAGTTCATTGATAATATGTGAAATATTTTCATGAGGATTTCTGAGGTTACTGACGCTGAAAAGCTGAATATGCTACTCTTAACAGCTCTAGCTACGTTTATCTAAATTATCGGTCAATCGTCATAGGATTGTACACCAATGCCAGATGATTTGAACATCGTGGCTAAATTAGGCAGATTTTTTAATGTTCGGACTAGATCCGCGTATGACCACAGTCTCACTGATGGTAAGTGACGTTGAGGCCGAGGATCACGTGGACCCAGTAAATGCCTATTCACTACCGACTTCAAGAACCCAAGGTTGTATTTCGGGAAACAGACGCCGGCAGGCTATTCCATTCAGCCGTTGGCAATACAAAGGATGAAGCACATAACTTCGTGCGAATACAAAGAATATCAGCGACATAAGGATGGAACCCCTCAAGCGTCTAGTTTATTATGAAGGCACGAACTTTCTGGGCAGTTCTTGGGTCTTCTTCTAAGTCGTATTCCTCATTGCTGAGGGTCGTGAACATTCTAAGGAATTAATCACATAGAACGACTCCGGTGGCAGATTTAATGGGGTGGTTTGCCATTGCCTTCCCCATTTTACACACTGGTTATGTCAGTGTGTAGGTTTCCTCACGATGTTTTCCTTCACCGTCAGAGCAGTCGGTAAATGTACGTAAGTCCTTCGAAAAAACCGAAAATTCATTGGTACATGACATTGCATGGTTTCGAACTCGGACCTCCCGCACGGGAATCCGATGTCCTACCCACGACGCCACCGACGCTCTTTTCTTGGATACGAACAGCACTTATTCTAGATTTCTTCAGTCTTTTCATAGTCGGTTTGACCTTGAAATATACTCACTAAGTGGTGAACCGTTCCATGGAGGCGTGGAAGTCCCTTCTGTGGACCGCTCTCCGCAGCACGTGCAGTGGGTCGTAGTACTGTTGCCACACTATGGGTTTGGGCACGAACAGCCCTTGTTCTAGGTTCTCGCAGCCTTTGGGAGGCGGCCGGTACGTAGATAACTGTTGACGAGAGAAATGGGCACGTTAAAATGTAATCCGTGAATAGGAGATCACGTTAAGCCGTCGGTTCCGGCGATTGTAGTCGGACAGCAGAAGTTAGGCCATGTCAGGCAAATCTGACAAGTTTTATCATGGCTTGTTTAATTATTTCCTAGCCCAATAGTTATGTAGGGACACTGTGTTCTACATTGTGAATTATTATGTCAGCAGTTTTAAATGTCACGCGGCTGCGCCCGCGTCAGGCTGGTCGTGTCTCTACCGCCGTCATGTATGGTATACTGTTTGGAAATATAAGTATCGGTTAACAAGCCCAGTGTCTCATTGAAGATGACTCCTCGAAGACATACCCTGGCTAGGACGTAGGTATAGACACGTGCCGAACTCCTAGACCAGTAAAGAGGCACAACTCTAATACCTCAAAAGTTATTTTCATGTCTAAAAGTTTTACCGAAAAATAATGCTTGCATGCTGTATTCCAGTTTAAAGGCATATGAGGCACTCCATATACCATCAACTGATATCCATCTAAGTCCTCAACGTTAGCAGCGCTTTCAAAATCTTTGAACAGTAATGTAATTGTGAGCAGTCGATATAAAAATAATTTTTTTTAAAAGTATATTGTCAATCATTTTACACGAGCAGCCTTTGGACGCACTACGCTCAGAGATCGCTAAACGCCCTGCGAATCCAGTACAACAATGCCTTCAGAATGCTATTGAGGCTGCCTCGCTTCTGCAGCGCCTCCGGAATGTTTGCGGAGGCGCGCGCCGGCGGCTTCCATGCGATCGTGCGCAAGAAGACCGCCTCCTTGCTGCAAAGAGCGGAGGGCGGCAACAATGGCATTCTGAAGATGATAGCGGGCAAGTTTGATTGTCCTATGATCAGACACTGGGTTCGTGTGTTGACCGGGGTCGGGGAGGCGCCCGATGAACGCACCAACTCTGTCCCACATGCCTGCCTAAAATGTTCTTTGTAAATAATTACTAACATAGTCTTAACATAGTCTTAACCCTGTTGTTCCGAGGAATAAATTGATTATTTGATTGATATGCAGTCATATTCTGAAGAAGTTACAATTACAAAGTTACAGTTCTAATATTGATACGAGAATCTCTAAGACACCTTCCGAAAACTATGACAGTGACATACGTGCTACCCTCGACCGGGTCAGCTCTACTAGTTACCTCTTTGAGCACGGTCTCGAAGTTCCTGGTGTGAGCGTTGCCTGACCTCTCCGGCATCAGCTCCAGCAGCTGCGAGTGGGTCTTGTCTCCTGCTGCGAGCAACGTGCTCACTTCTAACCTCGACTGGGTCAGCTCGTCGTTACCTGTTGGCAAATATATGTAGCAGGAGTTAATTACACGTATAGGTAGGTAGACAAATTCCGCAAGGATCGCGTTGGAGTGGCAGCCACGCGGGAAGAGAAAACCTGGCCGTCCTGTACACACGTGGTGGCGAACTGTCGACCGTGAATTGAGCTGGAGTGAAGCTAGGAAGGTGGCACAGGACAAAGCGGCGTGGAGAGATCTCGTGGAGGCCCTCAGTACCTCCAGGGCACCATAAGTCGACAACAACAACACACATATGTAGGTAGTGTGGGTAGGCATGTACAAATAGATGACGACTGCAGTTGACATTCAACCTCAGATATTATCTACCTACAGGATGGAAACGATAAGTGATCTCACTCTATAATTCCTAAACTATACAAATTATTGTAAAACTTTTTACTGATGTTGAAACTACGTCACTAGTTTGAAAAAAAAATAAAAAAATGAAAAAGTTTATTTACTTATTACAGGGCACACAAAAAAGGACCTCCGACTTACAAACTAGGTCGAAAACCTCTTGTAAGTCGGGATTCCGTCGCACTTTCTGTGCAAGCAAATTACAAATTATATTTTTAACCTAAAAGGAATTTGGAAAATTTAATCATAAAGGAATTTAGTAAAGATAATGGTAAGAGTGAGTATGGGTGGGGGTGTGTTAGGTTGTGTGGGAGTGTGTAATGATGTAAGTGTGCATCTGTAGTGTAGGGTGAGTGGGTGTGTGAGTTTAATAAATTGATATTAATAACTATCTGGAAAAAAAAGATATGTCCAAAACTTTGATTTTTCCCACTCCCATACATTTACTATGGAACTAAAGAGAGATGATTTGGAATATTCAACTGATATTTTTTTAATTTAAAATTTATTTATTTTAACTGTATGTATATTACATTTCATACCGCCGTATTAAATAGTCCTGTGCTAGTCAATACCCTAAATTGTAGTGTAGACTGAAACCGTATGCAATATGACACCGAAACAAGTTTTATACAATCACTTGTGCAAATAACAGACACAAAACTATAGCCCAAAATATGTTACGTACATTTACCGACTACTCTAACGGTGAAGGAAAACATCGTGAGGAAACCTGCATGTCTGAGGAAATGTAAGTCGAAGGTATGTGAAATCCACCAATCAGCACTGGGCACGCTCGGTTGATCATGGGCCGTATCCCTACAGTGGGGACATTAATAGGCTGCTCATTGTATTACCAACATTATTTCCAAAGACTATTCTCACCAAGGTTAGTTCTAGAAGAGACTAGTATCGCTAGGAAGGTGAGCAGTCCTTCCACCATGGCGTCCTGCTCCCCCGCCTGTACCGGAGACATCGGGGACATGCTCAGCCACTCCCGGACGCCGAACCTGCGAAGAAACCTCATGTTATTGGTTGTGCCATGTTAGCCTAAAAGCTTGTCTACACTTGGTCAAGTGTTTAGCGAAGTAGGTAAGTACAGTGAGTTAGAACAGTGCTGTAAACCGATGGACAGTGCCGAGTCAAGTTGGCTTGCAAGCTGCCTTGCCAGTGGATCCAAATGTTTGACTTTTTGTTACTGGTCAGGTACTCGCCCACTCACCATTCTACTCGCCACTGTTCTTGCAACTGGCAATCGCCACATTGCTGGTTTACATTTGGTCAAGTATTTAACAAAGTGGGTAAGGCTACTTGTGCCTGTAATCGCCCATCATGGCCGAGGAGCCATGACACTCAGCGCAGACCTGCAGCCAGTAGATGTTCATGTCCACCATGAAGTTACAGCGGTTGCAGGAGTTGGCCTGTAAGTGCCTGACACTCACATATCGATGCACATGTCGAGGAACTGGTCGGCGGGCAGATGCGCCGCGCAGACTTGGAGCCAGTAGATGTCCATATCCACCATGGAGTTGCAGAAGTTGGCCTGGATGTACGTCATCGCCTGCCCCTTGATCTGCAGTCCGTTGCGCACCCACACGCCCGCCAGGATCTCGTAGAATAAGCTCTGTGGCAGATGGAAAACAAAAGGTTAACTTCGGATCTTAGTGGATACTATTTCACTTTAGTAGACGGCGCGACGGTACCACCTATCACATTTGTACTGGTGGACAGAGGAACCACCTTCAATCACAGTTTTTTTTTATTTGGTTATCTTACGGCGAAAAGTGGGAACAACCTGTGACTGAAGGTGGTTCCTCTGTCTACCCCCTCGGGGATTATGAACGTGTGTGTATGAATGTAACTTCGGAAACGGTCACTTAACTAAAATTCAGCCGCTTCAGCCGCCCCACCGATCTTCCTACACGTACTCTGGAGGTGGGACGGAGCCAAAGTGTCTACGCAAGTAGCGTCCCACACCCCAACTTGGTGGATCATGGCCCATACCCCCTTGAGCAAGGGGAGGCCTGTGCCCAAACAGTGGAGACATTAATAGGCTGATGATGATGAATACGTAAAACGAATCTGTCTGCTGTGTGGCTGTTTGTCTGTGACAAACGGCTGATCGATGCACCAAACGCATCACACCTTTCGGACCCTGTCGGTGGGGTAAATAAAACAATAGGCTATGTTTATAAAATGGGGAAATTCAAAGTCGTGATGTCAAATGCACGAGTTAAGATGTAGCAGGGAGTGTTCATTGTTGGGGACAATACATGCATCAAAAAGCACAAAGATACAATGTCCTTGTATCTGTTCATGAAACGAACGTCCCTAGAGGGGCCTGAGGCAGTAGTGGGGACGAAAATGTCAAAATTCAAATATTTTCGGGTGATCTGTCATCTCAACGGACACTACAAGAAGTGTGCAACGTTTTCTTCAACTTTTTCAAGAATTTCTTATTATGAAATATCTACTTACCAGCATAATAGAGCCCACTTTTATTTTGACTCCGACGAGGACGTTGGTAACAATATCCCTTATTCAATAATACTGATTTCTGCATTATTGCATTCAATTCGACTCAAGACTTGATAATCGTGACTTCACAGGAAGTACAAGTAGGTCAGATCATCAGATCATATTCGCTAAATTAAATTACTAAGAAAAAATATAGATATGGACACGTGTAGAATTAATGACAACGCATAAAGCTCATATGTAACTAGTTGCATGGGATTTCCGGATACAGTTTCTATAAGTAGCATACGTGAAAATAGATTATATAGGAGCAGACGAAATATATTTTAATATACATTGGATACTATGTGTTTAACAGTTGCCCAGTATTAGAAAGTGATCGTGTGTTGCAAGAAATGTCCTTAATATGAAGGCTTCTTTAAGTCTCGTGTCATCTCTATCTGGAGCTGTGGTTTAGAAAGGGATTTTATTTTATTTTAGTTTATTAGGGATCATAAACAGTTATACACTAAAGATTATATAAACATAGTAACTAACACAAGTATAAAGTAAATGCATAACACACTACGTAATCCACAGTTTTTTATTTTTATATATATCAATTAGCTACGACAAACAGGCAGACGGGTCACCTGATGGTAAGTAGTCACCGTCGCCTAGAGACACGTGCAGTACCAGGGGTATTGCTTGTGTGTTGCCGGCCGTGGAGGGAGAGGACTTTTTTAACGTTCTTTTTGAAGCATCCCATGTCATAGCGCTGTGGAAAAACGTCGGGTGGAAGAGAGTTCCACATTTTGCAGGTGCGTGGCAGAAACGTTCGTGTAAAACGGGTCGTGGTAGACACCCAAGGCTTCAGAAAGTGCGGGTGAAAATTGAGCCGCCGACGAGTGGTGCGATTCAAGAAAGTAGACGACGGCACCAAGTCAAATAGTTCTGAAGAGCACTCCCCATTATAAACGCGTGTATTTTAGTATGTATTTTTATATTTTAGCATGTATTTTACTGAAGACTTAATTTTAAGGACATTTCGTGCTACTCGCCCTGAAATAGGTCATTATTAAGTGTTTTGTTCAACCCAATATACGTTGGAAACATTGAAATAGTTGTAAAAAGCCGTAAAAAGTAACCCTTTTATAAGTCACAATCATAAAAAGTGGCGATAATAAAATAATTGGACGGACGAGACGAAAGAATGACAAAAAGCTTTTGTTGATAAATGGGGAGTGGGGTTTACTTAACGATCAGTGTTGCCACATTACAAACTTTTACCAATTCTCTGGGTAAAACTATGTCATCGTAGATTTACAAGTCATTAGTCTTATTCAGTTTGCCTAACAAAATTCTATAAAACACATGCCGATCTTTAGTAACTGAATTTTAAAATTTTGCCGCGTAAAAAGCATTAAGCCTTTTTATAGTCAAAACAGATTAACATGTATATTTTAAAACAGTATTTAAAAAAATACTTCTACAAATATTAATTTAAAATAATCTAACTAATCCAACAGGTTGTTTGTTTCAATACCTACCACCTCGTATCGAACAGAACAAGTAGTCCTACAAGTGTAAACAAGTTATACCAGTCAGTACAGTTATACGGCATCATTCCGCACCCGCAACACGGAAAAAGATCGTGTAATACTTCTTGGAAAACCGATCTAACCACTTCTATTTGTGCCACTATAGTTATTTTCTTAATACCTATTCGAATAAGAACGTAGGTTAGGTTAGGTTGTTGGGCTCCTTTTTTTTCGCATTCAGACGCGTAACGTAAGCGGTCCTTTATGCATGGAATAATAACGTAATATAAATAAGAAACTTCCTAAAAAAATCGACAAAAAATGGGCAAAGCCCTGCCACACCGCTGGCAACCCCACGACCTCGCCGCGAACAAAGCAGTGGGCGCGCGTCCTCCGCCATGTCCGTCCGACTGTGCACCTTTCTCGCGCTGCTCGCGCTAGCGTGGCCGGCGCACGCGCTCATAGACGACGCGCTAGACGTGATTCGCCTCGGGAAGGAAATCGGCGAGGAAGTGTTGAGCTCCTGGGACATCATCGGCAAACCGTTCAATGTCACCGGAGGAGTCGAGCTACCTCTTATTAGAAGAAGAGAGAGAGAAGTCCTCGCCAGACTGGCACAAGTCACCAGGCTGATCGAAAGGCTGGAGTTGGGCATCGAAAAGAACGGAGCGATAGCGATGCTGCTAGCGAAGACCGCAGGACGCGGCGCGAGACTGGAGCTACGATTGCATGAGATTTCGGACTTGTTAAGCCGAGTGGCGTCAGCTGATCGGCAGATGAGGGAGTACATGAGGTACCAGCAGGAGTTGGAGCGGAGTACGCTGCAGGATTTCGCGGAGTGGTGCGTGTCTCATGACCCGGGCGCGTTGCCAGGGTTACTGGAACGCGTGCATTCGCTGATAGTGCCTCCACACAAGCATCTGCTTGGACGAGGGCTGCTGCAGCTCGCTTTGGAGGACTTGCAGGTTTGTGCTTAAGGTCGCGGTTTTTGTGTCACTAGGAGAGGTCATCTAATTCGATTTTTCAATTTTTTTTGGTTTTTCCTATCCAATCACGGGATACAAATGGACATAGGCACCGTTATGCTCTAAAACTGAGTTGAATTACTGAAACGTGAAATAATAAAATAACTAGTCGTCATGTCAAATGGAAAAGACATTGGGAAACTATCCCATTTGTTTTGTAATCCTACGTATTTATTCTTATCGGAAACACAGGGAAGTGTTTACATTTCAAATTTACCCTAAAACTACTGGACCCGTACATACACAAAGGTTGACATCTAATCTTTAAACCAAATAAAAGATTCTCAGAACTTGTCCAAAATGTAGTTTTCGTGAGTAAATATGACATTCCGGCTGCGTTGCGATCAATTCGCAGCATTTCCTGCGGACGAAGAGTTGGAAACCACCACAAAGACACAAACAAACAACATACACCGGCCGATGAGTCAGTGGCCATTACGTTCAATTGACTCCGGTTTCTTTCACCTAACCAAACACCGATCTGTATTTTTAGTGAATACGACACTCAATGTGAATGGTAGTGGATTTATTGGTGGATTTATGATTTGCGACGATTTGAGTGATTAATTAGATTTGGTGGGTAAGTTTATGTTAAAACGTCAACCTGAGGGTTAACGTTTTACTTAACTTTTAAACATCTGATTGCTCACAAAGTGCAACGTAATTTGTGACCTTGGCGTTAAGACGCGGGCTTCCAATATGAAAGTATCAAGTTGAATGTCGGGTCAAGCCTTTACATCATCATCAGCAGCAGCCTATTAATGTCCTCACTGTTGAGGCACAGGCCTCCCCTTGCACAAGAGGGGCGGGCCCAGTTCTGATTGGTGGATTTCACACGCCTTTGGATTTTTTTATTTCCCCAGACATGCAGGTTTCCTCACGATGTTTTCCTTCACCGTCAGAGCAGTCGTTAAATGTACATAAGTCATCGAAAAAATCTGAAAAACTCATTGGTGCATGGCATGGTTTCGAACCCGGACCCGCATGAGAGTCCGACGTCCTAGCCACCGACGCTTTTACATTATACCAATATTATTTAGGTTTACGTTTCGCTGTGAAGGAATACCATTTTAATCAAATCTGCACACTTAGTTATAACTGTTTGATATTGAAAAAGCAACATAAAGGCAATGATGAACTACTTTAGTAAACCACAAAAACCTATTTCAATGATAGCGAGGAACGAGCAAGACTTGGGTACCTACTCGTACTTACAAAAACATCCAAACCTAGAATTACCATAACCACAATAACCTAACATTAAAACCGATGACACCAACATAGTTACATTTTTTTATTGCCCACTAAACCCGCATCTGATCGCACTGACCACGATCTCGCCTGATGGTAAGCGACGACGAGGTCGACGATGGAGCATGCGGGTCCAGTAAATGCCTATTCAGTCTGGCCTTGAAGATCCCAAGGTTGTAGGTTTCGGGAAACACTGACGCCGGCAGGCTGTTCCGTTCCTTAGCCGTTCGCATAATGAACGAAGAAGCAAATCGCTTCGTACGAGCAGATGGGATATCAACAACATAAGGATGGAACCCCTCCCCGCGCCTAGTAGTCCGAAGGTGGAATGGAGATGCTCAATGTATCCTATAAATTACCGATAGACAGTCAACCTTGCGCCGGTGTTCCAGACTTTGCATTACATTACAGATAGGAATAAAAGGGTACCGGCAGTATAATGCACAAAAGTGAAATATATTTATTAGTTTACATACTTTTAATACATAAGTAAAGCTCGGTACGAATACAAAAATACTACGGTCCTAGCCAAAATATAAATACAAAATTATTGATAAGTACATAATAATATCTAAAAGTGAATATATTATATAAATATACAAACTAAATAAACGCCAACTTGGAGCCCACGTATGATTTCGTTCCGGTCAGCGTCGACACGTCGGGTACGTGGGGTTGCGAGGCACGGGCGTTTGTTAGGGACCTGGGTCGGCGGTTAAGAGAGAGAGGCGGTGACACCCGCTCTGGATCGTACCTCGTCCAAAGGATCTCACTGGCTATACAACGTGGCAATGCTGCCAGTGTAATGGGTACCTTTGGACGGGGGTCGATTCAGGATCGGGAGTAATGACTGTACATTAAAAAAATGTATTACCTATTTATTTTATTATTTATAATATTTAAGTTGACTTTTGTAGATAGTTTAAGATTTTTTAACTAAATAAATATATATACATAAGCTGCACAACTACAGAGATAGGTAATGATCTTTAAGACGCGCCTTAAACGCGCCAGGTGACTGAGTGACGGATGTGACGAGGAACTGAGTTCCACAAATATAAATAGAAAATGAAATGCGCTGCTGATGGTGAAGTAACAAAGGCAAAAGGCATAAGATGAGACATTATACGGTTAACCATTACTCGTATCACGAGAGGACTAACCGTTAAGGGTGACTCATTGACTGCCGGTGTCAAGTAGCAATGTCTCGCGAACTCGCGCCGCCTTTCATGGCAATCAAACCAGTAAAAATACATGGGGTCCAATTCCAAATTACAACGTTTGTAATTCTATTTCTATCCAATTTCAATTTAGTTAATGTTAGTATCTCTAAGAGCCTCGATTAAAAGTAATCGGTGGTTATCCGACCTCCCGCCCCGAAACCTTCAGGGAAGAGGAGGGTCGGAGTCCCTGTTACATAACAATAATTAAATATCTCATAAATATCTTATTATAAATTAATGTAATTATTAGATATAAGAAAATTGAACCGGCCTCCGCGATACAGCCTGTTGCCTAGTGCGGAGTCCAACGTTTAGCTAGGCAACAGGCTGTATCGCGGAGGCCGGTTCAATCTTCTTATCTAATAATTACATTAATTTATAATAAGATATTTATGAGATATTTAATTATTATTATTTTATATTTATTTTATTATTATTAACAAATAGAATCAAATAGAATAGAAATAGAAAAGAAATCCAAATAGAATTGGAACTAAAACTTTTTTTTAAATATCTTGGTTTTTATGATCACGATACATTAAACTATGCTAAACGTTGGACTCCGCACATAGTTTAATGTATCGTGATCATGAATATCAAGAGATTTAAAAAAGTTTTCGTTCCAATTCTAGTTGGACTGCTGACGCATGACTCTACCACTGCCACTGTACCTCGGGAGGAACTTATGTTCAATCGTTATATTTGACAGTTGAAGCGTTTTGTTACCGTTCAACTGCGATTCAGTATAAACTAAACGTTTTATTAGAATGCACAAATACGTTACTGTTAGATCGATTGTTGACTCGATCGGAACTTAACTGAGATTGTATCGTTAGTGGATAGCAGCATACGAAACACGTCATAACGATGCAGTTTAGATTCTATTTAGTTACGTTGTATTTAGTGGAATCGATCTCCAGTACTAATTTGTGTATTCGAGGTAATCTCAGAAACTAATGAGCCGATTTGAACGACATTTAGCTTTCTTTAGATCCTGAGGTAAAATACAGGTTACTTTTTACTAGTTTTTACCCCGGACAAACAAATTACAGCGGTATTGCCCCGAATCAAACGCCAGTAAGTAGACTTACTTGCAGTAGATATTTAGTGGCATTAAACATTGTTAGATTGAGCTAGAATCAACAGCCAAAGTGTGACACACCAGTTTTTCTGATAACAGTTGTTTGAGGAAGAAGATAAAACCGACAAGTACACAGACGTACATACATTTTTACTTACCTAAATAGAACTGTTATGGTTATTCATACAGGTGTAAATATTGTACACAGATATTCATAGCGAATAAAACTTCGCTGCAGTTCAATAATTGAACTGTACGATTAAACGCGATTAAGGCGCTCCTTTCGCTCTGCTATTAGCGTGTAATAAGAACAAAATACCTACCTTTTTGCCTATATTTTTATTCTCGACTTTTATATGACTTGAAATACTTAAAAAAATTAAACAAAATATTTATTTAATTTGGTAAAATATTTGCCGTTAGATCAGTAGTACCAGTGACTAGTACCATTGATGGTACAAGTGACACAACTTTGTATCTTTAGTACCATTAAAGAAAAGTCAAGATATCCCCCATGTTACTAGTGATACAACTTTGTACCATTAAAGAAAAGATAAGGACATACCTCGTTTTATAGGTATATTATTCGAATGGCATGGTGGTAGTATTAAAATAGAGACGTGCTATAAGAGTTATGTATGTAAGCAAAATTGAAATGAATGATTTTGACTAACGTCGTATTTATTCATTTGATTTTATTTACTTTCTGATTACGTAATATCCTTTCCAGAAAAAAATGTAGCAGATATACTGTAATATATATCTAAGTACCTATCTGCTAGTTTACTATATCGCAGAAGAAAAAACCAGTGTGAGACGGCAACAGGTCTTAGTGAGACCACGTTACGTCATAATTGGGAATGAGGTCGCAGAGTCGCAGCGCAGGTAAAGGTTTAACAATCAATTTGTAACGTTGACAACTTTTTGTGTCTTCGTCATTGCTACCTGCATTAACAGCGATATCGTATAAAGAAATGCCTACCTTAGATTAGAACCATATTCAAAAGAAATAATTGTTTATCATCATCTATGATCGGAGTAGGTAGGGCTGTTTTTGGTACTTGCCACATACGGTCATAATATGGATAAGTATGCCCAATAATCCCGGGATTTCCGGGATTGAATAAATATATTATTTAGATTTTTAACGTTATATTTGTTTTGATACACATTTAAGATTGGTGGCGAAATATTTTTTTTAAGATTCATGACGCTAGTGTACCTATGGTAGTGTTTTAACTTCTTCGTAAGTTCACAATTTAAAAAAAATTGTAATCCGCCGAGTAAGGGCGAGGTTTATAAAAGTAATTTAAGACATTTGCTCGATAACTTAAAACGGGATCCCGAAATCATATCCATATTAATATAACCTTTGAGGACATTGACCCGAAAGAGCTCTACCTACTCCGATCACTGATCATCATCATCAGCAGCCCAATCTAGTCCACTGCTGGACATGGACCTCTCCCAGAGCGCGCTATTGAGCCCGATCTTCGGCTCTTCTCATCCAGCTCAGCTTCTCACCTTGCGCAGATTGTCGCTTCATCTAGCGGGGGGGCGTCCCACACTACGTTTGCCCAAACGCGGTCTCCACTCCAGAATTCTCCAGAACTCTCTACGTCGTCTACGTCTCGGATTATTAATATGAATTGTATTTAAATTTTAAATTTGTAAAAACCATGATGTAACCAAGAGTTCCTGGTGTCCCGATGGTTTTAATAAATGAGTATGAGTACTCAAACTCAAGGTTTGCCAGTGTGCTATGGAGCGCAGTATACTCAACGTGAAAAGGACGGATCGCGTCAGGAACACGACCCTGCGCTCCAAAACATGCATTGCTGATGCAACCACCAAAACATCTGTATTGAAGCGGGACTGTGCAGGCCACGTGTGCCGCATGCATCCGGAAAGGTGGACAAAGATCGCCATGCACTGGGCGCCACAAGACGGACAGCGGCGCCGGGGCAGGCCCAGGCGTAGGTGGAAAGACGATTTCGACCTGAATAGGTGAAAAGGAAATGAGGAGGGGAGGCTTTTGCCCAGCTGTGGGACAGTATATAGGCTATTAAAAAATGGTAGGTACTTATGGGATTAGTTTTGTACTGACTGTGGTGTCTCTGGGGCATTGTGCTGACGAGCCAGATATTAGTGTGTATACTTACACTATAAACAATAAGTAATAAATCTGAATTAAGCTTAAGTACTGTATACAGTATATTTTAATAGCGTCGGTGGCGTCGTGGCTATGACGTCGGACTCCCCTGCGGGAGGTCCGAGTTCGAAACTAGGCAACGCCATGTACCAATGAATTTTTCGGTTTTTTCGAAAGACTTACGTACATTTACCGACTGCTCTGACGGTGAAGGAAAACATCGTGAGGAAACCTGCACACTGAGATAACCAGTGTGTGAAACGGGGAAGGCAGTTGCAAACCAGTCCATAAAATCTGCCACGAGAGTCGTTCTATGTGATTAATTCCTTAGAATGATCACGACCCTCAACAATTAGGAATACGAGTTAGAAGAAAGACTGTATACAGACATGTTTAAGTGTGCTGTAAGTACCGAAAGATGAATTAATGAAATGAAATAACCACATGACAAGAAAAAGGAAAGGATAAATAATAAACAATCATTGTCTTCTCTTCGTCGTATTCATTAACTAGTGAGTAATGACAAAGAAACGCGTAACCGCTTATACAGGCTGATCTTTAACGGTAAAGCATGAGTCATAACATAAAACAAACGGGTCAAGCAACTTTGATTGATTGAATCCCACGCAGCCGATGCTATCTCTGGATTCTGTACTCGTGTTGTGATGTCAAATATACAGTTTAATGACATGTGTAATGAAATGTGTATTTTAACGGCACCAAACACCGGGGATGTAGTGACACCCCGAGCTTCTGTCCGGGCACGAGGTTCGCTTCCAGGCCCGCACCCCCCCAGACACTCCCCCAATCACTACTTCCTCGGTTGCGAATGACGTCGGCAATTGACTACCTGGCCGGTCCCTGTGACCGTACACCGAGCTATGTGTGTGTGTTGCATTTGTGTGAAATTACAGGTGTAGATTGTACTTGTCTTTAGTGCAATCACTTGATTTTGATGCACTTAAGTAATACAAACTCGATGCATTTTAATAACGGATTACCTTGTCATTAATATTTTATTTTGTTTAATAATTATAATAATTATGTAGGCATGCAAGTCTCACATATGTAAATATCTTATACAACTTTAAATCCTTGTCATCATGGTAATTATATTAACTTAATCATGTTTTAATACTTTATAAAGACATAATTAGTCTGTAAAAAATATTCAATCAATCTAATCCCCCCTACAGAATTTCTAACAAATATGAGACAATATTCCTCATTCATAATTAAAAGTGAACAGCTTGTGTTTGAACTTGGCACGGCATACGTCAGCAGTAGGCATTACAGATAATAAGTGCATTCTAGTGCGCGTATAATATGTAACCGAACACTGAGTAGGAACGCTGCAATTGGATTTATTATACATGTAGCTAGTAAGCATTTGTAATAAAATGAGGCGTAATTACACAACAAGCAACTGCTAGCAACTATAATAGTTATTACGATTGTAATTTGTAGCAACTGTAATAGTTATTACGATTGTAATTTGTAGCAACTGTAATAGTTATTACGTTATTACGATTGTAATTTGTAGCAACTGTAATAGTTATTACGTTATTACGATTGTCATTTGTAGCAACTGTAATAGTTATTACGTTATTACGATTGTAATTTGTAGCAACTGTAATAGTTATTACGTTATTACGAATGTAATTTGTAGCAACTGTAATAGTTATTACGTTATTACGATTGTAATTTGTAGCAACTGTAATAGTTATTACGTTATTACGATTGTAATTTGTAGCAACTGTAATAGTTATTACGTTATTACGATTGTAATTTGTAGCAACTGTAATAGTTATTACGATTGTAATTTGTAGCAACTGTAATAGTTATTACGATTGGAATTTGTAGCAACTGTAATAGTAATTACGATTGTAATTAATAACACCTAGGTGTTATGTTGTCTTTATATTATAAAGTCTTTATTATACATTGTTATATGTACTCAAAATCAAATCAAAATGTTTTAATTGTCAATTTTTTTTACTCTACCACCGCTTCGTAAGGTGCTGTAGCGAATTATTTTATTTACCAAAGAAATGTATCGAGTCTTCGAACCATGTCTGATAAAAATTGGATCAACGGTTTCCAAGATCTTGGAGTAACAGTCAAATAGGATCTCTGGAACGGTAACAGTTAGGTGGTTCAAGTTTGAGCTCGAATGTTTAGGTTGGGACCATGGTGCCCTTCCCATATCTGAAATCCTTAGGACAAGAAAAAGTGAATCCTCTATCTTATGATGGGGGGGGGGGGAGAGAATAATCCCAGCAGCACTTCGACCCTCGAGGATCTACCCCAATTGTGCCTACCCCATTTTACACACTGGTCATCTCAGTGTGCAGGTTTCCTCACGATGTTTTCCTTCACCGTCAGAGCAGTCGGTAAATATACGTAAGTCTTCGAAAAATACAAAAAACTCATTGGTACATGGCACTGCACGGTTTCGAACCCGGACTACTCCAAATGGGAGTCCGGTGTCCTAGCCACTAGGCCACCGATGCTCTTTTCCCACATGGTAAGACGGAGGGGTTGTTTAAATTTTTAATTAACAGTTATTACTTTCAGTAATAATATTATTATATAATAATATACAGCAATAATACTAATATTTCCTTTCAGCTATAGCACCTTAAGAAGCGGTGGTAGAGTAAAAAAAAATGACGTTATAAAAATGAACTGTAAGGTAGGTACTTACATTAAAAACATTTTGATTTGACTCATTCGTATTATTTCAAATTAACTTTAAGCTGGGTCTACAAAGTAGAAGTAAGAATGAGTTAGCATTCAATAAATGTAGGTATTGCGTGTGTTAATGATGAAGGGTATATAAAACTGTTCAACGGAAGTTATAGTGTAATGTACCGCATGCTGATAAATGTTAGCAAATAGGCATGAGCTGTCTATGATAATGACATAAATAATTATTGTAATTATGAACTAATTACATAATTAGTTTACTAAATGAGACATCATAAATCACTCGTTATAAATTGAGACTTAGTAAAGTAAACACATCATTGGCCAGACAGGGATCACAGCAATCGCTTATTGGTCCAGAACCTTTTGTTGGCCTCTCGTCGGGTACTATCAAAACAGTATTAAAGAAGTACAGTACCGATAGGCATAAACATGAGTGGCTAACCCTAAAGGGATTAGAACACTCTAAGAAATTCATTGGGGACAAAGTCACAGGCTGGAACAGCATGATCTGGGGGATGAATAGACGTCAAGTGCGTCTACTGGTCGGTGCCTTCAGCGGTCACTTTAGCACCAATGCCCACCTACACGAGATGAAGCTGGCTGACAGCACATCTTGCAGAGCCTGTGGTGAACAACTGGAGACCGTTTCACATCTCCTATGTGAATGTGACGCTTTCGCGGCAAAAAGGATGGGTCTGCTAGGCTCTGCCTATCCGGACCCAAGGGAATTCAAATCCCTCCCACTAAGACGCATAGTCTTGCTCATGCACGACATATTCGGTGATGTGGTCATGGGATAGGTACAAGGGGTTGAACACAAATGATCCCCATGGGTCGAAGTGTCGCTGGGATCCCCGGCCCCCATCCAAAGATAAGATCAAACACATCATTTATGGGTCACTGTGTACGATTTTATAATAAGATACCTGATACTGTAATAAATATGACAGAGAACAAATTTAAGACCCATATAAGACGGACCTTATGTAAAAAGGGTTATTATTCATATTACCATTTATTTCAGTAATGATCATACATTGTCAAAAAATAAATAATAAAATGTTAGCATGTCATGATCAATATTAATAAAATTTCTTACTTAAAGTAAGTATAATGTCAAAAAGTTAAAAAAAAAAAAACAGTATTGCAGAATATAAATCTACAGTATTTCAAACATCTTTCGTCAAGGAACAAAAAAGGAAGGAATAAATGACCACTTAAATGATAAAGAGGCTTGGTCCTAAATTCAGCTCCAGTTCTGCACATTGTGTATATGATTGTATTCATAATTATTGTAAGATATATTTATTTCAAAAGATGTGCTGCTGAAAGTTTCTCGCGCCGCTTCTTTCCTTTCAGCTACAGCACCTTACGAAGCGGTGGTAGAGTAAAAAAGAATGACGTTGTAAAAATGTACTATAGGTACTTACTTACAATAAAAACATTTTGATTTTTTGATTGAATTATAATATAGGTTAAAAAAAAGTAAAATGTGTCCTTCCAAAAGGTTAAAAAGACGAAGAAAAAATGATACCTATAGTCCTATATCTGTTGGTTTACATGACAACCTTTTTACCCGACTGCGCGACAGCAAAGGCAGGGTTATAGAAAGTGTTCTTTTCTAACTAAATTATACATAAATAATTATGTATAACTTTATCTCTACGTCTAAGATTTGTAGAAAGTGGAGTAAATAACTTACCCGTGCCTACTATTTTTATTTTTAATGGTCAAAAAAACGACCACAGTATTCAATTCATCCAATAAAAAGCATGACCCATACAAATGTATCAAACCAAAGATATTCCGCGAATCTCTCGAATCCATGGGGATCGTCATGAACATTTCATTGATTGCCGTTCACAGACATTACGAGCGTGAAGGTCCCATTAACACATGGCATTTACAACAATCGTATGGAAATGGAAACGGTTTCCAGAAGTGCTGCGGTTACTCCTAGCCCGGCCTTGGGGTGACAATGGTGTTTGTACTTTGTCCAAGTCTGTCAATATGCCTATAAATGTTTAAGGTCATAGGTTCGATTCTTCTAGATTTGTAAACTCTGCTTTTTCGTATTTACCTACATGTATAGTGCAAATAAGTTATTAGCAACATAATTATAGAAACTCTCGTGGTCCATAAAATTATGGGTAGGTTACATTAGGTTGCATCTGTAATGCTAATGTAAGAAAGAAAGAAAGATTATTTATTTCCAATACACACATACAAACAATTAGGTACAGAAGACAAAAATAATATTAAACAAATATATTACAAAAACAAATAAATAAGCAAAAGTAATTAAGTTTGATGAAGGTGGTGTGCAGCACAGGAAAAAGGGGACTGCCTCCGTCTGTTGCCTGTTACAGTCGACCTACCTATCCAAAACGTCAAAATTTGAGAATCTTAAATGGATCATATTGCGCACAAGGTTGAGATTTAATCGAAGGTTTTTTAACAGACGGTATATTATACCTTGTGGTCGACTGTACATTTACTTGGGTCATCAATTAATCATGTATATTTTATGACAGTTGAATGTCTTTTAACCTTCTAGAGACAACTTGTAGAGTCATCCAAAACATTAACAACACCACGAGTAAGTGTTTGCACTTTGAAGAAGCATGGAATCGAATCCTTACCTTCCACAGAAGGCAGACGCCATATTCATACTCATACCATTTATTGCTTTTCATGTGTTATAATTGGTCTTAATATATATAACCCTGAGTAGGGCACCGCAATATAAAATAAGAGATTATAATATATTATAATAGTAATAAATGCTAACGAGATAAATTGAATTAAATGTCATTATAAGTTATACATAATTGATTTTATAGTTAAGTATTGGTTTTATCATCAAAAAACTCCTGCAGTGAATAGAAACATTTGTTAAGAAGATACCACTTTAATCTTTTATTGAATATCGAGTCTTTTAATTCGATGTCGATGATTTGTGAAATTTTATTATATATTTTTATAGACATAACGAACGGTCCAGAACTGTGTGGATTTAATTTTGATTTTGGCAGAGCAAGTCTTTTCTGGTATCGAGTGTTAAACGGCGTACTGTGTAGGTCCTCTGCTTTTTTATACAAGTATGTTTCCTAACAAATTTACAAATCTCCAAAATGTATATAGATTGATTACAAAATAACACGTTTATTTTTACTGATCACTAAACCCGCATTTGACCTCGATCTCGCCTGATGGTAAGCGACGATGAGGTCGACGATGGAGCATGCGGGTCCAGTAAATGCCTATTCACTCTGGCCTTGAAGATCACAAGGTTGTAGGTTTCGGGAAATACAGACGACGGCAGGCTGTTCCATTCCTTAGCCGTTCGCATAATGAACGAAGAAGCAAATCGCTTCGTACGAGCAGAGTTCGTCACTTGCCAGCATTCGTAGAAATTCTTAGAATTATATTGGCAGATATTTCTTGCCTTTTAAGCAAATCGTGAGTAAGAGCAAAAACTAGTTAACAGCAGTTGACCTGATGGCGGAAGGTAATGCCGTTGAGTCATCAACCAGTCGGGGCGGGACCACTAGAAACACCTGGATCTCTTCTCGTGACGACTGGTTACACGCTTATTTACATTTTATAAAGATATATATATTTAAACTAACGCTATTAATTAGTAATTTTCTTTAAGATTTAGTTCCAGTTTATGCCACAACAAATGTATATCATATTATGTATCATATGATTTTTCCATCACCTGAAGGTTGGCTGGAAGATATCGCTTAAACCGATAAGGCCGCCTTCTGCACCAATGTGCAGAACAATTATTACAATTAATATACAATACATATATATTAGCAATACAATTATTGTACCTCTCTCTATGTTGTATGTTTTGTTTTTGTCCCCGGTGTGCAGTAAAGTATATTTGTATTGTTTATGGTACATTTTTTATAATTTTACTATAATTTACTATAATACGAAAACGAAAATACCAGTCGGTTTCATTCATGACTACCAATTAATGACAATCCATATTTTAAATGACTTGAAACACTAATTAAAGTAATGCAAAAAAACATGGTGGTAACCGAATGTTATGGTAACCAAAAGTTGGCTCAAACATATTTTTTTGTATTATGTAATTTTATTGTTTTAATTTTATCTAGTATTTCGAATTTATTTATGTTCTGTTTAGTGTTATTAATAGTTTTATTAATGGGAGACATGAGGAGCTCGTAGCCTAGTTGCGAGCACGGTCCGAAAGTGATCGTGCAGGTTAAGCGACGTTGGCGCGGTCGGTACCTGGATGGGTGACCGCTAGGGGCATATTTCATCTGAACGCCTCCGTGCCTCGGAAAGCACGTTAAGCAGCCGGTCCCGGTTGTTGTCGTTCGACAGCAGTCGTTAAGCCATATCAGAGGCCTACGGGCGGCCTGAACAACTCTGACAAATAGGTTGGCCACTAACCATACGATAAGCAAGCAATAGTTTTATATTTTAATGACTTGAAAGAGTATCTGTGAAGATCCATTTTCAAAAATAAACACTTTGACTTTGAATTAAAAAACCCACTGATTATGTAGGTATATTTCAATAAAAATAAAGATAAATAATAACATAACCTAAAAACAATGCATTGATCACACGGACACTCAATATCAGCTGACATGACCGAATTAGACACTAACAAATCTATGATTAATAAAAAAAAAACAAATACCCACGACAAACTTTTATGGCAATTACTAGAGCTAGAAGTTGGGCCACGTCTAAAACTTGTTAGGGATTGAATGCTGTTTTTATCGACTTTTCTAGATATCGATGTAGTAATGCTATTTAATATTATCGATAAGTATGCATATTATAGAATAGAATAGAATAGAAAAACCTTTATTAAAAGACCATAATTAAAAAATATAAAAAATATGTACAAAATATGACAAAATGAGTCGGATTATAAATTGACCATATTTTACATTCTGACATGTGATATAATCATATGATATGATCTATTAAAAGGGCCAAGTTCAGCTGAGTGTCGCCAGATGCATAGATACCTATACCTCTACCGACGCTGGTTTTCAACTTGACCCTTTCCAACGTATAGCTATAGAGAGCAACAATGTCGTTCGGTTCGTCTGTAGTGTTGGCTCATCTCCTTACACGTCACACACAATTATTTACCGATACTCAACCAGTATCAAAAATTAGGGATTCAGTCATAAACAAAAAAAAACAGTGAGTTAGGACTGAAGGGATCTCAAAATTCTGTCGCCATTTATCGATAATGCTATCATTATAAATATAACAATTCTGCCCTGACAACTTCTAGCTCTAGTAATAACTCCATTTCCAAGTCATTAGAAGCAAAGAAAAACACACGTAATGTAAAAAAAACTGTAATAGACTATAGTATAACTAAAGTTGCCAATACCAAATGAGGATACCTGCCTGCGTCAGAACTTGAGATAAGATATCCTTACATTGATTTAGACACGTCTGAGCGTCTGAGAACAAAGATAGTGTATCTATCTTTAGTCTAACGTAGTTAGCACAAGGTTGTATCGGAAAACAAAGACCATTGTAAAATCTGAGCTAAATCAAGGAGATAAATACAGTATAAGCTTTTGAATGAAAGAGGAGCTCGTAGCCTAGTTGCGAGCATGGTACGAACGACGTTGGCGCGGTCGGTACCTGGATGGGTGACCGCTAGTGGCATATTTCATCTGAGCTCCTCCGTGCCTCGGAAAGCACGTTAAGCAGTCGGTCCCGGTTGTTGTCGTTCGACGGCAGTCGTTAAACCATGTCAGAGGCCTACGGGCGGCCTGAACAACTCTGACAAATAGGTTGGCCACTAACCATACGATAAGCAAGCAAGCAAGCTTTTGAATAATCAAATACTATTATTTAATACTTCTATCAATTAACGTTGGTGCCTCGGGAGAAGGGCAGATCCCTGCTGTGGGACGCCACGTGCGTAAGCACGTTCGCGGCTTCCCGTCTAGGCCGCACCGTCCGGACAGCACGGTCGGCTGCCGAGTGGGTCAAACACAAACATGTCAAGTACGCGGGGATCGAAACGGCCTATATTTTCGTTCCACTAGCTGTGGAGACCACGGGCGTATGGTGCACGGAGGCCAAGGTTTGGGTCGACGACTGAGAGAGCGCTCAGGAGACCCCGCGCCGAGTCGCACCTGGTGCAGCGCATCTCGCTGGCTATTCAGCGTGTATTTAGTTTGTATGTTACACAATTGACATAAAGTTCATTATGCTATGTACAATTACGTTGCGAAAATTCGCTGCCATTCCATTCCGCGGCAATGTAAATTGAGCCTAAGTCTTCGAAAAATACGAAAAACTCTTTGGCACGGTTTCGAAGCCGGACCTCCCGCATGGGAGTCCGGTGTCCTAGCCACTGTGCCACAGCTCTTCAACATACAAATAAGTATGTATCTATTCAATATGAGCAGATCAAAGGCAGTCTCGGTATAACTAAATCGATATATCCCCCGGGTGCAAACATACAGCCAGTAAATTAACGTATCCGTACACATTCAATTGTACATTGATCCGTTACTATGAAGGGATGCACTAGTAGGGTCCTGCTATCGATATCAAAGTTAAAATAATGTAAAGAAGAATTTTATTAGCTAAGGTGTATTTTCGTAATATTCACATAGCGTTTCCTTATTCATATTTTGTAATATGTAATTACTAGTAATTAGAAATTGTTTCTTATTATCAAAGAGATAACTCTATTTTTTTTTAAAAAAAACCCCGACGTACCATTGTGGACGTCATCATCAGGTCCTCAAGCTTCCAAATGTACGAAGGTTACCATGATCATAAACATTTGAGCTCAAACTCGAACACCTAACTTACCGTTCCAATGATCCCACATCCCAAGATACTCCAAGATCTTAAAACTACTGATCCAATTTTCATCTATCATTGCTAAGAACATTCAACGGGTTAGACACCCCCATAAACACATTTAACATCCCTGAAAGAAACATTTTTTTCTATTCTATTCAGTTGGTTACGACTCTGACAATAATAAACAAAAGACAGATCTCAATTTCCAGATAAAAATAAAGAATAATATCAGCGCCCGCGCACAACAGATTGCTCGGGAGTGGACGTCAGCTGACACATATGGATATACGGACATAATAAGCCTACAATAATATACACAAGTAAATCACCATGCGAAAACGCCTCGAGGTAAAACAATACACGCTTTATTGTAAAGAGATAAGAACCACAACAATCGCAAAGCAAATATTGCAAAGTTGTTAGTTAGTATTAACATGCGGGTCGATAGAGATGTGTAGGTTTTATTGGTGGAACTAATCGAATTATCGATAATTCGATTTGATAAAGTTTTGAAAAACTAAGTGAGGAACTATTTTTTTTTATTGTGGTAATCTTCTTCAGGTCCTAGAACACCTAGTGGTGCATAGGGCTGAGACAATATTCTTCCACCGCGCTCTGTCCGATGCCGCAGACTCTATGGTTTCCCAGGATACTTTAGCCGCATCCAGGTATAGGTATATTTTTTTATATTGTGGTAATAAATAAATAAAATATGTAATTGTAATAATAACATTTCACACGTTATTATTAGTATTATAAAGCACAATAAAAAATGGACTGCGCAATCAGATTAATAATTTTAGATTTATTATTTTGAGCTAAGTTAGTTTAGCAGAATTAAAACCTTATAAAATTTAAGAAATTGGTAATCAAGTCATCATCATCAGCCCATGTCGTCCCACTGCAGGGTATAAGCCTCCTCTCTTTTGTGCCACCCTATACGATCCTGTGCTAGTCGCATCCAGGTCTTCGATGCGACTTTGGTGATATCATCCGCCCATCTGGCTGCTGGACGACCTACTCCTCTTTTCCCCAACCTTGGCCACCACTCAGTGAGGGCTCTGGTCCACCGGTCATCACCACGTCTAACCAAGTGTCCCGCCCATCGCCATTTTTTTTTTCAAGTACCTACTACAAAAAAAATAATTAACAGAAAAAAACCTTCACTTCACAAATGCGAACAATTAAAAAGATAAACTCCAAAAACCGTGACGCATAAAGACAAAACAATT
The DNA here is from genome assembly GCA_947369225.1 of Hofmannophila pseudospretella. Lineage (NCBI taxonomy): Eukaryota > Metazoa > Arthropoda > Insecta > Lepidoptera > Oecophoridae > Hofmannophila > Hofmannophila pseudospretella. The sequence goes on from OX376324.1 coordinate 960,918, forward strand.
GGCGAAATTAAACAATCAAGCAGTTCCCTCTCTTCATTTCCTTGCGGAACCGTCATCAGTCATCACTGAACAAACAATGCCATTTCATTTTCACGGGTAAAGGTCAAACACGGCGATACGCTGCAATAAATTAGGGGCACGAACCTTTTGTTCTTTCAGTCTCGGCGCAACCGCTGTCTTGTCAAGCCGTGTCGACGTGAAAACTAGATATGCAACTAACTTGTTTTGTCGGGTTACTTACTTTATGTATGTGACACCGAAGGTGCTTAAAATAAAACGTGTTAACTTCAAGGACAATAAACAAATTAGTTATCGATTAAAGTGACTGTGGGAAATACTTTCCGTTTTACACCTGACTTTTATTATAGATTTCCAATTCAAGAAAAAAATGATTCAATACGCATACTGAGTCGACTGTCAATAACTTGATGCTTAAAATAAAACGTGTTAAAGGACAATAAACAAATTAGTTATAGATTAAAGTGGCTTTGTGGGTTACATACTTTCCGTTTTATATCTGACTTTTATTATAGATTTCCAACTCAAGAAAAAAATGATTCAATACGCATATTTAGTCGACTGTCAACGACCTCGTTATTAGCTAGTTGCCATAAACGAAACCTAAGTGAACCGGATATTTAAATCGAGTGTATTTATCGATATCTTGTATCGAGCGCGTGCCATCACTAAAGCGACCCCACTCGCTGTCGGCCGGTCCCCTCTCCGCACGTCAGTGAGTTCAGTTCGCTCCGAACCGCGCAACGTTTCACTTTCCATTAGTGTTACGATGAGGTTCGCAGCGCTCTTTGCGCTGCTCGCAATCGCGTTCGCCGGAGACCCTACCGCCGTAGACTATACCCGCGATAAGTTCTACACCCTAGAAGAGGAACTATGGAGAAACGTGACGGATCCTTTGTGGAGAGAAAATGGGTTGGGAGGAGACGTCGAGCTAACAAAGGCTTTTGTGACTCTAAACGATCAGATTGAAGCGATACCCGCACCGGCGAGACCTCCGCTCCAATCGTGGTTATGGATCAAGGCGGCAGAGAAGCTGCAAGTCGTCGATGGATTCTACAAAAACTTTGTAGAGTTCGTGAGGAGGCAAGCCATGCCGGGAGCGGTGCCAGCTCCCGTCCGAGAGTGGCTGGACTTGGCCGAACAAGTCCTGATGGACCCTAAATCGTCGGTAGCGCAAGCGGTGAGGAAACTCCACGACCTGTTGGAGCATGGGGACATGTTCCGGGCTGCACTGCACATGGTAAACATTTTTAATGAGGATGTGATCCATTGACGGTTCGCAACGCGTTTTGAATTACTAATGCTGTGGTTAGAGATCGTTGTACAGGCCATAATGTAAACCAACCTATCCTTGTTTAAAATACATTCGGCGTAAACAAACACGCCGCTGTGACGAATTAAACTGATTCGCAGAAAAGTACTTATAAAATATAAAGTAAACGTAAAAAAATAAGCCAAGTTCCTTTGTTCGTTGAGAAATAAATTGTTCTAATTCGTTTTGGGGTCAGTTCCCCCAACATTAGGGTAGACGGTCGTACATATGTGGGTGTCGACATGTCCAAACGCGGCATCAAAACAAAGGGCAACCTCCGTTAGCAATTATAGCAATACAAGTTGGCGACTCGTGTGTCAGTGACCCGTTGTTTATGTTAATTTCCACGTTTACGTTGCTAAATGATTTCATAGTTTCATCAGAGTAAGTTACGAAACCACCTAACGTAGGCCCTCGAAATATTCATACAAAAAAGAAAGAAAGAAAAACACATTATTGCCACAAAAAATACACGATAATACACAATTGGCAAAAGGCATCTGGCTCAGCTATTGCTTGAGACCTGAATCTTCAGTTTTGAGCGCTTTTTAAAATAAAATCTTTATACTTTACAAAGTATAAAGAATCTTCTACCTACTCGCAGGTAAGTACTAAAAATTCGTTGAATTGTAGTTACATCAACAACCAATGACATAGATATTTATGCTCCGAAGTGCAGTGACCAAGTTCTCAGAAGAGCCAATGTGCTTCGGACTGCAAAGCAGTGTCACCTTGACATTCCTTGGAAATAATAGTGCCCATTCATTGCATAAAGTGAAAACTTCCGTAAAAATTCAGATGTGACAGTTGGCTGTGCCTAAAAAAACACATTTTTGGGTCTGTCTGTTAATTTTGGTTTGTTTCACACCACTGATAATTTCTTTAAGTAGGTTGTCTATGCTCAAGTATTTAAAAATAAAGTCGGGGTATGTTGTTGCGTTCGTGCTGTCATGGCGTGTTCGTCCTATTTTATTGTTTAAAAACTGTTTACAGTGGTTATTTTTTCGTAAAACTAGTGTATTTTACCTAAAAATCGACCGTGTTAAGTGAACGTTATAAGACAGAAATGGGAGTGAAATACTACAGATGGTGTGGATCCGGCAACCTAACCTCCAATCGCACTTGGAATGCAATACACTAGGCATTCCTAGTGCTCACGACTCTCCCTTAATCTCGATGTTGGTAAACTGTTTTTTTAAACCCACGCCAAAACGTTCAAGTTGCAGTGTAAATCACTAGCAGGGGCCATTCATTAAAGAAAAAAAAAGACAAAATTAGTGTCGAATTTTAGTTTTACGATGCGATATCATTCTCTTTTTTTTAATACTATGTAGTACCGATTTTGCGTTCTCAACTAACCGATAATTTTTTACGAGGAACAAAAGTTTTAATAAATTGTTAAACAAAACTGGGAACCATTTATTTTAATTTAAATACTGTAGTTACGTAAATTCACATTAAAACATAGCACAAAATATTGGTGTCAAAGATCTGTTTTATGGCTAATACATCTGTTTATTAGAACTTGGCGTGTGTTTACAGGAAACGTTTTTAATTAGAGTAAATGACTAAACTGGATTGGGCACGCGAACTTAGAAATTAACTGTAGTGCCTAGCAAGTTCATCACTATGGTAAACAATTAGACATGTATTAGATTTAGATACAAATACAACAGTTCATAACACGGCTGAAAACTAAGCCATGTTATTATTACACAAACGTTCGCGAATTATCAGGTCAAGTGATGTTTTGTCAACTCATCAATCGACTGTTATAAAGACATTGAATGTTATCAAAATACTAATAGAAAGTAATTGTCTAACATCAATTCATATCTTTTGAACCTGAATAGAAAACGTTTTATACGGTTTACGGTTTACATTTATTTCACTAAAAAAAGGATAGAATCCACTTTGCTTAGGAAATACAGGATAAACTTATTGTAATTAACAGTGTGTACGGTAGACGTGATTTTAAGGTTTATAAATTAACTTACAAGTGTATAATATATACGTGTATAATATATACATGTATTTGTCTCCGGATGCGAAAAACTGGCTGGCATTTACTACACGCGACGTCACAATAATATATATAGTGCAATACATTTACTGGGCCCTATTAAAAAAGCATAAATTTGAAGTATCAGACCTCGGGTGGAAACAAACATTAACACAGCCACAAGTAAAAGAAAACGAGACAGCGAAGCTAATGTGGGAGATGCCGGTTCAAACAGATGTAACAATAAAAGCACAAACAACACATACTTAATAGACGTCACAGTACCGTCAGATTACAACATTGGAGCAAAAGAAATAGAAAAGTTAAATAAGTACCACCTCTTGAAAACAGAAATAACCCGGCTCTGGAAGACTCCCACTACTGTAATACCAATAGTGATAGGAGCAACAGGAGTAGTAGCCAAAAGTATACACAGGTACTGTGACAAACTGGACGCGCACATAAATATACACATAGGACAGAAGCAGGCAGCTATCCACACGGCAACAATAGTCAGCAAAGTATTAGGAGACACAGTTTTTGTTAACAGGGACTCCGACCCTCCTCTTCCCTGAAGGTTTCGGTATAATATTAATATATACGTGTATAAATTATACCTTATTCATGTTGGGATGATCCTTTAGAAGTTTGTTTGACGTATTATATAGGGATGTCTATTCGGTGCTCGAATCATCACCGACTCGATTCTTTTATAAATAGATCAACTATTTCGATTAATTCCATAAGCATAATTCTCACGTCCATAATCCCCGAGGGTGTAGACAGAGGAACCATCTTCATTATAGGTAGTCCCCTTACGCCGTAAGATTGCAAGATTTGGTGGTTAGTCTATGTCATAGGACTCAAAGGGGTAAAAAGTGTTGCAGATTCTTCTTAAATTGTTATGAAATAGGAATTCCCCAGCGGATATACAGACGTCATAATAACACCCATTATACCTACACCTCAAATGGGTACCTGAAACTTACATAGGAATGTATTGTCGCAGACAGAAAATCAGAACTAAACCTCAAAGAACAAATTGACCCTCAAAATTAACTCTGACTCAATTTAGTCAACAATTGAGACTCAGAACACAACTAAACAAAACAAAACTTATGCTCAAAATCAAAACTGAAGAATTAGAACGATCATACCACCACCATGAGCTGGCCAGTCTGCTCATCTTCTTTCAGAATTCATAAAGGTTAAAATATAGACAAAAATATATATAAATGAGACATATTTTAATTTAGGTTTATGACACTAAATCTTAAAATAAAAAAAATAGTTCTAAACGAAAAATCTGAAACAACAAGATCTGTCCCAAAACAATCGCCAATTGACCTTCAAAATGTTTAGACCTCTACCACTTGCCGTCAACCTTCAAACTCCCTTCCCTCAGCAGGAGGACCCGGACCTGTGCCAGCTGCAGCTGTCCCCGCACCAGCTCATCTACGACATGTACAACACCATATCACTGACCGAGATCAAGGGGTACGCCATGATGCAGTTCTCCTGGATGCTGCTCAGGATCTATGGGAAAGGTACGTTGATCACAGAGTTCAATCAACCACAGAAATTGGACTAGTAGCGCCCTCTCCTATAGAATGATGATGTGAGCACTGACAGCGAGCCAAAGGGTTCGTGGAAATACATGCACATTACAGTTCCATTCCAGAACTTTTCCTGTAATTATTGTGAATAGGCATTTACTGGATCCGCATGCTCCATCGTCGACCTCATCGTCGCTTACCATCAGGCGAGATCGAGGTCAAACACGAGTTTAGTAGTCAATTAATATATATTTTTTAAATCGTTTCTATCTGTCTAAGGGTCTGGGCCACTACATCATATGTATGTTGTGATCTTCTCAAAAATTAATGGATCAAGATAAATAATTGACTGATATGCTGTCTTCACTGTTTCCTACGTGACAGTCTGTACGACCAGTGTAGGAAATATGAGTACTGGCTTGCTTGCTTATCGTATGGTTAGTGGTCAACCTATTTGTCAGAGTTGTTCAGGCCGCCCGTAGGCATCTGACATGGCTTAACGACTGCTGCCGAACGACAACAACCGGGACCGACTGCTTAACGTGCTCTCCGAGGCACGGAGGAGCTCAGATGAAATATGCCACTAGCGGTCAACCATCCAGGTACCGACCGCGCCAACGTCGCTTAACCTGCACGATCACTGTCGGACCGTGCTCGCAACTAGGCTACGAGCTCCTCAGAGTACTAATCTGATTAATTGCCTTGTTTGCTGCAGCTTAAACGTAACTGAAATAACTTTTAGAATCGCTTCAGTAGTTTCGGAGAAAATTCAAATAGGAAAAACATGGATCCTACCTTGATTCCAATATCGTTATGGTGATTCTAGCTCAATTATGAATTCCATTAATGAACAAGGAAATAATAAGTATCTCATCGGAGCCACCGATTCTCCATACTGTAACATTGTAATATTGTCATTGTACGATTGTAACAACAACACGTTGTATTGTATGTAATACTGCAGATAATTTCGCTTATTATTTTTGAGAAACAGAATTAAAATTCGTTGAAAAATAAAGTAGTTACACGCAATCAAAAATCAGAACGGTAGAAAGAAACGGCAATAAGTTTTATGACGTAACTGTTCTCTAGCGCCATACAAGCGGGTCCTGGCTGCATATAAAGGACTGTTTTGCTAGAAAGGGACAGAGCATCTGTACAATATTAACTTTAAACATTAATATCTCTGATGTTAGTTGAGATATCGAAAAACTAATTTTCGCCTTTTTTACTATGTCCATGTAAGTTGATTGATGCAATAAAAAAAATTAGGCTAAAAAATAATAATTTGCTTATTCAAAGAATATAACAGTCATGTACATTATTATATTGTTCATTCACATGTTTATTCTCGTTCCCATCCACGACAAACTAACGACAATAACACAGACAATTCTTAGAATAAACAATTCAAATAAAAACATCTGTAAAAAGGAAGTGACTACTCCACAAAACATGATTATGTTAGTAGTACATACCTATAGTATGTGTAATTATCAGCTACTGGAAGCGCAGCCCTGAACTCCTATAAACACGTTCAAGTCCAGATCATGTTACAGTTTATGAAAACGAGTAGTTAAGTACGTGTTTTATGAAAACACTTCTCAGTATTCTATCTTTAACGGCCTTATGTAACGGCATGTGTCTGGACATAAAGATAATGTTTCGATCTTTTACTGGCAGGCGGTGTGGGGTGGGATAACTTGCTGAAATCAATGGGGTCAGAAATTATAAACGATAACTTTTCAGCCATATATATAAAGACATCTAGCGTAAATTATAGCTTACACTTTTTGTACAGCTCTCAAAATTCACATAATGAACTTCAGTCGCGATTCAATTCTTCGATTCGAACTTTGTTTTCTTCAAAAGTTAGGATTGCCATAACCTGATATTTAAATCGATTCATAAACTATGCAGTTCCTATTTAGTCGAAAGCAACGAGCAAAACAATAATAATGGAAGGATAATGAAGGGTTTCTCACAAATAAAAATTAAATTGAAATTAAATTAAATAATTCTGGACCCCTGGCGTCAATATTGTCTTCTGGGTCTACTCTTGCCTTCTAAATCGTATTGTATTCCTCATTACTTGGCAGATTTAATGGGGTGGTTTGCCATTGCATTCCCCATTTCACGCACTGGTTATCTCAGTGTGCAGGTTTGCTCACGATGTTTTCCTTCCCCGTCAGAGCAGTCGGTAAATATATGTAAATCTTTCCAAAAAACCGAAAAACTCATTGGTACATGACATTGCATGGTTTCGAACCAGGACCACCCGCATGGGAGTCCGACATCCTAACCACGAGGCCACCGACGCTCTCCGCACGCAACCGTTTTTAGCTTGCATATACGCTTAAAACTTTCACTAAGAATCGTTCCCCTAAATTCAGGAAATTGATCGTACCAGCTAATGAGCATTCCCAACCCAAATACGGTCGCTCCAAATGGAATATATTACTTAACTTTTGTGCAATAAAGTGTATTCATTCATTCATTCAATTAACACAGTCAAAACTTGCAGGCAATTTCACACAGGAGGCCAGTCTAACGAGGCAGAGGTACGGGGAGAGGACGGCGCGCACCGCCTCGGCAGCGAGGGCCGCGCTCGCCCTCGCGCAAAGAGACCTCTACAGGTGTGATCCCCCACAGCATAAGGAAGGTGAGCATCCGAAAAACGGCGATAATCATAATTCCAATACCAGAAACAAAAACAAACTTGCAGTCCCACGCTTTAGACTTAGTAAAGACACAACACCCACACACAAACACACACACACACACACACACACACACACACACACACACACACACACACACACACACACACACACACAACAAAATGTATCACAGGTCATTAGTGCAATTTATTTATTTATTTTTGACAAATTCTTACTTAAATTCTTCACATAAGTATTTAATCTTTTTGATAATCTTAATGTTTAGTTTTTAATTTTAATTTTTTTACCCACTATCATATCGCTCCCACTAACATCTTGGGATAAGGGGTGAAATGAATAACGCGCTGCGCTGCATATTTGGTACCCGAGTATGTCAGCATTTGCTGACTTTCCCCCCTTTTGACAAATACATAGTGCTTTGGGATCTGTTTGTTTGTTTATTCTAAAGTAAACACATCATTTTTGGGTCACTGTGTACGATTTTATAATAAGATACCTGATACTGTAATAAATATGACAGAGAAAAGAACCGATATAAGACGGACCTTATGTAAAAAGGGTTATTATAAAATAAATGACTACTTAAATGATAAAGAAGCTTGGTCCTAAATTCAGCTCCAGCTGCACATTGTGTGTGTACATGATTGTACAGAACATAGCGTAAAATATCAATAAAATACATCAAAACCTAAGGCAAATCTAGACACGGCAGTGTGAACGCCAAATTGAAAAAAAAAAACAGCGACGTAAGTGCTGACTGCGTGTTTTCACGAATTCCCCCAACTTCCAGGTGAGACATACGCCGAAGTGACACGCCTGCTCCAAGGGTACGTGGAGAACGAAGTGGATATGAACACTGACGGCACCTGCCGCGACAACTGCGCCTACTACAGCGTGGCGGAGAACCACGGCTGCTTCAAGGACCAGTTCTGCTCAAAACAACGCACTTGTAAAGGCCGGATCATAGACTGCCAGTACATCGACTCTGACATGTGGATATGTCCAGCGGTGAGTGCTCTTTGTGAAACAGAGGTGGGGTCCACCTGATGGAAATAGTGTAGTAGTGGTAGTTCCTAATGTGAAGGATCGCCTGGGGTGGTACCACCCTCTTATCTATTTCTGCCGTGAAGCAGAGGTGCTTACATTTCTGTGTTTCGGTTTGAAGGGTAAGAGAGCCAGCGTAATTACATTTCTGTGTTTCGGTTTGAAGGGTAAGAGAGCCAGCGTAATTACGGAAATTTCCGGCACATGAGGCAATCCATCTTAGTCCTCAAGATTAGCAGCGCATCAAAACCCCTCTAATATTAATACAGTGAGGCGACGGTGACCATTTACCATCAGGTGGTTCGTTTGCTCGTCTGCTCTCCATATTTAATAAAAAAAACTTCGGAAATGGATCTAAATTCTTCTAGCCCCGAAGTTCAATAAACAGAGTGAAACCTTGATGGCGACGGTTTTCATCGGTTTGATGAGATTATGTAGGTTTCTTTATTCGTTGTTTGTTTTGTCACATGTCGGTTTGGAAAGATACCTCAATTTCTGATAGCCTCAAAAAACAGATAGATAATGTGAATTATCACTTATTTTGATTTTATCAGTTCAATACCTAACACTATACCTATCGTCACGGCATAATGCTGAGTAAGGGACCCTTTTGCCACATATGCATGTGAAATTGTGAACTTACTCTAAGTAAAAAAGTAACTCTTTTAAGTAATGAAATGTAATCGTGTATTTTTATCGTGTTATGTATATGTGTGCAAATACATTTTAATTCATTCATTGTTCACAATATGAGCATTCAATCAGTACAATAATATTAAAAAGAATATTAAACCTATAAAAACAATAATAAATGTTCCTATGATCATAAAAATCAATGATGCGTTTGTATTCCAGTTTGATGAGAAACAAAATTCATCAACAATATCTAAGGTAGGAATTTCAAAGAGATTCTTAGGATTGGTCGCTCGAACAGTTTATTCAGACCTTTCGTATGCTAGGAATCACGTCTTGGCCTAGATCTAAAGATAATTGTGATAAATTCCAGGGCCGCAACAGTAACCGGCGATATGAATGGATCGAGTACGAGAACGGACGCACGCTCGGCAGGGTCGGCAGTTGCATGCGCGGGACTACCAAGGTAAAACCAATTTGTTCATATTGGGCCGCGTTGGCGCCAATGTTGGGCGAATGTGTGATGGGTGCGGTGAAGTACGAGAAGAGGTCCAAAATAGGGATGTTACGGACGTGGTTTTACCGAAACCGGAGTCGCAACCGAAGGTTTTAAATTGGATTTATCGGAGTCGGAACCGGAGTCGGAGGCGGAGGAGAAGAAGTTCAAATTTTAAACAGTTTTTTAATTTTTATAGCTGAACTAAAAAATATTGGCCAATATTTTTATGATGACGTTTGCGGCAATAAAACATATTCCTTTATGTAGTCCTACACTATTTAATTAAATATTAATATTGGAATAGTTGCTCACAAATCTTCCATTTAACCTCCGATTCCAAATTATCGGAGCCGAAGTCGGAGTCAGAAGTGTTGATTTTACACCTCCGACTCCGACTTCGGCTCGGAAGTCCGAGATCGGAAGTTCCGACCTTTCGGAGTCGGAGTCGAAGCTCCGTAGCATCCCTAGTCCAAAAGTTCGCGGAACGGATATGTTAATAAACAAATAAACCCCTTTCTTCCCTCGTATGAGGTTAATGGATGAGTGTTTTAGAGGTGAATTGTGGACTCATGTAGTAATGGAAGTGTCACAGATTTCTTATGAGTAACAGTTATTAGCTGCTTTTTAGTTGCTAAATTACTACATGAATTTAAAATCACACTCCACTCGATAATATAAGAATTTCTATTGCATCGAAAAAATAGTTTTAAACCGATCCAAAATTGACTAACTTTAAAACAGATAACTGAAAATGCAGTAAATAATTCGGGAGTTGAGGAACAATTAAAAAATGTAGATAGAAATTATTTCAGTCATACAATAAAAAAAAACAACGGAATTGAAATGCGCAAGGTGGCTGGCGCGACTGGATGAGAAGAGCCGAAGATCGGGCTCAATGGCGTGCCCTGGGAGAGACCTATGTCCAGCAGTGGACTAGAGTATGATGATTGAAATAGTTGGACGTTGATGGCAGAATTAATATCGTTATTGAGAAATTCCCGTGTGAATTACGTCCAGTGTTTTGATATAAGAGATGCGTCTCAAATATTTCTTATCAACACGTTCCGCTCGAGTTTATCGATAGAGGTCAATGTAAATAGGATTTTATTTTTATGTGTCACATCAAATTCTTATTTGCCGATACAATATTATGTGTCAACTTCTTTACAAAATAAGTGCAAGACTATGACCGATCTAGCGTATGATTATAGATCATTATTATGCAATTTATGTTGGTAATTGAAAGTCAAGCAATCTACATTCTAAAGTAGGTATTCAGAATTATACCTACTGTAATTTACATTAACAATATTCATGCTTTTAATTTAACACAGCTGCAATGGAATCATGCAATGCGAATTTAAAATCACTGCGTGAGTTCTTGGGTCATCAAAGTCGTATAGGGTTGATTATGTTGACTGTGTCGGGAATTTCGGGTCGATATGTTGCCCATGCAGTGTTTAGGGTTCATATTTTGGCTAGGGACGTTTGGGTTGGCATGTTGGCTGTATAAAAACATTAGGACTAATATGTTGCCCATATAGGAAATTCAGGGGCAATATGTTGACCGCGCAGTGTTAGGGTTGGTATATTACTACTGATCAAATGGCCCAGGCCACAGTATCGCAAACAACGCGAGTGTGTGCAGGTGGACTCGTGGTGGCGCTGGCTGTTCTGGCACTGTTCCTACTGCATGTGTCTGTGCGACGAGTCCGGCCGCGACTCCCACCGCTACTTCAGCCTGTGGGATACCACGGCCGACGTCAAGAACAACAAGTTAGTCCTTGTCTGGGACGCCCGCACACCTTAGGGACGTTAGGGTTTATATGCTGGAAGTGATGACGTTAGGGTTGCTATGTTGTCCACATTGACGCTTTAGGGTAATATGTTGGCCGTACAGGGGTTGATATGTTGACAGTATATGATAGCGCTTGTCTGCATAGTTATAGGATCGCGTTTGAGTCGATTGTGTTAAATGTTTGTTTGGAAAATGGACGCAGGTTACTGTTATTCGAGTAGTAGTGAGTTTCGGTCAATTGTGGTTTGATTTTGGAAGAAAGTATAGGATTTTTCTGCAACTAAGTACAAAAATTACACAGTTATTTTTAGGGATCCGTACTCCATAGAACAATTGGAGCCCTACAGTTGTTTAACCTATTAATGAGACGCTGAATTCAGCAGAAATTGAAATCGTTTATTTAGCACTGTAAACACCAGGATACAGAAGTATACAAAGACTAATACTTGCAGCACAAAACATCCGGTGCGGTACAGTGCCAAAAAGGGCACACCAGCTCAGCATAATGCTGAGGCAAGCCACAGCGCTGATTTTCAGCTGGCCCCTCAGTGACTGAACAATTCTGCCTCCATTTTCCATCGAAGCCCAATTCCCAACCGCTTATGTAACGTGTTATTTTTCTCCAAAGGTGGACTCCTGGTGGAGATGGAATCTCCTCCACTGTTCGTACTGCATGTGCCTATGCGAGGACGATGTCAATGACACCGAACGTTTCTTCAGCTTGCACGAGGCAATGGCCGACGTTGAGAAGAACAAGTCAGTACCAACAGCCGACTGACTCGGGTTCGGGCGTTTTGGGAAATAATTCACGATAGTTCATAGAATTACGGTTCAAAATACTCCCATTTTCTAGTGGAAGAATACTATTCATTCAGGTCCCATTCATTTCAATCTTCATTCGCTCTTTTCTTATTACATGAGGTGGGATTTGTCATCCTTTGCGATTGTAAATCCTGCTTTGGTAATCATTGGGGAGGACGAATCCGAGAGAGGGCATTCTACTCCCCTTAATAAATAAATTCAGTTTCAAATATTCAACTAATTCATACACTGGGAGACTTGAAATTTTATTTGCACACATATACATAACACGATAAAATTACACGATTACATTTCATTACTTAAAAGAGTTACTTTTTACAATTTCACTTGCATATGTGGCAAAAAGGTCCCTGACTCAGCATTATGCTGTGACGATATGGCTAGATGCTAGCCACCGCCGCAGCGCTGGCTAGCAATGGCTAGGACTCGAGATTCCACAGATCGACCCCTCCTCTGGACCATTGTAGTGGAACAGCTTTTAGCTTAGTTGAAGTAAAACAAGGCTTTCTAATATGGGGCATGTAGATGAAAATATTATAGAGGACTTCTTTCACTATGGCATGGTAATCGCAAGCACATTTAAATACGGTGATATTAGATGGTTCAACTTATAACTTGGACGTAGAATTGACTTCGTTATCGCTTGGGCATTTTTCGTTTGAAAATAATGGTGTAAATAAACATTTGTAACATAATTATCTTGTAAATATCAGTAGATACCTACTATTAATTTGGAACTAACTGGCTTTTCTAGATTTCCGACGATTTGTTCTACGGTATATCTCAACATATTTCGGCCTTAATTGCATGGGTGTGTGTGCGGGTGTCAATTTCTTAGATAACCATCGCAGCAAACGTGTTAAATTTCTACAAATTTCTACAACTTTCTACGCCATTTTCTAGGGTCGTAACAGGACTACGCCTAGTGAAGTTAGACAGGGTGTTCCACCTGCAAATATCGGAGGGTACCCTCGGTGAGCGCGGGGCGATAGTGCCCGGCAGCTGGGTGCCGGTGCTGAAGTTCGATCCCAATGACAACGGCGTGAGAGACGGAGTGGACTACCACACGTTGACCTATGAGAGGAGGGCGATTGATCTGGATGAACTGGACTCGCCGACGGGAAGCATCCTGACTGGTGTTAGGTAAGTTGCTTTTAAGAAATACTAATTTAACTGGATTGAGGGTCTTTGGTCTGCGCAGAGTGGCTGGCAGCGACTGGATGAAAAGAGCGTACCTACATTATTTCCAAATAAATTTACCGCAACCGGTTTCGACAATTTATCATTTTCAAGCGGATTGCATATTAAAAAAATAAAGAATAAGAATAGTTTATTTATGCGGTAATATTACAATGGAGTAGGAACTTAAGCATAGGTTATATTAAACTAAATAAAATTAGTGAGCAACAAGTTAGTTTACAATAAACGCTGACCTCCGAACTAGGAAGTTCCTGTATCTCGGAGGACAGATCTCTTCTTTGACCAGTGCAAATGAACATGTAACAGAACAGACGTTCGACAGTTCTTTGCGATTTTAACTGTTACTAAAGGGTTACGCAATTCTTTTACCGGACGGAATCGCAAATGCTCATGATACAGATACTGGTGCACCCCATTCCAAAAAAAACAATATTTCCAGGGATCTACATAATAATCCAAGCGGTAGAAATGTTTATAATTCTGGGTGATCTACCGCTCATGACCGGCATCGCGTTCCTTCTGTTCACGAACCTGGCCCACGCCACCAAGATAGTGAACCTGGTCCTCAAGAGGCGTCAGATCCAGGTCATCGTCGCTGAGTGTGATGAGAAGCTGAGGGCCGAGGAGCGGGTGGAAGGGAGGGTCATTGTGAAAAGTTCAAAGCCTTCCATTCCTGTTCTAAAGTAATGCGCTTTTCAATTTCAGATTCCGCATGCTCGGGCCGCACCTTCACTTCGAAATCCGCAGCACTCCGTTCAACTACACGACCGGGAGACTGGCTCCGGAGCGCAGCGAGTGGATCAGCAATGACAACACAGACGGAACCGACACACCCAGGTGAACCGTGATCAGTAATTGGCCAGGTGACTGAGTATTGGTGGACTTAGACTGAACTTAAAATCCACCAAAGGCCTGTCAGAATGAATTTTACGCACTGAATTTGTCCAACGCCAATGAAATGTCCAACTTTGGTCGTTTTAGATAAAAGTCAGAATGATTAATAGTTTTGTTGCAGTGTCCGGAAGTCGATTTATTTATGATAAAAATGGCAGTATTTAAAAGAATATGTTAATATATTTGAACAATATAGACATATAGTGGTGTTATGTGAAAATTGATCTCACATATGCTTTGGTGAAATGATACTGTGAGTGAGTGAGTGATGTGAGTTTTTGAATATATATAACGCGAAATGTCCAATACGTAAAATCTCCAACTTACTAACGTCAGTAGTTTCACGTGTGGGAAAAACAAGGGCTAAATTCAAATATGAGAAAGGAAATGGCAAAACCACCCCCTTATATTTGCCCATCGTTATTTAAGTAAGTAAGTAAGTAATATGTTTATTTCCCACACAGCAATGACCGAAACAGTTATAATTATGATAAACTAATTATGTAGTCAAAGGTAAACATATCGAAATCATGTCTGATGGTCTGCTGTTGTTATGAAAAAGGCCTCAACTCAGCTTATTGCTGCAGACAAGAATGCCTAATATTTATTAGGCATTTTTCCAATAGGTTTTTATGTCATAATTAAGCTACGAATTCTATTGAAAACTAAGCATCTCAACATTTGCGTTTCACTCTGCTTTTATCTAGAAATAGTTCCTATATGAAATATTGCGCTGATTGGCTAAGCTTTAGCGATAAGAAAAAGAATAACTGTGGATTAGATTTGTCATATATTTTTGTAATCTGTTTTTTGATATTGATCGAAGCTCTCTCACTAACCACCTATCCACGTCCGTTCCAGATCTAAACTTCAACTGTACCACCCGGACATACCGACGCGCAGCGCGTCGTCCCTGCCCATAGACTCCAACCACGATCAATACGTAGAATTCACTAATAGTGACTTCGAGGCCGACGCGGCGCAGAGCACCGTGCCCTTCGTGGATATACAGCCCGTGCAGCCCATGAAAGGTACGTTTTAGGGCACGTCAAAGGCCTTCAGGCGGCCTGAACAACTCTGACAATAGGGTAGGGCGCTAACCACACGACAAGAAGGAAGAATTATTAAAGGACTTTGGTGTATGCTTAAATGACTTTTACATTTGTGTAAAGAATTTTTATGTATGCTTAAATAACTTTGATGTATGTTTAAATATCTTTGATGTATGCTTTAAGAATTTTGATGTATAGTTAAATAATATTGATGTATGCCTCAAAGAACTTTATTGTAGGTACTTTTAACGATACACGCTTAGACTTACTTAAATAATTTTGAAGTATGTTCTAAAAATAAAAGTTTAAGGCATTCACTATAACTTTTAAATATGCTTTAAGATTTTTGTTGTATGTTTAAAGAAGTAAATATAGACATGCCGAAAAACCTTTCTTTATAAATAAAGAACATTTATGTATGTTGAAATAACTCTGATGTATGTTGCAATAACTTTGATGTATTTTTAAATAACTTTATACGTACCTAAATAAGTTTCAAATGTCGCCAGGGGCGGCTCTAACGAGCGGATGTATTTTTAAATAACTTTTTATGTATACTTAAATAACTTTATGTGTACTTAAATGTCGCCAGGGGCGGCTCTAATGAGCGGTGCGGGCATCATCCACCGCGGCGCGCGCGGATCCGGTGGCTACATCGGTGTGAAGCTGTTCACATACGACTACTCGCGGCACGTGCGCGCCGACCCCCCGCCCTCCGCGTTCGAGGAGGATGGAGAGACCACCGAGTTCGTGTCAGTCGTCAACTAGATCTAGTTAGTAATAGTTTTTATACTCAGTCTTTTGTAACTAGTTTTAAGTGAGGTGGAATAAAATTTTGTAAATTGTTTGGTGTTTTTCTTGTCCTGTTACGTGGATTTTTTGCAATGTACTGCTACAGTCTGTCCTCTAGGTGCCGGCTAGCAGGGTTCTAGGACAGTGTGCAGATGAAGTAATAGAGGAACTTTGTAATAGATATTATATTTTTAAGGAACAGAACAACACAGAAAATAGTAAATGTAGAAAATAGGTAGTAGTAGGAGACAAAATACAGGGAGAAAGTGAAATTAATGGAATAATGGAATTTAGAAATGCAATGGGAATATGATTTGAATTTTGAAAATATAGATGAAGAAATGAAGATGCCAACACGAAATGAGGTGAGATAAACGCTAACAGTGAGGTTGAAATTGATGGCAAGGAGGTTGATATGGACGATGAAGTCGACATCGTTACAGTACGAGTACGTTAAAGTTTGGTTCATTTGTTTGTTAAATTTGCTGTTGGTTTTCTAATAAAATAAATACATAATAAACGAGGTATAGTAACAGTTCTGAAATCAAGTCCAGTGTCTCTAGAATAGGACATAAAACGCAAAGCGTTGCGTAGTTGGAGTCACTAGCACACTCCGTAAACAGAAAAGCAAAACGAAACATTATTTTTGAAGATATCACACATTTCTCGTTATTTGGGTAATAGCTATAGTAAAATTATGATGATATCATGGCATCATATGGCCATTTCAAAATAGCAGACCTAAAAATCTGTTAAGACAGCGTGGCGCGAGTCTGAAGGGTAAAACAAGATTTGGTGGAAAGGAACGTATCTACATGTTGATTGGCTACGTGCCATTGTGCTAGTGGCGCCTCTAGTGATAAAACATTGCAGGATTATATCACAAAGCGCTGGTGTCGCTGTGCTGACTAGAATTCTGCGTGGGCAGAACGAGGGTTACAAAGGCACAAGTCATTACTAGACTCCGTTATTTTGCATCGTGACCTCGCTGGAGTAAGTAGAGGAGAAAATGCCCGTATGCAGTCTTATTATTCACTTATAATGCCGTAATGCCCAGCACTGGGACAGCTTATGGGCTATTTAAAAAAAAAACCGTTTCATAGTAGCGATATAAACGTGATTGTGTGGCCATATATCCACCTATGGCCGAATTATGGTTATTAATGTTCTATATCGTGTGATCGGATTAGGTAGTGCAACTTTGCGAGTTTCCATGACGAAATATTAATGGAATGGAAGAATGGTTTTGACAGGGAATCCTGTCTTTCTATTCAGAACGGGCGGTACCGCAACGGCGGGTGTCGAAACAATTGCAATCGGCCAACTGTATCTTATCTTATCTTATCTTATGATCAGTGATCTGTTTAGGTAGTGCAAGTTTGCGGGATTCCATGACGAAATATTAACATGGACATGCCCAACAAGTAACGATATCCCGGGATTTCAAATTCGCTAAGAGCTAGGTACAATGGACAGTAATATCGTTCAAAAATATTATTAAACATTCTTATGAGATTTTTACAAAGCTTTTGCCGCCATATTGTTGTTACTTTACACTTGGCAAAAATTCTTAGAAAATGTATTGTTTCGGCATAACAAAGGCGACGACTGATAAGAGCGTTCTGAGAAAGTGTGAATGTGAGAAAGAGACGATAAATCTCGAATAAGTCCTAATAGTGGTATCTCTTTATCTCTCTCTTGCAAAAGGGATGAGATGAATTCATATTGGAGTTCCCATTTGAAGAAAAAGTATTTTAAATACAGAACATTTCCGAAATCCCGCAATCCCGCGGGCGTATCCACCCTAATGTAACGTTTGAGGTCGTTAACCCTAAATTGCACTACCTAATCCGATCACTGATATCGTATTATAGTGTTAATATATAGGAAATTGTGTGGCCGAGAATAACTCCAGCGGCACTTCGACTCTTGAGGATCTTTTGTGGCTGAGTAACGGTGTACTAATGTTCCATCACTGACCTGCACTCTGAGCGGGTGTACTGCCAGCAGCGCGAGCAGGTCGGCCGGCGGCAGCACGTCGGCCGCGCGCACCCCCATGCAGCGCACGGCGGCGCACAGGAAGGCGGCCAGGTACCGGTGCAGGGGGAAGTGGAACGACGCGTGCATCACCTCCGTCTGTGTCCGGAATACGGTTCAATTATTAATTTTACATTCATTAAAATGCTAATGAAATGGGAACGAAATTGCTGCTTTTACACCAGAATATAGGACACAATACAGAAGTATACAAAGATTAACACATGCAGCACAGAACATCTGGTGTAGTACAGTGCCAAAAAGGGTACACCAGCTCAGCATAATGCTGAGGTAAGCCACAGCACTGATTTTCAGCTGGCCCCTCAGTGACTGCACAGACGAAGAAAGCAACAGTGTAGTGTGTTTTAGGGGTAGTATCAAGTACCACCTTATCTATTTCTGCCGTGAATCAGGGAAGCTTGCATTTCTGTGTTTCGGTTTGAAGGGTAAGAGAGACAGCGTAATTTCAATCCATCTTAGTCCTCAAGGTTATCGGCGCATCAAAACCCCTCTAATATTAATACAGTGAGGCGAGGTGTCTATGGGCGACGGCGACCACTTACCATCAGGTAGTTCGTTTGCTCGTCTGCTCTTATTATTCAATAAAAAAATAAAAACCTCCTATTAGAGACGCGCAGGAGAAATCTTAAAACCTATACAATTGACTTACAAAAATTTGACACTGCTCCGTACATTCTTTAGGTGCCCTGCAACTACTGCCTTTCACAATCTGGATGTGCTCAGTAATCTTATGCGTCTACTGTTAACTACCATAATACCATGTAAATACACCCGCCATGCCATGCCATCACCCTCCCACACACTCAGTACCTCACATACACACTAATATCCTCATTCGTACAAACAAACACTTTCATACAACACAACACGCACACACTGTAGCTTTCTTCGTCCGTGCAGTCACTGAGGGGCCAGATGAGAATCAGCGATGTGGCTTGCTATGCTGAGCTGGTGTACCCTTTTTGGCACTGTACCACACCGGATTTCTTTTGCTGAATGTATTATATCCTAATTTAACACAGTGCTAAATAAACGTTTTTCAATTTCATTTGTTTTAAAATCCTAGAGGTAAAGTACATGGCTGACTTTGTGGCCGAATACTGGACACATAAATGAACAAGACGTACCCGCTCCATGTGCGGCTGCGTGAAGTTGACCGCGTCGAGCCACTCCTGCAGGTAGGTGAGCGCGGCGGCGACCATGCGGCGGCCGAGCGGGGCGTGCTCCGGCCCCGTCAGGTGGCTCAGCACCGACCACATCGGGTACGCGGCCGCTTCCAGCTCGCACGAGAACGCCGCGTAGTATGATGACGGTTCGAATTCGATGTGACCGCCCACTTCGCGGACGTTTACGTTCATACCTACAAGTGATCAATCGTGAGATATTTGATGAAGGAAAATTAGATTCATGATTAGACTTAAATAATATACTGTTTCACGGTATTTTATTGTATTTTATTAATTACGACCGGTTTCGTTTACACATCTTCAGGTATTACCGTAATACCTGAAGAATGAAACCGGTTGTAATTAATAAAATACAATAAAAAAACCGTGAAACAGTATTAAAGTCTAATCATGTTAAATTGACACATAACATTGTAAAGTGGTCAGTGTGTATATGTAATCTCCACGACACAGGCAACGCCTAGTGTGGAGGTAGTTAAATGCTGTTAACGCCTAGTTTAATGTGAAATGTTAATTAATCTTTTGTAAACGAATATTTTTTTTCAATTTTCAATTTCATGTGCTACAAGTTTCACCAAGTACCAACAACCGCAAGTATTAATGAAAATGAAGTTATTTGAGGTTTAATTTCCGAATTTTCATAATAATATTTATAATGTAATCGAATTACCATAGCCCGGCCATACCCTATCACCGCAGCTCGGCCACTCCAGCCACTGTAACTGGGAATGACCGAGCTACGGTAACTCACTACCACTTTTATTTGGCCACCAGTTTTACCTTGGCTACTTATTCAAATACAAACTCTATCTTATCTTGTCTTAGGATAGGGGGCCGGGAATCATCCCAGCGGCACGTCGACCCTTCAGGATCTTTTCTGCCAACCCCATTTTACACACTGGCGGATGTGGCTTCGCCCCTGAGCAGTTCCCTGGGCAGGGCTCTGCTCGAACGATCGGGCGGGCGGGCATGCAGCGGTGCCATCTCACGTAGAGATGGGTGGGCAGAGTTGTCGGCGCGGTCAAACATGCCGCGTGCGAGGCGCACGATGAACGTGTCGTCTCTCTGCCTTCAGGTCTCGACTGATGGTCGCGTTGCGCACGTAGCGTGGGGCATCGGTGATGGCGCGCAGGCATTTGAGCTCCTGTGCGCGGAGCTTCTTCTTATAACTTTCCGGCAAAAGAGCGTACCATGCCGGTCCTGCATAGGTTAAGCGGGACCGGATGTACGTCTTGTAGATCCCCAGCTTCGTGCGCAGGGGAAGGTTCGAGGAGAGGAATGGACGTAGTAAACCGCACGCGGATTTGACCCGCTGCACGACGTTTTCTGCGTGGTGCCGCACTTGTATTTGATGCCCCCATGTAAACATGGCCATCTTCATTTACACGTTAAATTAGTAGAATAACTAAATACGTCTGTCTACTTATCAATTCATAGGACCAGCGGTAAAAAATAAAAATTCCACTCACCTTGCAACATAGACAAAAACTCGAACCACATATCGACCAGCGCGTCATCTTGTAGAAACAACAACGCCACACTCTTATGCGACAACACGTTGTTGAAATCCGACACCAGCGGCCAGTAACAATGCTCCTTCATCACCCTTCGGGTGCAGTCTATCACGTAGTGAAAATTCTTATCAGGGTCGTGGAGAATGTTCTGGAGTAATATCTTCCCCATCATGAGTCTTAGGGATAGCACCATGACGTGAAGTAGATGTAATTGTTGTACGCAGCGGAGTGCTAGGG
The DNA here is from genome assembly GCA_947369225.1 of Hofmannophila pseudospretella. Taxonomy (NCBI): domain Eukaryota; kingdom Metazoa; phylum Arthropoda; class Insecta; order Lepidoptera; family Oecophoridae; genus Hofmannophila; species Hofmannophila pseudospretella. The sequence continues at coordinate 982,217 of OX376324.1, forward strand.
CTTCGTTGGAGAATAGTTGGACGGACATGTGGACGACGCGGTTGGATAGGGTGTCTGGATCCGCCGCCGCTTCTAATACTAGTGGGATGCGCGCGTAGTGCATCACGAATGTACGGGTTAGGTGTTCCTGAAATGAAAAATGAAATATATTTTGACGATTTCCTTGTAGTGGGAAGTTATGGTCAGGAGTTTCTGGGGTAGTCGGTGGAGCATCTGTCTTCTGTAGTGGGTTATGGATTAGATTCTCGATTAAGAAAGTGCTTGTACCTAATTATTCAGGCTTTTCCTGATTTTGGTTGTTGTATTGTATTAGTAGTGGTAGATCCTAAAGTGAAGGATCGCCTGGGGTGATACCACCCTCTTATCTATTTCTGCCGTGAAGCAGAAATGCTTGCGTTTCTGTGTTTCGGTTTGAAGGGTAAGAGAGCCAGAGTAATTTCCAGCACATGAGGCAATCCATCTTAGTCCTCAAGGTTAGCAGCGCATCAAAAACCCTCCAATATTAATACAGTGAGGTGAGATGTCTATGGGCGACGGTGACCACTTACCATCAGGTGGCCCGTTAGCTCGTCTGCTCTCCTTATTTAATAAAAAAAACAAGTATTGTATTACGTTTCCTTTAGGTCTAAATACGAGGATATCTGTTTAGGGCCATAACGGCAAGTAAACGGACCAGATAGCAGGTGGCCACCGTAGCTCAAAAACACTAGCAACTCTAATACGCTGCCGTACCGACATTGAGAAGTGCAATGATGGAATTACATAGATGAATGGTTGCTAGCCGGGCGAACCGTAGAACCTTAGCGCTTTTAGCTCCTACACTATCTATTTTTCGGCTTTCTAGATTTATAATTGTTCAATACGATTCCATTTCAAAATCGCTGCTGTGTACTAATGGTGTAATATCGAGTGCATCTACTATGTAGGAAAATGCTCATGGTTCTGTGAACACCGATAGTGGCAAGTCATACCACAAAGAAAATCTTTTAGATGGTAACATGCTTTGATAAACTGACCTTATAATCTTGGTCCGGCAACATATTGAGCAGGAAACAGACCACGTTCTGAGGAAACTCGTACTTGAACGTCCAGAATATGAACTCGTCCAGTAAAGTGTTGTGTTGTAGTCGCGGCGCTAGCGCTGGTAGGTGGCGGTATCTGGATTGGAATAGAATAACGTTTATTAATACACTGATAGCTTTGCAACAAATAAAAGAAGGACATTCTGGGGTCAAAAGGCGTTAGCACACTGAAACGATCCCTTGGATGAAAGAAAAAGTAAGTAAAGTCCCTCTATATTGGACAGGTAATGTTGTGTTGTATCGGGACCTAGATTACCAAGTCGATCACGCGATCGACCGATTATTATTTATTTAATTTTTTATGTGTGAAATTGAAATTGTAAATGTTGATGATGTATGATTAATACAAAATAAATACCCGCGTGGGTAAGAGGTGAGGTACATACGGGGGTCGGGGCAAGCGGGGTATCATTTCATCATTTATTTATTTTGTATTAATCATACATCATCAACATTTACAATTTCAATTTCACACATGAAAAATTAAATTATTAAAATTAAATAAGTTAATTAAAAATCAATCGCATTTCATTCAATAAAATTAAATAATCATCAGGTAGATTTCTATGGGTTCGAGTCGAATCCGTTTCAATTGCAATGGTGTTCGCTGCATAGTGCTAAAGGCGTAATGAATGCAATACTGACTCGTCAGGCGGTTCTGGCGCGGGAAAAGACTCTATAGCCTTCTCGTACATCTTGTTGGACTCCGCCATGTAGCAGCCGTACTCCGTCTCCGGGAACGGGGGCTCCACCAGGTTGCGGTACATCTGCAATGTGACCACATATTGTTAGAAAAGTTGTTAAATGGCATTCAGCAATGATCGCTAAACGTACACTCTAGTGAACGAGTTAGTGTGACAGTCTCTTTAGGTTTGGCGGCCACCCTGGAATCGATGGCTTCGATAACAATATAAATTAAAACTCGCCCAAAGCTTTCCTACCACAACACAGTGCCAGGCAGCTCTACTGTGATCGCTGTGACCGAGTCTTCAAGAACATCTTCGGATTCGCCAGCCACATCCGAGCGCGTATTAGAAACTGAAAGGGATCGCCGTTGTCGGTTTCGATGAGGACGACAATAAACTAAACATTAACGTCTTTGAAATATGGTACAAAAGAGCGTGCCAATATCAAGCTCGGACGGGGGCTAGCGGCGCGAAGCGCGGAATCCCAGGCTGGAGAGACTTTAAGGTTTAGTTTCAATTGTTATCGAAGAAAGTCGATGCACCTCCCCTCTTCTAATGAACGCTGAACAAAGTGGAGCGGACCGAAGTTACTTTGATAGATAGCAAAATTTTCACAGCTTTAAAAAAATCGAGCTGTTCAAATGGTAGGTCTTTTTGCACATACTGTTTTCTTTATACTTTATTTTGCACACATAAATCACAAATGAAAAAAACCACAACAAGAAATTTGACGTACACAGGTAGAGCTTATCTCTAAAATAGAGATTTCTACCAGCTAGACCTTTAACATAGAGATATTTATAATTATAAGTAGACATACATACATGTACAAATTATGTAAAATTTTCGTGGGTAGGTGTTGTAGAACGCGCTAGAGAGGACATGGAATGACGTCATGTCAGTTGTTATGAAAGGGGAAGATCTTCGGACTGTTATGTCTGGCGGAGTGTTATGTCTGGTGACCAGTTGTCTACCAATGAATGTTTGGAACTCATATATATGCGAAGTCCCAGGAAAACTTCGATAGCGCGTTCTACAAAGACATCTATCGGCGAGATGAGTGAACTAATCGTAGTGGCACGTCATACGTCGCCTCGTTAAGGCGTAACTAAAGCAAGGAGGTCACCTGAGGGTTGATGAGCGCCTTAGTCATGGCGGAGCGCATGAGGTCGCCCATGTTGTTGATCTCCATCAGCATCTGCACGTAGCCCTCGCAGTCCTGCACCGCGATGCGATACGTGTCCGAGTTGGCTTGCGGGCTGAAACTGGACACGTAATGCTTTTACATATTTGACGGAATCAGGTACTACTTTACGGAAATCCTCTGTTAAGGCTCAACCCCTAGCGAAACTAGCGCCAGTCTAGATAAAAAAAAAACTTCTGAATCAAGGCATTTATCAAAAAAGTGGACAGTAGAATTGAAGAAGATTTTTTTGATAATGTTTTAGTACCCTCGTATTGAAACAGAAAGAAGCAGAAAGCTAAAGTGCTAAGAGTTTGACACATTCGTTTTTTACTTCTTATTGGTTCACTATGAGAATACAAAACTTAACAAACTTAACTTACATATTTTTTTAATAATACTATGATAAATGCCTTACGGGAGAAAAAAAAAGGGAGTGGCACCACTTTCGCCAGGGGAAGCCTCTTAAAAATAAAAGTTTGGAGCTAGTGGCTAGTAACCATCGATAAACAACAGGATATGCCAGTCCATACATGTTAAATTCGTTCGATACGAATCGAATCGAAAAACTGATACGCGACTGAAGTCCAATGCGTGAATTTTGACAGTAGTGCCGACCAAAAAGTGTAACAGATCTGGGGTACTATTGTCATGTCCTTGCGCTCGTAATATAATACGTCTTTGGTAGTAACCTATAAATAAAATGTTTGACGCCAATATAGGCAACTGTTACCCAAAATAGATCGAAATTAATCATTCCTGCGCCTCTGAACCTCGGATCAACAGACAATAATTGCCGCCAACCTGTATGAAAGCCCACAGGTGCATTTAGGGCTTCCCGAACCGCTTAGCGCTGTAATATGATTCCAGTTTATAAATAAATTGTTGTAGATGAAATATTTCGTAATTGGTGTTTTTTTTGTTTGAAGAGCGATAGGAAAATAGACTTCCATGTGACCTGTTGAGAAAGTAAATCCTAGTTCCTATAGGCGCTATAGGGTCGTCACGGTCGTGTGCGAAAGCGTTCCCGCTACCCCGTCTCACGCGGCGCGGTCGGAACACCTCAGGAGTTTTAGTCGGTATATCATCCCTACGGAAGTGGGGACTCCGACATAATTATCTGTCCCCCCGGGCGGGTGATACCCATAAAGAGTTTGTCCTGGGCAAAAAAAAGGCGCTATAGGGTCACACAATAAATAAACACGCGCCTGTTTCTCACAGGGGTAGACTAAAGATCAGAAAAAGATCCTGACAAACGGTTCTGGCTTCTCTGACACACTCATCAATTGCTTCACACACGCTCTTCGGTTAGTAGTTGATCGCACCTGACCTTTCTTTAGAGAGTCTGCAATCTGTTCGATGTAGGTCATTCTAGGTCTCCCTCTTCTATATATCCCTATAAGAATCTTGGAAGTTTTTTAGGGGAGGGGAAGGATGTATCCGTGACTGAATCCTGGCAATGAGAGAACCCTGGCTTACGTAAGTGGCAAAGAGGGAACACACAAGAGATCACAGACCAACCATCAGCTATCTATCATCCCTCTGCCAATGTATCAATGTGGTTCAGCCAAGGTTCATACATACCTGTTCTCCCTGAAGTGCTGCAGCAGCCTGAGGATGAGACGAGGCATCATGGCCTCCGCGACGCACATCAGCTCCGCGGGGGCGGTGCCCGGCCGCGGGCACTTGTTGCCATGGTTACTGCAGAACCTGCAATTGGATACAAATTGTGGATTTAAGATCTGCCATCAGTCGTGTATTAGAACTTTCATCAGATTTGTTGATTGGGAGCTGCATTCATCAACGCAGCTCCCTTCATGCAATTGAGTAGCTTTTTGCGTTTCAGCCTCTTTGGACGTTTGGAGGAAACAACAGATCCAAAATTGATATTATCACTGCATGCATGATGGCACGGTGCATGGTGGCAGACGAGCACCAGCCACCTTATGGTAAGTGGTCACGGTTGCCCATAGACTCCTCACCACACTTAAAATTTTCGATGCAGTGCTAAACTTGAGGACTTAGATGAAGTGCCTCATGTACCAATACACACACATGATAACGTCTCACCTTAAACTTAACAAGATCTTATATAATGATAGGGGGCCGGGAATAACCCCGGCGGCACTTCGACCCTTGAGGATCTGTTGTGCCTACCCCATTTTACACACTGGTCATCTCAGTGTGCAAGTTTCCTCACAATGTTTTCCTTCACCGTTAGAGCAGTCGGTAAATGTACGTAAGTCTTCGAAAAATACGAAAAACTCTCACATGGCATTGCACGGTTTCGAACCCAGACCTCCTGCATGGGAGTCCGGTGTCCTAGCCACTAGGCCACCGACGCTCTAACTTAACGAGATGCTAACGACTCTGGAATTCACAAGTCCTTAACAATAACCGACCTTTTAGTCCAATTTATTCCGTTTAATTTTCAAATAAAAATAAATAATAAGGTTCTCACATTGTACGCCATATTAACGACAGCAAAACTCCTCAAGGTGAACCAGTTCGGGCATAACAAGACGCAAGACAGGACAATCCCCAAAAGGTGTTAAGAGGCAGGTGGGCTAGACTACCAATTTGCCAGCATTTCATTATATAAATGGACATTGCAACATTTTGCTATTATACAATTGATATTCGATAATAGGATAATAGGATAGTAGATAAGTTTCCAGAGTTTATAAGTATTTAAAAGCGTCCGGTGGCACAGTGGCTAGGACACCGGTCTCCCATGCGGGAGGTCCGGGTTCGAAACCGTGCAGTGCCATATACCAATGAGTTTTTCGTATTTTTCGAAGGTTTACGTACATTTACCGACTGCTCTGACGGTAAAGGAAAACATCGTGAGGAAACCTGCACACTGAGATGACCAGTGTGTAAAATAAGGTAGGCACAAAAGATCCTCAAGGGTCGAAGTGCCGCTGGGGTTATTCCCGGCCCCCTATCATATGATAGTAGGCTTATTTGTCCGAGTAATAATAATCCTGACTGACGAGATGAAACAAATAGCAGACCATGCAAGTCAGAACGGTCTATCTCAAGAACTGTATTACCTTGAAAATTGGCTAAAGTATTGATCATATCCTCTATTTGAACAACAAATAGACAACAACTTGATATATCCATAATATTGTGTTAGTTTTGTATAAGTAAAAACGGTAAAAGTTTTTCACAAACAGTCCTTATATTTCGGATCCCTGTAGATATGGCGAGGCCCGAATCGCACTTGGCAGGTTTTTTAAATTACTAAAACGCGGTTTAATAGCATCGGTATTTATTTTGGTAAACTAGACTGAGTTGCATCTGTCATGGTCACGAACAGACTCAGTCTTCAATCTGTCTGAGCTGAGTCTGTCTGTTCGTGACCATGACAGATGCAACTTCGATCAACTGTCAACACGTAGACAAAGGTAATTTTACCAAATCTACCGACGTGATTAAACCCCGTTTGTAGTTTAATAATTAACACAATTCGAGTCAAAGAGATTGGGCGGATCCCTTACAAGCTTGGACCCATTTTTTTTCTTTTCGGCCCCAACCACACATAATGCATTTGATAAAATTCTCGCCTAGAACTATTTTTTTTATAAGAGAGCAAAAACCCTAATTCGTGAGGAACAGAAGTGTTATTTAGTCGCTGGGGAAACAAAATAAATAGACTCAGAGCAATTAGTATGAAGACATTTTTGGTCCCCAGCTCCTGTCCTACACGACTCAGGATGTTTCTTCCATAATGAAAGATGTAGTCCTTGGTGAGATCTATCACATGAGCCATGTTTGGTTGAAGACGAAGCCGTGGGTCCAAAAGGGTCCAATCTCCTTCTCATAGATGAAATTCTGCAAAAAATCTAAGCATATCCTAAGTTTATGGCAAGCAATGCAAACCACCCCACCTATGTGGCTAATTAGAAGGAAAATAGAACAATAGATTGATCAAGATCTTCATCAACGAAGGATACTAATTTCTGCTGGATTGGAAATTAGGAGGACATTTACTACTGAGGGGGACATTTTAGGGGGCAGCCTCCATAAAAATGAAGAAAAGGTGGTGGTGGCTAGCCAAGGATCTAACCACCAAGCATACACAGATAAGAACGTAAGAGTTTAAAATCGAAATGATATAAACGGATTTATGCCAGCCTTTCAAACTTTATTTTATTTTCATTTATGATTTTATTGGGCAATCGACAGCGTTTTACCAAAGTGAATTAACGATAATAAGGCAAATAACAGACTGCCTCGTGTTTACTAAAGTGGCGACAAGACTACAAAAGTGGCGACTAGACTTTCTTTTAGACTTTCTCTTTGGTCTTTCTATAAACATTTAAGGATAGATTGAATAAAATATAGAAACAAAATTAACAACGAACGATATTAGTATACCATATTTTTTATTATTGTTATTTATTTATTTGAGGTAGTATCTTTTGCACCCGTATATTATGTATCTTATGATTTTTCCATCACCTGAAGGTTTCCTGGAAGATATCGCTTAAAGCGATAAGGTCGCCTTCTGCACATTGTACTGTACCTCTCTATATGTTGTATAATATGTTTTGTTTTTGTATTTGTATAAATTAGAACTTTCAGTGTTTGTTATCATTTAATTTAAGTCTAGACATACCAAACTGATTAATAGGAGTTAGGTGATAAACCTATCTGATTTTCAATAATACCTAAACAAACTATCAGCTAAGCAACAAGTCTACATATATCTTATCAGTATCAGAAATCTTACAACAGCTCTTACACAACTCATGATGACGTAATCATTCGTGTATAGCGATGACGTCACCAGACGATCAAGGACACCAGGGTCTAGTTCAAGACCTAGCGATGAGCCGATAGGGAGGTCTGGCTGGAGGTCAACGACTGTCTCTTCCACGCTTATTAGTTGGTTTAAGAGCATGAGCGAGATAGCAGTTTATGACATAAGGGGAACAGGTCCGCCCCAAATGGAATAAGCATCATGATAATATGCTTTTCACGGAAGTTGATGATCAGAGCCCTCACCGAGTGGTGGCTAAAGTCGGAGAAAAGAGGAGGTCGTTCAGCAGCGTGTCAATCGTTCCAGACAAAAAGAGTCTTTTTGTCTACCTACATTTGAATGAATGAATGAAATAAAATGTATTTGCACACATATATAATACATAACACGATAAACACAGGACATCTGGTCATCAGGCACAATACCCCGCCTGGTGGAAGATCTTCCCTTTTCCCTTTCATACAACTGACGTTACGTCATAGATGTCCTCACATAGCGCGTACCTACATTTTATTGCACACAAGAAATTTACATACGAAAGGTAACAGAATAAGTGTACAAAGGCGGCCTTATCGCTCAGAGCGATCTCTTCCAAACAACCTAGGCGATAGAAGAATTATTAATAGGTTACCGGCAGTATAGTGCAGAAAAGTGAAATATTAAATATTTATTAGTTTATATACCTTTAATACATAAGTAAAGATCGGTACGAATACAAAAATACTATGGCCCTAGCCATAATATAAATACAAAATTATTGATAAGCACATTATAATATGAATATGGTCATATGGTTGCCTGGAAGAGATCGCTCTTAGCCGCCTAAATTGTACTATACTATTTCCTTTTCTATCCTTTGTTTGTTGTTTTTTATTTGTGCATTAAAGTGTATTACACTTTTACTTTACTTTAATATGTAAAAATGAATATATAAGACATGCTGTCGCCATCCCGCGGCGACGGTCGCTTGTTACCTTAATGGTTGGAGTATAGGTTTTATTAAAACGGATCGGCAAAGGGCACGGAGGCAAGTTACAAAACTAATTATCGTTGACATGGGCAAAATTGGCGATTAATGGACAAGTTTATAGAGCATGTTGTTTGGATGAACGCGGGGGGCGCGAGGATCCCTCTTCTGAGTTAATTGACAGCAGGAAAAGATCTATGGACTGTTTGTTTACAAGGACACCAAACCAACTTAAAAAGGGTCTAAGTGACACAAGAACAAAGAAAAGGGTATGTGTGTAAGTATGTAAGTTGTAAGAGTGTGTAAGTATATGTGTGTGTGAGAGAGAGGGAGATTTATGTTATGTTCTGTGTGTGTAAACTCAGCCATTAACTGCTTCTTGTACGCACGTGGTTTCAATTGGAAAATAAGTGAAACAAGAACCAGTAAGGTAGAAAACAATAGAGTGGGAACAAGCCGGCACTGGATCAGACTGGCATGCATGCATGAGTCACGCGCGCTGCAGTCTGCAGGGGCCTCGTTAATATGCTAGTCAGACCGAGCTGTATGTAGCATACTGTGCTAGTTTCTATGAGGATCTCGATCTAGATTCTAGACCAACCTTCGACTAACTAAGTCAGGAGACTATTGATGAAATGTGAACGATAAAGGAATTAAATATAAAAGGTAAGGTAAGGTCGGTAAGGTAAATTTCAGCTCAAATTCGAACCATCTAGGTATTACCCTTCCAGAGATCCCATCTGACATCAAAGATACTCCAAGATCTTGGAAACCACCGGTCCAATTTTTATGAGACCTAGCTAAGATAACTGTCGACAAAATGTTTCTATTGAATTTAAAAAACGGGTCCAGATCGGACCATCCGTTCTCAAGTTATGATGCCACAGACAGACGTGTCAAACATATAACACGCCCTCCCTCGATCTGTCGGGGGTAAAAAAGAAACTATGTAATGATCAGATGTGCCAGATACATTTTGATCGAACTTCTTTGAAGTCCACCTCCGTGTTTTTTATTGCAAGACACCAATAACTAATTTTTATACATCTCGTGCCTATATAGACTGAGACGTTTCTCTTCTTCTCTTCTAAGCCGTTTTCCTCATTGCTGAGGGTCGTGATCATCCTAAGGAATTAATCACATAGAACGACTCACGTGGCAGATTTAATGCGGTGGTTTGCCATTGGCTTCCCCATTTCACACACTGGTTATCTCAGTGGGCAGGTTTTCTCACGATGTTTTCCTTCACCGTAAATGTACGTAAGTCTTTCGAAAAAACCGAAAAAACTCATTGGTACATGGCATTGCCTGGTTTCGAACTCGGACCTCCCGCACGGGAGTCCGACGTCCTAGCCACGATGCCACCGACGCTCTCACAGTTCTCAATAGACACACAAACAGACAAACGTGTCAAACTTATAACACGACCTCCCTCGATCGGTCGCGGGTTAAAAAGAGACTATGTAATGATCAGATGTGCCAGTTACATTTTGATCGGAATTGTTTGAAGTCCACCTTGTTTTCTTATTGCTTGCTTGCTTGCTTATCGTATGATTATTGGCCAACCTATTTGTCAGAGTTGTTCAGGCCGCCCGTAGGCATCTGACATGGCTTAACGACTGCTGTCGAACGACAACAACCGGGACCGACTGCTTAACGTTCTCTCCGAGGCACGGAGGAGCTCAGATGAAATATGCCACTAGCGGTCACCCATCCAGGTACCGACCGCGCCAACGTCGCTTAACCTGCACGATCACTTTCGGACCGTGCTCGCAACTAGGCTACGAGCTCCTCAAGGTAAGGTAATATTGTATGTAATTTACAGGTTGATTATTAACTTAATGAATACCTTTTGAAAATTGCCGAATAAAAGGTGTAAAGTTTTAAAACGCATGTCCGTCTGTGTTCATATCTCATTAATCGATGATCTGATTTTGATACAGTCTTTTTATTTGAAATAGTATCTATTTATATCAGATCAAAATTAGTCCAATAGTTTCTAGGATCCTGGGCTGTTTTCAATGTTACGGGATCACAGGTGGCCAGGATCCAGGAGGGACAGATCATCATCATCAGCCTATTAATGTCCTCACTGTTGGGGCACATCCACCGAGCGGGCCCAGTGTTGATCGGTGGATTTCACACGCCTTCGGAAACTTTTTAGTTTCCTGACGATGTTTTCTTTCACCGTTAGAGCAGTCGGTAAATGTCCGTAAGTCTTCGAAAAAACTCCGAAAAACTCATTGGTATATAGCAGGGGTTCCCAAACTTATTTTGTCTACCGCCCACTTTGAGAATAAATTATTTTTTAGCGCCCCCATTTTTTCCCCTACTTAAAAACGACTATAACTTCAAATTAAATTAATTAATTATTGTGAGCTATATTAGCGGAGATTAAACATTAATTCTAAACGAGACTTTTACTATAATTCGCAAGAGTTAACTTGAAACCTGAGCGCAGTCGGTAATACACAACGGCGCTCAGGTCTCAAGTTAACTCTTAGGGGCTACACCTGCCAATGAGTTGTATGTAGTTGAGAGTCGAGAGCTCATGCAGTCGGTGTCTAAGAGGCCTCTTAGCTAAATGAAATTACAAATCACCCCCCAAGCCTCTACACAACGCCCCCATTTTTTTTCTGGGTCTCTTACCGCCCCCCTTTAGGCCTGCAGCGCCCACAAGGGGGCGTTATCGCCCACTTTGGGAAAGGCTGGTATATAGCATTGTGTTTCGAACCCGGATCTTCCGCATGGGAGTCCGGCGTCTTAGCCACTAGGCCACCAACGTTCTCGACAGATAGATTTGATAAAAATAATCTTTATTCTGGCACACAAACATAATAGACAAAAAATACTTTGCTAGCATTTATCCACAATATTTGTGTATTCATCGATAATCATCCATTCTTGTAGATATTTGTACAACCGTTACTTCTTTCATACTCTATCACCTACTCAGAGAAGTACTACTAGAGATATTGAACTTTGGTCTACAATCACACATTCATACATCGCAACACGCACACACTGTTGCTTTCTTCATCCGTGCAGTCACTGAGGGGCCAGCTGACAATCAGCGCTGTGGCTTGCCTCAGCATTATGCTGAGCTGGTGTACCCTTTTTGGCACTGTACCACACCGGATGTTTTGAAAGAAAGATTATTTATTTCCGACACACACATACAAACAACTAGGTACAGAAGACAAAAATAATATTAAACAAATATATTACAAAAACAAATAAATAAGCAAAAGTAACTAAGTTTGATGAAGGTGGTGTGCAGCACCGGACAAAGGGGACTGCCTCAGCCAGTTGCCGCGGCGCTTTTAGCACTGCGGCGATGATGTTCAGGCATCCCCTGAGTGCCAGAGATCACTCCCAAATGATACACTACCGGAACATATAAATAAATAACGGAAATATTAATAAACAGAAGTAAAATATTAGGAAACGAAGGAAGGCACTTAATGGCACTTTGGCACTTTTTGTGCTGCATGTATTAAACTTTGTATACTTCTGTTTTGTGTTCTATATTCTGGTGTTTACAGCGCTAAATAAACGTTTTCAATTTCAATTTTCATTCCCATAACCACAGCCAAGCCTTCTGAAGCACTCTCTCAAACAGAATAAATGATCATTCGAATAGAAGGGTAACCTCGAAATGTCGATCAAATTATGATAACATCTAAATCATCTGACCAAACAAAATCTCTATACTTTTCCTTATAACTACAGTCGCTAAAAAAGTAAATGATCGATTTAGTTTTATAATTGCGTGTGAAATTGAAATCGTTTATTTAGCGCTGTAAACACCAGAATACAGAAGTATACAAAGTTAAAAACATGCAGCACAGAACATCCGGTGCGGTACAGTGCCAACAAGGGTACACCAGCTCAGCATAATAATGCTGAGGCAAGCCACAGCGCTGATTTTCAGCGCTGTGGCTTGACGGTGACTTTTTTCTGTCTATTTAAATTAAAACAACAATAATATTGCCCCAGTTAGACTTTTCATCAAACAGACTGCATATTAGTGTCCGACTGGAGGTCGATTTCTGGCCGAAGCCGATTATTCGGCTATCGGCACAACCTTCGGCCGAAGCCGAAGCCAATACCGAAGGTTTAAAATCTCTAAGAATTTTGTTCAAGATTGGATACAAGCTAATTTAAATGATTTGATTTTAAAACTTTAAAATTGAAGGTTTTATATCGACTGTATAATATAATATAGAAAGTTAATTTTAATCTTCTCTAGAAGTTGATCTAGTGGTAATCAAAATTACCTTGCGATTTGTGAAAAGTTCGTTTGAATTCGTCGTTTGTTAGGAACCTTCGGCTTCGGCCAAAACTTGGCCCATTTTGGCCGAAGCCGAAGGTTTGGCTGAAGGTGTTTTTTTTGGCCGAAGCCGAAGCCGATGCTTCGGTCGGACACTACTGCACATATTTTTTAGTATAACTCGATTTGTTTTAAACATACACCATAGATCAATTTTTTTTACTAATTTTCAATAGCAGTCAAAACGGGCCATGGCAGAATACCAGCGGCTGACGACACCCCATCATCAGCCATTATGCTGAGACATAGACCCATTTGCTTTCATGCTTTAATTTTATTGTATTGAAAAAGAGCGTCGGTGGCACAGAGGCTAGGACACCTGACTCCCATGCGGGTCCGGGCACGAAACCGTGCAATGCCATGTACCAATGAGTTTTTCGTATTTTTCGAAGACTTTCGTACATTTTCCGATTGCTCTAACGGTGAAGGAAAACATCGTGAGGAAAACTGCACACTGAGATGACCAGTGTGTAAAATGGGGTAGGCACAAAGGGTCGAAGTGCCGCTGGGTTATTCCCGGTCCCCAACATAAGATAAGATAAGATTGTATTGAAAGCAAATAAAGGTTTTTTCATTACAGTTCATTTTCAAATGGAGTTCAAAAGTGGTTGACACATTGGGCGATGTTACAAAGAAACCTTGTCAGTCGAACACACAGGAAGTATCCGTAATTGGAAATATGCACATAAATGATGACCAAACACATCAATAAAATATAAAAGACCGCCCACATAAATGTATCATTATTATTTACGACTATTTTATGACGTCATTAAAATCTATTGGGAACTGTGAGAGCGTCGGTGGCGTCGCGTCGTGGCTAGGACGCCGGACTCCCATGCGGGAGATCCGATTTCGAAACCAGGCAATGTCATGTACCAATGAGTTTTTTCGGTTTTTTCGAAAGACTTACGTACATTTACCGACTGCTCTGACGGTGAAGGAAATCATCGTGAGGAAACCTGCATACTGAGATAACCAGTGTGTGAAATGGGGAAGCCAATGGTAAACCACCCCATTAAATATGACACGAGAGTCGTTCTATGTGATTAATTCCTTAGGATGATCACGACCCTCGGCAATGAGGAAAACGACTTAGAAGAGAAGAAGAGAAACGTCTCAGTCTATATAAGCACGAGATGTATAAAAATTAGTTATTGATGTCTTGCAATAAGAAAACAAGGAGGTGGACTTCAAAGAATTCCGATCAAAATGTATCTAGCACATCTGATCATTACATAGTTTCTTTTTTACCCCCGACCGATCGAGGGAGGGCGTGTTATAAGTTTGACACGTTTGTCTGTTTGTGTGTTTGTCTGTGGCATCATAACTTGAGAACGGATGGTCCGATTTGGACCCGGTTTTTTTAATTTAATAGAAAATTTTGTGTTCTTAGCTAGGTCTGATAAAAATTGGACCGGTGGTTTCCAAGATCTCTGAGTATCTTTGATGACAGATGGGATCTATGGAACGGCAATAGCTAGATGGTTCGACTTTGAGCTCAAATATCCAGGTTCATGGACTCCTTCGTGCATCCTTCAGTACTTGACATTGGCATGTATTCATGCTGTACAGTTAATTAGATTCTTTTTCTGTTCCTGATGCCGTAGCGCTTTTAGCACTGCGGCGCTGATTGTCAGGCATCCCCTGAGTGCCAGGGATCACTCCCTAATGTTACACTACCGGAACATATAAATAACGGAAATATTAATAAACAGAAGTAAAATATTAGGAAACGAAGGAAGGTACTTAATTTTTAAATTATACATTAGAATACAAGAAGGTATGTATGTAGGTATTATTGTATAAAATAGAGAAAAAATAAAAATAAAGCAAGCAATGAAGATGAAACTGAAGGAAGGATAGGTACTACTGTTCGATGTAGCGAAACTTGTATTTGTTTTGTCTATTGCAACGACTTTTGTATATCAAGCAGATAAAGACGACTGTACCTACCTTCCTCTTCCTCGTACTTAAGTACATCTATGCCGGTACTTCGGCTCTACCAAACTGGTTCCATATTTAACGTTCGCGTAGGCACCTTCCTGGTTGCCATACTAGATCTCGCTCTGGTCAGGTGACGTCATTCCGCCCTCGCAATGACGTCAAATAACCCTAGCTGAATCTTATGTACGATATCTATTGGTATCTAAGGAGATTGTAGTTTGGCTGCGAATCTTTGGACGGCTTTTAAATCTTGGAATACAATAGGTATCAAAACAATTTGGGCTGTTTTTAACTCCCGACCAAGATAGTGTGTTATAAGTTTGACGCGTATGTCTGTTAACTTAATATCTGATGATCCGATTTGGAAGTGGGTTTTTGGGAGGGAAGTTGGAATCAATCTGCTTTATTATTATTATTATATATTTAAATCAGACAAGGTCCATACAATAAAGTTAGTATATTATATTACTTGAAGCTAAGTTAGTAAAAAAATATAGTAAAGAAATAATACCAAGTCCATGGTACCGACCCCAAAGCACTGGACGACTACTTCGCATTGACATGCAGGTATATCCAGTGCTTCAGGATCGGGGAGTCAGGGGACTCGGCAAACGTCAACAGGATGCTGCTGGGACTGCTATGTACTCGGTGCATCAGGGAAGCAACCCTTTTTCGAATGATTGCGTGAAAGCCATCCACGCGGGCTTCTGCAAACATCCCCGAAGCACTACAGTATTTCGGCAGCCCCATCAGCATCCTGAAGGCGTTAAAACTTAAACGGAAGCTTAAAACTTCTAAAAAAGCTTAAGAAGTTGGAAAAAAAAGAAGTTTAAAGCAGAAGCAGGGAAGTTAGAATTCCCTCCCAAAAACCCACTTCCAAATCGGATCATCAGTTATTGATTTAACAGACATTTCCTTAATCACTTCGTGGCCCAAGGTTGTGTAGAATCACTTGCCAACCTACCTTCTGTTTTATAGCCTGATTTCACGCCAGACTACCACTGTCCTGCCAAGTTGATCCTGGCTTAACAGCAGAGGGAGAGGAGTGTAAGCGTGTAACTCCCATTAAAGACTCACCCGTCCTCCTTCATGACGGAGTTGTCGCCGCAGTCGCACGCGCCGCCCGCCTGCGACAGGAACATGTTGAAGTCGTGCGTAGAGTGGTCGCCGCGGTGGAAGCACTCCCGGCAGATCGACATGCACGGCGATATGCCGCACGTGCGACAACGGTACGCGACAACGCGGGGGATCCACACGAGGCCGCACTTGTCGTGCTTGTCGTAACTACGCACTGTGGACAAGAGATATACACCTTTAGATATTGAAAGCATAATAGCGCGAGTGCCCCCTGCGAGCATACGCCGGTGACCCTGACGACTTCATCCTACTAACCTCAGACGCCGCCGAATGGCTAAGAAACCTGGATATTTGGTTGTGACATATCGCAGTACCTACTGTTATTGTATATTGTGTATAATTCCAGCTGCCATACGAATAAATAAAATAGTAGAAGGGTACAGTCCGTGAGCTCCGGGAATAAAACGTCTGTGTCCACGACCCCGCGAATCCCTCTATGGAACACATTTTGTCTTGCTCGTTGGACGACTGTTTGGAAATAGGATCTCTCGACTGTAGTATTGCCCAGTTTATCTTATCTTATGGTGGGGGGCGGGGATTAACCCCAGCGGCACTTCGACCGTTGAGGATCTTTTGTGCCTACCCCATTTTACATACTGGTCATCTCAGTGTGCAGGTTTCCTCACGATGTTTTCCTCCACTACGATTCTTACTCGCCTCGTACGACACCCACGGGAAGAGTTGGGGTGGTGCTATTCTTTATGGCCGACACGAATAGAAGAGCCAGTACTTACTAAGCCCGTGTACTCCATTTTCGGCATCATCGTTACTTACCACCAGGTGAGATTGATTGTGAGCGTAACAACACGTTCCGTAGGTGCTCGACTTTGCATTCCCCAAAGTGAAAGAACATTTTGTCAATGTTTTTTTACGAAATTCAACCATAACCATCTTGTAGGGGATCACTCACGCAATCTCCATCGTGCCTGACTTATACTGACCGTGAAATCTAACACGTGCTCTATCTTCGGCCTCATTATCACTTACCGTGAATTGCAAGAAACATCCTTAATGTAAAAGCTTCCTAATGTCATCTCTATGTAGAGCTATGGCGTCGAAAGGGATAGCATGACGGTTACAATCAGGTGAAATGGTGGCACGGCTGGGTGCAGAAAAATTTACAACTATAACAGGAGTCTCATTCGTCTCATTGTAGGGGCGTTCACAGGCCATTTTGGCACTAAGAGCCTCCTACACGAGATGAAACTGGTAGACGATCCCACCTGTAGAGCCTGTGGTGACACCGTTGAGTCAATGGAACACTTGCTGTGCGAATGTGACTCGTTGGCTGGAAAGCGTATGAGTCTTCTGGGGGTAGCCTACCCGAAACCAGAGGACTATAGGCCTACCTGTAAGCTGTATAGCGCCCTTGATGCAAAGCATCTTTAAGGAACAGGAAGGAGACTAAGGTTAGGGCCGAGCACAAAGAAAGAGAAGACAGATCCCTGAGGGTCGAAGTGCCGCTGAGGTTATCCCTGGCCCCCTGTCATAAGATAAGATACAATCAGGTGAGATTGAGGTCAAAGTCTCAAACTAAACGTTTTGAAGCATTTTCCCACGAAACTTTTACAACTAGAAAAAACATCTTAATCTGACAATCTAATTTAAATTCCGTCAGTTGTCTCCTGGAATGAAGTAGACGCAAAAAACTACTGAATCGCAGCCGCAAAAGTCAATTTGTGTATAATGAATGGAGCAATTAAAAGATCCATCTATATATTTGAGAGCCGTCACGGTGGATTGGACAAAGGCGTTCGAGGCCGGCTCTGTACGGCCAGGTGAGAAAATGTTGTAAAAACCATTAGGTTTCTGAATATTTAGACAAGTTGAAATATCTATATATATTATAGGATACATTTCGGAGAGTGCGCATCGGAATTGCACGACCTAATTCCAGCATCTCCATTCCGCCTTCGGACTACCAGGCGCGGGGAGGGGTTCCATCCTTATGTTGTTGATATCCCATCTGCTCGTACGAAGCGATTTGCTTCTTCGTTCATTATGCGAACGGCTAAGGAATGGAACAGCCTGCCGGCGTCTGTATTTCCCGAAACCTACAACCTTGTGATCTTCAAGGAGTGAATAGGCATTTACTGGACCCGCATGCTCCATAGTCGACCTCATCGTCGCTTACCACCAGGCGAGATCGAGGTCAAATGCGGGTTTAGTGGTAAATAAATAATAAATAAATCTAGTGGACGCCATTGATTGACGATGGCGAGCCTGCGGCGCCGGATCTAATCCGCCTTTGGACCACTATGGCGGACCACTCTTTTTTTATTATTACTAAACTCGCATTTGACCTCGATCTCGCCTGATGGTAAGCGACGATGAGGTCGACGATGGAGCACGCGGGTCCAGTAAATGCCTATTCATACTGGCCTTGCCTCTTCACTCCTAGTTAATGAAGAATATCGGTAAAGTGTAAAATATTAACAATGTTATTTTTATTTTAAAAATACTTGTATTTGTTACCTATTGAAAAAATTATATTCTTTTGAACAAGATTACTATCTCCTAAATCTGTTCCAGTTTTATAGAGAGACCTGTGGCAAAACACGCCAAAGGTTCTCTAATCGATGACTGATGGAATTGTAAAGAAATCATTGCAACTTAAAGTCGGTAACCGTAAATTTCGCAGTAACCATCTGTTTCGCCATGTTAAAATATCAAAACAAATCTGTTTAAGAATTAGTATCATCAGTTTACTTTACATTATCTTTGCAATAAAACAAAGATGAATACATTAAATGAAGATTTTACACGTACAAAGATGATTGGCAGAAAGATTATAAAGAAGACAAAGGCGTTATGATTCAAATAGGTAGAACACGTGGATCAGTTAATTTGACGAGCAATCAGTTGTAAAACAGCAAAGTCACTGCACGTAATTGTTAGACTATAGACTATAGATTATAAAAAGACGGGTTAAGGATGTCATCAAGTAAACTATCCACGCATCTTCTTCCCCACTAAACCGACCGAACCAAACTCCCGCGTTTGACGACATTGAAAAGGCCGAATGCCTTGCCGACAGCCTGGAAAGCCAGTGCTCGCCTTCCCGCGAACCCGTCGATCCAACCCACCTCGATATGGTGGACCGCGAAGTCGAATCCAGGGCACAGGTGCCCCCGTCCGATCCCCCGCTTGATCCGATTACGGCTCAGGAGGTTCATACCGCTATCAAAGGTCTTAAACAGAAAAAAGCCCCCGGCTCAGACGGAATTACCAACAAGGTTCTAAAATTGCTCCCTGCTCCCCTGATTTGCCTATTGGCATCTATTTTCAACACCGCAATGGCCAACTGCTCCTTTCCAGACGCCTGGAAGGAAGCAGTTGTCATAGGTATTCCCAAACCAGGTAAACCGCGCTCCGAACCCACCAGTTATCGCCCCATCAGTCTCCTCAAGACAATGGGGAAAGTCTACGAACGACTTCTCAATAATCGCCTCCATGACATTGCCAAGTCCAAAGGTTTAATCCCTGACGTCCAGTTTGGCTTCAGACCCGGACACTCGTGCGTCCAGCAGGTGCACCGCATCACGGAACACATACTGGAGGGACTCAATTACTCGCGTAAGCCGATCCCCACAGGGGCGCTATTCTTCGACGTGGCGAAAGCGTTCGATAAAGTCTGGCACAACGGTTTGATATATAAGTTATACCAAATCGGGGTGCCGGATCGTCTCGTACTCATACTACGGGACTTCCTCAGGAATCGAACCTTTCGCTACCGCGTCGAGGGATCGCTCTCCTCCCCTCGCCAAATCAGAGCCGGAGTCCCCCAGGGCTCCGTCCTCTCGCCACTCCTCTTCTCGCTGTATACCAGCGACATCCCTCGCCATCCAAAGGTAGAACTCGCGCTATTTGCGGACGACACCGCTCTCTACACCTCTGATAGGAACAGGGCTCGTATCACCCGGATTCTCCAATCCGCCGCCACCGCCCTAGGCGAATGGTTTCGGAAGTGGAGAATCGAGGTGAACCCTGACAAAAGCGCCGCCATTCTCTTCGCTAGGGGTCGTGCCCCTGATACGACCACCCATGTTCGGAATAACATAGGGCAACTCTCACTTTTCGGCAGACCTATCCCTTGGGAGAAAAAGGTCAAATATCTAGGAGTCACCCTTGATAGAGGTATGACCTTCGAGCCACACATAAAACGCGTCCGCGACCGCGCATCATTCATTCTCGGCCGGTTACACCCGATGCTAGGCAAGGGGAGTAAAATGTCACTTAGAAATAAGTTGACAATTTACAAAACTTGCATCCGTCCAATCCTCACGTACGCAAGCGTGACATTCGCGCACTCTTGCCACATTCGCCGCCTTCAGGTTATCCAAAATAGGTTCATGCGTAGAGCAACCGGTGCTCCATGGTACCTACGTAACGTAGACCTCCATCACGATTTGGAACTCCCCACGATCGCTCAATACATGAAGTTAGCGTCTCGACGCTTCTTCGAGCAAGCTCCCCACCACCCAAACCCTCTAGTAGTAAGCGCCGCCGCTTATTCGACTAACGGTTTACCGACATCCCGTCGACGACGTCGGCCTAGACACGTCCTAGACGACCCCGACGACGCCATCACGATCTCCATCGCGGAAGCCACTCCGCCACCCGATAGTAGTTCACACACAGCACCTTCATACCGCCCGCGCCGGCGCGGGCGTCGACCCGCTTCTGGCGCTTTCACGCGCTATCGGCGTATTCCAGGCCGCTTCTCCCCGACCCCTACGTCCCCAGCGACGTCCTAAGCCGAGGTCCGTACCCACCTGGGTGCCCTTAGGCAGTCGCTTCTTATAGTAGTTTTTAAGTCCTCCTCTAGGCTGGAGCGCATTTAGCGCTCGCCCCAAAAAACCCGGTGAAGCTGTAAAGGTCATTAGGACCAACAGCAATTATCAGTACGAAAAAAAAAAAAAAAAAAAAAAAAAAAAGCGTCTACTTTATAATTTTTATTTTTCAGTAGGTATTATTGTTAATTTTTGTCACCACATTCACTAGTATTTTTCCTTTCCCATCTCAATTTTGTACAACAACCAATTTTCTACTTCCTAACCATGCTGAGTTTACACGTTAAGGGTTACGACCTAGCTCATAACTTAATATTGATTTTTCTGTAATTTCTCTGGTTGTAATCTGTTGTGTTTACCTAATAAATAAATAAAATTAAATTATAACTGTGGAGCGTAGCATACTCTACGTGAAAAGGACGGATCGTGTCAGGAACACGACCCTGCGCTCCAAAACACGCATTGCTGATGCAACCACCAAAGCATCTGTATTGAAGTGGGACTGGGCAGGCCACGTGTGCCGCATGCATCCGGAAAGGTGGGCAAAGATCGCCATGCACTGGGCGCCACAAGACGGACAGCGGCGCCGAGGCAGGCCCAGGCGTAGGTGGAAGGACGATATCGACCACTTCCAAAAAGGATGGTATAATGACGCCGAGGATAGGGAAAAATGGAAAGGAGGAGGGGAGGCCTTTGCCCAGCAGTGGGACAGCCATAAAACAATTATTATAGACTATCACGGCAGTGCAAATATTATATGGAAGTGAGTGTAACATTCTGCGTTCTATTAAGATGTGAGTCATATGTATACAACTTCCAATAGTTTACATTACACTTAAGAAATGCCGCTGACCTGACATTATGAATCATTCCCTTGGTCGTACTTGCAACGGACTGAAAGAGGTGTGCTGATTTCAAAAACGATAGACAGCCTCGTAATTATCTTTGGCACTGTAGAGTCAAGTAGAGTTTTATGGTAAGCTAGTATTTTGTAACATCTCTATCAACACAAATGGACCAGCTCTGCTATCCACTTGTCTAGTCGTAAAAAAATAAGGAAGTAAATTTTAACCATCCAATTTCAGTTAAGTTCCGATCGAGTCAACGATCGATTGAACAGTAACGTATTTGTGCATTCTACTAAAACGTTCAGTTTATATTGAATCGCAGTTGAACGGTAACAAAACGCTTCAACTGCACTGAGAGAAATTTGTCACGACGCCAAATCTTTACGTAATGCAGGTGCCGTTTTGTCTATAATACGTATGGTACAACATGCATTTTGTTGGTAAATACAGAGTAATGTTGTAATGTATCAACACGTAATTAAGTTACAACATGCTCCATAATGATCTTCCTGTTATGTACGTACCCGTTTGCCGCCTACTTAAGCAAGACACTACATCTATACAGGCATAGCCCGATACATGACCGGAAGTAGGCCGTTGATATGACGTCACGTACAATACATTAAATAATGCAGTCGCACTTTTCTACGTGTACTACAACATTATAAAGACTGCACATACTTATTGCAATTGTAAAGAGCTCGCATACGTAATGAATGGATCTCGACACATGAAAGCATGACTCTTAGAATAATGTTACATCGTCCTTACTACGTACGCAACTCAATTAGGAGTGGTGCCGCATACTGATAAATATCCCGTTACAATCATAATGATACCACTTTTAGGAAAGCGTCCACTTACCCGCAAAAATGCGGATGACGTCATCCGCAGCGCCCGCAAGATACTGCTATCCTTTTCTTAGCCGCTGGCGCTGCGGCTGACGTCATAGGTGCCGCAATTGTATGAGATTCCATACAAAGTAAAAATTCCGTTGCTCCATGAAAAACGAGGTTTGGTACGTAATACAGTTGACGCATACTTATTGTAGCCGGGTACATGATACGAGACACCACTCTTACTTTACGTACTTCGCGACTATCGCGACATTATAAGTAGCTCGCATACTGATGCCTGTAACCGGAGCATGACTAATGTTAGATCGTCCCGACTACTGATTGAACTTCATTAAGAATGAGGTTTGGTGCGTAGTACAGTTGACGCATACTTATTGTAAGTACCCGGGTACATGATACGAGACACCACTCTTAGATTACGTACTTCGCGACATTATAAGTAGCTCGCATACTGATGCCTATAACTGGAGCATGACTAATGTTAGATCGTCCCGACTACTGATGGAACTTCATTAAGAACGAGGTTTGGTACGTAGTACAGTTGACGCATACTTATTGTAAGTACCCGGGTACATGATACGAGACACCACTCTTACTTTACGTACTTCGCGACATTATAAGTAGCTCGCATACTGATGCCTGTAACCGGAGCATGACTAATGTTAGATCGTCCCGACTACTGATGAAACTTCATTAAGAACGAGGTTTGGTACGTAGTACAGTTGACGCATACTTATTGTAAGTACCCGGGTACATGATACGAGACACCACTCTTACTTTACGTACTTCGCGACATTATAAGTAGCTCGCATACTGATGCCTGTAACCGGAGCATGACTAATGTTAGATCGTCCCGACTACTGATGGAACTTCATTAAGAACGAGGTTTGGTACGTAGTACAGTTGACGCATACTTATTGTAAGTACCCGGGTACATGATACGAGACACCACTCTTAGTTTACGTACTTCGCGACATTATAAGTAGCTCGCATACTGATGCCTGTAACCGGAGCATGACTAATGTTAGATCGTCCCGACTACTGATTGAACTTCATTAAGAATGAGGTTTGGTGCGTAGTACAGTTGACGCATACTTATTGTAAGTACCCGGGTACATGATACGAGACACCACTCTTACTTTACGTACTTCGCGACATTATAAGTAGCTCGCATACTGATGCCTGTAACCGGAGCATGACTAATGTTAGATCGTCCCGACTACTGATGGAACTTCATTAAGAACGAGGTTTGGTACGTAGTACAGTTGACGCATACTTATTGTAAGTACCCGGGTACATGATACGAGACACCACTCTTAGTTTACGTACTTCGCGACATTATAAGTAGCTCGCATACTGATGCCTGTAACCGGAGCATGACTAATGTTAGATCGTCCCGACTACTGATGGAACTTCATTAAGAATGAGGTTTAATACGTAGTACAGTTGACCCATCCTTATTGTAAGTACCACGTCCACGAAACTGTCCACGCGATTGAGTCGAAGTTCTTCAAGATCCACCATAAAAACAGAACACAGAAACTCTTAAGTTAAATCCTCAAACTCATGAGCGATCGGCGCGAAATGAGATTGCAGTCTTCAGTGGACGAAACAGAATATGAGCGGCTCAATAGACAGATCTCCAAAGCAATAAGACGCGATATATTACGTAGATTTAATACCTCACGCATTAAAGAGGCGATCGAGCGAAATAAAGGCTCCGAAGTGTTCGCACGAGATCTGTCTATGGGGCAGAGCCAGCTGATGAAACTAAAGACCGACACAGCGGCAATATCTTTCTAGCAAACCGGAGATTTTGAGAGAGCTTGAGATATTCTATGGACAATACACTTCTTCACGGCAACCTCTTACCAACACGGCTCAAGACCCTAGAGCCAAGCTAACCCGACATCATACCAATGATGTCCCGGACATCAGTCTGTATGAGATTCGTATGGTTTTCAAACAACATAGTCCGAGAGCGGAAGGTATAATTACCTACGTCATCTGGTACCTCTTCCGCACTGTTATAGGTAGTTGACCGCACTTTAGATATGTAAGAAAAAATAGCCAGCTGGGGTTCCATTGGTACGTTTTGGAGATATATCCACCCGCCATCTGCACTCTGACACTCTCCCCTATGAACATCCACCCCCTCGAAGTTAGTCGAAGTATTTCGAATTAAGCTGAATTTACTGTTACTGACCAGAATTCAATATTATTTTCAAGCTTGTCTGCCGCGGGTATTGGACCAACGCAGGGATGGCAGACAATTACATTCGTAGTTAGCGATGCGTAAGCTATTAAATAGCATTGGTTTCATCTCGGTACCCGATGACGTAGGTTGACATGGTTTTTGGGCCATATTTAATGTTGTCTGGCGGGCATTTTGGATCAAGGGGCGGGTGGCAGACTAATGTTTCTTGTACCTACTACTAATGAAGGGGAAACTGCTGATACTAATTTGATTTCGGTACCAGATGACGTAGTTTATGCCTAAAAATACGACCTATATATTTTGGCATATCTCAGAAACGGACCAATGGAACCCCGGCAGACCCTATTTTCCTTACATAACTAAAGTGCGGTCAACTGCCTATAATAGTGCGAAAGAGGTACCAGATGACGTAGGCGTTTCTTACATGCCAGCTCTCTTATTATAAGAACGCCGTCATGTCAATCCGATTACAGGACCAAAGTACGAAACCAATCCAATTTCAAAAAGGTGTAAGACAGGGAGACGTGATTTCTCCGAAACTGTTTACCACCGCATTGGAAGACGTTTTCAAACGTATGTCCTGGCAAGGATTCGGCATCAACATCAATGGCGAGTACATCACTCACCTTCGGTTTGCCGCCGACATTGTGATCATGGCGGAATTCATGAAAGACCTTGGCATGATGCTCAGAGACCTGAACAGTGCCTCCCAACAGGTGGCTCTTAAAATTAACATGGACAAGACGAAAATCATGTCGCACTCGCACCCGTAATGGTTATCGTTAGGGGCACTGGTCTTGAAGTTGTTGACCACTACGTGTACCTAGGACAGATTGCAGAGCTAGGTAGTGCAGAGCTAGGTAGGTCCAACTTCAAGAAAGAGGTCAACCGACGAATCCAACTCGGCTGGGCAGCGTTCGGGAAACTACTTCTACTTACTAGGTATTATAGAATCGGTCAATTAAAGAGGTATGAGCTGGACCATAACACCTCCATGGTGAAGATCCGTACAATTTATTTTGCTTTATGTGCCTGGAGATGACGGTTCATATCTATTTAAGTATAAAAGTTGTACCTAATCCATATTCGGCGGAATAACGATTTTCCGAGTAATCATGTCATCGTAATACTCATCCCTCTGTGTATTAGGTATGTGATCACTTCACATACATCATCATCATCATTATCAGCCTATTTATCCCCATTAAAGAGGGCACAAGCCTTCCCTTCACAAGGGGGTACAGGCCATGAACCATCGAGCGGGTCCAGGACTTTTAAATACTAGGTACTCATAATTATTATTTTGAAATGAAGACTTTTTTAAATCAGACCCAAAGGGCAAGAATCCAGAGCTGTAAAATAAACAAACCAATGTTCTCTTTCTTTAAAATGTATGCTTCACATTATAATTAGCAAAAAACATTATATAAAGACTCTACAACGGAACGTAATGAGCGCCGTACATTAAAAAGATTTGCATACATTATTCCTGTACCACATACATTAGATACTGTAGGTACTTACTGCTCTCTTGTAGTCTTGTTCTGTGTGGCAAAACTGGCATAAACCTGTCACCTATCCATAGGTGTGCTCAATCAATAGAATAAAAGATATCAAAATGTATGTAGGTACGTCGGCCAAGTTTTTCTCCAGTCTACATATTTTAACCAAGCATAATATGCAGATGATAAGTTTATCATTTAACAATGTTCCGTCTGCAATTCACATATTAGTCGATTTTCGATAAACAAGGTTAAAAAAAATGGCGAATACCAAAGTTTTCTGGCGAAAATTGTTCACATTCATGGGTACTGTTACCTCTTGAAGGGATTGGTGCATTTAAACTTACCTCTGTATACCTAGGAACTAAAATAGTAAAATGTCTGTTTGCCTGGAGTCGCGACTGTATCATTTTGTCCATGGTTCCCAGCTATTGGGATTGGGTCGCCTCATCTCTTCCCTTAGATAGACGTCGTAAAAGGTGACTAAGGGCTGTTTGAGACTGTATGAGAAATACGTTAGTTTTCAATTTAGCCGCCTCGGTCGTTCCTCTTTCCTCAAACCTAATCCAGCAAGCGCTCGATTCCAAACAAAGAAGACTGGGCGCTTTTGTACCCAGGGCTTCGCCCGCAACCGAACAGTACAATTGGTAGATTAGGATCCAGGAGTAGGTACCTACATCTTTTAAATCACCTATGGGACGAATTTCCTAAGTAGTGTCGGTCGAGAGCTAGAGACCAAAACCGTCTTCATAATATTTAAGATGTCATGAAAAATAGTAGATTCAAGCTTGGGAAATCGCCCAATCTCCTTTAGTTGGAATAAATTTAATAGAACTTGGCACCAAAATGCTAATAATTTATTTTGTCAAACGATTTACTAATTTAAATATGTATTTAAATAATTGAAACATAAATATTTTAATTCTTACTAATTAAAATCCCACTAATATATAATTTATAGATGTGAAAGTTTTGTAATATAATGTTGCCTTTTTCATAGTACCTGGTGACGAGAAAAATAAGTAATGAAAGTACTTATTTTGACGAATTTGTGTCGGTTTTTAGCTTACCTACCTATTTATTTAATTATTTCCATCATACCTAAGCATTTGTCAGCTTGCCTCTCCGACTCGCGGCCAAAGTGCGGCGCCGTCCGAGCGCTCGGTAGGTAAATAACGCGCGCAAGTACATGAAGTGATGAGCACTGGCTCTGGCGTAATTTCTTAAGTTATGTTATGGGTCAACAGTGAATGTGTTAGTTTTGGTGACCATTTACTGTTTTTGACAACATAAAGGCGTTTTAAGCAGAAGCTCACAGATAAAAGACAAACGGGTGTGAAGCGGACGGCGAGGGGAGGTACGTGTGCGGTTCATTGCAATGCATTTGCCTGTGACGTCAGTCTAGCGCCGACGACCAGTCAAGGTTACTGTGCAAGTGTTGTTTGATTTAAAGTATTTGGTAAGTGATTTTGTTAGAGTTTTATTAGCGACAAGTGATTATATTATTGTATAATAACCTCAGTGATTTTATTAAAGTGACAAGTGATTCCAAGTATAGCGTAATGACTTCTTTTGAGTGTTTGTGACAGAAAATTATGTTTTCAAATTATTTTTACCATTCTAGGACCGATGGCTGACGACGATGAAACTCCAACTTGTTCTCAAAACAAGCCGTCTATGACTTATATAAAAAGGGGTGGTGGCACAATCCTCTTACATGCTGGTCATCAGTATTCAAGGAAAGAAAAATATAAAAATGGGACAGAGATATGGGAGTGCATCAACAGGAAGAAAGCGAAATGCGGAGGCAAGATTACTTTGAAAGTAAGCGAAACAACAATATTAACCGCCTAAAACATTTTTCTAGTATGGAGACCCCCTTTAATTTTTAACTTTATTTTTTATCTTAGCTATTTGTTGTTAAATTATGGTTCACAATGGTCAAGTAATAATTCAATCAATTAATAACATATATTTTTATTGTTTTAGGGCACAGATATTGTAGGAGAAAAACATCACAAATGCACGCCGGATTTCGCAAAAAATATGATAGACGAGCCGTTGAATGAATGCAAAACTAAATTGTCTTCACCGGAATTTCCATCAATACAACCAACATTTGACGCTACAATAGCATCATGCAAAGACGCAGGTCTGGAACTTATAAAAGCAATTCCAAGTTACAAAAATGTTAAAAATACATTGTACAGGCATAGAAATGCTTCCATCGGGATGAAGAAAATTATGTTTAGTAATTTAGCTCTCTCACCTTCAAACCGAAACACAGAAATGCAAGCATTTCTGCTTCACGGCAGTAATAGGTAAGAGGGTGATTGATACCAACCCAGGCGATCCTGCACATCAGGATCTACCACCTGTCAAAAACCGTGAGTTTATATATGTGAGAGTATCTGTGTGTATGATGTAAGTATGTGTGTTACGTTAGCCATAAGGTAGATATAATCTTGGGATCAGTAGGTCTGATTTCCAGCTACCCTTACCTTATCTTATTTGTGTAAATGTAACTGCTTACTAAATAGACCTCTTTAATAAGACTTTTCAGATTGCAAATCAATCAAAATAATTTGTTTGCATAAAATACATGTCAAGTTCTTAAATAATAACCCCATTGTCTGCAGTCTAAAACACTTGACGTTGCATTTTTCAGCTCATTGTTATCAGTGATTTGGATAACACTTTCACTGTAAAAGAACCATCTACAAAGGAGACATTTATAAGGGAGACACATACAAAGGAGACTTCTACACCCATTGAAAGCACTAGTTCTCAAGTAGAAATTGCAAATGTTGAAAGCCGCAGGAGTTCGAAAGTAAGAAATTCTCTTTGATTCCATTGGCTAATAATGATATGATACCATCATCCTGTTCGACCCCGCGACTGTGCCATTTATCGTTGTTCACATAATAATGCAAGTTATCTCACATTGTTTTCCTTCACCGTCACAGGGTAAATAGTAAATGAACGCAAGACTTCGATAAGAATTATTTTGTGTTCGAGATTAAAACAAATTAATTTAACATGTATTAATTAAATAATAATTTGTAACCAAAATGAAGAAATACATAAAATTTTTAAGAAGTCGAATGTCGTTATAATAAAAATAAAATAACAATTTTATTTCTTTTGTTACAGGTGTTAGATATTTTACAAGTAAGAGGACTTTTATTATAAAATAACTTTAATTTGTACTTAAATTCTACAATTTTATTAGTAAAAAACTCGCACTCCGAAAGGATAAGTAGTATTTTTTAAGCTAGCATTAATATCTGTAGTTGAATTCCTTAAGTTATACAACGCATTTCCGCCAAACGGCCACGTTGCGTCGTGTAACTTCAGGAATTGAGGTAGGGATATTAATGCTAGCTTAAAAAATACTACTTCCTTTCGGAGGGCTTCCGGGCAAGATTTTTAAATAAATCTTAATAATGATATAATTATGATTTTTTCGATTGGTGGCACTAGTAGTGTGCGGAAAACCCAGTCTTAAAACTGATTGATTTGTTTATATGGAATAAAGCAGGTAGGTAACGGCTTTGTAACAACATGTCTGAATATTCCAAAATTTGACAGTCTGTATTTACTAAATTTTTTTAATTTTCTTATGACTTAATTATTTTTAGTTTATGTTTAGCACATAGCAATATTATTGTAAATTGTATCCATTTAATCATATTATGTGGTTAGTCTGTTTATTGTCGAGACTTGATGTGGTGTCCAACTTTAAGTACCTAGGTATTAGTTGTTAGGCCGTCGTCGTCTAAACTCTTAAAAGTTATTTTCTGTGTAATTATTAAAAGCGTTGTTGTATTGTATAGTTATGTATTTCGTGTTAATTACGGGTTGTTCGGTGTTGGTATTGGTCATGTTGTGTTTTATTCATGTTCTGATTTAGTCATGTTCAATTCTGGTTAAATCATGTTGTGCTTTAGTCATGTTCTGCGTTAGTCATGTTACGGTTTAGTCATATTCTGATTTGGTCATGTTCAGTTCTGGTTAAGTAATGTTCTGGTTTAGTCATGTCTGGCACATATCATAACACGTCCGTAAACCCTGTGGGGGTAGACAGAGGAACCACCTTCAATCATAGGTTATCACATTCCATTATTAGAGGGTTTTTGATGTGCACTTACCTGAGATTGAAGATGGTTCCTCTGTCTACCCCCATTGGATTATGTACGTGTAATGTTATGTGCCAAAAACATATTCACAAAAAATAAACCAGACATGACTAAACTAGAACATGACTAAATCAGAACAAGACCAAAGCAGATTATGACCAAAACCGAACATGACTAAAGCAGAACATGACTAAATAAGAACATGACCAATACCGAACAACCCGTTCATTTCAGGTTAAGTCATGTTCTATACCGCAGATCTCGTTACTATGAATGTCAACAATTATCATGATCAGTATAGGGCTCTTGACAAAATTGTATCGTCTTTACAATACCGTAGAGCTCGATGCTCGATACTTGTAAAATATGCACATGATATAAGAAAAAATGTATCTCTAAGTTTATTAATTGATTGACAATGTTTGTGATGTTAAGGGTGTATTAACAAACAGATGACAGCTAATTTATGTAAAATTTTCTGTGAATCGAGTTATTATTATTAAGTTATTTTTCGATTCACAGAAAATTTGACATAAATTAGCTGTCATCTGTCAAGTTTGAAGTAGGAATTTGTTTTGTTTATACTTAGCACTTAGCACAGGCACTTAGCATATATTGTAAATGTTAACCATTCTGATTGTATTTGGTTATGTTTGATAGTTCATTCTGGTCGATTGACAGTCTGTCAGAGAGCGAGATGCTCCCACGGTACGCGTACTGATCGCGGCATCTCGCTCTCTTACAGATTGCGTGTTGGACGCGTTCATGTTAGCACAGCTGCCGACACTAATCGAACGTTTAGTCTTTCTGTCTGCTTATTTCAATAATCCTCACTGGTGGATTTCTGAATTCGATTAGTCACAATAGACTTCAAAGATAACCATTGTTTTACTTCATTACGAGAAATGGTAGTATTGTTAATTTTGGTAAAACAAGTTTAGAAATAAATTTTAAGGTAATTTTGTCGTAGTCGCTATATCATAATCTTATTAACGGATGTGGTAATAAACTATTGCAGTCTGTATCTAATTCACTGCCTTTTATTTACAGATGGTCCTTTTACACAATATAATAGGGATGAGAAAAGGACGTATATAAGCGGGTACAACATTAGTGCAGCATAATTATGGTAAGGACGTGCGAACCGCATAACCATAGTTGCAGCCTGTGCGTACAACAGGTATGTGTGTTAATGCGTACGCAAGGTGCAGAATGCGTGTAGTTAAAATGTTACGTGCGTAATTGTATATATAATATATGTATTATACTTACAGCATGGACGTTGCTACGCTGTGGGCGATTATGTTCCCCTGCGCATACAACGACAATCAGCCGTGCTACCTGTCACTGCCTGCCATAAGGAGAAACAGGTGCGGAAGATAAAGAAACCTCTTTCGCGCTTGCTTGGTTGGCAGTGAGGTGCCGCAAGGCATGAAGTCACAGTATGCGCAGGGAATATATTCTCCCACGGTGAAGCAACACCTTACTGTACGTATGCTACATTTTTATGTACGCATGTGACATTTTTACTATAAGTAGGCTGCACCATTGTGTACATAAGTAACACCATTACTGTACGTAGGCTGCACCATGGTATATGTAGGTGATGTCCTTACTGTAAGTACGTTGCACCATTGTGTACGTAGAATGTACCATGATGTACGTAGTCGATATCCTTACAGTACGTAGGTATTACCCGTATTGTACGTAGGTAACACCGTTAGTGTACGTAGGTAACATCCTTACTGTACGTAGGTAATATCCTTACTATACGTAGGTAACATCCTTACTTTACGTAGTTAACATCCTTACTATACGCAGGAAACATCCTTACTTTACGTAGTTAACATCCTTACTATACGTAGGTAACATCCTTACTTTACGTAGTTAACATCCTTACTATACGCAGGAAACATCCTTACATTACGTAGGTAACATCTTTACTATACGTAGGTAAGAACCTTATGGTAATTAGGCTGTGACATTATGTACGTAGGTGAGATCATTACCGTTCATAGATTTAATCATTACGTACGTAGGTAACAACACCATGGTAAGTAGGCTGTACCATTTTGTACGTAGAAGGTATCGTTACTGTAAATAGCCTGAAGCATAATCTACCTATGTAACAACCTTATATAATTAGGCTGTAACATTATATACATAGATGACATCTTTACTGTACGTAGGTTGAAGCATGATATATATAGGTAACAGCATCACGGTAACTAGACTGAACCATTATCTACATAGACTTAAGCATGACCTACGTAGGTAACAACCTTACTGTAAATAGGCCATACCGTTATGTGTGTAGGTGACAACGTTACTACATAGACGAGAGCATTACGTACAACAGTACGGTAAGTAGGAAGGGTCTAGGTACGTACTCTGCAGCATTACTTACGTAATTATCAACCTAAGCACGGTTGTTGTCTACGTACATAATGTCTGTGCCTGCGCACAATAAGGATGTTACCTACGTACTGTCATGTTATTA
This sequence comes from Hofmannophila pseudospretella, assembly GCA_947369225.1. Classification (NCBI taxonomy): domain Eukaryota; kingdom Metazoa; phylum Arthropoda; class Insecta; order Lepidoptera; family Oecophoridae; genus Hofmannophila; species Hofmannophila pseudospretella. The sequence continues at coordinate 1,015,180 of OX376324.1, forward strand.
GATACTTATGGCATGACAGTACGCCATTGAATGAACGAATGAATGGATAATTTGTATGGGGAGTCGTAATGTTTGGGGTTCCTTACATGCAAAGTCATGAAGCGTAATGTTGTTTCATCTTTATGTACTCCTGGTACGTTTTTAACAAGAAAAATGGATGTGGAGTCTAGATTTACGTATGTCCGAACATGACTTTTCTCTCAGTGTGTCAAATATAACGATCGAACATAAGTTCCTCCCAAGGTACCTGGGGCCTTATTCGCCTAAATTACAACGTTTGTAGTTCTATTTCTATCCAATTTCAATTTAGTTTTCGTTCCAATTCTATTTGGACACCAAATCGCATTCTGCTGACGCATAACTCTACCACTGCCACCTTTCGATTTACTATCGATCTGGCAAAAGTACCTCGGGAGGAACTTATGTTCGATCGTTATATTTGACAGTTGAAGCGTTTTGTTACCGTTCAACTGCGATTCAGTAAAAAACTAAACGTTTTAGTTCAATGCACAAATACGTTACTGTTCAATCGGAACTTCTGAAATTGTATCGTTAGTGGACAGTAGCATACGAAACACGTCATAACGATGCAGTTTTGATTCTATTTAGTTACGTTGTATTTAGCGGAACCGATCTCCAGACCATCGCTAACAAAGTAACCACCGAGTAGTGTTGCGTTCGTCTTAGACAAAACGAAAGTCAATCTACGGAACAGCTTATGGTTTTTGCGTCGCACGCGTCTCGAGCGTGACGGTAGCGAGCTGGTACGTCATCACATGAAAGGTCACCGTCAGAATATCGTGTGATGGTACATGATTATCCAGATCTATAGTTTCTCTAATCGTATGCTGTTGAGAATTAACCTCTTAAATTTTGGTTAATTCTTGCGGTTGTTGGTACTTGGTGAAACTTGTAGTACATGATTAGACTTTAAACCCGTGTAACAGTATATTATTTAAGTCTAATCATCTCTTCAATTTTTTTAATTCTTTTAATATTCTTCATTCACCACTTCAACTATAAAATGCCTGCTAGTATCGCCGGATCGAATCCACCTTTGGTAGACCAAAGGTGGATTCGATCCGGCGTCGCTTGCGCCGTAGTCTCATGCTCTAGTCTTTGAGCCATTGATGCGTCAATTTACAATGGATAGTGGTTGTCTTCCATTGATTCCCACTATTCATTTTTATTTCAGCAAGTTTCCTCACGAAGTTTTTCTTCACCGTGTGGCGACGAATGTATCATGTGAGGTAATCGTAGTGGCACGTAAGTCACCATAGCAGATAAATGTAATACTTTTATTATCTAATTGACACGAAAGAAGAAGTAAAAGTCGATGAACTCGGGGATATTGCACCCTGAATCCAATGAAAGACTAACTTATGTGATAAATTACGGAGTTATCAGGCTAGTTTCGGCCTATTTCGAAGGCCTTGATCGGTTTGAGTTATAGACGCCTCACTATATAATAATACTCAAGTTTTATAACGATAATATTTTATAGATTTATTGAAACTGAATTGACATTAATAAAATAAAAGAATAACTAATTTTCCTATCCACACTGTCACTGTCTTCTTTTTAATATAGTCTTTGTGCTGGACCTCTAAGGAGGCCTGCTATACCACCCCCCTTTCGTGAATCCCACGCGGCGAGCGCTGTGAGATACTGGAGTAGTTTGACGATCTTCAGTCAATTCGTCGTCATCTGCTGATATATCTTCAGCAATCATGAAAGCCGGTTTCAGTCTGTCTATAGATATTTTTTCTTCTCTCGACTTAATTCTCAGAATAAAATATTTGTCTTCTCTCGTAATTATTTCGAATGGTCCTTCATATGCCGAATCTAACGGCTTTTTGACTCTGTCCACTCTCACGAATACGTGGGTACACGATGACAACGCTTTGTGTACAAATATACTCCTTGTTGTCTTGTGAGGGGTTGGCACTGGCTTCAATTTTTGCATTTGATTTTGTAGTTCTTTAACAAAGCTTTCTGATAATTGTTCAGTTGAAGGTTTATCAAAGAAATCGCCAGGTAGTCGAATTGTTTTTCCATAGACCATTTGAGAGATAGAATGATTTGTGTCTTCTCTAATGGACGCACGCATTCCCAATAGTATAGTTGGTATGACGTCAGTCCATTGTCGTGACTTGTGAGATTTGATTGCGGCTTTCAGCGTTCTGTGCAGGCGTTCAATTTTGCCGTTACATTGGGGATGATAAGCTGTTGTATGACATAATTTGATTCCACATTTGTTAGATAAACATTTGAATAGTTCCGAAGTAAATTGGGTGCCTCTGTCGGTAATTAATTGTTGAGGAGTACCAAATCGTGTTATCCAATTGTTGTAGAAAGCTTTTGCGACAGTTTCTGCAGTTATATTTGGGATAGGTATGACTTCCATCCAGTTGGTATATCTGTCAATGCAAGTGAGACAATAATGTTTTTCGTCCGATGGAGGAAGCGGGCCAATGAGGTCAATATGGACAACACTGAATCTGTCGTCTGGTTGCTGAAATTCTGTTAATTCAGATTTAGTATGCTTTGTCACTTTATTTCGTTGGCATTCCAGACAAGTTCTTGACCAAAGCTTAATGTCGTTTCTAATATTTGTCCACATGTATCTAGATGTGGCCAATTCGTGGCAATGGGTATCGATCTGGTACAGTTTTTTCGTTTAATCTGCGATAATCTCCACAAGGTCGAAAAGTTCCGTCCTTTTTGCTCACCATGTGTAGTGGACTTGCCCATTGCGATTTAGATGGTTGTATTATTCCGTTATCCAACATAAATTGAAATTCTTGTTTTGCAGTTTCTAGCTTTTTTCCATCAAGCTGTCTAGCTCTTGAATGAACAGGATCACCTGTAGTTTCGATACGGTGTCTGGTATCATGTTTAACATTGCCAAGAAGGAAGTTTGGTTTCGTGATATCAGGATATGGGGCTAGTAATTTGCGGTATCTTGATGCTTCGTTCTTTGAGCTTATTATCTCGTTTATTTCGATAGACGCTACGTCGCCTTTGATGCTAAGCTGAGTAACGCCATCGGTAAGTTTTCTAGCATGCAAGTTTATTGTTAAATTAAAATGTTCAAGGAAGTCTGCTCCTAGTATGCCTCTTGTTACTTTCGCAACTATAAATGGCCATTGGAATTTTCGTCTCAGCCCTAGGTCTATTGTCAATAATTTAGTACCATAGGTTTGAATTTCAGTGTTATTAGCTGCGAAGAGCTTATATGAGCTTTCAGTGCAATTTTGAATATTTAAGGCAGGTATTATTGAGACATCGGCGCCACTATCGATTAAGAATCGCAGACCAGTACATTTGTCTTTAACGAATAATCGTGATCTGCGGCACGTTTCATTAATGGCAGACGTTTGAGCCGCTATTTCGTCTGCCGGCTGGCGTTTCCCTGATTGTAGCTACATGGTTGTTGGCATTTTTCTGGCTTACATCGTTTACCAAATCGGAAATGGTAGAAACAATACTTTCCTTTAGGATTAAATCGATCGCGACTGCGACTGTGTGAGCGGCTACGAGATCTAGTTTCAGCGTTACTTTTGGAGCGTCTGACAGTTAAGGATTCGATCTTTTTTTCCAATTCCTCGATTTTTGTAAGCAAATTGAAAGTTGTTGACGGTATTGGCTGCTCACTTGTTGAATAAATAGTCGGAGTTGAAGATATTTCAATAATTTTATCAGCCATGATAGCTAATTTATCTAAGTTTTCATCGCTGACCACTATTATATTTTTTACCGCATTAGGAAGTTGGTCTATCCAAATAGTTTTAACGGCTTTACTGGATATTTCTGTTCCTGCCAATCCTTGAAGCCGACGTAGGAATTGGCTAGGTTTTGCATCTCCTAACTCGACTTGAGTCAACAGTCTTTTGATCTTTTTTTCTTCACTTTCCTTGTATATGTCTAGTAATCTATTTTTTGCCAATGTATATTTTGTTGTGCTCTCTGACAATATAATATCGTAAAGATTTTCTAATATTGATGGATCTAATTGTGATAATATATAGTTGAATTTAGTTTCTTCTGTAGTAATTTTACTGATTTTGAATAATGCTTCAACTTGGTAAAACCATATCTCTGGTCTGTCTTTCAAAAAAATTGGTATTTTAATACTGACCGTGTGTTCTTCAGCGGGAAGTGGCACTTCCACTTCAGGATCAGACATTGTATATAAACATCCTGTATATCCATGTACTTACGATTACACCGTGTATATTTTATGTTTGAAAAATCGAATTTTTTTATGGAATTTTTGTTGTTTTTCGCCGTAATTTTTACACACACACTTTATAATATTACTATCACGTCGGGGTCACCAGTTATAGACGCCTCACTATATAATAATACTCAAGTTATATAACGATAATATTTTATAGATTTATTGAAACTGAATTGACATTAATAAAATAAAAGAATAACTAATTTTCCTATCCACACTGTCACTGTCTTCTTTTTAATATAGTCTTTGTGCTGGACCTCTAAGGAGGCCTGCTATAGACTTGACATTGTTCGGTGAGAATTAACCCCTGGGACATGCGCATTGACAGCCATCAGGGGAACTTCTGAACACAGAGGACTTCCGACTTTCCACAGTGAGTAATCCGTAATTAATCTCATGTCTCACTAAAGTTTCAATTCTAGAATAGACTAACTCATATAGGAGCCCTATAAATTGATTTTGGCGGCACCGGGGCAATATTTGGTGGAAGTTTCGGACGGAGGAGATCTCAAGAAGATTATGGCGGGAGTGGAGGTTCAAGTGATTACCAATTAACTCACACATATACAATACAATTACGGCTCATAAAGATTACGCAACTATCAGCAGCGCAGCGACGCATCAATAATTGGCAGGCGCGTGCGCGGGCGCCGGTATCGGCGTTCATTGTACACGCGCCAGTTTGTTGCCCCCCGCATGCGAAACTTAACTACAGTCAGGTGACACTTTAGAGTTCTATTGTGATGAAACTACACCGCAGAGCATGTATGGAAAAAAAAACACCGGTGAAAAAAATATGTTTTTACTTTTGTAGTATTTTGTTATTGTATCAAAACACGTAACATATATATTTTTTAATTTTCAGTGGAATTTTTTAAACATACTTGCTCTGCGGTGTACTTTGTTAATTTAAAAAAAAAAACTTTCAATGAGGATTCATCTCTAAAGTGCATCATCAGTTGCAGCTTTCTAGGATAGGGTATTGCAAAGCAGTGATGTGGAGAGATGCGGATCATATATGGTCAGGATCTATAAGAGCTCTTAATTAGAATAGGAATTGTCAAAACAGCTGTGTCATGCGCCCCGCCCTCTGAACTCCACGTCTACAAGGCCAATTATTATTATTTGACGAGGCCAATCATCATCATCTTCATCAACAGCCTATTAATGTCCCCACTGTTGGGGCACCCTTGCACAAGGGGGTATGGGCCTTGATCCACCGAGCGGGCCCAGTGCTGTGCGGTGGATTTCACACGCCTTTGGATATTTTTTTAATTTCCTCAGACATGCAGGTTTCCTCACGATGTTTTCCGTCACCGTTAGAGCAGTCGGTAAATGTACATAAGTCTACGAAAAATCCGATAACTCATTGGTACTGCGTGGTTTCGAACCCGGACTTCCCGCATGGAAGTCCGGGTGGTAGCCACTAGGCCACCGAAGCTCTGGCGAGGCCAATAAGTGGACAGATTCTTGACGCTCCATTCCCTCTATGCGCGTTAGTGAAGTCATCCTAAAAGTACGCAAACTTAGAATAACTTACACGAACTAAAAATATACGTACGTCCATAAGTCATTGATCTTAGCAAACAAAAAACACGTTCCTTTATACGAGGTATTCCCATAGTACGCCTAAAGTTGGTTAAGTTTTACGATAAGGTGATATTCCAATAATAACCAGACAGATCATTAGTTGGTCATTGAAGCGTTAGATGTAGACAGTTAAGTTTTAAACGTAAGGGGTATCCACTACATTAGACTAGTGATGTACAATCAAGGAGTGGAAATAAAATATGTATAAGTAGGTACTCGTAAGGGGCCACCCATAAATTACGTCTCACGTTAAGGGAACTTTGTTGACCAAAGTGTGACATCGTGTGACGGGGTGCGGGCGGGCGGGCGGGGCGGGGCGGGGGGGGGGAGTATTATGCATCGTGACGTCACATGCGTAAGTCTAAAAGAAAGAACGTAAGGTTCAAAGTCCAAGGACACAAAATGATTTGGTATCGTTCATTCGATTTATTGTTTTGTAAATTTTCTAAAATGTTTGATTTTTTTTTAAATAAATTAGCTACGACAAACAGGCAGACGGGCCACTTGATGGTAAGTAGTCACCATCGCCTGTGTTGCCGGCCGTGGAGGGATTAATTGTTGATGTAATGAAAAAAGATTTTAAATAATTTTGGAAGTGCTGTATTAATTTAATAATTTCTAAATTTAGTATTGCAAAATATGTGACGTCACACTATCACGACATTCGTGTGACGTCATTCATGGATGGCCCCTAATCGCGAATAATAAAATTATTAGGGGAAGTAGGACCCGTCGCTCATTCTCGGATTCCTCTTTCCCAATAATAACAAAAACCAGAAAAAAATACAATTGTAAAGAATGTTAATTCCCACCTCCTAGGGATGTGATAAGCTGCTTGCTAAAGATTAAAGGAGTGAAATGAATGGATTCGCTAGAAAGCACGACCTAGAATTTAATTTCGACACGTGTTTTGCCACTAAACGAGGCATCATCACATCAGAACAAGTGGACAGCTCTGATGTCTGATCATCAGCAGCCTATTAATGTCCCCACTGTTGGAGCACAGGCCTCCCTTTGCACAAGGGGGTACGGCCCATGATCCACCGAGCGGGCCCAGTGCTGATTGGTGGATTTCACACGCCTTTTGATCTTTTTTAATTTCCTCAGACATGCAGGTTTCCTCACGATGTTTTCCTTCGCCGTTAGAGCAGTCGGTAAATGTACATGTCTTCGAAAAAATCCGAAAAACTCGTTGATACATGGCTTTCAGCATGGCATGGTTTTGAATCCGGACCTCCCGCATAGGAGCCCGGCGTCCTAGCCACTAGGCCACCGACATGCTAAGACAGAGATTCGTAGCGCTCCGTTCTGTCTACCTCGCAAGGAATATAGCGTGGAGTTATGTATGTATGTATGATTTCCGCAAAGTACCGCCTGATTTCATCAACTATCGCGAATATTACAGCACATTAAGGAAATTCGTATTCGATACTTTCGGTCGGTTTTTCCCATCTATAGGTATTCCAATTTGTCATCCATAAAATAATGTATCTACTTTGGTTAAGAAAATTAAAGTAACTGCTGTTGTACCTATCTGAAAGCCCAAAAAATCGTTTTTAACAATTGGGTTTTAATTACAATTTCCCTTTTCTTAGTGACTCTAACGAGGCTGACATGGTCACCTTGTCGTGTACCAAAGCCTCTAAACTAAGATTTAGAAAAACCAATTGGTAATAAGTTTGCGAATATAACTTTTAACAAAAGTATTTTTTTTAAATAATACCAAATTGTTATTTGTACCATAGTTTAAGAATGATACGTAGGTAATGTGTCATCTCTGATTATTAAAATGGATATAAACAAGAAAAATATATTGAGTTTTCTTCCTGTTAATGACAAGTCAATGCAACTTCCAAGAAAATTTTATATGCTTGTACCTAGAAAGTATACTAGCTTCATAGCAACTTCTTACTCTGTTCCCAGATGGACTGCAATTATGCTTGAATCACTAACTTCTTGGAACACATGCAATGCAATACGATACTTTAAGAAACGATACGTTGTTAAAATTAAATCCGGCTCGAAGGACCACTTTTGTTTCGTCTTTATTAGCAACTGACAAACCTATTGTCTCGTCTAAATGTCAAAGTTCTCGTCAGCCAGTCATAGTCTATGCCAAGGAGGCTGGACATAATCCACGATAATTTAGGATAACAATTTCGAATCCTTTATTATCCTCAAATACCTGGAGGATTTTCAAAACGTGACGTAAGACCGGTTCCAAAACATATTTAACAAAAGCCCGGTCAGTGACACTTAAAAGGTCTTAAACCGAATAATGAATGGTTGGCGAATGATTCCCAAAACAATTCTGAGAATGAAAGAGTCAAAGAACCAAATTGAACCATCATTAAACGTCGGTATTCATGAGCCCGACACCGGAACCAATGGACTAACGAACGATTGCAACAAAAACTTATTAGATTTTCTAGTTTTTCCCGTATAGGAATAAAGGGGGATGGCTTGCCTTAGCTGGCTAAGTGGCTACATAGCACGTGGGCACGATCAGCTGTTTCTGGGGTCGATGACCACGTGAACCGTGGTGCGGTGAGTCAATGCACTTGGCGGGTGGGTTTAAATCCGTGCGGGTTGCACTACGAAAATGGCCCGGACATCGGCAGAGCATCAGGGTCGGCGTCAGGACTTTGGATTATTTGGTTTTAGGGACGATAGAGCATCAGCTGTAAGTGTATCGTTTATCTAAGACAGCCTTAGGTAGCTACGCGGTGCGAGAAGGGTGATCGTGGCAGCCATAGAAGTTGACGCCCCCGCAACCTTTCCTTCTCAAACTGTGGGGCCAGAAGAAGAAGAAGCTCACACGAAGAAGACGGCTATTTGTTATCAAGTGCATTGTCTTGTTATTTTGACTGCCTACAAAAAAATAGGCCAAATGCGAAACACTAAATAAAAAACTCATTAATATGGCATAGCCCCGCGTAACACAAAAGTTCAGAGTGAAAATAACAAACCAACAAGGAAATTAAAATAGTTTTTAGTGTGGTTAACTAACAGTCAATAATATAATATAATTTAAACTTTATTATTCTTATTTTTAATAGGTATTTTTTAATTATTTTTAATCATTACATTCCTAGTACTTTTTGCTTTCCCAATTCAATTTTGTACAACAACCAATTTTCTACTTCCTAACCATGCCGTGTTTACACATTAAGGGTTACGACTTAGCTCATAACTTTATATTGATTTTTCGGTAATTTCTCTGGTTGTAATCTGTTGTGTTTATCTAATAAATAAATAATCTTTTTTTTTATACCCTGACCAGGTACTACAAAATCCTTGTCAAGAGGGCGCCATTGGTAGTTTTATGATATGTATAATGCTGTGAAAAAATAGTAGTAATCTAGAGTATGGCATTATGCTGAGCTGAGGCCTATTTGGTGCTGCAGCATACGCCGTGCATTATTATTAATTTAGTTTAAGATTATATTGTATAGTATATATGTATATGTATACACTTATATATTATTGTATAATATATAAGTGAAATTGTGTGTGATGCAGACAGCAAATAAACGTTTTTCTATTCTATTCTATTCTAGTACCGTTTTATACCGCAATATGGCGAGTTTTTTTTAGTTCATAGTAAATCGACAGGAACTTGGGGCTATGATACCTCTCTCCTGCCAGATCCGTCCCTGTTCAGCGCATGAGTCACAGCCATTGATCTCACTTGCGATGCAGTGTTATTCTTGCTGGATGTCTCTGTTTATAGGTTCTTGCACCTCGGTGTCAGTGCCGTCAGGCGCCAGGTTACCGACCACTCGCCCGCCCTTGCGGTCTGGTTGACGCAATTAACTTTCTTACTCGAACCTCGATTATACGGACGATGTTTCTTCCGGTATGTAGTTTGTTACTTGTGATTGATGCTCATGGTTTATGATTCTCTTTGTTTGCCTATTTTAAATTATCTAGCATTGGAGGAGTGAGGAGAACCAGTGCGTCCTACCAGTAATGACCTACGGAGCCGAAACGTGGACACTGACGGTGCGACTGGTTCACAAATTGAAAGTCGCTATGCTCGGAGTATCTCTGCTGGATCGAATCCGAAATGAGGAGACCCGGCATAGAACAAAAGTTATCGACATAGCTCATAAGATTAGCAAGCTGAAGTGGCAGTGGGCCGGTCACATCTGTCGCAGAACCGACAACCGCTGGGGTAGACGAGTTCCGGAGTGGAGACCGCGTTTGGGCAAACGTAGTGTGGGACGCCCCCCTGCTAGATGGAGCGACGATCTGCGCAAAGTGGCTGGCAGCGACTGGATGAGAAGAGCCGAAGATCGGGCTCAATGGCGCACCCTGGGAGAGGCCTATGTCCAGCAGTGGACTAGAGTGGGCTGCTGATGATGATGATGGGCGGGGAGAAGAGGTCGTCCTGCAGGCAGTTGGGCTGACGGAGGAGTCATAGATGAAGTTGGCATAAGGCGGAGCGAGAGGAATGGCGTGAAAGGGAGGATGCTTATGCCCTGACAATGGGCGGATACAATCTGTCAATTATAAATTGAAATTAACCACCTTTTTGTCGTGATGTTGAATTTAACTGGGTTTTTTTAAACAATAAACCTACCCATTTGACGGTTATCTACAATAGAACAGCAAGTATAGGCCCTGGGGCCCAATTCGCCTAAATCACAACGTTTGTAGTTCTATTTCTATCCAATTTCAATTTAGTTTTCGTTCCAATTCTATTTGGACACCAAAAATCGCATTCTGCTGACGCATAACTCTACCACAGCCACCTTTCGATTAACTGAAGCGTTTTGTTACCGTTTAACTACGATTCAGTATAAACTAAACGTTTTAGTAGAATGCACAAATATGTCGATAGTTGACTCGATTACAACTTAACTGACATTGGATCGTTAGTGGATAGCAGCATACGAAACAAGTCATAACAATGCAGTTTAGATTCTATTTAGTTACGTTGTATTTAGTGGAATCGATCTCCTGGTCTGGCTGGTACATAACATTTATGCTCAGTTTTTTTATCGGGCATGAAAGTTTCCTGTTTTTTCTTCACCGCCGAGCCATTGTAATTGTAAAATCAGAATGAAAGCACGAGCCTGAAGAGAATCTAATTGATAGTTGTTTCTTTCCAACAATTAATCGCATAATTTTTTACACGTACAAAGTATAGTCGACCATGCATTAGTGATTAGCACATTCAATACAAAGGTCATCGGTTCTATCTGCGGCAGATGTTTTCCGTTCACGGCCATTTAAACTGGGCAAGAGACCGTCGGTGGCACAGTGGCTAGGACACCGGACTCCCATGCGGGAGGTCCGGGTTTGAAACCATGCAGTGCCATAAAGGAACGTGTTTTTTGTTTGCTAAGATCAATGACTGATGGACGTACGTATATTTTTAGCTCGTGTAAGTTATTCTAAGTTTGCGTACTTTTAGGATGACTTCACTAACGACCATCATAGAGGGAATGGAGCGTCACGAATCTGTCCACTTATTGGCCTCGCCAGAGCTTCGGTGGCCTAGTGACTAGGACATCGGACTCCCGTGCGGGAGGTCCGGGTTCGAAACCATGCAGTGCCTTGTATCAATGAGTTTGTCGTAACTTCCGAAGACTTACGTACATTTTACCGACTGCTCTAACGGTGAAAGAAAACATCGTGAGGAAACCTGCACACTGAGATGACCAGTGTGTAAAATGGGGTAGGCACAAAAGATCCTCAAGGGTCGAAGTGCCGCTGGGGTTATTCCCGGCCCCCCACCATAAGATAAGATAAACTGGGCAATACTACAGCCGAGAGATCCTATTTCCTAGCAGTCGTCCAACGAGCAAGACAAAATGTGTTCCATAGAGAGGTTCGCGGAGTCGCGGTTACAGACGTTTCCTAGGAGCGTGGTCGCAAGTGTTATCCCGCAAAGTTCCTTTTGATCTGTCCAACATGTTTTGTCGTTCCTCACTGTATTGTGCTAATATTATGAGCTATCTTTGACAACTTTAGTTCTCTCTTTGATGGATAATCTAGGGATTAGAAAAAAAATCCGATGGAACAGAGATGCTCAGGGACCCAATCCGCCTAAATTACAACGTTTATAGTTCTATTTATATCCAATTTCAATTTAGTTTTCGTTTCAATTCTATTTGGACACCAAATCGCATTCTGCTGACGTATAACTCTACCACTGCCATTTTCGATTTACTATCGATCTGGTAAAAGTACCTCGGGAGGAACTTATGTTCGATCGTTATAAATTGAAATCGTTTATTTAGCGCTGTAAACACCAGAATACAGAATACAGAAGTATACTTCATTACATTTCATTTATTACAAAAAATTGCACAGAAATACAGTTAAAATTAAAACATTGTGAATTCATATGCTTGACATTGACACAATACAGTACTTAATGTACGTATAGTATCGTACAATAGATTAAATATAATAATAATATCTCTATAAAGATGAAGCAACTTACAGCTCATTCATTCATCTTCTCACAAAATCGCAGACATTGGTAACATAATTCCTTCCATCGACTGGCAAATAATTCGCTTCATATTTGACAGTTGAAGCGTTTTGTTACCGTTCAACTGCGATTCAGTATAAACTAAACGTTTTATTAGAATGTACAAATACGTTACTGTTCGATCGATCGGAACTTAACTGAAACTGGATCGTTAGTGGATAGCAGCATACGAAACACGTCATAACGATGCAGTTTAGATTCTATTTAGTTACAATGTATTTAGTGGAATCGATCGCCTGAACTCTTTCCATGGTCCTCTGAGAGACTTTCCCAGTTCTCGAGTGGAGACTGCGATTACGTATTATACGTATGGATGTATTTTCTCTCTCACACATATCTGCCCTCTACTCCACCGAGGAATTACTGACTAGTTATTGGTATTTACAAATATCCAAGTCTGTTATAATGAAGGTAGATAAAATAAAACATTTCTTTACCTCCATTTTTTTTTCATTCAATATACGACCATCGAATCGTGCAGACTGTTTTCTTCCCTGAGCCCGTTTCCAATACTAGCAAACGATGTCTCCCTTCTCTATCTTTTGCCAGGTCTTAAAGTTCATCAAATCATCACAAATGATGTATTACAATAGGTTTACATTTAAGACCGGTTAATGCAACAGCCTGTGCGGCCGAGAGTACCAGAAACTTGACACAGAAATGACGTGGCCATCGAATTTGGCATTTGGGTCAAGCGCGGTAAGGGCGATGACATTGGCGCGGAGCTGCTCGAGTCGCGAGACAGGTGGCAAAAAGTTCAGCCACAGTGTACCGGCATACAGTCGTACAACACGTTGCAAGAGATGGCCAATCAAGCCTGGAGAGACGCGGAAACGGGAGTTATCGTCTGCGGAGCTTACGACCAAACGACACGTACTACAGCTTGATAATGTCTTGCTTGCTTGCTTGGTTAGTGGCCAACCTATTTGTCAGAGTTGTTTAGGCCTCCCGTAGGCCTCTGACATGGCTTAACGACTGCTGTCGAACGACAACAACCGGGACCGACTGCTTAACGTGCTTTCCGAGGCACGGAGGAGCTCAGATGAAATATGCCACTAGCGGTCACCCAGGTACCGACCGCGCCAACGTCGCTTAACCAGCACGATCACTTTCGGACCGTGCTCGCAACTAGGCTACGAGCTCCTCAATATATTATATATATAATAGATAATGTCTTAATATCGTGCAACGTTTGAATATGGTTAATAAATAAATCTAAAGTAAAGTAAAATACACTTTATTGCACAAATAGAAAACAACAAACAGGAGATAGAAAAGGAAATACTGAAGTACAATTTAGGCGGCCTTATCGCTAAGAGCGACCTCATCCAGGCAACATTCGGGCAGAGGAAATGATTTCGAGAAAGAGGTAGTAGGTGCTGTGTGTGAACTACTGTCGGGTTCATTTTGTGGAGGTGTCCCACTATCCCAATGAGAATCTTTCTTCAATCTTCCTTCAAGTGTCAATTGAGAATCGCTGCTTAACTTATGAGGCTAGGGCGTGGAGCGATCTCCGAAGAGTAAATTCCGCGCGGTGCCAGTTACAAGCGTCAGTACACAACTTACCCCTAAGGGTGGAGACAAACCACTGGTAGTTGTTAAACTGTGTCAAAGGTACGCTGCGCGGGCGCAGCCGGGGGCGCTAATAATAGCCAACCGGCGTACTGCTGCCAACCATGGGCCAAGCAATTTGACTTTAAAATGCGAAATTGAGATGCAAAATTAAGTACCAGGAAATGACAAGGAAGTACTGTTTCAAAGTTTCGAATAACACATTTAAACCTAACGTCATCTTCATCATCATCAGAGTAGACATGACAATAGTACCTACCCCACAAGGCCGTCAAGAACGCCACTGACGACTTCCAACTCAAACGCCTAGAAGACCTTGACGCCAGAAGCCATGTCCGTAAAACGCGTCTGAGCCCTCCTATAACTGCACCTTCAACTCTAGCGAACAGCTCTGCTGCTCTGTCTGTGACCGAGTCTTCAGGACGAAGTTTGGCTTCGCTAGCCACCTACGAGCGCACGCCAGGAGCTATGCTTAGCTCGCCGTCGACGGATACGTTGTGGAGGACATCATCATCATCATCATCACCTACCCCACATCTGTTACTCTTTTTGATCGACACAACTGTCAAAATCCATGCATTTGAAACAAGTCGCGATTCAGTTTTTCGATTTGATTCTTTTGAATCGCCTTGCACTTCTCGCTGGCGCCATCTTTTTCAGTCGGCCCTGAAATCGTGGTGTCTTCCTCCTATCGTGTAGTCAGTTCGAACGTAGGCCTTTAACATGCCACTTGAACTGCTGTCGTGCACCCCGCCCGCTTTCCATGCACCCTTCAACCAAATCTACGATGATATTTAGCGAAATCTACCAGTCCCGAACGGTGGGTCATGCCATGACACAAATTGGGGGGACTTTACCTATTAGGTAATCTGGGACTTTACTCAAAAGGTATGGACTTTAACAGATATAGAAATAGAGACCTAAACACAATAGTAATTATTCAAAACCGATACAAATTGACAGTTTCCAGCTTTAGTTCAGTCATCGTTAATTTTAGTCATCGGTAGATGCACAGGATATCCTTGTTTGAACTCAAAACAATGACCACATAACACGTGATAATATATTCCTATATTACAGCTATATAAAATTAATTTACTGTGCTACCACAGCTACCTGGAGCTCCGAAATTAAACATAAGAAGAAGAAGAACATGCTGCTCCATACATTCTTTGGGTGCCCTGCAACTACTATCTTTCACAATCTGGATGTGCTCGGTAATCTTATGCGTCTACTGTTAACTACCATCCACACACATAATACCATGTAAATACACCCGCCGTGCCATCACCCTCCCACACACTCAGTACCTCACATACACACTAATATCCTCATTCATACAAACAAACACATTCATACAAAACAACACGCACACACTGTTGCTTTCTTCGTCCGTGCAGTCACTAAGGACCAGCTTAATATCAGCGCTGTGGCTTGCCTCAGCATTATGCTGAGCTGGTGTACCCTTTTTGGCACTGTACCGCACCGGATGTTGTGCTGCATGTATTAATCTTTGTATACTTCTGTATTGTGTCCTATATTCTGGTGTATACAGTGATAAATAAACGTTTTCAATTTTCAATTCTTTTTTCAAGAATTATTAAAGATAACAAGTTAAGTAGAAATACGAAGAGTCCCGTTCTCCCTTTTTTTGGGGAGTAGACACTTGTCATTTTGCGATATTCAGCCAATTACCTACCCGAGATAAATAAAATATAGGTTAGATGGTGTTATGAGAACCCATATCGGCCTTCGCGACGTGCTTTCTTGACCCGATCGCGCCACTTCGTATAGTAGGTCAAGGCGTAGCATCTGTTCATGATAATCCGCAGATTATGACGTATTTCTGATGTGTGTAACGTAAGGGCAGAAAATTTATTCAGGCACTTTGATGAAAAAGGTGTTTTGAATGGTTAGCTGTTTCTTAAAGAGATAGCTATTATATATATTAGTATTGCCTAAATATTTAGATTTAGCCTGAGTGTAGATCCTAATGTGAAGGATCGCCTGGGGTGGTACCACCCGCTTATCTATTTCTGCCGTGAAGCAGAAATGCTTGCATTTCTGTTCCGGTTTGAAGGGTAAGAGAGCCAGCGTAATTTCCGGCACATGAGGCAATCCATCTTAGTCCTCAAGGTTAGCAGATAGCTCATTGTGTGACCACTTAACATCAAGTGGCCCTTTTGCTCACCATAATTAATTTGAAAAAAAAAACTTACATGGAGATAAAGAAACCTCAAACAAATGCACTGAATATCCAAATACTTAATTATCTACCTACTTAAGTTTTAACAATCCACCTGTTTTAAGAGATAATAAATTGCAACTAATTATAAACATATTTTTTTTCCCTTTATTTAAATAAAAACTAATTATATCGTAAAACATAATACTCGCATAAGCCACAGGGCTTGTGCACCAGTAACGAATCGGTCGTATTATTACCTGTTAAATTTGAAAAAATAAATAAACATTAATTATTATTATTTATTTATTTTTTAATTTAAAGTGAAAAATACTTTAAATTAATTCGCTAAACATTGTACTCAGTATTGATAAACTTGTTGATTTAGGTGGTAAGTTAATTAAGGAGTCAATGTTAAATGTAAATTAGATACCCACTTGTCACTGTGTACAAGGTAAAGAAGTATTATTGGTCCTTCTTTAATTAATCATTATACCAAAAAAAACCTAATAAACCACTTAGATTGGACTATGAACATGTACATGTAGTGTAGGTTTTTTTTAAATATCAAGTAGGTAGGAATACAGTTATTCACCTTGAATCAATCAATTTTTTTATATTTCTTGATATCATCATCATCAGCCCATGTCATCCCACTGCAGGGTATAAGTGTCCTCTCTTTTGTACCACCCTATACGATCCTGTGCTATTCGCATTCAGGTCTTCGATACGACTTTGGTGATGTCATGCTACTCCTCTTTTCCCCGAACTTGGCCACCACTCAGTGAGGGCTCTGGTCCACCGGCCATCACCACGTCTAACCATGTCTCCCGGTTTCCCACGTCCCATTTCTTGATATGCAATAAATAATCATTGAACTGGATCTATCCACCTACTGCATAACATGAGTTTTACTGCACTAATGCATGACTCAAGAATACCTACTTAGGTAACAAAGTAAGTAATAATATGCTGATATAATGTCGAAGAGCATGAATCACGCCACCAAGGCTGTGCAACATCTGACGACAGTGACATGGCGCAAATGGGCATAGGCAAAGGTGGCGGCCGACCACATCACATACTTGCACCTGTACTTGTGTTTTGTTGTTAATTATCATTGGTGTGACCTTCTGTGATCATCAAAGTTAAGTGACTAGACAAGCCTAAAACAGACAAATGTTTTTTTAAGCTCAGTTTAGAGGCTTTGGTACGCAACAAGGTGACAATGTCAGCCTAATTAGGGTCACTAAGAAAAGGGAATACAAGTTCATATATTATTAGAGTCAGCCCTCACTTTGAGAGCCAAATTAGCAAATAACAGTAAGTGTTTCATATTTTTAGATAAGGGCTGACTCAAAATAATATTGAGCCTCCCATTTTGGAGCCTATTGAGGCCGACAAATGTTTTTATTTTAGTATATTGTTCTTGAGGCTTTCAGCTCATTATAGAACCATGCCAGCTTCATAGGGAAACCCAGGGTCTCATATCACTAATTCACTACACTGCTGGTCTGAGACAGCACCCGATATAGGTGAACAGTTTGATCACTAACATCATGATTAACTTGCCGATTTCACAACTTAGAACTTTACTTATGTTAAGCAATGATTGTGATTGATGGATCTTATCTTCCTATCAAGTTACGTCAAAGGTGAATCAGACAGGTCTAACAGATGGTTTGGTAAACACAGACACTGTCCACTAGTTAAACTAGATATCTTATCTCATGACAGTGGGCGAGGGATAACCCCAGCGGCACTTCGACCCTCAGGGATCTTTTGTGCTCACCCCTTACCTTAGTCTCCTTCCTGTTCCTTAAAGATGCTTTGCATCAAGGGCGCTATACAGCTTACAGGAAGGAGCCTATAGTCCTCTGGTTTCGGGTAGGCTCTAAAGTAGGAGAAGACTCTAAACTAGATAAGGTGTATGTATGTACTATAAGGCCTGGACTATATGCCTCGGTTCCAGCGGCAGTTCGGTTTACTGCAGCCTATCACAAGCGTTCCGCTTTCCCCCCACTTGAAGTCAGCACCTCGTGATTGGCTGCAGTGAACCGAACCGGGACTGGAACCGGCGCATATAGTCCAGGCCTAAAAGATTGATATTATGATAAATTAATTGGCGAAATTAATAAATTCCTTACTCACTAATAGGTGGAAAATAGCATAGAAACAAGCATAGTGTCGAGTATTCCCTCTTCTGTGAAACTATTAACATTCCATATATTAAAACTATCCAGTATGGATGGATGCATTCTTCCATCTTTCCATAGCAAGTGCAAGTATTAAATTTTTATTATCGACATGTTTTTCAATGTGTTTCATGATATTTATTTTACACTTGTGGTAGGTAAATATTAAAGCATGTATTTATGTCAGCTCAATATTGAAATATCTGAATGTTGCAAGATAATTTTTATCAGACACTTCTGGCATTGTTCAACATAGGCTAACTAAATCCAAAGCTAAAACTAAAATAAACTGTTACACTCACTCATTTAAGTAGTGATGTTTTAATTTAGCAAGTGAAACTCTCGAATCGGAGTCATTGTTAAAACGGTCGAGACATGTCGGTGTCCATCTGTCTGTGTAAATACTAGAGGTGCACGATCTGGCCGATTTTGGTTGGGATGTCACTAGAGGGGTTACTGAGTTAGAAAAAATTCGGATTGGTTAAAAAATGAACTGTTTCACAGAAACCTAATAGATATGGAACGTATCAGACATATTAGGTTGTGTTTGGTTCATTATGACATCCACACAAAGAACCCCTCTTAGTGAGTGACTTCAAGTTCTCCTCCTGTCCCCTTAACGAGATTGACCCCGATTTTTACAAACTGGCAAAACGTCTAATGCGTGCACCTCTAGTAAAAACTAAATAAACAAAAAGAAAATATTTAAAAAAAAAATCCATGATGATTATGTACTTGTTATCAATATTGTGAGCACAGTTTATAGTTTACATCATCATCATCATCAGCAGCCTACTAATAGTTTACATAATAATATAAAAATAAAATCGAAGGGAATCTGATAACATTTATATCATACATACATAATAATAGTACAGATTTATTTACATAATGTCTTCATAACATGATTAATTCTAACAGAGTTTTCAAGTTCAAAGAAAACGGACAGACAGACAAAGTGATTGGCTAAATTACAAAGAGTGCACATGCAAAATAGGCGCTGAAAACGTCGAGTTGCGGAAATCAGCCCGTTATCACATTACAAAGAGTGACGGGTTCATAATAAGATTACTTGATTTCTTCTAGTGTAACTTTGATTCCACATAATAATATATGTATGTTTGTCTGTCATCCATCATGCCTATAAGTTTAGTCAGCTGATGTCCTTTTGTTAGTCAGATATGGAAGTCAACCTTGGTACCTCATAAATAGACTACCAGATTAGCCAATTTATGCAACACAAGTGTTGCATATAGTTGATGGATAAATGAATAAATCAAAGTAGTGATACTGGCAGTAATGTGCAAGTTTTCATGATGAAACACCAACACAATAATATTGTATGTGTGTAGTTTACACACCTAAACAAACTATTTGTCATACAACAATAGAGGGTCACTCTGTTCCACCAAGTCTTATTTCAATGATAAACACCCCTAAATGTGGTAAATTACGTGCTAAACGCTACAATTACAATTTTATTACAGTTTATAACCTAGAAAACGCAGAGGTGCGTAAACTGCTTTGTACAGTTAGGATTCGAAACTCACCGACTGTTGCGAACTCGTCGGGCGTTCTCCCGCCGGCCAGTAGCCACCGACACCAATCGATGGTCTCCCATTCATCGATAGCCTTGCTAGGGTTCAGCAGCACGTCCAGGAGCGGCCCCAGGTGCTGGGGCGAGCCACTAGCGCAGTCCGCATGGATGTACGCTGCAGCACCTCGCTTCCCCTTTTTCATCAACACTTGTGCCGTCGAATTAGACATTGTTAACTCACAATTTCATATACCCACTTCACAACTCGCACATAATACATAAGTCACTGTATATTTCGGTCACTCACGGAAGAAACACCATTTCGAGTTTTACATAAGGCAATGAACCCGTAACGCACTCGCGGTGTAACATTTTGCAAACACGTTAAATCATTTAGATGTAGGAAAACGAAAAAACGTTAGCGCGACCGATAAATAGCGATAGGAAGTCGTCGAAAATAGTTAAAAATAAGTTTATTTTATTTCACAGTCAAAAATAAGCAATGCGAAACAACTCGGCCATTCAATTTAGGGTTTCCAGCATAAAAAATAAAATGTGTTTTTAGGTCACCTACGTTCTCATTGCATTGTAAAAGTTATAATTGAATCTACAATAGAGATAGCCTACCTCGATATAAAAATCTATCTTCTATTTCTCACTATGGTCACGTTTGGTGCTTAGGACATACAAAAAAAACCTTTTTGTTCTTAGCAACACCAGTAAATGTCATATTCCAATGTGGTACACTGTGTTCTCACTATAATTTCATTTTATCGTTTTGTATATTGTAGGCAAAGTAACTCGAACAAAAATGTTCTTCTATCATCTGTGGTAGATAGAGACGTTCAGAATGTTATCGATCGATAGGTACCAGAAAATATGTTGATGATTCATTAGATATTTTTCTGAAATTTCTAAATAAAGTGCTTAGGTACTTGTTCACAAGGGCTAGAGGGAAGGTCATTTCTCGCAGTGCAAATTGGTGCGTAGCTACCAGACCACTGTTCCATAGCTAACAATGGGTCGTATCACCGTCGTGTAGAGCCATAAAGCAATCCTGGGGAATAGGCCCCAAGTTTTACCTATCATTCTACGGCACTGCCAGAACGTGATAGTAGCTTACTTTATTTTGTATTCAAGATGGCTATTCCAGCTTATCTTATAGTATGTTATATAGTAAGTTAAGTAACAAGACAAAGAAAAGACAGTAAGTTCCAATGAAGCGAAGTTACAGTGAGTTACTTCGCTTCATTTAAAAGCTGTAGCCACTTTTGGAACTGCGATTGGACACCTCTAATTTACTTTATATCATTCACTCATTCACTTCGCTGACTCACTAATTTATTCATTCCTTCGCTTGTCATATCAGGCATTTCATTCATTCATAAAAAAAAAAACATGTGGTGAAAGAAATTGCATATTTCTCCGATAGATTTCTATTCTTTTTCCTGAAAGAAAACACATGATTTATATTCCAGTTAAAGTGCAAAATAGTATAAAAACAGACTAATTTCGCATTATATTACAATAAAAGTTCAAAGCGACAAACAAATTCTTAAAATGGGTGAAGAAAAAAAGGTTATGTTTCACGAAATGGAGCTTGATGATCGGATATTGAAGGTATGTTTATAAATAATACATCTTCTAACATCCCTATGCTTTCACTTTACCTTTGAATACCATTCGTGTAGTAGTTTGATTAGATTCACGAGTTGGACGCGTTTTCAGGCTATTTCACAGCTGGCATGGCCTGAACCCACATTGATTCAAGAAACGGCTATTCCTTTGCTGCTGGAAGGCAAAGACGTTCTCATGAGGGCCAGGACGGGGTCTGGAAAGACTGCCGCCTTCACAATACCCGTCATACAAAAGATTTTGAACCTGAAAAACACAAGTACGCATCAGTGTATACGAGCTCTTATTCTGTCGCCAAGTAAAGAATTATGTGGACAAGTAAGTGGTTACGGTAATTTCTCATTCTTTTACATTCTGAAATTAACTAGTTGTATTAAGCGTGACTTAGATGCTATTAAGCTTACACCTAGATTGGTTAGGGTGTGTGTTGGGATAAGCACTGAGGGAAAAAGAGTTGAAATACAGAAAGAATACCTAATGGATGTGGAACCGACTTGGACATTTTATTTTAGGTTGCAATATGATAACCACACAATGAGTTCTTTGACTTCTCCTTGTGCAACACAGTGAGGTGATTCTCGCAGCATTCGACATACAAAAGTCAAGCGCTACGAAAGTGTTGTCACACTCACACATGTAATGTGTGCAAATGAGATAGGACTAATGTCGAATTCGACATTCCACTACGAGAATCGCTGTCCTGATCCCTAGATTTCCTGTTACAATTTTGTCATAAGCAGTGATCGGAGTAGGTAGAGCTGTTTTTGGTACTTGCCACATACGGTCATAATATGGATAAGTATGCCCAATAATCCCGGGATTTCCGGTTTTGAAAAAATATATTATTTAGATTTTTAACGTTATATTTGTTTTGGTACACATTTAAGATTGGTGGCGAAATATTTTTTTTAAGATTCGTGACGCTTGTGGGACCTATGGTAGTGGTTTAACATTTTCATAAGTTAATAATTAATAAAAAATCGTAAACCACCGAGTAAGGGCGAGGTTTATAAAAGAAATTTACAAAATTTGCGCGATAATTTAAAACGGGATCCCGGCGTCATCTCCATATTAATATAACCTTTGAGGACATTGACCCGAAAGAGCTCTACCTACTCCGATCACTGGTCATAAGAAATACTCACTGGCTTAGCAACTTGAAGTGGATCTTGGTCTCTGCCACCAAGAAATGTTACTGTTACCTGTCTTGAACTAGCTCCTGCCAACTGCTGGTCTGGATGTCATAAAAACATGTGCATAGCTAGCTATGAAATGAAACTTTTTGTCTTGTGGTTAATCATAATGACACATGTCTAAACACAAAATCATCTGCCCAATCATATCCGTTTTTCACTCTCACCTCTACAGGTGAGAGTGAGAAACAGATATGTACTACATATATGATATATGTACCAAAACATGCATAGAAGATGCAGCTTTTTTGGTTACAATATTTCAGATTACATCAGTAATAGGTGACCTCACAATAAAATGCGCCAGAGAGGTTCGGTGCATAGACATCTCGTCAAGTGACATGCAGACACAGAAGTCCCTGCTCTCCGACAAACCTGACATGGTGGTAGCCACTCCGTCACGGGCGCTGGCACATTTGAAGGCAAATAACATAAGGCTGAAGGAGGATCTGGCGATGCTAGTGGTCGATGAGGCCGATCTGATATTTTCCTTCGGTTATGAAGATGAAATTAAGGAATTGTTGAGGTAAATACGAATATCATTGTTTGAATTTAATTTTTTTAGCACTATTTCCTGTTAAGAAACTTTAGAATTAACTATTAGTAGCTACATCTGTTAAAAGTTTTTGGTTATTTTGATAATGGACCTGATTGACGAAACAATCACATATCTCTTTACAACTGAAGACCACATGGAAAGAATCATCAAACCGTCACTTGCAAGGAACATAATTAATGTTAAGTCATTCTTTAAGTGTCGTATCATGTCTATCTAGAACTGTGGTGTAGAAAGGGATAGCAATTATTTTTAACCTGACATGCTTTCAGCCACCTACCAAAGATCTACCAAGCAGTCCTGGCATCAGCCACCCTATCAGACGACGTGCTCAGCCTCAAGAAGATCGTTCTCCGGAACCCCGTGACGCTCAAACTGGAGGAGCCAGAGCTGGCTCCCTCGTCACAGTTGCAGCATTACCACTTGTTCGCCGAGGAGGATGATAAGGCGGCCATTTTGTATGCGTTGTTGAAACTGAACCTGATCAGAGGGAAGAGTATTATCTTTGTGCGGACAGTGGATAGGTGCTATAAGTGAGTGTGATGGTCCTAATTATATATATTATATTTATTTATTTGTCAGTTTCACAGCATAAAAAAAGCAAAGCAGCATATAAATCAAACAATTAAAAAATCTATACATGCCAATTACGAAACCAAACTGTTACAAATTTAATTATTAATTAATTGAATTAACTAATTTAACTTAATAACTGAAAGTAGGAGATAGGGATTACAATATGTTTGGTATATCAGCCCTCTAGGCTACGCCTGAAGCTGTTAGTAAGATAGATTCAGAGTTTGGGAAAATTTTTGCTCTTTGAAATCGAATCGAAATAAATCGAAAGTAGTGCTACAAGAAGAGCGTCGGTGGCGTCGTGGCTAGGACATCGGACTCCCATGCGGGAGGTCTGAGTTCGAAACCAGACAGTGCGATGTACCAATGAGTTTTTCGGTTTTTTCGAAAGACTTACGTTTACTTTACGTACAAACTTACTTTACATACGTACTTACTTTACGTACTTTACATTTACCGACTGCTCTGACGGTGAAGGAAAACATTGTGAGGAAACTGCATACTGAGATAACCAGTATGTAAAATGGTGAAGGCAATGGCAAACCACCGCTTTAAATCTTCCACGTGAGTCGTTTTTTGTGATTAATTCCTTAGGACGATCACGATCCTCAGCAATGAGGAAAATGACTTAGAAGGGAAGTGCCACAATATAATATAGAACAGTGGAATTTCAGTACTAACACAATTTTTATATAAGAAAGAACACAAAAAATTCCTATCTATCACTCGCCATGTCCCATATTTCATCACTACTATCCTCTTAGAATTTTTGCCCATAAGATGACCATTTTATATTTTAATTACAGGGCACTTCCTTACAAGAATAATTAAAGCTAACATTTATTTCAGACTAAAACTCTACCTAGAGCAGTTCAAAATCGGCTCGTGCGTACTAAACTCCGAGCTGCCAGCAGCGGTACGATGTCTCTCCGTGGAGCAGTTCAACCGCGGCCGCTACCAGATCATAGTGGCCTCAGACGAGAAGGCTCTGGAGAGGCCGGACGGGGGCCTGCTGGCCGATGAGGAGGTTGGGAGGAAGAAGAAGAAACGGGTAAGTTATTACATGGAAGTAGTAAAGTGGCGGTGGCAAAGTGACTAGAATAACGAACATTCTTTCACATTTTGTTTTAGTCGTCCAACTTTTCGTTTAAATCGATTCGTTTTCGATATCATCATCATCATCATCAGCTCATGTCGTCCCACTGCAGGGTATAAGCCTCCTCTCTTTTGTGCCACCCTATACGATCCTGTGATAGTCGCATACAGGTCTTCGATGCGACTTTGGTGATGTCATCCGCCCATCTGGCTGCTGGACGACCTACTCCTCTTTTCCCCAACCTTGGCCACCACTCAGTGAGGGCTCTGGTCCACCGGCCATCACCGCGTCTAACCAAGTGTCCCGCCCATCGCCACTTTAGCGTCGCAACCCGTTTTCCCACGTCTAGGACTTTAGTTCGTTGTCGGATCGCTGTGTTGCGGATCTTGTCCATTAGGGTGATACCTAATGGATATACTGAATGAAATTTTAGTCGCCGTGGTATGACAGCAGGTGAGTGGAGTAGAACCTAAATGAAACTAACACCACTCGAAAAAAAGCCGTCTAGATTATGTACTTAAAAATTAATAAAATTAAAATAACCTTTATTCACTGCCAATTATGAATTAACTTATCAACTACTATTAATTTATCAACTAGGTTTGACGTCGGCAGGTTGTCCCTGGACAGTACAATACAAATATAATACAATAAAATTAGAACATGAAGGCAAATGGGTCCATGACTCAGTATAATAGCTGACGACGGGGTGTCGTCAGCCATTATGCTGAGTCATGGACCCATCTGGTCATCTGGTATTCTGCCATGACCCGACATAACACAATAGTAAATCACACAAAATAATATAATTAACACTAAATAACAAAATTAACATAGGCCTCCTCCAAGTCCATCCACTTTTCTCTATCCCGGGCCGCTCCTCCTCCCTTGGGCAGGTCGTCCTCCCAGCGTCTCGCTGGTCGGTCTCTGGTACCACTCTGTGATTTTTCTTGTCCATTTGTCCCTTCTGGATCTCATGTGACCAGTCCATCTCCATTTCAGAGTTCTCGCATTACGGATCACATCAATTACTCTCGTTCTGTCTCTAATTTTAGTAAGCCGCCATCTATCTTAATAAACTTAAATTTACTCTGAAAACATGGCTTGTGGAAAGATGTTGTTATACGTGAAGGAATCTTTGGACGATAAGCGTTGATTGATTGTAATTTGGTTTTTTTTTTCTCTTTTTCTTTTTTTTTCTTCTCATAATCTGTATAAATGTATGTTTTTATTAATTTGTGAATTTGGTGTATATGCCTGTAAAGGTAACGTTTAGTGTGACGTGTTTATGCAACTATATCTGCAATATTTGTAATTCCTACCTAAACTTTTACACAAAAAACTTATCTTATCTTATCTCATAGCCTTATGCCTAACAAGCTCCACTCTTTACATGCAGAAACTTTAAGTTTCTGCGTGTTGCTATTAGTGTATGACCATGTTTGGCATCCGTATATGAGTACAGGGAGGATACATGTATCAAAGATTATGTATTAACCTGAATCTATTTTGTTGGCACATGCAAAGTTAAACATGTCAGCGCAAACAACAAGTAACGTCATAGTGCACGTGCAATGCCCACCTGCGCTTGCGACGAAGCAAACACGCAGCAACAGCCGATAGAACGTCATGCCGCCCCCCACTACCTGGCCTCTATAAAAGCGGGCGCCCGACCCGAGGTGACATCATTCTCTTGCGACTCGTCGACGAGGCAGTCGGACTTATTTTATTAGAGAATATTGCATTTCCGAATAATTAACCGTAACTGGTTGCTATCAGGGGACTCTCGTCTGGCCGGTTACTATCGAATGTCTAACCGGTGACTAGTGGTCGCTATTGAGACGGTTAACCCGTGGCTAGTTAGTGTCCAGTAACTAGGCAGTAACTAATTTGCTGTTAAATAACTCTAAAATAAGTTGATTGAGTCAATATAGTAGAACCACAGGGTGAGGACAACCCGGAGAATGATACCGGGTCATCTATGCCCATACCCTCAGATCTGACAAACACAAAACGCATGCTGTTAATGTAGAATCTACAGTAAATATTTTTGTAAAATATCGGTACCGAACACCGGTATTTGACCAAAATATAAATCAATTTGGTCAAGACCATTGTTCCGATTGAGCTGGAGTGAAGCTAGGAAGGTGGCACAGGACAGAGCGGCGTGGAGGTCCTCAGTACCTCCAGGGTACCATAATTGTCCGATTTGTTTCAAAACTGAATTTTACAGTGGTACGTTACGGCGTTCTAGCCATTGAGCTCCTATGAACGCATCTCTAATCATGTCACTGTTCCGCAGCAAACATCGAAACGCAAGAAAGACAAAGAGTCAGGCGTGTCGCGAGGAATCGACTTCCAGAACGTGTCCAATGTGATCAACTTTGATTTCCCCCTCGACGTCAACTCGTACGTGCATAGGGCGGGTCGTACCGCCCGCGGAACCAACCAGGTAAATAAAAAAAAAACCCTTTGCATGCTATGGAAGAAGGTTTTCTTCCACTTTCTTTTTTCTTCTTTCGTGTCATATGGTCAGTGGCAGCCAACCTATTTGTTTGTTTATTTACATATTTCATAACAATACTAACAGTTATTTGAATTGTCAGAGTTGTTCAGGTCGCCCGTAGGCCTCTGACATGATCGACAGCCGGGATGGACAGCTTAACCAGGACTGTCTGAAGGTTGCCGGGAAAAGATCGCGCTTGGCGATAAGGCCGTCTAAATTGTACCCCGATAATTCTATGATTACCTATTGTTTGTTTTATTCTTTTGTACAATCGAGTATATTTTTCTTTACTTTACTGCTACAGGAAGCTGTTGCTTAACATGCTCTCCTAGGCACGGTGGTACCTCACATGAAATAAGAGAGAAAGAAAGAATTTATTTCAAACTAGCTGTTGCCCGCGACTTCGTTCGCGTCATATAGCCTATGTCACCCGGGGATAGTGTAGCTTCCCAACGGTGAAAGAATTTTTCAAATCGGTCCAGTAATTTCGGAGCCTATTCAATTCAAACAAACAAACAAAAAATCAAACCTTTCCTCTTTATAATATTGGTATAGATAGCGCACGCATACAAACAATTAGGTACAGAAGATAAAAATAATATTAAACATATATATTATTATAAAAATAAATAAACAAAAGTAATTAAGTTTGATGAAGGTGGTGTGCAGCACCGGACAAAGGGGACTGCCTCAGCCTGTTGTAGCGTAGCGCTTTTAGTACTGCAGCGCTGATTGTCAGGCATTTTTTTAAAAAATTGTGGCACTAGTCTAGTCATCTTGGTTCTGACCGCGCATGTCATTGCCCAACTTACTTGACCACTGTCAGACCATGCTCCGAGGCTGCGAGCCACTCATTAATGAAGAGGTTTTGCTTGTACTTCGTCAGGCGAGCAACTTGCCTTTCAACCAGCTTATGTTCTCAAATTAGATCTAAATTGAATTAGTTGCGAGCACAGTCCGAAAGTGATCTGTCTGAGCTACTCCGTGCCTCGGAGAGCACGTTAAGCAGTCCGTCCCGGTTGTTGTCGTTCGGCAGCATTCGTTAAGCCATGTCAGAGGCCTTGGGGCAGCCTGAACAACTCTGGCAATAAGTTGGCCGAGGTTAAAAACGGCCAATAGGACATAAAACGCAAAGTGTTGCGTAGATGGAGCCTAGCACACTCCGTAAACAGAAATGCAAAACGAAACGTCATTTTTGAAGATATAACAAATTTCTCGATATTTGGGTTAATTTAATTTCTCAAGCTATAGTAAAATTGTGATGATATCATGACATAATAGCAAATCTAAAAAATCTGTTAAGACAGCGTGGCGCGAGTCTGAAGGATAAAAAAAGATTTGGTGAAAAGGAACGTATCTGCATGTTGATTGATACGTACAATTGTGCTAGTGGGCCTCTAGTGGTAAAACATTGCAGGATTCTCCTATTTTTCCAACATCCACTGTTAGCTGGTCACACCGCCCATATCAATTTAACTAGCCATTTGGTCACGTGTCAGGGCTCGGTGCTGTCCTTCGTGTCGATACGAGAGAAGCCGCTCATGGACGCCGTGGAGGAGCACCTGTCGACAGGTTTCAAAGGACAGAAAGTGTTACAGTGAGTTTCATTCGCCTTACATTCTTTAGCATAGAAATTTTCATGCTTCAGTATTGCGCATTAATTGAAATTGAAAAAGTTTATTTGGCACTGTAAACACCAGAATATAGCAAGTATACAATACAGAATTCGATTCCGTGGTTACAGTAATTTAATTAAATTTAACCGTTGATTAAATCAGACAAATGAGTCCATAATTAAAACATTAAAAATTATAACAAATATCATACAATTACAAAAAAAATCGCATAATTAGTAAGCAATTTTGTGGGAGGTCCGGATTCGAGACCGTGCAGTGCCATGTACCAATGAGTATTTCGTATTTTTCGAAGACTTACGTACATTTACCGACTGCTCTAACGGTGAAGGAAAACATCGTGAGGAAACCTGCACACTGAGATGAGCAGTGTGTAAATGGGGTAGGCACAAAAGATCCTCAAGGGTCGAAGTGCCGCTGGGTTAATCCGGCCCCCTATCATATAAGATAAGTAAGTAATATGTTTATTTCACACACAGCAATGACCGAAACAGTTATAATTATAATAAAATATCAAAGGTAAAAATATCGAAATCATGTCTGATGGTCTGCTGTTGTTGTGAAAAGGGCCTCAACTCAGCTTATTGCTGCAGACAAGAATGGCACTGTAGTAGGCACAGCGCTGGTAATCTTCCTAACCAAAGCGTCAGTGTAAAGCGTTGTCGATTTTATTTTTGAATTTGAACGTCCAGTACACGAAATGTCATGCGCAGAATTTTGTTGCAAAGCGGCACATGTAACCCTCAAAATATTTACATCTAATAAATTAGTACCCTATAAATTCAAAGTCAATTTTTTAACCCATTGCTTCGTAAGGTGCTATTGCTGATGTCTCACTCTATACAGGAAGTACGAGTTCGCACTAGAAGAGGTGGAAGGCTTCAGATATCGGTCGAGGGACGCGTGGCGCGCGGTAACCAGGATAGCCGTGAGGGAAGCCAGGCTCAAAGAGATCAAGCAGGAGCTGCTCAACTGTAAAAAGTTGCAGGTGAGCTGATGATGAAGCGGAACTAATCTCGCAATTTTGTAATGAATGTAAATGTACCAATGTACACTGTTCGTGAAACAGTCTCGCGAGGGGCCTGAGGCGGTAGCGGGGGCCGGAATGTCAAAAAATTGAAATGTTACAACGAAGTGTCATCTCTCAACTGACACGGGAAGGGTGTGCAACGTTTTCCAAGAAGAGCGGAATAACCAAGTTGCTAATTGCACGTATTTTTGTACACAAATAAGAATTTCTTCGTCATTAAAAACTTAATTACTTACCAGCATACAGTCCACATTTATTTCAACCAACGGATCCCACGGTCGACACCTAAGAGGACGTTGCCTACATACACAATGTATTGATAAGGGTCAACACAGACAACCAACAGTCCGCCGCGGACTATCCGCGGCGTTCTGTACGCGGACTCAACTCACACGATGTACACTCATTTCGTCGAATCCATTTCGAAACTCTTGTTATGGAAGCGCACATTCTGAGATTACGTTGTGTTATTTATCTACTTGAAATACAAGAAAAAGAAATTAAATTATTATTACACGTTCTGGTCCGCAATTGTCGTTCGTTGTCATATTTCATACAGTATCAGGTATCTTATTATA
This sequence comes from Hofmannophila pseudospretella, assembly GCA_947369225.1. NCBI lineage: Eukaryota > Metazoa > Arthropoda > Insecta > Lepidoptera > Oecophoridae > Hofmannophila > Hofmannophila pseudospretella. The sequence continues at coordinate 1,045,814 of OX376324.1, forward strand.
AAATCGTACACAGTGACCCATAAATGATGTGTTTACTAAGTCTAAAAAGTCTACAGCGGTACTTTTTGTCCGCGAAACTAATAGTGTTATGTGAAGTTATGTCATAGATTTCTGTATTGTCTATTTTCAAGGACTAAATAGTACGCCGCGGACAATCCATCGTCTGCGTTCAACCTAAGGCTCAGTTTACATTGCCACGGAATGGCATGGAAGCGAATTTTCGCAGCGTAATTGTACATAGCATAATGAACTTTATGTCAATTGTGTAACTTACAAACTAAATACGAGCCAAAACAGAGGTCGCGCGTCTTCCGGGGAATCCTCGCGCATTCTCGAGAATTCCCCTAGCGGTAAAGCGTGTTTAGTTTGTATGTTGCACAATTTACATAAAGTTCATTATGCTATGTACAATTACGTTGCAAAAATTCGCTTCCATTCCATTCCGCGGCAATGTAAATTGAGCCTAAGACTTCTTCATTAAATTTTATTTCAGTTCCGTAACCCCAAGCATATCCAATCCTAAATGATGACCGTTATAAAGCTCGGAGTCGATCACAATGACGACCGTCTAATCTTCTCTCTGACCCCTTTACTGCCTACCATCCACCACCCACCAACCAACCAACCGCTCTAACTGAACCCTTCTTCCAGGGTTACTTCGAAGAGAACCCTACCGACTTGGCAGCTCTAAGAAGAGACAAGGCTCTCCACACAGTGAAGGTGCAAGCCCACTTGTCTCACGTGCCGGAGTACCTGCTCCCAGCCGCGTTGAGGAGCGAGGATGTCGCTGATGATGAGGTGACTCCAGCCCCTGTGAAGAAACGGAAGCAGAATACCCATTTTGGTAGCGCTAAGAGGCATAGGTATCAGGTGAGTTGTCATTTGACTTGTTTTGGTAATTAAAATCTATCTTAAAAGAAGTAAAGGTTTATTAATGGGTCATATACCAATTATGTAGATTATGGCTCGAATGTTTCCCGATATTTCAAATTTTTCCGTGTATAGGACGGATTAGAATATATATTCCTACCGCCACTGGTCAAGCGTGTCATACGAACCAACTAAACCGAGTAACTTGCTGATGATAAGATCCCTTCAGGGCCCGCCTGGCTAGCGAGCATCCTTCTTGTAAAGTCTGTGGTCAAATATCTTCGCTCCGGCGTTGATGTATTTCGTCAGTGTTTATAGAAGAGCCAGTACTTACTAAGCCCGTGTGCTCCATCTCCGACCTCAACGTCACTTACCACCAGGTGAGATTGAGGACAGACGCAGGTGTAGTCGTAAATAAAAGAAATAAATTCACGAGTGAATACATAATCGCAATGATATTTACATACGATTTCAGTACATGTTTAATTAAAATGTATCTTTTACATTTTCCCTGTATTCCATTTCCCCATCAGATTTCCCTGGCTCCCACACTAGGATACTCTGTGTTGTGGGGGCCAGTCTCTTCCGATAAATAAATTATGAAAAACATAAGGCAATGCTAAATTAAACAGTTAATAAGCGTGTATGTGGTGTGTGTGAGGGGTGTGTGCGTATGTATAGGGGAGTGAGCGTGAGATGGCGTGTGGGTGATGTGTGTATGTGGTGTGTGTGTGTTAGGGGGTGTATGTATTTTACTCTTTTTTTGGTGAATTTCAAATATCAACACAAAAAACAGTTATAAATTATAATACTAATAATAATATAATATTTCTGCATAACCCCATGGTTAGCTGGTAGAAAATGCCGCAAGGCATTAAGCACGCCTCGTGTACACCTTTTTTTGTGCATTGAAGTGTAAATAAATAAATAAATAAAAATGATACTGAATAAGTCCATTACAAGCGATCACCATAGGATTTTTAAACAAGCTGTTTCCATCATTTTTTCAATAGTGCTCTAATCTTTACAGGCGCGGCAGAGCGATCCCCTGCGCAGCTTCGACGTGAAGAACCTGAAGAATGTGAAGAAACCGTCGACCACAGGCGATACATAGCCCTTGTTAGTATCTGTGGAGGAACTTTTATACAATAAACCCTGTTCCAGCATGTTGACCTGTTGCCTTTGTTTTATTGTTTGTTTTATGACAATAACATAATGCTGTTTTTCTATTTCAACTTGTGATGTACGCACTTTTAGAAATAATCGCAGGAGTTACAATGTTCTTTGTTAAATCTGCCGAATAGCGTTCGGACGTTTTTGGCATCGATTCCGGAGATAAACGAAACGTTCCGCTCTCTCGTACACAATCTAGTATATGGTAGCCACCCCGGAAGCGAACGCCACCCCTTTGTCTTTTAACAAGTTGATGGTTGATCATCTGATGATTACTTTTGGGGCATAGACCTCCGTTTTAATGAGGGTATTGGCTATGATCCACCATGGTGACCCAATGGTAATTGACGGATTACAAATGGTGTGAAACGTCTTTTTTCAAGATATTTTAATTGTTAAGGAGAGCAGACAACCAAACGGGCCACCGACGGTAAGTGGTCACCGTCGCCCATAGACACCTCACCTCACTAATAATGTTATTAGAGGGTTTTCAAAGCGCTGCTAACCTTGAAAATCTTGATGCAGTGCATCATGTACCATCATGACATGAGCTATGATCTACCTCTCTTTTACGTCCTCATGTTTCGAGGGGTATCAATTTTGTTATTTTTCTGTTTGTTTTAAATCAATGACAGAATATATATGAATATAATTGTTTATACTGAACATCTGTGCCTTTTTCTTGCAAATAAATGTGTTACTTAGATTAGAATAGAATAGAAATACATTTATTGCCAAATACTCAAAATTTTAAGTACAAAGCACTATAACAAAGCACTATGTATATTAGTCAAAAGGGGGGAAAGTCAGCAAACGCTGACATACACGGGTAGCAACTATGCAGCGCTGTTTTTAATTTCACCCCTTATCCCTAACTTACTTTACTTTACAAGAAGTATTCATTCCACAACAGTGGAGACGGTAAATTAGCTAAAATAAGCTTTGAAAAAACCCCCCAAGTATTTCTGATAACGAAACATAATGTTCAAACCCCCTGCATGTATTTCTAAAAACGCGTACAACTCCATAATGTATTGTTGTTGAAATAAATAATATCTGATGTCGTGTTTCTTTTTCACACAGTGCCGGCCGGCGCGGGGTAGAGGTATTCGGAACTCGGTTAGTACGCGGTTAGTACAGGGTTCAATCCATGTTGCAACTGTGGCTTTGGAGCAATAAATTGTTTTATGTTGATTTTATCTTTGTTTTCTCTGGGATGGGTTTTGGGGATAATGGCTGCGATTCGGGGGTGGCCGCCAAGTCTAAACCTAAATGAAACTCACGCTTACTCATATATAGTTATCGTGGTGGCAGTCCCTCGTTGCGAGGATGACTTCTGCTAATCCTAGGTATATTGTTGTTGTCTCTGGTGCGTCTTGAAGTGGCTCAACAACCCGATCCTGGAGTTGCACTCGCGACCGCATATGCTGCATTTCGTCACCGTTGGCAGCCTGTCTCAAGGCCGGGTTTGCCTCTTTCTCCTTCCTCTTACGTCTTTTCTCTGCTTCAGCTTCCACCCTCCCCGTCTCGAAAGATTTTGCAGCTTCTTCGTCAGGCCACCTGACTCATATATACTAGATTGTATACGACGTTTCGTTTAGCGATTTTAGCGGCCACCCCTGAATCGATGCCAATTAAATCTTAGGGAATTACTTTACAAATTGATTTTTGTGTTTGGTTGTTGATAATATATTTGTTATTACATGAGCATCCAATGTTTTAGAACTAGGTCGGACTGGAATTAAATTACCCATGGCATAGATGTATTAATAGGAAATCTTAAATTTCAGGCAAATTTTCTAGCTAACTATACGAAAGGCCCATTGATATAGTTATAAATAGATAGTGTTGTAGCAACGGGATCTGCCACCCCTCTCCATATCCCAGAAGTCCAAATAGGCGTGGGGGGAGTCACAGGGGTCATAGATAACTTAAAATTACCCTTAAAAATCGTCGGTTTCCATGTTCCATGTTGAGCTAAGACCATGCCTGAGTTCAAACATCACGAGAATAGATACTTATTTTAGCCCCTCCACTCTATTTTTTGTAGCTAGGCTAGGACAACGACCACCCCTAATTTTGTAGGCAAATTTCTAGCTTGAACTTTACCTCCAGTTACCACCTGTTTGAATCGTTTCTACGAGTACCTATTTATTTTCAAGATTACGTTGCGTAGTCGATATGATAATGCGGGCTATACACTACCTGACGTCAGATGTGGCATTTTGGACATTTTCAGAATACGGAATATGCATATTATTAAAAAAAATATGTAACGTTTTTTATATATCTATTGACAATTATAATGACATTATATTTTTATTTAGATAAGTAATTCAAAAAGCTCAAACGCGGTTCGCTATGGGCGTGACGTCATAGTTCATGTAAACAAATATTTTGCTAGTATTCTTTTTACGTGGTTTATTGGATTTATCAAGTTTATTTAGTGTTAACTGTTTATTCAAAATAAAATAAAACTAATATAACAATAAAATAAATGCTGAAGCTAAAATTACAAAATACCTAACTATTTTACAAATAAAATACCTGACCTAGGTCGCTCCCTGCAGGGAGTGTCCCGAGGAGGCTGGCGGCGTTGCCCCGCTGTATAGCGAGGCTTATACGCTGAGCGAAGTAACTGCAGTGTTTGAGCGAAAAACTTAGTAAAAACCGATATATTCAGTGACAAATATGATTAATTCAGTTTTGTTTACATAACCTTTGACGTCACAAGCAAAGCGGGAAATGGCGACCCGTTTGAATTGATGTAACCGGTAACGAAACTTTAAATATTTTTTCCAAGTTAAAAACGTAATACATTTTTTATGGAATATAAAAAGTTTAATAAATCGATTTATTAAATTTAAAAAATAACGGAGATCTGAATAGTACAGAGAAATGAAAAAACAATAAAAAAATTTGTAAATTGCATATTCGACATTATGCGCCTGGACGGGAAAATACGGTGAGTCGTATTTGTACGGGGTAGATATGAGAATAACACAAGAATGTTATTTAAAATATAAGATATTTGCTATCACGGCACCTTTGGAAACTAGATGTTTTATTTTATTTATTGAATATTATTATGTTGCTCATTTCAGTCTTCTTTTAGACACCTGATTCACTGATAAAATAGATTTAAATTAAGTCTAATTTATTTATGTAGACGCAGACATTAATCTATGATACGTTTTTCGGTCGCATATTCCAGTAATGAGTTGACCTGACATGGTACTCAACTTAGTCGGGTAGTGTATAGCACGCTTTAACTTTATTAATGTTTATTGAAGGTTATTCGTTTATGGCCTATTATAGCGTTGCTGGCAACGATTTTAACTATATAATGTTATGTTATTTCACGTTGTGTACCTATATATCTTTACATCTTGTTCTAGTTTCGATAACAAACTGCTTGCGAATGATTTCATGAATTTGAATTACCTATTTCGTCTTAATGCTCTGGTCCATCAATTTAATTCAAGCCTCTCTTCTATTGTATTCCCTTCATCTCTTGAACAAATTGATCGTCACTCTTTTTCTTTTGATTTTGTACGCCCTGATTCATAGTCGATCTATAATTTTCTTCCAACTCTTCTTCTTGGATTGGAGGAGTCTTAAACTACCTAACTACGTATTTTAAGGTTAATGTCAAAGTTACCAGCGCATCGAAAACCCTCAACGTTATAGTGAGGTTAAACGTCTGGGTGATGGTGATCAGGTGGCCCGTTTGATTATGCTTGCTTGCTTATCGTATGGTTAGTGGCCAACTGGTTTGTCAGAGTTGTTCAGGCCGCCCGTAGGCCTCTGACATGGCTTAACGTCCGTGGCTTAATATAAAGTGTACGACTGTACGCCAATTTGACAGTTTTATTTCCGACATTACAAAACAAAGACATTCAGAAAATCAGTCATTTCGGGAAAAGGTATTTTTGGGTTTTGTGCGTTGTGTAGATCAGTACATTATGACATTCAGACCTACCCGACCGAACGGCTGGTACTGACCGCGCCCAACCTGCACGATCACTTTCAGACCGTGCTCCTCCGTTTGATTATGATAGTTGAGGATTTGAAGGACCGCGCAGAACGCAAGTCCTACTACCAAAAATTACACGCACGACATACCCCTGTTTGGGATAGTCACAGACCGGCGAGAACTGGCCGCAGTGCAATGGCCAGCACCGACCTGGGGTAACCGCCTCCTTGATCACGGTAGACCCTGCGCAAGGTTAGTATGCCTGCCACCACCTCGCGGTCGAGTATAAGGGATCGCCGGAAAATCTTAACACCGCCAACTAAAACGATCATCAGTGACATCTGTTGTTGGAGGTGAACAGTTTCGTTTGGGGTTGCTAGTGCTGAAAAATTGTCGATGAGCGCGGGTGATTTTGAGGTCTGATGATTGTTTTAAATGTGTTGTAGGTGTGTTTAGTTTTTATTGGAGTTTTATTGCTTACTTCGATAATATTTGAAATTATTTTGTCGACTGATTTTACAGTCAGTGGTTATTGATTGTAATTTCAATGATTACAGTGAATTTTCTTTAATCTCGGCGACCTTTTATGTAGCGTAGAGAGATAATGAGATGATTGTACATAAATGAGATCCCGAGACCTTCAATTAGATTTCTCAAGCAATTCGTAGATGCTTGTAGGTAGGTCCTGTATCGCTGATAAGATTTTATTAGTAGGTACAAAATTGATTCAATAGAAATTGATTTGATAACCAACATTATTTATTTCTAAGCAAGCTGAAGTGGCGGTAGATTGGTCATATCGCAGAATTGACAACTGTTGGATTAGAGGTCATTCTAGAGCTAGAGTTGAGATGACAACAAGGTAAGATCTTTATCTTAAGAGAAACAATAAGAAAGGGCGATCCTGATGACGATAGTGGCTGATCCAGGGGGGATGCGGCTAGGAAGGCATGTAAGATCCCTACCATAGGGCGCGATCTTCGACTCGCCCTTGTTTTTAGTACTATTTTCCGATTTTAAAATACTTACCCTCAATTTTTTTTCTGTATACCCACCTGGATGATAAATAAAACAAATCAAGCGCATGTTTATGTATTTATTACTCTCGCAACACTAGACGGACTTGGAGTAGCGCTTGCGCTTGGGCGGGTCCTTGATGACTACGGTGGAATCGCTGTATGCCCGTCGCAGTAGCAGCGCGGCGCGGCGCGGCGAGGGGCTGGCCGCGTGCAGGGAGGAGAGCGGTCGGTTCAGGTAGTACCCGTACGGACCCATCTCGCGACGCTGCCACGGGCTTGTCGTGATCCTGGAAGGTTAGGGGATTTTGAACAGTTATTGGCACGCGTTTTACCACTCACCTGGGGTCCAATTACAAAAATGAATTAAGGTAAGTATATATGATATGAAATAGGGCCTTTGTACGGTTCACACACGTACATTTTTATATTGCTTAGTCAACAACCTACTTTAGCCGCGACTCGTGTAACTAATTTTAAACATTTTTACTGAGAGTGCAGTAAGAACTGACAGAGAGAAGTCGCCACCTATAGTAATTGTTATAATTATCATTTCATTATACGTTCTACATTACTTTAAAGTGATATTTCCCTGCTGCGCTCTCAACAACTAACTTGAACTATCTACAACTCTTTGCAACTGAACTTATTACTCAATGTACCATAACAATCTGCGGAGTGACTTCCAACTCTAACAACATCATCTGCAGCAGCAACTCAACTATGACTACAACATCTGTTCTATTGTACAAAACCGTACAACCTTCGAGCCGGATGTTATATTACACTAGATAATGTGCTAGTGCTATTAATAACTTATGTAGTTGTACTCTTGAACTACTCCTTTATCTGTGACAAAAACGGCGGACTTGCCATATCATGAGCGGCGGACTCTCGGGTCTCGGTCTCGTGTGCAGGTAGTAGGCCAGCGGCGCCGCGCCGCACATCCACACCATCCACTGCTGCATCACCTTCTTGCCTTCTATGTCTTCTGACGTCATCATACTGTCCTGCATGCAATAATGTATTACTGAGCTTGAGCTTCCATTAGGAAGGTTTGGGTTTAGAATAGTAAGGTGGCGTGGCGGTGCGGAAGTTGCTTCTTGCAACAGAGATGAAAGTAGTGCCGAGTTCACCCCGTTTCTTTCGCATCCATACATTTTTTGTAATTTTATGGAAAATAGATTTTTAATCGAAGATTTCGTATTACCATATTAACAAATCCGCCACAGTAGAAATGACAGTCGAAACATACTTGTAAAGATTGTGGTAGAATATAAACTGCTGTACAGTGGAATTAAATTCTACGTTTTACGCTGGTATGTAGATGGTGGTAGCACCTTTTCCACATCACCACTACAAAAAGATCCTGGTATATGGTGTATGTCCGTTGAACAGCGTGGCAGCGTGGGGGGAAGTGACTTGAATCAGGACTTCAGGGGTCATTACAGAAGTCTGACACCCCTCTTGAAGAAAATAATAAGAATCTGAACTTACTTCCTCATAACAAAAGTCTATGATGACTTTGATGACCTTGACGAACACTACCCAGAAGTGCAGGCTGTATATCACCATCCATATGAACAGCAGGTGCTATAACAAAAAGCATTTTCTTCAAGATATTGATAAAAATGTTTGGCAAACTAATAGAGAGTGTCGTACAAAATGGAAATTTTGTTGGATTATGATAGCAATACCTTGAACTTTAGAAGATATTTGAAGACAATCGTAGATATCTATGGGTGAGACTATGCCGGATGTCATTTTAGCCCGTCAGTCGACTGATGCAATATAGATATTGCAGGAGGATTCTGAAGCTTCCAAACAGCTAGGTTTTTTATTTTGACTAAACCTGCGTTTTATCTCTGCATATTAAATCTTCCAAGAGATTCGTTCTACGTGGTAAATACAAATATACTTTATTGCACACCCGGGACAAAAACAAAACGTACAACATAAAGAGACGTACAATACAATGTGCAGAAGGCAAAAGGTAAATTATTATTAGGTAAATTCTATTGAATGATCACGAACCTCGACCGACCTTCAATGGAACGACGAGGAATACGATAATATTTAGAAAAAGAAACCAGCGTTAGGTTTTTCGGTCGGAAAATTCTGGTCTGTTCCTACACAAAAACAATTTTGGAAGACCTTGCTTTTTTAATTAATAGGCTGATTATTAGGTACTACCGCCCTCGTCTGTGTCGTACCTGCAGCATGACCTCCCACAGCGGCACGCGGCGGAACAGGAAGCGGCGGAACAGCGCCGTGAGCACGCGCTGCGCCAGCGCCGCCGTACCAGCCGCCCATAAAGCCGTCGGTACGATCGACAGCCAGCTTTCGCCGCATTTCGCCCAGTCTGTCAGCTGAAAACGCGCAAAGATTTTTTGAAATATAAAGAGACAGATCCGCCTTCGCTCCTCTCCCACTGTTACTTCTGTAAGCCAGGATCGACAGTGGTACTCTGACGTGAGAACGTTTACCAGTGAAGGTAGGCGGGTGATGATTCTACGCTATCTTATGCCCCAAACTAATTTAAGAAAGAAAAAGGGTATTAAAAGTAATGGAATTCCCACTCCCCTTGGCAAATGGAAGTTTAGCATAAAAAATACAGTTAGGTAAAAGAGGATGGCAAGGATTTGTGGCCAAGAGATGCCTGGCCATCTAAGGACACCACGAACCAGCGCTATATCGCAGTGATCTCTGGAGGTAGCGCTGATGATACTACGTGCAAAGCTTATCAGGATGTATTCGGGGTGTTTTGAAGATTCTAATCCTTCACCTTCAAAACCGTATAACCCCTACTCCCACTGAAAATCCACCATCCAACCTTCCCTTTTGAAAATATTCAAGTGATGTAGGTTCATAGACAGAAATCTTTTAAAAAGATTTTTTATGTGATTATATCTCACTTTTCCTAAACTGTAGATCCCAGCGGTACCCAAAATAAATTTCTACCTACCGTGAAGGAGAACATCGTGCCTTCCATGCCTTGAAATATGGAGATTCGAATAGACTGACCCGCGGAAAGATCATTGCTCTATGAGAGACCTGTGACCCAACAGTGAAGAAAATGGACTAGATTATGAGGAAACACCTTCAACAATGACAGCATACTTACCGTATTAACCTCAGTCTGCACGTACCGCCATAAGCTCTGTATCGACATTACAAAGTTTCGAGTTTGATTTGTAAACAGTGAATTTTAGGATTTGGCCAGAAAGTTGAGTGTTTATGGGGAAGTTTCCTGTTTATTTGGGTGAAAACATTGCGGACCCTATGTCACCATGATCGCTCGACAGCTGGGACTGTCACAGGGACTGGTGTCACGAGTGCGTTATCATGTCATCAAATTAAAATTTGACATCGCGGAATGACATGTAATTATTCCAACCTTTTTTTTGGCCTACGAGGGAACTATTTTGTCAAAATCAAGCCGAAATTGGAAAACCAGATGGGAGAAAAATAGGGGTATTACCAGGTATTACCGGTATTACCCTTGGTACCTACAACGGAAATGTCCAATTGGTTGGGATTCCCCAAAACCGTTTCGATAATTGAATGTCGAATCTTTTGTGGATGGAACAATGTAAGCAGAAAGAGTAGAGTTTTAATGTACATTCTGCAAACTTTTGTGTGAATACCTAATAATAAGGAAATACCCGGAATGGACCCGTCCATGCAGATTTCTAGTAGAACTTCTAGTTTTCATGAGTTGGTCTAAGACAGAACAAAGAGAGAGACTTGAAGTGTCGGTCCATTAGGATCCTCTAACAAAACTACCAGAGGATCCACCTTTGCACTTGAAATCGCCTTCCTACTCCACCCTGCATGGTCATTCAGACAGATTAGAGACGCACTTTATAATAAAACACTTTATTTGACAAACTTTAATAGCTCCTATTCATATAAACTTCTAAAATTTCAGTCGTAGTTGAGAGTCCGCCAGGGAAACTCGTTAAGGCTGCGCTGCCTCAGGAGTGGAATTGCCAGGACTGCTGACGCTGGAGACCGGTGGACCACAGCACGCACATCTAGTTGCCTGCGGATCAGACGAATATAATCATACCGTTGAACATCAGCTATATGTCATTCATCGTCTAATCATCTGGAGTTATCAATGAACCGACGAGTTCTCATGGATCCCCAGGGGATCTCATGATGTTCGGCAGCTAGATACCTGGCACAATGTGAGAAGAGATGCCAACGCCTTCCATCCCGGTTTGGCTCAACTAAGTGCAAGACACCGGGCTCGTACCGACACTGGCGCGTTTCGTAAAGCCTACATAATCTTCGCTAATCAGAGTGCGAATGTCCACTAGACTACCGCAGACCGTGGAAAGCGTGTCCGCCTCCTGTTGGAACGGGACTTTGCGGGGTAATACTGTAGGTAGGTACTATCGCATATTAGGTAAAGGGTACTCACGGTGATATAGGTCCGGAGTTTCTCAATTGCCTCAGCAGTTGTTTCGCTCGACTGGCTGACGAGCCGCACACAAAGCTCTTTGCCCCTCTCGGAGAGGCAGGGGTCGCTGCCAGTCCCTCGCCCGCACCCCGCACCCCCCCATGAGACCTTGCTCGTGGCCCGACTGATGTCCGCCTTAGGTGTCGCGCTCTCACTCTAGTCAACAACAACAGGCCTAAGTCTTGGGTCCACAACATAGAAACCAAATAGACAACTACCAGACTACCGAAATTAATTTCTAGCACGACAGCGTGTCCTGTTACACTTACAATTGCTCATTCGAATTTCAAAAACTCATCAACGAATTATTGTTAGGTGAAAGTTGTTCAGGTATCGTGGGGGACTTTTCATGGCCGACAATGCACTAGCAACACTTGGTGTTGCAGAGGTATATAGGCAACAACGATAGTGACTACTTACTTTCGGTCATCCGTTTGCCTGTTTGTATAAGTTAATTTATAAAGAAAGTCGCTTATGCCTGATTTATGATCATCCCTCTTGAGAGTTTGTCACCAAATATTTTCGGCTCGGCGACGATGTACGCCGACATGCTTTAGAAGAGCCCCGTCACTGTTAACTCTCACATTTATCTAAGATTTGTTTTCCCTTTCATCACCCAAGGAATACAAATTAGTTAGTGATCATCCTTCTGTGAAGTCAGAGTTTCCAAGATCCACATAGGGTCGACTAATTTGGACACATTCTGTTCAATTGTTTGACGTAGTTTAGAAATGAAAAATACGTCTGTGGATTTACAAGGAACAACCCCATTCTGCTACCGTGTTATCAGTAAAATGGATGAAAGAAATTGGAGAAAGGGGACCAATTAAGGGCTGGATGGATTCGTTGGTAAGAGTAGAGGATCATCTCACGTATGCGCGTCACTGCTGAGTTGCTGCGTCGGTTGCGTGTACCCCCGGAGCCGCTGGTGCACCGCGCCAACGAAACTGTTCACCTTCTGCATGGTGCGACTGACTCCGCGAGAGGCGCGGTCGTGCAGCTCTGACTGCCTGACCCCACCAGCGCACCCGCACAAAACATTACATAGTCGTTCCGTTGTCAGCACTACGCTACACTGGTAAACTCTCCCAGCAACTATAACTTGTCTCTGCTTATCTATCATTGGCACTTCCTGCTTACCGCATCCCGTATTTGCTTCACATTTCGATTGAAAAATGAATGCCCGCGAGCAATCGAGGGTCGATACCCTTGTGGAATCGGGATGCAAGAACTGACAAATTAGAGTTGCTGAGTATGTATTGTTAAAAAAGAGTCCTATTGGGAGTTTAGCCTGCCTGATAGAAGTAAAGACTCAACTCTCCTGATCTTTCAGGATTTTACTATTAGCCTGACAGTAAAGGAAAACGTCTTGACGGAACTGGGAAATTTTTGACACGTGGCGTATCTACAAATCATCACTGGGTTAAGGGTTAACAGAGTAAGTAGCTCTGCCCAAGTTGGAGAATTGGAATCAACACCAGTCCACATCATCCCACTATGTGATATAGCCTCTTTTTGGTACCAGCTACCCAAGGGTCGTCAAATCTCTTTTTCCCTGGACTGGAAATGGCATGAATAGTCCTTAAGGTGAGATATAAATGGACGTTACCTCTTAAGAAATATATCTGCAATATCAGTAATATACCAACCACTGCTCCAAGTAGGGCATATTGAACCTCTGGCAGTAATGCTTCCTCACGTAGTCGGCGTAACAGAGCGACAGGAACCAGCAGACGGTGATGTGGATCTGCGGCTGCTGCTGGCGCAGGAACTTGGTCAAAGGACCCAGCGCTGCGATCTCGGACTGGCCTCCCAGCAGGCCGGCTGTTGTCATCTCGAGTAACATGTTTGGACTCTGGAGAATGGACGAGGGGTCATCAATAGGCCAGATATTAGGTACATCGGAGCATTTGATCAGGAGTTCACATATCTTGGACTGGAACCGTGCTGTCACCTCGAGCATTGTTTCGACTGTTCGTGAGAATTATGGAATCGGAAAAACTAAAAGAACTTAGTGTTATTAATTCAATGATTGACACAGCATCGGAAACTGTAGTGGACATCTTTTTCCTTTATTTCATAAACACACATCTACCTAAGGAACTCAGCAATTCCTTGGATCCTGTTTAACAGAAATAGTAGGTACCTAAACATTGCATCATCTGGTTACCACTCATTGTCAATCCTAGATTACAGGAGCTAATGCCAAGGGAGAGGAAAAGTCGTTAAAACTTTTAGTAATGGATGATTTTGATGTACCCAAAGGGAACAACAAAATAGATACCTACGTATTGTATTAGGTAGGAATTTGTGTTAGATACTCACGTCTCTAATAAGTGTGTCCAGGTAATATTGGAAGAACCGCATGGCGCACACCCAGAGGTGGATCATAAGTGCCAGCATGCCGAGCACCATTGTAGACTGTGAAGTACAAGCCACTTAGTATCATAACATGAGAGTCATACGAAAGATAATTGAGGGACGCTAATTGACTGCTCTAATTGTGAAGGACAACGTCGTAGGAAACCTGAATGTGTGGGCAAAATCCATCAATCAGCACTGAACCAGTGGATCCATGTTAGAGAGTATCATTAACGGGGAAGGAATCCAGTAATCCCAGGGTATAAGAATACAACAAACTTTGGCTTGGTTCCTCATAGACAAGGATCTATGGGGAACCAAGTCTTCAATTTTATATCGTCATGCGTGAAAAATATTCCTGAATTTCTTAAAATATTAACACCTTTAGATCTTCAAATGTACAGATTAAAGTACAAGGGGTTAATTAAGGAAGGGGAAGGTTAAGGTTTCGTGGAAGGAGAGGGAATAGAGGTTCAGGGAGGAGGGGGTCAATGGATTTTCTACGACCATGAATACACAGTTAACGAATCAATTTTTGAACGGATAAAAACACCGCTCAATGTAATGACAGAACTTACAATCATAGTCTTCTCGAGCATGGTGATGTTGGCGTGGTCGCCAGCGATGAAGATGGTGGCTTCGAGCTCGTGGTAGAGGAACAGCGCCGCGGCGCTGGCGAACACCGCCGTGGGGCCCACGCCCCACACCTCCCCGTTGCAGCTCAGCCATTTTGCCAACGACTCGAGTTGGGAGTCGCTTGTCTGTAAGAATTCCCCATTTCACACACTGGTTATCTCAGTGTGCAGGTTTCCTCACGATGTTTTCCTTCACCGTCAGAGCAGTCGGCAAATGTACGTAGTCTTTCGAAAAAACCGAAAAACTCAATGGTACATGACATTGCCTGGTTTCGAACTCGGACCTCCCGCATGGGAGACCGACGTCCTAGCCACGACGCCACCGTCGCTCTATAGCTTGCTCAGTAACGATAGGATATTCTAATACGTCTCATACAAACAAAAGATACAAAGTAAAGTGCGCTCGTCATACTTACGCTTTGTGTATTGAAGTTCACAGATTTACCCGCCATGCAACCGCCAGGGGCAAGATCATGCTAAAACTTGCTGCTAACTCTAACATCTTCACTTGACGATTTCATGAGTGCAGCGTACGCGCCGGAAAATAGGTTTTTTTGTTGTTTTCTGTGATGTTTAGTTTTTAGTCATTTCATTACCAACGAAACGTCTTAGTGACGGGTTGAATTGAAGTGTAATCGAGTTGGTTCAAAAAAGATTTTTTTAGATCACGTAGGCTATGGTTCGTAGGTAATAAAAAACCATTAGAAAACGTAGTCATTATGTACGATTAGATACCCGGATCAAACCTGGATTACCTTCTCTCTACGTAGGTACCTATAGCTCGACCACGATCAATTTTATTATTTTATTTATAATTTAATCATTATAAATTAAATAATAAAGCCGGGGCAGCAGCCGAATCAGCGGCACAAAGAAAACGGGAGAAGTACGCCGCTCTGGAGCAAAACTACGTTTTTGTCCCATTTGCCGTTGAAACGACAGGTTGTTGAGGGGGCGGAGGGAATGGATTTTGTCAGGGAGGTCGGCCGTCGCCTGAGAGAGAGGCTGTGACCCCCGCTCCGAGTCGTTCTTGGTGCAGAGGATAGCCGTGGCGATTCAGCGTGCAAATGCCGCGAGCGTCATGGGGACCTTTGCGCCGGGGTCGACACGGGGCGGAAATTTTGACTAAGGCTTTTCATAAGTCTTTTTTTTATTTTTTATTGATGAAACCTAGATATTTAATAAAAGTATTATAATTTAAAAAAATCATTAATATTATTTTATTTTAATGTAGGTAATCTATTTAAAATTGCTGGCGCTGCAGCAACAGGCTGAGGCAGTCCCCTTTTTCCGGTGCTGCACGCCACCTTCATCAAACTTAATTACTTTTGCTTATTTATTTTTATAATATATTTGTTTAATATTATTCATATTTATAATTTATTATCTGTACCTAATTGTTTGTATGTATCGGAAATAAATTCTTTCTTTTCTTTCTATGTCCTAACAGGGCCCATGACTGGTGGTGTAATTAGTTCTTATGACCTAGTAATACCCATGACAGCAATGAATAAAATGAAATTTTATAACTCCTCTGAGCTCGACCGGCCGGCAATATGATATCTACACTCTAGTGTGACCAAAGAACTTTATAGTTCCAACCTTTAAAAATATACATGGCAAAAGATTAACAAAATATTTAATACCAACACTGCTGAATCACCTCCCGGTACATTTACGTGAAATAAGCGGCAAGCATACGTGCAAATCAATGCTCACAAACTTTTTCTACTTAAACGGCGCAGCCTGTATATGAGCGACAGCATGCCTTCGGCTGAACCGGTTTGGCGCGTCTTATCAGCAAGATGCGCTAACATCGACGCTACTATGCCTACTGCGCCTCGCATTACGACGATCGAATAACTCCGCTAATTCCATCATAGATTTAAGTATTTATATTTTATTGTCAACTTACTGTAAACAGGTAATAATACGATCGATTCGTTACTGGCGCACAAGCCCTGTGGCTTATGCCAGTATTATGTTTTACGACAAAATTAGTCTTTTATTTAAATAAAGGGTAAAAAAAAAAAAAAATATAATCTACAGGACTACACTTACACGGAATCGCTTTAACCGAAACCTACAACCTTGGGATCTTCAAGGCCAGAGTGAATAGGCATTTACTGGACCCGCATGCTCCATCGTCGATCTCATCGTCGCTTACCATCAGGCGAGATCGAGGTCAAATGCGGGTTTAGTAGTAAATAAAAAAAAAGTTCCTGATTGAACAATTGAACCCTAAGTTCCGCTTGCGCGAAAATTTAACTCCAGGTTAACTCCCGAATTGTCTATCCCGAAAATCTAGCGCTGCGGCGGTCGGTGGCTAGCATCCAGCCATATCGTCACAGCATGATGCTGAGTCAGGGACCCTTTTGACACATATGCATGTGAAATTACCTTTTAAGTAGTGAAATGTAATTATCGTGTTATGTTGCAAATAAACTATAATTCATTCTTTTTTTCATTCTATGCTTGCTTGCTTATCGTATGGTTAGTGACCAACCTATTTGTCAGAGTTGTTCAGGCCGCCCGTAAGCATCAAACGTGGCTTAACGACTGTTGTCGAACGACAACAACCGGGACCGACTGCTTAACGTGCTCTCCGAGGCACGGAGGAGCTCAGATGAAATATGCCACTAGCAGTCACCCATCCAAGTACTCAGGTACAGGATCACTTTCGGACCGTGCTCGCAACTAGGCTACGAGCTCCTTTTCTCATTCTATGCTTTTCATGTAAAAATGACCTCAAGTTAGTGGTAACTTGAGTTAACGATTCGCACATGTGGGCTTAGTGGCTTAAGTTGAGTAAGCATAATACTTACCTCTATTAGTCTGTACTATTCAATAATTGTCTGAATTTTCAATATTCTACAATTCCCATTACCGAACGCAGGCGGCGCGATCGGTTTGACGCACTCTAGCTAGGGCCTTAGGAACTTTAGTAGAAATTAAACAAGACACGTTGTTTAAAAACAAATGAGTAAATAAACCTGCAATGGCTGCTGCAGGCCTGGTCTACACATTTGTCGCTTTATTTCTAATCTAAACACAAGACGGTGTATAACACTCATTAGTTATATATTCGATTACATCGTCTAACATACAACACTACTCAGCAACATTTAAAAACCACTGTAATCGTACAACAGAAAGTCGTACAAAAATAAATTAAATTTGAAAAATGCAAAATATATAAATATAACACTCTGTGGGTATATGAACTTTTTAAACTTTTTTTATAAAAACACTTAACATTTAACTACATTTTGTATGTATGTAGGTATATTATATTAATTTTTATTACTGATGAATACGCTAAAGTTTATATATTTTATAGACATGAAAATACTACACGTTAAACTATTTGTAAGTATACGTACTACAAGATGACTTAAGTTAAGCTACTTTTAAGTAAAATCACAACGCTACAGATATTATAGAGCTAATAAAAGCTAAGATACATATGTTATACACTTAGATAAATAGACAAGGATATTATTACACCTATATGATAAAATTAATGGATAACAAACTTAAGTGTAGCCCATTAATTACTTAGTAAGTAATTATAGTATCCCGTTTTAAATATAAGTAAAATTAATAATAAGTCCAAGTAAGTACTTCGTTTTTGTAAGAAAAAGGTGATAGAAATAAAATTGATCCTATTTCCAAAAATAGGTAACCTACATAGAAATTTTGAAAGTATGGAACCTATGAAATATAGGTACCACTTACAAGCGACGAAAAAATGTTACTACAATTAGTATTCTACAGTTCTAACTTCTACCATGGTACTTACTGTTCTACCAAACTCGAGTCTACAAGAAAGGATGGTTTGCACACGACTAGATGTTGACTCGAGATTTTTCAGGATTTCTAATTATTAATGATCCCAAAAACTTCATATGAACCATTATTTACATTATAAAAACATTTCTGCACTCATTGCCCGAGAGTACATAAATGTATTTATTTTTTAGTTTCAAAGCTATATAAATATAGGTAAAATAATATATTTTTTAAAATTACTTAGGTACTTACATTTTTACGTATGGGGTTTGCTCGTCTTATGGAATATATAGTAGCATATACATAATTATGTCTGTGTATAAGTACAATCATAAATTAAATCGGATATAATATTTGCACATTTATTTTATAGTCTGTCCAGCAATATTCTTAATATTTACAATAAATATTCCTAATCGTAATTAAAACTATATTTTCATAGCTATTTTACGTTGTTTATAATATTTAAACATTTGTTAATACTGAAATGGTTACTACATTAATATTACACAATTCTATAATCATTACACCGTTTTGTTTGCTTGTTATAGATCCTTATTATTAGCAAAATATCTTGAATACTGAAATTGCTACCAGAATTTTCCTTGTGGAGTTCACTTAAATTATGAAGTTGAAACAAATCAATCACTTAAAAAAATTTATTTACGCCTACACCCGCGTTTGACTCAATCTCACCTGGTGGTAAGTGACGACGAGGTCGAAGATGGAGCACACGGGCTTAGTAAGTTCACACAATATCGTTTGGTTTAACTTAATATAAGTATCTACTTAAGTATACAAAAGGAGCAAGAGTACACATACTTACTTATCTACTTAAATTGTTCGTGGTTAATCTTATATTAACTAACATGGAAACATTCATAACTTTGTACACTTTAAGGATACAATCATTACAGTTAAAATGGAAAACAGCGTTCTTTTACATATACTACTTCACAGAGATCGTTAATAAGTATATTAATCAAATTATATACCTCTACACAATACAATATATTAAATCCTACTTAAGATCATTCTAAAATTCTTATCTGTTTAATATATCGTAAAATTCATGGCCTAAATGTAAGCTGCTAACAATTAAAGATCTCAATTATATGGATCTATTCTATATATACCTACTCTTTCAAAAAGGACGCCTTACTAACTACATAAGTATTGTTAAATATTTGTGCTTGCAAAGACCTTTTGCAATAAGCACATTCTCCGAGAAAATAATGGATAAATACAACAACCCGAAAAAACCTCTCAACTTCTTTCCAAAATAAAAACGCACTGCATGCGATTCTCGCTTAAAACATTACTTGAAACATATTTTAACAAGACTACTGAAGAGTAAACAAGATGAGGTCAGACCAGCCACTCGACGGTGGGCGGTTTGACCTGCAAGGGAGTGGTGGAACCCTGGTCAGGTCACAGGCTGCAGAGAGTCGGGTCCACCGGCGGTATGGATATGACCTCAGGCCGTTTGATGGTCTTGATCCGCTGCCGTAAGGAACACGCTTTTAACACCATGATGCAGGGTTTAAAGCAACTCATAGAGGGTCAGAAAACAATTTGAAGTCAACTGATTACCTAACTTCAGTAACATAACTTCAAATATTTTCATGCCAACATTTGGTTAAATATGTGCTAGGTACCTACATATTGTTTTATATACATCTGTACCTACTCACCATATTTAAAGCAAAATCGAATGATACCATCAACATCAAATACCACCACCTAAAGGTTAAAGGTTTCTTAGGTGGTGGTCGTCTACCTTCTCTGAAATAGTCTCTGAAATTACGATCAAGATCATAGACTGTAAAGAGATACTGCCCAGTGTCTCAAAAATAAAACGACATCTATGGACGATGACGTCACACCTGAAAAACTGACGTGCTGCGCCAGAGTTTTTAATAAAAGGCACTTGGAATAAACACTTACATGGGCACAATTCCCAGGTGTGATCAGCAGCTTGTACAGAATATAGACCGGGATGCAAGACACTGTCGTTCCGGTCATCACCCAGCCTACTGTGATGGACCAGGCGGGGTACGTGTACTCGCCGCCCAGCATCTCCTCATGTGCCAGGACGGAGAAGATGAAAAGGACGAGAAGGAACACTGGGCTGTGGACAAATACATTAATAACACCATGTTCGATTTGATAGTCCCAATATTCGTTGGTACATTACCGTAAAAAAATATATCATTTATATAAATATGAATATTTATTATAAAAATAAATATTTAAAAATGCAATCAAATCGGGCTATTTAAAACACCAATATAACCAATACCATACCAATCCTCTATATAATATTTGATTTCTGTGAGTGAAATGCCTCCATTTAAAACACCAATATAACCAATACCATACCAATCCTCTATATAATATTTGATTTCTGTGAGTGAAATGCCTCCATTTTGACGCGCCTCCATTTTGACGCGCCTCCATTTTGTGTGCTTGGAGTGTTTAGCCAAAGCAAATTACTTGCCATTAAAATAAAACTTGTTTGATGACAAACCAACGCTGACGTCACGTTTCGTTCTGACCAATAGCGTTGCGTTTTGATATTTTGAATTTCTCTCACATTTTTCTCACTTTTATTCATTTAAATTTTTATTAAAAATCGATTAAATTTAAAAAAAATTGTATAGGTACAATTCTGTAGTAATAAAGATAACAAAAAAAATTCTTGACCTATATTTGAATCACATACATATTCCCTATTCTATAGATTCTTAATGTCGAGAAGCAATAGCACACGAAATATTTCCAAATCTTTTAGTATCTGTGCAGGATCGTATCCACAATGAGGTGATCCGTCAGAGAAAGGAAGTTGCTGATAAGGATTAACAAGCTGGAATTGCAGTGAATATTGAGGAAGATTAATGTGCAAAATGGCTGGCAGTGATTGGATATGACTACAGAGAACTACGTCCAACAGTGTACTTGGATAGGCCGCTGATGATTCCCGAAAAGAGTAAATTAAGAAGAAGAAAAAAGCAGATTTCCTCCAGATAATCGTGATACAGACCTAAGGGTAAATAATTTTTACAAAGACGATCAGCCAGAGAGCCTCTGAGAGCATTTCATAGGCACAGAAGTATAGACGATTAATTGGTGTCTGCTCCATTTCGATTGTTTCCGGGAATAATTGAGACTGTCTGATAACGTTGATGAATTATGGTTTATTGAAATAGAACCATTGTTCGATTTGCTATTTCTATTGTTTGTGAGATAAGATAGGTTTGGTTCTTTAAAAAAAAACTTTTATTCAGCCAGAACATTAATTGCTTGCTTATCGTATGGTTAGTGGCCAACCTATTTGTCAGAGTTGTTCAGGCAGCCCGTAGGCATCTGACATGGCTTAACGACTGCTGTAGAACGACAACAACCGGGACCGACTGCTTAACGTGCTCTCCGAGGCACGAAGGAGCTCGGATGAAATATGCCACTAGCGGTCACCCATCCAGGTACCGTCGCTTAACCTGCATGATCACTTTCGGACCGTGCTCGCAACTAGGCTACGAGCTCCTCAGAACATTAATAATTGTAATGTAAATGTAAAATATGTCATGTTAATAATGATATTTATTTATTAGAACATTAATAAATAAATATCATTATTAACAATGACATATACCTACTTGAGTTTCTAAAATTAAGGCTTATACTGTTGCCAATGACTTTGAGGGTTTGACCTTCAGTTTCCTCACGTTGTTTTCCGTCACAGAGTAGTCGGTAAATGTACGTATGTCTTCGAAAAACTCATTGGTACAATGACTTTGCATGGTTTCGAACCCGGGCCTCCCGCATGGGTCCCGGCGTCCACTAGGCCACAGACGCTATTTTAAAATCCCGCCCACGCTAGCAAACGAGACTATTTAAGCGAATGGACTTTACCGCGTAATACACGAAGTCTTACCTGATGTAAGACCAGCAGGCTCTCCAGAACCAGCCAGGCGTGTGTCCCAGCATAGTCTTCACATCCTCGGAGAAGCGGTCCACGCCATACACCCAGCACACGCCGGCCGCCTCGGCGAACACCACGAACAGAATCGCCAGACCCGGTCCGTACACGTTCAACAGATCCACCAGGTACACTCCGCCCTGGGGATGGAGAGTATTTTTAATTACCAAGGGGCTACTCCTACGAGGAAATAATTCCTTTTTCAATTGTCAAACCCATTCAAAGAGTTCAATTGGGTTTGACAATTGAACTCTTTGGTTGGTGCTGCAGAAGTCAGGAAAGACCTGGGATGAATTTCTCAACCTGGACCAAGATTCGCATAAGATCGCAGCGGGATAATTATCGCTGAAACAAAGATATACGGCATGCCTTCTCAGAAGTACCTACTAGAATCTGCCGAAGCGATGGATAGTAGAGCTAAAAACAAAAAAGATTTTGTAAAACGCCCATTGCAGAATCCCCATTTCCCGCTGAGTTTTTCATCACATTTATATTTACTTATCACGGGTTGGGGTTGTTTCCAGCTCCCGATATTTCGGCGCCAATCCAAAAGGCTGGGGCTTTGGGATTGCCATGTCATGCTAACTTGTTATATAGTCAGTTAGATACGAGATTCTTACCACGGTTTGGTCTGGACTACATGCACCGGTTCCAGCGCCGGTTCGGTTGCCGTCAATCACGAGGCGAGGCGAAGCACGGACTTCAAGTAGAGGGAGAGCGGAACGCTTGTGATTGGCTGCAGCAAACCGAACCGGCGGGCGCTGGAACCGATGCATGTAGTCCAGACCAAACCGTGGTAAGAATCCCGAACTATACTCGTATAACAAGTTAGCATGACATGGCAATCGCGAGTGTCAGCAAACGTAACAAAAGGAATCTTCCACTATCTTTACACAAACAGTAGTTCGCGTCCATCGGCCTCCAGCACCCTAAGTGCGCGGAGAGGTGATGAATTATGCAGTGGAATACATTCACCGCTTAGATAAGGAGTGGTAATTTATCGAGTGTGTTACTGCTTGACTCGGCCGCTGTGTTTGTTTTGATTTTCAAACGGGAATCGGGGTCTCGCTACCGTTTCGGAAAATGACCGCTTCCCAATTTTGCCGTTCCTCTAATGGAAATTTTCAAAATGGCTAGTCCAGAGTGATAGATAAGAAAATTACATAGCAAAGGAAACATAGAACAAGTGTACAAAGGCGGCCGATCGCTCAGAGAGATCTCTTCCAGGCAACCTTGGCGGTAGAAGAGTTATTAATAGGTAGTAATAGGCAGCATAGTGCAGAAGAGTGAAATAGGAAATATTTATTGGTTTATATACTTTTAATACATAATGATAGTGATAGTTTTTTTGGGAAATTCGAATTTTGAGAATCTAACATTACATTCTCAAATAGACTAAAATGCCTGTGCTAGAAATTGTCCACCACTATGGTCAAGACATGGATTCGATCCGGACACGCTTGCACCGCAGTCTGGTGCCCTAGCCTTTGTGAACGGTTAGGTATAATATATGAGCGCTGATATTGTCTGTTGACGATGCCTTCTGATTTTCTATGAGTAAAACGGAACATGTCATATCGTGAAACGGGGCTAATGAGAGGGGCTATTTAAAAATCGACGATATTATCCGACAAATCAAAGAAGACAGGCTTAAAACAAACACTCCGGCGCATACATTGGGTGAAAAGGCCTGTTTGTAATGCGGAAAGCATTCAGATGAGAATTCCATCACGCAACAAGCCAATTACAGAAGATCTATAAACTCACGGCTCCATGAAGCGATGAAGCTACTTAACTCTAGTGACATTTCTTTCTAGAGCAATTGGTATTCTTCTTCTTAGCCGTATTTTAAAAAAAAAAATTTATTTTACTTCTAAACGTGCATTTGACCTCGATCTCGCCTGATGGTAAGCGACGATGAGGTCGACGATGGAGCATGCGGGTCCAGTAAATGCCTATTCACTCTGGCCTTGAAGATTCCAAGGTTGTAGGTTTCGGGAAATTCAGACGCCGGCAGGCAGTTCCATTCCTTAGCCGTTCGCATAATGAACGAAGAAGCAAAACGTATTCCAAAATGGCCCTAAAAAGGGCCATAATAATACAACCAAAACGCTGCATTCCACCGTATCATGTCGTCTGTACACAAATCTAATTATATAATATAATATCACGGACTTTATTCTGCAAACTAAGCCATTATAAAGCAATAACACTTTGTGCTGACTCATTTAACGTTCATTTCCTGAACGTAATGTTCTAAACACAAACACACACCTTAATCTTAGAATATAATAAAATATTCCACATATTAATATATACTTAAATAATATATTAATATTGAAGTTGTAAATGAACATTTAGAATGGAAAATCTATATTTGATCAACACTTTACAACACAGAGATATGGGGACGATGGGTGAATTATGGACACTTACAAACAAACTTCAACAAAATCCAGCCTATATTACGAAATCAGTACCTATTTATTTATGTAACACAAATTTTTGGTTCTTCCTTAATCATAAAAGCATAACTAACCATAAAAATTATATTAGGAACATAGAAATTATACATGAAAACAAAAAACTGGATTTTATTGAAGGTTGTTTTTAAGTGTCCGTAATCCTCCCATCGTAATCATCCCATGAAGGGGACTTCATAATTAATAGGTAAACACATATTCGTATGATGCTAAACAGGTTTCCAACTCAGCAGATTGATATAGGAGGTGGCAGTGTACCACGTTATGTATACTGAAGCGCTAATATTCTATGGAGCCGCTATCATTTGCGCTTGACAATATATTATATAATAAAAGGTGTAATTTAAAAAGAACTTTTATTGACTGAGGTGTGATAATTATGATAAGTAGAAAAGGAACAAAACAAGGCAATAAAAAACTCAATAAATCAATAAATGAATACCAGCAATTGATAACGTTTGCCGGATTTCCATTGTCTGGTAGTTTATCTTAGTACAATAATTCTCTAGTATCTTTGCTGTATGTATGCATTCAAATATCACTATCAATAAATTAAGTAATCACAGTGTTACCCACCTTTCGATTACAATCGAATTCCGACGAATTCTACAGGCGGAATGTTATATTTTTCAAATAAATAATATTGGAGAAGGAAGTACCTAGACGCGACTAAATTAATCTAAATCTATCTAAATTAATCTTGCAATTGCGTTCATTTTCTCGAAAGACAAAACCCGCTGCACTTCTTGTGCTCTATAAAAATATTTTTTGTTACACCTGCTCGTGTTGCTTGCTAATTTCTTCCTTCCTTCCCGCACTAGTTAAACAATCTACTAATTTTAAATCTCAAGTGGGTACAATTTTTTACATCGTAATTTATAGTTGGTATATAGTTTTTAGCAGATAATCTTAATTAACCCTTTAACGGCACATCAAAATGTGACGACTTCAAATATCATTTCGCAGATTTTTCTGATTGACATTGGCAACTCTACACAAGCGTGAATGGCATAACTGGTTTGTTAGAACTACTTGCCTCGAGTGCGGTCGGTACAGATTTAGTCGTCGAGCTGCAACCGACCGGACAACATGATTCTTATAATACTGTTAGTGCTTCTACTCCTCGCGATTTACTTCTACTGTACAAAGAACCACAAATACTGGCTCGAAAGAAACGTCAAACATGAACCACCGATACCACTGTTCGGTAACCATCTCGGGAACCAACTCGGCTTCAAAAGTGTCGCAGAAATAGCGGTGGAGTTATACAATAAGTATCCAAACGAAAAAGTTGTAGGCTATTACAGAGGAACGACGCCGGAGCTGCTCATAAGAGATTTGGATTTGATTCGGCAGATTCTCACTGTGGATTTTGCGTATTTGCACCCTAGAGGACTCGGTAGGGATACGAAAACCGAGCCGATATTTGCGAATTTATTTCATGTGGATGGGGACACTTGGAAGCTGCTGCGGCAGCGGCTGACTCCGGCCTTTACGACTGCAAAGTTGAAGGCGATGTTTCCGCTCGTGGTGCGCTGTGCGGAGCGCCTGCAGCTCGCGATCGGCGACGGCGGCAAGTGCGATGCGCGGGAGATGATGGCGCGCTTCACCACGGACTTCATCGGCGCGTGCGGCTTCGGCATCGAAATGGACACCCTCAACAACGAGCGGTCACACTTCAGAGACTTGGGAAAACTCATCTTCTCTCGGTCTTGGAAGAACCGCATACTGTTCCCTCTGTGGGAACTCTTTCCAGAACTAAGGACATTTATTCACACCTTTGACAGTGCCATAGAGGATTCCATCACTGTTATCGTGAAGAAGATCAGAGAGCAACGAGGGTATAAACCTGCAGGCCGGAACGACTTTATTGATTTGTTACTGGAGTTGGAATCTAAAGGAAAGATCGTTGGAGAATCGATCGAAAGGAGAAACCCGGACGGCTCCCCTATTCAAGTAGAAATGGAAATGGACCTGAAATGTATGGTTGCTCAGGTATTCGTTTTCTTCGCCGCTGGATTCGAAACCTCATCATCAGCTACCAGCTTCACCCTACACGAATTGGCATACAATCCTGATGTCCAGGCCAAGGTTCAGGAAGAAATTGATGAGGTGATGATGAAATATGACAATAAACTATGTTATGATTCAATTGCAGAAATGTCTATGTTAGATATGACTTTCAAGGAAGGTATGAGGATGTTTCCTTCCCTTGGAGTCTTGAACCGGGTCTGCGCTAGAAAGTACAAGATACCAGAACTTGACATAACCATTGACCCAGAAGTTAAGATTTTGATTCCGGTGCAAGCTATACATATGGATGAGAAGTACTTCGACAATCCACATGAGTTCAGACCAGAGAGATTCAAAACCGAAGCTGTGCAAGCGAGACACAAGTTTTCATATTTGCCGTTTGGAGATGGACCTAGAGCATGCATTGGTAAGTTACTATGTGAAATTACTTGTAACTAACAGGATACAAAATTGAGGAAATGGCACGTATCAAAATTGGCATTATCTTCCGTGGATTTTTTTAATTCCCAGGTATGTAGGTTTCTCCTAGACGTTTAATGATTTCCTTTCCGATTCCCGGAGAGCCGCCTTCAGCGATGATCACTAAACGAAGACGACTATGAGAGCGTGATAGTTTCATTTAGGTTTAGCTTTAGACTTGGCGACAACCCCTGAATAGAATCCATTGCATACCTAATTCGAAAATTCACTGGTATACGAGGGGCGGTCCAAAAATTGTTAGTCAACGGCTTGTTATCAACCTCATTGTTTTACTTTTATTATCCCTTGGAGGCAAATTTTATTACAAACTCCTTGGCCAAATATCACTGGCTGGCGAACTTTTGTAATTTTTTATTTAATTGTTTAAAAAACATGTCTGTCACTTTTCAACGGGAAGCATTTCGTGCTATGATCTATTATGATTTTAAACGAGGGTTAACATATAAGGAATCACATGAAAATTTAATCAGTGGTGCTTTTGGAGAATTGGATCCATCACTTGCAACCATCACCTATTAGTTTCGTGAGTTTAAACGTGGTCAGAGCGACCTAAATGCTGACTTTAGATGTCTCGCGACGGATATCCCACTCTCTCACAGAACAGCAGAAAGTCTGACGTGTAGACTGGTGCCAGTTTATGCTACATAAATTTGATGGAGGTAGCTCACAACAGGTGACCTACATCTTGACTTCCGATGAATCTTGGATATACAGCCTCGAACCGCTTACGAAACAGCAATCGACAGAATGGGTTTTTGAAGAAGACGATATACCCACTAAGGTTGTTCGCGGTCGAAGCGTCTACAAAAAAATTGTTGCCATTTTTTTCCGTCGTAGTGGGTCTGTAGCTGTCATTCCACTAGAAGATCGAAGAACAGTTAATAGCCAATGGTATAGCGAGGTTTGCCTGCCGCAACCCTTCTAGGAGCTGAGTGACGATCGTCCGAGGAGCAGAACGCGTTGTATAATTTTTCACCAAGACAACGCTCCCGGTCACACGGCTGCCAGAACTTTTTGACCCATTCGTAGGTTAACGGCCAGTGATGCCAGATTCAATAAAAAGTAGATTCGAGAAATATTGTGACCTATGTTGTTTTTGAAATAATCTATTCAATTGTGCAAGCAAAAAAGTGCAAAGTCCAATCTACGCCTCCCGTCAGAGCAAACCTGTTATTACCTACAATTACGAAGATGTTTTGATGCTGCGACGTAATGCAAATCAAAATTATACCCTATCAGTACAATTTTAGTGATTTTGAACTTTGTTTCAAGTTATAGGTGAACCTATTTCCATTTTGTTTTAAGATCTGTGGCTTCTCTTATAATAAGATGTGTATTCTGGTGATTTGCAATTATTATTCCTCATTTTGCAACCTAACTTGCCGAATAGAGTGCTAACATTTCTGTGGTTTTAAACATTCAAGTTAAAATAGTTTCTCGGTGCCTGCTTATTACGTAAATAAGATTTTTTATGTTGATAGTGTTATCAAAGTAAACAATGACGTCTTATTTAGGTTACATCTTTATCTAGAGTGTCGTGTTGACTCTTCTACTCAGACTAAACTCCATTTATCGAATCGCTTCGAGTTCAAGTGAAGATTTGTCAATAAAGTCTGTTTCGATACTATCATATTATCAGGCCCGACTATGATTGCTCACTTACAGCTACTGCCCACGCGAATAAAACTGTCTCTCCCTCAATATTTTTGTCTGAATGCTATTCGTAAAACTCGTGTATTGTTGTTTAACTTCCTGAATTTGAGTGAGCAAAAGCCGTAACTTGCAGTGGCAACGACTAATATCCAAATCGTAAAATGTTCAGTCTTTTAATTATTTGTGCCGGAATCGTGGCATATTTTTTTGGCAAAGATTTCGGTCCGAACTGTTCATAAATTTCGAGGTCACTTCTGCTCTAACATTTTAATCCATATATGTGGCAGATCCGTGCCGAAATTTCGAGCTCGCTTCGCTCGCTCACGCCTTATCCTTCTGAACTAATTCATCATCTGTTTCTGTATCCGAACTGCTTAGAAATTTCGTGCTCGCTTCCCTAGCTTCTGCTCTATCAATTTAATCCATATCTGTGCCGGATCGGCGGCGATTAGAGCTCGCTTCGGCCCTAGCCTTCTATGCCATTCCATCACCTGTATCAAATCTCTGCCAAAATTTCGAGCTCGTTTCGCTCGCTCTCGTCCTAGCGTCTAACCTAATTCATCTGTGTTGGAACTGCTCCGAAATTTCGAGCTAGCTTCGCTCGCTCCCGCCCTAGCCTTCTAACCTAATCCATATCACCTGTGTCGAATCTATGACTAGATGGAGTTCGACCTTCGGCGTGAATTCGTATTAGTCCTAGGGCGCTTGGAGCCCTAAATCAGATTCTGCTCACAAGATACCAAATGCCCCCCCCCCCCCCCCTAAAATCAATAACTGGATCCGACACTGAGCACACGGGCTTAGTAAGTACTGGCTCTTCTATAAACACTGCCGGAACACATTAGCAACGCCGAAGCGAAGATATTTCACGATAAGTATTTGTCATTTTCCTTTTCAGGAGAGAGACTGGGCCACATGCAGTCTCTGGCAGGACTGGCAGCCGTGCTGCACAGGTTTACGGTTGAGCCGGGGCCATCTTCGCGACGGAAACTAACTGTCAACCATACATCGAACGTCGTGCAGGGCATCGAGGGGGGTATCCCGCTTATATTTAAGTTACGGAAATCACAGCAACTGTAGGTCCGGAAGAGTCAGATCGATTGGTCTTTCGTAACGATGTTGTTTATATGCTATTATTGTTATTAACATAATATTAAAGTAAGATTTAATTTGTATGTAAACATTGTTTATTACCGTAGGCATATTTCCAAAGTTACGTTTCGACCATGAAATGGCAAAACTCACAAAAAATACGTGTGTTGATTTTTGTATCGATTAAGTCTTTAAAATTAATAAAAATATTAAAATTGCGTGTCCCCTTTTTTGATTATTTTTCAATTTTGCTATGCAAAGGTGTTTTGCAGTAGGTACCAAAATCACGGACAAGAAGTATGTAGGTATCAAGAGAGCCCAAAACCTTAGTTATTTACAGATAATTTTATTAAATAATTTTTTTTTTATTATATAAGGAGAGCAGACGAGCAAACGGGCCACCTGATGGTAAGTGGTCACCATCGCCCATAGACATCTCACATCACTTTATAATTGATATTATATTGATAAATTAGTATCTGCATTTTTTCCCTCTTGTTTTACATAATTTATACACGTACGAGTATATACGAGGGGCGGCTGAAAAGTTTTGAGCCTAAGTACCTTTAAGTGTGACTAATGACTCGCACTGCATATCACTAATTGTGTATCTTAAGTAGTATAAATACCGACTTTCATGTCATTAGCGTCATTACGATTTCTGTAATTGAACCTTAAACATCACCGTCTGAGTCATCCGCGCATTGTGCGATATTTGAATACAGAGCTGTCATAAAATTCCTGACAAAGAAGAACAAAACGCCGACAGAAACATTTGAAGAGATGTCTACAATTTATGGAGAGTCTGAAACTTCATTTGCCACCGTAAAACGTTGGAGCGGAGAATAATTCAAGCATGGCAGGGTGACGCTGGAAGATGATCCCAGGTCGGGGCGTCCAGACACTGCCGTTACCGAAGAAAATGTTGAAAAATAAAAAAACTTGTTCTAGAAGATCGGCGAATCAAGTTGTGGCAGATAGCTGAAGCCATAGGCATTAGCAAGGAACGAATCGGCGACATTTTGCATAATCATTTGCACATGAAAAAAGGTCTGTGCGCGATGGGTGCCGAAAATGCTCACGCCACTGTCTGTCTATGGCAACGACTACATTAATTAATAATGAAGTCGTTGCCATAGACAAGGCAAATACAAATTTCGCTACATTGATCAGTAGTACCTAGTAGATACTTTAATCCTTCCTTCAGTTTCATCTTCATTGCTTGCTTTATTTATTTTATTTTTATTTTTTCTTTATTTTATACAATAATACGTATTCTAATGTATAAATTAAAAATTATGTACCTTCCTTCGTTTCCTAATATTTTACTTCTGTTTATTAATATTTCCGTTATTTATATGTTCCGGGAGTGTATCATTAGGGAGTGATCCCTTGCACTCAGGGGATGCCTGAACATCAGCGCCGCAGTGCTAAAAGCACTACGGCAACAGGCTGAGGCAGTCCCCTTTGTCCGGTGCTGCACACCACCTTCATCAAACTTAATTACTTTTGCTCATTTATTTTTATAATACTTTTGTTTAATATTATTTTTATCTTCTGTAACTAATTGGTTGTGTGTATTGGAAATAAATTATTACTTTCTTTAATCTAAACTTACGTATGTGGTGGTAGGCAGAGCGCAGATGTAGATAAACAGCAGCAGAAATGCCACGAAGATCTCTCTGTGGCGGCCGAGGGCCCGAGGGTACTCGTCACATAGCGCTGTCGTTACGGCTTCCAGACCTGTCGGGGTACCAGTGGGGACATTAATTTTTTTTTAAATTAGAATTTCTCAATTCGACGCGTTGTATGTATGTAACTCATGATTGTTGTTGGCCTTGTACATCTTGACAGATGATTTACACAGCGCTGCGTCGACATCCACGCTCGTGGCTGAATAAGCAGATGCGAGAGCGGCAAGTTCTACCGCACGTACAGCAGGTGAACTGCGAATCTGTTGGAGCAGGAGTTGCGAGGTATCTGTGCCGGTTAGCTCGTTTGTCAGCTAAGTTTTGGAACCACTCGATGTCATGTGAAGTGCGGCCCTCGATCACCAGACGCCTCCATGCATCTCTATCCACGGCGAGATTCTCCCAGTGACTGGTATCAATCCCAAACGCAGCTAAGTCACGTTTCGTGCAGACCTTGTAGCGCAGAGTGGGTCTTCCCATTGGTCTCATGATTATGCACGAATTAATGAATTATTATGTCGCAATTACCATTGTTGAGATCCAGTTTGCTTCCAGGACTAGAAATTCTAGTCATCATCAGACAATCGAAATTCGCGGTGTGGAAACGGTTCATAATGCCTGATAAATCGAGCTCAAATTCTACTGATACAACTATTTCGAGATTTCTAGCTATTTATTACTTATACCGTCACAGAGATCCAGTTGATATCTTCCTGGTCATCATTAGACACTCAAAATTCGCGATGTGGAAGCGTCACAATGAACCTCACCATTCAAACGATCAGATGAGCTCATGATAAGCCCACGCTCAAATTCGGACCATAAAACGATTACCATCCTTACGACCGTCGAAGATAGTCAAGATCTTGAAAAGCACTGAATAATATTCAAAGATCTTGGAGATTGAAGGCTAAAACTTACCTCCAAAAGTGCTGTCCAGACCCAACGTGATAAGCATGAGGAAGAAGATGATGGCCCAGAACACGGAGCCGGTCATGGTGGCGATAGCCTCGGGGTACACGATGAACACCAGCCCGGGGCCTTCTAGGCCCACCTCCTCGATGCTCTTGTTCTGCACGTGAGCCATGTAGCTGCAGAGTTGGGGACTCGATTAGACGGTACTATAGTTAGACACGGCATTCTTACCACGATTTGGGGTTGTTACCATGAACCACGAAAGCTTAAAAAGTTATACCTACAATTAGACGGTGGTCACAGTTTTTCTGAGGATGCTGTCTGTTTAGTGTTCGGATTGCTTTTAGGTAAAGTGATGTGGTATAATGTGAGAGTTGTTGGGGTTAGTGCATATGTGTCCCAGGGTGTTCATGGGGTCAAAAAACGAGGTTGAGGTAGTAATTTTTCAGATTTTTTCCAAACATCAGATTAATTAACTCAGTAACGGTTAAATTTCGAATAGGCCCTTTTGCTCTGAGCCGCAAACACAAGAGACTCACGGTTCAAACCAATATTCAGTTCATAAAACTAATGTAAGGTTAATACCAGAGAAGCAGGTTCCTGAGATAATCAGGTAAACTAAGTATTTTTTATAGAAATTTGTCAATACTGTATTGGACGAACTAGATAACCGCGGAATTGAACATTTTAGTGTTAGGCACTATATCATTCATAACTCTCAAATACATTCTACATAAAACACTTTACGTCATAAAACACTCATATCTATCTACCATTTTACATCATAGTCTATAACGAACTCACCCCAAGACAGAGAAAATAACGAAGCCAGCAAGGAAGCTCGTGAGGCAGTTAATGGAAGACGTGATGATGGCGTCTCTGTAACAGTTGTTGTTGAACTTGTTGTAGCTGGAGAGCGCCAGCAGGGTGCCGAAGCCAGGACCGAGGGAGAAGAAGATCTGGGACGCCGCGTCGACCCATACCTGATCGTGGAAGAACATTTTGATTTTTAGGGTTCCGTACCAAAATATTAAAAAAGGAACCCTTATGGAGAGACTTCCGTCTCCTTCCGTGTCCGTCCGTCCGTCTGTCCGTTTGTATGTCACAGCTGATTTCTCAGGAACTCCTAATGCTATCGACTTATTTTAGGAGAGCAGACGAGCAAATGGGCCACGTGATGGTACGTGGTGCGCTGCTAATCTTGAGAACTTAAACGGTGTGCCTCATGTGCCTGTAATTATGCTGGGCTCGCTTTACCCTTCAAACCGAAACACAGCATGCAAGCATAGATGCTTTGGGCGGAAATAGGTAAGAGGGTGGTACATCCCCAGGCGATCCTGCCCATCAGGATCTACCACCTTAAAAATTAGAATGACGTTTAATTTTCTAGGACATCAGGACATATAAAACACCATCTAACTTTTTTGCCAAGATACACAAATGACTTGTTGTAGAGGTTCCTGAGATGAACGTAAACTTTGTCCATGCACCAAAAGTGCCTACCTCATCAGATTGGTAAGTTGTAGTAGCTTAGATAACCTATAAATTGCTTTGGCAATAGAGCTAAATATTTTTACCAGTGACCCATCTAATTTTTCTAATAATGATCGGAATATTGTTGGAATCACCTAGTGAAATTCTAACGTAGGTATAATTAATTGTAGGAACTACAATAAAGGAGTATCCTTGGATCTATATATTGCATTGCATTAATTTGTACCTAGCAAACACAGTGCAATGCAAAATGCATACATAATCGCACATTCCAATGCACTTTACAAATTAAGGTAAAGGTACGTGGTTGGCATATTATGAACTAGAAAATTATTACGTTATGTACTTACTTTTGAGTTTTTCAGCTTATGCCACTCAGGAGTCAAGTAGTACCGGATCCCCTCTGTAGCCCCTGGTAGAGTCACTCCTCTCGCAAGCAGGATTAGAAGCACCACGTAAGGCGCCAGGGCTGTTACCCACACCACCTGTTAGAAAATGTGGGAGAATGTTGAAGCTAGTTCATGGAATCAGGCGTTAATTTGCAGCAATCCATTGAAATTATTGCAGGAAGAAGGACCCGCCATTAACCATCGGATTCACCCTCCCCAACGATAACCAAATCCATAAGGATTTACAAACGAAACACGTATTGAATTTCAATCCAACTTCACGTTTTCTAGCGGAATACTGCTATTCATTTAGGTCCCATTCATTTCACTCTCTTAATTCTTATCACGTCCCTAAGAGTCGGATTTCTCAACCTTTGCTATGCTAAATCCTTCTGGATTTGGTATCGTTGGGGAGAGCGAATCCGAGGGTCAGCGGTAGGTCCAATTTCTCCCAATAATTTTAATAAAACCTTAGTTTATTTAACCGACATAAAGTCTGAGTTCGAGTCTGTTCTTTAAATAAGAGACTCAAAAGAACATTGCGTTTGAGGATGATTTATAAAGGTTATTAGTAAAGACGAAGCACCTCTAGCCCTTCACTCCAGATTAAGTAAACTAATTAGGGTATTTAATGATTAATAAAGCACGTTAATAAAGCAACGACGGAATTTGCTCGTCATATTCGCGTCTATAGGTACATTATTAATTGTAGTTTATAGATTTCTTGGGATTCCACAAGGCTCTCATTACAAAAGCCTTAATCCTCTGAGATCTGAAAGAGTATCAACACTGGAATCAGGACTTACCTTGCCAGCACTCCTGACCCCCTTCCACAGAGAGAAGTAGACGAGCACGAAGACCCCAAACACGCACAGAGCTAGCGAAGGCTTGATCGGACCCATGTCGTCCAGGCCGTTTGACCTGTGCTGCTCGAGGACGTTGCGCCTGGATAGAAACAAGTTTCTTATCTAAGTCTTTGACATTGTAGGTAGTCGTAATTGGCAGTCTTCTAAGGTATTGTCTCTTCCGTTGAGGCATGTGCCAAAAGCACCGCTATCTTTCAAAACGTTACCCCTTGTTGAGATCTGGGTTTAGTTTATTTCTTTAGGGTTGTAGTGCCCTGAGCCTTAACTGCACTAAACCTTCCATATTTTTCTAGTTCTGAAGGTTTTGTTGGGACACATTCATCTTTACATATTTGTGCCACATGACAACTTTTTGTAAAGGATGACAACCTCACTGACAGATTCTTTCTTGGTTAAACTGGGAACGATCTAAGACAGAATCGGTTCAGGTTTAGTTTATCGGTTTGTTTTTGTTGCCCGATGTTGCCAGATGGAGAAAACTTCATGTAT
Source organism: Hofmannophila pseudospretella (assembly GCA_947369225.1). Classification (NCBI taxonomy): domain Eukaryota; kingdom Metazoa; phylum Arthropoda; class Insecta; order Lepidoptera; family Oecophoridae; genus Hofmannophila; species Hofmannophila pseudospretella. The sequence goes on from OX376324.1 coordinate 1,081,670, forward strand.
ATTATAAGCGCGATTTTCTTTCCTCCAAGAATTAATACTTTCTGTAAATGCCATTTTCTAGACAAAGAACATACCTATCTACTTATAGAATTACTAGTCAAAGAACTTACCTAAAGAAATATTTGGCTGGTGTGTGGAAGAGTTATTATTAATCTGAGATAACAAGCATGCACAGAGAGACTCATTCCATTCGTTGCAGCTGGTCAAGGTTAGCACTGAGTGAACAGTCTATCTATCTCACTTGTAACCAGTAGAACTCACTCAAAGAACTCCTTGGCTGGAGTTGAAGAGTTAGGATTGATCTGCGGCGAGGTAACAGGCATGCACAGGGGCGTATTCCACTCGTTGTTGCAGCTGGTCCAGGGCAGGACCGAGTTGATGGAGGCCAGGGATGCCACCAGGTAGTAGACCGCCCAGCCGATGATGGTGTTGTAGTACATGCCCATGTAGATGTCGATCATGCAGATTGCGTAGCCCACACCTGAGCAGAAATGCTTGTATTTGTAGGAGATTTGATTGAAGGTACAGTGCGTGAGTTTTTAGAAACGGCTTCGGGTCTTGAGACTGCGGTTATGGTTACGCGAATGTATAGTAAGACATGGACAGAGATCGATTTTACCCGATACCCGATTCTCCTTTTAAGAGCTCACGGACCGTGATGGTGTGTATGAAGTGGAATGCTATGATGATGAGAAACTAGTAGTAACTTGTGGACTAAATTGAGGATAAAAGACAACAAAGAGTGCCCAGTCTCTCGAATGGACCTGCCCTTCTCTTCAGAAATAATGAGGGAACTGAAAAGAAGCTAAGATATTTGAATAGGCTAGACTTTGGTAATAATCACAGAATCATCTAAAAAAAATAATGTTGAATAATGAATGTTTATAAAATTGACCTAAACAATTTTTATCGCGCTTCATGATTACCCAAGGACATAGGTGAAATATTTTAAGATTATTTATAATAATGAGAGCGTCGGTAGCACACTGGGTAGGGCACCGGACCCCCATGCGGGAGGTCCGGGTACGAAACCGTGCAGTGCCAAAGAGTTTTCCTTATCTATCGAAAACTTACGTACGTCATTTACCGACTGCTGTAACGGTGAAGGAAAACACCGTGAGGAAACCTGCACACTGAGATGACCAGTGTGTAAAATGAGGTTGGCACAAAAGATCCTCAAGGGTCGAAGTGCCGCTAGGTTATTCTCGGCCCCCTATCATAAGATAATACTAGATTCATAATAATCAACTTAACAATGGGTTAAAACTTCCTCACTAAAGGAAACAATCTTCCTTCGAACGACGTACAATTTCCCACATCACCGCCTCCGACTCCAAGACGTCTGTTTCCATCTTTCATCGACTTTATTAACAGACAATAAATCTCCAAACACTCAAAATCCAATTAATCATTGCCGCGTCGCCAATTTTCGCGCGCAAACTTGCCGGCGGGCGGTGACGTCACAGGCGCCATGTTTGAATCGAATCAACGCCATCTGTCGGTAATCAAATGATATCGTACGCGCGTAATTAGTTTATGAGTTGTGAGATGGCGCGAGATATTTCCGATGTTATCGGGTACAGTTGAAGATAGGCTTCTATTTGATTTGATTGCGCGGTTCAAAAGTTTTGTTAAGTACCTACAATGGAATTTTATAAATTTGAATGTTTTGTACTTAATCAAAATTTAATTTGAGCGGTCGTTATGGAATTCTTGTTTGTTTGTAGTATCTTTATTATACACAAAAAGTACACAAAAAATTAAAAAAACATTAAAATATGTATAAAGATGGGTTTATCCCATAGGGATCTCTTCCCGCCAACTCTTGATTTAGGAGAGTTTAGACTACTTTTATGGTGGGTAAGGTTTGGAGTACAATTAATAATAAGTATAAATAAATTACAATAATTATATAGTAGATAAATAAAATACATACTCAACAATTATAATGATATATACAATTTATTATACATATAATATATACGAATACATATATAAATATAATTATATACACTATTCTTCTTCTAAGTCGTATTCCTCATTGCTGAGGGTCGTGATCATTCTAAGGAATTAATGACAGATTTAATGGGGTGGTTTGCCATTGTCTGCCCTATAATGCCCTGCATTTCGTTATAAAATTACGCAGGAACTAACATACCTATCAGACTCGAGAATAACAAAACAATTGACATTTTCCTATATATATATATATTTCAATATTTTAATGGGAACCATTATTGTTTGTGACGTCATTATTCTTAGTTGAACCTTTCACGCAGATTTCAATAGATATTTTGGAAAATTAACTTTTAGTTGAGGTGGATATTTTCCAAAATGGCGCACTTTCCTCAAGGAGTAGTGTAGTAGGTATACCTACACGAGAAAGTATATACGGTGCTAACATTTATTAGTAAAATATATTTAAAAAAATCTTTTTTTAATTAAAGGAAATTGCCTCCTACTCTAAAAAATCTATCATACTTATTATTATTTTTTTGGTTGGTTTATTAAATAATTAAAAGAATACTACTACAAACAAATGTAATTTTTTTGTGCGTAAAAAGTAGGTAAGTACCTAAGTAAGTAATACGTTTATTTCACACACAGCAATGACCGAAACAGTTATAATTATAATAAAATAATTATGTAGTCAAAGGTAAACACATTGAAATCATGTCTGATGGTCTGCTGTTGTTGTGAAAAGGGGTCTCAACTCAGCTTATTGCTGCAGACAAGAATGCCTACAGCGTTGGTATTCTGTTGGACCATAACCGATGGCTGGCCAAAACCTGTCCATGAGGACAAAGATACATTTAATTGAAGATATGTAGTATTAGGTAACTTGGTGCCGTCGTCTACTTTCTTGAATCGCACCACTCGTTGGCGGCTCAATTTTCACCCGCACTTTCTAAAGCCTTGGGTGTCTACCACGAGTCACGACCCGTTTTACACGAAAGTATCTGCCACGCACCTGCAAAATGTGGAACTCTCTTCCACCCGACGTTTTCCCGCAGCGCTACGACATGGGATGCTTCAAAAAGAACGTTAAAAAAGTCCTCTCCCTCCACGGCCGGCAACACACGTGCAATACACCTGGTATTGCACGTGTCTCTAGGCGACGGTGACTACTTACCCGTCTGCCTGTTTGTCGTAGCCAATTTTTTTTTTTAATAATAATTAATAAATGAAAATAAATATATACCTACAATATATAAGTACTCGTACCTACTTGTTGTAAGTAATCGATACTTTTGTACCTTGATTCTACTAAATCCCCTTTAGGATCTGATTTTATTAATGTCGCAGTTTCATACTTAAGAATTTATTACATTTTATTTTTTATTACAAAAAAGAAATTATTTCCGCATATCTTATCAAATTCTGTACCATGTCACACATAAATGTCACACGTAGAGCAGACATCGACCTATAAACCATCGATATCTGTGAGAAGAGTCGCGATCGCTCGATAAATATCGAGTGCGGAAGAGGAACTCTTGTACGGAGATAACGCATGCTTAATGACGTCATTCGACATGTTTATGTTTATTTATTTCACGCAATTTTTCGCATTTATCACAAAATATCTGAGCTTTTAAATGAAAGTAAATTATAACGATACGAGTAGATAGATAGATAGAAACACTGTATTGTACACAAATACAGGAAAAATAAAATCTACAGGAATAATAACACGATATGTACAAAGGCGGCCTGACTGCCGTTTCGCCCGCGATGCATTCGTTTCGTCCGGGCACAGCTGAAAACCAGCGCTGCGGTTCTGCCGTACCGGTGGGACCGCAGCACATGCTAAGCATGTGTCCTTTTAATATTGCATTGTTTTTATTTTATTTTATCCAATATTGTTTTAAGTATAATAATGTGTGCAATGTTGAATAAATGTTTTTCTTTCTTTTCTTTCTTTATCGCTTAAAGCGATATCTTCCAGGCAAAGATACGAGTAGGTACGGAATCTACGCCGCAAAAATCTACCCAGAAAACGCACTATTTCTCTATGAAATTAAGTAAGTAGGTATATTACTAATAAATCATAATTAAAAACTAAACCAGATATAAAGGAAATACCTAAGTAATTGTGACCAACCGATTTTTGTGAAAAGAAAAGATGATATCATCATCATCATCAGCAGCCTACTCTAGTCCACTGCTGGACATAGGCCTCCCCCAGGGCGCGCCATTGACGCGCCCTGGGGGTTCGAAGAATCCCCGGGCTACGGTAGACTACCAAAACTTAACCAGTGCGTCCTACCAGTAATGACCTACGGATCCGAAACGTGGACACTGACGGTGCGACTGGTTCATAAATTGAAGGTCGCTCAGCGTGCTATGGAAAGAGCTATGCTCGGAGTATCGCTGCTGGATCGAATCCGAAATGAGGAGATCCGGCATAGAACAAAAGTTATCGACATTGCTCATAAGATTAGCAAGCTGAAGTGGCAGTGGGCCGACAACCGACAACCGCTGGGGTAGACGAGTTCTGGAGTGGAGACTGCGTTTGGGCAAACGTAGTGTGAGACCCTGCTAAATGGAGCGACGATTGCGCAAGGTGGCTGGCAGCGACTGGATGAGAAGAGCCGAAGTTCGGGCTCAATGGCGCGCCCCGGGAGAGGCCTATGTCCAGCAGTGGACTATAGTAGGCTGCTGATGGAATCATTTCACCTCAGATTTATAGTTGCATGATTTTCACGAAACGGTCTTTAGAATTCGATTTGACTTTAGCCGACCGTTACAAACTCGAGATAATTTTCGAAAGAACAAGATTCTACATAAAACTAGGTCTCTGATTGGTCAAATTATGGCTGGCTGCGTCTCAGAGAGCGATGGAGCCAATAGATCACGGACCGAGGACACTGAGAAAAATATCTATAAGGTACACTTTGCTGAGAATTCAGTGTGCCCTTTGTACTGAAAGAAAGAAATCACTTTTCCTGTTTCAAACTTCTACCGTAAAGCAATGCTTGCATTACTGTGTTTCGGTTTGAAGGGTAAGAGAGCCAGCGTAATTACCGGCACATGATGAACAAATCAAAAGCAAATCAAACTTTGTTATTGTAAGTAAGTACCTTAAAGTACATTTTTACAACGTCATGTTTCACTCTACCACCGCTTCGTAAGGTGCTGTAGCTGAAAGGAAAGAAGCGGCGCAAGAAACAATCAGCAGCACATCTTTTGAAATAAATATATCTCTTACAATAATTATGAATACAATGTGCAGAGCTGGAGCAGAATTTAGGACCAAGCCTCTTTATCATTTAAGTAGTCATTTATTTTATAATAACCCTTTTTACATAAGGTCCATCTTATGTGCTCTCATAAGGTACGTCTTAAATGCCCGGTAGCAACTAAAACCCTCTTGTAATATTTTAGCGAGGTAAGGAAGTGCGACGGTGACCACTTACTCGTGCTTGACATTAGCTCGTCTGCTTTCCTTCGACCTAAAAAAAGTTTGAAGTGTGACCGCGAGTGGCACACTTCATGTTCTTTGAAAAAGGTTTCGAAACACTGAGTAACACCTAATAATAACATAAAACAAATTAAAACAGCAAATAAACAATCAGGGAACAGTGCCGGCGGTCCAGCAGACCGCAGGGTGGAAATGAAGAGATTTCCGCGTCATAAAGCTGGAGCTGAAACGCAGGCAACCTTCTAATCTCTTCTATTGTTACGTGGTTTGGTTATTCTCAGTCGGACAGCTAAATATAAAAGGGCTGAAACAGACATTCAACCGCTGAAAATTGTGTAAAAATAGCAAAAAGGCTGGTAATTAATTAAATTGGGTGTTGGGTACTTTCGTATTTTTGTAGGTAGGTAAAGTAAAGTAAAATACACTTTAGTTTTTTTGCACAAATAGAAAACAACAAACAAAAGATAGAAAAGGAAATAGTGAAGTACAATGTAGGCGGCTTTATCGCTAAGAGCGTTCTCTTCCAGGCCTCCTTAGGACAGAGGTAATGATTTCGAGAAAGAGGTAGTAGGTGTGCAAGGTTTATGGAAAACGTTATATGAGAGAATTTTATTTACACAACAATAACTTATAGATACCAAGGTAATTTACCAAGGCGCCTCAAGTGGTCGTCATGTGTCACACGTACTAAATTTGGGCAAAGGTTATATCGCTATCTTGGACCGTATTTATACACCAAGGTAAACAAATTACTCAAAATTGTTAATCATACACGATATAGGTGCAAACAATCTCCAACCACCTGGCTTGCAACCTTGGACTATGACAGCACTGAGAAAGTATTGGAAATTGTCCAATGAATAAACACACATATACTAGTCATGCAGTCACACGCCCGCACACTCTCACACATCCTAACACGCACCCTCATTCTCACCCTCAACAAACACACACCCTCACCTTTCCACACCCCCACACCAATACGCACACATACACACACTCTTTCACTCCATGCTTACATCTTAGTATCTAATGTAAATTTAATATTGTATACGTTTATTTTATTTTTTTCCTTCATATATCAAAATTGTTCCTTAATAGAAGAGCCTAAATCCCGCGACACAGGGTATCCTAGTGCGGGATTTAGAGCATCAACCATGTATTAATTGTAAGTTGCAAAATAAATTTATTTATTTATTTATTAATTATATACTATACTTACTAAGGTGTGATAATCTTGGTAAAGTGAGAGAATGTAGGTTAGGTACTGTGGAGCTTCCTCACAGAAAGCTTCATGTGTCTTCCACAGTGGAAGACACATGAAGCTTTCTGTGGTACCCTGTCGAAATAAGTTTTTGTTGTGTTTTCATGACATTCGTATTTTGGTGTATGTACCTATAGTAGGTTGCCATTGCTCTACCTACTCTTCACATTCACGCATCATCCAAGGTTAGCAGGGATAGGACTTCACGGATCCGGTTCCAGTCCCGGTTTGGTTGACTGCAACCAATCACATGCGTGATTCTCTCTACTCTCTACCTCCACTTGAAGCCAGCGCTTCGTGATTGGATGCAGCAAACCAAACCGGGGCTGGAACCGGACCCGTGTACTCCAGCCTTACAATTTCTCTGTTTCACTACGTAATACGTTTTTGTTGTTTTCATGACATTCGTTTATGGTGTACGTACCTAGGATACTAGGTTGCCATTATTCTACCTGCTCTTCACATTCACGCATCATCCAAGGTCAGCACAGCAGTATGGGATCCTAAGGATATAACTTCACGGGTCCGGTTCTAGTCCCGGTTCGGTTAACTGCAACCAATCACATGCGTTCCGCTCTACCTCCACTTGAAGCCAGCGTGATTGGATGCAGCAAACCGAACCGTGGCTGGAACCGGGCCCGTGTAGTCCGTGCCTTACAACCTCACTGTTTCACTATCGGACAACACGCTTATACATGTGGCGTTACGACCTTTATGAATATACAGGAGGCAATGCTTTTAACGCCGACAAATGGTGGCCACTCGGCCTGGAGTGGCGATTGGGTCTGAGCCATGTTTAAAATGTATGAAACCAGGGCTGTCTTGAAGAAAGAGAAGAAAAGAAAGAAAGAATGTATTTCTAAATTATTATTGATTTTTATTTTTAAATTTTACTTGACGTTTTACGCTTGTAGAAGGAGAGATTGGCCTGGAATTTGTTGCCATGTTGAATTTTAGCCTAAGATTTTGAATCTCCCCCATTTTTTGTAGTTTTCTAACTTTTTCAGATCGCGGCGCACTTGCGCGTTTAATATTTTGTCCCGGCGCCCTAGTCTGGGGTTTGCTGGAAGAGATTTCTCTTAGAGATAAGTCACGCCCTTTGTGCTTCACCTATTTTTGTCTAAGTTTGTAACATATTCTGTGTATGGTTAATGTAGTACTTGATTCGATTCAAATAATATACTGTTTCACAGGTTTTTACTGTATTTTATTAATTACGACCGGTTTCGTTTACACAACTTCAGGTATTTTTAAAAAAATACTTGAAAATGTGTAAACGAAACCGGTCGTAATTAATAAAATACAGTAAAAACCTGCGAAACAGTATATTATTTGAATTTAATCATATTCTGTGCATGTACAATAAGGAGTTAATAAGTTAATAATAATCAAAATCTGTGTACAATGACATGAAAACAACCTTTTAGTTAAACCTCACACTGTAAGGTTCACATTACTCGTAGGTAAGTATATTAATTGACACACAGCGATTATATGCTCTTTAATATAGCTACAGCTGAAAATCCGACTTCGCATAATGATGCAAAGGTTCCTATCCTCCATACAATTATTATGGTCAATTCATAGCAAAAGCCATAGATCATGCCAGGGTACGAAGTCGTATATGCACCTAAGTAGATAGTATTTCATAGGTGATCGTGGAGCCGCCAGCAATCCGTGGCGCAAATATTTGAGCTGCCCTTCATTGACTGTGGCAGCGACTACTCTTGTGCCTATAGGCATTGCCACCCGTCTAGAAAAAATCTAGGCCAAAAAAGAAAGTCTAACTGATCGCTAGGCTTGGCTTCAGATTTTGGTTCCGATTTCAGGTCCCTTTTTCAAAAGGGCTTTTCGTCCTAAAAAATCAATAGCTATTTAAAATAACATAAGCTTGCCTGGAAGAGATCGCTTTAAGCGATAAGGCCGCCTTTGTACATATCGTGCTACTGTTCCTGTAGTTTTACTTTTCCTGTATTTGTGTACATTAAAGTGTTTCTATGTATCATAATTCCCGTTCCTCAGTTTTAGTTCACTGCAGCAAAAGATTGTCTGGAAGAGATCGCTCTTAGCAATAAGACCGCCTAGATTGAATTAATTGCTCTGTACGCATTGTTTCATACTGTTTTCGTGTAATAAAGTGTATTCAAAAGGAATCGGGCCAACCTCATAGATTTTTCTGTTCTCTATGGGTTCCATCCGATTCCGTTTAAAAATCCTTGCAGATTTTGATTTTTTGATTTTGATTTACACTACCATTATACGTCACTCTACGTCACCGACTCGCAGAAATTTCAACGTCACTTTTGCGTCATTTATGGTAAAATCCTCGGCCTTACAAAAAAAAAGTATGTAAGTAACTCATTAGTATCCATATAGGAACGACTTCCAAAAGCAGAAAAATTTTCTTCATCAAGATTTAGAAGTCAGCAGTAACAACTGCTGACTTCTAAATCTTCATACACAATCTATTAACCAGTTATCTGTTTTGTCCCTCACAGCGATTTTATTTCCATCTTAGCCAGCATCATCGCGGATTTCCCTACCGTCTAAACAGATAAAAGGTTTTAATGGATCCTCAATACCGGCGAGGGGAACAAGCGATCGACGCTCCCTCGGGAGGGAAGGGGAGCTACAATCACTCAAGGTGAGGGTAATCATAATGAGTACTGATCTATTGGGGAGTTTTGTGGCTGGCGGTTTATTTTATTGTTAGTTTGAGTTTTCATGCCCTTTAGATAGATAGATAGAAACACTCTATTGTACACAAATACAGGAAAAGTAAAAACTACAGGAATAGTAACACGATATGTACAAAGGCGGCCTTATCGCTTAAAGCGACCTCTTCCAGGCAACCTCTGAAGTTAATTGGACATTAAAGAGTGTTATAAATAGCAAAATAAAGATATTCAGACTACTAACGCCATCTTGTGGCAAATATATGTAACCTATGTTTCTGTCAATTTCATTCAATCTTATCTCAATAAAATATTCAGTCGTTCGTTTTCACTTCACACAAGCGTTGTTTTATTTAATAAAGAGATTAGCGACAGTGTAGTGTGAAGATATGAAAAAGGTTTTGTAAAATAAAAGTAAATAATTACACATAAATAATTATGTAAGTATACTATAATAGTGGTGATTGCATATTTGCGCCGTTCGGGGTGAAGACCTTGGGGCTGTGGGGGCCTGGAGCCCACTGCCTCTACGGGGAAATAGCCAAGCGCCTCGTAGATACATCCCGGGACCAGAAGGCTGGCCTCTACTTTGCTCAGCGCATATAACCCTCGCCATACAGCGGGGCAACGCCGCCAGCCTCCTCGGGACACTCCCTGCAGGGAGCGACCTGGGCCAGGTCTTTTACTTGTAAAATAGTTAGGTATTTTGTAATTTTAGCTTAAGCATTTATTTTAGTGTTATTTTAGTATTATTATTAGGTAAATAAAAGTTTAAATTCTATAATGGTTAAATGCATAGATATACATAATATAAATAAATATATAATAGATAGTAAACAATAAATAGGTAAATATACATAATAATGAAAATAAAATGCACAACTACAACGACAAATAATGATGAGTGAGACCCGCTTTAAACGAAGCCAGGGATTACGAATGCCGAGTTCGAAGATGAAGTGAGTTCCATAGGTGTGCTGCCTTGACAGCAAAGGAGTCAGTGTAGTATCTGGTACCTTTAGCACACTGCAGAGATTTTGAAACGAAATCGGATCGACACCCTAGAAATCTAGAAAACCGAGAAATAGTTTCGTATATCTTCGAGCCGATTCTAAATCGCTGTAATTAAAAATCAATATTAAATTAACTTTAACCAGTGTGTGAAATGGGGAAAGGGGAAACACAAAAGATCCCCAAGGGTCGAAGTGCAGCTGGGGTTATCGCCGGCCCCCTATCATAAGATCTGTCTGTGTCAAGACCTTGGTCCTTACCTTTGAGCGCGGGACAGATGCGCTTCCAGAGCGTGAGGCACCCGCAGCGATGGTACTGTCCCAGAGCCAGCTCCATAAAGAACAGCGGCAGACCTCCAAACAGCAGCATCACGCAGTATGGGATGAGGAAGGCACCTGTGGCAACAGTGAAGGTTCAGGATCTCTAGGTGTCAATACGCTGTTGGCATTTTATTGCTGCCCTGATTAGGACGAAGGCCGGTGCAAAACGTTACTTTCGAGAAAATGGCAAAAATACGTCAATATAGTTTTCTAACAGTATTTTCTGGAATTCTGCTTTGATTTCTGGAGTTTTTTGGAATTTACTCGTACATAGAATTTAAGATACATAAGAATACCAACCACTTCTTGAGAAATTGCACAAATCGCTTGCAATTCTCTTTTTTCACTGTGTTTCCGTGTGTGAATAGGCATTTACTGGACCCGCATGCTCCATCGTCGACCTCATCGTTGCTTACCACCAGGCGAGATTGAGGTCAAATGTGGGTTTAGTGGTAAATTCTTCCGTATCCGGGTACAACTACTGTGTACTGTAATGAATTGGTCTCCTTGATAACTATTCCTTTAAGTGTTTAGAAATTAGATTGTTCTGATGTTCTTTTATTAATATCGTCAGATGGCCCAGAGAGAAGGAACCCACGGCGACAAGAGGGTGAACATCAAAATAAACTTCTAATTGAGCTAAGCGAGCGGTTTCTCTGATGCTTGCGCAAGCATCAGAGAAACCGCTCATACTCATACAGTACTTACCGCCGCCATTCTGGTAGCAGATGTAAGGGAACCGCCAAACATTGCCTAGGTCGACGGCAAACCCCACCACTGCCAGCAGGAACTCTGCCTTCTTTGCCCAGGTCTCGCGCTGCCGCTCCGGCGTCAGGGACACCACCAACGACCGCGTCTTCTGGAGCTGCTGTAAAGATATTTTATTAGTCGTAGGTATTCGCGCTTGACCAGTGGCGATAGAGATATTCTAATACGGGATGAGAGTCGTGCGTGATCATTCTATGGAAATAACCACATAGACCGACTGTCTTGGCAGATGGGGTGGAAAGTCTTGGGTGTCTACCACGACCCGTTTTACACGAACGTTTCTGCCACGCACCTGTAAAATGTAGAACTCTCTTCCACCCGATGTTTTCCCGCAGCGCTACGACATGGGATGCTTCAAAAAGAACGTTAAAAAAGTCCTCTCCCTCCACGGCCGGCAACACACGTGCAATACCCCTGGTATTGCACGTGGTGTTGCCTCTAGGCGACGGTGACTGCTTACCCTCAGGTGGCCCGCTTGCCTGTTTGTCGTAGCCAATTTATATAAAAAGCCATCAGCAGCGCTGTGGCTTGCCTCAGCATTATGCTGAGCTGGTGTACCCTTTTTGGCACTGTACCACACAAGATGTTCTGTGCTGCATGTTACTTCTGTATTCTGGTGTTTACAGCGCTAAATAACCGATTTCAATTTCATTTCAAATTCAATTACCTTCCCCAGTTAACACACTGGTTATTTTATCTCAGTGTGTAGGTTTCCTCATGATACGCTCGGGCGGCATGTCGGCGCGCGCGGGCGGCTCACACTCGCCGTTGGTGAGGTACTCACGTTATTGGAGGTGGGCGTGTGGTCGACGGGGTCGCTGGGCGGCAAAGGGGGCGGGTCTGCGGGAGGCTCGGGCGGCATGGCGGCGAGCGCGGGCGGCTCGCAGTCGCCGTTGCGCCGCTCCGGGCTCGGGCTCTCCCCCTGCGCACACGCAGAAACGCTATAACTGCGCCAGGACCAGGGTATATTCCGTGGAGATCAATGTGATCTCGCCGATTCCCGAAGCATGGTTTTTAACTTCCAAGTGAAACACGGAAATCTAAACACGGAGGCCTGCACTTCATCTGAGTCCAATTTCAGTTTCAGATCTTTATTTATAATATTCAATTATACGTCACATACATTTATCATTACAAACCATTATTATTTACATTGAATTTATAATTAATCATAATAAAAAAAAAATCAATTTTAATTAAAACTAGTGTTATTTTTTTTTAAATCATGCATTGTGGGTTGGCTAGTACCTACCAGATCTTACTGACGTTGAAGAACTCTTCAATCGTATAAAATGCGCTCCGCACCAGCATTTGTTTTAATTCTAGTGTGAATGCAGTTTCACTCGGTGCATCTCTTAATGTTTTGTCCAATTTGTTGTATACTTTGGGACCCAGTGCATGGAGAGTTTTCCCTACTTTTGCGAGCCTATAAGGCTCGGATTTGAGGTTGTCCCCAAGGTTACCAGCGAAGACTCCTTTACATTTTAATGAGATGAGATGTCTATGGGCGATGGTAACAACCTACAATCAGGTGGACCCGTTTGCTCTATTGCTCTACTTATACAATTTAAAAAAACCACTTTAGTTAGCAGAGATTGTTCTACCATCTTCTTGTCCCAAAAAGCGTATACGGTTATATCGTGAAGAAGTATTTTGTTTTAGATTACAGAAAGATTTTCCAGTAACAGGCAGTTGAAAAGTTCATTAAAACCTCGATAACATTTTGTGCCGCCGTCAAGTCGCACAATTTGCTCTATTTGTACTGTGCGGTCGAGCAAACAAACGCGAACGGCGGGAAGCCACGGACAAACACCGGGTAAACACGGGTAAATACCGGGTAAACATCGGGCAGACGCGAAACAGATTGCTTTGCAAATAAAAATATTGAAAAGTGACCCTCCGAAGCCAGCTACGTCGTATTTAAGGAATCGCAAGGAATTAAGCCTTCAGGGTACTGATACATCTTTTTTTATTGTTTATGGAGAGCAGACGGGCAAACGGGTCAACTGATGGTAATATTCACCGTCGCCGATAGCTATAATTAGAGGTTTTTAGATGCGCTGCTAATTTTGAGGACTTGGATGGAGTGCCTCATGTGCCGGTAATAACACTGGCTCTCTTACCAGAACGCGGAAGACAACGGAAGTAAAACGGTGGTACCACCCCAGGTTGACTCTATACCGAGACATAATGTCATATCTATCACCTACTCACATCGGTGTAGAACGCGCTATTGAAATTTTCCTGGGACTTCGCATATATACGAGTTCCAAATATCCATAGTTGGACCAGGACATCTAGTCACCAGGCACAACACCCCGCCTGGTGGAAGATCTTCCCTTTTCCCTTTCATACAACTGACGTTACGTCATCCATGTCCCCACATAGGGCGTTCCTACATATTTAAGTGTGTATTTTTTTTATCTCTCTTCTAAGTCGTGTTCCTCATTGCTGAGGGTCGTGATCATTCTAAGGAATTAATTACATAGAACGACTCTCGTTTCCTTCCCCATTTTACACACTGGTTATCTCACTGTGCAGATTTCCTCACGATGTTTTCCTTCACCGTCAGAGCAGTCGGTAAATGTACATAAGTCTTTCGAAAAAAACGAAAAACTCATTGGTACATGGCAATACCTGGTTTCGAACTCGACATCCTAGCCACGACGCTACCGACCCTCGAACTACTTATTATTTCTATGCAGTGCATTATTCGTAATTCATTGTCTCTTTTTCCTTATTCTCAATTGTTAATCAAATCCTATATTCTAACGCTTCTGTAGAGCGAAAATCTATTTTAAAGGAATTGTAACGAACAACACCGTATAATTTTATTACCTCCTGAGCACACTGGTTCAAGTGCCTTGTTTGGACACAAAGTAGATACCCGTAAGTAACAGAAAAGAGACTGGAATTAAATGAAATGACATACTTACATTTCATTTATTTGTCAATTTTTGGTTACTGTACAATCCGTACCACGCATACCTAGATCATAAGTTTTGTTTACATTAGCGACAGTTATTGTAGGTAGTTTTAGCTTTCGTTTTTGTTTCGTTCTGTCGAATATTAAGTCCAGTGAGGGTGATTTTTATCGTTGATTGCCACTCACTGACACAGTCTCGGAAATACAGCCCTTGAGACAGCGTCGTTTTGCGCGCGCGTCACCGAATTTTGGTCATCGCGTATGAACTATCACCTCCATGGACACCTCGCAATGCTGATACAGTGCTGGTGCTTCGGTGATATAAAAACTGCCAGAATTTTGGACATTGTCGGCGCCGACGGGTGATATCGGGCTGAGACGCTGGTGAGTTGGTTTTTCATTGGTATTTATTGCCTGCCCTGGACATTCTCTCGTTCCCCTTAGTTTAATTCGCTTTTGAAAGATCACTGGAATCGCTGGGGATCGCACAGTTACTATTATTTTTTAGCCTCATTCTCACCTGGTGGTAAAGGTAACTGCGGTAAGTAACGATGAGGCATTTTTTATTTTTTTAATTCATTCAAACACAAGTTCAAACACAATAGAAGTACGTAATACTAAACTAAACTAAGTAAAATAATAAACATAAAGATTACACAGTGATGTGTTTGAAGTAGAAGCGTTGAGTAAGAAAAGTAATAGTTATACCATCGTAAAGATCAGTCTGACAACAAGAAAATATATATATATATATATATATATTTTCTTGTTGTCAGACTGATCTTTGGTATATATATATATATATATATATATATATATATATATATATATATATATATATATATATATATATATATATATATTTTAATTTTTTTTTATTTTTTTTATTTTTTTTAAATAAAATAAATTTATTTTCCTTAAAAAGTTACAACATTTATATCCGTGATCGAGGCCTCCTTTTAAGCAAATAATGCTTGTGCCAGGAGGCCCCGCTCTTCCATATCCAAACATAACAATAATTTAGTGTGTGAGTGTATGTAGGAGTATGTAATTGTTATGTGTGTGTGTGTGTGTGTGTGTG
The DNA here is from genome assembly GCA_947369225.1 of Hofmannophila pseudospretella. NCBI lineage: Eukaryota > Metazoa > Arthropoda > Insecta > Lepidoptera > Oecophoridae > Hofmannophila > Hofmannophila pseudospretella. Next base: position 1,097,140 of record OX376324.1, read on the forward strand.
TGTGTATGTGTGTGTGTATGTGTGAGTACATTTCTATGGTAGTTATTTATATGTGAATGTAGATCTTACAATTCACAATTTGAGTACAGAATTATACTCACATTGTGAACTGTAAGAGTGCCTCCGTCTGTTCATATGTTAGTGTCTTTAGCCAATCTATTATATCTTTTTTACAGTCATGAGAATTTTTGTTATATATATATATCTCTTTATTTATTTTATTATACAGGGAAGCTGAACGTTTATTTAACTGTACACTAGCAAAAGTTGTTTTGACCTTAGGTACTTGTGCAACTATATCTTTTCGTCTTTTAGTTGTTAAATTTATGTCATATTGCAAGGTTTTATGTTTTTTAAGGATAAGCTGTATTATATATAATTTTCTGACCGATAGAAGTCCACTGATATGGTAAAGGCTTTCAGTGGGAAATCTAATTTTTTTTAAATACATTACCTTTATCAGAGCTCTTTGTGCTCTTTCCACTTCAATAAACCTGGTTTTAAACGCACCTCCCCATACAGGTATACAGTACACCAAAATAGATTGTACCAGTGCAGTGTATATTTGATTTAGTAAATTTTTTTGAGAATCACGATTTTCTGTGCGTGGTACAATATGTCTAAGCGTCTTGAAAATCCAGATTAGCTTCCTCACTCTAGACTTAACATGTTCAAGGTGAGGATACCAAGATAATTTCTGATCTACTATAATCCCTAGATATTTAGTACTCTCAACATTGTCTATTTTTGGGCAATTACAATTTGTATTAAATGAATTGCCACATTCGTGTATTTTAATGTTAAAGTTTTTATATTGTTCATTATAGTTGTATATGCTATGGCAAATATAGTTGGTTTTGGATGTGTTTAACGTGAGTAGGTTCCCTCTAAGCCATTCAGCTACTTGTGATAATCCTTGTGCAACATTATCTCTAACAATATCCCATGTATCTCCAGCGAAGACAATGGCGGTGTCATCGGCGTATGAAAAAACTTTTGCATCTTTAATTTTTATACTACACAGGTCGTTTATATATATCAAAAATAAGGTGGGACCGAGCACGCTACCTTGTGGTACGCCGAATAAGGCCTCCACGTCTTCGCTGACATACTGTTCGAGCTTAACTTTTTGACGTCTATCAGCTAGGTAATTTTTAAAAAGGGATAGCGCAGTTCCTCTAACACCAATTATTTCCAGTTTCTTCACAAGGATGGGGACAGAGACGGTGTCAAAAGCTTTTTTTAGATCAAGGAAGACTGACAGACATTTTTTCCCATTATCAAGTTGTTCTGTTACCAATGTACTTAGGGCTGTTGTTATATATTGTTATATATGCTCGACCCCCCCTCGGCTTCCTCTGTTGGCGCCATAGGCCACGCAAGTGAACACGGAAAATGAGGCGTTACGCCGTTAGAGCTCAGTTTAAAGTGAGCTAGCGTCGAAACTAAGAGTGGGAGGGGAGGACCTCACCAGGCTAGCACGTGTCCAGAACCACAGAATCGTGTGGCAGCAACCTTAGCGGATGTTAAACTAAAATTTGCTTGTCATCGCAATGCAATACATACAAACTGAACTACATTATAATAGTAAACATTAGCTCTTCTGCCGAAATACATCAACGCCGAAGCGAAGATATTATTGACGACTGATTTTACATAGACCTGGTCACTAGGCAGGCGGACCCTGAAGGGGTCCTTCCACTAACAAGTCACTACCCGGGTTTTATTAGTCGCACCGAACGACACGCTTGCTCAGTGGTGAGCGATATGGATTTTCTAATCCGTCCCATACTCGGAAATACATTTTAGTGTCAAGTAAAATCTGCTATTTCTAGAGTAAGTAATTTTTTTAAATTTTTTATTTAATTTATTTATTAGGGAAATTTACAGATATTAACAATTATGAAATTACATATGTATTAAACTTAAAGAAGGCCAATTACAGATTTCCTCGTTTATATACGACTTGTACACCTATAGAACGCGGTTAACTTTAGACTAATAATATAGAATTAACATGAATATTTCATACATATTTACCACGAGTGTTATTAGTTATATGTAAGTAGTTGCTAATCAAGTGCTGGCGAATGACTAAGATTTATATGTGGAGGGTTTGAGGGTGTGTGCCTGTTGTATGATGGATAAGTAACTGACTGTTTAAATACTAATGCAGCATTATGGATTAAACACATATTGTTATTATTATGTGATAAAAATAATCCTCAATCACAGTTCCATACATGCATGACAGGGTGAAAAACAGTTCCCATGTGACAGCTAAATGAGCTGTCTTTAGACAGCAAACACTTCTTCTTGTGTAAATCTAAATGTGTCTTTGATACTCCAAAATATATCCACGTCCATAAAGTGTCTATTGTAATTACTAGCTAGACGTGAAAATATAATAATATGTATTTGCAGAAATATGCGTAAGTACATTTGATCTTACTTATATAGGCAATATCAATATATTTATCTTTCTAGGTGTGTAATATCATATTTATCTTTAAAGGTAGTGGTCGATTCTAAATTGCGCGCGGCGTGCGATTGAGTGAGCGCCTTGCGCCAGAATGCTTTTTTTTATGTATAACTAAACCCGCATTTGACCTCGATCTCGCCTGATGGTAAGCGACGATGAGGTCGACGATGGAGCATGCGGGTCCAGTAAATGCCTATTCACTCTGGCCTTGAAGATCCCAAGGTTGTAGGTTTCGGGAAATACAGACGCCGGCAGGCTGTTCCATTCCTTAGCCGTTCGCATAATGAAGAAATGCTAGTAGAAAGCTTCTTTTCTGTTATTAACCTGTTTTCTGACACTGGATGCTGAAGTGCGTTGTATGGAGCAACGGATTAAGTATAATTAATTCGGTTAGTCGATCAATCCGCGTTAAAGAGGCGCCGTTAAGATCCCTTTATAGTTAATACGGTGTTAGACAACTGGTAATGGAAATGGGCAGGGTGAAGTCTATCGGGAGCAAAAGTTTTGTATTTGTGGGGTACAAATACTCAGACATCGGACTAGTACATGATGTGAGCACTGACAGCGTGGCAAAGGATTTGGGAAAATGCGCGTGTAGTTCCATTCATTTGACTTTTCAAAGCCCGACTAATGTAATGGGAAGATGCTCACATCGCATGCGCCAAATTCTCTAGCCAGCAAGGTTGCTTACCAAGGTGCCTATTGCCAATTGTATTATGGAGAGAACTAAATATTTTTCTAATTCTTTTTCTTACAGAGTAAGATTGTAGAAAGAAAGTAAAGCTCATAGGACATAGGAGACAATAAAAGATAAAATGCAAAATACTGACGCAAGTGGTAGATCCTCTTTGTTCGTGTTTATGGCGCCTTTAACTTTAACGTTATAGGCCGTTAAAACGGTGGACGGTCGCCATCATTCATTGGGGCGGTAAAAGTTAAATAGATACGTTTAAGATGCATTTAGAGAGTAACAACGCGTGTTTTGGAAGTTTAAGCTAAAGCGAATATAGCTTAAAAGCTAGGGCATGAGACTGCGGCGCAAGCGTCGCCGAAACGAATCCACCTCTGGACCATTGTAAAGCAAAGCAAAGCAAGCCTAGCAAAGGTTTAGCTTAAGCTTACGTGACAATATTTAGCTTAAGCCAAAGCTTAGTTGGAGTGGTTATTAGTGAATAGTAAGCAGCTGGTGCTATTTCTAAAAAAAATTGGTAAATTTCTTAGTTAGTTAACATTGTTTTGTTCGTACAATTCGTAACAAAAGATAAAGTTTTCTTTAATGAAGCATCTATCTAAAATCTAAAGTAATGTCGATTTTTAGTATGGAAAATTTTAATATGAGTTAGAATGTTAATTACTGACTTGACAAAATCAAAATCATTTTTTTTATTGTAAGTAAGAACCTTGTAGTATATTTTTTCAACGTCATTCTTTTTTACTCTACCACCGCTTCGTAATGTAACATTATGGTTGGAGACAAGATGCATCTGAAATACTTCCACCGGCCAGCTCATTATACAAGCTCTGTGTATGTTGAGTTTCCTGGTAAATTGAAATTGAAATCGTTTATTTAGCGCTGTAAACACCAGAATACAGATTACAGAAGTATACAAAGTTTAATTACATGCAGCACAGAACATCTGGTGTGGTACAGTGCCAAAAAGGGTACACCAGCTCAGCATAATGATGAGGCAAGCTACAGCGCTGATTTTCAGCTGGCCCCTCAGTGACTGCACGGACGAAGAAAGCAACAGTGTGTGCGTGTTGTGATGTATGAATGTGTTTGTTTGTATGAATGAGGATATTAGTGTGTATGTGAGGTACTGAGTGTGTGGGAGGGTGATGGCATGGTGCGGGTGTATTTACATGGTATTATGTGTGTGGATGGTAGTTCACAGTAGAGGCATAATATTACCGAGCACTTCCAGATTGTGAAGGACAGTAGTTCCAGGGGCACCTAAAGAATGTACGGAGCAGTGTCCGATTTTTGTAGATCAATTGTATTGGTACTGTTTGGCAGCTTCGTGCTGCACCACCCGGCTCTCCGTATCCCTCAGCTGACGCTCCAGGTGGTCAATGCGATCCAATGCCTGCTCGTGGGTCTCGCTCCACTGATGAAACCCACTGACTGTATCTCTAACCCGGTCTCGGTGTTCTAGTATGTCCATATACTCTATGTCCAGCTCAGTCAGTTGGTTTTTCAGTTCTCCAGTTTTGTTTACAATTTCATTTTCAATTTCGCTGTCTTCCCTCTCCTGCATTAGTTGATCACAACTTGATGACATTTCTTATCTTATCTTATGATAGGGGGCCGGGAATAATCCCAGCGGCACTTCGACCCTTGAGGATCTTTTGTGCCTACCCCATTTTACACACTGGTTATCTCAGTGTGCAGGTTTCCTCACGATATTTTCCTTCACCGTTAGAGAAGTCGGTAAATGTACGTAAGTATTCGAAAAATACGATACACTCATTGGTACATGGCACTGCACGGTTTCGAAACCGGACCTCTCGCATGGGAGTCCGGTGTTCTAGCCACTGTGCCACCGACGCTCATATGATTTTGGCACCAGTGTATAAATTCGCCTTTAAATTTGAGACATGAATATCAACCATCTAACGGTTTTGACGTGAATTCGATGAACGGCTTACTCCAGGTAGGTACGGGAGGCATTCCATGAAAATAAGTGTGACACAAATAATACACTACATGTGTAATAATACACTACACTACATGTGTGACACAATAATACATGTACTTTGAAACGCTTACGAAATACTGGAGAAAATGATCTATTTCACGAAAAATAGCAGTTGTAGCTCCGTCTACTACCCGCTCCGATTTAAAAAAATAAAACACCGTTCTCTGAATATTAATTTACGAAGTCCATTTTCCATGTCGAAAACTTTAAAAATTTGGTATAAAAGATTTATATTTCTTAGAACTTTTATTTGTCTTCAAAAATCGGATTTGTTAAGCCAATTTCTGAAATCTGATAATAAAAATTCAGTATGCATAATTGACATTGGAATAGGTAATTTCAATTGATGAAATGGACTTCATAATTTTCGTCTACTTACATATATTACAATTGATATTTATTACATAACTGACATGTATATTAATATTTGAGAATTTAAAAATATAATATACTAACATCAGAATGATGGGCACTTTTGATCCGCCATTTCAGGAAACGAAAGCTCTGGTTGTGTAATTAATATACTAATATTTTTTTTAAACATTGCTAATATATAAATATACTCGTATTACCGATCTCCTTCATTAACCACTCCAACTAATATAGGCAAGTGCTAGGAGTGGTCCACCAAAATGGACCAAAGATAGATTCGATCTTCAGATCTTCTTCTTCTAAGTCGTATTCCTCATTGCTGAGGGTCGTGAATTAACCACATATAACAACTTTCGTGGCAGTTTTAATGGGGTGGTTTGCCATTGCCTTCCCCATTTTACACACTGGTTATCTTAGTGTGCAGGTTTCTTCACGCTGTTTTCCTTCACCGTCGAAACAGTCCGTAAGTTTCGAAAAAACCGAAAAACTCATTGGTACATGACATTGCATGGTTTAGAACTCGGACCTTCTGCATGGGAGTTTGACGTCCTAGCCACGACGCCACCAATGCTTCTTCAGATACTCGTAAAGCATAAAAAAACGCCGCCGTGACGTAGCATTTAAACTACGAAGCGTAGCGCCGTAGAGGCTCGTGGCCGTAGCCGTAGCCTGTATACTCAGGAATTTGCCACGAAATTGCTTTTCGAGTTCAGTAACTGTTAAAACGTTTCTTGTCCGGTTACAGAGGTTTAACTGGATTGGTAGTTTTTCCAGAATTCTTAATTTAATTTAATTTGTTTTAAGTAATTTCCATAACCCCATCTCTAGTGTTACCAACTTACCACTCATCTCTAGTGGATATTCATGATCACCTATGTAATATAAAATTTCTGCGATAATCATAGATTCTCGCTCGAGCTCGCTGAAGTCAGTTAAGTTTCGAGCAATAAAAAAAAATTTCAATTCTTTATTGAAAACATCACAATGCTTGTAAATTGTTAGCAGTGGTAGATCCTAAAGTGAAGGATCGTCTGGGGTGGTACCACCCTCTTATCTATTTCTGCCGTGAAGCAGAAATGCTTGCATTTCTGTGTTTCGGTTTGAAGGGTAAGAGAGCCAGCGTAATTTCCGGCACATGAGGCAATCCATCTTAGTCCTCAAGGTTAGCGGCGCATCAAAAACCCTCTAATAATAATACAGTGAGGTGAGATGTCTATGGGCGACGGTGACCACTTACCATCAGGTGGTCCGTTTGCTCGTCTTCTCTCCAAATTTATTAAAAAAAAGGAATTTTTTCTGACACGTTCTGGGACTTGGTGAAAAACCCAAATAAAAAAAAAGTCGAAGTGCCGCTGGGGTTATTCCCGGCCCCCTATCATAAGATAAGATAAGATAAGATAAGGATCAAGGTTATTAAAGAATTTTCAGTGCGCTGTTTACATTGAGGTCTCAGATGGAGTGCTGGTAATTACTCTGGCTTTGCTGCTTTGCCGCGGAAATAGGTAAAAGTATGGAGCCACCCCATTCCCCCCATTCCATCTTAGTCCTCAAGGTTAGCGGCGCATCAAAAACCCTCTAATATTAATAAAGTGAGGTGAGATGTCTATTGGCGATGGTGACCACTTACCATCAGGTGGCCCGTTTGCTCTTCTGCTCTCCTTATTTAATAAAATAAAAAATAAATCAAACAATACCCTGACTCCCAAACTAGGCGAACCTGTATCTTGGGAGATAGTGCTTTCACAAAAAGAAGGTATTCTATAAAAGGCACTATTTATCTTATAAATACCTACCTACTAAGCACTAATAGTTAACAACTGGAGACCGTTTCACATCTCCTATGTGAATGTGACGCTTTCGCGGCAAAAAGGATGGGTCTGCTAGGCTCTGCCTCGCCAGACCCAAGGGTATTCAAATCCCTCCCACTAAGACGCATAGTCTTGCTCATGCACGACATATTCGGTGATGTGGTCAAGGGATAGGTACAAGGGGTTGAACACAATAGATCCCCATGGGTCGAAGTGTCGCTGGGATCCCCGGCCCCCATCCAAAGATAAGATAAGCACTAATAGTTACAATTTACAAAATATTAATACAAAAACTATTACACATTGCTATTTTGATTCTTAAACTTCTATTTTATTGTTGTGATTTTGATATACAGAGTGTAACATTAAGAACGGTCAGTATGGGAAAGTCTGAAACTATAAGACATACGAAGATCTGTTCTTAGGAACCATGTCATCAATTTTAGTAACAAGAAACACTGTATTCATACATTTTAAAAAAAACCTGTACTCAGCCTGGGAATCGAACCCGGTTGTTTTGAAAAAAAAATCCAACACTATTTCTATTTGGATATCGACTGTGTAGGTGTTAAGGAATAAATGTTAGTATGAAACGTGATGTTTAAAATTAATAAAACGCATTGTTTCCATATCTTTTAATTTACTTTAGACTAGACTATTAATTACTATCTTTTAATTTATTTTAGACTAGACTATTTCTTGTGGGGTTACGTTAAGGATGAAGTGTACAAAACAAGCTACGACACAATTGAAGACCTAAAAGCAGCCATAGAGACAATTTTAACGCAAATTCACCACCTGAAGATACAAAATTCAATAGTAAGATCGTTACCTAAACGAGTTGAATGTTGTATTTTACAAAATGGTAGTCATTTCGAACACCTACTAAAATAAATTAAAAGATATGGAAACAATGCGTTTTATTAATTTTAAACATCACGTTTCATACTAACATTTATTCCTTAAGACCTACACAGTCGATATCTAAACAGAAATAGTGTTGGATTTTTTTTCAAAACAACCGGGTTCGATTCCCAGGCTGAGTACAGGTTTTTTAAAAAATGTATGAATACAGTGTTTCTTGTTACTAAAATTGATGACATGGTTCCTAAGAACAGATCTTCGTATGTCTTATAGTTTCAGACTTTCCCATACTGACCGTTCTTAATGTTACACCCTGTATATATACTTTCAATTATTATTTTATACCCAAATACGTGTGAGTGTATGTAAGGGGGAATGAAAGGGTGCGTGTGAAGGTGTGTTTGGGGTGTGAGGGTGAGTTTGGGGGTGTGAAATCGAGCAGATGTTTGTTGTAAGTAGTAAGACGTATAGACAGATCACGCCTGTTCTAATTTTTCTATCGATCGATGGATCGATCAACATCGTTCGGGTGGATATGGTAACATAAGAAATATTGTGCATTAAGACACAAATAAGTAAATTATTAGAATTCTGGTAAAATGAAATAAAAAGATGAAAAAATATATAAATGGTGGCTGACATACTTCCAACACGGAACTTCCTGTATCTCGGTGCATTCCATGTAAATGCCGCACTGAAACATCAGCTTGTTTGTTTCGGAGCCTATAAAGTTATGCAGTTGGACACTATATTTGATATACACGATAAAGATAAAGAAGTGAATTTCTTGGTTGAAGTGAACAAACTTTGTAGGCTAATGAATCAAGTGCTTGTTTGAAGTAAATAATCTTTTTTTTCAGTGTGCCTGTTTTTAAGGCACCTTGAACCGTTACGTCCTTCTAGGCGGAACATTATAATTTCGCGGTCTGGTATGAAATGCAGCGGGCATGCGTTCCGTGAAGTGACCTTGTGAGTTCCCGGTTATGTCTAACATTTGTTCCACTTACCCACATGCAGATGATCTCTTGTTAAATAATTGCAGATGATCTTTTACCGTATATAATTTCAGTTTTCAGTTGCCTATACCCCTGTACATAAAATAGAATAACGGCTTTGTTTTCTCGGTGGGAACTTCCGGCGATTTCACGCCACCGGAACCGAAAGCTTCCTTCAGCGATCCACGGTCCAAACTTAAATTTTCCCCAAGGTTTCCTGATATCTGATCATTTGTATTTAAGTATAGCTTTTAGAATGTTCGTAAAGAACGTTTTATTGGTTAAGTTGTGAATTGATTTATATCCTTTAGCCAAGGATGAATTTACTACTTTTTTCTTTCATCCATGGATTTTTGACTTTATTAGCGTAGGTAATGTATTTTCCTTCATCTTTTTATACGTAATGTTTAATTCCGTCGGGTGTAACGATACGACTCAGAAGTTATATCACGAACATGAATAAGTAATAACTGAAAATCCACACTTGCTATTCCTAACGGAGACGCAGATCGGATGTCCGTCAGACGCGTCATACTTACTCTACCCAGGGTATAACCTGGAGCACAATTTTAAACCCCGCGCTGGGATCTGCGTGTATGCTCGCGATGACATCTGCTGTCGGCGTCTCCGGAACCTTGAAGATCCCAAATTTTCTGTAATATGGATGCTGGTGGACACTGGGCTGGAGAAAATGCTCTATGCTTGTGTCTACCGTTCGCACAGCGGTGACCAGGAGACAACTAAGTTAATCGAACACCTTAGCCTTGCGGCGGAAGTGGCCCAACAACGGTATCCATCTGCGCAATTGGTTCTTCTGGGGGACTTTAATGCTCACAACCAGGAGTGGTTGTTCCCATACCAGAAGACCGACCATGCTGGCAGGGAGGCGTACAAACTCGCGTTGTCGCTAAACCTCACACAGCTGGTCGATGGCCCCACGCGCATACCGGATGTTGATGGTCACACGCCCAATTGCTTGGACCTTCTGCTGACAACTGATCCGGACAGGTACTCTGTGTCGATTTCTGCCCCATTGGGAACCTCTGACCACTGTCTGGTGAAATCTGTATCTAGCTACTCTCCGCCCGACTTAAGCCCTAGAGGCACCAGGCGAGTGTGGCGATACAAGTCAGCAGATTGGGATGAGATGCGGCACTTCTTTGCATCTTATCCATGGCGACAAATCTGCTTCTCTACTGAGGATCCGTCGAGCTGCGCCTCGGCCATAACCGACGTGGTATGTCAGGCCGTGGAATATTTCATTCCCTTCTCTGACGTGCCTCTTGGTGGCGCAGCACGCCCTTGGTACAGTGCGGACTGCGTTCGTGCTGAAACACTGAAGCAGTCAGCATTTGTAGCCTGGGCTGATGCTCGGACGCGCAAAGCTCCGGATGTACTAGATAAAAAGAGAGCCTTCAACAAAGCCGCCAAGTCCTGCAAGAAGGCTCAGCGTCGGGCTCGCTACGAACATGTTGGCCGGATCGGAAACAAGCTTGCTTCATACCCTGCGGGTAGCAAGGCTTTCTGGTCCCTCGCCAAATCAGTCGAAGCTAACTTCTGTCGCCCTTCGCTGCCACCTCTGGTCAAACCCGATGGATCGCTGGCTCACACCGCGAATGAGAAGGCAAACTTGTTTGCCTCTCTATTTGCTAGTAATTCTTGTCTAGATGCTGGAAGCAAAACTCCACCCACTTTACCCCACTGCGACTCTGTAATGCCACAGGTCTGCATTTACCTAAAGGAGGTACTTAAAACGCTCCGCACTCTAGACGTGAATAAAGCCAGTGGTCCTGACGGGATACCAGCCATTGTCTTGAGGAACTGTGCACCTGAGTTGTCTCCTGTCTTGACGCGCCTGTTTCGCCTCTCCCTAAAGACTGGTCAAGTTCCAAAGTCCTGGAAGCTTGCTAACGTGCAGCCTGTGCCCAAAAAAGGTAGCCGTGCTGACCCCGCCAATTATAGACCCATTGCAATCACTTCCATTCTCTGCAAGGTTATGGAACGTGTATTGAACACCAAGCTCCTGGCATACCTAGAAGGTAACGATCTCCTCAGTGACCGACAGTATGGTTTTCGCCAAAACCGGTCTACTGGGGACCTTCTGGTTCGTGCCACTCACTTCTGGGGCGAAGCCATTGAGAAAACCGGCGAAGCTCTTGCCGTGTCACTAGACATTTCTAAGGCATTTGACAGGGTCTGGCACGGTAGCCTATTAAGCAAGCTTCCTTCATATGGAATCCCAGCCAGTTTGCGCATATGGATCGCGGATTTCTTGAGTGAACGGTCAATACGAGTGGTCCTAGATGGCTGCTCGTCTGACCAACTGGCTATCAACGCCGGAGTTCCACAAGGATCTGTCCTCTCTGCAACCCTATTCCTGCTGCACATAAATGATCTGCTCATATCGGGTATTTTTGGGTACGCAGACGACAGCACGGTTACGGAGAGATATCTTCCTGTTGCGCGCGCTGGTGCTGGTGAGATCCAGACTCAAAGAGAGGCCATGGTTGAGCGTATCGACTTGACCTTAAAGGCCGTGGCCGATTGGGGCGATGCCAATTTGGTCAAGTTTAACGCCACTAAAACGCAGGCGTGTCTATTCACCGCTAAACGGAGTCCCTTCCACCTGACTCCGACTTTCCGGGATGTATCCGTACCGATTACCGACCACCTCAGCCTTTTAGGGTTGGATCTGACTTCCAATCTCAACTTTGGGCGCTCCATTGAGTCAAAAGCTCAGACCGCAGCCAAAAAATTGGGCATCCTGAGTAAAGTAAGGCGGTACTTCACGCCGGGACAGCTTTTAAACCTTTACCAAGCTCAAGTCCGGTCGTGCATGGAGTACTGCTGCCACCTGTGGGACGGCTCAGCTAAATACCAACTGGCTGCCCTTGACTCAGTGGAGAAACGCGCTAAGCGCCTTATAGGTGACGAATCGCTGGTGGAAGCTAGACTGCAAAGTCTGGAACATCGGCGCAAGGTTGCCTGTCTATCGGTATTTTATAGGATACATTTCGGAGAGTGCGCATCGGAATTGCACGACCTAATTCCAGCATCTCCATTCCGCCTTCGGACTACCAGGCGCGGGGAGGGGTTCCATCCTTATGTTGTTGATATACCATCTGCTCGTACGAAGCGATTTGCTTCTTCATTCATTATGCGAACGGCTAAGGAATGGAACAGCCTGCCGGCGTCTGTATTTCCCGAAACCTACAACCTTGGGATCTTCAAGGCCAGAGTGAATAGGCATTTACTGGACCCGCATGCTCCATCGTCGACCTCATCGTCGCTTACCATCAGGCGAGATCGAGGTCAAATGCGGGTTTAGAAGTAAATAAAAATAAAAAAATAAAAAAAAAAGTTCTGGAATTTTAGCAGCCTCCACAATAAACTATAAAGAATCTTCAAAATAATGAATAATAAATAAATAAATTTATTTCACAATAATACTGTATGCAAATATACAATGGAAGCTACAGTAAAACGAATACAACAATAAAAATTAATTAAAAACATACATATTTCCTAATACCGAGCCTACGGTTAGCACCCACACTAGGTAATCCTGTGTCGTGGGCGCTGTGGTGTGGAGTGTGTGATGTGATTTGTACCTAAATGTACTGTAAGTAATGTGATTTGGCGAAGTAGAATTGTGTGAGTAATATTGGTGTTTCTATTTGTAAAACTAAATGGTTTGAAAAATAATGAACAGATAAAGCTATGAGAATTAAAAAAACACTAAAAAGTAAATAAATCTTAGTGGGTATGTCCGCTAAAAATACCACTCCATACCCAAACCGTGAAACAACCACCACAACAACCGTACAACATTCCAGACCTCTTTTTATTGTACACCTTACAATAAAAAGAGGTCTGGAATGACAAATATAATACAAGTACTGGACATGTATATTAATTTTACAGATTTAATTTTATAAGTTACATTTAATTATTAAATTATATTTATATTAAGCTACTAAGTTACTTGTAGTCATACAAGTAACTTAGTAGCACTTAGGTTTTCATACTTAGTAAATACAGACATAAAGACCAAAAACAGACATGATTTCTTTATGGTGAGAAGTTCTTCAGTTTCCTCGTAGGTAAGAGAGAGAAGCCAATCAGTGATTTTAAACTTTGCTAGGCTAGTGCTAAAAGTTTAAAAACCCGTTTTTAATCATAATCGTGTTTTACTTCTTTCTTCTTCTTCTTATGTAAGAAAAAGAAGAAGAAAGAAGTAAAACACTTTATTGCCACAAATAAAAATCACATTTAGTTTACAAAGAAGAAGAGTTTATATGGTTAATACTTGCGGTTGCTGGTACTTTTTGAAACTTGTAGTACATGATTAGACTTAAATAATATACTGTTTCACGGGTTTTTACTGTATTTTATTAATTACGACCGGTTTCGTTTACACATCTTCAGGTATTTGTTTATAATAATTTTCTTAACTACATGTACATGTAGTTAAGAAAATTATTAAAAAAGAGTTTAGAAGAATGATTAAAGAAGAGTTTCTAAGAAGTGTTTAGTTTATAAAGAATGTTCTAAGAATCTTCAAAATAATGGATGGCCCAGATAATATTTTACAAAGATACCAAACCATAGTTTACTATCACCGACCGTTCCGTATACAAAGATAGAGAGTTCGACGACAAACCCGTGTACAAAGGGTGACAGACTATAAAGCCAAAGTACAAAGTCCATCTCAAGTTGGACATATAGTTTTGATAGCACCCGATAACAAGTGGCCACAACTTGACACCTGACTTGACATGGTTACGAGAAGCTAAGTAGTGTAGCGAAAGTAGTTCAACCAAAGATTTTGAAATTTGATGGCGTCACGTTTTCTGTGAGTCAACTTTCAAAAACTTTTAGAAGAAGATCTCGATGTGGAGGACCGCCTGTGGTGGTACCACCCTCTTATCTATTTCTGCAGTGAAGCAGAGTGTGTTTCGGTTTGAAGGGTAAGAGACCCAGCGTAATTACCGGCACATGAGGCAATCCATCTTAGTCCTCAAGGTTAGCGGCTTATCAAAAACCCTCTAATATTAATACAGTGAGGTGAGATGTCTATGGTGACCACTTACCATCAGGTGGTCCGTTTGCTCGTCTGCTCTCCTGATTTATTAAAAAAAAGTATTTTTTTTCTGCCACGTTCTGGGACTTGGTGAAAAAAACAAATAATTAAAAAAGTCGAAGTGCCGCTGGGGATATTCCCCTTTCATAAGATAAGATAAGATAAGTATCAAGTTTATTAAAGAATTTTCAGTGCGCTACTAACATTGAGGTCTTAGATGGAGTGCTGGTAATTATGCTATCGCTATCGCTCCCACTAACATCTTGGGATAAGGGTTGAAATGAAAAACAGCGTTGCATATTTGGTACCCGAGTATGTCAGCATTTGCCGACTTTCCCCCCTTTTGACAAATATACATTAAATATTCATTATATATCATATTATAATTCATTGTACTATAATTTTAAATTTTAAATTGTTATGTAATTTGGCAATAAATATATTTCTATTTCTATTTTTTTATGCTGGCTCTCTTACTCTTCAAACTGAAACAGCAATGCAAGCTTTGCTGCTTTGCGGCGGAAATAGGTAAAAGTGTGGTGTCACCCCAGATTTACTTTTTACAGAAAGTACAACATTCTAAAAAAATATCCCATTTTTGTTTTTAAGAGTTTATTCTATAAACTTTATATACTTGTATAAAACCTGTCAAGGAATGTAAATTAAAAGCATGTTTTACTATAAGAAGGACGTTTACGTTTTACGTTTGGTGTTGAAACATTGGGACCCTGGGGGCCGGGAGCGCACCGCGTCTTCAAGGACCTCGCAAAGCGCCTGGTCGACGCGTCAAAAGACCCAAGATCTGGCTCCTATTTGGCCCAGCTCAGCATAGCTATCCAACGGGGCAACCCAGCCAGTCTCTTGGGTACACTGCCGGATGTGGCACTTAACCCCATTTTTTTATCTTTATTTTTTACTGCTTCTTAGCCTTAGTTTAGTTTTAACTTTAGTAAAGTAAGTAAGTAAGTAATACGTTTATTTCATACACAGCAATGACCGAAACAGTTATAATTATAATAAAATAATTATGTAGTCAAAGGTAAACATATCTAAATCATGTCTGATGGTCTGCTGTTGTTGTGAAAAGGGCCTCAACTCAGCTTATTGCTGCAGACAAGAATGCATATAGCGCTGGTATTCTGTTGGACCATGACCGATGGCTGGCCAAAACCTGTCCAAGAGAACAAATATACGACTTAAATAAATTTAATTGAAGATAGGTAGTATTAATAACTTTAATAAGTGAAAATTTAGTATTATTAATTGTTATTATAGATTTATCATTGTAGAAACCTAGATATATAAATGTATACTATAAGAAGGATAATTAATTTATTAAAACTAGCACTTCATGTTGTGTTTAATAAACAAATTTAGTTTACGAAAATCTAAACATTAAAATTTTTTGCGCAAAAATCTCTATTATCTCGTAACCACCCAAATAAAAAGTTATGTAAGTCTAGCGGCTCTGAAACGTTGGAATGTCTGAAGCGGCCGGCATTTTGGCGGGAAAATACTTCGCTACTTTGCTAGCGGCGTAACTTTACCTTTTATTTGCTTTCATATTTTTTTATTTCTTGCCCCTTAATCGTTGCTTCATTTTTCAAGGACATTTGGTTCTTAGATTATTTAAAATGTATTTTTTTAAGAGAATGTTACCTCTTCAATATTGCAATAAAAGAAAATAGGAATTAATTTATTTGTGCGGTAAGATGACAAAGGATTCATAGTCCATACACAAGTAGGAACTTAAGCATAGGTTATATTAAACTAAATAAAATTAGTGAGCAAAAGGTAACAATAAACGCTGACCTCCGAACTAGGAGTCCTGTATCTCGGAGGACAGATCAGATCTCCATAATAATTGAATAAATACTGTTTCAAATATTTAACGACATTGTAAATTATATTTATATTTTAAAATAGCTAAACTGCATGTGTCGGCAAAATATTTAATACTCTTTTTATTGACTTAAGAATATTATGAACCGGTCATTATAATAATTGATCCATCCACGCGAAAGCAAACACGCAAAAAGAAACAAAACGCAAAAACAAGCATAAAGAGCGTCGGTGGCACAGTGGCTAGGACACCGGACTCCCAAGCGTTAGGTCCGAGTTCGAAACCGTGCAGTGCCATGTACCAATGAGTGTATCGTATTTTTCGAATACTTCGTACATTTACCGACTGCTCTAACGGTGAAGGAAAATATCGTGAGGAAACCTGCACACTGAGATAACCAGTGTGTAAAATGGGGTAGGCACAAAAGATCCTCAAGGGTCCAAGTGCCGCTGGGTTATTCCCGGCCCCCTATAAGATAAGATAAGATAATATTGACCTAAGAATATTATGAACCGGTTATTTACCATTGACATTTAATATCATTGACTGCTAACTGTTTTATTTTCTTGCACCAAACTTCTTGTAACAAAAAATATCGTGTGTATCATGTGGGGAAAGACACAACACTCGCCTATGGCTCGTATTGCGAAATTAAACTCGCTGCGACAATGTGGTCCTTTCCGCACTAGTTTCACAAACTACTATTGCCAAATATTTTCGTTTCAGCGCGGCATTGTTTAGAAGATCCAGTCCTTTCCAAACAATTCACCCTTCTAAGGAATTTGTCGCCAAATAAATCGGCCTCGGCGGTGATGATGTGTTTGTTCCTACAGGGTTAAGAAATAAGTATCTAGCTCTAAATCCTAGGAGCTAGCATGGTCAGAGACTTTTTAAAATTTACCTATGACTAAACCAGCGTTTGATCTCAGAATGGTAAGTGGTAAGTGACGATGAGGCCGAAGATGGAGTACACGGACTAAGTAAGTACTGGCTCTTCTATAAACACTGCCGGAACACGTCAACGCCGAAGCGAAAACTTTGACGATAGACTTTACATACTTAGAAGGCTGGTCGCTAGCAGGACCCTGAAGGGGTTTTACCACCAGTAAGTTACTCGTTTTAGTCGCGATGGAAAAAAGTGAAAAAAAGCTGTTTCGTTATCTTCAGCCTTAAGCAAGCTGAAACGATTTTAATGCACAACGACTTGTATAATCGCATTCCTCGATGGTAGCCGTCATTTTCTATGGTGTTTAACCACATAGAACGATTTTGTGGACAATTTTAATAATGGTATATAGGACACCTATGCGGAAATCCGTACTCTAAACCACGCAATGTCATGTATCAATGAATTTTCCGACTGCCCCAATGGTGAAGGAAAACATCGTGGGGAAACGTTCATGTCTGAAGAAAAAGTTTTCTAATGGCGTGTTAAATCCACCAATAAACACTAGACCCGCATGATGGATCATGGTTCGTACCCCCTAGTGCAAGGGGAGGCCTGTGTCCCAACAATGGTGTCATTAATATCCTGATGATGATAATGATAGAGGGTTAATGAAGAATGTGGGTAATATGTAAAACATTACCAATGATTTTGTAGAAAAAAATTAAAATCCATACCTTATGTTTGAGCAATCGTCAGCGTTCCGGCGACAGGAGCCTCATGTCGAATCTCAGGAGGCCGGCCATGGTGCAGTCTGTGCGGCGCGTGCGGTCACACTGGGCCCACGAGGAGCTGGTGCGCTGGGCGGGGCCCGGACACGCCCCCTCGCAACAAGTCGCGCCTCGCAGGTGCCGCGTGGACGACGCTTAGGAAAGGTCTACACGGTGGACTGGTGAAGGATGCAGGGTTTATAGGTTTGATGGAGGAACTACCTCTGATCTGTTACCGTTATTAAAATGATAAATGATATGGCGTTCTAAACAGAGACAACGCGATGCCAACGCCATAGAATTGTTTCTGATCATAGCACGCCATCTCATTATATAATGTCATTGTTTTGGGAACAGTAATAATCGTATAAGTAGATGGTGTTAAAACGATTATTCTTGAGATGAGTTAGTAAAAGAAACCCACCAAAAATATAAATATGAGAAAAGTGGCCAAGTTCGGTACAAAGAATGAGTGGGTTTGTCTGTCTGGACAATATGAATGCATTATTTATTCGCCAGAAATATGGTACATTGGATGACAAATCTTAAATATTGGGTATCACATATTTCGCCAGCTTTGGCATACATAAATAAAACATTTGATCTCTAAAATGGGCAGTTCATGGGCTTCAAACTTATCCATCACACACATACTTTCAGGGTTCAATGACGATTGAATTTGGTGGACTTTCGCCAACATTTAACCTTAGAGTAACTCTCGAATTATCTGTGCTTTTCATGCAAAATTTACTTCGCAAGTTGGCGTAAGACGGCCTCATAAGACAGCAGTATAAATTAGAAATAGGTAACTTTTTTATTTTGACTCTACTGTGTCAATCTGGGGTGGTACCACCACTTTACTATTTCTGCCACAAAGCAGCAATGCTTTCATTGCTATGTTCCTGTTTGAATGGTAAGAGTGCCAGGTAATTACCAGCACATGAGGAAGTCCATCTAAGTCCTCAAGGTCACCAGCAAATTGAATTGAAAACACTGTTGCATTATTTTATTAAAGTAGGTAGGTAGGTCTATAGGCGATGGAGATCATGGTCAAGATTTATGTTATTTTAGAAACTGTTTATAATAAACATTATAACGTCCAGTGTCCACACGAGGAAACTCTTCAATAAGGTCGCTGTAATAGACTATTACGACGGTTAATAAGTTTGCGACCCTCCTGAAAGCTTTGTCAGTCCTTGAACTGGGATAGCCTGAGCTTTAGTGTTTGGTTTGGCTTTAAAAAGTTCAGTTTTTTAGCTTTTAAGTCTTACTCATACTTTGGGATTTAAAATTCTATCAACTGTAGGGATACTAGAGTTTGACTGTCTGCTGATAGTTTGCTCAAGCGAGAAAGAACTGTCTTGTTTCTTACTTTTTATGAATAATTAGTAGTATCATGCAGTGGGCAACGATACCAGTTCCTTAACAATCACTATCTAGTTAAAACTTTATTTATTTGATATGGGATATAACTATTAAACTTTCGTGAACCTTACCCCAACTTATTATTAGTTTCTAAGTTATTCAAGCACCGTGGTAATTTATTAAAATTCAAATCCGATTACTACAAAGCGTCGGTGGCGTAGTGGCCAGACCGCCGGACTGCTCGAGCGGGTCCGGGTTCGAAACCATACAATACTATGTACCAATGTGGGTTTTTTTCTTCAAAAAACTTACGTATTAACGACTGCTATAGCATCGCCTACGCTTCCTTAAACTGGCAACCTACAGGAGGATCTCGCAAACGTGGAAGACCCAGGGCTACATGGAAACGTAGTCTTCAAAAGACCTGGATGCTGCTAAAATATCCTGGGAAACCGGCATCTGCGGCATCGGTGGAAGAATATTGTCTCAGGCCTATGAACCACTAGGTGTTCTAGAACCTGAAGAAGAAGATAATATTGAAGAGAAACATCGTGAGGAAACCTGCACACCGAGAAAAAACCACCCCATTAAATCTGCCAAGAAAGTCGATCTAAGTTATTATTTCCATAGCATCACGATCACGATTCTCATAAATGCGGAATACGAGAAGAAGATTCATACATAGTTTTACCAATTCGATGCTCTGCTAATGTGCCCTATTCCTTAGAAGCCAGCAGATAAATAAACAGGCTCAGATCTCCGGCAGACCCGCCTACGTGGCGCGCTGTGATCTAGCTTGATTTGACCAATCATCTGTACTGAGACGCTGAAAGTTTTTCCTACTCACTGATTCTAGTATACTAACTCTCCAGGTTGTTATAGAAAGCCATTGCGCTCTCTTCAGGAGTATAAGCACCCATGAATACAGGGTGCATAATGGTTACTTATCTTGATTTGACCAATCAATAATACTCAATCATAGAGGTCACTTTTAGCGATAATAGCGCCTAGATTGTAGTAATAGCTTTGTACGCAAGTTTTGGTGTAATAAAGTGTATTTCTTACATTCATTTAATGATCATTTTTGATAGTATAAGGGTCAAGTTCAGAAAAAATGTACATTATATTTTATTTCACTGTCCCTACATTCGGAAACCTATAAAATATGTATGTAGGGTATGTAAATCATTGCAAAAACAGTATCGAATAGGCTAAATGTACTCTCTGTTTGTAAACTAAACTAAAAATTTAATTGAAATAAGAAAAAAATCATCGACATAGCTCATAAGATTAGCGAGCTGAAGTGGCAGTGGGCCGGTCACATCTGTCGCAGAACCGACAACCGCTGGGGTAGACGAGTTCCGGAGTGGAGACCGCGTTTGGGCAAACGTAGTGTGGGACGCCCCCCTGCTAGATGGAGCGACGAACTGCGCAAGGCTGGCAGCGACTGGACGAGAAGAGTCGAAGATCGGGCTCAATGGCGCGCCCTGGGAGAGGCCTATGTCCAGCAGTAGATGATGATGATGATTGATGATGATGAAGAAAAAAAAAATCGATTTTTTACGGTAGTTTTGAAAGTTGTTATTTTAGTTTCATACAAATAAAAAATGCCTCGCGTTCGATCCATAAGTTTGAGCCTGAAGAAGTTTATATTATGTTGCTTAAATGTGTATCTATTGTAATCAAAATATTAAATATATACTGAAGTTTAAATAATCATTATAATTACGCGACCAGATCTTTTATTATGTGTTTAAATAATTTATTATTCGAAGGTCTCTATTTTTAGAAGTTTCGTAACTCAAGGTTAGTAACGACATTTTTGACAGAACGGAACATTTAAAAATCACTTTAAGCGATAAGGCCGCCTTTGTACATATCGTGCTACTATTCCTGTAGTTTTTACTTTTCCTGATTTTGTGTACAATAAAGTGTTTCTATCTATCTATTTATCTAGGTTTCGCACTTTTATCAATTTCTGCTGTAAAGTACGAGTAGCTATGATTTCTCTGCTGTGTTTCGGTTTGAAGGGTAAGCAGCACCGAAAAAAGAAGTTTTTCTTATTAGAAATGTCTATCCCGAAGGGGAACACGGAACCCTTTTGCTGTCACTCCGCCGTCCGTCCGTACATCTGTCACGCGCATCTAGCTTGTAAATGGGGCAAGATACTAGACTTCAAAATTCCTCATGTCATGTATTCCCTTTGACCCAACTCCCGTCTAAAACTTGATCTTGATCAAGTTTTGAACAAACTAAGCAAATGTTTCTATGCACAAAACTTAACGTAACGAATTCTTATAGACAGAACGAGATTTGTCTCGCACTTCGCTGATTCCGGGTTTTATGAAAAAATAATCACATACCTACGATTTTGCCCTCCACCCTGTATGCTGAGGCACAAGTAGGTATACCCAGAACAGTGTGTAATGGATGGATTGATAGTGAGTGCTGAGGTATAGAGTGAATAATGCTGAGTTAGTGAAACCACTTGTTGATTCGGGTTGAGTGTAGAGCGTAAAAAATACCGGTATAAAACCGATCACACGTAAACCCAGTGGTATATATGACATTGCACGGTTATGAACCCCGACCTCCCGTATGAGAGTCCGTCGTCCAACCCATAGACGCTCTAACTAAACCTATAATACAATACAATACATATAGTATGGTAATTAATTAATTACCTTGGTATGTTATTATTGTGTAAATAAAATTCTCTCATATAACGTGTCTCATATTGATTGCACACCTACTACCTCTTTCTCGAAATCATTTCCTCTGCCCCAAGGTTGCCTGAAAGAGATTGCTCTTAGAGATGAGGCCGCCTAAATTGTTCTTCACTATTTCCTTTTCTATCTTTTGTTTGTTGTTTTCTATTTGTGCAATAAAGTAGATTTTACTTTACTTTACTTTACCTACCTACAAAAATACGAAGGTACCCAACACCCAATTTAATTAATTACCAGTCTTTTTGCTATTTTTACACAATTTTCAGCGGTTGAATGTCTGTTTCAGCCCTTTTATATTTAGCTGTCCGACTGAGAATAACCAAACCACGTAACAATAGATGACATTAGAAGGTTGCCTGCGTTTCAGCTCCAGCTTTATGACGCGGAAATCTCTTCATTTCCACCCTGCGGTCTGCTGGACCGCCGGCTCTGTTTATTTGCTGTTTTAATTTGTTTTATGTTATTATTAGGTGTTACACACTTCAGAATTATCCAGGATATAATGATGTTTCGAGTCCTTTTTCCAAAGTGTGCCACTCGCGGTGCGGTCATACTTCAAAATTTTTATGTCGGTGGAAAGCAGACGAGCTAATGTCAAGCACGAGTAAGTGGTCACCGTCGCACTTCTTTACCTCGCTAAAATATTACAAGAGGGTTTTCGATGCGTTGCTACCGGGCTTAGATGGAGTTACACATAAGACGTACCTTATGAGAGCACATAATACGGACCTTATGTAGAAAGGGTTATTATAAAATAAATCACTACTTAAATGATAAAGAGGCTTGGTCCTAAATTCAGCTCCAGCTCTGCACATTGTATTCATAATTATTGTAAGAGATATATTTATTTCAAAAGATGTGCTGCTGAAAGTTTCTTGCGCCGCTTCTTTCCTTTCAGCTACAGCACCTTACGAAGCGGTGGTGGAGTGACACATGACGTTGTAAAAATGTACTTTAAGGTACTTACTTACAATAAAAAAGTTTGATTTGCTTTTGATTCGTTCATCATGTGCCGGTAATTACGCTGGCTCTCTTACCCTTCAAACCGAAACACAGTAATGCAAGCATTGCTTTACAGTAGAAGTTTGAAACAGGAAAATTGATTATTTTTTATTTTTTTTAATACAAAGGGCCGATTTCCTAATATTCTGTTTTCATGTTTGTTTTCTTTCCCGAAGTAAAAAAAAACGAAGAAACATGAATCTCTGAAAGCAAAATAACGATATCATACTTACCACCATATATCATCTGCAGTCCATGTCCACAGCACCATACGGGCTACATTCTCTGATGGTCGCTGCTACGCTGCATTAGCTACGGACGTAACCTTCACCCACCCTTTAGCCACCCCGTATAATTATACAGAATGATAAGCTATGCGGTCAGCGGCATGCGGGTCGCTTATCTTGCATGGAAATTGTTACATGACATTGTAATTGTAGATGTACAGTCAGCCTCTAGTTAATGTATATCTGTCAAATTTCTGCAATCAGAAATGCCCCTAATGCATTCGCCATAGACTTCTTTGAATTGTAGAATTTTGACAGATGGTATACTTTTGTTAGAGGCCGAATATTAAGTTGTTTCGGGATTGGCGGAAAGAAGTGAGCGCGGATTTCTGAGCCAGCAGAGTCTTGCTGTTTGAAGTATGGCTCTGATGGGAACAAATAGACTTATGCGAAAAAGCATGGTCCGACTTGCATTTGGCCGATTTTTTTTCTCACCTCTAGCTGCCATTTTCGAGTTTAACTGGTCAACCTTTCTCAAAATCTTTTCAGCGATTATCACAATATAGGTAAGTACTTAATTTATTATCTATGGTAGCCATGGAAGTGCCTAAATCAATTATTACTTATTAAACTAAGAAATGAAATCCAAGATCAAAAATATAAACAAAAGGGTTACCACAACATTAAAATCAATTATCAGTAGTAGTTTGTTGACAACCATTAAAATACTAGGTAATTTTTTTTCGTACCTATTAATAAGTAAAACAAAGCCGATTAAAAATTCTTTAGTATGAAATTTTCGTAAAGTACAATTCAATATTTTAAAAAAATGAAATAAAAATGGTACCAAAATATTTTATGGTGCAGGCAATAAAGCAGAAGTTCGTAACATTTGAATCTTTTATACAAACTTAATAAAATATTTGAAGATGGTTTACAAGAGGTGACACCGCAGAGGTGGAATGAATGTGTTAAACATATAATATAAATTAAGTAGACAAAATGTGTTCACTGAACCACCTAATTGATACAGAAACAGATCAATTTATAATAAATGTTACTGATTCTGACTCATCAGCCATATACCAACTGGCTGCTCTTGACTCAGTGGAGAAACGCGCTAAACGCCTTATAGGAGACGAATCGCTGGTGGAAGCTAGACTGGAAAGTCAGGAACATCGGCGCAAGGTTGCCTGTCTATCGGTATTTTATAAGATACATTTCGGAGAGTGCGCATCGGAATTGCACGACCTAATTCCAGCATCTCCATTCCGCCTTCGGACTACCAGGCGCGGGGAGGGGTTCCATCCTTATGTTGTTGATATCCCATCTGCTCGTACGAAGCGATTTGCTTCTTCGTTCATTATGCGAACGGCTAAGGAATGGAACTGCCTGTCGGCGTCTGTATTTCCCGAAACCTACAACCTTGGGATCTTCAAGGCCAGAGTGAATAGGCATTTACTGGACCCGCATGCTCCATCGTCGACCTCATCGTCGCTTACCATCAGGCGAGATCGAGGTCAAATGCGGGTTTAGTAGTAAAAAAAAGCAAGTTCATCTGATTCATCTAATAGGGAGTAAATTACAAATAAAACATATTTCGTTTATTTTTGTACTGCCCATATTTGAAAGAGGAATTGGAATAGTAAATTTTTAAAAACTTGGTTATTAAGAAAATACGTTTATTTCACACACAGCAATGACCGAAACAGTTATAATTATGATAAAATAAATATTTTCGCCTTTCACTCAATGACAGGTTTGCCGTAATTCAGTTCTGTAAGCGCTGTTTACTATAATGCACCATGATAGCTTAATTGCAACGTATGTATGACGTGTAGCTTAAGAAAGCGAACATTATGTGTTAACTAACAATTATGACCGTTGATTGTGTAAACTTGGAATACACTAAGTTAATTTTTTGGTTCTAGCGAAGTGCTAAATGTGATCACTTTTGACACATTCGCTTTCTACTCTAATTATTTAACTGTGAAAATACAAAACCATTATTAAAAAAATCTTATTCATCCGTGGAACAATTCTACAGACCACTTTTTAAATGTTTTTTTTTCTGTAGCGGCGTTAGTTTCGTTAGGAGTGTGTAATAAATAATATTACACATACTATGGTGACATTTTAGTCTGTCAGGAAAAAATGTGGCATGACAAATATGTGGAGTAGAATAATAAAGACCTGAAGGAGGGGGGTTATGTTGTAGTGTTCATGCTGTCATGGCGTGTTCGTTCTATTTTATTGTTTAAAAACGGTTTACAGTGGTTATTTTTTCGAAAAACTAGTGTATTTTATCTAAAAATCGTTCGTGTTAAGTGTACGTTATATAAGACAGTGAAATGGGAGTGAAATACTACAGACGGTGTGATCCGGCAACCTAACCTCCAATTGCACTTGGAATGCAAGTCACTAGGCATTCCTAGTGCACACGACTCTGTCTTAATCTCGACGTTGGTAAACTGTTTTTTTCAAAACAGACGCCAAAACGTTCGATTTATTTTCAAGATTCTAACACGGTCATTGGCCAAATTGCAGAGGGTAAATTACTAGTAGGGGTCATTCATTAAAAAAATATATCCTGAAGATTTCGACGAAATAACGCCATCGAGAAAAATCCGCCAAACTGAGTATATAATAACCTGTTTACCGCCCAATTGCTACATTATGGTCTTTAAGGCCCCTGTGTAACGAGAAGACTTTTAATTGAGCTGTAAATTGTAGGTATTATTTAGTTTTCTACGATTAAAATTAAAGTGCAAATTAATAATACGAACGAATACCGAAGACTTGGCTATACCTACATGAGATCTCACTATTTTATTATGGCCAAACAGGCCAACACCAGGGGCCAGCTGAAAATCAGCGCTGTGCCTTGCATTCTGATGAACTGGTCTACCCTTTTCAGCATTCTTTTTAGATCTTTTGTGGTAGATTTTACTTTTTTTTTTCCTTTTTTTTCTTTTGTATACTTTTGTATTGTGTACTTGCTGTGTTCTGGTGTTAACAGTGCTAAATAAAAGTTTTTCAATTTCACGAGACTTAGCCACTTTTTTACAGAAATGTTTTGGATGAGATCATGAAGAGACCATTTAATTTTTTTTAATAGATTTATTTCTCAACATAATCTCCAGAAAGGCTACATTTATCATAACGGTTTCTAATTTAATTAAACCATCTCTATTTGATTCTTAATTCTGGTGTTAACAGTGCAAAATACCCCTTGTTTACAGAAATATTTTTGATGGGATCGTGATGGGATATGGAATTCTACAAAACGCCTAATTCCATCACCGGTTGCAATATCTTTACATGTCTCAGTATACTCCAGCCTTAAACATTACATGAGTTATATAATTCAGAATCAAAGTTTCACCTCTACCAGCAATATATCGTGAGGTTTGTTCCGAAGCAGTGCTTCTCCCATGCCATGGCGGTCGTGGTGAAAAACATAACTTTTTCTATTACAGTGTCGTTGACAATGCTGAGGCTAGCCGGCCTGTGGGTCCCTGAAGGCTTGGTGGGGTACCAGAAAGCGGTCTATATTATCTTTGCTTGTTTCGTATTTATGTATGTTGTAGGTAAGGATACTTGTGTTTTAGTCATCTTTAACTTTGGCAGTAACATTTAAGTATACAATAAAAGAGCGTCGGTGGCACAGTGCTAGGACACCGGACTCCTATGAGGGCCGGGTTCTTAAACCGTGCTGTGCCATGTACCAATGAGTTTTTCGTATTTTTCGAAGACTTACGTACATTTACCGACTGCTCTAACGGTGAAGGGAAACATCGTGAGGAATCCTGCACACTGAGATGACCAGTGTGTAAAATGGGGTAGGCACAAAATATCCTCAAGGGTCGAAGTGCCGCTGGGTTATTCCCGGCCCCCTATCATAAGATAAGGTAAGTATACATTGTGAAATTTTGACATTTTGTCACTTATACTTTGTGACTATTATTTTGTACATTTTGACATTCGTACATTTTTCCCGATTGTGCATTTTGACACGTTGACCGCCTAGTGCCGGAACCACAATTAAGACCTGACTGTACGTATATAGTTCGTAATAATATACATGATGCCATGAATGAAAGAAAAAATAGTCGCCCTCTTTAAGTGTAATAATTATTTACTTAGTGTAATAATTATTTATTTATTGTCACATAAAAAAAGTAAAGTCTATACAATAGCTTACATATTTATACGATAACCCAAAATGATTACTTTCACACATTTCAAGTTGTAATGAGCATTTATTAATTATGTAAATAATAAATATTAAAAATCGTAATATAATATAATGATTACATGACAATTATAATATAATATAACACTAAAATAATACTAAAGCTAAAACTAAACTAAGACTAAGAAAGCTAAAGATAAAAAAATTGGGTTAAGTCCCCCACATCCGGCAGTGTACGCAAGAGACTGGCTGCGTTGCCCCGTTGGATAGCTAAGCTAATCCGCTGGGCCAAATAGGAGCCAGATCTTGGGTCTTTTGACGCGTCGACCAGGCGCTTTGCGAGGTCCTTGAAGACGCGGTGCGCTCCCGGGCCCCAGGGTCCCAATGTTTCAACCCCAAACGGCTCAAATATGTATGTCTCACCCAGATTGGTATATTTGCGCCGTTTGAGGGTTTCTGCAGCAGCGGCCGCAGAGCCGGCTCTATAAGAAGTGGCTGGAAGGTGAGACGGGGCAAGGGTGTCGACGCAGGTGGCGTCCCACACCAAAGGCCGTCCCATCTTCCAAGGTACGAGGGTCATTCCGTCGGGCCTCTTGCCATCGTCGCGCGTCAGTCCGTTCGGTTCAAGAACAAAAAATTGTAAATAATTGTGATATATTTAGATATAAAAATGTAATAAAGGTGTATATTTTGCCTGTTAAATTAACAACAACATCATCTGTAATTGTATAATTTAAGTTAGTTTTTTTATATTTTTATAAATAATTTTATAAAAATAAAAAAAAGTTCCTCACGGGCGGGGTGGTTCGTACATTCATGTCTGACGCATTTTAAATATATGCAAGTGTAAATACAAATTGCATTAGGACAGAAATATGTTAAAATATAATGTATTTAATCTGACTATACCTTGTCATTCAGTCGCGATCGGTAATTGACAGTCCGCGATGGCTTGCTATTGGTACATTAACCCTTTCAATTTTTTGCAGATAAAGCTTTATGAAAAAAAAATGAAAAATGAAAAGTTTATTTGCCCTCAGTACAATACAAATATAATATAATACAATAAAAATGCAATAAAATTAAAACATGAAGGCAAATGGGTCCATGACTCAGCATAATGGCTGATGACGGGGTGTCGTCAGCCGCTGGTATTCTGCCATGGCCCGACATAACACAACATTGAAACACACAAAATGACAAAATTAACAAAAACAGAACAAACACAACAATTTTTTATATGGGGACACCAGCGTCCCAGAATTGCCTTGTCAACAGCCACCCCGAACACATTTTTTGGAACAAGGAACGACACTTTGTCAATGCACCACGGACAGGTGGCGGTAGATCGTTCCATATTTTGGAGGCAGCGTGTTTAAAGCAACCCTGGGTGCACACTAAGGAATGCACAGGAAGTATAAAACGGAAACCTCTATCTCTAAAGCTTTTTTAATTTTATGAGTGGATGAAGAAAACATGAATATTTTAATGTCCTAGCGTTTTTCATATTAAGTACCTTCCTGTGAAGTAGGTGCGGGGTAATGTGGTCCCTCTTACGTATAGGGTAACAGAAACGCATACACGCATTCTAGACTCTTTGTATCGTTTTATTCGTTTTAGCAAACAAGCATTTTGTTGAGCAAGATGGCATTATTGAAACTCATACGTTATTAGAGAGGTAGAGCTATATTTGACAGGAGCAAGATGTAGGTACACACCTACATAAAGCTCTAGAGCTATATCAGTTTATACTTACCACAGGTTAGTATTGTACCCTGGCCAGAAATAGAACAACCCTCAGCATACTCTTTTTTGCACAAAATTAGTGTGATACAATGCGTACAAAACGATTAATACAATCTAGGCGGTCTTATCGCTAAAAGCGATCTCTTCCAGACAACCTTTTGGTGGAGTAATTTTGGTAGAAAAAGGTAGGTATTGGTAAATGGCTATATTTTCACAGCGTACTCCTTAAATACAAACTACAAAAGTACCAATGGTGCACATATTCCTGGTCGGGTATACAATATAGTTAAGAATAAGAATAAGTTTATTTGTGCGGTAAGATGACAAAGTATTCATAGTCCATACACCAGTAGGAACTTAAGCATAGGTTATATTAAACTAAATAAAATTAGTGAGGAACCAGTTAGTTTACAATAAACGCTGACCTCCGAACTAGGAAGTTCCTGTATCTCGGAGGACAGATCTCTTCTGTGACGGAATCGCAACTGCCCATGATACTGATACTGGTTCACCCCATTCCTAAAAAAAAACAATATTTCCAGGGATCTACATAATAATCCAAGCGGTAGAAATGTTTATAATTCTGGGTGATCTACCGCTCATGACCGGCATCGCGTTCCTTCTGTTTACGAACCTGGCCCACGCCACCAAGATAGTGAACCTGGTCCTCAAGAGGCGTCAGATCCAGGTCATCATCGCTGAGTGTGATGAGAAGCTGAGGGCCGAGGAGCGGGAGGAAGGGAGGGTCATTGTGAAAAGGTATTTTGGACATGCACTTCGTATATTAGTGATCCGGGTTGAATCCAGAAAAAAAATGGTTACTGAAACCGGAAAAGAGTACAAAAAAAGTGGGAGTCGGACTCGCGCACCGAGGGTTCCGTTCTCAAAAGAAATAAGTAGTTTTAGCTTGTGAAAAAATAATGTTTTAATATTTTTACTAAAAAATTTTTTTTTACCCGGAATACATATCAGACCATCCGTTGTTAAGTTATGATGCCACAGACAAACAGATTGACAGATAAACATGTCAAACTTATAACTCGCCCTTCCTCGATTGGTCGGGGTCGCTACCCAGGCGGACCCTGAAGGGATCCTGCCACCAGCAAGTACAGACCAGACATCAATGCGTTACCGTGTGTTTATCCTCTTAACCTGTGTTATAACATGTTTACTTGTATTTTCTGAGGTACAACCGTGAGGCCAGCCTACTGCAGCTCTCGTACCTGGTCCTTACTTTCATAACGACCCTGGGGTGGGCCGTCAGCGCTGAGGAAAATCAACCCCTCGTGATAGCCTGGTTAGTTTCTGGCTGAAACCGCCGCAGGCCCACACAGACGTAATTTGGGCCACTAGACATCCGAATTTTGAACTTTATAATAACGTTTAGTAAGGACGCGGAAGAAGCGCTGTCATTCTTTTGCTGATTATCATTCCAAGACACCCAATATTTAACATTATAATCCTGGGGCATCAGCTACCCCTCAGACGGCAGCTGTTCCCCGTAACCAGATAATTTTTTTTGTATGTTGCTCCATACACCAGATGAATTTTTTTTGTGTGAATCAACACACACAAAAAATGTTAAGTGTTACATTGAACAGCTGCCGTCTGAGGGGTAGCTGTTGCCCCAGGATTATAATGTCGGGTTCAATGGAATTTATTCATAATGTGAAAAGTGAAAAATGAAATATTAATAAAACATGGATAAATTCATTATAATAATCTTACTTTCTTCATTAACTACCAACATCGCCAATATGGTGGTTTGCTGTCATTAGGAACAAGTTTCACAGAGCTCAACTATCCAGGTACCCATTCGACACCTCGAAGTCCCCAGCCTACGAGCTGACCTTCGCGCACCAAGTGTCCGCGCTATTCGTGGCAGCCTTCATGAACATCTGCAAGGACACGCTGGTCACCGCCCTCATCGCCCAGAGCCGATGCCGTCTGCAGCTCCTAGCGCTTTCCTTGAAGAACCTCTGCCAGGATATGGGCGTTGGTGAGAAGGTTCGTGACTTACCGTTGCAAAAGAAACGGTGTGAACTACGTGTGTATGCCGTATGGAATAACTGCTTGGCCCTATCGGATATTGCACAGTTTCATATGAATCGTGAAACCGACAGCTCATAAGATTAGCAAGCTGAAGTGGCAGTGGGCCGGTCACATCTGTCGCAGAACCGACAACCGCTGGGGTAGACGACTTCTGGAGTGGAGCCCGCATGTGGGCAAACGTAGTGTGGCGCAGGGGGTGTTAGATGGAGCGACGACCTGCGCAAGGTGGCTGGCATTTTTTATTATTTCGCCTACCAACCAAACTGTGCATTTTATAGATCTCGCCTAGAACTAAATCTTTTATTGGAACAAACCGATGGACAGCTAAGTGCTTTAGGTTAAGGTGTAACAAAAACTATCATGTCGGGAAGACCACGTGTCGTGTTGTGTATCCGCAACACTCTTTACGGCTCCTGTAACGAAATATTACTCGTAGCGACAATTTCGCCTTTCCGCACTAGTTAACTAACGTACTGTTGATAACTTGGCACAGCTAACTCCTCAACAAGAACAGGAAGTCTCTTCCCGTCTCCGCGACTGCGTGCTGCAGCACCAGGCGGCTCTGGAGACCTGTCTTCAGGTCGAGAGCTGCTTCTCTGCTCCGACCTTCGTGCAGTTCACAGTTTCTCTCGTCATCATCTGTGTTACGGCTTTCCAGATGGTTAATGTAAGTATTTCGTTGGCAAATCGCTGCGGCGGCCATTTTTGTTTTATTGTATATACAGAGTAGACGAGCAAAGGGTCACCACACGTTGGCCATAAACATCTGAATTGCGTTATGAATGAGCTGCTAACCTTGAGGACTTTGCAGTGCCTCATGTGCCAAATTACGTTGACTCTCTTTCTTACCCTTTTGTCAACGCTAGCTGGCAAATTCTTAAATCCAAATCTATGTATTTATTTTTATGAGCGTCAGTGGCCTACTAGCTAGGACGCCGGACGGACTCCCGTGCGGGAGATCCGAGTTCGAAACCATGCAATGCCATGTACCAATGAGTATTCCGATTTTTTCGAAGACTTACGTACATTTACCGACTGCTCTATCGGTGAAGGAAAACATCGTGAGGATACCTGCATGTCTGAGGGAATTAAAAGATTTCGAAGGCGTGTGTAATCCACCGCACAGCACTGGGCCCTCTCGGTGGATCATGGCCCGTATACCCCTTGTACAAAGGGAGGCCTGTGCTAGGGCACAGGCCTCCCTTTTTATGAGTGAGTTTCACAGTGGGGACATTAATAGGCTGATGAATGAAAAAAAAAACTATTTCTCTTTAGAATCTAAATTAGTAAAATGATGTAAGAGTGACTTTTTGAATGTTTGCAGCTAAAAGGAAATGCAGTTCGTCTGGTGTCGATGTGCACTTACCTCCTGAACATGATGTATCAAGTTTTTATTTACTGCTACCAAGGACATCATCTTTCTGAAGAGGTAAATGTACCTACTAGTTCGATCTACTTTTTCAGTTAGAGTACAAAGTGGTCTGGCTATATGGATCTAATAATCCCTAAAGGGGGGTGTTCAGTATCCATATCACCATTGGCATCATTCATGACATCTTGGGGTCATAATAGTTACTGATGGCATTTTCATATGATATTAATTGTTTTTTTTTTAACTTTTTAATTTCTAATTTCCCCGTAGAGCGCAGAAGTCGCCGGCGCAGCCTACGAATGTCCGTGGTACACGTTCCCAGTTCGACACCGTCACACTGTACTTGTCATAATGTCCAGAGCTCGCCGGGTCGCTCGTCTCACGGCGGGCAACTTCGCTACACTATCTCTTGGCACGTTCATGGCTGTAAGTCGGAATTAGTTGCTGTGAGTCGGAATAGTGCCTCTGAATACTATAGTTAGACAAGGGATTCTTAACTAATTTGTTACTAATTTGTTATATTGACAATAACCATGACAGTTTAAAAAGTTATATAGTGGCTGAGAATCGGAATAGTGTCTGAGCTAGAATAGTGGTTGTGAGTCGGAATAGTGTCTTTGCTAGAATAGAAATAGAAAAACCTTTATTAATAGACCATATATAAAAATATCTGTAAAAATATCACAAAATGAGTAAGATTATAAATTGACCATATTTTACATTCTGACAAGTGATAGTGATAACATATGATATGATCTATTAAAATGTCAAGTTCAGCTGTGTCGCCAGATGTATACCTATACATACATATACCTATACATCTAGCTACGCTGGTTTAATTAATTATTTGGTTTAGAATAGTGGCTGTGAGTCGGAATAATAGCGGAGCTAGAACAGTGGCTGTGAGTCGGAATAGTGTCTGAGCTAGAATACTGTGAGTCGGAATAATAGCGGAGCTAGAACAGTGGGTGTGAGTCGGAATAGTGTCTGAGCTAGAATAGTGGCTGTGAGCCGGAATAGTGGCTGTGAGTCATTACCAATGATAATTATGGTTAGAACAATGATCTTGCACTATCTCCTCGAAAAATTAAAGGTGAGTCAGAATACCAGTCAGAACTTACTTATTTAGAAATCAGTAAAATTGTTGTTACGTTGTTACAGATCATCAAGCTGTCCTATTCGATGTTCACATTGCTGCAACAAGTAACTGAGTAAAAAATATTAAGTAGAGAACATTGTTTGAACATTGAAAACACAGAAATAAATCAAAATAGAACGGTGAAATCTTGCAATATACCGCAAGATTTTATTCATTCAGCGCGTAGTTTTCGACGCGGACCGATCAGAGCGTCAGTGCCAATGCATTAGCCTTATTGTGCGGTTTGTAACTGTAAGAACACAAGGTACGACAGTGAATCAATCAAAAGGAGGTATTTCGATCGTAATCACGTCACTTTGGGGGCGTGGCTTATGGAAAATGTTGACACGCGCTATTCATATAGCAGCTCGCCCGCGTCACCGTTCTATCTTGATTTATTTCTGTGATTGAAAAATACTCTACAAAAGGGTTATCTGAAAGTATCGCTCTTAGCGATAAGGCCGCCTAGATTGTTCACAATGTTCAGTCATTCCGGACAAACCTCAGAGTTTTTGGAATGACAATATATTATTTATTATGATTCACAACTGTTTGTTTATTATAGTAATTAATTTAAAAAAATGGTTGTATTAAGGCCATCACACATTGCAGCGTCTCGACGCGGACCCGACACGAACTCAACTCAGAGCAAAGCATTGAAATGTGAGCTTTATATCGTATTGCATACAGTAGACTTTCAAAATTCAAGTGAAGTAGTAGGCCCACGCGTTGACAACTCATCGACGACTACTTCACCTTCTACTTTTGAATTTTGAAAACCTAGTGTATGTTTTACGATATAAAGCTCACATTTCAAAGCTTTGCTCTGAGTTGAGTTCGTGTCGGGTTCGCGTTGAGTTGGTATAATATGCGATGGCCATTAATCATTCTGTGCGCATGTTTCGTGCAATAAAATGTATTAATTAATTAATTCGTTAATATCTGTGAGGATCATCAGTGCGTCTGCGGAGCTATGGTGGAGGCTAATGGGCACCACGGTCTGGCATGTTCGCGTTGCGTCGGTAGGGTCCCCCGCCATCAAGCGATTAATGGGATTGTTCGGCGAGCGATAGTGTCTGTTGGTGTGCCCTGTGTTTTGGAGCCCCCTGGGCTGTGCCGTACGGACGGCAAAAGGCCGGATGGTCTAACACTGATTCCTTGGCAAAAAGGTCGCTGCCTCGTGTGGGACGCCACTTGCGTTTGCACGTATGCGGCGTCGCACTTGAGGAGCACCCAACGCGCCAAATACGCCAATTTGGAGTCAGCATACGACTTTGTGCCGATCGCCGTTGAGACGGCGGGCACGTGGGGCTCCGAAGCAAGGGATTTCATTCGCGAATTGGGGAGACGACTGAGGGAGAAGGGGTGCGACCCCCGGTCCGGACACTTCCTCGCCCAACACATCTCCATCGCAATCCAGGGGGGCAATGCGGCAGGCATTATTTATTTATTTATTTTATTTTATATGCGTAGCTTACAGCCTTATTTACAAGTTACATATACATATATAAAAACAATAGCCATTTATAAGCATCCATAGTTAATAAAAAGATAATAATAAAACTCTTAATCTAGCAACCATGTACATCTACAGATAGGCTGAGGAAAATTTGTTAATGAGAAAGGATTTTACGGAATCAGGACTACTGTTGAAGAGATCTATAGTAGGGTTATTGCTTAGCTGGTTAAATGCTGCACATGCTCTTACTAGGTAGGTATTCTTTCTGTAATTTGTGTGACACTTAGGGACGCGAAGTAACCTGTTAATTCGTAAATTTTGTTTGGGAACCGTCAATGAAATTTTGCTAAGAATCTCAGGACAATCAATTTTACTTTGCGCAATTGTTTGTAGGAATGTAGGGTCCGCTATATCCCTACGGACAGTGAGGGGCAATAAGTGGAAACGAGCACAACGTTGCTCATACTCACGCTTAGGAATTATAAATTTATAAGAAAGATAACGCGTAAATTTCTTTTGGACTTTCTCTATCTTATTGGTGTACACATTGTAGCAGGGATTCCAAACTTGGGAACAGTATTCTAGATGACTACGGACTATTATGGGGACTTTTGGGAGGGACACGGTGAGAGGGGGCTTGTTTGACTGAACTGTCGATTAGATGGTTAGACCTGTTTATTGACTATTTAAAATAATATATTGACATTATTCGTTGTTATAATTCTGCAATTACGAAATGAACCTTAATGAATTCTTCATAGACTTAGATATTATCACATCATCTTTATCGCTATTTTAGAAAACTTTGTAACAGTTATAAAGTTTTCCAAAGGTAATAAGGTCTATAGAATTACTTACAGTTCAAGTAAATATGAAAAGTTACTGGGAATGTTAGCACTTGCTCTAATTACGGAGTTACTCGCCAGCGAAAATCGCTTATTGGAAACTTTATATAATGGGGGATGTAATATAGGTGTCTATTGTCTACACTATGGTGGTTGTAGAGATAAAGAGGCTGTTTGTTTGTACGTTTATAAGGTCTTCACAAGTTACTGGATCTGATTGGGTTCTGCAAAAATAAGGTTGCTTGCTTTCTTATCGTATGGTTAGTGGCCAACCTATTTGTCAGAGTTGTTCAGGCACGTAGGCCTCTGACATGGCTTAACGACTGCTGTCGAACGACAACAACCGGGACTGACTGCTTAACGTGCTCTCCGAGGCACGGGGAGCTCATGTGAAATATGCCACTAGCGGTCACCCATCCAGGTACCGAATGCGCCAACGTCGCTTAACCTGCACGATCACTTTCGGACCGTGCTCGCAACTAGGCTACGACCTAAATCAGGTTAGGTACTGAAATTTCTTTTTTTTCTGTGCCAGTGATGCAATATAATTGTATATATCTAAAATTCAAATTTAAAACTTGTAATTATTTTATTACTGGAAAATTATATTATAATTGGAAATGTAACTTATAATTTGTAAAATGCATATACATATGTATAATACTAAATTTAAATAATTTTAATTTATAATGTTTTATTATAATTAATGGTGAATCCTCTAACGGTGAAGGAAAACATCGTGAGGTAACCTGCATGTCTGAGGAATTTAAAAGTTTTCGAAGGCGTGTGAAATCCACCACACAGCACTGGGCCCGCTCGGTGGATCATACCCTCTTTGCCCGTACCCTCTTGTGCAAGGGGAGGTCTGTGCCCCAACAGTGGGGACATTAATAGGCTGATGATGATGATGATTATAATTAATTAAATTCTATAGTGACTGAAAATAAAGACATATTAAATTAATATTTTAAACCAGTGTTTGGGTAATTTAGTAGAATTCTTAACGATTACTTACTAAAGTATCGCTATTAGTCCGAGTATTTTTTTCAACACGAGCCGATATACATGCGAGTGCGACACGTGGTCTTCCCGCACGTGGTAGACACGATATTTTGATAATTTGGCCTGAATGATTTCGATCATCATCATAATCAGCCTATTAATGTCCCCACTATTGGGGCACAGGCCTCCCCTTGACCAAGGTGATATGGGCCATGATCCACCGAGCGGTCCCAGTGCTGATTGGTGGATTTTACACACCTTCTGAAACTTTTCATTTCCACAGACATGCAGGTTTCCACACGATGTTTTCCTTCACCGTTGGAGCAGTCGGTAAATGTAGGTAAGTCTTCGAAAAAATTCAAAAACTCATTGGTACAGAGCACGGTTTCGAACCCGGACCTCCCGCATGGGAGTCCGGCGTCCTAGCCACTAGGCCACCGACGCTCGACGATTCCGATACTATCGAAAAACTATCTATTTTCTTCGAATAACCCTGCGCTAACTGTCATCAAAATCGTCATAACTCACATTTAGTGACGGTAGTTGTAATACAACGGGAAAAACATTGTATCCCTAATGAAAATTCAACATTCGAAGGCAAAACGGCAGCAAAAAGTTAGTTCAACATAATAATTGCTTTGTCTTTGTGTGGATATTACTTACCCAACCTGACAATTATCAAGTGAGTGTAAGGTAGTAACACACTGAGTCTATGTTGTGTCTATGAGTGTTGTGCACTCGAGCACAGGTCAACCTACCCCAAAGCGTGAAAATTTGAAAATTGTGAAAAAAATTAATAATTAATAAATATATTATTATTATTATTATACTGTTTTTCTCCTATTATTGGGGTGAGTTTACCATACTGTCGCGATCTTTTGGCCAAATGACAGTACGAGTGAAGACGTATTAGAAGTAGAGTTAATTAAAGAGATACAGTGAGAAATTGTGAGGTATTTTTTTTAAAATTTTAAAATTTAATCGAAGGTTTCTGATCGGTTGTCGACTGTACACGAGATTGCGGCGCTAGCGTCGTAATCTATTGCCTAGTTTCTAGAGATTGAAGAGCGTAAGAAACACCTAACATCGATCTCATCATCTATGATTTGTGAAGGTACCCACTTCTATTCTACTTTGATGATAGAATAGAACGAGCGCCAAAGCTAAACGGGCATACTATCGTATAAAAAGCCTGTTTAAGCGTTTTGAGTGAGAAGAAACGTTAATATTAACTTAACATATGGCATGGAAATGGATAGCATGTAATTTAATTCAATTCAATATCTTAATCGGATAACTTGATCCGTTGTACTTAAAAACTAACATAGTAGTATCATTATTTCGGCTAAAATTACGAGATTTTACACTTGGATCAGATGCTGATCAAAGATAACATCATTCGATCAGCACCCGAACGAAGTGTTTAAGAATAGGGGAATCATATTTATCCGCTAGTATATTCAGGATGCTGCTGGAGCTGCTCCAAAGTCGTATGCGCGTGCGCAAACATGCCGGAGGCACTACAGAAACGAGGCAACCCCATCAACATCCTGAAGCCATTATTATACTTAATGCAGACATAAAGGATGTTTTATGCAACTGATGGTTAGTATACTATATATTAAGTATGTCCTCAGCTTAACAATACAATAAAGAGTTAACCCATGACATTACCATCACAAACTTTTAACCATTAAGCTTCGTTTTAACCACATTTCGACATTCCGTATCACCTGTTCCATGAGTCCAAACCCTGGAATAAGTAATTCAATTAAATATGAAAGTGCTGGTGAAAAATGTCAATCTGCCCATCACCATATCCTTAACAGCGTTAAGGCTTGTCGGGTTCTGGGCCCCCGATACCCTGAGTAAACCTCAGAAACTGCTGTACAGTTTCTATACTTTCATTTCGTTCATGTTTCTTTTGGGTAAGATCTCGGTAATAACTGGTTCCATAACTTTGGCTGTCTATATTATCGTAGTGTTTCTACAAAAGATAAGATTTATTGTGTAAAAGTTTAGGTAAGAATTACAAATATTGCAGATATAGTTGCATAAACATGTCACACTAACCTTTAGCTTTACAGGCATATACAGCAAATTCACAAGTTAATAATGTTTATACAGATTTTGAGAAGAAAACAGAAAAGAAAAAGATAATGTCATTAAAATTTATACAATGTCAATAATTGATTAAATGACCACTAATTAATGCTGTGAGAATAATATTAATACAATCATTTATTTAATAATAATTAAAATGAAAAAAAAAACCTCAGTACAGTACAAATATAATTCAAGAAAAATACAATAAAATTAAAACATTAAGGCAAATGGGTCCATGACTCAGCACAGCCGCTGATGTTCTGCCATGGCCCGACATAACACAATAGTAAAACACACAAAATAACAAAATTAACAACAACAGAACAAACACACAACATTTTTTTTTAATATAGTGACACCAGCATCCCAGAATTGCTTCGTCAACAGCCACACCGAACATAACCCCAAATAATCCAATAAACCAATAAAATAAATAAACCAATAAAATAAATAAACCAATAAAAAATTCAAGAAACTCTTACATAAGTACAATTTTTACGACGAAGCAAAACAGACATGTCACTGTCGCCCAACATTTCACCTAACTAATATTGCAAGAGAGTTTTCAAGGCTCTGCTAACCTTGAAGTACCTCATGTGAAAGTGCCGGCAATTACTCTCTTCCCCAGCAATCGTTGTATTGTTGCTTTGTGGCAGAGATAAGAAAAAGGTGGTACCACTCCTGGCGAGCCGGTACATGAGACTCTTTATGACCACTTTTTAGTTTGTTTTACCTTTGAGTTTATGTTTCTAACTAGAAACTAACATACCTGCTAAGTATATAGATAATAATTGAATAAAAAACATACCAATTTGATCAACTTTGCACAATTTTTTTTTTGGATAAAATAAAGGTAATTTCCAGGAATCTACCTCTTCATCCAAGTTGTAGACCTGTACATGATATGGGGCAACCTTCCCCT
Source organism: Hofmannophila pseudospretella (assembly GCA_947369225.1). Taxonomy (NCBI): domain Eukaryota; kingdom Metazoa; phylum Arthropoda; class Insecta; order Lepidoptera; family Oecophoridae; genus Hofmannophila; species Hofmannophila pseudospretella. Next base: position 1,137,102 of record OX376324.1, read on the forward strand.
CATGACGGGCACAGCCTTCCTCCTCTTCACCAATCTGGCCCATATGGGGAAGATCGTGAACCTCCTGCTCAGAAGGCACAGGATCCAAGCCATCATCAATGGGAGCGATGAGGTGCTACGACGGACGGACACTGTCGAGGCACGGGATATTGTCAAAAGGTTGGTTACGTTTTTGTCTGGCCATAAGTAAGTTGTATGTGGAGTCAGTGGTGGCTAGGGCTCCGAACTACCATGCGATGTCATGTACCAATGAAAAAAAAAATGAGAAACGAAATTGTTTCGGTTTTTTCGAAAGACATATGTACATTTACTGACTTCACTAACGGTGAAGGAAAACATCGTGAGGAAACCTGCATGCGTACCTCCTCGCATTTTAAAAAAAGCACTATACAAGCCTCGCCTTAGGCTCGGTCTTTCAAAAAGACCCTCGTCCAGCAATGTCTAATTTCCTGGCCACTGCCATTGCAATATGTACTTATCTACTTACTGAAGAAAAAAAAAACTGGTAGTCACACTGGTGTGACAAGTTGGTGTGACCACGAGTCGATCGTGCTATTAAAAATGCTAGATTTTTCTTTTTGTATTGTATAATGGAATCCTGAAATTCAATTTCAATTTCATTCATTTCAAAAGAAGAATTCAAAATACAGCATTACTGAAAAAAATATTCAAAGCGCTATAATTTGTACATTTTCTCGAAGTTGCAATCTGGAGACCAGTCTACAGCAGCTGCTATTCTTCGGCCTGACGACCATCACACTCCTCGGCTGGGCTACCAGCGCTGAGACTGGCAAGCTACCCATCAGGGCTTGGTTAGTACAGGGTCTAGACGAGGAGAATGAAGCTTAACACGTTCGTTCACAGTCCCCATATAAAATTGTTTTACAACTTCACAAGTCCAACTAATTTAAATCTATTGTTATGTGTGAGCCAACAAAGCTGGCTTGGACTCCTTGACTGGACTGTGAATGTGTTAAGTTCATAATTAGCGGTCTTTTTCAGTCAAATCTACCATTAGATGGATGTGATCACTGAAAAAAAACTAGCTTTTAAAGAACAGAAGTCACCAAGCGTGCGAGACCTAATATTATGTACTCGTAATAATCTAATCCACTATAGTGATCACATGAATATAATTATAGATTTCTATGTTTGCGACTTTAACAAAGTAAAATTCCTGATTTTCCCTGCAGGTATCCCTACGACACTTCAGGGTCGCCAGCATACGAGCTGACGTACCTGCACCAGGTGTTGGCCCTGTTCATCGCGGCCTACCTGAACGTCGGCAAGGACACGCTGGTGACAACCCTGATCGCGCAGTGCCGCGGCCGGCTGCAGCTCCTCGGCCATGCCTTGAAGACGCTGTGCCATGACATGAAGCTTTCCTATAAGGCAGTATCCCTAATGATTACCTTCTCTCTGGCTCTGGTATCCCTAGATAACCCAGCGCTACTAACGGAAAATAATTCTCCTGAATTTAGACATTTATCAATTTAAAAAAGTGGAGAGTAGAATAATGTTTCACGGATGTAAAACTTTTTATTAATGTTTCAGTATCCTCATAGTGAAAACAGCGTCGGTGGCACAGTGGCTAGGACACCGTACTCCCATACGGGAGGTCCGGGTTCGAAACCGTACAGTGCCATGTACCAATGAGTTTTTCGTATTTTTCGAAGACTTACGTACATTTACCGACTGCTCTAACAGTGAAGGATAACATCGTGAGGAAACCTGCACACTGAGATGACCAGTGTGTAAAATGGGGTAGGCACAAAAGATCGTCAAGGTCGAAGTGCCGCTGGGTTATTCCCGGCCCCCTATCATAAGATAAGATAATATCCTCATAGTGAAAACATAATTAAAAAATTCTAAGTATTACCTGCGTAAAACAGTTTTTCTGCACTTTTTTAAAATTAGTAATGTTCTGCGAAATTCCGCGTGACTAGAACGCGCTGTCCGATTAATTGGTCAACCAGAATTTTTTTTCCGATCAATCTGGCGTGGAGGAACGTACAAAATAATGTATTATGTAATTTTACCATTCAACGCCATCTTTCAGAGAAATATTGAACTCGCTACTGTAGAACGGCTCGTATGTAGCTCGCAGCACTCTGCTACGACAAGATACACGCCTGTAGCCTGTAGCTGGTTGCTTGTAGCACCTTGGAAGTCACAATCACAACTCAGCTGTGTAGCTTGTAGCTACACTCAGAAAATGTAGATGGCACTTGTCGTAATGAAATTGCCATAAAATATTCCCTGAATCCTTGAGTCTCGAAAATCGATCATCGGCCTTTGAACAGATATGGGGCAGGTGTAGCGTCAAAATCATATTAGCCTAGGGCGCCTGGAACTCTAAATAAGGCCCTGAGGGAACATCATCATAATTGAAGCGACAATGGCTGAAAGGCTGGCACCAGACTACGGCACCAGGGTCGCTGGATCGAATCCACCAATGGACCATTTGGGGATCACTCACTCCTGGCTCAAAAATTTTAGCTAGTTGGAGTGGTTAGTGGTTTTTTTTGCCTCCTTATTCTCGCTATCTGTCCCGAGCGATGGCTTTGTCCTCTTTTTAAGTCTTGGAGAGAACGCATCCATTGCTGCCGCCACTTTTATAGTTCTTGAGGCAACCTAATTTTTATCATTAAAAAGTGTTCAACAGCTGACTCCCCACCAAGAGCTGGAGGTGCGCTCGCGCCTGCGCGCGATCGTGGCGCAGCACCAGGCGACCCTGGCGGCTACCCTGGAGCTGGAGGCCTGCTTCTCCGCTCCGACCTTCGCGCAGTTCACCGTCTCCCTCATCATCATCTGCGTCACTGCCTTCCAGCTGATTTCTGTAAGTTATTACAGTCCGTGAGCTCTTAGGGCCGCTTGTGCGAAAGTGCGAGTTAAATGTAACTCGCGAATTGTTTATGGTCTTCATACAACATTTTTCCGGGTTTAAAAAAAATATATTTATTGACTACTAAACCCGCATTTGACCTGGATCTCGCCTGATGGTAAGCGACGATGAGGTCGACGATGGAGCATGCGGGTTCAGTAAAGGGTTTGCTTTGGTTCAAGACGTTTTTATGATTTAACCCTGGTTAGGCACTAACTCTCGGGTTATCTCTTAATTCGACCCTCTCGCAAGCGCTCTACTTCGCTCTACTCGTCAACAGTGGCGCTGAAAGCTCTCTGCATACAAATCCGATGTTGTCATACTTACATACAAATCGTATTTTCGGTTGTTTAGTTATGAAACCACAGACAAACAAAGAGACATACCCGTCAAACTTTAACGTTTTGGGAAATGGACCTTATGCACCCAAACGTCCCTTCTTAAAAGAAGGTTTAATAAAGCCAGGGGTATAAAATTATATCGCCATTTTTTAACCTTTCTTATGTTTTCAGCAAACAGGAAACCTGGTCCGCCTGTTTTCAATGGGAACTTACCTTTTGAACATGATGTTTCAAGTTTTTATTTACTGTTACCAAGGAAACAATCTTTCTGAAGAGGTACGTATACCAACTCGTTTAAAGTATTAACTATTTCAATTATAACTAATAGTTTATACTTGTACAGTCGATCACAAGCTATAGTATACCATCTGTCAAAAACCTTGAATTAAATCTCAACCTTATACCTGCGCTATATGATACATTTCAGATTCTCAAATTTTGACGTTTTGGGTAGGTTTACCTGTGGTCGACTGTATTCTTATTAGGGATCTTATTACTCTTCACATAGGTAGTCATACAACAATAGCAACGATTCCGGGATGGCTCCCTTTGGCGATGATTGCTAAACGAAACGTTCCGCTCATACCTATACAATTTAGATATGAGTGAGGTTGATAGTTTCATTTAGCTTTAGAATTGGCGGTCACTCCGGAATCGAGGCCAATATAACAGCACCCCAATTTTTGAAAAAACAATTTGCGTTACTTAAATCATCATCATCAGCAGCCTATTAATGTCCTCAAATGTGTGTGCTGATTGGTGGTTTTCATACGCCTTTGAAAATTTTTAATTTCCTAAGACATACAGATTTCCTCACGATGTTTTCCTTCACCGTTAGAGCGGTCGGTAAATGTACATACAAAAAATCCGGAAAACTCATTGGCACATGGCATGGTTTCGAACCTGGACCTCACGCATGAGAGTCCGGTGTCTTAGCCACTAGGCCACCGACGCTCCGTTACCTAATTACAAGACTAAAATTGCAATATTCTAGAAATACTTCTACAAAATAGTTTGAAATGTTTCAATTTTACGCATATATATTATACCTACGCGTAATTATACGCGTACATCATCCGGCACTGATGTGAATTCCAGACTATTCTTTTCCACCACCAATCTAGTCTAGAACGATAGAGCTCGATTAAGGCTTTCCAAAACAAATTCGGATGCCTAGAAATCTACCCCCAAAATATTATTTTTTCCTTTATGTAGGTATATAACTCAGCGCCGCAGTGCTAAATCCTCTGCGGCAACAGGCCGAGGCAGTCCCCTTTGTCCGGTGCTGCACACCACCTTCATCAAACTTAATTACTTTTGCTTATTTATTTTTGTAATATATTTGTTTAATATTATTTTTATCTTCTGTACCTAGTTGGTTGTATGTGTGTATTGGAAATAAATAATCTTTCTTTCTTTCTAAAACAATCACCGTTCAACATCATTTTAATACAAATAAAACAGACCCTAGTTTACTATACGAATTGACTGCATTTTAATACAGATATAATTGGAATGAAAAATATTGCTGTTTCGTGATATAGAAGTACGTATGTTTCAGAGCCTAGAAGTCGCAAGCGCAGCCTACGAGACCCCCTGGTACATTTTCCCGGTGCAACTCCGACGTGCGATTCTTGTAGTGATGTGCCGAACGCGTCGCGTGGCTCATATCACTGCGGGGGGCTTCACTACTCTCTCACTTGCGTCGTTTATGGCTGTAAGTCGGTATGACTTTAAGTCAGAATGGCTGTGACTCGGAATGATAGCTGTAAGTTGGAATAATGACTGTAAGTCGGAACAATGGCTGTAAGTCGGAATAATAGCTGTAACTCGGAAGGACTGTGAGTCAGAATGGTAGTTGTAAGTTGGAATAATGACTGTAAGTCGGAATAATAGCTGTAAATATTATGGAGAGAATTTTTTTGGTGGCAATAATGTGTTTTTCTTCTTCTTCTTTGGAAGTCTGAACTGAACCGCAATGGAACCGCAGCCTTCAGCTATATTTATTTTGTGATAATTACTGACTAAAAATCTCCACATAATTCCTTGTTTCAGATCATCAAAGCATCGTATTCACTGTTTACATTACTGCAGCAAGTTGACGAGAAATAAATAGTATTTAATTACAAATAAGTAGTTGAAAAAATATCAAATATAAACATGCATTACAATTTACCTATATGGCATTTAATTTATTAGTTGCTGTACTAAATATAAGTACTTAGTTTACTAATCTTGATCATTTGAATGTTCAATTAGATAACTTTGATGCCAGAATTGTAGCCAATAAAACTGTATCGGCATATTTTATTTTATCTTTGATGTAAGTACACACGCATCTGCGTGGAGCTAGTAAGGCTAGGACTTCACGGGTCCGGTTCCAGCCCCGGTCAGTCAGTTGCTACCAATCACATGCGCTTCGCCCTCTCCCACTGAAATAAGCGCTTTGTGTTTGGACGTAGAGAATCGAACCATAGCTGTAACCGGATCCGTGAAGTCGTAGACTATCTATTAGGTTATCTGTGGTGGAGCTTTAATAATTATATTGTCTTATTGGCTACTAAGATATGCAGCTAATAACAACTACAGAGACCAATTAAGTAGCAAGAAATAATTGGATATTTAAAGACTTAACCCGCGTTGGATTGATTCTGGCTCTTCCGCGCGCAGGAGCAAAAGTACCTTCGCGCCATCATAGACGAACCACGCTACGTGCGCAACACGACCATCGCCAGAGGCTTGAAGATCGATGGACTGGACAAGTTCATCGAACACCTCGCACGGCATGTTCGACCGCGCCGACAACTCCGCTCATCTCACACTTCGTGAGCTAGCGCCGCTGCACGCCCGCCCGCCCGGTCGTCGGAGTAGAGCCCTGTCCAGGGTACTGCTGACGGAAGAAGCCACAACCGCCGAATAACCACCGGCGGTCAGCGTCTAACCAGACCACGCCTATGGCATTGACTTGCCTACGGCACCCCAACGCCCCACCCGTAGTTACAGGTGGCGATAGACACCCCTGTAGAGAGCACTACGGCCTGGAACAGGCTCCCCACGCCCTCTAGGGGACGTGAGAAGATTTCGACGACGATACTGGCTCTTCTGTAAACACTGCCGAAACACATCAACGCCGAAGCAGATATTTAACTGAATCCGCCACTGTGCATATGAATGAAGAAGCAAGTCGTTTCGCTTGCTCCGACCAGTGGCGCCCTCACGTCTTGAAGGCGTGTGATTCATGTCATATTCATGGCTTGACACACACTCCTCACAGATAACAGTACAGTAAAATAAGTAAAACTTATCACATCAGATATAACAGTAGGCATTTCCGATATAAGTAGTATCTCAGATGATTCGATAAAAAAGTAAAGGCGAGACACGTAGGCACAGATATGTAAAATTATATTTCTGCGGATTCCTAATAAAACACTGATCTCACTAACAAAACGGAATATACGGCCCGCAGGTTTGCTCGTTGTAGTGATCGAGTTAGAATCACGCTTTTTAAACCCTACTGTCAGACCTTCTACACGAGCAGCTTGTGGAGCAATTACACCAAAAAATCGATCAATGCCCTGCGTATACAGTATAATAATGGCTTCAGGATGTTGATGGGGTTTCCTCATTTCTGCAGTGCTTCGCACGCACATACCGATGGTTTTCACGCCATTATGCGCAAAAGAACTGCGCCTCTGCTTTGCAGGTTTCGGAGCAGCTCCAACAGCATCATGAACGTGATAGCGGAAAAATACGATTCCCCTATCCTTAAACACTTCGTTCGGGTGCTGATCAAATGATGTTATCTTTGATCAGTATCTGATCGAAGTGTAAAAACTCGTAATTTTTGCTGAATATATTTACTAACATAGTTTTTAAGTACACTAACACAATGGATCAAGTTATCCGAGAAATAAAAATATTGAATTGAGTTGAATTGAATATAAGCATATAGCCTGATGTCTTGGCCACGTCAGGGATTCACCCTTAATCCACCACCCGAAATCCATTGACAGTAAACCGAAACATTGTCTAAAGAAGACAAAGATTGCGTGAGAAAAAAAGAAGAAAACCCGAATAAACAGTAAGTATTAACACAAAATTCTGGTAAAGTTTTGAGAATTTATTTGTATCTGTATTTTTACCCTGTATTATTTACATAATTATGTATCATTCTAAATATCTCTATGTTAAAGGTGTAGCTGGTAGAAATCTCTATTTTAGAGATAAGCTCTACCTGTGTACGTCAAATTTCTTGTTGTTGTTTCTTTTGTAATTTATGTGTGTGCGCACATAAAGTATAAAGTAAAGACGCTTGTGAACGCGACTCTAGATGAAGATGGCATAAATTACCAGCTCTCACCGTTTCACCCATCATAGTTGTAACAATTTCCGAGTGATGTGCAATTGAACATAAATTCTGTGGTAGTATCTAAAAAAAATATTTAACTACCTGCCTATTTCGGTTCGTCGTGTGCTCTTGACTCAAGGTTGCTTATAATTTGGAGTACTTACCAGGTACTGCGGTTAGTGTCAGTACTTCCCCGTTTTTTTGTTGGTCTATAAATGTTTGATTTACGTCACTGGTCTGATCAGTCGGTAACCTACGAGGAGCTCGTAGCCTAGTTGCGAGCACGGTCCGAAAGTGATCGTGCAGGTTAGTGCCGCTAGTGGCATATTTCATCTGAGCTCCTCCATGCCTCGGAAAGCACGGTAAGCAGTCGGTCCCGGTTGTTATCGTTCGACAGCAGTCGTTAAGCCATGTCAGATGCCTACGGGCGGCCTGAACAACTCTGACAAATAGGTTGGCCACTAACCATACGATAAGCAAGCTAGCAAGTGGGTAACCCCATCAATATATTGAAATTGAAAAATATAATGATGAGGTAAAGCATCTTACCAGACCAATATGTATGTTGGTTACATAGATACGAGCTGAGGGCGTAGGGAAGCCTCAGGCTTCGCAAAATGCGGGACACGACCTCCGGCCTGTCAAAAAATAACTCGGGAGGAGGAGTGGCAAACGGGGCATGAAGGTCCTGATTTCGCCGTAGAAGCTCGGCTTTCGGTCTCGCAAAAGAAGAATTACAGCTAGGCATCTGGGGCCCAATTCGCCTAAATTACAACGTTTGTAGTTCTATTTCTATCCAATTTCAATTTAGTTTTCGTTCCAATTATATTTGGGCACCAAATCGCATTCTACTGACGCATAACTCTACCACTGCCACATTTCGATTTACTATCGATCGGGCAAAAGTACTTCGGGAGGAACTTATGTTCGATCGTTATATTTGACAGTGGAAGCGTTTTCTTACCGTTCAACTGCGATTCAGTATAAACTAAACGTTTTAGTAGAATGCACAATTACGTAACTGTTCGATCGGTATCGGTTCGTTAGTGGATAGTAGCATACGAAACACGTCATAACGATGCAGTTTAGATTCTATTAAGTTACGTTGTATTTAGTGGAATCGATCTCCTGATCCGTATGCAGGGGGACGCGCCGGCTTTATGACAAGACATTTTTTTAAAATTTTTTTTGCTAAAATCATTTAAGTCGAATAACTTGTAACAGGAACGACCTTGGTATGAGTTCAGAAGATATTAGCTCAGTATCTAGACAGACAGATAAATATAGTCACATCTAAATCTCATACAGATAAATTGAAAACCAATCTAAGTGCGATAGGAGAATTTGCGGTGTGTGACTCGTGGTCCCACCTACATTGTCCCACCATGACTAGTGGGACTACCAGTAATCGTAGTACGGCTCGTGGTCCCACTCTATTTTTATTTACAAGTCCTTCAGATACTGGCCACTTTAGTCACAATTCACAATATATTATAAAAATTAGAAATGTAAATGTAAAAATTAGTTTGAAAAAATTTCAATTGGTTATTTTTACGTAATTGTACGTAATTGTTACGTAAAAATTAGCTTGACTTTATTGAGATGTAAGACATTTATAATTATATAATTTATAATTATTTTTACTTCATCAGTAAACTGCTTTTTAATATCCCAATTAATGTCGAATTCCTAAAATATTGTGATATTGTTTATGGCCAAATTAGTGGGACCAAGAGCAACTGCATTGCGGCTGACTCGTGGTCCCACCAGACAGTGAGACCACGAGCCCATTATATCGAGATACTGTACCGCTAGTGGGTCAAATTAGTGGGACCAAGAGTAACTGCATTACGGCTGACTGATGATCCCACCAGACAGTGGGACCACGAGCCCATTATATCGAGATACTGTACCGCTAGTGGGTCAAATTAGTGGGACCAAGAGCAACTGCATTGCGGCTGACTCGTGGTCCCACCAGACAGTGAGACCACGAGCCCATTATATCGAGATACTGTACCGCTAGTGGGTCAAATTAGTGGGACCAAGAGTAACTGCATTACGGCTGACTGATGATCCCACCAGACAGTGGGACCACGAGCCCATTATATCGAGATACTGTACCGCTAGTGGGTCAAATTAGTGGGACCAAGAGCAACTGCATTACGACTGACTGATGATCACACCAGACAGTGGGACCACGAGCCCATTATATCGAGATACTGTACCGCTAGTGGGTCAAATTAGTGGGACCAAAAGCAACTGCATTACGGCTGACTGATGATCCCACCAGACAGTGGGACCACGAGCCCATTATATCGAAATACTGTACCGCTAGTGGGTCAAATTAGTGGGACCAAGAGCAACTGCATTACGGCTGACTGATGATCCCACCAGACAGTGGGACCACGAGCCCATTATATCGAGATACTGTACCGCTAGTGGGTCAAATTAGTGGGACCAAGAGCAACTGCATTACGGCTGACTGATGATCCCACCAGACAGTGGGACCACGAGCTCATTATATCGAGAAACTGCACCACTAGTGGGTCAAATTAGTGGGGTCACGAGTCGTAACCTGAATTTGCAAGATATGGCCATTATCTTCACTCGTTTACTCCGATCAAAATGTTTATTTCGCTGAATTCTATATTCAATGCTCGCTTAATCTGTTTTTAATAACCATAACTCAGCTGTGGAAAAGCAATGGGCATTCAGTATTATACTTCTATGGTATGATGTCGGGTTTATGACTATTATATACTTGTATAATCGTATGGTAATTCAGTAGTCGATTTACCTTTACTGTTCGATTTAAACCAGTGAATGGGTATCTGCTTATCAGGGATGTTGCGGATGCGGATGATGGGGATGCAGATATATGGTTGGTGGCACCAATTTTAAAATTTTCCTACAAAAAATTTGATTATATAAAGATTTTTTCAAATTACCATTAAAATAGTCAAATATTCGCATCCGCATCCGCAAAAAATTTGCAACCGCAACATCCCTGCTAATTATTATTCGGTTTTGTAGTACGGTCGTGTTCACTGCCGCTGTCGCGTGTGACATCGAATACGAACGGGAATTTATTAAAAAAAACTTGTTATACATCGATTAATATTTAAAAGTGAATAAATAATAATCTTGTTACCCAGGAGTATACAGGTGACTTTAAAAATGCACAGTTAATTCCATAGCTCGTATTTTAACGAGCTGTTTATATCTGGATGTACAATCCGTACCACGCATACCTAGTTCATAAGTTTTGTTTACATTAGCGACAGTTATTGTAGGTAGTTGTAACTTTCGTTTTGTTTCTTTCTGTCGAATATTAATGTCCAGTGAGGGTAGTTTTTATCGTTGATTGCCACTCGCTGACACAGTCTCGGAAATACAGCCCTTGAGACAGCATCGTTTTGCGCGCGCGTCACCGAATTACGTCATTGCGTGTGATCTATCACCTCCATGGACTCCTCGCAGTGCTGGTGATTCGGTGACTCTAAAACTGCCAGAATTTTGGACATTGTCGGCGCCGACGAGTGATCTCGGGCTGAGACGCTGGTGAGTTGGTATTTCATTGGTATTTATTGCCTGCCTGGACATTATCTCGTTCCCCTTCGTTTATTTAGCCCTCGATAGATCCCTGGAATCGCTGGGGATCGCACACTGGATAAGTCCCTTTCCTAATTATTTCATACTCTAATCATTATATCGGTGTTCTAATTCCAATAAATTTAACGAGTTTTTAAAATATTTAATTGACAAATGATTGTGTGGAGTAGTATTTAGTAGTAGTTAGAAATAGAAATACATTTATTTCCAAATACTCATGTAAATTTAAAATTGATAAAAAAAATCTTAAATTAAAAAAAAAAAATTTTAATAAATTTTAAATTGATTTTTAGTTGTAGAGTGGAGTAGTGGAGATTAGATTTTCTTGCATTTTTCTTGGATTTTCAAGCAATTCAAAATCCCCAAGAAGATTCTAAGGGCTGATTTTGTTTCGCGACTTCAGAGTTGGTCCCATAGTAAAAGTTGTACAGTTATGGATACTGAACCCCACCTTTCGCGACTATAGATGGTTTTTGTTACGGATCCCTAATAAAATATTTTTTTTATTTCAATAAATTTCACAGCATAACAGTGATACCAAGGCACTGTGAAATTCAAACAAAAATATATCTATATAATTAATTACACACTAACTAAAGAGGGACGCACATCCATACCCTCACAGAACCTCAGACACTCATCACACACTCCCCCATCAACGGCAAACACATCACAGTCTGGTGCTGATGCGAGAAGCGCATTAAGATACTGCAGAGCACGAACAAGTGGCGATTTATTTATTATTATTATAAATCCTGGTTTGTCTCTTTTGACTTTCAAACTGAATTTTTAGGCACCTATTTAAGTTAAGAGTAACACGAGTTGAAAGTAAACTGCATTTAGGACTACAGAGTGAAGTGACCACAAAATGTTCTTCAGAACGTTAATTATCATTTCCGTGAGTGTGGTGGTGAGTTGTACCAGTTGTTACTGGAACTCGGAGTGTCCATACAGACTGTTCTCGTCGAAGACTCCATATGACGCCATCCGGGGAGACGTCAGGGACTACACTGACCCACCGAGTAAGTTTCTTACTTTTTTTTGTGTACACACTGCAATTTGGCCAATGACCGTGTTAGAATCTTGAAAATCACTCGAACGTTTTGGCGTCTGTTTTGAAAAAAAAAAGTTAACCAACGTCGAGAATGCATCAGGAATGCCTAGTGCCTTGCATTCCAAGTGCAATTGGAGGTTAAGTTGCCGAATTCACACCATCTGTAGTATTTCACTTCCATTTCATTGTCTTATATAACGTTTACTTATCACGGACGATTTTTATAGGCCGAACACGCCATGACATCATGAATGTTCAACATAACCCAGTTTCTTACTTACAGTCCGTGAGCTCTTAGAAGGGGATTCGGTATTGGGTAAAAAAATAAATGGTATGAGTATGAGTATGAAAATTGGTCTCTGTCACACTACAGACTTAGTACATTAGCGGTATCGCTATCAAGAACCAAAGACTCAAGAACCGAAACCTTTTCTAAACTCACGCACTGAACTGTACGTATTAAGGGAAGCGCACCAAATTCTGGATACTTTTTGAAAACTCAAAAGATAATATGAATTTCTTTACAACTTATTTATTTAAGACAGTCACCAACTTCGGTGCATTAATCAACATTATCATAGAAATGAAATTAAGTGAGAAACCCTCTTAATTATTTTTTCATATTTTTTTAAAATAAATGGTACGAAAAATGGACACCGTTTAATATTATATGTAATTTCAAACATCCATACAAAAATTTGGAGCCACGTTATTAGACTATAGGGTGAGAAGTCCGACTCGCCCTTGACCATTTTCAGATTACAGTAACCGATGTCCCCCTCCCCTTCCAATATTTTTCTAGATTCTTGGCACCAATAAGGCCTTTTTTAATAAGGAAGGAAGCTTCTTGGGGATTTTGGATTGCTTAGGGCATCCAAGGTACTTAATCCGGCACTGAAAAGAACTCTACCGCCTCGTACTCTGGGTGTTTACCGCCTAATCTAATAGAAAGAAAGAAAAAAAGATTATTTATTTCCGACACACATACAAAAAATTAGGTACAGAAGACAAAAATAATATTAAACAAATATTAAGTTTGATGAAGGTGGTGTGCAGCACCGGAAAAAGGGGACTGCCTCAGCCTGTTGCCGCAGCGCTTTTAACACTGCGGCGCTGATTGTCAGGCATTCCCTGAGTGCCAGGGATCACTCCGTAATGATACACTACCGGAACATATAAATAACGAAAATATTAATAAACAGAAGTAAAATATTAGGAAACGAAGGAAGGTACTTAGTAATAGTGAAGACAATGATGATCCCAACATGATTCCAGACTGCCAACCGATCAGCCTCTGGTACCTCGGCAGACACGGCAACCGGAACCCCGGCGGCAGCGTGACAGCCGACATCAAGGTCATAGCCTCGCTGAAGGACGAGATCATAGCCAGCTACGAGGCTGGAAGGAGTCAGTTGTGTGCTCAGGTAATATGCTAGGTTATGGCTATTTTTGAAGACGATTGTTAGTGGCATATCATAGCCAGCTACGGGGCAGGCAGCCTGGCAGGAGCCAGTTGTGTGCTGTGCTCAGGTAATGTGCTGTGATATAGCTATTTTTAATGAAGAGTGTCAGTTGCATAGGGCATAGTGATCAAATACTCAAGAGGGTGGATATAAGTAACCTGAGTTGTATTCCAGGGGAAAGTTATAGAATTCCCGGATACCCAAATATTACGACATTGTAAACTACATTTTTGTTTTAATAGGGAAAGAGCGCCAGTGAATGAAACCCTAAGAACTTTTCCAAATTAAAAAAAATACATTTTTCTAATTCAAGAGGGTTTTCAGGTGTTTCTAAATCATCGTCAATTATTGAAGATTAAACGGATGAGCGTCGGTGGTCTAGTGGCTAGGACACCGGACTCCCGTGCGGGAGGTCCGTGTTCGAAACCATGCAATGCCATGTACCAATGAGTTTTTCGCATTTTTTCGAAGACTTACGTACATTTACCGACTGCTAACACGGTGAAGGAAAACATCGAGAGGAAACCTGCATGTCTGAGGAAATGAAAAGTTTCCGAAGGCGTGTGAAATCCACCAATAAGCACTGGGCCCGCTCGGTGGATCATGGCCCGTACCCCCCTTGTGCAAGGGGAGGCCTGTGCCCCAACAGTGGGGACATTAATGGGCTGATGATGTAAACGGATGTATTGTTTTGTTAGATAACTAGTCAAATTTCCGAATTAACTACTAATTTTTTTAAATTAATCCCGAAACACCAGTAAATGAACATCAATTTCCAATAAATGAACGGAATTAAACCCAGTAAATGAACTAGTAATTCGGGTTTGTTATAGAAAGAAAAGAAAGGTCGTTTATTTATTATATTATATTAAACTATATTATGATTATGATTTAATTTATTGTGTAGTGTCGATAAAGAAAAATAAATAAAAAAAAAAAATTGTGTGCTTTGTCTTATTTCATTAGGAAAGGATGAATTTCTATATTTTTACAAAAAGCTACCTCCTACTATGCAATGAAAAAACATTATGTCAAAACAACTCTTCTGTCACTTTGACATTCATGTCAGATGCAGCGCCATCTATCCCGAATGGCAGAAACTTAAACGGGAAAATCCCTCATTGAACCGCCTATATTAATAATTTCTCACTCCAAATTTAACATCCCACAGGACATCGAAGATTTGCGCAGGTGGCAATGGAACGCGACCCTGGAAGACTCCGCATCTTACCTCACCGGCATTGGTTATGAGGAACTCTACGACATCGGCAAGAGGTTTCGAGAGAAGTACCCTCAACTCCTTAACGGCTCCACTGAGGACTATTACGTCAGACCCACCAATGAACAGAGAACCATCACCAGCGCTATAGCATTCGTTCATGGGCTGACGGATGGGACGAATATTGATGTGGTTATTGACAGCGAAAAGGAGAGAGATGATGTCATTCGGGTACGTATGGTGTCTTGGAGTATTTGGGGGGAGGGACTACCATCAGCACAGTTGCAAAGCAACAAAGGCTTTGAAGATAATTCTCCGTCAAAGACAACGATGGATATGGATAAATCCAGAAAGATAGGCCAGGAAAGAGTACATTATTCAAAAAGACTATACATTTTAAAGACTGCAATTGCAGAGAAATGCGTATTGGTTTTAGTTCGATTTCTGAGAGTGTCTTTCTATTATTCATCTTAATTACCTATTTTAAATGCTATACAAGAAGAAGATGTGCATGTATTTACAGTCATAATTTCGTCGAGGGTTTGATCAGAGTTGACTTTGTATAGTGAGGGGAATTTAAATAGACATAAAAAACGACTATAAATGAATGACTATATTAAAAGATAATAGAAAGGAATGGTAAAAAAGACGACAGGCGCAGGGTGTATGATGCTACAATAAAATATGGAAACACTTTACCGTACACTTTAATCAACACACACACAGTACAGTACAATTCACAACAATGGTAATTACAGTTTACTTTCAATATACTATAACAACGGCCGCTCGCAGACAACTGGCTGGCCGGGCGCTCTCACACTAGTTTTATTCCCAGACCCACGCAAGGGTCCCCGGCTACCTGAAGTCCATGAGCGGCGAGACTTACTATAAAAATACCGTTACTCTATGTTAGTAACAACAGTACTTACGCTAGGTTAATATTACATCTATCTTAACCTAGGTATGTACAGTAACGTGAGGCTGTCGCGCTCCGTAACATTCCACCCCCTTGTTTGAGGGTTCAACCGAAAACATTTCCATTCGTAGGAAGCGCGGCAACCTTCACAACTGTACATCTTAGTGTCCCTTAGTGTCTTAATGTCTAATACACTAATGCTTCCATCACATCGCGGGTACACTTCACTTAACTTTGCCACGAGGCCACTTATATCTGGGCTTATTGGCATTCACTAATCACTAAGTCACAGATGTCCACGGGCTTACATATTTTCGCAGAAGGGGCCACCATCTCCATTCCTTCATCCACTGCTGACACTCGTAGGCAGCACCTCTTCTCTGAAAGCCTCGAAGAGATGATGCTGACAGACTGCATCAATCGCTCTTAGCCACCCCCTGTATGAAAAGCGGAGGGGGTGTTGAAACAGAACCCGATCTCATTGGCCATGGATTCATGTCGGCACGGCTCAGATGGTGGGACGGATGAAACGCACGCCCCACCCCTTGTCGCGGCGTCGCCCAATGTTGATGTCCATCGTGCTGATGGGCACCGTCAACTTTATACTTCACTCGACGTGTAGCTGAGAGGAGGTAGGTCCTCTTTCTTCGGTGGCACGCGTCGGGCTCTCTGATTCCAGCTGGTCTGTACCTTCTCCAGGTCCATTCGGGCCCGCCTTTCTGCCGCCAGTTGTTGTTTGGCGGCAACTTCTCCTGTGAATCACAAAGAAAGGGAGGATCCGAAAGCCACATGTTATTACGATTAGACCAATCAAACTTAGCAGCCTCGTCGGCTGGACAATCCAAGGGTGACACCCGTTGCCAGTCGCTACTCTCCGTGCTACGCTCCATATTATATACAGCATTATAAACTGAACTCAATTTGTCATGCTTGTTATAATTTAAAGTTTCTAATTGGGATACGTACCGCAGTGAATCAACTATGTCCCCATATATTTTACTGCCATAGCCTGTAGGCATAGTATGTAGGCTTCTTTCTGTAGAAACAAGTGTCTGTTCGCCACACGCGTTAGCACAGTTGTCAAATCTACCCATTTTAAACTCTATCTCACTTAAACTTTTATCATTATCAAGTAATTCTCTATTTTCGCTATCCCCGAGCAAGTCTACTTTCGTGGCCGGTTGGCCCACTGTACATCGGCTGGTATTATCAAAATTCGGTAATTGCCGCCCGGACTCGGAGTTGCTTCGCGATTCTTCAGCTACCCCAGTAGAGTTCAATTCCACCTGCTCTCTAACTATGTCTCCTACGTGACTGTACGTAGCAGGCTGGAGAGTAGTTATACAATTTACAAACTCCGAATCCGAATTAGATATTTTACCTAAGGGTACTACCCATCCTAACTTCGTGAGAGAAGCGACTGGTTGGCCGGGCTTACCCTTCTGGATTTCCGAGCTGACGATGAGCTCCCAGTTGTCCTGGCCTATCATAATCATTGGCTTCGCTTCCTCCATTTCACAGCAATCCAAATTGCGTAATTGCACATTGTCTTTAAAAGACAGCCAGTCCGCTCCGTTTCCATTGAAATGCGGCAGTTCGTATACCTGCCGAGGTACCGGTTTAGGCCGCGCTATATTATTTATGGCTCTAGCGAGCTCCTCAAATTCACCGCCGAAGGGCGCCCGCGCATTGTTATAAACAAAGGGGGCGCGGCTGTTATCTCCGTCTCTTTCAACTTGACGTACAAGCGGTGCACGGACGCTGCATTGTTCTTGCGCAGCGCTACCTGCAGCGCCGGCGGCGCGGTGGGATCCCTGCATCGATGCGCTGTTACACGCGACGGCGGGGGCAGGGCGTCTATCTTGCGGGAGAGGATCGCAGGTACCGTTACGGGGTACGTCATCGCTGGGCGCGCGCGGCGCGGTCTCGTACACAGGGGTAGCGCGTCCATCGATTGGGAGGGGTGCGCCGATACCGTTAGAATGAACGCTGCTCTCAGGCGTACAGGCTTCGGCGGCGGTGGCGGCGGGGGCGGGAGGCACAATACCGTTATGCGGCGCGTCGCTTGCCCGGGGCGCGCTATTGTCCTCGTTGCCGCCCGTGCCGTGATTTCCTTCCACGTGGTTATTCTCGTCCACGTGGTTTTTTGGTCCGTCCAACCAGTTGATCACATATTCTGACGGATCCATTCGGACGGATTCTCTATCTGACCTTCGTGACTGCGACTCCTCCTCTGTGGCATCAATCTCAGCCCGCTCCATCGCCAGTCTCTTCCGTATGAGGTCCTTTTTTATCCTTGAAATTTCCATTTCAGCCTCATACTCGGCGCGGAGTTTCTGAGCTTCTCTGTACGCTCGGCTGGATCGAGACACCTGAGTACATCCCCTCAATGCCTTTAGCGTCGCCTGTGTCTCCGGTGCACTGTGCGATGTTCTCGCGGCCGGTACTTCTCTGTGACCTGGCTGGCCACCCGACGCGAGATTCACCGCAGTTCCTCCTGGTGCAACCGGGCTATTCGTTGACGACGTAGAGGGATGTACTAGGTTGATACCTCCTACCTGCCGTAGTCGCTCTTCCTTGTAAGCTCGGCTGGATCGCGACACCTGAGTACATCCCCTCAATGCCTTTAGCGTCGCCTGTGTCTCCGGTGCACTGTGCGATGTTCTCGCGGCCGGTACTTCTCTGTGACCTGGCTGGCCACCCGACGCGAGATTCACCGCAGTTCCTCCTGGTGCAACCGGGCTATTCGTTGACGACGTAGAGGGATGTACTAGGTTGATACCTCCTACCTGCCGTAGTCGCTCTTCCTTGTGAGCTCTGGAGCGCGTCATCACGCCGTTGTTCACGTAATTACCATTATTTACCTGTTCCATATTCATTGTAGATCCGGCTAACGAAGGACCAATAAAAAAGACGACAGGCGCAGGGTGTTGGTGCTACAATAAAATATGGAAACACTTTACCGTACACTTTAATCAACACACACACAGTACAGTACAGTTCACACAATGGTAATTACAGTTTACTTTCAATATACTATAACAACGGCCGCTCGCAGACAACTGGCTGGCCGGGCGCTCTCACACTAGTTTTATTCCCAGACCCACGCAAGGGTCCCCGGCTACCTGAAGTCCATGAGCGGCGAGACTTACTATAAAAATACCGTTACTCTATGTTAGTAACAACAGTACTTACGCTAGGTTAATATTACATCTATCTTAACCTAGGTATGTACAGTAACGTGAGGCTGTCGCGCTCCGTAACAAATGGAGTTAAGTGGAATGGAGTCAAATAGAATGGAATAGAATAGATCATTTTAGAAGTCTAATACATTTTACCATTACACAGCCTTACGAACACTGCGACAAATATCAAGAAGAAGTAAAAGGCGCTCCAGCTGTTGAAAACGCAGTTGCAGAGTTTTCCAGCACTGCTGAATATCTAGCCGTAAGTACCTATATAACATACAACATATGCTTCACTTCTGTTCTTCATGGTATTGAAATTATGGTAGGTACATCCAATGTCCCTGTTTTGATGTCTTGTCTTCATGGGTACACACTGCTGACCCTTTCTTTCATCCCCCCGAGCCAATCAGATCTCAGAACTTGATAAAATTATTGAAAATCGACGATTTTTTTCTTACAATGAAGATTTTCCTGGTTACAGGAGCTTAGTGTCCAAATAAATTATGGTTTTCGAGACGAGCCGATAGGATTACGTAAAAGACTTTGTCTTGGTTCTAAATCTAAGGCTAAAAACATGGTTTATACACTAAACTCAGTTAATTCAAGCTTGTTATGCTTGTCTTCTTCTTTTTCCTGTTTTGCCTCCTCTCCTTAATCCAATCGTCCAGGATGCTTGCCTGGTGAAATAATCATAACAGTAACATTAGTCTCTGGATGACGGTGATCTTACCACCCGGTGGCCCATTTGCTCGTCTGCTCTCCTTATACTTTCAAAATTAACGTCGCGAAAACTGCTTGTCACAATATCATCTCACTTCACAGTACCCTCATACTTACCATTTCAGGTCCAAGCCGCAGTGCAGCAGCGTCTTGGTATTACCACTCAACTGTCCGCCGAAGATATCTACAATCTGTACGAGATCTGCCGGTTCTACCGTTCGTGGTCGGAGACCAAGCAGTCGCCTTGGTGCTCCGTCTTCTCCGATGATGATCTGGTCGTTTTGGAGTACCGAGACGATGTTAGACATTACTACAGGAATGGGTATGGGTCTTGGGTGAGTATAGTTACAATGATTTTATTATCAGTAAGCATGCGGTCTATAAGAAAGTCCCTGTTTGATATCAGATTCAAAATCAAATAGAGTTACATGTAAACTGCTTTAAATGATGCAAATGTTTCACCACAGGTCAACGAGAGACTTGGAGGCCCTGCCATGGGGAACCTTTATGAGAATTTCCAAGAAGTCGTTAGTCAATCGGGTCGAGGGAAGACTATCGTATCTTACTTTACCCATGACACCATGATGGAAATGGTGTTCTGCGCTCTGGGGTTGTACAAAGATGCCACTCCGCTTGTGGGCTCGAGGAGAAATGCTGACAGAGTTTGGAGGACCAGCGTCATTGCTGCCATGGCCAATAACATCGCAGCTGTTTTGTACAAGTAAGTAAACTCATTATTTTTATAACGGGTGTTACTCACTTCAGAATACATTGTGTTTACGTATTCGTAAATGTTGATGATGCACCACTGTCTCTGCCATATTTATCATAACTTGAATTTTGTTCAATTTTTGTGTTCTTCAATAGTATCATTCAGTAAGTTCATAATTCCTTCGTTTATTTTATCTAGGCTAAATATTCTACTACCCTAACTCCGCTGGCTCAGTAACCCGAAGTGTTTCTTGTCCTCCGCAATCATAAGACGCTACTGCTCCCTATCTCGAGCCACCTTCCTCCAGTTTTCGGAGTGCAATTCACGCAGGTATCTTTCCACCGCGTCTTTCCATCGATATCTGGGTGTCCTCGACTCAACTCCTCAAGTAGGTATGCTTTTCTCACCGCCGATCCTCTTACATTCTTATAACGTGCCCGAACCAGTGAAGTCTTGTAGTTTAGTTTCGCTGATGATGTTGGGCCCACGTACATGATCTTCGATATCTTTCGTCTGCTCCAGTTGTTATCCCCATTCCTTACCAGTCCCGAAATATTACGCAAAATATCTATTTCAATCTTGTATATTCTCTTGTGTATTCGACAAGATTTATTCTGTTACTTATCTTTATGCGCCTCATTACATTTGGATTGATAGCCTGTATTGATTAGCTCTGTATAAGTAGACAGGCAATTGCTAATAATTATCTATCAGTGTCTGTTCATGATATTTTACTATGTCATATATAATACATAATCAGTGATATCAATCAGTGTGTAATTTAACTTTGCAAATGATGTGATGACCCAATAAAGAGATTATCTCTAGCAATTGTATGTTTGCGATATATAGGTACATAATAATATATAGAATTTCGCTTTCATGTGTTTAATTATTACTTACGTCATTTTGATTCCTTTGTCATTCTCTACATTATTCAATAATTCTTATAGGAAGAAATCTATTTAGTCAGCTGTAGGTATAACAGATTTGTTTTAAAATAACTAATTTTTTTCATGTTTACTCGTGTTGGCATGTTTTTCCCGCTATAGTTATTCATTTGTGTCCAATTCCTTACAGTGAACTTCCAAAGTAAGTTAATTCCATTTTCTAAAAATTTCAGTTGTCAAGAATCAGGCACCCAAGCCTACAGAGTCCAAATCCTGCGCTGTGAAAGAGTCTCCAATGTCTGCCCTTCGAACGGCTGCACCTGGGAACAGTTCCAGGAGAAGTTCCAGCCTTTCGCCAATTCTACCCTGGACTTCTGCAGCCTGGATTACCCTGAACCTGTAACTGACGGCGCTATAGGTCTAAGAGGAATGCTGTGGATACTGGTGGTTCAGTTGACAGTGTTCTGGTTTTATAGGTGGTGACGATAATGTGATCTATAACAATATTATAAAGAGGAAAGGTTTGATTTTTTGTTTGTTTGTTTGAATTGAATAGGCTTCGAAACTACTGGACCGATTTGAAAAATTCTTTCACCGTTGGGAAGCTACACTATCCCCGGGTGACATAGGCTATATGACGCGAACGAAGTCGCGGGCAACAGCTAGTAGTAAATAAATAAAGATGCACAATTTAAGTTTAAAAGCGTGATTTATTTTTCTAACATTAGAGGCGTGATTTTTCTCAGAAATGTTATCAGAAATAGGAAAAACATCCTTCGAGTTCGAATAAGATAACTTTTGACAGGGGACCATGCCTATCCTGCGCGGTCCGTGAGATCGCGTAACACCAAATATGTAACCACCTACGTTCGCTTCTCCTTCAGTCACTCGCAGGGCTAGGAGCGCGCGGGATGTCTCTATCGTTAGAGGAAAGACGCCTAAACAACATAACAAAGAAAAAATCTTGATATTAACATCAGAAGTTATGAGTCCTCGCAAACACGTGATTTGTGTGAAATTTTGCGCCGTGAAAATATTTTAGAAGATTTATAGCTTTATAAATAATCGAACAAATGAGATAAAAATCCAACAAGAACTTTAGAAGTTGTGCGTCAATTCCGTTTTGAAAACGTGATTTGAAGAGGAATGCATCAAACATTGGGGAAAATAAAGCTACAATCGGGGCTAAGGTACAGAGGCATTGATTTAGACAAAAATTATGCAAGTTGTCCCACGGGAACCTCGTCATCGAGCCCTCCGGAGTTGCGGCGGGCGGCGAAAATTTGGAACCGGCGCCCGCCGCCTAGAAGCAAAAATTTAAAGGGGGAAGCAGCGAAATATGCAATTAATAGGGCATAGGTTACAGAACGGGTCAGGAGGCATCGAATGACACTAAAATCATTGCAATCGGCCAACTGTAACCAATTCTTCTCGTATTTCCTTAAAATACGTACAGGGATATACCCAGAAGCACGATTCGGATCGTGCCTATACTTTTGGACAGGGATTAGTGTAGGCACGATCAGAATCGTGCTTCTGGTTTTTTTATCATTCTTTTAACTTCTTTATAAGATGCTTTTAAGAATCCGTGATTGTGACCATGAGGGGGAACGTCCTTGGGTTCTTGACTTAAAACCTGAAGCACCCCATAAAAAACTTGAGCATATTTCGATTTTCTTTGTCTAGGTATAGTTTATAAAACTCTGTCTGCCAGAGTGATTCCAAGTATCTATGCAATAGGAGAATTTGCAAGAGATGACCATAATATTGTATTCATAGAGTATATAATAATGTATAATAAGCCTTTATTGCTGTTTTTTTACATATTTTTTATATCTATCTTATATCTATACATATATTTTTTCTATTTAAATAATTATTTAGGTAATCGGTGTCCGGATTATCTTCCGCCCCCTCCTCTATAACAGCTTGTCTTCCGACGTAGGCCTCCTCTAATGACTTCCATTCTTTCCGATTTTTTGCCCGTCTAGTCCATATAGCACCTGCCGTATACTTTAAATCGTCTACCCACTTTTTGACTGTCTCCCTCGGCTTCTTGTAATAACTCTAGGATACCATTCCGTTATTTTCCTGGTCCACTTTTCTTCCACTTCTCTTATCGTATGACCAGACCATTGCCATTGTCTTAGAATTTACCGTTAACGTTTTATCTTTTATTTTAGTAGTATGTCTGTCTTACTTTGTCCTTTAGTTTAACTCCAATGACGCTTCGCTCTATACTAATTCTATGCTCTATTCTACTACTAGAGTCTATACTATTATGTAGAGTGAATAACTATCATTAAAAAAAGCTAAAAAAAATAATTTACAAATTAGACCGATTACTTTGTTCATAGCTCACTCAAGCTGTCAGCACAAGAAAAGCAATGGATACTAAAGTGAACGAAACGTCTTTAAAGCAGTCATTATTATAGTACTCGTTACTTTTATCAGTTGATTTAAATCTTCACGGTTCGATTTATACAATGCAAATGGGTACCCATTATTCGGTTTAGTAGTACGGTCGTGTCCTTAGCCGCTGTGACATAGACTACGAATACGAACGTAATTTATATAAAAAACTTCTACACGGCGTCTAATCTATTAATAGTGAATGAACAAAAATCTTGTTTCCCAGGAGTATAAAGGTGACTTTAAAAATTCACAATCCAGATAATTATACCAGAAATACAGCGGGATTTTGACACCCTAATCTTTTTGATTTTTAGTTTTTAATTTTAATTTTTGTACCCACTACACTATCGCTCCCACTAACATCTTGGGATAAGGGGTGAAATGAAAAACAGCGATGCATAATTGGTACCCGATTATATCAGTATTTGCTGACTTTCCCCCCTTTTGCCAAATATACATAGACTGCGTGATAAGTACTAAATTCTAATGTTTTTTTGGAAAATATGTTATTATGTATTTGGTAATAAATGTCATCATCATCAGCAGCCTACTCTAGTCCACTGCTGGACATACGCCCGATCTTCGGCTCTTCTCATCCAGTCGCTGCCAGCCACCTTGCGCGCGCTATCCATGGGAGGTAATGCCATAATCGCCACGCTAGGCCTGCGGGTTGGCGATCGCAGTAGCCGGGTCACTTGCCCTGATGACGCTGCTGCCCGTCATCGTGCTTCTGGTATTTTAATCCAGCCAGAATTATAGAAGTGGTTATACCGCCACTAGTCGGTCGCCAGGGACTCGTTCGCTAATCGGCAGGATGCACCACGTGCAGGTGAGTTTGGCATTTGAAGGTCTAGATGTTGGTGACCTCCCTTACATCCCGTAATAAATGTGATTCTATTCTATTCTAATCAGACCTATATAAGTTTTCAAATTCTAATAATAGAGAGATCGTAACAATTACCTTCGGCGAGTTTACTATAGTTTTTAATTCTCAAATTATTGGGTAGAGTCATTAATATCATTCATAAACTGTGTCCATGCCGTTATAACGGTCCCGTTAATAACTAGTTAGCTTTAAATTATTCTAATTTAAATTACCTACGCAACCTACAATATTGTCATTAAATACCGTTACTGACCCACGGATTAGGTAAGTAATTTGGAATTGTTAAGGATTTGGTAACCTGTGAATCTCGAGAAATCGAAATCTCTTCGAACAGTAACAATAAGCCATCGTAAGACTTATTCGATCCTAGGACATTAGTTTTTAAAAGACGGGTTAAGGATGTCCTCAAGTAAGCTATCCACGCACCTACTTTTTAATTATTACTTTATTATTTTTATTTTTCAATAGGTTTTTATATTTTTTTAAAATCATTATTATTCACTAGTATTTTTTGCTTTCCCAACTCAATGTTGTACAACAACCAATTTTCCACTTCTTATTCATATTCATTTATTTCAGTAATGATCATACATTGTCAAAAAATAAATAATAAAAAGTTAGCATGTCATGATCAATAATAGTAAAATTTCTTACTTAAAGTAAGTATAAAGTCAACAAGTTTAAAAACTAAAATAAAATAAAACAGTATTGCAGAATATAAGTCTACAGTTTCAAACATCGTTCGTCAAGGACCTCGTTGACAGAGTAATAGGCCTTTTGGATCAACCATTTTTTAAATTCAATAACGAAACTGTTGTACGTGTTAGTATCTCGGATAGGAGCTGGTATTTTATTGTAAATTCGCGGACCAGCGACGTGCGTGGACAGCTGGGTCTTCAGCAGTCTACTGTCAATCAGTTCGAGATCCTGCTGCCTCACTTTTGTCAGTTTTCCTAACCATGCTGTGTTTACACGTTACGGGTTACGACCTAGCTCATAACGTTATATTGATTTTTCTGTAATTTCTCTGGTTGTAATCTGTTGAGTTTACCTAATAAATTAATTAAATTAAACCTGTGGTTATAGGTAAACTTGCAAGAACAACCGGTACAACAAAAGTGCAGTAAATAAAGCAATACATCCGTTTGTAATAAAGACTGGATTTAAAAATACAAAAAACTAACTCACGTGGTCACGTTACAGTTTTATACCTATTGTTACATTAAAGCAGTTAACTTAGGTACTATTTAATCACAACTTAACTATTGTTAAATTAGAGACGGGATTATAGTACGGTTTCAGTTCGTCAAATGCGTTTGGGTGCAGAATGTCCATAATGCAATAAATTGTTTGTGCCTAATCTTGCTATAAATTCTACCCAAAAATAAAAAGGGGTCTGGTATATCTCTTGACTCTCGAACTCAATTGTAAGTAAGACAACTTATGATCTACGATAGTGGATCAAGTTAGAGGAGTGGGACCTCCAGAATTGATAAAGTACAAAGTGAAGTGACCACAATATGTTCTTCAGAACGTTAATTATCATTTCCGTGAGTGTGGTGGTGAATGGTAACAGTTGTTACTGGAACTCGGAGTGCCCTTACAGACTGTTCTCGTCGAAGACTCCGTATGACACGTTTCGGGGAGACGTCAGGGACTATGTTGACCCACCAAGTAAGTTTCTAATCTACAAGTGTTGTGCGACTCCGAGACATGCGCTCGTGGTGCGTCAATATCCATTGCATGCACCAGAACTCATGTACAAAATTACACCGAAATCTGATCCATAAAAAGAAAGCGTCGCCTCCATAGCTCCCCCTGGATCCGCGATTGGAAGTAAAGAACACGTGCCCGCCCCTACTATTACTTTCTCATCTAAAGCTGGTTAAATGAGGTCAGTGTGTCACTATGTTTACCGCCTGACAGACGTCCAAGATCGGCCGACCATTTTCAGGTATCAGTAACCGATGTCCCCTCCCCTTCCAATCTTTTTCTAGATTCCTGGCACCAATTAGGCCATTTTTTTAAAAATAAGTAAAGAAGCTTCTTGAGGATTTTGGATTGCTTAGTGCATCCAAAGTACTTAATCCGGCACTGAATAGGACTCTACCGCCTCGGACTCTGTATTTACCGCTTATTCTAATAGTGAAGACATCTAATAATGATGATCACAACATGATTCCAGACTGCCAACCGATCAGCCTCTGGTACCTCGGAAGACATGGTAATCGGAACCCCGGCAGCAACACAACGGCTCTCATGAAGGTCATAGCAGCATTGAAGGACGAGATTATAGCCAGCTACAAGGTCGGCAAGAGCCAGTTGTGTGCTCAGGTAATACACTGTGATATGGCTATTTTTGATCTTTTGAGTGTCTGTGGCAGGTCAAATAGATCTGTCCATACAATAAGAAATGTGAACATAAAGCGACGGTTTTGATGGCGCAGTCAAATCGATATGGTGGGATGGGAAGATTTGCGAGGCTGCATAGAAATAGAAAATGTGAACAAACAAGGTTGTATCCCAGAGCAAAATCCCAGGCACTCAAATATTCTATGGTCAAAAACCTATTGCCATCATCCATGTTATTCTAAAACCATCCCACAGGATATCGAAGAGTTCCGTAGATGGCAATGGAACGCGACCGTGGAAGTCTCCGCTACATACCTCACCGGTACTGGCTATGAGGAACTCTACAACATCGGCAAGAGGTTTCGAGAGAAGTACCCTCAACTCCTCAATGGCTCCACTGATGACTATTACGTCAGATCCACCAACCAGCAGAGGACAGTTACCAGCGCTATAGCATTCGTCCATGGACTAACTGATGGGACGAATCTGAAAGTGGTTATTGACAGCGTAAGAGAGAGAGATGATTTAATTCGGGTAAGTATGATGGCTCGAAATATTTGTGGGGGAGGGAAAGAAAGAAAGAAAGGAAGAAAAAAAGGAAAGAAAGTTGCAAGAAAGGAATTTGAAGATAATTTTCCGTCAAACACGACGATGGAGATAGATTTTTAACTTATCTTTATCTTTGGATGGGGGCCGGGGATCCCAGCGACACTTCGACCCATGGGGATATTTTGTGTTCAACCCGTTGTACCTACCCTTGACCTGGAGATAGATACGAGTAGATCTCGATATGCTAAGCATCAAAAAGTAGATTCGGAAAGACCTTGGATGTAAGAAAAATCAGTTTCCCCTAGGGGCGGGCGTTCGTTCCTTTATGGAATAGAGTATTTTTAAAGATCCTGAGAAATATTGGTTCAGTTCAATCTTAGAGCAATGTCTTTAAAATTCATCATCTAAAACTATACTAGATAGATATATGCTACCCTTTATTTAATACCTTCTTTTTGGGAAAGCACTGGCTCCCAAAATACAGGTTCGCCTAGTTTGGGAGTCAGGGTATTGTTTGGTTTACAAGCATTGTGATGTTTACAATAAAGATTATTTTATGTATTTATTTGTACTACTCGTATGCAAGAAGAACATATGCATGCCTATTATTTACATTTATGAAAGTGAGACCCGTTGAGATTTTGCTCAGGGTCGACTTTTTATAGTGAAGTGGAATTACACTTCTTTTATTTCAAAACAAACATACGACACATATGTTAATTGCACTATTGTACTTATTATACCTTACAATGTGATAGACACATTAAAACTAAACTTAACCTAAAGAGAATTCAAATACAATACACTATAGAACAGAATGGAGTTGAGTGGAAAGGAATGAAATAGACTGAAATAGAATCTAACTAAACTATTTTCCATTACACAGCCTTACAAAAACTGCGACAAATATCAAGAGAAAGTAAAAGGTGCTCCAGCTGTTGATAATGCAATAGCAGAGTTTTCTAGCACAGCTGAATATCGAGCCGTAAGTACCTACTCGTATATGTATGACACACTTCTTCGTGATAATAATGGTATGATGGATGTTTTGTCTTGCCTTCATGGATACACCACTGCTGAGCCTTTCTCTCACGCCTACAGAGCCAATCATATCTCAGAACTACATTAAATTTATGAAAATCGAAGAGTTGTTTTTTACGATCAAGATTCAGGTATAAAGCTCGATGCTTAAACAGCGTAAATACCTATATCAAGTCGAGCCAAAAGGCAAAAGAATCTGTTTTGATTCTAAAGCCAACGCCAAAACGTAGTTTTAAGCTTGGTATGCTTGTTTTCTTCTTTTCCCTGTTCTGTCATCTCTCCTCGGACGCTGGACTGACTCAATTAAAAGCTTCTGAGCTCTTTTATAAGAGCACAGAAAATAGAGCAGACGAGCATACGGGTCAGTTGAAGGTAAAGTCACTGTCGTGCCTAGGATAGCTCACATCACAATAATGTCACTGTTATGAATAATCATAACAGTTATAGGAGTGCCTAGGCACGACAGTGACTTTACCATCAACTGACCCGTATGCTCGTCTGCTCTATTTTCTATACTTACAAAATATTTTCATAATTAACTTTGCCAATGCACGTCACTTCACAGTAACCTCACAGTTTCTATTCCAGGTCCAAGCCGCAGTGCAGCAACGTCTCGGTATTACCACTCAGCTGTCCGCCGAAGATATCTTCAATCTGTACGACATATGCCGGTTCTACCGTTCGTGGTCGGAAACCAAGCGGTCGCCTTGGTGCTCCGTCTTCTCACATGATGATTTGGTCGTCTTGGAGTACAGAGATGACTTGATGCATTACTACAGGAATGCATATGGGTCTTGGGTGAGTAATTACAATCCCACCAAAAATATAAATGTGAAAAAAGGTGCCAAGTTCGGTGCAAGGAACCAGTAGGCCTGTCGGCTTCGCCGTTAAAAGAATGGAGATATAACTGGATGTCAAGTTCAATTATTAACGATCCTTCAAAATTACCTACAGAAATATATAGGTAACATTATTTAAACATACAAATTATCGCTTGCTCAAAACTAAATCCCTAACTTGGCAAGTTTTCACACAAGAGTCATGGACTCTTCACTTTTCTTGAATGAAAACATGCCAAGGTAGGGATTTAGTTTTAAGCAAGCGATAATTTTTATGTGCGGGGTGCGACGGGGATTCAGCGGGGACGCAGCGGGTGCGGCGAGGGCACTGTTTTTCTCTTTTTCATAGGTAAGTAAATTGTTAGAAACATCATCATTAGTTCTCCACATCAGGTATTCTTCTCTTGAGTATCATCGGATTGGTATTCATCGGCCGAAGTCTAGCTAGAGCACTGTTTTGGGAAAGTGGTCATGAAACCAATCGACTTTATATCTCTTCAACTATCACACCTCACCATTCACCTATCACTACTCACTAAACATTAGTCACTTGTCATTAGTCACATGTCACTTATCACTTGTAATGTGTCACTTGTCACTTATCACTTGCCACCTGTCATTTTATTCATAACTCTTCTTTGAAAAGAAATTACTTACTTGATTAAACAAACCTGAGGACCCAAATAGGCAGTCACTCGATAAGCCTAACTTTAACTTTGTCTTCTATTTCGACTCACACTTGGCTGTTTTCTGATTTTTTCCTTTATGTATTCTGATTTTTTTCCCTGTTATTTAACTCCATGCCAAATTTCAAGTGTCTCAGTCAACTGGAAGTGGTTTATGTTTTTGATGAGTCAGTATTAAAAATAGCCATTTTCAGGTCAATATCTCAGGAACTATTTGAACTATTTTTATGGTATTTGGGATTTTGAGTAATTGAGTGGGTCTTAATACACATACATATAAATTTCAGGTATGTAGCTCAAATAGATTTTGAGTTATAGAGGTCGAAAATGGCTCGAAATGGTTCCTGTAATATAACACACGTCAGTGCGTCGTCGCCCTTTTTATTTCCGAACTTGGCGGACACATTCCCGTGTCTAAATGATCTTTGTATCGGTAAGAAGGTAGTCTATAAAAAAGTTACGAGGCAATCGTTGTCTATAACTAAAAACTAAAAATCGGTTGCTGATGCGCTGTAGATGATGTAAAGGCAAACCATGTTATCGAATTGGAACATGTCACTGATGAGGGATACGCCTATTATAGACGCCTCAACATGTCTAGTCTGCCCCCAACCAATAATCTTATTTTTGTCCCTGAATTCCATGTAACTGCATTAAATATGCAAAAGTTTCACCACAGGTAAACGAGAGACTTGGACGCCCTGTCATGGGGAACCTTTATGAGAATTTCAAAGAAGTCATCAGTCAATCTGGTCGAGGAAGGAAAATTGTGTCTTATATCACACACGACACCATGATGGAAATGGTGTTCTGCGCTCTGGGCTTGTATAAAGATGCCACTCCGCTTATGGGGTCGCGGAGAAATGCTGACAGACTTTGGAGGACCAGCCTCATCGCTGGCATGGCCAATAACCTCGCCGTTATATTGTACAAGTAAGTAACTGCTTACAGTATTTGGTCAGGGCTAATGATGCTTATCTATTTCTACCATATCTACCATAACTTAAAATTTTTGTGCAAGTTATAAAGTCATATCAATCCGTAAGTTCATTTAATTTGGGCTTAAATATTATATCTTGTTTCTATTTGGATTGTTAGTCATATCATGTCAATGATAGATCTAGTGCTGTGTTAGTAGACAGGCAATATTTAATCTCTTTAATGTCCAATTAACTTCAGAGGTTATCTGGATGAGATCGTTTTAAGCGATAAGGCCGCCTTTGTATATATCGTGCTACTAATCCTGTAGTTTTTACTTTTCCTGTATTTGTGTACAGTAAAGTGTTTCTATCTATCTATTTTTTCTTGTTGTGGTTATCATTATCTGTCAGTGTCTGATCATGTTTTTTTACTATGTCATGAATCATGATCAAATATATTCAATGTGCAATTTAATTTTATAATCCCGGTTAAAGATAGTATTTCGTACATGACCGCTAGTAATGATGACCCAATAAAGGGATTAACTCTAGCATTTGTCTGTTTGCGATATATCTAGAATTTCAGTTTTATGTGTTTCATCAACGGAATTCGGACAAGCAGCGCCCTTAATTTCAAAATATTTAGTTTTATTATTACATTTGTCGTTCTCTACATTATTCAATCATTATATAAATGTATTGCTACATGGACCCATTTGTGTCCAACTCCTATAATGAACTTCCAAAGTAACATCTTTCTATTTTCTCAAAATTTCAGTTGTCGAGAATCAAGCACCCAAGCCTATAGAGTCCAAATTCTACGCAATGAAAGAGTCTCCGATATCTGCCCTACGAACGGCTGCACCTGGGAACAGTTCCAGGAGAAATTCCAACCTTTCTCTAATTCTACCCTGGACTTCTGCAGCCTGGATTACCCTGACCCTGAACCTGTAACTGGCAGGGCTATAGGTCTAAGAGGAATGGCGTGGATACTGGTGGCTCAGTTGACAGTTTTCTGGTTTTGGAGGTGGTGAAGATAATGTGAAAAGGAGGTAAGTCAATACAATGTGAATAAAGGTGCATGTTTTAAGATTAAATGGGTTTAATTTTTCTAACACGAGAGTCAGAATTTTTCTCAGGAAAGTTTACAGAAATATAAAAACATCCTTCTTTTGATGTTCATAAAAAGGCATCTGGCTAGCAGCCATCACTAATTTGTATTAGTTGCCAATAAAAACAAAAACACGGAATGAACTGGCAGGAACTGGCCTTTGGAATTAGCTGTCGAGTTCACAAGCGTCAAAATATATAAAATTTCTTTGGTCGAGTTCGAGTATGATAATTTTTAAATGGCATGCATTTAAACGCCTGCCAGAATTGTACCTACTCTGCACTCCGCGGCTCTCTGAGGGGCCAGCTGAAAATCAGCGGTGTGGGTTGCCTCAGCATTATGCTGAGCTGGTGTACCCTTTTTGGCACTGTACCGCACCGGATATTTTGTGCTGAATGTATTATATCTTTGTATACTTTTGTATTGTGTACTTGCTGTATTCTGGTGTTTACTGTGCTAAATAAACGTTTTTCAATTTCACTCCGCGGCGCATCCCGCAGCGCATTCCGCCACGGACCCCGCCGCGCATGGCCCTACATATACGCGTAAGAATCCGCTTGAAATTCAAGCTATACGCGAGGGGAAACGCGACTGCATGAACGCTTTCATACATTCTTCATAATTATGTTTGAATTGTCCACTTTACGCCCTGCATCACGCGCCGCACTAAGCTCTGCATCTCCATGAACGACGCCTTAGGCACAGACAGTGTTGGCACTCGGGAGGGAGGCACGACGTCAATTTTATTTCGTCTTCGTTCGTCTATGAACATTTTTCAACCTTTCGTTTATTTCAGTATCTGCAGTAACATTGTTTTCAATTCCATTTTGAGGTGTTGAGTGTTAGGTCACATTTCTATCTGGCAAATAGGTACCTACATAATTGTGATCGAATGGTCTGTTTATTGTAATATCTTCGGTCATTTAATTTCCTTTCTCTATTTCAGTTGTCAAAACTCAGATATCGACACGTATCGAGTTCAAATCTTACACAACGAAAAGGTATCCAACATTTGTCCTTCTGATGGCTGTACCTGGGAAGAGTTTCAGGACAGGTTCCAGTCTTTTACGAAATCTAACTTGGACTTCTGTAGACTTGAGTACCCAGATCCTATATCTGATAGCGCCATGATTCTAAAGGGCATTAGAAGTAATGTACTGGTCCATGTTTCATGTTTTTGGAGGCTATATGTTTTGATGTCAATGTAAATTGGAAGAGCAAGTAAAATTGACTGTTATTATAATTATTGCCTCTTTATTTTCATTCAGTTTCTCGTCCCAGTTCTTAAAATTCTTTTAATGTTTAAGTTACATTTAAGGTATCATCTCCAAAAGCTAATTTCTCACCAAGTGGAGGACTACGATGAGAAATAGATAAGCTGCAATTCAATTGTGATGAGTAAAATCTTTGGTGATAAAAATATAGTCAGAAAATCGTGACTATCGCTGGTGAGACCCTCGCTCCTGGAGATGACACCAAAATTGTTTCAAAAGCGCAGACTCTGGAGAAGGTTGTATTTTGGAATGAAGAAATGAAACAACAGAGGTAAGTATTTTATGACAACGATATCGCTTTATTGCATGTTAGCGGAGCTTGGGGGGCGCGCGCGCAGCGCCGGTACGTGGGTGGCGGGTGTGTCTCTGTGAGCGCGGCGCAGCGCGTGCGCAACCCCGCCGCTCCGCTCGCACTCGATACATACTCACGGTAATAAATAGTATAAATAAATATCAACAATTACAAAATAGCCTTTCGTAAAAAGATTAAGTGTATTTTTTTTGTGGTATAAAATTTTTTACAGTTTCTCGTTTCACGCTTTCGTAACACGTATTCTGTCTGACTGCTATGTATAAAAAGATACATTCTCAACGAAAAATCTGTACAGTCCGTTTATGTTTTTTGTAGTGGAACGTTTAGAAATCCTCGGGCGCCAGGTCGAACCTTGGTGGGAAGGTGCCGAAGCCGTCAAGAGCGGGGCGCGAACGCGGGGGCTGAAACCGAATGGAAATATTAACACCTGCTCACATCTCTATTACAGCTATGGTCCATGAAAACGAGGCTTGTATCTCCAAGTATCAAATGCTCAGAAGGAGCTCAACAATTACGAAAGCCGAGAGAAAATTTATTTTGTCAAAGCCATCGGCGTAACTGCGACATCTCTGTTATTGTTGGTATACAGGAGACGATGGTCATTAGGTGAACAGTCTGCTTTTAGGCCTAATTTAATTGCAAATCTTGGCCAGATACATTTGGGAACGAACCTTGTTTTCAGAACATGACATGCAGGACTCATGCCGGCATTAACATGTATGGTAGAAGTTAAGTTGGGAAGGTTCTTACAGGTGATCTCACTAGACTAATTAATTAATTGTCTATTCTATTAAACAATCGGCTTGAGCACTGTATGGTGCCTTAGGGGGGCTAGCAACAGTAGCTGCCAACTTACATAGTACTCCAGTGGTGATTTAGGGACGCCCTTTAACGGACGCCTGAACGAAAGAATACAGATTAGTATATCTAGAAGAATTGGTTAAGATAGAGTTGTATTTGAAGTTACTAATAATTTGAAGAATTGGTTAAGATAGAGTTGTATTTGAAGTTACTAATAAAGGCACAGTAAAAAGATTAACGATACTGATGGCTGAGTGCATTGCACGGTTGAATAATTTTTTCATAACTAAAGCGTAATCGAAGTAGTCACACTAAAGATTTCTGAAATCGACAGAAGATAAAATAATAGATCAGGTATGTGAACTCACCGCCGGACTGACTCCTCTCGCTGCAGATCCCGCGCGTCCCTTGCCACGGAATTTGCTGATAGCCTGCTCGGCGAGGTCTGCTCTCTCTTCAGCCTCCTCTAGCTCTTGCTGTGCCTTGCGGAACTTAGCCAAATTGAGGGCAGCGATCTCCTCTGCCTCCTCGATCTGCCTCTTGTATGTCTTGATCTTCTGCTGCAGTTTGTCAACGAGGTCCTGCATGCGCTCGTGGTTCTTGCGGTCCTCCTCGGCCTGGAACGTGAGCTCCTTGATGCGCCTCTCGGCCTTACGCAGGTTCTTCTGCGCGTCAGCGTGTCTCCTCTGTTCACCGTCGAGCTCGTTCTCGAGCTCTCGTACCCTCTGTTCGAGCTTCAGAATGGCCTTCTTGCCTCCCTTGAGCGCGTTAGCCTCGGCCTCGTCCAGCCTGATCTGCAGTTCCTTGATCTGCTGTTCGAGAGCCTTGCGGAGTTTCTCCTGTGTCTGGGCGTGCTCTTGTTCGGCGCGGAGTTCGTCGGCGAGGCGCGCGGCGTCCACCATGGCCTTCTTCGCCTTCTCTTCGGAGTTCTTGGCCTCGTTGAGGAGCTCGTCGAGGTCGGAGTGCAGGGTCTGGAGTTCAGACTCGAGTTTCCTCTTGGCGGCGGAGAGCGAGCCATTGTGAGCGGACAGCTCGTTGAGCTGTTCGTGGGCGTCGCCGAGCTCCTGTTCGGCCTGGCGGCGCGCGCGGTCGGCTTGCTCCAACAGAGTGCGGGACTCCTCGAGCTCGTTCTGGAGAGCATTGGCGCGGCGTTCAGAGATGCCTAGCTGTTCGCGGGCATCGTCACGTGCACGCTGCTCCTCTTCCAAAGCGGTCTGGAGGTCCTTGATCTGTGCCTGGTAGCGCTTGATGTTCTTCTGGGCCTCGGCATTGGCCTTGTTGGCGTGGTCGAGTGCGATCTCGAGCTCATTGATGTCGGCCTCGAGCTTCTTCTTCATGCGCAGGGCCTCAGCCTTGCCCTTAGCCTCGGCTTCGAGGGAAGCCTGCATTGAGTCGAGGGCACGCTGGTGGTTCTTTCGGGTGTTTTCGAATTCCTCCTCCTTCTCCTGGATGCGCCTGTCGATCTCCTGTCTGACCTGGGACAACTCGAGCTGAGCGCGCAGGACCTTGTTCTCCTCCTGTTCGAGAGCGGATTCGGCCTCCTCGAGAGCGGCCTGGAGCTCGTCCTTCTCGGCTTCGAGGCGCTTCCTGGCCTTCTCGATCTCGTGGATGTTGCGGCCACCCTCTCCGATCTGGTCGAGCAGGTCCTTGACCTCGTCGGCGAGGTTCTTGTTCTCGCGGCGCACGGCCTCGAGCTGCTCCTGGCCCTCCTCGTACGCGCCCTTGAGGCGGAAGAGTTCGGTGGAGTAGTTGCGGCACTCCTTCTGGCTGGCGTCGAGCTCGGCGGCGAGGTCGTCGACCTTGAGCTTCCATTCGCTGATGATCTTGTCGAAGGCCTTCTGCTTCTTCTCGGCGGCGTTGGCAATGGCGGTAGCACGGTCGACCTCGAGTTGCAGATCCTCGACTTCGGTGGCGAGGCGCTGCTTGGTCTTCTCGAGTGCGACGACCTTTTGGTTGAGCGACTCGATGGTCTCCTCGGCCTCGGCGAGGCGGGCCTGGAGCTTGCGCTTGGCCTCCTCGAGCTCCTCGGAGCGGGCGACGCCCTCGGACTCGTACTTGGACCGCCAGATCTGGGCCTCGGCGTTGGCCTTGGACAGTTGGCGCTGCAGGTCAGCCTTGCCCTCGGCTTCCTCTTCCACCTGTTCGCGGATGTTATCCAGGTCGTGCTCCAAGTTGCGGAACTTGCCAAGAAGTGTGGCGCGTTCCTGTTGATAAAAATTAGAACCATTAATTTTTTGAATATTAATTTCATGACTACTTCACAGTTAGTTTTCAATACTGACCCTGGCTTCCTCGTCGGCGAGCCTCTTGGTGTCCTCGAGCTGAGTGGTGAGCGAGACCTTGATCTTGGACAGTTGCGACACCTGGGACTCGGCCTCCTCCAGCTGGCGGAGCAGGTCGGAGTTCTCGATGGACATCTTCTTCTTGGCGGCATCCAGGTCGTTGAGGGTGCGGTTGGCCTCATCAGCCTTGTTCTGCACCTCGTTGAGCTGGTGTTGCAGTTGCTTGACAACCTTCTCTTGGGCAGCCTGATCAATAATGATTGCATGAGTATTCAAGAATCATTAATTCCAATCAGGACCAATTAATATTATGAAAAATGGAATTTTAAGAAAATGCATCGTAGAGTATACACATTTTTGTTGTTTTTAAAGGGAGTTTCTATTTTACTATTACTGATGATTAGTTGAGTAGACATTTCTTACGTTCATGCATGTTTGAGAATTTTTTATTTGTTATTTTTCATTTTTATCATCAATTTCTGGAATATTAAAGGTATTATTAGGTTCTATCACACTTTAAGGATTAAAGTTATTCGAAAGCAGTTTTAGCTTCTGTGCTACTGTAGAATGGAATTTTAACGATTAATTGTTATGGGTCTTTCATATCATTCATGAAATTAGTTATGTTATGTGTTTCGATGTCGTGTGTTTCATTATTCCTCATCTCCACTATTCGAAAGCTGCGAAGCGAAATGTCCAGCGAACGCTGATGCCAACACATTTATCTTTTCCATCTTATTATACCTTTTCGTTGGACAAGTGGTCGAGACCGGCACGAAGGTCATTGACTTCGCTAAAGTATTGAGAGCGCTCTTTCTCAGCCCTGGATAGAATTTACACAAGTTTTAGTATATCGCCTTGTACAGTGTCATAAGGGGTAACATCTAGAGTCCTTTGTATAGGACCATGGTTGGCACAGTCATGTATTGCGTATGAGGGTCTGTAGGGTCCATGCAGGGTCACCCCAGGCGGTACAGAGGCCCCGAGGGCTTGTTACCTTCTCCCTCGCAACTTGATCGACAGCCGCACGGGTGTTGTTGAGTTCGCTGTAGCAAGACGCGCGGTCATGCTCAGCCCTGGATTTGCATACAGTTGCATTGAATAACTTTCATATTGGTAGTTACGAATACAGATAATTTGTTGAAATCTTGGATAATACATGTCAGGTTTCAATTTCTTCCCAAGCTAAGTTTTAATAATAATTACTCCACCAGAAGGTTGTCTGGAAGAGATCGCTCTTAGCGATAAGACCGCCTAGATTGTATTAATCGTTTTGTACGCATTGTATCACACTAATTTTGTGCAATAAAGAGTATTCATTCATTCATTCATTAATAAATTCTTCTAACCTCTGTGGATTATTATCCATAATTTGCCATTCAAAAAGTCGTAAATTAAAATACATGTTGCTATCCAGGAATAAGTTAGATATGAAATTCTTATAAGAGAACGAATTGTTGGAGAAAAAACTTACTTGGCCTTGAGTTTGTTGAGCTGGTCGAGTTGCTCACCCATCTCGGCGACGGCATCGTTGTGCTTCTTGCGCAGGTTGGCAAGCGTGCCCTCATGCTGGATGTTGGCCTCCTCCAGGTCGCGGCGCAGCTTGCTGAGCTCGGCCTCGCGCTTCTTGTTGAGTTCGATCTGAGCCGAGGTGGCGCCTCCGGCCTCCTCCAGACGCTCACCCAGCTCTTCAAGCTCGCGAGCCAGGTCCGCGCGTTGCTTCTCAGCCTTAGCACGCGCCTGGCGCTCGGACTCCACCTCCTCTTCCAGCTCCTCAATACGCGCCTGCAGCTCCTTGATCTGTTTCTGCAGCTTGCTGACGAGGGACTGCTCGTCCTCTAGCTTAGCGGTGAGGGACGAGATCTCCTTGTCCTTGCGCTGGATGGTCTGCTCTAGTTCTTTCTTGTTACGCTCGAGGTCGGCGACGGCCTCCTGCGTGAGCTTCAGATCGCCTTCCACCTTCCTCCTGTTCTTCTCTACGTCCGCGCGCAGCTTCTTCTCGCGCTCCAACGAGTCCTCCAGCTCGTCCAAGGTCTGCTCCAACTTCTGCTTGACCTTGTTGAGGTGGTTGACCTTGTCCTCGGCAGCCTGGAGCTCCTCCGATGTCTTTTGGGTGGACTCACCCTGCATCTTCTTCTCCTTGTTCAATTTGTTGATGAGTTCGTCCTGGTGGGCGATCTCGTCGTTCAAGTTGCGGATCTGGTGGTCCTTGGTGGCCTTGTCCTGCTCGGACTTCTGGACGGACAGCTCGAGGTCCTCGACATCCTTCTTCAGGCCCGAGACCTCCTGTTCCAACTTCTTCTTGGCTTGGAACAGCTGGTTGCGCGCGTCCTCCTCCTGAGTGAGGCGGTCTTGCGTGTCCTGCGATACAGAAAGTGTAAGTCAGTGCCGTCATTGTTTATTGAAAACCCACAGAATCTTGACGTCGGCCGAACAGGGGCGTCTGCTTCCTGTCTGTCAGCACATAATAGCGCCATTAATGGTTTGCAATAAAACCGCAGGCTGTAGACGTGCAATTTATTTTTAAAACCTCAAACTATTTCCCGTATAAACAAATCAGTGTTTATTTAAAGAAACACGTAATAGCAAACGCAAGGTGGTATGTTTCGCACCGCGGTACACCACTACTACATATTTGGATTGCAACATTGAGTTAATACTATTAATTTATCCGCTGGAGATCACCTAATTTAATTAACTAAGTAAACAGGTGCGCTAAGTCCTAGTGGCCCAGTTCGCGTTGCTATTTCTGTTCTAGTTACTCATCCCATAATATCCTCATGTTTATTTCCCCTTCTAAATTTATTAAGTACCGACTGAAAACACTTTATCATCGCAACAATTTTCACAGCTGTCATATTTTATTAGGTTCCTAATTAATTGTCAATTTATCGTCTGGCATATTTCTAGGAAGTCTTGTAATTCGTGTCTCATTTTGCTAAGTATTTTAGGACGTAACTTAAATGCTTACCCTAAGTTGAGCCTCGAGGTCGTTCTTCTGCGCCTGGAGTTTGTTGGCGCGCTCCTGGACCTCGCCCATGGAGCGGCTGCCTCCCTCGACACTGGCCAGCAGAGCGGTCTTCTCCTCCAGAAGCTTGGTGTTGAGCACCTCGAGCTCCTTGCGGAGTTTCTCTTCCTTCTCGAAGGCCTCCTGTGCTTTAGCTGCCTTCTCCTCCAATTTCTGCAAAATATCACCACTTTTATTCACTCCATCCCATTCCGATAAGTGAACTTCCGCCATTTTCGATCACACCATTAAAATCACAGAGGAATGCAAAAGTATATCGGTTCGTTCGTAAGGGTGCGCGCGCCGCCGACCGCCGCACTACTGAGCGCGAGCGCCGCTGGAGTTTTCCAGCGATCCCCGATAGCCGCCCCCGCGCCATCACTTCGGGAAAAACTGCGCCGCGGGAGGGAGCGGGGGGAGGAATCCAGAAATGGACGCGGCAGGTGCTGCGGTGTCGCGTAACCGTCAGGTGGGCGCGGCCGAACCTATTTTCGTTCCTGATTCACGGCGTACGCTCGATATTGGGTCAGAGTGCTCAATCATTATAATCAGGCAGGTAACGATGATTGATGCTCACCGCGATCTCATCCTCGATGCGGGTGACGTTGAGGAGGGGCTTGACCTTCTGCCACAGTTTCCACCAGGGCCAGGTGCGGAGCTGCAGGTATTTGCGCAAGTTGCGCTGGACAACTTGGAGGGCGACCCTGTTGGAAGCATATCAACCTTCACAAATCTAAACTTGGAAGATCTAGGCTATAATCTATAGCCTATAGAAGATATAGGCTATAAACTTTTAATGGTGCATATTTTTATGATGATCTTATTGACATAATGTGGGATTTTATAGTTTTATTTTTTTAAAGTGAGTTCACTTTTAACATAATGGAGGAATTTTATGATCTTATTGGCATGAAGTCTTGGACATTATAATTTTATTTCTAAAGGAATTGAGAGTGAATCACTATTACCCGATTCAGAGATCGTTAAACTTTTAAAAATAGATTTCTCCTGAATCATAGATCAATAAGTAAAGACCGTATTAGGTGCAAGTTATCCTTACCTCTGTTCCTGCAGCTTCTTGTACTCTTTGCGGGAAAGGTAACCACGGATGTAGGCCTGGAGCCAGGAGACGATCTTGGACAGACGGTCGTCACGCAACTCCTCCATCTGACCCAGGACACCGGCGCGGAAGAACACCTGATCGCACATGTTAGTGTTAGTATCACGAAGTCGTCTCAAGACGACCGTAGACAAGAATCGTTTTTAGATACCAGATATTCGGCATTAAAAAGTAGCAAATTTTGAATAAAATGAGGATTTCGAAATAAGTTTGAAGATTCTCTAAAATCCAAGGAAGATTGTCTACAGCCGTATCACAATGAACATGAAAGATTAGATGATGAAAATAACATAGAATAAGTTCTAACGGATACTTCTATAAGAAGTAATGATGGAAGATATCAATCATCAACGCACATACTAATAAAAACATACCAAATATACTAAAACATTGAATGTTAGTGATATATAAGTGAAATTTAAATAAATAGGTACCTACGTAAAGAAGGAGTAGGTAATAAAGGTATAGAAAAGAAGAATATAAAAGATAAAGTTAGTGATAACATCATGCATAGACAAAATAGAGAAGTTAGTAATAAGTAGGGTCTGTGTTGCGTGCTTGTAACTCTACCTTAGTCTTGCCAAGCCTGTACGATTCGGAATCCAAACCGGTATGTTCGAGAATTTTCTCAGTGGCTTTCTCTGGAGTGATCGGCTCTTTGACGAGGCTCGGGCACAGAATTTTGTATCTGCGTTAGGGGAGCACACAAAATGGATAACAAGTGTGTTGTGTAATGCATGTAGGAAAAGAGGATAGAGGAAAACCAAACAAGAGCCATTGGGTAGCTTGGGCTCCAAGGGTAAGCGGCGACTGTCCAAAAGGTGTTGAAGGTC
Organism: Hofmannophila pseudospretella; assembly: GCA_947369225.1. Lineage (NCBI taxonomy): Eukaryota > Metazoa > Arthropoda > Insecta > Lepidoptera > Oecophoridae > Hofmannophila > Hofmannophila pseudospretella. The sequence continues at coordinate 1,178,884 of OX376324.1, forward strand.
AAATTATGACACCAGTCTCAAAGGTGTTGATATAATTCGACAAAGCGTGTAAAGCCGAGTGAGCGTGGTCTAGCTCGTGTCTCAAACCGCTAACTACTCGATACGGAGTCTAGACATGCCTTGGTGTGGCCGAGACGATAGGACTCGACATCAAGACCCGTGGCGTCCAGGATGACTTGGGCGATTTTCTTAGGATCGGATTCCTTGTCCACAGCTTGAGGGGCCAGGATCTTGTAGCTACATTATCAAATAATATGGACACACAATGAGGGGATGTTGGAATTAAATTGATACATAATATAACTATTGGGGTGGTGCTTGTAGGGTTGAACCGGGAACAAAGGGTCGTCAAAACTTCCAAAACATGAGCAAGGTGAACAATACAATTTCTTTTAAATGTTTCAGTTGTCTACATTTCTAAATGTTCATACGGTGGTGTATTGTAATTCTTGCCACCTAAAGGTGCATTCAAAATTATTGACTGGGTATTACAGGTGGGATCAAAACTCTATTCCTTAGAGCTTGTTTGTACTACGGTTTCATGCTAACACCATTCTAGGATGGTATCAGTATCCTCGGAGCCTTGCCTTCGTGTGGCCAATACGATAGCTCTCGGGATCGAGCTCCACAGACTCCAGACACTTCCTAGCTGCCTCTTTAGGATCTTTTTCGGCAGTCATGATGGCTGGCGCAAGAATCATGTAACTGTTCATTAAATAAATCGGTTATTACAACATCCTAATCGGTAATCTCTATGTAATTCATTTCATGTTTCAAATCATTATTATTATGAATTCTGGAATCAAATGTAAGAGGTGTGAATTCGCGAACGGCCAATCCATCAACACAAATTTAGAACGCGTTACTCAGCAATGTATGACTGTGTATGACGTCAGTTGAGACTTCGGCAGTACAAGAATAACAGCTGTTCCAGTTTAAAACGAATATTCCAGAGCTGAAAGAATTTTGTTTAGACTCACTCACTAAAATTATAGGTGTTTCAAAATAAAATCTGATCCTTAGTGAAAATAAAATAAACATCTTATTTGATGTCTCGAGATTTCATAACTATCCGGCGAGTTTTTTTTTAAAAATAGCCAGTCTTTCGAAGATATTATGTTTTGACATCTTACCGGAGCTTGAAGTCAGGGTAGACCATCCTGTTGGGGAAGCCTTTACGGCAAATACGGATGCCTTCAAGCACACCGTTACAGGTGAGCTGGTGCATCACAAGATGGGAGTCGATGAGACCTGGTGAGCAAAGTCACGGTATGGGACTAACATAGCCATGGCAATAATGATGCTAAATACGCGAAAGAGAAAGAAGAACTACTAAATTAACTCTTTGACAAAAGAAACATGAATTTGATATGGACATTTTTATATAAGGTGATGCATACAGTTTTTAAAGATAAACAATACTGAATTGATAAAAATAAGGAAATCTAAAGAGACAGTCGTAATTTTACAAGCCCTAAAATTCTGCTTAACAATATTAAAATAGGAAAGTAACTTACCAGGCTGTTTCAACTCGTTGGGGATGATGCAACGCACGAAGTGAGGCTGGGTGGACCTCAGAGTCGTCATTAGGTTGTTAAGTTGTTCCTATAGGAAGACAGACTATTAGTATCATTGATTGTGACTATAATAGTGTCAAGCAAATTCACGTGTTCATAAAACATAACGTAGAAATAAATTTACGTTACATATGTACAACATACACAACAAAATACATTTAGAAGAACAATTCTGTACAAGATAGAAATGATCTTCTAAAAAAAAACATAAAAAGCAGTACAAAAATGCAGTGATAAGTTTCCTTGACACATTCAAGGATTGTATTTGATGAGAAAGGTGAGAATGGTGAGAATTAAGTCAGAAGTAACACAAAACATTATGACAGTTAAAACACACAAACAAAATATAAATATTAGCGACAAAAGTAGCTTATTGTACGTCAGGTTTAACTACTTTTCAGCCTATTTATTATATATTCAGACACACTCAGTGAGTTCTGTGCATCTAAATAATGATAGTGCAATATTAAACATTATCGGAGGTACAGTATATTTATTCAGGGTTGTGAGGAGATGATTTACACATTACCTTTGACAACTATAATACTTCTATAGTGTTGAACTACAGTAATTGATGTACATCTACATCTAAGTAGTTGTCTACATCAACAAGGTGAACAAAATACAAAAACAACTAAAATAGAAACATTTATAAACCTTGTAGGCAGAGGAGACGGTAGCGAAACCACCACCCTTCTTACCGCGGCCGCCTATGGACGTATATTAACAAGCTATGATTAGTATCCGGACGATCACAATGACGGACACAACTAGACATACAAAACCGTCGGTATAACATTCGTAGACATACACCTGCGACATATAGGCGGTGACATGAGCTGTGCTGTAAAACATACACTAACCGACATGGACAAAATATTAATGTGAAAGCGTATGTGGCTGGCAACATATAACGGAGTATTACTGCCGATCGTGCAATTTAGAATTTTGAAAAACATGATTTTGATAATGAATGATACAATTAAAGGCTGTACGAGTATACTCTATATGTGCCAGCTGTAAGCATTTTGACAGACGAGGACAGTAAGCCACGTATAAGGCGTAAGCAACTTTTTGACAGTGCATTGTTGTTTACCCTGTAGAGTGATGATACGGTCTGGAAGGCGGAACCCTTGGCACGCTTGCCACCAGCGCCTATTTCGTTCAAAATACATGTCAGAATTGATGAAGAAAATAATGGTCACATGGATGATGAAATGTTTGAAGTATGTTTGATGTGTATGGAATATGATCCAATTTTATTGAAGTATAACTTGGATAGGGTATCACAGTGAATGAAAGTACCAATTATATCTTTATGTAACTGATGATGTATGTTACAAAGAGTGCTAAAGTATGTTCACAGAAGTATAACAACAGCTCATGGTACCTGTGTTTCCATCGATGCCCGAGTTGCTAAACACCTCATTAATTAAATTTCAAGTAATTATTTCATTGGTATATTCTTCAGAAGCGTTGTCATGATACGTACCCTTGCCGCCAGCGGCTGCACCTGCATCACCAGACTGACCAGGATGGTCAGCGAAGATCTCTTGCAACAGTTTGTTCTGGCCCTTCTTGAACTGGTCGACGACGGTGTCATTGAGGGGATCCTTGTTCTTCTCAAGCCAGCCAGTGATATTGTAGCCGACCTGTTTCACAATGGTGACAAAATTATATATTACAATACAAATAATTTAGAATTTTGAGGTCTAGAAATTTGTGAAGATGACGAAGACGAAAATTCAGAATAATATAGCTTGGTGAAGATAACTAGATAATATTGAGCCAACATTTTGAAATGGGGCATGGTTGTTTTTCTGGGAAAACTAAGATATAACAATGAGAGCACTAACTAGGTAACAGATAATATGGAAGTAACAGAGGTTCCTGATACTTACGTTACCGGCGTAGTGACCAATAGCGAAGTTGGCAGCTTGGCAGCCGGGCTTGGGGGGCTTGGGCTTCAAGTAGGGAGCAGACTTGCCCAAGTGGTTGTTGTTCAACTTCTCAACGAATGTAGCGTCGGTGGCTTTCGGGAACATAGACTCTTCCTCAAGGATGGAGAGGATACCCATAGGCTGGAACCGGACCAGTGAGATTAGAGCGCGAATTGGATTTCACCGCAATGATGATATTGAGAAAAAACAAAATGTATGTGCCTTTAAAACAATTTCTAGTAAAATCTATGTATACTTTGAAAACTTTTACTCTAATGATTAAATAAAATAAAGACAAAACTATAAAAACAATAATAAATCAATATTGAACTGCAATTAGGGGCTTGAAATCTTATACTATATGAGAATTAAAATACTTTGTGATGTGTAATGGGTTACGCATTATAGGTATAAGCATCGTGCAAATAGAAAAGAAACTGTGTCTTTGTAGCGATATATATGTGATATTATGCGTGTTTTACGAAGCCTATATTTTAGCATTGATAATACTTATAATATTAAAACTGAAGCTGTTAATAATAATATGCTGCATTAATGAGTAACTGACCAACGAAATTATTATAGCGCTTATTGCGTAGCTAATTACTTTTATTTTTGCTAATTAAGTAATTACTCTAACTACTGATTTATTGCAATATGTGTGCAGACTTTAACAGCAGTGTACTTTGGTATTTACTAGTATATGCTGCGCGGTAGCTCAGTGCAATGTCTACTATGTAGTCTAGCTTTACATCTCGCGGGTGTGACAAGCGATTTCAATATTATATTTAAGTTACATATAGGTCCGCGGAGCAGGGAATGTACAGCCAGTGATATTCTTGCGCTGATGAGGTATTTCATACTCGTACAGCTGGAAGCTTCTTCTAATCTCGACCCTACGCTTCAAGCTTTAGACAAATCTCTAATACCTTTTCTATCAAATCTATTGTCGGTTGGAGGTCCATACCAAAGTCTATAAAGGTCCATTGGATCCCTTGTCGTTCATATTCTTCCTGTTCTAGTACGAACATGAAATGATTAAAGTACTGCTGTAACTTTTCGTTGGTAAAATTAACACATAGCTGATTGAACCCGTTCATCTGGACATATAAAAGATATCGAAAATTGTTAATAAGATACTGGCGGTTGATGTTTTACCCGTTCATCTGGACATATAAAAGATATCGAAAATTGTTAATAAGATACTGGCGGTTGATGTTTTAAATGATCCATTGTGTGTCGGTGTTGATAAGTTTCACGTGTGTGAAGACATAGTAGGTAATAAAAAGAAAGAAAAAACACACGATAAAAACCACAGAACACATAGAGCAGACAGCATTGATTTAGTCGCTCGAATAGAGTCAAAAACTTTAAATTCAATTGATAATTTGGATGAGAAAATGTTTAAAGATTATAAAATTTGAAGCGACTCCATTCGAGGACCGTCATGGCGTGATGCAAGCGTTCATTGCTGCGTTTACGCCATATACCTTTTCAATAAGGTCAATGCAATTTTGGAGGTCCATGCCAAAATCAATGAAGGTCCATTCGATGCCCTCGCGTTTGTACTCTTCTTGCTCCAGAACGAACATGTGATGGTTAAAGAATTGCTGGAGTTTCTCGTTGGTGAAGTTAATGCAGAGTTGCTCAAAACCGTTGAACTGCAGAGAGGTAAGTAATGTGGAAAGTTAGGTTAGGGGTAGAGGTAAGAGTTACTACGGATCGCATTCCGCAGTTGTGTGGGAGTGCCCTAAGGTATATAATAGAGTCCCAATTGTGCATTCCGCTACCCAATTTCGGATGGTTTGGCGGACGTTGATGTGCAAAGTTCCCGTCTGGAGCTCCTCGCGCCGACGGGCCAAGTGTGGACTAAAGTGAAGACCCCCTAACAATTACCTTCTCGATCAAATCGATACAAGCGAGCAAGTCCATCCCGAAATCGATGAAAATCCAGTTGATGCCCTCTCTTTTGTACTCTTCTTGTTCGAGTACAAACATGTGGTGGTTAAAGAACTGCTGCAGCTTCTCATTGGTGAAGTTAATGCAGAGTTGCTCGAAACCGTTGTACTTTTATACAAAATAATAACCCACATAAACGGAGAGGTAAAAACAGTTAGGATAACAAAGCTAGTCTAGAATACCAATTAGTCAGCAGGGTTGATTATCTTAAAGCTAAATAAACTCTTCTAAACATCGATGGAGCTATGGGTGTGATACTAGATGAGGCCAGTCCAACCTTGAGCGATGGACTCTCAGTATACCTTTTCGATAAGGTCTATGCAGGCCAACAAGTCCATCCCAAAGTCAATGAATTCCCAGTGAATGCCTTCCTTGGTGTACTCCTCTTGTTCCAACACAAACATGTGATGGTTGAAGAATTGTTGAAGTTTCTCATTTGTGAAGTTAATGCAAAGTTGTTCGAACCCATTGTACTATGAAATAAATCAGCATTAATATCAAAATTTTACAAATTAACAATTTTGGTTTCTAATCTACTGTCTAGTCTAACTTAACTATTACATAATATATTTTCGATACATTTTTATAGGCTTGTTTTGCCTCTAGATTAATGCTCTTCTGCATCCTAGAAATCATTCATTCCCAGTATTTGGAAAAATCATAGTTTTTAGGAATTAGGCGGTCACTGGTCTGACGCAGAATTTTATTATTATTGCCTCAGTATCCAGAGGCAAAACCAAAATTTTTTGCTCTCTAGAACAATGAGGTTTATAAATGAGAAGCAATTTCATTATCTAGATACAGATTAAAGACAAAATTCTAATTAACGAACGAATTGTACGGCTAATATCGCCCTATATGCGCATTAGAGATTATATGTGATATATTATCATACACCCCAAACAATAAACGATCGAAATATTTTTTGACAATGTATGATCATTACTGAAATAAATGAATATGAATATATGAATATAAAGATCCTAATTTAGATTTTATAAACCTCATTATTCTAAATTAAATTGGCCTATGTCCCATCCCAGATACTCACGTCGAAGATTTCGAAACCAGCAATATCCAGTACACCGATGAAGTGCTGCCTCTTCTGCTTGGTGTCTAGGGTCTCGTTACACTTCTTGACGAGCCACTTGAAGAGACGATCGAACATGCCCTTGCACATGGCACCGACGGAGTTGGCAACCTGGTCCTTGTTACGGCCCTGGGTGACGAACTCGTTGCCGACCTTGATGCGGGGCTTCAGCAGGTTCTTGTACAGGTCCTGGCAGTCGACGCCGAGGAGCTTGGCGACTCTCTCGCCGTCCTGTAACACGGAGAAAATTCGTCAGTCTGAAGTTACTGTCACAGGCCTACTACCAGCCAGAATAACAGACAATTAAGTTAACCACGACAGAAAGATCGATATTATTGCTGGAATTGTATGTTCCTTGCCACATATGGCCAGGTCTGGTATTACAGTCATAAGCAGGTTTAGACCAACTATAAGAGCTGTCGGTGAGGATAATGTTGCAAATAAATAATCAGAAAACAAGAAACTGGAATACTTATTTTTGCACCATCATACTTTGGGGCTTTGGAACAAATAGACAGTGAAGACAGAAATTGATGCCACGCCAACCAATGAAGGATGGTGGAGTATCTAGGATGAACTCCACGCAACCTTGGGCCCCAGACTAATTTAAGGGAAAGTAGTAGAAAGAGGACGAAAGATTTTCCACTTGGGAAGTGATAGGACAATAGCTACTAACCTCGGTGCCATCAGCTTCAGCCTGTTCCTCGCGACCCCTCTGCTTGAACTTCATGCAACCCATGTGCATGACAGCGGCGGTGATCTTGTATACATTGTCCTTCTCCTCTTGGGTGAAACCCAGGACGTCCATAGCTTGCTACAACACCACAAACAAGAATTAGTATCGATACAACAAAAGATTGTCACAAAGGTAAGCTTCAGCCTCTAACAATACTTCTATCCAAATTATTCTTGGAAACATTTACGCCAATTATGAAAGTTATATACGTTTTATTACAATAGACATTAATGACAATAAATATTACACATTTATGGAATATAATATTAAATGAAATAGCTTTACATTAAGCATTACTTACCAAATCTGTAAATTAGGTTAAGGTTTTCTAAACAAGCATTAGCATAGTTAGCAGGCTTACATAGAGTTCACCATTCGAGATCTGATGCACAGGACAGAGATATCTAAAATACTCCAAGACTTCTAGTACCTACTTATATAGAAATTTATAATCTAAGGAAAGGAAAAATAGTTTGCAAGATATCTAATTCTACGTGATTTTCGCGCCCATAACTTTGATAGTGCGGCAGCAAAAGATACATAATATATATACTTATTTTTAAATCTGATATACATATATATTTCTAAAATAACACACAAGGAACCTAAAGTACGAAAGTCTTCTCATACACGTATACATATACTATTTAAGGAGAAAAAAATCCGAATCTAAGCTAATCGTCGTGGCCACAGGTGTCAAATAGCGGCTGCGACTACTACAGGGGTCACCAAGTTGATTTTCCATTACTGTCTCAATTTTAATGGTTTCAAGTCTAAAATACTCTTCATCAGTATACAGTTTGAGTTGGTTGAATTGGGTGCATCTAGTTGCTACTCTAATCGCAATCAACAGGTGGGTACTCGAACTAGTTGCTGCACTTACGTCGGTCAGCGTACATTCCTCGCCGTCATCGACATTGGGGATCGTAATCTTACCCTGAGCGACGTTGTTGTAATCGTGAATGTCGTTCGACAACAAACATATATCTGGAGATTAAACCACGTCATCATTAGAAACTTTTATAACAACAAGAACCCTGGAAAGCCTATTCATATCCTGATAGTCCGTAAAGTGTGTTTGCTTTGCCTTCTCGTGAGTTAGTCACTTGGTGGAACTTGGAAGTGCTGGTGCGGGGTCGGGGTCTATCTATTTCGTGTAACAAAACCTGTGCAAAAATCCCTTCACTGAACTTTTGCAAGGAGCGGGCATATCCATGTGTATGTCAGAAATTTTGTATCAAAAGGACCAATCACGAACATTGGAATCAAAGACGCTCGCTCCATGCTCAGGTTCGCGACTTACAGCCGTCAGTTCGAACTCTTCAGCGTCGTTGACTCCAGGGATACGTGTCTTCCCCTGACTTATAAGGGGATAGTCCGACATGCGGTTGCTTAGCATCGTCACTTCTGTAAACACCAAGCCAACATCTGACATACACATGCATCAAGTATCGGCTCAGCCGAAAGCGAAGCGAAGCGATTGCTGAAGATACAAAAGAGATTTTATGTTGCATGGCATGACAGAATGAAATGAGCCAGTTGTCTCGTTCTGGACTCACGTCGGTAGCCATCATTTCCTCGCCGTCATCGAGCCCGGGAATGCTGGTCTTGCCTTGCGACACGATATTGTAGTCCATGACGTTGTTCGACAACATGCATATGTCTATAAAATGACACCAATTATAGTCACGTTTGATAATTGGTGCATACTAGTTGAAGGTAAAGGAGCAGGATAACACACACAACTTTGAAACTACACTATAAACTATATTAGGGAGGATCTCGTGCCAGTTTAAGGCGGAGATGCCCGACCGCAGGCCGGTTTCTTGCGGCGCAGTTGTCGGGGGAAACAAACATTCTATAACGGCGCTTTCTTGCCCTCAGTCCTCAGGAGGCTAACTAACTTACATCAGTCATAGCACATTCCTCGCCATCATCTACGTTGGGGATGGTAGTTTTTCCTTGCGATATGATGTTATAGTCATATACGTCGTTTGACAGCAAACAATTCTCTAAATATCGAAATTCAGATTAATTCTCATAAGTTCTATGTTTTGTGTAGAGTGCATATTTTGATGATATATATGTATGTGTGTGTGTGTGTGTGATATCACTACGATTATTTCCATAAATAAATATTATTATAGCAAAGTAAACATCTTACTTTAAAACTACATCAAACATATAAATTGACTTCATCGACATGAACTCATGTACTCAAACTTTAGAAGTGCTTATGGCACTACATTATTCTTAGGTTCAGCATAATATTAATAAACATCATTACTCCATCATAAAATAGAAAGTCTTCTGAACTACATTTATATGAGATACAGTGAGATAATGCTAAACCTATAAATTCATTTGATCACCAAGTCCATATACGTACCCTTAAGACCGGGGACGGAGCCGGACATCATCTGGTAGAAGATGTGGTAAGAACGCTCGAGAGCCTGCTGGGAGATGACACGGGCCTTCTCAAGCAGATCTGGTAAAACAAGGCGATAAGTTAAAACCTTGTCGCAATGAGGGCTTGATAACCCAATTTGAGGAGTACTTACAGGTCTCAATGTCGGCACCAGCCAGTTTGCCAGAGGGACCGAAGTGGATACGGATGAATTTACCCTGGAGAAGGATGATAAACAATTTTAACACAAAGTATTTGGCAGTTTTTCCATGTCTGATAATGGGATCACAAAAGATTGATAAAGGTTTCAGAGTTCCAACTTTATTCTCTACTCGCATCTCATTGGTTAAATCATACTCATATTCTTAAAACTTTAAAAAATAACGGTCGTAGAGTAAGCCCTGAGGTATCCCAGAAATACCAAGAGAAAATCTACAAAAATATAGAGACAAAGACAGACCATTGACTCTTGAACGAGTATACTGCTGAGGGACTTGTTCCAGCGAGAAAACTGTTCAAAACATTATACATACTTATGTATAATGTTTTGAACAGTTATATTACATTATACATACTTATGTATAATGTTTTGGACAGTTTTCTCGCTAGAACATTAACACTAGTATAAAAATGTGTACTTACAAAACGCGAGGAGTTGTCGTTACGCACAGTCTTGGCGTTACCGAAGGCTTCAAGTACCGGGTTAGTTTGGACGACCTGGTCCTCAAGGGAGCCCTTCTTGTCCAGGGTGGGGTCTTTCTTCTGCGATGCGCCGACGGTGGCGAAGTACGCAATTACTTTCTTCGTGTTCTCAGTCTTTCCGGCACCAGACTCACCGCTGTTGGTTTAACAGGTTCTTTGTTAATACGCAAACGTTTGTGTGTAATGTAACAGATTCTTTTCTACGTCACTTTTCTTTTTCTTTGTTATACATTTTTGGGTATTTTGGTCCTTTGATTATAATTTTTTTGTTGTTCGATATAACTATTTAAGATTTTGATTCTAGTTTTTAGTTATAATCATAATCAATCATCGTTTTTAGTAATCATTCGTTCCAGTAAAGGGCAGAGGGGGGCACTAGAACATGTTTTAAAGATATGATCATAATTTTACATGTAACCTCAATTATCGACATTTTATTGTTCACAGTGTTAGATTGGTTATCAGTTAACGAAAATACTTGACTTTTAGGAAGAAAAAACCAAAGACTTAATCGTAATTTCGGTTTTGCCCCATTTATTTCCAATGGTACTTTTAGCCGAAAGTCTACGTTTCTCCCATATAACACACTGGGTGATTTAAATTTAGTTACTGTAACAAAAACCTACATAAACACGTATTGTACTAAGATCAACTGTGCTTACATTTAATTGAAACAGCGTCCTATAGGACCGTGCGGCTTTTTTTCGCAACACTTTGTTTTCAGAAACAAACAGTGTTTAGCTCTGTCTGAATCTGTCAAATGCGTGCAATGTCATTGGACCGCCGCCGTGGGTTTCGAAATATCCGTTTAAACTAGTAATATTTTAAATTTGAGTCTGTAAACTCGTTTTTCAAAACTGCTCCTGTACAAAACTGCCTCCTTCTCCCCTAGTCTTTTACTTTAAGTTTTGGTGGAACTTTTAATTACATTATTTTTCACAACGTCAAGTTAGTTACCACTTTGTAAGTGTCCAATGAAACTTTTACTTTTGTTTGACAGATTTTCTTAGTTTAATGACATTGAAAGAGATAATATAATATTTAATGGGGAAATCATCATTAAAACGAACTTTACAAATCTCCACTACATTTCACTGAATATTTCGAAAGAATCGTTGAAATTATCTAAAGAGAAAGAAAGACAAAGAATAATAAATATAAACAAAGGTAATATTTAAAAATCTCCTTCGTCAACATTACGAACTGCAGTGTGGATACACTGCCTAATTGTTCTAATGCAGTTTCATTTTAGCATATGATGTGTGTTATTTATTATATTTTTGATTATATATTAAGTATAATATTTCTGTATATCTCTCGCTATTCAGCGAGGAAATGCAGCATGCATAATGGGAACATTTGGGCGGGGCGCGCTAAAAGGCGGCCTTTTTGACTAAGCTTCTCACGTAGTGACAAAGTTTTAGCTTTAAAATAATAATAATTGACATGTAACTTTCTGTATATATTATAGTATTTATGTAATATTATTACTACTGCTTTGCAGCTTGCAAATGTTTGCATTTTTTATTTTTTTATTATTGTTATTTATTTATTTGAGGGTAGTATCTATTTCATACGCCTTTTGCACCCGTATATTATGTATCTTATGATTTTTCCATCACCTGAAGGTTTCCTGGAAGATATCGCTTAAAGCGATAAGGCCGCCTTCTGCACATTATATTGTACCTCTCTTTATATTGTATGTTTTGTTTTTGTCCCGGGTGTGCAATAAAGTATGTTTGTATTTGTAAATGTACAGATAAAGAAACTTACGTAATCAACATAGATTGATTCTCGTGGTTGGTCAACATGTTGACGTAAGCGCCGTCGGAAATGGCGAAGATGTGGGGCGGCACTTCCGAGCGACGCTTGCCTCGGTACAGCTTGGCGCATCGGAACGTGTACACGGGGAACCTCTTGTAGGGGTTGATAGCCACGCAGAAGAGACCCGAGTACGTCTGTGGTGATGACAGACAAGTTAGACGACGCGAAGACGGTTGAACCGGACGAGATGATGATGGTGATTATAATGAATTTGAAGAGTTTGGTGATGAAGGGATTCGTGACGAAAGAAAGCAAGATAATATAGGAGATTTCTTGTTGAAAACAGATGAGATGGTGATGATTTTGAGATCAATGATGAATAGATAAGGAAAGTAAATAAAAATATAGGATATTAAAAAGAGTTTAAAAGAAGACTAATGGAGGATGGAGATATAGAAGAAACGGAAAAGGGTGGTAAAATCGGAGAAAGATACATCTGTAGGGTAAGTATTTTGACGCAAATTAGGGAGAGGAAAGTAATATTTTTGTGATGTAGGAACTGAATAGTGAAAGAAAATAATGGAGATGTTTTCGATAGGTGCAAAGTTGGGTAGGTAATTAGAAAATGTTGGGTAGTTTAATTTAAAGCCAAGGAATATGACACACATGAAAACACATGAAAATTATGACAATAAACCAAATCAAATCACACACGCGCCGAGCGAGTATTGTACTGATACTTTTGCACTGCGCTAAAAATACAGAAATCTAATAGAACTCTTTATTTAAATTTTAATATTAATATTATAGGTAGTAGGTACCTACTGATTTTAACAATTTTGATAATAAATAATGACAATGAAGATTATGATATAATATATATCATATTCATCTCTATATATACAGAGTTCTACTATAAACACAAACGAAAACATTAAAATCTTAAACTAAGACCTCAGAGAGTCCTATTGCGAAAAACTAAGTAGAGCAAGGGTATGGTAACGATACCTTTTTGCTTCAACTAAAAGTAGACAGAAAAGAAGCATCTCTTACTCTTCACTTTGATAAATCTCATGTCCTGTTGAGAGTTCAGAGTGTTAAAGATGCTAAAAAACAACAGAGAAAAATTCTATTCTAGACAAAAAATCTTCTGGATGCCGCTGAATCCAATTGCACCGACTTGTCCTATGTAGAGGGTTCAAGTGCGGTTGTTTAATAGAAAGGGTTCAAATTAGTCACGTTGAGGAAGACGGGATTATGAGAAAGGTAATTTGAAGGGAAATTTGACACTTTTCTGTAATCTTTGTAACGATAGCAAAAGTATAACAAATTATCTGACCTCATTTTATTAGTTATGGCTTAGTAATTATAAATAGAACAGATTGCTGCCATATGGCATGAAGAACAATTATATCTATTTTGGGTCTTGTGTTGAATCTGATCGCTGCAGAACATTCTTGATGGCGACAGAATTAGTTGTGTGACAAATGTATCGCTGAAATAGTCTCTGTCGGCAGATGGGTGCACTATTTATAAGATCCAAATAGTCTCTGTCGGCAGATGGGTGCACTATTTATAAGATCCAAATGTAGACATCAATCCAAGATTAATTGCGCCGTTCACGGACATCTATTGATCTTTAAGACTTGGTCTGTATCCAATAGCCACGTGTCTGCTGATGGATGGATTAGGACAGGTGGTCAGAGGGAAAGAGGGGAGAGCATGCACACTCAGCTGCGACCACGCCGGCGCCCGACTTACGTAAATAAGCTTATGGTAATATCTCTGCTTCAGATTATACAAAACCGAAGCGTCGTTAAGGTATGTCAAGTTGGACATATCCTCGCATTTTTCGTACTTCGGTGGGTTGACTTGCCCTACAAGATCCTTCTTGAAGTCTTTTGTCTGTGGGGAAAGAGTTATCGTTAGTGCTATAGTAATGGTAAAGGCGCTTGTAGCGCCTACTTACGTATATAAGTTTCGCATAGTATCGTTGTCGGAGGTTGTGGAGCACAGCACCTTCGTTAAGGTATGTCAAGTCGGCCATGTCCTCGACCTTCTCGAATTTCGGAGGGTTCACTTGTCCCAGGAGATCTTTTTTAAATGTCTTCTCCTGCTCATTCAATACATCAATTAAAATATTTGTTAAAAGTTGCCAACATTTAATTATGTTTAATGTTCTTATAGCTTCAAGTTATTATACTAATTGCTCTGTATTATGTTCCAGTATTATATTCCATATCAATTATTTATTGAATTGGTATATTATTTTATTGAAAAGCCTTGTAGTATTAATTCCAGAATTCCTGTCAGCTAAACTTATTAATTACGTTAATTACTTATATGCACCTCAATGTTATCGTATAACTTCACGAACCTTATTGGCCCCAGGATTCACCTGTCAAAGTCAAAGTCTAGATCCAAGGACAGATCTAATACCCTATGTGATATACTTAATATTATTACCATCAATCATCTTCGAGTATGATATGAGGTTAACAGATCTACAGCCTTAATTTCTGGTGAAGCCTCTTCCGAACTGATATTGAAAAAATCTTCCCATTACGTAAAAAATTGCATCTTTAAAATTGTTTACAAGTTCAAGCTAGGTTTATTTAGTCTGATGGATGCCTTCAAGGTCATCAACAGGTGTCTCCAGGTAACGGTGACCACTTAGCATCAGGTAGCATCCTTAGCAAAGTAAAGAAAAGTCAAGTCCTCACCTCGCCACCAGGCAGGCTGACGGTGACGAGCTCGCCCTTGGTGGCCTTGATCTCGCCCTGCAGGAAGCCCTCCTTCTCATCCGGCACCCAGCACGCCTTCTTGCCATCGTAAGGCTTGCTCTGATCGATACGTTTCTGCTCCAACGAAACGAACAGGTACGGAGTCGGATCGGGGTCATCACCCTCTTGGACCGCTGGCTTCGGCATTTTGGAGGGCTAACGAGACTTCTGGGCTAGTCGAGACACGAGAACACAGCCCTGGAGCCTTCCTGCGAACACACACCACACGTTACTCTCTGAGACTCGCGAACTGTTTGGAAGCACTACAGAAGCGCGGCCCCCTGCGCGTGCGTCTATTTGCGGCTGTAACCCGAGCAGTGGCCGGTTTGGGAACGCTGCCAGCGCGCACGCCGTTTGCGTAACACCGAGTTTTATGCGCGCGCGCGTTTTTATTAGCTTATCCCGAACGGCCCTTCGCGGATATTACGTCACAGGAATGCGCGCCTGGCCCGACGCCAACCGATTACCCGATCGTGGATTGTTGTTAATTGTCTTTTATGGTGCTGGTTGATGGGTCAATTCGATTGATTCTATTGTTTCTGTTTTAGCTATCTTTATTATCATATCATTTGTTGACTTATCGTTATTTTTTTTAGTATCTACTTTATTTTTTTTATTGATCTTACTGTTAAAATTTCTATTGTTATGTCTTTCAATTGTCTTATTACTATAATTATGTATACTTTTCAATTAATTTTCAGAACGTTTCCATTACTTACTCTACTTATGTCCACAAATTATTTTCTTATCAAAGCTACTAAATCAAAACGATTATCTTTCCAAATGGTCACATGTCATCAATCATCTCCAGTATCATCCGGCTCACAAAAATCGATTTTCGATCTATTATTATCAATCAACATCAATCCATCATCCATGAACCGAGCACCGTAAATCTTCACAGGACAAACCACTATCACAATCCAATGCAAAATCCAATGGGGTTAATCAGCTGGCGTCGACGTCACGGGTGTCGATGCACGGTTGCACTGCACTGCACTAGCCGCAAGCGCACGGGGCACGTGCGCGCGTACTCACGTCTGAAGCCGTTCTGACCGGCGGCGGGGAGCGTTGACGCTTTTTATACGAGCAATACGATCCGGCTGCGCGCAGGAACCCCATTTTAGGTGGATGCCGGGCTATCGGCTGCTCGCTTTCAGACGAGCTTGGCTTTCACTCACGCGGCAGCGTCCGAGCTTCCACTACGCTTGTCAATCTTGATGCATTTGAGGATGCAGCTATCTCCAGCATAATCTACTTTGCCCGCCCGCCTGGAGAACTGCGGTCTGCCGCGAATGTTTACAAAATAAAACATGGCGGAGCAAGTGGTGCACTTAATAACAAACTTGGTGGTCTGCTCTTTGAAAATACGGTCAGTGTTGAATGTAAATAAAGGGGTAATGGTCGTGGTGATGGTTAAATTGACGATAAAGTTTGGGTGCACTTTGAAGTTCTAGGTTTTGATTCAGGATCTGTTGATTTTGCCAATCAATGATTAAAGTATCATTCTCAAATCTCATAGGAGCAAATTGGATTTGCGTACTGTAGATTGAATGATCACTTTGGGGGCAAACAGCATGAACGTAAAAACAATTTGATTGATACGAGAGTCAAACCCGGAACTACAACTGGAACTTTGAATAGTAGAGAGTTTGGCATTATTAACTAAGCGAAACTGGTCACTGATAATGAAAAGCAAAATGTAGAATTGACTCTACATTTTGTTTTTCTTTTGATTTTTTCCGAAGTTAAGAATTTGGTAAGTATAATACGAAGACGTTTCATTTGCCCATAGTTGCTCACACGCAATGGAAGTCATTCATCATGTCTACACGTATTATTATTGGAAAGATCATGAAAGGAAACACGAAAGAGGTCATTGAACTTCAAACTTTTATTATTAGCCATCACAATCCCACTCTAGGCAAAGGACATGGTAAATTACATCCGCTTATTTAATCAAGACATCGCCAGCTGTTTCGTTGGTAAGACACAAGATCCTGTAAGTTCTTGGTTCAGAGGAGAGTTTGCCAGCTACCACTCGGACTCGAAAAAAAAGTAGCAGCGTATTCCTGACTAGGAACTTTTGGAGGTTGAAGGTGTGGAAGAAGGAAAGAGCCTCTACCTCCAAGTTAAGACCTCCTCTTCTTTTAAATTACTCTTGTGTGAAAACTTGCCCAGTTAGAGATTTAGTTATTATTTATTAAGCAAGAAATAACTTTGAACACATACAATGTTATATTATTTCTGAAGGTAAGTTTTAAGGAACTTGGCATCCAGTTAGATCTCAATTCTTTTCACGGCGATGCCGACTGACCACTGGTTCTTTACTAGGTCACTTTTTTCACATTGTTTTAGGTGGAATAAAGTAAATTTGAAGTAACTTAACGTATGGTTAGTGGCCAACCTATTTGTCAGAGTTGTTCAGGCCGCCCGTAGGCCTCTGACATGGCTTAACGACTGCTGTCGGACAACAACAACCGGGACCGACTGCTTAACGTGCTTTCCGAGGCACGGAGGAGCTCAGATGAAATATGCCACTAGCGGTCACCCATCCAGGTACCGAAGTGTAGTGAGAAGTTTGAAGTGAGAAGGAAATAAAGACACGAATAGTGATAGCTAAAAGCATTCACAGCAAATAGAACAATATAAAAGTAAGATAAAATTAAAAATCAGGAAACAAATATAAAACGTATATTTGGAGCATTGCATTGTATGGAAGTGAGAGCTGGAATATAACAAAGAAGGATAAAAAACATCTAGAATCGTTTGAAATGTGGTGCTGGAGGAGAATGATGAAAATTAGCTGGATGGAGAAATAGACGAATGTGTAAGTGTTGCATATGGTGAAGGAAAAAAGGAGAATAATGAACACTATAGGAAACCGTAAAGCTTATTGTCTCGGCCACATGGTCAGACATTGACATGTTACTGTGTATAGAGGCTGCGAGATCTCTTTGCTTTGGACAAGTGCAGCCGCCAAGAAGTTGGTCGCTCGTTTAGCACCACCCGGGGAGACACGTGCACGGATACAAAGGGTAATCTTCCTGTGGACGTGAGCAACCGATCCTCCCCCCTCGGCTATCGGCTAAGAAACCTGCATATTTGGTTGTGACATGTCACAGTACTGTTATTGTGTATTCCAACTGCCATACGAATAAATAAATAAATAGACAATGATTTAATTATATCCATAATAGAAGGGAAAATGGAAGGAAAACGACAGAGAGGTCGTCCCAGGATTGGATACATGGAGCAGTTAAAGGTTAGGAGCGGTAGTTCGTCGTACCAGGAGTTGAAGGAGAAGGCGGGGACAGCATCGGATGGAGACTGCTGCAGCGACAGGAGGCTGCCTCCTAATGGAAGTAGAAAAAGAAAGATAATTTCCTGTCTACCCCCTAGGGGATTTCCATAATCCAGTTATACTTAACCTACTACTTCGCATATACGTTAGGCGAATGTATAACTTTTCACTATTCGTTTCAGCGGCTGTATTTCATTCTAATGTAATAAAATTAATCTGAGATTTGCTCTATGTCATAACATAACATTTTATCGAATTTATGATGTAGGTTTACACTCTGTTACCAGTGGTTTTCATGTAGATCTACATTTTTATCTTGTGGTCGCAATCGCTGTCAATGTATAGTACAAATGTTAGGTTCAAAGTCAGAGAAGCAGAAAATCTGTGACTCGTGGTCCCACCTACATTGTCCCACCATTACGCGTAGTTCAACTAGCCTGACAATGTAAGTTCGCGGTCCCACTGCATAGTGGGACTACCAGTAATCGTTGTAGATTACGGCTCGTGGTCCCACACAGTTAAAGTAAAAAAAAATTAGTTTGACTTAATTGAGAAATAACAAATAATATTTTAATAAGAGAAAGGTAAAAATTTGTTTAATTTTATTGAGAAATAAGAAATGTATAATTATATATTTTTTAATTATATTTACTTCATCAGTAAACTACCTGTTAATTAGATTGGCTTTTCTATTTCCCAATTAATGAAGAGTTCCTAAAATATTGTGATATTGTTTAATCCAAATTAGTGGGACCAAGAGCAACAGCATTATGGCTGACTGATGATCCCACCGGACAGTGGGACCACGAGCCCATTATATCGATACTGTACCACTAGTGGGTCAAATTAGTGGGAACACGAGTCGTAACAGCAATTCGTGTTGCTATAGGGCAATAAGGAAATGAATGCCATAATTGATTATAGAAAATGCGATAAAATATCATGAGATTGGTGTAATAACCTCAATGTTCTCGATTATATTTTTTTATATATATTATATCGAATTAATTGATTATTAGAACGACTACATTCGACTATGAGCCATTGTCGCTTCGTGAGCCAATGTCGCTTCGTGAGCCATTGTCGCTTCGTGAGCCAATGTCGCTTCGTGAGCCAATGTCGCTTCGTGAGCCAATGTCGCTTCGTGAGCCAATGTCGCTTCGTGAGCCAATGTCGCTTCGTGAGCCATTGTCGCTTCGTTTATAAAAAATGCGGACGAGATCCATCTTTTACTAATTTCTTATTTAGGGTTCACAAATACTCCGTCGTCAGGGAAAATTTAAAAATGACTAAGATCGTTTGTTAAAAAACTTATGAAACATAAATTGTGAATGTATATTTATTCATAGAGAGCGTACTCAAAATAAATGGAGGTAAGTTAAATATAGGTTTCTGGAGCGAAAATGTACAGAATGGAATCTCTGGGGCGGTCCAAAAATTGTTAGTCAACGGCTTGTTATCAACCTGTTTGTTTTACTCTTATTATCCCTTAAAGGCAAATTTTATTACAAATTCATTAGCCAAATATCACTTACGTGCGAAATTTAGTTATTTTTTAAATAATTGTTAAAAAAAACATATCTGTCACATTTCAATCGCTACGATGGAGGTAACGCGGGATGCATTTCGTGCTATGATCTGTTATGATTTTAAACGAGGGTTAACAGGAATTGGCTCCATCACTTGCCACCATCACATGTTGGTTTCGTGAATTTAAGCGTGGTCAGAGCGACCTAAAAGGTGACCTTAGACCGGGGCGACCACCAACGGCAGTCATTCAAGAAAACGTCATCAGGGTGGAGTGGCTAATAAAGGAATATCACAACATTACCAAGGGCGAGATTCAGGATGATCTGAAGATTGGAACACAGGCAGTTTCCACCATTTTACATGACCATCTTACAGTTAGGAAGGTTGACTTGTAGACTGGTGCCAGTTTATGCTACATAAATTCGACAGAGGTAGCTCACAACAGGTGACCTACATCTTGATTTCCGATGAATCTTGGATATACAGCAACGACCCGCTTACGAAACAGTAATCGACAGAATGGATCTTTGAAGAAGAAGATTTACCCACTAAGGTTGTTCGAAGCGTCAAAAAATACGCGTTGTAGCCGTAATTCCACTAGAAGATCGAAGACCAGTTAATAGCCGATGGTATAGCGAACTGTGTCTGCCGCAAGCCTTCCAGGACCTGAGTGACGATCGTCCGAGGAGCGGAACGCGTGGTATAATTTTTCGCCAAGACAACGCTCCCGCTCACACGGCTGCCAGAACCATGGACTTTTTAACCCATTCGGGCGTGCAATTACCACATCCCCCCTACAGTCCTGACTTGGCTCCGTGTGATTTCTTTTTGTTCCCCACGTTGAAGAAATCTCTGCGGGGAAGGAAATTTACGACTCCGGACGAAGCAGTAGACCAATTTAGGTGGCTTTTTTTGACCTTCCGTTTTTCACATGTTTTGAAAGCTGATTGAAGGCATAACTGCATTGATGCCGCGAGGGAATACTTCGAAAAGTGGTAAATAAACATTTGTAATATTTTGTGGCGACGCACGACGCGCGCCACTACGATACAGTACCTACTCACATCGGCGTAGAACGCGCTATCGAAATTTTCCTAGGACTTCGTATATATACGAGTTCCAAACATCCACAGTAGGACCAGCACATCTGGTCACCAGGCACAACACCCCGCCTGGTGTAAGATCTTCCCTTTTCCCTTTCATACAACTGACGTTACGTTATCCATGTACTCATCATAGCGCGTACCTACAATTGGTGACCCCTACTACGAACACTTAATTGGATTGGATCGTTCTTACAATTTCTTTTATTTTCTATTTGACTAAATTTTAATGGATCGCGCTAGGAAGGAATATCATACACAAATAGCGTGTCAAACGCTATATTATACTAGTATACTAGTATTAAGATCATCTTCTGTACTTGTTTATTTTGTGAGCAAAATCACTATGACTCATTCCTTGAACATTATATTAATCATTCGGATGCATTCGCGAATGAAAATAATCTTTAAATCATTCTTATTTTTAAAAACTTCTATCGTCAAGGTTGTCCTATAGTTGATGTATATTCTGATCTATACGGAATAGAAGAAAATCCCGAACCTTAAAAATTAAGTAGAGGTAGTTCAGTGTTAAATATTTTACGAAAACAAAATTATCATTAATGTAATGCTTCTGGAAATAAAATATTTCATTTCATTTAATTAATAAAGGTCTCAAATTATCAAAACCGATACACGCTATATATCCGCCTTCATAAGGTATACGATACAGGGCCAAAAACCTTATACGTAAATCCGAAAGGGTGCTGTTTAGTGAACAACTTTTTGAATGCCGATTGTGATTTAATTTGTTAATTTTTATTATTTTCGTCTATTTTTTTTCTTTATTTTTTTTCGTATACAGCGTTGTCATATTTGCAAAACTTTATTACGAGTATGTCATCATAATATAGAGATATCGGAAAAGACTGGTCCCTACAACACAGGGTATCATAATGTGGGAGCCAGGGAAATCAGAGAATTTATTTTTTATTTTTTTAATAGCCTATAGGCTGTCCCACTGCTGGGCAAAGGCCTCCGCTCTTCCTTTCCATGTTTTCCTATCCTCGGCGTCCTTATACCATCCTTTTTGGAAGTGGTCGATATCATCCTTCCACCTAAGCATCTCTATTGAAGTGGGGCTGGGCAGGCCACGTATGCCGCATGCATCCAGAAAGGTGGGCAAAGATCGCCATGCACTGGGTGCCACAAGACGGACAGCGGCGCCGAGGCAGGCCAAAAAAAAAATGAATAAAAAAAATATTTTTATCTTTTATTCGCTAAAAAAAATTGGACTCTCCAATACTGTCCATAATTAATCTCTGAACATAGTTCATATTTATTTTAAAGATTGTTTACAATAGTTTGTGTTTACCATCCACCTATATGCAGACAAGGGGGGATTTTTCTTGTATCGCATCTATGCATTTATTATCCTACTGGTGGTGATACCCCTGGTTAAGTGGACAACTGGATCTGATAAACATTTATGGTGTTTATGGGCGTCATACTACGGGTAATACTGTGTGGTGCCGGCATTAAGAATAGCACTTCCTTAACTCTTCCAGTGGGTATCGTACCAGGCGACTAAGGATCTTGGATACTGTTCTACTCCTAGTAGGCGGCGGTAGGCACGCCACCACGTTTGTCCACGAAATCTTATGGCGAAAAGTGGGAACTACCAGTTAATGTGGTTCCTCTGTCTACCCCCTCGGGGAGGGACGTGAGAGTTTATGTGTGTATTATTATGTACCATGGGTATTACCCCGTCACTATCCAAAAAAAATTAACAGGTTCGGGTTCGATTCCTGTCAATCCTTGTACACAAGCTGCACGTCTGAGTCTGGTGACACATTGCTTTTTGGCTCGTCTCCAGCTGTCCCGTGTTTGTTCAGGATCGAGATACTGACATGGATACTGGCATGGATACTAATATGTTCGAGTGACGCGCTTCTGGGGACTAATACATTCCATTAGCTGATTCGCTACGGATGTCCTCTACGGATATCTACTACGCCGTAGCTTGACCTACGACTACGTAGCATAGGTTTTAGATACATAGATAGAAACACTGTATTATACAAAAATACAGGAAAAGTAAAAACTACAGGAATAGTAGCACGATATGTACAAAGGCGGCCTTATCGCTTAAAGAGATCTCTTCCAGGCAACCTCTCAAGTTAATTGGACATTAAAGAGATTAGCGACAGTGTAGTGTGAAGATATGAAAAAGGTTACTATTACTTAATACACAGTAAATATAGTAAAATAAAAGTAATATGATATACATAAATAATTATGTAGGTATACTAAGATAGTTAAATGCATAGATATACATAAAATAAATAAATATCCGACTCCGACCCTCCTCTTCCCTGAAGGTTTCGGGGCGGGAGGTCGGATAACCACCGATTACTTTTAATCGAGGCTCTTAGAGGAACAATTAATAAACACATATAATAGATAGTAAACAATAAATAGGTAAAAAATACATAATAAAGGGTTTGTGTTTTTTATTTTTTTGTTTTCGATAAATTACTTAAGAACAGTGTCGATCAGAAAATGTTTACCACCCTAAGGTCTATAATTGCGTGCACGCTTTAGTTACATAAGGCCGCTGTCTAATAAATGTGTGTTGAAACATCGTTCCTGCGCGAGTTAGTACGCCCGCAGTCGCCCCGTGGCGACAGGGTGGAGCGACGTGACGGCGCGTGGTGAGCGCAGCGTTCAGGCTCCCCCCCCCCCCCCCCCCCCCCCATTGCATCCTTGCGCTCCATTAAATTAATTTAGCTAACCTTAAGCCCGTTTCAATTTAACGGCATCAAACACCGGGGATGCAGTGACACCCCGAGCTTCTGTCCGGGCACGAGGTTCGCCTCCAGGCCCGCACCCACTCCCCCCAGCCAGGGTTCGAGTGGACGACCCGTTTGATTGAAACATCGACTTTATTGCCCATATTGTGGAAGTTACCGATTTTGAAAACTGATAAACACTTCTGTTACACCTGTTCAAAAATGGGCCAATTTATTGACTGGAATTCTCGCACACAAATATGTGCGAGAATAATTCCACGATCGGAAGTACTCAACAATCAAGTGTGACTAAAAACAGTATATTTGAATTCCTCAGAACCAGGTAAACACATATACAGAAAACTTTTAAATTACATACGTACTTACATACAGAAAATAAGAATAAGAATTAGTTTATTAATGCGGTAAGATTACAAAGTATTCATAGTCCATTAGTGCGTCCTACCAGTAATGACCTACGGAGCCGAAACGTGGACACTGACGGTGCGACTGGTTCACAAATTGAAAGTCGCTCAGCGTGCTATGGAAAGAGCTATGCTCGGAGTATCTCTGCTGGATCGAATCAGAAATGAGGAGATCCGGCATAGAACAAAAGTTATCGACATAGCTCATAAGATTAGCAAGCTGAAGTGGCAGTGGGCCGGTCACATCTGTCGCAGAACCGACAACCGCTGGGGTAGACGAGTTCTGGAGTGGAGACCGCGTTTGGGCAAACGTAGTGTGGGACGCTCCTCTGCTAGATGGAGCGACGATTTGCGCAAGGTGGCTGGCAGCGACTGGAAGAGAAGAGCCGAAGATCGGGCTCAATGGCGCGCCCTGGGAGAGGCCTATGTCCAGCAGTGGACTAGAGTAGGCTGCTGATGACATAGTCCATACACCAGTAGGAACTTAAGCACGTGTTATATTAAACTAAATAAAATTAGTGAGCAACAAGTTAGTTTACAATAAACGCTGATCTCCGAACTAGGAAGTTCCTGTATCTCGGAGGACAGATCTCTTCTGTGACCAGTGGAAATGAGCACAGACGTCGGGTTCTTTAGCTACTCTACTGCTGCCAATCTTCAGCGATAAATCTCATCAAAGTCTTAGTTTTCATGAGTATTCGTAAATCTCACATTGACTTTTACAATGCAGCTTGTCTAATAAATCACCTAACGTTTACTGCCGAACGAGAAGTATGGTTCTCCGGTGCATGATTCATGTAGAATAGGAAAGAGATAACTGAAGCATTGTTTCGTTCACGGAGATTCGGTAAAAAGTAATGTCTGGAATTATTGCATATATTTGCATGTATGTATGTACATAATTAGTTTTAATATTATAAATATATATTAAATAAATATACCTAGATATATAAATGTATATATTAATATATTTCATAATATATTTTTATAAATAATCTTCTTCTTCTTCTTCAGGCTTTATTCATCAACTGCTGGATATAGCCCTCTCCTATATATTTCCATGTAGCCCGATTTGCAGTGCTTCTGAGCCAAGTCACTCCAGCTCTAGCCCTGATGTCGTCTGACCACCTCGCCGCCGGTCGTCCCACACTCCTGCTGCTCGTGCGCGGTCTCCACGTGAGTACTCTGTGGGTCCACCTGTTGTCGGTTCGCCTAGCCACATGTCCCGCCCATTGCCATTTCAGAGTCGCTATACGTTTAGCTACATCTATGACCTTTGTGCGCAGCCGGAGGTCTATTATAAATAATAGTCATATCTAATCTCTTTAACTTAAATTTTAATTTTTAATTGTAATTCTAGAATCTGAATATTTGATTGACACATAACATTGTAAAGTGGTCAGTGTGTGTATGTAATCTCCACGAACACAGGCAACGCCTAGTGTGGAGGTTATAGTTTAATGTGAAATGTTAATTAATATGTGGTAAACGAATTTTTTTTTTTAATTTTCAATTAAAGTCGTGATTTTTTTCTGTTTTCCTCAGTGATGGTCATCTTAACCCATAGAACGAATATCTTTGCATTTACCTATGAGGTGGTATACCCGTGGTTTGCGCTCCCCGTTTCACAAATTGGTTACCTACCTCATGATTTTTTTCTTGGATGAAAGAATAATACTCTCCCCTACAAAGGACAAGCTATTTGTACACTGAATTATTTTAAAGAAAAAAATAACGAGGCAGCGATATTTGAAATTTCCATGAAATTAGGAAAAACTCAAGCAGTTACTAATACTTAGTAATTCCATGGAGATTTCATAGATAATAAAATAAAATAGGATAGGATTTTAAAGGGAATTATGAGCAAATAAATTAGAAAAAGGGGTGAGAAATTTTCCGCGAGCAGGATTTGTACCCATTAGTAATGGGTACAAATCCTGCATTAGAAAAAGGGGTGAGAAATTTTCCGCGAGCAGGATTTGTACCCATTAGTAATGGGTACAAATCCTGCATTAGAAAAAGGGGTGAGAAATTTTCCGCGAGCAGGATTTGTACCCATTAGTAATGGGTACAAATCCTGCATTAGAAAAAGGGGTGAGAAATTTTCCGCGAGCAGGATTTGTACCCATTAGTAATGGGTACAAATCCTGCACGCAGAAAATTTCTCACCCCTTTTTTCTAAATTATTTGCTAGGTTCTCTCAGATTGTGTATTCTGACAAATAAATGATTGATTGATGGACTTTGCCTTTCCGTGGCACTGCTCTAACCAACTGAGCTATCAGTGCCACGGAAAGGTAAGGTCGCAGGTTCAAATCCAGGTTGCGAAAATATTTCCACCCTTTTTAAAAATTATTTGAATACCCATGCCTAGCATGGATAATAAATATGAATTATGGAGCAGTTGTTGCAATGGTGCGTTGTGAATATTCTACAATGTTACAATATCAACAAAAAAGCAAGCTGAATTTCAGGCTGTAGTGATTCATTTATCTTTCATTTTGAACAAACACAAAGCTTTATGTAACATTGGACAAAATGTAAAGCTCCCATTTTATGCCCATCCGTTGCCAAGAATGCCCGTTTGTTAAGTTTGCAACGGCAGATGTTTATTTTAGTTTGCCTAAATGAAATAGCCATGTTTGTTTCTAGATGATTGCTTCTTTTAACGTTACTGTAAATTTGCCTAAAACTATACTAACGTTACGTCTTTGTTGGTTCTGAAGCCACCGAACGTATCTATTCTTCAATAAAACTGATAATAAAATATCCAGGACATAGAATCCACTGCCATTAATATTTTTCCAATTTGTACCCGTATTGGCGGAATGCAAATTAGGGATATTAGTATAACGAAATATACACAGTCATGCGTCGGAATTGTTCCTTCTAAAATTAAAGATTAGTAAATTGAGATGCCGGTGTTAAAATGTTGATTTTTTTTGATTTTTTTATTTAACACTTTAATGCACAAAAATAGTACATGAGGCGAGCTTAATGCCATGCGGCATTTTCTACCAGCTAACCATTGGGTCATACAGATATTGCAAGGCGGGTGCATGTAAATTAAATAGAAGATATTTAATAATTATTATTATTTACTACACTATAAAATACCTACTCGTATAATATATAAAAATATATCTACACGTATGCTACTACATAACAATTTTAAGTACATAAATACGAATACTTACATATACACAGACACTAATACATATAAAATACACATATATTTATATACATATATAAAAGAGTATATGAAAGAGAGAGAAAAAAATCAGATAAATACATGAACACCGAAACTTATAAAACATGCATGTGATAACAAGCATATCAACAAACACCTTATTGGCTGGAACGTCGCAGATGTTCACGGACAAACTTTTTGAACAGGAACTTGTTAGGGGCCCCCCTGACATCCTCAGGTAGACTGTTCCACAAGCGGACTGCTTGTGCAGTGAAAGATTGGGAGAAGAAATCGGTGCGTTGAGTTGGGACATCCAGCTTAAGATTGACAGAAGAACGGAGAAACCTATCGTGAGACGAACCCAGGTAGTGGAACATGTTTTTGAGATAAGGAGGGGAGAGAGGGTCATTAAGGACAGAAAACAAAACACACAGGATACGGGAGTTTCTACGTTGCCGTATAGTCAGCCATTTCAGCTCGGACCGGTAATGAGACACGTGATCATACTTACGGAGACCAAATACGAAGCGAATACAATTATTTAATAGCCGTTCAAGTTTATTAAGAAGTTCTTGGGTTAGGTCCAGGTGATTGCATCGTGATGCACAAAATTCACATAAAGCATTTCATCTTTTTTATTTTTAACCTAATTATCCCATTTATTTTCTTAGCAGAACTGCAGAACTATCTATGTTCTACAGTTCTGCTAAAAAGTTCCACTACTACCAGCCAGTTAGTCACTTATGAAAAAGATAAAAGAAAAACTAAAGCTAATAAGCTTACCTATTTAACGGTCTAAAGCCGTTTAAAGCTACGATTGACATTCCATCCATCAGATTACCTGTAAGACATCGCTCCAAGCTATGAGGCCGCTATTTATACCTCTATATTTTGTTACATTTTCTGTATTGTTTTTGATTATGTACACCACTCAATGCTTCGACCTACTGTTGCGCCCGCGATGACATCACCCAGGCACAGCTGAAAACCAGCGCTGTAATAAATAAATAAAATCTTTACTGAAAAATTTAGTACACAATGGTTGTACAGCGTAATTTGTTTCGTGCGCCTGACCTCTAAACTAGGAGGAATCTGTGCCTTAGGGTCCAGTGATCCCCTATATAGCGGCTTCATCATCAACCAGCGTGAGTGACGTGTACATGTGCCTGGGGTTGTATTTGAGGATGTGTGGTGTGTGTTTGGCAAAAACACATGCCTGTAATCGTATGTGCAAGAATTTCTGTATATTATGAATGAATGAATGAATGAATACTCTACTGATCTAACGAATGTTATTCAATAATGCCAAGCAGGTGTTCGGTTTCCTTATACGTAAGTTTTTGAACCTGTGGTTCTGCCGTACCGGCCGGGCCTTTTTGGTTATGTATCGTAATTTGTTACCTTATACTAAGTTACTTGATTTTTTTACGATGTTCCATATAATGTCAAATAAATACTTTTTCTTTCTTTCTTTCTAAATTGGGTTTGACTACACTCAAGGAGCGCCGACTGAGAGGAGATCTCATTGAAACATATAAAATCCTCACGCACAGATACAACCTCCCAAATCTGCACGAGCTCTTCAAAATGAAGGATAAACAGCATTTGCGAGGGCACCATCTAAGAATAAGCTGCACCAAAACCGCGACCAACGTCGCATATCACTTTTTAAGTAATAGAGTAGTCCAAGCATGGAACCAGATCTCCGATGATGTTGTATCTGCCCCTTCAGTGAACTCCTTTAAAAATAGACTAGACAACTGGTTTAAAAAGCAGTGTTAAATAACTCTAATTTTAATCTTAGGACAAAACAATGATCTAGTGCAAACATTTAATTTAATTAAATAACAATGACTGACTGTGTAAAAACTGTGAACTGTGAAATCTATAAAATGAAACTAAGAACTTATAACTTTCCAACACTACGACATGGACGCATCAAATATGCTGCCTGTCTATAAATATATAATAGTAAATCCTATTTATCTATCTCTTCCGACAAAAGAGGACGTTATACCAGTAGGTAACTATAACGTGAATACCACCCAGACCAGAGGAAAGAGAAGCATAAGGCACGGCGACCCACATCCACGTCGCCGCACGATCTTTGTCGAGCTATTATTAGCTGAAGCTGAAATAGCCGGCAGGCCGCGACGGGCGCGACTCGGGACAGATTTAGCTTAGCCGTTGTCTGATCGCCGATTGTCGCTACAGCGGCGCCTGCGCTGGTTTTTTTACACCTGTGTGATATCCTGGACGAACGGAGTCTTCTGGCACCTCGATCACGATCCTGAAGCTGTAGCCAACAATACAATATCTTTATTGCTTGCTTGCTTAGCGTATGGTTAGTGGCCAACCTATTTGTCAGAGTTGTTCAGGCCGTAGGCCTCTGACATGGCTTAACGACTGCTGTCGAACGACAACAACCGGGCCCAACTGCTTGAGGAGCTCAGATGAAATATGCCACTAGCGGTCACCCATCCAGGTACCGACCGCGCCAACGTCGCTTAATCTGCACGATCACTTTCGGACCGTGCTCGCAACTAGGCTACGAGCTCCTCAATATCTTTATTAATATTGACTTTATCAATAACAAACAAGTTACACTTCAATTTTACAGTACAACTGCATCTCTATTTACCAATCGCCCTGTATATTGTTGTCATCTTTAACTTTGGAAGGAACAATTTAGGCACATGACTGTACTTAACATAAACTCTTATGTCCATAATCCCAGAGGTGATACACAGAGGAAGTACTTTCAATTACAGGTTGTTCCCACTTTTCGCCGTAAGATTTGGTGGACCAACGTGATAGGTGGCGAGCCTATCGCCGTCTACTAGGTGTAGAATAGAATCCACTAATGTTATATAAATAATGTTAAATTAATGTTGTGTAAATAATATCCATTATATATCCATCCAAGGGAAAAGTTGGGGTGGTGCTATTCTTTAGAGCCTGCACCACACGGCACATTCATGTCATTGTTACTACTCGTACAATTTAAATTATTCTCACATTAACTGTTACTCGTAAACTCTAAATAGAGATGAAAATGATTTCTACTTTAATTTAATTACTAGTTAGGCGTCGGTGGCCTAGTGGCTAGGTCCAGGTTCGAAACCATGCAATGCTGAATGCCAAGTACCAATGAGTTTTTCGGATTTTTTCGAAGACTTACCTACTTTTACCGACAGCTCTAACGGTAAAGGAAAACATCGTGAGGAAACCTGCATGTCTGAGGAAATGAAAAGTTTCCGAAGGTATGTGAAATCCACCAATCAGCATTGGGCCCGCTCGGTGGATCATGGCCCATACCCCTTGGTCAAGGGGAGCCCTCTGCCCCAACAGTGGTGACATTAATAGGCTGATGATGATGACACTTAGGAGCATAAATAAGGCCAGAAAATAGGCTGCTGATGACTGATTACTTTTATAAATCATAGAACCGAAGCTCCGCTCGCTCCCACAAATCATGTAAATAACAATTAATTTAATAACTATTAAACTGTCTTCTTAATAAATTTAACCAATCATATCATGGACATTAAACTTTAGCTGAAAGATTATTAAAAGACAAGGAGAGCTTTACTTCTTGCATATGAACTACCGAAATATACCTCTGTCAATGACCTGATAGTAGTTTAAAGACAAACATTCAGCAAATGAAGATCTGTAAGATGAGAATGTAGAGCCCCCAATGTAATGTAATAACGGGCTGATCTCCGCAACTCGACGTCTTAAGCGCTTTTGCGTGTGGTGGAAACTACTACTAATCGAGCCACCCCAACTTCGCCAGAAAGTCCAGCCGTCCTTTAATGTCCTGTAGGACTTCGGGAAGTGATCCTGGGGTACCAAGGCTTCCCGCCCGGTAGGTGGTCACCTCACTGCACTCCAAACGCACATGGGCGACCGTCTCCTCTGCGTCCATGCAAGCTCTGCACTACTTCACCAGGCAGCGTATATAGAAAAGCTACTCCGAACTCGATTAGTATTTCCAAACGGGAAACCCGCAGAAATGCGTTTTGCTAGTTCAATACGAACCACGGACGGACTCGGCGTCAGATATTGATGGAAAGATGCTGTGGAAAGTGACCTGCGTGAGTTGCACTCTGTCAATTGGAGGGAGGTGACTCGAGATAGGAAACAGTATAGCGTCTCTAACGGTGAAGGAAATCATCTTGAGGAAACCTGCATGGTTTTTACATGCCTTCGGAAAAACATTCCGGAAGCATGTGACATCCGCCAAGCAACACAGGGCCCGTTTGGTGGATCATGCCCTTTGTGCAAGGGAAGGCATGGGGATCCAACAGTGGGGATAGTAAGGAACTGAAGAGAGAGAGAGAGTCCCTCTTGGTTGCGGAGGCCAAGATCCACTTCGTGTTGCTGAGGTATCGCAGTAAGTGTAAGTAAGCAATAATAATTGTAAATTTCAAAGAGTACAGTGTATCTTCACGATAAGGTAGGTAGGCACGTATTCTCAGAGAATCTAGGCATTGTAGAATGAATATAATTCGACCTCGATAAGCGGAATGTTCCATATGTTCCGTAAACCGACACCCGCCCACTGACAGTCAGAAATCGAACACAGGGTGCTGTGTAGATAGCACCGGTATAGACCGAGAGCGTTTTATTTCGATGAACAAATAAACTAATCTACGGGTACATGTTTCTGAAAATCTTATATAGACTTTGGCTACAGTCACTTTACCTACATTCTACAAGTAGAACAGATAATAGAAAAGACAAAGAAATAAGGAGCATTGAGAAAAACTGCAGAATTAAAGTTACTTTTATAAAAATTTTTTACAGACGAAGAAAAAATTCAGGTGTTTAGTTACAAGAATTTAGCGTTGAATTTTACTAATGAATAGAAACTAAGTAAAACTAATCAACTGATAATAGTAGAGTACAGAGGTCCTTTATTAGAGTTCTGTGAGAAGTAATTGTGGTTTGTACTCGTATTCTTTATAGATCACTGATTCTTGTCACTATTTCACTAAATATACAAAATTGAACAGACGAATTACAAAGTAAAATGGCCACTCGTCAAAGATTTCCAAAAAATAGTTTAAACAGAACATTTCAACGATTTCCCCCAAAGCTACGAATACATAACAATTCCACAGCTTTTGCAAACACTACTGCTGTTGCATTCGTTATTTGAAAAGAGAATGCTCAAGAAATAGTCAAATGTTTCTACGAAATTTTGAGCACTTTTCTTTCTTGCTCAAAGTAACAATGTCGTGGCAGCTATACACACATGCGTGCTCATGAGATGGGTCTAGTTAACTGACCTGTCAGAGATTATGACTCAGCCAACATCAGCTACCCAACAGCCACCTCACGACCGCCCGCTGCCAAGTCTATTCTTAAAAAAATTCAAAGCTCTACATTTCATTTTCAACCTCATGTTCTAATACACACATTTCAGTTTCAGTTTTTTGTTTAACAGTAACTGTATCAGTCAAATTTGATTTCTGGGATTAAAGAGATAGAATTGAATATGGATTATCGGTATTACAGATAGGTTTACTTTTATTCTATCTATAGTCATGGTTATTATATAATAGACTATCGAACTTTTCTGAATGTCATGGGACGGCATCATCTGGAATGTTCTAGTTTGATTGATCATTCCAAATTAGAATTTACTTTAATTAGTACTGGTTGCCAAAATCATATTATTTGAAACAGAATTCTCTATCTTCATAATTACACACGTCATTATTTATTATCTATGTTTTAATATTCCTTGCACCAGCACATCTGCAATCAATTTCTTGCCTCACATTCTTCGAGTTTTAATACACAATTGGATACAAATCAGATGTATCAGACGGAGGACTTCCACAAAATATTCGTGTTATATTTAGAAGGTCGGCCGATTTGGGAACGAGTTATGGCCAGCTGGAGAGGCTCCAGATTTGTGCACCTGAGGAGTCATTCACAAACAATTTAGAGTAATGAGTAGTGAAGAGACTGTTGATTCTGACGATATATGAAGAACAAGTAAGGATGAACACAATTTTTTTTTATTTACATACCAAAATTGAATAAAATGACTCAAAAATAATTCCAACAGTAACTGTGTACCTGCTGGTCTCTAAATCTATTGTTGCGTTTGTAAAGTAAGTTTAGAAATAGTTATTGGAATTAAAACCACTAACACTTGCAATGCCGACAAGATAAGGAATTGAGGAATGAATAATGTGTAATTGCGTCAGATACCTCTTACACAGAAATCTTATTTACTGCCACCGGGCTCCCAGGCGGGTGGACCGGGTTCGAAACCGTGCAGTGCCATGTACCAATGAGTTTTTCAGATTTTCCAAAGACTTACGTACATTTACCGACTGCTCTAACGGTGAAAAATTCGAGAGGAAACCTGCAAACTGAGATGACCAGTGTGTAAAATGGGGTAGACACAAAAGATCCTCAAGAGTCGAAGTGCCGCTGCGGTTATTCCCGGCCCCCTATCACAAAATAAGTTAAGATATTGCTAGATGAAGCTTCTGACATGTGTTAAGCGAATCCTCTTCTAATTGCAATCTCTTAAACATTACGTCTAAATTGTATTTATATTTAAGCTCAAAGTAATTCAACAGAGACCATCTAACTGCAAGAGACTTCCCTGATTGATTAGTGGTCACGCTCGTTGCGTCTCTACGGCACTCGGAAGCTTAAAAAGCTCGACTAAACCAAGTCGTTACTTTAGATTTACGGTCACTGAACGATGAATAAATCGGAAATCAAAGCATTTCAATCCAGTGAGTTAATTACCCTGTGATGTAACTTCTAAACTAGAACGTTTGGCCTATAGACGACTTTATAAGTCTACTTATTAGGTTATATTCTAAATTCCTTTTGATGAAATTGATCCAAATTTCTTTTAGGTATAGTATATAGTTACTAATGTAATGTTATAAATTGTCATATGCTTGCAGTGCGACGGAGTCCAGACTTCCAAGATACAGGTTTCGACTTTGTTTGTAAATCGGAGGTCCTATTATTGTGCCTTGTAATAAGTAAATAAACTTTTAATTTTTCATAGATCTTTGTAATAGATCCAGAGAAATCACTATGAAGACCACTGAAGACGTATTTTACGTAAGACTCTGAAAGCATTATCTAATAGATTGAATATTTTTCAAAACAGCGTCAATTATAAAGATCGGATAGGATTAAATACAATCGTAGATTTAGCGTCCTATAGGAAATAATATATCATGATTTCAATCCAGGTTTTGGAAATAAATATAAATTTTTCACATAAGTTGCCATATTGAAATCCCCTCAGAATTGGCAACTCTTAATGGACGCTGAAGACGAAAGCTAGAACTGTATACATGCTTCAATTCTCTCCGAATAGATTTATAACAAAGATCTACCGCATCAGTCGGAGCTTATTACCAAGGTCACAAGATATGCAGCATTTATTCTTCGATATAATTCTTGGCTGCGCACGCGGCGCTCTTCCTATTTTCTAATGTATATCGACGCACGCGCACTGCGTAGACAATTTGTTTTATATTTTTAGACTCCTGTAAATTTTTACGACTGCATTCTCATTTGTCGTCAACGGTTAGTTAGACTTTGTCTAACGATTCGATATCTATTCTCAACTTATTAAATGATTTACCTAGTTTGTTCTAGTTTTAATTAAAAACCGTGTCATGCTGGCCATAAAGAATAGCACCACCCCAACTCTTCCCGTGGGTGTCGTACGAGGCGACTAAGGGTCTTAGTGGATACTATTCTACACCACTTAGACGGCGATAGGCCCGCCACCTATCACGTTTGTCCACCAAATCTTACGGCGAAAAGTGGGAACTATGATGAAGGTGGTCCTCTGTCTACCCCCTCAGGTATCATGGACGTGAGAGTTAAGCTAATATGCTAGTTTATTAATTATTGTTACCTACGTACGTTTTATGTTAGTATTTTTCCGATTCGTAATCTCTATCTCTCTTTAATTACAATTTGTTTCTATTAATATCAATTGTATTACATTACATTCAATAACTTTGCTCTGTTCAGGATCACTTCATATTTTATTCGTTATCTTTTTTATTTAATTTTCTAAGATTAAAAAATCTTAGGTACTTATTTTACAGAAGAGTAACCATGTCTCTATTCTACTGATAATTTTGGTTTCATTTTGTCGGATAGCTACGGTTTTATATTAGAATTACAATAATTTATTTCATACTATACAATTTGAAATATACATGTCAAAAACATAATTCTTAATTGTAGAATGATCGTCAGATAAATTAATTTAATATAAAATAATGTAATAAACATTGAAAATAAATTGGTAGGTAACTACGTAACTGCCTATAATGTAACGAATGACAATAATTATTGTCAATGAATTATGGAGATGATTTTAATGTCAGATAAATACATAATAAAGATGTCAAATTCAAAATGTCATGTCCATAAATTCCATAACTGAATAAAATTCTTTATCTAATAAAAGGTTTCTCAGTCGGCGATTTAGACTTTGGAACTTAATCCTTTTCAGTACCAACTACATAACACGATTACATTTAGAATAATCTACTCGACATTAGATTTAGTTTCAGTTCGTAACTTTGTTGTATTTCGTTTCGGGTACACTTTATATTTTATGTTAATGGTTGGTTCTTAATCGTTTTCGGTATACGATTCAGGTTACGACTCGTGACCCCACTAATTTGACCCACTAGTGGTACA
Source organism: Hofmannophila pseudospretella (assembly GCA_947369225.1). Lineage (NCBI taxonomy): Eukaryota > Metazoa > Arthropoda > Insecta > Lepidoptera > Oecophoridae > Hofmannophila > Hofmannophila pseudospretella. The sequence goes on from OX376324.1 coordinate 1,214,846, forward strand.
GTATCTCGATATAATGGGCTAGTGATCCCACTGTCTGGTGATCTGGTCACCAGTATTATACAATATTTTAGGAACTCAACTTTAATTGGGAAATCGAAATAATTATTTTCCGAATCCGAATACATCGGGTAGTTTACTGATGAAGTAAAAATAATTACAAATTTGGAATTATAGCTTCGCAGACGTAGTTGGTACGATGTTTTGTGGTGTGATTGGTGTTTTTTTTATATAACTAAATTCGGCGGCACGTAAAAAAAATATTCGGGGTTCGAGCTATGGAGTCTTTTCCCGTAGTACTAGTACGGTTGGCATTCCCTGGCTTAGCGGAGCTTCAAAGGAATCGATGGGCAAAGTCTTCAAGACGAGGCAAGATCTTCAAATGGCTTCACGGGAAGTATTAAATCGAAGTAAATAGCACGTAGATTGGTAGCGAAATATTGGTAGATAAAATAGTTCCCTGGAACTAGCAACACTGTCTCTATTTAACTTTACTTTCGTTTTATTTCACATCAGAAGCTTTAATTGTTATAGCCCAATTACAATCAAAGCAGATTTTATTGTTCACTATATTTTAAAGATGCAATTCGGTTGGTTTAGTAGCAAGTAATGACTGATTTGTTTAGCTTCGTTCGTTTTTTCATGAGTCATGCAAGAGAATAAGAATAAGTTTATTTGTGCGGTAAGATGACAAAGGATTCATAGTCCATACACAAGTAGGAACTTAAGCATAGGTTATATTAAACTAAATAAAATTCGTGAGCAAAAGGTAACAATAAACGCTGACCTCCGAACTAGGAAGTTCCTGTACCTCAGAGGACTGTTCTCTTCTGTGACCGTGGAAATGATCATGTAACAGACGTTGGCCAAGCCGAGAAAATATAAAACTGACATAATTAATACTAACAACAATATAAAAGAAGAAAAAGCAACAGTCCTTTGAAAGTAAAACAAAAAAGAACAATAATAAAGGTTAATATAAGGGGTTATAGCACATAATGCAATGTGTGTGGGAGGGTGCGTGTGTTTGAGGGTGCGAGTGTTTGAGGGTGTGTGTGTGTGACAGAGGATGAGTCATGAGAGAATGATGAGTGATGAGACGAATCATGCAAGAGTTCGTCTCATCACTCATCATTTTATGATGGTTTTCATGAAAGACCAAAATGTTATCTGGGAATCAACATGTTTCATTCATCCATTCATTAATTTTATTTTAATAAAATCTCACTGTACTGTAACCTGCACTACTGCAAATAAAATCTTATCCTATCATTTGAATCTTCATCACGGCAACACCAATCCTTGCAAGGGACTTCAATAGGCTGATGATGATTAGCTGAATCTTTCTGATGATTTCATTTTCAAGCCAAGTCCCGTAAACACTTCATTCACTTGTTTTCCATCCTGCCCCCGCCCTATCGGCGCAAGTGACTCACGCGCAGGGACGCGTTCCTTACGGCATCTAAATATACCCGGCGATGACGTCATCTTGTGCACCATACAGCGTGACAAAAACGAGAGTTTGCCACCCGAGCTTGGCCAATTTAGATGTCACTCTGACCTATATTTAGTAGCGGTAAGTGAGGTGAGATAGATAGGGAATGTATGTCGATTTATTTTAGAAGTGTTGGTTGATGGAACACTTGTAACTGATTAGGGTGAAAGGAAAAGAGGTGCAGTTGTAACAATGTAAAGAATGGAAAAGGAGAAAGCGAAACACATGAAGAATCTTATCTTATGATATGGGCCGGGAATAACCCAGCGGCACTTCGACCCTTGAGGATCTTTTGTGCCTACCCCAGTTTACACACTGGTCATCTCAGTGTGCAGGTTTCCTGCCGATGTTTTCCTTCACCGTTAGAGCAGTCGGTAAATGTACATAAGTCTTCGAAAAATACGAAAAACTCATTTGTACATGGCACTGCATGGTTTCGAACCTGGACCTCCGGCAAGGGAGTCCGATGTCCTAGCCACTGTGCCACCGACGCTCTTAACACATGAAGAAACATGATGGTAAAGTTATTTTCGATTAACAGTAAATATAATAAAACTCATTATTATATTTACACCAAATTATAGCAACCGCATGTTACAATAGAAAAATGGACGTCGAATTTAGAACCTCTTCTTTTTTTTGTCGTCAGTTAAAAACGAAAAAGCATTATCAAATTATTAACAAAGTGAAGAAAAGGTATAGGTATGAAATCTTCGTATATAGTCGTAATGGCGGAGTCGCTGCAGGACCTTCAAGAAATGCTGGACAATCTCAATGCTGCTTCACGACTTGTCGGTCTCGGGATGAACTTGGACAAGACTAAGGTCATGTTCAATGGCCATGTCGTTCCGGGACCGATTATCGTCGATGGTACGGGCCTCGAAGTTGTGCAACAATACGTCTACCTCGGGCAGACTGTGCAATTAGGTAGAAACAACTTCGAGAAAGAAGCCGACAGAAGAATTCAGCTGGGTTGGGCAGCATTTAGGAAGTTACGTCACATCTTCTCGTCGCCCATACCTCAATGTCTAAAGACAAGAGTCTTTAACCAGTGCGTCCTACCAGTAATGACCTACGGAGCCGAAACGTGGACACTGACGGTGCGACTGGTTCACAAATTGAAAGTCGCTCAGCGTGCTATGGAAAGAGCTATGCTCGGAGTATCTCTGCTGGATCGAATCCGAAATGAGGAGATCCGGCATAGAACAAAAGTTATCGACATAGCTCATAAGATTAGCAAGCTGAAGTGGCAGTGGGCCGGTCACATCTGTCGCAGAACCGACAACCGCTGGGGTAGACGAGTTCTGGAGTGGAGACCGCGTTTGGGAAAACGTAGGGTGGGACGCCCCCCTGCTAGATGGAGAGACGATCTGCGCAAGGTGGCTGGCAGCGACTGGATAAGAAGAGCCGTAGATCGGGCTCAATGGCGCGCCTTGGGAGAGGCCTATGTCCAGCAGTGAACTAGAGTAGGCTGCTGATGATGATGATGAAATCTTATGAAAAAAAAATTGTAGATTTTTATGTTATAACTTTATAACAAAAAGTAATTAGAAGCAAAACTAAAAGCAAAGTCAGAAAAGTTTTAGTTTGTTCAGAAATGTTTTTAAAAATTCCGACTAAAGAACTCTGGAAATTAGAGATGTATTTATAAACATGCATGATATTATAGCAATGTAAAATACGAATAGCTAAACACATCTTTCATACTGAAGTATAACAAATGTAACGTTTCGCTAAATATTTCCACGGGTACTACCCACAGTAACAGACGGAATCGGAATGAATGGTTACATAAACACACGCTAAAGACACTAACATATGAACAGACGGAGGCACTCTTACAGTTCACAATGTGAGTATAATTCTGTACTCAAATTGTGAATTGTAAGATCTACATTCACATATAAATAACTACCATAGAAATGTACTCACACATACACACACACATACACACACACACACACATAACAATTACATACTCCTACATACACTCACACACTAAATTATTGTTATGTTTGGATATGGAAGAGCGTTGCCTCCTGGCACAAGCATTATTTGCTTAAAAGGAGGCCTCGATCACGGATATAAAAATGTTGTAACTTTTTAAGGAAAATAAATTTATTTAATTTAATTTAATTTAATTTTTAATTTTAATAAACTGAACAAATTCCTCTTTGATTTAGGCAACTGTCTCCTTGGCCGTGTGCTGGGCTTTGAGCATACGTGAAACGAATGACATGCAAGACAGATATTCATGACGCTCCATTCTCTCCTATCCCGCAAGGGACATCGCCCATGATATGATTTGGGTCAAAACTGGCAATGATTTCAATGTCTAACATATTCCACTAGATCAAAGAAAATTCCCCTCATTTCAAAAATGTCGCAACTGATCGTCTGAGAAACAGACTTTCCTTCCAGTTTGGTCGATTTTAGGAGAGCGTTCCATCATCATCATCAGCCTATTAATGTCCCCACTGTTGGGGCACAGGCCGCTCCTTGCACAGGAGGGTACAGGCCATGATCCATCGAGCGGGCCCAGTGCTGATTTGTGGATTTCACACGCTTTTCGGAAACTTTTTATTTCCTCAGACATGCAGGTTACTTTACGATGTTTTTCTTCACCGTTAGAGCAGCGTTCCATAACCAGTTGAAATAATTCACACAGTTGTCAACACAACTGTCCGTCTTCCATTACCGCGTTAACAGCTGAAAATTATCAAACTTTTATTTGATACAAGCAATGGAAGTGATTCCATTCCTTTGCTCCCTATTGCTCCCTATTAGGAGCAATAAGAACGTAGGTAGATAGTATTATAAACAGGGTCGTTCCTCAAATAACCTACAGCGTCCACCAACTCTGACTCACGCGGGACCGTAAAACAAAATATTTGTCGGCAGCTTTGCGTAAATTGCTGGCGCGCTTCCTAGGATTGCTAAATTTAGCAGTACAATACACTATTTAGTCATCGGTTATCACATCACTTATCGATAACGGTATGCGGGATCTTGGGCCATGGTAACCAGCAATGTTTAGGTTTCTTCTCTTCTAAGTCGTTTTCCTCATTGCTGAGGGTCATGATCATAGAACGACTCTCGTGGCAGATTTAATGGGGTGATTTGCCATTTCCTTCCCCAATTAACACACTGGTTATCTCGGTGTGCAGGTTTCCTCACGATGTTTTCCTTCACCGTCAGAGCAGTCGGTAAATGTAAGTAGTCTTTCGAAAAAATAGAAAAACTCATTGGTATACATGGCATTGTCTGGTTTCGAACCCGGACCTCCCGCATGGGAGTCCGACGTCCTAGCCACGACGCCACCGACGCTCTTGGTTTCTTAATTAGATATATATCTTTATTGTGCTGTGTGGCACCACCCCAATTCTTGCCGAGGGCAACGTACGAGGCGTTAAGGATCTTAGACGGCTCGGCTGGCCCTTATCACGATTGTCCACCAAATCTTACGGCGAAAAGTGGGAACTACCTTTGATTGAAGGTGGATCCCTGTCTACCCCCTCGAGGATTATGGACATGAGAGTTGACCTTCACTTCTTTCATTTAACCTTCAACTCTTTTTGAACTGACACCATCAACTTACAAACGTCAACCCCCATCATGGTCCGTTTGACTGACGATCAACCTCTAGTCTATCACCAAATCTCACCACCTACATGGTGATGTATTCCGGTAGAGATGGAGCTTAAAAGAATCAGTCTTTTCCAAGATACGAGTAAGTAGCGTATCAGTGATGTATTCAAAATTGTTGATACTTAAAGCGATTTCAACTAAAGATAGACATAAACAAATGAACGGAATATCATCATCAGCCTATTAATGTCCCCACTGTTGGGGCACAGGTCTCCCCTTGTACAAGGAGGTATGGTCCATGATCAACTAACCGGGCCCAGTGCTGATTGGTAGATTTCACACACCTTCGACAACTTTTAATTTCCTCAGACATGCAGGTTTCCTCACGATGTTTTCCTTCACCGTTAGAGCAGTCAGTAAATGTACGTAAGTCTTCGAAAAAATCGGAAAAACTCATTGGTACATGCCATTGCATGGTTTCGAACCCGGATCTCCCACATGGGAATCCGGCGTCCTAGCCACTAGGCCACCGACGCTCTTGAATGGTATATACGGAGACTCAATAGTTCGGTATACATGTACAACAGAACTACTGAATACGGAGACCAGAGAATCATTGGCGCAATTCTTGGCCAAGAATAAGCTTCGCGGTTTCGACCTACGACGTAAGATTAACATTGTAGCTGCTGGCTCTGACGATGGGCTCCGATGTAATTCTTGATGATTCTTGATCATTAGGTGCGGGCCGACTAAATGGGCTGTCACTAATTTAGGTTATCGACGCGTCTGGTGTGTGACTAATATACGCTTATGGTTTAAGGCATGAGCAGAGAGTTTCCAAGTGAATTATGTTAAGGGAAAACGCTTTGGTTCAGTATACAGTCCTTATGTTATTTACGTCCCACTGAACATTTCTAGCGTCGGTGGCCTAATGGCCTAGTGTACTAATGAGTTTTTCGGATTTTTTCCAAGACTTACGTACATTTACCGACTGCTATAACGGTGAAGGAAAACATCGCGAGGAATCCTGCATATCTGAGGAAATGGAAAATTTCCAAAGGCGTGTAAAATCCACCATCACCATTGGGCCCGCTCGGTAGATCATGGCCCGTACCACCTTGTGCAAGGGGAGGCCTAACAGTGGGGACATTAATAGGCTGATGATAATGATGATGAACATTTCTAGAAACAAGAACTAGGGCGAGTGAGATGGGAGGGCGAGTTATGTGGATAGTCATATAACTTGCCTTCCCTCGCCCAAAAATAAGTACTGCATAAGTTTTAGAGCTTTGGCTTAGCAAATATACATTACATATAGTGCTTTGTACATTAATTTTAAATTTGTATGAGTATTTGGCAATAAATGTATTTCTATTTCTTAGGTACAGCAAAAATGTATACAGCCTAAGCTGTACCCATTACAGCTTATGCTGTATCCATTTTTGTTATCCAACAACTCTTGGGATATGACACTGCTGCTACAAATCCTTCATCAAATGGTAAGTAAAATACCCACCGGGCCCAGCTGTCTCTTTCTGCTAGTTGAATGTATAGAGCCCAAAATTGGTTGCAAGCGGCACAAGCGTTTGACTATCTTTCAAAATCGTCCACCGCTGAGCTGAAGCAATGAGTGCTCAAGCTATTAACACATGCGTCACTACTGCAATGCAATTTGTTCGACATCTGCCAAGAGATGCAACTAGACTGCAGCGATGTATTAACTGAAGAACGCTTACAGTTTCATCTATGACTTCGGGTCTACAGACGGAGTAAACAAAATTGTAGTTGCACTAAGCATGTTTCAGATGTTATTTAAGACCGTGATTGTCAAATGCTGCAAGAGGTAAAGTCGAGAAACGAAGGTTCCTCGATCAAACGAAATGATCAAATCACATGTCAGGATTGAGATTTGTGGTGCTTCATTCTCGCTGCCGAAAAGTCGTAACAGATTTAATGAAAGAAACTTAAAAAAGATTTCGGACAAGAATTACAACATTGTTGTTATAGAGAAACGAGCCAACAGTAAACCATTGACGCAACAAGTAATAAATCTAGTAGTCAAGAGAGCTCCTAAGGCTCAATTTACATTGCCGCGGAATGGAATGAAGCGAATTTTCGCAACGTCATTGAACATAGCATAATGAACTTTATGTCAATTGTGTAACATACAAAGTAAATACGCTTTACCGCTAGGGGAATTCTCGAGAATGCGCGAGGATTCCCCGGAAGACGCGCGACCTCTTTTTTGGCTCGTATCTAGTTTGTATGTTACACAATTGACATAAAGTTCATTATGCTATGTACAATTACGTTGCGAAAATTCGCTTCATTCCATTCCGCGGCAATGTAAATTGAACCTTAGACTAAATTGCATTCCGTCGGTCAATACGTAGAACTAGTGAAAATAAACCCATCGCGTCTTCTACAAAAGTGTGCAAGGCAAGATGAATCTGTGACGTTAAACTTCCGTCTTCTATTTATAGATTATTACTCGTATGTAAGAATAATATTTATAGATTATAATTTACTATTCAATTTAAAGATTAAATATTTGTAGATTTGTGCTTGTTATTATACTGGGGGAACTGGAAAGAATAGAGGAAGCAGCTCAACTTGACCTGTAATTTGTGCTTGTTATTACTCTGGGGGAACTGGAAAGAATAGAGGAAGCAGCTCAAATTGACCTGTAATTTGTGCTTGTTATTACTCTGGGGGAACTGGAAAGAATAGAGGAAGCAGCTCAACTTGACCTGTAATTTGTGCTTGTTATTACTCTGGGGGAACTGGAAAGAATAGAGGAAGCAGCTCAACTTGACCTGTAATTTGTGCTTGTTATTACTCTGGGGGAACTGGAAAGAATAGAGGAAGCAGCTCAACTTGACCTGTAATTTGTGCTTGTTATTACTCTGGGGGAACTGGAAAGAATAGAGGAAGCAGCTCAACTTGACCTGTAATTTGTGCTTGTTATTACTCTGGGGGAACTGGAAAGAATAGAGGAAGCAGCTCAACTTGACCTGTAATTTGTGCTTGTTATTACTCTGGGGGAACTGGAAAGAATAGAGGAAGCAGCTCAACTTGACCTGTAATTTGTGCTTGTTATTACTCTGGGGGAACTGGAAAGAATAGAGGAAGCAGCTCAACTTGACCTGTAATTTTTGTAGTTCCTGTGAACTTACTGATAAAACCATTCATACATTTTTAGTTCCTTTGAATTTGATGATTGATGACATTCATTCATTTAATCAAATTCACGCCTGAATTTGAATAAATGAATGAATGTGAATGAAAAAAATCACAGGAACTTAAAATTTGGTTTCTACAAAAATTACAGGGGTTTGGAGTTGAGGAGCTCGTAGCCTAGTTCCGAGCACGGTCCGAAAGTGATCATGCAGGTTAAGCGACGTTAGCGCGGTCGGTACCTGGATGGGAGACCGCTAGTGGCATACTTCATCTTAGCTCATCCGTGCCTCGGAAAGCACGTTAAACAGTCGGTCCCGGTTGTTGTCGTTCGACAGCAGTCGTTAAGCCATGTCAGAGGCCTACGGGCGGCCTGAACAACTCTGACAAATAGGTTGGCCACTAACCATACGCTAAGCAAGCAAGCAACAGGGGTTTGATGTCCAAATATGACCTTTTGGACAGTACTTATTGGTTGAACCCATTAAGGAACGAACGCCCGTGGGAGACTGTTCTTTCATCCAAGGAGTTAGAACTCTCGAAATTCGAGAGAACTTACGGTAATGACAACAATGAACAAAGAAATAAAACAAATCTTCAGTATTGCTAATGAAAATTATACGGCATTCTTAGTATTAAAATAGGCAATTCAGACAACATTTTAGACTAGACAAACTTAGTAACTACTTTCAAAACTATGACCGAAGCACATATGGAACACAATGTGATGAAATACTCTCCTATGAAATGAATTTACTCCCCTTCTTAACGCTATGTCATTACGAGTAAGTACCTATAATAATAAGGTCTAAAAATGGTCGGAAACTTTATGACCTACAATAGGTCAACACTAAAATTAAATGAACCCATTATAATCGTTCATCTCTGTCCAATCGTTACATTTCCGAAACGGGTCATCTTTGCAGCCGTCGCGGTTATCAGTAACCCGAGCAGTGACAGTGGAACTGCTGATGCTGTCAGCTCTCTTAACCTTCTGGCCTTTGAAGGAGGGCCTGATGACGGACGACCACATTTTGCCGAAGATCGACATCAGACCAATGACGGAGAGACCGAGAAGGAAACCCTGGAACACAGAACGTCATGTTATGTTGAATGTGTATTTTGTGGACTAAACGATATTTACTAACCTGCCTGCCTGCCTGTAAAATGTGCAAGGCAACAGCAAACCATCCCTATTAAATCTGCCTAAGCAGTCGTTCCATATGTGGTTAATTCAGGAGTATTATCATGGCGACAAAACAATGACGAATTTGATTTAATTACGAAAGAAAATGTACGATATTTGGCGACAGAATTTACACCTATACATGATTGGTAGCCTTACGGATCCTTTTCGGAGTCCTACAACCGAACAAGTTGTGGTCTAAATAACATAAAGTTATAATAAAATAGATTTGGACCGGAATGAGACCTTCCAGAACTTCCATGACATGCATTTCTTGGAATCCACTGCATTACCCCTTAATTGCATTTTTAAACTTTCACGGGAAAAAAATGGGTTGTTCAATACACAACTGGGAATCAGCAATTCATTAAAACACCAAATATTTTGATAAGATGATGATAATGATTAATGATGCTCTAAGGATTTAATAGATATTAGAAATTTAAATACACAGCGAAAGTTAAAATCTACAACTATTTTAAATGAAGACGGACAAATACTCATAGACAAGAAACACATAGCCGAAAGATGGAAAAGATACTTAGAAGATTTGTATAAGGGTGAAGATCTGAAAGACACATCACACCATCTTGAGAAGGAATTAGAAGTTGACTTTGACGACCTAGATCCAGAAATTACTAGAGAAGAATTTGATACAGCACTAAACACAATAAGTAATGGAAACGCTGTTGCAGATGATGTTATATTCATCGAATTTATAAAATACTGCAACAATAATCTACTATTAGATGAGATTTTCCAGTTAACAAAAGATATTTACAATACGGGAGTAGTACCAATAGATTTGAAAATTACTATAACAGTGACCTTACAAAGAAACCTAACTCTTTACAATGTCAAGAACATAGAACACTCAGTCTCATATCCCAAGCATCCAAATTTATTTTTAAAATAATACAAAACAGACCAAAAAAAGACCAATTAAACCGGATAATAAAACGGCCGAAGAGGTAAAAAGTTTCAAATATTTGGAAAGTTTTAACATTATTACAACGGATTCACGATGTACACAATATTAGATCAAGAATTGCAATAACCAATCAATCCTTTAACAAAAAAAACATATTATCCGATCTAAAATAACAATTCATAACATCCTTTGTGTGGAGCATAGCACTGTAGAGCTGCGATACTTGAACTATGACTCCGTGGGATAGAGAATATTTGGAGGCTTTTGATATTTGGTGCTTGAGAAAGATGGAAAAGATAAACTGGACAGAGAGTGACAACTGAAGAGGTATTAGCAAGAGTGAAAGAACACAAAAACATCTTGAAGACAATTGAAAATAGAAGAGGAAATATGGTTGGCCACATTATACGACATGACATTAGAAACCTAATAGAAGGAAAAGTGGAAGGCAAGCGTGGACGAGGAAAACTGAGGACGTGGAAGAAAAGGATGGCGTTGCTTCCTATAAGGAGGTTAAAGAAAAGGCTTTGGATAGGACACTATGGCGTTTACCATACCGATAATAGCTTGGCTCTTAAATTTAAGAAGAGAAGAAGGATTTATTGCAGCTAATGTACAAAATGACATTACTACCTTTTCATGACTATTAGCCGTGCCCGAAGATCATTATGAAATCATTAAAGGTTATTACACCCAGTTCATCATTTGTCCTACTGCCTGTCCCCCTTTAACAATCAATTCATCACCATCGTTGGCAGCAGGCCAGGCGGATGAGATTATCAATGAGCGCCATCGAAATATCTCTGGGATGAATTACTGTAATACAGTAGTGGAACTAGGTTTTTGGCGCCCCGGTTAATATCTGATGTGACCGCCCCCATGAGATAAAGTAGATAATACCTACGTAAATAGGGGAAACAAGAGTAGCCATGGTTGTGTATATAAAATTATATCCAAATTATGGATAAGTAAATCCATCTCACCTGGTATTTGTCTGAACTCTTTTGACCCCCATTTAATTGATTGAATGCAACCCTCCCATTGAAATCACAGAATTACAACTTTTTAGTTTGCGGCCCTCTTATAGTAAGAGGGCCACAAACCTACCCTTTCTACAGCACTGTCCAAGTCTAGTCTCGTAAACACGTCTACATTCAGGATGTTTGTTTCGGACTATTCTGAAAATAAATGAGAATGTGTGTAGTATTAAAGGTGATTCTCATACATCCGCAATTTGTGTAAAATATTTAAATCTTGATAGAAAATAAACATAAACGTAAAGTGTTCGTCCAGAATAGACCACCATGAAAGAAACTCGTCGAAATTCTACACGTCATACTGAGAGATGAATATGTAATGGTTAGATAAAAGTCTTCTTTCTTTCTTCAAGAAGCTCATGTTAGAAGAATAGGAACATAGGATGAATAAGATGGAAGAACAGAATAAGAGAAAGTATTAGTGAACAGTTGGGCAAACGTAGTGTGGGACGCCCCTCTGCTAGATGGATCGACGATCTGCGCAAGGTGGCTGGCAGCGACTGGATGAGAAGAGCCGAAGATCGGGCTCAATGGCGCGCCCTGGGAGAGGCCTATGTCCGGCAGTGGACTAGAGTAGGCTGCTGATGATTAGTGAACAGGTTTTTGCACTGTAATAATTTTCGAAGGAAATATTGACGAATCCAATTAAAGCTCTACTTCGCTGCTTCAATAGGGGAACCACTATACGATATACAACACACAACAACAAAGCTTCAGTAGTCCTGGTTGGCAGAATAAACATAAAATATACTTTGGAATCACCAAGTCATTTTAGCTACTACCCCTCACTGAAGTAGAAAATTAAATCTTTTGACTGACAGCTCCAGTGTTGAAACTTGTTATAAGTTAGTGCATGTAGTGTCTAATTCTCCTTTTGAAGAAGAAACAGGAGGAAAAAGGACATGGAATAAAGAAAACTTAGTAGGAACGGAAAAAAAAGAAGCAAGAAAAGAAGAAGTGGAAGCTACTTACGATGCTGCCGCCGAGATCGGAGAGGAACAGGTTCCAGTCGTAGTTGTATCTCTCTTCGTGCACAGACACCATCATCGTGTTGAAGTACATGTACAGCTGGAAACCATGACGACATTACTTCTACATTTTGTATTATTTCACCACAATTTTTTGTTACACATAATTTTGTGTTGTTAATATTTATTTAATAAATTATTTATATGATAAGTTGCTGTACAATCAACATGTAATAAATAAATAAATGTCGGGTGAAACAATTTTACTTGAGATTGATGAGGTTGATCGCATCGCATGTTTGCCTATCGATTCTAAGAAATATTTGAACAGGTTACTGTCAGTTATAAAATCTGAAGGTTGCTTTATTTTTTACTTCCATACTCTGCATTTCCTCAATCTTCGTTTTGATCTTCAAACATACCTGTGACTGCAACTCTGCATCTCCCACCCTGACGGTCCAGCGCTGGGCAATAGAGTCCCACATATGGGTGTTTCTGCTGGTCACATACGCGTTATACAGCAAAGCGCGACAGAACCGTGGGCATGAGGTGCAGTTGTGATTATGGAAGGTGCTGGAAAATACAAAATCAAAGGGTATAGAGTGGATACGTGATGGTGAGTGGTTGAATGGTTAGTTTACCATGGTACCGAAAGGATCTTATCTTATCTTGTGACAGGGGGCCGGGGATAAACACCAGCGGCACTTCGACCCTCGGGGATCTTTTGTGCTCACCCCTTTCCTTAATCTCCTTCCCCCAGAAGACTTATGCGCTTTCTAGTGTGGATAGAAAGGATACGCGGGCCTCTTTAGAAATACAGCAGTAGAATACGAGGAAAAGTGGCAACAGATTTCAAAAGAGTACAATCAATAATAGGTCAACCATTAATGGCCTATTGAATGCTAGCTTAGGAGAACCTAATAGAACGCGCGGCTACTCCTAATATGTTACCAATACAACTGAACACCTAAACACCATCTATGTAACTACCATATCGTGTTTGAAAGCACTTACCTCGAATAATCACTGATGAGGCCCCTCATAGATACCGAATTGTCACACCGAGGTAAGTCGCTGATCATCCAGGGTCCGGAGCAGCCGGCCTGCTCGCCAACTATATCCGAAACGTACTTGAAAGTGCACTGGAAATCGGAAAAGTAGGGAATTTCATGAACGTGGCTAAGAAAAGGTATTGTTTAAATTGCATAAATCCTAAGAAAATCGAAGGATGGCGTAACGACTGGATGAGACGCGCCGAAGACCAGGTTCAATGGCGCGCTCTGGGAGAGGCCTATGCCCGGCAATGGACTACAAAGTTAGGCCTACTCCTCTAGCACCTCGGGGCAAAATCTAAGCCCTTATGTCACCCAAGGTTCTTTTAAAAAACCTGGGTATGTCAATGTTCAATCCCATTTTTAAACCAGTTTTCTCCTGAGCTCACTCATGAATTGCCCGCGGTACCTCCAAGTTTTACCACTGGTGGTATCATGGACAGTTTTATTTACCCGTAGTATTACCTTGACCTAATCAGATTATCCTTGGTACCGCCAAGTTGTACTACTGGTGGTACCTCAAGCCTGATGCCAGTTCAGTAACTCAATAGAGTAAGTAACCACCACCCCTACCACTATTACACCTCGTACTCACATTATTGGCGCTGTAATCATGTCCGGTGGTACAAGGATCCCTCTCTCTGCTCAGTTTATTGTACACGTCTACTGTGAGCTTTACCTCCACTGTCTCGCCGGTGTTGACGAATAAATGCTCCACCAGACCTCCGTTGTAGACGTGCACTTCTGCCAAATAGACATTATTCTTATAGGGTTAGCAGGCATCACATCCTGCAAAGACAGGCCGTACCACGGGATGACTAGGAGGATTTGAATAGGAGGTGACATTTCGGCAGTGTTTTTGTCGTATTCTGCACCAGTTGTGTGCAGTTCATTCTTCAGTTCTAATGTGTTATAAAAGTTATTGGAATTTTGTAGGTTTCCATTAGGTCACCTCTATCTGCGATGTCATCACCGTTTCATTGTCGGTAAATTCAACATGTTGATAATCTCTTCAGAAGTACAGTAATACTGAATCTGTTAAAATAATTCCCTATTATATTTTATTTATATTTTGTTATCTTAAAACTGCCGATAGCTAACGCGGCACGGTATTAGAACGCGGAAACTATCGGTGATCTCGATTTCCTTAGGTCTTTTAAGTTTTAGTAACAAAGCGCGTTCCCCGAAGTTCATGGCTTATAGGCGCCTTCTTCGCAACCTTCTCTTCTATACTAGACGGTTTCAACACTAACCTTAGAGTCCTTAGATGAAGATGTTTGGCGATGAAAAAAATTGCATGCCGAAGAAAGAAGAAAATGGGTCATTAGTTTTGTTTGCATTTGTATTATGAAAATTAATTCAGCCGGTGGATATCTTAGGGTACCTAATACCTATCATTATTATTATGTAGCCTAGTTTTCCTACTCCCAATCCGATCCTAGGTTATCTATCCTTACAGAAATGTAATCTGTCCTCCGTTCAACATTTTCAGCTTTACGTCTGGAAGTCCGAACGCAACAAGTCACTAATACTCACCAGTAAAAGGTTCCCTGCTATAATGCACATACACATGGTACCCTGGAGCGTCCAGACCGGAGCTGGTTGCCACGTCTTCAGCGCTATGCTGCAGCGCTATAGAATATCCGGAATCCCTGGTGGCTCGCGTTTGAGGCGCTTTCGGGATCAGGGTATGGCAGCGACCCAATGTGAAGGTCATGGTTGGTCTGATCTCCACGTCTGGTGCCAAAGTTACATGGTTATTACAGACATCTAGGATAATCGTAGTCAGGATAGGATAGGATAGGATCAAGCTAAGATTTCTAATTTTCAACGCGGATCCCATGTGGATGATAATGTGGTTAGGTTAGAGAGCTAGGACGGGAGCAAGCGAAGCGGGCTCAAAACTCCATCGTGCACCTAACACGAATGAAGAGTTAGGATAGGTTAGAAGACCAGAGGGAAATGCCGAGGTCAACGAAAGAAGAACTCGCTGCGCTTCGTAGGTACCATTCTGAGGCTGACAATTTTTGAAGGCAGGAGGATCTAATATAGATATTTCGCAATTGTGAGGATGGATATCCGGTTTTATTCTAATTTCGGGGTTTTAGGAGGAAGAAGAAATGGTAGAAGGAAACGGTTATGAGGTGATGATCTTGGCAACTATCTTTGGTGCGGTGTTCAACAAAGTCAACTTTAATGAAGATCTCATAACCAGAATCAATCAGCTAGTATTAAGTCCCAGAACAAAAGTCAGAATTCCGGACATCCCTTGCTACACTTGTACTTACTGTCTGCCTCTGCATTCAAGCCATATTGCGGGAAGAACTCGTCATGGGTATAGGTGATCTCATCCCACAAGTCGTCGAGGGAATGTGAGAAGTTGTAGTGGTCGAACTCTGAGGAGTAGCGGGGATGCGCGTAGAGGCCGTGTTTCTGGCGGTATTAATAGAAGAAGAAGGTTAGGTATAAACAAGCAAAAATCGAATCGATATTTTGATCAAACTCATTTACAGAGACGGACATAATGTGTGGGCTTAATAGCACATTCCGTAGCCGCACGACTTTGAATGTCTAACATGCCAGAAAGTGGTCATCTCACATCACTTTGACGTTATTAAAAGGGGTTTCGACGCCCCGCGCCGCTAACCTCGAGGGAGTTTGTGATCAGTGTTATATACATCCTAAGATTTTGAAATTCTCTTATACATTAGTCTGGAATTGTCGCACAAACCCTTTGGCTCGCTGTCAGTTTTGGCTCACTTCATCTAAAGGAGAGGGTGCCACAAGTCAAATTTCTGTGGTTATATCACTTACCTCCATCTCCTGGAACTTGTAAGGCGGCTCCCGGCAGAACGTGACGCTTGGGTACAAGATGGTCTCGTTAAAGTCGAAGTGCGTGTACGTCGATATCGGCACGTCTATCAGCTTCCTGACGCAGGCTGTAATCTGCAGGAAAGACAACATCAGCTCTGCGATCATGATCTTTAACTTTTGTAAGGAATAATTCATACACATTATTGTATTAACAGTATATTTCGTATACGTATATTTAAACACATTATCCCTTTCTACCTGTAACTTTTAGCTTTAATTAAAAAGCTAAATATTAACATTATTATTCAGTATATTTCGTGTAATAATAATATGCGTATTTTTTTAAAATTATTATTATTAAATAAGGAGAGCAGACGAGCTAACGTGCCACCTGATGGTAAGTGGTCACCGTCTCCCATAGACATCTCACCTCACTGTATTAATATTAGAGGGTTTTTGATGCGCTGCTCACCTTGAGGACTAAGATGGATTGCCTCATGTGCCGGAAATTACGCTGGCTCTCTTACCCTTCAAACCGAAACACAGAAATGCAAGCATCTCTGCTTCACGGCAGAAATAGATAAGAGAGTGGTACCACCCCAGGCGATCCTTCACATTAGGACCTCTATTATAATACAAATTTACACTTGTTTTTAAGTTTACTATTGGACCCCGCATTACAATACATAGGTATCAAAATTCCTATTCCAAGATTGTTGATGGATTCTTTACAGATTTCATTCTAGGTACTTCTGGTCAGTTACGCACCAGGTCAGATTTTATGCCAACATACCTGTTGCAGCACAACGATGCTGCACGCCAAGATCACGATGGTTTTTATCAAGTTGGACCCTTTGAGACAGTTCACGCATTTCTGCTTGATCGTGGAAACAGGCGGCAGAGGAGGCTCCTCCTCCTAACATTCAATCAGTAACAATGTTTCAGTTATTATTAGGTATTGTACTACGGCGCCGAATGACTCTATCCAATGGTACAACTTCCATTTTGATAGGTTACA
This sequence comes from Hofmannophila pseudospretella, assembly GCA_947369225.1. Lineage (NCBI taxonomy): Eukaryota > Metazoa > Arthropoda > Insecta > Lepidoptera > Oecophoridae > Hofmannophila > Hofmannophila pseudospretella. Next base: position 1,232,109 of record OX376324.1, read on the forward strand.
TAGTTCAAGAGCTAGTGGTATGCTGAAAGTACACCTTTTCGTGACGGTGACTTGACAAAAGTTCACTCACATACAAAGCGAGTGTGTAAGACATGAAATAGATTCCATGTCAAAAAGGCAAGTGAGATTTAATCATCATCATCATTAGCCTATTAATGTCCCCACTGTTGGGGCACAGGCCTCCCCTTACACAAGGAAGTACGGGCCATAATCCGCCGAGCGGGCCCAGTGCTGATTGGTGGATTTCACACGCCTTCGGAAGCTTTTAATTTCCTCAGTCATGCAGGTTTCCTCACGATGTTTTCCTTCACCGTTAGAGCAGGCGGTGAGATTTAATAAATATTTATTTCAGGCTGCAAACTCGCCGACTTTATGTTGTGAGTGTCAAATACTGTCTTTCTTTTTATTAAAATTATCAAATCTTACCGTCTCTTCAACCAGAACCGTCATCTTCTGATCTTCTATCCCTTGAAAGTCTGTTCGTAAACCGTCCTGTCCCCAATGGGCTCGGACAAACTATGGTGTCGGATGACCATGCCCATGGCTTGTTTATCGACATTTACAGCAGTCATAAACTTTTATGGGTGACATGACATATTCGTAATGCTGATAACCATTATTGAATATTTATTTATTGTTGATTAAAATTAAAAGGGAAATACCTTATTGAAAATGTAGTATGAGATGCAACTTGCCATATCAGATAAAGCGGTCTATCTTTCCGTTTCAGAATTTACTTATAAAAGCAATCGACCGAGGAAAGGGTGTTAAACGTTTGATCTTTGACTCAAATGAAATCTCTGGAACAGTTAGGTGGTTCGAGTTTGAGCTCATATGTTTAAGACCATAGTCCCAACTCCCACATTTGGAATCTTGAGGACCTGATGATAACCAGGAAAAAGTAAAGGGATCTCTACAGTGGTAAGTCAATTCTCAACAAAATTCTCTATTAAAGAAAAAACCGCGTCTAAATCGGATCATCGGTTGTTAAGATTATTATACCATGACGTCTGTACGTCTGTCACTGACTATGACATACGCGTGAAACTTATAACACTCCTCTTTTGGTAGGGGTTTAAAAGAGAACACTCAGTGCTTAATATTGCGTGTAATATTATATAAACGCCATTGATGTAAGTGGATGTACTCGTATATACTTATTATGTACCTATTGTATCCCACTTATCTCTTGAAGTGGTCGGCTTTACATGAAAAACAAGTTAGGTACTCCAGTTTTTATCTAGGCACTTCAACAGTACCTACCTTTAGAATTAATTTACTGTGCCCCAAAAGTACCCAGCTCTATCGCTTTTTCTAGGTGGTGTGAGTGTGACTCTAGGCAGAGTTAGTATGGGTGGTACCTGATGGTACCATACCACGCTTTCATTGCTATTTCAGTTTGAAGGGTCAAAGAGCCAGCGTAATTACTAATTACCGGCACATGAGGCTCTCCATTGAAGGCCTCAAGATTAGAAGCGTATCGAAAACGCCTGATAAAACATTATAGTGAGATGAGATGATTTGTTGTTGTTTTTTAAAGGCAAAGGGAACTGAGCCCATACATACGTCTGATGTAAACAACTCTTTCAATTCTCCATTAAAATGCTGGTGTGACACATTTCAATGCTATCTAGGAGAATCTTCCACTGCATCATCCGAACCAAAGAACAAGGCGTCCCGGGCGCAGTATGGTTCTACGCTTCTGCATCATCCGAAACCAAAAAGGAGGCGTCCCGGGCGCAGTATGGCTCTTCAAAAACCAGCCAAGTACGGATCCCGCTGCAGCGTCTTATTTGACTTTACTTCACTGTCCCACACATTATTCACATCTTGTGGAAATTCTTCGAGCAAGGAACACCATTCTTATTAGAAAAGCACTACTGTAAAACAATTTGCAAGACAAAACGAAACAAAGCTGACGTGGATGCCACAAAAGCGCGGGAGTAACTCCTGTCAGATGCATTGATTTTTTTGTTTGTTTGTTGCGGTTGGAGGTATCACTCTTTGATCAGAGTCGCGTAAATACGTCATAGTTTATTAGATATCTTCTAAAGCCCACTTGCGTTAAAGTCGGGTTAAGAGAAAACCCGAGTGTTAATGCCTAACGCGGGTTAAATACCGAAAACGTCTTGCACTTACGAAAACCCGGGGTTAAACTAGGGTTAACTCTTGTCAATTGCTTTTTTTAAGGCAAAGGGAACTGAGCCCATACAGCCATGTCTAATGTAAACAACTCTTTAATTCTCCATTAAAATGCTGGTGTGACACATTTCAATGCTATCTAGGAGTATCTTCCACGCTTCTGTATCATCCGAACCAAAGAAGAAGACGTCCCAGGCGCAGTATAGCTCTTTAAAAGCCAGCCAAGTACGGATCAGGCTGCAGTTTCTTATTTGACTTTATTTTACCGTCCCACACATTAATCACATTTTGTAGACGTTCTTCGAGTAAAAAAACATCATTCTTACTTGAAAAGCACTACTGTAAAACAATTTGCAAGACAACTAAAAAAAACTGGAGTGGACGCGACAAAAGAGCGGGAGAAATACTGGGCAGCAGTGAGATGTCCCTTTTGATCGAAAAAATATATCATATCAATTAATTAAGGCATTTAAAAGGCGCTTTTTGTTTCAAAATGAGAATACAAAACTATTTCTAAAAATGTCTTCATCATTCGTGGAACCTTAATACCAAACACTTCTTTTTAATGCCTTAATTAATTGATTTTTTTTTGATAAATTCATAATAATAACTACGACACACTTAATTTGAAAGCATTTTTATTAAAACTAAAAATATTTACAAAAATTTACACATCAGTGTAGACTCTCCAAAGTACGTGGGCTTAAACTACAATATCACTTTTAAGGCACAAACACACGATGTAAGTACAAATAATAACGGGAAACACTTCCATCACAATAAATAAAACGGTAACATCTTTAATTCTAACTTTTTTTGCTTATTCTGTATTCCTATGGCTGATAAAATCACACAGTATTGGTCCCGAAAAAAACTTTCCAGCAATTTCACTTCAATTTTAAATTGTACAAAGAGGACTATTTCGAAATAAATTCTTCTCAATTCGACATCATACTTAGGGTATATCTTATCTTCCTCTGGGTGTATTGAATTCATTCTTCAATCTTCTTCAGTTGAACAGGGAAATTACCCAGCTTAGTACAGCTATTGAAACAATAGACATTGGAGCAAGTGATGCAGTGCTAGAATTCGGTTTAATTTTACCTGCGATCTTATCCTTCACATTCTTCAATTTATCCAAGATGTCCGATCGAGCTGTAATATCACATGCAGTGTGGCTTATGGCATCCAAGACAGGAGCCGAAAAGATCCTAAAATTAACCTCACGTGGGTTCAATTTATCGTACATCCAAATCGGCAATCTATTTGACAAAATCCAAAGGTTTTGTTTGTAGTCTACTTTGATATCTGTGGGATAGATCATCGTCGTGTCATTCATGTAGATTCTTCCTTGATTCTTCATGTTGTAGTCCTTATTCGAAGTTCTCCAGCATGCCACCGCATTTAAATTTACCAAAGAGTAGAATAACACTCCAGTTGAAGAGTCTATGAAGGATGCACTGGATTGTGCATTAGGTCCTCGACTTCCTAGAAGCTTGAAAGCATGGAAATTATTGTCCGCGACAGATGTGTTCCTCAAGTACTCGGTGGAGACGGAAAACTCGTTGTAACTGGACATGGGGTGGAAGTACAAAGTGCTGAAGTTGTCAGGGTTAGGACCAGAAAGACCAAGGCCAAAGATGCCATCAGTCCAGCTGAAGTTCAGACCTTTAACGCTGAAGTCGCAAGCTAAGGGGTCGATGTTGAAGAAGTGGTGATTGATTCTCCAAGATTCATTTTTCTCCCAAGAATACACAACTATTGCTGGTTTCCCTAAATCCCCAGCATAAGCGTAGGTCTTTGCGCAGTCGGTGTCCTCCACAGCTATATTGGCGAATCCTGAATCCTGTTTAACTTGTGCTTCAGGGAACTGGTATCTTCTGAGGAGATTGTCAGTCTTCAGATCGTAAACTATGATAGCTGGTGGGTATTTAGTGACGTTGGATTCTAAGTTCCCCATCTTGCCGTTGTCGAGGACCCAGAGACGGCCGCAGCGGTCAGCGCGGACCCTGAAGGGTGAGATGATCTCTGGCGGTCGTCTGTCTGAGCCTATATCATGGGCTGCCCAACTTGGATACGGGATCAACTTTGGTGATGTTGTTGAGTTATCTGCAACGTGAAAAGGATAATATTAGGTTGTTTCTTCAAAGATAGAAAACGTTTACACTATTGAAGGTCTAAGGTGTGGCAAGATTGTAAGGAGATCCTCAATAATGTCGTTCAGGGTTACGGGAAGGTGAAAACACAATTTGGTGAAAGGGAGTGTAAAGACCCTGGAAATATCATCATATCTTGATCACAGAAATATAAGAAAAAGAGTCGTCACACTTGTAATATAATGGGAGTTTATGCTTACAAACCTAACGTATTCCCCCACCCAATAGTAGTTCACACACAGCACCTACATACCGCCCGCACCGGCGGGCGACCCGCTTCTGGCGCTTACACGCGCTATCGGCGTATTCCAGGCCGCTTCTCCCCGACCCCTCCCTCCCCAGTGACGTCCTAAGCCGAGGTCCGTACCCACCTGGGTGCTCTTAGGCAGTCGCTTCTTATAGTAGTTTTTAAGTCCTCCTCCAGGCTGGAGCGCACTAAGCGCACGCCCCAAAAAACCCCGGTGAAGCTGTAAAGGTCATTAGGACCAACAGCAATTGTCAGTTCGAAAAAAAAAAAGAAAAAAATATAACCTGACGTATAATGACGTCACATTTAACATGAACCACTGAAACACATTTTAGGAGCTGACCGAAAATATATACTCAAATAAAATAAACCGTGACTCATTGTCAATGTCACACGTGTGCAAATCTCTTGTTTCTGCATCCTTACAAGGATGTCGCTCATTGAGGTAAAACCGATCGAAAATCGAAACCTTGTTTACTAGTTAAAAACATTCCTTCTATTTTTGTATGCTATCAAAAGTTTTGCAACAACTGTGTAATGTGTTTTTAAGCTAGAGCTCTGTCTAAATAAAATTGTCTATCAAACATTGTAAGATTGTTTTCTTTAACTGTATTAGTAACTGTCTTCGCTTTTGTCATCTGAACTGTCCACATATCCTGATGATGGCTCGGCTAGAGGTGAAACATGAGTCGAATTTAAATTTGCACTTTCTAGCGGAATACTACTTTGTATTTAGGTTCCATTCATTTCACACTCCCTCTATTCGTATATATATCTAGATTTATCATCCTTGCGATAGTAAATCCTTCTGGGTTTGATTATCATTAGGGAGGGCGTGTGGGCGAGTGGCGTGGCGGCAGGGACCGCGGAAGTGGGGGACAGAGGGGGCCAAATCCCCCAAGACCAATGGCCCCAAGGGCCCAAGCCCCCCCAAAATTAAACGGTGGGGAATTCGTTTCAAAAACGCCCGAGAAGCGACAATGTCACTTGATATAATTGATATAATAAAATATTTTTATTATTAACGCATCTATTGATCTGCATTTCTATGACCACTGAATTACCTTGACCCTTCTTTCTGCCCCCATTATTTTAAAAATGGATTTTCACAATGTAACTGACCGAATCCATTAGCTAACTCTAGAACACTACTACTTTTAGATACTACTACTCAACTATTATAGGTATAAGAATAAGTTTATTTGTGCGGTAAGATGACAAAGTATTCATAGTCCATACACCAGTAGGAACTTAAGCATATGTTATATTAAACTAAATAAAAATAGTGAGCAACAAGTTAGTTTACAATAAACGCTGACCTCCGAACTAGGAAGTTGCTGTATCTCGGAGGACAGATCTCTTCTGTGACCAGTGGAAATGAGCACAGACATCGTGTTCTTTAGCTCGCACTCTACTGCAGCCAATCTTCAGCGATAAATCTCATCAAAGACTTAGTTTTCATGAGTATTCGTAAATCTCACATTGACTTTTACAATGCAGCTTGTCTAATAAATCACCTAACGTTTACTGCCGAACGAGAAGTGTGGTTCTCCGGTGCATGATTCATGTAGAATAGGAAAGAGATAACTGAAGCATTGTTTCGTTCACGGAGATTCGGTAAAAAGTAATGTCTGGAATTATTGCATATATTTACATGTATATGTACATAATGTACACATGTTCATTTGCACATGTAACAGAACATGGGAAAATATAAAACTGACATAATTTGAAAGAAAGAAAAACATGCATGCAATGGATGTGCATTGATGTCTTGTTCTACTCTATTTGTAATTCTTATTACTCTTTTGAATGTCAGTCCTTTTTGTGGCTAAAACTGTTGGCATTTTTCTTTTTCACATAGAAACGCTAATTGGCCAATAATTATTCACAGAGGCGGCTTAAGCGGTGGGCAAACTGGGCAACTGCCCAGGGCCCCGCGCTGAGACTGCTCTGTGATCATAATATCATTAGAAGAAAACTTTATTATACTTTTTTTTTTTAATTGGTCAAGTGTTTAGGGTACGTACAATTTATGACGAAATACAAAAGCTTACATTATTGACTGTTTTTATGTAAGTATTCATAATAAGCAACTTGAATATAAATCTAACAAATGACATGTGACAAGTGGCAAGTGATATGTAACAAGTGACATATGACAAGTGACAGGTGACATGACAAATGACAGGTGATAAGTGACAAGTATTTTTTAAGTTGGTAAAAAATGGGCCTCGCGGAAACTCTGCCCAGGGCCTCGCAAGAGCTACGGCCGCCTCTGATTATTCAAACAAGTATAAATGACTCCACACTTCTCGCTGAAGTGAATTCCAATTTCTCGAACGTTTTACGAGTCACTTAGTCAAATACTCAAAGTGATTGTTTTTGCTTTCACTTTTCTTGTTCTGTGGGATTTTAGAAAAGTGAACTGTCAGTTACGTGAGAGTAAATCCAAGACTTAAGTCATTTACTTTTAAAAGTAAATGATTTTTCGGGAAAGAAAAACAATTGATTTACCTGATCGATTTGAACCTAATTTCGATTTGTATTTTTTTTAAAAATTTTTATCTGTATTATTGTTTCATTTTTAGTATGACTTTAATTTATGTAATTTAATATTATATAACTATTCATGTAAGACTATAGACTACAATTCGAATTAGCTCCGGTCTGTATGAAATTGTAATGCATACAGTAAAAAAGGATTTGAAATGTGGATTAAGGATCTGGATTATAATGACACAGAAAATTTAATGGAGACAAAAAAGTAGCCAGACATACTAACAATAACAGGTGCATACACACACACACATACACCAACTCACAAACACACACACATACAGTCACTCTCAAACACCCTCTCACAACAGGTTTTAAAAAAAAAAAAATTTTAACCTAATTTTTATATAAGTGTATCCCCCAGGTCATTAATTAGACTTGCTATCTACTACGCTGCAAGACGGCCGATGATGCCAGTGCAAGGTAGTAGAGACCGATATCTACTTATACATTGTAACTACACTATTGTTAAGTGATTAAGTGAAATAAAATGAAATGAAATTGGTTTTAATTTAGTAGATGCATGAGGAAGAGGTTTCACGTTGACTTGTTTTACTTTCAATTTTCTGTAAATTAATGTAGTATTGGCCATTTCAGATAATCTTTGGTCATTATATCGTACGTCAAAAGATTGGTCATTTTATGCGTATGATCCCAATGTCAGTATACTCGTATTGTAGGTGGTCTAGAAACATACTAGGAACCCGTGTAGATACGAGTATTATGCCTCTATTTTCAGATCAGATCAAAAAAGATTGAGTCAAAACATAAGAAAACACAAAGAAATGTTTCGTCTTCTGACGCCTCAAACTCAATCTCTAACTTCAGAGGTTGCCTGGAAGAGATCGCTTTAAGCGATAAAGCCGCCTTTGTACATATCTTGCAATATCGCCTTTGTACATTCCTGTAGTTTTTACTTTTCCTGTATTTGTGTTATCTATGATCCGGTCAGGTCCTAGTTCGAAACCATGCAGTGCCATGTACCAATGAGTTTTTTGGATGTTTCGAAGACTTACGTACATTTACCGACTGCTCTAACGGTGAAGGAAAACATCGCGAGGAAACCTGCATGTCAGAGGAAATTAAAAGTTTTTGAAGGCATGTGAAATCCACCAATCAGCAGTGGGCCCGCTCGGTGGATCATGGCCCGTACCGCCTTGTGCAAGGGGAGGCCGGTGCCCCAACAGTGGAGACATTAATAGGCTGATGATGATCTATCTATTTATCTCCTAAGTTATTAGCAACCAAAGTTTTTAACCATCAAAATTGCAAAACCCAGGTTTTGCAATTTTTAATTGCAAAACCCAGACGAACTCATTAATTTACATCTCATTAGTAGGTACCTACAAAAGACAATTGAGTTGAGACTTAGTAAATATTCCCAGACCACTTACATTATTAATTCTTGTTTAATTCTGTGGCAGATTACAAATCTTTGGTATGGTCATGTTTTTGTGGAGACCTTTTAGTGTCATTGACACTTACGGCCGTCAAAACATGTGAAGTTCCCATGGAGTGTTTACGTTTGTTGGTAGCGTTGTGGAAAAACGTCATGGAATGGTAGATCAGTCCACATTTCAATCTTTATATTTTTTATTAAGGAAAACAAATAACTAAAGTAGTACATAATAATAGACAATATAAATAACACAAAATCTATTGAAATTTTCACAGAAAGTACAAAACAATAGCTAATATTGTGATGTCTTATCTTATCTTATCTTTGGATGGGGGCCGGGAATCCCAGCGACACTTCGACCCATTGGAATCTTTTGTGTTCAACCCCTTGTACCTATCCCTTGACCACATCACCGAATATGTCATGCATGAGCAAGACTAGTCTTAGTGGGAGGGATTTGAATTCCCTTGGGTCCGGATAGGCAGAGCCTAGCAGACCCATCCTTTTTGCCGCGAAAGCGTCACATTCACATAGGAGATGTGAAACTGTCCCCAGTTGTTCACCACAGGCTCTGCAAGATGTGCTGTCAGTCAGCTTCATCTTGTGTAGGTGGGAATTGGTGCTAAAGTGTCCGGTTAAGTCACTCGCGTAAATACTATTTTAAATTTTATTTTAATTTACGTATTAATAATTACATCAAAGGTGCACAGTTTAACGCTTTTGAATGCAACATATGTGAACGTTACTGAATTTTTTATTATAGTTATCACATTCTCGCACAAGAAAGCTGTTTTTAATATAGTTACTCCTGCAAAACATCAGAAAATACGGTGATACGGGTAGTCCATAGATACGGGTACCTCTTACCCATTTCTGCCGCAAAGCAGCAATACTATGTTTCGGTTTGAAGGGTAAGAGAGCCAGCGTAATTACCGGCACATGAGGCACGAGGTGTTCAAGGTTAGCAAGAGCATCGAAAACCCTCTAAAACATTATAGCAAGGTGAGATGTCTATGGGCGACGGAGATTACTTACCATCAGAGCCCGTTTGCTCGTCTGCTCTCCTTATAGAAGACTGTGAAGGGTGCAACAGAGAGGTGTCTGATGATGATGATTACCTTAAAAGCGTCAGTGGCACAGTGGCTAGGACACCGGACTCCCAAGCGGGAGGTCTGGGTTCGAAACCGTGCAGTGCTCATGTACCAATGAGTTCGTATTTTTCGAAGACTTTCGTACATTTACCGACTGCTCTAACGGTGAAGGAAAACATCGTGAGGAAACCTGCACACTGAGATGACCAGTGTGTAAAATGGAGTAGGCACAAAAGATCCCCAAGGGTCGAAGTGCCGCTGGGATATTCACGGCCCCCTATCAAAAGATAAGATAATATTATTAGATTACCTTTCAGATTGATGTACGTGAGACTGGCCGGCACCCCGGACCTCCACCGAGGAACGGTGACGAAGAGCCGGTCCTCGTAGATCTCCAGCCCCATGGGAATATTGTTCTCCGGGATGAAAGTCCTGGAACACACATTAGAAACGGCATAAAGCGGTTTAAACTGTATAAAAAGTTAATTGTGTTGTTAAGTGGCGCTTGAAGAAAGCGGCCTATACCCAGCAGTGGGCAGAAAACAGCTAAAAATGAAGACGAAGATACTGAATAAAATAAAGTAATCGAAGTTATTCGCTGACTATGTCATTTGTTAAAAATACAGGAGCTTGGTGTCCAAATATAGACTGAAGCCGAATTTTGTACAGTCGACCACTCTATCATCTGTCAAAAACCTTCGATTAGGTAAATCTCAACCTTACGTGCGGCATATTTTAGATTCTCAAATTTTGACGTGTTGGGTTGACCTGTAGTCGACTGTACACAAGCTTATCATGTAGTCAAGTCTGAATCTGCGTATTTTTTAAATACCTTTGTATTAAAAAAATACGAGATTTTCTCTAAAACTACTGGGCAGATTCTTAAAGTTCCATCACTATTACATATATTTAAATTAGCTCAGGCTCTGTCAGGGTACAGCTCATGTGAATGTCAAAGAGATAACTAATGTCTTTGATGCATGGATTCTCTATAATATAAATATTCATGCGTTGATGTTTATAGTTTATTTATATATTTCATAACAACACTAACAGCTATTTCCAAACGTGTGTTACGTGGCAAGTTTAATTATACACAACATTATTATTATAACAACATTGTACAGTATTGATTGATTATACAATTTAATTTGAATTTAGATTGGTATTGAAGTTGGGGGAGCGGTCATTTCAAAATAACGAGCGGTATAGGTCACTCGAAGTTAGAAGGAATCTGTCCCTTTCTAAGTACTTCCTGAGACAAACCAGGGGTGAAATAAGTAACCCATTCTAAGGCTGTCTTTCGACCAGAGCTGTGCGAGGTAGCGAGGCGTTGAGCGAGCCAATATCCGCCAATAGGATCACTCCATTTTAATCTTCACGTGATATGACGTTATAATGGCGCGACTCTATTGGTCGCGAACTTACTGGCTTATGTGTCGCTGTCCGTACCCCCTATACCTCAGGACAACGAGTCGAGACTTCTGGACGGCGATTCTAATGCGATTCTCGCAGCGTTCGACGTACAAAAGTCGAGCGCTACGAACGTCTTGTCACGCTCACACATGTAATGCGAGCGAATGAGATAGGACTAATGTCGAATTCGACATTCCACTACGAGAATCGCCGTCCAGAAGTCTCGACACCATTATTCCATGACAACACCGCGTCAGGGCGCGGTGTGCGCGGGCGCAGGCTATACTGAGGTATAGGGGGTACGGACAGCGACACATAAGCCAGTAAGTTCGCGACCAATAGGGTCGCGCCATTATAACGTCATATCACGTGAAGATTAAAATGGAGTGATCCTATTGGCGGATTTTGGCTCGCTCAACGCCGCGCTACCTCGCACAGCTCTGGGCGAAAGGCTGCCTCAGAATGAGTTACTTATTTCACCCCTGGTTGCCAAGAAGTACTTAAAAAGGGACAGATTCCTTCTAACTTCGAATGAGCTGTAGTCGACCATGCCGAATATGAATAAGGTGGGGTGATGTCACGAGTCGATTGTTTTCGGTCTATTTTTAACACTGAAAAATTAAATGTCTGCGATTTTTGCAATATTTATCCAAGGTCATAATGTGAATGCCTTCTGAGTAATGAAACGGAAAAACACCAGCCAGAAAGACATAATTACTAAGCGACAAAATTACCTATAAATAACCAATAAATTAAGAGCGTCGGTGGCGTCGCGTCGTGGCTAGGACGTCGGACCCATACGCGCGGGGGGAATCCGAGTTCGAAACCATGCGATGTCATGTACCAATGACTTTTATGTTTTTTCAAAGGACTTACGTACATTGACCAACTGCTCTGATGGTGAAGGAAAACATCGTGAGGAAACCTGCACACTGAGATAACTAGTGTATGAAATGGGGAAGGCAATGGCAAACCACCCCATTATATCTGCCACAAGAGTCGTTCTATGTGATTAATTCCTTAGAATGATCACAACCCTCAGCAATGAGGAATACGACTTAGAAGAAGAGAAGCCAATACATTTGCAATCGGAATACAAATAAATACCTATTTACAACAAGCGTCAATCATCACCTCTAATTGAGATGAATCTGTAAATCTTCTTCTTATCATGAGATTAGTTGCCAGCCTAGTCAGAGATATTCAGGCTGCCTGGAGACACGAACGACAGCAACCAGGACAGCAACAAGTTCGTGCATTCCGAAACACGAAAGGTCTGAGATGAAATTATGCCACTAACGGTCACTCATCCTAGTGACGTGTCGGAGTCATCGGAGTCACTAGAAGTCACTAGGATGGGGGAGGATCGGGCAGTAAAACCGTAAAACGAACGTATGTGGGACGTCCGCACGGACGACGTTCTGTCGGATGTCCCAGATACCGCTGGCGCGAAGAAGTGGAGAAGGATCTGCGTGAGCTCCAGGCGCCTGACTGGCTCGAGACTGCGCAGGAGAGAGAGCGATGGCGCTCTTTAGTATCGGAGGCCAAGATTCACTTCCGGGCGCTGCGCCAGCGAAGTAAGTAAGTAATGGTTACCCATCCTGGTTCTGAAGCACATGAAGATTATAAACGATATGACCTACTCGTCGTCACACCAGCTTGTTACACCAGCCGTCTGTGTCTGGGTTTCGCCAATACATACTTGGTGTCTAACGCCTGCTGCCGGGCCTCAGGAGTGGGAAACTGGTAGTCGAGCTGGTTCCACTCGTAGGTGATGTGGAGCTGGTCCATGCAGGAACTTATGTACACCAGCTGCAGCGCGATGAGGGTCTTCAGCGCCCCCATGGTGAAGGCCTGGAAATAATTAAAGTGACTTTTAGAAAAAAACATTCGTATTGTTTTGCATTTACTCCAACTCTCCAACTAACCGTGAGATGCACGAAATATCCTTAAAGTTAAAATACACATGCTATCTATTTTATTTAGTTTAATATAACATATGCTTAAGTTCCTACTGGTGTATGGACTATGAATCCTTTGTCATCTTACCGCTCAAAGAAACTATTCTTATCCTTTTCTATGCCATAGTATAGCACAGTGTACTATATACATGAAGGTACGAACGCCCGCCTTTGGGAAGCGAGACAATTTTTTTCACGTCACCTATACTGACGTTACACGTAGAAAGAGTTGACTAATTTGAAGACAGCGGGGTAAGCCAGTCACAGGTTCAAATCCCGCTCGCGGATTTTTTTTCACTCTTTTTCTAATTTATATGGTAGACAATTTTATCTTTCAAATCAAATCAAACTGTTTTTATTGTAAGTAAGTACCTTAAAGCAGATTTTTACGTCATGTTTTACTGTACCACTTTTCTCTTCGTAAGGAGTTGTAGCTGAAAGGAAAGAAGCGGCGCAAGAAACTTTCATTCATGGTTACTATAGCTCTACATTGATATGACTTATGGGAACCAGTTTCTTTCTCGGTTCTGGAATGGTCCACCAAAATTGTACAGACGTAGATTCAATCCGGCGCGGGGACTGCGGGGTGGGATGTGAGAAGATGTGGTCATTTTTTCCCATAGAATTGGTTTTTCCATGTATGAGACGGATTAGTTTATCCTTACCGCCACTGGAGATCGATTCCACTAAACACAACGTAACTAAAAAGAATCTAAACTGCATCGTTATGACATGTTTCGTATGCTACTATCCACTAACGATCCAATTTCAGTTAAGTTAAGATCGAGTCAACGATCGATCGAATAGTAACGTATTTGTGCATTCTACTAAACGTTTAGTTTATACTGAATCGCAGTTGAACGGTAACAAAACGCTTCAACTGTCAAATATAACGATGAAAAAGTAAGACAAAGATGACAAAGTATTATAACATTATTACAAATAAACTATTCTTATTCACAGTCCCTACACCAGTATGAAATTAAGCATAGGTTAAATTAAACTAAATAAAATTAGTGAGCAACCAGTTAGTTTACAATAAACGCTAACCTCCGAATTAGGAAGTTCCTGTATCTCGGAGGACAGATCTCTTCTGTGACCAGTAGAAATGAACGTGTAACAGAACAGACGAACATAAGTTCGTCCCAAGGTACTTTTGCCCGATCGACAGTAAATCGAAAGGTGGCGGTTGTAGAGTTATGCGTCAGCAGAATGCGATTTGATGTCCAAATGGAATTGGAACGAAAACTAAATTGAAATTGGATAGAAATAGAACTACAAACGTTGTGATTTAGGCGAATTGGACCCCTTGGGCAAGCGTGTTGTACCGTACAAAGTGACTAACTCCAGTAACTTGCTGATGGTGCTTTCTGTCAGATATACATATAGGTAAGCGTAAAACTTAAAGGATTGTCGACTTTGTTGGCTGGAGTTGGTTGACTATGTAGGTATTTTTAAAGTTTTCCTAGTTAACTATTCTACTTTTCGTTAATGTATGTACCCAATAAGGAAGTTAATCACAAAATCTACCTACCTACGCGAAATGCGTTTAAATATTATTATTGCCGATTTGCCAGAACAACACGTAAGTATTTTCTGAGTTTTCAAAACTTCGTGTTTTCAGCGTAGTTGTTCATTTCGTCCAAAAGGTCGCCAAAACAATCTTGCAAACTAATATACAATGAACGCCAATCAGTCTGCAGAGAGGTGAATGACCTTGAGGTCTTTCGAGGTCAGATGCGTACGCGCATAGAGTCTATATTCTTGAGCTTAGAGCCGTCATCTAGTTGACAAGTTGTAAACATAAACGTATACATGAATCGTCATCTCCAAACGATGATCCAGGACAGAATCGGGGAATCGGGAGCGCTATTTGGGGTGAGAAACAGTCCAGAAGGCCTATTGGTTTCAACTCATACAAAAAGACCAAATAACAATCATCTGTCGGATGAAGCGTTCATAACATTATAATCAGACTTCACAGGTAAGTGAGTCTGGTTGTTTAATTTTATTCCATGATATAGATTATTAAAGGTCACAGATAAAAGGAAATATCTACCCATTCTAAACATAAGTGTGTATATGTACCTAAGCATCGTTCCCGCCGAGTACCAACAAATATTCCTCAGTGCGGACTTCGGGCCTGAAGGGGTGGGTTTTCGTTGTTATAGAGGCGACGATTAAAAAACCTGGTCTTGACCGACTCTCTGGAGCACTCGGGTCCGAGTTGTAATTATATATATTTTTAACCACTGTTTTTCTCCCATTATTGGGGTGAGTTTGCCATACTGTCGCGAGCTTTTAGCCAAACGACAGTATGAGAAATACGAGGGCTGTTCTGAAAGTTATTAGCTACTTCGTTAATATTATTCAAATATCGCTATGTTTATAACCGTTTGCAGGCTTATTTCAATGTAAATCTCTATGGTAAAAATCACTGGCCAGTTCCGATTAGTTTTTTTTTAATGAATTTTTGGCGGCAAGATGTCATCAATAAATTGATTGCCACAATGGACGTGTCCCGTGAAGCATTTCGTGCAATGATTTTCTATGACTTCAAACGTTTAAGGAATCTCATGAAAATTTACAAACTGCTTTTGGTGAGTCTTCTCCTTCGTTAGCCACCGTCACTTACTGGTATCGCGAATTTAATTTATTTAGTTAATTAGAAGAAATAACGTGAGTTGATCAGTGTGTGAGAGTGTTGAGATAATGAGAGAATATGATGTGTAAATGTGAGACGTATTATATAGTTGTAGAGAGAAATCGGAAATTAAGTATGTATTTTTTTGGAAGCTGTAGGTACCCCTGGAGCAGCGGGGTGACGCCTGAGGCGGGAGGCAGGGAGGACTCCTTGCAGTTGATGGATAGTAGTGACTAATTCAACGCATGTCTCAATGGAAGGCCTACCAAAAGTATTGCGAAACCGCGTCAAATTTCCTGTTAAACCTGCCAGAGGTTGTCCGAGGTTGGTCGGAAGTGGGCTGAGCCTTTCAAGGTCTACTTCCGACACGCATGCCTTTCTCCTTATGTAACGCGACCTCCTGACCGATGGGGGTCACATTTTGATGTAGGCGATCTGTGTATTTGTCGCAGAGAAAAAGGCCAAATTAATGGTAATAGCCGAATTCCCTAGAGATTTGGCCAAGACTGGGTAGAACAGTTGCTCTGAGGGTCCGGAGAACCTTTGGCGGAAGGTGGAGGGTATGAAGGGAGGGCGGGTTCCTCGGGATTCTTTCTTCTATACTACCTACACTTTAAAAAAGGTACGGGCGGTACTTGCGTACGCCCCCTCCCCCTTCCAACGAATCTTATACCTCATTATTACATGTCATACAGTTTTAATCCGATATCCGTCACTACTGACGATCAATAAACCCAAGTTTTACGCTTTTTTCAAAGTACTTAAATAAACCCATTTAACGACTGCTCTATGGTGAAGGAAATATCAGGAAGAAACCTGCACACTGAGATAACCCGTTGTGAAGTGAGGCAACTACCCTATTGAATCTGCCAAGAGAGTCATTCTTTAAAAAATGATCACAATTCAAAACCCTCTAATTCTAATTCTAAGACCTCGTCCCCTGCACCGACTCTATGAACTTGGATTTTTGTGCAATTCCCCCTGAGTCATCAACCCAGCCAAGCCAACCTAAGTCCTTAAAATAAAGGTGAAGGACTTTTGGCTGATCACAACTCTCATCAATGAGGAGTATCGATATACATCGAGACATAGATATAGCTTAAAATTGGGCTTTGCCAAAGTGTTTCATCAGCAGCCCACTCTAGTCCACTGCTGGACATGGGCCTCTCCCAGGGCGCGCCATTGAGCCCGATCTTCGGTTCTTCTCATCCAAAGTGTTTATCAACCACCAAATACCACTGTGCACAAACAACTAAATGAAATACCTAGGTATATATAACCTTATAAAATCTACAATTCAACACACCTAACCCTACCGTGTATAATCCGCCCATTGTTACACACTTCACGGCATTATGTCCTTTGTCTTTAAGTACATAAGGAACATAAACGTGTAATGTCACAAGAAATGTCGCCAAGCAATTCGATACGGCAGAAAAGCCGTGAAAAGTCGCGATAAAACTAATAAATGTTCTTGCTATTTGAAACTGAAGGAAGTACTCGTATTATTAACTGAAATAAAACTTGCACTAAAAACTCATAAATATAAACCTTTGTACTTATGTCAAAAATGAAGACACACAGTACCTCTTTACCTACATCGCAGAGTCAGCCTGGGGTGGTAACTGCCAACTTATAACTCTTTATTGTACACACACAATATATTACAAACTTATACAAAAATATGTGAAACACAAAGGGCGTGACTTATCTCTAAGAGAGATCTCTTCCATCAAACCCCATAAAATGACAATTTGATTCATATTAAGGCAGGCGAAGAGTACACCTATATACTTAATAATACAAAATAGAAAATACGTACATAAATATAACATAATACATAAATATACAAATAAATAAATAATTAAATAATATAATGAAATCATCAATGAAATAATCAATCATAATAAATTTTGTGACCCATTTTCATTTTTATAAGATACCAAATATTTATTGTTTATTTATATATTTTATAACAACACTAACAGCTATTAATTTGCTGGTAAATTAAATAGGATCCCTTGTTTAATAATTCCTTTAACAAGTCCTAATAATTGCCGTTCAGGGTGGGGACTTTGGGTCCGTGGGGGCCTGGAGCCCACTGTCACCGGGAAATAGCCAAGCGCCTCGTAGAGACATCCCGGAACCAGAAGGCTGGCCTCTACTTTGCTTAGCGTATAAGCCTCGCTATACAGCGGGGCAACGCCGCCAGCCTTCTTGCCTCCTCCCTGGGGCAAGCTCAAAATCGCTGTGGCTTGCCTCAGCATTATGCTGAGCTGGTGTACCCTTTTTGGCACTGTACCGCACCTTATGTTCTGTGCTGCATGTATTAATCTTTGTATACTTCTGTATTGTGTTCTATATTCTGGTGTTTACGGTGCTAAATAAACGTTTTCAATTTCAATTTGTGACACTCCCCGCAGGGAGCGACCTGGGCCAGGTCTTTTATTTGTAAAATAGTTAGGTATTTTGTAATTTTAGCTTAAGTATGTATTTTAGTATTACTTTATTTTATTAAAGTAGTTCTAATTGAATCGCAATTCCACACCGGCCTACAGTAACAACCCGACACACAATTCTTGACATAACGTTATGTCACCTCACGTAAGTCACAATATTTCCATAAAACGCATATTTGCATACGGTTACTGTGTGTTATGCAAAACAGTGTCAGGCATTGCACCTATTTGTTTTAATGTTCATGCATAATATTAGATATCGTCATCAGCCCATTATTGGGTCACAGGTGAGATGGGCAGCGCGTAAAAAACTAAAAACCCGGCGGGTATTTTACCTGGTATCGAGTAAATAACCCGTTTCTACCCAGTAAATATTCATTTCGCCGGGTAGAACCGCTTGGCTTGTTTTTTTGAAACTGCATGACTAGAATCAACAAAAATTCACCATAATGCTTGGTTTACCGCTTGCAATGTCACTGAGTCATTAATTACGTATTGATTTTTCGGAACTACGGATTTGAAAATTTCATTTTTGTTCGGATATCGGACCGTAGACCGGCGCGGCGGTTTGATCTGATACGATATCTGGTTTGACGTCGGATCCGATATCCGATATAAATGAATTTTTACTTACATTACAGATAAAAAAAATTGATTAACATTCATAGAAAATGGTTCTGGAAAGTTAAAAGTTTCTGCCCGCCGATGTGGGTATTTACCGCGTAGAAACGGGTAATTATCAGTATTATCACAGTATACACATAGAAGTTACGCTGCGGGTGGCCGCGATTTTGATTACGTCACTCGACCGTAGCGCAGTGAAAATTCCCAGTTTAAAAGAAACAGCCCTGTGAAAAATATTTCTGACTGTGTATTTCGTTTATTGAAACTACAAAAAATTATACCTTCCACTCGATCGCGCTACAGCACATGTATTTCGCGGCTGAGTTCCTTTTGACTTGCTCTGAGATCGCCTGTACGCAGAGCCCTTATGCGCGTGAGTCGATTATGCGTGTTTGTATTGAGCGGATTTGTATTATGTGTATTTTGTTCGGTATTTTACTCAGGGTTTGGTTTTTACCTGGGTAAATGCCCATCACGTACGAGGTGATGATTTCTGCTTCCGATTATTATGGTCGTACAAAATGTTGGTATTTGATTTGTATTGTAGATCAAAACAACAAGCAATTTATGAATGTTTATAGTGCCAATAACAATTGATACCCTTACGCAGGACCAATAACAATGTTAAAGGATCATAGTCATCAAATGCAGGTACATAAATATTAACTGGCTTAGTATAAGGACAAGTTGTAAGTGTTTATTGTTTGAACTGTGTGTGATCAAACCAAGACATATCGAGGCTGCGTGCTATTGCGCAAGAGGTCACGCAGTATTCTTGTGCGCATGCGTACAAGACGTGGGGACTTGTCATAAATTAATTAAGTAGGTACAAATACACTAGCATAATGGTACGTAGCCAATGAGAGGTTTTCCAATTGGTTCCAAGAGGCTCGCTAGATTGAGCTCTATGAAGGGGCCATTTTTTTAATTTCAAAAAGGCTGGTAGCCAAAGCCATAAAACTACCAACGTTTAATGTTGCAGTTTGTTTATCGAAGTTCCACGAAATCCTTTAGATGTGCGAGCGAGATCGCGCTATAGCAAATTATGTTTTATACCTTTTTATCTACGCATTTATTTCAATTTAGATAAAATTTGAACGCGTGACGCGTGAATTGTTATTGACTGACAGTGACAGATCGCCCCTACGTGCGAGAGCCATCTATGGGAACAAAAACGAACTCAAAAAAAAACAAAAGGAAAACCTACCATTAACATGTAGATACGTTCCGTTCCACCAAATCTTTTTTTTACCCTTCAGACTCGCGCCACGCTGTCTTAACAGATTTTTTAGGTTTGTTGTTTTGAAATGGCCGTATGATGCCATGATACCATTACAATTTTACTATAGCTTTGTGACATTAAATTAAATTAACCCAAATAACGAGAAATTTGTGATATCTTCTAAAATAAAGTTTCGTTTTGCTTTTTTGTTTACGGAGTGTGCGAGTGGCTCCATCTACGCAACGCTTTGCGTTTGCGTCCTATTCTCACTACACGCCATGACAGCACGAACGTTCAATATAACCTCCCTATAGTAATTTAAGTTTATTCTTCTATTGACAAGAATTTGCGTACTATTCTGCATGCCATTATTATAACTGCTTTTTGTAGGAGTCTGTATGTGAGGGCGTGCATGCCAAGTGTTTTGAGGCTAGTGAAGCTGGTGTGAAGTGGTTTTGGATTACTCCTGTAGATGACAAAATGATTGGTATAGTTTGGACTGTTTGCACTTTCCATTGAGTCTTTAGTTCGATTGATAAATCGGTATATTTGGAAATCTTATCTCGAGATCGATTCCACTAAATACAACGTAACTAAATAGAATATAAACTAAATTACACCGACTTGAAATTTTGTAAGTAAGTAAGTATGTAATACCTACGTTTATTTCAGACACAGCAATAACCGAAACAGTTATAATAATGATAAAATAATTATGTAGTCAAAAGTAGACATATTGAAATCATGTCTGATGTATGCTGATACCTGAGTAAGTGATGATCAGATGATGACTTTTTGACTAAATGTGTATTTAGTAAGAAGGTCATCATCTGATGACAAATTAATATCCGAGACAGAATGCTATTGTAAACACAATTACAATCAGGTAATTATTCCAAAGTCGTGACGGCGCTCATTAGCTGGTAATTAATTAACAATCTTTGTCAAGTAGGTAGTAGTATCTTTGAGTAGGTACCTCTGTCTCTAAGTAGTTTCTTTTTAGGTATCCGTATAGAGCGGAAAAACGGTAAAACGGAACTCTGGAACGATGTTATCCAGGAACTTTATGGTTAGTTATCTATGGGATGAATGCTAACCTTTATTGTATACCTTCAAAAAATAAAAATAAAAATAATTTAACTGTAATTGTCCTAAATTGTAGATAGATAGATAGATAGAAACACTTTAGTGTACACAAAATCAGGAAAAGTAAAAACTACAGGAATAATAACACGATATGTACAAAGACGGCCTTATCGCTTAGAGCGATCTCTTCCAGGCAACCTGTGAAGTTAATTGGACATTAAAGAGATTAGCGACAGTGTAGTGTATTTTTTATTATTTTGTATTTCAGTATTTCCTTTTCTATCTCATATTTGTTATTTTATATTTGTGTAATAAAGTGGATTTTACTTTTACATTACTTTACCTTCTTTTTGGGAAAGCACTGTCTCCCAAGATACAGGTTCGCCTAGTTTGGGAGTCAGGGTATTGTTAGATTTACAAGTTATGTGATGTTTTTAATAAAGATTATTGTATTTTAAAATATTAAAACTTACTTACATCTTTAATAGTTTGCAACTTGTGAACAAAAACCGTAAAAGATCCCTATAGATGTAATGTAATGTAATAACGGGCTGGTTTCCGTAACTCGACATCTTCAGCGCCTATTTTTCGTCGTGTGATGGGAACAACTACCCCAACCTGAGCTGAAATGGCTAACTGTACGGCAACGTAGAAATTCTTGAATTCTGTGTCTTCTGTTTTCTGTCCTTAATGACCCCCATTCCCCTCCTTATCTCAAAAATATGTTTCATTATCTGGGTTCGTCTCATGATAGGTTCCTTCGTTCCTCTGACAATCTCCGGCTTGATGTCGCAATACAACGCACCGACTTCTTCTCCCATTCGTTTACTGCTCAAGCTGTTCGTTTGTGGAATAGTCTGCCTGAGGACATCAGGGGGGCCCCCAACAAGTTCCAGTTCAAAACCCTGGTCCGAGAACATCTACGACAAGGTCCAAATCAATAAGATATTGTTGTGCTAGTTCACTGTTAAATACAATTCAAGAGAGTTTACGTATTTATCTGTTCAGCTATCGAGTATATATATTTATAATTATATATTTATTTGTACATCATAATATATTAGTATTTATATGTTTATATATTATGTACAATATACTTAATATTAGTATGCATTTTTTAAAGATTAAGGTATATGTATTTTTAATATGTATTATGAATAGCTATTTATATATAATATAATAAGAATTTCTATTTTTTATGCGCCTACCTAAACATTTCTGCATAACCCCATGGTTAGCTGGTAGAAAATGCCGCAAGGCATTAAGCTCGCCTAATGTACACCTTTTTATTTTTTCATTTCTTTTCTATATTTTATTGAAATATTGTTATTATTGTTCAATCATTCTGTTGTAAGTACTTACCTAAGGCGATCCATTAATTTTTAGTCAAATATAAAATAAAATAAATATTTCAAATGTTTATTCACAACTTTTCAAAGTATTCCCCTGCGACTTCAATGCACAAGACAGCTTTCAAAACATGGGAAAAACTGTTAACTGACAGGTTTTGGACCGCCCCAAGTAGTTTTGGATAAAAAAAACAGCCTTAAATGCAATTTGAAAAGTAAATTCTAAACATTTCGACGTCTGAATCTTCATTATCGTCTCATAATTGGCCGTGACGTCATTAGAAATACTCCGATGACGTCAGCTCCAATTAAGCAAATGGGTAACGCAGCGCTATAAAATTTACTTTTTAATTTAAATTACTTCCTTAATTAAAAAAAAGTTTCAATTGCACGTGCAATTCACTAATCCACATTTAGCCTATGTACACTGAGAGAAAAGTCATGTTCGGACATACGTAATTCTAGACTCCACATCCATTTTTCTTGTTAAAAACGTACCAGGAGTACATAAAGATGAAACAACATTACGCTTCATGACTTTGCATGTAAGGAACCCCAAACATTACGACTCCCCATACAAATTATCCATTCATTCGTTCATTCAATGGCGTACTGTCATGCCATAAGTATCTAATAACATGACAGTACGTAGGTAACATCCTTATTGTGCGCAGGCACAGACATTATGTACGTAGACAACAACCGTGCTTAGGTTGATAATTACGTAAGTAATGCTGCAGAGTACGTACCTAGACCCTTCCTACTTACCGTACTGTTGTACGTAATGCTCTCGTCTATGTAGTAACGTTGTCACCTACACACATAACGGTATGGCCTATTTACAGTAAGGTTGTTACCTACGTAGGTCATGCTTAAGTCTATGTAGATAATGGTTCAGTCTAGTTACCGTGATGCTGTTACCTATATATATCATGCTTCAACCTACGTACAGTAAAGATGTCATCTATGTATATAATGTTACAGCCTAATTATATAAGGTTGTTACATAGGTAGATTATGCTTCAGGCTATTTACAGTAACGATACCTTCTACGTACAAAATGGTACAGCCTACTTACCATGGTGTTGTTACCTACGTACGTAATGATTAAATCTATGAACGGTAATGATCTCACCTACGTACATAATGTCACAGCCTAATTACCATAAGGTTCTTACCTACGTATAGTAAAGATGTTACCTACGTAATGTAAGGATGTTTCCTGCGTATAGTAAGGATGTTAACTACGTAAAGTAAGGATGTTACCTACGTATAGTAAGGATGTTAACTACGTAAAGTAAGGATGTTTCCTGCGTATAGTAAGGATGTTAACTACGTAAAGTAAGGATGTTACCTACGTATAGTAAGGATATTACCTACGTACAGTAAGGATGTTACCTACGTACACTAACGGTGTTACCTACGTACAATACGGGTAATACCTACGTACTGTAAGGATATCGACTACGTACATCATGGTACATTCTACGTACACAATGGTGCAACGTACTTACAGTAAGGACATCACCTACATATACCATGGTGCAGCCTACGTACAGTAATGGTGTTACTTATGTACACAATGGTGCAGCCTACTTATAGTAAAAATGTCACATGCGTACATAAAAATGTAGCATACGTACAGTAAGGTGTTGCTTCACCGTGGGAGAATATATTCCCTGCGCATACTGTGACTTCATGCCTTGCGGCACCTCACTGCCAACCAAGCAAGCGCGAAAGAGGTTTCTTTATCTTCCGCACCTGTTTCTCCTTATGGCAGGCAGTGACAGGTAGCACGGCTGATTGTCGTTGTATGCGCAGGGGAACATAATCGCCCACAGCGTAGCAACGTCCATGCTGTAAGTATAATACATATATTATATATACAATTACGCACGTAACATTTTAACTACACGCATTCTGCACCTTGCGTACGCATTAACACACATACCTGTTGTACGCACAGGCTGCAACTATGGTTATGCGGTTCGCACGTCCTTACCATAATTATGCTGCACTAATGTTGTACCCGCTTATATACGTCCTTTTCTCATCCCTATTATATTGTGTAAAAGGACCATCTGTAAATAAAAGGCAGTGAATTAGATACAGACTGCAATAGTTTATTACCACATCCGTTAATAAGATTATGATATAGCGACTACGACAAAATTACCTTAAAATTTATTTCTAAACTTGTTTTACCAAAATTAACAATACTACCATTTCTCGTAATGAAGTAAAACAATGGTTATCTTTGAAGTCTATTGTGACTAATCGAATTCAGAAATCCACCAGTGAGGATTATTGAAATAAGCAGACAGAAAGACTAAACGTTCGATTAGTGTCGGCAGCTGTGCTAACATGAACGCGTCCAACACGCAATCTGTAAGAGAGCGAGATGCCGCGATCAGTACGCGTACCGTGGGAGCATCTCGCTCTCTGACAGACTGTCAATCGACCAGAATGAACTATCAAACATAACCAAATACAATCAGAATGGTTAACATTTACAATATATGCTAAGTGCCTGTGCTAAGTGCTAAGTATAAACAAAACAAATTCCTACTTCAAACTTGACAGATGACAGCTAATTTATGTCAAATTTTCTGTGAATCGAAAAATAACTTAATAATAATAACTCGATTCACAGAAAATTTTACATAAATTAGCTGTCATCTGTTTGTTAATACACCCTTAACATCACAAACATTGTCAATCAATTAATAAACTTAGAGATACATTTTTTCTTATATCATGTGCATATTTTACAAGTATCGAGCATCGAGCTCTACGGTATTGTAAAGACGATACAATTTTGTCAAGAGCCCTATACTGATCATGATAATTGTTGACATTCATAGTAACGAGATCTGCGGTATAGAACATGACTTAACCTGAAATGAACGGGTTGTTCGGTATTGGTCATGTTCTTATTTAGTCATGTTCTGCTTTAGTCATGTTCGGTTTTGGTCATAATCTGCTTTGGTCTTGTTCTGATTTAGTCATGTTCTAGTTTAGTCATGTCTGGTTTATTTTTTGTGAATATGTTTTTGGCACATAACATTACACGTACATAATCCAATGGGGGTAGACAGAGGAACCATCTTCAATCTCAGGTAAGTGCACATCAAAAACCCTCTAATAATGGAATGTGATAACCTATGAATGAAGGTGGTTCCTCTGTCTACCCCCACAGGGTTTACGGACGTGTTATGATATGTGCCAGACATGACTAAACCAGAACATTACTTAACCAGAACTGAACATGACCAAATCAGAATATGACTAAACCGTAACATGACTAACGCAGAACATGACTAAAGCACAACATGATTTAACCAGAATTGAACATGACTAAATCAGAACATGAATAAAACACAACATGACCAATACCAACACCGAACAACCCGTACTTAACACGAAATACATAACTATACAATACAACAACGCTTTTAATAATTACACAGAAAATAACTTTTAAGAGTTTAGACGACGACGGCCTAACAACTAATACCTAGGTACTTAAAGTTGGACACCACATCAAGTCTCGACAATAAACAGACTAACCACATAATATGATTAAATGGATACAATTTACAATAATATTGCTATGTGCTAAACATAAACTAAAAATAATTAAGTCATAAGAAAATTAAAAAAATTTAGTAAATACAGACTGTCAAATTTTGGAATATTCAGACATGTTGTTACAAAGCCGTTACCTACCTGCTTTATTCCATATAAACAAATCAATCAGTTTTAAGACTGGGTTTTCCGCACACTACTAGTGCCACCAATCGAAAAAATCATAATTATATCATTATTAAGATTTATTTAAAAATCTTGCCCGGAAGCCCTCCGAAAGGAAGTAGTATTTTTTAAGCTAGCATTAATATCCCTACCTCAATTCCTGAAGTTACACGACGCAACGTGGCCGTTTGGCGGAAATGCGTTGTATAACTTAAGGAATTCAACTACAGATATTAATGCTAGCTTAAAAAATACTACTTATCCTTTCGGAGTGCGAGTTTTTTACTAATAAAATTGTAGAATTTAAGTACAAATTAAAGTTATTTTATAATAAAAGTCCTCTTACTTGTAAAATATCTAACACCTGTAACAAAAGAAATAAAATTGTTATTTTATTTTTATTATAACGACATTCGACTTCTTAAAAATTTTATGTATTTCTTCATTTTGGTTACAAATTATTATTTAATTAATACATGTTAAATTAATTTGTTTTAATCTCGAACACAAAATAATTCTTATCGAAGTCTTGCGTTCATTTACTATTTACCCTGTGACGGTGAAGGAAAACAATGTGAGATAACTTGCATTATTATGTGAACAACGATAAATGGCACAGTCGCGGGGTCGAACAGGATGATGGTATCATATCATTATTAGCCAATGGAATCAAAGAGAATTTCTTACTTTCGAACTCCTGCGGCTTTCAACATTTGCAATTTCTACTTGAGAACTAGTGCTTTCAATGGGTGTAGAAGTCTCCTTTGTATGTGTCTCCCTTATAAATGTCTCCTTTGTAGATGGTTCTTTTACAGTGAAAGTGTTATCCAAATCACTGATAACAATGAGCTGAAAAATGCAACGTCAAGTGTTTTAGACTGCAGACAATGGGGTTATTATTTAAGAACTTGACATGTATTTTATGCAAACAAATTATTTTGATTGATTTGCAATCTGAAAAGTCTTATTAAAGAGGTCTATTTAGTAAGCAGTTACATTTACACAAATAAGATAAGGTAAGGGTAGCTGGAAATCAGACCTACTGATCCCAAGATTATATCTACCTTATGGCTAACGTAACACACATACTTACATCATACACACAGATACTCTCACATATATAAACTCACGGTTTTTGACAGGTGGTAGATCCTGATGTGCAGGATCGCCTGGGTTGGTATCAATCACCCTCTTACCTATTACTGCCGTGAAGCAGAAATGCTTGCATTTCTGTGTTTCGGTTTGAAGGTGAGAGAGCTAAATTACTAAACATAATTTTCTTCATCCCGATGGAAGCATTTCTATGCCTGTACAATGTATTTTTAACATTTTTGTAACTTGGAATTGCTTTTATAAGTTCCAGACCTGCGTCTTTGCATGATGCTATTGTAGCGTCAAATGTTGGTTGTATTGATGGAAATTCCGGTGAAGACAATTTAGTTTTGCATTCATTCAACGGCTCGTCTATCATATTTTTTGCGAAATCCGGCGTGCATTTGTGATGTTTTTCTCCTACAATATCTGTGCCCTAAAACAATAAAAATATATGTTATTAATTGATTGAATTATTACTTGACCATTGTGAACCATAATTTAACAACAAATAGCTAAGATAAAAAATAAAGTTAAAAATTAAAGGGGGTCTCCATACTAGAAAAATGTTTTAGGCGGTTAATATTGTTGTTTCACTTACTTTCAAAGTAATCTTGCCTCCGCATTTCGCTTTCTTCCTGTTGATGCACTCCCATATCTCTGTCCCATTTTTATATTTTTCTTTCCTTGAATACTGATGACCAGCATGTAAGAGGATTGTGCCACCACCCCTTTTTATATAAGTCATAGACGGCTTGTTTTGAGAACAAGTTGGAGTTTCATCGTCGTCAGCCATCGGTCCTAGAATGGTAAAAATAATTTGAAAACATAATTTTCTGTCACAAACACTCAAAAGAAGTCATTACGCTATACTTGGAATCACTTGTCACTTTAATAAAATCACTGAGGTTATTATACAATAATATAATCACTTGTCGCTAATAAAACTCTAACAAAATCACTTACCAAATACTTTAAATCAAACAACACTTGCACAGTAACCTTGACTGGTCGGCGGCGCTCGACTGACGTCACAGGCAAATGCATTGCAATGAACCGCACACGTACCTCCCCTCGCCGTCCGCTTCACACCCGTTTGTCTTTTATCTGTGAGCTTCTGCTTAAAACGCCTTTATGTTGTCAAAAACAGTAAATGGTCACCAAAACTAACACATTCACTGTTGACCCATAACATAACTTAAGAAATTACGCCAAAGCCAGTGCTCATCACTTCATGTACTTGCGCGCGTTATTTACCTACCGAGCGCTCGGACGGCGCCGCACTTTGGCCGCGAGTCGGAGAGGCAAGCTGACAAATGCTTAGGTATGATGGAAATAATTAAATAAATAGGTAGGTAAGCTAAAAACCGACACAAATTCGTCAAAATAAGTACTTTCATTACTTATTTTTCTCGTCACCAGGTACTATGAAAAAGGCAACATTATATTACAAAACTTTCACATCTATAAATTATATATTAGTGGGATTTTAATTAGTAAGAATTAAAATATTTATGTTTCAATTATTTAAATACATATTTAAATTAGTAAATCGTTTGACAAAATAAATTAATAGCATTTTGGTGCCAAGTTCTATTAAATTTATTCCAACTAAAGGAGATTGGGCGATTTCCCAAGCTTGAATCTACTATTTTTCATGACATCTTAAATATTATGAAGACGGTTTTGGTCTCTAGCTCTCGACCGACACTACTTAGGAAATTCGTCCCATAGGTGATTTAAAAGATGTAGGTACCTACTCCTGGATCCTAATCTACCAATTGTACTGTTCGGTTGCGGGCGAAGCCCTGGGTACAAAAGCGCCCAGTCTTCTTTGTTTGGAATCGAGCGCTTGCTGGATTAGGTTTGAGGAAAGAGGAACGACCAAGGCGGCTAAATTGAAAACTAACGTATTTCTCATACAGTCTCAAACAGCCCTTAGTCACCTTTTACGACGTCTATCTAAGGGAAGAGATGAGGCGACCCAATCCCAATAGCTGGGAACCATGGACAAAATGATACAGTCGCGACTCCAGGCAAACAGACATTTTACTATTTTAGTTCCTAGGTATACAGAGGTAAGTTTAAATGCACCAATCCCTTCAAGAGGTAACAGTACCCATGAATGTGAACAATTTTCGCCAGAAAACTTTGGTATTCGCCATTTTTTTTAACCTTGTTTATCGAAAATCGACTAATATGTGAATTGCAGACGGAACATTGTTAAATGATAAACTTATCATCTGCATATTATGCTTGGTTAAAATATGTAGACTGGAGAAAAACTTGGCCGACGTACCTACATACATTTTGATATCTTTTATTCTATTGATTGAGCACACCCTATGGATAGGTGACAGGTTTATGCCAGTTTTGCCACACAGAACAAGACTACAAGAGAGCAGTAAGTACCTACAGTATCTAATGTATGTGGTACAGGAATAATGTATGCAAATCTTTTTAATGTACGGCGCTCATTACGTTCCGTTGTAGAGTCTTTATATAATGTTTTTTGCTAATTATAATGTGAAGCATACATTTTAAAGAAAGAGAACATTGGTTTGTTTATTTTACAGCTCTGGATTCTTGCCCTTTGGGTCTGATTTAAAAAAGTCTTCATTTCAAAATAATAATTATGAGTACCTAGTATTTAAAAGTCCTGGACCCGCTCGATGGTTCATGGCCTGTACCCCCTTGTGAAGGGAAGGCTTGTGCCCTCTTTAATGGGGATAAATAGGCTGATAATGATGATGATGATGTATGTGAAGTGATCACATACCTAATACACAGAGGGATGAGTATTACGATGACATGATTACTCGGAAAATCGTTATTCCGCCGAATATGGATTAGGTACAACTTTTATACTTAAATAGATATGAACCGTCATCTCCAGGCACATAAAGCAAAATAAATTGTACGGATCTTGACCATGGAGGTGTTATGGTCCAGCTCATACCTCTTTAATTGACCGATTCTATAATACCTAGTAAGTAGAAGTAGTTTCCCGAACGCTGCCCAGCCGAGTTGGATTCGTCGGTTGACCTCTTTCTTGAAGTTGGACCTACCTAGCTCTGCACTACCTAGCTCTGCAATCTGTCCTAGGTACACGTAGTGGTCAACAACTTCAAGACCAGTGCCCCTAACGATAACCATTACGGGTGCGAGTGCGACATGATTTTCGTCTTGTCCATGTTAATTTTAAGAGCCACCTGTTGGGAGGCACTGTTCAGGTCTCTGAGCATCATGCCAAGGTCTTTCATGAATTCCGCCATGATCACAATGTCGGCGGCAAACCGAAGGTGAGTGATGTACTCGCCATTGATGTTGATGCCGAATCCTTTCCAGGACATACGTTTGAAAACGTCTTCCAATGCGGTGGTAAACAGTTTCGGAGAAATCACGTCTCCCTGTCTTACACCTTTTTGAAATTGGATTGGTTTCGTACTTTGGTCCTGTAATCGGATTGACATGACGGCGTTCTTATAATAAGAGAGCTGGCATGTAAGAAACGCCTACGTCACCTGGTACCTCTTTCGCACTATTATAGGCAGTTGACCGCACTTTAGTTATGTAAGGAAAATAGGGTCTGCCGGAGTTCCATTGGTCCGTTTCTGAGATATGCCAAAATATATAGGTCGTATTTTTAGGCATAAACTACGTCATCTGGTACCGAAATCAAATTAGTATCAGCAGTTTCCCCTTCATTAGTAGTAGGTACAAGAAACATTAGTCTGCCACCCGCCCCTTGATCCAAAATGCCCGCCAGACAACATTAAATATGGCCCAAAAACCATGTCAACCTACGTCATCGGGTACCGAGATGAAACCAATGCTATTTAATAGCTTACGCATCGCTAACTACGAATGTGAATGTCTGCCATCCCTGCGTTGGTCCAATACCCGCGGCAGACAAGCTTGAAAATAATATTGAATTCTGGTCAGTAACAGTAAATTCAGCTTAATTCGAAATACTTCGACTAACTTCGAGGGGGTGGATGTTCATAGGGGAGAGTGTCAGAGTGCAGATGGCGGGTGGATATATCTCCAAAACGTACCAATGGAACCCCAGCTGGCTATTTTTTCTTACATATCTAAAGTGCGGTCAACTACCTATAACAGTGCGGAAGAGGTACCAGATGACGTAGGTAATTATACCTTCCGCTCTCGGACTATGTTGTTTGAAAACCATACGAATCTCATACAGACTGATGTCCGGGACATCATTGGTATGATGTCGGGTTAGCTTGGCTCTAGGGTCTTGAGCCGTGTTGGTAAGAGGTTGCCGTGAAGAAGTGTATTGTCCATAGAATATCTCAAGCTCTCTCAAAATCTCCGGTTTGCTAGAAAGATATTGCCGCTGTGTCGGTCTTTAGTTTCATCAGCTGGCTCTGCCCCATAGACAGATCTCGTGCGAACACTTCGGAGCCTTTATTTCGCTCGATCGCCTCTTTAATGCGTGAGGTATTAAATCTACGTAATATATCGCGTCTTATTGCTTTGGAGATCTGTCTATTGAGCCGCTCATATTCTGTTTCGTCCACTGAAGACTGCAATCTCATTTCGCGCCGATCGCTCATGAGTTTGAGGATTT
This sequence comes from Hofmannophila pseudospretella, assembly GCA_947369225.1. Lineage (NCBI taxonomy): Eukaryota > Metazoa > Arthropoda > Insecta > Lepidoptera > Oecophoridae > Hofmannophila > Hofmannophila pseudospretella. Next base: position 1,263,903 of record OX376324.1, read on the forward strand.
AACTTAAGAGTTTCTGTGTTCTGTTTTTATGGTGGATCTTGAAGAACTTCGACTCAATCGCGTGGACAGTTTCGTGGACGTGGTACTTACAATAAGGATGGGTCAACTGTACTACGTATTAAACCTCATTCTTAATGAAGTTCCATCAGTAGTCGGGACGATCTAACATTAGTCATGCTCCGGTTACAGGCATCAGTATGCGAGCTACTTATAATGTCGCGAAGTACGTAAACTAAGAGTGGTGTCTCGTATCATGTACCCGAGTACTTACAATAAGTATGCGTCAACTGTACTACGTACCAAACCTCGTTCTTAATGAAGTTCCATCAGTAGTCGGGACGATCTAACATTAGTCATGCTCCGGTTACAGGCATCAGTATGCGAGCTACTTATAATGTCGCGAAGTACGTAAAGTAAGAGTGGTGTCTCGTATCATGTACCCGGGTACTTACAATAAGTATGCGTCAACTGTACTACGTACCAAACCTCGTTCTTAATGAAGTTCCATCAGTAGTCGGGACGATCTAACATTAGTCATGCTCCGGTTACAGGCATCAGTATGCGAGCTACTTATAATGTCGCGAAGTACGTAAAGTAAGAGTGGTGTCTCGTATCATGTACCCGGGTACTTACAATAAGTATGCGTCAACTGTACTACGCACCAAACCTCATTCTTAATGAAGTTCAATCAGTAGTCGGGACGATCTAACATTAGTCATGCTCCGGTTACAGGCATCAGTATGCGAGCTACTTATAATGTCGCGATAGTCGCGAAGTACGTAAAGTAAGAGTGGTGTCTCGTATCATGTACCCGGCTACAATAAGTATGCGTCAACTGTATTACGTACCAAACCTCGTTTTTCATGGAGCAACGGAATTTTTACTTTGTATGGAATCTCATACAATTGCGGCACCTATGACGTCAGCCGCAGCGCCAGCGGCTAAGAAAAGGATAGCAGTATCTTGCGGGCGCTGCGGATGACGTCATCCGCATTTTTGCGGGTAAGTGGACGCTTTCCTAAAAGTGGTATCATTATGATTGTAACGGGATATTTATCAGTATGCGGCACCACTCCTAATTGAGTTGCGTACGTAGTAAGGACGATGTAACATTATTCTAAGAGTCATGCTTTCATGTGTCGAGATCCATTCATTACGTATGCGAGCTCTTTACAATTGCAATAAGTATGTGCAGTCTTTATAATGTTGTAGTACACGTAGAAAAGTGCGACTGCATTATTTAATGTATTGTACGTGACGTCATATCAACGGCCTACTTCCGGTCATGTATCGGGCTATGCCTGTATAGATGTAGTGTCTTGCTTAAGTAGGCGGCAAACGGGTACGTACATAACAGGAAGATCATTATGGAGCATGTTGTAACTTAATTACGTGTTGATACATTACAACATTACTCTGTATTTACCAACAAAATGCATGTTGTACCATACGTATTATAGACAAAACGGCACCTGCATTACGTAAAGATTTGGCGTCGTGACAAATTTCTCTCAGTGTACCTATGTAATAGCCCGGCGCGCAATGCAAGTCAGCTACATGAGTTCTGAGTTCCAATAATAGGAATCCAGGACAATAAAATCCTGGCTGGCTGGCTGGCGCCCTTGTACTTTTACTAGTACTTTTATAATCTGTGTTATGGAGATCTTTATGAAAAAATATGACCCAGGTTTTCATATTTCTGGTCGAACTTTACAAGCATTATCTTATGATAAGGGCCGGGAATAACCCAGCGGCACTTCGACCCTTGAGGATCTTTTGTACCACCCCATTTTACACACTGGTCATCTCAGTGTGCAGGTTTCCTCACGATGTTTTCCTTCACCGTTAGAGCAGTCGGTAAATGTACGTAAGTCTTCGAAAAAATTCGAAAGACTTATTGGTACATGGCATGGTTTCGAACCCGGACCTCCCGCATGGAAGTCCGGCGTCCTAGCCACTAGGCCACCGACGCTCAACGATCTTACCCCACATCCGAATTTACCCCAATCATCGATTTATCTTATCTTATGATAGGGGGCCGGGAATAACCCAGCGGCACTTCGACCGTTGAGGATCTTTTGTACCACCCCATTTTACACACTGGTCATCTCACTGTGCAGGTTTCCTCACGATGTTTTCCTTCATAGAGCAGTCGGTAAATGTACGTAAGTCTTCGAAAAATACGAAAAACACATTGGTACATGGGAGTGCATGGTTTCGAACCCGGACTTCCCTCACCACTGTGCCGACGCTCTAACCCTGGACCCTTAGCAACCGACTAAACACCAGGGGTCGTCTCGTCTCTCTATCTAAACGCTTTCCGCGAAAAGGTTCGATCCACATATATAAATATTATTGGTTAGATAATATTAGGTATACCGGTCACTGCCTAAACTGTAAACGAGTTAGCCAAGGTGAACCAGACACATTTCTGTATAAGGTTTGTGATGTACAGTCAGCGGCGAAAGACGATCAACAACAGCAGACTGGAAAACAAAATAAGTATGTCTTGCATGTGTAGCAAATAACCTGCTAAAAGACAAAATTAAAATTTTTGAAAAAACCCACGCCGGAAAAACATTAAGCTGTAAATAAACAGTAATGATATAAAAACGTTACGCTTTAATTTTTAAAGAAAATGCTCTTAAACGATAAAATAATAATAATAATAAATAATATAGAAGCGTTGAAAACCCCCGAATGTCAATTTTCAGCCCGAAAGAAACAAATATTAAGCATTGCCATATCTACAGTAGCGCCCCCTGGTGTATTAGCACAATACAATCCAGCTAAGAACCTGCTCTGATAAATTCCAAAGCTATTGCAAAAAACCGCATCGAAATTGGTTCAGCCGTTTTGGAGCTAGATGGGCACAGACACAAACACACACAAACAAACAAACATCCTGTTTGTGTCCATTGGTTGTAACTAAACACGGTGACTCTTTTTCAAATCCCACATAGATAATATAGGTTCTAGTCTAGTTCTACTTAGCTCTTGCCTTTCTGTTCTGTTCCCAGACTTTTGTGGCTGACGGTACCTCACCTAAAGCGAACCTGCGCCTCATTTTTATGCGAAAAGCCAGACCGAACCGATCGGAAATCGGAACTGGTAATATACTAGCATTTACCCACGACTTTTGACAAAGAAACTTTTGTGAATTCCCAATAAAAGTTTTACGAGAGTATGAAATAGTAGATTGTTTAACAAGAGCGGGAAGGACCAAATTATCGTCATGAGTGTTATTTTTGTAACACGAGGCGTCGACGAATGTGACATGTGGTCTTCCCGTCTATCATAGACACGATATTTATCTTAAAATATCATAAAACGTATTTATAAAATATTTAAATTAGAATGCACGCTTTTGTTTGTAGGTATTCGGTGTAATAGAGACTTGATTGTTGAGTAACGAATACCTACTTCCGATCGTGGGTAAATATTCCCGCACAGTTTTCAGTCGATAAATAGTCCAATTTTTGAGCTAGTGGAACAATAAATTCCTTCCTGAATGACAAATACTAACCTGTTTTACTAACCAATTATCGATAATTGCAAAACTTTTACTATGAAACTTACCTGTGAAAGATATTGGGATCCTAGAAAGAGTCCAGAGAAGAGCCACAAAGCTACCAATGGGTTTCAAGAACCTAGAGTATGAGGAGAGGTTGGAAAGACTGAAATTGCCGACACTGAAACAGCGACGAGATAGAAGCGACCTTATAGAGACTTATAATCAAAACAATCACTATAACACAGATGAAGTGAAGAATTTCTTTATATTGAACCTGAAGGAACACTCAAGAAGACACTGCACACAACTAGTACGGAATACGTCCAACACACTGCCAAAACATCATCTCCTATTCAACCGGGTAGTCATCCCGTGAACGGTCTACCTGACCTGTTGTGAATGCTGAAACTATAAACCAATTTAAGAACAGATCTTTCACAATCTGGATGTGCTCGGTAATCTTATGCCTCTACTGTTAACTATACCATCCACACACATAATACCATGTAAATACACACGCACCATGCCATCACCCGAGTGTGTGGGACACACTCAGTACCTCACATACACACTAATATCCTCATTCATGCAAACAAACACTTTCAGCGCTGTGACTTGCCTCAGCATTATGCTGAGCTGGTGTACCCTTTTTGGCACTGTACCACACCAGATGTTCTGTGCTGCATGTATTAAACTTTGTATACTTCTGTATTGTGTTCTATATTCTTGTGTTTACAGTGTTTTCAATTTCAAGATTAGACAGCCACGTACGAAATTTGAAGAAACAGGCTAACCAGCATTAGCTGCCTGCCTGGTAATCCAATAATAATAAACTTTCGGAGAATGTGAAGTTTTATACCAGAATACATTTAAAATACAATAAAGTTACCAGTCATCATTATGAATTGTATTCGCCCACATTTTCTCCACCAGCGAAATATTATGGCGCTGTTCTCCACTGTTAAAATCAATAGTGTTATTTGCCCTCTGTATCAATGTCGGGGCGAGGTCAAACAATAAATTAAATTAACCCATAATTTGGGCCAAGTACACAAGAATGCTTCATTAATTATAATAATTTTAGTTTAACAACTAACTAGTTAACTAACAATCTGTAATTATTATTTTTTGTGTCATATCTTTGTCCTCTTGGACAGGTTTTGGCCAGCCATCGGTCATGGTCCAACAGAATACCAGCGCTGGAGGCATTCTTGTCTGCAGCAATAAGCTGAGTTGAGGCCCTTTTCACAACAACAGCAGACCATCAGACATGATTTCAATATGTTTACCGTTGACTACATAATTATTTTATTATAATTATAACTGTTTCGGTCATTGCTGTGTGTGAAATAAACGTATTACTTACTTACTTTACTTTACTAGTATTAAATACTTGTCGTAAATTGATTTAGCTTGGTTATATGGGAATAGGTAAAAGAGTGGTTAGATGGTAAGATCTACCCAGTCTAATTCGGTCTAACTGATGCAGATTCAGAAGAATTTATTTGTCTAAAATGTAGGTACACAATTACAAGATGGTATTTCCTAAACAAAGAGCCGATACATTCTACTCAACAATGAGCATGCAAATATAAAAAATAATCATCATTAATGACAGCAGCCTATTGATTTGATAGGTTACATAGTTCAAGAGCTAGTGGTATGCTAAAAGTACACCTTTTCGTGACGGTGACTTGACACAAGTTCACTCACATACAAAGCGAGTGTGTAAGGCGTGAAATAGATTCCATGTCAAAAAGGCAAGTGAGATTTAATCATCATCATCATCAGTCTATTAATGTACCCACTGTTGGTGCACAGGCCTCCCCTTGCACAAAGGGGTATGGGCCATGATTCACCGAGCCAGCCCAATGCTGATTGGTGGATTTCACATACCTTCGGAAACTTTTCATTTCCTCAGACATGCAGGTTTCCTCACGATGTTTTCCTTCACCGTCAGAGCAGTCGGTAAATGTACGTAAGTCTTCGAAAAAACCGAAAAACTCATTAGTACATGACATTGCATAGTTTCGAACTCGGACTTCCCACATGGAAGTCCGCCTTCCTAGCCACGACGCCACAGACGCTCTAAAATGGATATAATATAGATAATTAAAAAAATCAGAAGTCCTCTTATATTCAAAATTCTACAGTTAGGTAAAAACCAAATTTTTCTCAGCTAGCTTTAACATTGTTTATTCACATAATTCGATAAATTATTCAGTTGAAATGAATTAATGGCCTTTGCTGTATGGTATTGTAAGGAATGCTTACACCTGTGTCGCAAATTACACATGAGTCACAGTTGGCATTGTAAATATATTGTGAAGGAAACTATTTAGGTAAATATCTCAAAATTTTTAATGGAAAATTTTTAATCGAATATAGGTAAGAAGAAGCTGAAAGAAGAAGAAATGGTTGTGGTTACACCTTACGTCGCCCAAAAAGCATCGCCTACGCCTCCTTGAACTGGCAACCTACAGGAGGATCTCGCAAACGTGGAAGACCCAGGGCTACATGGAAACGTAGTCTTCAAAAAGACCTGGATGCGGCTAAAGTATCCTGGAAAAGTATAGAGTCTGTACTTACTTACTTACTTTATTGCCACAAAAAAAGATAAGAAGATTAAATAAGATAAGATTGAATTGTAAATTCCTATTGATATAAGATGCCTGCTGAATTCTACCGAGAGTCGTTCTATGTGATGAATTCCTTAGAATGATCACGACCCTCAGGCATGAGGAATACGACTTAGAAGAAGTCCTGCTGATTATGGTGATGATTGTCTTTATGCAGATGCACGCCAAGATAGTTAATTATAATTGTCTATCAAACGGCTAAATCCTGATTTAGAGATCAATCGATGTGTAATGATTTATTAATTTAGTTTAATTGTTGTGTATTTTTATTACTTGGTATTATTTAAATCGTTCTTGCACGTTACGTTACGTTGTATTTTACAAAACTTCATCACCCAAAGGTTGCCTGGATAAAATAGCTTAAAGCTATACGGCCGCCAATTGTAATTGTTTTTTGTATCTTTTCTTATGTTCTGTATTTTTGTTCTGAGTGCAATAAAGAATATTTGTATTGTATTGTAATATACACACTCATAATAATTCTTAGTCAAATGTTTATTTGAAGAAAAAAATTAACTTTAAGTAAATTCATTAGTCGCTACATTGTAGCAGATGGGAAACTTTGTTGGGCACGGATTTTTGAAAGCCCGAACCGTAGGCGAAGCCTTTTAAAGATCCGAGGCCAACAATAGCAATTTCCGCCGACGCTTATATAGTACTTCACTTGGAACTTGCCAGCTAGAAGCAGCTTCCGTCCGTTATACTTATTATGATCACATCATCTTTGATAAAATAAATTATAATTTGTTGAATAGTTTTAAAATAACATCGACAGTGGTCAAAGTATGATCTATAGTTCGACAGTTTCTCAGTGGAGAAACGCGCTAAGCGCCTTATAGGTGACAAATCGCTGGTGGAAGCTAGACTGCAAAGTCTGGAACATCGGCGCAAGGTCGCCTGTCTATCGGTATTTTATAGGATACATTTCGGAGAGTGCGCATCGGAATTGCACGACCTAATTCCAGCATCTCCATTCCGCCTTCGGACTACCAGGCGCGGGGAGGGGTTCCATCCTTATGTTGTTGATATCCCATCTGCTCGTACGAAGCGATTTGCTTCTTCGTTCATTATGTGAACGGCTAAGGAATGGAACAGCCTGCCGTCGTCTGTATTTCCCGAAACCTACAACCTTGGGATCTTCAAGGCCAGAGCGAATAGGCATTTACTGGACCCGCATGCACCATCGTCGACCTCATCGTCGCTTACCATCAGGCGAGATCGAGGTCAAATGCGGGTTTAGAAGTAAATAAAAAATAAAATTAAAAAAAAAGTTTTATTGACCTAGCCACTAGAGAATGTCAGAGGCCTACGGGCGGCCTGAACAACTTTGACAATAGGTTAGTCAGTAACCACACAAACAGTAGAAGAAGAATAATTTGTCAAGAACAGCTATTACCAAATTATAGAGGCTTAATGGCTCCCACAGAAGGCTATGGTGTGCGTATGTACGTCTGTCCCCAATTTAGTGGGTCACGGCGGGCGAGAGCCGGCCGCACCCTGCGCGTGCGCCGCGTTCCAGCGATAGTAATGTCATGTATTAAACAGCTTGCATCTTTCCTTAACCAGTAGCTGATGCTGATATACTGATTTATTATTAACTCTTTATTGTACACAAACATTATAATACAAACTTATACAAAAATATGTGAAACACAAAGGGCGTGACTTATCTCTAAGAGATATCTCTTCCAGCAAACCCCATAAAATGACAATTTGATTCATATCAAGGCAGGCGAAGTGTACACCTATATGCTAAATAAATATCCCTACTTAATAATACAATGTATAGAAAATACGTACATACATATAATACAATATATAAATAATATATACAAATATATACTATATACTAACATATACACATAGGACAAATAAACACATAGGACAGAAGCAGGCAGCTATCCACACGGCAACAATAGTCAGCAAAGTATTAGGAGACACAGTTTTTGTTAACAGGGACTCCGACCCTCCTCTTCCCTGAAGGTTTCGGGGCCGGAGGTCGGATAACCACCGATTACTTTTAATCGAGGCTCTTAGAGGAACATATACTAACATATAAATATAAGTACTGATGTACCGTATCCGGAAAATAACAAGATCTGATAAAAAATTGGGTATTATTTTTCCTGGTCAGGGAAATACTTCATAAAACTCCATGGTTTTACATAATCCATAGAAATTGAGCCAAATTTGTTGGAAATTTATGAATCTTTGAACCCTGAAAAACTGTAATTAATTCAAATGTTGATGTTAGTGTGGATAATCTCGGAATTGAATTAAAATCAACAAAACTCTTTTTTTTATTCCAATATTTAACAGGAAAAAATTATATGTCGGGGTAAGTACAAATACCCATTTTTATTTTTTATAATATAGAAACTGACTTGATTATTATGACTCCAATCCAAATAACTCTGAGAAACATCGTAAGAAAAGTTGACAACACTGAAAGTCTCTCCATATACGAGTACATCACTATTTTATCAAGAAACCGAACAATAACGCCCTTATCAAATTTCCGTCGACCTTTCTCGGCTAATTATAATTAACATTCAATTAACCACATTTGATAACAATGTATTTATTTGTACAGGGTGGCAACACTTGCGACCTCACATTCTACACGATACGAACAACAGCCATCGGGTCACGCTCTACTAATTATTATATCAAGAATGCTCTCCTGCGCATGCGGGTAAAAGTTTAAGTTTCAATGTCGATTCGCGAAATAATTAGTAATTCTAACTATTTTTACATACCTACATAAACTCACGCCTCTTTCCAGTGGGGACAGGCAGAGACGAAAACGGTTTGTCAGGATCGTTGCAGGCATAAATTTCCAAACAGTGGCGTAGATAGAGGGCGGGTTTGGATCTTACCTATATGTGGCAATAATCAAATCAAAATCAGAGGACCCCTCTCCCGAAAGAAATTTATGACGATGGCCAGCACACATAAAGGACCATTTACGAATAGGAATAACAGAAACCTATTCCCTGTGGCACGTCACGAGTCTAGACTTGGAAAGTTTCCCGACAGAGGACTGACGGTAGGTCCATTTTATCCAGTACCGGGTCGTCAAATCATCAATCATCATCAAAATAATTGTAAATTAAAACTTATTAGATGGCTACTCTCTTTAGATTACGACAAAACTGAGGCTCTAATCATATAACATAAGATTTTACACACTAAACTCATTACGTTCTTCAGATTATCAACTTCCCACACTCACACACCCACTCACCCTACACTACAGATGCACAGTTACATCATTACACACTCCCACACAACCTAACACCCCCCCACCCATACTCACTCTTACCATTATCTTTACTAAATTCCTTTATGATTAAATTTTCCAAATTCCTTTTAGGTTTAGAATATAATTTGTAATTTGCTTGCACAGAAAGTGCGACGGAATCCCGACTTCCAAGATACAGGTTTTCGACCTAGTTTGTAAGTCGGAGGTCCTTTTTTGTGCCCTGTATAAGTAAATAAACTATTTCATTTTTTCATTCTCATTTTCATCAAATACTGCGAATATTTACTCCGCTGACTCAGCGACCAAAGTGGATCTTGGCCTCGGTAACCAAATACTGCGAATAAACGACTTATTTCTATTCTATTCTATTATATTCTGACATAGTAACATGGCATGCTATGGCTCAATGTCTGGGGACATGCAAATTGGAATCATACGGTATCCACTCACGCCACCTCCACTTACGTAAGTATTATGTGACGTGTGTACCCAGTGTCACTCTGGTCTAGAGTCAAGAGAGAGTCGGCTATATCGTTTCTGAAAGACTCTCAGAAGGAAAATCCAGGGTCGTCCTAAACTCACCTTTAAAAATCAGATTGACACAGTAAAGACCCCAACGATGAGCATGCGTGAAACGACGAATGACTGTAGAGGAAGCAAAAGAAACGTGACAGGAGAGAGATTCGTGGCGCTCCATTCTCTCTGCCTACCCCGCAAGGGACATAGCGTGAAGTATATGGTCTGGACTACATGCGCCGGTTCCAGCGCCGGTTCGGTTCGCTGCGGCCAATCACGACGCGCTGACTTCAAGTGGGGGGAGGGAACGCTTGTGATTGGCTGCAGTGAACCGAACCGGCACTGGAACCGGCGCATGTAGCCTCAGCGTAAATGTATGACACTCCGTCAGTTTATTTCACGCCAATTGTCACGAGTTTAGTGTCGGTTTCGGTTTATATCCTCAGTTAATTAAATGTCTAAGTCAGGGTTGTTATAGATATGAGATTTCGGATACGGATACGGTTATTAATTTTCTTTTTTTTTTTCGGTTGCATACATTACGGATATGTAAATATTTCGGATACGGTTTCGGATACGGATATTGTGTGTTTTCTTGACTTTGTTACTGAAAGGTATAAATAAGTGGAATTAAAGGAAAATTAAATAATTTAGTAAAAAAACTTTATTATTTTTAATAAATCGTAGTAAAAATTAACAATTGGAGGAAAAATATTATCTGAAATAACATAACTTTTATTTCAAATACGGTTTCGGTTTTGGATATTTTTTTTATTTCGGATATCTGATAGTTACGGTTACGGAGCTCCATAACATCCCTGATCTAAGTACTGTTACCAGAAAGAAATGGTATCCTGGCCAATAAGCACTTGCGGATTCAGAAAAAAAGTGAGGGGGCATCGGGTATTAAAATCGGAAAACAGCACTAAAAGTGATCAAGGGTGAATCGAGGGTGTGTTAGGGTAAGTTCTGATGTAGGGTTAGATCGTTGAAATCAAATTACTGCCGAATCTAGCGGTACTAAAAATTGACAAAACAGCTCGCTACGCCATTTTCTATTCAACTATACTAATACCGCTAGATTCGGCAGTATTTTGATTTCAACTATCTGATACATTAGGGGACAAATGTCCTGCGACACGTGTCGCCAGAGACGTCGGGTGAAGTAGCGCGACGTTGCCGGACTTCGCGCGACATGTCTGGCAACATCGCGCGACACTGGTCGCCAGTGATGTCGGATGAAGTAGCGCGACGTTGCCGGACTTCGCGCGACATGTCTGGCAACATCGCGCGACACGGGTCGCCAGTGATGTAGGGTGAAGTCGTGAAGTGAAGTGAAGTGACATAAGTCGCGCGATGTCGCCAGATATATCAAGCGAAGTTTCGCGAAGTCGCACGACTTCGCCTGACGTCGCTACGGACATAAGTCGCGCGATGTCGCCAGATATGTCAGGCGAAATCGGCCGGCTTCGCTTGACATGTCGCCGATACATGTCGTAGGACATTTGTCCCCTAGTGTATCATTAGCTTTACCCCACATCCGAATTTACCTCAATCAACGATTTATCTTATCTTATGATAGGGGGCGGGAATAACCCCAGCGGCACTTCGACCCTTGAGAATCTTTTGTGCCTACCCCATTTTACACACTGGTCATCTCAGTGTGCAGGTTTCCTCACGATGTTTTCCTTCACCGTTAGAGCATTCGGTAAATGTACGTAAGTTTTCGAAAAATACGAAAAACTCATTGGTACATGGCACTGCATGGTTTCGAACCAGGACCTCCCGCATGAGAGTCCAGTGTCCTAGCCACTAGGCCCCCGATGCTCCATCGTCGATTTAAATTTTTGTATTATTATTTTTTTATTATATAAGGAGAGCAGACGAGCAAACGGGCCACGTGATGGTAAGTGGTCACCGTCGCCCATAGACATCTCACCTCACTGTATTAATATTAGAGGGTTTTTGATGCGCTGCTAACCTTGAGGACTAAGATGGAATGCCTCATGTGCCGGAAATTACGCTGGCTCTCTTACCCTTCAAACCGAAACACAGAAATACAAGTATTTCTGCTTCACGGCAGAAATAGATAAGAGGGTGGTACCACCCCAGGCGATCCTTCACTTTAAATTGAAAAATTGAAATTGAAATCGTTTATTTAGCGCTGTAAACACCAGAATACAGATTACAGAAGTATACAAAGTTTAATTACATGCAGCACAGAACATCTGTTGTGGTACAGTGCCAAAAAGGGTACACCTGCTCAGCATAATGCTGAGGCAAGCCACAGCGCTGATTTTCAGCTGGCCCCTCAGTGACTGCACGGACGAAGAAATCAACAGTGTGTGCGTGTTGTGATGTAGGATCTACCACTACCAAAAATATATGTTAATATTGAAATTCCTACAATTAAACAGAGATAGAGCTATATTTAGCTCCCTCAGCAATGAGGAATACGGTTATAAGGCGAGAAAAGTATTCAAAAAGTTTCTTGGAAAGAGTGGATCATTCATCGATACTGTAGGATACTACAAATAATTGGTTACATTCTGTATGATTTGTTGTCAATTTTCAGTGTTGGCAACATCCCTGTTTACACCGAGAAAATATCACGATTTATCGTTTTACAAAGTTTAGCACCTCCATAATTGTTATAAGTACTTACCTATTTTAATAATGTAAATTGAAGATAATCACATATAAGTCGTGTCAATTTTAGAGCCCACACAGTGTCAAAATCCAAAAATCAAAATGTTTTTATTGTAAGTAAGTATAGTACATTTTTACAACGTCATTCTTTTTCACCACCACCTACTACCGCTTCGTAAGGTGCTGTAGCTGAAAGGAAAGAAGCGGCGCAAGAAACAATATGCAGCACATCTTTTGAAATAAATATATCTTACAATAATTATGAATATCTTCGTTCATTATGCGAACGGCTAAGGAATGGAACAGCCTGCCGGCGTCTGTGTTTCCCGAAACCTACAACCTTGGGATCTTCAAGGCGAGAGTGAGTAGGCATTTACTGGACCCACATGCTCCATCGTCGACCTCATCGTCGCTTACCATCAGGCGAGATCGAGGTCAAATGCGGGTTTAGTAGTAAATTAAAAAATATATTTAAAAAAAGAATACAATGTGCAGAGCAGTATTTAGGACCAAGCCTCTTAATCATTTAAATAGTCATTTATTTTATAATAACCCTTTTTACATAAGGTCCGTCTTATATGGGTCTTAAATGTTTTCTCTGTCATATTTATTACAGTATCAGGTATCTTATTATAAAATCGTACACAGTGACCCATAAATAATGTGTTTACTTTACTAAGTCTCAAGCGTGGGACTGCAAGTCTGTCTGACTGTCACACAAATCACCCTGTTTCGGTTGATCCATACTTTCTGGAACACCCTGTATACATACCTATATATTTTCACAATACTTACATTAGATCCCCTGCCTACCATGTTTGGTGCAGGGACAATGGATTCTAGGATAGGACGTTGGGTTACGAATATCACCAATGATCACATTCGTGGAACCTTAATACCAGACAATTTTTTCTTCATTCGAAGAAGATTTTTTTAAATAGTTTGTATTCTCATATTGAAACAATAAGTGTTAAAATTTGCCACTTTTTCACTTCCTTCTTCATTCGTGGTACCTTAAAACCAGACACTTCTTTTTTAAATGCCATAATAAAAAATTATATTTTTTTTAATTAAAAATTAAAATTTATATCAATTATTGATACAAAAAAAATTTCGATTGCCGGCGGTAGTGTGCGCAATGCCTCGTCTTAACCAAAAGACAGTACTTTATGTTTTTGAATGTGTTAATGGGGGGAGGGTAAGTACGTCAAGTGCGTAATGAAAAGTTTGATTAAGTTTGATTAAGAAAGAAAGAAAAAAAAGAAAGAAAAATACTCTTATTGCTAGAAAAAAACATATCTAGTTCACTCCATAATACTACTGGCAATTGACACCTGGCTCAGCTGATGCCTGAGTGAATACACTTGCGTGTAAACACACAGCGCTGATACACAGCCAGTCCTTGTACAAAGTTAACCAACTAACAACTGCTACAATCTAAGTACTGCCCCATGGTATGTGCTCATAAAATAAATAATAAACCACAGGTAGGTATTAAAGTTTATTAATGTCACGCGCATTCTTGTATAGCTTATCACTGGACCTACCTTATCACCTATAGGTAGCTACACAACAGAACTTTGTTTTCCTGAGTCTTTACTATTAATTTATCAACGCTGCATAATGAGCTGGTTCACGTCCGGGATATCGATATCTTCAGATGCGGATCCAGGGGAGGGTCACTATGATCCGCCTAAACCTATAAGGCTTAAGCCTCGACTCTCCCTTGGCCATTTAAAGTATTGTTTTTGATTTCAGTACGTATCCAAAGGACCCCTCATAATTCTTTTTTCTAAATTTGCTCCTACTAGGCGTAGTAGGGGCGTATTATGAGGGGTCCTTTGGATACGTACTGGAATCAGAAAAAATACTTAAAATGGCCAAGGTAGAGTCGAGGCTTTAGCCTTATAGGTTTGGGGGATAATTGTTATCCTCCCCTGGATCCGCATCTGAAGATATCAATATCCTTTTCACACTCCTTCTATCCTTGTGGCATCTTTTGGAGGTAAAAAAAGTAAGTAAGTAAGTAATACGTTTATTTCCCACACAGCAATGACCGAAACAGTTATAATTATAATAAAATAATTATGTAGTCAAAGGTAAACATATCTAAATCATGTCTGATGGTCTGCTGTTGTTGTGAAAAGGGCCTCAACTCAGCTTATTGCTGCAGACAAGAATGCCTGCAGCGCTGGTATTCTGTTGGACCGTGACAGGTCAGATATGTCATCCTCCTGGGTTTTGAAAATAGTTGGGGAGAACTAATCTGAGGTTGTGTGGCAAGGTACCAAGGACCTTGGACCCCCCAATCTTTTTACATAAATACCCGCACACTATTAAGCGCCGCCAATGAAAAAAAAAACCTATATGTTACATTCATCATCAACCTATTAATGTCCCCACTGTTGGGGCACAGGCCTCTCCTAGGAGGTACGGGCCAGGAGGTAGGGCCCAGTGCTGATTGGTGGATTTCACACGATGTTTTCCTTCACCGTTAAACGGCCATTTATGGCAGAAAAATTTACCATCAGCTCATAAATACATACAACTGTCGAAGACATCCTCGTCGAGGTTTTTAAATTATTATTTATTTATTATTTTTATTGAAACTTACATAAGTAGGTACAGGTAAGAGATACGAGTAGTTATTTCAAGATGTAACCTGACTCAGGGCTCAAAATATATGCACTCACTCACCCTTATTCAATGTCTGGCTATCTGACTCCCAACTAGGTTTCCCTGTGTGTGGGATATCAGGAATCCATTCATGTGTCTCGATGTGTTTTAATTTTCACTTAATCACTGTACTTTTGTTTATTTTTTTACTTTAAAATTAGTTGTAATTTTCACCACCACCGGAAAATGTAGGCATACAATTATTATTTTTTAGTTTTTAACGTAGTAATATTCACTATAGATAAATAATTATGTAAATGTCATATTTAAAAAATTACATAAATTATAATATAATTGTCAACTTGTAAATAAATGTCATTAACCGAATAGAAACATTTATCTAGTCAAGAACTCGATAAACTAAAAAAATAAATTAATAAAATCAATGTCATACTATAACTAGGTAAAAATTATATAATATAACTTCAGTCAAACAGCCCCCCGCGAAGTGCCCCTTGGCCGAAAGTACCCAGAATACTCGCGGCGTTCCCTCGCTGAATGGCGAGGGAGATGCGCTGTACTAAAAAGTGGCCGGCACGCGGATCACCTCCTCTCTCCTTAATTCGCCTCCCCACAGCGCGAATCAGATCCTTGGCCTCGGAGCCCCATGGTCCCGCGGTTTCAACTGCCATAGGCACGAAGTCGTACATCGATTCCAAGTTGGAGTACTTTAGGTGTTTCCTCTGGGCCGTCGCTTCGGCAGCTGCACCTGCAGTCTGCCGAGTGCTGGCGAGATGGCAGGGCGCGAAAGTGCTAACGCACGTCGCGTCCCAGAGGAGACAGCGCCCTCTCGCCCAATAATTATGTATTATAATTATTATATTATTAACAGATACTGAGTTTAAAAAGAAATAAATAAATATTGCCTAGTTTAAATAAATAAAAGATAGTTAGAAAAGGAATAACTAATAAATAAAACGTAATGTAACAAATAAGTACTAATGTGCATCAGTGCAGATTGTTCCCCTTTTCCTACCATATCCCTTGCAGTTTAGGCAGAGAAAACGGAGCGTCCTAATTGTAATATACAAAAGGTGAAGCTAATCACGCATCTCGATGTTTTTCCATGGCCTTCTAAGCTGGGGGGGACTGAGGGGGAGTTTATATGATGCCTCCCGGACTCCTATTACTCATATTACGTTTATTTTACTAAATTTACTGTGTATATAACAAATGTAATAGTAACCTTTTTCATATCTTCACACTACACTGTCGCTAATCTCTTTAATGTCCATTTAACCTCAGAGGTTGCCTGGAAGAGCTCGCTTCAAAGCGATACTTAGATAAGTATCCATCTATTTATCCTAAGACAAGCTTAAAGCTACAATGCCAAAATACCGACCTTAAAAACCGTTAGAACCAACGCCTTAAACCAAAACTAAACTTAACCACTAACCTTCTCAAAATCTCCGGTTAAAGTTGACACTGCACGTACGGAACACGTTTGTAGGTAGGTACTAAAGTTTCGTTTCGTTAAGTTTTAATTTAAGTTCGACTTGAGTTAGTCGCGGGGAGTGACGCGAGGGACTGGCACTGAGATCAGACGTAAACTGAATTGAGGAGTGAACTGAGGTACGATACGACCGGCTTGATTACTGTTCGTTTGAGCACCTAGGGTTACCATTACTGTTGGTAGTCACTCGTTTCTCACTAAAGTTTGTTTAGTGGAAATATCTCGGACCTGGGGCACAGATTTTTTTAATATTTATTTATTAAGGAACACAAACAGTTTACAAATAGATAAAAATACATATAAAAAAAATTAAAACAAATATTATAAACGTAAATATACATATTTCAGTTCGTCTAGACAAAACCAGTACACACTAGTTATATATAAACATAGAAAATTAAATATGCTAAGGAAGTAAATGTAGAAAAATATAATAGGGGAATATAAATCAAAGCTATTAAAACAATACTAAATAGTACCTACTACGTACAGAAGCGACCCCCTCCGTCCGTGGGGGGCGGAGACGGTCGCTAGGGGGTCGATGTTACCAAAATACATCGATATTTGTTGTTGTTTTTGTACATTTGTTGCACTGTTTTGTGGTGGCTGTCTGTATATTGGTTTGGTAGTGACCTTATTGCTTTGAGCGCTCTCCACCAGTGAGCTAATAACTATATCAAACACATGGTATAACGAAAAAGGTACCTGGGACCCAATTCGGCTAAATTACAACGTTTGTGGTTCTATTTCTATCCAATTTCAATTCAGTTTTCGTTCCAATTCTATTTGCATTCTGCTGACGCATAACTCTTGACTCGTTCGGAACTTCAGTATAAACTAAACGTTTTATTAGAACTTAACTGAAATTGGATCGTTAGTGGATAGTAGCATACGAAACACGTCTTAACGATGCAGTTTAGATTCTATTCAGTTACATTGTATTTAGTGGAAACGATTTCCTGGGGCACAGAATACTAAATAGTACCTACTACGTACAGAAGCGACATTACGCCCCCCACCTGATTCAAGTTCCCCGCAGATTGTGAGTACGATCAGGTGGACAGAGACAGCGTAGGTACGCTGTCTCTGTCCACCGCGCGCATTCATGTTTTGTTTTCAATTTATTTACGCAATAAGTATTATAATGGGTCACTATTGAGCAGTAATTCATGTTCTGCATCCTCAAACACACCCACCTTGCCTACACCCACATAAATTCTAAAAAATGTTGGAATTTGTTTTTTCAACACAAGCAACCTACCATAAAAACCATAATTGTGAAATAAAAATAAAATAGAATTTTATTTGAATTTTTTAGGTTAAAAATTTTTTTTCTAAACTCACAAGTTTCCTGGCCCTAGCATATTCTCTTTCACCCGCAAGCAAGCGAGTCGTCACTCGAACCCTGAGAGGGGTGAGTGGAGTGCGGGCCTTGAGGCGAACCTCGTGCCCGGGCAGAATCTCGGAGTGATACAGTATCTCCAGTAATTGGAGCCACTACGTGGAGCAGACTTTATGGCTATATATATAGAAGTGGAGGGAAGGGGGTTGTCCGCGCGATCATACATAGATCGCGCCAACCTCTCCACGAACACCTGAATTGATTCCATTTGACGTAACGTCCCGCTCCCATGCACACTCTAAGGGCGCTGTTTTGCTGGGCCTGCAGCCTCTTTTTATTAGTGGCCGAGGTATAAGGAAGCCACGCGGGTGCCGCGTATGTGAGTCGGGACCGGATGTAGGTCTTATACAACCTCAGTTTAGTACGCAGGGGCAGCCTGGACGATAGCACCTGTCGGAGAAGCGCGCGCGCGGCTTTTGCCTGGTTGACGACGTTTTCGCTAGGCACAGCGACCGGTCTATATGGCATCTCTTACACGCTGTAAAGTTAAGTAAAATACACTTTATTGCACAAATAGAAAACAACAAACAAAAGATAGAAAACGAAATAGTTAAGTACAATTTTATCTCTCTGCAAAACCTGTCAAGAAAAAACATTTTAAACCTCTAGGTTCTATTCTCTTCTAAGTCGTGTTCTTCATTGCTGACGGTCGTGATCATTCTAAGGAATTAATCACATAAAACTACCCTTGTGGCAAATTAAATGAGGTGGTTTACAATTGCCTTCCCATTTCACACACTGGTTATCTCAGTGTGCAGGTTTCCTCACGATGTTTTCCTTCACCGTCAGAGCAGTCGTAAGTAGCAGCAGTCGCAGTAAATGTACGTAAGTGTTTCGAAAAAACCGAAAAAATCATTTGTACACGACATTGCATGGTTTCGAACTTAGACCTCCCGCGCGTGAGTCCGACGACCTAGCCACGACGCCACCGACGCTCCAGGTTCTATAGGTACGGATAATAAACGATGCACTCAGATTCAAATTCAAGACGGAATTCGTGCAAATCCTAAATTACTTTTGCCTGATATTTAGATGTAAAAACGATAACAAAGTGAGAAACCATAGTACGGTGGTCTACAGGTCGCATACCGATAGAGCTAGGGTGACATTACAACGGAGACATTTTTGAAAATTATAAAAGTAGACGATTTGATGTACAGTGGAAGACATACCTACATAACAAGCTGTGGGCGTGGAACCCTGTTACTTCATATTCATCATAATTCTGTGCCTCACAGAAACTAAACTTAATAAAATAAATACTCTTATATTATTAAGGATTACACTGCAATAGAGATGCTTTGGTGATAGAAGTGGGACTGGGCAGGCCACGTATGCCGCATGCATGCGGAAAGGTGGGCAAAGATCGCCATGCACTGGGCGCCACAAGACGGACAGCGGCGCCGAGGCATGCCCAGGCGTAGGTGGAAGGACGGTATCGACCACTTCCAAAAAGGATGGTATAAGGACGCCGAGGATAGGGAAAAATGGGAAGGAGGAGGGGAGGTCTTTGCCCAGCAGTGGGACAGTCTACAGGCTATTAAAAAAAGGATTACATAAATGACAAAAAAGCATGGTGTGTGTAATCGGCTCAAACATATATTTTTTGTATTATGTAATTTTATTGTTTTAATTTTATCTAGTATTTAGAATTTATTTATGTTCTGTTTATTGTTATTAATATTTTTTATTTTAATAATTGTAAAAATGTAAGTAATGTTATGACTTGAAAGAGTATCTGTGAAGATTCAATTTCAAAAATAAACACTTTGACTTTATTGTGTGGGTGGGACGAATTTTTGACTATTTTGAACTGTATTGAAACTCTTATAAAGTTGACTATTGGTTGTCATGATTTTGGTTGATAATCAAAAATGAACCTTATCGTCGTTAGCATACAGTTCAAAATTCGATGGTCACACTCGCATGGTTCGCCAGTGCCGGGACTCCATCCGATGTCTTTTGGTGTGGCCGTGGCAAACGGCTTAAAACCGACAAAGTACCAAACGGTAGGTATACCCTTATTCAAAACTACGCTCTTATTTATTAACTGAACCTCAGAACGGTTTGTGTTTCTTTGTAGACTCTTTATTGTACACAACAACAAAAAACACAGAAAATAAAAACATTAAAATTAGTACAAAGGCGCGATTATTCCATAGGGATCTCTTCCAGACAACCTTTGATTTAGGAGAGTTTAGTCTACTTTTATGGTGGGTAAGTTTTGGAGTACAATAAATAATAAGTACGTATAAATAGTAATACGGTATCAATCAAATATATTTTTTATTGTAAGTACATTTTTACAACGTCATGTTTTACTCTACCATACATACCACAAGCATCTTAGTTTGACCATTGTGTGGTCACCTCAGTTAGTTGTCAATGACTGAAGGTGGATCAGACGCGCTACCGCTGCTTATTAATCCATTACAAGTTACAAGTGGCGAGCTTGGCTTGCTTGGGCCAACGGCGCGGCGCGTGAACGGATGCTAGCGCGGAATACGGAAATGAGACGTGATCCAATTTGATTAGGTACGAAGTTTTATTACTTACTTTTCGTATTTTATTCCACTTCGTAATCAAAGTTAAATGGTAATAAAATAATTTTCAAGAAAACTCCTTGGTTTTCTGATGCCGTTTAACGAAAAGGAAGAAATGAGACCATTTAGTTCTGTTTCAAAAGGCTGTCGCCCTCGGACCAATTATTACTAATTGGTCCCAGCTGTCGCCAGTTTTTTTTTGAGAATCTCAGCCAGTATTTTTGTGCGTTCCAAAACCAGTTGAAATTATTCACGTTGACAACTGTACACCTTCCATTGCTGGTTTTGATTAAATGTTTGATTAATTTTCAGCTAATAATGCGGTAATGGAACATGGATAATTGTCAACGTGAATTATTTCAACTGGTTATGGAACGCTCTCGACGTTCGATAAATGAAGTATCCGAGCCAAAAATAAAAAAATATTGCCAAACTAAGAAACAATCCCTAAATGTAGGCGAAATGATGCAAAGGCAGACGGGTTACTTTATTTTGTTCATATTAATACAAGTTGTGCAAAATACCGACTAGCATATCTTTAACAAAATTAAATGTCTAGTTATATAATAAACTGGTGGGGATTTTCTTTCATTTTATTAGGAAGTTTACTTTTTGTAAAGTAAAGGATTATTTTAACGTCATAGATAGTAACCTCTCACAAACGTCACTGACATTTGGCTCAAAAGGGCTGGAACTCAGAGCGGTAAAACTAAATATTTAAATAAATTCACTGACTTTGCCGCGGTTGTTTTTATTTTAGTGTTTTATTTCATGCGTGAACCTTTATTTATCGCAGAATATTAAAATAAACAAGAAGTATGTCTAGTTTTCATGATTTATTACTGTTGAATTTCGTCCAATTATTATTTTTATCGTTCGTTACTGGAATCACACCAAATGCTTGTAATTTTAACGTGAGAGTGAAGCAAGTTCTTCGCAATGAAGGTTTCCACAGGTAATATAATATAAGAACGGTGATCATCAGCAGCCTACTCTAGTCCACTGCTGGACATAGGCCTCTCCCAGGGCGCGCCATTGAGCCCGATCTTCGGCTCTTCTCATCCAGTCGCTGCCAGCCACCTTGCGCAGATCGTACCATGGTCGCTACCGTGACCAGGAATAGTGGGGCGGCCGGGAACTGGGGGCCGTTTTCTTTTTGTGCTATCCATGGGAGGAAATGCCATAATCGCCACGCTAGGCCTGCGGGTTGGCGATCGCAGTAGCCGGGTCGCTTGCCCCGATGACGCTGCTGCCCGTCACCGTGCTTCTGGTATTTTGACCCAGCCAGAATTTGAGTGGTTATACCGCCACTAGTCGGTCGCCAGGGACTCGTTCGTTAATCGGCAGGATGCACCACGTGCAGGTGAGTTTGACATTTGGAGGTCTAGATGTTGGTGACCCCCCTTACATCCGGTGATAAATACACTAAATTGTGAATTTTTTATTCTTACTTTTTGAAGGTTAAGTTTGTTATCTGTCGAACCGTATTGTATTAGAAATATTTAGAGTGCGTTCCAAAACCAGTTGAAATTATTCACGTTGCAGCTGTGCACGTTCCATTGCTTGTGTTAAATATAAGTTTGATAAATTTTCAGCTGTTAACGCGGTAATGGAAGATGGACAATTGTCAACGTGAATTAATTCACCTGGTTATGGAACACTCACTTACTTGTTTATACGTTAATAGGGCTAGCTATATTGTTCGTTTTACTGTATATGGAGAGCAGACGTGCGAACTGGCAGGTGGCCCATTGGTAAATAGATGGTATATGGTCACTGTAGCTCATAGACAACTCACCTCACTATAATGCTATTACAAGGCTATTGAATGCATGTTTGGGGTGTCGATAAGGGGGCACTAAAAAAAGGAAAAGAGTTAGAATAAATTGTGTCTTATTAAAAAATGAACTGTGTTACAGAAACCTAGTGGATACGGAACTGACTCGGATAGAGTAGGTTATGTTAGCAGTTCCTCCGACTTCTCACTGCACCCCTTTAACGACACTCTGACCAGATGCACTGCTAATCTTAAGGACTTAGATAAAGTGCTCGTAAATACCTTAGCTCTCTTATTATTAAAACCAAAACACAGCAATCTGCACAGAGTCATGCAACGGAAAAAAGTTAAAAGGTGGAAATCCATACATTTTTTAAAAAAAACACTAAAATAAGTAGAAATATCTCATAAAATCATCATATCATTTTTAAAAATCACTAAAATAAGTAGAAATATCTCGTTCCAGAAACATAACATACGGGATAGTGTTCCACAGTGAAGATGAACGAGAGAGATGGCTGTACAAGGACTGTATCCTTGGTCTGGACCAGAGGCTGCCATCTGGTGTGTACGCCAACCCTGACGAGTTAGAAGACCTTAGCAGGTTACATAAGGTAATGTTGGAAACAGTTTCTCTCTACAACATGGTCTGTGCATTCAGTGAAATCCTGTACATACTGTTGTTTCCAAACAAAATATAAGTAGGGGAAATTCACTCAATAGAATTTGCAACTATAGGTACAGTGAAAGACATCAAGCTATACTCTTTGGAACCGTGTCGCAATAAGTGTTTGTTATGATTCCTTGATGTTGGTATGGATGTGTCAACTGTTAAAGCGACAAAGTACGTAAGGGTATAGTTGTAGCACATCACTGTACACTGATGTAACAAGACAGGGTAGATGCAGGCTAAAGTGTAATGAAGCGGGACCTATAAAAGTGGATCTATGTTATTAATAGTTTTTAAAAGACTGGTTAAGGATGTCCTCAAGTGAGCTATCCACGCACCTACTTTATAATTTTTACTTTATTATTTTATTTTTCAATAGGTATTTTTTAATTATTTTTAATCATTACATTCATTAGTATTTTTTGCTTTCCCAACTCAATATTGTACAACAATCATTTTTCTACTTCCTAACCATGCTGTGTTTACACGTTAAGGGTTACGACCTAGCTCATAACTTTATATTGATTTTTATGTAATTTCTCTGGTTGTAATCTGTTGTGTTTAACTAATAAATAAATTAAATTAAATTATGGATGCTTATACTATAAACACGATAATACACTCATGACAAAGTAATCATTGAATCAGTTGCCAGTTGAAAGAAGGAGTAAAAAGTTTGTACTTCTATTAAAAATAATGTTGAAACCCTAGTCAACAAACCAAACGTCAAGTATTAGGTAGTTAATTCTAGTAAAGCACATTCATATTTTTCTCATAGCTCTAGCAATGTTCATCCCAAGATACTTTAAGGATTATGCATATGTTGACAGACATTAAAAGAAAAGCTGATAACAAACGGGGGGGGGGGGATCTTCAATAGATACCCAGCATGGGGGAGATACCGGGTTATGTGAGATTTTTACTCACTAAAACCCCCTCGATGGCCGGCCTCGTGCTTATCAGAGGGCTCCGGGATTTCCAGAGGAACGCACCGATACCCTCCTAGCATTTGCCTTGGGCTCCTCCTGGGAAGTGTGCATTCCACTTCCCGGTTCCTCCCGTCACAGCAGCGTGCGGCCATAGCTCGTTGCTGCCTTCCCCAGGGTTGCCCGCCAATGTACGGCCAAGGCCCCCACTTTGACCGCCCGCGACCCTGATCCCTCCTTTTAGTCGCCTTTTACGACAGGCAGGAGTTACCGTGGCTCTATTCTCCGCCCGAGACTACAGGGCTGAAACAAACAACCTAGGATAACCTGGCGACATCTTGTATGTATCTGTGTGTACAAAAACTAAATAAAACTAACACATTCTTGAGTTTATTTGCACAAACTAACTGCAATGGATTTAAAATAACCTGTACTTATTTTTAATTTCCTTTTGTTTCTTACTTTTTTATTGTATATGGAGAGCAGACAAGCAAATGGATCACCTGATGGTAAGTGGTTACCATCGCCATAGGCATCTCACCTCATTATGAAGTTATTCTGAGGATTTACGATGCGCTGCTAACTTTGTGGACTTAGGCTCCATTTACATTGCCGCGGAATGGAATGGAAGCGAATTTTCGCAACGTAATTGTACATAGCATAATGAACTTTATGTCAATTGTGTAACATACAAACTAAATACGCTTTACCGCTAGGGGAATTCTCGAGAATGCTCGAGGATTCCCCGGACGACGCGCGACCTCTTTTTTGGCTCGTATTTAGTTTGTACGTTACTCAATTGACATAAAGTTCATTATGCTATGTACAGTTACGTTGCGAAATTTCGCTTCCATTCCATTCCGCGGCGATGTAAATTGAGCATTAGATGGAATATCTCATGTGCCAGTAATTATGCAAAAATAGGTAAAAGGGTAATATTCTTGATGTTTAATGATTTTTTTCAATCCTGTACATGCTGTTTTTTGACAATAAAAATTGTACATACTGAATTTTTGAAATTTGATACTATTTTCCTGTTTGTTTATTTATTTATCTATCTACAGGTATAATAATCAAATATTTTTCTAACTTCCAGTTGAACGCAGTACCAAAGAATAAAATAAACATAGAGTTGCCAGCGGAGCAATCAGGCCAAAGCAGTGTCTACATCATCGGCAAAGTGACAGACAGCAAAGTTTATCTGTGGTTACCGGTGCATGCTAGGTATCACCAGGCGGTTCCCAGAGGCGGGTATGTACACTTTTCGATGCTTTTCTTCAGTGTCAGACCCCAAAGCCCATACAAGGTAGCATGATTTTACGAAGCAATATCATGCTCCCTTGTATGGGGATTTCTATTAATGTTGCCATTTTAGGTTTGTAATTAATAATACCCTGACCAAAAACTAAAAATACAAAACACAAAGATAAAACAACAAACATGAGATAGAAAAGGAAATAGTGAAGTACAATTTAGGCGGCCTTATCGCTAAGAGCGATCTCTTCCAGGCAACCATCGGGCTGAGGAAATGATATCGAGAAAGAGGTAGTAGGTGTGCAAGGTTTATGGAAAACGTTATATAATAGAATTATATTTACAACAATAACATATAATATACTAAGTACATACAATATATATGAATACTTAAATGGATAATGATAAACATAGATACAATAATACATAGACTACATAAACTGAAATATATAATGAGTACATAACATACAGGAAAAGCAGAATAACAACCAGGGTAGATAAAAGGAAAGGAAGGTTTAAAGAGGTAGGAATCAAAGTTCGAGAAAGTGAGCCTTCACTTGCCTTTTAAAGATCTCCAAAGATAGAGAGCACCATTGGTAGTTTTATAATCTGTGTTACGGAAATCGCTATGAAAAAAATAGTACCACTTAATTCCGCAATATGGCGAGGGTTTTTTGGTTTGTGGTCAGGGTATACAAGGATTGTTGTTTCGTAATCTGGGATTCAGTTAGTTAATGTCTTCAAATAAACAGAAAGCCTGAGGAAACTGTTTAGTTTTACCAATATAAATACCAACGCAAAAAACCCCGTTTTCTTTGTTTAAAAATAAAAACTTCATGGCTATGGTCATCTGCAGAGACAAAAGGCCGTGTAAGCTTAATGTTAAAGATTTCTAAGTCTCGTGTCATCTCTATCTAGAGCTATAGCGTAGGAAGAGAGCATGTATTTTAATTAAGAATTTTTTTTATTGCATCAATCAACTTACATGGACATACTATAGAAGGATCTAAAATTAGTTTTTCGATATCTCAACTAACATCAGAGATATTAACGGTTAAAGTTAGTATTGGACAGATGTTCTCTCCCTTTCTGGCAAAAACAGTCCTTTATATGCAGCCAGGACCTGCTTGTATGGCGCTAGAGAACAGTTACGTCATAAAACTTATTGCCGTTTCTTTCTACTGTTCGGATGTTTGATTGCCTGTAGCTATTTTATTTTTCAACGAATTTTAATTCTGTTTTCACGTTTGACCATCAATTTATGACTATTTCTTAATTTTTAAGAAATGCATTTGATATTTGGAAACTACCCTATTGTCTAATGTTTAAATACCACATTCCAGCACGGCAAGGAACACGATCCAGGCACCGAAGCTGTACCTCCACTGTCCGGACCAGAGACTAGACGTGTGTGACCAGGCAGTCCCATCCACCGTCACGTTCCTTTGCAACGGCAGCTCCAGGGAAAAGTGCAGCTGGAAGGAAATACCCTACACTATGGTCAGTATTGACAGCTGTAGGTAGATCCCTTAACCCCAATAGCGCCATAAGTTACTCGCAAATTATGTTTTTTTGTATAAGCAATGTTCTGTGTCTGTGCCCATTTATTAGCGTCGAATCAGTGGTGGGTAAACCTAAATTAAAATGTTACGCTCACATAAATGTTCTGAAATCCATGTTCACATTCCTAGGCTCTGATCATGATGTCGCTCTCAGATCCGGCCATGATAATATCCTAAAGGCTCTGTGGCGACGCACGACGCGCGCCACTACGATACAGTACCTACTCACAGCGGCGTAGAACGCGCTATCGAAATTTTCCTAGGACTTCGTATATATACGAGTTCCAAACATCCATAGTTTGACCAGGACATCTTGTCACCAGGCACAACACCCCGCGTGGTGGAAGATCTTCCCTTTTCCCTTTCATACAACTGACATTACGTCATCCATCTCCTTACATAGCGCGTACCTACAGCTCCACTGTGTCGTACCAGATACTACACTGACTCCTTTGCTGTCAAGGCAGCACACCTATGGAACTCACTTCCTCGTCTAATTCGTCATTCGGAATCCCTGGCTTCGTTTAAAGAGGGTCTCACTCATCATTATTAGTCGTTGTAGTTGTGCATTTTATTTTCATTATTATGTATATTTACCTATTTATTGTTTACTATCTATTATATATGTTTATTTATTTATATTATGTATATCATAACTATTTCACTATACCTACATATTTATTTATGTATATCATATTACTTTTATTTTACTATATTTACTGTATATTAAGTAATAGTAACCTTTTTCATATCCTCACACTACACTGTCGCTAATCTCTTTAATGTCCAATTAACTTCAGAGGTTGCCTGGAAGAGATCGCTTTAAGCTATAAGGCCACCTTTGTACATATCGTGTTATTATTCCTGTAGTTTTTACTTTTCCCGATTATGTGTACAATAAAGTGTTTCGACACTGGGCTGGAGCAAATGCTCTATGCTTGTGTCTACCGTTCGCACAGCGGTGACCAGGAGACAACTAAGTTAATTGAACACCTTAGCCTTGCGGCGGAAGTGGCCCAACAACGGTATCCATCTGCGCAATTGGTTCTTCTGGGGGACTTTAATGGTCACCACCAGGAGTGGTTGTTCCCATACCAGAAGACCGACCATGCTGGCAGGGAAGCGTACAAACTCGCGTTGTCGCTAAACCTCACACAGCTGGTCGATGGCCCCACGCGCATACCGGATGTTGATGGTCACACGCCCAATTGCTTGGACCTTCTGCTGACAACTGATCCGGACAGGTACTCTGTGTCGATTTCTGCCCCATTGGGAACCTCTGACCACTGTCTGGTGAAATCTGTATCTAGCTACTCTCCGCCCGATTTAAGCCCTAGAGGCACCAGGCGAGTGTGGCGATACAAGTCAGCAGATTGGGATGAGATGCGGCACTTCTTTGCATCTTATCCATGGCGGCAAATCTGCTTCTCTACTGAGGATCCGTCGAGCTGCGCCTCGGCCATAACCGACGTGGTATGTCAGGCCATGGAATATTTCATTCCCTTCTCTGACGTGCCTCTTGGTGGCGCAGCACGCCCTTGGTACAGTGCGGACTGCGTTCGTGCTGAAACACTGAAGCAGTCAGCATTTGTAGCCTGGGCTGATGCTCGGACGCGCAAAGCTCCGGATGTCCTAGATAAAAAGAGAGCCTTCAACAAAGCCGCCAAGTCCTGCAAGAAGGCTCAGCGTCGGGCTCGCTACGAACATGTTGGCCGGATCGGAAATAAGCTTGCTTCATACCCTGCGGGTAGCAAGGCTTTCTGGTCCCTCGCCAAATCAGTCGAAGCTAACTTCTGTCGCCCTTCGCTGCCACCTCTGGTCAAACCCGATGGATCGCTGGCTCACACCGCAAATGAGAAGGCAAACTTGTTTGCCTCTCTATTTGCTAGTAATTCTTGTCTAGATGCTGGAAGCAAAACTCCACCCACTTTACCCCACTGCGACACTGTAATGCCACAGGTCTGCATTTACCTAAAGGAGGTACTTAAAACGCTCCGCACTCTAGACGTGAATAAAGCCAGTGGTCCTGACGGGATACCAGCCATTGTCTTGAGGAACTGTGCACCTGAGTTGTCTCCTGTCTTGACGCGCCTGTTTCGCCTCTCCCTAAAGACTGGTCAAGTTCCAAAGTCCTGGAAGCTTGCTAACGTGCAGCCTTTGCCCAAAAAAGGTAGCCGTGCTGACCCCGCCAATTATAGACCCATTGCAATCACTTCCATTCTCTGCAAAGTTATGGAACGTGTATTGAACACCAAGCTCCTGGCATACCTAGAAGGTAACGATCTCCTCAGTGACCGACAGTATGGTTTTCGCCAAAACCGGTCTACTGGGGACCTTCTGATTCGTGCCACTCACTTCTGGGGCGAAGCCATTGAGAAAACCGGCGAAGCTCTTGCCGTGTCACTAGACATTTCTAAGGCATTTGACAGGGTCTGGCACGGTAGCCTATTAAGCAAGCTTCCTTCATATGGAATCCCAGCCAGTTTGCGCATATGGATCGCGGATTTCTTGAGTGAACGGTCAATACGAGTGGTCCTAGATGGCTGCTCGTCTGACCAACTGGCTATCAACGCCGGAGTTCCACAAGGATCTGTCCTCTCTGCAACCCTATTCCTGCTGCACATAAATGATCTGCTCATATCGGGTATTTTTGGGTACGCAGACGACAGCACGGTTACAGAGAGATATCTTCCTGTTGCGCGCGCTGGTGCTGGTGAGATCCAGACTCAAAGAGAGGCCATGGTTGAGCGTATCGACTTGACCTTAAAGGCCGTGGCCGATTGGGGCGATGCCAATTTGGTCAAGTTTAACGCCACTAAAACGCAGGCGTGTCTATTCACCGCTAAACGGAGTCCCTTCCACCTGACTCCGACTTTCCGGGATGTATCCGTACCGATTACCGACCATCTCAGCCTTTTGGGGTTGGATTTGACTTCCAATCTCAACTTTGGGCGCTCCATTGAGTCAAAAGCTCAGACCGCAGCCAAAAAATTGGGCATCCTGAGTAAGGTTAGGCGGTACTTCACGCCGGGAGAGCTTTTAAACCTTTACCAAGCTCAAGTCCGGTCGTGCATAGAGTACTGCTGCCACCTGTGGGACGGCTCAGCTAAATACCAACTGGCTGCCCTTGACTCAGTGGAGAAACGCGCTAAGCGCCTTATAGGTGACGAATCGCTGGTGGAAGCTAGACTGCAAAGTCTGGAACATCGGCGCAAGGTTGCCTGTCTATCGGTATTTTATAGGATACATTTCGGAGAGTGCGCATCGGAATTGCACGACCTAATTCCAGCATCTCCATTCCGCCTTCGGACTACCAGGCGCGGGGAGGGGTTCCATCCTTATGTTGTTGATATACCATCTGCTCGTACGAAGCGATTTGCTTCTTCATTCATTATGCGAACGGCTAAGGAATGGAACAGCCTGCCGGCGTCTGTTTTTCCCGAAACCTACAACCTTGGGATCTTCAAGGCCAGAGTGAATAGGCATTTACTGGACCCGCATGCTCCATCGTCGACCTCATCGTCGCTTACCATCAGGCGAGATCGAGGTCAAATGCGGGTTTAGAAGTAAATAAAAAAAAATAAAAAAAAAAAAATCTATCTAATATATTTTCATGGAATATAATTTGGCAAATCAAAATCAAAATGTTTTTTGTAAGTAAGTACCTTATAGTACATTCTTAGAATGTAATTTTTTTATACTCTACCACCGCTTCGTAAGGTGCTGTAGCTGAAAGGAAAGAAGCGACGCAAGAAACTTTCAGCAGCACATCTTTTGAAATAAATATATCTTACAATAATTATGAATACAATCATATACGCAATGTGCAGAGCTGGAGCTGGATTTAGGACCAAGCCTCTTTATCATTTAAGTGGTCATTTATTTATAATAACCTTTTCTACATAAGGTCCGTCTTAAATGTTTTCTCTGTCATATTTATTACAGTACCAGGTATCTTATTATAAAACCGTACACAGTGACCCATAAATGATGTGTTTACTTTACTAAGTCTAAAGCGTGGGACTGCAAGCTTTAACATCTATTTTTTTCTAATTCCAGATGACGGACACACTAATCTGGGATGTGCCAGTTGGCAACACCGACCACTACTACATAGTGGCAGTGGGGACGGCCACGGTCATTATTGTGGGCTCACTGTACCTTCTGAAGACTTTACACGAGTACAAAGTCAGTGCCAACAAGAAGAAGTATTAACAATCTGCCATTTGGCAACACTGACTGAATATAAAAGAAGTGATAAGAAAAAGTATTAACTTGGTGCCCGTGTGGTTAATTGAAGAGGTGTGCGAGGTACTTTTTTATTTTTATATACAAAGTACAGTGGTGAACACTAAACCCTAAAAAGACTTTATCATTTAACGTCAGAGATAATAATGGGGTAGAGTAAAAAAAGGCTGAAAATGTACTATAAGGTAACTTACTAACTGTGGATGCAATAAATTAATAAAGGACTTTGGATGGGATTAGGAGGTTTCTGACTCACTCATGTTCTTCAATGTCGTAGTTTTGATGCTGGATTGCTCATGCTGGTTGATGGCAACTTGGTTTTTGTCAGGAAAAGTATATTTGGAAAAAGTGACAGGTCAAAAAAGGAAGATGGCAGCCGTCGGTAAAGGTATTGCGATCGGCCAAAAAGGATTTTATTTTTTATTTTTTTTACAGTGAATTTTAAACACTTACAATAAAAGAGCGTCGGTGGCACAGTGACACCGGTCTCCCATGCGGGAGGTCCGGGTTCGAAACCGTGCAGTGCCATGAGCTCATGTACCAATGAGTTTTTCGTATTTTTCGAAGACTTACGTACATTTACCGACTGCTCTGACGGTGAAAGAAAACATCGTGAGGAAACCTGCACACTGAGATGTCCAGTGTGTATAATGGGGTAGGCACAAAAGATCCTCAAGGGTCGAAGTGCCGCTGGGGTATTCCCGGCCCCCTATCATAAGATAAGATACAATAAAAATATTTTAATTTATTTGACAGGTTTCCACAGAGTGTCTTCCACTGTAGATAGAAATTCTTTGATTGTTTACAGTAACTGAACTCTAAAAAATAATATTATTTCCATATGAATTCCATGGCATGACTATCCTTTTTTTTTAAGTCAAATAATTTGTGAGGCATTTGTGTCCTGGATGAGTCACCCTGTAGACGATCAGTGTGTTTTGTAACACTTTGGATATCAAATAGGGTTCCTTTTTTTGCGAGGGGGAAACTCTCATGAGCTTCCCTTCACCACGGGGAGGAGAAGAGGGTATGTCGGATTTTTACCGACTAAAACCCATTCGCCAACCGAACCAAGTTCCAAAATTATATTAAAGATTTCCTTAAAAACTTAGAATGATCTATTTAACTTAAGTTTTATAATAAAAGGGATTTTATAATTCGATATAAATTATTTTATGGCACGCGCCGTCTGTCGTATTTTGAGTGAACTATCATAAAGTTGAGGGTAATTGTTATCCCCCATAAACGCAAGATGGCGCTACTGGTTTAGTATTTATTTACAATTTATTAATTATATAAAACAATACTATTCCACTAAAATTAATACAATTAACATAAAATAATGACATGCTTAGATAAGTCAGTGTTACTTCTGGTATTGATCGCTTACAGTTAGTATTTTTCTTTCGGTACCACAATTCGAAATAGGAAAGGATTCAGTGCACATAAATTGTTCAGTATCAATAACTGAACAACTTTCACTATGGGGTCGATTCTGAAATCGCGAAAAAAAATCAGCTGATTCAATAGCATAATAATAATAGCATTAAGTTAGAAGTGGTCAACTTTGGAAATGGACAAGATAGGAAGTGGCTCCTTTGGAAATTGACAAGTTAGGATGAAGACAAAATTAGAAGTGGTCAACTTTGGAAATGGAGAAGATAGGAAGTGGTCCTCTGGAAATTGACAAGTTAGGATGAAGACAAAATTATAAGTGGTCAACTTTGGAAATGGAGAAGATAGGAAGTGGCTCCTTTGGAAATTGCCAAGTTAGGATGAAGACAAAATTTGAAGTGGTCAACTTTGGAAATGGAGAAGATAGGAAGTGGCTCCTTTGGAAATTGACAAGTTAGGATGAAGACAAAATTAGAAGTGGTCAATTTTGGAAATGGACAAGATAGGAAGTGGCGCCTTTGGTAATTGACAAGTTAGGATGAAGACAAAATTAGAAGTGGTCAACTTTGGAAATGGACAAGATAGGAAGTGGCGCCTTTGGAAATTGACAAGTTAGGATGAAGACAAAATTAGAAGTGGTCAACTTTGGAAATGGACAAGATAGGAAGTGGCGCCTTTGGAAATGGACAAGATAGGAAGTGGCGCCTTTGGAAATTGTCAAGTTAGGATGAAGACGAGTTAGGAAGTGGTCAACTTTGGAAATTGACAAGTTAGGAAGTGGCCCAAGTCGCCCTGAAGTATACAAAAGCCCAACGACCGAAATGATGTTTGAAACAAATGATTTGTTTCGCGATTTCAGAATCGACCCTATAATGAAAATTGTTCTGTTACGGATACTGAACACCATCGGCATACAATGGGGTTTTTGTTACAACCTGTATAACTTCGCGATGTCCTTTGCGGGATAGGCAAAGAGAATGGAGCACTTGCTCTGAATTTTTTTTTATTGTTAAGGCGAGCAGACAAGCAGAAAGTCCTGATGGTAATGTCACCATCGTCCATAGACATCTCACCTCTGTATTATTTATTACGAGGGTTTTCGATGCGCTACTTACAGCGAAATATTTATACCCTAGAAATGTAATAGACGCACGCGAGTGGCGCCACAATGTGTACTCACGTGGGCGGGGCTTGAAACGGAGTGCGAGCGGCGAGCCAATAGCGCTTTGCTTCCAATTTTGAAATCGTTATGTGCATCATACGATCCTATGTAAGAGTTGCGTAGACGGATATTCGCCTTTGTGACATCGCCGTAAGATCTATTTTTGTTCAAATATTGTTTTGAGTTTCATTGTGTGAGAAATGTGTTGCATTATTTTCAATTCGCACACAGTGGCGTGAGGTTTGGTGCCGGCTTTTACGGGAATTTTGTGGGAAGTTACTCGTCTAGGGTGTAATGTATATGTCGCTGGTTGCTTACCTTGAGGACTTAGATTGAGTGCCGTCGACTCTCTTACCCTTCAGACCGAAACATAGAAATGCAACAGCATTGCTGCTTTGCGGCAAAAATAGGTAAAAGTGTGGTACAGTCGACCACAGGTCAACCTACCCACAACGTCAAAATTTGAGAATCTGAAATGTATCGTTACGCAATAAGGTTGAGATTTAATCGAAGGTTTTTGACAGATGGTATACTATAGCTTGTGATCGACTGTACGTACCACCACAGGCAATCCTACACAGGAACTAGCACGTTAGTAAAATATACTTTATGTGCACACACATAAATCACAAAAGAACAACAACAAGAAATTTAACGTACACAGGTAGAGCTTATCACTTAAATAGAGATTTCTTCCAGCTAGACCTTAAACATAGAGATATTTAGAATGATAAGTAGACACACATACGTGTACAAATTATGTGAAACAAGAATAAAATTGTACATAAGCTAAATAAAATTGAATACATTCATATGAGCATATATAATACTTATACTATGCTTGCTTATCGTATGGTTAGTGGCCAACCTATTTGTCACAGTTGTTCAGGCCGTCAGTAGCCCTCTGACATGGCTTAACGACTGCTGTCGAACGACAACAACCGGGACCGACTGCTTAACGTGCTTTCCGAGGCACGGAGGAGCTCAGACGAAATATGCCACTAGCGGTCACCCATCCAGGTACCGACCGCGCCAACGTCGCTTAACCTGCACGATCACTTTCGGACCGTGCTCGCGACTAGGCTACGAGCTCCTCAATTATACTTTAATAATACATACGCTAAACTAACGATAATACTTATGTATTACATACACTATTTACCTAATTTATTTATATATTAATATTATATATACATATATGTTAAAACAAATCAAAACTAAACTACTTTAGTCTTGTTAAAATAAATTTAAAGTCACCTTAGGCGCAAACACCAAGACCTAATAATCCTTCATAAAATTCTTCATTCCACCATAGATTCACCTTCCTTGCAGTCCTGTCTAAACTTCAACACAAACTTTAAACTTCGCGATCCTAACACAACAACACATCGTTCTATAACCCTATTGTGCGAATGTGTAGATTGTTTAACGAAATCTCTTCGAACAGCAACAATAAGCCATCGGTAGACTTATTCGATCCTAGGCCATTAGTTTTTAAAAGACGGGTTGAGGATGTCCTCAAGTGAGCTATCCACGCACCTACTTTATAGTCTTTACTTTATTATTTATATTTTTCAAATAGGCATAAGTTTTTTAGTCATTACATTCACTAGTATTTTTTCATAACTCAATTTTGTACAACAACCAATTTTCTACTTCCTAACCATGCTGTGTTTACACGTTAAGGGTTACGACCTAGCTCATAACTTTATATTGATATTTCTGTAATTTCTATGGTTGTAATCTGTTGTGTTTACCTAATAAATCAAGACTAAATCTACACAGTTCTGGACCGTTCGTTATGTCAATAAAAATATATAACAAAATGTATCGACATCGAATTAAAAGACTCGATATTCAATAAAAGGTTAAAGTTATATCTCCTTAACAAATGTTTCTATTCACTGCAGGAGTTTTTTGATGATAAAACCAATACTTAACTATAAAATCAATTATGTATAACTTATAATGACATTTAGTTTAATTTATCTCGTTAGCATTTATTACTATTATAATTTATTATAAGCTCTTATTTTATATTGCGGTGCCCTACACAGGGTTTCATGTATGACCAGATAATATACATTTTTAAGACCAATAGGGAACTTGCATGAATTTTAAAATGTAAAACTATGTGTTGCAGTCGATAGAATAGTACATAAAAAGATTAAATTGTGAGTAGTAATATTTATATATTTGTATTTATTGAGATGTTTAGCTTTTTAGTAGCGCGAAATGGAACGTAATTTCAAACACCTATCAGCATTGAGTGACGTCATAGGATTTCTCTACCCTAAATTTAGGGAATATTTTTACAAGTGAGGCGGAATTATCTGAATAAATATATATTATTATTATAAACTATTATTATTTTTATAAATTATATACCTCTTATAATAATTATACATAACTGTATATAGAAATAACTGGCAGTAACGCTTACACGTATCCAAATCTGCATAAACTTTGATAAACTTCTAAGGAAAATATTTTTTGCAATTGGCAACTTTTGTAATTAAAACAACGAATCATTACGATTACACCCTAGTTATTGTTCTTAGGATTACACAAATACTGTAAATAGTTTTATTACTCTTGTAAATAACCAATATAAAAATAACCTCTAAAGCGAAAAATCTTATGACAAGTTCAAGACTGTTCACAGCTCACGTTTGTTTACATAAAATCCAATTACGTCACTTGAGAAAATGAATGCGTTTTGGCGCGAAAATTGTATTATGGGTTTTACAAAGCTATATCTCTTTAAATAAGCATATTAAAAATCTTTTGTGTTCAGTAAAGTTTCTCTTTTTCAAGTATCTTTCGATTAAAAACAAAAAAAAAAAAACATGCAAGTTCCCTATTGTTACACATGAAAAGCAATAAATGGTATGAGTATGTTTGCATACTACTTTTTTTGTAACAAGTGATGGGTAATGCTCCTACGAACATTGTACGGGAGGGAGTTTCACAGCTTAACTGCCTGCACTGTGAACGGGTCTCCGCAGGCTCGGGAGCTGTGGACAGATAGAGGGCATACTGGGAGCGCAGTGGTCAGCTCCGAGATGAGGAAAGGAACTCAAATCGTTCACGAAGATACGAAGGAGAGGCAGGATTATTCAGTATGTTAAAGAGAAGTGTCGGAAACGTATACAATAGAAACCAAAAAAAAATACACTCGGCTTTTTTTTCAGCCCCTGAGCGTCCAATATTGAACATAGGCCTCCCCCATCTCCCTCTTTTCGATCGAGCCTTCGGTCTGCCTGGGTCTCGGCCTCCGCCCTGTAAAATCGTCCGTATGAAAATCTCTGGTCTTAAGAGATAGAAATAATTAACGAAATACCACTAGAGGCGCCACTAGCACAAAGGCACGTAGCCAATCAACATGTAGATACGTTCCTTTCCACCAAATCTTGTTTTACTATTTAGACTCGCGCCACGCTGTCTTAACAGATTTTTAGGTCTGCTGTTTTGAAATGGCCATATGATGCCATGATATCATCACAATTTTACTATAGCTTTGAGAAATTAAATTAAATTAACCCAAATAACGAGAAATTTGTGATATCTTCAAGAATGACGTTTCGTTTTGCTTTTCTTTTTACGGCTCCATCTACGAAACGCTTTGCATTTTATGTCCTATTAACGTGACTTCCTTACCCCTTTAAGTGACTCCTTCCAGTCAACCAATGTCAACTATGACGCCCTCAAGCTGCCCCTATGTTTACAAACTACCACTTCCTGTTTGTGTCACTTGTCACCACACCCCATACGTCTCTATGTCACCCATAAACATAGTATCTATCTATTTGACCCTACGTTTATGATTTCACCCATTTTTCCCCACCCCTACGGAATGAAATCCTTTGATGTTACCAAAATACATCGGTATTTGTTTACACTGTATTGTTGTGAACGCTGTATATTGGTTTGGTAGTGACCTTATTGCTTTGAGCGCTCTCAACCAGTGAGCTAACAACAATACCTCAATATATCAAATACATGGTGTAACGAAAAAGGGGACTGGGGCCCAATTCGACTAAATTACAACGTTTGTAGTTCTATTTCTATCCAATTTCTATTTAGTTTTCGTTCCAATTCTATTTGGACACCAAATCGCATTCTGCTGACGCATGACTCTATCACTGCCACCCTTCGATTTACTATCGACCGGGCAAAAGTACCTCGGGAGGAACTTGTGTTCGATCGTTATATTTGACAGTTGAAGCGTTTTGTTACCGTTCAACTGCTATTCAGTATAATCTAAACGTTTTATTAGAATGCACAAATACGTTACTGTTCGATCGATTACTATTAAAAAAGGTAATACTAATAAAATGGACCTTATATTACTATATTTAAAATTTTTGCTCTACCCTCCAAAATACTTGTTTTGTGCGTTTGTCACATGTAGATGAAACCGCAAAGCCCAGACAGAAGCTCGCCAGCACCCTCTATAGGTTGACCACTCCAGAGTCACAGACTGAGTCTGACCCTGAAGTCGTGTACGACTATTGGAAGAAACATCAAGCTATACAGCACCCAGTATTATATAAGGTCCTGTTTTATTAGTAGCAAATATTTGGAGGGGGGGTATGTGCTGGACATTTGTACCACTTTACACGAAAATAACCCTGTTGTATGAAAAGTTACATACTAAAGAAAAATAGACCCCATTATTTTGCACCTTGGTGGCATAAACTCATCCATGAAACCAGTTTCATTCATACTTCTTATATCAGTATTAGAACAGCAATAATTCATTCATTTGTAGAGAGCATGTATTAGAGCGTGGGTGGTCTAGTGGCTAGGACACCGGACTCCCATGCGGGAGGTCCAGTTTCGGGAGGTCGAAACCATGCAATGCCATGTACCAATGAGTTTTTCGGACTTTTTTGAAGACTTACGTACATTTACCGACTACTCTAAAGGTGAAGGAAAACATCGTGAGGAAACCTGCATGTCTCCGTGAAATCCACCAATCAGCACTGAGCTCGCTCGGTGGATCAAGGCCGTACTCCCTTGCGCAAGGGGAAGCCTGTGCCCCAACAGTGGGTACATTAATATGAGATGATGATGATGATTCATTTGTAGAATTTTCAAACAAACAATTGTGTCGTTTTTCTCGAAAAGTTGATAAGTAAAAAAAATATTTTTTGCCCTATTATTTATAACCTATAGATAACACCCTAGAAATATTAGCCGCTAATAAAATAGGACCCTATATTATCGAACAAAACGGTGAAAGTCAAGTCTAAAGTCGCCTGGTTATACCCAGAGGGGTGATCTGATCACATATTTTATCGGAGCCAATTACGTGCTACAGTTCTGTGGTGAAATTTAATTTCACGGTAGTTATGTGATACTACTATACTTCCTAGTTCGGAGGTCAGCGTTTATTGTAAACTAACTGGTTGCTCACTGATTTTATTTAGTTTAATATAACATATGCTTAAGTTCCTACTGGTGTATGGACTATGAATCAATTGTCATCTTACCGCACAAATAAACTTCTTATACATTTAGAGCGTAACAAATACCTGTATGATAAAATAATCATAAACCATAATAATCATAATTTATTTCATTACCTTACAATAATGAAATAAATTATGATTATTATGGTTAATGATTATTTTATCATACAGGTATTTGTTACGCTCTAAATGTATAAGAATAAGAATAAGTTTATTTGTGCGGTAAGATTACAATGGATTCACAGTCCATACACCAATTTCTTTCTTTCTTTCTTCTTTCTTCTTTCAGTAGGAACTTAAGCATGGCTGGCAGGCTGGGACTATGCGACGACGGTTCCAGCGCCGGTTCGATTCAGCTCATGTAGTTCAAGTCTAATACTCGTACTTAATATATATTTTTTACTCCCATATTATTATTATTTTATTTACTTCTAAACCCGCATTTGACCTCGATCTCGCCTGATGGTAAGCGACGATGAGGACGATGAGGTATATATAAATAAAAATGAAATAAAATTTATTCATGCAGACAGGGTCTTTTACTTTTTCTCAGATCTCTGTATATCTCTATATTATGATGAGGTTATGCAAACATGACAATGCTGTTAACGAAAATAAAAGAAAATAATCATAATTAACAATTAAAGTAAAGCCCAACAAATACAATTATGATAATAACTAATATGGACACAAAAAGAAAAAAAAAATCCAATAAAATTTAAATCTCGCGCCTTAAGAATGATATTGATAACGTTTATTTAGCGCTATAAACACCAGAATATAGTACACAATACAGAAGTATACAAAGTTATGTGTATGTGAGGTTGTGTGTGTGTGTGTGTGTGGGGGGTGGGGGTGGGGGTGAGATGGTGTATGTGTGTGAAGGGGTGTATGTTGGTAGGTGTAAGGGTGAGTTTGCGTCCGTAAGATTCAACTTATTGATAACAATATTTTTTCAGTATCAAAGTGTAAAACTGTCAATAGCCGATTTAAAACTTTCTCTTTGCAGGAATACCTTGAACAGTTTAGGATATTGATTGACGTCTTGCAGAACGACTCGGTTGCGATAAAACTTTTACCAAAAAACATTTACTCGATCTAAAATTCAGGGTGTTTCTCGAGAGGGTTTCAAGGTGAACGTCAGAAGCAGGAAACGGGGCGTGCCGCGGGCGAGGGCCGTACGTCGCTGATATGGATTTAAGATTAACGAGGCCACGCGGGTTGCCAGCGGGAACCGAACCTGGGAACCTTTGGGAACGAAAGCACCTGCCGACAATTCCCTCAGACATCGATATATAAAGCCTCAAGTTGTATAATATTTATTTTAATCTGAGCATTGAGGAAAAAATATTCTTCTCATAAACTGATCACAGAAATCTGACTAGTAGCGCCATCTCTAGAATGATGATGTGAGGCACTGACAGCAAGCCGAAAGGTTATTTGACATTTACATACCCGACTAATGTGTGGGAAACAGCTCACATCGCATACGCCAATTGGCAGACGCGGTTTCCATGTAAAACTTCTCTAGCGAGCAATCTACATAGGGTGATTTCAAAATCTGCTCTAAATACAAAAATTTAAGACAACCCCCTTACCTTTGTGGAGTTCGTTTTACTTTTCTTGGTCACCATCAAGTGCTCAGGTTCCAGATGTTGGAAGGTTCCGTGGTTTTAATTGAGCTCAAACTCGAACCACCTAACTTACCGTTCCATTGATCTGACATCAAAGGTACGCCAAGATCTTGGAAACCCCTGTTCCAATTTTTATCAGACATGGCTGAGAATATTCTCGACATTGCGCACAACCTTAAAACCAGACACTTTTTTTTTAAATGCCTAAAATCGATTGATATGATTTT
This sequence comes from Hofmannophila pseudospretella, assembly GCA_947369225.1. NCBI lineage: Eukaryota > Metazoa > Arthropoda > Insecta > Lepidoptera > Oecophoridae > Hofmannophila > Hofmannophila pseudospretella. The sequence goes on from OX376324.1 coordinate 1,304,892, forward strand.
TTTCGATTGGCGCTAGTGTGCGCAATGCATCGTCTTAAATAAGAAAATCCGCGTCCAAATCGTATCATCGGTTGTTAAGTTTTGATGTCACAGACATACAGACAAGATACGCGTCAAGTTTTCCTTTATTGTACACAAACATTATAATACAAACTTATACAAAAAATATGTGAAACACAAAGGGCGTGACTTATCTCTAAGAGAGATCTCTTCCAGATCTTTGCTTTTGGTCGGGGGTTAAAAAGTGCCGATCAGCTGGCCTTTGAGGTTGACTCTAAAAGTTTAAAACATTATTCAGTCTTCGATACTGAACGTGACATGTTTTGGCGTACAATAAGTTTTTATTACACCCCATGTGTAACAAAATTATCGATCAAGGTCCCAGATTACGAAAAAACAATCCTTGTTTAAAACAATTACAAGTTTAAACTGGCAACATTAAGAGAAGTCCCCATACAAAATATCGTCAATGTTGCCGTTTGTAAACTTGTAATTGTCGTGTCCAAAATAGAGTCGTTCAAGGTGTGTAACGGAACAACTTTTGTTCTGAAACTTTACGAAATTCACAAAAATATTTTTTTTTACCCATACTGATGGTAAGTTACGAAGAGTATAAAACCGTCCAAACCCAAGAGTGTTTGGGTTTGGTGAATTTTACATGCCTTTCAGTATTTTTAACCTCAGAAATGATTTTCCTCACGAATTCACGATGCTTTCCTTCCCCGTCGGAGTTGTCAGTAAATGAACAAAATCTTTGGAGAAATCAAAAAGTCATTGATACATGAAATTCTGGGCGTTTTCTCATGGTCATACCAATTTGTCCATTGTACCACGAGGAATAGTTTGTCATCATATTGTTGAACAAGATATTATAGGCTTTTTCACGGTATAGAGTAAGGCACGTCGAACTTTTATCAAAACCTAAATAAAATACGGATTCCCACTGATGAAAGTCGGGAGTTCACCTTTGTGTACTCTCTATGACTCAACCGATATTAATCAGTAGACCTCAAATTATCATCAGTGAAAATACGTATTTTATTAAGCTTTTTATAAAAGTTCGACGTGCCTTCTAGTGAAAAGTACAACAGTTCCATGGAATCCTATAGGACCCAAATCGAGAGAGGCAAAGATATTGAACCCGGACAATTGGAAGACTTGAGGAAAGTGAGGAAGCAGGAGTAGGTACGGATGTTGCATTGCCCTGGTAACCCGGGCGCGGGGGTAGTTGTGAGGGGGGCAGGGGGGGCTGTGTTTACATGCGGGCGCGGGCGGCCGTCGAGCGCCGGCCGGTGTTGCCCCCTCGGGAAGTTTGCCGGGCTCTGGCGGATTTTGGGTTTCTTAATAAAGCGTGAAGGTAGAGTCCTCCAACGCTAACTTTGCATTGGTCAAATAATGGTAGAATGAAAAATTGAGCATGGAAATACATCTTACAGTTGGAATAACAGCAAATGACAGTTCAAGGAAGGTTGCCACAGTGAGTTTTTGTTTGGGTTGCCACTTAATTGTGCTGCAGGAGGACTCTACACATGAATGTAACTTACGCGAGAAAACGATTTGAATTTCAAAGAATTAGTTTTCAACTTTCAGGTCAGGATTTCTGGATCAGGGTCATTAACTGACTGAACCACTTTTGCACTTTTGAGTTAAAATTCGTAATTTAATGGGGCAAAGTGGCGTTTGGACACGAACATTTGATGTAAACATATAGGTAGGTTATTTTATTTTATGGTGCAAAACGTCAATTTGGTCCAATTGTAAATCCTACTTTACGATGTATTATTACGTCAGCCACTCTGTCCCACGATGTATGAAATTCGTAAACTAATAAATACCAAACAACATAAAACAATTTCAAAAAGTTGTAGAACAACATTTACGAATTCCGTAAAGTTAAAGAACAAAAGTTGTTCCGATACCGACACTTCGGATTTGATACTACCTACATGTTTTTTCAAAACTGTAATTCAGGTACCTAACTATCTCTATTGTGTTGAGTTGTTGACCTCTTGCAGAGCGACGGTATCGGTAATTGAACAATTTTTTCCAAATTTTTCAACAAACGTGAAATCTAGTGGTGCTGTTTAGTGGTGATGCTTTATTTCAGAAACAAAACCAGCAGAATATTTCAGCACATTGTGGCGGGGTCGCGCGGGCAACCGTCGTGAGCGGGCGGGTATCGATCGCTGGGCGGGGCGGTGCGGCGCGGCGAGGGGCGCGGGGGCGGGCGGGGCCGGCGCGCGGCTCAGTCCGCCTCGGGGCCGCGTCCGCGCGGTCGTCGCCAGTGCCGGAGTGCGGCGCGCCGGAGTGTCTCCGCGGGCGCCCGGCGGCGGCGGCGAGCCTCGCGCCGCCCGCCCGCGCCCCTCCCGAACCCGAACCCATGCCCGCGCCGTCAGCGCGCCCCCGCGCCCTGCGCCGCGCCAGCGCAGCCGCCCGCACCGCGCGCGCAGCCTACCCCGCGCGCCCCGCGCCCGACCGCCGCCCGCGCCGCGCCTGCGCCCCGTGTTTCTGTGGGCGCGCCAGCGCGACGGAACCGTGCAGGAGGTGCGCTGCGAGGACTACGACCCGCGCAACCGTCTCCGCATAGCGCGCACGCCGCACGGCTGGCGCGTCATCCCGCGCACCGAGATCTACAACTCCATTCGTTTACCGCCCGCGCCCGAGCCGCGCCGCGAGCGTCGCCGGCGCCGCAGAGCGCGCCGCCGCGCCGAGCGTCCACCCGCGCCCGCGCCCGCCTGGCTCGCGCCCGACCTGGAGTCGCACATCCCTTCGCACACCATCGCGGTGCCGCGGCCGCCAGCGCCCGCGCCCGCCGAGCCCACGCCGCTCGATAACCTGCTGGCCGTGGCCGAGCTGGAGTTCCACCAGCAGCGCGGCTCCGACCTGCTCGAACTGGAGGCGGGCGCGCCGTACGCGTTCCTACCGCCCGAGGACGCGGCGCGCGACGCGATGCCCTTCGAGCTCGGCGAGCCGAAGCCCGAGGACATGTTCTACGAGCGCAAGCCGGAGCGGCCCGAGGAGCAGTTCGCGGGCGAGCTGGCCGCGCACAAGGACCTGTTCGAGACCATCAGCGAGGCGCACTACCTACCCGAGCTGGGCGGCCCGCACGACGAGGCGCTGCTCGAGTCGCTGGTGGAAAAGGGCTGCGAGGACAACCAGATCCTCGGCCAGGCGCTTGACAAGCTGGCGCACCTGGTGCACGGCGCTGACTACGAGGAGGAGGACGACCTGTTGCTTGGCGGCGCGCCCGTGGCCGACATCATAGACCGCCTCGAGCAGTCGCTAGAGTCGCCGGGCCGCAGCAGCATCACCGCGGCGCAGGGGCTCCTCCACCTGCACCGCATCGGCGACCACATGCCCGCGCCCGACCACCCCCTGCCTCCCGAGGCAGCGTATGAAGTTTACCACCGAGCACCTACGGACTGCACCCTACAGGCGCTCAGTTCACAAGCAGAGAGCCACGAAATTAACCACATGGAGTATTCCAGTGCCGAGAAGAGGCTAGAAAACGGCGACGATGCCGACGTCACTTATTCTGACCCAGTACCTGATACGCACGAGACTTATGACAAGAGGTTCGAGGAGCAGCAGTCCCTCCCCGACCAGAGCGAGATGTCGGTCCCCAGTGAGGAGCCCAGTAATATCGGTTCCGAAATGTGTGAGAAGGGAGATAGCGAAATCGATAGCCATACCAAACCCGATGACCAGGAAAGTGTGATGACGGTCGCGACTGTGGATTTCAAGGAACTCGAGGAGAGTTCTAACTGTGAGGAGGTGGCCACGGATCTGAGCATAAAGCACGTCGATAAACCCGCGACCCGCGATATCATCGTCGCCAGCGTCGCCGAGACGACGAACACTATCGAAGATAACCTATCGGATAAAAGCGATGAACAGCCTAAAGATCTCAGTGTACATAGAAGGCTGCCCACCCCGCATGCGTCGCCGAGGCGGATAGAAATACCGCGGGCTCCGTCGCGGGAATCCGACGCGATGCAGTCGCCGCAACCGAGCGGCATCCCGGCCGTGCCGTCCTCGCCAGAAATATTCACGATGCCACACACAAAGAGCAAACAGACCCTGTTCCTAGAGACCCTACTATCGTCGCCCTCTCCTAAAATGTATACGTCAGAAGTGACGATTACGAAACAGCAATGTGAACCGTTAAATTTAGGTAAGCACAGGAAATCCGCCAGCCCGACCGTAACTAGCTGCTCGGACGAAATCAGAAAATTACACAAAGAGTTCGGGGAGCCACAGGAGAAGAGGATAAAACGCGAATCGACGGAGGACCTAGCCAAAATTAGTAAAGTATTCAGTAAGTGTAGTGACGATCAAGTATCAGAGTCCAAACAGAAGAAGGCCGAGAGACCGACGGATAAGGCGAGCGACGAAATTACTCCACTGAAACAGTTGCATATTTTAAAGATGAGCCCAGAGTTTAACATTCCAGATCCTATGCTAGTCCCAAAAGACAAACTGAATGACATTCTTGCTGCGCCCGCGAGTGAAATCCCGGCGTTACTAATACAAAGACCTGAATTGAGGTTGCCAGAGGCCTTTGGATTTCCAAGTGTTTTACAGGACCCAGATATACTTGTCGTATCGATGGCACAACTAGAAAATATTTTAGAAAATGATGCCAAAAAATTAGAGGAATCTTTGAAACATAAGGAGAGCAGTAAGGATTCGTCGACGAAAACGTCCAGTGCAGAGCACACGAGCACCTCGCAAGCCGACCAGTCGGGGCAGCCCAAGCCAATCCCGTCGATGGACGCGCTAGCGGGCGATATAGATGCCGCGACGTCGGCGGCTCTCAACCAGATGCTGTGGCTGCCCTATCTCAGCCAACTAGAAGCTATGGCGGCTTGTTCTCAGAACATGGATTTCCTGAAAGCGTTAAACTCCTCCGGTTACACCGGACCGAACTATCCCGATCTATCGCAAATGTTTAACCCTTCTGCTCGGTTTATGGGTCAGCCCGGGTTCCCTATGATGCCTCAGATGGACTACGACAACCGGTTACAATTCGCGATGTGGCAGGAGGCTATGAATCACGCCAATGCTACGGCGTCTCACAGAAGTAAACCTAGTTCATTAGAAGCTCAAATGAAGGAGCTGACGTCAAAATCTAGTGACGTGCAGAACCCGTACGTGCACTCGACGAAGAGCCACCAAAGTAAATCACATCAGTCGGCGAGGACGAGTCCGATAGCTCATAATTACAACAGCAATCAACGAATGAGTCACAATCCGTTCCTGCAAGGGATGTATCCGGGGATGAATCCTAACATGAGGCCTAATATGCCGCTGCCGGGTTTGCAGATACCGTATTTCAATCCTAATTTGATTGGGAGTCAGAGATCTTCGAGGACGGGGCAGCAGAAGAGTCCGACGTCGCCTTACTATCCGAATAATAATTACCTGCAGTCGGTGAAGCAGTCGGAGGGTCACCAGCGGAGTAGCAGCACGAGTTCGCAGGAGTCTCCGCGGCCGCGGATTAGTGTGAAGTCGCTGCAGAACTTGCTGGAGCCGTCGTCGTCGGGGGCGTCGTCGAGCCGGCGGCCCGGGCACGCGCCGGCCGCGCTGGGCCGCCGGCGCGACGAGCCCGAGGTCGGCAGCACCACGCCGCTGGGCGAGCCGCCGCCGCATCTGCCGCCGCATCCGCACGACCCCTCATCCTTCCATTTGTGGCATCCGCTGTTTGGCAAGTGAGTCCCTCATTTATTTTTCCGCTACCGGATGTAACAAAATGATTTGTCCAATTCGTTTTGGCTGATTTCTTGCGACGATTACAGTGCGTGTCGAATACCTACATAAAGTGGCATTACGAGTGATTCAGTTCTACATGTAACTAAAATGGTGTCAGATCCAATAAGAGGTTGGTCGCGGTCGGTAACTGCACATCTTTTGCTGTATAACTTTTCAAACGTAAAAATAAAATTGTTATACAAAAACTTTGTTGGAAATTTCGTAAAGTTGTAGAACCAAAAATTTTTGTAAATTTCGTAAAGTTGTAGAACAAAAGTTGTTCTGTTACTCATCCTGGCCGAGCCTATTTCGGACCTGACACCAATTTCGTTACATTGTGTTTTGGTAACGGAATGTCCAAGGAACATCAAGTCACTTTATTGCCTTTGCGATTCAGTTAACTGTAACTGTACGAGTACGTTACTTTTACAGATTTTAACTTTAATATCCAATTACTGTTAATTAATATTAACACGTTTACAGTTTTCGAAAGTATTTTATACTTTGCGGATTTCAATTGGAAAATAATCTTAACATTACCGTTTTAGAACGGTATCGTATGCATTCTTAATTTGATGTGAACTTTAACTGCAAATAGTAATAAATAGGTGTCAAACTTCAAGGTAACATTGCATTATTAGCATTTACATATCTATTGCGTACATATTACGTGAATAACAAGAAAAAACAATTAAATATCGTTTCCTTACATGTGAACTAATACCTATTATTTTATACACGGGTATTATTAATACAGCCGGTTTCAGTTACATACAAAAGATTTAGTCAGAGTCGAAATAACTTTGTTTTACAACTTTATGACAATAACAAAGAAATTGTTCACCATACCAAAGAATATATATTATTATTATTTTTAATCTTCGACTCGCTTCTGGCGCTTACACGCGCTATCGGCGTATTCCAGGCCGCTTCTCCCCGACCCCTCCCTCCCCAGCGACGTCCTAAGCCGAGGTCCGTACCCACCTGAGTGCCCTTAGGCAGTCGCGTCATATAGTTCTTATAGTAGTTTTTAGGTCCTCCTCTAGGCTGGAGCGCATTTGGCGCTCGCCCCAAAAACCCGGTGAAGCTGTAAAGGTCATTAGGACCAACAGCAATTATCAGTACAAAAAAAATATCTTTATTTTTTTAGCTTAGTCGCCTGTGCGACTATGTCGCTCAGTACAATTTATATACTTACAATTATAGGTTATATAAATAATGTATACAGAATGTATATACATTATTTATATAACCTACCTTCTCGTAGATTTCACTAATTTGTACAGTGCCTTGGCCGAATCCGATAAGGGAAATATATAATTTACTACGTAAAAGTACGGAACTACTACTAAATGTACGGAATTTGCACACTAAAACCTTAAGGACTCTGCAGCTGCTATTTTGAAATGAAATCTGATCGAACCCTAAAAGTCTTTTCTTTTGTTTTTAAGATTTCTATTCAGGCCAATTCGTTTCCTTTCACCATGGTGCCCGATAAATAGTGGATACCTTTTCTATGGGATGGGATGGGACATGGGATGCTTCAAAAAGAACGTTAAAAAAGTCCTCTCCCTCCACGGCCGGCAACACACAATCAATACCCCGACGGTGACTACTTACCATCAGGTGGCCCGTCTGCCTGTTTGTTGTAGCCAATTTATAAAAAATATATGTAAAGTCTGTCACCAAATCTTTGCTTCGGCGTGTTTAAACAAGTCAGTTCTTATTACTAAGCCATATGCTCCATTATCGGTCTCAATGCCTCACCACCAAGGCCGTTTGTCACGAAACAACAATCCTTGTTGTAAATACAAGTCTAAAATAAAATTTGACGCATAATTCTATGAGAATTTCCAATAATGTTGCAGTTTGTAATTACAAGGAATGTTGTTTCGTAATTTAAATCCATGTGTAATTGAACACGGGTTTAATCAGAATAAAAAACAACACTTACAACAACCACAGACTTTTTAACTTAGCAAAACTACCGTCTAATATCGACTAAAATTGGTCATTAAATGGGGCATAATGTTTATTTATGAATCGTTTATTGGGTCAGACGGGACGGGCTGTGCCTCGTTCGGGAAAATCGATTCGTTGCTAAAATAGCGGCTGCCGAAGGGTTACTCCGGTAATAGTCTTGAAGTAACCTAGAATCGGGAGCATAATGCCCGGTTTACATTATTCCAGAAGCCATTCCAGTTCAGTGATCCAGTCCAGCACTGGATTGCTTCTGGAATAATGTAAACCGGCACTGGAATGCACTGGATCTAGTACAATACAATACAATACAAATAATCTTTATTGCTCACAGGACAGAAGAAAAGATACAAAATGCAAATACAGTTGGCGGCCTTATAGCTTTAAGCTATTTCTTTCAGGCAACCTTTGGGTAATGGAGTTTTTGTAATATATAATGTAAGCGGGAGAGAGAGTGAGTGAGTAGTGAGAGATCCAGTCCAGTAACTGGATTGGCGGTCTACTTTATTCCAGTAGCAATTCAGCGCAAGACTGAATCACTATAACAGTATAGTGATTCAGTCTACAGAGATGACTACAGAGCCATTCCAGTCCAGTGATCCAGTCCAGCGCTGGATTGTTACTGGAATAATTTAAACCGGCACTAGAATGCACTGGATCCAGTGAGAGATCCAGTCCAGTAACTGGATTGGCGGTCTACTTTATTCCAGTAGCAATCTAGCGCTAGACTGGAATGGCTACTGGAATAATGTAAACCGGCACTGGAAAGCACTGGATCCAGTGAGAGATACATTCCAGTAACTGGATTGGCGGTCTGCTTTATACTGTACTGGAATGTCTATTGGAATAAACCGGGCATTAACATTTAACTCTCACGTTCATAAGAGGGGGTAGACAGAGTAACCACCGTCAATTAGGTGTAAAGAGCGTTATGGTGTAGAGTATTTTTAATAAGGTTTAGATAGATAGATAGATAGAAACACTTTATTGTACACAAAATCAGGAAAAGTAAAGACTACAGGAATAATAATACGATATGTACAAAGGCGGCCTTATCGCTTAAAGCGATCTCTTCCAGGCAACCTCTGAAGATAATTGGACATTAAAGAGATTAGCGACAGTGTAGTATGAGGATATGAAAAAGGTTACTATTACTTAATATACAGTAAATATAGTAAAATAAAAGTAATATGATATACATAAATAAATATGTAGGTATACTATAATAGATAAATGCATAAATAAATAAACATATATAATAGATAGTAAACAATAAATAGGTAAATATACATAATAATGAAAATAAAATGCACAACTACAACGACAAATAATGATGAGTGAGACCCTCTTTAAACGAAGCCAGGGATTCCGAATGACGAATTAGACGAGGAAGCAAGTTCCATAGGTGTGCTGCCTTGACAGCAAAGGAGTCAGTGTAGTGTCTGGTGCGACACAGTGGATTATTTCATTCACAGGTTTATTTATTAATAAGTTTTTGTATATAAGCAAAGATAGATAGATAGGAACAGTTTATTGAAAATCGTTGGCTTTGCTTAATTCTCAACCTTGTAACAGTGTGGGAGTCATAAAAATCTCTATCTAGGTCACCAAACAACAGTGTATTTTATAAAGAAACAGTGATATTTGAGAAACATTGAGACATAAATATTTACTTGTTATCTATCTTCTCTCTTGTTATGTTGGTGATCTTAAATCTATCTAACTGGTAACTCGATACTCCATTAAATCTTTTGCTAAGGAAATATAGTAGAAAATAGTTGAAATTTTTAGAGTATTGGTGTCAAATCCGAAGAGTGTTTAAAGAGAATCAGGGTCGGTAACTGGAAAAAAAATATTGTACAACTTTTTAAAAATCGACAAAAGTGTACCATGCGAAATGATCAGCTAAGTTTAAAATTAGTACTTTATAGAGAACATAGTTATTTTTGATTTCATAAATAAAGTTGTGAAATAATTTACCATTTTCGTAAAGTTGTACAACAAAAGTTGTTCTTCGAACCTGACTAATTTACATTCAGATCTGATACCACTTTAAATTCTTTGATTCGTACGTATACCATATTTTTTGTATTTATTTTGTGAAGAATATTATACTTAGATCGTCGGTGGCGTAGTGGCTAGGATGCTAGATCTAGGGTTCGAAACCATGCAATGTCACCAATGATATTTTCGGTTTTTTTCGAAATACATCGAACATTTACCGACTGGTCAACGGTGAAAACTGTAAACTGAGATAACCAGTGTGTGAAATGGGGAAGGTAAAATGGGATGGTAATCCATCTATGAAGAATAGGAACAACTGCTATTATTCCTGTAGTTTTTTTTCCTGATTTTGTCTTACAATAAAGTCTTTCTATCTATCTATCTATCAACTTGTAACAAATACAAGAATCATTCAAAATACTATACTTATACTTATTTCCGTTACAAAATCTACAAATCAAAGATAAAGTTGTTGATAAGTGCAGCAAAATACTTAGCTAAGTGCTACCAGTCTAACTTTACTTACAATAATGTAATGAACGCTGCAAATTATAAACTACCTACACAGAATGTAGGCCAAGCCACCTTGCTAGCTTACGACCCACATTTCATACTTCGTACAATGAATAGCACATTTCATGCTAGATTTAAAATATTTTACCTTTCGTAAACTATTCATTCGTCGTTTTCACGGTTAAAATATTTTACATGTACCTACTTATTTAAGAAACACCAAAAATATATACAGGGTGTAACATTAAGAACGGTCAGTATGGGAAAGTCTGAAACTATAAGACATACGAAGATCTGTTCTTAGGAACCATGTCATCAATTTTAGTAACAAGAAAAACTGTATTCATACATTTTAAAAAAAAACTGTACTCAGTCTGGGAATCGAACCCGGTTGTTTTGAAAAAAAATCCAACACTGTTTATATTTAGATATTAAGGATGAAATGTACAAAACAAGCTACGACACAATTGAAGACCTAAAAGCAGCCATAGAGACAATTTTAACGCAAATTCACCACCTGAAGATACAACATTCAATAGTAAGGTCGTTACCTAAACGAGTTGAATGTTGTATTTTACAAAATGGTAGTCATTTCGAACACCTACTAAAATAAATTAAAAGATATGGAAACAATGCGTTTTATTAATTTTAAACATCACGTTTCATACTAACATTTATTCCTTAAGACCTACACAATCGATATCTAAATAGAAATAGTGTTGGATTTTTTTTTCAAAACAACCGGGTTCGATTCCCAGGCTGAGTACAGGTTTTTTTTTAAATGTATGAATACAGTGTTTCTTGTTACTAAAATTGATGACATGGTTCCTAAGAACAGATCTTCGTATGTCTTATAGTTTCAGACTTTCCCATACTGACCGTTCTTAATGTTACACCTGTATACACCTAATCTTTGATTGGCAGTTCACATTCAACAGTATAAGAACTGGTTTTTTGGGACTGTTGCCATCCACCAATTTCCAGGCTTGTGTTTTTATGAAGGGGATGAAAAAAACATCTAAATTCCTCCAAATGCCAGACTCACTGCCAAATTCTTAGAAAAATAAATTCTTAGCTGTTATTAAAGCTCGGATGTAAATAAAAACACCAAAAATTTTGTAAAAAAAATTGTTTAGGTACCTTTAATTTAAACATTCCCTTCTTCTTTCGAGTTGATGATCCGAACTAAATTTTTCCCAACCTGAAGGCAGCCACATCGATAGCCCCCTCAAACCATGGAGCACTCGCTCTGCTGTTCCACGTGTCCGACCACGTGCACGCGGGAGGTCCTTTTCGAGGCCAACCAGAGGGCCTCGAAAAGGACCTCCCGCGTGCACGTGGTCGGACACGTGGAACAGCAGAGCGAGTGCTCCATGGTTTGAGGGGAGACACCACTTATCTTATCTTTGGATGGGGGCCGGGGATCCCAGCGACACTTCGACCCATGGGGATCTTTTGTGTTCAACCCCTTGTACCTATCCCTTGACCACATCACCGAATATGTCGTGCATGAGCAAGACTATGCGTCTTAGTGGGAGGGATTTGAATTCCCTTGGGTCTGGCGAGGCAGAGCCTAGCAAACCCATCCTTTTTGCCGGGGAGACACCACACTCACACTTAACTTGATCGCTGGAAAACCCCCATTTGTGAAGATTATCTGCGCAACAGCCAACCTGTGTTCGCCAACATTCCCTTCCATATTCAAGTAGTCAAAAGCTGCCTCGATCGTCTAATTACTATTTAATTATATCCTTGGTGTCAATCGACTTTATTTCCATATGATAATGAGACGATATTGTCAATAAGAATGACTGATGGGTGGAAAATCGATAGCTTTGGAAAGGACTGCGTATAAGAAACGGAAAGTTTTGTGTTATTTATTACTTATGTTAGACTTTATGATCTTTCTTTTTATGTAGACTAAACACAGTTTGCACAGATCGCTGTTCGTCTGAAGCACACTCAAATACAAATAACATACACATTCATACAACACAACACGCACACACTGTTGCTTTCTTCGTCCGTGCAGTCACTGAGGGGCTAGCTGAAAATCAGCGCTGTGGCTTGCCTCAGCATTATGCTGAGCTGGTGTACCCTTGCGAGCACTGTACCGCACCAGATGTTCTGTGCTGCATGTATTAACCTTTGTATACTTCTGTATTCTGGTGTTTACAGCGCTAAATAAACGATTTCAATTTCAATAAATTTATTTTGCAACTTACATTAATACAAGAGTGGTTGATGCTCTAAATCCCGCACTAGGATACCTTGTGTCGCGGGATTTAGGCTCTTCATAAACGATTCCGTATTCCATACAAACATAGAACTGGATATTTTTCTTTTTTGGCCCGTATTTAGTTTGTATGTTACACAATTGACATAAAGTTCATTATGCTATGTACAATTATGTTGCGAAAATTCGCCTCCATTCCATTCCGTGGCAATGTAAATTGAGCCTAAATCTTTTTCCCTTTGCTTTGACATAACGGGCCAGATAGTGGTCCAGCCAGTTACGGTAAAGATCCTTGGGTCGGACTGAATCAATTGCGTTTTGTTATTGCATTTATTCCAAAAAAGCCTATTCTACAAATTCCCGACTGCTAAAAATGAACTTGTATTAAATAACTTAGCATAAAATTGTGTTTAAAACTATACCTATATCATGTTTGTACTCTCCTTATTGTACACAAAAAAATACACAGAAAATAAAAAACATTAAAATATGTACAAAGGCGGGCTTACCCCATAGGGATCTCTTCCAGCCAACCTTTGATTTAGGACATTTTAGACTACTTTCATGGTGGGTAAGGTTTGGAGTATAACAAATAAATTACATTAATTATTTAGTAGATTAATAAAATACATACTCAACAATTATAATGATATATACAATTTGTTATACATATATACGTATAATCTATATATCAGCCCGTGTCTGTCCACTGCTGGACATAGGCCTCTCCCAGGGCGCGCCACATCACTCGGTCCTCCGCCTTCCTCATCCAACCATCGCCAGCAACCTTATTCAGGTCGTCGGTCCACCGGGCAGGGACCGCGTCCCACACTGCACTTTCTTGTCCGCGGTCTCCACTCTAGAACTCGTCTGCCCCAACGGTTGTCGGTTCTGCGACAGACATGGCCAGCCCATTGCCTCTTCAACTTGCTAATCATATGAGCTATGTCGGTAACTCGCGTTTTGTGACGGATAACTTGATTCCTAACTCTATCCATCAAAGAGATACCGAGCTTAGCCCTCTGTATAGCTCGTTGAGCGACTTTGAACTTTCGGAACAGCCCTGCCGTGAGTGTCCACGTTATATACGAATACATATATAAATATAACTATATTACACTAATTTAATATAATTTATGAAGAGGTCTTCGTTTGTTTTATAATAACAGCGCCCTGTGTCGCCGTTCTTCTTTCTAACGGTAATGGATTTCTACGTTTACTATAGGTAGGTTTTACGTAAGCAATTTTCAAGAAACTAGATCTCTAGGTCTTCTTACGTTGTACGTCACTTCTAGACGAAGTTGCTGCTAATAAAACGTTTACAACATTTTCGGGTAAACATTTCTATGCAAGCAATTTTGCTCAGTGGTTACTTCCTAATTAAATTGTTTACAACTGACAGGGAGTTACCCGATTATTCGAGATTTTACCCTTGTTTGGTCAAAGACAGTCAAGTATAGTTTGTATACCCTAGATTCTAATTATGTTCTGGTAGATCGCCGATAATACAAATTTGAGTATCCCTGTCCTAAAACTTCTAAGCGTTAGCGTTCTAGAGCGTCGGTGGCCATGCCGGGGTGCCATGCGGGGGTCCGGGTTCGAAACCATGCAATGCCATGTAACAATGAGATTTCGGATTTTTTCGAAGATTTACGTACATTTACCGTAGCTTGCGGTGAAGGAAAACGGTAAATCTACGTAAATCTTAAAACGTATTTTATTTACGTAAATCGTAACAAGTGATAAAGTCGCGCGCAAATATTACTTAGAGCTTCTTTCATCATCATCATCAGCCTATTAATGTCCCCACTGTTGGGGCACAGGCCTCCCCTTCGACAAAGGGGGTTTGGGCCAAGATATATCACCAACCGAAGCGGTGGTAGAGAAAAAATGACATTGTAAAAATGTACTATAAGGTACTCAATTACAATAAAAAAAATCTGATTCTGATCCACCGAGCTGGCCCAGTACTGATTGGTGGATTCCACGCGCCTTCGGAAACTTTTTATTTCCTCAAGACATGCAGGTTTTCTCACAATTTCTCACACCCTCTCACGTACACACCCCTCACACACAAGTGTGTGTGTGCGTGTGTGAGGGGTGTGTACGTGAGAATGATGATGATGAAAGAAGCTCTAAGTAATAGTTGCGCGCGACTTTATCACTTGAGGGCCTAAGGCAAGGCGTGGTTGTCCTCCTTCAGCTGCCATACCGCATTTATCTGCTAGTGCTGCCCTTGACTCTTTACGTAAGTATAATAGATTAAATTGAAAGACCTAGGACCCCGAAGGATATGAACTCGAGCGCGAAGTACTCGTGCATACATACAACTCTATTGTTTCTTGTCTATGAACTCTTTCACCAATGACCTCACTGTCGTCATTATCCCCGATTGGCTGATGTCACCCGCTGCTGCGTTCGATTGGTCGATAAAGTTTTAATCAGGCACGTGATTGGTTGTTTGCTCAGTTTATTGTTATATCCGCTGCGTGATTAAATGTGAAAACATTGAATTGTTTAGTCTCGGACAAGGGAGTGTAATACGTGTTCGAATTTAAAACAGTTTTGTATATTTTTTTAATAAAAAAAACAACTGAATGTATACCTAAAAGTTCCAAGGCGTAGAAAGGGGTAATAAAGACTTAACTTTGATTTATTCCGGACTGGTGCCAAAAAAATCGTAAACTTTTTGTACTTTAGGCTGGGTGACGAGATTGGATTTTACGTAGGTATAAAATCAGAACGTCGGTGGTCTAGTGGCTAGGACGCCGGTCTCCCATGCGGGAGGTCCGGGTTCGAAACCATACAATGCCCTGTACCAATAAGTTTTTCTGATCTTTTCGAAGACTTACATACATTTACCGACTGCTCTAATAGTGAAGGAAAACATCGTGAGGAAAAACCTGCATGTCTGGGGAAATTAAAAGTTTCCGAAGGCGTGTGAAATCCACCACTCAGCCCTGGGCCCGCTCCGTGGATCATGGCCCGTACCCCCTTGTGCAAGGGAAGGCCTGTACTCCAACAGTGGGGACATTAATAGGCTGATCATGTGATGATGATGATAAAATCAGGATGTCGAGTTGAGAAAGTGACGAGTTGGATTACTTATTATTAAGTAATTGTTGTGTAAATTATGTTCAGAGGGGATTTAGTGCAATTCGGTTTATACAAATATACTTTACTGCACACCCGGGACAAAAATAAAACATACAACATAAAGAGAGGTACAATACAATGTGCAGAAGGCGGCCTTGTAAAATTTTTTTTTGAGTATTTTTTTAATATTTTATTTTCCATCTTTGAGCTTTTATAAACAACTAATTTCAATCTCGAAATGGTTTTGGAAATAGCTTAGTTTAATTTTTCTTTACATACCCAATTGACGGTAAAAAAAAAAAAAAAACTGGCGGCCAGGAGAGCAAACAGACACCGAGTATTCACTCATCTACCCGGTGCACCACTCGCTTGCCGCGCGTGCGGGCGTGTGTGCCGTTCCCGTATAGGTTTATTTAGCCACGAAAAGAGATGCCTTCGAACGCTACTTAAATCGTCTGCAATAGACGTAACAGGCCTATGATGATGACCCAATTGACGGTATATGAAATGAAATAGTTTATTCAACAAATTGGTACAGCTTGTACACTTTCCTTCGTCAATTTTCCAATTTTTCATATTCAATTTATAAATAACAATTTAAAAACTTATAATAATCAAGAACAGTATAAATCAATCATAATAATCATACCATTTTCTACGTACATTAAAAAATAAAAACTTTATTACAGTCAAACCTCGGTAAGTGAGAACTGGATAAGTGAGAAAACTCTATAAGTGAGAGTAATAGCCAGGGCCCGTCGTTTTAAGCTCCCAAAACCTCTATTAGCGAGAAACAGAAACCTCTGTAAGAGAGAGTCGTTTTTCCCTCATGGACCTCCGTAAGTGAGACTGCTACTTATCTATACCTCTATAAGCGACAGTCGAGCTTTATTTATTTATTTTATTTAGGAGGAACTATAGCTACAATAAAAATACATACATACATAAAAGATACACACATACAGTAACAAATTACAAAACAAATTACAAATTTAACGTCTGCTATTTTATGACTCATTCTTAACTTTCGTACTTACTGTGACTTGTTATTGCTGTGTATCTCTATAAGAGAGAAACACTACCCATGTACCTGCATTAGCGAGAAACTCGGGTTAGTGAGAAACCTCTATAAGCGAGAATGAGATTGTGCTCCCTTGAACTCTCGCTTATCCAGGTTTGACTGTATTACTTTATTATTACTAGTTAATAAAAAATAAAAAAATTCGTGCCATTGGCACTACAAACAAACAAATAATTAACAGTGTTGCCATGCATCTCTGTCAGTCATAAAGTCTGGCACAGTGTAGTATGCTTTACGAGACAGAGATTGTTTAAGATGCGCAGGATGCGCAGATTTATAAGTAAGTATATCCAACATTTGTCACAGTTTTTCAAGCCTCAGACATGGCCTTAAATAAGACATGGTTTAAGAATAGAGTTCCTAGGTAGAGTCGGCATTGAAACAAACAATTACAAATGTTGGTTACGTATACTCCATATCCAAGGCATCAATGTTAGCAGAGCATCGAAAAAAGAGATGGGATGTCTATGGGCTCCGGTGACCATTTAAAAAAATTTATTTAAGACAGTTTAATATACTGTAGCGTCTTAACTATATACCGCCAAACTGCTTAGCAGTTTATCGGCGGACATGTTGCTCCTTTATTTTATTATAAATAATCATTATATTTTTACCATTTTTGCGCCTTTTTATACTTACTTACATACTTTTTTACCATTTACTATCATGTGTTCCGTTTACTCGTCTACTCTCATCTCGTCTAGGATTTAAGCTTGACCTGACCTGGATACGACCGTAACAAAGAACGAACCCAGACCACTCTGGGTTCTCTCCACCAGCAGTCCACATCTTAACCCACTGCACCACAGTGCCCACTCAATTTTAATTAAAACCAACTGCTGTTGCAGCATGCAGTAAACTCCGTAACGCCCTAATAAAATTGGCAGTTGTATACTCCGTCCCTCTCTGTCGTAAGTGAAAGTGGCAGCTGTCCCTCTCACTCCTGCCTGGGCAGCCTTCAGGGCCTAAGCTACATTGATTTTATTGCGTATCGTACATTAGGATGTTTTATACGTAGGTACTCGTACATACTTACAAATACAACGCATATTTGGAGTTTCCAATATACAGAACAAAATTAGGTACTTAGGTACTTAAATTAGAGAGCCAGCGTAGTTACCGGCACATGAGGCACTCCATCCTCCTCCTCCGAAAACCTCTAATAAACATTCTAATAATTTGAGATGTCTATGACGGTGATCACTTGCCATCGTGGAATACCCGTGACACCACCCAATGGTACCACCGGTAGTGTCAAGGGTATTTTTCAATCCCTATGGCACCACCGGTGGTGTCATGGGGATTGAAAAATACCCTTAACACTACCGAATAATAGAGTTTAGTTAGTTTTAGGTTTTTTTTATTTATCTTTTGATAACAAAGTAACGCTTAGATACGTCATGGTACAATTATTATCCGTTATATTACAACATTTAAATTATTACTTACATGCTACTAGCTGCTGTAAAAGGGCATTGTAAAAAGAAAAAGAAAAAATACGGCTGCTGCATAAGGCATTGTCAAATACGAATGTATTATACATTATGTTATAATAGGTTTGTACACAATTTCAAATTTGAATTTACTTAACGCTACTAGCTGCTGTAAGGGGTATTGTCAATACATACTACGGATCTAATACAGTCAGAATAAAATAATACTATTATTTATAAAATGTCATAAAATGAATATCAAATATCAAAATCAAAAAATTACAATCCCCAGAGTCCCTTGTGATGCATTCGCTTCCTTGTGCATAAGTTTATCTACCTAATGCTTGACCTTTGGCAACATTACCTCGTGGAAATGCAGCAAATAATACCCGTTTACTCGTCTGCTCTCCTTATAAGAATAAGTTTATTTGTGCGGTAAGATGACAAAGTATTCAGAGTCACCAGTCATAGTCACTAGTCACCAGTAGGAACTTAAGCATGTGTTATATTAAACTAAATAAAATTAGTGAGCAACCAGTTAGTTTACAATAAACGCTGACCTCCGAACTAGGAAGTTCCTGTATCTCGGAGGACAGATCTCTTCTGTGACCAGTGCAAATGAACATATAACAGAACATGGGAAAATATAAAACTGTCAAAATTTGAAAGAAAGGCAAAAAAGAACAATAATGTTGGTTATACGAGTACCTACAATAACACAAAATTACATCAAATATTCCCACTCCACAGTTCCACACGTTTGTTTCAGTGGAAGTAAGCAAAATTGACTTGGAATTTTGAATGGACTCCACCCATCCACGTGAAAACTGACCAGAATTTTTTAACAGACATCCCCCTAAAGTTCAAAGAGTACCTATAAATACAAATCACGTTTGCTGAACACCCTACATGTGCAATCTACAGCGAGTAGCCAACGGGCTGATAAAAAAAACTCGTAACAATGATCTCGCCAATTAAAAGGAAGTCATAAAGCCGCGCACGCGCCGACTCAGTCAGTAACAAGTCATAATTGTACCGCTAACGTGACTCTCGGTTTCCTTTCTGAGTTTCTGAAAACACCGCCAAATTCTTAAGGCTCCTATCTTCTATTTTTTTGTACCATCTACCGGAGGTCGGCAAAAAATATTGAAACGGCTGCTCGGAACAACGATCTCGTGCTCAATTTAAACCACTCGCGGAGGTTTCTCAGCCAAGAGGTGTACGTCTTCTGCCAGGACTAGGGCACCCCAAAGTTTTCCCTTGCATGATGAATCTTAACTATAGCGCCATTGATCGAAAATCTTCAGAAAACACAGATATTTTGATTGAATTGTTACGAGGTTATCACCCTTGACCCCAATTCCACTGTTTTACAACGTTTACGGTTTCGTATCGATCCATCTTTAACTACAAATCGTATTTTGCTAATACTAGCAGAATATGATTTTATCTGGACGGCGATTCTCGTAGTGGAATGTCGAATTCGACATTAATCCTATCTCATTCGCTCACATTACATGTGTGAGCGTGACAAGACGTTCGTTGCGCTCGACTTTTGTACGTCGAACGCTGCGAGAATCGCATTCCAGATCGTATTCTGCTAGTGATAGCAGAATACGATTTATTGGGGTTCCCTACGCCATTTCGAAAACTTTTTGTCGATAGCCATTTATCGACCACCTTTTAGTCGGCTTGTACAATTACTCGGAAGTTCATTTTGTCAAATGTAAGTTTCATCAAATCAAAATTTTTTATTGTAAGAACCTTAAAATACATTTTTACAACGTCATGTTTTACACTACCACCGCTTCGTAAGGTGCTGTAACTGAAAGGAAAGAGGCGGCACACGAAACTTTCAGCAGCACATCTTTTGAAATAAATATATATCTTACAAAAAAAATCTTTGATCCTCGGTGTTAGAGTAGTGAATAGTGTTACGATACGAGTTAGTAATCGACGCCTGGCTTGACCAAAACGTAACGTTAATGCAACGGTTCGTGTCTAGTGGCATACGAAAATCATCGCTAGAATATAACTTCTATTTAGTTTACGTTGTATATAAGTATTAGTAGAATCGAACCTGATACAGGGGGTATCAGTAACACTAGATAAAACTGTCATTGTGGGCGTGATCGCCATGGACAGCGCAGCCGGCCCCTTTCGTGTTCAGCTCCAGCGCACGTGTTCAGACTAAAGTTGCCAAGTCCATGCTTGAATCCAAACGATCATGCCACGTCTTATTTTCGCTCTGTGAAATCAATAAGCTGTACTTACCTACAACGAACGGACGGTCACCTTCAGGTCAGCGGTCACCATCGTGGCCTGAGACACGTGCAACACCCAGGGGATTGCATGGCGTTGCCGGCTTTGAAGGACTCTTTTTACGTTTATTTTTAAGCATGTCGTATCGTCGTCGTATAAATAATTCGTTTATTAACAATGCTGACTTTTCCCTTAGACCTTTACTTATGGTGGGTCCAGATTTGTGACTTTTTTCTTCTTCTCTTGGATGGATGGTTTTGTCACGCGGACTTTATTTTGGGGTACACCTCGTTTGCCTATCATTTCAACTTGTCACTTTATATTTATAGGGTTTTCTGGAAGAGATCTCACTTAGAGATAAGTCACGCACTTGATTCACATAGTTTTGTCTAAGTTTGTAACACATTCTGCGTGTATAATAGACTAAACAGTTAAACCAAGCCCAGTCCCGGATTAAGTGACTTGGATGCTTTCTTATGTACCACAAACCTTTCATTATTTATTAGATTAGAAAACAAATTGTGTGTATACACACAATGCAGTTTACGCGGGAATATTTTGTTTTGATTCCGCGCGGTTTTTATTTGAGTCTTCGCGAGACCGAAAGAGGAGGTAAGGCAGAGTAAGGCTTTGTAGTGGTAGATCCTAAAGTGGAGGATCGCCTGGGGTGGTACCACCCTCTTATCTATTTCTGCCGTGAAGCAGAAATGCTTGCATTTCTGTGTTTCGGTTTGAAGGGTAAGAGACATATCTTGGCTATGGACTTGGTGCCCCCCGAGACGTGATGCCCTAAGCAACTGCTTACTTAGCTTATTGGTTAACCTGGCACTGACTAAGCCCTAAGTTACTTACCTCTAGAATTGTATGATACTCGTAGAGAAGTCTTAAAACATTACATTGTTTTCATGAAAATTATACGTAAGTAAGTATATTTATGGGTACTTTACAATATTTTTCTTTGCACCCTTCCCATCCTTATTAGCACAAAATGTCTAGAGATTGTCTATCTAGAGATATCTAGTAGTCTACCGTATGCGAAACTCAGTTTTAAGTCATTTAATTTGTACTTTGTTTTAGTTATTTAGGTACCTTTTTGGAATGAGGGTACGGGAATAGGGGTCCGACACGTGTGTGTAGTACCATGTTGTACCAGCGGTCCACCTTACCTATTTCCATGCGTTCATTGTCTACTTTATTTAGGTAATTTATCAATGCAATAAGTGGACATTACTCAAAATGCTCATATTTAATTAATTCCTGTGATGCAATGTATTTTAGTATGTTAATCATGTTTAAACATGACAAACGTATATTTTTAAATGTTTTTCCAGAGGCGATCGCAGGCTATAAAACAACTTAACTTATGTTATACTTAATTGGATTAATATCTAATTTAATGTATTTCTGTAACTTTATGTTTAAATAAATAATTTTTGGTAATAAAAAAAATCCATAGATTTCTAAAATAACTATTAGACATCTAGGTATTAGATATTTCTAGACTTTTGTGCTATTAAGGATGTTATATTAAAAAAATCTTACACCATTATCGTAAGTTTTTTAAATTCATACATCAAAGTCGTGTTCAACACCGTGCCTACCCTCTTATGCATTATTTAGGAGTCGTGATTATCGACCCGTGAATTAGAGGTCACCGGTTCAAACCCGAGGAATTGGAGGCCGTTCACCTCGGTTACATCATTTATTTGGGTTAGAACTAAACACGGTGGATCTCACGTGAACTAAATCTGAACTAATTGAGGTGTGATGAGTTATGTAAACTGTGATTTAATATTCACATGTTATGATTATGGGCGTCGGTGGCCTAGTGGCTAGGACGCCGGACTCCCATGCGGGATGTCCGGGTTCGAAACCATGCAATGCCATGTACCAAAGAGTTTTTCCGATTTTTTCGAAGGCTTACGTACATTTACCGACTGCTTTAACGGTGAAGGAAAACATCGTGAGGAAACCTACATGTCTTAGGAAATTAAAAATTTCCGAAGGCGTGTGAAATACATCAATCAGCATTGGGGCCGCTCGGTGGATCATGGCCCGTACCCCCTTGTGCAATGGGAGTCACCAGAGTCATCCTGTGGTGGTAACTCTAAACTAACTCTTTTACCTGCTTCTGCCGCAAAGCAGCAATACTTGCATTGCGTGTTTCGGTTTATTTAACAGCACATCGAAAAACCTCTAATGATATAGAGAGGTGAGATGCCCGTTTGCTCGTCAGCTCTCCATATAAAATAAAAAAATCTTTTTGGTACAATACACACCCTATTGCGTAAAGATAAATATGAAAAGAGTAAAAGCTGTCAAGTAATGAGATAAAAGCCCGGGA
Source organism: Hofmannophila pseudospretella (assembly GCA_947369225.1). Taxonomy (NCBI): domain Eukaryota; kingdom Metazoa; phylum Arthropoda; class Insecta; order Lepidoptera; family Oecophoridae; genus Hofmannophila; species Hofmannophila pseudospretella. Next base: position 1,327,592 of record OX376324.1, read on the forward strand.
GACACCGCTAAAGCTTTTAAAAGCGCGCACCGGACAAATGGCACGTCCGAAGGGTAGGATGGAACAAAAAAACCACGCATGCGCACCATTTCAGGGACCCAATCATCAGCACCCGTACTAATGGACTTTCGCAAGATACATACATATTATACTTTTCACGCTGTCCCTTGAAAGAGAAGGGATATAATGGTTTATGAAAAGTGCCTGCAATTACCTCTTGGGCCGGCTTGCGCGAAAGTCGAATTGAGAGTTAACCTGAGAGTTAGTGCCTAACCCGGGTTAAATCACAAAAACGTCTTGCACCAACGCAAACCCTGAAATATTTTGTATGAAAACCATAGACAATCCGCGAGTTAAACCAGGGTTAAGAACATTTAACCCGCACTTTCACGCAAGCCAGGACGACTCAGTAATTTATTTTTGTAATTTTCCGAAAGCTGCTTGGAAATAGTAGAGTGTGGGAAGGACTAAATTGTCGCTTCGAGAGTTATTTCATGCTGTTGAACACGAGTGCGACACATGGTGTATTTCCGCACGTGATAAACATGATACCTACATCTGTGAATAAAAGTTCTATCGGTTCAGTAATCGATTCTTCACAAGATAATAATCAAGTTATGGCATCCATTTTTGTAAAGGAAAATAAAAATTGTCAGTAAGGAACACGCGGCAGGCCCCACCTCCCGCTCGTCGCATGCTCGCCCTCTGTCGTCCCGCCCCGCACCCCTCTTACGTCGCGGACGTAGCCAGGCTTCAATGGTTAACCTATTGACATTGACAGATATCTTTTTTTTCATTGCTACATGTAGATTTTACCCAACGCAGGTGGCGAGATCGCGTTTTCAGACTCTACTGTAGTACAATGGGGAAAGAAATATTTAATGGGTACACTTTTGTTCTTTGTCAAACTGAACTCCAACTTGGCATTTGTTGCAAAGCTGTCTCAGTATGACAAGTTTATAAATACAGTGCGAGAAGGATCTTTTGTCGCATGGCAAAAATCGGAACTAACGCCGCCATCTTTGTACAAACTTTTTTTATTTTTTTATGTATAACTAAACCCGCATTTGACCTCGATCTCGCCTGATGGTAAGCGACGATGAGGTCGACGATGGAGCACGCGGGTCCAGTAAATGCCTATTCACTCTGGCCTTGAAGATCCCAAGGTTGTAGGTTTCGGGAAATACAGACGCCGGCAGGCTGTTCCATTCCTTAGCCGTTCGCATAATGAACGAAGAAGCAAATCGCTTCGTACGAGCAGACGGGATATCAACAACATAAGGATGGAACCCCTCCCCGCGCCTGGTAGTCCGAAGGCGGAATGGAGATGCTGGAATTTTTAAAACTATTGTTTTTTCTGCTATTGTATCTACATAGGTATTTAGTTACCGACCCAGAATTACTGCGTGGAAACGGTCGAATGTCACCACTAAATTAGAATTTTCCGTTGACGAACCTCGTTCCGCACATTTGCATGATAATAGTTTGCCTCGATTCAGTCGTATAGCGTTGGCATAGTAGACTTCTATAGTGCGTGAGGTATGGTAGTGGTTGCGCCAAGTTTCGTAACACCAAGGTCGAAATTTCAACCCCTTCTACTATTCGAGTTCCTGAGAGCGTCGACGCGTCGGTGGCACAGTGGCTAGAACACCGGACTCCCATGCGGGAGGTTCGTGTTCGAAACCGTGCAGTGCCATGTACCAATGAGTTTTTCGTATTTTTCGAAGACTTACGTACATTTACCGACTGCTCTAACGGTGGAGGAAAACATCGCGAGGAAACCTGCACATTGAGATGACCAGTGTGTAAAATGGGGTAGGAACAAAAGATCCCCAAGGGTCGTATTGCCGCTGGGGTTATTCCCGGCCCCCTATCTTAAGATAAGATTCGAGTTCCTGCTCAGTAGAGCCCAACTGCAGAAGATCATGCCTGGAGGCAGAGGAGACGGTCGCCCAAGTGCTATTAGAATGCAGTGAGGTCACCATCCTACCGGGCGGAAAGCCTCGGCACCTTTGAAGTCCTACTCCTGTAGGACTTCAATGTCCTCAATAAATGACTGCTGGACTTTCTGGCGAGGCTGGGGTGGCTTGTTTTTCCATCACACGCAAAATAGGCGCTAGAAGTCGAGTTGCGGAAACCAGCAAGTTACTACAATAATATTCGAGTAGTGAATTTGTGACTAAGATTTCAACCTATTGCCAGAGTTGTTCAGGCCGCCCGAAGCGTCTGACATGGTCTTAGGGCTGTTGTCGTACGACATCAGCCGGGAACAACAATCTAATGTACTTTCCTAAGCACGGAGGGGCTTGAAAATGTGCCACTACTACATTTCACCCATCGTCATCCTCAGCCAATGTCATCCCACTGCTGGGTATAAGTCTCCTCTCTTTTACGCCACCCTTTCCCTTTCCGGTATTGTGCTAGTTTCATCTAGGAGATCGATTCCACTAAATACAACATAACTAAATAGAATCTAAACTGCATCGTTATGACGTGTTTCGTATGATACTATCCACTAACGATCCAATTTCAGTTAAGTTCCGATCGAGTCAACGATCGATCGAACAGTAACGTATTTGTGCATTCTAATAAAACGTTTAGTTTATACTGAATCGCAGTTGAACGGTAACAAAACGCTTCAACTGTCAAATATAACGATCGTACATAAGTTCCTCCCAAGGTACTTTTGCCCGAACGATAGTAAATCGAAAGGTGGCAGTGGTAGAGTTATGCGTCAGCAGAATGCGATTTGCTGTCCAAACTCCAAATATAATTGGAACGAAAACTAAATTGGATAGAAATAGAAATAGGACTTCTTTGGACTTTACATTTTTCCTGTCTATCTATCAACGGAATCTTATAAGCGTTAATTCAATACTGCTTTCCTGTAGATAACTCACATAAAATTAACAATTTATGTGGAACAGTTTTTCCTATAAATCTAAAATTACTATATTATTAAGTTAGGTAATCTTCAAAGTTACTCCCGATCATAATTTAACACGCGACATCCATAAATCGTTGTCGTTCGCAACAGACACCCAAAAGCCATGTCACAAAACTTGGCACAGTTTTACAAACGCGTTTCCGTCTAGGCACAAAATAAATATGTAGAGAAGGGAAACTCAATCAGTTATCAGTATGTACTGTCAGCCTCTAGCTAATGTATACCATCTGTCAAATTTCTGTAATCTGAAATGAACTTTAATGCGTTCGCCATAATTTACAAATTTGTATTGTATTTAGAATTTTGACAGATGGTATACTATAGCTAGTGGTAGACTGTTTAGCGTTCGCGGTGTGAGCCACTCACACAATCTCACATAGCGCTAGACCTATAAGACAGTGCCTGTATACTTAACCGTCAGTTGCACAAATCTCAACAGAATTCAACGTCCATTTCACTTTTTCTAGCTAGATGTGACTGTTATTAAGGAAGCTGTTAATATGCAAGGAGAGGCCTGTGCCTCAACAGTAAGATGATGATGAAATTGGCTGTCTATCTCTTTCTATAACAAATTACAACATAAGAAATTAATTACAAATAATAAACATTCAATCTAATAAAATCGATATTACCATTCTAGTAGAATTTAATGACATTATTTCTCACTACACGGCGTGCGACTGTCTGAGTACCTCGTGCGAGATCTCTCGCTAATACCTAAGCTTAGTCTCCTTTCTGTAGGTGTACTTATTTATTTTGTGGTCCAGATATGTAAATAGATATCTTTGTTTTCGGCTTTGTATGTAGATCCGTCTGTTCTGTCCTCGTGTTTACCAGCCATTGTCAGGGAGTGAGGTCTCGATCCTATCTGAAGGTAGATTTTAATACTTTGATCCGCTTAGTTAGATCACAAAATGATACCTTACCTTATTACGGAGAAAACGATTCCATATCTTTGCCTTTGACGGTTCTCTAACTACTGAGAACTTTCACAAAAGAAGAAATGAGGTTTTAGTTTCAGAGAACCCCTCGAGCTTTTGGGGAAGGGGGAGTAAGTAAGTAAGTGGTATTTTAATATATTTTAATATATAAATTTCACATATTAATAAGTAAGTTTCTTTGTCATTTTTATTGCCACTGCACCGCCGTACCATATCTGCATGCCCAAAGGTCAGCTGGCAGAGAATGCCGCAAGGCATTAAGCTCACCTGTACACAAAAGTGTAAAAGCATAAATAAAAATAAATAAATAAGGAAGGTCGTAAGGTCCCGGTAGTAGAGGATGTAGGCAACACGAACAGTTTGAACTCCCAAAAACCAGTCCCACCTCTCTTTTTTTTATTAATTAAAATTCCGGAAATTACGCTGGCGCTGTTACCCTTCAAACCGAAACATGCAAGGAAGTAGATAAGAGGGTTGGTACCAACCCAGGAGATCCTTCACAGCAAGATCCACCACCTGTTAAGTGTTTTACATGTGTAGATTTTACATGTGTAGATTTTACATGTGTAGATTTTACATGTGTAGATTTTACATGTGTAGATTTTACATGTGTAGATTTTACATGTGTAGATTTTACATGTGTAGATTTTACATGTGTAGATTTTACATGTGTAGATTTTACATGTGTAGATTTTACATGTGTAGATTTTACATGTGTAGATTTTACATATGTAGATTTTCGCACATTGCAGCGATTTTGAAACGAAATCGAGCCGAAACCAAGTGTTTTCCGTACACCCGTGTGTACTATTTCCGTACTGCGCGGAATGTTCGCCGTACACTCGGAGGTACACGAATGTCCGCTGTCATTGGTCGTGTTTATTTTTTTGACATTTGTTGACATTTCGTTCATAGCATTGCTATGCGCTAGTATATTTTTTGTATTTCTTTTACTTTTTTGGCCTATTGATATCTAATCTAATCTCGAAATTCTAGACTACCAGAACACTTCTGGCCCTTGAAGTCTAGGATTCCAGTCGTGGGAAGGGTTAAGTGTTTTACATGTGTAGATTTTCGTTTCGCACACTGCAGCGATTTTGAAACGAAATCGTGCCGTAACCTTCCAAATCGCTTTTTAAGATTTTATGGGTTCCGTTCGATTCTGTTTCAAAATCGCTGCAGTGTGCTAAAGGCGATAAACATACAATGTTTTTTGTATCTTACACCTACATCCGAAGTGCCAGCTGTTATTTAAACATGTTTCTGAGTTTAAATCTGGAAATAGAGTTGTTTTATGGCCGGTATCACTCTTTGATCATCAGAGTGTCGCGTAAATACGTCATAGTTTTTTAGATATCTTCTAAGGCCCACTTGCGTTAAGTCGGGTTAAAAGAAAACCCGAGTGTTAATGCCTAACCCGGGTTAAATCCCGAAAACGTCTTGCACTTACGAAAACCCGGGGTTAAACTAGGGTTAACTCTTGTCAATTGTTTTTTAAGGCAAAGGGAACTGAGCCCATACAGCCATGGCTGATGTAAACAACTCTTTCAATTCTTCATTAAAATGCTGGTGTGACACATTTCAATGCTATCTAGGAGAATCTACCGCGCTTCTGCACAATCCGAACTAAAGAAGAAGGCGTCCCGGACGCAGTACGGCTCTTTAAAATCCAGCCAAGTACGGATCGGGCCGCAGCGTCTTATTTCACTTTACTTCACTGTCCCACACATTATTCACATCTTGTCGAAGTTTTTCGAGCAAGAAACACTATTCTTACTAGAAAAGCACTACTGTAAAACAATTTGCAAGACAAAACGAAACAAAGCTGACATGGATGCCACAAAAGCGCGGGAGAAACTCCTAACTCTTGTCAAATTTAACCCGCCCGTTGGCGGTTAACGAAGTTAACTCGCAGTGTTGCTAGAAATATTACTTGAATTATTTATATTTTTAACTGTAAACACTATTATTTTATGTTAAATATCGATATTTTTTTAGAGGTTATGTTATTGATTTGTTTCAAATTGCTTCTAGCTCCGGCTGTTCAGTACAAATTGGATTTCTTTTGTAAAATGTCTGATTGGAATCTAGATCCTTCATCGGTGACGATTGTATTTTATTTGAAAAACATCCGTATGACGTGTTCAATATGTAGAATAAAATAAAGTCAAAGAGATCCATACTTGTTGGCTGTTTTTAGAGAAGACATACTGCGGCCGGGACGTATTTTTTTTGGTTCCGTCTATGTACATTCGTGGCAGAATCTCATGGACAGCATACATTTTTTTTATTAACTTCTAAACCCGCATTGCCATGTGCCATGCCTTTTTGGACATGACCCACACATACACAGGTACTTACACATTAACAGTACATACATGACAGCTATTCTATGTATCGTATTACGGCACCAGCAGATAGTGTTGGTATGCAATAACTTACTTACATTAATTTTATGCAGTAAGATTGGTACTGCCAAAATGAGAAAAAGTACCGCGCGCGAACGTGTTAAGAACAGATCTTTCACAATCTGGATGTGCTCGGTAATCTTATGCCTCTACTGTGAACTATACCATCCACACACATAATACCATGTAAATGCCATACATCACATCACCCTCCTACACACTCAGTACCTCACATACACACTAATATCCTAATTCATACAAACAAACACATTCATACATCACAACACGCACACACTGTTGCTTTCTTCGTCCGTGCAGTCACTGAAGGGCCTGCTAAAATCAGCGCTGTGGCTTTCCTCAGCATTATGCTGAGCTGGTGTACCCTTTTTGGCACTGTACCGCACCGGATGTTTTGTGCTGCATGTATTAAACTTTGTATACTTCTGTATTGTGTTCTATATTCTGGTGTTTACAGCGCTAAATAAACGTTTTCAATTTCAATTTTTATCAATTCCTTATGGGCTCCAATCCCTTTGCCATTTCCTAATTTGAAAGAAATTTACCACCATCATCTTCCTGTCATCAAATAATATATAACGGACAAAATTAAGTATCAAGCGGACGTCAAATTGGTAGAGACGAAGCTTTCGCAAAGGCTAAAGTGCAATAGAGATAGAAACACCATACCTACCGTTTCATATTTTGGTCGCATGACATTATCATTCGTTCTTTTATTTTCTGCAACTAGGTATAGAATATAACCTCGAAAGTTAACTAACTATAGCGATGTATTCGTAGTTGCAAGACATAATTCACCTACGAGTTACATAATAATATCTGGATTAACTAACCCGGGGTAAGAATATTTAACCCGCACTTTCGCGCAAGTGGCCCTAAGTCTTCTAACTGATGTTCAGCATTTGGTCAATCAGTTTTGGTCTTTATTATTTTCAACAAGATTTATTGTCATTTGTTTTATAAGAAGGGGATTGTAGCTGGTTGATATTGGTATTTTGTATTGTCGGTAGAAGGAAATAAACCAGTCTTAGCTCACCACTCGTGTGGTTGAATTGTGTCTCGATTCATTTTACGCGTGTTCTTGGCTTTGACGAGTTATCTGTTGCCTCGTGTTATTTCCTCTTCGAGGCACGTAGGGGCCTCAGATGAAAATGTGCCACTTGCGGTCATCCATCCTGATTCTGACCTGCCCAACGTGGCTTAACTTACATGATCACTTTATGACCAACAGACTCAAGTGTAGCTGACGAAGCAGACTATTCTATATTTTTTCCGTGTTGTTTTTCACCACGAATGGAAGCTTACATTGAAATAGAGCACGTCCGGTGTCCCAAATGGTTTCCAGCCCCGGGATAAATATATTATTTTCCATTTGCCCTTTTCTTACATTAATTTTTAGAGTATTCATTCATTCATTCATTTAGATCTTACTCGTACATATATGTTTTTACGTTACATATAGGCATATTGGAAAATCTATACCTACTCGTATGCCTTTTGAAATCCTTTGTTTGGAATTTCTATAACGGGCCACCTGATCAAAGACAAAAAAAGACAACTCACCTCTAATAATATTGCAAGAATGTTTTGGATTCGCTGTAAACCATGAGGGCAGTGGAGTGCCCCATGTGCCGGTAATTACACTGACTCTCTACACACAAGCATTACTGCTTTGCGGCAGAAATAGTTTAAAACGTAGTACCAGGCTAACTGCACGCAGTCATGGTGTATTTACAATGTTACGACGAGGCAAAATAATGATACCTTACGACGGCGATTTGGGAAATAGGGAATTTCTAAACTGTGTTTACCAGATACCTACTTAGGTTATCTTTTCTTATTTCCAAAACGAGCGTCGGTGGTCTAGTGGCTAGGACGCATGGGAGATGCGGGAGGTCCGTGTTCGAAACCGTGTAGTGCCATGTACCAATGAGTTTTTCGTATTTTTCTAATACGTACATTTACCGACTGCTCTAACGGTGAAGGAAAACATCGTGAGGAAACCTGCACACTGAGCTGGCCAGTGTGTAAAACGGGGTTGGCACAAAAGATCCTCAAGGGTCGAAGTGCCGCTGGGTTATTCCCGGCCCCCTATCATAAGATAAGAAGTACCTAGTCTCAAAACTCTCAAATTCATTTTCTTGCAACACTACGTAATACCTTTTGATCCGCCATTTCCTCTAGAAACTCGCAGTCGCATTCTGAATCCCTTACAAGTCTCCTCCGACAACAATACAAATGGCGGAATAGCTGAAAGGTTTTCCTTTATATGAAATACAATCCATTGTAATTTCATATGGCAGAGATTTAAAACCTTATAAAAGTCGTACTAAATTGCTCCGTGTTATTTGGTTATTATAGTATAGGTATTGTGAAATATAGGATTCTAATTTAAGTGTAGGTAGGTTCAGAATAGTAGATTGTCTAAATAGTGCGGGAGAAAACTTTCCCGCACTAGTTAGACAATCTACTATTAAAAAGGTAACTTTGATTTATTTATAAAGGATGTTATGTTTTAATTTTATTTATTTATTTATTTACACTTTATTGTACAACAATAGACTTAATAAAAACAAATGAGACATAATAATTAATTAATTAAATGTATTTTTTTTAGAATGTTTTATTTATTTACAAATTAAAATTAAATTAAATTAATTATTTAATTAATTTTGAATTTAACTGTTTCAAATTTCGTTTATTTAGTTACTCGTTAAAGATTACTTACTGCAGTTATAATTCTTATGTTATAATTATTAAGAAAAAATTCTCATCAAACTCATACTTAGTGACGTGTCGTGTCAGCCATATAGAATAGTACAACCCCAACTCCAACTCCCGTGGGTATCGTACAAGGCGACTAGGGTCTTTGTGGATACTAATCTACACCTAGTAGACGACGATAGACTCGCCACCTATCACGTTTGTCCACCAAATCTTACGGCGAAAAGTAGGAACTACCTGTGACGAAGGTGGTTGCTCTGCCTACCCCCTCGGGGTTTATAGACGGGAGAGATATACATACTTAGTTCAAATACTCCATCTTGAGAGATCCAGGTTCCATTATAGCATCAGTACACTAACAAAAACGTTTTATAAATGTTGAGGAAAGATTTATCGCGAGCACTTTGCTAAAATCTCTTCGACTTCAAGGCAACGGCTTCCGAACCTTTCACCGTTTTTCCCACATCAAGATAAACCCCGGGATCCGGGACTGCTGTCTTACATCTACATACGTCTCTACAACCATTCTACAACCTATAGGTCTAGGCCTCGACGGCAGCGGGGAGCGGGGAGCGGCGCGGAGGCGATTACGGTCGATAACAATATTTATATACGTTATACGTATAGCGTTATACGTTATAACGTAACTGATATTTTTCAGTCCAAAGCACCGACAAAATATGTTTTTATTTTTTATTAACCTTATGTTCTTGTTAATCAGGGAACTGTTTAATTTAATTTTAATAAATTATTTAATATTTACATAAATTAGTTAATATTCATTAACAAATTATTGAAAATATTTGTATGTCAAACGACGGAGCATAGTGATACCTACACATTTAAACTGTATACTAATATCTACTTATTATTACCTATGTTCACGAATAAATGACTGATTGATTGATTGAAAATCTACAGGGTGTAACAAAACCCCCTATAGAACCTAAAGAGCCGAAAGGTATCAATAACTGACCAACTTTCACTATGGAGCCAACTCTGAAATCATGAAAAAAAAAAACAGCTGTTCCATACAAAAGCTCAATCTTAATCCTGGATCATTCTACGCGACCGAAATGTATGAAATTGCGGATTTTTTCTCGCGATTTCAGAGTTTGCCCCGTAGTGCAAATTGTTCATTTAAGGATACTGAACACCCCCCTTTCGGCTCTTTAGGGTTTTCGTTACCTACACCTGTGGATAATGTCGGTGCTTTGGACTGAAAGCTATCCATAATTTTCAGCCCATTTCCGCCCACTGCTGGGTAAAGGCGTCTTCTTTTGATAATTTAGCAACGATTGAAATATAATTTATTTCAAATATTTTAGTAGTGGTAGATCCTAAAGTGAAGGATCGCCTGGGGTGGTACCACCCTCTTATCTATTTCTGCCGTGAAGCAGAAATGTTTGCATTTCTGTGTTTCGGTTTGAAGGGTAAGAGAGCCAGCGTAATTTCCGGCACATGAGGCACTCCATCTTAGTCCTCAAGGTTAGCAGCGCATCAAAAACCCTCTAATATTAATACAGTGAGGTGAGATGTATATGGGCGACGGTGACCACTTACCATCAGGTGGCCCGTTGGCTCGTCTGCTCTCCTTATTTAATAAAAAAAAATAAAAAATAATAATATATTTTTAAGTTTAATTACATGCCTGTGGTGACACCGTTGAGTCAATGGGACACTTGCTGTGCGAATGTGACTCGTTGGCTGGAAAGTGTATGAGTCTTCTGGGGGTACCCACCCGAAACCAGAGGACTATAGACTCCTTCCTGTAAGCTGTATAACGTCCTTGATGCAAAACATCTTTACGGAACAGGAAGGAGACTTAGAAAAGGGGTGAGTACAAAAGATCCCTGAGGGTCGAAGTGCCGCTGGGGTTGTCCCTGGCCCCCTGTCATAAGATAAGTTTAATTATGTATGCATAATGTAATGTTAAATACATGTTTTTCTTTCTTTCTTGAGCGGCGCTACCGCCCCGCTCCCCGCTGCCGTCGAGTTTACGGCCATACGGGATGGCTATCATAATACATACATCTATCTGGTACCTATAGATACGAACGAATCGATCATTCGGCTTCAACACGCATGCCTCATTCCGACTTCGGGTCTGTAATCAGAGGCGAAATCAAGGTTTTTTTACATGCTTCGATTACTTACTAAATCAATTTTTATTTCACTTGAGGTGACTAGTTATCGCCATTATTTCACTTGAACTGGCTGGCGTTAAGTTAACGCCACCTCAAGTGAAAAGAAAAGATTCCTTTTTTAATTTCAGGGTAATTTAGATAATTCTTAGAGTCTTTACCGTTCTTCTACAGAAGAAGCCATTGTATTTAGAAACTTTCTTGCAAATCGTTTTTATGAAAATAGTGGCCAACATAAAAAATTCTAAGTAGATAGGTAAAAAACCCGTAAATAAAGAATGAAACTGCACGTTTAACATCCAATACGCAAAATAAATGAAGGAACGAACACACGCCTGAGACTATTTTTTCATTAATTTCATCCAACACGGAAAATACCTAATACGAAAAAGCCATGGATATTAAAAAAATACAAAATCACTCTTCACAAGTAGAACAACGTAGAGAACCAGCATTTATGGACCTTTTTTTTTCAAAAGAACAATTTTTTTTAATAAGAGGTTTGAACAGATCCTTCACTGAAGAATTTCGAAGGAAAGAAATCACCCAGTTTGGGAGATTTCCCCGAAATCGCTGGACCAATTTAACCGAACATCTGCTAAATGTTTCTCGGAAGTCTAGGTTGGCTTTCGGGAATTGTGAATGGCTGGGGAACCCGGATCTGTGAATTTACGCGTGTCACATCGGAAATATCCAATAGGCAACATTATCCCGGACCAGAAACTAAAAAACCCTGTGAAGAGGGCGCCGCCGTTGCATAGCAGTTTTATAATCTGTACTTATGGAGTTCGCTATGAAAAAAATAGTAGGTACCGTTTAATTCCGCACGAATAATGGCGGGTGTTTTTTAGTTCCCAGATGGACGTGGAACTGGGATACGATTTTGTAGAACTATTTGCAAGTTGCAACGGAACTCGTTTGTTCACCTAACTAACTCTATTTTTTGTAGCTTTATATAGGGTGTTGTGTTGTCTTTTTACGTCCGTGTGCTCCATCTTCGACCTCATGGTCACTTACCACAGATGAGATTGAGGTCAAACGCGGGTTTAGTCGTAGGTAACGACCTTTTCTATCAAAATTATTACGCGTTTTCTATTTCGCGTCTATTCGCGTCGTGATCATTCTAAGGATTAATCACAGAACGACTCTCGTGGCAGATTTAATGGGGTGGTTTGCCATTGCCTTCCCTATTTCACACACTGGTTATCTCAGTGTGCAGGTTTCTTCACGATGTTTTCCTTCACCGTCAGAGCAGTCGGTAAATGTACGTAAATCTTTCGACAAAACCGAAAAACACATTGGTACATGACATTGTATGGTTTCGAACCCGGATCTCCCGCATGGGAGTCCGACATCCTAGCCACGGCGCCACCGACGCTCCATGTAACTATAGTTACTTAAAAATATTACTCCATCTATTTTATTTCCACGACTATAAGTCTACCATGTAAATATTTAGGTACCGGTGTGTACTCAATAACAAAGCCGAAAATCAATCATCGCCCATAGCAAGAAATAAAGTAAATAAGCCTACACTTGTGTAGATAGAAGCTTATGTTAGACTAAAAGAAGGCTGCCTAGAGACAAAGTAATGGCCGCCAAGTAGAGTGCGATCGTTAAAGAAAACATTAGTCTGTAATGTAAGTACTGTACATGTAGATTAATTTGAGTTACCTACCGACGCAAATGTATGTATTTATCTATAAATTTCTCGGTAACTAGAGACAGGGCTGATTTTTATGGAAAATACCTATTGCGTTAGGTTTGAGCGTCGGTGGTACAGTGGCTAGGGCACCGGACTCCCGTGCGGGAGGGTTCGAAACCGTGCAGTGCCATGTACCAATGAGATTTTCGTATTTTTCTAAGACTTGCGTACATATATCAACAGCTCTAACGGTGAAGGTGTAGGCTATGTTTGACAGAATATTATGTTAGCCATAGGTTAACCTATGTCGACCATTACTTACTACGTAGAAAGCTGTACGCGTGGCTGCCGTGATGCATTAGTGTAGTGCATTCGTGTTAGAGCGACGGCGGACAATGCACCCCACTCAGATTCAGATCGATACTGTTAGGTTGCACTAAGATAGTACCTATAGGAAAGTTTAGGTACTAAACTAAGTATCTAGAAGTCTAAGATAGCTCTGTGAAACCTAAACCTTAGTTATCACTCAATCTGCATATTTGGCAAAAGGGGGGAAAATCAGCAAATGCTGACATAATCGGGTACCAATTATGGAGCTCTGTTTTTCATCTCACCCTTATCCCTAGATGTTAGTGGGAGCGATAGTGTAGAGGGTACAAAAAATAAAAATAAAAATCCAAAAGATTAAATATGTGAAGACCTAAAACCTACCTTTGTTTTGAGCAAACTTTCTTGCTTTTAATCCCTGAACAAAAGGGTGTTATAAGTTTGTCGCGTATGTCTGATTATCACTATTTCTGTGTCTGTGGCATCATATCTCGACAATCAATGATTTGGATACAGGTTTTCTCACATTATTTGAGAAAATACCACAAATCCTTCTAAATCGTGTTCCTCATTGCTGAGGGTCGTGATCATTCTAAGGAATGAATCTCATAGAACGACTCTCGTGGCAGATTTAATGGGGTGGTTTGCCATTGCCTTCCCCATTTCACACACTGGTTATCTCAGTGTGCAGGTTTCTTCACGGTGTTTTCCTTCACCGTCAGAGCAGTCGGTAAATGTACGTAAGTCTTTCGAAAAAACCAAAAACTCATTGGTACATGGCATTGCCTGGTTTCGAACTCGGATCTCCGGCATGGGAGTTCGACGTTCTAGCCACGACGCCCACCACCACTTGGAGGTCTAGATGTTGGTGACCCCAATACATCACATCCCATTACATCCAAACCTACGTATAAACCTAAGAAAAAAAACCAGCAGAAATAGCCGTTGTTATTCTTAGACCTCTTCAAAAGTCTCCGCTTTCAGCAATGGCCTCTGCAATAATATAGTTAATGTTGTCTTGCGCTGAATCCCTTTTTTATATTGAATCAGTTATTAAGTCAGCGCTGGCGAAGCTACCGCTTTTTATCAGTTATTTTAGCTAAAGAATTGAAGTCAGTCGTTGTTTTAAAGAACAGGCAAGGGTCAAAGACCAAACAGCCATGTTTGAAGTCAGTAATAAACTAGGAATTCGCTAAAACTGGTTTCTTACAGCGCGAAAAAAACATAGGCACGAGAAAGGCAAAGGTGCTAGAACTCTCCCTCAGCCTTAACGAAAAAATAAATGTTTTCATTTAAGCACTCCTTGCTGCTATGCTGATTTTCCTATCAATATATAACCAAGGAAATTATTATAAGTAGGTCGGTACGTGTTTTTGTAAGCCGTATCTAGCATAATCACCGTAATAAACCAACTAGGTAACTATAGTAGTTCCCCATTACCCGACCTCCTAACCCCAATAGAATCCCTCCGCATAAATTCCACACATTCAACGAAATAGCTTAGGGTTCCAACCAAGTACCAACATACAAATACGAACTATTTCAGAAAGCCTCCGAGAACTCTGGAGAAATGTCTAGGTGTTCCGGGGGAGGGGGGGAGGGAGAGGGGTCGGTCGGTCGATCGCCTCTGAGAGAGTTACCGGGTACTTTGTACGTAGCGGCAACCTCGCGCGGTCGGAGCGGCAACGCTCGCAATCAGCTGTTGGCTCCCGGAATAATAAATTCAAAACAGGCGGCAAAAACGTGCTGGCCCTTCGGGACCGGATCACGTGGATGGTTGGCGGGCGACTTGGCGCCAAAACATCGGGTTACGATTACGCTCACGCCTACGAGATGTACTGTTTTATTTTCGGGTGTAAATTAGGTGTTTGTTCAGGTGGGAGTTCATAGAGAGGAGTTTCTTTTTGTTTGTTGGAGAGTTATTTTGTTGTTATGTTGTCAATTGTGAGAAAAAAATTAAACTGTGAACTCTACCCCATTATTGTTAGTATATTGTTATTTTAATATATAAATTTCACATATTAAGTAAGTTTCTTTGTCATTTTTATTGCCACTGCACCGCATATAACATATCTGCATGCCCAAAGGTCAGCTGGCAGAGAATGATGCAAGGCATTAAGCTCACCTGTACATAAAAGTGTAAAAGAATAAATAAATAATAAAAGGTTTCGTGTTAGTTACTACATAGTTTGTTAGTTACTACATAGTTTGTTAGTTACTACATCGTTAGTTAGTATAGTTAGTTACATAGTTAGTTAGCTACATAGTTTTCCAAAATACCTTGAGTGTCCTTTTTCTTTGTCCAGGCCATAAACTTTCGGACCTCACCTGGTATCTCTACATCCACATTAATCTTATTGGATGTAATAAATAAAAGGAAAGTTGTCTAAACTGAAGTATTAGTATTTTTGAAAACTATGGAGTTTTACACGAAACCTTTTATTCGTGTAAAACTCCATAGTTTTTCAAAATATTTAAGATAATGGGGTAGAGTTTACAGTTTTATTTTAGATAGCTTTCCTATTATTAATTACATCCAATAAGATTAATTTGGATGTAGAAATACTAAGTATATCTAAGGAGAAGAATCATACTGTTATAAATTTAGAATTGAACGCTCAATCACTCAATCAACACATCAATCACACACAGATATATTTATTTCAAAAGATGTGCTGCTGAAAGTCTCTTGCGCCGCTTCTTTCCTTTCAACTATAGCACCTTACGAAGCGGTGGAAGAGTAAAAAAATACGTAACAATGTACTATAAGGTACTTACTTACAATAAAAACATTTTGATTTGACTTGACAACCTATTTCGCTTCTTTCATAATCCATAGTTAATTTATTACATTTTTAACAAAGGTTTTCAATAATAGTATAGGTAGTATACAAGATGGAACGACTGTCTTAGATAGATAGAGTCAAATTGATTAGGTATATCTAAGAGAGTTCCTCCTTCAAATTGACTCTATCTAAGAGAGTTCTTCCATCGTGCTACTAAGGTAGCTGATAGCGTATAGAGTCCAGCTATTCTGCCACTTCTTGAAGGTGAAGCTACATCAATAGCTTTTGCTCTAGACAAGTTCTACTCTACAATAAAAGACAATTCATTCAAAGAATTGTAAAGAGAGTTAAGAATTAAGAGTTTAAAAAAACATGCTCTATTATATTATAATATAAGTTAGATAAACTAATTTTATTCAGATTACACTACAGTCTATCTATCAAGTCGATCTCGCCGCCTGGGTGTGGTAAAATTTACGTATGGCAAACAAAATGGAAGAGTCACAGGGACGCTGTGTCGTAAATTTTATGTATGAAAATATCTTAAATTATGGGCCTAGCTAGACACCAATTGAAGCATATTGTTGGACTCGACTCTTCGCACAAACGAGTGTAACATAGTTTGTCGCTTGGGACGTGAACGAGTTTTTTTAATATTTAGTTTTACGGCTCTGGGTTTCAGCCCTGTTGAGCCCTTTTTTTGAGAGATTTTTATTTTCCTTTACAAAAAAAGGGTGGCATAACTCCTTTGATAGACTCTATCTAGGTTCTACTAGAATCCCTGGGAAATGGGGATGGGGAGGGAATGCAATGTACTCGTAAGATAGATAGATAGAAACACTTTATTGTACACTAAATCAGGAAAAGTAAAAACTACAGGAATAATAACACGATATGTACAAAGGCGGCCTTATCGCTTAAAGCGATCTCTTCCAGGCAACCTCTGAAGTTAAATGGACATTAAAGAGATTAGCGACAGTGTAGTGTGAGGATATGAAAATGGTTACTATTACTTAATATACAGTAAATATAGTAAAATAAAAGTAATATGATATACATAAATAATTATGTAGGTATACTAAGATAGTTAAATGCATAGATATACATAATATAAATAAATAAACATATATAATAGATAGTAAACAATAAATAGGTACATATACATAATAATGAAAATAAAATGCACAACTACAACGACAAACAATGATGAGTGAGACCCGCTTTAAACGAAGCCAGGGATTCCGAATGACGAGTTCGACGAGGAAGTGAGTTTCATAGGTGTGCTGCGTTGACAGCAAAGGAGTCAGTGTAGTATCTGGTACGACACAGTGGAGCCTTTAGGATATTATCATGGCTGGATCTGAGAGCGACATCATGATCAGAGCCTAGGAATGTGAACATGGATTTCAGGTACGCGGGAGTGATAGGACTGTACAGGACATTATAAAGGAGGGAGAGGAGATGAAAGTAGCGACGGAGCCGAATTGGGAGCAAGCCAAGAAAGTAGTTCCATAAAATGATCGTGACCCTCATCAATGAGGAACCAGACTTGAATACCTAACCTAACCTTACTCTCGCCTCTCCGATTCCGTTCTAATAAGAAACCAGCTTTTCAAATCATAACCTCACTCAAGCGAGTGAAACGAAACGAAACTAAAATCCCGGGCGGGGAGGGGCGCGGAAGGAAGTGCAGCGGGGGGAGGGGTCCAGAGGGGGGAGAGTGGCTCAATAATTTGCGTGCGGTGCAGTGTTGCCAGATAGTTGGGAGTTTGCTGAATTTTAAGGAAATTAAGTTGATGAGTTTTGTTTAGTGCCCATCAAAGTGCATTTGAAATCATAGCAACTTTATCGGCAAGTCATGCGACTTATTTGTTAATAAACACTTAATTGCACCAGAAATATATTATAATAACTAAAAAAATTAAAAATACACTGTAACTAAAATAAAATAATCTCATAGGGAAGAGATCTCTTCCAGCCAACCTTAACTATCTATGGTCTGCTGTTGTGATCGATTCACTTGAATGAAATTCTGAACTTTTTCACTCCATCCAGCGGTGATATAGACTGTAGGTACTTACTAAATACCCATTACTTTCCGAATTTCTAGATCAAATACTAAATAAGCTGAGACTTTACCTATCTATTTTAACATTGAAAATGTTTTTTCGATCGATATGGCTATATATTGAAGAGTTTTAGGGTTACAAGGATGGTTGGGGTGCCAAGGGCCACGAATTGATTTTTTAAAGTCCATAACTTTATTCAAAATCGTAAAATATTGCTAAAAATGCTCGTTTATAGGTGCGTCTTAGGGACCCCCTAACTAGTCTACATTTTGATTTTTTTTAATTTTAATTATATTAAAATTTAGAGGAGGATAATAACTCGGGTTGTTTTTTTTTTGAATTTTGAAAATACATTAATAACTTTTTGATTTATAGGTAAGGTGGTATGAGGTATGAGGACCAAGCGCTGGGGAAAATTAAAATTAGAGTCTGCCTCCGATAAAACAAATAACTGAGTACATCTGTACCAGTAAGTACATAATTAAAACTAGCCGAATATCCACTGCAAGCTTATCTTGAACCAAGTTTAGTTTAGACTCGACTCGTGTTTACCCACACACTCGGCTAATTTCAATATTGACTCTGGCAACACTGGGAGTGCCGAGAGGGACCGCTCCCCTGCCCTCCGCGGGAGGGAGGGGAGCTAGCTGCGCGGTGCAATAGCCTGCCTGTAGCGCGGCCGCAAGGTCACTGCCGATGTGCACGCGAGCCCATTCATGAGTTCAGACTTACCTGGAATTGGACCTGGAATGTAGGCTGGAGCCTGGAACTTGGACTGGAAACTGGATCTTTGGTAAACTGGAACGTATTTTCGTCAAGTAACTCCTTTCGCATCATGTTTTCATTTCACCATTTTTAATGCAATTCCAATACAAATACCGCCGAAGGGATTGTTTGTAGTATCTTTATTGTACACAAAATAAAAAAAACATTAAAATATGTACAAAGGATTATCCCATAGGGATCTCTTCCAGCCAACCTTTGATTTAGGAGAGTTTAGACTACTTTTATGGTGGGTAAGGTTTGGAGTACAATAAATAATAAGTATACATAAATTACAATAATTATATAGTAGATAAATAAAATACATACTCAACCATATATACTATTTTTTATACATATATACGAATACATATGTAAATATAATTATATACACTAATTTAATACTTACATACAAATATGCAGAAGGATTTCTTTGATGAAAGGCACTCTGGGTGGGTACCTATATTATTGGATATAGTATAGTATATACTTATTTTATTTGGTACCTATATTGTCCTCTTGGACTAAGTTATATCGAGATCGCTCTTAGCGATAAGGTCGCCTAAATTGTACTTCACTATTTCCTTTTCTATCTTTTGTTTGTTTTCTATTTGTGCGTCAAGCGCGCGCTACACCGACGGCCCGAGCTGTCCTGCTACTTAATAAGTTTCTAACCACGGTCCAGAATGCCGACGTATTTTCAGACCCCTGGAGCAGTATTTGCAAAGCAATTATATTGTTTCTAAATTCGGGTGTTAACCTTTAAGATATGTAAGTTTTTTTAAAGTTTATAAAGTATCGGTAGGTAATTGTAAACTGTTATGTATAGTTACTGAATGTCTGGTGCTTTGGATCACTCTGTAAATAAATAAATAAAATAAAAGAGTATTTATTCATTCACACATGAGTTAAAAGGTACAATATTGTTATATTATTCTAATTTTTAATCTATAAACAATATATATATATATATAACACGCATTGACCTATGTGTAGAATGAAATGGTCGAGACCTCAGCGACACGCTGGTTTTCAGGTCTCGCCTAACATGCTAGATGGAGCGCTGGTTGCGGGACACAACACGATTATGTGGTCAAATCTCCGTTATAATTTTATATTAAAATGGATGGCAATATGTAGCTGGCTTTAGCTTCCTTGTGATGATAACAATTGGGTTTATGGGTCTGATACAGTGTCTATACCATTCACTGAGGTCAGCTAACAGAGACTTTGCTGCATACAGCAAATTTATTAGGTACATATACCTAGTAAGTTATCCTAAAAAAACCCCTATCGGTGAAATAGAACTTATTTACTATCACAGGATTTAACATCTAGTGGCAACGAACTTCGGCGTGATTGGTGTGTATTTTATTTTATTTTATGTGGCAAAATCGACCAAACACAAGCAGATTTTTGCGACGAAAGGAGGTGCTCTTTACAGTGTTTTTTAAACGCTGCTAGGGATTCAGCGGTTTTTACTGTAAACCAGACATCATTAATGTTATAAAGAAATAAATAAATAAAGTGTATTTTACTTTACTTTACTTTGCTACAAAGATATCATTCAGGCTCTCGAATTTCCAACAGACTTCGTCCAATTTACAAAACAACAATTTTCCCAATATTTTCTAGAAAACCGTTTTATTTCACGATCTTCAATTATAAAGGGACAATAGGACACGACCTAGGTCTCCAATAAGCTAGATAAACAGATTATTTTAAAGGTCAATTCTAACCTAAATCTAATCTTATGCTTATGAATAATTCAAAGCCTAGAACCGAAATTGAATTTTGTTTTCTCTGTCTATTTGAATATAAATTGAATTATTTCGGGACGCTCAAAGGAAAAGTTTATTCCAAGAAAATCCAGGTAAGTAGGTACTTGGTTTATGTTTGAAGAAAATAGACGAGCGAACGGATTACCTGGTGGTAAAGTCCTCTATAATGTTGTAGGAACGCGCTATGTGAGGACATGGAATGATGTAACAACAACGGACAAGTTGTAAGAAACGGAAAATCATCCACCAGGCGAGGTGTTGTGTCTAGTGACCAGATGTCCTTGTCCAACTAACGCACAAACTGACACACCCTCCCTCACATCCACAACACACAAACACACACACGAACAAACATACACACAATATGTATCACAGGTCATTAGTGCAATTTATTTATTTATTTTTCGCAAATTCTTACCTAAATTCTTCACATAAGTATTTAATCTATTTGATGTTTAGTTTTTAATTTTAATTAATTTTTTTACCTACTACACTACCGCTCCCACTAACATCTTGGGATAAGGGGTGAAATGAAAAACAGCGCTGCATATTTGGTACCCGAGT
Organism: Hofmannophila pseudospretella; assembly: GCA_947369225.1. Taxonomy (NCBI): domain Eukaryota; kingdom Metazoa; phylum Arthropoda; class Insecta; order Lepidoptera; family Oecophoridae; genus Hofmannophila; species Hofmannophila pseudospretella. The sequence goes on from OX376324.1 coordinate 1,348,708, forward strand.
ATGTCAGCATTTGCTGACTTTCCCCCCTTTTGCCAAATATACATTACATATAGTGCTTTGTACTTAAATTTAAAATTTATATGAGTATTTGGCAATAATGTTTCAACTATGGATGTTTGGAACTCGTATATATACGAAGTCCCAGGAAAATTTCGATAGCGCGTTCTACGCCGATGTGAGTAGGTACTAATCGTAGTGGCGTGTTGTGCGACGCCACAATGTTATTAGAGGTTTTCAATGTGCTGTTAAACTTGTGGGCTTTGATGGTATCGGTATCCGGTTGTCTAATCTGCCGGTAATTATGCTGGCTATCTTACCCTTCCAACCGAAACACAGCAATGTAATGCTTTGCTGGAGAAATAGGTAAAGATGCTGACTGTCTGCATGGAGTCATACCACCAAAATTCCATCCTTTACATTACAGTAGGTATACAATAGTAGGTAGGTATATGGGAATAGTTTTTTGCTATTTCTGAAATTTATAGTACTCGAACCTAGGTTGACCCCATAGAGTCTTTTGTTCCTGGCACGAAATAGAATCGATTGGCATCATTATATTTTTTTGTGAAAAATGGCATTTTTCTCGCTGACTGTACCTTTTTTCAAAAATCTGTGAATGCAGTTTTAAATAGCTCCAAAAGTTAGGGAAGGCCTCCTAAGACCATTTTCTTGTAGCTCCAACGGATCTGGTAGCTGCCCTGGGTGCCCCGCCGAAACTTTCCACCCTGAATATGTATGTATTATGTACCTACTACTTTCTCACATTTGTAATAAATTAATGCTTTACCGACATTACTTACATATTTTATTTAAAGGTACTTAGTAACTATCGTTTGCCCGCTGCTTAACTTGTGTGTACTTACATGTATATTTAATTTTTTTCTGCATGAAGTCACAGGCAGAAACTAGTTAATCTTTAAAGCTTTGTACATTTTTGGACCCTTGGGGACCCCCCCCCCCCCCCCCTCTCCATGTGAAAGCTATAGCTACGCCCCTGATGGCGGGATGTAAGCAACAACTTTCCATCTATGGTGCTCGCCTCAATGGAAAACCTCTGTAATGGTTTCTACCGCCTTGTCCGAGAGGAACGCCGCGAACACCGACGCGAGCACACACGATTAGTAACGCTCCTAATAATATTTTTAAAATCGTGTAAAAAGTTTTGCAAATGTAATGTAACTTATACCATTATAAAGCTAGAGACTCAAGCGATAAAATAGTGAAATCAGTTTTTCAAAATATCATACACTCGAGCCGTAATCATAATGTGAAGTGCTAACTACATAATAATTTAAATATGTGATTCATCGTTCGGCCGAACGTTCGTGTTACGCTGCAGTGGGTGAGTCAGCCGGTAGCCATCTACTAAGATCGTGCATTCACAAAACGATACTATCGCATCACTATCGTTTGCATTGGAAGTAGCGTGGTACAAGTCTGCAACTGTTTACAATAAACAATAAACTTTGAATGACAGAAAAGATGGCGTTACAATGCGGATTCTGCAAAAGAGATATCTCAAATAGTTGTTTCTTAGAATGTTCATGTTGTAAGGAGGCCTTCCATGTTTCATGCACGACTGTATCTGAACAAAGATTTAACTCCTTTTATGCAGTCAACAAGGAGAAAAGGGATAGCTGGACGTGTAAACCATGCAAAGAAAGTTTAGATACAAACTTTGAGACTTCATCTCCTAAGACTCCCGTAAATTACATAACTGAGCGTAGGAAATATTCGATTAATGTATCTACGGACAATTCCTTCCAATCACTAATTGTTGAAGGCGATGATGAGGATTCTGTTAATTACTCCAGTAATGATACAAAAAACAGAAGTTGTCCTAACATTCGAGTTAATTCTTCAGATGAGGTAGAGAAATTGCAGAAAAAGATTCAAGAATTACACTCAAAATTGCAAGCATCTGACATAGAAATTGAAAATTTGATGTTAGAAAATAGCAGTCTACAAAAGAAACTTGAAAGCTATGAACGGAAAATTAATTACCTCACTCGAATATGCAACTCAACGCAGAAAACTACGTCCACTGGCAAAAAAGGGAAAGGAAAGAAATCCTTAAACAAGTACACTCACTCTTCAAAGCAACTTAGTTGTAATGTACCGGACCACAGTTTTAACTTGTTAAATATTCAGCAGGCTACGACATCGAATCGAGATTCAAATAACTCCCGTCGGGAGAGCGTACTAGGCGATGGACAAGAAAGCGTTGCACAGAAAAGTGCTTCTAATTCAGACTTAGCTAAAGAGAGTATGAGTTCCGTGAAGGATTCTGAAACTCAAACTATCGACTGCAACCCCAGTGTTTATACTCGAAAAATTTGTATTATTAGCGGAATATCGTACAAAGAAACTCTTCAAATGGCAGAAAAAGTTTTCCCTAATGATAATATCTGCCATTATAAGTTATCACATGCAAGAATTCCTCAACTGGTAAATGGTCTAGAAAGTAAACTCAAAGGATTTACAATGAACGACTACTGTGTATTATTCATAGGTCCAACAGATTTCGAGTCCAGTTGTGATTATTTAAAATCTGTCGAAATTCTCAAGAGCGCTATTAAATGTATACGGAATACAAACATTATCATATGTGTTCCTACCTATAAATGTGCAAACTCTGTAAACATATTCAACAAACGAATAGAGTCTTTCAACCACTATTTATATTTTGACAATCTAAGGAATGAATATGCGTTTATTTTAGATACTAACAAAAATTTACAATACACATATGAAATGTTTGCACGCGTTAGTGGTATAATAAATAAAAAAGGGATGAAAATTATATTCGATGACCTAAAAAATCTCATTAATGAAATAGATTTTTTTCGTGGCCAAATCAAAAGTAACGTCTAGTATTAAGGATTACATTCAGGAACCTAATTGTATAAAATTTGACGATAATGAGAGTAGTACTGCTTCTCCAAGCAATTTGAACAAAAAAATTAAATTAAATGAAATAAGACTAATGCACCAGAATATTGCAGGAGTATGTAATAAAATTGACATATTAGATTTAACGTTGAAGGAATTATCTGACGACAACAAGGAGGTGGATATAGTGTGTTTAACTGAGACTTTTGTAAAACAAGGATCAGAGTCTAATGTAAAGCTTGACGGTTTTAAACTGGCAGCATCATTTTGTAGAGATAAAAGTAGAGGTGGCACCTGTATCTTAATAAAAAGCACATTTGAAAGTAAACCCCTGCCCATTCCCAATGATCTACCAAATAAATTTTACTTTGAATGTTGCGGTACAGAGGTCGTAGGTCTGAACCTTATCATATTTAATATTTACAGAATTCCGGAACAAACAAAGTCACACATTAATATATTTTTACATAAACTTGACAAATTATTATATTATCTTACTGAAAAATTTAAAAAGAAAAAAATTGTTATTTGTGGCGATTGGAACATAGATTTACTTAAAAACCACTCCTCAACTAAAGATCTATTAAGCATTTTACATAACTACAATTTCGATACTCACATTCAAACACCGACTAGACTTAACTCTTGTATAGACCAGATTGCAAGCAATATAAAGGGCGTAAAGTCAGAGATACATCATCTTGCATTGTCGGACCATGACACTGCCCAATCCATAGTGTGGAACTCCCAAATTAAAAAAGCCTATACTTCTTGGTTTGAGTACAGACGTGATTTTGCTACTGAAAACATCAAGAAGTTCTGTAATTGTATCTCAGCTCTTTCTTTTTCAGACGTTTTTAAATCAAGTAGTCTGGCGGAGTCATTTGATTGCTTTTATGATAATTTGTGTTTATTTTATAACTTGTGTTTTCCAATTATTAGGGTCAAAATAAATAATAAATCACGTAACAAACAATGGATTACCACCGGTTTAAAAAAATCTAGTAGAACTAAACGCATTCTTTATATGAAGTGCAGAGGATCAGGTATAACTAAACATATTCATAAAGAAAAATTCAATCGCTACAATAATATTTTCAAAAAATGTATTTTGAGGTCGCAAAAAATAAATAACACTAAATATATACGTAATAGTAGAAACACATGCCGAGCAACATGGACTACTATATCGTCAACCTTATCCAATAATTTATTTACCAATGACATCGATACAATTATTTTTGACAATTCTATTTATACTGAATCCCTTGACATTTGTAATATATTTAATAATTATTTTATAAATTTGACTAATAAACAAGTTACGAATACGAATAAAAATAATTTAAAACTCAATAATTTGGCGAAACATAACAATACTATTTATTTGAAACCAGTAGATGATTGCGAAATCTACAAAATTATCAATTCCTTGAACAATAGTAAAGCTAGCGGATACGATGGCATAACTACCAAAGTTTTAAAATTAGTGGCCTATTACATATCTTCTCCCCTTGCTCATATAATAAACTTATCATTTAATGAAGGGCGGTTCCCAGAAAGCTTGAAACTCTCAATTATTAAACCGCTATTCAAAAAAGGAGACAAACAAGATCCCTCTAACTATAGGCCTATCACCATCGTTCCTATTCTTTCTAAAGTTTTTGAAAAGGCATTATTAGCTAGATTAGACGAGTACATAGCTAAACATAATATACTGCGAGATGAGCAATTTGGCTTTCGTAAGAAAAGTTCCACCACACTTGCCTGCTTTAATCTAATTAAAATGGTTACCGAGAGTATTAATGGAGGCACTCCAATAATAGCAGCATTTCTCGATATGAGTAAAGCATTTGATTTCGTAGACCACTCAATTTTATTAAAAAAATTAGAGCTCTATGGTATCAGAGGAAATGCACATAGCTGGTTGGAAAGTTATCTGGGGGGTCGGAAACAATGCACAGAAATTGTAAAAATTATGCAACACCGAAAGATGATAGTAAAGGCAAATTACAGATCAAATTTTTTAATAAATAATTTTGGCGTGCCACAAGGTAGTATTCTTGGCCCTTTACTATTCATTTTGTATATTAACGACCTTCCCAGTGCCAGTCCACATAAGTGCCTACTTTTCGCAGACGACACTACTCTTATTGTTAAAAGTAATATAAAACACTCACTTCAAGCAACCGTAAACACAGCACTGTCGGATATGATAAACTGGATGGATCGTAATAACCTTAGCGTTAATTTAAATAAAACAAAAATAATACAGTTTCGCTCTTATAATACCAAACCCTTAACAACCGATTTTAAATTTAATGACATAAAAATTGACGAAGTTGACACATTTAAATTTCTTGGACTACATATAGACAGTCATCTTAATTGGAAACAGCAAGTAGACTCAATTTGCCTAAGACTCGACCGCTTTGCTTTTGCTCTTAAAAAGTTAAGGCAAACAGTCTCAATTGAGGCTGCTCTTCTGGCATACCATGGTTACGTCTCTTCAGTGCTCAGCTATGGACTCATAATGTGGGGCAACTCTGTGGACATGGACAGGGTGTTCAAATTGCAGAAGAGATGTATTCGTGCTATTGACAAAGCCTGGTTCTTGGATAGTTGCAAGCCTCTGTTCAAAAAATATAACATTCTCCCGCTGCCGTGTCTTTACATTAGAGATGTTTGTTGGTTTGTAAAATCACATCCAGATTATTTTAAAAAATATACCGAAGTATATCCAAAACGAACCAGAAGTCAATATATAAACTTACTGTATCAGCCTCCTTGTAAGAAATATATTTATAAAGTAAATGTTTATAACATGTGTGTGCTGCTGTATAACAACCTGCCAGATAAAATCAAGTTACAACATGGGTCACAATTTAAGTCTAATTTAACAAAGTGGCTTTTAGAGAACTGTTTTTATAACATAAGTGAATATTTAGACAAATTGCATGCACATTAGAATTATATAAATTTTTAGTTTAAGGAATGAATAGGTAAAATATTTGCACGCCTGCTTGCAGGTTGAATACTGTTTCAAACCCCTTTGTAAGACCATGTTATATATCACGTATTCTTGCAAATAAACATTGATTGATTGATTGATTGATTGATTGAGAAACTTTCCTAAGGTTTTATTTTATTCAGGGCATCGATAATATCACCTGGATTTTGAAAGGGACTTCTAGTATAGTTGGTAGTTTAATAATGTATACTTACTTACACTTATGTAAACTCTAGGTATGACTATGTAAAGTCAGCTCGGGGTACCACCCTTTTACCCATGGCACAAGAAGACGGCTTATTCTTCACCAGGGACACCGACTACGGAATGCACGATGTTCACGTCATCACACAAGTGTTACATTTAATGACGTACCCATGTGCGGTGACATGAACATCGTGCAATCCGTAGTCGATAATGCCTTTTTTCTTGTTCAGTTTTTACCTATTTGTGCCGTAAAATGTCTATACAGCATTGCTGTTTCTAAATTGTCTTGTTCCGTCATGGCTGGAAACCGGTGTTTTTCATTGTGTGTGTGTGTGTGTGTGTGTGTGTGTTGTTGAAAATCAACAAGCATTCAATATTTAAATATTCCCGCCAAATGAGCTTTGTCAAATGTCAAATGCATTGGGCACCACTCACGCGTGTGCAAAAAAGAGAAGGAAAGAGACGCCATATGCCTACTCCTTCTTCAGACTACTCGTCGCGAAAGACACTGTTCTCAAGTGCTCCTCATTATTTTATGTGAAAATCTATAAAACCTCTTAATTCAGATCAATTCAGAAAATAAACGTGTTATAGTGTATCAGTGGAAACCAAACTATTGGTACCCAGTACCAAACGCGAGTGAAGTGAAACTCTTCTTAAAAAACGAATTGGCGCGCAGTGGCGGTCTATAGGATTCAGAAGACATCAAGGTGTAAACCCTAACGAGAAAAATAGAAACCGTCACGGCGACACCATTGGTAACTTTTTAAATATGTTATGAATATTGCAAGGAAAAAAAATTGTTGAGTTTTATTCCGAGCTTTTGTGGCATTCACATCAGCTTTATTTCGTTTTGTCTTGAAAATTGTTTTACAGTAGTGCTTTTATAGAAAGAATGGTGTCTCTTGCTCGAAGAACTTCGACAAGATGTGAATAATGTGTGGGACAATGAAGTAAAGTCAAATAAGACGCTGCAGCCCGATCCGTACTTGGCTAGATTCTGAAGAGCCTTACTGCGTCCGGGACGCCTTGTTCTTTGGTTCGGATGGTGCAGAAGCGTGTATGATTCTCCCAGATAGCATTGAAATGTGTCACATCAGCATTTTAATGTAGACTTGAAAGAGTTGTTTACATCAAGACATGGTTGTATGGACTCAGTTCCCTTTGCCTTAAAAAAACAACAATTAATTCCGCGAGTTTTTATATTTTTGGTCAAGCTTTACCTACCGACTACCTAGTTACATTGTATTTATAAGTTACGGTATTCAGTATTCTTAATTAAAAAAACTTGGCATAACTCAGCGAAAGAAAAGAACGCCAGAATTCGTAAAATTCCCGCCAAGTTACACCGCCACCGACTCGTTTTTCACGTGAACATTTTTTAATGTTGGTATGAAATATGAATTGAATTTTTCGTGCCAGAATGTATGTTTTCAATTACTGTTGCCGTAAAACTAAAAAAATATTGAAATTGTATAAGTTTTTAGGCACTAAAAGTCATACCAAAGATACATCACCACATCATCATCACTGTTGGGTCACAAGGGGGCACAGGTTAGAGGCCATGAATCATGAATTCATGATCCACCGTATGGACCCAGTGGTTTTTTTACATACCTTCAGAATTATTTTTCCTCAGACAGGTTTCTTCACCTTTATCATTAGAGCAGTAGGTAAATAAAATGTACGTAAGTCTTCAAATAAACCGAAAAACTCATTGGTACAGAAATTGCTTGGTTTCGACCCTGGACCTCCGCATTGTCACTACACCACCGACGACTAATAGATACCACTGTCTTTGTTTTTCTCTAGTCATAGATATTTATTGGTAATAGGACATAAAACGTTGCGTTCCATAGATGAAGCCACGAGCACACTCCATAAAATAGCAAACCTAAAAAATCTGTTAAGACAGCGTGGCGCGAGTCTGAAGGGTAAAACAAGATTTGGTGGAAAGGAACGTATCTACACGTTCATTGACTACGTACCATTGTGCTAGTGGCGCCACTAGTGGTAAAACATTGCAGGATTATCTCCTATTGTCAATTAGACGTCAAATGAACAAGGAACAACAGTACGTAGTCAATTAATTAAATATAATGTCAATTATTTATAAATAAATAAAAAACTAATAATAATTTATACTAATTTTTATTAGTATAAATTACTAATTATTACTAATTTTTTATTTTTTTTATTTTTTTCACTTTCATATATCTTTATATTAAATAACAAATAAAAATAATCAAATATCTGAACTACCAATATTAATCAATTGGCTTATTTACAATACGTAATTAAAATAATAATAAAAAAATATTCGTTTTTAATTCTATGAATTCTCTGAAACCATAGAACGAACTAATGAGGTTGAATTAACTAAAACAAAACAGTGTTTATAGAAGAGCCAGCACTCACTAAGCCCGTGTGCTCCATCTTCGACCTCATCGTCACTTACCACCAGGTGAGATTGAGGTCAAAAATTCAACAATGCCATGTCGTATAAAAAAAATTAAAGAAAAAAAAACTGGTAAAGAAACAGAAAATGGACTTCTGGGATAGAGGGAAGGGGGTACGAATGTCAAGAAATTATAACAAAATCATATTGCGACTGGGTTCCATAGAGTATTGCTTGATGCGTATTCCACTGTACATTTAATTTAATAGACCCCGTATTTTAAATTAGCTTACAAAACATGAATAATGGATTACGAACAATTGAAAAAATTACCCGTAATTTTCCTTGGGAATTCGTCCTTCAGTCCACACAGGCTTGTAATTACAGCTGTAATACTCGTAATTATTATGGTTAACTCGTTTTATCTATGGTAATACTGGAATGTTTTATTCAGTAGTTAGTAGGTACCTACTTATATGTATAAATATTGTACTTACGTGTACTCGTTTACTGATTGGTAATTAATATTTCCGTTAGCAGCTGTATTTAAATTAATGATCATTCTTCTGGAAGTATGTAAAATATTTTATTTAATTTTTCATTAAAATCTCGTAAAATATTGTTAATTTTTCAAAAATCATACTACGCGAGTACGCGGTAACTCCAAGGTATCACTCCCTGCCTACCGCTTCCCCAAGCGTCACCCCTCCACCGACCCAGAGGAACAGTTAGCAAAAAAAATTTCGAATGTAATCTTTTTTAAATATTTAATTAATTTCCAATTAATCGATGACGAAACAATGCCGTAAAACAGAAAATAATGAAATATGCTAAAATAATTACGTTACGACATACGAGTAAATTCATTAGAAATAAACTGATTACAAATAGTCCGAAATTCAATTTTAGATTGTGCACCGAAACCGAAAGATGAACGCGCATCTGGACGAGCCGAACGCGCCGAACGAGCCGAAATTTCTGATGGCCTCGCGCACCTATCTGCATGTCCAGGCCGAAAGAATCGACTGGCAGGCTAGGGTTGTCAGATATGATTTTTCAAATTTCCCCTTATTCATATTGATGAAATTTCCCCTTAAAAATTCCCCAAAATGATACCCTTACAAAAAATGACATTTTGTTTTGGTAGAAATATTTTAGCCTTCATCCTAAATTCTGGTAATCAGCCAACATTTATAGTTAATGTTTAGTTGACTTCGATAGACCACTGTCTATCAGAAGAACCAGACCAGCTCCATCCACTGATGGAGCCAAGCCCATACTAAATTTTGCGGTCTCCTTTTTCCCCAAAATCGCGAAAATATCCCCCAATCTTGTAACCCTGGGGCGGCAGAATTCTGATGACGTTAGAAGCACAGCGCGCCGGCTTGAATTTGATTACGTCATCGGAACTCGTCGAGAAAGCGTAGCGTAGCGAAGTTTCATATGATTTCATACAAATACTTCTAAAATTCGGCTCGTTCGGCTCGTTTGGTGCGTTCGGTGCGTTCGGGGCGTTTGGCTCGTCCAAGTACGTGTTCACCTTTATTCTCTGAAAATTTGTATCTAAATTGTAAATACATCTATGTTTTATACAAAGCCCTAAATCAATTTTATGCAGAACTAGGCGATTTTTTACAGGTCTTTAAATAAGCCATCGCGCCTAACAACGTCCGGTAGCCGGCAATCAGCTCTTTTTGCCTTACCATACTTTTTCATAACATTAACGACGTCTACTGACTACCGACTGTAGGTAATTTACTTTAAATAATTTTATAATATTTTTTTTATTTTTTTTTTTATTTTTTATATCTTTTTTTATTTTTTTTTATTACTAAAAACAAGTACTGTATCAATTATTAAATGTCTTCTTCTTCTTTGTCGTATTCCTCATTGATAAGGGTTGTGCAGGCCTAGCGTGGCGATTATGGCATTACCTCCCATGGATAGCGCACAAAGAAAACGACCCCCAGTGCCCCGGGGCGCAAGGTGGCTGGCAGCGACTGGATGAGAAGAGCCGAAGATCGGGCTCAATAGCGCGCCGTGGGAGAGGCCTATGTCCAGCAGTGGACTAGGGTAGGCTGCTGATGATGATGATGATGAAGGGTTGTGATCATTCTATGAAATTGAAAACGTATATTTACCACTGTAAACACCAGAATACAGCAAATACACAATACAGAAGTATACAAGGATATAATACATGCAGCACAAAACATCCGGTACGATACAGTGCCAAAAAGGGTACACCAGCTCAGCATAATGCTGAAGCAAGCCACAGCGCTGATTTTCAGCTGGCTTTCAGTGACTAACAAAAATTAACCACATAGAACAATTCTCTTGGCAGATTTAATGTAGTGGTTTCCATTGCCTTGCCCATGTATAGAGTAAACTCTACACTTGATAGACAAGTCGATCTCGCCGCCTGTGTGTGATAAAATCTACGTATGGCAACAACAAAAAACATGAAAATGAAATGTCATCCGTCAATGTCTAGAAAGAGTACGTCTTTAAAGTTGCTTACTGTCGGTTTTTATTTTCCTTTACAAAAATACACCACATTTTTATTGGAACAATAATTATTATTATTATTCACACACGTACATTTTTATATTGCTTAGTCATTTTAAACATTTTTACTGAGAGTGCAGTAAGAACTGACAGGGAGAAGTCGCCACCTATAGTAATTGTTATAATTATTATTTCATTATACGTTCTACATTACTTTAAAGTGATCTTTCCCTGCTGCGCTCTCAACAAGTAACTTGAACTATCTACAACTCTTTGCAACTGAACTTATTACTCAATTTACCATAACAATCTGCGGAGCGACTTCCAACTCTAACAACATCATCTGCATCAGCAACTCAACTATAACTACAACATCTGTTCTAATGTACAAAACCGTACATTAAATGGTCCTTCGAGCCGGATAATAAATGCCTTAGATAGATAGATTAATACTTTATTGCACACAAGTAATTAATTCAGGAGAAATGATTTTTTTCTCGAGTCGCTAGTTTAGTTAAGGGTTCGCCGAGACGCCTTTGTGTCGCGCGACTACGACTGCGGACAGTCGGTAGTCTGCAGAGGCCATCAAACGTGGCGGCGCGATCATCCGGGGATATTGACCCGCGTCCGGACCGCAGACGTTTCGTAACACCGTTTTTTTTTCCACAGTTTTGTCTTATTGCTTTGCGTATTATGGTTTTTGTCCCCCATACGGGACTTGCAATGTTTTGCGGCGGGCGAGGGAAAAAGGTTTCCTTTCTGAAAAAAATTAAAAAAAGATTTTGAATTGAACCAAATTATAAACAATTTTTAAAAGTTATATATTAGTTAGTTTAGTTAGTTATTAGTTACCCTTATCTTATGATGGGGGTCGGGAATAACCCAGCGGCACTTCGACCCTTGAGGATCTTTAGTAGGTATTATATTATAAGTATTATATTTCTGTATATATTATAGTATTTACGTAATATTATTACTACTGCATTGCAGCTTGCAAAGGTTTGCATTTTTTTATTATTGTTATTTATTTATTTGAGGGTAGTATTTATTTCATACGCCTTTTGCACCCGTATATTATGTATCTTATGATTTGTCCATCACCTGAAGGTTGCTTGGAAGATATCGCTTAAGGCCGCCTTCTGCACATTGTATTGTACCTCTCTTTATTTGTATGTTTTGTTTTTGTCCCGGGTGTGCAATAAAGTATATTTGTATTTGATCTTTGTGTCTTTGTGTGTCCTTCATGATGTTTTCTTTCCCCGTTAAATGTACGTAAGTCTTCGAAAAATACGATAAACTCATTGGTACATGGCACTGCATGGTTTCGAACCCTCCCGCACGGGAGTCCGGTGTCCTAACCACTGTGCCACCGAAGCTCTTCTGAGTTATCCCACCTATTAGATATATGTTCCTACCAGTGTCACAAAGTGATATTTGATAATATGTTACTATATGTATAACGTATTACCTAATTATTTTTTAATTTAATGCAGATATTTTGAAGGTACGCTTTACATAAAAAAAAAAATCGCCTAATTTATTTTATTTTATTTTATTTGGGTAGCTTACAGCCTTATAATTCTTAGGTAAATTTTCCATATAAAAAACCGACATCGCTTGATAAGGGAGATTATTTCTGTAAACATGGCAAACTATCAACGAAGTGAAAAAAACAATTTAGGTACCTACTTAGTTGTTTTTCTCGAAAATTTAATAAGAAAAAAAAATTAGTTTTATTAGTTTCTAGATAAGACAGATCGTATTATTCTGAGCTACTCTTGAAATATTATAATCTAATTTAAAACAACTTTCTATAACAATTTATTTTATATCTCGATCACTATGAGTTAAATTGTTAATATAAACATGATTATACTTATAAGAAGAGATCTGTCCTCCTAGATACAGGAACTTCCTAGTTAGGAAGTCAGCGGTTATAATAGGATAACTGGTAAGTTAGTTTAATGTAACATATGCTTAAGTTTCTATTCCATTGTAATCTTACCGCACAAATAAACTATTCTTATTCTTATAGATATGTTTATATATAATTATAAACAAATACCTGAAGATGTGTAAACGAAACCGGTCGTAATTAATAAAATACAATAAAAACCCGTGAAACAGTATATTATTTAAATCTTATCATACACTATGAGTTATTTTTGAATATTTTCAATTTAAATGTAGAGCAGAGAGAGACGTGTCATTCTTCCCTTGTCAAACTGGACTTAACCTACTTTTTATATTTTTGGGTTAATTATGTTGTACCTACGCTATTTCTGAACGAAGAGTATAAAAATTACGTAAATATAACTTGCCTATCACCAAATTTTTTACTTTAAACTCTATGTTGTTTTTTTTCCTTTATTTTAGTAATAAAATTCTAGTTAAAAAAAATTATGTCTAAAAACGGATTTTAGCGGTCAAATCCCTGGGTTAGTCTAGTAAAATAGCATTTAGACGATTTGACAACCGCCTGTGATAGCCGGTAGTGGAAAAGTGAAACTACCTTCAATCTTCGGCCGGGAAACTTTCCAAGTTTACCGTATCATGGGACAGTTGCGATTCTGGTTGACGATTTGCTCGTCTGTTCTCCTTATACAGTTAAAAAAACTAAATTTAAAATACCCCCGACTTACTATTATGGAGATCCCCTTACTTTTCCTGGTCATCATCCGATTGATTTTATACCTACGACTCCGACTTAGGTTCCGATAATTTTGAATGGGATACTGAAGATTTGTGAGCAAACATATTCAAATAACAATATTTAATTAAATAGTGTAGGACTACATAAAGGAATATGGTTTATTGCCGCAAACGTCATCATAAAAAATATTGGCCAGTTCAGCTATAAGAATTAATAAACGGTTTAAAATTTGAACTTCTTCTGAACATCTCTCTTCTACCTCCGACTCCGGTTCCGACACCGATAAATCAAATTTAAAACCTTCGGTTTCGACTCCGGTTTCGGTAAAACCACCTTCGTTATATCCCTACTAGCAACGTAGATTCAGATTCAGATTAATTTATTTGTCCAAAATGTAGGTACATAATTACAAGATGATATTTTTTTAACCCCCGACCGATCGCAGGAGGGCGTGTTATTTATAAGTTTGACACGTTTGACTGTCTGCTTGTTTATCTACCTCTCGCCATCCTATTGTAAACCTGCTTGAGTCCTTGCAGCAGAACTGCTGGCTGGTGAGACAGTAGTAGTAAATCTGTAACGATGTCGACTTCATCGTCCATATCAACCTCCTTGCCATCAACTTCAACCTCATCGTTAGCGTTTATCTCATCTCATTTCGTGCTGGCATATTAATTTCTTCATCTAAATTCAAATCATATTCCCAGTCCATTTCTAAATTTCCTTACTCCATTAATTTCATTGTTTTCTTTGTATTTTGCACTTTCTCTCTGTTTTTTTGTCTTGAACGGATCTACTTTCTACCTATTTACTACGTTTACTATTTTCTTTGTTCTGTTTCTTAAAAATATAATATCTATTACCAAGTTCTTCTATTACTGCATCTGCACACTGTCCTAGAACCCTGCTAGCCGGCACCTAGAGGACAGACTGTAGCAAATGTAGCGCGAAAGGGAGCAGAGATGTGTCGATCCCATGTCAAATGGACTTAACCTACTTCTCATATTTGGGTTAATGACGCAACTGGCTCAAGAACATCACAGTGTACAGGGTTTATTAACACCTCGGCTAGAGCGTCCGTGGCGTAGTGGCTTGGAGTCTAGGACGCCGGAATCAGAAGCGGGAGGCCCGGGTTCTGAAGCAGGCAAAAGACAGACCAATGAGTTTTTCGGTGTTTTCGAAAGACTTAAGTATCTAGTACTAGTTCTAACGGTGAAGGGAAACATGGTGAGGAAACCTGCACATTGAGATACTCATTTCTCCTGAATTAAGGCATGTATTAAAAAAAAGTGGACAGTAGGATGAAGAAGAATTTTATAATAATCAAATCAAATCAAAATGTTTTTATTGTAAGTACCTTTTAGTACATTTTTACGCCTTTTTTTTACTCTACCACCGCTTCATAAAAGGAAAGATGCGGCGCTAGAAACATTCAGCAGCACATCTTTTGAAATAAATATATTTTACAATAATTCTGAATACAATCATATACACAATGTGCAGAGCTAGAGCTGGATTTAGGACCAAGTCTCTTCATTTATTTTATAATAACCCTTTTTACATACGTTCCGTCTTATATGGGTCTTATATTTTCTCTGTCATATTTATTACAGTATCAGGTATCTTATTATAAAATCGTACACAGTGACCCATAAATGATGTGTTTACTTTACTGAGTCTAAAGCGTGGGACTGCAAGTCTGTCTGACTGTCACACAAATCACCCTGTTTCGTTTGATCCATACTTTCTGGAACACCCTGTATACATACCTATATATTTTCACAATACTTACATTAGATCCCCTGCCTACCATGTTTGGTGCAGGGACAATGGATTCTAGGATAGGACGTTGGGTTACGAATATCTCCAATGATCACATTCGTGGAACCTTAATACCAGACAATTTTTTCTTCATTCGAAGAAGATTTTTTTTTAAATAGTTTAGTATTCTCATATTAAAACAATAGTCATTTATTTTATAATAACCCTATTACATAAGGTCCGTTTTATGTGGGTCTTAAATCTTAAATGTTTTAGTATCCATAAGTTTCTGCTCCACAATGACTAATAGTGAACAGCGAAAGTGCTAGAGGTCTACTTTTGCCATATTCCCTTTTACTTCTTATTGTTTCACAATTATAAAACATTATTAAAATATTCAACTACCTCCGTGGAACAAATTCTGATGTCCATTTTTAAAATAAATATCTAAATCTTAATTTAGATATTTATTTTAAAAATTGAGATATGAAAGTTTAAGAAATGATTAATTTTCGGCACGTTTCACGTGGCACTAGTTTCACTCGGGTTCAGCCTTAATTAAATTTTTAGTTTTGTATATTTTTTTAATTATACAAAACTATATTATTGGATATTGTAAAACACATCTGTCAATCTATAGTTTATACGACGACGTGAAAACTACCACGTAAAATAAGAAACGATCAATCTATAAGATCGTAAAGCCATAAATCCTATGAAATAAAACAGACATCGTCGGAACTATCCTCATGGGGTTCCATCCAATATTGGCGTCAGCTTCAAACACCAGACAATCAAATCTCGATCTTGCTGCCTTTTCTTTCAGTATCTTTTGTGAGAGAGTTTCAAGTTTCCCTAACCAGGGGTGGATCTAGGATTTAATTTATTTCAAGGCGAGGAAAAATATCCATATTCACCAGCAATTTGACAAATTGTCGTACATAAATACGTACACAAATAAATTAGAAATGTGGTTGATATATTTTTCCGCAATCAGGATTTCAACCTGCGACCTTGCTGTTTCGTAGCAGTACTCTAACCAACGAGCTATCGCGAGTCATCCTGCGCCTGCTTCAAATTAATAAACTCTTTCTCCGTATACCGTCTGTATAAATAAGCGCTCTCTATGGTTGGTTTGGCACTGCCGAGGAACGCCAAGGTTGCAGGTTCAAATCCTGCTCCATAATGATCCAAGTATGGATTTGATCCGGCGATGCTTGCGGCCGCAGTTGCGGCCATTCAGCCTTTGAGCCATTGTCGCTTCTATACATATATTCTTCTATATGCATATGGGGTCCTATTTTATAGCGGCAAATATTTCTATGGTGTCATCTATAGGTTATAAGTATAACAATAAAAAAGGACAATTTTTTTTTACTTTTTGTACTTTCAAGAAAAACGAGAAATTAAATTAATAATAATTAAGGTAATATAAATGAAAAGATTTTTGCATTTTTTTTTGGGAAGGCGAATTGTATTAATATCGGACTAAAAGGCTCAGTAGTCCGATGATCTGTATCATCGGACTACTGAGCCTGTTACTGAGACTAAAAAGTCTCATCAGTCCGATCGTCGGACTAAACCATCGGACTACTGAGATTAGGCCTTTTTTTCGTGTAAAGTGGTACAAATGACCAGCACATTCCCCCCCCCCCCCCCCTTCATATATTTGCTATATGGAGGGGGGTATGTGCTGGTTGCTTTTTCATTTGTACCATACAAATGAAAAAGGCTACTAATAAAAAAGGACCTTGTATATCATGTCATGATGTGATTAAATGATATAATAAAAGATATAATGATCCCCAATTAAAGACCTCTTTATACAAACAGATGTTATCAAACGTTTTGTGGTCCCAGGGCCCCCTCCTGAGTTCCTCCCTGGCTCTAACCACCATTATATCGTGCACAATACGGGAACAATAACAACAATAAGTGGCGTTGCCTTGTCTGTGTGTTTGTCCCCAAATTGGGAGACAAAGGGCCTCGTGGAGTGCGATCTTTATTGTATGAAGTTGATAGCATCAGAGGGATTATGTATGACATATAGTAGAGCTTCGGTGGCGTAGTGGCGGCGTCATGCCGACGCGACGGTGAAGGAAAACATCGTGAGGAAACCTGCATACTGAGATAACCAGTGTGTGAAATGGACAAACCACCCCATTAAATCTGCCACGAGAGCGGTTCTATGTGATTAATTCCTTAGAATGATCACGACCCTTAGCAATGAGGAACACGACTTAGAAGTGATTTATAGTTATAGAATTCGTTTGTTGTAAAATGAACAGTTTATCAACCACATTTTTAATTTATTTTTCTTTCTGAATTTTTTATTTCATTGGGAATTACTTACTTAATATGAATATTGAATTTATGCTTAGCATATTATTGTAATTCAAAACATATTATATATATATTTTCGTTCCACTCGCTGTGGAGACCACGGGCGTATGGTGCACGGAGGCCAAGGATTTTGTCCGAGGTTTGGGCCGACGACTGAGAGAGAGCTCAGGTGACCCCGCGCCGAGTCGCACCTGGTGCAGCGCATCTCGCTGGCTATTCAGCGTGGAAACGCTGCCAGCGTGATGGGCACCTTCCCGCCGGCTGCGACTCGGGGCTGTTTATTAGATTAAGGATTTTATTAGGATTTGGACACATATAATATGTTTATATTATATTTTAAGGTTATTACTTATAAATTAGACAATTTGTATTATTGAATTATTCAAAACACTATCGGCTCTAAGCCTCCTAAAGTCGCAGAACCCCTCAAACAATTTCCCAAATCCCCCTGTAGATATGCCACTTTAGATAAAGCGATCAAAACCACAACTATAATCATGCATCTCGTTCGCACACGCGGCGCCGGCACATATTACATCTTTATTGCTCTTATGCGGATCACTGCGATATCAATCACAGGCGTGTTAGAGGGTGAAGGGAAAACGGAAAGTCTAATTACCATAAAGGAACGAACACGCTCCCTAGGTAGACTATAAGCTTACATTCGTTATTAAGACGTTTTCAATTCACGATTTAGTTTATAAGGAGTAGGTATTTGACATTTGTATTATACTATACCCTGGAAAGCGTATGAGTCTTCTGGGGGTAGCCTACCCGAAACCAGAGGACTATAGGCTCCTTCCTGTACGCTGTACAGCGTCCTTGATGCAAAGCATCTTTAAGGAACAGGAAGGAGACTAAGGTAAGGGGTGTGACACAAAAGTTGTCCCTGGCCCCCTGTCATAAGATAAAATACCCTGACCAGAACCTAAAAAACCCTGGAAATCGAATAAATTGTAGGTACTTTTTTTTCATAGCGAACTCCTTAACACATTATGAATCTACCAATGGCGCCCTCATGATAGGGTTTTTAGTTTCTGGACAAGTATAAATAATTATTATATTATTCCTGGACAGGTTTTCTATGAATCATTGTAGTTAAAGTCTTATCTTATCTTTTGATAGGGGACCGGGAATAACCCAGCGGCACTTCGACCCTTGGGGATCTTTTGTGCCTACCCCAATTACACACTGGTCTTTACATCTCAGTGTGCAGGTTTCCTGAGATGACTAGATTAGGGTCGCGATCCTATGGAACTACATAGAACGACTTTCTTAGCATATAATGGGATGGGTTGCCATTTCACACGCTGGTTGTCTCAGTGTGCAGGTTTCCTCACCGTTAGAGCAGTCGGTAAATGTACGTAAGTCTTCGAAAAATACGAAAAGCTCATTGGTGGCAGGCATACATGGCATACATGCACGGTTTCGAACCCGGACCTCCCGCATAGGAGCCCGGTGTCCTAGCCACTGTGCCACCGACGCTCCAGTTAAAGCCTTTATTGACATTCGAATTAGTGATCTAACTCTATTCTAAGCGAGCTTTCTAAGATTTAATTAATTATGTAAAACTAATCGTGTTTTTTTATTATTTTCAGGTAAGTATTGTAAGCACGAATCCTTCACTCTCCTCAACCATGGTATGTAAATTGATTATTCAGTCAGTTACAATCCAATAGTTAATTATGTAGGTACCTACCTATTATTAATAATAAGGGATTTTCCGGCAGCTTCCGATCAACTCAGCAGATGGCGCTGACCGTATACTGGAATGTCAAAATGTGCCAAAATAATGGTACCTAGCATGTACAGTCGATCACAAGTTATAGTATCTGTCAAAAACCTTCGATTAAATCTCAACCTTATGCCTGCGCTTTAAGATACATTTC
The DNA here is from genome assembly GCA_947369225.1 of Hofmannophila pseudospretella. Lineage (NCBI taxonomy): Eukaryota > Metazoa > Arthropoda > Insecta > Lepidoptera > Oecophoridae > Hofmannophila > Hofmannophila pseudospretella. The sequence goes on from OX376324.1 coordinate 1,368,369, forward strand.
AAATTCTCAAATTTTGACGTTATGGGTAGGTTGACCTGCGGTCGACTGTACTTTATGTGTAAGGTAATATCCATATAAATATTACGCTCTCATCGTCATGTATATTATCTGTGTAACATGATCTCTATTACATTTTATTGGGTTATTAACAGTGATCGGATTAGGTAGTGCAATTTTGGTTTAACGACCTTAAACGTTATATTAGTATGGATACGCCCGCGGGATTGCGGGATTTCGGAAATGTTCTGTATATAGACAGAACAAAAATAAAAATATGTATAAAATACTTTTTCTCCTAATGGGAACTCCAAAAGAAAATCGTCTCATCATCCCTTTTGCGAGAGAGAGACAAAAAGATACCACTATTAGGACTTTATTCGGGATTTATTGTCACTTTCTCAGAACGCTCTTATCAATTGTCGCCTTTGTTATGCCGAAACAATACATTTTCTAAGAATTTTCGTAAACAACAATATGGCGGCAAATTTAGCTTCGTTAAAATCTCATAAGAATGTTTAATAATATTTTTGAACGATATTACTGTCCAATGTAACCAGCTCTTAGCGAATTTGTAATCCCGGGGTATCTTTAATTGTTGGGCATATCCATGTTTATATTTCGTCATGGAATCCCGCAAATTGGACTATCTAATCCGATCACTGGTTATTAATGTGGTTTTTCTTTATATATCTCTGAATATTGACGTTTTGGGTAGGTTGGACCTGTGGTCGCCTGTACCTAGGCCACAATTATTATTTTTAATTATTTTTTTAGATCTGTTTACGACTTCAATTACTTTTTAACAAAGAGGCAAGAAATGAAACCTTCTTGGCAGTTTGTGAACTTAAAATAACAAGTAAATAGACATGGTCACAAGAGTACAAAGAACATGTTTGGGTTGCCATTACGCCAAAAAAGAAAACTACCATTTTTAATTTTTTCAAATTTTTTTAATTAAAAAATTTGATTTGATTTGAATATTAATTCTTTGATAATTGGAGTTTCTCCCGCGTTTTTGTGGCGTCCACGTCAGCTTTGTTTCGATTTGTCTTGAAAATTGTTTTACAGTAGTGCTTTTCTAGTAAGAATGGTGTTTCTTGCTCGAAGAACTTCGACAAGATGTGATTAATGTGTGGGACAGTAAAGTAAAGTCAAATAAGACGCTGCAGCCCGATCCGTACTTGGCTGGATTTTGAAGAGCCATACTGCGTCCGGGACGCCTTCTTTTTTGGTTCGGATGATGCAGAAGCGTGGAAGATTCTCCCAGATAGCATTGAAATGTGTCACACCAGCATTTTAATGAAGACTTGAAAGAGTTGTTTACATCAGACATGGCTGTATGGGCTCAGTTCCCTTTGCCTTAAAAAAAAACAACAATAAATCATTGATAATTGCTCATAGTTCTTCTTTCTATCATTGGGAAAATTATGGATTCGATGAAATTTCTATATTTTTACACAAAGCTACCTACTATGGAATGAAAAAATATATGTCAATACAACTCTTCTGTCACTTTGACATTCCTGTTAGATGCAGCGCCATCTATGTCGAATGGCAGAAACTGAAGCTGGGAAATCCCTCATTAGAAAAATGACATATGACATAGTCTTAAGTACCTGCATTGTTACTAACAAAAATTGAACCCTGTTGTTCCGATAATAAATTAATATTATTTGATTTGATTTTTTGATAAAACTGCCAGCTAATTAAAACTAAATATCCTAATTAACAGAAAAAATCTTCAGCTCGTTTTAAAAATTCTTAAAATACTCATAATCATAACACAAAAAATTACATACCTACCTACTTTAGGTATATTTTGGGTCTCGTTTTATGTTAAGGTTTATTGTAACATCCTTTTTAATTATTATCAAAACTAATAAATAACAGCCATCACTACATACTAAAGTTTTTTTTTTTTCATTAGGGGGCGTCCATTAATTACGTGAGGCATTTTTTAGGATTTTGTAACCCCCCTTCCCCCCTGGTGAGATTTTGTGAGATTTTCCTCAACTCCCTCTCCCTCTCTCCTAATCTCACGTGAGATTTTTTTAAATTTGTGTTTTGATTATGAACGCGTTGGATTATAAAAAAAAAAACAAAAACACAATTTATTCTATTATCTTTATTTAAGACTAGCAAAGACTAGTAGTTGAGATTATTACCGTTACTTAAATTCACTGTGATAAAATTAAATAATAAATACTTTAACAAAAATTAATAAAAGATTTATTCTAATTCAGTCCATGGAAAAATTACGTGATATTTTCGAACCCCCCTACTACCCCCCCCCCCCACCCCCCCCACCCCCAGGTGTGATTGAGTAATATTTAGCTTGACCCCCTCCCCCCCTTGAACGCCTCACGTAATTAATGGACGCCCCCTTACCTAAAATGTGGTTTATTTATACGAAATACGTATTTTTGTACAGAAAGTAAACTAATTTCGGCATTAAATTGCATAACTATACATTATTTTGATCCATTTTCATCAATAAAATGTATGTTCCTCGAAATCCTCTTCAAATTTGACAATTGTTTGTGAGGGGTAATGAAAAAATGTACTATGTTACAATGTTACTAGACCGAAATAAAAAGTCCCCTTACTACTTGTATATTTATAGCCTGGCAAACCGGATAGGACACCCCATGTTTTTATCAATTAAAATGTGGGTCCCCACTACTCCCCACAATACCTGCTTTCGATGCTCCCTATGCGATTGAAAATTATACCTCTGCTATTAGTGTTCCATTGGAACACTAACCGATTTTGTTGAGTTTTGAAACCTTGATGGCCACCCTGAAGAAGAAAAGATTTTTAAATGTTTACTGACTGGTAGAATAAACTAAAACAATTCTATTAATTTTAACTCGTCTGAATGTCTTAATAACTGTAACTTTAAATTCTTTCAAATCAAATCAAATAATTTATTTGGAAAGATAGGTTATAAAGATCTTAGGTTATGTCTTGATGTTCGCTACCTTTTGCCGTGATAAGATGTACAAATATTCCTTATACATTTATATAATAATTATGTTACAGAAATAACAGTTATTAGTTCACAGTTGAATCTAAACATTCAATTCAAACTAACTACATAATTATTTCAAATCCTTTCTATAGTGTGAAGGAGTATAATGAACACTCACATTAGCATTAAAATTGACATTATTTTAATTTATATTCTTTGTAGGTACCTGACATTTTGTACGCCTTTTAACAGGCTGAATACTTTGGCTGAATTATTTTTAAGATCTTTTACTTTCTATACAGTATTGTGACAAATAAATTATTTTGATTTGATTTGATTTGAAATAAATTTATTATACTATTTTATCTGAAAAATAGTCCGATAATTTTTAGTAACATTTTTGAATTCATTATCATAGAATTCTTTTATACTGTCAGTTTTCATACATCTAGATTATTTTTCGCTGTTAGTTTAAAACAAAAGCATCACATTTTGTCTTGAATATTATAGATATAAACCGCAGAAACAACATAAAAGATGCATAACAACAAGAACTCTATATTGTCTACTCTATCCCACAATGCCGCGCTTTTATTCAACGCGTTTTTCACAAGTGCACATCTACACAAATTGACGTTGTCAGAACTCTGCAATTCCATAGGAATCCCATGCATTTAACCAACCACTTATTACATCTCCGAATCCATTTAACAACTCTATTTTCAACGCAGTAAGTGCTACTTTACATGCATAACTGAGTGCGGAACTGCAAATTGAACGGAGTGACAAGTGTTAAAGGAATTTATACCGTATTCAAAGGTGTTAAAAGTCAAATTAGTAGTAATTACATGGTGATTTGTTTGGGTTTCGTGTAGGGTTGCCATGTCGATGGTTAGTTTGATAAATTGTGGACTTTTAAAAGTTAAAGAATTAAAGTGGGTGTTTTCCACCTTTCCCATGGGAACCGAAAGATGTTCTGCCATTTACCAAAAACTGCTCAACAAAATTTGTTCACTTATTTGAGTTACCCTACAGAAGTCACTATAGATATTTTATTTTATAACATTTTGCAGGGTAATAAAATAAAACAAAAAAATCCTGTTTTTTACCCTGCTTTATGAAGTTAGCAATAAAAAATATTAGTCATTTGGCAAATATGTTAGACTAAATTGTTACAGTCATTCAGACCCAAACCCAAAAATACAATATTTCCATTGAAGCCCATTATTAGCCCAATATTAAATTGAATTGAATTGAATTGAAAAACGTTTATTTAGCACTGCAGACACCAGAATACAGCAAGTACACAATACAAATGTATACATGGATATAATACAAAGTCTGGAACATCGGCGCAAGGTTGCCTGTCTATCGGTATTTTATAGGATAAATTTCGGAGAGTGCGCATCGGAATTGCATGACCTAATTCCAGCATCTCCATTCCGCCTTCGGACTACCAGGCGCGGGGAGGGGTTCCATCCTTATGTTGTTGATATCCCATCTGCTCGTACGAAGCGATTTGCTTCTTCGTTCATTATGCGAACGGCTAAGGAATGGAAAAGCCTGCCGGCGTCTGTGTTTCCCGAAACCTACAACCTTGGGATCTTCGAGGCCAGAGTGAATAGGCATTTACTGGACCCGCATGCTCCATCGTCGACCTCATCGTCGCTTACCATCAGGCGAGATCGAGGTCAAATGCGGGTTTAGTAGCCAAAAAAAACATTCAGCACATAAGATCCGGTGCGGTACAGTGTCTAAGAGGGTACACCAGCTCAGCATAATGCTGAATTGCTGAGGCAAGCCACAGCGCATTTTTTTTTACTCCTTTCCTAGCTGAGAAGCTCTATGCATTACGAGGAATATTAGACACTTATTTGACCGCGAATCAGTATATTTGATCGCGTTCGTATGAACAAAGTTCGCGCGAATCGCGTAATAGCGTTCTATTACGACGATCCCATAGTGTGTTGACATCTTTAATAGTTTCTTTTAATATAACTGTCATCGTTTCCATGTACTTATTAATCCCACAACACACTATCTTGTCACTATGGTTCATATACCTACAGAATGACCCAGTTAGACGTCCGAACAGTGACGGATAACATCAAAAGTGCCTATGACTTTGTATAATAAGAGTATGTATGTTGACATTTATTATTATTTTTACATTTTTATTTGACATTCAGTAACCTTAATAGGTATTGTTATTTAATGACAATACCCCTTTACAGCAGCTATAGTTTTTAAGTTTTTTTTTAATGTATATAATCTAAAATTTTGTTAAAACAGTTTGTTTTTGTTTTGTGGACATTGTACATTGTGTAATTATTGAATGAATGAATGAATGAATACTCTTTATTGCACAAAATTAGTGTGATACAATGCGTACAAAACGATTAATACAATCTAGGCGGTCTTATCGCTAAAAGCGATCTATTATTTTGTATTCTAAAGTATTAACTTGTACCACCTACTTACAATTAATAATGTGCACATCCTGCCATGTTACGATCACCTGTGTTTACATTAAAAAGTGACTTAACCTAGTGATCCTCAAAGGTTAAATAAATGAGTATTTGAGTATATGTATTGTGAATATTTAATATGGGAGAAATAAATTATGAAATAAAAAGCGTCGTGTGGCAACCCTAGTTGCGTGCGCGTGCCCATTTTACGCGTAACTGGTAACTGGCGACGTCAAACGATATCTCGCGTTTCCATTTTTGTATTATATTCGTGTTTGATAAATTATAGTTGGTTATTGTTTTATTATTATTTTAGCACATGTTTTATAAGGTAATAATTTAATACACAGGTAGTTCTTTAAAGCTAAGAAATTTAAATAAGCTAATCGTGTTTTTATGAAGAAAAAAAAATGGTTTTGTAGTGTCATCACTGTATTATCTTTATTATATTATAATTATATTTCTATGTTATTATATTTTTATGGGTTTTAGATACTTGTCTACTGGTTTTACTAAAGATTATGTAATAATTATTATTAACTCTTTATTGTACACACACATTATAATACAAACTTATACAAAAATATGTGAAACACAAAGGGCGTGACTTATCTCTAAGAGAGATCTCTTCCAGCAAACCCCATAAAATAACAATTTGATACATAACAAGGCAGGCGAAGTGTGCACCTATATGCTAAATAAATATACCTACTTAATAATACAAAATAGAAAATACGTACATAAATATAATATAATATATAAATATACAAATAAGTGTACATTAGAAAATACCACTAATTTCAGTGGTTTTTCCATCTACCTAAAACTGGTTCTTGTAAATAAACCGATTTTAACAAATATAAATTCAGAGGAGCAGAGGTCAAAGGCAAGGCTTTTTATTGCAAATAAGAACTTACTGCACATTTTTGCAACGTCATTTAAGCTACCACTGTGCAGTAGGTACCTATTAATATCCTTATATATTAAATTAATTTAAAATGTCTTTATTTTCAGGCACTAGGCCCATAGAATAGAAAACAAATAATAAATTAAATTATCAATTTACAATTAATTAAATTAATTATAATAAAACATTGTACATTAAAATTATTTAAATGTATATAAATTTTACAAATTATAAAATACGTTTCCAATTATAATATAATAATAACAAGTTTTAAATTTGAATTTTAGATAAGTACAATTATAATTATAATTTTCAATTAATTAATTAAATGTCAATAACATGTCTAACCCAAATCTACTTTAACCAAATTATTATATATTTATTTAGTAATTATGAAGTCATTAAATCTAATTACATTCTTCTTCTTCTAAGTCGTGTTCCTCATTGCTGAGGGTCGTGATCATTCTAAGGAATTAATCACATAGAACGACTGTCTTGGCAGATTTAATGAGGTGGTTTGCCATTGCCTTCCCCATTTCACACACTGGTAATCTCAGTGTGCAGGTTTCCTCACGATGTTTTCCTTCACCGTCAGAGCAGTCGGTAAATGTACGTAAATCTTTCGAAAAAACCGAATAACTCATTGGTACATGGCATTGCCTGGTTTCGAACTCGGACCTCCCGCACGGGAGTCCGACGTACTAGCCACGACGCCACCGACGCTCTAAATATAGATAATACAGATAATAAAACATCATTAAGTGTGTTTTAGACCAATAAAGGGGCGCATTACAAGAAGAACTTACTATGGGTTTTGATTTTACGACCTATTTTGGACACAGTATTAAAATATAGAATACCTGTGCTATATTATTCTACTTCGCATATAGAAAGAATACAATAAATAAAGTGCGCGTTACATTAAATTAGTTTAATTAATTACAGCAAACCAATTCAATTTCTCTTTGTATTAAAACCTTTTTACTGGTTTCATCGAGTGTGGAAAGCACTTCAGACAATAATATTTCTACATTTCATAAGCCTTATATACTTACATGTTTATTCTATGCTATCACCAGGATCAAAGAATCGGTGCAAGAAAACAGATGACATCTGATTCTGTTTCATCACCTGATCTGCTACATGAGTGAAGCAAGGCGACTCAGTTTACATCTTATATCTCGAAGTATAGAAGGTTCGGTTCAATCTTTTATGTCTTCTTTTAAAAAGGTAATAATTTCGTTAATTTTAAAGATATGTAGAAACAAATAGTATCGTTGATAACACAGATAAACGAAGCTCATTTTGGAGTCAAATGTATTCGGCTAAAATGATCAGGAGAGATGAGGAAGGAGTTCAAAGTTAATCATTTTTTCGCTAGTGCCCCCTGCCAGCATACGCCGGTGTAAAAAAATATACAGATGAAGTCGTCAGGGTTAAGACCCCAGGCGCCGCCGAATGGCTAAAAAACCTGGATATTTGTCTCTCCCCGACCCCTCCCTCCCCAGCGACGTCCTAAGCCGAGGTCCGTACCCACCTGGGTGCCCTTAGGCAGTCGCTTCTTATAGTAGTTTTTAAGTCCTCCTCAGGTCCTAAGGACCAACAGCAATTATCAGTACTAAAAAAAAACCTGGATATTTGGTTGTGACATGTCACAGTACTGTTATTGTGTATAATTCGAACTGTCATACGAATAAATAATTATTTTTTGTCGCTGTGCCCGCGATACTTTGAGGTTTCATGTCACAATGACTAGACATTGTCAGCGGAGATGTGTTCACATATTATACCTATAAAGTTTGCGGCACAGAATCCCTGTGCCTCTTCCATTTTTTTCCCCAGCTTTCCAGGGCTTTTTTTAAGTGATTTGATGACGGCGTGCTTTTGCGCGTAATCTCTGTAATCTCTGTAATGCGCTCTGAACACAGAAAATGTTATTTTTAGTAAAGTACGGGACTTTGGAGTAGGGATGTTACGGAGCTTCGACTCCGACTCCGAAAGGTCGGAACTTCCGATTGATTTTACACCTCCGCGACTTCGGCTCCGATAATTTTGAATCGGAGGTTATACCGAAGATTTGTGAGCAAACATATTCAAATATCAATATTTAATTAAATAGTGTAGGACTACATAAAGGGACATGTTTTATTACCGCAAACGTCATCATAAAAATTATGGCCAGTTCAGCTATAAAAAATTAAAAAAACGGTTTAAAATTTGAAATTCTTTTGAACGTCTCTCTTCTACCTCCGCCTCCGAATCCGGTTCCAACTCCTGTTCCGACACCGATAAATCAAATTTAAAACCTTCGGTTTCGACTCCGGTTCCGGTAAAACCACCTCCGTAACATCCCTACTTTGGAGTGGTTTTGTGTTTGTGTGATTCGTATCGGTTTCGTGCTGTTTTTTTATGTTAAAAAGTCCAGTTCCATTTACAAAAGTTACAATAAAATGGAATGGTTAGTGCTGCGATGCGATGTCTGTCTTTTGAAATTTAAAAGAAATCTAGATTTCTATTGTTAGATATAATTGAATACTTTTTTCTATTGTGCAGTTGAAAGTCAGTAGTTACAGTTAATTATAACTGTGATTAAAAAGTAAAATAACAAGACCGTTTTAGGTAATTTTATCACCAACCGAGTATAAATAATTAAGCTTATTATTAGGTACTATTATTGCAATGTTATGATAATTCTAATTACACGAAAAATTATTTTTTTAATATTTTATCATTATCATCAGTCTATTAACATCGCCACTGTTAGGGCACAGATCTCCCCTCGCAAAAGGAGGTACAGGCTACGGCGGATCACGATCCACCGTTAGAACACACTTCTTGGTGGATTTTACCCTTTAGAAGACTTTTTTCATCGAATGACTATATTTTCATCAGACATGCAGTTTTCCTCACGATGTTTTCCTTCACCGTTAGAGCAGTCGGTAAATGTAGGTACTGTTTTGTACATGGCATAGTTACCAACCCGGCCCTCCCGTATGGAAGTTTTTTTTAAGATATCCAGCCTCCTGAGAGACCGGGTTATGTAAGATTTTTACTCACTAAAACCCCCTCGATGGCCGACCTCGTGCATATCGGAGGGCTCCGGGATCTCCAGAGGAACGGCCTCCCGGCATTTTCCTTGGGCTCTTCCTGGGAGGTGTATATTCCACCTCCCGGTTCCTCGCGTCACAGCAGCGCGCGGCCATTGAACGCGACACTGATTCTCCTTTTAGTCGCCTATTACGACAGGGTAGCTCTATTCTTCGTTCCGGCGTCCTAGCCACACTATTAATATTTATTCCAGTATTAGGTAGTTATCTTTTTTCATAATTTCCAACAGACACCCTGTATATTTCTATAGTAAACCCTGTATATACTCCTATAGTTATTTTTGTAAGTGTGCTAATGGAACGACGACGGTTGGCAACAGCCTTGAGTGGTCGCGTTGAACCCAGCCCATGTGCGGCCGCACCATACATACAGTCATACAATATGTATGGCTCGTGTATGGTGTACGCCGAAAGCAGACACGTCAAGAACGCGAACGTGAACTAACGTGGTCTGTATAGGGTCCTATTTTATTAGCGGCAAATATATCTAGGTTATAACAAAAACGAAAGGGTAAAAAAAAATTTTTTAATTATCAAATTTTCGAAAAAAAACTTTAAAAGGTTGTCTGGAAGATATCGATTTTAGCGATAAGACGGCCTAGTTTGTTTTAATCGTTTCGTACGCACTGTAACACACTAAGTGTATTCATTCAAAATTGTTTGTTTGAAAATTCTACAAATGAATAAATTATTGCTATTCTAATACTGAAATAAGACATGGATGAGTTTATGCCACCAAGGCGCAAAATAATGGGGTTTATTTTTCTTTAGTATGGAAAATTTTCATACAAGTAACAGGGTTATTATTTCGTGTAAAGTGGTACAAATAACCAGCACATACCCCCCTCCAAATATTTGCTACTAATAAAAAAGGACCTTATATTTGTACTTGGTGTAACAAAAACCCCCTATAGTCCCAAAAGGGGGGTGTTTCAATTTCAACTTTCACTATGGGGTCGACTATGAAATCGCGAAAATAAAACGATTTCAAAGTTGCCCCATAGAGAAAGATGTATAGTTATGGATATATAACACCCCCCTTTCGGGACTATAGGGGATTTTGTTAAGTAAGTTATGTACCTACATATAACTTCTCGCTATGTCTCAACCTCGGACATCACGGGTCCGCTTCCAGCCACGGTTCGGTTCGCTGCAACCAATCACAGCGAAACGAACCGGGGCCGGAACCGCACTCGTATAGACCGAGTCTTACGGGGTAGGCTGAAAGAATGGAACGCCATGAATCTTTGTCTTGGCACGACTCTTTCGCTTTACGCATGTTTGCCATTACTGGCATTTCGGGTCGTATGCTTTGTATGTAATGTAGGTACCTACCCACCTACATTTGATTAAAAAAAACTACTTATCACGGTTCTACATTGCGAAATAATAGTTTTTGTTTCTATTTCTAAATCTAATTTTCAATTTTTCATAGAAAAAAATATAGTATACCCTGACCAGGAACTGAAAACCCTAGCCATATTGCGTAATTAAATGGTAAGAAGATAATAAGTTTTCTAAGACACGTGGAATCCAACAAACAGCAATGAATCATGGTGTATGGTGGATCTTGGTCCGTACCCTTTGTGTGAGAAAAGATCTGTACCCCAACAGTGTACGCCCTCTTAGGTTTTATTAGTCAGGGTATACCTACTTCTTTAATTGTTTTTTAAGGCAAAGGGAACTGAGCCCATACAGCCATGTCTGATGTAAACAACTCTTTCAAGTCTTCATTAAAATGCTGGTGTGACACATTTCAATGCTATCTGGAAGAATCTTCCACGCTTCTGCGCCATCCGAACCAAATAAGAAGGCGTCCCGGACGCATTGTGGCTCTTCAAAATCCAGCCAAGTACGGGTCGGGCTGCAGCGTCTTATTTGACTTTACTTCACTGTCCCACACATTATTCACATCTTGTCGAAGTTTTTCGAGCAAGAAACACCATTCTTACTAGAAAAGCACTACTGTAAAACAATTTGCAAGACAAATCGAAACAAAGCTGACGTGGACGCCACAAAAGCGCGGGAGAAACTCCCCTACTTCTTTAAATGAAATTGAAAAACGTTTATTTACCACTGTAAACACCAGAACACAGCATGTACACAATACAAAAAAAATTGAATGAAATACATTGGAACTGAGTTCCTCCTCCATCCTTAACGTTCCCGTCTACGTCATTTCGTTTCGTATCGTTCGTAAAACATTGAACACGTAATATATTTCAACGGGGTGACTGACCTGTATAACCTAGATTTTCTTGTAGTCTCGTAGGTAATCGACTGAAAATAAGGGTCGAGTCACATCTACGAGTGTATAAGAGTTACAATTTTACATGGCACTAGAAGATCGGCATATCGAGTACATGTGCACGATGTTCACGTCAGCACAAGGATACGTCATCATACGAGTGTTACGTTTGATGACGTACCATTGTGCTGACGTGACATCGTGCAATTTGCGTACCTAGTTGATGTACCTAGTGAAGAATGAGCCGTCTTCTTGTGCCATGCAATTTTCTGTGCGAAACCTGAGTTTAGTAACATAACTCTAAGAGCGTCGGTGGCACAGTGGCTAGGCACCGGGCTCCCATGCGGGAGGTTCATGTTCGAAACCATGCAATACCATGTACCAATGAGTTTTTCGTATTTTTCGAAGACTTACGTACATTTACCGACTGCTCTAACGGTGAAGGAAAACATCGTGAGGAAACCTATACAATGAGATGACCAGTGTGTAAATTAGGGTAGGCACAAGAGATCCTCAAGGTTCGAAGTGCCGCTGGGCTTATTCCCGGTCCCTTATCATAAGATAAGATAAAAATAACTCTAAATTAACAATTTAAGAAACCCGCGACTTAACTACCGTTGTAGGGATTTACTTACTTTTTTCCTGTTCATCATTAGATCCCTAAGGTTCCAGATATATATTTTTTATAAATTAGCTACGACAAACAAGCAGACGGGCCACCTGATGGTAAACTGTCACCGTCGATCACCGCGTTTCATCAAAAATAATCTTTAATTATTCATTGCATCCTCGATTATTGTGAACTCACATCTAAATGTGAGTACAACGTTAGTAACACTTCGTTATAATCACGAACCTAAGTTCGTGATTATAACGAAGTGTTACTAACGTTGTACGCCTATTATTTCGTACCGGACCTAACCTCATGATGAACGGTACCAATCCTAATGACCCTGATGATGACAATCCTGACCGTCAACCGTCATATTTATTCGAAGGTTTTTGACAGAGGGTATAATTTAGCTCGTGGTGGACTACAAACAACGATTCACAGCTGCTTGAGATACATATTTTATCAAAAGAAAAGAGTTCTTTGAACCGCTTACCGAAATGATGCCATGGGTATTATAACTCGATGATAAGCTGAACCTTATTTCGTATTGAAAGCACTGAATATTTCAGCGAGGTGAAAGACCTAACCTAGATGTACTATTTAAATCAGCTGTGCAGTAGATAGATAGATAGAAACACTTTATTGTACACAAAATCAGGAAAAATAAAAACTACAGGAATAATAGCACGATATGTACGAAGGCGACCTGATCGCTTAAAGCGATCTCTTCCAGGCAACCTCTGAAGGTAATTGGACATTAATGAGATTAGCGACAGTGTAGTGTGAAGATATGAAAAAGGTTACTATTACTTAATATACAGTAAATTTAGTAAAATAAAAGTAATATGATATACATAAATACATATGTAGGTATACTAAAATGTAATAGTATATAATGTATAGTAATGAGTGTGGAAATAAGGGTCAAGACACATTATAATATAACCATCGACTGGCATTTTGCCGGTACAGATAAGGTATTTTAGCAAACGGCAGGCATGAAAAGAAGAAACACTTGTGGTTCAGTTATGTGGAAAATATGTCGATGAACTAGGTACCCTAAAAAGGTCCAAAGCGTATTCTATTACAAGATATATTTTTTTAATATATTTATTGTTTAATACATACAAAGTACATGGTAGGTACATACTGTATCCCATTAGGCAAATCTTTGAAAGGTTTGTATGCCGATAGGGAGTTCGCCATTATAGTAGATAAACTATTGTATAGTAGTTAAACTATTACATATCACAATATAACTAATGTAACCTATAATATAAAGCTAGTGTCATGTTCTATATAAGTTAAGAAAACTTTAAGAAACTATAAGAAATAGTTAATTCTATTTAGGTAAATGTTTCTCACATCATTATTAACTCTTTATTGTACACAAACATTATAATACAACTTATACATAAAATATGTGAAACACAAAGGGCGTGACTTATCTCTAAGAGAGATCTCTTACAGCAAACCCCATAAAACGACAATTTGATTCATATCAAGGCAGGCGAAGTGTACACCTATATGCTAAATAAATATACCTACTAATAATACAAAATAGAAAATACGTACATAAATATACAAATACATAAATACAAACATAAAAATATAATTATAATATAATAAAGATATACCAGTGATGACAAAATAAAACTAAAGGAGAGAAGAATAATGTTCCTTGACAAGTTTCTTAAAGATAGGAAAGGATTGACTTTCACGAATGCCGGGAGGGAGAGCATTCCACAACCTGACCGCGAATCATCTGGCAAACTATTTATTATTTTGGGTAATATATATCTATAGTTTCTCGCACCATATATATTGTTATATTTAGGTAATTTAAAGTGACCTTGTTATGCATTTATAAATTAAATAATATTTTATATTAAAGACAAGGAGACGACACGTTGCTTGGTGTGAATTGACCCTAAATTCTGAATACATACAAAGTTTTAAGGCTATATTAATATTAAATTATTATGTTAGCCATGGCCGAGGAATGGCAGCACAGCAAATAAAACTAAATAAACGTGTGCCCGTTGAATAGGCAGTTTCCTTAGGCTTGCATAACGTTAAAGGTCCTCCATTCGACGTTTGTGCTCTGTTCCCATAAGCTAGCACGACACGAGAAACTCCGTACAGAGTCAACCTGGCTGGGTAAAACAGCAATGCTTACATTGCTGTGTTCCGATTTGAACTTTGAGGGGTAAGAGAGCGTTACAGGCACACGATGTATCGAAATCATCAATGTTAGCAGCGTATCAAAAACACTCTAAAATTATAGTGATGTGAGATATTTTTTTTATTATTGACTACTAAACCCGCATTTGACCTCGATCTCGCATGCGGGTCTAGTAAATGCCTATTCACTCTGGCCTTGAAGATCCCAAGGTTGTAGGTTTCGGGAAATACAGACGCTGGCAGGCTGTTCCATTCCTTAGCTTTTCGCATAATGAACGAAGAAGCAAATCGGTTCGTACGAACAGATAGGATATCAACAACATTAGGATGGAACCCCTCCCCGCGCCTGGTAGTCCGAAGGCGGAATGGAGATGCTGGAATTAGGTAGTGCAATTCCGATGCGCACTCTCCGAAATGTATCCTATAAAATACCGATAGACAGGCAACCTTGCCCCGATGTTCCAGACTTTGCAGTCTAGCTTCCACCAGCGATTCGTTACCTAATCGTATAAGGCGCTTAGCGCGTTTCTCCGCTGAGTCAAGGGCAGCCAGTTGATACTTTGCTGAGCCGCCACACAGATGGCAGCAGTACTCCATGCACGACTGGACTTGAGATTGGTAAAGTTTTAGAAGCTGTCCCGGCGCGAAGTACCACCTAACCTTATTTAGGATGCCCATTTTTTTACCTGCGGTCTGAACTTTTGACTCAATGGATCGCCCAAAGTTAAGGTTAGAAGTCAGATCTAACCCCAAAAGGCTGAGGTGGTCGGTAATCGGTATGGATACATCCTGGAAAGTGGGAGTCAAGTGGAAGGGACTCCGTTTAGCGGTGAATAGACGCCTGCGTTTTAGTTGCGTTAAACTTTACCAAATTGGCATCGCCCCAATCGGACACGGCTTAAGAGCCGATAAGGACTTAAGGCCTTAAGGTCAAGTCGATACGCTCAACCATGGCCTCTCTTTGAGTATGGATATCACCAGCACCAGCGCGTAACAGGAAGATATTTCTCCGTAACCGTGCTGTCTTCTGCGTATGTTATGTGCTACGGTGACAAGTTACCATCAGATGGCCGTATACTCCTAATTAATTAATTACAGTAGGTTTTCTGTCCGTTTATATAAGCATACAAAATTAGCAATTGAAAACAACAATTTTATGCAGCTTCACGAATTTCTCTATAAAACTGTAGATACCTACATATAAATCCCATTTCAATAGTATCTGAAAATATGAGTATCGATTTTGATGAAATTAATTTATTTTATAGCTTCGATAAACGATTTAGTGACACTGGATGCCGATTTCCAATTACCTTTATGGAAATACAACGCTCTGGTAGCAATAAGTATCAATTGTACGATTAAAGCGGTCATAAGGCGTTATTTATGGTAATAGACCATCGTGTATCAGACCATGGAAGTGTGGATTGAATAATAAGTACCCTACAATGTTGTAGATCGTTAAAGATGTTTAATTCTGTCATTTAATTTCTATGCTGATTTTATAAATATTTTTTTTGTACTATCTCTTAGAGGATAAGGTGCTACGTAGCGGGTACATTCTATGTTTAATGTTTCTTCCACTTAATTTAAATAACAGCTAAAGGGTAATTGTTTATTCAAAATAAGGTAATACTAAAATAACACTAAAATACATACTTAAGCTAAAATTACAAAATTTTACAAGTAAAACACCTGGCCCAGGTCGCTCCCTGCAGGGAGTGTCCCGAGGAGGCTGGCGGCGTAGCTAAATTATAATAATTACAAGCAAATAATTCATATTTCTTAAAAGTTCCTAACGTGTCACTCAGTATAGTTTTTTCGTAGGTATGACGCAATATTTTAACAAGCACTAAAGTTTATGAAATGTGTAAGGTCGAATCTAAATTTATATTAAGTGATTTACAATAAAAATGACAAACTATAGTTTTCAGTAAAATATAATTTAAACTGGTAGATTAGTATACCGTTAGAAAATTAGTATTTCAGTCGCTAGTTTCCGTATTTTTGTTTGCACAAAAGTTTTCGGTAACCTAGTAAATAAGGCAGTAATAAACATTTTTTAAACAAGCTCATTTTTAATTTACTTTTCGGAGCTTTTATGACTACCCTATTCTAATCCGTCCCTGGATAAAAACAGTCGGAATCGGTGTGACGAATGGAAGGACAATGTTATTGTAAAACAAAACATTTTATCCGCTCACAAACTCATCTCGTCGCTCCAAAACGCTCGCCCTACAAACGCGGCCGCAGACCGCGCCCGCACGTTTGGTGACGGGCAGCTGTGGTCTGCGCGGCCAGGATACCCAGCGTATTGTCCGCCGCTGGTCGAACTGCGCTGTGGTTTGTCGTGTTTTATGTATTACCGTTGTTACGTCATTCGTTTTACGACTAAGGTGGACTTGCGCTGACAATTTAACCCGGGATTAATTGTTTTTCAAACAGAATTGACCTCGAGGGTTCAATACTAATCCAAGGGTTAGCGGTTGGCACAAGACAGCCTATACCTGTATGCTATGGGATGTTACAACAAGACAGCATAAGATTATAATGCCATGGGATGTTACAACAAGACAGTATAAGATTGTATATGCCTGTTACAACAAGACAGCATTAGATTATATATGCCATGGGATGTTACAACAAGACAGCATAGGATTGTAATGCCATGGGATGTTACAACAAGACAGCATAAGATTATATATGCCATGGGATGTTATAACAAGACAGTATAAGATTGTATATGCCATGGGATGTTACAACAAGACAGCATTAGATTATATATGCCATGGGATGTTACAACAAGACAGCATAAGATTGTAATGCCCTGGGATGTTACAACAAGACAGCATAAGATTATATATGCCATGGGATGTTATAACAAGACAGTATAAGATTGTATATGCCATGGGATGTTACAACAAGACAGCATTAGATTATATATGCCATGGGATGTTACAACAAGACAGCATAAGATTGTAATGCCATGGGATGTTACAACAAGACAGCATAAGATTATATATGCCATGGGATGTTATAACAAGACAGCATAAGATAATATATGCCATGGGATGTTACAACAAGACAGCATAAGATAATATATGCCATGGGATGTTACAACAAGACAGCATAAGATTGTAATGCCATGGGATGTTACAACAAGACAGCATAAGATAATATATGCCAAGGGATGTTACAACAAGATTTATTTTATTTATAAATATTATTATTTTATTAATTTTGGCCAATAGGCCAGTTTCGAGTTTCGACTCCAATAAATCAAATTTAAAACCTTCGGTCTCTGGTTCCGGTAAAACCACCTCCGTAACATCCCTAGTTTTTAGACAGTTGAAATTATACTAAAAGAGGATTATATAAAATGGATTTTCGTTATTTTAAAATGACCTACATGGATGATATTGTTCCCCACCGAGCCAAACACAAAAGATACCAATCCATTTCTTACCCGCACATTCCTAATCCTTCAAATCATCCCTCACATTGAAGACGAACCAGCGAAATATCAGTCAGTGCCGGTGCCTATCAGTCTCTATAATTGGCCATCCATCACGTCAACACTTCATCAGACATTACTGGTCACTCCTCAGCCCCCTCGAGCGCCGACACACACTTGACTGATGACGTCACGTGCAGTGGAAACACACGCACTCGCGCGGTCAATGCCCCGTGATCCATCGTTCGCCGTGGAATTCTATGCAAAGAGGTTTTCACAAGGTTTCGTAGTGCAGATGTGATGTGGAATGGAAAGATTGTTTCTAGTCTTTTATAGGTATTCCTATTTCAATAATAAAGTAGTAATTATGACTCTAAACTAAAAAAATAAGAAGCCCTCGACTCCACTCCACAATGGTAGGGATTGTGGAGATCCCCTTAGTTTTTTATGCTCATCATCACGTCCTTAAGGTTCCAAATATGACAATGGCACCTTGGTTCTAAACATTTGAGCTCAAACTTCAAACTTGAACCATCTGTTTCCGTTCCAGATTTTCAAGATCAAGATCTTGGAAACCATTGGTCCAGTTTTTATCAGCCATGGCTTTTTAAAGAGAGTTTTTACACTCTCGATAAAACCGTTGTTAAGACATACTTACCTATAAAACCATAGACAACCAAGCTGATGGAATACCTGCTCTAGTAGCTAACAGATGACATTTCTTTGTTCTATGTTTTTGTTGCCATACGTAGACTGACTGTACCGTGCGTTACTAAAAACAGCATCTCTATTAAGAGGAAAAGTAATTCAAACGCCATACAAATAAAAGTGGGACGAAAGAAGAATTAAAAATGGGACGAAACTTTAATTTAATTTATATTTGCAAGAGCAAATATAAATTAATTCATTTAATTTTAAAAAATTCATTTCATTTCTTATTTTGTAATTATTTTATTCCTGTTTCGTCCCATTTTGAATTCTTCTTTCGTCCCACTTTTATTTGTATGGCGTTTGAATTACTTTTCCTCTTAATAGAGATGCTGTTTTTAATTACGTGTTTTTATATACGTTATAAAGGATCTTAAAATTACATAGGTAGTTCCAGCATATCCTACCACATTGTGGTGTGCAAATTATGTATTTAACAGAAAATTAGAAAAAATAATTGATACGAAGCTAATTAACTAATACTCATTAGATTACAAGATCACAAATTACCAATTCATAATGATAATGATATAATGATTACATGTCAATTTATTTACATCAAATATTATTAAGTACTAACTTTGTGTTCAAGAAATTCCTTAACACTGTAGAAGCAATTATTCATCAACCAAATATACATTTTCCTCTTAAATTCATTTAATAAAATAGAATTTGGGATAAAACAGGAATTTTCCAAAGTGGGGCGAAACGCAGGCGGCGAGATCTATTTGACAGACTACCACCTACCACTCGAATTATCACATTTTGTGAAGACATTAGATTAAACATCACTAAAACAATCTCGATGACTATACTCTAGTTACACTAACTGCAGGTTAACCAACCTTTCGCGGTAACTGTACTTAGAGCTGTAACTGTAGTCAGCTAATGGCGGCACTATCGCGTATTGAGGCTTATAACCTGGTAATAACTAGGTTAAACTAATTCGCTCACTTTTTATGACTGTCTGACCAGTTGCAAGAAACGTCCTTAAAGTTGCTACAATCTGCCCTCTAGGTGCCGGCTAGCAGGGTTCTAGGACAATGTGCAGATGAAGTAATAGAGGAACTTGGTAATAGTAGATATTATATTTATCAGGAACAGAACAACACAATAGTAGAAAATAGGTAGTAGTAGGAGACAATTTTATAAAACGGACATACGTCCGTTCAGGACAAAATACAGAGAGAAAGTAAAAACAATGAAATTAATGGAATAATGGAGTTTAGAAATGGAATGGGAATATGATTTGAATTTTGAAAATATTGATGGAGAAATGAAGATGCCAACACGTAATGAGGAGAGATAAACGCTAACGATGAGGTTGAAATTGATGACAAGGAGGTTGATATGGACGATGAAGTCGACATCGTTACAAAGTAAAGTCTACATAAAATGTGCCACATGTTGGCCCTTTCTACGATACGTCGTCGATAGCAACTCACTATAGGTAAAAGAAAAACTTTTTGTATTTCAATAACATTTAGACCCCCAAATCCTCATACAAATCGTCCAGCTAATATTATGCTTTATTGCATTACCGTTTGAAAGGTAGGAGAACCAGCGTTATCACCGGTACTAAGTCCTCAAGATTAGCAGCGCATTGAAACTCTCTTGCAATGCTGTTAGAGGTGGGATGTCTATAGGCGACGGTGACCATTTACCATCAGGAACCTATTCCATTCTGCTCGTCTGCTTTTATTCATCATAAAAAAAAACCGATAAGTATTAGAAGAATCTATTTTGCAGCTCTATCTAAGCTATCTTGAAGGTTGCCTGGAAGAATCGCTCTTAGCGATAAGGCCGCCTTGTACTTCACTGTTTCCTTTTCTATGTTTTGTTTGTTGTTTTCTATTTGTGCAATAAAGTGTATTTTACTTTTACTTTACTATTTTTTCAAATTCCAAACTTGACAAAATATGAGCCTGTAAATTATCAATACAGACAGAGATCTCTTATTTAATATTGCGGTGCCCTACTCAGGGTTTCATGTATGATCAGATAATATACCTTTTTAAGACCAATTGTAAGACATGAAAAGCAATAAATGGTATGAGTATGAGTATGTGGTACATCTATGAACAGCGGTATTTTTGTTCCAGCCTGTAGCTCTTCATGTTTGAACTCTAGTTCTTCTAAAAACTTGAGACTGAAATGTCAATTTTTACTATCGAAGGCAGTTGATCAATAAAACAATACAAATAAAAGTAAATGGAACAAGAAGTGTCATCTGAATGTTGAAGAAATTTTACGATCGCCAATAAAGTGAGGAAATGGTGCAATTGAACAATCTAGGCCAATAAAAGATCTAGACAATCGGTCTATAGGCATTACGTAAATTAGGTACTTACCTACAAATTGGTTGTGACATATCGCAGTACCTACTGTTATTGTATATTGTGTATAACTCCATCTGCCATACGAATAAATAAATAACCTACAAATTAATCCTAAGGTCGGTTCCTAGCGACGCGCGACCCGCGACCGCGGTCGTCTGTCGCGCAGCGATTAGTAGCAGTCGGATCATAGCGACCGCGACGCGCGACTCATAACCAACTAGACTCATTCTTGTAGCACATTTTCTCTCACTTCTTATAAAACCGGCTCTGCGGCCACTGCTGCAGAAACCCTCAAATGGCGCAGATATACTAATCTGGATAAAACATACATATTTGAGTCGTTTGGGGTGGAAACATTGGGACCCTGGGGCCCGGGAGCGCACCGCGTCTTCAAGGACCTCGCAAAGCGCCTGATCGACGCGTCAAAAGACCCAAGATCTTGCTCCTATTTGGCCCAGCGGATTAGCTTAGCTATCCAATGGAGCAACGCTGCCAGTCTCTTGGGTACACTGCCAGATGTGGGGGACTTAACCCAAATTTTTTATCTTTAGTTTTTTCTTCTTCTTAGCCTTAGTTTAGTTTTAACTTTAGTATTATTATAGATTTATCATTGTAGAAACCTAGATATATAATAAAACCCATCTATTTTTTCTCTCATAATGTTATCTCTATAAAATTTAAGCCTTTACTTATATTAAGGTGGCTTTATGTCAATATTTTTTATAATTTTTATTTACTCCTAAACCCGCATTTGTCCTCAATCTCACCTGGTGGTAAGTGACGATGAGGCCGGAGATTATCCTCAAACGAGGAAAATGTCGCCATTTTGAAGGGCAAGAAGTCGCTTGGATTGTTTAGTGCTCATTTGATACAAAGCACAAGCAGCAGGTCGCGGTCGCGCGTCTGACCGCGTCTCGGTCGCCGGTCGCGGTCGCTAAGAACCGAATGCTACCTTAAGACTATTGTCACTCATTACATTATGCTCTCTTGTATGTAATATCGGTACATTTTGTCTGAGTTTAAAGAGTAGAAATAATTAATAATGGCAACCTTGGATGAAAGAAAATAGGGATAAAGTCGGCTAATAGATTAACTTATACTACGGCCACAAGATAAATATATTCTATGATTTATTTCCAAATAAAAAAAACTCAAGTGAGACTTTTTTAATAATTATTTGGCGTTATTATTAGGTATACGGTATACCTAAAGGTGCTTACTTCATATTTTTTCACTCATTATACTCATTTAAAAAAAATATTAATTAGCAGGGAATTAAGATGATGAAAGAATAATATTCATCTGTGCCATACACATGCGTAGGAACGCGCTATGTGAGGACATGGATGACGTAACGTCAGTTGTATGAAAGGGAAAAGGGAAGATCTTCCACCAGGCGGGGTGTTGTACCTGGTGACCAGATGTCCTGGTCCGACTATGGACGTTTGGAACTCGTATATATACGAAGTCCCAGGAAAATTTCAATAGCGCGTTCTACACCGATGTGACGTACGTCGCCACATATGTTTATCTCTAGTATTCCTAATGTTGCCAGCGTCGTATTTTACCCAAAAATGTCGTAATTACAAACTTTCAATCTTGATCCCAATAACTTCGAACACTATCTATTGCTCGTATTTTCAAACTTGATTCCATATTTACAAATAGGTACGTACTTATCTTGAATTTCAAATGTGTCTACTTACTTATTTAGCTTATAGGAAGGTGTTATTTGTTAGAATTATTTATAGTGTTTCAAAATGTCAAGAAAAACACCGTCACGCTTAAAAGTATCCCTACCCATACCCACCCGAACATTAATAACTTTACCTGAAAATAAGTGAAGTGAAATTCTCAAAAAGGATTTTTTATCTTTCTTTTTGTACAAATTGGTCGTTCAGGATCAATTTTGTATAGGAGAAGAGACATATTTTTTTCGCTTTTTCATGTTAATGGGTACTTTTTTACCTTGGCTTAGTTAGAAAATTTCGTGGGCTGTCCAAAGACCTTGTCCTTTTTTTATTTACTACTAAACCCGCCCTGCCTGTATTTTCAATCCCCCCATTCCCCCCAGGTACGTAGATATTATTTAAGTCTAGACATAAGCTAGGTATTAACTGATCATACCCAGGCAATTATTGATAAACCTGGCACGTTTCGATCAATAAAACTTCCGCCGAAGTGGGACGGAACTATAATTGAATTTGTTCCTATTAATTGTATTAACTAGGGTTGTCAACTTGCTACAGTCTGTCCTCTATTGCCGGCTAGCAGGGTTCTAGGACAGTGCGCAGATGAAGTAATAGAAGAATTGGTTGTTAAATAATATATTTTAAGGAAAAGAACACATAGTAACACAGAAAATAGGTAGTAGTAGGAAATAAAAGTGAACGGGAGACGTCCGTTCGAGACAAAACACAGAGAAAAAGTGAAAGTACAAATAAAACAATGAAATTAATGGAATAATGAAATTTAGAAATGGAATGGGAACATGATTTTGAATTTAAATGAAGAAATGAAGATGCCAATACGAAATGAGATGAGATAAACGCTAACGATGAGATTGAATTTGATGGCAAGGAGGTTGATATGGACGATGAAGTCGACATCGTTACAAACTTGCCGGGAAACTTGCGATTTTACCAGGTTCATAGCCAGGACCGTAATCAGGGGGGGTTGAGGTTTCCCGTGAAGAGGTAGAAGAACGCCCCTAATTGTTGTTACGTATTTAGTTTTTTTTTTGTTTGTTTTTTTCACTTATTCTAAGTTCATAAGTTCCAAATGGTTGATAACACATGAAGGAAAGAAACGCGTGGCCTGTATGGGAGAATATTTTTTTTTCACAAGGTTCTCAAGATACAGGAGGCAGTTTAGACCTAGTTTGAGAGTCAGAGAACATTGTCTAGAATCTAGATACCTAATAGTACAAGTTTAATAAAAAAATCATCAGGTGATAGAGGTTTCATCAGCAATTTTGGTCTTCTTCTACCCAAGAGTGTTTATCTACCTTTAAATAAATAATATTCTAAATACAGAAGCGCGTCCAGAAACAAATTGGGGGGTTACTAAAATCGGAAAATAATAGTAATGCTCAGTGGTGAGTCGAATCCTCGCAACCTATAGGGATCTTAAATAAAGGATGGGGGATCCCCCCCCCCTAGTCCCCCCTAGATCCGCCACAGTCTAAATAAACCTCCGTCTATCTGGAACACAGCTGTAATTAATTGTATTTGTTCGTATTAATTTTATTAGTTAGGGTTGTCACTTTGTTCGAAACTTTGGGTCTCTGATGACACAGTAAAGTTCCGGAATAAGGTGGGCGAGCCCTTGTCGAATCTAAAACTGTGAACACAGGCACACTGAGAAAAACCAAATCCATATTTAATGCTCCCTGACGTAAATCATGTACTAATTTCATATTCAAACGGACGTATCACCTATCACCGTTACTCTAGTCTTAATATCATTATTAACGTTAGTATACTAACGAACTCTGTACTAACTTCATACGTCCGGTATTCCTTTGGAATATTAAATGCCATGCTTTACGTCAGGAAAAGCATTAAATCTCGATTTTGTCGTCCGGAACTGAAACCACTGTGTCATCAGAGACCCAATTTTTCCAGCACACCGTGCAAATCTGGACCTTTTTTATCAACGCTGGAGCAATCAGCAGTGCTGACAATGCTTTAAACTAGAAGTCATGTTCATATTGTAGGTAACCTAGGTAGACAACCCTGGACTACCAATACATGCTTACATAAACCTATGTATAACGTTACAATTACAAGGTAATCCAGCCTTCGTCCTGATTACATTCGACGCTCGACAATAAACTAACACATTTATGTTCGTTTTATTATAGCTACGTCATTGGGTTGTAAACCTACTACCGCCGTGAAATAAGAGCCAACGCAGACGACGGAGTGTCCGCGGCGTACTATCCCCCGCGTACGTACGCGAACTATGCGCGGCGGACAGACAGTACGCGCATGTACGCATGAGTACGCGAGGAACTGTCGCGGGTTCAGCGCACATAATTTCGTCGGCGAAACTCTTATAATCTTTATTATACCACACATACAAAATACAAAACAACTTATAATTAGACTTAAATAATATACTGTTTCACAGGTTTTACTGTATTTTATTAATTACGACCGGTTTCGTTTACACATCTTCAGGTATTTGTTTATGAACAAACAGGTATTTGTTAAATACAGTAAAACCTGTGAAACAGTATATTATTTAAGTCTAATCATGTACTACAAGTTTCACCAACTACCAATAACCGCAAGAATTAACAAAACAACTTAATTAACGGAAAAAAATAATGTACAAAAGGTATAACTCGTTTCGAGTTTTCTCCCTGCTAACCATCGGAATAGAGAAAGGTGATAGATTCGAACTCTAGGAGACTACATCTCTACATCGAATCCCACTCCCATCCCAAACAGCATAGTGGAACAAAGTTCTAGGTTTAGGCATACTTTGTACGCTCCGGTCCGCGAGTTGTCCCTCGTGGTACGCGGGACTTTTTGTCCGCGAGAATAATAGTACGCCGTGTGCGTTATGTCATAGTGTTATGTACTATCTATTTTCATGGACTAAGTAACTAGTACGCCGCAGACAGTCCGTCGTTTGCCTAACGCTCTAATTTGTTAAAGGCACTGAGCTTACATTGGCACACAGAGTCATCCCTAGGGCCTGGCAATAAGGTCCCTAATTCTGGGGCCGCAATCAACGAAGCGTTATTTATTTCAGGATATATTTTTATTTTAGGGTTCCGTACCAAAAATGCACCCATACGCAGAGCTCAAAATTCGTAGAACAAAATTAAATATGGTTCATAAATAGTCCTTTTTTTTAATTTATTTTTATTGACTACTAAACTCGCGTTTTACCCCGATCTCGCCTGATGGTAAGCGACGATGAGGTCGACGATGGAGCATGCGGGTCCAGTAAATGCCTATTCACTCTGGCCTTGAAGATCCCAAGGTTGTAGTTTCCCATCATGTCGTAGGCAGCGGTTATTATGCGGTTCAAATACCCTCCGAAATCGCCCCATTTCCCTAAACCTCAATTTTGTTCCTGTATTTCAGTTAAATTGACCTTCCATGAAACGGAGTTGCAGATAAATAAACCTCAGCCTCCATTTTCTCACGTTCCATGAACTCTTCTATTCAATTTAACTCTTTATAAAGACTCAATCGAGTAGAAGATATATATTCTATCAAAATGGGTCAAACCAAGGAAGTTGCATACTATATTACTATAGTATGGAACTTCCTCAAGAGCGTCGGTGGCACAGTGGCAATGAGATTTTAGTATTTTTCGAAGACTTGCGTACATTTACCGACTGCTTTAACGGTGAAGGAAAACATCGTGAGAAAACCAGCACACTGAGATGACCAGTGTGTGAAATGGGGTAGGCACAAAAGATCCTCAAGGGTCGAAGTGCGGCTGGGTTATTCCCGGTCCCTGTCATAAGATTAAGAGATGATGCAACTTCCTTGGGTCAAACCTTTTAGCTTTTAGACACAAACAGATATAGGTATCTATAAACCTGACTAGGTACTGACGAAAATTAGAAGCAACGGTTGCTGCTACAACCATTCTACCTACTCGTAAAACATATTACAACCGTACTAACTACACTAAAATTTGTCGAGTTCTATGCCACAAGGTACTTTGGTACCGGGTCCGTTATGATTATCTTTGAATAACCCATATTACGAAACAACAATCCTAAAATTAAAATCCCCATACAAATTAAAATCCCCGCTTCTTTTCCTTCAGCTATAGCACCTTCCAAAGCGGTGGTAGAGTAAAAAAGGGACGTTTTAAAATGTATTTTATGGTATTTACTTACAATAAAAAAATCTGATTCTGATTCAAAATAGTGTCCATGTTGCAACTTTAGACTTCTTATAATTACAAGGAATGTTACTTCATAAAGTAACTATGTCCATTGATCATTCAGATTTTTCAGATTTATTTTAACTGTATTTCAAGAGACGCCATATGCTACATTTAGACAGACAAACGAAACTGTAAGGTTTCTAATGGACTACGGACCCGTAAAAAATGCATCATCATCATCCTCAGCCCATACCAATCCCACTGCTGAGTATAACCCTCCTCTCTTCTTTGCCCCTCTTTCCGGTCTTGTGCTTGTTGCATCCAGGTCTTCGGTGAATGTCGAGGTTAAATTAAATTTTTCTCTCGATCCCCATAAGTAATCTAGTCCCGTGATCCTCCCCGTATATCCCGTAAGCCCCAAGTCCCGCAGAATCCCACGGGACCGATCTGCCGGGACTCACGGAACCCTTCGCTCGATTGATTCCGATCACACCCAATCTGCGTCGCTGTAATAGAAAGTAATTTCGAAACCACATAACTCTGATTGGAAAAACGGTGAGGGAAAGTTTCTGTTGTTGTAATAAGTTTTTGGTATATCAATAACTAGATGTTTCCGTGGAAATTCTAGGCTGAAACCAGGGTCATCTATTTTCGTCACTTTCCGTGGAAATATCGAATAACTTTTGGAATATCTCGAAACTACAGTTAAGAATCCAAAGGGATTCGTATCCTGGTCCGAAAGTAATCGTACATGGGCGCGGTCAGAACCAGGATGGGTGTGAACTGACCGCTATAAATGTAGCCTAGAGGCTTTTT
This sequence comes from Hofmannophila pseudospretella, assembly GCA_947369225.1. Taxonomy (NCBI): domain Eukaryota; kingdom Metazoa; phylum Arthropoda; class Insecta; order Lepidoptera; family Oecophoridae; genus Hofmannophila; species Hofmannophila pseudospretella. Next base: position 1,396,046 of record OX376324.1, read on the forward strand.
GTTATATTTGAAAATAATATAAATAAATTAAGAGTGAGTGTTAGCTTTAATAAATTAAGGAAGGTCCTAAATCTGGACCTGTTCAATACTGGTAGTGTGACGGTGAGACATCTACTGAGTCAAATGTTTTTTTATTAATTTATAATCTCTCTCTCTCTCTCTCTCTCTCTCTGTGTGTGTGCGTTTAAAGTGGCATTTTAAAAAAAATCTCAGTTTAGAGGCTTTGGTACACGACAAGGTGACCATGTCAGCCTCGTTAGGGTCACTAAGGGAAGAGAAGGGAAGCTCAAGTATTATTAGAGTCAGCCCTCACTTTGAGAGCCAACTTAGCAAACAACAGTAAGTGTTTCATATTATCAGATAAGGGCTGACTCAAAATAATATTGAGCCTCTCATTTTGGAGCCTATTGATGCCAAATTTCTTCCTCTCAAGTTTCACCAGGTCACACTCAATTAGGAGATGAGTGAGGTCTTCTACTTTGTTGCAGTTGGTACAAAACGGTGATGCAACTCTTCCCACCAAATGCAAAAACCATTTAGTGGCACCTATTTGCTTAATTATTTAATGTAAGTTATTTCTATTAGTGAAGACCTGTAATTGGCCTTTTATTGTTAGTTCGGTTTATGTACTGTCTTAAGTGCTGTTGGTTTTCCAATAAAATAAAATTAAAATTTATATTTTCACCTGACCCCCATCGTGCTTCGGAGAACACGTTAAACTCTCGGAGGCTTCAGTCGTCTGACAGCAGCCGTTAGGCCATCTCAGAGGCATACGTACGGGCGGCCTTAACAACTCTAACAATAGGTTAGGTTGCGAACGTGTTACATGCGAGACGATTCTAATGTATGCGAGTCTACAGTATTGAGGAAATCGCAGCGAACACGCGGCGAGTAAGTTGACGAATGACCTCGCTTGAAATATGTTCGCACGCAAATCTCTAATTCAGCTCCAGCTCTGCACATTGTGTGTGTATATGATTGTATTCATAATTATTGTAAGATATATTTATTTCAAAAGATGTGCTGCTGAAAGTTACTTGCGCCGCTTCTTTCCTTTCAGCTATAGCATGTTACGAAGCGGTGGTAGAGTCAAAAAGAATGACGTTGTAAAAATGTACTATAAGGTACTTACTTACAATAAAAACATTATGATGTGATTTATCATGATAAATCAAATCATAATGTTTTATTGTAAGCACATCTTTTGAAATAAATATATATTACAATAATCATGAATACAATCATACCTATATGTACACAGTGTGCAGAGCTGGAGCTGATTTTAGGACCAAGCCTCTTTATCATTTAAGTAGTCATTTATTTTATAATAACCCTTTTTACATAAGGTCCGTCTTATATGGGTCTTAAATTTTTTCTCTGTCATAATCATAAGGCTCCAAGGGTCGCATTTTGCTCAAAAAAAGGGATTTTTGATAAATACATTTTGTACACTGAGAAAAAACGGTCCAGATTTAATAGTGGTCCTGGTGTAAATTATGGCATTTCTTATTCAAACGGAAAACCGGACGTATCACCGGACGTATTTTAACTCTAGACACCATTATTTACATCAGAATTGTATAGTAGGTAAGTACTTTATATATACGAATAGTACCCACGCCTAGATATAATACGTCCGGTTTTCCGTTTGAATATCTAATTCCATGATTTACGTCAGGAGGAGGAGCATTAAATCTGGATTTTGTTTTTCTCAGTGTAGCTAGGTAACTAGGCGTACCAAGAAAATATTCTAGCCATGGAAACCAACCAGATTTTAATTAAAATCTAGTTTGTGTAAAGCTGTAGCATGTTTATCACCTGAGTCACTTTACACGAGATCAGTAATATTTTGAACACCCTGTTTGCAACTGATACAGGGCGTACCTATGTACCTACAGTGCTAAATATACAGCGGGAAGCAGTACATGATATTCATCAATACGATAGACATAAATAAACAGCCGCCATTATCTCCCGAAAGACAGTATATATCTACGCTGCCAGTATAAACTACATCCGTTTCCTTTGGGCTATATTCAGACGAACGTTTTTTACACGCGGTATGCTTATTTCGAAAAAGACCTGGATACGGCTAAAGTATCCTGGGAAACCATAGAGTCTGAGTCACTAGGTGTATTTCGAGTCTTAAAGTTTAAGATGAAGATATCTTAAATGTGACAGGGTGACAGGCGTGGCAGGTGACAGGCGAACTTAGCATGGCATAATTATTATCAATCCTGACAATTTTGATAATAATTGACAGCTAACTGTAGGTTGAAACCTCACACTGACCAGTGATGTCATTATTATAATACATTTGATAAATAGCATATCTAGCATACGAGTAGCATAGCATAACTCTCATGTCCATAATCCCCGAGGGGGTAGACAGAGGAACCACCTTCAGGGTGTTCAAAATATTACTGATCTCATGTAAAGTGACTCGGGCGATAAATTAAATACTTGGTAAACTAAATAATTAAAATAAATACAATACGTCATATAAAAATGTTTTGTGAAATAAATAAATAAAATAAATGATGAAAAATAAAATTCGTTTCTCTAAATGATCTGAACTATCTAATAAAATATTTAAAAAAATACACATACTAAAAATATAAACGTCGAGTTGCGGAAACTACAATACAATAACCTCGATTCCATGGGGCCACTAAATCTAAAGTTAAAACTAAATTATACTGTCACGGTCATTCATAGGTTAGGTACAGATTGTGTTAAAATGAGAGTAAAGTTACGTATAGCAATGTTTTAATAACGGAAAATTGATTTAATTTAACAAATGAAACCTCACAATCGGTGCCACTGGCATCGATTCCGGGGTGGCCGCAAAATTTAGCTATGACCGCTAAACATATCTTATCTTATGATAAGGGGCCGGGAATAACCCCAGCGGCACTTCGACCCTTAAGAATCTTTTGTGTCTACCCCATTTTACACACTGGTTATCTCAGTGTGCAGGTTTCCTCACGATGTTTTCCTTCACCGTTAGAACAGTCGGTAAATGTACGTAAGTCTTTGAAAAATACGAAAAACTCATTGGTACATGGCACTGCATGGTTTCGTACCCGGACCTCCCGTATGGGAGTCCGGTGTCCTAGCCACTGTGCCACCGACGCTCTACGTAACATCCCGCGTAGTATATGAGTGAGCATGTCAGTTTTATTTAGGTTCAGACTTGACGGCCGTCTTTGTCAACCCGCGTTTTTAAAACCGTCAGTCTACAGAGAGCTTCAACATTCATAATACTACGTATGTACGTATATACGTCGACTCTGGATGCTTCTTATCGATCTCGTCTAGATACCGTATATTATGTATGACGTTAAACATTACATCGTACATGGGAATTTAATTCGTGTTACGCACATAACACGGAGCAATATCGTCTGACACGGGTTGACCTAAAAAGTCGGATTAATTTGTGAGACGTATTCGGGACTGGGAATATATTTATTTTTTCGGTCGGTATGACATTCTCATTAGTTTTACTTTTTCACGTTCGTTTGCATGCGACATTTTTCACCAGTTTTTAATTTACTTATTTTTATTTTAGCGAGTTGGTTTTTATTTTAGAGATGAAGTCTTCCATTTTTTTCGGCTGTCACAACACGGGATCGTTTTTTTTATGTACATAAGGATAGCAGACGAACAAACGGGTCTGACGGCAAGTGGTCACCGTCATAGACATTTCATCTCATTATACAGGTTGTCCCAGAAAGTATGGATCAAACGAAACAGGATGATGGATCTAGGTATATAACACCGTATATGGTTATTCGATTCTTCACGAAAAAAGTTATTTAAACTTTTGGAACTTTATCAAAATGGCGTGGTGAACATAAAAAAAAATATTTAAAAAACTAGCAGATATTTGGCACATTTTCTTTTTGAATTATGCTCCTCAGGGATCAGCCTTTACTCTGTTAGCATTAAAAAAATCATGTTCAGCATGTACTAAATTTAAGTCATGTAAATCTTTATTAAACCACCAAAAATGAACGCTATGTTTAAATGACTGCCACCGAAAAAAATGTACTACAGAAAGTTGATCAACTATTGGATAAAATACTGCATTTTATCGTGATTTCGAAAAGGTATGACACGTGAAATTCTCAAAAGACAACTAGCTCCAATTTTAGGGACATATTGATTCGAATAAATATCAAAATTTGGGAAAATTATTAACAATTGAATAACAATAAATAATTTAAGAAGAAGAAGAAGGTTGCTGGCGATGGTTGGATGAGGAAGGCGGAGGACCGAGTGATGTGGCGCGCCCTGGGAGAGGACTATGTACAGCAGTGGACAGACACGGCCTGATAGATAGATAGATAGAAATAAATTAAAGTAATTTAGTTATTTATTTGCAAAAAAATTATAATAAAATACAAAATTAACTTTAAGTGATTGAATTTAGTCTCATATCTCATCAACTAGTGATCGGATTTTGATGCGGTTTTCTTTATTGATAGAGTGACTTGTTATGAAGGTTCCTAGCTATATTTTAACAAAATTGACACAATGGTGCTTGAGGTACCCTCTGTATTATCAAAAATTGTTCAAGATTTGGAAACTCAGTAGTTTGAAACCTTCATATCAAAGAAAACCCCATCAAAATCCGATCAAACATGTGAATTTAAATCCCACCGGTAGTGTTTTCTTTATAACGCTTTATTTCTGATATTTGTAACATCTTATTTCGAATTGAAGTAAATTCCAAGTATAAAAATAAACCTTGGTTAACTATGTCTATGTACAGTGGAAAAGACATCAGGCTGTATATTATCTTATCTTATGTTAGGGGGCTGGGAATAATCCAGCGGCACTTCGACCCTTGGGGATCTTTTGTGCCTACCCCATTTTACACACTGGTCATCTCAGTGTGCAGGTTTCCACACAATTTTTTTTCTTCACCGTCAGAGCAGTCGGTAAATGTACGTAAGTCTTTGGTACACGGCACTGCATGGTTTCAAACCCGGACCACGCATAGGAGTCCGGCGTCCTAGCCACTGTGCCACCGACGCTCTTCAGGCTGTACCTTTTAGTACATTGTCGCTGTAACTTAATTGACACATTGTTATGAGTCAAGGAATCATAACAGAAACTTATTGCGACTGAGTTCCACAGAGTATAGCTAGATGTTTCTTCCACTGTAGATACCTACATTGTACAACTCACTCCATAATCTAGATAGAGAAACAAAAGCAGAGATGTAATTAATGTTACAATACGGCTTATCTGCTAAGTCCGTAATCCAGCGCTGTAACTACGCGTCATTGTATAAGTACCTAAGTAGGTACTGAGGGTACAACAGAGATTCCCAAGCTGGTTTGATTGTGGTCCCCTTAGGGCTTTAGAATACCGCAGCGATTTTGAAACAGAATCTGAATTGACGCGTAGAAATACAAATCAAATCAAATCAAAATACTTTATTTGTCAGAATACATTGTAAAAGGTCTTAAAAATAGATTAATGTCAAAGAATTTAGCCTGTTAAAAGGCGTGCAAAATATCAGGTACATAAAATATCTCCTTAACGCTATAGAAAGAATTTTCAAGCAGCCATTTCAACGATTCAGTTTTAAAGAGTCTACCCTCTAACACCCTTATATCATGAGGTAATTGATTGTACCACCAGGTGAGTTTCATTTCAGAAGCGGGATTAGGTGTAAATAAATAAAAAATCTATTTTTCGGTTTTCTAGATTTCTTTTTTAAATCACTGCAGCGTGTAAAGACTTTAAGGCGTCAAGGTCTAAATACACAATGTTCTTAGAAATACTGACAGGGTGTTGGTTGATGAAGAAATATAAAATTAAAAGTGTTGATTAAGTCACCCACTTCTAGATAATACTTAGCATTAAAAGAATTCCCAGGCAATCCAAAAATAACAATTTCGGGGAACAGATCTAACTAGTCACTGTAAGTACCTACTGTCTAACTTAAGTCCCTTACCAGTTGCACGAAACATCCTTAAAGTTAAGTCTTCGTTTAAATACATGTAGGGACACTGTGTTCTACATTGTGAATTACTATGCCAGCAGTTTTAAGTGTCACGCGGCTGCGCCTGCGTCGGGCTGGTCGTGTCTCTACCACCGTCATGTAATGTACAGTTTGGAAATATAAGTATCGGTTAACAAGTCCAGTGTCTCATTGTAGATGACTCACGAAGATACCCTGGCTAGGACGTAGGTATAGACACGTACCGAACTCCTAGGCCAGTAAAGAGGTGCAACTCATATAGAGAAAAAAAAGACCAAACCGGCCCTAAAGGAGATAACAAAGGTGGACTATGAGTCTGTGCAGAAGGAATTGGAACAAATGGATTGGGCGGAAATATTTACAGGATTAAATGTAAATGATGCCACTGAAATCTTCTTGAAGAACATAAATGAATGTGTGGGAAGAAATACGACAGTGAAACATGTTTTTGCAAAAAAGAAGATTAAAAAAAGCTGGATCACACCAGGTCTGATAAAATGTTTCGGAGTCAGAGACGTTCTGCATAAAAAAGCCCGCAAATATCCTAAAGACCAGCAACTACAGGTCAAATATAAACAATACCGAAATATTTGTTCGAGAGCTACGCAGACAGCCAAAGGTCTTTTCACTAACTCTGAAATACAAGCAAATCGCAAAAACCCTCGCAAACTTTGGCAGATAATAAAGGAGACTGCGGCTCTACCGATCACGCAAAAATTTGACTCCGCATCTTCACTTGTGAGCGAGACAGCACCCAATGAATCATTGAATAATATTAATGATTTCTTTACTGGGATTGGCAAACAACTAGCTGATGCTACGCTACGGATGCTTAACAAAACTGAGGTAGAGTTGGTAGCTGAGTATAGAATGACATCACAAAAGGACTCGCTATTTTTCGGTCCCACCGATCCAGGCGAGGTAAATGGAGCAATTATATCTCTGAAGGAGAGATCAGCTTGTGGTGTGGATAAGATGACCTCGAAGCTGGTGCGCTCAGTGAGAGAAACATTACTATATCCGTTGACACATATAATAAACTTATCCTTTGAGACTGGTAGTTTCCCTGATGCTTTCAAAAGAGCTATTGTTATACCCATTCATAAGGCTGGGGATGTGGAAGCGGTGACGAATTACAGGCCCATCTCCTTGTTACCTACGTTGTCGAAGGTGATTGAAAAATTGGCTAAAAAGCGATTGTCAGAATATCTAAAATCTAAAAATCTATTATCCAATAATCAATATGGCTTCACTCAAGGAAAATCAACCTCGGACGCGGTTAATCATGTAGTGGAATTCCTTGTTCGGAAGTTGGATGAGGGTCAGAAATGCTTGGCAATCTTTTTGGACTTAGCCAAAGCTTTCGACACCGTTTCCATACCCCTACTCCTTCATAAACTAGAGATTATCGGTATAAGGGGAATCTCCTATTCATGGTTTGAAAGCTATTTGACGGGAAGACATCAGTGTGTGAAGGTGAGAGAGGATTGTAGTGAGTGGCGCGAAGTAACTCACGGAGTCCCACAAGGTAGTGTGCTTGGCCCTCTTTTATTCCTCGTTTACATTGATGGATTGTGTCGATTTCATTTAGCAGATGGCCAAGTTGTGTCATACGCTGATGATACTGTAATTGTTTTCTCGGGCCCTACATGGCCAGCCACCTTTGAGAGAGCAAATGAAGGCTTAGTACAAATCAAAACATGGTTAGATAACAATCTATTGACACTCAATGCCTCTAAAACTAAATATATTTGTTTTCATATCACAGATCATACTAGGCCTGATGATTCCTTGAATATAAAACTCCATACAGATGAAGGGCATGACGATGGTTGTGACTGTCCTGTACTGGACAGGGTTGAGTCAATACGATATCTGGGCATTATCGTGGACAATAAATTGGATTGGACAACACACTGTCAATTTATATGTGGGCGTTTGAGGAGATTGTTGTTTGTTTGCAGGGGGCTTAGAGGCATTGTAGATAAAGAGCTAAAACGCACCATTTACTTAGCCATGGCGGAGTCATTGATCTCCTATTGCATAACTGCCTGGGGAGGTGCAGCAAAGACACATTTGCTGCAAGTTGAGCGAGCACAAAGGGCTGTGTTGAAAGTGCTTTTTAAAAAGCGGATACTGTTCCCGACTAAACAACTATATGTGGAAACAAATGTCTTAACTGTTAGACAACTATTTATATTAAACATCTACGGGGATGTTCAGCATCTCATTGATACGAGTGGAAATGTTGAAACTCAACCGCGAAGAATAGCCTCTGTATTAAAAACGCCTCCGTGCAAAACGAGTTTCGCGCAAAGATTTCGATCTTTTCTCGCACCCCATGTATACAAAAAATATTGTAGGGATCGACCGGTTGGTGATACAGGAATGCATAATAAGCGGAACGTTGTAGCCTGGCTGTCGATGAAGGACTATGCTGAAACGGAAGAGCTATTAGATATATTACGCTAAGTGGTATTTTATCGTGGCTATTGTTAACCTCTCACATCACACAACCCACACACACATACACACACACACACACACACACACACACACACACACACACACACACATCACCTCACACAACTTCATACACCCTCTCCCCTGTACACCCACAGTATCATATACCGCTGGCTATTTTAGTGTGGACTGGCATGCTGCAAGACAGCCGTTGGCTAGTGCAGGTGCCAGGATTTGTTTTTATAAATGGATACCTACTTACTTGTTTCAATTTATATTATATTGTATTGTTTTATAGTATTATGTATTATATAAGCTTTTTGAATAAAAATTTGAATTTGAATTTGAATTTTGAATATACCTCTAAATACATTTTTTTTTCGCGAACTTGACAGCTTTATACTTAAAACTGCACACATATCACAAACATATATGTTATCCCTTTCTACGCCATTGCTGCAACATTAAGGTTGTTTCTTTCAACTCACGGTAAGTTAATTAACATAGAACTAGATCTGCTGTTGCACTGGTCTAGGTATTTTTTTCGATCTGCTGAACCTGTATTTAGCTTGAAAATATTGAGTTTGAAGTGAACTCTAACGGTGAAGGAAAACATAGCGAGGAAACCAGCATGTTTGAGGAAGAAACAAAAGTTTCCGAAGGCGTTTCTGAAATCCACCAGTCAAGTCAGCATTGGGCCCGCTCGGTGGATCAAGCCTCGGTGGGTACGGCGTGGTCTGGTGGGGCTATTGCCCCAACAGTGGAAACGTAATAGGCTGATGAGAGATCTATAGGTTATCTTATCTTATGATAGGGGACGGGAATAACCCCAGCGGTACTTCGACCCTTGAGGATCTTTTGTGTCTACCCCATTTTACACACTGGTCATCTCAGTGTGCAGGTTTCCTCACGATGTTTTCCTTCGCCGTTAGATCAGTCGGTAAATGTACGTAAGTCTTCGAAAAATACGAAAAAATCATTGATACATGGAACTACACGGTTTCGAACACGTACCACCCGCATGAGAGTCCGGTGTCCTAGCCACTGTGCCACCGACGCTCATGATCTATAGGTTACAGCAAATTTTGAACTCCCGATATTTCGACACAGTTGCATGCATGCTCCATGGTCGCGGGTTACTGATCGATCGGGAGGTCAAAACAACCCCAAAGCGTGGTAAAACCCCGTGTCTAACTATATAATAGTATTGCCAATATCCATGAAAACTTGAATCTTTATAACGTGTTTTAGGGTATCTATTATTGTATTCATGCCCTAATACAGGCAAGTTGCTAGTGACAGTACCAAAACATAGTAAGTCACATCGTGTGCACCACGCCTAAAATAGGGTACGCACGGGGTGGTTACTGACTGGGTCAGTGGGTGGGGGCGACCCACCCCTCTAGCCGGGGGTTGCCACCCTCGTTACAGAAGGAGGCGGCCCCACCCTGTGCGTGTACGGATTGGGCGTCTTTTCTAGCATTTTTTTCTTTTTTGTGTAGCTGTGTTTAATTGGAAAGATTTCGGGAGGTTTGTGTTTTTTGTTGATGTTGGTAGCGAAATGGATGGGTCTGATTCTTGACAGGAGCGGACGTAGGGGGGTGTAGTTACAAGGGTTATGTTATGACATCTGAAAAAGTACTTACCCACGCCTCTATAATATATTTATGTTGGGACAATGTAGGTGGAACCAACAACTTTCGAGAAGAAATTTTTGCAAGTTCTAAAAAAGTCGATTTCTCGTTTATTAAATTACTAAGCACCAAGTATCAAGTGATTTGATTTGAAAGCGATTTTTTTAATGTTTATTAAAATGAATAAGGATTCAGGGAAGGAGGAAAGGAATAAGGAATCAGTTGTTCAGTAAGATATCCATACCGAATCATCCATGCACGTATTTATTTAGTCCTATAGCTGCTCCCCGGCGGCGGCTTCGCTCGCCTTTTTTTGAGCCACAAACCATCCCGGGTGTGCGCACAACAACTTACCAAAGTTTTATCGCAATCGGATGAATGGTATAGGAACGCATAGAGCTCAAACAAACAAAGAAACCTTCATTTTTATATGTATAGATTAAATACTGGATTACTACTAATACTGATACACATCCATTATAACCTGCCGCTATATCCCTTGCGGCATATAGCGGTCTCTAGGCAGAGAGATTGGAGCGCCACGAGTCTTGGCACGCCTCTCTTGCTTCCTGTCATTCGTCGTTTCACGCTGGGGCCGCTCTGTGTATTAAAATCTATGAGCACTCTATCAATATGATCTTTAAATGCCAGTCTAGGACGACCCCGGCTTCTCCTTCCACATAGTCCAGGAATATTCAGATGCAGAGGTTAAGGCTACCCAAATTGAATTCACCTGCAAGCTATCAATTAAAATGAGATTAGACCCCGTAACGAGGCCCCGACCCGAGGTCTTATACGTTGTTCCGTTACCTAGGGTTCTGAACATAATCCCATTAGTAAGAATAATATGTATGTAATGAAAGAGCGTCGGTGGCGTCGTGGCTAGGACGTCGGACTCCCATGCGGGAGGTCCGAGTTCGAAACCATGTAATGTCATGTACAAGCGTTTTTCGATTCTTTCGAAAGACTTACGTTACTTTTACCGACTGCTCTGACAGTGAAGGAAAACATCGTGAGGAAACGTGCACACTAAGATAACTAGTGTGTGGAATGTGTAAGGCAAAAGTAAACCACACCATTAAATCTGCCACTAGGGTAGTTTTATGTGATTAATTCCTTAGAATGATCACGACCCTCAGCAATGAGGAATCTGACTTAGAAGAGTGAAATTTTAATGAAAGGCTCTACTCTCTCACTGGGTCGTATGGAAGAGGGGGGGGGGGGGGGGGGAGAGAATTAGGTTATACAAGACAGACAGATCGCGTGAAACTTCTAGATCGCTCTGAGTGTGTGGGGTGTACCTACCCAAGTTGGATTTATCATTCTAATTTTTCTGGTTACCTACACTGTCTCCCACCAAAGTAGACAAATACTGTTCCTCCAGCACTGTAATAAAGTACAATGTGCGTCTGGCAGGCGAACGATGAGCGGGCTGGGTGAGCTATAATTCTTATTTTTTAATTAATTTGTAATAACTGCTGTGGATGGGGGTTCAAAAGGTACAGCCATAACTTACTATGGACTTCACTCAACTCATAGTAGAATAAAACAACATGGTACTAAGCCCGTGTGCTCCATCATCGGCCTCATCGTCACATACTACCAGGTGCATGAGATGAGGTCAAACGCGGGTTTAGATGTAAAGTAAATAGTAAAACAAGATTTTTGAACTTTTCTTTTTCGAGAGATTTCAAGCCAACAGAGATCTTCACTCAGGCAAAAAGCATACATTTATAACACTTCTACAAGAGTTGCTGAAATGTGAACATAAACCCCCTTTCACTTATAATGGGGGTCTTTCCCCCTACAACCACCCTTTCAACGTAACGTGAAAAATTCTCGGACCATTTTTTTTTCGTACAATCCGAGGGTTTCCGGGTAAAAATTTGGGCGCTTCGCTGTTCTTTTTGGAAAATGGAATTTGTTTAACCTTAAGTTTCAGACTGCGCAAATTAAATACAGGCTTATTTCCACCTTTACATTATGCCCACCCACCCACACCTTACAATGACAACTATAGAATAGCAATCAAAGATTTTTAAATCCACCATATCTACATTTTTCTTTATTTATGGCAATTTGGCCGTGTTGGAATCTTGAAAAACACTCGAACGTTTTGGCGTCTGTTTTGTCTGAAAAAAACTACTAGGAACTGCACTAGGAATGCCTAGTGTCTTGCATTCCAAGTGCAATTGGAGGTTAGGTTGCCGGATCCACACCATCTGTAGTATTTTACTCCCATTTCACTGTCTCATACAGCGTTCACTTAACACGGACGATATTTAGGTAAAATACACTAGTTTTACGAAAAAATGACCACTGTAAACCGTTTTTAAACAATAAAATAGGCCGAACACGCCATGACAGCATGATAGTTCAACATAACCCCCCCTATCTACATTGCTCTTTAGAGAAGTTTTATATGTAAGCCGTGTCTGCCAGTTGGCGTATGCGACGTGAGCGTTTTCCCTTATATTAGTCGGGTATTGAAATGTCAAAAATATGGAACTATAAATGCATTTCCACAAACCATCTGGCTCGCTGTCAGTACTCACATTATCGTTCTAGAAAAGGGCGCTACTAGTCCAATTACAATGTAGTACCTACATACATTTTGGTAACCTTTACTAAAATCGTATGGATATGTCATTGATATTTAACATCGATGTATGAAAAGTTTGTATGAAAGAAAAAATACACGTGAAGTCGGGGCGGTATACTTAATGCACCTGGGATAATTCACCTGGGTGCATTAAGTACACTACTTAGTAGACTTGTATCGCCTTAATAGATCAACTAATATTATTGTCAATTTTGAGTATACTTTATGCACATAAATAACTCTAATCTTAAGCTACTATGATATCACTAAAAAAAACTACAAAGGGTTTGATCCATTTCTGGTCGCTTATAATACTGCTTTAAATAGTAGTGTACCTATTTAATGCACCAGCAAATCACCTGAGCGAATCAAGTCTACTAAGTAGTGTACTTAATGCACCCAGGTGAATTACCCCAGGTGCATTAAGTATACCGCCCCGTGAAGTCGGAGACTTACACTAGACTGAATTCAGTCGACTAATTAGACAGACTTCTGCTCACAGGCTGTAAATCGCAGACTAACCCACTAAATTCAGTCAGGTATAGTAAGTGGTATACTTCATATCATACGAGCCATCATACGTACTGCCATGCCATGCATGCCATGCCATTTTGCAATGCGCCCGGCGCCCCGGGGCGAGTCGCGGTCACATGCCAATTGTGCCAATTGCTCCCGACCCCGGGGTCACGCGGCCCAGCTGAGCACAGAGTCTCTGTCGATAGACAATTACGAATAGTGTTCATTCAATTAATTATCATGGTTATTTTTAACCATCGACATCAAAGCGGTGTCGTTATTTTTAAGCGTAAGTAAGTTTCAAATAGGTTAATTACTGGCTAGCAATGAAACGCGTGTTAACAGGACGACGTTTATTTCCGAACTAAAACCGACTTACATTTATATCAATATCTGACAGTAAGTCGTATCTTTGTTCTCTTGGACAGGTTTTGGTCAGCCATCGGTCATGATCCAACAGAATACCAGCGCTGTAGGCATTCTTGTCTGCAGCAATAAGCTGAGTTGAGGCCCTTTTCACAACAACAGCAGACCATCAGACATGATTTAGATATGTTTACCTTTGACTACATAATTATTTTATTATAATTATAACTGTTTCGGTCATTACTGTGTGTGAATTGTAATTGTAATCGTGTTTACAATAGCATTATGTCTCGGATATCGAATTCCTGAGTTTACGGTACGTATTTCCGGTAAAAGCAGCAGTTTTTGGCCTTACCTAGTAGTCAGATTCAGATATTTTATTGGTAAAGTTGTTTAAGATAAGATAAGATTTATTGTGTAAAAGTTTAGGTAAGAATTACAAATATTGCAGATATTGTTGCATAAACATGTCACACTAAACTTTACCTTTACAGGCTTATACACCAAATTCACAAATTAATTAATTTACACTAGTTGTTTACACTAAAAAAATATATGATAAATTTACATGTCATTAATTATTATATTTGAGGTAGGTACATACAGCAATAGGTACTAAAATTAAAAAATTAAAATATAAATGACAGTAGGAATGCATTCCCTAGTCTTTATAATAATATATTAATCTTGTGCTCCATGAAATCTTTAAAACTATAGAACAGCATTTCCATTAGCCATTCTTCCGTAGTCAGATTTTCGTGAGGTTTGTTTTGTGACAGCTGTCTAAACTCATCTGCAATTTATGCGAAACGAGATAACTGTAAATAACAGCTATAATTCATGTAACCGAAGCAGAGTAGAGACAGTATAGAGATGCGCCGAAAATTCGGTATTCGGCATGTTCGGTATATTTCTCCATGTGAATATTTATGATAATTACCGAATATCTTCTTCTTTAGGTCCTGGAGTACCTAGTGGTGCATAGGACTGAGAGAGTGTTCTTCCAATGCGCTGTGTCCGATGCCGAATATTATAATAGGTGAAAATCTTAACGAAGTGAACTCTTGTATACACGTATAGTACGAGTAGGTACTCTTAGTCTACATTTTACAGAAAAAAAAAGTTTATTTCACTTATCAAGAAAATTAAATTGTATCTGACTAGGATTTAAATACGTATGTAAGTACTTACCTAGTCAAACAATGAGTTTGCAAACCATAGGTTATTTGAAAATTTTCAAACACATCACCACTACATTAAAGAGTTATCCTTTCCTAAAGTTTTTCCAACTCGTGCGGTTTTAAGATTTTCCAACACTTCGCTTCTTTTGATTTCCTCTCACTTTTGTGGGCGTAGTAGCGATCAGCGAACAACGCCCCGGGCACCACCCTATGACACCAACTGCAAAAGTTGTAATACTTCAAAAATTGAGATAATTTGGAGCTGGTAATATATGTTATATCTAGCTACTCGCTCGGCAGTGGCAGACCAACAGGCACTATTCTTTATTGAACCAAGGACGCTTCGCGAAACTTGTCAACGTCCTAAGATACTTCTGAGCTTCAGGGCGGAGCTGGGTTGGTTGGAAATCTGGTCAATCCAACATACCTGCTGCATAAAGGACCGCTTACCTGTCTAAATGCGGAAACAAGAGCCTCACAACCTAACCTAACATAACTACTTGCTGATCGCTTCGCGGCCCTATACAGTTTGTACAAACCTCTTTGGCGCGGCAAAGCACGTTTAAAATGAAGAACCGAATAAGTTACTTTTAAGTAGTGAAATGTAATTATCGTGTTAAGTATGTGTGTGCAAATAAATTATAATTCATTCATTCATTCGGCCGAATATTCGGTTCTGTACATTTTGAACCGAACATTCAGCCGACTCGAATATTCGGCAGAGCCAATAAGCGGCCCATCTCTAGTAGACAGACAGTTCGTACCGCTGAGAATGATAACGTCATATCGTCCGGGACATAACATGACAAGCATGACGCATTTTCCCACGGTTGTCTGTCGGGCTGTGTGTAGGAATCGTACTAATACGGGTTTGAAATGAAATTAGGTACTCAGTGTTTAAATTAAACATTTAAGTATACCAGGAAATTAAAAAACCCTGTCAAGAGGGCGCCATTTATAGTTCTTTTTTAATTCCTGGTTGGAGGAGCTAGCCTAGTTGCGAGCACGGTCCGAAAGTGATCGTGCAGGTTAAGCGACGTTGGCGCGGTCGGTACCTGGATGGGTGACCGCTAGTGGCATATTTCATCTGAGCTCCTCCGTGCCTCGGAGAGCACGTTAAGCAGTCGGTCCCGGTTGCTGTCGTTCGACAGCAGTCGTTAAGCCATGTCAGAGGCCTACGGGCGGCCTGAACAACTCTGACAAATAGGTTGGCCACTAACCATACGATAAGCAAGCAAGTTCCTGGTTGGTTGGTTACGAAATTTCTCAAAACGTTCTGAAAAAATTGAAATTTTAACTTCATCATTCTATCGGATTTTTACGTATTTACCTAAATATTTTTACACCCTGACCAGAAAAATGAAAACCCCTGCCATATTGCGGAATTAAATGGAACATTTTTCTTCACAGCGGACTCCATAACACACAGCACAGACTATAAAAGACAGGATTTTTTATACAAGAAGGTCAGGGTACCTATATACAGGGTGGGCCAAGAATTCGTTAACATTTAAACCTAACACCCCGCGCTAATACAAGCCGCGCGGGGAGCGGGGAGGGGCGTTACCACTAGCTCGCTTCTCGGAAATTTAGTCGCAATGTATCGCTTCACGGGGCCGCAGCGCGCTTATTGTGTGAAACAATTTTATTTAAACAACAGTTCGCTCATTACAGTGAGACGCTTATTTCGCGTTGAATACGACTTACACGATTTAAATCAGTGTCCGAGTGCTCCATTAATAAAGAAATGGGTTAAGAAGTTCGAAGAGACGGGATCTACACTAAACGTGAAGCAAACCGGCGGCCCACGGACTTCTCGGAGCGAAGAGAACGTGCAGCGAGTTTCCGCATCAGTTCGACGTGATCCAAATTTATCGACGCGCAAACGTTCGGCTGAATTAGGACTATCCCGAACATCATTGCGCCGTATTTTGAAATTAGACATGAAATTACATCCATATAAGATCCAGTTAGTGCAGGAATTAAAACCTAATGATTTAAATTTGCGCAAGTCGTATGCCGAAACAATGTTAGATCGATTCAATAATTTTGATAACCTCTTATTTTCCGACGAAGCCCATTTCCACCTCAACGGACACGTAAACAAACAGAATTGCAGGTATTGGAGCAGCGAAAATCCCAAATCTAAACACGCGAGGCCACTTCATTCTCCCAAGGTAACGGTATGGGCTGCAATTTCAGCAAAAGGAATTATTGGGCCCTACTTTTTCGAAGATTCTCGCGGCCGTTCGGTTACTGTGAATTCTGCTGAGTATGTGAAAATGTTACGGGAGTTCCTGGCACCGAAGCTACTGGAATTTGCTGGCTACAACCGTAACACATGGTTTCAGCAAGATGGAGCCACTTGTCACACATCCAACGAGTCCCTGCCGGTAGTAAAAGAAATGTTTCCGGAAAAGCTGATTTCCAGACGAGGCGACATCCCATGGCCACCCAGGAGTCCAGATTTAACGCCAGCAGACTTCTTTTTATGGGGTTATTTGAAGAGTCGTGTTTACACCCATAAACCAAAAACACTACGTGAACTAAAGGAAAAAATTAGTGAAGAAATGTCAGCGATCTCGCGGTCTCTTTGTCGACGAGTATTCGAAAATTTCGGTGTTCGCTTAGAAGAGTGCAAAAATCGAAACGGTGGTCATTTAGATGATGTTATTTTTAAAAAATAAATTCCAAATAACTAACTTTCTTGTAAATAAACAATTTTAAAAATATGTCAAATGGTTTTCTTTATATGATTTTTTCAATTGTTAACTAATTCATGGCCCACCCTGTATAAGAATTATTTTTGCTTCATACCTTATATACTTAATTTCTTGTTGTTGTTTCTTTTGAAATGTATGTGTGCAAATAAAGTATGTACCAGTATCCGGGTTTCGGACTCATCATCTGCGCCAGGCCTTATAACAATGAATTGGGGTCTGTTTCTGCGTATTTCTGAGCAAGTATCTACCCGTTTTAAAAAAAATAAGCAAAATAAAATCCTACGCAAATCCACGGCAACATTTCCAGTTTGTTACGGAAGCAGGGTTGCCAACTTTCCCAAATTCGCTGCGCCGGACGTCCGCCGGTCGGAGTTCGCGGGAAATGACATTTTTTCTGAACTTTTTTGAGAACACGAAACGACGCACTTGTTGGCGTTTTATTGTTTCGGAATTCGGATTTGTCATCCTTGTTAGATTTTTTTTATTTTATTTTTATTAATGTGGATCGCTTTTTGTATCGGTGTTGTGAGTTGCGCAGCAGTAGTTCAAAATTATGTTTTTTTATCAGAAAATACTTCAAATCTTTCAAAACAAAATGCATTGTAAAATACAAGAAAAGAGGGTTTTTTTGCGAAGGGTTTGCATGCAAAAGTCACATATTACTGTGCAAACGAGATTGAATTTATGTCGAATTCGTCATTCAACTTCGAGAATCGACATCGGGCCGCAATAAGCTGGTTGACAATTTTTGAGAAACTGGTAAATATTTCATCTTACGGTGTATTTACATGGTGTATTTTGCATTTTTATAAATTAATTTAAATTTTACTACCAAAACGCTCCAACTGTCATGGCGTCTCGAATGACGTCACGCCTTGCAAAACACGCTTTTGTAAAACCAGAGTTCATTGCAAAGATTTGTTATCGTCGTCATAATGACCATTCACATTAGCATTAAAATTGACTTTATTTTAATTTATATTCTATGTAGGTACCTGATTATTAGAGCGTCGGTGGCGTCGTGGCTAGGATGTCGGACTCCCATGCAGGAGGGCCCAGTTCGAAACCAGGCAATGCCATCTACCAATGAGTTTTTCGGTTTTTTCGAAATACTTACGTACATTTACCGGCGGCTCTGACGGTGAAGGAAAAACATCGTGAGGAAACCTGCACACTTAGATAACCAGTGTGTGAAATGGGGAAGGCAATTGCAAACCAACCCATTAAATCTTCCACGAGAGTCGTTCTATGTGATTAATTCCTTAGAATGATCACGACCCTCAGCAATGAGGAACACGACTTAGAAGAAGAAGAAGGTACCTGATATTTTGTACGCCTTTTAACAGGCTGAATACTTTGACTTTAATCTATTTTTAAGATCTTTTACATTATTCTATACAATATTCTGACAAATAAAGTATTTTGATTTGATTTGATTTTGATTTGTATTATTAGAACACTATAGGTCAATTAATGAAATATAATATTTAAATAGCACAAAATTACCGAACCACAATAAACCGCTATCACAAAAACATATGTTTTGCAAGGCGTGACGTCATGCGCTCTGTTTGGTGTTTACTGTCACGTGACCAATGGCTTTATTTTTACGCATTTAATTCTCAAAATATTAAGTAATCCTGATTATTTTAATTGATTTTCGATAGATATCTAAAGATTTAAAAAAAATATCTTAAGAAATCAAAAAATAAAATATCACACATAGGCGTGATACGACGTCATAGGTACAATCGCACCTGCCCTTCGATAAAATGATGTCAAACACGAGTTGGATCAAAGAGAGGGTTCTGCAGAACACATTCAATTGCTTTAATCAGCAGCCCACTCTAGTCCACTGCTGGACATAGGCCTCTCCCAGGGCGCGCCATTGAGTCCGATCTTCGGCTCTTCTCATCCAGTCGCCTGCCAGCCACCTTGCGCAAATCGTCGCTCTTGTGTAATATCTCAAATATCTTGTCTAGTATTTTAAATTAGTGTTTATTACTGTCGATTTTTATTTTCCTTTATA
The DNA here is from genome assembly GCA_947369225.1 of Hofmannophila pseudospretella. Lineage (NCBI taxonomy): Eukaryota > Metazoa > Arthropoda > Insecta > Lepidoptera > Oecophoridae > Hofmannophila > Hofmannophila pseudospretella. The sequence continues at coordinate 1,415,561 of OX376324.1, forward strand.
AAAATGGAAACTCTTAAGTTAAGTACGATCAATTACGACTATTACTTTTAGTAGGTGGGTTATAAGTACTTAGTTTAGTTACAGAGATAACCTTAGCGATTAGGTCCCACCCAGCTCGGTATTTAGGCCCTAACTCTAGCCCTATGACTTTATTATGACATTAGCGTGAAATGCCACTGTGTTCGACCTTCCAGATATAAGTACTAACTGGGTTTAACTAGCTGAATTATACGTTAAACTCATGTACCTACCGAAACTAAGATATGAAATCCGAGTACAAAAATATAAACAAACAAATGTCATTGTCAAAGTGACATTTCAGGGGTTCTTTCGTTCGTTTGTTAATTACGTAAGGGTCCCGAGGGGGAGGGGGTTTTAAAAATATCTACATGACCTTACGGGGGGGGGGGGGGGGGGGGTTAATTCGCCTGGGAATAGAGTTGCCGTCACTAATAATTGCCATCGCCGGACGAAGATTTCAAAAACCCTGGACTTTTGTGTAAAATCAGATTTTGTCCCCGGACATAGTACATACTTTTCATTATAAAATGCATCTTCCGAAGAATACTACACTTAAGAGTACAAATGGCGCCCTCTTGATAGGGTTTTATTTTCCTGGTCAGAGCTTTGTACTACCTAAAGGTTATAATTGCCTGTATTCAACTCAACTTGAAAACCTGTGGGCGAAGAACGTGAAGGAACGAACACCCCTAGGAGAGGGAGAAATTTTTTTCTAGAGAATATCTTTTTCCAAATCTAAGAACATCTAAATGTGTCTAATGTCTAAGTCTTCAAATTGTACCTATTTATTTTATTGAAATTTTACATTAATTACCTATTATAGATTTTTACATAGACGGAAGTCGCCGTGCAATTGATCGATGTATACGAAAATCTGTATATAATAAAACACATGTGCAAACCGAAATAGAAAGGTAAGACTGTACGAATAACCTGTTAGTTAAATGTTAGCGATATTTCATAGTTATTTGACGTTTCGGGGTTAAGTGCCGGGTTAACTTTGTCATTGGTTACCACATTGTAACCTTATGTTATGTAGGTAGGTACTTAGGTTTAAGAGAGGTGTTAAATTAGTTTGTATGTAAAGTGCTTACATCAGCAGCCTTTTAATGTCCCCAATGTTGGGGCACAGGCCTCCCTTTGCACAAGGGAGTTATGGGCCATGATCCACCGAGCGGGCCCAGTGGCAGTGGATTTCACACGCCTTTGGATGGACATGCAGGTTTCCTCACGATGTTTTCCTTCACCGTTAGAGCAGCGGTTAACATACATAAGTCTTCGAAAAACTCCGAAAAACTCATTGGTACATATATATTTTATATTTTTTTTATGTACTGCTAAACCCGCATTTGACCTCGATCTCTCCTGATGGTAATCGACGATGAGGTCGACGATGGAGCATGCGGGTCCAGTAAATGCCTATTCACTCTGGCCTTGAAGATTCCAAGGTTGTAGGTTTCGGGAAATACAGACGCCGGCAGGTTGTTCCATTCCTTAGCCGTTCGCATAATGAACGAAGAAGCAAATCGCTTCGTACGAGCAGATGGGATATCAACAACATAAGGATGGAACCCCTCCCCGCGCCTGGCACGGCACATGGCATAGATGGTATGAGTATAGTTTCTAACCCGGACCTCCCGCATGGAAGTCCGGTGTCCTAGCCACTAGGCCACCGACGCTGTTAACTACTTATTTAATATTAATTTCCAATTTACAATGTCAAGAAATTATAAAAAAAACCTATTGCGACAGGGTTCCACACAGTAGGTATAGCTTTAGGCAATGATATCTCTTCCACTGTACTTCATCATCATCAGTAGCCTACTCTAGTCCACTGCTGGACATAGGCCTCTCCCAGGGCGCGCCATTGAGCCCGATCTTCGGCTCTTCTCATCCAGTCACTGCCAGCCACCTTGCGCAGATCGTCGCTCCATCTAGCAGGACAGCGTCCCACACTACGTTTCCCCAAACGCGGTCTCCACTCCAGAACTCGTCTACCCCAGCGGTTGTCGGTTCTGCGACAGATGTGACCGGCCCACTGACACTGTACTTAGGGAGGTACAAATACAATACAAATATACTTTACAAAACAATGTGCAGAAGGCGGCCTTATCTCTTTAAGGCCTTATCGCTTCTTCCAGGCAACCTTCAGTTATGTCGTAAGTTCTCAGATGTATGAAGGTCATCTTTTTGTCGCGTGGCTAGTGGCCCCTGGCCACCTGTTGTCAGAGTTGTTCAGGCCTCCCGTAGGCCTCTGACATACCTAGTCTAACAACTGCTGACGTGGTATTTTATGAAGTCTTTTTTTTACCATACCTACTTGCTTGCCGCATGATGTTTGCATATAAAATGCGCACGCGACTGGAAATCCAGCGGGTAAATAATTCCATTTCAAATGGGTCAAGTTCGCGAACATTAAGGTAACTGTCCACTGTACGCAACGCAATACAATACAAGAATACTTGATTTGATAATCTTTCGCAATCGAAGAGTGGTATCGATTCCGGGGTGGCCACCTTTAACGTTAATCGCTAAACGAAAAGTCCCTTTTTCTCCTACACAAATTCGTATGTGAGTGACCGTGACAGTTTCATTTAGGTTTGGCGGCCATCGCAGAATCGAAGCCAATGTTGGTCACACCAGCATGGGCGAACTGAGATCATTGTAAGTAAATATAAAATGTAAAGAATAAATATAAAAAAATAAAATGTATTTTACTTTTACAACAGCATAGATATGTTTTACAATAACAGTAACCAACAACATTAATAATTGTAAAGTGGGCGAATAGATCGGGGCATTACCCAGCACGGATGCTGTTTATCAGTCCCATCTAGTAAAATATTGCAATTAATTTAATCTTTGGTTTAGTTACATTTCATTTGCCGTTATTTATTGGACAATAAAATAAATGCTAAGTACCTAAACGCAATTTCTATAACAGAAACAAAAACAAACTTGCTTTAGACTTAGTAAAGTAAACACATCATTTATGGGACACTGTGTACGGTTTTATAATAAGATACCTGATACTGTAATAAATAAAAAGACCCATATAAGACTGCCCTTATGTGACCTTACCTTGGTTATTATAAAATAAATGACTACTTAAATGATAAAGAGACTTGGTCCTAAATTCAGCTCCAGCTCTGCACATTGTGTATATATATATATATATATATATATATATATATATATATATATATATATATATATATATATATATATATATATATATATATATATGATTGTATTCGTAATTATTGTAAGATATTTATTTATTTCAAAAGATGTGCTGCTGAAACTTTCTTGCGCCGCTCCTTACCTTTCAGCTACAGCACCTTACGAAGCGGTGGTAGAGTGAAAAAGAATGACGTTGTAAAAATGTACTATAATGTACTCATACTTACAACAAAAATCATTTTGATTTTGACTGCAATGTAGTTTGTTCAATTTTGGGTAGGTAGACAATAGATTCGATTGCCGATTCCCACGACCCCAGACCACATATCACGGGGCCCCCTGAGACTGAGGATCACTGGATTTGTACCAGACAGGGACTGGTCACGTAAAGTACCGTCACTGCTGCAACAGATAGTGTCGCTACTATACCAAGTTGTTGCATTACCTTTGTCTTGCGTTGCGTATAGTGAACGCTCCCCTTTAAGCGATCCGTGCGTATGTTCGTTCACGCGTCATCGATCGGCGCACGAGTCGGAAAAAGTGTGGAATTTACTGAGCACACAATGTTTCCAGCAATTATACTAATTTCTCTTGGACGTGATAGGAATATTGCCAGAGGCGTGCAATGTGTAAAAATGTTTTAATTTTATTTATTATGAATTTCTCATGCAATTAGAAAAAGGGTGAAAAAAATCCGCGAGCAGGATTTGTGTTAAGATGAGCCGCGATAGCTCAGTTGGTTAAAGCACTGCCACGGTTCAAATTCTGCTCGTGACATATTTTTTCATCCTTTTTGAACGAATGAATGAATACACTTTATTGCATTAAATTTAATTTGTAATTATTTTTTAATTTTTCTAATTTATTCGTGTAAATAAATATATATTTATTTATTGTCTATAATATGTATAACTATTTACTTAGGTACTCTTACAAATGCCTCAAAAATAAATAAATTAAAAAATATATAAAGAAATCCACAGTTTAATCGAGACGAATTTTTTATTTCAGAGCATTTTTTTAACGATTTTGTAGGCAGGTACCTAGTTGATATTTCTAATAATAAGTTTGATATTTCAAGCACAAAATAATTAAGATTTTAATTAGAATTTATAAACACGTCAAGATATGGCGTTAATTATAAAGCAACGCCGTTCGATCAGCGAGCGAGGCATACCGTGTCGAGCCGTGCGGTTCAATTTGCCATACATTTTATATCCGTATTGTACCTATTACGTGCACCAAGCAGAGGAGAAATTACTGCGGTTTTACCTACTTAAATAAAAAAATCACCTAATCAAATAATGTAAAATAATATAGGTAATTGACATTGGGTATCGTATTTGCAGCCGTGCACTCATCATGCGATTGGAAATTTTGCACGGTTTTGCTGCAATTTTGTGTCATACGCATGCCACGCGGTTTTGTCGCAATTTTGCTTCATGCGCCCGCCAAGTTTACACGGTTTTACTGCGATTTTGCTTCATGCGCCCGCCAAGTTTACACGGTTTTACTGCGATTTTGCTTCATGCGCCCGCCAAGTTTACACGGTTTTACTGCGATTTTGCTTCAAGCGCCCGCCAAGTTTATGCGGTTTTGTTGCAATTTTGCATTACGCGTCCACCAAGTTTACACAGCTTTGTCGCAATTTTGCGACATGCGTATGCCAAAACTGCGCGGATGTGCCGCAAAAATGTGGCATGCGCTTCCTCGCATAAATTGCATTTTTTCACAGTTGAATTTAGGGTTAATCTAGAAAATATTTTTTCTACTCGGTAATTTGTTCAATATGAAACCACAATCAATAACAAAAACTACTTCATTCCTAAGGGTCGTTACGTAATGAACGTCGCGGTGTCGTAACACTCATTACGACACCGCGAACCTACATTACGATACCGTCAACTCAATTAAATACAAAGTAAATTTACTAATAGTTTCTTGATATTTTATACAAAATTGGTAGTTTATGAAAAAAAAGTCACAAAAAAAATATTTAATGCCGTCTACACAAGACGACAACTTGAACCACGCACTTTTGTCGACGAAGTTTTTACGAGCTGTCATGGCGTGTTGGATGCTTTACAATAGTTTGTAATTTCAATTATTTAGGTATTTCATGGTCGTAGAAAAAGTATTGTATGCAACTGCACGTAATTAGCCATTGTAACTCATTTTTTCTATTATAAAACTAAAAACTCTTTTACAATGGCTGTAAATACGTGTCAGTTGCTTAAAATACTGTTATGTATTTATCAAATGTTTATAATTTTGTGGAATTCTATACTGATTGAAATTCACTTAGAAATATTTTGAGAATTGTTTTACTGTTCCCCCAACTAGGTTTTATAACACGAGAACCACAGACCTGACCCTGTCCATATTTTAACTCTATCAATCTAAGTCTCCGACTTCACGCGTCCGGTTTCAGCCCCGGTTCGGTTTGCTGCATGCAACCAATCACATGCTTTCCGCTCTCCCCCCACTTGAAATTCGCGCTTCGTGATTAGATGCGGTGAACCGAACCGGAATGTAACCGGCTTTTATAGTCCGAGGCTTAATATACCACCAATCTAACAGAGATCTTCTCTCTCTTTCCAGCCAGAAGAGCTACGCGAGTCCGTGGAGTTGGACGACGGTGACGGCGACGGGCGACTGACCGCGGGCTCCGCGCGGGCACGCGCACGCGCAGGCGCCCGCGCAGCCGCACTGAGCGCACCGGGGGAAGGAAGTGCTGGCGACCCGGGGGAGCGGCGAGACAAGGGGCCGCGGAAAGTGTCATGATTTTATAAAAGAATAGGGAACAGTGTGAGGAAAATTCAGAGATACTTATACAAAGAAAAACCATATTGATAACCCAATAAAATGAAATATATACATCACGTTGAGAGCGTAATATTTATATGGATATTCGAACTGCTTACCTTACACATAATGTACAGTCGAGCGCAGGTCAACCTACCCACACGTCAAAATTTGAGACTCTGAAATGTATCATATTGCGCAGGCATAAGGTGGAGATTTAATCGAAGGTTTTTGACAGATGGTAGGTATACTATAGCTTGTAGTCGACTGTACAAAAGTAAACGATTATTTTGCAAATAAGTACCAACCTACCTATATCATATAACGTTACTTGGAATATTGCCTTATATGTATAACAACTTTGCTCTGCTCAGTTTTTCACAATATTTTGTGGAACATTTATCCCTTACGGCAATATCATTTTGCGCAAAAAAAAACTTGCCGTATTTTGCCGCAAAATTGCATCAAACGCATGACGGGTACCGCATTCTCCACACCGTCATGCGTAACCAATAAATTTATTTTCTAAAAAGAATCATGACACTTGGCTCAGCGTCGCAGATCCCGCAACCCCCGGGGAGGTGAACGAAATGATCCGTCCGAAGATGCTAGACCCCGCATTGTGGCTCGCTGTGGTATGTCGTCCCAGCCGTGGACTCTCTACTGAAATGGGAACTTGTCTGTATTTCACTTGCTTTTATGGCTAGGACATAGTATACTACGCAAAAAGTCAGTTTATTATGAAATTGTGAAGCTAAAATCTGGATCTCAGAAGCATTAAACTGTATGCGATAACCGAATTTACGAATGAGACAATTCTGTATAAAAAATGGTCAGGTTTGAACTTTGATTAGGTAAGTATAAAATTGGTAAAACAATCTTAAAGTTTTTAAATTATTTATTAAAGAAACTTCTGGTTATAACTTGTCACAATACCTAAGAAATCGAAAATGGTAGAAAGGCATTTACAGTATTATGCTTCTGAGGTCCAGAAATTAAGGATAGGTATATTGTCGATTAAGTCTCAAAGCTTAACTACATTAAATATCCGCCACACTATCAAATTAGAGCTGCTTTTAATGGTTTAGATTACGTAATTACTTACAAAAAACCACGACCAAAAAAAAATTGCTCGAGTTATTTTATTAGACTACTAAGCTAAGTAAACTTTTTTCGCCAACCTCATTATTTTGTACATGTTATCAGTAATAGCTGTAACAGCGTGTACGTACAGACAAGTTCGCACCATTCGTGTTTAACTACCGGAACGGTATCACGGTATTGCTAATCTACTTAAATAGAAAACCACCAGACTGAGCATCTACTTTACTAACCGATCATTTTAACGGTACATCTTTAACTATGTACATAATGGAACACCGCCGCTGTTAAGTTCTCTAATCTTGTAAAAACAAACTTATCCTTTTGTAAATGGTTTTCCAAAGATAAACTCGTAGGTATGTCGTCTGAAACTTAATAAGAGTCGTTACAATCCTAAAACTACAGTTCAGATTGAAATTGTGCATGTTACGGACATTTGAAATTTAACGAAAAAAACATACCTACCTTCATTAACTTAATTTCAATGTAAGTACTAAAAAGTAGATGCTCATAATTACCATATCCCTAAGTAATAAGGAGCGTGAAATCGGGTACTCTGACGGAATGGACTGCTTAGTGCGTAATTCTTTACTTTAGTTGTGATATTTATACGAGGTGCGCGGCGCGTACGCACGCAGCGCGTAGTTCCAAACCAGTGCAATCATTGGACTGTATAATTAATGTATATCGTAGTTAGAAAAGTTAAGTGGCGGTATGAAGCATTTAATTTGTGTAAGTACGGCTGCATGCGGGTCGAGTTTGGAATTGACTTTGATTTTGTTATGTCATTATCACGCATTGTGTTGTATTTGTTATAGTACTATGGTTGTTTTCATATTACTGAAGTCTTAACTCTAAATAACTATAATTTTGTAAAATCCTATAAGCAGGTTTTAATTGAATACTTATACAATGTGCAAAGAGCATGGAGCCTGGCACACCTACTTTCCGTGATTTAAAAAAAGGCTATTTCTTGGCGATCGATCCCAGCCCGATAATTCGATAAAGGACACCAATAGAAACATAAAATATATCTTGAAGAAAACTCCTAAAGTATCTCTGAACCCAGATATTTGAAGTCGAAAGTTTCAATATTTTTAGTAAGATTACAAGGTTAAATATCTGGGTTCGGAGATACTTTAGGAGTATTTGTCAAGATATGTTATATGTTTCTATCGAATTAAGCTAGGATCGATCGCCAAGAAATTGTCATATTTTTCAAAATTTCGGTTAGTAGGTGTGCCAATAAGGTTCCATGGCCTTTTAAAAAATGCCTCCACTAAAATGCTTAGAACAGTGGACAACTATTTTAAGCTAAAAATTACGGCAATTAGTTAAAATCTAATAAAACCTTGACATTAGTCTAGTTTTATATTGGGTTTATTGTAGCTAAAATTAATTTTGGGATCTTATTAGTATATTTTTTTGGTTATAACAATATAAACGGTCCTACAAGCAATATACACATTGGTCCTATAAACATTGTGAAATATATATTATTGTGAGAATAGATCGTTAAGTTTGAAAACTGTTATTTGTATACATTATTTTCAAATTCGACCCGTATTAGTCACTTTAATACATAAAGTACATACTATTGCAAGCCGAAAACTTCTAGCCATCAAATAAGAGCCATAACTGACGCCGATTCATGCGGCTGAGATGCCAGAAGCAATCCAAGGCAGTTTCAAGATGTTTCTCTTATCTAACTAAATACTTATCTGGCATACAACCAGTGACGTGACTTATGGCATTTATATCTAGTTGGTTGTAATAATGTGCTACAAGTTATCGACTTAGTAATAAATTCTGGTTAAAGTGAGGGTAGACTGCAGTTTGCGATCTCTTTCATTTAGTATTATAGCACCACATGACAAACGTAGATATCTCTCCGTTGTTGTCTCTCTCACCTTGGTCAGCTTGATGTCTGTGTTAGAGTCGTATAGATAATATCGATGCATGTTTCCATGCCTTCGAGAATTTTATTGAAACTGATTGTTTCATTTTATTAGACAGTAGTTTCTAAGGTATTTTGATGTTCAAGATCTTATTTAGGTATAATAATAACACAAAATACTACTTTTATTACTACCAATTTCTGCAAGAGATTGGGCGGATCCCTTATAAGCTTGGACCCATTTTTTTTCGCTTCCAACCAAACATAGTGCATTTTATAGATCTTGCTTAAAACTATATTTTTTATTAGGGAGCAAATACCCTAAGTCATGTGGAACAGAAGTTTTATTGAGTCTCTGGGGAAACAAAATAATTAGAATCAGAGCAATTAGTATGTAGACATTTTTGGTCTTCAGCTCCTGTCCTACACGACTTAGGATGTTCCTTCCATAATGAAAGATGTAGTCCTTGGTGAGATCTATCAAATAAGCCGTGCTTGGTTGGAGGCGAAGCCGTGGGTCCAAAAGCGCCCAATCTCCTTTGCGTCACGCGCATGGCTAGTTTGTACCACAGTGCCGCAAAGTCATGCGCGTGATGGTGCCGCAAAATTGTGGAAAGCATGGTGGGTTCGCGCGACGATGCCGCAAAATTACGGCATGCGCGACTAACGTGTCAATATGTAAACCAGTCCATGCCATTATGGCAGATCAGATAAATACTCACATCCTGAACCGAACGGAAGCTACATGTCAATGTTAATTATGAATGATGGTTTAAAATCTTCCAAGTCATGGGAACGTGCTATCGATGCAACATTTTTTTACATAAAAATACTTATTTATTTTCGTTATGTTTTAAGTTTCCACGATTTTAATTGTTCACGTTGCTTTCCTTCGGAATCTTTATCGATTTTTAGAATTATTGAACTATTAATAATAAGTACAATCTCTCGTGCGATAATGTAAAACGGGGATGGAACGGGTGTAATTACAAAATGATTAATAAATGTTTATGTAATAGATGTAATGACTACTTTTCTAGTGTACAATTCCATTTTTTCTATTCCGGTGTAGTCACTAATGATTGTTGAATGTTAATCATACATAACCTGTCTAAAGTTGATTCTAGACTTGCTCATTTACGTGTTTAGTCGTTGATATAATATCAGCGTGGATTGCAGCTTAGGCAATGTATGGAGCCCTAAGCTGGGATTGGTTGAAATGGTCAGAAACCAGCCTAAATCGGTCTGGGCCCGTTCTGTCCCCACCTTGAAGAGTAGGCTACGTTGTATTGTAACATTGTTGGTTATTATCAGTACTCACTATCCAAAAGTTTCCTGATCGTAACTTATTGACTAATAAATGAAATTACGCTTCTAAAGTGTACTATTACATAAATATGTAAATATAGGACGAACTAATACTTACTATAATAGTGAATGTTGTAATTTGTATATAAGTAATGAAAATTAAATTTTAAATACATAGATACAATTGTGCGTATTTATTACTTTTATTTCCTATCCTAGCGATCATTTTACCTAGGCTATATAATAAAACCGAATGAATGCTCGAGGTATTAATTCACATTCATCATAAATCTCAGTCTATTATCTCGAAAAATATGCATTACAGATAGCATGTAAGATTGCTGCAAACTTGATTTTTCTTTGATATTAAATTGCAATGTCAAGTATGTAGAGACAAATTTATGTATAGGTACTTGCTGCAAGTTTTATTTTTTCCCACCTTAAGTATCTTATCTATGTACTCGAAAAATATGCATATCCAGATAGCATGTAAGATTGCTGCAAACTTGATTTTTCTTTGATATAAAATTGCAATGTCAAGTATGTCGAGACAAATTTATGTATAGGTAAATACTTGCGGTTGTTGGTACTTGGTGAATCTTGTAGTACATGATCAGACTTAAATAATATACCGTTTCACGTTTTTTTTTATTGTTTTTTATTAATTACGACCGGTTTCGTTTACACATCTTCAGGTATTACTGAAGATATGTGAAATACCTGAAGATGTCTAAACGCAACCGGTCGTAATTAATAAAATACAATGAAAATACCGTAAAACAGTATATTATTTAAGTCTTATTATGTATAGATACTTGCTGCAAGTTTGATTTTTTTCCCACCTTAAATCTCAGTCTATTTCCTCGAAAAATATGCATTACAGATAGCATTGTAAGATTGCTGCAAACTTGATTTTTCTTTGATATTAAATTGCAATGTCAAGTATGTCGAGACAAATATATGTATAGGGTACTTGCTGCAAGTTTACCACGTAACCTAACCTATACATAAATTTTCACGAACTTTGGTAAAAACTCGTATGATACACGTATGGCGCATCAAACATGTTGTAAATCTGAAACAAATTTACATTGCTATCTGGAAAATGAATATAAAAATGTCGTATAAAATATTTTTTTAAGTACCTAGGTATAAAACATAAAATTATTTCATTACTTAGTTAGGTAGCTAAATCCATCGTCAATCAAATTAACACTTTGGAAATTCGCAAATTTTTAACACGACGAAATTATTATCCAATCTATAGGGTAGGTCCCTCTTGTTCTATGGAACATGACGTAATAGAACAATTTGAGAAAATATTGTCCCTATTTGTACTATAGAACAGTTTGTACTTTTTGTCTCAAATGGTTCCATAGAACAAACTAAGTATATATATACAGGCTGTAACATTAAGAACGGTCAGTATGGGAAAGTCTGAAACTATAAGACATACGAAGATCTGTTCTTAGGAACCATGTCATCAATTTTAGTAACAAGAAAAACTGTATTCATACATTTTTTTTTAAAACTGTACTCAGCCTGGGAATCGAACCCGGTTGTTTTGAAAAAAAAAATCCAACACTATTTCTATTTAGATATCGATTACGTTAAGGATGAAGTGCACAAAACAAGCTACGACACAATTGAAGACCTAGAGACCAGCAGCCATAGAGACAATTTTAACGCAAATTCACCACCTGAAGATACAACATTCAATAGTAAGATCGTTACCTAAACGAGTGGAATGTTGTATTTTACAAAATGGTAGTCATTTCGAACACCTACTAAAATAAATTAAAAGATATGGAAACAATGCGTTTTATTAATTTTAAACATCACGTTTCATACTAACATTTATTCCTTAAGACCTACACAATCGATATCTAAATAGAAATAGTGTTGTATATTTTTTTTCAAAACAACCGGGTTCGATTCCCAGGCTGAGTACAGGTTTTTTTTAAATGTATGAATACAGTGTTTCTTGTTACTAAAATTGATGACATGGTTCCTAAGAACAGATCTTCGTATGTCTTATAGTTTCAGACTTTCCCATACTGACCGTTCTTAATGTTACACCCTGTATAAACTTCTTGAAGTTGATATGTAAACTGGCCACTCGAGAATGATTTGCTACCACTTGTCTTAGTGACATTGATGATCAGATGGTTACTCACGGACAGAAATTATAATGCCGAAACGCACCATAACGGATTTTGAGAGAGCTGCAGTCGCAGGGTACTCACTTCTTTATTGTTGTTTGTTTACAATTAATGTCATTCAGGTCTTATATATCTCATCATGGAAGAATTTGGGAAGAGCGATTCCCATTTAGTTCTGTGCATTCACAGACAAATAAAAACAGGAGCAAAAGCTAGTATGTAGTTCTATAGTACAAATAGGGACAATATTTTCTCAAAATGTTCCATTACATCATGTTCCATAGAACAAATGGGACCTACCCAATCTATTCATCCATACAGCTCACATCAGAGCTATTATAAAAATAATAGAAGACAGAAGTTATGTGTAATGAACATTCTGTGGTGAGGCATCCAAATTAAAAGTCATATTGAAAAATCAATATAATGTATTAGAAATATAATAATTACAATTACTATTAATATACACATATCGACATGATTGTACACGTTTATTGGGAGTCTGGGGTAATGTATAGCTATGTACACATTGTACAGGTTGTCACAAAATACCTATATCACAGGATGCAAATCATCATCATCTCATCAGCCTATTAATGTCCCCACTGTTGGGGCTCAGGCCTCCTCTTGCACAACGGGGGTACGGGTCATGATCCACCGAGCGGGCCCAATGCTGATTGGTGGATTTCACACGCCTTCGGAAATTCAGGTGCGTGCAGGTTTCCTCGCGATGTTTTCCTTTACCGTTAGAGCAGTCGGTAAATGAAGTCTTTGAAAAAATCCAAAAAACTCATTAGTACATGCCATGGTTTCGAACCCGGACCTCCTGGGAGTCCGGCGTCCTAGCAAATACAAATGGTAATAGACAATAGTTATTTTAAGGGGAAGAAATTAGGTACTAACAACTTTTGAAGGTCACAGAAAAAATATTCAAAGTTGCACGGATACCAAGTCATGCTGTAAGAGATCAATAAAGGTATTTTGGTACTTCCTGTAATTAGATAAAAATACAAATAGGATATTACCTTGGATATTTCATAAACCAACATTTTACATAATAAAAGATAACAATTTAAATAACAGGTTCGGGAGATTTCTGGACTTGTCCAAAAATCCCCCGCCGGCACTCCCCTGGGGGATTGTCGCGGGGGATTTCTGGAATGAGCCAACATGAACACATAATATGAGACATGGTAGAAAACCCACTCACAGAAAAGTCGCCTAGCACTCTTACAAGCACTTTCTCGACCAAGAATTAAACCTAAAACTCCTTGTACACAAGGCAGATGCCGTACGAACTAAGCTGTCTCCTACACCGCCAAACGTATTTTTTATATTAAAGGAATGCAGACTAGCAACTGGGCCACCAGCTGATAAATGTCACTTCACTAAAACATTGCAAGAGTTTTCGATGCGTTGGTAATCTTGAGGACTTAAGATCCGCGTCCATTGCGTCGTAAAGAGTGTCGGTATTTACGAATTCGTATGGTCAAAATGCTGACGACGCAGTAGACGCGTAGCTTTAGATAAAGTGCCTCGTGTGTCGCTAATAGGGTAGTTTCCAAGTATCAAATAATAAAAGCATTTCTTAAAAATTAAGAAATAGTCATAAATTGATGGTCAAATGTGAAAACAGAATTAAAATTCGTTGAAAAATAAAATAGCTGCAGGCAATCGAAAATCAGAACGGTAGAAAGAAACGGCAAAAGAGAATTATGACGTCACTGTTCCCTACACGCGGGTCCTGGCTACATATAAAGGACTGTTTTGCTAGAAAGGCACAAAACATCTGTCCAATACTAACTTTAACCATTAATATATTTGATGTTAGACGAGATATCGAAAAACTAATTTCAGATCTTTCTTTAGTATCCTTGTAAGTTGATTGAGGCAATAAAAAAAATTAGGTCAATACCATATTACGCTGGCTCTCTTACTACCGCTTTACGGCAGAAATAGATTGAAACGTTTGTCGAAACTAGAAAATCTAGTAACGTAGTTCGATTCGAGATAAAATGAATGTAGTACGGTTTAAGTACTCAAGCGCAATCTATTGGGGACATACAGAAACAGTTTGACGAGTTTCGGTCTTGGATAATGTTTTGAGAAGAGGATAGATGTCGCTGTTACTGAATTCCTAGACAATTGTGATGAATACTGTAATGTATTCTTTATTATATAATATCCTGTTAGGTTTTCTCCAATTTCTGGGGTCAGTTGAGAGCGAAGCTCACGGGTCCAGGACCAAGTGAGCTTCACTTCCTAAAGCTATTTCACCTGACGGTTCATTCTGTAAAAAAATTCGTACGATACAAGTGTTCAGGATTGCAGCTTTCTGCATTGTGATATATGTATTTTTGGGGAGATCTATTAGTTGCAAACTGTGATGTAAATGTTTGGGTATTACGCCTGTGCTAGAGAGCACCAGTGGCACAATGTATACTTTATCTAGGTTCCATATTCTGAGTACTTCTTCTTTTAATTGTGTATTTATGTATTCTTTATTATTATTATTATTAACTCTTTATTGTACACAAACAATATAATACAAACTTATACAAAAATATGTGAAACACAAAGGGCGTGACTTATCTCTAAGAGAGATCTCTTCCAGCAAACCCCATAAAACGACAATTTGATTCATATCAAGGCAGGCGAATTGTACACCTATATGCTAAATAAATATACCTACTTAATAATACAAAATACGTACAAAACGTACGTATACGTAACTACTCTACTTTAACTGTAGAGTAGGCCATAGAGTATACCGTAGAGCGTCGGTGGCACAGTGACAAGGACCGTAAACCGTGCAGTGCCATGTACCAATGAGTTTTTCGTATTTTTCGAAGACTTACGTACATTTACCGACTGCTCTAACGGAGAAGGAAAACATCGTGAGGAAACCTCCACACTGAGATGACCAGTTTGTAAAATGGGGTAGGCACAAAAGATCCTCAAGGGTCGAAGTGCCGCTGGGTTACCAGGTGATACCAGGAGGTCAATTCTCAAATCGGGATATAATATCGAAACTCGATAAATATCCCGTCTCACATATCCGACTATAAATATCACGTAAAATATCGACTGACAGGGCCACGCTGCATGTCGATCGCTAGAACTCGATAAATATCGAAGGTGATAACATTGTGAGCGTCGGTGGCGTCGTGGTTAGTACGTCGGATCCCGGGAAGGTCCGAGTTCGAAACCAGGCAATGCCAATCAACCAATAAGTTTTTCGGTATTCTCGAAAGACTACGTACATTTACCGATTGCTAACACGGTGAAGGAAACCTGCACACTGAGATAACCAGTGTGTGAAATGGGGAAAGCAATGACAAACCACCCCATTAAATCTGCCACGAGTCGTTCCGTGATTAATTCCTTAGAATGATCACGACCCTCAGCAATGAGGATCACGACTTAGAGGGGGGAAAATGTGAGAGTAGCAAAAAGTCGTGTCCTTCGATATCCGCCATTTTTTTTTCGATAATTATCTACTGTCATATTTATATCACTTCGTGAGAATTGGCGTCCAGGTAGGCATAAAAAACCCTGTCATGCCATTGGCAGTTTTATAATCTGTGTTATGAAGTTCGCTATGAGAGAATAATTCCATTTAATTCCGCAGTATGGTGAGGGTTTTCATATTTCTGGTCAGGGCATAATTTCATTTATAATACCTTTGGTGATATAAAATATCCGAGGCATAATTAAATCACAGCTGGGAGAGGCGGCAAATATATAAGGTCCTTTTTTATTAGTAGCAAATATTTGGAGGGGGGTATGTGTTGGTCATTTGTACCACTATACACAAAAAAATAACCGTTACTAGTATGAAAATTATCCATACTAAAGAAAAATATACCCCATTATTTTGCGTCTTGGTGGCATAAACTCATCCATGTCATTATGAATTTAACGAGTTTCATTCATACTTCTTATTTCAGTATTAGAATAGCAATAATTCATTCATAAAAACAATTTTTTTTTACCCTATCGTTATTGGTATAACCTATAGATGAAACCCTAGAAATATTTGCTGATAATAAAATAGGACCCTATATACAAACGGCCCCGACATACAATGGATACGAACATTTAAAATAGTTACTCCAAGTTAGATATAATCATGGTAATTACCATGATTTTGATAATTATCAAACACTTGATAATTACCATGATTTTGATTGATGAATTCATCAATATCACAACTTACAATAAAAACCTTGCGCACACCTAACCTAATACAGCGTTATCTCTTACAGGTCTTCATATTTAGGACTGAACTACACGCGTCCGGTACCAGCCCCGGTTCTGTTCGCTGCAACGGATACATAGATAGTTGTTTTTTAAGGTAAAAGGAACTGAGCCCATACAGCCATATCTGATGTAAACAACTCTTTCAAGTCTCCATTAAAATGCTGGTGTGACACATTTCAATGCTATCTGGGAGAATCTTCCACGCTGCTGCACCATCCGAACCAAAGGCGTCCCGGACGCAGTATGGCTCTTCAAAAACCAGCCAAGTACGGATCGGGCTGCAGCGTCTTATTTGACTTTATTGTACTGTCCCACACATTAATCACATTTTAACACCATTCTTACTTGAAAAGCACTACTGTAAAACAATTTGCAAGACAACGAAAAAAAGCTGGTGTGGACGCGACAAAAGCGCGGGAGAAACTCTCCGATAGATAGATATATAAATTTTTTATTTGTTCTTACAATAAGAAAGCTTACAAACTACATACATTATGTATGCATGAATTTAACAATACTATATCGACAACAACAAACAGACGCTGACTCAGCATTTGTTGCTGCGCTGAACTTCCGTCAGAGCCATCATATGCTTTCCACCCTCAAAGTCAACACTTCGCGATTGGATGCAGCAAACCGAACCGGGGCTGGAACCGGACGCGTCCAGGCCTTGTATGAGACAAGTAAAAAAAGCCTTCTCCACGTAAAGGAGACGAGAAAGAAAGCCTTCTCCTATCTTAACTAAGAGTTAATTAAAAGTATAATCACAATTCCTTGAAATTACTAAGGGACATTAATATATTTAAGGACAAGGTATCGACGGCAGCGGGCAGGCAATAATGGACATTATTGTCGTTTGCATAGATTTCAAAATTCAATGGACGTGGTCCGCCCGCGTCGCGTCTCCACCCGATGTATCTTTGCTGTGGCCTGCGGTTTACTGTGAGTTGCAGGTAACGTCGTTAATGTTAAAGCTTCATTAAGTCTCCTGTCATCTCTATGTAGAGCTACGGCGTAGAAAGGGCCGGCGTATTTAATGAAGACTTAACTTTAAGGACCTTTTGTGCAATTGACGGTTAGGGTTGGACCTCACTTGCCCGCACGGAACCGTATTTTCCAGTAACTCTATCCTTTTTCGTCGCTCAGAAACATGCTTCGCTAGAGCGAGAAATACTGCTTTAAAGCTGCTTGAAAGCGGGCGTATGGAAGCAATCTTTCTCGCTCTAGCGAACGATGTTTCTGAGCGACAGATAGGGATAGAGTTATAGACGCTTCACTATATAATAATACTCGTTTTATTACGATAATATTTTACAGATTTATTGTTACTGAAAATGACACTAATAGACAAAAGAATAATTAATTTTCCTATCCACACTGTCACTGTCTTCTTTTTAATATTGTCTATGTGTTGGACTTCTAAGGAGGCCTGCTATACCGCTACGGGACAATTCTGTTCCGTGCGGGCAAGTGGGGTCCAACCCTAAGTCTTAAAACGCAACCTAAACTAAAGTGTTACTCACGAACAAAAAATCAAGGTTACAGGAACAAGTATACAATTTTACGTTTTATTGCACGAACAAGTCTTGCGTTAATTATAATTTATAAGTTCTAACTTATACCTTTTTTAACTTTAATATAGGTTATATTATTGCTGGGGACCGTTTGCACCTTCTCGTTAAGTAATGGGTTAATTAGAATAACAAGTTTATAGACAGTTTATAGACACTGAGAAAAAAAAAATAACACAATCTTTATTTCTCTGATTTGTACAATTATTAGACCCTTTTTAGAGCATCGGTGGCGCCGTGGCTAGGACGTCGGACTCCCATGCGGGAGGTCCGAGTACGAAACCATGTAATGTAATGTATCAATATTTTTTTCGGTTTGGAAGGACTTATGTACATTTACTGACTACTCTGACGGTGAAGGAAAACATCGTGAGGAAACCTGCACACTGAGATAACCAGTGTGTGAAATTGGGAAGGCAATGGCAAAGCACCCCATTAAATATGCCACGAGAGTCGTTCTATGTGATTAACTCCTTAGAATGATCACGACCCTCAGTAATTAGGAATACGACTTAGAAGAATACCCTTTTTGTCTGTTTTTAACTGTCAGTTCCTGTGAATCGTTATTCTGGGTCTGGTAAAATAATCAATGTCAAATAACGCTCGATTCTGAATTGGTTCAACTAAACTCTACAAACAAGTAATAAAATTAGACCTACCCACAACAATTCGCAGTCTAGGTCAGTCTACGCGCGACCATGGCGCATGCAACTGTATCTTATATCTGCATATCTACCTATATTAAATATATCGGGATCTCAAACCAACCCCAAACCGTCGTCAAACTATAAAATATATTGTCAATATAAAATTAGAGATTTCTTCTGAATTTAAATTAAACACAGATTTAAGTCAGAAATACAATACCAGAATCGAGCAATAGGGTATTTGACAAGTATCAAATATTAAATACATTTCATAAAAATAAGAAATTAGACATAATTTGATGGTCAAATGTGAAATCAGAATTAAAATCCGTTGAAAAATAAAATAGCTACAGGCAATCAAAAATCAGAGCGGTAGAAAGAAAGGACAATAGGTAATTGTGACGTCACTGTTATGCAGCGCCATACAAGCAGGTCCTTGGCTACGTAATAACCGTTTTGCTAAAAAGGGACAGAGCATCACCTACAACTAACTTTAACCATTAATATAGCTGATGTTAGTTGAGATATCGATGAACGGATTTCAGATCCATCTGCAGGATGTCCATGTAAGTTGATTGATGCTAAAAAAAATATTAGTCAAATACCCTATTTCTAATTTAAAATATTTTAAAAATATTTGGGGTAGATATCGCTCGGGACGTTCTAAGTACGCGCCTGAAGCTTAGTATGGAAAAATCGCACCTGCGTTTATTATACGCTCAACAAACGCTAGCCTAAAATAGCCGTATCTCCTTTCCTTATTTTCGACTTATAATACATTGCATTAAGGACCTCCTAAAACCAAAGCGAAATTCGTTACCGTCTTGGAAATATCCGTAACCATGACAGCACCGAATTTCGCTTGGGTGTGGAGGCTCTTTACATAAACATGCCATAATTACAATAACGTAGCGTTAAAATTATACTATTTATAATTTCATTGTAATATAAAACGTAGAATAAATATTTATAATCGGTAAGAGACACTAGGGTGTAAAAATTTCGCTAATTTTTTTTATATAAAGTACTATAGGCGTAAAGTCTTCTTTTGGTGGACGCTTTTATACTTTATAATGAGATCTGAAAAGAAAAGAACAAGGATATAAGTCACTTTTACATCAGGAAAATCCAGGTAAATCCTCTTCCACATCCATGGTACCTATTTTATTAAACTGTGTGGTTAGACGTAACTAATGTTCAGTTCTAAGCAAGGATTTTGAAATTCACACCTATGTAGATTGTTCGCTAGAGAAGTTTTATAGGAAATCGCGTAACTAACAAGCAAGTTTAACTAGCAAGTTGGCGCATGCGATATGAGCATTTTCCCATACATTAGTCGGGGACATAAATGTCAAATGTATGAAAACATATTATATGTCAAATAAACTCTATTCTTATTCTTATATGGGTCAATTTCGTGCCTCGCTGTCAGTGCTCACGTCATTGTTTTAGAGAAGAGGGCGTTAGTAGTCCGATTTCTGTGGTTGTAAGCATGTGTGACGCCCATATACACCCTCTCCCAACACACCCTTCTAAAAGCACTCTGTCCCAAACACACTCCTACCAAACACACCACCTGCCATACACATCTTCCCTGTATAACACACCATTCCCTCCCACTTACCGGTCACAGTAAGCCATAGCACTCCATCGAAAGGATCCCCTCCCAAACATACCACACACCCCTTCCCTAAACACATCCCATCCCAAACACACCCCTTCCCGAACTCATCCTATCCCAAATACACCCCTGTCCAAACACAGTGTGTTTGTTTAACACACCCCTTCCCAGATACACCCCATCCCAAACACACCCCATCCCAAACACACCTCTTCCCAAACACACTCTTACTTACCGGTCACTTATCCAACAGCGAGAGCCTTAACGCCTCATCCAGCGCCCGTTGCTCCTCTGCCAACTGTTGCTCTCTTCGCTGCTGTTCTCTCGCAGAAAGCTCCAGAGCTTCCCGAAGCTCTCTGTCCACATCGCTTTCCTCCACCACGGGGGTGGGGACTTCCTCTCCGGCGGGGAGGGTCATCGCCGCTAGCGACGCTTCTATAGCCCTGTTGGATTTACTAGCGGTCACTACGTGCTGGTATTGGCTGGTGATAAATAAGTGGTGATATGAGAGTGATATTATAGCCAACTGCCTGCAACAGCGGAGCTGTCAGCAGGAGATCCCACTATTCTGTGAACTGAGCTGACAACATGGGGAAAATGTACGGTCGCGAACCTGTCTGTGCCTCTTATGAAAAAGTAACGTTCAACTCGAATTGAACCCTTTTTCACGTGAAATAGGTTCAATTAAAATAGGGGTCAGCTGGAGTTGAACCCTTTTTCACAGGAGGCACAGAATTTAGGCCTCACTTTGACACATTGAACAACCTTACCATAGTGAATACTAGATTAACGCTAGCATTAGATCTCTTTTGATTGCCGTCTATGTTTTATTGTGACAAAGTCGTTCAAGCGGGTCCAAATTAAGTTTCACGACTATACAATACGCGGACTATATAATTGCGCAGAGTCAGTGCAGTCAATTAACCCCCATTGAAGTATAAGAATAGCCAACTGGAAATCATGTCTAGCCATATATTTGTCTTTCTTTTACCAGCATTACACAAAGCTTGTAATTTCTTATTGACATGTAAAGAACTTGCAACAAACGAATTAGCAAGACTACATTTCTAATAACCAAAAACGCCACCGTTTTCTGGAAAAAACAAATTTGTGTTTTGCAATATAAGATATTTATTTAATTAAGCTATTTTTCAACCGTACTGTAATCTAACTACTTAAGTACATTATGCCATCAATTTGAAGTCTAAATATACATCATCCGCCTTCGGACTACCAGACGCAGGGAGGCGTTCCAAAACCAGTTGAAATAATTCACGTTGAAAACTGTCCAGGTTCCATTACCGCGTTAACAGCTGAAAATTTATCAAACTTTTTTTCAAAACAATCAATGGAACATGTACAGCTGTCAACGTGAATGATTTCAACTGGTTATGGAACGCACTCTTGGTTGATATCCCATCTATTTGTACGAAGAAATTTGCTTCTGATTTGATACTGTGAACGGCTAAGGTATGGAACAGCCTGCCGGCGTCTGTTTCTCGAAACCTTGGAATCTTTAAGACCAGGGTGGATATGCATTTACTGCTCCATCGTCGACCTCAACGTCGCTTACCATCAGACAAGATCGAGGTCAAATGTGGGTTTAGTGATAAAATAAAACATTAAAAAAACACAAATTGTTGGTCAAATGTGAAAACAGATTTGAAATTTGTTGAAAAATTAAATAGTAACTGTAGCGCCATACAAGATACATATCAAGGAGTGTTTTACTAAAAAGGGACAGATCATCTCCCCAATACATTTATATATTTATTAATTATTTATATGTAGGTAGGTTTTTTTTATAGGTATTTATTTATTTATTTGTACTTTTAATATATTTTTGTATTCGTCCGACCTGCTGTTCGCCCGCGATGCCTTCGTCCTAGCACAGCTGAAAACCAACGCTGTGGTTCTGTCGTACCGGTCCGTAGCATGTGTCCTTTTAATGTTTTTTTTTAATTTCAAATATTTTTAGTTCAATTATGTATGCGTAATGCAATGTTAAATAAATGTTTTTCTTTCTTTAATACTAACTTTAATTAATATCTCTGGTATTAGTAGAAATATCGAAAAACGAATTACAAATCTATCTTTTAAAAAAAGTTAACTACTCTATTTGAAATCTTTAAAATGTAAGTAATACGCGCTTTACCTCTGCAGCTGCCTCTCCTCGTGCGCCAACAGTTCCTGCGGACTGTCTCTGGAGCGCGGGGGTGCGGGTGACGCGGGCGGCGCCCCCCTCAACGCCTCCCACACATCCACCTGCAAGAGAAAACAATCACCGGCGTGACTAATGGACATAATACTGGAACCTTGTCGTACTAAGACCATTTCGTATTGTTTTGGGGTAGGACAAAGTTCCATCAGTTCTAATTTGTATGTAATGGCAGGTAATTTTCGCCAATTTCTCCCGCTGCGTCGCTAGTGTAGCTGGAGGTCAAATGGTGACAGCTAGTGCTAATTTTTATGGAAATATTGAGAATGTTTTGTCGGCTTGTAGTTACCAAATAAAAATGAAAAATATTAAACCCAGAAACATCAAATCAGAAATATCACTACCTACCCAACCCAGTAAACCTCAGAAACACCACTACCCAACCTAGTACACTTCATAAACGTCACTACCCAACCTAGTAAACCCCAAAAATATCACTACCTAACCCAGTAAACTTCAGAAACATCACTATCCCAGCTAGCAAACCCTATAAACACTACTACCCAACCTAGTAAACACCAGAAATATCACTATCCAACCTAGTAAACCCCAAAAATATCACTACCTAACCCAGTAAACTTCAGAAATATCACTACCCAACCTAGTAAACCTCAAAAACATAACTGCCCAACATAGTAAACCGCAAAAATATCACTACCTAACCTAGTAAACCCCAGAAATATCACTACCCCAACTCAGTAAACACTAGAAATAATATTACCAAAGCTAGTAATCCTCACAAACATACCCAACTTAGTAAACCTCAGAAAAACCACTACCCAACCTAGTAAACCTCAAAAATATCACTAACCCATGTAATTAACCCGAGAAACAACTACCCCACCTAATAAACATCATTATGCCCAGCTAACTCCACTTACCTGGTCTTCATGAGTGCCAGCCTCCATCAAGCTCTGTTGTATAGCATACTGCAGCAAGCCTTCCTCATCGTCTCCACCATACGCCAGCCTGTCGTCATGGGCCGCTGCGTCCCGATACCCCTTGCCGATGGAGAAGCAAGCGTCGTCGACAATGCAAGATAGTCTGTCCCCCTCCGATATACACTCGATGTGAGGGACGGGTGTTTCGGTAGCGAATATGTTGCCGAATGTTATTCGCGCGTTTAGCACGTGGAAGAGGGGGATTTCTGTGGACAAGAGATTGTAGATTGGTTCAAGGAATGTACCGAGTGTTACCGTAATGATCGGTTTTATTGTAAAATCTATGAATCACCATCAGCGTATTAATGGCCCTACTGTTGGGGCGCAGGCCTCCCCTTGCACGAGGGGGTCGGGCCATGATCCACCGAAAGCGGGCCCATTGCTGATTGGTGGATTTCACACACCTGCGGAAACTTTTTATTTCCTCATAAATAGAAAACAACAAACAAAAGATAGAAAAGTAAATAGTGAAGAACAATTTAGAAGGCCTTATCGCTAACAGCGATCTCTTCCAGGCAACCTTCGGTCAGAGGAAAATAAAATATACTAGGTTCACAACAGTATTCTTACCAATTTTGACCGGGAAGCCCGACGGAAGCTGCATCTGCACGAAGTCTTTTAACTTCGCGAAGTGCGGAGACGAGATGGCAGCCATAAGGTCCAATATCGGCATTATTTGCTCCTGCAACTGTTGTCACAAATATTAGCATAATGGGAATCAGGAATATTAAAGTATTTTTTTTATATATTTTTTTATTTACTACTAAACCCGCATTTGACCTCGATCTCGCCTGATGGTAAGCGACGATGAGGTCGACGATGGAGCACGCGGGTCCAGTAAATGCCTATTCACTCTGGCCTTGAAGATCCCAAGGTTGTAGGTTACGGGAAATACAGACGCCGGCAGGCTGTTCCATTCCTTAGCCGTTCGCATAATGAACGAAGAAGCAAATCGCTTCGTACGAGCAGACGGGATATCGACAACATAAGGATGGAACCCCTCCCCGCGCCTGGTAGTCCGAAGGCGGAATGGAGATGCTGGAATTAGGTCGTGCAATTCCGATGCGCACTCTCCGAAATGTATCCTATAAAATACCGATAGACAGGCAACCTTGCGCCGATGTTCCAGACTTAAACTAAAATTAAAATTGTATGACTGAGAATTGTGACTCGAAAGATTGGATTTCCAATTTTAGATTTTGATCTGTGAACAAACGTCGATATAGTTTTTTTTTCTTTAATGAGCCATTCATTAAAGAAGAAAAAAAACCACCAGCGAGGAAATCGCTTATACATCGGATATATCTGCGGATATGCAAAATTCGAAACGACAATGTAATCCATTTCGTTCACTCACATAGACACGGACATATGTGTGAGCGTAACAAACAGTACATTCCGTAGCCGTTCGACTTTGCATGTCTAACGTGCTAGAACGCCGCACAGGTCTACAAATATTTCCGACGGGTTATAATAGATCCACCACTAATTATTAGTTCAATAGTAGAAGTCACTCACACGTTTTGGCGTCTGTTATGAAAACAGTTTACCAACGTCGAGATTAAGTGTCTTGCATTCCAAGTGCGATTGGAGGTTAGGTTGCCGATTCACACCATCTGTAGTTTTTCACTCCCATTTCACTGTCTTGTATAGCGTTCACTTAACACGGACGATTTTTAGGTAAAATACACGAAGTTTTACGAAAAAATGATCACTGTAAACCGTTTTTAAACAATAAAATAGGACGAACACGCCATGACAGCATGAACGATCAACATAACCTTGGAAAAAAGCTTGTTCTGTAAATTAAGTTGGAATGTCTGTTACGTCACTTAGCGGGGCAAGCGATAAGGTGAGATATCTTTGGGCGACATGAACGACACCATCAGATGGCCCGTTTGCTCATCTTTTCTTACAATTAAAAAAAATTAACTCTAAATAAAAATTTAAGAAACCCCGACGCACCATTGTGGAGGTCCCCTTACTTTTTCCTGCTCATCATCAGGTCCTCAAGGTTCCAGATGTGGGAAGGTCACCATGGTCTCATAACCATAAACAAAGGTCACCATGGTCTTATAACCATGGTGACCTTATTTATGTTTATTTAATTATGTTAATGTTTATACATTCGAGCTAAAATTCGAACCACCTGACTATTACCGTTTCAGAGATCCCATCTTCCCATACTCCAAGATCTCGGAAACGACTGGTCCAATTTTTATCAGACCAATCTAAGAACACTCTCGACAAGTTCTCTATTAGATAAATAAAAACAGGTCCAAATCTGATCATTCATTGTAAAGATGCCACAGACAAACAAACAGACAAAGAAACGTGTCAAACTTATAACACGCCCTCCCTCGATCGGTCGGGGGTTAAAAATAGTACCTCTAAGGGATAATCCTCGCAGAGCCAGAGCGTGGCCCTGAACTTCTGCACCTTAGTGGCTATGTCTCTGGGGCGGCCGATGTCTCTGTCCAGAGGCACGTCCGAGAAGTACTCCTCCCACGTGACAGGCCGTAAGTCTTCACGGGACCGGCTGGTGTTAGGGACGGCTTCTTCCTGTAATTAATGCAATTGATTGAAATATTAAAAACTACTTACGCGTATTTTTTCTGCCGCAAAGCAGCAAACCTTCCATTGCTATTTCGGATTGGAGGGTAAGAAAGCCAGCGTAATTACCGGCACATGATGCACTCTCGTGAGCGTCGGTGGCGTCGTGGATAGGACGTCGGACTCCAATGCGGGAGGTCCGAGTTCGAAACCATGCCATGTACCAATAAGTTTTTCTGTGTTTTCGAAGACTTACATACATTTACCGACTGCTCTGACGGTGAATGAAAACATCGTGAGGAAACCTGCACACTGAGATAACCAGTGTGTGAAATGGGGAAGGCAATGGCAAAACACCTCATTAAATCTGTGCCAAGAAAGTCGTTCTGTGTGATCAATTCCTTAAAATGATCACGACCCTCAGCAATGAGGAATACGACTTAGAAGAAAAGGCACTCTAAGTCCTCAAGGTAAGCAGCGCAACGAAAAGGTTCGCTATCTCTATCAGCGAGCGCCAGCAACCCCGCCAGCGAAGCCCTGGGCATGTGTCGCTTCTCCCCTAGCGGGACGGGCTCCGACCTGTCGCCCTTCGATAAGTTCTAAAACGAGAGAACTTACCTTCTCAGGGGTCAACAGAGGCGACGAAGGTTCGCTATCTCTATCAGCGAGCGCCAGCAGCCCCGCCAGCGGAGCCCTAGGCGTGGGTCGTTTCTCCCCTCGCGGGAGGTGCTCCGACCGCGTCTTGGAAACCAGCTCTACATTGTTCGCTCCGTACACTTTACATTCGTAGCCGTTAACGTTCTCGGTTTTGTCTTGCCGCCAGCCCCATATGCCGCTCTTGTTTCTGTAAAGATGAAAGCGTTATGTCCTAAGGAGATCTCTTCCAGGTGATGGAAAAATCTAAGGCTCAAAAGGCCAAAAAGGAGGTTGATATGGACGATGAAGTCGACATCGTTACAACGTTGTATTTAGTGGAATCGATATCCTGGTCACACACACCAATTGTAACGAGGTCTCACCTCTCGAAGCAGATCTTGTCGGTGTCGAGGTAGTTGATCGCCAGCGGCGCGGCCAGCCGCTGCTCGATGGCGTGTTTGGGCGGAGGCGGCCACTCGCGGCTGCCTTCCATGGGCTCTAGGTACTCGCACCATGACGTGCCTAGTTCGTGGTCTAGCTCCATTAGGCTTGCTGTTCTACCTGGGAAATTAAAGCATTATTTATGAAATGAACCAAACCACCAACCCGTCTGCCCAGCGCGGTGATTAGGGTAAAACCTCTCATGGAGAGTCCACAAATACAACGGCCCCCAGTTCCCGGTCGCCCTACTATTCCTGATTACGGTAGCGATCATGGTAACGGTAGGGCAGGGGGTGCTATGGTTGGATGACGAAGGCGGAGGACCGAGTAATGTGGCGCGCCCTGGGAGAGGCCTATGTCCAGCAGTGGACAGATACGGACTGATAGATAGATAGATTATGAAATTAAAAAAATTTTTTTTTGCAAGAATATACGTTATGAAGAATCTTAAAATTACATAGGTAGTTCCAGCATATCCTACCACATTGTGGTGTGCAAATTTACATAATTAACAAAAAATTAGAAAAAAATAATTGATACGAAGCTAATTAACTAATATTCATTAGATTACAAGATCACAAAATACCAATTCATAATAATATAATGATTACATGTCAATTTAATTTGAAATGTCAATTTATTTACATCAAATATTATTAAGTACTAACTTTGTGTTCAAGAAATTCCTTAACACTGTAGAAGCAATTATTCATCAACCAAATATACATTTTCCTCTTAAATTCATTTAACGGCATGGCTTTCAATTCAGACGGTAGCTTATTATAAATGTTTAACCCTTCCAGCCTAGAAGCTGAGTTGTCAGGCTAGACTTAAGAGGTCTTCTAGGTTCTAGCGTTACAAAACTAACAATTTATTCACTTGTTTTAAATATAGTAGGTACAGATGTTTGTAATTACTAGAGCTAGAAGTTGTCGGGCAGAATTGTCATTTTTATAGTGATAGGATTATCGATAAATGCATACTTATCGATAATTACAATGTTTCATATTGCAACAACGTGACCCTTATAACAATTACCTGAGTGTTTTTTATTTTCTCACTGTAATGTTTTAAATTAACATTATTTGGGGACAAGTATTTTGTAATACGGAATTTTGGGGTTGAGTAATTCAACTGTTCGGTTTTAAATATGTTTGGTATTTTGAATAGTCGGCATTTTTTATTATTTTAAATACGAATATTTTGGGCTGAAACATTTTAAATTACTAGTAGTAGTAATTAGTATCTAGAAAAGTCGATAAAAACAACATTCAATCCCTAACAAATTTTATATCGTGCCCCGACCACTTCCAGCTCTAGTATTTACAGTTGTTCTTGTAGCACATATTTAACCAAATGTTGGCATGCAAATTGAAGTTATGATACAATAGCAATATACATATACAATATATCAGAAAGAAAGAAAAATCAAAATCAGACACAGTACACTTTTTATATTAGGTTATTTTATTTTTTTAAATTTAAGTATATATTTTTATGTATTATTATTTTTAATATTATTTTCTACAACACATACCATATCCGCTTCCCATCGGAATGACGAGCCGCACAATGTACAGACACTCACTATGTATTTCTATCCCTTTTCATTTCAGTTTTAATTGTTATCTATTTCATCTTTAGGTATTTATTTATTTGTACTTTTATTATTTATACTTTTAATATATTTTTGTTTTAGTCCCTGACTGCCGTTTCGCCCGCGATGCCTTCGTCCTGGCACAGCTGTAAACCAGCGCTGCGGTTCTGCCGTACCGGTCGGACCGCAGCACACGCTGAGCATGTGCCCTTTTAATATTGCATTGTTTATATCTTATTTTTTCCAATATTGTTTTAAGTTTAATAATGTGTGCAATGTTGAATAAATGATTTTTCTTTCTTTCTATATAAGTGCTCTTAACACTTACTTTGTTTTAGAATGTTTTTGTTGCTGCAATAGAATAGAATTGTAAAACTTTTTTTTACTAAACGCATCTTTACTTACGTTAATGAACTCTTACTCTTTTCGAGGGCACTAAAAATCAAAGTGAATGATGGCAGCACCCATATTGGTTGTTTGCTCACCCTGCCCCCTGAATATGTAGGTCCTATCTCCGCGCTGCCAGCGGTTGTTCTCGAAGCCCACGAGGGTGGTGTCGACGCGCACGTTCCCGCCGCGCTTGTACACCTTGTACGTGTCGAACGGGCACATGCGGGACACCAGCGGCACTGGAAGTTACGAACGTAACTTATACACACAAAGACATACTTATGTATAAGTTAAAGATAAGATCGTCGGTGGTACTGGAAGTTACGAACGTAACTTATACACACAAACACATAGTTATGTATAAGTTAAAGATAAGATCGTCGGTGGTACTGGAAGTTACGAACGTACCTTATACACACAAAGACATAGTTATGTATAAGTTAAAGATAAGATCGTCGGTGGTACTGGAAGTTACGAACGTACCTTATGTGTACAAAGACATAGTTATGTATAAGTTAAAGATAAGATCGTCGGTTGTCCTAGACTGACCTAGGACAATCGACGATCTATATAACCGAATAGACCTTTAAAGATCAGATGGACAGAGTGCTCATAGATTTTAATATAGAGAGCAGACAACCCCAACCAAAATCGAAATGTTTTCATTGTAAGTAAGTACCTATAGTACATTTTTACAACGTCATTTACTTTTTCACTCTACCACTGCTTCGTAAGGTGCTGTAGCTGAAAGGAAAGAAGCGGCGCAAGAAACTTTCAGCAGCACATCTATACATACATACTTCCACGCACCTTACGAAGCGGTGGTAGAGTAAAAAAGAATAACGTTGTAGAAATGTACTATAAGGTACTTACTTACAATAAATAACATTTTGATTTTGATAAGATACTCTGATTAGGAATATAAAAACTCTGTCAACGGGCGCCTTTGGTACTTTTACAATCTGTGTTATAGAGTTCATTAGGAAAAGTATAAGTACCACACCAATTCCACAATATGACCAGGGTTTTTATATTTCCGCTATTAAATATATAAAAATATATAAAAAATAACCTTTATTCACTGCCAAATATAAATTAATTTATCATATTTTGACATCGGCAGGTTTTGCCACTTCCTCCAAGTCCTCAAGAACCATTTTTCTCTATGACGGGCTGCTCCTCTCCATCTCTTGGGCAGGTCGGCCTCCCAGCGTCTCGCTGGTCGGCCTCTTTTACGTTTCCCGTATCGCGGGTACCACTCTGTGATATTTCTTGTCCATTTGCCCCTTCTGGATCTCATCATGTGACTCATATTTCCGCTATTACGGTTCTCAAAACCATTAAATGATATCATCAACTAATGAATGAAACAGAGACAGCGCTACCGCGTTGGTATAGCGTTCTCTATTTAGCACACGCTATACCATGCCATTAAAGAATCGTAATAAGCACACAATTTTTCTTAGCCGTGATTGCCCCACTGCTGGGAAAGTTAGTAGTAGTAAGTAAGTTAGTAGCTGAGTTGACACAGTAAGAAGAACTCTTTCATTAGATCTTAGATAATGAGCGGTATCAATAACTGACCCCAACTGGTGAACTCCCACTTCATCTCGACGTAGAAGTCAGGGGCGAGGCTCAGCCGCCGCAGCAGGTCGGGTATGCCGCCAGCTCGCACCACGTGTCGCTGGTAGTCCCGTCTGGACAGCACCAGCGACAGGAGGTCAGGGTCGCCCGTCGCCGTGGCTTCTTGCACCGCTGGTATGGGAAAAGGATGTCCATATATTTTTATAATAAATACCGTCACTTATGGGCGTACCCAGGTTTTTGATGAGTTGGGGAGGAGGGATGGGGGGAGAATTAAGATTAAACTTTAATCATAATCAGCAGCAGCAGCCTTGTGCCTCACTGTTGGGGCACAGACCTCCCCTTGCACAATGGGGTACGGGATATGATCCACCGATATGTGCCCGCTCGGGCACTTGGAAGTGCTGTTTGAAGGATTTTTTTTAAAAGGCAAAGTTTTAAAAGGCATCACATGCCTTAACTTACTCAGACATGCAGGTTTCCTCACGATGTTTTCTTTCACCGTTAGAGCAGTCGGTAAATGTACGTAAAACTTCGAAAAAATCCGAAAAATTCGTTGAGACATGGCACTGCACGATTTCTAACCCGGATCTCCCGCATGGGAGTCCGGTGTCCTAGCCACTGTGCCACTGACGCTCTTATAGTTTACATTAGTTAAGTTATATATAATTTTGTACACCCTTCTTTGTTAGCAATAAAAGGCTTTGAAATTTAAATTGAACGGATAGTATTATATAACAGCTTTCGCAGACTTTTTTTAATATTTTCTAGCCATGTGCCATGTCTTAATATTATCTTATCTTATGATAGCGAGCTGGGAATAACGCCAGCGGCACTTCGACCCTTGAGGATCTTTTGTGCCTACCCCATTTACACACTGGTCATCTCAGTGTGCAGGTTTCCTCACGATGTTTTCCTTCACCGTGAGAGCAGTCGGTAAATGTACGTAAGTCTTCGAAAAATACGAAAAACTCATTAGTACATGGCACTGCACGGTTTCGAACCCGGACCTCCCGCATGGGAGTCCGGTGCCCTAGCCACTAGGCCACCGACGCTCTTGCCATGTAAACAGCCTACATATTATTTATGTATGTAATAACAAAGCTACGTACGTTCGTATTTGCCTCGCTAACAGTGCCAGAGTGATTTGTCGCGGTTCCGCTAATCAACCCGTCACTTCAGATACTATTTACAAACATGTCACGTTGTTTTACGATGTATGTAAGCATGAGATATAAAACGCAAGGCAGTCAGTTTGAAGTATTACATATTAGCTAGGTTTAGGTATTTGTTTATCGTATGGTTACTGGCCAACCTATTGTCAGAGTTGTTCGGGCCGCCCGTAGGCCTCTGACATAGTTAAACGGTTCCCGTCGAACTACAACAACCGGGACCGAAAGGGCAAAGATGAAATCGGCTGTGGTATCATAACTTGACAACGGTTGATTTGGACCGTTTTTTTTAAATTAATGTCGAGTGTTCTAAGCCATATCTGATAAAAATTGGATCAGTGGTTTCCAATATCTTGGGAGTATCTTTGATGTCAGATGAGATCTCTGGAACGGATCTCTGGTCTTTAGGACCATGGAACTCTTCCCACAAGGACCTGATGATGACCAGAAAAAAATAAGGGGATCTCCACAATAGTCAGACGAGGGGTTTTAAAATTAAAAATGTAGAGTTATTTTCATTGACAGTTAAACAAATTAGCAGACCTCCAACTTCATCAGCTGCAGCTGTTTTAACCTTCACTGCCTGGAATGTCGTCTATACCTGTCCAGCCATCCTTCTCGCAGTTGACGTCAGCACCGGCATCGATGAGGGCTCTCACGGCCTCTATGTGCCCGAGAGTGACTGCCAGCAGCAACGGCGTGCGGCCTCGAGGATCTTTTACTTCTATATCCTCTACTGTGTACTGAAAATAAGATGAAGAAGGATTAATAACGTAGAGTTCATGATGATGATGGTGTGAAGATGTCTTTGTAAACTAAGTCAAAAAGTGTTTAAAATAAAAATTTATACTCTTGACATAAATGTGTACCTTTTTGTTTTGAATAGAATATTAAATAGAATAGAAATTTATTTGCAGAAATACAGTTATAAAGTCATTTAATTTAAATAAATAACAATGACTGACTGTGTAAAAACTGTGAACTGTGAAATCTATAAAATGAAACTAAGAACTTATAACTTTCCAACACTATGACATAGACGCATCAGCATATATATGCTGCCTGTCTATAAATATATAATAATAAAGATCTTAAATTAATTTAGTAAGTTTTTTTTAATTTTTTTATTTACTTCTAAACCCGCATTTGACCTCGATCTCGCCTGATGGTAAGCGACGATGAGGTCGACGATGGAGCATGCGGGGTCCAGTAAATGCCTATGTAAGTAAGTAAGTATGTGCATTTATCCTGCATTCAGGTGTGCAATTTACTATTTCACTAATTTGATAGATTATTTATTAGGTAGAAAAGAATTGATTTGAATTATGGTTCCTCTGTACCATAATGAATGTTGATTGTCCTAAAATCACTTAATCATCTACGACCATAACATTGGAATCCCATAATATATTCCTGGCCCTGTATACTATTTTCTACAGATGACAATAGAAACAAAATACCTATCGTATTATGTTTATAAAACAATTTGGCAAAGTAAAGTCTCAACAAGAGTTGCCACGAATAGTGATTTGGCCGAATACCGAATATTCGGCAACGCTGTCGGCCGAAGCGCCGAATATTTGGCACAAAATACATGGTTGCCGAGAGCGTAAACTCGTAATAGACAGACCGCAACCTGTCTCATTACGGTGCATACGGGAGCGACGGGCGGGTATTTGTTTCATTTGAGAGTAAATCACGTCACGGCACGCTTTGTCAGATCATAATAATACATAAAACATTAATATTGTGCAGAGAATAGTTCTTATTCAATTGTTTGTTCGTTAAAAGGTTTACAAAACGACACCAATTAATAAAAAATCGCCTATATGGGAATATTATGAGATATTATCCATCACAACCTACCATTGACCAATTTTACTTACTAAAGTATTGTAATTTGGTAATAGAATACATATAATCTTGAGTAATATGTGGTTTTTTTCATGATTTGGTATTCGGTATTCGGCCGAATAGTACGCACTATTCGGCCGAATACCGAATACCAAAAAAAAGTGGCCGAATAGGCCGAATACCGAATAGTAGCCGAATATTCGTGGCATCTCTAGTCTCAACCTTACGTAGTAATAGGGCTTCAGAACACTGTAATGAGATTAATTTAGCACATTGACTGCTTGGCTTCATTGAATAATTTCCCTTCCTTTTATCTACCCTGGTGGTTATTCTGCGTTTCCTGTATGTTATGTACACATTATATATTTTAGTTTATGTAGTCTATGTATTATTTTATGTATGTTTATCATTATCTATTTAAGTATAAATATATATCTGCCTATTTATTTTATGTACTTAGTAAGTATAGTATGGTATATAATTACCTTATTATTTATATGTTATTGTTGTAAATAAAATTCTCTTATATAACTTTTTCCATAAACCTTGCACACCTACTACCTCTACTATCTCTTTCTTTCTTAAAATGTTTACCTCTGCCCGAAGGTTGCCTGGAAGAGATCGCTCTTATTTAGGACTCCTAAATTGTACTTCACTATTTCCTTTTCTATCTCATGTTTGTTGTAATAAAACTTACTACTTACTTACTTTACTTACTTTACCTCTGCAACCGTCAATGTATCACCTACACTAACTTATAATTAAAAAAAGAAATATGCTATGAAGCCATTTTTCACAATACATTCTTCTATTATTTGATGAACCAAAGTGATGTTTCGCAACAGACAATGTTTTATATAATGTCCACGTCAAAATGTCACAACAGTCCATCAAATAATAAATCCTATTTTGGAAATATATTCGTCACTTTCAAGTTTATAGTAACACCAAATTAATTTATTTATTTTCAAATATACATTACTGTCGATTTTGATGGCATTGTATAGATTATATTTTATTTATTTTATTTTATTTTATTTGGGTAGCTTACAGCCTTATTTACAAATTACATATACATATATAAAAACAATAGCCATTTATAAGCTTCCACAGTTATTAAAAAGATAATAATAAAACTCTTAATCTAGCAACCATGTACATTTACAGATAGGCAGAGGAAATTTTTTTTATGAGAAAGGATTTTACGGAATCAGGACTACTGTTGAAGAGATCTATAGTAGGGTTATTGCTTAGCTGGTTAAATGCTGCACATGCTCTTACTAGGTAGCTATTCTTTCTGTAATTTGTGTGACACTTAGGGACGCGAAGTAACCTGTTACTCCGTAAATTTTGATTGGGAACCGTCAATGAAATTCTGCTAAGGAGCTCAGGACAATCAATTTTACTTTGCGCAATTTTTTGTAGGAATGTAGCGTCCGCTATATATATATATAGATGACTTAGTAGATATCATCATCATCAGCCCATGTCGTCCCACTGCAGGGTATAAGCCTTAGTAGATATACCTACTAGTATTTAAGAAATTTATATTTTGTAACGATTTAGTATGCAATTAAATAAAATAGTTATGAATTATCTCTGTGGACAGAATAATTATAAAATATAATGTTTTCTTAATTTTTTTATTTAATTTAATTTAATTTAATTATTAGGTAAACACAACATATTACAACCATAGAAACTACAGAAAATTCAATATAAAGTTATGAGCTAGGTCGTAACCCTTAACCTGTAAACACAGCATGGTTAGGAAGTAGAAAATTAATTGTTGTACAAAATTAATTGTTGTTGTTTTTTTTTTATTTAATCTTTTACACTTTTGTGTACAGGTGAGCTTAATGCCTTGCGGCATTATCTGCCAGCTGACCTTTGGGCATGCAGATATGTTATGGCGGTGCAGTAGCAATAAAAATCACAAATAAACTTACTTAATAATATGTAATATTTATATATTAATATTTTTATTATATTAATATTTTCTTGCAGTTTTACATTATTCAGAATACATACAATACTATACCACACACAAAATTAATCAGAAAAATCAATCCACACGAACACTTGATAAGGTGTAAATATGGCCACATTATGGTCAATTTTCATGCAGTGTACAGTCAACCACAAAAAACTTCAATTAAATCCCAATCTTATGCCTGCTCAATATCTCAAATTTTGATGCTTTGTATACTTTAATAGGTTGACCTGTAAATGACTGTACCTAGAGAGACATACATGGCATTACAATTAATATAAAACTTAGGGATTGGCCTATATTATTATCAGTGATCGGAGTAGGTAGAGCTCTTTCGGGTCAATGTCCTCAAAGGTTATATTAATATGGATATGATTTCGGGATCCCGTTTTAAGTTATCGAGCAAATGTTGTAAATTACTTTTATAAACCTCGCCCTTACACGGCTGATTACGATTTTTGAAAAATTGTAAACTTACGAAGAAGTTAAAACACTACCATAGGTACACTAGCGCCATGAATCTTAAAAAAAAATATTTCGCCACCAATCTTAAATGTGTATCAAAACAAATATAACAAATACAAATACAATACAAATATACTTTACTGCACACCCGGGTCAAAAACAAAACATACAACATAAAGAGAGGTACAATATAATGTGCAGAATGCGGCCTTGTCGCTTTAAGCGATATCTTCCAGGCAACCTTCAGGTGATGGAAAAATAATAAAATACATAATATACGGGTGCAAAAGGCGTATGAAATAGATACTACCCTCAAATAAATAAATAAAAATAACGTTAAAAATCTAAATAATATATTTATTCAATCCCGGAAATCCCGGGATTATTGGGCATACTTATCCATAATATGACCGTATGTGGCAAGTACCAAAAACAGCTCTACCTACTCCGATCACTGATTATTATATATATAGGTGTTTGTTTGTCCTAATCACATTAATTATGACAGGTTTATATGAAATCAGTTACTGATTACAATGGGAGTTCCCCTTTTTTAAAGTGTGGTCTAATTAAAAAACCAATCATTTTTATCTAGTTGGAAACGAGTTAAAAATTATACAGATTTATAAAAAATAAGATCTTTATTTAACCTACTGCATTTCCATACATAAATAAAGCAACCCAAGAGTTACGAATGATTTTATAAAATCATATATTTGAGACTTAAAATAAAAATACTCATATATTAGTTTATAAGAATACTCCATCAGACAAGTCAATGCAGAACAAAAATAGTGCGAAGAACATGAATACTTTAGAATAGATTAGGATGACTTCTAAATAAAATATCTGCATTTCAGTTAATGCCATTTCTTTCCTTCAAAACCTTCACTGCACCAAAAAGGTTTACTTCACACTATTTTCATTGGACCCCACTGTAGGGTAGACCTGGTTTCTGGGAGCTACTGTTATAAAAATCACCTAGAAAAAGTCCCATATAAGTCTCTAAAAAAAGTCCCATATAAGTGTCTAAAAAAATTCTAAAAAAGTCCCATATAAGTCACTAAAAAAGTCCCATATAAGTCTCTAAAAAAAGTCCCATATAAGTCTAAAAAAAGTCCCATATAAGTCTCTAAAAAATGTCCCATATAAGTCTCTAAAAAAAGTCCCATATAAGTCTCTAAAAAAGTCCCATATAAGTCTCTAAAAAAAGTCCCATATAAGTCTCTAAAAAAAGTCCCATATAAGTCTCTAAAAAAAGTCCCATATAAGTCTAAAAAAAGTCCCATATAAGTCTCTAAAAAAATTCCCATGTAAGTCTCTAAAAAAGTCCCATATAAGTCTCTAAAAAAAGTCCCATATAAGTCTCTAAAAAAAGTCCCATATAAGTCTAAAAAAAGTCCCATATAAGTCTCTAAAAAAATTCCCATATAAGTCTCTAAAAAAAGTCCCATATAAGTCTCTAAAAAAAGTCCCATATAAGTCTCTAAAAAAAGTCCCATATAAGTCTAAAAAAAGTCCCATATAAGTCTCTAAAAAGTCCCATATAAGTCTCTTAAAATAGTCCCATATAAGTCTAAAAAAAGTCCCATATAAGTCTCTAAAAAAATTCCCATGTAAGTCTCTAAAAAAGTCCCATATAAGTCTCTAAAAAAAGTCCCATATAAGTCTCTAAAAAAAGTCCCATATAAGTCTAAAAAAAGTCCCATATAAGTCTCTAAAAAAATTCCCATGTAAGTCTCTAAAAAAGTCCCATATAAGTCTCTAAAAAAAGTCCCATATAAGTCTCTAAAAAAAGTCCCATATAAGTCTCTAAAAAATGTCCCATATAAGTCTCTAAAAAAGTCCCATATAAGTCTCTAAAAAAGTCCCATATAAGTCTCTAAAAAAGTCCCATATAAGTCTCTAAAAAAGTCCCATATAAGTCTCTAAAAAAGTCCCATATAAGTCTCTAAAAAAAGAGACCTTACTGTTTCATATTCAACTTACTTTACAGATGAATGACTATGAATCTTTAGGTATATCGTTTCATGTATGTTACACATAGAGCAATAAAAAAATGAGTCACATATAGTGATTCACTTCATTATAAAGTAATTATAACAATAGTTTAGGTCAAGGTTTAATAAGACATTACTTACTTATCAACAAACAAGTTGTTAAACTTTGTATATGTTATGCATAATAAATAAATTATTTCGCCTCCCAAGTAGCTATTATATAAATAGGTACGATCTAGAGCGCAGACTAAGGTTTCAAATTATATGAAGGACCTAACCTAAAAAGACCATTGCTTTTTGCTACCAGAACATCGTTCTATTTTCTATTATAACTTAATGTATTGTACCTGTTTAGCTTCCAAAGCCTGCTTCAGCTCTTCATGTTGATTTATCCAAACCAACCAATGGATTGGAAAGCGGCGTCTAACTTCTTCGTTAGTCATCGACATTTTGTCAAAACATTCGATTATTTTGCACTTTAATTGAATTATTACAACCTTTACTAAGCGTAAGAATATATTTACAGTACGTTAAATTATAGAAAATACACTGTAAATCTAAACTGAAAATCCACACAGATTTTCCGCTACTCACGAAATGTCATTCCCTTTTGTCATTTTTTTTGTTTTTCAAGGCATTGGCAACACAAGCCATCAGCCTATCTTTGGTCATTCAAGAGAGCGTTCCAAAACCAATTGAAATTTTCACATAGACAAATGTGCATGTTCCATTACCGTGTTAACAGCAGAAAATTTATAAAACTTTTACTCAAAACAAGCAATGGAATATATATAATTGTCAACGTGAACAATTTCAACTGCTTTAGGTACATATGTTTTTATTTTTTTAAAAGCTCTGGGTTTAAGCCCTTTTGAGCAATTCTTGAGCTAAGCAGTGTTGCCAACAAGGTCAACCCAAAAAAAGCGAAGTTCTGTAAAATAAAAAACCTACGTAGAGAACCACACTTTTATTTCAGGGTCAAGGAATTTATTAAAAGTCATTATGATTCTTTTTGAACATTAGTAGCTGTAACGATTCTGGTAGCTGCTACTAGGCCTTTTTATTTTTTTGTCTGTATTACCAACGCGCCGTCACCATTTGAACATTATTTTCAAAATATTATATTTCCGATTAATCTAATTTGCGAGTATCATTGAAGAGAAACCTTGAACATCTTGTAACCCACACACCCCTTTTACAACATTACTCGCTAGAGAAGTTTTGAAAATCTCGTCTGCCAGTTGGTGCATGCGATGTAGACATTTTCCCACTGAAATGTTAAATGTATGAAAACATATTTAAACCCATGACTCGCTGTCAATGCTCACATCATTGTTCTAAAGGAGAGGCCGCTAGCAGTCCGATTTCTGTGTGTATTACTCAACTCTCCCTGAATCAAAGAGGCTAATATTTTGGTTTTAGATACTACCAAGTGTAAGCTTATAATTTTATAATTCACATCCTTGTTCTCAGCTATACCCTAGTTTCGCGTTCCTTTGGCTGCCTGCCATCCAAGAATCAATGTAAAATAGTATAAATGTAAGGAGTATAAAATATGCCAAATTTAGCATATAATCTATTATATTGGCAACACCACTATTCATCGCCTTGAACGGAGAACCGTAAAAACAAATAATATTAAAAAATCAGCCGACGACGCTACAACAAGTTTTCGGTCACCTAGATAGAGGCACCGAATCCGAGTCGATTCCGAATCGCTAAACGGAACGTCCTATTCTTGTATGCTTGCTTGCTTCCATATCGTATGGTTAGTGGCGAAACTATTATCAGAGTTTTTGAGGCTTGCCGAGGCCTCTGACATGGCTTAACTATTGCTTTCGAACGACAACAACCGGGACCGACTGCTTAACGTGCTCTCCGAGGCACGGAGGAGCTCAGATGAAATATGCCACTAACGGTCACCCAACCTGGTACCGACAGCGCCCAACATTCTAATATGCGACAGAGCGTGACAGTTTCATTTAGGTTGGTTCAGCTATGGCGGCTACCCTAGCATCGACGCCAGAGTTGCGTTGAGTTCGATGGTTCGAGCATCTGAATAAAAACTAAAAACCGTAATAAAACTAAACACGCTGAATCTATATGAATAAACCTAAATGAAACTGCCACGCTCACTAATTTAATTTAATTGTGTATTACAAGTGAGCGGGACGTTTCGTTTTGCAATCATTATTTTTCGTTAATGCTGGGGCCAGACTAACGTCTAATGCCATTAATTATCGCGTTATTTGACGCTATGGCCAAATAAGCGCTAATATTTACTAATGGTGTTAGGCTCTTTCGCATCTGCGCTTAATGTCAAATATCGTGTTATGGCATAATTAGACGTTAGTATGGTTTCGGCATAAAGCCGGCCATCGGAATTGATACATAGATAGATTTTTTGAATCAATGTCACGATTTAACGAAAGTCAAGTTATTTTAACTACCCACGTAAACGTAATGATAATGTCACTATGATATTTCTATATCTTTCTATTATCATATTTTAAAAAGAGAAAGCAGGTACCTTAGTTGCCTTGGCTATAGACAACAAAAGTTATAGAAGTACGTTTCACATAATAGGAAAAACGTTCATCTCTATATTCATAGACAATTCTGAAAGGAAAAAGTCTATGTTTTGGACATATACTGTAATCTGTGGTTCAATTCATGGTCAGCGATTTGGGTCGATTATGTCATGGCGGTTAGATGTTTTCGGCACTTGGTTTCATCGAATTTGTTTTGAATTACACCGTCAATGATCTCGTTTCAACCACAGTTGTTTAAAACTAAGCGTATTTATATATTAGTAATCGTTTCTTAATCTATTCAAATGCTGAAACAATTGCAAATGGGACTTCGCGCGTTCATGCTGCTCGCATCTAAAGTATGGAGTTGTTTTTGTTATATGTTTAAGAAGCAATATCGAGCGGTAAATATAAATTTTAATGCGTAGGATGCTGTGTATTTAATTGTTTTTATGCAGGGGTTTGTATGTCTCACGTGTTATTTGATTTTTCAGTTGGCTCAATACCAATCTGTCAAGTATGAAATATATCCACTTTCGCCCGTATCTCGACACAGGCTGAGTAAGTAAACTATCTATTTTATCGTTAGTCATTGTTGCGAATAATCTCTGGACTTTCCGCCGCTCGAGCTTATCAGAATCACCGATGTCTGACACTATCATTTTCATATCACAACCTCGAAGGGCTTTGTTGTCCTGATAATGTGTTTATGCGTATATTATCCTTTTCCTGTTGATAGTCTTAATAAAATGCTATATGCTCTGTTGGTAGTAAAAATTGGCACCGATTCCTGGGTGGCCGCCATAGCTACAACTAAACCTAAATGAAACTGTCATGCTCTTATATAGGTTACTACATTGTTTCGTTTAGCGATCATCCCTAAATTTAGCGGCCATCCCAGAATCGATGCCATGTACTGATTGCTCCTGGAATAAATATTGCTAGATCCTATAAGATAGTTGGTGCATCTTTTGAACACTTATACACTAAAATCTTACTAGAAAGGCCATGAGTTTGAAAGGCAAACTATTAATCAAATTGGGTGCTTTATACAATGAGCTAGACATACAAGTGGGGAATTCCGTAGTGTCCCCTTAATATCTGATGGAGTATGGTATATTTGGCTAACTTCCTGATTCAAGTTGAATTTCAACAAGACCAATTTTCACTTGACCCAAGGCCACACATAGCCTGACACAAAAATATATACTTCTTGATTGTGAGGAGGTGCTTCTGTACCTGGTCTAATCAATTGGCACCTAGAAGCTTAATTTGATAAACTCTGCCAACTGCAATGATGATTGATGGGTACCCTATTGTGACACAAAGATAATAATTTATTACAATGCACTAGTAATTTTTTGACCAAAAACCATTTATATTTACTATGTGAAACCTTTACACATGTTTAGAAGAATGTAAGTCTTTGAAAAGTCTTTATATCTAGGTCTAGTCAAGAGAAAAATGCTGGTGTTAGACCTGGACGAGACGCTAATCCATTCGCACCACGATGCGATGCTGCGGCCGACGGTCAAGCCGGGCACACCGCCAGACTTCGTGCTCAAAGTTACCATCGACAAGCATCCGGTGCGGTTCTTTGTGCACAAGCGGCCGCATGTCGATTACTTTTTGGATATAGTAAGTTTTCAGTATTATTTTAAAGTACACTAAAGGTGGCAGGGTGCTGTGGTGTTGTTGATTATGAATTCCTTATCTATCATCCATAGAGAGCGTCGGTGACACAGTGGCTAGGACACCGGACTCCATAGCGGGAGGTCCGGGTTCGAAACCGTGCAGTGCCATGTACCAATGAGTTTTTCGTATTTATCGAAGACATTACATATGTATACGTAGACATACACACATACATACGTATACGTAGACATTACGTACATTTACCGACTGCTCTAATGGTGAAGGAAAACATCGTGAGGAAACCTGCACACTGAGATGACCAGTGTGTAAAATG
This sequence comes from Hofmannophila pseudospretella, assembly GCA_947369225.1. Classification (NCBI taxonomy): domain Eukaryota; kingdom Metazoa; phylum Arthropoda; class Insecta; order Lepidoptera; family Oecophoridae; genus Hofmannophila; species Hofmannophila pseudospretella. The sequence continues at coordinate 1,458,484 of OX376324.1, forward strand.
GGATAGGCACAAAAGATGCTCAAGGGTCTAAGTGCCGCTGGATTATTCCTGACCCCTAATATGATATCATAATATAAGATAAGATCCATCAACCTGTTTTTAATGGTTTTATTGAAAAGATATCGGAGGAGTAAGGCGACCTAAGTAAAATATTACCTATACAGTTTAACCATACTTTGAATTTGTCAATTTTTAGCTATGATTAGCACTGATCGGAGTAGGTAGGGCTCTTTCGGGTCAATGTCCTCAAAGATTATATTAATATGGATATGATTTCGGGATCCAGTTTTAAGTTATCGAGCAAATGTTGTAAATTACTTTTATAAACCCCACCCTTACTCGGCGGATTACGATTTGTTAAAAATTGTGAACTTACGAAGAAGTTAAAACACTACCATAGGTACACTAGCGCCATGAATCTTAAAAAATATATTTCGCCAACAATCTTAAATGTGTATCAAAACAAAAATAACGTTAAAAATCTAAATAATATATTTATTCAATCCCGGAAATCCCGGGATTATTGGGCATACTTATCCATATTATGACCATATGTGACAAGTACCAAAAACAGCCCTACCTACTCGGATCATAGATGATTAGCCACAGGCTATCTAGATTATCAAGGTGATATTTTTAGGTAAAAAAGGAACCTTTATGGGGAGACTTAGGTATCCATCTGTCTGTATGTCAGAGTTCTTTTTCTCAACAACAACTAATGCTATTGATTTGCTTGGCACAGTCAGGATTTGCTTGCCTGCACCTATCCTAGGTAATGAAAAATTTGAAGTTGTTTTATTTTCATTGAAAATTGGGTTTGTGTAATGTACAGAGATATTAATGATATAACAAGCATTTTACTTGTTGTCTTTATCTTATCACTAACAAATTCCTTGCTATTTTATGAATACAGGAAGGGAGATTATTGAAATGATAATAAATTAATGTCATTTTATAAATAGATGTATTCAATTATATTAATCTTGTTAATACAGTGAAATTTAATAAGACATTCCAAATTACTTATTTTGATTGAAAAAAGTATTAATGAAAGTCAGATAGACTATTTAACATCGCAATCATTATTCTAGGAAACTATTTACGGCTTAGAAGAAACTTTTAAAACAATATTGTTATAAGCTCCAACCAACCACAGTGAAATATAAACAATCCACATATGGCCAGCGTATGTTTATCAATCGGACATGTTATTTTTATGGTTCTGTGAATCGGTTGAGTCATAAAAGGATAAAAGGTCAATATACCATAGAATTTATTACATAATGCTATGAGTTTATTACAAGTAGAAGGATTTTCCTTTTATAGAACAATGTATGTAAATAAATCAAATAGGTAATCAGAATCACTGAGCAATTTGGTATGGTACTGTACTGGATGAGAAGGCCGTGTTTGACTGGATGGCTGGAGAAGAACGGCAGTGCATCAGCGACTTTTTTGGACCCCATGTTACGAAACAGCATACATAACTTCACGCTATGACCCTTACGGGGTAGACAGAGAGAACAGCGCCACGAATCTTTGTCTTGGCATGCCTCTCTTGCTTCTACAGTAATTCGTCATTTCACGTATGCTCGCCGTTGGGGTCGTCTGCTTTGTATATTAAAATGTATGAGCACTCTGTCAATCTAATCTTCTGGTCAGTCTAGGACGACTCCGGCTTTTCCTTCCACTCACATACAGCATTCGCAGCAATTAATAGAATTTCCATACAAAATTGATAATAAAAATAATATAATTCATTTATTCAGGCAAAAAACCCATCAAGCAATATATACAATAATAAAATAAATAAACAATAAAACTAAAAAAATAAAACTGCACAATGTCATTTCCGGTTCACGCGCTGGTGCACGGACAACCAATATTTAAATATCGGACATGTAAAGTCCTCGCTTATGGCCCTGAGGATGCTGTTGTGAGAGTTTCGCATTCTGTCCCAGAAGGACGCTGATAACATTGACACTATCAGTGTTGCCTATAGACTTGCAATTACAAGGATTGTTCATCATCAGCAGCCTATTAATGTCTCCACTGTTTGGGCACAGGCCACCCCTTGCACAAGGGGGTATGGGCCATGATCCACCGAGCTGATTGGTGGAATTCACACGCCTTTGGAATTATTATTTTTTATTTCCTCAGACATGCAGGTTTCCTCACGATGTTTTCCTTCACCGTTAGAGCAGTTGGTAAATGTACTAAGTCTTCGAAAAAATCCGGAAAACTTATTGGTACATGGCATGGTTTCGAACCCGAACCTCTCGCACGGGAGTCCGGCGTCCTAGCAACTAGGTCACCGACGCTTAAGGATTGTTGCTTTGTGAAAAGGGCCCTGGTGACCATTTACCAACATATGGATTCCTGGAACCTGTTTCAACAACAAACCAATTTGTCACATGCCGAATAATAATTATCAATGTATCTCACCTTGATTGAATGCAAATTGAATTATTTGTTTTATCTCTAGGTATCCCAATGGTATGATCTAGTGGTGTTCACTGCCTCGATGGAGATATACGGCGCGGCCGTCGCCGATAAACTGGACAACGGCCGGGGCATTCTGCGGCGGCGCTTCTATAGGTATACTTTATATTTATTTACATCTAAACCCACATTTGATCTTAATAGATGGCTACCCTCTTTAGATTACGACAAAACTGGGACTCTAATCATATAACATAAAATTTTACACACTAAACTCATTACGTTTTTCAGATTATTGACACTTAACTTCCCACACTCACACACCCACTCACACACTCACCCTACACTACAGATGCACAGTTACATCATGACACACTCCCACACAACCTAACACCCCCCCACCCATACTCACTCTTACCATTATCTTTACTAAAATCCTTTATGATTAAATTTTCCAAATTCCTTTTAGGTTAAGAATATAATTTGTAATTTGCTTGCACAGAAAGTGCGACGGGATCCCGACTTCCAAGATACAGGTTTTCGACCTAGTTTGTAAGTCAGAGGTCCTTTTTTGTGCCCTGTATAAGTAAAAAAACTTTTTCATTTTCATATTTTTTTCTATCTCACGTGGTGGTAAGTGACGATGAGGTCGAAGATGGAGCACACGGGCTTAGTAACTGGCTCTTCTATAAACACTGTCGAAACACATCAACCCCGAACCAAAAACATTTGACGACAGACTTTACACCAAAGGGTGGTTGCTAGCCAAACTCTGAAGGGGAACTAGTCAAATCTTTAACCACACAAGTACGGGTTACGTTATATTTGGAGACATCACGCGTATCCGAACACCTTTTATTAATTATTCTCAATTTCGATAGATGGCAGTATCACTGGCAACACTAAAGAGAAAACACCGCCACCCCCCACTCACTCATCCCTACCACAATACTTGTTAGAGCTCAAGCCATGGGCTCAGTCAGTCTTTCGTTAGACGTCGTCGTGAACAGTCACTTCTAAAAGTATCAGTGAATCAGTGTAATGTGCGCATAGTGCAATAAATTATCGATTTACGGCATTTACGGATTATTACTTGGACTTCGTATAATACGGTGTACCTCAGGTCCAGCTATACTCCAAATACGTTTACAACTGCAGTCTGATAATTATTTATGAAGTTCAACGTTCGTACTCCCACATGTGATGCTGAATGGATCACGTTAGTGTTATAGAGGGGTCCTTCTAATATGTAAAACCACGAAAAAATGAGTGATTGTATAACAATACCACTCTGAATGTTTAGTTATTAAGCATTTAGCCATGCTAGGTGTGCTTTTGTAATGTATGAAGCTCTCGGATCAAGTTGTTCAACTAATTACTAGTGATCGGATTAGGTAGTGCAATTTAGGGTTAACAACCCCAAACGTTATATTAGTATGGATATGGAGCGAAATGTTATGTATATATAAAATACTTTATGTCCTAATGGGAACTCCAAAAGGAAATAATCTCATTTATTTATTTATTATAATTAATTAAAACGGTTACATAATTAGACCACTTACATTAACTAATTAGAATATCATATTTACAACTTATAATTACATAAAAAACATTCATCTCACACTTTCACAGTAGCACAGGCATGCTCTTCTGATACTCGGCCATGCATCGCTAAATACGTCACAATCACTGCTGGTGGTCAGGAGCTCGTTCAGAGCGGTCTTCATGCGGCAGATGGGGGATTCGAAACGCGCTACAGTGCGGCTGAACGGTGTTACAAACCTAATGTGCTTACAGCGCCGCCGCCTTACGTTATGTAATTCAATGGAGTGAACTTGCCCACTTGCCCTCTGAACGCTAGCTATATTCGGGATTAATTGTCTGTTTTTCACATTCACACTTTCTCAGAACGCTCTTATCAGTGGTCGCCTTTGTTATGCCGAAACAATACATTATCTAAGAATTTTTGTCAAATGTAAAGTAAACTAAAATTTAGCCTCGTTAAAATCTCATAAGAATGTTTAATAATATTTTTGAACGATACTACTGTCCAATGTAACCAGCTCTTAGCGAATTTGTAATCCCGGGATATCGCTATTATTGGGGATGTCTATGTTAATATTTCGTTACGGAATCCCGCAATATTGCACTACCTAATACGATCACTGCTATTGACATGGTGTCTCGTTGGTTTGCAGACAGCACTGCACGGCGGAGCACGGCTCGTACACTAAGAACCTGTCGTCGATATGCGACGACCTCAACAGGGTATTTATCCTGGACAACTCTCCGGGAGCCTATCGGGACTTCCCAGGTAAAACAGGCTTTCTTTATAAATAGGCTTAAGACAAACAGACAAACGCTATCTGATGGTAAGTGGCGCTGTCTGCCTAGGAAGGATTGAAATTGAAATACGTTTATTTAGCACTGTAAGCACCAGAATACAGCAAGTACACAATACAAAAGTATACAAGGATACAATACATTCAGCACAAAAGATCTGGTGCGGTACAGTGCCAAAAAGGGTACACCAGCTCAGCAAGCAAGGCAAGCCACAGCGCTGATTTTCAGCTGGCCCCTGGATAGGGTTCTCTTTACGTTCTTTTTGAAGCACCCCGTGTGACTGCGCAGCGGAAACACATCGGGAGGAAGAGCGTTCCACATTTTGCATGTAGCGCATGAACCGTGGTGGATACCCAGGGCTTTAAGAAGAGCAAAGTGCTCCTCTAAACTTACTCTAAGCTCACAGTGTATGTTTCGCAGTCTCCTCTTCCTTGAGGCCATTCCATCTTCGTAAACGCTTCTATATGAACTTCTTTGTTTGCAGACAACGCGATACCAATAAAGTCGTGGTTTTCGGACCCTCTGGATATCGCGCTGCTAAACCTGCTACCTGTATTGGATGCGTTACGCTTCACGCACGACGTGCGTTCCGTGCTCTCGCGCAACCTGCACTTGCACCGGCTCTGGTAGCCTCGCCCGCGCCCGGTGAGTCTGCGCCGGCCCTGGTAGTTTTTATTTTTTTTATTTTTTACCCACCAGACTACCGCTCTCACTGACATTTTGTGATAAGGGGGAAATGAAAAACAGAGCTCCGTGATTGGTACCCGATTGTGTCAGCATTTGCTGATTTCCCCCCTTTTACCAAATATCGGCAAGTATCGGCATCTTAGTTAAATTTTAATGGGTTTTTTTATTGTAAAATTGGGAATAAATGTTGTTCTATTTCACTGTTCCGGCCCTATCAATTTGCGAACGTGTTTCAAGCGTAGCGATCCGTAAATTTGCACATTCATCACATGCGCAAAGAGTTTGCCGCGTTTCTCTCAATATTGTACATTCGCGCGCATCACGCAACGAACGAATTGTGCAGATGCGCACGCGCAGTGGCGGATCTAGAAAATAATTTTGAAATCGGAAAACAGTACTAAAACCAGTTGAATTACTTGCAGATTTCGACCCCCATTTCAGACCTCATTTTCAATCAAATTAAAATTATTTCCTAATTTATTTTGTAAAAAATAGATGCAGGAAAGCAAGTTCTATAATTGTGCCAAATTTCAAGTCGATAGCTTCAGTAGTTTCTAAGAAAAACAACTGTTTCATACAGACGGACACTGAAGTCTCACCATAAGGGTTCCTTTTTTACCATTTTGGTACGGAACCCTAAAAATGGTCAAGGGCGAGTCGAACCTCGAGCCCTATAGGGATCTAACAGATTTTGGAGAAACCATGGCACGTTAACGGATTGCTTCCCTTGAAAAACTTTCACAATCTCCCTTATACGTTTACCAGTATACAAAATTGAAAATTGATAATTGAAATATTTTTTATTCGTTTACAAAATAAACTATAACCTCCACACTAGGCGTTGTCTGTGCCGTGGACATTACATACACACACTGACCACTTTACAATGTTATGTGTCAATCAAATATTCAGATTCTAGAATTACAATTAAAATACGGTGGCCATTACAATTTATAAAATTTATTTTCAGATAACAACCGGCTTTTGTACAAATAAGGTGCGCCCGAGGCGTGCCTGGACTTATTTATTATTATTTTTCACTCGTTAGGCCGTTCTGCGCTTCTATACAAATATACATATAGATTATAAATATATTTGAAATACTTTTTTTAAGTTTTGTTTTTCTTAAATGAAAAAAAAATAATATACATAGACAAATGTGTATTTGTGAGGTTGCCTACAAGTGTAGGTGCGCTGTTTGTAATAATTAATTATAATAGTTTCATGTTAGTTAAGTGCAAGAATCTTGTGGGACTCGAAATGCCTAAGTGAAGTTTAAAACATCTTTAGTGGAAGCTTCAAAAGTGTTTAGTTTATTTTTGAGATCAAGACTTGCTATAATAACGTTCTGTTTAAGAGTGTTACCACACCCACCCGATCGACAGTTCTTACTACTTCAAATCGATCTGAAATTGCTTGTTATTTACTCGATTTGTCTTCGAGGATCGATCGTTGTAATTGTCGATCGATTGCTTTTCTACCAGTATCCGTCGATCAGCCAAAGATACCAAGTCGATCGATTAGATCGGTGTGGTAACACAGTTAAATTGTCTATTGAATATTCAATTTGTTAAATTCTCTAAGAATAAGTCGAAGAGATGTTTAGTGTGAATACCGAATGTCTTCAAAAAAAGTATTTTAGTTATTGCACGTACAAAGATCCAAGAGTCCCATAACGTAATACTTATTTTTCTAAAAGATCAACTTTCAAGGAAGTGTTCCAAAACATAGGGTCCTCATTGACTGACAGTTGAAATATTTTACCGGTCGGTTCGGGCAATGAGCGCCCTTTGTCGGGTAATAATTACCTAGTTCCAAAACACTAACTTCATTCAGCAATTAATACCGGATGAAGTGAATGTGGCTTTGGAACGTGCCCAAAATGTCAATGAAAAAAGGTCTAAAGTTGTTTGAACTAATAAGTCTTTGTAGCTTCTCAGAAAGAGGATACAGCATTCGAATATCGCCTTTATTGAGTTTACGCCTCATTTTACTTGAGTGACGTTATTTATATAGTTAATAATTATTATAATACAGCGTCAAGAAAAGGTTTGCTTTAATGGTTTATATTTTTAGAGCCTGTTCCCTAGAACAGGAAGAAGAAGAAGAAGTGCTAGAAGTGCTTATGTACCCGTTCTAAAAAGAAAGAAGGTCCTAACCTTCTTTCTTTTTAGAACGGGTACATAAGCACTTGGTCAGTGAACTGTAAATGCATTCAATACTGTTAGTCTGCGATTTAGAGTCTGTAAACAGAAGCCTGTCTAATTATTACGCTAATTAGTCGATGGAATTTTCTCTATAAGTGTAATAAGCACTTTCCACAGTCTGTTCTAAATCCACACACTCCTTCTCTAGCCTCAGGTCAAAGGGGGTTTTCACTATAGGTAACGAGCAAAATCCGCGAAGATTTTTTTTCTCTTAAATAATTATTTACCCGCATTTCCGCTTTTTTCTTTTTTTTTTGTGTTTCAGGCACAATAATTCCGCCAATGTCGCGTATTAGACAAAACACGAAAAGAGAATTGGCCGGTTATTTCTTTGATTAAATTTTGTGACTTCCTCATGCTGAGAGTCTAAAGTTGACCGGCACCTTCTACAACAAAACAACACAAACATATATGGATGGGGACAACACAGAAATATATAGATATACAAATATTTACATAAATATTTATTAAAGGGAGAATCAACATATACTTTTTTCGCTTATGGTATTGATTGAATTCGTGGGTACTTTAATTTAATTATTAGGTAAACAACAGATTACAAACAGAGAAATTACAGAAAAATCAATATAAAGTTATGAGCTAGGTCGTAACCCTTAACGTGTAAACACAGCATGGTAAATAAAACGGTCGCTACATTCTCTCTCTCTGTGTGTTCTCGCCATACCCCGGTTAGACGGGGTCGTCTTTCCTACACTTGAGGCGCCATCCTCCTCGATTCACGTCATATTCAGTCAGGTCCATGGTGTTCATGTCACGTTTGACAGTCGTTAGCCAGGTAGCACGCGGCCTGCCTCTTCCCCTTTTAGTGGTTGCGATGGAAAGGCACTTATTCACGACATAATCGTCGGCGCATCACGTGGCCATACCATCTTAGGTCGCTACATTCTGTATGTTATTGGAATTATGAGGTAATATGCCATTGGTGAGCGTCGGTGGCCTAGTGGCTAGGACGCCGGACTTCCATGCAGGGGGTCCAGGTTCGAAACCATACAATGCCATGTACCAATGAGTTTTTCGGATTTTTTCGAAAAACTTACGTCCATTTACCGACTGCTCTCACGATGAGGAAACCCGCATGTCTGAGGAAATTAAATGCTTTCGAAGGCGTGTGAAATCCACCAATTAGCACTGGACCCGCTCGGTGGATCATGGCCCGTACCCCCCTTGTACTAGAGGAATCCTGTGCCCCAACAGTGGGGACATTAATAGGCTGATGATGATGATGCCATTGGCGATCAATAAGGCTTTTTTTTGTCTAAAGGCGATATTTGAATTTAGTTATAAACCTTTCATTTTAAAACCCCTTGAACAATAGACGTAAGTCCCACCAAAATAATACCCTTCAGTTAAAAAACTTAGTCGAAATAATTGAATTTAATACTAATACAGTGGTCGATGGATTCAGGCGTTTCTTTGTGGAAATCCATTGTCAAATATTAAAATAATGTGGGGAAGAAGGACCCTAAATAAATAGCTGTATTCTGCAAATTTTTTTATATAATGTATTTGGTTAACAGCCAGAAATTACAAAAGCAGTTCCCCATGGTTCCCCCGTCTAGCCCTCTGGGGGTTCCACGGGCAAATATTTTTGCCTGCGGAACCCCCAGGGGAACCAAGGGGTACCACGGGCAAGGGGTAAGACCTAAGTTGAAATCATAATTGTGTAAACACAGCATTTTTAGCAAACTTTTAAGCAAATTTGCGTTGAGGGTTTCCAAGTATGAGTGAATACAGGTCGATTAACTAAAGCTGGCACGTTCACAGTACTCACACCAATGCAATTTCATTATACAGTATGTAGCAATTAGTTGGGTGGGCTTTGTATAAAAAAAACAATGGGATAATTATATAAATAGTTAAAAACATACACAGTTTCACGAGATTGTCCTCTTAAAGTTTTGCCAGATCCAATTGTTTCAGAAGACATTGTATTCTAACCTCAAAATAAACAATATTTACTATTTCTTAATAGTAGTAAAAACAAAACAATAACAATCTCGGTCACGCTCATAAGCTTGTCGCGTGCGAGTGAGACAGAGAGACTTTTCATGTTGCGTATGCAGTGTGACGTCATGCCGCGTGCTTATTCACAGACACTACACAAACGCAATGTGTTAATGTGTTGTACGTGTCAGCTTTAGATAATCGACCTGTAAAAATTTAAAGTAAGCAAAACAAGGTACAAATTACGCTAGAAAGCGGAATACTGCTATTAATTTAGGTCTCATTCATTTCATACTCCATCTGTCAGATTTATCATCCTTTGCGATTGTAAATCCTGGCTTTGGCAATCGTTGGGGAAACCGAATCCGAGGGTGTGTGGCGCTTTCTTCCCCTAATTGTTTTTATACTGAACTACTTTAAAAATTATGTTTTGACTTACTCCAGTGGTTTGCCCATTTTTGCCCATAACACAAAAAGAATGATCTCTTAGTTATAAATCTCGATTAATTTTTTCAATATAATCTAATATACATTACAGGCAAAACAGTTCCTTTTTTGGGTTATATTTTGTGCTCAATTGCAGTAAATTGTTCGAAAATCGGCAAATCACGGTTAATATTTTGTTTCTCGCGCTGTGTATGGTTCAGCATTGTGTGACAATAGGTTATATCATGTACAAACTATATTTTCTCAGTTACAGTTAATCTTGTTTGCTAATTAACACTTATTAATAAGTATAGTAGATTCGGTTTTGTGTTAATATTACTAGATGTAAGCTTCGGACTCCATGGGTCCGGCATCTAATCACAGTGCGTCAATTTTAAGTTGGGGTGAGGAGGAGCGCATGTGTTTGGTTGGAGCGAACGGAACCGGAGCAGGAATCGGATCCGTGAAGTCCCGGCCCTAGCCCGTGGTCTATATTTTTTTTTAAGCATGACCTTTGATTCATATACGAATTTGATCTGTATTTGACAAGGATTTACTGTGCAAAATTTGAAGAGTTTCTGTTGAGTTTCAGGGGCGTTCTGAGTACTAAATTTAACAGGAAACAACGAACGTCACTCTGATATAAAACATTTCTGTACATGTTAATTTCTCTACAGGTTAATTTTGAAAAATGTAGGTATTTAAGTTGTATAGGGGTGCGTTTGCGCAACCCATCAGATAAAATTTCTGCGGCGAAATTTTATACTGGGCCGCGAATGGCCATCGAATAATTAATGTCAAACCATATGACAGGAGTTTGACATTCGTTTGGTCTTATATGGAAAACGATAGAAATTTCCAAATTAACTTTGTGTATAGACGTTATGAGACGTAAGAAATCTTTTTCATCATCATCAACAGCAGCCTATTCTAGTCCACTGCTGGACATAGGCCTCTCCCAGGGCGCGCCATTGAGCCCGATCTTCGGCTCTTCTCATCCAGTCGCTGCCAGCCACCTTGCGCAGATCGTCGCTCCATCTAGCAGGGGGGCGTCCCACACTACGTTTGCCCAAACGCGGTCTCCTCTCCAGAACTCGTCTACCCCAGCGGTTGTCGGTTCTGCGACAGACGTGACCGACCCACTGCCACTTCAGCTTGCTAATCTTATGAGCTATGTCGATAACTTTTGTTCTATGCCGGATCTCCTCATTTCGGATTCGATCCAGCAGAGATACTCCGAGCATAGCTCTTTCCATAGCACGCTGAGCGACTTTCAATTTGTGAACCAGTCGCACCGTCAGTGTCCACGTTTCGGCTCCGTAGGTCATTACTGGTAGGACGCACTGGTTAAAGACTCTTGTCTTTAGACATTGAGGTATGGGCGACGAGAAGATGTGAGACGATGATGACGAGAAGAAATCTTTTTATTTTAAAATAATTAAATTAGATTATTTAAAATAAATTAAATTCAAATGTTTGGTATACTATTGTATAGAAGTCAATAAAAAAGTATAACCATCTAATCGACAGTTCAGTCAAACAAGCCCCCAAACAAGAAATCAAAATTTAATTATTTACCCTTTTTATTTATTTACAAAAAACATGACAGGCTGTATGGACCAAGCCCTTTGCCTTTCTCTTTTGCTATCGATTTTAGAAACAAATCCGATATCGACCAATCACAGCCCGGCGGATAATTATCGACGTTGCGCGAACGCACCCCAGATGAAAAGTGAATAGTGAAGTGTATAGAACTATACGAAAACGACTTGTAATAATAATAATAATAATATACCAATTATTATTATTATGTCTAAAAACACTTATCATCAGAAGAACAACGTAAATCCCTTTTTTTCAACTTAAGTGACTAGACTACATATTTAGTTTTATTTATTTCAATCTTATTAACACAAATTAATTTATTATAATTAATAATACAAACTTATACAAAAATATGTGAAACACAAAGGGCGTGACTTATCTCTAGGAGAGATCTCCTTAAAATCAGAAACCCCACTTACAATCTTCATAGAGTTAATTAGCAAACAAAAGGCCGAAATGTTATAAGTTTTATGGTAAAGTTACATAAGACTTGTTTACCAATATTCTAGTTTATTTCCATTTAAATCGTGTGTAATTAAATAGTTTGTTGAAATCGTTGAGGATTTCAAATGTTCATTTAAAACCAAATACAGTTGATTTGTCTCACGATTATTGAGATTGGTAATGGGCTTCAGGGTTGCCATTATCGTTTTGTTCGCTAAACAGAGATAATAAACAATGCTATCGCCTTGGTATAGCGTTGTCTCTGTTCAACACGCCATCGCATGATATCGCAGCTGCCCTGATGCTTCCGTGATGTTATACTCGACCAGGAACTAAAGAACCCCGCCATATTGTGGAATAGGATATTTTTCAAGTATCAAATATTAAATGCATTTCATAAAAGAATAAGTAATAAACAAATTGATGGTCAAATGTGAAAACAGAATTAAAATTCGTTGAAAAATAAAATAGCTACAGGCAAAAGAAACGGCAATAGAGAATTATGACGTCACTGTTCCCTAGCGCCATACAAGCAGGTCCTGGCTACATATAAAAAACTGTTTAGCTAGAAAGGGACAGTGCATCCCTCCAGTACTAACTTAAACCAGTAATATCTCTGATGTTAGTTGAGATACCGAAAAAATAATTTCAGATCCTTCAGGATGTCCATGTAAGTTGATTGATACAATAAAGAAATAGGTTAATATTTAATTATATTATTAGTTTCACAGCGAACTCCATAACACATTATAAAACTACCAATAGCGCCCTTTTGACAGGGTTTTTAGGTCCTGGTGAGGGTATGACTACTTAGTTGGTATAATTCATAGTTTTTAGATTATTGATCGGAGAATAGTACGGAAAAGCTGCAAATCAATCATAATACTACAAAATGCGTTCCCAAATTTAGCTAAAATGCCATTAGAGTCATTCTGGTATATTTAAGAGCATTAGGGCATTATGACACTGTCATTCGCGAAACATGTTTTCCCAATTTGCAAGCATTTGACCGATCGTCTCGCTAGAAACACGCTCGCAAATCGCCAGTGTGATAATAAGGCTCTTATTTCAACCAAACGTCATTAGGCTAGGACTACATGGTCCGGTTCGGTTCGCTCCATCCATTCACCGCGCTGATTTCAAATGGGGGGATGTGATTGGTGAGACTGGAACCAGATGTATGTAGTCCAGCATTTAGCCGCGTATTGACTGAGCGAGGCACCTCACGAGGCTGAGTTTTTGTCTTTCTTTTTTTGACGAAAAAAAAACGAAAACAAAAGACTGCCTCGCGAATAGGTTCATTTTTTAATTAGCTGCAGATAACGACCCGTCACAAATAACGATAATTTTGAGGAAACGCATTTTATTGATGAAAATGTATCAAAATAAAGTATAGTTTTGAATTATGTCGAAATTTGAATGAATGAATGATTGAATACACTTCATTACACAAAAATAGTGTGATACTAAAATAGAGTGCGTACGAAAAGATTAAGACAAACTAGGCGGTCTTACAACCTTTGGTCACTTGTTGTACAAAAAAATGTATATCATATTAATAAATCACATCTTAGGTGCTGTCAGTGTGACGGGTATCTGCATCTAATTAAAAATGGACTTAGTACGCAGCTGTTTAATGATGAATTGAAATTAAGATCTCATGTGTGCAAATACCAGAATGAACTCGCTCATTTTTCAGTTCTTACTTACCTATACGAAAAAACCGACTTTGTTATTATTTAAGTTTATGAAATCTGTGTCAACAAGGTCTTGTACTCAAGCGAATTTATCTTGAAATCATCAAAAGCTATCAAAATTTGATAGATCTCGTATATTATAACTAGAGATGCCACGAATATTCGGCTACTTTTCGGTATTCGGCCTATTCGGCCACTTTTTTTGATATTCGGTATTCGGCTGAATAGTGCGTACTATTCGGCCGAATACCGAATACCAAATCATGAAACAAAAACCACATATTACTCAAGATTATATGTATTCTATTACCAAATTACAATACTTTAGTAAGTAAAATTGATCAATGGTAGGTTGTGATGGATAAAAACAAGCTTTTCAGCATTTGTTGGTAGCAAACGATTGCGCTTTTCGTCGTAAATGATACCTGCTTCAGAAAATAACCTCTCACTGTACACACTACTCCCAGGAGACGAAAGATAAACTTTAGCAAATTTCGAGAGGCTTGGGTATTGTTTTTCGTTTGCTGACCACCACTTGTAAGGACCTGCCGTCCGATCTAGGCGAATTGTTTTCAATTAAAAATCCATCTCATTTGCCACAGCACTCTTCTCCACATCCTCATCATTATTATTTCGCATATTATCTGTAGCGACTTCGTCAAAGCAGTTCCAGAAACTGTCGTGTATTTCAATAGTCTCATCATTTTCATTCAAGTTTATTTTCTTACGAAGTGGAGAAGAATCGTCATCGGTACTACTAGATTTATCACAATCACAACTTACTTTCAGAGCTTCTAGAAGAATTTTTTGTCTTGCTCTTTCAGTTTGAACCAATCCTAGGAAACTTGTTTTGAAACGTGGGTCAAGAAAAGTAGCAACCAGATATTTGTTGTGACAATGAGACAGGTTGCGGCCTGTCTATTACGAGTTTACGCCCTCGGCAAGCACGTATTTTGTGCCGAATATTCGGCGCTTCGGCCGACAGCGAATATTCGGTATTTGGTATTCGGCCAAATCACTATTCGTGGCAACTCTAATTATAACTACATCTTTCATTACGGAAGAAAGTAACATCCTGAGTCGAATGGGACAGGAGCAAAAACCAAAAACGTCTTCACACTAACTGCTCTAATTCCATTGTCAGGAATTAAACAAAGCTTCTGTACCACACGAGTTATTCTGTATCTCAGAAGCATAACAGTGTAAATGCTTTTGTACCATTTTCTGTTTCTTAGGTATCGTGGCAAATTATAATCTAGAATAGTTTATTTAATAAATTAAAAAAAAAAACTTTAGGATTTGTTCACCAATTTTATACTTAATCAAAGTCTAAACATGACTAATTTTTACACAAAATTGTCTCATATGTAAAATTTATTCATAAAATTAATTTACATATCATATAATAACAATAATTTTCCAATAAAAAAAATAATGTCAATCAAATAGCCCGCCTCTTGTCGTCCCCGGTGCAAAGGTGCCCATAACGCTCGCGGCGTTACCGCGCTGTATCGCTACGGCCAAGCTTTGCACCAGGTACGACCCGGGGCGAGGGTCACAGCCCCTCTCCCTGAGGCGACGGCCAATCTCTGCCACGAATTGTTTCGCCTCCGCCCCCCAACAACTCGTTGTCTCCACCGCGAACGGGACGAACAGGTAGTTCTGTTGGAGAGCGGAGTACTTATCCCGCTTTTTGCCCGCTACAAACTCGTATGTAAAATTGGTTATGGCACTTACAGTTTCATGCTTCTGAGGTACAGTATTTAGGATCCCATAATAAAAGATTTAGTTCTTGACGAGATCTATTAAGTGCAGTATTTTTGGTTATAGGCGACAACAAACAAAAATTGGACCCAAGCATGTATGGTTTCCGGCAAATCTCTTGGGAGATTACCTGGACTAATGATTTCTAGTCCAAACGCTTGAATAAATCGGCAAAATCAACTGTAAAATAAAAATATTAATAATGCATTCAAATCGTTATCTATTTGTTTTTTGAGTTTCTTATTGGAAAGCTTTGATCGCTTCAGGCAGGGTTTTTTTATTACCATTTTATATGAACTTTTTGTATGATAGTAATCACTAGTTCAACTCTCGGTCTTTAATATTAGTTACATTTATGATTTATGTATGACATTGAAAGACAAAAAATAATAGTCTTGGTTTGGTTTTGTTATATTTTTGCCTGGCAAGACCTTGCACCTCTCAACTTATGATTTTTACAACAATCTTCCTTAAATCAACGTATTATTCGTTCGTTTTATAAATGTAAATATTAATTTACTTGTAGCATATCAAAATATGTTCCACTGTTGAAATTGACAGGTGATTTCTTTATGAAGTGAGATTAAACATAATGTTGTGTCAACAATTTATAGAAAGTTATGGAAGTTAAATAACACCTGTCTGGTTTACAAGACATCTTAAATGTTGTGGAAATACAGTTTACATTGGTCAAGTGTTTAGCGAAGTGCAGAGTACTCAAAAAACTTCGATCAAATCTCAACCTTATGCTTGCGCATTATGATACATTTCAGATTCTCAAATTTTGACGTTTTGGGTCCATTAATTACGTGAGGCATTTTTTAAGATTTTGTATCCCCCCCTGGTGAGATTTTGTGAGATTTTCCTCAACTCCCTCCCCCCCTCCTAATCTCACGTGAGGTTATTTAAAATTTGTGTTTCGATTATGAACGCGTTGGATTATTAAAAAAATAAAAAAACAAGAACACAATTTATTCTATTATCTTTATTTGAGACTAGCAAAGACTAGTAGTTGAGATTATTACCGTTACTTAAATTCACTGTGATAAAATTAAATAATAAATACTTTAACAAAAATGAATAAAAGATTTATTCTAATTCAGTCGTGATATTTTCGAATCCGAACCCCCCCCCCCCCCCCCACCCCCCCCCCCCCCCCCGGTGAAATTGAGTAAGATTTAGCTTGACCCCCTCCCCCCCTTGAACACCTCACGTAATTAATGGACGCCCCCTAATTTGACTGTACGAGTACAGTGCTGATTCGCCACTCTCCGATTGGTTTACTCGACTGTACTTACCAGTGGGTAAGTTACACACTTGTCCAATGTAAATCGGCCATAAAGGCTAGTATTGTACCACCCGTCGGAAATATTTGTGGACCTGTCAAATCACGTCATATAAATTAGAGTCAGTGCAGTAGGTAAGCAAAAAAATATTAACGAAAATATCTGAGAATTGTGATGTATTAGCGTATTTTGATATTTTGTAACTATTTAAATAGATCTAGTTTTATGTTAATAAGATTCAACCCCTAGCGAAACCATAACGCCGCACATTTATCAAAAAAGTGGGTAGTAGAATTGTTCCATGGAAGAATATTTTTAAAAATAATGTATTCGTATTCTCCTAATAAAACATTAATACTAGAAAGTGAATGTGTCAAAAGTGGCCCTTTTTAGCACTTCGTTTTCTATTTTTTATTGTTTCACTACTAAATCAAAAATTTTTTTTCGGGAGTGGCGTACTTTCGCTAGGGTGTGAAGCCAAAGATTTTGAAATTTACCCTATACGGTGTTATTAGTCCGATTTCTGTGGTCACCAGTCACCACCATGGAATGCGATATCACTATAGTTTGAATTTTAAGGAGGTATCATGCAATGGACTTAAGGTAGCTTGAATTTTAAGTAGGTATCGTGCAATTGGCCTTTAAGGAAACTAGAATGTTAAGGAAGCTTAAACGTATTAAGTAGGTATAAAACATATGATGATGATAGGTAAAAAATTTTTGATAATTGATTCCAGAATAATCGTTGGAAACCAAAGTATTGTTTATATTATTCTTTGCATCGATTGGTCTAGTAGTTTAGCAGAAGAATAAGGTTCTTACAACATTTAAGATGTCTTATCTCAACATATGATCACAACTTATATATAGCACAATAATAATTCACTTTTTGGAAAATAAGATGTCGTTTTGCAAAGTCAACGAACAGACAAGTGTGACTATGAATTGAAACTATGAGTTAGACTTCCTTATTGTAATGAATAATACCAATGGCGCCGATTCCGGGGTGGCCGCCAAAGCTAAACCTAAATGAAACTGTCACGCTTACTCGTATTCTAGATTGTGTAGGTACGAGTTACGTTATTTGGCGGTCACCGCGAAATTGGCGCCAATGTGTGGATTTGGCTCTTTCTAATATTCTGGTTAATTGGATTATTAAAATAATAAAGATTAAGGTTTAAAACTGGTTTTGTTTTTGTTTTTTCATTAAAAAAATTGCGAATTGTAAGTTCATCCAGAACAAAACCTCTATGAGTGTGCTTAAAACAGCTTCATTAAATACTTGATTAAATCCAATTATGTAGTCAAAATATTAGAAAGAGCCCTTGATTTTCTGTTTACTATACCATTATGTAGACTCACGGATAATTAATGACATGCCACAAATGGGTGGTATGGTATAATAATGCTGAAAACAATATCGTTGCACTATCATATCGTGGTCTCAGCTGGTTGTTCAAAGTTCAAAATGCGATTTGTAATATAGCAATATTAAATCGATTTCAAAAAATTTATTGTTTTATTCTAAATGTCCTACGAACCTTTTTTTTACAGCTCCACCGAGGTTTTAAAAACTTAAACAGGAGGACTTAAAAACTACTATAAGAAGCGACTGCCTAAGGGCACCCAGGTGGGTACGGACCTCGGCTTAGGACGTCGCTGGGGAGGGAGAGGTCGGGGAGAAGCGGCCTGAAATACGCCGATAGCGCGTATAAGCGCCAGAATCTGGCTGTTGCGGAGATAATCTTCACAACTGGGGGTTTTCCAGCGATAAAGTAAAGTGTGAGTGTGGTGTCTCCCCTCAAACCATGGAGCACTTGCTCTGTTGTCCCGCGTGTCCGACCACCTGCACGCGGGAGGACCTTTTCGAGGCCAACCAGAGTGCTATCGATGTGGCTGCCTTCTGGTCGGGAAAAATTTAATTCGGATCATCAACACGAAAGAAGCGGGTATGTAGGTGCTGTGTGTGAACTACTATCGAGTGGGTGTCCTACAAACTAAGTGTAGGGATACACTACGCCGAATATACGCGACGGAACTTCGGCTCGGTTAAGCTTATTTGCAACACACTAGACCGAAATTACGTCGCGTTTTTCTACTCCTGTCCATTACTTGACTGTTCTATTACTTTGTCCTTCCTAAAACTCCGAATTCCCTTCCCTACCAATATCTCCAATATATTATCATTAGTAAATAACAATAGATTTATTTATGAATGTCTATCTAATTTTATTATTTTTGTATTTCCCGAAACCTACAACCTTGGGATCTTCAAGGCCAGAGCGAATAGGCATTTACTGGACCCGCATGCTCCATCGTCGACCTCATCGTCGCTTACCATCAGGCGAGATCGAGGTCAAATGCGGGTTTAGTTATATATATATAAAAAAAAATTACCAAAATGGTATTAAGTTGTAAAGTGTATCTATTAACATTTTGTTTGTGTTGTCCTTACAGGTATTTATTTATTCGTCTTGAGAGGATGGGTATTTAACCTTTACACTTGCACTCAGAAAAGACAAATCTCTACAAAATTACCGTTGTTTATTGATAATTGGAATCTCATAAAACTGGACGCTGCTGGTCACCAATTGCCATTAAAAAAAAGGTCGTTTTGGACTGGACAATACGACACGAAAGTTCCACATGGTACAGTTCTGTGATACTAACTGGGAACGAAGGGACAGTACCTACGACCAGACCAGCTAGCACAAACCCTATTGACACACTCCGTCCGTGAATTGCGTCGCGCGTAATTTATTTCATACCTTGGTGTGTCATGCCAGCCGAATACGTCGGAACGTAAGATCAGCCGTAGAACTTCGGCATAGTGTGCTCTACACTATGGTGGGTAGTCCGAAATGAAATGCAGCAAATACTTTATGAACCCTTTAATTTGATACTATTTTGATGAATTTTTTTGACTTCACATTATCCGAAAAATTGTTTTCAATGCCAGACTTGATGTTTACAAAATTGTTTATTTTTTAACCAAATCAAAGAAGGGAGCCTATGCAAATATAATAAAATGAATATCACACTGTTTCTAATTATTTCATAGGCCAAAATCTATTTTCGTCAAAAGTAGCTCCCTCAATTATAAAACAGAATTACAATGTCTCAACAATAATGCCAAATTGTTTTACTTTCTGTAATTTTTTGTAAATTTCTATGGTCTTAGATTTTAAGCGACCATACGAGAGCTTTTATATCTCTCATTGCAAAAATAATATACCCATGTAAACATACACTCCATTTTAAAAAATAATAAAAGTGGCTTGTATGTTTGTAGGGAAAAGTTGGTATTTTTTAAGTTCAGTTGAACTTTCATTTTGTTCCATACAGTTACAAAACTGAACGAAACTCGTCTCCACAGATAGTTAACGATAAAATTGATTCTTAGGAGAAATTTAACTTAGAAAATTATATTTGTCTCCCTACAGCAAATGACAATTTTACAAGAAAGAAATAGATTTAAAAAACCTCAATTGATTTCCCCTGCGTCTGAAATATTATAATCTGCCTGGTAAAATTGACTAAAATTTATCAACTGAAAATATACACAATAATAGAAGTCTTACTGACAAATTTTACATGAATAAAATATTTAACATATAGGTACAAATTAACTAAAAAACTGGATTCGTAACCTACTAAGGCGTTATGAATAAAAAATGTAAAGAAATAGCAAATTTCTGCAGTCCTTATAACATTATAAACAAATGTCTATTTTCAAAATTGTCTCCTTATTCTCAAAAGTTCATTGCAACAAATTTTTGTCCATAAAATTCTGGTATCTATATTAGATGATGTATAAAACAATGTGACAATACTTACAATAGGTATTAGCAAATAGTTTCATTTTGCAATGAACTAGGTAATATGTATAGTAGGTACAACTAAACTATGCATAAAGAATATTAGGGTGAAAGTTGAAATTAGCAGATTCAGCATTAAATCTTAGTTGCAGCCAATACAAATATCACAAGTTGGCTTTCTAATAAATCATTTACAATGTCACCAGAAACATTAGGACAGTCACTAAAATTCATTCTCTATACAGATTTTAATGACAGTCAAAGGTTTAAAACTTATTTAAAAATACTCTGTCCAAACAATGAGTTACTACAAAACTAGAGGGTCTACACAACATTTTTTTTAGTGGATTTATACTTCAAATTACAACTGTACATCATAGTGGCTGGCAACATCAGTCGCTCGTCCAAATAAATGAATTTTATGACACAGAGAAAGCCTTTTCTGAGAAAGATTTTACATAAGCTTCGTGTAGTTTATTGACAAAGTCAGCATCATGTTTTAGCAGATAATTGAATGCCTGAAGAAGCTGGTTCCTAGTGAGTGGCTCTGGAGACTGCTGGACGTCCCCACCAGTGCTTGCAGTGAACATCGTAGGAGGCATCAGCGCCGGCTTTTGCTGAGGGGTCATATTGTTAACAAAAATTCCCCTTTCCTCTAACCTTGAAGCGTTAAGAGAGCCTACTGGGTGGCCGAGGTCCTGCGATTGATTCAAATATGAAGCTAGAGGTGAGGATGGCTTCGGTGACGATATATGCATCAGGTTAAGTTCATTCTCTAATGGGTTAGGCCCATTAGAATCTACTGCATCCAGC
This sequence comes from Hofmannophila pseudospretella, assembly GCA_947369225.1. Taxonomy (NCBI): domain Eukaryota; kingdom Metazoa; phylum Arthropoda; class Insecta; order Lepidoptera; family Oecophoridae; genus Hofmannophila; species Hofmannophila pseudospretella. The sequence goes on from OX376324.1 coordinate 1,479,984, forward strand.
TGTCCTTTCTTCATTCCTGGTAACCTCTGCTGACATTGTTTCTCAATAGGGGTAGACTTCATAGGGAACCCACTATTTTGTCTCAGTTTATGATCTAAGGAGACATTGCCATTCGAATTGTGGGCTTCCTGTGGTGTCACAGAGCGTTGTTGTTTCTCTATGTGTTCGACCGAGTGTGCCGGGTTGCTCATGAGCCTCTGAAGGAGCATCGGCGCGTCTCGAGCGTCAGAGGACCGCGGGCCGAAGATGCCAGGCGACGGCAGAGAGGACACCGCCGGCATCTGCGCGCCCGCGCCGCTGCCCGCCTTCGCGAAGAAATCCATGACGCTCTGCGACGCCATATCCGGCGCGCGCGACGGCGTCGACTCCGTCTTATTAGCCACGAGGCCCTTATTAGAATTGAAGTCGTCCTGCGCCTTACTCAACATGCTAAAGATGTCCACCGGCGCGGTCGACGGAGCCGACGCGCTATACACAGGATTTTGAGCCATGTTCTCACCTGAGGCTTGCTTCATAGACTCCTTGACCAGAGAATTCAACTTCGTGGCCACTCTGACACACTCGTCTTTGTCATAGAACCATATGCCATAAATACGCGATTTCGCGTTTCTATACAAAAGAAACGGTTCTTTCAATTGTAGTTCTATTCCTTTCGATACTGGCTCGATTAGGTTGTTCGTATTCAATCTGTTCATAATCACCAAACTATGATACGGCTCTCCATTCCTACTGTACACAAACAAAGCTCCTTCGATGTTCGTTTTCTCCCATTCGTTCTCTTCGAAAGTATAAAGTGCGACGTGGGTAGCACTGTCTATTATTTCTCGGGCATATGGATCTGCCCTCTTTAGTGCGGCGAAATTCATGCGTAGACCGGTGTCAGCCATTTTATACCAACAAAATACAAGTTTTTACACAACGAGCGAGCATCACAGCAAAATGACAACGAATAAATTCGCCATATTTAACTCCGTTCCGTAACACCTTACAAAAAAAATTTCAGTTAACTAAAGCTTAACGGCACCAACTTTAATTCTTGTTTAGTCAGCCTACAATACTTAACTAATTTTATTAGTAAATATTTTTGGTAGAATACCCTCAATTTATTAATAAAATTATTAATAACTATCTAATTTGTTCAAAATACATTTGCGTGTAACGAAACAGCATTTAATAAAAAAGTAAAAGTACGTTCGTTTTGTTGTTGATGTCTCGATCTCCAAATAGGAAATAATTTTGATCACACTTGATAGGGGCAAAAATATTATATAGGTCTAATTGGATTTCTGTGGATATAGCAACGGGTCGAGGGGGCAGCACCAGGAGTCGACTCGACTCTTGGCTTGGCATGAGAAACTGAAAAATTATGTGCACACCTTAATCTACACTTCTGATAGGAGTAAGCGACATGTGGATCCAACACGGACGGGTTTAGACTACAGGAGCGAGCGAAGCGAGCTCGAGAAACTGCGTTATGGACCTAACCTAACGCTTGACCAACTGCTTACTAGGTACTAAATCAAATGAATGATAGATGGAAGAAAGCTAGCGCAGAAGTTAGCGAAGCGAGCTCGAAATTTGTGGCGTAGATCTGACATGGATGAATGGTTTACATTAAAAGGCTAGGGCGAGGGCGAAATTTTAGCATGAATCCGACTCTGAATGATTAGATAAAAAGGCTAGGCGCGAGCGAAACGAGCTTAAAATTCCGGTGCAGATCTGACAAAGATGGATTAGATGATTACAAGGTTAGGGAATGTATATTCTAAGGGTTTGGGTTAGTTTGCATTTACGTTTTTAATGTTTTTGTAAAACTGTTTATAAATGTGATTCTATTCTATTCTAGGACTAGGCAGTATAACTAAACGTTTTATTAGAATGCACAAATACGTTACTGTTCGATCGATCGTTGACTCGATCGGAACTTAACTGAAATTGGATCGTTAGTGGATAGTAGCATACGAAACACGTCATAACGATGCAGTTTATCTAGTCTATTTAGTTACGTTGTATTTAGTGGAATCGATCTCCTTATCACCCCGTTGGAAATACGCTTGTAATTTTCCAGTGTAATAAAGCCCTTATGTTCCACAATGATGTATTTATATCATGATTATAATATTTCTTAAAAAATAATTTTAAATTAATTTATTTCATCATCATAATAGATCATTATACTAGATCGATGAATGTCAGTCATCCATGATGTAATTATTTTATCAATCGCCAGAGGCAGAGGAGATTGACTCTTGATGACCCCAAGGTTGACCTTTCATTATTTTGCTATAGAACGAATGTACCCCCGTAACGTTTGCGCTAGAGTTCCAAAACTTCACATAATATTATCGATATGCCCGACTACGTAAAGGACAGCAAAATTATTTATAGACAATTTTTAAAAATTATTTAACATCGTAGCCCATTTGAGAACAATTGATATTGTTCTCAAATGGGCACTTCCTGATTCTAGCATGATACTCGCTAAATTATAATATCGCTAACGAAACGTCACCCTCACTTTTACACATATTAGTTATATGAGGGAGCGTGATAGTGTCAATTAGTTTTAGCTGTTGATTTAGGTTCAGCTCAGAATTGACATCAGAGTGAATTGGCCACCCAGGGAATCTTCTTAACGATAAAAATTAGGTTATGTACGGGAATATGTCATGGAACATGGAATCGATCTAAGAAAGAACGTAAACTACCGATTAAATTTTGTTTAATTTTCACTAATTATTATATTTTTTTTAATTTTCATATTACCTATATGTGTTCAGATTCATGATACGAATAAAATATTGTGTAACGATGATAGATCTAAAGTCGATAAAACTCACCGAAATATCTGAGTAGGTACATACAATAACATTTTAGTATAAATATTCCTCTTTTTGTATTTGATTTATTTATGTTTTAACTAAAATATTCGCTTTAAACTACATACATACATACCTTGACGCTATACTCCATGCGGGGTAGACAGAGAGAACAGAGCGCCACGAATCTGCCTTGGCACGCCTCTACAGTAATTCGTCGTTTCACGCATGCTCGCCGTTGGGGTCGTCTGCTCTGTATATAAATATCTAATAGCAGTCTGTCAATCTGATCTTTAAAGTCTAGGACGACCCCGATTCCTCCTTAAATTAATTAATTACTAATTCATTCATATAATATAAAATTAGCAAAAGCACAGATCACTATTATACTGAGCATAAGGAAAAGCCATATATCTCTAAGTCTGTAAATGTACCTAATTTACGAAAACCTAAAAACCCATTGGGTCGGCCCGGTTGACGTGTAATGCTGAGTATTCTAACTAATTACCAAACTCGTCGTTAGGAAGCTGGTGAAACGTACTCTAGACAGTTACACTGGCGTTCGTTTCGTTAGTATAGTGTAGTCTTCATGAACGCATATAATAGTCCGGCCAAAAAGTGTAGAAATTAAATAAAGGCAACTTTCCATATATTGATGTCAAATCACAATGACATTTTCATACTATTTCAGTAAGTGTTGCCATTATTTAATTTCTACACTTTTTGGTTAGACTATATGTTGTGCTAACTTCTAAATAATTAAGGAAATACGTTTTCGCAGCGGATTCTGAACAATTTTATTTCGATCGCCTTTTCGATGTATTAACGACAATGCTTATCAAAAATGTCATAAAGAAAAATATAAAATATTAGACCTCTTTGCGTAACACTATAGGTACATTCGTTTTGGATTGTCGATATCGACAGTTTTAGCACGTTTATCTCTATTCAGTAATGTCAAAGTTACAAAATGTTCAAACGTCAACAACGTCATTTAATTTGATCACTTACTTCTTACCACAGATTAGAGTATATCTTCTTACTTCGTCAATTGAAAGTTTACGCGAGCTGTACGTATACAGTAGTGTGTTTAAAAGTTAATTATATATAAATAAATTGTTTTAATACATATTACAACAGCACACCTATCACTCTTGAATCGTAAACTGTATACAATCATAACTTTTTGATACTTTTAACGTGTTTTGAATCAGTGTACACGTGACTGAAACTTTACGTGTAAACAAGTGATTTTAATCAGTTTTACTGGTCATTATGAGTGTGAGCAACATTCTGGTGATCGGGAGCGGAGGCCGGGAGCATGCTTTGTGCTGGAAACTGGCGGATTCACCCTTCGTGAAGCAAATATACTGTGCACCGGGCAACGTCGGTATTTCGACCGCCAAGAAGGTTGAGTGTGTGGAGGTCGACATCACAGATTACTCGGTAAGAATCTAACTGGAATACTGTTACTAGAAACTATCAAATATTACGAGAACACGTGGATTTATCTAAGACAATAATTTATCACTTTGTTTGTACCATTTTCTCAGAGGTAGCTACTGAATTATTGTTCAAAACTTTTGTGGTATCTGATCTATTTCTTGAACTCTTGTAGTAAATAATGAGACAGATACGGGGGTTTTATCATTGTATAATATACCTACTTGTATGAGTAAAGTTCTAATTAGAACTTTGCTGCATACAATTTTTTTAACTTTATAATTTTTTTAAATACTTCTAAGGTACCTTTTATGGTATCTGATCTGTTTTTTAACACTTGTAATAAATAAAGAGACAGATGTGGGGTCTTATAATTGTATAATATTGTAATTTTAATTTGTTTTGTTATTTTATTATTGTTTCTTTGTTTTTGTTAGCTACTAATTTACTTCTAATTTGACATTTGATTTACTTTATGACTACAATTTCGAATTGGCTCAGTGCTGTATGTAATTGTAATGAATTTTAAATAAATAATAATAAATAATATACTTTCTGAGTAACTTTGCAATTCCTGCATACAACTTTTTTAAATCTCCCTATCAACTTTATAAAGAACATTATAACTAAAATAAATACTTTTACTTAGTACTGTCTGCTTTTTACTTAGTACTGTCTGCTTTTTACTTAGTACTGTCTGCTTTTTACTTAGTACTGTCTGCTTTTTACTTAGTACTGTCTGCTTTTTACTTAGTACTGTCTGCTTTTTAAAAAGAGTAGAATAAAATTCTCGAATCGCATACTATTTCAATAAAGATTACCATTATTTAAATTCTATTTTATGTACTCGTTAAAACCAAACTGTATAATTTTACATCTTTGCAATAAAAAATAAATACAATACAATACAATACAATCCTTTATTGATACCAATAAGTTACAGGTCATTACAGGTTTTTCAATACAACATACTCATTTATGTATAAAAAATAATAAAAATGATTATAATGTCCAATTAAAAAAAATCAATAAATGATTCAATCGCTTCCTTTCCGTCAATAATGAAATAAAATAAAGAATATAATATAATAGCAGGTACCTATTGTAAAGATAGGTACCTATTGCAATGATTAATTTAATTTTAATTTTAGATATTCGTCATATGAGTAAAACGATCGCTTGACAAGCCAATCACGTAATTTCTTTTTAAAAACAAATGAGCTCGGGCGCCAGTGACATCGCTGGGCAATCTGTCGTACACTGCAGGTACCACAATAAAAACATATTATATTTAGTTTTCAAAATAACTTTTTCTATTCTAATAAAAGTAACAGTATTAATTTGTGTGTAATATTATGGTACTAGGTATATGTTACTGATTACAATAAGTAAATAGATAACCCTAAACTGATATCAAAAGGAGTTCATTCTTGTGTGACTTAACCAATGATCAGTAAAAACAAATTATATAATCAGACAAACTAAATCTACTGTAATATATACTACTATTATCAATTACGTATAGAATGTTCATTCTTAATGACCAATATGCACAAATCTATGGAGCAGCATCTGATAGTTCATAACCAACCATGTGATGATTGAGCATAAGAATTAAGGGTATGTTCCAAAACCACTTGTATGTGTAGTGATTTGGTACCGGAAATATTTCAACTGTCAGACAATGAGTACACTTTGTCAGATAATTATTTCCAAAATTAAATACTGACACGATTAAGCCCCATTGTCATAGTTAAAAAATTATTACAACTTGTTTTGAAAAGAATGGTTTGTATTGATATGATGGAAGAATATCACACATCATACCATATGTATATCTGGTCATGCACTACCTACCTTTTATATGTTTGCTGTAAACCATTTAAAGACTGCCTGGATCCTACCTTGTCTAATAATAATGGCACACCTTTAAATTCATTCTCAATTTCATGTAACGTCTTCCCTTTTGTCTCCGGTAACAAAACCCAGATCACTACGAAACAGTATGTCAAAATTACAACATAAACCATGTAGGAGCCATGCAGACCTAAACTTTCTATGATTCCAATAAAGGTTTTTAGAGCTAAAAACATGAAACCTGCATAGGTTGCTACGCTGATGCTCCCTCCAATGCTTCTGTATGCTATGGGGAAGACTTCACCAGCTATCACGCCGGGTATTGACACCATGCCCATACCAATTGTAAAGTAATGTACGTTGATCAAAACTATTGGTAGCCAAACAGCTTCATACTGAATGTAACCCTGAGTTTTGCCGTAGACATAAGCAGCTATGAGAAAATGTATGAAAATACATAGACCTAAAGTAACAAATATCATTGTACGCCTAGTCACTTTATTTATGACATAAATTGCTATAGAATTCGTCACTATCCTTTGCAAGTCAAATGTCACCATCCAGAAGTAAATGTCAACATTGGGTCCCACTATCATCGTTATTATAGTTGGAGCATAATTTGGAAGTATTATACCACCAGAAAATGTGGTCATACAATACGCATGCGACATCACTATTATAGGCTTGTAAAATTCCTTCTTCACAATTATAGATGTTATTTTCTTAAAATTGTTCATGTTTGGATTATTTTCCATTTTCTGTGCGACTAGTCTCGCTTCTATCATTTCTTCTAACTCTTTTTCTTCTTCGTCACCGCGCAGCCAATAAAAAACTTTTCTACATTCATCGTACCTCCCTTTATCGGCCAACCAACTAGGCGATTCTGGCGAATACATGGTCATGATGAGGCTTGTGAATGGGAAGACAGTGCACACCAAGGCTGTCCTCTGCCAGCTCATTAAAGATCCTATCAGGTGGACGAAAAGTATCCCAGAACCCTGGGCTAGAGATATGGTCGTTAGGAAGGCGCCACGATTTCTGGGACTTGTGTATTCTCCAATGAGGATGGAACGCAGCGGCGTGAAGATGCCGAATGATAGGCCTTGCAGGATTCGTCCGATGATCAATTCCTGGAAAATAATGACTTGTGAACTAAGTATGCACACTTTCCTGTAGATCGAATTGATTCCAGTTTAATGTAACGAAAGCCATTGAATTGGCACCCCCGTAGACCTTTGACATGTGGTAACGACTGCTGTCGAACGACAGTCACTAACCAGGAAATGGCTGTTTAAATTGCTCTCTGAAGCTCTCTGGAGTGGTCACCCTGGTTCCGATCGCGCACAAGGTTGTTTAACCTGCACGATCTCTTTCTAACCTTGTCCTCACTAGGCTAAATATATTATACCTTAACACTGGCAGCCAGGGTAAAGAGGAACCAGCCCGCCAGAAGGGCCAGTATGACGATGTAGTGCGCGGTCTTCCTCCCCAGTCGCCCCATGAGAGGCGGGGTGACCGCTATACCGACAATCATCGCTATGCCCATCACCGACGCTGGAATGTTAATGGTTTCGTTAAACGATTTTGAAGGTGTTATGATTCTGTGCAGAGTCAGCCTGGAGTGGTACCATACTTTTACCTATAAGATTGAGGGTTACGCGTGTTCCTATCCCGCGCAGGGACCGGACCGCGCACGACTAATCGCCGCGCCGCCCCGCGCCCCGGCCATATGGAGGGTCAAGTTTAGAACTTGTCAAGGGTCAAGTGTGTAGACCAAGGCCTTCGAAATAGACCGGAACTATTCGGAGGACTTCCTACTTACATCAGCGAATGATCCTCTATCAGATATATAAATAGACACGAGGAGCGTCGGTGGCGTTGTGGCTAGGACGCCGCCTCCCAGACAGGAGATCCGGTTTCGAAACCATTTAATGTCATGTGCCAATGCGTTTTTCGGTTCTTTCGAAAGACTTCATTGGGAGACTTCAATGGTGAGAGAGAGTCGTTCTATGTGGTTATTTCCATAGAATGATAGTGACCCTTATCAATGAGGAATACAACTAAAAAGAAGACGAATAAACTTGCTGATATTGAACCTAACCGATCCAAGAGGCGTCGCACTCGCTCAGCGGTATGACGGCGTCAGGGTCTGCCAGCTGCGGCAGCAGCACCGCCGGGTAGCCGATGATGCAGCCGTGGCCGATCACGTCGCAGCAAACAGCAGCGGTCACGAAGCACTGGAAGAAGACATTATACATACAGTTTATTTACTATTACTTAGCGCACAAGTGTCACAGAATACGGAGCAGGTTGGAGCAGGAAGAAAAGAGAAAGGAGCAGAGCAACCCGACACCGAACCGTTAAGGCTAGGACTACATGGTCCTGAACGCGTGTGATTGATTGCAGCGCACCGAATCGGGGCTGGAACCGGACGCGTGTAGTCCAGCACTAATAGTAGTAGCACTAAGTGGAAGATGTGCCAGAATTGCGAACTATCGTCGATTATTTCTTTCCGTTTGACGATAAGACCTCATCGTTGTAAGGCCATGGAAAAAAGTGCCACCAACCCTCAAAACACCTTTTACCTATTTCTGCCGCAAAGCAGCAATGCGTTTTCGATGCGTTGCTAAGCTTGTGGACTAAGATGAAGTGTCGTAAGCTGGCTCGCCACAGATTACATGCGGCAGAAAAAGGTTTATTTTTTGTAGTCTTCAATTTAGGAGTACCTTGAATCACAAAATATGAAACTTACTTGTTTCAAAAACGGGGAAATCCTGCTCTTGCTTCTGGACATAACTATTGAGTTCCATTCGTATACGCCGACACTTAACTATTTGAAACATTTACGTTAACACAACAGAAACAATACTGACACGAGTTACCTCTAGTAATGTTTTCAGAAAAATTATGCAGACGAAGAAAATGAAGCTTGTGTAGCGTGTATAATCCAAATTATTGACAAATGTTACGATCAAGGTTCCTTGCATGTTTGGACAGTTGCAGATTTTTACATATGCGAAATCTACACCGAAATATAAAACATCACGTGATCCAAGTTTTTATGAATGGAAATCACAATTTTCAAAGATGGTTTCCCCGAGAAGAGAGCTACTTATCATCAGGAGACTACTTATCGTCAGGAGATCCAAAGTGAATACCGTAGCGAAGTTTAACAACGCACTGGCTGGAATTGTGGGTTCAAGTACTTTTGGATTGTCTTTGTATCATGGAGTTCTGATATTTGTAACAAAATGGATATAGATATTCTATTTCTGTAATATAAGTTAGTTCAAATAACATTCCATAAGTCTGTTAGAGCTATCTGTGGAAAGGGACCATTAGAAACGTGCCGCCCTTTGTTCAGGAAATTAAAAGTACTAACACTAACAGGACTATACATTCTAGAAATATGTAACTTTGTAAAATCACACCCCGAGCTTTTTAAAAAACCGGTTCAAGATTCGCGATTACGTGAGAGAGTTCTGACACGTATATTAATGCCAAAATGTCGGACGACACTGTATGAAAAAAACTGCTTCATTATGTCTGTAAGGATTTATAACCACATACCAGCAGATATCAGACAGTTGCCCTCGACAGGTCTAAATACAAAACTTAAAGCATGGCTAATTTAAAAATGTTTATTAATAAAGGATTTTTTTGATAGTAATCATTAAATTCGACATTAACCTTATGGCTAGTTGGAGGACTTAATTTTTATTCTATTATTGCGATTTTTAACCTATTTTTATTTTGAAACATGTATGATCTATTCAAACAATACTACTATCTTATATGTACCGTGTTTCGTGCGAATACAATAAATTTCATTTCATTTCATTTCATAATAACCAGAAATCGAACATAGAACCCAGAAGACAAACGTTCAACTTTCTATGGAATATACATAACACATACCAGTAACATACAAGGAGATCAGAGATAAGAGTTTCGAATATTGAGACTCTGTTGGCATCTCCATTAATAAAGTGCCAAGAAGTTTTTGTATTGGAAGTGTTTTGAAAACTTCAAAATGTGTAGAGATATTTTATAGTATTTTAACCGAATTCTTCACTACTAATAGTACCTTCAGCTTCAAAATAAGGAATGGGATTCGACTTCCTACCACGCGTGGAACATTGCTGCGTCTGCGTCAGGAATTTGACCATTGCCGCCTTAATCATAGGGATACTTGCCCTTATAGAATCTACCCTGGATATGAAGGAAAAAATTAGTCCATGGTGCTACGACATTTGCGAAGGTCCGGGGGGAATTGTGATACTAGAGATGTTGGCATGGCTGTACTTCTTCGTTGGCGTCCTTCTATTCATGTCTACAATTATATTTCTGATTGGAATATGCCTGAAGAATGTAGTCACAGCTGTTCTTTTCATGGGGGCTATATTCGCTTGTATAAATTTCCGTGTGTTATACTATTTAGCGGCTGTTATTCGGATATACGCTACACCCCATAAGTGCACGGGGTATAAAGAATCTATAGTAACTAATGCGACTCAGATGTCAGCGTGGGATATCATTGAAGTGTTAGATTTACCGGTGTGGTATTTGAGTCTGTTTTTCCGTCATCTGGTGACGGCCATCGTTTGGTTTTATTTCATCATTGTAGTTAACTCTTATACGGATGAGATGGAATTATAATATATGTTATAAACTTATAATATCAATATAAGAATCATCAACGAGTTGTATCAAGTATGGGAATGATAACAATTGAAACTGGAGTTCATCTGATGTGATAAAATGTATGATTGATCAACGTCGTACGAGGGGTGGAGTTTGATGAATTGGTACGATCCAGGATCAGTTGTTTGTTAGTTGGTATTTTATTCGCATACATGCGAATAGGCAATAAATTAATAATAATAATTAATAGGCAATAATAATTGGTAGGCAATAAAAAACGGCATTAGACGCAGGCAGGTGTAGTCCCAGTATAAAACGGTTATCTTAATTATTTGGGGAGAAAAAAATAGAAAAGTAAGTATACATATATGACGTAAGTGGATTATGAATCGTTTGTTTCGGATATCTATTAAATTCTTTTTTTTTTATGTACTACAAAACCCGCATTTGACCTCGATCTCGCCTGATGGTAAGCGACGATGAGGTCGACGATGGAGCATGCGGGTCCAGTAAATGCCTATTGACTCTGGCCTTGAAGATCCCAAGGTTGTAGGTTTCGGGAAATACAGGCGCCGGCAGGCTGTTCCATTCCTTAGCCGTTCGCATAATGAACGAAGAAGCAAATCGCTTCGTACGAGCAGATGGGATATCAACAACATAAGGATGGAATCCCTCCCCGCGCCTGGTAGCCCGAAGGCGGAATGGAGATGCTGGAATTAGGTCGTGCAATTCCGATGCGCACTCTCCGAAATGTATCCTATAAAATACCGATAGACAGGCAACCTTGCGCCGATGTTCCAGACTTTGCACTTTCTTTTGGATTGATATGTCCCAAATTAGAATTTCTTGGCGAACAGAACTTTTGAAGTGTTTTCTCATTTTCCTTTAATTTCCCTGTCTTTCATCGTTCATGTTTGTAAAGTTGCAACTGAATGGGAGTAATATATATCAAAGAATTCGGAATTCACTACCCAGATCTCAGCCCCAAATAATTAAGATAACCGTCTTATACAGGGACACCACCAGCCTGCGTCTGACGCCATTTGTAATAATGCAAACTGTTTTTATTTTATTTTTATTGCTTACCAAATTTCTTTGAAAACGTCAGCCGTTAAGTTGACAGACAAAGACATACAAAAATTTTCATGTACATGTTTACAAATGGAATTTGACGAAAAATCTGCCTAAATAATGGTGATACCTTGGCTACCGCGGCTATATAGCTGCTGTTTCTGCATAAGGAACCTAAAAAACGCTGCTCTAATCATATGTGGCTTAACGTTACTGGAAGGCTTTTTTGACATAAAAGTAAAGATTCTACCGTGGTGCTACGATCTCTACGACGGTACATCAGCGACCGTAGTGATACTAAATATAATAGCTTGGATTCGCGTCTGTGCAGGCATTGGCCTAGTAATATTCACTGTAATATTCATAATAGAGATATACATAAACAAACACGTGCCTATAATTGGAATTGTTTTAATGTGCTTAATCATGATATGCGCTATAATTCGCGCGTTATTTCAAATGATGGCTGTTGTGAGGATAAGTGCGAACCATCGATGTGGATTGAGGAAGATGGCTGAAGAATCTGTTAAGGAGCAGGATATAATTATAATGTACTACTTTGAGATGACACGCACTGTTTTCATGCTGGGTGTATATACTTATTTTGTTATTGTCTTGAATTCTTATTGTTTGAACGAGGAATAAGGCGTGTTTCGTTGCCATTAAGTAAAGATTCTCAAAGAAAGACTGGTCTTACTGCTTATTCTACTATTTAACAGTTTCCCCTGGTTTACTCTAGCAACACTTTAACTGCAGATGTGCCGTTTTTAGATAAGGTTATACAGTTACAGATTTTTCTATTGCTTTATTTATGTTAATAGTTTATAGTATTTGTTATAAATAAAATATGGTCTTGACTTCTTTGACGTATTGACGTCTTTTTGTCGTCGACGCCAGGTCGTGCCGTGCCTTTATACCTATATATTAAATCAGAAGTAGAGACATGGGGTTATGTTGTTCCGTTCATGCTGCATGGCGTGTTCGTCCTATTTTATTGATTAAAAACGGTTTACAATGGTTATATTTTCGTAAAACTAGTGTATTTTACCTAAAAAACGTCAGTGTTTAGTGAACGTTATATAAGACAATGAAATGGGAGTAAAATGGTACTACAGATAGTGTGGATCCGGCAACCTAACCTCCAATGTGACTTGGAATGCAAGACACTAGGCATTCCTAGTGCACACGACTCTCCCTTAATCTCGACGTTGGTAAACTGTTTTTTTCAAAACAGACGCCAGAACGTTCGAGTTTTTTTCAAGATTCTAACACGGTCATTGGCCAAATTGCAGTAAATCACTAGCAGGGGCCACACATTAAAGGAAAAAAAAGTAGAGACATGAATCAATTGCCATTAAGGAGCCCAACAGTGCAATTGACCATTCACAGAGCATGCACAGGTCAGTCCGCCATGAATAATTTGTTTGACCGAATTAATTTCATATAATTTTTTTGCCTTTCAATTCACTTTTACATTGAAAGACACATTACGCACACTAGCGCCGCTAATCGAACAAAAAGCATCAATTAGGACATTTAAAAAAAAGTGTCTGGTATTAAGGTTCCACGAATGAAGAAGAATTTTTTATAATTAGTTTTGTATTCTCATATTGAAACAAGAAACAAGTTAAAAAATTATATCTATACTTTTACATGTAACTAAACCTTGGATGTAAGAAAAAATAGAACCTCGTCTATTGTGGGCGCGGGTGATTGTTTCTTCTATAGGTAAACCATTTAACTCTGGCTACCCCCGCGACGTAAGAGGGACGCGGGGCGGGATGATAGAGGGCGAGCGGGCGGCAAGTGGGAGGCAGGCCCCACCTCCCACTCGTCTGCTCGCCCGCTGTCGTCTCGACCCCCGCCGCTCTTACGTCGTGGGCGTAGTCTGACTTAAATAGTTTCCTTATAAGTGAACTGTGGTAGTTATAGGAGCTCAAATGAAACACACCAGTAGACTTTTTAAAACCAACTGACTTTATTGACATAGAATTACCCTCTCTTATAAAAGTTATAACATTAAGCAACCTACCTACATTATAGTTATGATTACTGTTAGTACACAAAGTACTACTACATTTGACGAAATCCGCAGTATGGTCCAACTCCAATTCGTGATCTTTTTTTGGTTCGTGATGAGCATTGATGCACACTCTTTATAGATGTTGAGGTGTCTTCTCTTATTTCTCCAAAAAATGTTAATCCAAAGATTTTGAAATTCACTTCTATGTAGATTGCTCGCTAGAGAAGATTTATATGGAAACCGCGTCTGCCAGTTCGCGCATGCGATTTGAGCATTTTCCCATTCGGGCACTGAAATGTCAAATGTGTGAAAGTAAGTGACTTATGGGTCAACTCCGTGGTTCGCTGTCAATCCTCACGTCTTTGTTCTAGAGGAGAGGGCGCGAATATTCCGATTTCCGTTAGTTAATTTAAACTTTTACCCCACAGGCCCTGGCACAATGGTGCAAAGACCACAGCATCAACTTAGTCGTGGTGGGTCCCGAAGACCCCCTCGCCAATGGCATCGTGGACGGCCTGGAGTCCTTCGGCATCCCCTGCTTCGGCCCCAACAAGGCCGGATCCCAGATCGAGGCTGACAAGGACTATGCCAAGAAGTTCATGAGCAAATACCAGATACCAACCGCTCGGTACCAGTCTTTCACCGATGCTGCCGCTGCCAAGGAGTTTATTAACAGGTTTGTGGAAATTATAGAAGGTGGTAGATCTTTATGTGCAGGATCGCCTGGGGAGGTACCACCCTCTTATCTATTTCTGTCGCAAAGCTGAAATCGGATTGAAGGGTAAGAGAACCAGCTTAATTACTGGCACATGAGGCACTCTATCTAAGTCCTCAGGGTTATCAGCGCGTCGAAACCCCGCTAAAAATTATTCAGTGAGATGAGATGTCAATGGGCGACGGTGACCACTTACCATCAGACGGCATTTGCTCGTCTGCTCTCCTTATACATTTTTTTTATCAGCACTCTAATAGACGGTTCAGTTGATGATATGTTATCACCGTCGCTCATAGACATCTCACCTCACCATAAAGCGGGGGTGAAGCTTGAGGACTTGGTGGAGTGCCTCATATGCCGTTAATCACTCATCATCTGGCTCTCTTACACACATAATCGCCGACGCGAAGTGTGTTCGTCCGTCAGTATGTCACACACACACACACACACACACACACACACACACACACACACACACACACACAATTTAAGTATCACAGATCTGTAGTGTTACAAACATATTACTTTACTTACATACTTAGTGCAATTTTTTTTTTTGGCAATTTCTTACCAAAATTCTTTACATAAGTAATCTTTTAATATTTTTGATTTCGGTTTTAATTTTGATTTTTGTACCCACTACACTATCGCTTCCACTGACATCTTGGGATAAGGGGGGAAATGAAAAACAGCGCTGCATACTTGGTACCCGAGTACCGAAGACTGCATCGGTATGGAAGGCAGGCACCGTCGATATGGCAATTGTTTTCGGCAACCGTAGCGATGGAGCAAGGTATCCGTGATACACTTTGAAGGGCGTACGTCAGGATCTATACATGACATGCGGCTAATCACTGCATCTCCTATTTCTTATCAGTCGTATCCGTGTCACTAGTACTACTGGTAGTACTAGAGATACTTAGGTGTGTCATTTGTACTACCAGTTGTACTTCTTGGTAGTACTACCGGCACGGAGGGGTCATCTGGTCCACTGGTGCCAGGAAATGGAAGACGAGAGAGTGGATCTGCACCGGCGCAACTGCTTGTCCACTTTAATAATTCACGCGCTGATGACCCCTGCAGTGGACTATACTATACCCGAGTATGTCAGTATTTGCTGAATTTCCCACCTTTTGCCAAATATACATAGAGTATCTACAACGATATTGTCTTTTCTGAATATTTATAGAAAATGTATTATGTTTCTTTTTGGCAAGAATGTGTTTTTCTTTCTTTCTCCGATTGTCAAAGTTACCCTCACTTAGCATGCGATGTATAATTATATATGTATTAATCCGTGACCTGCAACAGTTATCTTCTCATATGATTAATTGTTTTTAAAGAAATGTAGAGCAATGTCAGTGGGTACTTTATTTTTAACGTTGATGCTGCGTCCAAAGTATAGGAGTAACTGCCTCACTTTTATCGTGTTACTTAGGTATTTATCGTTTAATAGGTCTTGTCACCTCTGAACTTATTGTAGTAACTTTGATTTGCCGTTTCTTGTCCTACATCGGCGCTGAAGGCATAACAATCTTCTATGTTAGGTGTATCTTCATTTATCATAGTATACTTATATTTTTAAGGTTTCATCAGCATGTCTGTCCGTCTTTCAGGCCTCTATCTGTCTAACGGAATAACTTATATTGTAAATATCATTCAAACTATTTCGAACTAAGGGTCGATACATCTTTCGAAAAAATCGACGTATTCTTTGGTACATGACGTTGTATTGTTTCGAACCCGGTCCTTTCACATGGGAGTGCAGCGTCCTAGCCACTACGTGTACTTCGCGAGTCCGGTTCCAGCCCCTGTTCGTTTCGTTGCAACCTATCGCATGCGCTCCGCCCTCTCCCCACTTTGTGATTGGATGAACCGGAATTGAATCGGAAGTTCGAAGCTACGCCATCACCCACACCGTAAGACATGAGATGTATAATTTGTATTCTCTAGCGCTCCCTTCCCCGCTCTGGTGGTGAAAGCGTCCGGCCTGGCAGCCGGCAAAGGCGTGGTGGTAGCGACCAGCAAGGAGGAGGCTTGTCAGGCCGTCGACGAGATCCTGACCGAAGCCAAGTACGGCACCGCGGGACAGACTGTCGTCATCGAGGAGCTACTGGAGGGAGACGAGGTTTCGGTAAGCGAATATACTCTATAGTTATAGACTCGGGATTCTTACCACCACGGTTTGTGGTTGTTTTGAGCTCCCGATATTTTTTATCTTATCTTATGATGGGGGCCGCGAATAACCCCAGCGGCACTTCGACCCTTGAGGATATTTTGTGCCTACCCCATTTTACACACTGGTCATCTCAGTGTGCAGGTTTCCTCACGATAATTTCCTTCCCGTTAGAGCAGTAGGTAAATGTACGTAAGTGTTCGAATAAATCCGAAAAACTCATTGGTACATGGCACTGCACGGTTTCGAACACGGACCTCCCGTATGGGAGTCCGGTGCCCTAGCCACTAGGCCACCGACGCTCTGCCGACGTTGTACCATCCTTTTACCAATTTCTGCCGCAACAATGTTTGCATTGCTGTGTTTCGATTCGAAGGGTAAGAGAACCAGCGTAGTACATGAGGCACTCAAGGTAAGAAGTGCATCGAAAACTCTCTAATAAGATTAGGTGAGATGTCTATTGGTGACGGTGACCATTTACCGTCAGGTGGCCCGTTTGATCGTCTACTCTTCTTATACTATAATATTTTCGGCTTTCTAGATTTCTATGGCTAGCGTCCAATTCCGTTTCCCAAACGAAACTAGCACCACTCCCGAAAAAAAAAAATTTTCCTGAATTAAGGGATTTATCAAAAAAGTAGACAGAATTGTCACACGGATGAAGAAGATTTTAATAATGGTTTTGTATCCTCATACTTGCTTGCTTATCGTATGGTTAGTGGCCAACCTATTTGTCAGAGTTGTTCAGGCCGCCGTAGTTAAACGACTGCTGTCGAACGACAACAACCGGGACCGACTGCTTAACGTGTTCTCCGACGCACGGAGGAGTTTAGATGAAATATGCCACTAGCGGTCACCCATCCAGGTACCGACCGCGCCGACGTCGCTTAACCTGCACGATCACTTTCGGACCGTGCTCACAACTAGGCTACGAGCTCCTCAATCCTCATAGTGAAGCAATTAGAAGTAGAAAGCGAATGTGTCAAAAGTGCCCACTTTTAGCACTTTCGTTTTCTGCTTCTTATTAGTAATAGCTTCCCTGATCTTTTCGTATCTACTTTTGGTACACACTATATATATGCAATACAGTCTCGGAAGTTAAATCGCACTTAAAAGATAAACTGGGGTCACAGAAAAAATAGAATTCATATCTTAGGTCGTGAAACGAATAACTTTTTGACCTCGGCACGAGAAGGAGCGGTGTTATAAGTTTGATTCGCGTGTCTATCTTGTGGGTTTTTATCTGAATATCATTATCGGTTTTGATGTTTTTATTTAAAGGGTATTTTGCCGAAACTTCTAGCAATTAGGTCAGTGGAATTAAAAGCCGGGGTCGTCCTAAACTGACATTTAGAGATCAGATAGGTGACGAATCGCTGGTGGAAGCTAGACTGCAAAGTCTGGAACATTGCCGCAAGGTTGCCTGTCTATCGGTATTTTATAGGATACATTTCGGAGAGTGCGCATCGGAATTGCACGACCTAATTCCAGCATCTCCATTCCGCCTTCGGACTACCAGGCGCGGGGAGGGGTTCCATCCTTATGTTGTTGATATCCCATCTGCTCGTACGAAGCGATTTGCTTCTTCGTTCATTATGCGAACGGCTAAGGAATGGAACAGCCTGCCGGCGTCTGTATTTCCCTAAACCTACAACCTTGGGATCTTCAAGGCCAGAGTGAATTGGCATTTACTGGACCCACATGCTCCATCGTCGACCTCATCGTCGCTTACCATCAGGCGAGATCGAGGTGAAATGCGGGTTTAGTAGTCAATAAAATAATTAAAAAAAAGATTGACAGAGTGCTCTTAAATTATAAAATACGGAGCAGACGATTTTTAAATGAAATGAAACGACGAATGACTGTAGAGAGAGCAAGAAAAACATGCTAAGACAGAGATTCGTCCGTTATCTCTGCTTACCCCGCAAGGGACAGCGTAAAGGTATGTATGTACGTATGTTTGATCAAGATTGGTCTAGTAGTTTCCAAGATATTTCACTTTGTATGTTACTAAAAGCACAGAATACTATATACTGACGTAATATGATCTCTAACAAGATAATTTATAGTTATTACTGCCTGAACTAAAAAATATTGGGGTCCGGATAAGATAAAATTATTTGGAGATAATTTTTTTTTAATTAGCTGTTTACAGAAAAGAGAGTCTTTACTAATTATAATTATTAATGGAATCTGATATATAAAAAAACTCATATTCTTATTGGTATCAGAGAGGTCACAGGCTATTCAGTATGACGAAGTATTTATTGATATGTCGACCTAGATTGTTTTATTGAAACATGTTTCAATGTCCTTATTGAGCAATGTGAGCAACTTCTACCATAATGGCAGTTTGCGCTGTGAACCATTTTGGACCTGTTTGATTGTATGGACGAGGGGGGGGGGATTCATTTGACAATTGTGAAGGGAGTCTACATGCGCGAACTTTCAATCAATCTATAAATCATTTGCTAGGGGGACCAAGTCCCCTCAACCAGGGACCTGCATATGGTGGAGTGGTCAAAAACGACCAACTTGAAACAACGTTCATTGGAAATGGTGGCACGGCTGGGTGCAGGAAAATTTACAACTATAGCAGGAGTTTCACCCGTCTCATTGTAGGGGCGTTCACAGGCAATTTTGGCACTAAGAGCCTCCTACACAAGATGAGACTGGCAGACGATCCCACCTGTAGAGCCTGTGGTGACACCGTTGAGTCAATGGAACACTTGCTGTGCGAATGTGACTCGCAGGCTGGAAAGCGTATGAGTCTTCTGGGGGTAGCCTACCCGAAACCAGAGGACAATAGGCTCCTTCCTGTAAGCTGTACAGCGTCCTTGATGCAAAGCATCTTTAAGGAACAAAAAGGAGACTAAGGTAAGGGGTGTACACAAAAGATCCCTGAGGGTCGAAGTGCCGCTGGGGTTATCA
The DNA here is from genome assembly GCA_947369225.1 of Hofmannophila pseudospretella. Classification (NCBI taxonomy): domain Eukaryota; kingdom Metazoa; phylum Arthropoda; class Insecta; order Lepidoptera; family Oecophoridae; genus Hofmannophila; species Hofmannophila pseudospretella. The sequence goes on from OX376324.1 coordinate 1,499,663, forward strand.
CTGTCATAAGATAAGATCAGATAAGTCCCTCAACCCCCAAAACCCTGTAACATTCCTATAGGGTGCGCGAGGCTCGACTCCCCCCTTAACCATTTTAGTACTATTTTTCGGTTTCATCAGTAACCGACGGACTCCCCCAAAATCTTTTTCTTGATCCGCCCCTATCTCGCTCACTCATATTGCGTAAGAGTGGGGTTGACGCTTCGTTTAGTGAGCTTTTAATTTAGCGAGTGATAGGCTAGGATATTGCATGTGCGTTGCCAGCCTTGAAGGACTCTTTTAATTTCAGTAACCGATGCCTCTAATTTTTGTATTCTTTAATTGGGTAATATCCAAGTAAAAAATATGTACCCCGGAGACATAGGTCAATATGTCCATTTTTGTCAAAATTATTTAAAAAAAATCAATCATAATACCATAAAACTCACTTATATCTAAATTTGCCACAATAAGTTAAAACAACAAGAATAGCGTCTTATTCTTCCGGGGTACATGAATATTAAATGCATAAAATTCGTTGAAAAAAAAGAGCTACATGCAATCAAAAATCAGACGATAGAAAGAAACAACAATATTACACTATGACGTCACTGTGTAGTAGCGCCATACAAGCAGGTCCTGGCTACATATTAAGAACTGTTTTGCTAAAAAGGGACAGAGCATCTCTCCAGTACTAACTTAAATCATTAATATCTCTGATGTTAGTTGAGATATCGAAAAACTAATTTTAGATCCTTCTTCAGGATGTCCATGTAAGTTGATTGATGGAATATTTTTTTAAGTCAAATACCGAATTGTAATCGTACCTTTCAGGTGTTAGCCTTCACTGACGGCGAGACGGTAGCCATGATGCCGCCAGCGCAGGACCACAAGCGGATCGGCGATGGAGACACCGGCCCCAACACTGGGGGCATGGGGGCCTACTGCCCCTGCCCGCTCATCACCCCCGACCAACTGGCTGATGTGAAGGACCAGGTCTTACAGAGGACTGTGGACGGACTGAAGGCTGAAGGCATCAAGTATGTTGGTAAGTAGCGTCTAATACGGGGACATGACATCAATTTATCATCGTCATCATCAGCAATAGGCTGATGTCCACACTGTTGGGGCGCAGGCCTCCCCTTGACCAAGGAGGTATAGGCCCATGATCCACCGAGAGCGGGCCCAGTGCTGATTGGTGGATTTCACACACCTTCGGAAACTTTTCATTTCCTCAGACATGCAGGTTTCCTCACGATGTTTTCCTTCACCGTTAGAGCAGTCGGTAAATGTATGTAAGAAACTATGCCATGTACCAACGAGATTTTCAGATTTTTTCGGTATGTAAGTCTTCGAAAAAATTTGAAAATCTCGTTGGTACATGGCATGGTTTCGAACCCGGACCTAGCATTGGAGTCATGCTTCGAAACCATGCAATGCCATGAACCAATGAGTTTTTCCGATTTTTTCGAAGATTTACATACATTTACTGACTGCTCTAACGGTGAAGGAAAACATCGTGAGGAAAACTGCATGTCTGAGGAAATTAAAAAGTTTTCGAAGGCGTGTGAAATCCACCAATCAGCACTGGGCCCGCTCGGTGAATCATGGCCCGTACCCCCCTTGTTCAAAGCGAGGCCTGTACCCCAACGGTGGGGACCTTAATAGGCTGATGATGATGAGATGCGATGTCTATGGCCATCTTAATTTTTGCACCTTGTGACCGGTGACCGTAGCAATATCAGTTGAAATAAAACATTTCGAATATCATTATCAGTGACGAAATAATTGCCTGTAAACACTTAGAAACTTAGCTGTTCTACCCCTTTAGATTTTAATGTAAAATGTTAGATAAAATTGTTTACTGTCGGGCCCTCTGTGGGGTGCCAACACCGAGACGGCGGGTCGATGGGTTATCGCGTTCATTGTGTGAAATATTCCATCATTTAACTGATGTTTTTACACTACATGATGAAAATGTGGCTTCACTTCGTTAAACGAAGTTTTCATCATTATGTATTGATTGACTTATTTTATTATCTGTGTAGTGACGCAAAGACGTCGACTCCAACTCACACCATGTACAGTGGACAACATATCAGGCTTATACCCGTTAGTACTTTGTCTATCTATCTATCTATCAGCCCGTATCTGTCCACTGCTGGACATAGGCCTCTCCCAGAGCGCGCCACATTACTCGGTCCTCCGCCTTCCTCATCCAATCATCGCCAGCAACCTTCTTCAGGTCGTCGGTCCACCGGGCAAGGGGGTGTCCCGCACTGCGCTTTCTTGTCCGCGGTCTCCACTCTAGAACTCGTCTACCGCAACGGTTGTCGGTTCTGCGACAGACATGGCCAGCCCATTGCCATTTCAACTTGCTAATCATATGAGCTATGTCGGTAACTCGCGTTTTGTGACGGATGACTTGATTCCTAACTCTATCCATCAATGAGATACCGAGCATAGCCCTCTCCATAGCTCGTTGAGCGACTTTGAATTTTCGGACCAGCCCTGCCGTGAGTGTCCACGTTTGAGCGCCATATACCATAACAGGTAGGACGCACTGATTGTATACCTTCGTCTTAAGACTTTGTGGTATCGACGAGGAAAAGATATGACGCAATTTTTCAAAAGCTGCCCAGCCCAAACGAATCCTTCTATCGGCTTCTTTGTCAAAATTGTTTTTCCCTAGTTGAATAGTCTGCCCTAGGTAGACATATTCTTGGACAATTTCGAGGGTCGAACTTCCGACAGCTATGGGTTCCGGGACAACGTGAGAATTAAACATGACTTTTGTCTTGTCTAGATTCATCCCGAGGCCTTTAGTACTTTGTCGATTTCACTTTTTTGACACATTTATAAGAATGTCAAGAAATCATGACAAAAACCTGTTGCGACTGTACACATCAAGCCATAGTTACAGTGTGGAATCTTGTCGCCATCCTATATAAAATAAACGAAGACCTCTTTTGTGTCATTTTAAATATAATTTTATGCTAATTTAGTACATACAAGTCGTACATTTTTAGAAGTCGGGAAAGAAGAATTTGTAGAACATGTTTTTTGATATAAATACACTGGGTCTCAAAATTTATGGAACGTCGCCATTGTTCTTTCTATGGAGCTGTCTTAATTTGACCTAAAACTACACCTTCTTCTTCTGTCCTTTTCTTACCGATAACGAAAGACACAGACGTACTGAACTTAATTTTACCGGCTATGCAGAATCGTGGCCATTGTCTCTCATATATAATAAGACATGACGGAATAGAAATACTATCAGAAACCTTTAGACCCAATAAACCGAAGTAAACTAACATTCTAAGTAATTTGTCAGGTAATTTAGTACTTTCATTGAAGCTATCAAGTAACATTATCAAAGAGTTATTGCCTTGGCAACTATAATTTCTAAGCTTGATAATGTGTAATTAAATTGAAAGTTTAAATATAAGTTTATGGTCGCTATCAAGTTGTGAACTGCTTTAAGGTTATCCTAAATGTTTTGACTGGTTATAGACCCCATTCTTAATATACATTTTTCTGAATAAAGCTCAATGCAGACCTTGTGGGGAGCACTGCTTTTAAATTTTTTATTTTCTTATTTACTTCTAAACCCGCATTTGACCTCGATCTCGCCTGATGGTAAGCGACGATGAGGTCGACGATGGAGCATGCGGGTCCAGTAAATGCCTATTCACTCTGGCCTTGAAGATCCCAAGGTTGTAGGTTTCGGGAAATACAGACGCCGGCAGGCTGTTCCATTCCTTAGCCGTTCGCATAATGAACGAAGAAGCAAATCGCTTCGTACGAGCAGATGGGATATCAACAACATCATCATCATCATCAGCAGCAGCCTACTCTAGTCCACTGCTGGGCATAGGCCTCTCCCAGGGCGCGCCATTGAGCCCGATCTTCGGCTCTTCTCATCCAGTCGCTGCCAGCCACCTTGCGCAGATCGTCGCTCCATCTAGCAGGGGGCCGTCCCACACTACGTTTGCCCAAACGCGGTCTCCACTCCAGAACTCGTCTACCCCAGCGGTTGTCGGTTCTGCGACAGATGTGACCGGCCCACTGCCACTTCAGCTTGCTAATCTTATGAGCTATGTCGATAACTTTTGTTCTATGCCGGATCTCCTCATTTCGGATTCGATCCAACAGAGACACTCCGGGCATAGCTCTTTCCATAGCACGCTGAGCGACTTTCAATTTGTGAACCAGTCGCACCGTCAGTGTCCACGTTTCGGCTCCGTAGGTCATTACTGGTAGGACGCACTGGTTAAAGACTCTTGTCTTTAGACATTGATGTATGGGCGACGAGAAGATGTGACGAATATCAACAACATAAGGGTGAAACCCCTCCCCGCGCCTGGTAGTCCGAAGGCGGAATGGAGATGCTGGAATTTGGTCGTGCAATTCCGATGCGCACTCTCTGAAATGTAACCTTTAACATACCGATAGACAGGCAACCTTGCGCCGATGTTCCAGACTTAAATTAAAATTAAAATTGTATGACTGAGAATTGCGACTCGAAAGATTGTATTTCCAATTTTAGATTTTGATCTGTGAACAAACGCCAATATAGTTTTTTTTTTCTTTAATGAGCCATTCATTAAAGATAAAAACTGTATTGACCAAGGTTTAGTTTCATGGAAAAGTTAAGATATATTTTTTTAACTTGTTTCTTGTTTCAATATGAGAATACAAAACTATTTTTAATAATTTCTTCTTTCGTGGAACCTTATTACTAGACACTTTTTTTAAATGCCCTAATTAATTGATGATTTTTTTTTCGATTGGCGGCGCTGGTGTGCGCAATGTGTCTTTCAATGTAAAAGTGAATTGAAAGGCAAAAAAATTATATGAAATTAATTCGGTCAAACAAATTATTCATGGCGGACTGACCTGTGCATGCTCTGTGAATGGCCAATTGCACTGTTGGGCTCCTTAATGGCAATTGATTACTCTACTTTTTTTTCTTCTTTAATGTGTGGCCCCTGCTAGTGATTTACACTCTGCAATTTGACCAATGACCGTGTTAGAATCTTGAAAATAACTCGAACGTTTTGGCGTCTGTTTTGAAAAAAACAGTTTACCAACGTCGAGATTAAGACAGAGTCGTGTGCACTAGGAATGCCTAGTGTCTTGCATTCCAAGTGCAATTGGAGGTTAGGTTGCCAGATCCACACTTATATGTAGTAGTCAAAATAGTAGATTATTAGTATTATTGGACTAGGTAGAATTATATAAAGTAGTACTAAATTCGATTTTGTAAAGTGACATTTGAATTGTATGGTATGGTGAGAAACGTCAGTTTACCAAATCGAATTATTAATCATAGTTTAGTTTTTCAGTGTAGTTGACAAATATAATATATATTTACGGCGGAATCGCGACTTACAAGATACAGGTTTTCGACCTAGTTTGTAAGTCGGAGGTCCTTTTTTTTTGTGCCCTGTATAAGTAAATAAACTTTTTCATTTTCATAGTTTTTTTTAATTTTATTTACATTTGTATTGGGTATCTTAAAATAAAAATTACTTACTTACTTACTCCGCTGGCGCAGCGACCCGAAGTGGATCTTGGCCTCCTATACCAAAGAGCGCCATCGCTCTCTCTCCTGCGCAGTCTCGAGCCAGTCAGGCGCCCGGAGCTCCCGCAGATCCTTCTCCACTTCATCGCGCCAGCGGTATCTGGGACGTCCGACCGGACGTCGCGTCGTCCGTTAGGGCGTCCCACATACGCTCGTTTAACTGCCCGATCCTCCCCCATCCTAGTGATGTGTCCGAGCCATCGGAGTCGAGCCGCTTTCGTCTCTCCTATGTTGTTTCGGTTGTTGTAATAAAAATTATCAAATTAAATTATCCTGCAAAAAAATTTCGTCTGTCCGTTTGATTTGAACTGAAACAAAGTATAAAAAGGTGTAATTTTTAAAGGTAATTTCTTATTGCACCCTTAAATATAAACAGTTAATCTTTGTGCTATTTATATAGTTCTAGGAACAAAAGTTATCAATTTTATATCAATCGCCGGTTAACTTACGTCACAAGCTGACGGTTTAAGTCATCGCCCTCTAACCTTTTAGTTACGTATGTTTACCCATCAACAATTATACATACGTATTACATATATATAGATAAACTCAGGAATAACGCAACAAACATTTTGAGCAATGCGGCTGTAATTAAGACGAAAGATAATGGGTCCTGTTGTTATGGAGATTATGTTGTTTTTCAGTTGTGTACGGGTAAATAATTTTATTGAGCAATTGTTGTATGTAGTTGCGTTTGTTTCGTGCAATACATAACAATTTTCACTGACGTCATCAGTACTCGTATACAGTTCGTGAACTCTTTAAAGGGATTCGGGTGTCGGATAAAATCGGTATCTATCTCTGTCTTACAAGTCTCAGTATTTTTAAGTCTAATCCTGTGTAATGCAATATTAAATAACTGTGTTTTCTTTCTTTCTTACTTTCTTTCTCAGTACATTCGCGTATCGCTATGAAATCTCAATACCCGACGCCCTTTCTAAAAACTCACCCACTGTACTGTACCTGTCTTATTGCAATCGTTTTCCTTATTATAATCTAAAAATGAAAATAAAAAATGAAATTCACAAGGCACAATAATAGTACCTCCGACTTACAAACTAGGTCGAAACCTGTATCTTGTAAGTCGGGACTCCGTCGCACTTTTCGTGCAAGCATATGACAATTTACAACATTACATTAGTAACTATATACTATACATAAAAGGAATTTGGAAAGGGTTATTTTGCCTTTTAAACAAAATATATGAAAATAAACAAATATATGCACACAAAGAACATTTTATCAGAAAAAGCAACAGAAAGAGAGAGTGTTTTAGGTTACCTATATTTATAGGTAATGAGGTATATGGTCAAATAGAGAAGATTTTAATTTAAAAAAGTCTTAAAACTTATGTACCTACTTAGAGCGTCGGTGGCACAGTGGCTAGGGCACCGAACTCCCATGCGGGAGGTCCGGGTTCGAAACCACGCAGTGTACCAATGAGTTTTTCGTATTTTTCGAAGACTTACGTACATTTACCGACTGCTCTAACGGTGAAGGAAAACATCGTGAGGAAACCGGCACACTGAGATGACCAGTGTGTAAAATGGGGTTGGCACAAAAGATCCTCAAGGGTCGAAGTGCCGCTGGGTTATTCCCGGCCCCCAACATAAGATAAGATAAGATATGTACCTACTTGTCATGCTATGATCTGTTCGTAAAAATGGTCATGGTGCTGAAATATGGACCTTGAGTTGGATATCTCTTCATAATGCTAAATTTTAACGTCTAAATACGCGTTTGATCTCAATCTCACCTGGTGGTAAGTGACGATGAGGTCGAAGATGGAGCAAACGCGCTTAGGAAGTTCTAGCTCTTCTATAAACACTGCCGAACACATCAACGCCGTAGCAAATATATATATATATTATATTATCGTATATTTGGCGACAGACTTTACACAGAAGGGTGGTCGTTAGCCAGGCGGACCCTGAAGAGGTCCTACCAGTACTTACTAAGCCCACGTGCTCCATCTTCGGTCTCATCGTCACTTACCACCAGGTGAGATAGAGGTCAAACGCGGGTTTAGGTGTTTAGAGGTATATGCGTTGCACCTCTTTACTGGTCTAGGAGTTCAGCACGTATCTATACCTACGTCCTAGCCAGGGTATGTCTTCGAGGAGTAATCTTCAATGAGACACCGGACTTGTTAACCGATACTTATATTTCCAAACAGTACACCATACATGACGGTGGTAGAGACACGACCAGCCTGACGCGGGCGCAGCCGCGTGACATTTAAAACTTCTGACATAATAATTCACAATGTACACTGTATGTAACACAGTGTGCACTGTGTCTGTACACAGTGTCCCTACAGGTGTAAGTAAATAAATAAACCACCAGCAAGTAACTCGGGGTTGTGGCCTCGTACGACACGCTTGACCAGTGGCGGTAGCTATGTTTTAATCCGTCCCCTATCCACTTTCTCAGGTATACTATACGCTGGTCTGATGGTAACCAAAGCTGGCCCCATGGTGCTGGAGTTCAACTGCCGCTTCGGAGATCCTGAGACTCAAGTTCTGATGACCTTGCTGGAGTCTGATCTCTACATTGTTATGAATGTAAGAGTTTAAATTTTAGCAGATAATTACCTGCCTTTTAGCCGTAACTGAAATCCCAGAATTTTACAGAATTCTATAGTTTAGTGATTAGATATCCATCTTGTCTTATGACTTGGGCAAGAATATTAAATATTGTGCGGGTCCAATGGTGGAGCAGATGTGGCTAAGATTTATTTATCTACCAGGTGCTCATATCTTCTAAGTCGTGTTCCTCATTGCTGACGGTCGTGATCATTCTAAGGAATTAATCACATAGAACGGCTCTCGTGGCATATTTAACGGGGTGGGTTTGCATTGCCTTCCCCATTTCACACACTGGTTATCTCAGTGTGCAGGTTTCCTCACGAGTTTTCCTTCACCGTCAGAGCAGTCGATAAATGTACGTAAGTCTTTCGAAAAAACCGATAAACTCATTGGTACATGGCATTGCCTGGTTTCGAACTCGGACTTTTTGGTACTTTTATATGTACGTTTTGGCATTTACCTATAAGTAGGGAGTTTTCCAGTACAATTAGTAATTAACAAAGGTTACTTATTGCTCCAACCGATTCCAAAACGCAACGTGGATTTTTACCCGATAATTGACGATGTGTTTTGGAACCGGTACTAATTTATTATTATTATATTAGAGTAGTCTGTCAGTTCTAGACCCTCCATTTTTTTCCATTCCAGGCCTGCGTAGAGGGCACGTTGAAACAGCATCCAGTGACATGGAACACCAAGCTGTCAGCTGTGGGCGTAGTCCTCGCCTCTAAGGGGTACCCCGAAACCTCTACCAAGGGATGCGTCATCAGTGGTGAGAATGTTTTATTAATATCTTGAGTCTTGTGGAATTTGTGTTGATGTCTTTTAGATATATATTTTTAGCGGAATGCAGCTAACTTTAAGGACGTCGGATGTTTCATCCTTTGCGATTTGGTTTGGAAATCCTTCTCCACAATATTTTAGTATTTACCCCACTGATCTAACACCTGATGCTGTAAATTGGGTACAGCACCTAGATGTCGCCTTATGACACATATCTTTTTCTTTTCCCGTTCCAGCTATTAAACGCCATAGATTATATAAACACAAGTTTGCAAATAAATAATAATAAAAAATATAAAAATCAACAGGCTGAGGCAGTCCCCTTTTTCCGGTGCTGCACACCACCTTCATCAAACTGAACTACTTTGGTTTATTTATTTTTATCTTAATATATTTTATCTTTAAAAATAAAATTTATTTCCATTTTCCATAATTTTTCTATTGTTGCTTGGCCCTGTACCGCAGGGGTCAGATTCCAGTACATTATCCGCGTAGGTCACGAGGTCCTACCACATCTTTGTATACCAGGACATGAAACAAAATATACGCTATTCCAGGGCTGTCACAAGTGCAAGCGAACCCGGGCCTAGTGGTGTTCCACAGCGGCGTGGCGCGTGGCGCTAACGGGTCGCTAGTGACGTGGGGCGGCCGGGTGCTGCTCGCGTGCGCCCGGGCCAACTCTCTGCGGGCCGCGGCCGCCGCCGCCACTGCCGCCGCCTCTGTCATAGACTTCCCTGGAGCACAGTATAGGAAGGACATCGCGCACAGGGCGTTTTCCAAGTGAGTGAGGGTCGCTTGTGACTCTAAAGGGGCGCTAACAGGTCGCTAGAGACGTGGGGCGGCCGGGTGCTGCTCGCGGGCGCCCGGACCGCGGCCGCCGCCTCTGTCATTGACTTCCCTGGAGCACAGTATAGGAAGGACATCACACACAGGGCGTTTTCCAAGTGAGTGAGGGTCGCTAGTGATTCCAACGGGGCGCTAACGGGTCACTAGAGACGTGGGGCGGCCGAGTGCTGCTCGCGTGCGCCCGGCCCCCGTTGGCCGCCGCCACTGCCGCCGCCTCTGTGATATACTTCCCTTTTCCAAGTGAGTGAGTGTGCGGGTCGCTATAGTGACGTGGTCTCCTCTGTTGTCAACTTCTTCAGCACGCAGGAAGGAAGAACATCACGTATAGAGCGTTTTCCAAATGGATGAAGGAACCAGTAACTTTAAAAAAAAATATTTATTACAAAATCTACAGCACTTATATTTAAAAACAAAAAAGTCCAGTAAAAAAATAATACTGCCAATTAAAAATATCCCACTTTAAAACAATGCTTATAGGGAGAATAAGTTTTTGTGTGTGTGTGTGTGTGTGTATATGGATGTGTTAATTGGAAATGTGTGTGAGCGTGTGTAGAAGAGAGTGAAAGGGTGAAAGGGGTGTGTACATTTGTATGTGTTTGTTCGAGTCTTTACTACATGTATCCAGCTACAACGCTACAGATATAACTTGGCGCCCCAAGTCTATTCCGCTGCTCTTAGTTCTCTAAATCGAAAGAATCCGTAAGTATTAAGCGTAGCATGAGTGACCTTTTTTGGTTTACAATTCAGACCATTCTCAGTTAATTTTTCATGTGTTTTTGGCATGTGTATTTTTACTGATTTCGTATATTTTTTCACTCATTACATCCCATTTTGGTGGATTTGTTTGTTTTTATTAAACTAGTATTGTGGATCATTATTTTATGTATTTAAAAAATACATCAGTTTACAATTTACATGTGAATGTTTGTCCGTTTGTTTCAGTATGCGAAACCTCGACCAATGAACGGGTTACCTTCATTCATTTGCATTCCATAATCATTCATGACATTGTTTTTTTAATATCGTAAACGAATATACTTTCTGAGAATTCTATCAAAATCTTGATTTTGTATAATCTAGACTAGAATCTCATTTCGAACTTATTCATCTTCATTACTTGGTTTCTATTTTTTTAATAAAAAAATCGCATGGTTTTCTTGCATTTCATTTCCTTACATGTACAATTATTTTTTTATTAATGACCTAAATTAGTTAATTAACGGCCTCACCTTACTCATAAATGGGTTAACTCCATAATTAATATCTTCTCAGTCGTGTTCCTCATTGATGACGGTCGTGATTATTCTAAGGAAATAACCTTATGCTTGCGCATGTGATACACTTCAGATTCTCAAATTTTGACGTTTTGGATAGGTTGACCTGTGGTCGATTGTACAGTGAGCGTCAGATAGATGTTAGCGTCCAAGGTAATCAAAACCATCTAAAGAACACAAGTTCAATTTTATCTGCGCAGTCAGAATGATCATATTGTTGTGAGCACCCAAAGTGGTCAATATATCTGAGCAACACAATCTCCAGTATTATGTACGCAGCCAGGGTGTTCATTATTATGTTGGCGGGCAAATCGTTCAAAGGTATCTACGCATATACCTATAAGATCATATATATGATCTTACCCATCTACCTATATTTTTAATTTTGTGTGTTGACGTCATTGCGGCATTACTATTTAATCTTTTCAAAATTGGAAATAAATAAAAGAGATATGTATTAATTTTTTTGAGTTTAATTTGTTATTTTGTTCTTAAGACTTAAATGAAACAAAAATAAACTGCATCTTATTGCTAGCTGAAGCTTATTAATAACTGATTAATCAATCTTATTAAGCTTACTCCTAAGGTACTGCCATCTTTTTATTTATTACTTAGTAACGCGATAGCCTCCGTCGGCATTAATTACATCAAGGAGGCGCGGCCTCAAAGATCTGACTTGTGTTGTAACAAAATAGACTTCCTCTTAAGGCAATAATACCTCTTCAAGAATCTCTTTATATCTCACTCCATTCAGACATTCACCAACTTCAACTAGCTCGCCCGGTCCACTTTGTGTCATCCATCCTTAAAAGATAATTGACAATCTGTTATTAATTGTACCTACTTATATGGCGATTCAAGTACCCACTCAAAAGAGTTTGCATGTAAGTACTTACAATACTCCTTTCTTTCGTTCGGCTCGTGTCCTAAACTTAGATGCATACACAATGCATAGATACCTTTGAACGATTTGCCCGCCAACATAATGATGAACACCCTGGCTGCGTATATAATATTGGAGATTGTGTTGCTCCGATATATTGACCACTTTGGGTGCTTACAACAATATGATAATTCTGACTGCGCAGATAAAATTGAACTTGTGTTCTTTAGATTATTTTGATTACCTTGGACACTAACATCTATCTGACGCTGACTGTACCTACCTAAAATGTATTTTATGAATAACTACTAATATAGTCTTTAAGTACCTACGTTTTTACTAACAAAATGGATCCTTGATGATCCGATAAACCTTGTCGGAATGACAAGTTTTTGAGAATTTGTTTTTGTCTTTAATTTATTCCCGGACTGAATAGCAGCTTTTAGAGGTCAATAAGTCCCTTAAGAGCGTCTTCAAGAGCGTCGGTGGCACAGTGGCTAGGGCACCGGACTCCCATGCGGGAGGTCCGACTTCGAAACCATGCAATGTCATGTACCAATGAGTTGTTCGGTTTTTTCGATGGATTGACATACATTTATCGACTGCTCTAACGGTGAAGGAAAACATCGTGAGGAAACCTGCACACTGAGATGACTAGTGTGTAAAATGGGGAAGACAATGGCAAACCACCCCATTAAATCTGCCACGAGAGTCGTTCTATGTGATTATTTCATTAGAATGATCACGACCATCAGCAATGAGGAACACGACTTAGAAGTAGAAAAGAGAAGCCCCTAAACTACTATTAAAAAACTCATCATCTTAAGCCGCACCAAAATGAATTCTTTTTACTTATATAATTATGTATGTTAGTCTATAAGGTATATATCTAGACTTTTGTATGATATTTTATTTAATTTGTTGCCTGGAAATAAAGAATTTACTATTATGTTTGTTCTCTATCCAGGGTGCACGGGGCCTAAGGGGTCCTTTGAAAGGGTTGCGTGGGGACATAGGTTCAACACGTAGAGGCCTTGTTTGTGTAATTACTATACAATTGTGTGTGTGATAGGGGTTATTTTTAGGATAATTTATTAGGTGCATACAGCAGTCTCTGTTAGCTGACCTCAGTGAATGGTATAGACACAGAAACCCAATTATGTTATCATCAGAAGGAAGCTAAAGCCAGCTACATATAACTACTTATTGTCATTAATTTTAATATAAAACTACATAATAGAGATTTGACCACATAATCGTGTAGTAATCCCGCAACCAGCGCTCCATCTAGCACATTAGGCGAGACCTGAATACCAGCGTGTCGCTGAGGTCTCGACACAGAGCAATACGTGTTATAGATATATTTTATTTGTAGGTTAAGAATTAGAGTCAAATAACAGTGTGTGAATGAATAAATAGTCTTTTATTTTATTTATGATGGAGTGCGCCTATCAGGGCCTGTCTCTGAATACATCCCCGCTAGCTGCATGAAATATTACAGTAATCTACAGACAGGTAATTTTAATGGGTTGTAGGGTAAGTGGATTAGGTCTTCTGGTTTCTTGAGATAGACAACGAACACCTACCATGATCTTATTGTTATTATTATCAACCCCTTCCAGAGTAAACGGGCTCTCCTACCTACAAAGCGGGGTAGACATCGACGCAGCAGCTACACTGGTGCGGAAGATCGAACCGCTAGCAACCGCCACGCATCGCCGCGGCGTTCTTGGCCGTTTAGGCTGCTTCAGCGGTCTGTTCCAACTGTCTGCCATGGACCCTCGGCTGAAGGATCCCGTGCTGGTGCAAGGAACGGACGGGATTGGCACCAAGTTGAAGGTAGGAGTCGCTTAGACCGCTGCAATAGTCGGATCGTGGCACGAGTTAATTTGACAGTCATAATAGATTACCATGAGTCAAATTGACCGCCACTTGGGCTGCTACAGCGGTCTGTTCCAACTGTCTGCTATGGACCCTCGGCTGAAGGATCCCGTGCTGGTGCAAGGAATGGACGGAATTGGCACCAAGGTAGATTGGTTGAAGATAGGAGTCACTTCGACCGCTACAGGAGTCAAATTGACCCTGTAGTAGATCGCCACATTAGTGAAATTTATCATTAAATCCACATTTGACCTCAACCTCGGCTGATGGTAAGCGACGAAGAGGTCGACGATGGAGCATGGTCTAGTAAATGCCTAAGAATCGCCTGGGGTGGTACCACCACTCTTATTTCTGTCGCAAAGCAGATATGTTTGCATTTCTGTGTTTCGGTTTCGGTTTTAAGGGTAAGAGAGCCGGCGTAATATTGTCACATGAGGCACTCCATCTAAGCCCTCAAGGTTAGCAGCACATCGAAAACCTGTCTTATGGGTGACGGTGACCACTTACCAGCAGTTGGCCATTTACTCGTCTGCTCTTTTTTTTAAATTTTATTTATTTATTACAAAATCCACAGCACTTAAATATAAAAACAAAAATGTCCATTATAAAACTTACTTATATTCTTTTTTAAAATAATGCTTAAAGGGAGAAATAAGTCTCAGTGTGTGTGTATATATGGATGTGTGTTTATTGGAAATGTGTGAGAGCGTGTTTGTGTAGAAGAGAGTGAAAGGGTGTGTACATTTGTATGTGTTTATTCGTCTTCACTACATGTATCCAGCTATAACGCTTTTTAAGAAAATGAATCTATCCTCCCACAGATAGCCGAAACAATGAGCAAGTACGACACGATAGGACAGGACCTGGTCGCGATGTGCGTGAACGATATCCTGTGCGCGGGCGCAGAGCCGTTCGCCTTCCTCGACTACATGGCGTGCGGCCGGCTGCAGGTGGACGTGGCCATCACCATCGTTAAGGGGATCGCTGATGCTTGCGTACAGTCCGGGTGTGCTTTGCTGGGTGAGTTACCTCTGCATTCATCATAGGCAGCCCCTGAGCTCCTGAGTCCAGTACTGGACTGTACCTTCCCTAACTCTCGACCTATGGTTCTGTTGCTGGTATCACGACTTCAGTTTTCCGGCTGCTTTCTGAATGTCTCTGCACTCTCTCATCAGCTCTCAATCCCCACAGGTCTGTCCTTGAGCAAAGTGGGTACGGGCCTTGATCCAACCTCCATCATCCAAGTGCTGATTGATGGATTTCACACGCCACGCCACGATTTCTCTTTACCAAAAATACGGTCTTGACAGACAGACACACTACAAAGTGATCCTATATGGGTTTCGTTTTTACCTTTTAAGGTGCAAAACCCTAAAAATAAAGCACAGACACATCCAAATTAATTAACTTCCCAAACCAAATAAACCGCTCCCCAATACAAACAAAACACTCTCCAAATCAAATAATGTGCTCCCCAATCCAAATAAAGTATTCCCTGAACGAAATTAATAATAAGCTCTCTCCTTCTCGTTACTCGGCGGAGGAACTTAGAACTAGTAATAAATGTTATTTTTTGCCTTGCACCGAGTCGCGAAGTTCGTCCCAGGTCTTTTCTAAAGTCTGCGCTCTGCGCCCCCATTAGCACAAAGTGCTTCCAAGTTCCAAATACTTGGGCAGCCTGGCCTTCTCGTGCCATTATCAGGCTTCCATTCCAGTGCCACCTTAGGAACATGATCACTGGTCTTTCACTAAACCAAATAAACATTCGACAACTCGAAGAACTCCCCAAACAAAACATTCCTCAAATAAAACACAACACTAACCCTATCAAATCTTTTACACCCCAATCCAAATACGTAAAGCGCAAATTGACAAATAAAAATATCTAATTGTTTTTTTTTTCAGGCGGCGAAACAGCGGAAATGCCGACAATGTACGACATAGGCAAGTACGATCTGGCTGGCTTCGCGGTGGGCGTGGTCGACAACCTTAAGCAACTGCCGCGCATGAAGGAGATCCGCAACGGAGACGTGGTGCTGGCGCTGCCGTCCACAGGGATACACAGCAACGGGTATAGTCTGGTGCAGAAGATCATGCTCGAGAGCGGACACAGGTCAGTGCTTTAAACCAGTTTAAACTGGATCAAGAACTCCCTAAAGTATATAAACAAAAATACATTCCCTAAACAAAACCTTTTACAAAATATAACATTCCCAAAAGTAAACAGAGTGCTCCCCAAACCAAATAATGCTCTCTCCCAATCAAATAAAGCGCTCCCCAATCCAAATAAGCGCTCCTTGGGTGGGTAAAAATTCCGAGCCTAGTCGGGGATGACCACGGACACATACTTTCCACCATCCGAAAGTCTACGACAATGGTGCTGTCAGCCGAAAGCCCTTCTTCACTTTAAGGTGCTAGGTTGGCTAGGCTGATGGCTCGGGGGAATTGCACAAAACCCCAAGTTCGCGGAGTCTGTACAGGGTCTGCCCACCCGTCTTAGAATTAGATTTAGAGGCCAGCCCCGAATCGACACCAATGTCTCTTCATAACTCCACAGCTACCACGAAAAGGCCCCTTTCTCGAGCTCCAACAAGACCTTCGGTGAAGAGTTCCTAACTCCGACCGGCCTCTACGTGGCCCCTCTGCTCGCCGCCATCAAACAGGGCCTCATCAAGGGTCTGGCGCACATCACTGGGGGCGGACTGCTCGAGAATATCCCCCGGATACTGCCCCCGGGGATTAGGGTCAAACTGGATGCGACCAAGTTTAGGATACCCAAGGTTTTTGGATGGCTGCAGGCTAAAGGTTAGTAAGTTACCCACAGGGGTCGTGGTAATAGAACGCGATTGCGCGATTCGCGCGAAGGTTGTGCGTACGAACGCGCGATCAAACATACTGATGTCAAATAAATGTCAATCGAGCGATGTGTTTGAAAATATTTGAAATGCATCGCTTATTCGCGCGATAATCCACCGTTGCGTTGTATTAGGACCACCCCACATGCACTGGAAATCCAGAGTCTTCATGCCATCGAGAGGATTTGTAAGACTTACTTCGAAAAATACGAAAAACTCATTGGTACATGGCACTGCACGGTTTCGAACCCGGACCTCCCGCATGGGAGTCCGGTGTCCTAGCCACTGTGCCACCGACGCTCTAGATGGTATAGTTAGGTTTCGTGAAGGGGAGGGGCGGTTTTAAGGCTTCAAGGGGAGGGGTTTCCCCTTAAAGCGTTCATGCTTATAAGTATTTTTTTGCAGCCTGATGTATACTTATTTTTTTATCCTCAGGCATGGTGTCAGACTTCGAAATGCTCCGCACGTTCAACTGCGGTGTAGGAATGGTCGTAATAGTGGATCCCGTCTTAGCCAGGGAGCTGCTAGCTGCCGTCGAAGGGCCCATTGACATAATCGGCAGCGTCCAGAGCATTGGCAAAGAGGGTGAGTCATGCAGCTTTATCTAGCTGCCAAGGTTAACTGGCTACCAGCAAATCCCGAATCCCGTGTCAACTATAGTATTGTAGCTATCAGCAAAGTTTCAACTAGCTGCCAGAAAGTTTCAACTATAGTCTATTCGAGTTAAGAAAATAGTGAGTCATCGCTGTCGTCCGGCCTAGCCACGCCCCCTGACCAATCACGGAGCAGCAAATTAGAAAGCCAAGTTCACATTGACCAGTTCAAAGCAGACCCTCGTACGAAACGGCCGTGTCCTTTGCGCATTACAGTAAATTTTAAAATGAACACCTCACCTATTCGTAAAAATAAAAGTGGATCGATAATTCATAGCGGAGAAAGACGAGTAATTTACAATGTTTGAAGTTTTATTCGACTGTGACTAGACCTTTACCCTGCAGTTGCACTGATGACTCACTATTTTCTTAACTCGAATGGACTATAGTTGCCATAAAGTTTCAACTAGTTGCCAGAAAGTTTCAACTAGTTGCCATAAAGTTTCAACTAGCTGCCAGCAAAGTTTCACGTAGCTGCCATCAAAGTTTCAACTAGCTACCAGCAGGATTAAAACTATATAACATGTAATAATGAGTTATGGAAATTGGTTGGAGGGGTGAGGGGGCTGTAAATATTGCGTGTACGTAACTACCGTCCTTTACCTTTTTAAAGAGTATAGTATGGAGGAAAGAACCCGCCCTCCCTTCATACCCTCCATCTTCCGCCAGTGGTGTTTCGGACCCTCAAAGTTTTCCCCAGTCTTGGCCAATCCCTAAGGGATTCGACTTTTTCCCAGAATGAATCTATTTTCCTGCGATATTTACAAAGGCGGTCGATCGCCGTATCTGTGAACTACCATGTGTAACCAACCGGGACTTTATACTTTATTTTTCCCTCGCAGGTGGTCACCAAGTATTGGTGGAGAACTTCAAAGAAGCGATGACGCCTCTGACCGTTCCGTACGTGGTGGCGGGACAGGCGGCGCCGCAGAAGTCCCTGTCTTACAAGGACAGTGGAGTGGACATCGAGGCTGGAGACTCCTTGATCTCCATGATTAAGCCTTTGGCTAGGTTCGTAAAAAAAAATAACCTACAGATGTTATTTGACCCCGATCTCGCCTGATGGTAAGCGACGATGAGGTCGACGATGGTGCATGCGGGTCCAGTAAATGCCTATTCACTCTGGCCTTGAAGATCCCAAGGTTGTAGGTTTCGGGAAACACAGACGCCGGCAGGCTGTTCCATTCCTTAGCCGTTCGCATAATGAACGAAGAAGCCAATCGCTGTTTCCGCATGAAAACTATATTTTTTATACAAATGTTTCCACCACAAAAACGAATAGTTCGTTTTTGTTTTAGAGCATCTCCAGTACTAACTTAAATCATTAATATCTGAGGAGCTCGTAGCCTAGTTGCGAGCACGGCCCGAAAGTGATCGTGCAGGTTAAGCGACGTTGGCGCGGTCGGTACCTGAATGAGTGACCGCTAGTGGCATATTTCATCTGAGCTCCTCCGTGCCTCGGAGAACACGTTAAGCAGTCGGTCCCGGTTGTTGTCGTTCGACAGCAGTCGTTAAGCCATGTCAGAGGGCTACTGACGGCCTGAACAACTCTGCCAAATAGGTTGGCCACTAACCATACGCTAAGCAAGCATTAATATCTCTGATGTTAGTTGAGATATCGAAAAACTAATTTTAGATCCTTCTTCAGTATGTTCATGTAAGTTGATTGATGGAATAAAAAAAAATTAAGTCAGATACTTTCCATCGTAGGGCAACTACTATCTTTTATATTTATAGGTCAACATCTCGCTCTGGTGTCCTGGGAGGCCTAGGAGGCTTTGGCGGTTGCTTCCAGCTGAAAGCTGTTGAACAGGAGTATAAGGTAAGAACTTCAGGTGACCCCCGCGCCGAGTCGTACCTGGTGCAGCGCATCTCGCTGGCTATTCAGCGTGGAAACGCTGCCAGCGTGATGGGCACCTTCCCGCCGGGTGCGACGCGGGGCTGTTTATTAGATTAAGGATTTTATTAGGATTTTGACACATATAATATGTTTATATTATATTCTAAGATTATATTTTAAGGTTATTACTTATAAATTTATAAAGTTATTATAATAATATGAAACATCGGTACTTTTTGTTGTTGCCTTTAAAATATTTTCCCACATTCTAAGTATAATTTGAATCCTGTGATTTAATCATTTTTGGTAAGAACTTAATGATTATATGGAATCTGTGTAGAGTCAGCCTGGGTTGGCACCATTCTTTTACCCCTTTATGCAAAGCAGCTATGAAATTGCTGTATTTCGGTTTGAAGGATAAGTGAGCCAGCGTAATTACCGGCACATGAGGCACTCCATCTACGTCCTCAGGGTTAGCAGGGCAACATTATAGTAAAGTGAGGTGTCTATGACGGTGACCACTTACCATCACGTAACCCTTTGCTCGGCTGCTGTTAAACAATAAAAAAAAATTCTTTCCGATGCGTATCGAATTTCGCGGATTTCTTACTCGTTCCGAAAATGCTTGAAATAAATTTTTAATAAATAATTATTTACATACATACGAGTGGATGGATGGAGTGGTGGATTTCACACCTTCGGAAACTTAATTTCCTCAGCCATGCAGGTTTCCTCACGATGTTTTCCTTCACGGTTAGAGCAGTCGGTAAATGTACGTAAGTCTTCGAAAAATTTCGAAATATCCTCATTAGTACACGGCATTGCATGGTTTCGAACCCGGACCTCCCGTATGGGAGTCCGGCGTCCTAGCCACTAGACCACCGACGCTCAGGTAATTGCGAGATAATTTATTACTAGTTAACTTTTAATTTAATTTACGACTCGCGGACATCAGAATCATCTAAATACCCTTGTCAACTGAAGGGAAAGTTCCTCTTTCAGGACCCCGTACTAGTCCTAGCAGCTGACGGCGTGGGAACAAAGCTTAAGATCGCTCAGAAGATCAACCAACACAGCACTATTGGCGTCGACTTAGTAGCCATGTGTGTTAATGACATACTTTGCAACGGGGCCGCGCCCCTGACGTTCCTCGATTACTTCGCCTGTGGTAGCCTGGATGTCAACGTAGCCAGGAATGTGGTGTCTGGAGTGGCTGAAGGATGTAGGCAGGCTACTGCGGCGCTTATTGGTAAGTTCTGATACTATTATTGCTTAGTTCTGATACCCTTTTTGGTAAGTTCCAATCCTTCCTCGATTACTTCGCTTGTGGTACCTTGGATGTCAACGTAGCCAGGAATGTGGTCTCAGTACTGGCTGAAGGATGTAGGCAGGCTACTGCGGCGCTTATTGGTAAGTTCTGATACCTTCAGTAGTAAGTTCTGATACTCTTATTGGTAACTTCTGATACCCTTTTTGGTAAGTTCCGATCCTTCCGCGATTACTTCGCTTGTGGTACCCTGGATGTCAACGTAGCCAGGAATTTGGTCTTAGGAGTGGCTGAAGGATGTAGGCAGGCTACTGCGGCGCTTATTGGTAAGTTCTGATACCTTTAGTAGTAAGTTCTGATACTCTTATTGCTTAGTTCTGATACTCTTATTGCTTAGTTCTGATACCCTTATTGGTAAGTTCTGTTACTCTTATTGGTAAGTTCTGATACCCTTATTGGTAAGTTCCGATCCTTTCTTGATTACTTCGCTTGTGGCACCCTGGATGTTAACGTAGCCAGGAATTATGCGAAGGAACCAAATTGTAGGTATAAAGTTAGATTCGGCGTAGAACCAAATCAGATTATTGACGATGACCACGCGGAAACAGAATTTCCTCCATTAATTTGCAGCCTATTATTTATGAAACTCATTTTCTTTTTTTTAATATACCGGTCCGTTTAAAACTATGACATTATTAGTTTTCCGTCATTTTGATAGATGATTTCTGTTCATACAGGAGGTGAGACAGCTGAAATGCCCGGTATGTACGAGGCTGGAGTGTACGACATCGCGGGCTTCGCTCTCGGTGTGGTCGAGCGCTCCCACATTCTGCCCAAGATTAATGACATCACTGTGAGTAGCTTTAGAATGGTGTCACTTATCACTTGCTAATAATCATCACTGGATCAGTGGCGTTTTGTGGGGGGAACAGTTCCCCTATTCCCCCTACCAGCGGGTCTGGTCAACAGCAGACCATCAGACATGATTTCAATATGTTTACTTTTGAGTACATAATTATTTTATCATAATTATAACTGTTTCGGTTATTGCTGTGTAAAAATAAACATATCACTTACTTAGTGGATGAGCGCGGTTTTTTACACTAAACAAAATGGTTCAAATCTTGGAATAAAAACCTTGATAGATGAGCATAGGCCAAGAAGCGAAAAGAAATCAAAATGTATAGGAAAATAACAAGGATGGACTTACCGACTTGTAGTCTTTTCTGGATATGCGCGCGCGCACTTTGTGGACGTGGTAAAGGGATAATGTGCAATATCAGACTGATTTGCCGAAGAAGATAGATAGAAGATACTGGTTCGAAGTTAGCATCGACAACAGTTGTAATGATGGAAAGACGTATCCACCAAAATGGTCCACACGATAATAGACACAATGACGACAAGGATAGGGTCAATATTAGAATGGCAAAAAACAATTAGTTGGAACACTTCAACCCCAAATCACTTCCCGGTGCATTCACTTACTTACTTACTTACTTACTTCCCCCAAATCTGTAAGATCCCTATAGGAGCAAGCCTCGACTTGTACTTGACCATTTTTAATACTATTTTCAAATTTTAATTACCGGTGATCTTCCCGCAGGTGTAACAAAAAATCTATTATTTACTATTGGATTCTAAGTGTTGGATTTGAATATGGTACATTGGATAGTCAAGGAAAGAATAATAAGATTTAAGAAGAAAAGAAAAGATATTAGTGATGTAGTTCATAAATAGCTGTTGCACAAACTACCCGCTTCCATTTAATAATTTCTCTACCGAACGTTGTTTGGAAGAGATCGCTCTCAGAGATAAGACCGCATACATTGTATTCTACAATTACATTATTGTCTTATATTAAGTTTAGTGCTATAAGGTATAGGTTGTTCCAACAGCTGAAGGTTGCCTGGAAGATATCGCTTAAAGCGACAAGGCCGCCTTCTGCACATTATATTGTACCTCTCTTTATGTTGTATGTTTTGTTTTTGTCCCGGGTGTGCAGTAAAGTATATTTGTATTGTATTGTATATTCCGGTTCAGAGTTTTGATAACAACGAATGCTAACTCCTAGGTGGGCGACATCATCATCGGGCTGCCATCCAACGGAGTCCACAGCAACGGCTTCAGCCTGATACACAAGCTGGTGAAGAAGGCCGGGCTCACCCTTCAAGACAAGGCGTCGTTCAGCAAGGAGGGACTCACACTGGGTCAGTTCTAAATCTATATTCATCATCAGCAGACTATTAATGTCCCCACTGATGGGGCACAGGCCTCCCCTTGCACTAGGGGGTACGGGCCATGATCCACCGAGCGGGCCCAATGTCTCACATACCTTCGGAAACTTTTCATTTTCTTAGACATGCAGGTTTCCTCGCGATGTTTTCCTTCACCGTTAGAGCAGTCGGTAAAAGTACGTGAGTCTTCGAAAAAATCCGCAAAACTCATTGGTACTTGGCGTTCAGCATTGCATGGTTTCGAACCCGGACCTCCCGCATTGGAGTCCGGCGTTCTAGCCACTAGGCCACCGACGCTCTTCTAAAATCTATATCTCGGCTTCAACCTGATACACAAGCTGGTCAAGAAGGCCTTTCTTGACAGATTTAATGAAGTTAGTTTGTCATTGCTTTCCTCATTTCACACACGGTTCCTCATTGTGCAGGTTCCATCAATAAGTAAATGTACACATAAGTCTTAAAAACCCGAAAATCTCATTGGTACAAGACGTTGCATGGTTTTGAACCTGGACCTAGCAAAGGAGTCCAGCGTCCCAACCCGTATACCTACCTACTCTTTAATAAAAATATACCTACCTACTCTCTAAAAAAACCTTACAACCTTTTCTGAACCACCCCTAGAGTGTCAGGGGTACATTGACTAAGACACTGGACTCCCATGCGGGAGGTCCGGGTTCGAAACCGTGCAGTTTTTCGTATTCATCTCAGTGTGCAGGTTTCCTCACGATGTTTTCCTTCACCGTTAGAGCAGACTTAGTCAATAAGACTTACGTACATTTACAGACTGCTCTAACGGTCGTAAACACCGTGAAACATCGAAGTGCCGCTGGGGTTATTACAGGCCCCCTATCATAAGATAAGATTAAAACCTACCCTACTTCTCAACAGGTGAAGAACTAATAAAACCAACCCGCATCTATGTCAAAAGCGTTCTACCAGCGCTACAACGTGGCTTCGTAAAGGCAGTGGCTCATATAACGGGAGGCGGCCTGCTGGAAAACATTCCCAGGGTCATTCCCGAGGCGGTGCGAGCGAGGCTTAACGCCCATTGGTGGAACGTGCACCCAGTAAGTGCTTGAAAATATTATGGGTTTTGTAAGTTAAATGAGTACTGTTTAAGTCGGGTGGGTACTAACGTAAGGCTGATTACTGCATGTTAGATAAGTATTACCTCTATAAGTACTATCGTAAGTTAAATTCGTCTGCGTTATAACGCGGCTTCGTGATGGCAGTGGCACATATAACAGGAGCCGGGCTGCTGGAAAACATTCCCAGAGTAATTTCCGAAGCGGTGTGAGTTCTAGAATATTTTATGGTACTGTAAGTTAAGTGAGTACTCTTTAATTCAGTTGGGTACTTCCGTAAGGCAGATTAGTACTACCGTATGAGGACTCACTACCGTAAGTAGTTTGACGGTAGGTAACAAGTTGTTGTTATTTTGTGATGTAGGTTATGTAACCATCTATTATGTAAGTAAGTATAAAAATGCGCAAATAATATAAAAATATAATGTTTATTTATAATAAAATAAGGGAGCAACATGTCCGCCGATAAACTGCTAAGCAGTTTGGCGGTATATAATTAAGACGCTATTGTATATTATTCTGTATAAAAAAAAAGGTTGAACACGTTGCTCTAAATTTTTTTTTTGTAATTCCTTACTAATTAATCACCCAGCAAATGATCAATACTACCGTATAAAAAGACACAATTACTGGCGTAAGGATAAGAAAAGAGCGTCGGTGGCTAGGACGTCGGACTCCCGTGCGGGAGTAGAAGAGTAGACGATCAAATGGGCCACCTGACGGTAAATGGTCACCGTCACCAATAGACATCTCACCTAATCTTATTAGAGAGTTTTCGATGCACTTCTTACCTTGAGTGCCTCATGTACTACGCTGGTTCTCTTACCCTTCGAATCGAAACACAGCAATGCAAACATTGTTGCGGCAGAAATTGGTAAAAGGATGGTACAACGTCGGCAGAGCTTCGGTGGCCTAGTGGCTAGGGCACCGGACTCCCATACGGGAGGTCCGTGTTCGAAACCATGCAATGCCATGTACCAATGAGTTTTTCGTATTTTTCGAAGACTTATGTACATTTACCGACTGCTCTAACGGTGAAGGAAAACATCGTGAGGAAACCTGCACATTGAGACGACCAGTGTGTAAAATGGGGTAGGCACAAAATATCCTAAAGGGTCGAAGTGGGTTATTCCCGGCCCCCTATCATAAGATAATATCCTCTCTAAACTGATCTAATTCAATTTTATTGTCTTTTGCTATAATTTCAGAAGTATAACTTAACCATGATTAGACTTAAATAATATACTGTTTCACAGGTTTTTACTGTATTTTATTAATTACGACCGGTTTCGTTTACACATCTTCAGGTATTTGTTTATAATAATTTTCTTATACAAAATAATTTATTTACCCCAATAAATTTTTACACATTTTCAAGTTGACTGGACGCCGCACTAGGGCGACCCTGTGTCGCGGCGATCCTTAATCACATTAACAATAAGTATTAAATTAACTAATTTGGACTCAGTTGTATTTTACAAATGTTTGTGTGTGCGTGTATGTGCGTTGTGTGCGTGTGTGTGTGTGTGATCTAAATCAAATGATTTGCCCTCTTATTGTGGAATGCACAAAGTCGCCTCCGTAGCATTGTAATCCAGTGTTAATAACCATTTGGTAGTTTTCTGCTTAGCTTCCCTTAGAGAGAGAATTTTTATTATTATTATTATATGTTTACCTGTTAGGTTTTCTCCCATTTCTGGGGTCAGTTTAGAGCAAAGCTCACGGGTCCAGGACCAAGTGAGCTTCACTTCCTAAAGTTGTTTCACCTGACGGTTCATCCTGTAAAAATTTTCGTACGATCCGACAAGTGTTCAGGATTGCGGCTTTCTGCATTGTGATATATGTATTTTTGGGGAGATCATTAGTTTATTATTATTATTATTAACTCTTTATTGTACACAAACATTATAATACAAACTTATACAAAAAAATATGTGAAACACAAAGGGCGTGACTTATCTCTAAGAGAGATCTCTTCCAGCAAACCCCATAAAATAACAATTTGATTCATATCAAGGCAGGCGAAGTGTACACCTATCTGCTAAATAAATATACCTACTTAATAATACAAAATAGAAAATACGTACATAAATATAATATCATATAATACATAAATATACAAATAAATAAAAAAATATATATAATAATACTATATACTAACATAAAAACCGTCAGATTACAACATTGGAGCAAAAGAAATAGAAAAGTTACGTAAGTACCACCTCTTGAAAACAGAAATAACCCGGCTTTGGAAGACCCCCACTACTGTAATACCAATAGTAATAGGAGGAACAGGAGTAGTAGCCAAAAGTATACACAGGTACTGTGACAAACTGGACGCGCACATAAATATACACATAGGACAGAAGCAGGCAGCTATCCACACGGCAACAATAGTCAGCAAAGTATTAGGAGACACAGTTTTTGTTAACAGGGACTCCGACCCTCCTCTTCCCTGAAGGTTTCGGGGCGGGAGGTCGGATCACCACCGATTACTTTTAATCGAGGCTCTTAGAGGTAATAATATAAAATATAATTATAACATAATAAAGATAATACAGTGATGACAAAATAAAACTAAATGAGAGAAGAATAATGTTCCTTGACAAGTTTCTTAAAGATAGGAAAGGATTGACTTAACTTAACTTAACTTTACTTTTTGACTCATTTTTATGTCTTAACTACATGTTTAACTTATTATTTTCCGCAGGTGTTCGCTTGGATCGCGGACGCGGGCAGCGTGAAGGACGACGAGATGCTGCGCACCTTCAACTGCGGTATCGGGATGGTGCTGATAGTAGCGCCCGAGGACCAGGCCGAGGTCAGGAACTTGACAGATATTGTGCTGTTTTAGGTTGAAGGAACCAGGACCGGATGCTAATTTGAATTGATTTTTTTTATGTTCTTTGACCTCTCTATCTGCTCTGCTTGTCTGTGGCAACTTGAGAACGGATGGTTCGATTTGGACCCGATTTTTTGAATGAATGAATGAATGAATACTCTTTATTGCACAAAATTAGTGTGATACAATGCGTACAAAACGATTAATACAATCTAGGCGGCCTTATCGCTAAGAGCGATCTCTTCCAGACAACCGAGATCTGATTTGAGATCTTGGAGTATCTTGGCATGATGGAGGTTGGTCTCTGGAACGGTAACAGTCAAGTGGTTCGAGTTTAAGCTCAAATGTTTATGACTATGGTGACCTTCCCACATCTAGAACCTTGAGGACCTGATGATGACCAGGAAAAGGTAAGGGGTCTCCACAATGATACGTCGGTGGTTTCTTAAATTTTTAATTTAGAGTTATTTTCTACATGAAAAGATGAAATTGAAATTGAAAAACGTTTATTTAGCACTGTAAATACAAGAATACAGCAAGTACACAATACAGAAGTATACAAAGATATAATACATTCAGCACAAAACATCCGGTGTGGTACAGTGCCAAAAAGGGTACACCAGCTCAGCATAATGCTGAGGCAAGCCCACAGCGCTGATTTTCAGCTGGCCCCTCAGTGACTGCACGGACGAAGATAATATCATATCCACATTTGTTCCGCAGGTGATGAACATAACGCGAGCGTACGGCGCGATGGTGATCGGCAGTATCCAGGCGCGGCCGCCGGGCGGCGCCAGGGTCGTCGTCGACAACTTCGCGTCAGCCATTGACTTCACTCGAAGGATGCCGCTGCTGCCTAAGAAGAAGGTACAGTCCACCACTGGCTAAAGTATACCATAAAACTAAACCTTACGTAAGAGCGTCGGTGGCACAGTGGCTAGGACTCCGGACTCCCGTGCGGGAGGTCCGGGTTAGAAACCATGCAATGCCATTTACCAATGAGTTTTTCGTATTTTTCACAGACTTACGTACATTTACCGACTGCTCTAACGGTGAAGGAAAACATCCTGAGGAAACCAGCACACTGAGATGACCAGTGTGTAAAATGGGGTTGGCACAAAAGATCCTCAAGGGTCGAAGTGCCGCTGAGGTTATTCCCGGCCTTTTTTATCCCGGCATTCTTATCATAAAATAAGAAGAAACCTTACATACATTTACCGACTGCTCTAACGGTGAAGGAAATCATCGCGAGGAAACCTGCATGTCAGAGCAAATGAAAAATTTCCGAAGGTACCTAAGTTAAATTGTGGAAGGGGAGGCCTAGGTCCAACAGTGGGGACATTAATAAGCTGCTGCTGATGATGATTAAAACAACCTTATGTCCGCTTAATATGGTTTATTGTGTTGTATATGTTTGTATGGGTATGTAAGGTTATGGTATGTATGGTTGTGTGTGTGTGTGTGTGACCACATTGATTGATGTGGCGATGAAAAGGTTAATTTTACGCTTATGAGTTTATCTATCATTTATTGACTCATATCTCAATGGAACTATCATATGAAGGAAGGAGGCAAGTTCCATTTAGTTTTAAATTTAGCGTTCAACTCAGAATCGACGTTAGAAAAGTGGGAACTACCTGTGATTGAAGGCGGTTCCTCTATCTACCCCCTCGGGGATTACGGGCGTGAGTGTTTATGCATATCAGTAGAAAATGTTATTCATTCCTAGGTGGCAGTACTGGTGTCTGGCAACGGCAGCAACTTCCAAGCGCTGGTAGACACGGCGCGCGACCCGTCGCAGTGCGTGTGCGCAGACATAGCGCTCGTTATCAGCAACAAGAAGGACGCGTTCGCGCTCCAACGTGCCGAGAGGCTGAAAGTGCCCTCACTGGTAGGTAGCAGGCGATGGTAGATGGTAGATAGTGGTAGATGACGGTAGCATAGTGTATAGTTACGACAGGCGATGGCAGATTAGTGTGTCGTAGTAGCAGATGACGGTAGCATAGTGTATAGTTATGGTAGATAACGGCAGATTAGTGTGTTGTAATGGAAGTTTAGTAAGTATGCAACTTTCTTGGATAATTCTTAATCTTTTTTTTTTCAATTCAATTCAATTAGTTTATTCCAAGTTGGTACAAATTGTACACTTTTGTTCGTCAATAATATACATTCAAAATAACAATAAAATTAACAATTAAAATAATAAACAAAATAACTAATCATAATGAAATTGAAAACAAATCAAAAATATATTAATTAATAATATTAATTTTCAGATTAGGTCATGACCACATGTTGTCGTTTAAGTACTGTTCAACACTGTAATACGATTTTTTGATGAGAAATTTTTTAAGCGTTAATTTAAATTTTCCTTCAGTCAACACTTTGATTTGTTCTGGGACAAGATTATAAAATTTTATAGAATTCACTATGAATGACTTCATAGTCTTTGTTAACCGCGTCCCTGGCAATACATACTTTTCTTGGCTTCTCGTATTATAGTTATGGAAGTCGCTGTTTTTAGTGAAACTACTGACATGTTTACGTGCGTACATTGTAGTCGATATTTTGTTTTTCATAATTATTATTATATAAGAAAGGAAATAACACATAAAAATATAAGTTACCAATTTAAAAAAAATATTTTACAAAACATAAAAAAGTAAAGCAATTTAACTGATAATAATACTTTGAAACATCTTTAGGCCTAATAATAATAATAAATAGTAATACATAAAGATTCAAAAATAACTATATATGAATACGATATATTATAGCGATTCTCTCGGAACATCCTGTATGCATGAAAAAGGGTACGTAATGAAGACCGGTTACTCGAGCAACTGTCGGCCGCCGCGCCGCGCGCTCCCGTGATAGATGCCTACCTGCCGTTAACAATTTTTTACCTACCGTCATGTTTTTGATTTGTATGTGTTAAGTTGTTTTTATATTTGGTGTTTCATTTAATTGAGTGGATTGTGCAGCGCCCAGACAAACCAGTTTCTGGTTTCAGGGCGCGAAGTTTTGTAAATACTAAAACCTAATATGTACACAACATAAATAAACAAATAAAATAAATAATAAATATTAAAGAGCGGATTTGAAGTCGCTATTATTGGATTTATATAGATATGACCAGTGAAATTTGTTATTCAAGTAACAAATAGTCTGAAATAATGACGTTGAATATTTAAAAAAAAGATTACATCATGAAATATTTTTTATTTTATTTATTTACAACTTAAAATTATTTATACACAAACAATTACAGAAGCAAGAGCAATAGTTTTTTTTAGTAATAATTAATTTAATAATGTACACAAAAAATAAAATTAAATGTAACTTATAAAATTTCTTAGATTAAGCCCGTGTGGTAGGGTACCGAGGATGCTGGCGGCGTTGCCTCGCTGGATCGCTATGCTGACCCTTTGGGCGAGATAGCCGTCAGCCCTTGGGTCCCTCGTCGCATCGAACAAACGCTTGGACAGCTCTCGGAACAGTGACCAAGCTCCAGGGCCCCAAGGACCGAGGGTCTCTACACCAAATGCAACAAAGTTGTATTGGTTGCCGATGTCCCTGTATTTGTGGGCCTTAAGACCCTCAGCCGCTTCAGCCGCGCCACCGGCCTTCATACACGTACTATGGAGGTGGGACGGAGCCAAAGTGTCTACGCAAGTAGCGTCCCACAATTAAATTATTTTAGATTCCTTCTGCACAGTGCACAGTAATAATTTCTATGACCACTCAGAAAATAAATTATATTGCTGGAGTAGATTTAATGACAATACAATACAATACAAATATACTTTATTGCACTCCCGGGACAAAAACAAAACATACAACATAAAGAGAGGCACAATACAATGTGCAGAAGGCGGCTTTATCGCTTTAAGCGATATCTTCCAGGCAACCTTCAGGTGATGGAAAAATGATAAAATACATAATTTTGCATTTTTTTTTAAATTATTTTTGTTATTTATTTATTTGAGGGTAGTATCTATTTCATACGTCATATGAAATAGATACTACCCTCAAATAAATATATAACAAAAATAATTTAAAAAAAATTGCAAACCTTAACATAACATCTCATCTCATCTTTTTATTTCACTGGTCATATACATATAAATCCAATAATAGCTACTACAAATCCTCTCTTTAATTATTATTCCTTCTTTTCTTAGATTTTCTGTCTTATTCTTCTGTCTTGGTAATGCACGTGTTATCTCGTCTTAGGTGTTCAACTACAAGGAGTACGGGTCGCGCGAGGAGTTCGACCGCGCCGTGTCTGCCGCTCTTGAGAAACACAAGATAGAAGTGGTCTGCCTCGCCGGGTACATGAGGATCCTGTCGGCAGAGTTCGTGCAGAAGTAAGTCAGACAGACACTCACACACGTACATTTTTATATTTCTTAGTCAACAACCTACTCGGTTGAGGAGCCCGTAGCCTAGTTGCGAGCACGGTCCAAAAGTGATCGTGCAGGTTAAGCGACGTTGGCGCGGTCGGTACCTGGATGAGTGACCGCTAGTGGCATATTTCATCTGAGCTCCTCCGTGCCTCGGAGAGCACGTTAAGTAAGTCGGTCCCGGTTGTTGTCGTTCGACAGCAGTCGTTAAGCCATGTCAAAGGCCTACGGGCGGCCTGAACAACTCTGACAAATAGGTTGGCCACTAACCATACGATAAGCAAGCAAGCAACAACCTACTTTAGCCGCGACTCGTGTAACTAAACATTTTACTGAGAGTGCAGTAAGAACTGACAGAGAGAAGTCGCCACCGATAGTAATTATTATTTCATTATATGTTCTACATTACTTTAAAGTGACCTTTCCCTGCTGCGCTCTCAACAACTAACTTGAGCTATGTACAACTCTTTGCAACTGAACTTATTACTCAATGTACCATAAAAATCTGCGGAGTGACTTCCAACTCTAACAACATCATATGTAGCAGCAACTCAGCTATAACTACAACATCTGTTCTAATGTACAAAACCGTACAAATTGTTGTCTATTTCATCTTTAGGTATTTATTTATTTGTAATTTAATATATTATATTTTTGTTGTCGTCCCTGACTGCAAAGTCTGGAACATCGGCGCAAGGTTGCCTGTCTATCGGTATTTTATAGGATACACTTCGGAGAATGCGCATCGGAATTGCACGACCTAATTCCAGCATCTTCATTCCGCCTTCGGACTACCAGGCGATTTGCTTCTTCGTTCATTATGCGAACGGCTAAGGAATGGAACAGCCTGCCGGCGTCTGTATTTCCCGAAACCTACAACCTTGGGATCTTCAAGGCCAGAGTGAATAGGCATTTACTGGACCCGCATGCTCCATCGTCGACGTCATCGTCGCTTACCATCAGGCGAGATCGAGGTCAAATGCGGGTTTAGTAGTAAATTACAAAAATAAAAAAGATTTCGCCGTTTCGCCCGCGATGCCATCGCCTTGGCACAGCTGAAAACCAGCGCTGTGGTTCTGTCGTACCGGTCGGACCTCAGCACATGCTGAGCATGTGTCCTTTTGACGTTGTGTTGTTTTTTCAATTTCAAATATTTTTAAATTTAATTATGTATGCATAATGCAATATTAAATAAATGTTTTTCTTTCTTTAAGTTGGTCGATAAATTATTAATAAATAAATCATTTATTTCCATTTTTGTTCCA
The DNA here is from genome assembly GCA_947369225.1 of Hofmannophila pseudospretella. Taxonomy (NCBI): domain Eukaryota; kingdom Metazoa; phylum Arthropoda; class Insecta; order Lepidoptera; family Oecophoridae; genus Hofmannophila; species Hofmannophila pseudospretella. The sequence goes on from OX376324.1 coordinate 1,531,937, forward strand.
CTACATACAATGTTTGTAACATGGCAGGCAATGTTTGTAAAATGTTCCGTCAAGTTTATGTCAAAATATCATTGTAGTATTAATATAGGTACAATCAACCACAGGTCAACCTACCCAAAACCTCAAAATTTGAGAATCTGAAATGTATCTTAAAGCGCAGGCATAAGATTAAGATTTAATTGAACGTTTTTGACAGATGGTATACTATAGCTTGTGGTCGGCTGTACTTAGTAGCACATACATGTAGTGGTAGATCCTAAGGTGAAGGATCGCCTGGGATGGTACCACCCTCTTATCTATTTCATACCGAAACACTTGGATTTTCTGTGTTTCGGAGAGCCAGAGTTTCCGGCACATGAGGCAATCCATCTTAGTCCTCAAGGTTAGCAGCGAGATGCGAGATGTCTATGGGCGACGGTGACCACTTAACATTTGCCCGTTTGCTCGCCTGCTCTCCTTATTTAATATTTAAAAAAAAACAAAGTTTGTCTTTTAAAATAATAAAAATAAATTATTTCTACTATAGTGATAAGTAATACATTTCTAGAGTGCGTTCCAAAACCATTTGAAATTATTCACGTTAACAGCTGTACACATTCCATTGCAAATAAAAATTAAATACCTAAAATAAAATTACCAAAATACCATATAATATTTATTTTGAAATACCTAAATGACTAAAAATACATACCATGCCAGCTCGTCAAAACTCCGTCGAGAACAGTGCGTTTGACATGTTTTTGACAAAATTGTTCATTGGCAGATGGAAAGGTCGCCTGATCAACATCCACCCCTCACTGTTACCGCGCCACCCCGGGCTCAACGCGCAGAAACAGTGCCTCGACTCCGGCGACCGGGAGAGCGGCTGCACCGTGCATTACGTTGACGTAAGTAATCACTAATCAGACGACGGACTAAAGTCCAAGACGTCGGACCAAAGTTCAAGAAAGTCCGACTAAAGTCCAAGACGTCAGATCATAGTCCAAGACGGTAGACCTTTCAGGAAAGTAGATGTTATCGGAAAAGTGAAACAGTTCCTCGACTCCGGCGACCACGAGAGCGGCTGTACCGTGCATTACGTTGACGTAAGTAATCACTAATCAGACGACGGACTAAAGTCCAAGACGTCGGACCAAAGTTCAAGAAAGTCTGACTAAAGTCCAAGACGTCGGACCAAAGTTCAAGAAGTCCGACTAAAGTCCAAGACGGTAGACATTTTAGGAAAGTAGAGAGTAGATTTTTAGTACTATTTTTCGAGAATCGATTGCAATAAGCTATGCCCCCCCCCCATTATTTTTTGAATCAGCTCCTGTTAATTCAATTCAATATTTTTATTTTAAACATAAGTCCATACATGGTTAATTTTATTCATCATCATCAGCCTATTAATGTCCGCACTGTTGGGGCACAGGCTTCCCCTTGCACAAGGGCGTGCGGGTCATGATCCACCGAGCGGGCCCAGTGCCGATTGGTGGATTTCACACGCCTTTCCTCAGACATGCAGGTTTCCTCACGATGTTTTCCTTTACCGTTAGAGCAGTCGGTAAATGTCTTCGAAAAAATCTGAAAAATTCATTGGTATATGGCATTGCACGGTTTCGAACCCGGACCTCCCGCATGGGAATTTCCTCAGACATGCAGGTTTCCTCACGATGTTTTCCTTCACCGTTAGAGCAGTCGGTAAATGTACGTAAATCTTCGAAAAAATCCGAAAAATTCAGTAGTACATGGTATTGCATGGTTTCGAACCCGGACCTCCCGCATGGGAATTTCCTCAGACATGCAGGTTTCCTCACGATGTTTTCCTTCACCGTTAGAGCAGTCGGTAAACGTACGTAAGTCTTCGAAAAAATCCGAAAAATTCATTGGTATATGGCATTGTATGGTTTCGAAACCGGATCTCCCGCATGGGACTCCGGCATCCTAGCCACTAGACCATCGATGTCCAGGAGTAAATAATATTATAACTTAACGCTATATTAGTAAACCAAGTAATGTTGACTAAATATGTATGGAGCCGCACCGCACAACTACTAAAAAAAACCTCTTATTTCCAGGAGGGAATGGACACCGGCCCCGTCATAGTCCAGGAGCGCGTGCCCGTTCTGAAAGACGACACGGTGGAGACGTTGACGGAACGGATTCACGAGGCCGAGCACCGCGCTTACCCGCGGGCTCTGAGACTACTGGCCACGGGTCGGGCGCGGCTGAGCGGCCAGGGGAATATCATGTGGTCTACGTAACTAATGGGGGGTAGTAGGCGGAAATGGGGGGAGAGTTAGAGAATATAATGGTGGATCCTTACCGTCTACATTTGTTTAGTGTTCGAGATATAATCGTCTAACAAACAGGAGTGCCCGACTCGCTCAAATCCTTTCCATAGCGACATTCCTTTATTCACGATTTAAATAATTTTATTGTTTTTCCATTCATTTTGAAATCAATTTTGGACTGGTAATGGTCACCACCACTCACCACTATCGTTAGTACATATACATACAGGGTGAACTGATCACTAGACATGTTTTACAGCTTTAGAAAATTCCACTGCATCCATATTCCATATGTATAACTAAAAGATTCCATGACAATTTAACACATTCCGTATATTTAATGTGCCTTTAAAAGTGCCATACTGTAAAAGAATCGTTTCCTAATGAATTTTATCCAAAAACGTAGATATCTCAAATGTTTAAGATCTTAAAAAGTATATTTTGAGATGTATGTCTCTAGATAGATTTTATATTGTAAGTATTTTTTTAATGGAGCATTTATTGTTAGAAATAATTATTTTGTAATCTTTTTTGATATAAACATTGTTATATTATATGAATGCATCACATAGGTTATGTTTTAAATAAAATGTTGTTTATGTATTTACGTTTTTTATTTCCAACTATAAATATATAACCTATGATCGGAGTAGGTAGGACTTTTTTTAGAGACTTATATGGGACTTTTTTTAGAGACTTATATGGGACTTTTTTTAGAGACTTATATGGGACTTTTTTTAGAGACTTATATGGGACTTTTTTTAGAGACTTATATGGGACTTTTTTTAGAGACTTATATGGGACTTTTTTTAGAGACTTATATGGGACTTTTTCTAGGTGATTTTTATAACAGTAGCTCCCAGAAACCAGGTCTACCCTACAGTGGGGTCCAATGAAAATTGTGTGAAGTAAACCTTTTTGGTGCAGTGAAGGTTTTGAAGGAAAGAAATGGCATTAACTGAATGCAGATATTTTATTTAGAAGTCATCCTAATCTAAAGTATTCATGTTCTTCGCACTATTTTTGTTCAGCATTGACTTGTCTGATGGAGTATTCTTATAAACTAATATATGAGTATTTTTATTTAAGTCTCAAAGATATGATTTTATAAAATCTTTCGTAACTCTTGGGTTGCTTTATTTATGTATGGAAATGCAGTAGGTTAAATAAAGATCTTATTTTTTATAAATCTGTATAATTTTTAACTCGTTTCCAATTAGATAAAAATGATTGGTTTTTTAATTAGACCACACTTTAAAAAAGGGGAACTCTCATTGTAATCAGTAACTGATTTCATATAAACCTGTCATAATTAATGTGATTAGGACAAACAAACACACCTATATATATATAATAATCAGTGATCGGAGTAGGTAGAGCTGTTTTTGGTACTTGCCACATACGGTCATAATATGGATAAGTATGCCAAATAATCCCGGGATTTCCGGGATTGAATAAATATATTATTTAGATTTTTAACGTTATATTTGTTTTGATACACATTTAAGATTGGGGGCGAAATATTTTTTTTTAAGATTCATGGCGCTAGTGTACCTATGGTAGTGTTTTAACTTCTTCGTAAGTTCACAATTTAAAAAAAATCGTAATCCGCCGAGTAAGGGCGACGTTTATAAAAGTAATTTACAACATTAGCTCGATAACTTAAAACGGGATCCCGAAATCATATCCATATTAATATAACCTTTGAGGACATTGACCCGAAAGAGCCCTACCTACTCCGATCAGTGTATATAACTTTTAATTTAAATGTCTACCTAAAAATATATCACAGAGTTTTAGCTACATAAAAACGGAGGTCCAGTTTTTTTTATTGGTGCGATTGGACCATGGGAATACTAGCTAATTTAAGTCATAATTTAATTTAGATTTAGCAGCTCCGCCGTATTAACACCCATTTTGTGCTAATTTGTTACAAATTTTAACTACCTATCTAAATTTTTCTTTTTACTAAAAGTTAACAACTCACCTAATCCTTTAAAAAATATACCAAATATATCCACAGTATCACTTTCACTGACATATCTTAGCTGCACTTCATTTTCCTCAACATTAATTTTTTTCACTACCGAATGCAAACCATGCTTTAGAATATCTTCGCAAATCTTGTCAAATTCCACGTGAAACTTCTGTTTATTTATCAAAGGCACTATCAGGTTGTACGTATTGATTTTGGTGTTGATAGACCCGGCTAAGTCTTTGTTACTCTCGTATATGCGCTCCCATTTGACTGCATCTTCATCGCTCAAAGGGTGAGGGCCTAGGTACATGCGCTCGGATTTTATCTCTTCCTTCAAGAGCTGAATCTCTTGGTCTATGTCTTTGCCCATTGTTATCCATTCTGGGGTGAATCCGTTGTTTATTAGGACCTGTAATAAGACCAAATATTTTGTAATTCAGGAGAGGGTGCAATAAAAGCTCTATGGGCTTTAAACAATTCAGTTTGGTGTTGATTCCCTGATTTCAAGGCGGTTCACCAGAATCCCCTAATGTGTCGCTTACACTTACATAAGTATATGAGTCAGTCTGTTCCATTACAATAAGAGGCTACACTAGATCGACACCAATAACTGCTCAAAACATGTCTTTTTGGTTTCCAATAGAAAAAACGCTACTACATAAACCAAGCTATGGCGTCGGAGGCACAGTGGCTAGAAAATACCGGACTCCCGTGTGGGAGGTCCGGGTTCGAAACTGCCGTGCCATGTACCAATGAGTTTTCCGTATTTTTCGAAGACTTACGTTCATTTATCGACTGCTCTAACGGTGAAGGAAAACATCGTGAGGAAACCCGCACACTGAGATGACAAGTGTGTAAAATGGGGTAGGCACAAAAGATCCTCAAGGGGTCGAACTGCCGCTGGGGTTATTCCCGGCCCCCTGTCGTAAGATAAGATAAGCTATGGCGCAGAGTGTTAAGCAGAAATCTTTCAAGTTACATTAAGTTAAAAGTAGTAAGGTACTGTAGGCCCCAGTCGGGTTAAAGCTACGATCTGCGCGAGTAATGGCTGAGCGAAGATAGGAAAGGCCTGCTGCCAACAACAACTTAAGAAACAAACACTGGCACACTGAAACCTGGTAAAAAAGCAAAATTACCTCATTCAACTTATGCGTCGTAAAATCAACATATGGATTCGTATTTTGGTCTTTCAACGGCTTCCCATTTCCGCTCAAATTCTCGAATTCCCCTTTCGACATAGATTCTTGTATCAAATCCTCGACCAATCTGTCGAACCCGTACTTCGTCTTGATGTCATGTTTTTGGCCATATTGTCCCTTCTTCATGAGGGTTTTCTCTGAAGCGACGGCCTTGGCTACTCGGTGTTCCATTACGTTGACAGCTGCTTTTTGGGCTCGGGCTTGGGCGAACTGCTTCTGCCGCTGGGATGGAGTACCATAGCCGATACCTTCGAAGCTGAGGTATTGGCGGTGTTGGGGAGCTGTATGCTGGAATAAAAATATATTCATAAAATTAAATAAAACAAAGCACAACACCTTGTGTTTCATGTTTCACTTGGCTGACACTACCTACTATGGTGACATAAGAAAAAAAAAACCTAAAGCAAAAATAAATTGAATGATAAATCAAAAAGTAATGTTTGTTTATTATGGGAATCGGACTTGATTCATTGTTCGTTCAATGTTGTCTCTGATTCAGTATGCTACAGGGAATTAGGGAATATGCTTAAGGGGTACCAGTATTTTGTACACCAGTATTATCGTCCTGACACAAAGTGTCAAACAGGCAGAATGTCAGATTCACAGAATATCAGATTCGCTGGCATTCTGCGAATCTGATATTCTGTGATTTGCAAAACACCTAATTGTTCTAAGAACAACAATGTATACCTAAATTCCTACCACGTTCGATCCAAGCAGCCGTGTGCCGGTGGCATGATAGCCTCATTGGCGTTGTGTCTTGAGGAAGCAACACGTACAGAAATAGTTGCATTGTACCGTTGAAAATTTCTTCTATTTTAATTTTATTTAAAATATATATAGTTATTTCTTAAAAATTAATGCCGGACAGGCTGGTTTTTGGCATCATGCATCAAGATGGTGTAATACTGGTGTACTATCATCAGCAATACACCAATATTTGTTTAAAAATTTCATCTATAGAGTTTCACACATACCCTAATATCATAAACAATCTGTTTCACTTCTTCACTTGCTGTATGCCCAGTATTTAGCTTCGTCAGTAACCTGAAAGCATTCTCGACCGCTACAAACTTGTCTATGTTGGCCTCGGGGGAGCCGGAGTCAGGGTGGAACTTCTTGGCCAGCTCCAGGAATGCCTTGCGGACCACATCTTGTTTCGAGTGCTGCGGTATGTTCAGGAGTTTGTAGGATTCCTAGAAAAAGGTATAGTAGGGGTATAGTAGGCGAAATTAAGGATTAGACAAAAAAATATAAACTCATGAACTGTGAAAACTTATAAACTTTTCAACATGTAACACTAGGTATTAGGTATAAACACATCAGCACATGTGCTGCCATATATGCCTTCCTTGGTGTGCTACCTAGAGATACTAATTTTAGTATTAAATATTTTTAATACTAAAATTCCACACTCATTACCTCACATACACACACATCATCATTCATACAAAAACATACATACATACAACACAACATGCACACACTGTTGCTTTCTTTGTCCCTACAGTCACTGCGGGGCCAGCTGAAAATAAAAATAAATAATTATGCTGAGTTGGTATACCCTTTTTGGCACTGTACCTACCGCACCGGATCTTTTGTGCTGAATGTATTGTATACTTGTACATACTTTTGTATTGTGTACTTGCTGTATTCTGGTGTTAACAGTGCTAAATAAATGTTTTTCAATTTCTATTTTAAAGGTAAATTAAATTAAAAAGACAAGAATTAGTTTTTTTGGCTGCGAGCAATTTTTACATTATGGACTGAGGAATGGTGGGTGAAAGTAAACGAGAAAAAACCACGTCTAGGTTTCCTGAGAGTGGTATGGTCCCCAAGACAGTGGCTACATTGCCTCGGTAGATCGCAAGGTTAAGCCTTTGCGCGAGGTCCGCTACGCGGGGCTCTTTGCGTGGTTGTAATGTTGTAACTAAGTTGCTTTTGCTTACCTCAATTTTCTTTTCAGGCGATTTGGAAATACTAATTGTCCTGGACATACAGTCCAGTATGGGATATAATGACGGAGTGGTTTGTTTTGTTACGAAACAAATTGCTTTATTCATTTTAATTATTTTGTTCACATGTTTATGTTTTCTTAACAACGAAATTTAAAAAAAGTCCCGTAAAAATCGTAAAATTTTCTTTAGCGGAAAATGACAAGTTCACTCAGTCAGAATCTTAAGAGTATTTATCTTGGTATTTATATTCTAAGGTCGGATCAAACTTTTGGCTTAATTTTGGGGAGTGTTCGTTTCAGTAGACATGAGAGTAAAAGCAACTCGATCACTATTGATAAAAATATAGGTATTTGAAGCGCCACCCTCACTCTTACACAATCTAGCATTTGAATCTGCGAGATAGGTTTCATTCAGTTTTAGCTGTAGTTCTAGAATCAATGTCTTTAGGCTGCCTCCGTAGCAAAGCAGCTTGGATTTCGGTTATTTCACAATGAAACGAACGTGATCTCATATTTGACTTTACAGTTTTCATTTACGAAGATACAACGTAGACAACCCACGTCTACAACTTTTTGTTTATGGTAACTAGAGAGGAGTCTTACCAATTAATAATTGTAATACAGCGCCATCTATCAAGAGATGTGAGAAAAAAACTACTCTTTTCTTTTGCTTTTTTTAGGATACCCTGGTTAGTGTTTCCAACTTAGCATTTTATATGCTAACTTTGCCATATTTTACAGTGTTAGCATATTTTTTCGGGCACCCGCATTCATATGCAGAAATGGATAGTTTTTCAGCTAAGATGATTTTGGTAAAACCAATCTTTAATAATTTGGCTCTGAAACCTTGAATTCTAGTTTAAATGTACATACATCAGCATGATCAGCTCCTGTAGAATGTCTGACATTTTGTTCCAAAACTAGAGCTATTTAATTTTTTCTTTGGGTCGACCCAATTTGGCAACACTGACCCAAGTATTGATTGGGCCGTTGACGTTTCATTTTGGGGGCGGTGTCGTCTCATCGTAGTCGTCTTTTTTAGTTAAATTAGAGTAAAATGAGAATATTCATCGATTTATGCTGATACCAGCTCGAATTCATCATCAAGAACCCATGTTTATTCTTAGAAAGTAACAGGTAAGCGATTATTTCCGACATATTCTGATTCTTATTGAGGATCAAATCACGGTTTTATTGGTAATTTCCTGTGTTGTAGATTCACAATCAATAGTGTTCCTTAGCCACCTCGTAAAGATTTCTTATTAATTTGATTTTCCAGTTTTGGAGTTTGTGACTACCCTCATATAGGTACTTGTAATCCTCCGCCATTGTTGGACTGTACCTATATAATACAGTTTTCTTCATAAAAATCTGCCTTGACATAATCCTACCTATCCATGGTAGATGTAAAAAATAGGATATTGATATTGTACACGCCCCAAATCTCACAAGCATATACTATTCTATTCATGATATATATTATATCGTCTGTGGAAAGGAAAAAATGCTAAAGCACCAAAATGGAGGTTTTGGGTAATATTTTAAAAATCTAAATAGGTACTTTAAATCTCATTTCCCAAAACCTCCATTTTGTACGCTATGTATACCCCTCTCCCCTCTTACCTTTCCCCCCCAAGACCAGGAACGTAGGTAGGTAGGTACAATTGGTTATGGATGGCAAACATAGAAGCACTTTGGCTAGAAAATATTTTGTAAAGAATAAAATAATGACTGTAATATCATTGTACATATATAACTCATTATTAGAAGTACATAAAATAAACAAACATTTACAAGAGGAAGTGATGTACACCAGTATAACACAAGATATAAAGACAAACTTCTAGTACCATGAACAATAAGCTACCATTAGCAATAACTTGCTTGCTTATCGTATGGTTAGTGGCCAACCTATTTCTCATAGTTGTTCAGTCCGCCCATAGGCATCTGACATGGCTTAACGACTGCTGTCGAACGACAACAACTGGGACCGACTGCTTAACGTGCTCTCCGAGGCACGGAGGAGCTCAGGTGAAATATGCCACTAGCGGTCACCCATCCAGGAACCGACCGCGCCAACGTCGCTTAACCTGCACGATCACTTTGGGACTGTGCTCGAAACTAGGCTACGATAGCAATAACTGAGCTACCATTTTTAGAGTTCAAGCGTACAATGAAAAAGTTTTTCTAAAACAATCCTTTTTATAATTTAAATGAATATGTCAATGCGCCCAAGAAATATTTCCAACTTGACGATATTGGAAGATGGAACAATTTAAGTTATTTACATCGTGCCATTTGCTTGCTATCTACGGTGAGTCGAGACGAGCGAGTTGCTGCTGTATTCCACAGTGAGTCGGGAAGAGCAGGTGTTCCTCAGTCTGCGGTGGGTCGGGACGAGCAGGGAGTGGCTCCTGTCCACGGTGAGTCGGGACGTTCCGTCCGCGGTGAATCGGGACGGCCAGTGCACTTGGTGCGGCACATCGCGTGCGACGGCGAGCGGGCGGGTCACGGCGGAGTATTTGACTCGACGGCGTGAGATGCTGGCCGAGCGTCCGTTGGCTGTCGCAGATAAGAAGCGCAGGGCCAGGAAAGCCTTGAGGCCTGCGATCGTCCCGATTTTAACCCCTTGTCTTGTGATTGCTGCTACTGTTCGTCATGTCGTACCTGGCGAAGGATGCTGATGAATGTTGCAGAAAGCTTGCGATATGTTCATGTCGGACGAATAAAATTCTTCAGACATATCGTCCGACGCTCGCTGTAGGGATCACTAATTATGGGTGATGTTTGCTTCAGAAGGTTGTTGCGTGTTCAATGTCGAGGGTCACCAATTATGGGGTCGTGTGCCCCATGGAATGAAAGTCAGCATGTTGATGCGAAGATGAATTATATTTACAATATTGCAATGATGAAAGGCAGAGGAGTGACCGCGCGAGTATGAGAAAAGCGGAGGCGATTGTTTTAAGACGTCAGCAGCGCGCGCAGTCTGCAAAGCGCGCGCAGTCTGTACAGCGCGCGCAGTCTGTACAGCGCGCGCAGTCTGCAAAGCGCGCGCAGTCTGTACAGCGCGCGCAGTCTGCAAAGCGCGCGCAGTCTGCACAGCGCGCGCAGTCTGCACAGCGCGCATGCGCCGTCTGCACAGCGCGCATGCGCCGTCATTGTGGCGTGAAGCCGCCATAACTTCAATGTAATTAGATATTAATAATTATTAATAAGTACTTTTTATAAACTTACATTTTTTGTTGTTGTTGTAAATTTGACGTGCCTGATGTAACGTACCCTGTTATATGAATAAATAATTTTGAATTTGAATTTGGAACTTACCCTAGAAAGTGAATGTGTCAAAAGTGGTCACTTATACAGTGTGTTCCAAAACCAGTTGAAATTATTCACGTTGACAGCTGTACATGTTCCATTGCCCGTTATGAATAAAAGTTTGATACATTTTCAGCTGTTATTATTATTATATATTTATAGACAGGCAGCATATATGCTGATGCGTCTATGTCATAGTGTTGGAAAGTTATAAGATTTTAGTTTCATTTTATAGATTTCACAGTTCACAGTTTTTACAGTCAGTCATTGTTATTTATTTATTTAATGCGGTAATGGAACATGCACAGTCGTCAAAGTGAATTATTTCAACTGGTTATGGTAATGGAACATGCACAGTCGTCAAAGTGAATTATTTCAACTGGTTATGGTAATGGAACATGCACAGTCGTCAAAGTGAATTATTTCAACTGGTTATGGAACGCTCGAATGCTCATTGTTACAATATTGAAACAATAAGTGTTAAGTGAAAGTACTAAGAAATCGTTCCATAACCAGTTGAAATAATTCACTTTGACAACTGTGCATGTTCCATTACCACGTTAACAGCTGAAAATTTATCAAACTTTTATTCAAAACGGGCAATTGAATGTAAACGTGAAAGCATTAAATAATCTTCTTCATCTTTGGAACAATTCTACTTTTTTTTAATAAATGCCTTATTTCAGCAGAATTTATTTTTTTGGGTGTGGCGCTAGTTTCTTCATGGACGGTCTCTTGATATGTTTGCTTTCATTTTGACAAAAATCAGAATAGGATGAAACCTTGTAACCAAAGATTTTGAAATTGACCCCTCTGTAGATTGCTCGCTAGAAACCGCGTCTGCCAGTTCGCGCGTGCAGTTTGAGCATTTTCCCATACATTAGTCGGTCACTGAAATGTCAAATGTATGTAAGTAAGTGACCTATGGGTCAATTTCGTAGCTCGCTGTCATTGCTCACGTCTTGTTCTAGAAGAGAGGGCGCTAGTAGTTTGATATAGTTTAGTTTTTTTAAATTTATCTTTTGATAACAATGTTACACTTAGACACGTCAAGGAACAATTATTATCCGTTTTATTATAACATTTAAATTATAACTTTCACACTACTAGCTGCTGTAAAAGGACATTGTCAAAATAAAAATATGGCTGCTGCATAAGGCATTGTCAAATAGGAATGTACATTATGTTATAATAGGTTTGTACACAATTACAAATTTAAATGTTTACTTAACTTAAATTTATGTGGTTTGTAACTATCACTGTTTAGTATCATCTTGAGGTATTTTTTTTGTATGTTTGTTTGTTTGTAGTCTCTTTATTGTACACACACAGAAAATAAAAATATTACAATATGTACAAAGGCGGGCTTATCCCATAGGGATATCTTCCAGCCAACCTTTGATTAAGGAGAGTTTAGACTACTTGTATGGTGGGTAAGGTTTGGTTTGGTTTGGGTATGTTATTCTCAGTTCCAAAAAATATTGTAGGTACTGTTCTAATTTGTGTCAGATTATTAAATATAATGGTTTATTGGCAGTGTAAGAATTCAATTCTCAACAAACCAAATTTAAAAATTAATTTTTCATACTCGTACCATTTATTGCTTTTCATGTGTAACAATTGGTCTTAAATAATATATATTATATGATCATACATGAAACCCTGACTGGGCACCGCAATATAAAATCATAAATTATAATAGTAATAAATGCTAACGGGATAAATTAAATTAAATGTCATTATAAGTTATACATAATTGATTTTATAGTTAATTATTAAATTAAATAATTTTTATTGAAAACATCACAAATTAGTAAATTGAACAATACCCTGACTCCCAAACTAGGCGAACCTGTATCTTGGGAGACAGTGCTTTCCCAAAAAGAAGGTATTCAATAACGGTCAGCATTCATCCCATAGACAACTTGGTAGCTATCCGTGGGACAAATACCGGTTTTATCATCAAAAATTTTTTTTATTTTTTTTTCTTTGTAACCAGAAGGCCTTTTCACGATGATTGGAGGCCTGTTCGTGTACAACCACAAGGGCGAAGTCCTGATATCGCGGGTGTACCGAGACGACATCGGGCGCAATGCCGTGGACGCGTTCCGCGTCAACGTGATTCACGCGAGGCAGCAGGTCCGGTCACCGGTCACCAACATCGCTAGGACTTCTTTCTTTCATATCAAGGTAATTTTATTTTGCACATCTTTTACCCCCTTGGTTGGTTATATGTAAAGCCTAATAAAGAGTATTTAATTTTCATTATATTGGAAAACCAACAGCACTATTATTATTTATTTAAATGTTCCGGTAGTGTATCATTAGGGAGTGATCCCTGGCACTCAGGGGATGCCTGACAATCAGCGCCGCAGTGCTAAATCCGCTCCGGCAACAGGCTGAGGCGGTCCCCTTTGTCCGGTGCTGCACACCACCTTCATCAAACTTAATTACTTTTGCTTATTTATTTTTGTAATATATTTGTTTAATATTATTTTTATCTTCTGTACCTAATTGTTTGTATGTTTGTATCGGAAATAATTTCTTTCTTTCTCTCTTTCGTAGAGAAATTACTAAAAATAAAAGGCCAAGGCCAGGTCTTCACTAATAGAAATAACTTAAGTAAATAATTAAGCTAATAGGTACGGTACCACTTGAAACACACACACAGATTATGAATAATTAAAAAACATTTGACTCGGTAGACGTTTCACCGCCACACTACCGGTATTTAACAGGTCCAGATCTAGGACCTTACTTAATGTAAGAAAACTCATGAATCTATTAATAAATTTACTTCGTACTTAATTGAGTTGACGGTATCGTAATGTAGGTTCGCGGTGTCGTAATGAGCATTACGACAGCGCGACATTAATTACGTAACGACCCTTAGAAATGAAGTAGTTTGTGTTGCTGATTGTGGTTTTATATTGCACTAATTATCAAATGGGAGTAGAAAAATATATTAATGTAGTTATTGTTTTTTTTTTTCATTATCTTACATTTAATTTCAGACATTTTATCTTTTTTTTTCTTAGTCTGTATATGTATCATCATCATCAGCATATTAATGTCCCCACTGTTGGGGCACAGGCCTCCCCTTGCACAAGGGGGTTACGGGCCATAATCCACCGAGCGGGCCCAGTGCTGATTGGTAGCTTCACACGCCTTCGGAAACTTTTAATTTCCTCAGACATGCAGGTTTCCGCACGATGTTTTCCGTCACCGTTAGATCAGTCGGTAAACGTACGTAAGTCTTCGAAAAAATCCGAAATCTCATTGGTACATGGAATTGCATGGTTTCGAACCCGGACCTCCCGCATGGGAGTCCGGCGTTCTAGCCGCTAGACCACCGACCCTCGCAATTATAAATGCCTAAAATCAATCATCAGATATCACTTTTAGGCACCCATAAAATTATACTTATACAAGACATGTCCGTATCGTAGCGAGCCAACATCTGGCTGGCGGCGGTGACCAAGCAGAACGTGAATGCTGCCATGGTGTTCGAGTTCCTGCTCAAGATCATAGACGTCATGCAGTCCTACTTCGGGAAGATCTCAGAGGAGAACATCAAGAACAACTTCGTTCTCATCTATGAGCTGCTTGATGGTGTGTATCAGCACAGAATAGATGTACAGAACGTTCTTTCAATACAACCACGAGAAATCTGCTCACGTTCACACGGGCTCTGCGTACAGGGGATCTCAGGGCGAATCAAAGGCACTCAGGCGCGAAATACACGCGCTGTGGAGTGGTAGTCATAATTATTTGTACTTTCAATAAACGAAGTACATTGCTAGAAATATATGAAAAATTAAAAAAAAAGTTTTATTAAAAAATAATTTATCACTAGTCTGTTTCTTTTAAATTGGGAATTATAACTGCCCTCGGGCTATGGTCGAGTGACGTAATCAAAATCACGGACGTCCGGAGTAGACCTTCTGTATATATATTCTGTGGTATCAGTTTTTTTCACAAGGCTTTTTCTTTTAAACTGGGAATTATCACTGCCCTCGGGCTATGGTCGAGTGACGTAATCAAATCGCGGACGCCCGGAGTGGAACTTCTGTATATCTATTCATGTGGTATCAGTTTTCTTATACAGGTTGCCTGGACCACAGATTACGAAGCAACAATGATTGTAATTTTACGGGTCTAAATTGGCAACATTAATAGAAATCCCCATACATCAATGTTGCCACTTTAGGCTTGTAATCTATGTATGTCTTGAAGGGTCGTCATCCTTGTAACTTTTGAAATACAGTTACAAAATATCTGAAAAAGTTCTAAACAGACCCTAAAAATTAACAAAGTAACATTGTGAAATAGAACTCGACAAAGTTATGGTGTAGTTAATTTGGAACAAATTGTATGAAATAGACTACCTACATAATATTTTTCGTGATATTCTCTTTCCATAATATCTTTTCTCCTCTTGTATTTTATAATGGTCCCTATATAGTCAATTTTCCTGTCGCTACAATTGGCACTGTATCTTCAGAGATCCTGGACTTCGGCTACCCCCAGAACTCGGACACGGGCGTGCTGAAGACCTTCATCACGCAACAGGGCATCAAGTCTGCCTCCAAGGAGGAGCAGGCGCAGATCACGTCCCAGGTGACTCAACTGTCTTGTATCATGATAACATTTACTTTTTTTAATCTTCTAGGCTTATCAGCAGACCAGGATTTAAATCTGCGACTATGTTGATCCATGGCAGATGCTCCTCTAACCAACAGACTGAGCTATCGTGGAACATCCAACCCGCGTCGAATCAGTCAACTGTACGATTAATAGATGTACAAAATTTCAAGTTCATTGTCAAAATTATAGCTTGAATTATAGCATAAAATAGCATCCGTGGTCAAGCTATAGCTCGGAATAGTTCATTTAAAATATGCACACAGTCGGTGTGTCGCCCTATTTTTTTTTACTTGAAAAAAAAAAGGATTTAGAGATATAGATTTCTACAAAATAAATATTTCATTTATGTGTATTTGTGAAATTTGAATGTTTTGTCAAATAACCTAACTCCGTTTCTAACTAGTGCATGATTCCTTTTCTACACTTTCTTTCTTCTTTCGTTACACATTATTCTGTTTTTGTCTGTACAGGTGACGGGCCAGATCGGGTGGCGTCGGGAAGGCATCAAGTACAGACGCAACGAGCTGTTCCTCGACGTGCTGGAGTACGTCAACCTGCTCATGTCCCCGCAAGGTAACGTTA
Organism: Hofmannophila pseudospretella; assembly: GCA_947369225.1. Lineage (NCBI taxonomy): Eukaryota > Metazoa > Arthropoda > Insecta > Lepidoptera > Oecophoridae > Hofmannophila > Hofmannophila pseudospretella. The sequence continues at coordinate 1,547,888 of OX376324.1, forward strand.
CAACTCGTATTAAAATAGAAAAATGTCATCTAACAGTTACACACGTTAAAAACGATAATTTTACTGTGACTCCACATGCGTAGATGTGTTTTTTAAAACAATAGAGAAATATAATAATATATAAAAAACACGCATAAAAATAAAATGGTAATTTTACTGTAGATCCACATCCCACCAAAAACATAAATGTGAAAAAAGGGACCAAGTTCTCTACAAGTTTTTACAAAAATTGGGCATCCTGAGTAAGGTTAGGCGGTACTTCACGCCGGGACAGCTCTTAAACCTTTACCAAGCCCAAGTCCGGTCGTGCATGGAGTACTGCTGCCACCTGTGGGACGGCTCAGCTAAGTACCAACTGGCTGCTCTTGACTCAGTGGAGAAACGCGCTAAGCGCCTTATAGGTGACGAATCGCTGGTGGAAGCTAGACTGCAAAGTCTGGAACATCGGCGCAAGGTCGCCTGTCTATCGGTATTTTATAGGATACATTTCGGAGAGTGCGCATCGGAATTGCACGACCTAATTCCAGCATCTCCATTCCGCCTTCGGACTACCAGGCGCGGGGAGGGGTTCCATCCTTATGTTGTTGATATCCCATCTGCTCGTACGAAGCGATTTGCTTCTTCGTTCATTATGCGAACGGCTAAGGAATGGAACAGCCTGCCGGCGGCTGTTTCCCGAAACCTACAACCTTGGGATCTTCAAGGCCAGAGTGAATAGGCATTTACTGGACCCGCATGCACCATCGTCGACCTCATCGTCGCTTACCATCAGGCGAGATCGAGGTCAAATGCGGGTTTAGAAGTAAATACAATAAAATTAAAAAAAAGTAGGTCTGTCGGCTTCGCCGATGAAATGATTGAGATCTAAGTGAGTGTAAAGTTCAGTGAATGTTTAAATTGTTCAGAAATACCAATTATTGCTTGTTTAAAACTAAATCCCTAACTTGGCATGTTTTCACACAAGAATGTTGTGTGAACACTTGCCAAGTTAGGGATTTAAGTTTAAGCAAACATTTAGCTTCATTCTTCTATTTTTTTATTTGGAATGATCAGTGATCGGATTATGTAGTGCAATTTAGCGTTAACGACCTCAAACGTTATATTAGTATGGAAACGCCCGCGGGATTTCGGAAAAGTTCTGTATATAAAATACTTTTTCTCGTAATGGGAACTCTAACTCCAAAAGGAAATCATTTCATCGTCCCCTTTGCGAAAGAGAGACAAAGAGATACCACTATCAGGACTATATTCGGGATTTATTGTCTGTTTCTCACATTCACACTTTCTCAGAACGCTCATATCAGTGGTCGCCTTTGTTATGCCGAAACAATACATTGTCTAAGATTTTTTTGTCAAATGTAAAGCATACAACATTATGGCGGTAAATTGAGCCTCGTAAAAATCTCATAAGAATGTTTAACAATATTTTTGAACGATATTACTGTCCAATGTAACCAGCTCTTAGCGAATTTGTAATCCCGGGGTATCTTTAATTGTTGAGCATGTCCATGTTCATATTTCGTCGTGGAATCCCGCAATATTGCACTACCTAATCCGATCACTGGTAATGATTGTCCAATGTGTAAGGTAATAAAAACTTACTTATCTATTTTTGTTATTGTTGACGTGTTGCAGGGCAAGTGCTGTCGGCTCACGTCGCCGGGAAGGTGGTGATGAAGTCATATCTATCGGGGATGCCCGAGTGCAAGTTCGGGATCAACGACAAGATCGTCATGGAGGCCAAGGGGAAGGGGAACGGTCAGTGCGAGATCACCTCACTGGAAAGTGAGGGTAGTTTAGACAAAAGCGTTTTGATTACCTCACTAGAAAGTTTTTTTAATCTGTCGTTTAGAGGCTTTGGTGACCATGTCAGCCTTGTTAGGGTCAGGTGGGAAGCTCAAGAATTATTAGAGTCAGCCCTCGCTTTGAGAGCCTACTGGATAATTGTTGGTAGATTAGGATATAGCGAGGATTTTGTAATCTAATTTTCTAAACTACCATCAAGTTTAGAAACTAGTTTAGAAGACAGTGTGAATGTAAGGATTTTTATTACCTTCTTCTTCTAAGTCCTGTTCCTCATTGCTGAGGGTTTTGATCTTTCTAAGGAATTAATCATCATAGAACGACTCTCGTGGCATATTTAATGGGGTGGTTTGCCATTGCCTTCCCCTTCCTTTTATTACCTACCTCACTAGAAAGTTGATGGTAGTTTAGAGAATTTGAGGATTATTTCCTGACCTTTTTTACAAAACAAAGGACCATGTTTTTTTTACACATCTGAAATCTTGCGGACCTGGGTGCTTATTACGGTTCTTTCATGACATGGTATGGCGTTTGCTAAATAGAGACAGCGCTATACCAACGTGATAGCGCTGTCTCTATTTGATTCATTCATTGATGATATCATTTGATGGTTTTGAGTAGGTATGTTACGGAGGTGGTTTTACCGGAACCGGAGTCGGAACCGAAGGTTTTAAATTTGATTTATCGGAGTTAGAACCGGAGTCGGAGGCGGAGATGTCAAAAGAAGTTCAAATTTTAAACCGTTTTTTAATTTTTATAACTAATTAAAATATTGGCCATAATTTTTTATGATGACGTTTGCGGCATTAAAACATATTCCTTTATGTAGTCCTACACTATTTAATTAAATATTGATATTTGAATATGTTTGCTCACAAATCTTCGGTATAAGTAAGTAAGTAATACGTTTATTTCACACACAGCAATGACCGAAACAGTATAACCTTCGATTCAAAATTATCAGACGACTCCGACTTCGGCTCGGAAGTCCGGGTTCGGAAGTTCCGACCTTTCGGGGTCGGAGTCGAAGCTCCGTAACATCCCTGGTTTTGAGAACCGTAATCGCCCTTCAGATGATGACTAGTAGAAAGTAAAGGAATCTCCATAACGGTAAAGTTTCTTAAAGATTGAACCGATAAGGTTGAACCGGATGAAGTTCGAAATTACCCACATGTTCAGTTATTTCAGGGGGAATATCTGGCAACACCGACAGCGATCCCGCGCGCTCTGGCAAGCCAGTGGTGGTCATCGACGACTGCCAGTTCCACCAGTGTGTCAAACTGAGCAAGTTTGAGACGGAACACTCCATCTCTTTCATACCACCCGACGGGGAGTTCGAGCTCATGCGGTGAGTGTACGAGTGCGATAGAGATAGGTAGCTTTACAATAATTCCACCAGTGTGTCAAACTGAGGATGTTTGAGACGGAACACTCCATCTCTTTCATACCACCCGACGGGGAGTTCGAGCTCATGCGGTGAGTGTACGAGTGCGATAGAGACAAGTAGCTTTACAATAATTCCACCAGTGTGTCAAACTGAGCAAGTTTGAGACGGAACACTCCATCTCTTTCATACCACCCGACGGGGAGTTCGAGCTCATGCGGTGAGTGTACGAGTGCGATAGAGACAAGTAGCTTTACAATAATTCCACCAGTGTGTCAAACTGACCAAGTTTGAGACGGAACACTCCATCTCTTTCATACCACCCGAGGGAACAAAGGAATCTATTTCTTTGAAGGAAGGGGTGTTATAAGGTGAGACATGTATGTCTGTTTGTCTTTGGCGTTACTCAACAACCGATGACCCGATTTGGACATGGATTTTTTTGTTGAACAGGTAATTTTGTCCAGTGTCTTCATAGCGATGTCTGATAAAAATTGGATCAGGGGTTTCCAAGATCTTGGAGTATGTTTGATGGCATATCTGATTTCTGGAACTGTAACAGTTCTTTAGGTGACTGGAGTTTGAGCTCAAATGTTTATGACCATGGTGTTCCCACTTCTGGAACCTTGAGGACCTGATGACCAGGCACTTGTAAGGGGAACATCATTAGCAGCCTACTTTAGTCCACTGCTGGACATGAGCCTCTCCCAGGGGCTCAATGGAGCCAGATCCAAAATTTGTAATTTAAGAGTTATTCTTCAGTCCGTGAGCTCTTAGAAAAATATTCGGGTATCGTCCGTCGTCCTAGCCACTAGACCACCGACGCTCTTGATGAATGACTTATTTATTTATTATTAAATAATTTACAACACCATTCCTTCTACAGTTACCGCACCACCAAAGACATCTCCCTCCCATTCCGCGTGATCCCACTGGTCAGAGAGGTGGGTCGCACCAAGATGGAGGTCAAAGTGGTGTTGAAGAGCAACTTCAAGCCTTCACTGCTGGGCCAGAAGATTGAGGTGAAGATCCCAACGCCGCTGAATACTAGCGGGGTCCAGCTGATCTGTCTGAAGGGGAAGGCGAAATATAAGGCTTCGGAGAACGCTATTGTTTGGAAGTTAGTATCATACTGATAATAAATAGTAGATAGAAACACTTTATTAATAATCTGTGTTACTTATTGTTAGATATTTTGAAAAATAAGTTTGGATAACGGTGAAAGTGGGAAGAAGTGATGCTTGTAAGATTGTAAAAGTAGGAAGGAGTGATGTTAGGAAGATTGTAAAAGTAGAAAGGTGTGATACTAGTAAGATTATAAAGAAGAAGTGATGCTAGGAGGATGGTTAAAGTAAGCAAGGGTTATGTTAGTAGGATTATAAGGTAAGAAGTAATGCTAGGAAGATTGTAAAAGTAGGAAAGTTGCCAGGAACATTGTAAAAGTAGGAAGGTGTGATGCTAGGAAGATTGTTAAAGTAAGCAAGGGTTATGTTTGTAGGATTATAAAGTAAGAAGTGATGCTAGGAAGATTGTAAAAGTAAGAAGATTGTTAAAGTAAACAAGGGTTATGTTAGTAGGATAATAAAGTAAGAAGTGATGCTAGGAAGATTGTAAAAGTAGGAAGATTGTTAAAGGAAACAAGGGTTATGTTAGTAGGATTATAAAGTTTGAAGTGATGCTAGGAAGATTGTAAAAGTAGGTAGGACTGATGCCAGGAAGACTGTAAAAGTAAGAAGAAGTGATAATTAATGGAAGATGGATAGGGGAGAAAATATTGTTTTGAAGTGAGTATGATAGAGATTATCAAAAAGTGCTATTTAGATATAACTCTGTAATTCTAAGAAAATTATTCTCAAAAAAAATTACATACAAGTAAATCAATAATGATGAAACAACTAATTTAATCTAAGTTAATGGTACGAGACGTAAAACATTACCAATGTAAAAAAATATATCCACAGAATCAAGCGCATGGCGGGTATGAAAGAGACCCAGCTCTCCGCTGAAATCGAACTGCTGGAGACTGATACCAAAAAGAAGTGGACCCGGCCTCCCATTTCTATGGGCTTCGAGGTGCCTTTCGCGCCTTCTGGCTTCAAGGTATGCACTTCTGATTGTGACACCTACACGCTGTCCCTTGCGGGGTAGGCATAGAGAACGGAGCGCCACGAAAACCTGTCTTGGCACGCTTCTCTTGCTTCCTCTACAGCTTGAAAACCAAGTTGACACATCTACTTGATCAAGTGTAAACCGGGCATAAGATCCCTATAGGGCGCGTGGCTCGACTAGTCCTTGACCGTTTTAGTGCTATTTTCCGTTCGCAATGGTAATGGGGATTATGGACGTGAGAGTTGTGGTAACTGCCCCCTTCGAATTTTTTTCTTCTGGATTCTTCGCTGCTACTGGTCTGACGAACTTATATTAGAAAGAAGAAAGAAAGCAAAAGTAATTAAGTTTGATGAAGGTGGCGTGCAGCACCGGAAAAAAGGGACTGCCTCAGCGGAGTTAGCACTGCGGCGCTGATTGTCAGGCATCCCCTGAGTGCCAGGGATCACTCCCTGAAATATAAATAAATTATAAACATTGTATTTCTTCAGGTGCGCTACCTGAAGGTGTTCGAACCCAAACTGAACTACTCTGACCACGACGTGATCAAATGGGTTCGGTACATCGGACGCTCAGGCCTCTACGAGACCAGGTGCTAGCTCGTGACTGGTGGAACGTAAGTAGTTGCATTAAATACATTTTATATTTTATTTATTTTTATTTTTTATTAATGGCCTTTGGTACTGTGTTTAAGGTACAATAATTCCGCCAATTCACGTTGTAAGGGAGACACATCGTGAAAGTGACCGGTTATGAAATTGGTTTAACGAAATTTAGAATTTTGCACATTTTGTCAAGATTGTCCGGAACCTCCACCTACAACAAACACAAAACGGCACATCGTCGTGGTGGCAGTCCCTCGTTGCGAGGATGACTTCTGCTAATCCGTTGTATATTGATGTTGTCTCTGGTGCGTCCTGGAGTGGCTCAACAACCCGATCCTGGAGTTGCACTTGCGACCGCATATGCTGCATCTTGTCACCGTTGGCAGCCTGTCTCTCAAGGCCGGGTTGCCTCTTTCTCCTTCCTCTTACGCCTTTTCTCTGTTTCGGCTTCCACCCTCCCCGTCTCGAAAGATTTTGCAGCTTTCTTACATATGGACGGACGAAATAATATTAAACAGGGGAACATTTGGGGAACTTATACATATAATAATTATTTATATAAAAACTATACAGAAACCCACATACAAACAATCACAGTTTAATATTATAAATATTAATATATTTGCATAAGTATCTGATGATAAATACATTAATTTGTTCTGTAAACAATATGTCAAAAAAAGAAAAATATATATGAATATACCCGACCAGGAATATAAAGACCATTGTAAGGCATAAACACTCCGATGGCTCTATGCCTTTAGAATTACAGAAATAATTTTTCTCCACTAAAGTAGAGTTAAACCGGAATTCAAACTTATTATTATATATTGAATTATATTAAAATATGTACAGTGCGTAAGTTTATAGTAAAACATTCTGGTGTTGAAAACTTATGTTGCTTGCTTGCTTATCGTATGGTTAGTCCTATTGTCAGAGTTGTTCAGGCCGCCCGTAGGCATCTGACATGGCTTAACGAGTGCTGTCGAACGACAACAACCGGGACCGACTGCTTAACGTGCTATCCGAGGCACGGAGGAGCTCAGATGAGATATGCTACTAGCGGTCACCCATCCGTCGCTTAACCTGCACGATCACTTTCGGACCGTGCTCGCAACTAGGCTACGAGCTCCTCAAAACTACGCCAGGAACTCAAAATTCATTAATGTTTTTTCTCTTTACAGGATTCTGCTGTCAGAATCGGGTTTCGTGGAAAAACGCCGCAATCACGAGTCACATTCTGTATATAGTTTGATAATTTGTCAGCTGTCGAAATATGAGATTCCTTTTATTTTTATTTTTAAACATGTTATAGAGGGTGTAACAAAAACATATATTTACCCTCAGTTTTTTATAAATATAGGCTAAGACATATAGGAAAACCTGATAGTAAGTTAAGTTGCGGTTGTTGGTACTTGGTGAAACTTGTAGTACATGATTAGACTTGCTTGTTTATCGTATGGTTAGTGGCCAACCTATATGTCAGAGTTGTTCGGGCCGCCCGTAGGCCTATGACATGGCTTAACGACTGCTGTCGAACGACAACAACCGGGACCGATTGCTTAACGTGCTCTTCGAGTCACGGAGGAGCTCAGATGAAATATGCCAACTAGCGGTCACCCATCCGTCGCTTAACCTGCACGATCACTTTCGGACCGTGCTCGCAACTAGGCTACGAGCTCCTCAATTAGACTTATAATATACTGTTTCACGGTTTTGTACTGTATTTTATTAATTACGACCAGTTGTTTACACATCTTCAGGCATTAACCTGAAGATGTGTAAACGAAACTGGTAAGTGGTCACCATCTCACCTCCCTATATATTATTAGAGGGTTTACCATGCGACCACTAACCTTGAGAACTTAGATGGATACCTTGTTCTGGTAATTACATTTTTATGCACTCGTAGAATCACTTTTTTATCCTACAAGGTCTATAGATGTTTCTCGTTACACCCTGTATCTTTAACTCGACTAGTATAAGTAATAATAGTTTGAATAAATTGTTATCATAGTCTATAGTTTTACACAGAGTGCGATAAAATATCTGCATTAATAAATCGCCCTGTATTATAAACTAGCTGTTGCCCGCGACTTCGTTCGCGTCATATAGCCTATGTCACCCGGGGATAGTGTAGCTTCCCAACGGTGAAAGAATTTTTCAAATCGGTCCAGTAGTTTCGGAGCCTATTCAATTCAAACAAACAAACAAAAAATCAAACCTTTCCTCTTTATAATATTGTTATAGATTTATAATTTAGTTTTTTAATAACTACGTGTATATATGATGCTATATATATAAGATGTATAATGTTTATCTATGTTATTTAGTATTTATTTATTATAGTCGTATTGTATGGTAGCCATAACGAATCTCAAAATTGAGTTTTTATTAATTATATTAATTCCAAAAAAGTTGGAAGATTGTCCGTTATACAGGATGCCAGGTAAACGTACTATTCTATTAAGAGGGCGGTTTGCGCGTGAAAAATAGTGAAATGTTCTATGAAATCAAAATAAATAAATATTTAGAAATAAAATTTAATATTATCTACCGTACCTACCGTAGTTAAATAGTTTTTTTCCTGGAAAATACCTATCTACTTAGGGCTCATACGGCAGGTACTTAATTATTTTTTCTTTGGTAAGCGCCTACCGTGGTGGCTCACGGTAGTTACTTACTATATATTAAGTCGTTTTTTTAAGTACCTACCGTAGTTAAATAGTTTTTTTCCTGGAAAATACCTACCTACTTAGGGCTCATACGGCAGGTACTTCATTTTTTTTCTTTTGGTAAGCATCTACCGTGGTGGCTCACGGTAGTTACTTACTATATATTAAGTCGTTTTTTTAAGTACCTACCGTAGTTAAATAGTTTTTTTCCTGGAAAGTACCTACCTACTTAGGGCTCATACAGCAGGTACTTCATTTTTTTTCTTTTGGTAAGCACCTACCGTGGTGGCTCACGGTAGTTACTTACTATATATTAAGTCGTTTTTTTAAGTACCTACCGTAGTTAAATAGTTTTTTTCCTGGAAAGTACCTACCTACTTAGGGCTCATACGGCAGGTACTTAATTTTTTCTTTCTTTTGGTAAGCACCTACCGTGGTGGCTCACGGTAGTTACTTACTATATATTAAGTCGTTTTTTTAAGCACCTACCGTAGTTAAATAGTTTTTTTCCTGGAAAATACCTACCTACTTAGGGCTCATACGGCAGGTACTTAATTATTTTTTCTTTGGTAAGCGCCTACCGTGGTGGCTCACGGTAGTTACTTACTATATATTAAGTCGTTTTTTTAAGTACCTTCCGTAGTTAAATAGTTTTTTTCCTGGAAAGTACCTACCTACTTAGGGCTCAAACGGCAGGTACTTCATTTTTTTCTTCTTTTGGTAAGCACCTACCGTGGAGGCTCACGGTAGTTACTTACTATATATTAAGTCGTTTTTTTAAGTATCTACCGTACCTAGTTAAATAGTTTTTTTCCTGGAAAATACCTACCTACTTAGGGCTCATACGGCAGGTACTTCATTTTTTTTTCTTTTGGTAAGCACCTACCGTGGAGGCTCACGGTAGTTACTTACTATATATGAAGTCGTTTTTTTAAGTACCTACGTAGTTAAATAGTTTTTTCCTGGAAAATACCTACCTACTTAGGGCTCATACGGCAGGTACTTCATTTTTCTTTTCTTTGTGTAAGCACCTACCGTGGAGGCTCACGGTAGTTTCTTACTATATATGAAGTCCTTTTTTTAAGTACCTACCGTAGTTAAATAGTTTTTTTCCTGGAAAGTACCTACCTACTTAGGGCTCATACGGCAGGTACTTCATTTTTTTTCTTTTGGTAAGCGCCTACCGTGGTGGCTCACGGTAGTTACTTACTATATTAAGTCGTTTTTTAAGTACCTACCGTAGTTAAATAGTTTTTTTCCTGGAAAATACCTACCTACTTAGGGCTCATACGGCAGGTACTTCATTTTTCTTTTCTTTTGGTAAGCACCTACCGTGGAGGCTCACGGTAGTTACTTACTATATATGAAGTCGTTTTTTTAAGTACCTACCTAGTTAAATAGTTTTTTTCCTGGAAAATACCTACCTACTTAGGGCTCATACGGCAGGTACTTAATTTTTTTTTCTTTGGTAAGCGCCTACCGTGGTGGCTCACGGTAGTTACTTACTATATATTAAGTCGTTTTTTTAAGTACCTACCGTAGTTAAATAGTTTTTTTCCTGGAAAATACCTACCTACTTAGGGCTCATACGGCAGGTACTTCATTTTTTCTTTCTTTTGGTAAGCGCCTACCGTGGTGGCTCACGGTAGTTACTTACTATATATGAAGTCGTTTTTTTAAGTACCTACCGTAGTTAAATAGTTTTTTTCCTGGAAAGTACATACCTACTTAGGGCTCATACGGCAGGTATTTTTTTCTTCTTTTGGTAAGCGCCTACCGTGGTGGCTCACGGTACTTACTATATATGAAGTCGTTTTTTTAAGTACCTACCGTAGTTAAATAGTTTTTTTCCTGGAAAATACCTACCTACTTAGGGCTCATACGGCAGGTACTTCATTTTTCTTTTCTTTTGGTAAGCACCTACCGTGGAGGCTCACGGTAGTTACTTACTATATATGAAGTCGTTTTTTTAAGTACCTACCTAGTTAAATAGTTTTTTTCCTGGAAAATACCTACCTACTTAGGGCTCATACGGCAGGTACTTAATTTTTTTTTCTTTGGTAAGCGCCTACCGTGGTGGCTCACGGTAGTTACTTACTATATATTAAGTCGTTTTTTTAAGTACCTACCGTAGTTAAATAGTTTTTTTCCTGGAAAATACCTACCTACTTAGGGCTCATACGGCAGGTACTTAATTTTTTCTTTCTTTTGGTAAGCGCCTACCGTGGTGGCTCACGGTAGTTACTTACTATATATGAAGTCGTTTTTTTAAGTACCTACCGTAGTTAAATAGTTTTTTTCCTGGAAAGTACATACCTACTTAGGGCTCATACGGCAGGTATTTTTTTCTTCTTTTGGTAAGCGCCTACCGTGGTGGCTCACGGTACTTACTATATATTAAGTCGTTTTTTTAAGTACCTACCGTAGTTAAATTGTTTTTTTCCTGGAAAGTACCTACCTACTTAGGGCTCATATTGTTTAAAAAGTCCGTTTACTTGGGATTTTTAGTAGAAGTATTTGCAAGTTTTTACACTGAATTTAGCTGTCAAATAAGTCTGAAAGTAGAACTTGGAGAAGAAAAGCAGTAGACATATTTTACAGTTAACTTTTCTCGCGATTGGAATCCTAGATTTATAAGGACCAGAAGTTTTTAAATTCTACTAAAAAATTCAAGTAAACTGACTTTTTAGACAGACTCTAATCACAATAGCGAGAAGGAACGTGGATATGGGCGGGGTACATTGCCAGAATGGATGCGAGCCGATGGGCGCGGAAACTCCAGGAGTGGAGACCACCAGCGAACACCAACCAACAACGCTCGGTCGATGACATACGGATAACCCTTTGACGGGGTTGGGTGGAGCAGACTCAAGATGGAAAGAGTCCTTTATCTAATGCTGTACAAAAAGGGCTGCCATGATCATGGTTACTATATGGAATGAGACGTTTTTTCCTGTCACCCTGTATACAGGTTGATTTATTTGTAGTGTCCTTTTGCACCATTCCTTTAGATATAAATAAACCTACTTATATACAACCTACTTGTACTACCTGTACACCTACTTGTATATTATAAAAAATATATATTTTATAGTTCACTTTTAGTGTGGGGATTTTGTTATACAAATTGTAACACGATTTAACTTTAGTTGGACAACTTTTAGAAATTATCGAAAATATTTAGTTTTTAATAATAAATCGTTCTATGGAAGTTGTTAATTTTTATTATAGAACCATTTGGCATTTTGCGCCAAATACCAGCTTCTCACCACTACAGTGATGAAACTTGTAACTTTCTTTGTTGTTTCATCATAAAGTAATGAAACATGGACCATCTTATATTATGACGTAGGTTTCATTATTGTTGGTGATTTAATGCAGGGTTCATACGTGTGCCTCTGGTTTTTTCCAAAAGTTGTTCATGAAAGTTATTCACAAAATTGTTTACAAAAGGTGTTTTCAAAATTGTTGTTGTCGAGACTGAATCACCCAGTAGATTTTGTACTATTATTAAAAAAACATTATCACGGCTTTAATAGGGTTCAAGTTTCTTTGTGAAGCTACTGGTAGTTCACATTAGGAATGTTACGGAGGTGGTTTTACCGGAACCGGAGTCGAAACCGAAATTTGATTAATCGGACTCGGAACCGAAGTCGGAGGCGGAGGTAGGAGTGAGATGTTCAGAAGAAGTTTAAATTTTAAACCGTTTTTTTAATGTTTAGCTAAACTGGCCAATTTTTGTTATGATGACATTTGCGACAATAAAACATGTTCCTTTAGAGAGTAGTGTAGGAATACATAAATAATACATAAATGTATTCCTACACTATTTAATAAAATATTGGTATTTGAATATGTTTGCTCACAAATCTTCGGTATAACCTCCGATTCAAAATTATCGGACCCGGAGTCGAAGTCGGAGGTGTAAAATCAATCGGAAGTTCCGACCTTTCGGAGTCGGCGTCGAAGCTCCGTAACATACCTAGTTCACATACATAATCTTAGTATTTATGTATATGTATAATGGCTTCGATTCTGGGGTGGCCGCCAAATCGAAACCTAAATGAAACTGTCACGCTCACTCATATATTAGATTGTAAACGAGTAAGCGGGACGTTTCGTTTTTAATTAATTTTTTTAAATTTGAGTATATTTTTTTATATTATTTTCTACAACACATACCATATCCGCTTCCCATCGGAATGACAAGCCGCACAATGTACAGACACTCACTATGTATTTCTATCCCTTTTCAGTTTTAATTGTTATCTATTTCATCTTTAGGTATTTATTTATTTGTAGTTTTATTATTTATACTTTTAATATATTTTTGTTTTAGTCCCAGACTGCCGTTTCGCCCGCGATGCCTTCGTCCTGGCACAGCTGAAAACCAGCGCTGCGGTTCTGCCGTACCGGTCGGACCGCAGCACATGCTGAGCATGTGCCCTTTTAATATTGCATTGTTTTTATTTTATTTTTTCCAATATTGTTTTAAGTTTAATAATGTGTGCAATGTTAAATAAATGTTTTTTCTTTCTTTTATTTCTTTCTTTCTTTCATTAGATTTTGGCGGCCAGTATCCTATGCCAGTATATCCGTGTAGGGACGGATAAGAATATCCCTACCGTTACTGGGCAAGCGTGTCGTACGAGGCGACTAACCCATTCTGGTGGTAGGACCCCTTATGGGTCCGCCTGGCTAGCGACCACCATTCTACTCCGCCGCCAAATCTTCGCTTCGGCGTTGATATGGCGGCAGATTGTAGAAGAGCCAGTGCTTTCTAAACCCTCGTTTTTGGCCTCATCGACACCATCAGGTGGCATTGAGGTCCAATGCGGGTTTAGTTTTTATTTGCCGTTTATTTTTCTGGTATAAGCCAACCTTCCTTCCCGTGGTTGGTAGTTTAAGTTTTTTTTCTCTGTTTGAGTAGCTAGTGTACTTAAGCTACGGTAGTTATTTACTTAGTTATGTACTTATTTCTGGTAAATACCAATTGCATCCGTACTGCGGTTGGTAGTTACCAGAAATGTTAATTCCTTGCTAAGTTTTTAGCTAGCGAACTTTGGGTACGATAGTTACTTCTGGTAAATACCAATTGTATCCGTACTGCGGTTAGTAGTTACCAGAAATGTTTAGTTCATTGCTAAGTGGTTAGCTAGCGAACTTTGGGTACGATAGTTATTTCTGGTAAATACCAATTGATTCCGTACTGCGGTTGGTAGTTACCAGAAATGTTAGTACGTTGCTAAGTGGTTAGCTAGCGAACTTTGGGTACGATAGAAATGTTTAGTTCATTGCTAAGTGGTTAGCTAGCGAACTTTGGGTACGATAGTTATTTCTGGTAAATACCAATTGATTCCGTACTGCGGTTGGTAGTTACCAGAAATGTTAGTACGTTGCTAAGTGGTTAGCTAGCAAACTTTGGGAACGATAGTTACTTCTGGTAAATACCAATTGTATCCGTACTGCGGTTAGTAGTTACCAGAAATGTTTAGTTCATTGCTAAGTGGTTAGCTAGCGAACTTTGGGTACGATAGTTACTTCTGGTAAATACAAATTGTTTCCGTACTGCGGTTAGTAGTTACCAGAAATGTTTAGTTCATTGCTAAGTGGTTAGCTAGCGAACTTTGGGGACGATAGTTATTTCTGGTAAATACCAATTGTTTCCGTACTGCGGTTGGTAGTTACCAGAAATGTTAGTTCGTTGCTAAGTGGTTAGCTAGCGAACTTTGGGTACGATAGTTATTTCTGGTAAATACCAATTGTTTCCGTACTGCGGTTGGTAGTTACCAGAAATGTTAGTTCGTTGCTAAGTAGTTAGCTAGCGAACTTTGGGTACGAAAGGTACTTCTGGTAATTACAAATTGTATCCGTACTGCGGTTGGTTGTTACCAGAAACGGTTTCTCGCTGCTAAGTAGGTACTTACCTACAGTACGTACTAAGGTAGTTAGGTACATACTTTAAATTAGTTTTTTTTTTATCTTTCTTTAGTTACTTTGATGCATTTTTTTTATGTACCTACCGTAGGGATTCGCGGTTTTTACGTTATATTAGGTAGTTTTTTATGGTAAGCACCTACCGCTTTAGCTCTCGGTAGGTACTTATTTTAAATTAAGGTTTTTTTTTCAGGTAGGTACCTACCGTATTGGCTCACTGACGGCAGGTACTTACTTTAAATAAGTTTTTTTTTCTGGTAATTAAGTAGTATTTTTCCTGGAAAATAACTACTTAAGGGTTCGTTCGTACGGCAGGTACTTAAATTAGTTTCTTTTTTTCTGGTAAGCAACTACCGTGGTGGCTCACAGTAGTTATTTACTATATATTAAGTCGTTTTTATAAGTACCTACCGTAGTTAAATAGTTTTTTTCCTGGAAAATACCTATCTACTTAGGGCTCATACGGCAGGTACTTAATTTTTTTTTCTTTTGGTAAGCACCTACCGTGGAGGCTCACGGTAGTTACTTACTATATATTAAGTCATTTTTTTAAGTATCTACCGTAGTTAAATAGTTTTTTTTCCTGGAAAATACCTACCTACTTAGGGCTCATACGGCAGGTACTAAATTTTTTTTTCTTTTGGTAAGCGCTTACTGTGGTGGCTCACGGTAGTTACTTACTATATATTAAGTCGTTTTTTTAAAGTACTACCGTACCTAGTTAAATAGTTTTTTTCCTGGAAAATACATACCTACTTAGGGCTCATACGGCAGGTACTTATTTATTTTTTCTTTTGGTAAGCGCCTACCGTGGTGGCTCACGGTACTTACTTACTATATATTAAGTCGTTTTTTTTTAAGTACCTACCGTAGTTAAATAGTTTTTTTCCTGGAAAATACCTACCTACTTAGGGCTCATACGGCAGGTACTTCATTTTTTTTTTCTTTTGGTAAGCACCTACCGTGGAGGCTCACGGTAGTTACTTACTATATTAAGTCGTTTTTTTTTTAAGTACCTACTGTAAGTAAGTAGTTATTTTCCTGGAAAATACCGTGTTGGCACACGGCAGGTACTTTAGTTTTTTTTTTTCAAGTAGGCACCTACCGAAATTATATACGGTAGGTGCCTACTAAGTTTTCTGGGAAATACCTATCAACTAGTGGGAAGGGGTAGGTATTTTTTTTTCTTTTCATATAAAATAGTCTTTGTCGTGTGTGTATTTCAGTGTCTATATAACATTAGAATAAGTTTAATTAATAACAGAAAATTATTGCTTTCTATTTCCCTTGCATGATGTAGATAATAACTTCTACATTGTTAGGTTAAGAACTGTTACGCTGTTTACCTCTAGTTGATAAGAATACTACTACATACTAGGTTACATTACTCCCTCCCCCCTCTAAATGTGAACTCTAAAATAACAGGCCAATTTTAACAGGGAACATGTAGCGCTACTTTAATAATAAATCTGATTCTTCAAAATATAGGGGTATTCTAGAAAAAATCAGGGATTTATGTTGTTATTCTGATTGGAAGTGATTTTTTTAGATATTGGTATAGATTTATTGCAAGTCGGTTTCGTATAGTTATCTGGTCGGAATAAAGTGGCCATTTTTTTTCGCCTGGACAACTATAGGAAAACAATTTAGAATAAAGCTACTGCTATGGTTCTGAAAAAATTACTTTCCATTTGTAGAACTACGTAAATACCTATTTTTTTAAAATTAACCTGTATTTCAGAGAAATGATTTCTTATCAGAGTAGCGCTAGATGTTTCCTGTACACAACTTTAATATAATTTGATCCTCTTAATATTTATTTAAATACATAATAATTAATGTAAAAATATAATTCTTTGTTTTATATGTGTCTTGTATTTGGAACATTAATATCACAGTTTTAACAACGAACAACAATCGCCAATAAAACTCTATTTCTTCCAAAGAAGGGAATTCTGAAAAAATCTGTGATTTACGCTGTGTTTTTGATGATATGTTATTTTTTAGAGATGTCGGTATAGCTTTATTTCAAGCCGTTTTCGTATAGTTATCTTTAGACGGATTAAAGACATCTATAGGAAAACAACTAAGAATAAAGGTATTACTATGGTTCTTTGAAATAACTTTTCATCTGTAGGACAACGTAACAATTACCTATATTTTTCAAAATTAACCTGTTGCGAGAAATGATTTTTATTGCAGTGGTTTTAAAATCATAGAGAGTTAAATTATTTATTAAGTTAAGTTTTTTTTTTGATAATATAACCCAGAGATAAATTAGAATTATTAAGATAGTGAAACTAGTAAATAATTATGTAAGTCGGTATATTTGTGTGTTATATAAATAGCATTATACTAAGTTGTTGTACTGTTACTGTAATTTAATTTAATTAGGTTTATTGGTTTAAAAATGTTTATTTTCTAGTATTGGTTATACGTACAACAAATAAAAATTAATAATATTTTTTTGTTTTATTTTATATTTTTTAAGTACACCGCAGAGCAAGTATGGAAAAAATGCAAAACCCTTCATTCATTCATTCATTCATTTTAATTGTTTACTGAAATTACTAGGAATATATTGTCCATCTATTCTTCATACAGATTTTGTCCAGCCTATCAATGTTTTTATACGAGGGTCGGCTGATAAGTCCCGGCCCCAACACAGAGATGGCGCCACTAGGGCAGTCATACGCTAGCATTGCATAGTACTGTCCCTGACTAGCTTATGTCTAAAGTTTCAGGTCAGTAGCTTGGTTAGTGTTTGATTGACAGCATTTTAATCAAGACGATATTAGAGTTTAAAAAAATGGAAAATTTGGAAAAATGAGCAGTAATCAAATACTTCCATTTGAAGGGTTAAACGCCTAAATACATCAAGAAAGAAATGGACAGCACAGTGAGTGACTCTGTCCCGTCATATTCAATGGTTAAAAGGTGGGTTGCAGAGTTTAAAATGGTACGGACGAGCACGAGGGATGAGCCTCGCTCTGGACGCCCTATGGAAGTGACAACTCCTGAAATCGTTGAAAAAATACATCGAATAGTCCTGGAAGACCGAAGATTGAAGTTGTTCGAGATAGCAGAGGTTGTAAACATATCAAAAGAACGTGCAGGTAATATTTTGGGCGTCCACAAGGTCTGTGCGAGGTGGGTGCCGCGTTTGTTGACACCTGACCAAATGTTCCATCTCAACTAATAAAATTTTCGAGAAAAACGACAAAATTTGTTTGAAAATTCTACATAGAATGAATTATTGCTATTCTATTATAATATCTTATGTTGGGGGCCGGGAATAACCCCGTGGCACTTCGACCCTTGAGGATCTTTTGTGCCAACCCCATTTACACACTGGTCATCTCAGTGTGCAGGTTTCCTCACGATGTTTTCCTTCACCGTTAGAACAGTAGTATATTAGTTTCTATTGCGGAAAAACAATATTATATAAGATTCATTGTTACAAAAATGTCACTGTTTGGCTCCAGTCTCGCCAATTTTGAAGTTAGTTTCGCCTATTTAGTATTTCGTTTAAGCGCTAGATCTATGTGGCAGACAGACGGACAGTAGTAGCGACAGCAATAGGATTCGTACGGATCCCATAAAAACTGTAATATCTGTAATCTTTCAAATAAGCAATTTCATTTCACGGTAAGAACGAATAGGAAGGAAAAAAGAAATCAGCTTAGTTTTCAATCTGAAAACAAATCTAGGCAGTGCTGATCGCTGGCGAGGTCTTAAGTTATACCTAGATTTAGATCTAGACTTTACAAAAAGACTAAAAAAATTGGGTAAGCGGTGAGTTGATAAATGTGCAGGGGGTTCAGTAGAAACAAAAGTTGTGACAGTCAAATATTGGAATTGGGTTCCTCGTGTTGACCTCGGCGAAATATTTGCAGTATTTAGTTCTAAAGCTGTTTCAATATAAAATGAGAAAGAAATGATAAGAACATGAACTGAACAACTGTCATCAACAATAATACCTATCATACATATTAATAAGATACAACATAATTATATCTTGCGAGGTAGACAGAGAATGGAACCAGAGGTGGATCCAGTTAAATTTAGGGGGATCCAGTTAAACAGATCTCATCATCAACAATACATCGTTCTATAACCCTATTGTGCGAATGTGTAGATTACAATAAGGCACCGTTACACTTATTCGATCCTAGGTCATTAGTTTTTAAAAGACGGGTTAAGGATGTCCTCAAGTAAGTTTATATTTTTTATTTTTCAATAGATATTATTGTTATTTTTTGTCATCACATTTACTAGTATTTTTTGCTTTCCCAACTCAATGTTCCACAACAACAACCAATTTTCCACTTCCTAACCATGCTGTGTCTACACGTTAAGGGTTACGACGTATTGATTTTTCTGTAATTTCTCTGGTTGTAATCTGTTGTGTTTACCTAATAAATAAATAAAATTAACTGAAATGGGAATAGTTTGTGCCTATAGCTATTGTGAAAGGCGTAACTAGGCACTCGT
Organism: Hofmannophila pseudospretella; assembly: GCA_947369225.1. Classification (NCBI taxonomy): domain Eukaryota; kingdom Metazoa; phylum Arthropoda; class Insecta; order Lepidoptera; family Oecophoridae; genus Hofmannophila; species Hofmannophila pseudospretella. The sequence goes on from OX376324.1 coordinate 1,566,892, forward strand.
TAAACAATGCTTTTTTTTAAATAAATTGGCTACGACAAACAGGCAGACGGGCCACCTGATGGTAAGTAGTCACCGTCGCCTAGAGACACGTACAACACCAGGAGTATTGCTTGTGTGTTGCCGGCCGTGGAGGGAGAGGACTTTTTAACGTTGTTTTTGAAGCATCGCATGTCGTAGCGCGGGAAAACGTCGGGTGGAAGAGAGTTCCACATTTTACAGGTTCGTGGCAGAAACGTTCGTGTAAAACGGGTCGTGGTAGATACCCAAGACTTTAGAAAGTGCGGGTGAAAATTGAGCCGCCGACGAGTGGTGCGAGTGCTATCTTTACTATACAATTTCGTTGTAAAATGGTTCGTAGTCGAGGGAACCCTAAATAATATGCAATCGGGCATTCCATCATATTGCAATCTCTACAATAATGGGATCTATTTTAATCTCTTCGTCTGGCAGCGGACGTCGAGGGGCTGACGGGCGTCTTACCTTCGTGGTTTCGTACTAGTGATGTACAGCAATACCTGCGGGCTGGAAGATATCGATGGACATTGAGGGTACCGAGGGCCTCTGACCTCCACTGTACCTAAGCGAGAATCAAAATATGATGTAGAGGCAGTCTTATTTTATAAAATAAGTAAGTAATATGCTTATTTCACACACAGCAATGACCGAAACAGTTATAATTATAATAAAATAATTATGTAGTCAAAGGTAAACATATTGAAATCATGTCTGATGGTCTGCTGTTGTTGTGAAAAGGGCCTCAGCTCAGCTTATTGCTGCAGACGACGTAGTGGAAGTTGTTTATAGTTATGAATACTGTGGACAGCCCCCTTTCGGCTCTATAGGGGATTTTGTTACATCCTGTATAATGATTGTAAGCCGACTATGTGAGTCTTTCTCAACGCAATATTCCGAATATTTCCGTAAAATCCCCAAAATTTACGTGAAAAACCGGTTAGGCAGGTACCTACCTTACCTACGTTGTTATGAGCGTCGATGGCACAGTGGCTAGAACATCGGACTCCGATGCTCAGGTTTTTTTTTTTTTTTTATGTATAACTAAACCCGCATTTGACCTCGATCTCGCCTGATGGTAAGCGAAACCGTGCAGTGCCATTTACCAATGAGTTTTACATATTTTTCGAAGACTTACGTATATTTACCGACTGCTCTAATGCTGAAGGAAAACATCGTGAGGAAACCTGCACACTGAGATGACCATTGTGTAAAATAGGGTAGGCACAAAAGAACCTCAAGGGTCGAAGTGCCGCTGGGGTTATTCCCGGTCCCCTATCATACGATACGATAAGATACTTACGTTAATTTTACGCTGATATATAGAGCCAGCAGGGCAGAGCTAGCATATCGATAGATTGTTGGTAATGACTTCCTTCCCTACCTATGTCAAACTGAAAGATGCCGATGGATTATTGAAGACGCGATTTGGTACAACGTTACTTGAGGTGTTCCACAGGGTAAGCGACTTGGAAAGAAATACGCCGAAACGAAACCGAAGTATCGATAGTTTTGCTATCGATAACTGACTGAAACCGATGATCGAACACTTGTTAAGGGCTCTCTACCGACTCGAGTATGGCCCTATGTCGAATGCAGAGCTTTTAGATTTTCAGACATGAGATTTATTATCGGATAAGTTGTAGAGAGTTTGGGAAAACTCCCTATTCCTTTTAATGGGTAAGTTACAGTACCCAATACCCAGTACCCAATCAAAATATAAATGTCCTAATTTATATATATGTTTTATTCGTGGGGGGGAGTGTTTGCGGGGGCTAGTGTCGCTCGTGTTGCACCTAAATGGTAAATTTGGGAATTCAAACAGTGTAAGTTAATAAATACAACTTACCTACGAGTATGTACGTAAAGGTTGTCTGGAAGAAATAGCTTAAAGCTATAAGGCCGCCAATTGTAATTGTATTTTGTATGGTTTCTTGTGTTCTGTATTTTTGTCTTGTGTGCAATAAAAAATATTTGTATTGTATTGTACGAGTATGCACACACACTCGTCGGGTTTATAAATAAATGGGTAATAGTAATAAATATGGGTAATAGTAATAAATAAAGTATATTTTTTTTCGATTGCGGCGGAGTTACACGGAATAGGTAAAAAAATATAATCAAATCAAACCAATCAATCAAATAGTTTATTAGTTGAAAGTAGGTTACAGATGAATTACATAACTCTTAAATTATAATATAGTATCACTACGTTCTACCACATCGTTGCAAACAAATATTTTCCATTTTAACATAACAGTAATTAATTTCATATAATATTTAAATTCAATTTTACATATGTCAATTACATATTTCACATTATTTTACCACATTTACATAAAGGAGAGTCAAACTTAATTATATTATATTGTCTTCTATGTATTCTTTTATGTCATAGCATTTCTGTGTCAAAATATTTGTTACTCTTTGTCTAAATTCTCCATAAATCACATTTTTAACTGTTTCCGGTAGCTTATTAAATAACTTTATTCCCATATACTATACACTTTTCTGAAATACTGTATACACTTATACACTTTGGAGAGGGCAGTAAAATTTCATTTTCATTGCGAATTTTTTTTTAATTTTTTTTTTATTTATTTAGGACAACCAGTAGATATTACACTCTTAATACAAACAAAAAACATTCATTGAAATACAGCTAAATGCATATTTTATTAAGGTAGCCACAACAAGCATATTAAGGTAGCCACAACAAGCATTTCTAACTATTATACCCACAAAAATAATTACTACATAACCAGTGCGCCCGTCTGTCAGCCTGTAAAGGATAATCTCGGAAACGACTGAACGAATAATACTTACTTTATTCCGTTTAACGATGATGATATAATGATTCTTAAGAATGTATTTTTTACCGTTGCAAAGCCGGGGGCGGATTGCTATACAAAACAACTTCCAATCAGTAGTTCGTTCCGATCGTCGATAGATGGCGCCATGTATGTTTAGCATCGCGGTGTGGTTTTGATACCCTGAACTAGGTACTGTCCTGCCAGACGGATTGTAAAATATACTTACTTACTTACTTAACTTTTTGGAGATGTAAACCTCGGATTCGAGATTCATCTAAAATATACACTACAAAGTAAAAAAACGATAAAGGTTTTTTATTATTTGTCATAAATGAAATAATAAAAGTATCTAGATCTAGTTATTTAGTTAGTTTTGTTCCTATTAGGTTAATTTAAGACGTAAGACAACGTACGGTTTGTAGTATAATTACTGTATGCTTAACTCTATCAAATATTCCTGGTGTTGTACTACCTATATTTAAAACTAAATAACAGTAAGGCAGATATAAAAATTAACAAAAAGTATAATTTTCCGTTTTGTTACGTTTTTGTATCTTGCTTCTTTCCTTATTGTTACGTTTTCGCATGTTTTTTGGTACCTAGGTACAAAAACTTTAGTATATCTTGTGACCATGAGTTTGGTGAAACAAAAACTCCCTAAAAAGCCGAAACTTTCACTATGGGGGCCAACTCTAAAATCCCGAAAAAATTAATAAGCTCATGATTTTTTTGCGATTTCAGTGTTGGGGCCCCGTTGTGAAAGTTGTTCAGTTATGGTTACTGAACACCCCTCCTCAGCTCTATAGGAGTATTGTTACACTCGCTATATTCTATGACCTAGGTACGTCATAGAATATATGGCAATAAAAGGTTGAAGAAGCTATATAGTTGGAACCCTGTCGCAATAAATTTTTGTCATGATCTTTGACATTCGTACGAATTTGTCAAATAAGTTAAACCGTCAAAGTACCAAAGAGTACCGTGATGTGTTGTCCACTGTACATGCTGACGTCATCATAAAGGTGCGAGCACACCGGCCGGGCGGCTCGCGGCCGGCGCCTCGCGGTCTGCTCCCGGTTAAGACAAAGGTTTGTTTTCGACAGCCGACCCGCCGGAGACGGCGGCCCAGTGACCGAGTGTGGCATCGACCGGCGCATGCGCGGCCGCGCCGCCAGCCGCCGAGACTACGTGGTTGCTAGCGTTACGCTAAAACTGCAGTATCAGACGGAAAACCGTCGGACACCTCTACCCACAAAATATAAAGATACAGAAAGTCCGCTTCGGGGGTCTGTGATTTTAATAATCGTTGTAGCTCTACAGTTACTGTTCCCAGTTTAAAAGAAAAAGAGTCCGCCACAGCGCGTGCAACTCGCGGCTGAACTCGTCTGATTCAGTTTGAGATCGTTTGTACGGAAAATAATATCTGACACTTATACTTTATTTGCTTCATGCTTATACTGTACGGACCTGTATTTATTATATTTTGTGATTCAACGTAGCGCAGCGTAACTATTGTGCCCTGATACGAAAAAGGCCGATAAGTGTAAAATGTGATTTTCGGGAAAATAGCAAAAAAACGTAACTGGTTTTAGTAGTGTTTTTTGGAAATCTGGAGCTTTCTAGAATTTTTGTAGAATTCCACCAGTTTGACGTACTTTTTGCCATTAATCGTTTTTTGTTTTTCGATAAGTTATCTCGTGTCAGGGTAGAAAACAACCGTAGTGTGTCAGCGCCCTCCTAGCGTAGAGCTGGCGCACGCAGCGCAACTTGCTGAGTATTATTAAGGTGATCGATCGCGCACACTAGCACCATTAATCGATGACATACGGGTAGATATCTCCGCGTATGGTACGCGGAGAAATGGGCCAATAGCAAACGATAGCGGACACCGATCGTCAAAATAGTCAGATTCTTACTTCGTCGTTCAGTGAAAAGTAAAAATTCAACTGAAAATCACCACTACATTTCCGTCGAAAACTGCAACTCTCCAAAAATCCGTCCAATTTTTCGTCTAAACTGAAAACTTCGCAGTTTTCCGCGCACAAACCCAGCCCTACACCTGGCAACGCAGTCAGCGGCCAGTCGCGAACCTAGCCGCGTGTGGGTCGCGCGTCCCGACCATCCCACCGCTGGCACCCGGACTTGTAAACAATCACGTGGGAACATGGCGGACACTTAACAGTCACGTGACCACTGACTACCATCACATCAGCAATCAACAGTCAACAAAAATCTACAGCGCCTGTGAGTATTGTAGTAGCAACTATTGACTGGTGGAAGTTAAAGGGCGGGTTTTGTCTCAGTGTAGAGTTCGTAGAGCAATAGTAGATATTGTAGTAATAATGATAATGAAATTACAGCGTTTGTTGAAGAATTTTGTAGTAATTTTATCGTGTTTTCCTTTGGGTTAGTGGGGAAGTTTCCTTTTTGATAATGGGATTAGGGGTTTGCACTTAAAATTCTGGTTTTAAACAATAAATAACACTTAAAATAAAAATGGTTTCATTAAATTAAATTAGAAAACATTACATTTTATCGTAAACATTTCAGAACCCAAATATTTTGAGTATTTTACGGGGCCACAAATAAATTAAACATACGTTCGGAAACACTGGATTTTAAATAACATTGACTTATTTATTATTACAACTACGTAGCGGATTTCGATTATTATATTTACTTACGTAAATAATATATTTTTCAAGGACTTTTACACCTTAATTACTACTTATGAGGAAGCGAGTAGGTGCTATAGGCACATAAGAATTATCATAATGATATCATGGTTTCACAAAAATAACCTAAAACTTTTCAGAATACGATGGCCTACTATCGTAGTAAGTAAGTAGGTACTATTATTTATTCTGTGCTTCTATTCTACGGTTACTAATGTACTACATATTCTAGTATTCTACACTCACTGAAAACGTTTTTACATTTATGTAAACACTTCGAAGCGAAGTAATTAGTATTATCGCACAATTTTTTATCAAAAGTGTAAATAAACTACTGAAGTGTTTCCTTTATAAACTACTTCCTCTTTGTTTTATACAATTTACTTAAACCTAAACTTACTTATATAATTATCACCATTACAAATTTGAAAAAAATAATCGCACCTCGACAAAGTATTGTTTTAAAAAATCCCTTTTTTTACTCTTACTTTTGATTATCTGTGTATTTTCATTTATTTTCAATTTTATTTTAATTTTATGTTTTATTCTACTTTTACTTGTATTTTTAGTAAACTTGTAGGTACTATGAGTGTATTACCTGATAATAAAAAATTAAAAAAGTATATCTATACTTAGTATTTTCTGGCTGAATAAACAAACGTATTAGTATTAAAAAAAAACAAATTAACGCCCGAAATGCTTAAGAGATTTGCTTTTTAAAATTCAGTCAGTAAATGTATTCGGTACGGTTAGTCTGTATTTACAGCATAGATATACTTAAACAAGCCTGTCTAATTAGTACATTGAATCGTTGACTAATTGGATGACTGACTGAATTCAGCCTAGTATAGTAAGCGCTTCCGATTCAGAAGATATATTATTCAGAAGAATGGATGGAACATCTTCGTGAAATAAATGTATTCGGTACGGTTAGTCTGTATTTACAGCATAGATATACTGAAACAAGCCTGTCTAATTAGTACATTGAATCGTTGACTAATTGGATGACTGACTGAATTCAGCCTAGTATAGTAAGCGCTTCCGATTCAGAAGATATATTATTCAGAAGAATGGATGGAACACCTTCGTGAAATAAGTAAGTAACAAAATTATTGTAAATTGGTTTGATCTAAAACTAATTGACATAGAGCACAAGTTCGGTCGCTTCAGGGGCAGCAAGTTCTTTCCTTAACTGATTTATAATAATTAAATCGCATCAAAAAATAGACAATTTTTTTAAATTAAATTTATAAATACAAAGAAAAACAATACAGGAATCGATCCCGCATCCCCGGCTTAACCGTAACATGGCGCTGCGGATGACTCTAACGAAAACTTAAAAAATATTAAAATTAAAAATAGGAACCGACTCTACAGAAGCGACTAAGACGGCGACCCGCATGCTCCATCGTCGACCTCATCGTCGCTTACCATCAGGCGAGATCGAGGTCAAATACGGGTTTAGTAGTACATAAAAAATAATAAAAAAATATGTAATACAAAAGAGCCCACTTCAGTAGTATTTTTTTTTACTTACTCTAAGTCAAAAAAGTAACTCTTTTATGTAGTGAAATGTAATTATCGTGTTATGTATATGTGTGCAAATAAATTTTAATTTATTCATATTAAATTAATATATTTAGATCAAAATTACAAATAATGTCAACATAATTAACAAAACCCTTGCCGCTCCCGATGCAAAGGTGCCCATAACGCTTGCCGCGTTACCGCGCAGGATCGCTGTGTCCAACCTTTGCACCAGGAACGACCCGGAGCGAGGGTCACCACCCCTCTCCCTAAGGCGATGGCCAATCTCACCGACAAACGATGTTGCTTCCGCACACCAGCGGCCTGTAGTCTCCATAGCAAAAGGCATAAACATGTAATTGTGCTGGAGTGCGGAGTATTTTTTATTTTTTTCTATCTAATAATATAATATTCTTAATAAATATATATAATATAATATTCATTCATTCATTCAGTAGAGTCGGTTTCTATTTTTAATTTTAATATTTTTTAAGTTTTTGTCAAAGGCATCCGCAGCGTCATGACGGACATCTTTGAACATCTAGTTCTAGTTTCTGAATATTTGTGTTTTCATTTTATTAAATATTATTTACGAATTAATTAATACCTACGCGACAATAGTTTCTTTTAAAACTAAACAGAGCACATGTTTAACGCGATTTATCAGTTAAGATTCCTATCTAAATAAGATTTTTTATCACACATTATCACTTAATCGCGCGAATAGTTTTTATCTATATTTGCTTAGAAATATTACTGATAGAATGTATGTCCATTTGCGTCAGTAACATACTTACTCTTACATGTTATTGTCTAAAAATAAAATCTTAGTCATAACACCTGTTTTACCCAAAGTCCATACTTTGGGTAAAACAGGTGTTATGACAGGTGTTTTTCCTAATGTGGTTGTACAATAAGGTCTCCCTAAAGGAGACACTACATCTTTCATTATGGGACGAACATCCTAAAATACCTGGACTATACGCGTCCGGTTCCCGCCCCGGTTCGGTTCGCTGCATCCAATCACAATGCGTTGACTTCAGGGAGGGCGGAACGCATGTGACTGGTTGCAGCGAATCAAAGCGGGGCTGGAACCGGTCTCGTGTAGTCCAGTACTAAGTACTGTGCGATCGGCAATAGAGATGTAGTTGTTTAAAATTTTGATTACAATGCAATAGGATCTTGACCGAGGTGCTGATGCTCGATTCTACTAATACAACGTAAACTCAATATAAATTAAATTCATTCATTAATTTTTTATTCGCTAACAAACATACATTTGTGTCCGAAATAGTATGTACAAAACAAATTGAGAAATAAAAATTACATGTCTAAAATTAATTGTATAAAATGGGGTATAGTAAAAATATGTCATTAATGATAATAATTTATAATCAATTTCAGTCTAAATAAAGTAAAATTAAATTATTCTGTGATATTACTTATTACAAAATGTCAAATATTGTGGCCTTCAGTGCCTATAATCAGTAATCGAGTAGAAGTTCCTAGTAGAAGCTCTTAGAAATGCTGTAATCGAGTAGAAACACCTCTGCAATAACAGTGACCTCAACTTCTACAATTTCAGCGACTTGACGTTTTTCGTATGCCACTAGTCACGAACCGTTCGATTAACGTTACGATTCGGTCAAGCCCACGATCGGTCCGCTCGTATGCAGTAACGATTTGTAGTTAAAGTTGGATCGATACGAAAACGTAATCTGTACTTTTTTTATTAAATAAGGAAAGCAGACGAGGAAACGGGTCACCGTCGCCATAGATTCTCCCCTCACTGTTGTCGATGTGCTGACTCACGCGGTGGTAGAGTAAAAAAAATGACTTTGTAAAGTGTACTTTAAGATACTTAGTATTTTATCTTATCTTATGTTATGATAAGGAGCCGGGAATAACCCAACGGCACTTCGACCCTTGAGGATCTTTTGTGCCTACCCCATTTTACACACTGGTCATCTCAGTGTGCATGTTTTCTTTCGATGTTTTCCTTCACCGTTAGAGCAGTCGGTAAATGTACGTAAGTATTCGAAAAATACGAAAACTCATTGGTACATGGCACTGCACGGTTTCGAACCCGGGCCTCTCCGACGCCACCGACGCTCTCAGGTACTTAGTACCTATACTTACTTGCAATACAAAATTTGACTTTTTTTAAACTTTTGACCACCTCAGACGATCCTGCACATCAGGTGCTACTACCTTAATTGGAATAGAACGACAAACTTTGTAAATCAGGGGAATTGGGCTCCTGGATAGTACTTATCGGTGTTTCAGAAAATATTTGTAAGCAAACATAAAGCCGAAATCCAACGCGTCTTTGATGTTAGAGGTAAACAAAACCTGGGATGAAAGCTACGCAAATATCTGGGCATTGTGTTGTGATACTCTCTTAGGATTCTCGAGTGTAAGATACCTACTATTGATCTGGAGGCACCGCAGTAACCCTGCCAAGTCGAGACAAAAGAGCGGGCTCACCTTTTACCGAAGCAATTCAGAGCACTTTTGACCCCCCTCTATCTTATCTTATGACAGGGGCAATCCCAGCGCCACTTCGACCCTCAGGGATCTTTTCGACGCACCCTAAGTTAAACCACGTATCTACAAAACCCTAATTTTACAGGAGAGCGTTTTTAAGTTCAAAAATATTTTAAAACGTGATAATTCTGTTACTGTTTGCTCTACGATTTTGAAATTTTCTGTGGTATTACATAATTTTGCGTACTTTTGGATGTTTGTAATAAATGTTGTAAATATACCCTCGTTTCGGAATTATTTCACTTACGTTGTTTCACATTGGAAGTCTTTGAATGCATTTACACGTATGTGGACAGATACAAGGTCTTACTTGGGATTTTGAAGATATCAAATACAATAACTAACCACTTACGCTATTTAACATTGTGACTGGTAATAAAGGTTTAACGTAAGTACCAATTACAACAGTACATTTTAATTGATTTCCATGTATAGACACGTAATACATGGAAAATATGTTTCTAAGTAACTAACTAAGTACCTATCGACATTATTTTTGGATCTTTGTTATGGGATTAGGTTAAGAAATAAAATTTATTTTGCATTTGGTAATCATTTTTATTTCACTCGATCATCGTAATTATAACAATATTCATTCGAAATCAATCCTAAAACTCAATACAGATCTTCTGTTTTTATGATTAAAAATATTCTAATAAGAGCCATATTAAACTAATGGACACAATAACTCTATATTAAAAATTTAACAAACCCCCGACTACCTCTTCTTATTCATCTTCATTCAAATATCCCTCTTCGCCTCCTACTAAATTTTCATAAAAGAAGTGATAATTTGAAGGTATAATATTATTTTTACACAAGTACATGAGATCAGAAATGTTGGCTGTAGGCAGTGACAGCTTACCATTATAGGTTTGCTGCAGTTTTTGAGAATTTAATGGGATAACAGACTCATTTGATACAGCAGTGCCTTTCTTGTTACGGTTAAACGGTTTTCTTATTGCCTTTTTTTTCTTGGTTGCACTCTTCGGTTCTCGTCCACACAAATACATTTAAATACGTGATTACAAAAGTCAGTCTTGAAATGTATTTTATTCCAGTCTTCTGGAAAAATCTGTAACTGTTTTATGTGAGACCAATAATCTATATTCTTTTCTATCATGTGCCCAATTACAGTTAACTAGAAGAATTTTGAAATCCAGGAAATCGGACGTTGTCATTTCCTTGACAATATAAAGATTTGAGTCTTGTTTGGCCCATCTGATCAGGGCATACCAATGGTCTGGTCTGGATTGAAAATCATTCTATTCTTGGCGGACCTAAAGTGCATGAACACTGTCGCCTTCGTTTTGAGTATGCCCGTTTTCTAAATACTTGTGTGTTATGAACACTTGGAAGTCTTTGGCTAGCCACATATAAGGCGCAAAAACAATTCTTTTCCAATAGGAATGCGGCTATGGACAAAATATTGTCCACTACAATTATCAGACCAAAAATTGAATTTCTTAATTCCTTTCTACTGTGTTGTTTGATAAAATCGTAGAGGCAGCTGGATACTTTGATAGACCCTCTAGCTATACTTTCGTCCCACACATAGCAAAAGCCTTTTTTATTACCCATATCAAATATAGTGAAATTAAACACAGATTACTTTCTTTTATAGTACAATATAGTGTTTCTCCAAGTGGTAGTCCATGTACTTTTTGGAAACGTAGACAGCTGTTATGTATATCTCTATGTTGTCGTATAGTCGTTACCTTATTACGATTTTCAGGATCATCCCATTCCTTGTACAATAGGTACATCCGAGCGTATGTTAGTGTTCCATCTAGATATAATTTTGAGGAATTAGTACGTACGTAGTGCGCTTGTACAGGGGCAAAGCTTTTTAGATGATCACAGAAACTGGAAATCATTTGGTCTGTTTTTCTTGTTTTTGTGAGTTCCACGCTTATCTTGTTCAACCACTCCAAGTTTCGATGAAAGCTTGTTCAAAGCAGAATATACCAAGCTTTCACTAATGCCGAGTGTGCCGAGTTTAAGAACATTGTGTAAGATTTTGCTGATATCTTCATCGGTTTCATTATATTATCGGCTAAGTAAGCACTGTCCAACATGAGGGTATCATCGTGTGACTTCTTGGGTTCGCCTTGGTCGCACTTATTCCGTGCGCGACGAGAACTACTATGGGGTAGCGCCAAGTCCACTGTAAATTTGTAGATACAAGTTAATTAAATTGAAGATTTTCGAATGTGTAACATTGTAAATCAACAGTTACGTGTTTGAAGGAAACAAATTTCCGATGCATAAGCTCGTAACTACAATTTATTTTTATTAAAATTAAGAAATAGATGCCTATTTGTAAATAAAATAATAATGCATTTAAAAAAAACGGATAATTAACAAGCATTGCAATCCCTAACACATATTGTCTCGAAAGCTATTAATTATTTATAGATAGGAATTACCTACCCACATTATAACATAAAAACAACTGAATTCTGTTACTTACCTCTATCGTCGAACGATTTATCTTCTTTTTTATTACCTTTGGCGTTGAGTTTTAACTCTGATAGAAACTTCCTACGTTTATACGACATAATTTTAGTTAATTTCAACACAGAGCATAGTACATACACGTTGCTAACACAGCACCGTCCCGCGTAGAACTGGGTATAAGTCACTTACCCTCTCGCCCCACTAATTGCAGGCGGCGCGTAATCACGGAACTGGTGGATGCGAGTATATACTTCGGAAGTAAATATAGTTACGATATAATACGTCTGCATAAAATCTTCAATACATACTTTTTTCAGTTTTTTAGTACACTATTATATAGAATCGGGTACCGTGAACACGAAAATCATAAAGATGTATAAGGTCGTATCAGGCAGTTACGAGGTTTAACTTAGGGGGCGTCGTTTTGTGCTCACCCATTACCTTAGTCTCCTTCCTGTTGCTTAAAGATGCTTTGTATCAAGGACGCTATACAGCTTACAGGAAGGAGCCTATAGTATTTTGGTTTCGGGTAGGCGACCCCCAGAAGACTCATAGGCTTTCCAGCCAATGAGTCACATTCACACAGCAAGTGTTCCATTGACTCAACGGGTTCACCACAGGCTCTACAGGTGGGATTGTCTGCCAGTCTCATCTTGTGTAGAAGGCTCTTAGTGCCAAAATTGCCTGTGAACGCCTCTACAATGAGACGGATGAGACTCCTGACCCTCCTCTATCTTTGTTCTGGTCATTTCCAGAAAACTGATTTTTTTCCGCGAACATAGCTAAACCTTTTACACAGTCGTTGAGTCGCGTTACGTAGTCGTTGACCGCTTCGGCGACCGCCCTGCGGCAGACGACCTACGGCCACCGACCTCTGTTGTTCACATTTAATCGTTGACCGAAGTCGTCTAACGTGTGACCGCCCAGATAGTCGGTGGACGATTAGGTGTAACCGCGCCTTTAGTTGATTAATTGAGTCTGTAAATCGTCTGCACTGAACTACTTTCATCGTCATAGGTAATCAATCAACTGGTGGAAAATTGGAGGTTACGTCGAATGTTCTTAAACTTAAGATGTAGCGACTTGAAACGACTAGTTAATTATTTATTTTATTTATTAAGGAACACATACAGTTTACAAATAGATAAAAATACATATAAACAATTTTTTTAACACAGAAACAAAAAGGGTTCACAAATATTATAAACGTAAATATACATGTTTCAGTTCGTCTAGACAAAACAAGTACACACTAGTTATATATAAACATATAAAATTAAATATGCAAATGAATGTAAATGTAGAAAAATGTAGAGGGATATAAAACAAAGTTCATCATCAGCAGCCTACTCTAGTCCACTGCTGGACATAGGCCTCTCCCAGGGCGCGCCATTGAGCCCGATCTTCGGCTCTTCTCATCCAGTCGCTGCCAGCCACCTTACGCAGATCGTCGCTCCATCTAGCAGGGGGGCGTCCCACACTACGTTTGCCCAAACGCGGTCTCCACTCCAGAACTCATCTACCCCAGCGGTTGTCGGTTCTGCGACAGATGTGACCGGCCCTCTGCCACTAATCAGCCTCTCTCTGCCTCTGTCAGCTTGCTAATCTTATGACCTATGTCGATAACTTTTGTTCTATGTTATAAACAAAGTTATTAAAACAAATAAACACACTTATATTGGAGATAGGTTACTGCTAATCATCATAGTACTATTTTTTAACTGTCCCAAAGAACAGTTGAAAAGGTCAACACTGGTAAAATGTTTATTGTACGAGACACATGTTCGCGGAATAAAAGCATAAAGTAATAGAGGTTTGTAAGAGCATTATAGCAGGCCTTCTTAGAGATCCAGCACAAAGACAATATTAAAAAGAAGACAGTGACGGTGTGAATAGGAAACTTAATTATTCTTTTGTGTTTTAGTGTCTTTCAGTCACAATAAATATTTAAAATATCATCGTATCAAAACTTGAGTATTATTAATAGTGACGCGTCTATAACTGGTGACCCCGACTTGACTCTATATTGCATTTCATTACCACACCACACAGCACCACACTTCTCACACTCACACACCTTACACTACAGATGTACACTTACATCATTACACACTCCTACACAACCTAACACACCCCCACCCATACTCACTCTTACCATTATCTTTACTAAATTCCTTTCTGATTAAATTTTCCAAATTCCTTTTAGGTTAAGAATATAATTTGTAATTTGCTTGCACAGAAAGTGCGACGGAATCACGACTTCCAAGATACAGGTTTTCGACCTAGTTTGTAAGTCGGAGGTCCTTTTTTTGTGCCCTGTATAAGTAAATAAACTTTTCATTACTTTTACCCAGTTTTACGCACCTACTTTATAGTTTTTACTTTATTATTTTTATTTTTCAAATAGGCATAAGTTTTTTAGTCATTACATTCAATAGTATTTTTTTATAACTCAATATTGTACAACAATCAATTTTCTACTTCCTAACCATGCTGTGTTTACACGTTAAGGGTTACGACCTAGCTCATAACTTTATATTGATTTTTCTGTAATTTCTATGGTTGTAATCTGTTGTGTTTACCTAATAAATAAATAAAATTAAATAAATAAATAAATAAATAAAATAAAGATACACGAGACTTGACTACTTTTACTTGAAATGTTTTTGTGGGATGTACTTTATATTATAAAGGACTTCTAAAACTGGGGTTTTCATTTCGTTTTAGGATCAGTGAGAGTGAGATATATTGATGCTCAAAACGACTTTTAAAAATGGGTTTAGTTGGACCCGTAAGTTTAGAGGGTGACTTTTTAGTAGGGATGTAACGGAAGCGCTGTAACGGAACAGACCTGGGGCCCAACTGGGAAACAATAAACAGACCACTGCACTGCTTGATATCCAACGGTTATAATATCATTTATCGATAGTTTCGCTACGTTATTTATTATTACCACTTCATTTTCATATTACCATTCCATCGGTGGCGTCGTGGCTAGGACGTGGGACTCTCATGCGGGAGGTCCAAGTTCGAAACCATGTAATGCTATGCACCAATGAGTTTTTAGGTTTTTTCGAGACTTACGTTCATTTACCGACTGCTCTGACGGTGGAGGGAACCTGCACACTGAAATAACCAGTGTGTGGAATGGGGAAGGCAATGGCCATGTTTAATAAACGAATTGCCAGAAAAACTGAAGACTGAAATTAATAGTAAGAATATCAAAAACAAAATTAAACAATACTTTGTACAAACATTAGAACTGTAGGTAGTTTAGAATTATAACCACTAACAATTATTAAAAAAACCATGTAATTTATAACTAAAAATATTTAATTTAACTTTTTTTTCGAAATGGTAACACCTGTGATGAGCAGCGTACCCGTGACTGTGTGGGGCACAGCATACGGACACTACTGTGCAGTACTGTCCGATAACGCACACAAGGGAATAAACGTGTTCCCTTGCCGAAGCAGTGCACTAGCACTGGAAATGCACAAGCACAGTGCTGTTCTTCACACACTCACAAATATTATGCGACAGTCGACGGTCTGCCAGTGTTCTTAACAAACCTATATTGGTTTTTGTTACACTGTGTATGTAAATGTTTTAATGAAATTATGTAGATTTTCAATAAATAATAACAATAATGGCAAACCACACCATCAAATCAGCCACGATAATCGTTCTATGTGATTAATTCCTTAGTTAGAATGATCATGACCCCCAGCATTGAGGAACACGACTTAGAAGAGAAGAAACCATTCCATCACGATTTCATTGAGATTTATTCAAATTTTAATGATGCACCTCTATCATTCGATAGAAGTTCACATCTCCAAAAAATTTAAGTAAGTAAGTAAGTACAAATCAGATCTCGTCTGGTAGGACTATACCTAATTCAGGGTATCAAAACTGCACCGCGATGTAAAACACAAGTGGCGCCATCTATCGACGATGGGAATTTACTACTTAAACTGAAGGTTGTTTTATTGAATTACATTCGAACCGCTCCGGCTTCGCACGGTTCAAGACCATCATCGGGAATAAGCCTCGGACTACACGCGTCCGGTTCCCGCCCCGGTTCGGTTCGATCCATCCAATCACGAAGCGCTGATTCTTATGTAAGGGAAGCGCGAAACACATGTGATTGGTTCCAGCGGAACGAAACGGGACTGGAACTGGACGCGTGTAGTCCGAGGCTAAATCTATACATCAGTGAAAACCGAAATAAAATTCGTTTAGCTGTGTAGATCTGGGGCCACGGCAGTGCTCCCGCCAAGTCGAGCAGAAAGACTAAGATAAAAACTAAGATTTCCCCAATTAAATGTTTGTGTGGGGGGGGGGGGAGGGGGGGGAGGTTATACAGGATCGAACAATATTCTACACCTAGAGGTAGGTTATTTACTTCTCTAAGTACAAAATATTGCCATAAAAGGTCGTTTGTAACGGTCAATTAATGTGATTGGTTCCATTTCAATTCAATCAACCAACAGAATCAGAACAAAAATAAAATCATTCAAGGTTTTAACACATAATAAATACTCTATTCACTCCTCACACACCAACCCTTATTTCTTTTCAACAAGGTCCACTTTCCTTTAACACTTTAAAATTATTTTCAGGATATAAAACTCCAGCGTAAAATGATCCATCGTACCATAGTTTAGCAAAGTAATCCGAGCTCAATTTACACAGGTTTCTTTTGACCCAACCTCGACCCTCGACCCCCAAAATAGGTATTTTGCGTGTTAAACATAATAGTTTTTGTACTAAACGTGAGTTTTCGTTCAAGAGTGCTTTCCATAAGTTATTACGAATTAAAAACATATGGAAATTATACGTTTTTCATCGTAAAATCACGCGAGTTGGACAAGTTTACATTAGACAAATGAAAATGCTCTGTAACAGTAACAGGTTGTAAATTAATGTACAGAATGATTCTGTGTGAAAGATTGAACATTTTTTTTTCATGTTTAGAGAGAGACATTTCTATCGGTATTTTATAGGATATATTTCGGAGAGTGCGCATCGGAATTACACGACCTAATTCCAGCATCTCCATTCCGCCTTCGGACTACCAGGCGCGGGAGGGGTTCTGCTCGTACGAAGCGATTTGCTTCTTCGTTCATTATGCGAACGGCTAAGGAATGGAACAGCCTGCCGGCGTCTGTATTTCCCGAAACCTACAACCTTGGGATCTTCAAGGCCAGAGTGAATAGGCATTTACTGGACCCGCGTGCTCCATCGTCGACCTCATCGTCGCTTACCATCAGGCGAGATCGAGGTCAAATGCGGGTTTAGTTATACATAAAAAAAAAGAGACGAGCAAACTGGCCACTCTCATAAAAACCGACTAAGAGCGTGTTTATTTAATTTTTTTATATATTTATTTATTAAATAAGGAGAGCAGACGAGCAAACGGGCCTCCTGATGGTAAGTGGTCACCGTCGCCCATAGACATCTCACCTCACTGTATTAATATTAGAGGGTTTTGGATGCGCTGCTAACCTTGAGGAGTAAGATGGATTGCCTCATGTGCCGGAAATTACGCTGGCTCTCTTACCCTTCAAACCGAAACACAGAAATGCAAGCATTTCTGCTTCACGGCAGAAATAGATAAGAGGGTGGTACCACCCCAGGCGGTCCTTCACATTAGGATCTACCACTACTATTGAGTTCATACTCATACTCATACTCATACTATTTATTGCTTTTCATGTGTTACAATTGGTCTTAAAAATGTATATTATTTGGTCATACATGAAACCCTGAATAGGGCACCGCAATATTAAATAAGAGATTATAATATTTTAAATAAGTAATAAATACTAACGAGATAAATTGAATTAAATGTCATTATAAGTTATACATAATTGATTTTATAGTTAAGTATTGGTTTTATCATCAAAAAACTCCTGCAGTGAGTAGAAACATTTGTTAAGAAGATACATCTTTAATCTTTTATTGAATATCGAGTCTTTTAATTCGATGTCGATACATTTTGAAATTTTGTTATATATTTTTATTGACATAACGAACGGTCCAGAACTGTGTATATTTAATTTTGATTTTGGCAGAGCCAGCCTTTTCTGGTATCGAGTGTTAAATGGCGTACTGTGTAGGTCCTCTGCTTTTTTATACAAGTGTGTGTGTTTCCTGACAAATTTACAAATCTCCAAAATGTATATTGATGTTAAGGTTAATATTTTTTGGTCAATAAAGTGCATTCTGCAGCTTTCCATTTGATCTATGTTTACTATAATTCTAATACATCTTTTCTGTAATTTAAAAAGATCTTCAACTGAGGTGCCGTTTCCCCACATAATGGTACCGTAGCTCAGCCACGCGTAGGCGTAAGCATAATAAGCAGCAAGTGCTGTTTTTAAATCCGTCGTTTTCTTTAATTCTGCTAGGGCGTATGTGAAACTTTGTAATTTACCTGTCAATTTTTGTACATGAGCTTTCCAATTTATATTTGTATCAATTACCAATCCTAGCAATGAAAAAGTGTCAACGCATTCTAATTCAGTATTATTGAACGAAAAATTTGATCATCATCATCATCAGCCCATGTCGTCCCACTGCAGGGTATAAGCCTCTCTTTTGTGCCACCCTATACGATCCTGTGCTAGTCACATCCAGGTCTTCGATACGACTTTGGTGATGTCATCCGCCCATCTAGCTGCTAGACGACCTACTCCTCTTTTCCCCGACCTTGGCCACCACTCAGTGAGGGCTCTGGTCCACCAGCCATCACCACGTCTAACCAAGTGTCCCGCCCATCGCCACTTTAGCGTCGCAACCCGTTTTCCCACGTCTAGGACTTTAGTTCGTTGTCGGATCGCTGTGTTGCGGATCTTGTCCATTATGGTGATTCCTAACATGGCACGCTCCATGGCCCTTTGTGCGACTCTTATTTTGTGCACAGCTTCTTTTGTGAACGTCCATGTTTCGGCACTGTAAGTCATGGTGGGCAGAACACATTGGTTAAACAGTTTGGTCTTCAGGTTTTGTTACATTTTCCAGTCCCTCAAGATGTCATCGAGCTTGCCGATGCGAGTTGATAGGATTCAATAAAACACAGACTTCCCCCAAAAAGCTAACACCTGTTATAGCCGAGAAAAAGCTCTGTAATTTAATAATTTCAGCCCAATTTTAAGCTCCATTATTAAATTCGGCTATTATATCTAATTGGGCTATGATTATGGGCTAATTAATGCTTCATGGACGAAATTCATTTAATAATTTAGTAGAAGTCTTTAGCATAATAATTGGGAATTGTGATTAACAGGAAACAAAAGGCAAGACTTTTAACTCTGACCCTTGTTTATTCATTTTAACCCCAGATTTTTTTAAAGAAATCCCCGTCTTACCATTGATTCATTGGTTCCTCTTATTTTTTCTTTGGGAAGGGCAATGTGAGCTCAAATTCAAACCATCTAGCTATTACCGTTCCAGAGATCCCATCTGACATCAAACATACCTACTACAAGATTTTTGAAACCACCGATTCAATTTTTATCAGATTTGACTAAGAGCTCTCTCGACAGAATCCTCTGTTAAAAGAAAAACCAGGTCCAAATCAGATAAACGGTTGTTGAGTTATGATGCCACAGACAAACAACCAAACACTTCACACAAACACCCCTTCCTCGTTCGGTCGGGGGTTAAAAAAAAGGGTTTTATGAATACCTTCTGTAACCGGCTAACGACCTAGTAACTTGATGTAGGCACATTATTTGGTGAAATAAGTAGTATTTTTTTACACTAAATCGCTCAGAAGTTTCTAAAAACAACATAATTACTTAGTTACAAGGAAATAAACTTGTAACTCTTGTAGCTTAATTTTATAGGCATTCCGTTCACAGGAAGGAATCTCACTAAACCGAATAAGCGTCACGAATCTCGGAATAGCTTCATAACAAAACGTTCTATTCCGTAACGAGCGGTTTAACAAAAAGTTGTCCGAATTTTTACACGAGCCGAATTCCGGCTTAGCTCCCGGTAAAACTTAGTAAGGTTGGTTTCAGACTCGTGCGGTCGACGCGAATCTGCCCGCATAGTGCCGCATATTAAGAAAATCCTTCCTATTTGTAGTGATATTAATGCAGGGGCCTAATTCTATACTAATACAAAGTCATTGCAATATAAACTAAATTTTACCGACTTGAAATTTTGTAAGTAAGTAAGTAATATGTTTATTTCACACACAGCAATGACCGAAACAGTTATAATTATGACAAAATAATTATGTAGTCAAAGGTAAACATATTGAAATCATGTCTGATGGTCTGCTGTTGTTGTGAAAAGGACCTCATCTCAGCTTATTGCTGCAGACAAAAACTACCTACAGCGCTGGTATTCTGTTGGACCATGACCGATGGCTGGCTAAAACCTGTCCAAGAGGACGAAGTTACGACATAAATAAATTTAATTGAAGATAGGTAGTATCAATAAGTGAAAAATATATATACCTACGTTTACCATGACGAAATATCGTAAATAAATAAATGCGGTATGTGCGCTGTGCGGTGTGTTCAAAAAGCTAAGAAGGAAGTTTTGCTGTGTGGTCCGGCCCCAACTCTTCCCGTGGGTGTCGTATGCGGCGACTAAGGATCTTAGTGGATACTATTTTACACCTAGTAGACGGCGGTAGGCTCTCCACCAAATCTTACGGCGAAAAGTGGGAACTACCGAAGATGGTTCGTCTGTCTAACCCCTCAGGGATTATGGAAGTGAGAGTTTATGTATTAGGTATTAGACGTTTGACGTTTTTCGTATGCCATTAGTCACGAACCGTTCGATTAACTTTCGGTCAAGTAAACATTGATTGATCCGCTTATATAGGGTCCTATTTTATAACCGACAAATATTTCTAGAGTGTTATTTATAGGTTATAACTTATAACAATAAAGATAGGACAAAAAAATATTTAAATACTTATTAAATTTTCGAGAAAAACGACAAAATTGTTTGTTTGAAAATTCTACAAATGAATGAATTATTGCTATTCTAATACTGAAATGAGAAGTTGGATGAGTTTGTGCCATATTTTTCTTTAGTATGAAATTTTTTCATACAAGTAACAGGGTTATTTTTTCGCGTAAAGTGGTACAAATTACCAGCACATACCCCCCTCTAAATATTTGCTACTAATTAAAAAGGTAGCAGTAGCAGAATACGAGTTGGATCGTTGAAACATGGTGTCTATACTAAGAAAACCCTATGCTTCATCCAAGCTCTTCACCATAGGATATAGACACGAATGATAGGTTCTGTGTTACCCCGCATAGTCTGAAACCACCCTAACCCTAATACTGTACAGGTCCTCTTTTTAAACGGGGGAAACTAAAAAACAGGCAATCACATTAGCGTGCAC
This sequence comes from Hofmannophila pseudospretella, assembly GCA_947369225.1. NCBI lineage: Eukaryota > Metazoa > Arthropoda > Insecta > Lepidoptera > Oecophoridae > Hofmannophila > Hofmannophila pseudospretella. The sequence goes on from OX376324.1 coordinate 1,588,308, forward strand.
GTTCCCATTACAGGAATAGAAGCGCCGACTGCTCTGAAACTGAACTGAAAGGTGCGGGAGTCGGGATAAGGAATCTCTCATTTAGTTGGTGTCACTCTGAATAGTTTCAGGGGTAATTTATTACCACTGAAACTTTAGTATATTAATATAAGAGTAGTTGCTTGAAAACAGACTGGACTAGATAACTTGCTACAATCTGCCCTCCAGGTGCCGGCTAGCAGGGTTCTAGGACAGTGTGCAGATGAAGTAATAGAAGAACTTGGCAATAGTAGATATTATATTTATCAGGAACAACAACACAATATTAGAAAATAGGTAGTAGTAGGAGACAATTTTATATAACGGACATACGTCCGTTCAGGACAAAATACTGAGAGAAAGTGAAAACAATGAAATTAATGGAATAATGGAAAGGGAATTTGATTTGAATTTTGAAAATATAGATGAAGAAATGAAGATGCCAACACGAAATGAGGTGAGATAAACGCTAACAATGAGGTTGAAATTGATGGCAAGGAGGTTGATATGGACGATGAAGTCGACATCGTTACAAACTAAACTATTTAGGGGTGGAACAGTTAAGTGTTAACAGGTTATTATTTAGTCAATGATGAAGATATTCAGAATCTTTCAACTGATATTGCTACTAGATCACCTCTCTACGTGCTAAATCAAAAATGTACATCTTTTTGTGCGTAAAGAGGCCATTTTTTTTGATCATCCAAAAAAGGTTTAGTAAACTAAACTTAAACTAAAAACAAAAGAAAGAACAAAACTGGTGACGTAAGTCGAGTGTTCTTTAATTTGGCAATCAATACACTGTTGTTCCTATTAACTTTTTTTAGATTTTCAGTTGTTAATAGGTAGAATCAATCTATACCGATGATAAATCACTGTAACTTTTTTATCGGCGGCATTTTGATAGTTCGATACGACATCGGAAAGCGGTATTCACCCCTGAAGGTTCCGAAGGCCTTGAAAAATCCATTTAAATCGGCAAAGGGATATAAAATAAAGTTTAATTCGGAACCTATTTGCATTCTGCCATAGCGCCTCGATGTTTTGAAATATTACGAGTCGAGACGTGGCCAGGGCCCGGGAAAATAGAGGTGCTCCCTTGGCAATACCCGGCGGGGAATGGGGAAATATTACAGATACTGGCTTCACGGAATAACATATTTTGTGCAAAGCCAAGTTTATTTTGAGATGAGATGGGTAAAAGAATGTTTTGTTTAGAGTATAGACAAAGAGAGAAAAAAGAATGCAAAAAGAGACAAGATATCTCTCACTATAGGTATATTTTACTCGAGGGTTTCCGGTGTACTGCTAACATTGAGGACTTGATGGGCCTCACGTACCGCTAATTACGCTGGTGGAATAGAATATAATTATTTAATTCATACTACACAATTTTAAATATACATGTCAAAATATATGTCTTATTTGTAGATTGATCGTCAAATTATTAATGAGTAAATTATATTAAAATATTACACAAACTTTATACTTCGCAATCCTAAAACATTTGTATTAAATGTTTTTAAGAACAACACATCGTTCTATAACCCTACTGTGCGAATGTGTAGATTGTTTAACGAAATCTCTTCGAACAGCAACAATAAGCCATCGATAGACTTATTTGATCCTAGGACATTAGTTTTTAAAAGACGGGTTGAGGTGTCCTCAAGTGAGCTATCCACGCACCTACTTTATAGTCTTTACTTTATTATTTTTATTTTTCAAATAGGCATAAGTTTTTTAGTCATTACATTCAATAGTATTTTTTCATAACTCAATATTGTACAACAATCAATTCCCCACTTCCTAACCATGCTGTGTTTACACGTTAAGGGTTACGACCTACCTCATAACTTTATATTGATTTTTCTGTAATTTCTATGGTTGTAATCTGTTGTGTTTACCTAATAAATAAAATAAAATAAAATTATTGTCATAAAGCATTTGCTTAATAAAATAAAATAATGCAATAAATCATTAAAATAAATCGGTAGGTAACTAATTAACTACCTATACATAATGTCAATAATCGTGTTTATTTAAAACCATGCAAAAACCATTTAAATGTCAAGTAAATTGGCCATTAAATAATTAAACAACATAAATTAAAGATATTATATTCAAAATTACTCATACTCATACTCATACCAATTAACATGCCCTACGTGCAAGTCCGTCCTTGGAAGTGTTCAAGAGTAGAGTAAAGGAGCATTATCTATCCTTATGAATTCTATACGTATGTATATTATGTAGCAAGTGGGTATATGTATTGTATGTAACTATATATACTGTGTATTATTATGTATTATATTTAGTATATTTTATGTATATATTTTGTTTATATATATATTTTTATATATATGTTTATTCACATGTACACATACTCTGCCCGCTCGAATCTATCACCTTTCTCTATCCCGATGGTTAGCAGGGAGAAAACTCGAAACGAGTTATGCTACACCATTTATATATATTTTATTTTTTCGTTTATTAAGTATTTTTTGTATTTTGTCTATGTGTGTAATAAAGATTATAATAATAATAATAATAAATTTCACGTCTATAAATTCTTTAACTGAAAATTCATAATTCAATAAAATATTTTTCAGTATGTAAGCGGCAGAAATAGACAAAAGGGATGGTACCAGCCTTTTTTACAAATTCTATATTTTCAGATACACTTTTTTTCAAATTTACGACTAAAACCACGTTTGATTTCAATCTCACCTGGTGGTAAAGTGACGATGATGTCGAAGATGGAGCACACGGATTTAGTAACTTATTCATATTGATTAGTTTTCGGTTGGAAGGTAGCCTGGAAGATATCGCTTAAAGCGATAAATAAGGCCGCCTTCTGCACATTGTTTTGTACCTCTCTTTATAGTATCTTAAAGTATATTTGTATTGTAATGTATAGTTTTTTGCTGTTTTCAACTGTAATCCATCCAATTTTTAAGCAATTCCACCCACCACATTCTGTGACAGGCATACATTAATAAAGAAAGGTTCGATTTGCTGACGAAACCCCGAAACCTCGTTTCTTATCTGTTATCTCCAAACGGGGTTTCCTCTGTATTATGGTCATTTATCAAACCTTACGTGCTATTTTTAGGTCAGGCTGTATATTTAGGTCGTATGAGCGTTTGTATGGTACAGCAGGTTTTTTGAGATTTTAGATTCGATCGCATCGTGAAAGTTGTTCAGTTATGGATGATCTTATGATAAGGGGCCGGGAATAACCCAGCGGCACTTCGACCCTTGAGGATCTTATGTGCCTAACCCATTTACACACTGGTCATCTCAGTGTGCAGGTTTCCTCACGATGTTTTCCTTCACCGTTATCTTATCTTATGACAGGGCCACAGGGGCCAGGGATAACCCTAACACTTCGACCCTCAGGGGTCTTTTGTGCTCACCCCTTACCTTAGTCTCCTTCCTGTTCCTTAAAGATGCTTTGCATCAAGGACGCTACGATACAGCTTACAGGAAGGAGCCTATAGTCCTCTGGTTTCGGGTAGGCTGCGACCCCAGAAGACTCATACCCTCCCGCCAGCGAGTCACATTCGCACAGCAAATGTTCCATTGACTCAACGGTGTCACACAGGCTCTACAGGTGGGATTGTCTGCCAGTCTCATCTTGTGTAGGAGGCTCTTAGTGCCAAAATGGCCTGTGAACGAGAGGGATGAGACTCCTGCTATAGTTGTTCCGTCGCCGTTAGAGCAGTCGGTAAATGTACGTAAGTCTTCGAAAAATACGAAAAACTCTTTGGTACATGGCACTGCACAGTTTCGAACCCGGACCTCCCGCATGGGAGACCGCTGTCCTAGCCATTGTGCCACCGACGCTTTTGAGTTAGTTCAGTTTTGGATACTGAACACCCCTGTTTCGGGACTATACGGGGTTCTTAGATAGATAGATTAATACATTATTGCACACAAGAAATTTACACAGGAAAGGAAACAGAATAAATGTACAAAGGCGGCCTTATCGCTCAGAGCGATAATAGGTTACCGGCAGTATAGTGCAGAAAAGTGAAATATGAAATATTTATTAGTTTAAATACTTCTAATACATAAGTAAAGATTGGTACAAATACTAAAACCAAAAAAGCCATAAAACAAAACATATAATATAAATACAAAATTATTGATAAGTACATAATAATATGTAAAAGTGAATATGTAAACATATAAGTATACAAAATTATAATTACATTCAAATTACAAATTATTTGATAATTCGTAAATATTAAAATATAATATAAACATATTATATGTGTCAAAATCCTAATAAAATCCTTAATCTAATAAACAGCCCCGAGTCGCACCCGGCGGGAAGGTGCCCATCACGCTGGCAGCGTTTCGACGCTGAATAGCCAGTGAGATGCGCTGCACCAGGTACGACTCGGCGCGGGGTCTCCTGAGCGCTCTCTCAGTCGTCGACCCAAATCTTGGCCTCCGTGCACCATACGCCCGTGGTCTCCACAGCGAGTGGAACGAAAATATAAGCCGTTTCGAGCCCAGCGTACTTGACATGTTAAAATTATAATTAATTTTATTATTAAATTATGTACTAATTAATGTATAAAATTTCGAATTGGAAATAGAAATTACTTCTATATATTTACAACTTAAAATTATTTATATTATAATTACAGGAGGAAATATAACACAAAAATTTAATAAAATAATAATAAAATATACTTTTGTATACTTATATATTTATATATTCACTTTTAAATTTAGGTCGTACGAAGCGATTTGCTTCTTCGTTCATTATGCGAACGGCTAAGGAATGGAACAGCCCGCCGGCGTCTGTATTTCCCGAAACCTACAACCTTGGGATCTTCAAGGCCAGAGTGAATAGGCATTTACTGGACCCGCATGCTCCATCGTCGACCTCATCGTCGCTTACCATCAGGCGAGATCGAGGTCAAATGCGGGTTTAGAAGTAAATAAAATAAATAAATATATATTTATAATATTAAAGCTAATTTCGTCAATAAAAAAATTAAAAAAAGACATGAAAAGCCTTAGTCAAAAATTCCGCCCCGTGTCGACCCTGGCGCAAATTAATTCACTTTTATATATTATTATGTACTTATCAATAATTTTGTATTTAGTCGGGTTTTTGTTACTCCCAGTAGAACCGAAAGGGGGGAGGGGGTGTTCAGTATCCTGAACGACTTTCACAATGGGGGCCAAATCTGACTCGTGGAAAAAAATAACAGCTGTTTCATACATTTCGGTCGTGTTGAGTTTTTGTTTTTCCAGACAGACTAAAATTTCATACGGTATAGTAGAGTTATTATAATTCCTATTTCGCACTGAAAAATCGCCATAAAAAGTGTTCATAATTTTAATATAAAACAACGAGTTTAAAGTAAATAATATTAAATATATTATATATAAGGTGAAAATGCTTTGTTACTCTTATGACCCGGGCGGTGCCACCCCGCACTTTTACGAGCCGGATCATAAACCGGGTAGAGACGATGGAATTCTATTTTTGAAGTTTATGTAACTTTGGGCAGTTGCTATGCGTAGGGGGTATCATTGAATATCTGTATCTAGATATTTTTTGTTTAGAAGTTTGATGAATGCGATTTTTTTTTAGTTATTTTTAAAATGTATGTTAGAGTTGGTAGATCTAGTAGTTTTAGAGCGTCGGTGGCGTCGTGGCTAGGACGTCGGACTCCCATGCGGGAAGTAACGGTTCGAAACCAGGCAATACCATGTACCGATGAGTTTTTCGTCTTTTTCGGAAGACTTACGTACATTTACCGACTGCTCTGACGGTGAAGGAAAACATCGTGAGGAAACCTGCACACTGATATAACCATTGTGTGAATTAGGGAAGGCAATGGCAAACCACCCCATTAAATTTGCCAAGACAGTCGTTCTATGTGAATAAACCTTAGAATGATCACGACCCTCAGCAATGAGGAACACGACTTAGAAGCCAAAAATAGAAGAAACAGTTAATAATAGTAAGGTTTTATTTATGGTTTACAATTAAGTGAAAGTTAGACTTATTTAAAAAAATGCGTTTATAAGAATTATAGTCGAGGCATTTGTTCAGCTGTGGGTCGAATTATAGTACGAAGTAACGAACGCGCGCCCGCGGGAGGTATACTATTTTTTCTTTCATCCGAGGCTGTAAAGAAATGGATGAGTGTTTACTAGGCAACAGAAGTTGAAAGCGAAAGATATATGCACCTAAAGCCATGTCCCTAGTATGCAGGTAGACAGAGAGAAATTCGGAATAATTCTCAAAAATATTTACCTTAAAAATAATTTTAAATACTTACTACAGAGAAAAATAAATTAGGTACTTACTTATTTTATTTCTTTAATTATTTTATATTAATCCGACACATTACATAGGTAAGAAAACTGGCAAGACAACAAACATGTAATTATTGTTATAACAGCATTAATTTAAGAAAGCCAAGTGTTACGCTTCTGAAAACAAATAAAATACTTTTTTTTATGTATAACTAAACCCGCATTTGACCTCGATCTCGCCTGATGGTAAGCGACGATGAGGTCGACGATGGAGCACGCGGGTCCAGTAAATGCCTATTCACTCTGGCCTTGAAGATCCCAAGGTTGTACGTTTCGGAAAATACAGACGCCGGCAGGCTGTTCCATTCCTTAGCCGTTCGCATAATGAACGAAGAAGCAAATCGCTTCGTACGAGCAGACGGGATATCAACAACATAAGGATGGAACCCCTCCCCGCGCCTGGTAGTCCGAAGGCGGAATGGAGATGCTGGAATTAGGTCGTGCAATTGCGATGCGCACTCTCCGAAATGTATCCTATATAATACTTACTTACAACTTTAAAATTTATTCTTCCCATCCGGCCTAAATCGTTCAAAAACCGCACAAAAGAGCCAAAATTCCGGTCACGACCGGAAAACCGGAAACGCAGCCCTACGCCCTTTGCGCACCCGATTCTTTCCTTTGTTTAGAAATTAAAGGGAGTTCAAATTAACCGTTGTTTCTTTTTTAGGGTTCCGTGCCAAAAATGAAAAATAGGAATCCCTATGGGAGGCATCGTTTGTTTGTATGTCATGCTATAGACTGATAGAAAAATCGTGAAAAGGCTCTTGGTAATAGGACACGTTATTTAGGTATTTTATTTGCCCCAATAATTATTTAGAAGTTCTGTACATTAACGGTTGTTGAGGTATTGATAATTCGCGTGTTCGAAACTGGCAAAATATAGCTATCTCTGAAGTTAGGATTGTGACACCATAATTTTTGGAAAATTATAAGTAACATAAATTTAATCATTCATTATCCTCGCGTAAGAAAAAGTTGAGTGAATTAGACCACGAAATAAAATAGTTCTGTTATTATTAGTTATACTTCAATTTTGTATGTTTATATTTTGTTATTATTTGAATTGTTAATTTAATTAAAGTAAAAGTAAAATACACTTTATTGCATAAATAGAAAACAACAAATAGAGAGCAAACAGATCACAAAGCACAATGTATATTTGGTAAAAGGGGGGAAAGTCAACAAATACTGACATACTCGGGTACCAAATGTGCAGCGCTGTTTTTCATTTAACCCCTCATCCCAAGATGTCAGTGGGAGCGATAGTGATTGTGGGTAAAGAAATTAAAATTAAAAACTAAAAATCAAAAAGATTAAATACTTATGTGAAGAATTTCGGTAAGAATTTGCCAAAAATACATAAATAAATTGCACGAATGACCTGTGATATATACTGTGTGTGTGTATGTGTGTGTGTGTGTGTGTGTGTGTGTGTGTGTGTGTGTGTGTGTGTGTGTGATAAAATAACTAATTCTTGGGGTCTTTCAGCATATTTCTATTGTGTGTATTGATTGTTAATTATTGGCGAACAAAAGTGTATAATTTGTACCAACGTGAATTTATTATTATTATTATATATTTGAGTCAGACATGGTCCATACAATAAAGTTAGTATATTATATTACTTAAAGCTATGTTAGTAAAAAAATCTATTAAAGAAATAATACCAAGTCCATGGTACCGACCCCAAAGCACTGGACGACTACTTCGCATTGACATGCAGGTATATCCAGTGCCTCAGGATTGGGGAGTCAGAGGACTCGGCAAACGTCAACAGGATGCTGCTGGGACTGCTGTGTACTCGGTGCATCAGGGAAGCAACCCTTTTTCGTATGATTGCGTGAAAGTCATCCACGCGGGTTTCTGTTTTACCCGATGCACTACAGTATTTCGGCAGCCCCGTCAGCATCCTGAAGACGTTATTATATTGGATCCGCAGGGCATTGAAAGGCTTTTTGATATAATTAACCCACAGACTGCACGTGTAAAAAGTCTGACAATATGCCTTAAAAAGGGTCTAATTAAATGAATTGAAATGAATACGGAATCATACTGTTCAAGTTAGACTCGCACTTAACCGGTTTTTATAGCTTTCCTGTGCTAGGTGTTGTAAGTTGAGCGTCGAGCGGAATGGATCCTTTTGTTGTTGGTATTTGGGTCGTAATTACTGATTTGATGGTGGTAAATGGGTTGATGGTAAAAGGAAGGGGAACTTATAACTTATAACAATAAGTTTGACGCGTTTCTTTTTGTCTGTCTGTCTATAGCATTATAACTCATGAGTCATGACTCAACAACCGATGTTCCAAATGATTATAATTTATTAATAAAAAAAAAAAATTATGTTATTATACGGGGTGTAAAAAGACCCCCTATAAAACCTAAAGCAACTGGCAACTGAATACCCCCGGTTTTAGTTACACTCTGTAAAAAATAATTTTTATTCCAATTTTTTTTCTGATTCTAATAACTTTAATAGACTTTTTAATGTCAATATATTTAAATTTACAATTAATTAATTAAGGTACATACATTAAAAAAATGTACAATCATTATCCTACTACTCACGATCCTGAATCGACCCCCGTCCAAAGGTACCCATTACACTGGCAGCTTCCAAATTGGAATAAACAGCACTTATACAACTTATACAGCACTTATACAACTCATACAGCACTTATACAATAACATTACCATGTTGATAAAATTCTATTTCCAAAATTGACCGTTACGGAGAGTAGAGTTTGAAAATGTAACGTATAACATTTTTAAAATCGGAACGTACACAAAGGGGTCATAACGGAGCAGGAAGGAACATTTAGCTCGGCCATTTTGAGAATAAAAAGCTCTTTTATACGTCGGAATGCAACAGACGAGGTGGCTATCTCATCTTTTCATTACCCTCGCTGGAACGGTACCATGAAAACTCACAATTTCTCAAACCTAACTCACTTTTTCTCATTACCAATAAAAATATGTTATATGTTGCGATGCATTAACAACAATTTAAGACCCATATAAGACGGACCTTACGTAAAAAGGGGTAATATAAGACGGACCTTACGTAAAAAGGGGTAATATAAAATAAATGACTATTTAAACGATAAAGAGGCTTGGTCCTAAATTCAGCTCCAGCTCTGCACATTGTCTACATATATGATTGTATTCATAATTATTGTGGGATATATTTATTTCAAAAGTTGTGCTGCTGAAAGTTTCTTGCGACGCTCGTTTCCTTTCAGCTATAGCACCTAACGAAGCGGTGGTAGAGTAAAAAAGAATAACGTTGTAAAAATGTACTATACGGTACTTAGTTACAATAAAAAACATTTTGATTTTGGTTTTTGAACAGATGAGGTGACTATGCCATCTTTTCATTTCCTGTACATACGATGTGGCCATGAGTTCAAATTTTTCTGAATTTTTCCACAACTCAATAACTTTGAAACCGTGAATTTTGGATAGGCCATTTTACGGTTATCTGAGCCGTAGTTAGAATTCCTACCCACGGTTTCACAGTGGTTTTACTTTGGATGTCGAAAACTGAAAAAGAAGATATAAGTCGACTTATACCGTTATTCACCGGACACACAGATTTATGCACAGATATTTTCACACAGATAAAAACACTTCGTTTTCGTATATGTAGTTAGTTACCTCTTTTTTTTTTTTCGTACTGATAATTGCTGTTGGTCCTAAAGACCTTTACAGCTTCACCGGGTTTTTTGGGGCGAGCGCTAAATGCGCTCCAGCCTAGAGGAGGACTTAAAAACTACTATAAGAAGCGACTGCCTAAGGGCACCCAGGTGGGTACGGACCTCGGCTTAGGACGTCGCTGGGGAGGGAGGGGTCGGGGAGAAGCGGCCTGGAATACGCCGATAGCGCGTGTAAGCGCCAGAAGCGGGTCGCCGCCCGCGCCGGCGCGGGCGGTATGTAGGTGCTGTGTGTGAACTACTATCGGGTGGGGGAGTGGCTTCCGCGATGGAGATCGTGATGGCGTCGTCGGGGTCGTCTAGGACGTGTCTAGGCCGACGTCGTCGACGGGATGTCGGTAAACCGTTAGTCGAATAAGCGGCGGCGCTTACTACTAGAGGGTTTGGGTGGTGGGGAGCTTGCTCGAAGAAGCGTCGAGACGCTAACTTCATGTATTGAGCGATCGTGGGGGTTAGTTACCTTTATGATCTTATAATTACGAGTATCATTACCAGATACTCATATGTAACTCACTTTTCATTGCCATTACTAAAACTTATTTCAATGGTACCACTTTCATTTGCGAGAAATTACAAGCTTTCTGCGGATGAAAGGAGTAAAAGGCGAGCTTTAGTCCAGCTTAATAAGCTTGCAACAGACGAACTAAGTAGCGTTGTTTGGATCCAGTAGAAAAGATCTCTTAAATAATTTTAATTTAAAAAGTGTTTCTGCAATCTCTGTACCTAATATTGTACCGGTTGCGTAATTCCGGTTGTAAAGAAAGAAAGACAGAAAGAAAGAAAGACAGAAAGAAAGAAAGACAGAAAGAAAGAAAGACAGAAAGAAAGAAAGAAAACACATTTATTCAACATTGCATTATACATTGTATTGTATTCTTTATCATCAGATTTTTGTAGTGGTAGATCCTAAAGTGAAGGATCGCCTGGGGTGGTACCACCCTCTTATCTATTTCTGCCGTGAAGCAGAAATGCTTGCATTTCTGTGTTTCGGTTTGAAGGGTAAGAGAGCCAGCGTAATTTCCGGCACATGAGGCATTCCATCTTAGTCCTCAAGGTTAGCAGCGCATCAAACACCCTCTAATATTAATAAAGTGAGGTGAGATGTCTATGGGCGATGGTGACCATTACCATCAGGTGGCCCGTTTGCTCGTCTGCTCTCCTTATTTAATAACAAAAAAAATAATCGTCAGCGTATTTATTAATGTTTTTTTAAATATTTTTTTATTGTCTACTAAACCCGCATTTGACCTCTATCTCGCCTGATGGTAAGCGACTATGAGGTCGACGATGAAGCATGCGGCCTATTCACTCTGGCCTTGAAGATCCTAAGGTTGTAGGTTGTCCCCACTGTTGGGACACAGACCTCCGCTTCCACAAGAGGTACGGTTCATGATCTACCGAGCTGGCCTAGTGCTGATTGGTGGATATCAAACGCGTTCGGAAAGTTTTTACTTCCTCAGACATGCAGGTTCTCACGATGTTTTCCTTCACCGTAAGAGCAGGCGGTAAATGTACGTAAGTAAACTCATTGGTACATGGATTTCGAACCCGGACCTCCCGCATGGGTGTTCGGAGTCCTAGCCACTAAGCCACCGACGGTCCCAGTACAGACACCCAACCCTTCGATTCTATAGGTTTTTTCTTCTTGTCTTGTTGTTAGTGTGTTTTTATTAATTATTATTATATTTATTGTTTAATACATACAAAGTATATGGTAGGTATATGTACCTACCATATACATTGTATGTATTAACAATGTACAGTATGCTGTATTAGGCAAAATTAGGCAAAACTTTGAAAGGTTCGTATGTCGATAAGGAGTTCGCCATTATGGTCGTTAAACTATTGTATAGTAGTTAGTTAAACGATTACATATCACAATATAACTAATGTAACCTAGTATGAAGCTAGTATCATGTTCTATATAAAGTGCTTTTAATGTTTTCTTATAGTTAATTCTATTTAGGTAAATGTCTCTCACATCATCTGACAAACTATTCATTATTTTGGGTAATATATATCTATAGTTTCTTGCACCATATATATTGCTATATTTAGGTAATTTAAAGTGACCTTGATTACATAGGCTCTTCTTTTAATATAGTTCACTTAGATAGATAGGTTTTCGTTTTATTATTATTATTTATTTTAAATCAGGCGAAATACAACCCATACAAATAAATAAATACAAATGTAAAAATAACTTAAACAAAAATAAGCTAGGCACCTATTAAATTATACAATATAGGACGTTATTTTTTGTTCGGACTCCGGTGCATGCGCAACCAACTCTTAAAAAATACATTCTCAAATAAGTTGTCATTGAGGACAGACACTAACTCATTTTTAGAGTCACGCAGTCTGTCCCAGAACGTTGCCACCCTGCTCCTCAGCACCGCGAAGTAATCAGGGACCCTGGCGTCGGCGAACATGCTCGTCGCGCTGCAGTAACGAGGCAGTCTTAATAGAATGCGGAAGGCATCGTTATACTGGACTCTAAGGATAGTGTAGGATCTTCTCGTGTATTTGATCCAAAGCTGCGATGTATAGAAACACATGCAATATGCTTTGAACAGCGTTACTTTAACATCCTTAGAGCACCTAGCAAACCTTCGAACGAGCATGTTGCATCGTACTGCCAGGGCCCTGCGCTCACGCTCTATATCCAGGTCATCACTCAGGGTTTCCATCAGTATATGACCAAGGTACTTGAACTGCTAAACAACCCGAACTGCTGAGCCATTCAAGAAAACAGGAGGCACACACTCCGGACCTCCGCCTGCACGAAATACCATCATTTCTGTTCGTTTTATATTAGATATTATAAGATAGAGATACTAGAAAGTCTAATTACTAAATGCTATGTAGATTCGTGTTCTACTCTAATAATTTCAATTTATTCTAAACAGTGCTCCAACTTTGACGACCGGCGAGGGTAAAATGAAATTACCAACTATTTTGCCCCAAATTCTGGCTACATTCATTAGATTTTTGACTTAGTTTTCTGGGTCATCGATTTAATGTTTAAAGCGACAGTGGCTCAGAGGTTAGGGCACGAGACTTCGGCTTAAGATCTAATCCACCTCTGGACCATTCTGGTGGACCACTCCTAGCACAGGCATTTTTTTTAATTTTTTTAATTAATGTACGGAGAAAAATGTATGATTATTATTACTGATTTGTATTATTGTTTATTTATTGATTGTTAAATTGTTATATTTAATTTGTTTATAAAAAATTAAAAATTGACAAAAGTGTACAAGCTGTACAAATTTGTTAAATAAACTATTTCATTTCATTATGATAGATGTTAGAGTAGTAATGTGTAGAGCGTCGATGGCTTAGTGGCTAGGAAACCTACTGTATGTAATACTAGCTGTTGCCCGCGACTTCGTTCGCGTCATATAGCCTATGTCACCCGGGGATAGTGTAGCTTCCCAACGGTGAAAGAATTTTTCAAATCGGTCCAGTAGTTTCGGAGCCTATTCAATTCAAACAAACAAACAAAAAATCAAACCTTTCCTCTTTATAATATTGTTATAGACGATATAAAGTTCACATTGAAATGCTTTGCTCTGAGTTGAGTTCGTGTCGGGTTCACGTCGCGATATAATATGCGATAGCCATAAATGGCACTCAGGCAAAACAGAATAGAATCGAACAATTTTTTGTTCAAAGAACTTTTCGAAAATCGCTGACAAGTTACGTTGTAAATTAAGGTTTTTAGGTGTAATATTAAATATTGTTTTAACTTTTAACACTTGTAACGATGTCTACTTCATCGTCCATATCAACCTCCTTGCCATCAATTTCAACCTCATCGTTAGCGTTTATCTCACCTCATTTCGTGTTGGCATCTTCATTTCTTCATCTATATTTTCAAAATTCAAATCATATTCCCATTCCATTTCTAAATTCCATTATTCCATTAATTTCATTGTTTTCTTTGTATTTTGCACTTTCTCTCTGTATTTTGTCTTGAACGGACGTTTCTCCGTTTTATTTTTGTCTCCTACTACCTATTTACTACTATTGTGTTGTTCTGTTCGTGATAAATATAATATCTACTATTACCAAGTTCTTCTATTACTTCATCTGCACACTGTCCTAGAACCCTGCTAGCCGGCACCTAGAGGACAGATTGTAGCACACTCGTTTATGAAAAATGCTTAACAGAATACGACCATAGAATGACTAAGGCGACTGTGTGCTTAAAGCCGTAAAGCTCAGAACAAATGTGACTAACGATATGCAAATTAAGGAAACAATTAATTATCTGTTTGCTTCTTTACTTACAAAATTACGACAGTCGCCTTTGAAACGTGAGGTTCCGTATTTTATTATTATTGAAATGAAAACTTCTTTCGGCGCACCTTTTTTTTCCCGAACTGACTAAGGCTCAATTTACATTGCCGCGGAATGGAATGGAAGCGAATTTTAGCAACGTAATTGTATATAGCATAATGAACTTTATGTCAATTGTGTAACATACAAACTAAATACGAGCCAAAAAGAGGTCGCGCGTGTTCCGGGGAATCCTCGCGCATTCTCGAGAACTCCCCTAGCTACTTTTCTTTTTTGGCTCGTATTTAGTTTGTATGTTACACAATTGACATAAAGTTCATTATGTTATGTACAATTACGTTGCGAAAATTCGCTTCCATTCCATTCTGCGGCAATGTAAATTGAGCCTTATTCTGTTGGTCCTAATGACCTTTACAGCTTCACCGGGGTTTTTGGGGCGAGCGCTAAGTGCGATCCAGTCTGGAGGAGGACTTAAAAGCTACTATAAGAAGCGACTGCCTAAGGGCGCCCAGGTGGGTACGGACCTCGGCTTAGGACGTCGCTGGGGAGGGAGGGATCGGGGAGAAGGGTAGGCGCATCTTGCGCTCTTTCTGAACAGTGAACCAAACTGAACCGTCACGCTCGAGACGGTGACGCTGAATCGGGTATACTTGGCTAAATTCGACATCAATCGCGCTCGGGTCGGTTGGTTTTTGTTGTTGTAAGTTTTCACTTCTATCGTGTGGTCATAAGCACACACCCCCTTTTTTATTTATTAAGGCACAGTAAAAACAGATAACAATCATAGAGAAAATAAAAAATATGTAAATGGGTATTTAAATAAAAGTAAAGTCATCTGTTGAGATTATGGAAATATGAAGTACATGATTGAGACAATATTTTCTACCGGAATATTGTTATTCATGTGTAAGTTTCATCAAGAAATCAAAATCAAAATAAATTTTATGTAAGTAAGTACCTTATAGTACATTTTTACAACGTCATTTTTTTACTCTACCAACCCTTCGTAAGGTGTATACCTAAAAGGAAAGAAGCGGCGCAAGATACTTTCAGCAGCACATCTTTTGAAATAAATATATCTTACAATAATTATGAATACAATCATATATGTACACAATGTGCAGAGCTGGAGCTGAATTTAGGACCAAGCCTCTTCGTAAGTAGTCATTTATTTTGTAATAACCATTGATTTCAGTACTTATTATTTCAGTACGTATTTCTCCTTTAGTACTTATCACATTCTTAGGTCGAATTTGTCATCTTTTGCCATTGTAAATTCTTCTGGACATCTTGGTTATGGGAATCTGAGGGTGAGTCCTTCTTCTCCCAATAGTTTTTATAATGAATAATAGATTTCCGCAAAGTAACTCTTGATACTATTAATTATTTTGTTTTTGTTGCTTATGGTTTTCTTATTTTATTCTTCGAATTTCAAAGATTTCCATTTAGTCTTTCTTTCCCGATTTCCCTTGCTTTATATCTCCATACCATAATCCTTCGCGGGGTCATCGAATTCTCCGAAACGGAACCCTAAAAAGGAGGTAAAATGGAAACTAATTGCTGACAACACTGTGGGGTGGCAGAGGCTTGTCGGGCTAAGCACCCATTTGTTAGGGAGTTTGGGTAAAAAGTAAACTTGCTTTGAAAGGTTGCAGGGATTTTAAAATTTCCCTTATTCAAATGTTTTCACAGTACCCATGTTTATGTATTTACTTTATTATTTTTTACGAGAAAATAAGTGATTTTAAATATCGATATTGTCCATAAAGAGTGTTAGTTTGTTATAACGTTAAAAGTACCCCACAGTATTAGATTTCGATATTACGTATTGTACAGTAATGTAATTGTAAATTATGCAAGAAATGAACTAGATTTTTTTTTAAATATTTTAGTATTAAATAATTGTATATGTATATTTAAATCGTTGTATGCCTACTTTCTGACATCTTGAGGGACAGAAAAATGCCACAATACCTGAAGACCAAACTGTTTAACCTATGCGCTCTGCCCACCATGATGAACATGCTGAAACATGGACGCTTACAAAAGAAGCTGTGCATAAAATAAGGGTCGCACAAAGGGCCATTGAGCGTGCCATGTTAGGAATCACACTAATGGACAAGATACGCAACACAGAGATCAGACAACGAACTAAAGTCCTAGACCTGGAAAAGCGGGTTGCGACGCTAAAGTGGCGATGGGCGGGACACTTGGTTAGACGTGGTGACGGCCGGTGGACCAGAGCCCTCACTGAGTGGTGGCCAAGGTCGGGGAAAAGAGGAGTAGGTCGTCCAGCAGCTAGATGGGCGGATGACATCACCAAAGTCGCATCGTAGACCTGGATGCGACTAGCACAGGATCGTATAGGGTGTCACAAAAGAGAGGCGGCTGGGGCTGATGATGATGATGATGATGCCTACTTTATAGGTGGACTGTAAACATGTTATTGTACACAATCTTTATAATGAATAAATATGAATATGAATACAGTCCGCGAGCTTTTAGAAGGAAACTCGGGTCTCGGGTAAAATAGGTCTGTCTTTGTCTTACTACAGTCTTAGTACATTCGCGTATCTCTATCAATAACAGAAGTCTCAAGACCCGAAGATCTTTCTAAAAACTAACGCACTGTAATTACGAATCTAAGTGGAACCGTGACCTGGATCTACGTCATTATAAGCTGAATTATAGCCGAATATTTTTTTAATAATTTTGACGGGCACTTACGTCGTTATTAAATTTCTCTACCAAAATAATAATTAAAAATGTCATATGCCAACTTATTTTTTTTGGATGACGTAGCGCTGGTTTCGCCATGGATACTGTCTTAAGCATTCCATGTATATATTATGGACCAAATGATTAATAGGACATTATTCATAATGTTCAGACAGTTTGAATAATGCCCAAAATGAGATGGAAATATGATTATAACTATGGCTGGTCAAAGTGTCATTAAGTGTCACAAAGATAAGTCGAAGAAGCCCTGCGGCTCGTTGCGTGGTTGTCATAATGCAACCTAACATAACCTACAATATCCGAGTCGGTTTCGCATCCACTAGGTATCTGTGACATATTGATAGATTTTGAAAATTCTTTATTGTAACATAAAACATATAATAGTTATTTATCATAAACTATTATTACATACATTACTTACCAAGATATCACTTATATATATAGTAAATACGTAAATACTTATATGTATTATATTATATATTATCCTATTATTATTCTCCTTTCTGTCCTTCTTATCTTTTAGTAGTGGTAGATCCTAAAGTGAAGGATCGCCTGGGGTGGTACCACCCTCTTATCTATTTCTGCCGTGAAGCAGAAATGCTTGCGTTTCTGTGTTTCGGTTTGAAGGGTAAGAGAGCCAGCGTAATTTCCGGCACATGAGGCACTCCATCTCAGTCCTCAAGGTTAGCAGCGCATCAAAAACCCTCTAATATTAATAAAGTGAGGTGAGATGTCTATGGGCGATGGTGACCACTTACCATCAGGTGGCCCGTTTGCTCGTCTGCTCTCCTTATATAATAAAAAAAAATATATCTTATGCTGTTATTTTAATAAAATTTAATGTGTGGAATCTTGGATTGGCATACAAATATTTAAAGAACATTTACTAAGTATTTTTTTTTATCGCTGTATGATTTTCTGCAAAATATAAAAAATAAAATAAATAAATAATTAGAAGTACCTACCAGTAACACAGTCATAGTATACCAAAACATAAAGTACCTACTACGTTTACGAGGCTACCTTTTAAAACCTATACCAAGAATATATAGATATTATCACACAAGATTAGATTAAAACATAACCTTAAAAATATCATGGACATTTCAGTTAAATGTTCATACTTAACAGGAATAATATTTATTTTATTTTAACAGTGACATATTGCCCATTTCGACTTGTCATTATTCATACTGCCCGGGCATTATAAATAGTGCCACCATTAATCACTTGGTCCATGACATATACCCTGACCAGGAAAATAAAACCCTCGCCATATTTCGGAACTAATTGGTAGGTGAGTACCTAAGTACAATTTTTTCATAGCGAACTCGATAACACAGATTATAAAACTATCAATTGACAGGGTTTTTATATTCCTGATCAGAGTAAAGCGTTGCTGAAAAACGGGACTAGATCATACCATGTTTTTCACACATAAATAAACCTTAATAAATATAATTTGATTACTTCTTGTTATCTAAGTCTAAAAATAAATACCGAGCTAAACTTTCTTACACAAATAAAGGTCGTTAACCCCAACAAAACAGGGATGATAAATCTGGGCACATAAAAAGCCGTGTCTTTATCACGCGGCTCACAATCCGTGATAATTCCCCTGTTAGGGTTGCCACTTGGAAGTACAGACAAAAGGTTACTACATTTGATAAAATGAAGTACTTATACTGAGGCCGTCTTGCGATAACCGTTAACTTTAGGATTAACACTAAGCCGTGGTCAAGAATAAGTTTATTTGTGCGGTAAGATGACAAAGTATCCATAGTCCATACACAAGTAAGTAAGTAAGTAAGTAAGTAATACGTTTATTTCACACACAGCAATGACCGAAACAGTTATAATTATAATAAAATAATTATGTAGTCAAAGGTAAACATATCTAAATCATGTATGATGGTCTGCTGTTGTTGTGAATAGGGCCTCAACTCAGCTTATTGCTGCAGACAAGAATGCCTCCAGCGCTGGTATTCTGTTGGACCGTGACCGATGGCTGGCCAAAACCTGTCCAAGAGGACAAAGATACAAATAAATTTAATTGAAGATAGGTAGTATTGATAAGTTAAAAATATATATACCTACATTTACCATGACACATAAATGATAAAAGATATATAAATATCGTAAATAAATAAATATATATACCTACTCACAATATATATAACACACATATATATAAATATAATTATACTAAAGGGGTACAGTACGGAATGCTAAGAAGGAGATAAAGGGAATAAAGGGAACAGATTCAGACTAGGGCAACAGTAATTGCACCGACAGCAAGTGTGAGCGAAGTCTGTTTTTAAATGTATATTTTCCGGTGCAGCTACGTATTGGAGGGGGGATGTTATTCCAGCACTTAGTAGCCGCATATCTAAAACTACCCCTGAAAGATGCTGTTCTGTGGATAGGTGGCCTTAATTTTTTCCCTACCGTGGTCCTATATCGTAGCGGGTCACGAGACGCCCATGTTAGTTTCTCAAGTAAGAACTTAAGGATAGGTTATATTAAACTAAATAAAATTAGTGAGCAAAAGGTAACAATAAACGCTGACCTCCGAACTAGGAAGTTCCTGTATCTTGGAGGACAGATCTCTTCTGTGACCAGTGGAAATGAACATGTATCAGAATAGACGTTGGCCAAGCCAAGAAAATATAAAAATGACAAAACTAATACTTGCATGCTTACTTATCGTATGGTTAGTGGCCAACCTATTTGTCAGAGTTGTTCAGGGCGTCCGTAGGCCTCTGACATGGCTTAATGACTGCTGTCGAACGACAACAACCGGGACCGCCTACTTAACGTGCTTTCCGAGACACGGAGGAGCTCAGATGAAATATGCCACTAGCGGTCACCAGGTACACATCCAGGTACCGACCGCGCCAACGTCGCTTAACCTGCATGATCACTTTCGGACCGTGCTCGCAACTAGGCTACGAGCTCCTCCTCAATTTTGTCTGAAAATCATAGATAAGAATAAGAATAAAAATAAAAACTTATTTTTATTCTTATTCTTATCTATGATTTTCAGACAAAATTGAGGAGGAGCTGGATACTTTGTCATCTTACAGCACAAATAAAGATTTGTGCTGTAAGATGACAAAGTATCCATAGTCCATACACAAGTAAGAACTTAAGGATATGTTATATTAAACTAAATAAAATTAGTGATCAAAAGGTAACAATGAACGCCGACCTCCGAACTAGGAAGTTCCTGTATCTCGGAGGACAGATCTCTTCTTTGACCAGTGCAAATGAACATGTAACAGAACAGACGTTGGCCAAGCCAAGAAAATATAAAACTGACAAAATTAATACTAAAAACAATATAAAACAAGATAAAAGCAAGTCTTTTGAAAGAAAAAAAAAGATACTTCGCGTGTTAATTCAGATTTTTCCACCTTAAATAACTACCCTTTAACCAATTTCTGCCAGTCCAGAGTCATTCTAAACAGAGTGGTACCACCTTTTCCTATTTCTGCTGCAACCAGCAATGCTTGCATTGCTGTGTTTCGGTTTAAAGCGTAAAAGAGCTACGTACTTACTGGCACATGAGGCACTCCGAAGCCCTCAGGTGTGCTCGAAAACCCTCTAATAACGTTATAGTGATGTGAGATGTCTATGGGCGACAGTGATCAGCCCAATTCGCCTAAATCACAACGTTTGTAGTTCTATTTCTATCCAATTTCAATTTAGTTTTCGTTCCAATTCTATTTGGACACCAAATCGCATATAACTCTACCACTGCCACCTTTCGATTTACTATCGATCGGGCAAAAGTACCTCGGGAGGAACTTATGTTCGATCGTTATATTTGACAGTTGAAGCGTTTTGTTACCGTCCAACTGCGATTCAGTATAAACTAAACGTTTTATTAGAATGCACAAATACGATACTGTTTATTTATTTATTTACACTTTAATGCACAAAAAAAGGTGTACATGAGGCGAGCTTAATGCCTTGCGGCATTTTCTACCGGCTAACAATGGGGTTATGCAGAAATATATAGGTAGACGCATATAAAATGGAAGTACTGTTCGATCGGTCTTTGCCGTTAGTGGATAGCAGCATACGAAACACGGCATAACGATGCAGTTTAGATTCTATTTAGTTACGTTGTATTTAGTGGAATCGATCTCCCGATCACTTACCATCAGGTGGTCCGTTTATGCCTTATAAAAAAATAACTACCCCAGCGACACAACATAACGTAACTTAACGTAACGTAACTTATATAACGTTTTCCATAAACATCGCACACCTTCTACCTCTTTCTCGATATCATTTCCTCTGCCCGAAGGTTGCCTGGAAGAGATCGCTCTTAGCGATAAGGTCGCCTAAATTGTACTTCACTATTTCCTTTTCTATCTCATGTTTGTTGTTTTATATTTGTGCAATAAAGTGTATTTTACTTTCCTTCCTTCTAAGTCGTGATCCTCATTGCTGAGGGTCGTGATCATTCTAAGGAATTAATCACATAGAACGACTCTCGTGGCAGATTTAATGGGGTGGTTTGCCATTGCCTTCCCCATTTCACACACTGGTTATCTCAGTGTGCAGGTTTCCTCTCGAGTTTTCCTTCACCGTCAGAGCAGTCGGTAAATGTACGCAAGTCTTTCGAAAAAACCGAAAAACTCATTGGTACATGGCATTGCCTAGCTTCGAATTCGGACCTCCCGCATGGGAGTCCGACGTCCTAGCCACGACGCCACCGACGCTCTAAATTTTACTATCATCATCATCAGCCTATTAATGTTCCAACTGTTGGGGCACAGGCCTCCCTTTGCACAAGGGGTGTACGGGCCATGATCCACCGAGCGGGCCCAGTGCTGATTGGTGGATTTCACACGCCTTTGGAATTTGTTTTTATTTCCTCAGACATGCAGGTTTCCTCGCGATGTTTTCCTTCACCGTTTTACTTTACTTTACAATAAAAAGTGTGGCAGCCCTGAAAGTGTAGAAAGCGGGTCGAGCCCGTCCAGAGATCTAGCGAGTCGCGCAGGTGCCTTTGATTAACGACGTCACCTTAACATTAAGGCGCCGCCCGCGCCCAAAACTCCGGGAAACATATTAGTCGAGTTAACTCCTGCCCATGAATATTAAAAGTGGAATAAACTAGATTTCCCCGCGAAGCTGCATTCGCTTTATCGTTTTAAATTGTAGTATTATTTGTGTGCTGAAAATGGAGGCGTTGAATTTGTTTTTTTCTTATTTTCAGTCAGTACTTACTTATAACTTTTATAAGTGTCAATAGATACGTACTTACAGGAAATAATAGAAAATGGTTGTAAAAATCGCAGGTTAAAATCTATCAAAAAAACGAATAAATAAAACGGAAAATGAATATTTTTTTAATTTTAAATATTTTCTTAAACTTATTAAGAAAATATTATTCACTATTTTTTCCAAACTTAATAAAGACAATGCTTTCATAATTTGAATGACAGCTTCTAACATTACATTACAACCACGGATAAAACACAAAACTTTACACTTTTCACTTTTTTCACACACTTTTTACTTATGACATCCAAGAAAAATTTTATAACGAAAAATATGTACTTTGGAGAGCTTCGTGTAACGAAAGTTTAAGAGTTAGAAAAGTAATAGTTATACCATCGTAAAGATCGGTCTGACGCCCAGAAAAAAATATATTCTCGACCTCCTTCGGCTCCCTCTGGTGGCGTGATAGGCCGCGCAAGTGAACACTGTAAATGAGGTGTTTCTCGGATAGCGCTCAGTTTAAAGTGAGCTAGCGTCGAAACTACTCGACATATTTAAACCAAATAAACTGTATTTTAAAGAATAGATTATACGCTACGGTTTGACGTTAATACAATTCTGACGTTTGCAAATGAAAATGGCAAGTACGAAAGAAATAAACACTAAAATTAACAAATTAAATCCCGTTTGCGATCGACCAAAACCACTTTCAGGAGCGGAGAGAATACGTCTTCATCGTTTAAGAAAGAAAGAAGCCCAGAAAAATGACACCGGCTCGAACCAGGTTCACCAAGATGGTGAGCGCCGAGGACGAAATTCGAATTCATGAAATAATAAAACCATCACTAGTACCCCGACTTCTTCCCACCCCGATTTTTACCGAGCCTCTAGTTTCCAGGGAAACCGACTGGAACGGGTTGAGATTTCAGCGGGATATTTTCGGCGGAAAACGATTCCCTACAGGTGTCCCTGATTGATGACACACCGCCTTAAATGGAACAAGGAAATGTTATTCAAAATGCTGTGCCAAAGAGGTGTACCTAAATATTGTTATTTTAAGAATATGTATAAGTATAGCTTGATGTGTCTTCCTCTGTACACCTTTTCTGCACATAGTGACCATTTTATCACTCGTGCTATCTATTGGCTTGGCTGCGTCTCTTTTCACACAAGCACTCGTGTAAAAAGCCTATCATTATGTGACAGTTGCATAAACTACAATTTTTTGCGAAAATCTAAAAGTAGAACCAAAATTGTTAAGTTATCAACCATTAACACTGTTTTAGCTTACATGGGGGTTTTTATTACACCAGGACGAGAATCGCCTTCCTGGAAGTCAATTCTCGCAGCGTTCGACATACAAAAGTCGAGCGCTACGAACGTCTTGTCACGCTCACACATGTAATGTGAGCGAATGAGATAGGACTAATGTTGAATTCGACATTCCATCTGTGAGAATCGCCGTTCTGACGTTGACCTTTAAAAATAAGTTAATCTGATCTATACCGGAATAAACTACAATATACCGGATGCATCCGGCTCGGCGTCAGCAGAAAAAGCAGACGTTCGATCGCGACATCCGCCGGCGGCCGGAGGGTTATCAAGATGGCGGAACATGTTTTGGGGGGTTTCCGGCAACTATCGTGTTTTTCAACTGTACACAAACTGTGTACTTACTCGTACATACTAGTTACGACTCGTGGTCCCACTAGTGGTACAGTATCTCGATATAATGGGCTCGTAGTCCCACTGTCTGGTGGGATCATCAGTCAGCCGTAATGCAGTTGCTCTTTTGGTCCCACTAATTTGACAATAAACAATATCATTCGATTTTGTTTGATCTCAATGTAATTTATGTGCAATGGCAAAGTAATCATGCTACGCCGCAGATGGTAGCAGTTTTTTTTGTTAACGGGGGGGGGGGGGGGGGATCTTCGGAAGATACCCTGCCTCCTGGAGGAGAGACCGGATGTGAGATTATTACTCTGGTCTGTGATCTCCAGAGTCTTGGGCTCTTCCTGGGAGGTGTGTATATTCCACCTCCCGGTTCCTCCCGTCACAGCAGCGCGCGGCCATGGCACGCTGCTGCCTTCCCCATCTGCATCTACTACTTTAACCTAACTCTACTAAGTTTCGCTACTAAGTATTTGTCATCACAGCTGAAACAGAACAGACTGTTATCAACTTATAATTATGAATCATACAAAACATCCCAATGGTACTAAAATCGAAAACTTTTACAACCCCTAAGGTGGATATTCGGCAACATTTTAATCCTGGTATTAATTCGTCAATTGTCTATACAAAATTGATAATGGGGTTAGCATTAATTCGACGATTAACGGTTTTTCCAAGACAACCTTATCTTATGATAGGGAAAAACCCAGCGGCACTTCGACCCTTGAGGATCTTTTGTGCCTACCCCATTTACACAATGGTCATCTCAGTGTGCAGGTTTCCTCACGATGTTTTCCTTCACCATTAGAGCAGTCGGTAAATGTACGTAACTCTTGGAAAAAATCCGTAAAACTCATTGGTACATGGCATTGCAAGGTTTCGAACCCGGACCTCCCGCATGGGAGTCCGGCGTCCTAGCCACTAGACCACCGACGCTAACATTAAATCCCCTAAAAATTCCTACCCATCTCCCTCGTCCCCGCACCCTGGCAACACCACGATATCAAATAACAAATTAATCACCTTTCCCACACGTCCTTTACGTTAGCAACACTGTATCTAGTAATAAACCATAAATTCATACACCTTTGTTTACAAGTAATTTACACGCCTATGGCCGCCATGTTGGTTCCCATGGGATGAGGAAGGACACGTTTGGTATTAGGAACCAGGAGCAGGGTCGGCTTAAGGTATGTGGGTCCATGAAACTTTAGTTTTTTGGGCCACTTTACGGGTGCTACTCTATATGATAAAGTGCCTCTTACCTTGTCTCTGCCTGCCTCGCGGTCGCGCCCTCGGTTTAATGTCATTTTCCATCACTGTCATGTTTAGTTATAGCTCTTTATATGGTTACCATTTTTTTGGGAATTTTGTCGTGTTAGAATCTTGAAAATCACTCGAACGTTGTGACGTCTGTTTTGAAAAAAAAAAACAGTTTACCAACGTCGAGATTATGGGAAAGTCGTATGCATCAGGAACGCGTAGTGGCTTGCATTCCAAGTGCAATTGGAGGTAAAGTTGCCGAATTCACACCAACTGTCGTTTTTCACTCCCAATTCACTGTTTTATATAACGTTCACTTATCACGGACGATTTTTACACTAGTTTTACGAAAATATAACCACTGCAAACCGTTTTTAAACAGTAAAATAGGACGAACACGCCATGACAGCATGAACGCTCAACGACCGACGCGTGGAAATACGGACATTGTAATTCTTAAACTCTCGGTCTAGGATCTGACCACCATCCTATGAGGACAGTCACATAAGCGCTTTTTATTGTATAAGGAGAGCAGACGAGCAAACTGGTCAACTGGTCAGTAAGTGGTCATCATCACCCATAGACGTCTCAACTCACTGTAAACGAACGCTGAACGTAAGCGATGAATATGATGATGATACTATTCACCATTGTTTGGCAGACAGCCGAGGGCCACAGACCACGGGCGGGGCCAATACCTAAAGACGGCACTGGCCAGCCACGGATCTAGAACAGGGACCCTGTAGTAGGCCACGTGATACAGTGTGCTTCGGTTACTAATAATTTATGCCATAGGCAGTTGGACTATCCTCAGGGGAGGGTGACATGGTCGTTATACAGGTGTGGATTTGGGATAAAGGTTGTGGGTTCTATGTTTCATAGTATAAAAAAAAAAATTGAAATAAATCGAAAAGAAATTCCATTTATTTATTTACATTCGTGAATGAAAAACGTGACACATTTTTCAAGATGGCGGCTGAATAAAATAAAAATTTTATTTTTTTAGCATTTCGTGCTTATTTGTTACAAAAAATTGTAATAAAGCTAATCCCGTTATCTTTATTACAATTTTTTGTAACAAATAAGCACGAAATGTTAAAAAAATAAAATTTTTATTTTATTCGGCCGCCATCTTGAAAAATGTGTCACGTTTTTCATTCACGAATGTAAATAAATAAATTGAATTTCTTTTTATATCCTTTTTATAAAGAGTATCAAATTAGACGTAGATATTAGGGGAGGACTTAATCACAATAACTCGGAAACTATTACAGCTATGAACATAAATAAGGGCTTGATTTAAGAGTCAAGATATGCAAATTAATTCGCTCTTTGACAACTTTCTCGGTTCTTGCTTTGTTCTTGCACAATTTAGAATTAAAAAAGAAAATTCTGCTTGTTGCCAAATTGTAAAAACAATTGACCAACTGCTTAAGTCCGTCATCGATTATAATATTATCTTTACAGATAATTTCTAAAAAATAATTGGTACCAGTAAATGAACACTAACTTATACTATGTAACAAAAAACCCCTATAGTCCCGAAAGGGGGATGTTCAGTATCTATAACTGAACAACTTTCAATATGTTACAAACACTGAAATCGCGAAAAAAAAACCAGCTGTATCATATAGGTAGAGCTTTTATATGAAATCGTTGATTTTTTTCGCGATTACAAAATTGGTCCCGTAGTGAAAGTTGTTCAGTTATGGATACTGAAAACCCCTCTTTCAGGATTATAGGCGTTTTTTGTTACATCCTGTATGTAGATAGAGATATTCTCTACGAATATTTAGGTTTGGGGCTCCAATTTCAGGCTCTGTATAGCTTAATTAAGGCCCCGTAGAAAATTAAAATTCGTATTACTAGAATTTTGGGACAAATAAGAATTCCAGCAGAAACCTTCAGCAGTTTAATAATGATAGAAGACGGCCGGAAGTCGCCCATTTTGTTATATTAACTGTTGCTTCGAGATAGCTCTGACAACAGACACGACTTGGAATTCCACGGGGCCTGGAATACTTGACAAATAAACCTCGCTAGGGTTGTCACAAACACAAAAATAAATGTCGTCAGGTTAGTGGCCTCGAATCGATGCTATTGTATTAATTTAACTAATAAAATAAGATAAAGTAAAGTAAAAGTAAAATACACTTTATTGCACTAATAGAAAACAACAAACAAAATATTGAAAAGGAAATAGTGAAGTACCTACAATAAGATAATAATAGCACCTTATAATTATGGTTTCCTTTGGTTTATTAGCTATGTGTGGCTATTTTGAAGTCCAAAGGGGTAACCCTAACAGCATAACTGCGAGAGGCAGTTCCCTTGCCGGCGTCGGGGACACAATTAGTCATGTGTTTTATGAGGCAAAATAGGGAATCGCCCCAGACGCAAGCGTTGCCGAATGAGTATTATTGTGGAATGACCCGCTGGATGACTGTTCAGCGAGATAATGTGAATTTGGACTGAGAAAGGCAAGTTTATGGAGGCTGGGTATGATGTCTAAAGAAGAGTAGTACATTATAGTCAGTGAGTCTACCCGCCTCACCGGGAAAATACTTCTTAGATTGCCTCTCCGTTTAGAAATCCATATAAAACTTTCGAGTTACTTATGTCATTTTTGCATATTTCTGAATGACGGATTTTCGGACGTATTTGTACATTTACCGATTGCTCTGACGGTGAAGGAAAACATCATGAGGAAACCTGCACACTGACATAACCAGTGTGTGAAATGGGGAAGGCAATGAACATGAAAATAAAAAGGTTTATCCACTTATTTCAAGGCACAATAATAGGACCTCCGACTTACAAACCAGGTCGAAACCTGTATCTTGGAAGTGGGGACTCCGTCGCACTTTCCGTGCAAGCATATGACAATTTATAACATTACATTAGTAACTATATACTATACCTAAAAGGAATTTGGAACAAGTGAATCAAAAGGAATTTAGGAAAGATAAATAGCATAAATAGAACCACCCCATTAAATCTGCCAAGAGAGTCGTTCTATGTGATCTCAGCAATGAGGACTACGACTTAAAAGAAGTGTATTAGAATATAATTCTTTATTTCATACTACACAATTTGAAATATACATGTCAAAAATATAATTCTTATTTGTAGAATGATCGTCAGATAAATTAATTAATGATGTTTAACGGGAGCCGCACGTGCGAGATAGTAGAGAGCTGATGAGAGCAGATGAGGAGAGGAGAGGAGAAAGATTGGAAACTTTTTGGTGCGACCAGTGACCACGTCCAAGAGGACTGGCCATATCGATCGGTGACGTTAACGTTCCAATGATGTTTTAATGAAACTCGCTGAATTTTGTCAATTCTGTATAAAATAAATCGTAATTTCCCTTTTATTTCCAATCTCCGTTATACTTAGAGTATTTTTTTTCTCATTCCTTTTGTCACAGTCCTCTTGTAACCATCTATCACTTAAAATATTACTATTTCCACTGAATCTACAGTCTTTTAATCAGTCCGTTCTCTCGCTCGTCTAATTTGGTCTATAGTTCAATTCAATACTACCTTTCTAACTCTTAGCGGAACAACTTTCGTGTTTTCCAACGCGTGTCAGCCGCACACAACCACAAAAACAGACTGTAGAGGTACAGTCGACGACAAGTCACGCCTGCCTCACTTATGTCAAGTTTCAGGATAGTTAGAATGAGCTCCTCTGAAATCGATTCTGCAGAGTTAGTCTGCTTGGGGAGATGTCATCCTTTTACCTATTACTGCCGTAGTGCGGTAATACTTGCATTGCTGTGTTCCGGTTTGAAACGTTAAGGAGCCAGCGTGATTACCGGTACAAAGGATCTACATCTTCAATGTTAGTGGCGCATTCAAAATCCTATAATAACATTATAGCGAGGTGAGAGTCTATGGGTGAAATTAAACGATTTGTGGTAGGGTAGGGTAGGTGAAATCGATATGTGTTTGTGACATTTTCCGCCCTTTCCCATTTCCATTTAATGCTCCCAAAAACGCTAAAAGGACAATTTTTAAATTTTTGGGACAACTGAGATACAAGGCAGAAATAGTTAAAAACAATTATGAATTAGGTTTAGACTTAGAATTACAATAATTTATTTCATACTACACAATTTGAAATCTACATATCAAAAATATAATTCTTATTTGTAGAATGATCGTCAGATAAATTTATTTAAAATAAATAATGTAATAAATATTGAAAATAAATTGGCAGGTAACTATATACGTAAGTACCTATAATGTAAAGAATGTGAATTATGGAGATGATTTTAATGTCGGGTAAATACATAATAAAGATGTTAAATTCAAAATTTCATGTCCATAAATTACTTAACTGAATAAAATTCTTTATCTAATAAAAGGTTTCTCAGTCGGCGATTATACGTTTCGTCATTAAGTTCATTATTCAAGTGCTCATATAGCGTCGGACCGATGACGTGCGGATTTCTAGTCGCAAGTGTAGTGCGTCGCGGCACTACCTTCAATCTCCCAGTGTTACGGAGTATATGACCCCCGCCTTCCCTGCGTTCAAAAGCATGTAAATTTCGTCTGACATATACTAGTATTACAAATAGGTATAAAGAGTACTTTGGGCTTAACTCTTTCAATGATTCTTAGTGCTCGCTTTTGTAGTAAAAACACGCGATTTAAATCAGTGGAGTCACCCCACAATATAGTGCCGTAAGACATTATAGAGAGAAAGTGAGCACCTACGGTACCTACGGTATACTTGTTTCAGCAGATTTGTTAGACTGTACGCTCGACCCAGCTATGCGTGACCGCTGTTATCTCTCTGACTGTACTTATCTAAGACGAATGGCCGGCGCGGCTGTTTAGAGAAACGGAGATAAGTTAACAAGGGCTGGCAGCACTGAGCTTCAGTGTGGTCAGGGTTCTAGTTAGGGGAAGGGTTGCGTGCGAATAACCAGCTGAAAAATAAGCGCTGTGGCTTGCCACAGCATTATGCTGAGCTGGTATCCCTTGGCACTGTACCGCGCCGGATCTTTTGTACTGAATGTATTTTATCTTTTTGTATACTTATGTATTGTGTACTTAGAGTGTCGGTGGCCTAGTGGAGAGCGTCGATGGTCTAGTGCAGCCTTTCCCAAAGTGGGCGATAACGCCCCCTTGTGGGCGCTGCAGGCCTAAAGGGGGGTGGTAAGAGACCCAGAATAAAAATGGGGGCGTTGTGTAGAGGCTTTGGGGGTGATTTGTAATTTCATTTAGCTAAGAGGCCTCTTAGACACCGACTGCATGAGCTCTCGACTCTCAACTACAACTTGTGAACATCAACTAATATTAGTTAAGAGATTGCTCATACTTGGTTCGCTATTTCTCTCCGCGTAGTTCATATATCTGTCCTGTTTTATTGAATATATGAAATAAAAATCATGTCAATCGGTCGCTTCGTTTCGAAATGAAAGTAGACACAAACAAACAAATAAAAAGGTAACAGACATACTTTCGCATTTTAATAGTTATTAGTACTCCTAGATAGGTAATTTTCGTAGATAGTAGACCGCGGGCAATCATGTTTTAACAAGTTTTTGTTAAATAACCTGAATTGTGCATTCCTGTATCAATTGGCTGGTTCATAAGTCATCTGTAAGATTGTTTATTCAATAAACAATCTTACAGATCGTTTAAATTCAAAACTTTGTTTTAATTTGTATAAAAATACCCTTAAATAAGATTAAGTATGCTTTTTATTGCTCTGAAATAGGATATGGCATGTTTAAAATTAAAAATTGCAATAGCTATATTTAAGGTGTGCAACAGATACGAGTAGTAAGTTTAAAATAATTGGGGGGGCGTTTGAACATTTTTGATTCTCAAAGTGGGCGGTGGGCGAAATAAGTTTGGGAACCTGTGGTCTAGTGGCTAGGACACCGGACTCCCATGCAGGAGGTCCGGGATCGTAACCATTGCAATGCCATGTACCAATGAGTTTTTCGGATTTTTTCGAAGACTTACGTACATTTATCGACTGCTCTAACGGTAAAGGAAAACATCGTGAGGAAACCTGCATGTCTAAGGAAATTAAAAGTTTTCGAAGGCGTGTGAAATCCACCACTCAGCACTGGGCCCGATCGGTGGATCATGGCCCGTACCCCCTTGTGCAAGGGAGACCTGTACCCCAACAGTGGGGTCATTAATAGGCTGATGATGATGCCTTGCTGTATTCTGGTGCTGAATATATGTTTTTCAATTTCGAGGAGTTGTGGGTCAAAATTCCAGATGTCTATAGAAAATTAGGATTGCAAACCATCAGATTACGTAGTATCTAATTTTCCTTGTGGTAAGTGGTCACTACCGCCAATAGACATCAAATCTCACTTCACTAAAATATTACTAAAAGTTTTCGATGCGCTGCTAACCTTGATGACTCACGTGGAGTGCCATATGTGCTGGTGATTACGATGGATCTCTTACCTTTAAAACCGATACACTAGCCATACAAGCATTGTTACCTGCCCAGGATCCTACACATCAAGCAGATTCAGGCCTGCACATCAGACTCTACCACCTTTTAGAGCTATGTTAGTCATGCTCTCACTATCGCTCCCACTGACATCTTGGGATAAGGGGTGAAATGAAAAACAGCGCTGCATATTTGGTACCCGATTATGTCAGCATTTGCTGACTTTCCCCCCTTTTGCCAAATATACATAGTGCTTTGTTATCTGTGTGTTCTCTAATTGTTATCTGTTGTTTTCTATTTGTGCAATTTACTTACTACTACTTACTTACTAAGTGCATTTTACTCACTTACTTTACTTATTTATGCATGGGGAGTTATGGGGTCTTTAACACTGATAAAGAAACCATAAAGTCCCATAAAGGGAATATCGTTAATGAAAAATTGATAGTCTAGGCTACACTCACCTTGAATATCCAGGAGCACCGCCTGGGAGCTCCCACGGTCTTTAGTTCAGGCACAAAACACGTGGAGGTTTTGCGGTTAAATCGCGCACGGGTTACCTAAGTGTGAAAAAAAAAGATATTTGTTTGCAACTGAACGTCAAGGTAGATTATGCCCTGGCGCAATATACGCCTCAGATCCTAAAGTGCAGGATCGCCTGGGGAGGTACCACTACTCTCTTATCTATTTTTGTCTCAAAGCAGAAATACTTGCAGGGTAAGATAGACAGCGTAATTACCGGCACATGAGACACTCATCTAAGTCCTCAAGGTTAGCAGCGAATCGAAAACTTTATAATAATAACACAGTGATGTGAGATGTCTATGGACGATGGTGACCACTTTTTTTTTAATTTTTTAATTTTCTACTAAACCCGCATTTGACCTCGATCTCGCCTGATGGTAAGCGACGATGAGGTCGACGATGGAGCATGCGGGTCCAGTAAATGCCTATTCACTCTGGCCTTGAAGATCCCAAGGTTGTAGGTTTAGGGAATTACAGACGCCGGCAGGCTGTTCCATTCCTTAGCCGCTCGCATAATGAACGAAGAAGCAAATCGCTTCGTACGAGCAGATGGGATATCAACAACATAAGTATGGAACCCCTCCCCGCGTCTGGTAGTCCGAAGGCAAGACTTACCACCAGGTGACCTTGGTCGTCTGCTCTCCTAGTAGTACTCCAGGAGTACTACACTCCTGAGTCGAGAAAATGGGAAAGTATATTATAATCAATATATTTTTGGTTTCTACACCTATTGGGTAAAATTGTGTTGAAACGTACGTATATATTTATAAGACCTCAATGTTAGATACATTGAGGTCTTAGTCAGAGAGAAGTCAGAGAGAAAAGAGTAAAAGAAAGAAAATTTTTGAAAAAGAAATTGAAAAATGAAATTTTAAGATCTGATTGTACATTTAGCTTGCAATAAATAAATATAAAAAAAAAGCAACGAATTTATTGAACAAGCAGTTTATACAAGTTCCCGTTACCATTATCACACTGTACCGTTACTGTAGGCCGCATAAGATAAACAACTATGTAGTTTACTCCTATGGGAAATACACTAAGACTTCTAACCCAAGGGCGAGCGTTAACAGGCAAGGTATTATGCATTCAGCTCATATTTAAGCTCTATGTGATCTGAAGCAAATCGCTCAAAGCTCTAAGAGCTTCGGGTTGAAACATACAGGTTTGTATTGCTATGATTAACGCGGCGGTTATCTTGCTAAGATATTATGCATTCAGCCCATTTAAGGTTATTTATGCTAATACTTAGTTACTTTGATGGCCTCCGCTGTATATTATGTTGATATTCAGATTTGGTCAACAAGGGAATACATACCTATTATGTGAAATTTTGAAGACTGTAATGACAGTAGAAACAGAAATATCATTTATTTGTAAATATAGGTAATGCAGATGTTACATTGTGTTTCAGTATCCCGATACTCTGCCCGAAAGCGTACAAATTTTTGTTCAATTAATAAATCAATCAATCATAAATTATCATCAATAAAATAATCAATCATAATAAAATAATCAATCATAATAAATTAGCAAAATAATAATAAAGGTAACAAAACAAAAACATCAAAATGTTTACTGATATGTCTCAATTTAAAAAATTATATAAGAATTAACAATAAAGATAGGTTTTTTAACTTTAATTAAATTTTGATTATGTCATCTCATGTATCTTCTTCAGTTTCATGTCATCTCATGTATCTTCTTTAGTTTAGGCGCTAGACCCGCATGACACGCGGACGAACTGACGTCGAGCGAAGGCAGTAAGGCTTATTCTTCGTGCTGTAATACCTGGGTTCTCCAAGGCTCCGTTTTCCCTTACGGTTACGGATCCATAAAAACGCGAGAGACACCTTATAAAAGCGACCCGTATGTTTTCACGTGAAACGCGCGTAGCGACCACACGTATCCCGGAATTTGGGACACCGGAAAAGTCGCGAAGTTTCCGGAATTCCAGCAATTTCGGCCAGAAAGGAGGAATTCGAGGAGTGGAATAGCTTGCCTTTTATTGCTTTTATATCTCGTTTGTCACAAAGGGACGGGAGATGCTTAATTATGGAGGAAATATACGAGAGCTTTAAGCTCTAAGTTATGTATGCCTTATGTGTGCTTTTGTAGGATGGGAGATTTAGTTCAGAACAAAAGTTTGAATACAAAAGTTCATTGGATCAACTAGCTTTTCAGGTTTAAGGTTTTCAGGGTATCATAGTCAATAAGGAATCGTCATGGTTTCGTCATGTCTGTCTGTTTGTCTACATGTCTACATTGTCTACATGAATTACATTCATACATACATAAATTCCCACGTCCATAATCTTCGGGGGGAGGGCGGAGGGGGGGGGGGAGAGGAACCACCTTCAATCACAGGTAATTCCTACTTTTCGCCGTAAGATTTGGTGGACAATCGTGAGAGGTGGCGAGCCTACCGCCGTCTACTGGGTGTAGAATAGTATTCACTATTCGTACGGACCCACCTTAATTAGAGTTACAATAAATCGGCAAAAATATTAATAATTTTGGTAATAATCTAGGTAGATTCAACTAAAATTATGACGGAAACAGACCCAGCACTAAAGTTACATTGTAAAATAGAACTTGATAATGTTATTTAAGTAGTTCATTTGTTCAAATTGTATGAAATAAATCGCAAAATATTTAAATATAGTTTTTGGGTACTTCATATACAAATAAAGTCACGGAACATAAAAATAATTCGACCTATGTTTCTTAGCGAAAGTTGTTCACTTCACCGAATACAAATTTCAAGGAACGACGACGGTCGTTAATTATAATAGGTCCTGGTAAATACTCACTTACAAAATAAAATTCTACCTCGCCTATTTAGATTTAAAAAAATACCTACTGGTTATGTTTTTGTTAAGTTTAATTTGGATTTTAATTTTAGTTTTCAATTCGATTTTATTTGATTTTAAATTATTTTCTCCATAAGGGAAACGATTTAATAAAATAACACTAAAATACTCGTACATATTTAAGCTAAAATTACAAAATACCTTACTATTTTATAAGTAAAATACCTGTATTTTGCCACTATCATTTATATTTTTTAACAAGGCATTGGCAACACAGGCCATCAGCCTAAACATTAATCGATTTAAAACAGTTTTTAGTTTTTCAGCATCAAAATGTTGTGGTGTAGACACATTTTAACACTACTAGAAGTTATGACGGAAATTTCAACCGGTCTAGTCTCTGTCGAATTCTCATGGCCCGCCGCAGAATCACAGAGTGAAACTACACAACGAACCACTAGCGAGAAGTTTATTTTAAGAGTTCAACACATTGTCACTGTTACTGAAGTTTGCTTGATAAAACTACACTGATTTTAGCTATCAAAATCATCAGAAAACACGTTTTGAGCAATATAATAAACACCGTAGATCCTTCTCCATCGACTTTCCCGCCAAAACTCCTATTATTTATATTATAGGGAGTGTTTAAATGTCATGAAATGAACAACTTTTTTTATGGAAAATACTTATTTAGTATAACTTAGTAAGTTAAGTGAAAGTACCAATCAAATCCAATCCAAGTCAGTAAGTTGAACGACCGATTTGTACCGAACGTCCAAAAATGCGAATTAAGATTTATTCCGTTGCAAGGCCGTGGGTATGAATGTAAATATAAATTATACACTTACCTACTGTTTTAACATAATTGTATGAGTATGTATTCTTATCTTCACGATACTACGAAATCTATGTTTAATCGCCTTATCTTTTACACAATAAATGATAATTCTTATTGACCTACCCAGTCACAAAACTGTTTTCGAACGCATCGTCGCCATTTTGAAATTCCGGGACGACGGCGAAACGGCGGGAAATGATTTATTGTCAATAAAACCTGGCTGAATGCGTTACGACCTTTGCCATCCCGGTGGGATAGGGAAAAATGTGAATATTGTTTTTGTGAAGTGATTTTTTCATTTGAATCGTGATTTGGTGTGATAAAAGTGGGGAAAAGTGGACAGAATCTTTGAAAGTTTGAAATATAGGTAAATTGTAAACTAAGTTATCAAGATTGAACCGAACTTGAAACCTCCGAATATGTATTGTACAACATGCATCCAACACACATTATGTATTGTACAACATGCATCCAACACACATTATGTATTGTACAACATGCAACCAACACACATTATGCCTATCCTTTAGCACTTTGTCACTTTAAATTAATAGTCACATTCATACGAATGCAAGGAATCATAACAATAACATATTGCGGTAGGATTCCACAATACATAATGGCAGCTTGATGTGTCTTCAACTGTACATATATAACACATTATCAACAATTCAATCATAAGTACAGTCAACCACAGGTCAACCTACCCAATACGTCAAAATTTGAGAATCTTAAATATACCATATTGCGCAGACATAATGTTGAGATTTAATCGAAGGTTTTTGACAGATGTACAATTTTCCATTTAAGTTTAAGTACACCGCGACAAGGATCTTTTGGCGCGTGGCAAAAATCAGAACTAACGCCCCCATCCTTTTTTCCCTTTAATTATGGCCCCTGCTAGTGTACACTGCAATTTGGCCAATGACCGAATTCAATTGAATTTCAATTTTCAATTTCAATTTTCAATTTCGACCGTGTCAGAATCTTGAAAATAACTCGAACGTTTTAGCGTCTGTTTTGAAAAAAATAGTTTACCAACGTCGAGATTATGCGAGAGTCGTATGCATCAGGATACGACTTTTCACTCCTTTTTCACTGTCTTATATAACGTTTACTTATCACGGACAATTTTTAAGTAAAATACACTATTTTTACGGAAAAATGACCACTGTAAACCGTTTTTAAACAATAAAATAGGCCGAACACGCCATGACAGCATGAAAGCTCAACATAACCTCCACCGCCATCCTTGTACAAACGTACTTCATGACAGTTCGTTATACAAAAAATTATACCAACCCTGGCATGTCATCCACGCGGCAAAAGATCCTTGTCGAACTGTACGAGTACATTGGTAGCAGGTAGTGAGTATGAGTAGTGTTGCTATTGCTATTAAACTAATTGATTGCGTTTCTACAACTGTCATCTATAGGGTTACCACCATTAAATATAAAGGGAGCGAAAGTGGTTATTTGAATCTATTTGCAGCGCATGCCGAAATTGAACACAGAATGCATGCTAAATACTTTTGGTCAAATAACCAATGGGTTATGTTGGATGTTTATCCACAGAAACCCCCCTCGATGGCTGACCTCATCAATGTCGGAGGGCTCCTGGATCTCCTGTGGAACGCACCGGTGCGATGCCCCCCTAGCACTTTGCTTTGGGCTTCCTGAAATAAAATAAAAACCCCTCCCTATATTGCGGACGTAATGAATGAACCAATTTTTTCATTTGAATTTCATAACTCATATATAACACAGATTATTAAAGTACCATGACAGGGATTTTTGTTTTCTTTCACAAGACTGTCGCTTTTATCTTGTTTTATATTGTTTATAGTATTAATTTTGTCAGTTTTATATTTTCTTGGCTTGGCTAACGTCTGTTACATGTTCATTTGTACTGGTCACAGAAGAGATCTGTCCTCCGAGATACAGGAACTTCCTAATTCGGAGGTCAGCGTTTATTGTTACCTTTTGATCACTAATTTCAAGAGCGTCGGTGGCCTAGTGGCTAGGTTGCCGGACTCCCATGCGAGAGGTCAGGGTTCGAAACCATGCAATGCCATGTACCAATGACTTTTTCCGATTTTTTCGAAGACTTACGTACATTTACCGACTGCTCTAACGGTGAAGGAAAACATCGTGACGAAACCTGCATGTCTGTGAGGAAATTAAAAGTTTCCGAAGGCGTGTGAAATCCACCAATCAGCACTGGGTCCGCTTGGTGGATCATGGCCCGTACCCCTTATGCCCCAACAGTGGGGCCATTAATAGGCTGATGACATCTGACGATAACTAGTTTTATTTAGTTTAATATAACCTATACTTTCTTGTATAAGTCCTTGCGTATGGACTATGGATACTTTGTCATCTTACCGCATTAATAAACTTATTCTTCTTTTCTTGTTCCTAATTTAAATACGTATTTAAAATTATTGGGAGTGGTAGCCCTAATGGCAACACATTGACGTGCGGTAATGAAATGGTAATCGATTTCCGCCGATAGCTTACAACTCGTAGTCCATTTGACAACTAATTTCATTGAATGGCAGCACCTAGTGAATGGGTTTCGCTTAGAATTAGAATAATTTTATTTCATGCTACACAATTTGAAATCTACATGTCTTGTCATGTCAAAATATAATTCTTATTTGTAGAATGATCGTCAGATAAATTAATTTAAAATAAAATAAAATATTGAAATTGAAATTGAAAACGTTTATTTAGCGCTGTAAACACCAGAATACAGAAGTATACAAAGTTTAATACATGCAGCACAGAACATCTGGTGTGGTACAGTGCCAAAAAGGGTACACCAGCTCAGCATAATGCTGAGGCAAGCCACAGTGCTGATTTTC
Organism: Hofmannophila pseudospretella; assembly: GCA_947369225.1. NCBI lineage: Eukaryota > Metazoa > Arthropoda > Insecta > Lepidoptera > Oecophoridae > Hofmannophila > Hofmannophila pseudospretella. Next base: position 1,627,086 of record OX376324.1, read on the forward strand.
AGCTGGTCCCTCAGTGACTGCACGGACGAAGAAAGCAACAGTGTGTGCGTGTTGAGACGTATGTAAATAATGTAATAAACATTGAAAAAAATATTTCATATACATTATTTAATTACATATTCATATACTTATTTTCATACACTTAATCTAGGTAAGTTACTATTTCAATGCTCATTTTGTCGGTCTTATCGTGGTCCCACCGTTACTCGTAGTCCCTCTAGTCAGAAAATGTAGGTTCGTAGTATATTTTCTGACTAGTGGGACTACCAGTATAATAGTTGTAGATTACGGCTCGTGGTCGCTCTATTTTTAAGTGTAATGAAGTCGTTCAGAAACTGCATTACGGCTGACTGATGATCCCACCAGACAGTGGGACCACGAGTCCATTATATCGAGAAACTGTACCACTAGTGCATCAAATAGGATTACGAGTCGTAACCCCTAATTTATTGTCAACATTCAGTACAGCAAACATTTTTTCTGTATTGGGAGAGACGAGCAAACTGGCCACCTGGCCACCTGATGGTGAGTGGTAATCAAGCCCGTAGACATCTAGGACTCGAGCTCGACTTGACTCTATCCTCGGGGCCTAGTTACTACACTGAGTCCTTCATAATCATAATTCCTAATTCCAGTATCTCCATTCCGCCTTCGGACTACCAGGCGCGGGGAGGGGTTCCATCCTTATGTTGTTGATATCCCATCTGCTCGTACGAACGTTTATTATGCGAACGGCTAAGGAATGGAACAGCCTGCCGCCGTCTGTATTTCCCGAAATCTACAACCTTGGGATCTTCAAGGTCAGAGTGAATAGGCATTTACTGGACCATCGTTCTGCTCCAAAAATGCTCCATCGTCGACCTCATCGTCGCTTACCATCAGACGAGATCGAGGTCAAATGCGGGTTTAGGGGCCAATAAAAAAAACTCTATTCGAGTCTTAACATTTGCGACTCGAAGACTCGAGTCCTTTCGAGACGAGGACACTAGTATAAATTCGGCAACTAATATAGGCGCGAGATCTCCAGCTCACGTACGTACGCCAATCACGTAGCCGCAACAAAACACGGTTATCTAATATGCATTTTATTGTTGACTGTACTAGGCGCCGCCGAAAACTTGCCGTATAGTTGGGTAGAGTCGGCAGAAAAAGAATTAGTACAGTTAAAAAAAAGTAGGTATCTTATCTTATGATAGGGGGCCGGGAATAACCCCAGCGGCATTTAGACCCTTGAGGATCTTTTGTGCCTACCCCATTTTACACACTGGTCATCTCAGTGTGCAGGTTTCCTCACGATGTTTTCCTTCACCTTTAGAGCAGTCGGTAAATGTACGTAAGTCTTCGAAATAAAGTAGGTAAATATGTTATGTGAGGACATTTGAAGTAGTGCTTAAAATATTCGAATAAGTCAGTACTATCGGATTCGAAACAGAATCTTCTATTATTTTATTATATTCTGATATTTTCTATTTTATTCTATTCTACCAAATAACTCGATATTAGAATATTCCAATACTGGAATTAAGCTTTAATTTGGAATTTATGATCAATATTTTATATAACTTGTATTGGATAGATAATTTCTCTGGCTAATTGATGGTATTTAATTTCCTTTACTTAACTCTGTTAGATTAATAAAATTAATAACAGAGTTATTAACATTAGTAATAAAATAGTTATTAATTTTATTAACTAAGTTTAGCGAGCTTTACCTATGTATCAAAAGTATATAAACTAATAAGTATTTCATATTTCACTTTTCTGCACTATACTGCCGGTAACCTATTAACCATTTTTCTATCAGCTAGGTTGCCTGGAAGAGATCGCACTGAGCGATAAGGCCGCCTTTGTACACTTATTCTATGCTTCCTTTCTTAAGTAAATTTCTTGTGTGAAATAAAGTATTAATCTATCTAACCATGTAAGTTATTAAATACTACTTTGAAGAAATCGTTATGATAGCGTATATTTAGCGTATCATCCTGTTAACCCCGGATTTGCCGTGTATTATTTACCAACGTTTTAAATCCTAAAAATAATTCAAAGCTTTCAAATTTTTGTACCAACGGTCCCCACAAGTCTTCGCGTAGCGTCGTAGCCACAAGTCGCGTAGCCGCGTAGCACACGCGTGCAAGTTTGATGAGGCTGTAGCCGCCACATGCCGCCTTATTTGTTCGACAACTGTACCACGTCCCAGTTAGTAAGTATAGCTTATGCTGTAATTCGGTAAATTTCTGGAAATATCATGATAATTATTGATCTTAATTTAGGTACTTTAATAATATTTTTTATTTATTTGATACATTACATTATACATTAAACTATACTAAACGTTGGACTCCGCACTAGGCAACAGCCTGAATCGCGGAGGCCGGTTACATTTTCCTTATCTAATAATTACATCAATTTATACTAAGATATATTTATTTATGAGATATTTAATTATTATTATTTTATATTAATTTTATTACTTATTTATATTATACATTTATTAAAATAAACAGAAATAAGGATGAGAAAGTAATTAACTATGGGGTGTTGTACGACGATGAGCGTGAGTGTGCTAGGGTGTCTTAAGGTGAGTGTGTGTGTGGATGAGTGTATAATGTGGTTTGGTGAAAGAGGGAGGATATTCATGGTGAGTGCAGTCATGTGTGCCGTGGAAGTCAGTGATAGAGCGATCGCGAAACAATATTTTCGGTTTCATCATAAATACTTTAAATTATTCTTCGGTATGGCTGCAAATAGATCTGTGGCGACGCAAGACGCGCGCCATTACGATTACCTACTCACATCGGTGTAGAACGCGCTATTGAAATTTTCCTGGGACTTCGTATATATACGAGTTCCAAACATCCATAGTTGGATCAGGACATCTGGTCACTAGGCACAACACCCCGCCTAGTGGAAGATCTTCCCTTTTCCCTTTCATACAATTGACGTTACGTCATCCGTGTCCTCACATAGCGCGTTCCTACAGATTTTCAGGGTCGATAAACTCAGAAGTCCCAAAAAAGATTTGATCATATGGTAGGTATCCTAGGTAACTTTATTTAGATCGCCCTTCCTCCAAAATGTTAAATAATTTACTACCATCAGTCAAGAAAAAAAGAATTAGGTAAATGTTCTCCGAAAGAAGAATACACATTCCCTGAGGCGTCATTGGTTTCGTTTGAATGTCTATGGGAAATAGTGTGTAAGAAAATTGATAAATTATTCCTGAAAACTGTGCTGTGCTATAATTATTATTTAGAAGATCTCTAGTCATAGGTAAGACAGACTATATGTATTAGAGTGAAAAACTAACCTCAAGTTTTCTTTGTTCCAGGGGCGGACTGCGAACACAGTGGGCCGTGTTGTGGTAGACAAGTAAAAGTGTTCAGTGCACACAAGATGGCGGCGCGGTGAACACGCTGGCGGGATACGGGCGGCACGCGGCGTACGGCGGTGCGGCGTACCACGCGCGCGCGCCCGCCGTGCCGCTCAACGCCAGTGAGTAGTTTTTTTACATTAGAGTTTATGGCTCTGGGTACAAGTTCTTGTGAGCCGGTTATACAACTTACAAGATAATCTCAGGTTATTTTTTTCCTTAATTTATGAGATAGGCGGTAGATTTCTAGGGGTGACATTGGGAGAAGCTGGCGGGCAGCTGATTTCAAATGATGTTTGAAACAAAACGTTACCAATTTCAGATGGTGACGCGAGGTATATCATATGTTGAAATCTCAGATATCAATAACTTTAAATTAACATTACCCTGAGATTTCAAATAAAAACTCGCCGTAACTATTGAGATAAGGACCGTTCCTACCACAGAGTTATTTTTCCAAACTTTATACGTTGTTACTTATTGAGATCTGGGTTTAGTTTAGTACGGGTTAAACGGCCAACAGCCTTAATCTTTTCGAAATAGTGAAACGTTGGGGGGTCGGTCTGCGACGAGTATCCACTTCTGGCGGCATAAATCCATCCTACACCACTGAATCAAAACCGTAAAAGTGTTCAGCGCACACAAGATATTGACACGGTGAACACGCTGACGGGATAGTTCTATTTTATGAACACTATCCTACCTACGAGTACATTATTATAATAAAAACTGTGCCTTTATGCAACCAGTTGACATCTCTATTAACAAACCGATGGCAAGTGACAATGTACTAGGTAATATGAGTTACTACGTTATCATAATAACAGATCTGTCACGATATGCCGCGGGTCAATGGAACAGTAATCACTGTGCGACTGACTGACCTACATTTAATAAAAGCATAACATTACTTGTTATGGTTGCTACGTTATTTTATTACGTATGTTTTAACGTGTTATGTTCTGTTTGAAACTATATTATTTATTTTTCCTTGTTTTTTTTTATTGACTAATAAACCCGCATTTGACCTCGATCTCGTCTGATGGTAAGCGACGATGAGGTCGACGATGGAGCATGCGGGTCCAGTAAATGCCTATTCACTCTGGCCTTGAAGATCCCAAGGTTGTAGGTTTCGGGAAATACAGACGCCCGCCGGCAGGCTGTTCCATTCCTTAGCCGTTCGCATAATGAACGAAGAAGCAAATCGCTTCGTACGAGCAGATGGGATATCAACAACATAAGGATGGAACCCCTTCCTGCGCCTGGTAGTCCGAAGGCGGAATGGAGATGCTGGAATTAGGTTGTGCAATTCCGATGCGCACTCTCCGAAATGTATCCTATAAAATACCGATAGACAGGCAACCTCGCGCCGATGAATGACATTGTTATGAATATGAATAAATATGAAAGGCTAGTCAGATCGCCCATGTTACTGTACTCGAACATACCTATGTTTGTCCCATTGTCGAGATTGTAGTCTGGTAGTCCGAAGGCGGAATGGAGATGCTGGAATTAGGTCGTGCAATTATTAATTAAGTGTGTCGCCAAAATATCTAAAATAAATAAATGAGAAACTTTGCTTATGCAAAGTTTCTAAAGTTTATACTTTAGAAGAGTCGTATTTATGTCTGTTGTAGAAGATGGTTTTTAAAATTAAATAATGAGAGCAGACGACATCTTACCTCACTGTATTAATATTAGAGGGTTTTTGATGCGCTGCTAACCTTGAGGACTAAGATGGATTGCCTCATGTGCCGGAAATTACGCTGGCACTATTACCCATCAAGCCGAAACACAGAAAGCAAGCATTTCTGCTTCACGGCAGAAATAGATAAGAGGGTGGTACCACCCCAGGCGATCCTTCACATCAGGATCTACCACTACAAAACTAACTATATATACGTACGTACAGTCGTACAGTCAACCACAACCACAAGCTCTAGTATACCAACTGTCAAAAACCTTCGATTTAATCTCAACCTATGACCCTGTGTCTGCGGAGAGCCAGCTTGGGGTGGTACCACCTTTTCACCTATTTCTGCCGCATATGAGTAATGCTTGCATTGTTGTGTTTCGGTTTAAAGCGTAATTACCGATTTATGATGCACTCCATCTTAGTTCTCAAGGTTAGCAACGCATTGAAAACTTTCTAATATCAACAAAGCACCTTACACACAAGTTCTTGCATAACATCAATACCTCATTGTCCCGGTCAAAGATTTTGAAATTCACCCCTATGTAGAGAAGTTTTATAAGGAAGCCGCGTCAGCCAGTTCGCGCTGCGATTTGAGCATTTTCCCATACATTAGTCGGGCACTGAAATGTCAAGTGAAAGTAAGTGTCCTATGGGTCAACTTCGTGGCTCACTGTCAATGCTCACGGCATCATTCTAGAGGAGACGCCACTAGCACAACTCTGTGATCCCGGTATAACACACGCAAATATCAGAAAACTGCCTATCGGCTAACACTGGCAAACCGGCGACCTAATTACAAATTGGCTGCATTTGTGCATTGAATTATTGCACAAATGCAGCCTATTTCGTCCCACCATGCTCCGTGCCAGCTGCATTTAACACAGGAACCAGCTATTGATGGGACAATGAAAGTTGTGACCGAAGACCCAATCTTGATATATTTTAGTCTCTGTTTTTAATGGTACTGGACTGTCATATCTGTGTTCAGAAAATAATCATGTTATGTAAAAATCTATTCAAATTAACAATTAATTAATTATGGTACATACATTAAAAAAATATGTACAGTCATTATCCTACTACTCTCGATCCTGAATCGACCCCCGTCCAAAGGTATCCATTACACCGGCAGCATTACCACGTTGGATAGCCCGTGAGATCCTTTGGACGAGGTACGATCCAGAGCGGGAATCAATGCCCCTCTCTCTTGGCTCTGTAAAAATGGCGAATTTTACAATTATACAAATTATTGCTAACCCAGGACAAAAACAAAACATACAACTTAAAGAGAGGTACAATACAATGTGCATAAGGCGGCCTTATCGCTTTAAGTGATATCTTCCAGGCAACATTCAGGTGATGTAAAAATCATATGGATTCATAATTTACGGGTGAAATTGGCGTATGAAATAGATACTACCCTCAAATAAATAAATAACAATAATAAAGAATGCAACCCTGTGCAAGCTGCAATGCAGTAGTAATAATAGTAATCTAATATTACGTAAATACTATAATATATACAAAAATATAATATTATATATAAAATATAATAGAATTATTGCATGTATAATTAATTAATTATAAATGAACTCGTATTAATTATATATGGATTTATATCTTTCATTCTAATTTCATTTATTTAAAATACATTACAATTACATACAGCACTGAGCCAATTCGAAATTGTAGTCATCAGTAGTAAGTTAACTCACTTACTCACTCACTCAGTAAGTCAGTTAGTTACTCAGTAACTCAGTAAGTCAGTAAGTTAACTCTTGTGTAATTTTATATTAACTTACTGACTTCTTGACTTCTTAAAGGCTGGGTATGAAATGCAAGTTAGGCAAAAAAAAAAGATTATTGCTACCTTATGTTTGCATGACCTAGAAAATACGATTTTGAATTGATGGCCTCTTTTGTTATGAATTTTTGAATTTCAAGACCAAAAACCTAAAAAAATGCAGCTAGTATTGGAAACACTATTGCAACATAGAGGTGCGAATGAAAACACTTGTCCCGGTATGCTATTGTGTAAGTTTGGTATTCTCATTATTGTACCACTGGAGGTATGTCAGAGATATGTGGACGAATACAGGACGAACTCAGATCTATAGTATAGGTAACTAAGTATCTATTTATTGCTAGTTTTCTTATCTTATCTTATGATAGGGGGCCGGAAATAACCCCAGCGGCACTTCGACCCTTGAGGATCTTTTGTGCCTACTCCATTTTACACACTGGTCATCTCAGTGTGCAGGTTTCCTCACTATGTTTTTCCTTCACCGTTAGAGTAGTCGGTAAATGCACGTGTAAGTCTTTGAAAAATACGAAAAACTCATTGGTACATGGCACTGCACGGCTTCGAACACGGACCTCTCGCATGAGAGTCCGGTGTCCTAGCCACTGTGCCACTGACCTCTAGATTGCTAGTTTTACCAAAGTCAATGAAAATTCGGTATTAGCTTTACCTTTTGAATAATTTACTGTGTATTTTGGAGTAGGTACCTGGGAGTCAATCAATTTAATTCTGGTTTTCTGTGAGTTGAAAAATCCAGCTCTGACTCCTTGTCTAATTTGCGCATGGAATGCGCAATAAATGCAACTACCATAATCTAACACACCCCCACCCATACTCACTCTTACCATTATCTTTACTAAATTCCTTTATGATTAAATTTTCCAAATTCCTTTTAGGTCAAGAATATAATTTGTAATTTGCTTGCACAGAAAGTGCGACGGAATCCCGACTTACAAGATACAGGTTTTCGACCTAGTTTGTAAGTCGGAGGTCCTTTTTTTGTGTGCCCTGTAATAAGTAAATAAACTTTTTCATTTTCATTTTTTTTTTCAATTTATTCCCCATTTTGTTCGAAAACCCCCAAATACAGTCCACTATTCGAATTTTCCCCAAAACCCCAGCGACCTATTCGCTATTCGTAACTTTCACATCCAGTATCTATCCGGCCAGACTGACTGCATATAGTCACATCATCTATAAAATCGAAGATCGAAACGTTTTTGTTGAGTCCTTGTATCAAATAATTTAAAGCGACTAATATAACCTGATGTAAGAGCTGGAGCTGGTGGTACACCTTTTTAAGTGGCGAGGACAGGAGAGGAAACCGGTGGGACAGAGGCGAGTCAAGCTGCCTTGACAGTGTATCTAAATTTTGTTTGACTTACCACTGTCACTTGCACTTGCCACTGTAGTCCAAGAACAGCGCTCAAACACAAAAGTGTAGTTTCCATGGTTTCTAAAATTTACAATAAATTGCCAAAAAGCATTGTAGAATTAAGCTAGACTGAATTTAAAAATGAACTATATAAATTGCTCTTAGAAAAATGTTATTACAAATTGAGTGAATTCCTTAGTGATAAGCTGTGACGTCATCAAAATTTAATTAAAGTTGACATTAAATTACTCGTATAATTAATTAAAAACCTATCTTTATTGTAAATCAGAGGCCTGAACAACTCTGACAAATAGGTTGGCCACTAACCATACGATAAGCAAGCAAGCATTGTAAACTAATGTAATTTTTTAACTTGAGACATATCAGTAAAAAAAATTATGTTTTTGTTTTGTTACCTTTATTATTATCTTGCTAATTTATTATGATTGATTATTTTATTGATAATAATTTATGATTGATTGATTTATTAATTGAACAAAAATGTGTACGCTTTCGGGCAGAATATGGTGATACTGAAACACAATGTAACATCTGCATTACCCATATTTACAAATAAATGATATTTCTATTTCTACTCTCCTACTGTCCACTGTCTTTGAAAAGGTGTTACCCAGCCCTAAAGGCCAGGAGGCAATTATTTTTCCACCTGTGCTAAGTCTAACAAATTGCAAGTAAAACTTAATTTACTTTAAAGATGTAACTTAACTGGCAAACGAAACTAAATAAACTGTAAGATTGCATGACAAGGAACACTAAAGTTATTTTATTTGACACAAACTACAGTATTTGCACCGGGCTGGCCGACCTACCCCGATGTTACTTGGAGGTTATATTTTATCTTGTCGACCTATTTGGCACAGTCTGTCTTTATGAGTCAGGAATCAAACCTAGACCAAACATATTGCGTTAAGTCAATTTCCTCGCGATGACGGTAAAAGGCCCGATGGTATGACACTCGTGCCCTGGAAGCTGGGACGGTCTCTGGTGTGGGACGCTACCTGCGTCGACACCCTTGCCCCGTCACACCTTCCAGCCACGACGGCGAAGGCCGGGTCAGCGGCGGCTTCTGCGGAGAACCTCAAGCGGCGCAAATATGCGGGCCTGGGTGGTGATTGCATATTTGCGCCGTTCGGGGTGGAGACCTTGGGGCCGTGGGGGCCTGGAGCCCACTGCCTCTACGGGGAAATAGCCAAGCCCCTCGTAGAGACATCCCGGGACCAGAAGGCTGGCCTCTACTTTGTTCAGCGTATAAGACTCGCTATACAACGGGGCAACGCCGCCAGCCTCCTCGGGACCCTGATGGAGCGACCTGGGCCAGGTCTTTCTTTTACTTGTAAAATAGTTAGGTATTTTGTAATTTAGCTTAAGTATGTATTTTAGTATTATTTTGTTTTGAATAAACCCATTAAATTTCCTCAAATATTCTCGATACACCCAAACGGATTGCAGGAGGTATTTATATTTCATAAAATAGGAAAGTGTACTCTGTTGTCGCGGCGGCATTGTTTGACTGACGGCGGCGCTAGCGCGGGTGGCATTTTCAAAAAGCGAGCTTATTTAAGCGAATAGACTTTACATAAACTCTCACGTCCTTATGGACGAAGAGGTAAACTGAAAAACCACTTTAAATCACAGGTTGTTCCCACTTTCCACCGTAAGATTTGATGGACAAACGTGATAGGCGGCGAGCCTATCGCCGTCTACTAGGTGTAGAATAGTATACACTAAGATCCTTAGTCGCCTCGTACGACACCCACGGGAAGAGTTGGGGTGGTGGTCTTTAGGGCCGGCACCACAGCAAATCCATTGAACAGTCAGATGTTTTTAGATGAAGACCAAATAACTTTTAATAAGTATACTAAACAGAACGAATTCGTTCCGTTCGTTGAGTAGCGAGTATAGAGTTTACCGGTCTAATGGTGAAGAAAAACATCGTGAGAAAACCTGCACGCTGAGATGACCAGTGTGTAAAATGGGGTAGGCACAAAAGATCCTCTAGGGTCGAAGTGCCGCTGGGTTATTCCCGGCCCCCTATCATTCATCATAAGATAAGATAAGATGAGTTGACTGAGATGTCTATGGGCGACGGTGACCATTTACCATCAAGTAAATTCTACTCCTCTGTTTTCCTTCAATATTAAAAAAACCTCATATACATCTATCTGAGCTAAGTTACTTGCCTAGATAATCATAAACAAAAATAACATTAAACTTAACGAAAAAAACTCCATCAAAGTTAATAAAATACCTTTTCATTAAAGAAAGCAGCTAACGGCTGTTTTAACATAAATTTGCATCAAGACGAGTTAGCTCTACGGATAATATATTTTGATTAAACCAGACAGAAGTAGCACGGGAGCTGAACCAGCGAAAGCCATCTTATTATGTAGGAGGTTAACCCTAGCGAAACTAGCGCCATCCCCGAAATAATATCATTTTTCCTGAATTAAGGTATTTATTAAAAAGGGGGCACTAGAATTGATTCACGTACTTATCTACTATCAAGTGTCTATGTTTTTGATAAGATATTTTTTCGGATTTCTCGGATTTATTAAAGGTGTTGGGACATACAGTTAGTGTCATTTAGTGGCAGAGCACATTCAGCCAAAGAATGAATGAATTATTTAATCGCCAGAAATATAGTATATTGAATGACAAATCTAAAATATTGTGTATCTAATTTCGCCAGGTTTGGCATGCAAATATTTTAGAGTTAACTCCATTAAATTCAAGTAAGTATTTACAATATAATCATTATATAACACATAAATTACCTATATAAATTAACATACATTTCTTGTAAATAGTGTCTCGGCGGCGAAGGCCGAGGCAGCAGCGGCTTCTGCGGAGAACCTCAAGCGGCGCAAATATGCGGGCCTGGGTGGTGATTGCATATTTGCGCCGTTTGGGGCGGAGACTTTGGGGCCGTGGGGGCCTGGAGCCCACTGCCTCTACGGGGAAATAGCCTAGTAGAGACATCCCGGGACCAGAAGGCTGACCTCTACTTTGTTCAGCGCATAAAACTCGCTATACAACGGGGCAACGCCGCCAGCCTTCTCGGGACACTCCCTGCAGGGAGCGACCTAGGTCAGGTCTTTTACTTGTAAAATAGTTAGGTATTCTGTAATTTTAGCTTAAGCATTTATTTTGGTATTATTTTATTTTGAATAAACATTTCTTGTAAATCAAATATTCATCAAATATTTTCGAACCTACTTATGCTCTGCGGTTCTTTTCAAAATTGCGAACATTTATGAGCAGATTTAATAATTCGCTCAGTTGAAAATTGAGAAACCTAAGCAATGTTTGGACTTGTTTGACTCATAAGTCCTTTGGTGAGAGATGAAGGTGGAATGGTATGCAGGCGGAATCGGAAAGTGGTCAACGGAACACTCCTTAAATGGAGCAATTACCTATCTGTTTACAAAAATCGTTGATATCACTACCTTATCTGTAGATTACAACGATCCATCAAGTATTTTTACATGTATTTTTTTAGAACGAATTTTCTGGCAGATAGTACACGCAAAAATTATCCTCCCATGAGCGAAATCCTGTATTCCCTGTGACATATCCACGCTTGTTATTTGTACACACATTATTTGTAAACTATTTCATTTCTTCATCTTTTGGTACTTACAGCACACTTAGACATGTCAGTATACAGTATTTAAATTAATACAGATTTATAATTGTATTGTATTGTATTTATTTATCTTATAGTAACTGAAACCGTTACAAGATACGTCATTAACAGCAGTATTAAATATACTCTAACAATAATATAAATTCAAACTATAGATTACGAAAAAACTGAGGCTCTAATCATATTACATAAAATTTTACACACTAAACTCATTACGTTCTTCAGATTATTAACACTTAACTTCCCACACTCACACACCCACTCACCCTACACTACATATGCACACTTACATCATGACACACTCCCACACAACCTAACACACCCCCACCCATACTCACTCTTACCATTATCTTTACTAAATTCCTTTATGATTAAATTTTCCAAATTCCTTTTAGGTTAAGAATATAATTTGTAATTTGCTTGCACAGAAAGTGCGGCGGAATCCCGACTTACAAGATACAGGTTTTCGACCTAGTTTGTAAGTCGGAGGTCCTTTTTTTGTGTGGCCTGTAATAAGTAAATACACTTTTTTTTTTCATATAAAATCAAAAGTGTCAGTTATAAGTGTCTGTCAAATATTTAAAATGAAACATAAATAGTTAGGTACAGTCTTGTACACCGTCAGAGAATGGAAATAAAATATAATAATCAATTACAATAGGTATAAGTATAGAATTTCTATGGTTAGTAAGGAATAATGTGTCAGAGAAAATGAGTGTGCTTTAATTTTGTGGACAAGAATTCGTTCAAGCTATAATATGCGTTACTTTGAAATATTTTTTTTAAAACAACCTTAAATTCTATTACTTATTGTGTATAGTGTAGGTATACAAACTAATATCTGGTTCGTCAGCACAATGCACCAGAGGCACCACAGTCAGTACAAAACCATACCCATAAGTATCTACCTAGTAATTAAAAAAATCTAAAAAAACAAACCCTATAGGCTGTCCCACTGCAGGGCAAAGACCTCCCCTCCTTTCCATTTTTCCCTATCCTCCTTATACCATCCTTTTTGGAAGTGGTCGATATCATCCTTCCACCTACGCCTGGGCCTGCCTCGGCGCCGCTGTCCGTCTTGTGGCCCCCAGTGCATGGCGATCTTTGCCCACCTTTCCGGATGCATGCGGCACACGTGGCCTGCCCAGTCCCACTTCAATAGAGATGCTTTAGTGATTGCATCAGCGATGCGTGTTTTGGAGCGCAGAGTCGTGTTCCTGACGCGATCCGTCCTTTTCACGTTTAAAATACTGCGCTCCATAGCACGCTGGCAAACCTTGAGTTTGGACTTCTGTAGTGTTGCCAGCGACCATGTCTGAGCACCGTAGGTTAGGATGGGCAAGATACACATGTCGACGAGTTTCCGCTTGAGCGACAGTGGAAGGCTACCCTTCATTAGATCTTTCACTGACCAGTAGCTCTTCCAGGCATTGTCTATACGTTTACCAATTTCCTTTTCTTGCCTATTGTCGAAAGAGATTATCTGGCCAAGATAAGTGTATTCGTCGACATATATTTCTTGCCCCCTTTGTATGTATTCTTGTATTTTCTTGCCCTCAAAATAATAATACTTAAACACTAATAGCTGTTGTCAAATATATATTAAAATAGAGTTAAAACTTATTACAAGGCAATTTAGCTGCTTGTAAGCTGGACATCCGACTCCAGGTCTATAGGTGTTTACTATGAGCTTAAGCAAAGCAACTTTATGACCGTTTAAAGCGTAAAGTATAAACTTTAAGCTGTAAAGTATATTCAGTATGGTGAGTTTGGGAATACGACTTCCAAATGTGCCTGACAGAATGTAAATAGTTAGAAAATACTTTATACAGGATATGTTTATTGTTCACGTCTTATACATGGTGTTTATTTATTTTATGAAGAGTTTTCTACAATACATAGGGCCCTGTAGGGTTGGGGTAGGTTCGGATGTGGGATAAGATTGTTTATACGAAACTTAAGAAGATAAGAAGTTCAAATTTTAAACCGTTTTTTTTTAATTTCATAGCTGAACTGGTCAATATTTTTTCATGATGACGTTTACGGCAATAAAACATGTTCCTTTATATAGTCCTACACTACTTAATAAAATATTGATATTTGAATATGTTTGCTCACAAATCTTCGGTATAACCTCCGATGCAAAATTATCGGAGCCGAAGTCGGAGTCGGAGGTGTAGAATCAATCGGAAGTTCCGACCTTTCCGAGTCGGAGTCGAAGCTCCGTAACATCCCTAATTTAGTAGCAGTATCAATTGAAAGATTCTTAATATTTTTTTCAGTGGCGAAATATCGACCTGTATACATAACTGTTCCAAATTTCCAATTGAAATTAATTAAATAATTAATAATTATTAATCGGTATTTTATAGGATACATTTCGGAGAGTGCGCATCGGTATTGCACGACCTAATTCCAGCATCTCCATTCCGCCTTCGGACTACCAGGCGCGGGGAGGGGTTCCATCCTTATGTTGTTGATATCCCATCTGCTCGTACGAAGCGATTTGCTTCTGCGTTCATTATGCGAACGGCTAAGGAATGGAACAGCCTGCCGGCGTCTGTGTTTCCCGAAACCTACAACCTTGGGATCTCCAAGGCCAGAGTGAATAGGCATTTACTGGACCCGCATGCTCTATCGTCGACCTCGTCGTCGCTTACCATCAGGCGAGATCGATGTCAAATACGGGTTTAGTAGTAAATAATATTTTAAAAAAAAATGTGAGTCGGAGGAAATCGGAGTCGGAGTCGAAGCTCCGTAACATCCCCAGACTGAATTACAGAAACCATAATGACTTCACATTATTCAATTATATACAACGTCTTTTATATATATTTAGGTTTCATTGGATACCTTGCGTTGTTCTTTGGAAATTCTTTGGATTGAACCTGGATACTTGTCAAAGACTCCTGGCACAAGTAAATTAGATTTCCAGGCTCTACCTACTGCATATAAGTAGAAGGCGATTGCATATCCGTATGTTGCAGTGTAACTCGGTACAGTAGAGGCAGATGATATTGTTAAACTGTCTTCTCATGAATGTATTCTCATGATATATTTTAATGGTAAGTAAATATTTTAAAATACAGACGTTTTATGTAAGAAATAGAAATAGTTTATTGGCTTAGAATAGTATATAATAGTAGCGTCGGTGACCTAGTGGTTAGGACGCTGGACTCCCATGCGGGAGGTCGGGGTTCGAAACCATGCAATGCCATGTACCAATGAGTTTTTCGGATTTATCGAAGACTTACGTACATTTACCGACTGCTCTAACGGTGAAGGAAATCATGGTGAGGAAACCTGCGTGTCTGAGGAAATTAAAAGTTTCCGAAGGCGTGTGTAATCCACCGCACAGCACTGGGCCCGCTCGGTGGATCATGGCCCGTACCCCCTTGTGCAAGGGGAGGCCTGTGCACCGACATTGGGGACATTAATAGGCTGATGATGATGAGTGATGACTATATAACAAAAGATCTTATAATTTTGTATATAGTAGTAGTATTCAGCCACATTATGGCATGCAAATGTTTCGAACAAAATAAATAGTTGCAAACAATCTTAAAATCTAAATGTTTGTCGTTAATAATATGACATATTTATTACCATTAACATTAAAACTTTATACTCATATAATGTAGGTAGATAATATAAAAGTTCACTTTCAGTTTTAGATCTTTATTCATAATATTCAATTATACGTCACATACATTTATCATTACATTATAATCCATTATTATTTACATTGAATTTATAATTAATAAAATAAAATAAGTTTCAATTTTAATTAAAACTAAGTGTTTGTTTTTCAATCATGCAATGTGAGTTGGCGAGTACCTACCAGATCTTACTGACGTTGAAGAACTCTTCATTCGTATCAAATGCGTTCTTTGTTAATTGTTACTTTTATGTAACTGTCACGTAATGATAGTCATTTTAACACGAGTGCTTGTTTGTAAAACGAGACGCTGCCGTTTTTCATAAATATTCATAATAGATAACACGAGTAAATAGGTAATGGGTGTCTACTTTCATTTCACCTCAAAAACGCATTTTTATAAAGCTGTCACGGCTGCAATCGCTGCTGTAACTATAAAATTATTCAGTTTCCATACCATATTCTGTATTTATACTGTGTGATCGCTTCAGGCGCGACGAGGCGTAATAATTGAATTAGAACGTTACCTACGGATGTGACTCTAACACGACTCAACGTGTTATGCAAGACTTGCATCGCGCTGGTATGGGGGATTGTGGCCATCTTGAAACTCACCCTATGTAGATTGCTCCCTAGAGCAGAAACCGCGTCTGCCAGTTGGCGCATGCGATATGAGCTTTTTATTGAGGAGCTCGTAGCCTAGTTGCGAGTCCGAAAGTGATCGCGCAGGTTAAGCGACATTGGCGCGGTCGGTACCTGGATGGGTGACCGCTAGTGGCATATTTAATTTTCATCTGAGCTCCTCTGTGTCTCGGAGAGCACGCCAGTCGGTCCCGGTTGTTGTCGTTCGATAGCAGTCGTTAAGCCATGTCAGATGCCTACTGGCGGCCTGAACAACTCTGACAATCAGCGCCGCAGTGCTAAAAGGGTAAGAGAGCCAGCGTAATTTCCGGCACATGAGACAATCCATCTTAGTCCTCAAGGTTAGCAGCGCATCAAAAACCCTCCAACATTAATACAGTGAGGTGAGATGTCTATGGGCGACGGTGACCACTTAACACCAGGTGGCCCGTTTGCTCGTCTGCTCTCCTTATTTAATAAAAAAAAAAAAAAAAAAAAAAACGCTCCGGCAACAGGCTGAGGTAGTCCCCTTTGTCCGGTGCTGCACGCCACCTTCATCAAACTTAGTTACTTTTGCTTATTTATTTACCTAATTGTTACATACTTTCTTTCTTCTTTCTTTCAAGCAAGTCGGGCATTGGACAACCCCCATTACAAATACAAGATTATTTAACCCGAACATGGGTTAGTCCAGGACCGGGCAATAAAACCATAATTTAGTGCCGTTTTATTATCAATATCATAAACATAGGTAGAATAGCACGAGAGCCCATTCTGAAAGCATCTTATAAAAGGTTCTATTTACGTATATAAATAGAACCTTTTATAAGATTTTTCTTATACAAAAGAGCCGTAAAACTCCTCTCCATCCTAAACTGTTCAAGGTATTCCTGCAAAGAAAAGGTTAAAAATTGGCTATTGACACTTGATTACTTTAATACTGAAAAAATATTGTTACCAATTAGTTGAGTCTAATGGACGCACACTGACCCTTACACGTACCAACATACACCCCCTCACACACACACCACACATCACACACACGCCATCTCACGCTCACCCCCCTCACACACACACCCTTCACAAACACGCATACTTAACTGTTTAATTTTTTGCCTTATGTTTTCATAATTTATATTTATCGGAAGAGACTGGTCCCCACAACACAGTGTATCCTAGTGTGGGAGTCAGGGAAATCTGACAAAATGTAAAAGATACTGTCTGCATCAATAAAAAAATTTAATTTTAATGTTTTACGTCCTCCAAAAAACATTTACGTCATCTGCACTTATAATTTTTTATAAACATTAAATATGGAGAGCAGACGAGCAAACGGGCCACCTGATGGTAAGTGATCACCGTCGCTCATAGACATCTCACCTCACTGTGTTAATATTAGAGGGTTTTTGACCTAACCTTGAAGATTAAGATGGATTGCCTCATGTGCCGGAAATTACGCTGGCTCTCTTACCCTTCAAACCGAAACACAGAAATGCAAGCATCTTTGCTTCACGGCAGAAATAGATAAGTGGGTGGGACCACCCCAGGCGATCCTTCACATTAGGATCTACCCTACTACTAGTTTAAAAAATATGTGGAAACCTATCTTTTTTTCCATGAAGGAATGAACGTCCGCTTGGGAAGAAGACTATTTTTCCTTTCATCCAAGCTTTTTTGTTTCTACTAGTGCGAAACGAGGTTCAGTGCTAACAAAAGAATAAACGGAATAAAAATCTTTCAAATTGTGATAGTTAATTCCGACAGGAATAATGATAAAGTAGCTAGAAAAGGTTCTACGGTGTTTATTTTATTGCTCAAAAATTGTTTTCCGGTGATTTTGATAGCTGATATCGGCGTAGTTTTGTCTAGCAAACTTCAGTAACAGTGACAATGTGTTGAACTCTTAAAATAAACTTCTCGTTAGTGGTTCGTTGTGTAGTTTCACTCTTGTGATTCTGCGGCGGGCCAAGAGAATTCGCCAGAGACTAGACCGGTTGAAATTTCCGTCATAACTCCTTCTTCTTCTTCAATTTAAGAGCTATGCTCTTGTCGGTGTAGTAAACGCCACTGTGTCCTGTCTAGGGCCTTTTCCTTGACCTCCTTATACGACGCAACGCCAGCCTTCTCTTTGATTTGATCGAAGTAGCTTATCCTCGGTCTTCCTCTTCCCCGCTTGCCTTCAACTTTTCCTTCTATAAGGTTTCTTATGTATTCGTCGTGTCGTATAAGGTGGCCCACCATATTTCCTTCCAGACCTGTAAGGCAGAGGTTTCTTAATTTTTTTATTCTTATACCAACTGAACTGGTTCATTTTCATAGCGTGCTTCGCGTGCATGATTTTTCGGCAATTTTATTTCATAACTCCTAGGAGTGTTAAAATGTGTCTACACCACATTTTGACGCTGAAAAACTAAAAAGTTTTAAATAGTTTAATGTTTAGGCTGATGGCCTGTGTTGCCAATGCCTTGTTAAATAATATAATAAAAAAAGTTCCTTTTTTTGCAATTTTTTCACGTTTTACACATTATTGTATCCGCACTGTCTACGACGACGCTCATTCCCGTTTCACAGTCGAGGAATTTGGGGCTGGTGAAAGATGTCTCCATACTTCTAAGCAGGCCCCGAAATAAATGTGCAATCCAAGATGGATTAGTCAGTTAGAAGACCGATCTTGACTACAAAACTACATCATAGCGTCGCTGTAAGGGACATACGACTCAATGTCAAAACGTCGTATAAATAGAAGGTAAGCATATAGGGTCCTTTTTTATTAGCGGCACATATTTCTAGGGTGTCATCTATAGGATATAACAATAACGATATGGAAGATTTTTAATTACTAATCAAATTTTCTAGAAAAACGTCACAATTGTTTGTTTGAAAATTCTACAAACGAATGAATTATTGCTATTCTAATACTGTCTATTCTATTCTGTATATTCTAGTACTGGATGAGTTTAAAAATAATAGGATTTATTTTTCTTTACTATGGAAATTTTTCTTACAAGTAACAGGGTTATTTTTTCGTGTAAAGTGGTACAAATGACAAGCACAAACCTCCCTCCAAATATTTGCTACTAATAAAAAAGGACCTTATATATCAAGAGGTTATCTTATCTTATAATAGGGGCCCGGGAATAACCCAGCAGCACTTCGACCCTTGAGGATAATTTGTGCCTACCCCCATTATACACACTGGTCATCTCAATGTGCAGGTTTCCTCACGACGTTTTCCTTCACCGTTAGAGCAGTCGCTAAATGTACGTAAGTCTTCGAAAAATACGAAAAACTCTACGTGGCACTGCACGGGAGTCCGGTGTCTTAGCCACTGTGCCACCGACGCTCTATCAATAGGTTGGTTACGTACGGTAAAGTGAGTAGATTGCAGAATTTTATTTCCAATTGAATTTTATGATTATATTTCCAAGAAACTCGTATTAAAGGCGACCGGTAAATCACCAACAATTTTTGTTGTTGACCTTATATCCCGGTCTACTAAGTTGGCCCATTCCACACAAGTTATATTGTAAGCCCTGAAATGTGACCCGATTTACCGAAACAAGGGTGGAATGGTGCCTCATATTTCCCGGGAAGTGCCGTATTATTGACAGAAATAATATATGAATATCTTGCCGAACCGGCCAGTTGTTCCGTATTTTATATTGCTTTATCAAATTACACACTGTTAGACAAGATGGTATGCCTACCGAAAAATCATGCACGCGAAACACGCTATGAAAATGAACCAGTTCAGTATAAGAATAAAAAATTTAAGAAACCTCTGCCTTACAGGTCTGGAAGGAGATTAATTTCTCAAAATTAATTCGATTTCAAAGAAATATATGTACAATTTCTCTGGAGATATTTACATTAAATCTTTACATATTTAGATGGTTTACTTTGGCAGGAAGGTGCAAGAATTTGTTTATGATTTTAACGTTTAAGTCGCGTCTTTAGAACCAGAATCGGTGCCAGAATAGGTGCCATGAAGGTTTTTGACAGATGGTATACTATAGCTTGTGGTCGACTGTACGTGATGTTATGATTGAAGATTAATATAGTTTTAACAAAATGCTGAGTAATGCTGATGAATGACTTGTGAATGACCTATTTTAGTTAGATTAGAATCGAACTCCTATTTAATTAATTTCATATTTAATGTTAACAGCGCCATCTGTACGCACATTTGATAAGAACTGTTTTACCGACAGAGCGTACTGCGCATGCGTAAACTCATTCGAGGCCACGGTCACAACTACACACGCATTACTTTTTAACAATTTAACACACACACAACCATAAGCCGCCGTCACTGTCAAACGTGTGGTTGGTGCTCTGAGTTGTGTATCAATAATGATTTGAAGTGAATTTACGTGGGGATATTTATTATTCAGTGATAAATTGTGATATAAACGTAAGTATTCATTGTATTATATTTAGTTTAATACAATTATAGCAGTTTATTATAGACTTTTATCGAATGATTTGTAGATTTTAACCTAAACAGTTTCATTAGGACGAAATGTCATTGTGAAGTGCGCATGTGTGCGTTTATTTGCACGGAAATGTGATTTTCCAGTGTTTTAAATTAAAGAAAATACATGTTTTTCTTTTTGAGAACGTAACTAAAATAAAATGATTACTATAATTTTATTTTCTGCAAGTGACCAAGAATTTCGATCTGTCTATCACTATCCGATATGGTCTAGTGGCTAGGATACCTGGCTCTCACCCAGGAGGCTCGGGTTCGATTCCCGGTATCGGAATACTTTTTGTTTTAATTTTCCCAACTTTTTTTTCTTAAACTTGTCTTTTTATTTCCAGATTCAAAATGAATGTAATGGCAGCATTGGCCATTGCCATGGTCTTCGTTGGCTGTTGTTCCAACGTAGTCTTTTTGGAGCTGGTCGTAAAGCAGGACCCTGGTGCAGGAAACTTGGCCACATTTCTACAGTTCCTATTCATAGCTAGTATTGGCTTTTGTACTGTTGGCAAGTTCGGGTTTGCCAAAAGGAATATTCCATTCAAGCAATACTTGCTTCTAGTCGGGTTTTTTTGGACCAGTAGCGTCGCGAATAACTACGCCTTCGACTTCAATATTTCCATGCCTCTACACATGATCTTTCGAGCCGGATCTTTGATGGCAAACATGGCTATGGGTGTCTGGATTCTGAAGAAACGGTATCCACCCTTGAAATACTTAGCTATTTTCATGATATCCGCTGGAATAGCGATTTGTACTATCCAGTCAAGCGGGGAAGTCAAATCTCCAAGAGAAACTCACGAAGATGCGGCCGAAGAAGAGAGATTGCAGTTTATAGATTGGCTGTGGTGGTGCCTAGGAATCGCCATATTAACCTTTGCCTTATTCGTGTCAGCGCGAATGGGAATATTCCAAGAATCTCTATACGCAAGACATGGAAAACATCCTTGGGAAGCGTTATACTACACACATTTGTTACCACTAGTTTTTTGGCTACCGACAACGCCAAATATTCTCAGCCACGTGAAGTTAGCGACAGAAACTCCAGTAATAGAACTATTCGGCTTCATTTTGCCTAAACAAGTGATGTATCTAATACTCTACGTTTTAACACAAGGACTATGCATTAGTGCTGTTTATGTTTTAACAACAGAATGCGCGTCCCTAACTGTTACCTTAACTGTTACTTTAAGGAAGTTTGTGTCACTGTTATTCTCTATTTTGTACTTCAGAAACCCATTTACGTTAGGGCATTGGTTTGGAACGATACTAGTATTTGTTGGTACCATGATATTTACTGAGTTACTGCAAAAGTCCGTTGCGCTGTTCTTGCCGTCGAAAGTCGAAAAAGACAAGAAGGTGAAATAGAAATAATTGGTTTTAATTTTTTTATTTTTATTCGGTGACGAGGTAACTGGTTGTAAATAACTTTAGTAATGACATCACGATTTACTAGTGTTCTTCTAAATAGACAATTTTATTAGTATTTAAGAATATTAGAAGCACAGAGTACTATATTAGAAAAATGTCATCAAATTATCATAATATTAACATATTGTTGCGTATGTTACAATGTCATTCACTAAAGTTCATAATTTATCGTGATTAGGGATGTTACGGAGGTGGTTTGACCGGAACCGGAGTCGAAACCGAAGGTTTTAAATTTGATTTATCGGAGTCGGAACAGGAGTCGGAGGCGGAGGTAGAAGAGAGATGTTCACAAGTTCAAATTTTAAACCGTTTTTAATTTTTATTGCTGAACTGGCCAATTTTTTTTTATGATGACGTTATACGCAAAATGATTATTCATGATATTTGATAGTTATTATGATGATTTGATATATTTTATTTGTTTGAGTTTTAGAACAAAATCCAGTTACAAGCGACTCATAATTTGATAATATGTCTAATATGATTATGTATTGATTGTTTTCAAGGCGATTCAGTTTCAATTACAGTGCAACTTTTGTTCTACGGCGAAAGAATTAAAAATTAAACTAAAACTTAGTTTTTATTAAAAGTTGTACATAGTTGAGTTTTATGTGTTATATAAATAATTGCTTTAAATGTATATATTTTCATTCTTGTGTATGTGGGATTATAAAATATACTATGTATCAGTGTTTTACAAAAATATGCTCAAACTAGAATGCTTTGTGATTCTATAAATCTGAACATAGGTTTTATATCTTTATCAGGTATTTTTTATTTATTTTTATTTACTTCTAAACCCGCATTTGACCTCGATCTCGCCTGATGGTAAGCGACGATGAGGTCGACGATGGAGCATGCGGGTCTAGTAAATGCCTATTCACTCTGGCCTTGAAGATCCCAAGGTTGTAGGTTTCGGGAAATACAGACGCCGGCAGGCTGTTCCATTCCTTAGCCGTTCGCATAATGAACGAAGAAGCAAATCGCTTCGTACGAGCAGATGGGATATCAACAACATAAGGATGGAACCCCTCCCCGCGCCTGGTAGTCCGAAGGCGGAATGGAGATGCTGGAATTAGTTCGTGCAATTCCGATGCGCACTCTCCGAAATGTATCCTATAAAATACCGATAGACAGGCAACCTTGCGCCGATGTTCCAGACTTTGCAGTCTAGCCTCCACCAGCGATTGATTGTATTTAGTTTGTTGCTTCTTTACTATTATTGTTTATTATAAGGCTGTGTAATATTAACATCCGATTGAACAATATGTTACTTATAACGTTTTATGTGTTTTATAATGATAGTGATAGATAAGTGATTGCACTTTAGGTACCGAGCATTTATGTTGTGTGAATATGGTTTCCCTTGGGAATGACACGTTTTCCCGAGGTTGTAATATTATCGAGGAATAAGTAAGTATAGTATATCTCTCACGTCCATAATCCTCGAGGTAGTAGACAGAGGAACCACCTTCAGTCATAGGTAGTTCTATTTTAATTCTGTATTAAAGATTTAGTACGAATAAACCAATTAATGAAAATTATCAATGGATCTGGTGATATTTTCAAATATTCAATTTTATTACTTCATACTAATTTTAAGTTGCTAAGTACTCGTATTTACAGGCAATTATTTTGACAATTAAATAAATATCTAAGTAAATCTGCTGGCGGTGGTGATTTAGTATAGGGATGTTACGGAGGTGGTTTTACCGGAACCGGAGTCGAAACCGAAGGTTTTAAATTTGATTTATCGGAGTCGGAACCGGTTTCAGAGGCGGAGGTTGAAGAGAAATGTTCAGAAGAAGTTCAAATTTTAAATCGTTTTTTAATTTTTAATGCTGAACTGGCCAATTTTTTTTATGCTGGCGTTTGCGGCAATAAAACATTCCTTTATGTAGTCCTACTATTTAATAAAATTTGAATATGTTTGCTCACAAATCTTCGGTATAGCCTCCGATTTAAAATTACGTCGGAGTCGGAGGTGTAGAATCAATCGGAAGTTCCGACCTTTCCGAGTCGGAGTCGAAGCTCCGTAACATCCCTAATCTAGTTGCCAATTGAAAGATTCTTAATATTTTTTCAGTAGAGAAATAATGGCCTATAAACAACTGTTCCAAATTTCCAATTGAAATTAATTTGTGACTTAAAAATGTGTGTTTATTAGGTATAGTCGACCTAGCTATAGTATTATATACCATCTGTCAAAAACCTTCGATTAAATCTCAACCTTATGCCTGCGCATTATGATACATTTCATATTCTCAAATTTTGACGTTTTGGGTACTTTGACCTGTGGTCGACTGTACCACGGGAAAATAATGAGTTTCTGATGAAAATGACGATTACAGTTTATCTTATGAAAACTTAAAAAGTAGTGTTGTATTATTAAATTATTTTTTATTTAACAATGCCATTCTTATTAATATTTTTACTTATTGTTATTTTAATATTTAAGTACAAAATATTTGTTACAAATTCATTAAAAAACATTAATTTTTATCAACGTCTTTTAAATGTACTGCCTTGAGGAACTCGTAGTCTAGTTGCGAGCACGGTCCGAAAGTGATCGTGCAGGTTAAGCGACGTTGGCGCGGTCGGTACCTGGATGAGTGACCGCTAGTGGCATATTTCTCTCTCTGCGTCTTCTATCGCGTCTATAATGGGGAGTGCTCTTCAGAACTATTCGACTTGGTGCCGTCGTCTACTTTCTTGAATCGCACCACTCGTCGGCGGCTCAATTTGCACTTTCTAAAGCCTTGGGTGTCTACCACGACCCGTTTTACACGAACGTTTCTGCCACGCACCTGCAAAATGTGGAACTCTCTTCCACCCGACGTTTTTCCACAGCGCTATGACATGGGATGCTTCAAAAAGAACGTTAAAAAAGTCCTATCCCTCCACGGCCGGCAACACACAAGCAATACCCCTGGTACTGCACGTGTCTCTAGGCGACGGTGACTACTTACCATCAGGTGGCCCGTCTGCCTGTTTGTCGTAGCTTATTATATTAAAAAAAAAATTCATCTGAGCTCCTCCGTGCCTCGAGAAGCACGTTAAGCCGTCGGTCCCGGTTGTTGTCGTTCGACAGCAGTCGTTAAGCCATGTCAGATGCCTACGGGCGTCCTGAACAACTCTGACAAATAGGTTGGCCACTAACCATACGATAAGCAAGCAAGCAACTGCCTTCTTTACTTTGTTTATCAAGAACATTGCAAAAAAAAGTATAGCAAAAGCTTTGATCGTTTGCTCTGCTGTGTTGTCTTGCAAAATAAAAACTTCCCATATTTCCTAAAATCTGATATCAAGAACGTAAAGGAAAACATCGTGCTTAGTTCCCGCATGTTTTGTTCTAGTTCTATCGTAGAACTAATAGTAGAACTATAATAGGTGGACCAACCCGCTGGAACTTTATGGTGCCTACACAAAATATTGAATTTAACGTTGAATTAATAAATTAATTTTTAACGTTGTGTTGTTTTTTTAATTTCAAGTCTTTTTAAGTTTAATCATGTATGCATAATGCAATGTAAAATGTGTTTTCCTTTCTTTAATTGACCCGAATATGTGTAAAGCACGCCTAAACAAACTTAATAAAGTTAGGTACCTACGGGATTCTTACCATGGTGTGGCTCACAAAAAACAACCTCACACCGTGCATGTGGAGTTGTTTTAAGCTCCCGATTCAAACCACGAAAGCTTAAAAACTTTTATGGAAACAAATATGTCCGAGAAAAGATTTTCAGAAAACAATCCACGAATCAGCTGTTCGGATTATAGACCATATGGAGTATGGTTCATTCATCGTATTATACAAGGAAGACCAGTGTCCAACCAGTGCCTGTGTCCAACCAGTGCCAGTGACCTGTGTACCATAATCCCCCAGGAGACACAGGAACCACCTTCAATCAGAGGTAGTTAATTTCGCCGTAAGATTTGGTGGATAAACGTGATAGGTGGCGAGACTGTCGCCGTCTATCTAAAATAGTATCCACTAAGATCCTAAGGCTCAATTTACATTGCCGCGGAATGGAATGGAAGCGAATTTTCGCAACGTAATTGTACATAGCATAATGAACTTTATGTCAAATGTGTAACATACAAACTAAATTCGAGCCTAAAAAGAGCTCGCCCGTCTTCCGGGGAATCCTCGCGCATTCTCGAGAATTTCCCTAGCGGTAAAGCGTATTTAGTTTGTATGTTACACAATTGATATACAGTTCATTATGCTATGTACAATTACGTTGCGAAAATTCGCTTCCATTCCATTCCGCGGCAATATAAATTTAGCCTGAGTCCCTCGTACGACACCCACGGGAAAAGTTGGGGGGTTGTATTCTTTAGGACCGGCACTACACAGTGAAGTTCGTACAGAAATACGCTGATAATAATATGTATTTAAATTTCCATTATAGGTAACCATATAACGTAGAATATGATTACTCAGCATTATATGCAGTTTTCAAGGTTAAACTAATTTGTCTTACGTATTAAGGTATCTACATATCTACATATACAAGTCATTGCGTTAAGAGATTGTTTGGCGGAAGCTATATGGGGCTAAAGGCTAACGACGTACATTGCTGATTATCATGTTCATTCGCTGATGTTTTAACTTTATAAACAGCAATGGATATTGACCTGTCGCATGCGCACCCTTATTTAAGGTTCGGGAGACAAACCTAGTATTTTTGCCTTACCAAAGGACTAAAGAAATTACAACAAAATGACAAAAATGTGGAGAGCGCTCCATAAATCACGTTGACAATGTTCCATTACCTCGTTAACAGCTGAAAGTTTAACAAACTTTCATTCAAAATAAGCAATGGAACGTGTGCAGCTGTCAACGTGAATAATTTCAACTGATTTTGGAACGCACTCTTGAAAGACAATTTGTAAGTTGGAGCAAACTTGGACTCTCTTACTTATTTTATTTTGTAATTTTGTCGATTTGTTTTCAAGTTAGATTCCGGTTCCCAATAAGATAATAGTAGGGCTAGGCTTCTAATAAGTGTGTAAGGGAATGAAGTAATCATGAAAATCTACTATCATTTATCAGTGTTTAGTAAAACTGTAATAATATCGTTTGAGAATTACCTACTTATCTAAAATTGATATCTATTGCTGAGATTTTCACAATAATCACTTCAAAAATTATGATACGTTATCAAGCCTCCAACGTATTACCTAGATTCTAAAATGCCTAAGTACATACTTAATAGTACTCTGTGCTTGTAATAACCTACTAATTCAAGGTGTTCAATTAACGTTTAGTTTTTTGAATGCCTGACATTTTTTACCATTTCGCGTTCTAGTTAAATTGCTCACAAAATTTCTGCAGGATTTAAAATTTATATACCTACTTTAGTTTTGTTTTATTTAAAACTGCGAAACAAAAATCCTCGAAACGAGAATAGTACGTTGTAAATACCCAAGCATTACGGGTAAAAAGGGTGCTACATAAAATACTTTCGACTGGAAAACGGAAAAATGTGTCCCATACTTTTCTCTAACCACGATTGGGCAAAATTAGTGACCACTCGAGCAAAAGCTTAGCTTGCGAATTTCCTACCATCCTAACAACTTAAAACTAACCCTCAATTTCAATAAAACAAACGAAAATGCACTTAAAACCTAAGCAGTAAGAGTGTAGAACAATTTTGGATTCTGAAAATTTTCTTGGTTTTCGCTAAGCACGGGGTCGGAATTTCAACAAGTAAAAACCATTTTAGGACCGTCCTCTGCCAAAGCACTTTTCGTATCTTATTCTTAGAGCTTTAAGGTTAACTTTCCCGTGTTACAACTGTAAATGTAGCATGGTTTTTTGAGCAACACAGCACTATCTGACCAGAATATGTTGGGCTGTGGTATTAGACGGAATTTCACTTGAAATTCTAAAATTCCTTACCGAAAGAAGCCGAAAGGGATGTAAAAGGGGTCCTTGTAAATTTGTCGGTGCAGCGCTGACATTCTTGATAAATGTTGCCAAAAACTGGGCAGTTTTCACCTCGTTCAGTTGAGTTTATTGTTTCTGGCGCTATAGCGCTTAAATGCTGGTTTATAAGCACTTCAGCACTTCAGAGCTACAGCGTGGTAAACATACATTCAGCCAACATTTTACCGAATATCGCAATAAGTAGATATCTATGTAACACCGTTATGAGCCATATATTTAGGTACATACATAACTTCACGCTATATCCTTTGCGAGAGAATGGAGCGCCACGAATTTCTGTCTTGGAATGCCTCTCTTGCTTCCTCTACAGTCATTCGTCGTTTCACGCATGCTCGCCGTTGGGGTCATCTGATCTGTATATTAAAATCCAATTGTAGGGTCATATTCCATTCATCGTGTCAAATATGACATAAAACGGAGTTATTGTCAAACATAACAGAGATGTCCATAGACTAAAGACTCATATCCCATCTCGCATTCTGCTCTATTCAGTCCGCAGTCTGTGACAAATCCTTTACGTTCGTAATTTGAAAATATCCATTGCGCTTGTCCCCAGATGGCGAGCCAATCAAATTGCCGGAAAACCTGGAGAGTTTGCCGCGCGCAGAACACTTCGCTGCGCAGAGGCATCGCTGGAACACCAATGAGGTTAGTCTTACTATAAGAAAAGGGCTTTGTTTTTAAATATCTCTCGCTCTAAAACACAGCCTTTTTATGACTAAGTAGGTGAAATTTAGCAAAAAAAATGTTTTCTATAAGTTTTAGGAACTCCTAAAAAAGAATATCTTTTTGTTCCACGAAATGATTTGCGTCTTCATTCATTATGTGAACGGCTAAGGAATGGAACAGCCTGCGAGCGTTTGTTTCCCGAAACCTACAACCTTGGGATCTTCAAAGCCAGAGTGAATAGGCATTTACTAAACCCTCATGATCCAACGTCGACCTCATCGTCGCTTACCATCAGATGAGGTTGACGTCAATATTGTGGGTTTAGTGGTATAAACACAATAATTACAATTCTTATAAACTCCGCACGATTTCGCAAAGCTGGATTGACTTCCATGTAATCACGGCATACCTATTTTGGAGCCCTTGTCACAGGCGGTCACTTTTGTGTACCCCCCAATCCCCCCCCCCCCCCCTCACATATTTTGCAATTTTAAATTTATAACCTATTCAATGAAAACAGCACTTCCAAAATTATTTATATATTTCTAAGTATTTAAAATCTTTTTTGATAATATGAAACACTTACTGTTGTTTGCTAAGTTGGCTCTCAAAGTGAGGGCTGACTTTAATAATACTTGAGCTTCCCTTCCCTTTTCTTAGTGACCCTAACGAGGCTGACATGGTCACCTTGTCGTGTACCGAAGCCTCTAAACAGAGATTTAAAAATAATAATCTTTTTCTCTAAAATCAACAATAAATCAAACATTTTAGAAAATTTACAATCAAATCAAATGAACGATACAAAATTTAATCATCTTGTGTCCATGGACTTTGAACCCTTTTCTTCTTCCATTTATGACTTCTTCTTTTAGATTTACGCATGTGACGTCACGAGGCATATGACACCCTCCTCTCCTTGTCACACGATGTCACACTTTGTTGACCCCCTCCCTCCCCCTTAACGTGTGACGTTATTTATGGTTAGCCTGTAACATAGTCTAGTTACAGTCTAAACAAATGTCCCGCTATCATTATGAATGCAACTGTCACTATATTGCCGGCGTCCCGGTGTATAAATCGTCGGCTAATTCATGAATTATGCAGAATGGCATGTGTCTTGTACTAGCCATGTTTCAGAGGCCTATTTAGCGGTGTGGATAAACTTTCTGCCGGTACTAAAAGTTGTCGTTTAGAGCGTCGGTGGCACAGTGGATAGGACACCGGATTCTATGCAGGAGTTCTATCGTATTTTTCGATGACTTGCGTACATTTACCGACTGCTCAACGGTAAAGGAAAACATCGTGGGGAAACCTGCACACTGGGATGACCTGTGTGTAAAATGGGGTAGGCACAAAAGATCCTCAAGGGTCGAAGTGACGCTGGTGTTATTCCCGGCCCTCTATCATAAAATTAGATAAGATAATAGTTTAGAATGATTGTGTTATTAATTTATTATTTTAGTTTTTGATTATGTAATATTTTTATTAGTCATTACGGACATTATTAATGTAATTTATAATTGTTAGGATTAATGAATGTACATTTACCGACTGCTCTAACGGTGAAGAAAAACATCGCAAGGAAACCTGCATGTCTGATGAAATTAAAAGTTTCCGAAGGCGTGTGAAATCCACCAATCACTGGGCCTGCTCGGTGGATTATGGGCCGTACCCCCTTGTGCATGGTGTCTGGCATCTCTGATGCCCAGAGGGATCACCAGCCCATCACCTGAGCGCTACCGGGGAGTCACTGTCCCCTCACTAACAAGTAACTCACCTCTCTGTGTTGGTGTCGACCTTCTTCTTGCGCACTCGATGGTGTCTGGCGTTTCCATGCCGGTGGGTACGAAGCTGATGCCCAGGGGAGTGGCAACAGTGGGACATCATAGGCTGATGATGATGCTGAAATGAATGTACATTCAACACAATTGACTTTAAAAAATAATAATTATTGACTTCAAAACCCGCATTTGACCTCTATCTCGCCTGATGGTAAGCGACGATGAGGTCGACGATGGAGCATGCGGGTCCAGCAAATGCAGCAAAAACTCTGGCCTTGAAGATCCCAAGGTTGTAGGTTTCGGTAAATACAGGCTGTTCCATTCCTTAGTCGTTCTCATAATGAACGAAGAAGCAAATCGCTTCGTACGAGCAGATGGGATATCAACAACATAAGGATGGAACCCCTTCCCGCGCCTGGTAGTCCGAAGGCGGAATGGAAGATGCTGGAATTAGGTCTTGCAATTCCGATGCGCACTCTCCGAAATGTATCCTATAAAATACCGATAGACAGGCAACCTCGCGCCATTGACATTGTTATGAATATGAATAAATATGAAAGGCTAGTCAGATCGCCCATGTTACTGTACTCGAACATACCTATGTTTGTCCCATTGTCGAGATTGCGTAGTAACCCCTCCACGTTTAGATTAGGCCGGCTAATGAAATGCGTTGGGTGTAAATTAGACTCACTCCCCCTCCCCGTGGAAGGGGAGTTGGGGGGATCCAGTGCGTGTGCCAGTTATTATGTTAATATGAAGCTTTCGCGCTACACGGTGGGCTAAATATCTAGGCGATTTGCATGTCTCGGGATATGGCTATATAGTTATGACATAGCGTCTTTACAGGCAGGCCAAATGGAGAAGAGGTTCACTCAATTCTCAATTCTATAGGAGAAGACGAAACAAGAAGAAAAAATTTTCACGCGTGTAGGTACATTGTAGGTCTTATAAATATATACATACGTTTCAACACGATTTTACCCAATAAATAAAGGTGCAGCAAACAAAAATATAATATTGTTTATTAAAATTAAATTATTAGATTTAAATTAAATTTAAATTAAGTAATTAAAGCATGTAATTAATATACTCGTAAACTTAAATTATGTAGGTACCCAAATCAAATAAATAACAATATATATTTTTTAATTTTTTTTTAAATTTATTTATTACAAAATCTACAGCACTTAAATTTAAAAACAAAAAAGTCCAATAAAAAAAAACATACTGCCAATTAAAGATTTCCTATTTTAAAACAACGCCTATAGGGAGAAATAAGTTTTGGTGTGTGTGTATATGGATGTGTTTATTGGAAATGTGTGTGAGCGTGTTTGTGTAGAAGAGAGTGAAAGGGTGAAAGGGGTGTGTACATATGTATGTGTTTGTTCGAGTCTTTACTACATGTATCCAGCTACAACGCCACTGTACTAGTACCATCTAAGCATTATTTATTATTGTTACAATGTCTCTCCTGATGGCAGCGGCACCGCCATTGAACAAGTCCAACGATGAAAATTCTTTATTATATGACCTGTGTATGCGACGGATAATAGAATTTTGTGCATAGTTAGTTCGCGATAAGGGCACATAGAATAATGATGTGTGTCTTGTGCGTCTGTTAGGAACACAAAAGCGCAGAGTCATCGAGGTTAACTCCGGATAATCTCTATTTATAAAACCAAATGTCAAATCATATGATTAATTACCATAATGTCAAACATATTGTAAATTCCTATTTAACACACACTACACAGAACAAAATGTCATATAAAATGTTACACTTAATAAAAAATTTACAGTTAGAATATATTATATAATGCCATTTCAGTTCAAACACCCCTAAGACGAGAACATAGTTTTATCTATGAGTTTCTCGTATTTTTCGAAGACTTACGTACATTTACCGACTGCTCTAACGGTGAAGGAAAACATCGTGAGGAAACCTGCACAAAGAGGTGACCAGTGTGTAAAATGGGGTAGGCACAAAAGATCCTCAAGGGTCGAAGTGCCGCTGGGGTTATTCCCGCCCCCCTATCATAAGATAAGATATACGTATTTTGGTCATCAACTCATCAGATAAATGTTACATGTAGAGTCAAATAAAAGTCTGAGAGGTGGGGATCTGCTCTGATCTGGCTAGATCTGCCACAGGGCGTGTTCAACTCTAATTCAAACTCTGGCTAAATATGGCTCTGAATGGCTCTGAACGGTTAATATATTTATCAAGTTTGTTCAAATGGTTGGGATGTATGAAAAAAAATCTCTTTTAATCCACTCTTCCCCACCATAAGGGATACTTGGTAGAGACTATAGGCTGTTCAAATCTTATTTACGAGTATATCTCTTATTTTTGTTTTGTTCCAATTATAGGACGGGAATATAATGGCTTCAGCGTAATAGGTATGTTGAATCATGTCTCCCCAATGTGTTCTTTACTCTGTATGTCTCTATGTACATCCGAAGATCCTTATATAGATTGTATTCGAGTCGGTTGTTGTACCAGAGTGAGAATGCCAATTACTGTGGAATAAATAATACCTTGTGCTTTTGGGCATAGAGACCTGGATTAATTTATGTATTGAATTCGTATTTTAGGCAACCAGACCCAAAAATTTATATATAAGTTAGGTATCATCATGGGTTTGGAAGTTCTGAATATCATAAGATTAGCAAGCTGAAGTGGCAGTGGGCTTGTCACATCTGTCGCAGAACCGACAACCGCTGGGGTAGACGAGTTCTGGAGTGGAGACCGCGTTTGGGAAAACGTAGTGTGGGACGCTTCCCTGCTAGATAGAGCGACGATTTGCGCAAGGTGGCTGGCAGCGACTGGTTGAGAAGAGTCGAAGATCGGGCTCAATGGCGCGCCCTGGGAGAGGCCTATGTCCAACTGTGGACTAGAGTAGGCTGCTGATGATCCTCAGGAATGTTTTTTTAGACCTAACGGGCCTCCTGGTGGTAAGTTGTCACCGTCGCCCATAGACATCTCACCTCACTGTAATTAGAGGGTTGTCGATGCGTTGCTAAGCTTGAGGACTTACAAGTAGTGACTCATGCCAGTGTTGAGGTCACTGTTATTGCAGAGGTGTTTCTACTCGATTACTTAATTTCTAGGAGCATAAAAATGTATATATACGAGTATTATTAATTTTTATCATCACTGATCGGTGTAGGTAGGGCTGTTTGGGGTTAAAGACCTCAAAAGCTAGATTAGTGCTAGGTTAGTATGGACATCTGTAGACGTCAGAGTGAAGCGAATTTATAATTCAATAGAATTTCGTCGTCTATTTCATTTCTTTCAAGTATGTCTAAATCCGGGTTTCTTTAGTAGTCTTCTAGTCTTCTTTTAAATACCGAAAATCCCGGGATTTTTTAATTTTTTTTTTAAATTGCATGTCCATAGTATGATGATCGCAGGTTGGAATTACCACAAGTAGCTCTATCTACAGCGATTTTTTCAATTCCGTAAATCCCGGGATTATCCAAATATGGTTTATAAGAGAGCCGTATCCATATCATGACCACAGCTTGCAAGTACCAACAACAGCCCTACCTACTCCGATCGCTAATTATTATTATTGACATATTTTTTACTATACCCCATGTTATACTATTAATTTTTGACATGTAATGTAATATTTCTCAATTTATTTTGTACATACTATTTCGGACACAGATGTATATTTGTTAGAGAATAAAAAATGAAATGAAATGTGCCGATAATTTCAATGGATGTCTTACTCTTGAAACGAAAAACTTGTGAAAACAAAGGATAAAGAATAATACTTCGCGTCGTCGCGTCGCCCCACCCTCGCAGCTGCAAAGATGCAGCGTGTGCTGGACCTGCTGCCTGAGTGGCTGGATAAATGGAGGATGGCGGTTAACGTCGGTAAAACCTCCGCCCTTTTAACCGGCCGTATACGGAACTTACCACCGAAACTCAAACTTCGGGGACTGGATGTAGAGTGGCAGAGCTCGGTGAAGTACTTGGGGTGCCATATAGATAGGTCGCTAAGCCTAGCGCCAATGGTTAATAACCTTATTAACCAGGCAAAAGCCGCGCGCGCGCTCTTGCGAACTGTTCTATCGTCTAGGCTGCCCCTACGTGCTAAACTGAGACTCTATAAGACCTACATCCGGTCCAGACTCACATACGCGATTATTATGTTATGTTACATTATTATGTTTATTTCATCATCATCATCAGCCTATTTATGTCCCCACTGTTGGGACGCATACCTCCTCTTGACAAAGCGGGTACGGGCCTTGATCCACCGAGAGCGGGTCCAGTGCTGATTGATGGATTTCACACACCTTCGGAAACTTTTCATTTCCTCAGACATGCAGGTTTACTCACGATGTTTTCCTTCACCGTTAGAGCAGTCGGTAAAATTGCATGGTTTGGAACCCGGACCTCCCGCATGGGATTCCGGCGTCGTAACCACTAGGCCACTGACGCTCCGAATTGATGTTTATTTATTAACTTGTATTATGGTCTAATGAAATATTATTCGACCTAATTCCAGCATCTCCATTCCGCCTTCGGACTACCAGGCGCGGGGAGGGGTTCCATCCTTATGTTGTTGATATCCCATCTGCTCGTACGAAGCGATTTGCTTCTTCGTTCATTATGCGAACGGCTAAGGAATGGAACAGCCTGCCGGCGTCTGTATTTCCCTAAACCTACAACCTTGGGATCTTCAAGGCCAGAGTGAATAGGCATTTACTGGACCCGCATGCACCATCGTCGACCTCATCGTCGCTTACCATCAGGCGAGATCGAGGTCAAATGCGGTTTTAGAAGTAAATAAAAAAAATATTCCATTTCACTGAATTTATAGTATTCTTAATTCGATTCGACTGTACCAGGTCTACAATGGTAAAGACTAAAAAGGAGACCATATTAAAATTTAAAACGTTTTTTATTCCATTCAGATGTTCTGAAGGAACCTCGTAAAAACCGAGATTTATTTTAATTTCCACATTTCCACCTCTCATAATTGAATTTTACAGCTTTTCCCGCTCTCTCGGGCCTGGTGGGGTCCTATCCCCCCAACCCGTCTCTTCCCCCTTGTTTACACCTTCCGTTAACACCGGCTCGTTTTGGTTACGAATGCAAATTTAACGAGTCCACGATCACATGAAGTTAAATAATGGTTGTGAAATTTTTCCATTTATGTTTTAGGTGTGTAAAGTTTTAATTTTTGACTATGAAAACGGGGCTTAATAATAATAAGAATAAGTTTATTTGTGCGGTTAGATTACAAAGTATCCGTAGTGCATACACCAGTAGGAACTTAAGCATATTGGGGTCCAACTCACTGGAGGTCAGAAGAAACCTTGAGCAAATGCTTATCGCGTGCAAGGCGCTCAGAGGGCAAGTTGACTCCATTGAGTTGCACAACTTGATCTGTCAGGTCTTTGTCCCGGACCATTACGTATGGCGGCGTTGTAAGCACATTAGGTTTGTAACACCGTTCAGCCGCACTGTAGCGCGTTTTGAATCCCCCATCTGCCGCATGAAGACCGCTCTGAACGAGCTCCTGGCCACCAACACTGATTGTGACGTACTTAGTGATGCATGGCCGTGTATCAGAAGAGCATGTCTGTGCTACTGTGAGAGTGTCAGATGAATGTTTTTTATGTAATTATAAGTTGTAAATATGATATAATAATTAGATAATTAATTAATGTAAGTGGTCTAACCGTTTTAATTAATTGTAATAGTAAAATAAATATAGTATATTAAACTAAATAAAATTAGTGAGCAACAAGTTAGTTAATCGCGTTGGTGTTTAATTTAAGGGGCAAGTTGAAAACTAAGAAGGCCAGAGTGAATAGGCATTTACTGGACCCGCATGCTCCATCGTCGACCTCATCGTCGCTTGCCACCAGACGAGATCGAGGTCAAATGCGGGTTTAGTAGTCAATAAAAATAAATAAAAAAGAACCAGCGTCGCTAGATGTATAGGTATCTATACATCTGGCAACACAGCTGAACTTGGCCCTTTTAATATATCATATCATATGTTATCACTTGTCAGAAGTCATTTTGTGATATTTTTACATATTTTTTACAGATATTTTTATACATGGTCTATTAATAAAGGTTTTTCTATTCTATTCTATTATATTTTTTGTAAATTATATTGTAGTTACCTTTGTTCGACGTTTCGACAGAGTTGCTTCTGTCATGGTTACGACAGGCTGAAGCGTCAAGTTGAAAGACTTCATCTTCATCGTCCACAAAACCCCGTGCGTTTTGTGTACGATGAAGTTGAAAAAATGAGGGTAGGCAAACCCACCCGTGCCTGCCGTCGCTGACACTCGACGCTTCAGTCTGTCGTGACCATGACGTCCGGGGCGCGGTACACAACACTCACGATATCCTCACATTACATTTACATATTTTTTTAAACGATTTTTAAATTTTTATTTACACTTTATTGTACATCT
This sequence comes from Hofmannophila pseudospretella, assembly GCA_947369225.1. Classification (NCBI taxonomy): domain Eukaryota; kingdom Metazoa; phylum Arthropoda; class Insecta; order Lepidoptera; family Oecophoridae; genus Hofmannophila; species Hofmannophila pseudospretella. The sequence goes on from OX376324.1 coordinate 1,664,047, forward strand.
CTAATATAAATAGAAACAATAAAAGGTCTAGCTGGAAGAAATCTCTATTTTAGAGATAAGCTCTACCTGTGTACGTCAAATTTCTTGTTGTTGTTTCTTTTGTGATTTATTTGTGTGCAAATAAAGTATAAAATAAGTAAACAATGGGTGAAGTTTCTCTAAAAGTGACTTCTTCCAAAGTTAAATATTTATTCTGAGGTCTTAGTTACCGAAGAGAGGTCAGAGGATACTAATAGCATCTCAAGGTTAAGCAGAGATCCCTGAAGCCCTAAAGGAAGATCTAATAATGCATCTGCAATGAATGACAATCGTAAGAATTCCCTAACATATTCGATAGTGCAACTATTATACATTTGGACGAGTGAGTCAATTACAAACTAACATTACGTGTCCAAAAAAAATGTGATAGTACGAACCAAAAAACTCAAGCGATCTTTTTTTGTATGACACACAACCACCCCTACAATAGTAGTAAAAAGATTAATAAAATGTATTCCTACATTCGTATTCCCTTATACAGTACGAGCAAAAACACCGATCAAATATCCGCTGTAACACCCTCTATTCTTGGATGGTCTCGTATCGTACTTGTCTGCGGAACACGCGATCATAATAAACTGCTTTGTACATTTTATTGCTTTACGTCACTAGTCGGCTAGGGATGGGGCGTATCTCTGAGACGATACAGATACCAGCTGTTACTTTTATGTTGTAATGGCCAAAATTAGAAATTTGGTTATTTTCAGAGTTTTATTCTGAAATTCTGGTCACTGCACCAATATCTTATGAGGGCCATATATCTTAGATCTTTTGTGCTCACACTGCACCAATTCACACTCTAAATAAAAAAAATGTACTTATACCTAGTACATACATACATTACTTCACGCTGTCCCGACTTCCAAGATACAGGTTTTCGACCTAGTTTTTAAGTCGGAGGTCCTTTTTTGTGTGCCCTGTATAAGTAAATAAACTTTTTCATATTTTTCATTTTTTCATTTTCTATGTCCCTTGCGAGGTAGGCAGAGAGAATGAAGCCCCCCGTATCTCTGTCTTGGCACGCCTCTCTTGCTTTCTCTACAGTAATTCTTCGTTTCATGCTCGCCGTTGGGGTCGTCTGCTCTGTATATTAAAATCTATAAGCACTCTGTGGATTTGATCTAAGATCAGTCTAGGATGACCCCGGCTTTACCGTCCATTCCTTTCGCTTCGTATACATATAGGTGTAGGAATTAAATACCTTATATAAAATTGTATTTTTGCGTCCTGTTAAATATTTTGATACTAATTTGAAGAAGAAATTTTTGCCGACTTTTAACTACCTATGTAGAGAAGGATGAATGCTATTAAAGTGAATACTAGGGTTTTCGGAATATTTAGTTCGGTTAGTATTTGTTATTTATACCTGTAACTACCAACTAACTCCTATTATTTAGTCCAGCTCTACGGTTAGAGTTTAACCTTGTAGCCTGAAGGGTTTTTCGTACCTTGTTAAAGGCTCTAATCGATAAGTTATTCAGTGATATGGAAGTTGAATGAACCTGTTACAAAAAATAGTTACGGTTAAATGTGTTCGTATTTGGGTAAAAAATAATAATTAAAAAAATATATCATATATTACCAAGATTAATCAATCATAAAACAATAATATAGAAGTTTAAAAATCAAAATATGTAATAATTTTCGTAATAATATATTGTAATTTGTAACTATTAATGCCTAGTGGGTAGTTATTTATGAGATAGATACTACCCTTTATAGAATACCTTCTTTTTTGGAAATCACTGGCTCCCAAGATACAGTTTCGCCTAATTTGGGAGTCAGGGTATTGGTTGACTTACAAACATTGTGATTTTTTCAATAAAGATTATTTTATTTATTCTACTAAACAGAAATCCTTCCGGATTTAAAAAGTAGGAACCAATTAGAAATCTGATTCAAAGCTCCCGCTGTTGATATGTCACATAATATATAGCAGGAGTTGTTTCCTCAGACAAGCAGATTTCCTCACGATCTTTTCCTTCACCGTTAAATTAGTCAGTGAGTACGCGAGTCTTAGAAAAAACTAAGGTTGTATAGATTGCTCAAATCTCTTGACATATTTCGTCCTGGAACCAGTGGTTCGTCAAACGCGCCTAATAAAGCAATAACATCTACGAAATAGGTTTCTTTTAGAAAAAGAGAAAACAAAATAAGAGAAAGCAAAATATCTAAGTATATTCGTATTTCATTGAACACGATCCCTAATTCTTGAAGCGTGAGGGTCGAAGGACAAACCACAGACGATAAAAAATTTGGTGGTCTTAGGACTATTGGCCCAAAAAGGAAGAATTAACTTATTTATAGAGTTCCCTCTCTGTGATTTAGTGGAAGGATTTATTGGAAATGGTGACTCGGCTTGGTGCAGGAAAATCTAAAACTACAACAGGGGTTTCACACGACTCATTGTAGGAGCGTTCACAGGCCATTATGGCACTAAGAGGTTCCTACATAAGATGAAATTGACAGACAACCCCACCTGCAGAGCCTGTGGTGACACCGTTGAGTCAATGGAACACCTATGTGGATGTGACTCGTTAGCTAGAAAGCGCATGAGTTTTCTGGGGGTAGCCTACCCGAAACCAGAAGACTATAGGCTCCTTCCTATAAGCTGTATAGCATCCTTGATGCAAAGCATCTTTAAGGAACAGGAAGGAGATTAAGGAAAGGGGTGAGCACAACAGATCCCCGAGGCTCGTAGTGCTCGTATCCCCAGCCCCCTGTCACAAGATAAGATAAGATAGTGGATCGATTACATAAACAGTTAATTGTTGTTTGCATGGTGACTCTTTTGAAATTCCACAACCTTGGGATCTTCAAGAACATACACCATTGGGATCTTCAAGGATAGAGAGAATAAGCATTTACTAGGTCCTCGCCCATTCTTGGCCTCAACGTAACTTACTATCTTAAGTGAGATTGTGGTCAAACGCGGGTCTGAAATTATTTAATGTAAGCTTGGCATAATTTAACCTTCTTCTTCTAAGACGTGTTCCTCATTGCTGAGAGTCGTGATCATTCTAAGGAATTAATCACATAGAACGACTCTCGTGGCAGATTTAATGGGGTGGTTTGCCGTTGCCTTCCTCATTTCACACACTGGTTATCTCAGTGTGCAGGTATCCTCACGATGTTTTCCTTCACCGTCAGAACAGTCGGTAAATGTACGCAAGTCTTTCGAAAAAACCGAAAAACTCATTGGTACATGTCATTGCCTGGTTTCGAACTCGGACCTCCTGCATGGGAGTTCGACGTCCTAGCCACGACGCCACCAACGCTCAATTATTTAATAAATGAATGAAAGTAAAAAACTTATACCGCTGTGGACAAATTTTGAGACGGAAACTTAATTTTTTTAAATGACTTTGAACATGACTCTTCAGTTTTAATCAGATATGCCTAAGAACACTCTCAAAATTGTCTTAAACTGCATCCAAAGAAGCCACACACAAGCAGACAGACAGACAAACATTCTGGTCAAACTTACAACATCCCTCTTGGTCGAACACAGTTAAGAACATATTTCAATGTCTAATGGGTCAACACACCGATATAGGTCAGCATAGCATAGAAAAAACTCGTTCGTGTATTGAAAAACCATTAGGTCCTCACATCAATTTCCCTTTCAATGAACAGCAAAGCGATAGGACCTATAAAATGTGCCTAAAAAGAATTAACCTTCACGTTGAGGGGTAAGGGTCGGGGCAGACACAGCAAAATAATACATTACCTATGATTTCCACTTGATGTACTGACTTTAGAATTTATTTATAACAACTAATATACTTATACACCGCGTCTTCAAGGACCTCGCAAAGCGCCTGGTCGACGCGTCAAAAGACCCAAGAGCTGGCTCCTATTTTTCCCAGCGGATTAGCTTAGCTATCTAACGGGGCAACGTAGCCAGTCTCTTGGGTACACTGCCGGATGTGGGGGACTTAACCCATTTTTTTTATTTTTCTTAGCCTTAGTTTAGTTTGATATAATGTTGAATGTTGTTGTTGTATGTTATTGTTGTTGTCATTGTTATAATATGCTTATATTATTCCAAATTAGGGTTCCTAACGACCAACCACCAACCAACGACGTTTAATTTATTTATTAGTCTGTCAGTTGTGTTGTCATTCATCAAATACATACATATATTTGTGTGTAGGTATATATATTTATTTATTTACGATATTTATATAATGTTATCATTTATGTGTCATGGTAAATGTAGGTGTATATATTTTTCACTTATTAATACACTACCTATCTGCAATTAAATTTATTTGTGTCGTATATTTGTCCTCTTGGACAGGTCTTGACCAGCCATCGGTCATGGTCCAACAGAATACTAGCGCTGTAGGCATTTTTGTCTGCTGCAATAAGCTGAGTTGAGGCCCTTGTCACAATAACAGCAGACCATCAGACATGATTTCAATATTTGACTACATAATTATTTTATTATAATTATAACTGTTTCGGTCATTGCTGTATGTGAAATAAACATATTACTTACTTACTTACATACATAAACTCACGCCTGTTTCCCGCTGGGGTAGGCAGAGACTAAAGATTTCTACCTGCAACTATCCTGACAAACCGTTATCGCTTCTTACACACTCATCAATCGCTCCATTCACGATCTTCGGTTAGTGGTCATATAACTCAGTTTATCTGCCTCAGTGATGATGTGTTCCTACAGAATTGGAGCCAGCACTTTTTCAGTAGCGTATTACTAATATCTTCAGTGTTATTGACTGAACGTGTTTGTTTTTATAAATACTTGGTAAAATAAGTATTTTTTTCTTTTTAGAGCTTGCCTGTATTGTCACATTGGTTGGTATATCTCGACAAGTGAAAAAAATATATAATAAAGGACTGAAAGGACATCGGGACACCAGGAACTCTTGGTTACGTCACGCTTTTTACAAATTTAAAATTCAAATACAATTCATGTTTTATATAAACATAACTGGACAGAAGTGAACAGACCAGCCGATTTCACACCTCTGTTACTAGCTAAAACCCCATAATGTTGCAGCCACGTGCGGCCAAGTCTGTGCCGACCCTTACCATTGAAACCTGAACGGGTGCGTGTAAAAAGTCGGTTTCCCCCGGAACTGACGTTATCGTGTATGGCTTTGAATGAGTGCTTGGTGTGACGTGTCGTAATGATGTCGAACTAAACACATAAATGCCATAGAATGTTACACAAGTGCAGTGGCTGTATTCTGTATCTCTAGTGATACATAACACCAATTTTGGAAAATGGAACGAAAAAAGCGTTATGGTTCCTTTTTTACCCACGACCGAACGGAGAAGGCCTAAGAGGATGTTTGTTTGTTTGTGTGTGCATGTGTCTGTTCCCATCTAGCTTCGAAACGGCTGAACCAATTTCGATGCGGTTTTTTGCTATAGCTTTGGAATTTATCGGAGCAGGTTGTTAGCTAGATTTTATTGTGATAATCCACCAGAGGGCGCCGCAGTAGTTATGACAATGTTTCATATTTGTTCCTATCGGGCTGAAAGTTGGCATTCGGGGGTTTTCAAAGCTTCTAATTTCGAATTTGGCAATAATCTTTTATCACTATAATGACGAGAAAGTGAATATAGCCAGCCACTGTCATGGTTATTATACTTAGGTAAGCATTATGTGACATACGGAGCCGAAACGTGGACACTGACAGTGGACTGGTTCACAAATTGAAAGTCGCTCAGCGTGCTATGAAAAGAGCTATGCTCGGAGTATCTCTGCTGGATCGAATCAGAAATGAGAAGATCCGGCATATAACAAAAGTTATCCACATAGCTCTTAAGATTAGCAAGCTGAAGTGGCAGTGGGTCACATCTGTCGCAGAACCGACAACCGCTCGGGTAGACGAGTTCTGGAGTGCAGAGCGCGTTTGGGCAAACGTAGTGTGGGACGGGCGTCCCTGTTAGATGGAGCGACGATCTGCGCAAGGTGGTTGGCAGCGACTGGATGAGAAGAGCCGAGGATCGGGCTCAATAGTGCGCCCTGGGAGAGGCCTATGTCCAGCAGTGCGCTCGAGTAGGCTGCTGATATGAAGCATTATGTAGGTAATGGATCGTAGAGCTGCTGAAAATCACAAAAATGATAACATTACATAATAATAATACCCACACAGTCCTCTATGACTCTATAATAATAAATTTTTCGATATCTTAATATTAATCGGAGAATGAAAGATGAAAAATTTCTGCTATAAATTCGTTTCGGTTCTGCATGGTAGTGTAGTAGTAGTGAGTAATACATAGGATTATCAAAATCTTTGCTTAAAACCCATGTAAATCCAAGTTGTAAGTTCGCCTCTGGTCCTACGGATCTCTAAACATGGCATATGCTTTACATTTAAACCGCTCGGGGCCCCGATATATCCTTGCTATGTAAATGTGCCCGGGGTCGTAATCTTCATAATATTGCCATTACATTCGGATCGGGTTGGAGATTGCTTTCTGTTATCCTGTTTGTTTTGATTTGGTGCTTCGTTTCGGATTTTTGAAAAGGGTGGATCCAGAATAAAAGTCTTGCAGCCTCGGCTCCTATAGTTCGCGCGTTAATATCGCGATCTTATTAGATCATTCTAATTCGGGATAATTCGTGACCCTCATTAATGAGCAATACGACTTAGAAAGAAGAGTCTCCTTGTACACCAAGATTCCTTAGTGAAGAAGTTTTAGCCTGTCCCGGTAGGTAGGTAGGTGTAAATTCTATCAGCCAATATTTCGTGTGGTTTGTGGACAATATTGTGGCTACGCACGACGCGCTACAACGATTAGTACCTACTCGCATCGGTGTAGAACGCGCTATCGATTTTTTCCTGGGACTTCGTATAAATACGAGTTTCAAACATCCATAGTTGGACCTGGACACCTGTCACCAGGCACAACACCCCGCCTGGTGGAAGATCTTTCCTTTTCCCTTTCATACAACTGACATTACGTCATCCATGTCCTCTCATAGCGCGTTCCTACAATTGGTGACCCCGACGTGATATGAACGCAACCTTCTGATCCTGCGTTCCTACAATATATTGTCAGAGTTGTTCAGGCCAATATAATGACAATAGGTTGACGACCAACCAAACAAACTACCAGAGTTGTTCAGGCCATCTTTGTCACTAATTGTCAGAGTTGTTCAGGTCAATCCTTATAGGTTTTGTTTTGTTGTTGTTTATAGGTTTTGTCAGTGTTGTTCGGGCCAAAATTTGTTGGTTTAGTCCTGACAATAGTGGCCTGAACAACTCTGACAAAACCTATAAACAACAACAAAATAAAACTTATAGGTTTTGGTCTGAACATCTCTGACCATAGTGACAATAGGTTTGCCATTAACCACACGAAATTTGGCTGATAGATTTAACACCTATTTAAATAAATAAATAAAATTAATAAACATTTATTGATGCAGGCAGTACCTATAAAAAATATTTTTTTCCCGTTTTGATTCTATAGATCGATATGCGGATAAGGACAGGCTATATCTTCCACACTAAGTTAGCTTGTTATACAAGGAAACTTTTCTTTCTATACATTTAACCACAAATAATGATAATTTGTCAATATAGTGATGGTTGATATTACTCGTACATTCCCCGTTTCACACATTGGTTATCTCAGTGTGCATAGGTTTCCTCACGATGTTTTTCTTCACGGTTGGAGCAGTCGGTAAATGTATAAGTCTTCGAAAAAACCGGAAAACTCATTAGTACATGACATTGCATGATTTCGAACCCAAACCTCCCTGTATGCACGGCATAATAATGCAGTTTATTTCATACAGACAATCACACGTTGACAAAAAGTAAGTACAATCACCAACATATTAACTTAGACACAATCTATCCAAAATGGCACACGCCAATTGTCGTTATAGCTTCCCCATTTGACAGATAGCACCTAGAGACGCTAAAACATGATTTTCTTTCAGGATTTATGATTCGTTTTGCGGTTTATGACAAATATTATGCAAAGCTTACTTGAAACCCAATTTAGCGTGCTTTTACGATTGTACAATAAACAAAACTGAATTTATTGTGAAAAAAAAACAGTGATAAGAATGGAGTTGGTTGGTTACCTTACCAAAATTAGTGATGATTGAGAGCATTGATCATGTTTTAGGGTCGTCGGTGGTCTAGTGGCTAGGACGCCGCCTAGGAGGCCGACGCCTTTTGGCCCGGACGCCTTTTTGCAAACCATGCAATGCCATGTATCAATGAGTTTTTGGGATTTTTTCGAAGACTTACGTACACTTACCGAATGCTCTAACGGTGAAGGAAAACACCGCGAGGAAACCTGCATGTCTGAAGAAATTAAAAGTTTCCGAAGGCGTGTGAAATCCACCAATCAGCACACTGGGCCCGCTCGGTGGATCATGGCCCGTACCTCCTTGTGCATGGGGAGGCCTGTGCTCCAACAGTGGGGACAATAATAAAGGCTGATGATGAGATCATTGATAGAGAATTGTTTTAAAATAAAACCCTTTTTAAACCTGTCAGTTTGCGAACATGCTGTCAGTAGTGAGTGAAAGAGGCTCTAATAAATCTTTTAGTTAGTGAGTTTGTAGCTTCACATCTTAATATTAATTTATTAAATTTCATTTTAGTACAACTGAATTTTATTAATAGGGTATTTGACAATTTTTTTTATTGTATCAATCAACTTACATGCACACCCTGAAGACGGATCTGAAATCCGTTTATCGATATCTCAACTAACATCAGCTATATTAATGGTTAAAGTTAGTAGTGGGGGGATGCTTTGTCCCTTTCTAGCAAAACGGTCTTAATATACAGGGTGTAACATTAAGAACGGTCAGTATGGGAAAGTCTGAAACTATAAGATATACGAAGATCTGTTCTTAGGAACCATGTCATCAATTTTAGTAACAAGAAACACTGTATTCATACATTTAAAAAAAAAACTGTACTCAGCCTGGGAATCGAACCCGGTTGTTTTGAAAAAAAATCCAACACTATTTCTGTTTAGATATCGATTGTGTAGGTCTTAAGGAATAAATGTTAGTATGAAACGTGATGTTTAAAATTAATAAAACGCATTGTTTCCATATCTTTTAAATTATTTTAGTAGGTGTTCGAAATGACTACCATTTTGTAAAATACAACATTCAACTCGTTTAGGTAACGATCTTACTACTGAATTTTGTATCTTCAGGTGGTGAATTTGCGTTAAAATTGTCTCTATGGCTGCTTTTAGGTCTTCAATTGTGTCGTAGCTTGTTTTGTACACTTCATCCTTAACGTAATCGATATCTAAATAGAAATAGTGTTGGTTTTTTTTTCAAAACAACCGGGTTCGATTCCCAGGCTGAGTACAGTTTTTAAAAAAAATGTATGAATACAGTTTTTCTTGTTACTAAAATTGATGACATGGTTCCTAAGAACAGATCTTCGTATGTCTTATAGTTTCAGACTTTCCCATACTGACCGTTCTTAATGTTACACCCTGTATAGCCAAGGACTTGCTTGTATGGCGCTACGTAACAGTGACGTCACAATTACCTATTACCGTCTCTTTCTACCGTCTGATTTTTGATTGTCTGTAGCTATGTTATTTTTCAACGGATTTTAATTCTGTTTTCACATTTCACCATCAATTTATGTCTATTTTCTTATTTTATGAAATGTTTTTAATATTTGATACTTATCAAATCAAGAATAGGGTATTCTTGATTATTTCTTTATCGGAATACGGATCAAAAATGCACGTTCTTAAACAAAACTAACTGAAACCAGCATCTATCTGGTTGTAACCGGTTCGTGACAGGTGCCATTAATAAACAAACATGGCGGATTTGTTTTGGCGCGTTCCGAAATGCGATTAATTGATTCACGGCACGCTACCTACGTCAAGTGATATATTCTTTTATTATGTGTTTCTGCAAATGGGTCACAATGTACACAGATATTTTTAAACCCTGTCTGATATTAAAAGAAGGGGTTAAATTACTAATAAGAGAAGTTGCAATTCGAACTCTTAGTCCATTAATAAAGCCAGTTATTTCCGAACCACGTCCATACGTACCACGTACTTTCATCAAACTTAATTACTTTTGCTTATTTATTTTTATAATATATTTGTTTAATATTATTTTTATCTTCTGTACCTAATTGTTTGTATGTGTATGTGTTTGTTTAACTCAGGGCTCAAAAGATGCACTCACCCTTATTTAATGTCTGGCTGTCTGACTAATGTTTCCCTGTGCTTTACCTCATCGTCATGAAAAATAGAGGAACATGAATGACAGGAGTAGGTTAACCTACCTATCAGTCAGCCAACCAGCATTTAAAGAAATAGAAAAGAAAATCCTTTACATTTCCCCCACATGAAGCACAACCTGCAAAATATCAATTTTCCAACAGAACAGCGTATCAGCATAATGCCTCCAATTGGCGTAAGCGTTTCACGCCAGCTCGTCCATTTTTGGCCATTACATGCTAATGTTATAAAATAAATAAGAACAGTAACGAATGTTAAGAAAGAAATAAAGAAAGAAGAAGAAAAATAAAGTAGAAAGAAGAAGAATATAAAAGTAAATTAAATAAACAAATATATTTTAAAAATAAATAAACAAAAGTGATTAAGTTTGATGAAATTTGTGTGCAGCACCGGAAAAGGGGAAATAAACAGAAGTAAAATATTAGGAAACGAAGGAAGGTACTTTATTTTTAAATTATATATTACAATATAGGAAGGTATTGGGACGGGATGATGTATGTAGGTATTATTGTATAAAATAGGGAAAAAATAAAAATAAAGCAAGCACTTAAGATGAAACTGAAGGAAGGATTAAAGTAGGTATCTACTACTAGGTACTACTGTTCAATGTACCGAAATTTGTATTTGCTTTGTCTATGGCAACGACTTTTTTCTTTTTTGCTTGTTATTACTAGGGTTTGCTCACACTAACACTCCCTTCTCTCCACGCTGTTAAGCAGTTGGCTATTAGCCGTGTACAGTACAACACAACTTAAAAGTTACACCGATGTACCTAATCGAACAACCAATGACAATCGCTCATTATCACGTCATTCGGCTCGTCACTCACGCCATTTGCTCAGTGAATTCCCGCCTCAGTCTATTGACTAATGAGAACAATCATTTCGGAACTAATTCGGAAGTGATCGGTTTTACGAATTTTGCCGATGCGACTTTTGTGTCGACTTGTATCTATGGGACGGATTGAAATATCCCTACCGCCACTGGGTAGGTAAGCGGCGACTAACCCGAGTAACTTGCTGGTGGTAAGTAAGCCCCTATCAGGGTCCACCTGGTTATCGACCACCACTGTCGTCAAATATCTTCACTTCGGTGTTGATATGTTTGGGCAGTGTTTATAGAAGATCCATCTTTCCATCGTCACTTACCACCAGGTGAGATTGAGGTCAAACGTAGTGATTGAGGTAGACAATAGCCATGGCGAGGCCGAGGCTGAGATCCGCGTAGCGCGAAGCCCGGAGCCTCCACCCGCCTTCAGGCGCCGCAGGTCTAATCTGCTGAATGTTCTTAGCCATATCAGATGAAGGAGTATGATGGGATCTCTGAAACGGTACCAGTTAGATGGTTCGAGTTTGAGCTCAAATGTTTATGACCGTGGTGATCTTTTCACATCAAGGGGATCTCCACAATGGTACCTACGTCGGGGGTTTCGTAAATGTTACAATAATAATAATATAGAGCTCGCCTCAAACAAACGGAAGCGACGATGTAATGGTCAATAGAACCTGTATAAAAAATTTTGACTTTGCGTCGCGCGTCGAACGGCAGAGCGGAGATTTGGTACTGTACTTTCTTATTTCTTATTATGCTAATGTAAAAGGTGACTGCCTTACATTCGGCTACGTCCGGTATGGTCCCGTGTGTTTGAATAAATCTAAGGAATGCATATTTTGTAACGGTTTTGAAAGACACGACTACGCGATGTTTTTCGGAATTATTTCAAACATTTTAACTATATGTATAAACTCTAACCACAGAGCGTCGGTGGCACCACTGTGTCCTAGCCACTGCTAGGACACCGGGCTCCCATGGTTCGAAACCGTGCAGTGCCATGTACCAATGAGTTTTTCGTCTTTTTAGAAGACTTACGTACATTTACCGACTGCTCTAACGGTGAAGGAAAACATCGTGAGGAAACCTGCACACTGAGATGACCAGTGTGTAAAATGGGGTAGGCACAAAAGATCCTCAAAGGTCGAAGTGCCGCTGGGGTTATCCCGGCCCCTTATCATAAGTTAAGATAACTCTAACCACACCAAGTTAATCGTTTTGTACGCATTAAATCACACAAATTTTGTGCAATAAAGAGTATTCATTCATTCAAGTGACTCGCTTTATTGAACAAAATGGAAGAGTCACTGAAAAAATTGACGGCAACAAGGATCTCTCACATTCAAACAAGCTGTTAACTGTTCGAAGTACTATTAAATTCCTATCCATTACGTTATAAGTGCCTACGTTTCGATAGAGTATCAAAGCAAAACGGTAATGCTAATCCAAGAGCTTTCCAAAACACTTGAGGCTGAAATACCGAAATAGAGCAAATGTAGAGCTACCCTCAGTGTATCGACCCGACCTTTTCTCAAAGGCGCCGTTTGAGAGGGCTGGGACGCTTTCCTCGCACTGATGCGGTACAGCGGAGTAGAAAACTAACGCTTTTTCAAAAATCAAATATTTTTTATTGTAATTATAATATAAATAATTTTAAGTTGGACATCCTGAAGAAGTATCTAAAATCATCATCAGCAGCCTACTCTAGTCCACTGCTGGACATAGGCCTCTCCCAGGGCGCGCCATTGAGCCCGATCTTCGGCTCTTCTCATCCAGTCGCTGTCAGCCACCTTGCGCAGATCGTCGCTCCATCTAGCAGGGTGGCGTCCCACACTACGTTTGCCCAAACGCAGTCTTCACTCCAGAACTCGTCTACCCCAGCGGTTGTCACTTCAGCTTGCTAATCTTATGAGCTATGTCGATGACTTTTGTTCTATGCCGGATCTCCTCATTTCTGATTCGATCCAGCAGAGATACTCCGAGCATAGCTCTTTCCATAGCACGCTGAGCGACTTTCAATTTGTGAACCAGTCACACCGTCAGTGTCCACGTTTCGGCTCCGTAGGTCATTCATAGGTCACACATCTAAAATATAGAATAGTTTTTTGTTAAAAATAAGGTAATACTAAAATAACATTAAAATACATACTTGAGCTAAAATTACTAAATACCTAACTATTTTACAAGTAAAAGACTTGCCCCAGGTCGCTCCCTGCAGGGAGTGTCCCGAGGAGGCTGGCGGCGTATTTTAAGTTGTAAATGTAAATAAATTTATTAAATATTTTTTTTATTGGTTAATACTTGCGGTTGTTGGTACTTGGTGAAACTTGTAGTACATGATTAGACTTAAATAATATACTGTTTCACGGTATTTTTTTTGTAACCGGTCATAATTAATAAAATACTATTAAAATACCGTGAAACAGTATATTATTTAAGTCTAATCATATTTTTTTATTGTAAGTAAGTTTACTAAGTCATTCTTTTACTCTACCACCGCTTCGTAAGGTGCTATAGCTGAAAGAAAACAAGCGACCTAAGAAACAAACAGCAGCACATCTTTTAAAATAATTCCTGACGCTTTTTCAGGAATCAAATATTTTTTATTGTATTATAATATAAATAATTTTAATTCTAACCTCTTCTTCTTGTCGTGTGTCAAGAAGCTAAGAGCTAAGCTAAGTAAGGGGCCATCAATAAATTACGTCACAAGTTAAGGGGTAGGAGGGGGGTCAACAAAGTGTGACATCGTATGACAAGGGGAGGTTAAGCTTCGTGACGTCACATGCGTAAATCTATAAGAAGAAGTCATAAATAATATAAAGAATAGAATAGAATAGAATAGAAAACGTTTATTTGCTGTCTGCAGCACACACACAATTCCACTTATACATTATACAATAATATACAAGTGTATACATATACATATATACCATACAATATAATCTTAAACTAAATCAATAATAATGCACGGCGTATGCTGCAGCATTAAATAGGCCTCAGCTCAGCATAATGCCATACTCTAGAGTAGTCTAGAGCATGGCGCTGATATTCTGCTTCAGCCTGTCGAGGTCGGAGGCGGATACCAAGCGACGATAATCTAGATGTAATGTAAAGAAAGATTTTAAATAGAAATATATATATATGGAAGTGCTGTTTCATTTAATAATTTCTAAATTTAAAATTGCAAATTTGTGACGTCACACCCGGGTTGAGGGGGTCACACAAATACGGTTTAAGACATTTATTTCACTAAAAAAAGGATGCAATTCACTTAGCTTAGGGAAATACAGGATAAACTTATTGTAATTAACAGTGTGTACGGTAGACGTGATTTTAAGGTTATTACTTATTAATTTATAGTATATAATACTCTGCTGTATTTTTCTGAGCTGTAATTTTTCTGAGCTGCGACAAGGACCGGGGGGGGGGGGGGGAGCAAGATGGGCTTAGGTAACCCTTCCTTGTTCGTGATCGAGAAATTCTAAAGTTCCAAGTGGCGTTCGTCGCGAATCGATGCGTTTCCGCCGCTGTAGGCGCCGCTCCAGTATGGTTGAAGCTAAAAAGAGAACTGAAACGTAGTGTGTACTCTTTTTATTGCACACGCCTCATTAGCCCGCCGACGATGGACAAAAAAGCTTCTAGTAAAAGGACACCTGCGTCCCGCCCGAAATGAACCCTAACCTCAACTTTTAAGGTTCAAAGTGTACTACCAAACCGTAGCATTTGAGAATTGGGACACAATTTTTGAGTAAAAGTGTGACACAAATATTTTTGTACGAATACTTTTTGGTTGAGTTGTTTTTGGGTATTGAATTTTAGTGAGTGAGTTTAAGGTTTGTTTTGTTTCGGCTGTTTTTTTGTTTTTTTTTTTGTTTGGCCTTGACTACGAAATTTTTATGATGTAAAATAACGAATGTTTCAATATGGAAGTAAGTAATACTTGTTTTTCTGTTTGTGTGAAAATGAATTAGGACTTTTCATTATGATTGATGACTTGTCATTGTGAACATACTCTTAATTTTTCGTGGATATCATCAGACCCTCAAGATTCAATCTTGAATCTTGAGGGTCTAAACATTTGAACTTAAACTCGAACCACATAATTGTTTCCGTTACATAGATCTCATCTAGCATCAAACATACTCCATTATTTTGGAAACCCCTGACGCATTTCTTATGGCTGGCATAACTAAAGCATTCTAGGCAAAATTCTCTGTCATATATAATAATCCGTGCCCAAATCAGATCATCGCTTGTTGAGTTGTGATGCCACAGATAAACAGACCGACAGACAAACGTGTCAAACTTATAACACGCCCTCCCTCGATCGGTCGGGGGTTAAAAACAAAAAGGGTAAAACGGCCGGAATCTCTATCGTGAACGAATCTATACTCTTAATTTTTCGTGGATATCATCAGACCCTCAAGATTCTTGAACTTAAACTCGAACCACATAATTGTTACCGTTACATAGATCTCATCTAGCATCAAACATACTCCATTATTTTGGAAACCCCTGACGCATTTCTTATGGCTGGCATGGCTAAAGCATTCTTGGCAATATTCTCTGTCATATATAATAATCCGTGCCCAAATTAGATCATCGCTTGTTGAGTTGTGATGCCACAGATAAACAGACCGACAGACAAACGTGTCAAACTTATAACACGCCCTCCCTCGATCGGTCGGGGGTTAAAAACAAAAAGGGTAAAACGGCCGGAATCTCTATCGTGAACGAATCTAAAGATATCGCTCGACCATTTCACGGAGGTGTGCGGCGCTGGGTTTATTACTAACATTTACGGCTTTAATATTATTAGGCTGCTAAGGTTTCAGGTACACTGAACGGGAATCACTATCACACTGAAAAAAAATTGTTTATTAATTCGATTTAAAATAATCGATCACTACGAGTAAGAGAAAATTAATTAATTAATTAATTTGTGACAATTCATAGGTACAAAGTATTGCAGTGAACATTTAAAAAAATGTAATTCGCATCGAATTCAGATTCAACAATGATCTCAGTACGCTCGCAGTCTTAGGCTCAATTCACACTAGTCGTGCAGAGTCGAAGCGTTGCGTTACAATCGTTACAATCCGTAGCATATTGAACTCTATCTCCACTAAGTAATGTAAAAAATTGTGTCTTATTAATATAAAGCGACCTTATTAATTATTACATTGATATTATGAATTTTGACCGCAGTCGAACGCGTCAGACACCGACAACACGAGGGTGCTCTAGAGACGGGCCGTATTTTCAGTGATTTATCATGGATGCAGATGAAAAGTTAATTTACTTAGAGCATAAATATGAATGTTTATTTACGACGCACACCCACAGTCTACTGACTATACGATCCGGCCTCAAATAATGACGCGCGGAGAAGCGCGTCAAGTGGCGAATATGACGCTTCGGCTTCGACTCGACAAATCAAATCAAATAGTTTATTTCTTGAAAGTAGGTATATTACAGAGTTCTTAAATTACAATAAAGTATCACTACTTTCTACCACATTGTGTAGCATACAATTATTTTTCATTTTAACATAATAGAATCTTATAAATAGAAAAAAAAGTTAAATTATTAATAAACATAATAGTAATTGCAGTGTATCTGCCTAACCATTTGTTCTAATGCAGTTTCATTTTAGCATATAATGTGTGTTATTTATTATATTTTTGATTATATATTAAGTATTATATTTCTGTATATTTTATAGTATTTACGTAATATTATTACTACTGCTTTGCAGCTTGCAAAGATTTCTTATTATTTTTATTTTTTATTATTGTTATTTATTTATTTGAGGGCAGTATCTATTTCATACGCCTTTTGCACTCGTATATTATGTATCTTATGATTTTTCCATCACCTGAAGGTTGCCTGGAAGATATCGCTTAAAGCGTTAAGGCCGCCTTATGCACATTATATTGTACCTCTCTTTATGTTGTATGTTTTGTGTTTGTCCCGGGTGTGCAATATAGTATTAAAGTAAGTAAGTATTTGTATTTGTAATTAATTTCAATAATGCTGCGCTAATGTGAGCTGAGCCTTAACCGCGCGCTCGCCTGCACGCGGCACATTAACAAAACCCATACGACTGACTGACTCCGAACCCTCAACTAATCTGATGGCCTACATACCACCTAATTGGGCGGCCTTATATGCCCTATTAGCTATTAGCGCTCATCCTGACACTGATTTCTATTGCTATGTGACCACACGGAAAGAAAAATCTCGTGATAGTGACGAGAAATATTGAACAATTGCTCGTAATAGTATCCATTAAGCCAAAAATGGTCTATTAATAGATTAGATTTTAAGATTGTTTGCAACGATTTATTTTGTTCGAAACATTTGCATGGCATAATGTGGCTGAATACTACTTCTATATATAAAATTATAAGATATTTTGTTATATAGTGTTCTAAGCAAATAACAATTTCTATTTCTATTAATAAAGGTGTGACCTGGTGAAAGTTGAAAGGAAGAAATTTGTCCTCAACAGGCTCCAAAATGGGAGGCTCAATATTATTTTGAGGCAGCCCTTATCTGATAATATGAAACACTGCTAAGTTGGCTCTCAAAGTGAGGGCTGACTCTAATAATATTTGAGCTTCCCTTCCCTATTCTTAGTCACCCTAACGAGGCTGACATGGTCACCTTGTACGTGTACCAAAGCCTCTAAACTGAGATTTTAAAAAATAGAAAATAATAAAGGATTTTCTATTTCCATTAAAAAAATTGATAGCATCCATTACAAAAAAAAACTCGTAATAGTAACGAGAAATCTTGGACAGTGGGGGACAATGTATCCATTACAATATTTCTCGATACTACCGTAGTAGTAATAGTAGTAGTAGTAGCAATTAAGAAAAATATCAGACTGGTAGCCACCCTACTCTCCTCATTTATTAAACTTGGTAATTACGCTGGCTCTCTTAGTCTAGGAGTTCGCGAGTCCGGTTTCAGCCACGGTTCGGTTCGCTGCAACCAATCACATGTGCTCCGCGCTTCTCCCACTTTTAATCAGCGCTTTGTGATTGGATGCAGCAAACCGAACCGGAAAGGATCCAGTCTCGTGAAGGTCTTCAGGCGACCCTGTACATCAGGGCTTACCACTATTAAAATATCCTACATCCTATATCAATCAGTGACATGATTTCTATTGCTATTTGGTATTGAACGGCTCTGGTCAAATGTTTTCTATATGTGTTAGTTAGATCATTAAGAAAATAATAAGTACATAAGTACATAGTACATAAGTACATAGCTTTGTTTAGTAATTAGATAAAGTAGTAAGTACTACTGTGGCGACGCACGACGCGCGCCACTACGTATTTAGTACCTACTCACATCGGTGTAGAACGCGCTATCGAAATTTTCCTGGAACTTCGTATATATACGAGCTCCAAACATCCATAGTTGGACCAGGACATCTGGTCACCAGGCACAACACCCCGCGTGGTGGAAGATCTTCCCTTTCTTGTAACTGACATTACGTCATCCATGTCCTCACATGGCGCGTTCCTACACTACTTTCTTACTTAATGTTTAAGTTAATATTTAACTACCTACTTACTTACTTTCGGGTCAGTTACTCGTAATTATTTCGTTCCTTTCTTCTTTTGTCTGTGAAACCTAATTTCATTTTCTTTTTAGGGTTCAGTAGCCTAGTTTCGTTATATCTGTCTGTCTGTATGTATACTATATTATACAGGGTGTCCTCCCCTGTAACTTTTGAAATACAGTTCCAAAAAATCTGAAAAATTATAATTGGTTCTTAGTGGTAAGTACTTTCAATGAAAATTATAACGGACCTACCTAGTACCAAAGTTACGTTGTAAAATATTCATATTCATAATCATTTATTTCAGTAATGATCACGCATTATCAAAAAGATAGAAAATAGTTAGAAATAAATATTAAAATATTAGCATATCATAATCATTATAATTGTTATATTACTCTATTAATATTAATCAAATTTCTAACTTAAAGTAAGCACAATGTCAAAAAGTTAAAAAAAAATATGCTAATTTAAAATATACATAGGTACATAATTCGTCAAGGAACTCATTGACAGAGTAATAGAACTCGACAAAGTTATAGTGTTAATAATTTGAAACAAATTGTATGAAATCAACCACATAATGTGAGCCCGACACGTTCTTGGCCGTGTTTTAATTTATTTAACACTTTCAAGGCAACTAGTACCAACACGTAATTAGCGACTATTACGTTAGTTTTGCTAAGCGGAGGAGTGTAACCAGTTTTTAGTGAAAACTTTGCACTCCAGTGCGCAACTCTTGCTGTATTTTATTTGCACTGTCTTACTTATTACTTTTATCTTTAAGTAATCTAAGTTACAGCTTTATTCAAATGTTTGTTTCTTCGCTAAATGTTTGTTTGTAAAGCTATTTGAGAGAGCTTTTATTTTCTTACATAGAGTGAGTTTACGCATAGAGTAAACGCTTCATGAGGTAAGTATATAGAGGGAAAAAGGTTGAAAATTTGGGCCATGAAAAGAATGTCATTTGGACCACGAGTCATTTTTTCTTTACCGACATAGCTCATAAGATTAGCAAGCTGAAGTGGCAGTGGGCCGGTCACATCTGTCGTAGAACCGACAACCGCTGGGGTAGACGAGTTCTGGAGTGGAGACTGCGTTTGGGCATACGTAGTGTGGGACGCCCCCCTGCTAGATGGAGCGACAATCGGCGCAAGGTGGTTGGCAGCGACTGGATGAGAAGAGCCGAAGATCGGGCTCAATGGCGCGCCCTGGGAGAGGCCTATGTCCAGCAGTGGACTAGAGTAGGCTGCTGATGATGATTATGAAGAAATTTTTCTTTATTGCCCACCATAATATCTTTTGTAGGCGAAGCCTATAGACCACTTGTTCCTTGGGCCCTTTTTTCACGTTTATGGTTTTGGTGGCGCTACTAGACCCATTTCTGTTTTTTTTTCTGGTTGTTGAGGAATTCCTTGCGTTTTGTGTGATGTACTTTTTGTATAATTATTTTTTACCCGCTATTAGCGAAATATTACTTAGTTTAATAATTATTTAATTATTGTCACATGAAAAATGTAAAGTCTATACAATAGCTTACATATTTATACGATAACGTAAAATTATTACTTAACTTTGACACATCTCAAGATGTAATGAGCATTTAATAATTGTGTATATAACTTTAGAAGGTGTATATTTAGCCTGATGAAGTTAACAACATCATATGTAATTGTGTACTTTAAGTTAGTTAGGCATTTGTTTTATAAGTTTTCTTAATAAAGAAATTGCGGAGATAATCTTCACAATTGGGGGTTTTCCAGCGATCAAGTGAAGTGTGAGTGTGGTGTCTCCCCTCAAACCATGGAGCACTTGCTCTGCTGTCCCGCGTGTCCGACCACCTGCACGCGGGAGGACCTTTTCGAGGCCAACCAGAGGGCTATCGATGTGGCTGCCTTCTGGTCGGGAAGAATTTAATTCGGATCATCAACACGAAAGAAGAATAAAGAAATTTATTTAACAAAAAAACAAAAGACCCATTTTATGCAACAGGCCGGGTACGGGTACAGTCACTCCGTACAAAACTCCCCCATAATAAATACTCTTGTGGTTACTCTTTCTCCATGTATTTAGCCACAATAACATGCTAAAAGATCAAATAACGTCATCATTTCACATTTCCGTTCACAAACAAGTCAACGCGAAAACAAACTCCGGATATTCGATTTACCGCGAGTACACTGGGAGCCGGATTCCATACTTTACGAAAAAGGTTCGAAATATTTCTTAACAATTATACAATACAATACAAATATACTTTACCCGGGACATAAACAAAACATACAACATAAAGAGATGTCCAATACAATGTGCAGAAGGCGGCCTTTACTATCTTATATCTTCCAGGCAAGGTGATGGATACATAATGTACGGGTGCAAATGGCGTATGAAATAGATACTACCCTTAAATAAATAACAATAATAAAGAATGCAACCCTGTGCAAGCTGCAATGCAGTAGTAATAATAGTAATCTAATATTACGTAAATATAATATATATAAAAATATAATACTTTTTAATATTATTATAATTATGTTCTTGCATCAATACTAGTTAATGGTAGTTATCTTTGTTTGTCAATTCCTATCATTTTTGTTCTAATTTGAAGTGTTCGGTGTGATCTTTCAATTAATATGCTTCGTACTTACAACGTCCACCTACTCACTCAATAACTGTCACAGAAAATGAATTCTGCCGAAATGCTGTCCTCTCTTTTAGAGAAGCTTTTATAAGAAGCTATTTCCATATTTATCTATTGTAATAGGTATTAAGTATACCTTTAGAAATTGAAAAACGTTTATTTAGCACTGTTAACACCAGAATGCAGCAAGCACACAATACACAAGTATACAAAGATATAATACATTCAGCACAAAAGATCCGGTGCGGTAACCTTGATTGTTAGATGACGGTTCTACGTTTTTTTTAGTGCTTATCTATATTTACGTATGTCTAAGTCAAGTGTAGTCTTAAAGTTTTGTTAGGCACATTAACTAAATTAACCTGAATATTCGAATAAATCCACCAACTATTCGGTCATTTGTAACGTAAGAAATCTGTCTACAGCTCCGGTGCTACTATTTTTATCGACGCAACTTCCGGGAGCGAGGCAGCTAAATAAATCAAACATCCCCCGAAACAGGGGTGAACCCTGACCCCTTTGACCCTTGGATTGGGGTCAAATTGAAGCCAGTACAGACCTTCGGGGTAAAAATAGGAAAGTTTGGGAAACGCTTTGTAAAAGGTTTGTTGTGGGTATTTCAGTTGCTGATGGCGAATTGGAAGCTTGTACAATTCGCACCACCTAGTTCATAAGTTTTGTTTACATTTGCGACAGTTATTGTAGGTAGTTTTAACTTTCGTTTTTTGTTTCGTTCTGTCGAATATTAATGTCCAGTGAGGGTAATTTTTATCGTTAATTGCCACTCACTGACACAGTCTCGGAAATACAGCCCTTGAGACAGCATCGTTTTGCGCGCGCGTCACCGAATTACGTCATTGCGTGTGATCTATCACCTCCATGGACTCCTCGCAGTGCTGATACAGTGCTGGTGATTCGGTGACTCTAAAAACTGACAGAATTTTGGACATTGTCGGCGCCGACGGGTGATCTCGCGAGACGCTGGTGAGTTGGTTTTTCATTGGTATTTATTGCCTGCCCTGGACATTTTCTCGTTCTACTTCGTTTATTTAGCCCTCGAAAGATCCCTGGAATCGCTGGGGATCGTACAACCTTGTTTCTAACCTCCGATCAAAAGACGGGTGTTATAAGTTAAACCAGTCTGTTGGGCAGACTGTCTTTGTCAGTGGCATTGTATGACACGATTTGGATGATAGACTTAAAGTGGTTCGAGGATAGGATATCTGAAACTGGAGCTGATGATGACCAGTAAGAGTAACGGGGTTTCAACAACGGTACATATTTTTTATATTTATTTATTGTTGTTCGTGAGGTCACATTTTAAAAATATAGTAGGTACTTTACAGATTAATATGTTTATTCAAAATAAAATAAAACTAAAATAACACTAAAATAAATGCTTAAGCTAAAATTACAAAATACCTAACTATTTTACAAGTAAAAGACCTGGTCCAGGTCGCTCCCTGCGGGGAGTGTCCCGAGGAGGCTGGCGGCGTTACCCCGCTGTATAGCGAGGCTTATACGCTTATACTTATATATAAGTACCTACTTATATATAAGTAGGTACTTATATCACTAACTAGCTAATCTAGACGTACAAAAATGTCATGAAAATAATGTTATATTAATGTCAATTATATTTGTCATTGTTAAGTGAAGCCAAGAGAAGTGACATCTTAAATACTAACCTAAAAACCCCGTAAATACCCATACATAACCTATAAACACGTATGTATATCTACTTATTGTACTAAATTTATCTGTGTTAAAGGTCTAGCTGGAAGAAATCTCTATTTTAGAGATAAGCTCTACCTGTGTACGTCAAATTTCTTGTTGTTGTTTCTTTTGTAATATATGTGTGTGCACATAAAGTAAAGTAATTATTGTTACATGTTATTTGTTTATAGTACGGTTAGTAGCCAACCTGTTGTCAGAGTTGTTCAGGCTCTGATATAGTCTAACGCCTGTTATCGGACGATAACAGCTGCTATTGTATTGTATTCATAATTATTGTAAGATATACTTATTTCAAAAGACGTGTTGCTGAAAGATTCTTGCGCCGCTTCTTTTCTTTCAGCTATAGCACCTTACGAAGCGGTGGTAGAGTAAAAAAGAATGACGTTGTGAAAATGTACTATAAAGTACTTACAATGAAAAACATTTTGATTGTTCATTTTCTTTGCTAGCGACAGCTTAACTGGACTCAGACGCAAATGTGACACTAGCAGCGGTCACCAATCCTGGTACTGACCGCAGCCGAAATCACTTTGAGACCATGCTCGCAACATAGGCTTCGAAACAAACAGTGTGTATAATAATAAGAAAAGTACGAATATCCATGTAATGTATTGTAATAACGGGCTGGTTTCCGCATCTCTTGGGATGGAAACAACTACTTACTCGAGCCACCCCAACCTCGCCAGAAACACCAGCAGTCCTTTATACGAATATCCATGCTATGACCCCATACTTACTTCGATCCACCTGATCTATACCGGTCGTTTCCCTTCGGAAACGGAACCTTCCATGGACAACACCTGTTCGTAAGGGAAGGAAAAGGAACGTGAATAAATAATCTCGGTTACCGGATCGAATGGAGACGGCTCAATCCAAGGGTGACGGAACAGTTACAACTTACGATATGTAAAACAAGTTGGTTTTCTTCTACGTATAGTGCAGTTATCATCAGATATATTGGAGCCGTCCAGATATTCAAATAAATCTACAGACCCAGAAGAACTAGGTTAGGTTGTGGAACGCACTACCCCCCAATATTCGTGAGAGTCATTCCCATTTTCAAAAAACAAGTAAAAGAACCTTTCTCAATTTTGATTCCTGTTATGTCATCCATCTTAGTTTGTTAATGTTTATTTATACCTATATATGTATGTACGTATATGTATAATATGAATTGTATATTTTAGAGATATTTATTATTTATTTTATAGTTATTGCATATCTGTACTTATATGTGTATATATGTATATATATACATATTTATTATAGTTGTCTTGTCACACTATGTCTGTTTACCTTTAAATTACAAAATATAAAATACAAAAATATGTATTAACCCAAAAATATTCAAATTATAATCACTTAACAATAGTGTAGTTACAATGTATAAGTAAATATCGGTCTCTACTACCTGCACTGGCCTCATCGGCCGTCTTGCAGCGTAGTAGGTAGCAAGTCTAATTAATGACCTGGGGGATACACTTATATAAAAATTAGATAAAAAATATTATTATTTTAAAAATAAAATAAAAAAAATAAACTGTTGTGAGCGGGTGTTTCAGGATGAGTGTATGTGTGTGTGTGTGTGTGTGTTTGTGAATGAGTGTATATGTGTATGTGTATGCACCTGTTATTGTTAGTATGTCTGTAAATGTAAATTATAACGCATCTTTCACTTTCGCGGGTTTGCTGGAAGAAATCTCTTTTAGAGATAAGTTCACCCTTTGTACAATGTCTCATTTTAATTGTTTTTATTAAGTGTATTGCTGTACAATAAAGTGTAAATAAATAAATAAGAACCAATTATGATTTGTAGATCTTTAAAAGGCAAGTGAAGGCTCACTTTCACGAACTTTGTTTCCTACCTCTTTAAACCTTCCTTTCCTTTTATCTACCCTGGTTGTTATTCTGCTTTTCCTGTATGTTATGTACTCATTATATATTTTAGTTTATGTAGTCTATGTAATATTTTATGTATGTTTATCATTATTTATTTAAGTATACGTATATACCCGCCTATTTATTTTATGTACTTAGTAAGTATAGTATGGTGATTGATTACCTTGGTATTTATAAGTATGGTATTTATTATTGTGTAAATAAAATTCTCTTATATATCCTTTTCCATGTTGATTGCACACCTACTACCACTTTCTCGAAATCATTTCCTCTGCACGAAGGTTGCCTGGAAGTTTTTCGGTTTTTTTTCGAACGATTTACGTACATTTACCGATTGCTCTGACGGTGAAGGAAAACATCGCGAGGAAACCTGCACTGAGATAACCAGTGTGTGAAATGGGGAAGGCAATGGCAACCACCCCATTAAATCTGCCACGAGAGTCGTTCTATGTGATTAATTCCTTAGAATGATCACGACCCTCAGCAATGAGGAACACGACTTAGAAGAAGAAGAATAGCATGCGACATATTTTTTCTCCTCTAAATTAATTAAAAAAACATACCCACATTTTTTATTTTAATTTTTTCTTCAAGTTTTTTTTTTTTGAAGTCGTATTGCTCCTCCCCACAACCCAAGGAATATATTCTTCAGTTTTTAATATTAATTCTTTTGGTGTCGGGGTTAAAACGATATTGGATAGGAATAAAACACCCCACATGTCAACAAATAAAACACCCCACATGTCAACAAATATGCATTTGAAATCAAAATTCCCAACGAAAAATCGCATGTCCGACAACAAAATAAAAAGGCACAACCCACGAAATGCGAATTTCGAAATAACAGTGTTTAATACGCCAGTCATTATTATAACAAGCCCCGTACCAAGGTATGGCCGAGTTTAATCGTGTTTCGTTTGTTAGGTACGCCTCACTCATTATTAATATCTAGGAATTTGCATATAATGAGAGGTTGGCTGGCCGAAATGTGCTCGCTCGCAGTTTGTGCATTTTACGACTTGGGCCGTTTCTCTAGCCGGCCGTGTTTTACGCTAAATGTGTTTTATTTCTTGTTTAATTGCTCGGCCGGTGCCGAATTTATGGGGGGGACGTAATTTTTGTCACTTCTCGTTTTTAATTTGGCTATAATTTGCTTTACGACGTTTTGCATGGTGGCACAGCTAAGTGTTAACAGGCCATTATATCTGAATAACTGATATTCCTACTAGATTACATAGTGCACAAGGCTGTAAGTCTGAATTTTTAAATTCTCAGCAGGAAAAAGTGCTAAGTCAAAAATTGTAATTTTTTGGTCGTATAAGTGCAATTTTTTAGAACTATCCAAAAGGTCTATTTCAACTCTACTAAAAAAGGTTTAGTACCAATTAGTGAATATACTAATGGATCTGGAGATATCTGCTCGACAGTAGCCGTTAGGTCATGTTAGAAGCCTACGGGCAGCCTGAAGAACTCTGACAATAGTTTGGCTACTAACTATACAACAGAGCGTCGGTGGCACAGTGGCTAGAACACTGGACTCCCATGCGGGAGGTCCGGGTTCGAAATAATGCAGTGAATGCAGTTGGTTATCCTTTTTTTTCAGTTTGTCTACCTAATGATATTTTTAGTCAGCAACACTGAATCGCTCTGCTATCCATCAGCAGGTAACTAGTATATCCTCGTGATATGATGCTCATGCGATAATCTGCCGGCAACTCTGTATGCGGCGCGTGATTAAGTGGCCCCTCTTTTCAGAATAGGGCACTCGAATCTACGTTCAGATAAGATGGCGCCTCTATTCTAGATGGATTCCTCGATTTCTTGTTGTGTAGTTAACTTATCTTATTATCATAGGGGGAATAACCCAGCGCCACTTCGACCCTTGAGGATCTTTTGTGCCTACCCCATTTACACACTGGTCATCCCAGTGTGCAGGTTTTATCACGATGTATTCCTTCACCGTTGAGCAGTCGGTTAATGTACGTAAGTCTTTTGAAAAAGCCGAAAAACTCATTGGTACATGGCATTGCATGGTCGGTTTCGAACGCGGACCTGGAGCATGGGAGTCCGACGTCCTAGCCACGACGCCACCGGCGCTCTTAAATTTGTGTAAGCTTTAAATTTGAGTTATAGGGGGTCGAAAATGGCTCAAAAAGGTTCCTGTAATAACATACGTCAGTGCGTTGTAGCCCTTTCTCTTTCCGAACTTGGCGGACGAACTCCCGTTTGTCTAGATCTCCTTCCTCATACTCAAGCGTGTCTTTCCTATCAAAAACTCAAAACCTATATCTGGATATTTCGGTGTTTCATCTTAATGATAGTGCTTGGAGCCAGTTCTAAAAGTCAGAATCACAAAATCAGTTATTTACGTATCGATGCATCCTGTATTATATACTTTAGTTGCGTAACTATTCAGTGCCAATATAACATCGTTGACCTTCGTGATACCGTTTGCCATCACAACTTGGTAACTTGTGAAGTTGTGACTTGTAAGTTCCCGACTTGTAACTTTGCGGGAACTCCGGCAACTTGTAGAACTTACAACATTATAACTTAGCGTGGTTTCTGTTCTAAGTTCTGCGAGAGGGAAGCGTGATAGCCGAAGATATTGTTTTCGAAGTTTTGGAAGTGTTTTATTGTTTCTTTGTGATAACGAGGGTCGTGTTAGCGTAGATGGAAGATTGGGTATCTTATACAGGTGTAACAAAAACTACATAGATAGATAGAAACACTTTATTGTACACAAAATCAGGGAAAGTAAAAACTACAGGAATAATTGCACGATATGTACAAAGGCGGCCTAAGCGATCTCTTCCAGGCAACCTCTGAAGTTAATTGGACATTAAAGAGATTAGCGACAGTGTAGTGGTACATATAGGGGTGCTACACACATACTCGGCTTTGTACGTTCTAGGGCCAAATTCGTCTAAATTACAACGTTTGTAGTTCTATTTCTATCCAATTTCAATTTAGTTTTCGTTCAAATTCTGTTTGGACACCAAATCGCATTCTGCTGACGAATAACTCTACCACTGCCACCTTTCGATTTACTATCGATCAGGCAAAAGTACCTCGGGAGGAACTTATGTTCGATCGTTATATTTGACAGTTGAAGCGTCTTGTTACCGTTCAACTGCGATTCAGTATAAACTAAACGTTTTAGTAGAATGCTCAAATACGTTACTGTACGATCGGTCGTTGACTCGATCGGAACTTAACTGAAATTGGATCGTTAGTGGACAGTAGCATACGAGACAGTGAGACGATGCAGTTTAGATTATATTACGTAACTAACGTTGTATTTAGTGGAATCGATCTCCTGGTCCGGTCGGATTCTGTTCCAAAATCGTTGCAATGTGCTAAATGCGTAGATTGCACAATCAGTTTCTGAACTTTCTCTTCATCTATCTTACAATCATCAGTATTAAAAGCGGAATTCTAACCTCGACGTTTTTTTAGTCTTAACTTATCTTAAAAAATTATAAATACAATCATATATCTATCTATACCTGATTTATTGATAACAGTATGTACATAAGTCTTTAAGGATCTCTTGTGCCTACCCCATTTTACACACTGGTCATCTCAATGTGTAGGTTTCCTCACGATGTTTCCTTCACCGTTAGAGCAGTCGGTAAATGTACGTAAGTCTTCGAAAAATACGAAAAATTCATTGGTACACGACACTGCACGGTTTCGAACCCGGACCTCCCGCATGGGAGTCGTATGGTATATATCTATGGGCCTTTTGTATAGTTATCTGTATGATTTGTTGTCTGAAAATAATGAATTTATTTTTATTATAATCATCATCATCATCATCAGCCCATGTCATCCCACTGCAGGGTATAAGCCTCCTCTCTTTTGTGCCACCCTGTACGATCCTGTGCTAGTCGCATCCAGGTCTCCGATGCGACTTTGGTGATGTCTTCCGTCCATCTAGCTGCTGGACGACCCACTCCTCTTATTTATTATAATAGGGGTGGAAATTATATAGTTAGCTATATGATTTGTTGCCTGAAAATAAAGAATTTAGTATTATTATAATAGGGGTAGAAAATAATGAGAAAAGTTCTTTAACAAATCGCGCGTGACTTGTCTTCTAGTGGTACAATAGGTATTACTTCTTGAAAACTATCGATGTTATTAAGAATGAACTAGTTTTCTTGTCTAGTTAGTTTCATTTTATGTCTGTTATTTATAGGTATTTATCATGTATTTATTTTGAATTATGGTGTACTTAAATATAACTATATATCGTCAGTGAAAAGGAAGAAACGCTAAAGCGCCATATGGGAAAAATGAGTTATATATATTGTTGCTTGCTTATCGTATGGTCAGTGGCCAACCTATTTGTCAAGAGTTGTTCAGGCCGCCCGTAGGCATCTGACATGGCTTAACGACTGCCGTCGAACGACAACAACCGGGACCGACTGCTTAACGTGCTTGCCGAGGCACGGAGGAGCTCGGATGAATTATGCCACTAGCGGTCACCCATCCAGGTACCGACCGCGCCAACGTCGCTTAACCTGCACGATCACTTTCGGACCGTGCTCGCAACTAGGCTACGAGTTCCTTATATATTGTGTATATTATATATAACTAATTTTGCCCATATAGCGGTTTAGCGTTTTTTCCTAATAAATATAACTCATTTTTGCCCATATGGCGTTTTAGCGTTTTTTCTTTTCCACTGACGATATGTTATTTAAATAACCTTTATTTTTTTGACATTACTTTTTCTATATCACACAATACTCGTAAAAGATGCTCTTATAATTATAATATTTACGTTTTTTTTGGTATAGGTGTACCCACTCTGATAGAAACAAAAAAAACCTCGTCATATTCCGGAATTAAAAGGTCCTATTTTTTCACAGCGAACTTCATAACACAGATCATAAAACTACCAATGGCGCCCTCTTGACAGGGTTTTTTTAGTTCCTGGTCATTTGACAACAATGTGACATTTTCTGAAAACAAAAAATATATGTTTATTAACCACTAAACCCACATTTAATTTTGACCCCCATCTCATCTGATGGTAAGCGACGATGCAGGCGGGTTTAGTAAATGCCTATTCACTCTGGCCTTGAAGATCCGAATTGAAGAAAGATGTAAATCATTTTTTATATATAATTTAATTTATAAACCTTAAAATCACGTCTACCGTACACACTGTTAATTACAATAAGTTTATCCTGTATTTCCCTAAGCAAAGTGGATTGTATACTTTTTTAGAGAAATAAATCACCCTCCCACACACTCAGTACCTCACATACACACTAATATCCTCATTCATACAAACAAACACATTCATACAACACAACACGCACACACTGTTGCTTTCTTCGTCCGTGCAGTCGCTGAGGGGCCAGCTGGAAATCAGCGCTGTGGCTTGCCTCAGCATTATGCTGAGCTGGTGTACCCTTTTTGGCACTGTACCACACCAGATGTTCTGTGCTGCATGTATTAAACTTTGTATACTTCTGTATTCTGGTGTTTACAGCGCTAAATAAACGATTTCAATTTCAATTTTCAACTTTAAATGTCTTAAACCGTAAACCGTATATAAAGTAAAGTAAAGTAATAGTAAAGTACACTTTATTGCACAAATATAAAACAACAAACAAAATATAGAAAAGGAAATAGTGAAGTACAATTTAGGCGGCCTTATCGCTAAGAGCGATCTCTTGCAGGCAACCTTCGGCAGAGGAAATGATTTCGAGAAAGAGGTAGTAGGTGTGCAATCAATGTGGAAAGCGATATATAAGAGAAACGGTTTAACGGTGTTTTATGTTATGACTTATGAGGGTATAACGGGTTCCTCAGCGAAATAAAAGATATCACGTAACATCGATGGGTATTTATTACAAATGAGGTTAACATATGTATTGCCTGTGACACCCGAAAACAGACCGGCGCGGGCGGGCTGAGGGCCCGCCTGCTGGCTGCCACTTTAACTCCAAAATCATTATGTTTTGTATCGTGCTCTACCGTCGTACAACATAGGGTACACCTAATATCGATATGTACCTATTATCGACTCTGCCCACCTCTAGTCGTCCAATTCCCCTAATGTCGCCGTCACAGCCTCTTTACGGCCTCTTGACGTGCCGCAGACGTCGATGTTTTATTGCCAAGTTTAGCTTCCCTCACACTGATGCGATCAGTGGAGTGGAATTGCAGCGGAAACTGCTACATCTCGTACTTTCATTATTGATAAATTTTTAATGCTCTGAAAATTAACAATTTTAAGAAGCTGCCAATGAAAATGCGCAATGGTTAATAAATAGAAATTCGTTAATATGCATCTCTTTCGAATTTTTGATTGCATGTTCAGTATACTGCTCTGAAGCTCAGTTCGTCCCTTTCTGTTCTTCTATTTTGTCAGAGGTGTAGCGAATCCACTGACATTACAGTTAATGTACACTACTGACATTTAGTATTAGTATTAGTAGTAATATATCCTACACTTACACCATAAGTACTGTACTGTACTTACCTTTTTTTTCATCATCATCAAGTAGAATTGCATGTGTGTTGCAGTTAACAAATAAATGTTTTTTTATTTCTATTCTGTGGTACTGATTCTTACCTGTTTCTTACTAAGTATTCACCTTTTAATGATGAAATGCTGTTGTTACTCGACGTCTCATAAGGAATCTACCTGTCACGCCTGACTTCTTGCTCTGCGAATCGCACTAATACCGCTCTACTTACCACACCAGTATGTAGGAAGGTTAACTGCGTTGTTAATCTTATAAAAATTGATTAAATTGTTATTTATGTTGACGGTTCTGTTGGCTGACCAGACGACACGTGTACCAGTGGATAAAACGTGTAATCCTCGGATTACACGACCCTGAAGGGGTCTTTTCACCAGCAAAAGGAAGGACCCCTTCAGGGTCCGCCTGGCGTTGATGTGGTTCGGCAGTTTATGGAAGAGCCAGTACTTATTATCTTATCTTACGGGCCGGGAACAACCCAAGCGGCACTTCGACTCATGAGGATCTTTTGTGCCTACCCCATTTTATACACTGGTCATCTCAGTGTGCAGGTTTCCTCACGATGTTTTCTTTCACCGTTAGAGCAGTCGGTAAAAGTACGTCTTCGAAAAATACGAAAAACTCATTGATACATTGCACTGCACGGTTTAGAACCCGGACCTCCCGCAGGGGAGTCCGGTGTCATAGATACTGTGACACCGACGCTCACCGAGCCAGTACTTACTAAGCCCGTGTCTCATCTTCGACCTCATCGTCACTTACCACCAGGTGAGATTGAGATCAAACTCGGGTTTGGGTGTAAAAACGTCTATATCTAGGTTTCGCAGAGATAATGTTTTTTTTATAAGGAGAGCAGACGAGCAAATGGCACCTGTAAAGCCAGTTAATATCTTAGGAGACTTCTGATCTTCTGGACGGAGCTGGGTTGGCTGGAGATCTAACCTAACATACCTGCACGCATAAAGGACCACTTATATGTGTCCAAATTCGGAAACAGCAGGAGCCCAAAAACCTAACCTTACATAACATAAAACAAAGTTCTAAATAATCCACAGCTGTAGCCTAGGAACTCTAACTTTTTCATAGAGAAGAACTTTATGCTTTACCCCAGCTCTCGTAAATCAAAACATTTTCCTACAAGAAATGTACTGTAAGTACGAATACATTGTTTTATTATGTACCTACTGTAAAGGAATGCAGAGCTTGTGGATTCTGGGAATTTTTATTCTGTTTTCCGTGATTTTTGAAGTTCATTTATAACCAGTTATCTTAACATGTTGTACAGTTTGTGCTCAATCTCGAATCACCTAACTGTTACCGTTCCAGAGATCCCATTAACGATAACGATAAACGATAATTCTCCAAGATTTTGGAATCCTCTTCTTCTAAGTCGTGTTCATTCTTAGGAACTAATCACATACAACGACTCTCGTGGCATAGATTTAATGTCATTGCCTTCCCATCACACACTGGTTATCTCAGTGTGCAAGGTTTCCTCACGATGTTTTCCTTCACTATCAGAGCAGTCGGTGAATGTACGTAAGTCTTTCGAAAAAACCCAAAAACTCTCAAAAAACTCTCCAAGGCTGTGGACGAAATTCTTTTATATAAAAAAAAACCGCGTCGAAATCGGTTCACGGTTATTGAGTTATGTATGATGCCACAGATAAATAAACATATACGTCAAACTTATAACACCCCTCCTATTGGTTGAGTGTTCTTCCTTTTGTTAAAAAATTGCAATATTTTCCCTTCTTCTTTTGATATTCGTAATCTTCATCGATGAGAGACCACACAGAAAGACATCACGGACAAAAGACGTTGTTTGCCATTGCCTTTCCCAAATTTTCCCCAGATTGCCTTTTCAGTATTTCCCTAAAAAGAATTCCATCTGAATCCCCAAAATAGCGGCACAAAATAGAATAAACAGTTTAGACCAGTTGCACACGTCCGCAATGTGACGCGAACGCCGGACGAATTCGTATTCGTGGATGCATGGCATAATTCCATTATTTTTATTACCGCTCGCGTGACCGGCAAATATATTTCCCCTAACACTGGGCTTTCGGCTTGCCTACCTCCTTTCATTTTAACGGGGGTGAATCTTCATATTATACCCGGCCTCCTGGGGGAAAACTGAGTTATGTGGGATTTCGAAAACCCCTCGATAGCCGGCCTCATGCATGTCGGAGGGCTCCTGCATCTCTTGTGGAACGCATCGGTGCCCCCTAGCACTAAACTTCGGGCTCCTCATGGGAGGTGTATGCTCAGTTCCTCCCGTCACAGTCATGGCACACTGCTGTCTTCCCCAGGGTCGCCAGCCAATGGAGGTCAAAGCTTTCGGCAGGGGTTACCGTTATTCTTCGTCCGAGATTACAAGTCACTAACGCTAGGTTTTCGGCTTGAGTACCTCCTAGCATAAGTTAGACGCGCATGCCTGTTGGTCTGTGGCATCATAACTCATCAACCGATGATCCGATATTGACGCAGATTTTTTATTTAACAGATAATTCTCGAGAGTGTTCTTAGCCATGTCTGAATAATTGGATCAGGGGTTTCCAAGATCTTGGAGAATGAAACGGTAACAGTTAGTTTAGGTTAGGTTCAAATTTGGAGTCAAATGTTTAGGAACATGCACTTCCCCCATCTGGAATCTCGAAGACTTGATGATGACCAGGAATAAGTAAGGGGATTTCTACAGATAAACAGACAGATATTGCGTAAAACTTCTAACACCCCTCTTTCGATCAGGGGTTAAAAAGATGGACCTTGAATGACCGATTTGTACAAAAACTTTCGTGAATTTTTTTCATAAATGTATAGATAGAAGCGACAAACAATAGTAGGGGATCTACAATTATTGCATGTCTCTTGTTAGTACGGGAATGTATTTGTTTATTAATTTACCACTTTGTTGCATTTCAGGATTTTTTCATTTTCAAATGGTCCAATTTCATGACTTACTGAATAATTAAAAGAACTTGCTTTAAAATACGAAGACAGGGGTCTTATAATTTAATACGAAATCGATTTTATGTCTGCCTAAGGCGCAAAACATATACAAGATTCGCACATCATGCGCAACGCCTCTGTATTGCACCGCTTCACTTTCATACATTTTGTATGAAAGTAGTTTGAAGAGCGCTGCATACTGGACTGAAAATCGAGCTTCATAATCATAGGATTTCAATAAAAATGTTTTTTATTGCGCGTAATATAGATGTATGAAATATATTGACGATCAAAGCGAATTAATTTGGCGCCCTTGGATTATCTATGACTTAAAAAATGCTAACTCCAAAATTGTTGAGCTTTCCAGGTTTGTATTTTTTAAGTCATAGATAATGCGCCCAAGATCGCCAAATTAATCGTTTTGTTCGATTTATGTAAGTTGAGTTACATATCAACTTATTCACGCGTAACACGGATTTGTTAGTATTGAGTGAAAAAAAAACTTTTAACGCGTGACAGACGGATTGACAGATGACGGAGCAACAGCAATAGGGCGCGTGTGCACTATACTGAATTTTACCGTCCGAAATTCTTTCACTCATACGTAGCGTATTGGCGTGTATGTATGATTTCAGGTGAATTTTCACTTATGTTTTTTTTTTCTCGAAAACTATACACATAAAGTTTTTGCCTCTGAGGTATTTTGTTATATGTATCAAGATACATAAATATATATTTTTTAGAAAGAATATCTCTGCCATTTTTTTCAATACATTGTCTGCGGTGTACGGGCAAATGGACCACCGTGAGGCGCGCAGCGGGCACAACTGTTGCGCATGCGCACCACACCTCTCGTATCTGTTTTGCGCCTTATATATGGAAACCATGACATGGGTCTCAAGACCATCAGTAACATAGGAGGTAGGTACTGTCGCGGAATTTCTAAACCAGTTTCTAATAAATTGGTTAAAGCGATGCGAAAGGGGCGGTCAGATATGCTGCCAAAGACAAAGCGACAGACAAACAGACATACGTGTCAACCTTTTAACACCCCTGTCTAGGTCGGTCGGGGGTTAAAAATAAACCTGAGCGGTAGTATCAGAAGTGTTTTCCAATTTCAAACTAAAACTAAAAGTTTATCTATAAGTGTAGAGACTTCGACTTTCCCCTGAAAGCCTTTAGTAAAATCCAACGCTGTCACTCTACGCCATTATGTAAAGCGTGTTTCATTTTGTTGTGATACATGGTGCTCTAATGCACTGAATATTTTATTCAATCTTCACGTCATACTGTATTTTATTTGAAGAGTTTGTGGTTTAAAATATGAGATTTATTATTTTTAATACCAATTGTTAACGCTTTTCGTAATAAATAAATCTATACCTATGCATTGTTAACTTAAATATATTTAAGTTAAATACAGTCAGTGAGCTCTTAGAAAGGAATTCGGATCTTAGAAAGAGACGGTTATAGATTGTGAAATGCGAACGTAAGACAGAGGCCAATTTTACCCAATATCCGAATCCCTTTCTAACAGCTTACATTACATAGTGTAATTACTTCGACTGTGAAGGTGGTATGACTCCATATAGAGTCAGCCTGGGGTGGTACCCCACTTTTACTTATTTCTGAGGCAAAGCAGCAATGCTTGTGTTTCGGTTTAAAAGGTAAGAGAGCCAGCGTAATTACTGGCACATGAGGCACTTTATCCTAGTCCTCAAGGTTAGCAACGCGTCCAAAACCCTCTAACAACTTCTAATAACATTGTAGTGATAGAAAAGGAGATGTCTTATGTGCGACGGTGATGACTACTTAACATCATTTGGCCCGTTTGCTCACCAAAAAAGAATATTTAGACTAAAATATACCTTATTTTATCTTATGATAGGGTGCCGGGAATAACCCAGCGGCACTTCGACCCTTGAGGATCTTTTGTGCCTACCCCATTTTACACACTGGTCATCTCAGTGTGCAGGTTTCCTTACGATGTTTTCCTTCACCGTAAATGTACGTAAGTCTTCGAAAAATACGAAAAACTCATTGGTACATGGCACTGCACGGTTTCGAACCCGAATGGGAGTTCGGTGCCCTAGCCGCTGACGCTCTTTAGATTAAAATAAGTACTAATGGGAAGATTTTACCAAGATTTTTGAAAACATTTAAACTTGAATAAGGTTTAACATACCAACCTATAACGGTCATACGTATATAATTTATTGCATTGCCTATGAGATTCTCTACGAAAAATTATTACGTATTTTCTGCATTAAATAATATGAGAGAAATATAATTTTTGGACCGAATTATGCGTAGAGCAGACAGTCAAGTAGAGTGCAATAAAAAACGTGTATGAAACGTATCCGGAACCCTTCGCTGGCATGAGAACCCTGCCAAATGCGTTGCGCGGAACCCTCGTAACTATTTCGAGAATTGCTACTTTTGCATACGTCCGTCCATAAAGTAGAAAAGAACATAGAAATGTACAATTTTATTAACTAAAATATAGCTTATATTTGTGCCATATTTTCGAAAGCTTTTTGAAAGAATGTACTGTACAAGGTAGGTATTTGCTGCTTCTGTATTTCTTCAGATTTTAGACGAAGATTTAGTCACAAATTATAAATTACTATACGTAAGTACATACATACATAAACTCACGCCTGTTTCCCGCAAAAAGTGGGTAGGCAGAGACTAAGAATTGTCTTCATCAACGATCCTGAATTCCTACATACCGTTCCCGCTTCCACAGTCATCAACTGCTTCTGAAATTCCTTAATAAAATATCAACCTGAAAGGAACGAAAATGTACACAAATAAAAATGTCTTAGATTAGGCCCGTGTGGTAGGATACCAAGGATGCTGGCGGCGTTGCCCCGCTGGATCGCTATGCTGATCCTCTGGGCGAGATAACCGTCAGCCCCTGGGTCCCTCGTCGCATCAAATAGACGCTTGGACAGCTCTCGGGACAGTGACCAAGCTCCAGGGCCCCAAGGACCAAGGGTCTCTACACCAAATGCTACAAAGTTGTAAAGAAAGAAATACACTTGATATTTAATACCTGAATGAGCCAGGGGCTCGCGCGGGATAGCGGTTGTATGAAAAATTGCGAATTAAAAAATGCAATACCTAAATGCTTTTTGCGTAGTCAGGCCACTGACCTGTGGACACCCGGCGTGGCAGTCTTCTAGGCTTCGGTTACAGCTCTTCCTGCAGGAACTTTCACGGGCAATGTCCAGCCACCACACATAGTCTTAGCACACAGATTTCAGCGGGTTTCAGATGTTAAAAAAGCGGAAAATTAAGTAATTAGCGAGAGCGGTTACAGATCATGCGATTAAATCAGCTGTCGAAGTCCAACTGGTCAGTTAACGACCAATAGTTAAAGCCGGACGCGGTGACGTCACGTCAGGCGATACCGTGCGTATGAAGGTAGGTAAGATGACAGGGAGAATGACCACGCATTGGCCGGTAGGTATGCAGTTATAAAAAATGAAGCGCTTGGCGCGACCAATACCTAAAAAACTCAGGTAAGCCCAATATCACAAAATCCAATCTCCTAACTACCCGCTATCATAACAGGCGTTAATAAAAGATGTTTGTGAAACGTTATCTAAACAACACGCCATTAAATTTACATTAATCATGTCGAGGCCAACGCCGAAGTTTTCAAAGTGATGGTAACTTGGCTAATGTCGTATTTTCAAGATTCATTGTTTAGGTTTGGTATAGAGATGGATTACGCACATGCAGTGCCATGTACCAATGAGTTTTTCCGATTTTTTCGAAGACTTACGTACATTTACCGACTGCTCTAACTGCTCATGTGAGATCCACCGCACAGTACTGGGCCCGCTCGGTGGATCATGGCCCGTACCGCGCTTGTGCAAGGGGAGGCCTGTGCCCCAACAGTGGAGACATTAATAGGGTGATGATGATATGGTAAGTTAAAGTAGAAAACACTACGGGCACAACAACTGCTACGCCGGTTAAGCTACGGCCGCTACGGCGTAGGCATCAGCAAATTGAACAAAATTATTTAATTTTTGCCAATCACAGAACAGATTGAAGCAACTTTATTTATTTGCGCAATAGAACCGGATCCCGGATATTTCCCTATGACGTCACAGGCACGCTCCATATCGCGACAAAAAAACGCTCGGTGTCAAATTCATGAGTATCACGCGACATGATGATGATGACGCATATGCGAATCATCATCAGCAGTCCACTCTAGTCCACTGCTGGGCGTAGGTCTCTCCCAGGGTGCGCCATTGAGTCCGATCTTCGGCTCTTTTGATCCAGTCGCTTCCAGCCACCTTTCGTAGATCGACTCTTCATTTAGCAAGCTGTCACACACTACACGCGGTCTCCACTCCAGAACTCGTCTACCCCAGCGGTTGTCGGTTCTGCGACAGATGTGACCGGCCCACTGACACTTCAGCTTGCTAATCTTATGAGCTATGTCGATGAGTTTTGTTCTATGACGGATCATCAAGTTATCATACCAGATTTTACGACTGATGAGGAAGGCGAGTTGGGTTATTAGTTGATATGGTAGTAGCTTTGGGGGAGATATCTGCCCCCAAAATCCTAGAATCCAATTGATTTGATTAAAATATATTAAATTTTAATATATTTCATTAGCGATTTAGCGACCCCACTTCTAATCTCAGAATTACAGCAGTGAAAACCGGAACAGAATCCATTCAGCTGTTTGGATCAGATATTAGCATACAGACGAGCCGGGGACTTGTTTTATAATTTTTAATTTTAATGGTATTTCTTGTTGTTTAAGTCGTAATTTTAGTTTTCTTTCAGTTAACAGAAAGGAAGATGTTATTACAAAGTGAACATGGAAAGTTAGTTAATTTCCGGTCTAGGTTTAAAGTATGGTTTCCATGACACTGCTTCCTTTAATAACTAGATTATTCGAGCTATGGATAAAAATACAAGCTTCAGGAAAACTTTATTTATGAAGGTATTTTTATTAACTTCCATTTTAGTAAACATATAGAGCGTCGGTGACTTAGTGGCTAGGATATCGGATTCCCATGCGCGGGAGGTCCGGGTTTGAAACCATGCAGTGTCACGAAGACTTACATATTATATTATAATGTATTTTATTTTATTGTATTGTTTTAAAACATTCCCTTTTTTACTTCTACTTTTAATTTAATTTTCTGTTTATTTTTATTTCTTTTCTTTTCAATTTTATTTTAATTTTATGTTTTATTCTGCTTTTACTTATCTTTTTACAAAGCTGAGAATAATGACATTTTATTTATTTATTATTTTATTATATTTACCGACTGCTCTAACGGTGAAGAAAAACATCGTGAGGAAACCTGTATATTGAGATAATTAATGTCAAATGGGGCCAACGGCAAGCCACCCCTTTAAATATGCCAAGAGAGTCGTTCTGTGTCTAATTCCATAAAATAATTACTACCCTCATCAGTGAGAAATACGACTTAGAAAAAGTTAGTCAATATTAACGTTTTCAAATTTGTTGACAGAAGTAGTCCCACTATGCAGTGGGACCACGAACCTATATTTCAGGCTAGTGGGACTACGAGTAATGGTGTGACAATGTAGGTGGGACCACGAGTCACACATCAAAATAGTCTAGGTATCCTCCTGCCCCTTTGATTTCTTTTCGACAATAAAATACCGCTGTAATTAAAAGGGGCTTCACACAAACTACTATATTCACGTTCCTGTAAATGAAAGTTGAATGGACTAAGTTTGGTAACCACAGTAATTGTAGTTCCCACTGGAAGGGTGTTTGGGGAAAGCTGTGCCCTTTTGTCTTGATTCACATGACTTGGCTAGTTCTTTAGCACAAAGGATAAGTTTTAGACTGTAATTAGCTGGGTGAAACCATACGTTAATTGCTTGCTTAGAAAACTATCATAATAAATAAATTAATTACTTACTTATACATATATACTTATTTCGTCTAGATATTCTTTTTATGTTGTAATAAAGCAGATGATGGCAAGTGCTTGCAGTGCCATGTACCAATGAGTTTTTCGTAATTTTCGAAGAATTACGTACATTTACCGACTGGTCTAACAGTGAAGGAAAACATCGTGAGGAAACCTGCACACTGAGATGACCAGTGTGTAAAATGGGGTAGGCACAAAAGATCCTCAAGGGTCGAAGTACCGCTGGGGTTATTCCCGGCCCCCTATCATAAGATAAGATAAGATGGCCACTGTCATCCCATAAATATCTCACCTCACTGAAATATTGCATGACGATTATCGATGCGTTGCTAACCTTGAGGACTTATAGATCGAGTGCCTCATGTGCCGGCGATTGTGCTGGCGCTCTTACCCTTCAAACCGAAACACTGCAAGGCAAGCATTGCTGCTTTGCAGCAGAAATGTGTATAAGAAGACACTTATGTTCATCCCAACACTTCACGTGGAATCATATTAATTGCGAAAAGATTTCAAAAGATTTTCAAATTCACCCTACGAGTACGTAGCTTGCTCGCTAGAGAAGTTTTATTTGGAAACCGCGTCTGCCAGTTGGCGTATGCGATGTGAGCCTTTTTCCATTTATTAGTAGGGCAATGAACGTCAAATCTATGGAACTATAACTTGAATTTGCACGAACCCTAGAAATAGAAATACCATTTATTTGTAAATATGGGTAATGCAGATGTTACATTGTGTTGCAGTATCACCATATTCTGCCCGAAAGCGTACACATTTGTGTTCAATTGCTACAATCTGCCCTCTAGGTGCCGGCTAACAGGGTTCTAAGACAGTGTCCAGATGAAGTAATAGAAGAACTTGGTAATAGTAGATATTATATTTATCAGGAACAGAACAACACAATAGTAGAAAATAGGTAGTGGTAGGAGATACTTTTATAAAACGGACATACGTCCGTTCAGGACAAAATACAGAGAGAAAGTAATCATTCGAGAGGAGAGCCCTCTCCTCTAGAATGATGTGAACACTGACAGCGAGCCAAAGGGATTGATTACTTCATTGATGATTTATTAATTGTGTAGCCATGTCGACTTCATCGTCCATATCAACCTCCTTGCCATCAATTTCAACCTCATTGACAGCGTTTATGTCACCTCATTTCGTGTTGGCATTTTCATTTCTTCATCTATATTTTCTAACTGGTCGAGGCCGACCAGTCCAATTTCGGCGGGCGTAACAAATCTGTTACTACAACGATTACTTATTCGATTACCCGATAATCGAGTGGAAGTTAATCGCCAGTAAATGGGTCAACAATATCGATTACCCTACTCAGGGTAATCGCAGAGTAAACATGCCAACTTGTTGACGCCTGCTGAGATCAATGGGTGCTGCTACTTCTGGAGCCATCGTAAGACAGAAGATAGATAGAGAGAAAGCTTTATTCACCACTGTGACGGTACATTAGTTTGTAAATTATAGAATCAAATCACCCAAGAAGACACTGCACACAACTAGTACGGAACACGGCAAAACACTGCCAAAACATCATCTCCTATTCAACCGGGTAGTATTCAACGGCCTACCAGAGCAAGTTGTGAATGCTGAAACTATAAACCAATTTAAGAACTGATTAGACAGCCACTTACGAAATGTGAAGAAACATGCTAACCAGCATTAGCTGCCTGCCTGCTAATCCAATAATAATAATAATTCAAATCAAAATGTTTTTATTGTAAGAATATAGTATAGTACATTTTTACGTCATTTTTTATACTCTACCACCGCTTCGTAAGGTGCTATAGCTGAAAGGAAATAAGCGGCGCAAGAAACT
Organism: Hofmannophila pseudospretella; assembly: GCA_947369225.1. NCBI lineage: Eukaryota > Metazoa > Arthropoda > Insecta > Lepidoptera > Oecophoridae > Hofmannophila > Hofmannophila pseudospretella. Next base: position 1,706,258 of record OX376324.1, read on the forward strand.
TTCAGCAGCACATCTTTTGAAATAAATATATCTTACAATAGCGACCCACCGGACAGTCCTGCGAGTCAGAGAGGTTGGGATGATGTCACCTCCAAGCGGTTCCTCTCCAGACTCACGGAGGAGGCCACCGGTGCGGATGAGGCTCGACTTCGAGCGGTGTCCAGGCCGGAGTCAGGTGTCTGGCTGCATGCCTTGCCGTCGCCGCATATGGGCACACTGCTGGATGATGACTCCTTGAGGGTGGCGACGGCTCTGAGACTTGGCAGTGATATCTGTGAGCCTCATCAGTGCGTCTGCGGAGCTATGGTGGAGGCTAATGGGCACCACGGTCTGGCCTGTTCGCGCTGCGTCGGTAGGGTCCCCCGCCATCAAGCGATTAATGGGATTGTTCGGCGAGCGATAGTGTCTGCTGGTGTGCCCTGTGTTTTGGAGCCCCCTGGGCTGTGCCGTACGGACGGCAAAAGGCCGGATGGTCTAACACTGATTCCTTGGCAAAAAGGTCGCTGCCTCGTGTGGGACGCCACTTGCGTTTGCACGTATGCGGCGTCGCACTTGAGGAGCACCCAACGCGCTGCTGGCTCAGCAGCTGAAACAGCTGCTGGGCTGAAGCACGCCAAATACGCCAATTTGGAGTCAGCATACGACTTTGTGCCAATCGCCGTTGAGACGGCGGGCACGTGGGGCTCCGAAGCAAGGAATTTCATCTGCGAATTGGGGAGACGACTGAGGGAGAAGGGGTGCGACCCCCGGTCCGGACACTTCCTCGCCCAACACATCTCCATCGCAATCCAGCGGGGCAATGCGGCTAGCATTATGGGCACTTTTGGGAGGGACACGGTGAGAGGGGGCTTGTTTGACTGAACTGTCGATTGGATGGTTATACCTGTTTATTGACTATTTATATGACACTGAAATATTTTTAGATTTTTAGTTTTATTTATCTAACATTTGACATGTATTGTTATTAATATCTTACAATAATTATGAATACAATCATATACGAGTATGTACACAGTGTGCAGAGCTGGAGCTGAATTTATGACCAAGCTTTTTACATAAGGTCCGTCTTATATGGGTCTTAAACTTTTTCTCTGTCATATTTGTTACAATATCAGGTATCTTATTATAAAATCGTACACAGTGACCCATAAATGATGTGTTTAATTTATTAAGTCTAAAGCGTGGGACTGTAAGTTTGTTTTTGTTTCTGGTTTATTTTCATAAATATACTGACCTGCGACAGTCGGTACATTTATTTCCCTGAACAATTCTGAAACTGTAGGCCTCTGACATGGCTTAACGACTGCTGTCGAACGACAACAACCGAGACGGACTGCTTAACGTGCTCCCCGAGGCACGGAGGAGCTTAGATGAAATATGCCACTAGCGGTCACCCATCCAGGTACCGACCACGCCAACGTCGCTTAACCTGCACGATCACTTTCAGACCGTGCTCGCAACTAGGCTACGAGCTCCTCCTTATTTCAGTATTAGAATAGCAATAATTCATTTCTTTGTAGAATTTTCAAAAAAACAATTTTGTCGTTTTTCTCGAAAATTTAATAAGAAAAAAAAATCTATAGATGGCACCCTAGAAATATTTACCACTAATAAAATAGGACCCCATATGTACAAGTTTTATGACGAAACCAAGATAGAAGTTATGTAACCGCACGCCAGGTTGCCGTTTGCTGTTCTAATAACCATTTTTTATAATGAAATAACAGTGTCCCAGTTTTTAGGGATCCGTATCCCAAAGGGAAAAATGGATCCCTTAAATGGCGAGCCCAGACTCGCACAGCGGTTTTTTATTTTTTATTGACCACTAAACGTAAGCGACGATGGGGTCGACGATGGAGTATGCGGCTTTAGCCTTGACGATTCTAAGTTCAGATGGACCCCACTTTCTCCCCTTAAATCCTGGAAGTTTATAGAAAATAATTGGGAACTGTTTGTTGATACAAGGTACATTTTAGAGCGTCGGTGGCTCTAAAATCTACTCCTCCCATTGGCTCCCATGCGGGAGGTCCGGGTTCGAAACCGTGCCATGTACCAATGAGTTTTTCGTATTTTTCGAAGACTTACGTACATTTACCGACTGCTCTAACGGTGAAGGTAAACATCGCGAGGAAACCTACACACTGAGATGACCAGTGTGTAAAATATAGCAGGCACAAAAGATCCTCAAGGGTCGAAGTGCCGCTGGGGTTATTCCCGGCCCCCTATCACAAGATAAGATAGATATATATTTTAAAAGTAAAAAAATGGAGTCAGAGATAAGTACTGAATCAACCTATCAAAAGATATAAAACCCGATACTGTATCTTTTCGTTTTGACTTAACACAGCGTAAAACTTTCTTCACTTTTCATTTCTCTACAGGCGCGTTAATAACAATTGATGCCAAAAAAGTTAAATGTAAAACAAAAGGGAAAAAAATCCTTTTTGTTACGTTTTCACCTTACTTTTTCCCTTTTTGTTACATTTTGACATTATCCAAATAACTAGGGAATGACCCAAAAGTAAAAATAAAAAGGTGAAAATTTACTGCAGCTAAGCGCGTGCAGTAAATTCTACTACAATTTCATTAAGGTGCCACTGACTACTGTAGATAGAGTTCTTAAGGCGCTGTACTTAGCTAAATCATGATTTGGTATACGAGGACAATCTTATTTTATTCATAACCGTGGTGATAATGAAACATGAATCACAATTCGGATATAATTTCTTTTGAAAAATACACTAGTGCGATGCTTCGTCTTTTCGTTGTCCGTAACGAATCGCCATCTTCATTTTACTTATCTTAATACTTACTCTAACCTATCACTCCGTCCCTTTCACACTAGACCACGTTCGAATACATCATACCTCAGTACCTCTTCCATTCCACATAAACGTAGTCGATTGAAATCCTGAAAAACAAGTATATTTGAGGCCTTTATGCATGTACGTTGTTGCGGGTTGCGACGCTAAATTGGCGATGGGCGGGACACTTGGTTAGACGTGGTGATGCCCGGTGGACCAGAGCCCTCACAGAGTGGTGGCCAAGGTTGGGGAAAAGAGGAGTAGGTCGTCCAGCAGCCAGATTGGCGGATGATATCACCAAAGTCGCATCGAAGACCTGGATGCGACTAGCACAGGATCGTATAGGGTGGCACAAAAGAGAGGAGGCTTATACCCTGCAGTGGGACGACATGGGCTGATGATGATGATGATGATGCACGTACGTCGGTAACTCGCTACACGTTTCGATAAATTTCGCTCGATCGAAATAAAATTAGTGTTTTTGCATGATTTTTGCGAAATAGAACGCATTTCATTTGGTTCTTATTTGGTTTTAGGTATTGGAATTTGAACCAAAATAACAATCTGTGTATCTACGTCAAACGTTGGTAATTACCTATATTTTGAATATAAAACACCGTTTAAGAAATAATCGTCGTATTGTCGAAATAAAGCTCGTGCTCATCTACAACTCCAATACGTTTATCTCACTCATGTTCTAGCTAAGTACAGCGCCTTAACCCACATGTACTGAAGACTACACCTTTTGCAGTCAGCACCGGAAGTGAAACGTTTGTTACGGCGACACCTTATCTGAAACGCGCTAGGTTTTTTCCAAGTTTTCCACTTTTTCCGACTACGATGAAGTTGAAAAGGACTTTTTAGAGGGTGTGTGTTGAAATTACGCAACTAGTGTGGTTTCGGTTAAACTAAACCTTAGTTTCGGCCAAAAAATTGAAGTTCGGTTTCGGTTTTGACCAAAAATGGCAACTTGCAACTCCTATTTCTATATATTTATCTGAACTAAACATAATAGTAAAAGTCAAAAACAAAAATCATTTTTTTTAAATTCAAATCACGAAGACAAGTCGAGGCAAAAAAAATCGGGCTACACTGCCGTTACCACCGTTGTAGTAACGAGAAATATTGCAAGGTTTCTCGTTATTATTACGAGTTTTTTTGTGTAATGGATGCTATAAAATATTGTAATGGATATTTACCGGACTAATAATCGGATTACTGATTTGAACAATCGTTCTTATTTCTCGTTACGAGTTTAAAAAAGTCAGAAGTCAATTAATTTATTGCAAGTACCTTAAAGTACAGTTTTACAAAGTCATTGTTTTACTCTACCACCGCTAAATAAAAGAAGCGGCGCAAGAAACAATCAGCAGCGCATCCTTTGAATTTTTTTCATTCCGTGAAACTACCTTATCAAAATATCGCAGCTTAACTCTCTAATTACTAAGTAAGTACAACTTAACACAAACTTAACCAAGTCTTAACCAACGGATTAGGAAACTTAGCTAACAGTTAAGTTGGGTTACCTGCTCCAACTTAGATAATGAGTTAGTTAATCTTACTACTTAATTTAAATCTCACACTAACAGTGAGTTGCAAAAAACGTCCTTAATGTTAAAGCTTCCTCACTATCTAGAGTTATGGCGCAGAAAGGGATAATATGTATGTTTATGAAGACTTTTTAACTTTAAGAACGTTTCGTGCAACTGACGGTATGTTATGTTAAAATTGTTATACTCGTAAAAGACTCTATAAAGGCATCCTACCACCAGCAAGGTTACTCGGTTTTACAATTACAACTGTACCAGGTAGCATGGTGCGGGTGCAAACATGAAAACAATCGAATTTTCAAAAGTTGTTTAGTAGTGCTTGCTTATCGTATAGTTAGTGGCCAACCTATTTGTCAGAGTTGTTCAGGCCGCCCGTAGGCCTCTGACATGGCTTAACGACTGCTGACGAACGACAACAACCGGGACCGACTGCTTAACGTGCTTTCCGAGGCACGGAGGAGCTCAGATTAAATATGCCACTAGCAGTCACCCATCCAGGTACCGACCGCGCCAACGTCGCTTAACCTGCACGATCACTTTCAGACCGTGCTCGCAACTAGGCTACGAGCTCCTCAAGTTTAGTAGTAGGTACAGTGGACAGCACAGCAAGCTATAGGGCACCCTTAAGTACTTTGTCGCTTCAACTTATTTGACAAATTCATACACTAATGTCACTAAATATCATAACAATCATAAAAAATGAATTTAAAAAAATTCGATATGATTTTCCCACAATAGGGTAGTTTCCAAGTATCAAATATTAAATGCATTTCTTAAACATTAAGAAACAGTCATAAATTGGTGGTCAAATATGAAAAAAGAATTAAAATTCGTTGAAAAATAAAGCAGCTACAGGCAATCAAAAATCAGAACGGTAGAAAGAAACGGCAATCAGTTTTATGACGTAAGTGTTCCCTACAGCCATACAAGCAGGTCCTCGCATAAAGGACTGTTTTGCTAGAAAGGGATAGCATCTGTCCAATGCTGACTTTAACCGTTAATATATCTGATGTTAGTTGAGATATCGAAAAACTAATTTTAGATTCTTCTTTAGTGTGTCCATGTACGTTGATTGATGCAATAAATGTGACGCTTTCGCGGCAAAAAGGATGGGTCTGCTAGGCTCTGCCTATCTGGACCCAAGGGAATTCAAATCCGTCCCACTAAGACGCATAGTCTTGCTCATGCATGACATATTCGGTGATGTGGTCAAGGGATAGGTACAAGAGGTTGAACACAAAAGATCCCCATGGGTCGAAGTGTCGCTGGGATCCCCGGCCCCCATCCAAAGATAAGATAAGATAAGATGCAATAAAAAAAATAGGTTAATACCGTATTCAATTTTTTGACCACCTCGTTTTGCAACTTTGGGTGAAAGTACCCCTATACTTCGACCCAGGTGGCAATTCGCATTACGACCGAGATTTTTAGTGTGCGAGGTGCCAGCTACCCAGTGGCGGTAGAGATATTATATCCGTCCCTATACGCAAAATAATGTATACTTAACTTGAAATAAAAACTCGTTGATATTACAGCTTTATGCATACTTTATTTCACATAACATAGGCGTTACTGGTATTACACATGGACATAAAATTGACTTTTATTTTTATACGATCATTTATATAAATGGGTTCTTCGTATGGGTCGTAAATACTTTAAGTATTTCCTCATACGCGTTCAAAAGTAGATAATTTTCAGCTAGAGTAAACAGTTTGCATATTGATCATTTTGCGTATTTATTAGCCTTGATCAACAAATATTTACACTATCACAAACAAAATAAAAACAAACAATTTTGCGTATTTATTTTGTATATTGGACACTGCGTTCATGTCAAACACATTGTTTGGTATCTCCCCTACTTTCGGTTAAATTTTATGTTTGTGGCAACCCCGCTACTTAACTTAAGTTAAAAAAAATACAACTGTCATTCGATCACTTTCGCTTCCCTCTCGCCTCAGCGACACAGCACGAGCTCGCATTTTGAATTTAAAATTTCTATATACTTAACCTAAAAATCACTTAATCACTTAACAATAGTGTAGTTACAATGTATAAGTAAATATCGGTCTCTACTACCTGCACTGGCCTCATCGGCGGTCTTGCAGCGTAGTAGATAGCAAGTCTAATTAATGGCCTGGGGGATACACTTATATAAAAATTAGATAAATATTATTATTATTTTTAAAAAACCTGTTGTGAGAGGGTGTTTGAGGGTGAGTGTTAAATCCACACCCATTGGTCCCTATTTTCATCCCCTAACTTGTCCTACCCCTGAATTGATTCGTTTCCCTCCCAAATTCCACGAAAAGTTATATTTTTGTTGTTCAGTTGTCAGTGGTTCCAGCCTGCTCCTAGTCAGGTGAGTACCTAGCATACCCCTAAGTTATTACAACCCTCTGCAAATTGACGGGAAAATTGTCGCCTATCAACATCGAAAAGGGAGAACCAACATTTGCAGGGTTTGCTCTGAACCCACCCCCCAATCGCGGCCGATTCCAGGCTGTGCACCATCTATGCTCCAGGGTGGACTCAATTCCGGAACACTCATATTCCCGTTTTTTGCTATCTAGGTATAAAGAAGGCAGACGAACAAACGGGCTACCTGATCTGTAAGTGGTCACCGTTGCCCATCTCACATCTCACCCCTCTATATTTTATTAGAGGGTTAGCACTGCTAACCTTGAGGCCTGAAATGAAGTGCTCCATGTGCCGGTAATTGCGCAGGCTCTCTTACCCTTCAAACCGAAACACAGCAATGTAAGCTTTGCTGCTTTGCGTCAGAAATTGGTAAAGTAAAATTCTGGGAGCATCGTTAACGTTGAACCCTTGAAAACTGCTCAATGTCAGGCTCTACCCTCTTTCCTTCATAATTATTTACATTAGCCGTAACTATGACAGGCGTGACGTCAGCGGATGGGGTTTATGACGTATCAGCGCACCGGCAAAGCTGAGGCAATAAAAGTTGGAATGAACTCTTTAGGTCTTCTCCCGGAGGCGTTTGAGGACATGGCCTTTGCCATAAGCGGAAGCGAGAGGGCTCCCGGAGACGTTTAAGGGCATGGCCTTTGCCATAAGCGAAAGCGAGAGCGAGAGCGGTTGCTGTTCACTAAATGAAATCGAACTTCAATTTACAAGTTTTACTTTTAAATGACCATAAAAATATAGGAGGATAGTATCTATTTCATACGCCATTTGCACCCGTATATTATGTATCATATGATTTTTCCATCACCTTGTATTGTACCTCTCTTTATGTTGTATGTTTTGTTTTTGTCCCAGGTGTGCAATAAAGTATATTTGTATTTGTATATAAACCTATTAAACAGTACAATTTTTTGCATTGAGATTTCCATAACACAGATTATAAAAGTACCAGTGGCGCCTCGTGACATAGTTCTTATTTTTGTGGTTAGGGAATAGTACTGTTAGGTCAAGTACGTTTTTAAGTTTCGTCGTCGTTGGCCTTGTACATCTTGATAGATGATTTACACAGCGTTGTGTCGGCATCTACGCTCGTGGCTGAATAAGTCGATGCGAGAGCGTCAAGTTCTGCCGCACGTGCAGGTGAACTGCGGATTTGTTGGAGCAGGTGTTGCGAGGTGTGGTGGTGTTTTTAAAGTTATGGATATATTTGGTACAAATGTATCCAATCTGAGCCTCCAAATATACCTTGGTGTTCTGTATCTAATTTGAATAGACAAGAAATTGTTATTGCTCATAGACTGCGTTCAGGATATTTTCCAACACAATCTTTTGCCTTTTTAATGCAGAAAGCTAGCTCACCAAATTGCGAGGTGTGTGGAGTCAGAGACGACGTTTATCATATTCTGATGGACTGTGTCAGTTACGCAAGAAAAAGAGAACAACTGATTAGACATTATGGTTAAATTTATTGGATGTTGGTATATTTCAGAGCATTTTAGCTAATCAAATTTATGGTGCAGCTAGAATGCTGTATTATATGTTTAGGAAAAGTAATTTATAACGTAATTGTAATTGGTTTAGTACATGCACGATGGGATTAACATGATCAATTATGATTACAATCCCTAAATAAGGTTATATTAGGTTTTTTTTTTTAAATTTAAGTATATATTTTTATATTTTTTATATTATTTTCTACAACACATACCATATCCGCTTCCCATCGGAATGACGAGCCGCACAATGGACAGACACTCACTATGTATTTCTATCCCTTTTCTTTCCAGTTTTAATTGTTATCTATTTCATCTTTAGGTATTTATTTATTTGTACTTTTATTAATTATACTTTTAATATATTTTTGTTTTAGTCCCCGTTAGTATACTGCCGTTTCGCCCGCGATGCTTTCGTCCGGGCACAGCTGAAAACCAGCGCTGCGGTTCTGCCGTACCGGTCGGACCGCAGCACATGCTGAGCATGTGTCCTTTTAATATTGGATTGTTTTTTTTTCCAATATTTTTTTAAGTTTAATAATGTGTGCAATGGTTAATAAATGTTTTTCTTTCTTTCTTTCTAAATTAAACAGATTAAAAAAAAAGTTTATAGTTTTAAGCCAAAGCAATTAGTCTAACCTGCTATTTAGAATTATTACTATCCTACCACTTAGACATAACTTACTTACTTACTCCGCTGGCGCAGCGACCCGAAGTGGATCTTGGCCTCCGATACCAAAGAGCGCCATCGCTCTCTCTCCTGCGCAGTCTCGAGCCAGTCAGGCGCCCGGAGCTCCCGCAGATCCTTCTCCACTTCATCGCGCCAGCGGTACCTGGGACGTCCGACCGGAATAGGATATTGAGGAAGATTCTGGGACCAGCCAAGAGGGAAGATGGAGGTTGGAGGATGAGAAAGAATAGGGAGATAGAAGAGATGGTGAACGAGCCGAACATTATAGAAGAGACGAAAGCGGCTCGACTCCGATGGCTTAGACATAACGTTCCCTTAGTAAAACCCAATACGCTTCTCTCATAACACTCAACACTTACCCTTATAATTTATAAGGGTTAGTGAGAACCCGCGGGCGAAATTCAGACATTGCGTCCCTAATTTTCATTTATTAAAATTTCCGAGGTAAATTGGTTCTGGAATCCTCCTTCTATATAGCTAGGGTTGTTTTATGATTCGGAAATTAAGTGGAGTGGTAGATCCTAATGTGAAGGATCGCCTGGGGTGGTACCACCCACTTATCTATTTCTGCCGTGAAGCAGAAATGCTTGTGTTTCGGTTTGAAGGGGAAGAGAGCCAGCGTAGTTTCCGGCACATGAGGCATTCCATCTTAGTCCTCAAGGTTAGCAGCGCATCACAAACCCTCTAATATCAATATAGTGAGGTGAGATGTCTATGGGTGACGGTGACCACTTAAAATCAGGTGGTCCGTCTGCTCGTCTGCTCTCCATATTTAATTTAAAAAATAAAAAATAAATTAAGGCTTTCTGTTTTATCAATGGATTAAAGAAAAATTAGGTTTTATCTATAAGTAGGTACTTACGGAAGCCTAAGAATATAATAAGTACGGTTTTCGTGAATTTTGTACGTTTTTGCGAAAATTCGAAATATTACGTATAGGCGTGGTATCTAGGTACAGATAGGGGTGGCTCCTTGGACCCAAGCTGCAGGAATGGTTCCATTAATATCCCTATTTAAATTACAAATAATATCCCTATTAATGGGGTTTGGTTATGTATTTAGGTTCATTCAAAGTTTAACGGTATTTTTAAGTTCCTTGGAGCGGACACACTAGAGATGTCCAGAGGGTATTTACCCGTTATCGGGTAATTTTTCAAATCCATCCACTTGTTTAATTCCCGAGAAATCAACTCGTATGAATGACTGAGTCGCTCTGCAAGCGATCAACCAATCATATATGTGTTTGTTGTCAATGCTTAGTGATGATGTACATTTAGTTTTAAAAATAATACATTTTAAATTCTTAGAAAGTGATTTTGGAAAGGTTTCTACCTGACGAAATGTATATTTATCGGGTGGAACCGGGTATTTAATATTATTGGTTTTTTTTTGTCTTCTGTACCTAATTGTTTGTATCTGTGTATTGGAATTAAATAATCTTTCTTTCTTCTTTCTTTCTTTCTATTTACCGGTATTTCAATCAATTTTCAGACAATAGTAGCCCATACATACATCGGCGGCTCAATTTTCACCCGCACTTTCTAAAGCCTTTGGTGTCTACCACGACCCGTTTTACACGAACGTTTCTGCCACGAACCTGTAAAATGTGGAACTCTCTCCCACCCGACGTTTTCCCGCGCTACGACATGGGATGCTTCAAAAAGAACGTTAAAAAAGTGCTCTTCCTCCACGGCCGGCAACACACAAGCAATACTACTGGTATTGCACGTGTCTCTAGGCGACGGTGACTACTTACCATCAGGTGGCCCGTTTGCCTGTTTGTCGTAACTGATTTATAAAAAAAAAATACAGGATAGGTTAGTAAATTCTATAGCTATTCTTATTCTTATTTACCCAGGGCTGGGTTTTTATCCGGGTAAATACCCATCAATAGACACATTAAGTCTGATGGCACTTTCAGAGAAAAAACACTAAAGCTCTATATAAACATTGCTTTTACAACAAAATGGATCATAAAAGGCAGCCTCAGCTACACCCTTACGTAAAATATGTGGCATTACACGTTATTTATATACACCCTGTATTATTTACAGAGGTGATGTTATTTGTCCCTTCTGTGTTTACTTTAAATTGGGGTGAGCAGAATTACCGACGTCCTTGGAGACGTTTTGCCTAGAGTCGCTGTAAAGGTTTCTTAGGGTTCAGTTTTCCCATTGGGGTACGGATCCCTAAGAAATCGCTAACTCCGTCCGTCCGTCCCTCTGTCAGGAGGGTCAAGCGCCTAAACGGAATAAGATACACAGCTCAAAAATTCACACAATTATGTATTATCTGGGGTTTTATATTAAAGTGTATTATCAATTAAACAACCCATGTATAGGGTGGCACAAAAGAGAGGAGGCTTACACCCTGCAGTGGGACGACATGGGCTGATGATGATGATGATGTATTATCTTGATCCAAATCGGAATATCATTCAATACAAATACAAATATACTTTATTGCACACCCGGGACAAAAACAAAACATACAACATATAAAGAGGTATAATACATACAATGTGCAGAAGGCGGCCTTAGCGCTTTAAGCAATATCGATTTTAAAATGTTGTAGAATTATTTTTTAGAGTGGGTCCCATACAAGTAAACTGTATAATTTTAAAGTCCATATTCGGATTCGAGTCAAGGGAATATAATGATATATGAAATTTTCAAGTCAGTATCTTACTCCGTTTACGCGCTTAGTGCGTGACAGACGGACGAACAACGGAGCGACAGCAATTAGGGCTCCGTTTTCCCCTTCGGGGAACGGAGAACGGAGGAACGGCGAGTAGCCTCGAGCCCTACAGGGATCTTAAAGGATGGGGTGTGGGGGGAGGGGGTCATGACCCCCCTGGATCCGTCACTATAGAAAGGATACGGAGACATACATCTAGCAACAATAAACAATATTTATTTGTTTTCATACGGAACACAGTTTCAGCAAATATGGGACTGGAATGGACTCTTTCAGTATGTTGTTGACCTAAAACTGATAATAAGGTCTGTCTACATTTTTACGCGATATTTAAGTTTCTTTTTATGGCTGAAATATTCTGGAAAGGATCTAGATCCAATTTACCGAAACTGGTACTATCTATATGGAATTAGTATAGGTAGATTACTTATAATGATAATGTTTAGTAAATTCCAGTTTTTCTTAAACCTCAAGTCCTTCATTCGTAATGTCTTTTTATATCTCTTATCCCTACGTAGTAAGTATTTATTTACATTAGATAAATTCATAATTCATTTATTCATGCATAATCATGAGTTACATACAGATGTTATTATGTACAATTATTTAGTCCTAACATGATGAAGACCAAACTGTTTAACCAATGTGTTCTGCCCACCATGACTTACGGTGCCGAAACATGGACGCTCACAAAAGAATCTGTGCACAAAATAAGGGTCGCACAAAGGGCCATGGAGCGTGCCCTGTTAGGTATCACCCTAATGGACAAGATCCGCAACACAGCGATCCGACAACGAACTAAAGTCCTAGACGTGGGAAAGCGGGTTGCGACGCTGTAATGGCGATGGGCGGGACACTTGGTTAGACGTGGTGATGGCCGGTGGACCAGAGCCCTCACTGAGTGGTGGCCAAGGTTGGGGAAAAGAGGAGTTGGTCGTCCAGCAGCCAGATGGGCGGATGACATCACCAAAGTCGCATCGAAGACTTGGATGCGACTAGCACGGGATCGTATAGGGTGGCACAAAAGAGAGGAGACACCCTGCAGTGGGACGACATGGGCTGATGATGAACATGATGAACCTTGTCGGTATAGCAAGTTTGTAAGAGTAGTTCTTTTCGTGTAATAATTTATAAATGTTTGTCTTCAAAATATTCCCGAACTGAATAGTAGCTTTTGGAGGTTAATAAGTCCGTTAGATACTTTTAAAATTGCTTTTCAGTTTGGACTTTTTTCAAATTTTCAGGGAGGCCGTTGTAGACTTTTACTGCCTTGAAATAAGTGCATTTGCATTTTTAATCTCGTTATTGGGTGATATAATTTGTTCTTATTACGCGTATTAACATTATGAGTGGTGGAGACTGTGTTGAAAAAAGTATTATATTTACTGACAAAGCAGCAATTTCAAACATATATATGCATGGCATTGTCAGAATTTTGAATTTTTTAAAGTACGGTTGGCCTATATTAGTATAAAGTTAATTGGTCTATATTAGCTATAATTCGTATACAACTTTTTTGTTTTTGGTGTATATGTGTGCGTGCTGCGCCAGCACACATCTGGGGTTTGCTTCTAATAAAGCGGCAGTGCGTTAACAGCTAACCGTGGTTTCACTTGTGTGTCCGTCCGTACTCGCATACCTACCAGTGGCGACGAGGATGGGATACGCACACATATACACCAGTTTTATAAATATATTTATTGCGTTTGTGCTATTTCCCCAAAGTATGATGCCATATTTAATCCACGAGTAAGCGTAAGCGTAATACAACTAAAAACAGTTCATTCCAATTTTAACCCATCTCCACAGTCTCCTTGCATATGAAATATCACGTCCGCGCCCCGTTTGTCCCGAAAAAAAAAAACTAAACAAGATCACATAGCAATGTTAAATTTATAAACACATCGGGACCTCGCAGATTTATCGCTGCGAAAATAATCCCTGCCGGGACTGGCATACTTAAGTAGCTTGAATTAGTTAAGGAAAGTCCCGCGCTCGCGATGTCCCGTTACGGGAAACGGGAGAATTTCCCGGGTCTTTGTCCCGGATATAAAAGAAGGGTTAGTTTGTCTCTAAGTTTATGAGTTTCCTTCGGTTATTTAAGGGTTGATTTATATGGAAGTTGTCATCTGAAACATCAATAAATTTTAATGATGTTTTGATTTTGAACGAGGTTTTAGTCGGAAATAAAAAAAACACAAACACCATAAGGGAAAAACATCATTTAAATTAAACAACATTTTATTGATGTTTATCCCTTCTGGTGTTTGTGTTTTAAAAAAAGACTAAAACCGCGTTTGACCTCTATCTCACCTGGTGGTAAGCGATGATGAGGCCGAAGGTGGCGCACACGGGCTTAGTAAACACTGCCGTAACACATCAACGCCGAAGCAAAGGTATCTGACGACAGACTGGCAGACCCTGAAGGGGTGTATATCATCAGCAAGTTACTTGGCTTTGTTCTCAAAATACCAGATTCTCAAAATATCTCGGGTTAGTCGCCTAGTACTCACGCTTGACCTGTGGCGGTAGGGTTATTCTATCCGTCTCATCCATATATGGAAAAAAAGGTTTAATAAAGTGTTTATTTGTGTATGATTTTCATTTGTTTTGTTTAATATTAACTCTTTATTGTACACACACAGAATAATTACAAACTTATACAAAAATATGTGAAGCACAAAGGGCGTGACTTATCTCTAAGAGAGATCTCTTACAGAAAACCCCGATGTTTGATGTTTAATGTTCAACGATTATGTTGACACTCTCAAAACTTATATCTTCTTTTGGATCTAATGAAGAAGGATATACCTATGTATGTGTAAAAATATCTATTAATAAAGGAATTGTCACTTAATTAAGTAAGTAATTAAGTAAAAAAAGAAATATTATTAAGTTAGTCCATTTCCTTACTAAGTTACCCATGCCTCACATACTCTTAACTTATATTTTTTATTCCACTTAATAATTCAAATCTCTACGTCTCATTCCATTTGTATACGGTAAGGGAATACGGAAAACTTTTTTACGATTACATTCGCTTGTTATTCCTGTCGCGTATAAAGCAAGAGTATGATTTATTTAGTCGAATAACACATTTTTTTCTTATGGGACTCGTTTTGATGTGAAAACATTTTATAACTTGTGAAGTATGGGTGCCGGTTCGGGCATCGAGTGTCACAGTTTTATGTCTTCTTCCAAAATCTTTTAAAGATATGTAAAAACAAACAATATCGTTGAAAACATCGATAAACAAAGCTCATTTTGGAGTCAAATGTATTTGGTTAAAGTAATCAGGAGAGATGAGGATTGAGGAAGGAGGTCAAAGTTAGCCATTTTTTCGCAGTGCCCGCGAAACTGTGAGGTCTTTTTTTCCCTTTAAATATGGACTCTGCTAGTGTACACACAGCAATTTGGCCCATGGCTGTGTTAGAATATGGAAAATCATTGGAACGTTTTGGCGTCTGTTTTCAAAAAAAAACAGTTTACCAACGTCGAGATTATGGGAGAGTAGTATGCATTATGAATGCCTAGTGCCTTGGATTCCAAGTGCAATTGGAGGTTAAGTTGCCGAATTCACACCATCTGTAGTTTTTCACTCCCATTTCACTGTCTTATATAACGTTCACTTATCACGGACGATTTTTAGGTAAAATACACTAGTATTACGGAAAAATTATCACTGTAAACCGTTTTTAAACAATAAAATAGGCCGAACACGCCATGACAGCATGAACTTTCAACATAACCTCTCCTTTGAGGTCTTATATCTCAATGACTAGACATGTCAGCGAAGATGTTTCACGCATAATGTTTGCGGCACAGCGGCAGTGTTAAAATAATATTAAAATAATATTTTTTATTTATTTTATTTGTTTTTACTTCTTCCGTCGATTCAATGGAACTGGATAATAAATTAAAAAAATATTTTCTTTCTTGTTACAGGAGATTGCGGCCATTCTCATCAGTTTCGACAAGCACAGCGAATGGCAGTCCAAGGAGGTCAAAATCCGGTGAGTTTTAGTTCTTGAGGTAGTCAAGCGTTGTTTACTTCGACAGTACTTACAGGTACAGTGGAAGACACATCAAGCTAAAATCTGTGGAATCTTGTCGCAATAAGTTTTTGTTATGTTTCCTTATAATATAAATACTAATATACTTTATTGCACACCCGGGACAAAAACAAAACATACAACATAGAGAGAGGTACAATACAATGTGCACAAGGCGGCCTTGTCGCTTTAAGCGATATCTTCCAGGCAACCTTCAGGTGATGGAAAAATCATATGGATACAAAATATACGGGTGCAAATGGCGTATGAAATAGATACTATCCTCTTATTAAGAATCTTAAAAACACTTCTCACTCATTTTCTCAATTTTGATTCCTGTTACGTCATCCATCTTAGTTTATTATATGTATGTACGTATATGTATGTATTGTATTTTTTGTGCAAAAGGCGTATGAAATAGATACTACCCTCAAATAAATAAATTACAATAATAATGAATGCAATCCTTATAAGTTAAAGCGACAAAGAAAAACTATAACCTGACGTGTTGTCCACTGTACCAGGTTGGGCAGTTAAAGTTATTTCGTAATAAGAAAAATATTAAGCATGAGCATAGTTTATGGATTTTTATTGTACATGAATGTTAAGTAAGTGAGAAAATTAAAAGTTTTGTTAATTCAGACTTTTTCTGTTAAATAGGATACAATGTCGATTGCAATGGAACTTTTTAATTAAATTCTTTTTTCTTTCTCTGAATGAAAGAAAAAAGATCATGGAGCAGCTACATGCAAAGAGACAAAACGAATTAAACTACCAGAAGAACTAAGTTTAAGGTTTCGTAGGCTACTTCCACAGTAAATCATGTCGCTTGCGACTTAATACAATTAACTTACCCAGTTGAACCAATGTCTAGTACGCCTTTTGACGATGAATAGGTTTGCAATAAACTGAAGGATTTCCTAATAACTAAATGCTTTTACTCAATAGACCGGTTCTTAAATGAAAAATAAAAATCTTGCAATCTGCTATCATGATTGATTATTAAATTATTGAATTACACTATGTGCGTAGAGGGCGCCTATATCAAAAAAGTAATAAAAGCCATGAACTATCGAAGAGTACAATTTAATTAAAATCCAAAAAATGCTATATAAAACCGAGGTCACCAAACGATGCCGCCAGGTATAAATGTACAGCGACACCTGTCGGCAAAGTGACCTAAAGTGCGGTATTAGACATTATTTTTATATTTTTTTTTAGAAAAGTCAAATATTCCGAATATTCCAATTTTAATATTTAATTTATGATTTAATCATTATAAATATAAAAATCATTTATTTCGGACAATTGTTCATAGTGTTTTAATTAGAAACAATACCTTAATTACCTATGTTAGAGTCTATCAAGTTTGTTTGTACGTTCGCTGTGTGTGGTAAAAGCTACGTATGACAACAAAAAATATAGAATTTAAAATATATTAATTTATTAACTATTTGACATTTAAAAAAAAATCAATAATTTCACATATTTTAATACAATTTTGATTTGGGATATCCCGTTATGAAATTGTAATGGTTTTTCAATAAATAATAAATAGAATAAACCATAGAAACCATAGAGTCTGCGGCATCGGAGAGAGTGCGGTGGAAGAATTTGTCTCAGCCCTATGCACCACTAGGTGTTCTAGGACCTGAAGAAGAATTGAAAAATTGAAATAGCATTTTTATTTTCCTTTACAAAAATGAGATGCCATAACTCATTTGATAGTGTTGTAATTCTCCCTTCAGGATGGTAACGTAATGAAAGACAGCTTTCTCATATGATTTCTATTATATTTCTCTTTTTAGCATACAAATTCTCTCCACCACGCCTCTGTCCCGACTGACATTAGTTTTTTTTGTTTCTCTAGATCCCGCCAAGCCCGTTCTCTTTTTTTTAAAGCCTTGCTTCTCGATAATTTGGCCATTAGAGTTGTTATTAAAAATAATTATTGAAATTCATACAATTTCATACATTTAAATGTTATTAAAACAAATAAAAAGATCCGATTTTTGGGTCACATGGATTGGGCTATAGTGTCTAACGATCGTTTATCAGACAACACCCTCAAGATGCAGTTGGGGCTACGCATAATTATATAGAAAGAAAGAAAATACTTTATTTCGACAAAAAATATATATTTAGTTCACTCGATAATACTATTGGCAATATGCATCAGAGAAGCGACTCTTTTGCGTACAGTCGCCCACAAGCTATATACCATCTGTCAAAAACCTTCGATTAAATCTCGACTTTATGCCTGCACAGTATAATACAAGGGGAATACTAAAAGAGGAAGAGGTAGGCCGCGTGCTACCTGACTAACGACTGTCAAACGTGACATGAACACCCATGGTGTTCACCTAACTGAAGATGACTTGAACAATCGAATAGGATGGCTCCTCAAGAGTAGGAAAGACGACCCTGTTTAACCGGGGTATGGCGAGGACACAGAGAAAGAGAGAGAGAGAGACATAATGTAGCGACCTAAGATGGTGTGGCCACGTGATGCGCCGACGATTATGTCGTGAAGAAGTGCCTTTCCATCGCAACCACTAAAAGGGGAAGAGGCAGGCCGCGTGCTACCTGTCTAACGACTGTCAAACGTGACATGAACTCCATGGACCTGACTGAAGATGACGTGAACAATCGAGGAGGATGGCGCCTCAAGATTAGGAAAGACAACCCCGTCTAATACAATGATAATTTGCTGGTAGATTTTCACCACGAAACTACAGAAGTAGTAGGCATCAAATTCCAAGTGACCTAAAAGTGTTTTACTTTACCACAGCGCACGTGCAGACAGCCCCTAACACTTCACCGACTGTACCTAATTTGGCTCCCAACGGGGTCGTTCCGAGTTGTAGGTTGTAACAACTTCAAGCAAATTAAAAGTTGTGCGACTGCTCGCTTTGTCTGCGAAGCTGAAATATTAACTCTTTATGAGGACGCAGTGCACTTTGAACTTGCGAACTCCCCATCCGACTCAAGACCTTGAAATTTTAATATGAGAGTAGAGATGTCTTTACCACGTACATTGTGGTCGTTTTATCGGGAGGATTTTTGGAATAGAATAGAATAGAATAGAAAACATATTTTTTGCCAAATACAGTACAAAATATTTTTCAAAAAATTTTATTTAAATTTAATGTAGATGCAGATACTTATCACGCAATCTATGCATACTTGGCAACAGGGGGAAAAATCAGCAAATGCTGACATAACCCCCCTGACAGGACCCCGGGCCCCGGGTATCATAAGATAAGATATGATATTGTGCCTGTCGGGTTTCTGCCATTTGTACCTTCCAATCACTTCTTCATCTGCCGCTTTCAGGCATGCATAGTCACCAGAGGAGCTCGTAGCCAGTTGCGAGCACGGTCCGAAAGTGATCGAGCAGGTTAAGCAACGTTGGGCGCGATCTGAACCAGGATAGGTGACTGCTAGTGGCATATTTTATCTGCGCTCCCTCGTGCCCCGGAGAGCACGTTATGCAGTCGGTCTCGGTTGTTGTCTTAAGCCATGTCAGAACCCTACGGGCGGCCTGAACAATCAACATCATACATCGTCATAATAAGGTTGGCCATTGGCAAGCATCCATAATCACCAATGACTCTTACCTTTCTTCGTCACCTCTCGTTCCCTGCCATAATCTATAATAGCCTTATATCAGGTCCAATCTGAATGGAATCAAATTATCATGAATATAAATATCATGAATCGTATAGCTGAAATGTTTTTTTAAAGTTTAATGGGGAGAGCGACGGTGGCACAGTGGCTAATACACCTGACTCCCATGCGATTGTGCCATGTACCAATGATTTTTTGAATTTTTCGAAGACTTACGTACATTTACCGACTGCTCTAACGGTGAAGGAAAACATCGTGAGGAAACCTGCACACTGAGATGACCAGTGTCTAAAATATAGCAGGCACAAAAGATCCTCAAGGGTCGAAGTGCCGCTGGGCTATTCCCGGCCCCCTATCATAAGATAAGACCTACATTTTAAAAGTAAAAAAAATTGGGCCAGAGATAAAAAAAAACCCGGTACTGTATCTTTTCGTTTTGACTCAACACAGCGTAAAACTTTCTTCACTTTTCATTTCTCTACAGGCGCGTTAATAACAATTGATGCCAAAAAAGTTAAATGTAAAACAAAAGGGAAATAAATCCTTTTTGTTACGTTTTCAGCTTACTTTTTCCCTTTTTTTTACATTTGACATTATCCAAATAACTAGAGAATGATCAAAAGTAAAAGTGCCGCTGGGATATTCCCGGCCCCCTATCCTTAAGATAAGATATATAAGATATATTTATATATAGTTTGATGGGAATTAGAAGTACTTATTAAAAGACAGAGATCTATAATACCTGATACTTGATAATCTATAATGATTGCATTGAAACTACCATCAATTGTCTTATTTCAGATCCAATCTGATCTGAGCGGAATCACATTATCATGAATCAACAGTAACCGCCGCAGTAAATCGATTTAGTCTTGTTGAATTAATACATTGCCTGTAATCCCACTTCGTAAGTGTTGCCAAAATCGATTCTATTGTTAGCTGATTAAAATTACTTGTTTTTATTCTACATGCTGTAGCTTTAATGGCTCAGAAACAGGGTTTTGGGCTGTATAAAAATGGACAACTGTTAAAAATTTAAAACATAAAAAAAGAGGAAAAAAAAAAGTTAATTGCGAGCCGAGAGGAATTCTTATTTTTCCGTTTAATTCGTTCTAAAAAGAATAGTGTAACAAAAACATATACCAATTTTACCTAAAAATAAAATTAAGCATTCCAGACTTATTTTTATTTCTATGTGCTGTGACATAATTTCTTTTTGACGTGAAAAATGTACTACTCTTAGGTACGTAGTCTAAAGATTTTACATAAGATGTAGAGGCGGTACTCAATTTTAAGTCTGGAATGTGGTATAGAAGCTTAATGTAGTATTAGGGCCATTTTACAAAAAAATGGAACTTCAGAAATAAAAATATTTTTTAGTTACACACTTGTAAAGTTTTACTCGCAATTGCTCGTAGCCTAGTTACGAGCACGGAGCACCTGGATGGGTGACCGCTAGTGGCATATTTCATCTGAGCTCCTCAGTGCCTCGGAAAGCACATTAAGCAGTCGGTCCCGGATGTTGTCGTTCGACAGCAGTCGTTAAGCCATGCCAGAGACCTGCGGGCGGCCTGAACAACTCTGACAAATAGGTTGGCCACTAACCATACGATAAGCAAGCAACTCGCAAATGCTAAAATAGATAGAAACACTTTATTGTACACAAAATCAGGAAAAGTAAAAACTACAGGAATAATAGCACGATGTGTACAAAGGTGGCCTTAATCTCTTCCAGGCAACCTCTGAAGTTAATAGTAAGTAAGTAAGTAAGTAAGTAATACGTTTATTTCACACACAGCAATGACCGAAACAGTTATAATTATAATAAAATAATTATGTAGTCAAAGGTGAACATATCTAAATCATGTATGATGGTCTGCTGTTGTTGTGAAAAGGGCCTCAACTCAGCTTATTGCTGCAGACAAGAATGCCTACAACGCTGGTATTCTGTTGGATCATGACTTGGACATTAAAGACATTGGTAATTGGACATTAAAGAGATTAGCGACAGTGTAGTGTGAAGAAAGAAAAGTTTACTATTACTTAATAAGTAAGTAAGTAGTAAAGTAGCTAAGTAAGTTGTAGTTAGTAGCTAAGTTTTCTGTATTGACACTATCTTTAAATTTTTAGCATAATCGACCAGCCTTCCAAATTTTTTATACCGTTTTAGAATGCCTAAAGCAACGAATTCATATTTACGTTAGTTACCTACTTAAGTTTTAAAACAGTGCAAAAATGAATACAAAACAAATTATCGTAAATGTTTCATACTTGAACATTAAAAGTAATAACTAAGAACAGAGCAGTAATTACTGCGACCTTCTCAACGAAACACAAAACAAATAAAAAAAGGCCATGGTAACCATAAATAAGCAATTTCAAAGTTCCAACAATAAAGAAGGGAATCCTCGAATCGCGTAGAAATCGAACGAGTTCCGATTATTGGTGTTTCAACTTAAATGCTTTTTGCCCGAACTTTAGATACCTATGTACAGTGGCGGAAATAATAGTGGATTCATACTTACAACCTTGTCATATTGACAGTCCTCGTACGTCACGGCGTGCAGAAAACTGTCAGCTTTGCAACAAATGACAAGTTGGAGTTTCAATTTGACAAAGTCCAATCCAAAAGTGTAGATAATTCTTCCCCCAATGTAAAGCTATAGTATACCATCTGTCTTAAACCTTTTATTACATCTCAATCTTATGCCTGCGCTTTAGGATATATTTCAGATTCTAAAATTTTGACGTTTTGGGTAGGTTGACCTGTGGTCAATTGTACTTCTCTGCAGATGTTCGGGAAATATGCGGTCTAAATTTTTTTTATAGAATTTTTACTTGTACGAGTATGAGAGTCCTTCTAAAATATTATTCTGCAAAATTTTAAGTGTGTATCTTATTCAGTTTAAGCGCTAGATCTGGATAGACGGACATAATATTCTCTTTTCTCCTCCTTTTCTTTTTTAGATTACGACTAAACTGAGGCTCTACTCATATAATTTTACACACTAACCTCATTATATTTTTCAGACGTGTTAATTAACGCTTAACTCCCCACACTCACACACCCACTCATCCTACACTACAGATGCACACTTACATTATTACACACTCCCACACTACCTAACACACCCCCACCCTCACACACTCTTAAACATTATATTTTGATTAACTGGTTCCAAATTCCTTTTAGGTTTAGAATATAGTTACACTAATGTAATGTTATAAATTGTCATATGCTTGCACGGAAAGTGCGACGGAGTCCCGACTTCCAAGATACAGGTTTCGACCTAGTTTGTAAGTCGGAGGTCCTATTTTTGTGCCTTGTAATAAGTAAAATTCTAGACTCTTCATATCTAGACCTACTAGACCTCCGTGTATATTCCGCAATTTTTAAAATATTGTTTACTTGAATCCGACGTTTATGGTGACAAACTTATCCAAACTGTACCTTCCAATTCGACACTAAAATTTCAATTGAAACTAAACTAAAAGCGATCACTAACCACAGAGTTATGTTCGCTAACCACGAACGGTAACCCAAGGGTCAAAGTATAGCAATAAATCGAACACAACGGTAATAAAGTCGAAAGAGAAACAAGCCGTTACTTCGGCACGACAGTTATAAGTTTTTATTCGGGTATTAATTTTGTAGTCTATCGAATTTACGTGCTTTAAGTGGGGCACTCAAGTTTGTACAGTTTGTAATAAATATCTAAAGGATTATCTTTTAAATCATCAAGTTTTTTTAAAATCTCAATTTAGAGGCTTTTGTACACGACAAGGTGACCATGTCGGCCTCGTTAGGGTCACTAAGAAAAGGAAAGGGAAGCTCAAGTGTTATTATACGTTTAAATTCAAATTGATAAACTGGCTCCAAGCACTCTCATGAAGATGAAGCACCACACCCAGCCAAGACAGGCCTGATTGCACATTCCAGATATAGGTACTAGTGGGCTTTGAGTTATTGATAGGAAAGACACGCTCGAGGATGAGGAAGGAGATTGAATAGAGAGGAAGGAGAGGAGACACACGGGAGTGTGTCAGTCACGTTCGGTAAGAAATAGGGCGAGGACGCACCGACCGTGTGTTATATTACAGGAACCATTTCGAGCCATTTTCGACACTATCTCCATTCCTTTTGTAACGATGTCGACTTCATCGTCCATATCAACCTCCTTGCCATCAAATTCAACCTCATCGTTAGCGTTTATCTCATCTCATTTCGTATTGGTATCTTCATTTCTTCATTTAAATTCAAAATCATGTTCCCATTCCATACCTAAATTTCATTATTCCATTAATTTCATTATATTATTTGTATTTTCACTTTTTCTCTGTATTTTGTCTCGAACGGACGTCTCCCGTTCACTTTTATTTCCTACTACTACCTATTTTCTGTGTTACTGTTTCTGTGTTCTTTTCCTTACAATATATTATTTATCACCAAATTCTTCTATTACTTCATCTGCGCACTGTCCTAGAACCCTGCTAGCCGGCATCTAGAGGACAGACTGTAGCACTTTAACGGTGAAGCCGACATCCCTTACTGGTTCCTTGTACCGAACATGGCACCTTTATCACATTTATGTTTTTGGTGGGATTTAACCTACTGTAGTAGGTTAATCGCAGACAGCGGATTATGCAACCTTACGTTAGCCTATTGGAAGAGGAAAAGAGGGGGATTCCATTGTTTAGGATTAAGCGAAATTGAAACAAATAAAAAAAATTGCATACATGTATAAGGTAGTATAGTACTATATAGTAAAAAATTTTGACCATATCTTAAACTTATTTTTATGAAAAGTCCTGAAAATACGACATGGGCTAAAACCGCAACAATTGATTAGGTTCCTCATTAAGAACAAACTAATTTCTCAGATTGCATTAATCATGTTACACGTTGTATTTCAATATATATTATATATTAAATACTGAAAAATTTCCTTAAAAAATTTCCTTGAAGGTATTTTAGGCCGCAAATTACCTCAACTTAAGTTAAAAACGCAAAAAGTTAGTTTTAATAAATCATCATAATAGCCACCTCGTTTCTCAAGTTTTTTCTGTTAATTATGTTTTAAACGATACCACAAAGTTACAAACGTTAAAGTACAAAATGAGAATAATATTGCTTGAAGTTTTTAACTTTAATACAAGAATTTTTGTAGGTTTTATTATCTGGGAGCACTGTAGTGTCCCCGCCAAGTCGAACAGAAAAACTAAGGGGCACTACCACCCTTTTCTGGAAGCATTCTGGGCTGTTTTAATCTGCCTATAACTTTGTATCAGGTAAATAGCTTTCGACAAAGAAAGCAAGCTATAATAGCTCTTGATAAGAAGTTTTGATGGAGAAATGTGTGGTAAAGTGACTGGAAGAGTTCTGAGCGATAAGACCGCCTTTGTAGACCTCAGTTTGAAACTGAAGTTTCCTGATTGTATATCTTATGCCAATGCTTGCTTGCTTATCGTATGGTTAGTGGCCAATCTATTTCTCAGAGTTATTCAGGCCGCCCGTAGGCATCTGATATGGCTTAAAGACTGCTGTCGAACGACAACAACCGGGACTGCTTAACGTGCCCTCCGAGGCACGGTGGAGTTCAGATGAAATATGCCACAAGCGGTACCGCCTGCGCCAATTGTTGCTTAACCTGCACGATCACTTTCGGACCGTGCTCGCAACTAGACTACGAGCTCCTCATCCATCTTATGCCAATAAAGAGTCTTTTACATATACTCTTTATTGCGTAAAAGGTATACAATGTGTTCCTTTGGTTACGCATTAACTTCGACACTGTACCCAGAACATCATCATCATCAAAATCGAAGTAGTCATTTTCCATATTGTCACATTTTTTAATTATATTAAAAAAATATATTTTATTTTCATACAAACTAAATGACTTGCTTTAAATTACCTAGTATGCCATACTCTTTAACTGAGCTGGCAACGTCGCATTTTGATTAATTTAAACTTGACACTCATGACATACGTTATTAATGACATGTGCAAACGAAAGGCAGATAGTTTGTTATTATTTTGTTTCAGGTTTTCTTACGGGCATAAATAAAGACCCTTACTCATTGTATAACTCAATTAAATAAGTAAAATAAAAATTGCAAGTAACTCGAAAACGAAGCGTTTTTGAAGCTAAGGCTGTCCCCTTTTTCCTGTGCAGCACACCACCTTCATCAAACTTAATTACTTTTGCTTATTTATTTTTATAACATATTTGTTTAATATTATTTTTATCTTCTGTACCTAATTGTTTGTATGTGTGCGCTATTGGAAATAAACTCATTCTTTCACTGACAAATATATTATCTAAACGCTACAGAAGTGTTTGGCGAAGTTAATGCATATCCTCAGGAACACTTTGTATAATTTCTATCTATCAATCTATTTGAATTTAGAGGAGGATATTGAGGAAGATTCTGGGACCAGCCAAGAAGGAAGATGGAGGGTGGAGGATGAGAAAGAATAGGGAGATAGAAGAGATGGTGAACGAGCCGAACATTATAGGAGAGACGAAAGCGGCTCGACTCCGATGGCTCGGACACATAACTAGGATGGGGGAGGATCGGGCAGTTAAACGAGCGTATGTGGGACGCCCTAACGGACGACGTCCGGTCGGACGTCCCAGATACCGCTGGCGCGATGAAGTGGAGAAGGATCTGCAGGAGCTCCGGGCGCCTGACTGGCTCGAGACTGCGCAGGAGAGAGAGCGATGGCGCTCTTTGGTATCGGAGGCCAAGATCCACTTCGGGTCGCTGCGCCAGCGGAGTAAGTAAGTAAGTAAGTAATCTATTTGAAGCTACAATGGCTCAAAAGCTAGGGCATGAGACTGCGGCGCAAGCGTCGCCGAATCGAATCTACCTCTGGACCATTGTGGTATATATCGTCGATGTATTCTATCGTAATTCCTATACCCATATACCTACACTTATGTTTGTCCAGTCACGTTAATATAAAGGCTCGAAGAACCGATTGGGAACACTGCCCAATCTGCCTGTCCATTCGTCAGCGTTAAACCGAATCTTCGGCTTCCATCAGCGTAATCGCGCCTATAAATACGCTAGCCTACAATCAGGCTGGCTGCAATGGATTGGGCTAATCGAGAATTACCTCGTCATGTAGGTAAAGTGCTCGATTCGTTAGGCTCAGGGTCTCGAATCGAGTGGTGAATAGAGTTATGGGTGAGTGTTGGGTCATTCGTTTTGTTCTGAACTTGTTCAGTCAGGGAAATGGTAATGTTTTAGGTTAGGTTAAGTTACCAAATGCAGTTTTTTCTTTGGATACATAAGTACGGCTTTATTTTAAACTCTAGGGGACTTAGATTATTATATAAATAGTCTAAGCTAGAATGCGGTTTTCTAGATTTCTATGCCCAATTCTGTTTCAAAATCGCTGCAGTGTGCTTACGCCATTATCGTAACTTACCGTCTTCTTTATTTACGACCAAATTCGCTGTTATCCCAACCCATGGCCATTTTGTATGGTAGCTTTTTTCCAATTTAGCTTAATTTTGGCCTGTATTTGACCTTAAGGATTAACTCTGAAATGTTTACGTCTTTAACATACTGCAGCGATTTTGAAACGGAAGCAGACCTAAACCATAGACTCGTATCTTGAAAATCGAATACTTAATAGATTTCTATAGGTTCAAACTCGTAGACACGTTGTTTGAAAGACAGAGATCTGATTGTATATTAAAAAGAAATATTTTTTTACACCCTGTATACCTACACAAGTTCATGACGTAATTACTGATGTAAACGTTTCCAACAAGCTTTATAAGTTACAAAGTCAATGTTGATTGTTGACGTTAATCACAATCCAATATTGACGTAAACCGGATAGGGCGGTCAAAATATCCGGAAGCTATTCAATTGTCCCGGGATTGACGATTC
This sequence comes from Hofmannophila pseudospretella, assembly GCA_947369225.1. Taxonomy (NCBI): domain Eukaryota; kingdom Metazoa; phylum Arthropoda; class Insecta; order Lepidoptera; family Oecophoridae; genus Hofmannophila; species Hofmannophila pseudospretella. The sequence continues at coordinate 1,733,513 of OX376324.1, forward strand.
CTGGATTTATAAGATAAAACGCGGCGCTCATATCCGGGGATTTTCATTATTTAATTTTGATGAAATCTGCTTAGACGTGTACGCAGATTTTATCAATCTATGACCATCATTGCCTTGCCTATTTCACATATTGGTTATTTCGGTGAGCAGGTTTCCTCACGATGTTTTTAAACCCAAACCCGCATGGGTGCCCGGCGTCCTAGCCACTACGCCACCGACGAACTATTACTATTATGGTATTTCATTTCATTTACAATCACCTAATTATATGAGTAAGTAAATGAAAATTCTAATTGTAAAAGTCAAGCTTAAAATTCTTAATTTACTCAACAAGCGAAAAGCTCCAGAACAAACCAAACAACGTGGATACAAAAGAACTTAATTAAATCCCATCTTTTATCAGAGATTGACCGCTCAATATTTCAGCACAAATTACTGGGATCAAGCGGAATCCCGGGGTTTCCGCAAACATGCTCCGCCCTACACCCCTGATTTGTAGAGTGTTTTATATCGGCTATTTTGATTTGCTGACGTCATCGCTGTTTATGGAGAGGGCTGGCGGAGGTCAAGACCCTTTGACGTCACGAAACTTTGTAATAGAACCTAATTTAAATATATAATTAATTCTAATTAATTAGATAATTAGGGCACACCTTACGTCGCCCAAAAAGCATCTCCTACGCCTCCTTGAACTGGCAACCTACAGGAGGATCTCGCAAACGTGGAAGAACCAGAGCTACATGAAAACGTAGTCAAAACGACCTAGAAGCGGCTAAAGTATCCTGGGAAACCATAGAGTCTGCAGCATCGGACAGAGCGCGGTGGAAGAATATTGTCTCAGCCCTATGCACCACTAGGTGTTCTAGTGGTTCAAATTCAAAATTAACTTTCTTCTAAACAATTGAATTAGAAGTTTTATTTTAAGTTATTTGAAAAAAGATTCTAATACAATAGTTACTTGAAATAAGAATAGTGGTTTGTTTCCGGTGCGGTGGCCCGATCGGGACTAACGCTTAATATTGTTTCGACTTATAAGTAAGTAGTGCCAGAGGTAAAATAAATCTCCCGTGGTACTACTAGATTGTTTAGTAGTACTACGGGCAAAAAATATTTCCCGTGGTACTACCAGTAGGACCACCGGTAGTACCACGGGTAAGAAGCGATACCACTAGGTGTTCGAGGACTTGAAGAAGAAGAATAATTAAATAATTATTTGACTCCCAAAGCTTTGTTTATCGATGTTTTCAACGACACTATTTGTTTCTACATATCTTTAAAATTGACAAAGTTATTAGCTTTTGAAAGAAGACATACACGTGTGACACTGGGTGCCCGAACCGTCTCCCATACTTCAAGAGTTAAGATGTTTTCACATCAAAATATCCTACCAGATACATTATGCAGGAGATAGCGTACGGAACTACTCGGTATTCCACAGTATCGACAATCAATTAGAGCGTCCGCGGCCGTTGGCAAATTTAATTGAAGCGCTATAAGTGTGGGATGAGGGTTGCATTCTAATGGTGAGGGGAGATGGGGATGTACCGGGATAAGTATTTTCTATTTTATTTATTACTTGTACTGATGGTTATAAATATTATTAGGGTAAGAAGGACCTCGGATTCACCCTCCCAACGATAATCAAATCATCTTGCGATTTACAATTTTTTTTTCAACAAATTTCATAGCATTGATACCAAGGCACTGTGAAATTCAAACAAACATATATTTTTATAATTAATCCACACTAACTGAAGACGGACGCACATAATCTCACAGAACCTCAGACACTCATCACGCACACTCGCCCATCGATTTGCAAACACATCACAGTCTGGTGCTGATGTGAGAAGCGTATTCGCAATCGCAAAGAATGACAAATCCGACCGACCTCTTAAGGATGTGATAAGAATGGAGAGAGTATGAAATGAATTGAACTTAAATGAATAGTAATATTTCTATATGGATGGGACCTAAATGCATATTTAATTGTTCTTTTAGTCCTACAAAATTCTTACTTAATTCTGACCTAAGTTAATAACTTAAAAGTAAAACAAGACAGCGTAGTCGTTACTGCAAATTACATTCCCTGAGCTCTTAAAGAGGATTCGGGTATCGGGTAAAATCTGAGTCTGTCTTTGTCTTACAACAGTCTTAGTACATTCGCGTATCTCTATCAATAACCGAAGTCTCAAGACCCGAACCCCTTTCTAAAACTCACGCACTGTGTAGCTATTGTCTACTCAGATTCAGAGTTAAACAGTAATACTAATATATATACGAGGAATACCAGCATCACGACAAACTTTTTAAGGTTTAATGATGCTGTTGGATTATTTTTTCTAAGGTAAGGGGTAAAATTGTAATAAATATAAAAAATACATGAGTTTTATAAAAAGAGTTCAGACAAATACTTACAAATGGTTTATGGTTATGACCAGTACTGTGCTACAATCTGCCCTCTAGGTGCCGGCTAGCAGGGTTCTAGGACAGTGTGCAGATGAAGTAATAGAAGAACTTGGTAATACTAGATATTATATTTATCAGGAACAACAACACAATAGTAGAAAATAGGTAGTAGTAGGAGACAATTTTATAAAACGGACATACGTCCGTTCAGGACAAAAATACAGAGAGAAAGTAACAATGAAATTATATATATTTTGTGTGTTACTCGTCTTCTAGTTACCCGCAGCTAAGAAAAACTACAGCTCTTAAATTAGATTATATTATACATTAGTAATTTAATTTATAAGTCTTATGTCTACCGTACACTGTTAATTACAATAAGTTTATCCTGTATTTCCCTAAGCAAAGTGGATTATATCCTTTTTTTAGCGAAATAAATGTCTAAAACCGTAAATTAATGGAATAATGGAATTTAGAAAATGGGAATATGATTTGAATTTTGAAAATATAGATGAAGAAATGAAGATGCCAACACGAAATGAGGTGAGATAAACGCTAACGATGAGGTTGAAATTGCTGGTAAGGAGGTTGATATGGACGATGAAGTCGATATCGTTACAACTGTATAAAACACTTCTATCTCTCGCTTACGTAAAACGGTCCAATAAGGGCCTGTAGGTAAAAGCGTAGTGCTGAAAGCTCTCGAGCACAGCTTCAGAGCTATCAATTAGCAGATCGACGCTCTGCGATGCACTGGAACTCTACGACCTGATGCATCAGCGATTTCGTCTCTCTAAAAATATGCTAACTGTGTTTTTACTCTTTTTTCTCCATTCTCCATTTTGAATTTTTTTAGTCATTTTTTGTTGAGAAATAAATTCTACCTAACTATGTGAATATGTTGTTGGTATATGATGATAATTGGATATTTTTTTAAATTTTTGTACTTTTATATGTTACAAAAAGGAAAACGTACGCATATGTCATTTCACATGTTTAACGTTTTTATGTAAGTTTAAAAAAAAAGAGTAGAAATAACCACAAATATGAGCACGAAAATCCTGTTTGTTTTATGCACAACCTACCTTGTTCTACCAAAATTATCCATCAAAACGTTGTCTGGAAGAGACCGCTTTTAGCGATAAGACCGTCTAGATTGTATTAATCGTTTCGTACGCACTGTATCACACTAATTTTGTGCAATAAAGTGTATTATATCAGTTACTTTCTGAATAAGATACTTGTTATTTATCGTAAAGAAAAAAAATCTTCTTCGTCTTATTTATCGACGTTTTTCCTTTCTAACGTAATTTTCCCAAACTTTAAACCATCATTCAATATACCCCGCTGTGCTGAAACCCTCTTGAGGTCGGTTCCAGAGCTATCAATTAGCAGATCGGGCTGCGCTGCACTGAAACACCTCTTATGACCTGCATACTGATGCACCATCGATCTCAAGTGCAATGCTGCATCTCCCTCTTACTTCCTGTGTTTCTCTTTCCATTTCTTTCAGTGTGCTATCGTGATTGTTATTACGTGTTATCTCTAGATGGTTCTATAAAATTTTTTTCAAGCAACGATCAGTATTACAGCGATAACCCTGGAATAAAATCAGGGGCAGGTCAAAGGAATCCAAAATTATCTTTTGCTGCTGCACTTTATAGCCATTTTATCACTCATGCAACTAGCACTCGTGTTAAAATGACTATCATTACGTGACTGTTACTTAAACTACTATTATTATAAACTGAAGTAAAATCCAAAGTGGAAGGTTGACTAATTACTCTTGAATTAACATGACGAATGTAATAATGATATTTCAGTTCAGTTAGGACTTTGATTAATGACGTGACTTTCAGGCTGGACTAATAGAACTGAAATTAATAATAATTTTAGCGATGCGCTATATTTTACATTTTTTTGCAATAAAGAAAGTTATGTTATGAAGGAATTCGGCACTTTGGAGAGAGACAGAGAGGAGATTAGACACTTTGTCCCTAGTCGTAAAAATATATTGCGGGTATTAGAAAAAATAAACAAAAAAGACATAAAGAAGTTATAGCTCAGCCTGTTATGTCTCTTTTACCATACTATTCAAAAGACTATAATAAATTTACCGTAGGATCATCCTTAAAATTAAGTCTTCATTAAAATACATGCTATCCGTTTCTACGCCATAGATCTAGATAGAGATGACATGAGGCTTAACGTTAAGGACACTTCTTGTAGCTCACGATAAGACAGTTTTAGATTTTTAAAATCTCATCTAAACAGTTTTAATCTGACTGTATTTTGTAAGTAATTAAATACGGTATTAACAGTTTTTTTTATTGCATCAATCACAATTACATGGACATCCTAAAAAAGATCTGAAATTAGTTTTTCGATATCTCAACTAACATCAGAGATATTAATGGTTAAAGTTAGTATTGGAGAGATGCTCTGTCCCTTTTTAGCAAAACAGTCCTTTATATGCGGCCAGGGCCTGTTTGTATGGCGCTAGGGAAGACTGACGTCATAATACTTATTGCCGTTTCTTTTCAACATCACAGCTATGTTCTTGATACCTCCAAAAACCGAGTTACTTTGTGCGATGGTACTACGAAGTGCTACGCGTCTACGGCGTAGCTACGTAGCACGTTTATTACCGATGGAATCTATGGGGTATAACAAAATCTCCCTATAAAATCGAAAATAGTGTTAACTGAATATTGTCAAGTAAGTTTATTTTAAAAGATGTGCTGCTGATTGTTTCTTGCGCCGCTTCTTTTCCTTCAGCAATAGCACCTTCTGAAGCGGTGGTAGAGTTTTTACTTTGTAAGTGACGTTGTAAAAATGTACTTTAAGGTACTTATTTACAATAAAAAATATATCTGATTCTGAACAATGCGATTATCCGGTTTGTATCTGCTCTGCTGTTCATATGGATATTTTTTTTACGAAAATAATAAAGTAGTAGATCAAAAGCTGTCCATGTACGGACAATGGACACCCTTTTTGACTTTAAATGGGGGTTTTGTTACACCCATAGACATAAATATATTTTTTTCTTAAGGTTTCATTCATAGATTTACGAAAGTAACAGAAATTACAAAAAAATTTACGGTCCCGGTCAGTAAGTTAAAAAAAAAGTCCTCTCCCTCCACGGCCGGCAACACACGTGCAATACCCCTGGTATTGCACGTGTCTCTAGGCGACGGTGACTACTTACCATCAGGTGGCCCGTTTGCCTGTTTGTCGTAGCCTATTTATAAAAAAAAAAGTTCAGGTGTGAAGTAAGGCGTGAAACGAGCGAGAAAATCGTAGCGAGCGATGTTGCCAGCACTATTAATACTGCTAGATTCGGTAGTAATTTGATACATTATACAAATAAACTAACAATTTACAGTTTCATAATGTCTGAAGCAATACTTCAAGTGACGCAATAATTAAAGCTTCACTTACAACGAGGGCTCGACAAGGTTCTGTTCGCCGTAACTAATGGCTGATTAGCATGTTCTCCTGTTGTTGGTAATGAAATGACCAGGGCCGGAGTTAGTAGCGTTTTAGGAACGGCAGAGTTTAGGGGCCGCAATAGTTGTTGTAAAAGGAATTGTGACACAATTAAACCACACGAGTGCTGAGCTAAGACTGGTTTATTTCCTTCTATAAATAAATAATAATAAAATAAAAGAGTATTTATTCATTCACACATTAGTAAAAAAGTACAATATTGTTATTTTATTCTAATTCTTAACCTATAAACTATATATATATATATATATAATATAACACGTATTGGCCTATGTGTAGAATGAAATGGTCGAGACCTCAGCGACAATACAAAATACCAATATCAACCACCTACAATCCCCTTCTTGTAAAACAAATGACAATAAATCTTGTTGAAAATAATAACCAAATGCTGAACACCAGTAACAAAACTTAAAAGCTACCAGCTTAAGCTGTGCGATTTAAATATGAATTTTATTGTTATTATAATAATTTTACCCTTAAATTAAATTTGCATTTTATTGTTATTATTATTATTACATTATCCTACCGACTCCGCGAATTGAGACACAATTAAACCACACGAGTGCTGAGCTAAGACTGGTTTATTTCCTTCTACCGACAATACAAAATATCAATATAAAACCACCTACAGTTGTAATAGTCACTCAATCATTGCGTAGAGTGCTGGTATGGCGTAGTGGCTAGGAAGCCGAATTCTTCCGCGTGAGGTCTGGATTCAATTCCAAGAAAGCCATATAACACAAAGACACTTATGTACTCGTATACGTTAAAGACGAAGCCGAGTGCCAGACATGACTGATAGTAAATGGCACGCGAATAAGTGCGATTGAGATAGCAAATAGATATAATCATAGAAATGTACAAGATGATACAGCGAGACCAAAAATGAACGTCATATGATGTAATTTTCTGAATTTTTAAGGACGATAGGATTTTTATATAGATGTTACAGTAGCCCTTGACGGATATTGACCGATACTTGTCTATTGATGAACACCGTAAAGAAATCTGCATGTTTCGGGAAAAATAATCGAAAGTATGAAATCACTTAGCACTGGGCCCGAACGGTGGTTCAAGGCCCGTAATCTTTGTGCAATGAGAGATCTTTGGCCCGACAACGGCATTTCCTCGGGAAAAATAATCGAAAGTATGAAATCAATCAGCACTGGGTCCGAACGGTGGTTCAAGGCCCGTAATGTTTAACGTAATCTCTTCGAACAGCAACAATAAGCCATCGTTGGACTTATTTGATCCTAGGACATTAGTTTTTAAAAGACGGGTTGAGGATGTCCTCAAGTGAGCTATCCACGCACCTACTTTATAGTCTTTACTTTATTATTTTTATTTTTCAAATAGGCATAAGTTTTTTAGTCATTACATTCAATAGTATTTTTTCCCAACTCAATTTTGTACAACAATCAATTTCCTACTTCCTAACCATGCTGTGTTTACACGTTAAGGGTTACGACCTAGCTCATAACTTTATATTGATTTTTATGTAATTTCTATGGTTGTAATCTGTTGTGTTTACCTAATAAATAAATAAATAAATAAATCTTTGTGCAATGAGAGATCTTTGGTCCGACAACGGCATTTCCAAAATTATTTATATATTTATAATTAAAATCATTTTACATAATCAACAATAAATCAAACATTTTAGAAAATTTACAAAACATCAAATCAAATGATCGAGACAAAATTTAATCATTTTGTGTCCATAAACTTTTAACCCATTCCTTTATATTATTTATAACTTCTTTCAGATTTACGCATGTGACGTCACGTCCCCCCCTTGTTACACGATGTCACAATTCGTTAACCCCCTCCCTCCCCCTTAACGTGTGACTTAATTTATAGATGGCCCTTAATTTCTTCTGTGCTTACTAAACTTCTGAATCCATCTCTGGTGACTAATGGAACGGCCGGAATGACTGTGTGTTTTAACCTTTGCTAATGGTTCATATTGTAATTAGAAACGCTAAATTATAATTGTAATTATAATTATTATAATTACAATGCTCAGTCGGACCGTCTGGTCTCATGACTGACTTTTTATTAATGTTGTAAACTAAAATTAATGTAACATAAACTTACATACCTACATAAAATCTCTCTCTCAAGGGGTAGACAGAGCAACCACCTTCATCACAGGTAGTTCCTACTTTTTGCCGTAAGATTTGGTGGACAAACGTGATGGGTGGCGAGCCTATCGCCGTCTACTAGGTGTAGAATAGTATCCACAAAGATCCTAGTCGCCTCGTACGACACCCACGGGAAGAGTTGTGGTGGTGATTATTGTACCTACCTAAGTTATGTTTAAGCACAAATGCACTAGAAAAATCTTCCTCACTTAATATTTGTGTGAATTATTTTCATAAATCTAATTTATTTTATTGTTCAGCTTACTGAATCTGAATGGAGAATAGATGGGCAATCACAGCACTTTATTTTATGTTTATACATATAATATTTATGTTTGTGTTTTTGTTTTACTGTACTTTTGTTGTAATTTACTGTCATTAATATAATTATCATTCAATTTAATTTAACTTAACAATTTTTAATTTAATTTGTAATTTGTATTGTATTAGAAGATGTTACTGATAAAATTTATTGTATCTGTAATGCTTCTGGAAAATAAATATTTCAATTAATTATTTTTTTTAGATTTCGTGAAATAATCCGGTTTATTGAAAATAACAAGCTGTACACTAATGCTAACATTATAAAGAAGATAACTACATAATCTTATACTACTCTTACAGTCAACCACAGGTCAACCTACCCAAAAGCCAAAATTTAAAAATCTGAAATGTATCACGCGCAGGCATAAGGTTGAGATTTAATCGAAGGTTTTTGACAGATGGTATACTATAGCTATTGGTCGACTGTACTTCGTCAGTTAATTTTTTCGTAAAATCACGTGCTACGACTTTACAAGTATTTGAAATAATTAAATCCGAATGGAATAATTATTTGTCGCATTCTTTGAGAATTTACAAGCCTCGGCAGAAGATGTCATGTTACTCGTAGCCTCGAAACTTTAAAAATCCTCAGCCAAGAATGGTTAATTTTCCGGCCTCTGGCAATAATGTACTAATTATACCTATTGTATGTGGTTATCCCTACATGACCTAAAAGCTTTTAATTTGACCTTAATCCAAGAAGTATTCGATCTAAATTGTAACAACAAGAAAATAATTAACTCAACCTCACACCAAAATGAGTTCCACAAAACTTAACTTATTAGTAAGTAAAGCAACCTTCCTAAGCTTTTTTGCCACAGCTTAATGAACTTTTCAAAAATGAGCTTTGGGTTTCTCGTTTCTCGTTTCTCATTTGACACATCGCATGCAGCCGTGATTGCGTTTTTGCCTTTTGATTTCATTTACTTCGTTTGGGTTGATTGCGACTGGTCGGAGGTGCTTTTCGTGAAAATCATGAAGGAATACCGACTTATTTTTTCTTCGTTCAGGGTCAAAATACTTAATAATTCCAGCATCTCCTTTCCAGACCTGGGGAGGGGTTCCATCCTTGTGTTGTTGATATACCATCTGCTCGTACGAAGCGATTTGCTTCTTCGTTCATTATGCGAACGGCTAAGGAATGGAACAGGCTGCCGGCGTCTGTATTTCCCGAAACCTACAACCTTGGGATCTTTAAGGCCAGAGTGAATAGGCATTTACTGGACCCGCATGCTCCATCGTCGACCTCATCGCTTACCAACAGGCGAGATCGAGGTCAAATGCGAGTTTAGTAGTCAATAAAAAAATAAAAACTTACACTTTTTTTGCCAAAGATGCATTTCTTAAAATAGTTTCTACATTCTACACATATTTAATGTGATTTTTGATAACAATTGTAGGAGGAAGGAGGGAGAGCAAGAAATAGAATTGAATGCAGTAGAGTCGGTTTCTATTTTTTAATAAGAATAAAAACGATTTATTTTCTATTCATCCAGAATCCTTCCCTACTTGCTGAGCCAGATGAGTTGATATTTGTCACTGCGAACACTTTACACTTTTCCAAAGAATTGTATAACCAAATTCAAAGGACAACCTACGAAGAAAAAAACGCGCGTCCGCCCCTAGGGGAGGGAAATTTTTTCTTTCATCCAAGGGACAACCAAACAACTTCGATTAATTCAGAAATAATTAAACTTTGTTAAGTTACGTACATCAATTTGAAATTAGCAAAAGTGGTTTAGTTACATGTAAAATTACATTAGTTACATGTAGTCACTGTTTTCACATTACATGTAGACTTAACTATAGTTAAATGTAACGAAATATTTTTCCCAGTGTGTGGCATTGCCAAAAATATCACCCTATTATGCCATTTGAATAATATTCGAACATGTCGTGTTCGTAACGACATGTTCGAATATTGTTCTAACTGAATAAATGAATCAATTTATTTATATTCCATAACTATTTCTCTTGGCCACGCGACAAAATACGTGTATACGAGTAATCTGCCTATGAAACTTTGGTGAAAGTTTTAAGCTTAGAGAGGATTCTTTCTATGCACTCATTCTAAAATATTTATTCATTTATTCATAAGTCACATTAATTGATATGTTCTTCTAAGTTATCATATCATCATTATCTATCATATATCATTATTGAGGGTCAGTATCATTATATGGAAATAACCACTTTGTTTATTGTAATGGAGAGCAGACGACCAAACGGGTCATTGGTGGTAAATGGTCACCGTCGCCCAAAGACATAAAATAGTATCTAAATAATAGCATGGGACGATTCTCTTGGCAGATTTGATTAGGTGGTTTGGTTGTTGTCTTCCCGATTTCAGGTTTCCTCACGACGTTTTCCTCATGATGTTTTCTTATCTTATCTTATAATAGGGGGGCGGGAAAAACCTAGCGGCACTTCGACCCTTGAGGATCTTTTGTGCCTACCCCATTTTACACACTGGTCATCTTAGTGTGCAGGTTTCCTCACGATCTTTTCCTCATGATGTTTTCTTATCTTATGATAGGGGGCCGGGAATAACCCAGCGGCACTTCGACCCTTGAGGATCTTTTGTGCCTACCCCATTTTACACACTGGTCATCTCAATATGCAGGTTTCCTCACGATGTTTTCCTTCACCGTTAGAGCAGTCGATAAATGTACGTAAGTCTTCGAAAAATACGAGAAACTCATTGGTACATGGCACTGCACGGTTTCGAACCCGGACGCCGGACTCCCATCCGGGAGGAGTCCGGTGTCCTAGCCACTAGGCCACCGACCCTCCTCATGATGTTTTCCTTCATCGTTACGAGAATTAGGTAGACTTTTAGATTGCTACTCGTAGTTTCCAGATAATATTAGTACGAAATTCTTAGTGGAATGAAATCTCATTTTTTCGTAGCAATTTTTTATCTTCTAAATCGTATTCCTCATTACTGAGGGTCGTGATCTTTCTAAGGAATTAATAATAATAATAATTAGTTGGACCATCGGAGTTTCCAGATCATCAGCAGCCTACCCTAGTTTACTCTAGTCCACTGCTGGACATAGGCCTCTCCCACGGCGCGCTATTGAGCCCGATCTTCGGCTCTTCTCATCCAGTCGCTGCCAGCCACCTTGCGCAGATAGTGGGGCGGCCGGGAACTGGGGGCCGTTTTCTTTGTGCGCTATCCATGGGAGGTAATGCCATAATCGCCACGCTAGGCCTGCGGGTTGGCGATCGCAGTAGCCGGATCGCTTGCCCCGATGACGCTGCTGCCCGTCATCGTGCTTCTGGTATTTTGACCCAACCAGAATTTGAGTGGTTATACCGCCATTAGTCGGTCGCCAGGGACTCGTTCGTTAATCGGCAGGATGCACCACGTGAAGGTGAGTTTGACATTTGGAGGTCTAGATGTTGGTGACCCCCCTTACATCCCCAGTTTCCAGATATATTAGTACAAAATCATCAGTGTAATATTTATCAAATTTTTTTCATGCAAATTTTTATACCAAGCTACTAAACCCGACCTACTCACCTCAGTTCGTGTGGATTTCCCATAACTCTTTCCGGTTCAGATTGAGATATTTATTTGTTATTTTACAAGTTCCGATAGTTGCTTCTGTCTACTGTAGTTACGATAGCAAACATTATTCACCATTTAGCATTCCGTAAATGTAATATGAAAACCAAACTTTTCGAATATTTACATGAAGAAGAAGAAAGAAGAAAAAAAATTTATTGCCACAAAAAAAAAAATTTTGTTCACTCCATAATACAATTGGCAATAGGCACCTGGCTCAGGTGATGCTTGAGTGAATACACTTGCGTGTAAACACACAGCGTATGATACATACATTTACAGACTGATCTAACAGTGAAGGAAAACATCGTGACGAAACCTCGGCGTTCGGTGGACCGTGGCCCGAACCCCTCTTGTACAAGGGGAGGTCGTGCCCCAACAGTGGGGACGTTATTAGACTGATGAGATGACGAGAATATGAAAACCAAACCCTTGTGAAATGAACTGGTGTTAATTTCAAAGATCATTATTACTTATCATAGGGGTCGGGAATAACCCAGCGGCACTTCGACCCTTGAGGATCTTTTGTGCCTACCCTATTTTACACACTGGTCATCTCAGTGTACAGGTTTCATTACGATATTTTCCGTCACCGTTAGAGCAGTCGATAAATGTGTTCTGTGTCTTCGAAAAATACTCATTGGTACATGGCACTGGACCTCTCGCATGGGAGTCCGGTGTCCTAGCCACTGTGTGTTGAAAGTATGAGTACATAATATTTTAAATGTACAGAACACTAACCGTACCTGACAAGTTTTTAAACAGTACACTGGTTTACTGGCCCAAATGTGGGCGAAATTAACGATCCAAGAGATTTATTGCTGAATTCTACATCATGCAAATTTCATGCAGAATGGTTTTGCATGTTCGTGCTAGTTTTAGCTTTCGAAGCTCTCATTATGGTTTTTTTGTTTGCCAGCTTTTGACTTCGATTTCCGTTTCGTACTTTCGCTTGGTTCGGTTATTTTATTTTGAAAACAAAGTTGGGTAATTTTTTAATGTTGAATTACTTGTAGAATGTAGTGAATTATGATTTTGCTTTTAATATCAGGGGTGTGAGTTGTAATTTCTGATTTTTTTGGTATAGATGAGGTTTTTTAATGTTCATTTCGATTCTTTGACAGTGTTTAAATGTCATGTTTGAGGAATATACAACACTTAATTACATGCCAGCCTAGGCTCCATGGTTTGACTGTCAGCCTCGGTAGGGAGCTACTTGTCTTGGCTTTTATATTACGCTCGGGTCATATTCCGTTAAATAAGTTTTTGCATTTTGTGGGAAGAGCTGCATCACCGTTTTGTATCAACTGCAACAAAATTGAAGACCTCACTCACCTCCTAATGGAGAGTGACCTGGTGAACATTGAGAGGAAGAAATGTGGCCTCAACTGGCTCCAAAATGGGATGCTCAATGTTATTTTGAGTCAGCCCTTATCTGATAATATGAAACACTTAATGTTGTTTGCTAAGTTGGCTCTCAAAGTGAGGGCTGACTCTAATAATACTTGAGCTTCCCTTCCCTTTTCTTAGCGACCCTAACGAGGCTGACATGGTCACCTTGTCGTGTATCAAAGCCTCTAAACTGAGATTAAAAAAACATGTTTAATATATGTATACCCTGACATTGGTAGTTTTATAATCTTTGTGTTATGGAGTTCGCTCTGATAAATATAGTACAATTTGGTTCCAAAATATGGCGACGATTTTATGTTCCTGATTATGCTATATTTGGAAAATAATATGCAGATAAATAGTACGCTAGCTACAAAATAGGTAATTTATATCACCAAAACCCAGGTAAAAATTAACTTACAGCCATTTTAAGCCACCAAAAAGCCAAATAAACAAGAATATAGCCGAAAACCGCCGAAAATATTCACAACACATTTTAATTAAGTACGGTAGGACAATAAAATTAATTTACGGGCTCTCGCAGCCGACACGAGGAAGCACGAATTACGGGTGCCACTGCTTTTTAATCTCCGTGCACAGACAAATAGTCGGCTATAAAGAGGACTTGCGTAGGGTTGCCGCAGGAAAAGGCTGAAGCAACAGTGGCTCAAAGGCTAGTTAGCGCACGAGACTGGGGTGCAAGCGTCGCCGGATCGAATCCACCTTGTGGTATACCAGAAACAAAAACAAACTTGCAGTCCCACGATTTAGACTCAGTAAAGTAAACACATCATTTATGGGTCACTGTGTACGATTTTATAATAAGATACCTGATCCTGATACTGTAATAAATATGACAGAGATAAAATTTAAGACCCATATAAGACGGACTTTATGTAAAAATGGTTATTATAAAATAAATGATTGCTTTAATGATAACGAGGCTTGGTTATAAATTCAGCTCCAGCTCTGCACATTGTGTACATATATGATTGTATTCATAATTATTGTAAGAATAATTATTTCAAAAGATGTGCTGCTGAAAGTTTCTTGCGCCGCTTCTTTCTTTTCAGCTATAGCACTTTACGAAGCGGTGGTAGAGTAAAAAAAATGACGTTATAAAAATGTACTATAATTAGGTACTTACTTACAATAAAAACATTTTGATTTGATTTTTACGACTCTTTTTTGGGAGGAAACTTCCAATACTCGGGGATACTTTGTCTCCTGGGGGGAGATACCACGTTATGTGTGATTTTTACCCATTAAACCCCCCTAGATAGCCGACCTCGTGTATTTCGAAGCTACATAATCTTCAGAGGAACGCACCGGTGCCCTTCTAGAATTTTGACTTTGACCCTTCTTGGGAGGTGTTCGAGAAAGTATACCTCCTGATACCTTCCGTTGCCGCAGCGTGCGGCCTTAGTACGGTGTTTACGTTAGGTCGTTTACCATGTTTGTATGGAAATGTAACAAACGCTCAGATCATGCTGATTTTGCAAGCTTACTTATTATTTACCGGTGATATATAATAGATAACAAAGTCACATTATCTTCAAGAGGCATCAACGAGTTGCTAATGTTTTTGATATCCCATCTATTCGTACGAAGCGATTTGCTTCTTCGTTCATTATGCGAACGGCTAAGGAATGGAACAGTCTGCCGGCGTCTGTATTTCCCGAAACCTACAACCTTGGAATCTGCAAGGCCAGAGTGAATAGGCATTTACCGGACCCGCATGCTCCATCGTCGACCTCATCGTCGCTTACCATCAGGCGAGATCGAGGTCAAATGCGGGTTTACTAAACCCAATAATAAAAAGAGCCTAGTTCTTTTTGAAAAAAAGTATCAAAATTATCTGTTACATTGTTAATTAAATTAATTCCAAAATACGATATGTCGTAGCCTTAAGTCATTTTATTTATTGACCACAGTGAGGGTAAAAGAAAATTTTCGCATCTTCACAATAAAAACAATAGATTTCTTTGATGTCCTTATTCTGTTTTATATTTCAATCATATTCTTATCATTCATCACACAACAAAGATCTATGGATGCACCCTATACCGTCCGAAAAGGTGCTACTTGTAGAATTATTACCTATTGTATCGCATACCTCATCGTCGCTTACCATCAGTCGAGATCGAGGTCAAATGCGAGTTGAGATGTCAATAAAAAAATGTCCTTAAAAAGGTCATTTAAAAATATATATTGACTACTAAACCCGCCAGCCAGCTATGTGCCAAAAATCCGTACTTCTGCCAACCCTGCGCCCAGCAGACTAATAGTGGACTATAAAAGGCTCTCCCGCAAACGATTTGTCAAGTAAACGAGCGACGAGCTCTGATTTTCGAAATAATTTTTCGCTAACTCTTTATGGTAGACATTTTTAGAACTCTTGGGCGAACTTTTGAAGCTTTTGTGACCCTTTTGTGGTGGTCGCGATAACTTTTAGATTAATTTTTAGTTGGGTTTTCGTATTCTCTTTTTTACGCCTTTGCTATCGTCAGAGACGTCCCCAATGACGGTTTTTTAACTCACGATCAAAGGGAAGAGGTGTTATAAGTTTGACGCGTATGTCTCAAACTCCGATCCAGGGGCCCAATTCGCCTAAATTACAACGTTTGTAGTTCTATTCCCATCCAATTTCAATTTAGTTCACGTTCCAATTCTATTTGGACACCAAATCGCATTCTGCTGACGCATAACTCTACCACTGCCACCTTTCGATTTACTATCGATCGGGTAACAGTACCTCGGTAGGAACTTATGTTCGATCGCTATATTTGACAGTTGAAGCGTTTTGTTACCGTTCAACTGCGATTCAGTATAAACTTAAACGTTTTATTAGAATGCACAAATACGTTACTGTTCGATCTATCGTTGACTCGATCGGAACTTAACTGAAATTTGATCGTTAGTGCATACGAGACAATGAGACGATGCAGTTTAGATTCTATTTAGTTACATTGTATTTAGTGGAATCGATCTCCTGGTCAGGTCGGATTCGGATGCGTAGATTGCACAATCAGTTTCTGAACTTTCTCTTCATCTATCTTACAATCATCAGTATTAAAAGCGGAATTCTAACATCGATGTTTTTTTAGTCACGACGGAACGGAGAAGGTATATGCGTTTGACCTAAGAGGATGTTTGTTTGTTTGTTTGTGTGTGCATGTGTCTGTTCCGATCTAGCTTCGAAACGGCTGAACCAATTTCGATGCGGTTTTTTTGCTATAGCTTTGGATTTTATCAGAGCAGGTTCTTAGCTAGATTTTATTGTGGTAATCCACCAGGGGGCGCCGCTGTAGATATGGCAATGCTTAATATTTGTTCCTATCGGGCTGTAAATTGGCATTCTGGGGTTTTCAACGCTTCTGATTTCGATTTTGGCGATTTTTTTTAATATCACAGTTTAGCAATCACAGTAAAACAACAAACCATCATATCAACAACACCAACCTGACAGAAACAAATTGCCCACGTCGACACAACAATCGTTAGCCGAACTGTGACGGACAACCGACGGTTAAAAAAAACATAGATCCGCGGAGGTAAAAAGTACCGCCGCCGCCGCAATAGAGATAGTATGAAGTACATTCGGGATTGGGTTTTGTTACCAACGCATTGCTCACTATAATTAATAGCGTATACAGATATTGAATTGAAATGAAATGAAATGTATTTGCCAGAACATAGTGAAAATTACAGGTGATTTAAATACCATAGGTATCATATGTTCCACCGACAACGGTATGCAATTCTTTTCTGGTGTTTGTTAGTGTCGTTGAGATACTCTTTTATGGATAACATTTGTCTAGAAGCCACTTCGAAATATTAGTTTTAAATTGGCTAGCAGGACTATTTTTAAGGCGACTAGGCAGATTATTATACACTAAAATTGTCATACAGAAGGAATTCTTTTTATACAAGTCTATTCTGGAGTTTGGCAAATAGAGACGGTTCTTACTTTATTAGTACTATATTGTTTCTAGCCTCGCGTTGCGAACAAGCCTCGTTCGCCAATGTGGTCGATTCCTCACAATCTACTATTATTCTAATAACTGACACTGATGAATAAAACGCAACTTTCTCAACTAAGATTGTTTTACGAAAAGAACGTTGTTAGTAGAAGCTGCAGTTCAAATATCGAACACAACATACGCGTTCCAGCCGGGGTGAGCGGGGTTTTTACCCTCCAAACATAGATCGTCCAGATTTATGCATCGAACGCGCGATTTATTTGTCGCGTGAAACTCATGAATTTGACACCGAGCGTTTTTTGTCGCGATATGGAGCGTGCCTGTGACGTCATAGGGAAATATTGCGTCACCCGATCCGGTTTTATTGCGCAAATAAATAAAGTTGCTTCAATCTGTTCTGTGATTGGCAAAAATTTAATAATTTTGTTCAATTTGCTGGTGCCTACGCCGTAGCGCCCGTAGCTTAACCGGCGTAGCAATTGTTGTGCCCGTAGTGTTTTCTACTTTAACTTACCATATCATCATCAGCCTATTAATGTCCCCACTGTTGGGGCACAGGCCTCCCCTTGCACAAGGGGGTACGGGTCATGTTCCACCGAGCGAGCCCAGTGCTGATTGGAGGATTTCACACGCCTTCGGAAACTTTTTAATTTCCTCAGACATGCAGGTTTCCTCATGCTGTTTTCCTTCACCGTTAGAGCAATCGGTAAATGTACGTAAGTCTTCAAAAAATCGGAAAAAACTCAGTGATACATGAAATTGCATGGTTTAGAACCCGGACCTCCGCATGGGAGTCCGGCGTCCTAGCCACTTTACCACCGACGCTCCATATACCAGCTATAACTTACCATATATTATTTTTCAATTTAATATTGACCGACGGCAAAAGGTTCGATGGCCTAACTTTAGTCCCGTGGGAGCAGGGAAGGGGTCTGATTTGGGACGCGTCGTCACACCTTCCCCAGACCATCAACGCCGCGGAATCAGCCGCCGAGTCGCAGGCTCGTCTGAAGCATACGAAGTACGCGGAGCTGGAGCGCTACTACACCTTTGTGCCCTTCGCGGTTGGGACGGCGGGGCCCTGGGGAGCTGAGGGCATAAAGTTTGTCAGGGATATTGGGCGGCGACTTAATGGATTGGGACATGACCCCCACTCTGGGTCCTTCCTGGTGCAAAGGCTGTCCATAGAAATTCAGGGTGGTAATTCCGCTAGTGTTATGGGCACCTATGCGCCGGGGGTGAGAATAGGGGTCTGTTTTAATGAAATGGTAGTTATTATTGTTATTTTTTGACATACTTAGTTGTTTAAGATAATTTTACTTGATAAGTTAATTTGAGATGTACATTTTATTAATGCTTTATAAGTATTTGTAATAAATTTAAAAATGTGATAACTAAATAAATCCTATAATTATAATCGGAACTATTCTATCAAAATCGAGTATTTCGACTTTTAAATAATATCGAATAAAATAGATAAAGTTCGAGTAAATCGGCTAATTTCAGACAAAATCTAACGTGGATATACATAATGTATTACGAGGGACAAGCGGAAAATTCAAGGATAACGAGTAATTTGATCAAAATCGATACTCGATTAAAATCGAGAAATTTGGCTAAAGTGTGTCAAAATCGAAAAAAATTATGGTAAAAATCCTTGTTTTCATTAAATGCAGATACTATGAAAGCGAAATTTGAAGTTCGAAATGATTTCCGCACTTACGGAAATGGAAACGGAGGTCTGTAACTTCACTGATAAAGAAAATCTAACGCGGGCTCTTTCAGTGATATTTTACAACCACACCACGTTATAAAACCTTACTTACATCTGAATACGGTAATACGATCGTAAACCAAGTCCGTCTTAGTCGGCGTTTTACAACTTTCAAATAAATTGAACTTCGGCACCCATTTCTGTAATAACTCAGTTTCTCGCTGGCTTGGTCTTGTGGGATGAGATATTGTAATAAAGAGTTAATAAAACCTAAAGATTTTGAAATTCACTCTACTTTTTTTGGGATATTATACCGGCTATGTCGGTTAGTTTAGTTTCTCCCCTCTCCCCCTTTTCCACATTTGGCACATGGTCTAGGAGACAGATTCTCATTTTTTATTTACCCTTAAACCCGCGTTTGACATCAATCGCACCTCTATCATCAAATATTTTCGCTTGATGTATTCCTGCTGTGTTTCGAAAAGTCAAACCTTTCTAAGACCGTGTGACCTTTTTCGGTCTCATTTTCACATTACCATCCATACTCTGAAATTGAGGGCAAACACCGTAGCCATAACTCTAAAAAAAATTAAAATAACCCCTACTTACCAATGTGGAGATCCCTTTGCCTGTGGGAAGGGCTCCATGGTCCTAAACATTTGAGCTCAACCGAGCCATCTAGCTATTACCGTTCCAGATATCCCATCTGACATCAAAGATACTCGAAGATCTTGGAAACTGATCCAATTTTTATCAGACATGGCTTTTAAGCCAGTGTTCATACACTCTCGATAAGATTCTCTTAAAAAAAACCGGGTTATGATGCATAGACAAACGAGTCAGAATTATAACACGCCCTCCCTCGATCGGTCGGGGATTAATGAAAAAAAAGAAAAGAAATTTCTTCGTCCATGCAATCAGCTCAAAATCAGTGCTGTGGCTTGCTTGAGCTGGAATGGATATACCAGTTGGCACTATGGTTACGGCACCGAGTTTTGTGCTGAAAAATTATATCTTTTTATATATGTCGAAGAGTGAGGCGCTAGTATGCATAACGGTAATATGCAGCGCTGTAATGCGTGGAACTAAAACGCAAGTCAGTTTAGTGGCAGCGAGCGAGCGGCGGCCTGTGGTTTTTAGGTTATAATATGAAGAAAACAGTCAGCTCCATCCCGACTGGTGGTGATGATAATCAGGGCGGTTTCTCGGTGCCGATGATCATTTTCTGGTAAGGTTGTGATGTTAAAATGATATGAAACAAGGAATACGCAGGTCGGTATGTTTTCATTGTTTTTCTGAAGACGCATTCAGAATACGATCGCGGGGTGTAGGTGGACATCCACGATTGTGTGTGGTGTCTTCCCTGTGCTCAGGGTTGAGAGGTACTCGTCCAGGCTTTCCTGATAAACTTAGTTGTTATTCGTAACCTGGGTTAAACGTCCACGTAATTCAATTGCCTTGTTTATAACTGCACGTTCTATTCACGCTATTTCTGGTGTTGACGCCCTGTCTCGTCTGCGGTTTCGACATATATATTTGTATAGTGTACCTGTGTTTTCTGGTGTTACAGTGCTAAATAAATGTTTTTCATTTACAATGTTTAAAAAACCCTTGTTTTGGTTGCAGGCCAAAAAGCGGCTCAATGCTGCTGTACAGCCGAAAAAAGGTACGGTACCGACGCGACGGATATTGCTGGAAAAAGAGGAAAGATGGGAAGACCACCAGGGAAGACCACATGAAGCTCAAGGTGCAGGGGACAGAGGTAAGAACTTTTTTTCATTTTTAATCTTACACGATTTGTATTCATTTTTAATCGACTTCAAAAAAGGAGGAGGTTATGTGTTTTTTTAATGTATGTTAGCGCATATATTCGGCATTTGAGGATTCCGATTTTGAGGATTCTTTTTTTTAGTGACAAAGGTTTACCTCCTGAGTGGTTCCATAACAATTTCGTCAAGATATGTTGATGCACTTCGGAGATGGACAGTGGAGTCCTCAGCGGGTGACAGCAAGTCACTTGTAATTAGACAATTGTGAATCTTTCTGAAGGCCCAACGAGGGGCCCGAAGCACCCCGAGTGGATCGAGGCCCTCCTTCCCTCCACCACCACCAGACTCCCATCATTGACACTAAAAACTGCGAAAAAATATATTATAATTATTTCTAACTTTTTAGCTATTATAACAGCGCCACTTCCTGCCATTATGTTAAACCTTGACCATAAACACTGGAAAGTCTATAGAAATCAATATGAGTATCATTATAAGCCTCTAATATTTCATATCATCGCGCTTACAAGCCAAAGGTAATTAAATTTCGTATGTTCCACTTCGGTAGACACTTTGAGGGTATGCCGAGAAATACCGTTGGCAGTTGAGCGATACCTGAAAGCGAAATTAGGGAAAGGAAAATTGCGGTGGAATGGCACACTCGTGAAGGTAACAAGCGTCAGCTGCCGCCGGAACGGAGGCAGCATGAAGTATATTTCAGGGGCCGCGGGAGGGATAGAGATTGTTTCTTACTTATGCAAAAATAACTATGTCAAAGACAGATAATTTTAACTCCATAAAGGACACAGAAAACACATTTTGATTTCCTGTGTCATGGATGACAGGAAGTGCCTATATTTTGGGTGCATTTTGAAATTCAGCCCGAACCCCCCCTAAAATAGAAGGCAGGTGGACGATCGACTATGATAGGACGTAGTCATTAACCACATTGTTACTTCTTGTTGGCATTAGTAAATACGTTTACAAGTCTATCTATCACCTTGCCTCACACTTTGCACCTCAATTACTAGCAAAAACACTGACGGTGTTTCAAAAACATTAATGAAAAAATAAATAAATGAAATAACGTTTATTTGCTTTCAGTATAATAATAATACAATAAAATTAAAGCATGAATGCAAATGGGTCCATGTCTCAGCATAATGGCTGACGAAGGGGTGTCGTCAGCCGCTGGTATTCTGCCATGGCCTGCCCTAACACAATAGTGAAACACACAAAATAACAAAATTAACAAACACACAACCATTTTTTTAAATATATGGGACACCAGCGTCCCACGATTGCTTCGTCAACAGCCACCCATGCTTACTCCATTCGTGGCGGGCTTGTTTCCTCCAAAGAGAAACGGAATCGAAAGCCTTGATTTTGACGCTAGTGTTGGTTTTCGTCCAGTTTGTAAGCAAATTGCTTTCATTCGGCGGTTTTTACGTTTACGACAAATGGTGATTGGTTTTACAATGTTGAAAGATCAAAGGCTGTTCCAGTTCTGCCTGAAGGTTGTTGGAAAGTCTTTTCATCGTCATCAGACGTATTTTTTAAATATAGATTAGCTACGACAAACAGGCAGACGGGCCACCTGATGGTAAGTAGTCGCCGTCGCTTAGAGACACGTGCAGTTCCAGGGGTATTGCTTGTGTGTTGCCGGCCGTGGAGGGAAAGGACTTTTTTAACGTTGTTTTTGAAGCATCCCATGTCGTAGCGCTGCGGGTCAACGTCGGGTGGAAGAGAGTTCCACATTTTACAGGTGCGTAAATATTAAAACGTATATTAAAACATATTATGCAAACACAAGTAACTAGACGTACTCGTATATGCCAATTATAGGTATTACTATATAACTGCTGCATACCCCTTTGCAAGATGTGCAACGACTTATTTTGCTAATATGACCGAAGTTGGTCATTTTTGAGTTTTGACAATTTTGCATAATGGACATTCTGCGTATAATTTTACTAAGCTTGATCTTCCATATTTAACTTTACTTAACGCTCCGCCCTCCAGCCTTCTTCCAACTCCTGGTATTTTATACAAATACAAATATTACGAGTATATATTGCACACAGGATAGAAGAAAAGATACAAAATACAATTGGCGACCTTATGGCTTTAAGCTATTTCTTCCAGGCAACCTATGGGTAATGGAGTTTTTGTAAAATACAATGTAAGCGGGTGCAAGAACGATTTAAATAATACCAAGTAATAAAAATACAACAAATATAGATACTAAATGATTAATAATGTTTAAAATACATAAATAGGTAGGTATACTTAGATATAGTCTAACTTTATTTATCAGACTAGCTTTTAAATGGTAAAATTATTATTTATTTATTTATTTACACTATAATGGACGAAAAAGGTGTACATGAGGCGAGCTTAATGCCTTGCGGAATTTTCTACTAGCTAACCAAGGGGTTATGCAGAATATAAAATGGAGAGTTGTTATTATACACACCCCCATCCATACTCACTCTTACCATTATCTTTACTAAATTCCTTTATGATTAAATTTTCCAAATTCCTTTTAGGTTAAGAATATAATTTGTAATTTGCTTGCACAGAAAGTGCGACGGAATCCCGACTTACAAGATACAGGTTATCGACCTAGTTTGTAAGTCGGAGGTCCTTTTTTGTGCCCTGTATAAGTAAATAAACTTTTTCATTTTAATTTTTTCATATTAGGTTACATAAACTTATATAAGTATAGATAAATAAATAGTTATTCATAATACGAGTACATATTAAAAATACATATACATAAATCTTAAAAAAATGCATACCAATATTAAGTATATTATACATAATATATAAACATATAAATACTAATATATTATGATGTACAAATAAATATAAACTAAACAGATAAATACGTAAATTACGTATTTATCTGTGCTTGTTCACTGTTAAATAACAGTGAACAAGCACAACAATACCTTATTGATTTGGACCTTGTCGTACATGTTCTCGGACCAGGGTTTTGAACTGGAACTTGTTGGGGGGGGGCCCTGATGTCCTCAGGCAGACTATTCCACAAACGGACAGATTGAGCAGTAAACAAATGGGAGAAGAAGATATTATTAAGGTTGGGAGAATCATGCCATTTGCGTCCATCTATTTGTCCGTTTTTCTATTATCGTCAGCTTTCCACATTCAGGCTGTGAATAAAGTTTTACAACGAATGGTTTAATCTAAAAATTTTAAAAATTAATTACTTTTTAAAATCAACAACCCTTCATCACTTTAATCCTGTTTATATTCTGGGAGCCGACACCACGTGGGCTGTCTGTTTGTTAATTCCATTAGCACTGGCTTTCAAAGGGTGCTCCTTTCAGGCTACAAAATTTTATCGCCCTGCCAGTATGCTAACAAAGAAATCCCCTAAATATTTGTGTAGGGGTTTCATTAATCATGCATAAGTTGCCAAAAATATTGTGGAGCTGAAAATAATGAAGGAAGTTTTATAAGACTTTGAGGGACATTGTTGTAACCAGCAGTAAGCTCTAATATTGTGATGTTTTATTTTTGTGATCCAGGGTCGGTGGCTAGGACTCCGAACTCCAAGCAGGTCGATTTTTCGGTAATATCTTTATCGGATTTTTCGAAGACATACGTATTTTTAACGAGCGTTCTAACGGTGAAGGAAAATCGTGAGAAATCTGCATACTGAGATAACCAGTGTGTGAAATAGGGAAGGCGATAGAAAACCACCCCATTATCAAGAAAGTCGTTATTTCTATGGAATGATCACGACCCTCATCAATAAGGAATACGACTGAGAAGAAAGGCCAGTGATGTAATCAAATAAAACCAACTACCAACTATATTTATTAGCAGAAATTTGAATTAATGACTTTCTAAATTCACATTGAAGAAGTTTATCTACTAGGTTTAACAACTCCTTAATCTTGGAAGGTTTTTTTAATTTTCTCTTTTTCTACATGTAAATGTTATTTGTTACGGTTCTGTAGGAACGATCCGATCCAATTAAGTGTTCGTAGTAGGGGTCACCAATTGTAGAAACGCGCTATGACAGGACATGGATGACGTAATGTCAGTTGAATGAAAGGGAAAAGGGAAGATCTTCCACCAGGCGGGGTGTTGTGCCTGGTGACCAGATGTGCTGGTCCAACTGTGGATGTTTGCAACTCGTATATATACGAAGTCCTAGGAAAATTTCGATAGCGCGTTCTACGCCGATGTGAGTAGGTACTGTATCGTAGTGGCGCGAGTCGTGCGTCGCCACAGTTCTTTAAAATAAATACTCTTGTATTTCCTGTAGTGTCTTATCTTTGGTTTCGGAAAAATATTGCAATTAGTGTTGAAAATCCATAAATAAAGAATGTTATATACAAACTGAGAGTATTAAAAATATAGGACGCTGTTTTCAAAACTGTAGCTGTCAAGAAGAAACTTATTATAGTATACGGTATTGCAAAGAAACTTTTAGAATTTGAAGGTATCAGTTCACCGCAATACTAGAATATAGGAACATTGAACCGCAGCTAACACCTAACACAAAGTGAAAGTATAGTCAGTAATATTATTGATATAATTCCGGTCTCTGCTCGAAGGTTATGAAACCTTCGAGTGTTCTAGAACGCAGGCAAGGAAACCTACAAATAAGGAAACCTACAAATATATCGATTTGGGTCCATGGTAGTCTGAAACTGAAGCAGGATCACATTATCGTAAATAATGCGTCGGAAAAACGCAACTTATAGATGAGGGAAGTAGTAGGTATGTATGCACCTGTTATTGTTAGTATGTCTGTTATTTAGTTACTCGTACGTTGTATTTAGTGGAATCGATCTCCTGAGCCCCCGACATTATTATCTGTACTTTGCCGGTGAATAATAGTATTCCATTTAATATACTGCCACGTAATGATGGCTATGAAGCTGTACTTATAACGAGTGCAGTTTTGTGTTAAAGTTTTCGAGGCATGATAATTTTTTTTTGTTATTTTTCAGGCGTAAGTATTTCGGGAAATATTTGAGCAGTCTTTTAATAAAAAAAATACTATTTTAAGTAATTAGTCGGGCCTTAATAGACGACAATATTATAAGTGTTTAGGGAAAAATAGATTTTGAGGTATGGTGAGGAGGGTAGGGTTCGAAAAAGACTCGTAATGGTTCATGTAAGTAACTAATAAAATTTACTTAACTAATAATATTCATTTGGTTTTGTGCTCCAGCGTTAAATAATGAGTATCGCATACTTGTGGATAAACTAAAGGGGCAGGGTAATTATTTAGACTGGAAATTCCAAATAAAAAACACCCTGATCATAGAAGGCCTTTGACCGGCTATCTATGGCCCATCACCTAATGAATATTTTACAAATTTTATTACAACAGAGCAATGAAACAAGAGAGAGAGAGTAACAAAGTCAACAAATTCAAAGAAACAATTCAGTGCAGCCAGTATTAGTCTACAGAGTTCAACAATAACTCAGGCAGTGCGTCACACATTATACGTATAACACTTACTCCATTCGCGGCGGGCGGGCTGTTTACTCTCTTGGTCGACACCGATTGATGAATAAGCAAACGAATCCATACCAATTAAACACGAAACACTGGAACTGCTAATTGGGACCAATAACTGGGAGGTTTACCTTATTTTTATTTTTTCAGGAGTTACACTTGTATTTATTTTAATTAGTGACCTTTTTTAATTGTAACCAAGTAATTTGTCTACCTTTTGGTAGCTTTGTGGCTCTATAAGATCCCAATATCTTTCATAAAGTATGGGTTCCATATCTGAAAACCGAACTCCAAAATTGGTCTTACATAATTCCGCACTATGAATTTGCAATAGATTGTTCGAAATATTTTTTTACCCGACTGTACCGTTGGCCGGCGGAGGGGAGATGCTTGAGGAAGTGGGATGCTGGGAGTGACTGGAGTTAGTAATATTGTTTAGGGATAGCAGACGAGCAAACTGCTATCTGATGGTCACCGTCGTCATCATCACATCACATATGATCTCACAACACTGATATTATGAGAGTCTATATTTTATCGTCAGAATTCATAATAGCGTTTTCAATGCGCTGCTTACTTAGTTGACGTATCTAATGCACCGGTAATTATGTTAACTCTCTTACTCTTCAAACCGGAATTCCAGCAAGCTGGTTTGCTGCTTTGCGGTACTGTTTTATAAAAAAATTACTACATAAAATTGGAGTACCAAAGGCGCCGTAATGTTGTTGTTTCTCTTACCCTTCATGTCGGAACACAGCATTGCAAGCATTGCTGCTTTGCGGTACTGTTTCATAAAAAAATGTGACTCCATAAAATTGGAGTACCTAATGTGCCGGAAATTATGTTGGCTCTCTTACTCTTTAAACCGGAATCCAGCAAGCTGCTTTGCTGCTATGCGATACTGTTTTATAAAAAACTGACTCCATAAAATTGGAGTACCTAATGTGCCGGAAATTATGTTGGCTCTCTTATTCTTCAAGTGGGAACCCAGGAAGCATTGCTGCTTTGCGGTATATCCATAAAAGTAGGACTCCATAAAGTTCAGTTCCATTTAAGGTAATTTAATTTTTATTAATCTTTAATCTAATTTTATGTATCTAATTTGTAATGTGTGTGTGTGTGTGTGTGTATTAGAAGACCATGTTTTGTCTTCTGGAAATAAAATATTTTCAATTTCAATTTTCAATAAAATTAAATGATATCCGCGCCAACGTTTCACGAAATCAGAAAAAAATCAAAATTCCGTTGAACTACAATTAAAATCCAAGAATTTAAAAATGCCTAAGTCTTACATAGCACTCTAATTCAAGTTAAATTAAAACGCAGCTTATTCTAGCAGTGATATCAAAGAGCATGCCGCCTAGTGTTTCTGCCATATAAGCTTTGGAATGATGCCAGGCGTTTCGGGTCGAAGTTAATAACTTAGAGCGGCCTTGAAAAGTTAAGTCGAAATTAATAGCGTTGAAAATAAACGTTAGTCCTAAGTCTATCAGCCATGTAGTCTCGGGGCGAAGAATAGAGCTATGGTAACTCCTGCCTGTCGTAAGAGACGACTAAAGTGGGGACTTCAGACCACCCCTCATAGATAGGTGACCCTGGCGAGGGCACCAGCGTGCTATATACGCACGCAGCTGCGAAGGGAGGTATCGGAAGGTGAACTACAAGGCTAGGAGTCCCACCAGTGCGTTCCTCTGGAGTTCCCGGAGCCCTTCGATATGCACGAGGTCGGCCATAGAGGGGGTTTTAGTGAAGAAAAATCTAATATAACCCGGTCTATTTCCCATGAGGCTGGGCATGTTTGGAAGATTACCGCCCGTTACAAAAAATAACAAAAAAAAACATGCTAAGTCCGTGGATAACTTAGATTGCTTTTTAGCCTAATATCGAGTGTTATAGAAAATATTCATTTGTTTAGGGATCTATACCCCGAAGGGGAAATTGAACCCTGTTGCTGTCGCTACTCCATCCTTACGTCCGTTTGTCAAGAGGGATCTAGCGCCTAAACTGAATAAGATACAGACAACATTTCACATAAATGTGTTCCCTTGACCCAAATCCGAATATTGACTTAAAATTCTTGTTAAATTGATTTTGAGGGAGTCCCGTATAAATAAAGTAGATCGATAAATATATCGGCCATCGGTCATGGTCCAACAGAATACCAGCGCTGTAGGCATTCTTGTCTGCAGCAATAAGCTGAGTTGAGGCTCTTTTCACAACAACAGCAGACCATCAGACACGATTTCGATATGTTTACCTTTGACTACATAATTATTTTTTATAATTATAACTATTTCGGTCATTGCTGTGTGGGAAATAAACATATTACTTACTTATAAAAATAATATTTATCGTTATTTTTGTATCAAGTAGAGTACCTACGAATACGTATATTTTTACTGATTGATACTGATTTCGTTATTTTTTTTTAAATTTATTCTTTTCTCGCAGGTGTACTAAAACTAAAAATATCACATGCGGGAAGACCAGATCCACAACACTCGCTTTTGGCTTGTGGTGCGACATACATATCACTCGTAGCATAATTTAGCCTTTCCCGCACTAGTTAAATAATCTACTAAGTTTTAACTGTTTTGTTTTGTAATGTTTCGTTTGCTGTTATAACAGTTGGGTTAGGAATGGGTCTGTTTCGGATTCTTAAAGTGAATTATTGTTGTTTGTGACAAAGTTTTAGGAATGGATTTATCACTGGGTCGAATTCCACATTCATCTTTGTTAGTACCGGAGAAGAGATCCTGATTCTAAGAGATGGGATGGGCAAAGGTTTTGAAATTCACCCTATATGTAGTATGGAACTATACGTGCATTTGTCCAAACCCTTTGTCTCGCTGTCAGTGCTCACAACATCATTCTAGAGGAGAGGACACTACAGTCCGATTTCTGTAGGTGTCGGAGAATTAGTGTTTGTCAGTCCTTTTATAACCCACGATCAAATAACTCTATATTAAAAAAAATTGAAACTCTCGACTTACTTTTTCCTGATCATCATCAGGTCCTCAAGGTTCCAGATGTGGGAAGGGCACCATGGTCATAAACAAAAGTCAAACTCAAAACACCACCAATCTGTTACCGTTCCAGAGATCCCATCTGAAATCAAACTGAATCCAAGATTTTGGAAACCCCTGAGCTTTTTCTATATATTTTTATTGACTACTAAACCCGCATTTGACCTTGATCTCGCCTGATGGTAAGCGACGATGAGTCGACGATGGAGCATGCGGGTCCAGTAAAGTGCCTATTCACTCTGGCCTTGAAGATCTCAAGGAACTAAGCTAATAGATAACTTTTTCTGGCGAATGCCCGCTGTATCTTGTCCCTTGCGGCCCCAGGCCCCATCCGCCCACGGAGCCCAGACACGCAAGTCTGTCACTTGTTTATGGGCAAAAAGGCCTCAGGTGGTGGTAAAGTGTGCCTGTGACTGCAAGTCGTGGATTCTGAAGATGTAATTACGTTTTCCTCGTGCCGACAAAAAAAAGCGAAGTTTTTTTAAAGTTGGTATCAAAGATAATTCTTAGATCTGGACTACATTCGCCGGTTCCAGCGCCGCCTGTTCGGTTCGCTGCGGACAATCGCGAGGCGATGGCTTCAAGTGGGGGGAGGGTGGAACGCTTGTTTTTGGCTTGTGATTGTGTGTGACGCTTGTGATTGACTGCAGCGAACCGAACCGGTACTGGAACCGGCGCCTGTAGTCCCAGCCTAAGAACCAAGAATTTGAGCTGACAAGAAAACTGATTTAAACCCGCGTTTGATCTCGATCTCTTAATCTGAAATACATATTTTATTAAAGCCTTTTTTAAAACGGATGAATTTTTTTTTTAATAATTTGCATTTCTACCGGGTCAAATCTAGGGGTCTGTCGGTTACGAAAAAAATCGAAAGAAATTATTTCGATACCCATAAACATACGAAATGGGCGTTCCATTTGTTCCAGACTCGGTCTTTGTATTTGGCCCGATATTTCGCCCTTTATGGCCGTTTTAATTTTGTTTATTTGCGATACGGTTGTTTGCTTTTGACACCAGGCGGAACAGTTAAAGTGTTTATTGTTAGGTGATTATTTCATCACTGATAATCATAATCATTTCATAAAATTAATTTACATGTGAAATGTTCTTAGTATATATATTTTTTACATTTTCTCATATTTCCCTGGCTCCCGCACTAGGATACCCTGTGTTGTGGGGGCCGGTCTCTTCCGATGTATCTAAATTATGATAAGGTTATGCAATTAATTAAATAATTAAGTATGCGTGTATGTGAGAGGGTGTGTATGAGGGGTGTGTGCGTGAGAGGGTGTGTGTGATATAATGAATGTGTTATATGTTAAATATTATTAAATTTGTGTTTTCATTTCACATTATTTTTTATAGTTATAGAATTTATGTTGTAAAATGCATAGCCTAGCAACCACATTTTTAATTAATGCTCAAAAATAATTACACTATCTGAATTTTTTATTTCATTGGGAATTTTATTTTAAATTTTTGTCCCTAAGGCGTACATGGTTTTGGTTGATTTTTGCAATCGACATTGTTTAAGTTTTAATTCGGTTTGAGATCATACTTGATGTCAGTTTTATCATGGAATAAATGTATATTGACTTTTATAAAGATATTCAAAATATTTAAACTGATATTGCAAAAGGTGGTAAGTCCAAATTTTTAATTTCTCTACAGAAAAATTGCTAAATAATTAAAAGTTCTCATTTTTTTTGTGCATTATTTTAAGGGCCAATTTTATGCACCATGCAAGAGTTCTGTTTTACCTCTACATAAGTATTGGTAAGCACCTATATCATCATCATCATCAGCAGCAGCCTACTCTAGTCCACTGCTGGACATAGGCCTCTCCCAGGGCGCCCGATCTTCGGCTCTTCTCATCCAGTCGCTGCCAGCCACCTTGCGCGCGCTATCAATGGGAGGTAATGCCATAATCGCCACGCTAGGCCTGCGGGTTGGCGATCGCAGTAGCCGGGTCACTTGCCCTGATGACGCTGCTGCCCGTCATCGTGCTTCTGGTATTTTAACCCAGCCATAATTTGAGTGGTTATACCGCCACTAGTCGGTCGCCAGGGACTCGTTCGCTAATCGGCCTATACACCTACGGCCTATATACTATAGCACCTATACAACTTCATTGAAAGAAACTCTAATATACAAACAAATAAATAATCAGAGAGAGAGAGAACAAGTGAAACTCAATGAGAAAAAGAGTTACTGGGGCGCACTTCCCATTCGTCCCGGATCCGATTCTAAATAGATGAATTAAAAAGTTTCCTTTTATTTTACTTTCTCTTAAAGTTCACTCATCCGTCTAAACATAGGAAAGTAGAAAGGCGAGATAAATGAAATCATGAATTTTGCTAGCTAAAGCACTGAAAAGGCAAATTGGTACATTGTCTAACTCGCTAGTTATTTTAGCGGAAGGGCCAAATTACAGCTACGAATGTGATTTCGAAACATCTTCATGTCATATTCCTGTCGCATGGAAATAGCCGAATTCAGTGTAATAGCCGAATCCGGTGAAATAGCCGAATACTCTAGGGATTTGGGGTTTATTGGTCGTCAGTAGTGACGGATGGTGGATTAAAACTGTTTATCGTGTAATGTAATAATTGGTGTAGAAACCCAAGGGTCTCTATACTTCTGTATTCTGGTGTTTACAGCGCTAAATAAACGATTTCAATTTCTCTAGGTCCCAAGGTCCTTGGAAGCTTGGTCATTGTACCGAGAGCTGAGACTACAACTTTGTTGCATTTGGTGTAGAGACCCTTGGTCCTTGGGGCCCTGGAGCTTGGCCACTGTTCCGAGAGCTGTCCAAGCGTTTGTTTGATGCGACGAGGGACTCAAGACCTGGCGGCTATCTCGCCCAGAGGATCAGTATAGCGATCCAGCGGGGCAACGCCGCCAGCATCCTTACGTATAAAATGTCTTAAATTAGGCCCGTGTGGTAGGGTACCACACGGGCCTAATTTACTCATACTCATACTCATACCATTTATTGCTTTTCATGTGTTACAATTGGTCTTAAAAATGTATATTATTTGGTCATACATGAAAGACATTTAAGACATTTTATAAGTAACATTAAATTTTATTTTTTGTACATTATCTCTTGTATATCCTTCCTTCTATCTACCCTTCTATCATTATAATAAAAAATAATTTTAAGTAGTAAATATGTAAATAAATGTCTCCATGTAAAAATGAGTTACGAGATTGGTTGGAGGAGGGCCCTCCCCCCTCCAACCAATCTCGTAACAGTCCCCTGGACTGTAAATATTACGTGTACGTGAGTATCGTCCTAAACCTTTTTAAAGAGTAGGTAGTATGGAGGAAAGAATCCCGGGGAACCTGCCCTCCCTTCATACCCTCCACCTTCCACCAAAGGTGCTCCGGACCTTCAGAGCAACGGTTCTCCCCAGTCTTGGCCAAATTCCTAGGGTATTAGGCTATTTCCCTGCGACAGATACACAAGGTGATATGACTGCAGAGTCAGCCAAGGGTGGTACCACCATTCTACCTATTTCTGCTGCAAAGCAGCAATGCAA
Organism: Hofmannophila pseudospretella; assembly: GCA_947369225.1. Taxonomy (NCBI): domain Eukaryota; kingdom Metazoa; phylum Arthropoda; class Insecta; order Lepidoptera; family Oecophoridae; genus Hofmannophila; species Hofmannophila pseudospretella. The sequence goes on from OX376324.1 coordinate 1,766,412, forward strand.
TGCATTGCTTGGTTTATGTTTGGGGGGTAAGAGAGCCAGCGTAATTATGTACACATGAGGTATCTAAGTCTTCAAGGTCTAATAACAGAGTAAGATGAGTCGCCTATATGGGCGATTTCGTGACGGTAATTTCTTACCATAAAGGGTCATCCTATCCTCGTCTGCTTTCCTTATAAGTACAATAAAAAACATACGCGTCGAATTGAGTAAACCTCACCTTTTCTTATCGTCGATTTATTATAAATACTAGGCTTCCCATCCACTTGAGGCTCTCAAACTACTCGCCAACAAGTATTGTAATGCTCTCAATAATTGTAAGGTGTACTGGCGGCGCGCCAACACTAACTATTATTGCGTTCAAAACAAACGCCTCTACTCGTACTTTTAAGGCTTGGATGCTTGGTGTTTGGCCCAACAGTTGACAGTTTAAACGATTCTAATTTCGGTTTCATCGTTTCATTGTCTTGGTTGGTCCAATTTGGTAGTCTCATTGATTAGAATTTCGATTTCATTCTTGAGAATTTAGCCTGTTCTTGCATTAGAGTTTCATTTTAGATTTCATTGTCGAGTGTATTCTGACAGTTCAAACGATTTCGATTTCGATCGTTTCATTACCTTGGTTGGGGAGTTTCTCCCGCGCTTTTGTCGCGTCCACACCAGTTTTTTTTCATTGTTTTGCAAATTGTTTTACAGTAGTGCTTTTCAAGTAAGAATGGTGTTTTTTATTCGAAGAACGTCTACTAAATGTGATTAATGTGTGGGACAGTGAAGTAAAGTCAAATAAGACGCTGCAGCCCGATCCGTACTTGGCTGGATTTTGAAGAGCCATACTGCGTCCGGGACGCCTTCTTCTTTGGTTCGGATGGTGCAGAAGCGTGGAAGATTCTCCCAGATAGCATTGAAATGTGTCACACCAGCATTTTAATGAAGACTTGCAAGAGTTGTTTACATCAGACATGGCTGTATGGGCTCAGTTCCCTTTGCCTTAAAAAAAAAAACAACAACCTTGGTTGGTTATTTCTGAGAGTTTCAATGTGATCTGAAAATGAGTAACAAAAATGTTCTTTCATTAGTCATAATTTTCATTGTTGAGTGTTTGGCGTTTGGTCCATTCTGACAGGTTCAATGATTCGAATTTCGATTCCATTGCTGACTATCAGAATTTGTGGAGATCCTTAGAATTAAGCCTGGTCTTTCCTTGGTGTTTTAATTTCGATATCATTGTTGAGTTGGTGTTTGGTCCATACTGTTAATTAAAAGATTCGAATTTTAAAATAGAAAATATAAAATCATTTATTAATAGACCATATAGGTAGGTACATATGACAAAAATTATGTAAGAAATATCACAAGATGAGTAAGATTCTAACTTGACCAAATTTTCCATTCTAACAAGTGATAACATATGATATGATCTATTAAAAGGGCCAACTTCAGCTGAGTGTCGCCAGATGTATAGATACCTATATAGCAGGCCTCCTTAGAGGTCTAGCACAAAGACTATATTAAAAAGAAGACAGTGACAATGTGGATAGGAAAATTAGTTATTCTTTTGTTTTTATTAATGTCAATTCAGATACAATAAATCTATAAAATATGATCGTAATAAAACTTGAGTATTATTATATACTGAGGCGTCTATACCTATATATATGATTGATGATTGAGGTGATATTGATTCCATCGATTCCATTAATTTCATTCCATTAATTTCCCGGTACGAGTATTTCCTCCTCTGTTAGCTTAAAATTGTTTTAATTTCAATTTCATTATTGAGTCTTTGGTATTTGATTCATTCTGTTAGTAGCTTAGCTTTCGATTAGATTCTTAGGCGCTCAGTGTTTTAAAATGTACTTTATTTAGACACTGCAAAAGTTCATCGATTTCATTAGATCATCAAGTGCCAGGTTGTACAATAAAATAAACGATCAACTTGATATCTACCCACTAAATAAAAATGATTGTAAAGTAAAACTTAATAGATGGCTACACTCTTTAGATTACGACAAAACTGAGGCTCTAATCATATAACATAAGATTTTACACACTAAACTCATTATGTTCTTTAGATTATTAACACTTAACTTCCCACACTCACACACCCACTCACCCTACACTACAGATTCACTCTTACATTATCACACACTCCCACACAACCTTACACACCCCCACCCATACTCACTCTTACCATTATCTTTACTAAATGAGGGGTTTTCTGGTTAGTTCCAAGAAGCTCACTAGATGGCTCGATAAGGGAATTTTTTTTTTAAATCTCAAAAGGGTTTACACCCAGAGCTGTAAAAAAACTCTTTCAAGGCAAGGATATCTTGGAATGGATATATATAACTGTCAGTCTATTTTGCGTATCACAAATTGATATAAGAATAATCTCCGACTTGTGCTGTATGGGCTTTGATCCCTTTGCCTGTCCCGAAAGGACAAAAAAATCATCTTCATCATTGTATCGTTTGTGTTTAGAAAATCTTCTGTATACAGTCATACACCACAAATACACATTGAAAATTTAAGCGTTTTGAATTTTCTAATATTCTTTGCGTTTGCCATTGAAGAGTTTAGTCCGTGCCGTCATGAGCAAAGACTATGGTTCATGGTCTCTTGCAGACCTGAAGATTGAACTGAGAAAGCGTAATGCAAAAGTTACGGGAAAGAAAGCTGTGCTTGTTCAGAGGTGAATTTCTTTGTTATATTCTAATACATTGCATTGTTATTTTGTTCTTGCATTTGCTTACATCATGCACAAGGAATAATACCACCCTTTTTTGTTACAGACTTACAGAATATGACAACCTATTTGGGAGTCTTATAAATGATCCTGAGTCTACATACAAAATTACCGTGCCTGTTCCCCAAGACTTCCGAGATATCACCAGTGATACGTCAGTCCCAGTGTTGAGTGATGAGGATCTTGCGCGATTCTCCGCATTGGTAGGAAGAGAGGATGTGGCCACATCATCAAACATGTATAATGAGGGATTCCTGATGACAAGTCGTATAGCGCAGCTTGCTGGAGAATTCTATGTCATAGGAGTGTGTTCATCAGAGATGCGGAAAAGCGTTTCATATAATGTAACTATCAAATTTAAAGAGCACGTAATTTTGGAGACGCAGTGCGTGTGTGCAGCAGGGATGGGACCCTATGCACAATGCAAGCATGTGTTGGTATTGATTTATGGATTGATTGATTTTACCAAGAATAAAAAAATCAAAACACAATCAAGCTGCACAGCAAATCTCCAAACTTTTCACCATCCCGGTAAGTCATATACTGGCAATCCTGTAACTGTGGATAAACTAGTGTTAAGAAAACGTGATCAACATTTAAAAGAGATCATTGCACATGACCCCCGCCCAAATCCCCCAAACAAAGAAAATACATGGAAAACTTCCAAAGCATGGTTGTTAATTATTGCTCTTTGACAAATACAACCATGCCATTGACCCAATTGGTCAAACCAGCTGACAAGAAATCTATTAGTGTTGACCACGATTATTTAAAAAAAAACCAGAAGAGGAGTTTCTAGAACAGTTTCAGCTAAATGAGAGTGAACGGCTTCAACTTGAAGAAAAGACGAGGAACAATAAGAAGGTGTGGAAAGCTGAGCGGTTAAAAAGAATGCAAAGCTCAAATTTTGGAAAAATTGTGAAATGTAAAGACTCGGACAAGGGAAAGCTGGCTAAAACTTTCTTAAAAAACATAGAAATCATGTCTACAGCGATTAAACATGGCCTGAAATATGAAGATCAAGCTGTTCTCAAATTTGAACAGTTAATGAACATCCATACGGAAAAATGTGGATTAATTGTGAACAAGGACTTCCAATTCCTAGGAAGTACACCAGATAGACTGGTTGGGGATGACGGTGTTTTGGAAGTGAAATGTCCCTATTCCAGCAAAGATAAATCAATATCACCAGAAAATATTAATTATTTGTATTTGTGTGATTGGAGTGGAAATCTAAAATTAAAAGAAAACCATGATTACTATTACCAGGTGCAAGGTCAGCTTTTGTGCACAGAGAGGAACTTTGCATATTTTTGTGTTTATACACTGACCGACTTTCTAAGTATAAAAATCAAGAGGGATGACGATTTTATCCAGTCAATGCTGGAAAATCTCAAAATGTTTTATGATAATCATTATAAACATGCATTTTTACACAAATACCTGTACAATAAAAAATAATACTTTTAATACAATTTTTTATTTGTTTTTGTCCTTATACAATATAAATATCGTAAAACAGCAAGCATAGCTGAACAGTTTAAATTGTATTTAATAGAATCAGGTGTCACTTTGCAGAACTCCATTATAAATTTATTTATTTAATAGATAAAGTAGTAGTAGTAAAAGTGTGGGGACTAGGCAGGATAAAGGCGATGCGATGGAGTGTGGCTTCACTTTGCTCTTGACATCTGAGCTTTCCTCATTCCTGATGATGCTTCGTTTAGAGGCGAAACACGGTCGTTCGACGACCGTGTTTCGCCTCTTCATTCCTCTTCATTCGCACTTTCTAGCGGAATATTGCTATTCATTTGGTCCTTTTCTATTCTCACTCCCCTTTCCTTATCACATCCTAAGGAGGTCACATTTGTTAACCTACGCGATTGTAAATCTTTCCGGGTTTGGTAATCGCTTGGGAAAGTGAATCTGAGGGTGAGGGCGGGCCCTTCTACCCATTAAATAAATAAATTTAAAAATAGGTTAATTTCTTTTATAATGGAATTCCGCAAAGTAACACCTGATTCTATTAAATATCTTATACAATACAACAATCAGTAGGTATTATGAATTATTCTATTTCTATGAAGTAGTTTTATGCATTTTTACCTATAATATTTGATCTAAAATTTACTAACATAGCACATATAAAAGTGATATCACTTGAAAGTAAAATTTCAGTTTGATACATTGGTTCAGTCAAAATTTTATACGTTTTTAACAAACCAATAACCCTTTCCACATGTACTCTTTTGCTGGCTATTTTCCGATTGGAAGTGAGGGTGTCAGGTTGTATTTGATTACCCTTTTTAAAAAACGCTGGCATATTTACTTTTACACCATAGGATAAGAAAATGTCTTGTACATTTAAACCTTTGTCAACCATAATTTCGTCCCCATAATCAAATTTATTGAGAATATCACTTCTTTCAATAATTTGTCTATCTGTAGCGGATCCACCGTAACAGGGAGATATATAACTTATCAAACCACTTGGTGTAATACCAAGTAGAAATTTGACTGTGTTTTTATTCTTGTATGTGGAAAATGTTACTTGTTGAGCCAATGGTAATTTTGGCTTCTTTATAGGACATTCTGTTGCATCCACTACTACACGGGTTGCTGGGTATTTATCATGGAAATCTAGTGGCATATAAGTTACAACTGTTTCTTTATCAACCCATAAATCTAAATTTCTCCATTGCAGACTCATGAATCTGATCCAAGTAACAAATATATTGTATACTTGCTTAATGGGTATTACAAACGTCATAGACATTTCTTCAAAAGTTCGGTGTCTTCGGAGTATAATTAACGTCAGGAAAAATTGATTCAAAGGATCTATTTTTTTTGGCGGTCCATCATAAATATATTTTAAATGGTAAGCGTCTTCACCTAGGGTATGGAAAACGAGCATGACTTTATCAAATGTTTCTAGCCCCGTGTAAAAGTGCATAACTTTTTTGTTATGTTTATATATATTAATGGTGAATTCTGGAGCTTTCTGAATGTCATCAGTCTGAATAGACTGGTCACTATTTGATTCTGTTAATTTTATTAATTGTTTTTGTGCCTGTGGTAATTCAGTTACATGATCTGCACTTTCAATTTCTATGACCGCACCCACATCATTAATTGTAGTATCAGAATAGTTTCCTTCAACTGGTGATACTGAAGGCTCATTTAACTCCCATTCCTGATTTTCATTCTCCAACATCAAAGGATCTTGTTCCATATCGTTTGTATCAGTCCCGAAAAAAGGTAACTCTTCTACAAAAGTAGTTGGCAGCACTATAACAAAAAAAAGTTTATATTAAGACATTTTAGAGATCAAATAAAAATATTGTATTGTACCAACACAATATAGTGTTATAAGTATACTGTTGCTCGAAATAATGTACCTGGTCTGGAATAGGTATATAAAACATTTAAAGAATTCGACGATGCATCAAAGTCTTCACAAGTTGATTGGTCATCCTCCAAAGCCACAGGTGGTTCCAATGTTGTTGAAGTATCTTTTGTATTACTCCAAGGAAATATTGAAGGTATAACATTTCTTTTCAATATTTTTCGCTCACGAACACCAGCTGGAAAGCAAGAAAAATGAATTATATCTATAATAAAATTGTATGTCTTGTAATCAGCATTATATACAAGAGCGTCATATAAATACTCTTTGAGCGTTATATAAAATGCACTAAAATTTACCTGATAGAATGGTTGAGGGCACATAATCACTTGACTTGAAATGACTAGAACATATGCGAGCACTTTTAATATATGCATTTGGACCAAATTTTCGTTGCGTGTTTAATCTTGTAGCTTTTATCCACTGCCGCTTCAATGTTTCATCTTTAGGAAAATTATGAGTCCCCATATTTTTGCACGTAACCACAATACAGCGGCTATTAGACATTTAGCTAGAATGTAACGCAAGTGTAACGTACGAATAAAATTTTATAAAATATAACATGGACGTTTAATGTACTTAGGTAATTGTAATTATTAAAATTACATCAAGGAATATATAAATACTCAATACCCATTATCTATGGTTGATCTATGGGACTTTCCTTTTTTATTCACTGACAGATATTCCCTACTAACGAGAGCCATCTATGAGAACGAAATGATACTACAAAAAAAAAAAAAAAAGAAAACCCCTCATTCCTTTTGATTAACTTTTCCAAATTCCTTTTAGGTTTAGAATATAATTTGTAAGTCTGAGGTCCATTTTTGTGCCCTGTATAAGTGAATAAACTTTTTCATTTTCATTTTAGTGTTTCTATTTTCAAAGGCTACTAAAGATAAATCCAGGTCCGTATACGTACTTAGTTTTAAATAAGTCTTGGTAAAAGTTGGACTCAAGTTTACTCGTGTTTACTAAAAAGATTTAATATTTTTTTTGCTTTACTAATAAGGTGTCTGTCCTTAACTATTGTAATGAATGAAACACTCTTAACCTCAAATAGACAAAGTTATTGGTACAATTAATCAACGCCCGACCCCGTACGGGCGTGAAGAAATCAATCTATGTTTGCTGGCAACACTTCGATACATTGGGCGTCCAGTAGTTAACTAATAGAGTATTTTGTAGGTATATTGTCAAACAAGCTTTGGCGATAATGTTCCTATAGTGTTACCAACCTTCTTCTTCTTCAGGTCCTGGAGCACCTAGGGCTGAGCATAGGGTTGAGACAATATTCTACCACCAAGCTCTGTACGATGCCGCACACTCTATGGTTTCCCAGGAGGTTTATACGCATGATGCCAATTCAGCAAAATGTCAATTACGCATAATGCCAAGTACTCATAACACCAAATATGCAAATTGCCAAATACTTACTTGATTACGATACGCAATATGCCAATACGCAAATATCCAGAAATCTAATACGCAGATTGCCAAATAAGCGATTTGTTAAACACTTTTACGCAAATTGCCAAATGTTTGGGTTGGTAATTTGCGTTTTTGACATTATGCGTGATTGGTGATTCGCGTAAGAATATTTTTTACCCGAAAACTTGGCTTTATACGTAATTGGCATTTTGCGAAATTGGCATTATTCGTCTAAACCTCCCTGGATACTTTAACCGCTTCCAAGTATTTTAAACCAACCAGTCCTTTTTAAATCCTTCGGCCTCATCGATGCTTAGAACTGCATCAGAATTCTAAGATCTGAAGAGATTGTGGTCAATAGAAGGTTACTTTTATTTATTTATTTAATATGATGGCGTTTAATATCAGGAACAGGAAAAGAAAAACATATGATTCGTGTCATAAGTCCTGACGCTGCAAATTGGGTAATCCAGTCTGCAGTATCAGGTGTTAACTCTGTGTTGTCCCCGAGGTGTCTAATGGGGCATCGATGTATTATATGCTCCACCTCCACCCGCGCGCGGGGAGGGGTTCCATCCTTATGTAGTTGATATCCCATCTGCTCGTACGAAGCGATTTGCTTCTTCGTTCATTATGCGAACGGCTAAGGAATGGAACAGCCTGCCGGCGTCTGTATTTCCCTAAACCTACAACCATGGTATCTTCAAGGCCAGAGTGAATAGGCATTTACTGGACCCGCATGCTCCATCGTCGACCTCATCGTCGCTTACCATCAGGCGAGATCGAGGTCAAATGCGGGTTTAGTTTAAATTTTAAAAAAAACCACAATCGTATGATGGGCGAGTCTCTCCAGCCCCACTTATGTTTAAAATTTTTCATACAATCTGAATCTAATATCAATTTGAGCTCGTATTCTCCCTACTGGTGGGGATACCTTGATAAGTGTACCACCCGCAATTTTTTTCTAAGGTTGTGATTTTATTTTCCGTTTCTCTTATTCGACTCTCTGCAGGCCCGTAATAGTTAAGTATTCTGCGGTAATAGGCCATTTTGTCCTCCATAAATAAAGCTGCGGGATTCTAGCGACATTTCAGGGCGCTCGGGTTTTAATAATACATTTCCTTTGCAAACTGTCTTTGGTTCCAATACGCATTATAAAACTTCCTAAAAACTTCTGGTTTACCAATAGATCCATTTCCAGTCGTATTTTCTTTCTGTTGTTATTCCAGACAAGTTTTGGGCGAATCGTAAACATCGATTGAACAAATTCGTTTCTGTTGATGTCGGAAATTCTCTTGAATAGCATCAGGGACGTACTTAAACGAATGAATGTATCTGGACCACAGAAATCGGACTAGTACGTCCGCAAATAATGATGATGTGAGCACTGACAGCGAGCTAAGGTTTGGGCACATGCGCTTATAATTTAGACAACATTCATACGTTTGACGTTACAATGGCCAGTATGGGGAGATGCTCACAGTACATGCACAAACTGGCAGACTTTCATAATTTTTGATCTGGACCCTCTTAATTCATGAATGTTAATTGACACGTACAATGATTCAGTCATGCTCCGTCGTAGTTTTTTTTTACACTTACTTTCAAACTCAACTTATACCCTTTATTAAAACCGTTGGGGACAATATTTAATGATCGCTTAGTTATGTCATGAATTAAATCTGATTAAGAAAAGTTGTATAATATCTACTCTATTATGGAATATCTATATCTATCTATACACGCTGTTATGGACCTTATGGGAGTACCTACTCGGACAAACCAGCCAGAAACATAATGAATGAATGAATGAATGAATACTCTTTATACATACATACATAAACTCACGTCTACAACAGACAAAGGAAACCAGATAGATGTCTACACTACAATATAAATACTAGCTCCTAAACTAAAGCGAATCGTAAGTTTCAACAAGTATTAGGACCCCCCGAAACAATCCTAAATCCGTGCCTGACTGAAACACAGGATTAAGGGGGATTTCTGTGTTAGCACTATGACTTGCGTGTCGGAAACAGATTTCGGGAATAAAGTGAAAGAATTCGGAGAAATTGCAGTTCTTTTCCAGCATTTTCATGATTTATTGATAAATGAAAACGATTTCGATCTTTAGAGTGAGATGAGATGAGAAGTCTATGGGCGATGGTGACCACTTACCATCAGGTGTTAACCGACACTTGGTTTGACGATATGAGACTAGCACAAGACCATGTAGAGGCACTTGAAGGAAGACCCTGTATCCAGCAGTGGGCAGAAATCCGCTGAAAAGAAGAATGAAAATTGTAGGAAGCAGAGCAGATGCGGTGAAAAAGAATGTTTTTACTCGAGATAACCCTTTGCAGACCACGAGCGAACACCAGAGCGCGAGTCCGACCACCAAGACGCTGGGTCGATGACATCCGAGGATACGGAGGACGGAATTAGATGGAGCGGGATCAAAATCCCCGGAAATTGAGAAGGGCTTTTATCCAAAGCTGGATAGAAAATGGACTATCATGATGATGATGGTGAACCACGTTCACCAAAAAAGTATATGTACATAATCTACGTAAAAGAAATCAACTTGAAGTACGTGAGCCTAGAACAAATTTTGGTAAGAGGAACGTATTGTTTGAGGGAGCACAGCTATATAATACTCTGCTTAATGAAAACAAGGAATGTGAATCTTTAAATAGTTTTAAAAAAAATCTTAGTTTAGAGGCTTTGGTACACGACAAGGTGACCATGTTAGCCACGTTAGGGTCACTAAGAGAAGGGAAGGGAAGCTCAAGTATTATTAGAGTCAGCCCTCACTTTGAGAGCCCACTTAGCAAACAACAGTTAGTGTTTCATATTATCAGATAAGGGCTGTCTCAAAATAACATTGAGCCTTCCATTTTGGAGCCTATTGAAGCCAAATTTCTTCCTCTCAATTTTCACCAGGTCACACTCCAGTAGGAGGTGAGCGAGATCTTCTATTTTGTTGCAGTTGGTACAAAACGGTGATGCAGCTCTTCCCACCAAATGCAAAAACTTATTTAACGAAATGTGACCCGAGCGTAATCTAAAAGCCAAGACAGGCATGTAATTAAGTGTATTGTATTAAAAACAAACTTAAAACATATCATCATTTGCTTTGTTACATTTTACTTTTGAGAACTGTTTTAAGTTTTCGACTTGCTGGAAATATTTTTCAAATTGTTTATATTAATTTATATTTTCTCTGTAAGTGAACTATGTTCTTAAGAGAAATAAAAATTCTTTAAACCGAGGTGTGCTGCAGACAGCAAATAAACGTTTTTCTATTCTTCTTTCTTCTACAATACCAAGGAAGTTTCATTATTAAAGCAACTTATCATGTCCAAAAATAACTTGTAATAACAGGATATTACAGCATCGAGGAATGGGGCCACGAAAAGAGCCTTTACGACCTCTACAGACGGATAGACAACATAAGATATAGGTATAATTTCGATTTACGTCATTACTACCTTCGCTTCGGCGAGATTCGTTCTGTCGTAAAAGTCTAATTCACTCACGAGTTGGTTTTCGGCCGGATATTAAGGGGCGGTGGAAGCGACGAGAGGTAACGGGAAAGGCATAAGATGTAGCGGGGACTAAATAGCGGTACAATTAGATTCAATATATTTATTTCAGACAGAGTCCATACAAATAAAGTTAGTATATTATATTACTTAAAGCTATGTTAGTAAAAAGGTAATGGACACGGCCATTGTACCGACCCCAAAGCACTGGACGACTGCTTCGCATTGACATGCAGGTATATCCAGTGTCTCAGGATCGGGGAGTCACAAACGCTCGGCAAACGTCAACAGTAGCAAATTGAAGCGACAAAATATGGTTAAACAAGCGGCAAACCTTCAACTCTAGATTCAAAATTAATTTTTATTTTATCTTATTCAAAGCTTATATAATACATAATACTACAATACAATATTTAAAACAAGTAGGTAGGTATCTAATTACAAAAATCAACTCCTGGCACCTGCACTAGCCAACGACTGTCTTGCAGCGTGCCAGTCCTTACAAAGATAGATCCACTCTAGATCTCTAGAATTCCAGATCCAACTCATGACCCTCAACTCTAGATCACTGTGGAGGAATCACTCTATAAACAGTTTTTAGGGTACCGTACCTAAACGGTTAAAAGGAACTACGAGAAATTATGGTGAGATTTCGATGTCCATTCGTCGTCGTTTTTACGAATAATCTGAATTAAGTAATACTGATAGAAGGTGTTGTATGTTTTCCAGGAAAAATAAAACGGTGTCTAAACAATCATAATGGTAGAGATAATTTGTTAGTCGTTTAAAATAAACGTCGCATTTAGCACACTGCAGCGAAATGGAAACGGGGACGAACCGAAACCATAGAAATTTAGAAAACGGTTTCGGTTCGCTTTCGCTGCATTGTGCCAAAGTTTTCTTTCATATGCCACGGTTGTCTCACTGCTGGGCATTATTAAATTCAATTCAATATATTTATTTCGGACCAGTGGTCCATAAATTGGTAGTATTGCATGCACGCCCTCTGACGTCCCGTCCCACGCCCCTCTTGCCGCGCAGGTGACCCCACAGTTAAGCGGTTTACCTTTACGTGTAGACGTATCCAGTGCTCAGGTATATATTGAGTATTGATCTTAAAAAAACCATTGTGGGCCCTTTGAAATTAAGCTTAATTTAGTACCTATTTATATTTATGTAGGTATTTTAGTTTAACATTTCTTCCCCCCGCCCAATTGTGTTGTATAACTCTAATTTTATTTTTAATTATTTTCGTATGTGTTATGCTTTTCTACTTGTCAAATATTACACGTCAAATTACATTCTCTTAAAATATATTTTATTTTGTAGCACACAAAAAAACCTTTTCACTTCTCTCTTAACTTACTCCACACCCTCCCTCCACCGGAGCCCCGGATATCCCCTCCGAAAGCCACTACAGAGCCGGTTATTGGCTCCAATAGCCTTGCAGAAATACGAGCTGGCATGATGGCCACCCGATTTAGATTTGAGTGTCCATTCGCGGGGATTTGGGGTTGGCGGTCAAGGATTGTTTTGACGGTAGATTGCATTAATTTAGAATTTTTATGGCGACCAACGATTCTGTATACATCGCGTCCGTATTTCCGAATAAACATAGAACGCGCTATCGATATTTTTAAAAGGACTTTACCTATAAAGTTGCAAAGTCCTATTGAAAAGTTCCAAACGTTCATTAGTGAACTACGAGGAATGTTGCGACGCACGACGCGCCACTACGATTTGTACCTACTCACATCGGTGTAGAACGCGCTTTCGAAATTTTCCTGGGACTTCGCATATATACGAGTTCCAAACACCCTGAGTCGGACCAGGTCATCTGGTCACCAGACACAACACCCCGCCTGGTGGAAGATCTTCCCTTTTCCCTTTCATACAACTGACGTTACGTCATCCATGTCCTCACATAGCGCGTTACTACAGGAGCATAACTAGTTACCAGGCACAACACCCCGCCTAATGGAAGATCTACCTTTTCCCAATTCACACTAATTGACGTAATGTCATTTCATAATACTTACAAAGCAAGAGAACCAAATGAATGAATGAATGAATGAATTAATTAATGAATGAATGAATGAATGAATTAATTAATGAATGTGCTCCAAAAAGTTTTTTTAAATTGCAAACAAAAAAATTCTGACTCCGTACAAAATGATCTCTATTTTCAAAGTGTTTTGACAACACTTTTCACAGTTTACTGCCCATTGCTCGCAACTATTGCCTGGTTTTGAACCCAGACCTCCAGTATGGGAGCCCGGCGCCCGTTCCTACACCAACGAAGACATAGATAATTTTATTGAAGACCACTTTGGGAGTCTGGAGGGAATGGGGCGTTTCCCTGATATAATTTTGCTCCTATGTTCTCGTACATTCCGGGGAATTATCCCTGACTCCAGCCAGCCTCAGCCTTAGTCATAAATCTTTATGCCTCGGACCGTTCCCGAATGCCTGTGACATCGCCGTCTCTAGAGCACGTACCTTATCTTCTCGAGATATTATAGCATAGCAAAAGATCGATCGGTTTTAGTATAGTCTCGGTGTCTTGTGTCAAAATTACTTGGTCTTTGTGTTTTTTTAATAGATAAAGAAATCAGACGAGTAAACCCTCGGAGCGTCGGTGGTCTAGTGGCTAGGACACCGGACTCCCGTGCGGGAGGGTCCGGGTTCGAAACCATGCAATGCCATGTACCAATGACTTTTTCAGATTTTTTCGAAGACCTACGTATATTTACCGCCTGCTCTAACGGTGAAGGAAAATATCGTGAAGAAACCTGCATGTCTGAGTAAATTAAAAGTTTCGGAAGGTGTGTGAAATCCACTAATCAGCACTGGGCCCGCTCGGTGGATCATGGGCTCGTCGTACCCCCTTGTGCAAGGGGAGGCCTGTGCCCCAATAGTGGGGACATTAATAGGCTGATGACGGATGAGCAAACCCTGATGGTAACCACTTACCATAGTAACCACTTACTGTCGCCCATAGACATGTCACTTCTGTATGAAGTTTGAAACGCTGTTAACTTAGATGGAGTGCTTTATGTGCCGGTGGTTACGCTGGATCTCTTACTCTTCAAACCGATACAGTAATACGCGCATTTGCTCGTATTACTAAATCCAAATTTTACCGGCGACTTCCTCGTATACAACCAAGTTTGAAAAATATTTTTTCTCAGAAAACCGGAAGTCAGTGGAAAGGAAAAAATGCTAAAGCGCCAAAATGGAGGTTTTGGGAAATGAGATCAAAATCAAAATTAAAAAAAAATCTAAGTCAAAAAGTATTTATTTTCATTTACAACCTTATATATAGATATACATTGTTGGGGCACTCCTTTTAAGTAAAGAGATTTAAATTGTGTAGATTTTTTTTCCAAAACCTCCATTTTCTGCTTGAACATTTTTTCCATTCCACTGACGATTTACAAATTAATAGGTATACTTATTGATTTAAATTATTCTATGAGTAATGCAAGAAATGTAAAAAATATTTAACCAATAACTTACCCATAGGTTACAGGAAGCCAATTCTCGCAGAGTTCGACGTACAAAAGTTGAGCGCTACGAACGACTTGTCACGCTCACATGTAATATGAGCGAATGAGATAGGTCTAATGTCGAATTCGACATTCCATCTGCGAGAATCGCCTTCCTGGTATCGAAAACCTTAAAAAGAGCGCTAGAAAACCTTCCAAGGCAAATTCCCAAGGAACTAGATACGAGTACGTACGTGGTACGTTCACAGACGTACGTACGAGTACGTACTGACCGTACGGCAACTGGGAATGTTGAATAATACATATCGCACAACTGCGGCCGTCGAGTGCACGCTTTTAGACGTGTCACGTCACAAGCTGAAGCGGAAAGTTTCCTTTGATATAGAGATAAGCAAAATGATATTGTGTTAGTGACATGATCATCGCTTTTATTACCTTTAGGCTAAATCGTCTTAAATAAGTCGTCGAATAAGTTCTTAATAATTAAATATAATGTACAATGTCCTATGGACGCACACATTACACCTACCAACATACACCCCCTCACACACACACACACACACACACACACACACACACACCACATACACACATCACACACACGCCATCTCACGCACACACCCCTCACACACACCACATACACGCATACTTAACTGTTTAATTTAGCATTGCCTTATGTTTTTTCATAATTTATTTATCGGAAGAGACTGGCCCCCACAACACAGGGTATCCTAGTGTGGGAGCCAGGGAAATCTGAGAAAATGTAAAAGATACTGTCCGCATTAATTTTTTTTTAATGTATTTTATCTATGTAAAGACGTGCAAATATGTTATATAATACAAATGTCAATTCATAACATTCAAGGCTTATAATAATTTAATCATTTGTCATTTTAAAATTAAAACGTCAAATATTCTTGTACTGAGTAGAAACATTTATCTGTGAGCCACGAATATAATACATATTTAAATTTGTTATTCGGAACACTTTAAAGTTCTTCGGGCAGTTCATTAAATATTCTTAGTCATAGCGTAGCAATTTCTACTGCGGAAATCAGTATGCATTTTTGGGTGTACCAAAATTTGTACTCCCAAAAATGAATACTGATTTCGGCAGTACAACAAACACCAAAATTAACAATTACAATTATTATTTTCACCCAATTGTACTTGGGTGACGTCTTTATTTCTTTTAAATGAATTTGGGTGCAATTTTACGAAATTATACATTTCGTATATAATATATACAGCGACGGTACTGTCAGTAAATTAATTTGTTTAAATAAAGGCTTGTACGAGATCCATGGTAGCACATTATAGATTGCACGGGCACATTGCTTTTGTGCAATGAAGGCCCTGTTCAGTTGCCCCATAATAAGATTCTATCAAACGGGTCGTCCACTCGAACCCTGAAGGGGGGGAGTGGGTGCGGGCCTGAAGGTGGACCTCGTGCCCGGACAGAAATAAGATTCCATAATGCGAACTATCACTCTGGGACGTAATGTAAATACAATAGAATGAAGTCCAGGGTTTGTTATCATCACCACATCACGGGCACAGTTCACCAGTGTTTGTAAACGTTATTGTCACCAAAAAATATATTGATATATTTCACATGCCTTACAAAATATATGACATGCATGATTCCTTACAATATTTTTCCTTATCGCTAAAGCGGCTGCTGGGTAACTTATTAGTAACCTGAAAGACCCAAAGACCCTGATATCTAATTCAGCATCAGTCACTACGTTTTTAATCCATTAATATTACTTATGATTGGGGACTGGGAATAATCCCAGCGGCACTTCGACCCTTGAGGTTCTTTTGTGCCTACCCCATTTTTACACACTGGTCCTCTCAGTGTGCAGGTTTCCTCACGATGTTTTCCTTCACCGTTAGAGCAGTCGGTAAGTACATTTAAGTCTTCGAAAAACGCGAAAAACTCATTGGTACATGGCACTGCATGGATTCGAACTCGGACCTCCTGCATGGGAGTCCGGTGTCCTAGCCACGACGCTACCGACGCTGTCATAACTATAATCTTACTAACTCCTATTCCCTAATATTTATTTTCCGCTCCAAGTTTGTGAGTTGATTCAAGTGTTGATATCAAAAGGCTTGTCGGGTAACGAATTTAGCGCAGGTGCCAATTCTAGGCTAGCCTTGTTTTAGCTGTCTCTCTCTCTTTGTTTTTTAGTTCTATGTCCATTGAGATCTGGGGTCTCTATCAGTGCGATTTTGTCATGCATTATTTACCATCTGTTTCCTTGTGTAATTTACAACCACACAGACAAAGTCTATCTCATTATACAAGTACTTACTATAAAGAAAGACGAACTTTTTCTACATAGTATCTAAGGTATCTTAACTTATCTTATGATAGGAGGTCGGGAATAACACAGCGGCACTTCGATCCTTGAGAACTTTTGTGCCTACCCCATTTTACACACTAATCATCTCAGTTTGCAGGTTTCCTCACGATGTTTTCCTTCACCGTTAGAGCAGTCGCTAAATGTACGTAAGTCTTCGAAAAATACGAAAAACTCATTGTACATGGCACTGCACGGTTTCGAACCCAGACCTCCCGCTTGGGAGTCCGGTGTCTAACCACTGTTCCACCGACGCTCTTCTAGTATCTAAGGTAAAAGTTCTTAAGTTTTTTTACTCTGTGGACCACTTCTTGCACGAAGAAGGTGCAAGTGATTATCTACTTCCAAGTGATTATCTTGCTTGTAGTTAGATGAAATCCTTATTAATAATTGAATATCTTTGTCCACAGTGCATCTACGGTTGCTACGTGCATTCCGCCATTCTACCTACGTTCCATCGACGGTGCTATTGGCTCCTACAGGTAATATTAGCATAACTCTCACGTCCATAATCCCCGCGGGGGTAGAAAGAAGAACCACCTTCATCTTAATATTTATTTATACTCACTAAAAGTATTAACTTTTGTGTTTAACGCCTTGCGGCGTTCTCTACCAGCTGACCTTTGGCCATACATATATGTCACATCTTTTTTCTTCTATTTGCATTCCTCACTGATGAGGGACATCTCTGCATTTAACTAATATAAAGATTTCCTGTTCAAAATTTAGTCGATTGATTTGCAATTGCCTTCACTACTTCAAACTGGCTGTCTCAATGTGGAGGTTTAAGACTTACTAGGTACTATTCTTTCTTAATGTGGTCAAATAATCTATTTATCATACCATAACTCTAAAGGATGGTCGGTGATAATTTTTTGGAAGTAAGTACTAACATTTGCCTTTCGGCTTAGTAAGGCAGCATCTTCCCTTCCAGTCACTCCTTCATATTCATTAACTTCTTCGGGTTATTCTTCCATGTGTCTATTTGTTTTCTTAATATTTTATCATCTATTAATTAAACAAAAACTACCTAGTCTCCAAACTGTCACAAAAATAATAGGGTAGTTTCCAAGTATCAAATACTAAATGCATTTCTTAAAAATTAAGAAAAAGTCATAAATTGATGGTCAAATGTGAAAACAGAATTAAAATCCGTTGAAAAATAAAATAGCTATAGGCAATCAAAAATCAGATCGGCAGAAAGAAACGGCAATAAGTTTTATGACGTAAGTGTTCTCTAGCGCTATACAAGCAGGTTCTGGCTGCATATATAGGACTGTTTTGCTAGAAAGGGACAGAGCATCTGTCCAATGCTAACTTTAACCATTAATATCTCTGATGTTAGTTGAGATATCGGAAAAACTAATTTTAGATCCTTCTTTAGTATGTTCATGTAAGTTGAATGATGCAATAACAAAAAAAATTAGGTTAATACCGTATATGAGTATGTTATACTTGTTTTGGCTGGCAGCGACTGGATGAGAAGAGCCGAAGATCGGGCTCAATGGCGCGTCCTGGTAGAGGCCTATGTCCAGCAGTAGACTGAGTAGGCTGCGGATGATGATGATGATGATACTTTTATGTGTTTAAAATAATTTTGTTAATTTTATTAATTTTGAATCCTATCTAAACATGGAAAAGTGGAAAGTTCTTTCAATTTCTGTCTGTCTTTTGGCTTAGTTTTAATATCTCTGTCTAGAATCTGTCTCACTTAAATTCTGAGAAAATACACTTCACGTATCAGTAACATTTCTCTCAGGATGTTATTACTGAGATTCATACTCTTAAACTAATAACAAAATTTAATTCCGTGAAATCTCGCTGAAAGTAACAGATATTTTTCAATCCCACCCGCAGCTGCATCGTCGCCTCTGAAATATGGAATCTTAAAATACGCGTCTTTGATACTCCGTTCTTTTATAGTGATGGGAAATACTAGTTTTATCCTCAGAATATAATACTTACAAATAATAAAACATACTAAAGTGAACAGTTAATTTACTGGAAATGTAGAGGAAGAAAGCTGCCTTTCTTTTGGTTTTTCTCTATCGAAAAAGCAAAGTACTGGAGGTCCCCACTGTTGGGGCACAGGCCTTGCACAAGGGGGTATGGACCATGATCCACCGAGCGGGCCCAGTGTTGATTGGTGGATTTCACACGCCTTTGAATTTTTTTTATTTCCTCAGACATGCAGGTTTCCTCACGATGTTTTCCTTCACCATTAGAACAGTATGTAATAAGCTATGATCGGAGTAGGTAGGGCTGTTTTTGGTACTTGCCACATACGGTCATCATATGGATAAGTATGCCCAAAAATCCCGGGATTTCCGGGATTGAATAAATATATTATTTAGATTTTTAACGTTATATTTGTTTTGATACACATTTAAGATTGGTGGCGAAATATTTTTTTTTAAGATTCATGGCGCTAGTGTACCTATGGTAGTGTTTTAACTTCTTCGTAAGTTCACAATTTTTAAAAAATCGTAATCCGCCGAGTAAGGGCGAAGTTTATAAAAGTAATTTACAACATTTGCTCGATAACTTAAAACGGGATCCCGAAATCATATCCATATTAATATAACCTTTGATGACATTGACCCGAAAGAGCCCTACCTATACCGATCAGTGGTAATAAGTATTGTATCATATTTTTATATGCATACATAACTTCACGCTATGTCCTTGGGTGGTAGGCAGCTCTCTGTCTCTCTGACAGATATCTGTCTTGGAATGCCACTCTAGCTTTAATTATTAAAAAAAGTTATTTTTTTGCAATAAAGAGTATTTTACACGCACCGCCTACCACAGATATTTCCAAGGGGAATTGAAAACTTCAAAATATAATCCGTAGCCCCAAAACCAAAGTCTCAGTCATAAATCCAGTCACTACCTCTTCCTATAGGTACTCTCAAGAATTTGATAAAACCGCAAGTTGGAAGTTTTCTTCAGATATATGCAAAATATTTTCCCCGAGCGTGCCCTGCTGTGGTATTAATGGAAACTCAGCAACTTCTCAGATTTACGCGCCCCTAAGTTTTCAGTTTTGGCCTAATGTTTCGTTAAGATAAAGTTGGAGATTTGCGTTATTAGTGTTAAAACATTGTGAAACTGTTTCTTTAGAAAGCAAGAAGTTGTTTTAGGTTAATGTCTCCGGTTATCCACCTATTTTTTCTTCCTTTTATTTTATTTGTTAGTTCTACCTACTTCTTGCAATGTTTTCAACTGAAATGGTTGATTCACTTATCCGTTTAATTTATATCCTCGGGTTAAGCTTTGGTTAAATTTCCAAGCTATAAAACAATCTAGTGCATGTCAGCTGTTCACATTGTATGCAATATGTTCGGTCTACGCGGTCAGTTATGAAATGAAATTAAAGTTTAATATTTAAACACACTCAGATTGTTGTATTAAGTATTCTAGGGTTTTGTTGGTAAGGATCTCTGCTCATCAATGTTTTGACAGTTGGTGCACTGCCTGGTCATATTTCATTTCATTTATTAAAATGCATTACAACGTCACACAGCACGGAGCCAAAATTGGAACTGTAGTCAGTCATACATCAAATAAATTAAAATTAAAATTACAAATTGAAATTTCCTTAGATTGTATTAAATTAACAATAAGGATAATAAACACTCACATATCATATTATTAATAAATTAATTCATCTTAAAATATAAACAATGCTAATAAATATAATGTCCATGTCAAAAACCATTTTTTTTCTCCCTGGACACATAATTATTAAGTGCGACAGAGATGGTTAGATGCTGTCATAAACGTCATGCTCTCGTGTTCTATATCTTTTACGTGTCAATGGTTTTCAGACAAGTCCTCCTAAAGTTCACTTGCGCCAAAGTACGGGTTAAATGTCCCTAATCCGTGTAAGAAAACCCAAAGTTAACTATAAATTTGACAAAAGATAGTTTAACCCAGGGTTTGTTTTGTTGTTAGACTTTTTAACCCGGGGCGAACTAAATCCTCGGATTATTCCTTAACTGGAGCTTCACGCAAGGGGCCTAAATGTTCTATAAACGATTACGAACGAGTCCATTACGAAATGACATTTGGAAATGCCATCAAATCCGCAGCGACCGACAAATGTCGGCAGTAATTGAATTTCTGATGCGACCTGACTGCCAATGATGTTTACACAGTAACAGGTGTTAATGGAACACGCTGTACATAAGTAAATACTTCAAATAGACTACACAGGATGTACACATTACGACATTTATATACAGGTTTTCATAAATTATGGTTCCAGTCCATTTAAGATAGTCCACAATATCTAGGAAACAGGATCCAATCAAAAACAAACACAAACAAAAATGTTGACCTGGTTAGTCTTAAAAAGTAGTGAGATCTCATGTATAGCCATAATTGGCTAATGCCAAGTCATTAATCGTTCGTATTATGCATTTGATATTTTAATAAGAGAAAACTAAATAAAACAAATACTTTTGATATGAATACCAGAAACAAAAACAAACTTGCAGTTCCACGCTTTAGAGTTAGTAAAGTGAACACATTATTTATTACACCGTGTACGATTTTATAATAAGATACCTGATACTGTAATAAATATGACAGAGAAAAAATTTAAGACCCATATAAGACGGACTAGGCCTATGTCCAGCAGTGGACTAGAATAGGCTGCTGCTGATGATGATGATGATAAGACGGACCTTATGTAGAAATATAAATTTATTCATAAAATTAATTTACATGTCATATAATAAATAATAATAATAATTTTCCAATAAAAAAGTTATGTCAATCAAATATCCCGCTCCTTGTCGTCCCCGGTGCAAAGGTGCCCATAACGCTCGCGGCGTTACCGCGCTGTATCGCTACGGCCAACCTTTGCACCAGGTACAACCCGGAGCGAGGGTCACAGCCCCTCTCCCTTATGTAGAAAGGGTTATTATAAAATAAATGACTACTTAAATGATAAAGAGGCTTGGTCCTAAATTCAGCTCCATCTATGCACATTGTGTACATATATGATTGTATTCATAATTATTGTAAGATATATTTATTTCAAAAGATGTGCTGCTGAAAGTTTCTTTCCTTTCAGCTATAGAGCCTTATGAAGCGGTGGTAGAGTGAAAATAATGACGTTGTAAAAATGTTCTATAACGTACTTACTTACTATAAAAACATTTTGATTTGATTGATTTGATTTGATGCATCATTTTAATTCAGTATTTAATTACATCTCACTGATAAGACTTTATGTTACTTGACCCTTAAAGCTAGAAAAATATTTCTCTTTCCCGCCAACTATACTCACCAACAACTAACAACTCTGTGATCTGATCCCTCATATAATCTCTAAAGATAAAAGTCAAGCTTATACTGTCCATTTGTCATCACACATAAGTTCTAAGCTCATAAAGCTGCAACTAACTTTCGACTTTGCAAAAAGTGCGGTTAGCAGGGCTGCCACAAAACATTATGCGGTGTTGCCCTATTAGTAATTTCACATTACTCTACGTCAGAGTTGTAATTGTTAAAGAAAAAATGTGAAAATTAATGTTGTAATACTCTATTATGTATGTCGTACACAGTTAATGCTATGATAATAAATAATGTTTCCTAGACCTGTGACAAATGGTACGTTCATTGAATAATTTCGCCTTTGAAAAGTAACATGATTTACAAAAATAATTCTACGATTGTTCCTTTTTAAAGATAGATGATTGATTAATTATGATTCGTTTTTATTGGCACCGTCGAAAAATTATCTTTTCAAGGAAAGGAACGGGTAGTCCTATAGGTTGAAGGTTTAAACCTAGCGCCACACTATGCTGAAATTTTAATTACGTCACCGAACGTTCGCCTCAGTTACGCTCACAATACTTTTTAAATTGGCCAAATTCGTGTAGCTACACTGTAACTTCAGATTTTTTAATTTTCAGCTGAACGGATTGATAGAAAAAATGCTTATTTAATTATGAAATTAGTTACTGAAAATTGAATATAACTAAGATTAAAGACAGTAAACCAAAAGGATTTCCATTGAAAACCTAAAATAGGGCCTAACGTTGTAACCTTGGGATCTTCAAGGCCAGAGTGAATAAGCATTTACTGTAACCGCATGCTCCATCGTCGACCTCATCGTCGCTTACCATCAGGCGAGAACGTGGTCAAATGCGGGTTTAGTAGTCAATAAAAAAATAAGATGGAAAACTGGTTCCAAAATTATTTTCAAACCCGTATATTAAATCCCAGATTGCTACAACATAAAACTGCGCCATTTATTCCTCGTTCACCAATGTAACCACGTGTTAACACGAGTTAATGAAAAACCACAATAACTGGTACTTAGTATAATAAAGCACACGTGCGGAGGCAACCCTGTCCGGCGGCCATTACATAAATAATAGCCGCCATGTTTATTGCCGCCATTTTGAAGACAAATGGATAGTTATTACGGCGTTGCGTTTTACATTTACCCTCGTGTTGGAAATTAAAATATTGCGTATTACTATTGTTTATCTCGGGGTGAACCGATCCTTTTGGGTTGTGGCCCAAAGTTGCTGTGGTTTTTTTTATGGAACCATAGAATATTTCTATGCTTTATCTCAACTCTACCTATCTCTACACCGGTGGGAAGAGTAGGAAGAAAAAGTTTCTTTTTATATATTTTTTATTGTAGAGCAGACGAGCAAACGGGCCACCGGATGGTAATTGATCATGAGTCTGGGCTGGTTAAGAGTTAGGTAGTACTGGTAGAAACTGGAAGGTGGTATGGTAAGGTATGACTCTGTGTAGAGTCAGTTTCACTATGACTTAAAGCAGCAATACCCATCACCCATAGATAAATAAATACCTTACAGACTAACATACATAACTAATATAAAAATAAAATATTAATAAATTAAAAGCATTGCTTGTATTCCTGTATTTCGGTTTGAAGGGCAAGAGCCAGCGTAATTACCGGCACATGAGGCACACGATCGAAGTCCTTGAGGTTAGCAGCGCATCAAAAATTCTTATAACTTTACAGTGATGTGAGATGAATATGGGCGACGACAAAAATTTGGCTTATTTGCTTGATAACTCTCCTTATCTAGGTATAGTAAAAAATAGACTGTTCAATTATCTTATAGTATAGTATGGTAATTAAGTACCTTGGTATTTATAAGTATGTTATTGTTATGTAAATAAAATTCACTTATATAACGTTTTCCATAATGATTGCACACCTACTACCTCTTTCTCGAAATCATTTCTTCTGCTCGAACGTTGCCTGGAAGAGATCACTCTTAGCGATACGGCCACCTAAAATGTACTTCACTATTTCCTTTTCTATCTGTTGTTTGTTGTTTTCTATTTGTGCAATAATTCTCGAAGCAAGACTTCTCGTGTTTTCCAAAACTACCCGCTGCTCGCTGCTTACTGTTTTTATAGACGTTTGTTAGAGCTGATACAGGTCACACAAAAAACATTAAATTTAACCTTATAATTAAGTAGTGTTTAGGTTCTGAGGATCATTTACATATATAATTGGGCGGCAACAAAGTTTGCAAATTACAAACTGGCCTAACTTACATTATGTATTTGGGCCAACCTGATTACTTTCAGGTTAACTTAGAAAAGGATTTGGTTTTTTGTATAATCATTTATAAAATAGTGCCGTGTCGTGCCGGCATAAAGAAAAGCACCACTCCAACTCTGCCCGTGAGTGTCGTACGAGGCGATTAAGGGTTTTTGTGGATACTATTCTACACCTTATCTGCCCATAGGAGCGTCGGTGGCCTAGTGGCTAGGACGCCGGACTCCCATGCGGGAGGACCTCCCGCATGGGAGTTCGAAACCATGCCATGTACCAATGAGTTTTTCGGATTTTTTCGAAGACTTACGTACATTTACCGACTGCTCTAACGGTGAAGGAAAACATCGTGAGGAAACCTGCATGTCTGAGGAAATGAAAAGTTTCCGAAGGTGTGTGAAATCCACCAGTCAGCACTGGGCCCGTGGATCATCTCTGTGGATCATGGCCCGTACCCCCTTTCTCAAGGGGAGGCCTGTGCCTCAAGAGTGGGGACATTAATAGGCTGATGATAATGATGATGATTCTACACCTTGTAGACGGCGATAGGCTCTCCACCTATCACGTTTGTGCACCAAATCTTATTGAGAAAATTGGAAACTACCTATGATGAAGGTGATTCCTCTGTCTACTCCATCGGGGATTATGGACGTGATAGTTATGTATTTAAAAAAAAACATTTTACCGTCAGTTAAACGTTGCTGAAGTCTTCTTTAAATTCCGTCCGAATCGCGAAAGGAGATTGGGCGGTTTCCATACCTACCACCTTGTACCCACTTTTCGCCTCCAACCAAACATAGTACGTTTGATAGATCTCACCTAGGACTACATCTTTCATTAAAGGACTAACCTAAGTAGTGTAGGCTAGGAGCTAAAGACTATAAACGGTCTTTATATGAACTTGCTCTGATTTTGTTTATTTTTGTTTCGTAGAAATACATCTTTACATAATGGGAACCAACTAAAGAAATCAATCAAATACACTATGTTTGGAGGCGATACAAAAATAAACAAAGTCAGAGCAAGTTAATATGAAGATAGTTTTTGGTGTCTAGCTGCTGGCCCACACTACTTAGGAAGTACATCCCATAATGAAAGATGTAGTTAGGACTACATCGTTATCTTTATGTTATCTAGGGATAAGATCTATCAAATGTACTATGTTTAATTGGAAGCGAAAAAAATCGAGGAATTTAATATGAAGACAGTTTTTGGTCTCTACCTCTTGGCCCACACTTGGAAGTTTGCCGCATAATGAAAGAGGTAGTCCTAGATGAGGTCTATCAAACGTACTATGTTTGGTTGGAGGCGAAGCCCTGGGTACAAAAGCGCCCAATCTCCTTTCCAACTCGCGAAATGTCTAAGTCGTGAAATATTCAAGCCGCGATATGTCCAAAAAAACATTTTCGACCGTTGCTGATGTCATTCAATATTCATTTTGCGATCTTGAAGTTCCCCGATTTGGACAACTGGACATTTTACTTTGACATTTTCCGACGTACCAAAAAATCTAACAAACCTTTTCTCCAATTTCAGAACCCAGACATAGTTCTGGTCCACTACCTAAACGTGCCATACCCAGATGACAACAAGCTGGCCACCGTGGCTCCAAGCCTGGCTCTTTGGGCTGACAAGAAGGAATGGACGAAGGATGAGCTCGTCAGCCAACTCAAGCCTATGTGTAAGCACTTTTAACTCTTAATAAAGGGATAGGGGATATAAAAGGAATAGAAAGGAAGATTCCAGAGCAACTCTATGATGAAAGGAGAGATTGGAGTTGGTGGATAAACGTAATGTAGTGATTTAAGAAATGCTTTAGCATCATAAGATGGTGGAGCTCGTAGCCTGTTGCGAGCACGGTCCGAAAGTGATCGTGCAGGTTAAGGATGGTTGGATGCGGTTGGTACAAGGTTGGATAACCGCTAGTGGCATATTTCATTTGAGCATCTGATCACGTTAAGCAGTCGGTCCCGGTTGTTGTCGTTCGACAGCAGTCGTTAAGCCATGTCAGAGGCCTACGGGCGCCCTAAACAACTTGGACAAATAGGTTGGTCACTAACCATACGATAAGCAAGACAAAGAAATACCCTAGAATCATTTTGGAAATGTGACGTAATAATGATAGCGTGTAAAACACGAGATGATACGATTACATAGAAAAATAATAAAGAAAGCAAATCGGATGTAATGGAGACAGGAAAACAGGAAAAGGCAGAAAAGCGACGAAAAAAGTAGTTTTAAGGATAATGTATCTGTTAGATGAACTATTATGAAAATTAGCACGTCATGACTAGTAATTACGAGACATGAATAACAGACATAAAACTTATCTCCATAAATTTAAATAGCCCTGACGATACCAGAATTCAGAATAATCAAAGACCTACCTTCCATTAATGTAAAACAGTGGAAACACGAAACTTGCGCCTTCTGTTGAATATTTATGAAATAGGCAATGAAATTATTTTAATTTCGCGAATTAATCTTACCTCCTGTTAAATACTGGTAATTATTTCGTTGAATTTGTTTGAGCTTCCTCGTTATTAATTCATGATTGTCGTATCGTATTCATTATTAATTAATGATGTTTATTAAACAACGAATTGTTTTAATTTTCAGTCTTCAGTGAAGATGAGCCGGATATCAACAACGAATTGGAGATTTCAGTAAGTATACTTACAAATTCTTGAACATTTGTAAATTTTCTCAAACAAAATTTTGATTGGAGTGACTTTTCAAATGACAGATTTGTTTTTTAGTTTAGTTTTAGCTTTAGTTTTATCCTAGTATAGTATGATAATTAATTACCCTGGTGTTGAAAGATATTTTTAAACGATTATTAATAACGTTACTAATGACCTTTAAAAGTGCCATTATAATGAAATATTAGGGCAAAATGTTCCAGACGGCGGAGACGGTGGAAGCCATCGTCGGACAGCTCATGGAGAAGCAGCGAGCGGCCAGAGCGGCTGCGTTGGCGAGGCAGCTCGAATGCGGCTGCCCCGACTCCACCTGCCAAGACTCCCGGACTTGTGCTCATCCCCTTCGACGCATCCAGGCAGCGAAACCACCACCTTCAGACCACCATGTCTCTTCAACAACCGGCCCATCACCCCGACCCATGTCCCAACCACCTCGCCAGTACACGAGAGATCACAGACCATCAGCACAAAATGCTTCACCATTGCTATTATCCCTAGGACAGATACAAGGAGGAGGTGGTCTGTTAATATTGAACGGAGCTGGAAACGCTACACAGCAACACTCGTCTTTAGTCTCACCTTTATCTGTGACGTCTTTCGTTTGCGAAGAGCCAAGAGATAGGTATCGACAGCAATACAAACCAACCTTTGTATTGAAGCGTGAAATCCCAGATAGCCAACCCTCGTCGTGTCTCCACAACTCCGAGTCGACGTTCGAAGTCGACAGCCAAGTCAAGGAGAAAATAGAAGTGAATAACTTTGATAGAAAAATAAAATTGGAGCCGAGGATTAGGAATCAAATAATAGCTAGTGCTCCTGCAACCCCATCTAGGTATCCAGATTTAGTGGAACGATTAGAAAATAAAGTTTTAACAGACTGTGATGATACTCTAGTGTTATTAGGTACTGATGGACATTTAGGGCCTTCGAGTGGATTCTTTGATGAAACCTTGGAGCTGTCACATGAAGATATTCAGAAGACGCTGTCAGCTAATATGCCTACGTGTGAACTAGATAGGAGCGGCATTCGATCTACTGAAACAGCTAATGTGATGGTGTCGGGGATAGATACAATGGACTTTATAGAGAGTTGTGAGGCTGTAGCGTCGCCGACGCATGTAGTAGATGACAATGTGTTCGTGAACCTGGACGCTTTTGATATGTTAGGAGATTTCCCTGAATTGGAAGTTTTGGATCCCAGTTCTATATCGACTCATCCTGTGGTAAGTTTATAAAAAAAACTCAATTTTCGTTAAGCAGGTACTTAATTTGTTGAGTCAGATGACCCTTGGTTCTTGACATCTGCCATCAAGAGACGCCACTGCTCCTTCTGCCATTGCCGTGCAATGAAATCTCCTCTCGGTTTCTATTTTGTTTGGATTTGTTCTAAATTAATTCATAACCGTGTGCGCTTAGTATGATAAATTCTAATGTTCTTTTAATGATATAAAGTTTTACACAATTACTTCCAAATCTTAAAGCTATTACGCTCTAGATGTCTACGGACAAAATAATCCAATCTCTGAACATTATTTCTAATTTTTCCAGTTATGTGGCAAATCGCCTCCAGTCGAAGAACCGCCAGAGAAAATGCAAACAGAATGCAATGGAGACGAAGCTCTCAGCATCACAGACTATTCTCCAGAATGGGCGTACCCTGAGGGAGGTGTGAAGGTGCTGGTGGCTGGACCGTGGTCTGATACCAATGACCAGTACACGGTGCTGTTTGATAACTTCCCAGTGCCATCGATTTTGGTCCAGAATGGATTACTGAGGTGTTACTGTCCAGGTTTGTTGTATTTGAAGATACTTTGGTTATAAATTTATCAATGACTATTGTTGTCTGCCCTGAAACAATAATACTTACTGCCATGAAGGAACGAACGCCCGGGGAGGGACCATTTTTTCTTTCATCCAAGCCTACCGTGATTTGAAAGATAGCATGGGATTTGCAATCAATTTTTCCTGCTGATCCCCAAGCTTCATTTTGAAGAGAACACCTGCAGTTCGCCTTATGTTGGCGTTGGCTCATTGGCTGGAATGAAACTGTACTGTACTGTGTGTGTAGACCAGTAGTAGTAGTAGACCATGAGATTGTGGAGGCATAATTATGTTCAATACTGGTAGCAAAGATTCTGACACTGACTAACCTTTTCTTTCTTCACACTACACTGTCGCTAATATCTTTAATGTCCAATTAACTTCAGAGGTTGCCTGGAAGAGATGGCTTTAAGCGATAAGGCCGTCTTTGTACATATCGTGCTATTATTCCTGTAGTTTTTACTTTTCCTGATTTTGTGTACAATAAAGTGTTTCTATCTATCTATCTGACTAGTGGCCACTGACTAGTGGCTTGTGTCATTCAGTACCTATCTATTGTTTGCTGTAGTACCAAGATCATTATCATTATTAGCACCAGTGTCAGAATCTTTGCTACCAGTATTGAACATAATTATGTCTCCACAATCTCATGGTCTACTAGATGTTTCTCGTATCCATATTTTGTAGGTCACTCTTCTTCCGATTATCATGCCTTCGAACTGTCAAGGTTATAATTTGCTATAAAATATTCCTTGCATTTGTAACAATAAATGTTAAAATACTAGACTTTAAAAAAATCAACTCTCCTAATTCCAGCTCACGAAGCAGGTCTGGCAGCATTACAAGTAGCTCGAGGAGGCCGCGTGGTGTCCGATACAGTGGTGTTCGAGTATAAAGCCGGGCCTGCGCCGGCGCCGACGTCACCGGCGTCCGCGCCGTTGCCGTCGCTAGACTTCAGACGGTTCTCGCTGCTGCAGCGCTTGCAGCGGCTGCATGGGAGGCTGCAAGTGAAGAGTGAACCTGTTGATGACAATAGTCAGGTAGGTACAGTATGAATACAATATCTTGATCAGGACGAGGTGGAAGCGGCGCGGCGTGAACACACGTCAGTTAGTCGTCTGATTTTTTTCGAACTTGGCGGCCACCCTCCCATGTGATATTTAGTATATACAATGAATACAGTATATACAGTGAATAGGCATTTACTGGACCCGCATGCTCCATCGTCGACCACTTCGTCGCTTACCATCAGGCGAGATCGAGGATAAATGCGAGTTTAGTAGTCAATAAAAAAAAATAAAAAAAATATAGACTTAAAAATTCCGAGGCCTACTCGATTCCAATTGAGCCATAAAATTTCATCAGACATCGATAGCGGCAGGCCCCGAAAAGGTAAGTCGTGGGTTTGAATCCCGCTCCCGGCAAAAAAAATCACACTGTTCTAGATTTCTATTTTTCACTATATGAAAAGGCAAAGGCTCAGGTGGCTTTAGAGTAAAAACAAAACCCTTGATCCATCAAAAGTCAGGTTTATTCGCAATTAAAACTGTTATTTCCAGATCGAAGACGTCCAGATCTACTCCAACCCTAAATTCGAAGAGCGCCTGGTCTCGTTCTGCCGATCCCTCAGCTCCCGGTCAACTGGAACCTCAGAGGGTTTCACGACTGAACCTGGCGAAGACGGCTCCACGATCCTGCATCTCGCTGCGGCTCTTGGGTACACCAAGTTGACTACAGCGCTGCTGCGATGGAGACAGGATGATAGTAGCCTGGCGTTGGAGAAGGAAGTCGATTTGGGAGCGAGGGATAGTGATAATTGTACGCCTTTGGTAAGTTGCTCTCACTTTTTTGGGTTGTTATTTTATATCTTTTTTGTGGATTCTTTCTAATGGAATCTTTACTGCGAGGAAACAAAATACTCAATTTTCTTTGGATTCGAAGTCAGATTCAATGCTATTTACTGATGACAGCCAGCACCAATTAGAGACACAGTATGTGTCTTCTAGCAAATTTTGCAATCCACCCCGCACAATTCAGATTGCTCGCTAGAGAAGTTTTATATGCTAACCGCGTCTGACAGTTGGCGTATGCGATGTGAGCTTCCCATATTAGTCAGGCATTCAATCTATCAATGAAAGAAATGGAAATATAAGTGCAATTGCACAAACCGTTTAGCTCGCTGTCAGTGCTCACATCATCAACCTAGCTAGAGGATAGCGGGCTACTAGTCTGATTTCTCTGGTTTCTAGTGTTGAAGAATATAATTGATTACTACTAAACTAACATATGCCTTATGATAACAGTCAGTTTTCCAGAAAATGTTGAGCTAAGACTCCGTACCAGTATTTTTCGTTGCCTCGGAGAGCACGTTAAGCAGTCGGTCCCGGTTGTTGTCGTTCGACAGTAGTCGTTAAGCCATGTCAGAGGCCTACGGGCGGCCTGAACAACTCTGACTATAGGTTGACCACTAACCACACGATAAGCAAGCAAGTTTTTTTCTAAGATTTTCTATACTGACTGATACATTGTAAGTCATGCAACATTCCAGATGGTGGCAAGCGCAGCAGGTCACGTCGAAACAGCGGTGGTACTCGCGCGGTGGAGCGCAGGGACCCGACTCGAGGCCGGAGCGCGGCAGGCGTCTGCAGCGGCCAGGAGGTCGGGCCATACTCGTCTTGCAGCACTGCTGGACAGGATACATCCACCTGCTAGGGATGGAGTCTTTCTCAGACCTCATAGGTAAGATTACCGTAGTCTCTTCGATTGTAGAAATCAAGTCCTCATCATCTTCAGTCTATTCGTGCATTATCATTTCACATCTGCAACCAGGTTGAGCCCAGTACTACCTTATTACTTTGTTAGGCCCAGGCTTTCCTTTATAAGAGGATTGACGAGGATGTACTGGTGATGAACTGATGATTCACCATGCGGGCTTAGGAAAGGCTTAGGCTTACTAATTGCCAGATTTCATAACTTCCTCAAGCAAGTACCATACGAGTTTCCCCACCCGATAGTAGTTCACACACAGCACCTACATACCGCCCGCGCCGGCGCGGGCGGCGACTCGTTTCTGGCGCTTACACGCGCTATCGGCGTATTCCAGGCCGCTTCTCCCAGATCCCTCCCTCCCCAGCGACGTCCTAAGCCGAGGTCCGTACCCACCTGGGTGCCGTCGCTTCTTATAGTAGCTTTAAAGTCCTCCTTACTTAGCGCTCGCCCCAAAAACCACGGTGAAGCTGTAAAGGTCATTAGGACCAACAGCATAAGTCAGTTCGAAAAAAATTCCTGGATTTCATAACTTCCTTAAGCATGTACCATACGAGTTTCCCCTTAAATCTTCTTTGATCTTTAAATCCCTCGTAAAACAAACACATCAGGCTATACAGCCTTTGGTAAGCGATAATAACTTATTTGACACATCCATACAAATGTCTACAAGTTATAATAAAAACTTATTGCAACAGAGTTCTACAGGTAATAGTTTGATGAGTCTTTCATTGTACGTGAGTCTTCGAAAAAACTAAAATACTAATGGCCATTGTTGGACTTGCGATGATCTGGGATATGAATGTAGACAGTAAGATAAATCTTGTAATTTCTGTATTTCCAGCCTGTCACAAAAAGGCCGAGCGGGCAGTTTGGAGAGCAACCTGGTGAAAAGGCCATCGATTGACAGCGGCATCAACATGGCGGATGCGTTCAGGTCGAGTTCAGCTACCGACAACAAGCCTGAGGGCAAGTCCACTGCCAGGTAACTGTCTTATTACTTTAGAGAATTTAATTTATAGAGAAGAGTGAACACGAACCTAAAAGCGAGCATGCGTGAAGAAACGAATGAATGTTGAGGAAGCAAGATAAGCGTACCAAGATTCATAGCACTATGCGTAGGGGCATAGTAAAAAAAGTAAGTAAGTAAGTAATATGTTTATTTCACACAGCAATGACCGAAACAGTTATAATTATAATAAAATAATTATGTAGTCAAAGGTAAACATATCTAAATCATGTATGATGGACTGCTGTTTTTGTGAAAAGGGCCTCAACTCAGCTTATTGCTGCAGACAAGAATGCCTCCAGCGCTGGTATAGTGTGAAGATTTGTAAGTCGCGGCACCCGCGTGGTTTCCATTTATCTCAGCCACTAATAAAAAGAGGCTGCAGGCCCAGCAAAAGATAGCTCTCAGAGTGTGCACGGGAGCGGGTCGTTATGTCAGGAATGACGTGATAGCCCGCGACGTGCAGATGGAAACCATTCAGGTGTTCGTGGGATTCAGTGTATGATCGCGCCGACAACGGTCCCCACGAATACCTGAGGAATATCGCCCCACTGCACGCGCGCCCTCCTGTCGCACGGTACCAAAACTAAACCTTAAGCCCGTTTAATTTAACGGCACCAAACACCGGGGATGTAGTGACACCCCGCCCTTCTGTCCGGGCACGAGGTTCGCGGCCAGGCCCGCACGCACTTCAGGGTTCGAGTGGACGATCCGTTTGATTGATTGAGATTTGTATGTATAAATGTATGTGGAAGAATGAAGAAGAGCCCTGATTCCGTGCTATTGAAAACTTCTACGGGAGCTTAAACACAATTTGTTTTAGCAAGCATTGATTTATTTAAGCAAATTGAAGCTGTATTTAATATTGAGCTATATCAAGACTACCCCGGATCTGCTGACGTATGTTCTATATTATAGGACTATTTTCAGTCATTTACAGTATATTTACACACGAGATATTTTCACGTATTCCGGGGTTGCTATAAAATACCAGTAGGGATTCGTAAATCGCAACATGATTCAGTATTGAAACTTGAACAAGTTTTATAAATATACTGTTTCAGGTGGGAACGAAGCATGTCTCTGCCGTTGGATTCAGACAACTCTGAAGATAGCCTTGGTGACTCCAAGATCGGAAGACGTATGGATCTGGCACTCTGTAAGTTTTTAAACGCTCGCCAGGTTACATTCCATAGTCATTTCGATTTCATTTGCTGGTGATTATTTATTTGTATCGGCACGGCGCCTAATTTTTGAAAGGTTGTAATTTTCGGGTTTTCGTTTGGTGCGTTCGCGTTGGTAAAAGGAGTTTCGGCGTCATTGTCAGCGGTTCGTTTGCTGTCAAGTGAAGTTAAGTTCCTTCCCACATTAACAACATAAGAAAGAATATCTAAGACTTCTTTAGTTATCCATAATTGGAACTCAGTTGCATTTACGAGCAAGATGTTGCACCTGTTAATGATCTTCAATAAACTAAAGGAGAAAGGGAAGCCTGTGGGATAATGAGAAGGAACTGAACTCCTCTTGTGGAGGCTGACACTGAGCCGTTGTCCAGGCGAAACGGCGCCGGGCGCGGCGAGCCCGCTCATTGACGTGGAGGCGCTGTCCGACAGCTCCTCCCGCTCCCCGCCGCCGCCGCCGCCGTCCACCGCAGGTCAGTTCGCTGCGATACTGGAAACGGTGTAGACAGCTCTATGTAAATCCCCAAATAAACCAACCAACAAAAATACGTATGAAAACCATAGGAGTTTAAATGGTCTAGCTAGTAAACAAAATGATGTTACAAGTATATCGTCCACGTAAGTGAAGACGCGTTTAGTGAAATATGTTTTAAAAATCGATGTAGAAGTAGGTAATATTAATTCTTAGGGCACAAAAAGTCAAACGAAACTAAATAAACAGTATTCTAAAACAAAATTATAGATTACAGCACTAACATTGGCACCTTTCGCAACTAATATTTATTGATAATACGCAATAAACATCTCAGCAATTGTTTGTTCCGATTTCATAGATCTTTCTAGATAAATTTAAGCAAAATAATGTTGCTGTGATAAAACAATTTCATCAGGAACAGGTTTAAAAGTAAAATATTGAATATTACTACAATAAATACATAAAACTGTTCTATACAATTTCAAGTCGCAGCTTCCCTCCCTTCGTCCTATCTATCGATGTTGTGAATGTAGTAGTTGCATCGCCGCTCTGGCCGCTCGATCCTCTTCTTCTAACCAATGTCGTCTGTGTATCTCTTTCCCTCTCTGTCGCTAGTCTAGCCCTGAACGTGAACACAATATTTTGGTAGACCCACTTGTAGTTTCTTCTATAATTTCGTATCCTGTTATGAGCAGAAATCTATGTTGGTGTTAGTGTATTTCAATTTAAGTTGAACCGAATTTCTTTATAATATGTTTATAATTATTTTTATACTTTATCCACAGCGATTTTCCAATAGTAAAGTTTGTGTTTACGTTTGGAAAATTATTACTATTTATTTCGGTTCAACTTATTCGATGTTGTCCATCGATGTCGCTTTAAATGGTTCGTATTGGTCTATCCACTATCACTGTACTTTCAAACACATCTAAATCGATTGGCATTTCAATTTCTTCAACTTCAGTACACCTCAATACTACGTTGTCAAAAGTCAGTACACCTTTTTTATGAAATCGTACAAAAATACCCGACAATATGACACTGCATGGCTCAATCGCTTGCATGATCGATATTTATATTATTAGAAGCTTTTTATGTGTAGTGTTTTAAAGTTGCTATAAGAACAGGTAAGTGCTTTACAGATACTTTTAATAAACCGAATTATAAACCTCGATTAATGTTATTCGATTTTTTTAAGAGTGTTTAAAGTTCAAATACCTATGAGTTATAATTATAACAGTGAAAAACTTTGATAATAATTTTATTTTTTTATTTTCTCTTGTAGTGTTATTTTTATGTATTAATTGAATGGTCCTTACGATTTTTATGAATATTCACTTATCTTTCTCTTTGTTCCTTGCAAAGAAAAAGATGTATGAGATTATTAATGTGTAGGAATGTCATAGTTCAACAAAGTATCTTGTTCGATGTACGCTATATCTATACGTAGATAGAACTATGTGAAATCACCAAAGCAGCTATTGTTGTAAGTTTTCAAAGTTATTCAGTCTTAAAGTACACAAATTATGTAACAAAATTCATCTGGTACTTACTTCTTTCTTCATTAGAAGCTACATTGGGAGTTAACTGGGAGTTAAACTTATACTTGCTAAAATATGATATAAACTTATGTTATATAAATTGTGTACGAATTTAAGACATTCTGTGATAAAATGACCTTTGAAAAATCTGTAGTCATCTCATCGTGCTATAAAACAGAAGTATTACAAAAGTGAGGTCCTTTTTATTACAGAACGTAGTGTGTTGGTGTGATATGTTCCACGTCATATAAAACGTTTCAGGGGAGCAGGATGACCGGGTGTTCACGTTGGCGGAGCAGATCATTGCAGCGATGCCGGATAGAATAAAGGTCAGTTCACCTTAGTTTTAAAATGAGCATCTAATGTTATGGAATAAACGTGTCGAACGACGGTATACAATGTATCTCGATGCTTTTAGATTCGATTCAACAAATGGAATTAATAATAATATCCATTACTATTTCGATAATTTTTTTTGTCAGCTCTATAATAATAAATACGTTGAACGTTTTTCTGTCAAAAATTTGTCACTTTTAAATAATTTCTAAATTATATTTATAACACAGATAAACTGAAAAATTTCTTTATAATAAACTTGAAGGGTACTCGAGGAGACACAGTACATAATACAGCCAAAACATTATCTCCTATTCAACCGGGTAGTCACTAGGCATTCCGTTTAACGGCCTACCTGAGCAAGTTTTGAATGCTGAAACTATAAACCAATTTAAGAATAGATTGGGACAAACGAAACTTGCAGAAACAGGCTAACCAGCATTGCTGCTTGCCTGCTAATACAAAAATAATACGAGTAATAATTTGTAAGCCCTTCTGATTATTCCCATTTGGGCGATATGAAACAAATCAACCATATCCCATCAAAACATTTTTGTAAAAAGAGGCCAGGTCTCGTGCTGGTCGTGTGGCCATAAAATGTAGTGAGATTTCATGTATAGCCAAGTATTCGTTCGTATTATGAATTTGGCTCTTTAATTTTATTCATAGAAAACTAAATACCGTTGATGTATCAATTTCATTAGGTATTCATAGCTCAATTAAAATACTATGTGATTTGGTCGTTGCGCAGGAGTGCAAGACTTCCCCCCTCTCCCACAGTTCCCCTGCTTTTCCCACATTTCTCCATCTTTTCCCACCCTCCCCACCTTTCACCACTCATCCTCACATCCCCTTGCTTTTCCCCACTTCCCTCAGTCTTTGCTTTCTCCCATTTCACGAAATTTTCCCCACTTCCACTTATTTACTTTAGCTTGTGAACCTCTCCTGACGTCTAAAATTTCAGCTTTCTAATAATCTCTGATACTAATTTATAGGCAGATTAAAACAGGTCGAAATGCTTCCAGAAAAGGGTGGTAGTACCCCTTTTTTCTGCTCGATTTAGCAGGGGCACTACTGCTCCAGATTAAATCTGCCATCAAATTCTAACTTTCTGAAATAAACCTGATGTCTACAGAACGAAAGCTCGTCTCTCCTGTCCGGGTGCGGGCTGGACAGCGGCGCGGGTGGCGGCGACGACACGCTGATGGTGCCTCTACTGGATGATACCACCACCTTCAACAGCGAATTTAGCTTCGAGTTCTGCGATAATACTTACAGGTCAGATAATTTGAAAATTATGCCCCGTTAGGAATATAAAAGAGCTGTGAAGAATGCCACTGGTTTTATAATAGTACTGCTACTAAATTTATAACACTGTTATTAAATGTTGTATTTTGAACTGTTATGTGGCGACTCACGACGCGCGCCACTACTCACATCGGTGTAGAACGCGCTATTGAAATTTTCCTGGCACTTCGTATATTTATGAGTTCCAAACATCCATAGTACGACCAGGACATCTGGTCACCAGGCACAACACTCCGCCTGGTGGAAGATCTTCCCTTTTCCCTTTCATACAACTGACGTTACGTCATCCATGTCCTCACATAGCGCGTTCCTTCATGTTATGTTCACATA
The DNA here is from genome assembly GCA_947369225.1 of Hofmannophila pseudospretella. NCBI lineage: Eukaryota > Metazoa > Arthropoda > Insecta > Lepidoptera > Oecophoridae > Hofmannophila > Hofmannophila pseudospretella. Next base: position 1,804,448 of record OX376324.1, read on the forward strand.
AGCCTGTAAGTTGTAAACATTGTGTGTAAGTAATAAATAAATAAATAAAAATAAAAATTCCGCGCAACAGTTGAAAACCAGGATAAAAGTAATGGCACCATATTATCCAAGTGTATCCCGTAAATGCATATATTGATGACATAATTATCTCTAGTTTTAATAAACGAAAGAAAAGGGTAATGATTTCACCGCAATGTTCAAAAGTATAAACCTGGTATCTTATCTTATGACAGGGGGCCAGGGATAACCCCAGCGGCACTTCGACCCTCAGGGATCTTTTGTGCTCACCCCTTACCTTAGTCTCCTTCCTGTTCCTTAAAGATGCTTTGCATCAAGGACGCTATACAGCTTACAGGAGCCTATAGTCCTCTGGTTTCGGGTAGGCTACCCCCAGAAGACTCATACGCCCTCCAGCAAGCGAGTCACATTCGCACAGCAAGTGTTCCATTAACTCAACGGTGTCACCACAGGCTCTGCAGATGGGATTGTCTGCCAGTCTCATCTTGTGTAGGAGGTTCTTAGTGTCAAAATGGCCAGTGAACGGCCCCTACAATGAGGCGGGTGAGACTCCTGCTATAGTTGTAAATTTTTCTGCATCCAGTCGTGCCACCATTTCCAATGAACCTCTTAGAGTGTTTAGTAGTAACCCGGTAGCTACTTATAGCTACTGAAACAGCAAAATCAAGATACATTTCACTACCGACTTGGATAGTGGAACTGGCTCTTCTATATTCTGTCGGAACAAATGTATAGCTTTAATATATAGCTCTACTTACATTAAAGATAAACATTAAGATAAATTAATTGCCATCTCTTGATTAACTTAATGTACGAGTATCTACTACAGAAGTATTTAATGAATTAAAACTATATTAAAAGTATAGTTTGACGGTGGCAATTGGTGACGATTCAGTTTTTGCTGGCATGGATTCCGGAGTCATGAAGACCCACGAAGACCCATGCCAGCACCTTAAAGTACATTGGCTTAAATCGTCTCTCTCTCAAGCGAAATTACTCTTAAACAAACCACTCCTTGATTTACCAATCTAAGACGATCAATCATAGTCATCGTTTGACTAACAACGGCCCGTACGCGGTCGGTATTTTCAAAGAGCAAGACGATTTGAGCGAATGCACTTTACGTAGATGCAAATGTGTAACGGGCTGGTTTCCGCAACTCACCGTCTAAAGCACCTATTTTACGAGTCAGGCCTCCCTTTGCACAAGGGGTACGGGTCATGATCCACCGAGCGGGCCCAGTGCTGTGCGGTGGATTTCGAACGCCTTCGAAAACTTTTAATTTCCTCAGACGTGCAGGTTTCCTCACGATGTTTTCCTTCACCATTAGAGTAGTCAGTAAATGTACGCAAGTCTGCGAAAAAATCCGAAAAACTCATTGGTACATGGTTTTGCATGGTTTCGAACCCGGACCTCCCGAATAAGAGTCCGGCGTTCTAGCCACTAGGCCTCCACGCACTTGGACTTGCAGTACGATAAAACCATGCAGTACGATGTACCATTGAGTTTCTCGTATTTATGGAAGACTTACGTACATTTACCGACTGCTCATCGGTGAAGGAAAACATCGTAAGGAAACCTGCACACTGGGATGACCAGTGTGTAAATGGGGTAAGCACAAAAGATCCTCAAGGGTCGAAGTGCCGCTGGGTTATTCCCGGCCCCCTATCATAAGATAAGTTGATGGTAAATTTCTTTTTGTCCCCACAGATACTGCGGCGGCTCCACCCCCTGCTCATCAGGGTCAGTATCCCCGGGCTCGGCGCTGTCCCCGCCGCCGCCATCCCCGCGCCCCGCACTCCCATCAGCCCCCTCGGCCACGCTGCAGGAGTTCCTCAACGCCACCACGCATTTCTCCAGTCTTACTTTGAACGGTAATACATTTTTATTTATAGAGTTTAGTCTGTTTGCTTTGACTCAGATTATGTTTTCTTTTTTACCTTTATGAGTCCACCATTGTTTGTATACAGACCATTGCTGTCAATGATAAAGTACACCGCAGAGCAAGTATGGAAAAAAAGCCCGGGGATTTTTTTTACGTGTTTTGATGCATATAACAAAATACTACAAAAGTAAAAACTTTCGAGAAAAAAATGATAAGTGAAAATTCACCTGAAATCACAATTAAAATTGAAATTGAAAAATAATATGTATTTTTTAGATAGACAGGGTTTTGCATTTTTTTGAAGCTTCATTATTACTACTTCGTTACTATCAGAAATTTCGCATTTAAAGCGTACCAGCGGCCTGATTCTTTTTCAGTAGTTGGCCAATAAGCCACAATGCAAATCATAGAAATGGAGAATGCTTTCTAAATAATGAGATGACATTTATTGAACAAAGTAGTGATACAAAAATACTTAAGCTAAAATTACAAAATACCTAACTTTCTACCTACCTAACCAATTAAACAATTAATTCTAAACAATTGTTAATACTCTAGATCGTGAACAACGCGAGCTCTACTCGGCGGCAATAACCATACAAAAAGCGTACCGGCAGTACCGCGGCCGACAGCTGCAAAGAAGAGCTGCTGCAGCCGCCATCACCATCCAGAACTGTTACAGGCGGTATAAACAGGTAGGTAGGCGTGTTACAACACCCACCTGACCTACGTCGATCGATGTAAAGTGAGAAAGAAAGAAAATAGAAAGGAAAACACTGACACAACACAACAACAACATATGTCGCCGATAGACATGGATCGATTGATGTGGTGGCTTTGGCTGATCGACGGATACCGGTCGATAAAACAATCGATCGACCACGAAGAACCATTTCTGTCATTGATCGATGACGAATAGATGAAATGACGTTATGAAGGATCTTAAAATTACATAAGTAGTTCCAGCATATTCTACCACATTGTGGTGTGCAAATTTATATACTAGATACATTTTACAAGCAAAAAAAATGATACAAAACTAATTATCTAATACTGTAGCACAATTTACAACCCAGTTCACACATCCCACCGGTAGATGACGGTACGCTCAAAATAGAACGCGCTGTAATACGTCTTGTTGTACCAACGAGTGACGTTTCATTCATCAAGTCGCCTTGTCCCTGCCCTACAATCCACGCAACCTTTACTACAATACTCTTTAGATTACATGTTAGACAAGAACTCTTACAAGGATCACAAATTACCAATTCCTAATAATAATATGAGATTGGTTGAACAGGAAGTTGTTAGATATCAGTCCAATCAGGAATCTAATTTACCTATCTTGCCATTTAAATTATGTTTTGACAGATTTCACAGGAAGGAACACAGCGCCGTGGAATTAATATAATATTTGATGTCAACAGTTCGCGTACCTGAAGCAGATGCATGCTGCAGCCACCGTGATACAGCGAGGGTACCGCACGCATCGGGCTCGGAGGCTATCCGCTACACACGTCAAGTGAGTCTTATAGGAGTATCTTATCTTATCTTATGATAGGGGGCCGGGAATAACCTCAGCAGCACTTCGACCCTTGAGGATCTTTTGCGCCTACCCCATTTACACACTGGTCATCTCAGAGTGCAGATTTCCTCACGATGTTTTCCTTCACCGTTAGAGCAGTCGGTAAATGTACGTAAGTCTTCGAAAAATACGAATAAAAAGTACATGGCACTGCACGGTTTCGAACCCGGACCTCCCGCATGGGAATCCGTTGCCCTAGCTACTGTGCCACCGACGCTCTTCTTAATCTTATCCGAGTAACTTGAATCTATAGAAAAAGTTGGCACCCCATTTCCATTTCATTTCTTGCTGTCATGGGTATTACAAAGTCTTAAAAAGGTATTACAGCACCAATCATGAGCCCTGGCTAGCCCAATTACAACGTCTGTAGTTCTATTTCTATCCAATTTCAATTTAGTTTTCGTTCAAATTCTATGCGTACCAAATCGCATTCTGCTGACGCATAACTCTACCACTGCCACTGTACCTTGGAAGGAACTTATGTTCGATCGACGTTTTAATAGAATGCACAAATACGTTACTGTTCGATCGATCGTTGACTCGATCGGAACTTAACTGAAATTGGATCGTTAGTGGATAGTAGCATACGAAACACGTCATAACGATGAAGTTTAGATTCTATTTAGTTACTTTGTATATAGTGAAATCGATATCCTGTTAGGACATAGCAATTTTAAATAGAGTAAATTAAATTAATGATTAAAATATGAATTAAATATTAAAATTGAATTGAAATTAATTTTAGAAGATATAAAAAAAGTGGTATATAATAAATTATAGTGGTTCTATGAATTATGGATAATAATGTTTCACAGGAGGACATATTCACAAAGACGCCAGAACCAAGCAGCGAGGAAAATACAGCAGTTCATGAGACAGTCTAAAATCAAGTAAGTCATAATTATACAATTTTCTTCTTAATCCTTATTAATTATTACATAATTATTATATTTATAACTATTATAATACAGGATGTCTTAGTTAGCGAAGTCTGTGTAATTTATGAATAAAATAAAGGGGAACGGTGATTAGGGGGTCTAACTACAGCTCAGATAACAGCAAAGGGGATATCTGAATATTAATATTTATTTCCCACAGCATCTGATAAATCAATTTTTCAGTAAGTGTCTATTGTATTATATGGGTCATATAATATTAATATGGTTTATATTAAAAAAAATACAATTTTTATTTTTATTCATAAAATTAATTTACATGTCATATAATAATAATAATAATGTTCCAATAAAAAAATAATGTCAATCAAATAGCCCGCCCCTTGTCGTCCCCGGTGCAAAGGTGCCCATAACGCTCGCGGCGTTACCGCGCTGTATCGCTACGGCCAACCTTTGCACCAGGTACGACCCGGAGCGAGGGTCACAGCCCCTCTCCCTGAGGCGACGGCCAATCTCTGCTACTGGTTTATATTATATAATATTAATATTATTTCTTGACGCTTTCTATAGTCTTTTATTAATACATTTCTTTGTCCGATTTTTGGTTATAAATTATGTGTTATGTATGACAATAAATGGTCAAAATAATTAATAATTTTTAATGATTATTTGTTCTTCTATTTCTAGCAAACAAATATTAAGTACGGTACTTTAGAAAATCCATATATTGTATTAAAAATATCATCGAATAACTGCTCGTAAATCTAAACAAAAGACTATAGAAACCAAGAAAAATATCATTAATATTACATGAACCATATAATACTATAGGTATCTACTTAACTCATATGTATTTAGGAAAGTGTAATGCGTCATTACCCTTCTCCAAATATTTGCTAACAAAATACTAAAATAACTATTTTAATCTATATTTACCCATAGAAAACGGTCCCTAATATTCCAAATATTATATATTCTATGGATTTATTCGCAACCCTTTTTGGCCGTCTAAATTGTTTACCCGAATTCCCGGAACTAATACAGGCGACTTCATTATGGCATTACAAAAGGGATCAAAACCCTTCTGAATGGAAAAGGGATGTAAGAATATGAAATATAATAAGAGTATCTTTCGCTTCATCGAATAACCTTCGTAATCATATGTACAGAACCCTTTTAGGGACCAGGGAGTTAAGTTTGCGAGTTATGGGGGTTTCCCACATTTAAATTAAAGTTAGGGGGATTGTTATTTGGAAAGGTATTTCAGAATGAAAACTACCGTACTCATACTCTTTAATAAGGCCGTTAGGTACATTTCTGACTGCTTGATTACGTCATGAATTACATCATACAATCTATTTCTATTCTATTCTATCTGATTAAGTAATATAAATTATTTTATACAAAGAGGAGGTCCGGGTTCGGAACCATGCAATGAACAAGAATAAGAATAGTTTATTTGTGCAGTAAGATGACAAGGTATTCATAGTCCATACACCAGTAGGAACTTAAGCATAGGTTATATTAAACTAAATAAAATTAGTGAGCAACAAGTTAGTTTACAATAAACGCTGAGCTCCGAACTAGGAAGTTCCTGTATCTCGGAGGACAGCTCCGGAGGAATGCCATGTACCAATGAGTTTCTCGGATTTTTTCGAAGACTTACGTACATTTACCGACCGCTCTAACGATGAAGGAAAACATCGTGAGGAAACTTACATATCTGAGGAAATTGAAAAGTTTCCGAAGGCGTGTAAAATCCATCAATCAGCACTGGGCTCGCTCGGTGTATCATTCCTTGTGCAAGGGAAGGCTTGTGTCCCAACAGTGGGGACATTAATAGGCTGCTGTTAATGCTGATCATGATTTTATACAAAAAATCTATATATACGTTGATAGAAAAATCAGCCCGAAACATACAAGGAAACACACTATGCTGAAGTTAAAAAATTACAGCCGTACCTTTGATTCTTTGACTAAATTAGTAAGAATTTAAATTTTTGGTAATTACTACTCAATAACTTTTGCAATCCATTCCCGTGGTACTACCAGTTGTATCACTGGTAGTACCACGTACCACGAGTAAGTCGCGATTCATATAGATGTAGTAAATGTATACAGACTAAATGTACATCAGGTTTATACCCTTTAGTATGTTGTCGCATTAACTTATATGATACATTCATACGAATGTCAAGGAATCATAACAAAGATTTATTGCGACAGGGTTTCACAGAGTATAACTTGATGTCTTCTACTGTACAGCCTAGAATATGCTTGTTGACTTCACTTCTCAGCTTGAACGCTTGATTTATAAATTGGAATATTTCAATTAGAACTTTTTTCTGCTCGTAATTATGTAGCAAGCACCTGTTATAAGGTACAATTACTTAGTACTTTATATGTTAGTATATATTTTTCACTTATTAATACTACCTATCTACAATTAAATTTATTTGTGTTGTTAGTATCTTTGTCCTCTTGGACAGGTTTTGGCCAGCCATCGGTCATGGTCCAACAGAATACCAGCGCTGGAGGCATTCTTGTCTGCAGCAATAAGCTGAGTTGAGACCCTTCTCACAACAGCAGACCATCAGACATGATTTCGATATGTTTACCTTTGACTACATAATTATTTTGTTATAATTATTGTGTTAAATAAATGTATTACTTTGTTACTATATGTACATTAATTAGGCACTTTTAGATCATCTGAAAGCTTGGTTTTGGTTCTGAGCATTAATTTTTTTATTTTTTATTTTATTTACTTCTAAACCCGCATTTGACTTCGATCTCGCCTGATGGTAAGTGACGATGAGGTCGACGATGGAGCATGCGGGTCCAGTAAATGCCTATTCACTCTGGCCTTGAAGATCCCAAGGTTGTAGGTTTCGGGAAATACAGACGCCGGCAGGCTGTTCCATTCCTTAGCCGTTCGCATAATGAATGAAGAAGCAAATCGCTTCGTACGAGCAGATGGTATATCAACAACATAAGGATGGAACCCCTCCCCGCGCCTGGTAGTCCGAAGGCGGAATGGAGATGCTGGAATTAGGTCGTGCAATTCCGATGCGCACTCTCCGAAATGTATCCTATAAAATACCGATAGACAGGCGACCTTGCGCCGATGTTCCAGACTTTGCAGTCTAGCTTCCACCAGCGATTCGTCACCTATAAGGCGCTTAGCGCGTTTCTCCACTGAGTCAAGGGCAGCCAGTTGGTATTTATTTTATTTTATTAATCTAAAATATGCTATACTTTTTTGTATACCTAACTTGGTAAGGTATTTTGAAGTTCATTATAGTAATGTAAACATTCCCATAAAGAAAATTAATAGCGTTCAATTCACATAAATTTAGTTCTTTTGTTGTTTATCAATTATCTCGTGCGAAGGCGCTAGGGAGCTTTCATTCGTCGTTATTGAATTTGTAGGAATTATCTAGTTTTTACCGCAGCGTGATATTCTAACTTAACTTCAGAGGTTCCCTGGAAGAGATCGCTTTAATTTAATTTAATTTATTTATTAGGTAAACACAACAGATTACAACCATAGAAATTACAGAAAAATCAATATAAAGTTATGAGCTAGGTCGTAACCCTTAACGTGTAAACACAGCATGGTTAGGAAGTAGAAAATTGATTGTTGTACAATATTAAGTTATGAAAAAATACTATTGAATGTAATAACTAAAAAACTTATGCCTATTTGAAAAATAAAAATAATAAAGTAAAGACTATAAAGTAGGTGCGTGGATAGCTCACTTGAGGACATCCTCAACCCGTCTTTTAAAAACTTTAGCACGATATGTACAAAGGCCGCCTTTGTACATATCGTGCTAGTATTCCTGTAGTTTTTACTTTTCCTGTATTTGTGTACAATAACGTGTTTCTATATATCTATTACTTACGTCATTTCAAATTCAAATTATTTTCGGGAAATAATTTTAAAGAAGCTTGAAGGAAAACTTATTGTATCGAATCGGTTTGATTCATTATGAATTTCGGCTTTTTCATAATTGAATGTTGACTTACTCTAAACTCTTTCTGATAATTTATAATCGAGATTAATATACCTATCATCCTCGCGTCGTAATCCTCAATGCTGAGGGTGGTGACCACCTTTAGGTATCACCTTCTGGCGGATGATCTTTCTCCATTTATTTCTGTCCCCGGCGGTGTGGATGGCGTCGTGAATTGTAGAGTCAAGGGCGGTGCGGATTTGGTCGGATCAGCGCATCGGACTACGTCTTCGAGGCCTCTTCCCTTCCATTTTTGCTATATCCAATATACCTATAAGTAGGTATTAATCTATGTACGTGATTTTTAAAACTTTCCATAAAGGTATCTGAGCTTTCCTTCCCTTTTCTTAGTGACCCTAACGAGGCTGACACGATCAGCTTGTCGTGTACCAAAGCTTCTAAAATGAGATTTTAAAAAAAGGTATCTGAAATGCCAGTTCAATTAATACCTCTTTCATTGGTACAGTCAACCACAAGCTATAGTACCTACTGATACATTTCACATTCTCAAATTTTGACGATGACCTGTGGTCTACTGTACCATGACTATTTCAGGTCAAATCTCATTTCAGAGTCCTGAGAGTTTGCGTTTAAAATAAAGACTCCGTACCATAGATTTATATAATACAAGCTCGTTTAATTTCGTGCGAAAAAGAATCAAGCAGATATCACGACCTTTTTTACACCTCCTTTTCAAATCTTTCGACCAAAATGGACTTTTAGAGAGCCATTGATATACCTAACGATATCTCCGATTATAATGAACTTTAAGGTTATGAAAAGGTTCTGGAACGAAACTTTTTGGCTTACCAAGGTTTTAATAAGAAAGTTTTTAAATTTGGCTCCTATAAAATGCTTTCGTCGGTTTAATTATTTATTATAGGTATGTACGTTGGCGTTGGTATCATCAATCAAAAGTTGTTTCAAAGCATGATACATTATGAATCTGTTTTCTTATTCGTCCGGTATCCGTGGTCAGATCGCTTAGTTAGATCAATCTGACCACGGCTACTATTTTGTGTCCCTGGTCAGATTATAAATTCAATGTATCCGTAGTTAGATTCCAATAGGTATCCATAGTCAGATTGCTACTTCCTACCGATCTTTTTTTTAATTTTTTTTATTTACTACTAAACCCGCATTTGACCTCGATCTCGCCTGTTGGTAAGCGACGATGGAGCATGCATGCATTCCTCCCGATCTCACTAAGGAGATTTATTTATTTGATATGCATACAGCTTCGTTAGCAAAGCTATAATGTGTTATACATCATTATTAAACCGCAAGTACCTGATATTGATCCTTTGAAATTCACAAGTGATTACGATAAAGCGACCATGAATGCGATCTTGGAGGTTTTTCCTGGAGTAGAATTATGCGGATGTTATTCTCATTATTCAAAATGTGTATGGAAAAATGCGACAGGGACACAAAACCACCAAGGATACCGATCTACCTACGGACACCTAAATTGAATCAATCTGACCAGGGACACAAAACAGTAGCGGTGGTCAGATTAATCTAACTAAGTGATCTCACCAAAGATACCGATCTGCCTACGGACACGTAAATTGAATCAATCTGACCAGGGTCACAAAACAGTAGCCGTGGTCAGATTGATCTAACTAAGCGATCTGATCAAGGATACCGATCTACCTACGAACACCTAAATTGAATCAATCTGACCAGGGACACAAAACAGTAGCCGTGGTCAGATTGATCTAACTAAGCGATCTGACCACGGATACCGGACGTTCTTATTAGTACGCAGATTTTCTCTGCAAGAAATTACTATAATAATGATACTGAGGTAGTTTATGTCATTCGCAACTAGGCTACGAGCTCCTCGTAAACGAAAAGAAACAAAACTTTTGCTGCGTGACAGACGGACGGACGGCGGAAGTGACGCAATACAGTTCCGTTTTCCCCTTAGGGATACCTATCCCTAATAACTGCTGATTGAGGAGCTCGTAGCCTAGTTGCGAGCATGGTCCGAAAGTGATCGTGCAGGTTAAGCGACGTTGGCGCGGTCGGTACCTAGATAGGTGACCGCTATTGGCATATTTCATCCGAGCTCCTCCGTGCCTCGGAGAACACGTTAAGCAGTCGGTCCCGGTTGTTGTCGTTCGACAGCAGTCGTTAAGCCATGTCAGATGCCTATGGGCGGCCTGAACAACTCTGCCAAATAGGTTGGCCACTGACCATACGATAAGTAAGGAAGCAAGATGACTAAAACAACAATTATTTACTTGTCATATAACTTTAGCTAAGATTTGTTCTTGTAATCCTTTTAATTTTATCCTAATATTGTTTTAGACTATTCTAAAACTTTATGAATCAATTATCGTATTGTTTAAACTTCTGAAGAGATAAATAATGTTGTACAAAGTTTCTTGTTTTATTTGTTGTAATCAGATCTTTGAAAACTGTTTATAATTCAAGAGAGTATCGACTGTTAATAATCCGAATAAGACAATAAGAGTTGATTGTAAGAATAAGAATAGTTTATTTGTGCGGTAAGATTACAAAGGATTCATAGTCCATACACCAGTAGAAACTTAGGCATATGTTATATTAAACTAAATAAAAATAGTGAGCAACAAGTTAGTTTACAATAAACGCTGACCTCCGAACTAGGAAGCTCCTGTATCTCGGAGGACAGCTCTCTTCTGTGACCAGTGCAAATGAACATGTAACAGAACATGAGAAAATATAAAACTGTCAAAATTTGAAAGAAAGAAAAAAAAGAACAATAATAAAGGTTAAGTTAGTTAAATAAAGGTTAATATAAGAAGTGGTGGGAATGCAGTGTGTGTGTGTGTGTGTGTGTGTGTGTGTGTGTGTGTGTGTGTGTGTGTGTGTGTGTTTGAGTGGATGTGTGTGCGTGTGTGTGTGTTTGAAGGTGTGTGTGAGAGAGAAAGGGTGTGTATATATGTGTTTTTTAAGTTAAATTTAAGAATTTCCGAAATAAATTTTGTTAAAGAATTTTCGAAGTAAATTTTTAAATTGTTCAAATGTGTCGGTTTTGTACATTAGAACAGATGTTGTAGTTATAGCTGAGTTGCTGCTGCAGGTGATGTTGTTAGAGTTGGAAGTCGCTCCGCAGATTGTTATGGTACATTGAGTAATAAATTCAGTTGCAAAGAGTTGTAGATAGCTCAAGTTGGTTGTTGAGAGCGCAGCAGGGAAAGATCACTTAAAGTAATGTAGAACGTATAATGAAATAATAATTATAACAATTACTATCGGTGGCGACTTCTCTCTGTCAGTTCTTACTGCACTCTCAGTAAAAATGTTTAAAATTAGTTACACGAGTCGCGGCTAAAGTAGGTTGTTGACTAAGCAATATAAAAATGTACGTGTGTGAACCGTACATAATTTATTGTAATTATGAAGTTTTAAGAAGAACTCTCAGCTTTCAGTCTTATCTATGTCTATCTTAAAATTAATACCTATTAATATCTTCTTCAGACAAGTCTTGAATTAATTAAGTATACTAAAGTGTGTCTAATTATTTTTCATGCTACTAGCACTTGGGAAGAATTCTCTACTAACGTAAGTTTAATAATGGAGGAGTGAATAATTAATTTCTGTCTCGAAGCGTTTGACGTACTCACTTAATTGAATTTTCTGAGAAAATGTCGAATTTGTAACGAGATTAGGGCAATAGAGAAATCTGTTTATTCGCTTGGACAACGAAATAATGATGATGAAGAAACATTCCCCTCCGTCCACTTGGCTCCCCTAGCACGGATCCCCTGGGGGATTCATTTGTATTTTTTCTCCACTTGGCCAAAGAAACCACAGTAGAATCCCCTGGGGGATTCTTTTGGATTTTGGGACTTGACAAAATAAGTACAGTAGAAGAAATAATGATAGGTTGCTTTTATTAAGTTTTAAGTTTTAAACTTAAACCTTAACTTAATACTTCAAATATCCTCACTAATTTAGATTATGAACCTAACGTTTTCACGCGATGCATGAATCCCCCAGGGGATCCGACTGGAGAAAAAATACAAATGAATCCCCCAGGAGATCCGTGCTTGGGGGGAGCCAAGTGGACGGAAGGAAACATTCCCATAAGTGGTGTTTCAATCACCACTTATGGGAATGTTTATCATCATTCATCCATGAATATTGAATACTCATCGTCAAATTATATACTCGTACAGTCGATCACAAGCTATAGTACACCATCAGTCAAAAACCTTCGATTAAATCTCAACCTTATGCCTGCGCAATTTGATACATTTCAGATTCACAAATTTTGACGTTTTGGGTAGGTTGACCTGTGGTCCACTGTACTAGCAGACTCAACATTATTTCACGTAGATACATTTAGTATACCCTGACCAGAAATATAAAAACCCGACCCATTAAATGAAGTAAATGGAACTAAGTTTTTTTTATACACAGCGAACTTCATAACACAGATTATAAAAGTACCAATTGCTCTCGGATCTTGATAGGGTTTTTATATGCTTTTCCCCCGAGGATTTGTAGTTTTTTTTTCTTTAATTATGGCCCCTGCTAGTGTACACACTGCAATTTGGCCAATGACCGTGTTAGAATCTTGAAATTCACTCTTTTTGGCGTCTGTTTTGAAAAAAAAAACAGTTTACCTACGTCGAGATTATATGTGTATCGTCGTCGTATGTGTTCGGCACAATGGTAATTTTTTCGTAAAACTAGTGTATTTTATCTAAAAATCGTCCGTGATAAGTGAATGTTATATAAGACAGTGAAATGGGAGTGAAGAACTACAGATGGTGTGAATTCGGCAACTTAACCTCTTTGCACTTGGAATGCAAGGCACTAGGCATTCCTGATGCATACGACTCTGCCATAATATCGACGTTGAGCAACTGGTGATTTTTAAACAGACGCCAAAACGTTCGAGTGATTCTCAACACGGTCTTTGGCCAAATTGCAGAGTGTACAGTAGCAGGGGCTATAAATAAGGAAAAAAAAACGGTGCATTCTCCATGAAATCTAGGTGTACGTTCCGTAACCAATTTCGCTTTGTTTGGTATTTATTACCCGACAAATGTCAGTCATTACCCGAAACGGTTGAACCGGAACTTATTCAACTGTCATGTTGTTACGGGTTATGGAACGGAACCTAAAAACCTCTGTGGCAGGTTGCAGAACGCGCGAGCCGAAAACGCGAGGGTGGCCCAGCTGTTGCAGGGTGTCCTCCGAAACTCGTCGCCGCGCACCACCAGTACGCCGCCCACGCCCAATAGGTCAGTGATAACATAGGACCCCCCCCCCCCCCCCCCCCCCCCCCCGCCACCCCCGGATAGGTCAGTGGCTTATTATTACCTCCAAGGACCTTATTCGTACCTCTAATATTATCTCCAAGTAATTGATAGAGCCGGCCGGTCACATCTGTCGCAGAACCGACAACCGCAGGGATAGACGAGTTCTGGAGTGGAGACCGCGTTTGGGCAAACGTAGTGTGGGATAGATGAAGCGACGATCTGCGTAAGGTTTCTGGCGGCGACTGGATGAGTAGAGCCGAAGATCGGGCTCAATGGCGCGCCATGGGAGAGGCGGTCCAGCAGTGGACTAGAGTAGGCTGCTGATGATGATGATGGATTGATAGAGCTTTTAAAATACCCCTTCCATAATACATCCTAACCATGTGCCTGACAATTTTGCATAGAGCCTTTTTTGCTTTGCTCAGAGTGACATCAACAATGAATTTGGTGCCTATTCAACTGATGTGATAATGATATCATATCTATTGATATCTCACATGGTCGCAAGTAAAGTAACGATGGTTTCTGGATAAGATTTAGGGTGTCAATGTCATATAATTTCTCTTCTTTTAATGGTTAATACTTGCTGTTGTTGGTACTTGGTGAAACTTGTAGTACATGATTAGACTTAAATAATATACTGTTTTACGGGTTTTAATTGTATTTTATTATTTACGACCGGTTTCGTTTACACATCTAACAAATACCTGAAGATGTGTAAACGAAACCGGTCGTAATTGATAAAATACAGTAAAAATCTGTGAAACAGTATATTATTTAAGTCTAATCATGTTCTCTTCTTTTAATTTTTACTTGTCAATTTCATGTTTCATTTGCTTTATTCCTAAGAATTTCTGATCCTATTAGTGGAATATCTACCTTGATGACAATGATTCTTACTCATACATTAGCGATGTCTCTATACTTGCAAATAATCATTTACATTTCTCTATTCTTGAATTTTTGTTCGTATGCAAGTTTCACTTTAACCACTGTAAAATATTGTCTGGCTTTGATTGGTTTCTTAAGTTTAAGAAAGAAAGAAAGAATATATTTCCAATAGCGCACACATACAAACAATTAGGTACAGAAGATAAAAATAAATAAGCCAAAGTAATTAAGTTTGATGAAGGTGGTGTGCAGCACCGAAAAAAGGGCCTAGTCTCAGTAGTCCGATGGTTTAGTCCGACGATCGGACTGATGAGACTTTTTAGTTTCAGTAGTCTGATGATACAGATCAATACAGATCATCGGACTACTGAGCCTTTTAGTCCGATATTTATACAATTCGACTTCCCAAAAAATATATGCAAAAAACAGGAAAAAAAAGAAATGCGTTAGTATTAACTTTATTGATTCGGTAAATCAATTTCCGGAAGAAGCAAAGAGAACATAGGAAAAGATGATTTTATTAAAAAAACTCAGATGCAGTTGACTGGTGGAAAAATAGGAGTACCTATTTTTTTGTATAAAATAGCTTTATATTTAGCATGTAGGAAAAAATAAATATGCAAGTAATATTGGAAAAAATAAAGTTAATACTAACGCATTTCTTTTTTTTCCTGGTTTTTGCATATTTTTTTGGGAAGTCGAATTGTATAAATATCGGACTAAAAGGCTCAGTAGTCCGATGATCTGTATTGATCTGTATCATCGGACTACTGAGACTAAAAAGTCTCATCGGTCCGATCGTCGGACTAAACCATCGGACTACTGAGACTAGGCCGAAAAAAGGGGACTGCCTCAGCCTGTTGCCGCAGCGGATTGATGATTTGTTACTTTTATATTAGTTTACGGTGTCTGTGTTTGTTCTAGGGTCGTTAACTACTTATCGCCACGGTCGCCATTGGATGCCGACGAAGACCTGCTGCTCGAACTCCTGTTTAAAATTTGACCTGGCGCCTACTGTCCCGCATCTTCATCTTTGAAGTCTTAATTTAGCCAAGAACATGGACTTACTGCTGGGTATCTTCTTGTTTTTAAAGATTATTTGAAACGCCAAAGATTTATGTACCTACTTATTTTTGTTTTAATTTTTTTAACAGTTTTAAATGGATGTTACAGTGTCCTTTATTGATTTTCATGTTACTATTATCATTAAAACTGAACATGGTTTAACACAAAACAGGTTAATACTTGAAGTTGTGAGATACACAGGCATTATCTGTAACACTTTAATAATTCTTTTTAGCTATATCTAGAATTTTGAACAAAGTTTTGACTAGGTAATCAAATCAGATGTGACATTTCTCGATATTCTATCGTTTTTCTACTGTCTTTATTTTTGTTTATCTTTCAAATGACTTGTTCAGAGTTTGTTAGTTTGTTTTAAACTCTTCAGGTCATAGACAGGGTTATATTTAGTATAAATTTTACCGTATTTGTATTATATTTTCATAATGTATTTTTGAGACATTTGTTTAGGACATTTATTGGAATCATATTTTTGAAAAAAATCTCTAAATTGGATGTAAAGTAATTTACCTAGATCACCAAAATGTATTGGAAAAATTTGAGTAAAAATTGGAAAAAATTATTGAGAATTCTTTGTATTTGTAACGGATCAGTAGCGGAATTTTGGCTTTTGCAATTAATATAAATTAAAAATGATTAGAATTTCAGTTTTAAGTAGGTATCTTCGTTTGCGAAGAGTCAAAACTTGCATTTTTAAAAAGGATTCTAGACTCTGTTCATTTCCGGAATGGAGTTTAATAGTAGATTAAGTACAAATTCAAATTATTAAAAAGCCACTGTTCTTATAAAGTAGATGCACCTAGCATATAATACAATAAACCCGATGAGCTGTGAGTATTTTGAATATTATCGTATTTAAGAAGATAATAAAAAGTGATTACGCCGTTAGTTTCTACTTATAGGTTTCATTCCAGCCTAACTAGGTTAATTTATTTCTCTTTTTAGTCTACGCAGTGAGCCTTAGCCATCATCGAAACTTTATCAATTCTTAAAATTCAAGTAGATTAGATCTAATATCTCTTAAAAGCTTGTCTTCGACCATGTTTTTATTGTTGAGTTTGTTACCTTATTCTTTATAAGTTTTGACTGTTACATCGTTGACTTCATTTATGAAGATTCTAATATCTATAACCAGTTGAACTTACTTTTTGAACCCCCTCCCCTAGTTCCTACTTTGAAAACTATAGATATTCCTATTTATATGATCTCCTGCGATTAGTTTGTTAGATAGACACTTTTGTTTTAGATCCTCGTTAAAACTAATGTCATACTTATCTAGCGTTCATGAAGAAAGGTTGTGCACCACTTAAAATATAGAAAATAACTACCTAAATATTCCCTTTTCCGATTCTCTGATATTTTAACGTAGTACCATAGTTTATAGTTAGGGTTTAGGAGTAAATAGCTTATCCATAAGACGACAAGGCAGCCGTCAGATATTTTCGATTCGTATTTTTATAAAGCAAAAGTTACGAACGATTAAAGATTGCTTTGCTTGTGCAGGGCCATTGGATCAAATTATTTTTTTAATATTATTTCTAACTGGATTTAAATTAATTTAGTAACTAAATTGGACTTTAGGGCCTTATCACACAGGCGATTTGCGAGCGAGTCCAAAACGAGGCAAATGCGCAGCGAGTGCGCGGCGAACACGCCGCGGGCGCGCAGCGAGCTCGCTGCGAAATAGCGCCGCCGCCGACGCCATTTTGTACACTCGCGTTCAACAGCCCCCCACTTCGAGCCTTTTTTCGGGAGACACTGATAATCTTCCTCCGTGTCCTCATGTCTTACGTCACTCGTAAAATGTAGGTCTTGTCATTCGCAGGTAGGAACGTTTTTTTTTGGGATTATTTTTAACTCGTTTGTAGAACAACACATAGTAGTCGCTCTCTCCCAGTCGATTACTTGATAATGGATCCTGTGTCTTCGAAGTAACAAAGCTAACAGCAGCGTTTTCTCGTAAAAATCCATTCTGGCACTGGGTGTTCAAACGCGGATCACACGCAGCTGGCTCGCTGCGCGTCCGCAGCGTACTCGCAGCAAGCTCGCTGCGCACTCGCCTCGTTTTGGACTCGCTCGCAAATCGCCTGTGTGATAAGGCCCTTAGAATTTAAGTTAGTCTTTCTTTTATAACAATTTTAGTCAAGATATTTAAGTTACCAATAATCGAAACTTTTGTATTGTACATTCCAAACTTATTGTTGTTTCTTATAGTTAGATCTCGATAGGCCCAGAGTTGGCATATAAGTAGGTAAAGCCAGTTAATTGTCAGCTACCCTAAAATTAAATTAGAATGTTTTGTAAAATTGGGAGACTGGGATAATTACTAACAATGAAATAATAGAATAGTGATTGAGTATTTTAAGATGGCTGATAAAGACTGGTTTCAACTAGGAGAAGACGAGAAATGTAACGCGATACAGATTGAGAATTACCGTCCAGTTGTGGCGGCTTTAGTACCCTCTGGTGGCGAAACGGCAAAAGTCGCGATATTACTACCAGCGAAACAAAAATGGCATGTGACCCTGATTCAGATGCAACTACAATGTCGATATGAGTTGAAGGGCTTGAAAAAGTTAGAATACAGGGCTTTGATGTAGAGATGTATTACTTAAAACAGGTTATTCCAACGGTTAAAGGAATAACCTGTTTTAAGTAATTGTTCAATTACTACTTCTATTTTGTGCCTAAAGTTTAGACACAATCTAAACTAAACCGTTGGTAATGGAAATCAAAGGTAATATGTTCAGGCTCTACAGAACTTATTCACATTTGTTGAGTAGACTTTGAAAGGTTTTGTAACAATACTGGAAGGTTATATTATGACAATCGCTACAATAGAATCTGTTACTGAACTTAGAGTTGCGGAGAACTTTTTTCAAGCCCATTTCAGGAAGGGTTTTTCAAAGCCCAATTCGAATAACAGACGATTCGCTAAGGTACGGGGCACCCGAGGGTGCGCGAATACAACATGTATATTTTATATTTTTGGATCGCTAATTTTAAGATGTTATATTTATATATGTATATGTAGTAATGGCGGATACAAAACCAGTATTTCGAGATGTATTGCGCCAAACGTTTTGATGTATTGATTTTCCATAAAAGTTTTTCTCTCGACTTTTCATTTCGAATGGATAAATAGTTCGTTTAGCTAGTGGTCATGCGTATATATTTTTGGATAGCGTGCACGATTGCTTCTGGAGCGGCGATAATTATAAATATAACTTAACAAAACGGAAAAAAGAATATAAAGTAACAAAAAAAAGGATATTTTTAACGGTAACGCAAAACCTCTGAAAGCAATAATATTTTTGTGGTAACTACTCTTTATAAGGAGGGTGTTTTATTATCCACGCGATCGTCACAAACAGTTGAATATAGGACGCTTATTAGTGCAACCTAAATGTGCTCGTTTTGTTTTCTGATGAACTTAATAATTATAAATTTAAAAAATAGACATTACAATGTATTCCATCTCTTCACTCCCGGTGCAAACCATACTAGCGGCATTACCACCAGAAACGACCCAGAGTGGAGGTCATGTCCAGAATTTTAATTAATTTTTCATTGTTACATTTACTGTCCTGAAATTCAAAGTTATTTTGTGTACAGGTGTGCTTAATGCCTTGCGGCATTCTCTGCCAGCTGACCTTTGGGCATGCAGATATGTTATGGCGGTGAAGTGGCAATAAAAAAATATTTAAAAAAAATTAGCTATATACCTATTATTATATATTTTTTAAAATTTCTATGGCAATATAATCAAAGTTCTGTAAAATAATAAATATTTTGTTCAAAATTGTATAATAATAATTTTCAGCGACAGATTTTTCTTCTTTTAATGCTAGGAATTAATAAAAATGGTCAATTCAAAGTCTGAAATTCCCAGAAAAGTAGTTACTTTTACCTAATATTTTTTTTTTCAAATTCTACAAGATAAAAACGAGCACACTTTAGGTAAGCCTTATAGTAATTGACCACAGCTAAAAGATAGTGCACTAGAAGTAGTAAATAGTTAGATAAATTACTACTTATACATAAAAATAATTAAAAAAAAATCTTGAAATCTACTTATACATAGAATTTAAAATTTAAAATTTAACTAATACTTTTTATTATTATATTATAAGAGGCTTGTTCACACATTTTAACTTCATATTTAGTAAGAGTAATTTGTAAGACTTATGGTAAAAATGTTATAAATGGTATCGGAATGGAGTTAGTCAAACTACGGTTGATTTTTTTTTCGGGTGGGCCGTAGGTGAATTATTATATGCCAAAGGCAAGTTTTTTTAATTGTGATAAAGCAGATACGTTGATTTAAAAGCATCTATATTGTGTGTTAATTTTTAGGGTAGAAAATATTAATTTAAATTATTATATATTTATTATGTTTCTCATTAGCTCGCTTGGTATAGTTTTATCTTTAATGAATATATTTTTAAAGAAAATGAGCCTGCCTAACGTATATTGCATATCACTTAGATAATTATAACTTATTGAAATTTCAACACTGCGTATGATGTTAGTTATATTTTTTTGGGTAAAAAGCTAGTACACTTGTACCTATTTTATATTTTATAGATGCTTAACTTAAGATGGGTTGTAACAATGCAGTTTAGTAATTAATTTTCAGTCTCATTTATGTATAAATCTGATTTTATAAATTGGCTGTTTTTAAATATTTTATAATTAAAACTAAAGTGAGACAGTTAAAATGTATAATATACGGATTACTGACTTATGAAAATCGGAAGTCTTTAAACTAGTTTCGGCCTGTTTCGAAGGCTTTGATCACGGAGAGTGCTATGTCGACGCGATGGCGGTTCGTCTCGCACAGTTCCAAATTTCATCAGTGAGTTTTCTTCTTCTTCAGGTCCTAGAACACCTAGTGGTGCATAGGGCTGAGACAATATTATTCCACCGCGCTCTGTCCGATGCCCCAGACTCTATGGTTTCCCAGGATACTCATCCTTATGTTGTTGATATCCCATCTGCTCGTACGAAGCGATTTGCTTCTTCGTTCATTATGCGAACGGCTAAGGAATGGAACAGCCTGCCGGCGTCGGTATTTCCCGAAACCTACAACCTTGGGATCTTCAAGGCCAGAGTGAATAGGCATTTACTGGACCCGCATCGTAGACCTCATCGTCGCTTACCATCAGGCGAGATCGAGGTCAAATGCGGGTTTAGAAGTAAATAAAAAAAAAATACTTCAGCCGTATCCAGGTCTTTTTGAAGACTACGTTTCCATGTAGCTCTGGGTTTTCTACGTTTGCGAGATTCTCCTGTAGGTTGCCAGTTCAAGGAGGCGTAGGCGATGCTCAGTGAGTAATCCGTAGTTAATTATATGTTTTTAAATAATTTATAACAAAAATGTTGCAACCCAAATGGATAGTGAAACTAGTATTATTGCTTATTTTTTTATAAATATAGCATAAAACTGATAGCAAATTTTATGAAGTTTTTTTAAAACTACGATGTTTGTTTGTATGCAATATGTATAAGCGTTATATAATAAGTTTTTTCTTAATACTATTAGCGAAAGTAAGAAATTGTTATGTACTGCCAGTTTCAAGGTTTCTAAAACACCAAGTATGGAAGGATGTCTGATTATAATAAATAATAATTATTAATTAATGTCCAAAACTGCAGAAAAAAATGCGATTTAATTCGAGGCTTTGCTGAAACAGTAATTATTTATAATTTTTATGTCAGATGTTTTTGAAAAAAATAAAGAGCATCCAATCTTTATTGTTAATTATTAGCCAACTATGAGTTGTATTATATGTTATATAAAATACAGTGTAATAATATTATACTTACCACTCTAATTCTTAAGTGATTTGTTGATTTTTTTTAAAAATTCTGAAAACATGCTCATGTAATTCAAGTAATTACATAAACTTGCAAATCAAAGTTAATAATATCATGAACTTTATTTACTTAGTACTTAATGGCCTATTTATTTAGGTCACGTTGGTTACGAGAATTAAATCCTCGGTTATTCCAACTTTTACTAGGAACTTAGGGCCATCGCCCACGGCGACTTTTTATGGCGATGCAGTCGCGCGTTTTGCGTACGCGCGACTGGATCACGTTTGCCGTATTTGCAACGCGCCACAGAAGCGATTCAGCATCGCTTCTGCATCGATGCAAACGCGCTACAGAAGCGATTCGGCATCGCTACTGCATCGATGCAAACGCGCTACAGAAGCGATTCAGCATCGCTACTGCATCGATGCAAACGCGCTACAGAAGCGATTCAGCATTGCTACTGCATCGATGCAAACGCGCTACAGAAGCGACTCAGTATGGCTACTGCATTGATTAGTAATTACGCTGCATACGCTGCTTCCGTTTAGTCAAGAGAAGTAACAAAGTTAACGTGATCAGTGTTGTCTCGACCGATTGCATCTTGCAACTGTAGCGTGCAAAGGCTTTTGTGAGACAATACAGCATCGCGACTGTAGCGATGCTGCTTCGCGGCTGTAAATACAGTAGCGATACAGAACCGTGACTGCGTGGGCTATGCTACACCGCGAGCGGCTGCATCGCGTCTGTATCGATGCTGCATCGCGACTGTATCGCGACAAAAAGTCGCCGTGGGCGATGGCCTTAAACATTTTAATCGATCTACTTCATAAATTCAATTTTAAACAAATACTTCTACAGTTGGATAAACTGACTGTACCTACTATAAAAAGGCATCTTTCGTTTCACTGTGATCTAAAAGCAATGTAGTTACCAAAATGTACCTTGACCTAGCATTTCACTAATGTGATTCACTTAACAAATTATAAACTACCCTACATCCCCCTTAATCGCGACTGTCCTTTCTGTCGCCTTTACTGACAGATCCTTTGTGAGGAACGTGTTGTCTTTAGGCCACTGTAGACTAATTTCAAACTTTTACACCTTCGATCTAGTTTGTAATGATAAGAGGTCGATGTTTTGGACGCAGGTTAATGTAGGCATTCCGAAAACCTCGATTATACTTCCCAGTCCGAAACGGAAACCAAGTAGACTGCGTATAGGTGGTGCAGCCAGAGTTGAGGCCACCAATACACGCATAGTGGAATCGATCAATGGAAGACACAAGCTTTACTATATGGAACCCTGTCGCAATAGATTTCAGTTATGATTTCTTGACATTCGTATGAATGTGTTTAATAAATTAAAGTGACAAAGTAACATATATATGTGTTGGCCATTGAACAAAGTAACATATATATGTGTTGGCCATTGAACAAAGTAACATATATATGTGTTGGCCATTGAACAAAGTAACATATATATGTGTTGGCCATTGAACAAAGTAACATATATATGTGTTGGCCATTGAACAAAGTAACATATATATGTGTTGGCCATTGAACAAAGGATTATTAGGGGTGAAAGTGTACTTTATAATTATTATTTTTTAGACGTTTGTAAGATATTCTCGAGTTTGGAAATGAGAGATTGTGCTGAGCCTACGAGAAAGTGTACTTTGAACAAAAAATAATCTTCCTTTGTAATTATTATAATCTATAAACACTACAAAATTGTGATTCAAAGCAATTTAAAATATTACTGCTGATTATATTTGCTGTTTCATTTATTTACCTCATTCCTATATGTATACTGGTATGTTTAAATAAGATTTTATAAGAACAGGTATATTATTAGTACACTATTACTTTTTGCGAAATTTTTAAAATATATAAAAATTTGTCAAAATATTTTTTTCTAAATCACGCTACATTGTAAAATGATTGTTGAGATGTGTTGCCACAGACATACGCAAACTTATTAGCCCTCTTTACTAACCCCCTGAGGGTTAAAAACAAATCTTATCCACACGTCAGAAGGATTAAAATACAAGTTCCCCGGGCAAGTCTTTATGATTCCACTAAATCAGAGTTAATGAAAGCCCTAAAACTATGTTTTACGGTGGAACCTTCGAAACAAAATGAGCACTAAATCCATGTAGGATGGTCCCTGGGAATGACCCATAATGGATAATATATGGACTGGATAAGGTTTGGTCATTTTTCTTGCTTTAAGAGACATTGAAGATTTACACAACGATAGGAAAATCTAGAAAATTGAAAGCACAGAGTCACTAATTGAACAAACAGTTGAACATGTGGTGGTGACTCTATATAGAGTCAGCCCTTGGAGATACCATCCTTCAACCAGTTTTTAAAGTCGCTCAGCGTGCTATGGAAAGTTATCGACATAGCTCATAAGATTAGCAAGCTGAAGTGGCAGTGGGCCGGTCACATCTGTCGCTGAACCGACAACCGCTGGGGTAGACGAGTTCTGGAGTGGAGACCGCGTTTGGGCAAACTTAGTGTTGGACGCCCCCTGCTAGATGGACCGACGATCTGCGCAAGGTGGCTGGCAGCGACTGGATGAGAAGAGCCGAAGATCGGGCTCAATGGCGCGCCCTGGGAGAGGCCTATGTCCAGCAGTGGACTAGAGTAGGCTGCTGATGTAACCAGTTTTTGCCGCAAAGCTGCAATCTTCGATCGCTGTTTCGGTTTGAAGAGTAAGAGCCAGAGTAAGGCTAGGACGCCGGACTCCCATGCGGGAGATCCGGATTCGAAACCATGCCATGTACCAATAAGTTTTTCGGTTATTTTCGAAAATGTATGTACATTTACCGGCTGTACATTTTTTTATTGTAACACTTTAATGCACAAAAATAGTACACGAGGCGAGCTTAATGCCATGCGGCATTTACCGACTGCTCTAACGGTGAACACATTGTGAGGAAACCTGCATGGAAATGAAAAATTTCCGAAGGTGTGTGAAATCCACCAATCAGCATTGTACCCGCTCTATGAATCATGGCCCGTACCCCCTTGTGCAAGGGGAGGCCTGTGCCCCAACAGTGGGGACATTAATAGGCTGATGATGCTGATGATGAGGACATCTAAGCCCTCAAGATTTGCAGCGAATCAAAAGTAGTGAGTTGAGATGACTATGGCGACAATAGAAAAAACTTGGGCCATCGATCGATCGGATAGATTCTTAAGTATTTGCCTAGTGTTAGCAGAATATAATTTCTTGGGTCGATATGAAAACGTAAAATGTACGACATACATTGTAATGTAAAACAAAAGGAATTGGGAACCGGAACAGAACTATAAGTAAACCGCTTAACCGTGGAGACGTCTGCGCGCCTAGAGGGGCGCGGGGCGGGACGTCAGAGGGCGAGCATGTGGCAGGCCCTCTGACGTCCCGCCCCGCGCCCCTCTTGCCGGTTTACCTATAGTTTTCGGCAGACTAACCCTCACACCAGTGTGGCAGTTTATATAGTCCCGGCCTAGCATTGGCTAGACGGATTGCCGCAAACATGACACTGTAGCCTCCACACCCAAGGTTCTTCAAAAAATTTACATTCTTTTGATAGAAGTCGAATAGGATTTATTAGTTTTGACAAAGTATTTTTAATTATCTTCTTCTGTCGTATTCCTAATTGCTGAGGGCCTGATTATTCTAAGGAATTAATCGCATAGAATGACTCTCGTGGCAGATTTAATGGGGTGGTTTGCCATTGCCTTCCCCATTTCACACACTGGTTATCTTAGCATGTAGGTTTCCTCACGATGTTTTCCTTCACCGTCAGAGCAGTAGGTAAATGTACGTAAGTCTTTCGAATAAACCGAAAAACTCATTGGTACATAGCATTGCCTGGTTTCGAACTCGGACCCCCCGCATGGGAGTCCGACGTCCTAGCCACGACGCCACCGACGCTCAATCATTTTAATTATAGAAAACAACAAACAATTCTTAAATTCTATAAGAATTTCTGTTATTTTCTGCAACAAAATCCAGCCCGGTACGCGCTTACAGAGGTAACACCAGATTACCCCGTGGGTATATTTTTACCCATAAGCACAGATTGCGACTTTTGCCGCCCAATTGCCCTTTTCACGGGTTTGGTCCCAAGGGGGTAATTAAAGGTAAGTGGGATGTATCGCTGTACGTGACTGAGGTTTAAACTATTTTGTTGTATGTATATTTATATATTGTTGATTGAAGTGGTAAACGCAGGTTTAGGCGTAAATAACATATAAATACTAAAAAATTTTTTTTTAATTATAGCTGGAATTATAATTCATTCCTCAACTTTATTTAAAAGCTAGCATCTAATATAGGATCTTTCTATCACTACTCCATTTACGTTTCTCTAGTACAACAAGCTTGAAATATCTATTATTCTTTCGAGAATTCTAGTTTCCTTACGCCATATTCAATGTATGCAAATGGGAAAAAGGTAACATTGGATTAGATCTGTTCTCAGAAATCATAATTTTCTACAAGCATTGTTACTTCGGTGACAAGAGCCGTCGGTGGCACAGTGGCTAGGACACCGAACTCCCATGCGTGAAGTCCGAGTTCGAAACCGTGCAGTGCCATGTATTATACCAATGAGTTTTTCGTATTTTTCGAAGACTTACGTACATTTACCGGTGAAGGAAAACACCGTGATGAAACCTGCACACTGAGATGACCAGTGTGTAAAATGGGGTAGGCATAAAAGATCCTCACGGGTCCAAGTGCCGCTGCGAATATTCCCGGCCCCCTATCATAAGATAAGTACTGGCTCTCCTATAAACACTGCCGAAACACATCAACGCCGAAGGAAAGATATTTGACGACCAGACTTTGCATAGAAAGATGGGTGGTAGCTAGCCAGGTGGATCCTGAAGGGCTCCTACCAAGTCGCCTCGTACGTCACGCTTGACCAGTGGCGGTAGAGATATTCTAACCCATCCCATACATGGAGAAAACTATCATTTACCTATGGGTAGCTAATATTCAGAATAACTAAGCTCAGCATAATGCGGTTGTCATGCTATTAAGATAACCCACAGCAGATAAAACCGTGAAGTTCAGAAGCGCGCCATCGTCGCCGTGATGGAGGTAGCATGAAGTACTAACACTAAAAAAAAATCTACCAATCTTATCTAATTTTTTTTTATTGTCTACTAAACCATTTGACCTCGATCTCGCTTGATGGTAAGCGACGATGAGGTCGACGATGGAGCATGCGGGTCCAGTAAATGCCTATTCACTCTGGGCTTGAAGATCCCAAGTTTGTAGGTTTCGGGAAATACAAACTCCGGCAGGCTGTTCCATTCCTTAGCCGATAGGGGACCGGGAATAACTCCAGCGGCACTTCGACCCTTGAGGATCTTTTGTGCCTACCCCATATTACACACTGGTCATCTCAGTGTGCAGGTTTCCTCACGATGTTTTTCTTCACCGTTGGAGCAGTCGGTAAATGTACGTTAGTCTTTCGAATAAACCGAAAAATTCATTGGTACCTACATGGCACTGCACGGTTTCGAACCCGGACCTCCCGCATGGGAGTCCCATGTCCTAGCCACCGACGCTCAGCCTACCAAGTCACTTAATAAAGTGACTAAACAACGGAAAAAAATAACATATAACATAACACTATTAATAAATAGTGTTATGTTATATGATAGACATTAAATAAGAAAGATAGATGCTAACAAGACATGAGATTTTAAACTAACATGATTTGTATTAATCTTTTTAACTACGAAAGCGGGGGCTTAATCACTAACAAGATGTTCGTTGAAGTAAACCAAACCGTCTTGGTAGGCTCAAATTGAAACAAGAGGATGGTTAATAGAAACAAATCTTTTTTTTTAGTGTACTTGTGTTTTAGAGCAGTATTACACGTTCGATAATTTGTTACTCTTGATTATGGATTGCTTCGACATCTTGAGCACGGTTTCTTAGGAATGTGTCTCCATTTAGAAATAGAAAAATAAATAGAAATACATGTATTGCCAAATCATATAAATTTGACCAATCATTTGACCTGATTGTTGCGTTGCGAGAACAATCGATGAGGAATATACATCGTTACCAATTTTATGAAGTCTGACCATCTTTTCGTGGATCTACTACAAGTAGAGGATTCGATCCCGGGATCCCGATAATCGGAATCCCGGTATCCCGACCGTTTTTCAGTCCCAAAATTATCGGGATAGACATCATTTAAAAAAAGTTGCAAAATAGACTGCATGAAGGGAAACGCTGCCAGTGTTCTCGACAGAATTGCTTGCCTATCAATTAAATTTCAACTACAAGATTTTTTATTGCAAGCAAGCATCACCAAGTAACCCAATGAGCTTGCTTGGCTATTATTTTAATGTAAGCAAGCTCACTCGGTTAATTTGCGACGCTTGCTTAGAATAAGATTGATGTAGTATATCAATCTTATTCTAAGCAAGCATTCTAAAAAAAGAATAACTTTAACATAGAGACTAAGTGATTTTGAGTCTGGTTAGTCTGACCCTAAATCTGATTAGTAACAGTGATTAGATTGGCTAGATGTATACCGTAAAATACGTGGTTTTTAGTCTGTATTATGATTTGTTGATTTAAGAGCTAATTTTTTTAAGATTTTCTTATTATTTTATCTGGATCGGGATTTACTGGGATCCCGGGATTGACTAAGTATAATCCCGAAATCCCGGAATTACAAATAAGGGCCGGGATCGAATTCCCTAACTACAAGATATTCCTTCCACTTTACCCTGCGTTATCAGTCGTTTCATGGAATCTTCTTCTTTGAATCTTTGAAAAAGAATCTTCATTGTGAGTAATGTGGCCCACGAACTTAAAAATTCGCGTTTGCACAAACCCTAATATTATTTTAGGGTGGAAACGTAATAGGATTTACCAAAACTTATGTTCGAGTTTACCGCTGTTTACTATTTCAGAACTCGAACTAGTTCAAACAAATTTAAGACGAATCGGATTTCTGAAACTGACACAATTTAATGACATTATATTAATTCTTCTTATTCCAATTTCATGCTATTTATTCTATTCATTCCAAATCTATTCATAAAAAGATTTCTATTAATTCTCATCCCGTTGCTAAATATAATTCTATTCATTTTCATTCCATTTATGAAAGGAATTCAAATGTAAGAATGAGTGAATGATATTCAAGTAATTCACCATGATAATCTTACAAGTAATTGAACATTAAAAACTCGTTCGCTGTTAGACAAAGATTTTGAAATTCAGCCCTATATGGCGCTAGTAGTTCTATTTTTGTGATGTTAGATCATACTTCCTTAAAAAACGTATGATGCTTATCCATTCGTGGCGGGATTGTTATCTTCACAGCTATATCTGGTATCGGCTTATTTGAAAGCTGAATTATGGCACCAAAACCGCTAGAGGATAATATTTTATGTTGCAATATTAGAAAATTCAAACGAAACGCATTTCGACATTGTAGATAGCTGCCTATCGAAATCCGAAACGTGAATATTTATGTAAGATCCAGAAAAGTTCCTGGATTGTAATAAAGTACGTGCTTGTATTATATTGACCGATTGCATATTCCAGGAACTTTATGCATTGAATAGTAAATATTGATGCATTGCGGGTTTTGAAAATAAACTTAATGTCTTTTTCCTGTAACTAGAATAGGTTAACTGTAAAAGGAATCAGCAGTTGCTTGCTTGCTTATCGTATGGTTAGTGGCCAACCTATTTGTCAGAGTTGTTCAGTCCGCCTGTAGGCATCTGACATGACTTAACGACTGCTGTCGAACGACAACAACCGGGAGCGACTGCTTAACGTCCTCTCCGAGGCATGGATGAGCTCAGATGAAATATGCCACTAGCGGTCACCCCATCCGACCGCGCCAACGTTGCTCAATCTGCACGATCACTTTCGGACCGTGCTCGCAACTAGGCTATGAGCTCCTCAATCAGCAGTTATTAGGGATAGGTATCCCTAAGGGGAAAACGGAACGGTATTGCGTCACTTCCGCCGCCCGTCCGTCTGTCACGCAGCAAAAGTTTTGTTTCTTTCAATGCTAACAAAGTCCTTACGGGTAGGACTATATGGTCCGGTTCTGGATCCGTCGCTGGCGACGGTTCGGTCCGCTCCATCCAATCACGAAGCTCTGATTTCAAGTGGAGGGGGAAGGGGGAGAGGGGGGGGGGAACGCATGTGATTTGTTGCAGCGAAGCAAATTGGGGCTGGAATCGGACGCGTGTAGACCAACATCCCTATATAGATAATTACGAGACCCAGCACACACTTGGTTGGTTATTAAAATCAAATTAAGAATACAATGTTATTATTTCTAACGTTCAAAGCATGAAGGAGAACGAACGCCCGCCCCTAGGCGTGGGAGACAATTTTTTCTTTCATCCAAGGATCAAAATATTATTATCGTTCTTTGTAAAAGTAATTCAAACCAAAATAAGAATCCATTGTACCCGTAGTAACTTTAAAAAAAAAGAAATTTTGCATTTGGTGGGAAGAGTTGCATCACCGTTTTGTACCAACTACAACAAAGTAGAAGACCTCACTCACCTCCTAATGGAGTGTGACCTGGTGAACATTGAGAGGAAGAAATCTGGCCTCAATAGGCTCCAAAATGGGAGGCTCAATATTATTTTGAGTCAGCCCTTATCTGATAATATGAAACACTTACTGTTGTTTGCTAAGTTGGCTCTCAAAGTGAGGGCTGACTCTAATAATACTTGAGCTTCCCTTCCCTTTTCTTAGTGACCCTAACGAGGCTGACATGGTCACCTTGTCGTGTACTAAAGCCTCTAAACTGAGATTTAAAAAAAAACTGTTTTCCGGTAATTCCGATACCGACTGGAAACCTCACGCTTCAATAAAATCCAAAGGAGCGGCGATAATAGATTGGGTGGGTAATTCTGCTATTTAGAGAGCACGTAAAATTTTAATGGCCCTATATTTTATCGGTAGCGCTTCAGGAGTTTGAATAAAAATTTCATTCGAATTTCTTATCGCTGGCGGCTGGGGGTGATTACGATTTCGTAATTAGGAATATCCTCCTTTGGTATTCGCAAATGGATTATACCAGAGATGCTACGGAATAGGAATGTCAATGTGTTGGGTTGGAGAAGGGATTTTAAAGAAAGTTCAAATATAAGTCAACGAAAAATCTTCTGCGCAGCGATATAGGTCAGATGAGGAATCCAGGAACTTAAATATCAAATTGGCCTCTATTTGAATATCGGATACTAAAACTTGATAAATCTGCAATCGTTTATGTATATGTATGTCTGTATATATGTACTTAAAATTGTTATATAGTAGCATACGTGTAAGTATATTTTTATATATTATACGAGTAGGTATTTTATAGTATAGTATATAATAATAATTAGTAATTCTCTTCTATTTAATTTATATGCACCTGCCTTGCAATATTTGTATGATTCAATGGTTAGCTGGTAGAAAATGCCGCATGGCATTAAGCCCGCCAAACTATTACTTATTAATAATAATAAGTAATAGTTTGTAAGTACATAAGTTTTATTTTATTTATTTATTTACACTTCAATGCACAAAAAAAGGTGTTCATGAGCTTAATGCCTTGCGGCATTTTCTACCAGCTTACCATGGGGTTATGGGTTATAAGTTGTGAGTAAAAGGCAAAAGTTTTTTTACTCTCAATACTTACATATACATTAGAGTACGGGTCCCTATAAAGAGAGGCCCAAATAACACTTGACCGGTTTATTTAAGAAAAAACTTAAATTTACCAATAACTCTAATAAAGGTGAGAGAAATCAGATAGCCAATGTGAAAAATGGGGACGGCAATGACAAACCACTCCATTAAATCTGCTCTCTAAATCTGATCACGACCCTCGATAATGAGGAATATGACTTAGAAGAAGGAACCTTTGTTCTTGGTCTTTCTTTACTCGTAAAGCTAAGGTCACACTTTGGAAATCACGGCAGCATAAAATCTGAGCTGAAGTAGTAGCAACGGCAAAAATCGCCTAATCCAGCCGTGGGTCACGTCCGGGTCGTGTCCATTTTTACCCGGATCCGGTAATTTATACCCGGGCTCATCCGTGCCGGATTAAAATCTCTGCCGGATCTTTTTAGGGCCGGTCCACGTGTGAAATTTTAGGGCGTCCAAGGATGTCAGGTGATAAATTACATCGGAACGGACTGGTGCTTTGTAAGTGTAGGTTAGAGGTTTATTGGCACAAGTCGTAATATTGATTTTTACCCACAACGGAACGGAGAAGGTATATGTGTTTGACCTAAGAGGATGTTTGTTTGTTTGTGTGTGCAGGTGTCTGTTCCCATCTAGCTCCGAAACGGCTGAACCAATTTCGATGCGGTTTTTTGCTATAGCTTTTATTGTAAGAAGAGTCTTGCCGTACAGCGAGGTAACGCAGCCAGCGTCCTGGGGACTGCCACACACCGGGGACCTAGATGACGTGTTCTTCTTATAGTTTAGGTAGATTATATTTATTTTAGTTCCTAGTGTAAGTGTTGTGTATATAATACAAGTATTTATTAATGTAATGTCCTTTAGACCTTTTAACCAACCCCTAAAAAGGCAAAAGTAGTTAAAAGTATCAAAGTGGAAAGTTTTTGACGTGGAACGTCTATGTCTTTGTCTCAAGTTTTTGTATCTATTGAGGTTCTTATTTTGTCTTTTTTTGTGTCCCCTTAAAGCATTTTTTTTAATCGAAGTGATAATTTCCAGAAGTGGCAGTTTCCCAGAAGTGTTACGGTAAATAACCACTTATGGGAAACTGCCAAAGGGTTCTCGGGTAGTCTGCAAAGGGTTCTCTGATGGATTTTTTCGAGAAACCTTTGTTGAGAAAGTCGCTAGCCTTTTTTAACATAACCACTTTGACTTCGAATTTTGAAATCGTTCTGTGCATCATACGATCTTATATAAGAGTTACGTAGACAGATATTCGCCTTTGTGACATCGCCGTAAGATCTATTTTTGTTCAAATATTTATTTGAGTTTCATTATGTGAGAAATGTGTTGCATTATTTTCAATTCGCACACATTGGCGTGAGGTTTGGAGCCGACTTTTACGGGTATTTTGTTGGAAGTTACTTGTATAGGGTATAATATGTCGTTGCCTATAGATAATTGATTTGGAGTACCTTAATAATGCGATTATATAAGGGCTAAGACCCAATCTCCAGAGTTTGGGGTATCAAACCCTAGTAGTTTAATAACTTTGGGATTGGGATTACACTAGGTAAATTGACTCATTGCTGAGAAGGTGGATAGGCTCTTCCAAAGGCATTGGGTGGACTTATCTTATCTTATCTTATGACAGGGGGCCAGGGATAACCCCAGAGGCACTTCGACCCTCAGGGATCTTTTGTGCTCACCCCTAACCTTAGTCTCCTTCCTGTTCCTTAAAGATGCTTTGCATCAAGGGCGCTATACAACTTACAGGAAGGAGCCTATAGTCCTCTGGTTTCGGGTAGGCTACCCCCCAGAAGACTCATACGCTTTCCAGGCAACGAGTCACATTCACAAAGCAAGTGTTCCATTGACTCAACGGTGTCACCACAGGCTCTGCAGGTGGGATTGTCTGCCAGTCTCATCTTGTGTAGGAGGTTCTTAGTGCCAAAATGGCCTGGGTGGGCTTAATCTTAGGCCTTATTAAATCTTACCACACGTCGATCGATATCATCGATGTTCCACTAGCTGATGACGGATTTTGTGAACCCACCAGGAATTTTAAGTTGTTTTATGATTATTTCAAGTAATTCGTGCCTCAGTCCACTATCTGATGACAATAGAACGCTACAGCTTTTGAATTCTCAGCAAATCAATCATCGTTTATGATTGAGTGTGCAAATAGAGATATGAAATTGAAAAATTGATATTGAAAACGTTTATTTTGCACTGTAAACACCAGAATATAGAACACAATACAGAAGTATACAAAGATTAATACATGCAGCACAGAACATCCGGTGTGGTACAGTGCCAAAAAGGGTACACAAGCTCAGCATAATGCTGAGGCAAGCTACAGCGCTGATTTTCAGCTGGCCCCTCAGTGACTGCACGGACGTAGAAAGCAACAGTGTGTGCGTGTTGTGTTTTTTTTATGAAATCGATGACGGATTTGGGTTCTTTAGTGTGCATCGGATGTAAGTACTTATGTAACAAGATATATGGCTCAGGACAACATTCTCAGCAAATTAATTACAGTTAATTTTTGTCTAATAATGAGGAAGATTATATAAATTATCGTGGTATTATAATTACAATTAAGAAAGAAAATACAATATTTAAACATCTTGTAAAAATGTGGTTTATTTTATTTTCTTATACCTGTACTTATTTACCTACATCTTAAAGAAAAATATAACTTAAGAAAATTTTACAATAAAATATATTTACAATGAAAAATTATATAATATTTTACAAAACAATAGAACTAAGCTTATTTATTACTAATAAAATTTAACTTATTATTATTAATTAAAGTAAGATCTGGTTGACCTGAAACAATAAAATAAAAAAGGTTAATCTATAATTGTCAGAGAATTTGTGGATCCAATACAATTGTGTGGAGTATTCCATAGCGAATCTTTAAAAAACCCCGAAACACGATTTATTATTTATTTATTTACTATTATTAGTATTTTATGTCAGAATGAGCGAATAACCTTGCTCTCGCAATATAGACCCTTACGGCACTGAGGTCGGATTAATAGTGACTGAGCTAGAGTCGCGCGAAAAGTGTTACATTTCGGTGTCGCTCGCACCATTAGCGTTCCGAATATAATTGAAAAATATGTCCAAAATATAATTGCAAAATTAAATTAACAAGCATAACATGGAATTAAAAAAAGGAAACTTACGTTTAACCAGAAAAGTGTAGTCCTTCCCATCTTGCCTCAACCGCATAACCCCGAGAGGTGAGATGCGGTGCGGCGCTGGTAAGATCCGGGGCAGATGTACCTCACGTTGCGGGAACGGCAGCAAGATCGGCTCACTATAGTGGTAGTGAACCGACGCGGGCCCGAACGTGTTCTGTCCCATCCGGGTGATCGGACTCGGCGACTGGAACGGCTTAAACTGCTCCAACGGCTTCGATTGCTCGAACGGCTTCGACTGCTCGAACGGCTTCGACTGCTCGAACCAATCGCCATGGGCATTCATCCATTGGTGGGTCTGCAAAAGAAGAAATCGTTGATTGATTCTTGAGGTTCAGTTATGACATTTTTCGAGAGACTGGTTGATTTTGGGATCAGAAAGGTCTTTTAAATCAAGCAAACCTTTGAATGATGAAACATTAGGCGATTATCAAATCAAATCAAATCAATTTATTTTCGGAACAACAGAGGTTCAATTTTTGTTAGTAACAATGCAGGTACTCGGGACCTCCCCGAACCCGGTCAACACACGAACCCAGTGTCTGATTATAGGACAATCAAACTTGCCCGCTATCGTCTTCAGAAAGCCTTTGTTGCCGCTCTCCGCTCTGTGCACCAAGGAGGCGGTCTTCTAGCGTACGATCGCATGGAAGACGCCATTATATCAGAGGTAAATATGGAAAACTTGGAAGTATTAGAGAAGTGGTTGGAAATAGTGCGGGATCATTGAAATATGATATTTTTATAAATACTGTATAAAAGATTGAATATTCACAACCTGTGTATAAATTACTCAAATATAAGTAATGAAAAAAAAAACCGTATTTTCTCGTCGCCATTTTTATGTAAATATAAATAAATGAAAAGGATACTACTCGTATACTCACAAGATTGCACCGACACGGTGGAAGAACACTTTCAACTTCTTCACCTTCCACAAACATAATTTTATCATCTTTATCATAACACATTTTGAACTTATTACAGTATTAGGTACAAGTATTCGCACTGGGCACTGGATATCGAATGATGCTCTGACTCGGCTACTTGAGTTTATAAGGGACACCAACCCTGCACCCCTTTCTTTTATGCGCAAGAGCATGCAGGTAGATTTTCCATTAGATAATTAGAACGGTTAATTTAACAAACATTATGTCGTAGAAGGGTTACAAAATATTAAGTATGGTTAATTAGTTAATGAGTTCATTCTTTAGAATAATTTTACTTCGTAGTACTTAATTAGTATTTTAATGAAATATCAGCGTTACTAAGAATCCGATCAAATTGGTGCTTTAAAAAATAAATAAGAAAATAAGGCCGCCAATTGTATTTTTATTTTATATCTTTTCTTCTGTTCTGTATTTTTGTCCTGTGTACAATAAAGAATATTAATTGTAAAAAAATAATATAAGCAAGTCCTTTTTTTTGTAGACTTATGTCCATTTACCGAAAGCCCTAACGGTGAAGGAAAACATCGTGAAAACACCTGCATGTCTGTGGAAATTAAAAGTTTCTGAAGGCGTGTGAAATCCACTACACATCACTGTGTCCGCTCGGTGGATCATGGCCCGTACCCCCGTGCAAAGGGAGGCCTGTGCGCCAACACTGAGAACATTAATAGGCTGAAGATGGTGATGATTCATTCGGATAAGAATTATCCCTACGTCCACTGCAAGAGAGATTATTTCGGCATCATTACCCATGAAGGATAATGTCATTAACATAATGGATGCAAATGAACATCCTCGAAGGGATTCCTATTAATCGTATTAAATGAAGGAACGTGTACGTGTTTTAATTTTACGAGTTTGTTTTAAATTGTCATGAGAATATCTGAAACGCTTATAACACTAATGTGCTGTTAATTGTTTCCTGCGCTTCTTTGATTTTGCAATAGCACCTTACAATTTAAAAAATTTAAGATTGATATAATATTTTTTTTAATGTTGACACCTAACTGAATTTAGTCGACGATTTAGACGAGTAATTAGACATGCATCTGTTTATAGGCTGTAAACTGCAGACTAACCGTTCTGAAAGATTTTTTCTATAATTTGGCATTCGCTAATGATGCGACTAACAATAAAAAAAATACTATTGGGCCCTTACCCCACCCCCACCCTTCATACGCTTACATGAGCATTCGTATAATTTTATACAGAATTTTTCAATTTTTTAATTGTATTCATAAACAAGTATCATTATTATTAACTGCTGATCGCTTTTTGTGCTGCCCCTCCCAACCCACCGCCGTTGTCATCAAAAATAAGCAACGCCAAAACCCCTTACCCCCCCTTTGATACGTAATACTTGAACGGGCCCTATGGTTTGATTATCTGTTTTAATTATTTTACTGTTATGGTTTGTTAACCATTCAATATGTAATTAAATTGATTACATATAACTCCTGATCATTTTATTCGTCACCCTTTCATATAACAATCGACCAGCGGTAATTACCATTAATAGTACAAAAGGTCTTTGGTTTAACCCGTTCCTGGAACACCAGCAGTTAGTGAAATCCCTCTTGGAATATCAAAGGAAAGTTTTCACCGGTCAACAGTTCGTGAAATCTAAAATCATGTTAGGGAGTCATGCAGGCGAGTGCCCTTTCGTGCCCATATGTTTTCTTAAGCCTATGGAGCAAGGTATAACCGGTTGCGATTTACTTACTACATTATTAATTGATTATGAATTATTAAAAACACTCAAATTCAAGGATTTCATTACCTACATTACATATCTACTTAAATAAAATTAAATGTAGTGGTAGATCCTAATTTGCAAGCATTGCTCATATGCGGCAGAAATAGGTGAAAGGGTGGTACCACCCCAAGCTGGCTCTCCACAGACACAGAGTCACAGGTTGAGATTTAATCGAAGGTTTTTGACAGTTGGTATACTAGAGCTTGTGGTTGTGGTCGACTGTACGTACATACCGTACGTACGTACAACTGTACGTATCTACCACTACTAATTCCTAATAATAGGATCTACCACTACTAATACCTAATAATAGGATCTACCACTACTGAAATATATATAACGTACAGTTGTACGTACGTACGTATATATTTTAGTAGTGGTAGATCCTGATGTGAAGGATCGCCTGGGGTGATACCACCCTCTTATCTATTTCTGCCGTGAAGCAGAGATGCTTGCATTTCTGTGTTTCGGTTTGAAGGGGAAGAGAGCTAACGTAATTTTCGGCACTAGGTTCCCAATGTTGATCCGGTCGGAGCCACACTTGTTAGTGGAGATGCAAATTGGATCAACAAAAGGCGCCGGATCAACATACATTTTTGGATCAACAAAGTGCTCGCGCTAAGTCGCGTCGTTGGCACAGTGGTTAGGACGCTGTACTCCCATACGGGAGGTCCGGGTTCGAAACCGTGCAGTGCCATGTACCATTGAGTTTTTCGTATTTTTCGAAGACTTACGTACATTTACCGACTGCTCAAACGGTGAAGGAAAACATAGTGAGGAAACCTGCACACTGAGATGACCAATGTATAAAATGGGGTAGGCACAAAAGATCCTCAAGGCTCGAAGTGCCGCTAGGTTATTCCCGGCCTATTATCAGAAGATAAGATAAGCTGATTTACTAGGCTAAAATTTAGTCACTACCAAGAATTCAGCATGTCAGCAGTCCATCATGTTAAGGCTTAATCCCTATATTAATATTTTTTAATAATTTTTGCCCTGAATTTTAAAAATAATAATTATCTCCATAAGTAGATTAATTTGGTAA
Organism: Hofmannophila pseudospretella; assembly: GCA_947369225.1. Classification (NCBI taxonomy): domain Eukaryota; kingdom Metazoa; phylum Arthropoda; class Insecta; order Lepidoptera; family Oecophoridae; genus Hofmannophila; species Hofmannophila pseudospretella. Next base: position 1,842,547 of record OX376324.1, read on the forward strand.
AAATCACATAAAACATAATAAATTACTTAAATTATATATTATCAAAAATTTATTTATAGAATAAATCCCCATATTTCTTTCTATATACCCTAATACACCAATGACAACAATAAAACACCATGATAGTTTTTTTAACTTTGACCACGCCCTAAAAAGCTATCAACCGAAAAATCCTTGACCCTTTTCAGCTGAATTGACTATTTAAACACGGACTTCATGCATATGGGGCCCGGTCTGTTCAGAAGAGAAATAGCTAAAAATTTAGGTACGAAAATGTAGGTAGTCCATATAATACTAACATTGTGCCGCCATAGAAAAGGGGTGTAAGTACTCGTACACGTGAAAGAAGGAAAGAAAAACACATTATTGCCAGAAAGAAAAATAATACATTTTGTACAAATATTCAGCATATCAGTGGAGAAGATAATATCGTTGTGATACTCTATGTATATTTGGCAAAAGGGGGGAAAGTCAGCAAATGCTGACATACTCGGGTACCAAATATGCACCGCTGTTTTTCATTTCACCCCTTATCCCAAGATGTTAGTGGGAGCGATAGAGAAGTGTGTAAAAAAATTAAAATTAAAAACTAAAAATCAAAAAGATTAAATACTTATGTGACGAATTTAGGTAAGAATTTGCCAAAAATGATACATATTGTGTGTGTCACGTCATGTCACTTGCGTTACATTTCAAAATATACTTTTGTAAAGCCCTAATGTCCTTTACGCCGTTTGAGCGCCGAGGAATCGATATTGACTTCACCTAGATTCGGCCAATGCGCCAGCCACCCCGCTGTGCCTGGCTGCGCAAGCGCTGGCACGTACCACTGCTCGATGGTCACTCGCCCTCTGACCAGCCCATTGTCAGCTGTACAATCTGAAAACGAAGGAGAACATAGTTTATATTTAAGATTTTTCTTCTTAGTTTTAATCCTCATTGATGAGGGTCGTGATTTTACTATGGAAATAACCATATAGAACGACTTTTACAGTTTATTTTGAATAAATTTAATACTCATCTTAAGGGTTAAAGGGCCCTTATAAAGTCCTGTAAATGCTTGGCATTTTTTATTGTTATAAATATTTTATTACGACAAGAAGTTAGTCTTTAGGTAATTCGGTGTCATGTCGACTAAATTCGCTGTAAATGGACCTGATATAAATTTAGTATGACATAGTATTGAAGTGCATATCATTTTCATAATTGTAAGACACATCAAGCACATCATCACAACATCTCTGTGGAACCCTATCGCAATAAGTTTCTGTTATGATTTCTGTTTCCACTGTTGGGGCACGGGCCATGATCCACCGAGCGGGCCCAGTGCTGTGCGGTGGATTTTACAGGCCTTCAGAAATTTTTCATTTACTCAGACATGCAGGTTTTCTCACGATGTTTTCCTTCACCGTTAGAGCACTCGGTAAATGTACATAAGTTTTCAGAAGAAAAAAAACGAACAACTCATTGGTACATGGCATGGTTTCGAACCCGGACCTCCCGAGCACCGACGCTCTTCGACAAAGTAACTGTACTGTACAATAAATAAACCCACAGATATACTTTTTTCATCCATATCGATAGGCGATCAAACTGTCTACAATGGCGGAATCAATATCATTAAAAAAGCATTATTGTTCCGGGCACAAAGCCGGGGATACAATAAATTTTGCGGCTCGAGACTCGTTGTTATTTAGAGTGAACGCCTTAGCAGATGGCGGTGGCTTCCGTACTGTTGTGGTCAGTAGATTTGGTCCATTCGGTCGCAGGTCAACCTACATCAAAAACGTCAAAATTTGAGAATCTGAAATGTATCATATATACGCAGGCTTACGGCTGAGATTTAATCGAAGGTTTTTTACAGATGGTTTACTATAGATACCTAAATGTCTTTAACCAGTGCGTCCTACGAAGCCGAAACGTGGGCACTGACGGTACGACTGGTTCAACTCGCTCAGCGTGCTATGGAAAGAGCTATGCTCGGAGTATCTCTGCTGGATCGAATCCGAAATGAGGAGATCCGGCATAGAACAAAAGTTATCGACATAGCTCATAAGATTAGCAAGCTGAAGTGGCAGGGGGCCGGTCACAACTGTCGTAGAACCGACAACCGCTGGGGTAGACGAGTTCTGGAGTGGAGAGCGGGTTTGGGCAAACGTAGTGTGGGAGCCTGCTAGATGGATCGACGGTCTGCGCAAGGTGGCTGGCAGCAACTTGGATGGAGCATGCGAGCTTAGTGAATGTCTATTCACTCAGACTTTAAATATTGGTCGAATACTACGTCATCAACGAAAGTTGCCACGTTCTCGGCAACCACAAGTGGAAGATTTAAGGGAGAAAATATCGCAAAACATTCGGTCTGCTTATTGATAAATGTGCGGCGATAAATAGAATTATTCTTTGTTATTGGTAATAATCAGAACAATGACAATAGAGTTGGGAATGTTTCTGGTAATATTTCGGAATTTTGGAATACGGTTAGGAAAAAAAACTTAATTTGGTCCGAAGTAAAAGAGAAGATAAGATCAATTTGGAATTGGAGAAAGTGCGCCGGAGAGAGTCCACCATAGGGCCATGATATATCGAATATTATGACAAAACAGAACGTTACTGCAGAGCCCAGGAAATTAGCCATTGCTGACCGCATAGGTCGAGCCAAAGGAGAAACAGTACCAAATGGTTGACGAAAACCAAATATCGTTTATTTCTAGTTTCACCATCTCGTCCCGCGTGTAAACAGTCCACGGGACCAGTTGGTGAATAACCCATTTCACCGAGGATTGTATAATACTTTTCTCAAATATTGCGAGAAATTAAAAAAAAAGTTAATTTCAAACTTTTTGATAGAAAACCTTTTTATTATTTCCAACAAAATCACCAGGCAAATACGAGTAATTAGAGATAGGAAAGCTTTTATCAAACAGTTCGTCTAACAATCCCTAATAGAATTCTTCCGTCGGTTTTCAGTTTCAGTTCAAATTGGAACATTGTCTCCCCTATCTCAGGCGTTGCCATGGCAACTGCACGTGTTCTACCAGAGCGATTGGGATTGGTGGAAATCATAAGTTATGGCGATTGGTTGTATTAATTTGATATTTAGTGCTTTCCGATCCTCCTTATCCTTTATTATATAGAAGCGTTAGCACACTGAAGCGATTTTGAAACGGAATCTGTATTAAAAATAGAAATATGTTTTTCAGTTTTATAGATTTCTATAGGTTCGGTCCGCTTTAGATTCAAAACCGCAGTGTGCTAAATGCGTTAGAGAAAGAAATTGGGACCGAGAAAAGAACCCTGCAGGATTCCGGCACACAAATCTAGATAGATACATTTATTATGACTATTAATTTAAATGTATTATTCTTATTTCACTTAAATACGTCTTGTCAATCGTAATATAGTTTGTGACCTATACCAAACCCTGCCCTGGACCTGGTACCGCTGAAATAAAACTAGTTTTCAGTTTGGAATGCCTTGCCATTGTCTTTTCAATGCGGTGGCGTTTCAGTGGTTTCTATTCTCGTGTCATTTTTGTTGATATCTTTATGTAACTCATTCACAACTTAGGTAGATTACATCTCGATCGATCAAGTGTGTTTGTGTGTTTTTTTAGAACAAATTTTGTAGAAGATAGGTAGGTAAAATGGATTAAAAGGTGGATTAGGTCTTGCGAAGATTTCTCCGCAGCCTCGTGGCCTAACCTTTGAATCATGAAGTTTAAGAATTTCCAAAATTTACTTGAAAAATGTTGCTCAGTCGATCCCAAAATATATAAATAATGAGAGATAAATAAATATGAGTGAGACAACAGATAAGCTGAGTTAGGTGAAATCATGAAGGAAAGGAATCTATTCTTAATCGTATTCGTCATTGATAGGAATAACCACACTACACAGAACGACTTCCTTGGCAGGTTTAATGCGGTTTGCCATTACCTTCCCCATTTCGTTATCTCACTCTCACTGGTTATCTCAGTGTGCAGATTTCCTCAAGATGATTTTCTTCACCTTTCCTTAGAGCAGCCGGTAAATGTAGGTACGTCTTTCGAAAAAACCAAAACTCTTTGCTACTATGCCATTACATGGTTTCGAACCAGGACCTCCCGCATGGGACTCCGTCCAAGCCACGACGCTACGGATGCTCTGGAAGGAACCTGGTGGAGAAAATTTTTTTCTTCGTCCAAGGTTGCAATTTTCTGTTTTCTATCTTCTACGCTAGGCGTAGTGGATAGGCGTCCATAGTAAAATTTCAAAACGAGAGAAAAAATGGTCTAACTTTCAAACTATTTCAGTCTTTTACGCTAAAATTAGTAACAGACCGGTCATAGTGCTATGAAATTCGCCGAATTTCGGGGAAATCAACAAAGTTGGCAAACTATGAGCGAACGCCAGAAAATGTTCGACCAATTTTGTGCAAGCTCTGAAAGTTTGTAAAGTTTGAATAGGCAAAATCTGAAATAGTTTTGTTTATCTATGTTATTTCATTTTGTTTTATAGAACTTGAGTCTCAACCACGGAACTACCCTAGCAAAATCAAGATGTATAAATTATGGGATATTTATATTCCTTATTTCGGCTCACAGACTTTCATTCCAGATCCAGACTTTCAGTAAATTTTATTTCAATTTCTATTTAGATACTCTAGGCTGAATGGACAACCTTCGCCACTCTAAGCCCGGCGAAAAAAGTACAAAATCCGTTGCCATTCGCGCCAAAACCATTTCAAAATTGGAACTGGCGTGCGCCCTCTAGCTTAGTAAAGATAGGGTTACCAGAGTAATTTATAGCGTAAGGTACATCATTATAAATCTACAATTTTTTCATGATTTTAAAATTACAGAACACTTGCGGTGTTCTGTAATTTTAAAATCATGAAAAAATTTTAGATTAGGGACATGTGGATGACATGATATTTTCCCGGTGTAGAAGTCCATATCCCACAAAAACATAAATGTAAATAAAGGGGTCATGTTCGGTAGAAGAAACGAGAGGGACTCTCAGTTTCACCGGTAAGAGAATTGGTAACTATAGCAGGTGCCAAGTTAAATTAGACAATGTACATAATTGGTTTTATTTTGCTAAATTACTACAGTATTACATACGAAATAGAGAAAAACTGAATTAATGCCTAAAGTGCGTCTAACCAAAACCCTTAAGCAAGGTTTGCAAATAAAAATGAAAATGTATACCTAATAAACTTCCAATAGAGATCACTAAACACTCCACTAAAGAATTTAAGGTTGTTTTAAAAAAGTTCTTTCAAAGTAACGCATATTATAGCTTGAACGAATTCATGTGTACAAAATTAAAGCACACTCATTTTCTCCGACACATTATTCCTTACTAACCATAGAAATTATATACTTATACCTATTGTAATTGATTATTATTATTATTATTTATTTCCATTCTCTGACGGTGTACAAGACTGTACCTAACTATTATGTTTTATTTTAAGTATTTGACCGACACTATACTAAAACTTTTGATTTATATAGTGTGAATTTATATTATTGTTAGAGTATATTTAATACTGCTGGTAATGACGTATCTTGTAACGGTTTCAGTTACTATAAGATACATAAATACAATACATAACATTAAATTTTTATATGTAAATCGGCTGGTCTGATCGCTCGTGTCCAGTTATGTTTATATTAAACATGAATTGTTTTGAATTTTAAATTTGTAAAAGCATGGCGTGACCAAGAGTTACTGGTGTCCCGATGGTTTTAATAAAGGAGTATGAGTATGAGTTAATTTTACCTTCAAACTTACCTACAGAAATATTTAACGATGTTTAAACTAATCAATTTATCATGACCTCATGCGGGAGGTCCGAGTTCAAAACCAAGCAATGTCATGTACCAATGACTTTCTCGGTTTTTTCGAAGGACTTACGTACATTTACCGACTGCTGTGACGGTGAAGGAAAACATCGTGGGAAATCTGCACACTGAGATAACCAGTGTGTGAAATGGGGAAGGCAATGACAAACCACCCCTTTAAATCTGCCACGAGAGTCGTTCTATGTGATTAACTATTTAGAAATAAAAATAAATCCCTAATTTGGAAAGTTTTCATACAAGAGCCATATAATGTATTTATAATACTGACAATATTATTTGTATCATGGACAAAGGAGTTGTTTCATTAAATTAAAAATAAAAATCTACTGGTTTTGCAGATAAGAAATATAAATATCATTTATTTGTAAATATGTGTAATGCAGATGTTACATTGTGTTTCAGTATCACCATATTCTGCCCGAAAGCGTTTTTTATTCAATTAATAAATCAAACAATCATAAATTATCATCAATAAAATAATCAATCATAATAAATTAGCAAAATAATAATAAAGGTAACAGAACAAAAACATATTTTTTTACTGATGTCTCAATTTAAAAAATTACGTAAGAATTAAGAATAAAGATATGTTTTTAATTAATTATAATATAAAGTCAACTTTAATTAAATTTTGATGATGTCACAGCTTATCACTTATAAAAACTTGATTAAGCTCTGTAGGCACGAATGTAACTTAATGTAATTACAATTTCCCCCAATATCTACCATAAATGCACACAAAAAACTATTTAAAAACTTTTAACTGCCAACCCTAATGTAAGCGGATTTTTATGATAACCAAAGTGCATTTTCCACCTCTTTCTACCGTACTGCCTTTGAAATACGTCTCAAATTCGTTCTCTCAGACTGCGTCGCCATCTTGTTTTGTTTAAATCCGGTGCATAGAGAACACGGATTTCAAATAAGGAGCTCGCGAATCATCCGATCGGATGTCCGGGTGCCATACATCCGCATCCGAGAACTAGATACGGATCTGGAGCTACATGGGATGATACACCCTGTTTATAGACCGTAAATCCGCTATAGGATTTGTCCACCTTTTTTGCAGACTGTACCAGGATTGTTTCTTTCTTTATTTTAGGTTAGTGGTCAACCTATTGTCAGCGTTGTTCAGGCCGCCCGTAGGCCTCTATCGTGGCCTAACGACTGCTGTCAGGTGCAGTAGTCGGAACGTGCTTAACGCGATCTCCGAAGCAAAGGGAACAGATGAAATTATGTCACTACCGGTCACCCATCCTGGTTCTGACCGCGCCTAACGTTGCTTAATTCAATTGTCAAATCTTCCCTCTTGTTCTGACACATACAAACAAGGCATCGCTCTCTGTTTTTTGTGATCATCATAGGGAACAGTGCAAAGTTTATTATTATTATATTCTTTATTACACACACAGACAAAATACAAAAAATACTTAATAAACGAAAAAATAAAATATGTATAAAAGGTATAGCATAACTCGTTTCGAGTTTTCTCTCTGCTAGTTTTGTAATAAACACTAAATAATTAATTTGAAATGATTTTTTAATTCGTTTCACTAAAATAATATAGCCATATCCTACATAAGGTTACGGAATCCAAGAAAGTACTAAAGTGCTTACTTATTTTGTTACTCCCGATACGAAAGTGAGTAAGTACATATCTCAGCCATATCTAAAAACATTCGGCCGTTTCGGCAAGGCTAATATAATATTGTTTGTTTGTTTGTGTTTTCCTTGTGCGCGCGTGCATTCGCTTCGTTTACTCAATTTGAGATATAGAGCTTTGAGTAATGCTTTTGTAGACCGAGAGCCTAGTGGTGACAAGGTTGGGTATTTGAGCTTTTTTTGCATCAATCAATTTACATGACCATCCTGCAGAAGGAACTAAAATTAGTTTTTCGATATCTCAACTAACATCAGAGATATTAATGGTTAAAGTTAGTACTGGAGAGATGCTCTGTTCCTTTTTAGCAAAACAGTTCTTTTGTAGTGTTGTATGGCAGTACAGTACAGTGACGTCACAATTTTCGAATGCTGTTTCTTTCTACCGTCTGATTTTTGATTGTCTGTAGCTATTTTATTTCTCAACGAATTTTAATTCTGTTTTCACATTTCACCATCATTTTATTATTTTTTAAGTAAAGCATTGAATATTTGATACTTGTAAGATACCTACTACTATAGATACTATTGTGATGGTGGATTTACCATCTGAAATAGGTAAGCTATTTTGAGCGTCGGTGGACGTGGCGTGCAGGAGGTCCGGGTTTGAAGCCATGCAATGCCATGTACCAATGAGTTTTTCGGATTTTTTTCAAAGGCTTACGTACGTTTACCCACTGCTCTAACGGTGAAGGAAAACATCGTAAGTAAACCTGCATGTCTGTGGAAAATAAAAGTTTACAAAGGCGTGTGAAATCCATCAATCAGCACTGCGCCCGCTCCGTGGATCATGGCCTGTACCCCCTTGTATAAGGGGAGGCCTGTGCCTCAACAGTGGGGACATTAATAGGCTGATAATGATGATGACGATAGCTAATTTATTAATTAAAAAATTAAAAGATTTCCTTGAACTTCTTAACATCCCTTCCTAAGTTAGCGCAAGGTTGAATAACCCGCTTACTGGAGTTAACGGGCTCTCGGTGTACACAACCGTATTCTTCACGTTCAATTTCACAGCTACAGCAACATGGGTTTTGTTTATTATTATATTTATTACTAGCTGCGCCCCGGCGGCGGATTCAGTCGCCTTGTTTTTTGACACGGAAACCTTCCTGGGCGTAAAACGACTTACCCAAGTTTCATCGCAATCGGACGAAAAACGAACTGCTTCTCAAACTCCGCCATCTTCATCTGCAGCAGCACTTCGAGATCCTTTAGAGTGCTTTGGATGTCAGTCACACTGGCCATGTTCATTTCTTGTGTATAGTGCAATAGATTGTTGCTGGGGACTACTAGGGACACTTATTATCGTTATGATTCGCTAAATTAACACTTGTTTTTTTTGTTATTTTTAAATTAAAAATTTCAACCCTGTCACTTTTTTGACCACCTACCGCCAAAAAAAACATATTCCTGAACTCTGTTACTTACAGTAATCATATATCCAAATGTTCAATATAAAACTCTAACTCTATCGTTTTTTGTGTTGTTTACGTGTCTTCCTATTTGTATATCTATATATTTCTGTGTTGTCCTCGTGCATAAATGTTTGTTGTTTTGTTGTAGATGGTGCCGGTCAACTTTAGACTCTCAGCATAAAGAAATCACAAAATTTAAACAAAAAAATAACCGGCCAATTCTCTTTTCGTGTTTCGTCTAATACGCGACATTGGCGGAATTATTGTGCCTGAAACACAATAAAGGCCATTATAAAAAATAAAAAAAGTACATAATAGTATTAGATATTGTTTCCCCTATATGTAGTGTCCAACCTTTTAGCGAATAGCTCAATAAATTATCTAATAATATTAGAATCATAAAATATGACACATATAGTTTATGAATGATTTCTTCGTAAAAGTAACCTTCGATTAACAATGGTTTCGGTAAAGCACCCATCGATGAATGATTTCTTCGTAAAAGTAACCTTCGATTAAGAGTGTTTTCGGCGAAACGTTCTATCGGTGAAGGGTAATTCGCTGTACCATAGCTGGCTCAGTTTTTCAGTACTTTTTCCGGCTGTTTTTCCTATAATATAAAATACTTCAGATTTTTTACAACTTTTTGGTACACAACTGTAAAAATTCACACATTGGCTTTGTCGCTATTCAATTTTTCGATTCGATTCAACTCTTTTAGATGTTTGTTTGTTAAATATGGTCTGTCATATCGATGTTAACGGTTCATTTTATGGCCTAGCTTTTGATAGAAATCCAGGCCATAACCATTGTAGTGCTGAAACAACAAAAATGCGCTAACACGCTATAAAGATCATTTTTCGTCGAAAACAAAAGGGAAAACTTTTCCAAAGTATAATGATCGAACAGTAAGTCAAACGCTCTAATTGAAAAGTCCCGAAATAAATCGTTTGACCATCTCAATTAACGCCGCAAAAGTGGTTTATTGAGGGAGATGAGTTCTGGATTGGAGACCGCGATTGGGCAGGCGTAGTGTGGGACGCCCGGCGGCACCCCCCTGCTACATGGTGCGACGATCTGCTGGCAGCGACTGTAGAGTAGAGCCGAAGACCGGGCTCAATGACGCACTTTGGGAGAACCCTTGGTGCGCGAGTTCGGTTCGCACTTATTTTTTTAAATTGTATAAATTTTATAAGTTTCAAAAACTCACATATTTACAGTTTCATATCACCAAAGCATATGTGATACTTGGCCGGTTTTTAAAAACCGAAAGAACTGAGACTTATCTGTAGTTAGTTTTGTCTTTTTTATCTCCTGATTTTAAAAGAGGTATTACTTTACTATATTTTATGAGATCTGGAAAAACACATTAAGTTACGCTAATGTTAAATACGAACGCTAAGTATGAGGCTAATACTAAGTATTTTACATACCTTTATAAAATATGTGCTAGGTACATTTTGATGTGGTTAAATTATAAACAGGTTCTACTTCTACAATCGACCAGATGTAACTAAAAGTTAGTGGTCATTTTTACTTCAAAAATGGGCTACGACAAACAAGAAACCGATCACCTGATGGTAAGTAGTCACCAAGTAGAGACACATGCAATTCCAGGTGTATTGCTTGTATGTTGCCGGCCGTGGAGGAAGAGGACTTTATGACGTTCTTTTTGAAGCACCTCTTTGTCGCATGTAAATATAAGAAAACTTGGCTAATACACTTCAGAGGCTGCCATGTTTGGCGTCAGACTTCATTGATGTATTGTATTGTTGACTCACTGTTAATTAAGTCAACTGTGTTGCTAAGCTTTTAAACTAGTGGGCTCATATTTCTGCACAAAGGTACTGGTGTTGAATGGAAGCTTTGCATGCGCTTTATTGAGATGAAATATCGCTGCGGCGGTGTTAAGTGAGCTTTCTTTCTATTTTTCAATGGTGTTAAACGATTTTCGGTGTTCATGAAATTACAGTGGACAAATAAATCGAACAAAAATTTAATTTAAATTAAAAATAGAATTAAATTAAATTACAAAAATTTTGAACATTGTATGAAATCGACAGCAAAATATTGTTTTGTGATGAAACGACTACGGAATCCTATTATGTACGTCCCGACTTGCTCTTTTATTGTTATCTGGTACTATAGAAAGTCTTAATCTTTTTAGACATTACTTCAATTTAAGGTTATCCAAGATTTAAGTTGGCAACTTCACTAACAATTATCGCTGAGTTGCAAGAATCGTCCTTATTGTTAATTTGTTAAGGCTTCCTTAAGTCTCGTGTCATCTCTGTCTAGAGTCACGGCGTAGAACAGGATATCATGTATTTTAATTAACACTCATCTTTAAGAACTTTTTTTGCAACTGACGGTTAGAAGCTAACTTATGTTATTTGTCCTATATAAGAGATAGGAATATTCCCTTTACGTCAGAACAAAGGTAATAGAGGGTAGACACAGAAAATAATAAATTAATGTGGATCGAGAAAAACACGGCGGGTCCTCGGGTCGTTAATACCCGGATTAATGGGTACGGCCTTTTTTGAGCCAGCCCAATGCGACATCGTATATAATACCCGCTTAGTGATGTGTTCGAGTATAATCGAGTACTCTAATGCTCGGGTAACGAGAGATGATACTTGAGTTCTGTACGCAACTCATTCGATTTCCATTCCGGACCCTGTCTGGCTCGATAGTACATGTCAGAGGTATATTGTCGGTACAGTGCTTGTTACGTCTTTGAGAGTCGAGTCGGTCTGAACTCGAGTACCACATAATACTCGAGTACCATAGTAAAATAATCTAACCAGGAAAATTTGCCACACTTATTGTTATAGTTGTTCAGGTTGCTCATATCTTCTCTGATAGATCTCATAAATACGCTGATAATCCTTTTAGAGTGTACTCTAAATCTTGGAGTAAGAAAAAATAGGGAATGGACAGGGGCATTCCTTTCATAATGCTCTACACAATTGGTATGTCCCTGGCCGATTCTTTTTACTTTTTACTGTATGGACGACATTTTTAAGCCTATTGTCCCCCCCAAACACACACCTAAATTATCTAACAGAGCGCCCGAAACTGTAGGTCGTTTCATGATCGTTCCAGTACATTTCGTGTCTAAATAAATAAATAAATGTGGTACTCGAGTACCTATGGACTTCGAGTACTCTAAATTAATCGAGTCTTTAATTGTAGTACTCAGCACATCACTGCTGTGTACCCGCGTCACGTTTATTATTAGTTTCCGTGTAATTGTGTCGGGTGTTTTCTTTCTTATGTTCGATTAGATTGTACTATTACAATTAGATTGTACCATTACAATTATTGGGAAACATAATTAAAGGAAGATGTTTATTTTCGATAAAAACGATGTTATTTAAGTCCGTTTGAAAACATGTAGCACAAACACAGAAGTATTAAGTCTCTTGGAGCACAGATTTTGTGAAAATTGTCTTTCAAATTCATTCAAGGAATTTCTATAAATACCTGGTACATATTAGTATCTAATTCACGAAATGTGATTGGTATTGATGTACAACATAATATTATTTATACCAAAGGAAGAAGAAATGTACAAAAAGAAGCTTAAATGTTATAATCTTATTTAAAAAATGCAAGTACAGCTTTATTATTAAATCTGTATTTAATTTTGGGATCGTATTCACAGTTGATTATGTTAATCTCATCGTGCATCAACCTCCACGGCCGGCAACACACGTGCAATACCCCTGGTACTGCACGTGTATCTAGGCGACGATGACTACTAACCATCAGGTGGCCCGTCTGCCCGTTTGTCGTAGCCAATTTATATATAAAAAAACTAAACTAATTAAAATTTCGTTATTAATAAGCTTTCTTAAACATGGAATAGAGAATTCTAGCTGCTCCAGAAATTGGATCATTTTCCAGCGTAACTGACACACTCCAACAGAATATGATATATTATATGTCGTCCCTGACTCCACATACCTCGCAATTTGGTGAGCTGGTTTTCTACTTTAAAAAGGCAAAAGATTGTGTTGGAAAATGTCCTGAACGCAGTCTATGAGCAATAATAATTTCTTGTCTATTCAAATTAGTAGATTCAGAAACCCAAGGTATATGAGGAGGCTCAGATTGGAAAAAAACAAAAAACTTTGTTAACACGGGCCTAGAAATTACACCAGAATTCTTGTGTGAAAACTTGAGAAGTTAAGGATTTAGTTTTAAGCAAGAAATATTTTTTATATTTAAACAATGGTATTATTCCTGTAGGCAACCCACAGGAGGATCTCGCAAACGTGGAAGATCCAGGGCTACATGGAAACGTAGTCTTCAAAAAGACTTGTATGCGGCTAAAGTATCCTGGGAAACCATAGAGTCTGCGGCATCGGACAGAGCGCGGTGGAAGAATATTGTCTCAGCCCTATGCACCACTAGATGCTCTAGGACCTGAAGAAGAAGAAGATTATTCCTGTTGGTAAGTTTGAAGGATTTTTCAGTTCAGTTTTAAGTCTTCATTTATAATATTCAGTTATACTACCGGGAAATAGCCAAGCGGCTCGTAGAGACATCCCGGGACCAGAAGGCTGGCCTCTACTTTGCTCAGCGTATAAGCCTCGCTATACAGCGGGGCAACGCCGCCAGCCTCCTCGGGACACTCCCTGCAGGGAGCGACCTGGGCCAGGTCTTTTACTTGTAAAATAGTTAGGTATTTTGTAATATAAAGCTTAAGTATGTATTTTAATGTTATTTTAGTATTACTTTATTTTTAATAAACCTATTATACGTCAAATATATGTATCATTACAAAACTTTAATTGAACTTAGCATCCAGTTAGGTCTCAATCGAAACTTGACCCCTTTTTTCACATTTATGTTTTTGGTGTGACAGAATTTAACGTACCTACCTGTAACGATGTCGACTTCATCGTCCATATCAACCTCAATTGCCATCAATTTCAACCTCATCGTTAGCGTTTATATCACCTCATTTCGTGTTGACATCTTCATTTCTTCATCTATATTTTCAAAATTCAAATCATATTCCCATTCCATTATTCCATTAATTTTATTGTTTTTACTTATTCTCTCTGTATTTCTGTCCTGAACGGACGTATGTCCGTTTTATAAAATTGTCTCCTATTACTACTTATATATTATATACCCACCTTTCTACTATTGTGTTGTTCTGTTCCTGATAAATATAATATCTACTATTACCAAGATTCTTCTATTACTTCATCTGCACACTGTCCTAGAACCCTGCTAGCCGGCACCTAGAGGGCAGATTGTAGCATACCTAGTATAATACAGACATTATTATTCATAAATACAGGGTGTAACAAATACTCCTTTAAAGCCGAAAAGCGTGTTCAGTAGCCATAACTGAATAATTTTTGTTTTACAAAGTTGCCTTAGTTTTTCCTTGTTGTTACGTTTTCGCATGTCGAAATACAACAATATTAAATATCACTTCGTTTCACGGCATGATACTGATTACCGTCTTTTAACAAAATGACAGATAAATTACCTAAAATGGGCCGTTAACGTAATTAACTGCAATCAGATTTTAGTAACAAATGACACTGAGTTGTCACCTCCAAGGGTACTAATGACTCGGAAAATGTGTCGGTCGCTTCGGCCCATGAAGGTAAAAAGTGCCCGCCACCACTGGAGAGGGGATTGTATGAAGTAGCGTTCCGTTTACTACATAGTCTATCTATAGTGTGGAAGCAGATCATTCGATAGATTGACTATGGATAGATCAGCCCTGTTAGTCTCGGACGAAGAATAAAGCTATGGTAAATAAATTAGAGCGTCGTCGGTGGCCTAGTGGCTAGGATGTCGGACTCCCATGCGGGAGATCTGGGTTCGAAACCATGCAATGAGTTTTTTCGATGTTTTCGAAGACTTACGTCCATTTACCGACTGCTCTAACAGTGAAGGAAAACATCGTGAAGAAATCTGCATGTCTGAGGAAATTAAAAGTTTTTGAAGGCGTGTGAAATCCACCAATCAGCACTGAGCCCGCTCGGTGGATCATGGCCCGTCGTACCGTCTTGTGCAAGGGGAGGCCTGTGCCCCAACAGTGAGGACATTGATGATGATGATGATGAAATAAATTAGAAAAAGTGGTAGAAACTTTTTCCGCGAGCAGACGGTAAGGTTGACTAATTTGAAGTCGGCAGGATCAGCCGCGATATCAGTTGGTTAGAGCACAGCTACGGCAAGGTCGTAGGTTCAAATCCTGCTCGCGGAAAATTTTACAACCACGTTTTCCAGCTTTATTAAATGTTTAATAAATACAATTGGTTAAAGCTACGGTAGCTGCCTATTAATATTATACAGGGTGGAAACGTTAAGTGTGTCCAGTCCATTATTTCGTTAATTTAAATTAACTTAATTTTAATTCTGGGCTGTTTGTCGTATGAGGTGACTAAGAGTTTGTGCTTTGACCTACTGAGCGTAGATATACATAACCTGACCTAAAAAATGGTTGATTATAGATCGATGGTTGTAACTGAAAATGACTCATACTATTAAAAACATTGGAGATAGTGTGAACTCCTTCCGATAATATCGATAATTCACAATGTACAATCGTATCTGTATCCAGAAATACTATCGATAGTATTAAGTTTGACAGCATCGATACTTTTGCAAGCAATTAAGTCGAGCTTAACGTTTTTATGATACTATTTCCACACGGACCGCGTGCTTGTTTCCTCCAAGTTTCGGTCGCTTTAAAAAAACGCTAACTTTAGTCTGAAACTGGAAAAACAAAGGAATGCCGGCATTAAATTAACGAGGGGAAAGAAATAAGAACCTGCCTAATCCCGTGGAGGACGGGATTGGCAGGCGCACCTTAAACAGATCTCTTTTAGGGTTCCGTGGTGTTTAGAATGGTGGTTAGCAATTCCGCTTTAATAGAATACGATAGAATAGATTTTTTTTTAGTTTATTTGCTGTCTGCATCACACACGCAATTCCACTTATATATTATACAATAATATACAAGTGTATACATATACATGTATACAATACAATATATTCTTAAACTAAATTAATAATAATGCACGGCGTATGCTGCAGCACCAAATAGGCCTCAGCTCAGCATAATGCCATACTCTAGAGTAGTCTAGAGCATGGCGCTGATATTCTGCTTCAGCCGGTCGAGGCCGGAGGCCGAAACCAAGCGACGATGATCTAGATGTAATGTAAAGTTGTGTGCTGAATTGGTAATGAAATGTGAGTATATATACGAATAAGTAAATAGATGATAACTAAACAAACTAAAAGGTAAGACGAGCAGGATATACATTTAAAAAAATTATAGATGGTAGAGAAGATGAGTCGAAAATATATATAAAGGCAGTAGTCGCTACGGAATGCCAAGCTTTTGCTTATAAAGTAATAAGTATCTAATTTTTAAATTTTACGCCTTAGCACATTGTAGTGATTTGGGAACGGAATCGGAGCGAAATCATACAAACAAAAATATCGCAAAATTAATTTTTAAAAGCGATCAGTTTTAAAATAAAGGCTTCAAAATCCGACCAACAACTAGATGCTTGACCCAACTAGCAAAATCAGTACTTATAACTCTCTCAAGACTAGTTTTTTTAACAATTAAAAGAGACTTATAACATGCTATAAGACTAGATTTTGGCGCACTTGTGGCATTTGTTTTTGTAACGTTCTTATAATCAACTTACTTAATGTTATTAAGTCCTATAACATACTTGCAGTATACTTACTTATAGCTTTATAATTGCTCCTTTATCTATCAAACACTCCACATTTACAAGTACTAGTGCTTTTATAAGTATCTGAAACTAGTTCTTTACCAGCAATCTCGTTAGTTTTCTGTTGACTTGTTGGAATTCTCAACTAAATAAAAAAAGAGCTTAATAGGTACATTTTAAGTAAATTATGAATTATTGCAATCTTAGTGAAGATAAACTCACCACCGTGTTGAAACAAATTAGGGTTCCTCATTGAAAGGTATTTGTACGCCTATATAAGGCAGGTTGTAGTGATACTCATTTATTATCATAAGAACTCATTGTGTTAACTACAACTACACAATAAATGAATTGATTTGATTTGAAACTATGACTTGGCTATAATGTTTTGATTTTACTTTTTAAGCGTAAATTTTTAGGTTATTTTTAGGCTCTAATTCAGTGCTATTAGTTCTGCAAGAGTTCTGATCAAGAGTAAATCGCCACGATCTTATAATAATCTAGATAATGATCATATAAGACTATTAATCTTACAGTAATCTTACCTAAATATGTAATAAAACCAACTACTCTTAACGAATGCTATTATAAATAGAATCAGAATTTTTATCAAGACTATTTAGTCTTTCTGAATACACTTTTAAGGTACTATGTTCTATAACTGTCCTATTATTTATTCTTATAGTCAACTATAAGACTAAGTAATAAGAACAATTGCTCTTGAGACTATTAAGACTTGCGGAAAGCTGTTATAAGTAAGAGAGTCAACACCAAAGCATTTATAAAAGTGTTATAAGTCTTGTATACTTATAAGCTTTCGTTATAGGATTACTTTGCCAGTTGGGGAGGTACGACTGCGTGTATGAATCCCTTAATATTATTCTAATCCGTACTTGGTGGTTTCGAATATTTTTTTAATAATATTGTACGGAATATTTAGGTTCTTGGACACGTGCTTAACGATTTTTTTTAATTAGTGGCTCTGCAAAGCCGGCCGCTTTGCTGGATGGGGGCAAATTAAAAATTAAAGAACGGTCTACGCTGAAAAGGGCAAAGCGTAAACATTTTCATCAAAACAAAGGTTCCGCAGGAATGATTTTGTAAAATTAACACTTATTTTGGATGGGGTAACTTTGTCGCGCCTCGGTAAAGAAGAGGGTGTAAATTATAAATGTACTTACACTTATAGTGGAAATATTTTTTTTTAATTAGGTAGATTCAAATAGTTGGCAAAAAGGGTTTAAAAAGAACTTTCAGGAAAATTCTTTTGATTAGGAATAGAGGAGAACATGGGTACGATTAAACGCCGATAGTTATTGTACAGTCTGTCAAATGTCTACAATTCAAATTAGAAGTCTATGTCGATTGCATTAAGGTTCATTTCAGACTGCAGAAATTTTTACAAATGGTATACTTTAGCTAGAAGCCGACTGTACAAGTACGGGAAAAAAATGCGTTTTTTATGGCACACGCGAAATATAACTGCCGTTTTAAGGATCCGGACCCAGAAGGGGAAATTGGAACTCTATTGTTTTCGATCTACCGTCCGTACGTCCGTATTTTTGGTGATATAATTAAATATTGAACTAAATAATAATAATAATATATAATACTTATATTTTACTTTATTGCACTAATTTTGTATAATACAGTGTATTCATTAATTGCTTATCGTATGGTTAGTGGCCAACCTATTTGTCAGAGTTGTTCAGGCCGCCCGTAGGCCTCTGACATGGCTTAACAACTGCTGTCAAACGACAACAACCGGGACCGTCTGCTTAACGTGCTCTTCGAGGCACGGAGGAGCTCAGATGAAATATGCCACTAGCGGTCACCCATCCAGGAACCGACCGCGCCAAGGTCGCTTGACCTGCACGATCACTTTCGGACCGTGCTCGCAACTAGGCTACGAGCTCCTCGCCTGGGGTGGTACCACCCTTTACCTATTTCCACCGCAAAGCAACAATTATTCTTGCATTGCCGTGTTTCGCATTGAAGGGTAAGAGAGTCAGCGTAATTACATGTTGCACTCGCTAGGTCCTCAAGGCGCATCGGAAACCCTCTAATAAATTGTCTATGGCGAAGGTGACCATTAGATGGCAGATGAGCAAACGGTGCTCATCTGCTCTTTAAAGTAAAAATTAAATAAGAATAATAGAAAGAAAGAAAGACATGTCAGATGCCTACGGGCGGCCTGAACAACTCTGACAAATAGGTTAGCCACTAACCATACGATAAGCAAGCAAGCAACCCCAGGCTGACTTTGTACAGAATCATATCATCTTCAAAAATTGAATGTTTTAAATCTGGAAATGAGATATAAAATATAAACTCGCGAAAAAATCTCAGAAGAATTAATGTCACTCTCATAACTTCTTATTCATGTAATAAACTGTCTCTTTGTTCACGAACCTAACTTGAAGATTGAAATAATCGCCTAGGGAACCCTAAAAAGAGAAATATTCGCCCCGTGTAGCATCTTAAGTAAAAGAAATTCCTGAGTTGCTACGTTCAGAGGTTTAAAATTAGTACCCGCTTTGAGAGTGTTTCAGATGAGAGGAGAGTCCTGAAAGGTGCTCCCTCACTGAGGTTATTTAAAGGTAGGTATATTGGATGCGTGGATTCAAGAGCGTCGGTGGCGTCGTGGCTAGGGCGTCGGACTCCCATGCGGGAGGTCCGAGTTCGAAACCAGGCAATGCCATGTACCAATGAGTTTTTCGGTTTATTTGAAAAATTTACGCACATTTACCGACTGCTCTGATAGTGAAGGAAAACATCGCGAGGAAACCTGCATACTGAGATAACCAGTGTGTGAAATAGGGAAGGCAATGGCAAACCACCCCATTAAGTCTCCCATGACAGTTGTTCTATTTGATTAATTCCTTAGAATGATCACGACCCTCAGCAATGAGGAACACGAATTAGAAGAGATAATGGATGCCACGTAATTATAAAACACTTTAATGTTCTAAAACTTTTGTTAAAAATTATTCCATTTTGTGATAGTTTGTTAGATGTTATAATTACTCCCACATTTAATAAACATTTTGTAAACAGAGTGTAACAAAACCCCCCTACATGCCCGAAAGGGGGTGTTCAGTAACCATAACAGAACAACTTTCACTATGGGGAAACCTGCACACTGAGATGACCAGTGTGTAAAATGGGGTAGACACAAAAGATCCTCAAGGGTCGAAGTGCTACCTACTAGTGCCGTCGTCTATGTCTTGAATCGCACCACTCGTCGGCGGCTCAATTTCCACCCGCACTTTCTAAAGCCTTGGGTATCTACCACGACCCGTTTTACACGAGCGTTTCTGCCACGCACCTGTAAAATGTGGAACTCTCTTCCACCCGACGTTTTTCCACAGCGCTACGACATGGGATGCTTCAAAAAGAACGTTAAAAAGTCCTCTCCCTTCACGGCCGGCAACCCACAAGCAATACCCCTGGTATTGCACGTGTCTCTAGGCGACGGTGACTACTTCCCATCAGGTGGCCCGTCTGCTGTTTGTCGTAGCTAATTTATATTAAAAAAAAGTGCCGCTGGGATTATTCCCGGCCCCCTATCATAGGATAAGATATGGGGTCTGTTCCTCACAATGGCCCCCATAACACAGGGTATCCTAGTGTGGGAGTCTGAAATCTGAGAAAATGTAAAAGATACTGTCTGCATCAATAAATTTTTATTTTATTTATTTTATAATGTTTAGAGCGGCTGGTAATTTCGCTTGTACGTAAACAGAATGTTTTGATTTCTAGCACTTTATTTAAATTAAATTGAATTAAAAATCTGTTCATTTTCATGATCATGATACATTAAACTATACTAAACGTTGGACTCCGCACTAGGCAACAGCCTGCATGTAGCCGAAAATTTTCCTTATCTAATAATTACACGGTGCTCAGACATGGTCGCTGATAAAACATCAAAAGTCCAAACTCAAGGTTTGTCAGCGTGCTATGGAGCGTAGCATACTCAACGTGAAAAGGACGGATCGCGTCAGGAACACGACCCTGCGCTCCAAAACACGCATCGCTGATGCAATAACTAAAGCATCTCTATTGAAATGGGGCTGGGCAGGCCACGTGTGCCGCATGCATCCGGAAAGGTGGGCAAAGATCGCCATGCACTGGGTGCCACAAGACGGACAGCGGCGCCGAGGCAGGCCCAGGCGTAGGTGGAAGGACGATATCGACCACTTCCAAAAAGGTTGGTATAAAGACGCCGAGGATAGGGAAAAATGGAAAGGAGGAGGGGAGGCCTTTGCCCAGCAGTGGGGCAGCCTATAGGCTATTATAAAAAAAAAAATTACATCAATTTATAATAAGATATATTTATTTATGAGATATTTAATAATTATTATTTTATATTTATTTTATTTTTTATTTATATTATACATTTATTAAAATAAACAGAAATAAAGATGAGAAAGTAATTAATTATGGAGTGTTTAAGTATGGTGTGTACGACGATGAGCGTGAGTATGCTGGGGTGTCTTAAGGTGAGTATGTGTGTGGATGAGTGTATAATGTGGTTTGGTGAAAGAGGGAGGATATTCATGGTGAGTGCAGTCAAGTGTGCCGTGGAAGTAAGTGATAGAGCGATCGTGAAACAATATTTTCGGTTTCATCATAGGTTAGCGTAAATAACCATCTTTGATTTATAATTTTACTGTATGTGAACGCGTTTCGGTAGTTTCCAAACCGTTTAGCGAAATCCGTTCTCACAGGTGGCAGCGGAATTCTAAAAACTCTGCGGTTCAGCAGATCATTATATTCGTTAGAGTTTAGAAGAGTTTTGTTGGAGTTTGTATTGAAGCACAAGAACACCACACACGTTTAAATAACCTTATAGAGGCGATAAAATTAATTATTTTAGAATTAAATATAGAGAAACGTGTTCCACTATAGGTGGTTAAGGTCGAACAGGAAGTTGATATTTACCTTTTTTACGAGGAGCTCATGGAGGAGATTCAGAGAAGTGATCATGCAGGTTAAGCGACGTTGGCGCGGTCGGTACCAGGATGAGTGACCGCTTGTGGCATATTTCATCTGGCACGTTAAGCAGTAGGTCCCTGTTGTTGTCATTAGACAGCAGTCGTTAAGCAATGTCAGATGCCTACGGGCGGCCTGAACAACTCTGACAAATAGGTTGGCCACTAACCATACGATAAGTAAGTAAGTAAAGTACCTTTTTAAAGTCGCATATTGGAGTTTTGGATACAATCACTATTTATTTATTTATTATTGTTGTGTACATATTAGGTTTTACTATTTACTAATCTTCGCGCCCTGAAATCAGAAACTGGTTTGTCTGGGCGCTGCACAATCCACTCAATTAAATGAAACACCAAATATAAAAACAACTTAACACATACAAATCAAAAACATGACCGTAGGTAAAAAATTGATAACGGCCGGTCTATCACGGGAGCGCACGGCGCGGCGGCCGACAGTTGCTCGAGAAACCGGTCTTCATTACGTACCCTTTTTCATGCATATAGGTGTTCCGAGAGAATCGCGTTTTTGTTATAAAGTGTAATTTTGTTTTTTGTTTTGTTTTTAAACTAAACCAGTGTTCTGTTGCGAACAGGTTCAAATCTGAAATCGCGAAAAAAAAGCTGCCTAAAAATTTTGGGGACGATGTTTTTTCATTAAACAATAAAGTAAACACTGAAGTATGAAATAACAACATTTTACAGCACGAGTAATTTCGACGCATCTCTTTAAAAAGCAGTGAAAAGCTACACCAAAATATACAGTGGCCCGTCATTCAAAAGATTTTTTACCCATTTTTCGACCTTATTTACCATTTACTAGAATTCATAAGTGAGTAACTTACTTTTGGGTGATAGTACAAATGTCGCCGGTATTTCATTAGCTTCGCATTTTTAACTGTAAATTGAAATATTTTACAGGTTGTAAAAAGTAAACATTTTTTAACCAACCATGGAAAAGGTTCATACATAATTCAAGGCAACATTTCAAGTAGGTTTCGTCACAAACTACCATTTATTTTACCAAACTACCCAATTATTTTACTATTATTGTTCCTTTTTTGTCTTTCTTTAAAATTTTGTCAGTTTTATATTTTCTTGGCTTGGCCAACGTCTGTTCTGTTACATGTTCATTTCCACTGGTCACAGAAGAGATCTGTCCTCCGAGACACAGGAACTTCCTAGTTCGGAGGTCAGCGTTTATTGTAAACTAACTTGTTGCTCACTAATTTTATTTAGTTTAATATAACCTATGCTGAAGTTCCTACTGGCGTATGGACTATGAATACTTTGTCATGAATTATTTGGTTTTAGAAGATCTAGTTTTGAAGCATAGTGAAAATTCTTCTTCTTGTAGCCCTCATATAGCCAATCAGAGTTGTTCTGGCCGTCCTTAGACCTCTGACCTGACCTAACGACTCCTGTCGGACGACAGTGTGCCACTACCGGTCACCCATCCTGGTTCTGACATCAAGTCCTTACTGTTGGGGTACTGATCCACCGCGCGAATCCAGTGCTGATTGGTGGATTTCATATGCCTTGAAACTTTTTTCCTCGGACATCCAGGTTTCACGACGTTTTCCTTCATCGTTAGAACAGTTGGTAAATGTGCGTAAGTCTTCGAAAAAAATCGGTATATAATCGCATTCCCTTAAACGTTAAAGAGGCGCTTACTATAAAGTCGTTTAAGTACCGATTAAAAGCATGGCTATTCGAGCAGACTTTTTACAATTTTGACGAATTCATTAATTTAAAATCCAATTGACATTAACTACATTACATGTATTACTTGACATTGTTCCGTTTATTTTTTTATTTTAGTTTTATTATTATGATTTATTATTTAAATAATTAACAGTGATGTTTTTTAAATGTAATTATTAATCCAAATGTTTTTTTGTGTTATTGCAATGAAATGTAATCACTTTTTATTTTTCCTTGACGTGTAATTCATATTATGAATAAAAATTTGAATTTGAATTTAAAACCAAAAAAACTTATTGGTATATTGCATGGTTTCGAATCCAGACCTCCCGTTTGTATCTGGCGGCCTAGCTACTACGCCACCGACGTTCTCTCGTATTAAAACAGTGTTATTTTACTATCACGAGTAATTCTTCTAAGTCGTGTTTAATTCTAAGGATTAATCACATAGAACGACGGTCGTGGCAGATTTAATGGGGTGGTTTGCCATTGACTTCCCTATTTCACACACTGGTTATCTCAGTGTGCAGTTTCCTTACGATGTTTTCTTTCACCGTCAGAGCAGTCGGTAAATATACGTAAATCTTTCAATAAAACCGAAAAATTCATTGGTACATGATATTGCATGGTTTCGAACTCGGACCTCCCGCATGGGAATCCCACGTCCTAGCCACGACGCCACCGATGTCTCTCCTATTACGAGTAATACCAGAACTAAAAATTAAACTAAACATGTCTGTTAGTATGATAACACTGCACAGAGACAGGTTACTAAAGATATCTTTGTATTAATCTTGGACTCACTCGCAGCTGCCTCCGGCTGCATTACCTCGGTTTAAGCGGGATAAGGCTGGCCATTGATGGTACTTTTTTTTTTCGAAGTGTCTAATGCTGTTGGTTCCTTTACAGCTTCACTGGAGTTTTGGGGGCGAGCGCTAAGTGCGCTCCAGCCTGGAAATTGATGGTACTAATTTCTTTGCTGGCGCTATGACTCTGTCGCAGACTCATAGTAGAAAGTACAGAGTCAACCTGGCAACTGACATTGCCATCCTTTAAATAGTTAAAAAAATTAAGGGTATGATGATTACATTGTATGGAGCAAGGGTGCAAGTATTGCTTGCATTGCTGTTTCGGTTTGAAGGGTAAAGCTAGATTCTATGCCAATTTTGAAGTGAGAATCTATAATAACTATAATGTATATTTATCGACGACGATAAATATGTCAGTGATTTCCATTTTTTTAATTTCATTTAGCTGCAGACAGGGACGGCGGAAGTACTCGCTATTATCGCTTTTAGCGCTAAGATCGCCTAGATTGTATTAATCGTTTTGTACGCATTGTATCACACTAATTTTGTGCAATAAAGAGTATTCATTCATTCATACTCCGTTACGGGGAGAGCCAAATTTCAGTGGTCACTCCGTAGTACTCCGTGACGGGGGGCAAACTCCAGTAGTCATAGAAATGCAGATCAATAGATGTGTCAATATAATAATAAAAATATTTACATTATAAAGTACAGTACCCTAAGATCAACACAAAGATTTGCGCCTCTCGGGCATTTTTAAAACGAATTCTCTAAGAAATTCATTTAAATTCATTCATTACAAAAAAAGCCTTCTGTGAAGTGACAGCACAAAGATTCCTACTTTACCGGGTGGCATAACTTGGGGGGATTTGGCCGCCTCTGCCCCCCCACTTTCGCGGTCCCTGGCTGTAGGTACCCGTCATGCAGCACCCACCTAAAATGTGATTTATTTATTTGAAATACATATTTTTGTACAAAAAAAGTGATCAAATTTCGGCAAAAAACCTGTATATTATACCTATTTGTTTATCAATTTCCACTCGCAATAGCACCAGTTGCAGTCGTCCAGTCGTGACGTGAACAGAACTCTCGTATGTGCAGTGTGCGCTTGACATACACAGCTGATAATTTTAGATTCGGCAAAGATATTTTGGAAAATGGCCAGAAACGGATAATGTTTAATTTCTCTCTTACCTAGTTATATATAGAGTTTAAAAATTTAGATTTTATGCGAGATTGAACATTTTGCGTCGGTGGCCTAGTGGCTAGGTCCGTGTTCGAAACCATGCCATGTACCAATGAGTTAGAATCACTGCTCTAACTGTGAAGGAAAACATCGTCAGGAAACCTGCATGACTGAGGAAATGAAAAGTTTCCAAAGGCGTATGAAATCCACCAATCAGCACTGGGCCCGCTCTCGGTGGATCATGGCCCGCACAAGGGAAGGCATGCGCCCCAACAGTGGAGACAATAATAGGCTGACGATGATGATGATGAACATTTTGCGATTTGAATATTTATAAAATAGTAATGGTTTTTCAATAAATAATAATAGAAAAAAATGCGTTTTGAACATTACGCGACGCGACTAATTGGTATAATTTCTAAACGTGCGACATTTGAAACAGATTTTGTTCATACTGGTTGTAATAAAAATCCCCTATAGTTCCGAAATGAAACAAAAGCTCAAAGCCATCAAGCAATGCCTTCACGACCGAAATGTATGAAACATCTGATTTTTTCGCGATTTCAGAACTGGTCCCATTGATAGATAGATTAATAATACATATAAAACCATTTTTTTTTCAGGCGAAAACGCTCAAGCTTACCTCTTTGCCGCATGGGGGAGACGAAGAGGTTATGCCGGACTTTAACCGGCCCAAACCCCCCCGGTGTTCCTGCGCACCGCCTGACGGCGAAGCCACGGGAACGCTTGCGCATAACTTCCGCGACTTCGCCAGCGGGTGTCCGTATTACGGACCCAACTCTGGGGACTCCCGTCCCCATTCGGCTTGTGGTGGCGTGCCGGAACACGGGCACGCCAGACCAACTCGAGGACCTGTTATCAGGCAATGGACTCCCCGTGTCCACTGCCCGGAGACCCTCTTTAAGGGGGAAGGTGGCGAGCGTGAGCCAGCCGCCTTCGCCCGGTTCTCCTACGGCGGATCGGGTCGGACGTAGGGTCGTCCTCCCTGATCCGCTCCTCGCCTTCCTTCTGCGCCATTACGTGCTCGCAGAAGGCCACCATTACGTCCCACGCCCTCTCGCTGCCGAACATAGTCAAGGCTAGGTTGGACCCTACTGCCGCGGCTAGATATGCCCGCGGCTCCGCCCATGCAGGACACTCCGCTACCGTGTGCAGCGCCGTGTCCTCCGGACAGCCACACCGATGGAATACTATACATAAAACCATGATAAAAGTAGTCTAAACTCACCTAAATCAAAGGTTGGCTGGAAGAGATCCCTATGAGATAAGCCCGCCTTTGTGCATATTTTAATGTTTTTATTTTTTTTCTGTGTATTTTTTTTGTGTACAATACCGAGACTACAAACAAACAAACAAATACTTTATTGCACACAATAAATTTACATAAGTGTACAAAGGCGGCCTTATCGCTCAGAGCGATTCTCTTCCAGGCAACCTAGGTGATAGAAGAGTTATTAAAAGGTTACCGGCAGTATAGTGCAGAAAAGTGAAATATATAATATTTATTAGTTTATATACATTTAATACATAAGTAAAGGAATGCCTATGTATGAAACACCTGATTTTTTTCGCGATTTTAAATTGGTCCCATAGTGAAAATTGTTCAGTTATGAAAACTTAAAAAGTCAGATAAATTTAATAAAATAAGGTAATACTAAAATAACACAAAAATACATACCTAAGCTAAAATTACAAAATACCTAACTATTTTACAAGTAAAAGACCTGGCCCAGGTTGCTCTCTGCAGGGAGTGTCCCGAGGAGACTTGCGGCGTTGCCCCGCTGTATAGCGAGGCTTATACGCTGAGCAAAGTAGAGGCCAGACTTCTGGTCCCGGGATGTCTCTACGAGGCGCTTGGCTATTTTCCCGTAGAGGCAGTGGGCTTCAGACCCCCACGGCCCCAAGGTCTCAACCGCGAACGGCGCAAATATGCAATCACCACCCAGGCCCGCATATTTGCGCTGCTTGAGGTTCTCCGCAGAAGCCGCTGCTGACCCGGCCTTCGCGGCCATGGCTGGAAGGTGGGACGGGGCAAGGGTGTCGACGCAGGTAGCGTCCCACACCAGAGACCGTCCCAGCTTCTAGGGCACGAGTGTCATACCGTCGGGCCTTTTACCGTCATCGCGATCTGGCGCGACACAGCTGGCGCACCCGCGGTGGCAAAGGTGAAATTGAAAATTAAAATTAGAGTGTTTATAATATCTTTGATTCTAAGTTATTATATTCGATTATTAAAAACCATGAGGGTAATTTAAGATCTAATAAGGTTCCCTAGCTAACGAAAGAGGCGAAAGAAACGATACCTGTTACATTTTACCATTACGAGTACAGTCAACCTACCCAAAACGTCAAAATTTGAGAAACTGAAATGTATCATATCGCGCAGTAACAAGGTTGAGATTTAATTGAAGGTTTTTGACAGATATACTATAGCTTGTGCTCGACTGTACATAATAAGTAAAATGTAACATCTTTGAAGAATAATATCATCAATAAAGCCATTGTTTGACGCACGCTAGCCGAAGATTCTTCATCAATTTATCACTTGTCGTGTTTCGGTACAAAATCAGAACTTGGCTATATTATTGTCGTGAAAAGCAAAGTTGCCGATAAGAAAAATATGAAAGAATAAGGGAAAATAATGTCCCTGCCAGATGGGGGGTCGACGGGAGCGTGATCGTGAATTTTGTAGGACTTGGTGTTGCTATAAAATTATCTGAAAAACTGCCAAAGTTGATAAAAACTGCTGAAATGATCCATCGATTAATGTGTTTGTATTTATTAAAGAACTGTGAAAGAGTATCTTATAATTCAGCTTGTAATGTATATTTTTATAGTCTTTAAATACAATATCCTGTATAATGCAATGTTTATTTATTTTAATTTATGCATATATTTGTATGTATAGGTATATTTTATAAATTTATAATAGTCATTATCATCCCATACTTCCTATTTCTTTGAATGTTGCATGTTTAATAGTATAAAATAAACATCATAAGCTTTAACTTAAATTGTAATTTTAAGTTGTAATTCTGAATCCGAATATTAGATTAACACATAGCTTGTAAAGTGGTCAATGTGTGTACCTATGTAATCTCCACGACACAGGCAACGCCTAGTAGGTAGGAGGTTATAGTTTAATGTGAAATGTTAATTAATATGTGGTAAAGGTACACATTCTTTCAATTTTTCCATTTTCAATTTGCAATTAAATGTGTTTTCTTTTCTTTTTTTGAGTCATAATAGTCGAGCCACTGTAATTATCCAGACCAAAAGGCAGATATGTCAATGGGAATGGCCTGGTAAGCCTCAAAAAGTGTGCTTGTGGACGAGCACATGCGATATCAGAATAGGTGCTCTATGATCTGTCTACTAAACCATTTGTACTATAAAATGTATGCCATTTACCATACCCTTAGAATGTGTTTTGTGACCACAACTCGATGCCACATATACTTACTTACTTACTCCTCTGGCGCAGCGACCCGAAGTGGGTCTTGGCCTCCGATACCAAAGAGCGCCATCGCTCTCGTCTCGAGCCAGTCAGGCGCCCGGAGCTCCCGCAGATTCTTCTCCACTTCATCGCACCAGCGGTATCTGGGACGTCCGACCGGACGTCGTCC
Organism: Hofmannophila pseudospretella; assembly: GCA_947369225.1. Classification (NCBI taxonomy): domain Eukaryota; kingdom Metazoa; phylum Arthropoda; class Insecta; order Lepidoptera; family Oecophoridae; genus Hofmannophila; species Hofmannophila pseudospretella. The sequence continues at coordinate 1,871,548 of OX376324.1, forward strand.
GTTAGGGCGTCCCACATACGCTCGTTTAACTGCCCGATGCCACATATATATTCTAATAATACAATTTCTATACTTTCTGGGATATATCTAACCTGAATTAAATCATAACGCAGCATAACTGAAAATCTAATAAAGTCTACTAAAACCGTACAAAAACCTAAACAATGGCAACACCACACGCCCACAGAGTATCAAGCAAGATTTACGTCTCAATTTCTTAAAGCTTATAAATGGTGTTCACAATTTCACATCAAAGGGACGCTTTGAGTTCGGGAAAAATTGCCTGAAAAATTTTGCTTTGCTCCGGGATTCATTTGACACAATGTACAGTACAGGGTGCGGGAAATTTGGAAAAATATATCACGTTTGCTGGTGATTACACGGTTCGTGAATGTTTTGTTCAGTTTTTTAGGGACTTTTTCTTTGGAATCGTCATTCAATGGGACTACGTATATTCCTTTAAGTATCTTGCAAGGCTGATACTGTCAGGCTTCGCATGCAAAATGAAAATTACACGGAGAGGAGAATTAGTACCACTCACTAGTCACCCTGAAAATCAATTATCATCATAATCAGCCTATGAATGTCCCCACTGTTGGCACAGGCCTCCCCTTGATCAAGGGGAACGGGTCATGATCCACCGAGAGCGGGCCCAGTGCTGATTGGTGGATTTCACACACCTTCGGAAATTTTTATTTCCTCAGACATGCAGGTTTCCTCACGATGTTTTCCTTCACAGTCAGAGCAGTCGGTAAATGTACGTAAGTCTTCGAAAAAATCCTAAATCTCATTGGTTCATGGCACTGCACAGCTCGAACCCGAACCTCCCGCATGGGTCCAAGCCGCTCTTATGCTTTACCTAAACTTAAAAAACCGACCAAGTTCCGTTTTCCCCTACGGGTTACGGATCCCTAAAACATTCTTCGGTCAAGATACGTACCAACTCCTGAATCTGAATGTGCCAATGGTACAAATTGAGATCAAAGCTCCTAAAAATATATGACATGTTATCTCTACTCCATAAAACTCACCATAAACCACAACCCTCTAGTCAGGAGGTCAAAAAGACCCTCTGAGCCCTTAGTGGCAGATTTATGGTCCATAGCCGACGATGGGACCCGCAATTTCCCGGTCACCATGACCGCGTGGTAGTATCGTTGATATATAGTTATTAGGGTCGCTGTATTTTGCTTAGCGAATATTTTGATTGAGATGTGCTCGTAAATTGTGATGGCTTCCAATGTGATATGGAGTTAAGTTTTTCCGACACAAAATTTTCATAGCAGGGTCAAGGAAGAGCGTCGGTGGCGTCGTGGCTAGGACGTCGGATTTCCATGTCGAAACCAGACATTGCCATGTACCAATGAGTTTTGTCGTGTCACCGGGCACTGACTGAAAACCAGCGCTGCGGCGGTGGCCTAGCATCTAGCCATATCGTCACAGCATAATGCTGAGTCAGGCACCCTTCTGCTACATATGCAGGTGAAATTGTGAACTTACTCTAGAAATTGTAAAAAGTAACTCTTTTAAGTAATGAAATGTAATCGTGTAATTTTATCGTGTTATGTATATGTGAGCAAATAAATTTTAATTCTTCGTTTTTTTCGAAAAACTTACGTACATTTACCGACTGCTCTGATGGTGAAGGATAACATCGTGAGGAAACCTGCATACTGAGATAACCAGTATGTGAAATGGGTAAGGCAATGGCAAATCAGCCCATTAAATCTGCCACGAGAGTCGTTCTATGTACTTATTCCTTAGAATGATCACGACCAATGACTCAGCAATGAGGAATACGACTTAGAAGAAGTCAAGGAAGAGTTTAATTAAATATGCAAAATAAACTTTGGTTCTAACAAATTAAATTATCTAAATGAGCAATTCGGTTGAAGACTGTAACAATTGTACGGAAGCAGATTTTGAATCTAGCAAACAAATATTAGGATGAGAATTTTTACAAGATTTTGGTTCAAGAAAATATAAGGTTGTATAAAATTTTAAAGGCTGTATTATACTCCGTTTACGAGATAGACGACTGTGAGAGACGGATGTGGACGGAATGCAACATGGCTCCGGTTACCCTTAACGAATGCTTAAGAATCCAAAGCTGACACCAAGACAGATCCATCACAACTGTGCGTAATTCCAATGTTTATTTCGCTTTTCTTGGACAAATGTCGGGTAGATGTGACCAGGCCGGATAATTATTTACGGCCACCTGCTTAATTTGTATTTTGTCGTCAAGTGACAGCTGTCACCCCACTGCGTCCCAGTCGCACGACACCCGCCGCGTCGATCGCGTGCATTTTGTCGCGATCTCAAATCAATACCTTTTTTTAAGAATTGTGATGAAAGATTATTTTCATCATCACCTGTGCCCACCACCGTTACTCTCATCCGCTGATTCGTCACCATCACCGGGACGACTACCCTGAAGAACGGAATCAAAGTAGGTTGTTTTAAATCATTGTCTGCGACCGTTATGTTCTAACTACATTCTGAATGCCCATTTACAGCAGCTATAAGTTATAATTATGTTATTATTATTATTATTATTCGTCTTATTATAATGTAATTGGATGTAATGACCTATTCTTCGCTTAACAGTGCTAGCCACGCCAAGAAAAAAATTCAATTTAACGCTTGTGTAATGCGTATCATATTATGTTGACGTAACCACAGTGCTCTAAATGTTCCAATTGGTTAAAAATTAATAAATATACAAAAAATATACAAAATGTTCAACTTATTCTTTAAAAATATCATACAGTCCACTATTCTTTCCTTCAACAACAACAGCCCTAACGCTGCAATCGAACCAAAGATAACGTCATCTCGTTTACTGAAAATATCATGAAAAAAGCTCGCACTTCCGTCACCTAAGCGATGTGGGTTGAGGATGGTTTGAGAACACTAAAAGCACGTCGGAGCTTAAAAGCCCGTCTATCTGTATTAAGCTCCGAGCTCGCCTGACCAAAGCTCCGCTGGAAGTTTATACATGCACTTGCTTAAAAGTCGTGTTGCTTTAAATTTAATTTTGAATTGAATAGTTTATTAATTTTCAATGATGTAACATGTGAATTTAACAAATAATAATAAGTATTTAATTTACACAAATAAAAACTTATAAAATGTCTTAGATTAGGCCCGTGTGGTAGGGTACCAAGGATGCTGGCGGCGTTGCCTCTCTGGAGCGCAATGCTGATCCTTTGGGCGAGATATCCGTCAGTCCTTGGGTCCCTCGTCGCATCAAATAGACGCTTGGACAGCTGTCGGAACAGTCACCAAGCTCCAGGGCCCCAAGGACCAAGAGTCTCTACACCAAATGCTACAAAGTCGTAGTAATTTAGAATACAATAAAATTAGCATAGCATAGCATCACTATCTCGTCCATAATCCCCGAGGAAGTAGACAGAGGAGCCACCTTCGTAGGTAGTTCCCACTTACAAGGAATAAATTTATTAAATGTAATTATTAATAAAATGGTTTATTTTATTGTATAAGGAGAGTAGACGACCAAGATGGCGACCTGATTGTAAGTGGTCATTGTTGCCCATAAACATCTCACCTCACTAAATGCTATTAGAGGGTTTTCGATACAAGGATACCAGGTGGCTCCATTTCCATATTTGCCATAAGATTCTTGCATATCCCTATTCCACTTTCCCACCTTCATATTTTATTAACTTTCAGTTGTTAATATTTTTTCATAAATAGGGAGACCTGCCTTGCATGATTGTAAAAAAAAAAACAATTCCGGAATTGTATAACTGTAAGGTTTCTCAAGGTTTTGAGCGTCAGTAGCGTCATGGCTAGGACGTCGGACTCCCGTGCGGGAGGTCCGAGTTCGATACTAGGCAATGCCATGTACCAATGAGTTTTTCGGTTTTTTCAAAAGACTTACGTACATTTACCGACTGCTCTGACGGTAAAGGAAAACATCGTGAGGAAACCTGCACACTGAGATAACCAGTGTGTGAAATGGGGAAGGCAATGGCAAACCACCCCATTAAATCTGCCACGAGAGTCGTTCTATATGATTAATTTCTTAGAATGATCACGACCCTCAGCAATGAGGAACACGACGAAGAAGAAGAAGGTTTCTCAGAAATAAAAATAAAATATTTGAAATAATACGTAGCAAAAGTCACGGGTATATAAATTTTCAAAGCAAATCCCTTGTCCCATGCACACAAAAGGAATTCGCAGACCATAATTTGTTTGGCACGTCCGGATGAGTTTGGTCCCATAGCGATACACAGGTTTCAGAACAGTGTTAACCGTACACGGTAGGGACACGTAATCCTTTAGGTTACGTGTACTAATGGCGGAATATCAGACCGCATCACACGTCTATCCGTGTCTAACAAATAATACCTTGAACGGATTATTGTAGGAGAATCAAAGATATTCTAAACACTCTATTACAATTAACAGTCAGATAAATGATGATTTATTAATAGAAATACAAATAATGTCAGCTTATCACATAATTAGATATAAGCCTCCCCCCTTGCCGCTCCCGATGCAACGGTGTCCATAACGCTTGCGGCGTTACCGCGCTGGATCGCTATGGCCAACCTTCGCACCAGGAACGACCCGGAGCGAGGGTCACAACCCCTCTTCCTAAGTCGACGGCCAATCTCACCCACAAACGATTTTGCTTCCAATTTCAATTTTCCATAAAAATCGCTAGTAAGAGACAGCTATTCTTTACAAAGGTAAACTTTGTGTCTTTCGAAGATTTGGAAGATAAAGATTGTTAAATTTTGTATCTGATCAAGAGACTCGAATTTTTTTTATGGATTTCAGGGATTTCGAGGTGGGACCAAGCATTTTAACAGGCTACGAAAGTGCCTACATCCTTTTCCGTCCTGATGTTTTTATTTTAAAGGAAATCATACGAGCAGATAGGTCAACTAGATCTAGTGCCTCATGTGCCTTACGCTAGCTCACTTACCATTAAAACTGAAGCACAACAACGCAAGCATTATTGCTTTGCGGATAAATAGGTAACGACATAGTATCACTTTTTAAAATTTATAAGATTTCGCATATAAGGAAGGATATGCCAGTGGCTTTGCATGCCTAAAGGCAGCAAGTTGTTCGAGATGATCGGTAGGTACAAAGACTGTAAGTCGTTAGGTTCTGTAGCGAAAACGAACTGGAAACTAGAAAAAGGGAAGATCTTCTGCCAGACGGGTTAGCCTGGAGACCAATGCCGGTCCACTAGTTAATGTTCGGAACTTGTAAACTACTTTGAAAACTTCGATAGCGCGTTGTACAGCGACATCTGTACATTGTATTGTACCTCTCTTTATGTTGTATGTTTTATTTATGTCCCGGGTGTGCAATAAAGTATATTTGTATTTGTATTTTATTGTATCTGTTGGCGAGTTGAGTGAACTAATCGTAGTGCTTCTTAGTCGGGATGAGGTTCGTGATTGTTAAATTAGACTTCAACACAAAACAGACAACATTCAAAACAGGTATTCGGCCAACATTGATCAGTTGATCATTCTATGAAATTAATCATACAAAACGACATTATTTCATGATTATCTCTTATCTTATCTTATAACAGGGGGCCAGCGACAACTCCAGCGGCACTTCGACCCTCGGGGATCTTTTGTGCTCAACCCTTACCTCAGTCTACTTCCTGTTCCTTAAAAATGCTTTGCATCAAGGACGCTCTACAGCTTACAGTAAGGAACCTATAGTCCTCTGGTTTCGGGTAGGCTACCCCCAGAAGACTCATACGCTTTCCAGCCAACGAGTCACATTCGCACATTTCATGATTATCTCAGTCTGTACTAATTATCCTATACTGCGTATTCCTCGGGGCCGGTAGACAGTTTCGCAAAACTTCCTCCATCGTCAGCTGTTTTGTATTCAGCTCTGATGACTTTGTTGCCGGCTGAATGGCGAGTGATTAGGGAAGCAATATTTTAGTCTAAACTACGTGGCCAGCGGCAGATTTACTGAACAGTGACGTCATTTTAAAGTTAGAACTTTACATTTCAGTTGGAACTTTACGTCATTTTAATCTTATCTTATGACAGGGACAAGCGGCACTTCGACCCTCAGGGATCTTTTGTGCTCACCCCTTACCTTGGATCCAAAAATTAGTTTAATATTCTGGTCCCTCAGTGAGGAAACTTTCAGATATATTTTTTTATTTTTTTTTATTTACTTTTAACCCGCATTTGACCTCGATCTCGCCTGATGGTAAGCGACGATGAGGTCAACGATGGTGCATGCGGGTCCAGTAAATGCCTATTCACTCTGGCCTTGAAAATCCCAAGGTTGTAGGTTTCGGGAAACACAGACGCCGGCAGGCTGTTCCCTTCCTTAGCCGTTCGCATAATGAACGAAGAAGCAAATCGCTTCGTACGAGCAGATGGGATATCAACAACATAAGGATGGAACCCCTCCCCGCGCCTGGTAGTCCGAAGGCGGAATGGAGATGCTGGAATTAGGTCGTGCAATTCCGATGCGCACTCTCCGAAATGTATCCTATAAAATACCGATAGACAGGCAACCTTGCGCCGATGTTCCAGACTTTGCAGTCTAGCTAAGCTAAGCTGAAAAGAACAGATACTATATTTTGATCTTAGCCAAAAGGTCGAGAACCGATACTTTAACTTTTATTATATAATACGTTTAATGTTAATGTATTTTATTGTATTGTATTGTATTGTGTTCATTCCCTTTTTTCTTCTACTTTTAATTTAATTTTCTGTTTTCTGGTTATTTTCATTTCATTTCGTGTCAATGTTTTTGTTTTTTAATTATTTAATATTTTTGTGTTTTATTCTAATTTTAATTATGTTTTTATAAAACTTAGGCACTATCACAGGTATAACCTGACAATAAAAACTTTTTTTTTAAATGAATCAATAGGAATGAATGAATGAATCATAGGTTAAAATCTGCCACTGGCCACGTAGTTTAGACTAAAATATAACTTCCCTAATCACTCGCCATTCAGCCGGCAACAAAGTCAAGTAGTCAAGAGGATAGTTGGAAAATGTTCAGATGTCCAACTCGGAGAATATCAAGGTTGTAATGCCGCCTTTTGCACATTGTATTGTTGAATCCTGTGATAGTAAATAAGTTCTATTTCACCGATAGGCGTTATTTTTAGGATAATTAACTAGGTATATTATGTACCTAATAAATTTGCTGTATGCAGCCAAGTCTCTGTTAGCTGACCTCAGTGAATGGTATAGACACTCTCTCAGACACAGAAACCCAATTGTTATCATCACAAGGATGCTAAAGCCAGCTACATATTGTCATTCATTGTAATATAAAATTATAATGGAGATTTGACCACATACTCGTGTTATGTCCCGCAACCAGCGCTCCATCTAGGACATACATATATATATATATATACAGGGTGTAACATTAAGAACGGTCAGTATGGGAAAGTCTGAAACTATAAGACATACGAACATCTGTTCTTAGGAACCATGTCATCAATTTTAGTAACAAGAAAAACTGTATTCATACATTTAAAAAAAACCTGTACTCAGCCTGGGAATCGAACCCGGTTGTTTTGAAAAAAAAAGCCAACACTATTTCTATTTGGATATCGACTGTGTAGGTGTTAAGGAATAAATGTTAGTATGAAACGTGATGTTTAAAATTAATAAAACGCATTGTTTCCATATCTTTTAATTTATTTTAGACTAGACTATTAATTACTATCTTTTAATTTATTTTAGACTAGACTATTTCTTGTGGGGTTACGTTAAGGATGAAGTGTACAAAACAAGCTACGACACAATTGAAGACCTAAAAGCAGCCATAGAGACAATTTTAACGCAAATTCACCACCTGAAGATACAACATTCAATAGTAAGATCGTTACCTAAACGAGTTGAATGTTGTATTTTACAAAAAGGTAGTCATTTCGAACACCTACTAAAATAAATTAAAAGATATGGAAACAATGCGTTTTATTAATTTTAAACATCACGTTTCATACTAACATTTATTCCTTAACACCTACACAATCGATATCTAAACAGAAATAGTGTTGGATTTTTTTTCAAAACAACCGGGTTCGATTCCCAGGCTGAGTACAGGTTTTAAAAAAAATGTATGAATACAGTTTTTCTTGTTACTAAAATTGATGACATGGTTCCTAAGAACAGATCTTCGTATGTCTTATAGTTTCAGACTTTCCCATACTGACCGTTCTTAATGTTACACCCTGTATATTTGTATTGTATTGTCGTAAAATTTCCAGATCGGAACATGTCAAGATGTCAAATAGTTTTTTTTGGACATTTCGGCAACTTGGAGTCCAGATATTTTCCGATTTTGACAATTCACGACCTATTTCTATCTAAGATGTAATGTAATGAATGCTGAGTGGCTGATAATAACTAAGAGTTTGATTATACCCAAAGGTTTTGAAATTCACCCCTATGTAGATATCTCGCTAAAAAGTTTTATATGGAAACCAAGTTTGCCAGTTGATGTATGCGCTGTGAGCATCTCCCCATAAGAGCGTCGGTGGCACAGTGGCTAGGGCACCGAACTCCCATGCGGGAGGTCCGGGTTCGAAACCACGCAGTGCCATGTACCAATGAGTTTTTCATATTTTTCGAAGACCTATGTACATTTACTGCTCTAACGGTGAAGGAAAACATCGTGAAGAAATCTGCACACTGAGATGACCAGTGTGTAAAATGGGGTAGGCACAAAAGATCCTCAAGGGTCGAAGTACCGCTGGGTTATTCCCGGCCCCCTATCATAAGATAAGATAAGATCATCTCCCCATACAATCACGATTGATAAAAATGGTTTTTTTTAAAAATTTTTTTTATTGATTTTTTGTTTATTGTTTCAATGGCCGATGCCATTGAATGTCAAATGTATGTAACTTGTCAAAATAATGTACGTAATGAATGAGCAAATAATGCCAAGATTTTTTTTGTGGTTATTTTGTTCCGAAGCTATAACAAAACAATCACAAAACCAACGTACATACAAATTGTAGACCATACAGTACGGAACATTACAGCGTGAGCAACGATTCGTGCTTGGCCGGTATTTATTTTTCCCTTCTCATCTCTTAGAATAACCGTAAATTTAATATGCGACCCACACATCACATTTTAATATTTTTCTTTTTTTATGACCAACCCTTACGTGCGCCCGCAGCCACGTCACCAAAACACCGGAAAAGTATCGGTAAAATAATTATTATAACCGGTAAACGCAGTCATTACCCTAAACCACAGACACGTGACATGAACACCTTGCAAAAACAGATTTTTTTATGTTAGCGGTAGCTCAACACATTCGTAAAACAAATGATGGTGGCATATTTTTTGACAGGGGTCCGCCTAAAAAAGTGTTGACACTCGTTTGTTTAGTGTTTTGCAGAAACGTGTTTTGATGTAAAGATATACGTGTTTACGTGCATTCGGGTTAACATGATACGAGGTTCTGGAAATCGTTTCACACAAAACTTTCCTTGAACGACCGATACTTACTTACCGTACTTTGCATTGCATGGGAAATCTCTTTTTCGAAATTATTTTTATTATTGATTAAATTTTTTCGTTATGAGTGAAAAATATTAAAAATAATGCGAATTTTATCAGCCGAAAACCAGATTCCATGGGAGTCTATGTCGAATAGTAAACTAATTTGGGGCTGATGATGTCTACCTCGGGCAGACTGTGCAATTAGGTAGAAACAACTTCGAGAAAGAAGCCGACAGAAAAAATCAGCTGGGTTGGGCAGCATTTCGGAAGTTACGTCACATCTTCTCGTCGCCTATACCTCAATGTCTAAAGACAAGAGTCTTTAACCAGTGCGTCCTGTAATGACCTACGGAGCCGAAACGTGGACACTGACGGTGCGACTGGTTCACAAATTGAAAGTCGCTCAGTGTGCTATGGAAAGAGCTATGCTCGGAGTATCTCTGCTGGATCGAATACGAAATGAGGAGATCCAGCATAGAACAAACGTTATCGACATAGCTCAAAAGATTAGCGAGCTGAAGTGGCAGTGGGCCGGTTACATCTGTCGCAGAACCGACAAGCGCTGGGGGAGACGAGTTCTGGAGTGGAGACCGCGTTTGGGCAAAAGTAGTGTGGGACGCCCCCTGCTAGATGGAGCGACGATCTGCACAAGGTGTCTGGCAGCGACTGGATAGGAAGAGCCTAAGATCAGGCTCAATGGCGCGCCCTGGGAGAGGCCTATGTCCAGCAGTGGACTAGAGTGGACTGCTGATGATGCGATGGTCCATATTCTGTATTTAAAACTCACATTGACAGATTAATAAAGTTTTATCTAGGTACTTAAGTACTTCGAGAAGCAATGTCTAATTCACACCTACGGTAGCTTAACCCTTATACCGATTACGTACGATCAAAAGAGACAAAGGATTAGAGGGGTTAATTTTTCCGATACATCACGAAATGTCAAGATCGTAAAATGTCAAGACATCGGAGAATCTCAAGATTATCTCTACCTTTGGATGATTAAATCCGATAGGAACCGATAACCGCACTGAATTTAATTATTAGTTACGCGGCCAATTAAAATTGAATCGATCACATATAATCCAATCAATCCGATTGAAGATTATTCTTATGTTTTGGTCTAAGGGAGGTTTAAGAGATTGATTATTTCAGAGATAGACAGACATACATTTGTAAGACCAGGATTTGATTACAATAAATAAAGCGTTTATTTGCTCAAAATACATAGCTTGTTTTATCATAATTACAGTAGATATTGAGAATTTATTAGTATCTGCATTTTTTCCTCTTGTTTTACATAATTTGTACACGTATCTATGTCTACTTAACGTACAAAATTTATCTATGTTAAAGGGCTGGTAGAAATCTTTATTTTAGAGATAAGCTCTACCTGTGTACGTCAAATTTCTTGTTGTTGTTTCTTTTGTAATTTATGTATGCAAAATAAAGTATAAAGTAAAGTAAGTAAAGTAAACTACCCTAAGGCCACCTTTGGGGTAAAGGTAGGTCATGTTCCTCAATTCTGACCACAGGGGAGGAACCGCACACAACTGTGCAGTCCTCGGTCCTACCTAGTGACTCCCCCACTACCTCTATCATAATGATAACCGAAGCTATATTCTAAAAATTAGGTATATTCTAAATTCCTTTCGATTAACTTGTTCTAAATTCCTTTTAGGTACAGTATACAGGGTGTAACATTAAGAACGGTCAGTATGGGAAAGTCTGAAACTATAAGACATACGAACATCTGTTCTTAGGAACCATGTCATCAATTTTAGTAACAAGAAAAACTGTATTCATACATTTAAAAAAAAAACTGTACTCAGCCTGGGAATCAAACCCGGTTGTTTTGAAAAAAAAATCCAACACTATTTCTATTTGGATATCGACTGTGTAGGTGTTAAGGAATAAATGTTAGTATGAAACGTGATGTTTAAAATTAATAAAACGCATTGTTTCCATATCTTTTAATTTATTTTAGACTAGACTATTAATTACTATCTTTTAATTTATTTTAGACTAGACTATTTCTTGTGGGGTTACGTTAAGGATGAAGTGTACAAAACAAGCTACGACACAATTGAAGACCTAAAAGCAGCCATAGAGACAATTTTAACGCAAATTCACCACCTGAAGATACAAAATTCAATAGTAAGATCGTTACCTAAACGAGTTGAATGTTGTATTTTACAAAATGGTAGTCATTTCGAACACCTACTAAAATAAATTAAAAGATATGGAAACAATGCGTTTTATTAATTTTAAACATAACGTTTCATACTAACATTTATTCCTTAAGACCTACACAATCGATATCTAAATAGAAATAGTGTTGGATTTTTTTTTCAAAACAACCGGGTTCGATTCCCAGGCTGAGTACAGGTTTTTAAAAAAATGTATGAATACAGTGTTTCTTGTTACTAAAATTGATGACATGATTCCTAAGAACAGATCTTCGTATGTCTTATAGTTTCAGACTTTCCCATACTGACCGTTCTTAATGTTACACCCTGTATAGTTACTACTACGTAATTATATTTATACTACTATATAATAATATATTATACTACTATACTACGTTTATATTATAATAAATTGTAATTTGTGACTATTATAGCTTGGTATTCAGTAGGGGGCGGTATTTGTCCCAAGGATAGCTACCAAGTTGTCTATGGGATGAATGCTGACCGTTATTGAATACCTTCTTTTTGGGAAAGCACTGTCTCCCAAGATACAGGTTCGCCTAGTTTGGGAGTCAGGGTATTGTTCGATTTACTAATTTGTGATGTTTTTAATAAAGATTATTTAACGAATGTAATGTTATAAATTGTCATATGCTTGCACGGAAAGTGCGACGGAGTCCCGACTTACAAGATACAGGTTTCGACCTAGTTTGTAAGTCGGAGGTCCTATTATTGTGCCTTGTAATAATAAACTTTATTTTTTCATTTTTTCACTTTTCTAGCCTGTACGAAAATCCGCTCCTAACCTTACTTTTGAACTACACTCTCATTATACTACTGTCCCAACAAATTTATTTCATCTGGCAATTATAATTACTAATAATTTGGAAAGATTTATTGATATTGTTTTAGATAATAATTTACACATATCATAGTCGTGTTTTTCTACCTCTTTTTGGCGTCGAAGGTTCAAAAATAAAGATTAAAGAAGCGGGTTATCCTTATACTTAAATAGAGTTAGTAGAGAGTCGAGATCGGGAAGTCAGCAAAACTTAGACTAACTTGATTCGCGTTTGAATTCATCTCAATTTCCTTTTCTCGAATGAGATTGTGTCTTGCTTGAAGTGACAAAGAACTTGGGATTCCACTTGGGAGCATTTGAAATGCATGGAAAAAGGGTACGGAATTGGATACACGGAGATTGATTTGCTAATACGATTGTTTTTATCAAAATTGAAGGTTAGTCAATAAAAAATTGATCCTGAATGCATTTATGATTTTTCTTTTTTTTGAGAAATTACAAAAAAAAAGATTACTTTGATGATTAGTCGCAGATTTATTGATTTCTCATGACTTCATTCGTAGTGGTATACAAACTTTAAAAAAATCATGATGAGTAGATTTAACTGACTAACTGATTCAGCGTATTCAATCAATCAATTCAGCGGGGTGCCCTTCCTTATGCTTACCAAGCTGCCATTATTACATAAGGGTACATTCCAAAACCACTTTGCTTATTCGGGTAATAATTGCCGAGTAAAGTTATTGTATTGGAACCAAAATTATTACCCGACAAAGGGCACTTATTGCCTGAATCAGTTTTGGAACCACTATTTCAATTGTCAGGCAACCCTTTGTCGGGTAATTATTAACTGTTCGGGAACGCTTCCTAATTCCACGGAACTTTGAAGCGACATAGGATATAACCACAGATTACTATATACCTACTGACGTAACAGCATAACCACTCCCATAAGTAATACTACTATTACTTTTGCTCTATCGAGAGCAAGTCGAGTATCCAATTCGAATTTATCCTCACCAAGGGACGCGTTAGTGCGAAAATGGTGTAAATCTCAATAAACATCATTGGGACTAACACTCTAAGGGAATTGTATGTTCTGAGAACTATGCGTTTCGGGAATGCGTAGTTACTGTAACGCTCTGAAGGTTTCATACTCGTATTGAAATTGGAATTTTACGGTTTACTAATGTTTGCATATGGGAGTTATGGTACAACTATATCTTATCTTATCTTTGGATGCGGGCTGGGAATCCCAGCGACACTTCGACCCATTAGGATCTTTTGTGTTCAACCCCTTGTACCTATCCCTTGACCACTTCACCGAATATGTCATGCATGAGCAAGACTATGAGTCTCAGTGGGAGGGATTTGAATAGGCAGAGCCTAGCAGACCCATCATTTTTGCCGCGAATGCGTCACATTCACGTAGGAGATGTGAAACGGTCTCCAGTTGTTCACCACAGGCTCTGCAAGATGTGCTGTCAGTCAGCTTCATATTGGCGCTAAAGTGACCGGTGAAGGCACCGACCAGTAGACGCACTTGACGTCTATTCAGCCCCCAGATCTTGTTGTTCCAGCCTGTGACTTTGTCCCCAATGAATTTCTTAGAGTGTTTTAACCCCTTTAGGGTTAGCCACTCTTGTTTATGCCTATCGGTACTGCACTTCTTCAATACTGTTTTGATAGTACCCGACGATAGGCCAACAAATACAAGTACAAGTCCAACTATATACATGTACAAAACAATAATTGGACTGATCCCTCAATAAGGATCCACGGGACTGAGTTGGACCACGACTCCTGAAAGCAAGTTTTGACAACGATAACAGTAAAGCAGCGCCCAGACTATGGCGGTCAAAACATCTTTGAAAGTTCGTAAAGAAAGAACTATACCGAGAATAAGAGGGTCACTCGTTCCCAGAAGTGTGAATCACAGTCTGGGATCGCGAACAAGCACGGGTGACCTACGGAAACATTCTCGATGTAGGACGACTGCTAGAAAAAAATACGGGTTACTTGTGGGGCTTAACGCGCTCACGTAATAAAAGCCAGGTCTTGGAGATGAGGAGCAGGCTGTATTCTACTGGACACCACACGAGCTTCACATCGCGAGTATAGCAAAAGCGGTGGCACTTGTTTTCTGCCGTTTATTTATTTTGTATTAATCATACATCATCCATATTTACAATTTCAATGTCACACATGTAAAAATTAAACTATTGAAATTAAATATATAAGTTAAATTACTTACTTACTTACTTACTCCGCTGGCGCAGCGACCCGAAGTGGATCTTGGCCTCCGATACCAAAGAGCGCCATCGCTCTCTCTCCTGCGCAGTCTCGAGCCAGTCAGGCGCCCGGAGCTCCCGCAGATCCTTCTCCACTTCATCGCGCCAGCGGTATCTGGGACGTCCGACCGGACGTCGTCCGTTAAATTAAATTAAATTAAATTAAAAATCAATCACAGTTCATTCAATGAAATTTAAATAATCATTATTAAATACAAGGTCAATTTAGTGTAAAATAAAAATCTATACTTAAAGTAAGCAGTGTCAAATAATAAATTAAACAATCAGTTGTCTATTCGTTCCTCGAGGAACTCCTTTACGGAGTAAAAGGCCTTCTGGATTAACCATTTCTTTAATTTAGAAATGAAGACGTCGTACGTTGGGGCATCTCTGATTAGGTCAGGTATTTTGTTGTATATTGTCGGGCCGGCGACGTGCGTGGACAGGCCAGTCTTTTGCAGTCGGCTGCTGATTGTTTCGAGACCCTGCTGTCGCGCCTTGGTCGGCCACAGTATACATAGATATAATGAAGAATGAAATTATGCAACTCTTTCAAAACTACGATATTTTTTTAGTAAAAGAATTCATCCCAGATAAATAGTTACAAAATATGACAACTGTCTCGAATGGTCTCGAGCTTATAAAAAAGGAAAGCAAAGGAAATCTGAATATGAACGTTTCATATACAAAGCAGCGACTGGAAAGTGCAATGCATAAACATTTCTCTATTTTCAGTCTCTTTTTACATACAAGTTTATAAGGAATCCACTGCGGCGTTAGTACAGGCTAGGAATGCCATACTTTAGAGCAGCCCTGGGATACTCTCAAATTCAGCATGTAGGCAATTAAAAACCGGCCAAGTGTGAGTCGAGCGTCAGCATATCCTTGCCATATAATATAACTTCCTCATTTCACACACATGGTTATCTCAGTGTACAGATTTCCTCACGATATTTTCCTTCGAGAAATTAAACGGAGTGCCTCATGCGCCAGTAATTAAGCTGACTTTAAAAAAGTCAGCAGTCTTCAAATCGAATCGCTTTAAAAAATAGGTAAAAGAATATAATATTATCATCGTATTAATAGGTATTTTTTAATCATTACATTCACTAGTATTTTTTGCTATCCCAACTCAATTTTGTACAACAATCAATTTTCTACTTCCTAACCATGCTGTGTTTACACGTTAAGGGTACATCTGGCTCATAACTTTATATTGATTTTTTTGTAATTTCTCTGGTTTCGATTCGCGACGATTCTTAAATACATTACCAATATGTATTAATTAACTAATTAGGACTCAGTTGTAGTTTACAGTTTACTATACCTACTTTAGACAACAATAAGAAGAATCGGTATAGTTGAGATTAAGTGTGTAATATAATATATATAGTATATAATGTGTATAGTATACGTGTCTGTGAGATGTGTTAAGGTGGGAAAGGGTGAGGGTGTGTGCGTGCGTGTGTGAGCTTATAAGCGATAAATTAATGATTTGCCTTCTTATGTAAGGATATTTCTGGCGTAGATTCAAAAGAGGCGTTTGAGATGTGGTGTTGGAGGAGGATGGAAAGGATAAGCTGGACAGAGAGAGTGACAAATGAAGAGGTACTGACGAGAGTAAAAGAAAAGAGAAACATCTTAAAGGCTATTGAAAATAGAAGGGGAAATATGGTGGGCCACCTTATACGACACGACGAATACATAAGAAACCTTATAGAAGGAAAAGTTGAAGGCAAGCGGGGAATAGGAAGACCGAGGATAAGCTAGTTCGATCAAATCAAAGAGAAGGCTGGCGTTGCGTCGTATAAGGAGGTCAAGGAAAGGGCCCTAGACAGGACACAGTGGCGTTTACTACACCGACAAGAGCATAGCTCTTAAATTGAAGAAGAAGAAGATTCAAAAGCCACCTATTGCCTATTGTGTGCATTCTGTTCTATTGTGGAATGCACAAAGTCACTTCCGTAGCATTGTAATCCAGTGTTAATAACCATTTGGTAATTTTTTGCTTAGCTTCCCTTAGAGAGAGCATTTTTATTTCACAGAATTTTAGAATTTTTTTATAGATAAACGGGAACAAAAAATTACCGAACCGTTGAGCGAAGGTAGTTTTTACTGACCACGTTATAATATACCCAGACTAGACCATGTATTTACATGACAGCTATTCAATTTGGACCCTTACAATCTTATATAGATAGATATTGTTATTTTATTTGCTCTGTAACTAGTCTTAACTAATAACAAAGGAGTCGACCCTGTCCTCCTACATTGCGCTCATTGAGGGAATCGTAAAGCAGCTGAAGGGCTTTAATGGAAACCGGAAACATCGTTCTACAACATAACCCACTTGCATCATAACAATATGAAAAAAAAAAAAAACTAGTCTTAACTGATTTATTAAGTTCCATCCCTTAATTACCCATTATTTAATAATCATTAAACATTACATAGGAAATGGTCGTTGATACACCTTACGTCACCCAATAAGCATCTCCTAGGCCTCCTTGAACTGGCAACCTACAGGAGGATCTCACTAACGTGGAAGACCCAGGGCTACGTAGTCTTCAAAAAGACTGGATGCGGCTAAAGTATCCTGGGAAACCATAGAGTCTGCGGCATCGGACAGACCGTGGTGGAAGAATATTGTCCCCCCGGAGGATATAACCCTGGGGAGAAACTAAAAAAAACTCGAAACCTAGTACTGGTATGGTAACCGTAGTGAAGGATATTAAACGAAACGCTTGGATGGATCCCTTTAAGCCACACGAGGATGACTTTAAAAGAATTTCTACAATATCGGTTGGATGCCTCGTTCCTAAGAGCGACGATAGAAGCTTAGCTTACTCGAATAACTTGCAGGTATCAAATGGAATACGGTTTTGTTAAGTCTCTCTTTTATCCTCGGACTTCACGAGTCCCTTTAGGCCCACCCATAAATTACATCACACGAATTTCATGATTTTGGAGCCCCCGTCCCGTCCTTGTCACAGGTGGTCACATTTGTGTGACCCTTTCCCCAGTGTGATGTCACATATTTTGCAATTTTAAATTTTGATATTATATATTTCTATTTAGCGTCTATGGAGCGTCGGTGGCGCCGTGGCTAGAACGTCGGACTCCCATGCGGGAGGTAAGGGTTCGAAACCAGGCAATGCCATGTACCAATGAGTTTTTCTAGTTTTTTCGAAAGACTTACGTACATTTACCGACTGCTCTGACGGTGAAGGAAAACATCGTGAGGAAACCTGCACACTGAGATAACCAGTGTGTGAAATGGGGAAGGCAATGGCAAACCACCCCATTAAATCTGCCACGAGAGTCGTTCTATGTGATTAATTCCTTAGAATGATCACGACCCTCAGCAATGAGGAACACGACTTAGAAGAGAAGAAGAGATATTTCTATTTAAAATCTTTTAGAAAACTTAAAACAAAAAACATCAAATCAAATGAACCATACAAAATTCAATCATCTCGTGTCCATGGACTTTGAACCCATTTCTTTATATTATTTATGACTTCTTCTTTTAGATTTACGCATGAGACGTCACGAAGCTTATGACTCGTCCCCGCCCCCCTTGTCACACGATGTCACACTTTGTTGACCCCTTCCCTCCCGCTTAACGTGTGACGTAACTTGTGGATGGCCTCTTAGTAAGTTAGTGAGTAAGGTATATATCTATGGGCCTTTTGTATAGTTAGATATAATGATATGTTGCCTGAAAATAAAGAATTTATTATTACTATTAAGTATATAATATAGCCACTCACTTGCAACTAAACAATTATGTTTAATTATCTTTTGTGAACTTTGACTCTATCTGGAGATTCGTATTTACATACTAAAAATTAATTTGCATGTCAAAGTCCAAACAGAGTTCTCGAAACTTCTTAAAACTAAGTTTTAACTTTAATTACCTGTCAACGACACCTTCGACTGAACTTCGTTTTATTATAACTTGCGTTCAAACAAAAATTAACTTGGTTTAAAATTTTCTTAATTTTCAAACAACATAATTATTATATCTTTACTGTTTTTCAAGTATGTTGTATATAGGAACCGGTCAAACACTAATGTTCTGTCAAATATTAATGTCCAGTGAGGGTAGTTTTTATCGTTGATTGCCACTCGCTGACTCAGTCTCGGAAATACAGCCCTTGAGACAGCATCGTTTTGCGCGCGCGTCACCGAATCTCTTCATCGCGTGTGATCTATCACCTCCATGGACTCCTCGCAGTGCTGATACAGTGGTGCTGCTTCGGTGACTCTAAAAACTGCTAGCATTTTGGACATTGTCGGCGCCGACGGGTGATCTCGAACTGAGACGCTGATGAGTTGGTATTTCATTGGTATTTATTGCCTGCCCTGGACATTATCTCGTTCTCCTTCGTTTATTTAGCCCTCGAAAGATCCCTGGAATCGCTGGGGATCGCACATTACCTATTTATGTACTTAAAAAACACTGCTTTCATATGATCCTCCAAGTCAGTTCAACTTCAACAAACCAAGAAATTTGTGTATCAGTTAATGTAAAGCTATTTTATAGACTCAACGACGGAGGAGCTCTTTTGAGGAGCTCGTCGCCTAGTTGCACGGTCCGAAAGTGATCGTGCAGGTTAAGCGACATTGGCGCGGTCGATACCTGGATGGGTGACCGCTAGTGGCATATTTCATCTGAGTTCCTCCGTGCCTCGGAAAGCACGTTAAGCAGTCGGTCCCGGTTGTTGTCGTTCGACAGCAATCGTTAAGCCATGTCAGAGGCCTCCGGGCGGCCTGAACAACCTCTGACAAATAGGTTGGCCACTGACCATACGCTAAACAAACAAGTGTACGACGCATCAGGCTATAACATTTAGTACTTTGTCGACATATTCATACAAATGTCAAAGAATCACAACAAAAACTTATTGGGACAGGGTTCCATAGGGTATAACTTGATGTCTTTCCCTGTACATAAATGAATAACTTGTCTCTTGAACCCAGATTCGAATTCGTAACACATTCCCGTCAGATGGCGTCAGATGGACCATTACCAACCCGAAGGGTCAGAGCGCAGATTGGCTCCAATCTCAGATGGCCCAATGGAGATCCGAAGGGTGAATAAAGTGCGTCCATTCAAACAATGGATGTGATAAGTGAAATGTGAGATACACTGAAAAAATAAACTGTTTGATTTAGAGCATGTATGTAACTTTATTAAGTTGAACACATTACTTGATAGATACGATTTCTTGGTTGAAGTGAACAAGCCCAAGTACTTTTGTTTCAAGTGAACAATCTTATCTTTCAGTGTCACAGAATAACAATAATGGAGGATTCATGAGACAGATGGCGCCCGCGGGGGTTCTTTGTTTTTATAGATCTTCGTAAGAGTTAAAGAAAGTAGGTAATTTATTTACAAATACGAAATAGGATTTATTTAGGTCTGAATCCTTTAGCTGGCGCCTGGGTCTAGACTGGTGTATTCCTTACCTTTAAAGATCATATTGACAAAGTTCTCTTAGATTTATTTTCCAACCCTTATATTATTGTTCTCTATTTCTTTCTTTCAAATTTTGTCAGTTTTATATTTTCCCATGTTCTGTTACATGTTCATTTACACTGGTTATAATAGATATCTGTCCTCCGAGATACAGGAACTTCCTAGTTCGGAGGTCAGCGTTTATTGTAACTAAGTTGTTGTTCACTAATTTTATTTAGTTTAATATAACATATGCTTAAGTTCCTATTGGTGTATGGACTGTGAATCCTTTGTAATCTAACCGCACAAATATACTTATTCTTATTTTAATATACAGAGTATGCGACCCCATCGGCGAGCATGCGCGAAATGACTGTTTAGGAAGCAAGAGAAGCGTGTCAAGACAGAGATTCGTGGCGCTCCGTTCTCTCTGCCAACCTCGCAAGGGACATAGCGTGACGGTATGTATACATTATCTATACTTACATCATCTAAAGTTTAGAGAATCCTGAAGATGTCAGTATTTTACGTACGGGCGCGAATGCGTTTCAAATTTGTGGCAGCTCGAGTCTCGCTTGTTTTGCCGCCATAGTTATTTCTTCATAGTCGTATTCCTTCCTCATTAACTTCATTAGACGTATTCCTCAATCAGAGTACTGACGTCCATCTCCGAAGTGAATCATCAGATCTTGACCAATTTTTTATGGAACTCTGAAGATATACCTTCCTAAATATTAAAGTATCATCAAGGATCGGTTCACAAATGTCAGAGATATCAGGAAACAAACATTAAAAATTCACCGAAAAAAAAAGATTGTTTAATTCAAACAAGTACTTGTTTCAATATGAGGATACAAAGAACACACTTCAACCAAAAAAATAATTACTTCACCAAGATATGGTACTGTAAATGCTCTTTTTCAGTGTACAGTCGATAATTCTCCGTTTTTTTATAAGTCGTTAAAAACGAATCCAAGCGACACCGAGGCGGTTCGTAGGTAGTTGTAAATAAACTAAGTTGTATCAAACAGAGTGCCCTAATAAGGGGGCTTACGAGTAAGTCAGTGAAAGTTAAGTGATCCGAAGAGTAATTCTAGTTTGTGTAGTTAAGTTAAAGTAAAGTTAGAGACAGTAATCCGACGTTAGCTATTTGAATGTTAACTTGTGGATGTATTGGCTTAAATTGTTTATTTTTCAAGTGAATTTTCGTGAATAACCTTATAGAGAATTTAACGTGAACGAATTCCTCGAAAAAGCGACACTGATAATCACTTTGTATTAAGAAACCCCAGACTTGTTATTGTGGAGATTATGCATTGTAAAGGTTAGACCTGGTATGCAGGATCGCCTGGGGAGGTACCACCCTCTTATCTATTTCTGCCGTGAAGCAGAAGTGTTTCGGTTTAAAGGGTAAGAGAGCCAGCGTAATTACCGGCATATGAGGCACTCAATCTAAGTCTTAAAGTTAGCAGCGCATCAAAAACCCTCTAATAATAATACAGTGAGCTGAGATGTATATGGGTGATGGTGACCACTTACCACCAGGAGGCCCGTTTTCTCATCTGCTTTCCTTATCATCATCATCCTATTAATGTCCCCACTGTTGGGGTACAGGCGTCCCCTTGCACAAGGGGGTATGGGCCATGATCCACCGAGCGGGCCCAGTGCTGATTTTTTATTTCCTCAGACATGCAGGTTTCTTCACGATGTTTTCCTTCATCGTTAGAGCAGTCGGTAAATGTACACAAGTCTTCGAATAAATCCTAAAACTCATTGGTACATGGCATGGTTTCGAACCCGGATCTCCCGCATGGAAGTCCGGCGTCCTAGCCACTAGGCCACTGACGCTCTTTCTCTCCTTACACAATAATTAAAAAAATCTGAAATCGAACCCGGAATTCCCGTCACTATTACACTATTTATGACCTACTTATGTAGTTAAAGTTTAAAACTAGATTTTAAAACACGGTAGGCATTAATCAGTACCTAGGCCTTTTTAACACATTTCAAGAATCCATCATAGACTATGACGTCACCACTTTTCCATTTGAAGAAGATAATCATAGCCCTGTGACGTCACGTGCGATGCCTTTGAGGCTGAAAGGGGCTTACGGCACGAGTTGTCTGCCGCGCTGAAGTGGTGAATAAATAGCATACTTTTCTCACAGTGCAATAAAGAACAGAACAGAATAGAATCTATAGGTATAGTCTCATGTAGCAAAAATAAAATAAAATCGTAAAGGTATATTTTTTTTGAACGAACTTCAAGTGAAATCTACTGAATGGATTTGGTGGAGTTTTCACGGATATATTTAAATAAGTCCAGATTGACATATAGGCCATAGATGTTTTGAAAATTCTACTTAAAAAACTTAGTCTCTACGATCTTGCTACGAAGTGCTACGACGTAGCATGATAATCAAAGTTTGCTACGCTCCTACAAAGTCTCCTAGCTATTACACCGTGACGTCATAATGTAATATTGCCATTTCTTTCTATCGTCTGATTTTTGATTGCATGTAGCTACTTAATTTTTCATCGAATTTTAATTCTGTTTTCACATTTGACCATCAATTTATGTCTGTTTCTTAATTTTTAAGAAATACAATTAATATTTGTTACTTGGAAACTACCGAATGTAACAGAAAGTATTGGAAGTGTCTCATTAGTGCGGAACCAGTGTGAAGTTGGCTGCAAACCGCAAGCCGGACCGGCCTGCGCGGCCGCTCTAATCAACTGCCTATCTGTTCTCGTGATTAGATTCGATTTACAATGTACGACTTTTTTAACCCACGATGTCAGAGATCAACAGACATCAAACTAACACGAGGGTAGTTTGATGTATGTTTATCTCTGACATCAATTATCTCAACAACCGATGATCCGATTTCGACGCGGTTTTTCATTTAACAGAGAGTCCAAATTCTTTGTTAAATATTAGTGTTCTTACCAGCGCTGTGGTTCTGCCGTACCGGTCGAACCGCAGCACATGCTGAGCATGTGTCTTTTTAAAATTGTGTTGTTTTTTTAATGTTACATCTATTTAAGTTTGTAGGAACGCGCTATGAGAGGACATGGATGACATAACGTCAGTTGTAGGAAAGGGAAAAGGGAAGATCTTCCACCAGGCGGGGTGTTGTGCCTGATTACCAGATGTGCTGGTCCAGCTATGGATGTTTTGGAACTCGTATATATACGATGTCCCAGGAAAATTTCGATAGCGCGTTCTACGCCGATGTGAGTAAGTACTGTATCGTAGTGGCGCGCGTCGTGCGTCGCCACAAGTTTAATTATGTATAATGCAATGTTAAATAAATGGTTTTTTCTTTCTATCTTTCTTTTAAGACATGTTTGATAAAAACCTGGATAGCGACCATTTCTATGTAAAGTCTGTCTATGTTTTCGCTTCGGCGTTGATGTGTTTCTGCAGTGTTTCTGAAGAACCAGTACTTACTAAGCCCGTGTGCTCCACCTTTGGCCTCATCGTCACTTACCACCAGGTGAGATTGAGGTCAGAAGCAGATTACAGTAGAAAAACTCGTCTCTGTTCTCGTGTCGTGAACTATAAAGTGTAATTACAACTGAAACACTGGTTAATCCAAGTTAGTCCGGGAGTTTGAAATGCGATGGTCGCCGGACTCCGATTCGATGTTCGGTTTATAGGTCATCTAGATCACCAGCTGGTGTGATTCTTTGACTTTCTGTTCTTTTTTGATAACTTTCTGATATTTTTTTTTTTTTCAAATATGGTACGATAGTGTAAAAGCGTCGGTATCGGCGTCGGCGTCGTGGCTAGGACGTCGGACTCCCATGCCGGAGGTCCGAGTTCGAAACCATACAATACAAATACAAATATACTTTATTGCACACCCGGGACATAAACAAAACATACAACATAAAGAGAGGTACAATACAATGTGCATAAGGCGGCCTTATCGCTTTAAGCAAATGTACAATGTCATGTACCAATGAGTTCTACTGTTCTTTCGAAGGACTTACGTACATTTACCAACTGCTCTGACGATGAAGGAAAACATCGTGAGGAAACCCGCACACTGAGATAACCAGTGTGTGAAATGTAGAAAGCAATGGCAAACCACCCCATTAAATCTGCAACGAGAATTGTTCTATGTGATTAATTCCCTAGAATGATCATGACCTTCAGCAATGAGGAATACGACTTAGAAGAAACGATAGTGCACCATCATCTATAGGGATCTTGCAGATTTTGTAGGGGGAGGTGATAGGGAGGGAGTGGCCTCCCCTACTCACACCCTGGTTTATTTTGGAGGCCGTGCAGCTAGGTTCAGGAATAATGTTTTTAATAGTAATGCAGTTGCAACTGATTGTTTCGGAAGCTTTGCATTTTTTGCATGGGATATCGCCCACAGACGCTCTATTATTATTTATTTTTAATTATACTTAAGTAATATAATACTTTCATATTTAATTGGTAAACTTTATATGAACCCAGATGTCTGAATAAATAAACAATTATTCTCTTTCGTTCTTATTTACAATTCTATCGCAATCGGAATCCAATTGTACATTACGAACGCGGTGAGTTGTCTGAATGTCGGTCCCTTTTTAATTGTCCGCACGTGATCTAACTACATAACCGAATAGCTCTATCAATGTTAATGACTAGGTATTTTAATTCAATTCTATTTGTGATGTTATACTCCGACCAGGAATAATTTTTTTTATCCCTCGCCATAATGCGGAATTCATCGCCAGCCTATTAATGTCCTCACTGTTGGGGCACCAAGCGGGTCCAGTGCTGAGCGGTGGATTTCACACGCCTTCGGAAACTTTTAATTTCCTCAGACATGCAGGTTTCCTCACGATGTTTTCCTTCACCGTTAGAGCAGTCTGTAAATGTACGGAAGTCTTTGAAAAAATCCGAAAAACTCATTGGTATATGGCATGGTTAGAACCCGGACTTCCCGCATGGGAGTCCGCGTCCTAGCACCTAGGTCACCGATGCTTTTTGCGGAATTAAATGGTACTAATTTTTTTTCATAGCGAACTCTATATCAGACTATAATACCAATGGTGCCCTTTTGACAGAGTTTTGTAAACCTGGTCAGGGTATACTTATTTTAGAAATACAATAATATTGTCTATGGCGGATATGGCTCTTAAAAATTTTTATAGAAAAATAAAATTATGTTCTTAAAAGTAAGCTATGGGTGTTACAACTATTGCACCAAGTTGTCTCTCAGAGAATACATCGAAAAAAAATAACATAATATAAACCATATACGAGTATTATATGTTTAAACCATTTCTCTTTTATATGCTTAATGTTGTTATCTTTATTTTTTTTACAACCAGCCTGTTTCTGTAATCTTCTTTTTTTTAATAAGTGAGTAATAATACTAATAATTCTTTTTTAAGTACTATATCTATACTGTTTTTTACTAACGGAAATTAATTATTAGCATATTTTTATTTATATGTTATAAGTCCGTTGTAGTAATAATGTTTTATTTTAATTAACTTAATTTTTAATCAAAATAAAATAAAACTAAAATAAATGCTTAAGCTAAAATTACAAAATACCTAACTATTTTACAAATAAAATACCTGACCTAGGTCGCTCCCTGCAGGGAGTGTCCCGAGGAGGCTGGCGGCGTTGCCCCGCTGTATAGCAAGGCTTATACGCGGAGCAAAGTAGAGGCCAGCCTTCTGGTCCCGGGATGTCTCTACGAGGCGCTTGGCTATTTCCCCGTGGAGGCAGTGGGCTCCAGGCCCCCACGGCCCTAAGGTCTCCACCCCGAACGGCGCAAATATGCAATCA
The DNA here is from genome assembly GCA_947369225.1 of Hofmannophila pseudospretella. Lineage (NCBI taxonomy): Eukaryota > Metazoa > Arthropoda > Insecta > Lepidoptera > Oecophoridae > Hofmannophila > Hofmannophila pseudospretella. The sequence goes on from OX376324.1 coordinate 1,897,609, forward strand.
CCACCCAGGCCCGCATATTTACGCCGCTTGAGGTTCTCCGCAGATGCTGCTGCTGACCCGGCCTTCGCCGCCGTGGCTGGAAGGTGGGACGGGGAAAGGGTGTCGACGCAGGTAGCGTCCCACACCAGAGACCGTCCCAGCTTCCAGGGCACGAGTGTCATACCGTCGGGCCTTTTACCGTCATCGCGAGCCAGACCATTGGGCTCCAACACGGCTGGCGCACCCGCGGTGGCAAAGGCCCGGCCCGTTGTAGTTATGTATTTGTCTGTAAATGTCCCAAAGAGAAAATAAATAAATAACTAAGTAAATGACAAAAATCATCATCATCATCAGCCGATGCCATCCCTCTGCAGGGTATAAGCCTCCTCTCTTTTGTGCCACCCTATACGATCCTGTGCAAGTCGCATCCAGGTCTTCTATGCGACTTTGGTGATGTCATCCGCCCATCTAGCTGCTGGACGACCTACTCCTCTTTTCCCCGACTTTGGCCACCATAACAAGAATGAACGTGTCTAATTTGAAAGATAGAAAGTATTGAAACCCGATAAAAACTTATAGGCTCAAAAGCAGGAGATAACTTTTCAAGCCTACAAAACAATCCAGGCAAAAGGTCCACTTCGTAAACCCAAAACTTGTTTAAAACACCTATCTCCGAGAAACGGTGCCGTATATTTACCTTTTGCCGTAAAAAGCCCTTCAGACACAATCCAAAGCTAGCACGGTCGATTGAAACAACACTGAACAGCTGAAACTTGTACCGTTACGAACAACCCTTATTTGCTCTTGGAGTTTTTAGAAACGGTAACTCATGTTCATACAAATGTTTATTATACAGGATGATTGGGAGATGGATGAGCTTTAAGGCGAAGCTAGCATAGACCATTTAGAACCATTTGAGCCTTGGTTGTCTTAGACGAAGTCTGACTATATATTTTTTACCTAATTTTTATGGTTTTTGGCGAAAAACCTAAAATTTTACAGTTTCACAGTGATTATTTTAAAATTTTATTTAATTAAAGTAATGTGTAAGCAATCTAACAAGACATCTTCTAAGCATCTGTGTCATCTGACATTATTTTTAACAACATTTGTAGTTCAATTTGGTGCCTTTTTTTGTTCAAACCTTTTTGAAAACATATTCCTTCCATTATAATTAATAATTAACATTTCATTCTGATATAATAGTGTTACAAACAATTATTATAGGGCACATTAGGTAGAGCTTATCTCTAAGAAGAGATCTCTTCCAGACAAACCTAAGAGATGGGGAGATATAATATGATAAAATAGATAGACATACATACGTGTACAATATAAAGAAGAAAAAAATATTACGAATATTTGTATAAATTCTATAACTAACATAAGGCAAAAAATTAAATCTTTGAGTAAAACGACAAAACTGTTTGTTTGAAAATTCTACGAATGAATGAGTTATTGCTATTCTAATACTGAAACATTTCTGCATAACCCCATGGTTAGCTGGTAGAAAATGCCGCAAGGCATTAAGCTCGCCTAATGTACACCTTTTTATTTTGTGCATTAAAGTATAAATAAAAAAAAAAATAAAAAAAAAATAAGAAGTATGTATGAAACGAGTTTCATTCATAACGACATGGATGAGTTTATGAATGAATGAATGAATGAATGAATACTCTTTATTGCACAAAATTTGTGTGATACAATGCGTACAAAACGATTAATACAATCTAAGCGGTCTTATCGCTAAAAGCGATCTCTTCCAGACAACCACCAAGGCGCAGAATAATGGGGTTTATTTTTCTTTAGTATGGAAAATTTTCATACAAGTAAAAGGGTTATTTTTTCGTGTAAAGTGATACACATATAAATATGTATTATATTTGAATATCTATTTAGGAACCAATGTTAGGATCCTATTGAAACCTATTATTATTATTATTTCCTATTTATATATTGGCTAGGATATCTGAATGTATTTCCGATCATTTTGAGTATTTTTAAATGTATTTTTCCTTGTATCACTGTTAGTTGTAAATACTATGTCATAACTAACAGAACGAGTGGATAATTTGAACCAAATCCTGGGATCAGGATAAACCTCGCGTCGGGACCGGTCTTAGTCGGCTTTGGAAACTTCACGGGACTCTGGCACTTAGATATTTTAGTCAGTGATGCCTATTAGTGAGAATTTAAATAAATATTCCTTAATTTTTTTCAAATACAACGTTTTCCTGGCTCAGAATAACGATCCATTATTAATTTTTTTTTAAGAAAAGCAGGTGTTTACGGGCCACCTGATGGTAAAAGGTCACCGTCGCCCATAGACATCTCATAAATAAAATTTTGCAAGAGGGATTTCGATGCGCTGCTAAGCTTCAGGACGTAGATGAAGTGCCTTATGTGCCAGCAATTACACTGGCTCTCTTACTTCAAACCAAAAAACCAAGTAGTGCTGGTTTCAGGCAGAAAATAAAAGGTTGGTACCTCCCGATGCTGACTCTAAGCATCACGTAGTCAAGCCACCAGCAAATCTTTTCATCGGGCTCGGGAAATGACCACTTTTTAAAATGACCACTTCTTGAATACTGCATCTATTGCAATAACTAAAAACACATTTCTAGGACTTCTGACGTCGATATGTAGACAGTAAGAAGAATAAATCGTAGCAAAACCAGATCGATAGTTTAATTCATTTAGCAAAGTGAGAATAAACGGAGCAGTCTTGAATAATGCAATGGGTTCCGTCCTTTGTATTCCGAGTGGGGGCTTTATTGACTGAGGAAAAGTTGGGAGTTGGAGCTCAAGTGTAGGAGATGCGAGGTCATTCTCGGAGATTGTTTGAGTTTTTTTTTTGCTTTTTACGTCGTTTACCGTTAGGCACAGTCCCAGGGGATTGATGAAGTTTAAAAGATAGTTGAAATAAATATTTAAGAGCAGACTTAATATTACTGTAAATAATACATAAAAGGTGAGAAAATAGTACGGAGAATGTAGTTTTTAAGCTCATCTATATTTTTGTATGACGATGTGACTGTTTTGGACACGCTTCGATATCTGCCGTGAAGTGGGTTAAAGAAGTTCTACCACCAGTTCCATTCAAAGTGTAATTACACGTCGGGGGGAATGGTAATAATGATACGGGGTAATGATAGGGAATATAATCGGCTTTATGTAATCAGTGTACCTACGTAAAATCATGTTAGATCTGCTTGTCTTATCTTATGATAGGGGCCAGGAATAACCCAGCGGTACTTCAACCCTTGAGGATCTTTTGTGCCTACCCCATTTTACACACGGGTCATCTCAGAGTGCAGATTTTCTCACGATGTTTTCCTTCACCGTTAGAGCAGTCGGTAAATGTACGTAGATCTTCGAAATATACGAAAAACTTATATGTACATGGCATTGCATGGTTTCGAACACGGACCTCCTACATTGGAGTCCGGTGTCCTAGCCATTGATCTGCTTATTACATATTTTTTGCAAGAATGATTCGATTTTTTTTTCGGACTTCGCAATTTTTACCACACACGTTGGTTACTCATCAGCCTATTAACGTCTCCACTATAGGCACAGGCCTCTACTTGCACAAGGGGGGTACGGGTCATAGTCACGCGTGTGAAATACACCAATCAGTACTTGGCCCGCTTAGAGGATTCCACACGCCTTCGTCCACCTAGCCTGTAGGAAAATCTTCCCTTTTCTACCGTAAGACTTCGTTCAATTTCAACCCTTCTCCACCCTATTTAATAATCATTGGCCGAGTAATATACGAATACGGTTACCTTTATTCAAATCTGGTTACAGTTGTTTAACAAAGTTTGCATATTCATGTGGGTTCCACTGAAGGCCAGCCCCTCTCGCTTACACCCTTTATAATTCAATTAATTATCTGCATAACTTTAACAAACCACCTGTACATTTTACCATACGACTTTATCACAATATTGGCAATTTATATGACATGAACTAATTCAGATATTAAATATCACGCACGCACACACCCTCACCCTCACACACCCTCTCTCCCCCACACTCACGCTCACACACCACACATCCTCAAATACACCCCCAGGCACACGTACACGTCACTTACGCTGGTTGATGATGAAACCGCTATATAGAGGATCACTGACCCCTAAGACACAAATTCCATCTAGTTTAGAGGTTAGGCGCTTGAAACAAATCACGCTGTACAACCATTGTGCATTATTTTTTTCAATAAAGATTTAGATATTAAATATCACGCACGCACACACCCTCTCTCCCCACACTCACACTCACACACACCACACATCCTCAAATACACCTCCAGGCACATGTACACGTCACTCACGCTGGTTGATGATGAAGCCGCTATATAGAGGATCACTGACCCCTAAGACACAGGTTCCACCTAGTTTAGAGGCCAGGCGCTCGAAACAAATCACGCTGTACAACCATTGTGTATTAAATTTTTCAATAAAGATTTAGGATCTAGGATTTTTTAGAAATTCGTAGAATCTGTGTTCCTGGTTGCCTGGGGGTACCTTCTTTATATCTATTTCTGCTTATATTAATGCTTGTATTGCTGTGTTCCGATTTGAGGGGTAAAAAAGTCAGCGTCATTACAAGCATATGAGACAATGCAATACTAATTTCTCAAAAGCATCAGATAAGATGGTAAGTTTTGTGAGGGTGACCACCCACCATCAAGTGGTTCTAACGTCTGATTTCCATCAACATAAAAAAGGGACTTTGAACATTACCAATGTTACAATAACCATTACGAATGTCTTTTTAAATTACAGGTTAAGTCGCCTGGTTCATCATCGGGTATTATTCTCTTAGTCGTATTCGTTAGTCGTTCTATGATGAGAACATCATAGAACGACTTTCTTGACAGATTTAATTGGGTGGTTTGCCATTGCCTTCCCCATTTCACACACTGGTTATCTCAGTATGCTAGTTTCTACACGATGTTTCCTTCACCGTCAGAGCAGTCAGTAAATGTATCTTTCGAAAAAACCGAAAAACTCATTGGTACTAGACATTGCCTGGTTTAGAACCCGGACCTCCCGCCACCGACGCTCATCTGGTAGTGATACTAGAAAGTATCACGTTGGGAACTGCGTTTACCAAGATAAATTATAATTTACTAGGTGTACTTGCCAAGCCTTATTTTTGCATGACGGTTTAAAACATCCGGTTTTCCTATAATGGGTTGAAACAACAGAAAAAAATTATTGCGTTATTTCCAATGATTGTTCACTAGATAAAAAAACAATCTCTATAGCGAAGTGGACTGTACAAAGGGCAGACAGTCAATTTTAGATGTAAATAGTCTGTTTGTGTATTCATTGGGTGTACCAGCTGCCGTTCCAGTTGCTATACCCATAATTTGAAAGGAGTTACGAATATTGGATAATATTATACTGTATAGGACTTAGGATGCCGGGTTCCCATCATGTACCAATGAGGTTTTTTCGAACCCTAATCACAGAATAACCAATATCAGAAACAAAAACAAACTTGCAGTCCCACGCTTTAGACTTTGTAAAGTAAACACATCATTCAAATCCAATCAAATCAAATCAAAATGTTTTTTTAATTGTAAGTAAGTACCTTATAGTACATTTTTACGTCATCCTTTTTTACTCTACCACCGCTTCGTAAGGTGCTATAGCTGAAAGGAAAGAATTATTTATGGGTCACTGTGTACGATTTTATAATAAGATACCTGATACTGTAATAAATATGACAGTGAAAAAATTTAAGACCCATATAAGACGAACCCTTATGTAAAAAGGGTTATTATAAAATAAATGACTACTTAAAAGATAAAGAGGCTTGGTCCTAAATTCAGCTCCAGCTCTGCACATTGTGTCATATAATATGTGATTGTATTCATAATTATTGTAAGATATATTTATTTCAAAAGACGTGCTGCTGAAAGTTACTTGCGCCGCTTCTTTCCTTTCAGCTATAGCACCTTACGAAGCGGTGGTAGAGTTAAAAAAATGACGTTGTAAAAATGTACTATAGGTACTTACTTAAAAAGAATTTTAAAAAGAATTTTTCGAAGACTTACGTACATTTACCGACTGCTCTAACGGTGAAGAAAAGCATCGTGAGGAAACCTGCATGTCTGAGGAAATTAAAAGTTTCCGAAGGCGTGTGAAATCCACCAAACAGCACTGGGCCCGTACCCCCCCTTGTGCAAGGGGAGGCCTGTGTCCCAACAGTGGGTCATTAATAGGCTTATGATGATGATAGTTAGGTATAGATCGTTTCTAGAGGCGTAAATAGGGTAGAATAAGACATTTCCCGTACATGGAAAGTATTCATTACACCTCTAGGTAGGATGGCACTTTCCATAACAGCTGTCACCTTTAATTTGACAGTAAGCAATCGTTTTACTCATATGACGAATTTCTAAAATTAAAATTAAATTAATCATTGCAATAGGTACCTATCTTTACAATAGGTACCTGCTATTATATTATATTCTTTGTTTAATTTTTTATTTAATTTCATTATTGACAAGGAAGAGATTGAATCATTTATTGAATTTTTTTAATTGGACATTATAATCATTTTTATTATTTTTTATACATAAATGAGTATGTTGTATTGAAAAACCTGTAATGACCTGTAACTTGTTGTTATCAATAAAGGATTGTATTGTATTGTACAATAAAAACATTTTGATTTGACTTGAACAAAACTTTGTCAAGTCATTAACAAAGTTGATTTAAATATCAAAATTGGTTTACTACATTTATAAATTTTAATGTGGCTTTGGTTATATGTTACCAATACTATTACTAATAATATACTGTTTGTCTCTGAACGCATTTTCCTGTTGACTTAATTAATATACAGTTTTCTTTCTTGTTAAGAAAAAAAAGAGAAAAATGAAACATTTTTCAAAATGTAGGGCCCTAGCGTAAGAACATGTGAAATCTACCAATCTGCACTGGGTGGGCATCATTGTGCATCCATCACTGAAAAATCTTAAGATACTCACTCCACATTTTACTAACTCCATGACCTTCCGTACATAGGATTGCTTTTAATTGAATTAGACCCAGGTACAATATGTGTTAATACTAGAGTAACTCGTTTCCCTTTGTGTAACAATACGTGTTTGTAGATGACATGGCACAAGACTATTCGAGCCTCTAACACTGATAACACTGATCTCCATTCCGCCTTCGGACTACCAGGCGCGGGGAGAGGTTGCATTCTTATGTTGTTAATATCCCATCTATTCGTACGAAGCGATTTGCATCTTCTTTCTGGCTGGCTAAGGAATGGAACAGCCTGCCGGCGTCTGTATTTCCACCTACAACCTTGGGATCTTCAAGGCTAGAGTGAATACTGCATTTACTGGACCGCATGCTCCATCGTCGACCTCATCGTCGCTTACCATCAGGCGAGATGGAGATCAAATGCGGGTTTAGTAGTCTATAAAAAATATATACTTATAGCACACGCAAAAGAGGCGCTGAAGACGTCGAGTTGCGGAAACCAGCCTGTTATTACATTACATTACTACAGTACATACAGTAGCGTATCAAAAACCCTCTAGTTAGTAGTACCTATTTTTGACCGTTTGCTCAACTGTTTTCTTTAAACATTAAAAAAATTAGCTTTATTAATAAAGGCTGCAAGACTCCACTGGCTCGGACACGTGCAAAGAATGGGAGAGGATGCAGGAGGAGGACGCGGTGGAGAAGGATCTGCGCGAACTACAAGTCAGCAACTGGATATTGCTCAGGACCGGGAGAAATGGCATCTCTTTGTTGCGAAGGCCTAGATCCACTTTGTGACGCTGTACCAGCGGAGCTTAAAGTAAGCTTGAACAATTAATATAAAAGTTTGCTAATGAAGTTTCTTTTGAAGTACGACTCCACAGAAATCGAACTAGTAGCGCCTATCCTCTAGAATGATGAGGATAACTTTTAAATGTAACACAATAATAATAAAAACACATACACACACACACACACTCCCTCTCTCACACACCACACCTTCTTACACGCCCACTCCTCCTCTCTCTCTCTCTCTCACACACACACACACACTCACACACACACACACACTCACACACACACTCAAACACAATGCCTTCCCACCACCCCTTATATTAACCTTTATTACTGGTTTTTTTTCTTCCAAACTTTCCATGCTCTGTTACATGTTCATTTCCACTGGTCACAGAAGAGAGCTGTCCTCCGAGATACAGGAGCTTCCTAGTTCGGAGGTCAGCGTTTATTGTAAGATAACTGGTTGCTCACTAATTTTATTTAGTTTAATATAACATATGCTTAACTTCCTCCTGGTGTATGGACAATGAATACTTTGTCATCTTACCGCACAAATAAACTTATTCTTATACATTTGACAGTTCAATGCCCGACTAATGTATGGGAAAACACTCACATTGCATGCGCTAACTGGCAGATGCGGTTTCCGTATAAAACTTCTCTAGAGAGCAAATTTTTCTAGCTTCCATAGTTAGGGTACGACTCTGGAAGATGGCACTTTTGTCTTAGGTTAGTGAACCAAAACATTTAATTCCAGAATTTTATTAAGCAAATTGGAAACAAAAGGATGTTCATGCAGGTAGAAAATTGGCATGCGTCGTGCTCATCCAATTACCGGAATACCTTGGACGAAGTTCCTAAGATGGGGAGTAAGAATGTGGACACACTGAGTGAAGTCACAGAATAAGATCAGACGCGCTACTCTCCTATACCCGCAGCTGGCATTGGTGTTAATACCTATCGCAGGAAGATTAGGCCAAATTCGTAGGAATTTTACCGAAATCCGAAATTGAACTTTTGAAGAATGTTGTCAAGCTAAATTCTCATTACAACCCCACTCATTCTACTGCACTCATCGCAGTCAAAAGTAATCAGACGTAGACTAGTAATTTGTATCTTGAATGAAAGGAAAAGTAGTTCAGTTTATTCATGATTGTCGTGGAGCAGTGGACTGTATAATAAAAATCTCGGTCCGGTTCCTCGAAGGCTTCTTTATTGTAATTCTTCCTTTTTCCAACCGGGCTGTTCAACTGGATTCAACTGTGTTCTCACGGTAAAAATGCCCTTCTTATATCCCCGGTAGAGGTGTCGCAACTAGTACTACACAGGGATACTATACCGCGAGAACACAGTTTCACAATGTTTTATTCTGAACTTAATCTATTATGTACACAATCTTATGCTAACTGATTTTAGGGTCGCCGTCGTTAACAATGATTCTTTATAGTTTAGTATAACATTCCTCAAAAGCTATATTAGAAAATAAATAGAATTAGAATAATCCTTTATTAATAGACAATTTTTGGCTTGCGGTTTACACCATGCGAATACATTTTTAAAATGATATGGCTTAAAGTAGTAAACATATGATCTATTAAAAAGGGCCAAGTTCAGCTGAGTGTCGCTAGATGTATAGATACCTATACCTCTACCGAGCCTGGTTTTCAACTAGACCCTTTCCAACTTATAACTATAGAGAATAACAACATTCCGGATTATTCCTATAGATACGTGTCACGGGTTTTATGTACTACGATGATGTGTTTTGGTGCCAAAATGGCTGTCCATGTGTTTTTAAGTTTTACCTGTTAGCTCATCTGGAGTACAGTCTGAGAGTCTGAGATCATCAGTACATAGGTACTGACAGAATAGTCTAAAGAATAATAGAATACAATTTAATTTAACTTTAACGATTTTAATTTAATGTATTTAATTTGTATTGTATTAGAAGACATTACTGATAATTTATTGTATCTATAATGCTATAAATATTTCATTTCATTTCATAAAGAGTGGGTGAGGGGGTAGTCTGCCCTTGTAGTGGCAGATAAGTATTAAAGTTACGCTCGGACTACACGACGACGGTTCCTAGGCCGGTTCCAGTATCGGGCGGTTCCATGGAACTAGATATTTCGAAATAAAAACGAAGGATCTCGTAGCGCTGATGTAGACTGGCCTCTACGCCGTAGCCGCCTAACGCGATTTGATTCGAATTAACCTGAAACTATTTTTTTTTCCATATTGTTATGATGCAAGTGGGTCATGTTGTAGAACGATGTTTCCGGAAACATATACTCTGGCATGACGCCAGCTAGTTGATACTTAGCGTCATGCCTCCGCGTATGTTCCTACTACTCACGCATGAATATAAAAATATAGTTAGGGCGCAAGTATAGTTATTATATATAAATATAATATATAAGAATAATATAAGAGAAAATAAAGGTAGATATGTGTTATGTAAGTGTAAGTACTTTAGGGGTTTTCAAAATTTAATTGGAAAATGGGGGGCAGTGTGTGTGTGGGGGGAGGGGGGGGGGGGGGCTCATTAAAGCCCTTCAGCTGCTTTACGATTCCCTCAATGAGCGCAATGTAGGAGGACATGGTCGACTCCTTTGTTATTAACTCTTTTAAATTAGGTATATGACTCAACTTTGAGCATTTTGCATAGTAATTCTTGAAACTGCTTTCACAATTAATTTTTTGAATGGAAAATGTATATGTATTTATAACTTTACGAACAAAAATGTAAATAAAATAATTAGGTTTGTTACAAGTACTGATAAATTTACCACGAAACGTGTAGAAACGAAAATACCAGAGAGAGCATGAAAAGATAATTAAGTTCAGAGGTTAAAATCGAAGTTGACTCGATAGTTAAAAAGTGTAAATTTTCTAGTATTTAGATGTATATGAGACATTCTGGACTCATCCGTATAGAAACATTTATCATCATCATCATATCATTTATTCAATAATCATAAATTGTATTTGAATTTTTACATACATATTTGAGCTGTTTGGGGTTGAAACATTGGGGCCCTGGGACCCGGGAGCGCACCGCGTCTTCAAGGACCTCGCAAAGCGCCTGGTCGACGCGTCAAAAGACCCAAGATCTGGCTCCTATTTGGCCCAGCGGATCAGCTTAGCTATCCAACGGGGCAACGCAGCCAGTCTCTTGGGTACACTGCCGGATGTGGGGGACTTGACCCATTTTTTTAAATCTTTAGTTTTCTTAGCCTTAGTTTAGTTTAGATTTAGTATTATTTTAGTGTTATATTATATTATATTTTCTATTTGTGCATAATAAATAATCTATTTTTACATGTCAAAAATAATAATTAAACACTTTTAGTGGCAACCTTAGCTAAGTTATAAGCACATTATAAAAAAAAAACATTAATTTAACATCATCTCATCTAATTAAAACCTTCCACTCGGTGTGCTCCATACTTATAACGGGTTGACCTCTCCACTGCTACCTCGAGCATGTAATACCTAAATACACGTGAGAAGGCAAAAACAAAATGGAAAAAACCCCAAAGCAATTATTAAGAACCTCTTATTAAATGTCTCTTGGGAAAATCTAAGGAAGACAATTTACGAGTATTAGTATTTGAAATGAAATAGTTTATTTAACAAATTGGTACAGCTTGTATACTTTCGTTAGTCAATTTTTCAGTTTTTTCAATTCAATATATATAACAATTTAAGAACTTACAATAAACAATAAGAGAAAGAGCTATGCTCGGAGTATCTCTGCTGGATCGAATCCGAAATGAGGAGATCCGGCATAGAACAAAAGTTATCGACATAGCTCATAAGATTAGCAAGCTGAAGTGGCAGTGGGCCGGTCACATCTGTCGTAGAACCGACAACCGCTGGGGTAGACGAGTTCTGGAGTGGAGACCAGGAGTAGTGTTGGACGTCCCCCTGCTAGATGGAGCGATGTTCTGCGCAAGGCTGGCAGCGACTGGATCAGAAGAGCCGAAGATCGGGCTCAATGGCGCGCCCTGAGAGAGGCCTATGTCCAGCAGTGGACTAGAGTAGGCGGCTGATGATGATGAATAAACAATAATACAAATCAAGAACAATAGGTTAGGTTAGGTTAGGATTACGACCTAGCTCATAACTTTATATTGATTTTTCTGTAATTTCTATGGTTGTAATCTGTTGTTGTTTACCTAATAAATAAATAAAATTAAATTAAATCAATATAAGTCAATAATAATAATCATACATTTTTCTCTGTACATTAATGAAAAAATAAATAATAATGTGCCATTGGTACTACAAACAAATAAATAGTCAACAGTGTTGCCATGCATCTCTGTCAGTCATAAAGTCTGGCACAGTGTAGTATGCTTTACGAGACAGAGATTTTTAACAGCGTTTTTAAATTTTATGTACTCTACCCTTTTAAATTTTAAATTGTGTTTTAATTTGGCAATAAATATATTTCTATTTTTTTTCTATTTCTATATTATTTTCTCTGGTACTAAATTGTAAAATCTTACACATTTCACAAGGAAGGACCGTATTTAGGGTAGGGCGGATCTAGTTGAGCATAGGGGCTTGATGAGCAATTAAAATATCTCGAAAACTAAGCATCGCACGGCAACACTTCAAATGGCGGAAAGACGGGACCCCCGGTTGCTGCACGGTGGTCGAGCGAGGACCGCGGACACTTGTTTATATTTTTATCGAAAAGTAAAAAATAATTTCCTTGACATTTTTCACCAGGACTCGTATGATAATAGCTATCTACGATCACGTAATTGTTATATTGTATGCACTTATTGAGCTTTCGATTATAAATTGTTGTCTACTCCCAAATCTTACCATTTATTTATAACCTCACCCAAAGTAGGGGTCGGTGCTAGTTGAGCAGGTGTTTTGTTTTGTGAGTCGAACAAATAATATTAGTTTAATGTTATATAAAGTTATTTGCTCTATTTATTTACTAAGCCATAGTACTATTACCTATTTATCTAATCACCAGTTATCAAGCACCAAATAAATTAATTGTAAAATAATACTTCAATTATAAAAATAATTCATAAAACTAAGTAAAATTGTACAAAAAAAAGTGTTTCACAAAGGTTTAGGATGCGGATGTACACCGTTACATATTTTATCTCATAATTAATACTATAATAATATACAACTTTAGGTACAAAGAGCGTAAGAATTATCCAAATATTCAGAATAAATAAAATTATTTTGTTTGATTTTGATTTCATTTTACTGAAAGAGTAATACTTTTTGTTTCATTGTAGAATTAGTACGGTATATTTGATTGTAGACTGCAAACTTATTCAAAATTTATATAATTTCTATATCACTAGTAGTGAGCCGATTCCTTCCGTTGCTCAACTTGCCCCAAACCCTTGCTCAACTTACCTCGCCCATGGGGCAAGTTGAGCACGTCGGAACTGTCTCCATTAATGACAATAACTAATAAAGCACATCTGAAATAGTTTTTCCTCGGAAGAAGTTTAAAGCGGCATAAAATACGTGTCCAACAGTGTAGGTATTAAATAGATCTGATGAACCGTTTAAGGGTTATAATAGATTGTGTGAAAAATTGCTCAACTAACCCCGCCCTACCCTACATACGAAAGGTTGGAATACAAAAAAGTTATTGAATGAATGAAAATTTTTATTGAATGAAAGCTTGGTCATTCTCAAGGCAAAGGGAGAATATTTTATGGATTTAAATATTCTCCCTTTGCCTTGCCTGTATATAAGAAATATCTGCCTTTTCACGAAGTCGCATCCCGAATATTTTAACTAGCTCATTGATGTTAGGGCTAGGAAACCAAGGGCTCAGTACAAGAACCCACAGTGCCATCATCCGTGTCGTTCTTATATACATAAAAGAAATGTAATATGTGTATATTATTATTTAACAACCTTTCAGATATTATAAAATTACTAGAAGGAACAGAATTTAAGACAAAATTAACTAAATGACACATTGCGAGTTTATTAATCATAAATATACAAATACAAATATACTTTATTGCACACCCGGGACAAAAACAAAACATACAACATAAAGAGAGGTACAATACAATGTGCAGAAGGAGGCCTTATCGCTTTAAGCGATATCTTCCAGGCAACCTTTAGGTGATGGAAAAATCATAAAATATGTAATATACGGGTGCAAAAGGCGTATGAAATAGATACTACCCTCAAAATAATAAAAAAAAATATTTTAAAAAAAAATATATGCAAACCTTTGCAAGCTGCCAAGCAGTAGTAATAATATTACATAAATACTATAATATATACAGAAATATAATACTTAATATATAATCAAAAATATAATAAATAAATAAATAACACACATCATATGCTAAAGTGAAACTGCATTACAATAATTAGGCAGTGTATCCACACTGCAGTTCGTAATGTTGACGAAGGAGATTTTTAAATATTGGCAGTGATTTGGCCCGCCTGATAGACGACGGGAGGGCGTTCCACAGCCTAACTATAAATAATAATATAATATAATAGCCTAATATAATTGAATTCATAGTATGAGTATTATAATATTAACGACAAACATTTAGATTTTAAGATCGTTTGCAACTATTTATTTTGTTCGAAACATTTGCATGCCATAATATGGCTGAATACTACTAATATATATAAAATTATGAGATCTTTTGTTATTTAGTATTCTAAGCAAATAAACAATTTCTATTTCTATTTCTTCTGTTGGGTCCCTTTTTATTAATACAACTTTTATTCAGTAGAAACCAAATTGCAACGACTTGATGTTTTTCATATGCCAATAGTCATGAACCGTTCTATTAACGTTATGTTTTGGTCAAGGCAATGACCGATCGATCGGTTCGCTCATATACATGTGTGTTAGCATGGCGTTAGCGGAATACGATTTGTAGTTGAAATTGGATCGATATGAAAGCATAAAAGAACGATAATTTAAACTGTTTTACAACGTGAGGATCACATGAAATCTCTAAGAAAAATGACGAGAAATCCTTTTATAAATCAACAGTAATATTCAACAGTAAGAACCTAAAAAATACCAAAACGCTTGAAATATTACGTTAAGCCTAAACAAACTGCGATACGGTGTCTCCGCAATGTTGCCTCAAATAATAAAAAAAACGTTTTTCTCGGTGTGGCACCCCTAAAAATACTTTCGCCATTACGTGATGCATTGGGAGCAGTAGGTCTCTATTTAAGTTCGGAAGAATTTCTACATCAGTCTTAAATTCACCATCTGTTAATGTCCCCCTGTGTATTTCCCCGAACGCCCAGTTCCCCGAATGTCCAGTTCCCTGGTCCCTTAGATTTTTAAGTAAATAAATACGTCCAATGTCAAAATGAGAAATTGGACGTACAGGGAACTGGACATCCAATTGGACGTAACGCCCATGATCCGCATACGGGCGGACTGAACAACTCTGACAATTGATGGGCCACTAACCATAGACAAAACAAAAAACATTTATAAGTTTGCGCTAACTATTGATAGCGATCGATTTAAAAAAATGACAGTACATTTGTAACGAAGGGCAAAAAAATTAGTTTCTCAATTCGAAGCGAATGCATGTATGTGGATTTTGATGAAATAAAAAAAAATAGTTATAAAATAATTCACCAAAAAAATTCGTTCGAAACGGATCGAATCGAGAAATTGAATCGTAACTGACATCCAAAATGTGTAACAAATCTGAGGTAAGCATTATTTTCATGTCTTTCCGCTAGTAAATATGTCTCAGGGCGACCCCTAATTCTTCCAATAACGGGAGACTCACGTTACGGCTCCCTTTCACTTCCATCTTAATTGAATGTCCACGGGTCTTAGCCCTAGTTATACTTATAGCATACAAATCGTTTTAATTTAGCTGAGCAGATTACCATCTTATTCACTCTGAGCCCCAATGGACAACGTCACGTCGGCCAAAATATTAATGGCACAGAAATCGGACTTGTATCTTCTCTAGAATGATGATGTGAGCACTGACAGCGAGCCAATAGGTTTGTGTAAATGCACTTTATTATTCCTGAATTATACAGCTATACAATTCCTGAATTGTTGTTCTTATTTTACAATTGTGCATGCTAAAAACAGGTGTCCTTATTCATACAATGAAAACATAGTAACAGCTGAAATATAATAAAATATGGAGGTGGGAAAGTGGGATAGGGAGTGGGGAGAACAAAGAAAAGGGTATGAAGGGGAGAACAAAGAGAAGGGGTTAGAAACCGTGCAGTGCCATATACCAATGAGTTTTTCGTATTTTTCGAAGACTTGCGTTCATTTTAACGACTGCTCTAACGGTGAAGGAAAACATCGGAGGAAACCTGCATACTGAGATGACCAGTGTGTATAATGGGGTAGGCACAAAAGATCCTCAAGGGTCGAAGTGCCGCTGGGGTTATTCCCGGCCCCCTATCATAAGATAAGATATAAGTGTGTGTAAGTCTCACACAGACACACCGTCACACACCCTCCTAACACACATGTTAGGAGGGTGTGTGACGGTGTGTCTGTGTGAGAAAGGGAGATTTGTGTTATGTTCTGTGTGTATTATAGTTCCATACATTTGGCTTTTCAATGCCCGACTAATGTTTGGGAAAATGCTCACATCGCATACGCCAAAAAGCAGACGCGGTTTTCATATAAAACTTCTCTAGCGAGCATTACATAGATGGAACTCAAAATCTTTGGTTAGTTTGGCAACATTAGAGGTCGCAAAAGATTGTTAGACATCATACAACTTTGTTAAATTTTTATTTATTACGTTATATGGGGTGTGAAGAGGCACAGGGATGCTGCGCCGCAAACTTTATGTGTGAAAAGATCTTCGCTGACATGTCTAGTCATTGAGATATAAGACCTCAAAATGCCATTTGACTCCAAAATGAGCTTTGTTTATTGATGTTTTTAAGGATACTATTTGTTTTTACATATTTGTATCTTTAAAATTTACGAAATTATTAGCTTTTGAAAGATGACAAAAGTGTGACACTTGATGCCTGAACCGACTCCCATACTTCAAGAGATTAAGATGTTTTCACATTAAAAAAATCATATTTTAAAATTAAAAAAAGTGTTTGTATATTCCGCGAGCAGAGTTTTTTAACTAGGGATGTTACGGAGGTGGTTTTACCGGAACCGGAGTCGGAACCGAAGGTTTTAAATTTAATTTATCAGAATCGGAACCGGACTCGGAGGAGATGTTCAGAATAAGTTCAAATTTTAAACTGTTTTTTAATTTTTATAGCGTAACTAAAATATTGACTAATATTTTTTATAATGACGTTTGCGGCAATAAAAAATATTCCTTTATGTAGTCCTACACTATTTAATTAAATATTGATATTTGAATATGTTTGCTCACAAATCTTTGGTGATCAAAATTATCGGAGCCGAAGTCGGAGTCGGAGGTGTTGATTTTACATCTCCGACTCCGACTCGAAAGTCCGGGATCGGAAGTTCCGACCTTTCGGAGTCGGAGTCGAAGCTCCGTAATATCCCTAGTTTTAACCTGCGAACCAAACCGCTCTAACCAACTAAGCTACTGCAATTCAGCCCACCGGTGCAAAAGGAGCGGTGGTAGCTTAAAAATACCGTTGTAAAATGTTCTGTAAGTTCCTATTTGTATTCATAATTCATTCAATTCAAAATTCAAAAAATCACACGAATCCTTATACTTATCTTATAACAGGGGGCCAGGGAAAACCCCAGCGGCACTTCGACCCTCAGGGATCTTTTGTGCATCCTTATACTTACGTAGTATTCTGTTATTTGATTTCTCCGTCATATTTCTGGAATTCTTTTGTCGGAGTAACGATGCTATATACATCAACGCAATATAAGTTTCGTCTCAATTTTCTTGCTCCGATATTACGTCAAATGGCTTGGAGGGCGGGAAAATTTGCATATTGCACGATTTCGACATCTACTCCATATTGTGAGGAATACGCAAGCAGGTATAGGATATTATACAGAATTTATATTTTATGGAGTGTGTACAGTTTGGTAGTACATAATGATGTACATAGTGATGTGCGAACTGTGGATACGTTTAAGAAAAAACTTAACAACTACGTTCTCGCTGCCCAGAAATCAGACACTGTACACTTTTTATATTAGGTTATTTTATTATTATTTTATTTTTTTAACATTTAAGTATATATTTTTATATTATTTTCTACAACACATGCCATATTCGCTTCCCATTAGAATGACGAGCCGCACAATGTACATACACTCACTATGTATTTCTATCCCTTTTCTTTCCAGTTTTAATTGTTATCTATTTCATCTTTAGGTATTTATTTATTTGTAGTTTTATTATTTATACTTTTAATATATTTTTGTTTTAGTCCCTGACTGCCGTTTCGCCCGCGATGCCTTCGCCCTGGCACAGCTGTAAACCAGCGCTGCGGTTCTGCCGTACCGGTCGGACCGCAGCACATGCTGAGCATGTGCCCTTTTAATATTGCATTGTTTTTATTTTATTTTATCAAATATTGTTTTAAGTTTAATAATGTGTGCAATGTTGAATAAATGTTTTTTCTTTCTTCTTTCTTTCATAATGCCCCCTAAGTATGGACCGTCGAATGAAAGATGGTCTCCAGGACGAAGACATTTATTAAAAATATTTTTTTTATAAATAAGCTACGACAAACAGGCATACATAATAATACAGTTAGATACGGGTACCACGGTACGTAGTACTTTTAGTTATTCTGTGCAACGGTTTGGAATATTAATATATATACAGGGTCCTTCAAAAATAGTATAAAATATTTTAAGGCGATAATTAAGTTTTAAAAATTCAATCTACGAAAAAAAAATAACGAATTTTTGACTTTTTATTTAAATAATTTCTGATCACCAAAAAAATAATCGCCTATTTTAAGGCAAGAGATTTTTACTCACTAAAACCCCGTCGAGGGCCGGCCTCGTGCTTATCGGAAGGCTCCGGGATCTCCAGTGGAACGCACCGGTGCCCTCCTAGCATTTGCCATTGGGCTCTTCCTGGGAGGTGTACATTCCACCTCCCGGTTCCTCCTGTCACAGCAGCGTGCGGCCATAGCACGTTACTGCCTTCAAAGCCCCCACTTTGACCTCCCGCGACCCTGATCCCTCCTTTTAGTCGCCTTTTACGACAGGCAGAAGATACCGTGGCTCGATTCTTCGCCCGAGACTACAGGGCTGATCTATCTTAACCTAGGTATAACACAAGGGACTGTCGCGCTTCTCTACAGTAAATTTATCTTTCTAGATACACACCACTAAAATTCAACTATTATTATAAAATATCGGTACTTCTATTTAATTTTTAAAATGTCCACAATAAATCTCTTCTCAATAATAATCCGTCCTTTAATCCGATCTGGGACGGATTGACAGTTCTAATTGGACTAAGAGTCACGGCAATTATCCGAGACAATGGATAATTAGTGAGACGGAGTTTCACTAATTATGTTCGCTGTTCGCCAGAATACAAAGTAAAGATGTTCGGATTATCGAGGACTTTGTCTTTGAGCTGTTACATGAGCGGTTTGACATTTTTAGGGTTCAGTACTTAAACGGTAAAAAAAGGAACGCTTATGGAGAGACTTCGGTGTGTGTTCGTTTCGTATGTAGGTCACAGCTGTTTTTCAGGAACTATAAATGCTATCGATTTGAAATTTGGCAGAGTTGTAGGACTTTACTTACGGAGAGCGTCGATGGCACAGTGACTAGGACGCCGGACTCCCATGCGAGAGGTCCGGGTTCGAAACCATGCCATGTATCAATAAGTTTTTGGGATTTTATCGACGACTTATGTTCACTTACCAACTGCTCTAACGGTGAAGGAAAACATTGTGAGGAAACCTGCATGTCTGAGGAAATAAAAAAATTCCAAAGGCGTATGAAATCCACCAATCAGCACTGGGCCCGCTCGGTGGATCATGGCCCAGGCTGCTGATAACTTACGGAAACCCCCCTTTTTTCCGAAGTTACCTTTGTTGAAATGGGAACTGAAATGGGGAGTTGACATCTGAAATTTACTATATTTATTTGTAGCATTAGGATATTTTTAGACAATTTCAGATAGTTTTAAACCTTTTCCCGAAATCCAAGGGCATTGAAGTTGGCTGCGGTGATAGTAGGTTTCTTTCTTCAAATGCCAAAATACAAAATTCGGTTCGGATTATCGAGGCTCAATCAATGGATTTTATTCATAAAAACTAGCAAAAATAACCGCCGCGTTCCAAAACTCTTCCACTCTATCATATGTCCCAAATTCTCCTATTTGATATTGTTGGAATTTTGACAAGCATTAATGGTGTGTGTTATTGTATTATAAATTATGTAAATTTATCTTTGCAGGAGGTTGGGGAAAGTTACCATTCCTCACGAAACTAAAACACTCCAGAAAAAACAATTTTGATCCTATTTATGGACGGAAAACTGTGCGTGAAGTGCCACATTCCCGCACTAATAGTGCGAGAATCTATTACCCACGATCGGAAGTACTCAACAATAAGTTGCTATTCTATTATACCCAACACATACAAACCGTCCCTTCTAAACGAAAGGTTTTATGTAAATCCGTGATGATATTTCATGATTAATATTTTAATAAAACATACGGGACAAATGGGATTAGAGGATCTCAATTTATTCGTTTCTAAATTAAATTACGTTGTAATTACATCTAATGAATAGTAACTAATGACACGCGTCGATATAACAGTTAATTCATTTGATACCAAGCACCTAAGAAAATTAAGGACCGCTCATTTACCATAGATATATAACAACATGGCCTGCTACCTGATTTAATTGTTATGTTTGTATCTTTATTGTACTAATATAAAATACACAGAAAATAAAAAAAAACATTATAATATGTACAAAGGCGGGCTTATCTCTTCCAGCCAACCTTTTTGTTTTTTTATTACTTTCTCGCAGATGTAACAAAAAAATATCGCGTCTAACGCGAGAGAACACTTTGCCACACTCGTCTATCCAAAACACTCGCCTACGTCGCGTTGTGTAATAAACTCGTTACGACAATCTGGTCTTTCCCGCCCTAGTTAGACAAACTACTACTTCTGCTTAAGTTGTTCGTACTTGTTACGTACTAGGTATTTGCCATACCTATAGATTTCACAATGGATGAATGGTTCCGCAGCTTCAATTCCACAGCCTGACTAAAACTATCCTATCTTTTCAAAATGGCGTCGGAATAAAAACGTCAAATCCGGCTCGGTCCGGAATTTACCGGATAGAAATCTGCTTCGCGTCGCACGGATCCGGTTTGGAGCGGACTAAAAAGGACACAGATTGTGCATTTGCTGGGTTTCCCTGAAAATTGTAATACGAGTACCTACAAATACAGTTTTCAGAGCAAGGACTGAAAGCGGAATTTTTGTGGAACATAAAATTGAAGCAATTTAAAATGGGAGTTTGGTAAAATCAGAAATACCGGCCAAGTGCAAGTTGAGCCTCGCCATAGGGATCCGTACATCCATACACGCACGCACTGCATGGCTACGAGCCCGGACCTGGAGCATGGGAGTCCGGCGTCCTGTCCACTAGACCACCACGCTCACAATGAGGTTTTTCGTATTTTTCGAAGACTTACGTACATTTACCGGCTGCTCTAACGGTGAAGGAAACCTGCATACTAAGATAACCAGTGTGTAAAATGGGGTAGGCACAAAAGATCCTCAAGGGTCGAAGAGCCGCTGGGTTATTCCCGGACCCCTATCATAAAATAAGGTAGGGATCCGTACTAAACTATGTTTAATTATTGAATTAAAAACACTTTTAATTTTTTTCTTACGAGTATGTATGTACAGATGCATCAAGTTTTATTATTTGATATGATATGACTAATACTTTAGCTAATTTCTAAGCTTCTAGATGATACCGTTCTTGAGATAGACCTGGTAACAAAAGTGGTCTAAAATTGACAAATTTGACAAAAAAATTATCGACCCCCTTTTACTTGTATGGGACACCCCTTTAAAATACCTCTCTTCTAAGTCGTTTTCCTCATTGCTGAGGGTCGTTATCATTCTAAGGAATTAATCACATACAACGACTCTCGTGGCAGATTTAATAGGGTGGTTTGCCATTGCCTTCCCCACTTCACACACTGGTTATTTCAGTATGCAGGTTTCCTCACGATGTTTTCCTTCATCGTCAGAGCAGTCGGTAAA
Source organism: Hofmannophila pseudospretella (assembly GCA_947369225.1). Lineage (NCBI taxonomy): Eukaryota > Metazoa > Arthropoda > Insecta > Lepidoptera > Oecophoridae > Hofmannophila > Hofmannophila pseudospretella. The sequence continues at coordinate 1,919,616 of OX376324.1, forward strand.
GGTACGTAAGTCTTTCGAAAAAAACCGTAAAACTCATTGGTACATGGCACTGCCTGGTTTCGAACTCGGACCTCCCGCACGGGAGTCCGACGTCCTAGCAACGACGACACCGACGCTCTCTGAAAATATAATTGTACACAATTTTAAAGTTGATATTCAAATTGATGTCAAAGGAATACGTATTATTATGTAAAAAATGTAAGCCTGTATCTTATTCCGTTTAGGCGCTAGACCCGCGTGCCAGACGGGCGGATGGGCGGAGTAGCAACAGCGATAGGGCTCCGATCTTGCCTTCGGTCTACGGATCCCTAAAATTCAAACAAGGAAATCGGAAACATTCTTTGTTATTCATCGCTGAATGCTGACAAACTTTTTTGCAATGTAGATGCAGCTGGATTGACAGAAGCATGCATCTAGATGCAATGTACACAAAAGGTTCGTTCCACAAAGCTTCATGAGATCGAAATCGACTTTTTGCTGCTCCTGCGCGGAGGTTCAATAAAATTCGTTTTCCGAGGTAAAAGGAGAGTGCTGTAATGTAAACGTTAAACCATGGACACTTTGGACTACTGACAATTAAGCTTATACTTTACATTATTCCAGTATTACAGTATTCCAGTCCCGCAATCCAGTATAGCTACTTACTTCCAGCGGAATGAGAAATAGAACACTATCCTAATTAACGGGAATGTCCTTTTTTCAATCCAATTAAATTCAATTAGAAATTTATTTGTGAACATAGGTAACATACAGTAGATATATTGACCTTTATTATTGTTATTTTTTGTTTTTCTTTCAAATTGTTAGTTTTATATTATCTTTGGCTTTGCCAACGTCTGTTCTGTTACATGTTCATTTGCACTGGTCACAGAAGAGATCTGTCCTCCGAGATACAGGAACTTCCTAGTTCGGAGGTCAGCGTTTATTGTAAACTAACTTGTTACTCACTAATTTTATTTAGTTTAATATTACCTATGCTTAAGTTCCTACTGGTGTATGGACTGTGAATACTTTGTCATCTTACCGCATAAATAAACTTTTTTTTAAACTTTTTTTTTCTTAAACCAGCGCTGCGGTTCTGCCGTACCGGTCGGAACGCAGCACATGCTGAGCAAGTGTCCTTTTAATATTGCATTGTTTTTTTTTAAATTTTTTCCAATATTTTTTAAGTTTAATAATGTGTGCAATGTTAAATAGATGTTTTTCTTTCTTTCTTATTCTTATTATATATATACAGTATATTATACAGTAAAAATTAAATACTTATCTCTATGCTCCGTTAATTTGGACACAAATATTTGCTGGACTGATGAAAGAAGAAATGGCTACTGAATTTGGTAGTAGCTAATTGCGGGACTGGAATAATGTAAACTAATCATTACAATTAATGCCACTATTCCATGGTACTTGTATGCAGGTATGATGTCATTATTTCCATTCAAATCGAATTGGAAACATTGACGAAGCTCGACCTGTATATTGAATTAATTTATATAAAAGTACCTAAACATGTCTGTATGCAAGCAAGCTCTGGCATTTTACCAGATATATACATAGAGATTTCCACTACATAGGTACTTAAGTTGCCTTCATGCAACTTGCATCTTACATACAAAAATACGACTAAAAGACAAATGTATGTATCGGTAAATAGAGATGCAGTAACAACGTTTGTAGTTCTATTTCTATCCAATTTCAATTTAGTTTTCGTTCCAATTCTATTTGGACACCAAATAGCATTCTGCTGACGCATAACTCTACCGCTGCCACCTTTACATTTACTATGGGGCAAAAGTACCTCGGGAGGAACTTGTGTTCGATCGTTATATTTGACAGTTGAAGCGTTTTGTTACCGTTCAACTGCGATTCAGTATAAACTAAACGTTTTATTAGAATGCACAAGTTACTGTTCGATCAATCGTTAACTCGAACGGAACTTAACTGAAATTGGATCGTTAGTGGATAGTAGCATACGAAACACGTCATAACCATGCAGTTTAGATTCTATTTAGTCACGTTGTATTTAGTGGAAAGAGGTCCAGGATCGTGATCGATGTGCTGCTCGCATTTAAAAGCAGAAGTTGATAGTTTTTGTAATACCGTCGTCCACCGTCTCTCCGACTCAAAGAGAGTCTTTATAAGGAAGCGACTGTGGAATCTCAAACGGAATTTACTCCTTAAAAGTCACCCAGTGTGTCCAAGTCGCAACTCTTTGTTTGTTAAGTTATTTGTTAGGTTTGTACAAAATTGTTTATTCTATTCTATTCTACTAAACTCTCTTATAACAATATAAATAATACTAAAGCTAATACTAAACTAAGGCTAAGAAAACTAAAGATAAAAAAAATGGACTAAGTCCCCCACATCCCGCAGGTTACCCAAGTGACTGGCTGCGTTGCCCCGTTGGATAGCTAAGCTAATCCGCTGGGCGAAATAGGAGCCAGCTCTTGGGTCTTTTGACGCGTCGACCAGGCGCTTTGCGAGGTCCTTGAAGACGCGGTGCGCTCCCGGGCCCCAGGGTCCCAATGTTTCATCTCCAAACAAAATGACTTGTTTGTACAAAATTGTACAAAATGGAATGTATGCTTTATGTATAATAGAATAGAAAATCCTTTATTAATAGACCATATATAAAAATATCTGAAAAAATATCACAAAATGAGTAAGATTCTATTTTTTTTTCTTTGTTTTTTTTAATTAAATAAGGAGAGCAGACGAGCAAACGGGCCACCTGATGGTAAGTGGTCACCATCGCCCATAGACATCTCACTTCACTGTATTAATATTAGAGGGTTTTTGATGCGCTGCTTCCCTTGAGGACTAAGATGGATTGCCTCATGTGCCGGAAATTACGCTGGTTCTCTTACCCTTCAAACCGAAACACAGAAATGCAAGCATCTCTGCTTCACGGCAGAAATAGATAAGACGGTGGTACCCTCCAGACGATCCTTCCAGCGATTGACCATATTTTACATTCTGACAAGTGATAACATATGATATGATCTATTAAAAGGGTCAAGTTCAGCCGAGTATCGCCAGATGTATAGATACCCATATATCTAGCGACGCTGGTTTTCAACTTGACCCTTTCCAACTTATAGCTATAGAGAGCAACAATGTCGTTCAGTCTGTTTGTCTGTCGTATTGACTCATCTCCTTACACGTCACACACAATTATTTACCGATACTCGACCAGTATCAAAAATTTGGGATTCAATCATAAACAAACACAAACAGTGAGTTAGGACTGAAGGGACCCATAAATCAGGGAATCATAAACAAACACAAACACTGTTTGAACTGAAGTATAAAGCACAATGTGCCCCTGGCAGACGGGCGAGCAAGTGCGGGTGAGCGAGTGTTTTTTAACATCACCGTTGAGAACGCAAACACCGATAAAGTTTTAAAAAAATTTTATTTATAAGGGAAATCTACAGCTATTAACAATTATAAAATTACATATGTATTAAACTTAAAGAAGGCCAATTACACATTTCCTCGTTTATATATGACTTGTATACCTACAGAACGCGGTTAACTTTAAGACTAATAATGTAGGATTAACATGAATATGTCATACATATTAACCACGAGTACTTTTAATTATCAGCCAAAAGCATGGCAGCGCCCCTTTCTTTGCCATTATTAATACGAAGTATTTCTAATATTACTATTACTAGTTTTTGATTTTTTTAGATGTTTAAATCCCAAATTTTTTACTTGTAAGAATAACGGGACAAAAAAAACACTATTCTTACTAGTATTTAATAACGGGAACGGGCGCGCATTGTTCCTTTGGTTAAACTATCACGTAAATTACCAAAATCACACGATTTACTTTTGACTCGGAGAGCTGCCAAGAACTCATCAAAACATTCTTCATTCTGACAACTTTCAAAGAAAACATGTCTCTCAAAGTTAATATTCTTATCTGGATCGCACCTATCTTGAAATCTTTAACACAACACATCATACTCCAACTTTTCTTTCTCACTCAAGTCCATCTCTTCACATATTTCTCGTCCTTGATTTCCAATCACATGTAAGAATAAATCTCATTTTTCACGATTACTTGCTTTGTCCTGACTGATGCAATTAAAACCAGCAGAACGATTTATAAAAATCTCGCCAGCTGTTGTCCATGTTTCCACCGGCAGTCATTGGTGCCAGCTGTTGAAGCCATAGGTTTTTTAACGACATTTTTGTTAAATTTACACCAATTCCACTTTTTAAGTTTTTATTTTTGAAAATTTATTTCCTACACACATACAAACAAGTAGGTACAGAAGACAAAAATAATATTAAACAAATATATTACAAAAACAAATAAATAAGCAAAAGTAACTAAGTTTGATGAAGGTGGCGTGCAGCACCGGAAAAAGGGGACTGCCTCAGCCTGTTGCCGAGCGCTTTTAGCACTGCGGCGCTGATTTTCAGGCATCACCTGAGTGCCAAGGATCACTCCCTAATAATACACTACCGGTACATATAAATAAATAACGGAAATATTAATAAACAGAAGAAAATATTAGGAAAGGAAGGAAGGCACTAAATTTTTAAATTAGAATACAGGAAGGTATGTGGGTATTATTGTATAAAATAGAGAAAAAATAAATAAAAATAAAGCAAGCAATGAAGAATAAACTGAAGGAAGGATAGGTACTACTACTTTTTTGTCTTCATCCGGCTTTATCCACACTAATTTACATTTGAACTTGAGAAAATTCACACCTGACACCATGTTATGTTATAATAAAACCATCTTGTATGATGTCTGACAAACAATTGATTTATTATTATAGTACCCACCACTACAGTGCCACTCAACAGTGAACCTTAGAGTAACTTGCAAACAGTTCAAGACAGTTCAAAATAGTTCAAAATTCATACGTCGCGTTCTGCTCTGTCTGCATGACATTTAACCTTAACTCGCACCTAATATATTTACAAAAAAAAAGTGTTCCCAACCGTCGATGTACACAGAAGTCTTTACAAAAGACATCACGTCCCGTCGCGCAAAAGCCACTATTTGAATTGTTCCACGAAATGGCGGAACAAAATGGCGTCGCGCAATTCGGAACATAGTTTACCGAACGCGGGACGAATGACTAAAATCCATTCATGGTTCGTGCTTCAGCTGGTATTTTTAATCTTTTAGAGATTTTCGCGGTCCTCACTGTTTCTACAATCCCGTAGGACACGTTTTTTTGAGTATTCTTGTTTATGTAAATACGTCTATAAAAGGGCTCATATCATTAAGGTTCAATTTACATTGCCGCGGAATGGAATGGAAGCGAATTTTCTCAAAGTAATTGTACATAGCATAATGAACTTTATGTCAATTGTGTAACATACAAACTATTGAACGATTGAACTTTGACAGTGCTGAACCTCTGTCAAAGTTCAATCGTTCAATATATTGTCCTGTTTAGTCTTTCGATGTAGTATCTTCAATCTTTCGTCTGGCAGTCTCCCTAAGACACTTGCAGTGAGAAGTTTCGTTTTGAGTCATCAGACCACGATAGTTCAGTTGGAATAGAGTAGGCCCCGGAATGGCTGGTCCCGGGTTCGAATCCCGGTCGCGGCGTTTAACCCTTTTCTAAATATGGTCACTGTCGCTCATAGATTCCTCAATAGTATTTGAAACTCAGATATTTTAAAAGATACCGTTATATGCATTTCCTAGTTAGTTACCAAAAGGTTTTACTCGTATATTACTTGCTCACATTTTTCAGCAAAAATTTGAATTTGGGTTTTTGATGAAGGTATTTCGAATTCAGCGGTAATAAAATTTCGACGGTTCTGGCTTTTACTTTGTGAATTTTACCGTTTATTATAGTTTCAATATCTCTGTATGGGTGTACAGTGGAAGACACAAGTTATACTCTGTGGAACAAAAAAAAAGATTTCTTTGAAGAAAGAAAAAATAATGGATGATGCACAGGGATTGCCGCAAACTTTATGCGTGAAAACATCTTGGCCTTAGCCAAGGAAGGAAGAAACTTAAACTTGTTTGACCTCCTTCCTCGTCTCTCCTGATTATTTTAGCGAAGTATGTTTGACTTCAAAATGAGCTTTTTGTTTTCAGCGACACTATTTTTTTTACATTTCTTTAAAATTTACGAGGTTATTAGCTTTTGAAAGAAGATATAGAAGTGTGACACTAAGATGACACTGTGTTAAGATGTTTTCACATCAAAACCTATCAAATCTCATACCACTTATGATTGTACCGAAAGTACGAAATAACCCTAACAAAAAATATGTGTGCCACACTGTCGTTCCGCCTTCAACCAAGATACCGACAAAAATACCGGAAAGCGGTATCTAACGGTAGTGCGCAATCCATCACAGGTATCATTAGGCAGTTGTCGGTCAGGATAGTACAGATAGAAAAAAATATTATGTCAGGAATAGGGAACTCGAAGACTAGAGGCACAGACGGTATTTTTTATTTTGTTATTTTTTTTAGCTAGGTGTATTGACCTGATAAGAGCGGGAGGTTCGAAACCATGCCATGTACCAATGAGTTTTTAGGATTTTTTCGTAGACTTATGTACATTTACCGACTGCTCTAACGGTGAAGGAAAACATCGTGGGGAAACCTGCATGTTTGAGGAAATGAAAAATTTCCGAAGGCGTGTGAAATTCACTAATCAGCATTGGGCTCACTCGGTAGATCATGGCCCGTACCCCCTTGTGCAAGGGGAGGCCTGTGCCCCAACAGTGGGGACATTAATAGGCTGATGATGATGTGTGTCCTGATATAGAAATAATATTTCAGTAGGTTGTTATTGCACTTTGGCATATACCGGGTGTAACAAAAGCCCCCTTATACACCGAAAAGGGGGGGGGGGGGATGTTCAGTATCTATAACTGACCAACTTTCATTATGAAGCCAATTCTGAAACCGCGAAAAAAATTAACTGTTCCATACAAAAGTTCAAGCCACACGACTGAAATGTATAAAACAGCTGATTTTTTAGCGATTTCAAAGTTGCCCCACCATGAAACTTGTTCAGTTATGGATATTAAACACCCCTCTTTCGGCTTACAATGAGGTTTTTGTTACAACCTGTGTAGATGTTTAAAGTTTTAACACGTTCGCGTGCGGTAACGGCTAATGCCGTTAAATTGAGTTTAAAAAATTACAGTACGGTCATCGCCGGCAAATCTTTACACGTTTCTTAAAAGCACAACGGTTATAGGTGACGATTTTCTATGAACTTGGTACATATTAGTAGTACGTAGTATCCACTGCCATTCTGCAAGAGAGTGCATTTTATTTCTACTGGCAAAACTGCGGGATTCGGGTGTTCCTTTTTGGACATGACTCACACATACACAGGTACTTACACATTGACAGTATGGTCATGACAGCTATTCTATGTATCGTATTACGGCACCAGCAGTTAGTGTTGGTATGCAATAATTACATTATTTATTAGTTACATTAATTTTATGCAGTACGGCAGTGAAGATTGGTACTGCCAAAATGAGAAAAAGTACTGTTCACGAACGTGTTAATGAAAACCACTACCGAAAAATCGAACCTCAAATATTTGTACAACTATTTGCATAAATGCATATTTGTCATTCTTGATTAACATGGAAAGAATAAAGAACATAAATAATTAGGAAAAAAAACGCAAAATATTCCTTTGCCACTTCCACCCTCTAAGAGAACGGTGCGTATTTCCAGACACCCTGTTCCGGAATTGTGTCCACCCTGGAGCATAGAGGGTGCACAGCCCGGGATCGGCCGCGATTGGAAGGTGGGTTCAGAGCAAACCCTGCGAATTTTGGTTCTTCCCTTTTCGATATTGTTAGGCGACAGTTTTCCCGTCAATTTGCAGGGGGTTGTAATAACTTAGGGGTATGCTAGGTACTCACCTGACGAGGAGCAGGCTGGAACCACTGACACATCAAAAATATAACTTTTCGTGGAATTTGGGAGGGAAACGAATCGATTCAGGGGTAGGAGGTTAGGGGTGAAAATTGGGAAGGGGTGTGGATTTTTAGGTTAAGTTATATAGAAATTCAAAATGTGAGCTCGTGCTGTGTCGCTGAGGCGAGAGGGAAGCGAAAGTGAGTGTGACAGTTGTATTTTCTTAAACCTAAGTTAAGTAGCGGGGTTGCCACAAACATAAAATTTAACCGAAAGTAGGGGAGATACCAAACACACCCTATATACTGAGTTCTTGCACGGAGCCCTCATGAAATATTTATTAAGAGACTTGGCAACGTGTGTGAAACTTTTAGCAAAATGAAAACACACTTCATAAAGGTAATGAAGATCTTTACTTGATAACTTTGGTAATACTGAGGTCGGCGTGTGCCTAATGGAGTACGTATTTCAGTTTGACACCTTTTCTTACTCTAACTTTTACTGGTGCTACAAATTATGACTACTGTAAAATTTTCAGGTCGTAACTTATTTGAGAGACGAGAGACTAAACCCGAATGTCGACTTAGATTTTTTTATGTAATAGTATAAGTAAAATACACTTTATTGCACAAATAGAAAACAACAAACATGAGATGGAAAAAGAAATAGTGAAGTACATTTGAGGCGGCCTTATCGCTAAGAGCGATCTCTACCAGGCAACCTTCGGGTAGAGGAAATGATTTCGTGAAGAGGTAGTAGGTGTGCAATCAATGTGGAAAATGTTAAATAAGAGAATTTAAATTATATTTTTAGGGGTCTCATACAAGTAAACGGGTTTGATAAAAACGTTTTTTACCCCATCGTGGGGGGTTACCATACCCCCCACGATGGAGTAAAAACGATTTTAATGCAATGGCAAACCACCCGTTATATCCATTATATCTATGATCTTAGAGCTTTAGAGCCCATCAAGATATTTTTTGACAATTTTTAACCACTTTTGTTACCAGAGCTATTTCAAGAACAGTATTAACTTGAAAATTGGCTTCAATATTGTTCATATCCTCTATTTGAACAACAAATCCTAAACTTGTTACAAATTTATTTTTCTGCTAATAGTAATTTTATTTAAAAATATATTGGCAATTGTATTAGTCAATTTATACTATGTACAAATACTTACCAAGAGTGGGAATTGGAATTTCTGTAACTCTTTATTTATTTCATATCTTTAAGAGTGTGTAAGTTGTAAATTTATTTCTCTGCGAATAGTAATTTTATTTACAAAAATATTGGCAATGTATTCGTTAATAATACTATGTACATATATCTTTATTTCAAATACGCAAATCACCTCATACTGATTTCATTTAAAAACAAACTTAAAACATATATTTATAATAATGTATAGTTTCGGTATGGTTCTTTGCTCTGTTACATTTAAAAACAAACTTAAAACATATATTTATAATAATGTATAGTTTCGGTATGGTTCTTTGCTCTGTTACATTTAAAAACAAACTTAAAACATATATTTATAATAATGTATAGTTTCGGTATGGTTCTTTGCTCTGTTACATTTAAAAACAAACTTAAAACATATATTTATAATAATGTATAGTTTCGGTATGGTTCTTTGCTCTGTTACATTTAAAAACAAACTTAAAACATATATTTATAATAATGTATAGTTTCGGTATGGTTCTTTGCTCTGTTACATTTAAAAACAAACTTAAAACATATATTTATAATAATGTATAGTTTCGGTATGGTTCTTTGCTCTGTTACATTTAAAAACAAACTTAAAACATATATTTATAATAATGTATAGTTTCGTCATGTAATCATTTGCTCTGTTGCATTTTATTTTTGAGAACTGGTTTTAGTTTTTCGATTTTCTGGAAATATTTTTGGCAAATTGTTTATATTTGTTTATAATTTCTCTATAAGCGAACTATGTTCTTAAGATTATTAAATTCTATGTTCTTAAGATTATTAAAATCGAACAACAAAATTTTTTGTGCTATACACGAGGACTATGCCAATGTTTTATGAAACACTGGATGGCCGTGCACCAGTGTGAGAACAGCAAATTTTAAGTAGTTAGTAGGTACCGTTAAAATTTATTTTATCTTTTAGCTTTTTCTTTATATATCTGTTTATAGTACCTACCTATAGTAAAATAATATTATATATTGTTACTGTGTAATATGGGTGTATGCCTAAATTAAATACATTTATTATTACTATTATTACATGTACGGTTAACACACGTATATTTTTATATTGCTTAGTCAACAACCTACTTTAGCCGCGACTCGTGTAACTAATTTTAAACATTTTTACTGAGAGTGCAGTAAGAACTGACAGGGAGAATTCGCCACCGATAGTAATTGTTCTACATTACTTTAAAGTGATCTTTCCCCGCTGCGCTCTCAACAACTAACTTGAACTATCTACAACTCTTTGCAACTGAACTCATTACTCAATTTATATATATCTGTGGAGCGACTTCCAACTCTAACAACATCATTTGCAGCAGCAACTCAGCTATAACTACAACATCTGTTCTAATGTACAGAACCGTACATTATAAGAGAAATAAAATTCTTTAAACCGATATACGTTTTTCACGACAAAATAGTTTCCAATAATAGTTTAGTTAGAGAAGAATCTCACCTCTAAATATATCCTGAAATATTTTTATTGCTTGTTTACTATCTAACAGCTGAAGTGGATAGTATTATTTTGACCGTGTATTTATAGAAATGCCTTAGATGCTCGTTCGGTCACTCAGCAAGGTGGGGCTAAAATTAGATTGTGGAATTATAAATCTGTTAGGTCTCCAACTTAGGTCATTTACATTCTTCAATAATAGAGTGTAAAAGACCAATTGTAACACATGAAAAGCAATAAATGGTATGAGTATGAGTATGAGAAAATGCATTTTTCCCTTTCAAACTGCTTTCAAAGCTAAAATAATTTATGAATATGACTGGCTTCCACGGATATATTTTTTGCAAAAAAGTTACTTTCCATTCAAAGATGTTAGTGACGTTTTTTTAAATTAGTTAATTTTTCTACTTTCCCTTTATACAAAATGGTGAAAAAATCTTTTTGTTCGAAAAAAAAGGAAATGGTCAAGTTTCCTCTCACCTCATGTATAGTATTTGTACATATTTGGTACACTTTATTCAATTTCAGGTATTAACCTACCACTGAACTTTGTATTTTATAGAAAATATTAAAATCTCATCAAAATGTCTTCGCGCAGATAGTATTCCAGAATTGCTTTTACAGCTCTTCAGTACATGAACTACAGTATACCTTCATTATGTAGAGAAGTTTACTTTGAAATGGCCTCGTGAAGTCCAAGCGTTATGACAGATTCGCGGAATGACAGTAAAAATAATAAACTGGAACACTGACTTCAGTACCTACTACATTTCCAGACATTCTCAGACATAATGGATATGTATGAAACATTGTAAGAAACCATTGCTTTAAAATGCACTTAACAACTCACTTACCAACATAAATACACGAGTGAAATAGAATAGAGCTGCAAATATGCGGTTATTGAAACTATTCGAATATTCGCAATGAATTGAAATATTATAATACCTGATAACAGATTCGAAGGATTCTGGGAAGGCCTACTTTACACACATTCGTACTGTCAAATTCTAGTTCGTGCAACTGAATTTTGAAGGTTGTAAGTACTTTATATATATTCTTTTTTATTTTATTTTTATTTACTTCTAAACCCGCATTTGACCTCGATCTCGCCTGATGGTAAGCGACGATGAGGTCGACGATGAGGTCGACGATGGAGCATGCGGGTCCAGTGAATGCCTATTCACTCTGGCCTTGAAGATACCAAGGTTGTAGGTTTCGGGAAATACAGACGCCGGCAGGCTGTTCCATTCCTTAGCCGTTCGCATAATGAATGAAGAAGCAAATCGCTTCGTACGAGCAGATGGTATATCAACAACATAAGGATGGAACCCCTCCCCGCGCCTGGTAGTCCGAAGGCGGAATGGAGATGCTGGAATTAGGTCGTGCAATTCCGATGCGCACTCTCCGAAATGTATCCTATAAAATACCGATAGACAGGCAACCTTGCGCCGATGTTCCAGACTTTGCAGTCTAGCTTCCACCAGCGATTCGTCACCTATAAGGCGCTTAGCGCGTTTCTCCACTGAGTCAAGGGCAGCCAGTTGGTATTTAGCTGAGCCGTCCCACAGGTGGCAGCAGTACTCCATGCACGACCGGACTTGAGCTTGGTAAAGGTTTAAAAGCTGTCCCGGCGTGAAGTACCGCCTAACCTTACTCAGGATGCCCAATTTTTTGGCTGCGGTCTGAGCTTTTGACTCAATGGAGCGCCCAAAGTTGAGATTGGAAGTCAGATCCAACCCCAAAAGGCTGAGGTGGTCGGTAATCGGTACGGATACATCCCGGAAAGTCGGAGTCAGGTGGAAGGGACTCCGTTTAGCGGTGAATAGACACGCCTGCGTTTTAGTGGCGTTAAACTTGACCAAATTGGCATCACCCCAATCGGCCACGGCCTTTAAGGTCAAGTCGATACGCTCAACCATGGCCTCTCTTTGAGTCTGGATCTCACCAGCACCAGCGCGCGCAACAGGAAGATATCTCTCCGTAACCGTGCCGTCGTCTGCGTACCCAAAAATACCCGATATGAGCAGATCATTTATGTGCAGCAGGAATAGGGTTGCAGAGAGGACAGATCCTTGTGGAACTCCGGCGTTGATAGCCAGTTGGTCAGACGAGCAGCCATCTAGGACCACTCGTATTGACCGTTCACTCAAGAAATCCGCGATCCATATGCGCAAACTGGCTGGGATTCGATATGAAGGAAGCTTGCTTAATAGGCTACCGTGCCAGACCCTGTCAAATGCCTTAGAAATGTCTAGTGACACGGCAAGAGCTTCGCCTGTTTTCTCAATGGCTTCGCCCCAGAAGTGAGTGGCACGAACCAGAAGGTCCCCAGTAGACCGGTTTTGGCGAAAACCATACTGTCGGTCACTGAGGAGATCGTTACCTTCTAGGTATGCCAGGAGCTTGGTGTTCAATACACGTTCCATAACCTTGCAGAGAATGGAAGTGATTGCAATGGGTCAATAATTGGCGGGGTCAGCACGGCTACCTTTTTTGGGCACAGGCTGCACGTTAGCAAGCTTCCAGGACTTTGGAACTTGACCAGTCTTTAGGGAGAGGCGAAACAGGCGCGTCAAGACAGGAGACAACTCAGGTGCACAGTTCCTCAAGACAATGGCTGGTATCCCGTCAGGACCACTGGCTTTATTCACGTCTAGAGTGCGGAGCGTTTTAAGTACCTCCTTTAGGTAAATGCAGACCTGTGGCATTACAGAGTCGCAGTGGGGTAAAGTGGGTGGAGTTTTGCTTCCAGCATCTAGACAAGAATTACTAGCAAATAGAGAGGCAAACAAGTTTGTATATATTTGTGTTTGGCAATATATTTGTGTTTCGGCTTTGTTTACTATTTTTTACATTTTAGAACGGAGGGTATTTGAATGACTCGCTGTCATTTTAGTCGGCCGTTCGCTCCCGCGCGATGCACATGCACTTTGCACCGTGTGCTTTATAAGTAAACGGGGATAACATTTATTATATGGATCATTACGACAAAGTGACTGGTGTGGTGTTTATTATACCGCGGAAACAAGATAAACGGGGTACCCCTCACCGCTGGATCTACTCACCGCCATAACACCAGGTACAGGACATTTACTTACTGAACGACTTTATTTTGGGGTTTAACTCCTCTAATCGAGGATACAAGTTGTATTGCACAGCAGAAATGCTTGCATTACTGTGTTTTCGTTTGGAGAATAAGACGGCCACGTTATTACTGGCACATGGAGCACTCCACCTAAGTCTTCAAGGCTATTTAACAGCGCATCGTAAACCCACTTACAATATTTTAGCTGGGTGAGATCTCTGTGGGCGAAGGTGATCACTTACCAGCAGTGAACGGTCAACTGAATCTACGAATTTAAGGTAATTGGCTTAAATTCTTTGAACCTTACAAAATGTTTCAAAGGCGAAACTTCGGCGCAAGCATCGCTGGATTGAATCCACTTCTAGCTTCGTTGGAGTGTTGGAGTGGTAATAAAGAACTCCACCTAGATCTTCAAGGCTATTTCACAGCGCATCGTAAACCCTCTTACAATATTTTAGCGAGGTGAGATGTCTGTGGGCGAAAGTGATCACTTACCAGCAGTGAACTGGCTTAAATTCTTTGAACCTCAAAAAATGGTTCAAAGGCGAAACTTCGGCCCAAGCATCGCTGGATTGAAACCACCTCTAGCTTCGTTGAAGTGTTGAACTGGTAAATAAAGAACCTGCACTCCTTGTGCAGTATTCGGTTTCGAACATTCGAATATGTGCTGAAATTTTCGTATTCGACTTCCCTAAGTCCTTAACATCCTTTCCGATAGCCAATTCTTAGTCGTACCGTTCTAGAAGAGCACATCAAACACATTACCCTTCTCAAGTGTTGGCTCATCTCCACCAGCCCTTACATCTATGGAAATTCGAGTCCGGACGGTTTTAATGGTGTCATAGGTAAATGTCAAGATTGGGGTATTTTTGGTTGAGTATTATTATGGTAGGTGAGATGTGAAGTGAGATTGGAGAGGTGTAACTTAAGGTTGGATGGCTTCATATTGTAATATAATATGAAGACATATTTCTTTTCTATTTCTATTGTATTCTTATAAAAATAAGATACACAGTTATAACCTGTGTAAATCCTAAAACCTTCCTGCAGAATGCACTTTATTGAATAAAAAATCTTAACCTCAACGTCAATATACATTTTGGAGATTTGTAAATTTGTTAGGCAACATACACACTTGTATAAAAAAGCAGAGGATCTACACAGTACGCCATTTAACACTCGCTACCAGAAAAGACTTGCTCTGCCAAAATCAAAATTAAGTCTACACAGTTCTGGACCGTTCGTTATGTCTATAAAAATATATAACAAAATTTCAAAATTCGTCGACATCGAATGAAAAGACTCGATATTCAATAAAAGATTCAAGTTGTATCTTCTTAACAAATGTTTCTATTCACTGCAGGAGTTTTTTAATGATAAAACCAATACTTAACTATAAAATCAATTATGTATAACTTATAATGACATTCAATTTAATTTATCTCGTTAGCATTTATTACTATTATAATGTATTATAATCTCTTATTTTATATTGCGGTGCATGTATGATCAGGGTTTCATGTATGATCATCATATAATATATATTTTTAAGACCAATTGTAACACATGATAAGCAATAAATGGTATGAGTATGAGTATATTTAAATAAAATCATTGTTGATCTATTGTATAGTTAGTTTTCGGCAAATTTAGTAAATACCGTGGAGTGATGAACTTTTGATTATGAGATTTAAATCATTTAGCCCCTGACAGTAAAATAATCATAGCTATGGTTTTATTTTGGCTACCTTATCAACCCTTAATACGATTTTCATACTTTTTTTTATCGAAAGGTGTCAAATGTCAAGTTCAAAATTGGTTCAGTGATTTTCAAGATTTTGAACTGTCTTCGAATCCGAAAAACAACCCTCAGATTGTTTTTTTTTATTGCAGGTATACGGAAAGAAAACGAGCAAACGAGCCACTTAATGGTAAGTTCAAGTCACCGTCGCGTCGCTAATAGACATCTCACCTCGCTGTATTAATATTAGAGGGTTTTTGATTCGCTGCTAACCTTGAGGACTTGGGCGGAATGTCTCATGTGCCGGTAATTTCGCTGGCTCCTTTTATCTTATCTTATGATAGGGGGCCGGGACTAACCCAGCGGCACTTCGACCCTTGGGGATCTTTTGTGCCTACCCCATTTTACACACTGGTCATCTCAGCGTGCAGGTTTCGTCACGATTTTTTCCTTCACCGTTAGAGCAGTCGGTAAATGTCCGTAAGTCTTCGAAGAAATCCGAAACTCACTCTCTCATTGGTACATGGCATTGCATGGTTTCGAACCGGACCTTCCGCATGGGAGTCCGGCGTCCCATTCACTAGACCACCGACGCTCATGGGGAATGCCTCGTGTGCCGGTAATTTCGTTGGGTCCCTTACCCTTCAAACCGAAAACAGAAATGCAAGCATTTCTGCTTGGCGGCAGAAATAGTGGTAGTAGTACCACCCTAGGAGATTTTGCACATCAGACCTACCACCAACAAAATTTTGAATGAAGCATTTATTCTATGCTCTATAGTACCTTGATTGTTGTACAGTGAGTTGTAGATTTCAGATAAGCACATTAGGCATGCTACATTAAGTAGCGATTAACTCGGGACAACTCTATAGGATGGCATGATTGATGTTCGTAGTGCTGTAAAGGACTCGAGTCGTAAATGTGACGACTTATTTCAATTATTTATTTATTGAAAAACTATTACAAACTATTACTTAGTATATTATATGTTATTATTGTAAATAAAATTCTTTTATATAACGTTTTCCATAAACCTTGCACACCTACTACCTCTTTCTCGATATCATTTCCTCTGCCCGAAAGTTGCCTGGAAGAGATCGCTCTTAGCGATAAGGCCGCCTAAATTGTACTTCACTTTTTCCTTTTCTATCTCTTGTTTGTTGTTTTCTATTTGTGCATTTAAGTGTATTTTACTTTACTTTACTTTACAATTTTATAACGGGATATCCCAAATCAAAATTGTAGCCAATATTCACAAAACTGTACCTAATTAACATTATTCAAATAGGTGAAATTATTGATTTTTTAAATATCAAATAGTTAATAAGTTAGTAAGTTAGTTATTATGAAGGACTCAGGGAGCTAATTAGGCTCAAAGTCTAGAGTCGAGCCTAGAGCGAGTCCTTTTAAAAAGAACTTAAGTCCTGATAGGACTCGAGCCAATTTTATGACTGTAGTCCTCAGAAAATCTTCGAACAGAAAATTTTCGTAACTGTAAATCCGTTTTGTTTCGTTATCCTTCATAGACACATAGACAGACGGATGTGCCGGGGGAGTCGAGCCTAGAGCGAGTCCTTTTAACAAGAATTCAAGTCCTGAAAAAGACTGGAGTCATTGTTATGACTGGAGTCCTTAGAAAATCTTCGAGCACAAAGATTTTCGTAACTGTAAATCGGTTTCGTTTCAGAGTTTATCCTTCACAGACACATAGACAGACGGATGTACCGGGGGACTTTGTTTAATACTATGTAATGATAATAGTGATACCCCTATAGTAAAAGCACTGGAGCCTGACTCACCCCGTAAAAAGATGTGAGCCCACAAAACGACTCGAGCTCATTGAAGATCTCGCTAAAATTATAGTCCTAGAGTCCTCGAGTCCTGTTGTAATGAAAGAAAGAAATAAAACACATTTATTCAACATTGCATTATGCATACATTATTAAACTTAAAAAGAACACATGCTCAGAATGATGAGGAGCTCGTAGCCTAGTTGCTACTAGAAAGTGATCGTGCTGTTTAAGCAACGTTGGCGCGGTCGGTACCTGGATGGGTTACCGCTTGTGGCAAATTTAATCTGAACTCCTCTGTGCCTCGGAGAGCACGTTAAGCAGTCGGTTCCGGTTGTTGTCGTTTGACAGCAGTCGTTAAGCCATGTCAGAGGCCTACGGGCGGCCTGAACAACTCTGACAATAGGTTGGCCACTAACCATACGACAAGCAAGCAAGCAAGCATGTGCTGCGGTCCGACTGGTACGACAGAACCACAGCGCTGGGTTGATAAGTCGAGTTCTTCAAACTGCTACTGTGTCCTTAAAAATAGGACTCGGAAGACTCGAATATTTTGCAACACTAGATGTGCGCAGTTGACAAGAGATGACACGAAATGCGATAGCAAATAATGAGATTTTAGAACTCACTGTTGTTTTGATAGAAGAAGGTAATGATGTGCAATGGATGGCACACGCAGATGTGGATCAAGTGGCTTAGTTTTAATGTAGAATTTATGAGGGTATTCTGCTAGATGACTTTTTAGTTGAGATAAATCGTTTTTGTTTTGGACAAGAATTTGAGGTTTGATCTCTAGTTTTTAACCTTGTAACGATGTCGACTTCATCGTCCATATCAACCTCCTTGGCATCAATTTCAACCTCATCGTTAGCGTTTATCTCACCTCATTTCTTGTTGGTATTTTCATTTCTTCATCTATATTTTCAAAATTCAAATTATATTAAATACAAAAAAAAATACAAAAAAATTAATTTATCACAAAAATTTTACAATTGTTTTTAAGGTTACTGTTGGACCCGCACTAGGGAGACCCTTAAATACATTACCAATATGTATTAATTAACTAATTAGGACTCAGTTGTAGTTTACAGTTTACTATATACCTACTACAGACAACATATTCCCATTCCATTTCTAAATTCCATTATTCCATTAATTTCATTGTTTTCACTATCTCTCTGTATTTTGTCCTGAACGGACGTATGTCCGTTTTATAAAATTGTCTCCTACTACTACCTATTTTCTACTATTGTATTGTTCTATTCCTGATACATGTAATGTCTACTGTTACCAAGTTTCTTCTATTACTTCATCTGCACACTGTCCTAGAACCCTGCTAGCCGGCACTTAGAGGGCAGATTGTAGCAACCTAACCCGACCCAATCACGGTTCTAACCCCCTCAATCATTGAATGTATAATGTCACTGCCCTCGACTATACATGAGGAACTTAGACGAAGTCTGTTTATTTGGCTGTCTGTTTGTCTGGCATTATAGACATCCGATGTACCGATTTGCACCCGGTTTTTAGTGTTCCATATAGCCAACTAGACAGTAAACATAAGGTATTATTTTCATAAAGAGTTTTGATCATCACCTCGGAGGTTTTACGATTTTATTCTAAGTTGGTATGGAATAAAAATGTGGTAAAATATATATTGCTTGCTATAAAATTGACATTCCAAACAAGATGTCCACGTTAATAACTTACGCTCTTAAAACTAACTCAGAAATAGCCAGAGTACCGTGCCAAAACTTTCGTAATCTCCAATTCAGTTCGGCATTTTTGTTGCACCACCAGTCAAGTGTCATAAATTTCCAATTACCCGCATTTATAGACAAAATAAAGTTGTCTAATTAACGTTGGAGGCATGCCAACAGCACCTGCCGTACTTTGGGTATTATTGAGAGACTTGGATACAAGTTTGGAATCATAAATTTTGGTTCGGCGAAAGAGCACGTGGCGTAGTGACGCCCGGACATCTAATAGGTTCGAGTTCGATTCTATATCACACAGATAAATAGAGAACTCTACCACTGTGATAGAGTTTTCTGTTTCAAATTATGATTTCATAATGACAGATGTGACATTAGTAGATCACCTTGATACTTTGACACGGATATTATTATTATTATTATTGGATTAGCAGGCAGGCAGCTAATGCTGGTTAGCCTGTTTCTTCACATTTCGTAAGTGGCTGTCTAATCTGTTTTTAAACTGGTTTATAGTTTCAGCATTCACAACTTGGTCAGGTAGGCCGTTCCACGGGATGACTACCCGGTTGAATAGGAGATGATGTTTTGGGAGTGTTTTGGCCGTGTTCCGCACTAGTTGTGTCTTCTTGAGTGCTCCTTCAAGTTTGCATGAATAATTTGAGAAATAAAAGATAATCCATTCACACAAACAAAATGAATAAAAATAACCTATAACAATACGAGGATCTGATTCGCGGGAGACGAATTAAGGAGAGAGGAGGTGATCCGCGAGCCGGCCACTTTTTAGTACAGCGCATTTCCCTCGCCATTGAGCGAGGGAACGCCTGGGAGTATCCTGGGTACTTTCGGCCAGGGGGCACTTCGCGGGGGGCTGTTTGACTGAAATTATATTATATAATTTTTACCTAGTTATAGTATGACATTGATTTTATTATTTTATAACATAGTAACTTATATATTCTTTCATTATAATAAC
Organism: Hofmannophila pseudospretella; assembly: GCA_947369225.1. Lineage (NCBI taxonomy): Eukaryota > Metazoa > Arthropoda > Insecta > Lepidoptera > Oecophoridae > Hofmannophila > Hofmannophila pseudospretella. The sequence goes on from OX376324.1 coordinate 1,939,490, forward strand.
AATACGATAAACAAACAATATATTTCGTAATTTTAAAATTTTATTTTTAATTCAATCTTATCGTTTAAAACTCAAGTGAGCCATTTAAAATTTTTTTAGATAAGTATAACTTCGGACTTGAAACTTGTAAGATTACATCGGCATGGTATTAAAATGCGGCAACTACCGGTGATCTCAATTTCCTTAGTTCTTTTAAGTTTTAGTAAAAAAAGTGTGTTGCCTGAAAGTTCAAGGCTTTCATTCATTTTTTGTTATAGGCGCCTTCTGCACAACAAGGTATTGTATAAACCAAATTCGCCGACAAAATAGACACATATAGAGATAACACACAAAACAATAATTCAAGTTAATCCTCTATATCTCCTTGACGTGAGTGCATGGGAGTCGAGTGGTTTCCACTTTAATTTGCCAAAATTGAATGCAATTCGGGATGAGTGGTCCGCCGAGTCGCACAGATGTTGATGGCATTATTTGGCCTAATTATTAAGCGCTATGATGTGATATACTGAAGTAGCATAGGCCCTCGAAATGATAAGCCTCTTAGAACCTTGTCATATTCCTATGATAACATCAGTTGGTTTATGGGAAACCCTGTGTAAAAATTATCAAGTTGACTGGACAGAAGTAAGATAGAATATACCAGACGATTTACATTTACACAATTAAATTATTCACAATTAAAATTAATTATATTTAACAAACAAAAAATAAAAAAATATGAAACGTATATTTGTATGAACGAATTTCATTTAACTACCTTTCTCTTCTCAAATTCTTTCTAATATGTATCAAGATCATTTACAATTGAACCACAAAAACAAAATGCTGTTTACGAATCTCATTTAATTATGAAACGTATATTAATTTGTATGAAAGAATTTCATTTCTCAAATTCTCTCAAATATGTATCAAGATCATTTACAATTGGAGAACGAAAACAAAAATCTGTTTACGAATCTCATTTAATTATGAAACGTATATTAATATGTAAGAACGAATTTCATTTACCTACCTTTCACTTCTGAAATTCTTTCTAATATGTATCAAAATCATTTACAATTGGAGCACGATACCAAATGCTGTTTACAAATCTCATTTAATTATGAAACGTATATTAATTTGTATGAAAGAATTTCATTTACAATTTCAATTTAATTTCTCAAATTCTCTCAAATATGTATCAAGATCATTTTTTTTACAATTGGGACACGAAAAAACCAAAAGCTGTTTACAAATCTCATTTAGTGACCATTGAACTACTAGCCTAAATACTTCCTGAAATATCTAGACTATTATGAATGACACGCTGACACTGTCGTAGTGCTAAAAAGCGTTGTACTAAAAATGTTCTCACAATCTTAACGTATGAGTGTCTTCTTTTTATAGATTTCAGCGGCTGAAACGATGCTATAACCACAGTGTCAGTCGGGTAGCCGCGCGCACTACTGTAAGTTTCAGAACTGAAAAGTAATTAAGTAATTCAAAATACTTTACGAACATGTTCCTATTCCAAAATATCAAAAGTTTTGTTATTAGACACCGTCAAAATTATTTTTAAATCTAGAGTAAGTGATTTTTGGAATGGAATATGGGTGAAGGTGAAGCGTGTTCGTGAAGTTTTTGTTTTTAATTTTTGTGTTTTGTGCCGATTTTATAAATTGCGCCAGTGTTAGTGTAAAAGTGGCAGGTGTTAATTTGAGAATTGGTGCTATTTCTTTAGGAATTTGTGCTATTTTGCGGTGGAATGTGGGTGTAATCGTAAGTCCCGGGTACTTGTTCTATTTAGAGAAGTGAATTCCAGCAATATTTTCCCAGTCTTTTAAGATTAATATTATAAATAGAGTGTCGGTGGCACAGTGGCTAGGACGCCGGATTCCCATGCGGGAGGTCTGGGTTCAGAACCATGCAATGCCATGTACCAATGAGTTATTCAGATTTTTTCGAAGACTTACGTACATTTACCGACTGTTCTAACGGTGAAGGAAAACATCGTGAGGAAACCTACATGTCTGAGGTAATTAAACGGGAGAAATCCACCGCACAGCACTGGGCCCGCTCGGTGGATCATGGCCCGTACCCCCTTGTGCAAGGGGAGACCTGTGCCCCAACAGTGGGGACATTAATATAGGCTGTTGATGATGATTATTATTATAAATACGGAAAAAATTCAGAGTAACATGTTTGTTTGCTTGTAGTCTCTTTATTGCATACAAAAATCAATACACAGAACATTAAAAAAAACATTAAAATATGCACAAAGGCGGGCTTATCCCATTGGGATCTTTTCCAGCCAACCTTTGGTTTAGGACAGTTTAGACTACTTTTATAGCATACAAAGCCTGCATTGCCACTTGCAAGAAGATTCAATATCGGTATCCGAATATTTTTGCTTACGCAAGTACTTCGGTACAAAGACCACAAGATTAAGATTTGTAATTTAATATTTTTTTTATAAAATTGTACCGTTCGTTTCGGTTAGGGAACAAAACTAAATATACCATGAAAATTATATATACTCGTGTATACGGAAGGTGTGAAGTGAAGAACCACTCTTAATTAAGAGACTTCCTCTTTGGTATCGGGAGTTAATTACATACCCATGTATAACAAGAACATACTCGTAAAATACACGTCGTTAATTATTGGATTAACTTTGATTAACAGGCCCTTAATTAAATGTAGGACTCTCAATGGATTACGAAGAGGTGTACGGTGGAAGAGACTTCAAGTTATACTCTGTGGAACCATATCGCAATAAGTTTTTGTTATGATTTCTTGACATTCGTATGAATGTGCTGAGTAAATTAAACCACAAAGAACTAAAGGGTACAGCCGGATGTTTTGTCCACTGTACATAGAAATTAACTTTGCTACTAAACTAAAATTGGTAGTGGTAGATCCTAAAGTGAAGGATCGCCTGGGGTGGTACCACCCTCTTATCTATTTCTGCCGTGAAGCAGTAATGCTTGCATTTCTGTGTTTCGGTTTGAAGGGTAAGAGAGCCAGCGTAATTTCCGGCACATGAGGCAATCCATCTTAGTCCTCAAGGTTAGCAGCGCATAAAAAACCCTCTAATATTAATACAGTGAGGTGAGATGTCTATGGGCGATTGTAACCACTTACCAGCAGGTGTTTCGGTTTGCTCGTCTGCTCTCTTTATTTAAAATTAAAAAAAAAAAAAACTAAAGTATGAAAAAATATTAAATTGTTTCTGTGCACAATTTTCAAACAATTCCAAACATTCCGACGAAAAACAAACATCTTGTCAATAAAACAACATCCTAATTCCGAACGTTCGGTGCATCGGAGCGTCGGTGGCCTAGTGGCTAGGACGCCGGACTCGGAGGTCCCGGCTCGAAACCATGACATGTATCAATGAGTTTTCCGGATTGTTTCGAAGACTTATGTACATTTACCGACAGCTCTAACGGTGTAGGAAAACATCGTGAGAACCTGCATGTCTGAGGAAATAAAAAAATCCAAAGGCGTGTGAAATCCACCAATCAGCACTGGGCCCGCTCGGTGGATACAAGTGCAAGGGGAGGCCTTTGCCCCAACAGTGGGGACATTAATATGCTGATGATGATGATGATACATAAAAAATTCACAAATCATCGACATTGAATTAAAAGACTCGATATTCAATAAAATATTAAAGTTATATCTTCTTAACAAATGTTTCTATTCACTGCAGGAGTTTTTTGATGATAAAACCAATACTTAACTATAAAATTAATTATGTATAACTTATAATGACATTTAATTCAATTTATCCCGTTAGCATTTATTACTATTATAATGTATTATAATCTCTTATTTTATATTGCGGTGCCCTACTCAGGGTTTCATGTATGATCATATAATATATATTTTTAAGACCAATTGTTACACATGAAAAGCAATAAATGGTATGAGTATGATGTCTATGTCCATGTATTTTAATGAAGACGTAACTTTAAGGCTTTATTTCAACGGGCGTTAAACATGTAGCTACAGATTTTATTTCATAAGGCAAGGCCCTCAGTTCGCGATTCAATTTTCTTGCTCAAGCTTCAAATTTAATTTAATTCAATTTGAAAGCAATGAGCAATAAAATAGCTTTCTGCTTTGAACAACAAAGTCTTGTGAAAGTTGCAAAGTAAACACATTTATCAATTTCGGATAAACAACGTATAATTAAATGTTTTAGATCAGTGTTTGAAGATGTTTTGAAATTAATTTTAGCAGAGGTACATAGGTACTTACTATAGAGCCGAAAGGGGGGTGTTCAGTATCCATAGCTGAACTATTTTCACTAATAGGTCAAGAGTTGGAGAGCTGTTCCATCATGACAAACGATCGAAATGTATGAAACAGCTGGTTTTTTTTCTATCCGGTATCCGTGGTCAGATCGCTTTGTTAGATCAATCTGACCACGAATACGAATCCCTAGGGGATTCGGCAATTTCCCTGCAAAATATAGATTGCTCGCTAGATAAGTTTTTATGGAAACCGCGTCTGCCAGTTGGTGTATGCACTTCAGCATCTCTCCTTACATTCAGTCGACAAAAATATCAAATGTTTGAAACTTGTCAAAATTATATGCGTATTTGCCCAAACTTTTGTCTCGACGCCAGTGTTCACATCATCTTTCTAGGCCTGGGCTGGGGCTACACGCGTCCAGTTCCAGCTCCGGTTCGGTTTGCTGCAACCAAACACGAAGCGCTGACTACAAGTGGAGGGACGGCGGTGGAACGGTTGCAGCGAACCGGGGCTGGAATAGGACGCGTGTAGTCCAGGCCCTAAAGGAGAGGGCGCGATTTCTGTACATTCCTCCTTTCTTACCACTAATTGTTTTTTTTTTGCACAGGTGCGCACGCCACTGTGAACAGAATAGGTACGTCCGTGGGAAACAGCAACATGTTACACAATTTCGGCTAAAAGGTAAGATTTATTGCGTTTTTTTTTTGTTACTTTTGTTCAGGGCCGTACTCAGAGAGGGCCCTAGATGGCAGACCCCGAAATGCGAATTCTGAAAATGTTATTCTATGCATACCTATTATATTTAAAACTATTTAACTGTTTGCTGTCTAAAGACTAGACAGACTAGCTAAATTACATGGTAACTGTTCTTCACCCTGTCATGCATGTATGGAGCTGTGACTGAGGATTGTTATTATTTTGGTCACAAAACAATAACAATATTATATATGTGTTTAATCCGTAATGCCGCATTGGTATTTAAACAGTCGGTATTTACACACCCTTTCACACACACATACACATACTCACATACACAACACACCTTCAAACTCTCACGCCACCACATATTAATCTTAGTCACTTAGCCAGCACTTGATTAACAAGTACTTACAAATAACAAATAACATTTAATACTCGTGGTAAATATGTATCACATATTCATGTTAATTCTACATTATTAGTCTAAAGTTAACCGCGTTCTGTAGGTATACAAGTCATATATAAACGAGGAAATCTGTAATTGGCCTTCTTTAAGTTTAATACATATGTAATTTTATAATTGTTAATAACTGTAGATTTCCCTTATAAATAAATAAAAAATAAAAAAATGTATTACAGTTTAATATCATAAAATAATAACAATTAAATTAATACAGTATGTATATTTATAGGACCGCGTCACTTAACTCCGCCATAGCCTGCTATGAGCATGTCTGAACCACGAAATTTTTATTAAAAAATAAAAATAATTAAACTTACAAAATCACATCAAAATCAAAAATCAAAAAACTAGAAAAAAGTTAATTGAAAATTTGTCAAGCGATAAGGGATTTATTTTAAAGAGTTTGTCTAAACTGATGATAATTATGGCCGATAATGCGTAAAGTTAATGATAATGCATAAGTTAGAAAATCAAATAAGTACTTTTTATTTCTTTGGTTAATACCATATTAACCTTGGAGTAGGCGCGTGCCTTTTATAACAAATGTAATCGCGTGTAGTCTTTCTCGACGCATGAAAATAGAATTTATTGCCAAATATAGGTTTTCTTTACAAAAACAAACATAAAAATTAAAGTAAATGTAAACAAATCCTTATTTACTACTAATGTACTACGTATCTATTTGGCAAAATGGAAAAAATCAGCCAATGCTGACATAATTGAATACCAATTATGCAGCGCTGTTTTTCATTTAATCCGTTAACGCTAGATGTCAGTGGGAGCGGCAGTCTTGCATTAATGTTTGGAGCATTAAATACATAAGAAAAAATAATAATATGACACAAAGTTTTTATTTATCATAGAGGTAACATATTAAGTAGTCTTTTATTGTATAAATCAGTGTAAAGAATATCACTGTTCTTGTAAAAAATATTCAATATAAGGCGACTCTACGTCTAACTGAGATTAAAGAATCTCAGTTAGACGTAGAGTCGCCTTCATCGTAGCATGCACTACTAAACAATTATGTGTGCTGTCGGCACACGTTTATTTATTAGAACGAGCGGTGAGTTTTGATAATCCTTCTTTTAGCAGATGGGCACATTTTGCAGTTTCCCCTCAATGTCAAAAGGTATGAGAAGAAAGAAGTGTTCGGTAACGGGTCGTCTTTAGTACCGATATGCGTATATCTGCATGTCTTTCTATTGCCAGTAATAAATTCCTAATTTCCCAGTCGCTTAAGTTTGATGCACACATATTCAGTCCAAAAACGAAGAAATATCATAGAAAACATAAATGTCAGAACTTGTCATTCGAATTCCAAGCGAAAACAACAACTTATTGTAGTCGCGTGTAGTCTAATCAACGTGGCGCGTGACGTCCTTTCGACGAACCTACACATGATTGAGAATAATTAGTTACGTAGGTATCTGATAAAAACAGATATTTGTGGGTAGAATAGATTCTTGAGATATGAATCATAAGCTTTACAAAATGTTGTGCAGGTGCACTCATTGCAAATGTGTTTATTTGGGATAACAAAAAGCGTTTCGACAACACGCGAGCACTCCAAGGTTAATAATTTTCGTTTCTAATGTACGGAATGCTCCACCATGCAAGCATTACATTTTTCTTTCGAATATTGTGGGGCCCAAGATTAATTTGGTGCCCTTGGACCCCATCATTATCACCTGGCTGCGTCCCTGTTTTCACCTACGTCTACTTGTCGGCTCATTACGTTAAGTTTTTGCGTGTAAATACTTTTTCGGGGCATTAAGTGTTTTATGTAGTGGAATTTTCACTTCACTTTTTCTTGCTTTAGTGAATTATATGTTTGACAACATTATGGTGTTTAAGTTTTGACCGGGATTAAATTACATAAGTGACATTTTGTCTCCAATAAAATCAACTATTATTACATACTTCGTCTATTTCTTAGTATATTTCATTACAAAAACCATAATGTCAGACTTAGTTATGTAGACACATAAAGAAAGAAAGAAAAACATTCATTTAACATTGCATTATGCATATAATTAAACTTGAAAATATTTGAAATTAAAAAAAAACACAACATTAAAAGGACACATGCTCACCATGTGCTGCGGTCCGACCGGTACGGCAGAGCTACAGCGCTGGTTGTCAGCTACGCCAAGGCGAAGGCATCGCGGGCGAAACAGCAGGTCAGGGACGAAAACAAAAATATATAAAAAGTACAAATAAATAAATACCTAAAGATGAAATAGATAACAATTAAAACTGGAGAGAAAAGGAATAGAAATACAGAGTAAGTGTCTGCCTATCAAACTATACTCTGTGGAATCCTATCGCAGTACGTTTTTGTTATGATTCCTTGACATTTGTATGAATGTGTCAAATTAGTTACTAAAGGTCAAATTAGTTACTACAGTAAAAATTAGTTAAAAATTAGTTACTAAAATTAGTTAAAAATTAGTTACTAAAGGTTACTAAAGGTCAAATTAGTTACTACAGTAAAAATTAGTTACTAAAATTAGTTAAAAATTAGTTACTAAAAGGTTACTAAAGTTACTAAAGGTCAAATTAGTTTTAATTAATTAAGTAAATAGTAGTTAGTAGTATAGTAGTTTTAATTAGTTTTAAGCTGGTGAGTTTTCGTACACGTACAGTCACATGTAGGTAATGGTATGGTCAACTTATTATATGTTTGAGATTTATTCAAAAACTAACGGACCAAATCTACCCTTGAGGAATTCTTTCACAGGCATGTAGTATTAGTTTTAATCTACGTCCAGTAGATTTTGAGAAAATCTAAAACCTATTCTTGCCTCTGTAATGTGACTGTACAATAGATGACTTTTTTTTCTGACTGACAAATGCTGTTGCTCCTAATGACCTTTACAGCTTCATCGGGGTTTAGGGGGCGAGTGCTAAGTGCGCTCCAGCCTGGAGGAGGACTTAAACACTAAGAAGCGACTACCTAAGAGCACCTAGGTGGGTACGGAGCTCGACTTAGGACGTCGCTGGGGAGGGAGGGATCGGGGAGAAGCAGTCTGGGACATGCCGATAGCGCGTGTAAGCGCCAGAAACGGTTCGCCGCTTGCGCCGGCGTAGGCGGTATGTAGGTGCGGTGTGTGAACTACTGTCGGGTGGGGTATTTTATCTTATCTTATGATAGGGGGCCGAGAATAACCCAGCGGCACTTCGACCCTTGAGGATCTTTTGTGCCTACCCCATTTTACACACTGGTCATCTCAGTGTGCAGGTTTCCTCGAGATGTTTTTCTTCACCAGCGTATCGCTGAGGTCTCGACCATTTCATTCGACACAGGGCAATACGTGTTATGGATATATTTTGTTTATAGGTTAAGAATTAGAATAAAATAACAGTGTTGTATCTTTTTACTTTAATGTGCGAATGAATACTCTTTTATTTTATTATTATTATTATCACCGTTAGAGCAGTCGGCAAATGTACGTAAGTTCGAAAAATACGAAAAAGTCATTTGGTACATGGCACTACACGATTTCGAACACGGACCTCCCGCGCGGGAGTCCGGTGTCCTAGCCACTGTTCCACCGACGCTCTGTCGGGTGGGGTATAGATGACTTCGACCCGTTCCGCCATTTCTAGACCTATTTAACACTTAAAATCCATCTCAATGCCTACGCGACTCAATTGCGTCGGACACTCGTAATCCACCCGATGAGTCATCGCCTATTCACAGTTGGCACCTGCGGCTTCCGTCTCTCACCTGCTTCTATTTATCGCTACGATGACGTCTTTAATACAAGATACATAATAATATCTATTTATTGCCCTAGGTTGAAATTTTATATTACAAGTATTACATTTAAATATAGATTAATGCGTATTAATTGCCGTAATATAATGTGCGAAGAACAGGAGACTGCTCGAATGGCGACCCCGAGTGGCGCGCAGATGTGTCGGGAGGCAGCCCGCGAGGTGGACCGACGACTTATGAAGACGGCGGGGAGGATGTGGATGCGAACGGCTAGAGACCGAGGAGAATGGCGTGCACATGAAGAGGTCTTGGGTATAGACCTCTTGATGGGTTACGATAGGCTGTAAAGAAGAAGAATGTGCGAGCTTCCAAGCATAAGACGGTTAACACAAGGAATTTAGCTTTGTCGGATTGGTTTTTATTAAGTCGATGGGTTTTTGCACGGGCATTTTGAGCTAATCTTGAATATTTAAAAAAATATTTTTATTTAATTCTAATTTTATATTTTAAGGGATAAGCGTCATATCGCGTCATATTCAGCGTGTGACAGGACAGACCTTGCCTATTCCAAAATATACTTGTAGTCTTAGTTCCAGAGTATTATCAGGAATGTTTAGTGTATTATCATTTGGGCCTCGAGGGGGGGTCCGTTAAACTGACCCGCCTGGTTACCTCCCTGGCAATAATGACGAATGAGAAACTCGGCAATATAAATTTTTAATTGTTGGAAAATCTTGGAACATGATTGAGTCCACTAAATTATTCTATTTGATGGATAAAATTAGATTTATCAGAAGTCTTACTTTGATGTGAATTAAGCAATGATTAAATCCAAAGTTAAATCCAAATATGTTATTCATTAATTTTGATGTAATAAATAAATAATGTATGTTATGTATGAAATCTTCAAAATTAAAATATAGTACACTACTGCAGAGGTCACGAAATTAGCCACTGGCCGCGGATCATATTGAAAGGCCTTTTAACGATCCAAGGCCAAAAATGGCTATTTCGACCGATGCTTGTATAGTGCTTTTCTCAAATAATGCGAGGAAATCGAACAAATCACATTACAAATACTGCTTCCAAGTCGAACGTACTAGGCGTCCATAAAAGGAAATAAGTGGCCATGTCAGTTGGAGCTGGAGCTGCTCGCGCTGGTGGTGCAGGTGCTCGTGTCGGAGCAGCGCGGGGAGAGGTGACCGACAAATTCCAATTTTAAAAAGTAAAAAACAAAAGACGAGAGGATTCCTGGCCTTAGCCCGGTAAGGCATAAATTGAAAATCCATTACTGTCGTAAACTTTTATTAAAATAAGTATTTGGCTTTAGGACAGGAAGTACGTACTTCACTGACTCTGATCTTTGAGAAAAAAATATTTACTTAAGTAAATTATATAATATGACTATAGTTTGAAAGTGACTCTAAAATGGGCTGAATGGATGACAAAGATGTATTCCCGAATAAAGGATAAACGGTTTATGGCGTTAAACGATAATACACATTCTAAATAACTCTAAATTTAAAATAATACACATTCTAAATAACTCTAAATTTAAAATAATACACATTCTAAATAACTCTAAATTTATAATAATACACATTCTAAATAACTCTAAATTTAAAATAATACACATTCTAAATAACTCTAAATTTAAAATAATACACATTCTAAATAACTCTAAATTTAAAATAATACACATTCTAAATAACTCTATATTTAAAATAATACACATTCTAAATAACTCTAAATTTAAAAATTAAGAACACCCGACGTACCACTGTGGAGATCGTCTTACTTTTTCCTGGTCTTTATCAGGTCCTCAAAGTTTCAGTTGTCGAAAAAAGCATATTTGAACCGTCTATAACTATTACCGTTCCAGAGATCCCATCTGACATCAAAGATACTCCAAGATCTTGGAAACCACTGATCCAATTTTTATCAGAACTAGCTAAGAACACTTGCTACAAAATTCTCATTAAATAAATAAAAACTGAGTCCAAATCTGATCATACGTTGTTAAGTTATGATGCCACAGACAAACACACAAACAGAGAGACAAACGTGTTAAACTTATAACACACCCTCCCTCAATCGGCCGGGGGTTAAAAAAGGTTGTATCCTATTTGGTCCATAAGGGTTATAAGGAAAACCGCTTAGGACTAATCGAAGATAAGAATTTCTTGGAAAAACCGAGTGTTTTGGGAATTGTATCAAATAACAGAGCTCTTTCCTCAGATCTTAAAAGGTAAATCAACCCACGTATAATTTAGTAGGTTTATTCCTATTCTGGGGTTCTCATCTAAAAAAATATATCTTAACAATTTTAATTCATGCAACTGACATTTTCTTATCCTATCTTATGATAGGGGGCCGGGAATAATCCCAGCGGCACTTCGCCCTTTGAAGATCTTTTGTGCCAACCCCATTTTATACACTGGTCGTCTCAGTGTGCAGGTTTTCTCACGTCGGTAAATGTACGTAAGTCTTCGAAAAATACGAAAAACTCATTGGTACATGGCACTGCACGGTTTCGAACCCTGACCCGCATGGGAGTCCGGCGTCCTAGCCACTATCGAAGCTCCTTAAAACTGACATTTAATTTTCGACCATATTTTTATCTTAATTAATTTAATTTATCTTGTTTTTTAATAATAATAATAATGTCTAAATTAATATAATGATTACTAGGAGAATTAAGTATTGCATGTTATATCTAATATAATGAGAATTAAAAGGCTTTTTTATCTTATTATTTATTTATTTCTATTTCATCCTAAATTAATGCTTTTGTTATTTCACGGTATCTTTTTTGTTATTTCACGGTATCTTTTTGTTTCTTTATTAAATAAATTAAAGAAGAGAGAAGAAGATAATTTTATCGAGAGTGTTCCGGAACCCCTGATCTACATGGTTAACCATGTAGATCAGGGGTTTATCGAGAGTGTTCCGAAACCCCTGATCTACATGGCTAACCATGTAGATCAGGGGTTTATCGAGAGTGTTCCGAAACCCCTGATCTACATGGCTAACCATGTAGATCAGGGGTTTATCGAGAGTGTTCCGAAACCCCTGATCTACATGGCTAACCATGTAGATCAGGGGTTTATCGAGAGTGTTCCGAAACCCCTGATCTACATGGTTAACCATGTAGATCAGGGGTTTATCGAGAGTGTTCCGAAACCCCTGATCTACATGGCTAACCATGTAGATCAGGGGTTTATCGAGAGTGTTCCGAAACCCCTGATCTACATGGCTAACCATGTAGATCAGGGGTTTATCGAGAGTGTTCCGAAACCCCTGATCTACATGGCTAACCATGTAGATCAGGGGTTTATCGAGAGTGTTCCGAAACCCCTGATCTACATGGCTAACCATGTAGATCAGGGGTTTATCGAGAGTGTTCCGAAACCCCTGATCTACATGGTTAACCATGTAGATCAGGGGTTTATCGAGAGTGTTCCGAAACCCCTGATCTACATGGCTAACCATGTAGATCAGGGGTTTATCGAGAGTGTTCCGAAACCCCTGATCTACATGGCTAACCATGTAGATCAGGGGTTTATCGAGAGTGTTCCGAAACCCCTGATCTACATGGCTAACCATGTAGATCAGGGGTTTATCGAGAGTGTTCCGAAACCCCTGATCTACATGGCTAACCATGTAGATCAGGGGTTTATCGAGAGTGTTCCGCAACCCCTGATCTACATGGTTAACCATGTAGATCAGGGGTTTATCGAGAGTGTTCCGCAACCCCTGATCTACATGGTTAACCATGTAGATCAGGGGTTTATCGAGAGTGTTCCGCAACCCCTGATCTACATGGTTAACCATGTAGATCAGGGGTTTATCGAGAGTGTTCCGAAACCCCTGATCTACATGGTTAACCATGTAGATCAGGGGCTTATCGAGAGTGTTCCGAAACCCCTGATCTACATGGTTAACCATGTAGATCAGGGGCTTATCGAGAGTGTTCCGAAACCCCTGATCTACATGGTTAACCATGTAGATCAGGGGTTTATCGAGAATGTTCCGAAACCCCTGATCTACATGGTTAACCATGTAGATCAGGGGTTTATCGAGAGTGTTCCGCAACCCCTGATCTACATGGTTAACCATGTAGATCAGGGGTTTATCGAGAGTGTTCCGCAACTCCTGATCTACATGGTTAACCATGTAGATCAGGGGTTTATCGAGAGTGTTCCGAAACCCCTGATCTACATGGTTAACCATGTAGATCAGGGGCTTATCGAAAGTGTTCCGAAACCCCTGATCTACATGGTTAACCATGTAGATCAGGGGCTTATCGAGAGTGTTCCGAAACCCCTAAACTACATGGCTAACCATGTAGATCAGGGGTTTATCGAGAGTGTTCCGAAACCCCTGATCTACATGGTTAATCATGTAGATTAGGGGTTTATCGAGAGTGTTCCGAAACCCCTGATCTACATGGCTAACCATGTAGATCAGGGGTTTCGAAGATCTTGGAGTATCTTTGATGTCAGATGGTACGGAACGGTAATAACTTAGAACAATCTAAACATTTGAGTTCAAATTCGAACCACCCATTCGATGTGTCCTTCCCACATCTGAAACCTTGAGTTTGAATGAATTAAAATTTATTTGCACACATATGTGTAAAAAATGAATGTAAATGTATGTGTTAAATGTAATCGTGTAATTTTATCGTGTTATGTATATACATAACACGATAAAATTACACGATTACATTTAATTACTTAAAAGAGTTACTTTTTTTCAAGTTTCATGTTGATGTTTATTTATAAATCTTTACGAGTATTCAATATCTAAAATTCATTTGTTTTATGTTATTCGTAATTAGTTACATATTGTTATTATTTACACAAAAATAAAATAAAATAAAAATGTCTTTATTTTCAGGCACTAGTCCCATAGAATAAAATAATAATAATAAATTATCAATTAATTAAATTAATTATAATAAAACGTTATAAATTAAAATTACTTAAAATTTAGTTTTATAAGTATATAAATTTTACAAATTATAAATTACATTTCTAATTACAAAATAATAACAAGTTTTAAATCTGAATTTTAGACTTTAGATAAGTACAATTATAATTATAATTTTCAATTAATTAATTAAATTATCTTAAATCGTTTTCCACATTGATTGCACACCTACTTACTACCTCTTTCTCGAAATCATATCCTCTGCCCGAAGGTTGCCTGGAAGAGATCTCTCTTAGCGATAAGGCCTCCTAAATTATACTTCACTGTTTCCTTTTCTATCTTTTGTTTATTGTTTTCTATTTGTGCAATAAATGAATGAATGAATGAATGAATACTAATAAAGTGTATTTTACTTTTACATTACTTTAATTAAATGTCTAACCCAAATCTACTCAAATCACATTATTATATATTGTTAAAAGATAAGTATTCCTTTTATGTTTTTCAATCTCGTTCTGCGTTTATACCGGCCAATTTTACTTCCATCCTATATCCTGTATTAGGTACAGTACACCATGTAAATAAAAGATCAGTTGATCCTTTACTATCTTTATGTAAACGTGCCCTTTTTCAGCGCCACGTTTCACGGCGCGATCGGAATAGTACGTGACCCCATTTTACATAATGTACTATTGAGTTATTGTATGACGTCGGCTATAGATCCGCCTTTGTCGGCGAGCACGTAGAAGAAAAATGTGGCAACGCGTAACCAAGATCGCGATATGTCTCGCTCCGCGCAAACCATTTTCATCCTTTGTTTGTTTTCTATTTCGGAATCAGGCTTGAGTATTAGGTATATCTGTACATTTTGTTATACCCACCAAACACCTGTATTTATTTTCGGCCATCATATTTATTTATTGATTTATTTACACTTTATTGTACAACACTAGACTTAATAAAAACATTTAAAATGAGACATTGGATGAACAACGGATGTACAAAGGATGAACTTATCTTTCTTCGAGTAAACTCAAATATTTGTGAACATTATTTCAAAATGAGAGTGAATATTAGACCTTCAACGCCCCTTTAGCATGCTGTAACGATTTTGAAACGGAAGCAAACCGAAACCATATATAATACAGACAGTACACGGAAAAAGGGTTGATTAATTTGAAGCCAGCGGGATGAGTCGCGATAGCTTAGTTGGTTAGAGCAGTGCCACGGAATGGCAAGGTTTTCTAAATTGTCAATTGAGTAAGTATGCCTTGTATTGCTAAATGCTTAATAAACAAAAACAGAAACCATGTTAGTAAATCTAGAAAACCGAAAAATAGATTTCTATGGGTTCGGGCCGATTCCATTACAAAATCGCTGTAAGGTCAATTCTTGAGCTCTAGACTCTGCACTCGACCTCTACATTATGTTGCATTTTGTATCTAAATATAAATGTGGGCAAACAGTGCATTCATTTAGATTGGTGTCAAAAGAAATTATCTAAGATCTCTGTTTTCTTAAGACAGAGATCTGATGTCGACTTTTATAAAGACTCAAGTCGTCAAATATTGATTTGAAGACTTATCGAGTTGTGTATACAATAGGATCAGCCATGGACTTAAATTAATAGTCCAGGCCATTTTGAGTGTAACCACTAGATAACTCCATATAAAAGTGACTCCTATATAACGAGCCCTTTTTGGTTAGTAGGTATTCCATAACAGAGATATATAGATGCCTATACCCAACGATGGGTTACGTCAGGCTGAAAAGAAGAAGACGAAGAAGATTCGATAATAATTCTACAGCTAGCAGGTTTTTGAACGGTGTAGGGTGCATCCACAGATGTTTGTTGTGTAAGAATATGATTGACATATAAACAGAATAAGGGCATCAAAGAAATGTACTGTTTTTATTGTGAAGATGCGAAACTAATCTTTTTTGTTACCCCCTGGAGCGTCGGTGGCCTAGTGGCTAGGACGCCGGACTCCCATGCAGGAAGGCCGGGTTCGAAACCATGCAATGTACCAATGAGTGTTTCGGATTTTTTCGAAGACTTACGTACATTTTTTTTAATTTTTTTTTCATCAGCAGCCTACCCTAGTACACTGCTGGAAATAGGCCTCTCCCACGGCGCGCTATTGAGCCCGATCTTCGGCTCTTCTTATCCAGTCGCTGCCAGCCACCTTGCGCAGATAGCGGGGCGGCCGGGAACTGGGGGCCGTTTTCTTTGTGCGCTATCCATGGGAGGTAATGCCATTTTTTTTATGTACTACTAAACCCACATTTGACCTCGATCTCGCCTGTTGGTAAGCGACGCTGAGGTCGACGATGGAGCATGCGGATCCAGTAAATGCCTATTCACTCTGGCCTTGAAGATCCCAAGGTTGTAGGTTTCGGGAAATACAGACGCCGGCAGGCTGTTCCATTCCTTAGCCGTTCGCATAATGAACGAAGAAGCAAATCGCTTTCACATTTACCGACTGCTCTGACGGTGAAGGAAAACATCGTGAGGAAACCTGCATGTGTGAGGAAATTAAAAGTTTCCGAAGGCGTGTGAAGTCCACCAATCAGCACTGGGCCCGCTCGGTGGATCATGGCCCGTACCCCCTTGTGCAAGGGGAGACCTGTGCCCCAACAGTGGGGACATTAATATAGGCTGATGATGATGATTATAAATACGGAAAAGATTCTGAGTAACATGTTAAAAAACACATTAAAATATGCACAAAGGCGGGCTTATCCCATTGGGATCTATTCTAGCCAACCTTTGGTTTAGGACCGTATGGCCCGTACCCCCTTTGGGGAGGCCTGTGCCCCACCAGTGGGGACATTAATAGGCAACGCCAGCCTTTTCTTTGATTTGATGGAAATAACTCATCAGTCTTCCTCGTCCATGCTTGCCTTCAATTTTTCCTTTTTCTTCTTTTGGTTCTTGGTGTAATAGTCATGTCCTATAAGATAGCTCACCACATTTCCTCTTATATTTTCAATTGTCTTCAGGATGTTTCTGTTTTCTTTCACTCTTGCGATACCTCTTCTTTAACTCTCTTCTCTCCTCCAATTTTAATAGATTTAATTAATTTCCATGGTAGAACTAGTAATAACGGAAAGAAACAGAAATCGTGTTTATTATTCAACCTTGTCGAAATAGTTACCTTTGCCCTCCTACATATTTTATGTACCGTAACATTATTTTTGTGACCCAAGAACGGTGTGTTGCCAAGCTCGAAATTACTTGTAAAAGTTATAATTAAATTAGTTTCGCCAACTATTCTTTGTCGACATCTGCTGGCCACCCAGTGTTGTTATAAGTTTTACGAATTTCGATAGTTTCTTAGTTCAAATCCCAGGAAAGGTACCGAAAGCTGTCACCAAGTTTTTAACCCCTGACCGAAAGGAATGAGTGTTTTAAATATGACGCGTATATTTGTTTGTCTGTGACATCATGGCTGATGACGTGGTATTATTTTTGTTATTTATTTATTTGAGGGTAGTATCTATTTCATACGCCTTTTACACCCGTATATTATATATTTTATGATTTTTCCATCACCTGAAGGTTGCCTGGAAGATATCGCTTAAAGCGACAAGGCCGCCTTCTGCACATTGTATTGTACCTCTCTTTATGTTGTATGTTTTGTTTATGTCCCGGGTGTGCAGTGAAGTATATTTGTATCAGATCTAGCTACATAGTGTAATTCAATACCATTACGCTATGTGCAGGAAATGGCTAAAATCTAAGACAGATAAAACTCAACTATTACATCTGTCTATCTCTTTTAACACTTCGTAAAATGCCTAGGTAAGCACTTCGTGAAAAGCGCCATTACGCTATGTGTTTACGACATATATGAGTGGCGGTCCATTAATTTTTAGACAATAGAAAATAAAAGAAATATTACAAATGGTTATTTACAACTTTTCAAAGTATTCCCCTGCGGCACTTATGCATTCGATTGAACCAGCTTTCAAAACGTGAAAAACTGCACTTGGTCGAAAAAAAGCCGCCTAAATTGGTCTACTGCTCCACCAAAGCCAGGCCACACAAAAAAATTTGGAGTCGGTGCACTGCCAGATTTGATATCGTCCGCCGCCGCCGCTGTTCCCGCGCAGTGCAACCCTTTGCGTGTGGTTGGCACCGACTCCAAATAATTGTAGGTACTTACACCTAGGTTTCACTTTTTTTGTATTATAATTATTTCATACTTTTTAGTGTTTTCTAGGCGGTTTTTTTGAGATTTCAGAGATGAGCCCCATAGTGTAAGTTGACCCCCCCCCCCCCTATGGATCTATAGGGGGTTTTGGTACCCCCTGGAGCGTCGGTGGCCTAGTGGCTAGGACGCCGGACTCCCATGTGTTAGGTCCGGGTTCGAAACCATGCTATGTACCAATGAGTTTTTCGGACTTTTTCGAAGACCTATGTACATTACCGACTGCTGTAACGGTGAAGGAAAACATCGTGAGGAAACCTACATGTCTGAGAATCCACCAAATCCACCTATCACCACTAGGCCCGCTCGTTGGATCATGTCCCATAACCCCCTTGTGCAAGGGGAGGCCTTTTCCCCAACAGTGGGGACATTTATGGACTGTTGATGTATGCTGTTTTTCCCCCTTTATAACTACTTGATCAGTATGCCCTCCATAGGTCCAAGTAACTAATTCTTGCCACTTAGAACTTTCTAAACTTTATGCCACAATGACCCTTATCTTACTGCTCAGCACGTATGAAGTTCCACACGAACAATGCATCGTGTGCCAGGAGCTTAAGGGTAGTGATACACCGAGCAGTCGTGCGCGACTGACGTTTTGACGTCAGTCAAGATAATCCTAGGAAAAAGGAAAAAAGGAGAAATCCAAATAGTTTGATTTCAAAAGAAAAAGTCATTAAAATGGGAAATAAAATTGAGAGGCGAGCTTATTTTTAAAATTAAAGTTAATCAAGAGGGGGCAGTGAGAAGGACCATCTTTTGACATTTTGTTATTATTAACCAACGAGAAACACATGCTCTATCCGCAGTCTCATCGTCACTTTCCATCAGGTGAGATTGTGGTGAAACGCGGATCTAGTCCATACATTTTAAAAAAATCTAAATTTTTAATAAAGCCGAATTAGTATTCCATTATTCAGTATTTTTGTTGTTGTTATTTAGTTCGGGATCAAATGAACTAACTTCTACAATATTTTCTGGTGCTCCTCATTACGTAGCCCAACCACATTGACTAACCATTGCGGCGGGTCACTAAGTGTGTCCAATGGTTAACCAACGAGGGTAGTTGAATGATCGCGGTACCCCTAGTAGCCCACGCGTTTACTATAAAAAAGAAAATAATAAGAACTAGTTTATTTGTGCTGTAAGATGACAAAGTATTCACAGTCCATACACCAGTAGGAACTTAAGCATATGTTATATTAAACTAAATAAAATTAGTGAGCAAAAGGTAACAATAAACGCCGACCTCCGAACTAGGAAGTTCTTGTATCTCGGAGGACAGATCTCTTCTGTGACCAGTGGAAATGAATATGTAACAGAACAGACGTAGGCCAAGCCAAGAAAATATAAAATTGACAAAATTTGAAAGAAAAACAAAATAAAGGTGTGTGTGAAAAAAGAAAAAAGTACTCTTTTCAAAAAAGACATATTTGATAAATGTACGAGTAAAAGGGTCGCGGCCTCAGCACGAGAGCTGTTTTTCAGTCCGATGACAGACTGTTGTTCAGTCTACTGTTAAGACCGTCAGCAGCGTGACGCGGACGTCCGCGGCGGATAAATATCCATTGTTCGTTTTAAAATTATAACGTCAGCGAAAAAACACGATAACCAGCAATGTATATTGTACATCGAAATCGACTCGTCCGCGTGCGGATTCCACTTAACGCAGCTGACGGCTACTATAACTACTCTCAGTCGCGCGACTGAACTGACGTTCCAGCAGCATACAAGCTAGATGTACATCTAACCTAACTTTCCAAACTAGATTATCCATTCCCGTGCCAGTTTTCAATACGAATAATGAACTTTGTGATTCGCGGCACGCTGCAATCGCCTTGGCAAGCTCGTCGACTGCAGTTGGTAAATTAGTATACAACTCAGTTGAATTATTAAAGACATAAATAAAAGGAAGACGAAGTCAGCATTGAAACGTCAAAAATATAAGGAATGAAATATCACGCTATGAAAATATACATCAGTTTTCGTTACGGTTTTGGAATTCGGTACTTTGAAGGTGTGTTCTTTAAGATCTATTGAGCGATGTAAATACACATTACGTTAGAATTTACAAAGGTTGACAAATCCTACCTCATAAAAAGATGTGAAGTAAAGTAAAATACGAGCCCAACGCTCGAGGTCAAATGCGGGTTTAGTAGTAAATAATTATTTTTTTTAAAATACGACTAACTACAGACGCGTCAAACTGAGAACCTATTGTTTTTTGTTGTCGGTTAATAAAAAACCGGCCAAGTGCAAGTCTGGCCTTTCTTTATCTATAGGGATATTTTTTTTAAAATAAAAATGTTTTTATTGTCTGTGTCTGTATCTATATATTATATTATATCTATACGCCCCAGGCACTTGTAAACATGTCTTTACAATTTCTTATTGATCCATATGTGGTGGCACAGTGGCTAGGACACCGGACTACCATGCGGGTGGTCCGAATTCGAAACAAGGCAATGCCATGTACCAATGAGTTTTTCGTATTTTTCGAAGACTTACGTACATTTACCGACTGCTCTAACGGTGAAGGAAAACATCGTGAGGAATGAAAAGGAAGGAGGAAAGGAAACACTGAGATGACCAGTGTGTAAAATGGGGTAGACACAAACGATCCTCAAGGGTCGAAGTGCCGCTGGGGTTATTCCCGGCCCCCTATCATAAGATAAGATAAAGTAAAATACACTATAATGCACAAATAGAAAACGACAAACAAAAGATAGAAAAGGAAATAGTGGAGTACAATTTAGGCGGCCTTATCGCTAAGAGCGATCTCTTCCAGGCTACCTTTGGGCAGAGTAAATGATTTCGAGAAAGAGGTAGTACGTGTGCAATCAATATGGAAAACGTTATATAAGAGAATTTTATTTACACAACAATAACGTACTTAAAAATACTAAGGTAATTGTGACACTTAATTAGCTCTCAAAGTGAGGGCTGACTTTAATAATACTTGAGCTTCCCTTTCCCTTTTCTTAGTGACCCTAACGAGGCTGACATGGTCACCTTGTCGTGTACCAAAGCCTCTAAATTGAGATATAAAAAAAAAAAAAAAAAACAATGTAAAGTGGTCAGTGTGTGTATGAAATCTCCACGACACAAGCAACGCCTAGTGTGGAGGTTATGGTTTACTGTGAAATGTTAATTAATATGTGGTAACCGAATAATTTTTTTCAATTTTTCAATATTTTTTTTAATTAATTACAATACTATACATACTTATGTGTTGGTAGGAGTTTGAAAAAATGAATAGAATATTCAAGTTTTTTTAATATATTATTATTTATAGCACAAAGTGTCAGGTAGGCGGGTGAGTGACCGGGCATGGGTGGACGAGCTTTTCTTTTAATTAAAAAAAACATTATATACCGGCTGTGGAGTTGAATAAAATAGCCATAGCCATAACTTGATTTCAACTTTAGGGGACGTTCAAGTATTTCATAATTCAAAAACGAGTAGTTCGAAGAATGGCGCGTGTCCCCGAGGGTACACCAGCTCGTGATCTATTCATCGATTTTCAAATCCTCACTGTACCATCGCTCTACATACTTGAGATAGGTAAATATGTCAGAAAAAATTTAAGAGAGTATCCTACTTGGCAAGAGACTGACAAAAGTGAGGCAGCAGGATCTCGAACTGATTGACAGTAGACTGCTGAAGACCCAGCTGTCCACGCACGTCGCTGGTCCGCGAATTTACAATAAAATACCAGCTCCTATCGGAGATGCTAAAACGTACAACAGTTTCGTTATTGAATTTAAAAAATGGTTGATCCAAAAGGCCTATTACTCTGTCAACGAGTTCCTTGACGAACGATGTTTGAAACTGATGTTTGATCATGACATGCTAAAATTTTTTTTTTTTTGACAATGTATGATCATTACTGAAATAAATGAATATGAATAAGAATATTACGTAAGCATGAAATGGTAGGGGGTTTTAACATTGCTTATTTTCATGACAACGCGGGCGGGGGGGTTTCTATGGTGATTACGCCAGCACAAAAAGCGATCAGCTGTTAATAACAATGATACTTGTTTATGAATTATAATTAAAGACTTGACAAATTCTGTATAAACTATACCGGGGGGGGGGGGGGGGGGTGATAAGAGGTTTGCTTACTTTCGCTGACAAGGGGGACGGGAGGTTAAAAATAACTAGAATTCTGCTTACGTAATACTTAACAATATTTCAGGAAAATGAAAACCCGAGTTATAATTACTACACGAAACTTTGGTCTTTACCAGCGAAGTTAAATTGATACAAATGGTTCCCATTTCGCTATCAGAGTTACAAATCATATGATATGAGCATGCATGCATGCAGCCAAGTTTAAACTGTCTACTCCGTTTCACTTCACGTTCAAGCCGTATTCGTCTTAACTATGGAGGAGGTATCAAGCCGCCCGCCGTGGTTGAAGACAGTATGAAGTAAAGTTTGGAGTCGGAATACTATAAGCTTTGTTACCAAAGCTTATTTTCATTCTTCATACAGGAACATCAAACTTAACAATTATACCTTGACCAGCCAAATAAAAACCCTGTCACGAGGGCGCCACTGGTACTTTTATAATTTGTGTTATGGAGATTTCTATGAAAAAAATAGTTTCATTTATTTCCGCAATATGGCGAAGGTCATGGTTTCTAGACAAGCTTTAAATGTTAATATGTAGAAAGCGCTAAAGAGGACATGCGATGACGTAATGTCAGTTGTATGAAAGGGAAAAGGGAAGATGTTCCATCAGGCGAGGTGTTGTGTCTGGTGACCAGATGTCCTGGTCTATCAATGGATGTTTGGAACTCATATACAAGGTCCTATTTTATTAGCGGATAATATTTCTAGGGTGTCATCTATAGGTTATTTAACCAAACCAAAAATATAACATGATGATACACAAAGTTACCTTTGGACCCCACACTAGGCTAAGCCTGTCCCGTGGGGACCATTACATTATTAACCAGGAATTCAAATACGGCTTACAGTACATACACTAAAACTTTACATTGGTATGAATTAGAAAAAGGGATATTGGGGAATGGAGGGAAAGAGAGAATGGACGGGGAGGAATATATGATTATGGGTGTGAGTGTGTGTTGTATGTATGTGAATGTGTATGAGTGCAAAGTGAGTAAGTGAGTGAGTGTAGTCAATAAAATGAGAGTGTGTGTTGTGTGATATTGTGATTGGAGTGTTACAATAAAGATTTTTTTACTTATTAAATTTTCGAGAAAAACTACAAAATTGTTTGTTTGAAAATTCTACAAATGAATGAATTATTGCTATTTTAATACTGAAATAAAAAGTAAGAATGAAACTCGTTCCATTCATAACGACATAGATGAGTTTATACCACCAAGGCGCAAAATAATGGGTTTTATTTTTCTTTAGCTTCTAATGCGTATTAGTTAGCTTAGTATCATTTTTTTTCTAATTTTTTGTTATCTATTATATAAATTTGTACACCACAACATGGTAGAATATACTGGAACTACCTATGTAATTTTAGGATCCTTCATAACGTATATTCTTGCAAATAAAATTTCATTTCATTTAGTATCGAAAATTTTCATACAAGTAACAGAGTTATTTTTTCGTGTAAAGTGGTGCAAATGACCTAACATAGCCCCTCCAAATATTTGCTACTAATAAAAAAGGACCTTACATATGCGAAATCCCAGGAAAATTTCAATATCGCGTTCTACAACGACATCTGTCGGCGAGTAGAGTGAACTAATCGTAGTGGCGCGTCGTGGGTCGACATTACCTCAGTAATGAAGTTAATTACTTACTTAATCTGTTACTTTATAATATAAAGTACATTTTAAGTGTCTTGATCTACATTCAATAATAATAATGTCAAATATATGTCTTTGTATACGTCTACGTTAGCACCGTTACCAACGTTACCAACGTTACACTGTCCCTCCGTGGCGAGACGGACTTGTTACCTCCAACGTCTTAGCAAATTGCATTATCCAGTTAAAGCCAAATGTTGTTAAGTTATTATGTTATTATTAAAAGCAAAACTCAGAGCCGCTTTGTTGCAAACAAAGTTGTCTTCGAATAGATTCGAGTCTGTGTGGACCAACTTTGCGACCCGGAATATCCGGAGCATTCGATAATTGAGAATGGAAATGTTGGTAATGTTGATTTGAAGAATTAGTTCATTTTCAATTTTGATCCTTTTACCAGGAGATCGATTCCACTTAATACAACGTAACTAAATAGAATCTAAACTGCATCGTTAGAACGTGTCTCGTATGCTACTATCCACTAACGATCCAATTTCAGTTTTGATCGAGTCAACGATCGATCAAACACTAACGTATTTGTGCATTCTAATAAAACGTGGGGCACAGGCCTCCCCTTGTACCTCAGGTTACGGGCCATGATCCACCGAGTGGGCCCAGTGCTGATTGGTGGATTTCACACATGTTGTTCTATTTCGCCCTCATGTATCATGTATGTATGTATTTTTATAAAGAAGTCAGAAAAAACACAAACTTCCACTTAGTCAATTCCTATTGCTATTACAAAACCGTAGGCGCTTGTTTTCAAAACCGATTTCTCACGCGGTCATGGTCACTTTTAAAAACAAAGTTAATTTCCATCAACAAAATAATAAAACCGTAGCTCATTACCTTCTATATAAAGCGGAAAATAAAATAGTGGGAAGCCATCATCTCTTATCGTTGAGTGTAAGTTTTAAGTGCGGTGAACGTAAAAGAGCCGTAACGACTTAAGGTTATTGCGTACCTCAGGACTTAGATCCATAGTTTTATATTACACAGATACGCAAATAAAGAAAAATAATGACAGCGTCGGTGGCCTGATGGTTAGGACGCCGCCGGACTCTCATGCAGGGAGGTCCGGGTTCGAAACCTTGCAATGCATGTACTAATGAGTTTTTCCGTTTTTTTTCGAAGACTAACGTACATTTACCGACTGCTCTAACGGTGAAAGAAATTAAAGTTGCAGAAGGCGTCTGAAATCCACCAATCAGCACTGGGCCCGCTCGGTGGAACATGGCCTGTACCTCTTTGTGCAATGGGAGGCCTATGCCCCAACAGTGGGGACATTAATATAGACCGATGATGATGAACTTAACCGCAAGGCCAATGTCATAATTTTTTTTGTTACCTCATTACCAAAAGAAATATTGATATGTTTTGTTTTTGAATCTGTGGGTAGACCGGACAATAATTGAATTTAATCCGTGTCCATTAACATTCTTTGTTTGTTTGCCAGTTTATTTTTTCTGGGTCAAATCTTGTAATCACACTTTCACCCACTTCCAGAAATTCTATTGACTTCAAATTTTGCACACACGTTTTGTATCCGTAACAACACGATATTTTGATATCCATGACCTGATGATGGAGCCAGGAGTGTCAGTATCAATTTTTTCGCGGTTATGTAATGTTTGTCGCCCAAATGTACTTTCCATTATCTCTGCCTACCGGGGATATAGCGTGAAGTTATGTATGTATGACTACGGAGTGGTTAACGAAGAACATTCGTGATAATAGTAATAAGTTACCATTTTATTGTTTCGAAGAACATTCGTGATAATAGTAATAAAATACCATTTTTTTTTTTTTTTGAAATTGAATTGAAATCGTTTATTTAGCGCAGTAAACACCAGAATACAGATTACATAAGTATACAAAGTTTAATTACATGCAGCACAGAACATCTGGTGTGGTACAGTGCCAAAAAGGGTACACCAGCTCAGCATAATGCTGAGGCAAGCCACAGCGCTGATTTTCAGCTGGCCCCTCAGTGACTGCACGGACGAAGAAAGCAACAGTGTGTGCGTGTTGTGTTGTATGAATGTGTTTATTTGTATGAATGAGGATATTAGTGTGTATGTGAGGTACTGAGTGTGTGGGAGGGTGATGGCATGGTGCGGGTGTATTTACATGGTATTATGTGTGTGGATGGTAGTTCACAGTAGAGGCATAATATTACCGAGCACTTCCAGATTGTGAAGGACAGTAGTTACAGGGCACCTAAAGAATGTACGTTATATTGTTTCAGGTAAGTAATAATTTTCGTATTTACAAGTTCACACGGTAAAGTATCTCTCAGAATTAAGTACTTAATTACAATTGAATTTAACCGTTTTCCAATACGTAACCGCATGCGATATTTTTAATGAAACCATTTTAAATTAGCATCAGAGTCACGCGGTTTCACACCGCAAACCGCATTTTGTACGCAACCATATTATACAGGGTAGACTGGGCATTTGTGTATTTATGTAGGTATGTATACAGGCTGTAACAAAAACAATATTGTAAGCCGAAACAGGGGTCAGTTAGTCACCTATTGATAATTTTACAACTTTGATTGTTATACTATTTTTTTGTTCCACTTTTTTCCACTGAGTTTCGTTCTAGGTAAATACTTTTTTTTAGATTTCCGTATAGAATTTTGCAAAAAAATATTCCCGGAAAAGATTAGCTTATTTTCGGGAACTACACGTAGTTTTTCACGGCTAATTAGCAACATAATATTTCTTTCTATTAAAAGTTCTAGTTAAAAAGTTTATGGGGAAGGCAATGGCAAACCACCCCATTAAATCTGCCACGAGAGTCGTTCTATGTGATAAATTCCTTAGAATGATCACGACCCTCAGCAATGAGGAATACGACTTAGAAGAAGAAGAAAAAGTCCTAATTTTTACGTATTATTTCTTTGTTATCAGTTATTTACCGTGGGTGACATAATTGACCCTGACATTGTAAACCGGAACTATCTCTAACGAATGCTTTCTATAAATACCTAAGTCCAACATTCTTTTGTGAAGTTCTTATAAAGTTGAAAAGATCTCGGAGTCCTGGAGTTCCGCGAGTGACGGACACCCGCTCGTTAGCGAGCTTAGTTCCGGGAACTACGTGTGCATTAGTTTGGCACGGCTACTTAATACTTTTATATAGGGTGTAACAAAATCACTGTTGTAAACCGAAACACCCCTATATTATTAATATTAGAACAACTTTTGTTCTAAGGGTGAAAAAGAATTAAAAAAAAACACGAAAAATTTTTTTTTAACTATTAATCATTTTTGTTAGACATGGCTTAGATTTTTTCCAGAAAGAAAGAAAGAAAGAAAGATTATTTATTTCCGACACGCACACATATACAAATAACTAGGTACAGAAGACAAAAATAATATTAAACAAATATATTACAAAAACAAATAAATAAGCAAAAGTAACTAAGTTAGATGAAGGTGGCGTGCAGTACCGGAAAAAGGGGACTGCCTCAGCCTGTTGCCGTAGCGTTTTCCAATTCCTAAGATTTAGATATTAAATTTTAGATAAAATATTTACATAATAAAATGTTATTATATTATCGACATTTCACCCTACAAGTAGTCAATGCAGAACAATCTTTTACTTCCACCTCGTATTCTCGTATAATATAGGTTTTATTTTGAGTGGAGGGGATACCGTTGTAATGCACTTAGGGGCTCAAAGTAGCACAATTAGTGCACTCATGCGTTGACCGCCGACGTGAGCGGACGTCCGTCGCACAAAGCGTCCTGGTGTCGCTTCACACTTTTTACTTACTTTTCTTTCTTCTCTGCAACGGATCTAATTTACTTTTTATTTTGCTCACTGAAAAGTACTTTCTTTCAAAGGAAAACATTTTCAGTATTTAATTTGCCAAGTTTCTAGTACATATAAAATAAAAATATATTTAAAATATTTCTTGAAAGAAAGTCTAACGCTGAGAGAAAATAATAATGCGGTCCCAAGTCGCAATTATAAGTCAAAATATATTACAAAGAAAAACTTACCCACCTATTTTCAAGAAAATCTTAAGGAAAACTAACAAAGGACTATAACGAATGAATAGAAAAGAAAATCCTTTATTAATAGACCATTTTTGGATTAAAATACTACATTATATGAATACATTTTTTAAAAGATATGGTTTAATTAAAGTAGTAAATATATATGATCTATTAAAAAGGGCGAAGTTCAGCTAAGTGTCGTTAGATGTATAGGTTAGGTACCTCTACCGACGCTGGTTTTCAACGTGACCCTTTCCAACTTATAACTATAGAGAGCAACAATGTGGGTATGTCTGTTCATCTGTCGTATTGGCCGATATGCTTAAGGAAAAAAATTAACTTCAAACTAACCTTATAAGGTTTTCGTTGAAAGAAGATACTTTGCACGACGTTCCCAGTACATTGTGTATGAAATGAAATCGACATTCAATGAATGTCACACCCGTTTCAAGCCCATCGATACAGTCTAGTCTATTATTATCAGAATTCATTCCAGTTAACAACTACCCACGTTAATAATAATACACTATCAACCCGCAGAGTAAGGGTCTGGCAGTTGGTTAGACGTTTATTGCTTGCGTTTGACAGTTGGAACTGTTAAATTAATAATAGATGATGATAAGTGAATACCGTTATTAATATTATACGACGTTATCTTTCAGGTTGGTGTACACAAGATTTTAACGAAACCATTCGCCTTTATATCATGAATTTCACTACTTCCTTTTCTATAATATTACTTTCTACATACATAAATTCATGCCTGTTTCCCGCATGGGTAAAGATTTCCACCAGGATCGTTGCAGATCCTGACAAACCGTTCTCGCTTCTTCCACGCTCATCAATCGCTTCATACACGCTCTTCGGTTAGTGGTTGACCTCACCTGACCTTTCTTTTCTTTCTTTCTTTACTATCTACTGTATTTTAAATAATATGCGAAACATTACCTGCCAGTGAATTTATAAAAAATCTTCCAATTTTTTTTTCAAGTGTAGCATAGACGCTGCTGAATAAAACAGCTGTAACATACAGACAGAAGGACGGATGGACACCGATTATCGTTTAGATCCGAAACCATAAACTAGTTTTTTTTTAAATTCATATTACGAATATCATTTTCACTAAATATCTCGTCGAAAGAACCTCACAATACAACAGCATTCCAGGAATGATAATGTTATTTTTTGAGAATTTCTAAAAACTTGAGGAATAAAAGTTATCTAATACCGACCCCGATCAACCTCCTTACGGAACTGACACCTTTTTGTAACAGCCTGTATAATCGTTACGGGTAAATGACTTGATATCATCCCTTAGGTCTTTTCGACCTCATCCAGCTGTCTCGTCAAATAAATTCACATATTCTCTGTCAGACAGAACTTAAACGCAGTGGAGCATACCTATTCTATCCCTTTTCGCTAGAGATGGCAAGTGAGTTTTGTGAAGGAGTTAGGCTTTGAACTCTAAGCGATTCGCAGTGATTTTAGGACTTTGTTTTTAATTCATTTTCGGCGTTTTTGTGGCATGGCGTCCATCCAAAAATGTAATTCTTTATCTGATTGTTGCTCAGGAAAGTGGTGGTGGTATTTAGTTTTCATTATTAACACATAGGTGGTTATTGATAACTTTACATTATAAACGATGTTTAATTTTTTATCCAAAAATCCATCTTAATTTTAATTTACTAAATACAATTCCATTCAAAAAACCCAATCTTTCAAATAAGACCAACACATACTTATTTTATTTTTATTTCTTTGTTGTTTTGTAGAGTGCATCTTCTATCGCGTATATAATGGGGAGTGCTCGTCGGAACTATTTGACTTAGTGCCGTCGTCTACTTTCTTGAATCGCACTACTCGTCGGCGGCTCAATTTTCACCCGCACTTTCTAAAGCCTTGGGTGTCTACCACGACCCGTTTTACACGAACGTTTCTGCCACGCACCTGTAAAACGTGGAACTCTCTTCCACCCGACGTTTTCCCGCAGCGCTACGACATGGGATGTTTCAAAAAGAACGTTAAAAAAGTCCTCTCCCTCCACGGCCGGCAACTCACAAGCAATACCCCTGCTACTGCACGTGTGGCCCGCCAGCCTGTTTGTCTTAGCCAATTTATAAACAATTAAAAAACCATATAGGAACATGGAACAAGTCCAAAAATACCCCATCTAATTTTTTTATCGAGTAACCCTAACTGAACCTTAAGTAATAACTAGTGAACTGAACTAATCACCCACAAATATGGGGTGAAAATTCGTTCCCAAAAATGAACTATTTCACTCTACACCCATCACTATACAACCAGAAGCGCTCGCAGAAAATTTCATAAGGATAATAGAATAATCCTGTCGGCCGCCAACCAAAGGCTTTATCTCATTTAAGGGTGGTGTTCCCAAAAATAATATCAAAGGCGACCCTATAGCATTATTTGCAAGCGCGTGCGGTCATTTTTGCTTTCTCAGCGCCTTCTAGTAGCATTTGAACATGAAACAAACAAGCTCCGCCCCGCCACTGGAATGGGGATAACATGATATAACCTAGTAGAACATCAGGACTCAGTTGTATAGTGGAAGACACATTAAGCTATACTCTGTGGATCCCTATCGCAAGTTAGAGCGACAAAGTAGCAAATGGTATCTTATCTTAACTTATGGCAGGGGGCCGGGGAATAACCCAGCGGCACTTCGACCCTTGAGGATCTTTTGTGCCTACCCTATTTTACACACTGGTCATCTCAGTGTGCAGGTTTCTTTACGATGTTTTCCTTCACTGTCAGAGCAGTCGGTAAATGTACGTAAGTCTTTCAAAAAAACTATAACTCATTGGTACATGGCATTGCCTGGTTTCGAACGTTGTCCTCCCGCATGGAAGTCCGACGTTCTAGCCACGATGACGCCACCGACACTCCAAAGAGCAGGGATATGAATGGAAATATGACACTGATTTTTATAGAGACCGTGGTAGAGATTGACATGTGACTCAGATTCAGGCGCCGTAGTATAGAGATTTAAATTTGTGACACATACTCTTATATATAATATAATAGAAATAACTCAGTAACTAGATCAACTTTCGATCAAACAAATACACGTTTCCTGAAGCTTTAATACTCAATTCCACACGTAAATCCGGACATTGACGTTTCCTCTGTAAAAAACGTATATGAAATTGAAATTGAAATCGTATATTTAGCGCTGTAAACACCAGAATACAGAAGTATACAAAGTTTAATACATGCAGTACAGAACATCTGGTGTGGTACAGTGCCAAAAAGGGTACACCAGCTCAGCATAATGCTGAGGCAAGCCACAGCGCTGATTTTCAGCTGGCCCCTCAGTGACTGCACGGACGAAGAAAGCAACAGTGTGTGCGTGTTGTGTTGTATGAATGTGTATGTTTGTATGAATGAGGATATTAGTGTGTATGTGAGGTACTGAGTGTGTGGGAGGGTGATGGCATGGTGCGAGTGTATTTACATGGTATTATGTGTGTGGATGGTAGTTCACAGTAGAGGCATAATATTACCGAGCACTTCCAGATTGTGAAGGACAGTAGTTACAGGGCACCTAAAGAATGTACGGAGCAGGGTCCGATTTTTGTAGATCAATTGTATAGATTTTAAGTTTTCTCGTATATGATGCTTACTCCATTAGATACGGGCTGGATTTCTCCATGGATTTGAAGGGATTGTATGTAAATACAACGTGTGGTTGATGATGGGAATTTTGTGTGTGGTGTTTGAGTGTGTATTATTCAAATATCGAAGTAGAAAACATCGTATTTTTAACCGATTTTAAAAAAGGAGGTTCTTAATTCGACTGTATTATTTATACAATCAGCTGTTCCATACAAAAGGTCAAATACCTACACGACCGAATTGTATGGAACACGATTTTTTTCGCAATTTCAGAGTAGAATAGAAAGAGAGAAAGAATTAATTTACAATACACACATATAAACAATTAGGTACAGAAGATAAAAATAATATTAAACAAATATATTATAAAAATAAATACCAGGGGGCACTTCGCGGGGGGCTATTTGACAGAAATTATATTGTATAATTTTACCTAGGTATAGTATGACTATGAATTTATAATTTTAATGCAATTTGACTTGTAATAACATGATTTAATTGGTATAATGTGATTTGTTAACAATATATCTAATAATATATAAGATTACAACCTCATAAATAAATAAAAAAATATTCATAAAAATAAATAAACAAAAGTAATTAAGTTTGATGA
Source organism: Hofmannophila pseudospretella (assembly GCA_947369225.1). Lineage (NCBI taxonomy): Eukaryota > Metazoa > Arthropoda > Insecta > Lepidoptera > Oecophoridae > Hofmannophila > Hofmannophila pseudospretella. Next base: position 1,971,830 of record OX376324.1, read on the forward strand.
AGGTGTCGTGCAGCACCAAAGTAAAAGTTGTTCAGTTATGGATGCTGAATACACCCCTTTCGGGTCTATAGGGGATTTTCGTTATATCCTGTATTGTCCCTGTATAAGAGCGTCGATGGCACAGTGGCTAGGACACAGGACTCCCATGCGGGAGGTCCGGGTTCGAAACCGTGCAGTGCCATGTACCAATGAGTTTCTCGTATTTTTCGAAGACTTACGTACACGGTGAAGGAAAACATCGTGAGGAAACCTGCACACTGAGATGACCCGTGTGTACATTTTACACATGGTAGGCACAAAAGATCCTCAAGGGTCGAAGTGCCGCTGGGTTATTTCCGGCCGCCTATCATAAGATAAGATAAGATTGTCCCTGTATAGTTACCACATATCTCCACCACATATACCACATATTTGTGAACCGATATTGAAGATTTTTTTTAACTTAGAATAACTCCAGGCTGCTCAGATTTTGAGATTCAATTAATACTTTAAGAATTATATACTAATACTTTGAGCATATATTTGCATGTACATGTACATAATTAGCTTTAATATTGCAAATATATATTAAATAAATATACCTAGATATAAAAATGTATATATTAATATATTTTATAAATTTATAATAGTCATATCTAATCTCTTTAACTTAATTTTAAATTTAGTTTGTAATTCTGGAATCTGAACATTAGATTGACACATAACATTGTAAAGTGGTCAATGTGTGTATCCATGTAATCTCCACGACACAGACAACGCCTAGTGTGGAGGTTATAGTTTAATGTGAAATGTTATTTTTTTTTGTTATATATATATATATATATATATATATATATATATATATATATATATATATATATATATATATATATATATATATATATATATATATATATATATATATATATATATATATATATATATATATATATATATATATATATATATATATATATATATATATATATATATATATATAACAAAAAAACAACATTAAAAAATAACATTTCACATTAAACTATAACCTCCACACTAGGCGTTGTCTGTGTCGTGGAGATTACATGGATACACACATTGACCACTTTACAATGTTATGTGTCAATCTAATGTTCAGATTCCAGAATTACTATATATATATATATTATTATATATATATATATATATATATATATATATATATATATATATATATATATATATATATATATATATATATATATATATATATATATAATGTTCATTTATATGTGGTAAACGAATAAACTTTTTCAATTTTTTTTTACAATTTTTCAATTCTACTTTATGGTCCTGAAGGAAAATTTGGTCAAGTTCTGATGATACATTAGGTGAATAAAATAAAACAAAAAGGAATGTATATAATAATTATGTAAACCACTGTTAATCTGGTTTGCTTTAAATATCGAGTAGTCGCCAAAAAACATGGAGTTTAGGTAAACACGACGATATTGCGAACTTCTGAGATTACACTCCGACTTCTTGTATTGCAAAGCTAGGGTTGATAGCTTTCCTAAAAATAATTTTAACATTATTTATATATTTTTATTATTCTGTTAAAATTATTTTTAAGTAATTTTAAGTAATCGAAAAATTTAATATATTTGCTACAAAAAATATAAAAAATAGTGCCACGGGCGATTGAGCTTTTCAGTTTGTACCCAAACATTCACTTTAAATTAAAAATACTTTCCTGATTTTATTAAATAGTGAATTTTTATTCACTAAACAAACAAAAAATAGGTAAGTATTTTTATTTTAAAGTGAATGTTTGGGTACAAAATTAAAACCGCAATCGCCCGTAACACTATTTTTTGTAATTTTTTATATTTTTTGTATCAAAAATATTACTTTTTTCGATTACTTACGTACTCATTGCAAAATTAGATTCTAGATAATTCTTTAGTACCTAAAAGTGAGTAAGACGCCGATCAAAATAATAATTTTAGGTACATCTAGAAGGCTGTCTACCGGCATTTGAAATCTACACTATATTGGACGCTAGAAGGTATTACGATTCTGTGCAGGTGGTACCGGGTGGAACCGTAGTGCACAGTTTCAGATTGAAGGGTAAAAGAGCCAGCGTAATTACCGGCATATGAGGCACTCCATCTACGTCCTTAAGGTTAGCAGCACATCGAAAATAGTGATCCTACTATATTTAGTAGGATCACTATTTGGTGGCCCTACTTGGTGGGGCGATATTTTTGGCTTCATCTTTACGAAGGCCGTGGTCAAGGGGGAGGGGGGGGGGGGGGGGGGGGGCATGGGTTACTGAAACCGGTAAAGATTACTTAAAATGGTCTAGGGCGAGTCGTCCCTTATATAGGGACCTTACAGGCTTACAGGTTTGGGGCATTCATATCTCCCCTGGATCCGCCTTTGGGCGTGATAAAGACATACCAATCAGTGTGCTCTAAAATCCCCAATAATAATAAATACATAAATAAATACTCATAAAATCCCCCACACTTATTTTTTCACTAAATTTACTTTGCTTTGTTAATCTTTGGTGGTAACCCTAGTTGACAACCGAATTATTTACAATTTTCCTTATGAAATTTATCGAGGGACTTTGCGCAAGTAATTCCGAGTTTCGACGTCTGAACAGCCCTGTTCTCCGAGATAACGTTCTGATATAATTTTATTTTAAACAAGGTCCGACGAAATAACTCTTTTTGATAGAAGGGAAGCGGAAAAAGTCGTCTTAAAAAGACCCGGCCAAGTGCGAGTCGGGCTTCGCCACACCTAAGGCATCCGTGGTGGAAAAAAATGCGGCAGAGAGCTAGAAGGAGATGAGACAAGACTTACTTGAGAAGCTCCTGGATCTGATCTCCGGCGGCTGATTTATTTCTGGTTTCCACCAAAGTTTGAAAGGTTGAGCACTTGGAGCACTCGCGGCGATAGGTCAGTTACAATATTAGAGTAATTAGCGTAGAAATTAATTAATTCCGATGAGCGTTTGTTTTGCGTGACCGTTGCGACAGAAGTCATTTCACGAGTGAATTTGATTGGCAGATGACATTGTGACGTCATCACGATGCACGTATTCTTTCGGTCTTGTCTCTTAGGTGATAGATAGGAAAGGAACAAGTATAATTATATGAATATTAGATAAGAACAAATGTGTATAGTGTAATTTAAAAATAACGATATATGGCGTTAACATGGCGTTGGCGTTATGGCGTACTATAGGGACCATTTGTAAACAACGGCTTACAATTCAAGACATTTATTTCTCTAAAAAAGGATACAATCCACTTTGCTTAGGGAAATACAAGATAAACTTATTGTAATTAACAATGTGTACGGTAGACGTGATTTTAAGGTTATTACTTATTAATTTATAGTATATAATACTCTGTTATTAAGGTTAATCTAATTGAAGAGCTGTAATTTTTCCGAGCTGCGGGTAACCAGAAGACGATTATAATAACACACAAAATATATCGTGGGTTCCGGTGTTCCGGTGGCTAAAACTGGATCTATCGTTATTAATGTTGACACCGTTCTCTGACTACAATAACTAAAATATCTTTGAATAGAACCAGGGATTTAGAAATTAAGGTGAGGGCGCTAGTAGTCAGATTATTATTATTTATTGAAAATCTACATAATTATATATTTTTTTTACATTAACAGTGTAACAAAAACCAATCTAGGTTTGTTAAGAACACTGACAGACCGTCAACGGTCGCAGCTTTACATTTTTCATGTATATTTAAGACACGAATAGCAACACCCAATGAAGTGAATCATTATATTTGTGAGTGTGTGAAGAACAGCATTGTGCTTGTGCATTTCCAGTGCACTCATCTGAGGTCTGTGTACTCATCGTCATGGGCCTGCTACGTCTATTGCAGACAATTTAAGCTTCGTAAAGGCATCGCTTTTAGTGGCTAAATAAACATATTCGGGAGCGACACACCCGCCCGCACGCGCGGCAAGCGTGTGTGCCGGGTAGATGAGTGATCTCTCGGTGTTTGTTTGCTCTCCTGGCCGCCAGTACTTCGAACCATTTTGCATTCTGTTCCTGACATCCCTCTCGAATACGTTTCCTCCATGCATCTCTGTCACCCGCGAGCTGCTGCCAATCATCGTGACTGATTGCGAATGCAGTCATGTCACGCTTAGCGCAGTCTTTGAAACGCAGCAGCGGGCTACCGATATTTCGCTTTGCGTGCGCAACTGCACCAAACAAGACGCCGCGAAAAAATTTCTGAGGTCTCATTTCGTTCCAAAATCGCTGCAAGGAGTTACTGATGGTGATCGTAGTCACATGAAACGACGTCTTGGGCAACAGTGGGGTTAATTATTTTGAGGTTTAAGAATGAGGTTAAGTAGTGACCCTAGTCCAATGTCGAGACAAGCTAAATAGACAATAAAATTACACATTTGTTCTAGAGAAAAATTTTACGACATCTATCAACTTCTAGGTAATGTAGTTCTTGTTTTATGTTTGGTCTAGAGGGCCTTAAATGACGTAACTGGTCATTTACAAAAACAAATAGAACGCTCAAATAGTGTCATACTGAACTTGTGTTTAATTAAATGCTTCGAAAGTTACGAAGATGGTCTTAGTTATGGAGAATTATAAAAATATTATATACAAAAATCTTTTACGGAGAAGTTTTCTGCATATAATTCGTAGGTCATCTACGTCGTAGCTGCTCTACGCTGCCTTCGTAGCTCGACCTGCGGCGCCTGAGGAGCGTCCCCCCGGCTTCAGGCGCCGCAGGTCTAATATTCTGAATGGTCTTAGCCATATCAGATGAAAATTGAATCAGTGGTTCTAAGATCTTGGAGTATCTTGGGATGTTGGAGTATGATGGGATCTCTGGAACGGTAACAGATAGGTGGTTCGAGTTTGAGCTCAAATGTTTATGACTATGGTGACCATCCCACATCTAAAACCTTGACGATCTGATGAAGACCAGGAAAAAGTAAGGGGATCTCCACAGTGGTACGTCGAGGGTTTCGTAAATTTTAAATTTATTGAGTAATAAATAATCCATATCTACCAATCAGCACTGGGCCCGCTCGGTGGATCATGGCCCGTACCCCCTTGTGCAAGGTGAGGTCTGTTCCCCAACAGTGAGGATATAAATAGCCTGGTGATGATGAGTTATATTTAAAGGTTCTGAAGTGACACTAAAAATTGACAATGCAATATCTCTGACACCCCATAGACGTCAAATCGACCCACGAAACCGGTTACAACCGGTAATAACTCATTTCGACCGGTCTCCCGACCGTTTTTGTCCGTAATTCTATGCAAATGGGCCGTGAAGTTTCTTATTGTGATCCCAACCTTAATATTTCGGCGATACCCGAACTAAAACCCCACTATCATAGATAATGTCATACATGGATGTTTATATTCCGCAGAGAGGGCCTGAAAATAAAAATTGTGAAATACAATCAAAAGAAATGGCCAGTTTTTTCTAATGACAAATGTACTTTGTTTCTTTGCAGTAAGGTTTGAATTTTCAAAAATAAAGCAATGGAAAATTTATCAATTCTCGTTAGACATAATGAAGGTAGGCGGAATTATTCACTTTTTGGCGGTTTATTGAGGTGGTATTCGACCAATTTTGAATGAAATATTTTTTGTATGTATAAAATCCTTTTTTTTACTTTATACTTTATTTTGCACATATAAATCACAAAAGAAACAACAACAAGAAATTTGACGTACACAGGTAGAGCTTATCTCTAAAATAAAGATTTCTTCCAGCTAGACCTTTAACATAGAGATATTTAGAATGATAAGTAGACATACATACTGTCATATGTAGTAGTACTTTCTGTACTAACAGTAATCATAACGATAATGTAGGTAGGTTGCTTAATGTTATAAGAGAGGATAATTCTATGTCAATAAAGTCAGTTGGTTTTAACACGTCTACTGGTGTGTTTCATTTGAGCTCATATAACTACCACATGGTGTCAGGTGTGGCCCAGTGGCGTTTTTCGGTTGTGTTCAGTGTTCTGAAGTAAGTTTGCAACATGGGAAACGAAAAACAAACTGAAGAACAAGTGTCGTCGCGTGTTTACTCTGCGATTCAACAGCCAGCCGCCATGAGTGAGGACGGCAACGTCGCGCTGAACTGGAGGGAATGGAAGTCCGCGTTCGATTATTATTTAATCGCGTCTGGAAAAGAATCGGCTTCGTCTCGCGAGAAGAGTGCATTGTTCCTACACGTAATAGGGAAAAATACGGACGTGAAATTCTCGAGGAATTAGAATTGCCAGAAGCAAGTAGCAGTGATTATGAGACAATACAATTTACAATTACATTACATTATTATTACCGTGTACAATTTGTTTTATAAGGAAAATATAAAGCTATTAACAATTATGAATTTATATATGTATTAAACTTAAAGAAGGCCAATTAAAGAGTTCTTCGTTTATACTTGACTGACTTGATTTTTATAACCCACTTTATGAGCGTTTTTCGATATACAATTAAATATACAAAACAAATTTAAATTCGCAGAAAATCTAGAAATCAGTCAGTATTTGGATGACCATCTTAGGATCAATAGTTTTGTACGTGGAAGTTCTATGTTAAGACAAGTACCTATGCTAATTTTATAACCAACAATAACTGAAGCGTTAATACAGTTTCAGCATAAGGTCTTTATTTATAATACTGATGTACCAACTGGCTGCCCTTGACTCAGTGGAGGAACGCGCTAAGCGCCTAATAGGTGACGAATCGCTGGTGGAAGCTAGACTGCAAAGTCTGGAACATCGGCGCAAGGTTGCCTGTCTATCGGTATTTTATAGGATACATTTCGGAGAGTGCGCATCGGAATTGCACGACCTAATTCTAGCATCTCCATTCCGCCTTCGGACTACCAGTCGCGGGGAGGGGTTCCATACTTATGTTGTTGATATCCCATCTGCTCGTACGAAGCGATTTGCTTCTTCGTTCATTATGCGAACGGTTAAGGAATGGAACAGCCTGCCGGCGTCTGTATTTCCCGAAACCTACAACCTTGGGATCTTCAAGGCCAGAGTGAATAGGCATTTACTGAACCCGCATGCTCCATCGTCGACCTCATCGTCGCTTACCATCAGGCGAGATCGAGGTCAAATGCGGGTTTAGTAGTACATAAAAAAATATTCAATTATACGTCAAATACATTTATAAACTCCAATTTTAATTAAAACTGTTATTTTTTAAAATCATGCAATGTGGGTTGGTTAGTACATACCAGATCTACTTGATGTTGAAGAACTCTTCAACCGTATAAAGTGCGCTCCGCACCAGCATTTCTTTTAACACAGGAAGGGAAATATTACCTTTTAAAATGCTAAAAGAAATGTTAATGTTATTTTATAGCGGTTTCCATAAAGGCCTTTTCGTGTTCATAAAAGTGTATTGAATTGTTATCAGGTCAATTTAAATAAGGCTGGAGGTTTATGGCGGGTTCTTTAATCTTGTTTTATGGAATACCTTCTAGAACTTGAAAGGAGTCCGGAGAATTTAAATAAAGTAATTTGACCAGAAATATAATGTTACACCTTGGCCTACCCAGGAACATGTGAATGATAGATAACCTACATTGCCACAAGACTAGCACAAGCGTGTTGCTAGATCGTATCTCATTGTAAAGGATCTCGCATGATGGTAAGCGACGATGAGGTCGACGATGGAGCATGCGGGTCTATTAAATGCCTATTCACTCTGGTCTTGAAGATCCCAAGGTTGTAGGTTACGGGAAATACAGACGCCGGCAGGCTGTTCCATTCCTTAGCCGCTCGCATAATAAACGAAGAAGCCAATCGCTTCGTACGAACAGATGGGATATCAACAAAATAAGGATGGAACCCCTCCCCGCGCCTGGTAGTCCGAAGGCGGAATGGAGATGCTGGAATTAGGTCGTACAATTCCGATGCGCACTCTCGGAAATGTATCCTATAAAATACCAGTAGACAGGCAACCTTGCGCCGATGTTCCAGACTTTGCTGACTTTTTCTAACCTAAAAATACGAACACTTAAACAAAACACATTAAATCCCGTAACTATCGCTCATCACGCTATATCCGAGAAAAATCCCGGACATCCGATTTTGTTTAACTCCACAATCCCGCGGGAATTCCGCAATAAAATCCCGGAGTTAGTGCCCGGAACGGGGGGACAATAAAACTAAACGTTTAGACTTTTTTCCGATATGAGACTAATAACTGTTTTACGATTAAAGAGACGTTACATGAATTGAAAATGTATTGTGACGACGTTATAGCAAAGTTGGTACAGTGGACCACAGGTGAACCTACCCAAAACGTCAAAATTTGAGAATCTGAAATATATCATATTGCGCAGACATTGGTTGGGATTTAATCGAAGGTTTTTGAAAGATGGTGTACTATAGTTTGTGGTCGAATTTATAGTCAGTGAGCTCTTAGAAGGGAATTCGCGTATCGGGTTAAATCGGTATCTGTCTCTGTCTAACTACAGTCTTCGCGTATCGCTATCAATAACCGAAGTCTCATGACCCGAAGCCCTTTCTATCAACTCACTCACTGTAGTGTAACTGCTGGCACCTTTCTGGTTCGATTTTTTTTATTCAATGAAATCAGATGCGCATTTGAATGAAACCATTTTCATTTTACAGAAAAGGGCATTTCGTGTAATATATAATCTACGTTGCAGGGACTCTAAGGGAATTGTTCAGGGAAATAAATGTACTGACTGTAGCGGGTCAGTATATTTATGAAAATATTATGTATGTACGCAAAAACTTACAGTTGTTTCAGAAAAACTCCGATAATTATGATTTCAATACCAGAAACAAAAACAAACTTGCAGTCCCACGCTTTAGACTTGGTAAAGTAAACACGTCATGTATGGGTCACTGTGTACGATTTTATAATAAGATACCTGATACTGTATGAAATATGACAGAGAAAAACTTTAAGACCCACATAAGACGGACCTTATGTAAAAAGGGTTATTATAAAATAAATGACTACTTAAATGATAAAGAGGCTTGGTCCTAAATTCAGCTTCAGCTCTGCACATTCTGTATATGATTATATTCATAATTATTGTAAGATATATTTATTTCAAAAGATGTGCTGCTGAAAGTTTCTTGCGCCGCTTCTCTCCTTTCAGCTATTACGAAGCGGTGGTAGTGTAAAAAACGACGTTGTAAAAAGTGTGCCTTAAGGTACTTACTTACAATAAAAAATGATTTGATTTGATTTGAAAGAAAGAAAGAAGAAAAACACTTTAATTCCACACAAAAAAAGTTCACTCCAAAATACACCTGTCACCTGGCTCAGGTAATGCTTGAGTGAATACACTTGCGTGTAAACACACAGCGCAAATACGCCACCTGATGTCGGTAGGAACTGACACCGGACAAACGCGTCGTACCAAGCAACTAACCTGAGGACCCTTTTTTATTAGTGTCCTAACTTTTGAGGACTTCCTGGACAGCCTTTCTATACCTTTAAAATCTGCCGCCATTCCAGACTCTAAACTCACTAGTCTCTAAATAAGACAACAAAGTATCAACTCCTTACAAAATAAACAAATCGGGACATTCCCCTAAAGCTCCGAGAATGGTACGAGCTTACGAGAAGCTCCCGCTATCTCTGTGAAAATAAAAGACAGGCCACATACCATTTTCCAAGTCGATAAGCATCTACAAGTGATAAACTGACTTCCGCTATATATTTCACTCCGACTTTTTGGGGTTCCGTGGACTTTAACAATCGCCTCATCCAACAAAAGTACTCGTAAATAAAATACCTATATGGTTTTTTTTAATTTACCACTTGCTTGCTTGCTTATCGTATGGATAGTTAATTTTGATGTTTTTGCTTTGTTACCTTTATTATTATTTTGCTAATTTATTATGATTGATTATTTTATTGATGATAATTTATGATTGATTGATTTATTAATTAAACAAAAATTTGTACGTTTTCGGGCAGAATATGGTGATACTGAAACACAATGTAACATCTGCATTACCCATATTTACAAATAAATGATATTTATATTTCTATTTCAAACGAATCTCAAGAAATACTGCTTGCTTGCTTATCGTGTGGTTAGTATCCAACCTATTTGTCAGAGTTGTTCAGGCCGCCCGTAGGCATCTGACATGGCTTAACGACTGCTGTCGAACGACAACAAAAGGGACCATCTGCTTAACGTGCTCTCCGAGGCACGGAGGAGCTCACATGAAATATGCCACTAGCGGTCACCCATCCAGTTACCGACCGCGCCAACGTCGCTTAACCTGCACGATCACTTTCGGACCGTGCTCGCAACTAAGCTACGAGCTCCTCATTTACCACTAAACCCACATTTGATCTCAATCTCGCCTGATGGTAAGCGACGATGGAGCATGTGGGTTTAGTAAATCCCTATTCACTCTGGCCTTCAAGATCCCAAGGTTGTATGTTTCGGGAAACACATACACCGGCAGTCTGCAACCGTATATCCTTTCATCATCTGATGATGATGATGAAAGGATATCCTATTAATGCACAGGCCTCAACAAGGGGATCCTCCTGCACAAGGGGATTTCCTTTAAAAAATTATTAATTGTGAATAAATTATAGATCATCTTATCTTATGATTGGGTCAAACTGGTCATCTCAGTCTGGTTTCCTCACGATGTTTTCTTTCACCGTTAGTGCAGTCGGTAAATGTACGTTAATCTTCGAAAAATACGAAAAACTCATTGGTACATGGTACTACTGCACGGTTTCGAACCCGGACCTCCCCGCACGGGAGTCCGGTGTCCTAGCCACTGTGTCACCAAAGCTCTCTATAGATCATCATAATGAGCCTATTAACGTTGTAACGATGTCATTCTCCTTCATCCGTATCTAATTCATTTTATTTCCTTTGTTGTTGTTACTTTCTGGCCACTAGATAATATTTGAAATTCGTCATTTACTTGTTTAGAATCCAAATAATTGACTTAGCTATTAATTTTGACAATAAGTTTAAGTAATCAAATTTTTCTAAAACATATAACCGAAGTCTCAGAGTTGAACGTTTTATGTCCAACTTAACCTACGGAACACACATAACAAAAACGCTACGCTCTTAACTGTTCCACTCGCAGATTGCAAACTCTAATTTTCTCGGGGGGAATATTGTATTCTACATACATTCGCCTGATATCCCCTTTGCTTCATTCGTTAGCTTTTCATGTGCTATTTTTTATTTTCACTGCCTCTCTGGCGAGAAATATGAGCTCAACTTTAATTCCGCTATTATCAATTTTCGTGTTTTCTGCTGTATTTTTTTCGGCTTTTGTTTCTATTCTTGCAACTTTGGATTGTTTAAGTCCGTTTCTGAAGCTTTGGGAAATATTTTTATTTGTATCTGAGGGTAGGGTTACAGCCTATATGCTGTGACCTAAAGATCTATTGTGGCTATCCCTTGTTTGTCACAACTCATCCCCAAGGCCAAATTTTTTAAAAACAGTATGATGCTTTTTGGGAACTCTTTTTTCCTCAGTAGTGCGAACTCCTTAGGAACGACTTCTGCTGTATATTAGAGCTTTGCGCTCACAGAGAATATGTGGCGAATCTGCAGGTATAGTTGTGTTTGTTTAGCCTGCAGTGACCAGTTTTGGTTCTTATGAGCATACTTAACTCTTTCTTGTTAAACTTCATCAACTTTGATGAAAATTCTGCGAGAAACCTGCCACGAGTACCGTCTTAGGAAAAGTAAGTTTTCCACAATGATAAGTCGGAAGTTTTTAAAGTAAATCTCGTCTAAGCGTTTTAACATAGACATGAGTCTATCTTTACTATACTGCCTTTGTATCTGTTGTTATAAATTGTAGTTTTGTAGTTGCTCACTAATTTTATTTAGTTTAATATAACCTATGCTTAAGTTCCTACTGGTTTATGGACTATGAATACTTTGACATCTTACTGCACATTCTTATTTGCTGTTCCCACAGAAATCAGTCGTAGCGCTTTTCATAATCTTTAGTTGTTCCTATTATTTGTCATATTTCCACGAAACACGTTCTTAATCTAGATCTACGTAACGTAGAGTAGTCATATAACTTAGTGCTTCGTTCACTGATGTAACTCCTAGTGTTTCTTCAGATGGACAAAAAATATCCATCCGAAAGGTTCCATAATTCTCGGGGGAAATAACAGGAATAAGACAAATCGCGGGGGCCTAAAGGCTACTGAAGGCTAGCTTTATAAAGCTATTGACACACTAGAGCTTTCAGAAAGCGTGCGCGTAGGAGATTCGAAACTGCATTTTACGGCGATTCTACAAGATATATTGATTTTCCGTGGCGTAGTAGCTAGGACACCGGATGCATAATTATGGAAGATCCGTGTTAGAAACCATGCCAGTGTCGTGTACCAATCAGCTTTTCGATTTTTCGAAGACTTACATTACATACATTGAGGTTATGTTGACCGTTCATGCTGTCATGGCGTGTTCGTCCTATTTTATTGTTTAAAAACAGTTTACAGTGGTCATATTTTCGTAAAACTAGTGTATTTTACCTAAAAATCGTCCGTGATAAGTGAACGTCATATAAGACAGTGAAATGGGACTGAAATACTACAGATGGTGTGAATTCGGCAACTTAACCTCCAATTGCACTTGGAATGCAAGGCACTAGGCATTATGATGCATACGACTCTCCCATAATCTCGACGTTGGTAAACTTTTTTGTTCAAAACAGACGCCAAAACGTTCGAGTGTCAAATGAATATAACACGGTCATTAGGCAAATTGCATTGTGTACACTAGCAGAAGTCACATTTAAAGAAAAAATATTTACATCCATTTACCGACTGCTCTAACGGTGAAGGAAAACGTTCGTGAGGAAACCTACACAATGAGATAGATGTGTGTGAAATAGAGAAGGCAATCAAATTTAAAATTTTCAGATGTTGCTGAAAGTACTTTTACTTTGTCTGTATTACGCAACTTTCGTCTTGTGTTTCATTTTCCATCTTCGGTATTAAAAGAAGGAAGTCAAACCTGAATGCTTCGGTGTGACCTATCCTTAAAACAGTTTTAGGGACGGGTGCGTGAAAAATGACCAGATATGCGGACAGCTGGCTAAATTTTTTTTGACGTTTTGTTGGCGTATCACATGTGCTCATCGTCTGGTAAAAGTGTTTTCGCTTTCTTCGTGTTATTAGCATTTGGCATCGGATTTTTTTTTTGACAGGGAAAGGAACCCTGTCTTCCTATTCAAAACGGGCGGTAGCGCAACGGCGGTAAATACATACAGGGTTCCCTGCCCAAAAGTGTAAGCACGATCAGAATCGTTCTTCGGTTTTTTTAATGTAGTATTTTACAAATAGTAATTTGATTTCTACATTTTTATTTCTATTCCACATTGTATAAATTAAAACTTCGCAAATTCCATTAATTTGGTTTTGTTTAATTTTTAACGTGTTCATGTCTGAATATGTAAATAGGATTCGGTTAAACGAATATAACTGTATAAATAATATGGATATAGATAAAGTTATAAAAAGATTTTTTTTGTTTAAAAAACATAAACATAATCATAAATTATTCATAAAATTAATTTACATGTCAAATATTATTAAATTTGTGGTTTCATTTCACATTATTTTTTATACTTATAGAATTAGTTTATGTTGTAAAATGTACAGCCTAACAACCACATTTTTAATTAATTTTAAAAAAACAATTACACTATCTGAATTTTTTATTTCACTGGGATTTTTATTGTAAATTTTTGGCCGACACTTACAGTAGTTTTATCCACACTTTAGTAGTTCACTAAAATCCTTAAAATCTTTTCTCAAAAGCTTTAAAGTGGCCAGTAACTGGCTGTCTTTACTTTCGGCAGGTCACAGAGCAACCACTGGTAACACTGGGTTCACTTGTAACACTTTGTAAAACTTTGTTACTACGACTGTCAGTAAAGCTAGTTATAAAACCTTGTTACCACTGGTCCCACCCAGTGGTTGCTCTGTGGCCTGCCGAGCTGGCACTACGTGCTCCGAATAAAACACACTGTATTGGGCTTGGTGATTTTCGCTTCGATAATGGCGACTTTCGCTACGATATCGCCGACTCTAGCTTGGACACAAAAAAATAGTCCACCAAGTTAGAAAAATCTTCGATTAATTTGGTATACTTATTTGAGTAAATATTCGTGTACAAATTGTGTATGCCTGTGAAGGTAGAATTTAGCGTTTGTAGTAGGAAATTGTTCTAAGAACTGCTATGTAAACCTAAATTTACGCAATAAATGATTATGATTATGAAAAAAAGAGCGTTAAAGATTCCTGTAGGTAAGATTGAAGGAACTTTAATTGAACTTAGCATCCAATTAGATCTCAATTCTTTTATCGGCAAAACCGACAGACTTACTTGTTCCTTGTACCGAACTTGGCCCCCTTTTCGTAACTATTTATATTATATTTATATTTAATAACACCAATTTGGGGCCATTCATAAATTAGGTCACACGAATTTCATAATTTTGTGTTTCACCCTCCCCTCCCCTGGTGTGCCGTCACATATTTTGTAATATTTTTAGAAATTGTTAAATTAAAACAGCACTTATAAAATTATTTATATATTTCTATTTAAATTATTTTATCATAAAAACAATAAATCAAACTGACGGCAAAAGACCAGACGGCCTAACGTTGGTGCCCTGGCGCCAAGGTTTGGTGTATCCTGTGGGACGCAACTTCCGTCAGTACGTTCGCCGCTAGTCACCTCAGACGGACTGCGCGGGCAGCAGCCGAAGCAGCGGCTCAAAGAAAACGGGAGAAGTACGCCGCTCTGGAGCAAAACTACGTTTTTGTTCCATTTGCGGTTGAAACGACAGGTTGTTGGGGGGCGGAGGCAAAGGATTTTGTCAGAGAGGTCGGCCGTCGCCTGAGAGAGAGAGGCTGTGACCCCCCGCTCCGGGTCGTTCTTGGTGCAGAGGTTGGCCGTGGCGATTTAGCGTGGCAATGCAGCGAGCGTCATGGGGACCTTTGCGCCGGGGTCGACACGGGGCGGAATTTTTGACTGAGGCCGTCTTTTATAGTCGAAATCATTTATTGAGTGACATGTTAATAATTTTATTTAATGAATTAATTGTAATGTAGATAATTTCTTGTACCTAATTAACAATAAAACTTTGTACCTACTGTAAATTATGATAAAACAAGCCTAGTATTTTGAGAAAATAAACTTATAAATCAAATATTTTTCAAAATTTACAAAACATCAAATCAAATGAACGATACAAAATATAATCATCTTGTGTCCATGGACTTTGAACCTTTGACTTCTTCTTTTAGATTTACGCATGTGACGTCACGAAGCTTATGACTCACACCTTGTTGACCCCCTCCCTCCCCCTTAACGTGTGCCGTAATTGATGGGATTTAACTTACCTCTTTTGATTAATTTTCGTTGCGACAATAAAATCGAATTGCACAGCGGACTCACCTTCCTTCACCCCTCATTAGCCCATGTACAAATACGGTAACAAGCTGTTTCGTAATAAAGGGAACACCTTTTGCTGGCTCTTGTTTATTTATTGCGATTAATTACAAATAAATAATTACTACTAGAAACAGGCAAGTTAAATACTTATTTAAACTGTTTTGTTTTTAGTCGTTTGTCTACTTAAAGCAGAAAAAAGAAAAGAAAAACAGAAAAAAAAGAAAGCAGGGTTGCTACTTAGCACTTTCTAAGTATTAAGTAGATAAACGATCCTGACTTATGACTACTGTACAACTTAGGACTACACAGACTACACTACTTAAGACTACAGAATACACGTGCAACATATTATATACAACAATTTCATTAATTTATTTTACTTCTAAACTGTAAACAGGTGTCTTTAAAAAGTTTTGGCGTTATAATTAAATTTCTGAAAATAATTAATTAATTTTCGTCGCAAGAAACTCAATTCGAT
Source organism: Hofmannophila pseudospretella (assembly GCA_947369225.1). Taxonomy (NCBI): domain Eukaryota; kingdom Metazoa; phylum Arthropoda; class Insecta; order Lepidoptera; family Oecophoridae; genus Hofmannophila; species Hofmannophila pseudospretella. The sequence goes on from OX376324.1 coordinate 1,987,778, forward strand.
TTCTAATGAAGTTAAAACAAAGACAACAAAGTTAGGTAAAGATAATTAAAAAAGAATACAACAAAAATTAGATAAGCTTTTGTGACTGTTCAAAACGTAAGTTTTTAAAAATAAGTAAGGAATAAGTAGATTTTAATCGACGAAATGTAACTGATATATTTTGTTCTTTTAAATATATTTTTAAAATTCCAGTTTTAATTAGGTTGTAGGGGGTAGTTGAAGGGGCTGCGGTGAAATGTTAACTTTAATGCACTTATTTTCATAATAATACATGAAAACTTATGACTACTGTACAACTTATGAACTAAGCAGGTACAACTTAACGTAAAATTATAAACTAAAACTATTTACAGTGTACAACTAATATTAACAGAGATAATATGAAAAACAGGGTCAAATCAAAGTCTTCGAGTTTTCTCGAAACTTTTCTACATTCTCCTCAATGGCGCTTCGTATATTTGATCTAATTAAATTATTCTAAGTTCATTGTAAAGGGCGTAACTTTAGCTTTAAACTGAAGTAACTTAGCTTGAAGTAGCCCTTCGGGTTTCTGACCTATTGAGGAAAATATGGAAAATGCGTAGTACCACCGCTCTCGCTCGCGCTGCGGGCGAGCGCTGCAAGAAGGCATAGTGTGGGGCGAGGTACTGTAAAATAAAACGTAGGGCGGTCGCGGGAAAAAGGAGGTAAGGTTCGGGCTGAGGGAACATTATGAAACGTTGGTTCCCGCGCCTCATTCTATTTTCAACCGTACGACGTTTTTTTGTTTATGCGCAGCCAGATTATGAACTTAAGTGCTAAAACTTATTGACTACGCATGTGTACAATATGTACAGCCCATGAAAATGCGAATTCTTGGCTCGTGCACCAATAGCCAGGATTCGAAAAATTACAGTCTTATAGTACGTGGCGACTATGGATCTTAGTGGATACTATTTCACAACTAGTAGACGGCGGGAAGTTCGCCACCTATCACGTTTGTCCACCAAATCTTACGGCAAAACGTGGGAACTACCTGTTATTGAAGGTGGTTCCTCTGTCTACCCCCTCAGGGATTATGGACGTAAGATTTTATGTATGTATATATAATGAATTAAAGATCCATTTGTTCATTTGCACTGGTCACAGAAGAGATCTGTCCTCCGAGATACAGGAACTACCTAGTTCGGAGGTCAGCGTTTATTGTAAACTAACTTGTTGCTCACTAATATTATTTAGTTTACTATAACCTATGCTTAAGTTCCTACTGGTGTATGGACTATGGATACTTTGTCATCTAACCGCACAAATAAATGTATTCTTATTTTGTTGGCACTGGTATCTTACAGGGTAAGGTTCAGACAAAAATGGGCGATTTATTCCCCACTTAAAAGGCCATAGATTACAAAATATTGGGCCTTGGTGGCTACAAAAAGGCGATATCTCCCGGTCAGGCCAAGCGAACGTCAGCACCATTTCTCACGACCAGGCCGATAGCCTTATCACAGCTTGTCATTTGACAGCCCTTAAGCTGCCCTTATTTAAGAGAGCCTTAAGCCCCGTCTGCACATAGGAGGAATAGGGGAAACAAGATTGCCCGCTGATAGCTATTGCCCACAAAAACAAAATTGCCTCTTAGTTAAACTTTTAAGGTTGACATCCGTTGATCGCGGCCCACGGCTGACGGCGGAGGTTTCTTTTTAAAATTATTTTTTTATACATTATAGTATACAGAAGCGTCTTAATTATATACCGCCAAACTGCTTAGCAGTTTATCGGTGGACATGTTGCTCCCTTATTTTACTTTACTTTTTTGTACTTATACTTACTTACATACTTAATAGATGGTCATATAACCTACATCACAAATAAAAACACCTTTTTACCTACCGTCAAACTACAAACTACAAAGTAACACGTCTCGTAAAAAAATCCCTAATATTAACAATCCAATATATAATTCCCTACTATTAACTAAAACGCACCGACTTCTGCATAGAAATGGAAACCGGTCAGGTGCACTGCATTCATACAAAATAATACAAAATAATTTATTTACCACACAAAAAAATACACGTTTTTAGGTTTACTGTTGGACCCCGCACTAGGGCGACACTGTGTCGCGGGAATCCTTAAATAGTATACATTAAAAATAAGTATTAAATTTACTAATTTGGACTCAGTTGTATTATCAAATCAAATCAAATCAAATAGTTTATTTGTTGTTTACAAATATATATAGTACATAATGTGTATAGTATATGTGTCTGTGAGGTGGGTTAAGGTGGGAAAGGGTGTGTGTGTGTGCGTGTGTGTGTGTGTGTGTGTTTGTAAGCGATAAATTAATGATTATCTAAGTATATATAGGTATAATACTCTCATCCCACCTAGTGATGCATGAATAACAAATGTGGTGTCCGTTACATCCGCGTCAGCCGCGCGCGGCCCACGATACACCTTGCTTCCGATGTCATCGGCTGTCAGTCAGGACCTGTCATGACAGTTCACGAATGAGCGAGATGCACATGATAAGAACGCATATAATATATAATATGTATTCTAATGTATAATTTAAAAATTAAGTGCCTTCCTTCGTTTCGTAATATTTTACTTCTGTTTATTAATATTTCCGTTATTAATTTATATGTTCCGGTAGTGTATTATTAGGGAGTGATCCCTGGCACTCAGGGGATGCCTGAAAATCAGCGCCGCAGTGCTAAAAGCGCTCCGGCAACAGGCTGAGGCAGTTCCCTTTTCCCGGTGCTGCACACCACCTTCATCAAACTTAGTTACTTTTGCTTATTTATTTGTTTTTGTAATATATTTGTTTAATATTATTTTTGTCTTCTGTAGCTAATTGTTTGTATGTGTGTGTGTGTCGGAAATAAATAATCTTTCTTTCTTTCTTTCATATGATTGGTTGCACTATAGCACCTTACGAAGCGGTGATAGAGTAAAAAAAATGACGTTGTAAAAATACTATAACGTACTTACAATAAAAACATTTTGATTTTTGCAACGAACCGAACCGAGGCTGGAACCGGACACGTGTTCTCCAAATACATATAAAATAAAAAAATAAAAAATCTTTATGAAAACTTTACAACACTTGTAAATCGAACAATACCCTGACTCCCAAACTAGGCGAACCTGTATCTTGGGAGACAGTGCTTTCCCAAAAAGAAGGTATTCAATAACGGTCAGCATTCATCCCATAGACAACTAGGTAGTTATCAATGGGATAAATACCGCCCCCTAATGAACACCAAGCAATAACAGTCACAAATTATAATTTTGATGATTAGTCTTGGTAATATTTGATATATATATTTTTTAATTATTATTTTATACCCGAATACGTGTAAATGTATGTAATGGGGAATGAAAGAGTGTATGTGAGGGTGTGTTTGGGGGTAGGGGTGTGTGTAAGGGTGTGTGTTAAAAACAAAGCATTATAAAACCGGAAGCTTGCAGGAGCTATCAAGCTGTACCTATACCAGAAACTTCTTTGATTTACTTGTTTTGAGAACATAATTTCCGAGCAATCAAAGATCAAAGCGATGTGACTTTGCTCTTTGATAATACCCTCAAAGAGTTCCGCGCTTACGTTTTCACGTTACGTTAAGTGGTTGTTAGGAAGATTTTAAGAATACGTTAAGGGCTTAAGGTATACTTATACCTAAAAACAGTAAAAGGTCGAAAAAATACTAGGTAAGTCGAGCGAAGACATTAGCATAAAGAACGCTTGCGTGTGGGTCCAAAAGACAAATCCAAGCATAAAGAACTGGTGGTAAGAAAAGGTGGCAAGTGAAGATGAGGTCGATGGAGCACACGGGCTTAGTAAGCACTGGCTCTTCTATTGCTACAATCTGCCCTCTAGGTGCCGGCTAGCAGTGTTCTAGGACAGTGTGCAGATGAAGTAATAGAAGAACTTGGTAATAGTATATATTATATTTATCAGGAACAGAATAACACAATAGTAGAAAATAGGTAGTAGTAGGAGACAATTTTATAAAACGGACATTCGTCCGTTCAGGACAAAATACAGAGAGGATAATTAAAAAACAAATAAATTAATGGGATAATGGAATTTAGAAATGGAATGGGAATATGATTTGAATATTGAAAATATAGATGAAGAAATGAAAATGCCAACACGAAATGAGGTGAGATAAACGCTAACAATGAGGTTGAAATTGATGGCAAGGAGGTTGATATGGACGATGAAGTCGACATTGTTACACTGTAAATACTGCCGAAATACATCAACGCCAAAGCGAAGATAATTTACATTGGGTGTTCGCCAGCCAGGTGGATCCTGCCACCATGTAGCAAGTTACTTGGTATAGCCGACTCGTACGACACGCTTGACCAGTGACAGGAATAGGAATAGGAATATATAAATCCAGCCAATACGCGGAATAAATTTCATTATCACTTATAAAAATCCTTGATCTCAACTAAAAATAAGTTGAGTTGTTGCGTTCATGCTGTCATGGCGTGTTCGTCCTATTTTATTGTTTAAAAACGGTTTACAGTGGTTATTTATTCGTAAAACTAGTGTATTTTACTTAAAAATCGCCCGTGTTAAGTGAATGTTATATAAGACAGTGAAATGGGAGTGAAATACTACAGACAGTGTGGATCCGGCAACCTAACCTCCAATTGCACTTGGATAGATAGAAACACTTTATTGTACACAAAATCAGGAAAAGTAAAAACTACAGGAATAAAAGCACGATATGTACAAAGGCGGCCTTAGCGCTTAAAGCGATCTCTTCTTGGAATGCAAGACACTAGGCATTCCTAGTGCACACGACTCTCCCTTGATCTCGACGTTTGTAAACTGTTTTTTTCAAAACAGACGCCAAAACGTTCGAGTTATTTTCAAGATTCTAACACGGTCATTGGCCAAATTGCAGTGTGCACTAGCAGAGGCCACATTAAAATAATTTTTTTTACATACATTTACCTACTGCTCTAACGATGAAAAAAAAAACGTTCGTGAGGAAACCTACACAATGAGATAGATAACCAGTATGTGAAATGGAGAAGGCAAATTAATATTTTCAGATGTTACTCAAAGCACTTTTACTTTGTCTGTATAACGCAACTTTCGTCTTCTGTTTCATTTTCCGTCTCTCAAGATTCTAACACGTTCATTGGCCAAATTGCAGAGTGTAAATCACAAGCAAGGGCCATTCATTAAAGAAAAAAATAATACTAGAAAACCGAAATTCACAGCGCCATTTTTACAGGATCCATGATTTATTTAATCTGAAAATATCCACAGCCGCAGGGCAAGGTTTTATTGTTTCTGTCCATCCCTCGCCCCATTTGCCGGGATCCGTACCAAAAATAAAACGGAAATAAAAATAAATTCCCGTAGTAAAGTGTAAGAGATAGTTTTGTAAGGGTGTTCCGTATAGAAATATCAAGCTAAGCTGCCTGTCAAACTTTAACAAAAATGGATTACTATTCATGTAAAAGATTTATTTGGTAGTGGTAGATCCTAAAGTGAATGATCGCCTGGGGTGGTACCACCCTCTCATCTATTTCTGCCGTGAAGCAGAAATGCTTGCATTTCTGTGTTTCGGTTTGAAGGGTAAGAGAGTCAGCGTAATTGCCGGCACATGAGGCAATTCATCTTAGTCCTCAAGGTTAGCAGCGCATCGAAAAATAAGAACAATAATAAAGGTTAAGGTTAGGTTATATGTCTGTATTATTCAAATATTTTAACACATTCTTTAAATACTGCCAATTTTATCATTAAATAAATCGACTTCCGGGCACTGAGCAACAATACTATTAATCAATCTGAGCGCGCGCCGTGTAGGCGCATACAAGCTGTGTCCGTGCGCACCATGGGAACTATCTAAAATATAACTATAATATTATTAGCTCTAATATAGCTATAATAGCCCTTTTAGCTGGTTTCTTTGTTTCTGGTTATCTCTTGAATGGAGATAAGCACGTATTGCCCATCCCCAAATTCTATCTCCTATTCTCCTTTGCATTCGACAGAGGTTTGCGTAGACCCGTAAACACAAGTCTCAGAGACGTGCGGAGTAACGTTTTGCTATTATCACAAGGAACCCCAAAACCGGGACTATCTGGAAGCTGACGATTTGTCGGTCTACCGAGAAGTAAATCTACCGGATAGTGGGAATTACTATTGTTCTTTTTTGCTTATTTTTACACAAAAATATTGTTAGATTATTAACGTTCTTCAGATTATTAACACTTAACTTCCCACACTCACACACCCACTCACCCTACACTACACATGCACACTTACATCATTACACACTCCCACACAACCTAACACACCCCCACCAATACTCACTCTTACCATTATCTTTACTAAATTCCTTTCTGATTAAATTTTCCAAATTCCTTTTAGGTTAAGAATATAATTTGTAATTTGCTTGCACAGAAAGTGCGACGGAATCCCGACTTCCAAGATACAGGTTTTCGACCTAGTATGTAAGTCGGAGGTCCTTTTTTTGTGTGCCCTGTAATAAGTAAATAAACTTCATTTTTTTTATTCTACTTACTGGCTCATATATCGAGCTGTACTGTGTGGAACTCTGTCGCAGTAAGGTTTTGTTATGATTTATTGACATTCAAATAAACGTGTTAAATACGATAAACCGACAAAGTACAAAACAGTAAAATTCACCCTATGTAGATTTTTCGCTAGAGCGTTTTATATGGAAACAGCGTCTGCCAGTTGGCGCTAGCAATGTGAGCTTTTCCCATACATTAAACGGGCATTAATGTACGGGAAATGCTCACATTGTACGCGTCGTGGCTAGGACGTCGGACTCCCATGCGGGAGGTCCGAATTCGAAGCCATGCAATGTCATGCCATGTACCAATTAGTTTTTCGGTTTTTTCCAAAGACTTTACCGACCGCTCTGATGGTCAATGTACATTTACAATACAATACAATACAATACAATACAATACAAATACAAATATTCTTTATTGCACACAGGACAAAAATACAGAACAGAAGAAACGATACAAAATACAACAATAATACAATTGGTGGCCTTATAGTCTTAAGCTATTTCTTCCAGGCAACCTTTGGGTGATGGAGTTTTTGTAAAATACAATGTAAGCGGGTGCAAGGACGATTTAAATAATAATTCATTATTTAAGTAATAAAGTAATTTCATACATTAAGTACATTTAGCGACTGCTCTGACGGTGAAGGAAAACATTGTGAGGAAATCTGCACACTGAGATAACCAGCGTGTGAAATGGGGAAGGCAATGGCAAACCACGCCATTAAATCTGCCACGAGAGTCGTTCTATATGATTAATTCCTTAGAATGATCACGACCTTCAGCAATGAAGAATACGACTTAGAAGAGAATCGGGTATTGAAATGTCAAATGTATGAAAAAGTGTATGCACAAACTCTTTGGCTTGCTGTCAGTGCTCACATCATTTCTGTGGGACAGTAGATCACAGGTCAGCCTACCCAAACGTCAAAATATGAGAATCTGAAATGTATCATATTGCGCAGATAAGGTTGAGATTTATTCGAAGGTTTTTGACAGATGGTACTATTGTGGTCGACTGTAGGTACTATTGTTTTTCTAGGCTCTATTCCTAAACCATTTAACCCCTACTTTACGAACTCCAGTAAACATATTCGCAAGTTTATTAGGTCGCGCGCACACTCGAGGCGGTCGTGTTGTAACTTGTCTGGCGGGGTGCCAAGTGGCTGCACGTGCACTTTGAATAAACGCCCCAGGCACTTGGAAACATGTCTTTACAATTTCTTGTTGTTCCATATGTGAGCGTCGGTGGCACAGTGGCTAGCACACCGGATTTCCATGCGGGAGGTCGAAACCATGCAGTGCAATCTACCAATGACTTACGTACTTTGACTGCTCTAACGGTGAAGGAAAACATCGTGAGGAAACCTGCACACTGAGATGACCAGTGTGTAAAATGGGGTAGGCACAAAACATCCTCAAGGGTCGAAGTGCCGCTGTGGTTATTCCCGGCCCCTTATCATAAGATAAGATCTAGACTATTCTAGACTCTAGATAGAAAAACCTAGATTCTAGAGGAACCCACACCAACCACAATCTTTTTGTTTCATCTTCTATTCTTTGTTTGTTTACCTGTCTTTCGTTCTGTTGTTGTTGTTTGTTTATCTTTGTTTGTTTGTTTATCTATTAGTTTGTAACTGTTATGTGTGCATACAGGAATAAATCTAATTCTTTCTTTCTTCAAAAATTTGGCTAGGGTCCCTTCTTGGATGTGTAAGTTCCTCTACGAGTATCACAGCTGTGTGCTCTCTTTGCTGAGAATCATGATCGTACAGATCGTATTTTCATATTATTTATCAACAACTCACTTTGTTATGTACGTTTATAAAATATAAACCTGCTGTTTCGCCCGCGATGCCTTCGCCCTGGCACAGCTGAAAACCAGCGCTGTGGTTCTGCCGTACCGGTCGGACCGCAGCACATGCCGAGCATGTGTCTTTTTGACATTGTGTTTTTTAATGTTAAGTTTTTTAAGTCTAATCCTGTATAATTCAATGTTAAATAAATGTGTTTTCTATCTTTCTTTTACCGTCCGTGAGCTCTTTTGGGTATCGGATAAAATGGTAAAATCGCTCTGTTACTGCCTCATCACAGTCTTAGTACATTCGCGTATGTCTATCAATAACCGAAATCTCAAGACCCGACGCTCTTTCTAAAAACTCACCCCTGTATTAGATTAAATACGACTAGTTTCGGTCTATTTCGAAGGCCTTGGTCACTAAGAGTACGAAGCGCCTGACGATACGGCTGCGGCGGCTCGATTCGCCTGTCTGTTACTATAATTGAGGTACAACCAATCCAAGCTCAGACCGCAGCCAAAAAATTGGGCATCCTGAGTAAGTTTAGGCGGTACTTAATGCTGGGACAGTTTTTAAAACTTTACCAAGCTCAAGTCCGGTCGTGCATGGAGTACTGCTGCCACCTGTGGGACGGCTCAGCAAAGTACCAACTGGCTGCCCTTGACGTGCCCGTGACGCATCGCTGGTGGAAGCTAGACTGCAACATCTGCAACATCGGCACAAGGTTGCCTGTCTACCGGTATTTTATAGGATACATTTCGGAGAGTGCGCATCGGAATTGCACGACCTAATTCCAGCATCTCCATTCCGCCTTCGGAATACCAGGCGCGGGGAGGGGTTCCATCCTTATGTTGTTGATATCCCATCTGTTCGTACCAAGCGATTTGCTTCTTCGTTCATTATGCGAACGGCTAAGGAATGGAACAGCCTACCGGGCGTCTGTATTTCCCGAAACCTACAACCTTGAGATATTCAAAGCCAGAGTGAATATGCATTTACTGAACCCGCATGCTCCATCGTCGACCTCATCGTCGCTTACCATCAGGCGAGATCGAGGTCAAATGCGGGTTTAGTAGTCAATAAAACAAAAAAAAGTTCAAAGTCTTTCCAAACCTGTGTACCTTCAGCCACTTAGGAACTATCATATAAAATTGAGGACAAGCGGTTTTAGTCTGTCATTAAGTAAGATTAGAGATAGTAGTCTATACGCTATTATCAATTTACAAAATGCAAAACTGATTACAGCGAATCAGGCGGGTCTAAACATTTGACGCAGAATAGAAACAGATTTTAGGCCGGCCTGTCACCGTTATTAATGAATATTTGAATATCAGAAGCTACTTTACATATTTTAATACGTATTTTCGTCGTCAACAGTATTATTACGAACCTTTGAGGTGGAAAATTGGCCTTGATTTCATCACTACTTATAAATTCAGTATGTTTGTCAAAAAACTCAATTCTGATTACCTAAAAACGACTAAGTACCTTTAGAGGTATATGAGTTGCACCACTTTACTGGTCTAGGAGTTCGACACGTGTCTATACCTACGTCCTAGCCAGGGTATGTCTTCGAGGAGTCATCCTCAATGAGACACTGGACTTGTTAACCGATACTTATATTTCCAAAAAGTTTACTATACATGACGGTGGTAGACAATACCAGCCCGACGCGGGCGCAGACGCGTGACATTTAAAACTGCTGACATAATAATTCACAATGTAGAACACAGTGTGCACTGTGTCTGTACACAGTGTCCCTACATACCTAAAAAATATTTCTTTTTTCTTATTAAATTTTACTGAAAAATTAAACGTCCTTTGACTGACAATTTTGTACGTTTTATTTACCTACAGAAAATAAGATTCCTTATCAAAGTGTCATTGTAATGCAGTACCGATGTTTTGTATGGAAAATTTACACGATTATGTTTTAGTGTAAAGTGATACATGTATCATCCTCATACCCTTAAAACATTTGCATTTAATGAAATAGCATCATCCTTTATATGTTTCCTACTTTTTATTCACAGTCTGGTGCATCTTCAGCCAGTGTCCCTAGAACCTATTTCTATAGATATCCTGATCGACAACTTTCAAAAGTCCGTTATTTGTGTCACATACTCTCTGCCAGAACATGGCGACCTTGCTAAATTCATATAAAATTCAGCCACTTTCTAATCCATTTAAAACAAATATGTTAGTAACTTGATCCTATAGCATTTTAAAGAAAACGCTTACCTAGTTGAAGCAAATATATGCCAGCACAGCATAAACATAATGCAGACCCAGACTGGCCCAGGCCAACCCCAGACTTGTGACCTAAAATACCCATTCTGTAAGCAGATTAAATGGTTCTCGAGCACAGCTAACCGCTAGTGAGCTCAGCAAACACATTTCCTGTCCGCCAGTACAAACAGTCTATCTGAGAGTGTCTAGGGTCTCAGCCACTGAGCCACCGACGCTCTTTAATACGGACATATTTTTTTATATTTTATATAATATATGTCAGATCTGAGGGTAAGGGCATAGATGGACCGCTATCATTCTCCAGGTGGTCCTCACCCTGTGGTTCTATTTTGCTTTTTTTTAAACTTTTTTTTAAAACTAAATTGACTCAATCAACTTATTTTAGAGTTATTTAACAGCGAATTAGTTACTGCCTAGTTACTAGACACTAACTAGCCACGCTCGCTACCTAAAAAGGCGAATGTACGAGCAGTGTATCCTCCCAGTTATGACATGGCGATTGAAAGGCTCCAAGTGACACAAAGCGCGATGGAGCGTGCCATGATAGGCATTTCCCTCGTGGACACAGTGCCGAATATCGAGATCCGGAAAAAGATGAGGGTGCCGGATATAGCCAGTATAGTGTCCAGGTCTAAGTGGAGATGAGTAGGACACGTGTGCAGAATGCAGGACGATAGGTGGCCCCGAACACTGCCCGAGTGGGGCGCAGAAGTGTCGGTAGGCAGCCCGCGAGGTGGACCGACGACATTGTGAAGACGGCGGGGAGGATGTGGATGCGAACGGCTAGAGACCGAGGAGAATGGCGTGCACATGGAGAGGCCTATACCTCGTATAGTGTCGTCATAGTGCACGTGCAATGCCCACCTGAGCTTGCGACGAAGTAAAACACGCAGCAACAGCCGATACCACGTCATGCCGCCCCCCACTACCTGGCCTCTATAAAAGTGGGCGCCCGACCCGAGGTGGCATCATTCACTTGCGACTATATATATATAGTCCTCCTCGTCGAAACCGACAATGACCCCCTTCAGTTTCTAAAATATGCTCGGATGTGGCTGGCGAATCCGAACTTGCTGTTGAAGACCCGGTCACAGCGATCGCAGTAGAGTTGTCCGGCACTGTTGATGTGTTGTGGTAGGAAGGCTTTGGGCGGGTTTTCCTTACATGGCGTTTGGTATCAAGATATTATTAATATAATATATTATATTCATTATTTATATAATGTAAATATACTTTCAAACACAATATGTATATTGTTATTGAAATAAATAAACTTGGACTTAAACACGTTTGCAAATCGCCAGTGTGATAAGGCCCTTAGTTTTTATCTAACCTTATTCCTTTACTATACTTTCAGAGAACTTCTTTGCATAACAACGGGTTACTTTTTTAACTAAGCCCAATTTGCGCTTACTCTTAACCTTGGATTAACTCTTGGATTGTCTATGCATTTCATACAAAACTGACCTCGGTTTAGCATCCTTTACCCAAACCTGTCGTACTTTATTCGCTGCAAAACGCATTGCTTGTCATTACGAACAGACTGCGTTCGACACCCGCCGCCGATGGGTGTGATTGTCAAGATAGTAAGCATTTCGTCTTTACGTGGTCTTCTGGACCCTGTTGGTGCTGCTCTGCACTGGTCAATATACAGTCCACTAAAATTATCGAAGAACGCTTTGTGAGTGATACCCACTGCTCGTGAAGTGAACGGCAGAAATATAAAGCCGTGAAGAAGCGCTGCCAGGCTCCAGCTAAAAGATTGTGACGAACAAGCAGAGGACACCTGGAGGTGATCCAAGTGTATGTAGTGCAGCTTCCTTCCAATTCCTGTCTCCAGGTTTTTGTCGCACACCATTTCAAATAGCCTTATGGATTCTTGCCCCGTGGATCAGCGAATCTGCTTAGCTGACGCGTCCACAGTGTTAAACCTAAATAATGTTGGGCTCAAGTGGGCGTAAGATTCGATTGGATGAGTAACAGTGAGTTGGAAGAGAAAGACTTCCTTAAGTTTCGTGACATCTCTATCTAGATCTATGACGTAGAAAGGGATATCATGTATTTTAATGAAGATTTATCCTTAACAACGTTTCTTGCAACTGACAGTCAAACAATTTTTACATAAAATTCACTTTCACACACATCTTTTGAGAAAACGTGAACTTGCCAAGTGCTTACTGGCAGAGAGAACGGAGCCTTACTTATACGAAAACATAGTTATACGAGTACTTATCTAATCTGATTTGACATTAATAATTAATTTAATCTTTATGAAATTAAATATTAAAGTAAGGAACGAGTGAAAAAAAAGTTATAACTTGGATGAAAGAAAAAAGAATCGGCGGGCGTTCCTTCCTTCACGAGTGCTAAGTTACAACCTGTAAAATGGAAATACTAAACTCTAGTACCTACTAAGTCATATTTACAGAAAGTGTGACAAACGTCTAGTGGCTAGGACGTCGGACTCCCATGCAGAAGGTCCGGGTTCGAAACCATGTAATCCATGTACCAATGATCTTTTCGGATTTTTTCTTAGAGTTGACTGCTCTAACGGTGAAGGAAAACATCGTGAGGAAACCTGCATGTCTGAGGAACTTAAAAGTTTCCGAAGGCGTGTGAAATCCACCAATCAGCACTGGGCCCGATCGGTGCATCATGGCCCGTACCCCGTTGCGCAAGGGGAGGCCTGTGTCCCAACAGTGGGGACATTAATAGGCTGATGATGATGATGATGTAACAAATGTAAGGATGAATAGGCCAAATAGGTTCCAATCCAATCCGAGCACTTCAGGAATTCAAAGTACATACGCGAAATGTCACATACCTACTATAACACATACGCGAAATGACATATTAGTACGCAAAATAACATAATAGGTAGGTAACACTGAATAGTTAAGAAAAAAAATTAATAATTATTTGTGGCAAATGTTTATTTTGGAATAGTTTAGAAAACGCTTGTACCATTAACTTGAACCACCATAAAACCTGGCGAATCGCCAGCCACCACAGCCTGCGGAAGCCAAGATAGACGACAAAAGAAATAAAGTCAACTATATTCACGGCATATGCGAACATTGTATGTAATTTCTCTCTAAAGTAGTTGAAACATACCTATAACCTACAACCTTGGGATCTTCAAGACCAGAGTGAATAGGCATTTACTGGACCCGCATGCTCCATCGTCGCTTACCATCACGCGAGATCGAGGTCAAATGCGGGTTTAGTAGTCAATAAAAATAAATAAAAAATATACGACTACCTACAGACGCGTCAAACTGAGAACCTATTGTTTTTTGTTGTCGGTTAATAAAAAACCGGCCAAGTGCAAGTCTGGCCTTTCTTTATCTATAGGGATCTTTTTTTTTATATAAATTAAAATGTTTTTATTGTCTGTGTCTGTATCTATATATATTATATTATATCTATACGTCCCAGGCACTTGGAAACAAGTCTTTACAATTCCTTGTTGATCCATATTTGGTGGCACAGTGGCTAAGACACCGGACTACCATGCGAGAGGTCCGAGTTCGAAACCATGCAGTGCCATGTAACAATGAGGTTTTCGTATTTTTCGAAGACTTATGTACATTTACCGACTGCTCTAACGGTGAAGGAAAACATCGTGAGGAAACTTGCACACTGAGATGACCAGTGTGTAAATGGGGTTGGCACAAAAGATGCTCAAGGGTCGAAGTGCCGCTGGGTTATTCCCGGCTTATCATGAGATAAGATATTGTTTAATCCCACAGATCATAATACCAATCTAAATCTGCCTTTTTCTCAATTCCAGGTGCTGCCAAAACCTGCTAAAAGGAGGGTCGCAGAGGAAACCCGTGCGGGCCCACGCCGGTTGGTTGGGCCCGCCACTGCTGCATAACAGCAAACGGTAAGTGTCTTAATTTAATAAATTTTACACTTAATGAAAAGATTGTTTAAATTATAATTAATTATGGATTACTCACTCACTCACTACTATTACTCACTTATTATTTATTGTACTCCAAACCTTACCCACCATAAAAGTAGTCTAAACTCTCCTTAATCAAAGGTTTGCTGGAAGATATCCGTATGGGATCAGCCCGCCTTTGTACATATTGTAATGTTTTTATTTTCTGTGGTTTTTTTTTTCTTTTCTTAGTGTGTGTCTAATAAAGAGACTACAAACAAACAAACAAGAAAGTCAGATCTAGAGATCACGCTATTGTTACATACAATAGTAATAAATTAAAATTAAAGTAGATACCTATAGTAATGACAAATCTATAATAATACTAAATCTAAAACTAAACTTAGGTTAAGAAGAAGAAAAAAATAAAAACTAAAGATAAAAAATTTGGGCTAAGTCCCCCACATCCGGCAGTGTACCTAAGAGACTGCGTTGCCCCGTTGGATAGCTAAGCTGATCCGCTGGGCCAAATAGGAGCCAGCTCTTGGGTCTTTTGACGCGTCGACCAGGCGCTTTGCGAGGTCCTTGAAGACGCGGTGCGCTCCCGGGCCCCAGGGTCCCAATGTTTCAATTGATGAAATAAGGTCTTAATAATTAAATATCAAATGAAAAAAATAGTAATGCCATCATTAAATATTTCTAGCCAAATTTTTTTTGTCCGCGATCTGAAGTAAACGATCAAGAGAGAATTCTCTTGGGGTCCTATTACCATTCTTGAAATTGGAAAAAGCCATAAAAATCTTTCAATAGCAAAATCAGCTAGGTATATATACAAATAAAAAATATCGGCACGCCTCTGGAGCCTTAAAATTGCTCCCTATTCGCCTCCATTTGTAGCAAACAATGGCCTGGGCGCCGAGGCCATAAAAATAAAAATTTTCTCCTTTATACCCTACCTCGGTTGAATTCTAAGGAGCTCTGTAAAGAAAATGAAACACGTTTATTCCTTTTTGAATTGTTTCGGGCTGGTTTCGTGGTAGGGACTTTTACGGTTTAAAATATTTTTAGATAAGTTTGTACGAATATATACTTACACTTTATTCGGTCGGTAGAGCGTCGGTGGCACAGTGGCTAGGACGCCGGACTCCCATGCGGGAGGTCCGGGATGTACCAATGAGTTCTCCGGATTTTTTCGAAGACTTACCTACATTTACCGACTGCTCTAACGGTGAAAGAAAACATCGTAAGGAAACCTGCATGTCTGAGGAAATTAAAAGTTTCCGAAGGTGTGTGAAATCCACCAAATCAGCACTGGGCCCGCTCTCGGTGGATCATAGCCCGTACCCTCTCGTGCAAGGGCAGACCTGCGCCCCAACAGTGGGGACATTAATAGGCTGATGATGTGTATACTTTATTGTACATATATATCGTTGATGTAGATTTTTTTTGTCGTTTTGAAGGTGGTATAACTCAGTGTAGAGTTAGCCCATGGTGCTACCACCATATTACCAATTATTACCGTAAATCAGAAACACTTACATTGCTATGTTTTTCAGTTTGAAGAGCAAGAGAGCCAGCGTAATTACCGGATCATGAGGAACTTCGTCCAAGTCTTCAACGTTAGCAGCGTATCAAAAACCCTAATAACATTATAGTGAGGTGAGATGTCTATGGGCTACGGTGACCATTTACCATCAGGTGGCCGGTTTGCCTGTCAGCTCTCTTTATACCTACTTACAATAAGGAATAAGGAATGGAACAGCCTGCCGGCGTCTGTATTTCCCGAAACCTACAACCTTGGGATCTTCAAGGCCAGAGTGAATAGGCATTTACTGGACCCGCATGCTCCATCGTCGACTTCATCGTCGCTTACCATCAGGCGAGATCGAGGTCAAATGCTGGTTTAGTAGTCAATAAATATTTTTTTATCACACTAGTGCGTGAAGGACAAACTTGTCGCTACGATTGTTATTTCGCAACCCGAGTCGTCGACGATTAGGTTTTTTTTATTGACGCAGCCAGGCTGGAGACTATTTTCATATTCTTTTTTTTTTGTAAAATCACAATGTTACAAAGATATGCTAGAAGCGTGACTAGCCGTATCTCAATTTGAAATAAAAAAATACGGTATCGTAAAGAAAATGGAAGTCATAAAACGGCGCACGTCGGGTTTCGCATTGCATAACTAATATAATACCTATCTAATTCTGTAGGTAGGGTAAACCCTTTCTACACCATAGCTCTAGGTAGAGATGATGGAACTTAAGGAAGCCTTAATATTAAGGACGTTTCTTACAGCTCACGGATTGTAAATATTAAACATGTCAAGAAGTTTTTTGGTGTTTAATTGGATTTTTCTTTGTTTTAAATATGTTACCTGGTACAGTTACAGTTTTACTGACTGCTTTAGTAAAAAATATTAATTTTGAGGCTGTTTTTTTTTATTTTTCATAAACAGGATGTCCCAAAGAATAGTGTCAAGCAAGCTTATTATCTTTTAATTTTTTTTACCATTTATAAAAGTAAAAATTGAATTCACACACACCCTCAAACACACACACCCACACACACACACACACGCAGACACACAAACACACGCGCACACACAATGCATTCCCACCACCTCTTATTAACCTTATTGTTCTTTTTGTCTTTCTTCCAAATTTTCCCAAGTTCATTTGCACTGGTCACAGAAGATATCTGTCCTCCGAGATACAGGAACTACCTTGTTCGGAGGTCAGCGTTTATTGTAAACTAACTTGTTGCTCACTAATTTTATTTAGTTTAATATAACCTATGCTTAAGTTCTTACTGGCGTATGGACTATGAATCCTTTGTAATCTAACCGCACAAATAAACTTATTCTTATTATTTTTCTTAAATGCGCCATATTCGCCCGTTAATCAGCTCGAAAGTCGAAAAAAGTTCAAGCCTCCCTGAGAGAAGTAGTCTAAAAGTACCTACAATAGGAGTATAATTTTCCTCTCTGGTTCACCTTGACTCTAAATCCCTGTCAAAATTCAAACACAACTTTGTCTGCCCTCAAATTATGAAGCCGCCTATCGTAATATATAATATCAAAGGAAAACTAAAATTGACATTATAGAATATGAAAACCCTCCCCCTTACCCAATTATAGTTACCCTTTCATGTGTTCCTGATAACTAACTCACTAGTTTTCGTATTAATGATCTCTATAATAGGGTATTGTCCCTTGGATTTAAATACCACATATGTTACAAAATGATTTATTATTATGGTTAGATATCGAATACTTACCAAGGTTTGGGGTTGTTTTGTGTTCGCAGCTTTAAGTCCTTAAACCAGTTGTGACGGCCTATCGTCGTCTTCGTGGCAGTCCCTCTTTGCGAGGATGCCTTCTGCTAATCCGTGGTATATTGTTCTTGTCTCTGGTGCGTCTTGGAGTGGCTCAACAACCCGATCTTGGAGTTGCACTCGCGACCGCATATGCTGCATTTTGTCACCGTTGGCAGCCTGTCTCTCAAGGTCGGGTTTGCCTCTTTCTCCTTCCTCTTACGTCTTTTCTCTGCTTCAGCTTCCACCCTCCCCGTCTCGAAAGATGTTGCAGCTTTCTTCGGCAGGTCGCGCCATTTTGACTTGTTCAAGGCACTGTCCTCCCATGAGTTGAAGTTGATGTTACACTTTTCAGATAGTGCTTAAGGGTGTCTTTGTAGCGCGTCCTTTGGCCGCCCTGTGGTCTCTGTCAGCTGTGCATATAAAAGGGATTTTGGTAGCCTGGTGTCGTCCATTCTTGACATTAACAATAAGTGACTCGATACTAGGGATTTCTGCCTCCACCAGTACACTGACGTTTGTACGACGATCCGATCTCTTGGAAGACGGCCTATACCCTCCCAATCGACAATATTCCAGTTCATCAATAAAATTAAGTTATATGAGTACCAGAAATTATTATCAAATCGTGTTCTAACTAAATATGGTTTATGTACACCTGTCTGAAAAGTGGCATTTGATCAGCTGTTATACGTTAATTTTAAGGAACATGAAAGTTCCAACTAATAAAAAAGTCAGAGTTGTTCAGGCCGCCTGTAGCGTAGGCCTCTAACATGGCTTAACCACTGCTGTTGAACGACACGAACTAGGATGGTGACAATTAAGCCACGTTGGGCGAGGTCATAACAGGATTAGTAGGTAGGTGACATATTTCACCTGAGCCCCTTCGCGCCTCGAAGAGCACTTTAAGCATTATGTTTCAACGACACTACTAGCTGGTTAGTAGTATTTGACCTCAAGCTACACTAGCGCCGCAGTGGGAGAAGTTGGCGATTGTTGCCTACCATTCTTTGTAATATAAAAATATTTATCCGAATGATGAACGAAGGGAAAAGTAAACATACGAGTAGAATAGACACGTCGGTGTCTTAAATGAAAATTATTGTCCCAGCAAGGTTTGTACAATATAATAACAGTTGCCATTTCAACAAACAGAGCAGTAAAACAATCACCGTGTCGACGTTGCAGTTTTATGGCAACACTAAATTAGAAGATTTTAGTGAAAACAAAAAATGGATGGATTTGTTTTCATAAATAAATATAGAGCATCGGTGGCACAGTGGCTAGGACACCGGACTCCCGTGCGGGAGGGTTCGAAATCGTGCCGTGCCATGTACCAATGAGTTTTTACCAGGTCACACTCCATTGTGAGGTGAGTGAGGTCTTCAATTTTGGTGAATATATATACTAACATATAAATATAATTATAATATAATAAAGATAATACAGCGATGACAAAATAAAAACTAAAAGAGAATTTGTGGGTAAATTCTTTGTGTATTTATAAGAATAAAGTATAATTATATCACTAAGTATTAAAATTGTATTAAACAACAATAACCGTAACACACAACTTCAACATAACTAAGCTAAAACAACACAACAGATTCCATTCATAAATAACAATAGGATACTGGACTTAAAATAAGTTTAATCCCGCTTGGGTTGTATACAGTATTAATTCCGCACCAAAGTTTGAGTTTTCCGTTTTGCACAAACAATTCCTCAAAACATCTTATGGAGACATTACGTAACAATTCTTGGCTCCAGGAGTGGCTGATGGATGAGGGTTTACGTTAGTTGAGTGGATGGGCTTTTGGGAGCATCACTCATATTCATTTTCCAGTCACGAAATTAGCAGAAAATTAATACAAATAAAATTAATATAAGTTTATGTCATAACAATGTACTACAATTTTAATCTGAACTACGATTTTCTATTGACTTGTATTGATAAGTATCAAATATTAAATACATTTCATAAAAATAAGAAAATAGGCATAAATTGATGGTCAAATGTGAAAACAGAATTAAAATCCATTGAAAAATAAAATAGCTACAGGCAATCAAAAATCACACGGTAGAAAGAGACGGTAATCGATAATTGTGATGTCACTGTTATGTAGCGCCATACAAACAGGTCCTTGGCTACATAATAAAAACTGTTTTGCTAGACAGGGACAGAGCATCCCCCCACTACTAACTTTAACCATTAATATAGCTGATGTTAGTTGAGATATCCATATAAAACTATATATGTTTCCATATATAATATGTCTTAAATTTATAATGTAAATTAATTTTACTGAAAAAAAAATTAAACTGCTAATATTGACTGAAACAATCTTATTGCTGCAGTATAACTCTAGTCTCTACTGTACATTTATTAAATATAAATATTATTTATTTGTAAATATGGGTAATGCAGATGTTACATTGTGTTTCAGTATCCCCATATTCTGCCCGAAAGCGTACAAATTTTTGTTCAACGATGTTACGGCTGGCAGCTATTACTACAGCTACATTATGGTGGCACTTCACTTGGCGAATCGTGTTCGCGTATTTGCATTATTTCTATATATTTTTTACATGGCAATGTGTAGATAATCTATTTGATTATATTTGCTTTATTTGCACAATATGGCAAACAACGCGAACTCTACGATGTTACGGCTGGCAGCTGTCAACATTGTGGCGACACTTCACTTGGCGAATCGTGTTCGCGTATTGGCACTATTTGTCCGAACACGGCAATGTGTAAAGAATCTATTTGATTATATTTGCTTTATTTGCACAATATGGCAAACAACGCGAACTCTACGATGTTACGGCTGGCAGCTGTCAACATTGTGGCGACACTTCACTTGGCGAATCGTGTTCGCGTATTGGCACTATTTGTCCGAACATGGCAATGTGTAAAGAATCTATTTGATTATAATTGCTTTATTTGCACAATACGGCAAACAACGTACAACGGCAAGTAACAAACACGCGTTTCCGTCCACTTGTCGCTTTTTAAACTCATCAAAGGAATCAAATTTGAGTTATTTGTGGGTTCAGACCTTATGTTTGTAATACTTGCGAATACACCAAATATTTGGTCAAACACAGCGATATCACTACGCGAACACGCTAAGCCAAATGTGAAGTGCCGCCATCGGAAGTGTCGGAACTTGAACATCACTTTTTTACGATGTAGTCTTTCTTGTGCTAACATTATAGATAAAATTCGGAGTACCAAACTCTACAAAAACAAGAACTAGTATTTGTATCCTGTATGTTGGTTACAGTACAATTTTTTTTCTTTGTAGTTTCTTTAGCCTGATCATAAGCAACGAGACACTATAGTGTAACTGTGCACGTTCGAAGAAATTATTGAAAAAATGATACTAAAACGATAGTTTGTACATTTTTTTGCAATATGATTATAATAAGTTAGAACTATTTGACTTGGTGCCGTCGTCTACTTTCTTGAATCGCACCACTCGTCGGCGGCTCAATTTCCACCCGCACTTTCTAAATCCTTGGGTGTCTAACACGACCCGTTGTACACGAACGTTTCTGCCACGCACCTGTAAAATGTGTAACTCTCTCCCACCCGATGTTTTCCCGCAGCGCTACGACATGGGATGCTTCAAAAAGAACTTTAAAAAAGTCATCTCCCTCCACGGCCGGCAACACACAAGCAATACCCCTGGTACTGCACGTGTCTCTAGGCGACGGTGACTAGTTACCATCAGGTGGCCCGTCTGCCTGTTTGTCGTGGCTGATTTATAAAAATAAATAAATTAGTTAGCATAATTTGCATTCCCGTGTTCATTTCACACATTTGCAGCGACACGTTTAGGTTACGTCCTATCGAATGTGCCAGCCGTAACATCGTAGAATGATGAACAGACAACCTTAAAGTCCGTTCTCCTATCGTTTTTTTTTTTTTTAAATCCGGCTGTCTCTGATTTCAAGTTAACAGGCTGTCTCTCTCCACCACAATGCAAACTTAGAACAATTCCCATCAATCCTTTTCGAACTTATTGTCTGCCGATTCTGACGAGTTATTAATTATTAAAACGAAATTTCCTGACACATGGACTGACACGATTTGTCTAGTACGATTTTTTGGATTGACATGATTTGACAGTACGAGTTTTGCGACTTTTAGCAGCGTATTTAAATTATAGTGTGAGAAGGTATAGAGTTTGAGTTCGGTCTGTTTCCTGACCCCCCCCCCCCCCCCCCCCCCTTACTTAGACCCCTGTTTTAACAAAAGCTACTACTTTCTAAAAATCTGTACTGATGTAATTTATTATCTATCTACTATAGTCCAGCGGTTAGCGGTGTTGACCTTTTACTTTCGCGTACAGGGTTGCAATTTGGTACGATAGTTACACTCACCCATAACTTACTTTTAAGAAGTGTTGCCACGATGGCACCACTTGCACACATTTTAAAAAATATGTCACTTTTTCCTTTTTTTCGAAATTGTATGAAAATTGTTATAGAATAATAATAATAATAATTTTGTATTTGTAATTTGTATTTGGATACAATAAAACGGTATATGACGGATATCGTCCGCTATAAATTTTCTACATGGTCATATATTGATTTTACATTCTATGATCAGTTTAAAAGTTACAGCTGGTCAATTGATGGAAAGAAATATTATATTATATTTTATTTATTTGTCAGTTTCACAGCATATTTCATATTAAAAATATAAATCAAACAATTAAAAATCTATAAATGCCAGTTACGAAACCAAACTATTACAAAGCTATTTAAAAAGGTAATTTAGCAAATATGTTACCATTGTCTGCGGTTTTGTGAGAAGATTATTGAATGACCTTTAAGTTGTTGTAAAAATTGTTTTATATTTGTGGATTGATTTATTATTATATTTAATATATTGTGTGACACTATACTGTACATTGAGTACAGTATTAGTAGTGTCAAATATTTGAATTCACAGTGTTTTAGTGTTAACTGTGCAATTTTTTGTAATAATAAATAATTGATTTTCCAATTCGGGGAAAAAGCAGAATTTTGCTTTATAATCCTAAATTGTGCAAGAACCGAGAAAGTTGTGAACCTACGTCCCTTTGTGAATGTCTGACCGTGTGTATGGTCCAATTTGAGGGCACAACAATGAGGAAAATGAAAAATGGGGAAGATTTTGATAAGGGATAATTATGCCTTGAGTTTTGGGAAATTCTTCTATTTCTTATTTTATTTCTCATTTTCTTTGTAATATTTTTGTTAGTTATCTTACTCTATTCCCTTTTCTACTTTACAAGAACTGCTAATAAGCAAAGAAACATAAAACTTTTTACGTCTCTTTCACGTGCTAAGTTAAATATACACATTTATTTATATTATGTATTTTAGTCTCTTCTTCAATTTAAGAGCTATGCTCTTGTCGGTGTAGTAAACGCCACTGTGTCCTGTCTAGGGCCCTTTCCTTGACCTCCTTATACGACGCAACGCCAGCCTTCTCTTTGATTTGATCGAAGTAGCTTATCCTCAGTCTTCCTCTTCCCCGCTTGCCTTCAACTTTTCCTTCTATAAGGTTTCTTATGTATTCGTCGTGTCGTATAAGGTGGCCCACCATATTTCCCCTTCTATTTTCAATAGCCTTTAAGATGTTTCTCTTTTCTTTTACTCTCGTCAGTACCTCTTCATTTGTCACTCTCTCTGTCCAGCTTATCCTTTCCATCCTCCTCCAACATCACATCTCAAACGCCTCTAAATATTGTCTATCTCTCTGAGTCATGGTCCAAGTTTCGCATCCGTAAAGGGCTATGCTCCACACAAAAGATTTAACAAATTACTTTTATTTTACTAAATTTACTGTATATTAAGTAATAATAACCTTTTTCATATATTCACACTAATCTGTCGCTAATCTCTTTAATGTCCAATTAACTTCAGAGGTTGCCCGGCAGAGATCCCTTTAAGCGATTCTAGCTTCCACCAGCGATTCGTCACCTAATAAGGCGCTTAGCGCGTTTCTCCACTGAGTCAAGGGCAGCCAGTTGGTACATACTTAGCTGAGCCTTCCCACAGGTGGCAGCAGTATTATAAATAAAGACTTGAAACTGAAACTTTACTGAGGTTGTCTGGAAGAGATCGCTTTAAGCGATAAGGCCGCCCATATCGTGCTATTATTTCTGTAGTTTTTACTTTTCCTCATTTTGTGTACAATAAAGTGTTTCTATCTATCTATCTCTTTCCACACATTTAAGAGTAATTTAGGTGTTTCACTCTACATGCGGGTACGAGTATTTAGGTGTTTCACTCTACATGCGGGTACGAGTATTTAGGTGTTTCACTCTACATGCGGGTACGAGTATTTAGGTGTTTCACTCTACATGCGGGTACGAGTATTTAGGTGTTTCACTCTACATGCGCGTACGAGTATTTATCGTAATAAAACGTTCTGAAATAATTTCGTTGTTGCAATAATTCATTTTCCGGAAAATGGCCGCGGTTGTCGCCTTAAGAGGTCGGCTAAATATGAAATATTACGGTTTGTTTTCGTCATTTGAAAATAGAATGAAGCTATTAAAAGTGGAATAATGTTTTATTTTATAAATAGAAAAAATAAATGTACAGTGGACAAGCTATAACCCTTTGTCGCTTTAAGTAGCAGCTAGTAGCGTTAAGTAAATTTAAATTTGAAATTATGTACAAACCTATTATAACATAATGCACATTAGATCCTATCCGTAAACCTAGCTGCACGGTGTCTGATGAGGTCTCCACGAACATTTCAGAAGCACTACAGAACCTAGGCAGCCTGAATAAAATTCTAATAGTGTCATATTGCGCTTTCAGCATTATGTGGTCCTCCTGAATATATTTAGTCCACAGCTGCGGCGTATATCGCGGTTGGCAATAGGCCCTAAACAACGCTAGCTTGGCTTCCCGGGAGAAAATTTAAATTAATGGTAATTATCAGACAGCTCCTGAATATTAAAAACAACCCAGCCTTTTAATCACGAAACACAAAAATAACCCCAAAAAAGTCCATAAATAGTTTGAGATTATTCTGGCTAATGAAGAGACATTTTTTCTTAAAAACACTACGTAATTTCAGAACTCCCTTTGTACCTACCAATTTATTCTACTCTTATTAGTAAAAAGAAAATAAATTCACGAATTTAGTCTGAAAAAGAATCTAATTACGACGCCCCATTAAAGGTAACGAGCTAATTCCAAGGGCTCGGAGAAATCCCTTCACATGATCTTAATGTTATAGCGGACAACTTCTTAAGGTTGCACTGTACCACTCTTTCCATACTGTTAGTGAGTTTTAATATTCTGGCTGTAGCAATAACCCCCTTGAGAAAACCGAAAGGTTACCACTCTTTCCATACTCATAGTGAGTTTTAATATTCTGGGTGTAGCAATAACCCCCTTGAGAAAACCGAAAGGGTACCACTCTTTCCATACTCTTAGTGAGTTTTAATATTCTGGGTGTAGCAATAACCCCCTTGAGAAAACCGAAAGGGTACCACTCTTTCCATACTCTTAGTGAGTTTTAATATTCTGGGTGTAGCAATAACCCCCTTGAGAAAACCGAAAGGGTACCACTCTTTCCATACTCTTAGTGAGTTTTAATATTCTGGGTGTAGCAATAACCCCCTTGAGAAAACCGAAAGGGTACCACTCTTTCCATACTCTTAGTGAGTTTTAATATTCTGGGTGTAGCAATAACCCCCTTAAGAAAACCGAAAGAGTACCACTCTTTCCATACTCTTAGTGAGTTTTAATATTCTGGGTGTAGCAATAACCCGCTTAAAAACCGAAAGGGGGGTATTCAGTATTTTTAACTAAACAAATTTCACAATGGGGCCAACTCTGAAATTGCGAAAAACTATCAGCTGTTCTATACAAAAGCTCAATACCCTAAATATATACCCTATATTTCTAAAATTAAGTGTATAAAAGTGATTTAGTGCCAACCAGCAAACCTAAGACGCATTTTTTTTAAATATAAGTACAATTTATAATTAAAGTTTAATTTTATTATGTATGCAGAATAATATAAATTAACCTATGTATTTTATAAAGAATTTAAATTCGGAAAAATTGCTTCAGGGTCCTCTTAACATTAAAATGAACACCTTAAATGCAAATTGAAAAAAGGCGGAACAAAGTAAAGTTTTATAACGAAGCCCTAAAATTATCTTTATAACCTAACAAAGTTCCGTGAAATAGGACATTTGAGTTTCATGCATTTTTTCCTGTTTACTAAAGACGATGTCTCTATTTACCGAATAATTAATAAAAATACCTACCAAAAAATACCAAAGTGCTTGCTTGCTTATCGTATGGTTAGTGGCCAACCTATTTGTCAGAGTTGTTCAGGCCGCCTGTAGGCATCTGACATGGCTTAACGACTGCTGTCGAACGACAACAACCGGAACCGACTGCTTAACGTGTTCTCCGAGGCACGGAGGAGCTCAGATGAAATATGCCACTAGCGGTCACCCATCCAGGTACCAGCCGCGCCAACGTCGCTTAACCTGCACGATCACTTTCGGACCGTGCTCGCAACTAGGCTACGAGCTCCTCGAATACCAAAGAAAAAAATATAAAGTCCAATGAATCACCCAGCAGAAGTTGTACTGTTACCCAAAGGGATATCACCTCAAAAAGCTAAACAATAATAAATGAGATTTATGAAAAGAGTTCACCTAAAATATTTTTTTAAGATTTCGTACCTCAAAAGGTAAACACGAAAAATCATTTTGTTGTCCGTCAGTGAGAGTTCTCAGGGTTAGGAGCGCATCAAAAACCCTCTTGCAATATTAGTGAGGTCAGAATCAGATGTCTGTGGGCGACGGTGACCAAATACTGTCTGGTGCTCATATGCTCATCTTCTTTCATTCAGCATAAAAAAAACCTACGTATACATTCGTAGGCTTAATTTGTAATTGAAGCTGTGACTTATTTATTTTAATTAATGCCTATATATAATATGTACACAATTAGTTTTAATATTATAAATATATATTAAATAAATATATCTAGATATATAAATGTAGACAGAAGAATTCAGCTGGGTTGGGCAGCATTTCGAAAGTTACGTCACATCTTCTCGTCGCCCATACCTCAATGTCTAAAGACAAGAGTCTTTAACCAGTGCCTCCTACCAGTAATGACCTACGGAGCCGAAACGTGGACACTGACGGTGCGACTGGTTCACAAATTGAAAGTCGTTCAGCGTGCTATAGAAAGAGCTATGCTCGGAGTATCTCTGCTGGATGGAATCCGAAATGAGGAGATCCGGCATAGAACAAAAGTTATCGACATAGCTCATAAGATTAGCAAGCTGAAGTGGCAGTGGGCCGGTCACGTCTGTCGCAGGACCGACAACCGCTGGGGTAGACGTGTTGTGGAGTGGAGAGCGCGTTTGGGCAAACGTAGTGTGGGACGCCCCCCTGGTAGATAGAGCGACGATCTGCGTAAGGTGGCTGGAAGCGACTGGATGAGAAGAGCCGAAGATCGGGCTCAATGGCGCGCCCTGGGAGAGGCCTATGTCCAGCAGTGGACTAGAGTAGGCTGCTGCTGACGATGAAGACGATATAAATGTATATATTAATATATTTTATAAATTTATAATAGTCATATAATCTCTTTAACTTAAATTGTAATTCTAAATTCTAATTCTGGAATCTGAATGTTAGATTGACACATAACATTGTAAAGCGGTCAATGTGTATATTCATGTAACCTCCACGACACACGTTGCGTGTGTGGAGGTTGTAGTTTAATGTGAAATGCTTATTAATATGTGGTAAATGAATATGTTTTTTCTATTTTCAAATATGTGTGTTGTTTTCACTAATAACGTCCATTAGACCTACTGTTAATACGTTAATTATAATGATCTTTCATAATTAATTATGAAGCCTTAATATCTTCAAATAAGTACTGTCTTCCCAGGCAGTCATAATCCCGCAGGAGATTGGGCAATAAATATGAACAATAATAATAAAAACCGAGTGTTATTATAACACAAGCGAAACAGTAATACTAAATGCTCACAATTATGGGTGAATGTTAACAGAATGCTTCTAAAATATACTAGTTAGAAACATACTGCATTTGTGTGGTATTTGAATTTGCTTTATTTAAAGCAACTAAAATTATATCTTTAAATAATATTTCAGAAAAAAATTTAAATTTGACATGGCCTCGGGCGGCAAATTTTTCGGTAACGGTACAGATGGGCGGGCCGACTGCAGAAGGTGGAATTTAAAAAGTCACTAGAGATATATTATGTCAATTGCAGATGATAAATTAAAAAAAAAGAAATTATGTAATCCATAAGAATCATCTGCAATCCATAAGGATTAAACTGTCCATGTGTCCATAATATAATGATCCATTAGGATTAAACAATTTCATGGACATATTTACACATATTTTTAATAGGTTTTATTTATTTCGCAATTAAGGGGCGAGGGCGGCAAATTCAGGATTCGTCCCGCGGGCAGGAAAAATCTACGCTATTTTATTGCAGAATTTCGAAATTATGGGTGAGGGATGGGGGCGGAAAATTCTGGAATCGCCCCCGGGGCGGTAGAAATCAACGCTACGCCACTGGTAGCGTAGATTTCTACCGCCCCGCCGCTTCAATGGTAGGTCATTACGGAAGAGTCTAGGAAACATCTAGGAAAACAGACCAGATTCAATTAAGTTAAGTGCATTTCTTGTCTAAGCATTAACTAACTTTAAATGTTCCCGGCTTAAAACCTCGTTTAAGTTAGGTTTCATTATGTGTCTAGACTTTAAAGCTAGTGTTAATTAAATGGAAGGACTACGGGTATGGATTATGATAGTCATTAATAAACATGAAGGGGTTTTCAGGAAAACACTTGAAGTTATTAAAAGTGGTGCTTTTAGCTGTGCAGAGCACAGAAATTTATAGTAGCGCCCTCTTCTCTAGAATGATGATGTGAGCACTGACAGCGAGCTAAAGGGTTTGGGCAAATGCACGAAATAGTTCCATACACTTGCTTGTGTATGGGAAAAAGCTAACATCGCATGCGCCAACTGGCAGACGCGGTTTCCATATAAAACTTATTCATAATAATTATTGTAAGACATATTTATTTCAAAAGCTGCTGAAAGTTTCTTGCGCCGCTTCTTTCCTTTCAGCTACAGCACCTTACGAAGCGGTGGTAGAGTAAAAAAAAGTACACTGTAAAAATGTACTATAAGGTACTTACTTACATTAAAAACATTTTGATTTGATTTGACTTCTATGTAGTCTTTTTCACAGAGGACGGTAAATCGAACATTTATAAAACCTTAAATATATTACGGATTCTCAATGATTAAAGTTAAGTCTTCTGATTTGTATCGGCTGAGTCACAGAGAGTACACAAAGGAAGACTTCCAACTTCATCAGTGAGAATCCGTATTTTATTTAGGTTTTCATACAATTTCGATGTGCCTTCCTATGTGAGGAAGACTATTAGAGAGCAATCCATAGGGTGAATTTCAAAATCTTTCAGAATCACCCTTGCATAGTAGAGTGCCCGTCAATATTTATGGCGCATCTGAATTTAGGCACGAGTCGCATTCCAGCACATGTTTTAGGTGTTATCGGGGTATAGAAGAGCGAGGGAGCGGGGCATGGCCTCCTCCATACCGCGCGGCGGCCCGTACTACCTAAAATCATGTTTTGGAATACGACTCGTGCCTATATTTAGGCGCAATAGCAATGCTTGCATTGCTGTGTTTCAGTCTGAAGGTTAAGAGAGCCAGATTAATCACCACCACATTAGCAATACTCCACCCTAAGTCTCCACCTAAGTTCTCACGAACCTTTGAATTATATTTATCTGACGATTTTTACGTTCTCAGGACTGGCCTATATGTATTCTTTAATGGATATTACAATTTACAATTTACAAATATCGTACATAAATTGTTAATAGTTCATTCTGTTTATATTGTATATGTTGTTTCTTCGTCTTCTTCAGGTCCTAGAGCACCTAGTGGTGCATAGGGCTGAGACAATATTCTTCCACCGCGCTCTATCAGATACCGCAGGCTCTATGGTTTCCCAGGATACTTCAGCCGCTTCCAGGTCTTTTTGAAGACTACGTTCTACGTTTCCATGTAACCCTGGGTCTTCGAGATCCTCCTGTATATGTCGTTTAATCTATTTTATTTTATTCAATTTCTAATGTATACTTTTTTGTCATAGGTATATAAGGACATACGCATTACTTATTAATTATTATAAAATCTGTAAAACTGTTCATAAAATACTACGTACTTAATGAAAATTCGATTCTTCAAATCTTCGAACTTCGAGTATCCTGGATAAATGAAACTTTCTAATCTCACTCGAATTTTTCAGTTCTAATTTGTATACATGGCAGAATTTACAGTCAGATTTGTTACCCCCTCTATACCGAACAAAAACATAATCGTTTATAGTATTACCGTCAGCCACGTAAAATGGCCTTGAAATCCACAGTAAAAGTCTAAAACAAGGCGTTTCGGGGTTTGTCGATGTAATTTGCATATGCCATTACCATCGCCTCCGAGAATTCCGGTTAGTCTAAACGTCACTTTCTATAATTGGAAAACCGCCTGAGGTGTGTTTCAAAACCTGATTACGTTTGGAAGTGCTATAGGCGTAATTGAATTGTATTTGTTTCAATTATTTTTAGATAATGCTTGGTATTTAGCTGTCCTCCTCGGTGTCTGCTGGGCAAACAACCGTCATTCAATATTATTTGTATTAAATGTTTTTAAGAACAACACATCGTTCTATAACCCTATTGTGCGAATGTATAGATTGTTTAACGAAATCTCTTCGAACAGTAACAATAAGCCATCGTTAGACTTATTCGATCCTAGGCCATTAGTTTTTAAACGACGGGTTAAGGATGTCCTCAAGTAAGCTATCCACGCACCTACTATATAATTTTTACTTTGTTATTTTTATTTTTCAATAGGTATTTTTTAATCATTACATTCACTAGTATTTTATGCTTTTCCAACTAAATTTTGCACAACAATCAATTTTCCACTTCCTAACCATGCTGTGTTTACACGTTAAGGGTTACGACCTAGCTCATAACTTTATATTGATTTTTCTGTAATTTTTCTGGTTGTAATCTGTTGTGTTTACCTAATAAATACAATTTAAAGTTTCAAAAATTATTATGGTGTCAGATATCTCCATGAACAGGGTTTAACAGAGCCAGTTGCTTCTACGTAACACAGACAAGCACCAGTGATGTTATGATTCAAGCGACAGAATGCCAAGACTACTTTGCTCTACTCGCCAACAGATGGCGTTGAACGGCCTGTTCATACGAATTCGATATCGCCGTGCAAACCTAGAACGCGCTGACGATATTTTCTCCGGCTTCACAATATACACAAGTTCTGATCACACACAATCGGACACCCATCCCCTGACCTCGTCTGAAGGAAGGTCTTTTTTTTAAATAAAATTAGTTTTAATTATTTACAAGTTACATAATAACTATATAGGAATAGGAAGGTCTTACCTTACCATACTTTAGATATAATGGCTACCGAATTCTATCATGTGGGTGCCTGACACTCTCTTGCTTGATTTCTATTGTTAAAAGCTGCTTTCAAAAGCATAGAATTTTCTCCCATAGAATTAACTTTTATAATAGTACAAATTGATTCAACCTTGAAAGCTCTACTTAACCTGTCGACTCTAGGAACTAAGTTAAATTATTCCCTCGCTTCAAGTCGTTCGTTAATCCGGCATTACGTTTTCACAGACACGCAAGCACAGATTGTAATAACAATAAGTTACCAACGAAATCTCTTGGGGAATATTGCTGGAACGAGGCGGTTTTAAATTTAAATGTAGACCTACATTTAGATTTGTGTCTGTATCTACGGTATTAAAAACCTCGGATGAAAGAAAAAAATGGAAGAGACACA
The DNA here is from genome assembly GCA_947369225.1 of Hofmannophila pseudospretella. Taxonomy (NCBI): domain Eukaryota; kingdom Metazoa; phylum Arthropoda; class Insecta; order Lepidoptera; family Oecophoridae; genus Hofmannophila; species Hofmannophila pseudospretella. The sequence goes on from OX376324.1 coordinate 2,019,541, forward strand.
GGGACGCTGTGGCGCAAATTTTATTTGTGAAAAGATCTTGCAAATGATAGAAAAATGTATGGCTAACTTTGACATCCAATATCATCTCTCCTGATTATTTTAGCCAAATACATTTAATTCCAAAATGAGCGTTGTTTATCGATCTTTTTAATGATACAGGGTGGACCAAAAGTCCGTTAACATTTAAAATGGTTATAAAAAATACAAATGCTACTTTAGTGAAAAACTGTTTATTTAATAATAAAGTAGACAAATTAGGATTTCACTTTTTAAAAATAACATCATTCAAATGTGACCCTTGTTCATCCTGGCACACCTGTAACCGGGAACGGAAATTTTGCATGACCGCCCGACAAGTGGTTGGTGAAATGTTCTGCATTTCCTCGCGTATATTTTCTTTTAATTCCTCAATAGACACTGGGTTGCTGATGTAAACTTTACTTTTGAGATATCCCCAAAGGTAAAAGTCCATTGGAGTTAAATCCGGGCTGCGGGGTGGCCAGTGAATGTCACCTCTTTTGGATATGACTTTTTGGCCAAAAATTTCACGAAGTGCTGCTATAGAGTCATTGGAGGTGTGACATGTTGCCCCATCTTGTTGGAACCAAGAGCTTCGATTAAAGCCTGAGAAGTCCTGTAATGCTGGAGCAAAAAAATTCTGTAGCATCACAATGTATCGCTCTGTATTAACGGTGACGGCGCGGTTTCTCTGATCTTCATAAAAATATGGACCAATGATTCCGCTGGCTGACAATGCGGCCCATACAGTGACCTTGGGCGAGTGTAAAGGTTTTTGGTGCTTCAAGTCCGGGTTAGTGTCACTCCAGTATCTGCAATTTTGTCGATTGACATGTCCATTTAGGTGGAAGTGTGCCTCGTCTGAGAAAAAGATGTTATTGAAGCTCGTAAACCTCTCAAGCACTTCGTTAGCAAACTGCAGTCTCTGAGCAGGGTCATTTGGCTTTAAAGTCTGTACAATTTGAATTTTGTAAGGATGTAAATGTAAATCTTTGTGTAGAATGCGATTTAGAGATGTTCTGGGCACATCTAAAGCACTAGACCGCTTTCGAGTAGAGAGACCAGGTTGTTCTCGAACAGACGCTCGTACACGCTCTATGTTTACTGGATCGCGCGATGTCCTAGGTCGGCCGGATCGTGGTTGACTTAAAGTTGAACCTGTTGTTTCGAACTTCTGTACCCATTTTTTAATCGTTTGAATTGTTGGTGCTTGATTTCTGTTCCGTATATTGTAATGATTACAAAATTTCCGTTTAGCTTCGGTCGTTGAATCGTTGTTTCGATAGTACTCGCGTACGCAAAATGCGCGTTGCGCTCCGCTGAATGACGCCATGGTACTAAATCCCTATTAGTAGCTCTCGCTTGTAGTAATACCCCCCGCGCCAATACCCCGCCCGCGCCGACGCAGCGACCTATTCAAATGTTAACGGACTTTTGGTCCACCCTGTACTATTTGTTTTTACATATCTTTAAAATTGACGAAGTTATTAGCTCTTGAAAGAAGACATAAAAGTGTGAGACTCGATGCCCGAACCGTCTCCCATACTTCACGATGTTTTCACATCAAAAAGTCTGTCTCTCCTAATGGATAGGCAATTAATGCAATTTTGTATCGGGACCTTTGTCACCAAGTCGATCGGGTGAGGTGAAGTACGGGTTCGGCAAAATCTTGACAGCATTCGCGCTGTCTGTAAGACCGGAATATCATACAATGAAAATTGTCAAATTACATTTTATTGGATTTTTTTTAAATTGTAACCCTTGATGATAAACATTAGCCTGCATAGGAGCGGGCACGCGTTCGTTCCTTTATGGAAATCACAACACTTTTCACTGACAAATATTCTGACAAGTTTAATATTGTCACCGACAGCTTGTGGCTGGTATTCTCTAACATAATTTGTTGTTGTATCTTCTGTTTCAAATGCTAATAGCTAGAACTTATTTGTATGAAAATATCGAGCTTGTATTGAATTTGCTTTTCTTAGCCACCAGCCATTGCGACATAAGCTTTTTGCCCTTCGGGATCATATGACCGGATATTCTACAATAACACTTTGGCACGACAGTTTTGAGTCATACATATGAAATTAATTTTCTCGAACACATTTTCTCATTAACGTAACATAAAACCTTTGACAGACCTCCAACTAGACTGAATCATAGTAAAAGAGAGACTTTATACATATAAATATACCCGTTTCGGTTTGAGTGTTGTGTGCGCCATCTAACTATACTAAATAAACATATAACATGACTAAATACATCTGCTTTGAGTTTCCTAGAACTTTTATTAGATTGTAAATTCTAATTAGCAGGGATTCTAATAAAAATTAGATTGTAAATTCTAATTAGCAGGGATTCTAGGAAGCTCAAAGTAGGTGTATTTAGTCAAAGTAAAACAGAGATTTTATATAAATATACCCGTTTCGGTTATTAGAATTTACAATCCAATAAAAATTAGATTGTTAATTTCAATTAGCAGGGATTCTAGAACGCTCAAAGCAGGTGTATTTAGTCATAGTAAAAGAGATACTTTATATAAATATACCCATTACGGTTATTATAATTTACAATCTAATGAAAATCAGATTGCAATTTTAATTTTTTTAATTCTTGGAAGCTCACAAAGCAGGTGTATGTAGTCATAGTAAAAGAGATACTTTATATAAATATAGCCGTTTCGGTTTGAATGTGTGCGTGCATGCGCCATTGCTATGCACTACTGAGTCATAAAATCTCATCTAGTATTACCTCGATTGATCAAATGAGATTTTATGTATAGTAGGCGTATGTGAAAATACCTATGAGATAAAAGGTATTACAAACATCAAGCTTGTAAATAAATCCTTACAGATGACCTAACTCATCATACTGATCAGAATAACAAACAACTTGAACCTTAAACATTTAGTACGGAGAAATCCAATCAATTTTACTCAAATCGTTATTTTAATGAATACTTAATATCCCTTTGCTTTTAACGATTAATGGAGTGAATTAACTCGGCCGTTTAAAAGATAACTGCCGACTAGATTGAGTAGACGGTGATTGTGGAAATCCCTTAATTTCTTTAATGTAGGTAGACGAATAAGATAGCAGTTTATGCTGAAAGTAATAAAGGTGATATAAAATCTGCTGTTCATTTCGTTCATATTCATTAGCTAGTCTAAGTTGAAATTGAGTTTGAATAGATAACTTATAAATACCCTTGAAACGATGTCGACTTCATCGTCCATATCAACCTCCTTGCCATCAATTTCAACCTCATCGTTAGCGTTTATCTCACCTCATTTCGTGTTGGCATCTTCATTTCTTCATCTATATTTACTAAATTCAAATCATATTTCTATTCCATTTCTTAATTCCATTATTCCATTAATTTCATTGTTTTTACTTATTCTCTCTGTATTTTTGTCCTGAACGGACGTATGTCCGTTTTATAAAATTTTCTCCTACTACTACCTATTTTCTACTATTGTGTTGTTCTGTCCTGATAAATATAATATCTATTACCAAGTTCTTCTATTACTTCATCTGCACACTGTCCTAGAACCCTGCTAGACGGTACCTAGAGGGCAGACTCCAGCACCCTGACCTAGAAACCCTCGCCAAATTGCAGAATTAAATGGTACTATATTTTTCACAGCGAACTTCTTAACAATGATTATAAAACTGCCTATGGCGCTCGGGTTTTTATATTCCTGGTCAGGGTATTCAAGACATATCTACGTAGTACATACATATCATCATCATCATCAGCCTACTCTAGTCCACTGCTAGACATAGGCCTCTCTCAGGGCGCGCCATTGAGCCCGATCTTCGGCACTTCTCATCCAGTCGCTGCCAGCCACCTTGCGCAGATCGTCGCTCCAACTAGCAGGGACGCCCGTCCCACACTACGTTTGCCCAAACGCGGTCTCCACTCCAGAACTCATCTACCCCAGCGGTTGTCGGTTCTGCGATAGATGTGACCGGCCCACTGTCACTTCAGCTTGCTAATCTTATGAGCTATGTCGGTAACTTTTGTTCTATGACGGATCTCCTCATTTCGGATTCGATCCAGCAGAGATACTCCGAGCATAGCTCATATATACATGCATACATACCTTCTCGCTATATCTCTGTGATGCCACGCTTCTCTAGCTTCCTCTTAGTCATTCGTCGTTTCACGTATGCTCGGTGTTGGGGTCGTCTGCTCTGTATCTTAAAATCTAAGAGCACTCTGTCAGTCTGGTTTTTAAAGGTCTTTCTAGAACGACTCCGTAGGATAGTATCTACTTTATTATTTCACGCTTCATAATCTTCCTAATAATATCGAGTGCTTTTCTGAGATATTTCACCCACGGGTATCGAAAGATATTGAAAGGTTTTGAATTTTTTTAGATCCTTCAACTAGTAGACCGATCAATCGTTGACTTGACCGAAACCATAGAATATTTTTTTTTTTTTTTTTTTATGTATAACTAAACCCGCATTTGACCTCGATCTCGCCTGATGGTAAGCGACGATGAGGTCGACGATGGAGCACGCGGGTCCAGTAAATGCCTATTCACTCTGGCCTTGAAGATCCCAATATATTAATTTTGCCGAACGTAACGTTATCGTACAGTTCCTGATTAGTGGTAGGTATGCGAAAAGCCTAGCGTGGCGATTAGGGCATTTCCTCCTTCATGAATAGCGCAAAAAGAAAACGGCCCCCAGTTCCCGGCCGCCCCACTATTCCTGGTCACGGTAGCGGCCATGGTAACGGTGGGGTAGGGGGTGCGAAGAATCCCCGGGCTACGGTAGGCTACCAAAACAAACTGGCACTGGCGACGTATAACGGACGAAGTCTACGGCTGGACGAGCACATTGCGCAGCTCGAAGTAGACTTGGAGAAGATACGATGGCACGTTCTAGGGTTATGTGAGGTCCGAAGAGAGGGGGAGGACACATTAACCCTTGAATCGGGCCATCTACTCTACTTCCGAGAGGGAGACCAACTTTCCCAGGGGGGTGTCGGGTTTCTCGTCAATAGGTCCCTCATAGACAATGTTGTTGAGGTCTCCAGTGTGTCGACAAGGGTAGCGTATCTTGTCCTTAAGTTAACCGAGAGATATTCTCTCAAGGTTGTACAAGTTTACGCACCGACCTCGACACACTCGGATGATGAAGTGGAGGCTATGTATGAAGACATAGCCAAAGCCCTAAACAACACCAGTAAGGCACACTTCAATGTTGTCATGGGGGACTTTAACGCGAAAGTGGGAGTACGGACTTGCAGCGAATCGAGGGTTGGGCCATACGGCTTTGGCGGCAGAAACCACAGGGGGCAAATGCTTGTTAACTTCCTGGAGATGGAGGGCCTTTTCTTAATGAATTCTTTCTTTAAGAAGGGACCCCATAGGAAGTGGACTTGGCAAAGCCCCGATACTGTGACGAAAAATGAGATCGACTTCATTATGACGGATAAGAAGCACATATTCAGAGATGTCTCAGTGATCAACAGATTCAAAACCGGTAGTGATCACCGACTGGTCCGAGGCACTCTGAATATTGACTTTCAGCTGGAGAGACGCCGTCTAATGAAGCCCACGCTCCGACCTACTCTGCACCAGGCCGTGGCAGGCTCCGACCGGTTTCAGTTAGAACTTAAAAACCGATTCGATGCCCTGGAAACCACAAATAATATTGACGAGAATCTCCAAAACGTGGTGAGGACTATTAGGGATGAAGGAGTAAGGTTTTGTCGGTTGCAGCGCACAGGCACGAAGTCGAAGCTCTCGGACGGGACTCTTATGAGGGAAAGACGCGAAAACACACAAGCTACATCGTCAGAACAACGGGCACTCAATAAGAAAATAAGGAAGCTGATACGACGCGACCTCCGAAGCTTCAATACACGACTCATAAAAGAGGCGATAGAGCAGAATAGGGGGTCAAAAGTGTTCGTTCAGCAACTAGGGAGGAGCCACCTGACGAAGCTCAAAACTTCTAGTGGCAGGACCGTCACCTCCAAGCCAGAGATACTCGCCGAGATCGAAGACTTTTATGGCCGACTGTACGCTGCTCATGCTCCGCGGCCTGAACCGACAATCGAAGATCCTAGAGCCACGTTAACCCGACACTATACCGATGAACTGCCAGATTTTAGCCTAGACGAGCTCGGGCTGGCTCTCAAACAGCTTAAGAATGGAAAAGCCCCTGGTGAGGACGGTGTCTCTTCTGAGCTCCTTAAGGCAGGAGGAATCCCTGTACTGAGGGAACTTCGGAAGCTCTTCAACTCCGTCCTACACTCTGGGAGAACTCCGGAGGCGTGGAACAGGAGCATTGTAGTTTTGTTCTTCAAAAAAGGAGACAAAACTCTGCTCAAAAACTACAGACCCATCTCGCTCCTGAGCCATGTATATAAGCTGTTTTCGAGAGTCATCACGAATCGTCTTGCGCGGAGATTAGACGACTTCCAACCTCCGGAACAGGCCGGATTTCGGGGAGGCTTTGGCACCATAGACCACATCCACACTGTGCGGCAGATTATACAGAAAACTGAAGAATATAATCAGCCCCTGTGTCTTGCATTTGTGGACTATGAGAAAGCCTTTGACTCCGTCGAAACCTGGGCTGTTCTAGAGTCCTTGCAGCGTTGCCAAGTCGACTGGCGATACATCGAAGTGTTGAGATGTCTGTATGACGCCGCGACGATGTCTGTCCAAGTACAGAACCAGCAAACAGGACCCATCCAATTGCGCAGAGGAGTAAGACAGGGAGATGTCATATCTCCGAAACTGTTCACGAACGCATTGGAGGATGTCTTTAAGACCCTGGACTGGAAAGGACACGGCATCAATATAAACGGCGAGTACATCTCACACTTACGTTTTGCCGATGATATAGTCGTAATGGCGGAGTCGCTGCAGGACCTTCAAGAAGTGCTGGACAATCTCAATGCTGCTTCACGACGTGTCGGTCTCGGGATGAACTTGGACAAGACTAAGGTCATGTTCAATGACCATGTCGTTCCGGGACCGATTATCGTCGACGGTACGGCCCTCGAAGTTGTGCAACAATACGTCTACCTCGGGCAGACTGTGCAATTAGGTAGAAACAACTTCGAGAAAGAAGCCGACAGAAGAATTCAGCTGGGTTGGGCAGCATTTCGGAAGTTACGTCACATCTTCTCGTCGCCCATACCTCAATGTCTAAAGACAAGAGTCTTTAACCAGTGCGTCCTACCAGTAATGACCTACGGAGCCGAAACGTGGACACTGACGGTGCGACTGGTTCACAAATTGAAGGTCGCTCAGCGTGCTATGGAAAGAGCTATGCTCGGAGTATCTCTGCTGGATCGAATCCGAAATGAGGAGATCCGGCATAGAACAAAAGTTATCGACATAGCTCATAAGATTAGCAAGCTGAAGTGGCAGTGGGCCGGTCACGTCTGTCGCAGAACCGACAACCGCTGGGGTAGACGAGTTCTGGAGTGGAGACCGCGTTTGGGCAAACGTAGTGTGGGACGCCCCCCTGCTAGATGGAGCGACGATCTGCGCAAGGTGGCTGGCAGCGACTGGATGAGAAGAGCCGAAGATCGGGCTCAATGGCGCGCCCTGGGAGAGGCCTATGTCCAGCAGTGGACTAGAATAGGCTGCTGATGATGATGATGATGATGCGAAAAGCGTCAAGTCTTTTCAATTTAGTTCCTATTGTATACGTTGTATTCATAGAATTAGGCACCCGGGACCCCCAAATGACTAAAAAAATATTTTTGGTGCCAAACATCAAAACATCCGACCACCAGTTAATCTGAAATAATACCATAAGTAATAAAATTAAAATAAAATAGAATAAGAATAGTTTATTTGTGCGGTAAGATTACAATGGATTCATAGTTCATATTAAACTAAATAAAATTAGTGAGCAACCAGTTAGTTTACAATAAATGCTGACCTCCGAACTAGGAAGTAGTAGAACTAGGAACTGTATCTTGGAGGACAGCTCTCTTCTGTGACCAGTAAAAAAATTAATAAAAAATAAAAAATAATAATAACAAAAATAGCCTTTATTTTGCGATTTTAAATTATTAAATTATAAATTCTATTCATATATTTATTTTTCCATTATATCATTTAATTAAATTATTTAATTTTCACTTATTTATGTACGTTATTATCGCATTGCCTTTTTTGGGCAAAGGCATCTCCCAATTTTTCCCACTCCTTCCTATTTTCTGTTTTCTGACTCCACGTTATTCCCGCTTCCTCTTTTAATTCGTCTATCCATATTTTCTTTCGTCGTCCTCGTTTTCTTTGTTTACCATAAGTACAACACCTAAAACAGGTCATCCATTTATATAAACATCTTTTTCAAATGCCAAAAAGTCCGGTATATATCCCGTAATAAAATTCTTTCCCCAAAAATTCGGGGATTTTTCCCAACCGGACAAGTTAGCTAGCTGTTATTAATGAATTTTTTATCACCCCATTTAATCTCTCGCCCAAAAGGGGGACATTATACAAAATGTAAGACGAACAATTTCCCCGGTTTAAATATTTGAATACTTCTAAGGATTCTAAGAAGGAAATAAAAGGTAAGAACTTTGATAGTACCGAATTTTATTTTATTGACTTGTTCAGTGCTTGATTAAGTTAGCCGATAATTTTATCAGGAATTCCTCGAAAATGTGATCACTTTTGTAACAAAAGACTTCAAAATATCCAAGAAAATACATCTCTCTATACAAAACTACCCGCACAATGGACCGATGACATTGTGAAGACGGCGGTGAGGATGTGGATGCAAATGGCTTGAGATCGAGGAAAATGGCGTGCTCATGAAGAGACCTGTACTCCACAATGGGTTACAACAGGCTGAGACAGTCCCCTTTTTCCGGTGCTGCACACCACCAAAGCGCCTTATAGGTGACGAATTACTGGTGGAAGCTAGACTGCAAAGTCTGGAACATCGGCGCAAGGTTGCCTGTCTATTGGTATTTTATAGGATACATTTCGGAGAGTGCGCATCGGAATTGCACGACCGAATTCCAGCATCTCCATTCCGCCTTCGGTCTACCAGACGCGGGGAGGGGTTCCATCCTTATGTTGTTGATATCCCATCTGCTCGTACGAAGCGATTTGCTTCTTCGTTCATTATGCGAACGGCTAAGGAATGGAACAGCCTGCCGGCGTCTGTATTTCCCGAAACCTACTACCTTGGGATCTTCAAGGCCAGAGTGAATAGGCATTTACTGGACCCGCATGCTCCATCGTCGACCTCATCGTCGCTTACCATTAGGCGAGATCGAGGTCAAATGCGGGTTTAGTAGTCAATAAAAACTTTTGTTTATTTATTTTTATAATATATTTGCTTAATATTATTTTTATCTTCTGTGTCTAATTGTTTGTTTCTATTATTTGTTTGTTTTTATTGGAATTAAATTCATTCTTTCTTTCAAAAGAAGAAGATGATACAGAATAATAACCTAGAGCTGACCAATATGGGAAATTGAGCACTTTTTTAGCAGTCCGTTTTTTTTCACGGAAAAGTTAATAATATTAATATTCCTAGATGAAATATTCGCTCAAAATTTCATTAACGCGCTGTATTTAATGAAAGGTTAGTTTATTAATTTAAGTACTTATTTAATTTGCATGCGAGACATCAAAGTGTTTCAAATTAGTGAAATTAAGGGTTTACAAGCTCGCCACTGCGTCGGTTCAAAATAAACACATGGAGGCAACTTTCCGTTTGAGTAACGGACATGTTAAGTGCAAATATTGAGTTAGCGTCAGTTGAAAAACGGTTTTAGGTGTCGCTTTAACAAAATAATAATTAACCCGTGTTCAGTGGGTAGCACTTTGTCGCTTCATTGACACATTCATTGTCGTCGAATGTCGAGAAATCATAATAAAAACTTATTGCGCCAGGGTTCCACAGAGTATAGCTTTATTTTTCTTACTCTGTATTTCTGAGCATCGTGGGAAATAATGGCTTCCTAGCCATTATTCCGAAATCCTTTTCGGACCCCAAGAAAGAGATAATTTATTTCCAAAAGACCACACATACAAACAATTAGGTATAGAAGATAAAAATAATATTAAACAAATATAAGATAAAAATAAATAAACAAAAGTAATTAAGTTTGATGAAGATGGTGTGCAGCACCGAAAAACGGGGACTGCCAAGGGAGATCTTGAATCGAACGAAATCATGCAATATCACATGTACCAATGAGCTTTTGCCCTTTTGAGCTTTCACCTACTACCTCTTTCTCGATATAATTTCCTCTGCCGAAGGTTGCCTGGAAGAGATCGCTCGTAGCGATAAGGTCGCCTAAATTGTATTTCACTATTTCCTTTTTTATCTCATGTTTGTTATTTTATATTTGTGCAATAAAGTGTATTTTACTTTACTTTTGGGTTTTTTCGAAGACTCCTACATTTCATCAACTGGTGAAAGAAAATATCGTGAAGAAACCTGTATACTAAGATAACCAAAGGTAATGGCAATACTTCTCTACCTTAGATTATAAATTTTAGTTTTAATTTAGTTAAAGTTTAGTATTATAAGTTTTAGTTTTTTTAATCTTCGTACTCTATCTACTTAATGTAAGTAAAGTAAAATACACTTTGTTGCACAAATAGAAAACAACAAACAAGAGATAGAAAAGGAAATAGTGAAGTACAGTTTAGACGGCCTTATCGCTAAGAGCAAGCTCTTCCAGGCAACCTTAATGTATTTGTATTTATTTTTATTTATTCAAACACAAGTTACATACAATAGAAGTACGTAATACTAAACCAAGTAAATAATTAGCATTAAAACTTCTTCTTCTTCAATTTAAGAGCTATGCTCTTGTCGGTGTAGTAAACGCCACTGTGTCCTGTCTAGGGCCCTTTCCTTGACCTCCTTATACGACGCAACGCCAGCCTTCTCTTTGATTTGATCGAAGAAGCTTATCCTCGGTCTTCCTCTTCCCAGCTTGCCTTCAACTTTTCCTTCTATAAGGTTTCTTATGTATTCGTCGTGTCGTATAAGGTGGCCCACCATATTTCCCCTTCATTAAAACTACATAGTGGTAATGTAGTGTGTGGTATGTATGAAGTAGAAGCCCTGACAACCTATGTACCCCACACAATGGGGCACAAAATTATTAATTCGTTCAGAAGTCTTAGATAATCTTGCATGACAATACCATACTAGAATAGTTTTACTATAATTCCCAGGGCAATAAAACCGCTCTTCGTATCCAATCGATATAATAATCGATTTATCGTTGAATCTTACCGAGTGATAACTTTATTACAGCGAGTATCATATGCGATTTTATAGCTTTAACAATTACTAGGGCGTTAATAAAGGTTATGGGACAATTTTATGACACCATAAACTCGACGAGGGCTTCTATGCTCCCTTGTGCGTTAGGTTCACATTGTTTAACGATATTAATGATACATTTTAGCGTTTATGGTCGTTTAAAGAGTGATATTTTGATCATATCACTTACTAAGTTAATAGAATATATCGATTTTATGATTTTCCGTTTAAGAATTGACAATAACTCAAAATAGAATTACATTTATTGCCAAATATCTACGAGTATACAATTTTTTTACGTAATTAAACATTTTTAATACATTTGTTAATTTACCAAATACAATGTCAAATTAAACAAAATTCCGCCCCGTGTCGACCCTGGCGCAAAGGTCCCCATGATGCTCACGGCATTGCCACGCAGAATCGCCACGGCCAACCTCTGCACCACTAACTCATAATTAAAAACTTAAGAAACCTCCACTTGACCGGTGTGGAGATCCCTTTACTTTTTCGTTGTCATCAAGAGGTCTTAGAGTTTCCAGATGTGGGAAGGGCTGTTGCGAAATAACACTCGTAGCGACAATTTGGTCCATCCCGCACAAGTTAGACAATCTACTATTTAGATCGATAAAACAACGAGTTCCAAGGAATAGACAAAGAAAATTTAAGGAAAACAAGCAACGTTTATAAGATAATTTTATCAAGAAAAACAGTATCTTATAATAACGCAAAAAATAACATTTTAGAGCTCAAGAGCTTGCGTTAATAAGCTTTTCTCATTCTAAACAAATTTACAACACACATGGTGTAAAAAAGTGGTGTCAGATCCGAAAAGCGATAGATCAGGGCCACAAACTGACCGATTTCTTTCCCATAAATCGAAATTTTCAATAAATATTAGTTCCAATACGAAATATACCATTGGGTTCTCAGGTGATCACAATTTTGAAGTATGAGGAACAACAAGCTGAGCATTGAGCAAACAGGAGTCTCATTCGTCTCATTGTAGGGGCGTTCACAGGCCATTTTGGTACTAAGAGCCTCCTACACAAGATGAGACTGGCAGACAACCCCACCTGTAGAGCCTGTGGTGACACCGTTGAGTCAATGGAACCCTTGCTGTGCGAATGTGACTCGTTGGCTGGAAAGCATATGAGTCTTCTGGGGGTAGCCTACCCGAAACCAGAGGACTATAGGCTCCTTCCTGTAAGTTGTACAGCGTCCTTGATGCAAAGCATCTTTAAGGAACAGGAAGGTGGCTAAGGTTAGGGGTGAGAACAAAATATCCCTGAGGGTCGAAGTGCCGCTGGGGTTATCCCTGGCCCCCTGTCATATGATAAGATAAGATAAGAGCATTGAGCATGTTTTCTTATATCCTCCATAAAGGACAATGACATAATCCAGTCATTTCAGCAGGTGTGCAAAAAAATAAAAAATCTGTGACGTCATCAAAAAAATCAATTACTCGAACCCTGTACCCTGTTTGATGGGGATGACTTGGTATTACCGGGGCCGCCCCGGAGTTTTATCACCCATAAACTTTACGGTACCTCATACGCCCTTAACGATTCTTACGTTTCGATTCTCTGTTATGGCTTTGTAGTTTTTAGTTTCGAAATTCGTTGTTTGATTCATTGAATAATTTGTATTAGTTCATTTTAGAACGCTTCTACGTGAAAACCGTTCAATGAAAATAAAATTGAAAGTTGTTAAAAGAATCCGCGTTAATCGTTTCCCAATAATTTTAAAATATTTTTTCTACTCCCATTTCATTTCATATTAAAATTGGGAAGGTTGGTTGGGACCTTGGTTCTGATTCTAACTCTAATTATTAATATATTGTGCTCTCAAACTTACATAAGTAGAGTAATAGGTAAGAGATAGGTATACGAGTATGAAGATGTAACCTGACTCAGGGCTCAAAATATGCACTCACTCACCCTTATCCCATAGATAGCTACCAAGTTGTCTATGGGATGAATACCTTTATTGAATACCTTCTTTTTGTGAAAGCACTGGCTCCCAAGATACAGGTTCGCCTAGTTTGGTCAGGGTATTGTTCGATTTACTAATTTGTGATGTTTTCATTAAAGTTTTTTTAATTTATTGTCTGGCTATCTGATTTCCAACTAGGTTTCCCTGTGTGTGGGATATCAGGCATCCATCCACGTGTCTCACTCGATGCATTTTAATGTACACTCAAACACTGCACTTTTAATTATTTTTTACTTATAATTACTTGTAATTTACACCACCACCGGAAAAAGACAATTAGAATGTAAGTATAATTTTATTAATAATTTTTGTAATGTAGTAATATTCACTATAGATAAATACATATGTTATTATTTTATAAATAGATGCTAAGTTGTTTAATTTACATAATTTTCATTCTATTTACTTTCCTCTTACCTTACCTCTTTAACCTTTATATAGATGTAACATTTACATATATATAAGGAAGGTAGAGTCGACAGATGCGTCGACACGATCCCTCAAATTGGCAATAGGAATCGATTTGGAGGTGTTTGGAGTCGCATTCCATACCCGAGACATAGTAAAATAAATATAAAACAGAAAAGTATCTTCATATACACTAACAAAAACGTAAATGTAGCTTTGGTTGTACGTTACCAAAAATTTTGTAGTCTATGGTTTCTAATTAAAGGTAGACAAAGCTTTGGTTACATTATCGGAATATTTTTCTCAGTGAAGAAATAAGGTAGGTACTCTAATCCACTCGGACGTTTTTGTGTGGACCTCATTCATTCAGGACATTTCTGTCTACATGATGATCATTACCTATCTACAAGACGTAGCTGAAATTAATCTATCACATTCAAACATAATAAGACGATCTCTTACATTACAATGATCAATCTTGAATTCCTTTATCTTTTGATATCAAAAACCAGACAAAAACTGCTTATTTTGTAACTACTAATTACCAAGCACCTTTCTTCCGACTAGGTCAGAAATCAAATCTGTCTAGATCCCTTGCCCAGACAGCAGCATAACCGACAAGCTCAGAATGTTATTTTAGAAATCTTTTGTTGGATTCACAACGAAATCGATCGATACGATCGATTACGATCTGCACGAGCTCTTCAAAATTAAGGATAAACGGCCCTTGCGAGGACACCATCTAAGAATAAGCCGCACCAAAACCGCAACCAACGTCGCATATCACTTTTTAAGCAATAGAGTAGTCCAAGCATGGAACCAGCTCTCCGATGATGTCGAGTCTGCCCCTTCAGTGAACTCCTTAAAAAATAGACTAGACAACTGGTTTAAAAAGCAGTGATAAATAACCCTAATTTTAATCTCATGACAAAACAATGATTAAGTGCAAACATATAATTTAAATAAATAACAATGACTGACTGTGTAAAAACTGTAAACTGTGAAATCTATAAAATGAAACTAAGAACTTATAACTATACAACACTATGACATAGACGCATCAGCATATATGCTGCCTGTCTATAAATATATAATAATAATATTTAATTACAACTCTTTGTATTACTCACCTACTAGATAGTGAAAGCGATAAGTTTAATTCAGAACAAAGTTGCGCTACTGTACTTCATTTACTACGACATCTTTGCCACATCTTGTAACATCTAGGTAACAGTTTCCGATCGTTACGTTATTACTGTAACAGTTTGCCTCCGTTTACCCTTACCTTTGTTTTCCTTCCCTTATCCTTTACCCCGTCTTTGCTGGTGGTATCTGGTTTCCCTATCTTGTTTTACATCCTTGTATTTTGTTTATTACGCTTTTTATCTTTTTTTCTTGTCAGAGATTGGATCTCTTAACTTTTTATAAAAAACTTCTAGTCATTAAATTTTCCTTCGACGGATTATTTTCATAAAACTTTTATTTTTATTTTTTTAAATACTACTAAACCCGCATTTGACCTCGATCTCGCCTGATGGTAAGCGACGATGAGGTCGACGATGGAGCATGTGGGTCCAGCAAATGCCTATTCACTCCGGCCTTAAAGATCCCAAGGTTGTAGGTTTCGGGAAATACAGAAGCCGGCAGGCTGTTCCATTCCTTAGCCGTTCGCATAATGAACGAAGAAGCAAATCGCTTCGTACGAACAGATGGGATATCAACAACATAAGGATGGAACCCCTCCCCGCGCCTTGCAGTCCGAAGGCGGAATGGAGATGGTAGAATTAGGTCGTGCAATTTCGATGCGCACTCTCCGAAATGTATACTATGTAAACTAAATCCGCCGTAGGAAAATCCGCATCGGCCTTTGAACTAATGCCTCATAAACCTAACTAATGCCTGATATAACTAATGCCTCGTATAACTAATGTGCGTCCATACTCAAAAAGGCAGCTGCCGAGCGATATTTGCGTCGTAATTACGTGACGTGCGAACGAGAAAATAACGTTAGCGACATACAATTAATTATAGAGCATACGAGTGGTTTTGTAAGGGTTGAGGGTAAACAGGCGGTTCGAACGCGGTGATTTTATAAACGCTACGAATTTTTTAATAACCTATCATCTGTCCCACTGCTGGGCAAAGGCCTCCCTTCCTTTCCATTTTCGCTATCCTCCTTATACTACCATGCTTTTTGGAAGTGGTCGATATCGTCCTTCCACCAACGCCTGGGCCTGCCTTGACGCCGCTGTCCGTCTTGTGGTACCCTCCCGTTCTTTGCCCACTTTTCCGGATGCATGTGGCATACGTGGCCTGCCCAGTCCCAATTTAATAGAGATGCTTTGGTGATTGAGTATGCTACGCTCTATAGCACGCTGGCAACGCTACGATTTAATGTTTCTGAAAACAAGAGTTAGTAGACAGCGACAAACAATTAGGTAGGTAGGTAATTAAATTAGGCGATTCAAGCGTTTAAGTTAAAATTAATTGTCAATTACTTCATTATAAATAAAAATAATTAAGTTTATGTCTGTAAATATTTTTTTGAAAAAGATAAACTTATTCTATTTTATTTTTATTTTGAATAAATAATAAACATAAGCATAATGACAATGCCATTTATTTCTGATAAAAATCTGTGCATTACAAAATTATTGCTATATTATAAGTATATTATAAGTAATATAATATTATATTATAATTTAATAATATTATATTATAAGTTGCTTGCTTGCTTATCATATGGTTAGTGGCCAACCTATTTGTCAGAGTTGTTTAGGCCGCCTGTAGGCATCTGACATGTCTTAACGACTGCTGTCGAACGAGGCACGGAGGAACTCAGATGAAATATGCCACTAGCTGTAACCCATACAGATACCGACCGCGCCAACGTCGCTTAACCTGCACGATCACTTTCAGATGCTCGCAACTAGGCTACGAGTTCCTCATATCATAATATATTACTTATTTTATATTATAAGTAATATAGCGATAATTTTGTATATAATTTGGCTGATATAAATATCAGCTTCTATATTTTGGTTTTACTGACTTTTATCGATTACAAAAAAAATATAAGCTCAGTCGCTTATTTAGGAATTGGGGTAACTTCAATAAATAATAAGCTCAATCGCTTATTTAAGAATTGGGGTAACTTCAATAAATAATAAGCTCAGTTGCTTATTTAAGAATTGGGGTAACTTCAATAAATAATAAGCTCAGTTGCTTATTTAAGAATTGGGGTAACTTCAATAAATAATAAGCTCAGTTGCTTATTTAAGAATTGGGGTAGCTTCAATAAATAATAAGCTCAGTTGCTTATTTAAGAATTGGGGTAGCTTCAATAAATAATAAGCTCAGTTGCTTATTTAAGAATTGGGGTAACTTCAATAAATAATAAGCTCAGTTGCTTATTTAAGAATTGGGGTAACTTCAATAAATAATAAGCTCAGTTGCTTATTTAAGAATTGGGGTAGCTTCAATAAATAATAAGCTCAGTTGCTTATTTAAGAATTGGGGTAGCTTCAATAAATAATAAGCTCAGTTGCTTATTTAAGAATTGGGGTAACTTCAATAAATAATAAGCTCAGTTGCTTATTTAAGAATTGGGGTAACTTCAAAAGCTTTTCATGTCATTTAGTGTCGTTTCGCTTTACTTTCTTTCGCCTTAAGTAATCTATTTATTCTTATATACTGAAAATATACAGTGACTTCATTATTCTAAGCTTTTAAAATAATTAATTATTTAAAAATTAAAAAGTTTATTTACTTATACAGGGCACAAAAAAGGACCTCCGACTTACCAACTAGGTCGAAAACCTGTATCTTGTAAGTCGGGATTCCGTCGCACTTTCTGTGCAAGCAAATTACAAATTATATTCTTAACCTAAAAGGAATTTGGAAAATTTAATCATAAAGGAATTTAGTAAAGATAATGGTAAGAGTGAGTATGAGTGGGGGTGTGTTAGGTTGTGTGGGAGTGTGTAATAATGTAAGTGTGCATCTGTAGTAAATTACGGAAAAAATCGAGCGTTTCAACCGCGCGTCTGTGTCCATGGCACTTTTAATGTCATAATTAGAGACGATGTGTTAATTGGAGTATACTTACTTCTTATTTACCCGTCTCATTTTAATTTTCATAATATCCCCCCCTGCTCCAACGTCTAATGGGAGATATAACATTAAAATGGAGCGTCCAGCCTAATTAAAAGTAATTCGAATTAACTTTTGTAAAAAAGGACGTGGGAATTTTACTGTATTTTTTTAAAATCATGTTCTCAACTAAATGATACCACAAGCCTAGACTCGGGTGTAGAATATGAGCTACGCGGTAACTCCTGACTGTCATACGAGGCGATTAGGCTTAGGTAAAGGAGTCGTCAGGGTCGCGGACGGTCAGGGGTCAGGCGGTAGGGGTCAACAAAGTGTGACATCGTGTGAGGGGGGGGGGGGGGGGGGCATAAGCTACGTGACGTCACATGCGTGAACCTAAAAAAAGTCATAAATAATATAAAGGAATGTTTTTTTATTTTATTTTTTTATTTTATTTAAATAAAAACTAATTATATCGTAAAACATAATACTGGCATAAGCCAGTTCAAAGTCCAAGGACACAAGATGATTAAATTTTGTATCGTTCATTTGATTTGATGTATAGTACATTTTCAAAAATGTTTCATTTATTGTCGATTTTATGAAATAAGATTTTCAATAGAAATATATACACAATTTTGGAAGTGCTGTTTTAATTTCTTAATATAAAATTGCAAAATATGTCGCACCAATGGGTCACAGAAATGGTCCAAAAATCATGAAATTCTTGTGACGTAATAATATTAATTTATGGATGGCCCCAAAGTGGGGGCTTTGACTATCCACCATAGGCAAGTGACCCTGGGGAAGGCAGCAAAGTGCACGCACGCTGCTGTGACGGGAGCTTCTATGGGAGGTGGATTACACCTTACAGGACGACCCAAGGCATGTACTAGGGGGGAAATATATAGCTGATAATAGGTACTTAACAGAAAACTTTTATAGGCACATAATATACATCACTAGTCTAAGAAAAGTTAATACGAGTAAGCGACATTCAAACATATGCGAGAATTTCAAGGTATTTCTAACCCAAAGTTGGTATTGGTATTGGTCTCGTCAAAATGAATACGGTTCATGAAATTAACTGTGAAATGTTCCCTAAAATGTGTTTTAGCGCCAATATAGACTGCCTTCGAGGTATCGTTCGTTAACTAGAGTTTCAAACACGACGAAAATGTTATGGTGAAAGTTACAAGAGAAAGAAATGGTTTAAAATTAACGATTAGAATTATTTATTGCAATAACTATTAATTAATTTGTTATTCATCTCTACCGCTGTGGCTTGCCTCAGCATTATGCTGAGTTTGTGTACCCTTTTTGGCACTGTACCACACCAGATGTTCTGTGCTGCATGTATTAAACTTTGTATACTTCTGTATTCTGTATTCTGGTGTTTACAGCGCTAAATGACTGATTTCAATTTCAATTTCAATTACCACCAGATTATAAAGTGGTCACCATCGCCCATGATAGGACATCTCAACTCAACCTCACTAATGCAGCAAACAAGTCACCTGATGGTAAAGTGTTCTCCATAGATTATTTTATTTTATTGTTTGAAGAGCAGACAAGCAAACTGATGGTTTGTGAGCACTGTCATCCATAGACATCTCATCTCACTATATTGTTATTAGATGGTTTTCGATGCGCTGTTAACCTCGAGGACGCAAGTGGAGGGCTGGTAAAAACCGGAACACAGCAATGCAAGCATTATTGATTTGCGCCAGAAATAGGTATAGACTCTAATGAGTTAGGGTAAGGTATTTTTTTTGGGCGAAGAATAGAGCCACGGTAACTCCTGTCTGTCGTAAAAGGCGACTAAAAGGAGGAATCGGTCGCGGGCGGTCAAAGTGGGGGCTTTGGCCGTTCATTGGCGGGCGACCCTGGGGAAGGCCGCAACGTGCTATGACGGGAGGAACCGGGAGGTAGAATGTACACTTCCCAGGAGGAGCCCAAGGTAAATGCTAGGAGGGCTAGGAGGGTAACATAACCCAGTCTCTCCCCCAAGAGAATTTTCGAAGATATCCCCCCCCGTTACCAAAAAAAAAGGTATTTTTGTAAAGGAAAATAAAAATCAACCCTAAATATGTAAGTAAGTACACATTATAATAAAGTTTGTAGACATTTCTATTTATCTATGATTTTTGTAGGTATACGT
This sequence comes from Hofmannophila pseudospretella, assembly GCA_947369225.1. Classification (NCBI taxonomy): domain Eukaryota; kingdom Metazoa; phylum Arthropoda; class Insecta; order Lepidoptera; family Oecophoridae; genus Hofmannophila; species Hofmannophila pseudospretella. Next base: position 2,039,507 of record OX376324.1, read on the forward strand.
AGATTTTACCACTCACAGGCGGCGAATACAGGCTGACACTGCATGGAGTCATATGTGTAAGAGACATCCGTCGAATAAAGAACCCTATATCTGTAATTATTTAATTTAGGTTATTTCAAGCATTATTACAGAAGTGGACTTTATTTTAAGCAGTTTAGTGTCTTAGACATAGCAACACATAGATTTCAAAATGGAAGTTATATAAATTTTATGCCAGGTATAACATTTTTTTTGCTCCTCCTGAAAAACTGTAGTGTATTCTGTGCCTGTACGTATTTTGTCCCTTATGCCAATTGAGTTAAGGAATTATGATATTTACCGGGTATATATATTTTTTATTGACTACTAAACCCGCATTTGACCTCGATCTCGCCTGATGGTAAGCGACGATGAGGTCGACGATGGAGCATGCGGGTCCAGTAAATGCCTATTCACTCAGGCCTTCAAGATCCCAAGGTTGTAGGTTTCGGGAAATACTGACGCCGGCAGGCTGTTCCATTCCTTAGCTCCGTTTCTTAAGACTTAAACCAATTTCCAAAACCCTGAACGGTTCACGTGTTACTCGTAGTTCAAGTTACGCTCTAAGCTCGTGAACTAAACTTCTAACGTGGGTAAGTCCTTACTTATAACTTACATGGTAATAGGTACGTTAAGTTGTACTTATTCACATTTAAACTTAACTTACTTTATATAGGTAACTCTTTGATTAGGAGTTAGAAGGTTTCTGGAATACGATGGGGTTAGAAATATGTTATAGATAGCTGTTGATTGGATTTGTTAGTAAGTACTAGTTTTTTCACTTGTTTTTGGATATTTTATGACTCATGAGTCATGTTTTATTCATGAAGAGGCATAAAACATTCATCTAAAGAGGTATGGCAAACTTATCAATAATTTTGTATCATCGTGCAAGAGAGCGTCTGTGGTACAGTGTCTAGGACACCGGACATGCAGGTTTCCTCACGATGTTTTCCTTCACCGTTAGAGCAGTCGGTAAATGTACGTAAGCCTTCGAAAAAACCAGAAAAACTCATTGGTACATAGCACTGCACGGTTTCGAACCCTGACCTCCCGCATGGGAGTCCGGCGTCCTAGCCACTAGGCCACCGACACCCTCGTTATGTGAGGTTATTTTCATAAAATGATCACGACCCTCAATACAACTAAGTAGAAGAATCTCAAAATGAAGTCCTGACTCCAAATTCCTTAAAAATATCTGAGCTAAAACCTTTAATGATCCGTTTTGCTCAGCAAACAGAGTGTAACCTTCAAAATGCTTTCGCGTGTCATAAGGGGTCAAATGTAGCGTGGCTAGCTTGCTGTCTTCTGACCAGGGACGTAGTAAGGAAAGAATTTTGGAGGAGAGAATGGAGGCGTCCAGAATTTAGGAAATGTGTACCGTTACTTTCGGAATTCATACAGGTTTACGTATTAATGTTAGTTTATAAAATAAAACATAATAATGTAACTGATACTTTTCCCCCTTTACTTATTTTTGTTTCCCTTAAAAAATTAAAAAATAAATCCTTTCCAACATTCTCATAATAATGTAGGTGTAATGTTGGAAAGGATTTATTTTTTTATAAGAATTTTGTAGAATACGAGATATAACAAACTCCGAAGTCCACTCCAGTGTGACACAATAACCTAACATTTGTACGACGATCTTCTTCTTATCTTATGATAGAGGGGGGGAATAACCCCAGCAGCACTTCGACCTTTGAAGATCTTTTGTGCCTTCCCCATTTTACACACTGGTCATCTCAGTGTGCAGGTTTCCTCACGATGTTTTCTTTCACCGTTAGAACAGTCGGTAAATGTACGCAAGTCTTCGAAAAATTCGAAAAAGTCATTGGTACATGGCATTGCGTGGTTTCGAACCCGTACCTCCGCATGGGAGTCTGTCTATGTATTATGCACTACGCCTCGAGACTACGATACAACAGTTTATCTTACAACGTACGAAGGTTGCCTGGAAGAGATAGTGATAAGGCCGCCTAAATTGTACTTCACTATTTCCTTTTCTATCTTTTGTTTGTCGTTTTCTATTTGCGCAATAAAGTGTATATTACTTTTACTTATTTCGAAGACAAAATTTTGTATGGATGGGATTTTTAGTTTTAGTTTTTATGACCTAAAAACAGAATGGCTTTACTGGAAGACAAAGGGTTAACCTCAGGTTTTTTTAAACTTAAATCCATGCTAATCAAAACACTTACATAATAATAGGGCCACCCCCCAAAAATGAGCTTATTTCATTGCACACAAATGTATTTTTCCTTCGCTGGTTATCTTACGACTATTTGAAATTAATGGGAGGTTTTCTTTTGGGTTTTTTTGAGTTCGTTTTTATTCTCATAGATGGCTCTCGCACGTAGGGGCGATCTGTCACTGTCAGTCAATAACAATTCACGCGTCACGCGTTCAAATTGCATCTAAAATGAAATAAATGTGTAGATAAAAAGGGATAATACATAATTTGCTATAACGCGATCTCGCTCCTACATCTAAAGACTCTCGTGGAACTTCGATAAACAAACTGCAACACTAAACGTTGGCAGTTTTACGGCTCTGGCTACCAGCTTTTTTGACATTAAAAAAATTGCCTATCATTGAGCACCATCTAGCGAGCCTCTTGTGACCAATCGGAAAACCTGTCATTAATAAGTACAACAACTCAATTTTCAACAACTCAATGACATAATAATTAAGTTAAAAAAAGTATTATCAGATTTTTTAAAATACCAATCCATTGTGGATTGGTATTTATTGTCAGATTTTTAAAAATACCAATCCATTGTGGATTGGAATTTTTAAAAATCTGACAATACTCTTTTTTAACTTAATTATTATGTCATTGAGTTGTTGAAAATTATGTAAAGTACTTATTAATGAGAGGTTTTCCGATTGGTTCCAAGAGTCTCGCTAGATGGTGCTCAATGATGGGCCATCTTTTTAATGTCAAAAAAGCTGGTAGCCAGAGCCGTAAAACTAACAATGTAAAATGTTTAAAGTAAAATGCTAAGAATGTAACTGTTTAAACTTTACATATATATAAGTTTCCGAAGGGCATGTAGGCCGGTGAAATATTAAAGACTTCATGTTATTTACATTGTTGACAGTGTCAATTTATATAATTAATCATAATTATAAGATCTAATACAGACTTTTGAAAATGAATTGAAATCCATTGTCTGTAAATCCTTTGTCTTAAAGCTTCCACACACGTACTAAAGGCACTCTAGGTTTTAAATCCTGCCGTTACTTTATGGGCGTAGAAGGCGAGCACAGTAATGGCTGCATTTTACGATCCTCAAGAAAATTGTACTGTCGTTAAAATTGAAATTTTATTGTGTTTACGCGGTAAGATTCTATAATGCGGTGCATTGGAAACAGATTTATGGTTTCAAATGTGCTTTAGTTCAAAGTCGCTCAGTGAGCTATGAGCTAGGCTTCAGAGTGTGCACGGGAGCGGGTCGTTATGTCAGGAATGACGTGATAGCCCGTGACGTGCAGGTGGAAACCATTCAAGAGTTCGTGGAGAGGTTTGCGAGATCAATGTATGATCGCGCCGACAACGGTCCCCACGAACACCTGAGGAATATCGCGCCACTGCACGCGCGCCCTCCTGACGCACGGTATCCGCTTCTGCGCGAGTTCGCTCCAGAGCGACGTGACGACACGCGCGGTAAGTGCAGCGTTCAGACAAATTGATTAAACTAAACCTTGAGCCCGTCTAATATAACGGCACCAAACACCGGGGATGTAGTGACACCCCGAGCTTCTGTCCGGCCACGAGGTTTGCCTCCAGGCCCGCACCCACTCCCCCCCCCCCCCCCTTCAGGGTTCGAGTGGACGACCCGTTTGATTGATGGAGAGGGCTATGCTCGGTATCTCTATGATGGATAGAGTTAGAAATGAAGTCATCCCTCACAAAACGTGAGTTACCGACATATAGCTCATATGATTAGCAAGTTGATGTGGCAATTGGCTGGCCATGGCTGTCGCAGAACCGATAACCGTTAGGGTAGACGAGTTCTAGAGTGGAGACCGCGTACAAGAAAGCGCAGTGTGGGACGCCCCCCTGCCCGGTAGACCGACGACCTGAAGAAGGTTGCTGGCGATGGTTGGATGAGAAAGGCGGAGGACCGAGTAATGTGGCGCGCCCTGGGAGAGGCCTGTGTCCAGCAGTGGACAGACACGGGCTGATAGATAGATAGATAGATAGATATGCTTTAGTTAAAATCTGAAAGAGGTACATTCTGATGTGCAGGATCTCCTGGGGAGGTACCCTCTTGTCTGTTTCTGCGTTGTATTACGTTTTGAAGGGTAAATGTGCCAGTGTAATTACCGGCACTTGAGGTCCATCTTAGTTCTCAAGGTTACCAGGGTATCGAAAACATTCTAATAATAATACAGTGAGTTGAGATGTATATGGCTGACGGTGGCCACTTACCGTCAGGTTTGCTAGTCTGCTCTCCTTATACCATAAAAAAATATGTATGTACTAATGTGTAGGTACATACCTGCAAATGTAAGATTCAGTGAGACTTAAACTGTATTAATAACTGCAAATTTATCCTGAAATCAAGGTATTATTTTTCTTTTTGGCAATAAAGTGTTTTTCTTTGTTTCTATTCTATTCTATTCTATTCTATTCTATTCTATTCTATTCTATTCTATTCTATTCTATTCTATTCTATTCTATTCTATTCTATTCTATTCTATTCTATTCTATTCTATTCTATTCTATTCTATTCTATTCTATTCTATTCTATTCTATTCTATTCTATTCTATTCTATTCTATTCTATTCTATTCTATTCTATTCTATTCTATTCTATTCTATTCTATTCTATTCTATTCTATTCTATTCTATTCTATTCTATTCTATTCTATTCTATTCTATTCTATTCTATTCTATTCTATTCTATTCTATTCTATTCTATTCTATTCTATTCTATTCTATTCTATTCTATTCTATTCTATTCTATTCTATTCTATTCTATTCTATTCTATTCTATTCTATTCTATTCTATTCTATTCTATTCTATTCTATTCTATTCTATTCTATTCTATTCTATTCTATTCTATTCTATTCTATTCTATTCTATTCTATTCTATTCTATTCTATTCTATTCTATTCTATTCTATTATTTCATCAGTTTTCGCTTCTGCGAGAAATATTATTTTTTATTGTACTTATATGGAGATCAGACAACATCTCACTTCACTATAGTATTATTAGAGGGTTTTCGATGTGCTGCTAACCTTGAGGACTTAGATGGAATTACGCTGTCTCTTTTACACTTCAAACCGAAACAGCAATGCAACGCAAGCAAGCTTTGCTGCTTTGCGGCAGATGTAACCAGTCACGGCTTAGGTACGGTAATCAAATGAACAAAGTAAAGTTAGTTGTAACCGAATCACTTTCACGACATGACCTGGCAAAGCGTAATTCATATCACATACGGAACACTGTATACCGCAATCACATTCGCCGCGAGCCCGTAACACGTTAATGAATATGCATGAGACGATGCCGACTAAAGTAATCGCACAGAGGAGATAAGACAGCAGGTCACCTTCATTTAAAAGCTGTTGGAACGCGGCTGCGACACGCGCATACGACTGCAAACGTCTGCGCGTTTACGGCGCCGTAGAACTCGACAAAGCAGATTGTTTGCGTTTGTGTCTGATCTACAATCATTAAGTGCCAGGTTGTACAATAAAATAAACGATCAAGTTCATATCTACCCACTAAATAAAAATAATTGTAAAGTAAAACTTAATAATAATAATATTAAGAAAGTAAAGCTCGCGACAGTATGGTAAACTCACCCCAATAATGGGAGAAAAACAGTAGTATATAACAATAATAATAATAATAAATAAATAAATTTATTTATCGACAACACTATACAACGGAAAGGTACAATAAATACTACAAAAAATTAAATTTTAAAAAAACAATCATATATCCTAATACCAAGCCTACGATTAGCACCCACAATAAAAAACGAAAAAAAAATATTGGCTACTCTCTAGATATGACAAAACTGAGGCTCTAATAACATAAAATTCTACACACTAAACTCATTACGTTCTTCAGATTGTTAACACTTAACTTCCCACACTCACACCTCCACTCACCCTACACTACAGATGCACACTTACATCATTACACACTCCCACACAACCTAACACCCCCCACCCACACTCACTCTTACCATTATCTTTACTAAATTCCTTAATGATTAAATTTTCCAAATTCCTTTTAGGTTAAGAATATAATTTGTAATTTGCTTGCACAGAAAGTGCGACGGAATCCCGACTTCCAAGATACAGGTTTTCGACCTAGTTTGTAAGTCGGAGGTCCTTTTTTAGTGCCCTGTATAAGTGAACAAACTTTCAATTTTTTTTTTATTTCATTTCATTTCATAGATAAAAAAACACACAAAAACAGAAAACTTTGGTAGAAACACTTTATTGTACACAAATACAGGAAAACTAAAAACTACAGGAATAGTAGCACGATATGTACAAAGGCGTGTATTATAGCGTCGGTGGCGTCGTGGCTAGGACGTCGTACTCCTATCCGGGAGGTCTGGATTCGAAACCAGCAATGCCATGTACCAATGAGATTTTCGGTTTTTTAGAAAGACTTAAGTACATTTACCGACTGCTCTGACGGTGAAGGAAAATGCATACTGAGATAACCGGTGTGTGAAATGGGGAAGGCAATCGCATACCACCCCATTAAATCTGCCAGGAGAGTCAGTTCTATGTGATTATTTTATTGGAATGATCACGACCCTCAGCAATGAGGAATACGAATTAGAAGAAGAAGAATGTACAAAGGCGGCCTTATCGCTTCTCTCTTTCAGACAACCTCTGAAGTTAATTGGACATTAAAGAGATAAAAACGATGAAAACGCGCGCAAGAAGCGCGTTTAAAGTGCGTTTGTTTCTATGGAAACACGCAGACGCGTAACGGACGCGTCTGTAACGCGCGCGTTACCTTGCTACAAACTGCCCTCTAGGTGCCGGCTAGCAGGGTTCTAGGACAGTGTGCTGATGAAGTAATAGAAGAACTTGGTAATAGTAGATATTATATTTATCAGGAACAGGAGACAGTAGGAGACAATTTTATAAAACGCACTTACGTCCGTTCAGAACAAAATACAGAGAGAAAGCAAAAACAATGATAAATTAATGGAATAATGGAATTTAGAAATGGAACGGGAATATGATTTGAATTTTGAAAATATAGATGAAGAAATAAAAATGCCAACACGAAATGAGGTGAGATAGACGCTAACAATGAGGTTGAAATTGATGGCAAGGAGGTTGATATGGACGATGAAGTCGACATCGCTACACCTCTACTAGGTCGTGTTTCCTCATTGCTGAGGGTCGTGATCATTCTAAGGAATTAATCACATAGAACGACTCTCGTGGCAGATTTTAATGGGGTGGTTTGCCATTGCCTTCCCCATTTCACACACTGGTCATCTCAGTGTGCAGGTTTCCTCACGATGTTTTCCTTCACCATCAGAGTAGTTGGTAAATGTACGTAAGTGTTTCGAATAAACCGAAAAACTCATTGGTACATGGCATTGCCTGGTTTCGAACTCGGACCTCCCGCATGGGAGTCCGACGTCCTAGTCACGACGCCACTGACGCTCTACCATCGCTACACCACAGGCATTCTAATACCTTTCTCATTCGCAAGAGCATCACGTGGTGTTGGCACTGAGTTGCAATACTGTTTATTTTGTTGACTCTGGCACAAGTAATAGCGCCTCAATGTAACACATAAATGTATTCAATGTTTGTATTTACATTCGTACGAGTTTCTATGAATATTGTATTACCTCCCTCGATACCTCGGAGTCGGAATTATTGTTGCTTTTATTATAGTTGTCCTTTCATAGAACGGAATTATATTGTAAACTATGTCACAGGTAGGGAACTCGATCATTTACACTGAATTGTAATTGTAACTGAGTGGAGATCCGAAAGTGACCGTGCAGGTTAAGCAACGTAGGCGCGGTCGGTACCTGGATGGGTGATCGCTAGTGGCATATTTCATCTGAGCTCCCCCGTGCCTCGGAAAGCACGTTAAGCAGTCGCTCCCGGTTGTTGTCGTTAAGCGGCGGCCTGAATAACCCTGACAATAGGTTGGTCACTAACCATACTACAAGCAAGCAATTAACCATTAATTAAGCAAGCTTTGCTACTTTTCTGCATTGCTGCTTTGCGGCAGATGTAACTAGCCACGGCTTAGGTACCTACTAATCAAATGAACAAAGTAAAGTTAGTTGTAACCGAATCACTTTCACGACATGACCTGGCAACACGTAAGCGTTTATGTAAAATTGTATAGGTATGATTTAAAAAAAATACAAACATTAGGAGCTCGTAGCCTAGTTGCGAGCACGGTCCGAAAGTGATCGTGCAGGTTAAGCGACGATGGCGCGGTCGGTACCTGGATGGGTGATCGCTAGTGGCATATTTCATCTGAGCTCCTCCGTGCCTCGGAAAGCACGTTAAGCAGTCGCTCCCGGTTGTTGTCGTTTGTCAGCAGTCGCTAAGCCATATCAGAGGCCTACGGGCGGCCTGGACAACGCTGATAGGTTGGCCACTAACCATACGATAAGCAAGCAACTGAATTTCTGACGTTATTTTACTTTAATTTGTTTTTAGTATTAATTGTACGGTCGCGAACTTTTTACACATTGAACAACCTTGTCATAGTTAATACTAGATTAACGCTAGTATTAGATCTCTTTTGATAGCCGTCCATACGTTGTATTGTGACAAAGTCGTTCATTGTGTCAACCATAGAACCTACAAGTTTTGTAAAAAGACAAGTAAAAGCAGAATAAAACATAAAATAAAAATAAACAGAAAAAAAAAGTAGAATTTTTTTTTTTAATGTACTACTAAACCCGCATTTGACCTCGATCTCGCCTGATGGTAAGCGACGATGAGGTCGACTATGGAGCATGCGGGTCCAGTAAATGCCTATTCACTCTGGCCTTGAAGATCCCAAGGTTGTAGGTTTCGGGAAATACAGACGCCGGCAGGCTGTTCCATTCCTTAACCGTTCGCATAATGAACGAAGAAGCAAATCGCTTCGTACGAGCAGATGGGATATCAACAACATAAGTATGGAACCCCTCCCCGCGCCTGGTAGTCCGAAGGCGTAATGGAGATGCTGGAATTAGGTCGTGCAATTCCGATGCGCACTCTCCGAAATGTATCCTATAAAATACCGATAGACAGGCGACCTTGCGCCGATGTTCCAGACTTTGCAGTCTAGCTTCCACCAGCGATTCGTCACCTATAAGGCGCTTAGCGCGTTTCTCCACTGAGTCAAGGGCAGCCAGTTGGTACTTAGCTGAGCCGTCCCACAGGTGGCAGGTCAGGTACAGAAGTAAAAAAAGGGAAAGTTTACAATACAATCAAATAAAATACATTAACATCAAAGCGGGTCCCAAAATAAGGTTAGTGAGTGACCGTTCATACATACAGGGTGTAACAAAAAACCCTTATAAAACCGAAAGCGGGGTGTTCATTATCAATATCTGAACAATTTTCACTATGGGGCCATTTCAAAAACGACGAAAAAAACCAGCTATTTCACACATTTCGGTCGTGTAGGTACACTGAAAGAAAAGCTTGTTAACTTTACTGGACCCGCATGCTCCATCGTCGACCTCATCGTCGCTTACCATCAGGCGAGATCGAGGTCAAATGGGGGTTTAGTAGTACATAAAAAAACTTCAGCATATAAAGTCCGACTTCAACCAACAAATTGTTCACTTCAACCAAGATCTTAGTCGTATATATCAAGTAATTTGTTCAAATGAATAAAAATTACTTTATATGCTCCAAATTAAACAAGGTTTCTTTCAGTGTAAGTATTGAGCTTTGGTATGGAACAGACTTCAGATTTGACTCCGAAAGTTGTACAGTAATGGACACGGTATGTTGTATAATATTTATGTTGTACACATAATTAGACTTAAATAATATACAGTATATTTGTATTGTATTGTATTGTACAGTATATTATTAGATTATTAGACTTAAATAATATTCACGGGTTTTATTTGTATTTTATTAATTACGACCGGTTTCGTTTACTTTAGGTATATGTTTCTTGAAGATGTGTAAACGAAACCGGTCGTAATTAATAAAATACAATTTAAATCTGTGAAACAGTATATTATTTAAGTCTAATCATGTACTACAAGTTTCACCAAGTACCAACAACCGCTAGTATAAACCATATGTTACAACATATGGGTATGGTATGTTGTACGTCGTATCTTAGACATATACATAGTAATTTGTAATAAAAAAAGTTACTAATTTAATAAAAACAGACTGTTAACAACGAATAAAAGTAATTTATGTGACAGTTTCATGAAATTTATATCATATTTACCTACGTTCAAATTTGAAAAAGTCTAGTTATTGGGTCATTCCCATCTCTAACCGTTAAATTTTGCTTTTCCGGTGACAAATATTATTCACATACTTCACGTTTCGAAACGTGGCGAAATGCCAAGATGTGCCGGATTTCGTCTTCTTCGTTTTTGTTAGGTCTTGTTCAAACAATGAAAATAATCAGGCGTGAAGAGTAGAGCGAGATGGAAAAACAAAGACTTAGTCTTTGAAAGAGTAGATCTTTGAAAGAAATTCATAATCAGCAGCCTACTCTAGTCCACTGCTGGACATAGGCCTCTCCCAGGGCGCGCCATTAAGCCCGATCTTCGGCTCTTCTCATCCAGTCGCTGCCAGCCACCTTGCGCAGATCGTCGCTCCATCTAGCAAGGACGCCCGTCCCACACTACGTTTGCCCAAACGCGGTCTCCACTCCAGAACTCGTCTACCCCAGCGGTTGTCGGTTCTGCGACAGATTTGACCGGCCCACTGCCACTTCAGCTTGCTAATCTTATGAGCTATGTCGATAACTTTTGTTCTATGCCGGATCTCCTCATTTATGATTCGATCCAGCAGAAATACTCCGAGCATAGCTCTTTCCATATCACGCGTTTCGGCTCCGTAGGTCATTACTGAAAGAAATTCACCTATGTAATAATTACTTGTAGATTGCTTTCTATATAATTTTTATATGGAAACCGCGTCTGCCAGCTTGCGGGTACGCTGTGAGCATTCGTCGACCACTGAAATGTGAAATGTATGAAACTTGTCAAAATTATATTTCTAATTTTATTTTAGTCAGTGCTCACGTCATCGTTCTAGGAGCCTAATAATAATCCGATTTCTGTGGTAACTGTTCATAAAAATATCCTAATTCATTCTTTATAAGTTGAAGCCAAAGCAAACAAAGTCAAGGGGCCATTTAAATATCCATTCACGACCGATAATTTTAAAAACGCTCGCATTCCAACTCGCCCGCCCACCTGCCACAGGCATTTGGAATTCTGGGTAATGGGCGGGCAATCAAAACTACAACTGCGTAGATCAAATAGATTTTGAGACCTAGTGAACTTAGGTAGAGTACCTCATCATCATCATCACCCTATTAATGTCCCCACTGTTGGGGCACAGGCATCCCCTTGCATAAAGGGGGTACGGGCCATGATCCAGCGAGCGGGCCCAGTGCTGATTGGTGGATTTCACATGCCTTTGGATTTTTTTTATTTCTCGGTTCTTTTTTGTATTTGTGATTTTTTTTTCCTCACGATGTTTTCCTTCACCGTTAGAGCAGTCGGTAAATGTACATAAGTCTTCGAAAAAATCCGAAAAACTCATTGTTACATGGCATGGTTTCGAACCCGGACCTCCCGCATGGGAGTGCCTCATGTACCGGTAATTACTCTGGCTCTCTTTGTAGCATATGGCTACATTTATTTTTGTGAACAAATTAAAAATTAATTTTACATTATTTATTTAGTTATTATTACAAAACTTTGCACTGTTCCCTATGATGATCACAAAAAACAGAGAGCGATGCCTTGTTTGTATGTGCCAGAACGAGAGGGAAGATTTGACGTATGCGTTTAGTTTAACCATAATATTTATAGTCTATGCTGCGTTTCGCACACTCTTACCATTCAAAACGAAACACAGCAATGGAAACATTGCTGTTTTGCGACATTAATAAGGCCGCTAAATCTAAAGCTAACAAAACTAAATGTAACTGTCATGCTCACTTGTATACTAGACTCTGTACGCGTGAGCGGGACGTATCGTGTAGTGATTATTATTAGCCAGTAGCACGTCAGAATGGACACTTGACTAGATAAATCTGTGCCCTCATTCTTTACAATATCACCGCTAATATTAGAGTAGCCCATAAAGAAAGTACGGCGCAAAATAGCTTTTTCACGAGCGTAACACCTACGTGGCCTTGCGCTTGCGCCGATATCGGTTTCCATATTTAGCCGCGAATGTCGTACGTGCGTCTACGCAGCCCTCGTGCGAACTTGCTAAATAATTTACTGGTTCTCTCTTGGTACAGACAGGCGTTTTGTTCCTACGGGCCACGGGCGCTAGCTATTAGTGTTTGACATGTTCTAGGAGTTTCGTGGTGGTTGGCCATCCTGATTGCAGCATCAGATCAGGGACTTGACACACCATAATTGGTATCGGCATTGGGAGATAGCAACGAGCACTAACACATTTCTAATGTTAATTATTGAGGACTTCCATAGTCAAAAGATGTGCTGCTGAAAGTTTTTTGCGCCGCTTCTTTCCTTTCAGCTATAACACCTTATGAAGCGGTGGTAGAGTAAAAAATTACGTAAAAATGTACTTTAAGGTACTTACTTTCAATTTAAAAAAATATTGATTTGGTTCATAAAATTGGCAGCTTTGCAACAAATGTCTGGTTGGAGTTTAATTTGACAAAATTCAAAAGTGTACCTATTATTTCTTCCCACACCGTACCCTACTATGCCAATTTGATTTTACTGGAATATTTTCTTAGATATACTTACCCTACCCAAGAAGCTTCGAAAAGCTCCAAATATTCCTCCTACCAGGAGGGCTTTATGGAATGAATTACAAATTACATATATCAAAACAATGTTTCTGGCATTGAATTAATATCTATGGAAAGATAACTGTAGCTAAATCAACATATTAGTGTAGAGAGCGGTGTTTTAACTTATAAGTTACAAAATCAATTTTCTTATTGGTTGACTTCTAAACTATTGAAATGAGCTCCTGAGCATCTGTGAGCAGTATGTGGAGGCCCATGGTCTCAGGTATAATGCGACCAAGAGCAAGTTGCTGGTTTTCAAGACTTACACCACCGTACCGCCGGTCACACTCCCAGGCACTCCTCTCAAAAGAGTCGCGCAATTTTAATACCTGGGACACTGGGTCACCGACACGCTGACGGATGAAATTGACATAGAGAGGAAGCTCAGGGTGTTGGCGATCAGGTCAAATATGCTGGCCCGGAGGTTTGCACGGTGTACTCGGCAGATGAAAATAACTTTGTTTAATGCATACTGCCAGTCTTTTTATACGTGCAGCCTGTGGGTCAGGTATACGCAGACTTTCAACGCCTTGCTCGTCCAATATAATAACGCGTTCAGGATACTGCTGGGGTTACCACGCTACTATAGCGCGTCAGGGATGCTCGCAGAGGCGCACACGGATGACTTTCATGCCATACTGCGTAAAAAATAGCGTCCCTGATGCGCGGGATGTGGGGGCAGTACCACCAGCCTCCTGGCCGTCGTAGCAGTCAGGGTGGACGCGGACTGTCCGATTATGAGGCACTAGACGAGTGTCTATTAATATAGATACTCGTCCATACTTTGCGTATGTCCGTACTTAGGCATGCAGATACGTAAAGTGTGCATAATAAAATAATAGATAATTTTTTTTTTTATTTTTTATTAAATATCTCTGTTGTTAGTTGAGATATCAAAAAAGTAATTTTAGATCCTTCCTCAGGATATTCATGAAAGTTGATTGATGCATAAATTTTTTTTAGGTTAATACCCTATAGAGACAATACATTATAAATTGTACTATTTCCACTGTGACGTTACTCTTCCACTCGTATTAAATAATTGGTTTCTCAGCAGATCGTTACATGATTTGGTTTGTAATTAGTATGCCATATCTCAAGCACCTTTGTTACGAGACTGGGGACCGACTCGTGTTTCGCTTTGATCCCAACTCCGCCAAGAAACATGCGTTTAATAATTTATTCAGACGTGTTCGCTATGACATTTACATATTTATTAAATTGTACATTAATTAATGACACACGTCGCATTCGTCGTCGATTTTTTTAGGAAGAAAGAAGGTAAAGGATTATAGTTAATTAATTCGTATAAGTTTGCCGCGTTGTCTGTTTGTCAGCGACATTATAACTCTAAAACCGATTATCCGTGAGTATTTTGTAGAAAGTGTTTGAAGCCATGTCTGGTAAAAATTGGTTAATGAGTTTTCAAATATGTTCAAGATGATGATCGTCGGTGGTCTAGTGGCTAGGACGCCGGACTCCCATGTCCGGAGGTCCGGGTTTGAAACCATGCAATGCCATGTACCAATGAGTTTTTCGGATTTTTTCGAAGACTTACGTACATTTACCGACTGCTCTAACGGTGAAGGTGTGCGAAACGCAGCATAGATTATAAATATTATGGTAAACGCACACGTCAAATCTTCCCTCTCGTACTGGCACATACAAACAAGGCATCGCTCTCTGTTTTTTGTGATCATCATGAACAGTGCAAAATTATGTAATAAAAACTAAATAATTAATTTAAAATGAATTTTTAATTCTTTTCACTAAAATAAATGTAGCCATATCCTACAGAAGGAAAACATCGTGAAGAAACCTGCATGTCTGAGGAAATTAAAAGTTTCCGAAGGCGTGTGAAATCACCAATCATCACTAGGCCCGCTCGGTGGATCATGGACCGTACCCCTTTGTGCAAGGGGAGGCCTGTGCCTCAACAGTGGGGACATTAATAGGCTGATGATGATCATGATGATGAAGATGTTGTTGTATCTTTGAAGTCAAATGGGATCTCTGGAACGGGAATAATCGGTTTTGGGATCCTGGCATTATCCTTTGGTTTACTATGATTCTATGGTTTATATTAATGAATAAAATATCAGCCTTTGTTTATATTAATGATTAAAATATCAGCCTTTGTTTATATTAATGAATAAAATATCAGCCTTTGTTTATATTAATGAATAAAATATCAGCCTTTGTTTATATTAATGAATAAAATATCAGCCTTTGTTTATATTAATGAATAAAATATCAGCCTTTGTTTATATTAATGAATAAAATATCAACTTAATTTACTTTCTTATTAAAACACAAGAAACAAAGTTTAACAGTAAAAACTCCTATCTCTTTGGAAAATTAAAAAACTTATTTTTATCTAGATACTTTTAAATCTCAAGACATTATACTGTGCTATCTTTACCGAATTCTACAAGAAAAAACCAACCGGCAAAGTGCAAGTCAAGCTTCGTGCCATAGGGATCCGTACCTTTGATTATTTTTAAAACTAAAATATAATGAAAAAAAATTAAAAGTTTATTTACTTATTACAGGGCACACAAAAAAAGGACCACCGACTTACAAACTAGGTCGAAAACCTGTATCTTGTAAGTCGGGATTCCGTCGCACTTTCTGTGCAAGCAAATTATAAATTATATTTTTAACCTAAAAGGAATTTGGAAAATTTAATCATAAAGGAATTTAGTAAAGATAATGGTAAGAGTGAGTATGGGTGGGGGGGTGGTAGGTTGTGTGGGAGTGTGTAATAATGTAAGTGTGCATATGTAGTGTAGGGTATAATATAATATTATTGTACTGTACGTGGGGGTGTACATGGTTCCCATAAGTTTTTGTTATGATTTCTTGACATTCGTATGAATGAATCAAATAAAGTAAAACGATAAAGAATGTACAGTCGACCACAAGCTATAGTATACCGTCTGTCCAAAACGTCCAAACGTCCAACTTAGGGACGTGGATATATAATATTTTGGAGTAGCAAAGACACATTTAGATTTACTATAACACAGTGTTTGCTGTCTAAAGACAGCTAAATTCCATGGGAACTGTTTTTCACCCTGTCATGCATGTATGGAACTGTGATTGAGGATTGTTATTGTTATTATTTTGGTCACAAAATAATAACAATAACAATATTATATATGTGTTTAATCCACAATGCTGCATTGGTATTTAAACAGTCGGTATTTACACACCCTTTCACATACACACACATACACAACACACCCTCAAACTCTCCCGCCATCACATTAATCTTAGTCACTTAGCCAGCACTTGATTAACAAGTACTTACAAATAACATTTAATACTCGTGGTAAATATGTATGACATATTCATGTTAATTCTACATTATTAGTCTAAAGTTAACCGCGTTCTGTAAGTATACAAGTCATATATAAACGAGGAAATCTGTAATTGGCCTTCTTTAAGTTTAATACATATGTAATTTTATAATTGTTAATAGCTGTAGATTTCCCTTATAAATAAAATAATAAATAAATACCAAAATAATAATAATACCTAATACCTTCAATTAAATCTCAACCTTATACCTGCGCATTATGATACATTTCAGATTGTCAGATTTTGACCTTTTGAGTAGGTTGACCTGTGGTCGCCTGTACTAGATGATGAAGGATGAAGACTAATGTGTTGTACCACATGATGCTTCATCCTTCATGATGTATTGTACCACTGTATATTGGCCACGTCATCCTACTCAAACGTGAAAATTTGTTAATCCAAAATAAACCATGAAACGCTGACATAAGCCTGGAAATTAGGGTGCCTTTTCACTAAAGCTGTGCGAGGAAGCGAGCCGGTGAGCGAGGAAAAAACCCGCCAATAGGACCACACGATTTTAATCGTCACGTGATATGACGTTATAATGGCGCGATCCTATTGGTGGATTTTTCCTCGTTCACCGCCTCGCTTCCTCGCACAGCTTTGGTGGAAAGGCACCCTTAATTGAAGAAAGACAGTATACTTTTGATAGCGGTCAACCATACAAAAGTAGAGGCTGCAACAGGGATCAATTTGGCCTTCATGTACGAATCCCTAAAAAGTAAAACAAAGAATTTATTGTCCTGAAGCTCTGAAAAGTTCAGCGTCAACTCATTAGGGAAATGTTGGCAGCAATACCATTTTCTTGATAATTTATTTGAGACAAAGAAATTATTATTCTTGGGTTCTCCATTCGGGTATTTCATTTGGGAATTTTATCGTGATATTTGACAGGTGTACTGGTTAAAATTAATTTACAAACAAAATATGTAATAATAAAAATAGTTCTTAATAGGTATTGGGATAGGTATGTGTTTAATCCATGATGCTGCATTGGTAATTAAACAGTCGGTATTTACACACCCTTTCACACACACATACATATACACATACTCACATACACAACACACCCTCAAACTCTCACGCCACCACATATTACTCTTAGTCACATAGCCAGCACTTGATTAACAAGTACTTACAAATAACATTTAATACTCGTGGTAAATATGTATGACATATTCATGTTAATTCTACATTATTAGTCTTAAAGTTAACCGCGTTCTGTAGGTATACAAGACATATATAAACGAGGAAATCTGTATTTGGCCTTCTTTAAGTTTAATTCATATGTAATTTTATAATTGTTAATGCTGTAGATTTCCCTTATAAATATAATAAAAAGAATAAAAAATAAGTAATTTGATGTATATTTAAAAATATTTATAATTTTAATAATTTTCAACCTTTGTCTGAAAAAATGAAAAAAAAAATGAAAAATGAAAAAGTTTATTTACTTATACAGGGCACACAAAAAAAGAACCTCCGACTTACAAACTAGGTCGAAAACCTGTATCTTGTAAGTCGGGATTCCGTCGCACTTTCTATAATTTATTTAAGTACACCGAGACAGCATTTAATAACAAACTAATGAAAATGTTACGAAAGTAACTACTTATAATTTTATAATAAGAAAAATATTATCTAATAAGTACCTAAGTATGACTTTGCGATCAGAAATGGAAGAGCGTATTTTAGCTGATAATATTTTAAAAATCCACCACAAAAAATGTTCAGAATCATTTTTCTTGCGTTAGTAATTATTACAGCAAAGTTAGCCAAATCCCAGAGCCAATAAAAAGAACTTTAATATCGTAAAGTGTTCTATATTAGCGTCTAGTCTAGTGGAGTCGATTACGAACATATTTTCAAGATCATTTGAATGTTCCTTTTCTTAAATGTAATGGCGGAAAATTTAATGAATTCCTTCAATTATTTTTCAAAATATAAGTAAGATTTAATTAATACATTATTTAATGTCAATATATTTAAATATGACCATTATAAATTTATAAAATATATTAATATATACATTTATATATTTACAATATTAAAGCTAATTATGTACATATACATGCAAATATATGCAATAATTAAAATAAATAAGAATAAGAACATCGAAATATTTGCAAAGCTAAATTTCGTCAATAAAAAATTTAAAAAAAAAAGACTTATGAAAAGCCTTAGTCAAAAATTCCGCCCCGTGTCGACCCCGGCGCAAAGGTCGCCATGACGCTCGCGGCATTGCCACGCTGAATCGCCACGGCCAACCTCTGCACCAAGAACTACCCGGAGCGGAGGTCACAGCCTCTCTCTCTCAGGCGACGGCCGATATATTTAAATTTACAATCAATTAATTAAGCGAACCCCGGTCCGGACACTTCCTCGTCCAACACATCTCCATCGTAATCCAGCGGGGCAATGCGGCAAGCATTATGGGGACTTTTGGGAGGGACACGGTGAGAGGGGGCTTGTTTGACTTAACTGTCGATTAGATGGTTATACTTATTTACTGACGCTGAAATAATCTGTAAATGCAATTATAATATAAAATTAAAATGATATATTTAAGTATCGTATTGACGTGTAAAATGCCTATAATGTTTAATAATAAATTAAGGAACATACATTAAAAAAATGTAAATGTAATTAGATCTTTTGGTCTCATCAGCAGCCTACCCTAGTCCACTGCTGGACATAGGCCTCTCCCACGGCGCGCTATTGAGCCCGATCTTCGGCTCTTCTCATCCAGTCGCTGCCAGCCACCTTGTGCCAAAGTGACCAGGAATAGTGGGGCGGCCGGGAACTAGGGGCCGTTTTCTTTGTGCGCTATCCATGGAAGGTAATGCCATAATCGCCACGCTAGGCCTGCGGGTTGGCGATCGCAGTAGCCGGGTCGCTTGCCCCGATGACGCTGCTGCCCGTCATCGTGCTTCTGGTATTTTGACCCAGCCAGAATTTGAGTGGTTATACCGCCACTAGTCGGTCGCCAGGGACTCGTTCGTTAATCGGCAGGATGCACCACGTGCAGGTGAGTATGACATTTGGAGGTAGATGTTGGTGACCCCCCTTACATCCCTTTTGGTCTGGTTTACTTTTATTATTTTAGCAGGATTGGTATTCGATTTTTGGTAAGTTCCCGTATCGCGATGCTTTTCATCTAATGGATTAAAAATAGTTTCTAATCTTTCCTCTTAGATTTTCTCGTTAATCTGTTGTTTTTCTAGTTTCTAGCCGAATGGAAGATAGATTTAGACTCGCTTTATTGAGTACAGTGCTATCAAAAAACAAAAAATATAAAGTATACATTTTCGTTCAAAGCTTAGATATCTTTCAATCAATCAATCAATCAATGTTTATTTGCAAGAATACGTGATATATAACATGGTCTTACAAAGGGGTTTGAAACAGTATTCAACCTGCAAGCAGGCGTGCAAATATTTAGGCAAAAATTCAGGCAACCAATCATTATAAGTATTTTGTTAACGTAGAGAATTAGTTTGTGTAAATACATTTTTTAATAGAAAACTGAATTTACAAAAAAAATTACGAATCAATTCTATCAAATACTTACTCACTTTAGTTTATTTTTAATTTTTATTTGTAAAATGTATTTGAAATATAGAAATAGGTAGGTATAGGTAGCTGAATATTATAAATAGATAATTATCTGTGTATTGTATATTTTATTATATTGTAAACAACTTAAAATGAGTAATCTGATTTATGTCATGTTAATATTTGAAATTAATTATGATTAATTTTTAAAAATAGGTAGTTCTCAATTCCTGACATTATCATTAGCTCCACTAGATAGAAAATAAACAACTACTAATTTTATTTATAAATAACCGACCGCATATCGCAGGAGCCACACACCTGACGATCAAAGAAGTCAGATTTAATTTTGGCAATCGGTCTCCCCTTTATTTATACGAAGTCATTGGCATTTGTACGAAAAGGACAACCGGGCAATTTATTTGTGGCGAGAAAGTTTGTGGGTTGTAAGTACCTTAATTCTAATTCTAAGAAGGAGGTGATAGACCCTGCACCGACTTCATGAAATTGGAGTTTTGTGTTGTGGTAAATACCTGATCACTTCAATCAAAGAAATATTTCATGCAGAAAAAGTTAATTTTTCATTTACCTAATACTCGTATAGTTCAATCGGATATTACACAGCTTCATAATGAACCATGCATTTCGAGCAAAGAATTAAATTTCCACACATATTGAGGACATCCTAGGGATCGTTTTGAAGATTAGAACCAACGCAGATCACCGGTCTTCTATGAGGAGGAGTCAAAGGGATCCAGTAAAAAAAATGCCATCGTTATACCTACCAGGGCATTTTTGGTGTCGATTTAGTATAAATAGACGATGACTAATTCAATTTTGAAACAATATTTTCACTATTCCATTGAAGAAATTCGAGAAAATTAAAAAAGTTTTAAATTGACAACAAACATTTCTATCTTTTATCGTCGATAACGTTAAAAGTAATGCAAATTTAGTTACATAAAATACTCTTATAAATCCACATTATTATATATTTTAAAAATACAAACTTTTAATACCATTATCTCACAATATGTTCTTAAGCAAATAACTAGGTACCTGATTTTAAAAAAAACTCGTAAACTGTATTACGTGCGAAATAGCGAAGTATCGTAATATGAAAGATGGCGCCATGTCAGAACGAGATAGAGGATATCTCGATCTCGTCCTCAATTGATGGATTTTCTTTTTCTTTTACCTCCAAATTACAGTGCGAGATGGCGAGTCTAAATGTGAAACTACATGTGTGACTATGCTTATATCGAGAACGAAGCCTGAAAGTAATTACTGTTATAAAGCATAGTTTCAAATAATGATAAATAATTAGCGGAATAAATTATAATGAATAGATACTAATTCGAGACAGACCAAGTCGAGGAAGGCGTGACAATCTGGATGGTTTACATACTAACTGGATAGGTTGGAGGTAGGCGTTTGCCCAGCAGTGGGACAGTGTGTGCCGATATTATAATTATATGAAGAATCCGGAAGAACCCCAAATCAAAAATGGCGTCAGATGACATTGAAACAAAACGTCACAATCAAAATTACTTCCAATCACACAAAACAATCGCACACCATGTGTCCAATGACCTTTTCACGTCCAAAAGTAAACTGTGACGGGAGGAAAATAAATCTCGGAACGCACGACGCAAGCGCACGAGTGCTTCCAAAAATAAAATCCTGCGCAGACGTATCGTATTCCCCTCAGTATTGTCTAGAGTGCGCTCCAGAGCGCACCCCCAATCCTGTGATACAAAGTCTAGTCGAAAAAACCCTCCAAAAAGTGCCACCAACCTGCAACAATATGAGAAGTAACTTTTCAGTGTGAAAGATACCCGATTTTACTAAAAACTCCCTTAAAACGACCCGCTTGTGTGTTCCCCAAAGTGTTACTTTAATGTGCCTTTATTTCTGCTGTAAGTATCTGCTTTGTTTTTAACAATGTGATGTTTCACGTCAAAATTGCACCATTTTAGAAATTGCACAAGTTTAACAAAGCTTCCGGAGAACAAAGAACTTTGCAATTGGAGAATAACACCTGTTGGCTTCAAATTAGATTAATTGCATATACGACGCTCGAGTGGAATAATTAAAGACAATCCGTTAAAATAATACAAACATTTTGAGAATTACCACATGTTTTGCAGAAAAGCAAACTCACGTTGATGACGTCACAATTCTTCTATAAGAGGTTATACGTCAAGATTTAACAGATTTTCTCCCACTGTTGCGGTAATTGCATTATTGGACAACCATTCTAAATTAATTTTCCAACTTACACCTACTTATTCTCTGCATTTGCCATTGTAAAATATTTGACAAATAAAATAAAATATTTAAATACTTTTTTAATATTTTACCGCAAATAATAATAAAAAACAAGTAATGAGACAGAGTACGTAGATAATTTTATTTATGTATAAAGGTTTGCGTTTATATTAACACTTATTACTTACTTACTTGACTTATATTCTTACTTATACGAGTATTCACCTTGCATTTGCAAGGCGGATAAAAAGAATTTCATATAAATCGAAATTAATTATTCGATCAAGAGTTCTGTCACTAATTTTTTTAAAGATATTGACTCAATGCAATAGTGACGTATTGAGAATCTAACCATTTCAGATTTCAGTATATTTATTTAACTAGTCTGTTATTGCATCTAGCATTACTCAGTCACTTAGTAATTTTTATATTATCTATTAACTTATTTAAAGATTAGTAGGGAACCCTAACAAAATAAATAAGGTTCAGGGTTGCCACAAATCAATATACATGTCCTCACACAAGAGGATCTGTCAAAGTGATGAAGCACCAATCATGACTGTACCTGGCCTTTTATTCGTTTTGATTGTACGGTGAAGAAAAAAAATGTAAGCAATTTAATGTTAATAAAATATTACATACTTACATAACTTCACGTTATGTCCATTGCGGGTTAGGCAGAGAGAATGGGTGCCCGATTTCTTTGCGGTTGTCAGGACTCGCATCGCTTCTATTTGGAAGCGGTTGCGACAATCTGACAACAGCATACTGAAGGTTGTGTGTGAGTAACTACGCAGTCCCATATTCAAACATTGGTTGGCTGTCCACCGGGACGAGAACCGTAAATGAATAAGTTGTAGCCAAATATTATTAATTATTTTTTTTTGGTCTCATTTGTGTATTTGGTTTTAGTATATTTTTTTTTAAATATTGTATTGTTCTTGTGTTATATGGGTTTTTTATGCCTGAATTAAAGATTTATTATTATTATTAAACATTGAATGGAGCGCTACGAATCTCTGTCTTGGCACTCCTCTCTTGCTTCTGCTACAGTTGTTCGTTGTTTCACGCATACTCGCCATTGGGGTCATCTGCTTTGTATATTAAAATCTATGAGCACTCTGTCAATTTTAAAAAAATAGTAATTTTATAACCAGTTGAGATAATTTACGTTGACAACTGTCCATGTTCCATTACCGCGTTAACAGTTGAAAATGTATCAAACCTTTATTTGAAAAAGCTATCAACGTGTATTATTTCAACTGGTTTTGGAACGCACTCTTAGGTATTAATTTGAATTACTTGCAAAACTAATTGTATATAGTTATTTATTTACTCCGCTGGCTCTTGCCTGGAAGAGATCGATTTAAGCGATAAGGCCGCCTTTGTACATATTTAATTTAATTTTTCTGAGAAACCTTACAGCTATATAATGCCTGAATTGTTCTTGTTTTTTACATGCGTGCAAGCCAAAAAATAGGTCTCCTTAATTTATACAAAATAATAATAATCAGTAACAACTAATAAAATATGGAGGTGGGAAAGTGGAATAGGGAATGGGGAGAACAAAGAAAAGGGTATGTGTGTAAGTATATAAGTTGTAAGAGTGTGTAATTGTGTGTGTTGAAAGGGTGTGTGTGTGAGAGAGAGAGAGAAAGGGAGATTTCTGTTATGTTCTGTGTGTGTAAACTCGTGTAATCGTGCTATTATTCCTGTAGTTTTTATTTTTCCTGATTTTGTGTACAATAAAGTGTTTCTATCTATCTGATTAAGAGCCCAACTCTACTGTTTTACAATGTTTCTCTTTCTTTTTATTAACGTGACCGGTCATAATACCCAACTAATCACTTCAACCGTAACGCCTTACATTTATTTTTTTGCAAGACTGAAAAACAGAAGCCAAACAAGTTCTTAAAAACAATGAAATGTTTTAAATTAACGCGTCAATTCCTTTGTTTATCCGTTACTCCGCTAGCCAAAAACGAAGAATATGAAGGATTCCAACTAACTTCAGAGAAAAGAAAAACATGGCTTCCGTTTGGCAAACCGACTGAAATAAAACTGACGGAACACCACGTGGGCAGCAAAGATAAACAGATAGTTTCATGTAGGTAGTTAGATTTTATAATAACCTCTGATGCTTGCTACGTAGGTAATTATTTAAACATCCTACGCTTTATATTTTTAAACTTTGTTAGACTACGCGAGGCGGATGTCGTCGAAATATTTGATTAATTCTGATGAAAGAAATTCAAAGCTTCGCTGCGAATTAAAGGATATTATAGGACATTATAGGATATTATAATGAAGGTTGGTCAAAAGAAAAAATGAGTGGCCATCTTCTTAAACTACGAGAGGGGGATGTCGTCGAAATATTTGATTAATTCTGATTAAAGAAATTCAAAGATTCCCTGCGAATTAAAGGATATTATAGGATATTATATGAAGGTTGGTCTAAAGAAAAAATGAGTGGCCATCTTCTTAAACTACGAGAGGCGGATGTGGTCGAAATATTTGATTAATTCTGATTAAAGAAATTCAAAGCTTCGCTGCGTATTAAAGGATATTATAGGACGTTATAGGATATTATAGGATATTATATGAAGTTTGGTCTAAAGAAAAAATGAGTGGCCATCTTCTTAAACTACGAGAGGCGGTTGTGGTCGAAATATTTCATTAATTCTGATTAAAGAAATTCAAAGCTTCGCTGCGAATAAAAGGATATTATAGGATAATATAGGATATTATATGAAGTTTGGTCTAAAGAAAAAATGAGTGGCCATCTTCTTGAGATAGTACCAGTCTGAAAGTGATTAATTCTAGTATTAGTACCGTAATAAATATTACATCATCATAGGCCTGTTACGTCTATTGCAAACGTTTTAGCAGCGTCGCGAAACGCTTCTCGTGTCCAAATAATAAATATGACAGTTGTACCAATAATTGAGTAATAAATAATTACTATTATTATGGTAATTATGGTATGGTCATATATATTACCCAAAATAATAAATAGATTGCCAGATGATGTGAGAAACATTTACCTAAATAGAATTAAGAAAACATTAAAAGCACATTATATAGAACATGATACTAGCTTCATACTAGGTTACATTAGTTATATTGTGATATGTAATAGTTTAACTACTATACAATAGTTTAACTACTATAATGGCGAACTCCCTATCGGCATACGAACCTTTCAAGGTTTTGCCTAATACGATACAGTTTATCTACCATATTACTTTGTATATATTAAACAATAAATAATAATAAAAAATTAGGTTTACAAACTGTGTAGTATCTTTAAGTTTTCAAATACGGATTTAAACCATAAAAAAATTAAATTGAAAATTTACTAAGTATGCCATAAATAATAAACTAATAATTTAGTTCGAAAGTTTTGATTACCTAACTTTAATTAGATTTATAATTACCTTTAGTTAGTTTACTCTTGATTGGTATGAAACATGAACGTGACTTAGTTAATACAATAAACGATTCCCTCTCTGGTGCCACAGGGTAGTAACCTGGGCCCTATGCTCTTAAATATAGACTTAGATAAGAGTATCTAATAAAATAGGTGTCAAATGTGGAAACTTTTCTAATTTCACTATAAATTCTTTTTCATTACATTCTCCTTTTGATCACATACTTGCATTAGCAGATAATAAGGCTCTAATAAACTCAAATCTAAATAAAGAAGTGTGTAGATTTCTACGATGAAGATAATTGCTCGTATTTTAACTTTAACTTACCACAGAAAACGAACAACCGTCCGACGTTATAGACATTGATATAAAGGAGAATTTACTGTTGCAAATACACACGAATATCAAAGAATGAATGAATCCAACGATGAAAGCACGTCAAAATATTTACGAAAGAAACCTGTGATGTAGACGATGACGTAGCAGGAGATACTAAAAATAACAATTTCATCATACGAACGACACGAGATAGATAACAAACAGAAACAAAAATTGGATAGACAAACAGAAACCTTTAGGTACCTGGAGATAATGTATCTGAGGCTCATAATTTGTTTTGTGAAATGGTTCCCAAATATCTTATTTAAGGAGATGTATTTGCGCAATGCAAATATTGTACAGATTATACTTACTCGTATTTCGTAAACATTGATATCTCGGAAAGAAATCCATGACAACGTCACGAAAATTTGGAATATATTTACCCTTTGCGAAATAGGCAGATTGAATTGAGTACCCGAGTGTAAAGTGGTCGTATTTTAAAGACATCGCATAAAGAATCAACAATCAACGAAAAAAACCTTCTAAACCTAAAATATTTTCAGATTTGGTGATGGTTTCACTAGATGGGATATGCAGAACGGTTGGAACATTATTCTAAACACCTTATTTTATGTCAACTTTTAAAGTTCTAACTTCTTCCTCTTCTTTAACTATTGCCTTTACGCAGGGTTAAAAATTGGTTGTTTATTAAAATTTGAGAGCTCTTAATCTATCGGATCTTATGATCATTCGTGGGCTTATTGTGGCAATTTCTTCTTGTCGTGAGGTCATAACTAATTGTCAGAGTTTTTCAGGCCTTTGACACACATTATAATGACATAGGGGCTATTATCGTAGCTACATGTATTCTTAGAATATTGATTCTTCAAATCTCAGTATCCGTCGTCGACCTCATCGTCGCTTACCATCAGGCGAGATCGAGGTCAAATGCGAGTTTAGTTATACATAAAAAAAACCTCAGTATCATCTTCAAGCTATGTTTCTTGCGGAGTAGCTTCAGAATCGTCAATAATATCTATCTTGGTATCCCTCTTTTGCTACTTCTTTCGCTGTTTCACGCATACTATGTATTTCATCTATCTTTTATTATGTCAGTCTAGGCCACTGTTTTTTTTCAGGTAAGTATAAGTAGGTAGGTCCTGGTTTATCTTGCCAACATTTCCCATTCGGTTACGACAGTGAATGAATTTAGGAATGAATCAACTTTGACTCACGTCGACATTTGAAACCAAAAGTAATTATTACCTCATCACTCAACTGTCTCTGTTGTCACTGACTCTACAAATATCTCCATTGTTCAGCCCCTTTTTCTCAATTGCTAAATAATTTATGTTTTTCCTATGAGCATGTACGAATTATGTAAAATTGTATAGGTAGGATTTAAAAAAAAATACAATCATTAGGAGCTCGTAGCCTAGTTGCGAGCACGGTCCGGAAGTGATCGTGCAGGTTAAGCGGCGTTGGCGCGGTCGGTACTTGGATGGGTGACCGCTAGTGGCATATTTCATCTGAGCTCCTCCGTGCCTCGGAAATCACGTTAAGCAGTCGGTCCCGGTTGTTGTCGTTCGACAGCAGTCGTTAAGCCATGTCAGATGCCTACGGGCGGCCTGAACAACTCTGACAAATAGGTTGGCCTCTAACCATACGATAAGCAAGCAAGCAAGGTAATGTTCTACAAGTTACCATATTCTTCATTAACCATTCCAACTAGATTACACCCCTAGTGGTCCACCACTATTGTCCACAGGTGGATTTGATCCGGCGACGCTTGTGTCACGGTCTCGTGTCCTAGCCTTTGAACCATTGTCGCTTCAAAAGGTTTCCATTGGAATGGGATTATATACTTTAAAGTCTGTCATTAAGTATCTTTTTATTATTTGTATCTTTGCTTATACAAATGTTTAGACGATCTTTTGTACATCCAGGTGTTCCACCTTCAGTCTTATCGTCACTTGATAGTGAGACTGTGTTTAATAAAAAAATATTCTTATCTCTTGCCTAACATTACAAACAGACATTATGTTTTTTTATATTAAAATGATGGTATTCAGGTGTTTACTTTAACGCAAAAATCCTTTTACCCTTTCCATCACAAATAGGTAGGCTCATCGATATTTTATAGAATCCATTTCACCAAAAAGATTGATTATCGTCAAGTATTTTTTGACATGGAACGTTTTTAATTTCTATCCCCACTAGCGTCATAAAGTGATAGATATGATGAAGGAACGAACGCCCGCCCCACTATTTTATCTGTCATGGATATGCGACGGGACAAGATAAGAACCAAATAAGTTTTAATATAATATTCCTTCCTTCTAAGTCGTGTTCCTCATTGCTGAGGGACTAGATCATTCTAAGAAATTAATCACATAGAACGACTCTCGTAGCAGATTTAATGGGGTGGTTTGCCATTGTCTTCCCCATGCAGGTTTCCTCACGATGTTTTCCTTCACCGTCAGAGCAGTCGGTAAATGCATGTAAGTCTTTCGAAAAAACCGAAAAACTCATTGGTACATGGCATTGCCTGGTTCCGAACGTCGCGCGTCGGTCCAGTCCGGAACGAGTCCGACGTCCTAGCCACGACGCCACCGACGCTCTGAATAATATAGTATAATATTAATTATAAAAGTGTTTCTACTCTTATGTGCACATTTTGCCCTACATAATTTAACCTGCTGTTTCTTCTGCTACTGTAGATAAGTAATAAAAAAGTTCTTTGATAAGAACAAACGACAGAAGGCCAATCCCAACTCCATTTTTTTACTGCCATTTTGTATTTCTTTTTAAGTTCCACGTATTAATATACGGCAGTATGCTCCGCACTGCTCACGCCATTTTTTCCAATTCCAATAGCAGCGAAATGGTTCGAATACAGGAACCGTGTGAAACGCCAGCCGGTTTCTATTTATAATCTGTGGGATCCATGTGGATTGCATGCGTGTTAGGTGAATTAAATGCTCTTTCATTGGCATATAGAGAGAGAAAAATCGTGGGGGAGAGAGAGGGGGTCCATTGTCTACTAGGATTTCGAAGGGGGAACTGGGAACTGATGATGACTCACTGGAGAGGATGCGGAAGACTGGGCAATGTGGAGAAGAATTTAAGAAAACTGATCCTTCGCCCTGACAACGGTAGGCAGAAGAATTACCCATTATTAGCAATTTGTTCCACAAGTTTTTCCACCATGGAATTATAAAATATGAAAGTGTGTTCTTAACACAGCTCAAAAATCTATCAGTTTTAAATAATAATATGTGGGAGCCCTTCCCACATCTGAAACCTTGAGGACTTAATCCTAAATATTTGAGCTCAATTGAACCATGTAACTGTTACCGTTCCAGAGATCCTATCTGACCTCAAAGATACTCCAAGACTTTAGAAACTCCTGATCATTTTTATAAGACATGGCTAAGAAAAAAAAACGAATTCAAATAAAAAAAAAAAAAAATTATTGCCACATAAAAAAATACATATTTAGTTCACTCCGTTATACAATTGGCAATAGGCACCAGGCTCAGCTAATGCTTGAGTGAATACACTAATAATATAATATAATATACAAATCGGATCATCAGTTGAGTTATGATGCCACAGGCAAACAGACAAACATACAAACCGACATACTCGTCATACTTATAATATCCCTTCCTCGCTCGGTCGGAGGTTAAAAAGAATTGACATACTCTAAAACATCGGCAAAACAAACCATGCAACATTTGCGATGCGAGGTGAAAGCTAACCTCCAAAAGCTCCTCAATTGCTGGTAGTAGCGAAGTTAACCGAGCAACTCTCTATTTATAAACCCTTGCGGATGGAGTATATGCGAATGCCAAATTAAACTCACAATCTTGGAGGAAGCAATCCCGGCCGCCTCGGTTGGACATAGTATCTTTATTAGGGGCCATCCATAAGTTACGTCACACGAATTTCATGATTTTTGGGGCCTCCTTGTCATAGGTGGTCCCCCTGGTGTAACGTCACACATTTTGCAATTTTAAAATTAAAAAATATTAAATAAAAACAGGCCTTCCAAAATTATTCATATATTTCTATATAAAATCTTTTTTCATAAAATCAACAATAAATCTAACATTTCAGAAAATGTAGAAAATTCTCGTCGTCTAACCTAATCCACCATCTGTGTCTGATCTATCTCGAAAATTCGAACTCGCTTCGCTAGCTCCCGCCCTAGCCTTCTCATCTGATCCGTCATCTGTATTTGTAGCGGGGTTTTTTTTCATCTCTTAATTTTTTTAGACGGATTTAGATTAGGACTGTAGAGGGTACAATTGTTATAATAAAAATTTAAGTGATGAAATCGGATCTTTTCAAAACTCTATGATATTCCTCCCAAAATATTAGGCTTCGACCGCGCTTACGCCCCCCAACCCCCCCCCCCCAATAAATAGACAAAGTTTTTTGTGGTACACCACAAAAATAAAAGATTGTTCGCAGGTGTGTTTTGATAACTGCTCTAAATAAAAGACAAAAAATGTACTCATGTACAGTCGATCACAAGCTATAGTTATACCATCTGTCAAAAACCTTCGATTAAATCTCAACTTTATGCCTGCGCAATATACATTTCAGATTCTCATGACGATTTGGGTAGATTGACCTGTGGTTGGTCGACTGTACTTCATTTATACTATCACCATTTCAGCGGCGCGGCGGATCCCGCGTGTAACCTTCATACTCCCAGACACATTGTATCTAGGTATACGCATCCGCTGGTAGGATAAACAGTTCATGAAATTCTATAGAACGTAGAGAATGAAGGACGCTTCTGTTTGTATTTCATTCTGTTTCTTGAGCTGTTAAACAGAGTAATCTCGTTATAAACATTGTATGATGTAGTCTCTAGTCATTCATAGAGGAATTCTACGAATTAGGTGAGGATAAAATTAGATTGGATGCGGAAGAGGCAGCTTGGGAGAGGTGGGGTATTAGATTGCACATAGTAGAATTTGACTACCTTACCGGTCCCTGTGACCGTATACCAAGCTTGCTTGCTTTGCTTTTCGTATGGTTAGTGGCCAACCTATTTGTCAGATTTGTTCAGGCCGCCCGTAGGCATCTGACATGGCTTAACGACTGCTGTCGAACGACAACAACCGAGACCAACCGCTTAACGTGCTTTCCGAGGCACGGAGGAGCTCAGATGAAATATGCCACGGTCACCACCCGTCCAGGTACCGACCGCGCCAACGTCGCTTATGCACGATCACTTTCAGACCGTGCTCGCAACTAGGCTACGAGCTCCTCAAACTTACTTACAAAGCTTAAATACAATGGGATTCAGTCACAGACGCAGGATTCAGTCTCATTTCTCCTAAATCACTCTATTCCACACCACATTGTAAACAGACAATGTCTAAATCGAGGATATTATCTACATCATTAGATTTAGTCAGAAATATACACGAGTTCCATTTCTCGAGCCAGTTCATTCCCCTTTATTAATAGGGGTAGATATACACGTTATTGCACACAAGATATATAAAGACACATACAGTTGGCGGAACTTGGCGGACGCACTCCCTTGTGTCTAGATTTGAAAAAGAGATAGATTAATCCAACTAAAATAGCTTAAAACTTAGAAAAAAAAAATCCGCTTGTTACTTTTTAGGGATCCGTACCCCGAAGGGGAAAACGTAGCCCTATTGCTGTCGCTCCGTCGTTCGTCCGTCCATCGTAGCGCCTAAACAGAATAAGATACAGTCTTCAAAATTTCATGTATTCTCTTAATCCAAATCCGAATATCAACCTTAATACTTGTAAAATCGTTTTTAGAGGGGGTCCCATAATTATTATAAGTAAAGGGGGTCGATTAAAAAATATATTTTTGTAAGTACCCTATGAGGTATCGGTTTTTAGAGCTCATCGAGTAGAATTTGAATATATTCATACGCCTTTCGCACGCGTATATTATGTATCTTATGATTTTTCCATCAACTGAAGGTTGCCTGGAAGATATCGCTTTAAGCGACAAGGCTGCCTTCTGCACATTGTATTGTACCTCTCTTTATGTTGTATGTTTTGTTTTTGACCCCGGTGTGCAATAAAGTATATTTGTATTGTATTGTATTGTATTTTTTTCTCGTATAGAATTAACGACGTAAGCGCTGCTCAAAGTAGTTATTTTTAGAACACTTTTGTACCAAGTCTGTTTCCGGAAAGGTATTATCTAAGAATTTGAAAATTGGCTAAAGTACTGGAAATATCCTTTATATAAACAACAAATATTAAAAATTAGATACATCTGTAATCGTTTTTCAGTTGTGAGTAAAAAAAGGAAAAATCTCAATTTTCACTTAGTATTTACAAAACTTTATTTAAAAAAAGTTAATAATCCTTCTGTTATGGATCCCTATAGATACGGCGACTCGCACTTAGCCATTTAAAAAAAAATTATTCAGTCATTTTCATCATCAGGCCATCCAGGATCCACCGAGCGGGCCCAATGCCGATTGGTGAATTACACACGCCTTCAGAAATTTTTCATTGCCTCAGACATGCAGGTTTCCTCACGATGTTTTCCTTCACCGTTAGAGCAGTCGGCAAATGTTCATAAGTCTTCGAAAAAATCAGGAAATCATTGGTACATGGCATGGTTTCGAACCCGGACCTCCCGCATGGGAGTCCGGCGTCCTAGCTACTAGGCCACCGACGCTCTCATTTCATCAATATATTTTTTATTGACTACTAAACCCGCATTTGACCTCGATCTCGCCTGATGGTAAGCGACGATGAGGTCGACGATGGAGCATGCGGGTCCAATAAATGCCTATTCATTCTGGCCTTGAAGATCCCAAGGTTGTAAGTTTCGGGAAACAGACGCCGGCAGGCATAATGAACGAAGAAGCAAATCGCTTCGATAATCAATAAATATCGACTATTTTCAACATGAACCCTATTTCACTGTGTATTCTTGTAAAACCCAAACTCCCAGAGCTCGGAAGTTTGTATCGAATACGATAAAAATGCAAATCCCATCGAGTCGGAACTGTTATGGAAGGCAACTGCACCCTTATCTACACAAGGGTATAAAACCCCACACTCTCAGAAAGAAACAGTATGTACGAATCGGTATATTAAGCAGTGTTTTCACTCTTGTCACAGAAGTATCTGATCTTATCTTATGATAGGGGGCCGGGAATAACCCAGCGGCACTTCGACCCTTGACGATCTTTTGTGCCTACCCCATTTTACACAATGGTCATCTCAGTGTACCGTTAGAGCAGTCGGTAAATGTACGTAAGTCTTCTAAAAATACGAAAAACTTATTGGTACATGGCACTGCACGGTTTTGAACCCGGACCTCCCGCTTGGGAGTCCGCTGTCCTAGCCACTGTGTCACCGACCATCTTGTCACAGATGTAAGAATCTGTTCTCAGAAGTCGTAGAAAATTACGATTTCTGAGAACAGATCTAATCCAATGTTACCTTTTTCCATTTGCATACATTGAATATAGCGTAAGGAAACTCGAAAGAATCACAGATATTTCAAGTCTGTGGTACAGAGGAACGTAAATAAAGTGGTGATGGAAAGATCCTATAATAGATGCTAGCTTAAAAAAAATAGCTTTAAATAGAGTTGATAAATGAATTATCAAACATGTTACCATATCTTACAATATTTATGTACTTTTATAACAAGTTACTCGGTTTATCGCCTTTGATATTATTTCTATAGGATGGTTATATTTTGATTAATTAATCTCATCACGCTTGTATTATGTCACATAATCTATCAGTAACAGAAAGTATACTCCTTACAAACGTTTTAACGCGAGGTCCTCATTTAAGTCTTAATTTTTCCAACTACCATATACGGCGTGATGCCGTACGGCCAAAACGGACTAGTAAATGTATAACTAGTATATAGCGGCCGGATACGCTATAAACAATCAAAATGCATGGAAAAAATATATAGTTTCAAGAATATATAATTTACTACGAGAAAGTTATACGTAGTTGTAAATAGAACTTTATTTCTTTATTACAGACATTATGACTGGATTACAGCACACATGTTCCAAAACACTAATCATATGTTAACTATGTAATCACCTATAGGTACAAAGTAAAACATCAAAGTAGAACTTAACTTAGACATCATTACACAAATTTAAAAACATTGTAATTATTATGCAAATACTACTCAATGGATCGGAAAATACATCGGCATGGTGGACCGTGGTTAGAAATCTATTAAGTGCAGTCGTATTTTTAAATTGACGGAGTAAACTAACGTTTTCATTGTATGGTTTGTCTTAACATTTGTATAGCGAGAAACGTCAGTTTACTTCCGTCTAATTAAAAACACGACTATAGTAGGACAGCTCGGGCCGTGGGCGCAGCACAGGCGTGCCGCGTGCGCCGCCGAGGGGCAACTTATTACTTCCATGTTCGTACAACATGGTGAGTTTCAACCGTAAAGGTGACCACATATGGCAACCAGACCGGAGTAGTGAAAATGAACCAATAAATGAGCCAGAAATAGGCACGCAGCGCCAAAAAGCTAAAGATTCCATTCTGTTCCTTAATTGCCTATTTTGTGATTGTGTATTGTTTGATTAATTCCAGTCAAGTTGTAACACAATTTCGCTTTAACGAAACAAAGTCAGAGTTTCGGAGAAGCTTTTCGTTTGTATTATGTCGATCCTAACTACACAGAAATCAAAAGTTTTGCGCTAAGCTTTTGAAATAATTCAAATTAATACCGTTTTCAAACATTTTGCGATGTTATTATACTATTGTACTTTCCTTAAACATCGTGAGGAAACCTGCACACTGAGATGACCAGTGTGTAAAACGGGGTAGACACAAAAGGTCCTCAAGGGTCGAAGTGCCGCTGGGGTTATTCCCGGCCCCCTGTCATAAGATAAGATAAGATCGTACGAGCAATATCCCAATTTAGTTATGTCTTCAATAAAGCAATGGAAGTCACATAAAACTTTACTATTCAACTGGTTAACGTTAAACCTATCATAAGATAAGTTAAGATTATACTTTCCGTGACGGGGTTTTGTGCCTCGTGAGGTCAAACCATGTGACATTAGTTTACAATTAAAAAAAGAACAATACGATGATATAATTTTAGAGGTAAATTATATTACATTGTCTCCTGTATGAATTTTCGTGTAAACGACAACGGAGAATCGTGCGCGCCTGTGTGAGTAACGCGCAGCGATTTTGTGCAGCGAGCGTTTGTACTGACATTCTATACTGTTCTTTTTATACTTGTTCAAATTACCTAACTAATTTTCTTATTCAAAAAAACATATCTAGTTTCAATAGTTGTCTTCAGATAAATAAAGACCTATCTTTATCGAGCCGAAAGTCTTAAAATTCAATTATACCTATTCCAGCTACGGTCTTCGCGACCTTTAACCGAGGGACCTGATCGAGTTCTCCCCAGTCTTGTTCAATTTCAGATAAGTGTGGCGTTTGAAATTCCAATCTCTTGTTGCCTTCGCCACTCTCACAAGTAGAGGCGAGGAATTCACTTTGAGTAAATACTCTTGTTACTAAAGATTTCATAACGTTTCTGTTATTGAGTAAAATGCATGGTAAAAATATGTAGTTTCAAAGAATATAATATATAACACATAATAAATTTTATAAAATATATTAATATTTTTTTTTCAGGTTTTTCTTTTCTTTTTTTCTTTTTTTTTTTTCTTTTGCTCATCGTCGCTTACCATCAGGCGAGATCGAGGTCAAATGCGGGTTTAGTAGTAAATTAAAAAATTAAAAAAAGGTATCTTTCTTTTTAGGTATTAATTTACTACTAACCATTTCATTTAAGTAATTATTTTGTAATAAGAATAACACTAAAAAAGGTTGGCTGGAAGAGATCCCTACGGGATAAGCCCGCCTTTATACATATTTTAATGTTTTTAATTTCTGTGTATTTTTTTTTCCTATGTGTGCAATAAAGAGACTACAAACAAACATACTAAAAAAGTGATATTATTAACTCTGTTGTTAAGAACTTATGTTATGAATTCGAAACATCACCAACTAAGACCCAAGACTCGTGGCGCTCCATTGTCTCTGCCTACCCCGCAAGGGTTATAGCGTGAAGTTATATATGTATGTATCTTCAAACTCAGATTGAATAGACATTTACTAAAGCCGCGTGTTCTATCGGCAACCTCATCGTCGTTTACCATCACGCGGGATTGAAGCCTGTACAAACAAAAAATAACGGTAACTTTTCTTCAACAGAAACGTGAAGCACCTAAGCAACCATGGAGCAGTTTGAGTCGCTGCTGACGTGCTGCGTCTGTTTGGACCGGTACCGGAATCCGAAGCTGTTGCCATGCCAGCACAGCTTTTGTATGGAGCCGTGCATGGACGGGCTTGTCGACTATGTCCGGCGACAGGTAAGAACGAATTCTCAGAATTGCAAAAGAGTTGGCACAATGAAGGCACAACATGTATGATTGATATTTCTTTAAAAAACTATTTTGGTCTATAGATTAGTGAAAGAATTTTTAGAATCGGTCCAATAATTTTTGATGAAATCTCAAACAAACATGTCGCGCCCGTATACGCCTCTGCAAGTGACTGACTATTCGAGGTCTTCGCGCCTTGGTAGTGCCTTCATTGGGGAAAGTTGTCATCTCCACGAATCTCTCTAAATGAAAAACCCTGCATTGAGATCGGATTGGTCAGTTAATTGTATAATTTGGCGGTAGGGAACTAGAGTAGATCAGTTATTTTTAAACCACTTTGCTCATAGAGTACAGAAGTTCGCTCCCAGCAAGTTCCTTCCTTCTAGACTATACTCTATCTTCTGCCTCATTTTCACTTACCATCAGGTGAGATTGAGGTCAAGAGAAACTTTTTCTACACTAATTCTTTTATGGAGATGGCGGTTGACGACTTTTGAAGATATGCTTACATTCTTTTTCATACCACATGTTTTTGCAGGTCAAATGTCCAGAATGCCGTGCGGAACATCGAATCCCTTACCAGGGGGTACAGGGGTTCCCAACAAACGTCACTCTTCAACGATTCTTGGAGTTACACGCTCAAATCGCCGGAGAACTCCCAGACCCTACTGCTGGGCAGGTCATGGAGAGATGCAACGTTTGCTCTGAGAAAGCCTATTGCGCACCATGTGCCCACTGCGAGAAAAAAGTCTGCGAAGACTGCAAAGCAGCCCACATGGAGGTCCTCCGTAGGGAAATTTCTAGAATCAACAACCAAATACGCCGAGGTGTCAATAGGCTCCAAGACATTTTAGCAGTCGTTGAACGCAACACGTGTAGTCTTCAGACAAACTGCGGAGCAGTAGCAGGAGAAATTGATGAAATCACCAAGAGATTAGCTAAGGCTCTCAAAGATAGAACAGATTTTCTTAGAAATGAAGTTGATCGCTACCTGGCTACTGAACTTAGGAACCTAACACATCTCAAAGATAATCTAGAGTTAGAGTTAAGTAATATACACAGTAATTGTGATCTCGCTGATAAATATATTAATGATGACGTCGAATGGGAAGACACTGAACTAGTAGACACCAAAGAGATATTCCTGAAGACTGTTGAGTTCCTGAGAAACTTTGATTATGAAGCTGGTGACTATAATCGCAGAATACGGTTCATTATGACACACGATCCTAACCAACTTGTAATGCACGTCGCTAGTTACGGAGAACTGAACATCACTCAACCTAATGCTTATGGAGGAGGAATGCCACAAAGCCAAGGCTTAACACGATCGAAGAGTGACCATCGTCTGGCAACACAGTTCCGTCAGCAAGAAGAAGCGAAGGGGTACTGCGAAAATGATGAACCCATTTTAGGTGGACGCAAATTTGGTGAGCGCCGGCCGCCACCACCAGAACGCCCAACTCGAGACTATGGTACCACCGATGACTACAGCGGGTACGAATCCGAACATAGACCATCGCGTAGATTCCGGTCTCGCTTCGTTAGGAGTCATCAACAAGATGACTCTGATACTGAACAACCCAGTCGCATTACTAAGTCTGAGGAAAAGAAGGAAAAAGAAAAAGTCACTGACACCGAAGATGCTACTCGCGGTCCTCTTAGTGGAATATTTAGACTGAGCGACTGTCCACGTGTGATGCAGAGAATACTGGACGTTGACAGTGGGAAAAAGAAAGAGAAAAAAGAACCTCCGCCTCCACCTAAGCCGGTCCAACCAGCGCCTCAACCACAACGTCGTCCTCCACAACCTGCGCAAAGACAGCAGAGTGAAGACGACGAGATCACTCGACTGAAAAGACAAAACAAAGGAGCGGCTTCATCACAGGAGCCTGATAGACCAGCACCACGCCCCGCCGAGGAGGAACGAAGCTCAATAACTCGTAAACCACCGACACCCGCTCGGGAGGTGAGTTGGGAGGAAGATAGAGAATGAAAATTCCGAGAAGAAGTACAACGTAGAAATTAGACAATCATCGATACTAACAAGGAAAACGCGACAACTAACGGCATTCCATAAAAATACACTCCACGTTTAACCCATTCGCACACAACACAATACAAAAATGTACCTACCGTTTTGGTGTCCATACCGAATTTCACTGTATTTCTCAGGCATCCAGCGACGGTGAATCCGATGAATCTGTTGGATCTCTACAACGAACGCGCAACGAGCGTAAGAATACTGCTCCAGCGCCAAAGCCAACAGTGGCAGTCAGGAGGCCGTCGGCGTCAGATGCGCCCGCTCCTCACCGTCCCGCCGCTCGCGCAGCTAGTACTGAATCTAGCGCTTCTACTGAAAGCTCCGGCTCGGCGGTGAAACATACAGGTGCGATACTATCTATCGCAGAGTTAAAAGCGAAATACAGCGGTGATGGACTTCAACCAAAACCAGCCACTCGTTTCTTTTCCGCAGGCAACGAGAGACCAGCGCCGGTTACGACGAATGGAACAGCCGGCGGCGCACAACGGGTCCAAAGTCGCTTTATTGGTGGCCAGCGACCCACGCCCGCGCCGGCGCCCGCCGAGCCGGTTCATGAAGACTCCGACACGAGCTCCGAAGAGGAGACCGACTCGTCAGAGGAGAGTGAAGAGGAGCCTGCTTCGCAAAGAAAGCCCGAGAGCCAGGCGATGACTCGCACCGACATTGGTCCGCTGCTCGCACGTAGCACGAATGCTCGTAACGACGCTCACGACAACAAAACGAAAGAAGCACCTACCCAATCTCGTTACCGCACGAGACAACCATCTCAGACTGAGGAAGAGGAGAAACCTTCATCCCGCTACGGTTCTACGTCGTCATACAGCAGCCGGTATGGCAGCAAACCTAGAGAAGAAGAGACCACGTCTTCATTCGACGACGATACTAAATATCCGACAGCTCGATCGAGGTACCTAGCTCTAAAGGAGCGCCGCAACCGTCTCGCTAGAAGCAAAAGCAGCCACACTGGATTCGGTGCGGGAGACGACGACGATCTAGACGATCCCATTTCTCCTACAACAGCATCTCCGTCAGCATACCTTGCGACTCGATACGGCGCCGGGACTGGAGGTTCAGAGTTGTCTCGCAGTCGATCCTCGCATGCACTGAAGTCGAGAGAGAGCTCACCAGAGCGAGTTGCGACTGGTGGCGAGAAAGATGGAGCAGCCCTGAGTTCTTGGGCGCGATATTTGAAGAACAAGTACGGGTCGAGGGGCAAAGAGCGTGACACGGGCACGACGTCGAGCACGTCGCGTCGCCTGTCTCTCGGGCTGCCCTTGCGCTCGGCTAACGAGCTTGCCAGTTCTGATGACGATTCAAAAAACGCGGCAGGCTCCCCCATCTCCCCTACGGCGGCTACAGCAGCGGTAGCAGGTTAGCCTTAAAGAGTGGCGTGTACATAGGTTTGAAGCTTATCGGACTTGGTAGTATCTAAACCATTATTTTCAGTTTCTAATGTATTATTTTCATCTCAGGTTTCGCAGCAGCAGGTTCCTCCCCTAGGAGCCAGTATCTGCAGAAACGCCGTCTATTATTCAGCGTGGGGAGTCGGGGGAGCGAACCCGGATGTTTTACTTGGCCTCGTGGCATCGCTGTAGGGCCCGACAATACAATGGTCGTGGCTGATTCATCAAACCACAGAGTTCAGGTAAATATTAAATTCTTCATTGTTAAAAATAGACAACAAAATTCAATTCTTCAGAAAAAATTAAACTTTATCCTCACATTCCTTGAGGTTATTTATTTTGTCGTAACTTAACTTTTCGGAGTGTTTCCTTTTCTTTGATTAGTTGATTCTTGATCCACTGTGGTTATTTCTTCATTTGAGCAAACAATATTATTACCACACCACAAACTTTTCCATCTGGTAACACGTTTGCTCATCTGCTCTCTTAATACAATAATAAAACCCTTGTAAGATGATAGCTAGTATAATTCCATCGCACCACATTTTTCTTTAGTTCTTGGAAATTAACGTCACTAATGTTTACTGTTTCTCTTAATTACGGAAATACTTCACGTTCCCGACCTTGTGCCAACATGTGGCGTGACATGAATCCGGAGCATTTCGCCCGGTCTGAGCCAACTTTATCAATTAAGTTTAGTTTCTAAACATATTCGTCCAGAATACGAATTCCATAACTGTTTGTTAGTTCGCGAAAATAAGCGCTAACTCAATATGACTCGTGTTTCTCGGAGTTTCTGTCTTACTTTGTGTTTGGATAACAATTATGATGACATTTGTTATGCTTTTGTATTCTCACGTTTTCATATCTAGCCTTCTAGTATATACTATAGTTAGACAAGGGATTCTTACCACAGCCTGAGGTTCTAGTATATAAATAGAAAGTATGTTTTAGTCTGTACAGTGGTTTGTTTATCTAGGCACATTATGTCAAACCCACCACCATACATAACTTCTTTTCTTTCCGTTTCTTCTCTTCTTATTATTGGAAAAGGTTTTTCACTAAAGTTTTCTTGTCACCTTCTCTGTGCCATTTACCATCTTTCCCTTTTTGAAACTGGCTGCTCGAAGAACTTCAGCGCTGGACGATCTTATTTTTCTCTAAATCTGAAACAAATAAATCCTTCCTTAATACTCTTTCTTTCTAACAGTCATTAAAGTACTGCAAGTCTAAGGGTCTCTTTCAGAATCAGCGAAAGTTTCTCTTTCTTCCCAATTATATTGCCCATTAACACTGTTTCTCTTTGTTCCAGGTGTTCGACTCAAATGGCATATTCGTGAAAGAGTTCGGCCAGTACGGCAGCGGTGAAGGCGAGTTCGATTGCCTTGCCGGAGTTGCCGTCAACCGCATCGGACAGTACATCATTGCCGACAGATACAACCATCGCATTCAGGTATGCTTCGCCAAATGTGCAAATGACCTCCTAGATATTCGCCTTACCAGAATCTTACTTGGATGGTCTTTTTAAATTTTAGAAGTAGTTTGAAGAAAAATTTCGAGTTATCTGGTTAGGGGATATCACTGAAGAAACTCGAAATTGTATCCTCGCTGCAACACTTAAAAAGTCTTAGCTCTTAAGAGCTATGACAAAAAAATCCTTTTTCTGTATTTCCTAAAACACTTCTGATTAGTAATCCAAAATAGATGAACTTCCAGTGACAGCAGGATTCTGTTTGATAATGTATCTGGCTCAATCATGGACTTCTGATTGATGCATTTGTGAAACATATCTCCTTGGATCAGTATCAGTATGTTGTACCTACAACAAATTGGAACAAATTGTGGTGAGAAGATAAAATTTAGCTCCAAACATATAGGAGTCAGAGCGATACGGGTCCTTACATATAATTAATATATCACAGGCTTGATTAATATGCGGTTATCCTAGCACTTGGTGCATAAGCGTAAAATGCATTTACAAACCGGGATCGTTTATCACTGCTACAAATCCGCCTAAAATTCAGGTCGCTGGGTTTAGCATGTGTCAAATAAAATATACGATGCACTTTATGCGGAAGATATAAAATTTCAAGTATGAAAAATATCCGTAACAAGCTTTGGAAGTTTGAAACAAATGGGATATTTTATTGACTCTGGCATTTCCTTTTGGAATGTTTCTATGACGCGTGAAGATGAGGTGACTATTGGTTGCAGAATATTTTTCGAAAACATAGATACAGGTTACGTTGGAAATACTTTACGTTAGTTTAGAAACATAAATGCTGAAAAAATAGGTAAGAGAAAGTAAGGTTGCAAAATTTAAGAAGTACAGTACCGATAGGCACAAACATGAGTGGCTAACCCTAAAGGGGTTAGAACACTCTAAGAAATTCATTGGGGACAAAGTCACAGGCTGGAACAACAAGATCTGGGGGCTGAATAGACGTCAAGTGCGTCTACTGGTCGGTGCCTTCACCGGTCACTTTAGCACCAATGCCCACCTACACAAGATGAAGCTGACTGACAGCACATCTTGCAGAGCCTGTGGTGAACAACTGGAGACCGTTTCACATCTCCTATGTGAATGTAACGCTTTCGCGGCAAAAAGGATGGGTCTGCTAGGCTCTGCCTATCCGGACCCAAGGGAATTCAAATCCCTCCCACTAGGACGCATAGTCTTGCTCATGCACGACATATTCGGTGATGTGGTCATGGGATAGGTATAAGGGGTTGAACACAAAAGATCCCCATGGGTCGAAGTGTCGCTGGGATCCCCGGCCCCCATCCAAAGATAAGACAAGGTTGTAAAATGTGACCATGAATGAATGAAGCTCTAATAATAACAAGCCATTTCCAAACGAGAGCAGTTTTAAAAGACTGAGGAAAAGAATTTGTTTTATTGTCATACAAAAGCTGACCGAACATCTATTGCGCTAACCAACAAACACATTTTATCTGAGATTGTTCCAAGCTTTGTTATTTAACAAGACTTTATGATGATTCTGCTTTTACAACCTAATCCTGCTACAAATACCGCAATGCACATGGAACAAAATATCCTCACCGTAGAACCTGGCAAGGATATATTAAACTCGCCACAGGTAGATACAGGTTGTTGTAAATTCGCCACACTCTTGTTTTTTAATTGTAAACTCGCCACACTGGACTTTTTCCGTACAGTCAGCAGACAAAACAAGTAGTAATAATTAATAATTACTACTTGTTTGATTTTGTCTGCTGATTGTACGGAAAAAATCCAGTGTGGCGAGTTTACAATTAAAAACAAGAGTGTGGCGAATTTACAACAACCTGTACCTACCTGTGGCGAGTTTACACATATTTTGTGTGTGTGGCGAATTTACAATGGGGCGAATTTACAATAACCCTATAATACACTGTATAGAAACATTAAAAAATACACCCTGAATTTAGATAGATCTTTTTTATATATTGACCACACATTTGACCTCGATCTCGCCTGATGGTAAGCGACGATGAGGTCGACGATGGATCATGCGGGTTCAGTAAATGCCTATTCACTCTGGTCTTGAAGATCCCAAGGTTGTATGTTTCGGGAAACACAGAGCAAGCTGTTCCATATTTTAGCCGCTCGCCTAATGAACGAAGAATCAAATCGTTTCGTACAAATAGAGGTATTTAAACTATATAAAGATTTAGAAAGAATACCCTTAGATGGACTAGATAGACTTTGATATATTTACCACCTAGAAACAAGGAAACGTGGTTTTTTTCAGGACACCAGGCCTCCGTCTAAAAAAAAATATTTTTTTTAATCCTCAATTTTATTGTCAACACAGGTCTTCGACCCAGCAGGGCGATTCCTAAGAGCATTCGGCAGTCAAGGCACAGGAGACGGGAAGTTTAACTACCCATGGGGCATCACCACAGATGCCCTGGGCTTCATCTACGTCTGTGACAAGGAAAACCATAGAGTTCAGGTATGAAAAATTACAAAAGATTTAATTGGGGGTTCAAATAGTTCACCCTAATTACGTTTGGCTGAGAGTTTTCTTCAGTAGTCTAAATCATTTAATTTTATCATATGTAGGTATTAGGTTTCGGTCGAACTGAGCGTTCGCTGAAATGAAAATTCGGCGAAAAGAAACTTTCAATCAAACTTTGTTCATCAGCAGCCTATTCTAGTCCACTGCTGGACATAGGCCTCTCCCAGGGCGCGCCATTGAGCCCGATCTTCGG
Organism: Hofmannophila pseudospretella; assembly: GCA_947369225.1. Taxonomy (NCBI): domain Eukaryota; kingdom Metazoa; phylum Arthropoda; class Insecta; order Lepidoptera; family Oecophoridae; genus Hofmannophila; species Hofmannophila pseudospretella. The sequence continues at coordinate 2,083,569 of OX376324.1, forward strand.
CTCTTCTCATCCAGTCGCTGCCAGCCACCTTACGCAGATCGTCGCTCCATCTAGCAGGGGGGCGTCCCACACTACGTTTGCCCAAACGCGGTGTCCACTCCAGAACTCGTCTACCCCAGCGGTTGTCGGTTCTGCGACAGATGTGACCGGCCCACTGCCACTTCAGCTTGCTAATCTTATGAGCTATGTCGATAACTTTTGTTCTATGCCGGATCTCCTCATTTCGGATTCGATCCAGCAGAGATACTCCGAGCATAGCTCTTTCCATAGCACGCTGAGCGACTTTCAATTTGTGAACCAGTCGCACCGTCAGTGTCCACGTTTCGGACTTTGTTCGGACAAACATATTGTGTGATCCTATAACTAAAATTTACAATAAAATTCCAAAGGAAATAAAAAATCAGATAGTGTAATTACTTTTGAAAATAAATTAAAAATATGGTTGCTAGGCTGTGCATTTTTCAATATAAAGGAATTTTATAATATTTGACATATTAACACGTACAATAATATTTATACTAAGAACATATATGACATGTGAATTAATTTTATTATTATTTATTTACAACAAAAACATATAAATACCAGGGTAATTAATTATCATACTATACTAGGATAAAACTAAAGCTAAAATTAAACTAAGGCTAAGAAAACTAAAGATAAAAAATTTGGGTTAAGTCCCCCACATCCGGCAGTGTACCCAAGAGACTGGCTGCGTTGCCCCGTTGGATAGCTAAGCTAATCCGCTGGGCCAAATAGGAGCCAGATCTTGGGTCTTTTGACGCGTCGACCAGGCGCTTTGCGAGGTCCTTGAAGACGCGGTGCGCTCCCGGGCCCCAGGGTCCCAATGTTTCAACCCCAAACGGCTCAAATATGTATGTTTCACCCAGATTGGTATATTTGCGCCGATTAATTTTATGAATAAATTATGATTATGATTAACCAGAGTTATGAGTTCGCTCATCAACTTTCGCAATACCTACTTATATTATTTTTAATTCAATGAAAAATACGAAATTGTATGTATACAATTAATGATTCTATGACGTCGTGTATTTTTTTTATATTATTCTTAAATTTTATATATATTTTTATATTTATTTTTTATATATATTTTTTATATATATGTTAATAGGGTAAAATTGAATTCCTTGAATTTTTTTATTGAATGTAAAAGGTAAAATAATTAAAATTAAAATAGATATAATTAAAGCGATAACTCCTCCAAGTTTGTTAGGGATGGAACGAAGAATTGCATAGGCAAATAAGAAATATCATTCAGGTTGAATATGAACAGAAGTAACTAAATTACTTGATGTAAATCGTTCGCTAGAAAACCCGAACAGAAAAGATAACGCCAATTTATCGTTAAAATCTCAAACAAACGAATCCCCTTTATAACGCATAACTCTTTAATATCTTTTTGTAAAACTAGAATATACGACACTTTCATCTCTGAAAGAAACCGTTGCTTTTTATTTCAAAAGGGAATTTTATTTAATCAACTCTCAGATTTATTCCAACTACTTTTTAGATTAATACTTTAGGGATCCTTTCTCCTTAGGGAAAAACAGAACCCAATTGCTGTCGCTCTGCAGTACGACCGTACGTTTGTCATACGCTTCTATATCGTAAACGGAACAAAATACAAACTTCGAAATTGGGTTAAAGTCATTACATAATGTGTGTCATGACCTTAACACATTTACATGTGTTAAGGTCATGACCTAATGTATGTCATGATATTAACACATTCACATTCTTGACCCAAATCACTGTTTCTTACGTAACGGTCTGTATGACCAGTGTAGGAAATCAGAGTACTAATATGATTTATTGCCTTGTTTGCTGCAGCTTAAACGTTAAGTAAGTCTATTTTTATATATATTTGTAACTTTCTTTGAATTGTGTTGTAGCAAAAATAAATACTTACTTACTTACTCCGCTGGCGCAGCGACCCGAAGTGGATCTTGGCCTCCGATACCAAAGAGCGCCATCGCTTTCTCTCCTGCGCAGTCTCGAGCCAGTCAGGCGCCCGGAGCTCCCGCAGATCCTTCTCCACTTCATCGCGCCAGCGGTATCTGGGACGTCCGACCGGACGTCGTCCGTTAGGGCGTCCCACATACGCTCATTTAACTGCCCGATCCTCCCCCATCCTAGTGATGAAAATAAATAATATTTTCATTTTTATTTTTATTTTCAAAAATTTTTTTTTTCAAATCAGAATATCAAATTTGTTCTCATAATCAAAATCGTTTTTTATCAACCGCCTTGAGGGATAACGTACGTCAAATTTCTTGTTGTTGTTTCTTTTATAATTTATGTGTATGCAAAATAAAGTATAAGTAAGTAAGTATACCACCCTCACTGAGTGGTGGCCAAGGTTAGGGAAAAGAGGAGTAGGTCGTCCAGCAGCCAGATGGGCGGATGATATCACCAAAGTCGCATCGAAGACCTGGATGCGACTAGCCAGGATCGTATAGGGTGGCACAAAAGAGAGGAGGCTTATACCCTGCAGTGGGACGACATGGGCTGATGATGATGATGATGATGAAGTAACTATAACAAAAAACATTTTCGTACCCTATCATGTAGGCCTTCGTTATTTGGACCTTATCAAGTAGAGAACGAATATTTTTTTTAAGAAATGAAGGCGTAAGCGCTTCTAAAAGTTGCCATTTTTAGCGCAGCTTTGTTATCTCACGAATGGAATTATCTGAAATTTAAAATTGGCTAGAATATTATATATCCTTTATTATTCTATCATATCCTTAATTTGAACAACAAATATTAAAACTTGATACGTCTGTAATAGTTTGTAAGTATACTTATAAAAAATCCTTATTTATTTTTTGTAATTAATGAAAACGGTTACCTACATTGTAACTTATATATTGTACGAGTTCCTATAGATATGGCGAAGACCGACTCGCACTTGACCGGTTTTTATTTTTTTATACACGATTCAACTCGTAAAGTGCTAGCTAGATTATATTTCCTTAGGGCAAAGCAAAAACGAACAAAAACTGAAAGTAGTGCAAACATACTGCTTATATCTTCCTCATAATAAATCCACTTAAATCTTTTATTAAAGTCGTTTTCGCGAAGTGGCAACGTACAAAGTACAAAGTTATTTAATGTCTATCTGTTCAGTATGTGAATTAGTGCTCTAGGTTCTTGCTTGATCAGAAGGATGATTAATAAAAGAGTCCAAATTAGTTTTACCTTATATTGTCCAGAAAAAACCATTACAATTTGGAACCTATTAAACTTAGCGGCTGCTTTACATCACGGTACGGAGATTCGGGAACGACTGGCTGGCCGCGCGGGCGATCCTCGCCAGCCACGTTATGCTGCGTCGACATAACGTGGCTTGTGTACAGCTACATAAAAATAACATTAAATTAAAAAAAATTAGAAACCCTCGACTTACAATTATGGCGGTCAACGTTTTCCTGGTCATCATCAGGTCTTCAACGTTCCGGATGTGGGAAGGGCATCATGATCCTATGATCCATTGGCATCAAAGACACTCCAAGATCTTGGAAACTCTTGAGCCAATTTTTATCAGACTTAAGAATACTCTCCACACAATTTTCTGTTCAATCCAAATACCAAGCGCTGATGAAATCACAAAGTGGAGGAACGCGGAGCGCATGTGATTGGTTACCGAACCGTGGCTGAAACCGGACCCGAGTAGTCCAATCCTAAATAGTGCTGGCACAACCGCTGCCGACGTCATTTTCTCGTTCACGTCGCAAACTATTCTGCTTGCACTATTAATACCACTAGATTCGACAGTAATTTGATTTCAACCATTTTACCCCAAATCTGTATACTTCCAGTATTATCCTTATTGCCTTTCTGTACCCTTAAAAATTGTTCACAGGTGTTCCAATCAGATGGCACTTTCGTGGGCAAGTTCGGCTCCTTTGGCTCCAAGCTTGGGCAACTCGAGCACCCGCACTACATCGCCGTATCTAGTACCAACCGAGTCCTCGTCTCTGACTCCAACAACCACAGGATCCAGGTGTTTGACGTCAACGGACGAGTGCTCTCCTCCTTCGGTGATGAGGGCTCTGAGGATGGGCAGTTTAAGTTCCCGAGGTAAGAAAATAATTCATTTAGTAATCTATTGTATATCTCTATATAAAAATAATTAAAAACTATTAAAAAACTCTACTTACCATTGTCGAGATCTGCTTACTTTTTCCTGGTCATCATCAGGTGTGGAAAGGGCTCCATGGTCCTAAACATTTGAGCTCAAACTCGAACCATCTAGCTATTACCGTTCCAGAGATCCCAACTGACATCAAATATACTCCAAGATCTTGGAAACCACCGATCCAATTATTATCAAACATGGCTAAGAACACTCTCGATAAAATTAACTAGGATAATTTTAAAAACCGAGTCCAAATCGGATCATCCGTTGCCAATTTATAATGCCACAGACAAACAGTCAAGCGTGTCAAACTTATAACACGCCCTCCCTCGATCGGTCTTGGATTAATAATAACAATAATAAATAAAATATGGTAAACTCACCCCAATAATGGGAGAAAAACAGTAATATAAATAAATAATAATAATAATAAAATTTCTTTATTCAGGCATAAAACCCATTGGTTTACAAAATAATAATAATTAAATTATAAAATTATAAAACATACAATGAAATAATAATAATAATGTAAAATAAAATGAAATAATATAAAATAAAACGTAAGGTACATACATCTACTTTCGATTCCCATCACGCTGCACGGACACCCAGTGCCTCAGGATGGGACAGTTCAGGTACGTAAAAATTAAAATGGCGTCTGTGTGTCTAATAATAATAATAATAAAGAAAAATTCTGCATATATGTTGATCTAAGGCCTTTAGAAGACTATGCATTGTTAAATCACATATATTTTTCAGGACCCGCTATTGCTTGTTCCTAAGTCTGTTTTCTTTTCCAAAAAAATTAATTTTTATCTTTGCTAATTTAGTATCTAGTTTCCATTATCTTGTCTACTCGCCACCTTAGTAAACACGAGGCAGTCTGTTATTTGCCTTATTAGCGTTCATTCACTTTGTTAAATCTATAATATACGCTGTCGATTTCCCAATAAAATCAAAAATCAAATAAAAATATTCAGCCTGGGGAAGAAAAACCCTTCTACCTATTTTTGTCGCAAGCAGCAATACTTTCATGCTGTATTTCGGTTTGAACGCTAAAAGAGCTAACGTATTTACCGGCAGATCCACTCCACCTTTGTCATGGGCAATTTAAGTAACTAAGTTTAGTTTTAGTTAAGTGTCCATTAGTTTACCAAACTTAATCGAAATCAATTTTAGTTTATCTAACTCAAGCGCAGGCAATACAAAGCACTATAGCCGAGTCCTAAAACTTGTTTTAAAAGTAAGAGCCCAAGCTTTAAAGCCGGCATTTTAAAAGAAATGACGTCATTAATTTCAGCTCGCCCTATCCAATACCCAAGACTGGGCAGTTAAACTGAATGTCCTAATCAAACAAGCCTTATAGACCAGGAGATGAAACTGGTTTCAGTTTGGTTTTCGGTTGGTTTTGGTTTCTTTGTTTCTTTCTCTCCTGTTGTGGGGTAACTCGGTCGAAGCAAATAGGGCACTCATCGTCCAAAAAAAGTGTGTGCGTGCTTTGTGCAGAGCTCATTACATGGACTCCTGTAGACTTCTTTATAAATCTTCACAAATTTTGCCCGTACCATGTGTGTACATTAAGAAGATGTGTATTTTCGTTTGACAATATCCGCAATATTTCAAAACACACGCTGATGTCTTCCCAAGGTCTACAAGATACAAGAACCGTCTCTATTTGCCAAGTTCCAGAGTAGACTTGTATAAAAGATTTCCTTCTGTATGGACATTTTAGTGAATAATAATCTGCCTAGTTGCCTTAAAAATAGTCCTGCTAGCCAATTTAAAACTAATATTTCAAAATGGCTTCTAGACAAATAGTATTACTCCATAAAAGAGTATCTCAACGACACTAACAAATAGCAGGAAATATTTGCATACCGTTGTCGGTGGAACATATGATACCTATGCTTTTTAAATCACCTGTAATTTTCACTATGTTCTGGCAAATAAATTTCATTTCATTTGTTTTTTCTTACTGCCTAATCATTAAAGAAATCTTGAAATCCCGTTCCAATATAAATTAACCGTCGTTAATCGTCGTATTTTGATGTCCTTAGGAATTAACGGATCGATCTATTTCAATTTAATGTGGTTTTGTGTAATGAAAACTGTGATATTAGTTCAGTGTTTTTTTGACAGAAATCTGTGAATTTTGTAAAGAAAAACTTTATAATGAAGATTTTAAGATTCACAGTTTTTTTTGTCGACAGTAATGGCTGAATTAGTAATTAAGATTATAATGATAATCTTCTGAACAATCCATCTATGATGACCGATGCTTATTTCCTTCATCCAGAAAACTTGTTCAGAAACGGAGCAGTTACCTACGTACAGCAGTTACAATTTTCATCCATAAAAGCAGCGAAATATGATACCCTAGAAATGTAATAGACGCACGCGAGTGGCGTCACAAAATGTGTACTCAGGTGGGCGGGGCTTAAAACGCCTTGCGTTTGACTTCGAATTTTGAAATCGATCTGTGCATCAAACGATCCTATGTAAGAGTTACGTAGACGGATATTCGCCTTTGTAACATCGCCGTAAAATCAATTTTTGTTCAAATATTAATTTGAGTTTCATTGTGTGAGATTATTTTCAATTCATGTGTTGCATTATTTTCAATTCGCGCACAAGGGCGTGGGGTTTGGTACCGTCTTTTACGGGAATTTTGTTAGAAGTTACTCGTCTGGGGTATAATATGTCGCTGAGTAAAAGATTAACTAGAAATTGGACCAATCCTGCTTTACGGCATTATTATAATGTGTCAAATTACGGTCTTCAATAGAAATTCAAATAGAGTTGTCAACTAGTAGCAGAGCTTCGATCGAGCGCGGTTAAATTACTTATCCAGCTCCCAGTCTATAATGTGTTCCAATAGTGCCGTAAAGCAGAATTGGTTCAATTTATAGTTCATCTTTTACTGCTGAAAGTTGTAACTGTTTGATTGATTCTACTGTAAACTAGGGCACTTTTGTTTACAGTATGTTTTCTGAAAATGCTGTTTTGAAATTAATTGTGTTGGATGTTTGTAAACAGACTATCCCACGCTTGAGTTATACTGTTTAATCGTGTAGATTATTTAGCAAGCTTTATAACCGGCTGTTGCCCGCAACTTCGTTTTCCTTCCATAGTAACTTTGCCCTCATTTTTGGCTCATTTTTAAGTAGAATTTTTAAAACGGCTATGGCCTAGACTTCAAATATATCCGTGAAAACTTCATCCAAATCCGTTCAGTAGTTTTTACGTAATGTGCGTACAAACAAACAGACAACCAAAAAAATATCTTTCGATGATTTTATTATAAGATAGTCTTTTCATTTTTTTCCTAAAATTATTTTCCTTCATAGGCTTTTAATAGCATCACATTTAAAGGTGGGTGGAAGCAGGTACGCTAGGGGTGAGGACTTTCGAGGATATACTTCCAAGGTATACTTATGCCAAAAATTAATTTTACATTACTTTGTTTGAGGATCCCATACTACGAAATACCATGACAAGTTTATTTACAGTCAGAAATTTTTATTCTCATTTCATCCTCATCGACTTCAAGGAAGCTCAGTTATAGCTTTTAAATATTCGAGAACAGACGCCTTGACCGAATTGTGGAGCAAGCATAACAGATTATGACCTAAATACGTGAGCCAGCTGGTTACTGACAGACTTAAGTAGGTTTTTGTTTCAAGAACACGCGACCTTTGAAAAAAAAATATTGGGTGATTATTTTGGGAGCAGATAAGAAATGAAACAGAATCTATAAGTCGGTACTTACTAAAATTACGTCGGTTGTGTTTTAATTTTTTTTGCAGAGCATAGTAACTCGAAATGGTTGGTGTAAATATACACGTACCTAGTTAGTGCGTTGCCCTATTTTTTCAAACTTGGCGGACACACTTCCGTATATCTAGATCAACTTGCGAGTAGCGTTAAATAATATCAAACAAGGTAGATACCTACCCAAAATACTGTATGTACTTTCAAATTTTATTAACTAACGCTGAAAGTTCTAGGACGCCGGACTCCCATGCGGGAGGTCCAGGTTCGAAACCATGCAATGCCATGTACCAATGAGCTTTTCGGATTTTTCGAAGACTTACGTACATTTATCGACTGCTCTAACGTTGAAGGAAAACATCGCGAATAACCTGCATGTCTGAGAAAATTAAAAGTTTCCGAAGGCGTGTGAAATCCACTAATCAGCACTTGGCCCGCTCGGTGTATCATGGCCCGTACCCCCTTGTGCAGGGGAGGCCTATTCCCCAACAGTGGGGACATTAATATGCTGATGATGAAGATGTTGGTGTATCTTTGTTGTCAAATGGGATCTCTGGAACGGGAATAATCGGTTTTGAGATCCTGGCATTATCCTTTGGTTTACTATGATTCTGTGGTTTATATTAATGAGTAAAATATCAGCCTTTGTTTATATTATATTAATGAATAAAATTATGCAAGTAGAGGCCTGTGCCCCAACAGTGGGGACATTAATAGGCTGATGATGTTGATGAACAGATATTTTGAACCAAATATAATTCCATATTTCGTTATACGCGTTATCATTTATTACACACAATTTGTAACTTGATATTTCAACAGTTGCTAGAGCCTAAAATTCCAATTTACTTCATAAAACAATACTGTTAGGATATAACCGGATTTAGATTTGGATATAAAGATAAGCTAAATGGAATAATAATAATACTAAACCAGGCGGCGATGAAACCCGGCTAAAATATTTAATCCTTAAACAGAATAACGAAATTCTCGTACCAAGTCGAAAATAACCTCTATTTTTTACTACTACACCAGCATTTGACCTCGATCTCGCCTGATGGTAAGCGACGATGAGGTCGACGATGGAGCATGCGGGTCCAGTAAGCCTATTCACTCTGGCCTTGAAGATCCCAAGGTTGTAGGTTTCGGGAAGTACAGACGCGGGCAGGCTGTTCCATTCCTTAGCCGTTCGCATAAAGAAAGAAGACGCAAATCGCTTCGTACGAGCAGATGGGATATCAACAACATAAGGATGTAACCCCTCCCCGCGCCTGGTAGTCCGAAGGCGGAATGGAGATGCTGGAATTAGGTCGTGCAATTCCGATGCGCTCTCTCTGAAATGTAGCCTATAAAATACCGATAGACAGGCAACCTTTCGCCGATGTTCCAGGCTTTGCAGTTTAACTTCCACCAGTGATTCGTCACCTATAAGGCGCTTAGCGCGTATCTACACTGAGTCAAGTCCATATATGTATTGTCTCTTGTTTATTCAATATTTTAATTAATTCTATTAATTTATATACAGTGACTTACGCCAGTATACAGTACTCTGTGCAGTGTTAAATATTAAATTTAGTTCAATCCGTCTGTCTCTTTCGTTATGAGTATCTTATCTTACCTTATGATAGGGGGTCGGGAATAACCCCAACGGCACTTCGATGATCTTTTGTGCCTACCCCATTTTACACACTGGTCATCTCGGTGTGCAGGTTTCCTCACGATGTTTTTCTTCACCGTTAGAGCAGTCGGTAAATGTACGTAAGTCTTCGAAAAATACGAAAGTTCATTGGTACATGGCCCCGCACGGTTTCGAACCCGGACCTCCCGCATGGTCCGGTGTCTTAGCCACTAGGCTCTCTCGTTATGGCTAAGAAAAAGACAGAAGGAATCATTTAGCTGTCAAATTGAGACAGCCAACAACTTTAGACGGCATGTATTTGTATTCGGTCTAATTTTCTAAGGAGCTCTCTTTAATTTGACAGCTCTAAACCTAAAAAGACACCTTCTTCTTCTATCCCTTTCTTACCGATAACGAAAGAGCAGGCGGACTGAACTTAAATTTAAGTTGAGCTGCCATGCAGGAATCGTGGCCATTATTTCTAATGCTTAATCTTATATCTTTCTGCGTCCCTTATTCTGCCAAGAAATTTGGGGCTAGTATAAGATGTCTCCATGCTTCTCTGTCTTTCGCTATGACGCGAAGTTCATGTCTTTCCTGATGTCTGCGCCTCCATCAGTATAGAACGCAATATGTACTGTTACTACACAAAATCTACTGTTACTACGCAGTCGTTACTAAAAAGACACTAAACACCTCGTATTTCTCGGTTTTACCCCCTTTTTCTCCCTGGTTTCGGCTCCTTATATGGAAACACAAGTTCTTAATCACTAACCTCGAACTTAATGCAACCTTTTCTTTCACAGGGGTGTAGCGGTAGACGATCAAGGATACATCGTGGTGGCTGACTCCGGGAACAACCGCATCCAGATCTTCCACCCTGATGGCACCTTCCTAAGGGCCTTCGGGGCCTGGGGCAATGGAGACGGCGAGTTCAAGGGCCTGGAGGGAATCGCGGTCATGTCTGGAGGCAACATTATAGTTTGCGATCGCGAGAATCATAGAGTGCAAGTGTTTTGAGGTGAGAATGATTGCTACCACTTTTTGGACCTCTGTTTTTCCATCATCATTCTAAAAAAATTTTTTTTTCAATTTGAGCAAAGTTTTTTTCAAAGTTGAAAAGTTGAGCAAAGTTTTTACAAAGTCGAAAATTGTTTTTTTTCAAGTTTTTTTTTGTCAAAGTTGAGCTATGAGAATTTGAGAAACCTAAACCTAACCTACATATTTTTTATGAGTAAATCGTAACCGTAATGGAAAAAACTTTGTTTACGTTTATTAGCAAGGCCCTTTGTGGTATTTAAGAAGGAAAAAAAAAAACACAAAATAAGTTACATTTGCATACAAAACATCCAAATCCTGAATTTTGAAAAATTCCAATTGCTCGAAAACCACGAGGTTTTACTGAGTTCAAGTTAAGTTATCCTGGTTAGGTATGACCTGGTCCACCAGGTCTTGCCGGGTTGACGTTGGTTTTTGGGACAACCTGTATAAAGGTCCTCACTCGAGTTTTTTTCCTCAGATATGCAGGATTCCCGAACTGTTTCAATTATTATTTTCTTGGTGTAATAAAAAATATCGCGTCTAACACATGTGGGAAGAGTAGCCTTCGGCTCGTATTACGAAATAAAGCTCGTTACGATAATATCGTCGTTTCCGCACAATCAATTATCAATTTATTACACTTACATAATTTATTTCGATATAATTAATACAATTTGTTTTGTTTACAGACAAACGAGATTGTTACCAACAGAAACACCGTCTTGAATAATGAACGACCCAAAATGTATATTTAATAATTATTTGCCCATTTTGAATAAGCTCTTGTAAATACGTATCAATTTCGTCACCTTGTTTTGTACACAGGTAATTGTTCAGCATTTTAGTTAAATTGCCTCCAATTGTATTGTTGGTAACAAATTATTTATTAGAATGAATTCGAAACGACAATGCTATATATATATTCTAATGAAAATATTTATTTTGATCTTTTTCTTTTTAAATTGTTCAACTAAATAAATGAGATAAAATTTTCAATTGAATAAAATTTATTTAAAAAAAATGTCAAATTATTATTTATTAAAAAAACTAAATAATTTTAATGCTACCTTGAACTTTATTATGATTTCAGATAATAAATTAAATACTATGAACATTTGTAGTTAAAAAATTGAATAAATTTTATTTTAAAAGTTGAACAACGTTTACTTAGCACTTTGAACAATGAGGGAATTTCCAGCTTAAGTTTCTGCCATTCGCTATAGATGGCGCTGCATCTAACAGGAATGTCAAAGTGACAGAAGAGTTTTGACATAATGTTTTTTTAATTGCATTGTAAAAATATAGAAATTTATCTTTTCCCAATGATAAAACAAGAACTATGAGCCAATAACAATGAAATAATATCGACGGTCAAATAATAAAAAAGAATGTTTTTTTAAATACAAATTTTATGGCCTAAATACATGCTAGGTATCCATATTTTGGCACATTTTGACATTCCAGTATCAGTGCCGTCTGTTAAATTTATTGGAAGCTGCCGGAAAATGCCTCATTGTTCTATTGTACACTACTCATAATTTCAAAACTTAATTCATATTATAGCATTTTCTATTTCTACTGTTCTTAAAAAATAGAATTTCTCTTTCTACCACTAGTATTCTTAAAAAATAGAATTTCTTAAGAAACCTCGTCACAAACCGTATTCCATCTTCTTCAGTCCTTATCGCCGTCGACAGATGGACTTCTGATCAATGGATAGAATGATTTAAGAGTGACAGCTAGCTTACTCTCTCTCCCTTACTCTTACGCCGATTGGCGTGGAAAAGGAAGGGACGAGTGTATGTAGGTATAGCCTGACGACTCTAATGGCGGCGCTGTCACATTCGCGCCCTAGTTTCAACTGTGTGATATAACGTGACAACATCAGGGGTAACGCTGCTTCTTTGCAACCTTACACCATAAGTTAGTATTTTATCTTTTAATAGTAATGAAAACGAAAAACAAAACGTATAAAATATTAATTAAAAATAAAGTACCTAATATTTCCTCAATTTTTAATCATTTCCCCTGCCCGAAGGTTGCCTGGAAGAGATCGCTCTTAGCGATAAGGCCGCCTAAATTGTATTTCACTATTTCCTTTTCTATCTCTTGTTTGTTGTTTTCTATTTTTGCAATAAAGTGTATTTTACTTTACTTTTTCTTTTAAATGTAAATAATAATAAATTTATTTTATTTCTATATCATACGTCTTGTTATAAATATTGGTTCAATTGTTTCTTAGCATAGGTAATTTAAAAACGTCTCCTGGTACTCTTATTTCACAGAGATATCATTTTTACGACGCCATTTATTTTCATGGGACCCCGTTATCTATTACGCTGTTGTCGCAGCCCTTCCCTTGATGTTGTCGTGCTATACAGGATGCTTATCTTCTTTACTGGTTCCCTAACCTAGTGAATATGACTGGAATAATAAATTGCAAGTAACTTTGGATACAAAATATGTATTTTGGCGGTAACCCTAGATGGTATATTCACAAGTCACATTTAACATGACTATTGTTCTTATTTTCAGACTTTACATATTTTTGTTGAATGAAGTTTACCAAAACATTGAATTTAGCTGATGCATTTAAATGTATTGAACATATATTTTGAATGAACACTAAAAATAAAATGTCTTAGTAATTTTATTTCATAATTTATTATTTTTTTAAATGCCAAATTAGAAATAATTAGCAAAGCATTTACAAAACAAAACATAAACAAAAAACATTTTTTTTTAATTAAAAATATATTATTTAATTATTAATTGTTTAGTAAATTTGGGACACTATGCTAAAAAGGTAACCAGTCTTTGGATGAAAGGACAAAATAATGTATTATTTCCACGAGGCCACGATTTTTTTCTTCTTGTAAGCCGAAATCGGTAGGTAACGCGTAAGAACCTATTTCATTTCGATATTACCCTTTCATACATATTACCCTTTCATACATATTTATTGCGAATTTTCTATGTTATATTGAACATTGTATCCCTTTGTATGAACCGTATAACTCGGCAACTTGAATTGTGCCGCTTCTTGTGCTTACTTCCCTTACCACGCCCAAATTAATCATACGTACGTACATAAAGTTATACTTAGTTAAAGTAGCCGGGTTACAGTGTTATGATAAAACCAAAGTCTTCCTTGCTAGTTCATTTTATAGGTAGTTTTACAATCTCAGGTCATAAAAGCAAGTAAGTTTAGTCATAAAGCTTTGTCTGCTGGCGTGCTGTAACTTAACAGAGTATATGACAGTCATATACCACATGTCTGGTACATTATCACTAAAGTACTTCATAATTATTTTATTTTATTTTCCACAAAAAAAAATCCCAGCTGTAATATTTTACTTCCTTTACAAATCGATTACTACACTGGAAGTATTTTAAACGGAGAAAGGTTGTAAGACGGAGTTAAAGTGTGAAAAGTTTTCGAATAACTCAGTTTGACGAGTTTATATGAGTTTTTATAAGTTCTTGTAAAAATAAAAGAACTGAAAATATATATAACCATAGGCTAATGAACAAAATTACAGAATAATATTATTTATTGCCGCCCGGTGCACTTATCCCTACCAGGCTATCCCTACCAGGCTATCCCTACCAGGCTATCCCTACCAGGCTATCCCTACCAGGCTATCCCTACCAGGCTATCCCTACCAGTAGGGATAAGTGGAATTTTTTTCCACCTATTTCTACCGGTAGGGATAGGTGCACCCTCCAATTCCATAAATATGCTCCTTGATAGTCGTCAAACATTTTTCGATATTACTGTACTTAATATTCCTTCAACGTACCTCAGTAGCACTATGTGGAATTTGAGGGTGCACCTTCAAGTGTACATGTGTCTCAGTAGCACTATGTGGAATTTGAGGGTGCACCTATCCCTACCGGTAGAAATAGGTGGAAAAAAATTCCACTTATCCCTACTGGTAGGGATAGCCTGGTAGGGATAAGTGCACCGGGCGTTTATTGCGACTTCTCTGGATAATGAACTACTCAGAATATTTTAATAAGTATATTAAATGTTTTGTACTTTCGTACGGTGTGTCCACGAAAAAATTAAGCCTGAGAGACAAAATTCTTTGACTTTTTTTAAGACTGTCTCTAACATTTTTCTACTCAGATGCGCTCACTGTAAAGTAGGCACTTTAATAGTACATTATGATATAAGTGCGGTAAGTTGAAAATTACAGCCGAGGCGATATTGCTAGCCCGAGCCGTAGGCGAGGGCTATAAGGAAGCAGAGGCTGTAATTTTCAAAGCGCACGTATGTCATACGACGTTTTATAACATATTTACGAGGAAATAAATAAAACTTTGACTTTCTTAAACGAATAAATCTTTAATTACTTGTTAAAGCAGTTATAGAAATTTGAACAATTTTTAAAAGTGATTGTTACGTTGCCAGTTGCTTTTTAGCATTGAATAGTAGCACCACAATGAGCTTGACTTATATTTTTGAGAAAGTTCCATGAAATATGCTAAAAACACATTTTCTGAAAATGAATTTGCATCTTTGCTTGTTTTCCATATGATGAAATTTTGATACGCTTGTAAGTATCTATCGGTCGATTTTTCAGGCAAGAGGCTTAGAGTAGCCTTTTTCGCTGCGTTTAAGACTTGTGGCGGTGTCAAATTAATAAATTCATCACTACTTGACGACATTTTCAAATAAAAACAATACAGCGAAAAGAAAAAGCGCGCGGAATAATTTTACTTGTCCACAAATTAGCGATGCGCGCGCATCAACTTTTTTTAGGTAAAGGTACAAAAACAGCCAGTATTACTAATAAAGTAAATTAATATTTTTGTGTTTTTGTTACAGATAAATGGTTGTAATTTATTGTCAAAATTAATTAAATTAAAGAATTAAATCTTTATTTATTATATTTTATCTCCCAAAGTTAATTTTATTCATAAAATATTGACCACTTTTTTAACATAAAAACTCTTTGCTAAGATTTTAAAAAGTATCGTTCATTTTTAGACGGAGCATCTTAAAAAACCGTACATGTTACTTTATTTAAAAAAACTCGTGCGTTTCACATTACTATAACGCACAAGTGCGTAATGAGATACATTACGATATTGAAATTGGTGTAATTACAGCCACTTTACGAGCAAATATGTTATAAACATATTTACAGCAGTCGAAATATTAGTACCAAAATTTCTTTAAAAAAAAATTTAGCTCTTCTATCTTCCTAGTTTTTATGACCTGTTAGAAATAAGATTAAATAGCATTAAAAAGTGAATGTTTTATTCTATCTAGTCAAATTTTATACTATAAATATATGAGTTATTATTTTAGCCAAATATTTTGCTAACAATGGAGATTTATCTTCTAAGCTCAAATACCTACATCTATACGGAAAAATGAGTACTTAAATATAACAAAATTAAAAAAAAAACGATAAACGAAACGTCTCTTTCACTCTTACACAATTCAGTATTTGAGTGAACGTGACAGTTTTATGAGTATATCACTTAATGATTTTTTTCTCTAATGAAATCAAAAATACGTACTTGTATATGAAAATATTGTAAAAAATATATTGTGGAAAGAGACGGGGCAGTAAAGGCATCTTACCTGAACCGTTAAAGATACAGGAAAACACCTTCCCTGACTTTTGGAGTTTAATGCAACTGCATTCACAGGTTTTGAAAAAAGGGTAGTCAGCAATAAGAACCTTTGCCTTTACTGCCCCGTCTCTTTCCACCCTCTTATTCGTAATAATCAAAGAATCCATTTTTGTAATTCATGTCATGGCTTCGCTTATTCAATTTATATGTACATAATTTAATTATTGGTTGAGTTATACCTAAGTGAAAATACTACGTAATGTTGAAATATTTGAATAAATTTTGTATGGTTTTGAAGTTTTAATAAAAACAATTTGTTACTACAATGGTGTTTTATTAAAGTACACCGCAGAGCAAGTATGGAAAAAAATGCATGTGAATTAAAAAAATAATATTTTACATGTTTTGATGCATGTAGGGCGGATATAGGAACAAGATCCTAGAACATTATATATATTATAATGAATATATATCTTCTCGTCGCCCATACCTCAATGTCTAAAGACAAGAGTCTTTAACCAGTGCGTCCTACCAGTAATGACCTACGGAGCCGAAACGTGGACACTGACGGTGCGACTGGTTCACAAATTGAAAGTCGCTCAGCGTGCTATGGAAAGAGCTATGCTCGGAGTATCTCTGCTGGACCGAATCCGAAATGAGGAGATCCGGCATAGAACAAAAGTTATCGACATAGCTCATAAGATTAGCAAGCTGAAGTGGCAGTGGGCCGGTCACGTCTGTCGCAGAACCGACAACCGCTGGGGTAGACGAGTTCTGGAGTGGAGACCGCGTTTGGGCAAACGTAGTGTGGGACGCCCCCCTGCTAGATGGAGCGACGATCTGCGCAAGGTGGCTGGCAGCGACTGGATGAGAAGATCCGAAGATCGGGCTCAATGGCGCGCCCTGGGAGAGGCCTATGTCCAGCAGTGGACTAGAATAGGCTGCTGATGATGATGATGAAGTTGATTATAAGAAAGAACGTTACAAAAACAAATGTTACAAATCTAAACCTACTAACCAAACCTAACCTACCTACTTTTACTTATTTGTAATTTAAGTGGGTAGGTATCATCATCATCATCAGCAGCCTACTCTAGTCCACTGCTGGACATAGGCCTCTCCTAGGGCGCGCCATTGAGCCCGATCTTCGGCTCTTCTCATCCAGTCGCTGCCAGCCACCTTGCGCAGATCGTCGCTCCATCTCGCAGGGACTCCCGTCCCACACTACGTTTGCCCAAACGCGGTCTCCACGCCAGAACTCGTCTACCGCAGCGGTTTTCGGTTCTGTGACAGACGTGACCGGCCCACTGCCACTTCAGCTTGCTAATCTTATGAGCTATGTCGATAACTTTTGTTCTATGGCGGATCTCCTCATTTCGTATTCGATCCAGCAGAGATACTCCGAGCAAAGCTATTTCCATAGCATGCTGAGCGACTTTCAATTTGTGAACCAGTCGCACCGTCAGGGTCATAATAAATAATAATATAATAATAATATTGTCAGTGTTATAATCAACTTACTTAATGTCATTAAGTCCTATAACATACTTGCAATAGCTTTGACAAAGTACTGTACTTCACATTTACAAGTACTAGTGCTTTTATAAGTATCTGAAACTAATTCTTTACCAGCAATCTCGTTTGTTTTGTGTTGACATGTTGGAATTCTCAACTAAATAATAATAAACATAAGCACAATAACTGTCTATCATCATAAGTAATATTAATATGGAACGTACTTATAATGTGAAAATACTGTATGAACGCGCGGGAAGTCATTTTTATTGTAATGTGTACCATATTTTAGGTGAAATTCTTAACGCTCCTTTATAAAATGACCGTTTCATATTTATTGTGAAAATTTTATTTCATCCATTTCTACAAATAATCGCCATTTTTAAAATTGATCTTCACGGAGGCTCTATAGGTACATTATAAGTAGATTATGACTTTTTGCAATCTTAGTGAAGATAAACTCACCGCCATGTTGAACACAAATTAGTGTTCCGCATTGTACGCCTATATGAGGCAGGTTATAGTGACTCATTTATTAGCATAAGAACTCATTATGTTACCTACAACTACACAATAATTGAATTGATTTGATTTGAAACTATGATTTGGTCATAATGTTTTAATTTTACTTTTTAGGTGTCAACTTACGTCTTTTCACTCTTATAGCGCTCTAAGAGTTCTGAACAAGAGTAAAGCGCCACGATCTTATAATGTTCTAGATAATGATCATATAAGACTATTTAACTTACAGTAATCTTACCTAAATATGTAATAAAACCTCACAAACCTCAATAACGGGTCAACCTCAACGTAACGAATGCTATTATAAAGTCAGATTTTTTTGACAGAAACTAGACTCATAGAAACGCAACTTACTCGTAATTAAAGGTATACTCAAAGTTACCTACAACTACACAATAATTGAATTGATTTGATTTGAAACTATGATTTGGTCATAATGTTTTAATTTTACTTTTTAGGCGTCTACTTACGTCTTTTCACTCTTATAGCGCTCTAAGAGTTCTGAACAAGAGTAAAGCGCCACGATCTTATAATGTTCTAGATAATGATCATATAAGACTATTTAACTTACAGTAATCTTACCTAAATATGTAATAAAACCTCACAAACCTCAATAACGGGTCAACCTCAACGTAACGAATGCTATTATAAAATCAGAATTTTTGTCAGAAACTAGACTCATAGAAACTCAACTTACTCGTAATTAAAGGTATACTCAAAGGTATATTGTCTTTAATTTTTAACGGAAATATAATTAATATTAATACACATTAATTCTCAATTATCATCTCTCTCTCTCTCTGTCTGTCTCTCTCTAAAACGCAATGAAAAAATAGTTTAGTGGAAAAATTAAATTTGAGAAACTCAATTATATTCTAAAAGTAATTCATAATTCATTTATTCATGCATAATCATGAGTTACATACAGATGTTATTATGTACAATTATTTAGTCCTAACATGATTAACCTTGTCGGTATAGCAAGTTAGTAAGAGTAGATCTTTTAGTATAATAATTTATAAATGTTGATCTTCAAAATATTCCCGAACTGAATAGTAGCTTTTGGAGGTTACTAAGTCCCTTAGATACTTTTGAAATTGCTTTTCAGTTTGGACTTTTTTCAAATTTTCAGGGAGGTGGTTGTAGACTTTTACTGCCATGAAATAAGTGCTGTCCATTTCCATTTTTAATCTCGTTACCGGGTGATATAATTTGTTCTTATTACGCGTATTAACATTATGAGTGGTGACAGTATTTCTTTACAAGTCAAAATGATAATAATTTTTTAAAACTTAATATTTCACGTCAGTTGCCCTCATAATAGATGGGGCCTATTCTTAAAATGATAAATCGACGGTCTCGGTGCAATTTATCATGTTTTATAAGGAAAGAGTTCATGACTAAGTAGGACATAGGAATCGGGGTACTCTTATTTGTCGAACGACTTGCTAATAGGTTCTTAGAAAAAATAGCTTTGATTTATGATAGGGATTCTGTTCTATAGCATCTTAAGGTTATTTTTTGGTTATTTGTATAAAGAGCGTCGGTGGCGTAGAGATCTCATATCTCTCATATGAGATCTCTACGCCACCGATACTCTATAGAATCTGTGAAACTAAAATTATGTTATGTTCATATGGGGAAAACAAAGGTACAATTGGCCTCTGAAAGGTATTGTCAATTGTTTAGTACTTAGTTTTGGAGCGGAGGAGCGTCGGTGGCCTAGTGGCTAGAACGCCGGACCCCCGTGCGGGAGGTCCGGGTTCGAAACCGTGCAATATCATGTACCAATGAGTTTTTCGATTTAAGTAAGTAAAAAGTAAAATACACTTCATTGCACAAATAGAAAACAACAAACAAAAGATAGAAAAGGAAATAGTGAGGTGGTGGTTTAGTAGTGGTTTTTTCGAAGACTTACGTACTTTTACCAATGGGTATTTCGTTTTTTTTTTTGAAGACTTAAGAAGTTTTACCGACTGCTCTAATGGTAAAAGAAAACATTGTGAGGAAACCTGCGCACTGAAATAACTAATGTATGAAAACCAACCCATTCAATCCGCCAAGAGAGTTGTTCTGAGTATGTTTAATTCTATAGAATGATCACAAACCTCATCAATTAGAAATACGACTTGGAAGAATGTTTACAAAGAATAAATCTATATTTTAATCGAACCAAACATACTCAGCCTATTAATGTCCCCACTGTTGGGGCACAGGCCTCCCTTTGCACAAGAGGTACGGGCCATAATCCACCGAGCGGGTCCAGTGCTGATTGGTGGATTTCACACGCCTTCGGAAACTTTTAATTTCCTCAGACATACAGGTTTCATCACGATGTTTTCCTTCACCGTTAGAGCAGTCGGTAAATGTACGTTAATCATCGAAAAAAATCGAAAAAACTCATTGGTAAAAGTATGCATGTCTATGTCATATCTTGTTGTATGGTTTCGAACCCGGACCTCCCGCACGGGAGTCCGACGTCCTACTAGTTCACCGACGCTCTACCAACTAATATTTGGTTTCCCATATTTGACAAGATATTATGTCACGTTACTTCCCCTATATGATATAAACAAACGCATCCTTACGGCGAATCGCACATTGCAATGCGCTCCGCCGCGGAGGGCGGTGGAAAAGGTCGAATTAGCAGTAATGTATTCTATGTAATCCTCCGCGAACTAACACACTAGCGTCGCCCGACATCGTGGGGAGGCGGTTGTAGTGTGTTAGGTCATAGCCGCCCGCCGCGGCGGTGCGTGGTGCAATGTACGATTCGCCTTAATCCAGTTATAACTGGACTATATATTAATCTGTCAATACAGACAACCTCCGCCATTCACTCAGCAATTACAGCCGTAATACAGAGTAATAAGTGTCATAATGGCCCGACGGTGGCCAGAACTTCTTTTTATTTTTCTTATCACCGCTAACGAGCGGCTGTAAGTGGGTGATTTCTGTAAGGATGTAGCCCAAGTGATAATATGTGCAAGTGTGTGGAATCAGGCTAATATTATAAAACGCTTTGATGAATCGGAAAGATTCTGTATTTATTGTAGGAACGCGCTATGTGAGGACATGGAATGACGTAACGCCAGTTGTATGAAAGGTAAAAGGGAAGATCTTCCACTAGGCGGGGTGTTGTGCCTGTTGACCAGATGTGCTGGTCCAACTATGGATGTTTGGAACTCGTATATATACGAAGTCCTAGGAAAATTTCGATAGCGCGTTCTACGCCGATGTGAGTAGGTACTGTATCGTAGTGGCGCGCGTCGTGCGTCGTCACATTTTTTTTTTTTATTTTTTTTTATTTACACCTAAACCCGCGTTTGAACTCAATCTCACCTGGTGGTAAGTGACGATGAGGCCGAAGATGGAGCACTAGAGTTTAAAAAGTACTGGCTCTTCTATAAACACTGCCGAAACATTAACGCCGAAGCGAACACATTAATATTATTAATTATATAATATATAATCTCATGTTACGATTATTTTATATGATATGGGTAGACTTTTAGGTAATTTCTACATAGTTTTGTTCCTAATATGGTTAATAAGCCAGCCAAGTGAGATAAAATTGAAGCTACAGACTTGCGTAGCACTTGCGTAGCAACTGCTACGCGAAGCACATTATGGTTCCTTCTCACTGCTGTTCGTCTGGCCCATAGAGAAAAAAAGTACGCCTTTCCTTCCTTATGGTTACCATATAACTGAACTGACGTCACGTTTATCAAGTTGGCAGAATCGAAAATCGAACTTGATCGTGTATGGCAGCCATTAAAGGCGTGTTAGCACACTGCAGCGACTTTGAAACAAAAGCGGATTTAACCCATGGAAATCTAGAAAACCAAATTCTATGGGTTCGGTCCGATTTCGTTTCAAAATAACCGCAATGTGTGACGACAGCTATTAGGGTTCAATTTTCCTCTTCAGGGTACGGATCCCTAAAAAAGAGAGTTGATAAATAAATCAAAAGTATGCTTCATTTCATTCGGTTTAATTCTCTCATGCTTTGCACCCTAGGAAAGAGGAAAGCGATTCAGTAACGAGTCTACTGCCGTCCTCACAATCATCGCCCAGATTATTCAGGGAGAGCCTTAGAAAAACCCTCATTTGGCACTTCTATGCTTACCATAAAGGACATATTATTACAGTGTATTAAAGAACAGTTGGATATTTTTGTAACAACACCTGTCCCGTTTGATATACTCTCACACATTTACGCGCTGGTAGAGTCTTTTTAATCGTACTTATCCGTCACTAATAAGGCTTATGATCATTCGATAAAATAGCACACACACCTGGAAATCGATTCCACTAAATACAACGTAACTAAATATAATCTAAACTGCATCGTTATGTCGTGTTTCGTATGCTACTATCCACTAACGATCCAATTTCAGTTAAGTACCGATCGAGTCAACGATCGATCGAACAGTAACGTATTTGTGCATTCTAATAAAACGTTTAGTTTATACTGAATCGCAGTTGAACGGTAACAAAACGCTTCAACTGTCAAATATAACGATCGAACATAAGTTCCTCCCAAGGTACTTTTGCCCTATCGATAGTAAATCAAAAACTGGCAGTGGTAGAGTTATGCGTCAGCAGAATGCGATTTGGTGTCCAAATAGAATTAGAACGAAAACTAAACTGAAATTGGATAGAAATAGAACTACAAACGTTGTAATTTAGGCGAATTGGGCCAAAGATACATTAATAGAGCCACTAAACAACTTCTGCCAAGCTTTGAAAATTAAAAAAAACTAATAATATCAGCTTACTATCAGAATACTTTTGAGGGTGTTATGAGTCTGCGAATAATCAGTCTTGGTGGGTACTACCCATTTTTGTTTTTGCCGCAAAGTTGCAATGCAAGCATTGCTGTGTCTCGGTTTGAAGGGTATGAAAACCGGCACATGGGGCCATTTAAATCTTCAAAATTAGCTGCCTAATAGCCCTCTAATAACATTAAAGTGATACGAGGTGAGATGTCTATGTGCGACGGTCACCACTTACCATCAGGTAACCCGTTTGCTCGTCTGCTCTCCGTATACAATAAAAAAACAATCGTACCCACATCCGCAACGATATAACGCAATTACAGTAAGTAATTTGTATCTAGAATGATATAATTCATCACGGACGCAAGATGTACGGCGGTCCTTAGGGATACACCAATATTGATAGGATCTAATGTGAATCCCATCTGAGTCCAATATTCGGGATAGATACCTTTAATTAATAACACTGGTAGTGATAATCGTGTAATGAATTGTAACTAGAGATGTACATGTACGAATAGTGGTAATATTCGAAAAAATCGGAATAATACGAATTTTACTTTTAGGCGACGAATTCCCCAAAATGATCGTGCAAGTTAATCAGAGTTGGACGCGGTCGGAATCAAAATGGGTGACTGCTAGTGGCACATTTCTATACCTCAGCTAGCACATTCGACAGCAGTCATTAGGCCATGTGAGGACGGCAGGAACAACTCTGCCAATAGATGGGCCGCTAACGAACGGACAAGAAAAATTCTAATTTAAAACCTGACTACTCGTATTTTTTTATTTTTTTTTTATTTTTTTTTATCTCAATTTAGAGGCTTTGGTACACGACAAGGTGACCATGTCAGCCTCGTATTTAGCCAAAATTAAACCTAACGCAGAGTTTAAAATTTTAAAATTATATTTGTTATCCTGCATTACTTATAGTAAATCTGCTGGGGGTCAAATTTAATTTCACGTTGGCCTCATTCATCCATCCATCTTGTTTAACATTGTTTCTCTTAAAATAGTAAAGTTTTATGTGACTTCCATTGCTTTATTAAAGACATAACTAAATAATCTGTACTTTTGGAATATTGCTCATACGAACTTATCTTTTCTTATGATAGGGGGCCGGGAATAACCCCAGCGGCACTTCGACCTTTGAGGATCTTTTGTGCCTACCCCATTTTACACACTGGTCATCTCAATATGCAGGTATCCTTACGATATTTTCACCGTTACAGCAGTCGATAAATGTACGTAAGTCTTTGAAAAATACGAAAAACTCATTGGTATATGGCACAGCATGGTTTCGAACACGGACCTCAATACAATACAGTACAATATTTTATTGATAACATCAGTTACACGTCATTACAGATCATTTTTCAATACACCATACTCATAGTTATGTATGTCAATAATAAAAAAGATTATAATTTCCAATTTAAAACATTGAGAATAATGAATAAAATTAAAATAAAATAAAGAATATATTATAATAGCAGGTACCTATTGTAAAGATAGGTACCTATTCGATGATTAATTTAATTCATTCGTTCATTATGCGAACGGCTAAGGAATGGACAGTCTGTATTTCCCGAAACCTACAACCTTGGGATCTTCAAGGCCAGAGTGAAAAGGCATTTACTGGACCCGCATGCACCATCGTCGACCTCATCGTCGCTTACCATCAGGCGAGATCGAGGTCAAATGCGGGTTTAGAAGTAAATAAAATAAACAATAAATATTTTAATTCTAGAAATTCGTCATATGAGTAAAACGATTGCTTGACAAGCCAATCTCGTAACTTCTTTTTTAAAACAAATGAGCTCGGGGCGCCAGTGCCTGGACGGTTTTGGAGGTCTTCGCAAGGGAGTGCGAGAGCGGTCGGAGCCTCCCTCATGGGAGTCCGGTGTCCTAGCCACTGTTCCACAGACGTTCTTGCGTTCGACATAGGATGGTTTATCAGACGTCGAACATTAAATACGAGTACTCATATCTTATCTTATCTTTGGATGGGGGCCGGGGATCCCAGCGACACTTCGACCCATAGGGATCTTTTGTGTTCAACCCCTTGTACCTATTCCTTGACCACATCACACGAGTACTCGTAAGTTGATCCCATTTATTCTTGTGTCAGATGACAGACTGCGATAGGAAAGCCAAACCCCGACAACTCAGTACAAGTCTTATCGTAAGACATGGGATAACGGATTATATAACTGACCTTTGTTTTCCGTTTTGTTTTTCAAGAGTCTGAGGGTCAGACTCAATCTTTTGTTTTTTATTTTTTTTTTGTTTTTATTGACAACTAAACCCGCTATTGACCTCAATCTCGCCTGTTGGTAAGCGACGATGAGGTCGACGATGGAGTATGCGGGTCCAGTAAATGCCTATTCACTCTGGCCTTGAAGATCCCAAGGGTGTAGGTTTCGGGAAATACAGACGCCGGCAGGCTGTTCCATTCCTTAGCCGTTCGCATTCTCGCAGAATATTGCAAGATTGAGACACGGGTGCCCTATCTCTCATCTTTATCATTACGGGACTCTATCATCGTTCTATCTTGATTTATTTCTGTGGTCAGACAGGCCCCCATCTATCCGCACAGATCCGCATTTTCCCGTAGGTCTATCCCAGTCTGTCGCTTAGAAACATCGTTTGCTAGAGCGAGAAGTCCGTCCGCACGTCTCTGCACCAAAACGCGCTGCCGATGCCGCCGAGGCGAGGACGTGCAGAACGTTCTCGCTCTAGCGAACGATGTTTCTAAGCGACAGACTGGGATAGAGCTACGGTAAAATGCGGATAGATGGGGTCTGACTACAGAAATAAATCCAGATAGAACGGTGATAGAGCGAGCGGAGCACCCGTATCTCAATCTTGCAATATACTGCAAGATCTTATTCATTCAGCGCATAGTTTTCGACGCGGACCGAACAGAGCGGCTGTATTAAAACACCTTATTGTGCGGTTTGTAACTGTAAGAACAACAGGTACGACAGTGAATATCGATTCACTGTCGTACCTGTTGTTCTTACAGTTACATCGCAAAAGGAGGCATTTCGTTCGTAATCACGTCACTTTGAAATTTTGTATGCCTTTTAAATAGGCTGAATACTGTGACATGTGCATTACTATAAGACCTGTAACATTGTGTATTCTGTCAAATAAATGATTGATTGATTGATTTGGGGGCGTGGCTTATAAAAATGTTGACACGCGCGATTAATATGGCAGCTCGCCCGCTTCACCGTTCTATCTTAATTTATTTCTGTGGGTCTGACCCTAAACCAATCTGTATTCTATTAATAACTCCCCTTGGATCGAACTCAAATTCCTTTAGACAAAAATCAGTCATCCATCAGCATGTCACTGTCTCCCATTTGTTCTGATTTGTTACATTGTAATCCCAATTAAGTTACAAAAGTTAAGATAGACACCTAAATTAAACAAGATAGTTACGACTAAATTAAACTTGCGGAAGTACGTACATAATTTGGTCGTATAACAAATTCCCCTCTATAGAGCTATAACCTTAGAAAATATAAAGTTGGATGTGCCTTTGTTGATTCCAAACTAGTGTTTTCCACATTCGTTCTAGTACCAAACATTAGAAATATTGAATTCCTAAAGTAAACTAGGTAGTCCAGCGGTTAGTGGTCTTATTTCAGCCTGACCTTGCAGATTGGCGTACTGGGTTGCAATTTGGTATGACAGTTGTACACACTCATAGCTTACATTTAAAAAGTGTTGCCACAGTGGCACCACTTGCACTCGGCCGCCATTTTGAAAAATGTGTCACTTTTTCATTTACATTTACATATAAAGTTCTAGCTAAGATGGAGCTGACGGTGCCGAGCGAGTATAACCGTGCATGTCTGCGCCCGCGGAAATGGAAGTTGTTCCGCGTACCGCGGTGCAACACAAACGTGCTGGGCGAGGCGCCCGTGACGCGGGCGTTGCTAATTCTGAACGGGTTGGGAGAGGGGGAGCTTTTTTCAATAAATTAAATTAAATATATTGAATTTATTTTTATATAGAGTACCTAATTAGACGTAGATATTAGGGGAGGACTTTATCACAATAACTCGGAAACTATAACAGCTATGAAAATAAATAAGGGCTTGATTTAAGAGTCAAGATATGTAAATTAATTTGCTCTTTGACAACTTTCTCGGTTCTTGCTCCATCGTCGACCTCATCGTCGCTTGCCATCAGGCGAGATCGAGGTCAAATGCGGGATTAGTAGTCAATAAAAATAAAATAAAAACAATCATGCACTCATATTGTGTAACGAGCATAAAGAATCCTTAAAGATCGCAGTTTACCAGAAGCCCTATTTCATGATGACCATTACTCATAGGTCACCTCCATGTCTGATTAACCTATTTTTATGTCTGTCACAAGTACAAATTAAAATACCTAGTATGCCCGCTGGTCATACAAAAGAGGAAGCGTGATCCTCTCTATGATATAAGTGTCCAAGGCAGAGACGCAAACATGCCGGCTTCAGGAGTTACTGCGCAATAATATCAGAGGACTGGAAGCCCAATGCTCGCGATAGAGGGCAAGATAGTGTCGTTAGGGTACATTATGTTGTGAAATATGGGGTGGTATAAGAGGAGGGTAGTGGCGGAAAACTTCCTTGATCTGAGATTAATAGAAACGAATGTGTTTGAAGAGAAGATTTTTGCTTTTGTCCAAAAGGTACTGTTTCTCAAAATATCAATTGCTTGCTTATCGTATGGTTAGTGGCCAACCAATTTATCACAGTTGTTCAAGCCGCCCGTAGACCTCTGACATGGCTTAATGACTGCTGTCGAATGACAACAACCGGGACCGACTGCTTAACGTGCTTCTCGAGGCACGGAGGAGCTCAGATGAAATATGCCACTAGCGGTCACCCATCCAGGTACCGACCGCTCCAACGTCGCTTAACCTGCACGATCACTTTCGGACCGTGCTCGCAACTAGACTATCAGCTCCTCAATTTTTTTAAATCAAAATATAAAAATATCAATTCCAATTCAATTTTTCAGAATAACCAATGTGACCATCCCAATTTCAAAATCAACCCGAATCTTTTCTTAAGGAACCAAACCCCGAAAGTGAACGAAAATCTATTTCATTTACTCCGACGTTCGTCTGATTCGTCGTTAATAGAACTATTGGAAAATTCTCAGAAGTTCCATAATGGAACAAACTATGGAACAAATTAGTATCTCCGTGATAGGAATGGTACCCTTTCTAAAGTTCCAAGCCCTTATTAATAACGTCACAGTACCCTGAACAATAGTAGATTACCAACTCCCTCAATGTACGGATACGTCCAAACACATTATCACACCTAAACTCCCCAGGTCATTGGTCTAAAACTTGGAGGAAACATCCGCCCGTCCTGCGATAATTTATCTTTCTCTCTTTCTTTCACTTTTTCTATTTTTCTTTCTTTCTTTTTCTCTGTTTTATTCTTTATCTGCCTTCTGTCTCTATTTTCTCCCTCTTTTCCCCTTGCTCTCTCAATTTACCTATTTTTCTATTTTGCTCTCTATTTCTCTTTCAGTCTCATCACTCAATCCAGGAGTTTGATGCCAAGCAAAAAGCTTCTCCATGATGCCCTGTTCTGGGCCAGGTCTTTTATTTAACTCCAGGTTGCCATCATCGTTTGCACGTCTGTTATCATCTCCAGATAAGCATAAGCTTGTCTGACATTCCTGAGCATAAGGTTTCCAATCAAGGACCACTTAGGAAATGTTGTTCCGTATTTCTCTTAGTATGCGGCCGATCTACTACGATTATTCGTTCTTCCTCGAAATATTATATGGTTTTGACCGTGAAAGTAGGAACACCCGCCCTGTCCCCTTTGGGCTAAAATTTGGAGGGAGCTAAAATTTTTCTTTCATCCATGGTTTTGACATATTAAACCCATTTACAACTGCTGCATTGGTTGCATAATGTTAATTGTTAAGTGATTTCTGTGTAAAAAAAAGACAAAATGTATGCATTGTATTAAAACTTGTTACTATATTATTACTGGAAAATTATATTAAAAAAAAAAAAATATTCAGTAACAAAAAGGTACAAACATTTTTGTCCAATTGTGGAGGCCCTCTTTTAAGTGTGACAACACCTGTGTCAGAGGGCCACGCTCTTCCATACCTCTTTAAATGTGTACCTATTTACTAATAATATAATAATAATAATAACGTGTGTGTGTGTGTGTGAGAGAGCGAGAGAGTGTGTGTGTCAGGGTGTATGTGTGTGTGCAAGAGAGATGTATGGTGTTCTATGCCAAAATGAGTGAGAGATGTCAAATGAAAAACTGCGTTAACAATATCTTGTGTAAACCACGTTTCATTTAAGGTAAAAAGGGGAGAAATACTAGTATTTAAGGAGATTCTCGATCTCCTCATAGTTTAGTGTTTTTTAATTATATTATTTATTATAATTGGAAATGTTATTTATATGATTGTTATTTATGTTTATATATGATACTAAATTTAAATAATTTTAATTTATGATTGATAATTTATTATTTGTTTTTTTATTCTAGTGCCTGAAAATAAAAACATTTTAATTTTAATTAAAAAAAATATATTTTCTGACACAATTGGTACAAAAAATTAAAACAACGTGGACGAATAGGTCGGGCCCTCAGCACCCAGCATTGATAACAAAGCTACTGTATTTTTTTTTTCAACACTTTAATGCACAAAAATAGTACACGAGGCGAGCTTAATGCCATGCGGCATTATCTACCAGCTAACCATTGGGTCATACAGATATTGCAAGGCAGGTGCATATGAATTAAGTAGAAGAGATTTACTAATTATTATTATTTACTATACTATAAAATCTAAAATAGGAAATGGTTGTGGATAGGCCACACCTTACGTCGCCCAAATAGCATCGCCTACGCTTCCTTGAACTGGCAACCAACAGGAGGATCTCGCAAACGTGGAAGACCCAGGGCTACATGGAAACGTAGTCTTCAAAAAGACCTGGATGCGGCTAAAATATCCTGGGAAACCATATAGTCTGCGGCATCGGACAGAGCGCGGTGGAAGAATATTGTCTCAGCCCTATGCACCACTAGGTGTTCTAGGACCTGAAGAAGAAGAAGATACTATAAAATACCTACTCGTATTTCGCCTTATGTACTTCATATTAAAATCTCGGCGGCTGACACTTTTTACTTTCACGATCTATAAGGAAACAGAACCTTTCCACAATACATCCCCCAATTCCAATAAACGATACAATTACTTATTGTCACTTGGGCCAAATTCCTCTTCTATGCTATAAGATAGACTGCTTGTCGAGTCTGATATATGATAACCTACCCTTCTATCCATTTATCTTGGACCTGTATCATTTGGCACATAACCCTCTGATAAACCTGGAGTACATAGTCAATCAGGCGGAAGAGAAGGCCAGGGTAAAATGGTGGAAGGAACTATGGGTGCGGTGGAGCGGTATTTAGATGCTTTGTCTCTCGTGTTTGGCATTAAGGGTGAGATTGTTTTACTAAATTGCAGGTTACCTTACTTGTTAGTGGATAGTCTAGGGTTTTGAAAGGATTTTAATACTGTATGCTTCAGTATCATAAAGACTGTAAGTATCGAAATATTACCTTTCTGTAACGAGAATATTGGAACACTTTTTCTATGGAGAAATTTACTTTAATAATAGGACATAAAACGCAATGCGTTCCGTAGATGGAGCCACTAGCACACTCTGTAAACATAAAAGAAAACGAAACGTCATTTTTGAAGATATCACAAATTTCTCGTTAATTTCTCAAAGCTATAGTATAATTGTAATGATATCATGGCATCATATGGCCATTTCAAAATAGCAGACCTAAAAATCTGTTAAAACAGCGTGGCGCGAATCTGAAGGAATTTGGTGGAAAGGTACGTATCTACATGTTGATATTTGGCTTTGCTAATTTAAAGTTTATTAAACAAAAATCTTGTAAAATCATCCAGTATTAATAAAAATAATCTGTTAACGCCATCTTTGATAAAATTAAGAATAGATATTAAGCAAGTAATTCAGTAGGCAGTAGGGGAAAATAAGATATTGCAGATATAGTTGCATAAACATGTCACACTAAACTTTACCTTTACAGGCATATACACCAAATTCACAAATTAATATAAACATACATTTATACAGATTATGGAAGAAACTAAAAAGAAAAAGGGAATGGCATTAAAATTTATACAATGACAATAATATTAAATTTACAAAATGTTAATAATAATCCAATTAAAATATAAATATACAATCAGTAATCAATTATCGTTTATCGTCCAAAAATTCCTTGAATATCCTTGTTCCTTCCCATCCCACGCAGGGGGATATACGCCTTTTTCTCGCTCTTACCTATTACACGGATAAGAAATGCATGACGATGCATTCGAAAAGCATCTGCCGACGCGCACAGACTAATATATGGTTCTGCTGCTTTTTTCCGCCGTTTGATCACCACATTGTCACCACCATTTTGTACTACGGAGTGATGAACTGATGAACTTAATTACCGCCTGGGATTAGTGATACAGTGCCAGTACTAAGTGTCTGAAGATCTGGACTGGCTTGACGTCGCAGAAGCTGCAAGAACCCATCGAGCATTCGTTATTTATTTAAATGTTCCGGTAGTGTATCATTAGGGAGTGATTATATAGGCACTCAGTTGATGCCTGACAATCAGCGCCGCAGTGCTAAATCCGCTCCGGCAACAGGCTGAGGCAGTCCCCTTTTTCCGGTGCTGCACCACCTTCATCAAACTTAATTACTTTTGCTTATTTATTTTTATAATATATTTGTTTAATATTATTTTTAACTTCTGTACCTAATTGTTTGTATGTGTGTACCGAAATAAATTCTTTCTTCCGAGCTGAACAGGACCTGGATCACGTGAGTCCCCGTGCTCTGTTTCAAAATCCATAGATTACTGTTGCCCTTTGATTCCTTCTTTCTTCATTTTTTAAAATAATAATTTTAACATCGAACTAGTCCTTGCTTGATTATTATTATAATCTTTATTACACACATAGACAGAATACAAAAAAAAACTTAATAAACGAAAAAATAAAATATGTATAAATGGTGTAGCATAACTCGTTTCGAGTTTTCTCCCTGCTAACCATCGGGATAGAGAAAGGTGATAGATTCGAGCGGGCAGAGTATGTGTACATGTGAATAAACATATATATAAATATATATAAACAAAATATATACATAAAATATACTAAATATAATACATAATAATACTAATACACAGTATATATAGTTACATACAATACATATACCCACTTGCTACATAATATACATACATATATACCAATACATACATATACATAAAATAATAAATAAAGTATAGAATTCATAAGGATAGATAATGATCCTTTACTCTACTCTTGAACACTTCCAAGGACGGACTTGCATGTATAGCATGTGGGAGTGAATTCCACAACTTCACTGCATGGACAGTGAACGAGCCATCCTAGCGACTGGAGACGTGGGTTGATATTGCAGTTTCAAAAAAGTCTGTGAAGATCTGGACTTACTTGTCGTCGCAGAAGCAGCAAGAACCCATCGAGCCGAACAGGACCTGGATCAAGTGATAAGTCCCCGTGCACTGTTCCAAAATCCATAGAATTATGTTGCCCTTTGATTCCTTCTTTCTTCATTTTTTAAATAATAATATTAACATCGAACTAGTCCTTGCTTGATATTGCAGTTTCAAAAAAGTCTGTGAAGATCTGGACTTACTTGTCGTCGCAGAAGCAGCAAGAACCCATCGAGCCGAACAGGACCTGGATCAAGTGATAAGTCCCCGTGCACTGTTCCAAAATCCATAGAATTCTGTTGCCCTTTGATCCCTTCTTTCTTAATTTTTTAAATAATAATTTTAACATCGAACTAGTCCTTGCTTGATATTGCAGTTTCAAAAAAGTCTGTGAAGATCTGGACTTACTTGTCGTCGCAGAAGCAGCAAGAACCCATCGAGCTGAACATGACCTGGATCAAGTGATAAGTCCCCGTGCACTGTTCCAAAATCCATAGAATTCTGTTGCCCTTTGATCCCTTCTTTCTTAATTTTTTAAATAATAATTTTAACATCGAACTAGTTCCTGCTTTATTGCAATTCAATATATATTTTTTTACTTTTAAATTCAATAATTAATTTACTTTTAAATTCAATAATTAATTTATCAAATTATTGTCATTGAAAGCAATAAATTTAGGTTATGTTATGTTTAGAACAAAATCATCTTTATCGTACACGTACGTCGTATTTTTGAATGTTTTTTAACTGTGCTACTGGTGGTAAAATATTGCAGGATTATCTCCTATTAATTCATTATTTGCCGTTTCGAATAGCAATTCATACTCTTAGAGTCACATTCAAAAATCTTTTTCCAATTTAGATTATTTTTTGAATGTTTTTACGAACTTTTCACACACTTTATCTACACGGCTCGGTGTAAACGACATATCCTATAAATTAAAACATTTCTGTGTACACCTCAAGCACCTTAGGGGGAGGGTTATTTATTCCGGAAGGGTGGAGGGTAGTTTGTCACACTTAAACACTTAGGTAGGGGAAGTCACGCGGTTTGCGCTTCCGCCCCGAGGGACGGAAATGAGACTATTTTTTTTTCTGGAAAGTAAATAGAAAAGAAAATCCTACCAAAAACATAAATGTGGAAAAAGCGGTCAAGTGCGAGTCGGGCCCCGCCATATCCTTGGGCTTGCTTGCTTATCGTATGGTTAGCGGCCAACCTATTTGTCAGAGTTGTTCAGGCCGCCCGTAGGCCTCTGACATGGCTTAACGACTGCTGTCGAAAGACAACTGGGATGGGATGAAATATGCCACTAGCGGTCACCCATCCAGGCATCAACCGCGCCAACGTTGCTTAACCTGCACGATCGCTTTCGGACCGTGCTCGCAACTTGGCTACGAGCTCCTCATATCCTTGGGGATAATATAAGATAAGATAAAGGATATTTGTAAGTATATTGAGTAAAAAAACTTTTACCTTTTTTGCTAACAACTTACAAACTATTATAGATGTGTCAAGTGTTAGTATTTGTTGTTCAAATAGAGGAATATAACTATACTTTAGCAAATTTTTCAAGTTCCTAGATGAACCCGTTCGTGACATAAACGTGGTAACAAAAGTGGTCTAAAATTGACAACTTTGATGAACGCTTTTTATCTAGGAAATCGTTCGAATCGTAAAGCATCGTTATTTATCTAGGAAAACAATATAATAAAAATATATTTGTACTCTACTTGATGAGCTCTATAGGAGTAGCTTACGGCTCTATGGGGCATGTGTAAACATAACTCTCATGTCCATAATCCCAGAGGGAGTAGACAGAGGAACCACCTTCAAACATAGGTATCTAGTTCCCACTTTTCGCCGTAAGATTTGGTGGCCAAACGTGATATGTGACGAGCTTAGTCCCTCGTACGGCACCTACGGGAAGAGTTAGGGTGGTGCTATTCTTTATGGCCGGCACAACATGTTTGTGATAGGTAATTTATTTGACGTTATTACAGCCTGTTTAAAAAATGTAGTAGTACCTTACGTTACCATCTTGTGCCTCAGACGTGTCAAACGGTTCCACTAAAGCCTCTCCTACGGCACACGTCTTCCTTCACTCGTCGAACCCGAACACGTGACTTGACTGCTAGTTCCGTTAGAGCTTCCGATATACAGGGTGTAACAAACGTGTCGAGGGCTTACTGCGACGTAGTACGAGTAAGTATTGATGCCCTGAGAAAGGGTTGATCAGGGACTGTGAGAACCAGCATCTTTTTGAATGAGATACCTTCGAGTACCATTTATACTACCATTTAAATAAAACCATGTAAATACACACGGACCAAGCCATCACCGTCCCACACACTTAGTACCTCCCATACACACTAATATCCTCATTCATTAAAACAAACACACTCATACAACACAACACGCACAGACTTTTGCTTTCTTCATCCGTGTAGTCACTGAGGGGCCAGCTGAAGATCAGCGCTGTGGCTTGCCTCAGCATTATGCTGAGCTGGTGTACCCTTTTTGGCACTGTACCACACCGGATGTTCTGTGCTGCATGTATTAATCTTTGTATACTTCTGTATTGTGTTCTATATTCTGGTGTTTACAGTGATAAATAAACGTTTTCAATTTCATTTGTTCAACCACAGCTCAACCTACTTAAAATGTCAACATTTGAGAATCTGTATCAGAAATGTATCATACTGGGCAGGCATAAGGTTAATATTTAATTGAAGGTTTTTGACAGATGGTATACTAAGCTTGTGGTTGACTGTACTTACTCCACTAGTACAGTGACGTGAAGTGGATATTGGCCTCCGTTACTACAGAGCGCCATATCGCCACCGCGAGTACAGTCGAATACTAATTTAGAGGTCCTACTATATAATTGACATTCAATTTTTTTCGATTGAATATCAACCTTGTGTCAGCGTAATTATTATTATTATTGGATTAGCAGGTAGGCAGCTAATGCTGGTTAGCCTGTTTCTTCAAATTTCGTAAGTGGCTGTCTAATCTGTTCTTAAATTGGTTTACAGTTTCAGCATTCACAACTTGGTCAGGTAGGCCGTTCACGGGATGACTACCCGGTTGAATAGGAGATGATGTTTTGGGAGTGTTTTGGTCGTGTTCCGTACTAGTTGTGTGCAGTGTCTTCTTGAGCTCCTTCAAGTTCAATATAAAGAAATTCTTCAGTTCATCTGTGTTATAATAATTGTTTAGAATTTTGTAAGTCTCTATAAGGTCGCTTCTATCTCGTCGCTGTTTCAGTGTCGGCAAATTCAGTCTTTCCAACCTCTCCTCATACTCTAGGTTCTTGAAACCCATTGGTAGCTTTGTGGCTCTTTTTCTTCTTTTTAGAATCCCAATATCTTTCACAAAGTATGGGTTCCATATCTGAAAACCGAATTGGGGTTTATATTGGGTTTAACTGAGAAAAGTCCAAGAATAATCCTGTAAGGGACGTTATCACATCTAAATACTCCAATAATAAAATTACACTTATAACTGATCTGATCCCTTTCTTCTAAGTCGTGTTCCTCATTGCTGAGGTTCGTGATCATTCTAAGGAATTAATCACATAGAACGACTCTCGTGGCAGATTTAATGGGGTGGTTTACAATTGTCTTCCCCATTTCACACACTGGTTATCTTAGTGTGCAGGTTTCCTCACGATGTTTTCCTTCACTGTCAGAGCAGACGGTAAATGTACGTAAGACCTTCGAAAAAACTGAAGACTCATTGGTACATGGCATTGCTTGGTTTCGAACTCGGACCTCCCGTATGGGAGTCCGACGTCCTAGCCACGACGCCACCGATGCTCTCAATCTGGGGCCCAATTCGGCTAAATTACAACGTTTGTAGTTCTATTTCTATCCAATTTCAATTTAGTTTCGTTCCAATCCTATTTGGACACCAAATCGCATTCCGCTGACGCATAACTCTACCACCGCCACATTTCGATTTACTAAATCGGGCAAAAGTACCTCGGGAGGAACTTTTGTTCGATCGTTATATTTGACAGTTGAAGCTTTTTGTTACCGTTCAACTGCGATTCAGTCTAAACTAAACGTTTTTTTAGAATGTACAAATACGTTACTGTTCGATCGATCGTTGACTCGGTCAGAACTTAACTGAAATTGGATCGTTAGTGGATAGTAGCATACGAAACACGTCACACACGATGTAGTTTAAATTCTATTTAGTTACGTTGTATTTAGTGGAATCGATCTCCTGTGGACATGTAATCTTACCCATATAATAAATAACTAACATTCTTACAAGGTCACGTACTCCGGAATGCCGGCCGCATTAATATTGGAGCGGAGTAGTCAGTAATCACATCAAGGGGTCGTCGGAGAGCGAACAAATTTTTTTATTTTATTGGTGAATATAACTCTATAAGTTTGTTTACAGGATGTTTCAAAAAACTCAGAAGCGGATATACCTATCCACGATATATTTTTTCATTTTTCTATTTTCTATTATCAAGTTTTTTTTAATAATTGTGCGAAAATCTTGCAAATTTGATTACCGATAAAGTATTTCCGTTGTTTTCTCTGACAATCTACTTATACGAGTAAGTCCGTACATAGGTTCTTGGATGAAGAAAAAAATTGTGACAATTAAGTGAATCTTTCCTTCATGCCATAACCTTCATGCATTGATATGTCTGTCAATAGGATTTTGACCCTATGATGATATTCATTAATTAACAAAGTACAGAAACGAAAGCAGCTCGAATTCGATGATTCGGATACGTCACCAGGATGGGGGTGGATCGGGCAGTTAAACGGGCGTATGTGGGACGCCCTGACGGACGACGTCCGGTCCGACTGCTGGCTGACGCTGGCGCGATGAAGTGGAGAAGGATCTGCGTGAGCTCCGGGCGCCTGACTGGCTCCAGACTGTGCAGGAGAGAGCGATGGCGCTCTTTAGTATTGGAGGCCAGATCCACTTCGGTTCGCTGCGCCAGCGGAGTAGTAGTAGTAAACAAAGTATAGAATTTCAGTAAATAGATAACAAAAACAGAAAATAACAATTGACGCCATATTTTGCTAGCGCTTTTATGTATTTCCTAGAAATACCTTTATATCTAGGAAACTACTACTATTAACAGTAGAATTATTTTTGCGACTATTATTAAAAGATAATTTTCAATAAATAAAATATAAATAATTCAACATCCCTATTTAGATTCACAAGATACAGCTTTAAAACTTAATAACAACTTACAATTAAATCATTGAAACAGAAACGGATTACGGCCTTCTGTTCGAACAAATACCAACCTAGTATAACTCGTGTATTATCCCAATTCTGAATTTTCTTATCTCATAATCCTTCTTCAATAAGCGTCGTGTCTTTAATCTCGCCTTAATTAATTGAAGCGAACTAAAATAGAACTTAGAACAAAGAAACAACAACAAAGTCTTGTTATTGAAGAAAATAGGCAATTGTAGGTATAAAATATCTTTTACGGTCCCTTTTCTCTGTAATCCTTCTATTATTTTCTCTATGGATAAGATTTAATGACGCTTCTGACATTTTAAGGGATACGTACCCCGAAGGGGAAATTGAAACCTTTTTGCTACTCTGTTGCTACTCTGTTCATCCGTCCGTCTGTCCGTGTGTCCATCTGAACGTCTGTCTATTTAAGATTAAGGTAAGGTACTTATTTTTATTTACACTTTAATGTGCAACAATAGACTTAATACAAACAATTAAAATAAAACATTGTACAATGGTCGCTCAGCGTGCTATGGAAAGAGCTATGCTCTGAGTATCTCTGCTGGATCGAATCCAAAATGAGGAGATCCGACATAGAACAAAAGTAATCGACATAGCTCATAAGATTAGCAAGTTGAAGTGGTAGTGGGCCGGTCACGCCTGTCGCAGAACCGACAACCGCTGGGATAGACGAGTTCTGGAGTGGAGACCGCATTTGGGCAAACGTAGTGTGGGACGGGAGTCCCTGCGAGATGGAGCGACGATCTGCGCAAAGTGGCTGGCAGCGACTGGATGAGAAGAGCCGAAGATCGGGCTCAATGGCGCGCCCTGGGAGAGGCCTATGTCCAGCAGTGGACTAGAGTAGGCTGCTGATGATGATGATTGTACAATGGCTGAACTTATCTCTAAAAGAGATTTCTTCCAGCAAACCCGCGAAAGTGAAAGATGCGTTATAATTTAAAGGTATTTATAGGTACTCGTATATTGGTCATATTTATGGTGATTCATGGCTCTCTATTGCATTATCTCTGTCTACCCCATATGAGCATATGGAACACCCTGCTGGCGTCTGTATTTTCCGAAACCTACAACCTTGGGATCTTCAAGGCCAGAGTGAATAGGCATTTACTGGACCCGCATGCTCCTTCGTCGACCTCGTTGTCGCTTACCATCAGGCGAGATCGAGGTCAAATGCGGATTTAGTAGTCAATGAAAAACAAGGGACAGCGTGAAGATATTGTATGTATCCATTAAATACAAAAGCCTCCAATTTTCCTCATACAATAAGAAAAACTTTATATAAGTAAGTACGAGTATAAACGTTAACCAACACAATTAAGAAGACGTGAGTGGGTCGTAACAGAATCGCTCATGCCGTAACGATGAAATAAGGCGCCATTAATAATAATTTACAGCGAAAGAAAAATATGGCGTATTCTCTGTACTGGGGCGGACTTAGGATGTTATTGACCGGTGCGATCGACATAGATCGCTCGTATTGATCAACATTCACACACACACAACACAACACGCACACACTGTTGCTTTCTTCGAACGTGCAGTCACTGAGGGGCCATAGACACTTTTTTGCACACAAGATATCATCATTAGCAGCCTACTCTAGTCCACTGCTGGACACAGGACTCTCTCAGGACGCGCCATTGAGCCCGATCTTCGGCTCTTCTCATCCGGTCGCTGCCAGCCACCTTGCGCAGATCGTCGCTCCATCTCGCAGGGACGCCCGTCCCACACTACGTTTGCCCAAACGCGGTCTCCACTCCAGAACTCGTCTACCCCAGCGGTTGTCGGTTCTGCGACAGATGTGACCGGCCCACTGCCACTTCAGCTTGCTAATCTTATGAGCTATGTCGATGACTTTTGTTCTATGCCGGGTCTCCTCATTTCGGATTCGATCCAGCAGAGATCGCAATATAATTACACAACAATAAGAATATAATTATTTTAAAATCAGGAAAATGATGTATATATACAAAGGCGACTTTACCCCTTATAGCGATCGATGATTTTCAAGTCAGTTAAGTTATTATCGTTCTTACAATTTTGGGAGCAGAAATTTTCTAATAAAATTGGTAATTAAATAAACTCAAAAGACGTTAAGATTATTAAATTTATCCAAATAAAATCAATACGTAT
Organism: Hofmannophila pseudospretella; assembly: GCA_947369225.1. Taxonomy (NCBI): domain Eukaryota; kingdom Metazoa; phylum Arthropoda; class Insecta; order Lepidoptera; family Oecophoridae; genus Hofmannophila; species Hofmannophila pseudospretella. The sequence continues at coordinate 2,123,523 of OX376324.1, forward strand.
GTGTAACATAAAAGAAGCAGTAAACTTCAGTAAACAGTATTTTTCCAGTAAACTTATTTTGCTTTAAATTAACATATCTCTTTATTTATTATGTTTATCTGTTTATTTATTTTCGTCATCCATCTACCATTATATTTTCACTGTTAAGGCAAAAGCCGTATTACAGGGGGCCGTAATACAGAAATGTCTTTTAATAAAGAGAAAAGATGACACGATTTGAAGAGGCCATAATTCTAATTACGTCCCTGACAGAAAAGGGCGTTTTGGACCTCAGGGGCTTAACTCAGAAAATAAGGACGGAATATAATTAAAATGCTCCGAGATCCATGATTGGGTGTTAATGTTTTATCAGATTGTGTCTCTTAAATGAAACCTTTTTCGGCATAATAAACCCCAGGGTTGAAGCTATAGAAATTTATTTCCGTGGGTATTCAAAAATTTCAGAAAGGAATAGACCTATTGATAATTTTATTCAGTTCTAAAAAGCGACCTAAAATTCTATGATAAATAATGAGAAACGGTCTTCTAAGTTTTAGACTTACTTAGTACTTGTTTCACTGGGCAACCTATACCCAATCAGTTGGAATTTCTGTATTATTAACTTGATTTACTTTAGCTTTCTCCATGGTACCTATTCAATCTGTGTTATTTCTGTAGAACCGAAATGTACCTAATATTAGAATGAAAGTAGTTGTTTTACACTGATTAATAGTGATTAACCACTGATTTTGTATTGAGATATGGTTATATAGTTGTACAATGCTGACAGCTGTCTCACCGTTACGTACCGTGTCGTCGTGTCACCGGGCCCTGACTGACAACCAGCGCTGCAGCGGTGGCTAGCATCTAGCAATATCGTCACAGCATAATGCTGAGTCAGGGACCCTTTTGACACATATGCATGTGAACTTACTGTATCGATTTTGTAACGGATTCAGACTGAGCCGATAGAAATCGATTTTTCGGTTTTTATAATTTCTAAGGCTTGGGTCCGATTCTGTTCCTAAATGATTGCAGTGTGCTCAAGCCAAAAACTCCAGCTGTTCCAACCTAATACCTAAAAACAAATTCGATCACTAACCTCCAAAACCATTTGTTAGATTCAGAATGTTCGTTCGCTACGCCTATTTTCACCTACCCACTAATACATAGCTTGGTTTAAATTAATAGCTTAAGGCGATAATAGTTTTCTTATATCATTAAAGAAAATGTGAGTCAGCTTGGGATGGTAGCACCTTATAACTTGGTACAGAAGAACTGCGTTGTGTACTTACTTACTCCTCTCAGCAACCGACGTGGATCTTGACCTCCGCAGCCAAAAGACGCCACTGCTCCATGTCTCGAGCCACCTCTCGCCAGTTGTCGGAGTGCAGCTCACAGGTCACTTTCCACAGCGTTTTTCCATTGATGTTTGGGGCTATCTACTGAACAACGAAATGGGTTCTTTGATAACATTGAATAACATGTCGATTGAAAACGAGGCAGCCACAATCTGAATGTCCTGGCAGGAACTCGAAGAGGCCGCGCAAAATCTGTTCTGAATTCCTGCCAGGACTACAGGGGGTGACAGGAAGAGAAGAAGAAGAAGAAGAAGAACATGTGGATTTCTGTGACACCATTTGTAACGTAATTAGTCGTATTCCGCGTTGATGAAGGTTGTAGAAATTCTCTGGAAATAACCAAATACAACGACTTCCTTGGCAGATTTAATCGAGTGGTTTGTCATTACCCTCCCATTTCACACATTAGTTATCTCAGTGTGTTCCTCGTGATGTTTTCCTTCACCTTCTTTGCCCGTATTCTCCTTGCATCTTTCCCATCACTGACTCCTCCTGACCTTCAATATAAATGCTATGGCTTGCTTCTCTTGTTACTTAGACCGAGAGTGATTCAAGGCAAGGCCTCAGGGATAGCCGTTCCTCCATCGTTTATTTTATCTCTTATATTGCCATTTTATCTTAAACGACTTGACTGACGAGTGGCTTATATAGATTGTACCTACTTCTTTTTATTAATGTACCAGTCCGTTCTTAACAAGTCATCGCATTCGTCTTTTAGATTCTAGTATTTATCTTTGACCTTACCTTATACGTGGTCAGTATCATTAGCCTAGTTTCGTTAATCCTCTTCTGGTACTCTTCCACAGAATTTGGTCCTTAATTCCCCGGATCCAGTCAAATTACCGCTCCATCGATCGAGATGTAATCTTAAACGCCGTCTTCTATTAATTTCAATGGAGCTTATCACGATTATGACGTCTTACTTATTCTATTAGTATTCTACGTGACACTTGCTAAATCTTACGGGGTCGTTTTTTAAAATGCGAAATGATTATGGCCTCATCATCATCATAATTATGATCTTGTCATCACGTTTTTATCACCTCGTGGCCGGTATAATGTCATTGAAATGTCAACTGTTATAATGAATGACAGGCAGGACTAAGGAACGAAACACGTTTTTGTCACACCTACGTAGCTGATAAAGCGTTCCTAACGCCTTTTCAGAGACGAAACTAGGGGTTGTATCAGGAATGCAAAGCTTAAGAAGATGAGACGTGAATTCTTCTATCAGTCATACGATAGAACAGGATAGACAAAAAATCTAGCTAGATGTAAGTACTGCTCAAAAGAATAGCGTAGAATAGGCCAATAATATGATAGCGGATAAATACGATTCCCCTATCCTTAAACACTTCGTTCGGGTGTTGATCGAATGATGTTATCTTTGATCAGCATCTGATCGAAACGTAAAACTTGTAATTTTTGCCGATTTGTATAACATAGTTTTAAAGTACACTAACACAATGGATCAAGTTATCCAATAAATAAAGATATTGAATTCAATTGAATAGATTATCTAATTCTTTAGTACGGGTCCACACTGTGTCAGCAGCTTCGTTAGATTGTTTTAATGTCTTGGAATATAAAAGATACAATGAACTGAGATGAGGTAAATTTGTTTATTGCCAGCACACGTTATCCTTACAATAAAAACAAATATGCTCATCCGATGTTGATCCAGCAATAAGGGGTCTGATTCTACAGACATATGAAGTGCCTTTGACTACTTCTAAACTCTCACTCACAACAATCACCCCGATTGGCTAAAATATAGCAGTCTTTGAAATAAAACTCCTTTCGTAGGTCTAAATCTCGACGATCGATGTTATTGCTGCCTAAATCGATATCTCAGAAATAAATGGAATACAGTAAAACATTACTGTAACACCTTATACAGCTACCTCCATCTCCCCTTGTAAATAAATTACAGTTACGTACGCTCGTGGCACCCTGCCTACTAAAGTACCTAGTCACGCTCTGCGTATATCACGTCCATTGATCGCCCACGCTTGACATAATACCGTCTGAAGGCGTTCATTTTCTAGTTATAATTTCTCACATGTCACTTATCACTTTTCACGATACACAGCCCACAACTGCTGGCTTTATTGCAAAGATAATGATTTATATCTAACGCCAGAAAAACAAATGGCATTCATTATTGTAAGCCAAGAAGACGGCAATTTAAAAAGGCCCTTTGATACTGTCGTCAAGACGTAATCTGCTATAATGAAGGTCCAGTGTCTGTATGTATGTATAGGTCTGCGTATAATTTTGATAGACGATACTGGGAAGGTAGTAGTGGCTGGATACGGAGCGTAGACGATCGTTTATGTTACGAGGGATAGGCTTATTACGTTCATCGTATTACGTCTTCTTCTTCATCTTGTCTCGTGCAATTGGTGGCCAAACTATTGTCAGAATTGATCAGGCTGCCCGTAGCTGCTGTTGAACAATAACAGTCGGGACCGACAGTTAAAAGTGCTTTCCGAAACTCAGAGAGACAATAAAAGTTAATACAAGGGTTACTAAAATCAGGGACAATAATTGAATAGACTGATAAAGAAAAGAAGAAAGCCAATCACCGGGATACCATGATGATATTATGGTCATAACTTAAGACCATTTGATTATAGACCAAGAGTGTAGAGAAAGACTGGTAGTAATGATTGATGATACCATTATCATTGTAGAAACTTCATGATGAGCCACCTTAGTCTACTGCTGGTATCCACAGGCCTTACAGTTCCTAACTTAAAAATCTTTTCTAGCGAATATCTACAAGTGGCGAATACAAAATCTTTCGGGCTGAATCATTACATGAGAATGAGGTCAAAATCGGATTTCTTCTTCGTATCGTACCATTCTTCCATGCTGGTCTATCTGAGGCCACGCACTCGATGTCCCTTCAAGTAATACCGGCTGCCTTTGTTTCTTCGTGATTGTACGCCTCCTTGAGCCTTGTCAAGAATTTGCCTTAGAAAGAGGATTGAGTCCTGCCTCAGAGTGATTTAGTAACAAATAAAACGGTCTATAAAACACAGAGGTCTTTACAGGCAAAGCCACAGACAAAGCTAAATAACCACTAAAAATAAAAGCACCGAATCAGAGGATCGCGTTAATTCGTTTTTTCCCGTTTTCTTCGGAATTGGATCTCGTGATCCCCCAGGCGGTGTTTGTGTGCTTATCTCTCCTTTATTAACTCGCTTAATAGAGCTCCTTACTCTTGAGATGTCTTTGACTAGTGATGTCTCCAAACCTGCTATTTATTTATTTTTATTATTACTAGTAACTTTTTATAAATACCAGTTTTCAGGCAAGAAATTGCAGGCTTCAGAATCGCTCAAACTAGTTTCTCAAGCAAATGTCTGCACAGTTTTACGAATAACAGACCTGTTTACTGTTCCTCTTATTTGTCAGTAGTTTTCCATCCATTTTGTCATACGCAAACGAAACGTTTTCATTTTTTTCATTTCTCTAAGTTGTATTAGTCTCATTAATTATCATAATATAAAGAAAATGGCGACGTTCCATACATTTTGAGGCCCAGTGCATTTATTCCAAAAAACATGTTCTATAAATTCTTCATTCCCAACTTCTAAAAATGTATGACTTGTATGTACTAACTTTGCATAACATTATATTTAAAATGACACATAATATCGTTTATTTTATATAGTTGGCGACACAGGGCCCTGTTATTTCTGGGACCTGTATCGCCATCATTCTTTTCAAAATATCCTTTGACATAAATAATCTAACAACTAGTTATTTTAAAGTTATGTTCTATAAGTATAGGGGAAAAGTATTTCAACCGGAGGAGGTACTCACAACTAAGTATCTTAGTACTTAATTTATAGACATGTTACTTTTACTCTTTAGTTTGATATATATGTATTATTACTTCCTTGTCAACTTTTATCAAGTATTTTGTAGCATACCTGCTACCGCTTCTTACGAGTTTATCCCAACCCTATCCTTGAGTGTTTGCTCTTTGTTTGCTTAGAGATAACTATACGTTTGTATTCTCATGATTGTATAAACATGTTTCCTCAAATATTATACAAATACGAGTAATATACCCACTAAAATATACATCAAATATGCTTTCAGTCGTTTTGTTGTTCTTGTCTATTGTTTTGATAGTAAAGCCTGGGGGTAAAGCTTTTCTCCAATAGAATGTTTTATACGTGTTGGCAAAAATATTTTAGTAAATAGCCAGACAGATGTCAAGAGGCCTTCAACAGCAGCATCCGGCTTTGAAATACTCTTTATACATTTCTCATATGTTTCTCTTGAAGTGTTGTATCATCCCAGGTGCGGAAAAATGTCGGTTCAAAAATAATTCACGAAAGAATATTCCATAATATTTAAAACATGTACCTCAATTGTATAACAAAACATACATATTTGAGCCGTTTGGGGTTGAAACATTGGGACCCTGGGGCCCGGGAGCGCACCGCGTCTTCAAGGATCTCGCATAGCGCCTGATCGACGCATCAAAAGACCCAAGAGCTGGCTCCTATTTGGCCCAGCGGATCAGCTTAGCTATCCAACGGGGCAACGCAGCCAGTCTCTTGGGTACACTGCCGGATGTGGGGGACTTAACCCACATTTTTTATCTTTAGTTTTTATTTATTTTTCTTCTTCTTAGCCTTAGTGTTATGTGTACTGTTATCGAATAAAAATCCACATAATTAAATTATATAATTGCTTTATTCAAAATTATTAATTCCACATTTAACTAGCGGCAGAAAAGTTCGTAAGACATTTTACTTAGGTATCCAAAGCTCCTAGAAATGTTTCAGAATGGTTACAACTTTGCTGAAAGAATGTTTCGTCTTCTTGAAGTGTATCTTTAACTAGTGAAGTTGGCAGTTGCCTTTCCACTCTGGAATTCTTGCAGCTCGGTGGCGCGGTGCTTTCAATTCAACTTCCGTTACACAGGCAATCTATATTTCCTGCTGTCTACTCTGTTCTGGATTCACCTCAAAAAGTTCCGTTCGCAAAACTTCCTGCGAGTTTCCCAAAAGCTTTGTTCTTGATTGGTCTTGATTGTGAGGGGTTCATAGCTCCTGTACCTGGTTCGATCAATTGGGACTTTAGTACACTTCCCCTCGTTACCTCAGCCATCCCTAACCGAGCGTATTGCAGTAGGAGGCCTGGATATTCGATTAACTCTACCAAATTCGGCTCTTTTGTGGTAAGCTTTATTTCATTCGTGGACCTACACGCCAGTAGCATTGCTCTACCTACCGTCTCGCCTATACCTCCATACATCCTATCTTCCTACGGCTAACCACTACGCCATAACAAAATTGTAAAGGAAGAAAACAAATTAATATCCTCAAGGAAATTAAATCTGATTCAATCGTGGAAATCTAAAATTGCCCTATGCTATATTATTGAATGGGTACTTCCCGTACGCAATAATTTTCCGCTCAAAGCCAGGATAAAATAACCGCTCACAAAGGATTTCTCACCTCGCTTCAGACTGCTTAGAAACAGAGCCGTCTTAAGTTTATATTTAGGCGGTGGACACAAGCTGGTTGGTTTTTTAGCGCCCCCTTACGAAAGTTACAATCAGCCTCATTACACCCGTGTAAAAGGGGAATCCGAAACAGTTTTCGATTTTGTGTGTGAAATGTGCATGATGTGCTTTTGTGTGTGATGTTTCACGATAACTTTTGATCATTCTCGCACTTAGAAAAGAAAGAAAGAAAAAAAAAACTTTGTTGCCACACAAAAATAAAATTATACATATTTATTTATTTTATTTATTTTTATTTTATTTCAAAAAAATTCACAGTATAACAGTTATACTAAGGCACTGTGAAATTCAACAAAAATATATCTATAAATAATTACATACTAACTGTAGAGTGACGCACATCCATACTCTCACAGAACCTCAGACACTCATCACGCACACTCGCCCATCGACTTGCAAACACATCACAGTCTGGTGACGCGAGAAGCGCGTTGAGATTCTGCAGAGCACGCACAAGAGGCGATTTACTGTATGAAACAGTGCGAGCTGACGGCACTGCTAACAGACGGTTCCGACGAGACCGGAAATTAAATATATTAACAGGAGGGACAGACAGGCGGACAAGTTTCTCCACCAATTCGGGACAGTCCGATCCTCACGCAAGATGCTACTAGCAGTAGTTAGTAGGACGTAATTACGCCTCACTTCTAGTGAATTAAAGCGTCCTTCTGGGACAGAATGCGAAACTCTCACAACAGCATCCTCAGAGCCATAGGCGAGGACTTAACATGTCCGATATTTAAATATTGGTTGTCCGTGCACCAGCGCGCGAACCGGAAATGACATTTATTATGCAGTTGTATTGTGCTTCATATTTTATTGTAAGTAGGTACATTGTTTATTTATTTCATTATTGTATATTGTTTGATGGGTTTTTTGATTAAAGAAATTATATTCACTCCCGCGTACCTGAAATCCATCTTCTCATTCCTAGGCTCTGATCATGATGTCGCTCTCAGATCCAGCCATGATAATATCCTAAAGGCTCCACTGTGTCGTACCAGATACTATACCGACTCCTTTGCTGTCAAGGCAGCACACCTATGAAACTCGCTTCCTCGTCTAATTCGGCATTCGGAATCCCTGGCTTCGTTTAAAGCGGGTCTCACTCATCATTATTTGTCGTTGTAGTTGTGCATTTTATTTTCATTATTATGTATATTTACCTATATACTGTTTACTATCAATTATATATGTTTATTTATTTATATTATGTATATCTATGCATATAACTATTTTAGTATACCTACATATTTATTTATGTATATCATATTACTTTTATTATACTATATTTAATGTATATTAAGTAATAGTAACCATTTTCATATCCTCACACTACACTGTCGCTAATCTCTTTAATGTCCAATTAACTTCAGAGGTTGCCTGGAAGAGATCGCTTTAAGCGATAAGGCCGCCTTTGTACATATCGTGTTATTATTCCTGATTTTGTGTACAATAAAGTGTTTCTATCTATCTATATTATTATTATATTTAATGCACTCCATAATACAATTGGCAATAGGCACCTGGCTCAGCTAAAGCTTGAGTGCATACACTTGCGTGTAAACACAGCGCTGATTTTCAGCCAGTCCTTAACAATTTATTAACAACTGCGACAATCTAAGTTCTGCCCCATAGGTGACGCAGGCTTTGAGCCCCACAGGCTATGCTAGGGCTCCATGGACCAGTGGATCAGTGCTTAAAGCCGGCTCTGCTCACAAAGGTGAACCAGACAGAGACGCGGATGCACGAGAAATCGAGACGTCGATAGCGTTTCTCACAATACGACTAATGACTGCCGACGTCTTCACCGTCAGCAGAACAGTTGGATACTCTGATGTGGAATATTTTGATGTAGAAGTTATTTGTTTTCGGTCCCATTATTCTATTCAGAAAGAAGGTTCCTGTTCAAACAGGCAATAAGGTGTTTGTTGCTATGCTTGTTATAACATGCATGTTTTATAAGTTTCGGTGTTCATGTATTTATCTAGTTTTTTTCTCTCTTTCATATATAGATATATATCATCATCATCAGCAACAGCCTACTCTAGTCCACTGCTGGACATAGGCCTCTCCTAGGGCGCGCCATTGAGCCCGATCTTCGGCTCTTCTCATCCAGTCGCTGCCAGCCACCTTGCGCATATACATAAATGTGTATTTTATATGTATTAGTGTCTGTGTATATGTAAGTATTCGTATTTATGTACTTAAAATTGTTATGTAGTAGCATACGTGTTGTAGGTATATTTTTATATATTATACGAGTAAGTATTTTATAGTATAGTAAATAATAATAATTAGGAATTATCTTCTATTTAATTATATGCACCTGCCTTGCAATATCTGTATGACCCAATGGTGGAAAATGCCGCATGGCATTAAGCTCGCCTCATGTACTATTTTTGTGCATTAAAGTGTTAAATAATAATATGGTTACCTGGAAGAGATCTCTCTTAGCTATAAGACCGCCTTGTACAATAAAGTGTACTTTACTTTACTTGCTTTACTATTCCCACCAGTGTCAAACGAGCGACATGAAATGTAAAATATAAGTTATTTAAAATCTCAGCAACCTATTTGAATAAGTGATTAGTACGACAAACCATTGATTGTTCGAAGCATGTTCTATTGACATCCCTTCATCAGTTTTTTTGTTCTAAAACGTTCGCATCGTTTGCTCTCAAATAGCGAGAAAAAATCGCAAGAGAAAATCGGAAGAAATAGAGAAGATCTTCAACCAGTTGAGGAATTTTTGTAATGTAGAATTTTAATTTAAACATTTATTTTTTTGCTGAAATTAAGATAATTTGCAAGTATTATTGGTATTCCCCTATTCTCTACCATATCTACAGGGTACAAAATACCCATATAAAGCCGAAAGGGGGGTGTTTGGTATCCATAATTTACCTACTTTTACTAAAGGGTCAACTCTGAAACCGAAATGGAAAAAACCAGCTGATCCATACAAAAGCTTAAGTTCAATAGACCGAAATGTATGAAACAGCTAATGTTTCTGAGATTTTCAAAATGGCCCCATAGTGAAATTTGTTCAGTTATGGATCATCATCATCATCAGCCCATGTCGTCCCACTGCAGGGTATAAGCCTCCTCTCTTTTGTGCCACCCTATACGATCCTGTGCAAGCCGCATCCAGGTCTTCGATGCGACTTTGGTGATGTCATCCGCCCATCTAGCTGCTGGACATATTTTCGGTTTTATATGCGTTTTTAAAAAACCGATTTTCCGGTTTCCGATTTTTTTTAAATCGGAATACCGAAAAAAAACCGGTATTACAAAATAATTCCGGTAGTCCATGCCCTACTGCTGAGGATACCCTACCCTAACCCAAGAGAACTTAACAAAATAAAACACATTTAGGTTTGATAACGAGTGTCCGTCAAACTTTTTTGGAGCTATCACGCGAGGGAGAGTTTGATAAAGTTCTATAATGATTGTTCTGGTGCTGGTGTTCAAGTTACTGGTGAAAAAGTAGACGAATAAGTTAGGGTTGTAAGTTAGGGACCAAGAGAGTCTTTGTTTGTTTGTAGTCTCTTCATTGCACACAAAAAATACACAGAAAATAAAAAAAACATTAAAATATGTACAAAGGCGGGCTTATCCCATAGGGATATCTTCCAGCCAACCTTTGATTTAGGACAGTTAAAAGTCTTTAAGAGCTTAATCCGCAGGTTGTTAAAAAAAATACAGTTGAGTCACAATGAATCACCGTTAGTTGCAAGAAACGAAGGGAACGTTAAGTCTCGTATTATCTCTATCTAGAGCTATGGAATAGAAAGGGATAGCATGTATTTTAATGACGGCTAATGTCTAAATCTCGAGATAGCGCATACAATAGAAGATATAGTCTTAAATTATTGAATGTAAGAGAATGAACTTCGTCGTTGGCGTATTAAGATTTTTATTTGAGTTTGTGCTTAAGCGAATGGTTAGAGATCGAGGAAAATGGTGTGGACATGAAGAGGCCTATACTCAACAATTGGTTACAACGGGCTGAAAGGAGAAAACGAATTTATACTATAGATAATTTCTGTGAAGTTTGCTAATAAAACACGTAGACTGTGTGTCTACGTGTTTTACACACATTACCAACATTGACATGACATTTAAACAACACACACTACACTTTACATGAAACACACACCCACACAACACACATTCCTCTAAATAGATAAATTAATATACTTATTTTAATACTTACTTTTTAATATATAATATTTATTGGTATTTTATCTTTGAACTTTAAATATTATTATTGTAACAATTGTAAACTGTGAGGTCACCAACTTTTCACGAAACAGGCAGCCTAGTGTGAGAATCAGAACTCTATTTAATAATGTAGCTCACTTTAATGTTACAATGTAACATGTTTGTTGCCAATTAATGTTTCATATATTTATTTATTTACAAATACAAATATACTTTATAGCACCACAGGGGCAAAAACAAAACATACAACATAAAGAGAGGTACAATATAATTTATTTACTGTCCTTAGAGCGCGCACTTTTTAAGAACGGGATTTTTGAGACCAATCTATGAATCTCTTCATCAAAATTATATCATCTTTTTTTATAAAAAGTTGTACATCATCTCTTAGAGTATGAGGGGCGAATGGAGGACTGAAAGGACGGTGTCGAAATAGAAACTCCGACAATTAAATCGCCACTATGGAAACTTTTCGGCATCTGACCCTCGAACTTCCAACATGTTTAAAAAGCTCTAATAATACAGCTTTTCGGTATAAAGGAACATTCATTTAGTGAAGGTCTCATACATTATACGTACATACGTATGTGAAGTGTATTATGCCTGGTTTTGTAATAAAATAATCATATACTTACTTCCCTTACTTTGATCAATATTTCTATTGAACTTGAGTAGGTATCTATTTTAAGGTTCTTTGTTTGCAGACGAGCAAATGGGCAACTTGTGGGGTGACCGGGAAATATATCGTTTTCGTAATGGTTTTGAGTAAACCAATACGATTCCAATACGATTACGATTACCATGTTTCGTTTATTCAGTACCGCGACGGTACCTCGTTTTCGCCATTGGCCATTGGCCATAGTTCGCTCTGGTAAACGTAATTGTTGTTTTTTAAGGCAAAGGGAACTCGGCCCATCCAGCTATGTCTGATGTAAACAACTCTTTCAAGTCTTCATTAAAATGCTGGTGTGACACATTTCAATGCTATCTGGGAGAATCTTCCACGCTTCTGAACCGTCCGAACCAAAGAAGAAGGCGTCCCGGACGCAGTATGCCTCTTCAAAATCCAGCCTAGTACGGATCGGGCTGCAGCGTTTATTTGATTTTACTTCACTGTCCCACACATTATTCACGTCTTGTCGAAGTTCTTCGAGCAAGAAACACCATTCTTACTAGAAGAGCACTACTGTAAAACAATTTGCAAGACAAAACGAAACAAAGCTATCATGAATGCCACAAAAGTGCGGGAGAAACTCCTGGTAAACGTAAACGTGAACGAATGAATCGTTTTCATTTTGTATTCTGTTTCCATTATGGAGAAGAGTTAGGTAAAAAAAGGGATAGCGCCATACAATTGACGGACTGTTTTTTAAATTTTTTTCTGCTATTCTTTTCTGCCATCAGTACAAGGAGCTAGAATGGAGCAAGTCAGGTGCGTTGGCGGCGGCTTTTAGCGCGATTGCTCGAGTAATGCCGGATCCCTGCTCATACGGAGCCGGTCGAGGCTTCAGGGAATAAGGTAGTGCTTTGTCGACATTGACTTCTAATTTCCTATCTTGGATCTTGGATCCAGGTTGTTACAAAATAGGTTCTTCTTTGACATTTTAAGTAAGTAAAGTTAACTGATTAATCCAGCATGTTGATGATTTTGTGAAATCATGAAATTATATTCATGATTTCGCGAAATCAGTCCAGCAAGTTTGTGATTTTGTAAATTATGGAATTTAGTTTATGATTTCGTGAAATCATACGTTCTCAGTAAGTCTTCTCGGGATTGATTTTAATAGTTTAGAGAAACCACTAAGTGAGTTTCGTGAAGAAAGTATCCCGAGGTGTAACCAGGAATCTGTCACCAACTTCCTAATGATTTCACGAAATCACTGTTTACGTAATATCACAAGAATTTCATTCTGAAGATTTTCCGATGTTATCAATTGGACATTTTAACGACTTGGATGTTTACCAATATATATTTTTTATTATTTTGAGAGCAGGCGAGCAAATAAAAATAAACTAAAATAAAAATTTATTCATGAGTCACCTGAAAGTATGTGGTCACCGTCGTCCATAGACATCTCACCTCACTATAATGCTATAAGAGAGTTCCCGGTGCGCTGCTAACTTTGAAGACTTTGAAGTGCCTCATGTGCCGGTAATTACGGCGGCTCTTTTATCCCTCAGACCGAAATACAGAATTGCAAAGTTAGTAGTAAGGCTGATTCTGAACAGAGTCATACCACCACTAGATATTGACTTGTCTTCACCTCTTCGTTTCCCCTATGTAAGGGTATTTAGCCTCGGACTACACGGGCCCGGTTCTAGCCCCGGTTCGGTTCGCTGCAACCAATCACATGCTCCCACTCTTGAAATAAGCGCTTTGTAGCGAATCGAACCGTTGCTGGAACCAGACTCGTGTAGACCAAGGCTAACGGGTAAAAGGGAATTTACATTCCAAAATTCTCCGTAGTTATATTTTATTATTATTTTTATTGCTGAGAAACCTTACAGCAATACAATTACTGAATTGTTCTGCTTTTTTTACAAAAAAAATGTATCCTTATTTATACAATGAAAAAATAGTAACAGCTGAAAGATAATAAAATATGGAGGTGGAAAAGTGGAATAGGGAGTAGGAAAACAAAGAAAAGGGTATGTGTGTAAGTGTGTATGTTGTAAGTGTATGTAAGTATGTGTGTTGAGAGGGTGTGTGAGGTGAGCGTCGGTGGCACAGTGGCTAGGACACCGGACTTCCATGCGGGTCCGGGTTCGAAACCATGCAGTGCCATGTACCAATGAGTTTTTCGTATTTTTCAAAGACTTACGTGCATATTTACCGACTGCTCTAACGGTGAAGGAAAACATCGTGAGGAAACCTGCACACTGAGATGACCAGTGTGTAAAATGGGGTGGGCACGAAAGATCCTCAAGGGTCGAAGTGCCGCTTTGGTTATTCCCGGCCCCTTATCATAAGATAAGAAAAGAGGGTATGTGAGGGTGTGAGAGTGTGACAGAGGGAGATTTGTGTTATGTTCTGTGTGTGTAAACTGCACACTAATCATACTCACACTATTTATTGCTTTTCATGTGTAACAATTGGTCTAAAAAAAATATTATATGATCAATGATCATACATGAAACCCTGAATAGGGGTGCCCTACTCAGGGTTTCATGTATGATCATTGATCATATAATATTTTTTTAGACCAATTGTTACACATGAAAAGCAATAAATAATGTGAGTATGATTAGCAATATAAAATAAGAGATTATAATATATTATAATAGTAATAAATGCTAACGGGATAAATTAAATTAAATGTCATTATAAGTTATACATAATTGATTTTATAGTTCAGTATTGGTTTTATCATCAAAAAACTCCTGCAGTGAATAGAAACATTTGTTAAGAAGATATAACTTTAATCTTTTATTGAATATCGAGTCTTTTAATTCAATGTCGATGATTTGTGACATTTTGTTATATATTTTTATAGACAATGAACCTGTCATGTAATCGAACCTGCGCTTCTCGATCCAATCTCAGCGATGAACTGCTTCATATGTACATACTCGTATCAGACATGCATTCTAGTATCTAGTGAACGTATTCTAGTACGTTGTTTAATCTACGAGATAGTATTACATAATAGGACGATGTTATCCACATTGTTGTGAATTTAATATACAGCGAAATATTTCATTAGAGATTCCGCTCGGCAGATTGTGACGAGGGGCCGGCAGCAAATAATTATAGGATTTCCCAAAGGAATGAACCTTAAGAGTTGACATCATGCGAACTAATGTTGTAAATCTTATCTAGGAATCTATTTTAGGAATCTAGAATCGTACGTATTTATCATTAAAAGAGCTTTGATATAAATAATTTGACATTTAAATTAAATTGACATGTAATCACTATATATTTTTTAATTATTTTTTTATAATAATAATAATAATAATTTTCCAATAAAAAAAATAATGTCAATCAAATAGCCCGCCCCTTGTCGTCCCCGGTGCAAAGGTGCCCATAACGCTCGCGGCGTTACCGCGCTGTATCGCTACGGCCAACCTTTGCACCAGGTACGACCCGGAGCGAGGGTCACAGCCCCTCTCCCTGAGGCGACGGCCAATCTCTGCCACGAATCACTATATTAATATTTCTTGTAAATAGTTCTTGTAATCTAAAGCGTATTAGTTAGCTTCGTATCATTTATTTTTTTAATTTTATGTTATCTATTGTTTAAATTTGTACACCACAATGTGGTAGGATATTCTGGAACTACCTATGTAATTTTAAGATCCTTCATAACGTATATTCTTGCAAAAAAATATTCACATCATTCATTTCGTCGAAATATATAGTATTCATGATAAGACTTAAATAATATACTGTTTCACAGGTTTTTACTTACTTACTTTCTTTTTTACTTACTTACTTTTTTATCTGTATACAAATACCTGAAGATGTGTAAACTAAACCGGTCGTAATTAATAAAATACTGTAAAAACCCGTGAAACAGTATATTATTTGAGTCTAATCATGTACTACAAGTTTCACCAAGTACCAACAACCGCAAGTATTGACCAGTTGGTATTCAGCTAGTTTTAAGTCTTTCTAAGTATATAATCTAACCTATGTTTTAAAATTTCTTAAAAAAACATAAATCATTTTTAAGGAAATATTTTCTTAAATATTATATAGTTTGTTTTTGTTTTGTGGACATTGTGCATTGTGTATATTTTATTGTACCACCTACTTACAATTAATAATATATGCATCCAGCCATATAACGATCACCTGCATTTATATTAAAAATTGATTTAACCTAGTGATCTTATAAGTTCCTCAAAGGTTCAATAAATGAGTATTTGAGTACCACGCAATGATAGCCATTTTAACACCAGTGTTAGTTTGTAAAACGAGCCGCAAAGCGTCGTCGAGTTTCTTAATAGATCGCATACACACATACATACCTTCACGCTATGTTCATTGCGGGGTAGGAAAAGAGAACAGAGCGCCACGAACCTCTGTCTTGGCACGCTTCTGTCGCTTCCTCTACAGTCATTAGTCGTTTCACGCTTGGTCGCCGTTGGGATCAATAGATAGCAATAGATGTCAGTTACTGTTATTGCAATTGTATGGATAGTGCAAATTAGTTTGTAAGTATTTCTATTTATTTAGGTCGTAGAATAAATATTGTATGCATAATGGCCATTTGATCACGCGGGCTATCTAGTGACCCCAACGGCGAGCATGCGTGAAACATGCAATGACAATAGCATGTGTGTCAGTGTGTCGCCCTCGCACAGTGGGCCCAAACGGTGCGTTCCATATCATAAATCTATAACTTCTTTATTTCTTGACATATTATTTTGAAATTTTACACACACATACTAGAATACATAGGCTATCAATTGAATAAAAATTCATGGTTATAACATAATTAATTATTTAATTTAAAAATATCAAACATGAAAATCTTCATTTTTATTGCCATAAAATTAATTAAAAAATAGGAATAATTATTACTCTATTAAAATAATATGTTTATGACTAAAACTATACTTTTAAACATAAAAAGAACCACGTTGTATATTTTTAAGACTTATAATAATTATTTTCTCTACTCGAGAACAGTTATATCTAGAAGTTCTTTAGCTTCGTCAAATAATTCTTATATTATTAAACTTGGTCTGTAGAGGCTCGATATGTATGGATCAGATGTACATAGCAAAGCGTGGAAGACGTCTTCATTTGTAGCTGACCGGGAACACGTTCTGGCATGATGCAACCGAAAACTCTTGTAATCTTTATTCCTTGCTTCTTGGGCGTCTTCAGAAAGTTGACCAATTGGCAAAACTACGTAGTATTCTATAATTTGTGCGCCATGAATATTACGGGATTAATCGGAAGTCCTGATGACATAGTTTGAACAGTTATGTATGGTCTTCTTATTAATTCTTCGTCAACACCCGTTATCTCTGCAGAGCATTGATAGTTTTAAAAGAATCTTCTTGACGTCATTGCTATTACCAGTACCTTGTCTTGGTTTGTCTATATGCAAGCCAAGTTCTTCACGAAAACGTCTTTGCACAAGCCTTTTCTTTTCTTCTTTACTTCTTTTGTTCTCAGGTGTTGACGCTGACCACTTTTGAGAAGATAAATTGTATGAAATGTGTAGTAGCATCTCCAATTCTCCATACATCTGATCCAAGCATGTAACGTAGAGTCCGTATTGGAAAGAGTTTTCGTTCACATCTCTAGCCCTTACTCTGTGCTAAACGCACAGAGTTGTCTACATGGCGTGGCCAAACTTTTTTGAATACTGTTTACTACAGTACTAATTTCTGATGCCGATAAATTAAAATTGACCATTAAATACTGTTCAATTTCAGAAGTAGTTTTCTCGTTAATAATTAAAGTACACAAGTCACGTCTACTGCAAACAAATTCACTCATGTTGCACAGTAATTTCGTTTTTGTTATGTATGTAAAAGTTGTAAGACGAATCAAAGGATCCGATCACTTTAATGGTTGGATGGTATTTTTAGAGTACTCCAAGATTAGTGTCTAGCGCAAAACTTATAAATTAAATTTTATTTAATTATATCTAATAAACTTATAATTAAATTAATTGATATTCGAAGCAATAAATGCAACCATCATTGTTATATATCAGTTAACCAATATAGATATATAATACAGATATTTTTATTATTTTAATGGTTAAAAGATGACCGCAAGATAATATTTTATCAGAGGGATTTTTTTTTTATTTTTTTTTTTAAATTTTGATATTTAGAAAAAAAAAAATTATTTGGCACGTAACCTAAAGTCACTTGTCAAATAAAATACTTATTCATCATTATTACTCAACAGTTTATAGAATAAGAACTAATACTTATTAATTCCCAAATATTGAGAATTTTACTTGTCTAATATTTTTTGCTCTAAATTAAAATGGCGCAAATATGCGCAAGTTTTTATTTTTTCTTCTCAATATTGAATAGTTTACGAACCTTTAGCAATAATTAACTCAACTTCGGCAGCCTTCGGCAACAGAGAAAACTCCAAGTGAAAATAATAAAATGTTTAAAATGACTTCTCTCACGAATAAATTTTTAACATTTTATTTCTAAATGAAAGTCAAATATTAATTGCAGCATTATAAATTAGAGATCTTGAGCTTTCCAAAAATATATAATCTTGCTATAGTGTCTATAGCAACTTGAGCAGAAATTGACGTCTAACTGTCACCATGCATAGTTTGAAAAACATGAAATTATCGAAGTGTTATGTTTGAAAATAATTGTAGGTAATTTCAACTAAATTGAAAAATATAAAAGCCTTTCTGCCGATAAGCTGGTCTATTCTATTAGGTAAAACCATCGACAGTTCCTTAACATTACGAGTTTCACCATAACCATTTTCGATATGCTCTTGTTTGGAGGGTTCCCACTGTGCCTCGGCGCAAATGACTGTATGATATCAAGCACCGGACCGGACTGAGCTACCGTGGACTGAAAGTCAGATGATTTGCGCCGAGGGCATCCTGGACCTATCTTTCCCGCGATCTTGCCTTCAAGGATCAACCTTGGAAACTCATATAGGTATCCTCTTTGCAGGTGACAGAAAAAGGAGGTCTTTCTTCTATTATTTTTATGTTTTTTGAAAAAATTGATATTGAAAACGTTTATTTAGCACTGTAAACACCAGAATATAGAACACAATACAGAAGTATACAAAGTTTAATACATGCAGCATAGAACATCTGGTGTGGTACAGTACCAAAAAGGGTACACCAGCTCAGCATAATGGCTGGCCCCTCAGTGACTGCACGGACGAAGAAAGCAACATCTTCTGTACCTAAATTGTTTGTATGTGTGCGCTATTGCAAATAAATTCTTTCTTTCTTTCTTCTCATGACGGTTGACATCAATTCACGCATGCGTTTGGCTATTTCCAGAAAGTCAGATCAGATATATGACAGTTAGATCACAGTAGCTCAGTCCGGTCCACTCCTTGATTTCATCCAGCAGCAGCATGGGATCGCAAGCGATTATGCCTACTTGCCTACTGCCCCTTGCAAACTTCAATTAGAAGATGGCACCCGATGATGATAGAGAAAGAATTTTTAGAATCGGTCTAGTAGTTTTTCTATGTTGCCCGTGTACCTATGTTTAACAAAAGGGTTTTATTTAACTCTTTTTTTCCAGACCCTTCCCTGCTATGGCTTATACCTACACAAAACTAGAATGAAATCCAAGAACCTTTGTTACAAGTACTTGCACCTCAGCCCGAATGGTTCAACACCCCACCTCATTATGACTTCCGAACCCGTGCCTCTTTATGAAAGAGCATTACACTTCCCATTACTATAATAGTATGTACTAGTACGGTTGGCGTTACTTTGAATGGGGACAGGGGGGTAATGAGGAAAACGGACCCGGGGCCATTGTAATCAGTGCTGAGTGCTTGGTAAATATTTGCATTTACACTTTGTCAATTACCCTTTTGTGGCGTATAGAAATTCCTGAATATAATAATACTTTTTTGATACTGATCGATTGTGAGCGTCGATGGACGTATATACATAGATATACATAGAGTATCTGCAACAATATTGTCTTTTCCACTGATATGCTGAATATTTGTAGAAAATTGTGAAATATACTGAAGTTTTCTTTGTTGCCTTGGAGATGCTTTATCGTTTTTAGCTGTAATGAAAATGTTAGTGCTTTGTGATCTGTTTGGTCTCTATTTGTTATCTGTTGTTTTTTTTATTTGTGCAATAAAGTGTACTTTACTTTACTTAAATAAATACATTTTTTGAACTTTTTGATTTGACGAGTTTTCGATAAAAGGAAAATATGGCTTCTTCTTCTCTCTTCTGTTGTTGCAACAGCATTCATACATACTTGCTTAGTTAAAAAGGGCTGGAACGAGTTTGGGCGCCAAAGACTACTACGCTTTTAGGCGCCAAATTGGATACTTATGTGGCGCTAATTATAACTTAATCCGTGCCTGTACGCAAACAGGATGGTGCCAAATGACAGCTAATGGCCACTTTGCGCCATGTGCGTTTTCGATATTAGGGGAATGTTTATCTATAGGATCTCGCTTTGCCACTTCAATACACAAATGGGAAAACCGTGTTTCGTAGCTTGCATTCATTGTATATGTTTGTTGGGGAAATAATACGAGTGATCCGTCATTTATTTGTTCAGGGTGTGGAAATAATGTTGGTAGGTTCTAAAGGGGGGTATTCAAGGTTGATAAAATGAACCACTTTGGTTTTCTCTACGTCGTAATAAAAATAAATATAGTTCTCCACATTATAAAAAATCTTAAACTATCTACAAAAGTCATCTTAAATATATTCAAAGTTTATATAATATCGTAAATTACAAATAATGTCAACTTAATTAATTACAATATGAAAATAAAAAAACTAATTAGTAAAATGTCATACTATAACTAGGCAAAAACTATACAATATAACTTCAGTCAAACAGCCCCCCGCGAAGTGCCCCCTGGCCGAAAGTACCCAGAATACTCGCGGCGTTCCCTCGCTGAATGGCGAGGGAGATGCGCTGTACCAAAAAGTGGCCGGCACGCGGATCACCTCCTCTCTCCTTAATTCGCCTCCCCACAGCGCGAATCAGATCCTTGGCCTCGGAGCCCCATGGTCCCGCGGTTTCAACTGCCAATAAATCTTAAATATCTTAAATATTATAAATAATAAAATAAATAGGTAAATAAATTTTTATTGTTTTAAAAATGTATAATCATTACTCCCGATCCTGAATCGACCCCCGTCCAAAGCTACCCATTACACTGGCAGCATTGCCACGCTGTATAGCCAGTGAGATCCTTTGGACGAGGTACGATCCAGAGCGGGAGTCACCTTAACCGCCGACCCATGTCCCTAACAAACGCCCCTGCCTCGCAATCCCACGTGCGACGGCGACCGGCACGAAATCATACCTGGGCTCCAAGTTGGCGTATTTGTCGTGCTTTGATCGGGCCGCCGTCTCGGCTGCTGATCCGGCTGATTGCGCGGTACCTCGAATATGTGAACTCGCATAGGTACACACGCAAGTTGCGTCCCACAAAAGGCATCGGCCTCTCTGCCATGGGATCAGGGTAAGTCCGTCCGGCGCGCGGCTTGTCATCTGTGCGACACAGTTCTCCACATGTCATTTGTACTTATTTCCTTTCCATCCATTCCTCCCCGCCATCTTCACAATGTCGTCGGTCCACCTTATATTCTAGCGACCCTACACAAATGCGATGCAATAACTTTGCGAAAGATACGTAATGGGATATAGACATATAGAGCGTCGGTGGAGTCGTGGCTATGACGTCGGACTCCCATGCGGGAGGTCCGATTTCGAAACCGGGCAATGCCATGTACCAATGAGTTTTTTGGTTTTTTCGAAAGACTTACGTACATTTACCGACTGCTCAGACGGTGAAGGGAAACATCGTGAGGAAACCTGACACTGAGATAACCAGTGTGTGAAATGGGGAAGGGGATGGCAAACTATATTTGCAATATTTGTAATTATTATTACCTAAACTTTTACACAATGAATCTTATCTTATCTTAACCACCCCTTTATAATGAGTTTTTCGTATTATTCGAAGACTTACGTACATTTACCGACTGCTCTAACGGTGAAGGAACACATCGTGAGGAAACCTGTACACTGAGATGACCAGTGTGTTAAATGGGGTAGGCACAAAAGATCCTCAAGGGTCGAAGAGATAAGATAAGATAAGATATTCTTGCATTCTACTGCACGCGTGTCCAGCCCATCACCACTCATACTTCATTTTTTTAACATTAAACAGAAGCAAGATTTAGGTATTTTATCGGGCACGTTATAAATATGATGCGCAAATATTTCAATTAAGGTCGCTAAAAAGACATATTTTTTCGTAAACACCTCACCGTGAATATCTGGCTAGTTAAGTAATTAATACGTAACTTTCATACGTATTTCTCAATACTGAAACGTTATGGGTCTAATGATAATAAAATAAACAATCGTCTTCAAAACCTTACACTATAAAAGACCTAAACGGCTAACCTAAGCTATAATACGGCTAAATTAAGAACGTCGTGTCACCTATCAAATATTTAGCACGTTGAATGATTTTAAAAATAGTCTCTAACCGTGCACTAATCCATGACCACCATTTTGCTTTGCATAAACATCACCTCAGGTTTGCGATTACTGCTTCTTTGTTTAAGTTTTTTCTAATGCTAAAAAAACTAAAACTAATTCATCATCATCGTCATCATCAGCCTATTAATGTTCGAACTATTGGGGCACAGGCCTCCTTTTGTACAAAGGGGTACGGGCCATGATCCACCGAGCGGGCCCAGTGCTGATTGGTGGATTTCACACGCCTTCGATAACTTTTTATTTCCTCAGGCATGCAGGTTTCCTCACGATGCTTTCCTTCACCGTTAGAGCAGTCGGTAAATGTACGTAAGTCTTCGAAAAAATCGGAAAAACTCATTGGTACATGACACTGCATGGTTAAAAAACTTCTTATAAAAAAATCGTATTAAAATGTTCCACAATATTTAAAGGATGACATAATCTGAGAATTAGTATAATTAATTAATATATTTTTGTTGTGTTTTCAATCTCATTATGATTTGTTTATTATTTTAATTGTTTGTTATTTTGAATGAATATTATTGACGAATAAAAGTGTACAATTTGTACCAACTTGAAATAGAATTGAATTTCGAACCCGGACTGGAGTCCTAGCCACTAGGCCACCGACGCTCCTCAACTCCAAAACTAAGTACTAAACAATTGACAATACCTTTCAAAGGCCAATCGTACCTTTGTTTTCCCCATGTAGACACACCATAATTTTAGTTTCACAGACTCTCCAAACTAGAATATTATAATAGTTTGACCCTACCCTAGGTGTTATAAACTAGTGGAGGAACAACTCCTGCTCTAATGAATCCGAGTAATTTGGTAGGAATTTCCGAGGTGTTAATAGTTTGACCCTCTGTGAATAGTTTAATTTACAAAGGTGCAACGTTACGGCTTGGTTTTTTTATAAGGGTAAAATACAGAAAAAATGTACCGTAACGAAACTGTGACTAAACTGAGACAGACGTATGTAACGAAACAGTGTAAAGGTAAGATTACAAGTGTGACTTTAGTAAGGATTAAAAATTAAAATAAAGAGAAATAAATAAACATGACTATCTTACCTTATCGTATGATAGGGGGCCGGGAATAACCCAGCGGCACTTCGACCCTTGAGGATCTTCTGTGCCTACCCCATTTCACACACTGGTTATCTCAGTGTGCAGGTTTGCTCACGATGTTTTCATTCACCGTTAGAGCAGTCGGTAAATGTCTTCGAAAAAAGCCTAAAACTCATTGGTACATGGCATGGTTTCGAACCCGGACCTCCCGCATGGGAGTCCGGCGTCCTAGCCACTAAGCCACCGACGCTCTAGTACCAACTGACGCTAAAATTGAAGAAGATATTTAGTATTCCAATCTTCTTCTAAAACATATTCCTCATTGCTGAGGGTCGTGATCATTCTAAGGAATTAGAACGACTCTCGTGGCAGATATAAAGGGGTGGTTTGCCATTACCTTCCCCATTTCACACACTGGTTATCTCAGTGTGCAGGTTTCCTCACGATGTTTTCCTTCTCCGTCAGAGCAGCGGTAAATGTACGTAAGTCTATCGAAAAAATCGAAAAATTCATTGGTACATGGCATTGCCTGATTTCGAACTCGGATCTCCCGCCAACGGTCTATAAATATGTCTGTATTCCATTACGTATCTTATATCGCAAAGTTATTGCATCGCTTTTGTGTATCGAGGAAGTTTTCACCTCAAAAACTACCAATAACAAAATTTTATACTCTTACCGCAACTGCAACACCATTTTGTACGTGTTATTGTTACCGCAGTTTTTCGTTAAATTACACACGTGTGCTTGAAAATACACGCTGAAAATTGTAGTAAAGTGAAAATTCTTACCGTACAGACACTGAAATATTATACCCTAGAAATGTAATAGACACACGCGAGTGGCGCCACAAAATGAGTACTCAGGTGGGCGGGACTTAAAACTCTGTTCGAGCTGCGAGTCAATCGCGCCTCGCGTTTGACTTCGAATTTTGAAATCGAACTGTGCATCATACGATCGTATGTAAAGAGTTGCGTAGACGGATATTCGCATTTGTGACGTCGCTGTAAGATCTATTTTTGTTCAATAATTAATTTGAGTTTCATTGTGTGAGAAATGTGTTGCATTATTTTCAATTCGCACACAGTGGCGTGAGGTTTGGTGCCGGCTTTTACAGGAATTTTGTTGGAAGTTACTCGTCTAGGGTATAATATGTCGCTGCGTACAGACTACGAAATTAAATAAGCATGGAAAAGTAACGTGATACAGCAATCTGGCGGTAAACGGCTCCACCGATACATCGCTATACTTACGTCGCTGGCGCTGATTGGCCATAAAAAGCACGCGTCGCCGCGTGGTTGGTAAATTCACAACGACATTCAAATCATAAGTTAAAAAAATATTTTGGACTTTAACACCACTGTCTGTTTTAATTGTGGTGGATGCCACGTTTTCTATTCAATTAATATTCTGAATTCTAATTCAGTGCCTATGGACATTTCACAGGTTTTTATAATAATACTTATTCCAAAGAAACCATACAGTTACACTGATTGATTCATACAAATAATAGTAAGAGATTGAGATAGTAAGAGATTATTACTATGATACTTTTTTGTCTTTCTCTCTTGTACATTCTCTCTTTAAGAAAGGTTTAAACTACATGAATCGGACCACTAGGGCCCTCTCCTCTAGAACAATGACGTGGGCACTGACAGCAAGCCACTGAATTGACCCATAGGCTAAAATCGCATGCGCTAACTGGCAGACGCGATTTCCTTATAAAACTTATCTAGCGAGCAGTCTACATAGGAGTGAATTTCAAAATCTTTGGTTTACGTCTTAAGGTGTCCATATTTATAAAGGATTGGATTTGGTTTTGGTTTAATTTTTGATTATTTTTTTTGGATTTGGTGTGATTGGATTTTTTTTTGGTCTTTTAATAAAAGATTTTCTATTTCTATATTTGACCCCTGTAAGTGTACCTTAAGAAGAACGAAAGAAATTATATTAGAACAATAAAGAACAATAATTTCCCGTGTAGATACTCGTTCCTCGCTCCATGTTTATTCAGCCAAAGCCCAAGCCTGTTCAAGAATGAATAATTCACGGCCCCACTGTCCGTGCTATGAAATCCACCCTTGTTGCGGAGGAAGTCTTAAGAAAACATCTTGTAGGTGGAAATCAAAACAATGTAAACGTTTATATTTATAACTATTTAGTTCTAAAATATATGAGCGTCGGTGGTCTAGTGGCTAGGATGCCGGACTCCCATGCGGGAGTCCTGATTCGAAACACATGCAATGCCATGTACCAATGAGTTTTTCGGAATTTTTCGAAGACTTACGTACATTTGGCGACTGCTCTAACGGTGAAGGAAAACATCGTGAGGAAACCTGCATGTCTGAGGCAATTAAAAGTTTCCTAAGGCGTGCGAAATTCACAAACCAGCACTGGGCCCGCTCGGTGGATCATGGCCCGTAACCCCTTGTGCAAGGGGAGGCCTTTGCCCCAACAGTGGGGACAGGATTTGAATTTAGAACTTGCCCTCCGAGGTTTGCTCGGGATTTATGGGGCCCAATTTTACTAATACAACATAATCTCAATATAAAGTAAATTGCAACGACTTGACGTTTTTCGTATGACACTAGACACAAATCGTTCGACTAATACGTTTCGGTCAAACCAACGATCGATCGATCGGTCCGCTCATATATGATAGCGTGGTGTTAGCATAAAAGACTAAAATGTAGTCGCTATTAATTGGAAAATTCGTGAAAAACCGTCGCCCATAGACACTTCACTCAATTCACTTTCATGTTTTTGAGGGTTTTCGATGCCCTGGTTAATTATCCGATTTTGGAATCCAGCATGTTTGCTGAAGCACGGGTGCCCGACATTTATGCTGTTGTCAGAGCTTTTAAATCTTCACAAATTTTGCTCGTACCATGTATGTACATTGAACAGATGTGTATTTTCGTTCGACAATATCCGCAATATTTCAAAACACACGCTGATATCTTCCCAAGGTCTACAAGATACAAGAACCGTCTCTATTTGCCGAGTTCCAAAGTAGACTTGTATAAAAAGAATTCCTTCTGTATGGCAATTTTAGTGTATAATAATCTGCCTAGTCGCCTTACAAATGGTCCTGCTAGCCAATTTAAAACTAATATTTCGAAGTGGCTTCTAGGCAAATGTTATTACTCCATAAAAGAGTATCTCAACGACACTAACAAATAGTAGAAAAGATTTGCACACCGTTGTCGGTGGAACATATGATACCTATGCTTTTTAAATCACCTGTAATTTTCACTATGTTCTGGCAAATAAATTTCATTTCATTTTTCGCGTGGCCTACTTCTGGGACAGGTTGTGTGCCTCTGACAACAGCTGGAATATGCTGTCGTCAGAGGCACAGCAGCAGCAGTCAGCAGTGAGTGACGACTGAGGCAGTCCGATTTCCGAGAACCTACAATGATTGTTTTATTTTTATTACTATATTTATCTTGTAATTATTTTATTATTGTAATGTTTTAATATTTTTATATTGGGTTTTATATGTAGACGATTTCTGGAGTGGAGACCGCGTTTGGGCAAACATAGTGTGGGGCTGCCCCTGCTAGATGGAGTGAAGATTTGCGCAAGGTGACTGGCAGCGACTGGATGAGAAGAGCCGAAGATCGGGATCAAAGGCGCGCCCTGGGAGAGGCCTATGTCCAGCAGTGGACTAGAGCAGGCTGCTGATGATGGGTTTTATATGCCTTTTAATAAAGAATTATTGCTATCCTCATGAGCTGGTAATTTCGCTGGCTGCCTAACTCTTCAAACCGTAAAATGGCAGTTCAAATTGCTACTTTGCGGCAAAAGGTAATAGCGCAAACTTGTAACTATCCCAGGCAACCCTGCACCCTCCCTTTAATACGCTGATCTTCTCAACGTACCTATCTTCACCGAAACCCAAATCCATCCGAAAAGTTGCTGAAATAGTCAATAAGTCTAAATCTTGATAAAGTCAGTATTCAATAAGACAGGTTTCGCACCCACAAGTCGGGTAAGCCGGTTAGATCCGCTACCTGCAGAAAAGCCTATAAAACCTCAGCAAATTGTCTGGGATGCCCAATGAACTAATAATGTATGGAAAGGTAAAGTGAAGTAAAGTAAAATACACTTTATTGCACAAATATAAAACAACAAACATGAGATAGAAGAGGAAATAGTGAAATACATTTTTTTTAATTTTTTTTTACAAGCTAATTAAAGCAATAAAATGACATCGACACATCAGCGAAGAAGGCGTATTTATGTACTGAAGTTACTAACTTAAGCAAAATATTGACCAATCTATGGTGAGACGTGCTTCTCGTCTGCGACGTTCATGTTAATAATTGTTGTTTTCCGTAAAGACTACTCGGTGCTTAGAGCGTCGGTGGCACATTGGCTAGGACACCGGACTCCCATGTGGGAGGTCCGGGTCCGAAACCGTGCCATGTACTAATGAGTTTTTTGTATTTATGGAAGACTTACGTACATTTACCGACTGCTCAACGGTGAAGGAAAACATCGTGAAGAAACCTGCACACTGAGATAACCAGTGTGTAAATGGAGTAGGCACAAAAGATTCTCAAGGGACGAAGTGCCGCTGGGTTATTCCCGGCCCCCTATAATAAGATATGAAAAAGACTGCTCTTTCTTTTCTTTTTTTTAAATAAATGAGAGCAGACGAGCAAACTGGCCACCTGATGGTAAGTGGTTACCGTCGCCCATAGGCATCTCACCTGACTGTAATAAGAGGGTTTTCGATGCACTGCTAACCTGGATTTAGATGGAGTGCCTCTGTGCCGGTAATTATACGCTGGCTCTCTTACCTTTCAAACCGAAAAACGCAAACATTTCAACACTAACTAGTTGTTTTAAAATCTCATTATAGAACTTGTTGCTCACTAATTTTATTTAGTTTAATATAACCTATGCTTAATTTCCTCCTGGTGTATGGACAATGAATACTTTGTCATCTTACCGCACAAACAAACTTATTCATATTCATATTTCTGCTTTAGATATAGATAAAAGGGTAACTTCATCGGGCGAAATATTGTCACTAGAGTCGTTTGTTGCTAGATTGGTGAACAAAAAAATGGCGAAACATGTATGATCTATTCCAACAGTACTACTATCTTATATGTACCGTGTTTCGTGCGAACAAATAAAATTTCATTTCAAGGTTACTCTTCCATGAGTTATAGGTTCATTGCGAACATCACACGGTCGCTAAATCACGTGGGTCCTAGCTCTAAATCCTTCGAAGCCTTCGCAATAGTCGCTTACCTACTCTACCTACCTTACGGTGCGTTTAAATCTTCATGGCGTATGGTGCGTTGATGTACATTGTATATAGTATAACTCTCACGGCCATAATCCCCGAGGGGGTAGACAGAGGAACCACCTTCATCATAGGTAGTTCCCACTTTTCGCCGTAAGATTTGGTGGACAAACGTGATAGATGGCGAGCCTATCGCCGTCTACTAGGTGTAGAATAGTATCCACAAAGACCCTTAGTCGCCTCGTACGACACCCACGTGAAGAGTTGTAGTGGTGCTATTCTTTATAGCCGGCACGATACAGCACAGATTATAATAAGACGTTTTATTGCAGGGTGTATAATTCCCTCGATTTTTTTATAAACCGACCATGTGGACAGACGGATGGACTCCTAACTCCTGCCTGTCGTAAAAGGCGACTAAAAGGAGGGATCAGGGTCGCGGGCGGTCAAAGTGGGGGCTTAGACCGTTCATTGGCGGGCGACCCTGGGGAAGGCAGCAACGTGCTATGGCCGCACGCTGCTGTGACGGGAGGAACCGGGAGGTGGAATGTACACCTCCCAGGAGGAGCCCAAGGCAAATGCTAGGAGGGCACCGGTGCGTTCCACTGGAGATCCCGGAGCCCTCCGATAAGCACGAGGCCGACCATCGAGGGGGTTTTAGGGAGTGGAAATCTCACATAACCCAGTCTCTCCCCCAGGAGAGTATCTTTCGAAGATTTCCCCCCCGTTACCAAAAAAAAAATTGTTAGTGGCCAACTTATTTGTCAGAGTTGTTCAGGCCGCTTGTAGGCATCTGACATGGCTTGACGACTGCTGTCGAACGACAACAACCGGAACCTAACTGCTTAACATGCTCTCCGAGGCACGGAGGAGCTCAGATGAAATATGCCACAAGCGGTCACCCATCCAGGTACTGACCGCGCCAACGTCGCTTAACCTGCACGATCACTTTCGGACCGTGCTCGCAACTAGGCTACGAGCTCCTCTGAATTAAAAGTGATAATAACTTATAATGCCAAGGATTTTGAAATTCACTTTAAGGGCGCTAGTAGCCCGATTTCTATGGATAATATTAATTAATACTGAACACATTTCTCTGGAAATATAGGCATTATATTATATGTTCAGTGTATTTATTTTAAAAGTGTAAACTTTTTGAGAGGTATTTCAACCGTGTACTTAAAAATAAGAAGTTTATTTTATAGCTAGATATCTGTGATAAAATAGAAGTATATAACCCAAAGTATAAACTTGAAGCGCCCTTCAAAGCGCTCTTGATGTCATAAAATCTTGTTTCCAAGTTACCAATTGAGTTGCCCCTGACTTTGTCTCCGTCAAACTTCAAACAAATAAAAAAAAACATGGAATATTAAAAGTATGGAGGCGTCATCGTTGTACACATCAGTTGCAATATAGTTGTGATAAGTAAGTAAGATAGGTGGCGAGTCTATAATGTAACATGAGCCTAACATGTAACAGTTTCATCTTATCTTATCTTTGGATGGGGGCCGGGGATCCCAGCGACACTTCGACCCATGGGGATCTTTTGTGTTCAACCCCTTGTACCTATCCCTTGACCACATCACCGAATATGTCATGCATGAACAAGACTATGCGTCTTAGTGGGAGGGATTTGAATTCCCTTGGGTCTGGATAGGCAGAGCCTAGCAGACCCATCCATTTTGCCGCGAAAGCGTCACATTCACATAGGAGATGTGAAACGGTCTCTAGTTGTTCACCACAGGCTCTGCAAGATGTGCTGTCAGTCAGCTTCATCTTGTGTCGGTGGGCATTGGTGCTAAAGTGACCGGTGAAGGCACCGACCAGTAGACGCACTTGACGTCTATTCAGCCACCAAATCTTGTTGTTCCAGCCTGTGACTTTGTCCCCAATGAATTTCTTAGTTTTTGTAAAAAAAATATACTCGTAAATATTTGGCAATAAATTTAATTATATTCTATTCTATTCTATTCTATCTAATATGTTCGCGGAGTTCGCGCTTAAGGTTGTACAGGACAAGAGTACTATGGAAAGAATTACCAAGAGAATAAAGAATGGAAAAGTAAAGCGTGTACGGGCTGCTCTACTCACCGCTCGCAAGGCTTACCTAAGGACTAATTTACGCGATCGCACTAAAGAAAGATTTATCTTCAAAACTGCGTGCATCCGCAGTTCTGCTAGCGATGTCCAAATCATATATACTTGTATTCTATACCCTGTTCAACAGTCAAATGTTGGCTGGAAGACAGCCCATTTGATGTTTAGAATAAGTTTTATTTTAGTTATAATGTATTTACTTTACTTTACTTTACATTACATGTAGATTATCGTCGCTTGGTATCCGCCTCCGACCTCGATCGGCTGAAGCAGAATATCAGCGCCATGCTCTAGACTACTCTAGAGTATGGCATTATGCTGAGCTGAGGCCTATTTGGTGCTGCAGCATACGCCGTACATTATTATTAATTTAGTTTAAGATTATATTGTATAGTATATATGTATATGTATACACTTATATATTATTGTATAATATATAAGTGGAATTGTGTGTGTGCGGCAGACAGCAAATAAACATTTTTCTGTTCTATTCCATTTCTGGTGCAATAAAGTGTTTACAAACATACAAAAATCTACTTATAATTTTTTTATGCACCCACACAGAGAAAAGATTGTCAAGGGAGCCAATAACATGCCCATTGGTCATACACATTTAAACACAGATACTGGCAAATCGACATGCAATAAATCGTCTTAGAAAGAGGCTCAATGGCAGACGTAACTTCGTTTAGAAACTTGGGCGTCCAATACAAGTTTGTCAACGAAAGCGGGTGTCAAGTTGATAGTCACATGATAATAACATTGTATATAGACAAAGAAGAGTTTGAATTCAAATTATGACTTATTGTACAGTGGAAGTGAATGCTGGACAATCTCAATGCTGCTTCACGACGTGTCGGTC
Source organism: Hofmannophila pseudospretella (assembly GCA_947369225.1). Lineage (NCBI taxonomy): Eukaryota > Metazoa > Arthropoda > Insecta > Lepidoptera > Oecophoridae > Hofmannophila > Hofmannophila pseudospretella. The sequence continues at coordinate 2,155,114 of OX376324.1, forward strand.
TCGGAATGAACTTGGCCAAGACTAAGGTCATGTTCAATGACCATGTCGTTCCGGGACCGATTATCGTCGATGGTACGGCCCTCGAAGTTGTGCAACAATACGTCTACCTCGGGCAGACTGTGCAATTAGGTAGAAACAACTTCGAGAAAGAAGCCGACAGAAGAATTCAGCTGGGTTGGGCTTGCTGCCCAACCCAGCTGAATTCTTCTGTTCCGAAGCTACGTCACATCTTCTCGTCGCCCATTCCTCAATGTCTAAAGACAAGAGTCTTTAACCAGTGCATTCTACCAGTAATGACCTACGGAGCCGAAACGTGGACACTGACGGACAGCGACTTTCAATTTGTGGACCAGTCGCACCGTCAGTGCGACTGGTCCACAAATTGAAAGTCGCTCAGCGTGCTATGGAAAGAGCTATGCTCGGAGTATCTCTGCTGGATCGAATCCGAAATGAGGAGATCAGGCATAGAACAAAAGTTATCGACATAGCTCATAAGATTAGCAAGCTGAAGTGGCAGTGGGCCGGTCACATCTGTCGCAGAACCGACAACCGCTGGGGGAGACGAGTTCTGGAGTGGGGACCACATTTGGGCAAACGTAGTGTGGGACGCCCCCTGCTAGATGAAGCGACGATCTGCGCAAGGTGGCTGGCAGCGACTGGATGAGAAGAGCCGAAGATCGGGCTCAATAGCGCGCCCTGGGAGAGGCCTATGTCCAGCAGTGGACTAGAGTAGGCTGCTGGTGATGATGTACAGTAGAAGACACATCAAACTATACCCTTTGACGCTTTAACTAATTTAACACTTATACGAGTGTCAAGGAAACATTGCAAAATCTTATCGCGACAGGGTTCCAACGAGTATAGATTGATGTGTCATCCAGTCTAGTGGGTCTGGGGGATTACTCGTGTAAATTCTCCTTCCTTTCTGAAACAGCTGGGCTATTCAAAATATTACAGTGTAAGTCCTTTACCTTATTGGAGGTAACGACTACCAGCTGTAATGAAATTGCCCTGGTACCTCAGTACCCGACTGCCCAAAAGAAAATTGTTAGGTTAAATGTACCCAAGCGTTTTCCTTCTGTACCCAATAAGTGTGCTTGAATGGACAGGGATAAGGGAGCTATTTGAATGATGAAAGTGGAATATTGTTTCAGACATTGATGAAAGCGCTGCGGCAACAGGCTGAGGCAGTCCCCTTTTTCCGGTGCTGCACACCACCTTCATCAAACTTAATTACTTTTGCTTATTTATTATTAATAATATATTTGTTTAATATTATTTTTATTTTCTGTACCTAATTATTTGTATCAGATATAAATTATTTCTTTCTTCTTTCTTCTTTCTTTCTTTCTTTAAATTCAAAATGTATATGTATAAAAATATTTTTTATTTTCAATTTCTAAAAGAAAAATTCTTCCCTTATTCCGTTTTCAGTTGCTAACAGAAGTCAGAACATAATCAAACATGTTTTTCATTAATAAAAAGGGAACCCGTAATCTAATTTGCTTATATTCTAATTTTTATTGCAAAAAGTTCCCACTTATAAAAAAATAATTTTGATAATGTTCAAGTACCTACTTTATATCCAATTTCATTAGACTTCTAAATCTCAAGATCGGTGAATCATAATATTTAAGAAAAATTTGATACATCCTCGCCGAAGGCAAAGTCTGTCCATTAAGTCCTCTTTTCTTTTTATTATTTGGCGCACAGATTTATTCAAGCACGAAAAAAGTTATTTTTGTTCACTGAATTTCAAATTGTTTTAATATTATAAAAGAAAGAATGACCCTGTATTTGGATAAAAAGAATTTGTTAAGAAACCTTAAGGTTTCGTCCATACCTTAAGGTATGGACGATTAAATCAAGAAAAAAAGGGAGCCATCAAACATTACTAGAGCAGAGTTACAAGTCGCAATATATCTTCTACCTTTCTACCCTAAGTTCTACTTCTAAAAATTCAGTTTTGTTGAGTATAATATTATGGTTTTTTTTAATTCTACTAAAATTCCAAGTCAACTTACTTTTCAGACAGTATCTACCAGTACCTGTGGTACAATGGCAACATTCGAAAAATCTGAAGACGAATGCGTCGTCAGATTTTTTGAATGTTCAATTTTATGACGTTCCTCCTCCATGCCTCGAGAGTTCATTGTAAGAATAAACTTTCCAACGTTTGTATTTAAAAAATAAGGGGTACATACCATCTACAGTGACCAACACTTATTACTTATTTGACAGGTTCATAGAAATGTCAAGAAATCATAACAAAAATTTATTTCGACAGGATTCTACTTTATAATCTTTACTTTATTATTTTTATTTTTCAATAGGTATTTTTTAAATCATTACATTCACTAGTATTTTTTGCTTTCCCAACTCAATGTTGTACAACAATCAATTTTCCACTTCCTAACCATGCTGTGTTTACACGTTAAGGATTACGACCTAGCTCATAACTTTATATTGATTTTTCTGTAATTTCTCTGGTAATCTGTTGTTTACCTAATAAATAAATTAAAATTAAATTCGACTAAAGGAAAAATATTTCTGTACTTTGGTATCAGTATAAAAATTGGTTATTTATTCAAAACTGCAGTACGAAAAATCTCACAGGCAAAGTACGATATAGTGACATTAATATTTTTTTCATCAAAACAAAGTATACTTTTAAATAGGCTATTAATAAAGGAACAGTACCAACATTTTTAAATCACCGGTAAACAACACAGCGAAGCGCGAAGTTGAATTTTTCGCTATAGGCAACATTAAAGTGGAATTTATCGAACATGGCAAACTTCGGAGTTTCTCTGAAACATAAATATCTGGAAAACGAAACTTTCCGTACCTGTTTTCAGTTTATAAAGTCCCGGCACAGGGTGTGACTAAATTAAAAGCGTGTACATGGTGCTACTTAATAACAAAACCAAAAACAAATATTAGTTTATATACGACTCCCAAATATGCTCCAAACCACCAACTTCCGGGCAAGTTGGACAGTTTCCCATTGGCTTGTGGATTATTCAACTTTTCACCATACTCCAAGGAATAGAAGTTTTAACTGTCTATAAACTGGATGAGTTTATCAAATTGAGGCAAGCTTTGGGTGAATTTGTATTATTATTTACCCTTTCCATGTACAGAACGAGTTTTGCCATAAAAAATTATCAAAAAAATTGTTTTAAAAATGATCCATTGACTGATTTGTGTCAAATTAATGAAATGAAATAGTATATTTAACAAATTGGTACAACTTGTACACTTTTTAAAAAATCTCATTTTAGAGGCTTTGGTACACGACAAGGTGACCATGTCAGCCTCGTTAGGTTCACTAAGAAATTTGAAGGGAAACTCATGTATTATTAGTCAGCCTGGTGGAAAAATTTGCAGCAGAGAGCTAGAAGGAGATGAGACAAGACTTACTTGAGAAGCTCCTGGATCTGATCTCCGGCGGCTGGTTTCTTCTGGTTTCCGCCAAAGTTTGAAGGGTTGAGCACTTAGAGCAATCGCGGCGATAGTTAAGTTACAATATTAGAGTAATTAGCGTGGAAATTAATTAATTCCAATGAGCGTTTGTTTTGCGTGACCGTTGCGACAGAAGTCATTTCACGAGTGATTTTGATTGGCAGATGACATTGTGACGTCATCACGATCGCGTATTCTTTCGATCTTGTCTCGTAGGTGATAGGTAGGAAAGGAACAGGTATAATTATATGAATATTAGATAAGTACAAATGTGTATAGTGTAATTTAAAAATAACGATATATGGCGTTAACACAGCCCTCGCTATGAGAGCCAACTTAACAAACAACAGTACGTGTTTCATATTATCAGATATTGTGTTCTACACTTTAGTTCGTCATTTTTTACATTCAATATATTATATATTTATTTTATTTTTATTTTATCTGTTTTGCAGGAAATCTTACAGCCTAATAAATTATACATAGTAAATGTTCTTTAAATATTTGTATGCCAAATCAGATTCCACTCATAACAATTTAAGAATTTAAAATTAATTATAAATTAATAATAATCATATATTTTTTCTCCGTACATTAATAAAAAATAAAACATTTTCGTGCCATTGGCACTATAATCAAATCAATACTCAGTAGTGTTGCCATGCATCTTTCTCAGACATAAAGTCTGGCACAGTATTTTTTATATTTTTATATATTTTATTTATTTGTCAGTTTCACAGCATATTTCATATTAAAAATATAAATCAAACAATTAAAAATCTATAAATGCCAGTTACGAAACCAAACTATTACAAAGCTATTTAAAAAGGTAATTTAGCAAATAGTTACAAAATGAAAGAGAAAAAATTAAAAATAAAATAAAACAGAAAATAAAAAAGGCCCTACGATATGTTTGAGTGCTAACGGTGTGTGTGTGTGTGTGTGTGTGTGTGTGTGTGTGTGTGAGCGATGAGGATAATGGTAGTGAGATTGGGAGAGAGAGTGGAACAGGAGATGGAAGGATTAAGACCGGGCCAATTGACGTATGACTTCATTGACGAACTGAGAGCGACTAAGGAAGAAAATGTCAGCGGTGGAGAAAAATCGTTCGTATAGATCAATGCTCCGGTTAAGAGGTGTAGCGCATAGTTTTAACAGTGTTTTTAAATTTTTTGACATTTAGATCTTTTATTTTTTCTTGTACTAAATTGTAAAATCTTACACAATTCACAAGGAAGGAATTTGACACTTTAGTTAGTCGGTAGTTGGTAATATAATTTTGTTTCCATTTCTTGTATTGTAACTATGTACATCACAGTTTTTTTTCGAGCATATAATATGTTGGCTAAAATATATTGGCATGACAATGTTAAGATATTTGAATAGAAATGAGAAAAAAAGAAAATGAAAAGAGAAAAAAAGAAAAAATGTTTTGTCCCCATACATACCATCAGCTGATCTGTGCAAAATATATGGTGAGCCGTATAGTAGATACCTATCTGATAATCAGTTCAGCAACAGGCTAGAAAGATCTCACCTTTATGAAGGCAAGAATGGTTAAAACTTTGTGAACGAAATGTCATTTTTCAACGAGACATCCGTCCATTACGGGAGGCTATTCATCCATAATTTCAATTGTTTCATCATCATCATCAGCCTACTCCAGTCCACTGCTGGACATAGGCCTCTCCCAGGGCGCGCCATTGAGCCCGATCTTCTGCTCTTCTCATCCAGTCGCTGCCAGCCACCTTGCGCAGATCGTCGCTCCATCTAGCAGGGACGCCCGTCCCATCTACGTTTGCCCAAACGCGGTCTCCACTCCAGAACTCGTCTACCCCAGCGGTTGTCGGTTCTGCGACAGATGTGACCGGCCCACTGCCACTTCAAATTGCATATTTTTTTCAATTGTTTATAAAAAAAATCTTGCACTTTACTTTAACTCTGGCCTCTACATTAGAAAACCCAATAGCATATTATGGAACTCATTCTTTCAAATTCCCAGTGATTCGTATCTCATCCAAAAAGAGTATTAAGGCTTGACACACCACGTTCCACCCTTCCGCCCTCTAATATTCGCAACTACCCCCAAACGTCACATCGTATTATCGTAACGACCCGAACAATGTCGTGTCAAAATTGGTTCAGTAGTTATCGACCTTAGAACAATGGGAATAGATATGAAAGAAGGAACTTCTGGTTTTGTAGAGTTCTGGTTTTAGATTGAAACTGAAACCAGAAACATTTAATTTAATTTAAATTTATTTATTAGGTAAACACAACAGATTTTAACCAGAGAAATTACAGGAAAATCAATATAAAGTTATGAGCTAGGTCGTAACCCTTAACGTGTAAACACAGCATGGTTAGGAAGTGGAAAATTGATTGTTGTACAAAATTGAGTTGGAAAAGCAAAAATATTTACGACTAAACCCACGTTTGACTTTTATCTCACCTGGTGGTAAGCGACTATGAGGCCAAAGATGGAGCACACGGGTTTAGCAAGCACTGGCTCTTCTATAAACACTGCCGAAACACACCAACGCCCAAGCGAAGATATTTGACGACAGACTTTACACATAGGTCATGGGATGGTGATTGTAATTCAATGTCCCAAATCAAAATTGTAGTCAACATTCTTAATACTATATATACTGTTGGAAAATGATGACGGGGGGAGCGGGGGTCGCGGGCCCTTGCCACCACGCTGCTAAATAAACAGACCAGCACCAGTGCCGCCTTTCACCCCACCCGATAGTAGTTCACACACAGCACCTACATACTACATAGCGCCCGTGCCGCCCGCGGCGCGGGCGGCGACCCGCTTCTGGCGCTTACACGCGCTATCGGCGTAATCCAGGCCGCTTCTCCCCGACCCCTCCCTCCCCAGCGACGTCCTAAGCCGAGGTCCGTACCCACCTGGGTGCCCTTAGGCAGTCGCTTCTTATAGTAGTTTTTAAGTCCTCCTCCAGGCTGAAGCTGTAAAGGTCATTAGGACCAACAGCAATTATCAGTTCGAAAAAAAAAGCCGCCTTTCACTTTTGTTCGAGCCACGGTCGGCGACGGTTGCGTTCCAGTTCACGTATTGTTATTTTGCTAATCCTGTAATTAAATTTTATTTGTATTTGTAAAATTTATGTGTAAGGAATTTCGATCTAGATTCCTTATAATACATTATTAAAATATGTGAAGCCATTGAATTCCTTTAAATGTCAAACTGTAAATACTACAAAAAATACACAAAACTACTAAAAACATAAAAACTACTACAATTAACCACTGTCATAAATATTTACACGGACACCGGAATAATATTTGGTGACCGAAACCAAAGCTGCTGATAATTCTAAGGCTCTAACATTTTCCATTACAAGTTTGCTCGCATTTCATCCGTTTTGGCCGCAACTTTGTTTTTACACCCAAAACCTTTTAGTTCACCTTGATCTTTTTTTTTCACATAAAATTTGACAGGTGAAATCTATTTTTTCTTCAAGTAAAACTTCGAAACTTTTAAACGTAAGTACTTATGAAAGCAAAAGTTTTACTGCGTACTTAATACTTGTTAACCCTGGTCCAAGTCGCACCACGTCTTCTCTATATAGTACCGCGTCAGCGTCGCTTGGGTCTGGCTCGGGGTCTGATCGCGTCGCGGGGGTACCAATGTAGAACTCTCTCTGTCCACCATCCATCTGTCATTCTGGATACGTGTCTGGCCCATCTCCAACTCAGCTGCGTCTATGATCTTTGTTTTATTTCTAATATATGTGTTTCTATTTTGGTCTTTTAGTCTGATTTTCAGCATACTTCTCTCGGTTGCCCTCTGGAATACCTGAAGCTTAGAGATGATCTTCTTGGTAAGCACCCAATTTAGACATCCGTAGAGTTAGGACCACTGTGGTATCTAGTACTTTTTTTAGTTTTAATGTGATGTTTGATTTGAAAATATGATTTAGGGACCAATTTTTTATTCCATGCTTTCTACTTAAACCAACGTCGCTAGATATATAGGTATCTATACATCTGGCGACACTCAGCTGAAGTTGGCCCTTTTAATAGATCATATCATATGTTATCACTTGTTAGAATGGAAAATTTGGTCAAATTAGAATCTTACTCATCTTGTGATATTTCTTATATAATTTTTATCATATGTACCTATATGGTCTATTAATAAAGGATTTTTTATTCTAGTCTATTCTATTCTATACTTCTTTTAATGTCTGATCTTTGAATGAAAAGTTTTGTCCAAGATAAACATATTCAAATCATGTTGTAATCAATCAGATAAACATTTTCGACTTTCATGTCTAGGGTTTGTGACACAACTTCATGATTTTCACTGATTAGGTTTTTTTTTATTTTCACTTCTTCTTTCGTGTTGATGATCTGAACTAAATTTTTCCCGACCAGAAGGCAGCCACATCGATAGCCCTCTGGTTGGCCTAGAAAAGATCCTGCCGCGTGCAGGTGGTCGGACACGCGGGACAGCAGACCATGGTTTGAGGGAAGACACCACACTAACACTTTACTTGATCGCTGGAAAACCCCCAATTGTGAAGATTATCTCCGCAACAGCCAACCTGGGTTCGCAGGCGATTAAGCGTTTTCCAGGTTGGCCACGGGAGTTTGAAACCCGGTTGTAGGTCTTCTTTTGGCGGTATGAAACCTTTGGGTGGGTATTTCTCCCGCCACAGCTTGCATCTTACTTCTGGCGGGTTCTTTCCAGGGTCGATGGGAGAAACACTTCGCAGAAACCCGTTACGGCTTTTGAGACGAGTTGGTTTGGCAGTGTGACTATGAAGTGGATGCCTGGTGTCGGTTTCCTGTTTAGTTTTCTCGACAGCGCAAGCCACTTTTCTACGTACGCTGGGTGGTGCAATACCTGCCAGAGGGTACAGCATCTCCAGTGGCGTTGGCTTGAGGCAGCCCGTAATTAATCTGCAGGTTTATTTTCACTGATATTCACTGATTTGTCATCAGCAAACCTCAAGTGATTCAGGTATTCGCCGTTTATATTAATGCCAAGTTTATCTTTATTTAAGTTCGAAAAGATATGTTCTAATAGAGATGTGAACAGATTTGGTGATATTGAGTCCCCTTGTCGTACTCCTCTTTTCAATTTAAAGAGTTTTCCTATTTTATCAAACTTTACAGTTGTTGTACTGCGTTTGTATACTTCTTTTATAATGAATATGTATTTGTTATAGACTCCTGGCCCCTTTTCACAACAACAACAAACCATCAGACATGATTTCAATATGTTTACCTTTGCCTACATAATTATTTTATCATAATTATAACTGTTTCGGTCATTGCTGTGTGTGAAATAAACATATTACTTACTTACTCCTTGACTCTGTAACGTTTCCCAGAGTGAGTCATGCGATATACAGTCAAATGCCTTGGAATAATCAATAAAGGCGAATTACAGCTTTTTGTTATAATACTCTTTGTATCGCTAAGATAAATTAGGCACTAACAAATTGATATAATTATTGTGTAAATTGATGCCTACCCACTTAAATTACAAATAAGTAAAAGTAGGTAGGTTAGTAGGTTGCCTGGAAGAGATCGCTTTAAGCGATAAGGCCGCCTTTGTACATATCGTGTTATTATTCCTGTAGTTTTTACTATTCCTGATTTTGTGTACAATAAAGTGTTTCAATCTATCTATCTATCTATAAGTATGTTATAATATGTATAGGTCACATTTATAGGTAAGAGCGTCATTGGCGTCGTGGCTAGGCCATCGGACTCCCGTGCGGGAGGTCCGAGTTCGAAACCAGACAATGCCATGTACCAATGAGTTTTTCGGTTTTTTCGAAAGACTTACGTACATTTACCGACTGCTCTGACGGTGAAGGAAAACATCGTGAGGAAACCTGCACCCTGAGATAACCAGTGTATGAAATGCGGAAGGCAATGGCAAACCACCCCATTAAATCTGCCACGAGAGTCAGATATGAGGAACACGACTTAGAAGGAGAATATTTATAGGTTAGTTAAAAATTACAAGACGTATTCAAAAATTTGTCATTGCCGTTGGCTTTATGGTACTAAAAGTGAATGTCAACTCATAAACTGACCAACCACTGACCATTGTCCAGCTACAGATGGCCAATCAGCAGCAACGTTTACCAGAATCATAAAGTATTGCGTTTGCCTTTTACTAAATGTACAACGTTACGTCTCCATATCTTTCAGAACTCGTTGCTTAGGTATACTAATATAAAAAAAATGTTTACAGGAAAATTAATAAAATAGATTTAAAAGACAGAAAATTAATTTTACTCTAATGAATTTCAATTTAATTTGTTAATATTAGAAGAAAAAAAATATTTTTCACAGTGCAAAACAAATATTTTCCTCAATTTTTTAATTTTCAATATTGCAATATTCTTGTGCGGAATAAACAAGATTAATTTCCATGGAAATTTCCCGTTTATTAATGTTTGCATCCATTTATTAATTTCGCCAGAAGAGAGATCATTCTGACCTTCTAGTATCCTTGAGAAAAGTTACAGGATACTAGACTCAATTGATGCTGCATCTAACACTTGTGCCAGAATCTTAGATTTGAATCGAATTCTATACATATCAGAAAAAAATATCTAACTAGTGCGGGAAGGACCTAATTATCTGTACGAATGTTATTTCTCGCTTCGCCTACGGCTCGTATTACGGTTGCGAGTACACTAGTGCGACTTTGTTTGTAGTCTCTTTATTGTACTAATATAAAATACACTGAAAATTAAAAAAGCATTAAAGCGTATACAAAGGCGACCTTATCCCATAGGGATCTCTTCCAGCCAACCTTTGATTTAGGAGAGTTTAGACTACTTTTATGGTACTAACACTTTTATTGTATTGTGTTGTATTGTAATGCATCTCTTTGTATTGTATTATATTAATTGTGTTGTATCAAAGTAAAAAAACCGTTGCAAGGTAATTCAATACAAAATAATTAAACTTGGTCTTCCCGCACGTGATAGGCACGATAGTTTTTGTTACACCTGCGAGAAAATAATAAAATAAATAACTAAAGCAGTTAGCAGTCCATGTCGATAAATGTCCATGTGGCACTTACCGCGCAGCATTCAGTCGAATAAACATTTTGAGCAGGTGTAAAAAGTTATTTCTTTAATGAGGCTGTAATGTTGACTTTATCGTATGAAGTAAAAGACAAGTGGGCTGTTAAGCAAACGCATGGACGATTGGACGAGGTTTTTTTAATCGGCTGTGCATTGGAGTTTAAATGGCCCCATATACAGGGTGTAACAAAAAGGTGTAGTCATATTTGAGGATCTGATGTGATGATTGATTTTCAACAAATCTGCAATCGTAGTTTCTTCCAAATCTGACTGTAGAATAAATAACACTCATCAAAATTCATCGTCAAAACTTGACGCTGCACTAGTGCCAACACCTGATCGTGTCATCGAACTCTGCCCAAGAAGCCTGCCCCATTCGGTTACCTAAAACTGTGGCCTTAGTACAAATCTCTCGTTCTAGCATACCTTTCTGAAAAAAAGAAAAAAAATGCCGACAATCAGCACCGCAGCGGCAACAGGCTGAGGCAGTCCCCTTGTTCCGGTGCTGCACACCACCTTCATCAAACTTAGTTACTTTTGCTTATTTATTTTTGTAATATATTTGTTTAATATTATTTTTGTCTTCTGTACCTAGTTGGTTATATGCGTGTATCGGAAATAAATAATCTTTCTTCTTTTCTTTCATTAATTAATTAAATTACAGGGTTCCGATGTTCTTTTTTAGTATGCGGCATCTAAGATTTGGAATACCTTGCCACCTCCTATTAGAGACGCGCAGACTCTTGACACCTTCAGGAGAAAACTTAAAATCTATACAATTGATCTACAAAAATCGGACACTGCTCCGTACATTCTTTAGGTGCCCTGTAACTACTGTACTTCACAATCTGGAAGTGCTCGGTAATAACATATTATGCCTCTACTGTTAACTACCATCCACACACATAATACCATGTAAATACACCCGCACCATGCCATCACCCTCCCACACACATACACACTAATATCCTCATTCATACAAACAAACACATTCATTCAACACAACACGCACACACTGTTGCTTTCTTCGTCCGTGCAGTCACTGAGGGGCCAGCTGAAAATCAGCGCTGTGGCTTGCCTCAGCATTATGCTGAGCTGGTGTACCCTTTTTGGCACTGTACCACACCAGATGTTCTGTGCTGCATGTATTAAACTTTGTATAGTTCTGTATTCTGTATTCTGGTGTTTACAGCGCTAACGATTTCAATTCAATTCAATTCAATTCAAATTTTAAAATGGCGATCTCAAGATCAAGACCGTGTTCGACCCTATGTGATGAATATGTAATGAATGTTGATGAAGTAATGATGTGATGAAGGGTTCAATGATGAATGATAATAATTGAACCCTTCAATATGACTACACCCTTTCGTTATACCCTGTATAGTATTCTGTTACTCTACTAACGCCAAGAGAGATATAATTCCCATCCAAACTGTCACGGTTTCTGACAAAGGGACTGGATAATGTCCCGCTTTATAGCAAAAGGTCTCCAAATGAGGCTGTTTACACAATAATCTTTATCTTTAACAACCTTGAAGGAAACAATTTTGTCCGCCGCGAATGGAGCAAGTATCATGCGATGTTTTAAGAGCCAGACTAAAAATTACACAGGAGAGCGTCGGTGGCTCATGCGGGAGGTCCGGGTTCGAAACCGTGCAGTGCCATGCACCAGTGAGTTTTTCGTATTTTTCGAAGACTTACGTACATTTATCGACTGCTCTAACGGTGAAGGAAAACATCGTGAGAAAACCTGTACATTGAGATAACCAGTGTGTAAAATGGGGTAGGCACAAAAGATCCTCAAGGGTCGAAGTGCCGCTGGGTTATTCCCGTCCTCCTATCATAAGATAAGATAAATATTACACAGCTCCAGGCACAACACCCCGCCCGGTGGAATATATTCCCTTTTCCCTTTCATACAACTGACGTTACGTCATCCATGTCTTCTCATAGCGCGTCCTTACACCTCTATCCCCACGGCGGCGACTCTTGTTGCCTCCATGTTAGCAGCAATAGGCATTAACTTCACATCCGAAACACGTTTGGACAATTGAAACGTCTGAACTACGGAAAGAATACTAATTTCAATCGAATTTGTGAGCTTGAGCAAGATTATTGGTGGTAATGTTATTGGGCCCTACGTGTTCTACGATATCTTCCGCTTTAGTCGGCGACATTTACAATAGGGTACATTACTAAAAAAAAATATTGCATCATAAACTCATCCAGTACTTACTTACCTGTCGATTAAAATATATATTTTTAATATTATTATATATTTTTTAATCGCCTATAGGCTGTCCCACTGCTGGGCAAAGGCCTCCTCCTTTCCATTTTTCCCTATCCTCGGCGTCCTTATACCATCCTTTTTGGAAGTGGTCGATATCGTCCTTCCACCTACGCCTGGGCCTGCCTCGGCGCCGCTGTCCGTCTTGTGGCACCCAGTGCATGGCGATCTGGCGAAAAAATAATAACTATAAAAAAAAATTGAAATGAAAACACAAATTTAATAATATTTGACATGTAAACACGTTGTAAAATAATAATTACACTAAGAACATTTGAGATGTAAATTAATTTTACGAAAAAATAAAATTATGATTATGATTTTTTTAAACTGTTATAGCTGACTGAAGAAGTGGTACAAGAAACGAATTAATAAATCCAAGTTAACAAAAACGTTTTCAAGTTTCAGTCAGAAATAACATCGGAGCTGATGTTTCGTTACGTTCGCTGTTAGTTCAGTTTCTCGTCACGTCGACGGCTAAGTTTCTTTCTCATAATGAGTTGTGAGCGTTCGCTGTGAGGAGGTTCTATAGGGTTAGGTCGGGAGCATAGTGGGCTGTCCAACAGTGGGGTTAATGGTTACTGATGGTTACTTACGGTTACTCATGGTTACTCATGTTTAGTGGTAGATTAAGTTAGCATCGTAACCAGAATAAAAAATTGGAGGAAAAATTTGGTTCTAAATACGTGGCTAGAAAGTTTTTTAATCCTACATGCTTTATCTTATGCTGTGTACGTATTTGTGGTGGCTTCCCGCCACAATGACGGCGCATGCGCGCTGTGCAGTCTGCGCGCGCTGCTGACGTCTCAAAACAATCGCCTCCGCTTTTCTCTTACTCGCGCTGTCACTCCTCTTCCTTTGATCATCGCAATATCTATATAATATATTCCATCATCGCATCAACATGCTGACTTTCATTCAGTGGGGCACACGGCCCCATATATTCGTACAGCCGTGCGCTCGCGCCGCCCCACGTCTCGTAGACAAACTACATCACAGTTGCAGCACCCATCAAAGTTGTCAATTTTAGACCACTTTTGTACCAGGTCTATCTTATGAACGTAGGTACTTATCGAGGAACTTGGAACTTGGCTACAATATTAGTAATATCGTCTATTTATACAACATCTGTCATTGTTTGTAGGTTGTGAGTTAAAAAAAAGCAAAAGTTGTTTCCCTTAATAATTACAAATAGTCCTTATAAATCTTAACTTGTTTTTTAATGGGGGCTGGGTAAACCCAGTGATACTTCGACCTGTTAAAATCTTTTGTGTGCAACCCATTTCATACACTGGTTAACTTAGTATGCAGGTATCCTCACGATGATTTCCTTCACCATTGGAGCGTTCGTCCTTATAAATACTACGTATCCCAACCGATTTGGCAAGGCCCAACACGCACTTAGCCGGTTTTATATTAAAATAGAAATAGAAATCCTTTATTAATAGACAATTTTAGCTCAAAATACTACACCATGCGAATACATGTGGAACTCGCAAAATCTTTGGACATCTTAAAAAGACAAGTGAAGGCTCACTTTCTCGAACTTTGATTCCTACCTCTTTAAACCTTCCTTTCCTTTTATCTACCCTGGTTGTTATTCTGTTTTTCCTGTATGTTACGAGTATGTACTCATTATATATTTTAGTTTATGTAGTCTATGTATTATTTTATGTATGTTTATAATATCCGCCTATTTATTTTATGTACTTAGTAAGTATAGTATGGTAATTAATTACCTTGGTATTTATAAGTATGTTATTGTTGTGTAAATCAAATTCTCTTATATAACGTTTTCCATAATACTTGCACACCGAAGGTTGCCTGGAAGAGATCGCTCTTAGCGATAAGGCCGCCTAAATTGTACTTCACTATTTCCTTTTCTATCTTTTGTTTGTTGTTTTCTATTTGTGTAATAAAGTCATATATCATTTATTCATAAACAATTATAAATAAAACTAATATAACAATAAAATAAATGCTTAAGCTAAAATTACAAAATATCTAACTATTTTACAAATAAAATACCTGACCTAGGTCGCTCCCTGCAGGGAGTGTCCCGAGGAGGCTGGCGGTGTTGCCCCGCTGTATAGCGAGGCTTATACGCTGAGCGAAGAGAGAGCTGTAATAAAGTGTATTTTACTTTACTTTACATTAAACTGCTCAGTGTACCCACAGTTCAACTATAGCAATGCTTAATTGGAGCGTTCAGCTCGCCTCGAAGTCTCTATCTATATTGCAGTTTTATTACAAAGGAAATAAATTTGCTCTCATTTCAAATTGAATTGTTTCTGTATTTAATGGGCTAGCGAAAAGATATCAAGTATTGTTAACTGCAGGGTCAGTCAGACTTGTCAGCAGGTTCTGGGTTCTATTTAGGGCTTAAAGAATCTCGTAGGAGAACCGGGCGAAGGCTGGCTCACGCTCGCCACCTTCCCCCTTAATGAGAGCCTCCGGACAATGGACACGGGGAGTCCATTGCCTGATAACAGGTCCTCGAGTTGGTCTGGCGGGCCCGTGTTCCGGCACGCCACCACAAGCCGAATGGGGATGTGAGTCCCCAGAGTTGGGTCCGTAATGCGGACACCCGCTGGCGAAGTCGCGGAAGTTATGCGCAAGCGTTCCCGTGACTTCGCCGTTAGGTTGTGCGCAGGAACACCGGAGGGTTTTTGGCCGGTAAAAGTCTGTGTAAGTGGCCTTTTTTTTCGTGGGGAAATATGTGTTTCCCCACGAAAAAAAGGGCTTTAAGAATCTGCAGTCCTTTACAGGATTGGAATCCTTTTACATGAATGTAAATGGGCTACGTAAAGAACGAGTAGATGGGCCAACTTTTTTATTATTAACGGCTGTGGATGGAGGTTAAAATGGCCCGCCAAAGCTTGCTATGGCTTTTAACTTAAATTAACTTCTTACTTACGATCATTTTACAAATAACGCTGTATTTTAATCTAATCTAATTGTGTCTGTATAAAATTACATCGGTGCTTTATAATTTTAAATGAAAGTAAGTACTTACCGGGTAACATTCAGATTTTTTCAGACGGAACCCTAAAAAAGCCAAGACTGAACAAAACTACGGGACTGACGACTAAACTATGTAGAGAATTGCCTAACTTAGCCGATCTCTATGCTAATGTGTACCTGACAGCAATATGCAGCCGCCATAAACGCGGCTGGTGTGTTCTTTCCTAATAACCTCGGTAGACTGCACTTTGCAAACTTACGTCGCCCGTCGGTAAAGATATTAAACCTATTACGTCAGAACAGGCCTTCCCCTGCAGCGATTTTTAAACGGAAACGGACCGAAACCATAGAAATCTTTGAATACCGAAAAATAAAAATATTAAAAAAAAAAAAAAAATTAATACTATAATCAAATTCCTCGGCGGAGTAACAGGAAGAAGAGAGAGAGTAGTCTATATGAGTTCGGTCCAATTCCGTTTTAAAATCGTTGCAGTGTACTAAAGACTCAAAGTATACTACCTCCCAATAGCCAACCAATTATTTCTTTCAACAAAACAATATTACTCCTACGCTTACTTAAGTACGCCTATAATAATAACACAAAATCCAATATATGAGATCTTGGCATAACCTTGTCATGTCAATCTTCGGAACTTTCCCGAAACTTGCCGAAACTTGCAGAGACTTGCAGAGACTTCGGCGACAAAGTCCAACTTCCCCAACAGTCATTACTCGCCTGAATGACCGATTTTGACGTGTAGATCCGAAAAGATGTTTAAAAATCATGTCGAGCATAATATTCATGTACCGTGTTCTTTTACTTGTATTAATCAATAAATGAAGAAAATAAACCTATTTTTTACCTGATGGTAAGTGATCACCGTCGCCCATAAACATTTCACCTCCCTTATTACCCTATTAACGTCCCCACTATTGGGACACATGTCTCCTGTTTGTTGCACAAGGGGGAGTTTTGGCCATGATCCACCGAGCGGGCCCAGTGTTGATTAGTAGATTTCACACACCTTCGGAAACTTTTCCTCAGAAATACAGGTTTCCTCAGGATGTTTTCCTTCACTATTATAGCAGTCGCCAAATGTTCGTAAGTAACCTTGATGACTTAGATCAGCGGTCGTCACACTTTTCTGGTCAAGAGCCGCATAGGACAATGTGGGGAGCACTGCGGACCGCACATTTATGAATTGGATATGTAAACTAGTAACACAGGTATATGTGAATGGGTAAATAGATACAAAAATGTCCGTTCTATACAAGGCCAGTACGCAAGAGTTTCAAACTAATCACGTACATATAGGAATACATATTATCACAGACATCTTCCAAACTATACACCAGCATTACGCAATAATCGTATATATTACGGACTAATCTACGCAAATAGGCTGCTTCCGTAATATATTGCGCCAGTACACAATGGTGGCTAACCGTGTATAAATCGTAATAAGAGGTTGTTTCACCTAAGTTTATTATAATACCCAAGTTAGGTTAGTGTTAGTATTCTGACCAATCCAGAACCGAACGTACGCGTTATAAAACACGTTATTTGCAATTATTTACCATTTAGTACCGCGAGTTCGGTTCTAGCACTGTTTTTTCAGCATACTAACACTAACCTAACTTACGTACCTATTATAAACTTAAGTGAAACCTCATCCAATGTAATGCATATAATCATCATCTACTTTATACCTTTAAGAACCCTTGATCAGGTGTAAGTGGCACTGTATGTTTGGAACCTGGATTTTCGCTCGCGTTCTTTACAAACCATACGCGACCAAAATTCGTGTATATATTGTAATCACAGATGTGAATAAATAGCGTTCCAAAATATACACGAGCAACTTCCTATGGATGCGTACTGGCCTTGTATAGAACGGAAAGACTCGGCGGGAGGGCCGCATAAATACAGACTTTGACGACCGATGACTTAGATAGAATGTTTCATGTGACGGTAATTACGCTGTGAGAGGAAAAGAAGGTATGTGCTTATGACCACACGATAGAAGAGAAAACTTACAAAAAAACACGCAAAGCACGACTTAGATAATAATACAAACGTAATTCTTGAAAGAATGCACTCCTTGTTAGACAGTTAACGTGGTTGATGACAGCTGATGACGACTATAGCCGAGTATACGCGATTCAGCGTCACCGACCCGAGCGCGCTTGATGTCGAATGGAGCCGAGTATCCGCGATTCAGCGTCACCAACCTGAGCGCGCTTATTGTCGAATGGAACCGAGTATACGCGATTCAGCGTCACTGACTCGAGCGTGACGGTTCAGTTTGGTTCACTGTTCAGAAAGAGTGCACGGTGCGCCTAAAGAAGTTTTCACTTCAACAAATAGATAACCATTTACCATGACTCAACAAACGCCATGTTTTTTCTTCAACTCATTCATCACAAGACCGGATCTTTAATTCTTTCGTCCTTGTCAGGAACATTTTCGACCTTGGAAGGATTCCGAATATCCGATTACATCGGATTAAGGTGACAATTTGCATAATTTCGTTTAAGAACTTCTCAACGAGTTAACGGTTAAGTAATTAAGGTTTATTTAAATAGCCCAAAGGAGAGAGTTCAGGATTTTTCTTTTTCTAAAAATTAAACTGTGATCAGGCAGGTTTCTCTGGATTAAAACTGGGAAAATCTGGAGGGCGTCGGTGACCTAGTGACTAAGACGTCCCTTCAGGAGGTCCATGTATTTTTTCGAAGACATACGTACATTTAAACGGCGAAGGAAAACATCGTGAGGAAAACTGCATATCTGAAATCCGCCAATAATCAGCAATGGGTTGATCCGCTGTGGTAATTCGCTCGGTGGGTCATGGCCCGTACCCCCTTGTGCAAGGGGAGCCTATGACCCAACAGTGATGAAGAGAGATGTATTCTGTTCTGGTCGAACCCTGGACTTGAATTTTTTATAGATTAGATACATTTTGTTTATGATAACGGAGGAAATCTTCATACGATACTTGGTCGCCTGGGGGAGAGACCCTATGTGGGAATTTTACCCATTAAAACACCCTCGATGGCCGACCTCATGCATGTCGGAGGGATCCGGAGTCTCCAGGGGCTAATAATCTACCTAACTAAGGATTGCAAGAAATATTTTATAACAACATCTGAGTATACAAACTCTATTTAATGTTTCTAATATTTTGGACTTTAGTTGTCTACTCAATAAACGAATTTAATTCAATTCAATTAGATTCGATTCGATTCAATTCAATTCATTTGATCTAATCTAAATTAGGTATTATATTATAAGAATTATATTTCTGTATATATTATAGTATATATTTATGTAATATTATTACTACTGCATTGCAGCTTGCAAAGGTTTGCATTTTTTTATTATTATTTATTTATTTGAGGGTAGTATCTATTTCATACGCCTTTTGCACCCGTATATTATGTATCTTATGATTTTTTCCATCGCCTGAAGGTTGCCTGGAAGATATCGCATAAAGCGATAAGGCCGCCTTCTGCACATTGTATTGTACCTCTCATAAAGTATATTTGTATTGTATTTGTGGTATGACTACAGAGTCAGTTTTTGTTGATACCGTCCTTTTATCTATTTCTGCCGCAAAGAAACAAAATTAACGGTGTATCGAAAATCCTCTAATAAGATTAAAGTGAACTACCCTTACATCAGGTGGCCCTTTTTCACGCCTGTACTCCTTATATAATTATAAAAAATTAATGCATTTTTTATATGGTTAATACTTGCGGTTGTGGGTACTTGGTGAAACTTGTAGTACATGATTAGACTTAAATAATATACTGTTTCACGGGTTTTTACAGTATTTTATTAATTATAACCGGTTTCTTTTACACCTTTCGTTAATACCAGAAGATGTGTAAACGAAACTGGTCGTAATAAATAAAATACGATATAAACCCGTGAAACAGTATATTATTTAAGTCTAATCATGTATTTTTTATAATAAGTGAGTGTTTTCATATCCCTTTGTGAGATAAACCAAGTAAACAAATCAAAGAGAGAAACATATCCAATTAGGACACGTCATCAACGTGAGGGTTGTAGAGCTTTCTCTCTCTCTCTTTCTCTCTCATCTCTGTGATCCAGTGATTGCTTTTTAATAATTAAAAATTACTGCTCCTGAATCAGGGTCTGACTTAGGTACCTATTTATAGGCACTAGGCTGAGGGCGCTTTCGTAGAATCGAAATAATAAACTAGCGGAAATAAAAAAGTATAACTGCCTTCCAACAGTTATCAGTTTATCACCCACGGCAAGTATGTACGAGTATAACTCATATATTTGTCAGAATATGTAATAAAAACAATAATGGAAAATATTGTTTGTCTAAAACTGCTGTAACGGTGGTCGAGTGGTTAGGTCTAGTGGTAGAAACCATGCAATGCCATTTACCAATGAGACTTACGTACATTTACCGACTGCTCTAACGGTGAAGGAAAACATCGTGAGGAACCTGCATGTCTGAAGAAATTTAATGTTTCCCAAGGCGTGTGAAATCCACCAATCAGCACTGGGCCCGCTCGGTGGATCATGGCCCGTACCCCCTTATGCAAGGGGAGGCCTGTGCCTCAACAGTAGGGACAATTAATAGGCTGATGAAATGAAAACTGCTAAACGGATTTGTATGGAGTTTTCACGGATATGTTTAAATAAGTCCAGATTGACAACTAGGCCATAGCAGTTTTCGCCTTCGTTAAAAAAAATCTCTTGAAGAGTCTCAGTGGTTCGAGTTTCAGCTCAAATTTATGACCATGGTGACCTTCCCACATCTGGAACTTTGAGGATCTGATGATAACCAGGAAAAAGTAAGGGGTCTCCACAATTGTATGGGGTTTCTTAAATTTTTAATTTAGTTATTTATAACGCGGATGTACTATATTATTAGGGATCCGTACCCCGTAGGGGTAAACGGAAGCCTATTGCTGTATCTGCGTTGTCCGTCCGTCTGTCCGTACGTTTGCACGGCCGTCAAGACTGTTTGTCTGTCAGGCGGGTCTGGTTACTGAACTGACTATGTGAATCAGTGCGAAAGGTGGTCTAGAAGAAATCGCTCTCAGCTATAAGACCGCCTATAGTATTTATCGCTTTATACGCATTGTTTCACACTAAGTTTTAGTGTAATAAATTATATTCATTCATTCAATACCGTATTTTGTGAAAAAAGAGGGTGCAGAAGAGTTCCCTCCTTGATTAGTCCCTGCCGGCTCTAATTACGTTTCCATTGCGTCAGTGTTGCCACAAATTAACTTATCTCAACTTTTTGTTTCATTACTTTAATTTGGGTCCTGAAAATTAGACTTTATTATTCAAATACAGCTTTGCTCTGAAAGGAAAATAATTTGAGAATCAGTAAATGAGAACAGAATGTTGATTTGATTTTACAAATACAGTTAAATTTACATAGATGGAAATGTCAATATTTTGTACATACATACGTAACTCAATATTTTGTAAGTTATAAAACATAACATGGTCTACAACTATCATGAATCAATGGTAAAGTCACCGTCGTCAGCATTCTCAACAGACTGTGGCAGACATGTGGCATCATTGTGCATTCCTACACACAGTATTGGAGCGGCAATCTTGATTCTTCTTCTTCTTAAGCCTTTATTCATCCACTGCTGAATATAGCCCTCTCCTATACATTTCCATGTAGCCCGATTTGCAGTGCTTCTGAGACAAGTCATTTCAGCTCTAGCCCTGATGTCGTCTGACCACCTCGCTGCTGGACGTGCCACACTCCTGCTGGTCGTGCGCGGTCTCCACGTGAGTACTCTGTGGGTCCCCCTGTTGTCGGTTCGCCTAGCCACATGTCCCGCCCATTGCCATTTCAGAGTCGCTATGCGTTTAGCTACATCTGTGACCTTTGCAGTCGGAGGTCTTCGTCTCTTCGGGAGACTCCGAGCATAGCTCGCTCCATGGCTCTTTGGGTAACTTTGGCTTTATGGATGGCCTCAACTTTGCTCAAGCTCAAGCTTGATTGTCTGCAGTTAATTTCGCGAGTGAACAGCCTGCGTGCGAACTCTGTGCGCACTCGGCGTGCCCGTACACTGCATCGCCCAATGGTACACACTAACTTTGCAGCGAATTCGGTACTCCACCGCTGCGTGGACACTCACGAAAACCTTATTCCAGACTCCGACGTATTTTTTATGACTCAAGGGCAATATATTCAGAGAGCTCGAAGGGCTCTTTCCGAGCGTTTAGGCAAGGGTTGAAATACACACAGCACAAACAAACACACCCCCTTACACACCTTCACATACACACACATACCCTATCACTCGCCTTTAATCACATATTTTAATTCTATTTCTATTTATTCTACATATTTAGTGCTATTTAATTAAAATTAATTTTGAGTTATTGTGTAATTGGCGTTATAACTTTTTAGAACAAATGAAAATGAAAAAAAAACATTTATTTGCCCTCAGTACAATACAAATATAATATAATACAATAAAAATGCAATAAAATTAAAACATGATGGCAAATGGGTCCATGACTCAGCATAATGGCTGACGACGACGGGGTGTCCTCAGCCGCTGGTATTCTGCCATGGCCCGACATAAAACAACATTGAAACACACAAAATGACAAAATTAACAAAAACAGAACAAAAGCACAACAAGTTTTTTTTATATGGGGACACCAGCGTCCCAGAATTGCCTTGGCAACAGCGACCCCGAACACATTTTTTGGAACGAGGAACAAGACTTTGTCAATGCACCACGGACAGGTGGCGGTAGATCGTTCCATATTTTGGAGGCAGCGTGCTTGAAGCAATCCTGGGTGCACACTAAGGAATACACAGGAAGTATAAAACGTAAACCTCTATCTCTAAAGCAATAATCCTCGTTGACAGTTTTCCTGTTAAGTTTCTCAAATAAATACTTGGGCGCTTTTAATTTTATGAGTGAATGAAGAAAACATGAATATTTTAATATCCTAGCGTTTTACATATTAAGTACCTTCCTGTGAAGTAGGTGCGGGGTAATGTGGTCCCTCTTACGTATAGGGTAACAGAAACGCATATACGCATTCTGGACTCTTTGAATCGCTTTATTTGTTTTAGCAAACAAGCACGGGCCGAACACAACATCACAGTACTGAAGATGTGACAGTACTAAGCTATTACACAACTGGAATCTCACAGAACTATCCAAAAACG
Organism: Hofmannophila pseudospretella; assembly: GCA_947369225.1. Lineage (NCBI taxonomy): Eukaryota > Metazoa > Arthropoda > Insecta > Lepidoptera > Oecophoridae > Hofmannophila > Hofmannophila pseudospretella. The sequence goes on from OX376324.1 coordinate 2,178,126, forward strand.
GTCGCAATTTGTACAATGTCTTTAATGATCCAAAGCATTTACCAATCTTTTGTTGTACATGATTCTCGAATCTTAAGTTTTCACAAGTACTATTATAATTGTATTGCTGTACAATAATAACCTGTAATAAAATAAAATAAAATAAAATTTCGCAGATGGTCATCGACACTAGCACCTACTCGTACATGTTAAATAGTAGAAAAAGTAATATACTATACAAAGTTATTGACCGAGTAAGTTACCTATAGATGCACTTTCATCGTGCTCTTTAACACTTTAACATCTTTAACACTTGCTCCATAGAATTGTCCGACAAAAGGACACGTCATAGTGCATGAACACGATTCTTTTGATGTCACAATGGCAGTTATTTTGCTTCAGGTTTTATTGTGGGATAATATCGGAACAGATATGAAACCACGAGTACGACTTTTCCTTACATTATAAGGTAAATACAACTGTTATATAATCTATTATTAAAAAAAATATTAAATGGAAAATAAAACAGTAGTTTATCCAACTGTCATGCAATGATATATATTTTAACACGAGTGCTACATAGATAGTACGAGTGTTAAAATAACCATTGCGTGCAGTGGTATATAAGAATTTTTCTACGACCCCGGAATACCTCTAAAAGGTAGGTAATAATACCTACAAACTGATTTCCAATATCCACTAACACACTGTTTTAGGCAAGAAATTAAAAAAACATTCGAGAGGCAATTAGTACATAGCACAAATGTCCGATATCCAATGACTAATGTTCAATGTGCAGTGTCCAACGTACAGTATCCAATGTATAACTCCTATGTTCATTTTCTAATTGGATTCCAATTGGAATCCAATCATTATGCAATTGCATAAATCATCGTTTCTCAACCTGGGGGTCATTTAGGAATATGGGGGCTCGCAATGTGTCCAAAAAATGAGACGCGTATGGTGTCTAGTTCGATATTTGTGGCAAGAGTAAACATTCTTTGTCAAGTTAGTAATGTAAACCTTTGATAAGCGTTAAATTAATTAAAATAATATAGTGAGGGGGTCGCAAGGTTTATCACCTAACTTTTTGGCTTTGTAGTGGGTCGCGTCACTAAAAAGGTTGAGAAACAATGGTATAAATAAACAAATTAAAAAGTCACATTTTATTACAGCACCTGTTATATTAAAATATTTCATTTTAACACGACTTTGTTTTAACCACTGATTTTAGTTTTATAGGTATTGAAGAAATTACAAAATGGGAGTAGATTAACATAATTACTTCATATACTACATATTACTTTGCTCTTAGCGATAAGGCTGCCTAAATTGTACTTCACTATTTCCTTTTCTATCTCATGTTAGTTATTTTATATTTGTGCAATTTAATTTAATTTAATTTAATTGTTCACTTTAAATGAAATGAAATTTATTCGCCAGAACATAGTGAAAATTACAGGTGATTTAAAAATCATAGGTATCATATGTTCCACCGACAACGGTATGCAAATCTTTCCTGCTATTTGTTAGTGTCGTTGATATACTCTTTTATGGAGTAATAACATTTGTTTAGAAGCCACTTGGAAATGTTAGTTTTACATTCGCTAGCAGGACCATTTGTAAGGCGACTAGGCAGATTATTATACACTAAAATTGCCATACAGAAGGAATTCTTTTTATACAAGTCTACTTTGGAATTTGGCAAATAGAGACGGTTCTTGTATCGTGTAGACCTCGGGAAGACATCAGCGTGTGTTTTGAAATATTGCGGATATTGTCGAACGAAAATACACATCTGCTTAATGTACATACATGGTACGGGCAAAATTTGTGAACGTACAACATTAACCACTAATTACTTTTACTTTACTTCGTACCTAATTATGTAAAATAAAATTAAAAATCATTGCCCCACTGTTTCGCCCCGTTGTTAAAAAAAATTATAAGTAGATTGGCCAATGACTGAGGACTGTCATAAGTCGTTCCCAAACGAACTCTCCAATTTGAAAGTTTTAATGGAGATTGGGGCCGACGGAAACAAGCCCGCCCCGGATGGCGTAAGCTTCATACGTTTTACAGTGAAACTGTTCTCGGGCGAAAGAAGGTCAAAGCGGTTGTAAATTTAAAAAAAAGTTAAATACACTTTATTGCACAAATATAAAATAACAAACATGAGATAGAAAAGGAAATAGTGAAATACAATTTAGGCGGCCTTATCGCTAAGAGCGATATTTTCCAGGCAACCTTCGGGCAGAGGAAATGATATCGAGAAAAAGGTAGTAGGTGTGCAAGGTTTATGGAAAACGTTATATAAGAGAATTTTATTTACAATAATAACATATAATACTAAGTACATAAAATAAATAGGCAGATATATATATGTATACTTAAATAGATATTGATAAACATACATAGACTACATAAACTAAAATATATAATGAGTACATAACATACAGGAAAAGCAGAATAACAACCAGGGTAGATAAAAGGAAAGGAAAGTTTAAAGAGGTAGGGTTAATTGAGGGATGCAGACAATAGAACTGAGGTAGTTTTTGAAGCGAAGGTCGGTGGCGTCGTGGCTAGGACGTCGGACTTCCATGCGGGAGGTCCAAGTTCGAAACCAGGCAATGCCATGTACCAATGAGTTTTACGGCTTTTTCGAAAGACTTAAGTATATTTACCGACTGATCTGACGGTGAAGGAAAACATCGTGAGGAAACCTGCACACTGAGATAACCATTGTGTGCAATGAGGAAGGCAAATGGCAAACCACCCCATTAAATCAGCCACGAGAGTCGTTCTATGTGGTTTCCTTAGAATGATCACGACCCTCAGCAATGAGGGACACGACTTAGAAGAGAAGAGTTTTTGAAGACTAATGCGTATGTTACATTTAGATAAAGAATAATTATTGTGAGCGTGTAAAGCGTTATCGATCGCGGCCATGTTCGAATGGAAGTTTTTTCTGTCGTTCGCAAATTGTACATAAGGGTGATACTACAGGAGGAGGAGTCCTCAACAGCGGTTATTTTTATTAACAGACAGACAGACAGACGGACAACAAAGATATTCAATGATATTCAATGATTTCAACAAAGATGTTCCGTTTTTTTCCTTTTGAGATTCGGAACCCTAAAAAAGAGGGGATTTCTCTACAGATAGAAAAAAATAATTGCTAATTGGCAAAAATAGTATATAATAAATTAATTTTAATTTCTTTATATATATAAATTAGCTACGACAAACAGGCAGACGGGCCACCTGATGGTAAGTAGTCGCCGTCGCCTAGAGACACGTGCAGTACCAAGGGCATTGCTTGTATGTTGCCGGCCGTGGAGGGAGAGGACTTTTTTAACGTTCTTTTTGAAGCATCCCATGTCATAGCGCTGTGGAAAAACGTCGGGTGGAAGAGAGTTCCACATTTTGCAGGTGCGAAGTAGAAACGTTCGTGTGAAACGGGTCGTGGTAGACACCCAAGGCTTTAGAAAGTACGGGTGAAAATTGAGCCGCCGACGAGTGGTGCGATTCAAGAAAGTAGACGACGGCACCAATTTAAGTAACTAAATATTCATGTAGGTAGCACAAGCACGAAGTTTGTAATGTAATATGGCTTAAACTCCAGCATAACTTCATGCTATCTACATATCGGCCGCGGGCGCTTGTTACCTTCAAATTGGGGTTCTTTTTGGGAACATAACTTGGGGAATATTGTTATTTTAACATTTCGAGGCGGACTTGACCTTGACGGATTATTGATTTCACTAAGTTACTCCAAATAATCATTAATCTCTAACGTATAACTCTTTAAACAAAGATGTTCACCGTTCACAGTACTCCAGTTAAAAGTTTTACGTGTAAGTATATAAAATGGTTTTTGTTAACATCCTGTATAAGTAGCTGTTATTGTAAAAACCGGCTAAGTGTGAGTCGGGCCTCACGCTATGAGGATCCGTATTAAAGGTCTATAATGTGTTAATTATGAGCAAACAATCTTTTTGATGTTTTGGTTACGTACATCATCAGCCTATCAAGGTCCCCAATGTTGGGGTATAAATCCAGTAAAAAAAATACCAGCTTCTTATCTTATGATAGGACGCCGGGAATAACCCCAGCGGCACTTCGACCCTTGAGGATCATTTGTGCCTACCCCATTTTACACACTGGTCATCTCAGTGTGCAGGTTTCCTCACGATATTTTCCTTCACCGTTAGAGCAGTTGGTAAATGTACGTAAGTCTTCGAAAAATACGAAAAACTCATTGGTACATGGACTGCATGGTTTCGAACCCGGACCTCCCGCACGGGAGTCCGGTGCCCAGCCACTGTGCTACCGACCCTTTATATTAGGGATGTTACGGAGGTGATTTTACCGGAACCAGAGTCCAAACCGAAGGTTTTAAATTGATTTATCGGAGTCGGAACCGGAGTCGGAGGCGGAGGTAGAAGAGAGATGTTCAGAAGAAGTTCAAATTTTAAACCGTTTTTTTAAATTATGATGACGTTTGCGGCAATAAAAGATGTTCCTTTAGAGAGTAGTGTAGGAATACATAAATAATAATACATAAATGTATTCCTACACTATTTAATAAAATATTGATATTTGAATATGTTTGCTCACAAATTTTCGGTATAACCTCCGATTCAAAATTATCGGAGCCAAAGTCGGAGCCGGAGGTGTAAAATCAATCGGAAGTTCCGAACTTTCGGAGCGGAGTCGAAGCTCCGTAACAAGAAGGGTCGTAAAGAAAAGGGTCTCACCGTCAACTCCCCCCATTTCACTTCCAGGGTCAACTCATAGTCCAACTTATGGCAATGGGTTTTACGCATTTTCATTTCTAATGTATGTAATGATTCGTTTTTGTTATCATTTTGTATAGCAACTATCCAACTATATTAAAACTAGTCTTTATCGTCGTAAACAATCTTATGAATGGCCGGAAAATAACAGCATACCTGATAGGTAAGGTAAGTGAAACGCTGTATAAAGGCGCGGTCACAATGAAATTAATTCTAGTTAGTATTTCTCTTAATTTCTCTTCTTCTTCTTCTAAGGGGCATGCCCCTGTGCTGCAACAGTCTCCATCCGATTCTGCTTAAACTCCTGGTACGCCGCCTTCTCCTTAAACTCCTGGTACGACGAACTGCCGCTCCAATCCTTTAACAGCTCCATATATCCAATCTTGGGACGACCTCTCTGTCGTTTTTCTTAAATTTTCCCTTCTATTATGGATTTAATTAAATCATTATGTCTGACTGTGGTCGAGACAAAACGCAAATGTGCATGAGAGGATGTATGTGAGGGGTGTGTGCGTGAGAGGGTGTGTGTGAGGGGGTGAGCGTGAGGTGGTGTGTGTGTGTGTGTGATGTGTGGTGTGTATGTGTATAGTGTGTGTGAGTGGGTGTATGTTAGTAGGTGTAAGGGTCAGTGTGCGTCCATAAGACTCAACTTTTTTTAATTATATTTTATTGGTAACAATATTTTTTCCGTAACAAAGTAATCAAGTGTCAATAGCCAATTTTTAACTATTTCTTTGCAGGAATATTTGAACAGTTTAGGATGGAGAGGAGTTTTTCGGCTCTTTTTGTATAAGAAAGGGCATTGATCAGAAGGTGTTCGCTGTGCAAAATGGGTCCTTCTTATTTTTGTGGTTCATAATTTAATATGTTTTGACCTTGTTGGATTCTGCACGGTGGTGGGGGCCATTTTGTGAAAGCGCAAAATAGTCGAGCTTATAAAGCAATCCTATTAGTACATTTTTCTACTTAGCTTAGTTTAGCTCTAGTGAACACTGCCTTAGGCTAGAGGATTTGTACTAACGACGTCCTTTCCCGGCTCGGATTGTAAAAGAAAACAAAGGGAACGTTTTCTTGGCGAGTGATTAAATTTCGCCCAAGAGGTGGTACCACCCCAGGCTGACTCTATACAGAGTCTTTTTTTTAATTTTCTTTTAAATAAGGAGAGCAGAAGAGCAAACGGACCACCTAATGTTAACTGGTCACCGTTGCCCATAAACATCTCACCTCAAAAATCAGTTTTTGATGCGCTGCTAACCTTGAGGACTAAGATGGATTGCCTCATGTGCCGGAAATTAAATACATACTTTCACCATGACAATAAAGCAATCCTAATGGTACATTTTTCTTCTTAGCTTACCTTAGCTCTGATGAACACACCGTTAGGCTAGAGGATTGTACAAATGACGTACTTTCCCTGGCTCGGATGGTAAATGAAAACAAAGGGAACGTTTCCTTGGCAAGTGATTAAATTTTGCCCAAGAGGTTGTACCACCCCAGGCTAACTCTGAGCAGAGTCATACCACCTTCACCATGTTTTCTTTTTAATATTGTCTTTTGTGCTGGACTTCTAAGGAGGCCTGCTATACCAATAAAGCAATCCTATTGGTACATTTTTCTACTTAGCTTAGCTTAGTTCTAGTGAACAATTCCTTAGGCTAGAGGATTGTACTAACGACGTCCTCACTCGAGCTCGGATGGTAAATGAAAACAAAGGGAACGTTTCCTTGGCGAGTGATTAAATTTCGCCCAAGAGGGCCCGGGTAATGGAGGGAAATGGACTCGGCTTGATACGGAATTAATAATGAATGACGAGACGAAAAGCAATGTGGGTGGACGGTTACGGGTATTGTGAATACTCGTACGTGTTGCTATTTTTAAATAACAGGCGACTTTTGACCCCAAAATAATCACAAAATACTCTACTTTTTGTCGGAAAATGACCACTTTTTGTCTGCAGCAATAAGCTGAGTTGAGGTCCTTTTCACAATAACAACAAATTGAAATTGAAAACGTTTATTTAGCACTGTAAACACCAGAATATAGAACACAATACAGAAGTATACAAAGATTAATACATGCAGCACAAAACATCCGGTGCCAAAAAGGGTACACCAGCTCAGCATAATGCTGAGGCAATCCACAGCGCTGATTTTCAGCTGGCCCCTCAGTGACTTTTCATCAGACCATCAGACATGATTTCAATAAGTTTACCTTTGACTACATAATTATTTTATTATAATTATAACTGTTTCGGTCATTGCGATGTGTGAAATAAACATATTACTTACTTACTTCTAGAAACGACCAATTCTTGAAATGTGTATTTTTTGTTATGTAAAGCATTCTTGTGTTCTATTATTAATAATTAATAATGAATGACGAGACGAAACGTAGTGTGGGTGGAAGGTTTCGGATATTCTGAATACGTGTTGCTATTTTTAAACGACAGGCGAAATCTTATTATACTATATTGTTTTGTCTTGACTAGCAGATTACTTATAAATAAAAAACGGCTAAGTGCGAGTCGGGTCTCATATTCTTTATTTATAATAATATTTTTTTTGTAATCTATTTGTTTTGAGGCTTCGGCCCAGCCCTATTTTATAATATCAATTTCCTCAGCATAAACAGTGGAATGTTTCGCTTTATCTATAGGATTTCGTACTATAAAGACTATTTGTAAGTATTGAATGAAACTTTTTTACTGTCTTTGCCCACAAATTACAAACTATTACAAATGTATGAAGTTTTAGTAATAGTTATTTAAGTAAAAGATATGAACTATATTCTACCCAAATTTGAAGATCCTAGATAATACCGTTCATGAGTTAGGCCTGATAACAAAGTGGTCTTAAATTGTCAACTTTGACGAGGGACTTTGGTTGTTATTTCTATATGAAATAAATTATAAAAATATATTCCAACTCCCCACTTTGTTAGCTCTAAACAACGATACCCCACAGGATGGCATAAAAATTTTTTTTATTGTAGAGATGTTTTACTTGCATGAGATCCCTAAAATATAATTCTACAAAAATTTTATAATCTATTTCGGATTTGGGTCAAGGGAATACAGCCTATGTGAAATTTTGAAGGCTGTATAATTTTTTTCTTTAATTATGACCCCTGCTAGTGTACACACTGCAATTTGGCCAATGACCGTGTTAGAATCTTGAAAATCACTCGAACGTTTTGGCGTCTATTTTGAAAAAACAGCTTACCAACATCGAGAATATGGGAGAGTCGTATGCATCAGGAATGCCTAGTGCCTTGCATTCGAAGTGCAATTGGAGGTTAAATTGCCGAACTTACACCATCTGTAGTTTTTCACTGCCATTTCACTGTCTTATATAACGTTCACTTATCACGGACGATTTTTAGGTAAAATACACTAGTTTTACAAAAAAAATACCACTGTAAACCGTTTTTAAACAATAAAATAGGCCGAACACGCCATGACAGCATGAACGTTCAACATCACCTCTAAGTCTGTATATTTTGAATTATAAAAGTGCGTGACTTTTCCCCTTCGAAGTACTGATCCCTAAAAACAGAAACATTTTAGAATAAAATCATTGAAATTACCATAGATAAAAATACATTCCCCAGTTCACCACACGGATCTCTGAAAAAAAAGGTCCAATCTTGCCTGCCAGTGACATGGCCTATCGTAGAATGTCAGACCATTGTTGCGGGCGCCAGATTTTTTTATCAAATTTTTTATCTATACCTACCTACTCAACTTCTATCCAAAGATACGTCTTGTCACTTTCAGTTTTTTTTTATTTATTGTGACTTTGCGATATGGGGTATACGTATACCTCCGACTTTGTCGTTTATCTCAAAAGATCGTGACCTTTAGCCACTGTCCTGGACAGTAAGATTTTGCACGAACTGTCCTTCCCACTTGCAAAGCAAAGTACGTTAAGTAAAGTAGCCCACAATAATAAAAAAATAGAACTTATCACTGAGTTTCCTATTCTAAGATTAACTAGTATAACAATTCGTCATAGAAAAAATATCCGAAGGTTTTAACGAACACACTGAATACTATCTTAATTCATTTATTTGCACTAAGTATACTTACAAGGGACATAAACAAAACAGCTTTGTTCCCCAGACATAGGTAATAATTATAGTGATATTTATATTTCGAGAAATATGTTCAAGCGCTAGCAGCTCTTTTCCATCCACAGCTACAGATTTCACCATTCCGCTTTAGCATCCATTATTAATACAAGAGACGTACATTTTGAGAACGTTCCATCAATTTATTAGCACTAAGTTTCCTTTTGAGTTCCCGGGACACTCAATAGGCTCTTGAATTTAGGGACGCGCAAATGTAAGACTATTATTGTTGGTCCTGGTATTGGGACCACAGATTAGTAAGGTGTTTGTTTTGGTCTTGGGGTTGTGTAGGGTTCACTTAACCTTGAACATAGGTTAATGATAGTACAGTGAAGTGAGATGTCTGTGAGCGACGGTGACCACTTTTGTGGAACTTAGGTGGCACGGTTGCTCGCCTGCTATCCTTATTTAATAAAAAAAATTAGGTAACATAATATCTTTTAAATTGGTAAGTTAATTATTTTTGTTTAGTTAGCATTTTGTCATGCTAGGCATACTCTAATGAATTAATTAATACTCTAATAATGAATTAATTAATACGCGATAGCTCAGTTGATTACAGCAGTACCAAGGAAAGGCAAGGTCCCAGGGTCAAATCCTGTTTGCGGAACATTTTTCACACTTTTTCTAATATATTAAATTAATCATTTAGCGAACGCATGCACCTCTCTAGTGGTAGAGCCAAGAATCCATTGTGTCGCTGAGTTAGCGAAGATATTTCTCCGTGTTAAAAGTCACGTTTTTTTTTGGCAAAACTAAATCTTCGATATCTCTCGACTGCTACCAACTCCACTCTCACTACCAAGTTTGTAAGTCGGAGGTCCTCGCATTGAGAATAAAACATTTCGTCTTTCGACTTTTATAATATTTACAAAACCAAGACCACAAGACCAATCTGTTTGCGTTTAGTCACATCACTACCTGAAACCGGGAGGTTTCCGTAGGCTTACGCGGAATAATTAAATGGCACCTTAAGTGGTGTTTAATGAGAAGTAAAGTCAGATTTAAGTGGAAGTCGATAAGTGGTTTAAAGAGTGAAGGGCGCGTACTAGGGAAGGAACGGAATTAATGGTCACCTTCTTGGGTAAATTGTTAAATAACCATGTTTGACAGTGACCTTTGTACGAAACGTTCTTAAGGTTTCTGACGGAACTTGGTCACCATCTCCCATAGACATCTCACCTCACTGTATTATTATTAGAGGGTTTTTGATGCGCTGCTAACAAATGGTCGAAAATATCACACTGTGACAATGAGTAGTCATTTCCTATCCACATCCCGATAATATCAACTCCCAACTACCCTCTCTTCCTGTACTGCGACGAGCTCGCGGCCATAGCTCCAGTCGGTCCAGGTCCGCGTTGAGAGGTGCACCGAAATTGTGTTAAAAAAATAGAATCGCAAAAGGACTGTGTGAATCCTGGTTACCGAGGATTACTAGCTGGGATTACGATATCAGAGGAAAATGATCTGTGCGCCAATCGATACCGGCCAACACCGAAAAAAAGTCATGAGTAGGTACTCCTTTTTTTTCCTCTTAAACTCTGTCCCCGTCATTGTCACACCACTATCACCGTGTTAAAATTACCTATGTAACTTGCGTTACATGTCGATTATCTAAAGCTGGTACGTTCACAGTACTCACACCAATGCAATTTCATTATACAGTATGTATCAATTAGCACTTATACACAATTACACGAGATTGTCCTCTTAAAGTTTTGCCAGATCCAATTGTTTCATAAGACTGTATTCTAACCTCAAAATAAACAATATTTACAATAATGCGCGTCGGTCGGATGACTGAGCGCTAAGAGGTTTAAACTTGTAAACATCACACTGTATTTCTTAATAGTAGTAAAAACAAAACAATAACAATCTCAGTCACGCTCATAAGCTTGTCCGCGTGCGAGTGAGACAGGGAGACTTTTCATGTTGCGTATGCAGTGTGACGTCATGCCGCGTGCTCACAGACACTACACAAACGCAATGTGTGAATGTGTTGTACGTGCCAGCTTTAGATAATCGAGCTGTATCAGAACGCAAGTCTGCCCAGCAACGCACAACACTGCTCAATATAATAGTAATTAATTTAATTAACTATAATAGTAATTAATTTATTTAACTAAATTATTCGAGTCGAGACTGAACCATGCTCCCCTACAATGCTTGATTTATCACCCAATTAGTGCTGTTTCGACTCAATTTCCATGATGGCTTTATAAATCTTTGTTTACGATTTATTTCCTTAGATACTAAAATCAGATAGGAGTGCGATACTTTTTTATTTTTTTTGTTACCTCTGCTCAAAAGAGCGTCGGCACAGTGGCTAGGTCCGGTGTCCTAGCTACTCCGGAGTCCGGTGACTCCCATGCGGGAGGTCCGGGTTCGAAACCGTGCAGTGCCCTGTACCAATGAGTTTTTCGTATTTTTCGAAGACTTACGTACATTTACAGACTGTTCTAACGGTGAAGGAAAACATAATGAGGAAACCTGTAGATCCTCAAGGGTCGAAGTGCCGCTCGCCCCCACCCCCCTTTATTATTACTATTATAGAGTGTCAAATAATAATACCACTTACTTTTTTTTAAATAATCAACCTTTAATATTTGAATAAAAGAAAAGTCTAAAATAATAGTAGATCTAAAACTAAACTTAGACTAAAAAGAAAATTAAAACTAAAGTTTTTAAAAAATGGGCTAAGTCTTCCACATCCGGCAGTGTACCTAAGAGACTGGCTACATTTACCGACTGCTCTAACGGTGAAGGAAAATATCACGAGGAAACCTGCACACTGAGATGACCAGTGAGACGGCCGAAGGGGTTTGAATGGGGTAGGCACAAAAGATTCTCAACGATCGAAGTGCCGCTGGGGTTATTCCCGGCCCCCTATCATAAGATAAGATACATCTGCTCAAAAATGGTCCTATTTATCGTCAGAAAACTCTGCTGGCTCGTGTTGCGATAATCGTTAGATGCGTATTAGATAATCTACTATATTTAACACCCGACAAATAAGAATAAGAATAGTTTATTTGTGCGGTAAGATTACAAAGGATTCATAGTCCATACACCAGTAGGAACTTAAGCTGGAGCTTAAATAGGTGGGTGTTTATAAAATTGATACGTAAGTTTGTTTGTCTGTGGCATCTTAACAACCCATGATCCGATTTAGACGCGGATTTTCTCAAGAGTATTCTTAGCCATGTCTGATAAAAACGTTTCGGATCAGGGGTTTTCAAAATCTTAGAGTATCAAATCAAATCAAACTTTTTTATTGTAAGTAATTACATTAAAGTACATTTTTACAACGTCATGTTTTACTCTACCGCTTCGTAAGGTGCTGTAGCTGAAAGGAAACGAGCGGCGCAACTTTCAGCAGCACGTCTTTTGAAATAAATATATCTTACAATAATAATAAATCGTTTATTTCAGGCAAAATGCAACCCATTAATAAATACAAATGTAAAATAGAACTAAACAAATAATAAAACTAAGTACTAAATTATACTACATTACGTTATTTTTTGTTCGGACTCCGGTGCATGCGCAACCAACTCTTAAACAATACATTTTCAAATCAATTGTCATTGAGGACAGACACTAACTCATTTTTAGAGTCACTCACTATATGCTAGCACGTTGAGACTCTGTTCCTCAGCACCGCGGAATAATCAGGGATCCTGGCGTCGGCGAACATGCTCGACGCGCTGCAGTAACAATAATTATGAATACAATCATATATATAACACAATGTGCAGAGCTGGAGCTGAATTTAGGACCAAGCCTCTTTATCATTTAAGTAGTCATTTATTTTATAATAACCCTTTTTACATAAGGTCCGTCTGATGTGGGTCTTAAATTTTTTCTCTGTCATATTTATTACAGTATCAGGTATCTAATTATAAAATCGTACACAGTGACCCTAACTTTGATGTATGATGGGATTTCTGGAACGGTAACAGTCGGATATATCGAGCTTGAACTTAGATGTTAGAACCATAGTCCCCCCCCCCCCCCCACATCTGCAACCTTGAGGATCTCGGAAAAGTAAGGAGATCTCCACAATAGTAACTTGGGGGCTATTTAATCGTTATTATAATAATAATTTGAATCATACATCAGCAGCCCACTCTAGTCCACTGCTGGACATAGTCTCTCAGGCGCGCCATTGAGCCCGATCTTTGGCTCTTCTCATCCAGTCGCTGCCAGCCACCTTGCGTAGATCGTCGCTCCATCTAGCAGGGGGGCGCCCCACACTACGCCTGGTCTCCACTACAGAACTCGTCTCGTCTCGTCCACGTATTACTTACTTACTTACTTTTTTTTACCCCGGCGGTTGTAGGTACTGCACAGATGTGATCGGCCCACTGCCACTTCAGCTTGCTAATCTTATGAACTATGTCGATAACTTTTGTCCCTCCTCTCTCTCTCTTTCTTAGATTTGATCCAGCAGAGATACTCCGAGCACAGCTCTTTCCATAACACGCTGAGCGACTTTCAATTTGTGAACCAGAATAAAAATTAGATTAAATTTAAATGATTGAATAAAAAATTATTTGCCACACATAACACGATAAATACATTTCAATATAACTATGACTGAAAGTAAGTTTAGATGCATATGTGGCAAAAGGGTCCATAACTCAGCATTATGCTGTGACGAATTAAATTAAAAAATTATTGAATTTAATTTAGAGTTTTTTTTTATTGACTACTAAACCCGCATTTGACCTCGATCTCGCCTGATGGTAAGCGACGATGAGGTCGACGATGGAGCACGCGGGTCCAGTAAATGCCTATCCACTCTGGCCTTGAAGATCCCAAGGTTGTAGGTTTCGGGAAATACAAACGCCGGCAGGCTGTTCCATTCCTTAGCCGTTCGCATAATGAACGAAGAAGCAAATCGCTTCGTAGTTATTGAATTATGGAATTACATAACAATAAAAATTCAAGCAAAGGGTCAATGCCAAGAATATTACGGTCAGACTTCCAACGAGACCAATGACAGAAGGAAGAAAAAGCCTGCGGCGTAATATCCGGGCTTTGGCGATTAAAAAGAAAAAAGCTTGTCAAATGCGAGCCGTGCCGCCGGCGACAGGGTTCCGTAGTAATTAAAAAACGTTTTGTGTCGTGGATATTGGCCACTTGTTGTACAGTTGAGAGTTCTTTTTGTTGCAATTTTAGTTTTTTTGTTGTTTGTTTAATCAATCAAGTGTTTTTAAACAATATGTACTTACAACTACAGTGTGGGTCTTTTTATAAACGATAGTTACATACAACTTTATCATTTAGGTCAGGTTTACAAACGACGACGTTTTCGTTTAAAGCAGTCGGTAAAGTAAAATCTTTGGAAATAAAAAAAAAGAAAACAAAGAAAGAAAGAATGTATTTCCAATATCGAATAAATATATTTATTTTTATACACATACAAACAGTTAGGTACAGAAGATAAAAAAAATATAACCACGAAAACCAAAAACCACTTTATTTGGATCAGTCCCGTTAAATCGAACCCGGATCTTCCGTTTGGGTGTCCCGTGTCTTAGCCACTACGCTACAACCACTTTTATGAAAGATCTTTTTATCATTGTATGTTATTTAATATATTTTTTAATGTTATAATTATGGACTCTTTTGTCTGATTTAATAAATGATTTAATTTAATTTAATTTAAAAGTGGCTGTGACATGGTAGCTAAAACATGTGACCCCAAACGGAAAATCCTGGTTCGATTTAAGTAATTAAATACTGACTAATCTACATAACTAATAAATCTAATTTATAACTATTGCCATGTCATGCCTACTCTTTATAATAACTCATCCAGTTATTAGCAAAACAAACTTAATTTCAGAATGACAATTGACAATGGCGTGAAAATGACGGATAAATGAATTTCAGAGCATTGTCCAATAACAAATTTAATAACAAAGTTAGTCAAGTGACGAACTTAAACACAATATCTGTATACAAAATGACGCCTACGGAATCCTACGAAATTATGGCAGCTCGAGCGTGACGCCACGGAAATTGTTTTTCGAATTTCGAATCAGAGCGGCACCTCATTAACGGCCGCGCAACTTTCGCTTCCCGCCAAAAATGTTGGCGCGATTTAAATCAACGTTTAATTATTTAGGTAAAAAGAAACTTGGATGGAAAAAGTTGCCAGTATTCTTGTCTTTTCTTTCTTTCTGGCCAGTGTTTTAATAACAGGTGGTTTTAAACAGTAATTTATATTGTAATGTGGAATAACAGTAGTAGCAAAAAAATTTTTTTTAATTTCGTAAATAGTTCATCATCATCAGCAGCCTACTCTAGTCCACTGCTGGACATAGGCTTCACCCAGGGCGCGCCATTGAGCCCGAGCCCTTACGCAAACCGTCGCTCCATCTAGCAGGGACGCCCGTCCCACACTACGTTTGCCCAAACGCGGTCTCCACTCCAGAACTCGTCTACCCCGAACCGAAAATAGTTATTTTTGGCCAATTGTCATTAAAAGCACTTAGAAAGAAAGAAAGAAAAACATATTAATTTAAAATTGCATTATGCATACATGATTAATTATAAAAAAATTGAAATAAAAAAAAAACAACACAATGTTAAAAAAACACACGACACACACACATGACTGGAAACTCACTTTTGACTAAAAATGTTTTAATGAAACATAGGTACTCATAACTTTAGCAAATACTTGAGCTTCGGCGGCA
Source organism: Hofmannophila pseudospretella (assembly GCA_947369225.1). Taxonomy (NCBI): domain Eukaryota; kingdom Metazoa; phylum Arthropoda; class Insecta; order Lepidoptera; family Oecophoridae; genus Hofmannophila; species Hofmannophila pseudospretella. Next base: position 2,193,745 of record OX376324.1, read on the forward strand.
CAGTGGCTAGAAAACCGGACTCTGATGCCAGAGGTCCGGGCTCGAAACCGTGCAGTGCCATGTACCAATGAGTTTTTCGTATTTTTCGAAGACTTACGTACATTTACGGACTGCTTTAACGGTGAAGGGAAACATCGTAAGGAAACCTGCACACTGAGATGACCAGTGTGTAAAATGGGTCAGGCACAAAAGATCCTCAAGGGTCGAAGTGCCGCTGGGATTATTCTCCGACCCTATCATAAGATAAGAATAAGATTGGCAAATACTTAGGTAGTATATTTTGTCGTAAAAGGCGTCTAAAAGCGGCTTTGATCGTTCATTGGCGGGAAGACAGCAACGTGCTATGGTCGCACGCTGCTGTGACGGGAGGAACCGGGAGGTGGAATGTACACCTCCCAGGAGGAGCCCAAGGCAAATGCTAGGAGGGCACCGGTGCGTTCCACTGGAGATCCCGGAGCCCTCCGATAAGCACGAGGCCGGCCATCGAGGGAGTTTTAGTGAGTGGAAATCTCACATAACCCAGTCTCTCCCCCAGGAGGCTGGGTATCAAAATATAATTTTAAGTTATATTGTGACAAAAGGAACTTTTAACTAATCGCAACAAATCCTTTTAATTATTCATACTGAGTCGCCCTGCAAGCTGTAAAGGTATTTTCACTGGGTTTTTTTACTACAAATTGTTTTCACCGAAATTCTACAAGAAGTCGTTGGCCGCTACGCCGTAGCGCCGCGGGCTACGAGAGTTACGCGTGTAGCTAAAATACACAGATTATGACTTCCATCCCTTTCCCACTAAACAATGTTGTACTTTCCCATTGAATTAATAATCATGGAAGCAGGACTCTTTAATTTATCGTATAGTAATAAAATTTTATTGCAAGGAAGATTTGCAATCCAATTTATTTATTTTTTAATTATAATAGTAACAACCCTGAGTGCCAATAATTTTACTTAAAAAAAACATTTGATCATAGATTGCCGAGTCCCAACAGACAAAAAAAAATATGTACCAATAGCTTGAAATTGGATTTGAAAAACCAGAAAAGCCGACAAAAAATGCTCGATATTTACATACAAATTAGTACTACCTATATTTGACTTCCAGCTAGTCCAATGTCACAGCGGGAGAAACTGGCGAATGTTGCCTCCATGTAATACAATGCTCGCTTTTTGCACAATGTATTGTGACTAGTAACTCCGTGTGCCATTTTTTCACTTTAGTTCACTGAAAAAACAGCTTGTTTGATTCAAAGTTCAAAGCGTTTATTCCATGTAACAAAATACGTTACATTTAGACTGTCACGTTTTACAAAAAATTCTGAAGCTTAGATATATTGTCTAAATTATTCTATTGATTCATTATAAATATGATGTAAATATGTCCTATAATAAATCAATCATTGGATATCATCATTATAATTATATGGGTCGAACATTCTTTTCGGTACACTGATGTATTCGTTTTTATAATGCATTATTATCAAAAAATCTTTTTATAATAGGTACGTTTAATTTGCATTGATTCTGAGTATATAAAGTACTTAACATTATTCAATTGGACACTATATTTGATAGACATGATTAATATCTTGGTTGAAATGAACAAGCTTGGTAGGTTCATATTGAAACAAGTGCTGTTTGAATTAAACGATCTTTTTTCAGTGTTATCTTTCCATACATACTAATTCATTGCACCCACTGAAATTTTGTAACGCGTTTATCCCCAGTTTTACTCCATTTGTGGAGATGACGTATGACTTTGTTGGCTTATTTTCAGTTCTACGAAAGTCGTAGCGCCTCTACGACTTACGACAGAATATAACTTGTTTTACTAGACTTGTGTCCTGGTTTGTGAGTGTTCCGGGCACAACTTATATTCTTTTAAATAAAAAGGAAGTACCCATGCATTAGAGCGTCGGTGGCACAGTGGCTAGGACACCGGACTACTATGCGACAGGTCCGGGTTCGAAACCGTGCAGTGCCATGTACCAATTAGTTTCGTATTTTTCGCCTTAGTCGCCTCGTACGACACCCATGGGAAGAGATGGGGTGGTGCTATTCTTTAGGGTTAGTATCACATGGCACTATATTGTTGAATAGTAATTTTTGCTACTGTCACGTAATTACAGCCATTGTAACAGGAGAGTTAGTTTCGTTACGCTCGTATTACAATAGATACGAATGTTACAATGGCTTTACGTGTAGTTGCAAACAATACTTTTTCTACGACCATGAAATACCTGTAATCTGTTATTTGAACATATATAAACTCTCTTACGTCCATAATCCCCGAAGGCGTAGATAGAGAAACGGTGGAACTGTATAATCAAAGGTAGTTCCCCCTTTTCGCCGTCAGATTTGGTGGACAAACGTGATAGGTGGCGAGCCTACCGCCGTCTTTATGTGTAGAATAGTATCCACTAAGATCTTTTGTCGCCTCGTACAACACCCACGGGAAGAGTTGGGGTGGTGCTATTCTTTAGGACCGGTACCACATAGCACTATATTATTATAAAGATAAAAATAATGTATTAATAATAAATAGATAATAAGTATTGCTAGTAAAAATACTGAACAATAAATCTAAAAAACAACCTAAGGGGATAATTTTCAATATAACAAATAAAATTCCACGTACCCACGATTTTTTGTTTTTCAATTAATCCATTCGGCACGACAAGACCTCCGACGGTTGATTGGTGACAAATATCCTGTTTGTTTTTTAGGGTTCCCTAAATCAACCTACTTTAAACAGTGATTGGAATTTACCATGTGTTCATAAAATTAAAATTAATAAAAATGTTTGTGCGTGCAAGAAGTTGAGATAGGGTCGAGAACCGCAGGCTCGATTACATGATTAGCGTGCAGTTTATACACACAGAACATAACAGAAATATCCCTCTCTCACACACACACACACCCTCACACACCCTCTCAACACACACACTTACAACATACATACTTCCACACATACCCTTGTCTTTGTTCTCCGCACTCCCTATTCCACTTTTCCACCTCCATATTTTATTAACTTTCAGCTGTTACTATTTTTTCATTGTATAAATATGGAGACCTGTTTTTTGGCTGCACGATTGTAAAAAAAAGAACAACAATTCAAGAATTATATAGCTGTAAGGTTTCTCAGAAATAAAATTAAATAAAATATTATAATGTGCTAAACTAACGGTGATATACACACAGTCACTTCACGAAGTGTGTGAATCTGAGCGGTTATGACCCTTAGCAAACTTGGTAAACAATATACAGTCACGAACCTTAATTTGGCACCCACTTTTACACATTGAACGATTTTGTTAAATAAAACGTAGATGGCCATCAAAAGAGATCTAATACTAGCGTTAATCTAGTATTAACTATGACAAGGTTGTTCAATGTGTCTTAGGACTCATCCTAAGTTAAGGTTCGTGATCGTACTAGCGATGTGCGAACGAAGTGCTAAAAACTCTTGGATATTGTAGAAAATTGCTACTTCACCATTTATTCATTTTACCACTTCGTGAAGTCCTAAATTACACTATTTGGCTACAACATAAACTTTTTTTTTTTAATCTCAGTTTAGAGGCTTTGATACACGACAAGATGACCATGTCAGCCTCGTTAGGGTCACTAAGAAAAGGGAAAGGGAAGCTCAAGTATTATTAGAGTCAGCCCTCACTTTGAGAGCTAACTTAGCAAACAACAGTAAGTGTTTCATATTATCAGATAAGGGCTGACTCAAAATAATATTGAGCCTCCCATTTTGTAGCCTATTGAGGCCAATTTTTTTCCTCTCAATTTTCCCCAGGTCACACTCTATTAGGAGGTGAGTGAGGTCTTCTATTGTGTTGCAGTTGGTACAAAACGGTGATGCAGCTCTTCCCACCAAATGCAATAACTTATTTAACGGAGTGTGACCCGAGCGTAATCTAAAAGCCAAAACAAGTAGCTCCCTACCAAGACTGACACGGTCAAACCATGGAGCCCAGGCTGGCATGTAATTAAGTGTATTGTACCACTTCACTTTAGCCAATTCCTCATATTGGTCTCTCCAGCGAGACAAACTTAAACGTATTTTTAATAAGTACAGAACTCTGAACACCAAAGCTTACTCACACCTTGACCTTTTTTGTGTAATTTTTATTTGTCGAGTCCAATAAAGCTTAATTTGCATGAAACCTTTGCACGAGGGGAAGGGAAAAAATTAAGCTCAATTCTGAATAATGGCCACCAATGCCGCGATCCGAGAATTATTTTTTATTTTTCATTTTTATTTAGGGTTCACTTACATACAGTTATTTCTGTGAAGCGTTATGTATGCTTTTTATTTTTTTAAAGAATACTTTTACTGGTTTTATACATTTAGCATTAACTTTTGTTATTATTTTAATTAATTATAGAGGTCATTTTATTTTCCTAGCATTGTGTGGTAGGAGCAAATCCAGAATGCATTCGCCATAGTTTGAATTGTAGAATTTTGACAAATTGTATTAATAATTTAGCTAGAGGCCTACTGTATACCATATAAAGCGGGCTCTTCATTCGCGCGCGAAACGCACCGCGACAGTCGCAACAGGCGCGAAACAGGAGTGTGGATTGTGTCGCGGCTTCGCGTTCGCGCTTCGCGGCGTTTTCCCATACGCTGTCGGTTATTTGTTCCGCGAACGCGAAGCAATCCACGCTCGTGGTATTGTTGCAGCGGCGTGCGAGACGCGGTGACGAGCGGTCGTGCGTGCTATATTACTTTTATTTAAAATTAGGGTTTCGTGGAGTAATCAGATGACGGATGAGAATCAGTACCATTATAAAAATTGAAGAAAAAAGGACTCAATAATGTCCAATTAAAGAACCTATATCGTGACGGCTAGCAGCTATGTCGGTGTCCATTCTTGTCGAGCGCGCGAACTAGACTGTGAAAAGTTACGAGCGTGGAGGGACACATAGTTGCGGCCGCGGTTCGCGGCGCGTGAAGAGCACGTACATAAAACATTACGATGCAACATGTAATTCAAGCAAAGGTATGCAATGGTGTATGATAGAATTCAGTAGTATGCAAATACTGCAATGGGCGCTCAGAATTATTGTATTATATAATATATTTTTTTGTAACCTACTTTTAGAAAAATATTTTTTTTTTAATTTACTTTTTTGATTTAATTATCATATAAATCGATCGCCTGATCGGTGTAAAATAAAGTCTTTAGGAACGCGCTATGGGAGACATGGAAGACGTAATGTCAGTTGTATGAAAGGAAAAAGGGAAGATCATCCACCAGGCGGGGTGTTGTGCCTGGCGACCAGATGTCCTGGTCCAACTATGGATGTTTGGAACTCGTATATATACGAAGTCCCAGGAAAATTTCGATAGCGCGTTCTACACCGATGTAGGTACTAAACGTAATGATGCGTCGTGCGTCGTCACAAGTCATTTTTTTGCGAAAATCTAAAAGTCATACAAAAAGATGTTCAGTTGTAGATACAGGAAGCCATTCTCGCAGCGTTCGTTATACAAAAGTCGAGCGTTATGAACGTCTTGTCACGCTCACATGTAATGTGAGCGAATGAGATAGGACTAATGTCGAATTCGACATTCCACTACGAGAACCGCCTTCCTGAACTAAAGACCTTTCAGCTTTATAGGAGGTTATTTGTTACAGCCTGTATAAGCCTACACTTCAGCTACGAATCTTCATAAAGTAACCTCAAATTATGTAAAGAACGTTATAAAGAACCGCATTATTCACCAACGAAATTAATGTTATTAATATTTCCCGCGATATCGGAGAAGAAAAAATTACATGATATTACAAAGGTCGGGCTTGCAAATTTGGGGAAGCTCTTTCATTACACCGCACCGTGTCATATGAGAACACACGCGAACGCGATATTAAGGCCCGTTTACACTTTCAAGTACTTGGGCAAGCACTTAATTTACTGGCACATATACATTTTTAAACATCCGGTTTGCTTACAAGACTTTTCTTTCCACCGTCTTACTCGTATACATGAAAACATCTGATCTTATCTTATGATTGGGGGCCGAGAATAACCCCAGCGGCACTTCGACCCTTGAGGATCTTTTGTACCTACCCCATTTTTACAATCTTTTTCTTCACCTTCACCATTAGAGTAGTCGGTAAATGTACGTCCTACTAATTGGTACATTGGCTCATAGGTACATGGCACTGCACGGTTTCGAACCCGGACCTCCCCGCACGGGAGTCCGGTGTCCTAGCCACTGTGTCACCGAAGCTCATGAAAACATTAACTTGTATATGTTTATTTAAATTTAGTACTAATGCCAGTACTCTACTTTCAGATCACACGACCGGGATACGTGTCGGTAAGTGGTCCTCATCGCCCATAGATCCTAACTTCACTGTAGAGCCTCTGACCTCACTTTAACCATAACTAGTCATTCATGGTAGATTTTTGAGTAGAAATCGATATAGACGAGTCTGCTTTTGCGTTGGCGAAAGCCGCTGCCCTCAGAAAAGGACTAAGAAATACTGATAACTAATTCAATGTTTGCTTGCATTGCAAGTTCGTCAAAGCGGTTTAGAGTAATACAATTTAAAAACCTTCAATTTACTTAGGAGAAACACTACACATTACATTACACTCAGTTTTAGATATTGTGAAAATAGGTATGACGCTTGTGATACCAAGCCTCATATTACCATTACAGAAAAGAAAGGAACCTTTAGGAATATCTAAACAATTTCTTTCTCAGTGATGAATTACTAGCATAGATTCATCTTATACCACTACTTGGGCAAGTACGGAATCATTCATATAAACGAGGCATATAACAGATGGCACGAATAATTTAATAATTCAGTGTGTTCGGGCGGCTAGGGAAAATATTATCGGAATATCTCAGCTTTTATTATACTATCATTAAGGATTACATTCGCTTGAACGGATAATAATATTCATTTGAGTGGCTATGCTCCGAGGCGACAGTACTATTGTCGACGAATGAAAGAAAGCAATTGGTGTTATACAATCTTGTTTTTTTTTGTGTAAATCGTGTTATTTATTGAGTTTGGTATATAGTTAATGATATAAGTTCATTAATTTATAGTGCACTTAACTTACTTATAGAAAAGCACCAACCACCCCAACTCTTCCCGTGGTGGGTGCGACTAAGGACCTTTTTTTTTAAATATCATTTTAGAGGCTTTGGTACACGACAAGGTGACCATGTCAGCCTCGTTAGGGTCACTAAGAAAAGGGAAGTATTATTAGAGTCAGCCCTCACTTTGAGAGCCAACTTAGCAAACAACAGTACGTATTTCATGTTATCAGATAAGGGCTGACTCAAAATAATATTGAGCCTCCCATTTTGGAGCCTATTGAGGCCAAATTTCTTCCTCTCCATTTTTGCCAGGTCACACTCCATTCAGCCCTGTAGTCTCGGGCGGAAAATAGAGCCATGGTAACTCCTGCCTGTCGTAAAAGGCGACTAAAAGGAGGCATCAGGGTCGCGGGCGGTCAAAGTGGGTGGCCGTTCGACCGGCCGACCCTGAGAAAGGCAGCAACGTGCTATGGCCGCACGCTGCTGTGACGGGAGGAACCGGGAGGTGAAATGTACACCTCCCAGGAGGAGCCCAAGGCAAATGCTAGGAGGGCACCGGTGCGATCCACTGGAAATCCCGGAGCCCTCCGATAAGCACGAGGCCGACCATCGAGGGGGTTTTAGTGAGTAAAAATCTCACTTAACCCAGTCTCTCCCCCAGCAGGCTGGGTATCTTTCGAAGATTTCCCCCCCGTTACCAAAAAAAAAGGTCACTCCACTCCATTAGGTGGTGAGTGAGATACAAAACGGTGATGCAAGGATCTTAATGGTTACTATTCTACACCTAGTAGACGACGGTAGGCTCGCCACCTATCACGGTTATCCACCAAATTTTAAGGCGAAAAGTGAAAACCACCTATGATTGAAGGTGGTTTCTTTGTCTACCCCCTCGGGGATTATGCACGTGAAAGTTTAAATTTTATAACTTATAGTATAAGGGATATCTGGGTTCGATTCTGATCATGTGTTGTCTGTATTCCATAACTTAAACCAACAACAGAAATTGGACTGGTAGCGCCTTCTCCTCTAGAATGATGAGCACAATTTTGACATAATAACATAATTTTGACACGTATCATACATTTGTTTATTAATTATTTAACTTTCTTTTTTCTATTTATAAGGTTCTATCGAGTATTTGTATGCTACACCATGTGGTAGAAAGTAGTGATACTATATTGTTATTTAAGAACTCTGTATGTACGGCACCTACTTTCAACAAATAAACTATTTGATTTGATTTGACATTTAAATGGCCGACTAAATGTATGGGCCGATGCTCACAGCGCATGGGCCAACTGGCAGACGCGGTTTCCATATAAAACTTCTCTAGAGAGCAATCTACATTAGAGTGAATATCAAAATATTTATTTAATATATGTACGAGACGTGCGCACGCGGCGGGAGAATATCCATCGCCGGTTATGAAGTTTAAAAAAACCAAAAGAAAGCCCTGTAAAACTGTAAACACATTTTCCATTTAATATACTTTTCTAAGTAATATTGACTGCAGTGCCATTGGTACTTTATAATTGGTTATAACTTATAATAGCCAATAATATTATAATCATCATCATCATAGGCCTGTTACGTCTATTGCAGACGATTTAAGTAGCGTCGCGAAGGCATCTCTTTTCGTGGTTAAATAAACCTATTCGGGAACGGCATACGCGCCCGCACGCGCGGCAAGCGTGTGATGTACCGGATGAGTGAACACTCGGTGTCTGTTTGGTCTCCTGGCCGCCAGTACTTCGAACCACCTTGCATCGTGTTCCTGACATCCCTCTCGAATAAGTTTCCTCCATGCATCTCTGTCATCCGCGAGCTGCTGCCAATCATCGTGACTGATTGCGAATGCAGTCATGTCACGCTTAGCGCAGTCTTTGAAACGCAGCAGGGGTCTACCGACATTACGCTTTGCGTGCGCCACTGCACCGAGCAAGACGCGCGGCAAACGAGAGTGGTCCATGCAATACACATGCCGCAGCCACCGCAAGCGTCTCTGTTTTAACAAAGCAGTTAAAATAATAAATTTATATAGTTATACATTTTCAATAGCCATATTATAATAGCCAAATACAGAGGACCATACATTTAAGTTACAACTTGTACCTACTTACAACCTATATTTATGAATGAATAAATAATTTGAATAATATAACGGATAATAATTGTTCCTTGACGTGTCTAAGCGTAACTATGTTATTACGTATTACGTGTCTATGTTATAAAAAAGATAAATAAAATAAAATAACGTCCAGTAACGTACATCGAGAGTTTCCAGTTGGCACTAATGGTCAGCGCAAACAAGCGGAGAGCAGCGCGGTGCTTATTTTGATGATAATTATCAATTTTATAGATATTTATAAGTCATTTTTTTAATCCTTTATTTAAATAAAACTAATTATATCGTAAAACTTGTGCGCCAGTAACGAATCGGTCGTATTATTACCTGTTAATTTTTCCAAAAGTTGACAATAAAATATAAATACTTAAGTACATAAATTAAATCTTAAAACTCATAAAATCAATACTTATATCATAATATTAAAACTCATAAAGTACATAAATTAAAACTTTCTAATCATATCCTCGTTTTGAATACAATAAATGAAAAATCCGCTCCGGTGTCCTATGTCGATCATATAAAACATTACAGTAAATTTTCAATGTATACTGTACTTTAATAAAATTTAATGAGTGGAATCTTGGATTGCCATACAAATATTTAAACAACATTTACTATGTTTTTTTTATCGCTGTAAGATTTCCTGAAAAAAAAAGTATATTTTGATGAGTTTGCTATTATCACGAGTTGATTTTATCGTGTTAAAATAGATCCAAACCCAGCATCTTTACCAATATCAAAAGCGAGAAACTCATCTCAATTGAAACTGGGACACAATGAGATCTCGATATTTAAATTATAATTGAGATACCTTATTTGTATTGAAATCTGAGGACCAAGGAAAAGTGAGCAGCCATCCAAATAAATAATTCATTTTCCCTTTTTCCATAAGCGAAGTGCTAAGTCAAACAATTCTTCGCCGTTTTATTGAATTCTTCATAAATCGGGTGGAAACCGATATCATCCGTATCATAGAGCTGGTAATTATTAGAGGAGAAGGCGAGAGAGCACTAATAATAACTTGGGCAGTAATAATCTTGGCCAGTCTTAGAAAATTCGCGTTAACCGAATATCATATCATAACCGAAGTATCATGGCCTTTTCCACAAACTGTGCATGTAATTCGATTACAAGTAATCTCAATTACATTGTTTGTAATTCGACCTAGAGACACGGCAGCGTGTCCGCCAAGTTCGAAAAAAAGGTAGACGCACGAACCATTTCGAGCTACTTCAGACCCTCAAAACTCTTGACCTCTCGTTCCATCTCTTCTATTGATGACATTTATTTAATTTGATTTAGTTTTAAGCAAGCAATAAATTTACTTTTTTAACAAATTACAAATAACAGAAATAAGCTATAAAAAGAAAACACACCTTTGGAACTTGAACCCTTGAACATCTTTCGAATTTGAAGTTAATTCCAAGTCGAAGAATTAAAAAAACAAGCCATGGTTTAATTTAAAAATACCTGTCAGCGCAAACAACAAGTGACGTCATAGTGCACGTGCAATGCCCACCTGCGTTTGCGACCAAGCAAACATGCAGCAACAGCCGATATCACGTCATGCCGCCCTCTCTCTATAAAAGCGGGCGCCCGACCCAAGGTGGCATCATTCTCTTGTGACTCGTCTACGAGGCAGTCAGACTTGATATTTTATTAGAGAATATTGCATTACCTAATAATTAACCGTAACTGGTTGCTATCAGGGGACTCTCGCATGGCCGGTTACTATTGAATGTCTAACCGGTGACTAATGGTTGCTGTTGAGGTGACTGGACTGCGACTAGTTGCTGTCAGCTGGCTGAGCAGTGGCTGGTTAAAGTTAAGGTTACTCCGGAAGCTATTGGTTGCGGTTAAAATGAATAATCCGTGACTGTTGAGGGATAGGACAGTAGGCTATTGCTGTTAAATAACTCTAAAATAAGTTGATTGAGTCAAAATAGTTATTAAATTATATTTCGCAGTTTTTTAACAAAAATTTAGCAAAAATGGAACCACAGGGTGAGGACAACCCGGAGAATGATAGCGGGCCATCTATGCCCTTACCCTCATATCTGACATACCTATAACATAATTTATCTTCGTAATTTTGAAGGTTTAATTGAACTTGGTACTTTAAATCTCAATATAGCAGGTTCTTTAGGATTTCCTCAGATCCAAATAGGGTATTATTCCAATCGCCGCGTATTTGGGTGAAAGTACATAGGTGTGGTATATACGGTATATAATATGAAACGTGGCAAACAAGGCCAGTCGAGTGAGAAAGTGATTTCGCGTTCAATACCTATGTTACGGTTATGCTAGGTTTGTTTCTGGTATTGGTTGTTAATGATTAGTCTATGTTGCTACAAGTATATAATTTCAGTGAGCGTTTAGCCATGATTATTATTGAAGGTGAACTTTGATTATGGCTAAAGGTTACAGGCATAAAACAAAAGTTATCGACATAGCTCATAAGATTAGCAAGCTGAAGTGGCAGTGGGCCGGTCACATCTGTCGCAGAACCGACAACCGCTGGGGTAGACGAGTTCTGGAGTGGAGACCGCGCTTGGGCAAACGTAGCGTGTGACGCCCCCCTGCTAGATAGAGCGACGATCGCGTGAGGTGGCTGGCAGCGACTGGATGAGAAGAGCCGAAGATCGGGCTCAATGGTGCGCCCTGGGAGAGGCCTATGTCCAGCAGTGGACTAGAGTGGGCTGCTGATGATGAAAGGCTACTCTCTCTTATACTCCTCCCGACGTATTTCCGCAGCGCTACGACCAGCATGGGGTTGTTCAAAAATAACGAAAAGAGAGTCCTATCCTTCCAAGGCCAGCAGCGCATAAGTATAGCAACGGTGACTACTTACCGTTTGCCGGTTTGTCTTAGCCTATATAAAAAATATTGGTTTCCTTACAAACGTTTCATAGTCAGACCTCGACACGCACCCCGCATGCGGGTGCCACACATGATACCGAAATGTTGTATGTAACAATGTGATGCGTGGAGCACGCATGCAGAGCTAACCCGTATGTCGAAATACGTACGGCTCTGAAAACGCACTAATGCGTGATATGCCCGCATGCGGGGTGCGTGGATACCTTGCAATTGACATTGTAAATTTTCACGCATGCGGGTCAAAACCGCTTGCATGACGTTTCGTATCGTTGTCATATCCTTTTCCCTTCTTATCTTATCTTATGATAGGGGGCCGGGAATAACCCAGCGGGACTTCGTCCCCTGAGGATCTTTTGTGCCTACCCCATTTTACACACTGGTCATCTCAGTGTGCAGGTTTCCTCACGATGTTTTCCTTCACCGTTCGAGCAGTCGGTAAATGTACGTAAGTCGTAGAAAAATCCGAAAAACTCATTGGTACATGGCACTGCACGGTTTCGAACCCGGACCTCCCGCACGGGAGTCCGGTGTCCTAGCCACTGTACCACCGACGCTCTCCTTTTCCCTTAGCTTCAGCTAAATAACAGTTGAAATTGTAAACGGTTTCGCACGAATCAACCGGAATTGTGTGGTGGTCGTTAAATTTGCATTAACGCTGATTTGTGAAACTATATCTCACATCCTGTCATATCGAAATATCAAACAAACTATATTTCAATTCGCTCGCGTACTGGCGTCCAATAAATCAGAGTGACAGCCAGGGTTGTCACACGATAAAATCCTTTGTTCCATTACCTCAAGTTGAGTTGATTTAACGGTTCAGTATTAATAATAAGGCTTTATGCATTTCATTATTATATTATACATAATGGCACAAGAAGAAAGTCAAAACGACTTCGGATCGCATGACGTTTCACGCACAAGGGTATACCTCATCAACCAACTGAGAGTGTTACTATTATTGGTTACTAGACAGTGAGTGGTTTTCCGATTGGTTCCAAGAAACTCGCAAGATGGCGTTTTATTTGGCGTAAAATTGCCAATGTTTAGTGTTGCAGTTTGTTTATTGAAGTTCCACTAGAGCCTTTAGATGTGTGAGCGAGATCGCGCTATAGCAAATTATGTTTTATCCCTTTTTATCTATTTATTTCATTTTAGATACAATTTGAACGCGTGACGCGTGAATTGTTATTGACTGACAGTGACAGATCGCCCCTACGTGCGAGAGCCATCTATGAGAACAAAAATGAACTCAAAAAAACCCATTTCACACTAAGATATACCATAAAAATACCTTCCATTATTTTTTATTCTTAAATTATTAAATTAATGCATGAAGCATTTGCACACCGTATTTTTTTTTAAATATTTCTCCGAGATTTATAAAACATAATTTATACTCGTAACAGTAATCTATGAATGTGCAAATCGCAAAGTGACGTACCCTTGTGCGTGAAACGCCATGCAATCCGTAGTCGTTTTACCTGGTGAGGAATGAACCGTCTTCTTGACATTATGAAGGATTTACAGCACATTTGTTGTTCTAAAACTCCACGCACCATTATTAATAATATGTGTTTAAAATTACCTGCAGGTTCAAAGTAAAACATCAGAAACATAGAACTTAAACATCATAAAACCTATGAGAGAAATAAAATACTAATTCAGAATAAAGTCAAACTAGCTGAAATCAATTAAGTATGTCATGTGCCACTTAGGGTATAGTTATAAACGTGAAGAAAAGGCGCACTTTTCGAGTAGGTATTACACACAAAAATCTGGCAACCCTGGACACAATTCCTGTTCCTCTGTCAGTTTCTGGTTTGTTTACATAATCTGTCAAACTATACATAAATCTACGAACACAGGCTAACCTGGGAGGTTATGTTGAACGTTCATACCGGTCATGGCGCGTCCTATTTTATTGTTTAAAAACGGTTCACAGTGGTCATTTTTTCGTAAAACTAGTGTATTTTACCTAAAAATCATTCGTGATAGGTGAACGTTATATAAGACAGTGAAATGGGATGAAAAACTACAGATGATGTGAATCTGGCAACCTAACCTCCAATTGCACTTGGAATGCAAAGCACTAGGCATTCCTGATGCATACGACTCTCCCGTTTTGTACGCATTGTATCACACTAATTTTGTGCAATAAAGAGTATTCATTCATTCATTCATTCATTCTCCCATAAACTCGACGTTGGTAAACTGTTTTTTTTTTCAAAACTGACGCCATAACGTTCGAGTTATTTTCAAGATTCTAACACGGTCATTGGCCAAATTGCAGTGTGCACTAGCAGAGGCCATAATTAAATTAAAGAAAAAGGCTAACCTGAACCATTCTGAATAAAATGCGTTCACATTAATGCTGTTATTCTATGGATTCTGTCAGAAAAAGTGTTTTGAAATTAGTTGACGTGTGGAACTGGGACGTAAATAACTAGTTAACTACGTTTTGATACTGATGTCCCCATAAGTGTATTAAAAGCAATATTACCACATAACATAACATAAACTCTCACGTTTATAATCCCAGAGTAACCACTTTCAATCACAAATAGTTCCCACTTAAACTATTTATACCTGTTATTGCGATAAATTAATCGGTAATTTTTTGTTTTTAATTACCACCAAACCCGCGTTTGACCTCAATCTCACCTGGTGGTAAGTGACGATGAGGTTGACGGTGGAGCACACGGGCTCAGTAAGTCATCAAATCATCCAATAGTAAAAACAAAATAGAAATGTCTATTAATAGGACATAAAACGCAAAACGTTGCGTAGATGGAGCCACGAGCACACTCTGTAAACAGAAAAGCAAAACGAAACGTCATTTTTGAAGATATCACAAATTTCTCGTTATTTGGGTTAATTTAATTTAATTTCTCAAAACTACAGTAAAATTGTGATAATAGCATGGCATCATATGGCCATTTCAAAAGAGCAAACCTAAAAAATCTGTTCAAACAGTGTAGCACGAGTCTGAAAACATGTTGATATTTAACTTTATGTGCTAATTTAAAGTGTATTAAACTAAAATCTTGTAAAATCATCCAATATTAATCAAAATAATCTATTTATTTATCAAATTATTGTCATTGAAAGCAATAAATTATCTTATGTTTAGACCTAAATCATCTTTAATTCGTACACGTACGTCGTATTTTTTAATGTTTTTTTTGTAACTGTGCTAGTGGCGCCTCTAGTGGTAAAACATTGCAGGACTATCTTCTATTATCAAATAGTTAGTTGACAATTTGTCGTCATCCCCATGGGTATAGAGGGACAAATTTAACCCCCGGTGGGGGTGGTAATAAATAAAGATTTGTTAGTTAACCGCGGACGCGTTTTATAGTCAACCGGGCCGTAAATTTAACGCTAGGTATTATTAAACTAGCTGGTGTGTTAAAATTTGGCGACTTTGTAGATTTATATAGGTAGATAAATGGTCTCGCAATTTAAGTACCATGTGGTCAATGACGTATTATCCGACAATCAGGAACGATTGAGAGGGAACGCAGGGTATTGACAGTTAGATGTAATATGTTGGCCCGCAGATTTGCACGTTCTGCGACAGAAGTCAAAAAGACCCTTTTTAAGGCATATTGTCAGACTTTTTACACGTGCAGTCTGTGGGTTAATTATACCAAAAAGGCTTTCAATACCCTGCGGATCCAATATAATAACGCCTTCTGGATGCTGACGGGACTGCCGAAATACTGTAGTGCATCGGGGATGTTTGCAGAAGCCCGCGTGGATGGCTTTCACGCAATCATCCGAAAAAGGGTTGCTTCCCTGATGCACCGTGTACATAGCAGTCCCAGCAGCATCCTGTTGACGTTTGCCGAGTCCCCTGACTCCCCAATCCTGAGGCACTGGATATACATGCATGTCGTCCAGTGCTTTGAGGTCGGTACCATGGGCTTGGTATTATTTCTTTACTAACATAGCTTTAAGTAATATAATATACTAACATTATTTGTATGGACCCTGTTTGATTTAAATATATAATAATAATAATAAACATACAAACATTTGTAGATTTATTTTAAAAATAACGTAGGTAACTTTATAATGATCAAAATAAAGGCCTTGTTAGCTTTGGGCGGCTTAAATGTAAGCCACTAACTGGTCTGGTGAGGTTTTTATCTATTTCTGTAGCAAAGCAGAAATGTTTGGTGTGTTTCGGTTTGAAGGGTAAAAGAGCCAGCGTAATTACCGGCATATAAGGTATACTATCTAAGTCATAATCCCAGTAATCTATAATCCCAATTATCTATTATATTATATTTATTTCTCTAAGTGCCTCGATTAAAAGTAATCGGTAGTTATCCGACCTCCCGCCCCGAAACCTTCAGGGAGGAGGGTCGGAGTCCCTGTTAACAAAAACTGTGTCTCCTAATACTTATATACTCGCCTGCCTTTCATATCAAATTGTCACTTTATGGGGTTTTCTGAAAGAGATCTCTCTTAGAGTCATAGAGAGATAAGTCACACCCTTTTTGCTTCAAATATTTTTGTCTCAGTTTGTAACATATTCTGTGTGTGTACAATTAAGAGTTAATAAGTCTTTAAAACCGTCTAATAAAGTGGGGTGTTGGACTCTATGTTCTATATGGAAAAATTAAAGAAATTAGCGTAGATCTAGCGGAGATATCATTCTATCGACACTGGCGTACAGTTAAAAATTATTATTATTATTTATTTAACACTTTAATGCACAAAAATAGTACATGAGGCGAGCTTAATGCCATGCAAAATTCAAACATAACTTCAAAATTAGAACGACAGCCGGCGGTCGCCACACTCTCGAGCACTCTTAGAGAGAAAGTTGATTATTTACTAGCTACTTAGCAGAAATCTTAGCAGGATAAACGTAGGTAACGTAATAAGGGTCAACGTAGATCATATCATAACCAGTGTATACCAGTGTGGATAAACAATAATTAATAATAATTCAGACATACTCGTAATTTCAAAATTAGAACGCTATGAACGGCGGCGGGCGCCGCAGTCTCGTGCAAACTAAGAGAAAGTTGACTATTAATTACCAGCAAGAAATCCGTTGTACTTCCCTTGGATTGGTCTGTATTGGCCCTAACCAGGAGCTAATTAGAGAAAGCTGTCCTCAAACAGTAAATAATGGTGATACTGTAGGTGGAAATTACAACACGCCAGTTGAATTAAGACTGACAGATGACGCCACGTTTTTAATTTTAAGAAAAGGACAGAGATCTCTCAGGGTTCATTTTTGAGAAAAAAACAAATAAAGAGTAGAGAATTATTGCGAAGGGAAGAAATTAATTGCGTTGCGAGCTTGAAGAAAGGGTCTGTGTAAGGACTTAGTCGGCCTACCGTCTTAGGATTTAGGGTTCTGTGTCTGGAATAGGATAACTGAAACTTTATTTTATGAAATTAATGTAAAAGAAGATTTTCAGCACTTTGTACACTTTATTTTATGTATTAGGGTGTGCTACAGAAATAATAAATATATGTCGAAGCCGCAGACGAGACAGGGCGTCAACACCAGAAATAGCGTGAATAGAACGTGCAGTCATAAAGCCATTGAAATACGTGGACGTTTAACCCAGGTGACGAATAACAACTAACTTTATCAGGAAATCCTGGACGAGTACCACTCAATCCTGAGCACGGGGAAGACACCACACACAATCGTGGAGGTCCACCTACACCCCGCGATAGTATTCTGAATGCATAGTCAGAAAAACAATGAAAACATACAGACCTGCGTATTCCATGTTTCACATCATTTTACCATCACAACCTTACCAGAAAATGATCATCGGTACCGGGTAACCTTGCCGTCACCACCAGCCGGGATGGAGCTGACTGTTTTCTTCATATTATAACCTAAAAACTACAGGCCGCCGCTCGCTCGCTGCCAATAGACTGACTTGCGTTTTGGTTCCACGTATTACAGCGCTGCATTTTACCGTTTTTGAGGAACACTAGCGCCTCACTCTCCGACATATAAATTATTGTCTATTTAGTACTTTGCAGGGTAGGTACGTAGAAAAACAAAAACCTGCCAAATGCGAGTCGAGCTCTCGCATTGATGGTTCCATTTTCAAAAGAAATTTCAGATTTTCAGATTTTGATACTCTCATTTTCAATAAAATTAAAATATTTTTTTTACCTAGAATAGATGCGGGCAAGCAAGTCCTATAATTTTAAATTATGTAAACGGAGCTTAATCCCGTCGGTTTAAATTATTTGGTAAACAATACTGTAGTTACCTTTGTTCTACGTTTCGACAGAGTTGTATCTGTCATGGTCACGACAGACTGAAGCAGCGAGTTTCAGTGACGTAAGCACGGGTGGGTCTGCCTACAGTGTAAATTTAAAATCCCAAGTCTTATAATTGTGCCAAATTTCAAGTCGATATCATAAGTTGATCGTGAAACGAACGTCTCAAGAGGCCTGAGGCAGTAGCGGGGGCTCAAATGTCAAATTCAAATAATTTTCGGTGATCTGTCATCTCAACGGACACAAGATTTTTTTTATTTTTTTTAAAATCTTGATTGAAAACATCACAAAACTTGTAAATCTAACAATACCCTGACTCCCAAACTAGGCGAACCTGTATCTTGGGAGACAGTGCTTTCCCAAAAAGAAGGTATTCAATAAAGGGCAGCATTCATCCCATAGACAACTAGGTAGTTATCTATGGGATAAATACCGCCCCCTACTGAATACCAAGCAATAACAGTCACAAATTACAAATTGTGCAACGTTTTCCCTCTTTTAAATAACTAGTTACTAATTACACGTTTATTGTACCACTTTTAGCATTTTTCAAGAGTTTCTTATTATATATCTACTTACCAGCATAATACAATCCACAATTCCGAACATGTCTGGTTTTTGAAGAGTCATACTGCGTCCGGGACGCCTTCTTCTTTGGTTCGGATGACGCAGAAGCGTGGAAGATTCTCCTAGATAGCATTGAAATGTATCATACCAGCATTTTAATGAAGAATTGAAGAGTTGTTTACATCAGACATGGCTGTATAGGCTCAGTTCCCTTTGCCTTAAAAAAACAACAATCAAGTGAGTCTAAAACTTTACCCTTCACAAATTAGGTACTCGATTTATTCGTATACATACGTTATTAAATAGTAGTTTCATTATACGGAACACTACTGCCAGATACTTGACTCCCCATTAGCCGACCTTTTATCATTCGAGCAGATAATAAAATCGTAGGGTTCTCTTTGTTTTCATCAGACGATTCTGGGGCCTAGACCTTTTAGACCCTCCCTTTGTTTCTCACCAGATGCTTTATTAGGCTTTTTAGTAATAAAGGACATAGAACTACAAAAAAGTAGATTTATCTACCCTGGTGGCATCTGTCTCCAATACCCTGACCAGGAGCAAAAAACCCTGTCAAGAGGGAGAGGGCGCCATCGGTAGTTTTATAATTTGTTATGGAATTTGATTTGAAAAAAAAGGTCTCTAAAACTTTTCTACTGAGCCTAATAGAGTGAATCAAATCTAATCAAATCAAAATGTTTTTATTGTAAGTACGTACCTTAAAGTACCTTTTTAGAACGTCATTTTTTACTACTTTTAATGAGGGGTACTTTTAATAGTGGTTTCATACAAAAGCTCAATACCTACACGACCGAAATGTATGAAACAGCTGATATATTTTTTCGCGAATTCAGATTTGGCCCCATAGTGAAAATTGTTTAGTTATGGATACTGTACACCCCATTTCGTGACTAGGGGGCTTTTGTTACACTTGTATAGTACTTTTGCCCACCTCAATTTACCGATCGCGAAGTAGCAGTAATTCCAGTTCACTTTCAGAAAACACCTCAAAAAGTTCCCAAACAGTAGTCCATTTTAAAATTTCAATTTTCCACTAGAATTCCTGACTATTTCGGACATTTCCGCAATCGTTGGCGGCGCAACTATCTAGTTCTGTGGCACAAATTATAAGCGAAGTAATGATCAAAATACTCGTATTAATTTATCACCATTTTTAGATCTTTCACGTTTCCGCTTTTGAGGCACCGGTTAAGCCAATCCCCACATACCTAATAAAATAATACAAGAAAATATTTTGAAACCTATGTAGATTGCTTCGCTGGAGAATTTTTATATGGAAACCGCGTCATCCAGTTTCCGCATGCGATTTGAGCGTTTTCCCATACATTAGTTACAACATTTTCTATCACCTTCCAATTGCGCCTTCAAGGCTGGGAGCAGTGACCATTAGAAGCAGTCTTTTTTCCATCGTTTTAGTTCGCTTTTTTTCCGCAATCGGTTTTTTTTAGTGATATGTTACACATATTTAAATTCGTCTCATTGAGACCTCTTTTGATACCCATGTGTATTTAAAAGAAGAAGAAAAAATTAAAAATTTCAACAATTATGACAACTGGATTTCTTGACACTTCATATATCCTATGTCACTCTTTCACTTAGAGGAAAATAATGATACCTTGATACCTCATTCATTAAAATCGATCCAGCCGTTTAGGCGCTACGAGGGAAACAAGAATACCCCACAAACAAACATAGATACGCGCGAGAAACATAAACCTGCCCTTGCTGTCACGCAGTTCGGGTAATTTTTTGTTTTAATTTTTATTTGTAGCCATTAATTACTTATCATTATAAGTCTTAATGTAATTTACACGGAATAAATAAACAAGCGTAACAAAAAAATTATTATCTCTAATTAATGAACGCAATTGAAAAACATTCCATGTCAAATTTATAGTTTCATAATCAAACAATTTCTTAGTCTTATAACTTGTTCCACAAATGTCACTGCTGGGCAGTCTGCCGGCGTCCGCCATTGTCCGCTCCTAGCCAGTAATGGCCGGCAATAACCGGTTATAATTACGAGTACTCCGGCGACGACACATGGTTAGCTTTAGAGAGTCAGTGGCATAGTGGCTAGGACACCGGACTCTCATGCGGGAGGACCGGGTTTGAAACCGTACAGTGCCATGTACTTTAGACTTAGGTAGACTTTAGATAAAGAGTACATATGTGTACATATATGATTGTATTCATAATTATTTCCAGCTGAAAATCAGCGCTGTGGCTTGCCTCAGCATTATGCTGAGCTGGTGTACCTTTTTGGTACTGTACCACACCAGATGTTCTGTGCTGCATGTATTAAACTTTGTATACTTCTGTATTCTGGTGTTTACAGCGCTAAATAAACGTTTTCAATTTCAATTTTTTACAATTTATTGTAAAATATATTTATTTCAAAAGATGTGCTGCTGAAAGTTTCTTGCGCCGCTTCTTTCCTTTCAGCTATAGCACCTTACGAAGCGGTTGTAGAGTAAAAAAAATGACGTTGTAAAAATGTATTATAAGGTACTTACAATAAAAAACATTTTGATTTTGATTTTATCAATGAGTTTTACGCATTTTTCGAAGCCTTACGTGCATTTATCAACTGCTCTAACGGTGTAGGAAAACATCATGAGGAAACCTACACACTGAGATGACTAGTGTGTAAAATGGGGTAGGCACAAAAGATCCTCAAGGGTCGAAGTGCTGCTGGGTTATTCCTGGCCCCCTATCATAAGATAAGATAAGATTGTTAGCTTTTGAGTGGAGGGTGTGGGAGGGGGGAAATGTACTCTAATTTAGAGGGGACCATTTATGATCCAATTTTCAAAATGTCTATAATTTGAATAAGTCGAAAGAAAGAAAATTGAAAATTAACGTGTTGGAACTACTATTCTTCTCAGAGACGAGAAAAAATTGCCCATTATTTTTGTTACTTTTTTAATAATAATAGTATTAATTTAGATTCGAATGAATTTTGTTTCTTAATTATTTATCGAAAGCTTAATATGTATTTAAGATCACATTGTATTGAAAAATTACGCCACACGTAGCGCTCGTAGCGGTATGCTACGCGCGCCCGTAGGCAGGAGCTACGTGCGTAATTTTGCGTGCTCTGCCCTCCAATTGAAGAAGGCAGTTTGATCTATGCCCAATGTTGGTTATTGGGCAAGGTCCAGGTTCGAAACCATGCAATGCCATGTACCAATGAGTTTTTCGGATTTTTCCGAAGACACGTACATTTACCGGCTGCTTTAACGGTCAAGGAAAACATCGTGAGGAAACCTGCATGTCTGAGGAAATTAAAAGTTTCCGAAGGCGTGTGAAATCCACAAATCAGCGCTGGGTCCGCTCGGTGGATCATGGCTCGTATCCCCTTGTGCAAGGGGAGGCATGTGCCCCAACAGTGGGGACATTAATAGCCTGGTGGTGATGATGAGTAAGGTCAGAACCAGGAAGGGTGACCAGTAATGGCAAAACTGTTATTTGAGCGCTGTTGCTATCGTTGGACAACTCTGGCAATAGGTTGGCCCTTATGGATGAATACGAATGGTGACGAACAATTCGACCTCGCATTGGTTGTCGATGGAGTTTTGACGAACTGTTATGCGTGTCTTATTATCTCACGTGTGAAAGGTTCCATGTACATGATTAATCCTAGGCCATTAGTTTTTAAAAGACGGGTTAAGGATGTGCTCAAGAAAGCTATCCACGCACCTACTTTATTATTTTTACTTTATTATTTTTATTTTTCAATAGGTATTTTTAATCCCTACAGTTACTAGTATTTTTTGCTTTCTCAACTCAATTTTGTACAACAACCAATTTTCTACTTCCTTGGTGTGTTTACACGTTAAGGGTTACGACCTAACTCATAACTTTATATTGATTTTTCTGTAATTTCTCTGGTTGGGATCTGTTGTGTTTACCTAATAAATAAATAAAATTAAATTAATGATTTAGGGAACCCTTAAAAATAAACAGGATATTTGTCACCAAGTGTCTGAGGTCTTGTCATGCCGAGTGGGTTAATTGAAATCTAATAAATAAATCCACGGAATCCATAGAATTTTATTTGCTTTATTGAAAATTATACCTATAGGTTGTCTTTTAGATTTATTGTTCAATATTTTTACTAACAATACTTATTATCTAACTATTATTAGGATGAAAGAAAGAATTTATTTCAAATAGCGCACACATACATACAATTAGGTACAGAAGATACAAATAATATTAAAAAAAAATAAAGAGAGTTCTTGATGAGTTCTTTTTATCCTTATAATAATATAGTGCTATGTGGTACCGGCCCTAAAGAATAGCACCACCCCAACTCTTCCCGTGGGTGTTGTACGAGGCGACAAAGGATCTTAGTGGACACTAATTTACACATAGAGGACGGTAAGCTCGCCACCTATCACGTTTGTCCACCAAATCTGACGGCGAAAAGTGGGAACTACCTTTTATTATACAGTTCCACCGTTCCTCTATCTACGCCCTCGGGGATTATGAACGTATGAGAGTTTATATATGTTCAAATAACAGATTACAAGTATTTCATGGTCGTAGAAAAAGTATTGTTTGCAACTACACGCAAAGCCATTGTAACATTCGTGTCTATTGTAATACGAGCGTAACGAAACTAACTCTCCTGTTACAATGGCTGTAATTACGTGACAGTGGCAAAAACTACTATTCTACGATGACAAAGCGGTAGATTTCGACCTCAGATCCATCTCTTTGTTATTCAATCCGACATTTCCGCCCAAGTCAGGTATTTTTACGTATTTCGCCCGGAATTCCAGAGGCGTATTCAAGTGCGCGTATTATTGGACACGTTCAGGGACGGACTAACAAATAAACAGACAAAAAGGCTGGTCAGAGGGCGAAATTACATTCGCCTTGTCACCGCGGACAAATGCCTATAGGGCTGGAGGGTAGTGCTCACAGTTCGGAATGGCTGATGGCTGATGCGGATCAGTTTTTTTTTATTGTACTAAGAGAGTAGATGAGCAAACGATGGTCCGTTTGTTGTCTCACAACAATGAGTTGTTGAGTTTTTGTTGTTGTTGAGGTGAGGCTCATCATCAGCCTATTAATATCCCCACTGTTGGGGCACAGGCGTCCTCTTGCACAAGGGGGTACGGGCCATGGTCCACCGAGCGGGAACAGTGCTGATTGGTGGATTTCACACGCATTCGGAAACTTTTAATTTTCTCAGACATGCAGGTTTCCTCACGATGTTTTCCTTCACCGTTAGAGCAGTCGGTAAATGTACGTAAGTCTTAGAAAGAAATCCGAAAAACTCATTGGTACATGGCATTGCATGGTTTCGAACCCGGTCCTCCTGCATGGGAGTCTAACGTCCTAGCCTAGTTCACCGACGCTCACCTCACAACAACTCACCTCACTACAACGATATTAGAGGGGTTTCGATGCACCTGCTTATCTTGAAGCTTGAGATGAAGTGCCTCATGTGCCGGTAATTGATGCTGGCTCTGAAACACAGAAATGCAAATAATACCGCTTTGCGGCAGAAGTGAATGGGTGGTAAATGCCCCACAAAATAAAAAAATAAAAAAAAATGCCTTAAAAATATTGTAAAAATTATGTAAGTATAACTGTCATTTCCATAATCCCCAAAGGGGGTAGTAAGTAAGTAATTTAATTTATTTCCTTATTGAATAAACAAGTTCCTCTTGTCACAAAAAGAAATTGGCGAAACTCTAACAAAATGTTTCCTCTTTATTAGCCAATTGGCAAAGGAAACACTATAATGGAAATACGTGTTGGACGTTCGGGTCGCTAGAGATTCTATTGCACCTTTATATTCGTTTGATAGTACAGCCGACCACAGGACAATATACCCAAAACGCCAAAATTTGAGAATCTGAAATGTATCATCATATTGCGCAGGCATAAGGTTGAGATTTAATCGAAGGTTTTGTTATGTTTAGTGTATATACCTATGTATAATATTTATGTATGTGTGTATGTCAAATTTATAGTCTGCGAAACCTGTCTGCGGTAAATCAATAAAATCATCAATCGGTAAATCAATAATTTATACAAATTACCAGTGATTACTAACACCTTAAATTCTCAGTTTATTTCTGAGAAACTGAAGTTAAAATCTGCTTTTTCTTATCAGTTTATGTTCGTTCTGTTAAGTACGTAAGTATAACTAAGTATATTAACAGTTCTTTGGTGGTGCCATACTCTGGTTGACATCTACACAGCCCCCGTGACCCCTCGTACCTCAGGCGAGGTCTAACAATCCAAAGCCGTATTCTATTTCTGCATGCTTTGTTCAGAAACAATAACATGAAACCTTTTATTTTCGATTGATAGTGCTATGGAACCGTATTCTTCACTATCGGTGTTGAGTGACCATTGTTTTCTGTCTGATGTGATGGAATAGAAATATCGTGACATACAGTTGGAAAGGTCGCGTCCACGTCATCATCATCAGCCTATTAATGTCCCCATTGTTGGGGCACAGGCGTCCCCTTGCACAAGGGAGGTACGGGCCATGATCCACCGAGCGGGCCCAGTGCTGATTGGTGGATTTCACAAGCCTTCGGAAACTTTTAATTTCCTCAAACATGCAGGTTACCTCACGATGTTTACCTTTACCGTTAGAGCAGTCGGTAATTGTGCGTAAGTCTTCGAAAAAATCGGAAAATCTCATTGGTACATGGCATTGCATGGTTTTGAACCCGGACCTCCCAAGGCATGGGAGTCCGGCGGCCTAACCACTAGGCCACAACCACTTGACAAATAGCAACTTTTACGAAATGCTAATAATTCCTAAAATCAAATAAGTCAATTAGATTTCTATCACGATTTTCCTTATTTTTTTCCCAGCATATTTTATTCCAACACCAGGACTGCAAAGATCGGCAGCTTCTATCTCTTCTAACATTGAGGAACAGAGAGGCTTAGATGAAAATGTACCACCAGTTAAACCAACAGCTTAGCTTGCACGTCATACAAGGGTCATAAATCATTTCTCTGTTTTGAATAATACGAGACGAGGTTTCCGCAGCAGTATGTCACCAATTAATAGATCCCAAAGTGATTCTCCGTTCCATTTTGTATCCATTCAGTTCTACAATTAGAGGCCTCGGTGGGCCGCACTATTGTCCTCCTATATTGTCCACTATACATGGCGGGGGTGGACTTTCTTTTGCCACAATATTGGGTGTAACTTAAGTAGTGAATTGGTCGTTAGCAAGTTGGTTTGGTATGGGAATGGTAGGTGAACGACTTTGTACTGCATTTGTAATTACGCAATTAAACGTGAGCCTTAAATTAATATTATGTCTGCTTCTCGTATATCTAATCTAGGTAGTATCTTCTTCTCCACTTCTCTATTTTTCATTTATGACTAAACCCGCGTTTGCCCTTAATCTCACCTGGTGGTAAGTGACGATCAGGTCGAATAGTACACAGGCTTAGTACGTACTGGATCTTCTATAAGGTATATATTGCCGAATCACATTAACGTCGAACAAATTGCCAATTATATGTATAGTGTGATCGCGAGATTTCTGTTTTTAAGACGAGGCATTGCGCACAGTAGCGCCGCCAATAGAAAAAAAAAACATAATAATTAATATAGGCATTTTAAAAAAAGTGTCTGGTTCCACGAAAGAAGTTTTTTTTTTAAATAGTTTATATTTATTTTATTTATATTTATAAGGGAAATCTACAGCTATTAACAATTATGAAATTACATATGTATTAAACTTAAAGAAAGATATTGGAAGGATTTATAATTGACTTGTATACCTATAGAACGCGGTTAATGTTTGTTGTTGTTGTTTTTTTTTTAAGGCAAAGGGAACTGAGCCCATACAGCCATGTCTGATGTAAACAACTCTTTCAAGTCTTCATTAAAATGCTGGTGTGACACATTTCAATGCTATCTGGGAGAATCTTCCACGCTTCTGCGCCATCCGAACCAAATAAGAAGGCGTCCCGGACGCAGTGTGGCTCTTCAAAATCCAGCCAAGTACGGATCGGGCAGCAGCGTCTTATTTGACTTTACTTCACTGTCCCACACATTATTCACATCTTGTCGAAGTTTTTCGAGCAAGAAACACCTTTCTTACTAGAAAAGCACTACTGTAAAACAATTTGCAAGACAAATCGAAACAAAGCTGACGTGGACGCCACAAAAGCGCGGGAGAAAACCCCAACGCGGTTAATGTTATATATTCTCATATTGAAACAATTAGAAACAAAAAGCGAAACTGTCAAAAGTGGCCACTTTTGTTTTTTTTTTGTTTGTTTTTTCTTATTGTTTCAATATGAGAATACAAAACTATTTTAAAAAATATCTTCTTCATTCGTTTTTTTAAATGCCTTAATTAATTTATATGTTTTTTTCTATTGCCGGCGCTAGTGTGCGCAATGCCTCGTCTTAATACTTAAAATTCCCACAAATTCAACAGATTTTTTTAATTTGGCATTATATCCTTTCGGGTCAAATTCAGGTGACGTTAGTATTTTAGCCAGATATGTGAAAAAAAAACGAGGCTCGTGACCAAATAAAACGGCTACGGATTAACACGTTCGAGCGCAGTACTTTTTCTCATTTTGACAGTACCAATCTTCACTGCCGTACTACATAAAATTAATGTAAGTAAGTTATTGCATACCATCACTAACTGCCGTAATACGATACATAGATTACATATACAAGATACATAGAATAGCTGTCATGTCCGTACTGTCAATGTGTAAGTACGTGTGTAAGTGTGAATCATGTCCAAAAAGGAACACCTATAAATCCCGTAATTTTGCCAGTAGAAATAAAATGCACTCTTTGCAGAATGGCAGTGGGAGGGGCTTACGTACCAAGTTCATAGAAAATCGTTACGTATAACCGTAGTGCTTTTCAGAAAGGTGTAAACATTTGCCGGCGATGACCGAACTGTAATTTTAAAAACTCAATTTAACGGCATTAGCCGTTATCGCGCGCGAACGTGTTAACAGCTAGTAATTAAATGATAGATAGATAGAAACACAGAGATATTTGTTAGCTGTTATAAGCCAATCAATCGGCTGGGACAATTTGTTTACAACTTCTACTAACTAGGTATATAACTACTGTGGGAAAACCTGCAGACCCAAAATATTGTTTTCTCAGCAATTGACTAATTACCTGTAGACCTGGTAACAAAAGTGGTCGAAAATTGACCTTTTACAGACGCTTACGTCATTATTTCTCTACGAAAAAAATATCCCAACAAAATCATGAATGAAAAAATGAGAAAAGGGGCCAAGTTCGGTACAAGGAACAAGTGGATCTGTCAAAAGAATTCTGATCTAAATAGGTGCCAAATTAGATTAACCTTCAAACTTACCTATTGAAATATTATAAGTTATATTGTTTAATTTATTATTACTTGCTCAAAACTAAACCAAACTTCAAACTAACTTGAAAACTTAAAAATTTAAACAAAATCTGATGAGCGTCGGTGGCCTGCGGGAGGTCCGGGTTCGAAACCATGCAATGTCATGTACCAATGAGTTTTTCCCATTTTTTCGAAGACTTACGTACATTTACCGACTGCTCTAACGGTGAAGGAAAACATCATGAAGAAACCGGTATGTCTGAGAAAATATAAAGTTTCCGAAGGCGTGTGAAATCCACCAATCAGCACTGGGCCTCGGTGGATCATGGCCCGTACCCCCCTTGTGCAAGGGGAGGCCTGTGCCCCATGGGGACATTAATAGTCTGATGATGATGAAACTAAATCCCAAACATCCGTTTGCTCGTCTGATATCCTTATACAATAAAAAAAAAACACCATAATTGATTTGTGAGAGAATAAACGTATGGAATCCGCATTTTGAGGTCTGTCCTAAAAAGTTTTCTACCCAAGAAGCAAGTAAACACACAAACCAATTTGCCGGGCCTTAAATAAAATTAATTAAGGCAAAGTTAAAGCCCTTAAGTTAAATTAAGATTCGCTATTGTTCCCGCTGAGATAATAACAGTGCTCTGAATTTTCATCAACGCTTGTTTTCAGTTTTTGTTTATTTTTGACCGGATTCTTCAAACAATTGCGGAGGAGTCCCGTCCAGAATGGAGTAAGGAATAATACATTTTTTTGCTTTGTGTTGTAGATAGTGTTATCATTATATATTATCCTATTATTATTCTCCTTTCTGTCATTCTTATGCTGTTGTTTTAAGAAAATGTAATATGTGGAATCTTGGATTGGCATACAAATATTAAAAGATAATTTACTATTGAAAAAATCGCTGTAAGGTTTCCTGCAAAAAAGACAGATATGTATGCATTAAGTACGGTTAGTCTACGATTTATAACCTGTAACCAGAAGACTGTTTATTTAGTACACTAAATCGTTGTCTGATTTAATTAGTCTACTGATTTCAGTAAAGTATCTTACGTTTTTTGCATGACAACCTATGCTAATATTTATAACTATTAAGGTACTTAAAAATCATTGTTAATATACCAAGAAGTACAGTCGATGGATAGAGTTGAAATGCTACGGGGTTTGGGGTCCAAAACTATAATTTAAAAAAAACGCAGTTAGTCTTGTCTTCGGCGTTATTCAATGGTTTTGTATCATCACGCAAAACTACAAATTTTTTAAGTAAGAAATAGGTACAGTCAACTGCAGAAGTAACACATTAGATTGCCCATCTAGTGTTTCAACAATACTGCACATATTCCTTATCGATTTTCATTTGTAATTACAATTAAATTTCTTGTGCAAAAGAAAATTAAAGAAATTCATATTTAGATTTAGTAACCATGGAGTTTTCTAAACTAAACTAATCGTAGTTGCCGTATAAAATTCTAATCTAAAGAATAATATAATCTGATAAATACGGCAAGCCAATTCTAAGGAAACAGACGTGACCATCAATTTTCTTAACATATTACCACAACATTTGCAGCTGACTGTGCCTACATAATGAGTTCAAACTAAAACGTTAAAATACTGCGTAACTAAATCCTAGTCTTCAAATGAATTCCGATTATTTATATAAATAAACCAAAACAATATCACTGAACAAAACATTCAAAGCAATTGAAAATAAAAGCTCTTCAAGTGTAACCAACCATTTTGTTTACAATGTCCTTTTTTCAAGTCGTTCGAAAAAAGAACAATACAAGCTAAACGGCTGCGGAGCCCAATTTTTCGCACGGAGCCACCGGAGCCTGCGAAGGCGGATTCAACAGTTTTGCGCGCGCCTGTACCCGACAGCCTCCCCTCAGTTTGCCCTCGCCAACCGTGTCGAACGCACGTCGTCCAGTGCCCGCGGCCCAACATCCGATGTACATACCACGAATATACCACACACATTCCAAATTCAAAAATTTAAAACGAAAACAGAACGAGACCGTTGGAAATTAAAAAGAAGAGTACAATTGCGAACAGAATTCTTTAGCTTTTTTTTGAAAGTGTTAAAGTGTTGGTGTTATACAAGAGACGTAGATGATGTGTGAAATGACAGAAGTGGGATAGTGGCTGCGAAGTGTGATCGACACGATGATACAATGATCACAAGAGAGGCAGCGCGAGATTGAAGGTGTAGCGGCCAGGTACGACTCATAAATACAAACATCGTTTATTTAAGAAATTGGAGATTTTGAAAGTATTTTATCCCTAAGGGAATTAGGGATGGAGGAACGAAATAAAATTACTTATTTCTCTACAAAACATATGAAATTGTAGCTAATTATTTTCAGCAGCAACATTTCATTGGTCTGATTGAAAATGCTGTATCAAAAATATATTGACTGGTTTAGACGATATTTTTATCGATGACATAAATGCAGATATCTTTTATATTATATCATCATCATCATCAGCAGCCTACTGTAGTCCACTGCTGGACATAGGCCTCTCCCAAGGCGCGCCATTGAGCCCGATCTTCGGCTAAATAAAATTATTATATAAATAAATAAAATAAAATTATTCTTATATATATAAATAAAAATGTTTTCTATTTATATAGAATAGAATAATTATGTCTATTTCGAAAATATATTTGAGGCACCAAAACATACTAACACAGCATTCGAATGGACATTCGGCACCCAAATTTATTTTTCTTGAATATTGTACTCAATTATTAATAATTATTATTTATATTTTAATTTATTTTATGTAAATAAAACTGATCGTTAAAAAAAGACCTTTTTATATTGATATCTGATATGTAATTTACATTATGAAATAAAATCTGAATCGGAACCAAACGACATAGTTTATGGAATCTTTTTTAAATTCTATAACGATTTTCCATAGGCGAAACAGCATATAAATTGGTTACAATCCGATTTGCTTACAGATTTATTAATAACAACAGATTTTTATACCGAATTCAAGAAAAAGTAATCCGTTTAGGCAACAATCAGAACCTAGTAAAACAAAAGAGACGAGAATTTCAGCTTTAATGAAAACAATGTAATCTTAGACCAACACATCCATCAAGCCGTCGAAGGTTCGGTAATTAAATTAATTACAGATCAGGGTAATTGCTTTATGATTACGGCGGTCAAAGTAATTAGGTTAAGGAAAATTCGCCTAACGCCAGCTGTATTGAATAACACTTAAGGGTCTGGGCAGATTTTAAAAGGAAACAACTCCTTCTTATAGTCCTTTTCACATACGAAGGCACGTCTAACTTTTATAACTTAACATTAGTATCCAAAAACTCATTCATAATGCGTCAAAATTTATAACAAGCTTCCGGATGAATTTAAAACGATGAAAATTAGTAAACTTAAATTTACTCTGAAATCATGGCTCGTGGAAAGATGTTTTTATAGCGTCAAGGAATTTTTGGACGATAAACGGTAATTGATTGCTAATTGTACATGACATTCTCTTTCCCCTTTTTTGTTTCTTCTCAAAATCTGTATAAATGTATGTTTTTATTAATTTGTGAATTCGGTGTATATGCCTGTAAAGGTGGAGTTTAGTGTGACATGTTTATGCAACTATATCTGCAATATATGTAATTCTTACCTATACTTTTACACAATAAATCTTATCTTATCTTATAAAAACCGAAATAAAATACGGGTTATCACTGATGAACGTTGGAAGTCTTCCGATTCGTATCGGTTGAGTCCAGCATCTCCATTCCGCCTTCGGACTACCAAACGCGGGGAGGGGTTCCATCCTTATGTTGTTGATATCCCATCTGCTCGTACGAAGCGATTTGCTTCTTCGTTCATTATGCGAACGGCTAAGGAATGGAACAGCCTGCCGGCGTCTGTATTTCCCGAAACCTACAACCTTGGGATCTTCAAGGCCAGAGTGAATAGGCATTTACTGGACCCGCATGCTCCATCGTCGACCTCATCGTCGCTTACCATCAGGCGAGATCGAGGTCAAATGCGGGTTTAGTAGTAAATTTAAAAAAAAGTCACAGAGAGTACACAGAGGAGGAGTTCCTACTTACATACTTAAGAATCTGTATTTTAGATAGGTTTTTCTAAAAGTTCGACGTGCCTTCCAATGTGTAAAGGACTGTGCTCTTATATCTCATTAATGAGGTATGTGATTATGCTATGGCAATAACTATGTACATAAAACGACTTTCTTGTGAGATTTAAAGGGTCCTCATCCATCATCATCCCATCCTCGTCGCCAAACAATCAAACGCGAGAGCTCCATTCGGACTGAACACTTTATTAAACGTACGGTAGATATAACTTATATCTACCTACATACACAACACCTTTGCCATTGCCTTCCCAATTTCACACGCTGGGTATTCTCAGTGTGCAGGTTTCCTCGCGATGGTTTCCATCACCGTTGCTCTAACGGTAAATGTACGTAAGTCTTTCGGAAAAACCGAAAAACTCATTATTATACGACATTGCATGGAAAATCCGGACCTTCCAAATGGGAGTCCGGCGTTCTAGCCACTACGCCACCGATGCTCTATAATTTACGTCGCTGTAACAACACATAAAAGGGTATTTTGAAAAATTCAGGTGTTAACGTTGATCTTTTGATGATAAATTATTTTTTAGACCTCGGTATAGTATTTCTGCAATATTTAGACGTAGAATTCGGGATTCGAAATAATTAGACGGGCCTTACTAGACTCGTATGTCAAATAGATTTTTAGTTACAGCAGCGGCCATAAAAAGGTCGAAAGCAGCATGAAATGATTCGTGTAAATATACACATATTCATCACCCTTTTTTGTCGAACTTGGCAGACACACTGCTGTGTGCATTTGGAAAGTTGAAAAACTCGCAAAAGTAGCTAATTTTTCATTTATTTAATGTAATAGGTATCTGTTTAGCTATCGAGTACCTATATATATTTTTAATTATATATTTATTTGTACATCATAATATATTAGTATTTATATGCTTAATATTAGTATGCATTTTTTAAAGATTTATGTATATGTATTTTTAATATGTATTATGAATAGCTATTTATATATTATAATAAGAACTTCAATTTTTTATGCGCCTACCTAAACATTTCTGCATAACCCGCTGGTTAGCTGGTAGAAAATGCCGCAAGGCATTAAGCTCGCCTAATGTACGCCTTTTTATTTTGTACATTAAAGTATAAATAAATAATAATATTAAATAAATAGGTAGGCCAAAATTTGGGGATAGACTAACCGAAAGTAAAACTGGAGTGAAATTCTAATTTTTGATGTCAATAAAGTTACTAGGTGCCCATTTACAGCAGCTATTACTGACATTTTTTAACTGTATTTACCCTTTGGCAATGCGACAAGCAGCTAAATTACCATGTAATTATTACTAATAATATTTTAATATGTATTTGACAATGCCTCTTTACAGCAGTGTTTAAGTATTATTATTTTTAATTATTAGATAGGTATTTATGGGATTAGTTTTATACTGACTGTGGTGCCTCTGGTGCATTGTGCAGATATTAGTTTGTATAGGTATACAGTGTGTATAGTGTAGGTACACTATACACAATAAGTAATAACTCTGAATTAATTTTAAATGGTTAGCTGGTAGAAAATGCCGCATGGCATTAAGCTCGCCTCATGTACTATTTTTGTGCATTAAAGTGTTAAATAAATAAATTAATAAAATAAGTACTTTATACTGACATGTCTAAGTGTGCTGTAAGTACCAAAAGATTAATAAATGAAATGAAACTCCATCCAAATGAAAGAGTTTTCTAATTACCAGTTAGATACTCGTACAACATCTCACTTATCACTTCGAACATTCGAACACAAAATCATCTCACATTCTGACAGCAGGTGTAACTTTCTTACAAACATCTCGCTCATTGCCATTTTCATTTCCCTTGCCCTACCCTACCAAAGTTTATTTTACCAAGTTTCGGGGGTAGTTTCGATAGCTGTTCTTGAGATCACTTATTCTGCAAGGAACGATAACAAGATTGGCTAAGTCATTGAGTACCTACCAGAACTCTTCTTCTCTAGGGTATAATGAGATAGATCTCTCTTTTATACTTCTTCTTCTAAATCGTATTCTTTTTTTTATGTACTACTAAACCTGCATTTGACCTCGATCTCGCCTGATGGTAAGCGACGATGAGGTCGACGATGGAGCATGCGGGTCCAGTAAATGCCTATTCACTCTGGCCTTGAAGATCCCAAGGTTGTAGGTTTCGGGAAATATAGACGCCGGCAGGCTGTTCTATTCCTTAGCCGTATTTTCCGTTCCTTACTTTTCCTTCCGTATTCCTCAGTATGCAGGTTTCCTCACGAAATTTTTTCCTAAACATAAACTTCGCCCATTTGTTTTTGCGTAAAATTGTTCAAAACCAGTATTTTTAAGTAATAGAATGACTACTTCTTCTTCTAAATCGTATTCCTTATTGATGAGTGTCATTCTTGGCAGATTTTATTGGGTGGTTTGCCTTACCCATTTCACACACTGGTTATCTTAGTATGAAGGTTTCCTCAAAATGTTTTTTTTCCTAAATATGAAGTACACCCATTTTTTTTAAATAATACTTCTTCGATTAGTCTCAGACACTAAATCACTATTAACAGTAGGAATATTTAGTTCTGCCTGCAAATGTAAATTTATTTATTTAGACTTGATTTCATATAAGGTGACTTTGCTGTAGGCTATAGTTAAATTAGACGTTATACAAATCAGACCATTGTGTAGCAACTGTATCAGATTGCTTGAATAAATACATCTACTGTAGCTATGTTTGAAGGTTACTTCAACTTGGCACCCATTTAATAATTAATTCTTTTACCGCCAAAACTGACAGACCTAATTATTGTTCTTTGTAACGGAACTTGGCAATTTTTGTACATTCATGTTTTTTGATACGCACATACCCAATTAGACATAGACTAATCCGTTATTTTTTTCTGACTAACTACTGTTGTTTGTCCTATTGACCTTTACGGCGTCACTTGACTTTTTTCCTGGCAATTAACAGGTACTTAAAGATCAATCAATCAATCAATCAATCATTTATTCGTGAACATAGGTATTAATAAGTAAGTATACAGTTTAATGAGTTGGTATCACTATGCTCCGTCGTTTGACATACAAATATTTTCAATAAATTGTTAAATTGTTAGTTGACTAGTAGTAGTAGTATTTTTTTTAAAATTATTATTATTATTATTTATTTAAACTTACATAAGTAGGTACAGGTAAGAGATACGAGTAGTTATTTCAAACCCCCCACATTGCTATTGAGGAGGAGGCGGTGAGGGCGCTGCACAGACTTATTGCTAATGGTGTGTGGAGCGGTCACGCCCCCAAAACCAGACATACCAATGTGGATGTGACTCCTGACTTGTACGATGTCATGTGCATGGGTTGCGATAAAATGCAACCCAGGCATATTTTTCACAAAAAATACAAAACATACATCCCGACAAGACAGGAATGGGACCAAGGCCTAAAACCGCCGGATAAAAATACCTTAATCTGGTACACTGACGGCTCCAAAATGGACTCAGGCTCGGGAGCTGGAGTCTATGGCCCGAGCTGCAGTGTAAGCCAGAGTATGGGACAGTATGCTACCGTTTTTCAAGCGGAAACATACGGTATAATTGCCTGTGCCCACGAGTGCATGGAGAATGGCACCACCAACAAGACCATTCACATTCTCAGTGACAGCCAGGCGGCCATAAAAGCCCTGACCTCGTGCAGGGTGGAATCCAGACTTGTTATGAACTGTGTCACAACTCTCAACAGTTTAGGCAGGTCTAACAAAGTTCGCCTGGTTTGGGTTCCGGGACATGAGGGCGTACTAGGAAATGAATCAGCAGACGAGTTGGCCAGACAGGGATCACAGCAATCGCTTATTGGTCCAGAACCTTTTGTTGGCCTCTCGTCGGGTACTATCAAAACAGTATTAAAGAAGTACTGTACTGATAGGCACAAACATGAGTGGCTAACCCTAAAGGGGTTAGAACACTCTAAGAAATTCATTGGGGACAAAGTCACAGGCTGGAACAGCAAGATCTGGGGGCTGAATAGACGTCAAGTGCGCCTACTGGTCGGTGCCTTCACCGGTCACTTTAGCACCAATGCCCACCTACACAAGATGAAGCTAACTGACAGCACATCTTGCAGAGCCTGTGGTGAACAACTGGAGACCGTTTCACATCTCCTATGTGAATGTGACGCTTTCGCGGCAAAAAGGATGGGTCTGCTAGGCTCTGCCTATCCGGACCCAAGGGAATTCAAATCCCTCCCACTAAGACGCATAGTCTTGCTCATGCACGACATATTCGGTGATGTGGTCAAGGGATAGGTTCAAGGGGTTGAACACAAAAGATCCCCATGGGTCGAAGTGTCGCTGGGATCCCCGGCCCCCATCCAAAGATAAGATAAGTTATTTCAAGATGTAACCTGACTCAGGGCTCAAAATATATGCACTCACTCACCCTTATTCAATGTCTGGCTATCTGACTGCCAACTAGGTTTCCCTGTGTGCGGGATATCAGGAATCCATTCATGTGTCTCGATATGTTTTAATTTTCACTTGAGCACTGTACTTTTGTTTATTTTTTACTTTAAAATTAGTTGTAATTTTCACCACCACCGGAAAATGTAGGTATAATATATTTTTTATTTTATTTTAGTTTTTAACGTAGTAATATTCACTATAGATAAATAATTATGTTATTATATTATTAACAGATACTGAGTTTAAAATGAAATAAATAAATATTGCCTAGTTTAAATAGATAAAAGATAGTTAGAAAAGGAATAACTAATAAATATTCTCCATAGCACTAAGTATTAATAGTAAGTAATCGTAGTCGTAGTATTAATTCACTAAACACTGATTATGGATATACACATAGATAAGGTTAATAAAAATGGGGCAAACCTTGGTTAAATGTTAAGATAATTAAAGATCTTGGAAACCACTGATCCAATTTTTATCAGACAGCTAACAACACTCGTCAATATCCTCTGCTAAACAAAAAAACTGGGTTGGATCCAGTTTTTTTGTTTGTCGGATGATCGGTGATCGAGTTATGATGCCACAGACGCGTAAACACATAAATTAATAAATAAAATATTCATAAATTTTCTGCAATTAAAATTGCTGAAAATGTTCAACCTTTATTAATAGAATGAATGAATGAATGAATGAATACTCTTTATTGCACAAAATTAGTGTGATACAATGCGTACAAAACGATTAATACAATCTAGGCGGTCTTATCGCTAAAAGCGATCTCTTCCAGACAACAGATTAATAGAAGAAAAAGCTATTCGTTTTCGAAGAGAGGTTTTAGTAGATATAGTGAGTGTGGTGTCTCCCCTCAAACCATGGAGCACTTGCTCTGCTGTCCCGCGTGTCCGACCACCTGCACGCGCGAGGACTTTTTCGAGGCCAACCAGAGGGCTATAGATGTGGCTGCCTTCTGGTCGGGAAAAATTTAATTCGGATCATCAACACGAAAGAAGAAGTAGTAATAGTAATGAAATAGTAAGTAATAGTAAAAAGAAAAAAGTAATAGTATTGAAATTTATAAAAAATATAAATAAATAAATATATTTATTAAATATGTGAAATTAATATTCATTTCCAGTACTTATATTATATTTGTCATCCCAGACCTCTTTGTTATTGTACATCTTGTTATGGTTGGGTATGGTTTGGGTATTTTTAGCGGGCATACCCACTGGGCTTTATTTACTTTTTTAGTTTTTTAATTCGCATAGCTTTATCTGTTAATTATATCTCCAATCATTTAGTTTTACAAATAGAGACACCAACATTACTCACACAATTCCACTTCGCCAAATCACATTACTTACAGTACATTTAGGTACAAACCACAACACACACTCCCCAGCACAGCGCCCACGACACAGGATTACCTAGTGTGGGTGCTAATCGTAGGCTTGGTATTTGGAAGTATGTTATTTTTTAATTTAATTTTTTGTAGTATTCATTGTACCTTTCCGTTGTAGTGTTGTCGTTAAATAAATTTATTATTATTATTATTATATATTAAAATAATAAGATATAAAAATTACAGGGGTTTTTGTCAAGTTATTAAAATAAAACAATGAAATCAAGATAATCCTTCAATAATATTAGGGAATCAGAAATGAACACGCCCTTCTCTGTCGATGGGGGTCAAAAAGAGAATCATATAAGTCCAGACACGTTATCCAGGGCAACCTTGTATTCGACGCTGAAACAACACGGTGGAGCGAGACCCGGATAATTTCTTGCAAGTAATCAAGGCGGGATTGCTCTAACTATCGAACGTCGAAACTGTGCCTCCCAGTTTCGGCAAAGTTACGAGTGTAGTGAGGCATCATCTTTCATCGTACTTCAGGGAACTATTGGATATGGAGTGATAATGATAATTTGTTAATAGTAGCGTAGAATTGGTGCCTAAAATGTTGTGTATTAAAAGACACTATCGCGTGTTAAAATTTATAACAAACTTTTTGATAATTATGATTGATATGATAAGACTACAAAAACATGGCTTGTGAAAAAATAATTTTATAGTGTTAAGGAATATCTTGTTTAGGTTATGGGTCCTTTTTAAATTCAATTTACTTCTAAACCCGCATTTGACCTCGATCTCGCCTGATGGTAAGCGACGATGAGGTCGACGATGGAGCATGCGGGTCCAGTAAATACCTATTCACTCTGGCCTTGAAGATCCCAAGGTTGTAGGTTTCGGGAAATACAGACGCCGGCAGGCTGTTCCATTCCTCAGCCGTTCGTTCATTCATACATTCATTCCGTGATTGGTAAACTATAATCGAAAAGTGTAAGTGTGACTAGATTCGACTCGTAATATTTTAAATTTTATCAGGTGTGACGAGCGTGGATGCATTCCTAGGTGTGACCGAATTCTACTATGACAAATGTGGAATAAGCCAAATCATGGATGTTAAAATTCTCTCCCCCTAATGTGTAGCAATTGTATCAGATTGCAGATTGCTTGAATAAAAACATCGACTGTAGTTATGTTTGAAGGTTACTTCAACTTGGCACCCATTTATATATTAATTCTTTTATCACCAAAATTGACCGACCTAATCGTTCTTTGTAACGGAACTTGTCCACTTTATCACATTCATGTTGTTTGATACGCACATACTCAATTAGACATAGACTAATTCGTTTTTTTCTTCTGAATGACTACTATTGTTGGTCCTTTACGGTGTTAATTTCTTGCAAGTAATCAAGGCGGGATTGCTCTAACAATCGAACGTTGAAACTGGGAGGCAATTCGGCAAAGTTACGAGTGTAGTGAGGCATCATCTTTCATCGTACTTCAGGGAACTGTTATGTATGGAGTGACAATGATAATTTGATAATAGTAGCGTAGAATTGGGGCCTAAAATGTTGTATACATAAAATCATGTATGAAAAAATTGTCTCCCCCAAATGGATAGGTAATTTAATGAACGATATTTTGTTTCGGAATCTAGCCTCTAGGGGGGGGTGAGGTGAGGCACGGGGGCCGGAAAGCATCTTTGACAACATAATTCGCGCTCTGTCTGTGAGACCAGGATATCGATACCACTAAATACAACGTATCTAAATAGAATCTAAACTGCATCGTTATGACGTGTTTCGTATGCAACTATCCACTAACGGTCCAATTTCAGTTAAGTTCCTTTCGAGGCAACGATCGAACGAACAGTAACGTATTAACACACACTATTGTTAAGTGATTATATTTTGAATATTTTTGGGTTAATAAATATTTTTGTATTTTTTTTTTTTTTTTTGTATTTGTGCATTCTTCTAAAACGTTTAGTTTATACTGAATCGCATTTGAACGGTAATAAAACGCTTCAACTGTCAAATATAACGATCGAGCATAAGTTCCTCCCAAGCCACTTTTGCCCGATCGATGGTAAATCGAAAACTGGCAGTGGTAGAGTTATGCGTCAACATCTATAGTATAGTCAGTATGGAGAATAGAAGTTTATGCAACTCTTATGTAATTACAGCCATTGTAACATGAGTGTTAGTTTTTTATACGAGTGTAGTGAGTTTTACAATTCTTCTAAATCGTTATTCTCATTGCTGAGGTCGTGATCATTCTAAGGAATTAATCACATAAAACGACTGTCTTGGCAGATTTACGGGATGGTTTGCCATTGCCTTCCCCATTTCACACGCTGGGTATTCTCAGTGTGCAGGTTTCCTCACGATGTTTTCCTTCACCGTTAGAGCAGTCGGTAATTGTCCGTAAGTTTTCGAAAAATACGAAAAACTCATTGTTACATGGCACAGCACGGTTTCGAACCTGGATCTCCCGCATGGGAGTCCGGTGCCCTAGCCACTGTGCCACCGATGCTCAACATGAGTGTTAGTTTTTTATACGAGTGTAACCTCAGACGCCGCCGCATGGCTAAGAAACCTGGATATTTGGTTGTGACATATCGCAGTACCTACTGTTATTGTATATTGTGTATAATTCCAACTGCCATACGAATAAATAAATAAATAATACGAGTGTAGCGAGTATTACAATAGAAAACACGAATTTTAAAATGGCTAATTACGTGCAGTTGCTTATAATACTTTTTCTACCATGAAATACCTAAATAACTGAAAATACAATCTATTATGAAGCATCCAATACTACACGCCATGACAGCTTGTCAAAACTCCGTCGACAACAAAGCGATCCATTTCGTAGTCTTATTAATTATTTCAGTTTTTTTTCTCTAATTTAGTTATTTCAGATGGCATTAAACATTCATCCATTTTTCTTTTTAATTTTGTTCTGTCACCATCATTGCTATGATAATTATTAATCACTCGAAAATTACTTTATTTCGTCACAAAATTCAAGCCAGGTTCATTTGGCGATGTTATATAGATTCCTCCGGACACCGTGTAAAGCGACGAAACGTAATATTTTTGTTTCTGGATTAAGTACTGCGATAAAGTGGTCGTGTTTTTATTATTCTGTGAATAGATTCCTGTGGAATTTGCGCGAAGGCAATATGAGCTTAGATGGCGTAGTGATTGTAGGAAACATTCTGGGATTCCTGTTTATTGCCAAAAACGCTGTATTTTTATTATATACAAAGACATTGACCTTCTAAAGATATATTCATAGAGCCTATATCGTATCGTTAAGAAACATACAATTCACCGGCCCAAATCATATTTAATTTATAGAATCTTATCTTATCTTAACTTATGACAGGGATAACCCCAGCGGCATTTCGACCCTCAGGGATCTTTTGTGCTCACTCCTTACCTTAGTCTCCTTCCTATTCCTTAAAGATGATTTGCATCAAGGACACTGTACAGCTTACAGGAAGGAGCCTATAGCCCTCTGGTTTCAGGTAGGCTACCCCCAGAAGACTCATACGCGCTCCAGACAGCGAGTCACATTCGCACAGCAAGTGTTCCATTGACTCAACGGTGTCACCACAGGCTCTACAGGTGGGATTGTCTGCCAGTCTCATCTTGTGTAGGAGGTTCTTAGTGCAAAAATGGCTTGTGAACGCCCCTACAATGTGACGGGTGAGACTCCTGCTATAGTTGTAAATTTTTCTGCACCCAGCCGTGCCACCATTTCCAATGAACCTCTTAGAGTGTTTTAAGTAATTTATAGTAAGAACATGACAATAGCATCTCAGATCAGTTACACTTTTTTGTCGGTACAACTGTCAAAATTCACGAATTAGACTTTAGTTGCAATTCAATTTTATTTTTATATAGAGGCCTACAGGCGACCTGAATAACTCTGACAATAGCTTGCCTACAAAACGTTAAGAAAAAAAAATTACAATAGTTTCTAAAACTTAGTTAAGTTTGTCCAAAACTGTAGAAAACAACAAGATTAAACGTCACGAGGTTTTTTTAAAATTATTATTGTTATTTATTTATTTGAGGGTAGTATCTATCTTATACGCCTTTTGCACCCGTATATTATGTATCTTATGGATTTTTCCATCACCGGAAGGTTGGCTGGAAGATATCGCTTAAAGCGATAAGGCCGCCTTCTGCACATTGTATTGTACCACTCTTTATGTTGTATGTTTTGTTTTTGTCCCGGGTGTGCAATAAAGTATACACACATCAAAACAATCTAGGGATATTTGATGTTAATTTATTTTTTGGAAAACCACAATTAGTTTCTTGGGAGAATTATATATAAAATTAATTCAAATTTTATGCTTTAATAAAAAAAATATAATTAGGTAATAAATACGACGTTTTCTTGCAGTATTTAAAAAAAATGAATATGTGTTAAAATTTAAACTCACTGTACATATTAAGTAAATTAAAATTGTTAGGACAAATAAAGATGTTATGTGAAAAACTTAACATTTTATACAATTTAATAATCCGTATTACCCCCCCTGACATTAATAACATATCGGCAACGGTTGTTCATGCTTAAAATTAGAGTGTCAATGTCGTGCTGCGGTATGAGATCCCAGGTTCTTTTCAAATGTAAAAAAAGTTGCTCTTCCGTCACCAGATTTCCTGGGAAGTTTATTAAAGCTCTCCTTTGGAGCATATCCCATGCGTGCTCGATGGGATTTAAATCGGGAGACTGTGCAGGCCATCCCATAACCGTCAAATCATGATCCCTAAGGGCGGCCGTTACCAGCCTCGCCGTGTGTGATGGGGCATTATCTTGCATTAACTGGAATTGTTGACCGAAGTGCACTCTAAATGGAACAATTACAGGTACCACGACTTCGTCACGGTATTTTTCCGCAGACATGTTGCCTCTTATCCAAATGAGGTCTGTTCGCGCGCCAAGACGAATGCCTGCCCACACCATGATTGTTCCGCCTCGGTAAGAATGGACCTCTTGTGGGTGCTGGAGGCGACTTATCCTGCCTGGCACTCTCCAGACTAGTGTTCTTCTCGAGTCTGGGTGAAATCCAAATCGAGACTCATCAGTAAAGAGTACCATGGACCATTGGTTGTCGTTCCATAACAAGTGTTCGCGAGCCCAAGCAAGTCGACGTCCGCGATTGCCACGTCGTAAGGCTGGAACACGAAGCGGTCTGCGGGCATGAAGGTTGACTTCATGCAACCTACTCCTGACAGTTTGGTCACTGACAAGTACCTGGTGGTCCTACTGGAGCCTTTGCACTAACTGCATCGCCGTAACATTCGGTTGCCTTCTGGCGGCATTCTGTAAAAAACGATCCTGTCTTGGAGTCGTAACGCGATGTCTCCCTGTGTGCCGTTCCGCCACTTCTCCGGTAACACGATATCGTAACCACAACCTAGAAATCACGTTTTGCCTTGTTCTTAGGGTATCAGCAACAACGCGTTGGACGGTACCAGCTTCCAACATTCCTATCGCTCTCAACATTTCTTCTCTGGTTAAATGTCGACGTGGCATGGTGTCGCAAAGCTCGCAATAGCACTCTGGATTCAAAATTTAGTTCTTGGCGGAGCTTAATTAATGATATCAATTTTATTAAATAATAGCACAAAGCTTAATTTTCAAAATTCGTTTGTAACTTCCTGAATTCCCGCGCAAATCTTTTTTATTTATTTTTTATTTTTTTAATGGCACTAAAGAGTGTTTCTGCCATATAAACATTTTTTCTAGATGGCCAGTATATTTCAAATTATGCAAAAATGTGAATATCCCTAGACAGTTTTGATGTGTGTATTTGTATTATATAAATATATAAATCTGATGAAATTACACTGTGACGTATAAACCTTCATTTCATTTATTCCAGAGTCATAGACTTTCTATTAAATAGATGACAACCTTCC
Organism: Hofmannophila pseudospretella; assembly: GCA_947369225.1. Lineage (NCBI taxonomy): Eukaryota > Metazoa > Arthropoda > Insecta > Lepidoptera > Oecophoridae > Hofmannophila > Hofmannophila pseudospretella. The sequence goes on from OX376324.1 coordinate 2,237,912, forward strand.
CCAGAGGCATGGCTATAAATATAAAACTAGCCTAGACCGTGTGTGCCTAGGCAGCCTGGAGGCAGAGGCAGTCATCTGTATACCTGTGACAACGTGACTAGTGACCGTAAACAGAATAACATTGACTGACGGCCTTCTGGCGGCCTTAACATTACTAACTATTCATTGTAGTTTTATATTGTAAAATAAGGATACTGAAAAAAAAGATTTTTTAATTCAAACAAGCACTTGTTTCACTACACGCCTACAAGTAAAACCTACTTGGTAAGCCAGTATTGAAACCAGGAGTTTGTTTCAATACACGCCTACAAGTAAAACCTACTTGGTAAGCGTGTATTGAAACAAGGAGTTTGTTTGAATTTCACTTCAACTAAGTAGGTAATTGTTAATTTAAACCAAGATCTTTATCTTGTCTATCAAATAAAATGTACAACTGAATAAAGTTACGTAGACTCAGAACCAAACAAACTGATTTTTCAGTGGTCCCTTAATAATTATAGGTCTTGGGTTTAATGTCGTAGCGTTTTCACGTAAAATAATTCGGCAGTAGATTTTCTTTCACGCAAAATAACACGTTTTCAGTATCTCATCTCTACAGATTTTGTTTAAGACAATTTTAATTGAACTGATAATTGAACGAATGAGAACACGTTTTAGGGTTCCGTACCTAAATGGAGACTTCGGTGCCCGTCCGTCCGCCCGGTATTCATGTATTTCATGGCTGTTTTTCTCAGTAATACTATGCAATATATTCTTCGAAACCATGCAGTACCATGTACCAATATCTTATCGTATTTTTCGAAGACTTACGTACATTTTCCGACGCTCTAACGGTGAAGGAAAACATCGTGAGGAAACCTGCACACTGAGATTTATTAATTTTATTACAATAAAAATTGCACAGGAATACAGTTAAAACTAAGACACTGTGAATTCATATGCTTGACAATGACACAATACAGTACTTAATGTATCGTATAGTATCGTATAGTAGATTAAATATAATAATAATAATATATCTATAAAGATAAAACAACTTACAGCGCATTCATTCATCTTCTCACAAAATCGCAGAAAACGGTAACGTAATACCTTCCATCGACTGGCAAATAAGTCCCATTCCGGGACTAGTGCAAGAAGCGCATTCAGTAGCACTAGTTGTAAAATGACCAGAGAAATGAAATGAAAGAGAATTAAAAGAGATGATCAGTGTGTAAAATGGGGTAGGTACAAAAGATCATCAAGGGACGAAGTGCCGCTGTATTATTCCCGGCCCCCTATCATAAGATAAGATTAGCAATATATTCTATGGTAAATCTTAATATATTTAATACATTTATTATGTCGGATTAATGTCAATAATTTCATTTCCGTTTCAAAAGATCTGAATCGTATCATATACGTAGGTATCTGAAACAAATTGTTAATTTACTCAGTCGAGTAATGCGTATTCAATGTACCGAACAACCGATTCTCACATCCGATAAAAGGGAACGGTTGATGTACCCATTTCCCTATTTTCCTGGACGTTGATCGTGCGAGGATCGTTCCGGATTTACCTTAAGGCCCAGCTCATACTAGCGGAGATCCGTCTTTTTTTATTTACGACGAAACACGCGTTTGACATCATATCACGTAAGTGACGATGAGGTCGAAGATGGAGCACACACGCTTAGTAAGTACTGGATCTTCTATAAATACTACCGAAACATATCAACGTTGAAGCAAAGATATTTGACGTGATACTTTGGCCCCGACTACACGACGACGGTTCCTAGGCCGGTTCCAGTATCGGTCGGTTCCATGGAACCGGTGCTTCATATTAACTCAAACATAAATACGCTGTCGATTACACATACAACGGTTCCACTTGGAACCGGCCTGCTCGGTTCCTGAACCGAACGGGCGCAACGCATGAGTTTGAATGCAGTCGACTACACGGCCGGTAGAGGTCCCTGCATCGAACCGTCGCTGGCACCGGCGTCGTGTAGTCCATGTAATAAGAAGGGTGGTCGCTGGTCTGATGGACCCTGAAGTAAAGGGGACTTACCACCAGCAAATTACTCGGGCTGTCGCCTCGTACCACGTCGCAAACTAATATTACTTAAAAACAAATCAAGGCAGATTTTAGTTAACATTTTGTTTGAAAAATATAGCACGCAAAAGTGCGCTAATGAATGTTTGGATGAATTTTTGTGTGTATATGCGTGCTATGTTATTTGTGTATAATAATATATTTCCAGAAATATTGAGGGAGATGACGAAGAAAGCATTAAAAAAGCTTACATTGTTCGCTATAAGTGTCTCTCACAACCAAGTTTCGTGCGAAATATACCCTCATTTCGCACGTAATTATGAACACTCCGTATAAGAAGTTGGAGAACACTCTGTGTAAAAAGTTGCGGGGGTGCTTATAAACGTCGTCTAGCAAACGCTACGGGCGGAAAAACTTAGCAAGAAAAACATAAGTTAGCAAGAAAAACGTTCATGTTGCTTCAATGTGAACTTCGTATTGACCTATTGGCAAGAAGTTAGTTGAAATATTAGCATCATAACAGTAATATCGTTGTTCGGAATGAGATCGCGTTTATAAGTAGGTCATCAATGTGAACAGTGCTTAATGTTAAGGGGTAACGTAAACAAAGCTGGCAAAAAAAATTGGATTTAGTACGCGCTTTTGTAAAATATTCGTACTGTCTGTTTAGTCTCGCCCGGTGTGCTTTTACCTTCATTTTGAAACGGAGTCGGTACCCACAGAAATCATTTTTTTTAAATTTCTCTATATTTAAATCACTGCATTGTACTAAAGGCGTATAACTGACAATATACACGGAACGCAATTAATGGAACACTTAAAGTTTGACCAGAAATATTTAAACCCTCGCCATATTGCGGTATTAAATAAAAAAACTATATATCATTGCGATCTCCATAACACAGATTATTAAAAATACTAGTGGTGATCTCATGGCAGGGTTTTTATTTTCCTGGTCAGGGTAAGAGCGTCGGTAGTGTAGTGGTTAGGACCCCGGACTCCCATCGGTCCGGGTTCGAATCCATGCAATACCATATACCTACCAGACTTATATAACCCAGCGGCACTTCGACCCGTGAGGATATTTTGTGTCTACCCCATTTACACAAAGGTCATCTCTGTGTGCTGGTTTCTTACGATGTTTTCCTTCACCGTTAGAGCAGTCGGTAAATGTACGTAAGTCGTAGAAAAATACGAAAAACGCATTGGTACATGGCACTGCACGGTTTCGAACCCGGACCTCCCGCATGGGAGTCCGGTGTCCTAGCCACTGTGCCATCGACGCTCTTCAATACAATGAATAAGGAATACGATAAAGAAGGAAGATCAGGGTATAATTGTATACCTAACCTTTTATTTGCAGGATTATAAGTGCTTAAAATTGGATTCAATGGAACTTGTTCATAATGAAAACAAACCTATCCTTGATTTATAACATTAGATAATCAACCATAGGTTTAATTCACGTGGAATTCACTTTTTCCGTATCCTAAAACATGGATAATTCTTCAAACCATGGACATCGTCAAAATGTGGTTTGTTTTACATTAGGAACAAGTTTCTCTGAGCCTGACTATAGTATACAATTTAGAGATAGATAATATTTCTATTAAAATAATGGATAATAGAAAGACCCGCCACTCACCCTCGCATTTATCTCCAGCTATATCCTAACCTAACCCAAACGGCTTTACAATCGCGAAGGATAACGAATCTAATCCATCCTTCTTTTAATATTCAATAGAGGATATCCGCAAAGTTAGGGATTACATTAAAATATTTTATAACATTAAATTATTTTTATTTCACGGCCGGCAACACACAAGCAATACCCCTGGTATTGCACGTGTCTCTAGGCGACGGTGACTACTTACCATCAGGTGGCCCGTCTGCCTGTTTGTCGTAGCTAATTTATAAAATAAATAAAATTAAGTTCATATAACGTTTATCTTCTCTAATGATTTATGTCCTACAGCAAAAGCGAATCATAAACCATAGAATCCCATTTTTCGGTTTTCTAAATGTTCGCTGCAGTGCACTTAATGCTATAGAATTTTATCAAAGAGCCGAAAATAAAAAACCACATAAGCCGAATTTCGTAATACATTTAAATTTCGAACACGAAGTTAAATCATGACTTCGAACCGAAGTCGAGGAGTTACTGAGAGTTATAAACCGCAGACTGATTTTATTTAAGTTTCGAATCGACTCCGATGTTTAAATTACATTTGGTTGAAAGTTACGAGGTATTTTACACTTTGTAAGATCAATCTTCGATATAACTTGATGATTATTCTACAAATAAGACTTATATGACATATACGGTTGGGGGAAGTGACTTCACTTATTGCTAGGGTTGGGGATGGGGATATAGCTGGGTAGTAGAGACTAGTGGAATAGGCCGTAGTATAATCGGAAAGAAGCTTTATATATCGGAAACTTCTACGGATATTTTCAAATATTGCTTCAAAACAGAGACCATTGCTGTCACTCCGTCCATCCGTCGGTCAGTCACGCAGATCTAACGCCTAAATCGAAAAAGATAAAGACTTTTCTTTTTTCACACAATATTATTTTATTTTCTGGACCCAAGTTCGAATATCGTCTTAAAAAGTTGAATTATATTTTAGAGGTGATCCCATACAATTAAAGACGAGATGTTTAAAAAAAATCTATCCTATTGTGTGGGGATCGTTGTTTAGAGCTCATCAAGTACACTTTTATTTAAAAAAATCCAGAGAAATAACGAAGAAATAAGCGCCCGTCAAAGTGTCAATTTTAGATCATTTTTATTACCAGGTTTATCTCACGAACGGTTTTATCTAGGAACTTGAAAAATTGGCTAAAGTATAGTTATATTCCTCTATTTGAATAACAAATACTAAAACTTGCTATATCTGTAATAGTTTGTAAGTTGTGAGCAAAAAATGGTAAAAGTTTTTCATTAATATTCAAAACTTACAGATAGCCCTTAACATACGGATCACTATAGATATAGCGAGGCCCGACTCGCACTTGGCCGGTTTTTATATAATTGTGCGACTAAGACCTGGACTACATGCGCCGGTTCCAGCCCCGGTTCGTTTCGCTGCAGCCAATCACGGGGCGCTGACTTCAAATGGGTGAGAGCGAAACGCTTGTGATTGACTGCAGCGAACCGAACCGGCGCTGGAACCCCCATTCTGCCTTCGGACTACCAGGCGCGGGGAGGGGTTCCATCCTTATGTTGTTGATATCCCATCTGCTCGTACGAAGCGATTACTTCTTCGTTCATTATGCGAACGGCTAAGGAATGGAACAGCCTGCCGGCGTCTGTATTTCCCGAAACCTACAATCTTGGGATCTTCAAGGCCAGAGTGAATAGGCATTTACTGGACCCGCATGCTCCATTGTCGCTTACCATCAGGCGAGATCGAGGTCAAATGCTGGTTTAGTAGTCATTAAAATATTTTTTTAAATGCCTTTTGGCTTAGTAAGGCAGCATCGTTCCCTCCAGTCACTTCTTCATATTCATTAACTTCTTTGGTTTGTTCTTCTTTGTTCTTTGGTTGTTCTTCTTTCATTTTCTTCTTCTTTCTTTCTTTCTTCTTTCTTCTTCTTCTGTATTCCTTTTTTCTGAATATTTTATCTTCTATTAATTAAACAAAAACTACCTAGTCGGTCCTTAAATACTGACACAAAAATAATCAATAAAAGAGAATATTAAAAAACCCGGCACATGTAGTCCATAAGGAAAAAATTACTTAATAAAAAAAAACATCCCTACTTAGAATATAATATTTCTAAGCATCCCTATTAAAAAGTAAGACAGCCCCACATTTGATCCCATGGACGTCTCACTCTGTGGATTTGCACGTCACCCTCATGACAGTGACAAATGACACGGAGCGATATTACCCTGTTGATATGCTTCATATATTTTTATATCCGTATGGAAAGGAAGTTTTATTGATTTTTCTACTGGGTGGAAATAACGGTGCTCCTTTTTAGCGATTCGTACTAGGGATGTTATGGAGTTTCGACTCCGAATCCGAAAGGTCGAAACTTCCCATTGATTTTACTACACCGACTCCGACTTCGGCTCCGATAATTTTGAATCGGAGGTTATACCGAAGATTTGTGATTTGTGATATTCAAATATCAATAATTTTTTTAAATAGTGTAGGAATACATAAAGGAATATGTTTGATTGCCGCAAACGTCATCATAAAAAATATTGGCCAGTCATCTATAAAAATTAAAAAAACGGTTTAAAATTTGAACTTCTTCTGAACATCTATCTTCTAACTGGTTGCTCACTAATTTTATTTAGTTTAATATAACCTATGCTTAAATTCTTACTGGTGTATGAACTATGAATCCATTGTAATCTTACCGCACAAATGAACTATTCTGATTCTTATTCTACCTCCGCCTCCGACTCCGGTTCCGTCTCCAATTCCGACTCCGATAAATCAAATTTAAAACCTTCGGTTTCGACTCCGGTTCCGGTAAAACCACCTCCGTAACATCCCTAATTCGTACCCCGAAAGGGAAAATGGAGTCCTAATTGCTTTCGTTCCGTCATCCGTCTGTCTGTCAGGAAGGTCTAGCTCCTAAACGGAATAAGATATAGACTTCAAAATTTTACATAATATGTATAATATTGACCTATATCCGAATATCGACTTTAAAATTTTGTAGAATACCTACCTAATATATTAGTGGGGTCACATACAACTAAAGGGTATCATGAAAAAAAAATTGTTTACCGTATCGAGTGGGATATCATTTTTTAGAGCTCTTTGTGTAGAGTACGAATATTATTTTTTTATTATTTTTTTCTTGGCGAAATAACGACGTGAGCGTCAGTCAAAGTTGTCAGTTTTAGATCACTTTTGTTACCAAATCTTTCTCATGATTAATTAATAACTTGAAAATTGGCTAAAGTATCCAATTTTCAAATTCATATCCTTTATTTGAACAACAAATGCTAAAACATCATATATCTGAAATTCCTTTGTAAGTTATGGTCAAAAATCCACTCAGCACTTACAAATAGCCCTTATATACGAGTAATACGGATCGTATAGATATGGCGATGAATCGCACGGGGCCAGTTTTTTTTTATTCAAGATTGTCGCCATGTTTCTGATCAAAATATTCAAAGATCCTTGCAGAGACTGAAGGTGTCTGGTCTGGTTAGCAACAGATTTAACAACAATGTTTTCTATCGTAAAATAAAGTCACAAGAAACGGTGGATTTCACGAACAGAATAATGAATCAATTTGTGTGGAAATTGGACAGCTTTTTCTCGAAATGTTCTAAGGTTATGCCTTAGAAAAAGATTACTTACTTTGAAGTTTGACGTCATGAGTCATGGAACTACTATGTAATAGTTTGATGGCAAATATATTTATTTGAAATTGTATTATAAATAATAGAGGGCGCTATTTTATTAGATGTAAATATGACGCCAAAATATACCGTCTAACCCAGAGGTTCCCAAACTTATTTTGTCTACCGCCCACTTTGAGAATAAATTATTTTTTAGGGCCCCCATTTTTTCCCCTACTTAAAAACGACTATAACTTCAAATTAAATTAATTAATATATATAAACTCGTTTATCTCATTCGACGCTCAATCGTACTCAACAAGTAAGAACAAGTATTATATGAACCAGCCAATTGATACAGGAATGCACAATTCAGGTTATTTAACAAAAACTTGTTAAAACATGATTGCCCGCAGTCTACTATCTACGAAAATTACCTATCTAGGAGTACTAATAACTATTAAAATGCGAAAGTATGTCTGTTACCTTTTTATTTGTTTGTTTTTGTCTACTTTCATTTCGAAACGAAGCGACCGATTGACATTGATTGATTTTTATTTCATATATTCAATAAAACAGGACAGATATATGAACTACGCGGAGAGAAATAGCGAACCGAGTTTGAGCAATCTCTTAACTAATATTAGTTGATGTTCACAAGTTGTAGTTGAGAGTCGAGAGCTCATGCAGTCGGTGTCTAAGAGGCCTCTTAGCTAAATGAAATTACAAATCACCCCCCAAGCCTCTACACAACGCCCCCATTTTTTTTCTGGGTCTCTTACCGCCCCCCTTTAGGCCTGCAGCGCCCACAAGGGGGCGTTATCGCCCACTTTGGGAAAGGCTGGTCTAACCCATATGTAAATTTTCCGTACATGAAATCGATATCGTTTTACATTAATGCTTTGATTAGGGGAAATTATTTCCGTAGATAAATAAAACATAGAAAACTTACAATGTACAAACATACAAGAAAAATTAGGTACAATTTATGCTTACCAACAAGCTTACCCCTTCCTATTATGCTTGCTACAGTCTGTCCTCTTGATGCCGGCTAGCAGGGTTCTAGGACAGTGCGCAGATGAAGTAATAGAAGAATTTGTTGATTAAAAATATATTTTAAGGAAAAGAACACAGAAACAGTAACACAGAAAATAGGTAGTAGGAAATAAAAGTGAACGGGAGACGTCCTTTCGGGACAAAATACAGAGAAAAAGTCAAAATACAAATAAAACAATGAAATTAATGGAATAATGAAATTTAGATATGGAATGGGAACATGATTTTGAATTTAAATGAAGATGCCAACACGAAATGAGATGAGATATACGCTAACGATGAGGTTGAAGTTGATGGCAAGGAGGTTGATATGGACGATGAAGTCGACATCGTTACATGCTTACCTCAAACGGTCGAGGATTAAAAAGGTCTCAACTCTCAAAAATAGTTTATATTCATAGTCTGATTGGGTTGATAGGTTAATCTATAAACTAATTCGTTAGGTAAACCATGTTAATATTAATTTATGGCTACTCTCTTTAGATTACGACACTGAGGCTCTAATCATATAACATAAAAATTTACACACTAAACTCATTACGGTCTTCAGGTTATTAACACTTAACTTCCCACACTCACACACCCACTCACCCTACACTACATATGCACACTTACATCATTACACACTCCCACACAACCTAACACACCCCCACCCATACTCACTCTTACCATTATCTTTACTAAATTCCTTTATGATTAAATTTTCCAAATTCCTTTTAGGTTAAGAATATAATTTGTAATTTGCTTGCACAGAAAGTGCGACGGAATCCCGACTTACAAGATACAGGTTTTCGACCTAGTTTGTAAGTCGGAGGTCCTTTTTTTGTGTGCCCTGTATAAGTAAATAAACTTTTTCATTATTTTTTTCATCTACCCCTTTCAATCAAAGCATCAAAATGGAATTAGCATCAATTCATTACTCAATAGAAAGCTTTATCAGAACGCCCTTGGAACAAACATTTGGACCAAACGAGTTGTAATAAATTTAATTAGTGTAATAAAAGTTTTTACATAAATTTCCTCAGACCAGTCGGATCCGTTTCGTATAATAGGCGACGTCTTTTGTTTTATCGTCAACGGGTTTAACTTAGTTCCAGGGTTGATATTAGTTTAGTTGCTTTTGTTGTCGGAATGGTCAGAGTTAAGTTTTTTTTTGTTTATTTGAAAGTTATATAAATACATAATTCCGTAGTTTAATACATGATTACGTATACACCGTGTTTCTGAGAATATGTATTAACTTCGCAAAACACGCCAACTTCTGTAGCTTTTACATAATACGAGTATATTTGACAATGGAAGTGGTCCTCAAAAACGCTTCGTTTTCGAGTTACTTGCTATTTTATTTTATTAAATTTCATTGCGTTATACAATGAGTAAGGGTCTTTATTTATGCCGGTAAGAAAACCTGAAACAAAACTTAAACAAACTATTTGCCTTGCGTTTGCACATGCCATGAATAACTTATATGATTGTCAAGTTTCAATTAAACAAAATGCGACTTTGCCAGTTCGGATAAAGAGTATGGCATACTAGGTAACATAAGGCAAGGTTTGTATGAAAATAAAAAAGTACTAAAATTTAAAAATGTGTTGCTTGCTTGCTTATCGTATGGTTAGTGACCAACCTATTTGTCAGAGTTGTTCAGGCCGTTCAGTAGGGAGACCGACTGCTTAACGTGCTATCCAAAAATGTGATAATATAGCAATAAATGACTACTTCGGTGTCCTGAGTACAGTGTCGAAGTTAATGCATAACCAAAAAACACGATGAACGACTAATATTTGGCATAGATATTATTTTTGTTTATTTAAAACCCCGCTATTCCGTTAGTTGTACGAAGTCCTTAAATTAAATCGTCATTACATTCATGCTGTCCCTGTCTACGCCATAGCTCTAGATAGAGCTGACATGAGTTAGCCTTTTGTTGTACCACCCTTTTGCATTCTACCGCAAAGCAGCAATGTGTTCATTGTTTTGTTTTTGTTTGAAAAGTAAGAGAGCAAGAGTGTCGCATTTACAGTTGTCGCTATTACATTATAGTGAGGTTAGATGTCTATGGGCGACGGTGACCACTTACCATCAGGTGGTCCGTTTGCTCGTCTGCTCCTTATACAATAAAAAACCCACCAACTGGGGATATGTACAGTGGGCAACATGTCAAGCTCCTTTAGTAGTTTGTCGCTTTATCTTATTTCACACGTGCATAAGGAATCATAACAAAATCTTATTGCATCTTAACATCTGATGAACCCTGTCGTTCATCAGTTCCTTGCCACTGTACACTTTAGGCAGGCATTATGATAATGCAACAACATGTACACTTGTTGTACTACATAATGTAAACTTTCCCTGAAAAAAAGAGACTTATCGGAGATATTTCAAACTGTATTATCATAAATAGGGAATTTTTATTAATGTATCTAATTAATCGTAGCAACACTTTTTCTTTCAAGATTAAAGGTCATTAACCTATTAGCTGAAGAACTTTTGAGGATGAACTCGACAGTAAACTCTAGATAAAACGTCAGAGCATTTCAAGGGGTATGAAGAGCTCTTGATGCCGTTGGAGTACTGTTAAGACGTCTATTCACCGTCCGTGAGACAGGACAAGGTCACAATACAAAGCACATGTAAAGGTTACACTACATAACTGAAAAACTTTTGTTCTACTACTTATTTTTTCTTTGAAATGAAATGAAATGGAAATGAAATGAAATGAAATTTATTTTATTAGCACGAAACATAAGATAGTAGTATTGTTTGAATAGATCATACATGTTTCGCCATGTTTTTCTTCTTCTTTTCAGCCTATCGTAACCTATCGTTAGGTACAGGCCATTCTCCTCGGTCTCAAACCGTTTGCATCCACATCCTCCCCGCCGTCTTCATAATCACACCTAGTGATATGTGACGATGAGGTCTAAGATGGGGCACACGGGCTTAGAAAGTACTGGTTTTTCTTTAAACACTGTCGAAACCCGAAACACATCAACGCCAAAGCAAAGATATTTCACGACAGACTTTACATAGGCTGGTCACCAGCCAGGCGGATCCTGAAGGATTATAGCAGGCCTTCTTAGAGGTCCAGCACAAAGACAATATTACAAAGAAGACAGTGTGGATAGGAAAAATAATTATTCTTTTGTTTATTAGTGTCATTCTGTAACAATAAATCTGTAAAATATGATCGTAATAAAACTTGAGTATTATTATCTAGTGAGGCTTCTATAGGGTCTTACCACCAGCAAGTTACCACTAATCCTAGGGTTAGTCTTTTCGTATGACACGCTGGACCAGTGGCGGTAGGGATATTCTAACCCGTCCCATATACGAAAGAAAACTTTTAGACTTTTACAAAAAATATACTTACTCGACTTCTCATAGAAATCGATCACATGATCGGTACGAAATGTATGGAAGGTGGAAGATGGTATGACTCTGTGTAGAGTCAGCCTGGTGAGGTACCACCATTTTACCGCAAAGCAACAAAGCTTGTATTACTGTGTTCCGGATTGAAGGGTAAGAGAGCCAGTGTGATTACTGGCACAAGAGGCACTCCATCTAAGGGGCCATCCATAAATAACGTCACACGAATTTCATGATTTGTGGAGGCCGCCCACCCCCCTTGTCACAGGTTGTCACATTTGTGTGACCACCCCTCTCTCCCCTGGTGTGACTTCACATATTTAGAAATTATTAAATTAAAACAGCACGTGCTAAATTATTTATATATTTTTAGAAAATTTGCAAATCATCTAATCAAATGAACGATACAAAATTTAATCATCTTGTGTCCATGGACTTTGAACCCTTTCCTTTATATCATTTATGACTTCTTCTTTTAAAGTTACGCATGTGACGTCACGAACTGCTCCCCTCCTTTCCCCTTGTCACACTTTGTTGACCCCTCCCTCTCCCTTAAAGTGTGACGTATTTTATGGATTGCCCCTAACAGCAGCGCAACGAAAACACATTAGGTATAGTGAGGCGAGATTTCTATGGGCGACGGTGGTTACTTGCCATCAGTGGTGGTGGTGGTGGTGGCCCTTTTGCTCCTCTGCTCTCCTTATACATTTAAAAAACATGTGTCCGTACACTGTTTTCGCGAAGTTGTCTTCTGCTTTCTTTGTCTTGGCCAACATTCTTCAAGAATTGGGAATGGTAGGTTTTTTTGTGGAATTCATAACTCAAATGTCGTAGAGCAACTGTTATTCAGTTATCAATATTGAACACCTCTTTCGCCTTTATAATATGTCAGTACAGTCGACCACAGATCTACCTACCCAAAACTTCAAAATTTGAGAATCTAAAATATACATACTCGCAGATATACTCGCAAGGTTGAGGTTAGGTTTTGACAAATGATATACATGCTTTAGCTAGCGCTCAACTGTACATCCTATATAATGGCACAAACACCAAAGTATGCCAACATCCCATATGCAGCTAAAAGTTTCTTGCGCCGCTTCTTTCCTTTCAGCTATAGCACCTTACGAAGCGGTGGTAGAGTAATAAAAACGTTGTAATAAAAATGTACTATAACGTACTTACTTACAATAAAAAAAACATTTTAATTTGATTTGATTATTAAAAAAATCTTCTTCATCTGTGGAACAATTCTACTGTCCACTGTTTTAATACATGCCTTAATTCAGGAGAAATGAGTAGCTCAATGTGCAGGTTTCCTCACGATGTTTCCCTTCACAGATAGAACCGTCGTTAAATGTATATAACATACTTTAGTCTTTCGAAAATACCGAAAAAACTCATTTGATTTGATTTGTTCAGTGGAAGACATTACAGGGTTATACAGAGTATAGCTTGATGTGTCTTCCACTGAACAAATCCGACACACACATACAAACTACTAGGTACAGAAGACAAAAATAATATTAAACAAATATATTACAAAAACAAATAAATAAGCAAAAGTAACTAAGTTTGATGAAGGTGGTGTGCAGTACCGGAAAAAAGTGGCTGCCTGATGTATTACCGTACATGTATGAAATGGGTTGCGGGGTGTTGATAATCCGCATTTGGACAACTTATGAGACATCTCGACGTTTAACAACCAATCTCACCTCCACTGAATTTGCTTAATTAATATTCGGAGTTCAGCACTATATTCGTAATTGTATCTTTTTTGGGAACCGTACCCCGACGGGGAAAAGAACACTACTACTGTCGCTCCGCCGTGCGTCTTCCTGTCACGCGTTTCTATATCGTAAACGGGACAAGATACAAGCTTCAACATTACACATCACGTATTCCCGTGACCTAAAACCACTACACTACACTTATTCTATGTTTCCTACACTTATTTTATGTTTCCTACACTTATTCTAAGTCTCCTACACTTATTCTATGTTTCCTACACTTATTCTAAGTAAATTTCTTGTGTGCATTAAAGTATTAATCTATCTATCTATCTAAAACCAGATAACGAGTTAAAAATGTATTGAATTATATTTAAGAGCGTGGTCTCATATAAGTAAAAGGGGAAAGATAAAAAAATATCTGCAGCAAGATTATTTGAGTTACTCGCTTACCTAGTGTCTGTAACACAAAATTCCTTGAGTGAATAAAATCTTCAATTAAAATTCATAATCTTTCTCAACACGGAAAAAAATCTTTACATCCGAAAAATTATATCCGATTCCTACAGGATACTATTAGCCACGGACAATATAAAAAGGAAACTGCATAATAATTATGCACCATTTCCTTTGATACAGATTCGCCGAAGAACAGCCAAACTCGGTAGAAAGCATCGAGTCTAGATTATTAGGTTAGCGCTGAGCCAAAGAACACTAACAAGACCTAGATTTCTTAATCAAGATCCATTCTGCCTTTAACAATAAGACGGGAATTTTTTTTCACAGAAATCGGACTAGTTGAATTTCAAAATCCTTGATTCTATAAATTTTTTGTGAGAATAAAACAGCTTGATTTTCAGTAAAATAATGCACAAATTGTGGCTGGCAGCGACTGGATGAGAAGAGCCGAAGATCGGGCTCAATGGCGCACCCTGGGAGAGGCCTATGTCCAGCAGTGGACTAGAATAGGCTGCTGATGATGATGAAATGCACAAATATTCACGACATAAACGTTCATACACTTGTGTATGAAAAACAGATCGTGACGTGCAACGTTTCGACTGGGCTACTATAATATACTCTTTTTTTTTTATTTACTTCTAAACCCGCATTTGACCTCGATCTCGCCTGATGGTAAGCGACGATGAGGTCGACGATGGAGCATGCGGGTCCAGTAAATGCCTATTCACTCTGGCCTTGAAGATCCCAAGGTTGTAGGTTTCAGGAAATACAGACGCCGGCAGGCTGTTCCATTCCTTAGCCGTTCGCATAATGAACGAAGAAGCAAATCGCTTCGTACGAGCAGATGGGATATCAACAACATAAAGATGGAACCCCTCCCCGCGCCTGGTAGTCCGAAGGCGGACTCGTACATTTTGTACTCGTATTCGTGAAATATTTTACTGAAATATTATTACCATCAGGTGCTGTTGTACTGTCGGCAATTAAAAAAATTTAATACAATAGGATATTTGACAAGTATCAAATATTAATTTACTAAAACAATATTATTATACTAAAACAAGAGACATTGATTAGGTATTAATATTTCTTTCTTTACTCGTAATTATCATTCTACAAATAAGAATTATATTTTTGACATGTACGAGTATATTTCAAATGGTGTTGTAGTATGAAGTAAAATGATTCTAAAGCCATCTAATTTCTCGAAACCTTTGAAACCTCAATTCACTAATCAAATTATATCGAATAATTTTAAGACTATGTTTAATTATGTATTACAATTCTATTATATTATAATTACAGAAGGAAAGAAAATGTACACAAATACAAATTAGATTAGGCCCGTGTGGTAGGGTACCGAGGATGCTGGCGGCGTTGCCCCGCTGGATCGCTATGCTGATCCTCTAGGCGAGATAGCCGCCAGCCCTTGGGTCCCTCGTCGCATCAAATAGACGCTTAGACAGCTGTCGGAACAGTGACCAAACTCCAGGGCCCCAAGGACCAAGGGTCTCTACACCAAATGCTACAAAGTTGTATTGGTTGCCGATGTCCCTGTATTTGTGGGCCTTAAGACCCTCAGCTGCTTCAGCCGCCGCACCGGCCTTCCTACACGTACTCTGGAGGTGGGACGGAGCACAAGGGTACGTCCTATTTTCCAGGGTATTAACGACATTCTGTCCGGTCTCTTGCCGTCATCACGCATGATAACGTTCGGCTCCAGAATGGCCGGTACGATTACGTGGGGAAGAGAGCGGCGCAGAATGTCGTTTAAGGCAGGAAGCGTGGCAGGAGAAGCGACTGGCGCTTATTTGTATATTTAAGAAAATGGTTTACACCCCTGAAATGTCTCTTTGACATTTGTTTGTTTGTTTTTGATCTAGGATTTCATTTCTTAGTTTATAGCTATTAGTGGTCGACTTTACGAACAAAGTGCACAAACTGCGCTGAGAAATGCGCTAGTCATAATTAAAAAAAAAAAGATTTTTTGATTAAAAAAATGTGCTCTACATTTTTCATGGAAATGTTATTGGGAATTGCTTACATGCCGTTAGACTCTTTATAACATACGAGTACTTGAGAATAAATTCAACAAAATAATTTTCACACACGCACACACATACACATAAAAAAATTATTCTGATTTTCTTGTATTTATTTTTCCTGCTGTTTGTTACCTTGATGATTCAAAACCACTGCTCAAAACAATAAACAATTTCCAATTTAACAATAATTGCTCATTAATTATTTCCAGGCACTCGCTCGTTTGTGAAACCATAAAACTGAAATACAACTGTTTTCTCGAACCTATTATATGCCTTCTCTGTGAATAAACAAAGTAACGTGAAACCTTTGTGAATTATTCCAATGAATATTACATATCATATCTCTGTTACATTATCGTGTTGCATATAGTACAGAATACGAAATTCGTATAATGCAACATAAGGAAATGACAGGTGTAATGTAATATACGAGGATTTTTATGTACAGAGAGATAACCCCTATTGCAGAATATCTTATCTTATCTTATGAGGGGGCCAGGGATAACCCCAGTGGCACTTCGACCCTCAGGGATCTTTTGTGCTCACCCCTTACCTTAGTATCCTTCTTGTTCCTTAAAGATGCTTTGCATCAAGGACGCTGTACAGCTTTGCAGTATAACTTGTATCAATACATATTTTTTCTACTCCCATTTCGTAATTTGTTCATTAAGAAACCACAATCATCAACGTCGTGTGAAAATAGTGTTTTAATGAAATATTAAATAACAGTTTTCGATTGTAATATGTAATTTTTTCTTTGTTGTATGACACTGCAATGGGTGTTTTATGGATTGGATAGTATGGTGTCGAGGACGACATAGTGTGAAAACGTCTAGGACTAAACGTATGAGATTCGAAAACCGATTATATCGTTTTTGAGTCCGTATTTCTATCGTTATTTTTTTTTAATATAGAAACGTGTACGTCAGAAATCTAATTAACTATTTGACACTCGTTATCAACCAGTACAATACCGTACAAAATTAACTGTCGCTTACGAATGAGATTCATGACCAAATAACATTTCACGAATCACGAAGCAACAATCCTTGTTATTATATGGCAACATTAATAGAAATGCCCATACAAAACAGCGTCAATGTTGCCATTTTAAGACTTGTAATTACAAGGATTGTTGCTTACTGAAATAGGGCTCTCGTTTTATTTAATTTATTATGTACATTGACTGATATAAGTGCCAATTATAGGCCTACACAACATGACTAAAAAGTATTGAACTAAAAACTGTGAAATTAAAATTAAAAGATTTTAAAAAATTACATTACGTTATGTAGTCTATACTTTATAAATACTTTATAGTCAAAGAACTCCTTTAGTTATCATAATCATAAATATTTATTCATATTTAGTAAATCTAAATATTCATTTTATTTTCAATCATTAATATATATATTTTGGAGTCGCTTTTTATACAGTGGGGGTTACATAAAACGGACTAGAGGCGCCCTCTCTGGGGGGGTTTTAAACAGCGGGGAGTGAAACATTAAAATCTTTTCAGGATATATTTGAAAAAACCTTATACGGTCGTAAATTACTAGAATAGAGAAAGAATACATTTCGGAGAGTGCGCGAGTGTTTCGAGAGTCCGAAGGCGGAATGGAGATGCTGGAATTAGGTCGTGCAATTCCGATAATTGCACGACCTAATTCCAGCATCTCCATTCCGCCTTCGGACTACCAGGCGCGGGGAGGGGTTCCATCCTTATGTTGTTGATATCCCATCTGCTCGTACGAAGCGATTTGCTTCTTCGTTCATTATGCGAACGGCTAAGGATTGGAACAGCCTGCCGGCGTCTGTATTTCCCGAAACCTACAACCTTGGGATCTTCAAGGCCAGAGTAAATAGGCATTTACTGGACCCGCATGCTCCATCATCGACCTCATCGTCGCTTACCATCAGGCGAGATCGAGGTCAAATGCGGGTTTAGTAGTACATAAAAAATAGAGATATCGGAATATAAATCTACTAATAGATTTATATCGACTGTCTCCGAACAAGGTTTGACCATCATTTTCTTATCAATACCGAGTAAAGGTCGAACGGTCGCCATTTTAATAAATATTACTATAGACCTAACCTACCACGTTCGTAGCCATCTCTTTTTACGATAATTGTTTTTCGGCTTTAACCGATAACCATGTTAGAAATTCACTTTTTTAAGGGTTCCGTACTTAAACGATAGAAAGGTTCCTTATGGTGAGATTTCGGTGTTCGTCCGTCTGTCTGTCACGGCTGTTTTTCTCAGCATTAGGTACTATAGGAAAAAACAAACGACGTTTCTAAACTACAGTTTTTGAGAAATTAGAAAAATTTCAAATTTGTATTTCAGAATGAAAAATGTACAATAATTAGTACTTACTAATAGAAGGTATTGTAAACGAAACTTTGCCAGTCTGACTCGCACTTGGCAGGTTTTTATTAAATTTCCAGTGACTTAAGATAAACATTGAAAGTTTAGAGATTTTGAAAAGTTTCTAAAATATACTTCCACTATAATTTTATATAGAGAAGAGGTGTTTGAGGTAATAGAAACTATGTGGGTACGATGTTTGCATAGGGTTCCGCGACGAACGAAGATAGATTCGTTTTGGTATAACTTAGTTACCTACTTACTAAGTAATAAACACTGCTGCTTTGCGGCAGAAATAGTGAAATAGGTCCCAGCGACACTGGCGCATCATTAGCATCATCTGGCATAGTTCTTTCGTCGTCGTCGTCGTTGGCCCTGTACATCTTGATAGATGATTTACACAGCGTTGTGTCGGCATCTACGCTCGTGGCTGAACAAGCCGATGCGAGAGCGGCAAGTTCTGCCGCACGTGCAGCAAATGAACTGCGAATTTGTTGGAGCAGGTGTTGCGAGGTGTTTGTGCTGGTTAGCTCGTTTGTCAGCTAAATTATGGAACCACTCGATGTCATGTGAAGTGCGGCCCTCGATCACCAGACGCCTCCATGCGTCTCTATCCACGGCGAGTTTCTCCCAGTGGCTGGGGCATGCGTACCGCATGGGCAGCACTTGTTTGCCCAGAGAAATCTTGTTGAGTCAGGTCGCGCACGCCAAGAGACCAGTGGGAAGACCCACTCTGCGCTACAAGGACTGCACGAAACGTGACCTAGTTGCGTTTGGGATTGGCTAAACATTAAAATAATCCCAAAATTACCCTTATATCAACATTTTATTAATAATAATAATAAATGTATTTATTTCACAATATAATTTTACTATACTATAAACTGATATAATACCTACTACCTAAAATTTGCCCTTCTCACACTGCCAATGTTTCATAGAAACATTGGATGGTTCTCGTGTTAGCGCACAAAATTTTGTTATTCAAGCACTCTCTTGGGAAGATACTATTCGAGTTTCGAGATATTTTTTTTAAAAGTTTAAGCCAATTTTTTTATCTATATATTAATAATATTCAGCATAAATTTTCTAATAAATTTTAAAGCGCCGAATAACCTGGCCTTAAGCGGATCGATCGCGCACATAGAGCGCTGTCAATCTAAAAAAAATCGTATTTGCCAAAACACATCAACGCCGAAGTGAAGATATTTCTGTGCCTGTGAAAAAGAGTTCAACCTGAGCTGACCCCTATTGGAATTGAACCCTTTTTCACAGGAGGCACAGATTTGACGACAGACTTTATATACAATGACTTTATGGTCGCTATCCAGACGGACCCTGAAGGGTTACCACCAGCAAGTCACTCGGGTTAGTCCCCTCGTACGACAAGGCAAGCCAATCAGCCAAAGTCTATGCGCACTCGGCGTGCCCGTACACTGCACCGCCCAATGGTACACACTAACTTTGCGGCGAATTCGGTACTCCACGAAAACCTTATTCCAGACTTCGACGTATTTTTTATGACTCAAGGGCAATATATTCAGAGAGCTCGAAGGGCTCTTTCCGAGCGTTTAGGCAAGGGTTGAAATACACACAGCACACACCTTCACACCACCTTACACACCTTCACACCACCTTACACACCTTCACATACACAAACACCCGCCTTTAACCACATATTGTAATTCTATTTCTATTTCTTCTATATATTTAGTGCTATTTTATTAAAATTAATTTAGAGTTATTGTGTAATTGGCGTTATAACATTTTAAGACAAGTACTGTACAATAACCTGTAATAAAATTTTAAAAAATTAAAATTACAATACGACAAGGGCAAGCGTGCCCAGCGGCGGTAGGGATCCGTCCCATAAACGGATAAAATCCTATCGAACTTAGGGGTCATTTCATGATTTTTGGAGCCCCCCCCCCCCCCCCCCCTCTTCACAGATGGTCACATTTTTGTGACGTCACATATTTTGCAATTTTAAATTTAGAAATTAATAAATTAAAACAGCACTTCCAAAGTTATTTATATATTTCTATTTAAAATCAACTATAAATCAAACTTTTTAGAAAATTCACAAATCAACAAATCAAACGAACGATACGAGTTCAAAATTTAATCATCTTGTGTCCATGGAATTTGAACCCATTCCTTTATATTATTTATGACTTCTTCTTTTAGATTTACGCATGTGACGTGACGAACTCGTCCCGTCCCCCTCCCCCTTGTCACACGATGTCACACTTTGTTGACTCCCCCCACCCTCTTAACGTGTGACATATTTATGTATGGCCCCTAACAGCAGCACAACGAAATAACCCATTAGGTATAGTGAGGCGAGATTTCTATGGGCGACGGTGGTTACTTACCATCAGTGGTGACGGTGGCCCTTTTGTTCGTCTACTCTCCTTATACATTAAAAAAATTGTGACTTTGGACCCACTCCTTTATATTATTCATGACTTCTTCGTTTAGATTTACGCATGTGACGTCACGACTCGTCCCCGCCCCCCTTGTCACACGATGTAAATTGAAAATTGAAATTGAAATCGTTTATTTAGCGCTGTAAACAACAGAATACAGAATACAGAAGTATACAAAGTTTAATACATGTAGCACAGAACATTTGGTACACCAGCTCAGCATAATGCTGAGGCAAGCCACATCGCTGATTTTCAGCTGGCCCCTCAGTGACTGCACGGACGAAGAAAGCAGCAGTGTGTGCGTGTTGTGTTGTATGAATGAGGATATTAGTGTGTATGTGAGGTACTGAGTGTGTGTGTTTGCGTGTGTGTATGTCACACTTTGTTGACCCCCTCCCCTTTACCGTGTGACATAATCTATGGATGACCCCTTAGAGACACTCGTATTCACATCAACAGCAAGTAGGCTCCTTTTACTTTGAACTGAATACCTTTGATCGAAGGCAAGAGTTGATTTGAGTTGAGTAGGCCAATTGTCGATATCACATCTTCATTCATTAGGGCTTCATTCAAACTGGGACTTATGCTAGTTAAGGGGTCTTTCGCTTTTGCTTTTCTACCTAAGATTGATATAATGTTAAGTAACATAATGAAAATTTATAATTGGCAAATGTTCTAGTGATATTTTATTCTTTTTATAAAGTCTGAAAAAAACTGTAAATTTAAGTAAATAAATAAAATAAATTTACAAAAATATTCAATTTAAATGATAAATTTCGTCAATAAAAAAAAGACTTCGATAATGAAAAGCCTTAGTCAAAAATTCCGCCTCGTGTCGGGGGTCACAGCCTCTCTCTCTCAGGCGACGGCCGACCTCCCTGACAATTCATTTTAGTAAAAGTTGGAATCCCGTTATAATAATTATAACTAATACACATTTAATTATAAAATATTTCTTAAAATTCGTTAAATATATCGTCAATAAATGATTGTAATTTCTGTTCAATTTAGCGACACTTCACAGTTTGACTTTTTTTTCGATAATTCCCATTAGTTCTATGTAACTGTGAAGTTATAGAAGTTGTTTCTCCCAGTTGTTCTATGATAGAACAAATGCAATTGAAGTCCCATTAATTCCATTGAACGAATAATACTCTTGCTTAATTGGAAACACTTGTATTTGTAAGTATTTGTATTATAAGAGCGTCGGTGGCGTCGTGGCTAGGACGTCGGACTCCCATGCGGGAGGTCCGAGTTCGAAACCATGCAATATCATGTACCATTGAGTTTTCCGGTTTTTTCGAAGGACTTACGTACATTTACCGACTGCTCTGACGGTGAAGGAAAACATCGTGAGGAAACCTGCACACTGAGATAACCAGTGTGTGAAATGGGGAAGGTAATGGCAAACCACCCCATTAAATCTGCCACGACAATCGTTCTATGTGATTAATTCCTTAGAATGATCACGACCCTCAGCAATGAGGAGTACGACTTCGAAGAAGAAGTATTATTTAGAATTTAGACAAACAAAAATAAACCACAAATACATATATACTTTATTGCACACCCGGGACAAAAACAAAACATACAACATAAAGAGAGGTTCAATACAATGTGCAGAAGGCGGCCTTCAGGTGATGGAAAAATCATAAGATACATAATCCACCTCCTCGCGTCGTAATCCTCAATGCTGAGGGTCGTGACCACCTTTAGGTATCACCTTCTGGCGGATGATCTTCCTCCATTTATTTCTGTCCCCGGCGGTGTGGATGGCATCGTGAATTGTAGAGTCAAGGGTGGTGCGGATTTGGTCGGACCAGCGCATCGGACTACGTCCTCGATAGTCACAAGATACATAATATACGGGTGCAAAAGGCGTATTAAATAGATACTACCCTCAAATAAATAAATAACAATAATAAAAAATAAAATAAAAATGCAAACCACATTTCTTAGTAACGAAAAAGAACAGGTATTATTTAGACAATAATAATTAACCTTCGTTAGTGTCCATTTCATACAATTATCTAATTAATGCAAGTTTGAAGGTTTTCAGAACTGGGCACCCAATTAGATCTTAATAAAGGCGAACTCGACTGACCCACTTGTACCGAACTAGGCCCCTTTTCCACATGTATGTCTTTGATGTGATTTTATTTCATCATCACCAGCCTGTTAATGTCCCCACTGTCGGGGCACATGCTTTCCCTTGTACAAAGGGGGCCCAGTGCTGATTGGTGGATTTCACACGCCTTCAGAAACTTTTAATTTCCTCAGACATGCAGGTTTTCTCGCGATGTTTTTCTTCACCGTTAGAGCAGTCGGTAAATGTACGTAAGTCTTCGAAAACTCATTGGTTTTTTTTTATGTATAACTAAACCCGCATTTGACCTCGATCTCGCCTGATGGTAAGCGACGAGGAAGTCGACGATGGAGCACGTGGGTCCAGTAAATGCCTATTCACTCTGGCCTTGAAGATCCCAAGGTTGTAGGTTTCGGGAAATACAGACGCCGGCAGGCTGTTCCATTCCTTAGCCGTTCGCATAATGAATGAAGAAGCAAATCGCTTCGTACGAGCAGATGGGATATCAACAACATAAGGATGGAACCCCTCCCCGCGCCTGGTAGTCCGAAGGCGGAATGGAGATGGTACATGGAATTGCATGGTTTTGAACCCGGTCGTCCCGCATGGGAGTCCGGCGTCCTAGCCACTAGACCACCGACGCTCTATGATTTTATTTAGTGAATTTTTATTCTTCGGATTCTTCGGAAGATGAGGAACTGTCGTCAGCAGTATTAATAATAATTTCGTTTTTAATCAAATTGTCGAATCTGACGTCACATTCCCAATCTTCCATGATTGTTTCTCCTGTTTTTCTCCAACATTTTTCCAATTCTCAGACATTACAGTCTCACATGCTAGCTTTAAAAGGTTAATTTCAGTAAAAGTAAAGTAAAATACACTTTATTGCACAAATAGAAAACAACATACAGGAGATAGAAATGGAAATATATTTTTTTTATGTATAACTAAACCCGCATTTGACCTCAATCTCGCCTGATGGTAAGCGACGATGAGGTCGACGATGGAGCATGCGGGTCCAGTAAATGCCTATTCACTCTGGCCTTGAAGATCCCAAGGTTGTAGTTTTCGGGAAATACAGACGCCGGCAGGCTGTTCCATTCCTTAGCCGTTCGCATAATGAACGAAGAAGCAAATCGCTTCGTACGAGCAGATGGGATATCAACAACATAAGGATGGAACCCCTCCCCGCGCCTGGTAGTCCGAAGGCGGAATGGAGATGCTGGAATTAGGTCGTGCAATTCCGATGCGCACTCTCCGAAATGTATCCTATAAAATACCGATAGACAGGCAACCTTGCGCCGATGTTCCAGACTTTGCAGTCTAGCCTCCACCAGCGATTCGTCACCTATAAGGCGCTTAGCGTTTCTTTTCTTCTGTTCTGTATTTATGTCCTGTGTGCAATAAAGAATACTTGTATTTGTAATGTAAGTCGCGATAGTGTCATACCACCGTAAAATTCCAATTAATTAAGAGCTAGATACTCTATATCATAACACACAATAAAGTATTATTCACACACCAGTTTGTACATGTATTTTTCCCCTGTGTGTCGTGCCGGCCATAAAGAATAGCACCACCCCAACTCTTCCCGTGGGTGTCGTACGAGGCGACTAAGAGATTTTGTGGATACACCTACACCTACACATTCTACATCTAGTAGATGGCGATAGGCTCGCCACCGATCACGTTTTTCAACAAAATCTTACGGCAAAAAGTGGGAACCTACCCTTCGGGGATTAAAAAAAACAGAAACTATCTATATATTTTGTGTTGTAGACGTGACTTTAACGTCTGTTATGTTATTTGGAAAACGCCCCAATTTCCGTATGTCGTACGTTTTCCGTGTGACAGTCTGTTACTGTGATTTGATATATGACGTCACATTGAATGTAATATGGTTCCATTTACACATATGACGTCACATTGAACTAGTTCCATTTATAGGTACTGTTCGTAATTCCAATGTTTATTTCGCTTTTCTTGGACAAATGTGGGGTAGATGTGACCGGGCCGGATAATTATTTACGGCCACCTGCTTTTTTTTCGTATTTTGTCGTCAAGTGACAGCTGTCATCTCACTGCGTCCCAGTCGCACGACACCCGCCGCGCCGATCGCATGCATTTTGTTGCGTTCGCAAATCAATATCTTTTGATTTTGAGAATTGTGACCAAGGTTCATTTTCATCATCCCCTGTGCACACCACCGTTAAGAACGGAATCAAAGTATCTTATCTTATCTTATGACAGGGGGCCAGGGTTAACCCCAGTGGCACTTCGACCCTCAGGGATCTTTTGTGGTCACCCCTTACCTTAGTCTCCTTCCTGTTCCTTAAAGATGCTTTGCATCAAGGACACTGTACAGCTTACAGGAAGGAGCCTATAGTCCTCTGGTTTCGGGTAGGCTACCCCTAGAAGACTCATACGCTTTCCAGCCAGCGAGTCACATTCGCACAGCAAGTGTTCCATTGACTCAACGGTGTCACCACAGGCTCTACAGGTGAGATTGTCTGCCAGTCTCATCTTGTGTAGGAGGCTCTTAGTGCATCAAAGTAAGTGGTTTTAAATAATTATCTGCGACCGTTACGTTCTAACTACATTCTGTTCAACTCATTCTTTCAAAATTTCATACAGTCCACTGATCTTTCCTTTAGGTACATATAGGCATTTTGGGGTGTTGAAATATGAACCGCTTAGAGCGGTCCATCATTTTTACCTCTCTTGGGGGTCACCAGAGATGAATCCCGACCAAGAATAGTATTACATAGGCAGCCATGTTGCGGAAATATACTCGTATGTATCAATAAATGTCATAGAGGTATTTTATTTTAGTATTTTATTATTATTATTTTAAATATTAATAAATTTTATTTCTTAAAAGTTTTACAGTTTTGTTAAATATAGTTTATATTAGGCTATGTCACTAAAACTATTTTAAGCCACTGTTGCCGAACTAGGTGTAACCTGTATTTCAGCATACAGTGCCCCTCCTCCAAGACTCGTACAATTCAGCCATTATTTAAATGCAATTTGTTTACAGAAGTGTATTTAAATATTTTATCAGTCAAAAATTTAATCAAAAATAGAAACAAAAAAATAAAATAAAAATTATAATAACTAATAATATTATGGTAAGTAAAATAATATAAGTAAAGATAAAGATATTAAAGATCCTCTCTGGGCTTAAAGAAGGTAAAAAGTGAGAGTTCGTGTGTGCGTGTGTGTTAGTGTGTGTGTGTGTGTGTGTGTGTGTGTGTGTGTGTGTGTGTGTGTGTGTGTGTGTGTGTGTGTGTGTGTGTTGTATTGTATGTATGTTGTAGTAGATGTATTTTTATTACTATTATGTTTATTGCCATAAACACTGTCAAGTCAAAACAGTTAGAAGGTCCTCAGTGTCATCATATGAAAGAATAAGAAGCCAGCTAATAATTTTCTTTTTACAGGCCGCTTTATTTAGTATTCTTTTTAGTATTAGACAGAAGCAAGTTTTAGGTATTTTATAGGTCACGTTATATATATGATGTGCATAAATTACAATTAAGGTCGCTAAAAATGACATTATGATAACGCATTAATTACTTAAATAGCCAGATATTGACCTCACCGTCAATATCTGGCTATTTAAGTAATTAATGCGTTACTTTTATACGTATTTCTCAATATTGAAACGTTATGGGTCTAATGATAATAAAATCAACAATCGTCTTCAAAAACTTACACTATAAAAGACCGAAAGAAGACCTAAACGTAAAACGACATTAATACGGCTAAATTAAGAATGTCGTGTCACCTGACAAATATTTAGCACGTTGAATGATTTTAAAATTAGTAGCTAACAATGCGCTAACCCGTGACCACCATTTTGCTTTGCATAAACATTCCTCAGGTTTGCGATTACTGCTTCTTTGTTTACATTAATGCTAAAAAAACGAAGTATAGATTCTTATCCTATTAAAAAATTCGCATCCACATTAACAGAAATTATATTCAATAATTGAAAATGGAAAGGAGGACGGGAGGCCTTTGCCCAGCAGTGGGACAGCCTATAGGCTATTAAAAAAAAGACCTATTAAAATTTAAAATAATATTTTAATAATACATTATAAAACATGTAATTTTATTCAGATATTTTAACTTGTAGGTAATTGAATTAATACCTTGATATTCTATTATCATTTATTATTATTATTTGATTCTAATTTAATTCGCAATTTGACATTATATAATTCATCGCCATTGAGCCCGATCTTCGACTGTTCTCATCCAGTCGCTGCCAGTCACCTTGCGCAGATCGTCGCTCCATCTATCAGGGACGCCCGTCCCACACTACGTTTGCCCAAACGCGGTCTCCACTCCAGAACTCGTCTACCCCAGCGGTTGTCGGTTCTGCGACAGACGTGACCGGCCCACTGCCACTTCAGATTGCTCATCTTATGAGCTATGTCGATAACTTTTGTTCTACGCCGGATCTCCTCATTTCGGATTCGATCCAGCAGAGATACTCCGAGCATAGCTCTTTCCATAGCACGCTGAGCGACTTTCAATTTGTGAACCAGTCGCACCAGCATTATATAATTACTTTTATATATTAATGATATTAATACTAAATTTATTTAATGATATTTACTCACTTATAAGTAAGTAAATAATCAATTACTCATTGTACACCTTATTTAAGGTGGATTGGAAACTTCAATCCATGATCTTTAGTGTATAAATATAATATTGTAAATAATTGTAATAATTCATCATTGATGAAAAGGTATACTGATGAGCTCAAAATTGACCAATCAACGTGATTCATTTTCAAATGAACTCATTTCTAAATTCAAACATAATGTTATATATAATTTATAATGATTTAATTTGCCACCCCTATTTTACATCCTTACTCTAACTAAGTGGATATTAATTTAAACCCTTTTCGGGGCAACCTTTTCAGATGTTACTAAATCCATGGTAACGTTCATTCGCTAATTGTAAGTTGTAAGCCAACCCATTGAGGGTATGCGTGTGCGTATGTGATACGATTTATACCATCCTTCAAGGGTGAGTCACGGTTTTGTGGTGTTTTTGTCACGGTTTAGGAACAGTGATTGAAAGCGTCGGTGGCGTTGTGGCTAGGACGTTAGACTCCCATGCGGGAGGTCCGATTTCGAAACCAGGCAATGCCAATGTACGAGTACCAATGAGTTTTCGAAAGACTTACGTACATTTACCGCCTACTCTGGCGGTGAAGGAAAACATCGTGAGGAAACCTGCACACTGAGATAACCAGTGCGTGAAATGGGGAAGGCAATGGCAAATGGCATTAAATCTGCCAAGAGAGTCGTTCTATGTGACAAATTCCTTAGAATAATGACGACCCTCAGCCATGAGGAACACGACTTAGAAGAAGAAGAAGAGGAACAGTGATGGAATAGTTAGTTTACTTTAAAACAATAGTTTAATAGGTTTTTTTTTAGTATTATAGCTTCATACGAGTACTCTACTTTTAGTAACGGATTTTCATATTAATTATGAAGATTCACATTTTTCTAAAGACTTCGCTTCGTATTTTTTATTACCTATATTTATGAGGAGAGCAAACGGGCCACTTGATGTGAAATAAATTTTAATATACCTACTGACTATCGCGGATCAATATATTTATGAAAATATTATGTATGTACGCAAAAACTTACAGTTGTTTCCGAAAAACTGCGTTAATCATAATTTCAACACCAGAAACAAAAACAAACTTGCAGTCCCACGCTTTAGACTTAGTAAAGTAAACACATCATATGTGGGTCACTGTGTACGATTTTATAATAAGATACCTGATACTGTAATAAATATGACAGAGAAAAAAATTAAGGCCCACATAAAACGGATCTTATATAAAAAGGGTTATTATAAAATAAATGACTACTTAAATGATAAAGAGGCTTGGTCCTAAATTCAGCTCCAGCTCTGCACATTGTGTACATATATGATTGTATTCATAATTATTGTATAATTATGATATATTTATTTCAAAAGATGTGCTGCTGAAAGTTTCTTGCGCCGCTTCTTTCTTTTCAGCTATAGCACTTTACGAAGCGGTGGTAGAGTAGAATTGACGTTGTAAAAATGTACTATAGGTACTTACAATAAAAACATTTTGATTTGATTTTTATTCGATGGTTAGTGATCAGATCACCATCGCTCATAGATATCTCACCTCACAATATTACAGGGTTTCCGATGCGCTGCTAAACTAATAATTACGCTGTCTCTCATACAAACGGGATAGTGTTGTCTCTGTTAAGCGTGCCATCTTGATATCACAATATCATTGTTTTGAAAACGGTATCTGCACTTCCTACGAAAAAAAAATCTCGTTTCAAAGGCAAAGCAGTTTATCCGATGTCTGAAAACGATTTTTTTTCCTAAATTACGCATGCATAACACGTTACCCATAACTTATATGGCCTCCATTCCGAGATCAGATTTCATTCCCACAGACTGAAGTGAAATCACACGACCTCATCCATCTGAAACGGTCGTAGAATAGAGAATGCACTAAGGAGTGCAATAAAAGCGCAGTTCAGTGCAGTGGAATGCAAAAAAACGCCGCCCTCACTTTCTAGGTCAGCCCCGCGGCTGTGTGGGGTGGGTTTTTATCTCGTCTTTACTAGTTTTAAATTAATGCTTTTGTTTTGAATTCGATTTTAAAACTTCGCGCCGTTGGTTGTTTCAATTTGTGGGGACTGTAATTTTTGCAAGACAACAGTGTGAGATATATAAATTGTTTACAAAAAATTTGCGCAGAAATAATATAATAGTATTGTATTTGATCTACTTTTACAAAAACAACGTCTTGTTAGTCATAAAAGACATTAAATAACTAGTTCAAAATATAATAATTAATGCCTATCAAAATGTATACATTATTTAAAAAAGGGTGTTTAGATTCAAATCATATCGTTTGAGATAATAAAATAATTAAGTATTTATTTTGGAATACTGATGCCTAGCAGCATGGTGGTAGGAGGGAGTGCTTGAAATGCTAAATAAGAATGAAATCGTGAATCACGGGCCAGTTGTTCATCAGTCTTCTGAGAGGGCGTTACTCTGCCAGACCACTGTCGCTTATATTTTTCCTAAGTTCTTAACTATCTCTAAGTTCGGCCGTGTTAAATACTCAAAGTGCTACAATGTAGAAATCAGTGAGTGTTTGTGTAAAAATTGAGTTAAGTGTTCATGTATAGTGCGCGTTAATAAAAGTTTGTTAATTTAGTGAAATATTTTTTTTCATTACTAGGACATATTGCTCCCTTATTTTATTATAAATAATCATTATATTTTTATACCTTTTGCGCCTTTTTATACTTACTTACATACTTAATAGATGGTCACATAACCTACATCACAAATAAAAATACCTTATTACCTACCGTTTTATTATTATTTCTTTGGTCGTGTTTCTTTAATTTGATTGAGATTTACTTCTTCTTTTGCCTATAGTGATGTCCTCGCCGTTTGCTAGAATCCGCTTTCACAGACAGTCTTCTAATTTTTTTATAACAGGTAGAGTGTATGAAACGGGAAAACTTGGGATCTTCAAGGCCAGAGTGAATAGGCATTTACTGGACCCGCATGCTCCATCGCCGACCTCATCGTCGCTTACCATCAGGCGAGATCGAGGTCAAATGCGGGTTCGGTGGTAGTCAACAATTTTTTTAAATACTTACGAATAGACAAGACATTCACGTCTTACATGTTAATACCTACCTAGAAATTGTACCTATGGAACGCACCTCCCGCAATTTGGTCTAGGCAGCTCTGACATCTTGATCGATATGTTCCCGGACTCGTGCAGTACGGATCCGAGATACTTGAACTTCATTTCTATTATAAGGGTGTAACAATACCCCCTGTATCCCCGAAAGGGGTATGTTCAGTATCCATAACTGAACAACTTTCACTGTTGGGCCAACTCTGAAATTCCAAAAAAAAGCTGTTTCATACAAAAGCTCAATACCTACACAACCGAAATGTATGATGAAACCGCTGATATATTTTTTTCACGATTTCTGAGTTGGGTCCATAGTGAAAGTTGTTCAGATATTGAACACCCTCCTTTCGGGACTATTCAGGGTTTTGGTTACAGCCTGTTGTACTCTTTTCTTTTTTTAAGTAGTAACTAGTCCCTCCCATCAACTGATTTTCTGTCGTACACGACAGAAGAAGAAGTAGAAGAACTCTTTATTGATACACAAAAAACTACAAATTTAGCTAATACTTACGGTTTTTGGTACTTGGTGAAACGTGTAGTTCATAATTAGACTTAAATAATATACTGTTTCACGGGTTTTTACTGTATATTATTAATTATGACCGGTTTCGTTTACACATATATATACCTGGAGATGTGTAAACGAAACCGGTCGTAATTAATAAAATACAGTAAAACCTGTGAAACAGTATATTATTTAAGTCTACTATGTTTAGTTATATATCAGTACGAGTCAGTGAGTCTGACTCCGTAGAGTCAGACTATTGAGCTTTGTGAATATTTAACAAGCACATAAAAGATGGCTTCCATAAGACTCGGAGAATACCATGACGGGCGCAGTCAGAGCTGTATTCAAATACTAAAATTCAACATTGAAGATAAAGATTCCGTATTTTTCTCGTGCAAGCATGAGTGGGTGGCCACGTAAGTCGCGAGTGAATTGACACAATTGAAACAGTATTCTGAAGACCAGAATCTTAACCAGAGAGGAAAAAGGTCAACTTTTGGAAAATTGTCAATATTTTTTTAAATAGATGTTAGTCTAGAAATGTTTTCTTAAGCCAACATAATGTTGCAAGTTGGCCTACCTGCCTAACCTTGCCCTATGGTGCACGCGATCCCAAACTATCGTAAGATCTTGTAATCAGTTTTCTGCAAACATTTTTGGGATTTCGCGAAAAATCGGAATATCGCGTAGAGAGACTTTGAAATTGTTGTATTAATAGTTATAAAGTTGAGATTATCTAGACAAAAATATAGTGTTTTCGCAAAAGCTCGAACAAAATCTAGTGCTTTCGCGGAAACTGAAATAAGAACTTACTTGCGTGCGTGCCATCTGCTGCGTGATGCGGACGGTCGTCCGCGGCGGATAAACATCCATTGCTCGTTATAAAGTTAAAACGTCAGCGAAAGAACACGATAACCAGTCATGTACACTGACAAAGTCTCGTCCCCGCCCGGATTCTGCTTAACGCAGCGGACGGCCTTAAGGCGAGTTATTGCGCACACTAGCGCCGCCAATCGAAAATATCATATCAATTAATTAAGGCTGTAACGATGTCGACTTCATCGTCCATATCAACCTCCTTGCTATCAACTTCAACCTCATCGTTAGCGTTTATCTCATCTCATTTCGTGTTGGCATCTTCATTTCTTCATTTAAATTCAAATCATATTCCCATTCCATTTCTAAATTTCATTATTCCATTAATTTAATTGTTTTCTTTGTATTTTGCACTTTTTCTCTGCATTTTGTCTTTAACGGACGTTTCTCTGTTCATTTTTATCTCCTACTACTACCTATTTTCTTCGTTTACTATTTTCTGTGTTCTTTTCCTTAAAAATATAATATTTATTACCAAGTTCTTCTATTACTTAATCTGCACACTGTCCTAGAACCCTGCTAGGCAGTCACATAGAGGACAGACTGCAGCAAGGCATTTAAAAAAAGTTTCTGGTATTAAGGTTCCACGAATGAAGAAGATTTTTTTTTAATACTTTTGTATTCTCATATTGAATCAATAAGAAACAAAAAGCGAAACTGTCAAAAGTTTTTTTTAATTGTCTTAAAGGCTTTATGTGTTCGATGCCAGTTTATCCAGTTTTATGGCCTCACACTGGAAACCGCTAGATAGCGCTCACAATGCTCGACGTCTGCATCCTTCGGGTCGCGGGCAAATGCTCAGATATTCTGCAGCGCTTCGATTTTAAATGCGAAATATACGACTTGACCTATAGATATTTGAAAACTTATAGTTATGTTAAAATGCTTACCGTTGCCGTTAAATCTTATTCTTCTGCAGCGCTTCGATTTTAAATGCGAAATATACGGCTTGACCTATAGATAATAAGTAAAGTCCATACAATAACCATTCCTAACAAATTCATTAAAAATAAATGTCATATCATAACATAATCATAATCACTAAATATAATCATAATTCATAATAAACAGATGTCATATTTAAGCTAATAATTTTAATCAGTTTTTATATTTCAAAAACTCTTTTGTATTGTAAAAACATCTTTTAGCTAACCAACATTTTATTTATGGCAAAATAAATGAAATGAAATGTATGTATTTTTTTCGATTGGCATCACTAATGCGCGCGAACGCACGAACCCCTTTTTATGGATACCAACTTCCTTCTTGTAAAAAATGGCATTTGCAGTTATAACCTAAAAAGTAAAACTAACCTTAAAATCCTAAGCCGAATAAAAAACTCAACCGCGTCCCTAAAAAGAAAGATAAAGTTTATCCATCAGCACAGTTTTTTATTAGTCACCAGCTTTACTAATGGTCGTCAGAAACATGACAGCGCAAAGATTTCCACATCACAGACATTCAATAGTAGGAGCAGACTTCACATTGGCGTATATACATACAAGTGGTAGGTTATGTTGAACGTTCATGCTGTCATGGCGTGTTCGTCCTATTTTATTGTTTAAAAACGGTTTATAGTTGTCATTTTTTCGTAAAACTAGTGTATTTTACCTAAAAAGCCATCCGTGTTAAGTGAACGTTATATAAGACAGTGAAATGGGAGTGAAATACCACAGATGGTAAACCTAACCTCCAATTGCACTTGGAATGCAAGACTAGGCATTCCTAGTGCACAC
Source organism: Hofmannophila pseudospretella (assembly GCA_947369225.1). Lineage (NCBI taxonomy): Eukaryota > Metazoa > Arthropoda > Insecta > Lepidoptera > Oecophoridae > Hofmannophila > Hofmannophila pseudospretella. The sequence continues at coordinate 2,271,691 of OX376324.1, forward strand.
GACTCTTCTTTAATCTCAAAGTTGGTAAACTGTTTTTATCAAATCAGACGCCAAAACGTCCGTGTGATTTTTAAGATTCTAACACGGTCATTGGCCAAATTGCAGAGTATAAATCCCTAGCATTCATTAAAGAAAAACAAATACAAGTGGTAAAAACGCAAACATAGGTGAAAGGAAACGTATGGAGAAAGTAGTATATTTGTACAGTCTATCACTCTACTACCTAACCCCCCTTTACTTTAATCATTGTTTACTCAAAAACTCATCGTCTGATTTTAAAAATTCTTTCACTGGTAGGTAGATGACATTTCACACTATTTACCAGTAAAAAAATTTTATAATCAAACAAGTCGTTTTCAATGGTCAAGTAGTAGAAGAACCTTACCTTAGTAAGTTACATTTACCTACATTTGAGCATAGGAGGCGTAGTAGCTAAGACTGCCAGCTGGAGGTCCGAGTTCGAAACCATGCAACGTCATGTACCAATGAGTTTTTGTTTTTTTTTCTAAAATCCTAAGTACATTTACTGACTGCTCTAACAGTGAAGGACAACATCGCAAAGAAATCTGCGCACTGAGATCACCCAGTGAATGAAATGGAGAAGGCAAACCACCCCATTAAATCTGCCAAGAGAGTCGTTCTATACGATTATTTCTATAGAATCACGAATAAGAAGAAAACTAGATTTTTATAGCGGAAAGAATGTTTGCCATGCTTCGGTATCCTGTCAGGGTTAATACATGTCGAAAAAAATTATGTCCACATTACTTAAAATGAGTGCGAGTGAGATGGTTGTTAGAAATAGAAACAGAAATTTCATTTGTTTGTAAATATGGGTAATGCAGATGTTACATTGTGTTTCAGTATCACCATATTCTGCCCGAAAGCGTACAATTTTTTGTTCAATTAATAAATCTATCAATCCTAATTTATCATCAATAAAATAATCAATTCAATAAATTATCAAAATAATAATAAAGGTAACAAAACAAAAACATCAAAATTTTTACTACATTTTAAGTCTCAATTTAAAAAAATACATAAGTATTAAAAATAAAGATTTATTTCAAATTAATTATAATATAAATGTCAACTTTAATTAAATTTTGATGACGTCACAGCTTATCACTAAGGAAGTCACTCAATTTGTAATAACATTTTTCTAAGAGCAATTTATATAGTCTATTTTTAAATTCAGGCAGGCTTAATTAATTCAGGAAGCCTTGGGCGTCTACCACGACCCGGTTTACACGGACGTTTCTGCCACGCACCTGTAAAATGTGGAACTCTCTTCCACCCGACGTTTTCCCGCAGCGCTACGACATGGGATGCTTCAAAAAGAACGTTAAAAAAGTCCTCTCCCTCCACGGCCGGCAACACACGTGCAATACCCTTGGTACTGCACGTGTCTCTAGGCGACGGTGACTACTTACCATCAGGCGGCCATGTTTGTCGTAGCCAATTTATTAAAAAAAATCTACCATGCTTTTGGCAATATATTGTAATTAAGTCTACGAAATTACGTGACGTCTCCTTCATAATAATTCATATTTGGTTCGACATTAAGTGGCCATATTGAAAAAAAAATGGATATTCTAGCCGACGTCCCCCAATTGGGCGGACGCCAAGTGTCCTCATACGAGGGGAAATTATGTTTTAGCTTCGGTTTTGACTGCCAATGATTTGTTTGAGTGGGAAGTCTGTCGGGACCAGGTTTGTCATAAAAATGATGAGCTTTTTGACAATTATATTGTCTAACATTGCAGGGACTTGGTGCCAATAAAATCCTATAGCTCTATACTTAATACAAGAGCCTTCTCTATTGATAAACACGAGTCACTATTAAGAAAGAAGAGTTGACTCTATTGAGAAACAAGAGTCTTCTCTATGATAAACAAAAGATCTCTACATAGATAAATAAGAGTCTCTATTCATTTTTAAAAATGGGAAAAAACTTGAGTTCTTTCTGATATCTCCTCCCCACCTCCATCCACCATGTAAAGGCATCTAAAGAATCTGTAGACTTATTTTTTAATTTGCGTCGACCTAGATAGTTGACCCTTTGGCTTTCTTACATTTAAAAATAATTAATTAATAAAAGCGTGCCTTCCAAGGCTTCTGTTATTTTCCAAATCACTGTTGCTTGGCGTCTCGGTTGCTTGGAGAAAATATTTAGAGCGTAGAACAATGTTGCCACGTTTTATGAAGACAGTACTTTAAATAAAATTCACTCCCAAGAGCAAAATAACCTTTTATTATATTTTCAAATTATATATTTTTCAAATTATAATCACTTAACAATAGTGTAGTTACAATGTATAAGTAAATATCGGTCTCTACTACCCGCACTGGCCTCATCGGCCGTCTTGCAGCGTAGTAGATAGCAAGGCTAATTAATGGCCTGGGGGATACAGTTATATAAAAATTAGATAAAAATTATTATTAATATTATTATTTTAAAAAAACCTGTTGTGAAAGGGTGTTTGAGGGTGAGTGTATGTGTATGTGTTTGTGGGTTATTTTTATATAAAATAAAACTTTTTGATTGTGTGTAAAAAGTAAAGCAAGTTTAGATAACAATAATACTTTTAAACATCTTTAGGCCTAATAATAATAATAAATAGTAATACACAAAGATTCAAAAATAACTGTTAATGAAAAACAAAACAAAAAACAAATATAACTTTGTAACAAAAACACGCGATTATGCGTGTATAAACAACCTATATGCGTGAAATAGGGTACGTAATGAAGACCGGTTTCTCGACAAGGCCGTGCGCTCCCGTGATGGATGCCTACCCGCCGTTATTATATCAATTTTTACCTACGGTCATGTTTTGATTTGTATGTGTTCAGCTGTTTTTATATTTGGTTAGTGTTTTAATTTAACAGAGTGGAACATGCAGCGCCCAGACAAACCAGCTTTCTGGTTTCAGGGGGCGAAGATTTGTAAATAATGTAACCTTGTATGTACACAACAATAATAAATAAAAAAATAACCCTTCACGCTAACCTCGAACACAATCCTTTTGCGCTCAAAATTTCAAACAACTGCTTCTCTACGAGTATTTACCGATTGGACAGTACATTGTGTTTTTGTTGCGATACAATAACCATAGGTAATAAAAATAAGGTTTCATAAATTTATAATTTTTTTAATTTTTTTTTTACGAGATTAATATCTGTAATAATTAGTATTGCTAGATGGTATTGTTTGTAAAATAAAACGAAGCCTGAACATATATCATTTTTGAGAAAAAAAATGTTTTTTTTTTAATAGCCTATAGGCTGTCCCACTGATGGGCAAAGGCCTCTCCTCCTCCTTTCCATGATTCCCTATCCTCGGCGTCTTTATACCATCCTTTTTGGAAGTGGTCGATATCGTCCTTCCACCTACGCCTGGGCCTGCCTCGGCGCCGCTGTCCGTCTTGTGGCACCCAGTGCATGGCGATCTTTGCCCACCTTTCCACCGTATATTTTATAACAGAAAATATTTCTTTTGAGAACGGAACTCCTCGGTGCGAGAGTCCGACTCGCACTTGGCCTGTTTTTTTAAAATCTTATTCTATTTTGAGGTTTCGGCCCATTATAGAACCATGCCAGCCTCATAGTGTAACACAACTTCCAATAGGAGTTACAGTTGCCTTAAAAAAGTTCCAAATCGCTATACTGCTGAACTGACACAGCCCCCCATATAGCTGAACAGTTTGATCGCTGTTAGAGCTACGTAAATTGAATTAACAATAAGATTTACGTCCTATAGCTACGGTTTATTATCATTGTAATACAACACCTAGCAACACCGTCGGCCAATGTTAGTTGCCTAAATAATTTAGTTAGCCCAGTGTTGCCAGTGTGCCCGAATCGAATTCAACCGACGAATAATAGAAGGACATTAATCTCGTTCACATTGCGTAGAGCGTTTTGGCGAAATGTGGTTGCTGAAATCAAGAAGGTTTCGTAGTGAATGACTTATCATTCAATGTCAGCGGATAAGGGCGTGATTAGTTAGTTAATTTATTGGGTGGCGTTACTAGTTGTAGTGGTTATAGTTTCTCGGCTACATATAACAATTCAGAGTCAGTTTCATCTACGTTTTCAAATCCTATTTATATATTATATATTTATTTATTTGTCAATTTCACAGCATATTAAAAAATCTATATATGCCAATTACGAAACCAAACTGTTACAAAGTTAATTAAAATGAATTGAGCAAGTTGATACGAAACGAAATGAAAGAGCGAAAGACTTTACGATATGTTTGAGTGCTAGCGATGTGTGTGTGTACGTGTTTGTGTGTGTGTGTGTGTGCGTGTGTGTGTGTGTTAGTGTGTGTGTGGGAGAGAGAGTGGAACAGGAGAAGGAAGGATTACGACCGGGCCAATTGACGTATGACTTCGTTGACGAACTGAGAGCGACTAAGGAAGAAAATGTCAGCGGTGGAGAAAAATCGTTCGTGAAGATCAATTATCCGGTTAAGAGGTGAGTGTAGCGCATAGTTAGTGCGCACGCACGAAAAATTGGCAACTTGATTCCGAAAACTACTTTTATGTATTGAGATAAATTTATATAGTTGTGCAATGCTGACAGCTGTCTCACCGTCACGTACCGTGTCGTCGTGTCACCGGGCCCTGACTGACAACATCATAGCATCTAGCCATATCGTCACTGCATAATGCTGAGTCAGGGACCCTTTTGACACATATGCATGTGAAATTTTGAACTTTCTCTAGAAATTGTAAAAAAGTAACTCTTTTAAGTGTTAACTCTTTGAAATGTAATCGAGTAATTTTATCGTGTTATGTATATGCGTGCAAATAAATTTTAATTCATTCACTTGCAATAAAACAATTTTAAAAACCACTTAACATCAGAGGAACAACGTAGATCCTTGAAATTTTCAGAATTCCATTGCATTTGGAAAAAAAATATTTTTTATTAAAGTGGTAGGTGTTAGTTGTTTACTGTTAAAAATTCTAGAAAAGTACAGAAACGAAATATGCGCTGGGCGAGTATACCATTTATATCTGGAATGTTCGACGCCTTAACGCGTGTTTTATTTTCGGGTCTTTTTCCACAAATGTTTTCTCCCCCTCCCTGAGCCTGGAATAATATTGGTCGCGTCACAGTAAACTTACTCGTATACGGCAGTAAATTTTAAGCGTCAACTAGCTAAAGTTTACCATGTGTTATAATTCTACAATTCAAGTAGGTTTATGTATACAGGCTGTAACAGAAACACCCTATAAAACTGAAAGAGGTGGTGTTGTGTTGTATTTTTCATCTGTTTATTAATATTTCCGTTGTTTATTTATATGTTCCGGTAGTGTATCATTAGGGAGTGATCCCTGGCATTCAGGGGATGCCTGACAATCAGCGCCGCAGTGCTAAATCCGCTGCGGCAACAGGCTGAGGCAGTCCACTTGTCCGGTGCTGCACACCACCTTTATCAAACTTAATTACTTTTGCTTATTTATTTTTGTAATATATTTGTTTAATATTATTTTTATCTTCTGTACCTCATTGTTTGTATGTGTGTATCGGAAAAAATAATCTTTCGTTCTTTCTTGTTCAGAATCCATAACTAAACAAGACTATAGAGCAAACACGGAAATCGCGAATAAAAATCAGCTGCTCCATTTAGAACCTCAATACCTACACAAAATGTATGAAACACAGATGAAACTTTTTTTTTTGTGATTTCAGAATCGGGTCCATATTGAAAGTTGTTCAGGAGGATTTTGTTACACGCTGTTATAAATAATTCCTCGCATTAGTATTTTATGCAACTGACACGTAATAACAGCCATTGTAAAATTAGTTTTCAGTTATTGATACGAGCGTAGCGAGTATCGAAATAGAAAAAACGAGTTTTACAGTGGCTAATTACATCCAGTTGTATACATTACTTTTTCTATGACCATGAAATACCTAAACAATTGAAAATATAAACTATTGTGAAGCGTCCAACACGCTATTACAGTTCGTTAAAACTCCGTTGACAACAGGGCGTGGTCCAAGTTGTCGTCTCGTATCGCCGGCATTAAAAAAAAAGATTTTTAATGTTAATTTTCGGTATAAATTTTTTTCATTTTGTATCAAATTTCATAAATTTACTTTGTACTTAATTGAGTTGACGGTATCGTAATGTAGCTTCGCTGTGTCGTAATGAATATTACGATATTACATCATTACGTTACGACCCTTAGGAATGAAGTAGTTTGTGTTGCTGATCGTGGTTTCATATTGAATAACTTAGAATTGAATAGGATTATATTTACTGCCAAATATTTACTAGTATATCCAGTTTTTACAGAAACATTAAAATTAACGTAAATGTAAATACTTAACAAATGGGAGTAGAATAAAATTGGGCATCCTGAGTAAGGTTAGGCGGTACTTCACGCTGGGACAGCTCTTAAACCTTTACCAAGCCCAAGTCCAGTCGTGCATGGAGTACTGCTGCCACCTGTGGGACGGCTCAGCTAAATACCAACTGGCTGCCCTTGACTCAGTGGAGAAACGCGCTAAGCGCCTTATAGGTGACGAATCGCTGGTGGAAGCTAGACTGCAAAGTCTGGAACATCGGCGCAAGGTTGCCTGTCAATCGGTATTTTATAGGCCTTTTTTTCCGAGAGTGCGCATCGGAATTGCACGACCTAATTCCAGCATCTCCATTCCGCCTTCGGACTACCAGGTGCGGGGAGGGGTTCCATCCTTATGTTGTTGATATCCCATCTGCTCGTACGAAGCGATTTGCTTCTTCGTTCATTGTGCGAACGGCTAAGGAATGGAACAGCCTGCCGGCGTCTGTATTTCCCGAAACCTACAACCTATTCAAGGCCAGAGTGAATAGGCATTTACTGGACCCGCATGCTCCATCGTCGACCTCATCGTCGCTTACCATCAGGCGAGATCGAGGTCAAATGCGGGTTTAGAAGTAAATTTAAAAAAAATCGCTGTCAAGGAATTACCTATAATACCAACCCATTTTACGTATCATAATATTATTATACTCGTCTATCAAGGATTTCCTTATTACGTAAGGTAAACAAAAGTCAAAGACATTTTAGCGCGAGCGTCTATCGGAAAATTGTACGCGTGCCGATTCCACGAATACCTTTCAAGAAATCTCCTTTGACAGAATATCTTATTATTTTGTAGGTATCTTATTTATACCTTACTTACACCTTTTGTTTACCTTCATACTTTATCATACAGAGTGTAACAAAAACCCGTTGTCCTGAAAGGAAGGGTGTTCAATAAAAAAAATTAATATAATTTGGCTACGACAAACAGGCAGACGGCCCACCTGATGATAAGTAGTCACCGTCGCCTAGAGACACGTGCAATACCAGGGGTATTGCACGTGTGTTGCCGGCCGTGGAGGGAGAGGACTTTTTTAACGTTCGAATTTTGAAGCATCCCATGTCGTAGCGCTGCGGGAAAACGTCGGGTGGAAGAAAGTTCCTTTTACCGGTGCGTGGCAGAAACGTTCGTGTAAAACGGGTCGTGGTAGACACCCAAGGCTTTAGAAAGTCCGGGTGAAAATTGAGCCGAGATATATCCATAACTGATCAACTTTTACTATGGGACCAACTTTGAAATCGCGAAAAAAATCAGCTGCTTCATACATTTCGGTCGTGTATTTTTATAGGTAAGTATTGAGTTTTGTATGGTACTTACAGCAAATTTTTTTTTTCGCGATTTCTGGGGCCAATGCCCCATAGTTAAACTTGTTCTGTTATGGATACTGAATATCCATCTTTCGGGACTATACTTTATATATAATTTTGTTACACCCTGTATTAATTATGAGCTGAGAATCTGAGATAGCTGCAAGCATAGTCATAAAAGTTATCGTGCAAGTTAGGCGAGGTCGGAACCAGGATGGCTGATCCCTAGTAGCACATTTCAACTGAGCCCATCCGTGCCTCGGAGAGCACGTTAAACAGTCGCTCCCAGTTGTAGTCGTTCGACAGCAGTTGTTAGGCCATATCAGAGGCCTACGGGCAGCCTGAAATTTATAAAAGAACGAGGACTCTATAAACATTCACTCGGTAACAGAATACCTATTTGAAATCGAATTTATTTTACAGAAATGAGAAATAGAAATGTTTTAAAGAAACCGACCACCGACCTAAAATAGAAATAGTTCTAAAGAGTCTCCACTTAAGGACGAAGTATGTATGGACTTGTTTGTAAAAGCTTTCATAACTTACAAAAGCTGTGCAGTTATTCTACAAAATATGGCGCCTTTAGAGACCTTTCATAACCGAATTACAAGTCAACATGACATTTAAATCGTAATAGCTTTGCTCCGGTGCAGTACACAGGGCCGGATTTGTGAGTGGACTGCAAAATATATTTTTTTTATTAACTAGTAGTAATAAAGTTTTTATTTTTTAATGTACGTAGAAAATTGTATGATTATTATGATTGATTTATACTGTTCTTTATTATTATTATTGTTTATTATAAGTTTTTAAATTGTTATTTATAAATTGAATTAAAAAATTGGTAAATTGACGAACGAAAGTGTACAAGCTGTACCAATTTGTTGAATAAACTATTTCATTTCATTTCAATACGGGGGCGCTAGAATTTGAGGGGCGCTAAGATTATTAAAAAAATCTCACGTACCAACCAAAGTTCAGATCTGATCGCTATTGCTTAACATGCTGGCTACGATGAAACTGGAGTTAATTGTTCAAGTGACGAATAAAAGGAGTGTGAGGTGAGGAGTGTGAGGAGTTTAATTTATTTAATCAATCTTTTAATTAAATTTTCCAAATTCCTTTTAGGTTAAGAATATAATTTGTAATTTGCTTGCACAGAAAGTGCGACGGAATCCCGACTTACAAGATACAGGTTTTCGACCTAGTTTGTAAGTCGGAGGTCCTTTTTTTGTGTGCCCTGTAATAAGTAAATAAACTTTTACATTTTTTTTTTCATTTTTCATTTAATACTCATATTAATTAAAAGTCTGAAAATAAGTTACAAAAACTAACAAGTTAAAAAGTCATTCTGAAAAATGTGACAACTTTCAGAAAACCTCTCAAAACCGAATTACGAGTCAACATGGCATGTAAATCGTAATAGCTTTGCTCCTGTGCAGTACACAGGGCCGGATTTGTGAGTGGACTGGAAAATACGGGGGCGGTAGCTTTCGAGGGGCGCTAAGAATAAAAATGAAGAATAATAATTCGTAAAAGAACATAACATACTAAAATATTAACGGTTATTAAAAAATAATATATTTTATAAAATGGTGACGTAAAGAAAGAGCAGTCTTTCATTTCAACATAGTAAAAATCTTAAAAAGACAAGTTCAGTTTAATAAGACAACAAATATTTCCTAACCATCATACCTAATTATTAGTGGAGTCGAATCACAAAATCCCATTTTAGTAAATATTTAAAAATGCAAATATTAAATTATGTAAAAAAGGTACACCATCATAGTTTAAATAAAATAAAATATATGCTCTCATACCCTCCTTTTATACACATTTAATGAAATGAAATGAAATGAAATATGAAATGAAATGAAATAGTTTATTCTACAAATTGGTACAGCTTGTACACTTTTGTTCGTCAATTTTTCAGAACTTATAATAAACAATAATATACATCAAGAACATAATAAATCACAAATAATAATTATAAAATACATTTTTCTCAAAAAAAGGAGAAGAAGAAAAAAAACTGTATTATTATTAATTAAATAATTAATAAAAAAAATTAATATTATATTGTGCCATTGGCACTAACTACAAAACAAATAAATAATCAACTGTCTTGCCATGCATCTCTGTCAGTCATAAAGTCTGGCACAGTGTAGAATGCTTTACGAGACAAAGATTTATTAACAGCATTTTTAAATTTTTTGTCACTCAGCCCTTTTATTTAATACCATCAACTACTGTGAAATAGTTTTCAAAATCTGCATTATTCGATTGTTTGTGATACCTACTTTTTTAAACATTGGCAATGTTTTTACTTTGATTTACACATTACCAATATGCTTCATTGACCACTCCAATTAGGGTAAAATGTCTGTGCTAGGAGTGGTTCCCCACAATGGTCCAAAGGTGTATTCGATCTGGCGAGGCGTCGTGTGCGCCGCAGTCTCATGCAGCCTTTGGCCCATTGTCGCTTTTATTTATTTACTTAACTAAATGTGAGTTATGGCTGGCAGCTAACTCTCTCAAAAGATCAGTATAGCGATCTAGGGGAGGCAACGCCGCCAGCACCATTGGTACCCCACCTTGATACCACACGGTTCTAACTTAAGGCATTTTTTTAAATTTTTTTAAACATTAGAATATAGAACACAATACAAAAGTATACAAAGATTAATACATGCAGTACAAAACATCTGGTGTGGTACAGTGCCAAAAAGGGTACACCAGCTCAGCATAATGCTGAGGTAAGCCACAGCGCTGATTTTCAGCTGGCCTCTCAGTGACTGCACGGACGAAGAAAGCAACAGTGTGTGCGTGTTCTGTTGTATAAATAACTTTAATTTGTAATTGTACCTATTATTTAAATAATTTTAAGTTATAAATAAATATCTATTACAATGCGAGTTTGAAACAAGAGGCGGCAGATTTGTGGCCCCCTGTTTATATCACAAATCTGGCCCTGTTACAAGCGAATGCTTCGCTGCAATATAAAACTATTCCAACTTTCTTCTGACAGAAATTGTTTGCACACAGCTCGCGCAAGACTCTCTGGTGTTAATCCGTTGCTGGAAGTAAACTTAAACGCCGTGATTTGTTGCTGTTTGGCGACGGAACATGCGAGTGCATTACGTTCGTGTCACAGACTTAGTTCGCTTTATGAGATTTTTGAGAGAACTTTTAGTTTAAATCGTTTGATGTTTTGAGTCGAGTGTGCGGTTTTGTTTGAGATTTTCTCACGTAAGGTGCTTCGTTACGACTCGATTTATGTCGAACTTGTGGGATATTGTTTTACTTTATCTTATCTTATTATAGGGGGCCGGGAATAAGTAAGTAAGTAAGTAGTATGTTTATTTCACACACAGCAATGACCGAAACAGTTATAATTATGTAGTCAAAGGTAAACATATCTAAATCATGTCTGATGGTCTGCTGTTGTTGTGAAAAGGGCCTCAACTCAGCTTATTGTTGCAGACAAAAATGCCTACAGCGCTGGTATTCTGGTAATAACCTAGCGGCACTTCGACCCTTGAGGATCTTTTGTGCCAACCCCATTTTACACACGGGTCATCTCAGTGTGCAGGTTTCCTCACTATGTTTTCCTTCACCGTTAGAGCAGTCGGTAAATGTACGTAAATCTTCGAAAATTATGAAAAACTCTTTAGTACATGGCACTGCACGGTTCGGCATGGGAGACCTTTTTTTTCGGGGCAAACGCTATGCTTACCTCTTCGCCGCATGGGCCGGCCAAAAACCCCCTGGTATTCCTGCGCACCGCCTGACGGCGAAGCCACGGGAACGCTTGCGCATAACTTCCGCGACTTCGCCCTCGGCCCTCATTAAGGGGGAAGGTGGCGAGCGTGAGCCAGCCGCCTTCGCCCGGTTCTACTACGGCGGATCGGGTCGGACGTAGGGTCGTCCTCCCTGTTCCGCTCCTCGCCTTCCTTCTGCGCCATTACGTGCTCGCAGAAGGCCACCATTGCGTCCCACGCCCTCTCGCTGCCGACCATGGCCTTGACTATGTTCGGGAGCGACAGGTTGGACCCTACTGCCGCGGCTAGGTGAGTCCCGTGCCCTAGCCACTGTGCCACCGACGCTGTTATGGGATATTGTTACTATTCGTTCAGTCTTTAGAAGTTAGATTAATTTTCAAATTTTAATTTTTTAATTATTAAACCTTTTCATTATTATTTTTTAAATTGGCGACAGTACACCTATATAATTATCCTGATTGTATAACAAAACATATTGTGTAAAACATGCGGGAAGATCCATGTATCACACTTGTCACAACACTCACCTTCGGCTCGTGTTACGAAATAACACTCGTTGCGACAATTTGGTCGTTCCCGTACTAGTTAGACAATGTATTCTTATATGATCCTGTATTGTTTCAGGAGGGCGAGCGTCAGGACTGCGAATATGAATGCTTCGCGGATACTACCACGAGGATTCAACGATACCAACCGTGAGTATCAAGGTAGTCACAGACGGAATGATTGAATGAATGAATACTCTTTATTGCACAAAATTAGTGTGGTACAAAACGATTAATACCATCTAGACGGTCTTATCGGCAGCTATAATATATATTAGGTTCATCCCGGGATGTACAAGGTCCATTTTTATTAGTAGGAAATATGAGGGTGTATTTGTACCACTGTATACTAAAAATAACCCTGTTACTTGTATGAAAATTTTCCCATACTAAAGAAAATTAAACCTCATTATTTTGCGCCTTGGTGGCTAAAACTCATCCATGTCATTATGAATGAAACGAACTTCATTCATACTTCTTATTTCAGTATTAGAATAGCAATAATTCATTATTTGTATAGTTTTCAAACAAACCGTTTTGTAGATTTTCTCGTTTTTTTTTTTTTTTAAATGCCGTTTCGTTATTGTTATAACCTATAGATGACACCCTATAAATATTTACCGCTAATAAAATAGGACCCTATATATTTTAATATCATACATTAGCAGGTAATGTAATACGAGTAGATGTACATACCTACCTACCTTACATATCTTTCCTTAATTTAACTGGTGTAACTAATGCCTAGCTGACGCACGTCGAGTGACGATTGGAATAGGAGAATACCAACACAACACCCCCCCCTCATATCAGTGTGCAGGTTTCCTCGCGATGTTTTCCTTCACCGTTAGAGCAGTCGGTAAATGTACGTAAGTCTTCGAAAAATACGAAATACTCATTGGTACATCGCACTGCACGGTTTCGAACCCGGACCTCCCGCTTGGGAGTCCGGTGTTCTAGCCACTGTGCCACCGACGCTCTGACACTCTCCTTGGTGGATTTTCTTATTATTGGACATGATTGTCATTAGTCATTTTTTCGTTTGGACATTGTGTAAACCCGTGTCCAGCTCACAATAGAATTATGCATAAAGATAGATGACATGGGACGCACTAGCCACGACGCCACCGATGCTCTTTCAAACGATCGACATAGTGAGGTACAAAAATATTTTTTAACGACTACCTTTCTTTGCATAAGGGACCTCCTCTAAAAACAAATTTACAAGATCAAGGGAATGTGAAACTTTGAAATCTGTTCTGTATCTTATTCCGTTTAAGCGCTAGACGCGCGTGACAGACAGGCGGACGGACGGAGTAGCGACAACAATAGAGTTTCATTTTCGCTTCGGGGTACGGACCGCTCCAAACAAACAGACTCCATCTGTTGCCTAAAGCTAGAGAAAGAACCTCCCTTTTCTACCATTACATAACTCTCACGTCCATAATCCCCGAGGGGGTATACAGAGAAACCACATTTATCATAGGTAATTCCCACTTTTCGCCGTAAGATTTGGTAGACAAACGTGATTGGTGGCGCGCCTATCGCCGTCTACTAGGTGTAGAATAGTATCCACTAAGATCCTTAGTCGCCTCGTACGACACCCACGGGAAGAGTTGGGGGTGGTGCTATTCCGTATGACCGGCACTCATAAGGAATAGCACCACCCCAACTCTTCGCGAAGGGGTATACAGAGGAACCACCTTTATCATAGGTAATTCCCACTTTTCGCCGTAAGTTTTGGTAGACAAACGTGATATCGCCATCTACTAGGTGTAGAATAGTATCCACTATGATCCTAAAAGAATAAGAAGAGTTGGGGTGGTGCTATTCCTTATGACTGCCGGACATAAGGAATATCCTAGAAGAATAAGAAGAGTTGGGGTGGTGCTATTCCTTATGACCGGCACAACCTTTTCTACCAAGCCGCCATTTTACCGAATTCCTCTAAAGAAACTTTGTAAGACCTTGTTAGATAGACTACGCATTAGTTTGCATTGCAGCATTTTTATCTCAGAAAGGATCAAAGGAAATTACGGGCAGTTTGTTATTCAGTTTATCTTCCTTTAGGGTTGCCACCCAAAAGGGTGACCTACAAAACTCGTATTTAGATAGACTTGCCTGTCATGTTCTTTGGATTTTATGCAAAGTCTAAAGCTCGTATTTATACTAAAAACATCAGTATAATTGGTAGGTACTCACGTAGCTAATGGATGATTCGTGAGGTTTTCTATAGTAAAACCTAGTTTATTTTTTTATTTAGGTATATAGTAATTTATTTTTCATTTATTGTTTAATACAAAGGAACATGGTAGGTACATACTGTATCCCATTAGGCAAAACCTTGAAAGGTTTGTATGCCGATAGGGAGTTCGCCATTATAGTAGTTAAACTGTTACATATCACAATATAACTAATGTAACCTAGTATGAAGCTAGTATCATTTTCTATATGTGCTTTTAATGTTTTCTTAATTCGATTTAGGTAAATGTTTCTCACATCATCTGGCAAACTATTTATTATTTTGGGTAATATATTATACTCGTATATCTATAGTCGTCATTATCCGGAGAGCCTTAGCATCCGCTAATGTTCCATGCGTGCTCGAGCCGCCGGGTCTCAGCCGCACGGATGGCAAGAGGCCAGACGGCCTGACCCTGGTGCCTTGGCAGCGTGGGAGGTGTTTACTCTGGGATGCCACGTGTGTAAGCACCTTCGCTGCCAGCCACCTGCCGCGAACGACGCGGACGGCCGCAGCGGCCGCTGAAGAGGCCACTGCTAAAAAAAAATGAAAAATATTCCGCACTCCAGCACAATTACATGTTTGTACCTTTTGCTGTGGAGACTACGGGCTGCTGGAGTGCGAAAGCTAAATCATTTGTGGGTGAGATTGCCCGTCGCCTTAGAGAGGGGGTGTGACCCTCGCTCCGGGTCGTTCCTGGTGCAAAGGTTGGCCGTAGCGATCCAGCGCGGTAACGCCACAAGTGTTATGGGCACCTTTGCATCGGGAGCGGCAAGGGAGGTTTATTTAAAATTATTTAGTTATTAATTAATTGACATTATTTGTAATTTTGATTTTGTATTATCTATAGTTTCTCGCACCATATATATTATTATATTTATGTAATGTAAAGTGATCTTGATTACATAGTGTTCTCAATTTTTCACATCGGCATTTCAATACCGCAATTACAGTAGCTACTTCCGAATCTAGTAGCTGCTTCATCTTTCATCAATGCAGAAAAATAGACGTTGCAGTTTATTGGTATAGTGTTCTGTTTTTTGATTTCGCTGGAAGTAGCTACTGAATTGCGGAATGGAATGCCTAATGGAATAATATAACTAGGCTTAGTTTTTAATTTTATTGGAATACCAACACCACTTAAGACAATATATAAACCAAACTAACAATATAAGGCCAATTACTTAATTAATTAATTAAGCAAATAGGTTCCATTTTAAACACACACACAGATATCATGAATTAATAAAAAAAAATTGAGTCGGCAGACGTCTCACCGCCAGACTACCGGTATTGAACATTAATTTATTAAAGTTATCAATCGTACGCCAGAGATATGTTCGTAATGCTTCCTAATTTTTTTCTTAAAGGAGAATACTGATGGAGGTATTCTTTTTGGGTTTTTTGAGTTAGTTTTTGTTCTCATAGATGGCTCTGGCACGTAGGGGCGATCTGTCACTGTCAGTCAATAACAATTCACGCGTCACGCGTTCAAATTGTATCTAAAATGAAATAAATACGTAGATAAAAAGGGATAAAACATAATTTGCTATAGCGCGATTTCGCTCCCACGCCTAAAGGCTCTCGCGGAATTTCGATAAACAAACTTCAACACTAAACGTTGGCAGTTTTACGGCCGGGCTACCAGCCTTTCTGATATTAAAAAAATGGTCCATCATTGAGCACCATCTAGCGAGTCTCTTGGAACCAATCGGAAAACCTCTCATTGTTAATATCGCCATAAAAGGTTTTGTGTCACCATAAAACATAACATACCTACTGATAACTATTAGTGTGCAGTGCAGCTTACAAAAATTCCACTTGAAGTCCTGGGAAATAAACATCATGCAATTTCATTATGTGTAAGAGAGACATACTGTGAATAGGAAGATCGTCCACCAAAAATCAAAAAATCAAAATGAAGAAATATGTCTGTGTCAACTGACAAGGAAGTGCAACCTCGAAAGTTTTGCGAGGTAGGTAAATCAGAAAAATATGACTAGTTTTTTATGATGTTTTTTCTGTAATTTCTACTGATGACACAATTAGGTGTTAATATGTTAGACGGGTTAAGGATGTCCTCAAGTGAGCACCTACTTTATAATTTTTACTTTATTAATTTTATTTTTCAATAGGTATTTTTTAATCATTACATTCTCTAGTATTTTTTGCTTTTCCAACTCAACAAACAACAACCAATTTTCTACTTCCTAACCATGCTGTGTTTACACGTTAAGGGTTACGACCTAGCTCATAACTTTATATTGATTTTTCTGTATTTTCTCTGTCGTGTTTACCTAATAAATAAATTAAATTAAAATACGTTTATTTCTAAGTAATTAAAAAAGTATTTCTAAAGCGTAGTGGCAACCCTACAGAACCATTCAGCTCCTTTTTAGCACCTTGCCTTCCTTTTAAGTTTAACGAGGCCGGAAACTTCCAGCTCAGTTTAATTCCTTTTAAAACTCCTTTAGAAAAGGATTAGCGGATATCTTAACTGAATTAATCAGATGCACGAACCGTCGTCCGTTAATGTTCATTATAACGTCAGTTTTTATGTCAAGGACTTACAATTTTGGAACTGATCTTCAGGGAAAACCCTGAAGATCAGTTCCAAAATTGTAAGTGCTTGACTTAAGTGAGTTAGACAAAAACATTCAGAGCGACCCGTAGTACAAGCTAAAAAAGTTATTTAATCCCGTGACTCGAAATTCGAAATATTTCTATAGTTCTCTGGAATTATGAATTATGAATTCATGAGAATTCAGAATTTCAGGGAAAGGAATAGGAAAGCCTCTTCCTCTTCCTCGGGTAGCAAAATAGGTTTCAAATAGGAAACTGGAGCACACATTTGCCTCCCATAATTTTTTTTTGTTCAAAAATAAACTGAATCAGAGCAAGTTAATATTTCAGTACTACACGACTTATAGGAAGTTTTTTTCATGAGGACAGCACACAATTGGTTGAGGCAAAGCCTTGGGTCCAAATGCCCAATCTCTTTTCGAATCAAAACTTTTGGCAGGATAGAAAATGCATATATAGAGATTAGGTAACTAACCACTTGGGGCCGTTCAAGTATTACGTAAGCATCAAAGGGGGGGTAGGGGGTTTTAACTTTGCTTATTTTTGATGACAACGGGGCGGGGGGGGGGGGGGGGGGGTTTGAGTGGTGATTACGTCAGCACAAAAAGCAATCAGCAGATAATAATGATACTTGTTTATGTATTATAATTAAAGACTTGACAAATTTCTATATTAAAAAGACATAGAAAACCCTGTATAAAAACATTACAATACAAAAATAAAATAAAATAATTACCAGATTTAAAAAAATATATAAAAATAGCAATACAAGTAAAAATAAAACAATCATTAATTATAGGTTCTGTGCTACAAAACCTTTACTTACTTTCACTGACAAGGGGGACGGGGGGTTAAAATAGCTAGAATTCTGCTTACGTATTACTTGAACGGCCCCTTACCTACGAGTAAAAAGTTTATATATTTATCAAAATAAAACATGCGTGTTTAATAACCGTTACGATTTATTCCCCTATGTTCCTACCCAAATCATAATAATCCAATGTTTATACCTAGTTAGTGTCCCAGTTTTACCATCATTATTTAGGGTCATATAATCTACGGTATAAACGAACCAATTAGCTAATTAGTCGACCTTGTCTGCAAGAATTTAGAATTTTTAACATCCAGTATTTAATTCCCGACTGGTTGGGACAATATCTAAGCGCACAGTAGATAGATAGATTCATACTCATACGCTCAGTTTATTATACGCGTAATAAACTGAGCGTATGAATATTGTTCAGTCTGTAATTAGCTATGCAATCACAGTATGGGTAATGCTTCAAAGATAGGGAGAGATTTAATGAATAATTTGCGGAATACATAAAAGAATCTCAGCCCTCAATTACTTTACTGAAAATAATAAAATAAATAAATAAAATGTCTTTATTGTCAGGTTATACACCCATAGTGCCTAAGTTTTATAAAAATATAATTAAAATTAGAATAAAACATAAAAAATTAAATAATTAAAATAAAAAATAAAAAAATAAAAAAAAATTGAAAAGAAATGAAAATAACCAGAAAACAGAAAATTAAATTAAAAGTAGAAGTAAAGAAGTGAATGAACACAATACAATACAATAAAATACATTAAACATAATAAAAGTGAATAAAAGTGAATTTTCTACTTTTTATTCGCAGTCCGGTGCATCTTCAGCCAGTGTCCATAGAATCTGTGTCCATAAAACAATGACTGTTATATCCCTATATATTTATAAATGTTTATTAGAAATTCACGGAAAAGCAGCCCATCTAGCTAAATATCAAGATAGTCATGCGTATTACACACGAAATAGAGAAAGACTGAACATTCCTAAAGTGCGTCTAACCAAAACCCTAAAGCAAGGTTTGCAAATAATAATGAAAATGTATAATAAACTTCCAATAGAGATCACTAAACACTCCTCGACGTGGGACTCGGGTGGAACAGCTAAGTGATGTTTACAGGCGATTATTTTGTCACTGATTTATTTATTTATTTATTTATTTTATTTTAACACTTTAATGCACAAAAATAGTACATGAGGCGAGCTTAATGCCATGCGGCATTTTCTACCAGCTAACCATTGGGTCATACAGATATTGCAAGGCGGGTGCATATAAATTAAATAGAAGATATTTAATAATAATTATTATTTACCATACTATAAAATACCTACTCATATAATATATAAAAATATACCTACACATATGCTACTACATAACAATTTTAAGTACATAAATACGAATACTTATAAAAGACACTAATACATATAAAATACAAAAAAAAACAGATAAATACATGAACACCGAAACTTATAAAACCTGCATGTGATAACAAGCATATCAACAGACACCTTATTGGCTGGAACGTCGCAGATGTTCACGGACAAACTTTTTGAACAGGAACTTGTTAGGGGCCCCCCTGACATCCTCAGGTAGACTGTTCCACAAGCGGACTGCTTGTGCAGTGAAAGATTGGGAGAAGAAATCGGTGCGTTGAGTTGGGACATCCATTTATTAATTATTATAATTAATTAAAACGGTTACATACACCACTCACATTAATAATTAGCTAATTATCAAAATTGCAAACGGCAATAAATATTTTTGCAATTAGAGGAAGACACATTGATCTCGCTATATCAATACTAGCTAATTATCAGTATGATTACAAAAAATAAACGGCAAAAAATTACATATTTACAACTTATAATGACGTAAAATACATTCACTTCACTACTTTTGTACTTCTATTGTACTTCACTATTTCCTTTTGTATCTCATGTTTGTTTTATATTTGTGCAATAAAGTGTATTTTACTTTACTTTACTTACTTCGTCTCACACTCTCACAGTAGCACACACAGGCTCTTCCGATACTCGGCCATGCATCACAAAATACATCACAATCACTGCTGGTGGTCAGGTCACTGATGCTGATTAAGATAGGTATGGTAGTGGTAGATCCTAAAGTGAAGGATCGCCTGGGGTCAATACATATACTTCTAACTAATTATATTTAGTTATTATTTGTTTTTTATTAAGGCAAAGGGATCTGAGCCCATACAGCCATGTCTGATGTAAATAACTCTTTCAAGTGTTCATTAAAATGCTGGTGTGACACATTTCAATGCTATCTGGGAGAATCTTCCACGCTTCTGCACGATCCGATTTGGTAGTGGTAGATCCTAAAGTGAAGGATCGCCTGGGGTGGTACCACCCTCTTATCTATTTCTGCCGTGAAGCAGAAATGCTTGCATTTCTGTGTTTCGGTTTGAAGGGTAAGAGAGCCAGCGTAGTTTCCGGCACATGAGGCATTCCATCTTAGTCCTCAAGGTTAGCAGCGCATCAAAAACCCTCTAATATTAATACAGTGAGATGGCTGGATGGATGGTGAGATGTCTATGGGTGATGGTGACCACTTACCATCAGGTGGCCCGTTTGCTCGTCTGCTCTCCTTATTTAATAAAAAAAAAATATAAAAAAAAAAAAAAAACTTTCAAATAACTAACGGTTTTTTGGTTAGTATAGACGGAGCCCTATAGCGCAAGCTCCAACATTTTTTGAAACGGCAATTCGTCGCAAAAGGCTGGTCCTCTTGTCATCGTATGTAACAGGCATCTATAATAGATACTTAGGTACTAAAAGGCATCGTGTGACATCAATATTAATATTCACGAACAGCCTCGATTCCCTTCCTGTCACTCCTGCCGCGTTTAACCGTGTAAATTCACCTATCGAACCCTTGTCATAATTTTTAATAGTTACTTACCTATATTCGAGATACGTACAAGAAACCCCCCAGTAACATAAAGGAGATCTTTATGCATAATTCTATTGTGAGCTGGACACGGGTTTACACAATGTCCAAACGAAAAAATGACTAATGACAATCATGTCCAATAATAAGAAAATCCACCAAGGAGAGTGTCAGAGCGTCGGTGGCGCAGTGGCTAGAACACCGGACTCCCAAGCAATGCCATGTATCAATGAGTTTTTCGGTTTTTTCGAAAGACTTACGTACATTTACCGACTGCTCCGGTGAAGGAAAACATCGTGAGGAAACCTGCGCACTGAGATGATCAGTGTGTAATATGGGGTAGGCACAAAAGATCCTCAAGGGTCGAAGTGCCGCTGGGGTTATTCCCGGCCCCCTATCATAAGATAAGATAAGGAGGGTCTAATAATAATACTACTAACTTTTTTTAAATTATAAACCTTTAATGATTGAATAAAAGAAATAATACTAGAACTAAAGCTAAACTTAAGACTAAGAAGAAAATTTAAACTTAAGATAAAAAAATTGGGCTAAGTCCTCCCACATCCGGCAGTGTACCCAAGAGACTGACTTACTTAATAATGTGGAGTACAATCATTTGAACACTCACATCGGTCATCACACGTCTAACTGAGTATGACGGATTGATAGTATGGAACGCGCAAAACCACTTCCTACGTCACAACCAGTTCTGCATACAATACCATGCAGCGGGCGGCGGACCGGCGCGCGCGGCTCATCGATGCGCCTCATCCCGTTCCTCAACCCTCCACAGTCAGCTGTGAATCGCGTTCTAATTCTCGAATCGTTCTCGAATCTAGTTCGCATACATTGCATTGCTGTTATTTAAGTAATCTCAATAAATCATTGTTAAATCATCTGCTTACGCTTATCCTTCCATCGACACAAATAAAGTACATCACCCTACCTCCATAAAAATAACTAATAACATTACTATGATTACTTAATAATATTACTTAATATAAAAACATTATTTATTAGTTATTTAATTTTTTTATTGACGAAATTTAGCATATCATTAAATGTAAATAAAATTTAGACACTTAATCAATAAATACAAACAAAGTAAAAAAAAATACTTATTTACATGAACCGATATCGAAAGAGAGGAACAACCACTAGATAAAGAAAATAAACAAACAACAGTAAATTATGTTTATTACTTAGAATGTACATAAATATTACAGTACACTGATTGATTTACAGTTAAATATAGATTTCATTCGGCTTTTTCACCCATAACTTGTGATCTTGTAATGTAATGTAATGTAATAACGGGCTGATTTCCGCAACTTGACGTCTTAAGCGCCTATTTTGCGTGTGGTGGAAACTACTACTAATCGAGCCACCCCAACTTCGCCAGGAAGTCCAGCAGTCCTCTGATGTCCTGAAGGACTTCGGGAAGTGATCCTGGGGCGCCAAGGCTTCCCGCCCGGTAGGTGGTCACCTCTCTGCACTCCAAGAGCACGTGGGCGACCGTCTCCTCCGCCTCCATGCAAGCTCTGCACAAGGGGCTGTCTGTGATGCCTATATTGAAGAGGTGTCTATTAAGT
This sequence comes from Hofmannophila pseudospretella, assembly GCA_947369225.1. Lineage (NCBI taxonomy): Eukaryota > Metazoa > Arthropoda > Insecta > Lepidoptera > Oecophoridae > Hofmannophila > Hofmannophila pseudospretella. The sequence continues at coordinate 2,293,858 of OX376324.1, forward strand.
GGACTGTGTCCGGTTATTATCCCGGTTACCTTCCGTAATTTGACTCTGCTGAGCCGAGCTGTCTGGTGAGTCTCGGATCAGCCTTCGGCAAGGCTTCTCGAGATTGCCTGCAGTCCACGACCTTGGCCCAGCTAGAGTTCTGTATATCCTTCGTGCGTTGGCGCAGCAAGATCACAACTTGTGATTTTGCTGCAGCATAATTTTTAATAAACTTTGTAACAGTTTGGTTTCGTAATTGGCATGTATAGATTTTTTAATTGTTTGATTTATATATTTAATATTATATACTGTGAAACGAACAAATAAATAAATATATAAATAATCTGGAGTTTTCATCAAGTTTTCATTCATTTGTTTCGGCATCATCTGTTACAGATTCTGCTTAATATTAATACTTAGGTGGTAAACATATGGTGGTCCACTGAGGCACGACTTAGGCACGGTAACGAACGTCGGAGTAACTTCACGCAAGTGCGATTTCATACAAACACGATTTCAATACGCTGACGCATTCATGCACGACTTCGGCACAACAAAAAAGTCCCTCAATGCGACAGCCCATGTGCAACGTGGCGTGCGACTTCATGAATTCCACATTATTTCTTATTTCATTTATTTGCACATTAATCAAGGAATCATAACAAAAACTTATTGCCACAGGGTTCCACAGAATACCAATAGCTTTATGTGTCTTCCTCTGTAAACATTTCCAGACACACCTACTACCTCTTTCTCGATATCATTTCCTCTGCCCGAAGGTTGCCTGGAAGATATCGCTCTTTGCCTAAATTGTACTTCACTATTTCCTTTTCTATCTCATGTTTGTTGTTTTATATTTGTACAAAGTGTAAAGTAAAGTGTATTTTACTTTTTACTTTACTTTACTTTACACACTTCATGACGAAGGACACAATCTAGCTACAAAATAATATTATATTCCTTATACTTCCTTTCAATAACCTCATTCCCGACTCTCAATGCGAGTCCGTTTCCATTGCGTTTATTAATCCATTTCCGTTTCAATGGCTCCCTGGTGTAATTCGCCCTCTAATTGGACTGAAATGAAAAGATAATGGAAAGCCGGCGTCATTCACGACGCAACGGGTTCCCTTTTATTAATAAAAAAATATTTTTTATTCCTCGCCATATTTTTTATGGGTCAGCCGTTAACAGGAACCCACGCTATCGTTGGCAATAGCACAATATTTAATATACGGACATCGTTCATACTAATGGCAGGATATGAGGCAGGGAAAAGAGCGCGACACGATCCCAGAGTGCGTTTGATATTTCTGGGAGCGCGGGGACCGAGTATAGCGTGTTTTTCCACTGTCAAACACATTTTGACGTTCCCACCAATAGTATTTTTTTTATTTAACGTGGCATTGGCAACACAGGCCATCAGCCTAAACATTAAGCGATTTAAAACAGTTTTTAGTTTTTCAGCATCAAAATATTGTGGTGTAGACATTTTAACACTCCTAGGAGTTATGACGGAAATTTCAACCGGTCTAGTCTCTGGCTAAGCGTTGCCCACAGATATACATAAGAAACATTGAGCTCTATGGCGATGCCCCAATATAAACCAAGCAGGGACTAATTAAGGGTTCAAGGCGCCCCTTAATATGAATTTGGCACCTTACCTATCCCACGTCTGCTTGCGTGATTATTCAAGGACTGAAAGGTTGTTCCACATACTCTAGAGCAATAGTAAGAAAAACGAGCTCGACGCCACAGATCCAGTGGTGGATCCAGGGAGGCTAAGGGGGCCCTGCCCTCCCCCAAAACCTGTAAGAACCCTAGAGGGTACGAGAATTGACTTTGACCATTTTTAGTACTCTTTTGCGCTTTCAGTATCCGATTGATGGATAAGGTTAGAAGACTATGGCATCTTGCGACACCCCTGATGCTCTGGTCCTTGTATACACATTCTTACAATCTCGTTACAAATATAAATCCATTTACTGCGCACACAAAAAAGAGAAAAGAAAAAAAAAGTAAATGTAAAATTAAAAACCTGACTGCGTACAAAAGCGAACTAAAAAGATGGAAACAAGACGGTTTCAAATGATTACTGTTCTAAAAAATGACGTGATTCATGCTATCAAACGATATCACGCAGCCGGACGCCGCCATATTAGATTTCTTGACACTTTATATATCCTATGTCACTCTCGGGATTTAGAGGAAAATAATGATACATCATTCATTAAAATCCATCCAGCCGTTTAGGCGCTACGAGGGAATAAAGAATAATCCACAAACAAACAAACATAGATACGCGCGAAAAACATAACCCTGCCCTTACTGACGCGCAGTTCGGGTAAAAAGAAAAAAACATAGAATATCTTATATACATTTTGTGGTAATGGGAAATCAGGTTCAGCTTTATGCTATGAATATTTTCCATAGCGCTGGATTTCAACCCGTTTACACATTCTGTACAATTCTTAAGGTAATACACAATAATTATAAAATAAAAGTGTATTTTAATAAGAACGGAATTTAAAAATAATATTTTAATACAAATAATCTATGTGCAATTGCGTGAAGATTAATTTTTTTTTTTGAAATACCCTTTACCGCTAGGGGAACTCTCGGGAATGCGCTAGAATTCCCCGGAAGATGCGCGATCTCTTTTTTGGCTCGTATTTAGTTTGTATGTTACACAATTGACATAAAGTTCATTATGCTATGTACAATTACGTTGCAAAAATTCGCTTCCATTCCATTCCGCGGCAATGTAAATGAGCCTTAATAATTTAAAAATCATGAAATATTTTAAACGGTAAAGTTTTTGTGCAATTGTCTGTCACTAACACAACTTTGTGCTTGAAAGGTCTGTTTTTCCTGGTGAAGTTAAAAGCCATCTTCTTTCGCATTAAGCAACGAACGCCCGCCCCAACTGCTTTTTCTTTCATCCATGTTCTTGTGCCATGATTTTAACTTTCAACACTTTCAGAATTCGAAATTCGAAAAAGTTCTCATTCATATCTCGTATTTTTACGGTCTTTGAACCTCAAAGTCTGAAAAAAGGTTCTCACCCATAAAGTCACTGCCAGGAAAGAGTACGTACGTGTCCGAAATGCAAAGTTCTGGGGAATAAATAAATAATAGGGTGAATTGGCAACCCTAAATATTTGCAAACTAAAAGGTAATCCGCGGTAAATTCCCAGTTTAGTCCCGACTCGGCACATTCCCAACTCGGCACGCATGAATTTATATGAACGAAATATATTCATTAAAATTTCTTTGTTTGTTGTACAGTCAAGTTGATACTTAGACAGAACTGTGTAGAGTATTAATTTATAGAGAATATTCACTTATGTACATACATATACATTAACTAGTAGTGTAGGTAATTTGAAAAAGTAACTTTATTATATTTTATTGACATTGATTCTTGGGTGGCAGTCAAATTTAGGGATAATCGCTAAACGAATTGTCCCGCTAACTCGTACACAATCCATGATATGAGTGGACGCGGAGATAGACTTCACAATTGGGGGTTTTCCAGCGATCAAGTAAAGTGTGAGTGTGGTGTCTCCCCTCAAACCATAGAGCACTCGCTCTGCTGTCCCGCGTGTCCGACTACCTGCACGCGGGAGGACCTGTTCGAGGTCAACCAGAGGGCTATCGATGTGGCTGAGTTCTGGTCGGGAAAAATTTAATTCGGTTCATCAACACGAAAGAAGAAAAAGTGGACATGGCAGTTTCGTTAAAGTTTAGCTACTAGTTAGTAAAAGGTAAGTAAGTAAGTAATACGTTTATTTCACACACAGCAATGACCGAAACAGTTATAATTATGATAAAATAATTATGTAGTCAAAGGTAGACATATTGAAATCATGTCTGATGGTTTGCTGTTGTTGTGACAAGGACCTCAACTCAGCTCAAATTACAACTGTTGATTTAAGTAATATTTTTAAATTGTATATTTATTAATTTTCAACCATTAGGAACATATTAGAGCACTGCGGTTGCGTCAACATAATATAATACGTATTACACAAGCGTTAAATTGAAATTTTTAGTTGTTTTGATTACATCATGAATAATTGTTATATCGAATAACATCATAATAAGACGAAAATAATAATAATAATATTAACATAATTATAACTTATAGCTGCTGTAAATGGGCATTGTTAGAAAATAATAAAAAAAAAAAAAAATAAAAAAAAATAAAAAAAAAATTTTTGTAGATACGACTGTAGACTTTTCTATGTTTCCTTTCCTATGTAAATTTATTTTGTACAATAAAGTATTAATCTATGTATCTGTAGAATACTTGAAGTTTTTAATTTTTAACATTATTGCACATATAATTGTTGAATTTACTGTGATATTTGTTAGTTTTTTAAATTATTGTAGCTACCTACCTACATACTCGGTCTATTGTTGATCTATGTGTCATTTTTTAAGTTTAAAATCATTACCTTATAATAAATATTGATATAATAAAGGTTGATTTACTAAATATTGTGTTACTATTTCTTTCGACAACTGTACCTGACAATGACTTAGAATAGGGTTGTCGAGATGGACTTTTTTCGTACATATTAATACATGCGTGCCGAGTTGGGAATGTGCCGAGTTGGGACTAAACCTAATTCCCGGGAACCCTGGTCATCACGTGTTGAAGAGGTCTGAAGTTACAGGGCCGGAGTCAAATGTGTGGCCCCAAGCTAATTTTTACTACATAACTATCACATAATGTTATGTAGTAAAAATGGCACAGGAACCACCTCCAACTTTCGCACTTTTCGCCGTAAGATTTGGTAGACAAACGTGATAGGTGGCGGGCCTACCGCCGTCTACTAGGTGTAGAATATATCTTTAATATCCTTAGTCGCCTCGTACGACGCACACGGGAAGAGTTGGGGTGGTGCTATTCTCTATGGCCGGCACCACACAGCGTATTGTTAAATAATTTTAATAATTAAGTAACAATTTTAATTGGCTTTTAACAAATGAAACGAAATAAATCTCCGTAAATAGATCACGACTAACATAGTACTATCAAATAAACGCAAACATCTAACAACAAATTGGGCGTGTTTGTTGCGTGAGCGTGTCGGATCCGTAGCGCTATGCTGGATTCCGTAGCTTTCTATCACAAGAAAAAGTTATAATATACAATTATTATTTTAATTGTGCTCCTGGAAGAAGAAGGGATCATCTTCTTTTTCCAGGAGCACAGGGTCACACTCTCAAACCCACGGGGGGTAGTATGCCCGTTTGCCTGTTTTGTCACATATTTGTCACATTTTTCTTGTTGTTACAATCCAGCATCCAATCCAAAGGATGTTTCAATCCAGCCCGTCTGACTTCGGGTTATACTACGAAAATCTAAAATAAGGAAAAATATCTAAAATCTAGAAAAAATATAGTTAAATACATATACAGCCAGAATCAGAAATAAAGCTGCGTGTGCTCATGCAATTACGAGATGTTATCACTATAAAAATAAAAATAAATAAATAAAATAACCTTTTATTTTCCAAACAAATTAATTTACAGGCATGCACAATATATAATTCATTATATTATTCCATATTAAATTACGTATTTATTGTATTAAATTATTTATATTATTATTTGTCATTCATATCATATCTTCATAAATTGTCGTTTAATATCTTTTTTCATGTCGTATTTATCCCTATAATCATAAAATATCGTCGTCTTCGTGGCAGTCCCTCGTTGCGAGGATGACTTCTGCTAATCCGTTGTATATTGTTGTTGCCTCTGGTGCGTCTCGGAGTGGCTCAACAACCCGATCCTGGAGTTGCACACGCGACCGCATATGCTTCATCTTGTCACCGTTGGCAGCCTGTCTCTCAAGGTCGGGTTTGACTCTTTCTCCTTCCTCTTACGCCTTTTCTCTGCTTCAGCTTCCACCCTCCCCGTCTCGAAAGATTTTGCAGCTTTCTTCGTCAGGTCGCGCCATTTTGACTTGTTTAATGCACTATCATCACATGAGTTGAAGTTGATGTTACACTTTTTCAGTTATTTTTTATTCTTTGCACTCAAAATTGATTTTTAACAAGATATACCCATTTTTCTTATCAAGGCAGAACTAATAACTAACTTTTAAATTGGGCCCTTTTTGTGGCCCTGGATCCGGCCCCGAACTTGATGATCCTCACTGATACACCTTCCCGATCCCCGGGGATCTTTTCAATCCAGCCCGTCTGATAGACACAAGTTTCTGAATAAATCTACATGTAAATCCTTCAACAAAGACAAATGATTTGAATAATTTCGAGAGGGATTTCAAAAACATTTGCTGGAGTAGAAATACGAATGTCGGATGCACTCACGTTTGAAAATAACGCGAGGAAATGGTTGGAATAATCTGAGTGGTTTATTGGGTGACAAAAGACTGTATGGATCGTTTGTAGAGATATTCAGTATGGTTAGTACTTACAAGTTTTAGGTATTAGATTAGGTATTAGTCTTAACGATGATGATTTATTTTAGAATATATATACCCAGACGAATATAAAACCCTGAGGCCGCCAGTAGTAATATTACGGAATCGAAAAGTACTACTGGTGAGGATTTTTATATTCCGGAATGGAAAATGGAAAGACTTGGGTGGGTTTTCTTGGTCGACGGCCAGACCTTAAAAGGAATGGTTCGTTCGTTTTCTCTTAAATCCCGTATCACCAATGAATTCTAAAAAAAAACTAAATACAAATACAAAAAAATACAAAAATATTTATTAACCCAAACAATATTCAAATTATAATCACTTAACAATAGTGTAGTTACAATGTATAAGTAAATATCGGTCTCTACTACCTGCACTGGCCTCATCGGCCGTCTTGCAGCGTAGTAGATAGCAACAGTCTAATTAATGGCCTGGGGGATACACTTATATAAAAATTAGATAAATATTATTATTATTTTAAAAAACCTGTTGTGTTTGAGGGTGAGTGTGTGTGTGTGTGTGTGTGTGTGTGTGTGTGTGTGTGTGTGTGTGTGTGTGTGTGTGTGTGTGAGTGTTTGTGAGTGAGTGTATGTGTGTGTGTGTGTATGCACCTGTTATTGTTAGTATGTCTGGCTACTAAATGAAGAAGTGAAGTGATTTTTTCTCCATAATGCAGAGCAGTATTACTTTTAGGATTTAGAGATGCAACTAAGTAAGCGAATATATTGGTTTTCAACAAGTGTTTCGCTTAAACACTAAATAAACTCGATAAATCCAATAAATCACGTAAGCATCTTAAGTACCGACTAGCAAAACGTTAATTTACTAACTTACTCGTTACGTTAATTTACTTTATTTACTTTGACGTCACGACCATACAAAAGCGCGTTTGAGTTTTTTGAATTTTGTTCAGTTTATGCAAAAATAACGATCAACAAAACTATGAATATTTCAAAATCTACTTATCTCAATAAAAATGTCGTCATTATTTTTGTTGAGGTCAATAAATATAAAAAAAAAATTATTCTAAATTATATGCATAATATATTATCTGACGAAAAGGCATTGTCCGCAGATGGAGTCACATACCCACCAACGGAATGGTACGACGTCAACTGCTCGTGGGTGGACGCGGTGTCGTGGGGCTGCAACACCACCGTCAACGGGACCAGCTCCAACGCCACCAGCACCGACGTATCCTCGCTGGTGCTCATGGCAGTCACCTCTGTGGTCCTCGCGCTCATCATCTTGGCTACTATTGTTGGTAAGCCTGTCTGATTGTAGATCCACTAGATTATACGAGTAACTAGGTCAAATTACCAATCGGTCAGATTTACTTTTCACTAGGTCCGATTTGCAATAGATCAGATTCCAAACAGGTCAGCTTAGAAATAGGTCAGATTCTTATTATTATATTATATAGATTAATCGATATAAGTCCGATTTGCAATAGGTCAGATTCGTAATTGGTTGGTTGGTGCAATAGGTCAGATTCGTAATTCAGATTTGCACTAGATCAAATTTGCACTGGTCCGATTTGAACTAGGCGCTATTTGCACTAGGTCAGATTCGTAATAGATCAGTTTCATAATAGGTCAGATTTGCAATAAGCCAGATTTGCACTAGATCAGATTTGTTAGAACTCTATTTTTCGGGTACTTGTCAAAGACATATTATAAATGCAACATGTTATTTTCTGTGTAGCAAAGCAAAAATCATATTTATTTGCATAAAAGGTACCTAGAGTTTTTTTTTTAAGTTTCTCCCCATGGTTATATCCGCCCTGGGGGAGTGTATTAATTATTAAGTACAATTGTCTTTCGCTAACGGTATACGTCCGACAATTATATAATGATTAATTATTATAAAATAATGAGTAACTAAGGGATGGAACATGATTACAGTTAAAACTACAGTACAAATAAAATAACAAGACAAGAAAAGTAGGTACTTAGATTCAACAAAAGCGTCGAACTTAAAATTTGCACTACAGGTGATATTTGCATTATATTAGATTTGCACTAGCACATTTGCACCAGGTCAGATTTGCAATAGGTCAGATTAGTTAGAACCTTATTTTCCGGAAACTTGTTAATGATTCTTACATCTAATTGCAATAGACATCTTCTGTGTATCAAAACAAACGTCGTGAGTATACGAATATTTATATGCATGAAACATAACAAAAGTCGTAAGTATATTTATTTGCATAAAACACACTAAGTACTTAAATTCCAGGAAAGCTTCGAACTTAAAATGTCTCCCAATAAGAGCACCCCTGTATATTACCCAGTAAAGTCGGTTCGTATTTCAGCTACAATGTATGGACTTGCCCATTGTGCCCAAAAATAATGTCCACCCTTTGTGTGCCAACTTTATGGCCTCTAAGACAGTGATACCCCAACTTTTAAGTATCATACCCCTCTCGCTTTAGTAATAAAACCACAGCACAGTCATTTTTCTACAGGGCTTACATTTTGTATCCGTCAACTTTTTTAATGTTTAAAATTATATTTCCAATATATTTCCATAGGAATTATGTTTCCAATGTCTGCGATTTTGTGAGAAGATGAATGAATGAGTTGTAGGTTGTTTTATCTTTGTTTGTGTTTTATATTATCTTGTGTTTTATTATTGTATTTAAGCTACTGTTAAGATACTATACGATACTTTATGTACTGTATTGTGTCAAGCATATGAATTCACAGTGTCTTAGTTTTAACTGTATTGCTGTGCAATTTTTGTAATAGTAAATAAAATAAACGTACCCATGCTGTGTGGTGCCGACCCTAAAGAATAGCACCACCCCAACTCTTCCCGTGGTATTCGTACGAGGCGACTATCACGTTTGTCCACCAAAACTTATGGCAAAAAGTAGGAACTACCTACCTGTGATTGAAGGTGGTTTCTCTGTCTACCCATTCGAGAATTATGGACGTGAGATATCATGTGTATTACTATGGAATTGTGAAAGTACCCAAGAAATTTACAACAAAAATTAAAAATCAGGTATCACAGTCTTAATCCCCCATCAGTGGGGAGATTTGACCCACCAGTTTGAGAATCTGTGCTCTTAGTAAAGACCCGGTTTGTTCATGTGTTTACGTTGGTAAGGTTCGTAAACAGGCAAGGGTCAGATTAAATGTTTCATAATTCAATCTTCAGTTTCAGTTATTTTAGAAAGTCAATCTTATTGCTTCAATGGTCACCTACCCTAAATACTTAATTGGGAACTGAATTAATAAGTTCAGCTACCCAACTTCGCCTGTACCTACCCTACTGTACGTCCCAAACGTCAAAATCTTACCATAGATTTTGAAATTCACCTGTAGATTGTTTGCAATAGAAGTTTTATATAGAACCCGTGTCTACCAGTTGGAACATGCGATGTGAGAATGTTCCCATAGATTAGACGGGCATTGAAATGTCAAATCTATGGAACTATACGTGCATTTGCCCAAACCCTTTGGCTCACTGTCAGTGCTCACATAATCATTCTAGAGAAGTACTAGTTCGATTTCTGTGGTACCACTCATAGATTTTTGTAATTGTTTATGGCTAAATTACTGGGACCAAGAGCAACTGCGTTACGGCTGAGTGATGATCCCACCAGACAGTGGGACCACGAGCCCATAATATCCAGATACTGTCCCACTAGTGGGTCAACTTAGTGGTACCACGAGTCTGTTACAACCCATAGTAAACCCTTTGTTCAGTAGATTCAAGAACTTTGTATAAAATAATAAGCTGCTACGAATGACAAGTAAATAATAATATTGTACACTGTACATTATAACCTATGATCGGAGTAGGTAGGGCTGTTTTTGGTACTTGCCACATACGGTCATAATATGGATAAGTATGCCCAATAATCCCGGGATTTCCGGGATTGAATAAATATATTATTTACATTTTTAACGTTTTATTTGTTTTGATACACATTTAAGATTGGTGGCGAAATAATTTTTTTAGCTAGTGCACCTATGGTAGTGTTTTAACTTCTTCGTAAGTTCACAATTTTTAAATAAATTAATCCGCCGAGTAAGGGCGAGGTTTATAAAAGTAATTTACAACATTTGCTCGATAACTTAAAACGGGATCCCGAAATCATATCCATATTAATATAACCTTTGAGGACATTGACCCCAAACAGCCCTACCTACACCGATCAGTGATTATAACACAGCTACACAGCTATATGAATTTACTAATTATTATTTTATTTCATATATTTTTTATTGAACCGACTACCGAAACCAAACTAAACAATAAAATTACAGCGATACGTCGGGAAATGCCAAAGCTCTTCATTAATAGAGATAATATTATAAGTAAAATAAGTATGTATGAACTTATTGTATGGCCCGAACTACACGACGACGGTTCCTAGGCCGGTTCCAGTATCGGTCGGTTCCATGGAACCGGTGCTTCATATAAACGCTGTCGACTACACGTACAACGGTTCCACTTGCAACCGGCTAGCTCGGTTCCTGAACCGAGTGGGCGAGGATTGAGCGCAACGCATTAGTTTGAATGCAGTTGACTACACGGCCGGTACCGGTTCCTGAACCGAACCGACGCTAGAACCGTCGTCGTGTAGTCCGCTCCTAAATGTTTATTGTTTGATTGATTACCCACTTTATAATTGTCGCGAAACTGCTCCGACGCTGAAATATCTCATTCGAGTTTTAGTTCTAAAATATGATATAATATACCTAATATCTCATTAAATCATTGAATTATAATACTTATACAACGTATATTCTTATAAAGATACAACAAGTAGGTTACAAGTTGGGATTCGTCCAGCAAGCTCGTGCCAAAGCCTTTCACATCGATTTGATTAGAAAAAAACACACGGATAAAAGGTTTTTATTGGTGTTAGGAAGGCTTTACTGCCCTCGTGTGTCTACAGGCTGTATATAAACATACAATACTCGTAAAGCTACAACAAGATGAATTGAGATAAACGTCAGTGCAAATGTTTACTTTGTTTATTTTGATATGTTATATATGTATACTTAAATAGATAATGATAAATATACATAACATATTACATAGACTACATAAACTAAAATATATAATGAGTACATAACATACAGGAAACGCAGAATAACAACCAGGCTAGATAGATAGATAGTATAGTATCCTATTCTTCTTGTCGTGTGGTTAGGGCCAACCTATTGTCAGAGATGTTCAGGCTACCCGTAGGCCTTTGATCGTACGCTGCGAAAGGATTAGTTGCTTTGTATTGATTCCTATGGAACTGCGTTCACTACATCGGGAAAATCCGGGCCGGACGTTTTGACACTAATTTGATACTCCGTTCGAAGCGTACGCTATAATGCTGATGCAATGGACTTAAGGCTTGCTTCAGTCGTGCTTGAGTTACGGATGGGCTCAAATGAAAATGTGCCACTATCGGTCACGCGTCTAACGTTGCTTAACGCCCTAATTTATAATATAATAATAAGTTTATTTTCAAATATAACAAAAATCCTTAAACTAACTTACAAATAAAAAATACTAATGAAATTTATGTAAAATATCTTAATCTAAATCCGACCAGAGTTTATTCAATTTCAAAAGTTAGTGTCTAGTGTTTTTTAGGCTGGGTGAAATGTTTACATTTGATACCTACAACAGGTTGCCCTGTGATGTAGGGATCATTTGGTTCCGGTCCACCATATCGGTTTATTAAATTGCTTCTTTGTGTGTGCTGCTGTCGGTAAAGTTCTTTAGTGCTTAATATCTATAACATTATGATAGTATGGGAGGATATGTTGGGGTGTATGAGAGTGTGGTAATATTAAAATGTCTGTAAGTGAGTGTGCATGTGTGTTTATTATATAGGTTAGATATGGCTAGCAATTTTTCTGTTTCCTCAAAGTTCAAACTAAGGATCCAGGTTTTTATTATACTTCTACATTTATATTTGAAAAGATTACAAGTGTTGAATCTCTTTTCCAGGATACTATATAATCGGGGTGACAGAAAATCGAAAAATCTCTGTCCAAAGGTAGTGTGTACCCATCACTTTTGACCATGCTTTCACCTGAGAGCCCCTCGATAATTGTAGTATTAGGTATGTAAAGAAACTTCTATCAAAGCTTTGATCGGTAAGAAAAAAGAAATATTAATCTTTTTTTAAGAAAATCATTTAAAATTACTTTGAAATATATTAAATAACTTTTTGGCTTCTCGTTTGATAGATTTATTCTATTAAATCTCTCTAAACCAACAAGAGCTTGTATTCAAAGTACAAGTCTTTGAAACCATAATAATATAATATTATTACAAACTCGAGAGGTATTGGAATTAGTTCTGGGAATTTTCGACACAATCCATGACCTCCATCCATCTTACATGAGCTTTACAAAGTCAATACATATACTTCTAACTAAATATATATAGTTATTATTTGTTTTTTATTAAGGCAAAGTGAACTGAGCCCATACAGCCGTGTCTGATGTAAACAACTCTTTCAAGTCTTCATTAAAATGCTGGTGTGACACATTTCAATGCTATCTTGGAGAATCTTCCACGCTTCTGCACCATCCGAACCAAAGAAGAAGGCGTCCCGGACGCAGTATGGCTCTTCAATAACCAGCCAAGTACGGATCGGGCTGCAGCGTCTTATTTGACTTTACTTCCCTGTCCCACATCACATCTTGTAGAAATTCTTCGAGCAAGAAACACCATTCTTACTTGAAAAGCAAAGCTGACGTGGATGCCACAAAAGCGCGGGAGAAACTCTTCTAAATACGAGTATATATAGGTAGTTATATATTTAAGGTGCCTACATATTACAAGGTCTTAGTATAATGATACTTTTCGTATATTATTAAACCTTCCACGTTACAGCAGTGCGTCGGACAATGTTCAGGGTCTCAGATTACTTCGCGATTCTCAGGAACAGAGTGGCGTCCTTCTGGGGCAGAGTTAGGGCCACTACAAACGAGTTAGTGCGTGTACTTGAGGACAACCTGTATGAAAATACTTTCTACAGGTCCTGGTTGCGTGTGCACCTGAGTCAGAATAAGAAATGATATTTTATTTTCCATTTTTAGCTTTAGGTAAGTCATTTGTATTTAAATTATTATTCTTGAAGTGAAAACTTCTTTAGGCGCACCTTGTGCTCTTTCTGAACAATGAACCAAAATGAACCGTCACGCTCGAGTCGGTGACGCTGAATCGGGTATACTCGGCTCCTTTCGACATCAAGCGCGCTCGGGTCGGTGACGCGTTTTATTTTTGTAAGTTTTACTTCTATCGTGTGTAAAATAACATAAAAAGAGGGTGTGCTTATGACAAGCACACCCTCTTTTTATGTTATTTTATTTTATTGTATTTTGTACAATCATGGTTTTTTGTCTGAAATTAACGTTCATTGATTTACTTATTATAGCGTGAATTTATGCATTGGTCATATTAAGCACACACCCTCTTTTTTGTGTAATATTATTGTATAGTATTTTGTACAATTATGGGTTTTTTGTCTGAAATTAACGTTAATTTATTTATATATTATAGCGTGAATTTATGCATAGAAAAGACCACTATAGAATTTAATATACACTAAAAAGAAGTTGTTATATAATACTTTTTATTCTTTTGCAAGTTCATACGGTCATATATAATTTATTAACTTGCACAATTAGGTACAATAAATTAAATTCAAATAAAACAATCGTATAAAAGTGTGAAAAGTGAAAAATTTAAAAAGTGTTTCCGTGTGTGATTTATTTGTCAACCAGATAATTCAGATCATGGCTAAGAACACACTATGCACGAGTCAGGAATAAAACGAAAAACTCTTTCAAATAAAAAACCGCATTTCATATCGAATCACCGGTTGTTGAGATATGAAGCAACGGATAAACAAACAGACATACGCGCTGAAATAACACTCTTATTTTTGGTCAGGCGTTAAAAATACAAACAGTTACTAAAAACGATAAAATTCAGACAATGTTTTGTTACCAAACACCCTTACAGATATTCCCTTTTTCTGTAACAGAAGACCCACATAAATTGAACTAGTAGCGCTCTCTTCTCTAGAACGATGATGTGAGCACGGACAGCGAGCCAAGGGTTTGACAAGTATCATATATTTGACAATTCAATTGCCAATTATTATTAGAGACGCGCAGACTCTTGACACCTTCAGGAGAAAACTTAAAATCTATACAATTGATCTACAAAAATCGGACACTGCTCCGTACATTCTTTAGGTGCCCTGTAACTACTGTCCTTCACAATCTGGAAGTGCTCGGTAATATTATGCCTCTACTGTGAACTACCATCCACACACATAATACCATGTAAATACACCCGCACCGTGCCATCACCCTCCCACACACTCAGTACCTCACATACACACTAATATCCTCATTCATACATACAAACACGTTCATACAACACAACACGCACACACTGTTGCTTTCTTCGTCCGTGCAGTCACTGAGGGGCCAGCTGAAAATCAGCGCTGTGGCCACAGCATTATGCTGAGCTGGTGTACCCTTTTTGGCACTGTACCACACCAGATGGTCTGTGCTGCGTGTATTAAACTTTGTATACTTCTGTATTCTGTATTCTGGTGTTTACAGCGCTAAATAAACGATTTCAATTTCAAATTTCAATTTCAATTATATAGGGATCACAACCATAGCGCCAACTGACAGACACGGGTTCCATTTAAAATTTCTCTAGCAAGCTATCTATATACATTGTAAAATGGGGGTATAATTGGGTATTACCCTGATTCCTATCTCCACAAAATACCTAGATAAATTCACACAAAGGATTTCTTCCAGATATTTTACATAATCCACGTCATACAATCACCGAAGATCAGTTTTCCATTACAAACGCGAGACGATGGAAACATCGGCTCTCCTGACGGTAAAGTTCGAGCACAATTTAGCTACAAAATCAATATGGCCGCGTGTTACTGAACAGTTGAACTATTCAGGAATCCTTCTAATAGAGAACGTTTTGAGTGCCTAAATACGAGTACTAAACTAAAGTAAGAGATGGAAATCGAATCGAAATAGTTTTCTACGATTTGTTCCTCAATAACAGGTGTTTGGAAGTTTGGATTCAGATTTCTCCATATATAGTAACATAACTACATCAAAACATACATACCCCCACCCTATATCCCTTGCGGGGTAGGCAGAGAAAATGGACCGGCACGAATCTCTGTCTTGGCACTCCTCTCTTGCTTCCTCTACAGTGATTCGTAGTTTCACACATGCTCACCGTTGGGGTTATGTTATATTAAAATCTAAGAGCGCTGTGTCAATCTGATCAGAATGAAGTCAGGCTAGTATGATCCCATAGTAACAAAATTTAAGAAATCAGACTTACCATCGTGGCAGACCGTCGGTGACACAGTGGCTAGTTCACCGGACTCCCATGCGGGAGGTCCGGGTTCGAAACCATGTAGTGCCATGTACCAATGAGTTTTTCGTATTTTTCGAAGACTTACGTACATTTACATGGCACTGCACGGTTTCTAACCCGGACCTCCCGCTTGGGAGTGTCCTAGCCACTGTGCCACCGGCGCTCTAAACGAGTTGGTATAATATGCGATGGCTATTAACCATAAACAAAAAAGTCGCCCGTCTATAAACGAATGGTCAAAGAAGCAGCTAGCTCAAGAATTTATTTTCTTCCCGCATGGGAGTCCGGTGTCCTAGCCACTGTGCCACCGACGCTCTTTATGTAAAATACTTTTTAGTCGTTTTCATTATGGTTGAGGGTCGTAATTATTATTAGCTGCGGAGATTGTTAAAAAACCAAGCACTGCGAGCAAATAATATGAAAATTTGCACACGTATTTAACAACAGAATAAATATCCTGGCAGATGTAATGGGGTGGTTTTGCCATTGCCTTCCTTATGACTCAAATGCCATTACAGGTTTCCCTTCAAAGATTCATTTCGTCAGACCCTACATTTAACCCGGATGCTCACTTTTTCAAATATTTATGAGTGCTACGCCACCGTAGCGGATACGCTACGCGCGTAGCATTACCGTAGCTGTCAGCTACAAGAGTAAATAACTCTCTCTTTACTGTCTTGTTACTCTCAGTGTACCTTGGATGAAGAAAATGTGTACCCCTTGTAATTGCGTACAATTGCGTATATTTTTTAGAAATCCGTACTCCGAAGGGGGAAATGGAGCCTTATTGCTGTCGTTCTGTCATCCATCCATCAATCACACGTTTTTCGGTTTTTTCGAAAGACTTACGTACATTTACCGACTGCTCTGACGGTGAAGGAAACCTGCACACTGAGATAACCAGTGTGTGAAATGGAGAAAGCCATGGCAAACCACCCCATTAAATCTGCCACGAGAGTCGTTCTATGTGATTAATTCCTTAGAATGATCACGACCCTCAGCAATGATAAAAACGACTTAGAAGAGAAGAGCGGTCAATTTTGATCGCAATAGAATCGTGAGTGATCGTGATCGAGGTACTGCATACTTATAATCTTTTCGACACAGGAAGGTACGTCGAACTTTTAGAAAAACCTAAATATAATACGGATTCTTACTGTTGAACTTTGTAAACCCTCCTCTGTGTACTCTCTGTGACTCAGCCGATACTAATCGGAAGATTTCCAACTTTCATCAGTGATAACCCGTATTTTATTTAGGTTTTTATTAAAGTTCGACGTGCCTTCTATGTGAAATAGTAGTAAATTTAACTGACACGTAATTATTTTATTTCATTTATTGCTGTCATGGGTATTACAAGGTCTTAAAACTAATTTCAGCACCAATCATGAGCCATGTTGGGACAGCAATTTTAAATAGATTAAATTATAAATTGAATATTAAAAATTAATATTAAATTGAATTGAAATTACAGCCATTGTTAAATGAGTTTTTAGTTAATAGTAAAATAGAAAAACGAGTTTTACAATGGCTAATTACGTGTAATTACATACAATACTGTTTCTACGACTATGAAATACCTAAATAATTCAAATTACAAACTATTGTGAAGCGTCCAACACAACAGTGTGTGGTCCAAGTTGTCGCTTCGAGCCGTGGGCATTTAAAAAAAAATTAGCTGACTATTTTTTTTTTTCATAAACTACTTACTAATTTTTGTACAAATTCTATGAAACTTTCATGTCATAGTTTCATGATGAAACCATTAATATGAAACTTTGTACTTACTTGAGTTGATGGTATCGTAATGTAGGTTCATTACGTAATGACCCTTAATAATGAAGTAGTTTATGTTGCTGATTGTGGTTTCATAATGAACAAATTACCAAATGGGAGTAGAAAAAAGACTATAGATAACCAGAGTACTTCCTCTAAGTCGTATTCCTCATTGCTGAGGGTCGTGATCATTCTAAGGAATTAATCACATAGAACGACTCTCGTGGCAGATTTAATGGGGTGGTTTGCCTTACCCACTTCGCACACTGGTTATCACAATGTGCAGGTTTCCTCACGATGTTTTCCTTCACCGTTAGAGCAGTCGTAAATGTACGTAAGTCCTTCGAAAAAACCGAAAACTCATTGGTACATGGCATTGCCTGGTTTCGAACTCGGACCTCCCGCATGGGAGCCCGACGTCCTAGCCACGACACCACCAACGCTCTTGAGAGAGCAACAGAGTACTTACCTAATATGAAATGAGGAACTCAATTTTGCCAGGAATTCGTTCTATGGGGATAGTTAATTCTATAGAATGGCGGCGAACCTGATCAGTGAAGAATGCGACAATAAAAAGAAGTAAAAACCTTAAAGTTGTAAAATTTTACAACCAGATACGAAATTCACGCCTATTCCAGCCCTCGTCTAAAAGATAACTCCGTTTAAAATGCTGTAACCCTTCCCATCTTGAATTTTAACATCCTGAAACTTTGTAAATAAATTGTCTGCTACAGTCCGAAACTGCGTTTAGGGTGGAAGTTTCAAGTTATTTTTAATTATGAAAACTTCAGCGTAACCTGCCTATCAGAGGCGAGATTAGAACAGTGTAACTTGAGGTATTGTAAGTTTAATACTTTTCCTGAAATTTTAGAATAGAAAATAATTACAGTTTCTTATAGCGAAATATGGAGCGTCGGTGGCGCCGTGGCTAGGACGTCGGACTCCCATGCGGGAGGTCCGGGTTCGAAACCATGCAATGTCATGTACCAATGAGTTTTTTCGGTTTTTACGAAAGACTTACGTACATTTACCGACTGCTCTAACGGTGAAGGAAAACATCGTGAGGAAACCTGCACACTGAGATAACCAGTGTGTGAAATGGGGAAAGCAATGGCAAACCACCCCATTAAATCTGCCAAGACAGTCGTTCTATGTGATTAGTCCTTAGAATGATCACGACCCTCAGCAATGAGGAACACGACTTAGAAGAGAAGATTGCCAAGTATTATAAACAATTTTTACAAAAACATTAAGATTACGTAAATGCAAATCACTTATTTACTATGTAAGTAAGTACCCATTACATATTTGGCTAAAGCGGAAATATATGCAAATGGTGATAAATCGGGTATCTAATGCAGCACTGTTTTTCATTTTACCCCAAGTCAGTGGGAGCGGTATGTAGTATCGTGGGTTAAAAAAACCTGGTACGAAGAAAAAAAAATGTCCCTGGGACGCGAGTGCCTTCCATCTTGCCACATTCAAGTATCTACATAGTGTTTCTGTGTTCCTGAGGTGCTTGTCCAAAGCTGTTTTTTTATGAGAAAAACACCATTTCTATGCACCTATGTACCTTCTTACTTAATCGTGATAAGTTAGTTATAGATGTTTTATTTATCACAGTAATATCACTAGTGTTGGTCTACCAAAGCTTTGTAGGAACGCGCTATTAGAGGACATGGAATGACGTAACGTCAGCTGTATGAAAGGGAAAAGGGAAGATCTTCCACCATGCGGGGTGTTGTGCCTGGTGACCAGATGTGCTGGTCCAACTGTGAATGTTTGGAACTCGTATATATACGAAGTCCTAGGAAAATATCGATAGCGCGTTCTACGCCGATGTGAGTAGGTACTGTATCGTAGTGGCGCGCGTCGTGCGTCGCCACAGCTTCATTTAGTGCCCCAATTCCGGATTTAGGCCAAAAGCTTTCTTATTCCACATGGAAACATAAAGTTCGACAGTCCTTGGAATTGCTTATTTATTGTTTTATCTTAAAGCGATGGCACATTGGACGAACCGTTAGTGGAATTACAATGACAATCTCTATCTCATTCCGAATCAGCAGGGATAGAAAGCAATAGAAATGGTTTAATCATACATATCGTACGCCTTTTGCACCGTATATTATGTATCTTATGATTTTTCCATCACCTGAAGGTTGCCTGGAAGATATCGCTTAAAGCGATAAGGCCGCCTTCTGCAACTTCAGGGTCGGGTTGTTGAGGCACTCCAAGACGCACCAGAGACAACAAGAATATACAACGGATTAGCAGAAGTCGACGAGGGACTGCCACGACGATATTGTACCTCTCTTTATGTTGTATGTTTTGTTTTTGTCCCGGGTGTGCAATAAAGTATATTTGTATTTGTATCGTACCTTGTTCACAGGAAACGTGTTCGTGATCGCAGCCATTATCATCGAGAGGAACCTCCAGAACGTCGCCAACTACCTGGTCGCTTCTCTGGCAGTCGCCGACCTCATGGTAGCCTGTCTTGTTATGCCTCTTGGAGCTGTCTATGAGGTAAAATTTTGTTTGGTTTAATTAGGTTAGATTAGGATTAGGTTAGTTTGGGGTTAGGTTAGGTAATTAGGTTATTAGTTATTAGGTGTACTTCACCTCCTAAAATGCTAGGAACCGTTGCTCCTCCTTGCGTTCCTCTAGAGATCCCGGAGCCCTCCGATATGCACGAGGTCAGCCATCGATGGGGTTTTAGTAAAAACCTCACAAATCCCGGTCTCTCAAGAAGGTTGGGTATCTTTAGAAGATTTCCCCCCGTTACCACCCCTCAAAAAAAGGGTGGGGTTAGGTTAAGTTGGTGTTTAGTTATAATTATGTTGATTTGGAGTTAACTTTAATATTTTTTTTCATTACTCATAGTCATTTATTAAAACCATGAGACTAGGAACTCTTGTATACGTCAAGGTTTTTAGGATTTAACTTAAGATTGGTTAGAAACATAATATCCTAATTCTAAGTCTTCCATTCATTATAATCTCACAGTCGGCAAGAATGAATTTATTAAATTTCTTCCATATTCCTTCGAGACTTGTAAGACATTTTTATTTCTTATCTACCCTTGTATTCGATACACTTATAAGCACTCAAATTGCTGGTATGTCGATAACTTCACGTTTGTTTAATTTTCTTTTCTGTTATCGTGGCCCTACGGGCTACGTATAAAATATATGTTGTATTTTATTAATGGAATATTTAGACACCTACCGTTAGGCTAGGACGTCACGGGTCCGGTTCCAGCCTCGGTTCGATTAGCTGCAACCAATCACAAAGAACTTATTTCAAGTGGGGGAGGGCGGAGCGCATATGATTGGTTGCAGCGCACCGAAGCGGAGCTGGAACTGGTCACGTGATGTCGTGAAGTCCGAGGCTTTGAATTAGAAATGAGTACCTACTTAAATAGTTCTTATTTATCTCCTTGTCATGTGTGTTCTTGTATGTGTCAACCTGTAGTCGGAGTTGTTCAGGCCGTCCGTAGGCTTCTGACATGACCTCAGAGCGTGAGCGTGACAAGTGCGTAGAGCAATTACAAGTGCGTGAGGTTTTAGAAAAACATTCGGTCTTGTAAACTTCGGTGTGCTTCGGTTATTGAAAAAAGCAAAAGTCAAACATACTACGACAGTAGTAAGAAAGAGACAGAGGCCGATTTTACTTAATACCCGAATGTTTAACTAAAAGCTCACGGACTGTACCTTAAGTCTAAATGTACTACTCATATGTATCCAATGCCTAATATAGACTTCAACATTTTGTAGAACTGTATTTTAAAAGGGGTTCCAGTATTTACAAAGTTTTCTATGTAAAATACATAATATACGCTCCATTCTTGCAAAGTTACAGTATTCGAAACGTATAGAAGTTCCTCTCAAAATCCTAACTGTATAGTTAAAGTTTCCTACTTCACTTCGTATTCCAAAACTTAGGTTATTGATATTCTAAACTTGGTTATTTGATTTATTGATAGACTGAAATATTGTTGTTACCTTCCCTCAATATTAATAATTGTTAATACTTACTTACATCAATTGGGAATCAACATTTTAGGAAATAAACCTTTGGGTTAATATAGTCTATTAAAGTAGTCTAGAAAATTTTGCAACGTTAATTTCTATTGTACGTATATTACGGCTTCGTAAGGTACTGTTGCTGAAATCAAAGAAGCAGCGCAAGAAACAATCAGCAGCACATCTTCTATACCAATATTATAAAGAGGAAAGGTTTGATTTTTTGTTTGTTTGTTTGAATTGAATAGGCTCCGAAACTACTGAACAGATTTGAATAATTCTTTCACTGTTGGAAAGCTACATTTTTCCTGAGTGACATAGGCTATATTTCATTTAAAAAAAAATGGGGATCCTTACTTAAATTACGATAAAGTGTAAAAAAATATCAAAAAACTTCCTTACATCGCGTACGCTGCGAAAACTATTGATGATAGAACAAAATGATATATAACATTTTTTTAGAACACACCATTATTCGATTTTGAATTATTCGATTCTGACATTCCATTCAAAAGATATCACGAGTTTAAAACTTTGAAAAAATAAACTCCATTCGGCTACTTATGCGTTGTAGGGCGTCACTCGGGCAGGGGTACGGGAGGGGAGTTAAGATCACGAAATAAACTTGCCGCGCGGCTCACTCGCGCGGTCGGCTCCCTACGTGATGGATGTGCGCGGAATTCATTAAAAATACGCTTGATAATAATTCGTTTAGTAACTAAACCCATTTAAAAAGTTCTTTTCAGAACTAGACCCATTTTTTTTTAGAATTAGACCCATTTATATAAAAATATATATAAAATATAATAAATAAATTACTTGAATATTTTTCATGATATTCAATTTTTTTTCATGATATTCAATTTAATTTTAATAAATAGTAGTTGTTTACGTTGTAATAGTAGGTAGCTTACAGTTATGCTAATTTAGTTCAAAGGCATTTTTTCTTTTGTCATTTTGAAATGCCTAAAAGATCAAGATCTCAACTTTCCAGAAATAGTTCCCAGGCCAGGGCATCAAAAATACGTCGAAATGCGGAATCGTCATCTGAAACTGAAAATCGTCTTTCAAGTCAGAATGAATGTGTTAAAATTAACAAATCTAAATGTAATGTTTAATGCCCGTGCGAAGCCGGGACGGGCCGCTAGTTTAAAATAAAGGTTCTTACAATAGGGTACTTGCCATCATAAACAATAAATTATGAGAGTATGTAAATATGATAGTTCAAGTAATGGGAAACAGAAATATATTTATTAATCTTGACCTTTAATTAAAATCGACCTTTTTCAATCTGTATATCACGTGACCTGAAATACAGTGAAACGCTATCCGTCATGACGCTGTCAAGAGTGACGTCACTATCGAGTAAACAACACAGCGAATGTAGGGCGATCAGTTCTGTTTTGTTTGTTTATTTAATCGATAGTGACGTCACAGCAAAACTATCTTGGCGACCAGCGTTTTCGCGGGAATTTTAAATGATTAAAATTTAAATGCTGTTTAAGACTATTTAGCGACTTTATTTTGAGGAAATAAAAAACTAGTAAAGAATGGCTATGAAAAACAGTGTCAAATATCCTATTTTTACTAACACAGCATATCTAGCAAATCTTGCAGAACTGGGGAAATATGGGAAAGTGGATCGAATTATAAATTCTTTCATTATAATTTCTTTCACTACATATTATTTCTTACTCTAGGCAAATCTCCTATCAGCTTTAAACCAATGTGGCAAGGCTTCATTTCATTTTATATAGGTCGTTGTTTACCAAACGAAAATCTACAGTTGTAATTCTAAGTCAAATGAACATAGTGTGCGTGAGAAAAAAAGTGCGTTCCTATTAAGTTGTTAAGTTATATTTTGCGTGTCTAATTCATCGTGAAATAATTCACGCAAATCAAGAATGTGCGAGGAAAATAAATGGGTTTTAGGTTGTTTATGATTTCTATTCTGTTTACTTGGAGGTGAGGTCTGTTCGGCATTTCTTTTACCTAGGCTAGTCAAACTGAGCCAAATTTCAATTCGATTGCATTAGTATTTCCCGAGAAATACAGCTGTGACATAAGACGGACGGACACCGAAGTCTTACCTCAGGGTTTTGTTTAGGTACGGAACGGAGGTGGGATGGGCGGATTTCTTCCAAGTGTAGAGGCGAGTGACTCGGTCTAAGTTGTGACTAAGATCTTGACCAATGATCGTCAGTCTTATTTTCTTAGTTTACTATGATACAGATTCCATATTTTCTGTTAATTCCCACAGGTGAGCCAAGGCTGGATCCTGGGCCCGGAACTGTGTGACATGTGGACCTCCAGCGATGTACTGTGCAGCTCTGCTTCCATCCTACATCTTGTCGCCATTGCTACTGACAGGTATGTTTCAGTCATTTACATTTTTTCAACAGTTTAGGCGTTTGGTTTTTTAGTCACATAATTTGTCTCCTATATAGGGTCACATAGAGTAGTCTTATTTTGTTAAAAACGTAGGTAAGTAGAATTCCACATAAATTAAGCTATGGTTGATCATCTACTGTGAAAAAAATGAATTAATCTTAATTTCAAATAAAAAATATTCTAATATTAAACCACCCAACAAAAAAAAATTTTATAAATATAATATTCAATCACGGAGATATCCATTGAACTAAACTTTAGACGTTTTATACCTTACAAATATTCAGAAACAAGTATAGCAAAGATGTCTCCCAAACTCGTTTCCCGAGTTTGATCGTCGAATCTTTGACTCATTAACTTCCATAAAGGTATATATATTTATTATAGGTTTCTTGACACCTATATGATGTCGGATGACATCTTTGCTTCACTAGTTTCTGAATATTTGTAACAACATCATAGTAAAACATTCCAAATATTTTGAATCGTTTCAATATTTTGTCATTTTGTTTTTAGACTGTTAGATTTCCTCTAGAACTTTAAGAAACATATAGAAATTCATCTAGATTGGAACTGTTGAATGCAATATATAATTTGACGCTAAAAATTAATACTTCTTAGCACAGATAAGCCGTTTGGATTGCGGCATCAATTTTCAGACTGAATATCAAGTTTCTGAGTAACTCATCATCAGAAGTATCACCATGTCCTTCAAAAACTAATCAGCTAACCTAAAACCGATCTTACTTTTCAGGTACTGGGCGGTAACAAACGTAGACTACATCCACATAAGGAACGAGAAGCGAATATTCACGATGATAGTCCTCGTGTGGGTGGCTGCGCTAGTCGTATCTCTGGCTCCCCAACTCGGCTGGAAGGATCCCGACTACCTCGCCCGCATCACGCAGCAACAGAAGTGCCTGGTCAGCCAAGACCTCGCCTACCAAATCTTCGCCACCTGCTCCACTTTCTATGTCCCGCTTGCTGTGATCCTCATCTTGTATTGGAAGATATTTCAAACGGCAAGGAGACGAATTCGGAGAAGAAGGGAGCCTCCACCGCCGCGACCGACCTCAGCTGACGGTGCTACGCCTGCCGGCAGACCGGTGCAATCGGCGAGGGATAGACGCTTCGTCAAGAAACGGTTCCTGAATTTAAAGAAATGTAATCAACGCACTCGAGCTGAAAACATTGCAGCCGCTTTATTGTTGACTGAAGGTCAGAGTACTTCCACTGTAGATACTTTGGACGAGGAGCCTCGAACGACAGCGTTCACTATAAACGAAAAGGCCCCAGCGTCAGTGTCACCAGAAAAGTCTTCCTCGACTGTTACGAATGGGTCGAAGCCGGAGCGAGCTATCGTTTCCGCTCCAACGCATAGGGAGAAGAAGGAATCTTTGGAAGCGAAGAGAGAGAGGAAAGCCGCGAAGACGCTCGCTATTATTACTGGAGCGTTCGTCATTTGTTGGCTGCCGTTCTTTATAATGGCATTGGTGATGCCGATCTGCCAGACGTGTGTGATCAGCGATTATTTAGCCAGCTTCTTCCTGTGGCTAGGGTATTTCAACTCGACCCTCAACCCTGTTATCTACACTATATTCAGTCCAGATTTCCGCCAAGCGTTCGCTCGTATACTTTTCGGCACGCACCGGCGCGGACGCAATAAAAAATTCTAACGAAAATGTCTTTACTATGTATATAATTGAGCCGAAGCTCTCGAACGGACTATGTTACTCTCATTGTATTAAAGCTTTCTGTATGTTATACATACTTAACGTTGGTAGTGTGTAAATACGTTTAGTGGGAGAGTTGTACATAATATATAAAGTATATATAATATATAGATGATGTTGAGGATTGTTTTTTTACGCGTTATAGTCTATGCAGCCGCGGCGGGGTCGCCCAGAGTCCAGGCGAGTCCGCCGCCCGCTCTTATGTTGTTCCAGTGACATTACGAAATAAATATTTAAATTATATCATTATTGGAATGTTTTATTGTCTTGCAACACCCATCTTCACTCGAAAGATCCTGGTTCCAACACACACAAAAATGGTCTCCACAATAGCTTTCTTACGCGTTAGGTACTGGGTACCTATAGTTTGGTTTCCCACTGACCTACAATGCGCTCTGATAAAACGTTTAATAACTTATGTGTGTCCAACACATAAGTTATTGCAAACAGGTTGTTACACAAAATAAAAGGTTTTAATTTACTGAATCGTAAGCAAGATTCCAGGTCAATATTACAGATTTCTGTGTATCATGATGGAGTCTGAGGTAACTCAGAAAAAGTGTCTTAAATAGGCATAATAATATTAAGTTATCGGAAAAGATTCAAACCCTAAATCTTTTATATAGAACAGAATAGACAAATTGAAAGACGAAAATTCACCGTTAAGTACACCGTGTTTCACGCAAATAAATTTCATTTCATTTAACTTTTTCGGAGGATTTTTTTCGAAAGGCTTGTACCGATTACAGACCACCAGCTCGTGCTCAATAAAAGGGAGTGACACAAATCTCTACCCTATTATACTTACTGCTCATCCTTTATTCATGGTCAACATTGAAATGAAATAGGTACGTTGTACGTTCAGCTCATGTAAATCTGTGAGCAATCGATCAATCACCCAGACAGTACAGCACGTCTGCTAAAACATGGCAAAGTTATCTATCAGCAGTCACTTATCGATTCCCAGCGTGGAAGCTTCACAAATGGATAGATATTATCTGACTGGGCTGGTAAGTCATCTGTCACCCGGGAACCTCTATCGACAGATCTCATTTTATTTTCGTTTCTTCGGGTCGCAGGTTTAATATAGGTTTTGATATTATTGCAGTAGGTATTTTAGGGAATGGACATGAACGTGGATGAAAAAAATATAGTCTCTCCCTTAATGGATAGGTAATAAATGAATGTCATTTAGTATCGGTACTTAGGTCACCAAGTCGAGGGGTGGGTGAGGTGAAATACGGGGATCGGGAAGCAAAATTCAGCCGGTACATAAGTACCGGCTGAATTTTGCAAGACGAGACGATAAACATGGACGTATTAAACCTGAAGCGGATTGGTTGTTGTTAATGGAATCCCACCAAAAACATAATGTAAAAAGGATGTCAAGTTCGGTGCAAGGAACCAATAGGCCTGTCGGCTTCGCCATTAAAAGAATAGAGATCTAACTGGATACCAAGTTCAATTAACGTTCCTTCAAACTTACCTATAGAAATATATAGCATAGTATAACTCTCACGTCGATAATCCTCGAGGGGGTAGACAGAGGAACCACCTTCATCATAGGTAATAGTAATATATAACATAGTTTAAATATAAAAATTATTGCTTGCTTAAAACTAAATCCCTAACTTAGCAAGTTTTCACACAATACTCTTAAACTCTTCTCTTGAATGATTCTTGTAAACTCTTTGACATATTTCTATGAAACTTAGGATTCTTAGTAATTGGATAGGTCTCAATACACATACAAAATTGCAGGTATGTAGATCAAATAGATTTTGAGTTACAGGGGGTCGAAAATGGCTCGAAATGTTTCCTGTAGTTTTATAACACACGTAGTGCGTCGTCGCCGTTTTTCTTTCTGAAACTTGGCGGACACACTCTCGTGTGTCTAGATATTATATTTCCATTGGTAAAGCAAGTTAGATTATTATATATTTTTATTGTTAAGAAAAGTAGACGAACAAACGGATCAACTGATAGTAAGTGGTCACCGTTTGCCCATGGCCATCTCATCATCATCAGCAGCAGCCCACTCTAGTCCACTGCTGGACTTAGGCCTTTCCCAGGCCACCCCACTTGAGCCCGAGCCACATCTGTCGCAGAACCGACAACCGGTGAAGTGGACGAGTTCTGGAATGGAGACCGCGCAAGCGTAGTGTGATAAGAACACTTGACGAAATTATCTGTTAGAAAAAATTATCCACGTTGAAACCGAATCATCGTTTGTTAAGTAATAATGCCACAAACAAAATATGAAAAGACATATGATAATCACAGAAATCGGACTATATAGTAGCGGGAAGTATGTCAAATTCTTTGCTTAATAACCATGGAAATACTAAGAACTTACTACCTTCATGCTTTTAATACCCTATCATTCTGGTCTGAGCTTAAAAACTTCCGATCACCTGACAATATTTTTTTTAATAAATATTTTGCAAACCAAAAGTCTTAGATCAAAAACAGTCAGTTACACCCCTATTTCGGCTTACCCACCCTAGCAACAAACCTCTCTCTAGGTCAGTTACTACAATCCGTATATTTTTCTATCGTCTTGGATTTTGAGGGCAGTCTCAGGGCCTCAGGGCAGCTGCTATACTCAGGCTCCTCGGGGCTCAGACAGGGGCTTAATTTTTTTTCTTTTATGAATGACCCCTGCTAGTGATTTACACTGCAATTTGGTCAATGACCGCGTTAGAATCTTGAAAATAACTCGTACGTTTTGGCGTCTGTTTTGAAAAAAACAGTTTACCAACGTCGAGATTAAGGGAGAGTCGTGTGCACTAGGAATACTTAGTGTCTTGCATTCCAAGTGCAATTGGAGGTTAGGTTGCCGGATCTACACCATCATCTGTAGTATTTCAATCCCATTTCACTGTCTTATATAACGTTCAGTTAACACGTACGATGTTTAGGTAAAATACACTAGTTTTACGAAAAAATAACCACTGTAAACCGTTTTTAAGTAAACAATAAAATAGAACGATCACGCCATGACAGCATGAACTCCACAACTTCGGTTAACTTTTTAAGGAACCAACCAATAACCGTGCTGTCAGTTTTCAAAGTGCCTTTAAACTTCGCATAAGACTCTCAAGCCTACTTTCAAGTCGTAACGTTTTAGGTAGGTCAATGAGCTTACGTCAAAGTTACGTCAAAACTTTAGGCGTCAGATCTCCGCGGCTTACCGTCGTCACGTCAAACAAACTTCTGACGTATTTCCAAGTGAATCGTAAACAAACTTCGACTCACAACATCTTGGGAATACAATATTATTAAGTGAAAATTCATGGTTTTAACCATGAAGGAACGAACGCCCGCTCCTAAAGAAGGGAGACTATTATTTCTTTTATCCAAGGTAACAGTAACCGCACACCTAGATTTCGTTCGGAATGATACTCGTAAGTCTTTTTCCTATCATGCGTAAGTATCTATCCCACAGAAATAAATCAAGATGATCGGTGCAGTGGGGCGGGCGACCAGTGTCGTAACCTGGAAAAAAAAATGATAAAGTTTATTTACTTATTACAAGGCACAATAATAGGACCTTCGACTTACAAACTAGGTCGAAACCTGTATCTTGTAAGTCAGGACTCCGTCGCACTTTCCGTGCAAGCATATGACAATTTATAACATTACATTAGTAACTATATACTATACCTAAAAGGAATTTGGAACAAGTTAATCAAAAGGAAATTAGAATATACCTAATAATAGAGAGGAAAGTTAATGTTTAAGTGCGTGTGAGGGTGGGGGTGTGTTAGGTTGTGTGGGAGTGTATAATAATATAAGTATCTGTAGTGTAGGGTGAGTGGGTGTGTGACCGTGGGAAGTTAAGTGTTAATAACGAGGCTGATTTCATGTGATTCCATAAAATATGATAATATGATTTTTCATATGATTTTAAACGAGGGGTTAATATATAAATATTAACCCCTCGTTTAAAATCATAAATGCTTCTCGCGTTACCTCCATCGTAGCGATTGGAAACTGACAGACATGTATTTTTTTAACAATTAATTAAAAATTAACGAAAGTTCGCCAGCCAGTGGTATTTGGCCAATGAGTTTGTAATAAAAGTTGTCTCTAAGGGATAATAAAAAAAAACTAAGAGGTTGATAACAAGCCGTTGCCTTATACTTTTTGGACCGCCCCAAGTAGAAGGTTAGCTACTGTAATATCTAAGGTTTACTTATTTTCACTGACATAAGGCAATCTACCAGAATTCCTTAAAAATATCCCCAAAGGGGATCAGCTTGCTTACTTCTGTGTTAAAAGAGTTTTCTACTTTTCGGTAGAGTTTACTCTGGTACAGTTTTCATCTATTCAATGGTAGAGTGTTCCTACATCATCATCATCAGCCTATTAATGTCCTCACTGTTGGGGTACAGGCCGCCCTTTGTACAAGGGGGTACGGGCCATGATCCACCGAGCGGGCCCAGTGCTGATTGGTGGATTTCACACGCCTTCGAAAACTTTTAATTTCCTCAGACATGCATGTTTCCTCACCATGTTTTCCTTCACCGTTTGAGCAGTCGGTAAATATACGTAAGTCTTCGAAAAAATCGGAGAAACTCATTGGTACATGGCATTGCATGGTATCGAACACGGACCGCACACATGGGAGTCCTAGCCACTGTGCCACCGACGCTCACCCTACACACTTCCGAGTTTTCCTACACACGTAAAGATTTCCACATTAGAACAGTCCAAAATAAACCAAGCTTAAACTCATACTTACTACATTCAAGACCATGGTATAATACACACATTATTTACCTGGCAAGTCTTAAGGAAAATGCCCACATTCGGCGCGATCCTACCAAATTTTCTTGCAGAATTATTTAATTTTGTAACCTAATCAATCATTTTCCCTATGGTTTTATGTTAATGAATTCAAATTGCGTTAATATATTCCCAACTTTGTTGTGGAATCCCCAAGTTTCATAATTCATTTGATATGATCATAGAAATAATGAGATATGGAATGGATAATAAATAAATAAAATTATTTTTCGTTTGCAGAAGTATTTATCAAATCAAATCGTTTTTTTATTGTAATTAAGTACCTTAAAGTACATTTTTACAATGTCATTTTTACTCAACCACCGCTTCGTAAGGTGCTGTAGCTGAAAGGAAAGAAGCAGCGAAAGAAATTTCAGCAGCACATCTTTCAGGGCCCATCTATTCATTCAGTATCATTACCTTGGATCGTTACAGTACAACGTTTCCTAATACGAATTTACAATTGAATTTTTGCAAAATATAACACTAATCATGGCTAGTACTACAATAGGAAAGGCATTTTCTTTCAACCCCTAGCGAAACTATAACGCCTCCACTTTTAGCTCTTACGCTTTCTACTTATTGTTTCATTACGAGGTTTTAAGGCATTAATAAAAAAGTGGTTTAAAATTAAACCACTTTTTTGACAAATGCCTTAATTCAGGATCTGACTTTTTTTCGGGACTCTGACTATTATTTATATGGGATATCTTTACTGTTCTTGATTTGTATTATTGTTTATTATAAGTTCTTAAATTGTTATACATAAATTGAATTGAAAAAATTGAAAACTTGACAAACAAATGTGTACAATTATTGTTGAATAAACTATTTCATTTCATTTCAGTGACGGTGGTTTCTCTACGGGTAGCCTCTTAACATTCAAAAAGATACAAGGTAATATAGCCTAAGAGTAAGTAAACCAGAGTTATTTCATTTAAGGGAACTACACTCGCCAATTGAAGGTTTTTTGGCAAGTTCGAGCGACGACACAGCTCGATACTTCAAACCTCTATCAAGGTCTGTTTGAACAATTTTCTTCAATTGTTGTTCAGCTAAAAAGCCCTTCACAGCAATAGATAATTACAACTTATATTCTAAATTCCTTTTGATTCACTTATTCCAAATTCCTATCAGGTATAGTATATAGTTACTAATATAATGTTATAAATTGTCGTATGCTTGCACGGAAAGTACGACGGAGTCCCGACTTACAAGATACAGGTTTCGACCTAGTTTGTAAGTCAGAGGTCCTATTATTATGCCTTGTAATAAGTAAATAAACTTTTTCATTTAATTTTCAATTACACAACTTTACAATTATCGCGTGTTTGTGTTTCAACGACAATTTAATGTATTTTTAAAGACAAAGGTATATCTTCCTATTTCCATGGTCCATGCCTATTCTCTCTATTAACATAACTAGATAGCTATTTTGTGGTAAAGATAACACGTTTGGGAATATGAAGTGTACAGGTAATGTAATGGTAGACACATTCTCTATTTTCTCCCGCTGCGGCGCTGGTGTATCTGGAGGTCTATAAATATCAAGCATAATGTTCTGTCGGATTGTATTATGGGTTTTCATAGCAGCTCGTTATTGCATGGTGTCATTTATATGTGTTGTGAGTATCTTTGTCCTCTTGGACAGGTTTTGGCCAGCCATCGGTCATGGTCCAACAGAATACCAGCGCTGTAGGCATTTGTCTGCAGCAATAAGCTGAATAGATTATTATTTTTAAATCGGGATGGTTGAAGTCTCTGATCGTTTTATTATGTCATGAATTCAAATTTCGTCTTCGGCGCTCACCATCTTTGTCAACCTGGTTCGGTTCTAGGCTTCTTTCCTTCTTAAACGATGAAGACGTATACTCTCCGCTCACGAAAGTGGTTTAGGTCGGTCGCAAACGGGGTTTAATTTGTTAATTTTAGCCATTTTTTCTTTCGATCTTGACATTTTCACTTGCAATCAACGTTAGAACTTTATTAATATCTCAAACTGTATTTTTAACGTCTACTCTTTAAAATATAGTTTACTTAGTCCAAATCCGTCGAGTAGTTTCGACGCTAGCTAACTTTAAACTGAGCGCTAACCGCGCAACAGCTCAGATTCACTGTTCACTTGCGCGGCCTATGACGCCACCAGAGGGAGCCGAGGGGGGTCGAGCATACAATTTTTTCTTGTCGTCAGACCAATCTTTACGATGGTATAACTATTACTTTTCTAACTATTAA
The DNA here is from genome assembly GCA_947369225.1 of Hofmannophila pseudospretella. Taxonomy (NCBI): domain Eukaryota; kingdom Metazoa; phylum Arthropoda; class Insecta; order Lepidoptera; family Oecophoridae; genus Hofmannophila; species Hofmannophila pseudospretella. The sequence goes on from OX376324.1 coordinate 2,326,653, forward strand.
ACTTTCGATACACGAAGCTCTCAAAAATGTACTTTCGAGAGCTTTTTTTTCGAGATTTTTCTTTACACAATTTTTCTTGACACCCCTTATCGTAAGACATTTATTTGAATTCATGTATACAGACACAATGCTCAAAAAGTTGAACCTTTTTGATAAAACTTCACACAGTCGCAAGCAACGATCTTGAAATTCACTCTATGGGAGAGGACTCTACTAGTCTAAATTTCTATGGTCATAACTTTTAAGAATATGCTGTGTGACTACCATGGATGAAAAAAAGTCTAATACACATTAGCTCTCCATAGGGGGCGGGCGTTCGTTACTTCAAGGTGACTACTTTAACATCCAAGAACGCCGCCCCTCATTGGGATTTTTTTTCTTTATCTAAGCGAACAAACATTTGTATAAGTTATAAAAGACAAGGAAATTCACCTCTATCACAAGGGACATACGTTCCATCCAATTTTTCCTGTGACACTGACAGCCTTGAAGAATGGCCGGCCTGAGCAGAGTGATTGGGCGACAGCGGAAGCGGATTCATAAGGGCTTACAATCACGCCCGGTGTGTGTAAGCGCCCTTATTTATTTATTTAGATAGATAGATAGATAGAAAAACTTATTTATTTTAAATTTATTTCAATAAATTTCACAGCATAACAGTGATACCAAGGACAGTGAAATTCAAACAAAAATATATCTATATAATTAATTACACACTAACTGAAGACGGAAGCACATCCATACTCTCACAGAACCTCAGACACACACACACATCACACACTCCCCCATCGACTTGCAAACACATCACAGTCTGGTGCTGATGCGAGAAGCGCATTTAGATTCTGCAGAGCACGAACAAGTGGCGATTTACTGTAAGAAACAGTGCGAGCTGACGGCACTGCTAGCAGACGGTTCCGACGTGACCGGAAATTAAATATATGCACAGGGTGGACAGACAGGCGGACAAGTTTCTCCACCAATTCGGGACAGTCCGATTCCCCACGCAAGATGCTACTAGCAGTAGTTATCTTATCTTATCTTTGGATGGGGGGCGGGAATTCCAGCGACACTTCGACCCATTGGGATCTTTTGTGTTCAACCCCTTGTACCTATCCCTTGACCACATCACCGAATATGTCACGCGTGAGTAAGACTATGCGTCTTAGTGGAAGGGATTTGAATTCCCTTGGGTCCGGATAGGCAGAGCCTAGCAGACCCATCCTTTTAGCCGCGAAAGCGTCACATTCACATAGGAGATGTGAAACGATCTCCAGTTGTTCACCACAGGCTCTGCAAGATGTGCTATCAGTCAGCTTCATCTTGTGTAGGTGGGCATTGGTGCTAAAGTGACCGGTGATGGCACCGACCAGCAGACGCACTTGACGTCTATTCAGCCCCCAGATCTTGTTGTTCCAGCCTGTGACTTTGTCCCCAATGAATTTCTTAGAGTGTTCTAACCCCTTTAGGGTTAGCCACTCATGTTTGTGCCTATCGGTACTAGCAGTAGTTAGTAGGACGTAATTACGCCTTACTTCCAGTGAATTATTATTATTATAAATCGAAAGAACTCTACAGTCTGCGGCGCCGGCGGCGTGTGTGTAAAGGCTCTAATAATTATTTCGAGTTTGATCTCGTCTCGTTCTCTAGATGCAACGATGATACCCAAGATGCACGCGAGCTTTGATCTTCTAAACACTATCGGATTTCTGATGGCCACAAATTATTAATTTAAAAAATTAAATATTTTTTAACAATTGCGGGGACTATCTGTGAGTGAATTGTTTTATGAATGTATACAGAGACAGGCCCCGATAGGTGTACACCATCACACAATTGTATAGTAATTACTCTAACAAGGCCTCTACGTGTTGGAACCATGATCCCACGCAAGCCTTTCAAAGGACCGGGCCCCTTAGGGCCTTAGGGCCCGTGAACAAGTTGTAAATAAAAATATTACCATTTTAAAAAAAAAATTCTTACGTAACTTGCTACTTTGCATTATTTAAGCTATAAGCAGGCACTCCAGAAGGAGGAAGTGTGAACTACTACTTTCTTCTTCTACTACTTATAATTCTTTCAGTAAATTGTTTAGTCTGTTCCCAGTAGTTCAATTAACAGTTCAATCAATTGAACTAGTTGGAAGTTTCTGTCCCAACAGTTCAATTGAAAAGATTGATTGATCTACTGGCAAAAAATTGTCTTGGTAGTTCCCTATAAAATAATCAGTATGTTTTCTAATTCAGTAGTTTACTTTTTTTTAAACAAGACCACCTGGGGGATCCAGCTACGGGAGCCTGGTGGACCGCCCCGTTCTGTTGAGTTGGTCGGATTATTCTTGTAGTACCAATTGTTCGGTAGTTAGTCCGTACAATAATAATTATATATAAATATGTTTATTGTTTCTGAGAACATTAGCTGTTTTTTAAAGACGAAACATGTTAATTTTAGAGAAACAGAACCCTCGGTGCACGAGTACCGGCCAAGTGCGCCGGTTTTTTTAAGGGAACTACTGAGACAATTTTTTCCCAATAGTTCAATCAATCTGTTCAATTGAACTGTTGGGACAAAAACTTCCAACTAGTTCAATTGATTGAACTGTTAATTGAACTACTGGGAACAGACGAATTGTTTTAGGGTTCTAGGTAGGTAGTACCATGTTCTCTTATCTTTTCCAGCGTTAACTTCTAAATAAACCACTTCCGGTTCCTCTTCCACTTTCTCATGCACTATGGACGCACCAGCGATCCCATCTGTTGTCCCAAGCGTCGACGGTCTGAGAAAAAATAAATTGCGTCCCACTGGCCCTCGGCTCGTGTCAACTTCCACCGGACTACTGCTGCATATTGAAAATTAAGTTTCGCTTTCGAATTCATCATGAATTCCGTGGGGGCTGAGTATGAAGGAACGAACGCCCGCCCCGAGGGGAGGGAGATTATTTTTTCTTTCATCCAAGGGGGTGAGGATCTCCGACAGGGGGAAGGACACCCTCCCCCGGCTATCAAGCCGCCCTCTATTCCAGCCAATTCCAGACATTATAATGTTGGTATCTCGTTTATAAGGTCCTTTTTTATTAGTAGCAAATAAATATTCCTTTGTACAGTCTAGTCCAAGTACAGTCGACCTTTAGCCATCTGTAAAATTTCTGCAGTCTGAAATTGAACCTTAATGCAATCGACATAGACTTCAAATTTGAATTGTAGAAATTTGACAGATGGTATACTATAGCTTGTAGCCTACTGTACCGCTTTACACGAAATAATAACTTTGTTACTTGTATGAAAAATTTCCATTTATTTTGCGCCTTGGTGGCATAAACTCATCCAATTCGTTATGAATGAAACGAGTTTCATTTATACTTCTTATTTCAGTATTAGAATAGCAATAATTCTTTCATTTATAGAATTTTCAAACAAACAATTTTGTCATTTATCTCTAAAATTTAATATGAAAAAAAATATTTTGTCCTATAGTTATTGTTATGACACCTTAAAAATATTTGCCGCTAATAAAATAGGACCCTAAATATATATCTCGTCTGCTCCTTTTATTTATTCCAACCAGTTCTACCCTTGAACTAATAAAACAGTAGTTTTCCAAACAGTCTTATATGTGTAATTGTCAGTGGAAATGTTTGGAGCTGACTGTAGCTGCTCCCTAGATTCAACCTGATCCTTCATACATCATTAAATTTTATAGCTAAGTAAGGCTCCGTTTCGTTTCCATAAAACCAGATACCCTAAAATTGTCAGCTTGATGCCTAATATACGGGTGTAACAAATCTCCCCATAAAACTGAAAGGGTGTTCAGTGCCTATAACTGAACAACTTTTTTCTACAACTTTTTTATTTTTGCAAAACATATGGTATACAATATTATACTTGTAACGATGTCGACTTCATCGTCCATATCAACCTCCTTGCCATCAATTTCAACCTCATCATTAGCGTCTATCTCACCTCATTTCGTGTTGGCATCTTCATTTCTTCATCTATATTTTCAAAATTCAAATCATATTCCCATTCCATTTCTAAATTCCATTATTCCATTAATTTCATTGTTTTCTTTGTATTTTGCACTTTCTTTCTGTATTTTGTCTTGAACGGACGTTTCTCCGTTTATTTTTGTCACCTATTACTACCTATTTTCTACATTTACTATTTTCTGTGTTCTGTTCCTTAAAAATATAATATCTATTACCAAGTTCTTCTATTACTTCATGTGCACACTGTCCTAGAACTCTGCTAGCCGGCACCTAGAGGACAAACTGTAGCATACTTACGCGACGGCACGGCATTTAATGTTTATAGTCCATTCAATCAATCAATCAATCATCAATCAATCATCAATCAATCATTAATCAATCATCAATGAATACACAATCTTACAGGTCTTATAGTAAAGCACATGCACAGTATTCAGCTTATTTAAAAGGCGTACAAAATATATAAATGTTTACAATAACCAATACAATGTTTTTGTTGTTTTTTTTGCTTATTTGTTTTTTTTTTAATAAATAAGGAGAGCAGACGAGCAAACGGGCCACCATGTGTTAAGTGGTTACTGTCGCCCATAGACATCTCACCTCACTGTATTAATATTAGAGGGTTTTGATGCGCTGCTTACCTTGAGGACTAAGATGGACTGCCTCATGTGCCGGAAATTACGCTGGCTCTCTTACCCTTCAAACCGCAACACAGAAATACAAGCATCTCTGCTTCACGGCAGAAACAGATAAGAGGGTGGTCCCACCCCAGGCGATTCTTCACATTGGGAATTCACATAGTCTCGGTTTTTGAAAAAGCCGCCTGCGCTCGCGCCGTTGCGTCGTATTCAAACGATGACAATGTGGGATTGTCTAATGTTTATAAATCAAGGATATGTTTGTTTGAAACTCCATTCGCTCTTTGAAAAGCTAGCGCGCGAGTGGCGAATGGACTTTAGTTTCCACCCAGTTTGCGCTCAAAGTTTTTTGCCGTGTAATTAATGTCGCTCGGTATTTCCCGCCCCATTCACCTAAATAACATTTTGTTTTTGCCAAATCCAGTCAATATTTCTTTGATATTCTACTACCGAGGGTTATGGTAGGTATATTATGCGCATCTATAGAACTGGAGTCTAAAACGAATACGTGCAGAAATGCGGGAAATGCGAAAAACATCGGCTCATTATTTCTCAGCATTAATTTCTAATTAGTTACCTAACCCAAGGAATGACTTGCTTTTTATATACTTTCCCATTTCTACTATTAAATACCTACTATAAAAATATTATAATATATTTTTTATTTTATATCCATTACACCTCTTTTTCTGTATTCTTTTACCGTTTTCTCTCTATTTAATCATATATATTTTTCTGTTGTACATCTTAATTGGCCTTACTCTCTTTTAATGTAAGTATATTGTTTAATTTATTTGTACTGTGATTATTGTAATAATATTTTTTTTAAATTACCGTGTAATTTAATCATGCCATGTGTAAAACGGGGCGTATTATCCGTACTCCCGTACAGACCGTATCATACTTAGTAGAACCACGTCACTTAATCCAGCATTAGATCACCGAGAATGGCATTGACCGTATTTATCGCAAGTTAAAAGTTTTGTATGAATAATTTGAAAGCACAGTCAGCTCTATAGACCAAAATAGGACTAAAATATCGGCCTACTATACAAGATGGAAAGTTTCGGCTGGGCCCCCAGAGCAGCTATCAGATCCTAAAGAGCTGGAAATGTATGGAAATAGTTTTTTGCTATTTCTGAGATTTCTAGTACTCGACCCTCGGTTGACCCCATAGAGTCTTTTGTTCCTGATACGAAATAGAATAGATTGGCATCAAAATTTTTTTCTCGCTGACTGTACCTTTTTTCAAAAATATGTGAATGCAGGTTTAAATAGTTGCAAAAGTTAGGGAAGGTCTCCTAAGACCATTTTTTCGTAGCTCCAACGGATCTAGTAGCTGCCCTGGGTGCCCCGCCGAAACTTTCCACCCTGTATATCTATGTAAAAGTAAAAGTAAAGGTAAAATACACTTTATAAAAGTACACACAAGTAAGTACACTGGTAAGTACACTTTATACACTTTACACTGTAGTAAAGTACCTAATTGTTCATGGAAATTATTTTGTATTTGCATTATTTGTATTTTCCTAGGTACTTCTAAATGAATGAGTTAAAAAAACACACGTAATCGTCACACACCGTTCCCACCGCAATACCATACGCAAAAAAGGCAAAATAAACAGGGATGCGAAAAGTTTTCCCGCATTTCCGCACGTATGCGTGTTTGCGGAGGACGCTAAAGGTGTACCGATGCGAGTTACTTTCTTGTTATGCGCCGGTTCGTTTGTTAATATTGCACGTGCTTGGACTGAGAATCGTTTTTTAACGGTTATTTTGCTTCCACATAGAGTAAAGCTTCCGCATATATAATGTAAAATTCCTTTGGAAAATTTAAAGTACGAGATCTTGCAAAATAATAAATAAATGTTAATAGGCAATGTCATAAATAGACTATTCTGATTCGCGACTACAATAGTAATAATAAATTCTTTATTCAGTATTATTTATAACGCCCTAACGGACGACGTCAGGTCGGACGTCCCAGATACCGCTGGCGCGATGAAGTGGAGAAGGATCTGCGTGAGCTCCGGGCGTCTGACTGGCTCGAGACTGTGCAGGAGAGAGCGATGGCACTCTTTGGTATCGGAGGACAAGATCCACTTCGGGTCGCTGCGCCAGCGGAGTAAGTAAGTAAGTATTATTTTTATTCTTTTTTCTTTATACACGCGTCCCAATAGGTACAATTTTACAATTTTTTACAATCGTAAAAATAAGACAGTAAATAATATTAATAATTGTATTAATATAAGACAGTACTAATACTTAATTATCAATTATTTAAATATGAAATTAATATAAATTAAATTTCATCATTAAATTAAATAAGATTAGGTTAAATTTATAGAAAATAAATAGAATAAATAGTATCTTAATACGTAATTAGCAACATTCCGATCATTTACTTAGAAAATTTAAGTCATATACATGTACAATGTATTGAACATACGGTGCACAACCTACCTAAATTACTCCACCAAAAGGTTGTCTGGCAGAAATCGCTTTTAGCGATAAGACCGCATAGATTGTATTAATCGTTTCGTACACACTGTATCACACTAATTTTGTGCAATAAAGTGTATTCATTCATTCATTCAATGTATTGAATATGGTTCTGATAATATCATTTCTACATTTAGAAATTCTATATTTATTAGAGTATTTTATTTTACCTATTTTAATTATTTAAATCCAACGGACACCTCTGCATCACTGCTGGATTTTGGGTTAACAATGTATGGGATAAACACTGTCCTTTTATAATTACACAATTGCAAACTTTACTTTTGTTAAATATTAAATACCTAAATTAATAATGTTTCGTATAAAATCAGACTACACTTTTGAATACAAACATCTGAAGTCGTTACATTATACCTTTCATATTACTTTCTTCTGTCACATTCCTTACGAGAAAACGCATGGTTCCCGCGGGGAACAGAGAAACCGAGGTAAAAAGTTATCAAAATAAATAAATTTTATGTTTGGCTCCATACATTGGTCTTCATAACGTGTGCGTATAAATTTAATCTATAGCTCTGAGCAATAAGGAAAGAAGGTAAGATGAATGGGGTCATTTATTATGTAATTATGCGCCCTCGAGATGTTATAATATGTCGTAGACACATGCGTAATGGCGCGTTTCACGAAGTGCGTAGGCAGTTCACGATGTGCTTAAAAAGTTAGACAGTGTAATAGTTGAATTCTAAGAATTTTAGCCACTTCGTGAAATGCAGATCACCAGTTAGCACATAGCGTAATGGTATGGAATTACAGTATGTTAGTAGGTCTGAACTGTATTTTATGAAATTCCTTGTGATTTGCGACTGCATCTTGCGACTATGCGATTTTGCGACTGTGACTTTACGAATTCAATTTTGAGATTTTGTAACTATAGGACAAACTTTTTTAGCATGTCGTAAAATCGCAGTCACAATGTCTCAAACTCGCATACATACTCGCAGTCGCAGAATCGCAGTCGCAAGTCGCAATACATTTCAATAAAATGTACGGTTCAGATATCGACCCAGTACCCAGACCTATGATCTAGACACAGACCCAAAACCAGACCCAGACACAAGGCCCAGATCCAAGATCCAGACCCAAGACCCAAAACCATGATCTAGCTAGATAGCAAAGACCTAACCCAAGAACCAGTACATAGGGATCGAATTCGGACCACGCACGCATTGAGAGTCGAACGTATAGCTACTACGCCCACCGGGGTTCAATTACACTATCCGCGTAAAATGTGTTAGGCATTTCACGAAGTGTATTTCACGAAGTGCATTTCACGAAGTGCATTTCACGAAGTGCGTTTCACGAAGTGCATTTCACGAGCTAGACACATGGTGGAATTCAGGGGATTCCCGTGGTCCAACTCAAATGACAGTACGTTAAATTAAATTTGCAATCGGGGCTCATTATTCGTGAAATCATATTGGGTCTGCTTAGTTTTGACGGCTTTGGTAATGACCTAATTTCTATTTATCGGATAATGATGCTTAGCAGAAGACAATATCAAATAAATTAGTCTCAAACAGTGACAACAGCATCTTTTTCTGTCCCTTCTGGCGAGTTTTAACACGGCCGAGGACAAATTAATTAAATCCGCCAAAGAAATAGACAAAGACAAGTTTATAGTCCCAGCTCCTGGGTTAAAGGATTAAGAGTATCATTTGTAACAATTTGAAGCTTTAGGATTGCAAGGCCCGGTTTAAATTAGAATGTAACTGTAGGGCCGGACTTAGGGTAATGACGGAGGTAGTGGCCCCAGAAATGATGTCCTCTACGACGTATCCGTCGACGGTGACCCCTGCTTAGCTCCTGGCGTGCGCTCGTAAGTGGCTAGCGAAGCCAAACTTCTCCTGAAGACTCGGTCACAAACAGAGCAGTAGAGCTGTCCGCTAGAGTTGAAGGTGTAGTTATAGGAGGGCTTCGGACGCGTTTTACGGGCATGGCGTCTGGCGTCAAGGTCTTCTAGGCGTTTGAGTTCGAAGTCATCAGTGGCGTTCTTGACGGCCTTTCGCCATTCTAGTCGCTGCTGTGCAAGCTCCTCCCATGTATCACAAGATATGCCGCGAAAATAAGCCCAGAAAATACAGAAATCAATACTTCTTCTATCGTCGTATTCCTCATTGCTGAGGGTCGTGATCATTCAGGAATTAATCACATAGAACGACTTTCGTGGCAGATTAATGGAGTGGTTTGCCATTGCCTTCCCCATTTTACACACTTGTTATCTCAATGTGCAGGTTTCCTGACGATGTTTTCATTCACCGTCAGAGCAGTCGGTAAATGTACGTAAGTCTTTCGAAAAAACCGGAAAAGTCATTGATAAATGGCATTGCTTGGTTTCGAGCCCGGACCTCTCGCATGGGAGTCCGATGTCCTAGCCACGAGGCCTCCGACGCTCTCAATACAGGACGTCTTGAACCGTGAAATCGCTATTTGTAATTCACAAATATATATTGTACTTGTAACTCCGCATTCTGCGCTACGTTTTGGTTTTCGGGGCCACATTAGGAAACCTAAAACCGACACTGCACAGCTCAAGAGGAAATCCGCAGTTGACTGTGGCAGCGCCCCTACAAAGTAGAAATATATTTTGCCCAGCTTAAATTAAAATTCATTTTGGAATGCAATTTGCCTCGTAACTTTAATTTTACTATTTAATGAGCTTTGCAATGGTTTGATGAAATATTATCACGACACAATTAATAAGTAATTAATGACATGTTCATATTAACACCAATTAATTTTGCTGGATTATTTACGAGTGTATCAAAATAACTCTATAGAAAAAAATGCTGGGAGTATAAAAGAGGGCGCCATTGATAGTTTTATAATGTGTTCTTATCTTATGATAGGGGGCCGGGAATAACCCCAACAGCACTTCGACCCTGGAGGATATTTAGTGCCCACCCCATTTTACACACTGGTCATCTCAGTGTGCAGGTTTCCTCACGATCTTTTCCTTTACCGTTAGAGCAGTCGGTAAATGTACGTAAGTCTTCGAAAAATACGAAAAACTCATTGGTACATGGCACCGCACGGTTTCTAACCCGGACCTCCCGCACGGGAGTCCGGTGTCCTAGCCACTGTGCCACCGACGCTCTTTATGTAAAATATTTCTTAGTCGTTTTCCTTATGGTTGATGGTCGTAATTATTATTAGCTGCGGAGATTGTTAAAAAACCATGCACTGCGAGCAAATAATGTGAACATTTGCACACGTATTTAACCACAGAATAAATATCTGTATACAAAAAATATTGAAGGGATCGACCGGTTGGTGATACAGGAATGCATAATAAGCGGAACGTTGTAGCCTGGGTGTCGATGAAGGACTATGCTGAAACGGAAGAGCTAATAGATGTATTACGTTAAGTGGTATTTTATCGTGGCTATTGTTAACCTCTCACATCACACATAACACACACACACACACACACACAAACACCCTCTCCCCTGTCCCACAGTATCATATCCCGCTGGCTATCTTAGTGAGGACTTGCATGCTGCAAGACAGCCGTTGGCTAGTGCAGGTGCCAGGATTTGATTTTTATAAATAGATACCTACCTACTTAATTTATCTAATTATATTGTATTGTATTGTAGTATTATGTATTATATAAGTTTTGAATAAAAAATTTGAAAATAATATAATATAGTCATCTTGGCAGATGTAATGGGGTGGTTTTGCCATTGCCTTCCTTATGGCTCAAATGCCATTACAGGTTTCCCTTCATAGATTCATTTCGTCAGACCCTAAATTGAACCCGGATGCTCACTTTTACAAATATTTATGAGTGCTACGCCAGCGCAGCGAATACGCTACGCGCGTAGCATTACCGTAGCTGTCAGCTACAAGAGTAAATAACTTTCTCTTTACTGTCTTGTTACTCTCAGTGTACCTTGAATGAAGAAAAATGTGTAGCCACTGTGCCACCGATGCTCTATATCAAAAGTCTGTCACCATAGAAACCGCCAATTTCCAATAACCACCCTTAATTTTTTGACCTGACCTTCAAATTACTAGCCTAATGTTACCAGCAGATCATATAAATACGTTAAATTAATAATTACATGTCAATTCAATCAAATATAACCATATTACATGTGTCAAAAGCCTTAATCTAATAAACCGTCCCGAGTCGCACCCGGCGGGAAGTTGTCCATCACGCTGGCAGCGTTTCTACGCTGAATAGCCAGCGAGATGCGCTGCACCAGGTACGACTCGGCGCGGGGGTCACCTGAGCGCTCTCTCAGTCGTCGGCCCAAACCTCGGACAAAATCCTTGGCCTCCGTGCACCATACGCCCGTGGTCTCCACAGCGAGTGGAACGAAAATTGCTAGCCTAATTGTATCTACATATAACATTTATTTTGGTCATATATTTTGGAATTCAATTTAATTACCCACGACGGAACGGAGAAGGTATATTTGTTTGCGTTTGATCTAAGACATTCTAAGAGGATGTTTGTTTATTTGTGTGTGCATGTGTCTGTTCCAATCTATCTCCGAAACGGCTAAACCAATTTCGATGCGGTTTTTTGCTATAGCTTTGGAATTTATCAGAGCAGGTTCCTAGCTGGATTTCATTGAGCTGATCCACCAGGGGGCGCCGCTGTAGATATGACAATGTTTAATATTTGTTCGTATCGGACTGAAAATTAGCATTCGGGGGTTTTCATAGGTTCTGGTTTTTAATTTGGCAATAATTTGTGTTCCAATCCACTAGGGGGCGCTGCAGTAGATATGAGAATGCTTAATATTTCTGCCTTTATTAAACTTTATCAGACTCGTTAGAAAAAAAAAATTATTTCAAACACTAGGTACATAATGGAAATACAAATATCTTTATTAACAAAATAATATATTTATATGAACGAAAGAAAATGATGATCGAGCTACAGTTCTCTTTTGTTTTCTTTTTTATTGGCTCCTAAACCCGCATTTAACCTCGATCTCGCCTGATGGTAAGCGACGATGAGGTCGACGATGGAGCATGCGGGTCCAGTAAATGCCTATTCACTCTGGCCTTGAAGATCCCAAGGTTGTAGGTTTCGGGAAATACAGACGCCGGCAGGCTGTTCCATTCCTTAGCCGTTCGCATAATGAACGAAGAAGCAATTATTCTTTCTTGATTCTTACCACGCATAGTACGAAAACTGTGTTTCTCTCACGTTTCAAAATCAAAAATCTATGCAGAACATAACAAAGAAACATAAAACCTTATTTTCCAGTGACATAGAAAACTAAAATAAAGTCTAGAACGAACCATTTATAATACAGACTTCCACGCGCTGCATAAAGTCCTGTTTCTATGAGAGCTGTTATTAAGTTTTAACAAATGACCCAGTCTTGTTGGCACTGTGTTGCAAATGTTACTTTAGCCTCTGAGATTCTGCAGTGTCTCATAAAAGCACCATGTGTGTAGTATCTGCTAGGGAAAGAAAATAAATTCTTGGGCTAGCTGCTTCTTTGACCATTTGTTTTTTAGACTGTATAGACGGGCGACTTACTTTGTTTACGGTTAATGGCTCGCATATTATATTAACTCGTTTAGAGCGGCGGTGGCACAGTGGCTAGGACACCGGACTCCCGTGCGGAAGGTCCGGGTTCGAAACCGTGCAGTGCCATGTACCAATGAATTGAAATATTTTATTTCCAGAAGCATTACAGTCTTCTAATACACACATTACAAATTAGATACATTAAATTAAATTAAAAATTGTTAAAAAATTAAATTACATTAAATGAAAATTATAATAATGTCGGTAGATTACAACACAAACATAAACATAAATATTTCTCTATATTGTCGTCAAGTTTGGCACATGATAATGAGTATTATGTATTGTGTATGAGTAAAGACTTACGTACATTTACCGACTGCTCTAACGGTGAATGAAAACATCGTGAGGAAACCTGCATGTCTGAGGAAATGAAAAGTTCCCGAAAGTGTGTGAAATGACGACTTTTGTTATAGATGATACTAGGGTCATCATCAGGATGATAAAAGATACCGTTTGTTGGTGATGGTCGATGGTAAATAAGTGGACTGTGTGGCTAGGATGCTGGATTCCCGGACCTCCCGTCCGGGTTCGAAACCGTGCCATGTATCAATGAGTTTTTCGAAGACTTACGTACATTTACCGACTGCTCTAACGGTGAATGAAAACATCGTGAGGAAACCTGTCTGAGGAAATGAAAAGTTCCCGAAAGTGTGTGAAATCCAACAATCAGCACTGGTCCCGCTCGGTGGATCATGGCCCGTACCCCCTTGGTCAAGGTGAGGCCTGCGCCCCAACAGTGGGGACATTGATGATGATGATATATTTTGTGTTGTAAACCACCCAGACCCACGTTTGGCCTCAATCTGACTTAATGGTAAGTGAAGATGAGGCCGAAGGACTAAATAAAATAACTTAAAACCCCTTGTATCCTGTATGAAAATTAATTACGTGGTTAAAATTGTAGAAGATACAAATACGAAAGTATAGTTTTAAATGAGCGATTAAAAATCGCCGGTCCACATAGTCCTTCACTTTTCCATAGATACGCTCATGTTTACGTTCTATGCGACTTTACGAGGCAATAAGCGAGCGGAGTCGGGATCTGACATTGTATGGTTTATGGTGGTGGCAATCCGTGTAGGGGTTGAGTAGCGTTGGATGAGCTGTATGGACATTGGTCAGTAAACTACCCCCTCGGGTACAGTCATCCTTATTTCCCTTCTTATCTTATGATACCCCTATCATAAGATAGAAAGAAAGTGAATGCATTAAACACACATCGTTTTTTTCAGTATTGTTTAGCACGCTAAACAATACTGAAGAAAAAAACGAAATAAAAAGTAATTATTTTCCACCCTGTATTACGAGGCGACTATGGTTCTTAGTGGATACTATTTTACACCGTAGTCAGCTGTAGGCTCGCTTATCACGTTTGTCCACCAAATCATACGTCGAAAAGCGGGAACTGTGATTGAAAGTGGTTCCTCTGTGTACCCCCTCGGGGACTTTGTACGTAAATTTATATATTATATGGTATGTATAGACACAGGACTTCCAGGTTCGAAATCATGCAGTGCCATGTACCAATGAGTTTATGGCGGCTTCCCGCCATAACGTCGGCGCATGCGTGCTGCGCGCCTGTCTATCGTGGAAACAACTGCCATCGGTTTTTATATACTCGTGATGTCAATCGGGTGTTGTGACACAGACAATATACATGCTTGCTCTCGATCTTCAAGACTTGCCTTTTTATTTCGTGGGCGCGTTCAGCCCCACAAGTTTTTCGTATTTTTCGAAGACTTACGTACATTTACCGACTGCTCAAAAGATCCTCAAGGGTCGAAGTGCCGGTGGGATTATTCCCGGCCCCCTATCATAAGATAAGATATGTATATCAATAAAGATACGACTTAGAAAAGTCGATATAGTTCGACGCTCCCCGGTCTTCCATGTTTATTAATGGTTCCAATTCAATCTCATCTGGAATCCATGACACGCACTCCACCGATTGATTCAGAATCGGCAGAGTGCTCATGCGATTTTAATCGATTCATATCGCGGCTTCGATGTTACCGCGGCCGCTCGATTGCTCTCCAATCTCGATGCAGCCGATTCGATGATAGACCCTCAACTAGGGATGTTCCGACATATGCGTCCGCATCTGTTTCATTTTCATTTCATTTCATTTATTTTGCCACAAATCGCGTGTAGGTACATTGTAGGTCTTATAAATATATACGTTTCAAAACGTTATTAGATTAAAATTAAATTTAAATTAAGTAATCAATCAATCATTTATTCGTGAATATAGGTAATAATAAGTAGATATTAGTAGTCAGTTTAAATGAGTAGGTATCACTATGCTCCATCGTAATTATTATTCCGTCGTAGTAATTAATTTAATCATCAAATATAATGAATATAAATAATGTTTCAGTATTGTTATCAGTATAGTTATCAGCATTGTGGATGTAATGCGGATATAAATAAAACATCCTAAACATACTTGAAATTTTCCCATGGACTTCTGATATTTCGGAATTTCTGGCAAATAAATGTGAATGCGGATTCGTACATGTAGTTACAGAACAGATATAAAAACTGTTATTTACATTAGGCAGAGTTGACATCTTTAATTTATAACTAAAATTCGGCAGACAAGCATCAAGCAGACTGTTCACCCGGTGTAATGGTTAAATGGGAAATCCGCATAATAGTCGAAAACAATTGTGACAGCGGTAACATCCGAAAAGATTCAGACTCTTGAGAAGAGATACTGGTTCTTCAAAACCCTCTCGGAGAACATCAGCTTGCTGAATTTATTTTTGATTTAGTTTCCGAATATTTATTTTTATTTATCCGGTCGGACGTCCCAGATACCGCTGGCGCGATGAAGTGGAGAAGGATCTGCGTGAGCTCCAGGCGCCTGACTGGCTCGAGACTGTGCAGGAGAGAGAGCGATGGCGCTCTTTGGTATCGGAGGCCAAGATCCACTTCGGGTCGCTGCGCCAGCGGAGTAAGTAAGTAAGTAATATTTATTACAACAGCCGCACTAATCCGCATAATGTAATAACAACTTCTAAAATCCGCATCCACACATGCGGATTTCACAAAAGCGACATCTTTAACATCTCTAATTCCATGGCAGTTTACAAATTGGAGTGCTCGAGTGATTAAAATGTCTAAAGTATAATTGGTTTTCCAGTTTTTACCCGTATAGGTACGTACGACTAGTCGTTGGAAACGTTGATGGAATCATAGTGGGGCTGACCGATCTCTACGTTTGAAATAAAATTTAAATGAATTTCATTCGATTTAAAAGCAAGTTCTTAATTAACATTATCGAATTTTGAATTCCCTAGTATTAACGTGACGCTTGCGATGGCTGGGGCATGTGCATCGCATGGACCACTGTCGTTTGCCGCGCGGCGTCTTGCTCGGTGCAGTGGCGCACGCAAAGCGTAATGTCGGTAGACCCCTGCTGCGTTTCAAAGACTGCGCTAAGCGTGACATGACTGCATTCGCAATCAGACACGATGATTGGCAGCAGCTCGCGGGTGACAGAGATGCATGGAGGAAACTTATTCGAGAGGGATGTCAGGAACACGATGCAAAGTGATTCGAAGTACTGGCTGGCCAGGAGAGCAAACAAACACCGAGAGATCACTCATGTACTCCGCGCGTGCGCTTGTGCGCTTTGCGCCGTGTATGCCGCTCCCGAATAGGATTATTTAGCCATGAAATGCGATGCTTCGTGACGCTGCTCAAACCGTCTGCAACAGACGTAACAGGCCTATGATGAGTGTTAATGTAGAGTTGATTATTAATTACTAGCAAAAATACCTACCTACTTATTATAATTTCGTGAAATAGCACTATGGGGCAGGCCGATACAACAAAAGTTCCTTAAAATAATTCCGACACAAATATCCACAACAAAGAGAGAGAATACGCAACTTATAAAATAATTCCATAATATTATTCCGTTTGTAAAGTCTTTAAGCGAAACTTTTCTCGATTCAAGGCGGTTTCGGTTCAAAATTGTTTGAATGAATGAATGAATGAATACACTTTGTTTGTTCAGTTTTATCATTTATATTCGAATTGAAGAGTAATTTTGTCTACCTGTCATGTTACTCATTATATTAGGGTGACATCGAATGACAAATCCCCAAGTAATTTCTAGATTCATTATATTTTTTTGGTTCATTCTTTCAATTCATATTCTAGTCCTTATTCTGAGGAACTAAGGCTTGATTTACTAATGAAGTGGAATTCACAAAAAGGTTTTGCGATCGTGGAACTCTATAGGGATTTCGTTAATGATTGCTTACTGTATTTGCGATACAAAGGTAGGTAAAAATAAAGACTCGTTGAAAATATGACTTATTTTGTCTATTTTTTTACTTTAAAAAATACTGTTTTCAGCGCAAACAACAAGTGACGTCATAGTGCACGTGCAATGCCCACCTGCGCTTAAGATCTATGTGAACAGAAATATAAAAAATTACCTATATCGGTACCTAGTACACTCGTACTAGTACAGTTTGAATGTAACTGGTACTACGACACCAAAAGTATTGTCACATCACTAATTAGGGTACCTGACAGCTGCCAGGCGTAACATTGTAGACTGAATCCAGTATAATAAAATACCAGCATCAAAATCCGCTCCGCTGTGGTTCCGACGGTGAGCGCTGGGCCTTACGGAACGGTGTTTTTGGTCTGAGCACTGAATTTAAAACACCCAATCTTTGATTCTGAGGGTTTCCCACATGCAGAAGTCTATCTGAATCTTGAGCTGTCAAATGGAACAACACAAAAGTAGTCATATTTTGACTCCTTTCTCTCCAAACTGAACCTAAGAGAACTGAATATAAAATTACTGGTCGAAAAGAAACAACGTCACGTGAAAACTATACTATTTACGTCAGAAATAGAATTTTATTATTCATTAATCTTCCATAATTTTATTATTAGAGTGTACTTTATAGGATATTTTAATATTAATTATAGAATTATTACATAGTCATTATTCATTATTAGTTTTAATAAAAAACAGCGATCATGTCGTCCAAATTACAAAATACACAAACTAGCAAATCTGAAGAAGAAGATAGCAGAGTCTCCAGTACCCAAACCAGTCGAGCAACTAGTGTTCAAACTAGTCGGGGAGCTAGTTCGCAAACCAGTCGCGCGGCTAGTGTCCAAACCAGTAGAGGTATGAGTGTCCAAACCAGTCGTCCCAGCATGCAACTCAGCAAATTCAACTCGTCGAGCAGGCCAGGCAGCATGCAAACCAGTAAAATGAGCCTGGGAAGAGTGGTGGATGATGAGGAAAGCGACTATCATCCACCAATAAAGTGGATCAACATCATCTTCATTCCCTTCATTCCCAAATTCCAGTTTGCTGTTTTGCTTTGTGTTATAGTGAAAACCATCGCAGTAAGTTTTTAATTTATTTTTTATTTCGAACTAATAAGGAAAGTACCCCTAAGATAAGATTAGCAAGCTGAAGTGGCAGTGGGCCGGTCACATCTGTCGCAGAACCGACAACCGCTGGGGGAGACGAGTTCTGGAGTGGACACCGCGTTTGGGCAGACGTAGTGTGGGACGGGCGTCCCTGCTTAATGGATCGACGATCTGCGCAAGGTGGCTGGCAGCGACTGGATGAGAAGAGCCGAATATATGGCTCTATGAAGCGCCCTGGGAGAGGCCTATGTCCAGCAGTGGACTAGAGTAGGCTGCTGATGATGATGAAGGAAAGTAACCCAAGTGTCCGGATCCGATTTGATTCATTTTTAATATATATAACGGAGCATTTTAAAATCACAGACCCGTATTTTTTTATCGGCCCCAATTCATATTTAGTGGGAGAATGGGTGGGTCAGTTATTTTTCAATGCTCTGTAATATAGCTTAAAATGAATCAAATCGGAACCGGACACTTGGGGTATTTTCCTTGTAAGTATAAACCCACGTTAAGGAAGAAACCCGCTTCAAATGTAGGCTATTAAAACAATATTTAGAACTTGGACATAGCCTAGGGAAGGGCTAGGGTAGTAGTAGTAGGGGGTATTTCTGCCGCAAAGCAGCAATCTTTCATTGCTGTGTTATGATCAGCTCAAAATCAGTCCCCAAGATTAGCAGCAGCGCATCGAAAAGATGGGAGGTGGGTGAGATGTCCATGGGTGAAGGTGTCCACTTGCCATGAGATGGTCCGTTTGCTCGTCTGCTCTCCTTGTGCATTTGTCTTTGAGCCAATCAAAGTTATAATTATATTTTACAGGGACCGATGATCGCTGTGTATCCTTTTTCTTCGTGTGAAAAGATGGAAATAACTCCTTTTCTAATGTATTTGAAATATATTTACAACTACGTAGTAGATCCCATTTATGGTACTGACATGGTGCTTCATATTGTTCACAGGTATTTTCTTATAACTCATTTAATTACAACGTATTAAAAAAACAAATATTTACCGATCAACGTTGATCCATATTATATCAGCAATCGAGAGTTCTTAATACAACAAATCGATTGCTCGATAACATCGAGGGAAGATCTTTGACTTTATTTATCTTTTTGACTTTATAGGGGAACATTTTATAACATTCATTTCATTTTACAACTTAAAATTATTTATACACAAACAATTACAAAAGCAAGAGCAATAGAAATGTAGAATTAATTAATTTATTAACGTACACAAAAATATAATTAAATGTAACTTATAAATGTATCTTTGACTTTATTATATAAATTATTGATATGAAGAATGTTATCAATTTTCAGCTCTCATTGTTGATTTAGCTGATACTTTATTGTTAATTATTATTTCACTATGATTGATTAGTTAATTATTATTATGTTTTAATTCGAACACAATTTATATTGTTAACGAATAAATAAATTGAAACTGAAATTGATCGATCATTGCACTCGCGTGTGGTTACACCCTCGATTATCGATCTTCGGGCGCTACATCTATCGATCCACGTCTATCAATGTGATTAATCCGATGTCGACCGTGGTAACACCCTAACTCCGTAGCGTCGCGAAGTGGATCTTGGTCTTCGGTACCAAAAGACGCCATTGCTGGCGCAGTCTCCTGCAAGTTGCTGACTTGGAACTCAACATACATTTGTGCAATCGAAAAATAAAGCCTGAAAAATTCCGCTGAACACATTTAAAGAAAGAGAGAAGATCTGGCCGCAACTCTCTTTCAATCCTGTATGTTGAGAATATCCTGTATGTGGGGCCAACACGAGAACGCGAAAAAAATCAGCTGTTCATACATTTCATTACACACACATTACATTACACGACCGAAATGTATGAGCTTTTGGAACGTATGGAACAGCTTTTTTTTGCGATTTCAGCGGGGTTTTTTGTTACACCTGTATAGGGCCGAGTAGTTCTCGCCTAGTCTGCCGCCCTAGATATTACTGGTTAGAGGTGGTGGCACAAGCGACCCTACCGCCCCCTGCCCCTTGCTACTGGGTGGAGAATAACTGATTTTATTTATTTTACAGACAAGTAATAGACGAAGCAGCCAAGCGGGAACACAATCCTAAATCAGCGTTTCTTCTGATATTGGATTTGATATCGCTAATTCCATTGTTCCGATTGATAACGGGCGTCCCATGTCCCAAGATTCAAATCTGGCCGAACATTATATCGTTCAAAGAGTTCTTCATGTGAGTATTATAGAGGTTTAGGATTCATTAGTTTTATTAAGCAAACTATATGGCTACTACCCATACATGTACCCCACGTTGTTCATACTCGGCATGGTCGACTACAGATCACTCGAAGTTTAAAGGAATATCTCCCTTTTTAAGTACTTCCTAAGACTGACCAGGGGTGGATAAGTAACCCATTCTTACTGGCTTGTCGCTGTCCGTACCCTATACCTCAGTACAGCCTGCGCTCGCGCGCCCTGCTGGCGGCACCGCCCCGCTGCACCCCGCCCTGTCCCTCACCAACGCGGTGCTGTCCTGGAACAGCTACTTGGACCTATTCGCGGACACCGACTCGAGACTTCTGGCTTTGGCCGCACGTTATTTTGAAATTACCGCTCCTCCTACTTCAGTACCAACATAAAATGCAATGTTGTATAAACTAACTTGACATGTAACAGACGATTGGAAATAACTGTTAGTGTTGTTATGAAATATGTAAATAAACAAATATTTAAATTATTTATTTATTTTTACAGCATTTACAGGGTGGTCGAATATTTTGATTTAACGGCGACGCATTCGATGGCAAAGACTACAATTGGTTACTCATTAATATTACTGATTGCAACTAATTGTGTGGCCTGCTTTGTACTGTTACTTGCTTTCAGTGGGATCTGTCAAAGTTGTAACGGCCCCATAGCGTTTGACTGGCGCTCAAAAATTCAATACACGGTAAGTTTTTATTAGACCATATGTGGAACAATAGCATCCACCAAACAATTACATGTAATTTAATCTTATTCGGATACATACTGTATTTTGGAAATTTTCAGTACAAATCGCTAAACGAAGGATACAACACCTACGTTTTCGGAGCAATATACGCATTGGGCTTTATGATAAGCAAACTAATTTCCGAAATAAAGCCATTCACTTACATGGGATATCTGGTTGCCCTAATTTTTATAATAGCCGGATATGTTTTCCGGATATTTGTAATTATACCTAAATTGTTTTCTGAATGTGTTTTGCGCATGCAACGAATTGCCTTGTTTCACCCGCGTGTCGTGAGAATCATAGACGAAACTAATAGAAGGAACCCGTCTCGGCTTGCCCATTATAGTGTGGAAAAATTCTATACTTTAACTTGGAGAAAACGCAAAGGAATCAACTCAGTACCGGTTATTATTGAAAATGTACCCAAGTACATGAGAGTGGAGATTATGCGTGACTTATCTTGGCCTCTTTTCTATCACAGCCCTACTTTCAGGTGCACCTCTCCCTCGTACAAGCGGTGGTTGTGCACGTGCATTAAAGTGGAATATAAGTTGCCCGGCGAGAGGTTTTTCACGGGACCGCATTGTTACACGCACCTGTACTACTTGAAGTCCGGCATAGTGCAGTTCGTTTCGGCCGACGATAGCACGTCGCCTCTGCTCTCCCTGTCGGGAGGGACACTGTTGGGGGACATCAGTTTCTATGTCCCTCCCATGCAGAGGCGGGTAATGGTCCGCTGCCTCACTTATTGTGAAATATTCTACGTGTCTCGTGCTAATATTCTAATGTCTTTACACAAATTTCCTGAAGATCGCAAAAATGTAATTAGGCTAGCGCAGGAAAGAGTCAAGCACGCTCGCACTTTGTTCACACTAAAAAAGGATGTTAGAGGTTTAGACAGAACTGAGGATGAAGGAATTGCATGGCTCAAGCGACGTTGGTGGGAAGTAACTAACATTCTGAGTCGTTTTAATCTTAGCAAAGAAGAAGCCGATAAATGTGAATTGCCTGGTGAGGAAGCGCCACATCATTGTGCCAGATTTATAGGTCAGTTAGTGTTATGCACGCCAATGCAACTGCAAAGGGATTCTATATTCGCCAAAATGGAATTCCCATGGATTTTATGGCCACATTCAGCCTTTGACGTCGTATGGCGCCGCATTGTTGTTTCTGTGATATATTTGGTTTTAATATTATTCCCACCAAACTTAACAAGATATGATAAGCCAGCATGGTTCGAATTTTTTCGTTTCTGTGTAGACATCATTTATGGAGCAGACTGTTGTTTTTCTATGATAACGTCTATGCGAAAAATAAAGACCAAATCATTGAAGTTTTCTGAGGTGGTATTGGCGAGATGCACGACCGTGTACTTCTTTCTAGACGCGCTGTCCACTGCCTGGATTGATCAATTGCTTATTATTGTTCGACGTCCCGACCTCCTTCCACTGTGTCAATTCAACCGATTGATTAAGACCTATAAGATTCTCGTTAAAGGGATGAAAAGTGACTGGAACAAAAATGACCCCCTACAGACTGCATTTTATAAAATACTCATGGTACAGTTTATTGCTGTTTATGTTAGTGGCTTTTTCTTTTATACCCTAAATCGGTTTATACCTGATATGACTACAATAACATATTTTAGTGTCAGAACTTGTCCCATCAACTCCAAGAAAAGTGTTTGTGATCAATCAAGGAGAGGTGTGCTGGATATATTAGCGGGTTGGGTTTACGAATTGACGGTAATCCAACAATTTGGTAATACATATTTTGATAATTACCTTAAGGAGTTCATAACCGTCGCCGGTTACGTGTTTGTTCTCTTTGTTGAATGCAGATTTGTAGCTTCATTGTATTTGAAATATAGAGAAACGTATAACTACTACTATTATGTGAGTAATTTGAAAAAGTATTATGTTGGGCATAAGATTCATCCTGACCTCTTAAAGAGACTGGACAGATACTTGGTGTGTCATTGGAAGTACTTCAAAGGAATGGATGTGATGCAGCCGAATGTCCTGAGAGACGAGCCGTACGATATATACTGGAAGTTCCACGGAGCGGTCGCCGAGGATATAATACGCTCCTCCAGAGCATTCGAAGGAGCAAATGGTGAACTTATAAAGGAACTGGCCTGTAAGGCAAAATTTTTGGTACTACCAAAACAGACGGCAGTAATTCTATTTGGCGTTCACTGTAAGAATGCGAATTTTCTCGTTAATGTAAGTATTATGTGACACAAATCAGACTAGTATACAGTTTTAAATCCGTGAAAGCACTCGTCAAAGTGAACTAGCGACTACTCGAAGCAGAATGACGACTTTTGTTATAGATGATACTAGGGTCCTCATCAGGATGATAAAAGATACCGTTTGTTGGTGATGGTCGAAAGTAAATAAGTGGACTGTGTGGCTAGGACGCTGGAGTTCCATACGGGAGGTCCGGGTTTGAAGACTTACGTACATTTACCGACTGCTCTAAAGGTGAAGGAAAACATCGTGAGGAAACCTGCATGTCTGAGGAAATTAAAAGTTTCCGAAGGTGTGTCAAATCCACCAGTCAGCACTGGGCCCGCTCGGTGGATCATGGCCCTTGGTCAAGGGGAGGCCTGCGCCCCAACAGTGGGGACATTAATAGGCTGAGATGATTGTGCTTGTAGTAATTAAATAAAAAACCTATTGATTTTTCTTGGGTCTAGGACACGTAATTAGCAACTACAATTAATTAAAGAGGGAAAACGTTGCAATCCTTTGTCCTTTGGGATGAGTCGAATTCAAAGAACGAATGTTAGGGTAAAACTCGGTAATATGCCCCAGGTGACAAATCGCCCCACTGCTCCAGTACTCACACAAACAAAGCTACGCATCACTACTACACGTGTATGGCAGCGCAACATTCGGTTGAGATCGTGGCCGCCATCCACGCGTGTTTGACTGTGCTCGTAAAAAATATATTTATAGATATTGTTTTTTGGCGTAATAACAATTTGTGGTAAGTTTTGCAGAAATTTATATATTTCTACTATTCTATTTTTGTGTCAAATTCACCCGCAATGTGGTAAAATAGATAAAATTTCCTACCTGTTTTGATATGGCCTTAAGTTTATAACCTTGAAATTGTTGGTGGCGTCAGGCGGGCCGTTTTAAAACTCGATATTTACAATATGCCCCATTTGTTTGCATATTAAACGCCCTAGTATTATACTTACAGATATATCAAGCAAATATTGAAGAAAGACGTTACAAGTGTATATTTGGCCGCAGAAGATTTGGACTAAGCGATGAAGAGTATAGAAGGGAAGGAAATGGACGTAAATGAAGCAGTAAGAACTATAGGTATACTCTCTAGGGCCCTGAGGAGACACTCATCACTGGAAAATCAAAAGGACATTTATTTGTTAAAATAATATATGGTTGTAATAATATATTATTTAAAATAAGTATTTTAAAAGTCTGTTTTAACAAGGACACTGGGCATGTGCCTTATATGTCTTAAGTTCGATATAAGTATTGTTTTTATTGCCAATTTTGCTTATAAAGTGTTATTTAAACACTGGGGCATTTTGTAATACGAGTGAGGCGTATTAGCCAATGGTCACTTTACAAAATGCCCCAACATAGGTTTTAAAAAAACTTAAATTTTAACTATATCTGTCGTTTCTATTATGATTACCAATTGCCATATTGTTGCCAAATATTGTTCCAAAATAAAGACTTTGATTATATCTAATATATTTTTCGTTTAATTTGAGTTATAAAAAAAGTGGTGCATATTACCGAGTTTTACCCTAGTTTTACGAACAATATTGCTATGTAATGGAAAAAAAACTGGTCCGCAGGGTACATTAAGATGCGAATATCACAACGAGAATGGTGAATTATTAAAGTTTTATACAAAACGACAAATATTATTGTCTATGACTGCAGTGTTTTTTAACAAGGCATCCCTCAGAACGTATATAGCTGAAACGGACTGTGAGGTAAATGCACTACTCATAACTCAAAATTTAAGAAACTCCTTGCTTTTTCTAGTCATCAACAGGTCCTCAAGGTTTTAGAAAAAGATCTGGGAATGGCACCATGGTTCTAAGCATTTGGACTCAAACTCGAACAATCTAACTTTTGCCGTTCCAGAGATTATTATTATTATTTATTAATGAGCAGGCAGCATTAAGCTCATGCGGCCATATTTAAGCTGGTGTATTGTTCATTCACTTATAGCATTTAGTCATTGTTCATAGTTAATTAAGTCCACCACTACTTATGCACTGTTTAAAAACCTATCCAGTCTATTTTTGAAACCGTTGACTGAAGATACATCCACGACTTCTTGCGGTAGCTTGTTCCATATTCTCACAACTCTGTTATTTAGAGAGTTATGATTCCATCTGATATCAAAGACACCCCAAGATTTTTATTAAACTTTGTCGAGTGTTCTTAGGCATGGGAACACTCGTCAAAATTCTCTGAACCGTGTCCAAATCGAATCATTGGTTGTTGAAATATAATTCCACAGGCAAAGAGACGTACGCAACTTTATAACACCCCTTTTTGGTCGGTGGTTAAAAGCGAACACTTCCTAAATCCACTTGCCAAAAAGACCTCATCCCAAAAATCACTACCCATAACGTCTTGCCAAGTATATGATGATGTACGAGTACTTAAGGGTGTAGGAACGCGCTATGTGAGGACATGGAATGACGTAATGTCATTTGTACCCTTCAAACAAGCTTTTTTGCTTTATGTAAGAAATAGATAAGAGGGTGGTACCACCACAGGCGATCCTGCACCTCAGAATCTTATAATCTTCAATTATTTACCACTAAATCAACATTTGACATCAATGCCGCCTGATGGTAAGCGTCGATGAGGTCGACGATGGAGCATGTGGTCGATTATATGCTGTAGGAACGCGCTATGGGAGGATATGGAATGACATCATGTCAGTTGTATGAAAGGGAAAAAGGAAGATCTTACACCAGGCGGTGTGTTGTGCCTGGTGACTAGATCTCCTGGTCCAACTATAGATCCTAGGAAAATTTCTATAGCGCGTTCTACACCGATATATGAGTAGGTACTAATCGTAGTGGCGCGTTATCACCCACAAATCGATAGACGGGGATTTATCTGGTAGCTTTGGCTAATAGACGGATTCTGGTCGAGAAATAATCGATCGGCAATCAATAGACCATTGAAGGTGTTACGACACATGTGGGTGCATCGATCGATCCTCACTGGATGATGAATCGATTAAGTACCGGATAAATCTACTTGATGTAGAAAGAAAAAAAAATTGTTTTTTTCTGTCGATCGATGCCATTGAACAACGTCGATCGGGTAACACCCTAAAGCTGCAGGCGCCATCTTGAAAGTGTCTTTTCTCTATGGTTTCCAATGTCAAAACAATCCTTATTTCAGATACTATACGTTAGTCTGACAGACTTTAACAGTATCATCAAACGTTATCCAAAGGAATGGGCGTATTACGAAACTTGCATTAAGGAACTTGGACCTGCTTTTAATGCATTGTTCAAAGACTATGTTAGGAAACATAGAGATGTAAGTGATCTTTTCATACAATCTTTGCCTGCCATTTTATTAGTTAAGCGCAAATCTGTCTAGAAAAAAATTGGCTTGATATAAGAGTCTGGTTC
This sequence comes from Hofmannophila pseudospretella, assembly GCA_947369225.1. NCBI lineage: Eukaryota > Metazoa > Arthropoda > Insecta > Lepidoptera > Oecophoridae > Hofmannophila > Hofmannophila pseudospretella. Next base: position 2,353,410 of record OX376324.1, read on the forward strand.
CAACCCCGGTTCGGTTCGGTACAACTAATAACATGCGTTCCTCCCTCCCCCCAATTGAAATCAGCGCTTCATGATTGAATGCAGCGAACCTAACCAGAATGTAACTGGATTCGTATAGTCCGAGGCTTAGATTCTACTCTACTTAGATACACCTGAAGTAGAGTAGAACCTAAATTCTGAAGATTTAGAAGAAAAATGTGTGGAAAAAAAACACTAACTAACTTGATACACCTTTGTAATAATGCCTATTTAATCAGGGGACAAGTTCTGACCCCAGTTCATTACCAACAGTTGGCGTTTTTAGTACTAACTACCCTCTTCTTTCCTTGAACCTTTCATTTATCAACATTTACTTTCAGTACCAAAAAATGTTGCGAGACCGGGTATTTCACGCGAGGATGTCAGTGTTCTCCGAATCGAAAGCTTCTCGTGACAAAGAACCACCGCCAGCGTCGTCTCTCTATGAGGCTAAAACGTATTTTCTGGATGAACCTGAGGCACCGTAAGTAATACAGAAATCTTTTTTTTAACATAACCTTTACCATCTTTACACAGGCATCAACAGGCTAAAATGACTGTGCAAATTTGAATAGAATAGAATAGAATCACATTTGTTGCCAAATACATTATAAAATATTTTAAAAAAAAAACATTACAATTTAATGCAGATACTTATCTATGCATATTTGGCAAAAGGGGGGAAATCAGCAAATGCTGACATAATCGGGTACCAATTATGCAGTGCTGTTTTTAATTTCACCCCTTATCCTGAGCGGGAGCGATAGTGTAGTGGGTAAAAAAAATAATTAAAACTGAACATCTAAAAGATTAAATAATGTGAAGTCTTTGGTAGTCTTTAATAGGCATAGTCATATCCAGATTCATTACTGCCGCAAAGCAGCGATTCTTGAATTCCTGTATTCCAATTTTAAAGGTAAGTGAACCAGCTTAATTACCAACACAAGAGGCACTCCATCCAAGTCCTCAAGATTAGAAGCGCATCAATAACCTTCTTGCAATATTTTAATGAAGTGAGATCTATGGGCGAACTCCAATGACTTTTGGTAGTCTCCATATTAACTCTTCGCTATTTCTTGCAAATATACGAATTATTCTCGAGAACTATATCTAGAAAATTAGGTATATACCTACCTACTTACGGAAAATTCGCCTATCCAAACGAATCTACATTTGGGCCTTGTTTTTCCTGTTTTTCCTGATAATAATTTAATATTGTTAAACTTAATGTTCTGTTAGACAACCACATAATAATGTTTCATCCTTTTTTTAGATTCATGAAGTTTTGGTTACCATTCAGAATGATAGTTGTTATATTATCAATCGGTGGTTCATCTTTACAAGGTAATTATCATTAATTACTCAATGTTAACCGAAATCCTAGAAAAAGAACAAATATAGAATTTAATGTACGTATGGCAACACTATTTTGCTAAAAAAAACATTCGTTTGTCCAATTTAAAAACCGTATACATATAAAGTAAAGTAAAAGTAAAGTAAAAAGTAAAATACAAATTATAAAGCCAGTGCTGAACCCGTGCTTTATCAATTTTATTATTGGGTTACAAGATGATTAGGTTTTTCTTCAGCGGCTGATTTTCCTGGAGAAAAAAATATATCTCTCCGCTGGTTCAGTGACCCAAGAAGGTGCTTGATCTCCGCTACCAAGAGAAGAGACACAGGCGCCGTTTGCTCCCTTTTCTTCCCGCACTCCTTCAGAGTCCTTCCTATCTGCTAGCTCGGGACCCTCACAGGGCTTTCTCCATCACGTCTCTCATAATACCATGACCGACATCGATTGACAGTTTCTTACTACAACAAATCGATCTGCCCGATCGCTCGATTTTTATCGATTCGTCATCGATCAATTGATGAAAGAATATGGCTCACGCGTAGTCGATCTGTTTTATGGACCGGTATCAGTCAATCAGCCTTAGCTATCACTTCAATCGATCGACAACATTGATCGCTTCTGTCTCTGGTAATTATTATTCTAGGGAAATCGACGGCTGAAGAAAAGCCAAAAACCTGATAAATAGTTTAAAGCATTTATGAATTCTGGTAATGGAATTTGAGGCAAAGAGATAAAGATAACTTTATTGACATCCATCACATAATCAACTTAAACAAATATTTTTAAAAATAAAATTAAAAAATCCTTGTCTTTGACAGCTGGCAGCGGAGCAGTGATAATGTGGCAGTTAAAGCTGCTAGACGCATTCTGTGACGGTGTGTGCCTATTCGACATCGCATTAAAATTTGTTGTTAGTATTCCAAACTACACTTGTAATATGTAATGTAATGTAATAACGGACTGATTTACGCAACTCGACGTCTTAAGCGCCTATTTTGCGTGTGGTGGAAACTACTACTAATCGAGCCACCCCAACCAGAAAGTCCAGCAGTCCTTTGATGTCCTGTAGGACTTCGGGAAGTGATCCTGGGGTGCCAAGGCTTCCCGCCCGTTAGGTGGTCACCTCACTGCACTCTAAGAGCACGAGGGCGACCGTCTCCTCTGCCCAAACTACACTTAAGGCGCAGTTACATAATATGGTCGTTGACCGATTCGGTGACCGACCTGCGGTGAACGATCTACGGTCACTGACCCCCGTTGTTTACACTTGGTCGTTGGCCGAAATCGTCCGACAGCATTCGCTCGATGACAGCCTAGTGACACTTTGACGTTCGCCGATGCTTATAGCCAGTGGTAGCCACTTATATTCAATTATATTCACTTATAGACGGTAGTTCAAGGACCATATGTAGCCGGGCTTTTGTAGCTTTTATGTGAGCTTGATTTTATTAAGGAGCTACGATGACAGTTACACAATAAACAATTTTGCCTCTGGCGACATGAACAGGGGGCGAGTGTCAGACAATGCGATCACGCGATTGGTTCATGTGCCGTGTGAAGTGAGTCTACATGCGCGAACTACGAGTAGCTTCAGTTCAGGCCGTGCTCCCATCTATCTTAAAATCAAATTTAGAATCTTTGCACATCACGTTTTTCACGCGTAGAAACGCGACGCAGTGGTAGATAGCCTTTGTCCACCAACATAACCTTTGCCGTGTGGGCAAAAAAAAAGGTTTGTATCACTATAATATATGTAACGCGCAGATTCGTCGAATCAAATGCACTGTGACATCGCGTATCGATGAAATTTCGCTGTAAAAATCGCACTGCTTACGTGCGTTTGTACCGCGTTTCAATTGATACAAGCGCAAACTCCTAGTATCTGCTAAACTACTATTCTACGTCTATAAAAAGCGTGGTGTGCAAAGGACCAGGAGATCGATTCCACTAAATACAATGTAACTAAATATAATCTAAACTGCATCGTTATGACGTGTTTCGTATGCTACTATCCACCAACGATCCAATTTCAGTTAAGTTCCGATCGAGTCAACGACCGATCGAACAGTAACGTATTTGTACATTCTAATAAAACGTTTAGTTTATACTGAATCGCAGTTGAACGGTAACAAAACGCTTCAACTGTCAAATATAACGATCGAACATAAGTTCCTCCCGAGGTACTTTTGCCCGATCGATAGTAAATCGAAAGGTGGCAGTGGTAGAGTTATGCGTCAGCAGAACACGATTTAGTGTCCAAATAGAATTGGAACAAAAACTAAATTGAAATTGGATAGAAATAGAACTACAAACGTTTTAGTAGAATGCACAAATACGTTACTGTTCGATCGATCGTTGACTCTATCGGAACTTAACGGAAATTGGATCGTTAGTGGATAGTAGCATACGAAACACGTCATAACGATGCAGTTTAGATTATATTTAGTTGTATTAATGGAATCGATCTCCTGATTCCTTATTTCTTTCAATTGATTTCGATTTCAGTTACCCTACTATGACGACCGCGGTCTTATAATACGGGATACAAAGAAGTGCATGTGGCACTACTTCACGAGAGGCTTCCTAATGGACACGATTTCCGCACTTCCCGTGATGGATATCGTGCACAACACAGTGGTACATTATCTAAGCCACAATGTTATCAAAATATTCGATACTTTAACTGAATTTTGTCAACTGTACCTACTAATAGGGTACTTCGACTATCTCGGAGACGTGCCAAGAGCCAACATTACTTATTTAATGGTTTGTACTCATAAGACTTTTTTTTTCTACAGCAGTACGATAGTTTACTTAATACGAAACCATAGGTTGTAGTACAAACTAGGTCATTTCTAAATGTCGTTGGCAAATTACTTTCCTAACGGTAACAATAGTAGGTTGTGGACAGATGAGTGCGAGAAGGTGGTATTCCCGCTCGTGATAGACACGATTAACTCGCTTTAAAAAAACTTCTTTCCTATTCGGCAAAGTAACCCTTTATGTGGGTCATGGGAAAGGCAAATTTCCTGAATGTGAGAATTGGATTGGAAAAAAGGTTTTCTTAAATATTTAAATCTGAAGGTTTTTCAAATAGATGGTCTTTGTTTTATTGAAATACTAATCATGAAATATCATCACGTACTAGTACAAAATCTTTCGATTAGAAAGCACAGTTTGTTTGTATTTGATATATAGTTAGAGCTTGATTGTTGAGTACTACCGATCGTGGGTAATAGATTCCCGCACTAGTGCGGGAATGTAGCACTTCACGCAGATTTTTCGGTCGATAAAGAAGTCCATTCTTTAGAAGATGTAACAAAAACTACTATTTCTTAACAGATTCTAAAATGGCAGTTAGTAATGATGCTAGTAATGGTGTCGGCAGCATCGATCTTCCTATGCAAATGCATTGACATGAGCTGGGATGATTCTGGTCATTTAGTGAGCATGAAGCGGCTGAATAGCTGCTGGGTTCCACATCATTTCGTGATCAAAAAGAAACCAACTATTGAGCAGTTACATGTAGTAAGTACATATGAGTATTTCTTATGTGCCAAGTACTCCGTAGCACGTAGCATTTTCCAAATCAAAGAGATAGAAATTCGTTTGGAGGTTTTACTTCCTGGTGTAGGATTTTAAAGGATGTAGCGAAACTTTAGGACGTGAAGAGGAGTTGAACAATTTTAAGATGGTTACGCCTATAAAATACAATTTCTGGTGGAGGGTGTATTAGGTACAATAGGTAAAGAGACTTGACTATTGAGTACTTCTGATCGTCTTTAATTATTCCGGCACTCAGTGCGGGAATGTGGCACTTTCCGCACAGTTTTCAGTGGATAAATAGGTCAATTAAAAAAGATACATACACAGGTATCTCTTAGTAAAGAGAGTGTCGAAAATGTTCCCAATATAAAGGGAGCCTCAGATAAAGAAGTTTAAGTCCTTCCTTCTCCGGTTCCACTCTCTCTCCCAAACTCACTACCATCACACACTCATCACACACACGCACCGTTAGCACAAACATATCGTAAAGCCTGTTTTATTTTCATTATTTTATTTTTAATTTTTTCTCTTTCATTTTGTAACTACTTGCTCAATTGCCTATTAATAGCTTTGTAATAGTTTGGTTTCGTAACTGGCATCTATAGATTTTTAATAGTTTGATTTATATATTTAATGTGTAACATGCTGTGAAACTGACAAATAAAAAATAATAAAAAAAGAACACCTGGTGTATTCTGTGACCTGGCCTAGCCTAAGCACACATTTGGCCATAAACTGTTAGTGTTGTTATGAAATATATAAATAATACATAAGGCTGGGACTACACGACGATGGTTCCAGCGATGGTTCGGTTCAGGAACCGCTACCGGCCGTGTAGTCGACTTTCTTTCAAACTCATGCGTTGCGCTCAAGCCCCGCCCACTCGGTTCAGGAACCGCGCTGGCCGGTTCCAAGTGGAAACCTTTGTATGTGTAGTCGACAGCGTTTATATGAAGCACCAGTTCCATGGAACCGCCCGATACTGGAACCGGCCTCGTCGTGTAGTCGGAGTCTAAATAAAGATGATTTCCATAAATTTTCAGACGTTCGCAAAAGCCCTAGATCTGGTTCAGTGCAGTTTCTTTAGACGATTTATGGGATTATTCAAATTAAGGGCCGTCATAGTTATGGTTGTAATGTTCACAGGACTTGGTTGTATTTGTTGGTAAGTAAACTATGATACAGGGTGGAAACAACAAACACCACCGAAATAAACACCGTTATCCTTGAAACTGGATATTCAATATCATTTATAGAATCTAAAATCGATATAAAATAATACCATTAAAAAAATTGCAGTTACTGCAACAGTGCAGCGCATTCGCTGCATATTTCCCAATGTAGACGCACTCTAACAATTTTACAGGTATATAACCTGCCAGAGCCAGGCATTATTGGTGTTGAAGTTTAGGGGTCGTACGTTGTTCCAACACGGTGTTAATAAGCTTGTCTCCTTTTTGAAAGAAGAGAGGGTTGAAAAGGAAATTATTGACCGCTCTGTTGGTCATTTCATTTATTGCTGGAGAAGGTATGGTTTTCTAATTTAATTATGAATGTTTAGTTACTTATATGTACACTTTTTACAGCAAATGTGACTCGCTGGCTGGAGGGCGTATGAGTCTTCTGGGGGTAACCTACCCGAAACCAGAGGACTATAGGCTCCTTCCTTTAAGCTGTATAGTATCCTTGATGCAAAGCATGTTTAAGGAACAGGAAGGAGACTTAGGTAAGGGGTGAGCACAAAAGATCCCTGAGGTGTCGTGCTGCTGGGGTTTTCCCTGGCCCCCTGTCATAAGATAAAATGCTATATTTACCGCCCAATCCTCATCCATTATCAAGAAGTGGCCCAGCCAGCAGAGACGAGCTGCTTTCGTTTAGCCGATTATATTCGGCTCAGCAATCAGCTCTACAATCTCTTCGTTCTTCCTTATTTTCCACACACACACACACACACACACACACACACACACACACACACACACACACACACACACACACACACACACACACACACACAGCAGAAACACCAAGACACGAATCTATAAAATTATTCCACGGAAATATAAATTTTAATATTTTTTTCTATTCGCAGAACAAAGGGTCTGAACATTCAAAGTTTAATGTGTGAGCGTATGGGCGTCATATTCAGACAAGACTTGAATTATTATTTCCATAAAAAGTAAGTAGGTATACTTAATTAGTACTTACATTATTGATGCAGGTGCCAGGAAATGACCAAAGTTACTCAAGGATTTCCCAAAGGAGTCCAGTCGGCCTGTTAGATCTATTTCCCCGAATATCCATTCCTTAGGAAGCGAAAGTACTAAAAGTGGCAACTTTTAGCACTTTCGCTTTACTTTCTTTGAAAAAAGTACTATACAAGCCTCGGCGGAAATTGCCATTGTCTCTGATCTTTAATCGCCTAGGGCGCGAGTCCTTTCAAAAGTAGTAGTAGTAGTGACCACTTTTAGCACTTTTAATTTCTACTTTTGAAAGGACTCGCGCCGTAGGCGATTAAAGATCAGAGACAATGGCATTTTCCGCCGAGGCCTGTATAGTACTTTTTTTCAAAGAATGCGAGGAAATCGAAAAAAATACATTTTACCCATGTGCGTTATAATTTCATGGATTTCCGCAGAATCAGTACCTAACACCTGATTTCATCAACAATTGCAAATATTAGTGATCCGATCACTTAAGTTAATCACAACACTCATTTTCCGCACTATTCTCGTACTTTTTAATTTTCTGTACTATACTGTTGATAACCTTCACCCAAGATTGCATGGGAGAGATAGCACTGAGCGAAACGGCCGCCTTTTTACACCTCAATATGAAACTGTATTTTTCTGTTTATGTTTCTTGTATGATAAAGTGTCTTATCTTTCTTGATTCCTGAAACTATACTTTGAATCTTGAATACTGATTTCTATTCTATCTTAAATCCTGAATCTTTTCCCAAGGACGGTTGCAGCACTGGACTTGCTGTTGCATGGAGGTGAAGCTCTTCAGAGGCAGCTGTGCAATATTAGCGTGAATACCAATTTCATGGCTGGTGAAGACATTATCAGGGAGTTGGACCTGGTACCCTGGGTCTACATTGTGCATCGCGGATATGTTGTCGTCACCAAGGATGGGAAGAAAGTCGCTATTATTACTAAGGTAATCTCAAAGGAGCGTCGGTGGCTAGGATGCCGGACTCCTATCAGAGGTCTGGGTTCGAAACCATGAATATCTTGTACTAAGTAAGTAAGTAAGTAAGTAATACGTTTATTTCACACACAGCAATGACCGAAACAGTTATAATTATAATAAAATAATTATGTACTAATGAGTTTTTCGTTTTTTTTGAAAGACTGTACATTTACCGAATGCTCTAACGATGAAAGAAAACATTTTGAGGAAACCTGCGCACAGATTCGCACTAATCTATCTATATCTCTCACGTTCATAATCCCCGAGGGGGTAGACAGAGGAACTACCTTCAATCATTAGGTAGTTCCCACTTTTCGCCGTAAGATTTGGTGGACAAACGTGATAGGTGGCGAGCCTATACCGCCGTCTACTAGGTAGAATATTATTCTAGATATTTAGTCGTCTCGTACGACACCCACGGGAAGAGTTGGGGTGGTGCTATTCTTTATGGCCGGCACGACACTAATCACTAATCTTAAAACTGAAAATATATTTCTATGGATTATGTCCAATTCCGTTACAAAAACGCTTTTTATGGCGTTAGAAAGCAATTAACTGAATTGCACATTAAAAATTTATCTCTTTCTATACTTTAGGGTGGAATTTTCGGCCAACTGGACGGCTATGAGCCCCGTCCGATCCGCATCTCAGTGAATACTGAAGAACATTGCGATTTGCTGTTGATTCCCGCTAAAGATTTCCAGGGGATTCTGAGCGATCAAGTAAGTCTTGGAGATGAAGAAAGTATTATGTATTTGTATTATTTGTTTGAAGATAGGGCGACATAAAATCCGTCTATCGATATTCATTTAAATATAGCACTGTCTGCACTGCAAGTAAGTAAGTAATATATTTATTTCACACACAGCAATGACCGAAACAGTTAAAAATATGATAAAATAATTATGTAGTCAAAGGTAAACCTAACGAAATCATGTCTGATGGTTTGCTGTTGTTGTGAAAAGGGCCTCAACTCAGCTTATTGCTGCAGACAAAAACGCCTACAGCGCTGGTATTCTGTTGGACCATGACCGTTGGCTGGCCAAAACCTGTCCGAAAGGACAAAGATACGACACAAATAAATTTAATTCTAGATAGGTAGATTACCTTAGGTGGTGTTATTACTGCACTGAACTACTTTTGACATGGCGTAAAGACAAGTCATAGGTTTTATTCGATTACTAGTAGTTACACCAGGCAGTATAACGAGAAGGATTAGTAAGTAATTCCTCGTGGTTACACTGGTGTAACAAACCGGTGTAACCACTAGTCCGTCACCGAAGATAAGTATCCAATCGTGAGGCAACTTACGTTAGATAGTTTTACACATACTTCTATATAATACGTTAATAGAAGATGATACATTATTGGCGATATTAATATTTACAACTATTTTCTATGTTACCAAGGGATCATAGAAAATTTTGGCAGGTACCTCTACCGTACATTAAAATTACCCAAACATCATGGGTACATATGGAACATTGAGGTCTGATGATGACCAGAAATATAGTAAATGGATAACAGTAAGGGGTTCATAAACCTAAAATTCTGAATTGTGTACAAGTCGAATTTGGTCGTAACCGTGATTACCACGAAGCCACGAAGTTTAAAACAAATCCGAAATATAATGTTGAAGGTAATATTTTAATGTTTCTTTCAGATAAGGAAAAATATTGCCAACAACCCTGAATCTGCCAGCGATTACTTGTCTATGAAGAAACTCGTCCCTGAGAATCCATACAATACTATTCAGTACATTCTTCGAGGAGTTAAAACTATTCAACTGCCTGTAAGGATAAAGCAGCGTATATTTTTTATATCTACTAGAAAAAATCAAATATTTAATATTGCAATATTTATATCTTACGGCGAAAAGTGGGAATTACCTATGATGAAGGTGGTTCCTATGTCTACCCCCTCGGAGATTATGGACGTGATAGTTATGTATTCGTCGTTGGCCTTTAACATCTTGACAGATGATTTAAACAGCATTCTGTCGGCATCTACGCTCATGGCTGAATAAGCCGATGCGAGAGCGGCAAGTTCTGCCGCACGTGCAGCAGGTGAACCGCGAATTTGTTGGAGCAGGTGTTTCGAGGTGTCTGTGCCGGTTAGCTCGTTTGTCAGCTAAATTATGGAACCACTCGATGTCATGTGAAGTGCGGCCCTCGATCACCAGGCGCCTCCATGCGTCTCTATCCACGACGAGTTTCTCCCAGTGACTGGTATCAATCCCAAACGCAGCCAGGTCACGCTTCGTGCAGTCCTTGTAGCGTAGAGTGGGTCTTCCCACTGGTCTCTTGGCGTGCGCGACGTGGCTCAACAAGATTTCTCTGGGCAAACGAGTGCTGCCCATGCGGTACGCATGCCCCAGCCACTGTAGACGCCTCTGTTTTATTATATATATTTATGTATTACGTATACAATATTTGGAATCGAAATGAAGTGAAGAAAATATTCGTTCGTCGGGACTCAAACCTGCCTGCGTATAAATAATATTAGTAAAATCAAAGATTTTGAAATTTACACTATGTAAATTGCTCGCTAGAGAAGTTTTATATTGAAACCGCGTCTGCCAGTTGGCGCATGCGATGTGAGCTTTTCCCATACACAAGTCGGGCATTTAAATGTCAAATGTATGGAACTATATGTGACACTGCACTGACAGCTTGCCCAAACCCTTTGGCAAGCTGTCAGTGCTCTCATCATCATTCCAGAAGAGAGGGCGCTACTATAAGATTTCTGTGATTTTTCTTTTATTTTGTTTGTGGGCAATAACTTCTACCTCTTTTTCCTCTACTTCTTTATATTTCTTTTTATTCTTGCAGTGGATGCATGAGCCGGTGAACATCAACAGCAGCCCGTGGTACGGCCGCTGGCTGTACTTCATCTGGCTGGTGCTCACCACAGCTGTCGTGTTGACCACTCTTGTTCTGCACGTGCTTCCGCTAGACACCAGGTTCATAGCACTCTGGACCTTAACAGGACTAGAATTCATCTTCTACGTACATTTCATCATGGAATTCTACACGGTCAGTTTGAGTCCCTTTGTCTTAGACAAAGATTTAGAGAAGTTTTATACGGAAACCGCGTCAGCCATGTGGGGCATGCGCTGTGAGCATCTCCCCATATTTTAATCGACCATTGAGCGTCGGTGGCCTAGTGGCTAGGATGCCGGACTCCCATGCGGGAGGTCCGAGTTCGTAACCATGCAATGCCATGTACCAATGAGTTTTTCAGATTTTATTCGAAGACTTACTACATTTACCGACTGCTCTAACGGCGAAGGAAACATCGTAAGGAAACCTGCATGTCTGAGGAAATTAAAAGTATCCGAAGGCGTGTGAAATCCACAAATCAGCACTGGGCCCGCTCAGTGGATCTTGGCCGCACCCCCTTGTGCAAGGGGAGGCCTGTGCCCGAACAGTGGGGAAATTAATAGCCTGATGATGATGATAAATTTTGTAATTCAATTTTATTACCAACGACGGAACGGAGAAGGTATATGCGTTTGACCTAAGAGGATGTTTGTTTGTTTGTGTGTGCATGTGTCTATTCCCATCTAGCTCCGAAACGGCTGAACCAATTTCGGCTGGACCGAACCCTCTATGGGTTCGGTTCAATTCCATTTAATAAAATTAAGCGTCCTAGCCACGACGCCATCGACGCTCCCGAAGAACCCATAGAATAACCCTATATTTCTGTTTTCTAGTTCGGTCCACATCGCTCGTGCTAAAGACGTTATACCTAGTTATACTTTTCTAGATGGAGCTTGTAGTCCGCGATAACAAGTGCGTGAATGTATACATCCGATGGAGGAAGCTGATTGACCCTTGGTTCTACTGTGACATCATCTCTATAATAATGGCGTTGGTGGCAGTTAGCATAAGGCGGGGACATTTACACTTGTTCAGATTGCTTCGTCTTCACACGTACTATCAATTCTACCTTCACTTCTGTAGAAACTTTCAGGTAAATTAGTTTAATTTATATCTTCAGTGGTGTAACAGTGTGTGGTAGAATACGGAATAGTGCAAGGGAAAGGTGTGGTGTGCAAGTGTGACTAAGAGTGAGTAAGTTAAAACTAGTGAGTAAGATTGAAAGAGTGATGCTGAGATGATTTGGTGTTTTGGACACGTGGAAAAAATAGTAAGATTAGCAAGCTGAAGTGGCAGTGGGCCGGTCACATCTGTCGCAGAACCGACAACCGCTGGGGGAGATGAGTTCTGGAGTGGCGACCGCGTTTGGGCAAACGTAGTGTGGGACGGGCATCCCTGCTAGATGCAGCGACTATCTGCGCAAGGTGGCTGGCAACGACTGCATGAGAAGAGCCGAAGAGAGAGAGAGGAGCCGCCCTGGGAGAGGCCTATGTCCAGCAGTGGACTAGAGTGGGCTGCTGCTGATGATGATAAAGAATAAATGAAACAAGAAAAACGAAAGGGTGTTTAAGTGAATGAGGGTAGGGAGGGGGAGGAATCCGATAGTAGAGTCCAGCGCATTTTAAAACACAATCCCTAAAGCTCATCGTGTGGTTCTTTAAAAAAAAGTTGGCCTTTGATATGAGTTGTACTCGCACCTCAACCACATTTAGATCATTTAGGTCGCAGTGGCTCATGGGCTACAACCCTACCCTTAGAATAGGATATTTACTTTAATATTTTATTTCTCATCTTATTTTCTAATAAGTATATTTATTATCTTATTTAGGATAAAATATCACCAGCTCTGCTGAAAATCGCAATTTTCCTGCTATTATTTCACTCAGCCACCTGTGGGTGGGTGTCCATCGCGTGTAGACGATACGAGGGTAAGTAAATATTTCAATTTCTAATCTTTTTTTTTTTCTTTAAAGATGGCTTCTGCTAGTGTACACACTGCAATTTGGCCAATGACCGTGTTAGAATCTTGAAAGTGAATCGAACGCTTTGGCGTCTGTTTTGAAAAAAATAGTTTACCAACGGTGAGATTATTATAGAGAGATATTGGGAGAGTCGTATGCATTAGGAATGCCTAGTGTCTTTCATTCCAAGTGCAATTGGAAGTTAAGTTGCCGAATTCACACCATCTGTAGTTTTTCACTCCCATTTCACTGTCTTATATAACGTTCACTTAACACAGACGATTTTTAGGTAAAATACACTAGTTTTACTAAAAAATTACCACTGTAAACCGTTATTAACAATAAAATAGGCCGAACATGCCATGACAGCATGATCGTTTAACATAACCCCCATTACGCGTCGTATTTTCCAATATTTTAAATGTCAACATATTGGTATAGTACATTGTCTAACTAGGGCAGCAAGGACCAGATTTATCGCAACGAGTTAATTTCTCAACACGAGCCGTAGGCGAGTTGTTGTTAGACGAGTACTACAAGTGGTCTTCCCGCAATATCGTCTAACAGACGATATTTTTTTGGCTCGTATTTAGTTTGTATGTTACACAATTGACATAAAGTTCATTATGCTATGTACAATTACGTTGCGAAAATTCGCTTCCATTCCATTCCGCGGCAAGGTAAATTGAGCCTTAGACATCCCCACTATCACTATCTACCTGAAATAAACTTCGCCATGGCTCTATGACTGTGTTACCAACCTTTAACTCAGATAAACAATACCAGAGGACAATTTTGTAAGAAAAGTATAGACAATTCACGGGGTTATTTGCGCAATTCGACCTTGGGTTTTCATCGAAGTTTATGGGTTGAGATTCTGGGGACCGTGGTGTTCATGCATGCAAGTTTTTTTCTAGGTCAACCCTATCCGGTGCCTTTAAGGCGTATACCAAAGGAAATAAACGAATCCATCGATTATAGTATGTGGGAGCAGCCTCACAGGAGAAGAGGCGGTAACTCATATTTTTTAAATGATTTCGTACCTAGTTGGGTACCCTAGTTTCGTTATTGTATTGTATTGTATTTATTCATCCATAAACATGTGACATGTATTTAGATATGTCGTACATAACTTTATAATAATAATAATAATAATGCATAATTTCATGTACAGTCAGCGTCAGATAGATGTTAGCGTCCAAGGTAATCAAAATCATCTAAAGAACACAAGTTCAATTTTATCTGCGCAGTCAGAATTATCATATTGTTGTGAGCACCCAAAGTGGTCAATATATCTGAGCAACACAATCTCCAATATTGTGTACACAGCCAGGGTGTTCATTATTATGTTGGCGGGCAAATCGTTCATCCATCTTAGTTTGTTAATATTTATTTATACCTATATATGTATGTACGTATATGTATAATATATATGTATATTATGTATTGCTTTTTTTAGAGATATTTATTATTTATTTTATAGTTATTGCATATCTGTGCTTATATGTGTACCTATATATGTATATATATATATGCGTATTTATTATAGCTGTCTTTATATATTGTATTTATTTTTATTTGACGTACACACTATGTCTGTCTACCTCTAAATTATAACGCATCTTTCACTTTCGCGGGTTTGCTGGAAGAAATCTCTTTTAGAGATAAGTTCACCCTTTGTACAATGTCTCATTTTAATTGTTTTATTAAGTCTATTGTTGTACAATAAAGTGTAAACAAATAAATAAAGTAAATATGTATGACATATTCATGTTAATTCTACATTATTAGTCTTAAAGTTAACCGCGTTCTGTAGGTATACAAGTCATATATAAACGAGGGCATCTGTAATTGGCCTTCTTTAAGTTTAATACATATGTAATTTCATAATTGTTAATAGCTGTAGATTTCCCTTATAAATAAAAATAAAATTAAAAAAATAGTCTAGTATCCTTAACTATCAATTGTTGTGCTGACCTTACCACAGAATCCGGTCGGTGATACCGGTCGTATCATAACAGAACCCCAGAACTTGGACAGAAGATGGATAATGACCCGTTTACTTAATTTTAATGTTAGGTATAAAGCACAAAAGTGTTTCTAGGAGGTAGGGCGAGCGAGGTGTCACACGAGCTTTTTTCATTTCGACGGCTGTCAATAGACGCTGAAATGGTTCAGCCAACCCCACCCGATAGTAGTTCACACACAGCACCTACATACCGCTTCTGGCGCTTACACGCGCTATCGGCATATTCCAGGCCGCTTCTCCCCGATCCCTCCCTCCCCAGCGACGTCCTAAGCCGAGGTCCGTACCCACCTGGGTGCCCTTAGGCAGTCGCTTCTTATATTAGTTTTTAATTCCTCCTCCAGGCTGGAGCGTACTCAGCGCTCGCCCCAAAAACCCCGGTGAAGCTGTAAAGCGCATTAGGACCAACAACAATTGTCAGTTTCAAAAAAAAGTTCATCCAAAGCGTGCGCGTTTAAACTTGACCGTACCCACAGGTTGCGCCCGGCTCACCATATCTCGTCAACGTCATTCTGTGTACTCGGTGAAAAAAACCCACTTCGTCGTGCCGAAATATTGGAAAACTGACTACTTGCTCGCGCTGATATTTATAGTTACTATGCATACTCGGACTAATATGGATATCGTAAGTTTAAAAAAAAATATTTTAAGTAAGTACCTACCTTATAGTAGGTACATTTTTACAACGTTTTTCTTTTTTACTCTACCACCGCTTCGTAAGTTGCTATAGCTGAAAGAAAAAAAGCGGCGCAAGAAACTTTCAGCAGCACATCTTTTGAAACAAATATATCTTACAATAATTATGAATACAATCATATACACACACAATGTGCAGAGCTGGAGCTGAATTTAGGACCAAGCCTCTTTATCATTTAATTAGTCATTTATTTCATAATAACCCTTTTTACATAAGATCCGTCTTATATGGGTCTTAAATGTTTTCTCTGTCATATTTATTACAGTATCAGGTATCTTATTATAAAATCATACACAGTGACCTATAGATGATGTGTTTACTTTACGAAGTTCTACGTCAATATACATATACAGTGTTGTAACCAGTACCTGATTTACAACATAGGCTAATCAGATAGTTGATGGATTCAAGCTGGTGCCGGCCCTAAAGAATAGCACAACCCCAACTCTTCCCGTGGGTGTCGTAAGGATCTTAGGGGATACTATTCTACACCTAGTAAACGGCGATAGGCTCGCCACCTAGCACATTTTTCCATCAAATCTTACGGCGAAAAGTAGGATTTGATTGAAAGTGATTCCTCTGTCTATCACCTCGGGGATTATGGACGTGAGAGTTTATGTATGTATGTATCGCAGCCCGATTGTATAATGCGCCATTTAACATAATTGCTAGCAATTTTACTAAACGGCGCCGTTTTGTATTTTGGCTAAACGACGACCAGCCGTTTTACATAAGGACTGAACATCAACACGCCCGATTGTAAACGATTTTCTTTCTACAATCCGGCGTATCTACGTTTTGCCTTTTTGCATAACGGCATCAAATGAGACGGCGGATTGTAAATTTATGTCAAAACCAACATGGCGTCGAATGTAGAAAATGTTTTGTTGAAATTATCAAATACATTATCAGCTCGAATTACCGGAAATCACGCAATTCACTAGGAAACACCGGGCATCAATGCTCAATACACATTTATTTCGTAATTTTCATTATATGTCACACCTTATTCAATATTAAATAAATTACTTTGATTATTATAATAAATGAAGTTAAATTATAATTAAATAATAATAATTGATTCATTATTTTAATTAAATAATCTGAAAAAATTAAATAATGCTAATTGCAAAAAAAAATAATCATGTCAAAATAAACACGTCAGTCACCGGTAAATACCGTGAATCACCGTAAAACATTGACTAATTATACAATACGACTGCAATATAGCCATTATACATACCGGCTAAACGTGGACAGTCGTATTGTCGAACGCAACGCGTTGTCAATCCGGCCGTATTACATGACGGTACCGTTTTGTAAAACGGCGGATTATACATATACTCGTATACTATCTAAATCATTTTCAGGTAACCGACGTATCCCTACCCGAGACCTATTACAAAATATTAATCGGTGCCTTCTTTTACTTGATGGAGTTATGGATATCCAGTGCAGCAATAAGCACCATTGATACCAAGTTCCGGGAACTGTATCGTTATGACTTTGAAGTTGAAAACTTGTACCTATACCTTAAGTATAACGGCCTGTCCAAGGCTTTGTTGAAAACCGTGAAGACTTACACTAAACTGATGTGGCACAGGCATAAAGGTTTGCATTTTATCAGATTCGTCTTAAGGTTCCGAATTGCACTATAGGAACGCGCTATGTGAGGACATGGATGACGTAACGTTAGTTGTATGAAAGGGAAAAGGGAAGATCTTCCACCAGGCGGGGTGTTGTGCCTGGTGACCAGATGTCCTGGTCCAACTATGGATGTTTGGAACTCGTATATATACGAAGTCCCAGGAAAATTTTGATAGCGCGTTCTACGCTGATGTGAGTAGGTACTGTATCGTAGTGACGCGCGTCGTGCGTCGCCACAGCACTATTATCAGAATTGCACTTTTACCGTACTAGGGATACCTTCATTAACGTTGAGGAGCTCGTAGCCTAGTTGCGAGCACGGTCAGAAAGTGATCGTGCAGGTTAAGCGACGTTGGCGCGGTCGGTACCTGGATGGGTGACCGCTAGTGGCATATTTCATCTGAGCTCCTCCGTGCCTCGGAAAGCACGTTAAGCAGTCGGTCCCGGTTGTTGTCGTTCGTCAGCAGTCGTTAAGCCATGTCATAGGCCTACGGGCGGCATGAACAACTCTGACAAATAGGTTGGCCACTAACCATACGATAAGCAAGCAAGTAACGTCTAAGAATGTTCATCAAGCTCTTGAAAACTACTGAATCAATATGGAACAGACATGGACAAAAACCATTATCCAACTCGTATAATCGTTGGAAACATATTAAGGGCTGTTTTGATAAAAAGGGACGGTGCATCTCCCCACTACTAGCTGTTACTTGGGATATCGAAAAAACGACTTTCACATCCATCTTCAGAATGTATGTGTACGTTGAATGATGCAATAACAAAAAATAAGTCAAACACCTTTTCGAGGCCAACCAGAGGGCTATCGATGTGGCTGCCTTCTGGTCGGGAAAATTTTAATTCGGATCATCAACACGAAAGAAGAAGTCAAATACTAAGTTTGAACTCAAATGTTTCGTTCTTAAAATAGCCCTAAAGTACAATTGCTTTGTAGACACATGCCTATTCCAAATGTTTTCTCCCAGGAAACTGGCTCCCGGAGCTGGCTCAGGAGGCTCCCCTCTGTCTCCGTGAAGATATGTTCAGCTCGCTCTACATGCACCATCTGGAGACACCTCCGATTTTTAAACAGCTTCCGCAGTATTTCCTGAGACAACTTGCTGTGCGCCTGAAACGAGTTATTATATTTCCTGGTCTGTATAGTTTTGAATCAAAAACTGGTAGAGTACTAGAATACGGAAAACGTACACTTTAGTACTTGTAACAATAAGTACTAGAAGATTTTTAGTCTGTCAGACAAATATGGCTTGTACCTGTTGCCACGTTGGTTTAGGACACATCCGTCAGATTCCTTTTTCGTCAGGTCATTTCTTTTTTCCGTATAAGTCAGAATTCTGAAACTGGTGACGAAACAGTCATTCTCAAAATTCCGCTTTCGTCAGATCATTTATTCCGCTTTCATCAGATCATTTATTATGAATAAAAACCGGCCAAGAGCATGTCCGGCACAATAATTAAAGTTTATTATTAAAGTTTAGTTTCACTTATCATGACTATCACTAAACGATCTTAGATTGAACTGACGAAAAACCGGAATCTGACGAAAGTAATTATTATTATTATTAATTAGAAATAAATAATTAATTATAAATTAATAAATTAATTAATAATTATTATTAATCATTAGAGGTAATCCACAATCGTCATTGACGAAAACTTTTTCTGTCGAAAGAGGAATCTGACGAAAGCGGAATCTGACGAAAGTGTCATTAGAGGTAATCCACATTCGTCATTTCTGACGAAACTGAACTGAATTTAACAAAAAAAACTATTTCTGACGAAAAAGGAATCTGACGGATGTGTCCTAAAACGCCACGTTTGGGATGGTTCAGCGATGTACAAATTGGCTGCACTGGACTCAGTGGAGAAACAGGCTTATGGGTCTTATAGGCGACGAATCGCTGGGTGAAACTATTCAGCAAAGTCTGGAACATGGGCACAAAGTTGTCTGTCTGTCGGTATTTTACAAGATACATTTCGGATAGTGTGCAGTGCAATAGAATTACATGAACTCATTCCAACAACTCCAATCCGCCAACGGGCTAATAGATGCGGGGATCATTATGTCGCTGATATCTCGTCTTGTTTCCCAAAGCATACAAGAAAAAAAAAGAAAAAAGATATTCAAAGATAGTGTGATTATGATTAGTGAATTTACTGACCCCGCATCATCAAATTACAACCTAAACTTATAATTGTAATACTTACCTACGTCGTTGAAAAGAGTTCTAGCAAATATTCGGTATGATACAGTTTTTCTTCTCATGGGTTTACTAGAGTTAGATTAGACCAGCAATTTGAAAACAGTACCTTTGTTATTTAACATTTGTTTCAGGAAAATATATAGTGGAAGAGGGTGACATCTGGCCAGCACTTTACTTCATACACGAAGGCGAAGTCGAAAAGTGGCACAGAGACTCGAAGTAAGTCGAAATTGTTACATTTTCTCAGTTAGAGTGAAGTTAGTGTTAGATTCATGTAATCTAAACGTAAGTCTAGACAAAATATCGAGTTTATGCTGACAAACACTACAGCCAATTTAGTCTGGCAATACTGATTGAGGAGAGAAGGCCTATTGGTTTGTAAACTATGGTAGGTGGAGATAATTAAAAAGGTGATTGATACAGAAATATTGGATTACACATTTTAGGGTAATTTCTGTAGTTGTGTTTAGAGATAGCGCACGCATACACAAGCCGGGTAGATTTGTATGAAGATAACATACTCCTCTCTTATCACTATGGCAGAGTCCAGAGTAATATGTGGTAATATCATCAGTTTCCCTCCAAATATTCGTTTCTTTCAATAATTTTGTTAGTGGCCCTACTGTTTTGTATATCGTATTTTCTCAGTTTACGCATAAGCACCCTTTACATGCAGTTGCAAATAGACCTCCATCGGCTGCACCCGTGCGCGAGTTAATCGCAAAAACCCTCACTCACGTGCTTTATGCCTGAACTAAAGACTATGGGAGCTCCCAGGTGATGCTGCTGGATATTCTGAGTTTAGCATACGACTGACAATTTTCCTTTTTTTAATTTGTACCGCAATATGAGTCTCTATCTCTATCTCTCTATGAGTCTCATTAAAGAATGTTTTGCTTCAGTGGTGATAGCAGAGTCGTGGCGGTGTTGACCCAGAATAGCTACTTCGGAATGGTTCCGATGCTATTCCCGAATGTGCCTTATCAGTTCACATATTTCACCCGCACGGTAAGCTGTTGCCTTTGGAATGATTCCTATGTCACTTATTGTACCTGCACTATAAGCTATAGAATCGGTTCCTATGCTCAGAATACTTCCCATGTTTGGAAGTTTCCTATGCTATTCCTGAATGTAGCTATGTTACCCGCACAGTAAGCTGTTGCCTTTGGAATTATTCCAATGTCGCTTATTTATTGCTCTAAGTTATAGAAATGATAAACTCTGATATTAGGTACGTTTACCTACATAAGATGTTGCCGCTGAATTCAAAGCAAAGATTTTATATGCACTTTTAATTTTGATCAATTGAAGTTTTACATCAACTACCGAAGCCAACTGTGCATTGACCATATTATAGGTCAATTATTTAATTGATCAAAATTAAAAAATCACATAGTATTTTTTTTGCTTTCTATCGTCGATATAAAAACGACAACTTCATATATAAAGACCTATTAATTTAATGTCATAATTTTACGTCATCCTCATTATAATAGCACCTTCATTTTACAGACTCCTTCAAAAATAGTGTAAAATATTTTAAGGGGATAATTAGAAGGTCTTTAAAATTCAATCTACGAAACAAAATCGGTCGAATTTTTTACTTTTATTTTTAATAAATTCTGGTCACCAAAAAAGTAATCGCCTATTTTAAGGCAGATCATTGACCCATGGGAGTTATCAGCTGATGAACTTTGCACTCTGCGTGTTGGTGACCTAGTGACGTACTTTTCATTCAATTGGAAGGGATGTGTGCATGCAAGATGTATCGTTATCTTTTATTTTTAATTATTTTTTTAATTAAATTACTCTTCCTTTACATTTTTCCCTATCCTCGGCGTCCTTATACCATCCTTTTTGGAAGTGGTCGATATCGGAGGGGAGGCCTTTGCCCAGCAGCGGGACAGCCTATAGGCTATAAATTTTTTTTATTATAACTTACCGATTACTCCCTTAATTTTTTTTACATTCTTTTTGAAGGAACCTATTTTTTTTTTTTTTTTAATAACTTCAAAAACTCACATATTTACAGTTTCATTTCACCAAAGCATATGTGAACTCAATTATTTACATAACACCACTATATGGCTATATTGTTCAACATATATTTACATATTTTTTATTTTAAATACTGCCAACTTTATCATAAAATAAATCGACTTCCAACAAGCGAGCAACAAAACTATTAATCAATCTGAGCGCGCGCCGCGCAGGCGCATGGAACGCTGTGCGCAGCCTGATGCGGTCCGGCACTGCGAGCGCGCAGCGTGCAAGGGTTGACGGGTTGTCCAGTTTATTATTGATTATATTTTATATTTGGCATTTTCATATACCTATAGACTCTATAATATATTATATTTGGCATCTTCTTTCACAGGTGGTGGACCTAGTTTCGTTGAGTAACGAAGACTGGCAAGATCTTCTGTTAGGCTATCCAAACATAAAGGAAGACATATACGTTAGTGCTAAAAAGCTCAAGAAGCATGAAGTTAAGTGATGGTTTTAGATTAAGAACTAGTCCCTCTTATAAATGTTGCCAGCGAATTCTAGCGCATCAGCATCATCTCCAGTGTTGCTGGTTTATAAACAACGGTGACCATTTACCATTCAGTTAGGTTAGTTTGTCTGTCGTACTCTATTCAAGTATAGGAAATATGTACTAAAAGTAACTATTTTACTAAGTATTTACTATTTTTTGTAAAAAGTAACTTCTCTTTGAAGTTACTTTTTACTATTATCCATCATATCAGGTATCGATATTGAATAGAGATAGCGTAGTAAGTTCAGGTGGAATTATTACAGCCTGTATACCCCATAATATTATAATCACTGATCGGTGTAGGTAGGGCTCTTTCGGGTCAATGTCCTCAAAGGTTATATTAATATAGATATGATTTCGGGATCCCGTTTTAAGTTATCGAGCAAATGTTGTAAATTACTTTTATAAACCTCGCCCTTACTCGGCGGATTACGATTTTTTAAAAATTGTGAACTTACGAAGAAGTTATAACACTACCATAGGTACACTAGCGCCATGAATCTTAAAAAAAAATATTTCGCCACCAATCTTAAATGTGTATCAAAACAAATATAACGTTAAAAATCTAAATAATATATTTATTCAATCCCGGAAATCCCGGGATTATTGGGCATACTTATCCATATTATGACCGTATGTGGCAAGTACCAAAAACAGCCCTACCTACTCCGATCATAGATTATAATATACCTGTTATGAAATATCTAGTTACAAAATTTTGCTTATCTTACGTAGTTACTGTAATTTTATTCTTAGTTATAATTTCTCACTTAATTTTAATTATATTTAATTATCATAAATTGACTTTCATTCCCTAGTTACTTGCAGACTAATTTGATTACAACTTATTCTACGGGAATACCGAAACTATCGAAAAAAAAACGGGAGCCGTACCTACCTTGTAGAAAGCAATACAAGATGAAGTCAGAAATCGAGACCAAAAAATTGAACATCAGAACGACGTAATTTTCTAAGTGCTTAAGAAAAAGCTTAAAATATAGAGCGTCGGTGGCCTAGTGGCTACGACGCCGCCGGACTCCCGTGCGGGAGGTCCGGGTCCGAAACCATGCAATGCCATGTACCAATGAGTTTTTCCGATTTTTTCGAAGACTTACGTACGTTTACCGACTGTTCTAACGGTGAAGGAAAACATCGTAAAAAACCTGCATGTCTGAGGAAATTAATCAGCACTGCCTGCTCGGTGGATCATGGCCCGTACCCCCTTGTGGAAGAGGAGGCCTGTGCCCTTGCAAACAGTGGGGCTGATTTTTTATTTTATTTTTTTATTTTATTTATAAGTGAAATCTACAGCATTAACAATTTTGAAATTACATATATATTAAACTTAAAGAAGGCCAATTACAGATGTCCTCGTTTATACATGACTTGTATACCTACAGAACGCGGTTAACTTTAGGATTAATAATGTAGAATTAACATGAATATGTGATACATATTTACCACGAGTATTAAATGTTATTTGTTATTTGTAAGTACTTGTTAATCAAGTGCTGGCTAAGTGACTAAGATTAATATGTGGTGGCGTGAGAGTTTGAGGGTGTGTTGTGTATGTGAGTGTGTGTATGGTGTGTGTGAAAGGGTGTGTAAATACCGACTGTTTAAATACCAATGCAGCATTACTGATTAAACACATATATAATATTGTTATTGTTTTGTGACCAAAACAATGATGATGATGATGATGATGATGATAGACGACAGTATCCTATGAGCATAACAGAGATTGACCGACACTTGTCAAATAAACGATTCCCCCTAACGTCAGTAGTACCATTGATTTGTACCATTGATGGTACTAGCGACACTATTATGTATCGCTAGTACCATTAAAGAATAAACAAGTATAGTACCCTGTGTTTACTTGTTTATGTAAATAAAAATTAATTTCACAGCGACCTTTGTTGTGACAAGTTGGCGTGTTGAGGTCGTCGAGTATATGTCCACGTCAATTGATTTCTTGCCTCTTTCTCCTATAATTGTCTCTTGTAAACTAAAATTTTTGTTGTTAGACTCTCCGTCTATAATATTTGCCTTCGCAACCAATCAAAAATTCACTAAAAATTGAATCCAGTTCGCAATATTAAATGAAAAATCAACGGAGCTCGCAAATTGATTGGAAAATGATGGTAATCAATTCACATGCACACAAATTGCTTGCGTCTCTAATGTTTAAAACTGTTGTACGTTTGTCCGTTCCATTTTATATTTCCAAGGGATTTTCCAGGGGAAGGAAGCGGTAGACGTGTATTTTTTTTATTTTTTTATTTACTACTAAACCCGCATTTGACCTCGATCTCGCCTGATGGTAAGCGACGATGAGGTCGACGATGGAGCATGCGGGTCCAGTAAATGCCTATTCACTCTGGCTTTGAAGATCCCAAGGTTATAGGTTTCGGGAATTACAGACGCCGGCAGGCTGTTCCATTCCTTAGCCGTTCGCATAATGAACGAAGAAGCAAATCGTTTCGTACGAGCAGATGGGATGTCAACAACATAAGGATGGAACTCCCGCGCCTGGTAGTCCGAAGGCGGAATGGAGATGCTGGAATTAGGTCGTGCAATTCCGATGCGCACTCTCCGAAATGTATCCTATAAAATACCGATAGACAGGCAAGCTTGCGCCGATGTTCCAGACTTTGCAGTCTACCTTCTAACAGCGATTCGTCACCTATAAGGCGCTTAGCGCGTTTCTCCACCGAGTCAAGAGCAGCCAGTTGGTACTTAGCTGAGCCGTCCCACAGGTGGCAGCAGTACTCCATGCACGACCGGACTTGAGCTTGGTAAAGGTTTAAAAGCTGTCCCGGCGTGAAGTACCGCCTAACCTTACTCAGGATGCCCAATTTTTTGGCTGCGGTCTTAGCTTTTTACTCATGTATCTCCCCTCTCTTAGGTAGCTATTACCTATATATGAAATGATTCTGAAATGATTGATTTATATAATAATAATTCTTTAGGCCGTCTTCTGCACATTGTATTGTACCTCTCTCTATGTTGTATGTTTTGTTTTTGTCCCGGGTGTGCAATAAAGTATATTTGTATTGTATTGTATTCTTTATTAAAAAGGTATAAAAAAACAAATATAAAAACATTACAATACAAAAATAAAATAATTACAAGATAATAAATAAAAATAGCAATACAAATATAAATAAAACAATCATTATAGGTTCTGTGCTACAAAAACTAAGGTAGCCTACTTTCGGTTGGCGCTCCGGTGTACAGACAGCCAATGCCTAAAAATCTGACTGTCCCACTCACTGCTTGGAGTGTGCTGTTGACAGAGGCACGCAACCTGTCCCAGAAGGACGTCACAATACAGCATACATAGCAGAAAATATGTCACTAGCGGTCATTCATACTGTTTCTGACTGCGCTCATGCTCACTTGTAAATAATAATAAATACATTATGATTTTTTTTAACTTTCTGACTGAGCTCAGGTTAAGAGCCCCCTCAAATCAATCGACGCGGGCGCAGACGAGGCGCAGAGGAAGCGCGGGCAGAACAAGCAAACTGTACTGTAGTGTACTGTACTGTACTATATTGGATGATAGTCGTTACTTCATGGCATACTCGTTTAATTTTTTAATTTTAAGGTCGATTTTTTATAGCAAAAACAAAATAATAATTAATATAACATATTACATAATTTGAGCGTCGCGACGGTTCGTTCTCACTAGGTGGTCGGTGGTCGTGGCTAGGGCACCAGACTCCCATGCGGGAGGTCCGGGTTCGAACCCACGCAGTGCCATGTACCAATGAGTTTTTCTTATTTTTCCAAGACTTACGTACATTTACCGACTGCACTAACGGTGAAGGATAACATTGTGAGGAAACCGGCACACTGGGATGACCAGTGTGTAAATGGAGTTGGCACAAAAGATCCTCAAGGGTCGAATGCCGCTGGTTTATTATCATAAGATAAGATAAAAGATCAAATATAACACAATAATTTGGAACTACTTACATCACAAAATAAGTAAGTAATATCAATTCCTACCCCATAAAGCCCCACTCCATAGGGCATATAAAATATTTATGTACGTAAAAACAATATAAAACTTCCACCCCTATAACATAGTAGAAATAAAACAGTAGAATATCTCCATAAAAGTACATGGATCACGGTTTGTTTGTGACCTCTACATTCGTATGTATGTGAGGTACTAGTGTACCTTACTGTGAGGGCATAATTTTTTGGAAAGTGACAAATTGAGAAGCCAATATTTTAAGAAATGAACATTGTGAACCTTGATTTAATGACCTTTGTATGTTGAAGGGAAGCAGACGAGCAACGGACCACCTGATGGTAAATGGTCACCGTCGCCTATAGACATCTCACCTCAACCACGAGGATCGAGGGGATCGACGGACATTCTGCGATTCCACAGGAGCTCCAAACTACTGTCGTGGAAGACGGTTAGGTCTTATGTCTTCGTAGGGAATAATACTCTGTGGTACGGACCATCTACTAACTCAAGTCAAGACACACAATGAAGAGCCAGTGTTATGGCCAGTTTTATGTTGCTCCAGGAACGAAGAGAGGTTATTCAAATAGACTCCCTATTCGAATACCCTTGATTAATATCAAATCAAGCCAAAAAAAATATTGTAAGTACCTTTTTTTACTCTACCGCCGCTTCGTAAGGTGCTATAGCTGAAAGGAAAGAAGCGGCGCAAGAAACTTTCAGCAGCACATCTTTTAGATAGATAGATAGATAGATAGAAACACTTTATTGTACACAAAAACAGGAAAAGTAAAAACTACAGGAATAATAACACGATATGTACAAAGGCGGCCTTATCGCTTAAAGCGATCTCTTCCAGGCAACCTCTTTTGAAATAAATATATCTTAATTATGAATACAATCATATATGTACACAATGTGCAGAGCTGGAGCTGAATTTAGGACCAAGCCTCTTCATCATTTAAGTAGTCATTTTTATAATAACGCTTTTTACATAAGATCCGTCTTATATGGGGATTTATTTTTGACATGTTTTCATTATGAATTTTTATTTTTATATTTTATCTATTGTATATAATTATTGAAAATTGCGTCATCGCCCCGTCACTTTTGTCCTTGCTGTTCTTCCTCTACTATGCCTAGAATGAAACATATTGATTAAAATCTGTAAAGTCAACAAGCGAGACTTTACCGAAGTTAACACATCTTGAAACTTTGTTGTCGATATGTTTGTGTGAGTTATACTAGCTCTAGTTTCCACCCTTTGAAAGTTGCTGTAACCAAATTAACCCATAGGGATGTAAAATATGAACTAAGAATGTTGAATCCCTTTTTCATAACAAATTAGATATAACGGATCTTACTCACTTCACAATTTTGGCGCTTATATTATACACCTGACTGCTGTTTTTAGGTGCATTTTGAAGTGTGACCCCACCGCGAGTGGCACACTTCATGCTCCTTATAAAAGGGAAGTGAGTAACACTCGTTAGCCCAATTCGCCTAAATTACAACGTTTGTAGTTCTATTTCTATCCAATTTCAATTTAGTTTTCGTTCCAATTCTATTTGGACACCAAATCGCATTCTGCTGACGCATAACTACCACTGCCACATTTCGATTTACTAAATCGGGCAAAAGTACTTGGGAGGAACTTATGTTCGATCGTTATATTTGACAGTTGAAGCGTTTTGTTACCGTTCAACTGCGATTCAGTATAAACTGAACGTTTTATTAGAATTCACACACATACGTTACTGTACGATCGATCGACTTGTTTGGAAGTTAACTGAGATTGGATCGTTAGTGGATAGTAGCATACGAAACACGTCATAATCTTATATAAAATCTTATATATGTGAAGTCCCAGGTAAATTTCGATAGCGCGTTCTACACCGTGCGCGTACTAATCATAGTGGCGCGTCGTGCGTCGCCCACAGAACGACAGAATGGACCAGCCCTTACACATAATAAATTATTATTATGTATTAGGCCAAAGACTTAAATTATTAAGTGGCGTATTATCTAAAAGGCGTATTCTATCTACTGCGTAATATTAAAGGTCCAGTCACACCAACTGGTCTAAAATTGGGTATATATCTAAAATAAGGGGCTTTATTAATAGTGGACTATTTCTGTTTCTTAATCGTTTAATATTCGAGTCGTGCCTGGCCCTGCGAAGCGATAATGGTTGGTCTTTATTGGAGATTTCGTTTTACAGTGAGGGCGAGCTAGCTTCGCAATTGAATAGACGGGTGTTTTTGATTATGTCAGCATTTGCTGATTTTTTTGCCAAATATGCATAGATATTAACGTAGTAGTCAAGTATCGGCATCTACATTAAATTTTAATGGGTTTTTTGTTGTTAAATGTGTTATAATGTATTTGGCAATAAATGTGATTCTATTCTATTTTTCTATTGGCAAAAACAAGACTTATTAGATTAAAGGTACAGCGGTTCTTAGTATTTCTTTTCTTACTCTACTAAATGATAGTTGGAACAATAGTAGATTGTCTAATTAGAGCGGGAAGGACCAAATCAAATTCCAGGGAGTCATTCATATTATTATGTCCTTTTTGTAACCATATAAATTAGCAAAATAATAAAAGAACAAAACAAAAACATCAAATTAATTTGGTACTTAAATGTTTCAAATTAAAATTTATCAATAGCTACAATATAGATAGGATTTTAATTTTAAAATATTAATCATCAAATTATCATCAGTCACGTATTTATATAAAATATTTCGACAGTTTGTTGGTATTCGGTATAATAGGTAGCGACCTGATTTTTGAGTAGGTACTTCTAGATAGATAATTATTCCCACATTTAGTGCAGGAACGTGGCATTTCCCGCACACCGCGCAGTAATCAGTCCAGAAAGGGGCCAAACTTTTGAGCAGGTGTAACATCCTCCACCTGCACTTTAATCAGTTTGCTCTCTCCTTTGTCTGCATAGGCCGGAATTTATTACCTCTGACACAAACCCCCCAAAATCCCAGAGGTACACAATAATTTGGAGCACATATTGTTTTTTGTCTAGTAAGTACTCAGGCTTAAAGAGCGTTGCAGCAGCTAGGACACCGGACTCCCATGCGGGTGGACCGGGTTCGAAACCGTGCAGTGCCATGTACCAATGAGTTTTTCGTATTTTTCGAAGACTTACGTACATTAACCGACTGCTCTAACAGTGAAAGAAAACATCGTGAGGAAACTTGCACACTGAGATGACCAGTGTGTAAAATGGGGTAGGCACAAAATATCCTCAAGGGTCGAATTGCCGCTGGGGTTATTCCCTCCCGGCCCCTATCATAATATACGATAAGAAAGTACTCGGGCAGCGTAAACCGTATTAACCATACTACCCCACTCTCCCCAGAAACTTAATTGCAGTGCCAATTCAAACTGGCCTGACTATAAATAAAGGAATACGGAATAGGAAATTGAAATTAAAGCCCAAGCTCATAATAATCCCATAGATCTACATTTAATTTCACGACATTTAATTTTCTGGGCTACAATACTTTACCTACCTACTTTTCATTCGCCGTCGGGTTAATTCGCCTTTAGTACACGCAGCGATTTTGAAACGGTATCGGGCCGAAGCCATATAAATCTAAAAAGCTGAACAAAGGGATTTCTATGGGCTAAACCGGTTCCGTTTCAAAATCACTGCAGTGTGCTAAAGACGTAAAACAAGTACCTACCTTCTTCTAAGTCATATTCCTCATTGCTGAGGGTCATGATCATTCTAAGGAATTAATCACATAGAACGACTCTCGTGGCAGATTTAATGGGGTGGTTTGCCATTGCCTTCCCCACTTCACACACTGGTCATCTCAGTGTGAATTTTTCCTCACGATGTTTTCCTTCACCGTTAGACAGTCGGCAAATGTACGTGTCTTTCGAAAAAACCGAAAAACTCATTGGTACATAGCATTGCCTGATTTCGAACTCGGACCTCCCGCATGGGAGTCCGACGTCCTAGCCACGATGCCACCGACGCTCCTACAAGAACACAAAATTCGTTTTTTTTAAATTGAAACTATAGTGAAACATTTTAAATTATACTTACGAGACGAAACGCCGCGACGTCAAATCGACATCGGCCGTTTCGCACTCTCCGTGATGAAGGCCTTCGAAACATACCGAAAGTAATCTTACGCTTTACAGTGTCTATATTTTCGTAAAACTAGTATATTTTACCTAAAAATCGTCAGTGTTAAGTGAACGTTGTATAAGACAGTGAAATGGGAGTGAAATACTACAGATGGTGTGGATCCGGCAACCTAACCTCCAATTGCACTTGGAATGCAAGACACTAGGCATTCCTAGTGCACATGACTCTCCCTTAATCTCGACGTTGGTAACGTTCGTAAGATTCTAACACGGTCATTGGCCAAATTGCAGAGTGTAAATCACTACCATTCATAAAAGAAGAAAAAAAGTATGTACCTATAGTCGTATATGTATAGGTATATTTTTTTTTACTCTAGCAACCTTTTATGATACATAGGTTGAAACGAGTTGAAAGCCCATCCACAGACCATAGAACCAGTCTGCTTTTCCCACATCTGGAACTTTGAGGACTGACAATGACCGGGAAAAGTAAAAAGATCTCACAATGGTAAGTCGGGATTATCTTAATTTTTTTAATTTATTGTTATTCTATACACACTCTTTTATTACTACTAAAGGCTATCGCATATTATAGCTGACCACTCATCGAAGACTACTTCACTTGAATTTAAAACCTACTGTATGTCAAACGATATAAAGCTCACATTTCACTGCTTTGCTCTGAGTTGAGTTGGTGCCAGGTTCGCGTCGAGTCGCTATAATATTCGATGGCCTTTATTAGCACAAGTAAAGAATCTCCATTATTACCAATGGTAAAGGATCTTATAGGGGCGTCCAAGTAGGGCCGTAGTTAGGAGGTGGCAATACCCTACCTTAAAGCCAGTTCCCTACCTTAGAAATACCATCAATGTGTATTTATTGTAATTACTATGAATACAAATAACAAGACATTTTATAATTCCGTATTATCCACGTGTTTTGTATTAATCATACTAATTGGGATAAACCCGACGATGGTTGCCCAAACCTGAATAATAATTAAAAATAATGTAAAAAATAATAACTAAATGAAGTACATAAATAAGATATTAAACGACAATGTATAAAGATATGATATGAATGACAAATAATAATAATATAAATATTTTAATACAATTAATACGGAATAATAGAATGAATTATATATTGTGCATGCCTGTAAATTAGTTTGTTTGGTAAATAAAAGGCCACTTTTTTAATATTTATTTATTTATACTAATTTCTTTGGTGTTTTTTGACGATGCATAGGTATACAGGGTTACACGAGCATTCTTTAACAAAAGGCGAACAGTTCCAGCGATAAATATACAAAGAATCTCATATCCCAAGAGGTAAAATTATGACGATGGAATTTAAAAAACACGCAGTGAAATTATGCCGATGGTGAAATTCCGCTGCGCGGCATATCATCATATCGTGAAACTATACCGATTGTAGATGGCGAATGTAAAAAAATGAACAGGTACAGAGACGCCTGACATGTCTTGTCATTGAGATATAAGACCTCAAAGTATCGCAGGCATAGTGAAAAAATTGCTAACTTTGACCTCCTTCCTCACCTCTCCTGATAATTCTAGCCAAATTCATTTGACTCCAAAATAAGCTTTGTCTATCGATGTTTTCAAAGATACTATTTGTTTTTACATATCTTTACAATTACCGAAGTTATTAGCTTTTGAAAGAAGACATAAAAGTGCACTCGATGCCCGAACCGACTCCCATACTTCAGGAGTTTTCACATCACACGTTGTTTGTTGTTATTTTCATTGTTTTCACAACAGTTTTCAGATGTTTTCACATCAAAAGAACGCGATTCGCGGCATATCTATTAGCCATTTTTATTAAATGCTAACATAAGGGGGTCGCCTTACCTAAGAACTTCACTGCCCTACCATAAATTCAGCTCTGCTACGGCCCTGCGTCCAAGGCGATCCCTTCGGGCAACTCAAAGGGAATCTCTAATAAGAGTTGTCAAACCGTCTTGAAGACGTGCGCCTGCGTCGGAAATCGGGCCTTAACACTGGGTCGTAGGGTGCACAATGCTGCGGATGGGAATAACTAATTGACTTCGCGAGTCTCTGTTTAGTAAGGGAGGTCGGAATTGTAGATGGGATGGATGTGGTACATTTTATATAATAAAAAGTAGGTAAGAAGGTCCAAAGAAGAAATTACCCAATTTTTACTTTTTTTTTGTATTATAAAGGAAAATACATATTTTCAGTATTCGGCGGGATTTTACTCTACAAGCTTATGTCAAAATCAAATAGTAGTGATGGGCAAATTCGCCCGCTCGCTAGTGTTGTGCGCGCTGTATCGATTTCGCTCATTAGTAATGAGTGCATAAAAGGTTTAAACTAAGGATGTTACGGAGCTTCGACTCCGACTCCAAAAGGTCGGAACTTCCGATTGATTTTACACCTCCGACTCCGGCTCCGATAATTTTAAATCGGAGGTTATACTGAAAATTTGTGAGCAAACATATTCAAATATCAATAATTATTTAAATAGTGAAGGACTACATAAAGGAACATGTATTATTGCCGCAAACGTCATCATAAAAAAGATTGACCAGTTCAGCTATAAAAAATAAAAAACGGTTTAAAACATCTCTCTTCTACCTCCGCCTCCGACTCCGGTTCCGATTCCGGTTCCGAAAAATCAAATTTAAAATCTTCGGTTTCGACTCCGGTTCCGGTAAAACTACCTCCGTAACATCCCTAGTTTAAACCCGTTCCATTGTCGATATCATCGTCATTATCGAGTATCGCTCACTTGGAACATGTTATAAAAATAAGGCCCTAAGTACTAAGTCGATCAGTACCCAGCAAAATGCCGCCTCCACCGTATTCTGGCACAAACAACTCCTGGTGACAAACGCAATAGGCTTTAGTAGAAGGTCAATATATTCGGGACCTCTAATTCTATTAGCCCAGGTTTATCTTGCTATCTCTAGCTAGCTCCTGTTACTGAAACAACTAAACTAAACTGAGGTAGGATAACAAACGTGGCACAAAATATTAATAAAGTTGGTGAGGAAAATTAACATAGTGGAAACAGCAAGATAATAAATGTATGGAGTGATAATGAGAGCGTAAAATGGCACCTACCAAAACGCAATGCAGTGGGCGGAGTCACACGTATAGACAGATTCATGGGACATTAATATCATGTCGTCAAGAAACTTCCAATTTAAGAAGAAACCTAAAATATTCCAGTATATTGGGCACCGATGACAGTTAAATGCAGGAGGGCAATTCTCGCAGCGTTCGATATATAAAAGTCGAGCGCTACGAACGTCTTGTCACGCTCACATATGTAATGTGAGTGAATGAGATAGGACTAATGTCTAATTCGAAATTCCACTACGAGAATCACCGTCCTGACCTATGATTTTCGCTGCATAAAAATAAAAAATAATTATGGTACTCAGTTTGTTTATGCAATGTACAAAATATACAATTATATTAAACAAACGACTTAGAATATCATACCACGAATAAGTAATTTCATAAAGGATATTTCTGCACATAAAAAAATTATTCATTTTCTTCAGTAATTTTTGGCCGCCATTATGTTTGTATAAACTGACCATGACTAGATTTTCAGCGACATGGTTTTCAACGGCCAGTTTGTATGGCAGAATCTATACATAGATAATCAGTGCAAGACTTGCAATCGGTGCGTAAAGTGAATGTCATCGTAGATTGATCAACCACTCAGCGAACGAACACATACTAATAAAACAAAAACAATAAACGACTGCCCCACATGGGCAGTCGTTTATTTCTTATATGGAATTACGTTTCCATAAATATTAGCTCGTTGAGTGGAAACGAAGTTTTTATTACAGAGACGTAGCCAGGCCGTATCTCTAAGGGACCCCACGCCCGAAAGTCCATAGATTGGTGGTATAACAGTTATTATTTCGTTTTAAAAAGTCACGTCGGGTTTTACTTTCGCGGCAATACAACAGCATTATTGACCTAGTAAAAAATATGGCGTCGATTCCGCGGTGGCCGCCAAATCTAAAGCTAAACCTATTTAATACAACTGTTACGCTCCCTCATATACTAGATTGTGTACAAATAAGCGGGATGTTTTGTTTATCAATCATCATTTACCTACCTTTACCTACACCGTATCCCAGGTTAACCCTGGGATAATTTGAATTAAAAATATGATTTAGAAATCGAAATTATAAACTAATTCTCAATAGAAACAAGAACAATGGTTATAGTTTTCAAATTATACAGCTTCAAAAAACTGCAACACCTCTAGAAATATTATTTTTAATTTTATCATTTAGTTTTCATTTTAATCGTCTACCTACTGAAATGGCTACAGGAATATTTTGTCCATATATTCTTCATACACGTGTTTTTCTCAAACCGGTGGGTGTTGATTCCCTGAGTACGGCTCTGCTATTTTTAGAGAGGAAATTAGAGAGTAAATTTCCTCTTCCCTCTGTAAACTGAAACCACAGGTAAAAGCAATAAAGATAGGAATAACAAACATTCCCTGCACATAAAATATGTATTCAAAAGTTGGTAAAAGCTGGTCAAAATGCGCGCACCTTTATTATCTAGGTAATAGCGACTTTTAACTACAGAATGTTAATTTACAAATCCACTATTAAATTCAGTGGTATGACTCTTTGCAGAGTTAGTCTGGGGAAGCACCACCCTTTTACCTTTTTCTGCCGCAAAGCGGCAATGCTTGCATTGCTGTGTTTCGATTTAGGGTAAGAGAGACAGTGTAATTACCGGCATAAGGCACTACGTCTGTCCTCAAGGGTAGACAGTACCCTTATGAAAACGGTTATACCCATACGTTTCTGTAACCGTTTCGTATCGGTAGTCGAAACTATAGGTAAGCGAAAGAGCGTCGGTGGCACAGTGGTTAGGACACCGGACTCCCAAGCGGGAGGTCCGGGTTCGAAACCCTGCAGTGATATGTACCCATGCGTTTATCGTATTTTTCGAAGACTTACGTACATTTACCGACTGCTCTAACGGTGAAGGAAAACATCGTGAGAATAACCTGCACACTGAGATAATTTAAATTAAGTATAAATTAATTGAACTGTGTAATATTTATCTTATCTTATGATAGGGGGCCGGGAATAACCCTGCGGCACTTCGACCCTTGAGGATCTATTGTGCCTACCCCATTTTATACACTGGTCAGTGTATAAAATGGGGTAGGCACAAAAGATCCTCAAGGGTCGAAGTGCCGCAGGGTTATTCCCGGCCCCCTATCATAAGATAAGATGATACCCCATTTTATACACTGACCAGTGTATAAAATGGGGTAGGCACAATAGATCCTCAAGGGTCGAAGTGCCGCAGGTTTATTCCCGGCCCCCTATCATAAGATAAGATGGGTAAGAGATTTAACCGGTAACCGCCAGGAATCGGTTTTTCAATCCCTGATTTCTAGAGTGGAGACTGCGTTTGGGCGGGCAAGCGTATTGTGGGACGCCTAAGCTCCTTGCTAGATGAAGCGACGATCTGTGCATGGTGGTCGACAGCGACTGTATGAGAAGAGCCGAAGACGGGGATCAATGGCGCGCCCTGGGAAAGTCCTATGCCCAGCAGTGGACTATGTATATCTATGTATATTTGGCAAAAGGGGGGAAAGTCAGCAAATGTTGACATACTCGGGTACCGAATATGCAGCGCTGCTTTTTATTTCACCCCTTATCCCAAGATGTTAGTGGGAACGATAGAGCAGTGGGTAAAAAAATTAAAATAAATGACTAAAAATCAAAAAGATTAAATACCTATGTGAAGAATTTAGGTAAGAAGATTAGAGTAGGCTACTGTTGAAGATAATGAATATAGGACGATTCTTCTGAACACTAAATACCTAAACAATACTATGATCTTACTGAAAACTCAACACAAAGCATCATCATTTAAAGACGTTATTTGCTTACATAATTAACTCCCTTTTTGCGCAAACAAAGAGCAGGCATGTCCAATTTAAAATATTATGTGGGCCAATTAATAGGATGGGGGAGGATCGGGCAGTTAAACGAGAGTATGTGGGACGCCCTAACGGACGACGTCCAGTCGGACGTCCCAGATACCGCTGGCGCGATGAAGTGGAGAAGGATCTGCGGGAGCTCCGGGCGCCTGACTGGCTCGAGACTGCGCAGGAGAGAGAGCGATGGCGCTCTTTAGTATCGGAGGCCAAGATCCACTTCGGGTCGCTGCGCCAGCGAAGTAAGTAAGTAAGTATGTGGGCCAATTAATAGAGGATTATGATTTTGGTGGGCCACACGAATAAAAAACATTATTTTTAACTTTATTATTGCAACAAAACAGATGAGCAAAACCCGACTTCTTAAAATCGCCCATAGACATCTTACCTCGTAATAAAGATTTAGATATCGCGATGTCGCTCATTACAGACGCTCCAAACAGATTTAAAATCAAAATTTAAATATATTCAAACTCTTTCGGACATTATTTCATTTCTTTTCTTTTTTTTATTTCTATAAATAGAATAAAATCTTAACTTGATTTGAGATTTCTTTGAGTACATACAAAGGAAGGAAAAAATAATGAATCGACTAAATATTTTACAGTATGATCACGAGGATTTTCTTTTCCTCGTGGTCATACTAGACTACCAGAAAACCCACATTTTTGTTGCACTGGTAACCTTGATTTACTTTAGATTTTAGTTAGTTAGTTGAGGAGCTCGTAGCCTAGTTGCGAGCACGGTCCGAAAGTGATCGTGCAGGTTAAGCATCGTTGGCGCGGTCGGTACCTGGATGGGTGACCGCTAGTGGCATATTTCATCTGAGCTCCTCTGTGCCTCGGAGAGCACGTTAAGCAGTCGGGCCCGGTTGTTGTCGTTCGACAGCAGTCGTTAAGCCATGTCAGAGGCCTACGGGCGGCCTGAACAACTCTGACAATAGGTTGCCCACTAACCATACGACAAGCAAGCAAGTTAGTTAGTTAGTTACTTAGTTAGACCTCAGACTTGAACCCACTGACCTGTAATATCTGTGTCTATAGAATAGATATAACAGGTCAGTGTTTGGACCTAAGTAAGTACAGTCATTTACAAGCTTATAGTATACCATCTGTCAAAAACATTCGATTAAATCTCAACCTTATGCCTGCGCAATATGATACGTTTCACATTCTCAAATTTTGACGTTTTGGGTAGGTTTATCTATGGTCGACTGTACCTATAAGTTGGCTCTCTACTCTTCAAACCAGAACATAGCAATGCAAGATTGCTACTTTGCCACGGAAATAGGTTTTTTTTATTGACTACTAAACCCGCATTTGACTTCGATCTCGCCTGATGGTAAGCGACGATGAGGTCGACGATGGAGTATGCGGGTCCAGTAAATGCCTATTCACGCTGGCCTTGAAGATCCCAAGGTTGTAGGTTTCGGGAATATAGGCGCCGGCAGGCTGTTCCATGTAAAAGGTAGTATTTGTGTAATTCTATCAAATAGGGCTGCATCGTCAGACCGCAAGTTGGCTATGCCTGTTCTAAACCCTAAATATTTCACGTGAAGCTTGAAACTTCAAACAAAACTACAAATGAAATGGAAAATTCAGACTGTGTAATACGCTGAAACGATTAAAATGAAAACCGCGACCGCTGAAACCGGTTTCACCGCAAAAGTTTAAATTATTGTTATATTTACATAATGAAACGTAGGGTCTAAAGTAAGAACGGCTCAGAATAGTCAAAAACTTTCCAGGCATCGATTTTTCTCGAAGCTTCTGGAAAACTCCAGACATTTCCAGAACCTTCGAGAAAGGCACGGAACACCATGGAAGCCTCTCGAACATACTAGAATGTTCTAAAACAATATACCGTAGTCTTTAGAAGAATTATTGGCTTCAGTTGACGCGGCATGTCACATACCTTTGATAATAATTTGATATTTAGTCTTTTATTTCTTAGCACTCTGGTCAGTTTCTTTGTGCCTTTATGTGTAAATAATTTATTATATTTTTATCCAAGTTTATCGCCGTTTTTCTTTATTAGTTAAAACAACATGGAAAGTTATGGAATCTTCTGGAAGGATAGGGATTCTAACCTAACCTAACTAATGTTTCAGAACGGAGACGAAGAGAGACCTATAAAAGCTTAAAAATAGGTTCATAGTTCTGGAATCAAAAATACTGGGAAGGTGCTAGTTAATGTTAAATTGGCGCGGATCGAGTGCAATTTTTCAGTGCTATTATAGTTTAATAGTGTGTTCTTGGATGAAAGAAAAAAATAGAGGAAGGGCGTTCGTTCCTTCATAAGTGTGTTATTGAAATTTCTACGTGTCTAACAAAGTTATTCGACGGCAAGTTATCTATTGGGAGTGGCAGAACCGTGGCCATGACATCCCCCCAACCTCAAAACCTGTAAGATTCCTCGAGGCTCAACTCGCCCTTGACCATTTTATTATTATTATTATTATAATCTTTATTACACACATAGACAAAATACAAAAAAATACTTAATAAACGGAAAAATAAAATATGTAATATACACCAATCCATACATATACATAAAATAATAAATAAAGTATAGAATTCATAAGGATAGATAATGCTCCTTTACTCTACTCTTGAATACTTCCGAGGACGGACTTGCACGTATAGCATGTGGCAGTGAATTCCACAACCTTACTGCATGGACAGTGAACGAGCCATCGTAGCGACTGGAGACGTGGGTAGGCATTTTGAGTACTAATTTCCGTTTTCAGAAACCGACCCCTCCCAAAATATTTGTCTCTATCCGCCCCTGGTCTCTTAACATCATTAACAAGATTGCCCCTACAATCACCACACCATTGTTCGATACCCTCGTATTCACTACAACACGACGCTTATCTGACGCCATGAAAGCCTCAGTCGACGAGTAATGGGCTGAATTAACGTTTATTATGCAATCAATGGGAACAATTCGCGGCTGTAGTGTGAATATTTATTGAAATCGTGCTTATTGAATCGAGCGATTTTGGTACTGCCATGACGGTTCTAGGATTTCAGTTTGGGGGAGAGGGGTAACCATGGTTACATAACTTACCCGTATCACAAACCATATCGATGGTTATAATGACATTTAAACGTGTTAACAGCCTATTAATGTCCCCACTGTTGGCACAGGCCTCCCCTTGCACAAGGGGATACGGGCCATGATCCACCAAGCGGGCACAGTGCTGATTGGTAGATTTTATCACCGCCTGGTTTACCCTAATCTACCCGGATCTTTCTGCAGAGCTACTGCTGCGGCCGCGCTTTTTAGGCCTGGACTACACGACAACGGTTCCTAGGCCGGTATCGGTCGTTTCCATGGAACCGGTGCTTCATATAAACTCAAACAACGCGCTGTCGACTACACGTATAACAGTTCCACTTGGAACCGGCCAACCGAGTTGGCGGGGCTTGAGCGCAGCGCATGAGTTTGAATGTAGTCGACTACACGGCCGGTACCGGTACTTGAACCAAACCGTCGCTGGAACCGCCGTCATGTAGTCCGAGCCTTATAGCCTCAACAATGCGCTGTCGACTACACGTACAACAGTTCCACTTGGAACCGGCCAACCGAGTTGGCGGGGCTTGAGCGCAGCGCATGAGTTTGAATGTAGTCGACTACACGGCCGGTACCGGTACTTGAACCAAACTTGTCGCTGGAACCGTCGTCGTGTAGTCTGAGCCTTATAGCCTCAACGAAAGCCGCTCAATTCAATAACAGCGAAACCGTCAGCGGAATGTTCCTGGCTGTGTCAGCCGCGACTATGAATTGCAAATAGGGTTTAACAGCCACTTTCCGCTGGAACTATTGCTTAATTTATGGTAATACTTGACACTGGCCACTCATAGTTCAGGAAATCTTATTTAGTGAATTTTAAAACGACTTGGAAATTTTAAATCTCCGTTTTGCACAATTTAAATGTTCCGCCGCGCCCCCGCGACGGGATTGTTTCTACTAAGATTTATAGAAAAGGCCGGTTTACATTGGTCAAGTTTTTAGCAAAGTACAGTTCTCGCCACTTTCCGTTCGGTTTACACCACTGACCTTACCCACTGCAATGTCATTGCATGGTTTCGAACCCGGACCTCCCGCACGGGAGACAGGCGTCCTAGCCACTACACCATTGATTGTCTGATGTAATGACATAATGAACATTAAATCGATTTTTTTAGAATAATTATATTAAAAATATAGATAAATAGATACATTTTATTGTACACAATTATATAGCGTCGGTGGTCTAGCGGCTAGGACGCCGGACTTACATGCGGGAGGTCCGGGTTCGAAACCATGCAATGCCATATGTACCAATGAGTTTTTCGTATTTTTCGAAGACTTACATACCTTTACCGACTGCTCTAACGGTGAAGGAAAACATCGTGAGGAAACCTGCATGTCTATGGAAATTAAAGGTTTCCGAAGGCTTGTGAAATCCACCAATCAGCACTGGGCCCGCTCGGTGGATCCCCCCCTTATGCAAGGAAAGGCCTGTGCCCCAACAGTGGGGACATTAATAGGCTGATGATGATGACATAGTGACTTAAAATTACAGGAATAGTAGCATTATGTATTAAAAACTGAAACCGAGTTGCCCTGCAAGATGTCAGTGCCGGTATTTTGTTACCTAGGTCTCTAATGGTAGCATCTGATGGTATTGGGTATTATATTACCAAGTAACAGTCCTCTACGCGCCGTAGCGTCAGCGTAGCAGTCTCGTAGCATGTTCTACAAACCGGGGTATTCCTCGTCGCCAAACAGTATACGGTATTTTATGGACTTAATTAGGGGAATAAAAGTAGTGAAAAAAAGTTTAGTACGTTTAAATCACAAGGCTGCCTTTTCAACAAAGCTGTGTGAGGAAGCGAGGAAAAAATCCGCCAATAGGATTGCTCCATTTTAATAGTGACGTGATAATGAGGTGATCTTATTAGTGGTTTTTTCCTCACCATCTCGCTTCCTCGCACAGCTTTGATGGAAAGCCAGTGTATTGTACCCTTTTATCATTTTAGTACGGAATTCTAATTATATGGTCGTGGTTAAACTTGTTACTATTGGAAAATTATATTATAATTGGAAATGTAATTTATAATTTGTAAAATTTATATACATATTATACTAAATTTAAATAATTTTAATTTATAATGTTTTATTATAATTAATTGCGGGTTTGCTGAAAGAAATCTCTTTTAGAGATAAGTTCACCCTTTGTACAATGTCTCATTTTAATTGTAATACACTTAGTATTGTTGTACAATAAAGTGTAAATAAATAATAATAAAAAATAAAAAAAAATAAAAAAAAATTAATTGTTAATTTAATTTATTATATGTTTTCTATTCTATGGGACTAGTGCCTGAAATAAAGACATTTTAATTTATTTTAATTTTAAACAATATACACTATACATACATATACTACATAATAATATGTAGTTAATAAAATACCTAAGAAATTTTAACAAAAAATTTTGGTTAAAAAAATCCCTACCTTGGCCAAGTTACCGATACTTTGAATCATCCTACAAGTCATCAATCATCTGCACCTACTATAAACTTCAGTAAACTTCATTCCATAAACTTACAAGCAATATTTAACCGTCATTTTGAACTAAACTATTACATGAACCATTATTTTCCTGGAGTTGAAAGGTAGTCAGCTCCACGAGGGGATAAATGAAGCAAGTTGCACTCGGGCTAGAAGGAAACAAATCCGCCTAGAATGGAGCAAGCATCATCCGTTTTTACATGGTTGTTATTCTATCAAATGAGTTATGACACCCCATTTATGTAAAGGAAAATAGAAATCTACAGTGACCATGGAATTACAAAATACTACGGATGTAGTTAGTATTTAATACCTCTATGTATAACGATGGAGCGTATAGACTTTGGAGCGTCAGTGGCGCCGTGGCTAGGACGCCGGATTCCCATACGGGAGGTCCGGGTTCGAAACCATGCAATGTCATGTACCAATGAGTTTTTCGGTTTTTTCGAAAGACTTACGTACATTTACCGACTGCTCTGACGGTGAAGGAAAACGTCGTGAGGAAGCCTGCACACTGAGATAACCAGTGTGTGAAATGGGGAAGGCAATGGAAAACCACCCCATTAAATCTGCCACGAGAGTCGTTCTATGTGATTAATTCCTTATAATGATCACGACCCTCAACAATGAGGAAAACGACTTAGAAGACAGAGAAGTATAACGATGACATTTCTTTTTTCTATGTTTTTTGTTGACATACGTGGATTTTACCACACCGAGGCGGCGAGATTGACTTGATAAACAGAATACTTGTTTGGTGATCGACTTCGTATTGTAGAATAGAATAGAATAGAAAAATGTTTATTTCCTGCCTGCAGCACACACACAATTCCACTTATATATTATACAATAATATACAAGTGTATAGATATACATATATACTATACAATGTATTCTTAAACTAAATTAATAATAATGCACGGCGTATGCTGCAGCACCAAATAGGCCTCAGCTCAGCATAATGCCATACTCTAGAGTAGTCTAGAGCATGGCGCTGATATTTATCTTAAAGTAACTAAAACAGTTACAAGTTACGTCATTAACAGCAGTATTAAATCGATTTGATACTCAATAATATGAATTCAAATTATATAAAATTACAAGTTTTAGTTACAGTGTCGGTCAAATATTTAAAATAAAAACATAATAGTAGGTACAGTATTGTATACCGTCAAATAGAAATAAAAAATAAAATTCAGTGACAGATTTAAAAACTAAGATTTTGGTGCGCTGTCAGTCTGTTTTCAGTTCTGTCATTATTGCAGGTTTGTTATCCAACGCATTAACTCTTGTTTCATGACATGACATAGTTGTATAGTTAGGTCTGGCCGTTAATATAAACCGTCTACCACAGGTCAACCTATCCAAAACCTCAAACCAAACAACAATTCCGGGCACAATAACTCACCCCCCTCACACACACCCTCTCACGCACACACCCCTCACACACACCCTCTCACAGACACGCATACTTAATTATTTAATTAATTGCATAACCTTATTATGTCATCATAATTTAGATATATCGAAAAAGACTGGCCGTCACAACACATACCGTCTGCATCAATAAATTATTATTTTTTATAAATTATTAGAGAGCCAATATTTTCACCCAAATTATTTTTTCTGCCAATACCACTGCTTCATGCTGTCTTCATCACGTCGACCGTTTGTCTCCAAGCACAGGGATTTGAGTTTGAATTTAATCCTAATAATGCCGCCGCAAGCATTGCAAATGCACAATGCACAGTGGTGCGCATGTAAGGCAAATTTACACGTTATTACGCGAAACCTCGTCGGCCGCTGAGCCATGTTAATTTTATATACTGCACACACTGTGCAGCTACTGAGTGTGGGTTTCAGGACGGAGATTCTCATAATGGAATGTCGAATTCGACATTAGTCCTATCTCATTCGCTCACATTACATGTGTGAGCGTGACAAGACGTTCGTAGCGCTCGACTTTTGTATGTCGAACGCTGCGAGAATCGCCTTCCAGGACGGCGATTCTCGTAGTGGAATGTCGAATTCGACATTAGTCCTATCTCATTCGCTCACATTACATGTGTGAGCGTGACAAGACGTTCGTAGCGCTCGACTTTTGTATGTCGAACGCTGCGAGAATCGCCTTCCAGGACGGCGATTCTCGTAGTGGAATGTCGAATTCGACATTAGTCCTATCTCATTCGCTCACATTACATGTGTGAGCGTGACAAGACGTTCGTAGCGCTCGACTTTTGTTGTCGAACGCTGCGAAAATCGCCTTCCAGTAGATAATATAAGAAACCAAACAGACTTTCTAAAGAAAGGTCAGGTGCGGTCAACTATTAACTGAAGTATGGAGTGATTGATGAGTGTGGAATACAGAAATCGGACTAGTGGCGCTCTCTCCTCTAGAATGATGATGTGAGCATTGCCAGCGAGCCACGAAGTTAAACCATAGGTCATATATTTTCATACATTTGACATTTCAGTACCCGACTAATGTATGGGAAATGCTCAAATCGCGTGCGCGAACTGGCAGACGCGGTTTCCTTATAAAACTTCTCTAGCGAGCAATCTACATAGAGGTGAATTTCAAAATCTTTGGTGAGGAAGAAGCGAGAATGGTTTGTCAGGATCGTTGCAGGTGAACTCGGCGCCGCGTCTATTTTCTTGAGTTGATGAATTCGCAATCACACAATAATAACTGCGATTTTTGATCGGCCTTACAAAGAGCTAGGCCTTATATGGCTCACCCACTATTATACATCATGTTTTATACTTCGAT
Source organism: Hofmannophila pseudospretella (assembly GCA_947369225.1). Taxonomy (NCBI): domain Eukaryota; kingdom Metazoa; phylum Arthropoda; class Insecta; order Lepidoptera; family Oecophoridae; genus Hofmannophila; species Hofmannophila pseudospretella. The sequence continues at coordinate 2,397,927 of OX376324.1, forward strand.
TATATCTATTGGTAAATTTAGACAATGTGCACGGTTGTCCCAGGAGATCCTTATGCCTATTTCTACCACAAAGCAGCAATGCTGCTGTGTTTCGGTTTGAAGAGTAACAGAGCCAGCATAATTACTGGCACATGAGACACTCTGTCTAAGTCCTCAAAGCAGTCCTCAGCACATCGAGAACATTCTTACATGTGAGATGTTTATTGAAGACGGTGACCACTTACCATCAAGTGGAATGAAAACCATACCTATATTTCGATTAGGTATGCAACGCTATGTTAATTTTTAACTAAATCGAAGACATAAGGAGTCCCAAATTATTTGTTAGAAATATTCTATAGAAATAGAATAAGATACAAGAACAGTCTCTATTTGCCAAGTTCCAGAGTAGACTTGTATAAAAAGAATTCCTTCTGTATGGCAATTTTAGTGAATAATGATCTGCCTAGTCGCCTTAAAAATGGTCCTGCTAGCCAATTTAAAACTAATATTTCCAAGTGGCTTCTAGACAAATGTTATTACTCCATAAAAGAGTATCTCAACGACACTAACAAATAGCAGAAAAGATTTGCACACCGTTGTCGGTGGAACATATGATACCTATGCTTTTAAATCACCTGTAATTTTCACTATGTTCTGGCAAATAAATTTCATTTTTTTTTCTGTTTTTAGTGGAAAACAAAACATCAAGGTTTATACAGGCTGCAACAAAACTAGGCGTTATCTATCCGGACTTGTGTAAATGAGCCATAATCTGATACGGTCGAACGAAACCCTCCAGGGTCGATGGAGGCCTTAACACATTATATGTTTCCATTCCAACACCCCTCGAGCTCTACATTATGCAAATAGCGGAAGCTGATGCCCCTAGATCATAGAAATTAAAATACATTAGAAACATTAGTCCAGCAGCGATCAGGCGGGACATGATGAGCCGCTCCTAGATCCCTGGCCCCCCACCTTCAATAGTTTTTTTTATATTTCGAAACCCTTATTCATAGGGAGCCTACTCTAGTCCACTGCTGGACATAGGCCTCTCCCAGGGTGCGCCAGTCGTTGCCAGCCACCTTGCGCAGATCGTCGCTCCATGTAGCAGAGGGACCCACACTACGTCTGCCCAAACGCGGTCTCCACTCCAGAACTCGTCTACCCCAGTTGTCGGTTCTGCGACAGATGTGACCGGCCCACTGCCACTTCAGCTTGCTAATCTTATGAGCTATGTCCCTTATTACGAATATGAGGAAAGGGAACAAAGGGTTAAGAAATTTTAAAAAACCTACTTAAGGTTTAAATGGAGCCGGGGTACGATGTATTTTTTATTAAGGAAAACAAACAGCTAAAGTAGTACATAATAATAATAGACAAATGTAAATATAATGACCTGTGTAAGTACAAGATATTTTATACTGAATTAACTTGTTGAACAAAATATATTCAGATACCCTGAGGAATTTTTGAATCTGACACCATATTTAGTTACCTACAACCTGTAGACAATAAAACCACAATGGCTTCCATTCCGCAGCCAAATCTAAAGCTAAACCTAAATATGAAACAGTAACACTCACTCAATACTAGATTGTGTATGAGTGAATGAAATGAATGAATGAAAATTGCACAAAATTAGTGTGATACAAGGCGATTATTACAATCTAGGCGGTCTTATCGCCAAGAGCGATCTCTTCCAGACAAGGATGACGTTTCGTTTAGCGATCATCGCTAAATTTCACGGCCACCCCGGAATCGATGCCAATATCTTTAATTTATGTGCTCTTGGGAAATATTCTACCGACTTATTAAATTAATTTTGATGGATTTGGGACTTGTTGTTCATTCGGTCCCAAATAATTATTTTTAGGGATTTAATTAAATTCTCGTTACGTAACGTTTAATTTAAGGGTGAGTTCGTTTGAAAAAAAAGTCGAAACTTCTAGCTCATCAACTCATCTGTCCAATCAAAATATTATTACGGTTCGTGAATACAAATTCTCTGTGCTATCGTTAGGAAAATTTATTAAAATTACTACTTGCCTACTGTAATTAATTTAATTACTTACGTTTAAAAATGGCTTCTGTAATTTTGCAAATTTACTGATAGGTACCGAGATTTCTACGTGACATTATAGAAACTTGACTTAGGTAGGTAGGCCAATTAAGTACCCAGTATTTAATTTATCTGAGTAATTTCAGGACATAAAGTCAGATTTTCTCGTTTTATGCCCTCCAAAACATACTAGGAATTTCAAAAGTACTAAAATAAGTAATTTCCAAAATATACATATTTGCTAACGCTTATTATTCATTAGAACGTCGATGGCGTGGTGGCTAGGACGTCGGACTCCCATGCGAGAGGTCCGAGTTCGAAACGAGGCAATGCCAGGTCCAATGAGTCATTCGGTCTTTTCGAAAGACTTACATACATTTACCGACTGCTCTGACGGTGAAGGAAAACATCGTAAGGAAACCTGCACACTGAGATAACCAGTCTGTGAAATGGGGAAAGCAATGGAAAACCAGTCCATTAAATCTGCCACGAGAGTCGTTCTATGTGATTAATACCTTAGAATGATCACGACCCTCAGCAATTAGGAATACGACTTAGAAGAAGAATATTCAAGGCCAGAGTGAATAGGCATTTACTGGACCCGCATGCTCCATCGTCGACCTCATCGTCGCTTACCATCAGGCGAGATCGAGATCAAATGCGGGTTTAGTTATACATAAAAAAAAAAAAAAAATATTCGAAAAAGAAGATATTCATTACTTTATCACTACATTGAAGCGAATATATCCAGTCGTAAGTTTTCGAAAGAGCCTAGTAAACTTTTGAGCGCTTTTAGAATATGTGGGTGTGTGCGTGTGTGTGTGTTAGTGTGTATGTGTTTGATGGTGTGTGTGTGTGGGAGAGAGAGGATGAGTGGGCGTGTAAGAAGGTGTGTATGAGAGAGGAAGGGTGTGTGGGCGTGTATGTGTGTTTTTATTATTATTGTGTCACCTTTAAAAAATTATCCGTGCCCTCGTTCGTAATCAAGACCACTAAGCCAATCTCGTACTATTTTCTTTATAACGTGTTTTGTTTTCGAGTTACCAGTTTGATAGTGTTGTCTATAAGAGGGAACTTACATCCCCAGGCGATGCTGCACATCAGGATCTACAACCAGATCCAAGTGGGCATAGCACATCGAACCCTGAGCCCTCACATGTTCACAAGACAATTTGTCCTCGGCGCGATTTCGTCGCTAGAATTAGCGTTTAAAAAACAAAGAGCACAATGCGCGAAATTAAATTTTGAAGGACGCCCTTTTTAAAACATTCATGACGCGGAATATGGCATAAGCGGTTGACATGTAAGTATTTATTTGAAATTGAAATCGTTTATTTAGCGCTGTAAACACTAGAATACAGAATACAGAAGTATACAAAGTTTAATACAGGCAGCACAGAACATCTGGTGTGGTACAGTGCCAAAAAGGGTACACCAGCTCAGCATAATGCTGAGGCAAGCCACAGCGCTGATTTTCAGCTGGCCCCTCAGTGACTGCACGGACGAAGAAAGCAACAGTGTGTGCGTGTTGTGCATGTGTTGTGTTGTTGTGCTTTATTTCTCAAAGATGCTCGGAAATGTGCTCAATACATTCGTATTTTGAGCTAGGGAAGTACATACTTCCTTCTCGAAGCCAAATACTTATTTTTTTAATAGACAACAGTAATGGTTTGTTGCAGTTTTTTTAAGGCAAAGGGAACTGAGCCTATACAGCCATGTCTGACGTAAACAACTCTTTCAAGTCTTCATTAAAATGCTGGTGTGACACATTTCAATGCTATCTGGGAGAATCTTCCACGACTCTGCGCGATCCGAACCTAAGAAGGCGTCCCGGACGCAGTATAGGTCTTCAAAATCCAGCCAAGTACCAGTCAGCGATGTCTCAGATAGTGCTGGCGTTTATAAACGATGGTGGCCGCTTACCGCTTAATTAACCATCATGGTGTACAGTCATCCACAAGCTATAGTATACCATCTGTCAAAAACCTTCGATTAAATCGGCGCTTTAATATACATTTCAGATTCTCAAATAGGTCGACTGTACCTACTGCTGATCTGCTGAACCTATTTATAAAAATATACTCGGTGCAAGAAAATTGATAGATTTTCGATAACCTATCAATGGTATGGAAAATAACTTATTGCAAGTTTTTAACTATTTATGGACAAATCGTAATAGATACTTTTGCTAGGTGGCGTCATTTTAAGAAAAGACAAGAAAAGACTTGCCAAAATCAAAATTAAGTCTACACAGTTCTGGACCGTTCGTTATGTCTATAAAAATATATAACAAAATTTCACAAATCATCGACATTGAATTAAAAGACTCGATATTCAATAAAAGGTTAAAGTTATATCTTCTTAACAAATGTTTCTATTCACTGCAGGAGTTTTTTGATGATAAAAACAATACCCAACTTTAAAATCAATTATAACTTTTAATGACATTTAATTTAATTTATCTCGTTAGCATTTATTACTATTATAATTTCTTATTAATACTGCGGTGCCCTACTCAGGGTTTCATGTATGAACATATTATAATATATTTTTAAGACCAATTGTAACACATGAAAAGCAATAAAAGGTATAAGGCGACTTAATTTTATTATGAAGTCTAACAAAAGAGGTATAAAAACGCCCATGTCTTTTGCTTGTACTACAAGATTCAGGAGCGAAGGACACAAACGAACTCGACAAGCTCCTTAACCCCACACAATAGAGTCGAGAATCCAACGTTTGCGACTAACGAGTATTTGATGTTCTTTTACACATACATGATTTAAATGAATACGTAAAGGCTGTTACAAATATGGTCATAGATCCGAAATTGTCGATAACCAAGCTTTTGTTTCACAGCTTTTAGCAAATCAGGGGAAAAAATGTTTCCCAGTTTCCACACGGGGAAATTATCCTCGGTGCTTTTGTATGTTGAAGGAAAGCAAACAAGGTTAACAGGTCACCGTATGTCACTATCGCCCATAGACATCTCACCTAACTATATTGTTATTAGAGGATTTTCGAAGCACTGCATTCCTCGTGGACATAGATGCTGTGCCTCATGTGCCCTGCACCTTTGAAAGTATAATACCTACATGAAGTGAGGAACGAACGTTTTACCCAAAAATGAATAACCTTACCCACGATAAAAGTAGTCTAAACTGTACTAAATCAAAGGTTGGCTGGAAGAGATCCCTATGGGATAAGCCCGCCTTGGACATGTTTTGTTGTTTTTTATTTTCTGTGTATTTTTTTGTGTACAATAAAGAGTCTACAAACAAACAAATGAATTGTTTGTTTGTAGCCTGTAGTAATGGTATGTTGGTATGGTAATGGTAATTTGTAGAAATGGTATAGGAACGCATAGAGGACAAACAAACAAACAAATGAATTGTTTGTTTGTTTGTCATCTATGCGTTCCTATACCATCCGATTCCGATGAAACTTTGGTAAGTTGTTGTGCGCAGGCCCGCGAAGGTTTCGGACTCAAAAAGTCCCCAGCCAGTACTTAATAAAAATAAAACAATAGGTACCTACCGTTGGGTATTTGTGAAAATTGAGTCATTATAGTAGGTACCTACGGGGAACGGGAAATTTTGAAACGAATGTGCGCCTTGCCCCATTTGTTACATTTTTACACCCTGTATATTTTGTGTGATTCTTCCGTAAAGTTCAATAAAGCGAATACACTTGATATGATAATTCAATCAAACGATGCTGTCTTCGATTCCTTCCGTCGTGCTTCTATCAAATGCTTTATTCTTCTATTGATTCTTACATTCTCAAAGTCACTGTGAGGTATAGATACTGAAATGAAAGGCAGAGATTGTCGCCTTCCTGGTGTCTTACCCCCAACAAGCAATGTAAAACTTTAGCTCACCTGAATAGTTAGTTATCCGCGTTTGAGAGCAGAGTCAACCCACCATCACCATAAACTGAAGCGAATCTTGCCGCGTTAAATCCATTCACAGCAATCGTATGGGTTATTTCCTGATCCAATTGGCAGTAAGCGGGTGCACACACAGAAATAGCAAGAAAGAACGAAAAACATTTATTTAACATTCATCAGCAGCCTTCTCTAGTCCACTGCTGGACACAGGCCTCTCCCAGGGCGCGCCATTGAGCCCGATCTTCGGCTCTTCTTTTGCGCGTTGGCGATCGCAGTAGCCGGGTCGCTTGCCCCGATGACGCTGCTGCCCGTCATCGTGCTTCTGGTATTTTAACCCAGCCAGAATTTGAGTGGTTATACCGCCACTAGTCGGTCGCCAGGGACTCGTTCGCTAATCGGCAGGATGCACCACGTGCAGGTGAGTTTGGCATTTGGAGGTTATGGTAAGCGGAAGCGGTTATGGTAAGCGGAAGCGGTTATGGAAGCGGAAGCAGTTATAGCACAAACAATAGTCATAAAATCACATAAATTAATTAAGTGTTCATAAAAAAACAACGAGCTTTGGCGCAAACTGTCACCGATAAGAATCTCGGTGTTTTTGGGAGAGCACAACTGGGATAATAATAAATACGCAATAATAATTATCAAAAAAGAATATATTTAGCGTTCTATAAAATTCATTTCGATTGCAATTTACCTACATTAAATAAATCTATATTAATTATTACAACGGTGATCGTACTACTTAAAACTAATTACATAGATAAGGGGGCGTCCATTAATTACTTGAGGCGTTTAAGGGGGGGAGGGGGTCGAGCCGAATCTCACCCAATCTCACGTGGGGGAGAGGGGAGGTCTCGGCAAATATCACGTAATTTTATTTTTCCGCAAGGAACAGTGTAAAATTGCGAGAAAACTTGGTTAAATTAAGTAAAACATGTTTCTCCACTATAATATGGCTAAATCCTACACAATAATATTTATACGGTTTAAGGTTTAAGACATTTATATATTTATATATTTATCACGGTTTATTAACAACGTATTTACACTAAAAATACGCATTTTGAAAAATCTCACGTGAGATTAGGGGGTCGAGCCAAATCTCACGACATCTCACCAAGGGGGGAGGGGGGTCGAAAAATCGCCAAAATCGCCTCACATAATTAATGGACGCCCCCTAAGTAGATAACACAGGATAATAACGAAATCATTAACCAATTATTTAACAGGAGTTCAACTCAAGAACGAAAAATATTTTCAACTGTCCGTACAATCGCTCGATTCAGTCACTATTTTGAAGAAAAAAATTAGGTTGTCATATTTCTTTCTGCAATAATATTCCTGATGATTTCGTTAACACCATATGTTTTATTTATATATCACAGCACAGCATGAAGAAAAGAACGCGCGCTCACCCTACGAAGGGAGACTATTTTGCTTTCATCCAAATAGCAGGGGAAAAGTAATTACATGTCAAACGCGCAACTAAGCTAGCAGTAGCAAAAACGAAGTTAATTCTAATTAAATATTTGGTTAAGATTATTTTCTTCTTCAGACTGTTTTCGCTTCGACTCTCGAATTATTAGTTTTTATCAGCTACAAAAAAAATTTGTCCGGTTTCTTGCTTATCATATGGTTAGTGGCCAACCTACTGTCAGAGTTGTTCAGGCCGCTCGTAGGCATCTGACATGGCTTAACGACTGCTGTCGAACGACAACAACCGGGACTGACTGCTTAACGTCTCCGAGGCACGGAGGAGCTCAGATGAAATATGCCACTAGCGGTCACCCATCCAGGTACCGACCGCGCCAACGTCGCATTACCTGCACGATCACTTTCGGACCGTGCTCGCAACTAGACTACGAGCTCCTCCGGTAATTCGTATCGTTTTGCTTCGTTTAATACCATTCTACGGTTATTATGTCACTTTAAGATGTAAATAGATTTCCACGTTTGACCACAATCTCACTTGATGGTAAGTGACGATGAGGTCGAGCATGGAGCCCACGGACCCAGTAAAAGATTCAGTAGAGATTTCTGCTATAATTTATATTGCCAGTTAGTGTAAACTTGAACTAAAAATTAAAAAGCTGTATTAAACAAACTAATCTAAACAAAAAATCTTAATACAAAGTATTCCTTTTTAGTTTTTTTGTTTAATTCATGCAGTAAGTGTGAACTTGAACTCAAAATGAAGCTGTATTTCAACAATGAGTTCTGTAATGAACATCCTATATTCCTTCCTACAACAAATAAATATTTGCAGTCTGGAACCATCGGCGCAAGGTTGGCTGTCTATCTGTATTTTATAGGATACATTTCGGAGAGTGCGCATCGGAATTGCACGACCTAATTCCAGCATCTCCATTCCGCCTTCGGACTACCAGGCGCGGGGAGGGGTTCCATCCTTATGTTGTTGATATCCCATCTGCTCGTACGAAGCGATTTGCTTCTTCGTTCCTTATGCGAACGGCTAAGGAATGGAACAGCCTGCCGGCGTCTGTATTTCCCGAAACCTACAACCTTGGGATCTTCAAGGCCAGAGTGAATAGGCATTTACTGGACCCGCATGCTCCATCGTCGACCTCATCGTCGCTTACCATCAGGCGAGATCGAGGTCAAATGCGGGTTTAGTAGTCAATAAAAAATTAAAAAATTGATTTTGTATACCTAAGTGAGTCTGTCAGCTTTGCCGTTAAAAGATTTGAGATCTAAACTGATGCCAAGTTGAAATAAAGTTCTTTTAAACCGATTTACAGAAATATATAACATTGTTTAATTTATTAGATACCGCTGGCGCGATGAAGTGGAGAAGGATCTGCGGGAGCTCCGGGCGCCTGACTGGCTCGAGACTGCGCAGGAGAGAGAGCGATGGCGCTCTTTGGTATCGGAGGACAAGATCCACTTCGGGTCGCTGCGCCAGCGGAGTAAGTAAGTAAGTAAGTTTAATTTATTTCAAATGAAAAAAAATGAGTTCTAATAGTTTTTGAGTATGTTTGTTTGAGACAGAGATGTTTCTGTATAATTGTTTTATGCAGCTACACCTCAAAATTTCTGCGTTTAATCATAAAATGTGTAATAAAAAAATACGCTGGAAGCTTCCATCTCGTTAAATAAAAGTTAAATGAACCACATGTTGCGGTGCACGCCATAAAAAGCGCGAATTTGCATCGCAGTTTAATTTCAACCCCAATTTAAAGCAGTTTTACTGCAACACGTGTTATAAACGCTGGGTTTTATAGTCGTGGTGTAAGAAGTTAAGATTTTTTAAATCACAACAGTGGATTTTAGAATAAGCTTTACTATGAACACGCTATGAAGCTCAGCGGTGAGCTGAAAGTAAAAAACCGCCAATAAGATGGCTTCTTTATTATGTCATACGATCAAAGCGATCCTTATTCACCCTAATGGTTTAATGTTGCCACGGAAAATTCAAATCCCCTAGCGACACACGATGGGGATATTTTACGCCACTGAATTTCTAATAAGTTACGTCTTTACCACGTTGCAAAGGGAGCGAAACGGAAGCGGATCGAATAAAATAAAGTTTCTGCTGCGATTTTGAAACGATGCCGTGTGCTAAATGCGTTACAGCTTTGATTCGTAATGTAATAAGCACTGATCGGAGTAGGTAGGGCTCTTTCGGGTCAATGTCCTCAAAGGTTATATTAATATGGATATGATTTCGGGATCCCGTTTTAAGTTAAGCAAATGTTGTAAATTACTTTTATAAACTTCGCCCTTACTCGGCGGATTACGATTTTTTTTAAATTGTGAACTTACGAAGAAGTTAAAACACTACCATAGGTACACTAGCGCCATGAATCTTAAACAAAATATTTCGCCACCAATCTTAAATGTGTATCAAAACAAATATAACATTAAAAATCTAAATAATATATTTATTCAATCCCGGAAATCCCGGGATTATTGGGCATACTTATCCATATTATGACCGTATGTGGCAAGTACCAAAAACAGCCCTACCTACTCCGATCATAGGTAATAAGCATAATGTTTAGCGACTGAACTTCGGCCACGTAATTTCGGCAAACGAAAAAAAAATGGTTTTGTCTTCCATACAAGATTACCGATTAATTGAGCTGATTAGTCCATCGAAACAATTATCTGTGAATTTCGACTTTTTTTTAGTAAAAAAGAGCCTCCGGTGTGGGACGTGTGCGCACGCGACTGTTCAATATCTAATATCCATTTCTGGCACACACATTGCAGCGACTCGACGCGAACCCGACACGAACTCAACTCAGAGCAAAGCATTAAAATGTGAGCTTTATATCGTATTACATACAGTAGGTTTACAAAATTCAAAAGTAGAAGGCGAAGTAGTAAAAAAAATAATCCACCAGAATCTCTTGATGCTGATATTCCTCGTTTACGACTAAATGATATTAGAGAATTAGTTCAAGGGTTTAATGTTGAAAATAAAGATTAATATCTTTTTTTATTTATTTGTTAAACTTGTGTGATGTAGTTTTAAAAAAACCGTATTTTTTTTTAACATTACCCGCATTGGAAGATCGTTATCTTCCAATGCGGGTAATGTGGGTGGATTTTGCGTCTATACGCAAAATCCACCCATGCTTGTCGTTACAGAACAAAGGTAAAGGCAGTGTAGTTTTCCAAAATAAATACCATCGAACCCCGTTTTCGTAGTAAAAAAATACAACCTAACTATACTTTAGCGAAATAAAATTCCACATATCGTACAAATAATAATTAATAATTTAGTCGACGAATTAGTGGTAGATAATTATTAACGTTAGTAAAACTTTCAATAACATAATTAAATTACAATAATTATTTACACTTGGTCAAGATCGTTAAAACAAAAATAATAATTATGGACGTATGTACCCTGCAATTAACTAAAAATTAAAAATAATGTTAAAAAAAATCGCCTATCTAAATGCGCCCCGCCCCCATTGTTAAATTAAATCAGACAGTCTACCAGAATGACATTTTTCAACATCGTTAGATCCTAACAAACGGAACTACAACATTGGCACCAATTCGGGGGTATCACTCGCTAAACGAAACATCACCTCACTCTTACACGATCTAGCGTATGAGTGACAGTTTAACTTAGTTTTAGTTTAGGTTTGACGGCCACCCCGGAATCAACGCCATTGATATCCATGGCACAAGAAGACGGCTCGTTCTTCACTTGGCATATAGTGTACGCAAATTGTACGATGTTCACGTCAGTGCCAGGTATGTGATTTGATTATATATATTTTTTTAATTTCACAAGGCATTGGCAACACAGGCCATCAGCCTAAACATTAAGCGATTTAAAACAGTTTTTAGTTTTTCAGCATTAAAATCTACACACATTCTAACACTCCTAGGAGTTATGACAGAAATTTCAACCGGTCTAGTCTCTGTCGAATTCTCATGGCCCGCCGCAGAATCACAGAGTGAAACTACACAACGAACCACTAACGAGAAGTTTATTTTAAGAGTTCAACACATTGTCACTGTTACTGAAGTTTGCTAGACAAAACTACACCAATTTTAGCTATCACAATCACCAGAAAATAATTTTTGAGCAATATAATAAACACCGTAGAACCTTCTCCACCGACTTTCCCGTCAAAACTCTTTTGATTATATTATTAATGATTAGGAATGATTGATTACCAATATCAGGTAATATTATTTGCATATGAATATTGATTTTTTTTAAATTATTAATTAATATTTTAATTATTATTATTAATTTTTGTCATTTTTAGTTAATATTATTGACATTATTTAGTTTTGAATAATGTATACAAGGTTTAATTATTAATTTCTTTGACTTGTAAACTTGATTTCTTAATAAAGATGTGTTAGTAACAAATGTTTGAAAATAATAATAATGATGAAATAAAAAGATTACAGAGTGCCTAAACTAAATTGAAATTATAATAATTATTAAATATTATTATTTTAGAGCGTTGGTGGCGTCGTGGCTAGGACGTCGGACTCCCATGCGGGAGGTCCGAGTTCGAAACCAGGCAATGCCATGTACCAAGGAGTTTTTCGGTTCTTTCGAAGGACTTACTTACATTTACCGACTGCTCTGATGGTGAAGGAAAACATCGTGAGGAAACCTGTACACTGAGATAACCAGTGTGTGAAATGGGGAAGGCAATGGCAAGCCACCCCATTAAATCTGCCACGAGAATCGTTAACAAAAAAAATCTAAGTTATTTATTATTGTGATTATTCGTTCTATGTGATTAATTCCTTAGAATGATCACGACCCTCAGCAATGAGGAATAAGACTTAGAGGAAGAAGAAGACTGTAAATCTCATTTTCCAAAACCTCCATTTTGGCGCTTTAGCATTTTTTCCTTTCTACTGAGGATATGATATCGGGGTCAGCACAAGAGTTCGTCATCAAACCGTATGATGACGTAAACATTATGCTATTTGCGTACACGGTATGCCTTTCTTCTTGCGCCATGTCTAAAGAAGAATTTTTTATTAGAAGGACCAAACTGACAGGTGCTAATATCACTTTGTAAAATAATGTTGCCATGTTTAATGTCATAGTGATGCGTTCAGTTTACTTGTGAATCAGTTCCCTTAGTTCACCCAAACAAGCGACGTTGGCGCGGTCGGTACCTGGATGGGTGACCGCTAGTGGCATATTTCATCTGAGCTCCTCCGTGCCTCGGAGAGCACGTTAAGCAGTCGGTCTCGGTTGTTGTCGTTCGACAGCAGTCGTTAAGCCATGTCAGAGGCCTACGAGCGGCCTGTACAACTCTGACATATAGGTTGGCCACTAACCATACGATTAGCAAGCAACCCAAACAGTGAGTCAAAAAGATAACGTTAAATTATATATTGAAAGAAGATGGGATTTCGCTCCCATACAAAGTGAGGATTTAACTTTTTAATTTACAAATAAAAATCACATTACACAAGAAACTTAAATATACTTTGATTGGTGAACTATTGGTCAGTGATTGAACTCGATATTTGGTCACAGCACTATTTTTATTTCATCAAAAACTGGCAACACAGAAAACGTCAGTTTAGTCCGTCTAATAAAAAAGTACTACTTCACCTCAGAAGCCTTACGTAATGTCTCCTCCTGCCACATGCTGCCTAGCTCCGCGCCTCACAAGTCAACTCACACGATGACCTCAACTCCAGTAAGAACGGCCCTTCCTGTCCAGGGTAGAAGGTGGAAACCGTGATGATGTACTGCCCCGCTGGTAGGTTCCGAAGGTCGAGGACCACGAAACCGGATCTGTGAAATAAGCTTGGTATCAGAAAGACGTGAAAAAAGGGGGCAGGTTGTAGACTGTATAACATACAGAGGTTTGATGTGGAAACTTTCACGAAAATGAGGCCAGGAACCTTCCATTGGTCGAGGTGCAAGCGTAGCCGGAATGAATCCACGTGTGGAATATTGTGGTATCCACTTTCTTGTATAAATGCCTTAATTTAGGAGAAAAAAAATCGGCAGTGGCGCTAGTTTCTCTACGAGTAGTAGTCCGGGAGAGTTGAGCCACGTTTTACTTGAAGGCCTATAAAATCTAGTGTAGAAGATGAATCATCTCTGCTTTTTGTCATATCATAGTCTTGCTATCGGGCTACTATTTGAGGGAAATATATTTTGAATAAGCAAATAAATGTGACTACTACATGCAATATTACAAAAACATATTTGGCTCAAGTCTCTCCTATAGCCGGGAGATTTGACCACCCACATGGGGAGAGTTGACCATACCGTGATAATTAGGAAATAATTGAAAGTACTTGTTATTTTCCTTCGTTTTACTATTGAGAAATTACAAAACACTTACAAATTATCTTTTTTCTTACATTAATTGAGCTTTTCAAGGTAAAACTACACAAATATTTAAAGTTTCACTGAACGTGAATGAGATCTATAATAATAATCAACAAAGCCTCTCTCTTCAAGTAACAAAATTTTAAACTTATTACTTAAAACTAATAATGGCATTTACCTATCCTCAAAGGCAATGATGGGCGTGAAAATTTGACACAAATTTCAAAATATAAGACAAAATTCTACTGCTAATTGCTATTTGGGCAAACGTAGATCTCGCTATCTTTATCTGTCAATCCTACGATCAATGATAAGCGCGCCAGCGAATGTACTCCGTCCACATGCCGCTAAATTTGAATGAGATATTAGAAGTGGCTCAACTCTCCTCCCTGAGCCAGTCTCCCGGACTCCCCCTACATTCATAAGCAACAAATCTCACCTATAAGCGCCGGAGGACTCTTTCAAGAAGGGTGCAGTGACACTGGGGTCACTGAGCGACTCGACTCGCACGTCTACATGTATCTGGTACTGCTTGGGGCCCTTCAGCTGCGCCGCAACGTGGCAGGGGGCGCGCGAGTCCGGCACTGTCATCGCGAACTTGGGGTTGTTCGGGTACGATTGTGGGTAGTTTTCGCAGCCGCCTGCGGTGCGACCCGACCATTCGCCACGGATCTGGGAGTGTTATAATGGCAGTGTTTATCGATAATTTCAACGATACTATTTGATTTTACATAACTTTAAAATTAACGAAGTTATTAGCTATTGAAAGGAGACATAAAAGTGTGATATGCTCGAACCGGCTCCCATACATGAGTTATATCAAATCAAATCAAATTACTTTATTTGTCAGAATACTGTATATAATAATGTAATAGATCTTAAAAATATATTAAAGTCAAAGTATTCAGCCTGTTAAAAGACGTACAAAATGTCAGGTACCTACATAGAATATAAATTATAATAAAGTCAATTTTAATGCTAATGTGAATGGTCATTATACTCCTTCACACTATAGAAAGGATTTTCAAGCAGCCATTTCAATAATTCAGTTTTAAAGAGTCTACCTTCTAACACCCTTATATCATGAGGTAATTTGTTATACACTATTATGCCCATGCTTGATATACATACGTTTGTTATACACTATTATGAAGATATTTACACACAAAAAAGAATATGCGAATACTCACAGTTTTGGTATAAGCATACGATTCAATCTTGTTCAGTGTGAAAGGGCAAGTCGCATAAGCCCGCAGAGTGTACAAGATGGTGCGAGTTTTCTCGTACTGCGACACGACCAGCGTGTAGCGGTCAGCGGTATCGTCCGCCGTTACCGTCACCTTGCAAAGGTAGTGTGGACTGTTGATTGGTACGCCGTTTATGTATGGTTCCGGATCGTCTGGAACACGTTTTTTTTAGTAAGTAAGGAAAACCGACGCGCAAACGGGCCACCTGATGGTAAGTGCTCACCGTCACCCTTTATTACCGTCACATTTCACCCTTTATTACGTCAATCACCCGATGGTGTCGAAGATGGAATACACGGGTAGACAAGACTGGTCTTTCTAAACACTGCTAAAACACATCAATGCCGAGGTAAACATTTGACGACGAATTTTAATACAGGTGGTAGCTAACCAGTTGAACCCAGAATGGGTCAATTATACAACCAGCAAGGTTCCTCGAAATAATCGTCTCGTAAAATCACGAAAACAAAACACCATGTTATTTTTCTTCTTCGTGTTGTGATTACAATTTCCCCACCATAACTGGGGAAATTGTAATCACAACACGAAGTAGAAAAATAACATGTTGTTTTGTTGTCTTCTGTGAAAACTTTGAACCTAGTAAACAACGTATACTTACAAGGATAGTACACCCTTCTTCCGTTGTTCTTGTAAACAATCAGCGTGATATATTCCTGGTTGTCTTTAAAGTCGTCTATCTGAGTTATGTGTCGCGTCAGTAGCAGCCACACCGCACCTTTCCCTTGCACGTGTAGGGAGAATTGTGGATTGTCACCCATATTGTACAGGTCTTTTATTGGGCCTATTCCGGCGTCCCATTTTCTGTAAATTGAACATTATTTTTAAAAAACGCCCAAGGAGCGGTTCGAACCTCTAAGAATCTAGGGATCCGTGCTTTAAAATGCAATCTTTGAGCACAAACAACTTGTTTCAATCAGAACTATATTACCCGTGTCATAAGACCTTCTTGGGGTGGAGACCACGGCAAAACACGCGGGGACAAGGTTGCCCCTATGAGATGGGTGGACGACATTCGGGGAATAGCGGGCCACAACTGGATGCGCACCGCCTGCGACCGTCGGAAGTGGAAGAAGTTGGAGGAGGACTATGTGCGAAGGCGGACCACACGTGGCTGAGATAGATAGATAGATAGATAGATAGACAGAATACTTATTACTTACTGGTGTATGCAGTAAGTAGTCTTAAAGATCGCCGGATCCCAGTTGAGGTAGAAAACGTCAAAGAATTTGAGAATGCTCGCGTAGTCGATCCAGAAAACGCCGTTGTCGTACTGCGCGGCGCTATCCGGGTTGTAATTGAGACGGCCTTGTAATGAGGGCGTCCAGTGGACCGTGTCTAATTCTGAATAGTTACCTCGCCAACGGAGGTGGGACCACGGGTTTTTTAGCTTGATGAGTTTTATACCCTGTAAAAAACAATCGCCAGATACAAAAAATATTCTTTATTTTGTATTTTTTCTAATTATGACGAGCTTCAAACA
Source organism: Hofmannophila pseudospretella (assembly GCA_947369225.1). Lineage (NCBI taxonomy): Eukaryota > Metazoa > Arthropoda > Insecta > Lepidoptera > Oecophoridae > Hofmannophila > Hofmannophila pseudospretella. Next base: position 2,414,421 of record OX376324.1, read on the forward strand.
ATATTTGCCTGGAAATCTTGTACGGTACGCTTAAAACCAAATTTAGCAAATAAACCATTCATTCATACTTGCGTGGCCCGAATCCGATTTTACAGAGGTTTCCACATCAAAAATTCAAACATCTAAAACAGGTACAGTTACTATTTCGTATTATTTGATCCATCAGAGATCAAACTGGGTTCAATTGGAGTTCTAACAGAGTTCTACGAGTATTCAAAAACAACATCAAACCTAACAACATTCAAAGACAAGATTATTATAATTATTATACAAACATATATTTTTTTTTTATTTACTTCTAAACCCGCATTTGACCTCGATCTCTCCTGATGGTAAGCGACGATGAGGTCGACGATGAAGCATGCGGGTCCAGTAAATGCCTATTCACTCTGGCCTTGAAGATCCCAAGGTGGTAGGTTTCGGGAAATACAGACGCCGGCAGGCTGTTCCATTCCTTAGCCGTTCGCATAATGAACGAAGAAGCAAACCGCTTCGTACGAGCAGATGGGATATCAACAACATAAGGATGGAACCCCTCCCCGCGCCTGGTAGTCCGAAGGCGGAATGGAGATGCTGGAATTAGGTCGTGCAATTTCGATGCGCACTCTCCGAAGTGTATCCTATAAAATACCGATAGATATTATACAAACATACAAATGTACACACCCCTTTCACCCTTTCACTCTCTTCTACACAAACACGCTCACACACATTTCCAATAAACACATCCATATACACACACACCAAAACTTATTTCTCCCTATAAGCATTATTTTAAAATAGGAAATCTTTAATTGGCAGTATGTTTTTTTTTAATTTAAGTGCTGTGAATTTTGTCAAAATAATTTTTTTTTTAAATTATGTTACTCTGTTCAGGGTTCTTCGGATCCTTTGAAAGGCTTACGTGGGGACATGGATCCAGCTGGGTGCAGCTATTGGGGCCTGTCTCTGAACACATCCATAAGAATGCATTCAAAGACAGTCCCCATAAAAGGCTCGAGAGCAAGGAAGTTGGAAGTCTCGAGTGTCTAAAGAGGCTTACTTACACATCTCAAGTGGATTCTTCAAAAATTTAATCGATAAAGTTATTAATATCGGACTAAAAGGCTCAGTAGTCCGATGATCTGTATTGATCTGTATCATCGGCCTATTGAGACTAAAAAGTCTCATCAGTCCGATCGTCGGACTAAACCATCGGACTACTGAGACTAGGCCGCTTTAACTATTGGTGAACTAAGGGATCATTTATTTTAACTGGGATATTGGGTTGAAAGAAAGACAAGAAAAAAAATATTTACTTATACAGGGCACAAAAAAAGGACCTCCGACTTACAAACTAGGTCGAAAACCTGTATCTTGTAAGTCGCGATTCCGTAAGGTAAGTGGATTGGGTGATCAGGTCTATTTAGGGAGACAACGGACAGGCAGACATTATTATTACTGATTAATGAGCAGGCAGCATTAACCTGATGCGCCCATATCTAAGCTGGTGTATTGTTCGTTTACTTATTTAAAACTATGCTCAATGACGTATTGTCCGACGATCAGGATATTGAGAGGGAACGCAGTGCATTGTAAGTTAGATGTAATATGTTGATCGGCAGATTTGCACGTTGTACGACAGAAGTCAAAAAGACCCTTTTTAAGGCATATTGTCAGACTTTTTACACGTGCAGTCTGTGGGTTAATTATACCAAAAAGGATTTCAATGCCTGAGGATCCAATATAATAACGCCTTCAGAATGCTGGTGGGGCTGCCGAAATACTGTAGTGCATCGGGGATGTTTGTAGAAGCCCGCGTCGCTCCAACTAGCAGGAAGGCGTCCTGTCCCACACTACGTTTGCCCAAACGCGGTTTCCACTCCAGAACTCGTCTACCCCATCGGTTGTCGGTTCTGCGACAGATGTGACCGGCCCACTGCCACTTCAGCTTGCTAATCTTATGAGCTATGTCGATAACTTTTGTTCTATGCCGGATCTCCTCATTTCGGATTCGATCCAGCAGAGATACTCCGAGCATAGCTCTTTCCATAGCACGCTGAGCGACTTTCAATTTGTGAACCAGTCGCACCGTCAGTGTCCACGTTTCGGCTCCGTAGGTCATTAGTCATTACTGTGTAATTTTTTGTAATAATAAATAAATATAAGTCCACCACTACTTTATTCAAAGATAAACACTTACGTCAACACACGTAACATCCAGAACCGCGTACGCATGTGTTGCTACGAGCCCGGTCCTTTCCGCCTCTGAGTCGGAGAGGGGGCCCGTTGCCACGGTAACGAGCACTTCTCCTCTAGACATTCTGGTTTGGATCGTGTCGAATAGCTTTTCAGCGTTGAAGTCCGATTCGCCCTCGCGGATGGCGCACCGCTCTGGTATCCAGCCGGTTAGAGCGTGGAGATCTATGTTCTGGGAATGAGAAATACATTGAGAATAGATAAAACGAAAGTCACTGCAGCTATTTTGAAACGGAAACAGACTGAACCCCTATGAGTTCAAATGAATGAATACTATTTAATTTATCAAAATAACGAACTGTTTGCAAACTCTTAAGTTGTTTGATTTAAGTACATCATGATTTTGTTCGTTCATCCAAGAAGAACGTCTTAAGTCTTTGCCATATTTTTTTTCGTACTGATAGTAGCTGTTGGTCCTAATGACCTTTACAGCTTCACCGGGGTTTTGGGGGCGAGCGCTAAGTGCGCTCCAACCTGGAGGAGGACTTAAAACCTACTATAAGAAGCGACTGCCTAAGGGCACCCAGGTGGGTACGGACCTCGGCTTAGGACGTCGCAGATCGTCGGAGTGATCAGGGAGAAGCGGCCTGGAATACGCCGATAGCGCGTGTAAGCGCCAGAAGCGGGTCGCCGCCCGCGCCGGCGCGGGCGGTATGTAGGTGCTGTGTGTGAACTACTATCGGTTGGGGGAGTGGCTTCCGCGATGGAGATCGTGATGGCGTCGTCGGGGTCGTCTAGGACGTGTAAGTCTTTGCCACTTAGGGCGTCTTGCACTCGAGTTAACTCAAACCCGATGTCAATTTTGTACGAAGAGAATAGACAATTCGCGAGTTAACCCAGCGTTAAATTTTTGCGAAAGCGGGCGTTTAAGTCAAATTAACCTAAACTCAATCAATCAAATCAATCAAAATGTTTTTTATTGTAAGTAAGTACCTTATAGTACATTTTTACAACGTCATTCTTTTTTACTCTACCACCGCTTCAGGTGCTATAGCTGAAAGGAAAGAAGCGGCGCAAGAAACTTTCAGCAGCACATCTTTTGAAATAAATATATCTTACAATAATTATGAATACAATCATATATGTACACAATGTGCAGAGCTGGAGCTGAATTTAGGACCAAGCCTCTTTATCATTTAAGTCACAGGTTCCCAAACTTATTTCGCCCACCGCCCACTTTGAGAATCAAAAATTTTCAAACGCCCCCCAATTATTTTAAACTTACTACTCGTATCTGTTGGACACCTTAAATATAGCTATTGCAATTTTTAATTTTAAACATGCCATATCCTATTTCAGAGCAATAAAAAGCATACTTAATCTTATTTAAGGGTATTTTTATACAAATTAAAACAAAGTTTTGAATTTAAACGATCTGTAAGATTGTTTATTGAATAAACAATCTTACAGATGACTTATGAACCAGCCAATTGATACAATTTTAAGTAGTCATTTATTTTATAATAACCCTTTTTACATAAGGTCCGTCTTATATGGGTCTTACATGTTTTCTCTGTCGTATTTATTACAGTATCAGGTATCTTATTATAAAATCGTACACAGTGACCCATAAATGATGTGTTTACTTTACTAAGTCTAAAGCGTGGGACTGCAAGTTTGTTTTTGTTCAACTTTTTTTGAAAACTGTACTTACACTATTGGAGCCCGGGAAGTCGTATCCTCCCATGACCTTCATGTAAGCTTTCTCCAACATCGACACCCAGAACTCGTTCTTGTTGCTCGAATACGAGCAGAGCAGCCGACCGTACCTACTGAAAGGGAGTCTGTCATCTATGATCACCTGAAACATGGAACAATGTTTTGACAGAACCCTGTCTTCCTAGTTAGAACGGGCGGTACCGCAACGGCGGGAGTCCATACAATTGCAATCGGCCAACTGTATCTTATCTTATCTTATGATAGGGGGCGGGAATAACCCCAGCGGCACTTCTACCCTTGAGGATCTTTTGTGCCTACCCCATTTTACACACTGGTCATCTCAGTGTGCAGGTTTCCTCACAATGTTTTCCTTCACCGTATCAAATATATAGTAATTGTACAGCGCCTAGTAGCCTGAGGGTTTTAGTTTACTGCATAGCTAGATACACGATCTATAGAATCTAAGATGGTAGTATGACTGGTTTAAACTAGAGGCCGCTTATTCTAGTTATACTAGGATCGTCCCAGATGGCTTTGCGTTAACACTTTGAGGATCTTTTGTGCCTGGGGTAGGCACACACTGGTCATCTCAGTGTACAGGTTTCCTCACCATGTTTTCCTTCACCGTTAGAGCAGTCGGTAGATGTACGTAAGTGTAAATACATACGGGGGTTCCTGGCAAAAAGTGTAGGTACGATCAGAATCATCCTTTGGGGCTCCTTCGCCGATCGCCGTTTATCTTTTTAAAATTTTATGAAATGCGTAACGTAGGTAGGTACTGGACGACATTACGAAACAAAAGAACCTACCGTGATATGTGTGGTGTGGGATATGGTAAGAAGCTATATTTTATGGAAAAGATATTGAAAATTTATCCAGACCAGAAAAATAATAGTGCTCGCTGTTTTGCGAAATTAAATGGAATTAGTTTTTTCACTGCGAACTTAACTAAACAGACTATAAAAGTACCAATGGCGCCCTGTTGATAGGACTTTTATCTTCTTAGCCAGGGTATAAGTATGTATTAGTATTGATTTTATTACAAAAAGTCAATACAAACGAACTAATTTCTTCGTATTTTACATACATACATAAACTCACGCCTGTTTCCCGCAGCGGTAGGTATATTACCAACATTTTTTAGTTCCCCCAAAACGCAGATCTAAATCCAATAATATCAGACTGACCTTCCTCCTAACTCCATTGAGGTGTAGTTTCACCATGTACTTCCCGAATGGGTTGTAGACGGGCACTTTGTTCTTGTTCTTCGGGTATATTATGGAGGTGATGATCTTCTTGTTAAACCGCTTCTCGTATAAGGCACTGACTGCAAGAGACGCCACGAATGAGCAGTCTGATACTATCTGGAAATATGTTAATAGATCTTATCTTATCTTATGATAAGGGGCCGGGAATAACCCCAGCGGCACTTCGACCATTAAGGATCTTTTGTGTCTACCCCATTTTACACACTGGTCATCTCAGTGTGCAGGTTTCCTCACGATGTTTTCCTTCACCGTTAGAGCAGTCGGTAAATGTACGTAAGTCTTCGAAAAATACGAAAAACTCATTGGTACATGGTACTGCACGGTTCTGAACCCGGTGGGGGCACCCGCATGGGAGCCCGGTGTCCTAGCCACTGTACCACCGAAGCTCATGTTAATAGATACATAGTGGTTACAGATATAGGGACCAGATGACTCAGCATCAACTAAACCTTAGGTTGTTTGTTTATGGAATCAATCAGGTGATCATTTATTGGAAACCTTGATGTTCCTGCACATGATAGATACAATATTATTGTTACACCTGCAAGACAATAATAAAATAATAACTAAAACAGCAGTCCATCTTGTTATAATTATATCCATGGTAAGTGAGTGGTCCATATTATTCTTATAGTCCATCATCCCATGCCGTTGATTCCAAACTATTCTATTCCACCTGCGTTATTTTTAATCAAATTACCCGAGTCTGTCCTGTATGACAGTTTTTCGGAAAGCCCTCATTAGGCTCTATCATTCTAGACTAGTTTGGTTGTGGAAAAGAATAGTTTGGAATCACATCAGTGCTGGATGATGTACTATTAGATCCATGGTAAAAGAATGTGACGACGCTTTGGCTTTAGTTACTTCTTGATTGTGGAGTACTTCCGATCATGGGTTATTCATTGTTGAGTAGGTGAAGTATCGCCTAGGGTGGTACCACCCTCTATCCTAAAGCAGAAATGGTGCATTTCTTTGTTTTGGTTTGAAGTGTAAGAGAGCCAGCGTAATTACCGACACGTGAGGCCAACTAAATCCTCAAAGTCAGCAGCGCAATGAAAACTCTTTGATCCTTTGACTACGGTAATTTGCATAACAATAGTGAGGTGAGATCAGAAAGAGAGGAGCAAAATTATCGTAACTTGGTATCCAAGAGGCGATAAAAGAAAGTGAGGTACACCATTCCGACGCTGGGATTATGAAATAGCGGAATTGGCCGGTAGGACGTGGACTAGGGTGGCGTTGGAAAGGGAAGTTGGCGACTGGAGGAGGCCTTTCCCAGAAGGCACACAGATTCTTGTTACCATGAAAAATGTAAGTACATAAGTAAACAAAATCTGAAAGAGGCTGTAATAAATAAAAGTGAGGTGAGATGTCTATCGGCGACAGCGACTGCTTACCATCAGGTGGCTGCTTGTCTGCTTTCCTTATACAATGAAAAAGTTACTCTAAAATAGGTAGTGATAAGGACTAGAAGTACTTTATCATACTCACAGTCTGTTTAATACTGAAGCAATCCACATATTCACCGACAATCAGTTTCGGGTCACTACAGATCTCATGTGGCCGCACCCATCTGTCAAATTCACTCTGCTGTTTATGAGATAACTTCAGTTCACTAGCTCTGTCCTCAAATGGTATAGCATACTGGAACTTCTCTGATAGGTCTACGTCCATGAATGGAAGGAAACAGTTGTTGTTTATGTTCGAGGTTCGACGGAGGACTTCTTTTTCTTCGTCTGTGTAGGCGTATTTGCCTGTGACTTTTAAGTGGACGCTTTGTTCGCGTTGTAAGATTGCTCTGTTTGGTGATACCGCTGTGGAAGGTGATAATTACGTTTACTATTAGCATTTCATAGCAATATTCAGAGTTATTTGCAGAGTCCTACATTTATTTTGGAATAGATGAGCCACGCGCCGGCGCGTAGTCGTCGCCGTGAGACGATGTTTCGTGATATCTACCGAAACGCGATCTCAATCAGAAATGACAGTATCATTTCGGTTTAGCTTTAGCTTTGGCGGCCATACCGGAATCGACGCCATTATTTCATTAAAATCCCTAACAGAACTAATTGGCATTGAGAATAAGCGCCAAATATCTCGAATCTTTGTTTACAACATTATACATCAATTGCTACCTACAGGGTCTATTTGATTCATTTATAGACAAAGCACCCAACTTCTTAAGACCTTTTAACTCCTCTGCTCTGTCCAAGGCTTGTTCGGCTAGACCCTTTATCCTGGCTTTAATATCTGGATCACTGGCTTTCTGAAATGTTAATTGAGAATGTATTACTGATAGGTACATATCACAACCCAGAGATCCAATGACATTTATTATTTGTTTTAGCCAAGTCAATTTAACAATATAATATCTATATATGAGATCTAACTCATGAGGTAAATATTTCCTTGAATGCTACCATTATATCTATTTCTACGGCAAAGCATACTTTGAAGGGTAAGAGAGACAGCATAATCACTTTAGCAACGCATTGAAAACCCACTAATAACAAGTTACACGAGATGTCTATTAAAGATGGTAAACACTTATCAGGTGGCCCGTTTGCTTGTCTGTTCTCCTTATACAATAAATAGGAGAACGAAACGAGAATGCTTACCACAGTAATAGCTAGTTCAACCATCTGTGTGTACAACTGCAACGCGACATCGTTCAGATCTGCCTCGTCTGCGTCCAGAGCCTGCTGCATCAAGAAGTAGCACTGCTCCAGGCCTCGTTTGCTTTCTGCTTGCTGTGTCACATCTGTGGTACCAGGATACAAAATTGTTTAACTTTAGAAACTTGCAAAATTGTTTTAATGCACTGAGCATCCAGTATTGGATATAGACCTCCACCAGTAGGTGTCCCTGTATTGGCGGCTAAGTCCTGGGCAGATGGTCAGATGATTATGAAGAGTGGAGGGCAAGACATGGATAAGGAAAACAAGCAGTACATCATTAATTACATTAGGTATTGCAATACAATGTATTTACTTTTTAAACAATACTAATATGAAAAAATAATTCAAAATTCCTCTAATTTAATGAGAAATGGTGCCATTTTCCGGTCAGTGTCGTTTCAGTTTTATCAGAAGGTGGCACAAATAAAAACTTAGGGGAGTCAATTTTAAAAAAAATATCAGTGCTCCCTTAACAACACCATAACCAAATGATAATTATTGTACTGTACAGCCAACGTTTTGCATGTTTATACATAGATACAGTTACTATTTATGCTTATGACTCATGCAACAATCATCCTCTTAAAAAGTATAGTAGAAGACAATAAAACTACCAAGTAAATGGCATACCTTGCTGTGCCTGCAACGTCGTGGCCCTCTCAAGGTATTCCTTAACTTTATCCCGTACTTCTGCCTGTTTATCCGGAGGAATCTGGTTACAAATCCTGTCCAATAGTCTGGCTGCAGTTCTATAGCATTCTACGGCGTTGTCTACTTGTCCCAGCTGATCGAACCTTATGGCAAGGGACGCCGCCTCCGTGGCGGTCACAAAATCACTCATTTTAGTGTATATACTCCAGAAAACATGATGAAAATAAACTCAAAACAAGAATCATATCCTTTTCGAAAAACTGTGATGTGAACCGTATGTTTTTTTAGATCGCTGACAGTGATTGAAACGACAGCAGGATAGGCAGTTGAATTTTCCTTAAGAAAGATTAGGTATTAATACTCAAGAAGATAAGGATAAAAATATAGTTTAATAGGTTCAGAATGCGGTGGTATTGTTTAAGCTTGATATTATTAACCGTTTCAATCAATCGACGATAACCGTTATTTTTATAACAAATTGACGATCGCATCTCGGTAGCATTCATTTCATTCGTTCATTTATGTCAAGATCAAATTCATCCGTTTGGTTCGTTCGTCATTCGGTTTTTTTTTGGTGATTGATCGCGGCGGGGATGGGAAAGCACTCTCCGATCAAATTATTTTACGAAATTTTGCTCTTTTTCCCTTAAATGAAACTATAATATTCTTTTTCTTTAAATAGAACTAATTTACACTCAAACTTGTATTGTGTAACGTTTTAACTGAAGAAAATCGTCAGAAATGGCTTCGGACGTACTAGCGAACGCTGGGAGCGAAATCCGTGAAAATCTGGTAATACATATCAATTTTCGGGTAGCATTAATTAATTATCGTTATCGCATATCAATTTGGTTGTATAGCTATGAGAAAACTGCAAAGAAAACTATTGTAAAAGTAGTAATTTCAGGTTGCTTTTTGAGAATGACCTTCGCACTTTCCTGGATGCTTTATTTCTTTTTATATTCATCGAGTGTAATGAGCGTAGCAAATGATCCCATGAAGGTTGTCGTCAATTTGTCATGTATGTAGTTACGTTATATACTTAAAGTTATACATACTTGCAGCCCTGTCGCAATATAAACCACAAGTCTTCAAACAATTTCTGAATGTTCAATCTCACTTAATTGATGTCAATGGTCATGTCTCTATTTAGGCACACTGTAGACTTTTATAGCTTAGAAAAAACTTTAATAGGTACGTATATGAATGGTTTGTTGTATAAACTCTGTAGGGCCTGAAAATGTTAAACAAACATACATGAAAGCACTAAAAAATATGTTAGATATTTTAAGTCTGTCTGAACCTCCGTGTTTGATTCCTGATTAGCTGCATACTGACTGAGTGAGCTGCCTCATGACACAACAAAGACAAAGCCTGCCTCGTTCAGTCAGTACATGGATATTAGGAAGGTGTTAGTTTACGTTGTTAGGCTCCTGTTTCCGCATTTACACACATAAGCCGTTCCTTTATGTATGCATAAGGATGTTGCACAAGCACATCAAGTTCTAAGAATCTAGGTTGACCATGTTGTTCTTATTTTCTCAAAGCTGGATAATAATACTGCACAATTTGTCTGGCATAGGTAACCTTTCCTTTTTGGAACTGCACTGCTGATGCCCAAAGAAATTTTTTTGTGAATAAATTCGATTTTGACTGGTCTTTGAATCTAGGCTCGACTAAAACTACAAAGTTCAATGTTTCAGTATGTAGTGTGTATTGCGGAGACTATGTGTAAAGATAACTAAATTAGTAGTAAGTTACAAAAGGGATATCTATTTGTAGTTTATCATATTTTTTTATTGCATAAGAAGAGCTTGGGGCTACCTGATGGTAAGTGGTCAGTGTAGCACAAACTCATCTCACCTCACAATAATATCTTTTGGAATATGTTTCTTTTATCTTTATCTAATATCTTTATAGGTCACAACAGCAGTGAAGTTCCTACAAAACCCAAACGTACATCGTTGTACAATGGACAGCAAAGAGCGGTTTCTTCGCAGCAAGGGTCTCACGGACCCAGAGATACAGACAGCCATACAAAAGTGTGCAGAAGCCTTGGACGTGCCGTCAATGGCATCGGAGCTCATGTTCTTCCATCAGCCACGAAGGTCCTGGTTTAGAGACCATGTGGTGCCACTGCTGGTCTATGGTGGCTTTATTTATGGATGCTATTGGTTTTATAAGGTGAGTTTTTAAATAATAACTAAATATTGAAATGAAAAAGAATGGCCTACCAAAAAGTCCTCTATGGTTTTAACAAAGGAGATGCTTATGTCTTTCTTGAAAGGGTAAAAGGCTGGTTTTTATTAAAGTACTTTCCACAGAAATCGGACTAGTGAATTACAAAATCTTTGGTAATTTCATTGAGAGGATAGGCAAATTACAGTTAGAAGCAGTGGAAACTGTTCACGGTTATTTTTCTTAGCTTACTGTAGTATCTTTAGTATATGACCTAATATAATTGCTCTAATTTATGCATCTCCAATATCTGAAGTCAAGGATCAGAAAAGTCATTGTATGATTAGGAAATTAAGTGATAACTGACGGATATGTGTCTATTACTAGAATTATTATTCTTAGTGGAAGACACAGCAAGCTATACTCGATGGAACCCTGTCGCAATGAATTTTTGTTATGATTCCTTGACATTTGTTTCGAATGTGTCAAATAATTTACAGTGTCAAAGTACTAAAGGCCTGATGTCTTGTCCACTGTATAGTACAACCTACACAAAACTTCATTTGTGAATCTAAATTATAAACCTTATGTCGGGAGATTTGATCCATATTTGACAGATTGTATACTTTATCCAGTGGTTGACTGTTACTCAATCTCTATAGATTTTTTGGGACCACTCTCGTTTGCCGCGAGGCGTCTTGCTCGGTGCAGTGGCGCACGCAAAGCGTAATGTCGGTAGACCGCTGCTGCGTTTCAAAGACTGCGCTAAACGTGACATGACTGCATTCGCAATCAGTCACGATAATTGGAGGCAGCTCGCGGGGTGTGACAGAGATGCATGGAGGAAAGGTATTCGGGAGGGATGTCAGGAACATGATGGAAAATGGTTCGAAGCACTGGCGGCCAGGAGAGCAATCAAAGACCGAGAGATCACTCATCTACCCGGCGCACCATTCGCTTGCCGCGCGTGCGGGCGTGTGTGCCGCTCCCGAATAGGGTTATTTAGCCACGAAAAGCAATGCCTTCGCGACGCTGCTTAAATCGTCTGCAATAGACGTATCAGGCCTACGATGATAGATTTTTTTATCTGCGGAAGTTACTGATCGCCTTTATCTACCTACTTGCAAATTGTAGCAAGGTCACGTCAGGGACAACATTATCTTTAAATTGACCTTCCACCATTTATTTATCTTTTATAATTGCAAATAAATAAAAGTAACTTGTAATTTTAATTGTCATGGAAATGCAAGTGTGCTAACATTGGATGATATTAAGTAGATGATATTGATACTACATTGATAAATCTTACAAGAAACATTCTTATAAACAAATAATTTTATTCCAATTACACAATTTTACCTAAATTATGATATATTTTTTGCCTCTGTGCCCTTCTCTTTTTTACGTATACAATAATCGCGTTTGACCTTATTGTCACTTGATGAGCTCGAAAATAGAGCATGTTGGCAAAGCTGAAGTAATAATTATTTGACGACAGACTAATCTATACCTATCTTATCTTGTGACAAGGGGCCAGGGATAACCCCAGCGGCACTTCGACCCTCGGGGATCTTTTGTGCTCACCCCTTTCCTTAATCTCCTTCCTGTTCCTTAAAGATGCTTTGCATCAAGGATGCTATACAGCTTATAGGACGGAGCGTATTTTCTTCTGGTTTCGGGTAGTCTACCCCCAGAAGACTGGCCAACGAGTCCATCACACAATATGTATTCCATTGACTCAACGGTGTCACCACAGACTCACAAGATAAGATAATGTATACCTAATCTATAGGTGAACCATATGATGGAGTGGTCTAAAACCAACTTAAAATACTAAGAGGTTCATTGCAACTGGGTGTAGAAAAATCGACAACCATAGCAGGAGTCTCACCCGTCTCATTGTAGGGGCGTTCACAGGCCATTTTGGCACTAAGAGCCTCCTACACAAGATGAGACTGACAGACAATCCCACCTGTAGAGCCTGTGGTGACACCGTTGAGTCAATGGAACACTTGCTGTGCGAATGTGACTAGTTGGCTAGAAAGCGTATGAGTCTTCTGGGGGTCGCCTACCCGAAACCAGAGGACTATAGGCTCCTACCTGTAAGCTGTATAGCGTGCTTGATGCGAAGCATCTTTAAGGAACAGGAAGGAGACGAAGGTAGAGGGTTAGCACAAAAGATCACTGAGGGTCGAAGTGCCGCTGGGGTTGTCCCTGTCATAAGATAAGATAGGTTAACCATTTAGAGGGCGAGCGGACGGCAGGCCTCACCTCCCGCTCGCCTCGCACCCCTCTAACGTCACAGGCGTCGTCTGAGTTAATTGGTTCGCCTATAGTTAATTGCACCACACGCTTTCTTTCACAGAACTGCATCCGGCACCTCCTATTCGTACAAGAGCCCAAAAGGAAGTCTACAGCGGAATGTATAGACGAACTACGCAAGTCCCTGGACGTCCTAAACGGTAGTGTGACGTCACTGCGCGGCGAAATGCAGGCGTCAGCGCAGCAGACTGCGATGCGGTCGCAACTTGACAACATCAAGTCTGATATCGCGTCTGTTAAAGGAATTCTGCTCAATAGGTGAGTTGTAGGTATTTTAAAAAAATTGTTAATTGTTAATAGGACATAATCCTGCAATGTTTTACCACTAGAGGCGCCACTAGCACAGTTAAAAAACATTGAAAAATACGACGTACGTGTACGACTTAAAGATTTGTTCTAAACATAACATAACCTAAATTTATTGCTTTCAATTACATTAATTTGATTATTTTTATTAATATTGGAAGATTTTACAAGATTTTTGTTTAATAAACTTTAAATTAGCACATAAAGCGAAATATCAACATGTAGATTATGTACCTTTCCACCAAATTCCTTCAGACTCGCGCTACGCTGTTTCAACAGATTTTTTAGGTTTGCTATTTTGAAATGGTCATAATATGATGCCATGATATGATCACAATTTTAATATAGCTTGGAGAAATTTAATTAATCCAAATAAAGACAAATTTGTGATATCTTGAAAAATGATGTTTCGTCTTCTTTTCTGTTTACGGAGTGTGCTTGTGGCTTCATCTACGCAACGCTTTGCGTTTTATGTCCTATTAAATCTTTCTTCTTAGTCGTATTTATTCCTCATTGCTGAGAGTCGTGATCATTCTAAGGAATTCATCACATAGCATGATTCTCTTGGCGGATTTAATGGGGCGGTTGGCCATTGCCTTCCCCATTTCACGCACTGGTTATCTCAGTGCGCAGGTTCCCTCAAGATGTTTCCCTTCACCGTCAGAGCACTCCAGTAGAACAATATGTTGGAATGAAAAATGTGGACTACCCTGCAGAAGCGACGTCGAAACAAGTGAAGTGAAGAAAGATGAAGAAGAAGACGTGCTTAGTGTTCAGGATTTGAGGGAACATGTAAGGCAAATCGAAAGAGCGACTGTGGCACAGTGGCTAGGACACCGGACTCCCATGCGAGCGATCCGCGTTAGAAACCGTGCAGTGCCATGTACTGCACTGCTTTGTCGATTTGCCTTCATAGCTTATGATAGGGGCCGGGAATAACCCCAGCGACCGGCACTTCGACCCTTGATCTTTTGTGCTTACCCCATTTTACACACTGGTCATCTCAGTGTACAGGTTTCCTCACGATGTTTTCCTTCACCGTTAGAGCAGTCGGTAAATGTACGTAAGTCTTCTAAAAATACGAAAAACTCATTGGTATTCCATGGTTTCGAATCCGGATCTCCCGCATGGGAGTCCGACGTCCTAGCCACGACGCCACCGACGCTCTAACTTCTTTAAAATAGGGTTTAAATGGCGCGAAGCGCGGAATCTCAGGTTAGCCCGTATTTTAGAGATTTTTATGGTTTAGTTTCAATTGTTATTGAACGAAGTCACTGCGCTTTCAATCTTCTAATGAACCCTGGGCCGTAGTCTACCTGAACGTCCAGGGTATTAAAATGTCCAGTACATCAAAGGAGAATAAGTGCTGGACTATACGCGTCCAGTTCCAGCGCCGATTCGGTTCGCTGCAGCCAATCACAAGCGTTCCGCCCTCCACCCACATGAAGTCAGCGCCTCGTGATTAGTTGCAGCGAACCGTACCGGGGCTGAAACCGGCGCATGTTCCAGGCCTTAAAGAATGAATGATTAGTAGTTGTTCCTAATAATAAGCTATCTTTTAGTTACTGGAACACTCGTTATGTCACGTAATGTTATGTGAAGTCATGCCTATTAATTACTCCGTTATCATTCATTTTATTATTAATGGACATTTTTATTTGTTTACAATCAGTATGACGTGATTTCATAATTCAATTCAGTTTTACAACTGCTTGATTAGTTTATCAAATACGTATTTGAATGGAATTGATTTTAAATACATGTCTATGGCGAACCATCGATCGATCAGGAAAACGAAATGAGGCAAATAAACATTGTAATTCAGAAAAAAATCATTGTTTTCAAATGCAGATAATTCATTCAAGGGGTTCAAAGTTCAATTCCTAATCGGGCTTGTTTATAGGCAAGGTGATTGTAGCTTAACTTGGACATTGGTCAGAGTCTGGTGGAGAATATTTATTTATTTTTATTCGCTCCTGAATATCACCTTTCTGGCTATTATTGGCAGACTTGTTACACCGATTTCTCGAGAAATGAAGTCAAAATATTTAGCGATAGAAAACCTATATGTAGAAACACTTTACACCTCGCGCACTAGGCGACCATAACCACGGCTTAATAAATAAATATTTCTGACTATTGTCCAAAGTGTGTTAGTAACAAATGTTTGAAAATAATAATAATGAAATGAAATAAAAGATTATAGAGTGCCTACACTAAATTTAAATTGTTATTATTATTTTAGAGAGTTAGTGGCGTCGTGGTTAGGACGTCTACCAGGCAATGCCATGTACCAATGAGTTTTTCGATGTTTACGAAAGTTTTACGTACATTTACCGACTGCTGTGACGGTGAAGGAAAACATCGCGAGAAAACCTGCACACTGAGATAACCAGTGTGTGAAATGGGGAAGGCAATGGCAAATCCACCCCATTAAATCTGCCACGAGAGTCGTTCTATGTAATTAATTCCTTAAAATGATCACGACCCTCAGCAATGAGGAATACGACTTAAAAGAAGAAACTAAATTGATTAAACTTAGACCAGGTTAAACTATAGAAACCCAAAGCACATCGCGGCCAAACTTGTGTAGTTTGTTATGAGTCACGTGGTTGGTGGCCGGACCTCGTGCAGCCGGCGTAGTGCGCGAGGTCCATTATTGTACACAAATAACCTCATACCCCCTACCGTTCTGCTGAAAATAGACATCGCTGCGCCAGCGCACGAGAGATCTACCGAGTTCCAGCGGCTCAGTAGAGCCCAAATGCGGAAGAGCATGCCTGGAGGGAGAGGAGACGGTCACCCAAGTGCTATTAGAATGCAGTGAGGTGACCATCCTACCGGGCGGAAAGCCTCGGCACCCCTTATGTTACTTCTCGAAATCCTACTCCTGTAGGACAATAATGTCCTTATTAAAGGACTGCTGGCGAGGTTGGGGGGACTTGTTTTTCCATCACACGCAAAATAGGCGCTGGACGTCGAGTTGCGGAAATCAGCCCGTTACTACAATACACAAATACAAGAAAAGTACAAATTACAGGAATACAACGTCCTTTTTAAACCTTTCAGGAACCAATTCCCATCCCTGAAGCCTAGATCGGAACCCCCCTCAATCCCCGCGTGGCAGAGGCATTCGGAAGAGGCTACGTCAACAGAACCCCCCGCCGAAGACAAGAAGAAATCCCACAGGAGTCGCAGCCAGAGATCAGAGTCTGGAGGGTCAAATTCCAGCGAGGGAGAACAAGCGACTAAGAATAGCGATAGCAGTTTGGAGATCATGTAAGTGTGAGAGAGATGGAATCAGTTTCTTTTGCTTAGTCGATAAAACGGTTGTTTCTACTGATTGAACTAAACGAAATATACCCTTATTAAGGGTGGCAACCCACCAAACTGTGCTAGGAAGCGAGATGGTGGTCGAGGAAAAAATCCACCAATAGGATCGCTTCTTTATCACGTCATGATTAAAATGGAACGATACTATTGGCGGATTTTTTCCTCAGTAACCGCCTCGCTTCCTCACACAGCTTTGGTGATACCACTAGGAAAAATTTTGAGTTCTAAGTTTAATTACAAACGTAATATCTTTCTCTTTCCAGCACATGAAGCCGACTACCTGCGTCTCACCGTGTACTAGGCTAGTGGCACACTCGGCGAAGATTCGCAAACGGTTAGCTCGGTGTATCGCTTATTTTTTTATTTTGTACCTGAATTATGCAACCTTGATACGCAAAACGTGATGTTCGAGAAAATGCCAAAAAAAACCGCGTCAAACTGATTTTATAAACGTTTCTGGAATCTATAATTCACGTTATATCCCTTGCGGGGTAGGCAGAGGGAATGGAGCGCCACGAATCTCTGTGGCATGCCTCTCTTGCTCTCTTGCAGTGGTTTCCAACCTTTCATTGACCAGGGACCCCAAGGCAAAATAAACTGAGAATTTGAATCCTAACTTTTAGTTAACAGAACACTTTTAATTAAAAATTAAAGTGATTTTTGAGCTTGCTTGCATCCTTTTTACAAGTTGGGCTAAAACTTGCTTCCAATCGTTTTCTGAACTTGTTCTTAATTATAAGCAAAGCCAAAAACCCTTGTTCGCATAGATGTTGTGGAAAGGAGCATAAGATTTTCTCAAAAATTACGTTTTGCATTTTTCCGTATCAGGGTATAGTCCATTCGCTTAAATCGTCTCGCTCTTTGAAATTGCCGCCCGAGACTTTAAGCGAGTGGACTTTTTAACAAACCTACCCTTAATTTATCAACATTAGACGATCAATCATAGTTATCTTTTGACTAACAACGGCGCGAGCGCCGGCGGCATTTTGCGCGAAACGATTCGAGCGAATGGACTTTATTAATAAGGGCCATCCATGGATTACGTCACATGAGTCATGACTTCTTTTAGATTTACGCATGTGACGTCGCGAAGCTGACGACTCGTCCCCCCTCTACCTTGTCCCACTTTGTTGACCCCCTCCCCCTTAACGTGTGACGTAATTTATGGTTGGCCCCAAAGGGTCTCGGATTGGTTGTCAAAGCCAGTTGTTTTTGAACGCTACACAGAAAGAAAGTACAATTTGACCTCAATGTAATTTTCCCATAATACAATTTAACCTTCCAACACATACGCGCCGTCAATGTACAGGGTGGAAGTGTAAACACCGTTATCCTTGAAACTGGATATTCAATATCATTTATATAGTCTAAAATCGATAGAAAATAATACCATTAAAAAAAATTGAGCGTAGGTAACTTGCGCGTGACCCCGCTCGTGAACTCGGCGCGAACGAGGGGTGAAATGGCAGGGGCGCGCGCCGCGGCAGCCCGGCGCGGCGCGCGGGCGTCCGTTGACCTCGTGACCCCGGTGGGACTTACACACTATTTTTTTAAATACCCTTGGAATATTTGCATCTCATTAAAAAAGCCTGTATAAACAATGACAAGTTTTACTCTTTTACTATTGCAATTGACTAATTATAAGACTATTTTTGCATTGAAATTTTGGTTCGGTATGTTTTGTGTGATTTTTATGAATGCATTTTATGTTAAGGGTCCATGCCATTTCCAGTTTCTAAGAGTACATAAAGACAACATGTCCTAGGTTTAGAATAACTTTTTTAACCATTTTTACTGTGATTTTCTCCGAAATTAACTATAATGTTATGAGCACTTTTCCTTTGGAATCTTATTTTCTCCTTTGCCTTTACTTAACTGGTAAAGTAATTGTTTAAAAGTATGAAACCAAAAATCATACATCAGTGCGGTGGGATTTGACCCTTAACAATTTAGACAAAGACGGGTTTTATTGGGCTTTTTATAACTGAATATTTTTAGAAGAACTTGTAAATTTTAATTGCCAAATTATTTGTTTTCTAATTTTAATAATTAATATTAAATTGTGTGATGGTGTAATAATAAAATAATAATATTGTAATAATTAATTGTAGGGTATTATTGTACAGTCATATTATTTTTTTAATCGTTAGAGAAGCAGTAAAAAGGTATAAACGTTCCACGATTGTCGCCGGTTAAAGGCCATGATACATCGTGTGTGCCTGTAATCGCCCATCATGGCCCATCGTGTAGGCGAGTCATAAGCCTTCGTTACAAGCAAGCATATCATCATAGACATCTAAAAACCATTCAAGACATTCATCTATTATGTTTTGCACACATTTTGTTGTGCCTCAGCATATACAAATTCCAGGTTGCCTGGAAGATATCGCTTAAAGCGATAAGGCCGCCTTCTGCACTTTGTATTGTACCTCTCTTTGTTGTATGTTTTGTTTTTGTCCCGGGTGTGCGATAAAGTATATTTGTATTGCATTGTACTATTTTTTTAAACTTTCTAATAGGTATCTACTGCCTTGTCAAATATACCCTGACCAGGAATATAAAAACCCTGTCAAGAGGGCGCCATTGGTAGTTTTATAAAGTGTTATTGGAGTTCGCTATGAAAAAATATATCATTTAATTCCTCAATATGGTGAGAGTTTTTATATTCCTGTTCAGGGTATATAAGGCAAAGTATACACTTTTACCGCTTCTCTATTAAATTCAACAATCATGTATTATAATAATTTTTGTTGTGATAATGTTCCAAAAACTCGGGCGCCTCTGTTTTTAATTAAATAAAAACCAAAGTACCTGTGGTTTATGATTTTGTGACATATATAAATAATATTTTTAATTTAGATGTAACTAAATTGGGACTCCCCTCCCCAAATCGTCAGTTTCCTAGGAATGCGCCTGTATAGTCCATTCCCTCAAATAATCTCGGTAATCCCAAACGAAATGCGAGACTGCGGGTGTTTAAATATCATAAAATAGGAAAGTATACGCAGCAGTCGACATCCTCTGTTGTCGCGGCGGCATCGTTTTACTAGTAGCGGCGCTATAGTGAAACCGCGAACAGGCGGATCGCCCGCGACGTTAGAGGGGCGCGGGGCGGGCAACGGGGTAAGCGGGCGGCAGGCCCCACCGCCCGCACGCCGCATGCTTGACCTCTGTCATCTTGCCGCGCACCCCTCTAACGTCACGGGCGATCCGCCTGTTACGCGGGTTTACACGGGCGACATTTTCAAAGAGCGATACCATTTGAGCGAATGGACTTTACGTTCCTAACCCTTTATATGAAAAGTGATTTAAATTTGTAACAAAATTTTACACAATGTATGTGGCCGTTTGACCATACTTAGCGCTAAACAGAGACAGCGCTATACCAACGCGATAGCACTGTCTCTGTCTAGCGTCCCATGATATCATTTCATCGTTTTGAGAACGATAGTACACTGCGTTGAGCTCTTAGAAAATCATTCGCGTTTCGGTTAAAATAGGTATCTTACTACAGTCATCCACATGTATACCTTCTGTCAAAAACCTTCGATTAAATCTCAACCTTATGCCTGCGCAATATGATACATTTCAGATTCCAAATTTTGACGTTTGGGGTAGGTTGGCCTGTGGTCGACTGTACATACGCATATAGTTTACAATAACCGAAGCAAACCGAAGTTTTAAAAGCCTGAATGTTTAACTAAAAGCTCACGCACTGTTATAGCTACCCAGGATACTAAAGTAGATTTTTTTATTAGACGGACTAAACTGGCAGGTGCTAATGTCACTTTGTAAAATAATGTTGCCATGTTTAATGTAATAGTGATGCGTTCCGTACACTTGTATTCACAGTTCCCTTAGTTCACACAAACAGTGAGCCAAAAAGATTACGTTATTGAAATTGAAAACGTTTATTTAGCGCTGTAAACACCAGAATACAGAAGTATACAAAGTTTAATACATGCAGCACAGAACATCTGGTGTGGTACAGTGCCAAAAAGGGTACACCAGCTCAGCGTAATGCAAAAGTAAAGTGTAAATATAAAAAGTATATATTGAAAGAAGATGGATTTCGCTCTCATACTAAGTGAGGTCAGCGATTTAACTTTTTAATTTACAACAAAAATCACTACAGAAGTAAATAGAATATACTTTGAATTATTGGTCAGTGATTGAACTCCATCTTTCGTCACAACACTATTTTTATGTCATCAAAAACTGGCAACACAGGAAACGGCAGTTTAGTCCGTCTAACAAAAAATACTACCTACTTTAGATGGTATATTCAGGGCATTTCAATAGTTGCCATAAAAATATTTCAAACAAATTGAAGGTAGATCTGTATTTAATGGATACTTTCACTAAACTCCTGTCATTGTGTTTGCATACGGTTATTTATTATGTAAGTAGGTATATGTTGGTGTTTGCTCATTTTTACATTTATAAAAAGCCCGACCAGAAATAGAGTATCAAAATAACTTTATTTTTGGTCGGACTTTTATGCCAAAATTATAAGCATTCCAAATTAATACGTCTGTATATTTTATTATAATGTGGCGATTAATAAACCAAAAATACTGAATATTGCCTTTTCCTTACACAGTAGTTCGTTAATCGTTGGTTTTAGAACTAGATAATAACTTTGACTTTCAGAAATTAGGAAACAAGTTTGCACATTTCCATACAACTTTCAATCACGGTATGACTTTTTTACTTTCTAAAAATTATACCTGCTTGCTTTTTGGATAGGCATGTTTGAGTTCAAACTTAGCGTTTGACTTATTTTTTGTTATTGCATCATTCAACGTACACAGACATTCTAAAGATGGATGTGAAAGTCGTTTTTTCAATATCCCAAGTAACAGCTAGTAGTGGGGAGATGCACCGTCCCTTTTTATCAAAACAGCCCTTAATATGTTTCCAACGATTATACGAGTTGAATAATGGTTTTTGTCCATGTCTGTTCCATATTGAGTCAGTAGTTTTCAAGAGCTTGATGAACATTCTTAGACGTTACTTGCTTGCTTATCGTATGGTTAGTTGCCAACCTATTTGTCAGACTTGTTCAGGCCGCCCGTAGGCCTCTGACATGGCTTAACGACTGCTGTTGAACGACAACAACCGGGACCGACTGCTTAACGTGCTTTCCGAGGTACGGATGAGCTCAGATGAAATATGCCACTAGCGGTCACGCATCCAGGTACCGACCGCGCCAACGTCGCTTAACCTGCACGGTCACTTTCGGACCGTGCTCGCAACTGGGCTACGAGCTCCTCTATATAAATTATACTAATTTATGGAGTCACATACCATACCACGACCTAGTTATTACTATTATTTATTCTGTACTAGTGTTTTATTCCTTAATCACTAAAAAAACCTTGTAATTTACGATTACTCCTACTAGATCGGGTTTTTTGTGACTGGGATCTAATAACTACTTTTTATCTATTTCTGCCGCAAAGCAGAATTGCAAGCATTTCTGTGTTTCGATTTGAAGGGTAATGGGGGATTTACACGGCGAAAATCGACCATGTAAATAGCAAATAGACTGGACAACAACAACAGCAGCCTACTCTAGTCCACTGCTGGACATAGGCCTCTCCCAGGGCGCGCCATTGAGCCCGATCTTCGGCTCTTCTTTTGCGCTATCCATGGGAGGTAATGCCATAATCGCCACGCTAGGCCTGCGGGTTGGCGATCGCAGTAGCCGGCTACTTGCCACGATGACGCTGCTGCCCGTCATCGTGCTTCTGGTATTTTAACCCAGCCAGAATTTGAATGGTTATACCGCCACTAGTCGGTCGCCAGGGACTCGTTCGCTAATCGGCAGGATGTACCACGTGCAGGTGAGTTTGGCATTTGGAGGTATCTAGGTGTTGGTGACACCCCCTTACATCCCTATAGGCTGGACAGCAGATGACAAATTATACCGGCACATGAGGCACTCCATCAAACTCCTCAAGGTTATCAGCGTATCGAAAACCCTCTAATAATACAGTGAGGTGAGATGTCTATGGGCGACGGTGACCAC
Organism: Hofmannophila pseudospretella; assembly: GCA_947369225.1. NCBI lineage: Eukaryota > Metazoa > Arthropoda > Insecta > Lepidoptera > Oecophoridae > Hofmannophila > Hofmannophila pseudospretella. The sequence goes on from OX376324.1 coordinate 2,437,088, forward strand.
TTACGTCTAGTCCGAATCCTCCATGGTGGTATTGCCATAGTACACACCATAAGAATATGAGTTAACCTGAAATTTCTGAAGGCGTGTGAAATCCACCAATCAGCATTGGGTCCGCTCGGTGGATCATGGCCCGTACCCCCTTGTGCAAGGGGAGGCCAGTGCCCCAACAGCGGGGCTGATGATGATGATGATGATGAGTCGACTGGGTTACATTATAAATAAAACATGTATTTTATAACATGTACGAGTTTATTTATAAAAATACATCACAAGGTATATAATATTGAGCGTAATTGAAGGTTTTGCGCGATAGAACACGTCCTCCCATAGTTCTGGAGTTGAGATCAACAGGAATATGTTTTAACATGTCGCATAGGTACTATACCCTGACCAGGATTATAAAAACCCTCGCCGAATTAGATGGAACTATTTTTATAGCGAGCTCTATAATAAAAGTAGCAATGGCGCCTCTTGACGTGGCTTTTATATTCCTGGTCAGTGTTTAAATGCATCGAAAACATCTAAGTAAACGCTGGTTTATTATAAAATACATAATAGATGTCTAAAGATACGCCGTGTTCATAAACTGTTTACAATAAATCGTGGCATCGCCTTTATGGTTTTTGCACACGTTAAAACCTGGCACGTGCCACGCTTTTCGACTACACACACGGCTAATAGGCGTATCTTTAGACATAGATTTACATAGTTAACATAAAAGAGGGCTACATTATAACATTTTATGGCACACCCATCGATTCTAAAACACGGGAATGACATTGTAAAGCTGACCAGAAAATTATATATCTAAAAAACTTTTCTGGTCAGATTTTACACGACTGGCCGAAGGCAATTTAGGGCGCTTTTAGAGTATTAAAAATTAGAAAAAATGCCTTATGGCTAGAATAACCCAGCCACCAGAAGAATACAAAATTAATATTTTAGATTACCAGTCGTAAACATCTATATCTATACACGTAAGAGAGTAAAGAATTGACAAAAAGGAACACCTAAAAGATTGATTTAAAACACATTTGACATTGAAATACATCGATGTTTAAAGATATGCCCTTTTGAAGAAAGCATCAGAATGAATTGTAGTGTTATTATAATTTTAAATACCCTTGTGGTTATTCTTACAAATAAAAACGTTTAAAAAAAAAGCAGCAAGATTCGTCGGTAAAAGTTGACTAGAAAGTTAGTGTTCTAATTGAACACTATAGGCGGCACGATTTTGAACCATATAAGGCGAATCCTTCTCCACTTCATCGCGCCAGCGGTATCTGGGACGTCGTCCGTTAGGGCGTCCCACATACGCTCGTTTAACTGCCCGATCCTCCCCCATCCTAGTGATGTGTCCGAGCCAGGAGAATAGATGGAGAAGGAGAAGGATCTGCGGGAGCTCCGGGCGCCTGACTGGTTTGAGACTGCGCAGGAGAGAGAGCGATGGCGCTCTTTGGTATCGGAGGCCAAGATCCACTTCGGGTCGCTGCGCCAGCGGAGTAAGTAAGTAAGGCGAATCCTTAGACATCGATGGTAAAATACCAATTATTAATACGCGCCTCGCACGAATTCAGATTAAAATACATAACATTTTTTTTAATTACCTCAGATTTCATTGATTTTCACATAAATGTAGAATAAACATTGCATAAATAATCTGAAAATTGAATATATTAACAATTATTATAATTAATTATCACTGAAGACTGGGATAGAATAATTACTGAAGAAGATAACATTACAAAATATTTGCAAAAATATTTTTTATCATCAAATTCCTTTTTTCTTATAATATTATTTTTTATTGGAGCACATTTTCAGCATATCCAAGAAATACAAGTTTTGAGATATTTACAAAAAAAAAATTTTTTATTTACTTCTAAACCCGCATTTGACCTCGATCTCGCCTGATGGTAAGCGACGATGAGGTCGACGATGGAGCATGCGGGTCCAGTAAATGCCTATTCACTCTGGCCTTGAAGATCCCAAGGTTGTAGGTTTCGGGAAATACAGACGCCGGCAGGCTGTTCCATTCCTTAGCCGTTCGCAAAAAATATGCAAGGTGATACAGTATGTCAACTCACATGGTAAATCGAAGAAACATACATTATTATTGATGCCAAGCTCCTTTATGTAGGGTACAAATATGCTCCAATATGTAAAAAGTAATAATTATGCAGAATAAATCCCACTGCGCTGACATTATCAAGAAAAACCACATTTTTGACAACTTTCTCAGTGGGCCAAAACATTACAATGTCAAAAATATCAATAACTAATCTCCAAAAAACTTGACCGAATCCGAACTTTAAATCAGAACCTTCTTATCACTAAACCCAATCTTCTCGCACTTCACTATAACATCATCACTCTTAGCACTCAACAATTTCTTCGCCCTGGTCAGATCATCCAAAAAGCACTTTCCTCTCTCTGTACGTACAATCTGTTTCTTGGGCAACAAATTCTTTGATAAATACGCTATGAGCTTCTGCCAATCCTTCAGTAAAAAGAACACTTTGTCATGCCGGGTTTCAATCGGTATTTGGCCATTCGAATGCTCAAAGAAAACGTTCAAGATATCTTTCCGGCACTTGGATACTCTATTTGGCTTTAACAAGGAAAATATTAACGTATCAACGTTTTTATGAGGAGTTATGATTGGCTTATCGTATATGTTGTAGAGATTTGTTTCTTCAGCGGGTCCAACAATGTACATAACATGGCTCGCTAGCCTGAACGCTTCTTCGGCCCATATGAAAGGGTCTCCGTGTGTTGTGGAGGATATATCTCCGTCATACATGATATCGAAGCCGTATTCGAAGCGAAGGTAGTTGACGAATGAGGCGACGCATTCGGCATGCAAGCGGTTCACTGGAGAGTAGACGACCAGCACTTTTGTTGGTGGTGGGACATCGTTACCTGAAAATGAGAATGATAAAACATTCAAATTACGTGGACATCCTGGAGGATCTAAAATTCGTTTTTCGATATCTCAACCTAACATAAGAGATGCTAATGATTTAACTTTTAAATTTCTTTATATGTAGCCAGAATCTACTTGTATGGTCCTATTACACAGTGACGTCATAATGTATATTGCCGTTTCTTTCTATCGTCTGATTTTTGATTGCAAGTAGCTATTTTATTTTTCAACTAATTTAAATTCTGTTTTCACATTTGACAATTAATTTATGTCTATTTCTTAATTTTTAAGTATTATGCATTTAATATTAAACTACCAAATTTGATCTATATTCGTTGAAGATTTAGAAATCCACTCAACTGACAACTCCTATCGCGGTGAATATAGCAACTCTAAGTATCCAAAATTAAATGCTTTCATAAAAAATAAATAATAGACCTAAATTGATGGTCAATTAGAAAGAAACGGCAATAGCAATATGTGACGTCACACGACGTCACTACGCACCAAGAACTGTTTTGCTACAAAAGGATGAAGCATCTCCCCACTACTTTTAACTTTTTGCACAAAACAAGGTGATAAAATATAAAATTACAGTAGCATCGATTCTAGAGTGGTCGCTAAATTTAAATATCACTCTTACATAATAATATGCTGGATTGTGTGCGAGGCTGACGTTTCGTTTAGCAAAGTTTTAATTTAGCGAGATACCCAGAATCGGTGCCAATAACTTAAACCATTAATATCTCTGGTGTTAGTTGAGATATCGAAAAACGAATTTCAGGTCTATCTTTGGCATGTTCAAGCGAGTCGATTGATGTAATAAAAAAAAATCATCATACCAAGAGCGAGGCTATAGTCCTTGCACCAGTAGCGCCGTATGACACGCAGCGCGACGTAGTAAGCGAACAAAGTGGCCACAATAAGCGCTGTGATACTCGCTATACAAATGTTCATGTTCTGGACATCGCTGCCTGAAACGAGAGTTGGAAATGTAACTATAATATTGAACTAAGTATAGTGCCCGTCATAGTCTCACCCGTCTCATTGTAGGGGCGTTCACAGGCAATTTGGCACTAAGAGCCTCCTACACAAGATGAGACTGGCAGACAATCCCACCTGTAGAGCCTGTGGTGACACCGTTGAGTCAATGGAACACTTGTGCGAATGTGACTCTTTGGCTGGAAAGCGTATGAGTCTTCTGGGGGCAGCCTACCCGAAACCAGAGGACTATAGGTTCCTTCCTGTAAGCTGTATAGCATCCTTGATGCAAAGCATCTTTAAGGAACAGAAAGGAGACTAAGGTAAGGGGTGAGCACAAAAGATCCCTGAGGGTCGAAGTGCCGCTGGGGTTATCCCTGGCCCCTTGTCATAAGTACCCGTCAATCATTATGGCATATCTGAATATAATGAGTCGCATTTCAGTACATGTTTTAAGTGTTAGCAGGGTGTATAAGAGGATGGAGAGTATGGATGAGGACATGCCCCGCTCCCTCGCTCTTCTACACCCCGTTAACACCTAAAAACATATGCTGGAATGTGACTCGTGCCTACATTCAGATATGCCATAAAGATTGATGGGCACTCTACCAACACATCTTCCTTAGTGTGGACTTCTGGCCTGAAGAGGTGGTTTCTCGACTTTGCAGAGAAACGACGACGCTAAATTCTCTGAATCGTATCTCTTATTGCACCGTTTTTAGGTTCATTATGCAGCTTATAAAAGTTAAAACATGCGTGCTTTTTACTTTACTTTACCACACTAGTACTTTATACTTGAAATTTTTTCAAAAATCTCAGCAGTCTACATATATATTTATGAATTATTATTTTCCTAGTGTGTTCAAAAACCTCGTATGAAACCCATGAGCATTGGTCACTTGTATCTTATTGTACTATTTTAATAATGTATTTTTACTGTTTAGTTAGATCATTCATTCATTCTGAGTCAAAACTCACGAAAACTTTAAAATATTACATCACTTTGCTCATGTTCACTTCAATTTTGATGCTAAAATACATACTGTATTTATTTGTGCTATTTTCCTTGTTATGTTTGATATAACAATTAAAATTAGAATACCTATAATATAAGTATGTAATGTACGTAACAACATAATTCTCAATATAAATGAATTCTTAATTGTACCGATTTGTACCAATTTACTTATATGTATGAAATTTAAAAAAAACACTTACTAATAGTAATCTTAGGGCTCTCCACAGTCTGGCAACCCTCCCCAGCACTCCTACACTTCCCATGCAACGGTGTTACCATAAAATAGTATGATCCATTATTCAGCAAACTGTATTCATATGTCACTTCATGCGTATGGTTCATCACTTTGATCGTAGTGACTTTGTCCACGTTAGTTCCCTTGTCGGCTTCCTTCATGATCTTGATTTCGTATGCGGTGATGTTCAATTGTTCCGGTGGAGGCATGATGTGAAGTTTCATTGTTGATGTTAGAATTTCTATGTAGAGGAATGGTAACCATTCTTCTTCAGTTACTGTGTCACCTGGAAAGAAATAGTAACTCTTTAACAGTGGATCATGTTCTCACAACTATAACCAAAACATTGATTTAAGAAGTATGCTGACGTAAGGCGGCTAAATCATTAATTTCATTTTGTGATTATTTCTTTGATTTTCTCAAATATTTATATTATTTGGAAACAAACAAAAGGGTTATATGGTACAAATCTATTACTTAAATAAATATGAGATATCAGCGTTTGAACCCTGGTCAAATCATTTCATTCATATATTACAATATTGTCATATACTTTAATACATTTACTGATTGCTTTGAAGCAGTGAAGGAAAATTAAAAGAAGACTCATGAGATGACCCGAGGAAAAACATATTTTTATATATTTTTATTTATTTGTCTGTTTCACAGCATATTTCATATTAAAAATATAAATCGAACAATTAAAAATCTATAAATACCAGTTACGAAACTAAAACTATTACAAAGCTATTTAAAAAGGTAATTTAGCAAATAGTTACAAAATGAAAGAGAAAAATTAAAAATAAAATAAAACTGTAAATAAAAAAAAAGGCCTTACGATATGTCTGAGTGCTAACGATGTGTGTGTGTGTGTGTGTGTGTGTGTGTGTGTGTGTGTGTGCGTGCGCGCGAGAGAGAGAGAGATGTGTGTGTGTGTGTGTGTGTGTGTGTGCGAGAGAGAGCGATGAGGATAATGGTAGTGAGATTGGGAGAGAGAGTGGAACAGGAGATGGAAGGATTAAGACCGGGCCAATTGACGCATGACATGTGCATGATATTTATATATCAAATATTTGTACACATAATCAGTGATTTAATCTGCAAAAACAGTTGGTACACATAATCAGTGATTTAATCTGCAATGAAAATATTTAGATAACACCCGTCTTAGTGCATGATATTCTAAAATTAAATTTATCGTGATTCACCAAACATACTTACTAAGCATTTTAGCTGACGGCACGTTAAAATAATACTGCCCTCGATTGACCACTCTATCATCCGTAGCCTCAAAATCTAGTATCACATTATGTGATGCGATTGTGCCATCCATTATCGGCCAATAACAATCATAGTACAAAATGGACTGGTCGTTGATCTTCACATCGTTGGAAAGCAAAATATCCCTGCAATGGTTCTCCATGAGTCTTGGTTTCGCGGTTTGAAAGCGGAATTTCATAGCTGCAAAGAAAAGATTACTTTTATGGGGTGCAATTCATTACAAAATTCAACATCAACATATTTCGTATCGACCTCAACATCTCATATTATACTGGTATTTCTAAACACTTATGTTAACATTTATGTAAAATTTTACTTACATTGATAAAAACTACTTTGGTGCAGGTTTGCCTAAGATATTTGCTCAAATTGGCTTTTGGTCTGGCAGAACATAGCTTATTACATAACTTAATATATACTTGACAATCTATCATTGTCATTAACAACTTTTTAAAGTGTGCAGAGTGAGTTTGTGGTGGTACAACCATTTTACCTATTTCTTTTCGGTTCTGGTTTGAAAGATACGAGAGCCAGCATAATTACTGGAGATGAAGCACTCCACCTAAGTTCTTGAAAACCCTCTAATAAAATGTAAGTGAGGTGAGATATCTATGGGCAACAATTTACGATTTAGATGAAAACAAAATAAAGAAAAAAAACTACTAAATTAAATATACTGCTCTCCTTTTTTATTTTGTAAATAAACTAGTTTGCCCTCCTTAGACCATAGAAAAGAAGTACTGAATTACACTTACTTTTCCATTTGATATTACTAAATGTGATGTTAAGGACTGCACGACTGAACAAATCTGTTGACCCGTTGCCCCGGCGCTCCACAGAAAGTATGTATGGCTTAAGACTGACCCCACCAATGTGTGCATTGGAAGTTATGGGCCCAAAGTTCATGGCCTTGCACTCATTACTGTTCGCCTTGTAGTATTCTATGTGGCATTTGTTTATATCTGCATCCGGGTCGCCAAGGATCTGATGAATATATATGGCAATTAAACACCATCAGTTGCACAAAACATTGAGTCTTCAATACATCCTCGTAGCTCTGGATAGAGATGACATAAGACCTAAGGAAGCCTTAAAGTTTTGTGTTGAAAAGTATAATTTGTTATTTGCTGTATATTAATCTCAGATAAACTATCAGACGAGTAGGATAATAAACCTATTTGATAGATAGTGAGACGTAGAAAGCGACATGTTTTGCATGCAATCATAAGGCTAAACGGGACCTTCAACTCTTCAAGAATGACAGTAAATCAATAATGCCTGTAGAATGTACGCATCGATTTTATCGTAAATACCTACCTGAGTCGTGCAGCTGCGCGCTCTCTGGGTGTTGTTCCCGCATATATCATGCTGCAGCTGACTAAACCCAGCAGCATATTGCAGCATACAAATAATTAAAACACAAAACAAGGATCGCCACATATTCGAGCAGTCTAAACAAAGTTCAGGGGCACAATATGTTAAACTTCACCATATCTACTACGAAATGTTAGGAAAGCACTTCGTCACATATGTGTTTCAGTAACTGAAACTGAAAATTTTAGATTGAAATAACGATACATAAAATTATCGTGACGACAAACAGCTCAAAACAAGCTCAAAACGCAACGCAACGCAAATCAATATGGCGATGCGGTTTTTTTAAATTTTATTTTACGGCTCTTAGATCAAACCTTTTCAGCCATTCTTGTCTTCAGTGTTGCCCTCATTGCTGGTATGGATGAAAAATAATAATCATTGGCATCGATTCTTAAAGCCGCTAAATAATTTAGCGATGATTGCTAAACGTAATTTCATTTATGTCCGTTTAGCTTTAGATTTGGCAGCCATCGGAATCGATTCTATCATCTGATCATCTCACCAATAATCTATGTTTTTGCACCCCCGCACATCATCAATTAGATTCATGATATTGTGGCCACGAATATGACGGAGAAAAAAAACTTGTTGTTGTCATTTGTCATTGTCAAAAAGAAATTCATCGAAATCGATTAACTTTTTGGGTTATTTTCATCTTTTTTCGTTTAAATACCCCAGATTTTATTCAAAAACAACATGAATCATGGTTTAATAAATATACCTAATGAAATTTCCTTAGTGCCATTTCTGTAACTTCAACGTTGTAACGCATCGACTAGCCGAAATGACTGTAAGTTACAAAGTCAATCTTGTTACGTATTTGTTATCTTAAATTTTATCATTGTTAAGTACCCATTAATGCGTGGGTTATGATATCCTGTCTGTATTTCCTATCTACTATTATAAATATGTATTTTAAAGTAGTATTTGGACACAGAAAGGTTTTAATATTTGAATTGAAATTGAAAATATTTGGGAGTTTTTCCAGGACTACTTGCCATAATTATTGCATGTTTTCATCGTAAATACTATTTATATTTAAATCCAGATAAATATTCATTTAAGATTCATTTTTATAAAATATTAATTGCCTACTTCATTTATAATTTTAAGTGTGCTCTGCAATTTTTTGTTACATTCTATTGATTGTATGGGACACATGTGAGTATAAATGTAACATGCACAGCTATAGTCTGTAATAAGAGTTGATAAATATTTTAAACTTGTTTATGTGTGACTATTCTCCTCTATAGATAAAGATTCAGAGGGGTATAGTATAGATTTGTCAGCAATGTGTTGGTCTCTTCTATCTATCTATCAGCCCGTATCTGTCCACTGCTGGACATAGGCCTCTCCCAGAGTGCACCACATTATTCGGTCTTCCGCCTTCCTCATCCAATCATCGCCAGCAACCTTCTTCAGGTCGTCGGTCCACCGGGCAGGGGGGCGTCCCACACTGCGCTTTCTTGTCCGCGGTCTCCACTCTAGAACTCGTCTACCCCAACGGTTGTCGGTTCTGCGACAGACATGGCCAGCCCATTGCCACTTCAACTTGCTAATCATATGAGCTATGTCGATGACTCGCGTTTTGTGATGGATTACTTGATTTCTAACTCTATCCATCAATGAGATACCGAGCATAGCCCTCTCCATAGCTCGTTGAGCGACTTTGAATTTTCGGACCAGCCCTGCCGTGAGTGTCCACGTTTGAGCGCCATATATCATAACAGGTAGTAACTTTGGTCTACATTGGTCTCTTAATGAGGGTTTTTTTCAAACTTTTCAACTCTTGTCAAATGGACTATAGTAATATAGAGTGCATTCCAAAACCAGTTGAAATTATTCACGTTGACAGCTGTACACGTTCCATTGCGTTTTGGATAAAAGTTTTATAAATTTTCAGCTGATAATGCGGTAATGGAACATAGACAGTTGTCAACGTGAATTATTTCAACTGGTTATGGAACACTCTCATGGTAGTATAACACATGAATTAATTTTTATAGGTATAGAACACTGTATTTAAGAAAATGTGCTTGTTTGTGTTTTTTTTTTGGTTTATTACTATTGGACTGTAAACTTGGCCAGTGAGAGGACTTTTATTTTATGTATTACAGGTTACTGTATCTACAGCAAAGTAAATTATAATAACACTTAAGTTAAAAAATTATAATGCACTAGGCACCTACTTCTTTTCAACCACTCCTTTTGATTACTCAGCACCTTATCAACTAACTTCAAAAATGGAAAAGGTAATATTTTAAAAATTCAAGATCCTACTATACCAGAATTTTCTGTAGAATAAACTGGAATAAGGCCATTCTTCTAGGTCTTGAGTAATTTTTATTTTATTTGCATAATCCAGGGTCGTATCCAGGGATGCTTAGGGCCCCATAAATCCAAAATCATTAGAAAAAAACGAATACACTACTTTTCACATATCTGATTTTTACTATAACACTGAATTTCTAATAATAAATAGTTTTAATTTGTCCACTTTGTCACATGTGCGCAAGACGCGTGCGGGTTGATATCGATGTACGTTGCTGGTTGCTGGTATTCATTAACTTTTAAGATCCTAACCAGCAATGTATATCCGTCATGAAGGAACGAATGCGCTTTATAATTATTATTTTCATCCAAGATATAAGATAGTGGAGGACCTGAGTTGTCCAACTATACACTAGTATACTTATAGTGGTAGATCCTAATGTGAATGATCGCTTGGGTTAGTATAACTCTCTATCTATTTCTGCTGTGAAACAGAAATGCTCCCATCTCTGTTTCGGTTTGAAGGGTAAGAGAGCCAGCGTAATTTCCGGGACATGAGGCAATCCATATTAGTCTAATATTAATACAGTGAGGTGAGATGGCTATAGGCGATGGTGACCGCTTAACGTTAGGTGACCCATTTGCTAGTCTTGTCTCCTTATACAACAAATTATTATTTTTAGACCACTAATATATAATTGGCCTCCGATACCAAAGAGCGCCATCGCTCTCTCTCCTGCGCAGTCTCGAGCCAGTCAGGCGCTCGGAGCTCCCGCAGATCCTTCTCCACTTCATCGCGCCAGCGGTATCTGGGACGTCCGACCGGACGTCGTCCGTTAGGGCGTCCCACATACGCTCGTTTAACTGCCCGATCCTCCCCTTTGGTATCGGAGGCCAAGATCCACTTCGGGTCGCTGCGCCAGCGGAGTAAGTAAGTAATATACAGGGTGTAATTAAGAACGGTCAGTATGGGAAAGTCTGAAACTATAAGACATACGAAGATCTGTTCTTAGGAACCATGTCATCAATTTTAGTAACAAGAAACACTGTATTCATACATTTTTTTTTAAACTGTACTCAGCCTGGGAATCGAACCCGGTTGTTTTGAAAAAAAATCCAACACTATTTCTATTTAGATATCGATTGTGTAGGTCTTAAGGAATAAATGTTAGTATGAAACGTGATGTTTATGATAACAATGCTTCCGGAATGGCTTAATGGCAAGCCAATGCCATATGTAAAAACAGTGGATGTAACAAGTTGCGACACCAGCAAAGAGCCATAACACTACACCATAGAGACAATTTTGACCTAATCGAGTTGAATATTGTTATTTACAAAATGGTAGTCATTTCGAACACCTACTAAAATAAATTAAAAGATATGGAAACAATGCGTTTTATTAATTTTAAACATCACGTTTCATACTAACATTTGTTCCTTAAGACCTACACAATCGATATCTAAATAGAAATAGTGTTGGATTTTTTTTCAAAACAACCGGGTTCGATTCCCAGGCGGAGTACAGGTTTTTTTAAAAATGTGTGAATACAGTGTTTCTTGTTACTAAAATTGATGACATGGTTCCTAAGAACAGATCTTCGTATGTCTTATAGTTTCAGACTTTCCCATACTGACCGTTCTTAATGTTACACCCTGTATAATTGTGTATAATATGTATAACCAGATTACTGCAATTACTGCATTGTTAATTAATGACCATTTTCGAAAAGCCGTGCAAAACCGTAAATTGCCTTATCCAATTTGTGTGTACCACAATTAGTGTACTTTTTTATTAATTGGTCATGCCGATAAAATATTTCTAAGGTTTTTTAAGTCACTTTTTGTGCTAAAACAGTCGTTTTTGCCGTTCTTATTATGAAGTCATTTGTAATAAATAATTGTTATTTGCGAAAATAATTTGTAAGACAGGAAACATAGTGACAGTAACCTGGGTACTACAAAATTGGAAATATTTGTAATACTTTTCCGTACCTGCAGGTAAAAAAATTACTTTTTTATTAGTCATAAAAATTTAATTTCTAATTACGGAAGTCAAAATCACAGATATTTGTTCAGTGGCCTTGTTGCTTATGCAATGTGTGCGTTTCACGATGAATTGGAAATCGAAAGTTCATACAAAAAGAAGTATTTAGTATGTATTGATCGCTTGCATTGATACTATTTGTCAAAATTTTATCAATTTTTTTTAATTTTTTATTCTCAAACTTTTCAAAAATACGCTCTCCGTCTATCCAAGAATAAATCATTAACCGAACTTTACCCTTATCCTCCCACTATAAATGGAGAGCATTTGGATCGTAATCCACCACACTGACTTACTATGGCATGTTGAACATTACTCGAGTATATTTTCTCGCGAAGTTTTCTTTCACCACCAACCCAATCGCCAAATCTAGAAAGCCCGTAAAATTGCCAGTATGGAATCCAAGACTAAACATTTTCTTAAAATCTTTTTGTTATGTGTACAGATTTACCCTTGCAAAGATGGAACCCAAACCTTTTTTCCACGGGATCCGATTCGAGTGGGTGATATATTTTTTTATTTATTAAGACAGCAAAAAAACTTTAAAAAAATATTTTTTTTAATACAAGGGTGGTTGATGCTCTAAATCCCGCACTAGGATACCCTGTGTCGCGGGATTTAGGCTCTTCTATTTAGGAACAATTTTGATTTATGAAGGAAAAATAAATAAATAAACGTATACATTTTTAAATTAACATTAGATACTAAGATGTAATCATGGAGTGAAAGTGTGTGTGTTTGTGTGCGTATTGGTGTGTGGAAAGGTGAGGGTGTGTGTTTGTTGAGGGTGTGTGAGAGTGAGAGTGTGTGGGTGTGTGACTGCATGACTAGTATATGTGTGTTTATTCATTGTACAGTTTCCAATACTTTCTCAGTGCTGTCATAGTCCAAGGTTGCAAGCCAGGTGGTTGGAGATTGTTTGCACCTATATCGTGTATGATTAACAATTTTGAGTAATTTGTTTACCTTGGTGTATAAATACGGTCCAAGATAGCGATAGAACCTTTGGCCAAATTTAGTACGTGTTTGACACGTAAAATTGACAATTTTTTTTCAGTTAAATTGACAAATGGTATCATGTAATGGCAGATCGCACTTTAGTATGATAAGATAATATAGCAATGCAAGATCAAACTGTTCTGAAAATCCAAATTTCAAATAATGGTTTGAAATTCCATGTGCCCTGATTGTAAATAAGTAAAGGGGCTGATGACTGATGGTAATGATTACCTTTCTAATTAACAATATACTTGTAAAGGAGTGAGTAATGTTATTAAATACATGTACAGTCGACCAAGCTATACCATCTGTCAAAAACCTTTGAATAAATCTCAAGCGTATGCCTGCAATATGATACTTTTCATATTCTCAAAATTTGACGTTTTGGGTAGGTGTACGTGGTCGACTGTACGAGGCAACTAAGGATCTTAGTGGATATGATTTAACACCTAGTAGACGGCGTAAGCTCGCCAACTATCACGTTTGTCCACCAAATCTTACGGTCAAAAGTGCGAACTATCTGTGATTGTGAAATAAGGCACTTTTTAAACCCAAAATATCTCCCCAATTTGAATTTTTGGAACAGCATAAAGTGGAATTGGCATAGAGCGTTTTATGACTTGCCTTACTCCACCTTCGTCTACTAAGTTGTCTTTAACTTTGAAGACGTATACAACTTTCCAATGTCAATAGAACATATTCCATTGTCGAATGTATCTATGCTAGTACCTCATATGAAATGTAAAATTAAAAATGGCCTTTCGGGAATCTGGTTGAGGCATATTATGTAATTTAATTACCTCTATAATAATTTGTCGGGAAAATATGACAGAAATGTTATCGGTGCTTCTTGTTCAAATTATGAAGACGTGATATGAACTGTAGTACGAGCGTCGATGGCCCAGTGGCTAGGACGCCGGACTCCCATGCGGGAGGTAACAAACTCATTGGTACATGGCATGGTTTCGAACCCAGTCGAAACCATGCCATGTACCAATGAGTTTTTCGGATTTTATCGAAGACTTATGTCTACGTTGACTGCTCTAACGGTGAAGGAAAACATCGTAAGGAAACCTGCATGTCTGAGGAAAAGAAAAATTTCCGAAGGCGTGTGAAATCCACCAATCAGCATTGGGCCCGCTCGGTGGATCATGACATCCTTGTCCAAGGAGAGGCATGTGCCCCAACAGTGGGGACATTAACGACGATAATGATATGAACTGGCGAAACTATTAAATTGTTTTAACACCACCGCTCTATTTAGCCTTGTATCAAACACTTGTAATGTAACAAAACAAGATATATAACTGCACCTTAAGAATGTTTAACATTATTGCTTATTAAAGCAAGTTTTTCAACAAACCATTGCAATATCACAACAAGATTTCCGAAGCACGTGCAAAAATCTCAAACTGCACAAACAAACATAGATTATTTTTGTGGTCCAGAGCCGTACTTAGGAAGATTATCGTGAGGCCCTTTTCAAATATAAATTGATAATGCAATACTAACTTTTGAGATCAATAAACGTTGTGGCGGTAAAAGTTACAATATAATTTCTATTTTATATTTTGTTTATTGGTAATTTCACAGCACAAAATGACATTAAGTCACTATACCCTCACTTGTGGCTCACAAATCTTGTGGCTATCAAATGTGACTTAAAATCGGTGATCAAAAGCCGATGTATTATTCATTTATTAATAAATAAGGACGGAGCCTCAATACAATCCTAAATCCGACTCTGCACCACCGGCAGTCCCAAATAACATTGTATGTCTTTGTAAACATGTCCTTGGTAACATTTCCAGTGGCGGTGGCGGTTCGCTAGCAGTTGCACCCTTCCGCTGTTTAAATAAAAAATATATATATATAAAAAAAATGAAACTGAACATACCACGCTCCACGTATTTCGTAAGTGTGCCCACGTATCAGGTTATTTTGGGACGGGGGAAAAGCGACGATCAAATTCCGAGTATTCGTAAATTACAAGTAAGCAAATTTAACATTAATACATACAGAAAAAAAAACCAGTATTTCATAATCGTACGTAGTTTATGTCGTAGTCCACACAGCACAGCCCGATTCTACTAATACAACTTAATCTTAATAAAAACTATATTGCAACGCCTTAACGTTTTTCGTATGCCATTGGTCGATTAACGTTATGTTTCGGTCAAGCCAACGATCGTTTGTATCACTTATACTTGTGTGTTAAAGTAAAAGTAAAGTAAAATACACTTTACACTTTGTTAGTGTGTTGTTAGCAGAATACGGTTTGTAGTTAATGTTGGATCGATCGAACGTAATCGCTACTTAATTGGAAAAGAACGACAAACGTTGTAAAAGTGTTATAAACCTTGTAAATAGTGGAATTGGAATCCAGGTCAAATATGAGTTGGTGCGTACCTGAACTAATTCAATGTATGACTTCTAATTAAGTACAATACAAACGGACAAACCTACTTACATAGTTTCTTAGAATTTACAAACCCTCTGGCCCAATACTGTGCCAAGACCTCCCTTCTTCCACGTCTATACTCTTATTCCATTTTTCTCTACTTTAGAAAAACATACTTTTCAGTCTGAAACTATTCCAACTTGTTCTGTGAACACTTGTCACTATAATTTACACCTGAATTACATTGTGAAATTCAGGTCTCATTTTAGACATATATTTTTTTTATCCAAAAATGCTCTTGATCACCTACGTCCTCTGTTTGTGCATATATAACAATTGACATCTAATAATAACTAGGTCGACAATGAGTCCAAATTACTATTCATTGCACTATAAAATATTTATAAATTCCGCGCGAACATCGCGGCCATTTCATTCAACAATGTCTGTCATCGAAAAACAGGTAACTTCTTAGGCTCGTGACTAAAACAAAATAGTCTTCTAACTAGACGAACAGGCCACACTAACTAACCACATGATATAGGTAATATATCTAGAAACTATTAGAACCTAACAGTAGTGAAATCGGGATCAAAGCACCTTTTAAATACTATATCTTATTTTATGAAAGGGCCCGGGAATAATCCCAGCGGCACTTCGATCCTTGCGGATCTTTTGTGCCTATCCCATTTTACACACTGGTCATCTCTCTGCAGGTTTCCTCACGATGTTATCCTTCACCGTTAGAGCAGTCGGTAAATTACGTAAGTCTTCGAAAAATAAGAAAATGTTATTCGTACATGGCACTGCACTGTTTTGAATCCGGACCTCCCGCACGGAAGTCCGGTGCCCTAGCCAGTGTACCACCGATGCTCTAGCTTTTAAATATAAAATTCATAAACGCATCACGGTTGATTAGGGAAGCACTGCCTCTACAAGACCCGCGATTATCGCGAAAACTGTTCAGTCCTTAGAGGGACTACCTACGCATAGTAGTAGGAACCCTTGTCTAGCCATTGTACACTGAACTACCAACAAGCTGCATATCATAGATATAGTCCTAAATACCGTGGCTGCACGGAGGATGGAGAAACAAACGCTCATGCAATTTTACACTGCTCAGCAGTGGCAGATCAACAGGCTCTACTTCATAAACCAAGGACGCTTCGTGAAACCTTTGAATGTCCTAAGATACTTCCCAGATTCTGGCCGGAGCTGGGTTGGCTGGAAATCTATCCAACCCAACATACCTGAACCATGAACGCACAATGGACCGCTTATATATCTTAATGCGGAAATAAGAGCCCCTTAACATAACCTATTATGTTCGATCTTTTTGTAAAAGGCATAAACGCGTCAGGGTTGTCACTTTAAACCCTGCATTTTCGACCTCGTCGTCTTACCATCAAAGGAGATTGAGGTTATCCTTGGTTGACTTTAAAATACTTGGAATAAATATTGTGAGCTAAACCAATTCGCCACAGAAAATTCCGAAACTAATGCACTAACCGAACCCATTTTCATGTCACGCGTATGACTGAAACAATTTTCCACTTCATTGTAATAAAATATGTGTCTTTCATACTAGAACAAATTTTCTAATATAAATGTACATTTTCTTTCTGCACTATATACCAGGCAGGATAGAAAAGAAGTAATGGCCATTAAACAATGCAAAACTATTCTTTAACAGCGATGTTTATTATATGGTCGCGCGATCCGAGTTTTCCAAACTTATTTAGGGTCTTACCTTGCTACAGTCTGTCCTCTAGATGCCGGCTAGCAGGGTTCTAGGACAGTGCGCAGATGAAGTAATAGAAGAATTTGGTGATAAATAATATATTTTAAGGAAAAGAATACAGAAACAGTAACACAGAAAATAGGTTGTAGTAGGAAATAAAAGTGAACGGGAGACGTCCTTTCGGGACAAAATACAGAGAAAAAGTGAAAATACAAATAAAACAATGAAATTAATGGAATAATGAAATTTAGAAATGGAATGGGAACATGATTTTGAATTTAAATGAAGAAATGAAGATGCCAATACGAAATGAGATGAGATAAACGCTAACGATGAGGCTGAAGTTGATGGCAAGGAGGTTGATATGGACGATGAAGTCGACATCGTTACAACTTACCTACGTATTTACTTTTCTGTATGGGACCTAAAATAGTTTCCGCATGCTTTCCAAGTACTGGGCCAGTCCAAAGGTTGGGGGGGGGGGGGGGGGACCACGTACTTCAAATATTTCTACGGCACTAGCGTTTTTTCCTAATAAATATAACTCATTTCTGCCCATATGGCGCTTAGCGTTTTATTTTCTTTCCACTGACGATGTGATTCTTGAATTTTGAGGGTGGGGTCGAGTCCACCCCCTGATTACGACTCTGTAGTGAACTACGACCTAAACCTACGTAGTAACGTAATAAACAAACAATTACTTCCGAAAAACTTAGACATGTATTACTTACTTTCAAACAATCTGTATAAATATTGCTGAAATACCATAACAAGCCACGCCGATTATTATATTACAATACAAATTCATAATGTCTCCTTAACTCGGTGCGTGAACACACTTACGGCGCGAAAAAAAAAAAAAAAACTTTTACAATATTTTTTCTTTTTTCTTGATCGGTGATGGTTATGGATAAAATTATACAGGCGGAAGGACGGGTGATGGGTCGCCGTTTCGTGCTAACTCTTGCAATTGGGATCTCTGCAGGATTTAGTTTTGCATACATACTGTTAACATCGACTGGATTCTCTCGGGATGTATCTTATCCCTACAGGTAACTTGGTTAAACTATAAAGCATGTCGCCTTTTTGTTTTTTTTTAATTTTGAATGTGTAAGCATGCATTGCTACAGCATATGGTCGAAGCATCCACCATCACATCAGCATGTTAGTATAAATATCAGATTTAAATAAATAGGGTGTTGACTCACAGGTTCACTGTCGGTGTTGCCAGTTTTTTTTAAATATATATTTGTACTGGAAGATTTTTTAGTCTGTCAGAAAAAAAATGTGGTAGTGATTTTTTCCGCGGGCAGGGTTTGAACCTACGAGCGAGTACGCCCAAAATTAGTTTCTAAGCAGATCACACACTATAATTTTGTCCCAATAAATGTTAAACCTACTACTACACCCGAAATAGATTTTTTTTTTTATTAGTTTTTAAACTAATAGAAGTAGGTGTTTCTTATTTTATACATGGGGTTCATTCGCCGGACTTATACCAGGGCACGAGGACTTCAATCAAAAGTGGATAAAACTTCGTAATCGGTTTTCAAACCTTATTCACATTCATGAATGGTACTGGTAAAAATCCGGCGAATGTTTCTGTTACACACTATATAAATACTTACTTTTATCTCATGAAGGAAGAAACGCGCGCCTCTAGGGGATACAATTTTTTCTTTTATCCAATGTTTATCAGCTTAAATTCTAACTAATTTGTAATTAGTTCAGGTGTAATGGTACCCAATCAGTATGAGTAGAAACACCTGTATAAGATTGTGTGTTCTTTTTATTACCTATTGTTTTCGCTTGTTGTTTATTTTATATAAGATATTATACATTTATATTAGTTTATATTCATGATAATATAATAACTATTCCTCCATTGAAATATCGATACTATGTTCCAAAGTAAGCCGCTATTACTAATAACAGAGTCGTAGACACGAGGGATTTTGATGCCGAAACCAAACCTCATTCTCTCCCCCGAAATTCTAGACTCACTTCTTCACCTCACTTGCACCGAACTATATTTTCCCATAACTCTATATGCTCTGATAAGATTAGCAAGCTGAAGTGTCAGTGGGCCGGTCACATCTGTCGCAGAACCGACAACCGCTGGGGTAGACGAGTTCTGGAGTGGAGACCGCGTTTGGGCAAACGTAGTGTGGGACGTCCCCCTGCTAGATATCGCGATACCTGCGATAATCTCCGCAAGGTGGCTGGCAGCGACTGGATGAGAATAGCCGAAGATTAGGCTCAATGGCGCGCCCTGGGAGAGGCCTATGTCCAACAGTGGACTAGAGTAGGCTGCTGATGATGCTGATGCTATATTTTCTCGTCGCTCAAAAACATGGTTTCCGTGGAAGAGATATTTCTCGCTCAGTAGTTCTTTTCACATCATCCGATTCCGAATTTCATCAGTTATAATACGTATTTTAATTAATATTTTTTTTAAATTTGGACGTGCCTTTATAAAATATATATACATATATAACATGACAACCGTACTTTAGTATAAAGGCAGCATTTATTGTGTGTGTAACTTAACATTAAAGCTTTTCTGGGAAGATGTTTCAAGACTTCCCCGGTAATTAGGTCGTACCCAGGGGATTTCTTAGGATTTATAATGACTTTTATTTCCTTAGGTGTAACGTACTTTATTACTTCATGTTTCTGAGCGACGAAAAAGAATTACGGGAAAATACGGTTTCGTGCGAACAAGTGACCTCCACTCCCTAAAGCCCCACGAAATCTTACAACCAACACCTCAAAGCCTCAAAAATCCCCCGATTTTTATGTATGACGTTGCAGGCATTTGGATCCGTATGAAACTTGTACGCAGGCTTCAGAACCAATTTCTGCTAAATACTTATAAATAATAATACGAATGTTTGTCATGTTCATTACAGTCATATAAATCTTGAATATTTTGGATTTTATATTATGTTAATTTGCACCTGTTTAAATAGAGCTAGCTAGTGCTAAGTTAATGTATGTTTGACTGTTTTCGGAGCGAGTTACTTTACATGATATATTATTATATCATAGCTGTTTTCGTGTTTTTTTTGTGCAAGCGATATCTAATTGACGTATATTGCAGTATCTACATACAATACAGTTACAGTACCAAAACCAGTTGGTTACCTTTACTAAAGGGTAAATTTCAAAATATTTGGTTACCCTTACTAAAGTGTTAATTTCAAAATATTTGGTTACCCTTACTAAAGGGTTAATTTCAAAATATTTGGTTACCCTTACTAAAGGATAAATTTCAAAATATTTGGTTACCCTTACTAAAGGGTAAATTTCAAAATTTTTGGTTACTGTAAATTTTTGGCCATTATAAAGACATGAGCAGTAGTGACTTCGATTCCGGGTGGCCGCTAATTCTAAAGCTAAACCTCAATAAATTTCACTATCGCACTCACGCTTATACCTACTAGAATCTAGTTAGTTAGTATTAGTTAAATTAAATACGATCTAGTAACTAGATCGTATTTAATTTCATTGAGTGAGTTTCGTTTTTTTTCCTTTTTGTTGTAATGCAAGTGGGTTATGTTGTACACAGATATTTCCGGAGACATATAACTTTGGCATCAGCTAGTTAATACTTACCGTCATGTCTCCGCGTATGTTCCTACTACTCACGCACGAATATAAAAGAGGCCGCAAGTATATTTATTTATTATATATAAATATAATATTTAATAAAACGGTAGATATATGTAATGTTCAAAAGAGATTCATCAATCTCACACATCTACATAATAATTACATATTATATATTATGATACGCTCATGAGTGAGTGTAACCTGGAATTGCAATTTCCTTAATCTTTAGCCTTTCAAGTTTCGTAGCATAATATATGCTATCATAATAAATATCAAAAGAAAGGGAGAGCATTTTTAAAAATTAAAAAAATACGTCTTTAATAATTGTGATAAGTTCGTTTAACAATCATCGCTAAAGGCGTCCACCCAGAATCGAAGCCAATGCATGATACTTCGCTATTTATTTGTAAAAGCTCGATTAGAACATTTTAAAGATACTTGTTGTAGTGTCAACTCTATTACTTTTTGGGTAGGGTTTACGTAGTAAGTATTAGGTATTCTGTGTTAGTCTTTTACCACAAAAAGCTATCGACCGTTGCATTCGCGTGAAAACCTGTGTTTTGATTCGCTGTTTTAAGTATATATTTTTATAGAAAATTATGTATTTTATGTTCCTGTTGTTGTTATAGTATAAGGTCCTTTACTTATAAGTACTTTGAGAATCCATGATCACTCAGCATACAAATAAAATAGTAATAATACACATTCTGCTGAACCATTACTGTTGGCGCCCGAACCTCTTTAATCTGTAAATTGCTGGCTTTATTTGCTTGCAAGACGATTGAAGACAAAGCAATAAAGTATATAAGGAATGCTTTTTTCATCATAAACCTGAATCATTTTTCATTAAAATTCCAAGTGTGGTTTTTCAGAAGTCCCAACTTCATATCATTAACCAAGCTATGTGAAGTGGCTAGAGGGAAGGGATGGTATCAATTTTGACAGAGGGTGGCGGAACTCTAGGTCTTGTATAAGATCGAGGACCACTTTCTTCAGTGGCAGCTCCAGGGGGTGGCCCTCCCTCCCTCCCCCCAAAAAACTTGTAGCGTTCCTATAGGGCGAGGCTCGACTCGCCCTTAAACATTTTTAGTACTATTATCTGATTTTAATAACACTGCAGAGTTCTCTCTTAGGGGCCTTAATAGAACGCGATTACGCGATTCGCGCGAACTATGTTCGTACGAACGCGCGATCAAACATGCTGATATCGAATAAGGGGTCATCCTAATACAATGCAACCACGCGATTATCGCGCGAATAAGCGATGCATCATCAAATAATCTGTCAAACTGTTTGAAAATGTTTGACGTCTCATCGCTTATTCGCGTGGTCGCTTTGTATTAGGACGACCCCTTAGGGTCCTAATTGAGAGCGTCGGTGGCACAGTGACTAGGACACCGTACTCCCATGCGGGAGGTCCGGGTTCGAAACCGGTCAGTGCCTACATGGCACATGAGCTACATGAGTTTTTCGTATTTTTCGAAAACTTATGTACCTACCTACATTTACCGACTCCTCTAACGGTGAATGAAAACATCGTGAGGAAACCTGCACACTGAGATGACCAGTGTGTAAAATGGGGTAGGCACAAAAGATCCTCAAGAGTCGGAAGTGCCGCTGGGGTTATTCCCGGCCCCCTACCATAAGATAAGAAGATAATGCTAATTGACAGTCATTTGATGTTGCATTGCTTAATTCGCGCGATAATAGCGTGATCGCGTTGTATTAGGATGGACCCCTTAGTTTTGCCACCCCGGTCAAAAACTTTACCTCTCCCTTCCTGTAGGCATTACAACTACAGACCAAACGACATCCTGTAGAGGACCCAATACACTTCCAGAGAAGCAGTCCGCGACCTCGACCGCCACCCAATCCAGTCTATGGCCGAACACCACAGCGATGACCCGGCACATAGAGACGAGGACCGCTCCATCGCTGATGAACTGGCGAAGAAGGTCCGGGTTCTTTGCTGGGTCATGACAGCACCAAAGAACCACGAGAAAAAGGCGAAGCATATCAAAGCCACGTGGGGCAAGAGGTGCAACAAGCTGCTGTTCATGAGTTCTGAAGCGGGTAAGTGTTAAAACAATTCACTAGTTTGCAAGTAATAAATTTGAAATGCATTTCATAATTAAAAATTAAGAAATAGACATTAATTGATGGTCAAATGTGAAAACAGAATTGAAATCCGTTGAAAAATAAATTGCTACAGGCAATCAGAAATTAGACGGTAGAAAGAGATGGCAATAGAGAGTGACGTCACTGCTCAGTAACGCCATACAGGCAGGTCCTTGACTACTTTACGTGTTGGAAACATTAAGTTTTGTCAATGTTTTTATATTGTACATGGCAACACCACTTTCTCTTCCATTTTTATAAGCTCAACGATTGTGTCTGCTCTGATAATAAATTCAATTTTCTCCATACAAAACGTCCTTTTCCATTAAAACTACAGTCTACTCAAGCCAAACCCCAACATTGGTCCTTCGAGCCGGATCCCAACTCTCAAAACAACCTAGCCGCCAATGTGAAACGGCTCTTAGATTGTAGATTTTGAAAAATTAAATCCCTGAGAAATATATTAATTTGTGATTTATTCAAAAGACCGTTTTTCTTATTCATTTCATATAATAAAGGTATACAATTTTATCTTTAGAAGTAATAGAATTATAGAAGTCCTCCCGAAATCAATCATAGATATTTCTCCCTTGAAATAAAATGTTCTTTTTGAATAAATTAAGAGAGGAAAATATTGGGAAAATCGTCAGTCTGGCTACACTCACCTTCACTATCCAGCAGCTCCGCCCGGAAGATCCCAAGGTCTTCAGTTCAGGCACAAAGCATACATCGATTAGGGATGGGAAATCACGGTTCATCAAACAGCTGGACCACCAACTTTATTGCTCACCTCCTAAAGCTGGCTACGGTATATGTATCATCATCATCAGCCTATTTATGTCCCCGCTGTTGGGGCACAGGTCTCCCCTTGCAGAAGAGGGTACGGGCCATGATCCACCGAGCTGTCCCAGTGCTGATTGGTGGATTTCACACGCCTTCGGAAACTTATAATTTCCTCAGAAATGTAGGTTTCCTGACGATGTTTTCCTTCACCGTTAGAGCAGTCGGTAAATGTACGTAAGTCTTCGAAAAAATGGCATTGCATGGTTTCGAACCCGGAGCTCCAGCAAAAAAATCCTTTCCGTTTCAGACCCATCCTTGCCTGCAATAAAGCTGCCGGTGGGCGAAGGCCGCGACAACCTATGGGCCAAGACGAAAGCTGCCTTCCAATACGTGTACGAGCATCACCGGAGAGACGCCGACTGGTTCCTCAAAGCTGATGATGACACGTGAGTACATACTACACATAATAAAGTAAAATACACTTTATTGCACAAAAGGAAATAGTGAAGTACAATTTAGGCGGCCTTATCGCTAAGAGCGATCTCTTCCAGGCAACTTTCGGGCAGAGGAAATGATATCGAGAAAGAGGTAGTAGGTGTGCAAGGTTTATGGAAAACGTTGAATAAGAGAATTTAACATTTGTTGTTGTTGTTATAACTTTACTTCTTAAAAGTGCGCCGATGGCCTATTGGCTAGGATGCCGGACTCCCATGTGGGAGGTCCGGGTTCGAAACCATGCCATGTACTAATGAGTTTTTCGGATATTTTCAAAGACTTATGTACATTTACCGACTGCTCTAACGGTGAAGGAGAACATCGTGAGAAAACCTGCATGTCTGAGGAAATGAAAAATTTCCGAAGGCGTGTAGAATCCACCACAACTGCACCAAAAGTAACACGTGAAAGAAAAAATATGAGAGAATATTTATTTGATACTCGTTACATTACAACATAGAACAGTTATATTATCTAAATTAGATAAATTGAAATTGACAAACGTTTATTTATCACCAGAATATAGAACACAATACAGAAGTATACAAAGATTAATACATGCAGCACAAAACATCCGGTACGGTACAGTGCCAAAAAGGGTACACCAGCTCAGCATAATGCTGAGGCAAGCCACAGCGCTGATTTTCAGCTGGCCCCTCAGTGACTGCACGGACGAAGGAAGCGACAGTGTGTGCGTGTGCGTGTTGTGAGTGTGTTTGTTTTTATGAATGAGGATATTAGTGTGTATGTGAGGTACTGAGTGTGTGGGAGGGTGATGCCATGGTGCGTGTGTATCCAGACCCCCATTTGTTTGACCTTCAGACCATAGTTTATCTTTATCGGGTCACACAACTGTTTCATTTACATTTCAAAAAACAAACACAT
Source organism: Hofmannophila pseudospretella (assembly GCA_947369225.1). Classification (NCBI taxonomy): domain Eukaryota; kingdom Metazoa; phylum Arthropoda; class Insecta; order Lepidoptera; family Oecophoridae; genus Hofmannophila; species Hofmannophila pseudospretella. The sequence goes on from OX376324.1 coordinate 2,462,261, forward strand.
TCATACATCACTACACGCACACGCTGTGCGTGTTGTGTTGTATGAATGTGTTTGTTTTTATGAATGAGGATATTAGTGTGTATGTGAGGTACTGAGTGTGTGGGAGGGTGATGGCATGATGCGGGTGTATCCAGATCCCCATTAGTTTGACCTTCAGACAATAGTTTATCTTTATCGGGTCACACAACTGTTTCATTTACATTTCAATACCATGAATTTGTATAAGTTATGTTTCACTGCTTCAGTGGCTATAATATTTACCAATTTATGTATAAATACCGTTCTGCTGTTTCACGTACATTTTAAACAAGTGTTTCTGTAAAATTCTTGGTTCATTTTATCGAACAAACTTATCTTTTGTTTTATTTTAAGTTTTCTTTATAACTTTATTCACTTTCATAATACATAGTTTCAGGGTGCCTTATGCTTATAAGCAGTGATCGGAGTAGGTAGAGCTGTTTTTGGTACTTGCCACATACGGTCATAATATGGATAAGTATGCCCAATAATCCCGGGATTTCCGGGATTGAATAAATATATTATTTAGATTTTTAACGTTATATTTGTTTTGATACACATTTAAGATTGGTGGCGAAATATATTTTTTTAAGATTCATGGCGCTAGTGTACCTATGGTAGTGTTTTAACTTCATCGTAAGTTCACAATTTTAAAAAAATCGTAATCCGCCGAGTAAGGGCGAGGTTTATAAAAGTAATTTACAACATTTGCTCGATAACTTAAAACAGGATCCCGAAATCATATCCATATTAATATAACCTTTGAGGACATTGACCCGAAAGAGCTCTACCTACTCCGATCACAGCTTATAAGATATAAAAAAATTGGTGGCAAAAACACAGGTTTTTAAATACATATTGAAAAAAGTATGTCTATCAAATTTGGTAATTTTTCAACAGAACACGAAACAATATCATAATATAAGTACTTTATCTTCACTTTTTAACTCTGAAACCGTTAATTTTTGGAAAGGCCCTTTTACTGTTATCTCTAGGGAACCCTGTATAGGCGTAACTACGTAGGGACAAGGCATAGATCACTACACAACTTTAGGCCTGGACTCCGGTTCCAATCACGAACGTTCGCTTTCATTGGACTGGATCAAATGGACTCATGTAGGACCTTCTTTAAAAATATCGGTTATTGACACTAACCTGTATCTATATTTTAGACATTTGTATTTTCGTCCATAAACATAAAAACCTTTTTCAGCATAACTATGAAGTTAGTTCAAGAAACCTACGCTCTCAATATCGTCAAAAATTATATAAACCTGCATGTAACTTAACATTAGTATCCAAAAATTCGTTCATAATGAGCGTCAGAATGTATAACAAGCTTCCGGATGACTTTAAAACGATGAAACTTAATAAACTTAAATTTACTCTGAAGTCATGGCTTGTGGAGAGATGTTGTTATAGCGTCAAGGAATTTTTGGACGATACACGTTGATTGATTGCTAATTTATATTTAATTTGAATTATTATTGACATTTTGTAAATGTAATATTATTGACATTGTATAAATTTTAATGACATTCTCTTTTTTTTATATTTTTTTAATTTCTTTTTTTAATTTTCATAATCTGTATAAATGTATGTTTTTATTAATTTGTGAATTCGGTGTATATGCCTGTAAAGGTGGAGTTTAGTGTGACATGTTTATGCAACTATATCTGCAATATTTGTAATTATTTTTACCTAAACTTTTACACAATAAATCTTATCTTATCATTTCTTTCCTCTTAAATTCCCCAACTATTAGAGTTACCATGCTCTGAAGATCCTCCGCCGACGACGCTACTAAAACTTGGCCATCAGCGAACTTTATTATTTCTTTCTTTATTCAAAAGTACCTTCAAACGCTTAATCTCCCCTCCATACACCTTGAAAACCAGAAACATATTCCACGGTCAAGTTGACACCGCCACTAACCGATTGGTTACAGCTACGTCATCGTGGAGAATCTCCGCTACATGCTCGCGGAATACAATAGCAAAGACCTGATTTACTTCGGGTGTCGGTTCAAGCCGTTTACTAAGCAGGTGAGTTTGTCTTGCACCGTGAAACATTCAGACGAGGGCAATCGAAGAAAAATCATATCAATTACTAAAAATAATAATTAAATAGTTTTTTTTCCTTTAATTTTGGCCCCTGCCAGTGTACGAGTACACACTGCAATTTGGCCAATAACCCCGTGTTAGAATCTTGAATCTCACTCGAACGTTTTGGCGTCTGTTTTGAAAAAAACAGTTTACCAACGTCGAGATTATGGGAGAGTCGTATGCATCAGGAATGCCTAGTGTCTTGCATTCCAAGTGCGATTGGAGGTTAGGTTTTTCACTCTTTCACATTTCACTGTCCTATATAACGTTCACTTATCATGGACGATTTTTAAGTAAAATACACTATTTTTACGAAAAAATGTAAACCGGTTTTAAACAATACAATAGGCCTCGTCTTAATTGTACTAAATCATTAGCTACCCCCCCCTCTTTTTTTTTTCGGGGGGAAAAGCTCATGCTTACCTCTTCGCCGCAAGGGGGAGACGAAGAGGTTATGCCGGACTTTTACCGGCCAAAAACCCCCCGGTGTTCCTGCGCACCGCCTGACGGCGAAGCCACGGGAACGCTTGCGCATAACTTCCGCGACTTCGCCAGCGGGTGTCCGCATTACGGACCCAACTCTGGGGACTCACGTCCCCATTCGGCTTGTGGTGGCGTGCCGGAACACGGGCACGCCAGACCAACTCGAGGACCTGTTATCAGGCAATGGACTCCCCGTGTCCATTGCCCAGAGGCCCTCATTAAGGGGGAAGGTGGCGAGCGTGAGCCAGCCGCCTTCGCCCGGTTCTCCTACGGCGGATCGGGTCGGACGTAGGGTCGTCCTCCCTGATCCGCTCCTCGCCTTCCTTCTGCGCCATTACCTGCTCGCAGAAGGCCACCATTACGTCCCACGCCCTCTCGCTGCCGACCATGGCCTTGACTATGTTCGGCAGCGACAGGTTGGACCCTACTGCTATGGTTATCTGAATGTCCATCATTTGTATTAATTGATTGTAAATCCTTCTGGGTTTGGTAATCGTTGAGGAGGGCGAATCCGAGGGTGAGTGGTGGGTCTTTTTTCCCCTATATTTTAATTTTAAATGACGGAAGATATGTCTACACACACACACACACAATAACATAAGATTTCTGAGAACATGGCTAGGTACATATATTACTCGACAAGAATCAGAATAGGATAGAACCTTATCATACCATGACAGTTTAGTATGGCTTTATTGAGATCTGATACCACCAAAGATTTTTAATTTCACACTATGTAAATTGGTCGCTAGAGAAGTTTTATATGGAAACGGCGCGTCGTCCAGTAGGCGAATGTGAGCTTTTTCCCATACTTTAGTCGAGCATTCAAATGTTAAATGTATGGAACTATATGTCTCTACTAGTCTGATTTCTGTGGATATAATCTTGTCATATAGGTGCCACGAAAACAACAGGTATTCTATACGATTCTGATTTTTGTCGGATAATATACATCGTCATTATACAAGTTGAAATTGAATTACTGCGAAGACCCATTGTCCAAAAATGGTGTCCCCGTTTGCTCCCACATTTTGCATAATACTTTTGAATTTGACACAATTTTCGTCATATCATGATCACAGTTACACATGACATAAGTTCATCTATACTCAGTAACATAGAAATCGACTGGCCTTATCAGGCGTGGTTCCAAGTGGCGAGGGAGGTCCATAGGGAATGTGATATCCAACAGGATATCTTCTACAGGATTCTTTAAAAAATCTTGTATTTAGGTATTGTACATGATTTCTTTTAAAGAAATTTTCAGAGAAAACTCTGCAAGCGATCGTAAGATTCTTCATATTCACCAGAGCTGTGCGAGGATACGCAGCGGTGAGCAAGGAAAAATCCGCCAATAAGATCGTATTATTATCACGTCATGATTATAATAAAGTGATCTCATTGGCGGATTTTTCCTCGTTCAACTCTTTTTTGCCCCACACAGCTTTAGTGGACATCCAGTCTTAGTTGGGTTCCTGTATAGACCCCCCCCTCCCCCCTCCTAAGGCCGTTCGCTGCGTTAAGCGAAATCGCGGACGAGTTGATATCAATGTACATTGCTAGTTACCGTGTTGTTTTGCTAACGTTTTAACTTCACAACGAGCAATGTATATGTCGCAGGGAAATAGCCGAATACTCTAGGGATATAATAGAATCATTTATTACACTCATGTTGTCATACAGATGTTACAAACTTATTAAAGGTTCAACATGAACCCGGTTTGGGCACGGCAAGCATTGGTTATAAAACTTATATTTGGGGTAAGATTTGGGATTTATTGGTCATCAGTAGTGACGGATGGTGGATTAAAACTGTTTATCATGTAATAATGAGTTACGAGATTGGTGTTGCAACAGTTCTCCCCAGTCTTGGCCAAATTTCTAGGGTATTCAACTATTTCCCTGCGACGTATATTCATCCGCCGCGAACGTCCGCGTCACGCAGCGTACAGCCTAACCAGTTTGGGACCTCGTCTGGGCCTTTCGCACAACAAATTCAATTTCACCTCGTATAGGGCTACATGAGCGGCGGCGCTGGCTACGTATTGAGCGCCGCAGCGGTCGAGCAGTTCATCAACAAGGGGTTGCCTCAACCGCACTTCTGCAAGCCGGGCCCCACCGGCGCCGAAGATGCGGAGATGGGTGAGTTGTCAGTCTCGTGCAGGGCTTCATGAGCGGAGGAGCTGGCTACGTGTTGAGCGCAGCAGCGGTTAAGCAGTTCGTCCGCAAGGGGTTGTCGCAACCGCAGTACTGCAGGGCAGATCACAGCGGAAATGAAGATGTGGAGATTGGTATGCGAGTGAGAGTGATACTTGGAGTGTTTTGTGTTGCCATTGTGCAAGAATAAAGCTTTTTGGGAATGCATGATTTGTGCTTTAATTAATAGTTTAGCAGCAGATTTTGAACATAAGGGACTAAAAATTCCCCTGTTGTGCGTCAACAAGGATCTAACTTAACTAAACTTCTTCAGTTCCGGTTCCGATGACGCGGATATGGGTAAGTTATCAGTCTCGTGTAGGTCTTCATGAGCGCAGGAGCTGACAAAGGGTTGCCGCAACTGCAGTACTGCATAGCGGATCACAGCGGTAATGAAGATGTGAGAGTTGTATGAGAGTGACAGTGATACTTGGAGTGCTTTGTGTTGCCATTGTGCAAGATTAATGAAGTTTCAAGCTTTTTGGGAATTGATTGATTGTGCTTTGATTTGTGCTTTGATCTTGGCAGAGTGTGGAAGTCAGATCTTAAAACTATTAAACGAAGATCCTCAACTTATGCAGCGATCAAGGTATGTCTTAACTACAGTTCTTCAATCCGGGCCTTATAGAGCCTGAGATGGGTAAGTTATCAGTCACGTGTTACTAGCTTAGCAGTCAGATCCTGAAAACAAGGGAATATAATCTGTCAAGTCTTTTTCGCCGTCTGTGTGTGCTAAAATATTCGTATGGCTATAACAAAACATAGGAAAATAGAAATGTCATCTGTAAAGAGAAATTTAACGTTGCTTACTGTCGATTTATGTTTACCCTTACTAAAATGGCGTGCCATAATGGATATGATAGACTAACAGATAGACATAAGTTCCTCCCAAGGTACTTTTGCCCGAACGATAGTAAATCGTAAGGTGGCAGTGGTAGAGTTATGAGTCAGCAGAATGCGATTTGGTGTCCAAATAGAATTGGAACGAAAACTAAATTGAAATTGGATAGAAATAGAACTACAAACGTTGTAATTTATGCGAATGGGGCTGATAATCTTACACAATTAATCTCATTGCAGGTATATGCCTAGAAAAGATCGGCGTGAAGGCGATGGACTCGCGTGACTCTCTGAAGCGTGGTCGCTTTTTCCCGTTCAATCCGAAAGACCACTTGTTCCCTAATAAAGACAAGGGTTTCTGGTATTGGTCGTACATCTACTATCCCTCGGATGAGGTGAGCTGAACACTTTATTATTTTTCAATTTGTCGGAGTTGTTCAGGCCGCCTGTAGGCCTCTGACATGGCTTAAAGACTGCTGTCGAGCGACTACAACCGGAACCGACTGCTTAAGGTGCTTCCCGAGGCACGGAGGAGCTCGGATGGAATATGCCACTACCGGTCACCCATCCTGGTTCTGACCGCGCCTGGAACTTGTGGCAAATAGGCTACGAGACCCTGAATTATTTTTGTGATATCCTTAAAAATAAAATACTTTACAATATGGTGCCGTGACCAGAATTGCCTGGGTACATACTTTAAATAGTAAAAAAAGGAATAAATATGAACAGTTTTACAGATAATAAATTCGGAATTGTAATTATATTTTTGAATAGAATAGAAAATCTTTATTTGGTCAACACTCTACAACACAGAGGTACATAATAGTGAGAATACAATAAAGTATTAATTTTCTAGTTTATACTAATTGGTCGACGAACATAATTTGTATTGGAAGTTGAAACAGTTATTATCGGAATATTTATACGGGTACATGTTTTTCCCTTAAAAAATCGTCGTTTTAATCAATATCGCAAATTCTACTGGGAATTTCATAGAAAATTGGTCACTGACCAAGAGGTGAGTGTTTAAAATATGGCCGAAAAATATAAATTAATGCAAATACTTTACGAAGTAATCCTGTTTATTTTATCGATGAATACCTATACTTTTATTCCCATAAAAATTACAGATCTAGTTAGACTTTTAGAGTTTGGTGCCGCGGTTGCTTTTTCCGTGAAATGCTCCTTATTTTTATAACATAATTGTACGCCTAGATTAGGTAGTTTGTGATATAAGTACTATGTTTTTAACACGGGACCTTTTATATTTACTCACAATCAACAATAAAATAAATAAATACCGATTTTATTGAACAAACAAGTAATACTTCACTCATCTACAGCATGCACACATACATACTTTTACACTCACCCTCTCACACATAAACACACACCCTTTCATTCCCCCTTACATACATTCACACGTCTTCGGGTATAAAATAATAATTGATATATATATATATATATATATATATATATATATATATATATATATATATATATATATATATATATATATATATATATATATATATATATATATATATATATATATATATATATATATATATATATATATATATATATAATATATATATAATTGTAATTTGTGACTATTATAGCTTGGTGTTCAGTAGGGGGCGGTATTTGTGTCCCATGGATAGCTACCAAGTTGTCTATGGGATGAATGCTGACCGTTATTGAATACCTTCTTTTTGGGAAAGCACTGGCTCCCAAGATACAGGTTCGCCTAGTTTGGGAGTCAGGGTATTGTTCGATTTACAAGTTTAGTGATGTATTCAATAAAGATTATTAATTTAATTTAATTTAAATACACTTTTCCTTTCCAGGGTTTAGACTGCTGCTCAGATTACGCGGTAACATTTCACTACGTGAGTCCAGAACAACTGTACGTATTGGACTACCTAATATACCATCTCAGGCCTTACGGCATCAAGTTCGGCAGCGGCGATTTGCCGAAGATATTGAGCGGCCCCAGTAATGATACTTCTACAGCCGTTAGCACTGTCTAGTTATTAGAGATTTGATTGCATGAAGCGTCCTTAAACTTAAGTCTTACAGATAGATCCTGATGTGAAGGATCGCCTGGGTTGGTTGCCTCTTCTATTTCTGCCCTGAAGCAGAAATGCTTGCATTTTTTGGGAATGCAGCTTTTTGCTTTGGGAAGAGAGCTAGCGTAATTTCCGGCACATGAGACAATCTATCTTAGTCTAGGTTAGCAGCACATCAAAAACCCTCTAATAATGATACAGTGAGGTAAGATGTCTAGGTGTGGTGAGGTGTGACTGTGACCTCTCCGAGATTCTACACGGGCAAGAGGCTCCACTCCACTCACCACCTCAGGGTTCGAGTGACGACTCGCTTGCTTGCTGGGTATCGGGTAAAATAGATCTGATCTCTTGTCTTACAATCTTAACTCTTAGTACATTCGCGTATTACTTACTATAATCGAAGTCTCAAGACCCGAAACCCTTTCTATAAACTCACGCACATGCTATCCTTTTCTACACCATAGCTCTACATAGAGATGACACGAGACTTAAGGAAGCCATAACATTAAGAACGTTTGCAACTCACGGTTAATTGCATTTAACGTCCTTAAAAACCTTATGTATAGTGGCATTTCTTTCTAGAACTGAAACATAATATGACCCCTTCCACGGAAGGGGTCATATTATGTTTTAATCAATATATTCATTTAGTATGGAGGCATAACAGGAGTAAGAAAATGGCACCAATCAAAACGTAGTGTCACAAAATATAAAGATATAGATTTGTAGTAGTGTACTGCAATAGTGCAGTCAAAATACATTATTTGTGAGTTGCAATTGGTGCAAGATGTGAATGTTGTAGCGCAATACTGCGTAATTGGTTACAATTACACAGTGTTGCGCTGTGGCCAATCAGCGTTCGTGACGCTTTAAAAATCGTGTCGAGCAGTTTGTCGTTTTATCTTTTATACAACAAATAAAAAATAAAAGGACACATTAAAAAAATAAAAATGAAAACGTTTATTTGCTTTTAAAATGCATACAAGTACACATTTAAACTTAACAAAAAAATAAACATTATTTAAAAGCAAATGTGTCCATACCATAGCTTATTAGCATTGCGCTTCCTTACCTTAAGAATTAGTTGGTTTTAATGTAGGTTTAATTCTCAGGACGCTTCATGCATCTGACCATTAAATGGCCTATTCGTTGAGTAAGTATACCAGAGGAATAGAGTGTGATATGTGTCATAATAATTGCATAATTTTGTTTTCGGTCGTACAACCGGTAGAATTTTTAAATTTTCACAAGGGTGTACCCACATTTTTTAATTAAGAATGGGCGGGGGAAAGGGCTACTAGAGTAGAGAACCCTAGCCTTTGTATATATATTTTTTAAATTTAAATCCTAATTGTCGGTATTCTAAAATAAATCTTCAATTTTTTTATTGGAATGACACATCAGACTTATACCATTTGACACTTTGTACATTCATACGAATTTCAAGAAATAATAACGGAAACTTATTGCAACATGGTTCCACAGAGTATAACTTGATGTGTCTACCCATGGTGTACACATTTCGTGTTTACTGCCTAACGTCAAATAAAAAGTTAATATGATAAACAAGGTAGGAAAGAAAACATTATAAGAGGAAGTATTCCGTTTAAAACGATTCTTATAACTACTTAAACGCACTTGTTAAATATATACCTTGACCAAAAAATAAATAACCTTGCCATATTGCGGAATTAAATGGAACTACTTTTTCCATGGCGCCCTTTTGACAGGGTTTTATTTTCCTGGTTTTCCTATAAAACCATATTTGCAGCCCCACTTTTAGGAACAAAAAGTGCAAACAACAAAGATTTATCTAAGTATAAGTGAAATTAAAGAAATAGATGTAAATAGAATGTATTTAGATAGTTGTATGTATGTATATTTGGAGTTATATAATTGTGGAAAATAGGTAAGTAGAGAAATTAACTTGAGTTGGGTTTATGTCTGTGAATATTAGGTTCTCAAGCGAGTATACTACATAATAGATGTGTATTTATTTAACCGATTTTAAAAATAAAACAGATTTTTTTAATATCCTGAGCAGGTATATAAAACGCTCGCTATACTGCGGAATCCATAATACACAGTAGGGATGTTACGGAGCTTCGACTCCGACTCCGAAAGGTCAGAACTTCCGATTGATTTTACACCTCCGACTCCGGCTCCGATAATTTTGAATCGGAGGCTATACCGAAGATTTGTGAGCGAACATATTCAAATATCAATATTTTATTAAATAGTGAAGGACTACATCAAGGAATATGTTTGTTTGCCGCAAACGTCATCATAAAAAATATTGACCAGTTCAGCTATAAAAATTAAAAAACGGTTTAAAATTTGAACTTCTGAACATTTCTCTTCTACCTCCGCCTCCGAATCCGGTTCCGACTCCGATAAATCAAATTTAAAACCTTCGGTTTCGACTCCGGTTCCGGTAAAACCACCTCCGTAACACCCCTTACACAGATTATAGATATTTCTATATTCCTGGTCAGGTATATTACAAATTATGACGTAAACATTTTGACCAGTATAGCATGACAGAAATCTCAATAGAATGACGTAAAAGTCTCCTTTTTTAAAACCCGACCGATCGAGGGTGGGCGTGTATAATAAGTTTGACACGTTTGTCTGTGGCATCATAATTGACAACGGATGATCCGATTTGGATCCGGTTTTTTTTTAAATTTAGATAATTTTGTCGAGTGTTCTTAGCCATGTCTGAAAAACAGTGGTTTCCAAGATCTTGGAGTATCTTTGATGTCAAATGGGATCTCTGGAGGAGTAATAGCTACTTTATTCAAACATCACTTAGCTAATTTTAACTTGCCATTCGAATCGTATTCAGATTTTTTGTTACAAGTTAAACATTGTCGTTTTGTTAATGATATTTAAAGGAAGCTTACATTCTGATTTTTTAATAAGTAATAATATTAAAATGAGTATCATCAGGGTTTGATAGCATTTACTTTGCATTATCGTTAATGCTTTTAGAAGAATGTAATAAAAATAATTTATTTATATAATTTTTAATAAAAAAACTATGATGTAAATAAGATGTATAATATATAAATTCTAATCATAAGAAATTAGACAAATAAGTGTGTCGTCTAGTCTAAGTAAAACTTTTTTATTACCAAAGAATCTTAATAAAATGTAAGTCTAAATGCATGAAATATGGTATTTTAATGGAAAACTTGAGTTTTTAAGCTCGCACACTTTGTTTATAGTATTTAATTTACCTAATTAGATCTCTCTTGGTTAGATGTGTAACTTTTGTTCTAAATTATTTGATTTTTTCATATTTCTGCAAATTAGCCATGTTTTTTGTTCAGAGACGAAAATATTAGCCATAATAATTTATTTTAAGATTAGATTTTATTGCAGTAAAATACAAAATACTACTGGGCAAACTCAGATGTACTGGACCCCATATTACGAAACAACAATTATTTTTTAGTAATTACTAAAGTGCAACAACAAATTACGAAGCAACAAGCTTCGTGAAATGGGGCACAGTGCCCCAGCACTGGGCAAAAATATTGATTACCTTGCTTCGTGAAATGGGGCACTGGACAAAAATGTTGACTACCTTGCTTCGTGAAATGGGGCACTGGACAAAAATGTTGACTACCTTGCTTCGTGAAATGGGGCACTGGACAAAAATGTTGACTACCTTGCTTCGTGAAATGGGGCACTGTATAAAAAAGTTGACATACCTGTGAGTGTCACGCGAAAAAGGACCTTACGAAATTGTTCGTTTTACTTTGAAATTATAATTAGTAAAAAAAAATGTTTAGTAGCTCAATAGTTTTTTAACAGATATTTTGTGACCCAGGTCGTAAGTGCGGCTAAGCTCTATTCCAACTCACCTCGGTTTTAAATTAACTCGTACAACTTACACACTTGATCAATTTACGAGTACCTGGGACAGGCAACCTAAAATAATAGTTTATATCCAGCTTACCCCTCCCCTGCGCTAGCTTGCATCGTCAACATGACTTCGTAATTTAAACGGGTTTTACTCGAAATCAATTATTTTTTCATAAGGTCCTTTTTCGCGCGACCACTCACCTATATACATATTATTATTGTAAAAAGCTTGCCAAAGATTTTACATTGTATCTAAATTCCGTTCCGAGAACGATAGGTACATATTGTACCTATGTTAAATTATTAACTTCAGTCCTTATATTATGTTCCTCAACAATTATTATGTCAAGTTATAATTTGACTTAATTACTACCTACTTTTATTTGCTCAATTTTTTTTGTTTACTTTCATGAATAAAATGAAAAGCCATGATATGGTGTTACTTTTACAATGGTTTTTATTTAAATAAGATACCTAATAATTGTTAACATTATTAATTTGTTGTAATCTTTTTCAACTTACCAAACAAAGTGAAAAAAATTTATTTTGTTAACAGTTTGTAATAAATAGCGATCGGAGTAGGTAGGGCTGTTTTTGATACTTGCAAGCTGTGGTCATGATATGGATACGGCTTTCTTATAAACCATATTTGGATAATCCCGGGATTTCCGGAATAGAAAAAATCGCTGTAGATAGAGCTACTTTTGGTAATTCCAACCTGCGATCATGATACTACGGACATGCCATTAAAAAAAATTATTATAAAATCCCAGGATTTTCGGAATTTAAAAGAAGACTACTAAAGAAACCCGGATTTAGACATACTTGAAAGAAATGAAATAGACGACGAAATTCTATTGAATTATAAATTCGCTTCACTATGACGTCTACAGATGTCCATACTAACCTAGCACTAATCTAGCTTTTGAGGTCTTTGACCCCAAACAGCCCTACCTACACCGATCAGTGGTAATAAAAAAAAGGTTATATGAGAAAAAAATTAAAAAAAATAATAAAGAAAAAGTTTATTTACTTATTACAGGGCACAAAAAAAAAGTATTGTAAAGTGGAAGACACATCAACCTAAATTCTATGGAACCCTGTCCCAATATTTTTTTTGTTATGATTCCTTGACATTCGTAATAATGAGTTAAAGCGACAAAGTATTAAGTATAGCCTGATGTGTTTCCACTGTACAATAAGTATTGTAAAATCATCATTAATTTTACAATAAGTATTGTAAAATCATCATTAATTTTGCTTATTTTACAACTATAAACGAATGAAACAACTTTTTATTCCTTATTTACAACGCCCTAGGTAGGAGTAAGCTTGAGACTGCTTCAGTAGTATGGAATCCACATGAGATTACTTACGCCTCACTTCTAGAGAAAAATCAAAAGGCGTTTTTGAGATTTTTATATAAGAAAATGTATGGGTACTACCCTTTTTTATATCCAACGAAATTCCTGCTTGGAGTCTTGGGGTTTAATTCACTAGAAGTGAGGCGTAACTACGTCCTACTAACTACTGCTAGTAGCATCTTGCGTGTGGAATCGGACTGTCCCGAATTGGTGGAGAAACTTGTCCGCCTGTCTGTCCCTCCTGTTAATATATTTAATTTCCGGTCTCGTCGGAACCGTCTGTTAGCAGTGCCGTCAGCTCGCACTGTTTCATACAGTAAATCGCCTCTTGTTCGTGCTCTGCAGAATCTCAACGCGCTTCTCGCGTCAGCACCAGACTGTGATGTGTTTGCAAGTCGATGGGCGAGTGTGCGTGATGAGTGTCTGAGGTTCTGTGAGAGTATGGATGTGCGTCCCTCTTCAGTTAGTATGTAATTATTTAGAGATATATTTTTGTTGAATTTCACAGTGCCTTAGTATAACTGTTATACTGTGAATTTTTTTGAAATAAAAAAAAATAAAAAAAATAGCATTTAGTTTACTCTTCTTCATTTCACGTAATTGAGTATTTTATTATCCCTAAAGCGGTTCTTCACACTATAACTTGATTCTTCATCGTCTCTAGTATCACTACCGTCAGTGTCAAACTTAATATATTTATTTACGCTGTTATCTTCATATTCAGTATCTCTTCGCTCATTTCCACTAGTTTCATGATCTACATCATAGTCATCATCCAGTTTTATATACATTTTGGTTTCTTTTAGATCGTCAGTGTCGGTTTCGTTTGTATTATCTTGTAGACCATTATCTATTGTCTCATCAAAGACACTATTTGTCTCTGTTTCTGCTTTAGTGTCGGCAAGATTATCCGTTGCATTATAATTAATGTTATTTTCTTTATTGTCACGTGTTATAGTTACAGTGTCATTTAAAATAGCATCATTATTTGTTGCGGTGTCATTGAGAATGATTTTATTATCACTTGCATTATTAATCAGTGAATCTTTAATAGTGTTCTTATCCGTTATAGTTTCATTAGAATGTTGGTTTTTAGTAGTATTATTGATTGTTTCTGGGTCAAATGTATTATCTTTAATTTTACTGTTGTGTGTTTTCATACTTTTAATATATCCCAAATCCACTTTGGTGTCGTTATGTCTTAAAAGATCACTTAATTCTATACTGTCTGTTGTACTATTATGCAGAATAGAATTGTTGGTGTCTTTGTCTTTTTGAGAATCTCTTGAGTTATTTTTATTCGAACTTAATTTACTGTCATTAGGAAAATGACTAGTTTTATTGGCTCTTATAAGAGCTATATTATTCGCGTGATCTTTTGTGTCATTATAACTTAAACTGTGGAATATTTTAAAGTGTCTTACAGTGTCACTATCCTTATTACGTTTTAGATTCTCGAAAGTCTTAGTTCCCTTAACTGTTTTATTCTTAGAACGTGATTTAGTATCATTATTTCTATATATGATACCATCCAGCTTCTCCAAAGTGTCATTCAGCATTATAAATTCGCTATCACTTAAAATATCACTAATTTCGAATCTCTTAATAGCTTCACTAGTCTTATTAACATTCGTACTGTTAGTAACATCATTGAAACTTAATTTCAAGTCATCATAATATGCATCTCTAGTATCATTAAAACTTACATCATCCATTACAAAGTCACTAATATCAGGACCAGTTTCAGTGGTTACTGCAGCATTCTTAGGGTCACCAGGTTTGTGTCTAGTGTCTCGGTAACTGTAAATCTTGCTATTACCGAAGTTACGTCTGGGTCCACGCAGGGTCCTTGAGTGGTCTTCCACCCTGGTCTGAATGCCGTACGGACGCAGGTGGTAGATGAGGTATTCCAACACATACATGTCTCTTGGTGTGACGTAGTGGAAGGATATGGCGTGGTCGGAACAACAGTCCAGACCCTGGACGGAGAAAGGAAAGACAAAAATGAATTTTCTATACCATCTTTCTATGTCTAGAAGGTGGGGTAGATTCAGCCTGGGGTGGTACCACCATGTTTCGGTTTAAAGGGTAAGAGAGCCAACGTAATTACCAGCACATGAGATACTCCAAGTCCTCAAGGTTAGTAGCTGTAACCGGGAGGAGGACAAGGTTAGTCGTACTAATTCTAAACATGGTAGTTTGAAGTTTGAAGGTGGAATGACTCTGCTGCTCTGCATTTGAAAGTGGTGTATGACTGTAGAATCGGCCTTTTATCTATTTCTGCCGCAAAGCAACAATGCCATGCATTGGGTTTCGGATTGAAGGGTAAAAGAGTCAGCGCAATTACCAGCACATACCTAAACAATATAAAGGTTTTTTAAGCACGATTCTGATCGTGTCTACACTTTTGGACAGGGAACGCTGAATGTATTTTATGTCAGAATGTGCGAGGAACCTTGCTATCGCGGAAGACACTTACGGCACTGAGTCACTGAAAATCAGCGCTGTGGCTTGCCTCAGCATTATGCTCAGCTGGTGTACCCTATTTGGCACTGTACCACACCGCATGTTTTGTGCTGCATGTATTAATCTTTGTATACTTCTACAGTGCTAAATAAACATTTTCAATTTCACTGAGCTCGGCTTAATAGCGACTGAACTAGAGACGCGCGAAAGGTGTGAGGGTATCGCTCGCGGTGTCAGTCTTGAATAGGAAGACAGGGTTCCCTGTCAAAAAAACTGGACAAAAAAGTTACTCACCTCCAGTGGCGGATAATACATGTAGTACCAATACCAGTGCTTGCGATCTTTGGTCGGGAACAGGACATCCCGCGGCTCCAGCGGGAAGAATCTGCCGCGGTGCTGCGAGTCCCGCGTGTCTACCGCCTTCACGCCGAGGTGCTCCAGGCAGAGGCCTGGGTAGGAAAAATTACAGTGGAGATACTGTGACCATTTACTTTGAGGAAATATCAACAAAAAAGTAGAAGCCCCTTCATCACTAGTAGTAGTAGCATCCGCACAGATACGCACCCAACTCTAGGTCCTCGGCGCCGTCGTCGCCGGCTCTGCACAGGTGCGGCGCGGGCAGTCCCTTCATCACCAGTCTCTCCAACGTTTCCCGACTCAGTACATAGCCCGCGCCTCCGCTCATGTAGCCCTGAAATCAGGTGATTGCCTTAAAAATATGCGATCAACCTCCCTCCGAATCCATTCGAAAGATTTACATTAGTAAATTATTAATAAAAATAGGGTCTTCTTCGTCTATAAAGGGGCAAGCCCTTGTCGCTGTAGCAGCCTCCATCCGATTCTGTCCCCCGCCTTCTCCTTAAACTCCTGGTACAACGAACTGCCGCTCCAATCCTTTAACTGATCCATGTATCTAATCCTGGCACAACCTCTCTGTCGTTTCCCTTCTATTATGGTTTTAATTAAATCACTATGTCTGACTATGTGGCTGAGACAATCAGCTCTGCGGTTTCCTATAGTGTGCATTATTCTCCTTTTTTCCTTCACCATATGCAACACTTCCAAGAATAGGGTAGGTACTTTACTAATTTCATTCCAGAAGAACTCTATATAGATAGCGTTGAGACTTTGTGTTTCTTAGTTTTTGGTTCATTGAGCACACACTTTAATGTCATTTGAGGGTCTTCGATGCGCTGCTAATCTTGAGGACAGTCTCATGTGCCGGTAATTACGCTGGCTCTCTAACCCTTCAAACCGAAACACAGCTTTGCTTGGTTTTCAGCAGAGATAAAAAACTGTACCTAAAGACTAGTGGCGCAAATGCACGTAGGTACTCGTATAGTTCCATTAATTTGATGTATCATGCCCGCAACGAAAATCCTTGGATGAAACGAACTGAAACTGATTAAAACGAACCTCTGGGCCAGTAGTCTGCTTGAAGCGGCATCCGAACCATATGGGGTCGTTGGTGTTGTAATTCGTCAGCATGTACCGCAAGTTCTCCATGACGACGTAACTGTAACATTATCAGCCACATTGACATCATCCGCGCCGGATCCATGGGCTAAGATGGCCAAGGCGCCCCTTAAAACCTTAAGGCGAGTAGAGCTTCGAGAGTCCCATAGGGATCTTACTGATTTGGGACATGCCCCCCTAGGTCTAGATCTGGACTAGCGTGCGTAACCTCCGTCCGGCCCAATGATCAGTATGCTCCTCCAGGACTAGATCTAGACTAGATGGTTACTGTGGTCAAATGCGACCATATGGGTCAACTGATGGTCAATTGCCTTACGACGTAGCAAAGAAAAGAAAAGCGAATCTCTCACGTGTCATCATCAGTCTTCAGGAACCAGTCGGCGTCGTTGCGGTGGTTGTCATATACGTAACGAAATGCTTCCTTCGTTTTGCCCCAGAGATAGTCCCAGCCTTCGGCCACTGGGAGCTCCACTGATGGTAGGTAAGGGTCTGCAAGCCAAATAGGGTAAGGTAGCCAGAAAAAGGGGAGATGGTTTTCTGAAATTCTATAGTAAGTATTAATTAATTAAATCGTTTGTTTATCGCATGTTGGTCCTATTGTCAGAGTTGTTAGGCCGCCCGTAGGCCTCTGATATGGCCTATCGATTGATGTCTTATCACAGCAGCCGGGACCGACAGCTTAACGTCTCTCCGAAGTGCTGATTGGTGGATTTCACACGCTTTCGGAAACTTTTAATTTCCTCAGACATGCAGGTTTCCTCACGGTGTTTTCCTTCATCGTTAGAGCAGTCGGTAAATGTACGTAAGTCATCGAAAAAATTCGAATAACTCATTGGTACATGGCATTGCACGGTTTTGAACCCGGACATCTCGCATGGGAGACCGGCGGCGTCCTAGCCACTAGACCACGGACTTAGGATGTTTGTTCCATAATAAAAGATGTAGATCTAGATGTGAGTTATCATATGCACTGTTTGGTTGGAGGTGAAGCCGTGGGTTCAAACGCCCCAATGACTTTTTGAAAAAGTTAAATGCACTGGACTTACCAGCAATTGTAGAGCGTCGGTGGCGTCGTGGTTAGGACGTCGGACTTCCATGCGGGAGGTCCGAGTTCGAAACCAGGCAATGACATGTACCAATGAGTTTTTCGTATTTTTCGAAGACTTACGTACATTTACCGACTGCTCTAACGGTGAAAGAAAACATCGTGAGGAAACCTGCACACTGAGATTACCAGAGTGTAAATGGGGTAGGCATAAAAGATCCACAAGGGTCGAAGTGCCGCTGGGTTATTCCCGGCCCCCTATCATAAGATAAGATAAAAATGACTACCAGCGATTGTGCTCATGAACAGCAGTATATTGCATCTCTTGCCCCATGTAGCCTTGATATGTGCCGCCTTCTTGTGGTTCTCAGGGTACGTCATCACCCAACACAATACCCGGACAGTTTTCCGCAACTTGGAGGCGACGGTCTCGTCATCAAGTTTATTAGCTGGTTGGTCTTTGCCGTGCAGGTAGACAGGCATCCGTCTGTTAGCGCTGTCTTTTGGCCTACGAAAGATTTTACATTATGTATTCAAACCTAGATATTACCTTTTCAGGGTGTCCAAACCACCTGATGGTAAATAGTTACCGTCGCCCCTGTTGCTAGAGGGTTTTCAAAGAGCTGCTAAGTGCCTCGTGTGTCGGTAATTACGCCGGCACTCTTACCCTTCAAACCGGAACACAGTAATGCAAGTATTGCGTTTTGCGGCAGAGAGAGGTAAAAGGGTGGTAACATTACCCTCTGCATAGTCATACCACAATCAAAATTGATTTGATTGCGGCCATAGGTCCCATTTTACAAGGAAATTTCAATTCTATAAATGGAAATGTCTCAAATCAATCCTTACCTTATCGTCATAGATGTTTTAGGATTCAAATACCATGACTTTGACTCTCCATTTAATCTTCTGTAGTTTTGTCCTCTTGCCTTGCTGCCTTTTCTATTTCCCCACACATCGAGAGGACCTACACTGCCTACAATACTACTTTCTTGGTTAACACCACCGTTGCCCTGCCTTATCACAGCATTTGGGGGAATGCTGACGTATTTATTCTTTTCCGGCTCTCCTTTATGCCGTATTTCCGGCTCTCCTTTATGCCGTATTTCCGGCTCTCCTTTATGCCGTATTTCTTTGACATTGAAGCCTGTGTCGTCTTGTTTACTCCACATGTCAATGAGACCCAAACTACTGATAATACTGCTAGTTTGTATTCGTTTTATGCCCTCTTTGCCCCACATGTTCATAGGCCCTATTCTAGTTATTATGTTGTTCTGGTCTTGTGTAAAATTGCGAAATATGCTCTTTCTTGCTTCAGCTTCATGACGTAGATTTGCGTCTTGTTGTTGTTTCAATGCCTCTTGTTCTTTCTCGGCTTCCTCTTTCCTTCTTTGCTCTTGAATTTCTTCTTGCTTTTTTCGCTCTTTTATTTCTTTCTCTCTTTGTTCTTTTATTGCTTCTTTCCGTCTCTGTTCTTTCATTTTTTCTTTTTTCCTTTTATCCCTATTTTCTTCTTCTATTTTCCTTTGTTGTTTTATTTCTTCATCTTTATCCTTAATGCTATTTTGAACGACGCTGTCCTCTATGCCATCTATGCTACTTTTAATATCATTAATTTTCTTCATTTGTTTTTCTAGCTTATCTTGTACCTTTATCGAGTGTTCTGGTTTGAAATTTGTATTTATTATTTCCACTGGTATGGAATGTACCCTTACTGAATCTACTGGTTTGAAATGAATCTTTTTATCGCTTTCTATTTTCTTAAATGTGCCCATTTTACGAGTCACATCAAATGGATGTTCCAATTGTACCGTTTTATCGACATCCCGCTCTCGCCATAAATCCAGGGGGCCTAAATTACTGACGATGCTGTACTTCTGTTTTTGCTTCGGCCCACTTCGTCCCCACATATCCATAGGCCCTATGCTACCTACAATCTTATTCTGTTTAGGTCTCTCGTTTTCATTACCAATGAAAATATCTTTATGTTCTCTCTCTTCTTCACCTCGTCTGCTAACCTTACCACTTTGCAGCCACATGTTCTTCAAATCTATATTGTTGATGAATAAGTCACTTTCTTGCTCGTATTTTTCTTCATCTTTATCGATAAAGCCCCATGATTTTTCGTCCTCTATTACGTCGTCTCCCACTTCTTTCATCCAACTCCCACTTTTTACAGTTACTGGTGCATATAATGTACATAGCAAAAGCACATAAAGTACCTTACAGATACCTATCATTGCACTGTTCACTTAGTTATCAAACTAACATCACTTTTAATTGAAAAAACACGGTAATTTGAAACCGCTTTAGAAGACTTGGCGTGTCAAAAATTAGACTGCCATTGCCTAAAAGTCTGAACGTATTGTTTTGCATAACCGTTTTTATGTATGACATAATACACATTATATCAACAGTTAACTAAGCTGTCAGATAGGTGCGTGTTTAGAAAAACAATAACAAACGACATTCTCAGTCACAAGGGGCCAGCCATAACGTACGTCACACGAATTTCATGAATTTTGGAGACCCCCCCGTCCTTGTCACAGGTGGTCACATTCGTGTCTCCTGGTGTGACGTCACATGTTTTGCAATTTCAAATTTAGAAATTATTAAAATATATCAGCACTTCCAAAATAATTTATATTTTCTATTTAAAATATTTTTCCATAAAATCAACAATAAATCAAACATTTTAGAAACACCAAATCAAATGAACGATACAAAATTTAATCATCTCGTGTCCATTGGACTTTGAACCCATTCCTTTATATTATTTATGACTTCTTCTTTTAGATTTACGCATGTGACGTCACGAAGCTTCTAACTCGTCCCCCCCTTGTCACACTTTGTTGACCCCCTCCCTCCCCCTTAACGTATGACGTTATTTATGGATGGCCCCCAACTGTAAATAGATCTTTGTAATGTTGAATTATGAGCAGTTGATCGAGGGATTTAATTGATGGAGCGTAAAAAAACAAACAAATATGTATGACATAATTATATTTTGTGACTACATCTGTTACATAGAGTTTTTGTTAAACGATTAGACATGACCTGCAGTAGCGTATATTGGGGTTAGAGGGATGGGTTTGAAGGGGTGTAAGATCCTCCCCCACTCCTTATATGAAAGAACCTTAACCTCATTACGCGCTCTATTATTGCTACAATCTGCCCTCTAGGTGCCGGCTAGCAGGTTTCTAGGACAGTGTGCAGATGAAGTAATAGAAGAACTTGATAATAGATATTATATTTTTAAGGAACAGAACAACACAAATAGTAAATGTAGAAAATAGGTAGTACAGTAGTAGGAGACAAAAATTAAACGGAGAAACGTCCATTCAGGACAAAATACAGAGAGAAAGTGCAAAATTCAAAGAAAACATCGAAATTAATGGAATAATGGAATTTAGAAATGGAATGGGAATATGATTTGAATTTTGAAAATATAGATGAAGAAATGAAGATGCCAACACGAAATGAGGTGAGATAAACGCTAACGATGAGGTTGAAATTGATGGCATGGACGATGAAGTCGACATCGTTACATTATGTCCCCTAAATGTTGAATTAGGGCGCGTTTCCCCGATTTGCAAATACTTGACAGATCATGAATCATGATCATCACATCATGGCGTCTGTGATATTGCTATGTCTTCTATCGGTAGCCAGTCTTGTTGGTGACCGTTTCCCTCAGTATCTTGGGCACGTCTCCGGTGTTAAAATCGATCCCGAACGGCCGCAGGTGGTAGATGAGATAATCCAGCACATACATCATCTCCGGCGTTATGTAGTGGAAGGACACTGCGTGGTCTGAGCAGCATTCTAGACCCTGAAAAGGATACGATTCAATAAGCTAAATAAAACGAAGAAATATATTGGTGAATACGTTATTGTATGTTTTTGACGTGCGTGTTAGTTAAGTTTTTAAGGCTCAATTTACATTGCCGCGGAATGGAATGGAAGCGAATTTTCGCAACGTAATTGTACATAGCATAATGAACTTTATGTCAAATGTGTAACATACAAACTAAATACGAACCAAAAAAGAGATCGCGCGTCTTCCGGGGAATCCTCGCGCATTCTCGAGAATTCCCCTAGCGGTAAAGCGTATTTAGTTTGTATGTTACACAATTGACATAAAGTTAATTATGCTATGTACAATTACGTTGCGAAAATTCGCTTCCATTCAATTCCGCGGCAATGTGAATTGAGCCTAAGTGCGTCGGTGGCCTAGTGGCTAGGACGTCGGACTCCCATGCGGGAGGTCCGGGTTCGAAACCATACAATGCCATGTACCAATGAGTTTTTCGGATTTTTAGAAGACTTATGTACATTTACCGATTGCTCTAACGGTGAGGGAAAACATCGTGAGGAAACCTGGATGTCTGAGGTAATTAAAAGTTTCCGAAGGTGTGTGAAATCCACCAATCAGCACTGGGCCCGTGGTGGAACATGGCCCGTAGCCCCTTGTACAAGTGGAGGCCTGTGCCCCAACAGTGGGGACATTAATAGGCTGATGATGATGATGATGATGTTTTGTACATAACGTATATTATGCGATTACTGATAGAGTAGAGTTTCCTTACGAATTGAATTAGTATCTATTAACATAAATTTCGGAATAGAGAAAAGTGGAAGGGAGGAGGGGAGGCCCTTGCCCAGCAGTGGGAGTCTGTAGGTTATTTAAAAAAAACATAAATTTCATTAGAATTGAATTAGACTTCAGTAAACTCCTCAAAAATATTGGTGAATACGTCGATGTATGATTTTGACGTAACATCTATGGATTTCTCACAGTGAGGCAGGTTTTGGGGGTTGACTGATTTAAAATTTTAAATATCTTCGGCCATTTACCCTGGTAATAACCCATACCTGGGTAAATACCGAGTAAATAAATATGTTTAAAAACCCGTTTTTACCCGGTAAATACCCATTTCCAAAATTGTTTTCTATTATTGTTTTTTTAAGTCAAAAGTGCATCAAGACCAGCATTGACAAATGTATATTAATAGTAATTTACCAAAATGGTAGGTTGATCGCTTTCTGGGCAACTAATTAGGTATCGATTTCTCGGAAACTACTGACCGGAATTTAAAAAATCTTTCTTTGATCGGTTTCGACCGAATATGGAGTCGAGAATCGAAGTCGCTACAGGATCATAAACTCAAAAGAAGGTGTAAAGTCCATTCGCTTAAATAAGCTCGCTCTTTGACAATGTCGCCCGCTCTCGCGCCGCCGCCGCTAGTCAAAGGATGCCGCCGCGACAACAGAGGACGCAGTCTGCCATTTGCTTCCATTTGTGTATTATTACATTTCCTATTTTATATTTAAACACCCGCAGTCCCGCAATTAAACTGGGTGTAACGAGCTTATTTAAGGGGCTACCTCTAGCGTAAGTGCCGCCACTCCAGAAACAAAATCATTTCTCTTGAATTAGAATAGTATTTATTTATAGGTGACTACATTATTGAATTGGGAATTCCCGTAATAATAATATGAATTTTAAATAATAATAAATTAAATTAAATTCATTTATTTAACAGACAAATAAGTCCAAAAATGTTAGTAACAATTTTAACTTAAAAACTATGTTAGTAGATATAATAGTATTTTGAGGTAGGTATGAGTAGATTAGGCACTGTACAGGAGCCAACCAGCACAGAGATCCATCCGATTGCCAGCTGCACACAGTGTCTCATAATGTGACAGTTGGGCTTAGTTTAGTTTGTTTTTAAATAACTACCAATAGATTCTACGAAGTAAACCCAGAGATACGTAAAAAGATATTTATCAAAAAAGTAGTCAGTATAATTGTTCCACGAATGAAGATGAATTTATTTGTGTTCTCATAGTGAAACAATAAGAAGTTGTAGAAAGCGAATGTGCCAAAAATGGACACTTTTAGCACCTTTTTTTTACCTCTTACTGTTTTCTGTACTGTTTTAATATTAGGGTTCAAAAACAATATTACTTTTGTGAGATATATTAATTGTTTACAACATTTTTTATTATAATTTGGACATTCCATTATCATTTGTTATCATTACTATTCGAGCACTGGATATTGTCAACACTTTACTATTATTTCAATTCAATTCTACTGTCCACTATTTTGATCAAAGCCTTAATTCAATAGAAATGGTTTTTTTTCTGGAGTGGCGTCACTTTTGCTTTGGGTTGAGCCTTGACCGAATGGACTTTACGTATTTGTACTCACGTGTTCAGTAGGGTAGTACATGTACGTCCAATACCAGTAGGTCTTGTCCTTAGCGGGGAACAGGTGGTCGAGAGGGATGAACGGAAAGAAGCGGCCGCGTTTCAAGGAGTCACGGGAGTCCATCGCTTTGACGCCGATCTTTTCTAGGCATATACCTGCAATTTAAAAAAAAAAGAAAGTAATATGTAAATACGAAGCATTGTGCACACTAGCGCCGCCAATCGAAAATAAAAACATATCAATAAATTAAGGCATTTAAAAAAAAGTGTCTGGTATTAAGGTTCCACGAATTAAGAAGAAATTTAAAAAAATAGTTTTGTATTTAAAAAAAAATCTTATTCATTCGTGAAACCTTAATATCAGACCAAAAAAATTAAATGCCTTAATTAATTGATATCAATTTTTTTTCCGATTGGCGGCGCTAGTTTGCGCAGTGCCTTCACTCCACTCCACTACAACTAAGCTAAAATGCTTGTGGTCCAAAGGCGGATTCGATCCGGTGACGTTTACTCACAGGCTCGTGCCTTAGCCTATTACCATCTTATCTTATGATAGGGGGCCGGGAATAATCCCAGCGGCACTTGAGGATCTTTTGTGCCTACCCCATTTTACAAACTGGTCATCTCAGTGTGCAGGTTTCCTCACGACGCTTGCGCCGTAGTCAGTTCACTTCATTGAGCGTCGGTGGCGTAATCATACCCATGTTCAGTTTACATTTAACTATTGTTCTAATGTAGGAAAACATCGTGAGGAAAGCTGTACAGAGATAACCTGTGTGTGACATCTGTAAGACAACGGCAAACCACCCCATTAAATCTTAGAGTTGCTCGCATTGACCGCTGTATTAATAACCCTAAAACTTAGACTGCCTTTCTACCAAAGCTGTGCTAGGAAAAAATCCGTCAATATGATCGCTCCATCTTAACCCGTCCCGCGTATCGAAATCCTAGGTCAAAATTGCCCCAGCTGTGTAGAGTTTCCAGGTCACAGAACGTTTTTGATAGGTCGTTTCGTTTTTTATTCCAATAGGAAGTAAATATAGTCTGCGGCATCGGACAGAGCGCGGTGGAAGAATATTGTATTAGCCCTATGCACCACTAGGTGTTCTAGGACCTGAAGAAGAAGAAGGAAGTAAATCAGCTTATATTAGCCAATAAAAGCTGTCAAGAGTTCCCGAACCCCGGGGGGTAACGACTCACATTTGACGGGTTAATAGTATCGTATTTAATTTTTTTTAATATACGTGTAAAAGCATTGTCACCCACATACATATACCTACGTATATTAGAATTATATACAGTTTTCCTCTCCCTGTAGTAATACCTACCTGTAGTTTATTAATTTTTTTAATGAGCACATACCATGGGGCAGTACCTCACACTAATATCCTCATTCATACATCACAACACGTACACACTGTTGCTTTCTTCGTCCGTGCAGTCACTGAGGGGCCAGCTGAAAATCAGCGCTGTGGCTTGCCTCAGCATTATGCTGAGCTGGTGTACCCTTTTTGGCACTGTACTACATCGGATGATTTGTGCTGCATGTATTAATCTTTGTATACTTCTGTATTGTGTTCTATATTCTGGTGATAAATAAACGTTTTCAATTTCAGTACTTAGATTGTCGCAGTTGTTAATTTAATAACTTTGTATAAGGACTGTCTGAAAATCAGCACTGTGTGTTTACTCGCTGAGCCAGGTGCCCATTGCCAATAGTATTGTGGAGTGAACTAAATATGTATTTTTTGTGTGGCACTAATGTGTTTTTTTTCTTTCTTAACGTGATAATGAGGCGATCCTTTTTGTTGATTTTTTTCCTCGCTTCCTCGCACAGCTTTGGTGGAAAACCACTCTTACCTATCTCGGCGTCCTCTGCACCGGTGTGATCCGGCTTACAATAGTGCGGGTGCGGCAGGCCTTTCTTCACGAACTGCTTCACAGCCGCCGCGCTCAGGACGTAGCCAGCGCCGCCGCTCATGAAGCCCTAGGGATAACAGAGTTTATAATTATTTGTACTACAAGTCTTTTATTTTTTTAATTTTCAATATGCATTATACATGGCTATGTTCATGAGTTAACCATTTTAAAACTTAATAGAGCCCGCGTCAAATTTCTAGATCGGTCTAAACTAGTTGCGTAATTGCAAATTTTTTTCACACTGACCAATATTTCAATCAATAGGTAAGTAATATATTATTATATATTTATAGACAGGTAGCATATAAATACGTACGCATTTCTTCAAATGTCAAAAGACAAAAAATATTTTGAAAAAACGTCAAAATCCATCTAATCGCTTCACCACTCACCTGCTTCACGAAAGGTTTGTACCGACACCCGAAGTATAGCATGTCTTTGCTATTGTAATCCGCCAGCAAATATCTGAGGTTCTCTACGATGACGTATCTGAAATAAAAACAAAATATTTTTTTTATAAGTACAATAGACCACAGATCAACTTACTCAAAACGTCAAAAATTGAGAATCTGAAATTCATCATATTGCGCAGGCATAAGGTTGAGATTTAATAGAAGGTTTTTGACAAATGGTATACTATAGCTTGTGGTCGACTATACATGGTCTAGCATACATCCATTATCTGATAAGTACTAGTTAAGTAGGTAGCCGCTGACCGTTTTTTTCCTACGGGGTATAGGTGAACCATTTAAGTCAGACCACGTCCGCGACGTTAGAGGGGCGCGGGGCCTGCTTCCCGCTCACCACACATTCGCCCCCGTCGTAACGCCCCGCGCCCCTCTTTCATTATTTTCATCTATAAAAATGTTGATTTTGATATAACTATCAAACCGCGTGCTTCACCCAATCATCGCTTTCTTTTACCATCAAGTGATACCGAGGTTAACAATAAGTAAACTGTTAACGCAACGCCATCTAGTGCGATCCTAGTATAACTAATCATACTACCGTCTTAGATTCTATAGATGAAATGATAATAGAAATGTAAATCTATAAATGTAGAAGTATAATAAAAACCTGGCTCCTTAGTTTGAACTTTGAGGAAACAGAAAAATTGTTGGCCATAACCAAATAAAATAAATAGGCATATCTAACCTACATAATAAACACACACGCACACTCACTTACACACAACACACACATTTTAATAAAACCACACTCTCATACACCCCAACATATCCTCCCATACTATCATAATGTTAATGTTTACCGACAGCAGTACACACAAAAATGCAATTTAATAAACTGATATGGTGAAATGAAATGAATATTATTTGCCAGAACATAGTGAAAAATATAGGTGATTTAAAAAGCATAGGTATCATATGTTCCACCGACAACGGTGTGCAAATCTTTCCTGCTATTTGTTAGTGTCGTTGAGATACTCTTATAAGGAGTAATAAAATTTGTCTAGAAGCCACTTGGGAATATTAGTTTTAAATTGGCTAGCAGGACCATTTTTAAGGCGACTAGGCAGATTATTATACACTAAAATTGCCATACAGAAGGAATTCTTTTTATACATGTCTACTCTGGAACTTGGCAAATAGAGACGGTTCTTGTATCTTGTAGACCTCGGGAAGACATCAGCGTGTGTTTTGAAATATTGCAGATATTGTCGAACGAAAATACACATCTGCTTAATGTACATACATGGTACGGGCACCATTTGTGAACATTTAAAAAGAGGTCTACAGGAGTCCATGTAATGAGCTCTGCACAAAGCACGCACACACTTTTTTTGGACGATGAGGGCCCTATTTGCTTCGACCGAGTTACCCCACAACAGGAGTCCGTAATTCAGTACGGATAACACATGGCCATAATAGGCCATAAGGGGTACTTCCTTTGAGGTTACGAAAATACACATCTGCTGAGGACCGGAAGCAAATGATCCCTACAGCACAGGGCAACCTATTGTAGGTATCAAATGCAAATATTACACCCAACCTAAAAACACTAGACACTAACTTTTGAAATTGAATAAACTCTGTTCGGATTTAGATTAAGATATTTTACATAAATTTCATTAGTATTTTTGTTTGTAAGTTAGTTTAAGGATTTTTGTCATATTTGAAATAAACATATTTATAGATCAAGTGTAAGTGTAAGAATAGGGAGATAGAAGAGATGGTGAACGAGTCGAACATTATAGGAGAGACGAAAGCGGCTCGACTCCGACGGCTCGGACACATCACTAGGATGGGGGAGGATCGGGCAGTTAAACGAGCGTATGTGGGACGCCCTAACGGACGACGTCCGGTGGGACGTCCCAGATACCGCTGGCGCGATGAAGTGGATAAGAATCTGCGGGAGCTCCGGGCGCCTGACTGGCTCGAGACTGCGCAGGGGAGAGAGCGATGGCGCTCTTTGGTATCGGAGGCCAAGATCCACTTCGGGTCGCTGCGCCAGCGAAGTAAGTAAGTAAGTATAGATCAAGTGTATCTAGCCATGTATTACCCTAAAACCCTCACTAGGAGGCGCTGTACAATTACTATATATTCGACCACAATAAACTCTCTTTCCTCTCTCGCGCGGCTTTGAATAACATAACTCACGTGTCATCATCAGCCTTGAGGAACCAATCGGCATCGTGTCGGTGGTGTTCGTACACGTATTTGAACGCTGCCTTCGTCTTGCCCCAAAGGTGGTCCCGGCCTTCTCCAGCGTCCAGCTTCACTGTTGGTAGACTTGCGTCTGGAAGGGAGGCAATCTAAACTTTAACCCATTTACTATTTTCTGATGACCTTTTTGTAACTTACCCTGAATATATTTTGTATCAACTGGAAGAAACTAGTTACCCACAAAACAGGAAATCGTAGTGCAGGGATTAGAGGAATATAATAGTTCTATTCAGTCAAGGAATTTTTGGACAGGAAATTGTGAATTTTTATTGTTGACATGTTTACATTATTATTCAATTAATCTTGAATAATAATGTAATAATGTAAACATAAAATTCTATTATTGACATTTTGTATCTTAAGGCGTCTCGACAAGCGACCAATTTCGCTCACGCTTATGAGCTTGCACCGCCGCCTTATATCAGGTGATATATTGTTCTGCGCTTGAGACGAACGCCGCACACTACGACACCGCAACACGTCGCGCGGCGGCATTGCGCATGCGCGGGCCCTCCGCTCCTACACCACGGTCTGACGTCGCAGCCATCTACGTCATTCCCTACGCCTACCGCCGAACGAATAGCACGCTCTGATTACTTTGTCAAATTCTAACGTATGTTTTATTATTTCAATTTATTTGTAAATCTATGTAATTCTAAATTCGCGTTAATAAAATCTAGTTTAAATTTGTGTTGCTGAGTTTTCGTCAACGACCTTCGAGAGCTACTACCTGCACTCACTCGAGCTTTCTTGCTTTGCTTACTGGTTCGGGTTCGATTCCGGAACTCAACTGTTAGTGAGGACACTCAACACGGTGCCCTCCTACAATCTAATTAGTAGATACTACCTATTGTTTTATGTTATATTTGACATGTTATATTTATATCTGATTTACATTGAATTTATTTTGTAACGATCATTCTACAAAGCGACTTATAATGTAACTATGTACCTATATTTCTAATTCTGTAGAATGAAATAAATTATTCTAATTTTAAAATTAGAATAATTAATTAAACCTACTTTTTTGCCTCATATCTTTAGCTGTTGGTAGACTTTCTTTTGGAGGGAAAGGAAATCTAAACAGACTAAGCTTCACAAAGGGAATCGCCAGATTCAATGGCAGAAATAATGGCTCGAAGGCCTTGTATCGGCGACCCGCTTCTGGCGCTTACACGCGCTATCGGCGCATTCCAGGCCGCTTCTCCCCGACCCCTCCCTCCCCAGCGACATCCTAAGCCGAGGTCCGTTCCCACTTGGGTGCCCTTAGACAGTCGCTTCTTATAGTAGTGTTCAAGTCCTCCTCCAGGCTGGAGCGCACTTAGCGCTCGCCCCAAAAACCCCGGTGAAGCTGTAAAGGTCATTAGGACCAACAGCAATTATCAGTACGAAAAAAAAAAGGCCTTGTATCTTCGCAAGTGACGCAAGGTTCGCCGGATCAAATTCACCCCTGGATCATTATGGTAGCCCACTCTTTTAACAGGCATTTTAGCCTAGATTTAAGAATGTTTATATGTTTGTTTGTTTGTTTTATGTTTTTTTTAGGTTAGAATGTTTTCATTTAGAAAAAAGGTACAAGCACAAGGCTTCATTTAAAAAAAATGTTTCATTTCATTTATGAAATGAAATGAAATGAAAATATTCATTTCCAGAAGCACAAATGGTCTTCTAATACACACACACAAACACACACACACACACACACACACACACACACACACACACACACACACACACACACACACACACACATACATTATGATACATTAAATTAATTTATTACATTATAATTATTGACGTCAGGTAATTGGCACATGATAACTGGCCCATTTCCGATGTAGTGGGCTAGGAACCCATTCTCTGGTCGCCGTGATGATGAGGTTGACCGAGCGCATGATTTATTGCTGTCATGGGTATTACAAGGTCTTAAAACTAATTACAGCACCAATCATGAGCCCTGTTAGGACATAGCAATTTTAAATAGATTAAATTAAATTAAAATTAATGATTAAATTGTAAATTAATATTAAAATTGAAATTAAAATTACAAGATAATAAAATAATTCAATAACCAATAATGATAGGCGATTGCAAGATTTTTATTTTTCATTTAAGAACTAATCAATTGAGTAAAAGCATTTAGTTATTAGGAAGTCCGTGCATTTGCTTTCTCAATGGACGCAACGGTCTTCGTTTTTGACCCATTTCCATTCACGACATAGAAAGATGGAGTGGCCCTGTTCAGAGGTGACGTAACCAGCAAAAATTGGGTTCTAATCACGACTTCAAATTGTAGTATGAACGTCTGGGATTTCTGTGTGAGGAGAGCTGGTAACCACACGAAAGCCAGATAGTAAAGTAAGTTACTCACCATACTCGGAGCTCATAAACAGCAGCTTATTGCATCTCTTCCCCCACGTGGCTTTCACATGCTTCGCCTTCTTGTTGTGGTTGGGGGGATACGTCATGACCCAGCACAGTACCTGTGTAGGAACAGCGTTGAATGAATGATATGCTATGGGTTGTTTTTAAATGATATAAACTGAGTGTCACTTGATAAATAATTGTAATAAAAATGCTACTAAATTAATGATATTAAATGCTAACACGAACACTAGATTTATTTGGGCTGAATAGGATATAAAACGCAAAGCGTTGCGTAGATGGAGCCACGAGCACACTTCGTAAACAGAACGTCATCAAAATCAAAACGAAACGTCATTTTTGAAGATATCACAAATTTCTCGTTATTTGGATTAATTTAATTTATCAAAGCTATAGTAAAATTGTGATGATATCATGGCATCATATGGCCATTTCAAAATAGCAAACCTAAAAAATCTGTTAAAACAGCGTGGCGCTAGAAAGGTACGTAATCTACATGTTGATATTTGGCGTTATGTGCTAATTTAAAGTTTATTAAACAAACATCTTGTAAAATCATCCATTATTAATCAAAATAATCATTATTCATTTATCAAATTATTGTCATTGAAAGCAATAAGTTTAGAACAAAATCATCTTTAAGTCGTACACGTACGTCGTGTTTTTGAATGGTTTTTAGTAACTGTGCTAGTGGCGCCTCTAGTGGTAAAACATTGCAGGATTATCCCCTATTGGCGCAAGAAAATCCAAATCTAGGCCGTGCACGCATGTCGTGATGTACAGTCGACAGCAGGTCAACCTACCCAAAACGTCAAAATTTGAGAATCTGAAATGTATCATATAGCGCAGTCATAAGGTTGAGATTTAATCGAAGGTTTTTGACAGATGGTATTTGACATAGCTTGTGATCGACTGTACGTCATAGACTGTACAACCTGCAAGTATATAAAAAAATACAAAAATATGTATTAACCCAAACAATATTCAAATTATAATCACTTAACAATAGTGTAGTTACAATGTATAAGTAAATATCGGTCTCTACTACCTGCACTGGCACCATATGGTCACCATTATTATAACAAACATCACTCTATGGCTTAATTACGTTAAAGTTATTGGGCACATACGGCAGAAACGGCGTAGCAGAATTTTCTTTACAGTGTGATGTGGGCCTGATAACATTTAAATTTTTTTCGCCAACTGTACCATCGGACGAGCGACGGGGTGAGGAAGGAAGGGAGGCAAGGAATGACTCCTTGAAGTTGCTGGATAATAGTCTCTGATTATTGTCAGTAAGTATCTATGGGTGACGGTGACGGTATTTACCATCAAGTGGTCCATTTCCTCGTGTGCTCTCAATAAGGAGATAACCAATAAAAAAAATAACAAGAGAAGTAACTTACTAAACTCGTGTGCTCCATCTTCGGACTTATCGTCACTTACCACCAGCTTCCTTTATCATATGGTTAGTGGCCAACCTATTGTCTGAGTTGTTCAGGCCCTTAAGCCTCTGACATGGCCTAACGACTGCTGTCGAACGACAACCGGGATCGACTGTTTAACGTGCTTTCTGAGACACGGAGGGGCTCAGTTGAAATGTGCCACTAGCCATAACAGTCACCCATCCGTCATTCTGACTCCATCCAACGATCACTTAATGACCAAGCTCCCAGCTAGGCTGTGAGATTGAGGGTAAACGCGATTTTAGTCGTAAAAAAAACACAATACCCTGACACGGTTGGCGAGCGCCTCAGCCACAGAACGGTTCTCTCCGCGATGCACGGGCTCGTCTGCTCCATGCTGCATCACGGTCGCTAGGTCTGATGACGACTCACTGTTGGAAGAGAAAAACTACACAGTCTTATTTTTAATTAGCCGGAGTAAACTGACGTTTTCATTGTATGGTTTGACGTAACATTAGTATAGCGAGAAACGTCAGTTTACTTAGCACACTACCCTTAAGCATTTTTGAGTACTATCAACTTCTTTTTTCCCGTTTTTTTAACCCTCCCCTCAAATCTTGTATTGATCTTTACAGGGTTAGGATCGATTTATTTTAAAACGCCCAACCGACCTTCGCGTGTGTGACGCACTTTCACCAAAATAATACGGGTTTATATTACGCGATATATTTGAAACCGCACGATGACGCGGTTCGCACGCGCAGTTTAATATAAATCGAGATGATAAGTTCACCTTTTGCCAAGCATCATTCCGAATTCTTTTATTGGTTTCCATGCCTATACATTGATTGGTATATCTCGGTGCAAATTGTACAATTTGGAAAAGTTTCTTGACAAAATGTATTAAGTTATCGATACTGACCCTTTTAACCTCTTTAGACATACTCTCCCCATTGGTATTTTTTTTAAATTATTTATTATCATAATTTTTTTTATTTATTTACATTTCAATGCACAAAAAAGGTGTACATGAGGCGAGCTTAATGCCTTGCGGCATTTTCTACCAGCTAACCATGGGGTTATGTAGAAATATTAAGGTAGTTGCATATAAAAGTGAGAGTTGTTATTATATTAGGTTACATAAACTTATATAAGTAAATATATATAAATAGTTATTCATAATACATATTAATTGTATTTACTGTAAGTATTATCATTATTATTATCTGTGTTATCATTATTAACATATTACGATTGGATGTATTATTTTTATTATATGGGGTGTTTATGCCTGAAATAAAGATTAGGACGCGCGTCATCTTATATGAAAATGTCGATAGCATTACTTACTTGGAAGATGTCCGTTTTATACCGCCAGCGTTCCAAATATCTAGAAGCGCCAAAGTGCTGGAAATTCCATTGCCCTTCGTTGATTTTCCGCCTTTCTGGCTCCACATATCAATAGGGCCAACACTGCCTACAATCAAGTCTTTCTTCACGTCACTCCTTGTCACACCTTTAGGCCTTTGTGTGCCTGGTATAGTAACGTATCTATTTCGTTCTTCTTCTAAGACAACCCGTCGATTATGGGTTACATTTGGTCCCTCTAATTCTCGCCAAATATTAGGTCCTAATGAACCAATAATACTGCTCTCTTGGGTTCGTTTTGCACCTATTCTTTGCCACATGTCCACTGGTCCTATTTGACTTATAATCGTGTTCCGTTTTAGTTCAAAATCGGTTAAATTTTGAAACATCCTGGTCTTGTCTGGTTCTAAGTTACTTGTACTTCTTTGGGTTGCACTTTCAATTCTTTGTTCCAAGTCGATCGTATTACTATCACGAATCCTTTTTTGTTGTAAATCGCTGTGTATTTTCTTTAAAACGCTGTTTCTTTTCTGTTGTAAGTCTTTGTCGTCAACTTTCACGCCTATTCCACTTGGCATATCATCGTCTTGCTTTAGGACATTCCTGACACACCACATATCCACTGGGCCTACACTACTGACAATATTCTGTTTTTCTTTGCCCCTTGCACTTTGCGGTAAATCAGTGTTTACAGGATTGATGCCGTCCCATTCCTTTTGTTGCAGGTTTTGGATTAAACCATTGTGATGTAGAGCTATAGCCGGATTTGTATTGAGTGTCATAACATAAGGCCAGTTTCTGAGGTACTTAAAAACGCCGGTCGCTTGTACAGGTTTCACGTCATTTCTCATCCACATGTCCATTGGATCTACTTTTACTTCGTTTTTGTCAACACTGGTTCTAAATACATCGTTTGTTTCCACATGTGTTTCTTTGTGCTTGGTTGCTCCAGTCTGCTCCCACACGCCTGTCAAATCTACGTTGTTCACAAATTCGTCATTTCGTTTGTATATTTCGTTTAGGTTATCAATGCGATTGCCGACAGACACCCAAGGCGCGTTGTCTTCTACCACATCCACTCCGCCTTCGCCTATCCAGCTTTCACTGTTCAATGTTACTGGAGGAAGCAATGAACACAGAACTGCTACATATACCACGTTTACTTTAGAAGTCATGGTCACACTAACTAACGAAATTGAGACATAAGGTTATTGTTGTAATTATTAGCCGAAATATCCGGAGTAAGAAAGTTACTGAGCAAATATAGTTTCAACTATTCACCCATTTTATTCACCTTTTCAGGCTGTTTGAGTATCCACTGCTGGATGTAGCACCCCTATGCAGTTCTATTATTTAGAATCTATTTTTTCTCGTGTTGTTAACTATTTTCTATTAATAAACAATGAATTTTCGTGTGTTTTCGTTAACACCCGGTATTAACTTTATGAATAAATTATAAAAATCCAGACATTAAGAGCGAAAAACAGGTCCAAATTCGCTCGATATCTAAGAAACACTTAGTAATAGGAAACTGATCGTGCTGTCGAAAATTCCCGATGCATTGTTTTGGTTGTATAATGTATGTTTGACGCAATACATATTATTATTTGTGTATAGTACAATAATGTTTACAAAATCAAATGAATTCATCCATTTTGGATTATCCGAAATCGCAAACCTATGATAATTGTTTATAATTGTTTAAGGGGCCATCTATAAAATACGTCACACGTTAAGGGGGTGGGAGGGGGTCAACAAAGTGTGACACCGTGTGAGGGGGGGGGGGGGGGGGGGGGGTTCCAAAAATCATGAAATGAGTGTGACGTAAATTATAAGATGGCCCCTAAGAAGTTATTATAACGCACGTTCTACTCAAACCGAATAGCTTTAAATAATTATACATGCTAGGCAGAACCCGAAATGCGTTTAGAAAACTAGATTTCACTCTGTCTCTTCTAAGTCGTTTTCCTCATTGCTGAGGGTCGTGATCATTCTAAGGAATTAATTACAGAGAACGAGTCTCGTGGCAGATTTAATGCGTTGTTTTGCAATTGCCTTCCCCATTTCACATACTGGTATTCAGTATGTAGGTTTCCTAACGATGTTTTCCTTCACCGTCAGAGAAACCGAAAAACTCATTGGTACATGCCATTGCCTGGTTTCGAACTCGGACCTCCCACATGAGAGTCCCGACGTCCTAGCCACGACGCCACCGACACTCTTAAGATTTCACTAGTGGAGTAGAAAACTATAATAATGTAAGCCTTTATTTCTGTTCTTTTTTTTTTACATATTTTCTTATATCTATACTTTTATTTTTTGAATAATTATTTAGGTAATCGGTGTCCGGATTATCTTCCGCCCCCTCCTCTATAACAGCTTGTCTTCCGACATAGGCCTCCTCTAATGACTTCCATTCGTTCCGATCTTTTGCCCGTCTAGTCCATATAGCACCTTTTTTTACGAGGCGAAACGCTCATACATACCTCTTCACCGCAAGGGGGAGACGAAGAGGTTATGCCGGACTTTTAACGGCCAAAAAACCCCCGGTGCTCCTGCGCACCGCCTAATAGCGAAACCGCGGGAACGCTTGCGCATAACTTCCGCCACAAGTGCATATAGCACCTACCGTATACTTTTAATCGTCTTAAAAACTATATGAGGTTTCAAACAGAAAGCCGCGATGTAGCTACATTATTTTATTTCATTAATTTAACAAAGTCAAATGGCTACTTACTATCACACAATAATCTATAAGAGAATAGATAAAATACGCGCTAAGAAAAATACTAACCAAACACTAGTCAAGTAATATATATAAATAATGTAGTAACAGAGATAATTACAACTCAAATACATAATGCAACAAAAACCCCTCGCATTGTATGTTAGGGAGGTGGTTTTACAGGAAACGGAGTCGGAACCGAAGGTTTTAAATTTGATTTATCGGAGTCGGAACCGGAGTTGGAGGCGGAGATGTTCAGAAGAAGTTTATTTATTTATTTACACTTTTATGTACAATAAAGAAATTCAAATTTTAAACCGTTTTTTAATTTTTATAGCTGAACTAAAATATTGGCCAGTATTTTTTATAATGACGTTTGCGGCAATAAAACATATTCCTTTATGTAGTCCTTCATTATTTAATTAAATATTGATATTTGAATATGTTTGCTCACAAATCTTCGGTATAACGTCCGATTCAAAATTATCGGAACCGAAGTCGGAGTCGGAGGTGTTGATTTTAAACTTCCGACTCCGACTTCGGCTCGGAACTCCGGGATCGGAAGTTCCGACTTTTCGGAGTCGGAGTCGAAGCTCCGTAACATCCCTAATATAGGGTATAACCACAGAAATCGAACTACTATAGCGCCGTCTCCTCTAGAACAATGACGTGAGCATTGACAGCGAGCCACGGAGTCGCATAGGTCACTTACTTTCATAAATTTGACATTTAAGTGCCTGACTAATGTATGGGAAAATAATGAAATCGCATACGCGAACTGGCAGACTCGGTTTCCTTATAAAACTTCTCTAGCGAGCAATCTACATAGGAGTGAATTTCAAAATCTTTCGGTATAACAAAACAGCCCCGCACACTATCGGAGCGAAGGCGCGATACCTGACCAGGAAAAAAAACCTCGCTATGTTGCGGAATTAAATGGTAATATTCATAAAACAAGGTTATAAAACTAACGGTTTTTTAGTTCTTGGTCAGTGTATAAGTACATTTTGTCATGTGTAAAAGAAATATGCGACACAATGCTCTTGTATCAGGAGACCACTCATGTACAAAAGTGTGCTCTGCATGCCTCCAAGAATCTATAATAGATTACCAAAATCTATAAGGCAATTACATTTAATACCATTTAAAAAAAGATGACAAATGTATCTATGGTTTAAATGAATTTTTGTAAATAATGTAGAATTAATGTAATTAATCACTGATCGGAGTAGGTCAATGTCTCTTTCGGGTCAATGTCCTCAAAGGTTATATTAATATGAATATGATTTCGGGATCCCGTTTTAAGTTATCGAGCAAATGTTGTAAATTACTTTTATAAACCTCGCCCTTACTCGGCGGATTACGATTTTTTTTAAATTGTGAACTTACGAAGAAGTTAAAACACTACCATATGTACACTAGCGCCATGAAACTTAAAAAAAATATTTCGCCACCAATCTTAAATGTGTATCAAAACAAATATAACGTTAAAAATCTAAATAATATATTTATTCAATCCCGGAAATCCCGGGATTATTGGGCATACTTATCCATATTATGACCGTATGTGGCAAGTACCAAAAACAGCCCTACCTACTCCGATCATAGCTTATAACTTTTAAGACCTTTTTATAACCTACTTTCAACAAATAAATTTATCTTTTTACAAAAATGGGGTGCCATTACAAAGCATCTGATTCCCTAGTGGAGCTGAATGTTACCACATACCTCAACGGAAGAACCCTTAAGTATACTAATATAATAATAAAAAAATATAAAATAATAAAGCAAAATGTATATAAAGCCTTGTTTATGTACAACAATAAATCGTCGTAGGCGGTGGTGTGACGTCACTTTAACGGAGATAACTTAAAATTAACTAAATTAAACATAAAAATACTTGAATTGGTTTTAAATGTCAGTTCTAGGAGTCGTGGTGAAGACGTGGATTTGACTGGAGACGCTCGGGCCGCAGTCTCGTGCCATAAGCCTTTGAACCATTGTAGCTTCAATTTTCTGGTTAACTTAAAACCAGTAAGTAATAGAAATCGTTTAATATTATTGTTATTTATTTATTTGAGGGTAGTATCTATTTCATACGCCTTTTGCACCCGTATATTATGTATCTTATGATTTTTCCATCACCTGAAGATGGAAGATATCGCTTAAAGCGATAAGGCCGCCTTCTGCACATTGTATCGTACCTCTCTTTATCGTGTTTCAGGTACAATAATTCCGCCAATGTCTGAAATTCCAACCGTACTGAAAGTGAATATTCTACTTGACTGAATCAGTTGACTTTCTCATTCTGCAGCATAGTGAAACAACCCCATTATGTACACTTTAAAGACTGATCAGACAATGAAAGAAAACATCGTGAGGAAACATGCACAATGTTGAAATAACAAGTATATACGACTATAAAGGAAAGCATATTTCATAATTAAATAACTAATTTAAGACAAATTACAATTTCTATGTCAAATAGATGTGTTAAACATAATCAGTATTAATTTACACATTTATAAAATTAAACTATATCGGTTATCTTCTTGAAAAAACTAACCGAGACTTATACTACCCAACACCCCAAACGCCCACAGAAATACTATTAGACATTTCGACAAAAGACGAATTTCAGAATTTTTGTTATACCTACTAGGATATCAATATCGGAGTGGTGATCTGTGTGGGCTCTAATCTTCAAAATGATCCTTGGGGTGTCCTAAACACGTGTGATAATTTTCACATTCTTTGATCAAACTGCATGTTTCATTATGAATCTGTGTAACATCATCTCGAACTAGATGGCTCATTCTCCACCAAGAAAAACAGTTACGGTTTGAATGACATTTTAAGCAAAATACTGTCAAAACAAACACTTTCATACAACACAACACGCACACACACACACACTGTTGCTTTCTTCGTCCGTGCAGTCACTGAGGGGCCAGCTGAAAATCAGCGCTGTGGCTTGCCTCAGCATTATGCTGAGCTGGTGTACCCTTTTTGGCACTGTACCGCACCGAATGTTCTGTGCTGCATGTATTAATCTTTGTATACTTCTGTATTGTGTTCTATATTCTGGTGTTTACGGTGCTAAATAAAGGTTTTCAAATTAAATTTCAAAAATGTGTCAAAAATAGTTTCTTTGAGCGTTTGGGGTATTATATATATTATATATTAAACAAAAAGTGGTTAACATAAAGGTTCTCTTACACGAACGAACTAAAATTAACTTCTAATTGTTGTAATAAGTGAATAATTAAATAAAAATCACGTGGAAATGTCACTGGAAGTAGCTCCTCTTCTTTCTTGTCATACTGTGAAAGAAAATAATCATGTAGCAGATATGTGTGACGAGAATATATTATTGATACAGGTGAAAACTGGTCACACCAAAAATGTTACTACAGTAGCGTCACTACATGTTACTATATGTCACTCGCTAACTCACCCGGTGTCGGCGGGCGAGAAGAAGCCGCGCGGCTTGCAGTGCGCGGGCGCACCGGGAGAGCTCAGCTCGGAGCCGCAGCACGCCCACTGCGCCCAGTAGTCCGCCGGCAGGCGCAGCAGTAGTTTCATTACCTGTCATGACATGTCAACATTTAGTAAATTAAATAACACTGGAAGAACCAATTGTAGTACAGTGCGACAAGAATTCTATGTATAGAATATAGCTTGTTGTGTCTTCCACTGGTTTTTAAAAAAATCTCAGTTTAGAGGCTTTGGTACACGACAAGGTGACCATGTCAGCCTCGTTAGGGTCACTAAGAAAAGGGAAGGGAAGCTCAAGTATTAGAGTCAGCCCTCACTTTGAGAGCCAACTTAGCAAACAACAGTAAGTGTTTCATATTATCAGATAAAGGCTGACTCAAAATAATATTGAGCCTCCCATTTTGGAGCCTATTAGGTGTGACATAATTTACGGATGGCCCCTAGTGAAGCCAAAGTCATGAAACTACATAGCAACCAACAAAGGCACTCACATTGAACATCTGTGTCGTAGCGCTGTACATCTCAGCGGCTTGCGTCACCAGTCCGTATCCCACCACTGTGGGGCCGAAGACCTTCGCCAGATTCTCTATACCCATCTCGCATTCTGGACTCTCTGCCACCCTGCGAAAGAAAAAAAAGTTATTAATTCGATATAATTAGATAATGGAATCAGGCGTTACTTTGCGGAAATCCATCATTGATTATTAAAATTATTGCGGAGTGAAGGACCCGCTAGGATTTGTCATCCTTCCTTCTGGATTTGGTTATCGTTGGGGAGGACGAATCCGAGGGTGAGTAGCGGGTCCATCTTTCCCTAATATTTTTATAATTAATAAAAAATTAAATAAAATATTTATTGCAAGTACCTTAAAGTACATTTTTACAAAGTCATTATTTTACTCTAAATACCACCGCTAATTTAATATAAATATTTTTTTTTGCGAAGTGCTTAGGTGTAGATTTAGATTTTAGGAAAAGGCGGCGGCAAATAAAAGTGCCTGCTGTCACGATCCTAATGTCATCATCATCATCAGCAGCCCACTCCAGTCCACTGCTGGACATAGGCCTCTCCCAGGGCGCGCCATTGAGCCCGATCTTCGGCTCCTCCTTGCGTAGATTGTCGCTCCATCTAGCAGGGATGCGTCCCACACTACGTTTGTCCAAAGTGGAAGCGTGTGGAAGAGGTGCGGAACCGGAATTTATGACGTCATCAAGATGACCGCCCTTACATTGTTTTTTCCAATTACTCAACAACGAAGGAGCCGAATTTTTTTGTGCGTGGGCAAGCTTATAATTCGTAATAAAATCATCCTTGAAAAGGATTTCATTAGAGACATTGGTCTGTGATCGCGTTTCCTCCGCCATCTTGTTTAAAGTGTATTCACAACTGTACACACACACACACACACACACACACACACACACACACACACACACACACACACACACACACACACACACACACACACACACACACACACACACACACACACACACACACACACACACACACACACACACACACACACACACACACAAAATATGTCATTAGTGCAATCTATTTATTTTTGGCAAATTCTTACAAGTATTTAATCTTAATTCATCACAAGTATTTAATCTTTTTGATTTTTAGTTTTTAATTTTAATTTTGTTACCCACTATCACTATCGCTCCCACTAACATCTTGGGATAAGGGGTGAAATGAAAAACAGCGCTGCACATTTGGTACCCGAGTATGTCAGCATTTGCCGACTTTCCCCCATTTTGCCAAATATACATAGAAATATACATAGTGTGATGTGATCTGTTTGTTCTCTATTTGTTGTTATCTGTGGTTTTCTATTTGTGCAATAAAGTGTATTTTACTTACTTTACTTTTACTTTACAAATTGAGTGTACTGTATATTGTATACTCACTTCTGTAGATGCAGTATGAGGAAAGCAAGCGTGTCTCTATTAGGCTGCGGTAACTGGCTGACGGCTTGCACTACAGCTGCGGTCGCATCAGCCCCATCAGATATCTTGGCAGCGTCCATGAAGTCAGCCCACAGAGCGTTTGAGACCAAAGGCTCCCGGAGAGAACGGAGGAAGTCCTTTATACAGCCGCATAGCACGTGGATGTCTTCATTGGCCAGCTGGGGCGAGCCGCAGCCGCGTAGGAAACGCTCCTGTGAAATTGAACACAATGTTAGATGTTAGTGAGTTCTAGGATAGAGATCAGCGTAGCTATTACCGTAGGTCAGAATTATTTAAAGCCTACTAAAGATTTTTCAAAAACTACTAGACCGATTCTAGAAATTAATTCGGTAGGTTGTAGTATTAATAATTTAATATTAATCTACGTAACATTGTAGAATTTTAAGAATAGGTCTAATCGTTTTTGAAAATAATTCCAACGTATTTTTGTTCATGTATACCATAATAGGGTAGTTTCCAAGTATCAAATATTAAATATATTTCTTATAAATTAAGAAATATTCATTAATTGATGGTCAAATGTGAAAACAGAATTAAAATTCGTTGAAAAATAAAATAGCTGCAGGCAATCGAAAATCAGAACGATAGAAAGAAACGGCAATAAGTTTTATGACGTAACTGTTCTCTAGCGCCATACAAGCAGGCCCTGGCTGCATATAAAGGACTGTTTTGCTAGAAAGGGACAGAGCATCTCTCCAAGACTAACATTAACCATTAAAATCTATGATGTTAGTTGAGATATCGAAAAACTAATTTTACACCCTTCTTTAGTATATCCTATAGAGCGTCGGTGGCATAGTGGCTAGGGCACCGAACTCCCATGCGGGAGATCCGGGTTCGAAACCACGCAGTGCCATGTACCAATAAGTTTTTCGTATTTTTCGAAGACTTACGTACATTTACCGACTGCTCTAACGGCGAAGGAAACCTGCACACTGAGATGACCAGTGTGTAAAACGGGGTTGGCACAAAAGATCCTCAAGGGTCGAAGTGCCGCTGGGTTATTCCCGGCCCCCTATCATAAGATAAGATAGTATGTCCTGCAAGTTGATTGGGTTAAAATTAGGTTAATACAGTATTCTGATTGTACCTTGAGTCTCTTCACGTCCTTGTCTACCGCGCTCACACGGTATATACCGCGCTCGGTCAGCCCTCTCTTCTCCACCTCGTTGACGCAATGCACCAGCAACGCCGGCACCATGGGTGGCGTGCTCGGCGCGTAGTCCGCTATGCTGCCCTCCTGGTTACAATATACATGGGTGTTAAGACCAGTTTATATGTGCGGTAAGATTACAATGGATTCATAGTATATACACCAGTAGGAACTTAAGCATATGTTATATAAGCAATGGCTAAGCTATGGCTATGTCTTGTCATATAACCAGTCGGAAATATCCTGAGTGGGGCTTTCTGGCTAAGGAATGTATTGTTTTAACCCTCGACCGATCGAGGGTGTTATAAGATTGACACGCTTGTCAGTCTGTTTGTGTGTAGCCTCATAACTTGACAACGGATGATCTGATTTGGACCCGGTTTTTAATATGTATAATAGAGAATTTAGTCGAGTGTTTTTAGCCATGTCTGATAAAAATTGGATCAGTGGTTTCGAAGATTTGTAGTATCTTCGATGTCAGATGGGATCTCTGGAACGGTAATAGCTAGGTGGTTCGAGTTTGAGCTCAAATGTTTAGGATCATGGAGCCCTTCCCACATCTGGAACCTCAAGGACCTGATGATAACCAGGAAAAAGTAAGGGGAACTCCACAATGGTAAGTCGGGGTATTTTTAAAATTTAGAGTTATAAAAGAAAAATGTAAATGAGGTTGTTGAGACCTGTTGCGCGTTGAGTCGGCGCGCCGGCCCGGGCGGCACGCACGGCAGCGGCAGCAGCGCGCGGCATTCCGGGTGCGCCTGCGCACGGCACGTCTCGCACTTCACGCCCACCTTCGCGAACTTTATGCTGCAATAACAATACAATAACTCTGTAGGTTAAGAACGTCGGTGGCCTAGTGGCTAGGACACCGGACTCCCATGCGAGAGGTCCGGGTTCGAAACCGTGCAGTGCCATGTACCAATTACCAATTCAGTAACTATATATAACAGTTTACAATTACCTACAGGTACGA
The DNA here is from genome assembly GCA_947369225.1 of Hofmannophila pseudospretella. Taxonomy (NCBI): domain Eukaryota; kingdom Metazoa; phylum Arthropoda; class Insecta; order Lepidoptera; family Oecophoridae; genus Hofmannophila; species Hofmannophila pseudospretella. The sequence continues at coordinate 2,506,507 of OX376324.1, forward strand.
AATAAACTTAAAAACTTACTTATCTTAAAGATTAACACCCTAATTTAGACACAATGCAATTTTTTTGCAAATACTGCTCCATGGGTGTGAAAATACGTCGGCATTCTGGACCGTGGTTAGAAACCTATTAAGTAGCGGGACAGCTCGGGCCGTCACGGTCGGTGCAGCACGCGCTTGACTTGCTGGTGGTAGGACCCTACAGGGTCCGCCTGGCTAACGACCACCCGTCTGGTCGTCAAATATATTCACTTCGGCGTTGATGTGTTCCGGCAGTGTTCATAGAACAGCCAAAGTTCAAAGTTTAAAATAGTTTATTCCAAGTAACAAATACGTTGCATTTAGACTGTCACGTTTGACAAAAATTTCTTATGCTTAGTTATATTATCTAAATTAATCTATTGATTAATAATAAAAATGATGTACATAGGTAGGAACCTAAAATAATTCAATCCTTTGATATCGTCATTATGTAAGGGTCGAACATTCTTTTCGGTACACTGATGTATTCGTTTATACAGTAAAAAGCATTATTTTCAAAAAATCTTTTTGTAATTCGTTTGAAGTCAGAGGAAGGGAGTTCCGTTAGTTCTAAGGGTAGTTTATTATACAAGGATATTTTTATAGAGATCCCTTGCTTACCAGTTTTTACTAATCTCGTTTTGGGCACAACTAATTCATCTCTGTTTCTCGTATAATATTTGTGCACATCTTTTATCCTTCTCAAGTTTGTTTTTCCATTATGTATCTCTAATAACGAGTTGTATATGTATAATGATATGACTGTCATAATTCTATTTTGCACAAAATATTTCCTGGCAGATATACTTCTATCATCATCAGCAGCCTATTCTAGTCCACTGCTGGACATAGGCCTCTCCCAGGGTGCGCCATTGAGCCCGATCTTCGGCTCTTCTCATCCAGTCGCTGCCAGCCACCTTACGCAGATCGTCGCTACCATGGCCGCCACCGTGACCAGGAATAGTGGGGCGGCCGGGAACTGGGGGCCGTTTTCTTTTTGCGCTGTCCATAGGAGGTGATGCCATAATCGCCACGCTAGGCCTGCGGATTGGCGATCGCAGTAGCCGGGTCGCTTGCCCCGATGACGCTGCTGCCCGTCATCGTGCTTCTGGTATTTTGACCCAGCCATAATTTGAGTGGTTATACCGCCACTAGTCGGTCGCCAGGGACTCGTTCGTTAATCGGCAGGATGCACCACGTGCAGGTGAGTTTGACATTTGGAGGTCTAGATGTTGGTGACCCCCCTTACATCCCTAGATATACTTCTATGCTTTCCGTTAATTATCCGAATTGCGCGCTTCTGTAGCCTGAGTACTCTATAACTTCAGTTGCATTACCCCATACAGTGATTGCATAATTTATTATGGTAAGCCAGTACTTACCAAGCCCGTGTGCTCCATCTTCAGCCTCATCGTCGCTTACCACCAGGTTGGAATGAAGTGAAAGAGACTCACGTCTTGCCGCAAGGGCCGCACGCCTCTCGCTTGTAGAAGGTTTTGGCCACGAAGTTGTGTTGGCGCTGCCTGGTGCGCGGCGAGGCGCCGTACGCGGCCGATATTATGGAGGGCGTGCGTTGCGGCGCGCGCGGCGTGTCGGACGCGCTCTCTGTGTCTGTTAGAGACGGAAGTGGGTGTTATAAATAATAATAAATGTAGGAACGCGCTCAGAAGGTTGCGTGTTCAAATCACGTCGGGGTCACTAATTGTAGGAACGCGCTATGAGAGGACATGGATGACGTAATGTCAGTTGTATGAAAGGGAAAAGGGAAGATCTTCCACCAGGCGGGATGTTGTGCCTGGTGACCAGATGTCCTGCTCCAACTATGGATGTTTGGAACTCGTATATATACGAAGTCCCAGGAAAATTTCGATATCACGTTCTACGTAGTGGCGAACGTGTCGTGCGTCGCTACATAATTAACTTTATTTTCAGACAAAAACATCCATAGTTACAAAACAAAACAAAGAAATAATTATTAAACATTTAAAGACATAAATACATATAAATTAGATATAATATAGGCTTAACAATACAGCTAACTTTTCTCGAAATCATCTCCTCTACCCGAAGGTTGCCTGGAAAGGATCTCTCTTAGCGATAAGGCGGCGTAAATTGTACTTCACTATTTCCTTTTCTATCTTTTGTTTGCCCTCTACACGTGAGCGCCTGTAATCGCCTATCATGGCCGAGCGTATAGAGGAGCCATAAAACTTCTCTAGCAAGCAATCTACATGCGCGAATTTCAATTACATAATTGGTTATTCATCATAAACAATTTCAATTATTATTGTTATTTTAGAGTAAATACCAGAGCGCGGCGGAGCGGATGGAGCGGGCGGATCTTGAGGCTCCTCCTTGGGGAAAACGGAGTGCTTCCCGGAGAGACGCCCGCTCGACTTCCGGGGCGGGGGCGGCGCTTCATCGCTGCTCTCCGATATTGGTTGCTGTAGGGATAATACAACGTTACATACACTCATACTGGAGGACAGAGGGTGGCGGATAAGAAAGAATAGAGAGATCGAAAAGATGGTGAAAGAGCCGAACATTATTGAAGAAACACAAGTGGTTTGAAGGTCTCCTGAACTTCTCCTCCTCCTCCAGGTCAAGCGGAGGGGTTTGAATGGCGATTACGTCAGCACAAACAGCGATCAGCAGTTAATAACAATGATACTTGTTTATGAATTTATAAATTATACCAATGCTCACGTAAGCTAGGGTAAGAGCTTTGCTTACTTTCGCTGACAATGGGGATGGTTAAAATAGCTAGAAATCGGCTTACGTAATACTTGAACGACCCCTTATGTGTGAACGCTCGAGTACTTACAATTTAGTTAAAATTTACTTGACAACATAATCACCAGAGTGAATAGGCATTTACTGGACCCGCATGCTCCATCGTCGACCTCATCGTCGCATACCATCAGGCAAGATCGAGGTCAAATGCGGGTTTAGTAAATTTAAAAAAATATCAATTAACACGCGAAAACCAGCTATTACTCACGAAATTCTGCGGCGGTTTCAAGTCGTGGCTGCCGGCGGCGCGTTCCAGGGTCAAAGTAGTGGTCGCAGTGGCGAGCACCTTACCGCCTTGTAACTCCACCGTCTGGAAATATCATGGGTGATTAAAAATATACTGGGATACAAAATAATCGAGCCAACACGCTACAAGCCCTCAGCCCTTACTGCGATCGAACCACACGGAAGGGACTTTACGAAAATAATACCTATTGGAAAGATTAATCATGAGGAGTGAGGATCTCACTCCAATCTTGAGTATCGACTAATATCCTTAATTGCTTCGTAGGACTCGCACGGGAAGAGTAGGGGTGGTGCTGTTCTTTAGGGGGAGCACCACACAACATATCTTAGCTTATGATAGGGGGCCGGGAATAACCCAGTGGCACTTCGACCCTTGATGATCTTTTGTGCCAACCCCATTTTACACACTGGTCATCTCAGTGTGCAGGTTTCCTCAGGATGTTTTCCTTCACCGTTAGAGTAGTCGGTAAATGTACGTAAGTTTTCGAAAAATACGAAAATCTCATTGGTACATGGCACTGCACGATTTCGAACACGAACCTCCCGCATGGGAATACGGTGTCCTAGCCACTGTGCCACCTACGCTCACCACACAACATAAGAATTCTATAACAGAAAAAGAATAGATTAGAAGACGGCGATAGGCTCGCCACCTATCACTTTTGTTCACCAAATCTACCTATGATGAAGGTGGTTCCTCTGTCTCCCCCTCGGGGATTATGAAAATTGAAAAAATTAAAAAAAAAAAATTCGTTTACAAATAATTAATTAACATTTCACATTAAACTATAACCTCCACACTAGGTGTTGCCTGTGTCGTGGAGATTATTATTATTATTTATTTTATTTATTGAAAATCTACATAATTTCTTTAAAAAAAATTACATTACATACACACACTGACCACTTTACATTGTTATGTGTCATTTTAACATTACATTCCAGAATTAAAGAAAAATTACAACTTAAGTAACTAACTAACTACTACTTAACTTACTATTATGGACGTGAGAGTTATGCTATGCTATACCTAAGGAGCAGACCAAATACCCACAACCCCATAACAAAAGAATGCTAGAACAGAATAAAGAAAAAGAATGAAGAATACCTTAGCAGCAGACGAAGTGGACGACCGTCTCTTCTTGTTAGCCGGCGGGTTGTCCCGCACGGTCCAGCCGCCGCGCTGCACCCACGATCGACGCGTGGAGGCCAGAGACAGGTCGAGGTCGTCTTCGGACCGGGAATACGACATCTCTGATAGGAGAGTACCTGTGATAAGGCAGTGGTGAGAACATAGAAATAAGACAAAAGTTATAGGTACATAATCTAAATCTATTTCCTTTATTCACTTTATCTCCTTCTTAGCTTAATGAACATACCGCACTGTACCCCTTTAGTATAATTATATATATAATATATGTATATAACCAGCTAAGCAATAACCCTACTATAGATCTCTTCAACTGTAGTCCTGATTCCGTAAAATCCTTACTCACTAACGAATTTTCCCATGCCTATCTGTAAATGTACATGGTTGCTAGATTAAGAGTTTTATTATTAATTTTTAATTAAATGTGGAAGCTTATAAATGGCTATTGTTTTTATATATGTATATGTAACTTGTAAATAAGGCTGTAAGCTACCCAAATAAAATTAAAATTAAATATATTTGTGTGTAGGTATATATAAGAATAAGAATAGTTTATTTGTGCGGTAAGATAACAAAGGATTCACAGTCCATACACCAGTAGGAACTTAAGCATATGTTATATTAAACTAAATAAAATTAGTGAGCAACAATTTAGTTTACAATAAACGCTGACCTCCGAACTAGGAAGTTCCTGTATCTCGGAGGACAGATCTCTTCTTCTCTCTAAATTTCTTTACTTTACTATATTTATATCATTTATGTGTCATGGTCATGGTAAATGCAGGTATATATTTTTCACTTATTAATACTACCTATCTACAATGAAATTTATTTGTGTTGTGAGTATCTTTGTCCTCTTGGACAGGTTTTGGCCAGTCATCGATCATAGTCCAATAGAATACCAGCGCTGTAGGCATTTTTGTCTGCAGCAATAAGCTGAGTTGAGGCCCTTTTCACAACAACAGCAGACCATCAGACATGATTTCGATATGTTTACCTTTGACTACATAATTATTTTATTATAATTATAACTGTTTCGGTCATTGCTGTGTGTGAAATAAACATTACTTACTTACTTACATAATAAAAATAAAATAAAAACAGCCTTTAATCCTACCACTCATACACAATCATTGATAAATTAAAATAAAATTGACATGTCATTTTTCCATTATTTCTCTAAATTATTATAGGTATGTCAATATTTATTATTATTATTATTTTTTAGTAGTTGCCTTCTCTGGCATAGGCCTCCCTCAATGTCCTCCCGTGTTCCCTGTCCCTCACCATTCTCGTCCAGTGTGCTCCCATTTGCTCTGCAAAGGTATCGTCCCAGCGTTTATAGGGTCTTCCTCTTTTCCTTTTCCCTTCTTTTCCTAGTTACTTACATTAAATTTGTTATTAATTGAATAGTAGTCTGGTTAAAAATAAAGTGATAAATAAAATTGAATACCCCAATAGTAGACTGATCTAATATTTTTCTGCAATGCAATGATGTATGAAAATCTGAGGATTGTCATTTAACAAAAAAAAAATCATGAAGAGATTTGAAAACAGCATTAATCAAAGTAATCAAGGACCGAAAGCAGTTCCCTGAATCCTATTTTGCAGCATATGCATAATTGAACACAAAACGCATGCAGTTAAGACTGTACAATAAATATTTTGTTTAATTTCTTATTACTTGACCAAAATTATTTCTTATTTTTTATATAATTTTTTTTTTTGGCAAAAAATGTTTATTACTCATACTCATTTATTAAAAACCATCGGGACACCAGGAACTCTTGGTTACGTCATGCTTTTACAATAAATTTAAAATTCAAACACAATTCATGTTAACTATAAACATAACTGGACAGGAGCAAACAGACGTAACAGCTGTAAAGGGGCTTTATTATTGTAGATTCTACTATAAGAATATGCAGTTTGTATTGAAACACAAATCACGTCTTACCAGTGGAGTTGAGCTCAGGAACATTGGTGAGCTTAGCATTGTGATCCTGTGCGGTTCCATTGAGGAAGGCCAGCTTCTGAAGTGTCTCGTCGTTCAACTTGGCACGGTTGTCGTTAAAGAGTAGGTCCCGAGCAGTGTCCAGGAGCTTGCTCTGTAATTATTATTATTAATTAATGAGCAGGCAGCAAATAGCTTGTTTTTTTAAATATTCTATTAAATTAATATACTTTCTGAAACATTCATGCCAATAAACCACTTTAGATTTGTCCTGGCACAACATTTGCTCACACTGACATTGCTTTGCAACTTACGCTGTAATCTATGTTAGCTAACTTATATACTACTAGCTGTTGCCCGCGACTTCGTTCGCGTCATATAGCCTATGTCACCCGGGGATAGTGTAGCTTCCCAACGGTGAAAGAATTTTTCAAATCGGTCCAGTAGTTTCGGAGCCTATTCAATTCAAACAAACAAACAAAAAATCAAACCTTTCCTCTTTATAATATTGTTATAGATAAGTGGAAAAGTTTTTTTAATTTAAGATTTACATTTTAACTATATATTGATTCTTTAATTTCTAGCTGAATTTCGGTAAAGAAACTTTTTGTTTTATCAAAAGATGTGCTGCTGAAAGTTTCTAGCCCCGCTTCTTTCCTTTCAGCTATAGCATCTTACGAAGCAGTGGTAGAGTAAAAAGATGACATTGTAAAAATGTACTATAAGGTACTTACTTACAATAAAAACATTTTGATTTGATTTAATAGCTGATAAGCCTAAATCTAAGCTGGTGTAGTAAAGTTAATTCAGTCATATAGTTCAGTTAGTCATTGGGATAGTTAATTAGTTGTTCTATTTAAAAACCTGTCTATTAAAAAACTATTAACAGAAGGCTTTTACAACTATTTACAGATGGATTTTTATTTATTTATTTATTACAGCCTCTTTCAGATTTTGTTTACTTACATACTATTACATTTTTTACGGTACTAGATATATCTGTGTGCCTCCGGACAAAGGCCGCCCCCAGTCTTCTGAATTCTTCCCTTTCCAACGCCATCCTAGTCCACGTCCTACGTCCAGACAAGTGCAGCAAAAATTATCACAACTTGGTATCCAAGAGGCGAGAAAAGAATGAGAGGTAGACCATTCAGACGCTGGGATTATGAAATAGGGGAATTGGCTGGTAGGTCACATGGATTATTACTTTTCAAATCAACATCTTCTTCATAAATAAATCAATATGCTTTTAGTATTGTCAATGTAATTACCAAAGCATGAATCTCAAAATTCTGGCTAATTTAGGTAATGGCATACCAAACTTATGATATAGAATCGGGCAGAGTATGTTTTATTGAAGCTTGAATTCTCAAGACGATGCGCCATGGAGAGTAATCAGGGGTGCCTTTCTACTTTGGAAGCTAAAATTACTTGTATGCAAAATGAACATATATTAATTAAATAAGCAGGTCCACAGTTCATATGTGAATGATCAAGCAGAACCAGACAACAGAATTAGGTAATTCTGTTACTGTATTACAAATTTTTCTGTCAATTTTAATATATATGTGAGTATATGTGTAAAATTTAACCAAAAAGTTGTTTTCATATCATTTTTTCACCAGGGTAGGGTATACACACATATTTTTACCAGGGTGCCAAATACCAAACCTGTAAGTGCACCACAAACTGAAAAAGTTTGGGAATCCCTGCTCTATACTACTACTTACCAGCTCATTATACTTCCTCTGCACGATATTCCTCTCCCTCTTTTCACCATCTAGCAGTTTCCTCACATGGGCGAACTTGGACTCCCACTTGGCGAGGGCCCGGAGGGCCTCCTCCAGCTCTGTCTGCAGGCGGACTGCCTCGGCCTCTGCAGCGCCCCACTGAGAGCGCACCCATTCCATCTGCTTCACAAAGGCTAGGAAACCTGACAAGATTTTGGGGATTGTAAGAGTTACATAAAAAATCTTAGTCCTTTACTTTTTCAACCTATCGTAATTCATCGTTGGGTCTATACCCAAGGAGAATGGGGTGCACACCATTCTCCTCGGTCTCTAGCCATTCGCATCCACATCCTCCCCGCCGTCTTCACAATGTCATCACAAGCCACCTCGCTGGCTGCCTACAGACACTTATGCGCCCCACATTAAAATGACTATATGAAACTAACATTATATATTAAATTATATAAAATCAGTTTCATACTAAAAGCAGCTATCATTCTAATCAAGCTATATTTAAAGGACTGTAGACTGTTATATCATTGATTCATGTATTAGTTAAACTGGATTATTATTAATATTATTATTGGATTCGCATGCAGGCAGCTAAATGCTGGTTATCTTGTAAAAAATCGTAAGTGGCTTTCCTATACTGTATTGGTTTATAGTTTCAGCATACACAACTATATATTCACAACAATACTACGAAGTTTCTAAGTCACGTAGCTACTGAGAAATAGGATAGTAGGTAACTGGTAAATAATCAAGCCTGTTATTTTACCCGTGTCGTGTCGGAGGGTAGACTGGTTTTCAAAGCCGAGACCAAATATCTATGAAAACGTACTTTTAACAGCAAGTTGGTGATGTTTACTTACATTCTTCGGCAGCTCCGTCGTTCAGAACACCATTCAAACGGTTTATATCGTCAAACTGAGCCACTAAGGACAGGGCGATGCCTGGCCCCGAATCAGAATTCTCAGAACTCATCTTGCTTCACGTTTATTTTACAATCATAAAAATTAACACGATTATTGCAAATATTAACAGTTTATCATATTTCAATGCAAATTCACAGAAACAACAGCTTTTTTCGATTCTACTGCACAAAACTTGAAAAATAACGGCCTCTGCTCCTCTCAACAGCCGGCTGTCAAATCAAATTAAGGGTACGTTCCGTAACCATTTTCGCTTTGTCCGACAACTATTTAATCTGGGTTTATGCTACATAGTTAAACAAAAGAGTTATGGATCGGTCACAAATGTGAATAAGTGAATAAGAGAGTGTTCCATAACCAGGTAAAAATAATTCATGTTGACAATTGTGTTAGTTCCATTAACGCGTTAACAGCTCAAAAATATCAAACTTTTATTTAAAACAAGCAATGGCACGTGTGCAGTTATCAACGTGAACAATTTCAACTGGTTTTTGAACGCACTCTTAATCAAATATCAACGGGTTTTGGCGGAAAAGTCGATGGAAAAGGTTCTACCGTGTTTATTTTATTGCTCAAAAATTTATTCCTGGTGATTTTGATAGCTAAAATCGGTGTATTTTTGTCTAGCAAAGTTCAATAACAGTGACAATGTGTTGAACTCTTAAAATAAACTTCTCGTTAGTGGTTCGTTGTGTTGTTTTACGCAGAAGCAGCGGGCCATGAGCATTCGCCAGAGACTAGACCGGTTGAAATTTCCATCATAACTCTTAGGAGTGTTAAAATGTTTCTACACCACACACTACTACATTTTGATGCTGAAAATCTAAAAACTGTTTAAAATCGCTTAATGTTTAGGATGATGGCCTGAGTTGCCAATGCCTTGTTAATTAAAAAAACAAATGTCAATGCATACCTAGAACAAACTACAAACCCAAACAAAAAAACGTTCTTAATATTAATCATCATGACATCAAACGAGAATTCAAAAATTAATTATATTATTTATTTAGAACTATGATGTACACATTAGGCTACACTCTAGTTCTTTGTCACTATTATAACAAAAACTTGTTGCGACAGGGTTTCATACTCAGTGTATTGATGTGTCTTCCCCTGTACCTAAATATTCCAACATAAATTGGACGTAGTTTTCAAACGCACACGAAAATAGTAACCTGGTGTTAGTGTGGCTACTTATAAAATTTTAATTTACAATAATTAAGGGAGAAATTTTGCTTCCTCTAAACAATAAAATGTTGGTTAGAACATTTTAACGTGTTTATTTATATATGTTTAGCAGATAAGATGCTGATTATTATTAAAACTTCACGTTGAGTGTAGAGAAATAGAAGGTATAATTTATTTACAAAAGTGCTACAATTATTATACAAATAAGGCTCTAAACTAGTAACGACACAAGAGGATATTATCCAATAGAAAACATATTTACAATGAAGACTTTGCGCATGCGCATGAATCGAGAAAATGCTGTAGAACAAGCTCGTGGCACATTTCCGCTCTTGGATTGTTACTAGCTGCGAAACTTAATCTGTAAGTAGGCAGCTACATATTATGTATTTTTCAGTATAAATATAATCTATTGTATGTATGCATGTTGGCCCGTTGTTTTTCAATACCTTTCTTTATTAATGACGTAGTAAACTGTGTTCAAAATTCAAGTACCTAGGTATTATACCTATAATAATATTTTATGCAGATGATACAAATATTTTTAAATAATAAGATCTGAACAAGACTGTCGATTCGTAAGCTGATTTAAATCATTTATGTCAGTACTGTTTGAATAATCACTTTGTCACTCAATCCATCCTACAGACTTCCTCACTCAATTTTTTAGTCGGGGTAAAATTTATCAAATAGTTGGAAACACTAATAATTTCACTTGACATTGACAGTTGAATTCAGTCCCTTCCGCGGTTCCGCCCGCTCATTGGTCGGTCGCTTGACAAAGCGCGATGACGTGCGGTTGAGAGCGGTGGTGTCGTATGCTTGTGTTCTAAAATATTTGTGAGATTGTAATTATTTCCGATCCTCGGCTTCGGCCGTAGCACCGCGCGGCGCCATGGCGGACGAGGAGAATAATTGTGATGACGGTGGTGGTGAAATGAAGGGGCAGGCGTTCCGACTGCGGGGCCGCAAAGGAGCGCTGAAGAAGAAGAATGTGTATTTCATCAAAGATCACAAGTTCATGCCGAGGTTCTTCAAGCAGCCCACCTTCTGTTCCCACTGCAAAGATTTCATATGGTAAGTGAGCTTTTGTTATTGCCGTGAAGCGCTCAACACATTGTTTCGTGATAATTCATAGGCAAATTATAAATAAATTGTTTGTTTACAATGCCGAGGCGCCCCGCAATCAGTTGCGGCTGTTTTAGTGCGGTTTTTGATAACAGTTTAGCTCATTTTGTGTTTGGAATGACGCAAATTATTGTAGTAGGACTATGTCCTGCCAACCGATAAAAATACAATTTTTAATAAATACGAAAATCCAATTAGAATCTTGTTCGCATATAACAAAAACATGTTTTTTTTACCATTATCATTATTGACACCACAGGTCAAAATTTAAACAAATTTCATATATTTTTGAGAAAATTAATTGAAGAGCCTTATTAAAGTTAATTATTTGAGACTTATTTTAGAATAATCTTATAGTAGGTCTAGGTCTGTACAATATTGTTACTCCACTATAGATATTGTCCTATGTAGGAGACAATGTCACTAATTGTAAGCTGTATGAAAAATAAGTGCTCCTATACTAGCCATTCAAAGCTAAAACATTTACTCTAAAAACAATTTAATAATAAAAACACTTTGGATAGGCTCACATCAAAATAACCAGACCAGCTTTTATGATGTCCATATCAAATTTTTATAGTTACAATAAATTTTTCTTCACTGTCCAAATAAAAAATAATCTTGAGCTGAAAATATTGGCAATTCCACAGTGACATGTTAGTGCTATCAACGGCATTTGCTTGATGGAAGTGCTCTGATGTCATCCGCCACATGCGATAAAAACCAGTGATCCAACTGACACGGGCTGTTTAGACTGTCAAAACATTCTACAGTTTAATTGCACACTGATTTTGATGACAATATATCCTAACAGACAGACAAACAGATATATCCTAACATTTACAGAAGGTCTTAATTTACTTTTGTAATAATTAAAATCTAGATATAGATGTAATAATTAAATGCTAAGAAAAAATATATTAAATAAATGAGTTAGGTATTTTAATATTATGCAAGCATGTCTGCTTAGGTACTAATAAAAACACTCTTACAGAAACATTTTTATTTCGACAGTAAACAGGTTTAAAAATTAGCAAATGGAAAATAGAATTACCTTTTTGTAGTTTGTTAACAAATTCAAAATATGTTGTTTTGTTGAGTAATAAATGAATGGTATTTACTATACTATGTACATATCAAATGCACGTAAATTTATTTAATTTTAGCTCAAGGAAAAAGACAAAGTCTAACTACAAAAAATGAGCTGCGTAGTGCGTAATTCATAATACGTTTGGAACATTGTATGATTGAACTGGTTTCTGTTCTGTAACAAGTATTTTGCTGGCAATCTGATAATAGGTAAATTATTATTCTTCTTCTTGTCATGTGGTGAGTAATTCTATTGTAGAGTTGATAAGGCCGGCCATAGGTCTCTGACCTGGTATAATGACTATATTAAAAAAAAATTTAAATTTCAAAATTATTTATTTAACCAAAATATAACATGATGATACACAAAGTTACCTTTGGACCCCACACTAGGCTAAGCCTGTCCCGTGGGGACCATTACAAATTAAATTAATAACTCCGCTAATTCCATAAAAAAATTAAGTATTTATATTTTATTGTCTAATTTTGGAAATAGTAAATAGGTGCGGAGGACCGATTCTTTACTGGCGCACAAGCCCTGAGGCTTATGTTAGTATTATGCTTTAAGACATGTAATTAGTTTTATTTAAATAAAGGAAAAAAAATATCTACCATAACTACCTTAAAAAAATTCGTTTTCCTAAAAACTTCCTTGGAATATACATGTTTATAATAGTAAAATTATTTAGGAATATAGGTAATTCATAAACTCATTATTTGCAGTAGACTGGAAATCATATTTCTTATCAGTGATGAATGTCTGTTACTGTTCAAAATTCATTGAGAAAAAATAAAAAAAAATTATTACCTTTTGGCCGATCTATTGCCGCTTTACCGACGGCAGCCATCTCCCTTTTTGACCTGTCACTTTCCATATTTTTCCTGACAAAACCAAGTTGCTAGAGTTTCTCCCGCGCTTTTGTCGCGTCCACACTAGCTTTTTTTCGTTGTCTTGCAAATTGTTTTACAGTAGTGCTTTTCAAGTAAGAATGGTGTTTTTTATTCGAAGAACGTCTACAAAATGTGATTAATGTGTGGGACAGTGAAGTAAAGTCAAATGAGACGCTGCAGCCCGATCCGTACTTGGCTGGATTTTGAAGAGCCATACTGCGTCCGGGACGCCTTCTTCTTTGGTTCGGATGGTGCAGAAGCGTGCAAGATTCTCCCAGATAGCATTGAAATGTGTCACACCAGCATTTTAATGAAGACTTGCAAGAGTTGTTTACATCAGACATGGCTGTATGGGCTCAGTTCCCTTTGCCTTAAAAAAAAAAACAACAACAAAAACCAAGTTGCTATCAACACTACGAAATTGAAGATCATGAGTTAGTCAGAAAGCTCCTAATCCCACCCAAAGTCCATTATTAATTTATTGCATCGACAGTTACTATAGCATAATTCATGCTAGAACATGAAACTTTTTAGGTGACTTACTAGGTGACTAACTGATGAATATTTTTGGATAATCATTGGGAATCTAAATCCGGAGCTAGGTGTTTTATTTATGATGCTATTTTTATAATAATGTGAATGTGGACAGATAAAACAGTCTGTTGCAACCACTTTTTGACAAGTTCTTGGCTCTGAGACAAAACGTATCGGTATTACTTAAATGTTTTCTATTGCTCTTAGATTTTTAGGATTATCTCAATGTGTTGTATTCTAAAGCACTTTAATCCGAAACACATCCCCTCCTATAATACTTCGTCCACAAACGTTTTTAAAGTGGTCACCATCGCCCATAGACAGCTTATCTTTTGATGGCGGGGGGGATAACCCAGCGGCACTTTGACCCTTGAGGATCTTTTGTGCCTACCCTATTTTTCACACTGGTCATCTCAGTGTGCAGGTTTCCTAACGATGTTTTGCTTCACCGTTAGAGCAGTCGGTACATGTACGTAAGTCTTCGAAAAATACGAAAAACTAATTGGTACATGGCACTGCACGGTTTCGAATCCGGGCCACCCGCATGGGAGTCCGGTGTCCTAGCCACTGTGCCACCAACGCTCATAGATATCTTAACTCACTATAATGTTATTGGAGGGGAAGGTTTTCGATGCTCTGCTAACCTTGAGTGAAGTACCTTATGTACCGGTAATTACGCTGACTCTTTTACCCACAGTAAGAGAGCCAGCCAGAGCCAGAGTAATACTTTAACGTGTGAATGAATAAATAATCTATTATTTATTTATATTTATTATTAAAAGGGTGGTACCTCCCCAGGCTGACATTGCACTGAGTCATACTAAATTCAGTTCGAAGTCTTTGTGGTAAAATAACCTTTGCCTTCTTTATACATCTGAAAAATTCTGACTGCTTTTTATTTTGAAATGTAACTTACGTATTTTTTACAGGCACCCCTGAATCCCTGAATGTGTCCTGAATCCAGATTGTCCTATCCATTTCCTGTGGAAAATATCCTGAATCGTGAATTGTAGAAAGAATCCGGATTATATTTTGTTATAATAATAAGACAATAATCATCAGTGGCACGTAACGTCCTTAAAGTTCTCAGGGAAATAGCCGAATTCAGTAAAATAGCTAAATACTCTAGGAATTTGGCCAAGACTGGGGAGAACTGTTGCTCTGAGGGTCCGGAGCACCTTTGGCAGAAGGTGGAGGGTATGAAGGGAAGGCAGGTTCCCCGGGGTTCTTTCCTCCATACTACCTACTCTATAAAAAGGTTTAGGACGGTACTTGCGTGCACGCAATATTTACAGACCCCTCCCCCTTCAACCAATCTCGTAACTCATTATTACATGATAAACAGTTTTAATCCACCATCCGTCACTACTGACGACCAATAAACCACAAATCCCTAGAGTATTCGGCTATTTATTTGATTATTTACATTTCACTGAATTCGGAATAATCCGTTGTGTATATTTCCCTGCGACATATACACAACTGATGATTATTAGATACACGGTATCCCTTTCCATAGATAGATAGAGATGACTTAACGTAGTAGACGTCTACTATACTTATACTTAGATGTGTGTGAGTAGACGTTTACAACTCACAGTCAGGCTGTATTTTTAACATTCAGTGGCGTCGATTCCGTAGGGTTGCTAATTATAAATAAAACTGTCACGTTCACTGTACTTAGTATTACACAGTGATACTATTCTTGTAATTTGTACCTTTCCTCTATTTGTGTTACAATAAATAATCGCGCGAATAAGCGATACGATTTCAAACACATCGCGCGACTGTCAATTAGGACACTTATTTGACATCAGTGTGTTGGATCGCGCGTTCGTACGAACAAAGTTCGCGCGAATCACTTTCTATTAAGACTAATGAATGAATTATAATTTATTTACACATAACACGATAATTACATTTCACTACGAGTGAAAGAGACGACCCCTAAGAGTAGAGTGAAGTTTCGTTTAGCTGTTTTAATTTATACTAAGTTACTTGTATCTTGTACTATGTGTCATACAATGTCAAATAAATATTTTTTCTTTCTTTTTTTAATAACGTAACATATCGTTACATCTTTCACGAGATAGACAGAAATAACTAAGTGCCACGAATCTTGTGTGTGTGACCAGGAAAAAGAAAACCTTGTCATGAGGGCGCCCTGGTATTTTTATAATCTGTGTGGAGATCGCAATGAATCATTTTTTTTTTCATTTAATTAGGCAATATGGTGAGGGTTTTTATATTTATGGTCAAGCATTAACTAATGTGACGCTCCATTCGATCTGTCTACTCAGGGATATGATATGACCATAAAGGAACGATATTTTTTTAATCCATAGATATAATAATAATCAAACTTGTGAATCAATCTTGTCATCAAGGGAAATACACACAGAAAAAAAACTTGGTTAGTTCACAACATATGGATTTTATGACTATAATCAAACCGGTCTATTTAATTTAACACAATTAACTTAATAGTAGTACCGATTGTTGTTCAAACGACATGTTATGGACGTTTCCACATTGATCACATATATTTATTTTTATCAAACAGGAAAAAATATTACTTACGTACGGAAGCTAAAGGCGCGGGAAATCCGTCTCATATAATGACCACACACTGACTCGGCGGTTCTTCGAGTAATCTACTCCGAATCAATCACGCAATCCCGCTGATCGTTGCGGGTCAACTTCTTTTGCGTTTTCTGAATGGGTGAAGATTATAATTTCTTTTGCTAACAAAAGAAGCCCAAATATGATGGTTGATGGTCACCAAAACCATACCAAAACTATAATACAAGGACTTACTATAATATTACCTATTATACTAAAACCTGCGGAAAATCTATGGATTTAAATATCTGTGAAGAAAATAATCTAAAATATTGAACAAAAATTAAATAGGCTCGCTGTGAAAAGATTTTATTTCAAAGATCTGGTGAGATAACGTGAAAAAAAACGTAAGTAAAGCCATGTTTAAAATTAAAACAAAATGATAAATCTTTTTATGACTAATAGGTTTCACAAGATTTAGACTTTCAGCCAGACATTTTGAATCGTATTGAAAAAATATATAAAGTTTTTTAAATTTTTCAGTATTTGTCAAGTCTTTAATTATAATTCGTAAACAAGTATTATTGTTATTAACTGCTGATCGCATTTTGTGCTGACGTAATCCCCCCCCCCCCCCCCCCCCCCCCCCCCCGTTGTCATCAAAAATAAGCAAAGTTAAAAGCCTCTACCCCCCTTTGATGCTAACGTAATATTTGAACGGCCCCCAAGTACGCAAATAAATAAATGTTCTCATAGCCATAAGTTATTTTAAAAATAAAAATACGAACTTTTTTTTTAACCTTATGGCATCTTGAACGTATTTTGAGCTATATTGGCTTGTTCTCCTAATTAGGTAACCAAAGAGGTTTTAAATAAAATAAGCCATTAATTATGCGTGATTACGAGATTTTTTTGTTTAGTTGTGTATTATGACGCCGGAAACTGCGCGTTAACCGTATTATCTAAAGCAAAAACTAGTTAACCTGACTCATTTGTAGTTACACGGTCATTTTTTGTGTTTAGACAATTTTACTGTGACCGCATTGTCGAAAATGCTGATTATTTCAATTCGTTGACTGAATGACTGGGTCATCTGAGCCCTATGGGCCAGGAGCGGGTTTTGGGCGAACCCCTTTTCAGAGCTGCTTCTCGAGGGGTAAAGTTATCCCTGGTCATTGACTGCCTCGAGAAGAGGCGAAGGTGGATTTGGAAGAGGCAGATGAACTTGACTCTACTCGTAACCTACCTAAGGGCTGGCGACAAAGGTTCTAACCTACCTAATCAATTTGTTAGTCTAATATTACACTGCTTTACTGCGAAAAAAACGCAAAGCGGTTTGCTTGACTTATTTATAATAGCAACGACAAGGAAATTAATTAATTTTGCTGGAGTCTGTTTCCTGAAACCTACAACCTTGGGATCCTCAATGTCAGAATGAATAGGCCCGCATGTTTTAGCGATCCGTTCGACTGCATCGTCTCTTATCTTCAGGTTTTACTGCGCTGAGGTAGAACGCAGGCTATGGTGTATAGTTATTTATTCACGTCATTATATATAGCGTCACGTTTTTTTTATTGTTTATGGATAGCAGACGAGCAAACGTCACTGACGCCCATAGACTAGGTAGAACTGGACATGGACAGATTACCATAAGACCTAAGGTAGGTAGGTATGTAATGTACATTGGACAACACATCAGACTATACTACCTTTTAGTACTTTGTCGCTTTATATTATTTGACACTTTTTGCGACATGGTTCCATAGAGTAGATATGTCTTCCATCCATTTTGGAGCGTCGATGGCGTCGAACTCCAATGCGTCCGGGTTCGAAACCAGGCAATGCCATGTACCAATGAGTTTTTCGGTTTTTTCGAAAGACACGTACATTTACCGACTGCTCTGACGGTGAAGGAAAACATCGTTAGGAAACCTGCTCACTGAGATAACCAGTGTGTGAAATGGGGAAGGCAATGGCAAACCACCCCATTATTTCTGCCAAGAGAGTCGTTCTATGTTACAGAACAATTGTTTGTTACACATGAAAAGCAATAAATGGTATGAGTTTGTTATTATTTCCTTAGAATGATCACGACCCTCAGCAATGAAGAATACGTCTTAGAAGAAGAAAGTCTTCCATCCACTGTACAGTCGGCAACGAAAGTAGCATCTTTAAAACACTATTTTCACACGACCATGACGAAAAAGAATAAAGAGGTCTTTATGTTATTGATTGTGGTTTCATAATGAACATATTACGAAATGGGAGTAGAAAAAGATGTTTTGTGATCTATGGTTGACCGCATGACCACTACACAATGATACCATCCATTTTATTTTATTTTTATTTTATTTTTCAGTATTCTTGATACGTGCCCTTTACCGTTTTCTCTCTATTTAATCATATATATATATTTCTATTGTACATCTTAATTGGCCTTACTCTCTTTTAATATAAGTATATTGTTTAATGTGTTTGTGCTGTGATGTATCGTAATGCCTGCTTTTAGGGGTAGTTTCAAATATGCGGCATCTAAGATTTGGAATACCTTGCCACCTCCTATTAGAGACGCGCAGACTCTTGACACCTTCAGGAGAAAACTTAGAATCTATACAATTGTTCTACAGAAATCGGACACTGCTCCCGTACATTCTTTAGGTGCCCTGTAACTACTGTCCTTCACAATCTGGAAGTGCTCGGTAATATTATGCCTCTACTGTGAACTACCATCCACACACATAATACCATGTAAATACACCCGCACCATGCCATCACCCTCCCACACACTCAGTACCTCACATACACACTAATATCCTCATTCATACAAACAAACACATTCATACATCACAACACGCACACACTGTTGCTTCCTTCGTCCGTGCAGTCACTGAGGGGCCAGCTGAAAATCAGCGCTGTGGCTTGCCTCAGCATTATGCTGAGCTGGTGTACCCTTTTTGGCACTGTACCACACCAGATGTTCTGTGCTGCATGTATTAAACTTTGTATACTTCTGTATTCTGGTGTTTACAGCGCTAAATAAACGATTACAATTTCAATAATAAAATCAAATAAAAAAAATTTAAAAAAATTTACACTCGCCCACACAAATCTACACCTTCCTGTTAGCGCATTGGGCGCATTAGATATAATAAAATGACAGTTAATTTAACAAATTGTACTGTGCCGTCAATGCAGTAATGTATTCATCACGACTGCGACCTACTTTAATCTTTTACTTTTTTTTATATAGCCTATAGGCTGTCCCAATGCTGGGCAAAGGCCTCCCCTCCTTTCCATTTTTCCCTATCCTCGGCGTCCTTATACCATCCTTTTTGGAAGTGGTCGATATCGTCCTAATCTTTTGCTTATCACAGTTAAATACTCGATTAAGTTATTATATTTATTTTAAATATTTGACAGAGACTTATAACTAAAACTTTTGATTTTATATAGTTTGAATTTATATTATTATTATTTTACAAGAGATTTAAACACATATAGGGTCCTATTTTATTAGCGGCAAATATTTCTAGGGTGTCCTCTATAGGTTATAAACTTATAGACTTATAACAATAAAGACAGGGAAAAAAAATTTTTTTTACTAATTAAGTTTTCGAGAAAAACGTCATAATTGAATGAATGAATGAATGAATTAAAATTTATTTGCACACATATACATAACACGATTACATTTCATTAGGTACTTACTTACGGTACTTTACTTTATTGTTAGTTTGGAAATTCTACAAATGAATGTATAATTGCTATTCTAATACAGAAATATGAAGTATAAATGAAATTTCGTATCATTGATGAGTTTATGCCACCAAGGCGCAAAATAATGGGGTTTATTTTTCTTTAGTAAGGAAAATTTTCATACAAGTAACAGGGTTATTTTTTCGTGTAATGTGGTACAAATGACCAACATACCCCTCTCCAAATATTTGCTACTAATAAAAAAGGACCTTATATATCACGCACGCGGTTCTGCGAAAAAGATAGGGCACTGGTTCTTTATTTAAAACTCTTCAGATTACTTGACTTACCTATCTTTAATCTTTGATATTTAAAAAAAATACATCTCTCTCTCTTTCTAAATGGGTATTTAGAAATCAGAGTGAAATAATACATATTGCATAGACTTTATATATTATCTTATGATACGGGGAATAACCCAGCGGCACTTCGACCCTTGAGGATCTTTTGTGCCTAGCCCATTTTACTCACTGGTCACCTCTGTGTGCAGGTTTCCTCACGATGTTTTCCTTCACCGTTAGAGCAGTCGGTAAATGTACGTAAGTCTTCGAGAAATACGAAATCTCACTGGTACATGGCACTGCACGGTTTCAAACCTCCCGCATGGGAGTCCGGTGTTTTAACCACTGTGCCACCGACGCTCTTGAAAGGTAATATGTAAATAATACTCAGCTCCATTCCTGAAATTGTTTTTGCAAACCGTGACGTAGTATGATAAAATAACAAACAGTTAAAACAGGGTATTACAGGGCATTAAAACTGTTATGCAACGAATAGTTCACCAGCTGTTAGCTTGTTTTGACAGGTGTGGTCTATAGTTACTGGCCCGTACCATTGTTAGCGGAAACATGGTGGAAACGGGATTCTACGTTCTAGGTATAATAAAGCCAACCTTTGTTAGTCTCTTATCTTAGTGTTAGTCATGGTGCGTGCAGGGTCAAAAAGTGATCATGCAAGTTAAGGAACGTCGCCGCGGTCAGAATCAGGATGGGTGACCGATAGCGACACCTTTTTAATTAGAGACACTCAGGGCTTCGGAGGGCACTGTCCCGTCTGTCGAAGCCCTGAGAGGACTACGGACGGCCTGTATTTCTTAGAAATTATCTTCGTCGATCTATATTTCTTAGAAACCGTGATCAGGAATATAAGAAAAGTAAAAAGAACCCGATTGCATAAAAAAGTTTAACTAAAAAGAAGGAAACAAAAACACTCTTTTAAAAAAAAATCCCAGTTTGTTTGTTACACGACAAGGTGACTATGTCAGCCTCGTTAGGGTTACTAAGAAAATGGAGAAAAAAATCATAAAAATAGGCAATGTTTTACTCTCGGCTTCAAATGGTCAGTTCTCAGCCTTGAAGACGCATTTGGTTGGAAGATAGAAAATGTCGTGGACTCTCTAAAACTCATGCTATCAAACGATAACACGCACTCGGTGATGTCAGATATTTCTATTCAACTTATGACTACATTGTAATCAAAACAAGAAACACGCCCACTGATCCTTCTGGGAATTGGACGTAACGCCCAAGATCCATTATTTTGCAGTTACTTTGCTAGAGTACGAATAAAACACACGATTCTCTCTTGGCCATTATAATCTGCTGAAAGCGCCAATACTTCAATATGAAATAAACCCTTCACTTTGCTGTAGCCACTTTTACCCTAGAATTTTGTATGAAATTCCTCAAGCGCCACTGTAATGAAGACGCTGCTAGTTCATTATTCAAATAACGGGATTAAATAAAAATTAATTAAACCCATCCTTGTCGCCCTGGTAATTTAATCATACCACCTCTTTGTTTAACACTCTAGAATTTATTAGGTATTTATTGTATAAGGAGAGCAGACCATCATCTCACCCCACTGTATTTTTATTATTAGAGGGTTTTCGATGGGCTTTAATAGAGTGCCTTATGTGTCGGTTTTATGATGACACTGGTTTCAGACGCATCCATTTACGCGAATGGAACAGCCTGCCGGCGTCTGTATTTCCCGAAACCTACAACCTTGGGATCTTCAAGGCCAGAGTGAATAGGCATTTACTGGACCCGCATGCTCCGTCGTCGACCTCATCGTCGCTTACCATCAGGCGAGATCGAGGTCATATGCGGATTTAGTAGTCAATAAAAATAATAATAAATTCAATTACACGAATTACCAACCATAATTTTTTGGGAAAAAATCTTTTCTTACGCGAATTACTAATACCTACGCAAATTACCAATATCATACACCCGAAAACATTACCCTCCTTCTGGGGCAGTCGGTAAAACGGTAAAAGTTTTTTTTTCACTCAATACTTTAAAATTGTTCTTATACTTATAGTAGGTACGAATCCCTCAGCCCTGTAGTCTCGGGCGAAGAATAGAGCCACGGTAACTCCTGCCTGGGTTTTAGTGAGTAAAAATCTCACATAACCCAGTTTCTCCCCTAGGAGGCTGGGTATCTTTCGAACATTTCTAGTCACTGATGGGCCAGCTGAAAATCAGCGCTGTGGCTTGCCTCAACATTATGCTGAGCTGGTGTTCCTTTTTTGGCACTGTACCACACCAGATGTTTTGTGCTGCATGTATTAATCTTTTTATACTTCTGTATTGTGTTCTATATTCTGGTGTTTACAGTGCTAGATAAACGTTTTAAATTTCATTTTCAATTTCCCCCCCGTAAACAAAAAAAAGGTACGGATCCCTATATAAATGGCGAGTCTCGACTCGACTCGCCTTTGGCCAGGTTTTATTAATCCATCAAGGTAATATTTCTTCACTTCACCGCAAGTTTCGAAGATGGCTTCCACTTACGCCCAACGATATCACATCATTCAATCCCATTACCTTTAGGCTGGGACTACACGACGACGGTTCGGTTCAGCAACCGCTACCGGCCGTGTAGTCGACTGCATTCAAATTTCAAACTCATGCGTTACGCTCAAGCCCCGCCCACTCGGTTCAGGAACTGCGCTGGCCGGTTCCGGTGGAACCGTTGTACAGGTCGATTATCTAAAGCTGGCACGTACAACACATTCACACATTGCGTTTGTGTAGTGTCTGTGAGCACGCGGCATGACGTCACACTTCATACGCAACATGAATAGTCTCTCTGTCTCACTCGCCCGCGGACAAGCTAATAAGCGTGACTGAGATTGTTATTGTTTTGTTTTTACTACTATTAATTAATACAGTGTGTTGTTTACAAGTTTAAACCGGTTAGCGCTCAGTCACCCGACCGACGCGCATTATTGTAAATATTGTTTATTTTGAGGTTAGAATACAATGTCCTCTGAAACAATTGGATCTGGCAAAACTTTAAGAGGACAATCTCGTATACATAGCCAACTCAACTAATTGCTACAAACTGTATAATGAAATTGCATTGGTGTGAGTATTGTGAACGTGCCAGCTTTAGATAATCGACCTGTACGTGTTGTCGACGGAGCATTTTTGTTTGAGTTAATATGAAGTGGAAGCGAACAATACTGGAATCGTCGTCGTGTAGTCCGAGCCTTAGTTATTGCTGTCTCATCTAAGTCTACAAGGCCTGCCGTGACGTGTGATGGCGTCACTATGAGCTAAATGCACATTCCTTATTTAGAGCCAGACTTAGGACACTACCGTTTAAAGTTAAGCTATTGAAATGAATAGGCTTGCTATTAATAGTGGTAAATATATTGTTATGAATCTCTATTGTAATTGTTGTTCTTTAAGGCAAAGGGAACTGAGCCCATACAGCCATGTTTGATGTAAACAACTCTTTCAAGTCTTCGTTAAAATGCTGGTGTGACTGTGACACATTTCAATGCTATCTGGGAGAATCTTCCACGCTTCTGCACCATCCGAACCAGAAGGCAGCCCGGACGCAGTATTGCTCTTTCAAAATCCAGCCAAGTACGAATCGGGCTGCAGCGTCTTATTTGACTTTACTTCACTGTCCCACACATTATTCACATCTTGTGTAGTTGTTGAAGTACTTCGAGCAAGAAACACCAGATTGTTTAACTAGAAACGCACTACTGTAAAACAATTTGACAGGTTAAAACGAAACAAAGCTCACGTGGATGCCACAAAAGCGCGGGAGAAACTCATCCCTATTGTAAATAACAAGCTACGCTAATTTTTTTTACTTTTTTTTTCTTACTTTACGTCTGCTGTCTTCCATCCCTGTATCGTTCATTGCTCGCTACGCACAATATACGCCGTCCACTGATTACATACTTTGTTTTATTTCTCCAAGCTATTTTTCCAAAATATCAGTTTTTTTTATTAACTCTACCTAGGTTTGTTAGTACTCAAGCTTGCAAGTAACAAACAACAAGACTTGTATAGGTTTCTTTAAAAAAACATCAAAATGTGGAGGAAGAAAGACCCGCTACTCGTCTTCGGGTTTGCCATCCCCAATGGTTACCAAACCTAGAAGGATCGTGTTTCCAACTTTAAATGTTAAAACCTGTATTTAAAGACTAACCACAGAACACTGACTGAACTTTAACGTAAAGTTAAATATTTTTGGCATACTTTACACAGGTTTAGCATTTTTCGCATCAACCTAGTTGGCAACACTGAGAAGTATTTACAATTTGAATTCAAATTTGCGTTTTCAATCGGTACTACATTATTAGGTCGGATTTGTCATCCTTTGCTATTGTAAAGCCTTCTGGGTTTGGTTATCGTTGGGGAGAGTGAATCCGAGACTTCTTTCCTTCCATTATTTTAGCGATTTCCGTAAATTAACTCTTGATATCTTCAAAAATATAAGCCTAAGATAAAAATAATCCATAAAATGACGTGATCGACTGAGCGAAACAATAGAGACACTAAAGTGTAATTCCGTAATTCCGATTGTTTTGTTGTTGTTTGTAATCTCTTTATTGTACACAAAAAAAAACCACAGAAAATAAAAAAACCTTAAAATATGTACAAAGGCTTATCCCATAGGGATCTCTTCTAGCCAACCTATGATCATCATAATCCTTCCGTCATCTCACTTCTGCTGTATTGATAAGCTGCTATCAAAGCAGTTATGGGTAAAGCCATGTCTTAATTTCATCTTTGTCTTTCAATGTACAAATTAACTAAGTATAACGTAGATTAGGAACGGGTGCCGACTTCGCGGTTGCTTGAAGGCTCCAGTACCAACAGAAAATTAATAGTGGTCGGGGCCACGCAAAATATACATACTCGTAACATGCAATATTACGTCACTCATCCAATAGCAGCCCCTTTCATCCGCAAGAAACGATGACAGCTGGTAATTATATAGAGCTGCTCTAAGAGAAATGCTGCTATACAATCTCCATTAGCGTTAAGACCCTTGATGTCAGTAAGGTAAGACAAACATTATTTTATAGGTCGGGCCTGGCACAGTGTAATTTCATTAGGGTAAACACACCATTCGCCGCGTAACTGCGGTTTTGTGCCTCACCCTACCTGACTCCATATAATGTTTGAAGGCCAACTCTGCGATTCTAACTTATGAATTTACATACCTGCCTAATATGATTTTACTGGAGGTATTGTAGTGTCAGCCTGGATAGATACCACCTGTTATATCTGGTAGAGGATGGATAGCGGAGGCTTTCTAGCAGCAATTAAACACTTGGATTGACTTGACAATAGGCGATTATTTTATTTTAAGTAAATATAGCTTTCTAGTCCTATCTAGATTCAATGGCGGTTATTAGAACAGTGAGTGAGAGAGACGACACACTGTTAGAATAAGAAGGCAATAATAGCATCAATTCTGGATGCTATTCGTTAACGTAATACCACCCTCTTACATATTTCTGCCGCAAAGCAGCTATGGTTGCATTGCTGTGTTCCAGTTTGAGGGGAAAGAGAGCCAGTGACTCAGCGTATAATCACTGATAAAGGGGGCATTTTCATTTCCCCATAAGACCTTTAGTAACATAATTATTGAGAAGGGAACGGGCGATGGTAACTTACCATCAGGTAAGGTTGTACCCTGGTGAGGTTGACAGAGGGAATGGGGCGCTATGAAACTGTTGATCCGTAAACTGCTGATTTCGACCAATACGCAAATCGACCAATAAGCATAAAACACACACAATGTACACACCCTTTCACTCTCTTCTTCACAAACACGCTCACACACATTTCCAATACACACATCCAATACACACACCGAAACTTATTTCGCCAAATAAGAATTATTTTAAAAATAGGAAATGTGTAATTGGCAGTATGTCTTGTTAATGGACATTTTTGTTTTTATATTTAAGTACGCCGAGGATAGAGAAAAATGGAAAGTTGGAGGGGAGGCCTCTGCCCAGCAGTGGGACAGTCTAAAGGCTATTTAAAAAAAAATTAAGTGCTGTGGTTTTTTAATGAATAAAAATAATAAAAACCAATACGCATAATAACTGTAGGGACACTGTGTACAGACACAGTGCACACTGTATTCTACATTGTGAATTATTATGTCAGCAGTTTTAAATGTCACGCGGCTGCGCCCGCGTCGGGCTGGTCGTGTCTACCACCGTCATGTATAGTATACTGTTTGGAAATATAAGTATCGGTTAACAAGTACAGTGTCTCATTGAAGATGAATCCTCGAAGACATACCCTGGCTAGGACGTAGGAATAGACACGTGCCGAACTCCTAGGCCAGTAAAGAGGTACAACTCATATCTCTAAATAACCAACACGCATTTGCTGACTCCATCTAATTGATATGTACGTTTGAAACAAAAGTACGCATTAAGCAATGTTCCGCTCGATTTTAGCAGCTTAGCAAAACAATGCCCTTTGTTGTCTCTCATTCATACGAATTCCATGTGCGAGAAACAAATCAAAGCAAAAATTTAAATATAGGTGACGTAATACTTTGGCATTTACTCACTGTAATGTTTCAATCCCTTCCAATTCTGATTTTTTTCGTATTTTATTTAGACTGAAAATAGAGCGTCGGTGGCACAGTGACAAGTACACCGGACTCCCATGCGGGAGGTCCGGGTTCGAAACCGTGCCATGTACCAATGACTTTTACGTATTTCTGGAAGACTTACGTACATTTACCGACTGCTCAACGGTGAAGGAAAATATCGTGAGAAAACTACACTGGGATGACCAGTGTGTAAATGAAGTAAGCACAAAAGATTCTCAAGGGTCGAAGTGCCGGTGGGTTATTCCCGGCCCCCGTATCATAAGATGAGATAGACTGAAAGTGGTATGATTCTGTGAAGTATGGTACCACGCTTTAACCTATTTCTGCCGGCATGCAGCAACGCTTGCAACGTTGTGTAAGTCCTCAAGGTTAGCAGCGTAGGTATCGAAAACTACGTGTAGTTTACAATGTATATGAAAATTTGGCTTTGATTACATGTTTCCACTGTTTTCACCATATATGTCACAAAATATAAAGATACAGAAGGTCCTCTCAATACAAATGCGAGTTATTGGTCCACGCGGGCTCTGCCCAGGCTCAATTTCATTGGTCGATAACCCGATCGATATACAGCATGCGGGGACTCCCCGCAGGCGGTGTAACGACTAATGAAAGTCATTAGTCGATAGCGCGTTCGTTACACCGCCTGCGGGGATTTTCGCACCCAAATTTTTTTTTTATTGTTCTTCAGTGAGACTAATAGTTTCTTCTTCAATAAATCACAGACACTTAAAATTGCTCCACATAACAATAATTATTGATCCATGGCAAGTACGTCTGTTTAGTGCCACTGTCTTAAAATAACTGCCAAGCATGGTGTAGGTTCTCCCGCACCCCGCATGCGGGCCTTATCGACTAGTGAAAACGGTTCCCCGAATGCGGGCCCTATCGACCAATGAAAATGAGCCTTACAAGCGATCTCAAATCGAATCAGACGCGAACTGCACGCGCTGTGGCGCGATTGAGTGGTAAGTAGGCATTATTTTTTGTACTAAAAAAACGAAATATTTGCCTGAAATATTTTTGGTGTGTGACTCGTGGTCCCACCTACATTGTCCCACCATTACTCGTAGTCTCACTAGCCCGAAAATGTAGGTTCGTCGTCCTACCAGGGTGACATTGGGTGCCACCAGTAATAGTTGTAGATTACGACTCGTGATCTCACTCTTCTTTCTTTGAAATTGAACTATAAAACACAATACCAAAGGCCATTAAATTAAAAAAAAAAGAACTATAGCTGCTCTAAGAGTGTAGGTAGGTCGTTGCTTATTAAAATCGCGGACACCCGCACTTCTGTAACTTTTGAAACATTTTTTCTGAGTAGACTGTAGAGAGTACCGGATACGTACTTACATGCATATAATTTCATATCGTGGGTTATGTATGTAGGTAGGCATCGGGTATTCTAGTGTTATTGTAGTAGTTTATGTGATCCAGATGTTACATTGTACCACAGTGTATTCAGCGGCTCTACATTGTATGTTTTGTACTGAATTATTCAACATTCGTCCCAGGTTCAGACCTATAAACTGGAATCCATTATTCCAATGTGGGAATATTAAAATTGTGAAAGTTACATATTTGATGAAAATACTAAATACATTTGAACCTGAAAAACATTTATTTAGCACTGGTAACACCAGAATACAGGAAGTATACAATCGGTAAACATAACCCTGGACCAATCTTCTTCTGTCCATTGGACGTGCTCTCGAGCATACCTTAATCTTTGCTGGCCTATAAGGCTTCATATCAGCTTCACGAAGTTGTCGCAGTGTTGTGTGCCAAGTTGTGCCAGAGCTCACATTGTTGTGTCGAACTTCTTGAAGTTGACTTTTCCCGGCTGTTCAGGTGCTCACGATGAAGCGGTCATCTCAAGTAGTTGTGTACCTTGGCCTGCCATTTCATCGTCTTCTGATGTTCATCTCTCGAATTCGCTGGAGTACTCTTTGGACCGTAGATAACGGTACTCCCACTGTTCTAGCAGTACTACGCTGACTTTTTCCTTCTTATACCATAGTAATGATTCGTGTACATTCTTCAGGTGATAGTGACGTGATGCTGCACTTAGTAGTGAGATTTTTGTCGAGATTTTAGGATTTTATTTTTTGTTTATACTGACAACACGGTTTGACATAGTGAAAATAAAAGTGTACTAAAATGTTTTTGGTCTTACTTCCCATTTTGTTATTTTTAAAAATTCTAATTTTTTTTTTGAACTGAACTTGTACAGATTAAATTTCATTACTGATCTTTAATGCATAGATACTTACGTAGTAGATAACTACTGCATCTACATTCAATTTTAATGTTTTGTTTTGTAAAATGTGTTATAATGTATTTGGCAATAAATGTGACTCTATTCTATTCTATTCTATTCTACTTATCACATACTATTTATACAAACGATCTACCTCTACAACTTTGGGAGATATCACGGTTTTTCTTAGTGACCCTTTATTTTTGCGTCCCAGTGTATATTCAGCACAAAAGATCCGGTTCGATACAGTGCCAAAAAGGGTATAATGTACCAGCTCAGCATTATGCGCTGATGTTCAGCTGGCCCCTCAGTAACTGCACGGACGAAGAAAGCAACAGTGTGTGCGTTTTG
This sequence comes from Hofmannophila pseudospretella, assembly GCA_947369225.1. Lineage (NCBI taxonomy): Eukaryota > Metazoa > Arthropoda > Insecta > Lepidoptera > Oecophoridae > Hofmannophila > Hofmannophila pseudospretella. Next base: position 2,535,986 of record OX376324.1, read on the forward strand.
TGTTGTATGTAGTTAACTTTTTAACGTTAACCGCAACCAGCGCTCCATCTAGCACATTAGGCGAGACCTGAAAACCAGCGTATCGCTGAGGTCTCGACCATTTCCTTCGCCACATAAGGCAATACGTGTTATAGATATATTTTGTTTATAGGTTAAGAATTAGAATAAAATAACAGTGTTGTACCTTATTACTTTGATGTATGAATGAATAAATACTCTTTAATTATTTTTTTAATGTTTTATAACTAATTATGTATGGATGTGTTTATTTGTACGAAAGAGGATGTTTGTGTATGTGAGGAACTGAGTGTGTGGAAGGATGATTTTAAAAAATAGGCCAAGACAACTAGGCATATGGGCTACCTGATGGTGAGTGGTTACCTTCGCCTAGACTTCTCAGCTTACTTTAATGTTTAGAGGGTTTTCGATGCGCTGCTAACCTTGAGGAGATTAGATGGAGTTCCTCATGTGCCCCCAATCCGTTCACTGCAGATTTTGAAGTACATTGTACAGTCTACCACAAGCTATAGTATACCATCTGTCAAAAACCTTCGATTAAATATCAACCTTTTGCCTGCGCAATATGATACATTTCAGATTCTCAAATTTTGACTTTTTGGGTAGGTTGACCTGTGGTCGACTGTACATTGTCGCTAGAGAAGTTATCTATGGAAACCGCGTTTGCCAGTTGGCGCATGCGATGTGAGCATTTTCCTGTACTTTAATCGGGCATTGAAATGTCAAATGTATGGAACTATAAGTGCATTTACACAAACCCTTTGACTTGCTGTTAGTGCTCAAGTTATCATTCTAGAGGAGAGGGCGCCACCAGTCCGATTTCTGTGGTTATTAGTTGAGATGCCACGAATATTCGGCTACTATTCGGTATTCGGCCTATTCGTCCACTTTTTTTGGTATTCGGTATTCGGCCGAATAGTGCGTACTATTCGGCCGAATACCGAATACCAAATCATGAAAAAAACCCACATATTACTCAAGATTATATGTATTCTATTACCAAATTACAATACTTTAGTAAGTAAAATTGATCAATGGTAGGTTGTGATGGATAATATCTCATAATATTCCCATATAGGCGATTTTTTATTAATTGGTGTCATTTTGTAAACCTTTTAACGAACAAACAATTGAATAAGAACTATTCTCTGCACAATATTAATGTTTTATGTATTATTATGATCTGACAAAGCGTGCCGTGACGTGATTTACTCGCAATTGCAACAAATACCCGCCCGTCGCTCCCGTATGCACCGTAATGAGACAGGTTGCGGCCTGTCTATTACGAGTTTACGCCCTCGGCAACCATATATTTTGTGCCGAATATTCGGCGCTTCGGCCGACAGCGTTGCCGAATATTCGATATTCGGCCAAATCACTATTCGTGGCAACTCTAGTTATTAGTTATTGATGCGTTGCTAACCTTGAGGACATAGATGATGGCTCATATGATGTGCCTACAGATGTGTGCAAGAATCTTTCCCAATCCGTTCCGATTATGGTACACACCAAGAAACATATTCGTATATCGCAGAAAGGTTTTATCAACCCAATATCCGCTGATTGCTATTACGAACACTCCCCAGCCACCTCTACAGGCTGTATCAAAAGCGTTTCAGATCCGAATGGAAATGTAAGCTAATTTTTTTTTCGTATTAGTAGAGTAGACGAGCAAAAGAGCCACCTGATGGTCACCGTCTCCATAGACATCTCGCATTACTTAATGTTATGGAGTGCCTCATGTGCCGGTAATTACGCTGAAGCGTAAGCGCTTCAAATGGAAAAACAGCAATGCATTGCACTGTTGCTTCAGATATAGGTAAAAGGTTTGCTCGTCTGCTCAAATACTCAAATACTCATTTATTGAACCTTTGGGGAATTTATAAGATCACTAGGTTAAGTCACTTTTAATATAAAATACAGTTGATCGTAACATGGCTGGGTGCGCACATTATTAATTGTAAGTGGGTGGTACAATGTAAAACAATTAAAATTACATAATGCACAATGTCCACAAAACAAAAACAAACTAAATAACATTTAAGAAAATTTAAAACAATTTAAGACTGCCTTTCCAGTTTTCCACCAAAGCTGTACGAGGAAGCGGGAGCGGTGAGCGAGGAAAATATCCACCAATAAGATTGCTTCATTTTACTCATGATGTGATAATGAAGCGATTCTATTGGTGGATTTGTATCCGCTCACCGCCTCGCTTCCTCGCACAGCTTTGGTTGAAAGGCAGCCTAAAACTCTGCTGCTCTCCTTATACAATAAATAACTCTAAATTAAAAAATTAACGTACCTCCGACTTATCATTGTGAACATAGTAAGTAAATAAGTATACCTACACACACATACATACATACTAAAGGGGTACAGTACGGAATGCTAAGAAGGAGATAAAGGGAATAAAGGGAACAGTAATTCCACCGACAGCAAGTGTGAGCGAAGTCTGTTTTTAAATGCATATTTTCCGGTGCAGCTACGAGATCCCCTTACTTTTTCCTGGTCATTATCAGATCCCCTAAGTTCCAGATGTGGAATGAACCATGATCCTAAACGTTTAACCTCAAACCATCGAACTCGAACCATCTATTACTGTTGCAGAGATCCCAACTGACACCAAAGGTCTTGGAAACCACTGGTCCAATTTTTATGAAACATGGCTAAGAATAACATGCCCTTCCTAGATCGATCGGGGGTTAAAAAATATAGACCAAATTAACTCCCACCCCCCGACACACTTGTCACAACCTGTAGAGTCCACACATAACGCCCGCACTTATTACAGCAAGCATTTCCCCGCGTTTGTTTCTCGTTATATTTTGTTTGTAAATCCCATATTGTGACGCACGCGGGAATTGGATTCATTGGTATGGTGAAACCAAATTTATTTCTATTGGAAACATGAAGGAATGAACGCCCGCCTCTAGGGGGAGACATTATTTTTTTCATCCATGTTTGGAAAAATTGTTCTTTTAAGCCTTATTGCAGCGAAGTCAGTATCGATCATTAACGTCATTAATTCATATTTTAATAAAAAAACAACTAAAAGAAAACCATGCTTTTATTTCAAAGATCCAAAAATCCGTTAAAAGCCACTGACAATCGGAATTTGACCGAACCCATAGAATTCTATTTTTCATTTTTCCGATTCAGTTTCAACATCGCTGCAGTGTGCTAACGCCTTCAGAAAAGCTATGGATTTGTTGAATTTTATCTTATTTTAAAACTTAAGGATTAGGTGTCAAAGTATTATATTTTACTTATTATAATTATTTCGCCCTCCCCAACGATAACCAAATCCAGAAGGATTTACAATCGCAACAGATTCGTAAAATCGAAGACACAGACAAGTTAAAGCGACAAAGTACTATAGGATATACACTTGAACATTTCTGGTGCCCGACGTGGGCCGTTATTTCCACAGTTGCCTTCTGATATTTCCCCTGTGACGTTACTCGAATACAGCTCCTTTTTATGGTCAACTGTACACGCTATAAAAGTTCCTACAATGTTTACTGTTGTCATGATATCATAATTTTCTACATAAATATGAGTTCGCTTTGTAGATTATATGACTTGTAGGTCCAACATCGTGTCATCAATAAGGTGAAAAAAGACATGCTCCGTTGGTTCGGGCATGTGGAAATAATGAGTGACGAACGAATGGCGAAGTATACGAAGCTAAAGTGAGTAGAAGGAAAAGCCAGGGTTTTCCCACCTTTAAAAATCAGATTGACAGAGTGCTCATAGATTTTAATATACAAAGCAAAATATACCAACGGCAAGCATGCGTGAAACGAAGAATTACTGTAAAGGAAGCAAGAGATACCAAGACAGGGATTCGTGGCACTCCATTCTCCCTGTCTACCCCGCAAGGGACATAGTATGAAGTTATCTGTGTATGCACACACACGTACACACACACACGCACGCACACACTCACGCGCGCGCGCACACACACACACACACACACACACACACACACACACACACACACACACACACACACACACACACACACACACACACCTTATATTAACCTTTATTATTGCTCTTATTATTATTTTTCTTCCAAATTTTGTACTATTACATTATCCCATGTTCTGTTATATGTTCATTTGCACTGGTCAAAGAAGAGATCTGTCGTCTGAGATACAGGAACTTCTTAGTTCGGAGGTCAGCGCCTATAGTAGGATAACTGGTTGCTCACTAATTTTATTTAGTTTAATGTAACATATGCTTAAGTTCCTACTACATTGTAATCTTACCGCACAAATAAACTATTCTTATTCTAATGTATGTAGGTACTAGCTGATAGTTCATTCACCTATACAATGGGGAGGGTCCGAAGAGCTATTTTGAAGATCTAATATCCCAACTTTCTAAATAGGACCTCTCGTCGGCGAATGAATTTCAATCCACACTTATTGGAACTTTGTGTGTCCACAATACGATTTACACATGCTTTCATGAACGTGTAAAAGTGGAATGATCTGTCCGGATTATTCCCGTAGAGCGCTACTGAAAGACCCTAAGAAGAACTGAAAGACCCTAGAAATCGGTTTAGTGGCGTCCTCTAGAGAGACAAATATCATAAGAATTATGAGCAGTTGGCGTAATTGCTCAGTTTGTACAAATACTCAATTTAAAACGGACAGAAAGACACTGAGTGTTTTTTTAATTAACGTTCAGAGTTATTTTGCCTCGTACTAGTTTATTTAAACCTATGTATTTAACCTCAATCTCTTCTCAAGGAATCTCAAAGGAGCTCGTAGCCTAGTTACGAGCACGGTCCGAAAGTGATCGTGCAGGTTAAGCGACGTTGGCGCGGTCGGTACCTGGATGGGTGACAGCTAGTGGCATATTTCATCTGAGCTCCTCTGTGCCTCGGAGAGCACGTTAAGCAGTCGGTCCCGGTTGTCGTCGTTCGACAGCAGTCCTTAAGCCATGTCAGATGCCTACATCATCATCAGCAGCAGCCTACTCTAGTCCACTGCTGGACATAGGGCGCGCCATTGAGCCCGATGTTCGGCTCTTCTCATCCAGTCGCTGCCAGCCACCTTGCGCAGATCGTCGCTCCATCTATCAGGGACGCCCGTCCCACTCTACGTTTGCCCAAACGCGGTCTCCACTCCAGAACTCGTCTCCCCCAACGGTTGTCGATGCTGCGACATATGTGACCGGCCCACTGCCACTTCAGCTTGCTAATCTTATGCCTATCAGATGCCTCTGACAAATAGGTTGGCAACTAACTATACGATAAGCAAGCAAGCAACCTCAATCTCACCTGAGAAGTCACGCTGTGCCTTTTTAACATAACCTCACAATATACAGGAACTATAAACGTAATCGCAAAGCATTAATGCAAAAAGCTACATAACCTGCGCCATTGGATTGGCTTTAGCGTTATTTCGGACCCTTTTGTGTTTCCCCGCTACGCACGCAAAAGGGAGTAATTTGCATCTTTATGACGTAGTCAGGTGATTTTAAAAGCATTTAGGAAGTGGCGGTAGCTGATGAGATTAAAAAAGTACTTTATTTTATGGAAGTGCGTACCGGTTGTTTACATCCCATTAAATGTTGTGGGTATTTGTGGAACAACTTTTTTAATGCGGTAACTTCCCTGCCTTCCGTTTCTTTAAGCGTCACCCCACCGCTGACCTGGCAGTACAAAAAAAATCAATGTATTATTTATTTGTCTATCTGTCTACCAGGGATGTTACGGAGGTGATTTTACCGGAACCGGAGTCGGAACCGAAGGTTTTAAGTTTGATTTATCGGAGTCGGAACCGGAGTCGGAGGATGTTCAGAAGAAGTTCAAATTTTAAACCGTTTTTTAATTTTTATAGCTGAACAAAAATAGTGGCCAATATATTATATGATGACGTTTGCGGCAATCAAACCTATTCCTTTATGTAGTCCTACACTATTTAATAAAATATTGATATTTGAATATGTTTGCTCACAAATCTTCGGTATAACCTCCGATTCAAAATTATCGGAGCCGAAGTCGGAGTCGGAGGTGTTGATTTTACACCTCTGACTCCGACTTCGGCTCGGAAGGCCGGGATCGGAAGTTCCGACCTTTCGGAATCGGAGTCGAAGCTCCGTAACATCCCTACTATCTACCATACCAATGTTCTTCATTAACCATTATCCCACCTAGGCTAAAGTCCCAGTGCCAGGTGGGTGGGTAGGTCCAAAGGTGGGTTCGATTCGGTAACGCTTGCGTCGCAGTCTCGTGCCCTAGTCTTTGAGTCATGATCGTATCTGGATAGATTCGAGGGATGGGAGTAAAAGTGGCCTCGCCATAAGTTGCTATGGGTTTTAACTTAACATATGGGGTATACATATACACAGAGTTTAAAAAGTAAGTTTTAGTAGTAATTGTGTTGTAATTTGGCAATAAATATATTTCTATTTCTAATCATGTGAAAATGTCATTGTGATTTCGAATCATTGTATTTATTTATTCGTATGGCAGTTGGAATTATACACAATATACAATAACAGTAGGTACTGCGATATGTCACAACCAAATATCCAGGTTTCTTAGCCATTCGGCGGCGTCTGAGGTTAGTAGGATGAAGTCCTCAGGGTCACCGGCGTATGCTCGCAGGGGGCACTCGCGCGTGATGTGCTCGACGGTCTGGGATTGTATGAAAAGTTGCCATCTTTAAAAACAGACTATATTTTAATTAAATCTTAATCAATCACCAGTGTTCAACGCGTCGTTGTAAACTTACAACGACGCTTTGACGCGTTATTCTGATTTTTTACACTCTTTAGAATTCTTCTGACTCTTTACAAAGAGTCAATAATAGCAATTAAAGGGAAACTACTACAAAGAAAACAGCGTAGAATTTAAAAAACAGCGTAGAATTTAAAAAACAGCGTAGAATTTAAAAAGCAGCGTAGAATTTAAAAAACAGCGCAGAATTTAAAAAACAGCGTAGAATTTAAAAAACAGCGTAGAATTTAAAAAACAGCGTAGAATTTAAAAAGCAGCGTAGAATTTAAAAAACAGCGCAGAATTTAAAAAACAGCGTAGAATTTAAAAAACAGCGTAGAATTTAAAAAAAAGCGTAGAATTTAAAAAACTCTCTTATCAAGAATATGACCCGCTATGAATGATCTTACATACGGTCGGAGACGCCTCGTAAAACTGGAGATCTCAGATATGGCGGGTCTATGAATGACCTTACCCCTTAGTAGTGGAGTCGAGTAGTTTCAAAGAAAGGTTTTCTTAGGAAATATTCTTTTAGCGTTGAAATTTATTAAAATGTTATGATGACATTAATGTCGTAGTTATGCAATATATATTACAGTCAATAATATATTTACTATTAGGTAGATCAATCATTACGTAATTTAGTTAGTTAGTTAAATTTTTAAGGAAACTTATTTAAAAGGCAATATATGCTTTTTGAACTTTTCATACAATTTTAAATGGTTAATTATTGACATTAAACGTTTATTATTCTTAATTTCGCAACAGTACAGCATGGTTGACCTATACTAACAATATTTCAGTAAAATATTGCAAAAATCGAGCGTCGGTGGTCTAGTGGCTAGGACGGACTCCCATGCGGGAAGGTCCGGATTTGAAACCATGCAATGCCATGTATCAATGGGTTTTTCGGATTTTTTCGTACATTTACCGACTGCTCTAACGGTGAAGGAAAACATCGTGAGGAAACCTGCATGTCTGAGGAAATTAAAATTTCCGAAGGCGTGTGAAATCCACCAATCAGCACTTGGCCCGCTCGGTGGATCATGGCCCGTACACCCTTGTGCAAGGGGAGGCGTGTGCCCCAACAGTGGGGACATTAATAGGCTGATGATGATGAGTGCAAAAATACGACATCAATGCGCATAAACTTTTGGCATGAAAACCAAGACGTGAACTTTTGAAAATCTAGAGTCAAGGAATTATGCAAAAACTATTGTGCAAATGTAAATTAATATATTTGGAATTCGAACTATTATTTCTATTCATAAATACATCTCGACATTTAAACAATACCATATAATATAAATTAATACTGCATACAATATTGTAGAATTGCTTCAGACGTTTGACGAACCCTGAAATCCTTTAGGGATTGACCCTTGACGAAGTCGTGTCTAGCTAGACAGTAATAATTTTAGGATCGTAAATTGATCCCTTATTAATAAAGGTTACCTACTTGATTATTAAATACCTCTGAGAAACAATAACGCATATACAATAATGGCTGGTTTATGCGGAATTGTGGTGTCTTAATATGATAATACTCTATAGAAAACCCAACAATTCAGTAATACTATTTCGGGTCGAAATTAATAATTATAATTATTGGGGTATGAGGGATAATACATTGAGGTATGGGCGACGAGAAGATCCCTCAATGTCTAAAGACAAGAGTCTTTAACCAGTGCGTCCTACCAGTAATGACCTACGGAGCCGAAACGTGGACACTGACGGTGCGACAGGTTCACAAAATGAAAGTCGCTCAGCGTGCTATGGAAAGAGCTATGCTCGGAGTATCTCTGCTGGATCGAATCCGAAATGAGGAGATCCGGCATAGAACAAAAGTCATCGACATAGCTCATAAGATTAGCAAGCTGAAGTGGCAGTGGGCCGGTCACATCTGTCGCAGAACCGACAACCGCTGGGGTAGACGAGTTCAGGAGAGGAGACCGCGTTTGGGCAAACGTAGTGTGGGACGCCCCCTGCTAGATGGAGCGACGATCTGCGCAAGGTGGCTGGCAGCGACTGGATGAGAAGAGCCGAAGATCGGGCTCAATGGCGCGCCCTGGGAGAGGCCTATGTCCAGCAGTGGACTAGAGTAGGCTGCTGATGATGATGATGAATTATTGGGGGAAGAAGGACCCCTGACCTTCTGATTCGCCCTCCCCAACGATAACCAAATCAGGAATTACAATCGTAATGGATGACAAATCCGAATCCTAAGAATGTGATTCTTATCACAGAGAAATGGCTAAGATGAGAACTCTCGAAAAATTCTCTTTTAAATAAATTAAGCAAACTGTACCTAATGGATCATTATTCATTGGTTGTTGCAACATGGAGCCAACAGACAAACACACAGATATACATACGTGTCAAACCTGTAACATCTTTTTTTTCTGCCTGGGGTTATTTAGAGTGACCCGGAATCCATTAGGTTAGCAAAAATACCTACATATTTAAAGAGTCCACGGTTGGTTCCACATTATGCCTATATAAGTTACTACCTATACTTACTCCACCTACAGTGCGCTGAATATTCACATCCGAGGCTAGTGATGGACGGACGATTTGGTCTCGAAATGTGAAACCGAAAAGACCATTTCTAGAACAATCAATACAAAACTTATTATAATGTATAATATAATACTGAATTAAAAATATAAGTGAGAATGATCTTTGACTTGGGTATGGTACAATGGTTCTAATCTAAATATTTCTTCTCAAACTCCAACCACCTATTACCGTCCATGAGATCCCATCCCGTCTTACATCAAAGATACTGCATGATCTAAGAAACTACTAATTAGATTTTTATTTGACTAGGCTAAGAATATTCTCCACAAAATACCTTTTTAAATCAAAAAATTCGCATCCAAATCGGATCAACAGTTGTTGAGATATGGAGCCACAGACAAACACATTTAACACCCCTCTTTTGGTCGTGGTTTTTTTTTCAAAAACTTAAACAACACTACCTACATGTTTGTTTTGTCAACACTATTTCACATTAAAATATTTAGTATGCCATTTATGCCTTTAGCAAACTGTATCGATTTTCGAACCCAAGAAATTGTATAAAACCGAAAAATAGATTTCTATGAGTTCGATACGATTCCGTTTTCAAAATCGCTACAGTGTGCTTAAAGACTGTGTAATGACTTTTGATTTAAGAGCTAGCGGTGTGTGAACTACTGTCGGGTGGGGAATAAAATACAGTTTTAGCCAGATACCTTTAAATACTTGGAGTATTTAAAGGTATCTGGCTAAAAGTGTATTTTATTCCCCACCCGACAGTAGTTCACACACCGCATCTACATACCGCCTGCGCCGGCGCGGGCGGCGACCCGTTTCTGGCGCTTACACGCGCTATCGGCATATTCCAGGTCGCTTCTCCCCGATCCCTCCCTCCCCAGCGCCGTCCTAAGCCGAGGTCCGTACCCACCTGGGTGCCCTTAGGCAGTCGCTTCTTATTGTTTTTAAGTCCTCCTCCAGACTGGAGCGCACTTAGTGCTCGCCCCAAAACCCCGGTGAAGTATTTTATCGTTCGTTCAAACTTACAAAGAAAATCTGGCCTCCTGCATCTAAATTACAGCTGCATGGTTCTTGGTCTCAACTTTGCCCATCACTAGCGAAGTTATTTGCTTAATGGTATTTTAAGTGGGCCCGCCAGGTGGCGGCCTTGGCGTTACAGGTTCAATTTTTCATTTGCACTGATGACGTGGCAGTTCTGTGAAAAGCGGCGAACTGTACAACTCGGTTGAAGCATGTTTGGCTTGTAGCTGCTTGCCGGTCATTAATTTAGTAAATATACTTACTTACTAGCTTTTGCCCGCGGGTGGCCGCGTTTTGAATTTTAGCAAAAGAACTAGAGTATTTTCCCATAGAAATAGAAAAATTATATTAATTTTTTTTTAAATATATTAATTAAAAATTAAATTAATAATATATATATATGGCAAAATTTGTATTAATAGTGACATTTAGCTTATGATGAGATGATTTCAGGGCGCGAAGATTTGTAAATACTGTAACCTTGTATGTACACATCATGGTACAATCATGGTAGTGGTAGATCCTGATCCATAAAGTGAAGGATCGCCTGGGGTGGTACCACCCTCTTATCTATTTCTGCCGTGAAGCTGAAATGCTTGCATTTCTGTGTTTCGGTTTGAAGGGTAACAGAGCCAGCGTAATTTCCGAAACATGAGGCACACCATCTTAGTACTCAAGGTTAGCAGCGCATCAAAAACCCTCTAATATGAATACAATGAGGTGAGATGTCTATGGGCGACGGTGACTACTTACCATCAGGTGGCCCGTTTGCTCGTCTGCTTTCCTTATTTAATTTAAAAAAAATCTTGTTCAATGCTTATTGTATCATAATTTTAAGTTTACTCTTACTGTCTGGCCATTATGTACATTTTATTATTTAATGTATTAATTAGTAGATAAAACGAACGACATAACTAAGAGCTCTCTAAGTTACGGTTTTAATAAACAAGTATGCAATGTGGTTACCATCACCAAAAGACATCTCACTCACTATAGTGTGTTTGTCATTTCAAAGGGTTTTCGATGCACTGCTAACCCTGACAACTTAGATGGAGTCCCTCATGTGCCGGACACACAGCAAAGCAAGCATTGTTGGTTTGAGTGTATTCCGGACAGTCCTAATATTTTTTTAACGATGGAACATCATCATATTTTTTTAACTTACCCTCATTCAAGTCTTTCACAAACGAAACCCAATTTAGTTACAATTTGGTATTAAAAAAGAACCTCTTGGAAAAAGGATACTTTTTAAAGGGTAAGGGTAACTTTCATCCTAAATACGATGTAGCCTAAAGCGAAACTGCGGTCAGTGTGGACACAGACTGATTTTCATTCAGGGGTTCAATAGAATAATTTCCTTAGATATGTACTACGAAACATGATAGGTACTACGATGTATGCTTGAATTTCGAATGAAGCTTTCTAAATTGGAATATGTACATCATAAGATAATGGCTCGTACCTAGTCATCATCATCAGCAGCCCACTCTAGTCAAATCTTCGGCTCTTCTCATCCAGTCGTTGCCAGCCACCTTGCGCAGATCGTCCCACACTACGTTTCCACTCCAGAACTCGTCTACCCCAGCGGTTGTCGGTTCTGCGACAGATGTGACCGGCCCACTGCCACTTCAGCTTGCTAATCGTACCTAGTGTATTGGCGTAATAGGGTAGTTTCCAAGTACCAAATACTAAATGCATTTCTTAAAAATTAAGAAATAGTCATAAGTTCATGGTTAAATGCGAAAACAGAATTAAAATTCGTTGAAAAATAAAATAGCTACGGGCAATCAAAAATCATAACTGTAGAAAGAAATGGCAATAAGTTTTATGACGTCAGTGTTTCCTAGCGCCATATAAGCAGGTCCTGGTTGCATATAGAGGACTGTTTTTCCAAAAAGGGACAAAGCATATCTCCAATACTAACTTGAATGAATGAATGAATGAATGAATTAAAATTTATTTGCACACATATACATATACTTTACCCATTAATATCTATGATGGTAGTTGATATATCGAAAAACTAATTTTAGATCCTTCCTTAGGATGTTCATGTAAGTTAAATGATGCAATAAAATATAAAAAATGTAATACCGAATTGTTGTATGGGTTCGATCGATATCCAGACCTATATCCGATTAAAAAACGAATTTTTCGTATCTCTGTCTAGTAGTTTCCGAGATATCAATACCTAATTAATGTCTGAGTCGCCCTGCAAGCGATCAACCAAACATTTAGGTGCTTGTTTTGTCGATGCTAGTTTTTATATTACTTACCTACATTAAGTTTCGAAAAACTAGATTCAATTCATAGAAAATCATTTTGGAAGAGCACGACAAACAGGCAGGCCACCTGATGGTAAGTAGTCACCGTCGCCTAGAGGCACGTGCAATACCAGGGGTATTGCTTGTGTGTTGCGCCGTGGAGGGAGAAGACTTTTTAACGTTCTTTTTGAAGCATCCCATGTCGTAGCACTGCGGGAAAACGTCGGGTGGAAGAGAGTTCCACATTTTACAGGTGTGTGGCAGAAACGCTCGTGTAAAACTGGTCGTGGTAGACACCCAAGGCTTTAGAAAGTGCATGTATTAATCTTTGTATACTTCTGTATTGTGTTCTATATTCTGGTGTTTACAGTGTTAAATAAACGATTTCAATTTCAATAAGAATATATTTGTATAATATATCCTATACTTACGTATAAGTAGAATTGCACGTGTGCTGCTGTTAACAACTAAAGGTTTTTCTATTTCTATTAAGTAGCCCAGTTCTTATTCCTAGATCATCTATTTACTGCAAGTTCCCATATACTGTGGCAAGGTCCCGTTATTTATAAATGTCAGAGTGCAAATGGAATAGCGTAGGATGTTCTGTTCTGCGTATAATTACCTACGGTATGTAGGTTATGTAACTAGTCTATTCATTTCTGACATTTGCTAATATTTTTTCGTCTTTTGCAGGTAAGTCTACGAAAGATAAGGTCACTAGGTGAAACGGTGAAGGATGAATTAAGGTTGGTCTAAGAAATTTTCGTAGGTATACAATCATGGGTGACGAGATGCGAGTAAGCCGGTTCTACGACCTTTACATACATACATATCTTATCTTATGATAGGAGGCCAGGAATAATCCCAGCGGCACTTCGACCTTCTTCTCTTTTGGATCCTTCGGATCTTTTGTGCCTACCCCATTTTACACACTGGTCATCCCAGTGTGCAGGTTTCCTCACGATGTTTTCCTTCACCGTTACAGCAGTCGGTAAATGTACGTAAGTCTTCGAAAAATACGGAAAACTCATTGGTACATGGCACTGCACGGTTTCGAACCCGGATCTCCCGCATGGGAGTCCGGTGTCCTAGACTTTGTGCCGCCAACGCTCACTTCTCATACATTAGCGTGAAGTTATGTACATATACACATAACTTCACGCTATATCCCTTGCGGGGTAGGCAGAGAGAATAGAGCGCCATGAATATCTGTCTTGGCATGGTCTTGCTTCCTCTACAGTCATTTGTCGTTTCAAGCATGCTGGCCGTTGGGGTTGTCTGCTCTGTATATTAAAATCTACGACATGATCGCTTTAAATTTTTTAAATTACTTTGGCCTTGTTCATCAGTTTTTGTTATCGCCAATTTGTACGAGTCCAACTGAAAATTAATAAATCTGATTAAGCTATAGTGATGTTAGTGCTTATATAATTTTGTTTTTATTCTTAAGTGTTCGCATTATTGGAAGAAAACCACAAGTCGTTCGTAATTACGGAGATATTCGAACCATGAAGCATTACCCAAGAAACTTTTTAAACTTGATTTAAACTGCAAGTAAAATTTAAATTTAATGAGTGGAATCTGATTTGGCATACAAATATTTAAAGAACATTTACTATGTATAATTTATTAAGCTGTAAGATTTCCTGCAAAACAGAAAAAAAAAAAAAAAAACTTTATGTTAACCAATTTTATTTATTATTCATTTCTCATTATAGGTATACCTAAATAAATTATAAAAAGGGCGACAAATTAAAAACTTAATTAATTTTAAAACCTATACTTTATTTTGCACACATAAATTACTAAAGAAACAACAACAAGAAATTTGACGTACACAGGTAGAGCTTATCTCTAAAATAGAGATTTCTACCAGCTAGACCTTTAACATACAGAAATTTAGTACGATAAGTAGACATACATATGTGTACAAATTATGTAAAACAAGAGGAAAAAGCTGGGGTAGACGAGTTCTGGAGTGGAGACCGCGTTTGGGCAAACGTAGTGTGGGACGAGCGTCCTTGCTAGATGGAACGCAAGGTGGCTGGCAGCGACTGGATGAGAAGAGCCGAAGATCGGGCTCAATGGCGCGCCCTGGGAGAGGCCTATGTCCAGCAGTGGACTAGAGTAGGCTGCTGATGATGATGATGAAGAGGAAAAAGAATTGAGATACAAATAAATTCTCAAAACTTAACACAAGAACAAAATTGTACATAAGCCAAACAATATTACTTGAATACTTTCATATGAACATAAATAATACTTATACTGGTGTAGAGTCCCTCGGTCCTTGGGGCCCTGGAGCTTGGTCAATGTTCCGAGAGCTGTCCAAGCGTCTATTTGAGGCGACGAGGGACCCAAGAGCTGGCGGGTATCTCGCCCAGAGGATCAGCATAGCGCTCCAGCGGGGCAACACCGCCAGCATCCTCGGTACCCTACCACACGGGCCTAATCTAAGACATTTTATAAGTTACATTTAATGTTTATTTGTGTACATTAAACACTTATTATTATTTGTTAAATTCACATGTTACATCAAATAAATATTTATACAATACTTATACCATAATAATACATACACTAAACTAACAATAGTACTTATGTATTACATACAATATTTACCTAATCTATTTATATACTAATATTATATATTTTTAACTTATCAATACTACCTATCTTCAATTAAATTTATTTGTGTCGTATCTTTGTCCTCTTGGACAGGTTTTGGCCAGCCATCGGTCACGGTCCAACAGAATACCAGCGCTGGAGGCATTCTTGTCTGCAGCAATAAGCTGAGTTGAGACCCCTTTTCACAACAACAGCAGACCATCAGACATGATTTAGATATGTTTACCTTTGACTACATAATTATTTTATTATAATTATAACTGTTTCGGTCATTGCTGTGTGTGAAATAAACGTATTACTTACTTACTTACTTATATACATATATATGTTTATACTTACGAGTATGTTGTCTAACATTTTATGAAAAATACATTTTCGAAATGCCTTCGTATATTAGGATAAACTTAAGACAAAGTATTATACAACAACAACAAAACAACGGCATGCCAAAACCCTCGTAAATAACAATATAGGCACTCAATCCGAGCGTCACTCAAGGGCTGTCGATGTCGGGAGCCCTCCAGATCACGGTCGGCTCGACCTTGGCCTGTTTCGCGGTGACATGGGGACCAACATTCTGGATTGCGTCTCTAGATGACTGAATATTGAACAGACATACATTTAGGTGCTTCTATTTTCCCATTTTAGTTTCGTTTTTGCCTCTCCTGAAGAGTTGCAAAATAGGACATCTAATCTTATGCCTCTCGCATCAAGATATTTTCATTGGGACTTTGCCTATGTTCAAGTTCTATTGGTGGTATCGCTGGCGACCCAAAGTGGATCTTGGCGCCTGATACTAAAAAGCGCCATCGCTCTCAAAATCAAAATATTTTGTATTGTAAGTAAGTACCTTATAGTACATTTTTACAACGTCTTTCTTCTTTACTCTACCACCGCTTCGTAAGGTGCTATAGCTGAAAGGAAAGAAGCGGCGCAAGAAACTCTCAGCAGCACATCTTTTGTAATAAATATATCTAACAATAATTATGAATACAATATGCTCTGATTCCTGCAACACCTCGCGCCAATCGGGCACCTAGCTGAAGCTCTCGTAAATCCTTTTCCACTTCATCGCGCCAGCGGTATCTAGCATACGCCTACATAGAAGGTGAACGGGCCAAACATTATTGAGAAACAAAAAGAAACATACTTATACAGTCGAATTGAGAACCTCCTCCTTTTTTAAGTCTGGTAAAAAGCAGCTTGATTCCGACGGCTCGGGAACGTCGCTAGGATGGGGGAAGGGATCGTGCAGCCACCATCACTAAAATTACTAAATAGAAAAGTTTATGTATTTTATGATTGGGGGCCGGGAATAACCCCAGCGGCACTTCGACCCTTGAGGAGCTTTTGTGCCTACCCCATTTTACACACTGGTTATCTCAGTGTGCAGGTTTCCTTCACCGTTAGAGCAGTCGGTAAATGTACGTAAGTCTTCGAAAAATACGAAAAACTCATTGGTACATGGCACTGCACGGTTTTGAAACCGGACCTCGTGGGAGTCAGGTGTCCTAGCCACTAGGCCACCGACGCTCAAAGTTTCTGGAGATTATGTAACAATATTCCGATGTATCGGGTCTACACAGTTTATTAGTCTCGAAGCGACAATCATAGTTAATTTATTCATTAGCCGTGTTACTAACCCAGTCCGTAACTACTGAGCTGCGTAATGCATAAACAATTACTCTATTTACAAGAGTAGTAAACTGGATAATGTTGCGTCGGTTAATTTTGGTAGTACAGTGGAAGACGCATAAAACTGTAATCTGTGTAAGCCTGTCGCAAAAAACTTTTGTTATTCATATGAATGTGTTATCTTCTGTACAGTCTGCTTCTTTTTGAGCGTCGGTGGCGTATTGGCTAGAGCGCCAGACCATCATGCGGGAGACCCGGATACGAGGCCAAGCAAAAGCTTTTAATATATATTTATCACTCCTAGCCTAGTTGCGAGCACGGTCCGAAAGTGATCTCTCTTCCTCCGTGCCTCGGAGAGCACGTTAAGCAGTCGGTCCCGGTTGTTGTCGTTCGACAGCAGTCGTTAAGCCATATCAGATGCCTACGGGCGGCCTGAACATCTCTGACAAATAGGTTGGCCACTAACCATACGATAAGCAAGCAAGCAACTTATTAATACTACCTATCTTCAATTAAATTTATTTGTGTCGTATCTTTGTCCTCTTGGATAGGTTTTAGCCAGCCATCGGTCATGGTCCAACAGAATACCAGCGTTGTAGGCATTCTTGTCTGCAGCAATAAGCTGAGTTGAGGCCCTTTTCACAATAACAGCAGACCATCAGACATGATTTCAATATGTTTACCTTTGACTACATAATTATTTTATCATAATTATAACTGTTTCGGTCATTGCTGTGTGTGAAATAAACATATTACTTACTTACTTGCTTTACAAAAGTCATGTAAAAATAGTTTTTTGGAAGAGACACAAAGGAGTTCAGAATGAATGTGCCACTAGGCGGTCACCCATCCTGGTTCTGACCTCGCACAATGCGGCTTTACTTGCACGATCACTTATGTGAATGTGGGTATTTCTACCAAGAGAATTTCGGAGGGTGTCAAACTACAATTATTTTATAATTGTTAGTAGGTACCCACGTTTTGGCATGCCAAACGCACCAGGTCATTAAGGATGTGACTAGTCAGAAGCGGGTTCCGTCCTTGCTCCCGTTTCATGCTTTAGTTGCCCTTCATAATTGATAACTTACCTACAGTTTAAGCACGTCGTGCAATATCGAATTTTCAATGACAGGCAACCGTACTCGTATATCCTTAATAGAGATGTTACGGAGGTGGTTTTACCGGAACCGGAATCGAAACTGAAAGTTTTTAATATGATTTATCGGAGTCGGAACAGGAGTCGGAGGCGGAGGTAGAAGAGAGATGTTCAGAAGAAGTTCAAATTTTAAACCGTTATTTAATTTTTATAGTTAGACTGGCCTTTTTTTATGATGACGTTTGCGGCAATAAAACATGTTCCTTTAGAGTGTAGTGTAGGAATACATAAATAATAATACATAAATGTAGTCCTACACTTTTTAATAAAATATTGATATTTGAATATGTTTGCTCACAAATCTTCGGTATAACCTCCGATTCAAAATTATCGGAGCCGAATTCGGAGTCGGAGGTGTAAAATCAATCGGAAGTTCCGACCTTTCGGAGTCGGAGTCGAAGCTCCGTAACATCTCTAATCGATAATCCTTCGGTTGTTTTAGAGAGGAAATCTCAGCGAAATTTTAAGGGTTAAACCTTTTTGGACATGTCCGACTTTATGTTACTTTTACGTGACGTAAGGATTAAGTATCAGTTAGATAGAAGTGGCCATAAATGTGACCTTATGTTAACAGTAATTGTCCATAACCTTACGTTAAACCTTTGAATTGGCGGGTTTGTTTGAACGTGGTTGATGCTGATGTACACGATCGCCTGGGGAGGTACCAGCCTCAGTTTCAGTTTTGGTTTCAGCTCTTTATTTATAATATTCAATTATACGTCAAATACTTATTTCCTCCTCCTCTCCTCTTCTCCTCCTCCTCTCCTCCTTCCTTCCTTCCTTCCTTTCTTACCTCGTACTTATTTTAATCGCAAACCAGCATTGCTTGCATTTCTGTGTTTGGTCTGAACCAGCGTAATTAGAGGTTCATATGAAGTCCTCATTTCAAGTCCTCAAAAATTCCAGAAAACTCCAGCTAAGAAGTATTCCAGAAAACACTAGAAAAGAAGTTTTTTGCCATTTCCTCGAAAATCTCGTCGTACTTGGCGGACTCCTTTCGTATCAGGGCAGGAAGCCGAGAATCGCCTTCCTGAACTATAGACATAGTATTGTTGTTGTTTTTTTAAGGCAAAGGGAACTGAGTCCATACAACCATGTCTGATGTAAACAACTCTTCAATTTTTCATTAAAATGATGGTGTGACACATTTCAATGCTATCTGGGAGAATCTTCCACGCTTCTGCACCATCCGAACCAAAGAAGAAGGCGTCTCGGGCGCAGTATGGTTCTTCAAAACCCAGTCAAGTACGGATCGGGCTGCAGCGTCTTATTTGACTTTATTTTACTGTTCCACACATTAATCACATTTTCTAGACGTTCTTCGAGCAAGAAACACCATTCTTACTTGAAAAGCACTACTGTGAAACAATTTGCATGGTAACGAAAAAAAAAACTGGTGTGGACGCGACAAAAGCGCGGGAGAAACTCTACATACTATTGACAATATCTACGTAATCTTAAAAAGCTTAATAATACCACAGAGTACATAGGTACTGCTGACGTTAATAATACTTTGGCATTACTTTTGAAATTAAACAAAAGACTGGTACAAAAACTGGTATGCTGGATAATAAAGTCGTAGCTTCAAATAATGCCATTACCGCGGCAGACAGCGAGACTGCGCCGACAGTAATGTGCCGTCGCGGGGCCACGTGGTGGCCAGCCGCTAGGGATGGCCGATGCTAGTATCACAGCTAGTATTAACATGTCACAGGATGCTCAAAACTCCGCGCGGAGTCAGTGCAGCTAGGCGGGCATGTTTACTCCATTCTCGTACCTTTGAATCATACTCTTGGAAAAGACAAGTGTTGACCTTTGTGTAGTTTGGCAGTATTTGGCACAGTTGTTATATAAGGTCGGGGAAATAGTTTCTTCGCATTTTATATGAAAACTCAAGACATATTTTTTTCAAAGTTTATTTACTTTTAATTATAGTATATGATTAAATGTAAATAGAGGGCTGTTCTGAAAGTTATTAGCTACTTCGTTAATATTATTCAAATATCCCTGTTTATAACCGTTTGCAGGCTTATTTTAATGTAAATCTCTATGGTTAAAATCACTGGCCAGTTTCGATTAGTTTTTTTTAATGAATTTTTGGCGGCATGATGTCATCAATAAATTGATTGCAACATAGGACGTGTCCCGTGTAGCATTTCGTGCAATGATTTTCTATGACTACAAACGAGGGTGAACGTTTAAGGAATCTCATGAAAATTTACAAACTGCTTTTGGTGAGTCTTCTCCTTCGTTAGCCACCGTCACTTACTGGTATCGCGAATTTAAACGTGGCCGGAAAACCCTAGAAGATGATCCTAGACCAGGAAGACCGCCGACTGCTGTTACTCATGAAAACGTCATCATGGTGGAGTGGTTATTAAAGGAACATCGGAACATTACACACCGAGAGATTCAGGCTGAGCTAAAGCTCGGATCACAGGCAATTTCGAATATTCTGCATGAACATCTTCGTGTCCGGAAGGTTGCCTCGCGATGGATACCTCATTCTCTCACAGACGAGCAAAAATTCGATGTGACTTTTTGCCATCTTGCAGGTAGTGACATGATCCCGTTGCTGTAGAAATTTTGGGACTTCTGATCAAAAACACGCAACAAGTAGTTTTGGCAGTCCTCTCATACAATATGCGAAAAGACTTTTTCGCCGACCTTATCCGTAGTGCCTACTTAAGTAACTATTTTTTTTCTGTGATAGTGGTTTGCCATTCACCCTCACAATACGTTGGATCGTGGGTCTGTGCCGTGGTAGTAGATCCAAAAAGAAGAGCCCTGGCGGGGCATTGCGCACATAAGCGCCGCCAATCGAAAAAAATCATATCAATTCATTAAGGCATTTAAAAAAAAGTGTCTGGTATTAAGGTTCCACGAATGAAGAAGAATTTTTAAAAAAAGATTTGTATTCTCATATTGAAACAATAAGAAACAAAAAGCGTAACTGTTAAAAGTGGTCACTTTTGACAGTTTGGGGGCGCTAATGTGCGCAATGCCTTGTCTTAACCCTGTACAAAGGATACTAATACTCGTAACGTTACAGATACCTGTTAATCCCATCTCTAGTCACGCAATAAATTCGATTGTATACGTCGTAATAAACCGTATTCAAGGCTAATAAATTATAGTACAGTGAATGACGTAAGTGTTAAATAATGGAATTCCTGAAAATGAATTTGTTTCACTTTTAAAATGTATTCTACAGGGAAGCTCAGAGCAATAACGTTGTAAGATTGTCGATATTAACTGGAGTAAAGGTCTTGTTATATGTCATACAATACAATACAATACAAATATTCTTTGCACACAGGACAAAAATACAGGACAGAAGAAAAGATACAAAATAAGTAAGTAAGTAAGTAATACGTTTATTTCACACACAGCAATGACCGAAACAGTACAAATACAATACAATACAAATACAATTGGCGGCCTTATAGCTTTAAGCTATTTCTTCCAGGCAACCTTTTTGTGATGGAGTTTTTTTTTCATGTGGTAAACCAGAGGTCCCACATAAAAAGGTTAGCACAGAACACACCAGAAGGCCCGCTCCGGGCGTCCGTGATTTGTTTACGTCACTCGACCGTAACGCTAAGGCAGTAATAATTTCCAGTAATATTTAAGTAATATTTTCCTTGTGAAAAATATTTCTGGCAATGTATTTCGTTTATTAAAAGTACAAAAAGTTACATCTACCACTCGATCGCGCCACAGCGCGTGTATTTCGCGCCAGAGTGAATAGGCATTTACTGGACCCGGATAGGGTTGCCAGGTCGCCAAACCTAATAGCCGGACGGACTAGCCAGTTTGGCCGGACATTTGGGTAAAAAGGCCGGACACCCTACATTATTAAGGATTTTGTGTCTCCGTATTAATTGGTACGACCACACGACAACAAATTTTTGAGTAAAATCAAGCATTTTTGATTATTACCATAAATCTTGTTAAATTCTAATGAAACAAATAAAATCCAATGCCAAATCAGTCTAAGTACTTTATTATTAATCAGTCAAATAATATGCGAATGCAAAAAACATGCGAACTGCGGGAGCGACCGACCGACACAGTCGACTCGCCTGCGCTCGGCCACGCTCGGCGCTTGCTCGTTTGCGAATGTAAAAAGCCTAACAAAAGCCGGACAGGCCGGACACCGTTTATTTTGGCCGGACAAGCAATCAAAAAGCCTAACCATGTCCGGCTTTATCCGGACGCCTGGCAACGCTAGACCCGGAGCATGCGGGTCCAGTAAATGCCTATTCACTCTATCTATCTAAACTATCGTCGACCTCATCGTCGCTTACCATCAGGCGAGATCAAGGTGAAATGCAGGTTTAGTAGTCAATTTTTTTTTTAAAAAGAGTTCCTTTGACTTCCCCTGAGATAGCCTGTACGCGGAGCGCGTGTGTGCGTGAGCCGTTTTCGCGGGTTTGTATTGAGTGGACTTTCTGGTGTATTCTGTGCCATTAGATATATGTACATGTTTACCGATATTTCTGAGCCTTATATCACGAAAACGGGGGCGAGATCGGATAAGGTGTTTATTGTTTCAGGTTCTGGAAGTGTCTGGAAGTTCAGTGAAGAAATCTATAATCTCATAATAAATATAATTGATTACCTTATTTTTCATGCATTATAGGTACCCAAAACACACCATTCGTTCTCTTTGCCGTACGAAACTATACGATAGAATAAAGTAATCAATACAATAAACGAAAATAATAACTAGGTAAAGCCTGACCAGGAATATATTAGAGCGCATCATGTTCTGCAATTTTATGCGAACTCTTTCATCGTGATCTCCATAACGCAGATTATTAAAGCGCCAGTATCTCTCGAGGCGAGAGCCACCTCGACAACTATATTAAATCCTGTTCTGCCTTTATTCAACCTCATTACATTTTGGTTCTGATTCTGTTAGTTGGTACTAAATCTAATCTTGTGGAACATGATTAGATTTAAATAATATACTGTTTCACGCGTTTTAATTGTATTTTATTAATTACGACCGGTTTCGTTTACACATCTTCAGGTATTTGTTTATAATTCTCCTATCTTTCCCTTTCTCCTATCTATATTTTCTCATTACATTTCTCCTATCTTTCCCTCTGATCAAGGAAGTACAAGTACAACCAGCAAACAACCAACAGTACGATACGAAACACCGCAAGGCCGAAACTTGGTAAATCCATTTCTCACGCCATCCGTCGCAAATCTCATTTCCTTGTTGGAAACTTGTGTTCTTAACTGTATCGTCTCAGTGTGAACTAGGAATGTTACGGAGGTGGTTTTACCGGAACCGGAGTCGAACCCGAAGGTTTTAAATTTGATTTATCGGAGTCGGAGGCGGAGGTAGAAGAGAAATGTTCACAAGAAATTCAAATTTTAAACCGTTTTTAAAATTTTTAAAGCTGAACTGGCCAATATTTTTTAATGACGTTTGTGGCAATAAAACATTCCTTTATGTAGTCCTACACTATTTAATAAAATATTGATATTTCAATATGTTTGCTTACAAATCTTCGGTATAACCTCCGATTACATATTATCGGAGCCGGAGTCGGAGGTGTAAAATCAATCGGAAACTCCGACCTTTCGGAGTCGGAGTCGAAGCTCCGTAACATCCCTAGTATGAACTATCAATTTGTGTCGCAAACTCGATTTATCGGATGCTCGATTCATTTTCGAGTCGATTATGCTTCTTGTAGTCTGCAAACGAACGAATTTGCCGATTGATTTCACTTATTTTTGGTTTTTGTACAGAGTCATAAGTACCTATGCACTAATCTGAAATCTCGGAAGGTTATGGTGAGACTTCGGTGTCCGTCCGTCCGTCTGTATG
Organism: Hofmannophila pseudospretella; assembly: GCA_947369225.1. Lineage (NCBI taxonomy): Eukaryota > Metazoa > Arthropoda > Insecta > Lepidoptera > Oecophoridae > Hofmannophila > Hofmannophila pseudospretella. The sequence goes on from OX376324.1 coordinate 2,559,829, forward strand.
TCTGTAAGGTTGCCTGGAAGAAATAGCTTAAAGCTATAAGGCCGCCAATTGTATTTGTATTTTGTATCTTTTCTTCTGTCCTGTACTTTTATCCTGTGTGTAATAAACAATATTTGTATTGTATTGTATGTCACAGCTGTTTTTCTCAGAAACTAGTAAAGCTATAGACTTAAAATTTGGCACAGTTGCTTGCCAGATCTATCTCAGATAAAAAAATATGGAATTAATTTTATTTTTATTGAAAATTGGGTCCGAAAGGGGGGGTCAAAATATGAAAGTGTCACAACTGTGGCTAGTGCGGTTCTTATCATATTATTTGTGCGTTACAAAACTACGAGTATTTCTTATTTTATTTTATGTTCTAAGTATAGTTTTTGACATATACAGGGTGGTAAGTTTCGGCTGGGCATCCAGGGGCGCTACCAGATCCGTTGGAACTACGAGACAATGATCTTAGGAGACCTTCCCTAACTTTTGGAGATTGGACCTTTTTTCAAAAATCTGTGAATGCAGTTTTAAATAAAACTGCATTCACAGATTTTTGAATAAAGGTAGTCAGGGAGAAAAATGCAATTTTTCTCAAAAAAAAATTTTGAAGCCAATCGATTCTATTTCATGACAGGAACAAAAGACTATGGGCACAACCGAGGTTCGAGTACTAAAAATTTCAGAAATAGCAAAAAACTATTCTACGCTCTTGGTCGGTTTTTGTTAGGTATTTAGATATGGGTATCTTCGTATACCCGTGGTTGAGGGTAGGTGTGCCTATTAATAAAATAGTGCGAAACAGACTACCGAAGCTTTGACTCGTTGTTCCCAGTTCTTCCCTTGTAATCCTGTACAAATCCATCAGTTTTTTTAAATTTTATTTTAATATCCTTATTATCTTTCGAAAATTAGTTCGAGGTAGCGTAGAATCATCTCCCAGCGACCCGCCTACCTTCCCTGGATAGGCGTTGTTTTCACGTCAGAATACTCACAGATCCTGGTTTACAGGAGTAGCAGAGGAAGAGGAGTTAATGTGGGTTTGTTCCGTAAAATAAAATGGCCAAGCGCGAGTCGGGCCTCGTCATATCTATAGGGATACTATAAGGACTATTTATAACTATTAAGGCAGTGAAGACTTACGTACATTTACCGACTGCTCTAAAGGTGAAGGAAAACATCGTGGCTATCTTAACGGCGAGCATGCGTGAAACGACAAATGACTGTAGAGGAAGCAAGGGCATGCCAAGACAGATATTCATGGCGCTCCATTCTTTCTAGGCAGAAAGAAGGGGGGATATAGCGCGAAGTTATGTATGTATGTAAACAACTTCACGCTTATGTATGGGAAGTGAGCGTCGGGGGCACAGTGGCTAGGACACCGGACTCCCATGCGGGAGGTCCGGATTAAAAACCGTGCAGTGCCATGTACCAATGACTTTTTCGTATTTTTCGAAGACTTACGTACATTTACCGACTGCTCAGACGGTGAAGGAAAACATCGTGAGAAAAGCTGCACACTGAGATGTGTGTAAAATGGGGTAGGCACAAAAGATCCTCAAGGGTCGAAGTGCCGCTGGGGTTATTCCCGGCCTCCGATCATAAGATAAGACAGTGGAAAAAAAACTTTTAACATTTTTGCTTACAATTTACAATCTAATACCGGATGTATCAGTTTTTAGTATTTGTTGTCAAAGAAAGAAATAAAAACATTTATGTAACATTGCACACATTATTAAACTTAAAACAATATTGGAAAAAATAAAATAAAAACAATGCAATATTAAAAGGGCACATGCTCAGCATGTGCTGCGGTCCGACCGGTACGGATAAAATAGAGGATATGCCACATCTAATGGTGGCCTTCTGCGAGCATGTAATGGCGCAGAAAGGAAGGTGAGGAGCGGATCAGGGAGGACGACCCTACGTCCGACCCGATCCGCCGTAGGAGAACCGGGCGAAAGCGGCTGGCTCACGCTCGTCACCTTCCCCCTTAATGAGGGCCTCCGGGCAATGGACACGGGGAGTCCATTGCCTGATAACAGGTCCTCGAGTTGGTCTGGCGTGCCCGTGTTCCTGCACGCCACCACAAGCCGAATGGGGACGTGAGTCCCCAGAGTTGAGTCCGTAATGCGGACACCCGCTGGCGAAGTCGCGGAAGTTATACGCAAGCGTTCCCGTGGCTTCGCCGTCTGGCGGTGCGCAGGAACACCGGGGGGTTTTTGGCCGGTAAAAGTCCGGCATAACCTCCTCGTCTCCCCCTTGCGGCGAAGAGGTAAGCATGAGCGTTTCCCCCCGAAAAAAAATATATGCCACATTAGCCAATTTTCAAGTTCCTAGATAATAACGTTCATGAGATAGACCTGGTGACAAAAGACGGACGGATAGACGACACAGCGACAGCATAGGGTTCCGTTATCCCTTTTGGGGTACGGTTACCTAAAATAATCCATTTAGGTCTTTAATTTTAAGATTTAAGGAACAAATCTCAGTTAATGCCAAGAAACCATTTAGCTGGAACAATTACCTGGTCCAATATCAATATCTTACAGTTAGTTCGACCTCCTCTTCATTGTATTGAACAATGAAACTGGTCTTTTACCGAATTCCATTATGAACTAGGGTTGTCAGGTTACATCGCGGAAATTCGTTTTTGATCTTACCGGATCAAAAACGAATTTCCGGATTTTACCCGAGATCATTGATTCTTACTAGAGAAGAAAAATGAATAACAGTAGTTTTTATTTATATTTTTTGCGGCTCTAGGTTCAAGCCCTTTTGAGCGATTTTTTACGGACGCATTCTGAACTTTAGGACTTATAAGGCTAATAATATACCTCTTATATCGGTTACGCACGGGTTAGAATTCTAAAGGGCATTAGTTTTGGCGTTCCAAAAAGAGTAATTTTGAACTACCATGCCTAAAATATGACGTACCGTCGACGACAAGTCAACCTACCCAAAACGTCAGAATTTGAGAATCTGAAATGTATTATATTGCGCAGGCATAAGGTTGATAATTAAACGAAGGTTTTTGACAGATGGTTGTATACCATCTGTCAAATAGCTTGTGGTCGACTGTACCTACAATGGGGATACCAGGTATATAGGTGGTGGACTACAATCTGATGGCAAAAATTCAAAAAAGAATATTTGCTTGTGTGTTGCCGGCCGTGGAGGGAGAGGCCTTTTTTAACGTTCTTTTTGAAGCATCCCATGTCGTAGCGCTGCGGGGAAACGTTGGGTGGAAGAGAGTTCCACATTTTACAGGTGCGTGGTAGAAACGTTTGTGTAAAACGGATCGTGGTAGACATCCAGGGCTTTAGAAAGTGCGGGTGTAAATTGAGCCGCCGACAGTCAGTTCGTCTAGACAAAACAAGTACACACTAGTTATATATAAACATTGAAAATTAAATATGCAAATGTAGAAAAATGTAGGGGAATATAAAACAAAGCTATTTATAGCTATTTATTTAGTTTTTCAATATTTGCCATCAGATTCTAGTACAAATCCCTCTATAAATTACTCACATTCTCAACGTGTGACAGCCCTAAACGAAACCTTTTGTTCCCCGAGTTATGGATAGACTTAATTCGGTTTTGTGATTTACAACTTGTGAGATTAAACATTTAAATATTTGTTCAAGACTGGAGGAGATAATGAACTGGCTCATTGTTGAACCAGGCCGATCCACGCCACTGGTTTTCCAAATTGAATTTGTTCAAGGAATTTTGATTCAACAGTTAAATAGAATAATTTAGGGCCTATTGATTATTTAGCTGAATGGTCGTTGGTTGCATAAAGCTGTTGTAAAAATGTTTTGTAGGGATCCGGTTCCTCAATGTGGAAAACGGATCCATATTTGTCAGGTCCTCTATTTAATAAAAAATAAAAAATCGTGTTTAACAGTTTTTAGTTGTGATCAAAGACCGTCGGTGGCCTAGGATAGGACGCCGGACTCCCGTGCGGGAGGTCCGGGTTCGAAACCATGCAGTGCCATGTACCAATGAGTTTTTCCAATTTTTTCGAAGACTTACGTACATTTACCGACTGCTCTAACGGAGAAGGAAAACATCGTGAGGAAACCTGCATGTCTGAGGAAATTAAAAGTTTTCTAAGGCGTGTGAAATCCACCAATCTGCACTGGGCCCGCTTTTGCAAGGGGAGGCCTGTGCCCCAGCAGTGGGGACATTAATAGGCTGGTGATGATTATGAGTTGTGATCGAAATATATTTTTTCTAAGTTATGAACGAATCCCTTCTATGATAAATGTGATAATTATCAGCGAACCCAGATATAATATTTCTAAGTAAATAAAACATTTCCTTTCCCTTTTTTTCTGGTGTTTTTTTTCTTATGTTTATGGTTTCTTTCAGTCTCACAAGATATAAAACAAGTAAGATCTGGAGTACAAACTTCAGATCATCCTTTGAATGAAGTCCGTATTTGCCTTTGGAATAAAAATAATTCTACCTAAAAACCTTTCTGAAAAAAAAAGCGTAACCTAAATTAAAAAAGACAACCTACGGGCGAGAAAACCTTTTTTGTTTATAAATAAACAAGTTCCCGCTATTCAATTTCGCCATTTCCTTGAATAAAGGTTCATCAGATCAAAGTCAGGTTCCGCATACATAATCCCATAATTTAATTTACGAGATTTGCAATACTCAACCTTATTTAGTTGACTTAGGTTCTTCAAAACTCGCACGTGCCTGGTTTTATTCAGTCATATTATATTTATGTATAGTATAGGAGTTAGTTAGTAGGGATGTGTGTTTGGTTCATTGATACTCTATTAATAACAGTCAATCGATTGAAAAAGGTTCAACGTATCTACTTGTACAACTTAAAAACTCTAAATTAAATATTTAAGAAACCACCGTCTTACCATTGTGAATATCCCCTTACATTTACCCGCCTGCGCGACAGCAAAGGCACGGTTATGTTTTTTCGTTTCATTATTTGATCCTCATTTCCTGAAGGTTCCTGAAGTGGGAAGGGTACTATAGTCCTAAACATGAAGGTATTACCGTTCCAGAGATCCTATCTGCCATCGATGATACTCTAAGATCTTGGAAACCAATGGACCAATTTTCATCTGACATGGCTGAGAACTCTCGACAAACTCCTCTCTGAAATAAAAAAACCCGGTCCAAATAGGCCAATCCATTGTTGAGTTATAATGCCACAGACAGACAGACAAACGCGTCAAATTCATAACACCTTCCCTCACAGAGGGTTAAAAAGATAGTTATTTCCTTCAACGGGTCTCGAACCTACACATCCGGTTTAACCGTACCCTGGCGCGTTAACCATGCCGCAAGAAATAATGACTCTCTTTGCAAAATACTCCTAAAGGCTATAGACGAAGGCTGACTCTAATAATATTTGAGCATCTCATTCCTTCCCTCAGTGACCCTAACGAAGCTGACATGGTCACCTCGTCGTGTACCAAAGCCTCTACAGCCTAGAAGACAGATTAAATTACTCTAAATTGGAGCCCCATTGGAGTGGTAGATGCTGATATGCAGGATCGCATGGGTGGTACCACCCTTTTACCTATTTCTGTCGCAAAGCAGCAATGCTCGAATTGTTGTGTTTCGGTTTGAAGGGTAAGAGAGCCAGCGTAATTACCGGCACATGAGGCACTCTATCGAAATCCTCATGGTTAGCAGCGCATCGAAAACCCTCTAATAATACAGTGAGGTGAGATGTCTATGGGTGACGGTGATCACTTACCATCAGGTGGCCCGTTCGCTCGTCTGCTTTCCTTATACAATATAATAAATAACATCAAATACACTCCAAGATTTTGGAAAACATTGATGCAAATTTTATCAGAAATGGCTAAGAACAAAATTCATTTCTGAATTTCTTCTCAAACTAGAAAATTCTCGACAAAATTCAACTCTGTCCAAATCGGATCATCCATTTTTGAGTTATGTATGATGCCAGAGACAAACGCGTCAAATGTATAACTATGTTCTTCCTGGGTGGGCGGTGGGTTAAATATAACTTTTCCACCCCTATGCAATAGTTCCCATAAAACTCCACATTGTTTCTGATTATGGTGTTTCTATTCCACTCACGTCCGATCTGTCAGCTCAGCCCAAATATTAGGAGAGGCTCTCAGTCCATTAGGGATTGAGTTATTTTAGGTAATATTTCGTTTTATTTGCTTTCATTATGTCACACTCAATAATGTATAACCATTTGAAGTAAACAAAGAGAGTTAAGTGATAGAGTTGTTTATGTTGAAGAAAGCTGACGAGCAGACGGGACCGATGGTGAGTGGTGACCGTCAATCATAGACATCTAACCTCACTCAGATTTGCAAGAGGGCTCTCGATGCGGTGCTAACCTTTTTTTTTACCACCGCATGGAGAGCCTCATGTGCCGATATTACTCTATTATCTTATCTTATGATAAAGGGCCGGGAGTAACCCCGGCGCCACTTCGACCCTTGAGGATCTTTTGTGCCTACCCCATTTTACACACTGGTCATCCCTCACGATGTTTTCCTTCACCGTCAGAGGAGTCGGCAAATGTACGAAAAATACAAAAACTCATTGGTACACGGCACTGCATGGTTTCGAATCCGGACCTACCGCACGGCAGTCCGGTGAAGGTACTAGCCACTGTGCCACCGACACTCTATTACTCTAGCTGTCTTACCCTTTAAACCGGAATACAGAAATGCAAGCATTGCTGCTTTGCGGCAGACATAGGTAAAAGGATAGTACTTGTGTGTATAGTACCACGTTAAAATAAAATAAACTTTACTGCACAAATAGAAAACAACAAACATGAGATAGAAAAGGAAATAGTGAAGTACAATTTAGGCGGCCTTATCGCTAAGAGCGATCTCTTCCAGGCAACCTTCGGGCAGAGGAAATGATTTCGAGAAAGATGTAAGGAGGTGTGCAATCATTATGGAAAACGTTATATAAGACGTGTGTTATTCTGCACAGTCATTTCAATAGACATAACCGTCAATGGTTTAAGTCCAAACGGAAAAAAATCTAATGACGATGTCTTAAATTAAGATTGTAAAATATTTTTATGACATTGGTTAATGATGAAGTCGGAAGTGATAGAAGTGTATGTACAGTAAAATTTCGAACACAAATGTATTTTTGTAAACGAATAAATAACCTTGTCCAGTAATAAAAAGTTAAACTGGAAGACCAAGATTTTAAAATCCAATCAGAAAAATGCCCAACTAGATAAATTGGCATTTTTCTTATTGGACATTATCCAATTCTTGGTAATTTATCAACATTATGGACATTAGTCAAGACAGATAGACAGTTTTGACCATAGACTCTTTAAACCCTATCAAAGGGAGCGCCTCTATCAAATATCGTTACGTAATCTTACACGTCAATTTCATAACACCTTCCCTCACAGGGGGTTAAAAATATAGTTATTTTCTTCAACGGGTCTCGAACCTACACATCCGGTTTAACCGTACCCTGGCGCGTTAACCATGCCGCAAGAAATAATGACTCTTTGCAAAATACTCCTAAGGTCTATAGACGAAGGCGGACTCTAATAATATTTGAGGATCTCATTCCTTCCCTTGTGGACCCTAAGGAGGCTGACATGGTCACCTTGTCGTGTACCAAAGTCTCTACAGTCTAGAAGACAGATTAAATGACTCTAAATTAAAAATGTAAGAAACCCCCATTGAAGTGGTAGATACTGGTGTGCAGGATCGCCTGGGGTGGTACCACCCTTTTACCTATTTCTGTCGCAAAGCAGCAATGCTTGACTAATGTCAAGACAGACATACAGACAGTTTTGACCATAGACCCTTTAAACCCTATCAAAGGGAGCGCCTCTATAAAATATCGTTACGTAATCTTACACGTAGCTTTTATTCATGACTAGAGAAAACTATTGTTCATTGTTTATACCTGTTACTATATCTGTTACTTTCGAGGTATCGACAAACACTATTGTGTCGCAATAACGGTTGCTGTCATAGCGTCTCTATCATATCGCATATACGGCGTCCAACCAACAATGGTTGGGTAAATAAATAATGATATTGGAAATGAATGAATGTATTGAACCAATGTACTGTAATGAATAATGTAATACAAACAACTAGCGGGGTTATTGTGAATCAATCTGTGATGTAGGTTCAAACGTGGGACCAGATCTGGATTCGAATCCAAAGTCAACGTCAATATGTGAAGTGAAGTGGCAAGTGAAGGCTCACTTTCTCGAACTTTGATTCCTACCTCTTTAAACTTTCCTTTCCTTTTATCTACCCTGGTTGTTAATCTGCTTTTCCTGTATGTTATGTACTCATTTTATATTTTATTTCATGTAGTCTATGTATTATTTTATGTATGTTTATCATTATCTATTTAAGTATATATACACACACACACACACACACACACACGCATCATAGCATATATATATATATATATATATATATATATATATATATATATATATATATATATATATATATATATATATATATATATATATATATATATATATATATATATATATATATATATATATATATATATATATATATATATATATATCCCCTTTGCTGCGGAGGCTTTAGGTACTTGGTCGGTTCTGTGCCCCGCTGCCGACCGGCCCGAGAAATTATACAACCAAAGGGAATGGGACGAAATCACCTCGCGACACCTCCTGTCAAACCTGATCACGGAAGCATCGGGGGCCGAGTTGGCTCGCCTGCGTGCGGCCGCCAAACCAGAGTCGGGTGCCTGGCTGCATGCCTTGCCCTCCCCGCATATGGGCACGTTGCTAGACGACGACTTTCTTAGAGTGGCCGCGGCGCTCCGACTCGGTTGCGCGGTTTGCGAGCCCCATCACTGTGTCTGCGGCTCACTGGTCGAGGCCGACGGACACCACGGGCTGAGCTGCATGCGATGCGCGGGCCGGCGCCCTCGTCACAGCGCGATCAGTGGCCGAACAATAAACGATAAGCAACGTAACATCTTGTTTTAATGTGCTAATTAGCCTTAAACAGAACAATATTATACCTGCCTATTTTTTAATGTACTTAGTATTATATATGTTATTATTGTAAATTAAATTCTCTTATATAACGTTTTCCATAAACCTTGCACACCTAGTGCCTCTTGTTCGATATCATTTCCTCTGCCCGAAAGTTGCCTGGAAGAGATCGCTCTTAGCGATAAGGCCGCCTAAATTGTATTTCACTATTTCCTTTTCTATCTCTTGTTTGTTGTTTTATATTTGTGCAATAAAGTGTATTTAACTTTACTTTATGTTTTATTGCAAATAAAAACTAACGGAAGATTTTTGCAACGTTATTTTAATCTACCACGGCTTCGTAAGGTGCTATTGCTGAAATCAAAGAATCCGATCCAGAATCGGATTTTCAAAAACTAAATTAAAAAAATCGAAACCATGTGAAATTTTGACCATAGTTTGTATCTCCTTGTATAAGGTAGGCTTTGCTCCATTCTCTCATTTCTCCGCTTGCATTCAGGGTACGTGTTCGGTCCACTCCCACCTAAGCCTGGGACTTCACGGGTCGGCTCCGCCCTCCGCCCATTTGAAGTCAGTGCTTTATAATTGGTTGCAGCGAACCGAACCCTGGCTGGAACCGGATGCGTGAAATCCTAGCCTAAATCCATTTAATGAGGCGGTACTCTTAACAACAATTTCATTGAGTTAAAAATATACACACAGCATCGTTAGCTGTACAATCTCGCTGAAATTGAATCCTTCAGAAAGTACTTGAGGACTGTTTTAGACGAGGGAGCAGACGCGTTAATTAGTTAAGAACTTTCTTTTGGATGCCGATGGAGTCTTGTCCGGAGATAGAGCGAGAGCCCGCCCTGTGATTTCTTCTTTACTAAAGAACCAAGTAACTTACTCGGATACCCTTTTGTTGGCCACATAAAGTACATTATGATACACCAATGCTCACGCGTTTCATACGACGTTTTTCAACACACTTGTGAGGAAAATAATAATTTCATAAACATATTTATTGCCATCTTAAACAATAAATACAATTAATATGGGTATAAGTTACTCGTACACTAAAGAAATCACACAAATTAAACAAGAAAATAATTAAAACTAACATAACAAAAAAATTAATACAGATGACAACAGGTGTACGCTCAGCATGTGCTGAGAAATCGTAGCCACAACACGAGGTGTACGCTGAAAATCAGGAGTGTCGTGCTGATTTTCAGCGTACACCTCGTGTTGTGGCTACGATTTCTTCTGTGTGACATAAAAACTCATAGCCGGGGTTTAAAAAAAATGTAAACTTATACAATGAGTAAGATTGTATAACTCAATTAAGATCTCAGCTATGTTACGAGGTAACATTAATTATTAAGACCTTTTGTAAGATAGAAACTCCGAACCCTGCTCCCGGACTAAAGTCTGGAGGGTCGTTAATTCTTTTCAAGTGCAAACGGGAAAGTTGCTCGTAACGAAATGGAAAGCTGGATTCTCTGATGGTACAAAAAAAACTACTTGGGGTCACAAGTTCAGACATGAATCGTTCAGGCTAAGTTCGATCGACAGTTACTCAGTAATTTCTGTTAGAGATAAGTTTCAGTTCTATATTATTGCTTCTGCACCACATTTATGTTCGTCAAATATACAATATTTAGACTTAACCTATATACATTCTTCTTTATCTGTTCTGATTTGTAGTTATTCGATTATATCACCAGTGTTCGTGCACCTGAATCAACGATGGGCACGGTCAGGACCAGGTTGGATGACCGCTAGTGGCATATGCCATGAAAATATTTTCATTTGAGCCCCTCTGTGCCACTGTGAGCAAGTTAAACTGACAGTAGGTTTGAAATTAAAAACGTCTATTTAGCACTGTAAACACGAGAATATAGAACACAATACAGAAGTATACCAAGGGTAACACATGCAGCACAAAACATCTGGTGTGGTACAGTGCCAAAAAGGGTACACCAGCTCAGCATAATGCTGAGGCAAGCCACAGCGTTGATGTTCAGCTGGCCCCTCAGTGACTGCATGGACGAAGAAAGCAACAGTGTGTGCGTGTTGTGTTGTATGAATGTGTTTGTTTTTATGAATGAGGATATTAGTGTGTATGTGAGGTACTGAGTGTGTGGGTGGGTTGATGGCATGGTGCGTGTGTATTTACACACACCATGCCATCACCCTGTGTGTGTATTTACACACATATTAATACACTGTGTGTGTTTGCCACTAACCATAAAACAAGAAGTATAAGAACCAAATATGTCTTCTGGTTATCATCTTAGGGTTCTCAAGATACATACGTTAGATCTAGTTAGAGAGCCAGATAGCATTGTCTGAATACCTAAAACAATAAAGTATTTCGTATTCGTATATCATAAAACCTGATAGTTTTCACATTTGACTGCTCTGTATGTATATTCCCGGTTAGACTTTGCTCTAGAATATTCGAATTATGTAATGCGCATCCTGCTCTACAGAAATTAATTTCGCTGGCTTTATTAAACACCACAGTAACCAAATCTGCGGGCTGCATATTGTTTGTGTTTGCACTTGGCAGCTGCTAACTTTGAGGATGCCGCCCAAGCTGGGATGGACTTAGGGTTTGATAAGCCGCCTTAGGATAAATATGCGCCCCTTTTCCCACTAAATCCAGTAATGACCACAAACACAGCACTTATACAGCAGCCACAAAATAAACGAAAGGGAGATAGCCATCGTCGCGTAAACCTCCGGACAGGTTGACAATCTGGGGATCAACAGAATACCAGCTCTGCTGGCACCTTCTGCCTGCAGCATTAAGCCGAGTTGAAACCCCTTTTCATCCCAAAAATAAATAGGATCTTAGTGTACCACATGATACGCTCGGACCCCTTTCGATACTGATGCGTCAGCTGGGGAGGGGGAGGGGGGGGGGGGGTAGATAGTTCAGGAAACAGACCGTAACTACCATTTCTGTCTTTCTTTAACACTTTAAGAATGTTGTGAATCGTTTACTTACTGAAACTCAATGGGTTTTGTCTGATTGCGACCAGCTGCCGTTCCGTAAACAGATACGAACTCTAACCGATTGCTGCGCGTGATATATTATACATTGCAGAGATAGTTCAAGTTGACAGTTTGCAAAAAATTAAAGGTGTCTATTTTCTATTAAGCCTTAGTTCAGTGCTGGCAGCCAAAATGTAATATTACATTGTTGCGCGTTTCCGAGACTATGGGCTGAACATTTTCGTCGTCCTAAGTTATCATTCAGTACCATGATCAGAAATTGCTTCTGGAATCCAGCTAGAATACTTATCCATTATGATTATGATTATTAGGTAGTGGTAGATCCTAAAGTGAAAGATCGCCTGGGGTGGTACCACCCTCTTATCTATTTCTGCCGTGAAGCAGAAATGCTTGCATTTCTGTGTTTCGGTTTGAAGGGTAAGAGAGCCATCGTAATTTCCGGCACTTGAGGCATTCCATCTTAGTTAGCAGCGCATCAAAAACCCTCTAATATTAATACACCACTTACCATCAGGTGGGCCGTTTGCTCGTCTGCTATCATTATTTTTTTAAAATATATTTTTATATAGCCTATAGGCTGTCCCACTGCTGGGCAAAGGCCTCTCCTCTCCTTTCCATTTTTCCCTATCCTCGGCGTCCTTATACCATCCTTTTTGGAAGTGGTCGTTATCGTCCTTCCACCTACGCCTGGGCCTGCCTCCTTATTTAATAAAAAAAATAAAAAAATTATGATCAATCATAGTCGACTGCGCAGGAGAGAGAGCGATGGCGCTCTTTGGTATCGGAGGCCAAGATCCACTTCGGGTCGCTGCGCCAGCGGAGTAAGTAAGTATTGTCGAAACCAAAATAAAATCGTAGGAAGAGCTTAGAAATGTATGGTAGTTATAGCCGTTAATTGTGGCTTTCTTTCTTTGGATTTCAGAACTCAGATTCAAACGTGTAGATTCATTTACAAAATGCGCTGTAACATTCACAATGAATTCATACTTATTGAAACATAACGCAGCTTACTATAATGACTATAGGTAAACAGAGGGCGAGCATGCGACGGGCTTGGCCTGCCGTACGCCGCATGATCGCCCTCTGGCGTCCCGCCCCGCGCCCCTCTTGCCGCGCATGCGACCCCACAGTTAATCGGTTTACCTGTAGCTGTTAGTCCGTGACCGCTTTGTATAAAAGCGGGTTTAGTCCTTCATTAAAAAAAAATGAAGATAAAGTTCGTATTTAAGCCAGATCGATGAAAAACAGCCACATATGGCCTTTTTTTCATCGAACTTGTTCTGATTTTTTTTTAATGTACGACTAAATCCGTATTTATACAAAACGGTCAATCTCACCTTGCGGTAAGTGACGATGAGGCCGAAGCTGGAGCACACGGGTTTACTGGATCTTCTATAAATCCTGTCGAAACACATCAACGCCAAAGCGAAGATTTTATTAAACAGGACAGCCTATACATAAAAGTGTGGCCCTAAGGATTACTTACTTACTTACTCCGCTGGCGCAGCGACCCGAAGTGGATCTTGTCCTCCGATACCAAAGAGCGCCATCGCTCTCTCTCCTGCGCAGTCTCGAGCCAGTCAGGCGCCCGGAGCTCCCGCAGATCCTTCTCCACTAGGATTAACTCTGCAAAATGTGAAGAATGTCTGTTAAGTTTGAACGGAGTTAGAAGTATTGGATGCAGAGATTGACTGCATTATACTTAATGAATAAAGAAATGTTAATAATTACGTATAATATTTATCAGCCTGAGGAGGTTTCCTTACCTTATTTATTACGTTTTCATTTAAACATTACAAGTATGTAGCTCAAACACACGCTTACCTGAATATGAATGGTTTTGTACAAGGTTATTCTGAAGTAAGGGCTATGTACAAATTAATTATTTATCGTTATGTTTGTTACGTTCGTCATAAGAGCGTTGTATATTATTAGAAGTAATTTCTCAAAACTAAACGTTTGCAACGTAATCGCAGATACCGTTTAGTGTCAGTTATTAGTTATTACAGACTGATGTATGGCAAGCGAGCATCGGTGGCACAGTGGCTAGGACACCGGAATCCCATGCCGGTCCGGGTTCGAAACCATGCAGTGCCATGTACCTGATAGTACTGATGTCCTGGATGTTCCTGCGGGAGTTCCCCAGGGTTCAGTACTTGGACCAATATTATTCTTAATTTATTTAAACGATATACCGAAACAACCTCACACACAATTGGCTTGTTTTGCTGATGATACGGCATCCCTAACTTCCTCTGATGATATTGATATCATTATAAGCCGATTAAACTGGTCTATAGATCTATTGGTGGACTACTTCAAAAAATGGAAATTAAAGTTAAATGAATCCAAAACGGAAGCAATACTTTTCACCAGAATGAGAAAGATACCATCTAGACAACTTATCATTAATAACTATAAAATTCCTTGGAGTAATAGTGTTAAATATCTGGGCGTTAATTTTGACAGAAAATTGAACTGGACCACACATGTTCATGCATTACGCGATAAAGGCATTAAAGCTATGAATGCTCTTAGCCCTATTCTAAACAGAAAATCCAACCTCAGCGAAACTACCAAACTGCGTATTTATTCGACCTTAGTCCGTCCCTGTATTACGTATGCTGCACCGGTATGGAGCAGCACATGCAAAACCAATTTAGATAAACTCCAAGTAGTTCAAAATAAAGCCATCAAAATCGCATTTAATACTCACTTCCGCACTAACCTTAAAGAATTGCACCGGAAAATAAATTTATTGGATTTTATATACAAACAAACTATTAAATTCTACTTAAACAAAAATATAGGTCACCCGAATAGTCTAGTCTCATCTATCGGCAGATCGCGATTCCGTAACTTACCTTATATCGATACTTACAACAGGTATCGCCTCCCACATCACTACGTGCTCGGGGCGGACTGACGTCACGGATTACCTGCTGTCGGCCGCCAACCGATACTTGCACTCATTAACGTCCTTGCGGTGTAAGCATTAGAGATTGTTTTCCTAGTCTTTTTGTTTGCTGATTATTTTTTAACAATAGGCCTGTTTGTTGCGAGACCATCTGCACAACCTACCTACTTGCATAAAATAAAATAATACTATTCCTGATAAATATAAACATTTGTCTAAAATGTCTATAATATGTTTTAAGTGTGTGAAATATCTAAATTGTATGTGTGTAAATATGTGATTGACACAAACGGAACGAGTGGATCAGACAAAGGACGAAGCTTACAGACGTGGTAGACCTCATCGAAAGCCGGAAATGGAGATGGGCGGGACACATTGCACGGATGGATTGGGACCGGTGGACCAGAAGAACGCTTGAGTGGAGACCACGGCAAAACACGCGGGGACAAGGGCGCCCACCTATGAGATGGGTGGACGACATTCGGAGAATAGCGGGCCACAACTGGATGCGCACCGCCTGCGACTGTCGGAAGTGGAAGAAGTTGGAGGAGGCCTATGTCCGAAGGCGGACCACACGTGGCTGAGATAGATAGAAATATGTGATATCATTGTATAAGTTTTAAAAGCTATAAGTTTTATAACCTCGTAAACATAGGTACGCCGTGTTTTGGTATGCCGTGACCGTGTTGCCGGTGCTACTAATTATTGTGTTTTTATTTCAAATAAAGAAAAATAAAAGTGCCATGTACCAATGAGTTTTTCGTATTTTTCGAAGACTTACGTACGTTTACCGACTGCTCTAGAAAGGAAAACATCGTGAGGAAACCTGCGCATTAAGATGACCAGTGTGTAAAATGGTGTAGGCACAAAATATCATCACGGGTCGAAGTGCCGCTGGAGTTATTCCCGGCCCCCTATCATAAGGTAAGAAAATAAATGTATGGGAAAATGGTCACATCGCATGCGCCAAAGGCAGACGCAGTTTCCATAATAAACTTCTCTAGTGAGATCTACATAGCGATAAACCGGCCTAAATTGTACTTCACTAGTTCCTTTTCTATCTTTTGGTTGTTATTTTCTATTTTTGAAATAAAGTGTGTTTTACTTTTTACTTTAGAGTGGGTTACAAAATCTTTGGGTGTTTGCCTTCAACACCGTAATATGGGTTACTATTAATGGATAAGGATATTGTCGACTATTGGGTCGTTATTAGGGCACGGGTGGTGGTGTTGGGAGTGACCACTCTCGGTCCACTGGACCGTGAAGGACGCGCGGCACGGCTGTCTGTGGGCTCGTTTTGATTCGAAACGGGCTGTTGGCTATGACGTATAGTTGTAACATAGGGAGTTTTATTGAAGTGAAAACTTCTTTGGGAAGAAACTTCTTCTTTCACCTTGCGCTCTTTCTGAACAGTGAACCAAACTGAACCGTCACGCTCGAGTCGGTGACGCTGAATCGGGTATACTCGGCTCCATTCGACATTAAGCGCGCTCGGGTCGGTGACGCTGAATCGGGTATACTCGGCTGCATTCGACATCAAGCGCGCTCGGGTCGGTGACGCTGAATCGGGTATACTCGGCTCCATTGGACATCAAGCGCGCTCGGGTCGGTGACGCTTAATCGGGTATACTCGGCTCCATTCGACATTAAGCGCGCTCGGGTCGGTGACGCTGAATCACGTATACTCGGCTCTAGTCGTCATCAGCTGTCATCAGCCACGTTAACTGTCTAACAAGGAGTGCATTATTTCAAGAATTACGTTTTTATTATTATCTAAATCGTGCCTTGCGTGTGTTTTTTGTAAGTTTTCACTTCTATCGTGTGGTCATAAGCACACACCCTCTTTTTTTACACGTATTGCGAATCGATCGTTCTAAGAATCGGACGTTCCGCGAATCGAACGTTTGCGCTTGCATGACTTTTGCAAATTGAATATTCTGCGCCTAATTTTATCGACAAAAATAGAATTTGAACAATTTGCGTTTTGAACATTATGCGACGCGATGTATTAAACAAATTTCAAAATTGGTTTTCTATGTTTATGGCTTACAAAACGAACGGAAAACTTGTATAAAACCAATAATCAAAAAGAAAATAGGACAAGAAGAAATAGTGTATACGACTATGTAGAAAGAACAACAGTATCGTCGAGGTATAAAAACATAAATTGTTTTAAATTGTTTTCGTAGAGCCGTAACGTAGCCGCGTAGCACATCCGTAGCAAATAGAATCGTAGCACCACATAACCTCTACTTCAGGGGTTCCCAAACTTATTTTGTCTACCGCCCACTTTGAGAATAAATTATTTTTTAGCGCCCCCATTTTTTCCCCTACTTAAAAACGACTATAACTTCAAATTAAATTAATTAATTATTGTGAGCTATATTAGCGGAGATTAAACATTAATTCTAAACGAGACTTTTACTATAATTCGCAAGAGTTAACTTGAAACCTGAGCGCAGTCGGTAATACACAACGGCGCTCAGGTCTCAAGTTAACTCTTACGGGCTACACCTGCCAATGAGTTGTATGTAGTTGAGAGTCGAGAGCTCATGCAGTCGGTGTCTAAGAGGCCTCTTAGCTAAATGAAATTACAAATCACCCCCCAAGCCTCTACACAACGCCCCCATTTTTTTTCTGGGTCTCTTACCGCCCCCCTTTAGGCCTGCAGCGCCCACAAGGGGGCGTTATCGCCCACTTTGGGAAAGGCTGCTCTACTTGCTAGCTATACGTTGTTATTATTATTATCTCCAAAAGCTAAACCTTATGAGACGATAACAGATATCTTAGAACGTTTCATCGAATCCTTATTTACTTATTACTTAAATATCGAAATACGCCGAAGAACGTTCAAGAAAATCAAACATACAGCACTTGGTAAGATTTCTTCTACCGAAATGTGATGCCGGAGCTCCTACTACGATTTCTCGACAACTAAATCCAGTGTGAATCAAGTGAAAACCGTAGAACATAGTAAAGTTTAGCAATATCATCATCAGCAGCCCACTCTATTTATTTATTTTATTTTATTTATTTAGGTAAGCCAACAGCACATATATTTCACATTTCAAATCATCTTAATAAAATTGTACTTTTACTGATATATGTGCCAATTAAAGGCATACACAGCATTCACTAACACATCGGGTAATTACTTAGGTATAACATTACAATATAGGTCTAGTACCTTATACAACTAACTTATAACTAACTTATACACTCTAGTCCACTGCTGGACATAGGCCTCTCCCACGGCGCGCCATTGAGCCATATCTTCGGCTCTTCTCATCCAGTCGCTGCCAACCACCTTGCGCCGACAGTCGCTCCATCTAGCAGGGTCCCACCCTACGTTTGCCCAAACGCGGTCTCCACTCCAGGCTCGTCTACCCCAGCGAGCGGTTGTCGGTTCTGCGACAGATGTGACCGGCCCACTGCCACTTCAGCTTGCTAATCTTATGAGCTATGTCGATAACTTTTGTTCTATGCCGGATCTCCTCATTTCGGATTCGATCCAGCAGAGATACTCCGAGCATATTATTGTTTGACAATATATGACGGTATCAACAATACTCCGCTACACTGTACTCTACTATTTATTACATACGCATTGTTTTATATTAAGTTTTGTATAATAAAATAAAGTATATTCTTTTCTACTCATACAAATATCGCTGTGTAAAGGCCAACGCTTCACGAGGCGTAAACACGCGTGGGTGAGTCTATTTATTTATTTACTTCATGTTTATAATTTA
Source organism: Hofmannophila pseudospretella (assembly GCA_947369225.1). Taxonomy (NCBI): domain Eukaryota; kingdom Metazoa; phylum Arthropoda; class Insecta; order Lepidoptera; family Oecophoridae; genus Hofmannophila; species Hofmannophila pseudospretella. The sequence goes on from OX376324.1 coordinate 2,578,502, forward strand.
AGGGTTGTCCTAATTTACTAACTTTAATGAAATATCGTTTTATACCCAACAATTACAAAAAATTTCTCACTTGATTTTCACTTCGATTATGATATGAGTCACAAGTTTATTACGAGTTTCGGGACCCTTAGTAACCCAGAAACTGTAAGTTCGCGGATCACGTTCGACTCTCGGTGCCAATCGAGCAGATGCCTCTCAAATATTCAGAACTAATTCCAGATTCCGAATTCGGCGTAGAACTATAAAGTACGCAATGCGTTTGGATTGGATTGGATTTTGGTTTCGGGTTACTTGGTGGCAAAGAAACAGGGGCGTAGTCTTATGCCTCAAATATCGTACAAATCAATATCGGGTACGCCTCGTCTATGATTGTTTATGCATTCTACGAATTAATAATTTCAGACTACCTACGCCGTAGACTGCTACGAACTTGTAATCTTACGCCTTTACCATGTGTGATGAACTAAAGGTGTCAGTCAGTTTACTTAACCTTGGCTTAACTTTAGGTACGAGTACATATAACTAAACTATTATTATTTAACTACTAACAACAAACAGACACTACTAAAAATACCTAGTGAAGTTTTACGAAATAATATTTACAGAACTTACATGGAAAAGGATTTAGGGTAGTGATGTCCTGCTGAAAGTTTCTTGCGGCGCTTCTTTCCTTTCAGCTATACACCTTACGAGGCGGTGGTAGAGTAAAAAAATAGTGACGTTGTAAAAATGTACTTTAAGGTACTTACTTACAATAAAAACCGTTCTGATTTTTTTGATGTGTCTTAATGTGCAGAATCGCCTGGGGAGGTACCACCCTCTTACCTATTTCTGCCGCAAAGCAGCATTGCTGTGTTTCTGTCTGAAGGGTAAGACAACCAGCGAAGTTACCGACACATGAGTGCCAGTCCTCAGGGTTATCCATCCATCCATCCATCCATGTCTATGGACGATGGTAACCATTTACTACCAGGTGGACGGTTTCGTCTGCTGTCCTTATACAATAAAAAAGCCTCTGTCAACTCCCTAAAGGTCCAATGAACACACTATTACCCGACTATGCACAACAGATGTCATAACCTAACCCTTTGAATATAATTCAAGAACTGAATAACCCTATCACACACATCAATCGGGGCGCAATCTCTCGCGGGGACGTCACAAGGGCTCTCGAATCCCGGGATTTCGGGTGCGCCCTCCAGATCACCCCCGATTTGATAAAGCTTTGCGTCACTCGACCCCGGGTTCCGGGAAAAGACGTTATCAGGGTTAGATGCGGTGGCAAGTGACGTCCCTGTGGAAAGGCCATAAGGTATTAATAAAATAGGTTCCAATCCAGTTTAGAATTGCTCCTTTTGAGCTTGAAACGCCGGACTCAAATCAAATTTTAAACCAAGTTTAAGATAATTTATTGCGCAAAATTAATGAAACTGGTGATCTGATTACAATGAAAATGTAACAACGAGATAAAATACAGGCGACTCTATAGCCATTTGTGCATTTTAACGACATATCGCTCAAATTTCGACTCAAAGTGGACTTAAAGTCATAAACAGCACAATGTTGTCATCATCATCAGCTTCTCATCCAGTCGTTGCCAGCCACCTTTCGCAGATCGTCGCTCCATCTAGCAGGGACGCCCGTCCCACACTACGTTTGCCCAAACGCGGTCTCCACTCCAGAACTCGTCTACCCCGGCGGCTGCGACAGACGTGACCGGCCCACTGCCACTTCAGCTTCCTAATCTTATGAGCTATGTCGATAACTTTTGTTCTATGCCGGATCTCCTCATTTCGAATTCGATTCAGCAGAGATACTCCGAGCATAGCTCTTTCCATAGCACGCTGAGCAACTTTCAATTTGTAAACCAGTCGCAGCGTCACGTTTTATACACAACTAATTCTTACCACAGAAATCTGACTAGTATAACTAACTCTCTCCCACGTCCATAATTCCCGAGGGGATAGACAGAGGAACCACCTTCATAAGTAGTTCCCACTTTTCGCTGTAAGATTTGGTGGACAAATCAGACTAGTAGCGGAGTTCGTTCCAAAATCTTTGGTTCATGTTTACTCCAAAGACTCAAGTACGCAGTCAACTCTAAAACCGCAAAAAAAGCTGTTAAATACATAAGCTCAATAACTACACGACCAAAACTCAGAATCTCTCATATCGGTGCTTTTCTCTTTGATAAGCCTTACTACAATCTTGTAGATAGAAGACTATATTATGACATAAGTCTAGTCCAAAGGTACAAATAATGTCTCAAAACCACTCAAACTCGAAATTCCCGCATAAGGTAACACAGCTCATTCAAATTCGCGTGCGCACCTGTCAGCAAATTGAATAATGTCGGAGGCACTCGCAGACGAGAGGAAGTTACGGGTGCTGGAGTGCTCTGAGGGTGACGACTTGCCAACTGCGGTGTAGTGGTTGTGGGCACGCGTCGGTCGCACTGTGGGTTGGGATGTGTTCTCTCGTCTGTGTTGTGGTAATATTTTTTTAAACAAATGTTGCCTTTTGTTAGAAGTTTCCAAGCCCGTGTGATTATCTTCGGCCTCATCGTCACTATCAGTTGATATTGGGGTTAAAAGTCGCATTATAAAACCTTTGGTAGTAAGTTATCAGGTTATAGCTAGGTAGGTAATTTTTTAGGTCAAGTTGTGTTTGGTGAAATAAATTAGGACAATTTCAGTAAAATATGCGACTTTTCAGTTGATCGGCTTTTATTAGACCGATGTCAATTTAAAATTCAGAACATGTGGTATTTAGATTGGTTTTTCATGACAATTGTGGAAGAAGAACTAAGATAAACTACGATGGGTTTTGTAAAAAGTGTAAAAAAATTACTTTAGGTTAAATTCCATATGAATTTTCATAATAACATTAGCAGCTTTATGTAATATTTTCACAGATTACCAAAATGCATGTCATTGTGACGGAGTGGTCCACGACATTGGTCCAAAGGTGGATTCGATCCAGCGACGATTGCGCCGCTGTCTCATTCCTAGCCATTTGAGCCATTGCATACATACCTACTTCTGCTTTACATCAGCTTTTAATGCATGTCCTTTTAAAGAAATTCCTTGGTCCTCCTCAAACAACTAAAGCAAGCCCTACATAATTATTAAAAACACATTTTTGTCTAACATTGCATGGTCTTTTGTTACGGTACCGTTGTATCTATAATGGCTTTCTTTCTTTTTGTCCCATTTTAGTGCACAATATTTACATATTAAACGGTAAACTGCAGGGAAAGGTCCTGTTATGACAAGAAAAAATGGTTTACTTTCGGGATCTACTTTTTACCGATTGTAGAGCAATTGCCGTTCCGTTTCTGCCTAAGCAAATAAAGACATTTTTATTATTGCTTACTTTTTTAAATTCTACGTTACCGTTATGCAAAAAGAACAAAAAGTGCGAAATTTTATAACTGTCTAGTCGTAAAGTAAATTAAGCTTTACTGCGCGTCGGGACGGCTTACCGCAGTCCGTTGCTGGGCGAATAAAAATGTTTCAAACTACGATTTGCAAATGCAAAACATCTAGATATCCTACAATTACATACCAAAAAAATACTGTACCAAAAGTTAGTCTGGAAAATATTAATCGTTCACACTAAGTTTTCGTACAATAAAGTGTAACGGGTGACGGGTTGAGGATGTCCTCAAGTGAGCTATCCACGCACCTACTTTATAGTCTTTACTTTATTATTTTTATTTTTCAAATAGGCATAAGTTTTTTTGTCATTACATTCAATAGTATTTTTTCATAACTCAATATTGTACAACAATCAATTTTCTACTTCCTAACCATGCTGTGTTTACACGTTAAGGGTTACGACCTAGCTCATAACTTTATATTGATTTTTCTGTAATTTATATGGTTGTAATCTGTTGTGTTTAACTAATAAATAAATTAAATTAAATTATTCGTTTAATTATTAATTCATATTCCATATTTATCATATATTAGGAGTCAGTCGTATGGTTTCAGATATTGAATATCCGTTACGATCTAAAGACGTGACGGTTCTAACACTTTAAGCAACTGCCATCTTTATAATAATGCTCTACCGAAATTAATTAAATATTTATCTCGTTAGGTATTTTATTATTGGAAAGTTTCAGAGAAAAAATGGTGTCTATGATGACCGTCATAAACAATAATAAATATTTGACTGCAATTCAGCAGTGCATACGACTTGGACATACAACAAACATGCAATATCTTCACGCTATGTCCCTACAACATATAATGTTACTATTAAAAGGCAAGCTCTAGTACCATATGTGATATTAGAAATTACAATAAACTACCCAATAGTTTCGACAGCGGGCGTTAACCTCATTAACCCTAAAACAGCCGACAACCCGAGTCCCTCTTTTCCGCAATCGTACTGTATAGACAGTCATCATCATCATCATCAGCCTTCATCATCAGCCTATTAATGTCCCCACTGTTGGGACACAGGCCTCTCCTTGCACAAGGGGGTACGGGCCATGATCCACCGAGCGGGCCCAGTGCTGATTGGTGGATTTAACACGCCTTTGATATTTTTTAATTTCCTCAGACATGCAGGTTTCCTCACGATGTTTTCCTTCACAGTTAGACCAGTCGGTAAATGTACATAAATCTTCGAAAAAATCCGAAAAACTGATTGGTACATGGCATGGTTTCGAACCCGGACGTCCCGTAGTATAGACAGTACTTTGTGGTAAAATAACACAGTAGGAAAAAAACACTCCTTTTGTGAAGCTAATTCTACACTATCAAGATGGATGCATACAGCAACGAGCTAAATCCGGTTGGAGCTGGATCCGGCAGCCAATTAGCGGATCCTGCCGGTTTTACCCCGTAATTACCTGAATCAGTTCGCAAGAGCGATCCTGTCGCCTGATTTAGACGTAAGGAACAAGGGACTGCTATTAACTGACAAACTATTGAAAACAGAAACCCCATAATATACGAGAAAGCCGCCTGCCGGCGTCTGTATTTCCCGAAACCTTCAACCTTGGGATCTTCAAGGCTATCTAGGAACTTGAAAAATTGGCTAAAGTATAGTTATATTCCTCTATTTGAATAACAAATACTAAAACTTGCTATATCTGTAATAGTTTGTAAGTTGCGAGCAAAAAAAGATATAAGTTTTTCATTACCATTCAAAACTTACAGAAAGCCCTTATAATACCGATCCCTATAGATACAGCGAGACCCGACTCGCACTTGGCCGGACTAAGGCCTGGACTACATGCGCCGGTTCCAGCCCCGGTTCGTTTCGCTGCAGCCAATCACGAGGCGCTGATTTCAAGTGGGGGGAGGGCGAAACGCTTGTGATTGGCTGCAGCGAACCGAACCGGCGCTGGAACCATCTCCATTCCGCCTTCGGACTCCAGGCGCGGGGAGGAGTTCCATCCTTATGTTGTTGGCAGTCTCTCTTCCAGACAACCTTTAATGAAAAATAAATTAAAAGACTTAAATTTAATGACTTCGTATAGTAAAATCCATTCGCTCAAATCGTAGCGCTCTTTGAAAATGTCGCCCGCGCTTGCGCCTTTGTTAGTCAAACGATGGATCAAATCAAACAAATCAAAATGTTTTTATTGTCAGTAAGTACCTTATAGTACATAGATAGATAGAAATATTTTATTGTACACAAAATCAGGAAAAGTAAAAACTACGGGAATAATAGTACATTTACAACGTATTTTTTTTTACAATGGTTGATCGTGTAATGTTAATAAATCAAGGATAAGTGTATTTAAAAGTCCATACGCTAAAATAGTCTCGCAAAAAGCGAGAAGATTTGAACGAAGTAACTTTTTTTAAATTTTTTATATTGTCTACTAAACCCGCATTTGAACTCGATCTCGCCTGATGGTAAGCGACGATGAGGTCGACGATGGAGCATGCGGGTCCAGTAAATGCCTATTCACTCTGGCCTTGAAGATCCCAAGGTTGTAGGTTTCGGGAAATACAGACGCCGGCAGGCTGTTCCATTCCTTAGCCGTTCGCATAATGAACGAAGAAGCAAATCGCTTCGTACGAGCAGATGGGATATCAACAACGTAAGGATGGAACCTCTCCCCGCGCCTGGTAGTCCGAAGGCGGAATGGAGATGCTGAAATTAGGTCGTGCAATTCCGATGCGCACTCTCCGAAATGTATCCTATAAAATACAGATAGACAGGCAACCTTGCGCCGATGTTCCAGACTTTGCAGTCTAGCTTCCACCACGATTCGTCACCTATAAGGCGCTCAGCGCGTTTCTCCACTGAGTCAAGGGCAGCCAGTTGGTACTTAGCTGAGCCGTCCCACAGGTGGCAGCAGTACTCCATGCACGACCGGACTTGGGCTTGGTAAAGGTTTAAGAGCTGTCCCGGCATGAAGTACCGCCTAACCTTACTCAGGATGCCCAATTTTTTGGCTGCGGTCTTAGCTTTTGACTCAATGGAGCGCCCAAAGTTAAGATTGGAAGTCAGATCCAACCCTACAAACAAGGTTAATCATGTTAGGACTAAATAATTGTACATAATAACATCTGTATGTAACTCATGATTATGCACAAATGAATTATGATGTTGTCACACACAAAGTTTACGGCACAGCGTCCCTGTACCTGTTCCATTTTTAGTGACGTCTATACTTTTTTGTCCAAAGTTGTTTATATATATCATTAGAGTGAGTGTAACTTCTTACCGAGTCATTGACATTTCATAAGAGAATCTGTCCATGTGTTAAAAACTAAAACCAACATCGTCGGTACCACGATGTCACAAAGTAGAAACATAGATAAGTAAATAACAGAAAAGAAGCTACTTACTAGCATTTTTGCACGCCACGCGCTTTCATTTGCACTTACCGTACTCCTATAGACCGATCGAGATAGACTTTGTCTGCGGATTACTCTAATAGAAATGAAATATATTTCATTTGTAGAGCAGTTGTATTTTGGCATGAATATTTCTTGAAAAGTATTGCAAATGGAATCAGATTTTTTTATTGTAAGTAAGTACCTTAAAGTACATTTTCACATCGTCACTTTTTTACTCTACCACCGCTAAGGAAGATGCTATAGCTGAAGGAAAAGAAGCGGCGCAAGAAACAATCAGCAGCCATCTTTTAAAATAAACATACTTAACAATATTTATGAATACAATTATGTATGAATATAATCATATACACGCTGTGCAGAGCTGGAGCTGAATTTAGGACCAAACCTCTTTATCATTTAAATAGTCATTTATTTTATATTAACCCTTTTTACATATGGTCTGTTTTATATGGGTCTTAAATTTTATCTCTGTCATATTTATATAACATATATTTATTATGAAATATTACAGTTTTTTCTTTCTTACTACTTGAACTCGTAAAGTCGGGTTCACGGGGATTTTTGAGACCATGTTCAGAATGATCTCGTGAAACTGTATACAAAATTCAGTTTTGTTGGATTTATCTGCAAGATCCATCGAGCATTTTATAACCGGTCGCTACATTAATCCGAGCGATCGCCGCAACCCTCTGTACACGGTGCGTGGGATGTTTTTGTGTGAGTGCCTCGCGGCAGAACGCTGGACACCTTCAGTTCTGTCACATATCAATTTTGTAACGATATGGCTCGGTTAGATACCACTTCAATGGACCGGTGCTATAAACGTTTATTATTAGTGCTAGAGTCGGGACATCGCGTAGACTCCCCACATCCTGCCGTTATCCCAGATTATGCCAGCACGCGCTGTGACTCACATGTCACGCGGTGTCATTGATGAAACTGGTGTATACAAAATTTGGACACCATATGACCCAAAAATAGATATAAAAACACTTTATTATTGTACTTACACAATTACAGGAATAGAAGCATTGTAAATACAGTGGTATTATGTGTCTGTTGTGAGAGCGTCGGTGGCGTCGTGGCTAGGACGTCGGACTCCCATGCGGGAGGTCCGAGTTCGAAACCAGGCATTGCCATGTACTAATGAGTTTTCGGTTTCTTCGAAACACTTACGTACATTTACCGACTGCTCTGACGGTGAAGGAAAATATCGTGAGGAAACCCGCACACTGAGATAACCAGTGTGTGAAATGGGGAAGGCAAAGGCAAACCACTCAATTAAATCTGCCACGAGAGTGGTTCTATGTGATTAATTCCTTAGAATGATCACGACCCTCAGCAATGACGAACACGACTTAGAAGAGAGGTATTGTATAGTGTTCTGAGGGCTTATCCAGTTGGATTTTTTGACATTTACGAAACGAAAATCTCTCGAAGAACGAGGTCTGAGACATGCTGGGTTTTCAAGGCTTGCTTGCCTTTCTTGTCGCTTCGTCTCTATCGTCTAGCATACGGAAACCATCACAAAACCATTTACCACACATTTCCGATCATCTCCGGAAGTTTTTGAGACTCACTGCATAATTCCGCAGCTCTCTCATTAATCTGACACCTGTAATAGAGTAGTCCAAGCATGGAACCAGCTCTCCGATGATGTTGTGTGTGCCCCTTCAGTGAACTCCTTTAAAAATAGACTAGACAACTGGTTTAAAAAGCAGTGATAAATAACTCTAATTTTAATCTTATAACAATGTTTTAGTGCAAATATTTAATTTAAATAAATAACAATGACTGACTGTGTAAAAACTGTAAACTGTGAAATCTATAAAATGATACTAAGAACTTATAACTTTACAACACTATGACATAGACGCATCAGCATATATGCTGCCTGTCTATAAATATATAATAATAGTGCAAACAGTCAAAACTACACCAATCATTATGTCATCTACAGGAGTAATCCCAAACACTCTTCACACCGGCCTCAAAACACTTGGCATGCTCGCCCTCTCTGTCGCAATAAGTTTTTATTGAGCTTTCATGATAATTTTAGAACTGAAATTTCTTGACAATACCACGGGTCCTATTGAATTATGAAAAGATGGAAAATATAGGTAGCTTCATGTGTGACCACCTGTAATATTACTTTACCCTAAAATGCTTAACATATTTTTGGCGGGCCCTTCGCACTTCGCACCCTTCGACCGGATGTCGAGCCGTTACGCAATATTTGCCAATATGGCGGCGTGTCACTTCCGGTCCTCGGCGGAAATAGACATTAACAGCGGAAAAGGCTTGAGTACATCGCCTGGCGAATTGACTGTTTGGACTTTTTGCCGATATACGGTTATTATTGTATACCTAGATCAGAAACTAGAAAACCCTGTCAAGAGAGCGCCATTGGTAGTTTTATGATCCAAGTACTCGTACGAGTATATGTTATTTTTTTAATTTATATTTATTTACTACTAAACCCGCTTTTGGCCTCGATCTCGCCTGATGGTAAGCGACGATGAGGTCGACGATGGAGCATGCGGGTCCAGTAAATGCCTATTCACTCTGGCCTTGAAGATCCCAAGGTTGTAGGTTTCGGGAAATACAGACGGCAGGCTGTTCCATTCCTTAGCCGTTCGCATAATGAACGAAGAAGCAAATCGCTTCGTACGAGCAGATGGGATATCAACAACCTAAGGATGGAACCCCTCCCCGCGCCTGGTAGTCCGAAGGCGGAATGGAGATGCTGGAATTAGGTCGTGCAATTCCGATGCGCACTCTCCGAAATGTATCCTATAAAATACCGATAGACAGGCAACCTTGCGCCGATGTTCCAGACTTTGCAGTCTAGCTTCCACCAGCGTTTCGTCACCTAAGGCGCTTAGCGCGTTTCTCCACTGAGTCAAGGGCAGCCAGTTGGTACTTTGCTGAGCCGTCCCACAGGTGGCAGCAGTACTATGAAAAAAATAGTACAATTTAAATAAATTAAAAAAAGCCGTGAAATTGTTTTTCACCTCTTTTTCTAATTTTTTTTAAGTATACCTAGCATACCTAGCAACACCGGACGACAATGGTGAGGGACAGGGAAACTGGAGGAAATTGGGGAATGAAACATTGACATACTTATTAAAATTTAATATAATAATGACATGTTAATTTTATCTTAATTTATGAATAATTGTATATGAGCAGTAGGAATTAAAGACAGTTTTTATTTTTTATTTATTTTATTTTATTTATACCTAGCATGAGATATAATAAATAAAAATAGTACCTACCATTTAATTTCGCAAAATGGCGCGGGTTTTTTAGATCCTTGTCAGCAGCTTGTCAGTTCATTACTTTATTATGTCCGCCTCGAATAATATGTGGCATGACAGGTAAGTGGGGTAGAATCTTAAGGACGTAAGCTCCCGTCAAAGTTGTCAATTTTGGACAACTTTTATTACCAATTCTGTCTCATGAACAGTATCAGCGAGGAACTTCAAAATTGGCTAGTATATTTAAACAACAAATAGGTAATTCCAACTTGATACATCTATGTAATGTAAGGGGGGTCACCGACATCTAGACCTCCAAATGTCAAACTCACCTGCACGTGGTGCATCCTGCCGATTAACGAACGAGTCCCTGGCGACCGACTAGTGGCGGTATAACCACTCAAATTCTGGCTGGGTCAAAATACCAGAAGCACGATGACGGGCAGCAGCGTCATCGGGGCAAGCGACCCGGCTACTGCGATCGCCAACCCGCAGGCCTAGCGTGGCGATTATGGCATTACCTCCCATGGATAGCGCACAAAGAAAACGGCCCCCAGTTCCCGGCCGCCCCACTATCTGCGCAAGGTGGCTGGCAGCGACTGGATGAGAAGAGCCGAAGATCGGGCTCAATAGCGCGCCGTGGGAGAGGCCTATGTCCAGCAGTGGACTAGGGTAGGCTGCTGATGAACTTGATACATCTATGTTTATTTACGCATATTTCTAACGTAAAATCTTTTTTATTTGCAGGTATGTACGAGTATGCGGCTATAAAGTATGCTGTTATTGTAAGTACCTAGGTACTGAATTAATTTTCAGATTTCCTGAACTTCCATCTCTTATGCATCCAAATATAGACTCTTCCGTAAAACACACCGATTATTTACATTTTGGTAGAGTTCTTTTTCCATCTGTTTAAAAAACCACTCCTTAAATAAATCGGTAAGGGTAAATATATATAGGGGTATATACACCCCTATATATATTTACCCTTACCGAGTAAGGTTCCAAGATGTTTTGCAGCTCATTATTTGTACAGGGCCCTTAACTTGGGGCCAGACCCCATTTAGCGGAATCAATTTCCTTTTGATCCCATTAGCTTTATTTACGGGCTCAATATCGGCCTCCGTGTAGTGATGCGCAAAGATCGGCTCGGTCTCAGTCTTGGAAGACCAACCAGGAACCGAAAGCGGTTATATAAATCTTATTTTTAGGTTTTGTATTCAATTCTGCATGTGCTTCAAAATAGATTATATCAGGTAACTTTTTTCGGTCTCTGAGGCCAAATCCTTCGGGGACTCAATAACAATATCTTGAATCTCATTCCTGAGAGTAACAATTCAAGATGTGTTCCATCCCATGAGGAGAGGAGGGTAGATTTGAATGCCAAACGTGACAACCTGAAGGTCAAGCCTACCTACCTATAGTTTAGTTTTAGTTTTTTTTTATATTTATCTTTTAATAACAAAGTTACGCTTAGATATGTAGCTACCTACCTACAGAATGGTATCGCACCTAGTAACAGTCCAAGGGCGGAATTGTGCTCCGAGCGCCGGTGAAAACTAAACAGCGTTTTGCCGACTCGCGCATGCGCAAAGCCTTTCTTTTGTAAATACTTATTCAATGTTTTCCATTTACTTTACTTCTGTATATAGTCACTAGTTTAGAGCCTTTCTTGTATCATATATGTAAGCACTTTTTGTAAATAAATTAGTCCTTCTACTTCACTACACTCAACAAGAGTTTTATTATAATTAGCGCATCCCCGCTAAAGATACGTCATGGTACAATTAATATCCGTTATATTACAACATTAAATTATTACTTACATGCTACTAGCTGCTGTAAAAGGGCATTGTCAAAAGAAAAAGAAAAACCTTGTACTATGTCGACGGAGTCTACGACATTCGGCGACGATTGCGGCGCAGTTTCGTCATCAAACCTTTGAATCATTGTCGGTTTTGCCAAAAATAATTGAGAAATTTGCAAAAAATCAACTAGATACCTACATTCTTTTGTTATTGATACTGAGTGATCTGGTAGTCATCAAAATATGTGAATACATATGTCAGTGTCACTCTAACTCATCTTAAAAGTTCTAGTGATGTCCAGATGCAAGACCAAACTTGGTACATTTCTTTTGAAAGTGGTAAACCATATACATTACAGATTACAGAGTATAATTGAATAATTATACTCTGTAATCTGTAATGTATATGGTTTAATGTAATGTAATGTATATGGTCTTTTGAAAGTGGTAAACCATATACATTACAGATTACAGAGTATAATTGAATAATTATACTCTGTAATCTGTAATGTATATGGTTTACCACTTTCAAAAGAAATGTTCCAAGTTTGGTCTTGCATCTGGACATCACTAGAACTTCATCAGCAGCTTCTAAAGATTAAAGTATGTTACTTATTACAAGAATTGACTTCGTTCGCACTCATAACTTTTGAATCAGACTATCTCAATTCTTTTCGGCTTTTTTCGGTTCAGTGCCTGAAAAATACACAATTCTCCTTTTCAAAAAACAAGTAAAAGATCACTACCTTTCTCAAATTTGTTTCCTGTTATGTCATCCATCTTAGTTTGTTAATATTTATTTATACCTATATATGTATGTATATTAATGTAACAGTAATGACCTACGGAGCCGAAACGTGGACACTGACGGTGCGACTGGATCACAAATTGGAAGTCGCTCAGCGTGCTATGGAAAGAGCTATGCTCGGAGTATCTCTGCTGGATCGAATCCGAAATGAGGAGATCCGGCATAGAACAAAAGTTATCGACGTAGCTCATAAGATTAGCAAGCTGAAGTGGCAGTGGGCCGGTCACGTCTGTCGCAGAACCGACAACCGCAGGGGTAGACGAGTTCTGGAGTGGAGACCGCGTTTGGGCAAACGTAGTGTGGGACGAGCGTCCCTGCTAGATGGAGCGACGGTCTGCGCAAGGTGGCTGGCAGCGACTGGATGAGAAGAGCCGATGATCGGGCTCAATGGCGCGCCCTGGGAGAGGCCTATGTCCAGCAGTGGACTAGAATAGGCTGCTGATGCATGTATGTTTATTATGTATTGTATTTTTAGAGATATTTATTATTTATTTTATAGTTATTGCATATATGTACTGCATATTTATTATAGTTTATTTATTGTAATTTGACGTACACACTATGTCGGTCTACCTTTAAATTATAACGCATCTTTAACTATCGCGGGTTTGCTGGAAGAAATCTCTTTTAGAGATAAGTTCACCCTTTGTACAATGTATCATTTTAATTGTTTTTATTAAGTCTATTGTTGTACAATACAGTGTAAAAATGAAAAAAAAAATGGAAAAAAAGAAAGAATAGGAATCGTTTCTCGTTTATTTGAAAAGAAACGGAACCCTTATAAAATCACTTTGTGTTCGGTCGTGTTTCTTATCATTTGATTATCTCGGGATTTGATAAAGGTATCAAAGAAACATACATAAAATCTCGATAGGTAAACAAAGATTTAAGAGAAAAGTGTATGAATGAAATCTAATTCTAACTAAAATTGGTAGAATTTTTAGCCTTTGTTAAAAGAGCGTCGGTGGCGTCGTGGCTAGGCGTGGCTAGTATACAAAATTTGGACACCATATGACCCAAAAATAGATATAAAAATACTTTATTATTACACAATTACAGGAATAGAAGCATTGTAAATACAGTGGTATTATGTGTCTGTTGTGAGAGCGTCGGTGGCGTCGTGGCTAGGACGTCGGACTCCCATGCGAGAGGTCCGAGTTCCAAATCATGCAATGTCATGTACCAATGAGTTTTTCGGTTTTTTTGAAGACTTACGTACTTTTATCGACTGCTCTAACGGTGAAGGAAAATATCGTGAGGAAACCTGCACACTGAGATAACCAGTGTGCGAAATTGGGAAGGCAATGACAAACCACCCCATTAAATCCGCCACTAGAGTTGTTCTGAAATGTATTATTATAAAGGAAGTAGTTTTTTTACACTTATTATGTATTGAGATATTTACAAATATAAAATAAAAAATTAAAAAATACTAATGAAATTTATGTAAAATATCTTAATCTAAATTCGAACAGAGTTTATTGAATTTCAAAAGTTAGTATCTAGTGTTTTTTAGGTTGGGTGAAATATGATTAATGTTATTATTTATGTTATGTTCTATGTGATTAATTCCTTAGAATGATCACGATTCTCAGCAATGAGGAATACGACTTAGAAGAAGCAGAAGTTATATAATCGTATTATGAAGAATTTCTACTACATATAGTCGCCGTAGAGTGAAAACCTCGGTAATGATTTTTTGAACATTTCAGTTCATTTTTAATTTTACGTCACGTCAGTATCACTCTAACTCATCTTAAAAGTTTCACTCAAACTCGGATTTAATGTGGTACGTGTCTGGCGAGGATTTCTTTCAAGAAATGAACCAAAACGAAAAGGTGGTAGAATAGAAATCCATTACCGAGGTTTCCACTTTACCCATATAAGGTGAAGCGTAGCGAAGAGAAATCGGGAAGATTTGAACTAGTTTCTATGAAAATAAGTCTGGTTTTGGTATAATAGAACAGATAGATAGATAGATTAATACTTTATTGTACACAAGAAATTTACATAGGAAAGGAAACATAGAATAAGTGTACAAAGGCTTATAGCTCAGAGCGATCTCTTCCAGGTAACCTAGGCGATAGAAGAATTATTAATAGGCTACCGACAGTGCAGAAGAGTGAAACATGAAATAATTGTTGGTTTTTTTAAATATCTACTAGACCTCGGATGGAGAAAAAAATTCGTGGGGCGCGTTCTTTCCTTCATGCAGTCTATCCTAAGTATATTCCACCGTTAAAGCGTTTATCACATCAGCTTTTTTACACTCTTTATTCTAAAACTAGCTGTTGCTCGCAACTTCATTCGCGTTCCATACTAACTTTACCCCCACATTTGACCCATTTTTAAGTAATTTTCAAAACGTCTATGGCCTTGATGTCATTCTGGACCTATTTAAATATATCCGTGAAAATTCCATCAAAATCTGTTCAGTAGTTTTTACTTGATGTGCGTTCAAACAGACAAACAAAAACACTCCTTTACAATTTTATGATATGTAAGTAAGAATAGATAGTTTATGTTATGTAAGTATACATAGTTTTTCACTTAGCACGACATTTGCAACATTCCCGCAACTTGATGACGTCAGCTCTGACGTCACAGCTGCTCGTTGTTCCGGTTCATTTCCTACCGGAAGCACCTCGGCAACCATCTTGTTGCGGCCACAATACACGGTGTGAGGGAAAACGTAGCGTTCATTTAAAGGGGTGAAAGTATCCATGAATACGATGAACTTTATAACCTAAAATATTTTTATTTATTTGGGGATTTAGTTTTTGGTTTCTATGTTTTAATAAATAGTTATAGTGCACTCATTTATGGTGTGGTTATGAAGCGAATTTTCGCAATGTAATTGTACATAGCATAATGAACTTTATGTCAATTGTGTAACATACAAACTAAATACGAGCCAAAAAAGAAAAGTAGCTAGGGGAATTCTCGAGAATGCGCGAGGGTTCCCCGGAAGACGCGCGACCCTTTTTTGCCTCTTATTTAGTTTGTATTTTACACAATTGACATAAAGTTCATTATACTATGTACAATTACGTTGCGAAAATTCGCTTCAATTCCATTCCGCGGCAATGTAAATTGAGCCTTAGAGTTCCAATCACAGACTAGTAGCGCTCTCTCCTTTAGAATTATGATATGAGCACTGACAGCGAGCCAAGGCTTTTTACAAACGCACATATAATTTTGACAAGTTCCATACATTTGGCATATAACAGCGCCAACTGGCAGACGCGCTTTCCATATAAAACTTTTCTCATAAAATTCAAATAACTAAAAATTCATGTGGACTTTTATTTATTATGAAATACCATTTTCTGAACAGTCCTGAGGATATCTACAATTAATCGTCCATTTACAGGACACCGTGTATATTTTACTGCAGTCCCCTTAATCCAAACCTTTGTACCCTTTGTAGTCCGATATTTATCTCAGCGTTCGGATTATTTGTTATTTTCGTACAAAAGGAATTTATTTATTCGTACTCCTTATTGTATGTTCTAGAATTTCTAAGAAATACACTCAATATTCGCACTTACTCTTGTGTTAGCGAGCGGGTGTTACGACGAAAAATGTTTGCCGAAAAATGAAAACAGATATCAACTGGATATGAACAAGGATAGAGGATAAAGTGAAATATTTTTGTTTCAAGCTGTGGATCCTGCGAAATGGTTTATACCCAAGGGACCAATACATACGTCCGGCTCACGTTTGCCTAAAACTTTTATTCTGTACAATACCTACAATACTTTATAGGATGTTAAGTTTACACGCACTTCCACATGGCAGTAGATAGTTACATACTTATGATATGAAATTGGTTAATTTGCACTGAGAGCGTTTGTACAACGTTATTATTAAACTCGTACATAGTAGATTATATTTGTTATTAATTTAAAAAAATAAATTATAATCAATATATTTTTGTTTGCTACACCCATTGAGTAGAATTGTGTTGAAACGTAGCGCGAGCTGTTGTTGTCTCCGTCACCTGAGGGCGCCGGAGAGGAGCGACGTGCCGACACACGGTGAATGCGACGTACAAGCCTCATACCCCACACCCCCTCCCCCCAGTAACCTATGAACTATACTTTTAAGTATAGTTCATCACACCACTAAGTCCGCTGTCGCATCAGCGGCACCCATCACCGGTGAGCGGTATCTCACCGAGACCCGTCCGGGCAAGAGGTCTCACCTCCAGGCCCGCACCCTCTCTCCCTTCGTGGATTTACAAAGAGAGGAAGACCCCTCATTCATTCATTGTTCTATTTATACTGAATCCCTTGACATTTGTAATATATTTAATAATTATTTTATAAATTTGACTAATAAACAAGTTACGAATACGAATAAAAATAATTTAAAACTCAATAATTTGGCGAAACATAACAATACTATTTATTTGAAACCAGTAGATGATTGCGAAATCTACAAAATTATCAATTCCTTGAACAATAGTAAAGCTAGCGGATACGATGGCATAACTACCAAAGTTTTAAAATTAGTGGCCTATTACATATCTTCTCCCCTTGCTCATATAATAAACTTATCATTTAATGAAGGACGGTTCCCAGAAAGCTTGAAACTCTCAATTATTAAACCGCTATTCAAAAAAGGAGACAAACAAGATCCCTCTAATTATAGGCCTATCACCATCGTTCCTATTCTTTCTAAAGTTTTTGAAAAGGCATTATTAGCTAGATTAGACGAGTACATAGCTAAACATAATATACTGCGAGATGAGCAATTTGGCTTTCGTAAGAAAAGTTCCACCACACTTGCCTGCTTTAATCTAATTAAAATGGTTACTGAGAGTATTAATGGAGGCACTCCAATAATAGCAGCATTTCTCGATATGAGTAAAGCATTTGATTTCGTAGACCACTCAATTTTATTAAAAAAATTAGAGCTCTATGGTATCAGAGGAAATGCACATAGCTGGTTGGAAAGTTATCTGGGGGGTCGGAAACAATGCACAGAAATTGTAAAAATTATGCAACACCGAAAGATGATAGTAAAGGCAAATTACAGATCAAATTTTTTAATAAATAATTTTGGCGTGCCACAAGGCAGTATTCTTGGCCCTTTACTATTCATTTTGTATATTAACGACCTTCCCAGTGCCAGTCCACATAAGTGCCTACTTTTCGCAGACGACACTACTCTTATTGTTAAAAGTAATATAAAACACTCACTTCAAGCAACCGTGAACACAGCACTGTCGGATATGATAAACTGGATGGATCGTAATAACCTTAGCGTTAATTTAAATAAAACAAAAATAATACAGTTTCGCTCTTATAATACCAAACCCTTAACAACCGATTTTAAATTTAATGACATACAAATTGACGAAGTTGACACATTTAAATTTCTTGGACTACATATAGACAGTCATCTTAATTGGAAACAGCAAGTAGACTCAATTTGCCTAAGACTCGACCGCTTTGCTTTTGCTCTTAAAAAGTTAAGGCAAACAGTCTCAATTGAGGCTGCTCTTCTGGCATACCATGGTTACGTCTCTTCAGTGCTCAGCTATGGACTCATAATGTGGGGCAACTCTGTGGACATGGACAGGGTGTTCAAATTGCAGAAGAGATGTATTCGTGCTATTGACAAAGCCTGGTTCTTGGATAGTTGCAAGCCTCTGTTCAAAAAATATAACATTCTCCCGCTGCCGTGTCTTTACATTAGAGATGTTTGTTGGTTTGTAAAATCACATCCAGATTATTTTAAAAAATATACCGAAGTATATCCAAAACGAACCAGAAGTCAATATATAAGCTTACTGTATCAGCCTCCTTGTAAGAAATATATTTATAAAGTAAATGTTTATAACATGTGTGTGCTGCTGTATAACAACCTGCCAGATAAAATCAAGTTACAACATGGGTCACAATTTAAGTCTAATTTAACAAAGTGGCTTTTAGAGAACTGTTTTTATAACATTAGTGAATATTTAGACAAATTGCATGCACATTAGAATTATATAAATTTTTAGTTTAAGGAATGAATAGGTAAAATATTTGCACGCCTGCTTGCAGGTTGAATACTGTTTCAAACCCCTTTGTAAGACCATGTTATATATCACGTATTCTTGCAAATAAACATTGATTGATTGATTGATTGATTGAAACGTATGTATATATTTATAAGACCTACAATGTACCTACACGCGTTTTAAGGCAAAATAAATGAAATGATATAAGATTCAGCACATTCAGTCATTTCTGACATGCAAATGTGTCATCATAAATTTTTCTGAATGTGAAAAATATTTTTTTTTTTTTGGTAAGCAAAAAATCAACTTCGCCATACAAAATTACATTCCTTTTGTTTTCATTTCTTTACTTTACTACCAGCCTTTCCACGACGGAAATCAGCGTTTTTCTTCGTTAATAAGCCTTTATTCTGGGTCCATATCCTGAAGGGGAAAACGGAATCCTATCTATTGTTGTAGCTTCGTCGTCCGTCCGTCCGGCCGTCTACCACGTATACGGAATAAGATATAGGCTTCAACATTTTATATATCATAATCATAAACCCTTAACCAAAATCCGAATATAGACTTTAAAAATTTACTTGGCCCGGACCAATTCCGCCGCCAACCGGACTAGTGGACTGGAACATCACTATGCAATCAGCCGGCAATTGGTCCCGTGTCCCAGCACTAGCCTTTCCTTGGAATTTCATCACACAGAGGAAGGCAAGCAGAAAGTAGGCATTTAATTCCTTTTGGTGTGTACTATGACGGAAATTATTGGAAAAAAATTAAAGAAAAAACCATACCCTTGGGGGAAGAAAAATCCCTCTGCCCTTCAATATTTATTTCAAAATCCGCGGAATATGATTTTCAATAGAGCACTCAAGCAAATTCAAATGCAATATTAATAACAATAATACTTATGAGACGTTTGTATAAATAATTTTTAAGGGTATTTGTAGAATGAAAATATCCAAGATATCATTTCTAAGAGAATTCATTATATAATCCAAACGAAATAAAACAGAAATACGAATATTGAAATTAAATTCAATACATATTCTACATGAAATATCTCAACATTTACTAAATAATTTCAAACCCTCTAGTAGTAAGCGACGACGTCGGCCTAGACACGTCCTAGACGACCCCGACGACGCCATCACGATCTCCATCGCGGAAGCCACTCCCCCACCCGATAGTAGTTACACAGCACCTATATACCGCCCGCGCCGGCGCGGGCGGCGTCCCGCTTCTGGCGCTTACACGCGCTATCGGCGTATTCCAGGCCGCTTCTCCCCGACCCCTCCCTCCCCAGCGACGTCCTAAGCCGAGGTCCGTACCCACCTGGGTGCCCTTAGGCAGTCGCTTCTAATAGTAGTTTTTAAGTCCTCCTCTAGGCTGGAGCGCACTTAGCGCTCGCCCCAAAAACCCCGGTGAAGTTGTAAAGGTCATTAGGACCAACAGCAATTATCAGTACGAAAAAAAAAAACCTAAATAAATATCAAAATAAACAACTATTTTAGTAAACCCCGATAATGAACATAATTATACAAATATTTTTTGTTCTAAGACTTTTGCCGATTTATTCAATAAACGATTTATTAAAGAGTTATGCTATGGAAAGAGCTTTGCTCGGATTATCTCTGCTGGATCGAATTCGAATTGAGGAGATCTGTCACAGAACCAAAGTTGCAGACATAGCTCATAAGATTAGCAAGTTGAAGTGGCAGTGGGCCAAACATATCAGTCGCTTTGTCATACGATTAACAAGCTTAAGTAGCAGTGGGCCTGTCACATCTGTCGCCTTTGGGGTAGACGAGTTACGTAGTGGAGACCGCGATTGGCAAGCATTGTGACGCCCCTATGCTAGATGGAGTGACGACCTGCGCAAAGTTACTGGCAGCGACTGGATGAGAAGAGCTGAAGACCGGGCTCAATGTCGCGCCCTGGTCCTAATGATGATCCTGACAAAAAAAATTGCTATACGTCTAGCGCACTCTATTATATTTCTGGTTGGCCTTTAAATAGATGAATAGGTTCTTTCTCGAATCTAAGCGATGTTTCAGAACGTATCTATCAATAATTTGTAAGCATTTATTGGTTAGAAAATGGTGGAGCGTCCACCAAATGCGACGTTTCCGAACCGATGGCCCGTGAACAGAGATGTGAATAGGATCTGTCCGGAATTGGGTTATTTACAATAGTACAGGGTGACTCACGAGTTAAAAAAACTCTTATAATTGAATAAGTCCGCACGTGGTAGGACTGTGGCAATATTCGAAGGCTTAGTTTTTCGGATATTTTTGTCACTATAGCCCTAAAGTCTAGGGCCCACTGCGCGTATGCAGTAGCCTACTTTTGAGTCGACTCTTCGTTCACTGAAGCTGGGAATGAGTTTCGTAATCGATTGAAACCCGTCATTTAAATATTGCACCGAGCATTCACTTGATTAGGTCGAAACCTTCTACCTTTCTATCTAAAGGTTCAACGAATAATAACACAAATCACTGAGGAATAGACCGCGAGATCATGGACCGCGTTGCTGCTGTTCTCAATTGACCGCGGCGTTCAATAAAAAAACATTGCGGCGTTACTGAACATTCATAGTTCCAGTGTTCATCAAACTTTGAGTTTTAACCTCAAGTTCCACCCTTACAAGAACAATTTATTAAAAAAATTAAACCTAACCACCTTATGGAACGGAAAAATGGCTGTGAGCAAATGTTAGAGAATTTTGGACCGGATTATGGTATGGACGAAGTTTTCTTCAGCGATGAAGCACATTTTTAACTTGAAGAGTTAAATCGGCAGAATTGTCGTTACTGGTCTCCCAGTAATTCACAGTTATACTCGTATGTAGATTAGTTCTTAGTGTAAGTATTGCATAATAACTTTCCATCCCCTAAACGAACTAGTTTTATGTGGAGAATACCTAACTCGTATTATTTTAGTTAGGGAGGCTTCGGGGTACTCTGGGTCCCGGCCCTCAGTCCATTTCATTTCGTTCGACATTCGACATTGATGGAATACTTACCGTTTACGGAGAGTCGAATCCAATAAAAGCATCAACTGTACGAAATTCCAGAAGTTACAAAAACTATGTCAATTCGAGTAGGCGGAAATATTTTATGAGATCCGACCGAACTACGGTGCTGAACAATCATGTGGATTGCGTTTGCTTTTTTTGTAGTTTAATGGCTTGGTTACTTGACCTTTGGCCGAAGTAAAAAATATTTCCGTAAGTTTTTTTCTATTATTATTTACGAAGATGGAACACACGGGCTTAATAAGATTTTATGTGAGTTCTATACTAAAAATTTTCAATGCAGTTTCAATTTTCTATACTGAAATAATCGTGCGATTTGTGTCCGTTATTCCGAATATTCCTTTACGATGTCCCAATAGCCTTTGTGGACGTGTTGTTTGTGTGGGGAATTAGCGTTACTACAGTGTGTCAAGTCACTTTTAATTCACACAAAAACGAAAGCACTACTCGATAACGCGTACGTACGATACGCGTTTCATTCTAAAGAAAACATATAATAATACCAATATCTGTTTCGGTTTTAACGGTTTTGGTGTCAAAATAACGCACGTAAATAAATATTGCAGTTTTTCTCAAATTACCAGCTCCAGCTACTCGTACATTGACCTGGGTGCCTTCCGGTGTTTTAGCCCGTGTGTTCCATCTTCGTAAATTTTAGTATAGAACTCATTCTATACTAAAATTTTCAATGCAGTTTCAATTTTCTATACTGAAATAATCGTGCGATTTGTGTCCGTTATTCCGAATATTCCTTTACGATGTCCCAATAGCCTTTGTGGACGTGTTGTTTGTGTGGGGAATTAGCGTTACTACAGTGTGTCAAGTCACTTTTAATTCACACAAAAACGAAAGCACTACTCGATAACGCGTACGTACGATACGCGTTTCATTCTAAAGAAAACATATAATAATACCAATATCTGTTTCGGTTTTAACGGTTTTGGTGTCAAAATAACGCACGTAAATAAATATTGCAGTTTTTCTCAAATTACCAGCTCCAGCTACTCGTACATTGACCTGGGTGCCTTCCGGTTGCGACAAATATGAGTATATAGTCCGGATCGCGAGCATGAAAGTAGAGAAGTTTAATTATTATTTTCTCCATTCACCATTTGAGATTTTTTTTTTATTTTTTTTTATTTACTTCTTAACCCGCATCTGATATAAATATGTAAATAGTGTTTGATCTATTAGAACTTTGCGTACGTATCAAGTAGGTAGGCAGAGAGATTGGAGCTCCATGAATCTATCTTAGCACGTTCCTTTTGCTTCTAGTCCTTTTGCTTTTTGTAGTGGTAGATAGATAATGTGAAGGATCGCCTGGAGTGGTACCACCCTCTTATCTATTTCTGCCGTGAAGCAGAGATGCTTGCATTTCTGTGTTTCAGTTTGAAGGGTAAGAGAGCCAGCGTAATTTCCGGCACATGAGGCATTCCATCTTAGTCCTCAAGGTTAGCAGCGCATCAAAAACCCTCTAATATTAATAGAGTGTGGTGAGATGTCTATGGGCGACGGTGACCACTTACCATCAGGTGGTCCGTTTGCTCGTCTGCTCTGCTTATTTAATAATAATAATAATAATAATTCTACAGTAATTTATTTCTTCACGCATGCTCGCTGTTGGAGTAAAGAAGTTTGCAGCTGTAAACAATTGTATGGTGACTTTAGAGTGACTTGTCGTACCTTAGTAGCGGTGCAGCTTCAAATCGGTATGCACACAGAATTGAATTCAGCTAGTCCAGCTCGACTTGTCTCGCTGTATTGACAACCGAAGGGCATGCACCGGGTTTGGACTGCATTGGTTGCTTTGTCAGCCTCTCTCAATTGCGAACGGACTCCAACCTCTTGTGAATTTCTGATGTCCTAGTGATTTGAGCTGTAAGTACTAGGCAAGGAGAAGTTTTAGGTGCAATTATACAGTTATACAAATTCTTATAAACTTCTGTTCGTCTGGTAGTCTCTGTGAAATTAACAGTACAGACGAACACAGGTCAACCTACCCAAAACGTCAAAATTTGAGAATCTGAAATGTATCATATTGCGCAGGCATAAGGTAATAATCGAAGGTTTTTGACAGATGATATTCTATAGCTTGTGGTCGACTGTACCGTGGCAAAATGATCTCTAAAATAGATTTGGCTATTTTAAATAAAATATAATTTAACATTTATCGAAAATGCGGTCATTTTTGTACGCGGCTGGGACCGAGATTAGTTAGTAACAATTATTTAAATTGTAGGAATGGTCATCATTATACTTATGCATTTAACCGAATTATAAAAAAATGTGAACATTTTGTTCCATTATATTTTTATTTCTCCAGAGAAAATGAATTACCACAGATCAAAAATAATTCGGACTTCCTTTGCGTAGGTGTTCAGATTCACAAATCGGTCGATATTTTTAGAAAGACTCCACCAATTCCTCACGTTTTATTTGTTTTTTTTCTTTCGAATGGTTGTTTCACAGTGTTGCCAATTGCCATACCAAAGGTGCACCACATTTGTCACGAAGTAAATTACCCAATTTCCATTTTTGTACAAAGTAGAAAAAAAGTTCCGTTGTCCGGTAATAATTCTAATTAGAGTGTTCAAACTCTTTTAAAACAACAATTTTCTTATCCCGGATCCTGCTTAAGCTTTCACATAATCCCTATTTGTAATCCGCTCATTTTGCCCAAAATGATCTCTAGAATTTCACTTTCTTGAATTTAATCGTCTATTTTGGTAGACTCGTTTTGCAAAATCTTAAGATAAGCCTTGAATACTAAATAGATTTTAATAAAATTAATAAAATTTGGACTTAAACTAAAATAATAGAGGGCTTCCTACTCAATCGCAACGTCTCATACAGGGATACCCTATCAAGACATGTATAGGCCTTGGGTATAGAAATGTCAAAAATACTTATACAAATATCACCCAGTCTGGACAAAAGTTATTGCACTTTCGTTTCTAGATCGAAAATCAAACCCACAAACCGGAAAAAATGAAGACTGACTTCCATAGATTAGCACAGAAAAGGTGCATGGAAGATTCGAGTTGTTCCGTTCTCTCTGCGTACACATGATATTGTCTAGCGTCGGTGGTCTAGTGGCTAGGACACCGGACTCCCATGCGGGTGGTTCGGGTTCGAAACCATGCAATGAGTTCTTCGGATTTTTTCACAGACTTACGTACATTTAGCGACTGCTCTAACGGTGAAGGAATCGTGAGGAAACCTGCATGTCTGAGGAATTTTTTTTTTTTTCTAAAGATGCACTGGGCCATCTCGGTGGATCATGGCCCGTATCCCCTTGTGCAAGGGGAGGCCTGTGCCCTAATAGTGGGGACATTAATAAGCCGATGATGACGATGACAGGTGATATTTCTAAATCAAATCTTCAATTTACACACAAAAAACCTCCCCATAATTCGGGGAATTTTTCGCGCTGTAACGCCCCATAATTCGAGGAATTTTTCGTGCCGTGCCGCAACCTCAGCCGTTTGACAAGTGTGAGAATCTCTTACGTCACAGGCATACGATAATAGCCACGTGGTCTATATCAGTGGAGCTTTGATGCGGCCCGGTGGTCTGGAATACACCCCGCCGGCGGAGTGGGAGAATATAGGCGCGGCATTATGAATATTATGCTGTGATTTTGATGTTTATTTTTTATTTTATTTAAATAATGTAGGTAATAATAAATGTTGGCAACTATACAAAATTGAAATTGTAAAACATATTTAGCACTAACCCAGAATATGAGTAACTGTTACCGTTCCAGAGATCCCATCATACTCCAACATCCCAAGATACTCCAAGATCTTAGAACCACTAATCCAATTTTTAAATTGGATGATTATATGCATATTAGCCTGCGGCGCCTGAAGACGGGGGGACTCGCCATGGCTAACATAAAATTCCTAGTTCCAAATCATTTCAATTTATTTTTTGGCCGCCATCTTTAACATAATATTCAGGATTCCCTACGACTTTAGTTCGAGAAGACCCCATCTAACTATTATAGTTTCGGCGGGCTGATAATCTTCCAATTCTTCAAGTTTCATATTACGAAATTAAAGTCCACTTACTTTTTCCTGGTTAGATGTTCCGATTTCAGATGTCGGAAACGCACCACATAAACCTGAATATTTGAACTCAAATTCGAACCATCTAGCTATTACCGTTCCAGAGGTCCCATCTGACATCAAAGATACTACAAGATCTTTGAATCTGGGAAACCAGGAGGAGGGTAGATAGATTCTGCGATGTCTACCTACCCACAACAACTCGCAACCCACAACGCCCAGTCTACTCGCGACCGTGGCGCATGCAACGGTGCCGAAATATCGGGAACTCAAAACAACTCTTAACCGTGGTAAGAATCTCGTGTCTAACTACTAACAAAGACAAAGTAAACAAGTATTGTATTGACATAAACACGAAAGCTTAAAAAGTTATATCTTGGAAACCACTGATCTAATTTTTATCAAACCTAGCTAAAAAGTGTTCTTACACTCTCCACAAAACAAACAAACAGATAAAACAAACCGGGTATAGCAAGCTGAAGTGTCAGTGGGCCGGTCACATCTGTCGCAGAACCGACAACCGCTGGGGGAGACGAGTTCTGGAGTGGAGACCGCGTTTGGGCAAACGTAGTGTGGGACGCCCCCCTGCTAGATGGAGTGACGATCTGCGCAAGGTGGCTGGCAGCGACTGGATGAGAAGAGCCGAAGATCGAGTTCAATGGCACGCCCTGGGAGAGACCTATGTCCAGCAGTGGACTAGAGTAGGCTGCTGATGAAACCGGGTATAAATCTGATCATCCGTTGTTAAGTTATGATGCTACAGACAAACACACAAACAGACGTGTCAAACTTATAACACGCTCTCCCTCAATCGGTTGGTGGTTAAGAAATAGTCTTCACATTCGCGGGTAGACTATAATAATGAAAAAATCCTCATTAAAAGCGGCGGGATTGTTTCCAAACTTGTCGTTAACTAATTAGTCAATCGGATTGGGTCGTTAAGTCAAGAATGCGGGACCGAGTCGCCTGTTCTTAACAAGGGTGTTAAGCTTACGTTACTTAAACTAAACCCTTGGCCGGATTAGGATGGGAACGACAACAACACTTAAACATCTTGCTTATTTGCTCAAATACTTAGCTGGACCTATAATCTAGCCTGTGCCGTGTCGTGCCAGAACAGCACTACCCTAACTCTTCCCGTGGGTGTCGTACGAGGCGACTATGGGTCTAAGTGGATACTATTCTACAAACGTGATGGCCACCTATCACGTTTGTAGAATAGTTCTACAAACGTGATAGGTGGCGAGCTGATTGCCGTCTACTATAGCAATAGGTTCGCCACCCATCATGTTTGTCCACCAAATCTTTCGCCGAAAAGTGGGAACTACCTATGATGAAGATGTTTCCAATGTCTACCCCCTCGGGGATTATGGACGTAAGAGTTATGAGTTATTATTTATCGGTCATGGTCCAACAGAATACCAGCGCTGTAGACATTCTTGTCTGCAGCAATAAGCTGAGTTGAGGCCCTTTTCACAACAACAGCAGACCATCAGACATGATTTCGATATGTTTACCTTTGACTACATAATTATTTAATTATAATTATAACTGTTTCGGTCATTGCTGTGTGTGAAATAAACATATTACTTACTTACTTTTGCTATAGAATACGTAGGTATAGGTACACTATAGTTGTAGACACGGGATTCTTACCACGGTTTGGGGTTATTTTGAGCTCTCGATAAAATAGGTATGGCTAGAGTCAGTCTGGCTTGGTATACAGACGACCACATGTAAACGTCAAAATTTGTGAAGGTTTAGATTTAATCAAGAAAAGACAGATTGTATACCTTACCTAAGGGTCGACTGTATCACATCCTTTTAACTATTTCTGCCGCTAAGCAGCAACTCTTACATTGCAGTGTTCCGGTCCTACCCGACAGTAGTTCACACACCGCCCGCGGCGACCCGTTTCTGCCGCTTACACGCGCTATCGGCATATTCCAGGCCGCTTCTCCCCGACCCCTCCCTCCCCAGCGACGTCCTAAGCCGAGGTCCGTACCCACCTGGGTGCCCTTAGACAGTCGCTTCTTGTAGTGTTTAAGTCATCCTCCAGGCTGGAGCGCACTTAGCGCTCGCCCCAAAACACTGGTGAAGCTGTAAAGGTCAATAGGACCACCAGCATTAGTCAGAGGATGCTTTAGTCTTTCCCTAATCTGCAATTTCCTCACTTATACCGTTTGATCAATCAATAAATGTTTACTATCTCCTCCACGTAATAAAACAAAGCCCCTTATATCCCCAGTGTCCTTAGATAATGGGGTTTGCAAGCGATAAAGCAAGGGGATAACAAGCGTCGTCGGGACGGAAAAAGTATGAAGTAGAGAATGGCGTTCTAACCAACGCATTTTTGGCTACTATTTTTCTTTTAATTGGCAAGAATAATTATTACTCAGTGATACCATTACAAGAGTTGAGATTGGTATGAAAGTTTGAACAAGTACACCTTTCACACTCTCTTGTTCCTGACATAAATATAACGTAAAGAGGTCGAATTTACATCCTTCATAATTGGAAATGCGTTTGGGTTAGTGCGAATCCGAGGTGAATGGCGGGTCCTTCTACTTTACTGACTCAGCGACCCGAAGTTAATCTTTATCTCGTTTACCAAAAGACGCTATTGCTCCATCATCTGTCTGGTAGACCTTTGATTTGATTGACAATGGCTACGGCATGAGACTGCGGCGCTAACGTTGCCAGATCGAATCCACATTTAAATTATTGTGGTAACACAGCATTTTATCTTCCTATAGAGTAGTGGTTTATTAACCAAAATGAATTTATAATTTAAAAAAAATTAATTTATAAATAGAGTTGATTGGGCAGAGCAGACAACTGGATTGGGAAATGGACCTTTTGCACCCAAATGGATATTTTCGCTTATGTGCACACTTCGTTCATATCAAATTGGAATCTAAGTTTGTAACATATTATGTACAAAATTAAAAACACTAAACATAAAGATAAACTTTAAAAAATCCGCGCTCTTTCTTTTCGCATATTTGAACCTCCAGAACCAACTGGTAGATCACCACTGACAAAAGATCTCGGAAATATTAAACATTACCAATATTTTAAAACACATGTTTTTATGATACTTTCTCTCATGGGGCGGTCTTGTTTGTTTAATGGTTAATAAAAACATTACCAAAAACATGTTTTTTGATACTTGCTCCATTCGGGAGGCGCAGGCTTTTTCCTTCATGCGTTAAGTCACGTGAAGGCTTTACTGCGCCCTCGTTTGATGTGAAAAGAATTGCACGTTCTGCACGATCAATCGCTTAAATCACATTGTCAGTCTGCCAAACGGGTCCCAGTTAACCTGGCTTACTTTTACCAAGCTTCCGACTGCATTGACGATTGAATGTATTTTTTTTTCAGGTAAAACAATCACTTTAGTGAATGAGTATGTACCTCAAAAATATCGGACTGCGCAATGTATGTAGAAATTGTAGATATAGCCGGATTATTATGTAATTATAAAAAATATTGGGGGAGAAGGACGCTACTCACTCTCGGATTCATCCTCCCCAACGATAAACAAATCCAGAAGGATTTACATTCCTCAGCAGAACAGCAAACGGATTACCTGATGGTAAGTTGTCACTATAATGTAATTAGAGAGCTTTCAATGCGCTTGAGGAATTAGTGGCTCATATGCCGGTAATTACGCACGCAGGCTTCCTTTCCTTTCCAGAAACACAGCAATGCAAGTATTGCAGTTTTGCGGCAGAAATAAGTAAAAGGGTGGTACCACCCTAGACTGACTCTGCATTAAGTCATACCATCTTTCTTGTCTAGTGTCCGCTAACTGCCTATCTTGCTGGTGGGTCGACCCACTCTCTTGGTCTCCATTGCGGTATGCATATCATACAGAAAGAAAGAAAAAAATTTATGTATACATAATTAAACTTAAAAATATTTGAAATTAAAAAACAACACAACATTAAAAGGACACATGCTCAGCATGTGCTGCGGTCCGACCGGTACGGCAGAACCACAGCGCTGGTTTTTAGCTGTGCCAGGGCGAAGGCATCGCGGGCATACGACTTTCTTGCCCCATCGGCCTTCATCTCTTCAGCAAATATGGGATATATTTGCTGAAGAGATGACGGCCGATGGGGCAAGAAAGTCGTATGCCCGCGATGCCTTCGTCCCACTCCCATTTCTTTTCAGTAATATTCTTGAAAATACGATTTATTACAAATAGGGTACAACAGTATGTATGTGATTGATTAAATATCACAGAATGTCGAAGTGGATATGAAGTGGGTCCCATTTGACAAATCAATTGATGTGTCTCGTTTCCGAGATCTTTTTGCCAGTGGTGATCTACCAGTTGGTATTGGGGTTTCAAATGTGAAGCGAAAAGAGAGAGCGTGGATTTTTTACTGTTTATCTTTATGTTTGGCAGGAGAGACATTGTAACAATAATCAATAATACTTAGATGGTACTAGTACAGCAGCGTTGTAGCTGGATACATGTAGGGAAGACTCGAACAAACACATACAAATGTACACACCCCTTTCACCCTTTCACTCTCTTCTACACAAACACGCTCACACACATTTCCAATAAACACATCCATATTCACACACACCAAAACTTATTTCTCCCTATAAGCATTATTTTAAAATAGGAAGTCTGTAATTGGCAGTATGTTTTAAATGGACTTTTTTGTTTTTAAATTTAAGTGCTGTGGATTTTGTAATTAATAAATAAAATTAAAATAAATAAAAATGTTCAGTGTTTTTAGTTTTGTACAGAATATGTTCCAATTTGATATCCGTTTGGGTGCAAAAGGTCAATTTCTACTCTGCCCAATCAACTCTAATTATAAATTCATTTTTTTTATTTACGAGAGTGAGGATAAGGTTTCGTTAAACAATGTTTTAATTAAGCTTTCGGTGCCTACAGTCCCTAGTAATATCAACCGATCAAAATGGTCGCAACGCTGATACTCCGGTTACCAATCATTTCGCATCCATTTACCTTTTATTTTATGAATTATTTGAAATATAAATAATTTATAACGAAGTGCCATTCGCCATCCCTGCCCTGCGAAAGATCAATGACCACTCAGACAGACTGTAATGTCGTGTCCACGGGAAAATATCCCGATTTCCGAATACAGTTACAATTTCAATTTACTCTACCTTGGTAACAAAAATACGTTACATTATGTTATGGATTGTGGACGTGAGAGCTACTACATTATGTATTCCATTTGAGGGTTTCACCAACGACGCAATGTTACATAATTATACAATAATATACTGTAGTATTACTAGTATAGAATATATATTCTATATACACCCCCTCTCTCACACACGCACACACATCACATACACACATCACATACACGCATACTTAACTGTTTAATTTAGCATTGCCTTATGTTTTTTCATAATTTATTTATCGGAAGAGACTGGCCCCCACAACACAGGGTATCCTAGTGTGGGAGCCAGGGAAATCTGAGAAAATGTAAAAGATACTGTCTGCATTAATAATTTTTTTTATTTTTTATTTTATTTCTGCCATTTCGCCCGCGATGCCTTCGTCCGGGCACAGCTGAAAACCAGCGCTGTGGTTCTGCCGTATCTACCGGTCGGACCGCAGCACATGTTGAGCATGTGTCCTTTTAATATTGCATTGGTTTTTTTTTTATTTCCAATATTTTTTAAGTTTAATAATGTGTGCAATGTTACATAAATATTTTTCTTTCTTTCTTTTCTTTATAGTATAATACGTATGTAGGTTGAAGGTGTTATTAATTATAAAAAATATTGGAGGAAGGATTCGCCACTCAGCCTCGGATTCGCTCTCTTTTTTTTATTAAATACGAGTCTACGAGCCGAATGGTATTTAAAGGGAGAACATAGTTATACGTTTGACGCGTTTGTCTGTGGCATCATACATAACTCAACAATGGATGATCCGATTATGACAGAGTTGAATTTTGACAAGAGTGTTCTTAGCCATTTCTGATATAATTAGCACCATTGTTTTTCAAAATCTTGGAGTGTATTTGATGTTATTTATTTTATTGTATAAGGAAAGCAGACGAGCGAACGGGCCACCTGATGGTAAGTGATCACCGTCGCCCATAGACATCTCACCTCACTGTATTATCATTAGAGGGTTTTGATGCGCTGCTAACCTTGAGGACTAAGATGGATTGCCTCATGTGCCGGAAATTACGCTGGCTCTCTTACCCTTCAAACCGAAACACAGAAATGCAAGCATCTCTGCTTCACGGCAGAAATAGATAAGAGGGTGGTACCACCCCAGGCGATCGTTCACATTAGGATCTACCACATCTCTCCAACGATAACCAAATCCAGATGGATTTACGATTGCAAAAGAAAGATTGAGTTTATTTCCAATAGCGCACACATACAAACAATTAGGTACAGAAGATAAAAATAATATTAAACAAATATATTATAAAAATAAATATACAAAAGTAATTAAGATTGATGAAGGTGGTGTGCAGCACCGGAAAAAGGGGACTGCGTCCGCCTGTTGCCGCAGCGGATTTAGCATTGCGGCGCTGATTTTCAGGCAAAAGATGACAAATCCGATCTACTGAGGATGTGATAAGGATTGGGAGAGTATCCCGGAACCAAAATAAATAGGACCTAAATAAATAGCAGTATTCCGCTAGAAAATGTGAACTTGAATTCACCAACTATCTGAAGATTCAGTCAGCATGTGGTGGTACCACTGCAAGTTTAGCTGCTTTCTGGCGCAAAGCAGCTATACTTGCGTTGTTGTATTTCGGTTTGAAGGGTAACATACCCAGTGTGAACACATGAGACAATCCGCCTGTCTTCATGGTTGGCATTGCATCGGAAACCCTCTTGCAATATTTAGTGAGGTGAGAAGTACTTACCTTGTTACCATATTGTTCAGCTCGGAAACGATGTTACGTTTAAAAATATAATGAAAAGAATCTGATAACAAATCAGCTGATTGCGGGCGAAATGGAATAAGAATGCAGCAACACAGCTAACCCCCACTCCGTGAATTGACATACCGATCATGTGCCTCCATGTTTCATGCTAGACAGAGAAAGCGGATACGGAGGTCTAAAATCATATGACGGGTATACGTCCGTCCCTGTCGCTCTGAGTGATCGAGGCAAAAATCTAACTTTATTATGCGAAGACAGACAAACGAAGTCGTTTGGTACTGGCCTTGGATATTCGATGCGTCATGAGTGACAGAGAGGGCGCGCTACAGTAGTATGTGTCTGTCCCTGTTTCAATCAAACATTTAAAGAATACAGGAATCAGGTTAGGAAATCGCGCGGAGAGATGCGTGTAGTCCAAGCCTCGACGAGACGTCAAAGAAATCGGACGAAAACAAAAGAAAATTTGTATGTAACAACTATCAACAGTATAAAAATTTAAACCCTCTTTTGCACTTCCGCTAACGCCTCGGTTTCTCCTATGGTTTCGCTAATCGCTAGCACATTGTTATATCCTTACTCATTAGCGATTGGTCCCACTAGATTTAATGAACGGGAATATATTCCAATGAATTATTCCACCATCATTCCAAATTACTATTCAATAATGCATTCTGAAATAATGTGTGTTGTCGCAGCTAACAGAGCTGATTCAATGATATGGATATTTCAAAGAGATGGATTTATCGGAATTTGAGGAGTGACATCGCCAAAGTGACACAATGACACGTGAGAATAGTATAAAGTCGAATAATTTCTGTTTTATATATCGTGAAGAATTTTAATGTGAAAACATCTAATAACTCGTGAAGTACACACACACACACACACACACACACACACTTTAATGTGAAAACATCTAATAACTCGTGAAGTACACACACACACACACACACACACACACACACACGTAAACATTATACGACGCATTTCTCTCATTCATAATAGTTACCTACATCTGTTTTTTATTGTTTTCTACCTAAGATATATAATATTAAGTAACATAACGAAAATTTATAATTGGCAAATGTTATAGTAATATTTTATTATTTTTATAAGATCAAAAAAAGCTGTAAATTTAAATAAATAAATAAAATAAAAAATAAAATAAATAAATAAGTATGAGAGCCGGTTCGGGCGTGGAGTGTCACATTTTTATGTCTTCATTCAAAAGCTAATAACTTCTTAAATTTTAAAGATATGTTTGTTTGTTTTAAAAAGATCTTTATTTATCTGATAAACAATACAGACTCACTACTTAGTGTACATTGTTATCCTAAGTGTATGTAACATAATTTAGAAAACTGTTTCATTAGGCTAAAAACCCTACTATCAAACACATACCACCCGCGCCGGCGCGGGCGGCGACCCGCTTCTGACGCTTACATGCGCTATCGGCGCATTCCAGGCCGCTTCTACCCGACCCCTCCCTCCCCAGCCACGTCCTAAGCCGAGGTCCGTACCCACCTGGGTGCCCTTAGGCAGTCGCTTCTTATAGTAGTTTTTAAGTCCTCCTCCAGGCTGGAGCGCACTTAGCGCTCGCCCCAAAAACCCCGGTGAAGCTGTAAAGGTCATTAGGATCAACAGCAATTATCAGTACGAAAAAAAAAACCTACTATCAACTTTAGTGCATGATAATAGTAATAAAAAATACATGTAAATTACTCTGCACATGTAAAAGCAAATAATATAGTTGAAAACATGGAGGAGAGATGAGGAAGGAGGTCAAAATTAAGATTTTTCTCGCTATGCCCACGATACTTTGTAGCCTTATATCTCAATGACGACACGTCAACGAAGATGTTGTCACACAACGTTTGCGGCACAGCGTCCCTGTACCTGTTAAATTTTTTTGTGACGTCTATACTTTTTGTCCGAAGTTGTTTATATTCATCATTTCAAAAGCTAATAACTTCGTCAGTTTTAAAGATATGTAAAAGCAAATAATATCGTTGAAAACATCGATAAACAAAGATCATTTTGGAGTCAAATATATTTGGCTAATATAATCAGGAGAGATGAGGAAGGAGGTCAAAGTTAGCCAAGATGTGTTCACACATAAAGTTTGCCTCTACCATTTTTTTAATGTTCCGACTATGTCCACGTTTGTTATCATTTGACCCTTAAGATCTCAAATTCACTGACAAACTCTGATATTAGTAGAAGTGCAATGGAAGTATTTTGCTATCATTATGAACTATCCACACACATAATACCATGTAAATACTCACATACACACTAATATCCTCATTCATACATCACAACACGCACACACTGTTGCTTTCTTCGTCCGTGCAGTCACTGAGGGGCCAGCTGAAAATCAGCGCTGTGTCTTGCCTCAGCATTATGCTGAGCTGGTGTACCCTTTTTGGCATTGTACCACACCGGATGTATTGTGCTGCATTTAAAAAAATATAAATTGTCTACGACAAACAGGCAGGCGAGCCACCTGATGATAAGCAGTCACTGTCGCCTAGAGACACGTGCAATACCCCTGGTATTGCACGTGTGTTGCCGGCCGTGGAGGGAGAGGACTTTTTTAACGTTATTTTTGAAGCATCCCATGTCGTAGCGCTGCAGGAAAACGTCGGGTGGAAGAGAGTTCCATATTTTACAGGTGCGTGGCAGAAACGTGCGTGTAAAACAGGTCGTGGTAGACACCCAAGGCTTTAGAAAGTGCATGTATTAATCTTTGTATACTTCTGTATTGTGTTCTATATTCTGGTGTTTACAGTGATAAATAAACGTTTTCAATTTCAATTTCAACTGTTATTGTATAAGATGGTCTGACTCACGACACTCACAAATGTTCTTTTGACATTTCCAAAATTCCTTTATCAAAAGTTGTCAATAAATTCTCCACTTACTTATTCGACTCGATGGTTCCCTTTCTAGTTTCTGTTCTTAAATCTTCCTCAAATTCCAATTTCTTTTCTCGACGGTGTCCCTCCGGGTATTATTCGTGGAATGCCGCCAATTGGGGAATTATTGGGAATTCCGGGGACAGAACTGGGTAATCAGCGAAATTAGGGGGTATATTTCGATCAACCCCCGGAAAATGAGTTTTTTTAAGTGAACCTAACGGTAATTGGAACATCTGTGGGGTATCTGGGGGGGCTTATAGCAGGTTTTTTTAAGAAATGTTTTTTTTCTTCAGATATCTAGCTGGACTTGTTTTGTTTATTACAAAGCGGTGTTAAACCCTGATGGGAGGAATAGTATCCCAGGCCCAGGAGTTAGTCGAAAAATTGACGTCTAACCAGGGGGGAAAAATGCAGGAACAGTAGATTGTAT
The DNA here is from genome assembly GCA_947369225.1 of Hofmannophila pseudospretella. Classification (NCBI taxonomy): domain Eukaryota; kingdom Metazoa; phylum Arthropoda; class Insecta; order Lepidoptera; family Oecophoridae; genus Hofmannophila; species Hofmannophila pseudospretella. Next base: position 2,614,595 of record OX376324.1, read on the forward strand.
CATTAGAGTATATTTACGGCGAGTGCGTTGTATTAAATCCTGAGCGTAGCGAGGATTCAATATATGTCCCCCGAGATGGAAATAATTTTGGTGCCGAGTGATACACTCTGCTTTTCATTCCACCTATGAGGAAAACAAATACAAATATGCTTTATTAAGCACACCCAGGACAAAAACAAAACATACAACATAAAGAGAGGTACAATACATTGCTACAATTAAAGAGAGGTACAATACATTGCTACAATTAAAGAGAGGTACAATACATTGCTACAATTAAAGAGAGGTACAATACATTGCTACAATTAAATAGAGGTACAATACATTGCTACAATTAAAGAGAGGTACAATACATTGCTACAATTAAATTGCTTTGTTTTATATCCCTCTACATTTTTCTACATTTACATCCTTTGCATATTTAATTATCTATGTTTATATATAACTAGTGTGTACTTGTTTTGTCTAGACGAAGTGAATTATGTATATTTACGTTTATATTATCTGTGAACACTTTTTGCTTCTGTGTATTTTTTTTTGTTTATTTGTATGTTTTGTATCTATTTGTAAACTGTTGGTGTATTTTGTTTGTTGTTTCTTTTGTTGTATTTTTTTTTGTTTATTTGTATGTTTTGTATCTATTTGTAAACTGTTGGTGTTCTTTAATTAAAAAAAATACAATATACAGAAGGCGGCCTTATCGCTTAAGACAAATATGAGGCGGTTTTAAATACAACTCATGATTATAATAATGATATTTTATTTCTAATTATTGGACAAAGCAAAAATAACATAACTAAATAAGTATACATTTTTCACTTCACACCTATAAATAGATTTTACCATGCGACGAAATTGATAGGTTTCCAAATATATTTCCTGGGATTTCATGGGTAATCTATACCAATATTATAAAGAGGAAAGGTTTGATTTTTTGTTTGTTTGTTTGAATTGAATAGGCTCCGAAACTACTGAACAGATTTGAATAATTCTTTCACTGTTGGAAAGCTACATTTTTCCTGAGTGACATAGGCTATATTTCATTTTAAAAAAAAATGGGGATCCTTACTTAAATTACGATAAAGTGTAAAAAAATATCAAAAAACTTCCTTACATCGCGTACGCTGCGAAAACTATTGATGATAGAACAAAATTATATATAACATTTTTTTAGAACACACCATTATCAACAAAAAAATCAGCGGCAGCGTGTCTCTAACTATTATAGTCATGTCACAATAAGCGTTTTTTTTATAAAAAAAAAAAGAAATTAAAATACCACCGCTACAAAAAGCTCTTTATTTGTACCTTATCAAAATAAATGATTTATTATTTAAGACTGCTTCAATACCTTTATATTACTTTTTGAATTATTCGATTCTTGACATTCCATTCAAAAGATATCACGAGTTTAAAACTTGTAAAAAATAAACTCCATTCGGCTACTTATGCGTTTTGTAGGGCGTCACTCGGATTTTTTTTAATTTACTTTTTTTTAGGAGCTCGACGCAAAAAGGAGTGAATATGTGTGTTATATTATTATTATTATTATGAATGTGTTAAAATTAACAAATCTAAATGTAATGTTTAATGCTCGTGCGAAGCCGGGACGGGCCGCTAGTAGATTATATACTTATCACATATTTCGCATCACTTTTAATACATTCCGGTGTTAATACTTCGCTTTCACTACTGGATGAATTCAATTTTTCGAAATTATTTTGTAACAATAAATTAACCGTGAACAGAAGATGTGGGTCGCTCGTTTCTCATTTTTTTTAAACCTATAATTAGCATATTGTCTTAAGTTTGGATAATTTGTTTTAATATGGATGTTGGTTTACTAAATAAATAAAATATAATAAATACCGCGCCAACCGGGCAGTTAATTTTTTCATACAAAATTTTCCTTCTATCTCTTTGGTCACGTACCAAATTCAAATCACTTTTCTTCCCTGTTTGAAAGAATCTTACAGAAAAGATCATCAGTTTTCATACAAAAATGTATGGAGAAAATAATAAAATTATACTTTTTCAAACGAAAAAGAAATATGCATTAAAAACCAAAATTATAAACTATATCTCCATTTTATAGAATGTGTTTAATCTTCGATACTTGTATCAGCCAACAATACCCTTAGTCAGCTCTATGGTATAGCTGTAAACCATTATAATATCAACTAGGGTAGCAACAAACACGTCATGATTGGTGTTACCTCGTTGCGGCCGCGAGGGGCTTCCGAAGCCCCGTATCCACTTACTACAAGGTTTAACCTCGTTGCTGTGCTGAACACTCTGTATAACGTTGTATAACATGGTATACAGGGCCAACAAGTATGTTTGAGATTTTTTCAAAACTACCATCTTCAAAAATTACGACGTATAAGCCTTCATGACAGCAGCTGTCTCGGGGGAAGAATAGAGCTACGGTAGCCCCTGCTTGTCGAAGAGGCGACTAAAAGGGGTTATCAGGTTCGCGGGCGGGTAAAAAATCCATTAGCTTGCGACACTGGGGGAGACAGCAGTGTGCTGTAACGAGAGGAGCCTGGAGGTGCAATATACACCTCCCAGGAGGGGCCCATGGCAAAGTGCTAGGGGGGCACCGGTGCGTTTCACTGGAGGTCCCGGAGCCCTCCGACATGCATGAGGTTGGCCATCGAGGGGGTTTTACGAGTAGTGGGTAAAATCCCACATAAATTTGAAATTATTGAAATTGGAAACGTTTATTTAGCACTGTAAACACCAGAATATAGAACACAATACACAAGTATACAAAGATATACATGCAGCACAAAACATCTGGTGTGGTACAGTGCCAAAAAGGGTACACCAGCTCAGCATAAAACAACAACATAACCCAGTCGCTTCCCCCAGAAGCCCAGGTATCTTATGAAGATTTTCCCCCCGTCAACAGAAAAGGCCTTCGTGACAGGTTTTCAATCTGCAAAATCCCAAGTAAAGTTTAAGACAAGATTGTTGCTTAACTCTTACGACGAGTATAGAGATGAGAGCTCATTGGCACAGGTACAGGTACTAGTTAAGTTACTTGCTTTTAACTTAGAAATGCATAAACTACGGAAGTTTATCCCTCAAAGGCGTCCTAGTTCTGAGATAGTCCCGATGTAGGTATGGTTAAAGTTTCATGAAGGTTTGAGTTGCTCGCGTGACTACATAGGCTGGTAAATAGGTAAATAAGGTGTTTTTTTTTATTATTTACGACGAAACCTGCGTTTGACTTCAATGTCACCTGGTGGTTAGTGACCATGAGGTCGAAGATTACATTGGCTTAGTAAGACTGGCTTTTCTATAAACACTGCTGAAACATTTCAACTCCGAAGCAAAAATATTACGACATACTTTACATAGAGCGGTGGTCCTTTGCCAGGCGTACCCTGAAGGGGTCCTACTACCAGCAAGTTCCTCGGTTTCGTCGCCACGTACGTGACGCTTGACCAGTGGCGGTAGGGATAATCTGATATCCATCCCATACACTACAAAATATTATATTAGAACTAATGAGCCTTGTTTTACTTACTCGTACATTATCGCGGAGGTTGCTTTAATGTTTCAGTCTACTTAGGACCTTTTTCACGGAGCAAGAAGTGTGCCCCTTGCGATGTGGTCACACTTCAAATTTCACTTCTTTCGTATTGTATTTAGTTTTTATTGTCTTTTCTTCTAAAAAAACGCCCTTAAAAAAGTGTTTTATTAAAATCTTTGCGTAGGTATATGTGTTTGGCAAAAAATTACATGGGATTGCGAGGCAGGGGCGTTTGTTAGGGACCTAGGTCGGCGGTCAAGACAGAGGGGCGGTGACTCCCGCTCTGGATCGTACCTCGTCCAAAGGATCTCACTGGCTATCCAACCTGGTAATGCTGCCAGTGGACGCAATGGACGGGGCTCGATTCAGGATCGGGAGTAATGACTGTAAATTTAAAAAAAAATGAATTTACCTATTTTATTGTTAATTATTATTATTTGACGAAATTTTTTTGTGATATTGCGGATTGTATATTTGTATTTTTAATAAATAAAATGATGTATTATTGTAGTACCTATTTATGAAAATATTCGACAATTGTTCACTTATATTGGCACTTAGTTTTATTTGTGTCGATAGCATTTATTACTACAATATATTATAATTTCTTATGTTAGCAAATTGTTGGCAAATTGTATAATTCATCCGTTCACAAACGGCGTTGTCAGATTACAAACGCTCGCTGTTTTGTTTGTTTTAAAAAGGAGGAATAAGAATTAAGCTAACTTACATGTCGGAGCGAAACTGGTCAGAGCGATGGGTTAGGTTGAAGGCAAGGCAGCAAACAAGCGTCAACGAGCGCTCGCTGCTCCTTATTGCCGCCCTAGCCTTCGTTAGGTTATATTTTTAAAACAATCCAGAAAAAACTGTTTGCATATGCTTGTCTGAGGGTAAGAAAATGCCGAGGTATTTTCTGATTTGCCTTTGGCATTTTACAAAACAGCGAGCGTTTGTAAACTGACTACGCCGTTTGTGAAAGAACGAATTGTACAATTTGCCGACGACATATCAAACCTTTGAAAGTCAAGGTGAAATTCCTACCTTTGGATCATTGTGGTGTAACAAAGGATATTTTGTTATAGATAAACTGGTTAAAATTGAAAATCTAGATTTTAAAAGAAAAGTTCTAACCACAGGAATCTTAGGCTGAATTTCAAAATCTTTGGTTCTCACTTATATTTTTAATTAACCATTTAAACGTACAATTTCGAATACCTAGCGAAACATTATTAATGAGCAAAGTTTACCGAAGCTGGATCCATGTTCCAACTTCGAGCTCACTTGAGACTACTTGTGAGCAAGTTTGGAATAAGTGTATTAATATTAAGATTATCGTGTGGCAGAGGCAAACCCCGGAAAAGATGGCGGAACGACCTGGATTCGTGCTGTATGACCTGGATACAGGTGGCGCAAGACTAGAGGGCTTCTCCCGGAGGATTGTTTTGTCAATAGGGTATTTGATTTTTTTTAATGCATCAATCAATTTATGTGGAAGTCCTGAAGATGGTTCTGAAATCCGTTTATCGATATCTCAACTAACATCAACTATACTAATGGTTAAAGTTAGTAGTGGGGGATGCTCTTTCCCTTTCTATCAAAACAGTCCTTATTATGTAGCCAAGGGCCTGCTTGCATGGCGCTCATTAACAGTGACGTCACAATTATCTATTGCTGTCTCTATCTATCGTCAGATTTTTGATTGTCTGTAGCTATTTTATTTTTCAACCGATTTTAATTCGGCTTTCACATTTGACTATCAATTTATGTCTTTTTTCTTATTTTTATGAAATGTATTTAATATTTGATACTTGTCAAATACCCTATTATGAAACGAAAATCTCTCGAAGAACGAGGTCTGAGACATGCTGGGTATTCAAGGCTTGCTTGCCTTTCTTGTCGCTTCGTCTCTATCGTCTAGCATACGGAAACCATCACAAAACCATTTACCACACATTTCCGGTCATCTCCGGAAGTCTTTGAGAGGCACTGCATAATTCCGCAGCTCTCTCATTAATCTGACACCTGTGTAAAAGGGAACCATAGATTTATTCGAAATTTTCCGATTGCCTACGAAGTTGTGTGGTTTTTTTGCCGAGCTCGTACGGAAACCATCACGAAACCTTTTACCAGACATTTCCGCCGGTCTTCGGTAGTCAGTCGGCAGTTTTTTTTGTTGTTAAACTTAATAAGGTTAAGTCATTGTAGATTTTTTGCGCATTCATTAAATAAATAAATAGTAAATAAGTTCTAAGACAGTTTAGTATGGTTTTATTAGTATCACCAAGGAAGTTCTAAGTACTGGTACCTATACACCTATATACTACATTCATGGATATGACAATGTTTTGACCGTAAACATAGTAAATATCTTAGACAAATAAATTTAGTACCCTAATTTTGTACTACCTTCATGATCTAAGAAGATCCTATGATTATGGTTTTGGATCGGATCTGAAACATAGGATCTTAGATCATGAAGGCAGTTTAAGTTCAGGGCACTAAATTTCCTTGTCTTAAGATACTATGTTTACGGTCAAAACTTTGTCATGAAAACTTTTTCCTGGTATGACAAGGTTTTGTCATACCACGAAAACCACACCAAACTGTCTTGGTGCGGAAAGGTTCTATTCTATTCTGACTTTTGTCGAGTATACTTAGGTAGGTACCTATTCGAAATTCATCATTATCAGCCTATTAATGTCCCCACTGTTGGGGCACAGGCCTCCCCTTGTACAAGGGGCTACGGGCCATGATCCACCGAGCGGGCCCAGTTCTGATTGGTGGATTTCACACGCCTTTGAAAACTTTGAATTTCCTGAGACATGCAGGGTTCCTCACGATGTTTTCCTTCACCGTTAAAAATAGGAAAAACACATTGGTACATGGCATTGCATGGTTTCTAGACACTAGGCCACCGACACTCTTTCATTCGAACATTCGAATTTAAACCCAACCCCAAATCGTCTCACGCCAACAAAACAATGGCTGTTGTATATTTAACCCCGCGGGTACCCTGGCTCCAAGCCTTTGTGGTTCTGAGTTTCTGACCCTTTTTGATGTAGCGTTCCGATGTGTTTGTAATTATTGGAGTAAGGTAGGTGGGATGAAAGAGCAGAGGGTGGCATAGAGTTAGCTGGTCTATGTATAGTTTAAAGTCAAAACTATATTGAATAATATTTAATATTCACTTATTTAATATCATGTGGTTTACAGTTAAAAACAAAACACCAGCATGTCACAACAAATATAGTTTTCAAAAAGATAGAAAATAATTAGAAATAAATATTAAAATGTTAGCATGTCATGATCATTATAATTATTATAATACATTAATGTGTCTCTAATAAAGTGTTTCTATCTATATATCTAACAAATATAGAAGTAAATAATATGTCATGTACTCGTACATGATAGTGAAATTGTTTTAAGAATCAATCTACTTAGTCATGGATAAAAGAAAAAAAAATAGGGGCGTTCTTTCCTTCATGGATCTAGTAGTAACCTACATGTTATCATTAAATTACATTATTGTTGTTATCATTAAATTACATTATTTTTTTAATGTAATAAGTATCTACTAGGAATGTTACGGAGCATCGACTCCGACTCCGGAAGGTCGGAACTTCCGATTGATTTTACACCTCCGACTCCGACGGCTCCGATAATTTTGAATCGGAGGTTATACCGAATATTTGTGAGCAAACATATTCAAATATCAATATTTTATTAAATAGTGTAGGAATACATTTATGTATTATTATTTATGTATTCCTACACTACACTCTAAAGGAACATGACTTATTGCCGCAAACGTCATCATTGAAAAAAATTGGCCAGTTCAGCTATAAAAATTAAAAAAGGGTTAAAAATTTGAACATCTCTCTTCTACCTCCGACTCCGGTTCCGTATGCGGTTCCGACTCCGATAAATCAAATTTAAAACGTTCGGTTTTGACTCCGGTTTCAGTAAAACCACCTCCGTAACATTCCTACTATCTACATTCTACATGATCGATTCTAAATTCTAATGAAGACTTAACTTTAATGACATTTCGTGTTACTGTAAAAAAGCTATTATAAAAACCAGTAAGCGGCGCACTAAATCCTTTTAATGGTTGTCTGTCTAATGCTTAAGCTTTAATTTTTAAGATTAAAATCCCGTCCCCATTTCTTTCAAACTCATCTAATCTAAACTGCCCCAACTTTTTCTATAGAACCAACACCGAATTGAGTTTTTCCGCTAGGATAAGCTTCTAATGTCGAAACTTTAGCTTTTAAATCAGCTAATTCCTGCTTTACTTTACGTTGGCCTTATTTGGAGTAGGTATTCCTAACTGCTCCCACGCACCACCGCCACGGTTTTTTTCCTACGAAGCTACAAGCTGTGTGATTTCTTTTATTTAGATAATGAGTTATCATGGGAGAAAAAAGCGAGAGCGTTGGTGGCACCAGTGGCTAGGGCACCGGACTCCCATGCGGAAGGTACGGGTTCTAAACCTGATGTAAAATGGGAGTAGGCACAAAAGTTCCTTATTCACGGCCCCCTATCAGATAGGGGGCCGTGAATAAGGAACTTTTGTGCACCCCCATTTTACACACTGGTCATCTTAGTGTGCAGGTTTCCTCACGGTGTTTTCCTTCACCGTCAGAGCAGTCGGTAAATGTACGTAAGTGTTCGAAAAATACGAAAAACTCATTGGTACATGGCACTGGACGGTTTCGAACCCGGACCTCCCGCATGGGAGTCCGGTGCCCTAGCCACTGTGCCACCGACGCTCTAACTATACATAGATAGTATACAGTTCAATTTCAGTCGTGGAAAATTGACAGAAGACATAGGTTTGTGACTATATAATACTACCAGTAATATTGATACGGTTTGACAGGTTAGATGGATTCATAAATATCTTTGGCGAAAATAATAAATTACGCTTATATTTTTAGTATTTACAGACATCAATGTTTACAGTTGAGTATGGAATAAAAAGGCCGCATATGTTGTGTTTATTCCTGTACCTTATTAGGTACTAACTTATTAGTTAGTTTCGTATTCGTATATTTAAGGTTTATATCTAACCTCACTATTAAATTTAACGATCGTGGATGGGAGTTGAAATGGCCCCGCAATGTTCAATCGGGAAATGTTTACATTACACGAACCATTTGGAGCCACTTTTGATACCCCCATAATTTAAATATTTAGGTTCCTCCTTATTGAAATGACTATATATTTAGAGAAACAAACCCAACATAACTCCTCTATGCCTTTTCTGTTAGAATCATAGAAGTCATACATACATAAACTCTCACGTCCATAATCCCCGAGGGGGTAGACAGAGGTAGAACCTTCAATCACAGGCAGTTCCCACTTGTCGCCGTAAGATTTGGTAGACAAACGCGATAGGTGGCGAACGTTCCGCAGTATACTACGTGTAAAATAGTATCTACTAAGATCCCTAGTCGCCTCGTACGACGCCCACGTGAAGAGTTGGGTATAAAACCAATGATATACTATATAACTATAATATAGTTATAGTGAGTGCATCATTGTATAAAACTCATAGTGGGCGCAGTGTGTAGAGTAAGATAGGAATATTCCCATTTGCGTCGCTGCGTTGTACTATGGAAAATGGAGATCAGTTACGAATCAAAAATCTGTTGCTTCATGAATTTTAGTCATATCGTGATGAAATTTGCTACAGATATACACTAATGTATAGAGAATCAATTGGTATATAAGTTATAGTGATTTCTCATATATGAAAAACGGGAAAACACGAAAAAATAAGTAAATAGTATATTTAAAGTGAAATATAAGGTTATAATTACTAAAAAAAGTTAAATACTGCCGTTCTTGTAGCAGAAATTACTGGCTGATACTGCATATCTGTACTGAATATTTTTTTCACAATATTGATTTGAAACATGTACGAGTATATGCAAAGTCTTAAGTTTAGCACCCCCGTCATCAATGAACTTCTGACTATGAAAAATATTATTATTTTAAGTATTAAGTGACAAAACCCTATTGAATAACATAATTTGACTATTGGAGTATCCAATAAAATCAAAATATTTGATAAATTATGATATTTGTATAAACCATTTTTGATATGCTCTTGTTCTACCATTTTCCATAGAGCGTCGGTGGCCATGCGGGAGGTCCGTGTTCGAAACCATGCCATGTACCAATGAGTTTCTCGGATTTTTTCGCAGACTTACGTACATTTACCGACTGCTCTAACGGTGAAGCAAAACATCGTGAGGAAACCTGCATGTCTGCGGAACTGAAAAGTTTCCGTAGGTGTGTGAAATCCACCAATATAGAAATGAATGCATTAAAATTTATTTGCACACACATACATAACACGATAATTACATTCCACTACCAATGGGGTACGAGCCATGGTCCAGTGCTCAACCAAGCCCAAAGGGTCTAGGAGAGGCCTGCGCCCCAACAGTGGGGACATTAATAGGCTGATGATGAGTCATATTTGATCAAGCGAGAGAATAGCCAATCTGCTTGGGACGTAAAATAAAAATTTAGCATTGTTATAATAATGTAAATTGTCTTGATGAAAGATCGCCCGGTTCCGTGGCAAGTATTACAAGTAATTTGTTCGGGCTTGTAGGCAGAATTACTTTAAGTGGCAGATATTTAAGAAATTACGGGTTGTAGCAGAAATTACTGGCTGGTTTTTAAGAAATGGTTTGTAAACTGCCGTTTAAGAACACCGATGATTGCTTTTATAAACAGAAGTGGAGTTTTAAGAAATGAGTTGAAAGCTGCCGTTTAAGAACACGCATGATGACGCTTTTATATATAGAAGTGGAGCCTCAGAATCAGGTTCCGGAACTTGGCGGCCAACGTGTCAAAATGGGCGAAAGGTACGAATGTCAAAATTTAAACAATTGAAATTGAAAACGTTTATTTAGCACTGTATTAAGTAGTATTTGTATTTTATTATGCACAAATAGAAAATATAATATAAAAGCTAAAACTAAACTAAAACATAGCATTGCACTTTGCTGCAGAAAAGGTAAAAGAGTGGTACCCCAGTCTGACTCTGGATAAAGTCAAAGATATTAATTAGAAAAAATATAATATAACACTAAAATAATACAAAAGCTAAAACTAAACTAAGGCTAAGAAAGCTAAAGATAAAAAAATTGGGTTAAGTCCCCCACATCCGGCAGTGTACCCAAGAGACTGGCTGCGTTGCCCCGTTGGATAGCTAAGCTAATCCGCTGGGCCAAATAGGAGCCAGTTCTTGGGTCTTTTGACGCATCGACCAGGCGCTTTGCGAGGTCCTTGAAGACGCGGTGTGCTCCCGGGCCCCAGGGTCCCAATGTTTCAACCCCAAACGGCTTAAATACACCAGACTATAGCAAACACACAATACAGAAGTAAAAATGTACAAAAAAACGTACGATTGCAACTGCGTACTATTGTTAAAATTAACGAGTGTCAAAATGTACAATTCTCAAAATGTAGGATGGTCAGAACGAGTTACAAAACTCATCAGTGTTCAAATATACAAATGTCATGATACCCATGGAACAAGAAGACGCTGTGCCCTATTCGCCATCCTTCTTTGTACATTTATCTTATGATAGGGGACCGGGAATAATCCCAGCAGCAATTCGACCCCTAAGGATCTTTCGTGCCTACTCCATTTTACACACTGGTCATCACAGTGTGCAGGTTTCCTCACGATGTTTTCCTTCACCGTTAGAGCAGTAAATGTACGTAAGTCTTCGAAAAATATGAAAAACTCATTGGTACATGACACAAAATATTTCTCACTTATACTTTTTTTTATTGTACACTAAACCCGCATTTGACCCCGACTTTGTAACCATTATATTTTGTACATTCGTACGTTTCGCTCAATTGTACATTTTGACATGTCAGCCGTCTATTCCCGGAACCAACCATTGCCGTTACTTCGACACCTTAACAGCTGAAGTGTCTAAAAACGTAGTCCCAAAACCAGCCCCTTTGAAACGATAATTGATTAGTGGGCTTATGGTTATAATAGCGAAGATTACAGCCCGTCCTATGTAAATCGTTCCCAGCCCCTGGGAATAATCAGCCCATCCCGCTCCTTTCATCGTTTCGCGGCACAGAAATAAACAATGAAGCTGTTTGAAGTAAACTATTTATCCAACTATACTTCGCGCGCGATTTCATGTCTTTCAGGGGTCTGAGGTTTTTCATTTTTGAAGTGAAAACTTTTTTAGGCGCACCTTGCGCTCTTTCTGAACAGTGAACCAAACTGAACCGTCACGCTCGTGTCGGTGACGCTGAGTCGGGTATACTCGGCTCCATTCGACATCAAGCGCGCTCGGGTCGGTGACGCTGAATCGGGTATACTCGGCTCCATTCGACATCAAGCGCGCTCGGGTCGGTGACGCTTATTCGGGTATACTCGGCTCCATTCGACATCAAGCGCGCTCGGGTCGGTGACGCTGAATCGCGTATACTCGGCTCTAGTCGTTCAGCTGTCATCAGCCACGTTTACTGTCTAACAAGGAGTGCCATCGTTTCAAGAATTATGTTTATATTATTTATCTATGATATACTCGTACTCGTAAAGTGTTACGACAAGCAAGCATCACGTTAAGGGCAGCACTAAACTGACGATGAATGCGGTAAGGAAGACCCTGAAGAACATGAACTTCGCGCGCGAAGTGTTACTATACTTTTGATCCCACACTTCAGGGAAGGGTTGTTATAAGTTTGACGCGAATGTCTGTTTGTCTGTGGCATCATAACTCGACAACCGATGATTAAATTACACCCAATTACATTACGTACGGTGTGTCTGATGAAAATAAGGTTAAAAGAAAATCCAAAATATCCTGTGGTAAAATCTACATTATGTACTATATTTTTCCTTTCCCGAATTTTATTAAAACCTGATTACCATACTAAATTTTACATATCCAAATAACAAACCCTAATGCAAATTTATACCGTAACACAAGGCGCGAAAAGCTGTTGTCGGAAAGGATCCCGGTCGTTTGTTTTCCGGGACCCAGGAATTGAAAGGGGTCCCAATGATTTACTTGAGAGAGATTTAAAGCTTCGCGCAATTTCGTTGTTCAGCTCGTTCAAGCCAGGGGTGGCACAAGGCACTGGGTATCAGGAGCGCCAGATCGTGGACTTGCTTTAATAACATAAATACTAAAAAAGTTGAAAATTCTATACAGTATGTAACAAAAGTGATTTTTGATGAAATGCCAACAAAATAATGAAGACCTGTCTCGGATTTGACCTCACCGATGACCAAACCAAAATTTAACAAATCTCATGTTTGACGTAGATACCAGTTTGAACCACAGATCAAAGATAATTGTTTGAACCACTTCCCGAAATCCTACAGGACATTAAAGGACTGCTGGACTTTCTTGCGAGGTTGGGGTGGCTCCAGTATGTAGTATACATCACACGCAAAATAGGCGCTGAAGACGTCGAGTTGCGGAAACCAGCTCGTTATTACATTACATTACAATGGTTTGAACAACTACACCTTTGACTAAAACTATTTGGCCACGCTCCTTTGGTTGCGATTTAATATCAAAGGTGTTTTGGATGCTTTGTAAGGTGACATATCTCCTGGAAGGATGTGTGAATTGAACCTACATGAATAGCAATATTCTGCTCTTTTTCTCCTTGTCGTGTGGTTAGTGCCCAACTTATTATTATAATGTCCCGCCTCTGACAATATTCCGTTATTTCTAGCACTTTCGTGCGAATTTAATTTCTATACGTCTCTAAACGGATGCATTATCAGGATATGAAGAGAATTGTAAACTCCGGAAGTCTATCGAATTTACGAACAGCATTCCCAATATTCTTTCGAATTATTCCCAATTAGCATCTCTAATAATAGTCCGCTTGAATTGTGGGCGGTAAATAATATACTAGAGACGCCCCTGTCTCAAGCTGACGTGAAAAAGTTTCCAATGTTAGGAACGTGATCGAAATTGATATTGAATTCTTTCTCCGGGTAAGAGTAAGTCTTGTGAACTCTTGTAAGAATAGTTCCTCAAAAGAATAATGTCCAGCAGACATGCTTTTCACAGATCGAATAGCACTCGGGGCTATTATATTTTCTGTTCACGCGTACTGATGTGCCAATTGTGAGACTTCTGTAACTACTGTAACTTCTGAAAGTGGAAACTTCATTGAATTCTCATTTATTTTCGGAGAAGTTACAGAATATTCTCGAAATTTGTACATCATACATATATTGAGTTGTTCCCTTAATTCAGAAAAGACATAACTATTTATTAACTATTCTTATAATTGCTGGAATCTCCTTCGGCGTCTCCTTCGGAATTCGTTATTAATCATTAATAATTCCCCCAATAATTATAATTATTAAAGACCAGAGAGAATTTAATCACTACGTTTTAGACTATTTTACTAAGTTTGACAGTACTACGTTTCTCTATGGAAAGTCCTTTTGGCATGATTCAAATGCGTTACGTTAGATTAAAGGGGGTCATCCACCGAAAGAAAAAATGCGTAACGATAAGTATGTACTTTCGAGAGCTTCGTGTAACGAAGGTTTAAGAGTTAGAAAAGTAATAGTTATCATAAAGATCGGTCTAACGACAAGAAAAAAAATATGCTCGGCCCTCCCTCGGCTCCCTCTGGTGGCGTCATAGGCCGCGCAAGTGATCACTGAACATGAGTTGTTACGCGGTTAGCGCTCAGTTTAAAGTGAGCTAGCGGTGAAACTATTCGACGGATTTGGACCAAATAAACTGTATTTTAAAGAATAGAGTATACGCTACGGTTCCAATACAGTTTACAATATTAATAAAGTTCTGACGTTGATTGCGGGTAAGTTTAACAGATTAAATCCCGATTGCGACCGAGCAAAACCACTTTCGGGAGCGGTGAGGATACGTCTTCATCGTTTAAGAAAGAAAGAAGCCCAGAAAAAAGACACCGGCTCGTGCCAGGTTGACCAAGATGGTGAGCACCGACGACGAAATTTGAATTCATGAAACAATAATACCATCAGTAGTAGTCACGACTTCTGCCTACCCCGAATTTTTATGTATTTTTTATCCCAGAATTGAGAACTCTCTCAGATTTTTCAATCCTTCCTCTTAGACTCATCATAACAGGATGATGTTGAATTTATTGAATAAAAAAGTTGTGAGTGGTTTAGAAACTTTTCGACGAGAAAAAGAGGGATGAAAAGAGTTCCAATTTTCGTCCACAAACATCAAATAATATAAAAGTTAGTGCTTTCGTCTAACTTTATATGAAATGCAAATAGTAGAATTGATTGATTCCCAGATTGATTCCAAAAAAATCGAAAATTGGCCCAAATTCAACGTGTGTGTGGCTCGAAATGACATTTAGGGGGGAAATGAAAAACAGCGCTGCATATTTGGTACCCGAATATGTCCGCATTTGCTGACTTTCCCCCCTTTTGCCAAATATACATTACATATAGTGCTTTGTTATAGTGATTTGTACTTTAACTTTAAATTTATATGAGTATTTGGCAATAAATGTATTTCTATTTTACTAAATCAAATTTTGGCGATGGGCGGGACACTTGGTTAGACGTGGTGATGGCGGGTGGACCAGAGCCCTCACTGAGTGGTGGCCAAGGTTGGGGAAAAGAGGAGTAGGTCGTCTAGCAGCCTGATAGGCGGATGACATCACCAAAGTCGCATCGAAGACCTGGATGCGACTAGCACAGGATCGTATAGGGTGGCACAAAAGAGAGGAGGCTTATACCCTGCAGTGGGACGACATGGGCTGATGATGATGATGATGAAATCAAATTTTTAACCCTACGTCAGAATAGTGTACCTACGTGTTTGTAATAATATTTAATAGAGAGAATAGTGTAATTGACCCAATGAGTTAAAATTTATTACATAATTCATAAAAAAACTCTCACGTCCATAATCCCCGAGGGGGTAGACAGAGGAACCACTTTCAATCACAGTGTACAATCCGTATCACGCATACCTAGTTCCTAAGTTTTGTTTACATTAGCGACAGTTATTGTAGGTAGTTTTAACTTTCGTTTTTTGTTTCGGTCTGTCAAATATGAATGTTCAGTGAGGGTAGTTTTTATCGTTGATTGTCACTCGCTGACACAGTCTCGGAAATACAGCCCTTGAGACAGCATCGTTTTCTAATCATCGTAATCTCTTCATCGCGTGTGATCTATCACCTCCATGGACTCCTCTCGTGCTGATACAGTGCTTCGGTGAATCTAAAAACTGCCAGAATTTTGGACATTGTCGGCGCCGACGGGTGATCTCGGGCTGATACGCTGGTGAGTTGGTTTTTCATTATTGGTGAGTTGGTATTTATTTCCTGCCCTGGACATTATCTCGTTCCCCTTAGTTTATTTCGCCCTCGAAAGATCCCTGGAATCGCTGGAGATCGCACACATAGGTGTTCCCAATAAAAGTGTTAAAATAAAAAGTAGTAACGCCATATCAAAAAAACCACCACAGGACTACGACAGCCTTTATCTTTGGAATTTACCTTAGTTTAACCACGTTCCCCGTTTAGTTGCCGTTATTCCCAGTTCCACACTTAATAAGACAGCCTTACTGGCCCCATCATTGGAATTCCCCATAATTGTGCAGAATATTAATGAGCGTGTCTATTATTCATGGCGTAGCGTTCGGGGATACTAATTTATTTTACAAGACTCAGTTTGTTTTTCTTTTTAATGTTTTCGTAAAGTAGGGTGGGTTCTTTGAATTCTTAACTGTTGGTCTTTTCTTCCATTTTGGGAATGTGGTCAGTTGGTCGGTTTTTGGAAAGTGATGGATTATCTAGCTAGACATTTTTCGATTTGGACAACTGGACGTTTCCAGACAAATCGTTGATATGAGCTCGCTTGATGGTGACAATGAAGCCATGGATGGAAACACACGAGATTTGTGTCACAGCAAAGACGAAGTTCTAAGTATACCGATGGAATAATGTATGTTGGTTATTTGCTAGACCCACCCGCTTTTTGAATAAATGAAGTGGAAATATCAGTCGAAACGTGGACACTGACGGTGCGACTGGTTCACAAATTGAAAGTCGCTCAGCGTGCTATGGAAAGAGCTATGCTCGGAGTATCTCTGCTGGATCGAATCCGAAATGAGGAGATCCGGCATAGAACAAAAGTTATCGACATAGCTCATAAGATTAGCAAGCTGAAGTGGCAGTGGGCCGGTCACGTCTGTCGCAGAACCGACAACCGCTGGGGTAGACGAGTTCTGGAGTGGAGACCGCGTTTGGGCAAACGTAGTGTGGGACGCCCTCCTGCTAGATGAAGCGACGATCTGCGCAAGGTGGCTGGCAGCGACTGGATGAGAAGAGCCGAAGATCGAGCTCAATGGCGCGCCCTGGGAGAGGCCTATGTCCAGCAGTGGACTAGAATAGGCTGCTGATGATGATCAGTCGATTAGACAACACTCATCTGGAGTATCTAGCAGCACCGCCTGGAAGCTCCCAAGGTCTTCAGTTCAGGCACAAAGCGTGTGGGAGTTAATGAGATTAATGTGCCCGTAGGCTCCAAGATTATTTATTTTGTAAGTGGACTGTCAATCCAAATAAAATAATATCTTTGGATTATACAGCCGTGTGCGTCGGTGGCCTAGTGGCTAGGACGCCGGACTCCCGTGCGGGTTGGTCGGGGTTGGAAACCATGCCATGTACCAATGAGTTTTTCGGGATTTTTTCGAAGTCTTATGTACATTTACCGACTACTCTAACGGTGAAGGAAAACATCACGAGGAAATGAAAAATTTCCGATGGCGTGTTAAATCCACCAATCAGCACTGGGCCCGCTCGGTGGATCATGGATGGCCCGTACCCCCTTGTGCAAGGGGAGGCTTGTGCCCCAACAGTGGGGGCATTAATAGGCTGATGATGATGATGATACAGCCCAGATTTTTTTTTTTTTTTTTTTAAGTATAACTAAACCCGCATTTACGATAATGACAGTGATACGGTAGTCTAATGTACAAGGGCGTGTGGAGTTGCTTCGTTGTGTACACTATGGTACACTTGGACTGTGAACGCGTTAAAAATTAAAAATTCGTGTCTTTAAAAAAAATGCTAAGCAACGCTAGGCTTACTTGAGAACTTCACTCTTACCCCGCAACTTAATGTTGTTACTATTAATTGCCAACTTTCTTCCAAGTTACTTGGTAAACTTTCTACTTGAGAAATCTTCGTTAACTTCCAAGGATTTCTGGTTTAGAACAAAAACACTACTACAGTAACAGCCTACTTACCTTAGGAGAATTTTGTTGGTCATTAGCAAGACAATATAACCTCAAAGTGAAAAACAATAACTCGAAATTGAAAATTGAAGAAACGGCTTACCGTTGTGGGTTTCCTGGTCATCAGGACCTCGAGATTCCAGATGTGTGAAGGGCACAATGAACCTGAACATTTTAGTTCAAACTCGAACCACCTAACTGTTACCGTTCCAGAGATCCCGTCTGACCTCAAACATACTCCAAGATCTTGGAAACCCCTGATCCAATTTTTATCAGACACGGCTAATAACAATCTCGACAAAATTATGTTTTATATAATATAATGTATTTGCTGTAATTTGTACTTTAATAAGTTGTTAAGTTATGATGCTACCTACAGACGAACGGACATATGCGTCAAACTTACACTCTTTCCTTTTGGTCAGGCGTAAAAAGCGTGGTAAAAATATACCTACAAGCACCGGTGCCCCGTGACTGGAGCCCAATTCCACTGTTTGTCGTTCGTTTCCAATGCGGGATTTTCCAGCTTAAGTTGCTGCCATTCGGGATAGGTGGCGCTTCATCTAACAGGAATGTCAAAGTGTTTGTTTTGTCTATTCATTGCATAGTAGGTAGCTTTTTGTAAAAATATAGAATTTCATCGAATTCATCATTACCCAATGATGAAACAAGAACTATGACCAAATAACAAAGAAATAATATCAACAATTACATAATAAACAAAGAAAAAGTATTTACATTTCAAATGTTATTGCATAGATACCCATATTTTGGAACATTTTGACTATACAGTCAGCGCTATCTGTTGAGTTAATTGGAAGCCGTTGTAAAGAAGCGATTACATTTTCGTATCGATCCAACTTTAACAACAAATCGTATTCTGCTACTGAGCGAACCGATCAATCGTTAGCTTGACCGAAACATAACGTTAATCGAACGGTTCGTGACTAGTGGTATGCGAATACATTCCTATCTTTAAGGAAGCGGTGGTAGAGTAAAAAAAATGACGTAAAAATGTACTATATGGTACTTACTTACAATAAATGTGAGCGTCGGTGGCACAGTGGCTAGGACACCGGACTCCCATGCCGGAGGTCCGAGTTCGAAACCATGCAATGCCATGTATCAATGAGTTTTTCGTATTTTTCAAAGACTTACGTACATATTTACCGACTGCTCTAACGGAGAAGGAAAACATCTTGAGGAAACCTGCACACTGACATGACCAGTGTGTAAAATGGGGTAGGCACAAAAGATCCTCAATGGTCGAAGTGCCGTTGGGGTTATTTATTTTATTTATTTACACTTTAATGCACAAAATAAAAAGGTGTACATTAGGCGAGCTTAATGCCTTGCGGCATTTTCTACCAGCTAACCATGGGGTTATGCAGAAATGTTTAGGTAGGCGCATAAAAAACGGAAGTTCTTATTAGATTATATATAAATAGCTATTCATAATACATATTAAAAATACATATACATAAATCTTTAAAAAATGCATACTAATATTAAGTATATTGTACATAATATATAAACATATAAATACTAATATATTATGATGTACAAATAAATATATAATTATAAATATATATACTCGATAGTTGAACAGATAAATATGTAAACTCTATTGAATTGTATTAAACAGTGAACTAGCACAATAATACCTTATTGATTTGGACCTTGTCGTACATGTTCTCGGACCAGGATTTTGAACTGGAACTTGTTGGGGGCCCTCCCGATGTCCTCAGGCAGACAGCCTCAGGTTATTCCAGGTTATCATAACATAAGATACAATAAAAACATTTTGATTTCATTCGAAAAACGTCAAGTCGCTGCAATTTAATTTTTATTGCGATTACGTTGTACTTATTACTAGAATCGGGCCACTGGTCGCGTGACTCAACTAATCCCTTCGGAGTGCCGGTGTATTAATTCTAAATGAATTGAAAGCCATCAGGAGTGAATATACGAGGACTCAGTTTGAAAATAAAAGCAATTTGCTCTGGAACCTACATGTTGTGAATTAAGTGCTCGCTTACTTCGTAAACAAGTAATTTAAGTTTAATCTGAGAGCGTCGGTGGCACAGTGGCTAGGACACCGGACTCCCCATGCGGGAGGTCAGGGTTCGAAACCGTGCAGTGCCATGTACCAATGAGTTTTTCGTATTTATGGAAGACTTGCGTACATTTACCGACTGCTCTAACGGTGAAGGAAAACATCGTGAGGGAAACCTGCATGTCTGAGATAACCAGTGTGTAAAATGGGGTAGGCACAAAAGATCCTCAAGGGTCGAAGTGCCGCTGGGTTATTCCCGGCCCCCTATCATAAGATAAGTATAATCTGATTATTTAAATAATGCAACTTACCATACACCAAAGTAAAATCTAAACTACATTTCGATTCTGCTCATTAGTAGTATTCCTCTTTGCTGAGTGTCCTGATCATTCTATGGAAATAACCACATAGAACGACTCTCTTCGCAAACTTATTGGGGTGGTTTGTCATTGCCTTCCCCATTTCATACACTGGTTATCTCAATGTGCAGGTTTCCATAGAAGTATGATCCATTCGCTTAAATCGTCTCGCCCACCCCATTAAATCTGCCACAAGAGTCGTTATATGTTATTAATTCCTTAGAATGATCACGACCCTCAACAATGAGGAATACGACTTTGAAGAAGAAATATACTTTAGCTAGTCGACTGTACTTTTCCTAATTAGGAATCTAGTTCGTGTAGAAAGCCTCGGCTTTGCCTGAAAACGCCTGAAACAAGCATTAATTTTGAATGCGTTCTCATTGTCTATTCACGAGTCTTCGGGGAGTCCTCCTCGTTCAGTATCGATCGATTGCAGCTACAAACCTTATATTTAACTCTTGAACGAGGGTAAAATACAATTACTTATAAGAAAAGCGACCACTTAGAGGAACCTTTTTTATTGTTTCCATTATAAGCATGAAGGAACGGATGCCCGCCCCTTTGGAGAGCTTGTTAGGCTTTTCTTTATTCTACAGCAGAGATTTTATATAAAATACAGTTTACCGTAAAGCACAGATTAAACAATGTTTTACCATAGAGTTCGGAAACACAGTGTTACCATTATTTTCGTTAGATTAATTAGATCCTAGGCCATTAGTTTTTAAAAGACGGGTTAAGAATGACCTCAAGTAAGCTATCCACACACCTACTTTATAATTTTTACTTTGTTATTTTTATTTTTCAATAGGTATTTTTTAATCATTACATTCACTAGTATTTTTTGCTTTCCCAACTCAATTTTGTACAACAACCAATGTTCTACTTCCTAACCATGCTGTGTTTACACGTTAAGGGTTACGAGCTAGCTCATAACTTTATATTGATTTTCCTGTAATTTCTCTGGTTGTAACCTTTTGCGTGTACCTAATAAATAAATTTAAATTAAATTAATTTTTCTGCAGAGCTAATGTTTATCGTATCCGTTCAACGAAATGTCTTTTGATGCATTACCTATCCATTAGGGAGGGAGACTACTTTTTCTTTCACCCTTGTAAGCCTAACAAAGCTCCTATAATTTTTTTCTTCTTTATTAAGTATCGCCTCAGTAAAACTGAATATAAAATCCTCCATTAAGTAGCCGATAGGAGGTATCCATTAATAAGATGCGACGCTGAACTCGCTGAACAAAGAATTTCCTTCCGAAAGGAAAATCGATGAGGCAACCGGGCGTAGGAATCAATTGATAGCGGACAGGGAAGCGTATCAATGAGGTTTTTCGGTTTTAGGGATCCGTATGAAATTTATATTGACACGCTACGGAAACGTGGGTCCTAACGGTTGAGGCCATTCATAAAGTCAAAGTTACCCAAAGAGCCATGGAGCGAGCTATGCTCGGAGTCTCCCGAAGAGACAAAGTACGAAACGAAGACCTCCGGCTGCGCACAAAGGTCACAGATGTAGCTAAACGCATAGCGACTCTGAAATGGCAATGGGCGGGACATGTGGCTAGGCGAACAGACAACAGGTGGACCCGCAGAGTACTTACGTGGAGACCGCGCACGAGCAGCAGGAGTGTGGGACGTCCAGCACCGAGGTTGTCAGACGACATCAGGGCTAGAGCTGGAGTGACTTGGCTCAGAAGCACGGCCAATCGGGCTACATGGAAATATATAGGAGAGGGCTATATCCAGCAGTGGATGAATAAAGCCTGAAGAAGAAGAAGATGAAATTTAAATTGAAAAACGTTTATTTAGCACCAGAATACAACAAGTACATAATATAATTTCAGCACAAAACATCCGGTGCGGTACAGTTCCAAAAAGGGTACACCAGCTCAGCATAATGCTGAGGCAAGCCACAGGGCTGATTTTCAGCTGGCCCCTCAGTGACTGTATCCCGAAGGGGAAACGGAATCTCCGTTGCTCCGTTGCTCCGTCGTCCGTTCGTCCGTCTGTGCGTCTAGCTTATGAACAGGACAAGATACAAACTTCAAAATTTCACATAATTAATGTATTTTGTATTGTAATTCCAAAGGCGTGTGAAATCCACCGCACAGCACTGGGCCCGCTCGGTAGATCATGGCCCATACCCCTTTGTGCAATGGGAGGCCTGTGCCCCAACAGTGGGGACATTAATAGGCTGATGATGATGATGATGATGTATTTTCCCTTGACCCAAATCTTACAAAATTTACAAGTCTATACTGTATTTGTATCGACTTTTGTTTGTTTGTAGAATTATATTTTAGAGGTCAAAGTTGTATAGACCACTTTTGTTACCAGTTCTATCTTATGAATGGTATTATTTAGGTGCTTGAAAATTGGCCATAAATTCTCTATTTGAACAACAAATACTATAACTTGATAAATCATAGTTTGTAATAAAAATAAATCCGCTGCGGCAACAGGCTGAGGCAGTTCCCTTTTTCCGGTGCCGCACACCACCTTCATCAAATTTATTACTTTTGTTTATTTATTTTTATAATATATTTGTTTAATATTGTTTTATCTTCTGTACCTAATTGTTTGTATGTGTGCGCTATTGGAAATAAACTCATTCTTTCTTTTAATTTGTGAGTAATACAAGTTTTGCCTCTGAATAGAAAATACAAATAGTCCTTCTAAAAACATTACATCCTTCGGCAGTCGGGTAAATAGTACGGATCCCAACAGATATGTCGAACCCGACGCGCACTTGGCCGGGTTTTTTCTCGGAGACTTACGTATATTTACCGGTAATAAGGTGAAGAAAAATATCGTGAGGAGTTTTACCTGTCTAAAAGAAATGAAGGAAAATGTTTCTAATTCATTTAAGTACGAATTTTCTACTCTTGTTACAGTTGAATAGTGGTTTATACAATGCAGTCGATATAGTGGATATCGCCTAACTATAGGCTAGAGCCTTAACAATGGGGACGTAAAGGGGGGTGCGGTTTTTGAGATTTATGTCGCCAAATACTTATCTCCCCCTTAGCTGTCCTATGTTCCTACAGAAAGAAAAAGAAAGCTCTTTCCTTGTGGTCCACCAATCTCACCCCTAGGTACCACGAGATAATTATTATTTCTCATAGTCCACCTGCAGTAAAGCTGGACATTATCATCTTGTCATCATCATTGATGAGCCCGGCTTTCTTTTCTGGGATGGTATGTAATGTAATAACGGGCTGATTTCCGCAACTCGACGTCTTAAGCGCCTATTTTGAGTGTGGTGGAAACATATACTAATCGAGCTACCACAACTGCGCCAGAAAGTCCAGCAGTCCTTTAATGTCCTGCAGGACTTCGGGAAGTGATCCTGGGGTGCCAAGGCTTCCAGCCCGGTAGGTGGTCACCTCACTGTACTCTAAGAACACGTGGGCGACCGTTTCCTCTGCCTCCATGCAAGCTCTACACAAGGGGCTGCCTGTGATGCCTATCTATATTAAAGAGGTGTCTGTTGAGTGGATTATGTCCGGTTATTATCCCGGTTACCTTCCGCAATTTGACTCTGCTGAGCTGTCTAGTGAGTCTCGGATCAGCCTTCGGCAAGGCTTCTCGAGACTTCTGGGATGGTAGCGCATCAGTACATTTTTTCTCGGCCTTTTCAAGTTGGCCTCAGATGCTCTTATGCATAAAAGTGTGATCTGCATGGCACCAAAAAATTTAAAATTTAACCATCTTCCTGACAGTATTGTATAATTTAATGGTAATGAATTCAAGAATGCTTTGACAATAATGCTGAATAAAATGTTACTACAAATTATGAGACTATTTTTCAGATAAACGACTATAATAATTGTATTTATAATAATTATGTAGTTAGTTTGAATGGAAGGTTTAGATTCTACTGTGCACTAATAACTGTTATTTCTGTAACATAATTATTATATAAATGTATAAGGAATATTTGTACGTCTTATCAAGGCAAGAGGTAGCGAACACCACGACATAACCTAAGGTTTTTGTAACCTATCTTTACAAATAAATTATTTGATTTGATGGCCTTTACCTGTTGGCCTCAGATGGCCTTTACACATGGGTATGTATATCGACGGTCGGCGTATGGGACATCCGACGAATAAAGAACAATATCTCTTTAATTATTCAATTTAGGTTATTTCAAGCTTTATTACACAAAAGCGGACTTTATTTCGAGCATTTTGTTCTAAAACATCTAACACATAGCTTTCAAAATGGAAAAGTTATAGCTGTTTAATATTTTTATTTTTTGCTCTTCCTGAAAACCTGTACTTTGTCCCTTATGCCAATTGAGTTTAAGAACGTAGATATTCCAGGTATATACGAGGGGCTGTTCCGATTTTTTTTTAGTAAAATCAAAAGTTATAAGTTTATCGTAAAAATGTATTTACAGTTTTTCAAAATACTCCCCTCCTGCCTCTATACATTTGTTCATTCGACTGAACCAGCTTTCAAAACATTTAAAAAAAGATTCTTGCGGAAGGTCGAAAAACAGTCGCCTAAATTCATCGACGGCCTCGTCCGAAGTCCTAAATCTTCGCTCACGGAGCATTTTTTTTACCGTGGGAAATAAAAAAAAATCACACGGGGCCAGATCTGGACTGTGGGGTAACAGTTGAAGTCCCGTGGTTGCCAAAAAGTCCAAGGTTCTAGCAGACATGTGAGCAGGAGCATTGTCTTGATGAAACTGGCCAGTGATTTTTACCATACAGATTTACATTGAAATAAGCCTGCAAACGGTTATAAACATAGGGATACGAGTATTTTAATAATATTAACGAAGTAGCTAATATCTTTCAGAACAGCCCTCGTATTTCTTTGTTTATCCAAATAAACAAACAAAGAAAGAAAGATTATTTATTTCCGATACACACATACGAACAATTAGGTACAGAAGATAAAAATAATATTAAACAAATATATTAAAAAATAAATAAAAAAGTAATTAAGTTTGATGAAGGTGGTGTGCAGCACCGGGAAAAGGGGACTGCCTCAGCCTGTTGCCGCAGCGCTTTTAGCACTGCGGCGCTGATTGTCAGGTATCCCCTGAGTGCCAGGTATCAAACCCATCATGACCTTTAACACCAATGTTAAAGGTCATGATTAGTACTATAGACGAGGGAGAGAATAAACTGATTAAAAGACTGGTAGATTTAGTGTAAATAGTGATATTTTAAATGATAGATGTGGTATTTTTTTATTTTTTTTACTACTAATCCCGCATTTGACCTCGATCTCGCCTAATGGTAAGCGACGATGAGGTCAACGATGGAGCATGCGGGTCCAGTAAATGCCTATTCACTCTGGCCTTGAAGATCCCAAGGTTGTAGGTTTCGGGAAATACAGTCGCCGGCAGGCTGTTCCATTCCTTAGCCGTTCGCATAATGAACGAAGAAGCAAATCGCTTCGTACGAGCAGATAGGATATCAACAACATAAGGATGGAACCCCTCCCCGCGCCTGGTAGTCCGAAGGCGGAATGGAGATGCTGGAATTAGGTCGTGAAATTCCGATGCGCACTCTCCGAAATGTATCCTATAAAATACCGATAGACAGGCAACCTTGCGCCGATGTTCCAGACTTTGCAGTCTAGCTTCCACCAGCGATTCGTCACCTATAAGGCGCTTAGCGTGTTTCTCCACTAGATAGATGCTTACAAGAGGACTGTGACGAAAGGAATGAGAAAAAAGACAAAAGCAAAAACATGAAAAACAGACAATGAAGTTATAAAAAGAACAGAACATAAAACGAAGTCGGCACAGACAGTAACGGGTACTACCTGATGAATTACCTACTGCTAGAAGTATAAATTGGTGGATAAGTTACTCAACCGGTAAACATCATTCTCACAGACAATACTTCGAACAGCGGAATTGATTGAGTTAATTCTGTGCAGTGTCCGTAACCTGCCAGTGGGAGCCCCTCGCCTGCCGCCGGCTCTGGCGTGATTGCGTCCCCCATATATAAAATAGATACCTAATTAACAGAATAAAAGCTCCCTCACTAACGGAAAGAAAGAAGAAGAAAAAGAAGTTCCTCGCACCAATTGAGTTTATTTATTTATTTGAACTTTTAATATATTTTTGGTTTCGTCCCTGACCTGCTGTTTCGCCTGCGATGCCTTCGCCCTGGCACAGCTGAAAACCAGCGCTGTGGTTATGCCGTACCGGTCGGACTGCAGCACATGCTGAGCATGTGTCCTTTTAACGTTGTGTTGTTTCTTTAATTTCAAATCTTTTTAAGTTTAATCATGTATGCATAATGCAACGTTAAATAAATGTGTTTTTCTTTTTTTTCTGCGTTTCTACGCAGGCCGCGCGCCGTGCTTTACACGGAACGGAACTTCCATATCGGTCCAGCCCAACTCCAAGCTATCACCGCTCTGTAGAATTTGGCCAACACATCAGGGTATCCTTTGGTACTTAGTCGCTTTAACTTATTTGGCATATATGAATGTCCAGAAATCGTAACAAAACCGTGTTGCGACATGGTTCCACAGAGTAGGTATAGCTTGATAAGTCTTCACTGTACTGTGCAAGAAGGTTTCTTGTTTTTTTAAATCTATTTCTTTTTAAGGCTTCGGCCCATTATATGACGATACCCATTGCTTGACATTCGTATTAATGCATCAAATAGGTAAGTTAAAAGCGACATGGACCTAAGTACTTTTTTTTGTAGTAAAAGACCTTTATTAATCTAATAAACAATACAGACTCACTACTTAGTGTACAATATTATCCTAAGTGTAAGTAACATAATTAACTACTATAAAAACTATAAACTTTAGTGCATGATAATAAGAATAAAAAATACATATGTAAATTACACTGTACATTAACAGTAACATAGTAAACAAAGTACTGTATTGTACACTGCGCTCGGCGTGTGAATATTGTGCCTCGCTAAACGCTAGTATCTTCTTTTCTGTTACTTGCTTATCTATTTTGTATACCCCGGAGTAGCCCCAAGTCAACACTTGAATAAAGGGGCAGTTGAAGGTACAAGTATTGTCTGTCAATTACAGCCACCTTTTGCAGGCTTTTGAGGTTTGAAAGTGAGGTCCCAAGGTCCCAACCCGAGCTGAGCTGAGATACATACGATGTTGAGCTTTTTCCGTGATGATTTGATTGCGGCCCAGTCAAACATTTATAGTGCCGCATCCAATACAATCATTGAAGGGGATCATTTAGCGCTCATATTCAGCACCGCAGAATATTGCTGTCCGGTGTGGGCAGGCAGCAGCCATACTGGCCTGGTGGACGTTGAGCTGAACTCCGCGCTCAGACTAATATCCGGAACGGTGAAGCCTACACATACGGATTGGCTACCGGTTCTCAGCCACATACTTCCACCCGACCTGCGCAGAGAGACTGCTGTAAGAAGGCAATATGAGAGAGTGCGTCACTCCCAACATCTCAACATCCCATAACCGAGGATCTATCGTGCACTACTTTTGACCTCCGATTAAAGTCGCGCTACCCTTTCGGCCGCTATGCGCATGGGCTTGTTACTGAGGGTAAAACTGTCGAGGACAAATGGACGGAAAGATGGAACATCTCGGCGGTCCCTAATCGACACTTATCTCCTGAAAATAAAGTCCGTAACTGGGTGTAACGTGTTTTAAACAAATTTAAAGTGCTTTTTGCTGAAAAAATGTTTTTACTTTTAAAATTATTTTAGCTATTTTGCACATATGATTATTATTTTTCTAATTTTTTTAAGTTGTTTTGTTTGTTTCTTTTTAGTTCTTATATTTTTATTTTTGTAGCGACATCTGTACAGACACAGTGCACACTGTGTTCTACATTGTGAATTATTATGTCAGCAGTTTTAAATGTCACGCGGCTGCGCCCGCGTCGGGCTGGCCGTGTCTCTACCACCGTCATGAATGGTGTACTGTTTGGAAATATACAGTCCAGTGTCTCATTGAAGATGACTCCTCGAAGACATACCCTGGCTAGGACCTAGGTATAGACACGTGCCGAACTCCTAGGCCAGTAAAGAGGTGCAACTCCAATACCTCCAAATATTCTATGTCTGTTTGTCTGTGGCAACATAACTCAACAACCGATGATCCCATTTGCATGCGGATTTGATCTGATAAAATTGAATCAGTGGTTTCGAAGATCTTGAGTATCCTTGAGTATCCTAGTTTGATGTCAGATGGGATCTCTGGAACGGTAACAGTTAGGTGGTTCGAGTTTGAGCTCAAATGTTTAGGGCCGTGGTGCTCTTCTTTAACATTTGGGACCTTGAGGACGTGACGATGATCAGGAATCTCAGGGGAACTCCACAACGAAAAGCCGGGAGTTTCTTTTAAAGTTATTTTTGACTTTTTTAAAGTCTCATGTCTGTCTATAACTAATCGATACCTAATCATAAGCTAAAAAATCATTGCCCTTTCAAAAAGTTATATAAGTATTCACTTAGGTATACCGAACCCTGACCAACCCCTACTTTCGTATTTGACAAGGCAAAAGGTTTCCAACTGAAAAATGTTATTTAGGTGCATAAAATTCAAATGTTTTAGGAGAGTACGACCACGTACAATGACACCGAAGAATAACGTCATCATCATGAGCCCATGTCATCCCACTGCAGGGTATAAGCCTCCTCTCTTTTCTGCCAGCCTATACCATCCTGTGCTAGTCGCATCCAGGTTTTCGATTCGACTTTGGTGATGTCATCCGCCCATCTAGCTGCTGGACGACCTACTCCTCTATTCCCCGACCTTGGCACCACAAATAACGTGTTTTAAAATGTGAACGCCAATTTCTCTCCAAGATAAGAGAAGAAGAGATGGTGAACGAGCCGAACATTATAGGAGAGACGAAAGCGGCTCGACTCCGATGGCTCGGACACATCACTAGGATGGGGGAGGATCGGGCAGTTAAACGAGCGTATGTGGGACGCCCTAACGGACGACGTCCGGTCGGACGTCCCAGATACCGCTGGCGCGATGAAGTGGAGAAGGATCTGCGGGAGCTCCGGGCGCCTGACTGACTCGAGACTGCGCAGGAGAGAGAGCGATGGCGCTCTTTGGTATCGGAGGCCAAGATCCACTTCGGGTCGCTGCGCCAGCGGAGTAAGTGAGTAAGTAATTTCTCTCCAAACCTCGCATTGTACGCCATAACTCCAGCGACATACTTTCTCTTATTTATTTGTACAAATTTTATTTTCTCTCAGCAACGCGTTCGTTCATTCGTTCGCGTGGATTTATTCGTAAGGGAAGCTGAAGGGTTACGCCACCAGTAAGCAAAACCTCCTCCTCCTCCCGTTGGTGTACCAAATCCAGGCCGAAGAAGGGTTTATATGTATTCAATTATATGTCTAAGTATAGTGGTCGGAGGGGTTTCAACAAATTATTTGGTACAGGCACAATGAACAGCTCAACTGTCGCCTTTTCGCGGGTAATTCCCCTAATTTGCTAAAAGCCGGGGATTGTACATTTTGTTATGTTTGGGTTTATGTCGTTCCCTTCGGGTTTGTTACAATATAGATAAACAACAACAGTAAGGAATTTCAGCGCATCCCGCGCGGGGCAACCGCATACGTACAGTGGAAGACAGATCAAGCAAATCAAATCAAATCAAAATTGTTACACGGCCAAGATCTATTTCGACGGTCCATCGCCCACCAGTAGTGCGAGTACCTCTCTTCTTCTTCTAAGTCGTATTCCTCATTGCTGAGGGTCGTGATCATTCTAAGGAATTAATCACATAGAACAACTCTCGTTGCAGATTTAATGGTGTGGTTTGCCATTGCCTCCCCCATTTTACACACTGGTTATCACAGTATGCAGGTTTCCTCACGATGTTTTCCTGCACCATTAGAGCAGTCGGTAAATGTACGTAAGTCTTTGA
Source organism: Hofmannophila pseudospretella (assembly GCA_947369225.1). Lineage (NCBI taxonomy): Eukaryota > Metazoa > Arthropoda > Insecta > Lepidoptera > Oecophoridae > Hofmannophila > Hofmannophila pseudospretella. The sequence goes on from OX376324.1 coordinate 2,644,712, forward strand.
AAAGTACGAAAAACTCATTGGTACATGGAACTGCACGGTTTCGAAGACGAACCTCCCGCACGGGAGTCCGATGCCCTAGCCACTGTGCCACCGACGCTCTAAGCGAGTACCTCGCTATAGCAAAAATATCCCCTAAATACACAAAGACATAATAATTAGCTTAACATGTAAATATTACCTCAGATTTTTACACTTTTTGGTCGGTGCAACTGTCAAAATTCACGCACTTCAGTCGCGATTCATTCGCGTCATTAATAAGTCGTCGTCATTAAGTTGTAAGTTTTAAGTTGTAATTCTGGAATCTGAATATTTGATACACACACAGCTTGTAAAGTAGTCAATCTGTGTACCTATGTAATCTCCACGACACAGGCAACGCCTAGTGTAATGTGAAATGTTAATTTTAAAAAATACTCCGTCGATAGATATATTTCTGCAGTGTCTGCTAACTGGCTCTTTTTTTTATAGGCCCAGTCTGTTTTGGTTATAATATAAAATTCTGAGTAAAGTGGGCATTATTTACTCATCATCTTCATTTAATTAGTCTAGTCTTATTATTATTTTTTCCTTTATTTAAATAAATACTAATTATATAGTAAAACATAATACTGGCATAAGCCACAGGGCTTGTGCGCCAGTAACGAATCGGTCGTATTATTACTTTCCAAAAATTGACAATAAGATATAAATACTTAAATCTATTATGGAATTAGCGGAGTTATTCGATCGTCGTAATGCGAGGCGCAGTAGGCATAGTAGCGTCGATGTTAGCGCATCTTACTGATAAGACGCGCCAAACCGGTTCAGCCGATGGCAAGCTGTCGCTCATATACAGGCTGCGCCGTTTAACTGGAGAAAGTTTCTGTTCTTATTTTGACTATGGCATGGTGGTGGATGAGTGTGATTAGGGTTGTTTTCGTGAAAAGGTGAGTTTTCATTTTGTGCCCAACATAGAATCGGTTTAGGCGTCATTTTGTGCTCGACCATCCTTGTGTAGGTACCTAGATTTTTTTCTTTGACTGTACAGTGGAGTACACATCAAACTATATCCTTTAGTACTTTGTCACTGTAACTTTTATGTCACATTCATGCAAATGTCAAGAAATCGTAACAAAAACGTATTGCGATAGGGTTCCACAAGATATTGAAATTGAAAATATTTATTTCCAGAAGCACAAATGGTCTTCTAATACACACACACACACACACATTACAAATTAAGATACATTAAATTATTACATTATAATTATTGTCGTCAGGTAATTGGCACATGATAACTGGCCCATTTCAGATGTAGTGGGCTAGGAACCCATTCTCTGGTCGCCGTGATGATGAGGTTGACCGAGCGCATGATCCGCTCGCGGAGCCCCGCCGTTCGCTGCCGGAGCAGCGCCTGCCAGGCAGGCGCGCGGCCCTCCACGAACATCTCGCTGGCGCTGCACCACCTGGGCAGCCGGTACATGGTGGCCGCGGTGTAGTTGCACCACAGGTCGGCTGTGTACACACTGGTGCAGTAGGACAGGAACAGCTGTCTTTTGACCGAATCGTCTGGCGAGCATGTTGACCCTCACTGAAATGGCTCTTCTTTGTCGCTCAATGTCCATGTTTTCGGAAAGCGAGCTCATTATAATATGCCCTAGATATTTTGTCTCATTCACTCATTCTTCATAGCTTGATTTGTCATATTTTTGTAAGGAAAAATTATATTCCTTATCGGTTATTTTGTTTTGGTGCAAATTCGATTACATATAAGGTCCTTTTTTATAGTGGCAAATATTTGGAGGGGGGTATGTGCTGGTCATTTGTACCACTTCACACGAAAAATCCTGTTACTTGTATGAAAATTTTCCATACTAAAGAAAAATAAACCCCATTATTTTGCGCCTTGGTGGCATAAGCTCATCCATGTCGTCATCCTTCTTATTTCAGTATTAGAATAGCAATAACTCATTCATTTGTAGAATTTTCTAACAAACAATTTTGTCTTTTTCTCGAAAATGTAATTAGTAAAAAAAAATTTTTTTTTGCCTTATCTTTATTGTTATAACCTATAGATGCCACCCTAGAAATATTTGCCGCTAATAAAATAGGATCCTATATAATTCCCCGTGGTCCAACCAGTTGGACATTTTTTATTTTTTTATTTACTACTAAACTAAAAAATACTGTAGTGCATCGGGGATGTTTGCAGAAGCCCGCGTGGATGGCTTTCACGCAATTTTACGAAAAAGGGTTGCTTCCCTGATGCACCATGTACATAGTAGTCCCAACAGCATCCTGTTGACGTTTGCCCTGGCTCCCCGATCCTGAGGCACTGGATATACCTGCATGTCAATGCGAAGTAGTCGGTCGGTACCATGGGCTTTAAGTAATATAATATACTAACTTATATATTGACTGGCTCGAGACTGCGCAGGAGAGAGAGCGATGGCGCTCTTTGGTATCGGAGGACAAGATCCACTTCGGGTAAGTAAGTAAGTAAGTAACTTATATATTGTATGGACTATGTCTGATTTAAATAAATAATAATAATAAATAATTTGATCTCGATCTCGCCTGATGGTAAGCGACGACATATTGTGGTTTTACCACGTAGTCCAATGGGATATTACAAAGCTTCATAAATTTTCACATTCTTTGCTCGCAGTGCATGGTTTTTTAACAATCTCTGCAGCTAACGGGGGAACCAACCGTAAAATCAAGTAGGAAAGATTTTTTTTATTGTATTTGGAGATCAGGCGAGCAAACGAGCTGATGGGAAGTGGTCACCGTCGCTCATAGACATCTCACTCTCACTATAATGTTATTAAAGGGTTTTCGATGCGCTGCTAACCGTGAGGACTCAGATGGAGTGCCTCATGTGCCGGTAATTACGCTGGCTCTCTTACCATTCAGATAACATAGCAATGCAAGCAGTGCTGCTTTGCGGCAAAAGTAGGTAAGAGGGTACCAACCCAGGCGGTTCTTGTGAAAGGATTTGAGACACAATCAAACACGAGTGCTGAGCTAAGACTGGTTTATTTCATCCCTACCGACAATACAAAATATCAATATAAAACCACCTACAATCCCCTTATAAAACAAATGACAATAAAATAATAATAATATTTCATTTTTTTAAAAAAAAGGCGGCGGTAGGCGGTTCTACACATTATGATCTACCAGCTGAAATGTTTGCAATTTATGCATTAATTAACGCGATCTTAGGTTTCGTTAATTTTGTATAATCTTAGCGCTGAGCTCATATTGTTTATGGAAAAATGTAATATTTGCTTCATATTTTGGTATTGTAGAAACCAGGCTTCTAAGCGTTATTGTTGAGCAAACTCGTAAAGAATCTAGGGTTTATTTTTTAATACGTACTTACTTATAGCTGTAAGGGGACACCCATAAATCTGTACCTCAGAAGCATAACAGTGTAAATGATTTGCTACCATATTCTGTTTCTTAGGTATCGTGGCAAATTATAATCTAGAATAGTTTCTTTAATGAATATTAAAAAAACAACTTTGAGGATTTGTTTACCAATTTTATACTTAATTAAAGTCCAAACATGGCTAATGTTTACACAAAATTGTATCGTTTGTAAAATTGGTTATGGAACTTACAGTTTAATGCTTTTGAGGTACAGAAATTACGTCGCACGTTAAGGGGGCGGGAGGGGGTCAGCAAAGTGTGACATTGTGTGACAAGGGGGGAAGGGGACGAGTCATAAGCTTCGTGACGTCACATGCGTAAATCTAAAATAAGAAGTCATAAATAATATAAAGGAATGGGTTCAAATTCCAAGATGATTAAATTTTGTATCGTTCATTTGATTTGAAGTTTTGTAAATTTTCTAAAATGTTTGATTTATTGTTGATATTATGAATATATAAATATTTTTGGGACTGCTGTTTTTAATTAATAATTTAAAAATTTAAAATTACAAAATATGTGACGTCACACCAGGGAACGGAGGTCACACAAATGTGACTGCCTGTGACAAGGACGAAATTTATGAATGCCCCCAAAGACAAAGATGTTTCACGTCAATTTATTTAATAATTTCTAAATTTAAAATTACATAATATGTGACGTCACAGGGGGGGGGGGGGGGGTCACACAATCACTACCTGTGACAGGAACGGGGGGGACGTAATTTATGGCCCCTAACTATAAAAATAAAGGACATAAATTTTGTTGGAGCTTAACTCTGTGATGTGTTTTATCATGATCATGACTCATGCCATGACATTATTTTTAAACGTAACATTTTATATTATGTGATATTAATGGTAATATTAATTTTGTTTCAGGTATGTTCCTGAGTTTTACAGTGCTGTAACGTGTTTCTTTATACCACTGAACAGTGAGTATGAAATAGACTTTATCTTATCTTATGATAGGGTGCCGGGAATAACCCCAGCGTCACTTCGATCCTTGAGGATCTTTTGTGCCTACCCCATTTTACACACTGGTCTTCTCACTGTGCAGGTTTCCTCACGATGTTTTCCTTCACCGTTAGAGCAGGCGGTAAATATACCTTTGTGTTGTGTGTACCTTGTTTCGCCGGATCTCACATTTGCCGGACGGAATACTTCAATCTGATTGGTAATTTTTTCTTTTTAATTTTTTTAACCAATCAGGTACATCGATACCGTGCACAACCCTGACATTGCATGGTATCGAACCAGGAGAACGATTCCACTAAATACAACGTAACTAAATAGAATCTAAACTGCATCGTTATGACGTGTTTCGTATGCTACTATCCACTAACGATCCAATTTCAGTTAAGTTCCAATCGAGTCAACGATCGATCGAACAGTAACGTATTTGTGCATTCTAATAAAACGTTTAGTTAATACTGAAACGTAGTTGAACGGTAACAAAACGCTTCAACTGTCAAATATAACGATCGAACATTAGTTCCTCCCAAGGTACTTTAGCCCGATCGATAGTAAATCAGTGGCAGTGGTAGTGTTATGCGTCAGCAGATTGCGATTTGTGTCCGAATAGAATTGGAACGAAAACTAAATTGAAATTTGATAGAAATACAAACGTAAACGTACAAACCTTATTGCGAGTTAACCCGGGCTTTGCCACAGTCTGTAAAGCCTGACCGACCTTTGACCACGATCTTTTTCGCACGTTCTTGTCGTACGTGATCCACTTTTCATCATCAGTTATCAGTCTCTTCAAAAACGGTTCGGTTTCATTACGTCTCAATAAAGAATCGCAAATGAGTACACGGTTCATTAGGTTTCTTTCAATGAGCTCGTGTTGCACCCAAATATCGTTTTTTTTATGTACCCAGCTTTTTCAAAAGGGGCAAAACTGTTTTGTGGTCAATTTCTAGTTCTTCAGCTACGTCGTAACTACTGATATGCCGATCTTGCTTCACTTTTTAAAAAATGGCGTCCATTTAATCCGTAACTGGGCGACCAGAGCGAGGTGCATCTTTGACATCAAAATTCCCGGATTGAAAACGCTTAAACCAACTTTGTGCTACTCTTACTGACATTGCATTAGGTCCATAAACGTCACAAATTTAGGCTAATTGGGCCCTAGGACGTTCAGCATGGGGGTCCTGCGTCCTAGCCACTATACGCCACCGACGCTTCTTTATTGTAAAAGAAACTAAATTCATCATTACCAGGACATTACTGTTCCACCGCGCGACACAGCTCCGCTCCGCCGTGACCTCCCTCGCACTGAATAATAACTTACTTGCTGAATTTATCACTCGACTTCTCACTTTAGGGCTGAACCTTTCCTTTCCTTCCATTTCCTTTTGTTTTTAAGTTAAAATCGAAAACTTGAGTCGAAAAATTGACACTATATGGCTATTGACACTTGATTATTTTAATACTGAAAAAATATTGTTACCAATTAGTTGAGTCTTATGGACGCACACTGACCGTTACACCTACCAACATACACCCCCTGACACACACACCACATACACACATCATACACACGCCATCTCACGCACATTTTGACCGTGTAGTTCCCGGTTTAGAATAGGACTACCCCATATCTTCCCGTGGGTGTCGTAAAAGTCGACTAAGGGATGTGTAGGAATACGGTTCCGCTGCTCGCATCCGTAGATTCTACCACAAGGCCCCACACAGGAACCCTGGGAGCCATAAACGAGCAGCCTACTGGTGGTAGGTCCAGGCTGACCGCGGCTTGTCACCACCCTCCGGACAAAGACATGCCGCCAAGCGACCTAGTCGTGTTTCGGCATGATGTCCGGAGTAGCCACCAAGAGAACGGTTCTGGGCAGCTATACTGCACATGCGCACCGGTTTCGGTGCTGCGATGTGTTGCCGCGCCGGGCGCCTCATCGTGGAGGGTAGCGGGATCCGAAGCACGGTTCTCCGCTGGCCGACCGCAGGTTGTAGGGGGCCCAAGTAGTAGGCCAGCCACCTATGAAAGGCTGCCCCGCCGCCTTGCGAAAAATCCCGGAATGCTCCACCGTGCCGGTTGGCGACCGGATTGGAGGAGTCGGTGGGCATTTCCGTGGGGGGTTCGGGCGTCCCCGCAGTCTCCAGATGAGGCTACCATACGTGTGGCGACCCCGCATGCGCCGCTGGGTGAGCTGTGCAGCCCCTTGCCCAACTACCGTTCTCTCGCCTATTCACTCTCCAACAATATGAAAAAGTCCAATAAGAATAGTAAGTGTGCACAGCGGAAGCACGTCCTCCAACTCAAAGTGCACCTCTCAAATATCCGAGGTCTGCACTCAAATATCGACCCAGTTCACCACCACCTCGAAACTGAAAATCCACACTTGCTATTCCTTACGGAGACGCAGATCAGATGTCCGTCAGACGCGTCATACTTACACTACCCAGGCTATAACCTGGAGCACAATTTTAAACCCCGGGCTGGGATCTGTGTGTATGCTCGCGATGACATCTGCTGTCGGCGTCTCCGGAACCTTGAAGATCCCAAATTTTCTGTAATATGGATGCTGGTGGACACTGGGCTGGAGAAAATGCTCTATGCGTGTGTCTACCGTTCGCACAGCGGTGACCAGGAGACAACTAAGTTAATTGAACACCTTAGCCTTGCGGCGGAAGTGGCCCAACAACGGTATCCATCTGCGCAATTGGTTCTTCTGGGGGACTTTAATGCTCACCACCAGGAGTGGTTGTTCCCATACCAGAAGACCGACCATGCTGGCAGGGAAGCGTACAAACTCGCGTTGTCGCTAAACCTCACACAGCTGGTCGATGGCCCCACGCGCATACCGGATGTTGATGGTCACACCCCCAATTGCTTGGACCTTCTGCTGACAACTGATCCGGACAGGTACTCTGTGTCGATTTCTGCCCCATTGGGAACCTCTGACCACTGTCTGGTGAAATCTGTATCTAGCTACTCTCCGCCCGATTTAAGCCCTAGAGGCACCAGGCGAGTGTGGCGATACAAGTCAGCAGATTGGGATGAGATGCGGCATTTCTTTGCATCTTATCCATGGCGACAAATCTGCTTCTCTACTGAGGATCCGTCGAGCTGCGCCTCGGCCATAACCGACGTGGTACGTCAGGCCATGGAATATTTCATTCCCTTCTCTGACGTGCCTCTTGGTGGCGCAGCACGCCCTTGGTACAGTGCTGACTGCGTTCGTGCTGAAACACTGAAGCAGTCAGCATTTGTAGCCTGGGCTGATGCTCGGACGCGCAAAGCTCCGGATGTCCTGGATAAAAAGAGAGCCTTCAACAAAGCCGCCAAGTCCTGCAAGAAGGCTCAGCGTCGGGCTCGCTTCGAACATGTTGGCCGGATCGGAAACAAGCTTGCTTCATACCCTGCGGGTAGCAAGGCTTTCTGGTCCCTCGCCAAATCAGTCGAAGCTAACTTCTGTCGCCCTTCGCTGCCACCTCTGGTCAAACCCGATGGATCACTGGCTCACACCGCGAAAGAGAAGGCAAACTTGTTTTCCTCTCTATTTGCCAGTAATTCTTGTTTAGATGCTGGAAGCAAAGCTCCACCCACCTTACCCCACTGCGACTCTGTAATGCCAGAGGTCTGCATTCACCAAAAGGAGGTACTTAAAACGCTCCGCACTCTAGACGAGAATAAAGCCAGTGGTCCTGACGGGATACCAGCTATTGTCTTGAGGAACTGTGCACCTGAGTTGTCTCCTGTCTTGACGCGCCTGTTTCGCCTCTCTCTAAAGACTGGTCAAGTTCCAAATTCCTGGAAGCTTGCTAACGTGCAGCCTGTGCCCAAAAAAGGTAGCCGTGCTGACCCCGCCAATTATAGACCCATTGCAATCACTTCCATTCTCTGCAAGGTTATGGAACGTGTATTGAACACCAAGCTCCTGGCATACCTAGAAGGTAACGATCTCCTCAGTGATCGACAGTATGGTTTTCGCCAAAACCGGTCTACTGGGGACCTTCTGGTTCGTGCCACCCACTTCTGGGGCGAAGCCATTGAGAAAACCGGCGAAGCTCTTGCCGTGTCACTTGATATTTCTAAGGCATTTGACAGGGTCTGGCACGGTAGCCTATTAAGCAAGCTTCCTTCATATGGAATCCCACCCAGTTTGCGCATATGGATCGCGGATTTCTTGAGTGAACGGTCAATTCGAGTGGTCCTAGATGGCTGCTCGTCTGACCAACTGGCTATCAACGCCGGAGTTCCACAAGGATCTGTCCTCTCTGCAACCCTATTCCTGCTGCACATAAATGATCTACTCATATCGGGTATTTTTGGGTACGCAGACGACAGCACGGTTACGGAGAGATATCTTCCTGTTGCGCGCGCTGGTGCTGGTGAGATCCAGACTCAAAGAGAGGCCATGGTTGAGCGTATCGACTTGACCTTAAAGGCCGTGGCCGATTGGGGCGATGCCAATTTGGTCAGGTTTAACGCCACTAAAACGCAGGCGTGTCTATTCACCGCTAAACGGAGTCCCTTCCACCTGACTCCGACTTTCCGGGATGTATCCGTACCGATTACCGACCACCTTAGCCTTTTGGGGTTGGATCTGACTTCCAATCTTAACTTTGGGCGCTCCATTGAGTCAAAAGCTAAGACCGCAGCCAAAAAATTGGGCATCCTGAGTAAGGTTAGGCGGTACTTCACGCCGGGACAGCTCTTAAACCTTTACCAAGCTCAAGTCCGGTCGTGCATGGAGTACTGCTGCCACCTGTGGGATGGCTCAGCTAAGTACCAACTGGCTGCTCTTGACTCAGTGGAGAAACGCGCTAAGCGCCTTATAGGTGACGAATCGCTGGTGGAAGCTAGACTGCAAAGTCTGGAACATCGGCGCAAGGTCGCCTGTCTATCGGTATTTTATAGGATACATTTCGGAGAGTGTGCATCGGAATTGCACGACCTAATTCCAGCATCTCCATTCCGCCTTCGGACTACCAGGCGCGGGGAGGGGTTCCATCCTTATGTTGTTGATATCCCATCTGCTCGCACGAAGCGATTTGCTTCTTCGTTCATTATGCGAACGGCTAAGGAATGGAACAGCCTGCCGGCGTCTGTATTTCCCGAAACCTACAACCTTGGGATCTTCAAGGCCAGAGTGAATAGGCATTTACTGGACCCGCATGCACCATCGTCGACCTCATCGTCGCTTACCATCAGGCGAGATCGAGGTCAAATGCGGGTTTAGAAGTAAATAAAAAAAAAAAAAAAAAAACACACCCCTCACACACACAACATACGCGCATACTTAACTGTTTAATTTAGCATTGCCTTATGTTTTTCATAATTTATTTATCGGAAGAGACTGGCCCCCACAACACGGTATCCTAGTGTGGGAGCCAGGAAAATCTGAGAAAATGGAAAAGATACTGTCTGCATTAATACATTTTTATTTTTATTTAATATTTATTTTCTTTTTTGTTCATTTCATCATCATCATCATGGCAGCCTATTTTCTATCCAGTTATGGATACAGGTGTATTCCCTTCCTCCTATCTGGCGATCTTGATCTTGGTTGTAGTGGTTAAAAATGAACATTAGTAAGCCTCAGACATTATGGCAGGAGTTGCTCCGGCAGCGCACGTCGGGGCTCCGCGAACGGGTCATGCGCTCGGTCAACCTCATCATCACGGCTACAAGAGCATGGGTTCCTAGCCCACTACATCAGAGATGGGCCACTTACCATATACCAATAACTTGACGACAATATGGATAAATATTTATGTTTGTGTTGTTGTTAATTTACTGACATTATTTATAATTCTCATTCAATTAAGATAAGGTAAGATTTATTGTGTAAAAGTTTAGGTAAGAATTACAAATATTGCAGATATAGTTGTATAAACATGTCACACTAAACTTTACCTTTACTGGCATATAAACCGAATTCTCAAGTTAATAATGTTTATACAGATTTTGAGAAAAAAGAAAAGAGAAATAGAGAATGTCATTAAAATTTATACAATGTCAATAATATTAAATTTACAAAAGGTCCACTGATTAATGCTGTGTGAACAATATTAATACAATCATTTATTTAATAATAATGCAATAAATATACAGGGTGTAACATTAAGAACGGTCAGTATGGGAAAGTCTGAAACTATAAGACATACGAACATCTGTTCTTAGGAACCATGTCATCAATTTTAGTAACAAGAAAAACTGTATTCATACATTTTAAAAAAAACCTGTACTCAGCCTGGGAATCGAACCCGGTTGTTTTGAAAAAAATATCCAACATTATTTCTATTTAGATATCAATTGTGTAGGTCTTAAGGAATAAATGTTAGTATGAAACGTGATGTTTAAAATTAATAAAACGCATTGTTTCCATATCTTTTAATTTATTTTAGACTAGACTATTTCTTGTGGGGTTACGTTAAGGATGAAGTGTACAAAACAAGCTACGACACAATTGAAGACCTAGAGACCAGCAGCCATAGAGACAATTTTAACGCAAATTCACCACCTGAAGATACAAAATTCAATAGTAAGATCGTTACCTAAACGAGTTGAATGTTGTATTTTACAAAATGGTAGTCATTTCGAACACCTACTAAAATAAATTAAAAGATATGGAAACAATGCGTTTTATTAATTTTAAACATCACGTTTCATACTAACATTTATTCCTTAAGACCTACACAGTCGATATCTAAACAGAAATAGTGTTGGATATTTTTTCAAAACAACCGGGTTCGATTCCCAGGCTGAGTACAGTTTTTTTTTAAAATGTATGAATACAGTGTTTCTTGTTACTAAAATTGATGACATGGTTCCTAAGAACAGATGTTCGTATGTCTTATAGTTTCAGACTTTTCCATACTGACCGTTCTAAATGTTACACCCTGTATATAAATATACAATCAGCAATCTCAAAATTATCGTTTATCGTCCAAAAATTCCTTGAAGCTATAAAAACATCTTTCCACAAGCCATGTTTTCAGAGTAAGTTTAAGTTTATTAATTTTCTTTGTTTTAAATTCATCCGGAAGCTTGTTACAAATTTTGGGGTTTAATTTAACATTAACAATTTTAATTTAATTTAATGTATTAAATTTTTAATTTGTATTATATTAGAATGTAGAAGACATTACTGATCATTTATTGTATCTATAATGCTTCTGGAAAATAAATATTTCATGTCATTTTCAAAAGTTCAAAAAAGCTTTGGAAGTGCGTTGTCAACCCTAGTTCCGCTCGCGTTCGTAAATAATAAATACTACTGTTCGGATCTACACGTACAGTCGCCATCAAATGTAACTCCGCCTGTGATCTTCATTCGAGGCTCCTTTATACACCAGGTCGGCCGTCTCCGCTACAAATAATTATTATCAGCCTGTTAATGTCCCCATGGGCACAAGCCTTCCCTTGCTGGCTCGGTGGATCATAGCCCGTACGCCATGATCCACCAAGCGGGGCCAGTACTGATTGGTGGATTTCACTCACCTTCAGAAACTTTTTTATATTTCGTCAGACATGCAGGTTTCCTCGCGATGTTTTCCTTCACCGTTAGAGCAGTCGGTAAATGTACGTAAGTCTTCGAAAAAATCCTAACAACTCATTGGTACATGGCATTGCATGGTTTCAAACCTGGGCCTTCCGCATGGGACTCCGGCGTTCTAGCCTAGTGGCTACCACCGACGCTCTACAAATAATGGATGCTTTTAAATTATACAGGGAGTAAGTCCTCGACATTAGTAGCGCATCGAATACCCTTTTTTACCCGACTACGGAGAGGGTAATGTTTTGTTATTAGAGGACCCTCTAACCATCGCATCGTCTGCTTTCCTTAAGCAATAAAAAAATACATGAATATAACAAAAACCTCGTATAAAGCAGAAATGGATTTAGTATCCATAACTAAACAACGTTTGTTCTATACGAGTACGACTATATGATATCAGTGATCTCAGTGGAGAAACGCGCTAAGCGCCTTGTAGGTGACGAATCGCTGGTGGAAGCTAGACTGCAAAGTCTGGAACATCGGCGAGGGTTGCCTGTCTATCGGTATTTTATAGGATACATTTCGGAGAGTGCGCATCGGAATTGCACGACCTAATACCAGCATCTTCCATTCCGCCTTCGGACTACCAGGCGCGGGGAGGGGTTCCATCCTTATGTTGTTGATATCCCATCTGTTCGTACGAAGCGATTTGCTTCTTCGTTCATTATGCGAACGGCTAAGGAATGGAACAGCCTGCCGGCGTCTGTATTTCCCGAAACCTACAACCTTGGGATCTTCAAGGCCAGAGTGAATAGGCATTTACTGGACCCGCATGCTCCATCGTCGACCTCATCGTCGCTTACCATCAGGCGAGATCGAGGTCAAATGCGGGTTTAGCAGTATATAAAAAAAAAATCGCATAAAATCAATTCTCCATACATTTTGTGTTTTTTTTGTTTCGGTATAGGTTGACCGTTGACCGTTTAAGCTTAAACATTTCAGTTTGAGTAAAAAGCGTTCATTTCACAAGTTTACGCAATGTAATATTTCGAGCATTCCCACATTTATACCCGCATGGGAGTTGTAAAGTTACCCGCTAGGAAAGCTCAACCGCGCGAAAGCTCTCGCTTTAAAGGACTTTCGAATTAATACGGGTTTTGTGCTTAAAGTTCGGATTATATATTTTTTATACGGTGAGTATACTGTTCAAGTCAGTCTTGCTGAAATTGGAAGTGGGATATTCATGACTAGTGATAATTTGGACAAAATTATAAAGTTTCATATAAATTATTATTGGCGACAACCTCGGAATGCTGTGCTAAGGAGTTGCTAGGCAAATTAGGCGCACGGCAAACGGAGCACTTACGGCGTTGCCATCCGTTGTCTGATTACAAACGAATCTTGACGTTCGCTTTGATATCGAACATGCATGGTTCGTAAAAAACGGTTTATTTGGGTGCTATGCGACAGTGTTCAGTTCCGAAAACCCTATGGACATAATCTTGATTTGGTTTATTTTGATGACAGATTATGACTCAAAAACGCTTGGTTTGATGTGACCCTAAGCACGGGGATGGGAATTGTTTCGAATATTCGATATCGGTAGATTACAAGAGGATCTTTGGGATTGTTCTCACTTTATCTATTTGATAGAATATATGAAATAGATCAATGTGAATAGGCTTTCTATGCGATACAAGTGCCGTTAGAATGGAAACTCAATTTTGGCACGTTTTCTATTCTATACAAAATCGAGTGGCAAATAGAACCCTGTGAACGGCAGCCACAGCGTAGAGATAGACACTGATAACTCGATTCCTTCTTATCATAGATCTATGAGATAGATCATAGAATATTATAATTGTATATAATGTTATGTTATAAATTATAAAAAAATAGAAATAAATTGTCATATGCCTGCACGGAAAGTACGACGGAGTCCCGACTTCCAAGGTACAGGTTTAGACCTCGTTTGTAGGTAAGTCGGAGGGAGGTCCTATTATTAGCAGTCCCCTTTTTCCGGTACTGCACGCCACCTTCATCAAACTTAGTTACTTTTGCTTATTTATTTGTTTTTGTAATATATTTGTTTGATATTATTTTTGTCTTCTGTACCTAGTTATTTGTATATGTGTGTGTCGGATATAAATAATCTTTCTTTCTTTCTATTATTGTGCCTTGTAATAAGTGAATAAACATTTCAACATTCAATATATTTTTTGATAAAGTACCCAACGTATTTGTCACATCACTAGAAACCGGCATTCCGGGGTTGTCGCGTACTTATACCCAATGCGTCATTTAAGTAAAGATTTTTGACAGTTTGTATAGTTTAGCTAATAGTCGACTATAATAATTAATTATTTTTTTTAAATCTCGCTTTTGGAAAGGCTGTTTATTATACCCTGACCAGGAATATAAAAATCATCGCCATATTGCGGAATTAACCGGTACTATCTGTCTGTCTGCCTGTCTGCCTATCTGTAGTACCTACATGGTAGCTAGATTAAGAATGAATGAATAAATTAAAATTGTAAGAATAATTGTATGAATTAAGAGTTGTTTTATTATTAATTTTACATTAACTGTAGAAGCTTATAAAAGGCTATTGTTTTTATATATGTATATGTAACTTGTAAATAAGGCTGTAGCTACCCAAATAAAATAATTATTGTATTATAAAATTTATAAAACTATTGTGGCGACGCACGATGCGTCACGATCACTACGATACAGTACCTACTCACATCGGCGTAGAACGCGCTTTCGAAATTTTCCTGGGACTTCGCATATATACGAGTTCCAAACATCCATAGTTGGACCAGGACATCTGGTCACTAGGCACAACACCCCGCCTGGTGGAAGATCTTCCCTTTTCCCTTTCATACAACTGATGTTACGTCATCCATGTCCTCACATAGCGCGTTCCTACACTATCAATGGCGCTCTTGACAGGGTTTTTATATTCCCAGGTCAGAGTATAATTTGCATTTTAATAAAATGTGACAACAAACAAAACTAAAAAGATCAGTACAGTTATTTAAAAAAAGGTTTTTGTTTTGTTACAGTAAGGGAGTTTCTCCCGCGCTTTTGTGGCGTCCACACACCAGCTTTTTTTTCATTGTTTTGCAAATTGTTTTACAGTAGTGCTTTTCAAGTAAGAATGGTGTTTTTTATTCGAAGAACGTCTACTAAATGTGATTAATGTGTGGGACAGTGAAGTAAAGTCAAATCAGACGCTGCAGCCCGATCCGTACTTGGCTGGATTTTGAAGAGCCATACTGCGTCCGGGACGCCATCTTCTTTGGTTCGGATGGTGCAGAAGCGTGGAAGATTCTTCCAGATAGCATTGAAATGTGTCACACCAGCATTTTAATGAAGACTTGCAAGAGGTTGTTTACATCAGACATGGCTGTATGGGCTCAGTTCCCTTTGCCTTAAAAAAAACAACAACAACAACAAATTTGTTACAGTAATTGCATCATAATTTATGTTTAAAAGCGAAACCGTAATAAAGAGTAACAAATATTAATACTTCTCATAATACTACCCAATTAGAAAGACTAACTGCTGGGCTTGCCGGTTATAAAAGGAAAGATCACGTTTTATTCTCGGAATGCGTAAAATGCGGCAAATGGAGTAGAACCCTTTATATATTTTTTATTGCGTAGAAATTATAACTTCAAAATATGTAGACATTACATTACAAAGTAAATGGAAGGAAAACGAAACTCCGGTTACGTGGGCGGCCGAGGGGAAGCCGGGGTCCTCCTAGACTGACCTTTAAAGATCAGATTGACAGATTTTAATGTACGGAGCAGGTGACCCCTACGGTGAGCATGCGTGAAACGACAAACTACTGTAGAGACAGATATTCGTGGCGCTTCATTCTCTCTGCCTACCCCGCAAGAGAATGCCTAACATTGCGTAGAGTCGGCCGGTGTGCCTATATCTGCCGCAGAACAGCATAGCTTGTATTGCTTTGTTGTTTGAAGGACAAGAGAGCCAGCGTAATTACCGTGCTCTAGACTACTCTAGAGTATGGCATTATGCTGAGCTGAGGCCTAAACGTAAAATGTAATTTTACATAAAAATATTGTTATCTCATATTGTAACCCATAAGACTATATACCGCTCCCACTGACAACTTGGGGTAAGGGGTAAAAGGAAAACCAGCGCTGCATAATTGGTACTCGATTATGTCAGTATTTGCTGACTTTTACCCCTTTTGCCAAATATGTTATCAAATCAATGCAAATCAAATCAAAATGTTATTATTGTAAGTAAGTACCTTATAGTACATATTTAAAACGTCATTTTTTTTCTCTACCACCGCTTCGTAAGGTGCTATAGCTGAAAGGAAAGAAGCGGCGCAAGAAACTTTCAGCGGCACATCTTTTGAAATAAATATAAATTACAATAATTATGAATACAATCATATATGTACACAATGTGCAGAGCTGGAGTTGAATTTAGGACCAAGCCTCATTTAAGTAGTCATTTATTTTATAATAACCCTTCTTATAACCCTAATAGATACACAGTAAATATTTATATTTACAGTTATTTGTAAAATAATATTTATGAATATTTGACAATAACCGTGATTCTGATTCAAAAAGTGTTCTATCTGCATATATTTTGTTTTAGTGCTCTCCTTTAAAATACCTGAAAGCTCTGAAAGCTTGTTAACTAAACACTAAGTAGCATCACATGTACGGGCCATAGATTACAATGGGCCATTGTTTCGGTCTCATTGGTGGGATTAGGACCCTATTGCCCCATTGCGGGGGCCTTTGAGGGGCTCGCCACATCTGTGTGGGTTACAGGCGGACAGCGGACTACCGACATGCAACAAGAAAGGGTTGTTATAAGTTTGACGCGTTTGTTTGTGGCATCATAACTTATCTTATCTTATGATAGGGGGCCGGGAATAACCCAGCGGCACTTCGACCCTTGAGGATCTTTTGTGCCTACCCCATTATACACACTGGTCATCTCAGTGTGCAGGTTTTCTCACGATGTTTTCCTTCACCGTTAGAGCAGTTGGTAAATGTATGTAAGTCTTCGAAAAATACGAAAAACTCATTTGTACATGGAACTGCGTGGTTTCGAACCCGGACCATGAGAGTTCGGTGCCCTAGCCACTGTGCCACCGACGCTCTGGCATCATAACTTAACATCATCATCATCGGTTATGATCCGATTTGTTTCCGGATTTTTGTATTTAATATTATTATTTATTTTATTTATTATTATTTTATTTTATATTATTTTACAACCGGCCTATATCTGTAATCTTCTCTTTTATATATTTTTATTATATAAGTGAGTAATAATTACTTCTTTTTAAGTACTATATTTATAAGTGGAAATTTATTATTAGCATATTTTTATCTATGTATTCTAAGTATATTGTTGTTATGTATTTGTCTGTTAATTTCCCTAATAGAAAATAAATAAAATAAATAAAAATAGATAATTTTGTCGAGCGTGCTTTTACCCATTTCTGATTAAAAAAAACTGGACCAGTGGTTTCCAAGATCTTGGAGTATCTTTGATGTCAGATTGGTCTGTGACGGTAACAGTCAGGTTGTTCGAGTTTGAGCTCAAGTGTATAGGACTATGTTGTTTTTCCGAAATCTGGAATCTTAAGGATCTGATGACTAAATTAACAACAGGATGTGCGTGTGTATGTGTGGGTGTATATGCGTGCAGTAAGTACTATTATTTATTGTGTAGCGTGTTGATTAATATTATTGTTTATTTTATTTATAGTTATATATGCTAATACGACAGACGAACAGACATACCGACATTGTTGCTTTCTATAGTTATAAGTGGAAAGGGTCAAGTTGAAAACCAGCGTCGGTAGAGGTATATGTACCTCTACATCTAACACTTAGCTGAACTTCGCCCTTTTTAATAGATCATATATGTACTACTTTACTTAAACCATATCATTTAAAAATGTATTCACATAATGTAGTATTTATATATTTATTTTTTAATAATGTATTCACATAAGAATTTACTATGGTACAGCGAATTACCCTTCACCGATATAACGTTTCGCCGAAAACACTCTTAATCGAAGGTTACTTTTACGAAGAAATCATTCATCGATGGATGCTTTGCCGAAACTATTCTTCGCCGACGGTTGATTTCACGAAAAAAATCCGAAGGCAGGCTTTTCAGGATTTTTTTAAATTCCCCACGGACCAACTAGTTGGTCTGGTTTTTTTCGTACCATAGTAAATTCTTCACATAATGTAGTATTTATTATTATTTTTATTTAAAAATGTATTCACATAATGTACTATTTTTTTTAATTTTTTTTTGTCATCTGTACCTAATTGTTTGAATGTGTGTATCGGAAATAAATAATCTTTCTTTCTTTATTTCTATTTTAAGCCAAAAAATGGTCTATTAATAAAGGATTGTCTATTCTATTCTATTCTTGTATTATGCCATGCCATTTTATTCTCCGCTTTTAAGTCGCCCCACTGTATAAAAGGGTCATGTTTTTCTGTATCGCCCACTCCTTGCAGACCACTAATCGCACTGTAGGCCCGCTTGCGGCATTAATTGCTTTTTGCTCGTTAAGTGATGTCACCAGTATACCCTCGTCTCTTTGTTACTTTATTTTTAGTTACATACAAGCTCCTTATACCCTATTAATAGCTATCTTAGGAGAAAGCGTCTTATGTAGACGAGGAGCTTAGAGCAACGCGTGATGCGGGATGTAAAGTGGACAATAGGAGATAATCCTGCAATATTTCACCACTAGAGGCGCCACTAGCACAATGGTACGTAGCCAATCAATATGTAGATATTTTTACCCTTCAGACTCGCGCCACGATGTCTTAATAGATTTTTTAGTTCTGCTATTTTGAAATGGCCATATGATGCCATGACATCATCACAATTTTACTATAGCATTGAGAAATTAAATTAAATTAACCCAAAAACCGAGAAATTTGTGATGTCTTCTACGCAACGTTTTGCGTTTTATGTCCTATGGTTTTTCGTCATTGTGGGACGAAATCGTTGAATTGTCCGCTTTACGAATTATGAGAGCGTTTTCCCGCGCGTTTTGCTCAAGCAAAACTCAAGTTTTGCGCCGCGGTACCCGCCGCGTACTGTCCTATACATACGCGTAAGAATCCGCTTAAAACTTAAGCAATATGTGTGGAAAAATATACATACATACATTCCTTCACGCTATGTCCTTTGAGGGGTAGGCAGAGAGAACGGAACGCCACGAATCCGTGTCTTGGCACGCTTCTTTTGCTTCCTCCACAGTCATTCGTCGTTTTATGCATGCTCGCCGTTGGGGTCTAAAATCTAAGGACACTCTGTCAATCTGATCTTTAAAGGTCAGTCTAGGACGACCCCGGCTTCTCCTTCCACTCACTTTCGCTTCGTATACCTGTTTCGTCATTCGGAAAACTGTCATTCATCCTCAAATGTTTGAATTTTCCGCTTTACGCAATGGATCATGCTCCATGAACGAGGCCTAAGGCCATCTTCCGCCAACCGTTAACTGTCGAGTTAACTCTATCCCAAGATCAATTTTGTATAAAAATCATAGATTCGCGAGTTAAGACATGGTTTATATCCAATCTACTTTACTATCAAAACCAGTACATGTGTGTGCTACGTCGTAGCAGAAAATTTGCTACGCGCGCTACGCCGTAGGTAGCAAATTTCAAAAGTGAACGAAATCTAATAACCTTGCATCATAAACATGGCGTAAGACCTAATTTGATCCTAGTATATTAGAGCGTCGGTGGCGTCGTTGCTAGGAAGTCGAACTCCCATGCGGGAGGTCCAAGTTCGAAACCAGGTAATACCGTGTACCAATGAGTTTTGGGTTTTTTCGAAAGACTTACGTACATTTACCGACTGCTCTTACGCTGAAGGAAAACATCTTGAGGAAATCTGCACAATGAGATAACCAGTGTGTGAAATGGGGAAGACAATGGCAAACCACCGCATTAAATCAGCCACGAGAGTCGTTCTATGTGATTAATTCCTTAGAATGATCACGACCCTCAGCAATGAGGAACGGGACTTAGAAGAAGAAGAATATTTAACAGCGAATCAACATCCAATAACCGGTTTGTTGCCAGTAGCCATCCGCGTAGTTAACCCTGGTGTTACCACGGGAATAAATATTTGGATGATGAGCCATTAGTGGTTTCCATGCATGAGCGTATCTAGGAGAACCATGCATGACTCAATTTGATCCTGCGATATGATGAATGTCCTTCAAACCTGAACGTATACTCGTACTAACCGAAATCTAGACCCAAAAGGAAGCTGTGCAAGTAAATCTAAAAAGGCAAACGACATCTTCATAACCTTTGCATTTCTTTAAATAGGTCAGCCATTTTACAGACTCTGGTGGAAGGGGACCTCATAAAAATACACATTTTATGACTTTCATTTAACCCCTCACCCCTTAACCATAGATCTACGTCAATTGTTATTCACCTTCTGTCAGGGACGGACCGTTTATGTAGGCGAACTAGGCGACCGCCTAGGGCGCTGGAATGAGGGGGGCGCCATGGCGAAGGCACGAGACGAGCCGAGCACGCAACAATCCTTTTAAGTACCTAATTGATTACAAGTCTAACGTGGCAACATTGACGCTGTTTTGTATGGGGATTTCTGTTAATGTTGCCATTTACATAGACTTACATTTATTACAAGGATTGTTGTTTGGGAGTCAAGCCAGGATCCCGCACGGTTTACTTTTATTTCGCTCGCTTCCGTCCTAGTTTTCTAACCTAACCCATCATTTTTGCTCTGTTTTATCTGTCAATCGTGTCTAAATAAAGTACTTATTATGATATTACAAACAATTAAACCATGTAGTTATGACCTCGGTATTTATAAGTATGTTATTGTTGTGTAAATACAATTCTCTTATGTAACCTCTTTCTCTAAATTATTTCATCTGCCCGAAAGTTGCCTGGAAGAGATCGCTCTAAGCGATAAGGCCGCTTAAATTGTACTTCACTGTTTTCTTTTCTATCTTTTGTTTGTTGTTTTCTATTTGTGCAATAAAGTGTATTTTACTTTACTTTTTCAAAGTTACTGCTATCGTCTGTCTTGCGTTTTTAACTTTTGTTGCGATAAGGGGCGCCATTGAAATATCGACTAGGGTTCCAAGTTTGCTCATGCCGGCACTGCCTCCCAAGCCAAGGTATGCAGGCGAGCATTCCAACAAAGTTTATGACGTGTAAGATATGCGGGGGACCCCCATAAACGTGGCAAAGTGCCGCGCTCTAAGGGTTAATTCACCGTGGTATGTGTGCTGCGCAAAAAGGACGAAGGCAACCAAAAATAAAACCAGTCGCGCATGAGTTTTCATACGCCGTAGGTTCTGTTTATAACAATAACCCCCTAAAGAGCCGAAAGGGGGGTGTTCAGCATCCATAACTGATCGACTTTCACTATTGGGCCAACTCTGAAATCGTGAGAAAAAAATCAGGTTTTTTTATTGACTACTAAACCCATTTGACCAACAACATTTGACCTTCCATAGTGAAAATTGTTCAGTTATGGATAATGAACACCCTCCTTTCGGCTCTTTAGTGGGTTTTTTGTCAAGAGCGAGTCGGGCCTCGGAATAGGGATCCGAAGCCTGTTTCACAAAAAAATATTATGCTGTCGATTTCATACAATTTGTTCCAAATTAACTACACTATACCTTTGTACATTTATTTCACGACGTAACTTTAGTAGGTACTAGTTCCTTTATTAATTTAATGAAGATTCCGTCCGTCCCTCTGTATGTTACGACTGTTTTTCTCAGCAACTACTAAATGCTATCGATTTGAAAAGCAGTTTTAGGACTTGCCTCTTTCCTACCTATGTCAAAGAAATTCGGATACATTTTATTTTTACTTATTTATATAAAACTTCTTACACTGAAAAGGTGTACAAGGCGAATTTAACTCCCTGCGGTGTTATCTACCAGTTATTTATTTAGTTCATCATCAGCACATCTTGCACAATGGGGTACGGGCCATGATCCACCGAGCGGGCCCAGTGCTGATTGGTGGATTTCACACGCCTTCGGAAACTTTTAATTTCCTCAGACATACAGGTTTCCTCGCGATGTTTTCCTTCACCGTTAGAGCAGTCGGTAAATGTACGCAAGTCCTTGAAATAATCGGAAAATCTCGTTGGTACACGGCATTGCATGGTTTCGAACCCGGACCTTCCGCATGGGAGTCCGGCGTCCTAGCTACTAGGCCATTAACGCTCTATATATTTAGTTATGTTATTTATTTTGGTTCAAGTTTTTTTTTATCAAGGGGTCCGTGACGAATCCTAAGAGTTCGCGGTAATGGTGTGAAAGGCTGTTAGGTAAGGTTCTATATCATTACCCTCTGCTTTATCGTAGTCAGAAAATAACCACTCACACTGTTTGTAAATTGCTCTGTGACCGCGAATCGTTTGACAAATGATCGGGAAAGTTCAGAGGGGAAATTTTTCCCAACTTTTGTTCCGATCGTTCGATTCTTTGAAAACTTTTGGAATTGTCTTCCGAAGTATGGCAGGCTCATTCGAAGGACGGCGTTATTGAAGGTCAATAAATGATAGCAGAATTTTTAAGGTTTATAATAAATAGTAAATACATAACTTATAACTTATGAGTTATAAGTTATGTATTTATTATTTATATCAATATAAAGTTATGAGCTAGGTCATATTATGACCTAGCTCATAACTTTATTGATTTTTCTGTAATTTCTCTGGTTGTAATCTGTTGTGTTTACCTAATAAATAAATAAAATAAAATAAATTAATTAAAATAAATAAATCTTTATTTCGGGCATAAAAAAACCCATATAATAAACAACAAAAATGAAAATGATAAAGTTTATTCACTTATACAAGGAACATAAAAGGACCACAAACTAGGTCGAAACCTGTATCTTGGAAGTCCGGACTCTGTCGCACTTTCCGTACAAGCAAATTACAATTTAATACATTACATTAGTGTAACTATATTCTAAACCTAAAAGGAATTTGGAACAAGTTAATCAAAAGGAATTTAGGAAAGATAATGTTTAAGAGTGTGTGAGGGTGGGGGTGTGTTAGGTTGTGTGGGAGTGTGTAATAATGTAAGTGTGCATCTGTAGTGTAGGGTGAGTGGGTGTGTGAGTGTGGGGAGTTAAGTGTTAATTAATAACGAGTCTGAAGAATTTAATGAGTTTAGTGTGTAAAATTATATGTTATATGAGTAGAGCCTCAGTTTAAAAGAATAATAATACATACAAAAAATAATTAAAAATAATATAAACTAAATGGTATAAGGACGCCGACATAGGGAAAAATGGAAAGGAGGAGGGGAGGCCTTTGCCCAGCAGTGGGACAGTCTACAGGCTATTAAAAAATATATATAAATACTAATAAAAACAAAGAATACCAAAAAAAATTGCGTCAATTTATTTATTTACAGTTCTCGTCCCGGTGGACAACGAACCAATGTTTGAATATGGGACTGCGTAGGTCCTCGCACACAGCCTTAAGTATTCTGTTGTCAGATT
Source organism: Hofmannophila pseudospretella (assembly GCA_947369225.1). NCBI lineage: Eukaryota > Metazoa > Arthropoda > Insecta > Lepidoptera > Oecophoridae > Hofmannophila > Hofmannophila pseudospretella. The sequence continues at coordinate 2,668,166 of OX376324.1, forward strand.
GACGCAACCGCTTCCAAAAAGAAGCGATCCTGGCCGCAAAGAAATGGGGCACCCGTGCGTCAGCGAACATGCCGATGCACTACAGAATCGCGGCAACCGCATAATTATAACTCTAAATTAAACATTTTACGAACGAACAGCGTTAAACATTTACCGTTCCAGAGATCCCAACTGCCATCAAACATACTCAAACTCCTGATCTAATTTAATAATAAATAAATATTACAATAATATATTTTTTTAACTGGTAGGTGCACTCCATCCCACAAGCCAAAAGACCGGGCCTTAGGACTCTTAGGGCCCAACACATAGGCGTAAAACTTATATGACCAAAGGGTGTTATTAACACACATTTTTTATTGGAGGTTAAAAATGACATAGCAAATGTATGGGGTTACATAACTTGCTGCGTTCAAATTGCACTACATGGGGTAATGGCAAAACCTTGTAAACTTGACCAGAAAAAAGGAAAATAGTATTCTGTGCTATTGGGAACTATTTTTATATAGCATACTCTGTTACACAGACATGTTTCTTTCATTAAATATAAGACCGCCTTGCGCCAACTAACGTCGAATTAACACAAACGCGAGGTTAATTTTATATGAAAATCGTAGAGAAAGAAAAGAGATATGATTATCATCTTATCTTATCTTATGATAGGGGGCCGGGAATAACCCCGACCCGTGAGGATCTTTTGTGCCTATCTCATTTAGACACACTGGTCATCTCAGTGTGCAGGTTTCCACACGATGTTTTCCTTCACCGTTAGAGCAGTCGGTAAATGTACGCAAGTCTTCCATAAATACGAAAAACTCATTGGTACATGGCACTGCACGGACCTCCGCATGGAGTCCGGTGTCCTAGCCACTGTGCCACCGACGCTCTCAGATTAAACTTAAATTACTTGCTTACGAAGCAAGCTAGCACTTAATTCACAACATGTAGGTTCCAGAGCAAATTGCTTTTATTTTCAAACTGAGTCCTCGTATATTCACTCCTGATGGCTTTCAATTCATTTTGACACTGCACGGTTTCGCACCCGGATATCCGCATGAGAGTCCGGTGTCCTAGCCACTAGGCCACCGATGCTCTTATGATTATCACAATGTTTTTGTATAAATTATGTATATATATTTGGCAAGAAATGTATTTCTCTTCAACTCTAAAACCCCTCCTCACAAACGATCTTTGCATAAGCATTTTTATGTACACAACAGATCTCAGTGCTACGCGTATATACAGAGTGCTGGAAAAGTTGCGAAAAGGCTGAAAAGGCGATATGTAAACATGGACCAATGAACACCCCTTAAGGGTTGAAAGAGCCAATGAATATCAATACAAGAGCTTTGGGTAAATATTTTTTTTGCTATAGTCACTTCTTTTCTGTCTATATGTTTTGTCTCTATTTGTCTTTTCTGTGAAGATGTGACTGACTCATCAAAGATGTATTTACCCAAAGCGTTGTATTGATAAATCTATCATTTGGGATTTGATGAATAGACATGGCAGTTAACTATATAGTATGTAAGTAAGTAAGTAATACGTTTATTTCACACACAGCAATGACCGAAACAGTTATAATTATAATAAAATAATTATGTAGTCAAAGGTAAACATATCTAAATCATGTATGATGGTCTGCTGTTGTTGTGAAAAGGGCCTCAACTCAGCTTATTGCTGCAGACAAGAATGCCTCCAGCGCTGGTATTCTGTTGGACCGTGACCGATATATCATTCTTCAATCTTCTTTCTTTATCATTTCAAATATTTTTAAGTTTAATTATGTGTACATAATGCAATGTTAAGTAAATGTTTTTCTTTCTTTCTTCAAAATCTTATCAAGAATATATAAAAGGTTGTCTGGAAGAGACCGCTTTTAGCGATAAGACCGCCTAGATTGTATTAATCGTTTTGTACGCATTGTATCACACTAATTTTGTACAATAAAGAGTATTCATTCATTCAAATTCTCCAAACTGTGATTTAATAGCTATTTTTTTAAAATTACGTAAGTACTTATGACATCCTTTTTCGAAAGGGGAACCCTATATGAGTTTCAAAGGTTGATTTTTGAAAGCAAGATCCTAGGAGAGAGCTCCAGGGCGTCCTAGGCGCAAATGACTGGATGCTGTAAAGGAGTGGTCTGAATTGAGCTACCTTGATCTAAAAGACGCAGCATGAGATCGCAAGCGATTTAATACCTAATTTTTTTAACTAGGTAAGTACTCAAGACAGCCTTTTTCGAAAGGGGAACCCTATATGTGTTTCATAGGTTGATTCTTGAAAGCAAGATCCTAGGAGAGAGCTCCAGGGCGTCCTAGGCGCAAATGACTGGATGCTGTAAAGGAGTGGTCTGAATTGAGCTACCTTGATCTAAAAGACGCAGCATGAGATCGCAAGCGATTTAATACCTAATTTTTTTTAACTAGGTAAGTACTCAAGACATCCTTTTTCGGAAGGGGAACCCTATATGAGTTTCATAGGTTGATTCTTGAAAGTAAGGTCCTAGGAGAGAGCTCCAGGGCGTCCTAGGCGCAAATGGCTGGATGCTGTAAAGGAGTGGTCTGAATTGAGCTACCTTGATCTAAAAGACGCAGCATGAGATCGCAAGCGATTTTGCCTACTGACCTCCAAACTTCATTTTGAAGATGGCATCCTATGATAATGAATTACTAACTACATTATTACACTATATTATATAATTATTACATAACTAATATACCTTTTTCATATCTTCACACTACACTGTCGCTAATCTCTTTAATGTCCAATTAACTTCAGAGGTTGCCTGGAAGAGATCGCTTTAAGCGATAAGGCCGCCTTTGTACATATCGTGCTACTATCCCTGTAGTTTTACTTTTCCTGTATTTGTGTACAATCAAGTGTTTCTATCTATCTATCTATAACTTCCAGTTCTCGAATTTTTCTCCCTTTGTTATCGATACACACGCTATTCGAAAATATTTCACTAAGAAAAGGGGGAAGTTAATAATCCCTTAATAGTCTGCCTCCCATATGGCAACATTTGTAAATGATTGTAGCTATAAATCTGTGCTATAATTCGTAGCACAAAATAATACAGAAGGGAATGTCAGTCCATACTAGCGTTCGCCATGCGCGCCAAACTAGCACACTATATAATACACTAGCATATGATGAGACGATGAAGTAGATCCTACCCTGTACACTCAGCTAACTCAGCGATCCGAATTGGATCTTCGCCTCCGGCACCAAGTTAGGCAATTATTCCCTAGGGGGTTGTGAGTAATTGGCTTCCGAACAGTAAGAAGTCAGACCCAGAGCTCATTAAGAATGCCATGTATTTTAGAGGTGTTTAAGGTTTGATTTACATTGTTAGCGTAGTAAGTCGCCGGCCGGGTCTCCACTCAACTTTGGGCTGGGCCTAAATCTTTTTCAACGCTGCATTTAAACTAATTCAAATAGTGACTGTAAGGAGCGGTGTATCAAGCTCAAAACTTTTTTTGAGATATTATTGTAATTTTACAGATTTGTATTATTATTGTACCTTACGTTTTATTTTATTTTACATTATTTTATTGTATGTTCTATATTTTTATTTTTATTCTTGTATATGGGTACTTTGGCTAAAATAAAGACTATTATTATTATTATTTACCCTGCCTGTGCCTCGGAACACAATCTTCGCTACTCTTGCTAAGATTCTATTCTGTTTTTTTATTGTGTTTGCAGCCCTGATGCGTTAGGCCGGCGCCACACTTTGCGATTATTCCGCACGAAGAGATAAACTCGAGCTGTCTTTGTAAATTACCCTCATTACGCTTCTGTTCTGTTACTGCATGATTACGCGAGAGATGATATTACACGCAAAGTATAATTTACTCATTACTCATTAGATGCCTACAATAAAGAGATTACAAAGTTTGAGAGTTCGGAGAAATTACAAAGCGAGTTCTAGAAGTTTCTAATGTCTAAAAGGGTTTGTCGGGATCTAGAGTTTTTAAAAAAACCTAAATAAACAGCTAAAATAGTACATAATAATAGACAATATAAATAACACAAAAGGCAGTAAAGTTTTCAGTGAAAGTACTTAAAAATAGCTAATATGTCCCTCGCGTAAATACTATTTTAAATCGTATTTTAATTTACGTATTAAAAACTACATCAAAGGTGCACAGTTTGACGATTTTGAATGGAAAATAAGTCAACGTTACTGAATTTTTTAACTCATTATCATGGTATTAGTATAAGTACTACATATTACAGGTACATATCAATGTTGTACATAAACTAATTTGTGGCAACAGGGAGCGTGTTCAGCTCATGCTATGGACGGAGTCCACAGCGCTGATTTTCAACACGTCCCTTTGTCACTTGGAAGACACAATAATAATATTACGAATACATGCAAAATGGCATTTTAAAGAGTGACATTTAAACAAACAAACAAATAATAATAATAATAATTTTTTAAGTATAAAATTGAATTAAAAACAATTAAAAAAAAATTGTGATTGCATATTCTATTCTACAGTTAGCTTATTAGATGAATACCCCTGGGCATCAATTCTTTAGATTTATGTTTCAATAAAAACTCTTTACGTGTCTTTTTAAAACAAAATTGGACACCCCAACACGCTGACGAGGATTCACGCATTCTAATGATGCAGTCCTATGATCGGTTGAATAAGATTCATCGTTCTGGTATCTTGTAATCCCTAATCGAAACTAAAAAAAACCTCGCCATATATTGCGGAATTAAATGGTACTTTTTTATCTCATAGCGAACTCCATAACACAGATTATAAAAGAAGAAATGTGACTAACGATATGCAAATTAAAGAAACAATTAATTATCTGTTTGCTTGTTTACTTACAAAACTACGATAGTCGCCTTTGAAACGTGAGGTTCCATATTTTATTATTTTTGAAGTGAAAACTTCTTTAGGCACACCTTGCGCTCTTTCTGAACAGTGAACCAAACTGTTCAGTTCCGTTACGCTCGAGTCGGTGACGCTGAATCGAATATACTCGGCTCCATTCGACATCAAGCGCGCTCGGGTCGGTGACGCGTGTTTTTGTTTGTAAGTTTTCACTTCTAGCGCGTGGTCATAAGCGCACACCCTCTTTGTATAGTTCTGGTCAGGGTATACAACATTTTTTTCATTTAGGTAAGTTAACCCAAAGATGAATGAATGAATACACTTTATTGCACGAAAACTCAGTATAAAACAATGCGAGACACTTCACACGGACACTTCCCTATCTCCGACTATAGTTTTCGCTGTCCAATCGCATAGTCTACTTGGAGCCTAAACCCTTGGTCATAACATAAATCTTGTCCCTAGCGGTTTGGACATAAGGTTCGGCCGTCTCTGAAGATGAAGAAATAGCCATTTGCTTCTGACACAATATTACTGTGCGACCCTTTCGTAGGGGTCGTTAATCTTATGGGAGACTGTGTTTTGTTTATATTTATTTGTTCAGGCCGCGCTTGACCTCAAACTCTGGTGGTAAGTGACGATGAGGCCAAAGAGAAGACATTTGACGACAGACCTTACATGGAATATTATAGAAGGGTGATCGCTAGCTGGACCCTGAAGGGGCCCTTCCACCAGCAAGTTACTCGGGTTAGTCGCCTCGTAAGCGGTAGGGAACCCTTCGGCCGCCTACGTAATCGGAGTTTCGTAACTAGTTTCCAATGAGAAATAATTGGTCTTTGTTCGAAACTGGTTTCGATCTAGGAATTATATTATGTTGAGGGGTGTGTGTGAGGGATGTGTGCGTGAGATGGTGTGTATGTAATGTGTGGTGTGTGTAAGGGGGTGTGTGTTGGTAGGTGTAAGGGTCAGTGTTCGTCCATAAGACTCAACTAATTGGTAACAATATTTTTTCAGTATCAAAGTAATCAAGTGTCAATAACCAATTTTTAACTTTTTCTTTGCAGGAAGAAGTAGTATGAAGTTATTAGAGGGTTTTCGATTGTGTATCTTATGTGCTGGTAATTACGCTGGCTCTCTTATATACCCTTCAATCTGAGAGAGTAATGCAAACATTGGTAAAGGGATGGTATCACCTTCGAATATAATTTCTTTCGCCTATGTCGTAAGCCCGACGAAGGTTTAGTCCGCCTGATGTCACAGTTGGAATAGTTTTATTGCGCGCTGGGAAAATAAATTCCACGCACAAATGTGTATCGTATCTTTATAGTTTGTCTACAATACTAGAGACCGTCAAGCGGATCTCGCCGCCTACGTTTGGTAATGGGAATGAAAAGTCGACAGTAAGCAACACTACATTGTTCTTTTTTCTTCTTTCATGTATGGCCCCTGCTAGTGTACACACTGCAATTTGGCCAATTGCCGTGTTAGAATCTTGAAAATTACTCGGAATTGGCGTCTGTTTTGAAGAAAACAGTTTACCAAGGTCGAGATTAAGGGAGAGTCGTGTGCACTAGGAATGCCTAGTGTCTTGCATTCCTAGTGCAATTGGAGGTTAGGTTGTCGAATCCACACCATCTGTAGTATTTCGCTCCCATTTCAGTCTTATATAACGTTCAATTAACACGGACGATTTTTAGGTAAAATACGCTAGTTTTAAGAAAAAATAACCACTGTAAACCGTTTTTAAGCAATAAAATAGGAAGAACACGCCATAACAGCAGGAATATAATAACATAACCCCCAACAATATATTGTACTCTGACAACTAGATGACACAAAATGACAAGACGTTTCTATTTTTTGTTTTGTTTTTGCCATACGCGTAGGTTTTACCCAACGCAAGCGGCGAGATCCACTTGACGAACTCTAACTGCCTATTCTTCCAGCAACCGCCTATTCTGGCAACCATTCCGATCCAATGCAAGTCGCCCAGGTCTTCGATGCAACCAAACAGTGACCGTTTGGTCGAGAATTAAAAAAATCCCGAAGCACGATTCTGATCATGCCTACAATTTTGGGCAGGGAACCCCGTATGTACGAGTATTTACAGTTGGCCGATTGCAATTGTGTCGACACTCGCCGTTGCGATACCGCCCTGTCAAAATTAAAACAATCATAACAGCGGCTTGTCGGCCAGTCTTTTATTTCTCAAAACCCGATGTAAAGCTCGAAACTTCCCAACTGCTGCAAACTCACGTAGGTTCACTGATAAATTAAAACAGTCACGTCTGTACATTCAGTCCGTGTTTCCCTGGCAGTGATGTGAAATTCCAGGACCAGGTTTCAGCTTTTAGAAGTTTCTGAACTACAGAGATTATTCGTCACTTTTTTTTTCTGACTGACTAATGCTGTTGGTTGAGGTCCATAATATATAGAAAGAAAGAAAGAATAAACATTTATTTAACATTGCACACATTATTAAACTTAAAACAATATTGGAAAAAAAATATAAAAACAATGCAATATCAAAAGGGCACATGCTCAGCATGTGCTGCGGTCCGACCGGTACGGCAGAACCGCAGCGCTGGTTTTCAGCTGTGCCCGGACGAAGGCATCGCGGGCGAAACGGCAGTCTGGGACTAAAACAAAAATATATTAAAAGTACAAATAATAAAACTACAAATAAGTAAATACCTAAAGATGAAATAGATAACAATTAAAACTGGAAAGAAAAGGGATAGAAATACATAGTGAGTGTCTGTACATTGTGCGGCTCGTCATTCCGATGGGAAGCGGATATGGTATGTGTTGTAGAAAATAATATAAAAATATATACTTAAATTTTGAAAAATAAAATAAAAATAAAATAACCTAATATAAAAAGTGTACTGTGTCTGATTTCTGGGCAGCGAGAACGTAGTTCTTAAGTTTCTACACAAGTTTTTATCTCGTACACATGCTATCCCTTTCTACCCTAAAGCTCTAGACAGAGATGTAAAGGCAGTCTTAACATTAAGGACATTTCTTGCAACTCATGGTATCTCCGTTTTGGTCTTACATTTCTTCCATCGATCTTAGTAGAGGAAGAAAGTTGCTGAATAATTCAATGAAGCGACAATAGTTCAAAGGTTAGTGCAAGAGACTGCGGCGCAAGGGTAGTCGGATCGAATCCACCTTTGAACTATAATGTTATTAGAAGAGTGCCTTAAGTGCCGGTAATTACGCTAGCTCTCTTACATTTTAAACCGAAACACAGTCTTGCTGCTTTGCGGCAGAAATAGGTAAAAGGGTGGTACCTCAGGTGTAATTATTTATTCTGTGACCCCAGACTGACGCTGTATGGAGTCACACCACCTTTTAAATCCGGATTTGGTCTTGGTTCCACAGACGGTTCGGTTCGCTGCATCCAATCACGAAGCGTTGATTTCAAGTGGGGGGAGGGCGGAACGCATGTGATTGGTTGCAGCGAACCGAACCGGGGCTGGAACCGGACGCGTGTAGTCTAGCACTTATATTCGCCCATCACTAATCCTGGCTAGAGGGACGATATATCAGCCTTGAGTAAACGGCTCTCTGCACTCCATCTGAGAGGTTAGTTCCCAAGTCGTGGAACATCATACATCAGATGAAAATTCATGGAAAGTCTTTAATAACATACATAACTTCACGCTATGTCACTTGCGGAGTAGGCAAACAGAATGGAGCGCCACGAATGGAAATGAAATGGCCATATGATGCCATGACATCATCACAATTTTACTATCATCATCATCAGCCCATGTCGTCCCACTGCAGGATATAAGCCTCCTCTATTTTGTGCCACCCTATACGATCCTGTGTTAGTCGCATCCAGGTCTTCGATGCGACTTTGGTGATATCATCCGCCCATCTGGCTGCTGGACGACCTACTCCTCTTTTACCCAACCTTGGCCACCACTCAGTGAGGGCTCTGGTCCACCGGTCATCACCACGTCTAACCAAGTGTCCCGCCCATCGCCATTTTAGCGTCGCAACCCGCTTTCCCACGTCTAGGACTTTAGTTCGTTGTCGGATCGCTGTGTTGCGGATCTTGTCCGTTAGGGTGATACAAAATGGACAAGATTTTACTATAGCATTGAGAAATTAAATTAATGAGAAACCCAAATAATGAGAAAATTGTGATATCTTCAAAAATAACGTTTCTATTTGCTTTTCTGTTCACGGAGTGTGCTCGTGTCCTAAATATACGCGTAAGAATCCGCTTAAAACCTATGCAATATGCGCGTAAAAACATACATACACACATACTATGTTCTTTGAGGGATAGGCAGAGAGAACGTAACGCCACGAATCCCTGTCTTATTGGTAGCTATACCACAATAGTTTGTCAAATTAATATTTTCTTTTCTATTGTAAAAGTAATTGGATTTTAGACAGAACTCGTACAACGAATTTCTTTTAAAGAGAAATAATCATAGTCAAAAGATTTCTACAATTCTACGATTTTACTTTAACCCGACAGCACTATTTTATTATAACAAAGAAGCCAAGCTCAACTGAGCTGAAAAAACAAATATTCAACAAGAAGGATTATCAACATCATGCAGCAGACAGAGAAACCCGTCATTATTTATATTTAGAAAGACAAAGTATTGTACGCGTAAAAGAACAATGGTCTGACTCACGGAGAATCTAAAACATTTATTAATTATCGAGATTCAAAACTCCTTCAAGACAATTAATTTTAACGGTAAACTTTCTTAATTTCGAACGTTTGAAACGTCTCCAGTTAAGAGTTGAGCCGGATCCGGATCGCCCGATTGTCATGCTGGGTCTGATTGATCGATATCTTATTCAATGCCAACATCACTGAAGATTAAAAGGATTTTGAGTGATCCTTTAGTCAGAATTATACTAGAAGATAACCTAGCTAAATTCAAAGAGACGTTGATCTATTTTTGGTGCTATTCAATATGGATTATGTATTAAAAACATGCCAAGTGCGAGTCGGATCTTGCCATATTTATAGGTGATCCGTACTGTAAGATTTATTTGCAAGTATTGAATGAAAAAATATCTGAAATCTATTTTTCGCACTGACTTATTATCATGATTTTTCGGTTTTCTAGTTTCCTGATGTCCTCCACGACGTATCCGTCGAAGGCGACCCCTGCTTAGCTCCTGGCGTGCGCTCGTAGGTGGCTAGCCACCTGAAAACTCGGTCACAAACAGAGCAGTAGAGCTGTCCGCTAGAGTTGAAGGTGTAGTTATAGGAGGGCTTCGGACGCGTTTTACGGACATGGCGTCTGGCGTCAAGGTCTCCTAGGCGTTTGAGTTCGAAGTCGTCAGCGGCGTTCTTGACGGCCTTTCGCCATTCCAGTCGGTGCTGTGCAAGCTCCTCCCATGTATCACAAGACATGCTGCTGGAGGCCGGGTGACGCTTCAGGACAGTTTACTAGTTTCCTGGGTAGGGGTTGGTCCGATTCTGTTTCAAAATCGCTACAGTGCAAAGGGCGTTTTCACATTAGACAATAACGACACCGACACGACGTCGTCATCGTGATGTGGTGTCGTTGACGACACAGTGTGAAAGCGTCTTAAGTACTAGTCGGTATCGTCAAATGTGAAAAAGCCCAAAGGCGTAAAGCCTACAAGCTTGCTGAAACATGGATTCAGGTAGGTTTGTTGAGGAACAAAGATACGCTCTTAAAAATTGATATTTTAGTTAGATGGTTAAAACGAAGCTACATTTAATTCACTTTACATACTGAACCATATTGAGTTTCAAGTCAATTCTGCAAGCTGCAATACTGCATCTCATGGGTACGCAGAAAATGCAGCCTCTCTTGGAACGTTGCCAGACAATGTTCTGTGTCTTTCTCAAACTTTAAACCGCGGCCTCTTGTGAGATCAGCGATGATCACAGATCCCTTTAAAATAAATGAGTATATTTGTAACCCCTGACCAGAAGGGGTGTAAGCGTAAATCATGAATGTTTGTCTGTGGCAATTATCCGATTTGGACGCGGATTTTTTCTTGACAGAGAATTTTGACGAGTGTTCGTAGCTATGTTCAATAAAATTTTGATCAGAAGTTTCTAGTTATTTAGACCGTGGATACATCTTAATGTAAAGAGTAAGGATTTTGAAACACACCCTATGTATATTTTAGCATTTTCCCGTACATAAGTGGGCATTTAAATGTGCGATTTGACAGTGCTCACATCTTGGATCGATTTCTGTGGTAAAGAGTCTCGGACCACCAGGGGTCCACGGACCCCAGGTTGGGAAATGCTGTTCTTGTTGTTTCCACTATTTCAGTACAAGTAATAGATCCTGCACTCCCGCTTGGGCTGTTTTCAAGACAGATGCTAGATGTGTTTGCTTAACTAGTGTTGTATTTACTTTTTGCTATCGTGTTGATTAATTTTAAGTTTTTACTTATACTATTTCTTATGAGAACTTGGGTGCGTAGTGGCTAATACCGGACTCTCATGTTAAAAAAGACGCCAGGCGCAGGGTGTATGATGCTACAATAAAATATGGAAACACTTTACCGTACACTATATTCAAGACACACAGTACAGTTCACACAATGGTAATTACAGTTCACTTTCAATATACTATAACAACGGCCGCTCGCAGACAACTGGCTGGCCGGGCGCTCTCACACTAGTTTTATTCCCGGACCCTCGCAGGGGTCCCCGGTTACCTGAAGACCATGAGCGGCGAGACTTACTATTAAAATACCGTTACTCTATGTTAGTAACAATAGTGCTTACGCTAGGTTAATATTACGTCTATCTTAACCTAGGTATGTATGTACAGTAACGTGGGGCTGTCGCGCTCCGTAACACATGTGGTAGGACCGGGATCGAAACCATGCAATGCCATGTACCAATGAGTCTTTCGTTTTTTTTCGAAGAACGCACGTTTATCGGTGATGAAAAACCTCGTGAGGAAACCTGCACACTGATATAACCAGTGTGTGAAATGGAGAAGGTACAAAAGATCCCTAAAGTCGAAGTGACGCTTGGATTATCCCCGGGCCCCTTTCATAAGCATCGTTCCATATCTCTTGACACTGAGAAGGGATGCCGTATCTTCAAAACTTGCAAACATTTATACAAATATTTATATTTTCACTTCTGGTTGAGAAAAGCTCTTTCGAAAAGTTTCTGTTTGTTTTGAATCAATTTGTACAACACTAATACGACTAACTTCTTTATTTGTAGGTGCAACTGTAATTTTTATGTAATGTTCAAGTAAATGTAAAAATGTAAAATTAAATGTAAATTGTATGTAAATGTAAATTTAGAGCAACAACCACATTTTGTAATAATTCAAGTTGCAAAATAAATTTATTTATATTTGTATGTACTTTTTTTTTTTTTTTTTTTTTTTTTTATAATAGCCTATAGGCTGTCCCACTGCTGGGCAAAGGCCTCCCCTCCTCCTTTCCATGTACTCGTATCACTGTAAAATTCTAATAACCAGTAAGGTAATCTTCTGCTGTTTATTTCTCCGTACATACCCTGTTTTTCATAGTTTGAATGTAAAAGAAAATCTTGGAATCTCTATGATTAACCGTCTGTTGCACAAAACATCCTGAAACTTAAGTCTTCATCAAAATACGTGCTGTCCCTTTCTACGCTACAACGTGGAGCCATAGCTCTAGTTCGAGATAGAGTTGACACGCGCCTTAAGGAAGCCTTAACATTTAGGACATTTCTTACAATTCACGGTCACCACCACCAGATAGATAGATAGAAACACTTTATTGTACACAAAATCAGGAAAAGTAAAAACTACAGGAATAATATCACGATATGTACAAAGGCGGCCTTATCGCTTAAAGCGATCTCTTCCAGGCAACCTCTGAAGTTAATTGGACATTAAAGAGATTAGCGACAGTGTAGTGTGACCAGCAGCCCACTCTAGTCCACTGCTGGACATAGGCCTCTCCCAGGGCGCGCCATTGAGCCCGATCTTCGGCTCTTCTTTTGCGCTATCTATGGGAGGTAATGCCATAATCGCCACGCTAGGCCTGCGGGTTGGCGATCGCAGTAGCCGGGTCGCTTGCCCCGATGACGCTGCTGCCCGTCATCGTGCTTCTGGTATTTTGACCCAGCCAAAATTTGAGTGGTTATACCGCCACTAGTCGGTCGCCAGGGACTCGTTCGTTAATCGGCAGGATGTACCACGTGCAGGTGAGTTTGGCATTTGGAGGTATTTAGATGTTGGTGACCCCCCTTACATCCCACGATACTTACAATTCACGGTAAATCTTATGAATACGAGTATTTACATGTTGTTCCTATACGTTTCTTTACATTTCTCCTTCAATAGAGTTCGTAGTGAAAGTACCTCTTATATCACCGCGGGACCATATTAAATTCCCCGGATCGTGCCAGACGCGTGTAGGCATGCGAGGATCTCACTCAATAGCGTCATAAAATATCGTGTGGGTGTACCTCTGCGTGCAGGTACACCCACGCTGTAACGTGGAAGAATTTTAGAACTGATTTCAATATGATCTTACATTGTCGATAATGTACTTGTAAGCGTTTGTGTAAGAATTTCCAGATTTTGATTGTATTAATGGTGGGAATGTGCTTTCTGTTTTTCTGGGACTTTTATTTGATTGAATAAGGAAAACAGATGAGTAAACGGGCCTCGGTAAGTGGTCACCAGTGCCTCGTGTGCTTTTAATTACGCTTGCTTATTCTTCAAACCGATTCGAGCATTGCTGCTTTGCGGCAGAAAAAGGTAAAGGTGGAATAGGAAAAGAGTAGAATGAATTTAGTGTTAGATAGATACTCGTAGATAGAAACACTTTATTGTACACAAATACAGGTAAAGTAAAAACTACAGGAATAGTAGCACGATATGTACAAAGGCGGCTTTATCTCTTAAAGCGATCTCTTCCAGGCATCCTTGATGTTAATTGGACATGAAACAGATTTCTATTACTTAATACACAGTGTTTTTTATTGTGGAGTTATATTTACTAGCCTGCCGGCGGGAGTCTGAATTTCCCGAACCTACAACCTTGGGATCTTCAAGGCCAGAGTGAATAGGCATTTACTGGACCCGCGTGCTCCATCGTCGACCTCATCGTCGCTTACCATCAGGCGAGATCGAGGTCAAATGCGGGTTTAGTAGTCTATTTCAATAGAAAATAAAAAACTTCCTCGTATTACTTACAAATAATTTGCTTGCTTGCATTCATTATACGTATTTTAATTATAGCCTAGTTGCGAGCACGGTCCGAAGGTGATCGTGCAAGTTAAGCGACGTTGGCGCGGTCGTTACCTGGATGGGTGACCGCTAGTGGCATATTTCATCTGAGCTCCTCCGTGCCTCGGAGAGCACGACTAGCAGTCGGTCCCGCTTGTTGTCGTTCGACAGCAGTCGTTAAGCCATGTCTTCTGATATCCCACACACAGGGAAACATACTTGGGATTCAGATAGCCAGATATTGAATAAGGGTGAGTGAGTGCATATATTTTGAGCCCTGAGTCAGGTTACATCTTGAAATAACTACTCGTATCTCTTACTTGTACCTACTTAATAAAATAAAATAAATAAAATAAAAACAGCCTTTAATCCTACCACTCATACACAATCATTGATAAATTAAAATAAAATTGACATGTCATTTTTCCATTATTTCTCTAAATTATTATAGGTATGTCAATATTTATTATTATTATTTTTTAGTAGTTGCCTTCTCTGGCATAGGCCTCCCTCAATTTCCTCCAGTGTCCCTGTCCCTCACCATTCTCGTCCAGTGTGCTCCCATTTGCTCTGCAAAGGTATCGTCCCAGCGTTTATAGGGTCTTCCTCTTTTCCTTTTCCCTTCTTTTGGGTACCACTCCGTGACTTTTTTCGTCCACCTGTTATCCTCTAGTCTTAGTATGTGACCTGCCCATTTCCATTTTAGGTTTCTAATTCTTTTAATTATGCTGGTAATTTTTGTTTTCTTTCTGATATCTTCGTTTCTCACCTTATCTAATTTTCTAATACCCAACATGCTTCTCTCCATTTTTCTTTGGCAAATTGCCAGCTTAAGTTCATCTTGCTTTCTTAAGGACCAAGTTTGACATCCGTATGTAAGACACGGTAGCAGTGTGTACCTACTTATGTAAGTTTAAATAAATAATAACAATAAATGTCAGATGCCTACGGGCGTCTAATGCCTACAACTCTGACAAATAGGTTGGCCACTAACCATACGATAAGCAAGCAAGAAATTATAATAAAACATAACATTTTACTTTACTTTGGTGAGTTGGTAGTGTCCGCGTTCAACGTTGTATTCAAGTTTTGAACGGTGGTAGAGTTCACAGGGAATCCTTAATTGGACCTTTGATAGTATTGTTCTTTGATTAATTAACACAAGTAGTTATTTCGACCGACTGGTGAGCTTTATTCCTAGCTACGAGCTTTCGCCCTCGAATTCACCAGCGGTTATCCTATTTCATGAATTATTGGATTTCACTCTCATGTCTTTGTTGTAAATCAGCCTTTCCCAAAGTGGGCGATAACGCCCCCTTGTGGGCGCTGCAGGCCTAAAAGGGGGCGGTAAGAGACCCAGAAAAAAAATGGGGGCGTTGTGTAGAGGCTTGGGGGGTGATTTGTAATTTCATTTGGCTAAGAGGCCTCTTAGACACCGACTGCATGAGCTCTCGACTCTCACCTACAACTTGTGAACATCAACTAATATTAGTTAAGAGATTGCTCAAACTCGGTTCGCTATTTAAAAGTCTCGTTTAGAATTAATGTTTAATCTCCGCTAATATAGCTCACAATAATTAATTAATTTAATTTGAAGTTATAGTCGTTTTTAAGTAGGGGAAAAAATGGGGGCGCTAAAAAATAATTTATTCTCAAAGTGGGCGGTAGACAAAATAAGTTTGGGAACCCCTGTTGTAAATACTAGTAACATTGAATTTAATTTCTTGTCCATGCATAAGCTTCTAAAGAGATGCGTGAGATGAGTCTTATTGCTCGTGAGTCTTATTATTTATAGCTTCTAAAGCTTTGGCCCGCTGCTTCTGTTTACAAGGTAAAAAACAACCCCTGATACCTTAGTTGAGAAAGGGGATTTGTCTTGGAATATTAATTTAGAGGATAATAGAGAGGACAGTGTTATTGTATTTATTATATATTTTTATATTTTATTTATTTGTCAGTTTCACAGCATATTACACATTAAATATATAAATCAAACAATTATAAATCTATATATGCCAATTACGGAACCAAACTCTTACAAAAAATTATTTGAGCAAGTAGTTACAAAATGAAAGAGCGGATATTTAAATAAAGAAAATAAAACAGGCTATACGATGTGTGTGTGTGTGTGTGTTTGTGTGTGCGTGTGCGATGAGGATAATGGTAGTGAGTATGGGAGAGAGAGTGAAACAGGAGAAGGAAGGATTACGACCGGGCCAATTGACGTATGACTTCGTTGACGAACTGAGAGCGACTAAGGAAGAAAATGTCAGCGGTGGAGAAAAAACGTTCGTGAAAATCAATGCTCCGGTTAAGAGGTATGTAGGTAGATATAAGTTATATCTACCGTACATTTAATAAGGTGTGCAGTCCGAATGAAGGCTCTGGCGTTTGATTGTTCCCTATACAGTTTTATTTATGCGAATATCATCATCAGCCTATTTAATGTCCCCACTGTTGCGGCACAGGCCTCCCCTTGCTCAAGGGGGGTACGGGCCATGATCCACCGAGCGGGCACAGTGCTGATTGGTGGATTTCACACGCCTTCAGAAACATTAATTAATTTCTTCAGACATACAGGTTTCCTCGCGATGTTTTCCTTCACCGTTAGAGCAGTCGATAATGTACGTAAGTCTTCGAAAAAAGTGGAAAAAAACTCATTGGTACATGACTGCATAGTTTCAAACCCGAACCTCCCGCATGGTAGTCCGGCGTCCTAGCCACTAGGTCACCGACGCTCTTTAATGCGAATATAAATGAATACAATTCACAGTATTTATATGAAAATCCTCACGTGGCCTCCATAAGCTTTGTAGAGCTGTATTCATTATCTACAGGGTCGACAAAAGCTCTTCATTGCGAAACTTATTTGTTATTCACAAGGAGTTTGTGCGTATATTTACAAGTATGGAAATAATTGAGAAGGGATTTGGGGGAATTGATCCGGCGAGTACTTAATATTTCTTCGTGAAGACTTTGTAATACACACGAGTAAAACGTACACTGACGTTTTACTTGTGTGTATATTATAGGAAAGGACGGATCGCGTCAGGAACACGACCCTGCGCTCCAAAACTCTCTGACTCTTTGACGCTCGCTGATGCAAATACTAAAGCATCTCTATTGAAGTGGGACTGGGCAGGCCACGTATGCCGCATGCATCCGGAAAGGTGGGCAAAGATCGCCATGCACTGGATGCCACAAGATGGACAGCGGCGCCGAGGCAGGCCTAAGCGTAGGTGGAAGGACGATATCGACCACTTTCAAAGAGGATGGTATAAGGACGCCGAGGATAGGGAAAAATGGAAAGGAGGAGGGGAGGCCTTTGCCCAGCAGTGGGACAGTCTATAGGCTATTATTATATAAAAAAAATAGATTAAACATTATTTCCGGCTGCATAGATTGATATATACAACACTAACAATATTAAAAACGTAAAAGGTTGTTTATAGCGAACAGTAGTGGCTTTTTCTAGAGGCTTATTATTAAAAAATAATTGAATAACGAAACGAAATTTATGGTTCAGAATATACGAGTGCTTTATTGTACTATTAACTTTACATTAATTTTATACGCCATCGTGTACTTAGAACGGCTATTAAGTATCTACTTCTTTGCTACTCATGTAAGATTCTTCAAATTTTAATTAAAATTAAACTTGGTTAAAAAAGTAAACGGTTGGCTGGAAGAGATCCCTATGAGATAAGCCCGCCTTTATATAGGTTTTTTTTCTTTGTATTTTATATTAGTACAATAAAGAGACTAGAAACAAACAAACAATTAGGTACAGATAATAAAAATGATCATAATTTTAAAATTAGAGACAATATAAGGTAAAAATAATAAATAAACAAAAGTAATTAAGTTTGATGTAGTATGTTGTTATTATATATATCATTATAAGAATACAGCATTGTAATTTGACTTTTAATTATGACCATAGCATTTAAGAACCCTTTAATCTAATTATTATGGATTTTCCCTTAAAACTGGACCAGTTAGAAATAATTGTTTGGTTGTGGATTCAGTTCCGGATCCAAACTTATAGTTACTCGTATTACATGGATGATTAATTGATAATTATTTGAAGTAGGTAAATAAACTTAAATTAATAATAGTCTTAATAATTAATATTCTTTTAAATAATACATATACATATGATCTTTTAAATTTAAGCTGTAATTTTTCTTTTAATTCTGGATTGTAATGTTAAATTGACACATAACAATGTAAAGTGGTTAGTGTGTGTATGTAATCTCCACGACACAGGCAACGCCTAGTGAGGAGGTTATAGTTTAAAGTGAAATGTTAATTAATAATTTGGAAACGAATAATTTTTTTCAATTTTCAAACTGTTTGGCGACGATAATTTTTTAAAATCTAAGAATTTCCATTTTGTAAGCTGGCGACCCTACTTTCCAGGTCCCTTTCTCTCTGGTACTCGTAATGCGTGTCCCATTTCTATGAATGCGAATACTTCAACCTGAAAGGGAATATTAGCATATTTATTATTAGTATAATATCCATTTCGAGCTGTTCAGGCGTTATGATTGCCACATTTTGCTTAACTTCTTACATGATACGTAAGTACCGGTTGTATTTTAAACTACGCTAAGATTCTAAATATGTACCTAGATAAGTACTTTATTTTTTATTTACTAGTCGCATTTGACCTCGATCTCGCCTGATGGTAAGCGACGATGAGGTCGTCGATGGAGCATGCGGGTCCAGTAAATTCCTATTCACTCTGGCCTTGAAGATCCCAAGGTTGTAGGTTTCGGGTAATACAGACGCCGGCAGGCTGTTCCATTGCTTAGCTGTTCGCATAATGAACGAAGAAGCAAATCGCTTCGTACGAACAGATGGGATATCAACAACATAAGGATGGAACCCCTCCCCGCGCTTGGTAGTCCGAAGGCGGAATGGAGATGCTGGAATTAGGTCGTGCAATTCCGAAGCGCACTCTCCGAAATGTATCCTATAAAATACCGATAGACAGGCAACCTTGCGCCGATGTTCCAGACTTTGCAGTCTAGCTTCCACCAGCGATTCGTCACCTATAAGGCGCTTATTACACACACGATATGGATTTGTTAGAATTTTAAATTGAAAATTGAAATTTTTTTTTTTATTCGTTTACCAGATATTAATTAACATTTCACATTAAACTATAACCTCCACACTAGGCGTTGCTTGTGTCGTGGAGATTACATAGGTACACACATTGACCACTTTACAATGCTATGTGTCAATCAAATATTCAGATTCCAGAATTACAATTTAAATGAAATCAATAAATTGAATGCTCGTAACATTTCAGAGGCTAAGTTACTCGTAGTTAGGAAACCTGAATTTAGAATTATGTATTAAGTCCCTTACCTTTTCATGGTCATCATCAGGTCCTCAATACTCCAGATATGAGAAGGGCACTATTTGAGTTCAAACTAAAACCACCTACCTATTCCCTTCCAGAGATCGCATCTGACATCAAACATACTCAGATCTTGGAAACCCCTTTATAAAAAAAAGTTGGTACAAAATTATGTGATAAATTAAATAATCCGCGTCCAAATCGGATCATTGATTATTGAGTTACGATGCCACAGACAGACACGAGTTAAACTGCAAAGTCTGGAACATCGGCGCAAGGTTGCCTGTCTATCGGTATTTTATAGGATACATTTCGGAGAGTGCGCATCGGAATTGCACGACCTAATTCCAGCATCTCCATTCCGCCTTCGGACTGCCAGGCGCGGGGAGGAGTTCCATCCTTATGTTGTTGATATCCCATCTGCTCGTACGAAGCTATTTGCTTCTTCGTTCATTATGCGAACGGCTAAGGAATGGAACAGCCTGCCGGCGTAGGTATTTCCCGAAACCTACAACCTTGGGATCTTCAAGGCCAGAGTGAATAGGAATTTACTGGACCCGCGCGCTCCATCGTCGACCTCATCGTCGCTTACCATCAGGCGAGATCGAGGTCAAATGCGGGTTTAGTTGTACATAAAAAAAAAACTTATAACACAAGGGGTGGCTTTTGATCGGGGGTTAAAAATAATTAAATACAGTATTACTCTTAGTAAGGCTAAAATACACCGCAGAGCAAGTATGGAAAAAAATAAATTTTTTCTCCATACAATTTTGTATGAAAACTGATTTCAGGTGAATTTTCACTTATAATTTTATTTCTCGAAAACTATACATAGAAAGTTTTTACTTTTGTAGTATTCTGTTATATGCATCAATCTCCATCACCCAAAGGTTGTCTGGAAGAAACAGCTTAAAGCTATAAGGCCGCCAATTGTATTTGTATTTTGTATCTTTTCTTCTGTCCTGTATTTTTGTACTGTGTGCAATAAAGAATATATATACACGTAATATATTTTTATTTTTTTATTTTTTCACCGGCCTTTTTTCCATAATTGCTTTGCAGTGTACTTTCATTTTTCCTACTCTTGAACCCGAGTTTGTCCTCAATCCCACCAGATAAGTGGGTAAGCGACGCTGAGTTCCAAGATAAAGCACGTATATTTAGAAACGACTGGCTCTTCCAATAAACGTAAAAAGTACCTACAAAATCCCTGAAGATCTAGCCGAAAATCCAAGTCATAAAAATACCCGTGTCGAATACAAATTAATTTAATTAAGAATCGTTAAGAAGTTTTAAAAATTCTCCTCACTTTCTGTAACTAATGCCGAAGTTGCTTTGCGCTTTGGCAGATTACAAAAAAATATTATTATGATATGGCGAGGGGCACGTGAAACAAATTATTATGGTTTTTACTGCTTAGGCCACAGTCTTAGAATAAGATCATAGATTCAGGATCGTGGCATGGGAATTGGGGAACCCAATGTATAATGTATATAACCAAGACCAGTAATGCCCAAAACCCTCGCCATATTGCGTTATTACATGGAACTTTTTTTCATAGCAAACTCCATAACACTAATTATAAAACTACCATTGGCGGCTCAATTTTCACCCGCACTTTCTAAAGCCTTGGGTGTCTACCACGACCCGTTTTATACGAGCGTTTCTGCCACGCACCTGTAAAATGTGGAACTCTCTTCCACCCGACGTTTTCCCGCAGCGCTACATGGGATGCTTCAAAAAGAACGTTAAAAAAGTCCTGTCCCTCCACGGCCGGCAACACACAAGCAATACCCCTGGTATTGCACGAGGCGACTGTGACTACTTACCATCAGGTGGCCCGTCTGCCTGTTTGTTTTAGCAAATTTATAAAAAAATACAAAAAAAAC
This sequence comes from Hofmannophila pseudospretella, assembly GCA_947369225.1. Taxonomy (NCBI): domain Eukaryota; kingdom Metazoa; phylum Arthropoda; class Insecta; order Lepidoptera; family Oecophoridae; genus Hofmannophila; species Hofmannophila pseudospretella. Next base: position 2,689,509 of record OX376324.1, read on the forward strand.
ATGCGTTGACCACTCATCGACGACTACTTCACTTGAATTTTGATAACCTACTGTATGTAATACGATATAAATCTCACATTTCAATGCTTTGCTCTGCGTTGAGTTGGTGCCGGGTTCGCTTCTATCTGGTATATGCGACGATCTTTAGTCGACGATTTAGATAGCTCTTATTACTGACCGTACTGAAAGCTATTATTGACTGAATCAGTTGACTTTCTCATTCGTTCAGACTGCATGCAGCATAGTGTAATAAGGCCATTAGTTTACAATACTGGCGTCAATTCCGGGGTGGCCGCTAAATCTAATGTTAAAACTAAATGCAACCGTCACGTTCCATCATATGCTAGATTGTGTAAAAGTGACACACAATCAATGCCATTGTATATTCTCTCTGTTTCTGAATAAATCAAGAGAACATCAACATTCTAAATATTTCCCGGAAACACGTATAACTCGTATTCCTGATTACCATAATTTAGGCAAAATTTCCCCGTGTAAGGCGTTTCTCGCGATACCCCGGGAATATTTAAACTCCAGGTAACGTATTGTAGAAACAATTCCCGGAGTTGTTTATTCTTCTTTTTACGATAAAAATAGTTTCAGCCTTAGATTTGTTTCCAAGTATTGGGATGGTTGGAAGAAAATCGAAAAATATTACTGTAAAATATTACGCGTAGCACTGAGATCTGTTGTGTACATAAAAATGCTTATGCAAAGATCGTTTGTGAGAAGGGGTTTTTAGAATTGAAGAGAAATACATTTATTGCCAAATATGTATACATAATGAGCAGCCTAGTCTAGTCCACTGCTGGACATAGGCCTCTTCCAGGGCGCGCTATTGGGCCCGATCTTCGGCTATTCTCATCCAGTCGCTGCCAGCCACCTTGCGCAGATTGTCGCTCTATCTAGCATCGGGGCGTCCCACACTACGTTTGCCCAAACGCGGTCTCCACTCCAGAACTCGTCTCCCCCAGCGGTTGTCGGTTCTGCGACAGACGTGACCGGCCCACTGCCACTTCAGCTTGCTAATCTTATGAGCTATGTCGATAACTTTTGTTCTGTGGCGGATCTCTTTATACAAAAACATTATGATAATCATAAGAGCATCGGTGGCCTAGTGGCTAAGACACCGGACTCCCATGCGGAGGTCCGTTTTCGAAACCATGCAATGGTTTGTACCAATGAGTTTTTCGGATTTTTTCGAAGACTTACGTACATTTACCGACTGCTCTAACGGTGAAGGAAAACATCGTGAGGAAACCTGCACACTGAGATGACCAGTGTGTAAACTGGGGTAGGCACAAAAGATCCTAAAGGGTCGAAGAAAATGCCCGTTCCAATTATATTTTTCAATTTAACCTATTTTAACGAATTCACCTCTCTTTTTCAGGTAAGCGACCCTAAAAGTGTACAGTCGGCGGCTTTTGTAGCGACCGACTTTCTGTAATCGCTTGGTGAGTGGTAAATCTTACGGAAAACTGGCGGTAGCAAACCTTTTTTGTGTGTTAGTGTATGTGTGTGTGTGTGTTTGTGAGTGAGTTTGTAGTGTAGGAGAGAGAGTGGAACAGGAGATGGAAGGATTACGACCGGGACAATTGACGTATGACTTCGTTGACGAAGTGAGATGTACGGGTCTTCAAAAAATCCGAATAACTCACTACCGCATGGGAGTTCCGGGTTCGAGACCAGAGTCCACATACATACAAACGTGTCGAATTGCGAACCTGTCCTTTTTTGTTGTCGATTAAAAACAAAACGGTTCAAAGATCAATGGCAAATGTGTTAGAAATCTTTCAGCGATCATTTCCGAGTGCCTGTCTGGCATCCATCTTGTATATTGTTTAGTATAGAAATACCGAGTTTCCAATACTGAGGGAGCGCTCAGGTGACCCCCGCGCCGAGTCGTACCTGGTGCAGCGCATCTCGCTGACTATTCAGCGTGGATACGCTGCCAGCGTGATGGGCACCTTCCCGCGGGGTGCGACTCGGGACGGTTTATTAGACTAAGGCTCAATTTACATTGCCGCGGAATGGAATGGAAGCGAATTTTCGCAACGTAATTGTACATAGCATAATGAACTTTATGTCAATTGTGTAACATACAAACTAAATACGCTTTACCGCTAGGGGAATTCTCGAGAATGCGCGAGGATTCCCCGGAAGACGCGCGACCTCTTTTTTGGCTCGTATTTAGTTTGTATGTTACACAATTGACATAAAGTTCATTATGCTATGTACAATTACGTTGCGAAAATTCGCTTCCATTCCATTCCGCGGCAATGTAAATTGAGCCTAAGGCTGTTGACATCTATGTAACTTTTTGACTGGAAAATAAATGATAAATAAAAGTAAAACATCAGTGAATTGTTGGAAATCATAAAGGACAATTCAACCCTATTAACTAAAGGCGATTGGCGGCGCACACTAGTACCGCCAACCGAAAAAAAACCAGATATTTTTTACAATATTACGTTTTATTTAAAAAAAACTCATCGATTTTCATTTCGACAGGTAGTTTGAACTCCTCAAACAGTTCAGAACAGTTCAAAATTAGAATACGTTCGCGCACCGCATCTTGTCAATCATTTCCTCTGCCAGAAGGTTGCCTGGAAGAGATCGCTCTTAGCAATAAGGCCGTCACTATTTCCTTATCTATCTCTTGTTTGTTGTTTTCTATTTGTACAATAAAGTGTATTTTACTTTACTTGTCATCTTGAAATTGTCCCGCTCGTCGCTTTTCCCTTGTATCACAGCGTAAAACCCAGTTGTCAGCAGAAACCGTAATAAATGGATGTTTTTAATTAACACAGGCCTACCTTTTTGTGGGGTTTACAGTTCGATTATTCCTTTTTTTCTCTTCCGTGTCTTCAAATGTTACAGTTACATGTGTAAATTATTTTATTGTTTTGAATTTACTACAGATATTTATTACTGCCATAATATAATTTACTACTGCCATATTGCAGAATTAAATGGTACTATTTTTTTTCATAGCGAACTAAACCTACCCTACGTTTAGTACCTACTCACATCGGTGTAGAACGCGCTATCGAAATTTTCCTGGGACTTCATATATATATACAAGTTCCAAACATTCATAGTTGGACCAGGACATGTGGTCACCAGACACAACACCCCCTGCCTGGTGAAAGATAATTCCCTTTTCCCTTTCATACTACTGACGTTACGTTATCCATGTCCTCACATAGCGCGTTCCTACAGCACCCTCTTGACAGGTTTTTTAAGTTTCTGGTCAGGGTATAAGTACTTACCTGATGGTAAGTGGTCACCGTCGCCCATAAGACATCTCACCTCTCTATAATGTTATTCGTGTTTTCGATACGTTGTTACACTTGAGGACTCAGATGGAATGCCTCGTGTGCCAGTAATTACGCTAGCTCTCTTACCCTTCAAAAGTTGAAACCGAAACACAGCTATGCAAGCATTGCTGCTTTGCGGCAGAAATAAGTAAAAGGGCGGCACCCCCCAAGCTGACTGTGCACAGAGTCATAACCTTCAGTTCATTTCATTTATTAAAAATGCATTACAGTGTCTTACAGCACGGAGCCAAAATTGGAATTGTAGTCAGTCATACATGAAAAGTTATCATTAAATTATATAAATCAAATAAATTAAAAAATAGACTATTAATTAGACTCAAATAATATACTGTTTCACAGGTTTTTACTGTATTTTATTAATTACGACCGGTTTCGTTTACACATCTTAAGGTATTTGTTTATAATATAATACCTGAAGTGTAAACTAAACCGGTCGTAATTAATAAAATACAATAAAAACCCGTGAAACAGTATATTATTTGAGTCTAATCATGTACTACAAGTTTCACCAAGTACCAACAGCCGCAAGTACAGGGTGGACCAAAAGTCCGTTAACATTTGAATAGGTCGCTGCGTCGGCGCGGGCGGGGTATTGGCGCGGGGGGTGTTACTACAAGCGAGAGCTACTAATAGGGATTTAGTACCATGGCGTCATTCAGCGGAGCGCAACGCGCATTTTGCGTACGCGAGTACTATCGAAACAACGATTCTACGACCGAAGCTAAACGGAAATTTTGTAATCATTACAATATACGGAACAGAAATCAAGCACCAACAATTCAAACGATTAAAAAATGGGTACAGAAGTTCGAAACAACAGGTTCAACTTTAAGTCAACCACGATCCGGCCGACCTAGGACATCGCGCGATCCAGTAAACATAGAGCGTGTACGAGCGTCTGTTCGAGAACAACCTGGTCTCTCTACTCGAAAGCGGTCTAGTGCTTTAGATGTGCCCAGAACATCTCTAAATCGCATTCTACACAAAGATTTACATTTACATCTTTACAAAATTCAAATTGTACAGGCTTTAAAGCCAAATGACCCTGCTCAGAGACTGCAGTTTGCTAACGAAGTGCTTGAGAGGTTTACGAGCTTCAATAACATCTTTTTCTCAGACGAGGCACACTTCCACCTAAATGGACATGTCAATCGACAAAATTGCAGATACTGGAGTGACACTAACCCGGACTTGAAGCACCAAAAACCTTTACACTCGCCTAAGGTTACTGTATGGGCCGCATTGTCAGCCAGCGGAATCATTGGTCCATATTTTTATGAAGATCAGAGAAACCGCGCCGTCACCGTTAATACAGAGCGATACATTGTGATGCTACAGAATTTTTTTGCTCCAGCATTACAGGACTTCTCAGGCTTTAATCGAAGCTTTTGGTTCCAACAAGATGGGGCAACATGTCACACCTCCAATGACTCTATAGCAGCACTTCGTGAAATTTTTGGCCAAAAAGTCATATCCAAAAGAGGTGACATTCACTGGCCACCCCGCAGCCCGGATTTAACTCCAATGGACTTTTACCTTTGGGGATATCTCAAAAGTAAAGTTTACATCAGCAACCCAGTGTCTATTGAGGAATTAAAAGAAAATATACGCGAGGAAATGCAGAACATTTCACCAACCACTTGTCGGGCGGTCATGCAAAATTTCCGTTCCCGGTTACAGGTGTGCCAGGATGAACAAGGGTCACATTTGAATGATGTTATTTTTAAAAAGTGAAATCCTAATTTGTCTACTTTATTATTAAATAAACAGTTTTTCACTAAAGTAGCATTTGTATTTTTTATAACCATTTTAAATGTTAACGGACTTTTGGTCCACCCTGTATTAACCAAATTAAAATTAAAATTACAAAAATAAATAAAAATTATAAATTGAAATTGGGTGTATAAAAACAAATTAAATTTGAAAACTACTGAAATTATAAAAAAAAAAACCTTATCAATGCCTAAAATGAAGTAAGTAAGTAATGGAACAGCCTGCCGGCGTCTGTATTTCCCGAAACCTACAACCTTGGGATCTTCAAGGCCAGAGTGAATAGGCATTTACTGGACCCGCATGCTCCATCGTCGACCTCGTCGTCGCTTACCATCAGGCGAGACCGAGTTCAAATGCGGGTTTAGTAGTAAATAAAAAAATGAGTACAGCTGACATAGTCAGTTGATGTATTTATATTCTTTTGTGACATTAAATGTAAAGTTGCAAAAAGTTTTGTGCAGTTTCAGGCTTCAGCATAAATGAATGAATGCTCCACGTTTAAATATTGAAAAGGGGTAAATGCCAATTATATTATATATTTATTTGCTCATTCAATGCAGGCACTGGCAGTCTAATTGGCTGCGATGTCGAGTCCCGCTTATTAAATGAAAGTCCCGGGGCGACTTCTTGTTTCGACTTCGCGTTTTTAAATTAATATTAGTCTCGAAATTAAACGTAATATTCTTCGTAACTTTGCTCATGTTTTTAGGGAAAAAGCTGAATAAATTGCTGTCAAAATATTCAGGAAAGCACTTTTTCTTACCTACATTTAGGTAAGAATTACAGAATAAAAAGTCTTGAAGCGTAGTAAATGTGGGTAGTTAATTAATATTAGTCTCGAAATTAAACGTAACATTCTTCGTAAGTTTTCTCATGTTTTTCGGGAAAAAGCCGAATAAATTGCTGTCAAAATATTCAGGAAAGCACTTTTTCTTACCTACATTTAGGTAAGAATTACAGAATAAAAAGTCTTGAAGCGTAGTAAATGTGGGTAGTTAATTAATATTAGTCTCGAAATTAAACGTAACATTCTTCGTAAGTTTTCTCATGTTTTTCGGGAAAAAGCTGAATAAATTGCTGTCAAAATATTCAGGAAAGCGCTTTTTCTTACCTACACTTAGGTAAGAATTAGAGAATAAAAGTCTTGTAGCGTCGTAAATGCGGGTAGTTAGTTGGTACTTAAACAATTATCGTCTTTGATTTACCGTCCAGCAATCGCAAAATCTCCAGTTCTCAGAATGCCAAACCGGGAGGGCAATTCTGAAAAATCTCCAAAATGGCGGATGCAAAAAGTCGAGTTTCACATCATATCATAACCTCATGAATACCAGCGTTGTAGGCATTCTTGTCTGCAGCAATAAGCTGAGTTGAGGCCCTTTTCACAATAACAGCGGCCCATCAGACATGATTTCGATATTTTTACCTGACTTATACTACATAATTATTTTATTATAATTATAACTGTTTCGGTCATTGCTGTGTGTGAAATAAACATATTACTTAATTACTTACTGACTTACTTACTTTGCTACAATCTGCCCTCTAGGTGCCGGCTAGCAGGGTTCTAGGACAGTGTGCAGATGAAGTAATAAAAGAAACTTGTTAAGGGCCGGTAACAGGCCAGGCAATCGAGTGAAATTGCGTTTTTGACAAATGTGTGCGTGACGCCGCACACATGCGGAGCCGGTCGCGCGCGCACCAGAATGGAATGTCGTATGTGAATATTTTCAGAAGTCAGCTGATGTAGGTATAAGATGTATTATATTCATAATAGTTTGATGTCAATACGAATAAAATAGAATAAAAAGGCAATTAACACTGTAAACGGATTTTATTTTTAAAATCACAACTGATAACTGATTGATGTTTGATGTACTTAACTCGTTATAATAATAGCGTTAAAAGTTTGAATATTTTTTAACAAAAAGATGAAATTTTCGTCGATTGGTCCGGTCCGATTTGAAGTCGATTGATCCAGTAACAAAAAAGTTCAAAATGGCGACCATTTTTTTTACAGATTCGTGTTCGGAGTCCACCCGGACCCTCAGATATCGATTTTGAAGTCTATCGGTCCAGTAACGAAAAAGTTCAAAATGGCGGCCACTTTTTCCCACTTTTTTTTAAAGATTCGTATTCGGAGTCCACCCGGACCCTCAGATGTCGATTTTGAAGTCGATTGGTCCAGTAACCAAAATGTTCAAAATGGCGCCCACTTTTTCCCCACTTTTTTTTAAAGATTCGTGTCCGGAGTCCACCCGGACCCTCAGATATCGATTTTGAAGTCGATCGCTCCAGTAACAAAAAAGTTCAAAATGGCGGTCAATTTTTCTTAAAGATTCGTGTTCGGAGTCCACCCGGACCCTCAGATGTCGATTTTGAAGTCGATCGGTCCAGTAACAAAAAAGTTCAAAATGGCGGCCACTTTTTCCAACTTTTTCTTAAAGATTCATGATCGGAGTCCACCCGGATCCTCAGATATCGATTTTGAAGTCGATTGGTCCAGTAACCAAAATGTTCAAAATGGCGCCCACTTTTTCCCCACTTTTTTTTAAAGATTCGTGTCCGGAGTCCACCCGGACCCTCAGATATCGATTTTGAAGTCGATCGGTCCAGTAACAAAAAAGTTCAAAATGGCGGCCACTTTTTCCAACTTTTTCTTAAAGATTCATGATCGGAGTCCACCCGGATCCTCAGATATCGATTTTGAAGTCGATTGGTCCAGTAACCAAAATGTTCAAAATGGCGCCCACTTTTTCCCCACTTTTTTTTAAAGATTCGTGTCCGGAGTCCACCCGGACCCTCAGATATCGATTTTGAAGTCGATCGGTCCAGTAACAAAAAAGTTCAAAATGGCGGCCACTTTTTCCCACTTTTTTTTAAAGATTCGTATTCGGAGTCCACCCGGACCCTCAGATGTCGATTTTGAAGTCGATTGGTCCAGTAACAAAAAAGTTCAAAATGGCGGCCCCTTTTTCCAACTTTTTCTTAAAGATTCGTGTTCGGAGTCCACCCGGACCCTCAGATGTCGATTTTGAAGTCGATCGGTCCAGTAACAAAAAAAGAGATTTTTAATGCAGTTCTTTTTTTGGATCTATATTTTTCTTTTCTCTTTCCCATTTCTAAAAACAGACAGAAAATATTAGAAATACAATGAGAAAAATTAAATCATCAGCTGTTGAATTGAAACAATATTTTGAATAAAACTCACCTGCAACCTTTTACTCAATAACTGTACGACGTGTACAGACACTGTTTTTCGTATTTTGTTTGGAAAGCTCAAACCGGCGTGCTCTCTCCTTGAACGCTGCCGGCCGACTGACGGAGGCATCCAACAAATACTCTAATTTGAAACAGTGTCCGCCCCATAGAAAACTGTATGAAGATCGGCACGGTAAAAATGGAGAAAGTTTGAAGGTTTATATTTATTTTGTGGATGTATATTAAAATTATGTTATGCCTTTGTTAAATTCTTCATACTTTTGTGTATTTTTGATATTTTCTTTGGTTTATCATCAAGATTTAAAACAGAAACATGCCTTTTTTAAGTTTTTGATGAAGTTGACAATTTTTTTACCGCCATTTGGCACTGTTTTATAAAAAAATACGTTCATAGTGTTGTAGTCATAACTGTGTAGAAGCTAAATATTTTTTTTTGTTATTGGTAAACTTGTCACAATTGACGAAATCGTTAAAACCCCGAACCTCGTTTCCAGGGATTGGCTTAGTGCCTCCCCTTAACTGTAGATATTATATTTATCAGGAACAGAACAACACAATAGTAGAAAATAGGTAGTGGTAGGAGACAATTTGATAAAACGGACATGCGTCCGTTCAGGACAAAAATACAGAGAGAATAAGTAAAAACAATGAAATTAATGGAATAATGGAATTTAGAAATGGAATGGGAACATGATTTGAATTTTGAAAATATAGATGAAGAAATGAAAATGCCAACACGAAATGAGGTGAGATAAATGCTAACAATGAGGTTGAAATTGATGTCAAGGAGGTTGATATGGACGATGAAGTCGACATCGTTACAACTTACTTACTTACTTACCTCTCGAGCGCCAGCCGATGTCGAAAACCCATAGAAAATGTTGCGAGAACAATAAATGCTGTATCACTCGACATCCGCCTCTTTTGCCGGAACATCTCTATATAGGTATACAGGTATCTTTAAATATTTTTTTCCGTTAGATTCGTACTTAAAAATTATTATTTGAGTCGAAACATCTCATTTGGATGTATTCTGAATTCCTCTCGCCTTAAATACATATCGTTTCTTTTCTCCTTGTATCGGTTTCGTAACAATTTGTTTTTCCGTGGGCGAGGAGTAACCCGCTCGTTGGTCAGCGAGTCCATCGGACTTAGTCGGTAGCAAGCTAGCCTGAACTACCGACCTTCCCCAATCTGCCACCCGGGGGATGCTCCTCTACGCCGTGAGGGCGACGCGCTAACGGACGACGTCCGGTCGGACGTCCCAGATACCGCTGGCGCGATGAAGTGGAGAAGGATCTGCGTGAGCTCCAGGCGCCTGACTGGCTCGAGACTGTGCGGGAGAGAGAGCGATGGCGCTCTTTGTTTTCGGCTGGCGAAGTCGCGGCAGTCATGCGCAAGCGTTCCCGCGGCTCAGGAACACCGGGGGGTTTTTGGCCGATAAAAATCCGGCATAACATCTTCATACTCATACTCATACCATTTATTGCTTTTCATGTGTTACAATTGGTCTTAAAAATGTATATTATCTGATCATACATGAAACCCTGAGTAGGGCACCGCACTTCGTCTCCCCCTTGTGGCGAAGAGGAATGCATGAGCGTTTACCCTCGTAAAAAAAGGCCAAGATCCACTTCGGGTCGCTGGGCCAGCGGAGTAAGTAAGTGAAATCCATATACAAAGTCATTTATGTTTGTATTAATAGCTTTGTATTCGTACATAAGTCGAGTAGACGCGACCCCAGCCCCAAGTTTTTAATTACCCTAATGCATTCTAAATTCGGGGTAAAAAGACCACAAAAACGTGTCACGGGGCAAACGGGGAAGTTCTCGGCCTAATGGATGAAACGACAACAAACTTGGGCTCATTAATTTTGGGGTGAGTCCATCCCGGCTAGATTAATGATTGGAGTGGTTTCCAGTAGTTCATAGTTAAGTATCTTTGTTGCAAATATGTATGGTGATTAGGGAGTTGTTACGGACCTAATTTAAAGTAAGTGGTATGACCTTTACCCTTTTACCGATTTCCGCCGCAAAACAGCAAGACTTGCATTGGTACCAAGGGGCCATTCATAAATTACGTCAAACGTTAAGGGGTGGGAGGGATTCAACAAAGTGTGACATCGTGTGACAGTGGGGACGAGTCTTAAGTTTCGTAACGTCACATTCGTAAATCTAAAAGAAGAAGTCATAAATAATATAAAGGAATGGATTCAAAGTCCATAGACACGAGATGATTACATTTTGTATCGTTCATTTGATTTGATGTTTAGTAAATTTTATAAAATGTTTGATTTATTGTTGATTTTAGAGAAAAAGATTTTAAACAGAAATATATAAATAATTTTGGAAGTGCTGTTTAATTTAATAATTTCTAAATTTAAAATGCAAAATATGTGACACCGTCACACCAGGGGACGGAGTGTCACACAAATGTGACTACCTGTGACAAGGACTTAATTTATGGATGGCCCCCAAAGACAAAGACGTTTCACGTCAAAAAACCTTGGTCTTTATGAAGATAGCTCTAACATACTTACGTAACCCATAAAAGTACAAGACATTGAAATTAATTACCCCGATCATTTCTCACGGTGTTAACACTATATTGCACCATAAATAAATACAAACAGAAGGGAAACCGTACTAGCCTTCACCGCGTGTGACTCACAGATTTGCATATTGTGCGCTGTTGGTTATTGTTTTATTCTATTAGTACCTATTTATATTTATGTAGGTATTTTAGTTTATACACCCCCCCCCCCCCCCCCCCCCCCCCGCATTGTATGGAAGAGTTGTATAGCTCTAATTTTATAATATATTTTATTTTGTAGCAAACAACACGTCTATGCGAGGCAGAGGAGGTAGAGTAAGTAGGATATTGCCTCCGCACATAGTGCGCTCTATATTCTTTATTCTTCTTGACTGGCCAACCTATAAGGTAGAGTTGCAGGCCGTCCGTAGCCCTCTCACATAGCCTAGCGACTGCTGTCAGACGACACCGACAGTTTAATGAAAAGCTCTCTTAGTCACGGAGGGGCTTAGATGAAAATGTGCCACTAGAGGACACAACGTTGCTTAACTTGCACAATTACTTTCGGACCGTGTTCGTAACTAAGTTACGTGCCCCTCGAATTCTCTTTAAAGGTCCATCAATAAGTGTGTTCGTTCCTTGAAAAAGCACTTGTGAAAGCACTCATAAAACTGAACAACTTCCCCAAAGAAACATGGTTAGGTCAAATTATTAAAATAAATAATCCCCCATACAAATAATGGAGTCACGTAACTTTATTTGTACGGATCCGTCGTTAATACATAAGTCCTGAGGACCTGCTGCGTGACGCGGCAGGTGAAATATTCATTGCTCGTTATGATGTTACAACGTCCGCGAAAGAGCACGATAAACAACAATGTAAGGTACATTAATGATGATACGACCGCGGGCGGGTCTCACCGCAGCGCACAGGCCTGAGTTTTCCTTCTTTACTTATTTGGCCGACTAATAGCACGGCTACCTTACAAATATGGCACCAAATTGAATGCGTATGCGCAATACTGACATGGAGCTAGAATTTTTATTGCTCTCACACGAGTTTAGACTTATTTAATTACTTGTATTTATGATACTTTGTGGTATTTATTTTTAAATACCAAAGTTACATTAATTTATTCCGTTTGGCGTCAAATTTGAGTGTAAGTAAGTAATATGTTTATTTCACACACAGCAATGACCGAAACAGTTATAATTATAGTAAAATAATTATGTAGTCAAAGGTAAACATATTGAAATCATGTCTGATGGTCTGCTGTTGTTGTGAAAAGGGCCTCAACTCAGCTTGCTGCAGACAAGAATGCCTACAGCGCTGGTATTCTGTTGGACCATGACCGATGGCTGACCAAATCTGTCCAAGAGGACAAAGACACGACACAAATAAATTTAATTGAAGATAGGTAGTATTAATAAGTGAATAATATATATCTTACCTTATCTTTGGATTGTATGGGGGCCGGGGATCCCAGCGACACTTCGACCCATGGGGATCTTTTGTGTTCAACCCCTTGTACCTATCCCTTGACCACATCACCGAATATGTCATGCATGAGCAAGACTATGCGTCTTAGTGGGAGGGATTTGAATTCCCTTGGGTCCGGATAGGCAGAGCCTAGCAGACCCATCCTTTTTGCCGCGAAAGCGTCACATTCACATAGGAGACGTGAAACGGTCTCCAGTTGTTCACCACAGGCTCAAGAGAATAATATATATACCTACATTTACCGTGACACATAAATTATATATACATTTTGTTTAATGCTTCTTACTCATCCAATCTATATTAGGAACAAAATATAATAAAAACTAATTCATTAAATGAACATACTTTATTCTCAAAACAAAGGTCCTTTTTACAACATAAATGAAACAAGGTCTTAGTTCTCATTGGTCAAATAGACGACGATCCGGGTCAATAATTTTTTTCAACTATATTGATCACAAAGTTCCAACAGTTGTTCGAGAGTGCATGGGTTGTCACAGCATTTATTTATATTCATTTCTCTCTTGTCTCGTCGCAATCCTTCCGCCACTTGCCCCGAGTTAAGCATAAAATCTTCAGCTACGGATAAATAAACATGCATTAAATTACAGTTCAATTATAAGATTGAATCTTGCTAAAATAATTATAATGTTGTAAGGATGTTGGCTTTGATTTACAAATACAATACAAAACAATTTATTTACCACAATAAATTTACACGTTTTATAGTTTGCTGTTGGACCCCGCACTAACAATAAGTATTAAATTAACTTTTTTTTAATTTTATTTTTTTATTTACTTCTAAACCCGCATTTGACCTCGATCTCGCCTGATGGTAAGCGACGATGAGGTCGACGATGGTGCATGCGGGTCCAGTAAATGCCTATTCACTCTGGCCTTGAAGATCCCAAGGTTGTAGGTTTCGGGAAATACAGACGCCGGCAGGCTGTTCCATTCCATAGCCGTTCGCATAATGAACGAAGAAGCAAATCGCTAACTAATTTGGACTCAGTTGTATTTTACAAAAATATAAATAATAGTACCTATATAATGTGTATAGTATACGTGGGAAAGGGTGAGGGTGCGGTGTGTGGTTGTGTGTGCTTGTGAGTGTGAGTGTGAGTGTGATCTAAATAAAATGATTTGCCCTCTTATTGTGGAATGCACAAAGTCGCCTCCGTAGGTAGCATTGTAATCCAGTGTTAATAACCATTTGGTAATTTTCTGCTTAGCTTCCCTTTCGGCAGTGTTTATAGAAGAGCCAGTAGTTACTAAGCCCGTGTGCTGTGCACATATGGTGAGTGGTCAAAAACGACCAACTTAAAACACTCTAAGAGGTCCATTGGAAATGGTGGCACAGCTGGGTGCAGGAAAACTTTACAACTATAGCAGGAGTCTCACCCGTCTCATTGTAAGGGCGTTCACAGGGCATTTTGGCACTAAGAGCCTCCTACACAAGATGAGACTGACAGACAATCCCACCTGTAGAGCCTGTGGTGACACCGTTGAGTCAATGGAACATTTTCTGTGCGAATGTGACTCGTTGGTTGGAAAGCGTATGAGTCTTCTGGGGGTAGCCTACCCGAAACCAGAGGACTATAGGCTCCTTCCTGTAAGCTGTACAGCGTCCTTGATGCAATGCATCTTTAAGGAACAGGAAGGAGACTAAGGTAAGGGGTGAGCACAAAAGATCCCTAAGGGTCGAAGTGCCGCTGGGGTTGTCCCTGGTGCCCTGGTTATATTATGTCATAATATAAGCCCGAGTGCTCCATCTTCGACCTCATCGTCACTTACCACCAGGTGAGATTGAGGTCAAACGCGGGTTTAAAAAGAAGATGGACAGAGTGCTCATAGATTTCAATATAAAGAGCAGAGCAGCCTCAACGGCGAGCATGCGTGAAACGACGAATGACTGTAGAGGAAGCAAGAGAGGCGTAGTAGGCAGAGATTTGTGGCGCTCCATTCTCTCTGCCTAACCCGCATGTGACATTGCGTGAAGTTATGTATTTATGTATAAACGATAAACGTTATAAAATAGTGGAATTAAGCTCAAAACAAACACAAGCGGTGCGCTGACGGCCGTAAATTTTGCGCTGCTTCACTTTCATATATTTTGTATAACAATAGTTAGAGGGGGCGGAACGCGGGCTGGACGGCCGGCGCGCCGCCACTTAATCTACTTGCATACAAAATGTATGAAAGCGACGGGTGCAAAACAGACAGAGGCGGTGCGCTGATGACGTTGCGCTGGCAGCGCGCTGCCGGCACGCCTCTTATATATGTTTTGCGCCTTAGGCTCCAGCGATTCTATGAATTCACTTACCATTGATTGATCGCTTTTGGTTCGAACCTTGCTTTTGACACTCCGTTTGTAAGGTTTCAAGCAATTTCCGCCCGCAGTACTTCTGAGATTGAGGATATACCAGTGCTATCATAGCAGCGAGTAAAGCCAGGACTGTGAACACTCTTTGTCCCATTTCTCTAACTCTTTCCTTTATTCACTAGTTTCAAACTTTAAACAAAGCAGTGTGTACGAGTGAACGTGAATTAATGTCGTGAATAATCGCTGCGTTAGCTTTTTATATTGTTATAATTCACACATGATTTGATACAAGTACGTGTTCAACAAGATGTGATAATCAATTTGATAGCTATATAAAGATATGCAAATGTACTGGAAGATTTTATAATCTGGTGATAATCAATTTGATCGCTCTAGTTTTGCGTACCAAATGTACTGGAAGTTTTTTTAATCTGTCAGAAAAAAATGACCTAGGTTTATTGCAGGGTCAATTGCTGTTTAATAGAAACAAAGAAATGCTTTGTAATAGTTGTAATAAATAATAAATAAAAAAAAACTTTTTCGAAAGTTTTTCATCGCTTAATCGCCTGCGAACCCAGGTTGGCTGTTGCGGAGTTAACCTACACAATTTGGGGTTTTCCAGCAATCAAGTAAAGTGTGAGTGTGGTGTCTCCCCTCAAACCATGGAGCACTTGCTCTGCTGTCCCGCGTGTCCGACCACCTGCACGCGGGAGGACCTTTTCGAGGCCAACCAGAGGGCTATCGATGTGGCTTCCTTCTGGTCGGGAAAAATTTAATTCGGATCATCAACACGAATTTTTTTTCAATAATCGAAAGTATTACAGTAATTGATGTGACAAGTACAAATAATGAGCGGAAAGAGAGTTTTCGCCGTTGACCGGGATTTATATGGGTATTTATATGGAAGTGACGGGGGCGCACTGCCCCCTTTCCCCTCATGCTGAGGCGCCGACAATTGCTTTTAACCTAGTATTAGCGAGAATTTTTTATCAAATGAAAACCGCCTTCAAATCGCTAAAAAGTTTCAGTTCGAATGAAAACATAGATGTGGTAGTCTATGCAACACGTTGCAAGGCGCGGCGCAAGCGGCGAGTCACGTGAAAAGTCTAGCAGTGCAACGCTTTGCACGTGGTTGGCACCAAGCAAATAATTATAAGTAGACCTACGTTCTATTTTATTTGTAACTAAGTATTTAGTGATTTGAAGGCGGTTTTAATTTTTTAATTAAAATATTTAACAATTTATTTCATTATTTCACTCACTCATCCTCTCTCTCACACATATTCACACTACCACACATTCACACTCTCAAACACACACACCCACACAATGCATTCCCACCACCCCTTTTATTAACCTTTATTATTATTCTTTTTTGTCTTTCTTTCATGTTTTATAGTTTCTTGGATTGGCCAACGTCTGTTCTGTTACATGTTCATTTCCACTGGTCACAGAAGAGATCTGTCCTCCGAGATACAGGAACTTCCTAGTTCGGAGGTCAGCGTTTATTAAAGTAAAGTAAAATACAGTTTATTGCACAAATAAAAAACAACAAACATGAGATAGAAAAGGAAACAGTGAAGTACAATTTAGACGGCCTTATCGCTAAGAGAGATCTCTTCCAGGCAACCTTCGGACAGAGGAAATGATATCGAGAAAGAGGTAGTAGGTGTGCAGGGTTTATGGAAAACGTTAAATAAGAGAATGTATGGACAAAACATTGTACTTTAGTACACTATGAAATTACTTATATTTTCTACTACACAAAGAAAGATATTAATTATGAATTGAATTGAAACTAATTCATTAATCGGACGTACTTTATTTTAGTTAGAGCAACAAGATTTTATTACAATATAAATGGAACCTGATATTCAAACAATAATCCTTAAGTACTGAATTCAGTCAACGATTTAGTACACTAATTAGATAGGCTTCTATTTATGGCTCAGAACTGAATGAATTTACACTTGACTGAATTCAGTGTGCCTCTAACACCAGAGGCACACAAGCCCTCTATCCAACAGGCGTGTTCACATGAGTCGATAACATCTCCGACACGACACCGATATGTGTGGTACTGACAATTCGTTATCGTACATTAGACGATAACGAATTGTCAGTACCACACATATCGGTGTCGTGTCGGAGATGTTATCAAAAACACAAAAACACCCAATTAGTTTTAAAGGATTTTAAGAAGGACATAGCGACTGCAGCTCTTCAATGCTACATGGGCTCGCACAGCAGTCCAAAGCTTGTCTCTTGCCTCGCACCCACTTTTGCGCATATCCAGTGGCACGCAGTATATCTTCCGCTACGAAATTATCTAATTAGAATAGAATAGAAAAACGTGTACTTGCTGTCTGCAACACACACGCATTCCATAATAATTACATATACATATATACTATACAATATATTCTTAAACTAAATTAATAATAACGCACGGCGTATGCTGCAGCACCAAATAGGCCTCAGCTCAGCATAATGCCATACTCTAGAGTAGTCTAGAGTGCGCCTCCAGTGGTAAAACATTGCAGGATTAACTCTGGCGTAATTTTTAGGGTTGCCAACGCCAGTCTAAAGATAATATAGATAGACTGACGGTCACTTACCATTGACCGATCTCCTTTGATTACTAGGAGAACTACACGTTAGTTTTAAGATTTTTTGTAAATTGTCTCCACAATATTTCTGGGCGTCAGATTGAGAATAGACCACTGCTATCATAGCAACGAGTAAAGCAAGGACTATGAATACTCTGGATCCCATATCTCTTGATCTTTCCTTTCTTCACTGTTTTAAACAAAAGGAAAGTAAGTAAGTACGTGAATGTGATGTTACGTCGCTTTGTAACGCTTTTTATATCGTTAAAAGTGAACACGTGATTCGATTTAAATGAATTCATTTTCAATAATATGTGGTTGTTAAAACATTTTTATTGCTCCATATTTGTTACAACAAACCTATACAGGTAGACAAAAACTTTTTAAAATGTAAGCTTGCAGAGGCGGTTTTAGTTCTAATTTTTTTACATTTATTTATTTATTATTACAAAAATTGCACAGTAATACAGTTTACACTAAAACACTGAATTCAAATGTTTAAAATTGACACTATACTGTACTCAATGTACAGTATAGTGTCACACAATATATTAAATACAATAATAATATATCCACAAATATAAATCAATTTTTACAACAACTTAAAGCTCATTCATTCATCTTCTCACAAAATCGCAGACAATGGTAACATATTTCTTTCCATCGATTGGCAAATAAGTCGCATTCCGGTACTAGTGCAAGAAGCGCATTCAGTAGCACTAGTGCACGCACAGAAGGTGAGTTACGATGGAAACCGGTTCGCGACAAAGGCGCTAACAACAAGGGGTGGCGACGAGCCCGGAGATAGCTGTCGGGTACATGTAGCCTGGTCAGTCGCGGCACTAAGTCTGGGCAGTCCGACTCTCCGCGAGGAATGCGGCATGATGTGGTAATTAAATCACAGTTTGGCCTATAAATAATTATATTTTATTTATTTATTATTTCATACATACAAAGGAACATGGTAGGTACATACTATATCCCATTAGGCAAAACCTTGAAAGGTTCGTATGCCGATAGTGAGTTCGCCATTATAGTAGTTAAACTATTGTATAGTAGTTATATCACAATATAACTAATGTAACGTTCAATATAATGTGCTTTTAATGTTTTCTTAAAGTTAATTCTATTTAGGTAAATGTTTCTCACATCATCTGGCAAACTATTTATTATTTTGGGTAATATATATCTATAGTTTCTCGCACCATACGAGTATATATTATTAGGCTGCCTGTCCACCAAAGCTGTGCGAGGAAGCGAGGCGGTGAGCGAGGAAAAAATCCACCAATAGGATCGCGCCATTATCACGTCATATCACGTGACAATTAAAATGGAGCAATCCCATTGGCGGATTTTTTCCTCGCTCACCGTCTCGCTTCCTCTCACAGCTTTGGTGGACAGGCAGCCTTATACTCGTATTTAGGTAATTTAAAGTGACCTTGATTACATAGTTTTCTCATAGAATGCGATTACGCGATTCCTAAGGGCGAAAAAGCCCTCCACACCAAACAACTTGGAGGCAATCTGCAGGGTCCGGTCTGTGTGGATCCTGCAGATTGCCACGTGTGGAGGCGTGTTGGGACAGCTACTCACGATCAGCCCTGTAGTATCGGGCGAAGAATAGAGCCACGGTAACTCCTGCCTGTCGTAAAAAATACGACTAAAAGGAGCAAACAGGTCGCGGGCGGTCAAAGTGGGGGCTTTGGCCGTCCATTGGCCGCACACTGCTGTGACGGGAGGAACCGGGAGGTGGAATATACACCTCCCAGGAAGATCCCAAGGCAAATGCTAGGATGCGGTGCGTTCCACTGGAGATACCGGAGCCCTCCGATAAGCACGAGGCCGGCATCGAGGGGGTTTTAGTGAGTAAAAATCTCACATAACCCCCCAGGAGGCTGGGTATCTTTCGAAGATTTCCCCCCCGTTATAAAAAAAAGCTACTCACGATATCGGGGGGTTGGCTGGTCCCCTCCATACAACAACGTTATAGTGGCTGTTGAGTTGAGTTACTATACCTACGTCGGTAGGGTATATTATTGTCTCTAATTCATCAGCCAATCCTAGTTTTTAGAGATCCGTACCCCGAAGGAGAAAACGGAACCTTACGGAGCCCTATTGCTGTCGCTGCTCCATCCGTCCGACCGTCCGTCATCCGTCTGTCACGCGGGTCTAAACTGAATTAGATCATCATCATCAGCAGCCTACTCTAGTCAACTGCTGGACATAGGCCTCTCCTAGTTCGCGCCATTGATCCCGATCTTCGGCTCTTCTCATCCAGCCGCTGCCAGCCACCTAGCGCAAATCGCCGCACCATCGCACTACGTTTGCCCAAACGCGGTCTCCACTCCAGAACTCGTCTACCCCAGCGGTTGTCGGCTCTGCGACAGATGTGACCGGCCCACTGCCGCTGCAGCTTGCTAATCTTATGAGCTAAGTCGATAACTTTTGTTAAACTTTTGATAACTTTTGTTGTTAACTGAATTAGATACAGACTACAAAATGCCCGGCTCCACACCTCTGCCCCCTGCTGTGCACCCTGCAGATTGTGTCGTGTGGAGAGCGAACGGGACAATTTCGAGTCATTTCACCTTGAGCGGCGCATCTGCCTTTGTTTTTATGTATGTAGGTAATAAAATGTACCTTTTTCTGTCTATTTAGAAACGCGGATTTAAGAACATACTTGTGTCATAGAAATTATCTTGCTTAAATATAAATTATTTATATTGAACTCTTAACTAATGTTAAGAGTTCAGTAATGAAATTTATAAAATAAATTAAAAAATAAATCGCTATAATAATCGCTATTAAGCGACTTAGGAGGTATTTGATAATTTAATTGTTATATAAATGGAGAGCACAAACCACTAACAACACAAAAATACCAGTTAAGTCATGTCATTTCATGTGCCATGTCATGTCATGTGCCATGCCATGAGAGAAAACTTAGACAAAATAATTAATCTCACCTGGCCATGCATGATCTAGTAAGAAAATATTTAATCTCACTGGGTCATGCATGACATAGTGTGAAAAAAACACGCATGACATAGTGCGGGCAGGACCTAATGGGAGTACTCCGTCAGATCATAGACTAAAAAATCATTGTCCTTTACCGGAAGTTCACCTTTTATCGCTCTAGTCACTTCCTAAGTCATTTGAGGTGAAGGCTGAGTCTTCAACACCCTCAAGTTGTGGACTCCCATTGACAAAATTACACACTGTATAAAATGATGTAAAGCATTTTTACACACTGTATAAACTAATGTAAAGTATTTTTTACACTCTGTATAAAATGATGTAAAGCCTTTTTTACAAGTTAATGTCACGCAAGAAAACCGTGACAAAACCAATCGCCAGTCGACCCTGACAAAAACAATTTTACAATCTAAATCAATTTTACAATCTAAATCAATTTTACATGTATATATTTTTGTCAATTTTTATTTTATTTCATTAGCCATGAAATTATATGTTTATAAGGAGGTGGCGTCGTGGCTTGAGGAAACCTGCATACTGAGATAACCAGTGTCTGAAATGGGGAAGGTAATGGTAGACCACTCCATTAAATTTCACCAAGAGAGTCGTTCTATGTGATTATTTTCCACAGACTCATGAACAATACGACTTAGATAGAAGAATATAGACATTGTTTGCGGAATAGTACCAACGAAGCTGAATTTTGGTATATGTACAGTTTACCAAGATCATACTGAACACCATCTCTGTTGTCCCCATGAATTCCCATGTGCGCGTAACTTTTTGTGAGCTGTAAAAGGGTTCAGATATCTCCAATCCCATTGATTTTATGACTTAGAGTTGTAAAAATGTTGTTAATAATTTTTCTCTGTCTGGCAAGCTTTTCCAATATTCTAAAGTACAAATGTTTTGCAAATCTATATATTTATGCTCAGTTAAGTCAAGCCGTAATTCTGAATATAACAAACCAATTGAAAGTGATAAGACTCTGTGCACAGTTATTCTTTTCTTCACTACAGTGAAGAATCAGTCTTGGATAGTAACGCCCTTATATCTATTTCTGCAATGCAACAACGCTTGCATGTCTGTGTTCCAGTTTTAAGGGTAAGAGATATTGAAGGTTAGCGCTGTAAACACCAGAATACAGAAGTATACAAAGTTTAATACATGCAGCACAGAACATCTGGTGTGGTACAGTGCCAAAAAGGGTACACCAGCTCAGCATAATGCTGAGGCAAGCCACAGCGCTGATTTTCAGCTGGCCCCTCAGTGACTGCACGGACGAAGAAAGCAACAGTTGTGCGTGTTGTGATGTATGAATGTGTTTGTTTGTATGAATGAGGATATTAGTGTGTATGTGAGGCACTGAGTGTGTGGAAGGGTGATGGCATGTTGCGGGTGTATTTACATGGTATTATGTGTGTGGATGGTAGTAGATAAGCTTAATTACTGACACAGGAGGCACTCCATCTACATCTCAATCAATCTCAATGATAGCAGTACATCGAAAACTCTCTAAGTACATTATAATGAGGTGAGAGTCTATGTATCGGTAATGGAAACTAGTGATTCATTGGGAGCTTTAAAACGCAATTTGTTGTCACTTCAGAATGACCTCTTTGTACAAAGCAGTGCAGTAGCACTGGAAATGCACAAATTCACTTCATTTGGTGTTGCTATTCGTGTTTTAAATAAACATGAATATTGTAAAGCTGCGACCGTCTACGGTCTGTCAGTGTTCTTAACAAACCTAGATTGGTTTTTGTTATACTGTGCATGTAAAAAAATTAATATAATTATGTACATTTTCAATAAATAAAATTAAAAAATACTAAAATTTCACTTTTAAGATACTTGTTTATTACATAACACAATTTTGTTTTAATAATATCATTATAAAGAGACAAAACAAGGACGGGTCGATGTTAAAATTGAATAAAACAAGATGTGTGTGAGATATTAACGTAATATTACATAAACTTTTTGTCGATGCTTTGCCACCTGGTGAACCTCATGTGGGTTGTGGTCATCCCATATACGGCAATATTGCTTATTAACAAAACCATTCATCCAAAAATGTGCCTCGTCGCTAAAGATTATTTTTCGGCCAAAATCGGGGTCCTCTTCCAAGCGTTCCGAAGCCCATTCAGCGAACATACGGCGTTGTCTATGGTCATTAACTTTGAGCTCTTGGGTCAGTTGGATCTTGTACGGATGCAGGCCCAAGTCCCGACGCAAAATTCTCCAAGTTGAAGTCTGCGAAAGGCCGAGTTCTTGTGCACGGCGTGAAATCGACTGCCTCGGAGTCTCCTGAACACTCTCACGTACAGCGGCGATGTTCTCGGCCGATCTGGCGTTCCTTTGACGTAAAGGTGTAGGTTGGTTGTTTACCGAACCGGTCGTCTCAAATTTGGTCACCAATCGTTGGAGAGTAGACTTTGAAGGGCCACCGCGTCTGCCGTATAATGCGCAATGTTTGCACTAACGAACACTCATTTTGATAATAAAGTTTTATCATTTGCACATGCCGCTGAACCGTGTAACTTGCCATGGTGATTTGGCATCAGTGACTGAATAAGAAACAACAGATTTGACAGATGTCGCCAAAACAAAATGGCCGCCACAAATGATTAACATCGACTCGCTATATTTGAAAGACCCTTTATTTTTTATGCAGGCGCCGTGCTTCTATTTTCTTGTAAGAACCGGGCACAGCTGTCTGAATTGTTCAACGCTGCATTTATTCGCACAGCAGTTTGCAACTGTTGCGTTTATTGTGTCTCTTCTTCTTGTTTTTGTCTCGGTGTCTCTTTTTTCTCGTGTCTCTTCTTCGTCTGTTTTGTCTCGGGTGGGGAACTTGCCGTGAGGGGGAAGCGTCGGATTTTCATCTTCATGATCTAGGATAAGTCTAATTTCTTTAGAACTATTGAGGAGAGAACTGTTACACAGCAATTCTATAGATCTGTTGAACCTCTCTTCGCAACTGAGCCCCGCTTGGACGATTGCTCTTGCGGCAAAGATAGTTAGAATTATGAATTATTATGCTTGTCCCATCTTTATTCTAAAAAACGCTAGAATGACCGTCTTCGTCAAGTTTTATACTTTTTTCACATATGATTCGATTCGAATCGATCGATTCGATTTCGTTTAGTGAAGTGTTGTAATCGATTTTGATCACATGTAAGAACAGGTGCGGTGCATTTTAACAGGCAATTAAAATATAATGTTTTATTAGAAAAACATTTGGAACAACAACAACAACATTTTGGAGAAACTTCTAAAGGTAACACAACAATAAAACACATACTCACACACACACACACTCCCTCCCTCCCTCCCTCTCTCTCTCTACCATACACACACACCCTCAAACACACACGCAAACACACACACATTGCATTATGTGCTATAACCCCTTATATTAACCGTTATTATTGTTCTTTTTTGTTTTTCTTTCAAAAGACTGTTGTTTTTATCTTCTTTTATATTGTTTTTAGTATAGTATAGGCCAACGTCTGTTCTGTTACATGTTCATTTCCACTGGTCACAGAAGAGATCTGTCAACGAGATAAAAAAAAAAATTAAAAAAAATGAAAAAGTTTATTTACTTATTACAGGGTGCAATATCCCTAACTATTTCAGGGAATTCGGGAGCGAGCAATCAAATAACCGTATTGTAGACAGCCGATTTATTAACTGACGTTTTACTCAATTGTCGGTACATGCAACTAATAACTACCTACATATTACACAGGGCACACAAAAAACCTCCGACTTACAAACTAGGTCGAAAACCTGTATCTTGTAAGTCGGGATTCCGTCGCACTTTCTGTGCAAGCAAATTACAAATACAGGAACTACCTAGTTCGGAGGTCAGCGTTTATTGTTACCTTTTGCTCACTAATTTTATTAAGTTTAATATAACCTATCTTTAAGTTCTTACTTGTGTATGGACTATGAATACTTTGTCATCTTACCGCACAAATAAACTTATTCTTCTTATTCTTATTATATAACCAAAGCTTTATCTACCTGTAACGTGAAAGCTGCTCTAACGGTGAAGGGAAAAATCGTGGGGTAACCAGATTGTTTGAGGAAAAAAAAGCCCGCTCGGTGGATCATGGCCCGTACCCCCTTGTGCAAGGGGAAGCCTGTGCCCCAACAGTGGGGATGTTAACAGGCTTATGAGGTGAGAGATGATAAGATTAACGTGAAAACTATTGATAATATGTCACCAAAGCCATAACCCCAGGGATAACCCCAGCGGCACCTCGACCCTCGGGGATCTTTTGTGCTCACCCCTTACCTTAGTCTCCTTCCTGTTCCTTAAAGATGCTTTACATCAAGGACGCTATACAGCTTAGAGGAAAGAGCCTATAGTTTTCTGGTTTCGGGTAGGCTACCCCCAGAAGACTCATACGCCCTCCAGCCAGCGAGTCACATTCGCACAGCAAGTGTTCCATGACTCAACGGTGTCACCACAGGCTCTGCAGGTGGGATTGTCTGCCAGTCTCATCTTGTGTAGGAGGCTCTTAGTGCCAAAATGCCCTGTGAACGCCCCTACAATGAGACGGATGAGACTCCTGCTATAGTTGTAAATTTTCCTGCACCCAGCCGTGCCACCATTTCTAATGAACCTCTTAGAGTGTTGTAAGTTGGTCGTTTTTGACCACTCCACCATGTGCAGGTCCCTGGCTTTAGCCTTAATGGCTGTTCTGATGGTACTCATTGAGAGTCCAACAAAAGACTCAGACTACATGTAGTAAATAACTTTTGAACAAATAATTTATTCCAAGTTGGTACAAATTTTTATTTTATTTTTTATTTATTTATTTATTACAAAATCTACAGCACTTAAATTTAAAAATAAAAAAGTCTATTAAAAAAAAACATATTGCCAATTAAAGATTTCCTATTTTAAGACAACGCCTATAGGGAGAAATAAGTTTTGGTGTGTGTGTATATGGATGTGTTTATTGGAAATGTGTGTGAGCGTGTTTGTGTAGAAGAGAGTGTAAGGGTGAAAGGGGTGTGTACATTTGTATGTGTTTTTTCGAGTCTTTACTACATGTATCCAGCTACAATGCTACTGTAGTAATACAATCTAAGTATTATTTATTATTGTTACAATGTCTCTCGATGGCAGCGGCACCGCCATTGAACAAGTCCAACGATGAAAATTCTTTATTATATGACCTGTGTATGCGACGGATAATAGAATTTTGTGCATAGTTAGTTCGCGATAAGGGCACATAGAATAATGATGTGTGTCTTGTGCGTCTGTTAGGGACACAAAAGCGCAGAGTCATCGAGGTTAACTCCGGACAGTCGAAAGAGCCGTTACACACATTATACAAAAACAACATGTCAAGTAGGGAGCGTCTGTTTTCAAGAGTCATAAGATGATGAATCTTGCAAGATTCGCTATAATTAGTATCCGCATTTAAGCGAAAAGTTCGAAAGTTAAGATGTCTGATGAACTTCGATTGTATCCATTCGATGTCATGTTTATAAGTTACGTATTGGGGGTTCCATATACTACTGCAATATTCGAGTACACTTCTGACATACGCATAGTAGAGTATTTTGATACAATTCAAATCAGTGAAAGGTCTACCCACACGCAGAACAAAGCCCAAATTCTTGTAAGCCTTGTTGATTATGTTAGAGATATGATCAGTGAATGTTAATTTTGAATCTAGCTGGACCCCTAGATCTCTAACAGAGTCTGCTCTATTGACTAATACGTTATTCAGGTGGTAGTTAAAAATTACAGCATTTCATTTCGCAATTGTATACTTTTGTTCGTCAATAACATTCATACAAAATACACAATAATAATAAAATTAACATTTAAAAAATATCATAATGAAATTGAAAATAAATCAAATTCATCAAAACATCAAATTATCAAATTATTTTATTCATGGAGCAGCTTCCACACACTTTATTTATGTGGGCATGTCCACATGCACAGGTACAAATGCACCCGATTATCCGATCGTTAGTCATAAGTCATAGAGATCTTGTGAATCCAAATGAAACCCGGGCCTGTTCTATTTCCAGTATAATTTATTATTTTTATTCTTTGCCCCAGCATCAGCCAAGCAATTTATTTCAGAGCCCGCCTCGGTAACTATAAGCCGTATTAATTGGCCTGTCCCGACAAGAAAGACGAACTGTCCCGCTACTTGCGGGACACCCTATCCGGACCATAGATCTCTTACCCAATGACACTCACTGGAGTACCTAAGACATTAATTTCTAAATGCGAACGGCGTAATTTTTTGGGTTTATTTTATTTAGATTTTATTTTATTTATTCGGGGAATCAATAGGGGTAGGCGGTGGATATACGTTTGTATTTTTACCTGTATTGTACTATTTAACACCATTTAACGGGACATACAGTTCAATGTCTTAAATTATTCGAATAATGAAGCTATTCGAATCCGTATTATGGGATCCTATCTTATGATAGGGGGCCGGGAATAACCCAGCGGCACTTCGACCCTTGA
This sequence comes from Hofmannophila pseudospretella, assembly GCA_947369225.1. Classification (NCBI taxonomy): domain Eukaryota; kingdom Metazoa; phylum Arthropoda; class Insecta; order Lepidoptera; family Oecophoridae; genus Hofmannophila; species Hofmannophila pseudospretella. Next base: position 2,716,300 of record OX376324.1, read on the forward strand.
GGATCTTTTGTGCCAACCCCGTGTTACACACTGATCATCTCAGTGTGCAGGTTTCCTCACGATGTTTTCCTTCACCGTTAGAGCGGTCGGTAAATGTACGTAAGTCTTCGAAAAATACGTAAAACTTATTGGTACATGGCACTGCACGGTTTCGAAGTTCGGTGTCCTAGCCACTGTGCCACCGACGCTCTCACTGGCCCCTAAGACACAGGTTCTACCTAGTTTAGAGGTCAGGCGCTCGAAACAAATCACGCTGTACAACCATTGTGTACTCAATTTTTCAATAAAGATTTTTATTTATTATTTATTTAAATCAATTTCCAACAACGTCTTAATCAGTCACCCTGAAAGCCCAAACGTGGAAAGAGAAGTGTATCTACCTACATTCATTTAGTAAGACACCTACAATTACAACGTATTTCTAGTCTATCCAGTATATAGTGTAGTTCAAGGCATAGTCACACGCTGTGATTTAAACTCCTTTTTAAAAGTATTTTATGTGTAATTGACCGCTTTTAATGGTTCACTGATAGTAGTTATACTGTCAAATTAGATTTATAGACATTTTAATTCACAATTGAAGGTAGTGACCACAAAAAATTGACAGCTGTCGCTAATTGTAAATGTAGTCTATTTTAATTGGAGTAGGTAGAGTAACTAGGCAAACGTATAGAATCATGTCCAGTACAGGACTTTATTTAGACTATACTATAAATAATCTATAAATTTTATAGAGTGATGGGCACTTTACAAGACCCTCGGTCCGTTCGGGACAAATAAATAAATAAATTTATTCCTCGGAACAACAGGGATCCATTTTTGTTAGTAACAATGCAGGTACTTAAGACTATGTTAGTAATTATTTATAAAGATCATTTTAGGTAGGTATGTGGGAGGTACCCACCCGAACCCGGGCAACACACGAACCCAGTGTCTGATTATAGGACAATCATGTTTACCAGCTATGATCTTCAGAATGCCATTGTCGCCGCCCTCCACTCCGTGCAGCAAGGAGGCGGTCTTCTTGCGCACGATCGCATGGAAGCCGACGGTGCGGGCCTCCGCGAACATTCCGGAGGCGCTGCAGAACCAAGGCAGCCTCTATAGCATTCTAAAGGCATTGTGAAGGCGGGACAAAAATGTCCCGGAAAAAAAAAACTTCATTCAGAATTCGGGAAAAATTAACTTACTTTATTTCTTTACTTCTTTGTCTGTTACATTATTTTCCTTTGTAAATATTAATTATCTATGTTCTTTACTGTGTTAAATTAATCTTACATAATTCATGTTTTGATTTCCATTTCAATTAGCCGGCGTCTCATCACATAAAGGCGCGTACACACGAGGGGCTGTTGTCAAAACAGTAGCGACGCACTCGAGCTGACTTAACTGTTATTTAATTAAGGGAACACGGGGTTAAAGGGTTGGTAAATTGTCAGCAAATGATTCCGGGACAGAATGTCCCGGAAATATATCATTGGAATCTTATATATGGAAACGAAATATTAATCTTGTGTGCATCACTTGGGACACTTATATACAGCGGCTAGACTACACTCAAAAGACAAGTGCGTTCGAGAACTGAGTAATTTAATCAGTCAAAAACGTGTAACAAAGTAAAGATTTGAAGAATCCATATTTTAGGGGCTCTAGTACACGACAAGGTGACCATGTCAGCCTCGTTAGGGTCACTAAGAAAATGGAAAGGAAGCTCAAGTATTATTAGAGTCAGCCCTCACTTTGAGAGCCAACTGAGCAAACAACAGTAAGTGTTTCATATTATCAGATAAGGGCTGACTCAAAATAATTTTGAGCCTCCCATTTTGGAGCCTATTGAGGCCGAATTTCTTCCTCTCAATTTTCACGAATACATATTTATTTATTTTATATTGTATATTACTTAAAAAAACGCGCATGCTGTGTCTCAAAGTCAAGCACTACATATTTTTTTTAAACGGGACACAAGCCGACACTGTCCCGCTTCAATAAGGACGCTGTACACCCTATGTGAACTTGAACATTCAAAATTCAGGTGAAACACGTGCGGGTCAAGATTAGGTAAGGCGTGATGTACGGCTTTGCTAATTGAGACCGAAAGGAAAAAAAAATAGTACCATATACAAGCTGGAAAGTTTCGGCGGGGCACCCAGGGCAGCTACCAGATTCGTTGGAGCTACGAGGAAATTGTCTTAGGAGACCTTCCCTAACTTTTGTAGCTATTTAAAACTGTATTCACAGATTTTTGAAAAACGTTACAGTCAGCGAGAAAAATGCATTTTTTTTACAAAAAACGACCTGAAGAAGACCAAAGTTTTTTGAAGACACAGGTCGTTTTTAATTACAGAATTGGCCTTTAATTGGTTTATGTATTGTCTGAGCTGTTGGTTTTCCAATAAAATTAAATATAATAAAATAATATATTTTTTTATGCCAATCGATTCTATTTCGTGTTAGGAACAATAGACTCTATGGGGTCAATCGAGGTTTGAGTACTAGAAATCTTAGAAATGGCAAAAAACTATTCCCATACATTTATACAGTTATACATACAGGGTAACAAGTTACACAAAATGTGAGAAGGAAGCTTCAGGGTCAATGAAGGTCTCGTTCCGAAGGCTGGAATTCCAAGGTCTTAAAATTGCGAGTCATTTCCATAAGGAGGAACCTAAATATTTAAATTATGGGGGTATCAAAAGTGGCTCCAAATGGTTCGTGTAATGTAAACGTTGCCAGATTGAACTTTGCGGGGCCATTTCAACTCCCATCCACGATCGTTAAATTTAATAGTGAGGTTAGATAAACCTTAAATATACGAATACGAAACTAACTTATAAGGTACAGGAATAAACACAACATATGCGGCCTTTTTATTCCATACTCAACTGTAAACATTGATGTCTGTAAATACTAAAAATATAAGCGTAATTTATTATTTTCGCCAAAGATATTTATGAATCCATCTAACCTGTCAAACCGTATCAATATTACTGGTAGTATTATATAGTCACAAACCTATGTCTTCTGTCAATTTTCCACGACTGAAATTGAACTGTATACTATCTATGTATAGTTAGAGCGTCGGTGGCACAGTGGCTAGGGCACCGGACTCCCATGCGGAGGTCCGGGTTCGAAACCGTCCAGTGCCATGTACCAATGAGTTTTTCGTATTTTTCAAACACTTACGTACATTTACCGACTGCTCTGACGGTGAAGGAAAACATCGTGAGGAAACCAGCACCGAGATAACCAGTGTGTAAAATGGGATAGGCACAAAAGATCCTCAAGGGTCGAAGTGCCGCTGGGTTACTGGGTTATGCCCTATCATAAGAGATAAGATCCGAACAGAACATCAGAAGCGAAGATCAGCACAGGAAGTTCCTAGTTGAGGTCTGCGTTTATTGTAAACTAACTGGTTGCTCACTAATTTTATTTAGTTTAATATAACATATGCTTAAGTTCCTACTGGTGTATGGACTATGAATCCTTTGTAATCTTGCCGCACAAATAAACTATTCTTATTCTTATTATTCTTAATAGATTATTATTATTATCTATGTATAGTTCATTTTAGAGTACATAAAAACAATATGGTTTTTGTACTTTTTATGTGTGATGTGTTGTGTAAAAACGCGAGTAACTCCCTATCGTCGAAAAGTAAAATGTTTTGTCCCGTTCATGATGCATTAGTCCCGAATTCTTCATAAGGTGGCGCGCGCTGGCACATCTACATGCTCGCTCGTATATAAAGGCTGTAATTTTCTAAGACGTAAAAGCTTCGCGAAACAAGAAGGCGGAAAGGATGTCCCGGATTTGAGAGATTGAGGTTGACGGCTACTTCATTTGTCCGGTTTTATACGCGTTATCTAAATTATCGTTTTACAATTTCATGGAAATATCCGGAACACTGACATCATCAAAGTGTCGATGTTTTGGATAAATATCGTTTTAATAAAGGAAAATACCAATTCCCGTTCTCTTCGTTTAAGTATCTGCTTGATTCTAAATTAATTCTTCTTAAATGGTATCTTCTTGACTTGAGTTCAACTTTTAACTCCCGACCGATTGAGGGAGGGCGTGTTATAAGTTTGACACGTTTGTCTGTGGCATCATAACATAACAACAGATGATCAGATTTGGACCCGGTTTTTTTAATGTGATAGAGAATTTAGTCGAGAGTGTTTTTAGCCAGGTCTGATAAAAATTGGATCAGTGGTTTCCAAGATCTTGGAGTATCTTTGATATCAGATGGGATCTTTGGAACGGTAATAGCTAGATGGTTCGAATTAGAGCTCAAATATTCAGGCTCATGGTGCGTTTCCGACATCTGAAACTTTGAGGATCTGATGATGATTATGAAAAAGTAAGTGGACTTCAATTTCGTAACAATGAAACTTGAAGAATTGGAAGATTATCAGCCCGCCGAAACTCTAATAGTTGATGATAGATGGGGTCTTCTCGAACTAAAGTCGTAGGGAATCCTGAGACATTTCAAGAGAAAAAATATATTTAAAGATGGCGGCCAAAAATAAATTGATATGGTGTGGAGCTAGGAATTTTATGTTAGCCATGGCGAAGCCGAATGCCGAGGCGTAGAGCAAAGCCCGGAGCGTCCCCCCGCTTCCAGGCGCCGCAGGTGTAATAAAATTGGATCAGTGGTTCTAAAATCTTGGAGTATGATGGGATTCTCTGGAACGGTAACAGTTAGGTGGTTAGAGTTTGAGCTTAAATGTTTATGAGTATAGTAACCTTCCCAAATCTGAAACCTGATGAAGACCAGGAAAAAGTAAGTGGATCTCCACAATTATACGTCGGGGGTTTCTTAAATTTTTAATTTAGTGTTATTAGTCAGTTATAATAACAAAACAACTCTAATATAATAAATAAGACGGGTTGAGGATGTCCTCAAGTGAGCTATCCACGCACCTACTTTATAGTCTTTACTTTATTATTTTTATTTTTCAAATAGGTATAGGTTTTTTAGTCATTACATTCAATAGTATTTTTTCCCCAACTCAATTTTGTACAACAACCAATTTCCCACTTCCTAACCATGCTGTGTTTACACGTTAAGGGTTACGACCTAGCTCATAACTTTATATTGATTTTTCTGTAATTTCTATGGTTGTAATCTGTTGTGTTTACCTAATAAATAAATAAATAGGTATACCTGCGTTTGACATTGGTATATCGAATTTGGCAAATCCCCCCTCGGGGCCTGATTCAGTATTTTAACATTTCTTTTTCTATTACAGGTAAGCTGTCTGAAAACCAGCAGGCTGTGAAATTCCATGAACCAATAAGTAAGTGAACATGGAGAAAACAACGTTGAAACGAAAATTCGTAAAAGAATCAATCGAGTGATGTTGAGAGCAAAGGTTTTGGTGCCATTTGTGTGACGTCTAAAAAATCATAGTAATTTAATACATCTAACAACCCCGAATACGTAATAATGTCCCGTTAAAGTTTGTGAACAAGCCTTCCGGGACGTGGTTGGAGATAAGTTCGCGAAGTTTACTGAAAACTAGTGAGTTTTCAGTAAACTGTTGCTATAAATTGATGATACTTTTAACTGCTTGTTAATGATAACAGACCTCGAATTGATTAACAGTCGACTACTGAAGACCCAGCTGTCCACGCAAGTCGCTGGTCCGCGGATTTACAACAAAATACCAGCTCCTATCCGAAATACTAAAACGTACAGTTTCGTTATTAAATTAAAAAAATGGTTGATCCAAAAGTTGTTCCTTGACGAATGATGTTACCTGGTCATCATCAGCAGCCTACTCTAGTCCACTGCTGGACATAGGCCTCTCCCAGGGCGCGCCATTGAGCCCGATCTTTGGCTCATCTCATCCTGTCGCTGCCAGCCACCTTGCGCAGATCGTCGCTCCATCTAGCAGGGACGCCCGTCCCACACTACGTTTGCCCAAACGCGGTCTCCACTCCAGAACTCGTCAACCCCGGCGGTTGTCGGTTCTGCGACAGATGTGACCGGCCCACTGCCACTTCAGCTCGCTAATCTTATGAGCTATGTCGATAACCTGATGATGTGACCTATTTGAAATACTGTAGACGTATATTCTGTAATACGTTTTTTTTAACTTTTTGACATTTTGCTTACTTTAAGTAAGAAATTTTATTAATGTTAATGTATTATAGTAATTATAATGATCATGACATTCTAATATTTATTTCTAATTATTTTCTATCTTTTTAACAATGTATGATCATTACTGAAATATATGAATATGCAGTTAATTCAAGTTTGTAGTTCGAATATACATGTAAAATCTCGAGTTAAAATAAAGTAAAATATCTCGGAGTATTGATTTAATATTAATTGTGTTAGTCAAAGACCCGTGCGTTAATAAACATTCAATCAATCATCAATCTGTACCAATATGATAAAGAGAGAATCTAATTGACTGACTGACTCATCAACGCAGAGCCAAAACTATTTAGAATCAAATTAAGACAGTAGATTCATTTTATGACCAAGGCAAGCAATAAAAAAGGATTTTTGGAAATTTAATTCCTAAGGCTCAATTTACATTGCCGCGGAATGGAATGGAAGCGAATTTTCGCAACGTAATTGTACATAGCATAATGAACTTTATGTCAATTGTGTAGCATGCAAAGGGTCACGTGTTTTCCGGGAATCCTCGCGCATTCTCGAGAATTCCCCTAGCTACTTTTCGTTTTTGGCTCGTAATTAGTTTGTATGTTACACAATTGACATAAAGTTCATTATGCTATGTACAATTACGTTGCGAAAATTCGCTTCCATTCCATTCCGCGGCAATGTAAATTGAGCCTAAGGGTGACACTTTGTATAGGGAATTAAAAATAGTCGATTTACTTAAAACTTAGTATATATACTCTATAAAACAAATAAAGAAACACGTGTTTCAGGTTTTCTCAAAATTAATCCCTTAAGGTGGTAAAAAAAGGGATTGAAAGTTTGTATGGGAAACATTTTATTACACACGCGCGAAGTCGGTGCCAGCCGCTAGTAAGTAAAAAAATAAGAAATATCTTTGCCTTGAACTTCCCGTAAAAGTTGAGAGACAAGCGTTCTAATTCTAAATTGAAAATTGCAAGCGTCCATAACTGGCACAACTCGGCCGGTATTGCCGTTCACCTGTTGCGGCGCGCGCACATCGACCCGCGCCGCTGCCGGCCTGCATCGTGGATTGTTAACCTCCTCGCTGAATGTGGGTCGCTGCGTGCCCCGGGAATGTCCCGGAATGGGTTAATATGTCCCGGATTTACTGTTAACGCGTCTTAGGGTTAAGTTATTTTCCTTTTTAGGGTGCTATGACGATGAATGGCCGTGGTGCGAACAAGCACTTAAAGTAGTTTTTCGGGAGTGTAATGTAATGACTATGCCAGAATGGTGTAATTTAGCACTTACAAAATACAAATACAAATATACTTTATTGCACACCCGGGACAAAAACAAAACATACAATACAAAGAGAGGTACAATACAATGTGCAGAAGGCGGCGGTTCAGGTGATGGAAAAATCATATAATACATAATATACGCGTGCAAAAGGCGTATGAAATAAATACTACCCTCAAATAAATAAACTTGCACTTCACGAAGTATTAAGTATTTGTTTAAGATTCATTTCAGTTTTGGCATTTTATGTCGGTGCTTACGAATTTCGCTACCTATTGTAGCCTTAGATTCTCTACCCATAAAGTGACCAGAGTTTGTCATGGACTTACCGCTTTACTAGCTAGATTTAATATTATTATGCGAATATACAATAGGTATGTTATAAGCTAGCGAGTGCAATAAACTCAAATGTACTTACAGTCATCATCTTAGCAATACAGTAATGTGTCAATGTATTTATTTATCTGAAAAGAAATTACAGAAACAGCAAAGAATGTGCCTTCATAGTCAATCATTTCTATCATATTAACAATTTTCAATATTTTTATACCTACATTTTGTAGCAAAAATGTCCCGTAAAATTGCGAGCGTCGAACTTACTGGCCCAGCACTTTTAAATAACGAATTTTGAACCCTTCCCTAGCGGATGGTCGCGTGACCTTGTCCCGTATTGTTACCACGCTTGAGCGCACCTAACCTCTCTCAGATTTTATTAAGATGTGATTATACCAGTCGTTTAGCCAAATTATTTACGGGACATTGGGTTGGATATTGTTATCTTCGTCATTTCAATTTCGGATTTCATCATGGAACATTAAATGTTTTTTAAAATTATATATTACAAATTTAAATTTAAATTGAAAACGTTTATTTATCACTGTAAACACCAGAATATAGAACACAATACAGAAGTATACAAAGATTAATACATTCAGCACAAAACATCCGGTGTGGTACAGTGCCATAAAGGGTACACCAGCTCAGCATAATGCTGAGGCAAGCCACAGCGCTGATTTTCAGATGGCCCCTCATGTGCCATTGCTGCATGGAGGATGAGGAAACGGCCGCTCATGCAGTGTTACACTGCTCAGCAATGGCAGACCAAAGGCCAAACTCTTTGTTGAACTAAGGACGCTCTGTGAAGCCTTTCAATGTCCTAAGATATTTCTGAGTTTCTGGGCGGTGCTGGTTGGCTAGAAATCTAGAAAACCAAACTAACCTGCACGCATAAAAGACCACTTAAGTGTCTAAATGAAAAAAACAAGAGCCCAATAACCTAACCTAAGTTGGTACCTAACATTGAAATTAGTACATAATTTAAAACATTACATTTCTACGAGAGAATTAGGTACTTACCTGTTGCCACTCAAAGTTTTACCGACACTGAAAGTTCGCGGGGCCGTTAAAAGGAAAAGGGATTAAAAAAATAGCGTAGGTAACGTTTTCCTCGCCCGGGGGCTTGAGAGAAAAAAGCAGAAATGATGTTAGACAAACAACGAGACGACCGGGCCACAAGCGCCATATTTTATTACACGTGTTTATAAAGATTCACGTTAAAAACATTACTAAAGCGATGATCACCTTAAAACTTAATTAAGTACTTACTGGTGCTGGGATGACGTCGTTTGCAAGTTTATATCATCCAGTCTCCTGAACAGTAGCTGCGGTCCAACCCGCACCAGGCTGCAGGCCGCGGCCGCCAGGGAGTCTGGCCACTGGCTACACGCCTACCCCTCCGCCAACACGGGCACTTTCATTGACAACGAGACCCTTAGTGCCCGTGTGGTGCAGATGTCGACCCCCTCGGTCACCACGGTCTGTCCTGCCAAAAGAGCGCCGGTCGCCGGCGGCTATCTCGCCCAAAGGATCAGCATAGCGATACAGCGGGGCAACGCCGCGCCGCCAGCATCCCATACGGCCTAATTTAAGACATGTTATAAGTAACATTTAAACATAAAAATTGATAAACAATAATAAAAATATTTTATTAGTACTTACTTGTATGTCCTTTTCTTGGAATATATCTCTAGGTATTCTACGGCCTAAAAGAACATTACCTGAATCAAAATCAAAGTATTTCATAATTGCAAGTCGTGTTCCGTTCCGTTTCATTATCGGCCCTAATTCCAGAAAAGTAAAACGCACTTCTGTGATATGTTAGGCTTTCGATCGACTATGCATAATGAACCGTTATTTAAGTTCTAAGGCGGTGGCGTAGTGGATGTAACGACAGTCACCCATTACTCCGGATTCGATTCCATGTTTCTTGTGAATTCGTTTCGAAGCCCTAAGTCTTCATTTCGAACTATAACTATTACCAACCAACACAACATATATTTGGTACATTATTTATCGGATGTTAACTTTATATTACGTTACGTTACACTATAATTTATAAGGTTTGCCAAACCACAGACTCGTAAAATTAATAAGCGAGTTGGCATTGTTAGCGTTCCCTAATGGTCATTATTTTGTTGTTTCTCATGTCTTCCTCGATCGTAATTCAAGCCCTAAACGTTACGCACATCACTTAACTATAGTTAAACTAAATGTTTCCACGTATAACACGCTTTTTGTCGGTTGTAAGAAATTTTAACTACGTTATGTAACCAAACTGTTGCGACTGGTTCACAAATTGAAAGTAGCTTAGCGTGCTATGGAAAGAGCTTTGCTCTGAGTATCTCTGCTGGATCGAATACGAAATGAGGAGATCCGGCATCTGGAGTTGCGACCGCGTTTGGGCAAACGTAGTGAGGGACGGGCGTCCCTGCTAGATGGAGCGACGATCTGCGCAAGGTGGCTGGCAGCGACTGGATGAGAAGAGCCGAAGATCGGGCTCAATGGCGCGCCCTGGGAGAGGCCTATGTCCAGCAGTGGACTAGAGTAGGCTGCTGATGATGATGATGTAACCAAAGCTTTGTCAACAAAACTTTAAAAATTAAATTAAGTACGCATTACTCACTGATTAAAGTTGAAAGTCCCCCGACTAACTGTCGGAGCAATCCATATTTTATCACATATGTAAAAATGTCTGTAGTAGTTTCAATTCTAAAAGTTTTGTTATTTCCGAAATAAGCGAAGAAGTTTGGTTATCGTCTTTGTCAACGTGTTTTGAAAGTTCTGTCTGACTTATGTGATCGACTGCCTACTGGAGATCGATTCCACTAAATACAACGTAACTAAATAGAATCTAAACTTCATCGTTATGACGTGTTTCGTATGCTAGTATCCACTAACGATTCAATTTCAGTTAAGTTCCGATCGAGTCAACGATCGATCGAACAGTAACGTATTTGTGCATTCTAATAAAACGTTTAGTTTATACTGAATCGCAGTTGAACGGTAACAAAACGCTTAAACTGTCAAATATAACGATCGAACACAAGTTCCTCCCAAGGTACTTTTGCCCGCTCCATAGTAAATCTAAATGTGGCAGTGGTAGAGTTATGCGTCAGCAGAGAGTGATTTGGTGTCCAAATAGAATTGGAAAGAAAACTAAATTGAAATTGGATAGAAATAGAACTACAAACGTTGTAATTTAGGCGAATTGGGCTCCTGCTCAAGCTCAAGTTCAGATTTTACAAACCACTGACTGATCCAATATTCGGACAAATCTTCGCTTTGTAAATTTAATTTTGATAGTAGCTACCATTTTTCTATTTTAAAAGAGTTTGCACGTCTTTCTTCTTAATCATAAAGAAACAGGACAGCTCTATTTATCTTTCTGGACTAAATAGGTGCGGCAACTTAGTGTCCCGTAGGGAGCCGCTCCGGGACAGGCTGGCAACAGGTTAATTACAATTACGCTGATTCTCGCAGTGATAATGAGGAAAGTAGTCGGCGATTGGAACGTTCGCCTCTTTTATTCACTCTGAATTATCCTTCGCAGTTTGGATGTAAACATACAAATACAAATCATATGATACATAACATACGGGTGCAAAAGGAGTATGAAATAGATACTACCCTCAAATATATAAAAAATAAAAAAATGCAAACCTTTGCAAGTTTTTTTTATTTTTTATTGACTACTAAACCCGCATTTGACCTCGATCTCGCCTGATGGTAAGCGACGATGAGGTCGACGATGGAGCATGCGGGTCCAGTAAATGCATATTCACACTGGCCTTGAAGATCCCAAGGTTGTAGGTTTCGGGAAATACAGACGCCGGCAGGCTGTTCATTCCTTAGCCGTTCGCATAATGAACGAAGAAGCAAATCGCTTCGTACGAGCAGATGGGATATCAACAAATGCAAAGCTGCAATGCAGTAGTAATAATATTACGTAAATACTATAATATATACAGAAATATAATACTTAATATATAATCAAAAATATAATAAACAAATAAATAACATCATATGCTAAAATGAAACTGCATTAGAATAAATGGTTAGGCAGTGTATCCACTCTGCAATTCGTAATGTTGACGAAGAAGATTTTTAAATATTGGCAGTGATTTTCTTATTTTTCTGACTCTTCCTTTTCTGCCTTTTCCTGTAATTTAGCACAAATGACAGCGTGGCTGGCCAAGTGCGCACCTAATACTATCTTATTATTTTATGTACTGGTTTTGGCGCAATATGGGCGCAATAGAAAGAAAGAAAGATAGATTATTTATTTCCAATAGCGCACACATACAAACAATTAGGTACAGAAGACAAAAATAATATTATACAAATATATTACAAAAAACGCCTTTGGCTCGTGTTCTTCTAAGTCGTGTTCTTCATTGCTGAGGGTCGTGATCATTCTAAGGAATTAACCACATAGAACGACTCTCGTGGCAGATTTAATGGAGTGGTTTGTCATTGCCTTCCCCATTTCACGCACTGGTTATCTCAGTGTGCAGGTTTCCTCACGATGTTTTCCTTCACCGTTTTGTTTCACTGCACCGTCAGAGCATTGGGTAAATGTATGTATGTCTTTGGAAAAAACCGAAAAACTAATTGGTACATAACATTGCATGGTTTAGAACTCGGACCTCTCGCTTGGGAGTCCGACGTCCTAGCCACCACGCCCCCGACGTTCTTGGCTCGTGTACTCGTAGCGGATTAAAACTCATAGCGCTAATTTGGTCCTTCCCGCACTAATTATACTTATATATTATCTACTATTTCTTGTAAGTACGACCCTAATTTACACGAACAAAAATAATGAATATAAACATAAAACGGCAGTTTTCGCAAAAAAATATTTCAATACAAATGTGAGATTGATTAGGATAAGTATCTAATTAATAAGTATTATGTATGTCCTAGCAGATCTATATCTAAATAAATGCCGATAATTTCCCTTCCTCATTTCACTGGTTATCTCAGTGTGCAGGTTTCCTCACGATGTTTTCCTTCCGTTTAGAACTGTCGGTAAATGTACGTGTCTTCGAAAAATCCTAATAACTCACTACCGCATGGGAGTTCCGGGTCCGAGACCAGAGTCCACATACATACAAACGTGTCGAATTGCGAACCTGTCCTTTTTTGTCGTCGATTAAAAATAAAACGGTTCAAAGATCAATGGCAAATGTGTTAGAAATCTTTCAGCGATTATTGCCGAGTGTCTGTCTGGCATCCATCTTGTACATTGTTTAGTATAGAAATACCGAGTTTCCAATAAACATAATTTCAAAGTTGTTATATCTACACGATTTTTTATGAAACCTGTAATTCAGAATGTTTCTTCTTTTTGTCGTGTGTTACTGGTTAGAGCCAGCTTATTGTCAGAGTTGTTTGGTCTCTGAAATTGTCATTTGAGAATTAAGATATTTACCAAATTGTCAAATCATTTTTCTAATAGAGCCGGCTCTGCGGCCGCTGCTGCAGAAACCCTCAAACGGCGCAAATATACCAATCTGTGTGAGACATACATATTTGAGCCGTTTGGGGTTGAAACATTGGGACCCTGGAGCCCGGGAGCGCACCGCGTCTTCAAAGACCTCGCAAAGCGCCTGGTCGACGTTTCAAAAGACCCAAGATCTGGCTCCTATTTGGCCCAGCGGATTAGCTTAGCTATCCAACGGGGCAACGCAGCCAGTCTCTTGGGTACACTGCCGGATGTGGGGGACTTAACCCAATTTTTTTATCTTTAGCTTTCTTAGCCTTAGTTTAGTTTTAGCTTTAGTATTATTTTAGTGTTATATTATATTTTTTCTAATTAATATCTTTGACTTTATCTAGAGTCAGACTGGGGTGCCACTCTTTTACCTTTTCTGCAGCAAAGTGCAATGCTATGTTTCGGTTTGAAGAGTAAGAGAGCCATCATCACCATCTCACGCTCACACACCCCTAACACACACCTCTCTCCCTCTTTCTCGATATCATTTCCTCTGCCGAAGGTTGCCTGGAAGAGATCGCTCTTAGCGATAAGGCCGCCTAAATTGTATTTCACTTTACTTTACACACGTTCGCTCGTTTGTTCACCTTACACAATAAATAAATATGTACTAACATTAAAATCTAAAAGACGCGTTCATACAACCTCAAAACAAATTCTCAAATTATCAATTCTTAAATACTCTTATATCCTCCTCCTCGCGTCGTAATCCTCAATGCTGAGGGTCGTGACCACCTTTAGGTATCACCTTCTGGCGGATGATCTTCCTCCATTTATTTCTGTCCCCGGCGGTGTGGATGGCATCGTGAAGTGTAGAGTCAAGGGTGGTGCGGACTTGGTCGGACCAGCGCATCGGACTACGTCCTCGAGGCCTCTTCCCTTCCATTTTCCCGGTCACAATAAGTTTTTCGAGGTTGTCACTGTCTTTCCTGGCAATGTGACCGAAATATTCGAGAATTCTACGAAGGCACTCGGAGGACAGTCGTGAGGTCATTTTAAGTTCACGTAGAATGGATACGTTGGGACGATGTGCTGTCTACGGAATTCGGAGCATTTTTCTCCAGCACCACATCTCGAAGGCATCCATTCTTTTGCGGTCCGCTGTTCTTAGTGTCCAAGTCTCAGCGCCATAAAAGAAAATGGAGAACACCAGTGAACGTACAAGTTTGATCTTGGTCTTGACGGAGATGTTTCTGTCCAGAAACAGATCTGCCCAGATTCTATGTAATTGAGACATTGCATTTTTGGCCATTCCAATTCTCCTCCTCACTTCTGTTTCGCAAGAACCATTGTTGCTGATGCTGGAGCCCAGGTATGTAAAGTTGTCTACTGATTCCAGGTTCAGTTATCCAGTGAGCTCCAACTTCTTGGTGCGGTCCACCACCATCACCTTAGTTTTGGACCTGTCTTATATAACGTTTTCCATAAACCTTGCACACCTACTACCTCTTTCTCGAAATCCTTCCCTCGCCTAAATTGTACTTCACTATTTCCTTTTCTATCTCTTGTTTGTTGTTTTATATTTGTGCCATAAAGTGTACTTTACTTTACTCTAAAACCTGTGTCAAACTGTAACAAAATTCAGATTTCGCACATTTATTTGTAAACGTGTTTGTCGCATTACGCCTTTTTTCCGCCTTCGCGTTGAATATGTAACAGAGACGGTTCCGGTCGGGCTCTGATTGCCGCATTTACCCTGTTTGCTTGACTCCGAAATTCCAATTGTTCTGTAAATTTGGTTATGCTCGTTGGGGAGTCGTGAATTTTGCTTTTGTTTAAAAAAAGTCAGTACTCAAACAAGTGCAGGAAGAACCAAATTGTCGCTACAAATGTTATTTGGCAACACGAGTTACCAAATAACAATGCAGGAAGAACCAGTGTTCTTTCTGCACTATACTGTCAGTACCCAGACTAGTGTAGAACCAAATTGTCGCTACAAGTGTTATTTGGCAACACAGAAAGTACACTGGTTCTTCCTTCACTAGTCTGTCAGTACTCAGACTAGTGTAGGAAGAACCAAATTGTCGCTACAAATGTTATTTGGCAACACAAGTCGTAGACGAGTGTTGTGGATGCACGAGTGCGACACGTGGTCTTCCCGCACGTGATATACACGATATTTTTGTAAATAAAATAAATAACCAAAGCAGTTAGCAGTCCATGTCGTTATATTATGTCCATGGACTCAAATGAATTAATTATTTTATCGACACTTGCCATTAGCTACTAACCCGTTTAGAAGTTGCTTGTTTGTTTATCGTATGGTTAGTGGCCAACCTATTTGTCAGAGTTGTTTAGGCCGCCAGTAGACCACTGACATGGCTTAACGACTGCTGTCGAACGATAACAACCGCGACCGACTGTTTAACGTGCTTTCCTAGGCATGGGGGAGCTCAGATGAATTATGCCACAAGCGGTCACCCATCCAGGTACCGACCGCGCCAACATCGCTTAACCTGCGTGCTCGCAACTAGGCTACGAGCTCCTTAAGAAGAAGAAGAAGTAATTACAACGTATTTAATTAGATGGAGATTTTCTTTCAATAAAGTAAAGTAATAATAGGTATAGTTTGTTTGTGTTCGGTATAATAGGCAGCGACTTGATTGTTGAGTACTTCCAATCGTGGGTAATTATTCCCGCACTCAGTGTGGGAATGTGGCCATTCCCGTACAGATTTCAGTTGATAAATATATCCATTTTTGAGTAGCTGTAGCTATAAATAATATACTGTAGGAACTGGGGCAGTGATAGTCGGTATTGTTCAATATTGAATATGCAATGTTGACCGTCGAGTCCTGCTCCTATTAAATTGCTTTGTTTATATCCACGTTCTTTTGTTCGATGGTTCGTCTGTTATCTTTTAGTTGATTATTGCATCAAGTCTTATTTAGTACAATATTATGTCTACTTGGTTGATTTTACTACCGGAAATGGGTTGAAATTACTATTATGTGTCATATTAAAAGAGTAAGCCATATACGTTTTGATACAATTGTGGCGACGCACGACGCGCGCCACTACGATACAGTACCTACTCACATCGGCGTAGAACGCGCTATCGAAATTTTCCTAGGATTTCGTATATATACGAGTTCCAAACATCCATAGTTGGACCAGCACATCTGGTCACCAGGCACAACACCCCGCCTGGTGGAAGATCTTCCCTGTTCCCTTTCATACAACTGACGTTACGTCATTCCATGTCCTCATCATAGCACGTTTCTACAATTGGTGACCCCTACTACTGGATCTTTCCTGCACAATTATATTTAATATTTAGGGCATTACAACATTTCTCGAAATTAATAAGAATGAATCATCACACTAAAAGCAACGTCTTCCATTCGAATGACGGTTTTTTTTAAAAAAAACATGGCAACAGTATTCATCTATTCAGTCTAATGAAATCAGAGATTCTAACAATCAGTTGCATGGAATATAGGAAACTATTCCCCATTTTACTATTAATAAATTGTGCGAGAAGAGGCAAATTGTCGCTACGAGTGTTATTTTCGAGTCGTAGACGAGTGTTGTGTATGCACAAGTGCGATAAAGTTTTCCTGCACGTGATATACACAGTAATTCTTATTCCACCTGCGAGAAAAAAAAGTAAATCAGTTAGCAGTCTATGTCGGTTTAGTCCAGTAACTTGGTTCACCGCACCAGATAACCGGAGCATTACTGTGGCGGCCCGGATATTATTAAGGGAACCCGCATTTCTGCGGTGGTTCACCAGAATACCTACGAATTTCAATTTAATTTAATTTATTTATCAGGTAAACACAACAGATTACAACCAGAGAAATTACAGAAAAATCAATATAAAGTTATGAACTAGGTCGTAACCCTTAACGAATTAACAATTAGCATATTCTTACTATAAATGTATCTAAATTCTTAACATATTTAATCTTTTTGATTTGTTGTTGATGTTTGAAGGATAGGAGAGCCAGCGTGATTACCGGCACATGAGATTACTCCATTTTAATTTTCAAGTCCTTGAGGTAAATAACTCCTTTCCCACATCCAGGCACCTTGGGGACCTGATGATGACCAGGTAAAAGTAATCTCCACAATGGTAAGTCAGAGGTTTCTTAAATTTTTAATGAGTTATCAATCGTGATTATGAAAAGAACAGAATTCCTTGTAAACGCTGAATTATCGTCAAATGCAACTTTACAAAAAAAATTATTGATATCCCATGTTGTAACCCATAAGACTATATACCGCTCCCACTGACATCCTGGGATAAGGGGTGAAATGAAAAACAGCGCTGCATAATTGGTACCCGATTATGTCAGCATTTGCTGATTTTCCCCCCTTTTGCCAAATATGCATAGATACTTACACATCATCATCAGCCTTTGAATGTCCCCACTGTTGGGTTACAGGCCTCCCCTTGCACAAGGGGGTACGGGCCATGATCCACCGAGCGGGCCCAGTGCTGAATGGTGGATTTCACACGCCTTCGGAAACTTTTAATTTCCTCAGACATGCAGGTTTCCCTACGATGTTTTCCTTCACCGTTAGAGCAGTCGGTAAATGAACATAAGTCTTCGAAAAAATCCGAAAACTCATTGGTACATGGCATGGTTTCGAATCCGGACCTCCGGCGTGGGAGTCCGGCGTCATAGTCACTAGACCACCGACGCTCTTTATTTAGGGCAATCGCTGCGGTTTTTTTAACACAGAAATGTAAAGTAACTTACGTAATTATCACCCATGTTATAATTTGAGGCTGTGCCGTAAGTAGCTCTGGGGCACAGATACTTGGTCAAAGGTTAAAGGTCGTCAGGTGCTAATATTTGTTAGTTCTCGTCATAAGACTTAAAATGCCCATACAGGAGCAGACTAAACATTAGCGTAAAGAATGCGTGCGCAAAACGCATACAGTTGAAATTTGGAAGTGAAAAGTTTTTTAGGCGCACCTTGCGCTCTTTCTGAACAGTAAACCAAACTGAACCGTCACGCTCGAGTCGGTGACGCTGACTCGGGAATACTCGGCTCCATTCGACATCAAGCGCGCTCGGGTCGGTGACGCTGAATCGGGTATACTCGGCTCCATTCGACATCAAGCGCGCTCGGGTCGGTGACGCTGAATCGCGTATACTCGGCTCTAGTCGTCATCAGCTGTCATCAGCCACGTTTACTGTCTAACAATATTGTCTATTATTCCTGTAGTACTTTTCCTGATTTTGTGTACAGTAAAGTGTTTCTATCTATTTAACAAGGAGTGCATAGTTTCATTGTTTATTTCTCTATGAAGATCTAAGTCGTGTTTTGCGTGGGTTTTTTTTGTAAGCTTTCACTTCTATCGTGTGGTCATAAGCACACCCTCTTTTATATAAATTAGTATGTACATTTTGAGTTTATTAGATTGCTCAGCGTGCTATGGAAAGAGCTATGCTCGGAGTATCTCTGTTGGATCGAATCCGAAATGAGCAGATTCGGCATAGAACAAAAGTTATCGACATAGCTCATAAGATTAGCAAGCTGAAGTAGCAGTGGGCCGGTCACATCTGTCGCAGAACCGACAACCGCTGGGGGAGACGAGTTCTGGAGTGGAGACCGCGTTTGGGCAAACGTAGTGTGGGACGGGCGTCCCTGATAGATGGAGCGACGAATTGTGCACGGTGGCTGGCAGCGACTGGATGAGAAGAGCCGAAGATCGTCCAGCAGTGGACTAGAGTGGGCTGCCGATGAGCTTCTTAGGTACACATTTTAAGTTTTGTGCAATAAAGTATATTCTATTATATTCTATTCTGCTCTATTTTATTCTAAACTTATTTGTATGGTGAAGTCAGTACTCGTATAGTAGTGAAGTGTAACGTGTCATGGAATAAAAGGATACATGGCATGAGTGTGAGTGAGATGGTAATATGTATTCAGTGTACGCGATCATGTTAGGTCTGCTTTGCTTAGTATATATTTTAACGTCTGTGGTTCTCGTGCCTCCGCCGAACGTCGAACGTCTGTCGCCCACAGATAATACTCTACTCACAACTTTGACAGCCCAATCGAAGTTGTCAAGTTATTTGAGTGACGGAAAAATTATTGCATTACATAGGGTACACTGAAAGTTTTGCGTTCCTGGCCGCTCACAAATGTTTGAATTTCGAATGATAATTTTTTTTAACAATTAATTTTTGGCGAGATATCGCTTGTCAATTGTTTTTTATCACAAGTCGGAGTTCGTCGTCCGTGGCAAAAATGGAATTAACGCGATTATTTTTTATGATTTTAAAAGTTCCCTTTCTCCGCAAGACTGCACTGCTCGTCTTCAAAATGCTTTTGGGAGGGAAGCACCTCATCTGAACACCGTAAGGCGTTGGTACGGTGAATTTGATCGTGGCCGTGTTTCTCTCTATGAAGAGATTCGTGAAGGTCGGCCCTCAACTGCGATCACTGAGGAAAATGTGGCTACTGTCAGGCGGATAATTGAAGAGAACCGACGTATCCCCCCTATGAGGAGATTCGACGACATTTGTGGATTGGTATGAGCCAAATTCAATTTTTTTTACATCAACATTTAAAAGTTAAGAAACTTTGATTCGCTGGATTCCTCATGAACTCACCTCAGAACAAAAACGGGCTCGTGTTGATTGGTGAAAAAAAAATGTTGTTAATGTACGACGGACGTTCAAATGCTGTTTATGACATTGTGACAGGAGCCGAAACATGGATTTATTGTTACGATCCAGAAAGAAAGCAACAATAAATATATTACTTTACTTATAAACTGTTTTATTTATGAGTTACGCAAAACTTTCAGCGTGCCCCACGTAATATGGGGGATGGCAATAGGGCTCCGTTTTCCCTTGGGGTTATTATGGATTGAAGTCGATGGCTGAGAGAATTTAAAAAGTTGAAGGGTCCGATTCTGCTATTTGAATGTAATCTCGATAGGAACTAAACTGCAGCGACTTGACGGTTTTCGCAAATTATGAATTGAAGACAATGGCTGAGAGAATTTAAAAAGTTGAAGGACCCGATTCTACTAATACAATGTAATCTCGATAGGAACTAAATTGATAGGAAAAAAAAAGAATTAATAGGAAAAAAAATGTATTGAAGTCAATGGCTGAGATAATTTAAAAAGTTGAAGGACCCGATTCTACTAATACAATGTAATCTCGATAGGAACTAAATTGCAGCGACTTGACGGTTTTCGCAAACTATGAATTAAAGACAATAGGTGAGAGAATTTAAAAAGTTGAAGGACCCGATTCTACTAATACAATGTAATCTCGATAGGAACTAAATTGATAGGAAAAAAAAAAGAATTAATAGGAAAAAAAATGAATTGAAGTCAATGGCTGAGAGAATTTAAAAAGTTGAAAGATCCGATTCTACGAGTACTAATTCAATGTAATCTCGATAGAAACTAAACTGCAGCGACTTGACGGTTTTCACACACCCTAGTCAGAAACTGTTTGATTAAGTCAACGATCGATCGGTCTATTCATATGTTTTGGTAAAGTACAGCACAATGCGATATGATGTTGCGTCCATGTACATTTTTACCATATCAAAGATCTACGGGAGGCCTGAACAACTCTGACAATAGGTTGACAACTAACCACACTACAAGAAAAAGAACCGAGGGTAACAATACAGTCTACAGTATCAACAACAAAACCACTGAAAATCATAAACTCCACTGAAAAAAATATATTCTACAAACCGTTAGTTCTCGAGATTCAAAAGTGGAGCACGGCTGCGTGCCAGTTCCCCACAATGGCTCTCCAGATGAGGACGGTCGATATAATACTCCTCGTATACAGGTAGTATAATGTACAGGAGGATGCAGTATAATTGGCACTGAATGCATCAATTCTAAGGCCAGAAATATTAAAACGCTCGCCGTAAATCGGAGTGAAATGAAACTATGTCTTTAATCGCGAGAAACGAGGGTACTTCATATTCAGTGGGTACGTACTTTCGACTCCATTCAACGTGTAACGATGGTGTAACGATCCATATCAACCTCCTTGCCATCAATTTCAACCTCATCGTCAGCGTTTATCTCACTTCATTTCGTGTTAGCATCTTCATTTCTTCATCTATATTTTCAAAATTCAAATCATATTACCATTCCATTTCTAAATTGGAGTCTATGTTGTATTTTGCTTAGTATCGAATATAGGCCAGTACTGAGACAATGGATCTCGGTACATCTGACGTCACCCAGTGGCCTAGTTAAAATAAAATAACAATTAGTTCGTTTTAGCAAATAATAATCTTCTTCTTCTTCAGATCCTAGAGCACCTAGTGGTGCATAGGGCTGAGACAATATTTTCTTTATCTCAGTTTCTTTAATAGGTAAAGGTTTAAGACTTGCAGGTTATTAGCCCACAGAACCGAGTACGTTAGTGGGGGTGCCACCTAAGGGCTAACTCACAAGCCCAGATTTGAAATCGGAGTTACCTTCTCCTAGTCAGGCTACTATCCGAGACTGTCGAAGCCCATATCCCCGGGCGTAAATGCTTATATTAGAGTGGCGGCACTGACTCGCCACTGTCATTCGCCTTCATCAAGTTTGCGCTCCATTTTATAGGGGTATACCCTGCCACAGGCTCCCCAGCGTCTCTCCGGTGAACCGCTCCATTGTCCGCGACTGCTTATTGGATATTCGCAACTAACTCCAAAGGGCCAATCGCTATCCGCAACCTGCGACGCGCGTGGTGGCATAGAGCTCTGCCCCTGGGAATTTCGCCCAGAATCAAAGCAGCAAATAAGCAAATAGTATTATAAATTATTAGTGGGCCGGTCACATTTGTCGCAGAACCGACAACCGCTGGGGTAGACGAGTTCTGGAGTGGAGACCGCGTTTGGGCAAACGTAGTGTGGGACGGGCGTCCCTGCGAGATGGAGCGACGATCTGCGCAAGGTAGCTGGCAGCGACTGGATGTGAAGAGCTGAAGATCGGGCTCAATGGCGCGCCCTGGCAAAGGCCTATGTCCAGCAGTGGACTAGAGTGGGCTGCTGATAATGATTATAAATTATTCTTTATTAATTATTATCTTACTAACTACTTAGGTATATGGACTGTAAATATCTGAATATAAAATAATAATGATGTGATTTGATTTGATTTGATTTACTGTGAAGTGATTGTCAATCGTGTGATCGTGTACTCTGCGACGGATTTTATAGGCCGTAACTTTAGTTTTACGGTCTGTCCTCTCCAACTAAGCTTTATTTTGTTCTGGACACAAAGTCTCGAAACTAAACGAACATTTACTTAGTAAAATATTGTCAGTAAGTAGGTATGTAGAGCATTTTTTTCCGAGAGACAATAAGTCATTCACTTCGAATTAACAAATATTTGATCTGATATTTAGTACTTAATAATGTTGCTTTATGTAACACCTGCTTGAGAAGTGGCCTTTTTTCAACTGTTAACTGTATGCTAATTTTTGAGAAACATTTGTTTGACACCTATGTAGTACCATTGTGATGTGAGTGCGAAAAATTGGCAATTGCAAACTTAATGACATTTTTTTTAACTCTCTATAAATCTTGTAGCTCTATTACTTCTCAATTATTCTCGATTTTAAGTAGTACACGTAATTCTTTCGTAGGTTATCCCTTCATTACGCTCTTATGACCCTTGTTACAGCACTTACCTGTCTAGAATTCCTCTAGCGCCGGTTAGAGATGAGCAAGAATGGAACCAAAACCAATAAATTAACTTGATTCGGATCTTTCTTTTGGTCTCGAGTTTGGTTCTTAAAGAATAAAAAACAACTTATACTTACCTACGTTAGAAATATTCATAATTATTAAGTTAAATCTACGGTTATATTTATAACTGGGTTCGATTGACTAATCTCTCGATCCCTTCGAGCATTTAAACCTGCCCGCTCGAGCTCGCGATGCGCTTGCAGCTCCAAGCCCACCCGACCCGAGGTCCTGCGCCGGAGCCGTGCGATGTCATCATGAAGCAAATAACCAATGGAGCACCGATGGTTACATTTCTCCCTACTAACGAAGAAAATTCACGAGGGGAGCGGAGGGAAGAGCGCTGCACATCGCGGCTACCATTGGCTAACACAGCTGACGTCACAAACAAACACAATCGCGTACTGATAGCGTCTAGAGTGCCGCGAACATTATAGGAAATATACTGCTAATGTTCGGCGCGCGGGTCGCCCGCATCTGCAGTCAAGTGGTTCTATAGGCATTGGGTGACATCGAAGAAGAACGAACTGCTTAGCCAATGAGTGGTGAACTAAATTGAGCGGTTCTCGGCGGTGACCTAAAATGTCCAATTGTGAGTGACCACTACCGGTTATGAAGTTAAAACGTCAGCAAAAGAACATGATAACGTAGATATCGACCCGCCCGCGTTGTTCGCACATTTTTACATAGGAAGGCACGTCGAGCTTTTATAAAATCCTAAATAAAATACGGATTCTCACTAATGAAAGTCGGAAGTCCTCCTCTGTGTACTCTCTGTGACTCAGCCGATACTAATCGGAAGACTTCCAACTTTCATCAGTGAGAATTAATATTTTATTTAGGTTTTTATAATAGTTCGATGAAATTGAAAACGTTTATTTAGCACTGTAAACATCAGAATATAGCAAGTACACAATACAGACGTATACAAAGATATAATACATGCAGCACAAAACATCTGGTGTGGTACAGTGCCAAAAAGGGTACACCGGCTCAGCATAATGCTGAGGCAAGCCACAGCGCTGATTTTCAGCTGGCCCCTCAGCGACTGCACGGACGAAGAAAGCAACAAACAGTGTGTGCGTGTTGTGTTGTATGAATGAGGATATTAGTGTGTATAAGAGGTACTGAATGTGTGGAAGGTAAGGGCGATGTGCCTTCCTATGTGAAAAGAACTATAATGGGCCACTTTTATTTATAATTTTTCTGTGAGACCGAAACTTGCCCGTCACTAGCCCGCCGCCATTGCTGGACAATTTACGAGCGTTGAATGTTTTACGGGTTCCGTAACTTTATTGAAGTGTTTAGTACGCCCACAGTGTTGCGTACTCTTCATTATTACATTGTATGTGACTGTTGCCGTGAGGATATTGATTTTATACAACACCTGCTCGATAATTGGTATTTTACTTGTTTGTTAACTAAACGTTAATTATGACATGAAAGTGAATTTATTTTCTGGATTTATTTCTCACAGATGTGTCATAAAATATCGTGTGTATCACGTGCGCTAAAGGTCTCATTGTCTTACGTCATGCTCACATGTCACAACCCTCGCCTAATGGCTCGTGTTGCGACCTAGCACTCATTCATTGCGCAATCCACGACAATGTGGCCCTTATCGCACTAGTTACGCAATGTACTACTGAAAACGGTGTCTTGTGAATTACCACTGTAATAAGTTATTCTGATAGCGCATTACCCGAATTGGATCTTGAGCCTCCGCTACCGTGAGTTGCAAGAACCGTCCTTAACATTCAGGCTTCTTTAAATTTTGTGTCCCTTATCTAGAGCTATGGCGTAGAAAGGGATATCATGAATTTTAATGAAGATTTAACTTTGAGGACGTTTCGTGCAACTGACGGTTACTCCTCAAACCGAAACAGCAATGCAAGCTACATACATTTTTGTATTTACATATTTATTATAGGATATTAATTATTTATTATCATCAGCAGCCTATTAATGTCCCCACTGTTGGGGCACATGCCCAATGCTGATTGGAGGATTTTACATACCTTCGGAAACTTTTCATTTCCTCAGACATGCAGGTTACCTCACGATGTTTTCCTTCACCGTTAGAGCAGTCGGTAAATGTACGTAAGTCTTCAAAAAATCCGCAAAACTCATTGGTACATGGCATTCAGCATTGCATGGTTTCGAACCCGGACCTCCCGCATGGGAGTCCGTCCACCCACGCTCTTTATTTATTATAATATCAATCAAACTCTACCTACAAGTTATTTTAATTATAACCAATTGATTTGAGAGTCATTCAATTAATTAATAGATAATTTGAATTACATTTTATCATTAATTGAAAGCCACTCGCACTGTAACAGTAACGATAATCCAAAGTACCCACTTGAAACGGTTTCATATGAAAGTACTTAAGTACCTACTTAGAGCGTCGGTGACGTCGTGGGTAGGACGTCAGTCTCCCATGTGGGATATCCGGGTTCGAAACCAGCCAATGCCATGTACCAATGAGTTTTCTCGGAAGACATACGTACATTTACCGACTGCTCTGACGGTGAAGGAATAAATCGTGACTAAACCTGCACACTGAGATGACCAGTGTGTAAAATGGGGAAGGCAATGGCAAACCACCCCATTAAATCTGCCACGAGAGCCGTTTTATGTGATTAATTCCTTAGAATGATCACGACCCTCAGCAATGAGGAACACGACTTAGAAGAAGTACCTACTTGAAATAAAATTGATGGTGAGTGCCCACATCACAACTTAATATTGTACAGTAAGCACAAGCATACTTAAAATGATTCCAAAGGTGGTATTACTGTGCTGGGTCAACCTGGGGTTGACCAACCACAGAATAAATAAATAATAAATAAAATAAATCATTCGTTTCCCTTTTTGTTCCATTATATACAATGTTTTTAACTAAAAAATGTTTCAAGTTTAAGTCAAAATATTGTACTTTGTTGACACAAAGTTTGTCTTTTAAAATAATAAAAATAAATACTAAAGTAGTAGTAGTTAAACTGGAAACTCAAAATTATTATTAAATATCGAATTATATTATAAAAATAGAGATTGACAATTGAGGAATTATAAAATTTGATTACTAAATTATTAAGTTATGGACATTAAATGCATAGCTGGCCAAAAAAATGCACACCCAGATGTGGAGGAACCAGTGTCTGCTGATGTACTACCGATCTCTCTCTCTCTAAAGGCTCTCGTGTAACTTCGATAAACAAACACCAATACTAAACGTTAGCAGTTTTACGGCTCAGGCTACCAGCCTTTTTGACATTAAAAAAATGGCCCGTTCATAGAGCGCCATCTAGCAAGCCTCTTGGAACCAATCGGGAAACCTCTCACATGTCCTCAAGGTCAGCGGCGCATCGAAAACAAACAAAAAAGTATTATTCATTGTGTCCGTATCCAATTCATCACTACATCTCATCTCAGAGCTAAGCGTAGGAGTAGGATATGTAAAAAATATTAAATAACACTCCTGGAACGCCGCCAAGACTGATTCTCGTTGGCACCGCACCTGTGCGGTGCAGGAACACGGTACGGCAAGGCTGTATCTGACTTTTGTCTGCTATCGCCGCCGCCGTGTCTTTGAATTGAAGCGTTGCTTGGGACGTAGAAACATGAATGTACAAGGTATAATTCATGATTAGACTTAAATAATATAGGTACTGTTTCACGATATTTTTATTGTATTTTATTAATTACGACGTTTTATTAATTACGTATTACGTTATTTGACGAGTGGCCCACGCGTTGACTACTCATCGACGACTACTTCATCATCTACATTTGAATTTTGAAAACCTACTATATGTAATACGATATAAAGCTCACATTTCAATTATTTGCTCTGCGTTGAGTTCGTGCCGGGTTCGCGTCGAGTTGGTCATCAATCAACTTACATGGACATCCTAAAGAAGGATCTAAAATTAGTTTTTCGATATCTCAACAAACACCATAGATATTAATGGTTAAAGTTAGTATTGGAGAGATGCTCTGTCCCTTTTTCGCAAAACAGTCAAGCAAGTAGCCAAGATCTGCTTGTATGGCGCTAGGGAACATTGACGTCATACTTATTGCCGTTTCTTTCTACCGTTCAGATATTTGATTGCCTGTAGCTATTTTATTTTTCAACGTATTTTAATTGTGTTTTCACATTTGACCATCAATTTATGACTATTTCTTATTTTTTAAGAAATGCATTTAATATTTGATACTTGGAAACTACCCTATTGTTAAAGGGTTGTTTCCTGTTATAAAATAAATCTGATACAATTTTTGTAGAGTACAAAAAACTCTACCACTTTTTACCCACGACGGAACGGAGAAGATATATGCGTTTGCCAAAGAGGATGTTTGTTTATGTGTTTGTTTGTTTTTATATTTTGAGAGTATAGTGCACCTCCCGTACCTACTTGGACACCGCGGTACCGACGTGTTGCGGCGGATAATATAGCACATACCGTCATAATGATAATTTATACTGCCACTGAAATAACAATACGTGCACTCCGCACTGAATGGCGCTTCTGGGACAAGCTCATTTGTTCGTACGAGGTGTATTGAAGGTAATATCGTTATTTCTTCTTTTTCAGTGGATTTCTGGTCACTGTTAGGACATCTTCTTCCTTCAAACGCCACTTAATTTCGTCCTGAGCTAGTCTCATCCACAGTTTGTCGTCTGTTTTTTGACCACTTACCACCAGATGGTAGGTCTTTTTGTCTGCTTCACTGCAACATTAAAAATAGCCATTACCCCACCGACACTGGTTGCTTGAGACCCTTAAACCTGAGACCCTCAGTAATCGCCTGGTAACATACTTGGCCTGGGACCTCAATACGTTGTCTGAAGTCCATTCGCTCAAATAGTCTCTCTTTGAAAATGCCGCCCGCGCTAGCGCCGCTACTAGTCAAACTATGCCGCTGCGACAACCGAGGATGTCGACAGCCGCGTACACTTTCCTATTTTATGATATTTAAACACCTGCAGTCACGTATTTCGTTTGGGAGTATTGTAGATTATTTAAGGAAATGGACTACACTAATATTCGTATACGTACGTTTGTAAAAAAATAAAAACTTAACATGTCACATATATAATATAATATAATGAGTGTGTTACGTTTTTATTTTTTACAAAAGTCAGATACCTCTATTAGTAGGCAAACGACGAATAATTGGCTGTAGTGAAACGTCAAATTATCCACAATTAAGGTCTCTTGTTGGGAACATTACACTCGCTCCTGACTGGATTGAATAGCTCCTGATTATTTGGGTAAATGCTTTGGGAGCGAAGATGTCTAGGATGTTTCATGTCAATGTATTGATTATGCAAATATTAGCCATCATAATTCCAGTAGATCCTGGCACAGGAACGCTTAGGGAGGACAGTCTGCCTCTAGCTAAAGTGTCTGTTCTGTCTGTCTGTCAAAATTCTACAATGAGAGGTTTTCCAATTGGTTTCAAAGGGCAATTTTTTTAATGTCAAAAAGGCTGGCCAGAGCCGTAAATATGCCAACGTTTACTGTTGCAGTTTGTTTATCGAAGTTCCACTAGAGCCTTTAGATGTGGGAGCAAGATCGCGGTATAGCAAATTATGTTTTATCCCTCTTTATCTACGCATTTATTTCATTTTAGATACAATTTGAACGCGTGACGCGTGAATTGTTATTGACTGACAGTGACAGATCGCCCCTACGTGCGAGAGCCATCTATGACAACAAAACGAACTCAAAAAACAAACAAAAAGAAAACCTCCCATCCAAGTTCCCATTGAAGTCTATGGCGAATGCATTAAGGTTCATTTCAGATACATTAGCTAGAGACTAACTATACCACTCTCTTACCTATTTCTGCCGCAAAGCAGCAATGTTTACACTGCTGTGTTGTCAGAAGGGTAAAAGACCAACTGCTCACTATTCAGGTGCGATGTTTATGGGCGACTCTCTTACAGGTTATAACTTTATGTTGATTTTTCTGTAATTTCTCTGGTTGTAATCTAACCTAACCTAATTAATTAAATGAGGGATTTTCCATCTTAAGTTTCTGCCATTCGTGGTAGATGGCGCTGTAACTAACAGGAATGTCAAAGTGACAGAAGATAGATAGAAATAGATAGATACACTTTATTGTACACAAATACAGGAATAGTAGCACGATATGAAAGGCGGTGAAGAGTTGTTTTGATTTAATGTTTTTTCATTGTATAGTAGGCTGTCTACCAGACAGCTTTTTCAAAAAACATAGAAATTCATCGAACTAATCAGTTCCCAGTGATAAAATAAGAACTATGAGAAAATAACAAAGAATTCGACGTTGTTTTTTTTTTAAAGGCAAAGGGAACTGAGCCCATACAGCCATTTCTGATGTAAACAACTCTTTCAAGTCTTCATTAAAATGCTGGTGTGACACATTTCAATGCTATCTGGGAGAATCTTCCACGCTTCTGCGCCATCCGAACCAAATAAGAAGGCGTCCCGGACGCAGTGTGGCTCTTCAAAATCCAGCCAAGTACGGATCGGGCTGCAGCGTCTTATTTGACTTTAATTCACTGTCCCACACATTATTCACATCTTGTCGAAGTTTTTCGAGCAAGAAACACCATTCTTACTAGAAAAGCACTACTGTAAAACAATTTGCAAGACAAATCGAAACAAAGCTGACGTGGACGCCACAAAAGCGCGGGAGAAACCAAGAATTCGACGATCAAATAATAAAAAAGAAAGTTCATTTAAATTCAAATTTTATGGCCTAGGTACATACATACTAAGTATTAAGTATATTTTGGCACATTTTGACATTCCAGTATACAATCAGCGCCATCTACGGAGTGATTGGAAGCTGCCGGAAAATCCCTTATTGAAAAACTGCCTCAGTCTTATTCTAGTTTATCGTTAAGACCCTATTTCACCACAATTTGCCTCGGGAAGAGGCCAATTACGCAAACTAGTCGAAATTCCAGCTCGAACGAGTGCTGGAGGAAGCGCCTGACGCCGCGAAGTGCGACGTGAATGTATTGCGGAAAACGTGCTAAACTGCTGTGCGAAAATCCAAAACAGCCATACACCATCGGTTCTCACATTAAAGTCGTTTGTTCCCTGACCAGACATGTAAAAACTACAGAATTCGGACTACGGGCGCCCTCTCCTCTAGAATGATGATGTCAGCACTGACAGCAAGTCAAAGGGTTTGTGCAAATGCACTTATAAGAATAAGAATAGAAAAAAAATGAGAATACCCTCCCCAGCGACGTCCTAAGCCGATGTCCGTACCCACCTGGGTGCCCTTAGGCAGTCGCTTCTTATAGTAGTTTTTAAGTCCTCCTCCAGGCTGGAGCGCACTTAGCGCTCGCCCCCAAAACCCCGGTGAAGCTGTAAAGGTCATTAGGACCAACAGCATAAGTCATTTCGGAAGATTAAAAAAAAGAAAAAGAATGAGTTTATTTGTGCGGTAAGATGACAAAGCATTCATACACCAGTAGGAACTTCATAGGTTATATTAAACTAAATAAAATTAGTGAGCAAATACATATATTATATACGTTATATTTCCATACATTTGACAGTTCAATGTCCGACTACTGTATGGGAAAATGCTCACATCGCCTGCGCCAACTGGCAGACGCGGTTTCCATATAAAACTTCTCTAGCGAGCAATCTACTTAGGGTGAATTTTAAAATATTTGATAGAAACTTTCGCTATATTATTTTTTCATAGCGAACTCACAGACAGGCTGTAAAAGTAGTAAGGGCGTTTGAGAGGTTTTTTATATTGCTGGAGAGTTGAAGAACTTATACCCATAAGTTCTTCAACTCTCTTTCATGGAGGGCCGCCGCCGCGAGTGTCTGTATCACACTGCAGCGATTTTGAAACCATAGAAATTTAGAAATCTGAAAAAGATATATCTATGGGTTCGGTCCGATTCCGTTTCAAAATTGCTTCAGTGAAAATAAAATAATAATAAAAATAAAAAAATATATAAAATAATAATATTTTTGAAATAAATAATCTTTCTTTCTTGCTTTCTGTGTGCTAAATACGTTACTCAAAGGTTTTGACCAAAGAGCTTCAATAGTAAAATCGTTTTCGGTATCCACTTCTAATTAGTCCTAATGTAAAGACGCAAAATACTAAGTATTAGTAAGGCATTATATTCCAGAAATTATTGCATTTTTTTTTAATCATAAATATTTATTTTATAACAACGCTATCCAACGTGGTAATGCTGCCAGTATGGGGTACCCATTTGGACGGGGGTCGATTCAGGATCGGGAGTAGTAAGTAATGACTACGTTTTTTTAAAATGTATGTACCTATATTAATTTATTGTTAATTCTAAATATATTAACATTAAATAATGTATTAATTTGCTACGAATAAAAAAAACCTTATTTATATACAATTTATAACATAATTAAATATATATAAAAATCATTCGTAGTCTCCAGACTCCGGAATAGTAAAAGTTTTTCTGGTACTAATTTTAAAATGACTTATTTGCTAAAAAGGAACGGCGATTAAGTGCCCAAAAAAATAAAAAAATATACATTTTTAAGTATAATAAGTAAGTATTACATTATGTAAAGTACATTTTTACTAAATATTTTTTTTCCTCTACCACCGCCAAATTAAAAATAATAAATGTTCATATATCTATTATCAAAATTTTGTTTGAAAATACAATGACATTCCTCTTGACTCTGAGCATCTACAATTTACAAGAAAAATATAACGATTACAAGACGTTATAGGCGTCTTAATCTCGTTAGCAAAAAAAAAAGAATGGCTCCGTAGTAGGGGCCCGTTGGCATATAGCCAAATTCAGTGTTACGTATAATGGCATGGGTGCCAGTAATCTTTTTTTGTGAAAATATAGTATTACCGCGTTTATTTAGTGATACGGGCCTCTTATGATATCCAATTACTAATTTGGTAGGTACAGTCGATCACAAGCTGTAGTATACCATCTGTCAAAAATCTTCGATTAAATCTCAACCTTATGTCTGCGCACTAAGATACATTTCAGATTCTTAAATTTTAACGTTTTGGGTAGCTTAATACAATACAATACAAATATACTGTATCGCACACCCGGGACAAAACACAACATACAACATAGAGAGAGGTACAATACAATGTGCAGAAGGCGGCCTTATCGCTTTAAGCGATATCTTCCAGGCAACCTTCAGGTGATGGAAAAATCATAAGATACATAATATACGGGTGCAAAAGGCGTATGAAATAGATACTACCCTCAAATAAATAACAATAATAAAAAATAAAAAATGCAAACCCTTGCAAGCTGCAATGCAGTAGTAATAATATTACGTTAATACTATAATATGTACAGAAATATAATACTTAATATATAATCAAAAATATAACAAATTATTTATTTATTTCTTAATACAAATACAATACAAAACAAATATACTTTATTGCACACCCGGGACATAAACAAAACATACAACATAAAGAGAGGTACAATACAATGTGCAGAAGACGGCCTTAATGTTGGTATCCAATAAAAAATAAATACATCATTTGTAGATCTCTGAAATAAAACAATCAAAACCAACACAGATAGTTATGTATTCCATTTCCAGGTATATTGTCGAGAGTGTTCTTAACTAGATCTGATAAAAATTAGACCAGTGGTTTCCAAGATCTTGGAGTATCTTTGATGTCAGATGAGATCTCTATAACGGAAATAGCTAGACAGTTCGAATTTTTGCTCAAATATTCATGTTCTTGCTGTGATTCCGAGGTCTGAAACCTTTAGGATCTGGTGATGACCAGGAAAAGTAAGCGAACTTCGATTTCACAGTATGAAACTTGAAGAATTTGAAGATTAACAGCCTGCCGAAACCATAATAGTTAGATGGGGTCTTCACGAACTAAAGTTGTAGGGAATCCTGAGACGTTTCAAGAGAAAAAAATTTAGAGATGGCGGCCAAAAAAAGATTTGTAGAGTGAGGGTAGGCCGAGCTCCGCGTAGGGCGAAGCCCGGAGTGTCCCCCGCCTTCAGTATTTTTAGCAATGCTAGATGAAAACTGGATCAGTAGTTCTAAGATCTTGGAGTATCTTGGGATAGTTAGGTGGTTCGAGTTTAAGCTCAAATGTTTACGACCACAATGCTCTTCCCACGTCTGTAACCTTGAAGACCTTGATGATGACCAGGAAACAGTAAGGGGATTTCCACCATGGTAAGTCCAGGATTAGTTACATTTTAGAGTAACTCCCCCTCCATCTATAATAACTCTAACTCTAATAACTTAGAGTTATTAATTATTATAGATGGTGCCTACTTTACAAAAGCTGCCTCCTTATCTGCTTAAAGCTATAAGGCCGCAAATTGTATTTGTATTTAGTATCTTTTCTTCTGTCCTGTATTTTTATCCTGTGTGCATTAAAGAATATTTGTATATGTATTTGAACAGAAATGTGCAAAGATTTTCTAAACAAATTTAGCGCCGGGGTTTAGATTCAATATGACATCAATTAGGCAATAAAGGCGTCCCCAGACGGGCGGTAATGGCGTCTAACCGCGGCAAATCGCCTTAGCCGAGAGCGGGAGCGGGAGGTAGCCGAAAACCGCCGATATTATGGAATAGCGTAGATGGGAAACACTCTCACGTTTATTAATGCGTATTACCTGACCTCTGTAATACCGCTGTAATATCGGAAGATTTATTAGTCTGTCGGGTAAAAAATATGGCAGTATGGTCGGTGCAGTAGATTGATATTACTTTACGTATTTCACGATTTGAAATAGAAGTGAGTGAAATTTTTAAATTTCTTTCTATCTTTGACACACAGGCTTCATATTGAGGCCCAATTCGCCTAAATTACAACGTTTATAGTTCTATTTCTATCCGATTTCAATTTAGTTTTCGTTCCAATTCTATTTGGACACCAAATCGAATTCTGTTGACGCATAACTCTACCACTGCCACCTTTCGATTTAGAAGCGTTTTGTTACCGTTCAACTGCGATTCAGTATAAACTAAACGTTTTATTAGAATGCACCAATACGTTACTGTTCGATCGATCGTTGACTCGATCGGAACTTAACTGAAATTGGATCGTTAGTGGATAGTAGCATACGAAACATGTCATAACGATGCAGTTTAGATTATATTTAGTTACGTTGTATTTAGTGGAATCGATCTCCAGTGAAACTAATCTCTTGGTTTCTCGCGTCTGTTAAAGCCATCGTAATCTAGAAAGTGATCGTGCAGGTTAAGCGATGTTGACGCGGTCGGTACCTGGATGGGTGACAGCTAGTGGCATATTTCATCTGAGCTCCTCCGTGCCCCGGAGAGCACGTTAAGCAGTCGGTCCCGGTTGTTGTCGTTCGACAGCAGTCGTAGGGCAATGTCAGATGCCTACGGGCGGCCTGAACAACTCTGGCAAGTAGGTTGGCCAATAACTATACGATAAGCAAGCAAGCAAGCTTATGTTTGGTACAATTTCCTAGTGTAGAATATAAAAATATTCTAAGTAAAAAGTACACGGAAAACAATTTCGTAGCAACCCTTTCTTATCATGTTTAAAAACGATAGGTCGGGATGGGAGTGGACCTGCGGCGGGAAGGGTGTCAATTTCGCGACCCACTGGTCCGAGAGAGCCGATTGGGAAGCTCTGATGACTACGCGGGCGTGATTAAACGACGTGCGACGGGCGAATGTGCGCGCTTTTGTCTTAAGGAGTTTGTTTGTAGTCTCTTTATTGTAAAATTAATTGAAAACGTTTATTTAGCACTGTAAATACCGGAATATAGAACACAATTCAGAAGTATACAAAGATTAATACATGCAGCACAATCAGCGCTGTGGCTTGCCTCAGCTGAGCTGAGCTGGTGTACCCTTTTTGGCACTCTAGCACACCAGATGTTCTGTGCTGCATGTATTAAACTTTGTATACTTCTGTATTGTGTTCTATATTCTGGTGTTTACAGCGCTAAATATACGATTTCAATTTCACAAAACATCAGGTGTGGTACAGTTCCAAAAAGGGTACACCAGCTCAGCATAATGCTGAGGCAAGCCACAGCACTGGTTTTCAGCTGGCCCCTCAGTGACTGCACGGACGAAGAAAGCAACAGTGTGTGCGTGTTGTGATGTATGAATGTGTACACAAAAAATACACAGAAAATAAAAACATTAAAATATGTACAAAGGCGGGCTCATCCCATAGGGATCTCTTCCAGCCAACCTTTGATTTAGGAGAGTTTAGACTACTTTTTGGTGGGTAATGTTTGGAGTACAATAAATAATAGAAAAAATAAAATAAAAATAAAAAGTTTATTTACTTACACAGGGCACAAAAAAGGACCTCCGACTTACAAACTAGGTCGAAAACCTGTATCTTGTAAGTCGGGATTCCGTCGCACTTTCTGTGCAAGCAAATTACAAGTTATATTCTTAACCTAAAAGGAATTTGGAAAATTTAATCATAAAGGAATTTAGTAAAGATAATGGTAATAATGAGTATGGGTGGGGGGGGGGGGGGGGGGGGGTGTTAGACTGTGTAATAAGTAAGTATAAATAAATTACAATAATTATATAGTAGATAAATTAAATACATACTAAACAATTGTAATGATATATACATATTATTATATATTTTTTCGAACTGCCAATTGCTGTTGGTCCTAATGACCTTTACAGCTTCACCGGGGTTTTTGGGCGAGCGCTAAGTGCGCTCCAGTCTGGAGGATGACTTAAAAACTACTATTAGAAGCGACTGCCTAAGGGCACCCAGGTGGGTACGGACCTCGGCTTAGGACATCGCTGGGGAGGGAGGGGTCGGGGAGAAGCGGCCTGGAACATGCCGATAGCGCGTGTAAGTGCCAGAAGCGGGTCGCCGCCCGCGCCGGCGCGGGCGGTATGTAGATGCGGTGTGTGAACTACTATCGGGTGGGGATGATATATACAATTCAGTGTTCAGGCACATTCTATTTGCGTTCTATTCCTTTGAGAGGTCGACAGGTTTTATGCGGCAGAATGATAAGAGGAAGGAGATAAGATGTATGTCGATCTGTCAAAATGTCATGGAATTGAACGCTTATAGAACGTGTCTGACTGAGCCTTTAGACGCGGACACGAAAACTAGTTTAGTTTGAAAAATAGTTTAGATACGATATGTTGTTGGGTTCCTGTTTCCGCATTTAGACATGCATATAAGAGTATGTTACTAACTTACATGAAAATATGTGACTGTGTGTGGGTGTGACTTATCTTATCTCTAAGATAGATCTTATAAAACAAACCCAATATTTTTATCAGACCTAGTTAAGAACACACTCGACAACATTTTCTATTATAAAAACCGGGTCCAAATCTGATCATCCGTTGTTAATTTATGATGCCACAGACAAACACACAAACAGACAGACAAACGTGTAAACTTATAACACGCCTTCTCTCAATCGGTCGGGGGTTAAAAAACAGTAAATATGATAGATACTTTATAGCACAAAACTTAATGTAAAAAAAAATTACATTAAGTTTTCTGCAAGTTTATCCCTGGACTCTATCTAACACGAGGTAAATTTTGTATAGACAGTTCGCAAGATAACCAATATAATGAACTTATGATTGTTTGCAGCGTTATTTAGTGAACGACCTATAGACATTTCGAATTTATTGAAAAGAATTTCCCGATGAACGAATTACGTACGTAGGTACGTCTTTGATTTTGGACGAAGAAAATTAACATTCCAGTACTTACACATTTAAGGTTCTTCTTTTACTTGTTATTATACTTTTCGAAAAATACGAAAACTTATTGGTACATGGCACTGCACGGTTTCGAACCCGGACCTCCCGCATATCCACTGTACCAAGCATTTTTTTTTATATATGTAATTGGTACAGCTTGTACACTGTTATACGTCATTTTTTTCCATCAATATACATGTAACAATTTAAGAACTTATAATAAACAATAATAAAAATCAAGAAGAATATAAATCAATAATAATAATAATAATTTTTTTCTCCGTCAATTAATGAAAAAGAAACCATTTTCGTGCCATTGGCACTACAAACAAATAAATAATCAACAGTGTTGCCATGCATCTCTGTCAGTCATAAAGTCTGGCACAGTATAGTATGCTTTACGAGACAATTTTTTAACAGCGTTTATAATTATTTTTTTCAAATAAATTCAAAATTCTTGACTAAATTAAGAATAAAGGCAAGTCTTATCTGACATCACAATCATTTGGTGTGACTGTACCCAGCTAGTAGTTTTACCATTTTTTCTCGTAGAAGTATGAAGCAAGCGGCTCTAGACCAGACGAGCTGTATACAAAAGCTGTATAGACTGCGCCATTCACTACGTCGTGATATTATCACCGCCGCCTCGCCTGTTCCGGCGTTTGTCTCTCTACTGAAAACTAGCTAGGGTTGGCAACATTGTACAGCTCAAAAAATCCTTATGCATTGCTCACACCTAAGTGACCAAGCGACTGCGAAACGGTTGCGTTTCTACGTCTGCAACGCGAAACTAGTCATCACACCTAAGCGACCGCGTCGCGCCACACTCAAATGTCAATTCACGTCAGGTCCTATAGAAATATCGGCGACTCCAAGAAGATTACATTTATTTATAAGAAGCTAGGATTAGAGCGTCGGTGGCCTGGTGCCTAGGACACCGGACTCCCATGCAGGAGGTCCGGATTCGAAACCGTGCAGTGCCATGTACCAATGAGTTTTTCGTATTTTTCGACTAGTGAAAACTAGTCCTCTGTACAGAACTACAGCGCAGAACGAGAGTCATGATCTGCAAAGCTTCGTGGCAAAGAGCTTTTTTAATATTGAAACTTTTTGGTAATCTGTGAATTCCGGCGTTTGTTTCTCTGCTGAAAACTAGGTTGGCAACATTGAGGCTAATGAACCCAGAGCCGTAAAAGTAAATATAAAATAAGAATGGCTCAAAATTGTTGAAACTTTGTTCAGAATAACAGAATAATATCTATTAAATACCTAAGTAAATACTGGTACTACCTACACATCTCGAAGCCAAATTACTTCTCTAAAGTTAATTAAGGCGAGGTTGTCCGCACACAAGCGCCGCCAATCGAATCAAAAATACTACTTAGGATAAGTAGTATTTTAGAGTTTTTTCAGAGTGCTTTCGGGTAAGTTTTTTAAATAAAACTTAGTATTGAAACAAATATATATCTTTTTCGATTAGCGGCGCTAGTGTGCGGAGAACCTCGCCTTAAGTCTTTCTTAATTAGAGAAATATCAGCTCCTTCAGGGCTTCGGTATCCATTATCCTTCCCTCGTAGGGCCCGAGGTGGGTAGATCAATTAGTTTGTTCTCTTTCATGTATTTATTTTAATTTTAGTTGAAAACATGAAGGTATTTTGATCCATCACGGTGGCAGTGGGCGAAGGTTTACACTTGGCACTTTACCGAAGTATGGAAAAGTATCACATCCTGTTCTTTTCTATACTGTGGTACTAGCCTATTCCTTTTATAATTACCTACATCATAGGGCTGACACAATTTAATTCATTCATTTAAAAATATTATCATTAAGTGAGTACTTATGAGCAATTTGAGCATTGTATTAGTATGGGCGTGAGCAGGGTGGCTTATTCCCATTGTTTCGTAGACAAGGAGGTTGGGTGTTGACTCCCCCCTTCCCCCCAATTCAGATGCAAAATATTGCTTTGATAGAAAATATTCAATTTTATTCCAAAATATCCTAATTACTCGAGTTCCACCGAGTTCATTGAATATTGTTCAAAGTTTGTTTAATTACACGATTGAAAATACCCCAAGCAAGATCCATCTGCCTATTTCCCGCTTTCCCCCCTCCCATGCAATTTACCCTAACCACCACGGTTTTTCTCTGGTCTTTCACCACCAATTTCGTATTATACCAAAGTTATCCAGAAACCTTGATCAGATAGCGGTAGTGAATCCGGGTACGACCCCGAGTCGGTGTATGAGATCATTTGAGATAACATCTGTAAGTCATGATTATGCATACATAAATGAATAATGTATGAATTATGATTCTGTAGCAAACAGTGCGAGTGATTCCCTACCTGACTACGCCCTCTCTATTTTTACCTGTTTCGGTATCTGTAATGTGTAAGTAAGCATGTCACAAAAAGAAAGGCATACCAACTACGGATTGCACGATGTTCACGTCACCGCACAAGGGTACATCATCAAACGAGTGTTACCATTGATGGCTACCCTGGTTCGGTGACGTGAACATCGTGCTATCTGTAGTTGATGTGCCTATTTTTTTGTGCCATGCTTACTTACACATTCTTCTAGTGCCATATATGTATGTACGTAAGTAGTAACAGGTATGCAGCTGGAGTACTGCAGTGCAGTTGCAACAGAGATGCACTAATTGCAGTAATAGCATCGCGTCGCATCGGGGCGCACTGCAGCGGAGATGCAATTTCGAAGCCCGACCGATTTCGCTTCAATCAGCGTAGTAGGGATCACTGGATGTGACCAGTACTTGAATCTGTTGGTTATTTTTATTCTATGTTCTAGAAACATTAATTTTTTTCAATAACAAAAACCCCTTGTTATACTAAACAGGAATGATCACTACCGATAATTGAACAAGTTTTGTTTTACGAGAATTCGCAAATTTAATGTAGAGCTTATCTCTGACTGGGCTGATTGTTGTTTGTTTTTTTAATTTTAAGGCAAAGGGAACTGAGCCCATACAGCCATGTCTGATGTAAACAACTCTTCAATTCTTCATTAAAATGCTGGTGTGACACATTTCAATACTATCCAGGAGAATCTACCACGCTTCTGCATCATCCGAACCAAAGAAGAAGGCGTCCCGGGCGCAGTATGACTCTTCAAAAACCAGCCAAGTACGGATCGGGCTGCAGTGTCTTATTTGACTTTATTTTACTGTCCCACACATTAATCACATTTTTCAGACGTTCTTCGAATAAAAAACACCATTCTTACTTGAAAAGCACTACTTTAAAACAATTTGCAAGACAACAATTTGAAAAAAAAGCGCGGGAGAAACTCTGTTTTGTTTTTCGACTTTTGGAAATTCGCAAGTTTAATTTAGAGCTTATCTCTGACTGGGCCGTGTTGACTTTTTATATAGTCAATGGCGTCGATTCTGGGGTGGCCGCTAAATCTAAAACTAAATGAAACTGTCTCACTCACCCATAAGCTAAATTGTGTAAGAGTGAGGGTGATGTTCGTTTAGCGAAGATTTCATTTACATTGAATACCCCTGTTTCGGTTTCCACAGGGGTTTTTGTTACATCTTTTTATACAGGTGAATTTTCGAGTAATTCAGATGAATTCGAACAAAATCTAATATTTTAAATGAAAATAAGTAAGTCCGCTTTTGAACAAAATCGAATATTTTCGATGAAAATCGAGTAATTCGTCCAAATTTGGCTATATTCGGAAAACATCTTGTCTGTATTTAGACGAATAGGACTGGCTAGAACTCCTTTTCAAGTTCAAACACTTACTTACTTATGATCCTTAAGGTATTTTTTGGATTTAAGTAACATTTTGTCATAAAACTGAATAAGAATTCCATACTAAAGAAACCATGTTTCTTGCCACTTCCAAATGTCTGTTTTCCACGGTAACTGGCAATTCCATGTCCATTTGAAGCTTAATGAAGCTTCAGTCATTTCTGAATGCAATGGGAAACTGTGTGGGTGTGACGAAGAGGTCAAAGGTTTCGGGTTCTACTAAATCCACGTTTTACCTCGATCTTACGAGCTTAGTATCAACGCCTAAGCGAAAATATTGGTCGACAGATAGCTAGACTGGCAGACCCTGAAAAGTTCTACCACCAGTAAGATTACTCGGGTTATGGGATGCCCTACTGTATGCTAGTGTATATCCAACAGTATGCTCATAGGATTCTTGTCGGATTCCCTTTTGAATCAATAGGTATCCACACCTTTCTCAATTACAAGAGAGTTTACAAACCAACATTCAATCACTTTTCAAGAAGCAAATGCAACGCCTGAACAAATTTGTGTAGCAAGAAATCCTGGCTTTATGGCTCATACAGACTCTCAATACCCTTCTCTTTCGTACTCACGTAATCTATTCGCTATCTCAGTCCCACAAGCGCGAAATACAGTTCCTTATAAGCCGACTCGGAGCGGCTTGCTGGTCGCGGTGTGTAAACACAAACTATGCCATGTGAATGCGATTTAAATACACAGATTTTTTTACACTACAGATGCACACTTACATTATTACACACTCCCACACAACCTAACACACCCCCACCCATACTCACTCTTACCATTATCTTTACTAAATTCCTTTATGATTAAATTTTCCAAATTCCTATTTGCTTGCACAGAATGTGCGACGGAATCCCGACTTACAAGATACAGGTTTTCGACCTAGTTTGTAAGTCGGAGGTCCTTTTTTGTGCCCTGTATAAGTAAATAAACTTTTTAATTTTCATTTTTTTTTCTTTCAAATGGTCCGGATGATCTTGGTTTTTATATTTTTTGTGTTTTGTTGTAGATACAGGAGGTTATCTAGTATTATGTTATAGTTTTCGTGATTTTTGTGTTGTTTTTATTCAGTTTGTTTGTTGAACATTGTTGTTATCTATATGGTGAGAAATGGCTACGTTAGTTTTGCGTAATTTTTTTTTTGGTCGGCTTCCCTTGCGAAAATATTCACCCTTCGCCACTGCTACCTACGCAATTTACTAATTTTTGTAGTATACAAATCATAATCATAATCGTTTATTTGCTGAAAGTAGATAGGTTACACAGCTCTTAAATTATAATAGAGGATTTCTACTTTCTGCCACTTTGTGTAGGATTTAAATACTATTTTAACATGGTGCACGGAGGCCAAGGATTTTGTCCGAGGTTTGGGCCGACGACTGAGAGAGCGCTCAGGTGACCCCCGCGCCGAGTCGTACCTGGTGCAGCGCATCTCGCTGGCTATTCAGCGTGGAAACGCTGCCAGCGTGATGGGCACCTTCCCGCCGGGTGCGACTCGGGGCTGTTTATTAGATTAAGGATTTTATTAGCATTTTGACCCATATAATATGTTTATATTGTATTCTAAGATTAGGGTTTTAACATTACTATTATGTTAAAATAGTATTTAAATCCTACAAATTAACCTACTATTAAGTCTACATTACATTCTAATTTACA
Organism: Hofmannophila pseudospretella; assembly: GCA_947369225.1. Lineage (NCBI taxonomy): Eukaryota > Metazoa > Arthropoda > Insecta > Lepidoptera > Oecophoridae > Hofmannophila > Hofmannophila pseudospretella. The sequence continues at coordinate 2,758,402 of OX376324.1, forward strand.
TTTGCAAAGTAAAGAAAGTTTGTAGCCTTCTCTACGATTTCGTAGCGCTACGCAGCGTAGCGCTTCGTAGTATGCCAAAGGCAGACCTACGTGATTGTAAGTACAAATACAGAATTGTAATTGGATATTGAGCTTAGTTTACTTAGGTATACCTATCTAAGTTATTGTTATAATAATAGATTTTTTTAATTATATACATGGTATTTTTTTTTGTTTTATACACATTTTGTACAAAAAGGTTCCGTAACAAAAAATATTCATAAACTCTTTTTTTTAAATTACAGGCCGATTATATCGAAAACATTTAATTTGTAAACCATAAGAATAAAAAGAGAAGTGTTTCGTCTCCATAAAAGAGTTTCTTAAGACAAAAGAGCACAGTTATAAAATATAAAGGATTTATATATTTTTATTGGTACCTCTGTGGAAAACAGAAAAGTGAAATCAAAGAGTTTGGCGTTTATAAAATAATATTTTCTACTATTTTAGCCAGTACTGTAAAGAGATTTTATTTAAAAAATATCCATCTCTAAAAATTTTACAATCTTTTTAGTTATCTGAATCTCTTGGCTGCTATTGTGCAAAAAAAAATCATAGCCATAAAAGACGAACAGAATTTTTGTTTTTCTTTTTCAGAAACTTTATAGCGTTTAGATAAATATTTTCCTTTAGTCTCAGCAGTTCGGTTATTTTGTCCGGTGCCGAACTGTTGAGACCCTCTCAGTCTCAATAGTTCGGTTGTAAAATTTACCGAACTACTGAGACTTGTTCTGTAGTTCGGTTAGTGATGTGATGTGATGAGTTAATCATTGTGGTTGTTTTTAAAAAATAATTCAGACGTTACCAACATTTACAATGACTTGTAAATGACTTGGGCACTGACTTGTCCCACTAGAACCATACTTATGTGGTGGTGCTTATGACTCATGTAGAATTTCAAGTACCTACTTGAGATAGGAACTCCTTCGTAATTAGTTACTATTGGCCACTTATGATAAATTAATTTCCTTGGGGCAAGTTTCATCGCGCTAGAGCGTTGAGAACACGGAAATAACTCCAAGTGCGATTTGGGCTTATTAATATACAGTATATTATTTACTCCTTTCTGAAATCACTAACCGAACTACAGAACAAGTCTCAGTAGTTCGGTAAATTTGTACAACCGAACTATTGAGACTGAGAGGGTCTCAACAGTTCGGCACCGGACAAAATAACCGAACTACTGAGACTAAAGGAATATTTTCAGCCTTTGCAACTTGAGGCAGTATGCTCCAAATAGAAAAAGATTGTAATGTTTTTTTTTAATATTTAGATTTTGAATAGTAACGTGTGTAATTTATTTTAAAGGCAATACATACTAATGTGATTTTTTTGTGTTGTTACAGGGGCTTCGGAAAACAAGGCTTCCAGTGTCAAGGTAAGAATGATCTACTATAAATGAAACCTGACCAGGAATTTAAAAAACTCGCGGAAATATTTCAGAATTGAATAAAACAATTTTTTTCTAGCGAACTCCATAACACAGGACTACGAAAGTGCCAGTGGCGTCTTCTTGACAGGGGTTTTATATTAAAAAAATACAAAAAATGTATTTATCTAAAATTTTAAGCTTTTACATTGATAGATTAAAATTCTTTTTTTCTTCTGTTTTTGTTGCCATACGTAGACTTTACCACACACAGGTGGCGAGATCGAGTTGATAGGCTGTAGGTACTTAACTTGTGCCTGGTCATTACCTCAAAATCTGAATGATTTTTTGAAATAATAAAATTCTCAGAAGTGTCCGTTAATCAAATTATACTCGTATTTAACATACATACATTATAAACTCACGTCTATAACACAAAATATATTATAGATATTTTGTGTCCATTATCCCCGAGGGGGTAGACAGAGGAACCACCGACAGGTAGTTCCCACTTTTCGCCGTAAGATTTGGTGGACAAACGTGATAGGTGGCGAGCCTATCGCCGTCTACTAGGTGTAGAATAGTGTCCACTAAGATCCTTAGTCGCCTCGTACGATACCCACGGGAAGAGTTGGGGTCGTGCTATTCTTTATGGCCGGCACGGCACGACATAATTACACTAATAGCGTTTAAGACGAAATCTTCGTTTATTTTTTAATAATTGGACTTAGATTCGCCATCATTCTTTGACTAAAATATATGCATGAATTGAAACAAAATCATTATTTTTCTGGATTTTGGGGAAACAATGTATGGCAAAAAACTTATTTATTTATTTTGATTATTTATTACAGAAACCACAACACTTAAAATTAAAAACAAAAAAGTTCATTAATAAAACATACTGCCAATTACAGATTCCCTATTTTAAAATAATGCTTATAGGGAGAAATAAGTTTTGGTGTGTGTGTATATGGATGTGTTTATTGGAAATGTATGTGAGCGTGTTTGTGTAGAAGAGAGTTTTTTTTTTTATTTACTTCTAAACCCGCATTTGACCTCGATCTCGCCTGATGGTAAGCGACGATGAGGTCGACGGTGGAGCATGCGGATCTAGTAAATGCCTATTCACTCTGGCCTTGAAGATCCCAAGGTTGTAGGTTTCGGGAAATACAGACGCCGGCAGGCTGTTCCATTCCTTAGCCGTTCGCATAATGAATGAAGAAGCAAATCGCTTCGTACGAGCAGATGATATATCAACAACATAAGGATGGAACCCCTCCCCGCGCCTGGTAGTCCGAAGGCGGAATGGAGATGCTGGAATTAGGTCGTGCAATTCCGATGCGAGTGAAAGGGTGTGTACCTTTGTAAATAAGGTAAAAAACTAAATTAAACACAGAAAAATACACAGCACCGTTACTATCTCCCTAGTGCGGGTAGTATATTTTATAGTGTATAAGTGTGTATTTTATAGTATCTTATGATAATGATGACACTTTTTTGCTGCCAGAAAATGACCAAAAACGTTGTCCATTTATTTATTAACGTGTACCTACCGTCTGTTGCAGTGTGCAGTTTCGTGGTGCACAAGAGATGCCACGAGTACGTCACATTCACGTGCCCCGGCGCAGACAAGGGAGCGGACTCTGACGTGCGTATTGTGCCGCTTCTGTTCATTGTCTAGTTTTGCTTCCAGGCCGTAACAAATAAGCAGATATGGGTAAAATGCAGAATAAATCTACCGTAACGAAACTGTGACTAAACTGATGAACGGGTAGAAACTTTTTTGAATAAAGCAACGTTTATCTGTTGAGGACTTATTTCTTTCTGAGATAATATTCTCATATAAATTAGTAAAAGGTGTGGAAAAAAAACCGCGAGCAGGATTTGATTCTGCGACCTTGCCTTTCCGTTCCACTGCTCTGACCAACTGAGCTATCACAGCTTACCTCGCTGGCTTCAAATTTCAAATCCCGCTCGCGGATTTTATTTTCACCCCTTTTTCTAATTTATATAAGTATGCCTAGCATGGCATAATAAACAAAAATTCTCATAGACAAACATACGTTTGCTGTTTGGTTTTCGTTTTATTTGATTTATTATTATTATCATTATGTTAGTCTGTTCTGTCTGTCCCAATTAATATTTAATTTATTGAGAAAAACAGTTTTTTTTACAAATATATTAGATAATTAGCGAAACTTAACCTTTAGCAAATTAATTACAGAACTTGCATTCATTATTTTGGAGTTCTTGCTTACCAAATTCTATGCGTCTGTAGCTTGAAGAGCGTAGCATGTGTTTTTCTGAGTTGATTTACTTTTAGTTATCTACTGTCTATACGTATAATTCACCCGGTTCCCTGAATAAGTTAAATAATATAATCCAGCAAGTTTAAGCTGTCGTCAAAACTGTTAATGTCACCGCGCTTCACACTTGCGACAACCAAATGCCATATCTGCTTATTTCTGCTATCTGCGCTTCTATTCATGTCGCCTAGCAACTCAGTGGGAACTGGGGAGTTCTCTGGGAAACGTGGAAACGGATGCTGTACACAGGGTGGAGCAAAGTGTTTATATTGATCACCTGCAGGTATATTCAGAGTAGACAGGTTGAGTGTATGGAACCTTTCCTAAACAAAAATGGCCAGTTTTAGATATAAATATTTAGTTTTGAGTTTGTATGTAATTGAAAGAAAATGACACCCCTTTTCGAAAGGAATTTGTAATCACGGCTTGGAATTTAAGACACTTTTCGTCGCAGTAAAGTTAAAAATCTCGGTAATGCTTTTACCACCTTTTCATGTTAGTTCGATGAAACAAGTCCTTTTTAGACACACACCACATTGTAATGTCGGCAGCTTAGTGACTAGGATGTTGCACTCCCATGCGGGGTCTTGGTTCAAATCCATATGCAATATCATATTTTTTTCGCCAATGAGTTATTCGGTTTTCTGGAAAGATTTACGCGACTGCTCTAACGGTGAAGAAAAACATAGTAAGGAAACTGCACACTGAGATAACTAGTATGTGAAATGGGGAAGGCAATGGCAAACCACCCCATTATATCTGCCAAGAAAGTCGTTATATGTGATTATTTCCATTTAAAAAATCACGACCCACATCAGTGAGGAATACGACTAACAATAAGAAGAAAGGTGAAACTGTATTTTACGGGCAAAAATCTAAATAAAACGAAATTGACAAAGAGCATTACCAAGATTTTTACTCCACGGCGACGTTTTAGAAATAAGAAGAGTAAGTAATGCTATATGTTTTGTTTGTTCCACTCTGTAAAAGCCTCGCCACGTAGAACACGAACAAACGGCAGGAAACTTAATGTACGTGAAGTTTAGAAAGTGGTTACAACCTGCAGCACTTACACAACGCAAACTCTAAAACTACTGAATGAGAGGTTTTCCGATTGGTTCCAAGAGGCTCGCTAGATGGCACTATATGAGGGGGGCATTTTTTTAATGTCAAAAAGACTGGTAGCCAGATTCGTATAACTGCCAACGTTTAGCGTTGTTTTACGAAGTTCCACGAGAGCCTTTTGATGTATGAGTGAGATCGCGCTATAGAAAATTATGTATTATCCCTTTTTATCAACGCATCTATTTCATTTTAGATACAATTTGAACGCGTGACGCGTGTATTGTTATTGACTGACAGTGACAGATCGCCCCTACGTGCGAGAGCCATCTATGAGAATAGAAATGAACTCAAAAAAAACCAAAAGAAAACCTCCCATTAATTTAAATGTGATTTGTTAGCTTTTAGGCTATTAGAACTACATAGATTGTGTATTTAAAAAAATGAAAATAGGCTAAGGCAAACAGGCAAACGAGCACAAGCAATACCAGCAGTGTTGCCAACTCGGATTTATAAAAAGGCATAGACAAGAGCTTAAATTTACGTAGATTATGTAAAAAATATATAGGAAAAGTTCGTAGATCTACGTATTAATTTTTAAGGTGTAACATAAAACTAATGATGTCAATTCCGGCGGTGGCCGCGAAACTTAAGTAAAAATTGTAGCACGTTCATTCACGACCACAGATCACAAAAGCCGGTCAGCAAAAAAATCCGTTTTTCCCACAATTTGTACAGAACGAGACGGACATCGATATTCGATCGAGTCATTCTATCATTCAAAAGAGAAAACACGACGATGACGTGTAGGTACCTATGGAACGGAACGTCATCAGCCAATATGACATTCTACCTCTTTCAAGGCAAAATGCTCGTTCGTTTCATGATTTACTGGCTACGAGTATACGACGAAGTTTTTTACTAGTTAGGTAAGGATTAGGAAAATACGTAGATTCAGTGGTTAAAGTTCGTAGAGTCGCGGGAAGGGCCTAAAATACGTAGATCTACGTAAAAATACGTAGAGTTGGCAACGCTGAATACCAGAGGCATTGCTTGTGCGCTGCCGGCCTAGGAAGGATAGGATTCTCTTCATGCATATGCATGCATACATGCATGCTGGTAAAGGTATATTTAAATCAATTCAGTTGTTTCAGAGGTATTTGTGATTGTGTAAGTTGCAGGTGGTATCCACTTTCTGACCGTCACTGTACGCTAGTATTGGCTTACCAAAAAAGTATGAGACCGACGCCTTTTATGAGAACGCGTTATTTATTCGGGTAAAAGTACCCATGAATTAATGAAAAATTGATAACGAATAAATGTTGACCTTGATTTGTATGAAAATTTTTTTTTTCTAAGATTCCGATTTTTTACGGTAAAACTGTTCACATTTATGAGTATTTTCACCCTTCAAAAGCAATCGGGTGAAATTAGTTTCAGTAATATCCAAATTTAAAAAATTAAAATTGATTTTTTTTCGGGAAGTCTCATATTATTTGTGGTCAGACTTTAGTTTCTAAAAGAATTGTAGAATATTGAAAAAAATCCACAGTAGAGGAGCTACGAGTTGGTGTAGACGAGCTACGAGTTGGTGTAGCGGCCTCGAAATGTACTATCGGGGAAGTTAGTGCATGGTCAAATAAAAAATAAAATACTACGCATATGCTGGACACGTCCCTTTATTCAAAAATAATACGTATTTCATTGTGCTTTGTGATTTTCATTTCATACGCTTAAAACGCACTTCGCAGGGCCATAGACAGGATTGTCTAGGAAATTCACACCCCCTTCCAAAGTCATTTTATCTAAAAAACAATTTGGCATTTTTTGGACTTCAAACTACATTTTTACTGTAAATTAAATATGTAAGTACAAAGTAATATAATCAGAACCCCTCGGAAATCTTCGATCACCTTCCGAATGAAACTGGCCAAGGCCCTACTTCGCATTTTAATTGGTGGCTCTTCTATTGTTTTATTGACCGATGACCGCGCGGCGGCCTCCGGTCGATGCAAGCAATAACAAGATGATCAAGCGCAACTTTCCTCGATAGTACCCGGTAAGTAAGCTCGTTTTTATAATAATTTAGTGGAATGATTTTTTGTTGGTAGAATTATATTGATGAGCTAGAAAACGGTACCAAAAATACCGGTATTTTTAACGTTTTTTTATCGGCATCATAAACTAAACCGTATTAAGGATCTTTACACACGAAACGGTTGGTTTCAATTATTTAGAAGAATACCTTCATTTTTATCAATACGAGTGGTTCTAGTTTTTGTAACACCAGCCTTAATGTTAATAATACCGAACGATCTCATTTTTACCGGTAAAATTCAAACAGAACATTTTTGGTAGCACTTTCTAACATCAATGGCAGACTAATGGAAGTTCCCGAGTAAACTGGATGAAGAATTTTTTTCTTTTATCTAGAAAAGAAGAATTTAAAAAAAAATTAAAAGTAATTCAAAAAAGACAAGTACCGGATAAATAATATCGGTAAAGTTTAGTTAAAAACCGGTTAACTGATTCACAAATACCGATATTTAGTAGATGGTAGTCGGATTTTATTTAAACCAATTATTTATTTCGTTAAAATTCTGATAAACTAACAATTCAATTAAAATTATAATTGTATGTCATCATCACTGATCGGAGTAGGTAGGGCTCTTTCGGGTCAATGTCCTCAAAGGTTATATTAATATTGATATGATTTCGGGATCCCGTTTTAAGTTATCGAGCAAATGTTGTAAATTACTTTTATAAACCTCGCCCTTAATAGGCGGATTACGATTTTTAAAAATTGTGAACTTACGAAGAAGTTAAAACACTACCATAGGTACACTAGCGCCATGAATCTTAAAAAAAATATTTCGCCACCAATCTTAAATGTGTATCGAAACACTATAATATATTTATTCAATCCCGGAAATCCCGGGATTATTGGGCATACTTATCCATATTATGGCCGTATGTGGCAAGTACCAAAAACAGCCCCTACCTACTCCGATCAGTGGTCATAAGTTATGACATACAATTATAATCATAACTAAATCATACCTAAATCTTAAAAATTCAATTCAGGGGCGTACATAGTACAAGCCTACATCGTTAAGAGACATACATTATTCAGGAAGTCTATTGGAATGTTTATTTATTCAAGTTTATTACAATACAATACAAAGGGAAGATTGCAAGAAAAATGTGGGACAACGTTTCTAACAAACGATTTACACTTTAGTAAACCCGCAATATCATAACTGTACCTTAACTGTAAGCGTTTTGCTCTCAATTTTGAAGTGCTGCAAAGTAGATTCACACGCTTTCGGTCCCTGGTTAGAAAAAATACTAATTATAATAAATAAACTATGTCAAAATGAATTAAACTAAAATTAAACATCAACGTAGGTTCTCGTAAAACAAACCTTTGAAAATTGATTGAAATAACTAATTATCTTGTAGTCGTTAACAAACAAAAACAAAACACCCATGATTTTCGTGCCTATAACTCATAACCAGCTAATCAAATCTAATCAACACATGAATCTTAAGTGAAGTTAATCCGATCCGTTATGATTGAAACTAATCTTAATAAAAGTGTTGCCATAAAATGATTGTTATAGCTATTAAGTTATAATGAGGTGTGGCTTTAACAATTACTAATAAAATTAGTGTTTTAGCTTGTATAATGTGCCCTTATTAGTACCTGTTACAATGATTACAATCTTGAAAAGCTATGGCTTTTGTTGATTGGGACCAAAGTTGTTAAGAATTTATTTTTAACCCCCGATCGATCGAGGGAGGGCCTCCCGAAAATTCACTCTCCGAAATTCACTCGTCATACATAGATTATGCATAGATAAAAGATAAGTAATTGTAATTGTACATAACAGTTTTAATAGTACATAAACGTTTTTCCCAAAAGTACCTACTATGCAGGTAACAATAAAGGTACAAAACACCTACCTGTAGCAACCTGTATTCACTAACTGCAGGTTGGTTCAAGATCGATAATGAAACAACATTTATCTAAAAAGTTTTGTAAGTTTAATGTTTAAACTCTCTGTTTTGCTCCGACCAGGATAGGTAGGTAGTAATCGATTTGACGGAAGGAACTAGGAAAAGTGGAACATATAAGAATTTACTAACCTATTTATTATATATGGACTTATTGTCTTAATTGGTAAACCAAAAGGAAAGCGTTGCGTTCCACTGGAGATCCCGGAGCCCTCCAGCATGAGTGATCATGCTATAAGTTATTAGCTTTTGTAAGAAGACATGAGTGTGACACTTGCTGCCCGAACCGGCTTCCATACTTCACGAGTTATAAGATGTTTACATAAAAACCTAGACATTAAGATAGGAATTAGTTTAAAATTAGGAAATAGTTTAAAAATGTCTGGTTTATGTGAACGCTTTTTAAAAGAAAACTCTTCTCTATAGTTTGAGTATTATATTTACGTAAAATAGGCCAATATTTCCTTCATGAAGATCATGATTTGTTTCATACAACAACAGTTTTTCAAAACAAATTCTTTTTAAAATAGACGGCAATTTCTTCAATTGGACATCAGATTCATCAAAGGGACATCAGATTCTTCAACACAACAGCGACTTCCCCACATTTTATTGCCCGCAACACCGCGTTTGTCTCCGTCTACCCACACGATTCCGATAGAGAGACCAAGTTAGATAGATCACTCCGATTACAAACACGAGAGAAAAATAGCAGAGACGAGGATTGTAGTAAAATACGTGAATATATGACTCTACTGCTCTCTCTATGAAACTCAATTTTGGAACAGGCGGTGATCCAATCGGTTGTGGAGGCCAGTCTGCCGTGGCTTCTCGTAGAAACTTTTCTCTAGAGATTCTTGTCATTTCCTGATATCAAAGAGACGAAAAAATCCTATTGAAGGACACCTTCACTTGGATTACAGTTGTAATTATAACTTCACTTTTGGAATCTAGTTGTAAGTAGAAGTAATATTTACGTTTTAAAAAGGGCAAAAGCTTTTGATGTCTAATAAATTATTCTTCAAACAGCACAGCAGTTTCTTCAGAATGAGATTTTTTTTCAAACTAGTTTCATATTCTTCAGAAATATTGTTTTCACAACAAATGTTCAGCGATTTCTACGAAAGGGACAAGTTTCTTCAAGAAGACAGAAAGTTCTAATAAAGGGACGTAGGTTTGAAGTATGCAGTTTCTTCAGCAGACTTCTTCTGATTACCGACAACGGCGTCTTCGGCGTCGACAGACATGACACTTGTACAGTGTCCAAGTTAGGTAAAGCAGTATCATTCCGAGTAAAAGAGACACGTAGAAAAAGTGAGGATTACTAGTCAGTTCCCTTAATATTCTTTTTATATTCGCCGGTGCAAAGCACGAGGTCGAAGACGATATACTGTAAGCGTAGTATCCATCGCATTTATCACCACATATGTCCCCACAATCTTCTGCTCCGCGGCATGTTTCATTACAACAGGTTTCTTCAAACTGCATTTTTTATTTCTTTTTTGTTTGTTTCTTCATTTACAACTATCTTATTCTTAAGCCCATAGTTACGTCGGGGATTTCGTCTTTATTTTCGATGTTTTTTGCATTTTGGAAGAAATTGCTTTCGTCCGATAACGGTGACAGAAATCAAACATGTTTTTATGACACTTTGAAGGGAATATAATCCGCATGTAATATTGTTTTTTGGTAGGAGGCGCTCTCGGTAAACGTAGTCTATCTACAAAACGTCAATTTCATACAGATTTTCGCCATTGGCAAAAGAGTTTCATATGTCATACATAGCTCAATGAGATGTTTTGATATTCGTGGTATGACCAGTATATTAAAATGTCTTTGCAAAGTGTGTTATCCAATAAGTAAGAATATCGTAGTTATACGTTCTCCATGATAAATTCACACAGCATAAAATAAGTGGAAATCTAGAAGAAATCGAGTTAGTTCACGAATTAAATAATAATTAATGCAGATTTTAGTTTTGTATACCTAATGATACGGAGATGCTCGCCCACGTATTTCTGTTTTGCAAGATTTCTGGATAAAGAGGCAATTACTTCCAACGTTACCTTTGGCATTTCCCACGTTGCTATAGAGCTCCCCTGTGATCTACCTGAAATATCGAAACAGCAATTACAGTGGCAGGTAATCACTTCCTAGTATTAATAATGTATTTATATCCTTCTGTACTTCCTTATTCCTTTGATATACCAAACATATATCGTATTCTAATCATAATTACTGTCCACATAATAGGTATATCGCAATTTTATACGAGTATATGTTATATAGGGTCAAGTGAGGCAAATGCGAGTGCCATCACTGAAATTACATTTCTACACTAAACCACTACTTACTCTTTAACAATTAAGGATTTGTATTTTTTTCTTTATTTAAATTTGTTGTGTGTATTAAGCATATATTAGACTATTGTTCCAAGTAATTACATATAACAAAATCACTACGTTAACTTGATGAAATCCGAAACCAAGTACCTTGATGAACTATCACATTTGCCCGGTTAAAAGGAGCAAATGTGATATTATTGTGTTATTTCTTAGCAGTGTCGATAGACTCAAATGTGGGTTAAAGTAAAGAAATACGTAAATTTACTTTATCTTTCTTTCTTTTGTCATTCATTTGTTCGTCGGTAAAACAGCTTCGATAGGTGGTTTCAAAGAGTATATAAAACATATCAGACACGGTAGCACTAGATTTCTCAAAGACAAAGTCAGCAACACACATAATAATGTGTGTAATAACTTTTACCCCGCTATTGAAATTACCAATATTGCAATTAAACTAAACTAGGGTCAACTCACTTGACCCTAGTTTAGTTTGTGTTGAAATAAACTTTTAAGTTAGTACTTATCGATATTTGGGAGCGTCCACCACGTGGATCCATGTGTGCCCATAACCCACTTTGAACAATGCGAAATTACATCTATCCTTTAATTTGAGTACTTAATTTTTATACTTATGTTCTGTATTTTATTTTTCTTTGTATGAGCAAAGCGTTTCAAGCTTGCTTATTTATTAAATTGTTATTCTACATTTCAAAGAATCTAGACATGGTTATTATTTTTACAAAGGTTTTTATATCAACCTTAATTTTATTTAGTAATTTCACCAATTACAGCTAATAACAAGTTTTAGCAAAATAAACGTTTGTCGAAATGGAATTAAATTCTCGTTGTAAGCTCTTGTGTTTTCGGGAATAAATCGCGGGCAAACATCTCACGAAATGGGGGTGATGCCACGGCAAACACCGCACCGGGGCAAAATATAATCATAAGCAAATATTTTATTATATCACACAAAGTGAGGGTGTCTTATAGATACGTATCTCGTAAATCTATCAGCAATGTAAATAATACTGTAAACGAAGTCTCACTCAAAAACTCTTAGATTGATTCGCCGAAAATATTCTGTTATGGAAATGAAACTAAAATCAACCTAAAACTGAACAAATAAAATGATAAACTTTACTGTACTTAACTTTCTTTAAATTGGCACGAAAATCAAAACTTCAATTTCGTTATTCAAATTAAAATATGTATCCACAGGTTTCGTAATAATATCATGAACAAAAAATTATGTCGTCTAAATATACGTACGGTTTAACAGGACACTCGCACGCGGCACAACTTCCGCAACCACACATACTCGTCCCCGACGTTCTGCGACCACTGCGGGTCCCTTCTCTACGGCCTCCTCCACCAGGGCCTCAAGTGTCAAGGTACCACGCGGCTGGCGACGACCGTCCGCATACAACGCTACCTGCTGACATGCCTCGCGCCTTTCATTATCTTAGCTTTATGTGTGCTCTTTCTATTTTCTACTTTCAGCTCTGGTGATGGTTTTATGCTAATGCTTCTGTTTTTATCTCGTAGAATTTAATTGTTTCGTTTCATTATTCAGGTCCGGAGTTTACATAGCTAATATTTAACTCGTCTTTCCTTCTTCGGAAGTGGTTCGGCTGTTTGTACAGCCGAAATCCATAGAATTTACATTTTATGTACCTACAAAGTCCTTTGGTTTTTCCATAATCTATTTTAACAATAATTTGTTCTTACAAAGGCCGCCTACGCGCCCCACAAATGGAACAATTGGACGTTCCTTGCTCCAACGTTTTGTGACCATTGTGGTACTCTGCTCCACGGCCTCGCCCATCAGGGATTTAAGTGTGGAGGTATACATTAATGTTAATAGGTGAATGGACGGGAAGCCGAGGAAACTAGTTCCTGGGGCATCCCGGTAGCAATAAATGAATGGAAACGTCGATTCACACAAACCATGAGTATAAATGTACGCCTGCATTTCTTCAAAATCCAGGCAACACGTGCTGCACTTAGTAATGTTGTGCCAATGATTGATTAATGGAATTGGAATCCCTGACAGTCAGTGTTTATAGTACCCTTTTAGAATAATCATGATAATTAGATTAATTAATTGAATCCCTATTGCACGAAACGTCTGAGGAATAATAAATAAAATTGGACGACGTTCCGGTTAAATTCCATTTTAATCCCTTTGTCTTCGGAAGTTGGCATTTCATCGAACTGATTCAATTAGCTGTGTCTTGGATTATTGTTTTGTCTGTTTTATTTTCAGTTTAATTACAATTCCTTTTCAACTTTGTCTATTCCAGTAGCTTGCTCGAAACTTACACGAATGAACTTTGTGCACATGTGTTGTTATTAATTAGTAAAGTAGCTGCTTTTCTGTCGAGTTGGCCATTGTTTCTATCTCATAGCGTAAATGGGGCATGGCGGTGGAATATGACAAAGGACGTTAGCACACATCCATTACTGTTTTAGTAGTGGTGTTGTTGACGTGTCCGTATAACAACTTAGTAATGGATTATATAATAGCGGCTTTGCTTGCGGCAGCTCGGTGCAATATTAATGGTTGAATGAAATAGGTCGGTGCACACAAATCGATATCAACTTTTTGCGCCGCCACGTTCCCGTTCATCCAGTGTTTTAACTGCCAGTTGAGGTATTTAAAAAAAGTTTACAAGCTTTTTTGCCTCCTACATTATTTAGGTATACTTTGTAATTCGCCATTAACCTTCGTAAACTTTAAGTAACGGCTCATCGTCCATGATTAATTTTGCTGTAGGTGGATACCTTATATAGCAAATAAGGGACGCCCACACGAAATAGCTTGAAGCAAACACATGGTGTAACATGATACTAAAGGTATATTGTTACATACACCATACACAGAATACTGATTTAAGAGAAAATTAAATGTTGATAAAGAAATGAACTACTTTCAGTGAGAAACTTTTGGAAATTAGCAAATAGAATATTAATAATTCTATCTTTGCTGGAGTAGTGCTGCCGTGTCAGGCCAATCTCGTGCAACTTAAAAAAATGCGTTTTGAGATAATTGAGTTTGAAGTTGTGGATAGACAAATTAGCCTATAGAGTTAATTATAACTTTTATAGTATATCTTTGTATGAAAAAAGGTTACAAAAATATTCAGACATAAAGGGTCTTTTAAAATCCGCAGAAATAAATAATATTTTGCGTTTTATTCGAATAAAAGTAGTTGGGCATAACCACTGTTTCATACAAATGTGGCCACGCCGCATGTTGTAACTTAACTTACAACAGTTTGCCGCTATCAGACAGGACGCGGTAAGTATGCGGTCCATCTCATGTAGGTGCTAGATGCATGAGATTGGTGTGACAGGGAGAATTTAATAATTGTTTTTAAGGTAATTTTAATTTGTCAATAGGTAAGGTACTGTAGTGTAGTGGTATAAACAAATTCAGAGCCTATAACGATATCAAGTTACCATACACCTGGACTCGTGGGTAGAATTAGGTTTATTTACAATATTAGTAAAATAAAACCCGTGTTTGAAGTAATTTTAACTCTAATTCTCTTTATGGGCAAGGGGCTAAACAATATAACAATTAAAATTAGGTAGGTAGCAATAATTTTGAATACAAATGTAATTATCATTATATTTTGACTGTTGGAACTAAAAGATACTAACTACATACTTAGTAGAAACATAATAAAAAATTCGAACGTAACTAAGACTAAATAGAATACACAATATTAAATGATATTAAGAGATATTTAAAAAATATATATATTCTAAAATCGTAACCGTAAATTATAAATAATTTTGCCAGTCTTTTAAAAAAAAATTCATCAGATGCTGCCACTATATCGTCAGTAACATGACATAGTGCAGTGCCTAGTCTAAGTGCTGTGACCGGCCCGAAATCCTGGCTGAATATGCGGGAGAATGTTATATTTTTCCACGAAATTCATGAGCTGATGCTGTACAACACGTTCTATTATTTTTGAGAGGCATGGGAGTAAACTTATTTGATTGCTTGTTTGATTCATCAGCTTTTATTTTGTCCTCGCTGTTTGACTGACTCTTTCTCTTTTTCTGTTGCCCTTTAGATTGATCAGATTGCTTCCTTGATTCATCAGCCTTTATTTTGTCCTCGCTGTTTGACTGACTCTTTCTCTTTTTCTGTTGCTAGTTAGATTGATTAGATTGCTTGTTTGATTCATCAGCTTTTATTTTGTCTTCGCTGTTTGACTGACTCTTTCTCTTTTTCTGTTGCCCTTTAGATTGATCAGATTGCTTGTTTGATTCATCAGCTTTTATTTTGTCCTCGCTGTTTGACTGACTCTTTCTCTTTTTCTGTTGCCCTTTAGATTGATCAGATTGCTTGTTTGATTCATCAGCTTTTATTTTGTCCTCGCTGTTTGACTGACTCTTTCTCTTTTTCTGTTGCTCTTTAGATTGCTTGTTTGATTAATCAGCTTTTATTTTGTCCTCGCTGTTTGACTGACTCTTTCTCTTTTTCTGTTGCTAGTTAGATTGATTAGATTGCTTGTTTGATTCATCAGCTTTTATTTTGTCTTCGCTGTTTGACTGACTCTTTTTCTTTTTCTGTTGCCCTTTAGATTGATCAGATTGCTTGTTTGATTCATCAGCTTTTATTTTGTCCTCGCTGTTTGACTGACTCTTTCTCTTTTTCTGTTGCCCTTTAGATTGATCAGATTGCTTGTTTGATTCATCAGCTTTTATTTTGTCCTCGCTGTTTGACTGACTCTTTCTCTTTTTCTGTTGCTCTTTAGATTGATTAGATTGCTTGTTTGATTAATCAGATTTTATTTTGTCTTCGCTGTTTGACCGACTCTTTCTCTTTTTCTGTTGCCCTTTAGATTGATCAGATTGATTGTTTGATTCATCAGCTTTTATTTTGTCCTCGCTGTTTGACTGACTCTTTCTCTTTTTCTGTTGCCCTTTAGATTGATCAGATTGCTTCCTTGATTCATCAGCTTTTATTTTGTCCTCGCTGTTTGACTGACTCTTTCTCTTTTTCTGTTGCCCTTTAGATTGATCAGATTGCTTCCTTGATTCATCAGCCTTTATTTTGTCCTCGCTGTTTGACTGACTCTTTCTCTTTTTCTGTTGCTAGTTAGATTGATTAGATTGCTTGTTTGATTCATCAGCTTTTATTTTGTCCTCGCTGTTTGACTGACTCTTTCTCTTTTTCTGTTGCTCTTTAGATTGATTAGATTGCTTGTTTGATTAATCAGCTTTTATTTTGTCTTCGCTGTTTGACTGACTCTTTCTCTTTTTCTGTTGCCCTTTAGATTGATCAGATTGATTGTTTGATTCATCAGCTTTTATTTTGTCCTCGCTGTTTGACTGACTCTTTCTCTTTTTCTGTTGCCCTTTAGATTGATCAGATTGCTTCCTTGATTCATCAGCTTTTATTTTGTCCTCGCTGTTTGACTGACTCTTTCTCTTTTTCTGTTGCCCTTTAGATTGATCAGATTGCTTGTTTGATTCATCAGCTTTTATTTTGTCCTCGCTGTTTGACTGACTCTTTCTCTTTTTCTGTTGCCCTTTAAATTGATCAGATTGCTTCCTTGATTCATCAGCTTTTATTTTGTCCTCGCTGTTTGACTGACTCTGTCTCTTTTTCTGTTGCTCTTTAGATTGATTAGATTGCTTGTTTGATTCATCAGCTTTTATTTTGTCTTCGCTGTTTGACTGACTCTTTCTCTTTTTCTGTTGCCCTTTAGATTGATTAGATTGCTTGTTTGATTCATCATCTTTTATTTTGTCCTCGCTGTTTGACTGACACTTTCTCTTTTTCTGTTGCCCTTTAGATTGATTAGATTGCTTGTTTTATTCATCATCTTTTATTTTGTCCTCGCTGTTTGACTGACACTTTCTCTTTTTCTGTTGCCCTTTAGATTGATTAGATTGCTTGTTTGATTCATCAGCTTTTATTTTGTCCTCGCTGTTTGACTGACTCTTTCTCTTTTTCTGTTGCCCTTTAGATTGATTAGATTGCTTCCTTGATTCATCAGCTTTTATTTTGTCCTCGCTGTTTGACTGACTCTTTCTCTTTTTCTGTTGCCCTTTAGATTGATCAGATTGCTAGTTTGATTCATCAGCTTTTATTTTGTCCTCGCTGTTTGACTGACTCTTTCTCTTTTTCTGTTGGCCTTTAGATTGATCAGATTGCTTGTTTGATTCATCAGCTTTTATTTTGTCCTCGCTGTTTGCCTGACTCTTTCTCTTTTTCTGTTGCCCTTTAGATTGATCAGATTGATTGTTCGATTCATCAGCTTTTATTTTGTCCTCGCTGTTTGACTGACTCTTTCTCTTTTTCTGTTGCCCTTTAGATTGATCAGATTGCTTCCTTGATTAATCAGCTTTTATTTTGTCCTCGCTGTTTGACTGACTCTGTCTCTTTTTCTGTTGCTCTTTAGATTGTTTAGATTGCTTGTTTGATTCATCAGCCTTTATTTTGTCTTCGCTGTTTGACTGACTCTTTCTCTTTTTCTGTTGCCCTTTAGATTGATCAGATTGATTGTTTGATTCATCATCTTTTATTTTGTCTTCGCTGTTTGACTGACTCTTTCTCTTTTTCTGTTGCCCTTTAGATTGATTTGATTGCTTGTTTGATTCATTAGCTTTTATTTTGTCTTCGCTGTTTGACTGACTCTTTCTCTTTTTCTGTTGCCTTTTAGATTGATTAGATTGCTTGTTTGATTCCTCAGCTTTTATTTTGACTTCGCTGTGTGACTTTTTTCTTTTTTTCTTGTCCTTTAGATTCATCAGATTGCTTGCGTGATTCGTTTGCTTGTATTTCGTCTTTGCTAATTGACTTGACCTTTTTCTTTTCCTGTTTTTCTTTAGATTCACGTATTTGTATTCCTTCCTGGCTCTTTGACCGACTGGTTTTTTTTCTGTTTCTCTTTAGAATTATTAGTTTGCCTAATTGATTCATCTGCTGGTATTTCTTTCTTGCGTGTGAGCAAACATATTCAAATATCGATATTTTATTAAATAGTGTAGGACTACATAAAGGAATTCTAGCCAGTTCAGCTATAAAATTAAAAAACGGTTTAAAATTTGAACTTCTTCCGAACATATCTCTTCTACCTCCGACTCCGGTTCCAAATCCGGTTCCGACTCCGATAAATCAAATTTAAAACCCTCGGTTTCGACTCCGGTTCCGGTAAAACCACCTCCGTAACATCCCTACTTGAAAGTGCGCGGAAATATATTTAAGAGCGGCGATCTATTTACCAACGAAGTGGTCATGCGTATCTATTGTAACTAATGTTAACTGTTATAGCCCGCGTCCGCGGCATCTCGCCACCGCAACGCACATCTATGGCAACTTATGTTGCACGAGTAAGGTGTGATTGCGCTGGCCAATGTCGGAGTTACATGACTTTGACAATTGAAGTTCCTCAACAATGAAGCAAAATTTTAAAAAAGGGGGTTTAGTATAATGTGTAGAGGGGTTAAAAAACACGATTCGCACTGGCTAGACGTAACTCGTGTAACTTAAAATAACAGAGATTGGCCTGACACGGCAGAGTGCACTCCGTATGAGCAATATTTTCTATATCGATATCGTAGGTAGGTATTATAGGATCAGTAGGTATTTTATCGCAGCCTGTACCGTGAGGACTCAAAACTGCTAACCCAAAACGTGCGCTTCTTTTTTTCTTCTCCGGAAATTTGAAATACTTAAAATCGACAGTTTATGTGAGTGATGAATCTAGTATATCTGTTTCTGTTACAGTATTTTCATATTTTTCTATCAATTTTATAATATATTCTTGTATGTCAATGTACTTATACGTAAATGTGAGCCTCACATTGCGAGGTTTAACTGAAAAGTTGTTTTCAAGTCAATTGTACACGTTATTTTGACTAGGGTGCCGGGACAAAATACTAAACCTCTATGTGCGCCGCGAACTGAAAAAGTTTGGAAACCCCTGTGCTATTCTATGACCTTTATGAAATATCATGTTTCGTGTATTTACTCCAAAATTTCTATTTGAATCTGAGAAAATTGAATTAAAAAATAATAACCCTCGTTCCTATTTCTGCTCAAATGAATTGGAATTCTTCTTACAATTCCAATTGCCCAGCGCTATTGAAATTTAAGATACAGAAATTTACATCAGATTTTTTACTTAATATTCGTTTTTTTTTCTCGCTTTGGAGGTTGTTTACTACAGTTAATGTAGATGGACAGTTAATAATGAAATGATATCTAATTTCACCTTCAATTTATATATATATTAAAAATACGATAAACTGAAAAAGCAGACGAGCATACGTGGCACCAGATAGTAAATAGTTGCCTTAGATATCTCACCTCATGTTACTAGAGAGTTTTCAATGTGCAGCTATTCTTGAACACTCAGGAGAAGTACATTACAAACCTCTGCTACGAGTACAGTCGATCACAAGTTATAGTATTCTTCTTCTTCTAAGTCGTATTCCTCATTGCTAAGGGTCGTGATCATTCTAAAGAATTAATCACATAGAACGACTCTGGTAGAAGATTTAATTGGGGTGGTTTGCCATTGCCTTCCCCATTTCACACACTGGTTATCTCAGTGTGCAGTTTTCCTCACGATGTTTTCCTTCACCGTCAGAGTAGTCGGTAAACGTACGTAAGTCTTTCGAAAAAACCCAAAAACTCTTTGGTACATGGCATTGCCTGGTTTCGAACCCGGACCTCCCGCATGGGAGTCCGACGTCCTAGCCACGACACCACCGACGCTTAATAGCTATAGTATGCCATCTGTCAAAAACTTTCTATTAAATCTCAACCTTATGCCTTGCACTATATGATACATTTCAGATTCCCAAATTTTGCCGTTTTGGGTAGGTTGACCCGTGGTCGACTATACCACTGGTACCCTGCCTTCCATTACGCTGGCACTCTTTCCTTTTTTATTCCTGTTTTACGGCAAAAATAGGTGAAAGGGTAGAGTACATAGCTAGACTGACTCCGCACAAAATCATACCCCAGTAATATCCTCGGGCCAATAAAACTTGGACCTCAATTAATACACAATAATTTCGAATCCGGACCTCCCCCTGTAATAGTTCTTATTGACCTACTGAAGAATAATCAATTTAACAAAACACTTTAAATTTAAAAGCCCCCTAATAAATTAATAATGTTGTTATGAAATAAGTAAATAACAACAATAAACAATAATAACCCAATTAATATTAAATTTTATTTATTTACGCCACTGACTCTCTACCCTCCCCCTCCATTATAATTCCTTGCGTAAACAAATCTCAATTTAAAAATTAGCTACCACTTTCATATTCATTCGAGTGGAAAATTTAAGCTCAAACTTTGAGAGATTAAAAAAAGGTTCATTAAAAGAAAGTAAAGCACTTTCATTAGGTAGATATTTCCAGTATGATAATGGTCAATCATTCTACATAAGTGTGGGGTACGATGGCCAACACGTCAGTATACCCTTTGGTACGATGGCCAACACGTCAGTATACCCTTTGGTACGATGGCCAACACGTTAGTATACCCTTTGGTACGATGGCCAACACGTCAGTATACCCTTTGGTACGATGGCCAACACGTCAGTATACCCTTTGGTACTTTGTCGCTTTTGCGTGTTTGACACATTTCATACGAATGTCAAGGAATCATAACAAAAACCTAATGCGACAGGGTTCCACAGAGTATAGCTTGATGTGTGTTCTACTTAATATATAATATTAAGCATACTTTGTGTTGCATGCAGCATCGGATTGCTTTGTTATTTTCTAAACAGAATGTAAAAAGACTTGTATGTACAAAAATCGCGGCTAGCGACTTCATCTGCTCGATAAGGAGGGGTTAATCGAATTTATTCCAGAAGTTCGATTTCTAACATGTGGTTAGCTAACGGGAGCGAAGCGAGTTTTAAAACGAGAGAAAAATACGTTTTATTAAGATCAATGGTAATCTTTTGTATTATAAAATCAAATGTTTTTTGTAAGTACCTTATAGTACTTTTTTTTACTCTACCACCGCTTCGTACATAATTCTCGTGTCGAAAAAAGTTTACTTCAAGCATAAAACTGAATTCATATTTTATTCGTGTTTAATACATATTTTTAAATCGCATATCGACTATATCCTATCAGTTTTCATATCAAGTCTTTATTACATCCTGACATAGACTTGGCACTGTTACTTTATAAACTGTTTTCCTTTAGGAACATCTTCTTGCAACATGTTCTATCTACCCTCGCCTTTGTTTCTAACCTTTTTCCAACCCTGCTTACTTATACAACTCTATTCCGCTTTCGCTGCAAAGGTAAGTATATTGCAATATTGTAAGCTCAAGGCACAAAGCTTTGAATAACTACAAAGACTTTCTTCTATACAAAATGCTGGAGGACTCTAGCTTATTAAAGGTACTGCGATTATAAATTAAATATCAGCTGCATTAAGGTAGAGAAAAATGGAGACTGGACATACTTGTCTAGTTGTAGATATATTTTCTAATGTAAAAGGAATACCAGACTAAAACTCCTACACCCCATCTGATGGTAAGGTTATAAGTCTATAAGTTCTTTTTCAAAGTAAGTACTTACCGCATCAGATACAGATATCGGGACCTAACTAAAATGCTGTGAAGTTGTTTAGAGGATCAGTAGCAAATAATTAGACAGGTACTGTCAATAAACTGCATTTTCCGACTATATGTAACATGCGTGAAAGGGTGTGCGCTGCTATATTCACAACATATTAGTCACGTATCGATACTTATAATTCTTTTAATCGTGGATAACTTTTACAATGGCACAAGAACACGGCTCATTCTTCACCAGGCAAAACAACTACGGATCGCACGATGTTCACGTCACCGCACAAGGGTACGTCATCAAACGTAACACTCAATAGGAGATAATCCTGCAATGTTTTACCACTAGCGGCGCCACTAGCACAGTTACAAAAATTCATTCAAAAATAAGATGTACGTGTGATAAGATGATTTTGATCTAATCATAAGATAACCTAAATTTATTGCTTTTAATGACAATAATTTGATAAATAAATAATTATTATTTTGATTAATATTGCATGATTTTACAAGATTTTTGTTTAATAAACTTTAAATTAGCACATAAAGCCAAATACTCGTATCAACATGTAGATACGTACCTTTCCACCAAATTCCTTCAGACTCGCGCCACGCTGTTTTAACAGTTTTTAGGTTTGCTGTTTAGAAATGGCCATATGATGCCATGATATCATCACAATTTTACTAATAGCTTTTAAAAATTAAATTAAATTAACCCTAATAACGAGAAATTTGTGATATCTTCAAAAATGACGTTTCGTTTTGCTTTTCTGTTTACGGAGTGTGCTCGTGGCTCCATTTACGCAACGCTTTGCGTTTTATATCCTATTGATGACGTACCCTTGTGCGGTGATGTGAACATCAATTCTTAGTCGATAAGCCTTACTCCTTGTACCATGGTTGTCATAATGAAAAACGACTTTTCCGTAGGTATTGCTTGAGTCTACTTGAACCGCTGATCAATAATTTTCTTTTAATAACCGAATGCCTGTGTCTGTGGGTGGCAGCATGCGACATGAACGTGCACAAGAGGTGCGAGGAGTCCGTCCCGAACCTGTGCGGCTGCGACCACACGGAGCGGCGCGGGCGCATCCAGCTCGTCGTCTCGTGCCACCACAACAAGCTTACGGTTGAAGGTAATATTTTTATTTATTTTCGTGAAAATACTTCCTAGACGAAGCGAAAGAGGTGTACCAAGATACCATTATCTCTGCCTACCCCGCAAGGGACATAGTATGAAGATAATATGTATATACCAGTAGAGTAGCTAGTAAAACATTGCAATTTGGCCAATTTTGGCGACTGTTTTGAGAAAAACAGGTTACCAACGTCGAGATCATGGGAGAGTCGTATGCATCAGGAATGCCTAGTGCCTTGCATTCCAAGTGCGACTGGAGGTTAAGTTGTCGAATTCACACCATCTTTAGTTATTCACTCCCATTTCACTGTCTTATATAACGTTCACTTATCACGGACGATTTTAGGTAAAATACACTAGTTTTACGAAAAATATTGCCACTGTAAACCGTTTTTAAACAATAATAACGCCATGACAGCATGAACGTTCAACATAACCTCCAAAACACTCCTTGTAATCAGGCTACCACGACGGTCTGACATGGGGATTGAATCCGGATCTGTGGTATCCTAGCACATCGATATGGACACATTTTAATATTTTTTAACTGGCCACCTATATCAGTATGGTCCGTCACCTAGAGACACGTGGAATACCAGGATTATTGAGGGATAGGAGTTATGAATAAAAAAGTAATTAGTAGTTTATTTCACGAACTAAGCGAATCTCTATCCACATTAGAATCACTTCGGCTTCATTAGTACAGCTGCAATCCAATCCTCGAAGCTCGCGACGCGATCCGAATTAAGCAAATGAACTTAGTTCGCGATAGGGTTGCCACCACAGAAGCTTGGCTGAACTTCAAAATAATTTGGCGGATTTTACCCGGGAAAATGACACTTTTTATCCACAATTCGTCCCACTGCTGGGCAAAAGGCCTCCACGGTCTTTTTCCATATGCTGGGTCATCTATGATGTTGTAAATCGTCAATTTCGTCTTTCTATCGTCTCCCGGCGACGGTGACCGTTTTGTGGCACCCGCTTACATTGTATTTTACAAAAACTCCCATCACCCAAAGGTTGTCTGGAAGAAATAGCTTAAAGCTATAAGGCCCCCAATTGTATTACATTTTTTAATGGAATATTTGCTTTGAATCTTACGCCCCTTGAAAGGTGTTTGCTAACCTTGAGGACATTGTTGGAGTGCTTCTTGCGGTAATTATCTTATCCTTCAAACCGGAACACAGCAGTGCAAGCTTTAGTCTACCATCACCTGTTAAATTTATTTATTTATTTATACTTTTACACTTTTGTGTACAGGTGAGCTAAATTCGGCTAGTTCGCCAAAAATACGAGAAAGGGGGCGTCCATTAATTACGGGGGGGGGGGGGGGGTAACCGAGTCGAAAAGTCGCCAAAATCACCTCTCGTAATTAATGGACAAATACATAACTTCGCGTAACCCTATTTAGTTCACAAATGCAGGGAGATAGTCATGTAGGGTCTCTAGTCTATTACGAACTCAATTATTCTCTTTACTGTAGATTTAACTTGATAATTAATATTCTGTTAGCTCTGGGAGCGATGCCAAAAAAAATATTGCCCCGTCCTAAAAAAGCTCATTATGGTTATTCATTTCGAATTTAATTGACTTGAGCGTACTTACGTTTACCATTTAAACACTGTATTTGACCTCAATTTTCTTTATGATGTTTTCATTTCTGCTTAATGTCGGTCATGGTCCAACAGAATACCAGCGCTGGAGGCATTTTTGTCTGCAGCAATAAGCTGAGTTGAGGCCCTTTTCACAACAACAGCAGACCATCAGACATGATGTAGACATGTTTACCTTTGACTACATAATTATTTTATTATAATTATAACTGTTTCGGTTATTGCTGTGTGTGAAATAAACATATTACTTACTTACTTAAATGTTTTACTACAATACCAGTTAAAACATACATGTATGAGTAGGTGTGTAATGATTTAAGTAATATCAGGTGGGAATGCACCGTATTTTTTTAAGTTTAACCGGCTACAAAAAAGAATAGATTCTCAATTCGTAGTAAATATTTGACATTTTGACATTCAAGGAAACCAACATGAGATTCTTTATTTATTTGTGAGCCAAAAAAAAAATTTTCAAAAAAATACAAACATACTTAGCTATAACTTAAATTTTAATTGTACCTAATGACTGGTTTTCACGTGTTAAGTGATTAAGTTGTCAAGTAAATTTTAAGTATTCGAGCATTCACACATAATTGAGTATAGTGATTAGTAAAAACTAAAAACAACAGAGAACTTACTTAACTTACTTACTTTACTAAATTGTACCGTTCAGACGCATCAAGTAGCCACGCCCACCGGTACGAGGGTCGGTACCGGTACCGGTAAGGTACGTGTCACTAAACCGAAAAGTGGACTCGATTCTATTCTACTTAAAGTAAAGAACTTAATCTTTAACTTGCAACTTGTCAGTAAACGCATTGTTTACACGCTTCAATTAACTTAAACTTGAAATTTTCTTAATTACTTAACTACTTAACACATGAAAACTAGGCTTAACTGATGGGCTCGTAGCCTAATTGCGAACACGGTCCGAAAGTGATCGTGCAGGTTAAGCAATTGGGCGCGGTTGGTACTAGGATAGGTGACCGCTAGTGACATAAATCATCTGAGCCCCTCCGTGCCTCCTAGTATACGTAAGCAGTCATCTCGGTTGTTGTCATTCGATAGTAGTCGTTAGGCTATGTCACGAGGCCTACGGTCGGCCTGAACGACTCTGAATGTTGGCCAGTAATCATACGATAAACAAACATTATACCCTTGGATGAAAAAAAAAAGTTCCTTCCTTCATGATTATACTTAACCATGTGACGTCACGATTTCCAGTGAAACAGGGTCGCAACCTGATCCCAATGGACCCCAACGGCCTATCGGACCCGTACGTCAAGATGAAGCTCATCCCCGACTCGGACAACGTGAAGAAAAAAACCAAGACCATCCGCAGCACTCTCAACCCAGTGTGGAACGAGACGTTGAGCTTCGATCTTAAAGCTGAGGATAAGGACCGGAGGCTGCTCATTGAGGTACGATGTGATAACGATCGAGGGAGGGCGTGTTATAAGTTTGACACGTTTGTCTGTCTGTTTGTCTGTGGCCTCATAACTTTACAATGGATGAACCGATTTGGACCCGGTTTTTTTCATTTAATAGAGAATTGTGTCTGATAAAAATTGGATCAGTGGTTTCCAATATTTTGGAGTATCTTTGATATCAGATGGGATCACTGGAATTATAATAGGATAATGGAGCCCTTTCCACATCTGGAACCTCAAGGACCTGATGATAACCATAAAAAATTAAGGGGATCTCGACAATGGTAAGTCGGGGGTTAGAATATCACTACCGCCACTGGCCAAGCATGTCGTACGAGGTGACTAGTAACTTGCTGGTGGTGGGCTCTGTTCAGGGTCCGCCTGGCTAACGACCCACTTCTATGTAAAGTCTGTCGTCAAATGTCTTCGCTTCGGGGTTGAGGTGTTTCGGCAGTATTTATAGAAGAGCTTACTAAGCCCGTGTGCTCCATATTCGGCCTCATCGTCACTTACCACCAGGTGAGATTTAGGCCAAACGCGGGTTTAGTCGTAAATTTAAAAAAAATGTAATGTACCTCCCAACAAAACTATGTTGGCTGCTTTTTGAATCGATTTTTTATTTATTATTGTTGTGTGTTGTGTATCTTCGCGCCTTGAAACCAAAAAACTAGTTTGTCTGGGCGCTGTACATTCCACTCTCTTAAATTAAAACACAAACTAAATATAAAACAGGTTAACAAATACAAACCAAAACATGTAATCGACCTCGACACATGTGTAAGGTTATTTTATTATAGTGATAACGTTTTAATAATAGCTACCGGCAAAATAAATTAAAAGAACGATCAAATTTTCCTTCAGATCAACAACACCCAAGTCTAAAAATAAACATTTTCACTTTGAAAAGTTTCGTTTTTGTATACCCGAAACAATGCGGCCACTGGGGGCTGCGGTCTCGCGGTTGGTTACAGAGCTTTGACTTGTATCTGCTCGGATATTTTACGCTTCTCGTTTAAAAAATCCATTGTTTTTGGGTCTAGAGCGACCATCAATTGTCATCTTGGTGTAAAATGCAACAAAGTTTAGATATAAATAAATGCCTAGTAGGTTCTAGTAGCTCTTCCGCTCCACTTATAAAACAGACTAGACAGACCAAGACTGGTGGGTCTTAGCACAAAGGAAACGTCCTGTAAAGAGGCTTATATTTCACAGCTGTCTCGTCCACTAGAGTAAATGACTCAGGTAGTGAGAGGTTACAATCATCAGACAATGTCGTCCCACTGGGTGTAAGCCGTGTAAGTCTCCTCTCTTTTGTGCCACCCTTCTCGGTCCTGTACAAGTCTTCAGTCTTCGATGCCTCTTTGATAGTATCATCCGTGCATCTTTCTGCTGGACTTTTGTCTGCTCCTCTTTTCCCCGACCTTGGCCCTGTGTGTACTGTGAGAGTAAGAGATAGGAAGATAAAAATTACACTATGAGTAACGGGCGCATATACTCGTATATCTACACAGGATTCAAGCGCTTAACTTGCTAGCCTTTCCCCTTTTTACTGCCTCTTCTCTCTGCCCTTTTATTCCTATCTGTCACAAAGAATCGGATTATTGCTACCTACCACATCGTTTTTCGTTAACTTTTCTCCCATCTGTCTCTGTGCAATGGGGGTTTGAATAAGAATTATCGATTGCTGTCATCCAGTCCATCCATATATTTTCAAAATCTTCAACATTAATTTCCAGATATGGGACTGGGACAGAACCTCCCGCAACGATTTCATGGGCTCCCTTTCCTTCGGCATCTCGGAGCTTATGAAGGCCCCCGCCGACGGCTGGTTCAAACTCCTCACCCAGGAAGAAGGGGAGTTTTACAACGTGCCAGTACCGGAGGAAGGGGCGGACTTGGCCCAGTTGAAGAACCAGATGCGAGCTACGACTGTGGGGGCTCGTAGGGCCCCTCCGCCGCCGGATAGGGAGGTTCCACACAATATGGCAGCTGCAGATGTCATCAGAGCCTCGGATTTCAACTTTATCATGGTGCTTGGGAAGGGGTCTTTTGGGAAGGTACGGGGTTTGTTAAATTAATTGTCTTATTGATGTAACGGGAAAAGGGTCTTTATGGGAAGCACGGGGTCATGTCGTATTAATTGTCTTTGTGATATAACGGGAAAGAGGAGCCTTGTATCAATGATCTTACGAGGATATAACTTTTGGAACATAAAATAGTAGGTTATTTTCCAAAAGTTCAATAATTGAAACGGAGACTGGGGAATATCAGGTGAACTCACCAATGTTTTAGCTGAACCGTTACGATTAACAGAGTCTAAAGGAAACTAATCCATACTGTTATGTATTATAAATGTAATCATATTATCTATCTATAAATAATTTATCTTATAATTATACACAGTATGTAGAAATTGTGTCATTGAGCAGGCGGATGGGCTGGTATCTAAGCGAGCTTTTTTAATTTTAACGGACGTGCATGGGAGTTAAAATGACTCCGCCATAGCTTGCTATGGTTTTCAAATAGTTTAGCAATAATGTAGGTAGGTAGAATCTACTCTCATATAGTCTACTCCTTTCTCCCTATCCTGCGGGATTGCCCTAATCCAGAGATCTAAGAACAAGTTCTTATTGTTAGACAAATTCCTGATCTTTTAAGAGGCATTATTCTTATATAGTCCTCAGTTAAACATAATCTGTTTTCCATATTCATTTTGTCCCAGCACAGAATTTTAAAGAAATAACTTCAAAAACTCCAGGTAATGCTAGCAGAGCGGCGCGGCACCGACGAGCTGTATGCCATCAAAATCCTGAAGAAAGACATCATCATCCAGGACGACGACGTGGAGTGCACCATGGTAGAGAAACGAGTGCTGGCACTTAGCAGCAAGCCGCCTTTCTTGGTGCAGCTACATTCCTGCTTCCAGACCATGGTAAGGATTAGGAATCTAAGAGTTTTGAGAGACCAACGTTAGATAAGTACTGAAGAAGGATCAGTATAATATTAGACCGGAAAGTGAGCAATTTGACGAAACAAGGTGACAAATTTGAATCCCGAGTGTTAAAATGTGTCTACACCACATTTTAATACTGAAAAACTAAAAACCGTTTTTTTTATTCGCTTAATGTTTAGGCTGATGGTATGTGTCGCCAATGCCTTTTGAAATAAAATAAAATAATAAAATAACAGCTCGGAATCGAGCATTAATGTGTAATGTAATGTTCCTCCGGTCAGTACCGAGCCATGCTCGCCATCGAGCGCCTATTTGTTACATTACATGAACAAGCTCCCGGTCAGTACCCTCCTTAAAGAAACATCTTCTGGTTAATACTTGCGGTTGTTGGTGAAACTTGTAGTATATGATTAGACTTAATAATATACTGTTTCACAGGTTTTTACTGTAGTTTATAATAATTTTCTTAACTACATGCAGGTAGATAAATACCCTTGCTCGGGATTGGACAGATTCGGGATTGGACAGATTCGGTATACAGCTTTGCGTTTTGTTTTTGCAATTACTAGTAATTGGTAAATACCTGTGAAACAGTATATTATTTAAGTCTAATCATGAAATATCTTCTTGCTGTGATATTATCCCTTTCTTGTACAACTTCCAGGACCGGTTGTACTTCGTAATGGAGTACGTCAACGGCGGAGATCTCATGTTCCAGATACAACAGTGTGGCAAATTCAAGGAGCCCGTCGCCGTGTAAGTAATAAATGAAAAGTCATTTTTTTTATTACAAGTACATTTTAAAGTACATTTTTAAAGTACTTAAAATACATTTTTACAAAAAAAAAAATTCTTTACCACCGCTTCGTAAGGTGCTATAGCTGCAAAGAAAGAAGCGGCGCAAGAAACAATCAGCAGCACATCTTTTAAAATAACTATAATCAGTATAATATCTATAATATGGTATCTACGTATTTATGGGTCACTGTGTACGATTTTATAATAAGATACCTGATACTGTAATAAATATGACAGAGAAAACATTTAAGACCCATATAAGACGGACCTTATGTAAATAGGGTTATTATAAAATAAATGACTACTTAAATGATAAAGAGGCTTGCTCCTAAATTCAGCTCCAGCTCTGCACATTGTGTACATATATGATTGTATTAATTATTATTCATAATTATTGTAAGGTATATTTATTTCTAAAGATGTGCTGCTGATTGTTTCTTGCTCCGCTTCTTTCCTTTCAGCTAAGGAAAGAAGCGGCGCAAGCGATGGTAGAGTAAAAAAATGATTTTGTAAAAATGTACTTAAAGTACTTTAAAAATGTACTTAAAATGTACTTGCAATAAAAAAAATGTAAAAAAAAAGAAGTACATGAGGGTGAATGCCACGAGATGACTACTCATTCTGTTTTTTTCTTCTACTTACTACTGAATGGTGTAAGTATTTGAGTCGACTTTCTATTTGAGAAATTTATTTGCAACTCCCCATTTATATCTTCTTCATGACTCTCTTTCTTTGCTATTTCTAGCTATAGCTACCACTCTTTTTGCTGTTTCCAGGTTCTACGCAGCAGAAATTGCCATCGGTCTATTCTTCCTCCACTCCCGCGGCATCGTGTACCGAGACCTGAAACTGGACAACGTGCTCCTCGACCAGGATGGCCACATCAAGATTGCTGACTTCGGCATGTGCAAGGAGGGAATCACTGGTGACAAGACTACTAAGACCTTCTGTGGCACGCCTGACTATATCGCGCCGGAGATCATCTTATACCAGGTTTGATTGATGACAATATGATCTTGACCAGCCAGATGGAAAGCCGTTTCTAAATATGTATACAGGGTGGAAGGGTAAACACCGTTATCCTTGAAACTGGATATTCAATATCATTTATAGAATCTAAAATCGACAAAATAATACCATTAAAAAAATAGAGTGTAGGTAACTTGCGCGTGACTCCGCTCGTGAACTCAGCGCGAGCGAGGGGTGGAATGATGGGCGGAGATGGCAGGGGCGCGTGCCGCGGCAGCCCGGCGCGGCGCGCGGTCGTCCGTTGACCTCGTGACCCCGGTGGGACTTACGCACTATTTATTTTATTATATTTTTTTAATGGTATTATTTTCTATCGATTTTAGATTCTTTTCAATATCCAGTTTCAAGGATAACGGTGTTTACCCTTCCACCCTGTTAGATAGATTTCATAATGAAATAAAATTCAATGTTTACGAAATAAAATAAAAAAATATTTATTTTTTCCACCAGCCATACGGCAAGTCAGTGGACTGGTGGGCCTACGGCGTGCTACTGTACGAGATGCTGGTGGGCCAGCCGCCGTTCGACGGAGAGGATGAGGAGGAACTATTCGCCGCCATCACCGACAATAGTGTGTCCTACCCGAAGACTTTGAGTAAGGTGACGTTTCTAATTGCTTTGTAGGCTTTGGAGATTGCATTATTTGTACCACCGGTTTTTTAAAGGCTTTTTACCTATTTACCGGAACCGAACCGTATTGTACCGGTGTCTCACCAGCCAGACGTTCTGCTGCAAGGATCCAAGGTCAGGTTTACATTAGGATGGTAGCCAGTAGATATATAAAAACCTTTGCTATATTGCGGCGAACGACAATAGTGTGACCACCTGAAGACCTTGAGTAAGGTGTCGTTTCTAATTGCTTTGTACCACCGGTTTTTAAAGGCTTTTTACATATTGACCGGAACCGAACCGTACCGTACCGGTGGCTTACCGGTAGTCAGGGGGAGGGAATAACAGGGGTCTTCCCCCCCTTCCCCCAAACTTGGAAGATCGCTATAGGGCAACGCTCGACTCGCCCGGTCGGTTTTTTAGTATTATTTTTAGATTTTAGTAACCGATTGCACCCTCAGAATAATTTTCTCTGAAACTGCGAGTTACATGAATATGGCCAAGGAACTTAAGGATTCGCGTTTGCACAATTGACGAAAGCCTAGTTTTTATTCGTTGTCGTTTCTACTTCACCAGGAAGCTAAGGACGCGTGCAAGACGTTCCTTACGAAGAACCCTCAGAAACGGCTGGGGTGTGGCTCGCGGGGCGAGGAGGACGTGCGCACGCACCCCTTCTTTAGGCGCATCGACTGGGCGCGCATAGAGGCGAGGGATGTACAGCCGCCGTTCAAGCCTAAGATCGTAAGTGTGCTTGGATCTACGAGGTCTTAGACCCGTATTGTGGAAGAAGGATGGGGACAGAGGGAGCGACTGGGCATGCGTCGTGGCGCCGCGTGTGCAGCCGCCATCCCGGTTTATAATGGTGACTGAAGTAGTTAAGAGATCTAAGCTCATTTGATTTCATTTCCTCATTTAAGGAAGTAAAGGCATTACAGTATCCGTTCAAGCATAGAAAGCCTGAGGCCATCCGCTGTGTTAAGCGGAATCTGCGTGTGGACCAGTCGATGTCGATGTACACTGCTGGTTATCATGTTCTTTCGCTGACGTTTTAACTTCATAACGAGTAATGAATATACGCAGACGTCCGTGACACGCAGCAGACGGCCTCAGATCGTGTCAGTTCTATCGTACCCCTTTTTCAGGCAATACCCTGCCCCACCGTGGCTACGCCGATAAGTTTCACATATTATTAAAACTTTCACAACCGTCTAAAAGCATTCCATCCATTTCAGAAACACCGCAAAGACGTGTCGAACTTCGACAAGCAGTTCACACAGGAGAAGACGGAGCTGACGCCGACGGACAAGCTGTTCATGATGAACCTCGACCAGACAGAGTTCATGGGCTTCTCCTTCCTCAACCCGGAGTACGTGCAGCACGTGTGAACCGAGCAGGTAATGCACACGCACTTTTTACACACACTTTTTTACACACGCATTTTTTTGCAAACACACTTTTTTCTCCCACAACCCCTTTTTACATAGGCATAGTACTTTCACATTCCCCCTTATCTTTTTTATAACCCCTTTTGCAAACACCTTTTTTTTCAAACACACTCTCTTTCACAAACACACTTTCACTCACAAATAACGCAATAGAGTTCAGTTTTTACGTACCCTATTATTTTTTCACATACTCATGCTTTTTACACCCTTTTTTAGATTATATTAACAGTATATAATGTATACACCCTCTTTACATTCGCCCTCGTCACTTTAATAATAAAAATAAAATATAAGAGTATTAATTCATTCATACATCAAAGTAATAAGGTACAACACTGTTATTTTATTCTAATTCTTAACCTATCAACAAAATATATCTATAATACGTATTGCCCTACGTGTCTAATGAAATGGTCGAGACCTCAGCGACACGCTGGTTTTCAGGTCTCGCCTAATGTGCTGGATGGAGCGCTGGTCGCGGGATTATGCGGTCAAATCTCTATTATGTAATATTATATTAAAATGAATGACAATAAGTAGTTATACGTAGCTGGCCTTAGCTTCCTTCTGATGATAACATAATTGGGTTTCTGTGTCTAAGAGAGTATCTATACTATTCACTGAGGTCAGCTAACACATAAACCCACAGTCTTTTTAAATACACTCCCTTTTTTACACACCTTTTATACATGTCTTTTATGTCGGATACACATCTTATAACAAAGACAAATACAAAGTGTTTTGTTGTTGCAGGGTTGAATCATCTCACAATTTTGAAATTGACTCACTCGCGGCCGCCGCATCGGTTCTGGAGCGCGCGCCAATGCTCCTCCATCTATCGACTGTCTCTGTCACTCATACGACGAACGTCGTTCGCTGTCTCGTTCGTTCTTGGCTGTAAACTTCGTTAAGTTTGAAAACTGTCTGTAATTTATAGATAAGGAAAGATTTTTTCCAAAAAGATTTTATATGTAGGCAATCGGAGGGAAAATTAGGAGTTTTAAATTTTTGCTCATTCCCATTTAAGTGTTTTTTTCACTTTATTTAATATTCCCATCCAATGCGACATGACTAAAGTTAGTCTCATAATTTTAAGAGTTTGTGTTTATAAGTATAATTTTCGCAATAATATTTATTTGACCGCAATAAATGGGCGATGGAAATCTCAACGAATTTCTAAAAGCAATACTAAACGGTATATCGCTTTAATATGCTTGGCTCTCTCACTTCACGCTTTGGTTGACATCTTATAACCGACATTTTAATATTAGTACCTCTTATCTCATGTATGACACTGTTTTATTTTAATTAATCTCGTGAAATCTTTGAATATATCGCGTTCTTGGGGCCACTTGGTAATGTAGACGTTTCTTTGTAATTAATCGTTAGTTTCGCCCATATTTCTAATACATTCTTGACGTATATTAGGGAATGCATTTGTATGTGACCATGATTTTTGTATGTGACCGAATTTCTGGTGTACTGACTGGGTGTAACAAAAAACCATATAACGCCTTACCACAGCGCATGCATTGACCTCAACAAAAATAATGACGACATTATAATTTTATTTAGTTAAGTAGATTTTGTAATATTCATAGTTTTGTTGAACAAAATTTTTGCAGAAACTAAACGTAATTCAAAATGCTCAAACGCGCTTTTCTATGGTCGTGACGTCTAAGGTCATGTAAACAAATGTTTTGCTAGACTGATGCTTACATGATTATTTTATTTTATTTTTTATTTTATGTATTTACTTAAATTTACAGCTTTTTTTTGACCTTATAAAAATAATAAAATATTACTATGACATTTGCCAATTATAAATTTTCATTCTGTTACTTAATATTATATAATATATCTTAGGTAGAAATTATTAGATTTATCAAGTTTATTTTGTATTAACTGCAGTGTTTAAGTGAACAACCTTGTAAAAACCGATATATTCAGTGAGAAATATAACGAATTCAGTTTTGTTTACATAACCTTTGACGTCACAAGCAGCGCGGGAAATGACTGCCCGTTTGAATTGATGTAGGTAACCAGTATCTAAACTTTAAATATATTTTTCTAAAGCTACCTCCGCGTTAATCATGTTGTGAGTAACACATTCAGGGCTATTACGGTTCTGAAAACCATCAAATGATATCATCAATGGATGATTGAAATAGAGACAGCGCTGTCGCGTTGGTATAGCGATGTAGCACACGTCATACCATGCCATGAAAGGACCGTAATAATACCGATTTAATTAATTACAATAGGTTTTTGTTACACTCTGTACATATAATTAGGATTGTGTTGATATATAATTTGGACATCTTTTTGTTAAAAATACAACTGGAAATTGGGCTCCTTTACACTTGGTCAAGCGTTTAGCGAAGTGGGTAAGTGCAGTGAGTTAGGACAGTGGTGTAAACCGGTGGACAGTGGCGAGTCAAGTTGCCTTGCCAGTGGATCCAAATTTTGTTTGACTTTTTGTCACTGTCCAGCCACTCGCCACTGTCCTTGCAACTTGCACTTTCCACTGTCCCTATTAACTTCGCTAAACACTTGACCAAATGTAAACCAGCCATTATTCTAAATAATGTCAAAGCGTAATAGAAATATGGGTGATTTTCTATGATAACAGTTTCATCTGGCACATATCAGTGTTTAAATTGTAAATAGTATGTACTGTCGTGTCGTGGGGATGGTCTTCTTTGCTAGTGATTAAGGGTTTCGATTGAGCTTCGCTGACATGATACGATACAATATCTTAAATTTAAGTCTTATACTCGTATGCTACACTTTTCTACCATGTGGATTTCAATGAAGACTATTTTTGAACAGGGATTTTTTTAAACAATTAGTATTTTTACACACATTACCATTATTCTTCATTAAACCATTAGAATCACCACAATGGTCCAGAGGTGGACTCGTTTCGGCGACGCTTGCGCCGCAGTTAGTTCCGTGCCCTAACCTTTGAGCCACCGCGATTTTTTTCGGGTTTTCAAAGCCGATAAAATTACGATTTCGTAGAAAAAAATCACAGTTCAAATATTGGCCTCTCGTACTTTATTTCAAACAGCGACAGAACGCGTGCGCATGTATTGTTAAATATCACTGAAACAGAGTAAATTTCAGGAGATATCATTCTCATTTATTGTCTTAATTTTAACCTGATTTAACTGAGTTACCTCGTTTGAAAATTATTGTTTTCGGCCCAGCACCCACTCTCGGAGAGGAGACGCAGCGACTTACTTCGATAAAAATGTAAACTAAACCTTAATTTCTTTAAAATACGGTTTAAAATAGCGTGAAAAATAAAGCGACTCAGCAAACTGCGCCAAGCGCGTAATCCTAGACATGCCAGGTATTTTGGAGACTAAAGGCTGGTTTAAAGTATCTAAACACTTTAAACACTTTTACCTTTAAAGTGTTTAGTCAAGTGAATTAGTCAAGTGGCAAATGCCAGTGGCAAGGAATGACGCACTTGATTAGTCAAGGGCGTTATTCAAGTGGCAATGTCAGTGGCCAGGCAATCGCCATACTCGCGCCACTCTCCTTGCCACTGGCATTTGCTACTTGACTATCTCACTTGACCAGGCATAAGGTTTAGTTTAAATTGTTTTTCGAATCAAGCAGCGTCTTTCATTCATCTAATTAACGCTGGGCCTTACTTTACAGGGAAACATAAATTTAAACACAAGGAGAGATGCTGTGTCCCTTTTTAGCAAAACAGTTCGTTATATGTAGCCAGGATCTGCTTGTATGGCGCTATTACACAGTGACGTCATAATGTAATATTGCCGTTTCTTTCTATCGTCTGATTTTTGATTGCCTGTAGCTATTTAATTTTTAACGAATTTCAATTCTGTTTTCACATTTGACCATAATTTTATGTCTATTTCTTAATTTTTAAGAAATGAATTTAATATTTGTTACTTGGAGACTACCGAATTGATATCAGAAATGATTTATTTGTAAAGCTTATTTATGACTGGAATCTCGTCTCTATTAACCTACTAAAGTAAGAAAAACTCTAATATTTTTGTTAACTTGAGCCATAACTTGAACAACATTTTACTGCTGTAAAAGTGGTCAATATTATTTTAAAACGGCTGTAATAAGGCTGTAAGCATTAAGTTTTTATTGTCTATCGTGAAATGTTAATTTTTTATGCTTTTAAGATATATTTTTTCTTTATTTTACAATTGTGATTGCATTTTGTGATGGTTGATGTAATGTTTTATGTGTGTAATTACTTAAGTGTGTTTGTGTGAGCATATGTGTGGCTGAATGTCTCTGTTACTATTTTGTGATGTTATTATACGGAAATAAACGTATTGATTAAACCTATTACAGTACCGTAACCTATTATAGTAACCTATTATCGTATTGATTTATTTTTGACACTTTTAGACCGTTACTATAGTCCATTCGGGTTAAGAAAATAGTGAGTCATCAGTGCAACTGCAGGGTAAAGGTCTAGTCACAGTCGAATAAATAAGTGAAGTCGTGGATGCATCTTCAGTCAACAGTTTCAAAAATAGACTAGATTATTATTAAACAGTGCATAAGTAGTGGTGGACTTAATTAACTATGAACAATGAATAAGTGCTATAAGTGAATGAAAAATACAACAGCTTAGATATGGCCGCATCAGCTTAATGCTGCCTGCTCATTAATAAATAATAATAATAAAAAAAAATCAAACAATTTAATTTTAAAAGAATTTATTATTAAAATTTTATCTAAAATTAAAATAAAGTAATTAATAATATGTTTTAATCGGTATCATCAGAATCTTCGTTCGTATTTATTATAAAAGAATTCATTTCTGCATGTTCCATGACATGTTCATTTTAAAACACGGCCACGGCCGTTTCTTACGAGGGTCTGCCTTGAACTGGTCAATGTGAACTTGGCTTTCTAATTTGCTGCTCCGTGATTGGTCAGGGGGCGTGGCTAGGCCGGACGACAGCGATGACTCACTATTTTCTTAACTCGAATAGACTATGAATGGTTTATCAGTGGAAACGGTGTATAGTGTTTTGACAGGTTTTATAACATAGCAGGGTATTGACAGATGAAAACAGGTACATTATTTTGCATAAAATTCCGTTTAATAATATCACTACAAGATATACAGCTTTTAGCTGTCAATCATCTTCTAAAATAGCCTTACTAACTTAATAATATTGTTAATAAATTAAATTTTAAATAACGTCGTAAGACAACTCTTGCTAGATTAAAATTAATGTGAATTAAAAAAGAGAAAAAAGCATTTGATTCTAAATTGAATTGTAATAAAATGACATTTAGGTGTTTTTAATTTTGTAAGTCTATTGTAACTTTATTTTCGGAGGTGTTATTGGCAAGTAGTGTTTAGCGAGAAAATTATTTAGTTATAAAACTTATTTAACTAAAGAACTATTAAACTAAGGTAGTTATTTACCTAAAAGTTAATTCTTAAGGCTTTATTTAGCTAAACTCTATCCCGGTTGACTTCACTAGAAACTTGTCAAATCACGAAAACAACTTCGCGTACGGATAGCAAAAAACAGCTTCGCGTACGGATAGCAAAAAACAGCTTCGCGTACGGATAGCAAAAAACAGCTTCGCGTACGGATAGCAAAAAACAGCTTCGCGTACGGATAGCAAAAAACAGCTTCGCGTACGGATAGCAAAAAACAGCTTCGCGTACGGATAGCAAAAAACAGCTTCGCGTACGGATAGCAAAAAACAGCTTCGTGTACGGATAGCAAAAAACAGCTTCGCGTACGGATAGCAAAAAACAGCTTCGCGTACGGATAGCAAAAAACAGCTTCGCGTACGGATAGCAAAAAACAGCTTCGCGTACGGATAGCAAAAAAACGAAAAATTGTATTTATAAAATTCGCAAATATTTGTACGTGTTGAACCTATGTTCCCACGTAACCTTTAAATTACCTTTATAGATCTATTGAACCGTGCATGCTTGCTTATCGTATGGTTAGTGCCCAACCTATTTGTCAGAGTTGTTCAGGCCGCCCGTAGGCCTCTAACATGGCTTAACGACTGCTGTCAAACGACAACGACCGGGAGCGACTGCTTAACGTGCTTTCCGAGGCACGGAGGAGCTCAGTTGAAATATGCCACTAGCGGACACCCATCCTGGTACCGACCGCGCCAACGTAGCTTAACATGCACGATTACTTTCGGACCGTGCTCGCAACTAGGCTACGAGCTCCTCAATTGCTCCTCAATTGCAGCTATTGAACCACAATAAATATACTAATATTATAATAAAACTAAGGAATAAGCATTAGCGGTTTTCGTAAATTTGACAAGTACCGAGTTAAGTCAACCGGATAAAGGTTATTTTTCAGTAACATCTCCTGAGTTTTAGTGCCGTGTTTATCCACCGATTATTCGGTATAACGGCATCTCTATACAGTAGTTATCTTAGGCGTAATAGTTAATTTTAAATTCTTTTAGGCTTAGTTTAGGGTTAATTTTAGTGTAACACGCTGGCTCATTTACACTGAAACGTAGTCTCATCTTTGAACCCCAAAGTATTTTAATTTTAAGATTTAATTCTTTTTACATAATATTTTTATTTAATTATTTTTTTCATAAAATCAACAATAAATCAATCATTTACCAAACATCAAATCAAATGAACGATACAGTATTTAATCATCTTGTGTCCATGGAATTTGAACATAAAATTTTTATTTCTGAATGATACTGAATAATTGTATAAAATATTAATATGAATATTTACCAATACTCAATATTTTTATGATTCGTGATAGGGTTTAGTTAGGACCTTGAAAGCATCAAGTGTCAATATAATCTTTTAAACCCAGTGCACACTATCGGCTGCTAGCGGAATAACGACTCGGCTTCTTAGCTGACTAAATTACTAATGTCTGTAAAATGCGCTTGAAAATGGCATGCATATATCAAGCGAGCGGCGCAAGAGCAGAATCGCAGGCATGCCGTTTTGAAACCGTATTTTACAGGTGTGAAAGTTTAGTTTGTAGTAGGGATGTTACGGAGCTTCGACTCCGACTCCGAAATGTCGGAACTTCCGATTGGTTTTACACCTCCGACTCCGACTGCGAAATTTTGAATCGGAGGTTATACCGAAGAACAGAAAACATATTCAAATATCAATATTTATATAAATAGTGTAGGACTACATAATGTATTATTGCCGCAAACGTCATCATAATAAATATTAGCCAGTTCAGCTATAAAAATTAAAAAACGGTTTAAAACATCTCTCCTCTGAACATCTGTCTTCTACCTCCGCCTCCGACTCCGGTTCCGAATCTGGTTTTGATTCCGATAAATCAAATTTAAAACCTTCGGTTTCGACTCCGCTTCCCGTAAAACCGTAACATCCCTAGTTTGTAGGAACGCGTTAATGTGAGGACATGGATGACGTAACGTCAGTTGTATGAAAGGGAAAAGGGAAGATCTTTCACCAGGCGGGGTGTGTTGTGCCTGGTGACCAAATGTCTTGGTCCAACTATGAATGTTTGTAACTCGTATATATGCAGTCCCAGGAAAACTTCGATAGCGCGTTCTACACCGATATGAGTTGGTACTAATCGTGCGTCGCCACAAGTTTCAACTTTAAATTGTTATATAAGTAAGTCGCCGCGCTGGCACGCCGCTACTGTGCACTAGGCTAAACAAATATAAAACTTATAAATAACGAGTTCTTAACTGTACTCGTTTGTTAACTATCGCGGACAGGTTTGTGCTCTTTATCTTATTTTATTTCAATTTTTTTTCTATTAAACATGTTCTTTGTAAAATGGGCCGGCATTAGTAGGTTTTAAACAGCTGGTGTGGGAGTCAAAGTAGCGAGCGCTCGGCGCTTTCCAAGCCCAAACTCCTATTGGTATTCCAAAACAAAGGCGTGGTCGCGTGAAAATTTATCTGACCATGACTCGTGGTCAGTGTACAACAAGAGTTGCCACTCCTACTATAATATAGTATCCTACTTATAATGCATCCCTACAAAAAAAGTAGTAGGTTAAAGTACCATATTTTGGGAACCGTGATTGCTCAGTGCTCACATCACTTTCGGATCCGAACAGAAGAAATCTAATGGAGCATCTCAGATGGCGCCCCGAACCCCAAAAGAAGAGAAATCCTATTTTTTTCTACTTTTGGGGTTCGGGATGCTGAAATGAGTGGAGTGAATCTAAAAAGTAAACTTAAAATATGCTTTCAAAAATAATTAAACATTTTTCCAAAGACAATACTGTATTTAAAAACAATTTACTGTATTTTTGTGGGTTTTCTACAAACTACTATATTTTTAGGGAGTATGAGATCAAACTACCAACTATGTCCCTTAAAAAAGGTGGCAACCCTAGTTACAACGGAATAAAAATACCTTTCATAATTAGTTAATATCCTATTGCATTGCAGGGCGCGGACCTGAAGTTAACACAGTGGCGGATTAACACATTTAAGCTCTACAAGCACGTGCTTGGGGCCCCTGTTTTCTAGGGGCCTCCTTTCGCTGGCGCCTAGCTTTCTAACCGAATCAATTTTTTGGCAGGACCTACAGGGTATCAAGTCAATCGTCTTTGTCGGATCTACACCGAAATTTCGAACTTGCTTCGCTTCTAGCCTTCTCACCTATTCCATTATCTGTGACATAACTCTTCGACGAGCTCGCTTGCTTCGCTCGCTCGCGTCCGAATCTTCTAACCTCATCCACCACCTGTATCTGTTCTCCCTCGAAAATTCGAGCTCGCTACGCTCGCGCCTATACACATTTGAAGTATTGATTTTAATAAACTTTGTTTTGTTTTCTAATTTCTACCTTTCAAAACCAAGCAACAGAGGACCTACACGATCTCTGTGCTTGGGGTCTCCGAAACTCTTAATCCGCCACTGTTGCCACATGACTTGTATAAATAAAACAGATACTTTTTCACTGACCGTACCTTTGTATTGGAACCGACACTGAATGCACCAACCCTTTCGAAATCGAAAGCACTTAAAAAGAGTGTATTTTCTCAGTTGCTTAAAAATCAATTTAAATAATCAATCCACCAAGTTACATACGTAATTATCTTGCTGTCTCTTTTCTAATTTAACTACACAACAATGATCACGCATAAAGGACCACATACGCGTCTAAATGCGGAAACAGGAGCCCAACAACCTAACTATGTGTGATAGATCTTTTATCCAAGAAGATCGTATTGTCACTTTATATGTATGGCCAGTAATTGGCTAAAAAAATAACTATAAACCCATTTGTTTACATTAAAAAGAAAAACATTGTTTCTTAAACGCCAAATGGTTACTACACATATATTTTTTTAGCATTCGAAACCATGAAGTTTATATCACTTAGAACTTTATATTATTTTTCTTTTTGTGACGCCATTTTGTTTTTTTAATGCCACTGGACTTTTTTTGGTAGCGTTTAATTTTACTCAACCGTAGTTTTTGCTAGCTTGTACCCTCTGACAACCACAATTTTCTCTGACTTGGTCAGTATTAGAATTAAATGATAATACTAAAGATTTATAATACTTGTAGCTATATTTAATATTACCTACCTACTATAATAACTTATTGTAACTAATCACAATATCATATTATTGTAAGATCTCA
Organism: Hofmannophila pseudospretella; assembly: GCA_947369225.1. Lineage (NCBI taxonomy): Eukaryota > Metazoa > Arthropoda > Insecta > Lepidoptera > Oecophoridae > Hofmannophila > Hofmannophila pseudospretella. The sequence continues at coordinate 2,800,759 of OX376324.1, forward strand.
CTTGTAAATAGACGTAGGACGTAATATGTAATGTAAAGGTCACTTGTCATTTTACCGATCATTTTGCCTTTTATATATATTTTTTAATTTTGCTTGCAAATTGCATGTCAAATATCTTTGCCATTGACGGTCAATCTAATAATATAATCAATTCCTAAAAATGAAGCTAAAAAAATGATTTCCCAACAGATTGGCAGACGCATTGGCCAACGTGAAAAGGACAGTACCGGTACCGGTAGGAGGTATACCGTAACTACCGTACGCGACATCCCCGGAATGCCGGTTTCTAGTGATGTGACAAAAACGTTGGGTATATTATCTATAGGTATATATTTTATGATCTATCGCATAGATCTATGATAGAAAGGAATTATCGCGTTATCAGTGTCTATTCTGTATCTACGCTGTGACTGTCGTTCACAGGGTTATATTTGCCGCTCGATTCTGTGTATAATAGAAAGAGTGCCAAAGTTGAGCTTCCATTCTAACGGGCATTTTATCGCGTAGAAAGCCTATTCACATTGGTCTACTTCATAGATTCTATTAAATAGAACATAGAATAGAAGAAGTGAGAACGTTCGCTAAGATCCTCGTGCCTTGTTATTGTAATCTACCGATATCGAATATTCGATGCAATGCCAACAAACTAGGCGTGTTTTAGTCATGATCTGTCATCAAAATAAACCAAATCTAGATTATGTTCATAGCTTTTTCGGAACTTAACACTGTCGCATAGTACCCAAATAAACCTTTGTTTACGAACCATGCATGTTCGATATCGAAGCGAACGTCAAGATTCGTTTCTAGTCAGACACGACGGATGGCAACGCTGTAAGCGGTCCGTTTGCCATGCCCGTAATTTGCCTAGCAACTCCTTAGCAGCGGCATTCCGAGGTTGTCGCCTACCAAATTGGATTTATAATGTCTTTGACGTATCTAAGCTGTGTTGGATAACGAGAACTAAATTATCTCCTTAGATTATCTCAAACGAAAAAATAGTAATTAAATACTTAAACTTACTTACCTACTACGCTGGCGCAGCGACCCGAAGTGAATCTTGGCCTCCGATACCAAAGAGCGCCACTAAACTACTCGACTAAATTTGTGTTGTTCAGACATATTTGGCAGCTAAATTACTCGCCACTCGACTAAAATACTCGCTTAATGCGAACCAGCCTTTCGGCTAATGCACTCGCCAATCGACTGACTGTTAATTAGTTCCCTTTATAGCCGTATAAGCAGAGTTATTTGACAGCCAATTCATTTGCTTTTTAATTATGTTATAAGGCACTGCCAAATACAATAGATCCATCGATCAAATGGATCTCGTTTCTACATAATTTCTAGTCTTTATTTTATTAATGCAAATAAAACCAGTCTAATAAAAATAAAAAACAGCAGCCGTGTTGCTGCTGCAGCAACACGGCTGCTGTTTTTTATTCATGAAAAATGAAGTTTGTTGAAACCAACCTACACTTTTGAATAACAAATATTTGATCCCATTAAGGGTATCAGTATGGCAGTTATTTGCATTGGTTTAAATAAAACAGAATTTTAATAATGAGTTTTGACTTTGACACTAACTTTGTTTACTATTATTAATTAATGGTTATTATTATAATTATGTGTTCAGTGAGAATATAGGTTAAAACATCATGATATTATTTAGGATTAGTTTTAACTAATAGACGTTTTTAGTATAAGTTGCTCTTCCTAAGGCAAGTCTCACGATTCCAGATAAATGATATTGTAGCAGTATACTTAGTAAGCGCAAAATTATCTTGACCGGGGTGAATTTGAAATGACTGGCTTCGTATATTCGGTTGTGTTTTTCAATTGGGCATCTCCTGCTGTCAGTATTGACTAGTCGGCGCTTGCCAATGAATTGAACTCACAACCAGTAACTCACTCTGTATAAACCCGCGCTGTTTGCGAGTTTCTTCACCTCGGTCAAGACATTTTTTGCACACACTGTACCATCCGTAAAAGCCAAAGCCAACCCAAGATAAAAATTTCTTGGATTTAATATAGGAAATCCACAAAAAGCAGTGTCTATTGTGTTTCATTAGGCACCCGTTGGAATCGTGTAAACTAAAGCCTGTGTCTGTTTTTAATCTAATGCAAGTATCTATCCAAATTATAGCACCAAAATTGTAAATTTAAAATTGTTTCAATTTCAGTTCGGAATTTAATCTATAATTTATTTGTAAGTAATGATTGGCCAGAATCACACATGCAGTAGATTAAAAACAAACTTTAGACAGAAGACACTGAAATATTTTCTAATTCCTTGAGAGCAAAATGGCCCCTGGAGCCAAAAAACTCGAGCTCTTGAATCAATAAATCTCGAAAATCGAGAGTTAGGTATATACGTTGTTAATTTATTGCTTTTTCCTAATTATCATAAAATAGGCCTAATATCACCTTTCTAGAGTAAGCCCGTAGTTCATACAGGTCTTTAGCAAGTATACTTTTATTATTAATAATATTTTACTAATGAATAATTGAAATTTAAATTTACTAGGAACTAAATTTAAATTTTACATGACGTGTCGACGATTGCACCATCACTGTGCCAAAATGTATTTGTAAATATTTTTCCATAATTAGTGTTATTCTATTGAATATTAATGATATCCTTTACATTATCGATCATTTTTTCCCCTTGCATTTTACTAGAGTATGCCAATGACAAAAAAATATCTGGTCGTACATAGTTTTTTGTGTTTTAATTTTATTAGTGAATCTTTAATCGCATTTTTTTTTAAAGAACATTGCTGTTAAGAATTATTCAATATTTAATTCCATACACTAGTAAAATGCAGCAAAAAATCATTCACCGTTTGTAAAATTTGCGGATATTATGCACATTTTTCTGTTAAATATTGGTATAAAAATACACTCCCTTACCCCCTACCCTTATTATAAATAAGATAACTGCCTATCCTCTTCGCTTATTTTAACAATTTTAAAGAAACCTACAAAATCTCGAATAATATAGGTACCTACTGGAAGATTTTTAGGCCGTTGAGAAAAATTATGAAAAAAAAAACTTGCACTAAACTAAACCTACCTGGGATAGTTTAGTGCAATAGAAATAGTGCATTGCATTATATACCAAGAGCTGTAGCGAAAAAAAATTAAATCGGTATAAATTCTTCTCGAATTATAGAAACATAATTCGAGAAGAATTTTTATCGATTTTCTTTTTTTGGGTTTTTTTTTGGGGTAGGTATGGGGTTAGAACTTGTCACCTATTTTAATAGATCATGTTACTAAAGTGTATATTTTTGAACGTCGTTATTTTGAGAAAATCTCGTTCGGGATAATAGGTTCTACTCCACTTGTCAAATCATATTTTTCTTCTGACGCAGTTAAAAATCTTCCAACATACCTTACGTAGGTGACTGAAGTTACCGTAATTTGGCATATGATATTATTAATTGTACGGAGCTTGTATAACGTTATTTGTGTAGTCATTTTGCAACTGTCTCTGTGATAATCATCCTTCACACGCTGCGTAGAAGAGTTTCTTTACCACAGAAAAAACTTAAGTGCATTTTTAGTGTCGTGAACTTATGCGGTCCTGTTCCGCATCGTGATTTTTTTATTGACCGTCGAATATTGATTTTTCTTTCGGAGATAAGTATGCCGTCTCATTTTGAAGTTTAAAGAATAGTGAAATTAACTCTACAGGTTAAATGGTGATGCGGAAGAACAAGCAATGAGGTCAAGTGACACTAAAAATGCGTCGAATGCGTTCTCTCTTTTTAAATTGTTTTACAAAAATAAGTGCCAAATTATTTAGTTACTGCAGTATAGCCGCAATAGGATATCAATTTTAGAATCAATGAAGAAACTGTTCTACGTACCTTTTTATAAAATTAAATGTAAAAGTGCACTTTCGTATTTACGTTACCGTCGTCGCCTCTTACTAGGAGTTAAAATACATATTAATATTATCAAATTTTTAATTCTAACCAAATGAAAAAGCTTGTGTTTGGATGTTTAAGTCACCAAAGCTCTTCATTAAAAGTAAATATTTAAACACAATCTTATTTATGAAGATTTTATTGACTATTCTATTAATATCTATAGTGTAGTAACAGTATTTCGATTTGTAGAATTACATTCGTCATTTTCAAATGTAAAATTGTCATTTTCGAGGTTTTCGGAAAGTGTAGTCGTGACGGGTGGTTCGGTTCACTCGTGGGTCCATTTTGGATCTTGGTTGGTTGTATGGAATTTTCTGGGCAGTGAATGTCGATTGTATTCAACAATATAAATTTCTAATCCATTAGATTTGCGTCGTTTTATTTATAACTTGATCTCCTTTTCTCCTCTCATCACTTGAGTCAGCATCTGATTGCAGAGGGCGGCGTAGGGATTCAGCTCCACTGCCTGTAAAAAGATGTCGTTTTAATAATTATTAGCTTTCATACTGTTTTCTTCAAAAATAATAATGGATTTACTTCCTAATAATAATAATGCATATCATGGTAATTAATTAAGAAAATTAGCAAACGATATGGCAAAGAATAGCAGGTTTTTTTTGAACGCATATCGATATTCCGCATGATGCTGAAACCGCGCTAAGGTAGGCTAGCGTCTAAAATCTATTCTATATCTATTGTGCCTGGAAAAAGAACCCATTTGAAAAGAATTTCGGCAAATAGTAGCTGATCATAACTTCGCATGAATGGAGTTAGAAGAAAATTACGTACCATTTTACAGTTGGGATTTTACATTTTACACGTTTTGCAGTTGGGAATCGTTCGAAGAAATATATTCGCAGGTTTTACACACTGTAGAAATGCTCAGTCCTCGCACAAATATTGGGAATGTAAAGTCCAAGGAGGAGGTTCCTAAACCGCATAAGTTGAATCTCCCGCCCATACCGCTTATTACATTTGACGGAAATGTAAAGGGATGGCCTACCTTTTTCGAAAGCTTTAAGCGTAGGCCACACCGGGAACGAAGCTAAGTTCGTTTAGCTTCGCTCATGTCGCCTAACTATGAGAGCTAAGCGAGCTATACGAAATGGGTTCACACCGGAAACTAAGGTCAAACGAACGATGTAATGATGTGACGGGTTGCTATGCCAGTCGACGCTCGTCTTTTAAGTAGAGTAGTACGTTACGGTTTACAGAAATGATCAATATTGACGAAGAAAGCTCAGATGATGAAGACGACGAGACGTACGTACGTGTGAATAAGAACAACAACAACACTAAAAAGATAGTCATGCGCGGGGGTGTCGAGACGCCCCCACGCGAGGGGCGGCACTTCGCTTCGCTGGGATCGTCGGGTTCGCCAGCTGGAAAGTTAGCATCGCTGGCGTAGTTTAGCTCTGTAGTTCGCGGTGTGAACCGAAGTATGAAAAAACGCGGTTGCTACATGAGCGAAGCTAAACGAACTTAGCTTCGTTTCGCTTCGTTCCCGGTGTGGCCTGCGCTTAAAGGGCGCTTATTCTAGTTATACTAGGATCGCCCTAGATGGAGTTGGGTTAACACATACACTTTTAGTACTTTGTCGCGTTATACATTGTAACAACACTGTTGTTAAATGATTATAATTTGAATATTGTTTGGCTTAATAAATATTTTTGTAATTTGTATTTATTTTAACTTATTTGACACATTTCAGACGAATGTCAAAGAATTATAATAAATACTTATTGCGGCACGGTTCCACAGAGTACCTATAGCTTATGTCTTCCACTGTACAAACCTGTTTCTTAGCGAACCCGCTGCCCAGCTTGGCAGCCTCTGTGAAGGCGGCGCGCGCGTCATCGTTCTCCCCGCGCTTGCGCAGTAACACCCCCCGCTGGCACAGCGCGAGTGCGCGCGCGCGTGTTCTCTTGCCCGCTGTCAACTCTATGGCGCGTACGAGGTCCGCCATTGCGTCTGTTAACGATAATAACTCTAAATTAAAAATATAAGAATCCATTTTGGAGATCCTCCTTTTTTCTGGTCATCATCAGGTCATAAAATTCACCAGATGTGGCAAAGGCACAAGTGGCTTAAACATTTGAGTTCAAACTCGAACCACCTAACTGTTACCGTTCCAGAGATCCCATTTGAGATCAAAGATACTCGTAAGATCATTGAATCATTAATCCATTTTTTATCAGACAGCTAAAAAAAAATTATCTGTTAAATAAACAATCCTCGTCCAAATCGGATCATCTGTTGTTGTGTTATGATGCCATAGACAAACAAACGCGTCAAACTTATATACAACTTAACACTCATCCTCGGAAGGTCGCGGGTTCTTAACAAAGGTATGTACTTACTTGGTCAGAAAATTATCGAAATGATCGTTCAAGTTAAGTAATATACGCTGCGGTCAGGGCCAGGATGGGTGACCGCACGGAGACCATGTTGAACTATCGGTCCCGGTTATCTTTCTTTTTATATATATATATATATATATATATATATATATATATATATATATATATATATATATATATATATATATATATATATATATATATATATATATATGGGATCTACAGGCAACATACCTATACTACATAAAAACTCACCGAAGTTGGGAGTAGCAATAATCAGACATCAAAAGATTCCTACTCTAAACACCTACCAAGCTCCTAAGTGAATGTACAATTAGACCTGGACTACATCCTCCGGTCCCAGGGACGGTTCGGTTCGCTGTATCCAATCACGAAGCTTTGACTTCGCGTAGAGGGAGGGCGGTACGCATGTGATTGGTTGCAGCGAACCGAACCGGGACTGGAACCGGACGCATGTAGTCCAGCACTTAGTCTTACCATCATCTTTCAGCATAAGCCTGAACAGCTGCGCCCTGTCATTGAACGCAGCCGCCCGTTCCGGCGAAGTCTCCACACCCTTGTTCAGTAATTCCAAGGCTTCCTCCAGCTTCCCTGCTTCGGCCAGCTGCACTCCGCGAGCGCACAGCTCAACTGACTCCTTTTCGGAGTCCGTTGAAGGTTCTAAGAGGGAAAAAATATGGTGAAATGGGCATGAAAGTCATGAAAATGATGTATGATACTGTACTGTCTATATTCGAGACGGATGGGCTTGTTTTTCGACTGATATTAAATACAATTTGTTTCCATTTGATAGTTTTTTTGTACGACTTCCCCTTAAACAAATATTTACCTATTTTATATTATTACGAAAAATAACTATAGATCAATTAACATATATAATTTGGTTAATACCTACTTGCGGTTGTTGGTACTTGGTGAAACTTGTAGTACATGATTAGATTCAAATAATATACTGTTTCACAGGTTTTTAATGTATTTTATTAATTACGACCGGTTTCGTTTACACATCTTCAGGTATTCAGTATATTATTTAAGTCTAATCATATATATAATTTGAATTAAAATTGCATGTTTATGTACCATTAATGAATGACACGCCCTGCAAGATGTCAATACTTACCTATTACTACCTACATTATATTCTACATACGTATTTTATTTAATTGTTTATTGATATATTTAAGTTAAACAGATGTTTTTCACGCATTTTAAACAAACGTTTTTAAGGGAATTTTAATTTTACCATCAAGATACGCTGTGGAAGCCTGTAGCAAGAACTTTTACGCACTTGGGAATCGAACCAAAACTATTGGCTTGCTAACTTAGTAACAAAATAAGAGCGTCGGTGGAACAGTGACAAGGCTAGGACACCGGACTCCCATGCTGGGGGTCCAGGTTCGAAACCGTGCAGTGCCATGTACAAATGAGTTTTTTGTATTTTTCGAAGACTTACGTACTTACTTAACCAGTGTGTAAAATGGGGTAGGCACAAAAGATCCTCAAGGGTCGAAATGCCGCTGGGGTTATTCCCGGCCCCCTATCATAAGATAAGATAGTAACAAAATAAGTGTAATAACTAAAATGTCATGCAATAATTCCTCAAAACGTAATTACCTGCATCTTCCTCTTCAAAATGATCACCGTCGTCCACCACATCAGCGATGGTCGCCGTCGGATCGAAAATGCTTCTTAAAACTGCTCTGTCCCTTTCGCTCAAATTTTCTAAACCTGCCATTTTTCGAGACAAAATCTATTGCGTTTTACAAATCTACAGACTGGTACATCGGACAAAGTCTCGTGTCAGACTAAAGCCAGTATTTATATTAAAATCGAGCATTGAAACTAGTTTTAAGTAAGTATTTTAATAGAACAAGATCTGACGACATTGGTCCAATGCTTGGTCACAGATGCTGTCCTTGGGGAAAGGGGAAGGGAATCACTTACATAGGAAACTGCCGGAGCGTTCCATAACCTGTTGAAATAATTCACGTTGACAACTGTCCATATTCCATTACCGCGTTAACAGCTGATAATGTATCAAACTTTTATTTGATACAAGCAATGGAACGTGTTACAGCTGTCAACGTGAATAATTTCAACTAGTTATGGAACGATCGTTAAGTGAGAGCGAGTGTGACAGTTCAAATTTATCGAGGACACTGGAATCGACACCAATAACAGTGAGCCAACCCTGGGCCAACCTTGGTTCCAAGAATATGTAAATGAACCAAACAGGTTGCCTTCGACAAGTTCAGAATTACTACGTTTAACCAGTAAATAAATAAAGCGTATCAGACCGACAATCTCCGTCGTCTGTTTTGTAATGAATCCCCGAGTATAAAAATTAAACACATAAATTAACATGTTTGTATGTTTTTTAGTGTTATTATAATAAAAATAATACTTATCGATTTGTAATATTAGTAGTTTATCCAATAACGGTTTTTATAAGGATAGAAAGAAGTGAACACACACGTTGGACGTTACAGTTTGACCACGGGTATTAAATGAAACTACAGTCAGCCTGTACATTAATTTAATACCGCAGTATGGGGGGGGGGGGGGGGGGGTATTACCCGTGGTCAAACTGAAATGAAATGGTGGAAAATATAAGTGTATACCGCCAAACTGCTTAGCAGTTTATCGGCGGACTTATTCGGTTCCATCATTGTGTTGTTGATATCCCATCTGCTCGTACGAAGCGATTTGCTTCTTCGTTCATTATGCGAACGGCTAAGGAATGGATCAGCCTGCCGGTGTCTGTATTTGCCGAAACCTACAACCTTGGGATCTTCAAGGCCAGAGTGAATAGGAATTTACTGGACCCGCATGCTCCATCGTCGCTTACCAACAGGCGAGATCGAGGTCAAATGCGGGTTTAGTAATAAATAATTAAAAAATACCGTTATCCCCGTGGTCCCCCAGTAATCCACGACATGAACACGATTTGATGAATCCACGCCGACGTCGAGGACATGATTTCACCATAATTGTCAGCGTGCGATGGGAAATATGCGCCTTCGCTGGCATGAACATTCAAGCCGACAAGGAGAACATCTTCACGATGTTATTTATCACAATTAAAATCCGCATTTGCGTTTTATATTATAGTATTTATAATTTTTTTTGTACAACCAACTAGTGAAATTTAATAATTTTGTAAAGTTTCAAATCTGGAATTAATGACCCTGTATCTTTCTTTATAGATTATAAAAGTACCAGTGGCGCCCCCTTGACAGGGATTTTATTTTCCTGATCAGACTTTAATTTAGTTTTCGACCACGTCGTAGTAGTTTTCGACCAGAGTTTTCCCCATGGCACTGCTCATACTTGGTTGGTTATAGGTAGGTACAGTGATCAATACATCAGACTATACTGTTTGGAACCTAACTTGTCACGTTAACTTATTTCACAAATCATACCATTGTCAGAAATCATAATAAAAACTTATTGAGACATGGTTCCACAGAGCTTGATGTGTCATCCACTGCAATATCATCCATCATCGGGCCGGCGCACCCGAATACCAGCTTCATCCACTTGACTCCGTGCAAAGGCGCGCTACTCGAATTGTCGACGATTCCGTGCTTACGAGCGATTTAGAGACTCTCAGTTTAAGAAGAGACATCGGCTCTCTCTGCGTCTTCTATCGCGTATATAATGGGGAGTGCTCTTCGGAACTATTTGACCTGGTGCCGTCGCGTCGTCTACTTTCTTTAATCGCACCACTCGTCGGCGGCTCAATTTTCACCCGCACTTTCTAAAGCCTTGGGTGTCTACCACGACCCGTTTTACACGAACGTTTCTGCCACGCACCTGTAAAATGTGGAACTCTCTCCCACCCGACGTTTTCCCGCAGCGCTATGACATGGGATGCTTCAAAAAGAATGTTAAAAAAGTCCTCTCCCTCCACGGCCGGCAACACACAAGCAATACCACTGATATTGCACGTGTCTCTAGGAGACGGTGACTACTTACCATCAGATGGCCCGTCTGCCTGTTTGTCGTAGCTAATTTATAAAAAATAAAAAGTAAAAAAATCTTTTTCTTGAGAGCGATGTCGCTCTTTGGTATCGGAGGCCAAGATCCACTTCGGGTCGCTGCGCCAGCGGAGTAAGTAAGTAAGTAAAAAAATCTTTCATATTTTTAACAACCTTTAATGTCTTCGGTTAAAATATAAATTTAAAAACTAAAAATACCTATTCCTTAAAAGTAAAAAGAGAGTACCTAGTTGGCTGATACCTAGACTCGATCCTGAAGTGGTATCTAAATAAATCTCCTCACCACACTGTCACAAAATGTTGAGAACCTCTTCTTTTATTAAAACTCATTAAAAATGTTACTTATTTTTTTCTTCCAAGTCGTGTTCCTCACGGCTGAGGGTCGTGATCATTCTAAGGAATTATACACATAGAACGACTCTCGTGGCAGATTTAATGGGGTGGTTTGCCATTGCCTTCCTCATTTCACACACTTGTTGCCTCAGTGTGCGGGTTTCCTCACGATATTTTCCTTCACCGTCAGAGCAGTCGGTAAATGTACGTAAGTCTTTCGAAAAACCGAAGAACACATTGGTACATGGCATTGCCTGGTTTCGAACTCGGACCTCCCGCATGGGAGTCCGACGTCCTAGCCACGACGCCACCGACGCTCTCAAAATTTATTTATTTATTAAGGGACTATTATTTACATATAACGCGACAAAATGGACAGCTGTTTAGTTTCCAGATTTTTTCAAAATATAATTCCGACTTTTAAGGGGAAAAAAGGTACATTTTGTTTTTCTAAAGGTAGAACACAAATTTTAGAATTACAGCAAACACTTTGTACCAACTTATATATTTTATTATGTAGTAGTCATATCAAAGGATTAGATTTCAGATATCACATCAGAAACGAGTCCATTAATTCATTAATAAAAGGCCAAATATTTCATGTAGTAACAAAGTACAGTCGGCCTCTAGATAATGTATACCATCAGTCTTCTGCAATCTGAAATTAACTTTAATACATTCGCCATTGACTTCAAATTTGAATTGTAGAATTTTTACAGCTGTTATAGTTTACCTGGAGGCCGACTGTACATAATCCATGGCGACTCAATTTCAAATCAAATAAGTTTTCGTAACTTCCGCAATATGGAGGCCTTTCATACAGGTGTGGCAAAATACTTGATAACGGTACGTGAGTTGCAAGAAACGACATTAAAGTTAAGGCTTCCTTAAGTCTCTACCTAGAGGTATGGCATGAATTTTAAAGAAGACAACTTTAAGGACGTTCCGTGCAACTGACGGTTAAAAGACGACTCCGTAGTCAACAACTGTTATATTTTATCTTGATAATTATCATTTTGATAATATTTTTGATGATTATCATGATGATAATTATCATTAAACATGAAATTATCAATAAAACGGACAGACTTTGGGAATTCCTATTTTAAAAAAAAGCATGATAAAAGTTGCTGACCATGAATGAGTCACCTTATAAGTGACCAATACAGGAATTTTGTTACACCTGTATCAAGCTTCAACGCGCTGTAAACTCCTGTATATTTGTATCAAGCTTCAACGCGCTGTAAACTCCTGTATATTTGTATCAAGCTTCAACGCGCTGTAAACTCCTGTATATTCGTATCAAGCTACAACGCGCTGTTAATTCCTGTATATTTGTATCAAGCTACAACGCGCTGTAAACTTGACCAACAACTCCATCGTAGCCATACCTACCATTAACGATAGCTAATGAAAGTTTTGGCAAACATTTAGAACTAGCACAGCACAAGCAATAAATATTTTTAATTGGCACTAAAATTTGTTCATAATTACAAACAATATTATGAACTCAATATTTACAATTTGTAATCAGGATCTGCATGATTTTCTTTAAAACAAAAAGGTCAAATTACACTTACTACCATTGGCGGAAAAAAAATCACCCCAAAAGGGGCAATGTTCTTGAAAAACATAACTTTTGGCATATAGTGGACTTTCTCTTTTATCAACCATTACTGAAATCGTATAAAAATTCCATTGTGATTTGACATGGATGTATGGAAAGTTGACATTATTTAATTGTAATTTTGAAAAAACGTTAGATAATTTTAAAAATTACTGATTGTACCACAGGAAAAAATTGTGTATAATTTCCGTATGGAAACCAACAGTATTGGCTACTATAAAGCTAGGCACAAAGTGTAAATCAACCCTTAAAAATTATACAAATAATAGTTTATTACAATTTGAATTCTAAAACATACCGAATAAATAAACTTAATAACACTAATATAACCGTGGGGTTTATCGGTCAAGATGTAAAAATACCTAGTAGTCATAATGATAAAACGGCCTACGATATAATTAAGAAAATACGAACTCTAGCATCTCAATACAAGCTCTGATTAGTGTCTTAGTACAAAGTGGTGTTCGTATTAACAATGCGTATATTTTTGGGGATGAAAATAGCCATTAATATGGACAACTTACACAAAATGGAAGCAGAAAAAAAATCCGACTTTTCATAACCAAGTTTATAATCGTTTTCGAAACCAAAACATACTTATGCGAAAACTTCGGTGTGCTTCGGTTATTGTTAAATGTACTGTAAAACAGAGGCAGGCTGATTTTACCCGATACCCGGCTGTTTAAAACTAAAAGCTCCGCACTAATTCGGTAATTAATCAGATTTTTATTACCGAATTCCACAATTATTTTTTGTATAAGTCATTTATACTCCTGGGTACTGTCACCCCTAAATTTATGCGCACTGTTTATACCACACCATGTATAACTACAGTATAACATTGAAAAATGTAATGAACACTTAAACACTCCTGGTAAAGCGTTGTGTTGTCTTACACAACTTTTATTATGTGAATTGATTTCTTTTGGTCAATCGGCTCTTGACGTGAGGAAAATACGCTAAGAATTTCACTCGAGTACCTACTGGCGTCATTTCTGAAATCTTAATGGTAATTATTTTAGAATTGAAACTATAGTGGGACATTTTAAATATTTGATTAATTACAGATTACTCACTGATGAAAGTGGGAAGTCCTCTGACTAGTTTCGGCCTATTTCGAAGGCCTTGATCACGGAGAGTGCGAAGTGCACGTCGACACGGTGGCGTTTCGTTTCGCTTCGCACCTATACAAGGCCTTTGAAACAGACCGAAACTTGTCGGAGAATTTCCGGTTTTCATCAATAAGTAATCCGTAATTGATCACATCACATATTCTTGATGGTAATGCTTTCATGATACAAAACCATAGAATATTGAACCCTTTCCTGCCATTATTCCTAGCAGTCTTATCGCTAGTGATAACTTATCACAGAGCCAGTATAGTAATTTACGAAGACAAATTTCTTGAGCCAGATTCCATTCCCTGAACTCACTAGGCATGGGCACTATCAAACGTAATGTCAAAAGAAACCTATCTACATTGATTCATCCTCTCAAAACATAAAAATAATAAAAAATATACCTAATATTCCTCGACAGGGTTCGAAATAATAATTATCTTGATAATTATCACATTGATAAAAATGTTGAGAACTATCATGATAATAAAATATTAGGACTATCATGATAATTATCATGATCAAAACGGTAGGAAGATATCATAGCCTACATAATATTGTTGTTTTTCATCTTTATTTTATCGCAGTAGTGGCATAACATTTATTTATTTACTCGACTAATATGATAAAATCGATTATGATAATTATCTATGATGATATAATAAGTATACCCTGACCAGGTATATAAAAACCATTAGTTTTATAAGCTGTGTTATGGAGTTCACTATGAAAATAAAAATAGTTTATATAATTTAATTCCGCAATATGGATTGGCGAAGGTTTTCATATTGCTGGTCAGAGTATACTATATCGAACCCTGTTCCTCGATTGTCTAAATATAAGAGACATGGTAATTAATAAGGCTTGCAATTAGACGATTAATTCTATATCACAATCCTCAGAGTTACAATATGTAGACTTACGCTAAAATGGGTATTATTCCGGCCAGTTGAAGATTTAAGATTGTAATGCCTAGCTATTTTAACGTTGGTATGTACCAAGGCTAGCATGTGCTAGCCTAGCGTCACACTATGCCGAAATTACGCCGTAGAACTTCGGCGAATAATCATTTTGTATGAGCCGAAGTACGGTCACGTAATTTCGGCATAGTGTGTCCCTACACTTAGGCCGTCCGCTGCGTGACGCAGACGCACACGGCGGATGAATTTTGGTCCCGAAGGGAATATCCATTGCGCATTATGAAGTTAAAACGTCAGAGAAAGAACACGATAATCAGCAATGTACCGACATTGACACGTCCGCGCGCGGCATCCGTAACGCAGCGGATGGGGTTAGTACATTAGAAGTAACAAAATACTAGTAGAGGGACACTTACAGAGGAACTCATGCTGATAACCGAACAACTTTTGCCAAAAAAATCCTTTTAATTTGCAGTGATCAGCTGAGGACGTGTTTTTAGAATTTCGCAATGCCAAAAAATTTCAGTTACCGATACTAAATCTCCCTGTAAGAGATCCTTTTCCTGATTTTGTGTACAATAATGTGTTTCTATGTATCTATCTATCACATTATGTATTTAGTTATTCAGGATGAATGGTACATTAAATCCATTAATGGATCGGGCTGGTTTACACCTTTTCAAGTGGCAAGGACAGTGGACAGTAGGACAGTGACGAGTGCCTGGACAGTGACAAAAGTCAAACAAAATTTAGATCCACTGGCAAGACAGCTTGCAAGGCAGCTTGACTCGCCACTGTCCCACTGGTTTACACTACTATCCTTGCCACTTGAAAAGGTGTAAACCAGCCCAAGGACCATCGCTGGGCCAGGCGCGGCTAGTATCATAGAAATCGTACTAGTGGCGTCCTCTACTCTAGAATGATGATGTGAGCACTGACAGCGAGCCAAAGGGTTTGTGCAAATGCACTTACAGTTCCATACTTTCGACATTTCAATGCCCGACTAACGGATGAGAAAATGCTTACATCGCATGCGCCAACTGGCAGACGCGGTTTAACTTACATGGGGTGAATTTCAAAATCTTTGGTTAATATCGACGTATGTTGCTGGTTATAGACTTCATTGGCAACTACTTTAACGTCATAAACTTGCAATGGATATATTCAAGCGGCGCGTGCGCACGCCTCTTGTGGTTGGTTACAACATAAGAAACCTCTGGTGATAACATGTGATAAGCAATACAACTAGTATATGGTCTGGCCGACTCTTACATGCATCTCAGTCACTCTTACAATGCTAACTTGTAATATTTGCAGCAACTATGTTTCGAAGGTCTAGTTGGAAGAAATCTCTATTTTAGAGATAAGCTCTACCTGTGTACATCAAATTTCTTGAAAATGGCCTTTGTAATTTATGTGTGTGCAAAATAAAGTATAAAGTACATACACAATCGGTGGATTTGGATTTGTGAATGCACCTTTTTAAAATAAGCATTTGATTATTTTTAATTCAATGAGATGTACATCAAGAATTTTATTCAAAATAGCATGCAGTGTTTGTATCTAGGCTAAATATTACTGCACCCTGAATGCATACCATATTGATTTGTATGGTCAATACCTGTTGAATGCCCTATTATAATTTATAATTTGTTCTGTTTAAATTGGCGATAGATGTCGCGGCACAGTATTAAAACGCGGTAACTACCGGTGATCTTGATTTCTTTAGGTCTTTTAAGTTTTATTAATAAAGTGTGTTCCTGGAAAGTTAATGGCTTTCATTTAATTTTTGATATAGGCGCCTTCTGCGCAACCATAGTGGGCCTTCGAGCCGGATATGAACCAGCGACCTATGGATATGGTTCTAAAAACCAGGAAAATATGACAGAAATATAACTTGATATAGCATATCTGTGGTTTCACATGTCATTTCATGATATTATTTCATGGTTTTGAGAATGGTAATTAGCACTGCAAAACTAGATGATAAAAATTGAAAATATTAATTCTGACTAAAACCAATTAGGGCTTCATTCAGTCTTATCATAAATTTGGTAAATCTTGGTCTAATTTATAAACTATGATTGCAATATACATAGTTGATGCAAACACTACAAGTGCATCAAAAACTTAACATAGGAAAATAATGTGCTAAAAATATACAAGTAGCAAGTACCTTATCCTAAAAAATATACTTCAATATAGAAAAGTGGATATAAAAAGTATTATACTATTAAAATTTTGACTTTCAATACCTTATCAATTGTATGTTTGTATGTACACAATTCATTACAATAATTACTATTTAAATGTTATAATTATAAATGATGTATGCAATTATTTTGTAATTATAATGTTTTAGTTATTAATGCATACAATCAATTTGTAAAAGAGTGTCCATTTCATAAAATCCCAGGCAGTGTATTACCCTATAAATATTGTTTTTCGATTCCTACAATAAATACCATTGTTCCCCGAACAGAGCACTCTTATTTACAATTTTTCATTTCACAATTACTAATATTGGACCAAAAGAGTTCTATAATTTGGTATTTTTAAAATTTGGACGAGTTAGTGTGCAGCTGGTTTATAGATGAGTTATAATAATTTTACTATGGAAAAAGAAATGGTTACACATACAATAAAGACTGCACACATATGTCGCGGTTCACACAACACATATGTGTTTTGTACTTTAGGAAAATTAAAAAAGAAATTCATGAACATTTTTCTATTTTTCATGGAAAATTTCCATGACCTACTATGCTGGTTATCTCTAATCTGCACATATTTCACACTACTAGGTGATCAGGTGATCAGACACTTTGTTTGGTGACTGATTCTTGCCTGTCAAATGTTATTTATGGGTATAAAACTTAAGGATGAAGTATCAGTAGTAGTAATATATTTTGTATAGGTCATGTAAATATGTCAAATGATAATAAATATGAAAAACTAAATGCAAACTCCACCTTCCTGTTATTTACATACCAATAATATTAATCTGTTTTTTAAATTTACGACTCAATCCATACAAACTTTACGCTTTAATCAAAGAACTGTGTGACCAGATTACAATCCACCACCATGGGATTCAAACAGGGTTAACTGATAATTGATCAATATAAAAATATCATGACAATTATCAAACATTGACATTGAACCCCAGCTGTCATCTCTGTCCACAAGAATTTAGAAATTGTGAAATAACACTACACGTGAGAACTCAAAAATATAGTTCATTTACAATTTCAACGATAAATGTCTCTGGTGATTTGAAGTTTATTGGATGGAACTTAATTGTGAATGAGTTACTTTAGTGTCTTACGAGTTTTCTGGCGATGCTACCTCCGCACAAATCCTTTTGTTCCGTCTGGACACCGTGGGGTGCGAATAACGAGGACCCCTCGGGGAGGGGGCGAAGGGAAGACACCAGCGGCGGTGGCACCAGGAGGTAACCGTGCAAGGACTTTCTTCTCCTTGCTTTTGTTTTCATTATGGCAATTGTTTTTCTTACCACCATTCTGGTTATCATTGAGATTGTTGGCTTGGAGTTTGTCTTGTAACCGACTTAGGCTGGAATAAGTGAGATTTCAATTAGAAATGCTTAATATTCTTTGTGCTAGGCTTAGAAAAGAAAGGTCACAACAGATTTCCTATAGTATATGCCAAGAGACAATATGTAAAGATTACAAAATACTGGAACTTACAAAACCAGAAACAGAATATACAGTACCTAATTTTATATTGAGTAAGTCTAACTAGGAATTTGGACATATTTTTTGTGTGCAAGAATAGCAAATGTCAGACTATAGACAGGTATAAAAATGTAAAGTATTTACCTATAATATACTAAACTTATCAAATTATCTGTACACAGTATTATCTTTTGAACTATGACCAAGTTATGGCATGTAACCTCTGTAAACATCTGTTATGTAAAAAGTATGACCTTTTTGTATGCTGATTCCATACTTTAAAGTGGACTTACTTGTCGTCTATGACGTCCTCAGGGCTCCGCGCCTCTCCTAATATCCGGAGGCGAGCCTCCTCGTACTCTTTTTGCCTTTGTTCGAGGGTCTTGACAGGTCGCGCGCGGCTTTCGCCATTGATCTGCCCGCTTGCAGACGATGATGGCCGCTTCAAGATACGAATAGCTGGCTCCGGCATCATGCACTGAGATCCAATACACGCGCTTTCTTCAACAATCACGTTAACCTTGCAACCTTTTAGCGCGTTACTGTTGACAGGTGGAGGTTCACTTGACATCAGCTTGATCTTCTGGTCTAACTGAAACACAGAAACGCGCGTGTGATGAACTTGTCCATAGCCAGCGCCAGGGTGAGATACGTCCAGGCGGAGCCCCCATAGTAATACTTACGCCGATTTCGTCCATATCCTCCCAACTTTCACATACGTCAACTTCATCTTCTTGGGCCGCCATGTTGGTTTACTGACTGATTACCAATTGTTGCCATAAATAAAAAATATTCAGAACGTAACTTGTGCAGTTTACCGGTGTTTACCGATTCTTCAATCACTTTGATTGAAAATGTGTTTGCTGTTTGACTGTGTATTTGCTGTCAGTAATAATGTCATTTTCGTGAACGTAAAAATAAATATTTTTTGAGAATATTCTTCTATTACAATGTGAATTATTGGCGAATTAATGTAAGGACTTCTTAGGTAAGTCAATAGTACTGTGCATTGGAATTTACTTCTCTCAAGAAACCGGCAATAAATAAGTTTTATTCAGAGGTTATGTTTAGGTTATCATGTGTGGTATTTTGCTTTAGTTTCAACAATTTCTCCTTGCAGACGCTGAAAATGGCTTTTAATTCGTCTTTGGCAACATCGGCCCTTTCAGGGCTGACCACCGTTAACCCCGACTCTGTACAATTTCTGATGTTCAGTGATGAAGACGTGAAAAAACTCAGTGTTTTAAAAATAACTAACATGACGTCTTTCGATGCGATGGGTAACCCTACGAAAGGAGGTCTGTATGATACCGCTATGGGTCCAGCCAGGGACAGGTTTGATACATGCTCCACATGTCACAACACAATGCTGCATTGTCCGGGGCACTTCGGCCACATAGAACTGCCTCTTGTTGTCGTAAATCCTCTATTCATGAAGACTATTTACACACTATTCAGAATTAGTTGCCTAAAGTGTTTTAAAATACAAATGGATGATAGAGTGAAGTTCATTCTGAAACTACAACTGCAGCTACTTGATGGTGGTCATGTTACGGCGGCTTTGGATTTGGGGAGTTTTATTGGTGACATGAAAGATTATAAAAGTGAGAGCTCTCCTGAGAAGCCAAATAAAGTGATAAGAAAATACCAAAAACTGTTGAAGAAACAGGATCCCATTACTGAGACTTTTCAAAACAGAAATACACATAAATTACGGGCCAAGATTTTAAATACAATCTTTAAAGCGATCAATGTTGCCAAATCTTGCCTTTATTGTAAAAGCAAGCTAATCAAGGTTACTACATCGGAAAATAAAATTATGTACAATATGAGTGCAGAAGGAGGAGGAAAGGGTATCAAAATTTTGATGCCAGATGAAATAAAACTATATTGTGGCTCAATTGCAGAAAACGATGAAGATATCTTAGTTTACTGTATTCCAGTTCTGAAGAATTCACAAGTGAAACCTGTCTCAAATTTGTTTTTCATGGATGTGGCACCCGTTCTCCCACCGTGTGTGCGACCTTGTAATTTTTTGCAAGGTGAATTAATTGAGCACCCGCAGACACATGTATACAAGACTATCCTTGTGTCTGCTTATACTACTCGAGCTGTCTTGCAGGTTCTGTCTGCTGCTGATCAACAGAAAGCTAAAGATAGTCTAGAGCAGCAACCAAGACAAGCTTATGAGAGTGTGGCAGGTAAAACCCCTGCTGAGAAGCTCCATACTGCCTGGCAAGAATTACAAAAACAAATGAATCAGCTCCTCAGCTGTGAGGGGCAAGGTCTGACTAGTCAAGGACTTAAGCAGATTCTAGAGAAGAAAACTGGTGTCATCAGAATGCACATGATGGGGAAGAGAGTGAATTTTGCTGCCCGTTCAGTTATTACACCCGATCCGAATGTTGACATTGATGAAATTGGCATTCCTGATGCTTTTGCTACAAAATTAACATATCCAGTGCCGGTTACTGAATGGAATGTTGATGAATTGAGGAAAATGGTGATAAATGGTCCCAACAAGCATCCTGGTGCTGAAAAATTGGAGATAAAAAATGGAAGAACCATCAGGATTCCTCCAGATTCAATTGAGAAAAGAAAAAGCCTTGCCAAGAGGTTGCTGACTCCTGATGAATATAAAAGGTCAGGGCTAAAAACTGTACACAGACACTTGGTGAATGGAGATGTTCTAATTTTGAATCGCCAACCTTCCCTTCACAAGCCAAGTATGATGGCCCATAGAGCAAGAATTCTCAAAGGGGAGAAAACCCTGAGATTGCATTATGCCAATTGTAAGTCATATAACGCTGATTTTGATGGTGATGAAATGAATGCCCATTTTCCGCAAAACGAAATTGCAAGAAGTGAAGCTTACAACATAATGTCAGTTCGAAAACAGTATCTCGTGCCCAAAGATGGCACTCCATTGAGTGGATTGATCCAAGATCATGTCATTTCTGGAGTGAAAATGTCACTGAGAGGTGCATTTTTTACAAAAACTGACTACCAGCAACTGGTTCTACAAGCTTTATCCAATCATAGAGGAGAAATTAAGCTCCTGCCACCTACAATTCTAAAACCAGTAATGCTTTGGTCGGGCAAACAAATTTTGTCCACCATCATAATTAACAGTATACCAAAGGGAAAACCGTATCTCACTTTGACTGGAAAAGCTAAAATTAGTATAAAAGCTTGGCAAAAAGAACCTGCAAGACCCTGGAAAGGTGGTGGATCTACTTTCAATGATCCAAACACCATGTCCGAAGCAGAAGTTATTATCAGGAAAGGAGAACTGCTGTGTGGAGTATTGGACAAGACTCATTATGGTGCTACGCCATACGGCTTAGTTCACTGTATGTATGAATTGTATGGAGGCGACAGTTCAAGTGCGCTTTTGAGTTCATTTTCAAAAGTTTTCACTTTCTACCTGCAGTGGATTGGATTCACGCTTGGCGTCAAAGATATTCTGGTTGTCGAAGAGGCTGATAAACAACGAGACGATTACGTCTTTTTGGTGAGACAAGCTGGAAAAATGGCGGCGGCAAAAGCCACAGAATTACCCGTGGATATTGAAGATGACAAACTGAAGGGCACTATTGGTGAGATGCTCATTAAAGATCCAAAATTCAGAGCCAGTTTAGACAGACAGTACAAGGGCATCCTTGACTCACACACTAATAACATTAATAAAGTTTGCTTGTCTGAAGGTTTGCTGGAAAAGTTTCCCTACAATAATCTCCAACTGATGGTTCAATCTGGTGCCAAGGGATCAACTGTTAACACTATGCAGATTTCATGTTTACTCGGTCAAATCGAATTGGAAGGCAAAAGACCTCCGCTGATGATCTCGGGACGTTCCCTGCCGAGTTTCCCTCCATACGACATATCTCCCAGAGCCGGAGGATTTATTGACGGTCGTTTCATGACAGGAATTCAACCCCAGGAATTCTTTTTCCACTGTATGGCCGGTCGAGAAGGTCTCATTGATACCGCCGTCAAAACCAGTAGATCTGGTTACCTGCAGAGATGCCTGATTAAACATTTGGAAGGCCTAAGCGTAGCATACGACAACACAGTGAGAGATGCTGACGGCAGCGTCATACAATTCGCTTTTGGTGAAGATGGACTTGATGTGTTGAAGTGTCAATTCCTCAAGGAAAGTCTGTTAGAATTTCTTGATGTTAACTCCAACGCTGTTGTCAGCAAATCTGTCATAAAGAAACTGAAAGAAGACGCAGACTTAAAAGAAATTGTCAAATCGCAAAAATCTTTGAAGAAGTGGAAGAAAAAGAACGGAAATCCGTTTGAAAAAGTACGAATCAGTCCATTTAGCAAATTCTCTGTACTGGCTAAAAACGATGTCAATCTCAAGCGTAAACCGACTGATCATACTAGAGATCCGTACTATTGGAAACTTGAAAAGATGTGGCGCAGTTTAGACGAGGAAGAGAAACTTTCATATGCAAGAAAACCCTGCCCTGATCCAATTCCAAGCAAGATGTCGCCGAAGTACAAATTCGGTGTTATAAATGAGCAATTAGATGAAATCATTAAAAGCTATCTGAAAAATCGCAAGGAAAGCATGTACTCCGAATATACAGAGAAAGAGAAGTTTGTGGAAGTTATGAGTGCTAAATATCTGGCTTCAATAGCCACTCCTGGAGAACCGGTGGGGTTACTGGCTGCTCAGTCAATCGGTGAGCCTTCCACTCAGATGACATTGAACACTTTCCATTTCGCCGGTCGTGGTGACATGAACGTTACTCTTGGTATCCCGCGTCTCCGAGAAATCCTCATGACCGCCTCCACGAAACTGAAGACACCGAACATGGACATTCCATTCCGGGACGACTTACCAAACTTGACTAAGAAAGCTGAGAAACTCAGACAAAAACTGAATAGAGTTACTGTAGGTGATGTCTTGGAAAAAATTGACGTCGAGTGCCAGATAGTGACGCATCCAAACAGACAACTGAAGACGACGATGCGATTTGTGTTTTTGCCACATTCTCAGTATAAGACTCAGTATACGGTGAAACCGGGACAGATTATAAAGCATATGCAGAACAAGTTCTTCGATGAGATGTTTTCGACGATGCGCAAGCAAGCAAAGGCGACGTGTGGTGTGATGTGGGCCACGGAGAAGGATAAGAAACGTCGGGTTGTGAACGATGACGAGGAAGATACCCCCGAGGTCAATGAACCGGCAGCTAACAAGGACGGCGACAGTTCCGATGAAGACGGTCCTAACGACGATGATGATAACACAGATGTAAGTTTACAAATTAATCTTATATTTGATTTCTTTATAATATATATAGGTAATCTAATATGGGTCAATGATTGAATTAAAATTTATTTGCACACATATACATAACACGATAAAATTACAGGATTACATTTCATTAGGTACCTACTTAAAGAGTTACTTTTTTACAATTTCTAGAGTAAGTTTACAATTGTGAACTTGCATATGTGGCAAAAAGGTCCCTGACTCAGCATTATTCTGTGACGATATGGCTAGATGCTACCACCGCCGCAGCGCTGGTTTTCAGTCAGGGCCCGTTGACACGACGCCAAGTACGTAATTGTGAGTCAGCTGTCTCCATTGCCCAACTATATATACTGAGTGTTTATTTTAACCATTCCCGCTATTGGAATCCTAAACTTTTAAGGGCCAGAAGTGTGCTGGTAGTCTAGAATATCGAGATTGGTTTAGATAGTTTTATAGTAAATTTGTATAACTATTTGATCTCTATTGAAATATCCCCCTTATTGCGTTTTACCATAGTAATTTTGTTCATTTTATTATGTTTTCAGGTGAAAAACCGAAACAAGAGAGCCGAAGAACAAGAATACGAAGACCCTGAATCGGGGGAAGAGGAAAAATCCGAGGACGAGGCTGAATTAGAGGAACCGAAAGAAACCGATGACGTCGCCGAGGTAACCATCGAAGAGATTACCGAAGAAAACAGCAAGATCATGTCTAACGTTGTAGGCAGCATACAGAGCGCTACGAACTATACATTTGATACGAAACATCACAAATGGTGCGAATTGACAGTACTATTCCCCATTGCGTTCCTACGAGTCGACCTTTCGCAAGCCCTTCGCGATGCAGCCATGAAATCTGTCATACACGAAGTAAAGAACATAAAACGAGCAATCACAAATAGAGAAAAGAACGTCCTCTATCTTAAAACAGAAGGGATTAATATAATACAGATGTTCAAACACAATGATCTATTAGATCTAAACAAACTATACAGCAATGACATTCATGCTATAGCGAACACGTATGGAATAGAAGCGGCGAACAAAGTGATAATAAAGGAGATACAGAATGTGTTCAACGTTTATGGTATCATTGTGGATCCCAGGCATTTGACCTTAGTAGCTGATTACATGACCTATAATGGCGTTTTTGAGCCGATGAGTCGGAAAGGAATGGAGGCCTCGACGTCGCCGCTACAACAGATGTCTTTCGAATCGTCGCTGATATTTTTGAAAGAAGCTGTACTGAATGCGAAGAAAGACAATTTACGATCAGCGTCAAGTTGCCTAATGCTGGGTCAGCCTTGTAGAAGCGGTACAGGCGCCTTCGATATACAGCTTAGCAATAAGGTAATTAAGTAGTCTCTAAAGGAGGCTACAAATAGGCGCTCGATGGCGAGCATAGCGCGGTACTGACCGGAGGACCTTCCGTCCACTTGGCTCCCCTAGCACGGATCCCCTGGGGGATTTATTTGTATTTTTTCTCTGATCCCCTGGGGAATTCATTTGGATTTTGTCTCCATACAGATACCCTATTCTTTAGAATATGGAATGATTAAATACAAATGAATCCCCCAGGGGATCCATGCTAGGGAAGCCAAGTGGACGGAGGGCCGGAGGAGCGTTACATTACACGCGAATGGTCCCGGTCAGTACCCTCTTTTATATAGGGTATGTGAGCAGGCGCCACTCCCGAAAAAATAATTTCTCATAAATTAAGGCATAAAACAAAAAAGTGGACATCTGAATTGTTTTACAGAAATAGTAGAATTACAAACGTTTTAGTAGCATCATAATTCTGATGTCCACTTTTTAAATACACTCCTCTATTTAGGTAAGGAGAAATTATTTATTATTCGGAAGTGGACCTAGTTCGCAGCGGATAACGTTAATAGGATATTTGACTAATTTTTAATGCATCATTCGACTTACTTGGACATTCTGAAGATAGATCTGAAATTCGTTTTTCGATTTCTCAACCAAAATTCTCCGTACCTTTTTAGCAAAACCGTCCTTAATATCTAGCTTGTATGGCGCTATCGTACTGTGACTACTTTCTACCTTAGCATGTAACTAGGTATTTTATTTTTCAACGAATTTAAAATCTGTTTTCACCACAGAAATGGGAATAGGTGACGCGAATAATTTCAAAATCATTGGTGAATCCAAAGATTTTAAAATTGGCGGCACTATTCCCATTTCTGGAAGCCAATTCTCGCAGAGTTCGACATACAAAAGTCGAGCGCTACGAACGTCTTGTCACGTTCACACATGTAATGTGAGCGAATGAGATAGGACTAATGTCGAATTCGACATTCCACCTGCGAGAATTGCCTTCCTGTTTTTCACTTTGATTTTCACCAATGATTTTGAAATTCGCACCCTAGTCCTATTTCTCTGGTTTGCGCATTTGACCATCAATTTATATCTATTTTTATGAAATTATTTAATTGTCGATACTATCAAATATCGTATTGTAATTAATAATTATTGTAAGAAATGTATTATATAAAACCAAAATTATTGTTAAGATCAAAATAAAACTGCAGTAATGTTTTAGAATCTTTGTATTTCTCCGACGTTGTTTTGAAGATTTCGTACAAAAGAATCAACTAGATGACAGTATTAAGGGCCGTTCACACACATTCAATTTGCTTTCAATTCCATGACCTTTTAAGAGATCGACAGCCTTTTTATGCGATAGATTGATAAGAGGAAGGAGATAAGATGTATATCGAAGGTCATGGAAAAGAAAGCATATTGAACATGTGTGACTGAGGCATTACAGGTATCAAAGATGTGTTTGACACATAATATATTTTTTTAAACTTTTTTACTCCTTACAAGGCACTTTTTAATAAAATTGTCACAGACAAAATAAAGATAATTAAAAAAAAGGTAAATTCTTCAACAACCATTCAATGTGCTGTTTTAAGCTAAAATTACTTTCTAATTTTCTATAAATCACATGTCAATTAGTATTTCACCCAACAACAGCCGAAAGAACGGTAATGTTTTTATTGTCTGGTCCAGTGTCAGTTTTTAAATGACAACTTTAGTCAGTCACGTCAGCTAACTGACGAAACTTGACCAAATAATGACGAATTCCATTTTTTTCGACTCTACCTTTAGGTAGAAAATGACTGAATGAAGAAACAGACGAGATATTGACCTATTACTAGTGTCCGACCGAAGGTCGATTTCTGGCCGAAGCCGATTATTCGGCTATCGGCACAACCTTCGGCCGAAGCCGAAGGTTTAAAAGCTCTAAGAATTTTGTTCAAGATTGGATACAAGCTAATATAAATGATTTAATTTAATTTATTTATTAGGTAAACACAACAGATTACAACCATAGAAATTACAGACAAATCAATACAAAGTTATGAGCTAGGTCGTAACCCTTAACGTGTAAACACAGCATGGTTAGGAAGTAGAAAATTGATTGTTGTACAAAATTGATTTAAAAACTTGATTTTAAAACTTTAAAATTGAAGGTTTTATATCGACTGTATAATATAATATAGAAAGGTAATTTTAATCTTCTCTAGAAGTTGATCTAGTGGTCATCAAAATTACCTTGCGGTTTGTGAAAAATAATAACATTTCGAAATAATGTTCTACGCTCAATCGTAAAAGTTCGTTCGAATTCGTCGTTTATTAGGAACCTCCGGCTTCGGCCAAAACTTCGGCCCATTTTTGCCGAAGCCGAAGGTTTGGCCGAAAGTGGCCAAAGCCGAAGCCGAAGCTTCACGGTCGGACACTACCTATTACATAAACTGACCATGGCAATCGCTCTCTTTTTACCCAACTACGAAGCCAAGTAGGCGAGTTATGATTTACTAATAAACATGTGACATTATAAAAACACCCTAAAATTACTAGATAACAGAATGATCACATTAGCTCTGGGCGCGGCGTCCTATGACGTCACAATAAAACTACGTCCACATAAATAGAATAATCTTAACCGAAATTATAACCTTAACTAACGCAACAACTCTCGCTTCATGCGAACGTGAATGATTCAAACAAAAATCATTGTCACAACACAGTATTACCGTTTGGCACTAACTCTAGAACATAGACTTGAATGCCTTTGTGGTTAAAAGGGAAAATATCCAATCAACATAAAAATTTTATGTAACACCTGCTCGATAATTGACCTTTTTCTTGATTGAAAACTGTGCGGAAATTGCCACATACACAGTAGTTTCAATTGTATTTTTTTGAATTTTCTATTTTCTCTCACAAGTGTTACTTAAAATATCGTGTGTTTCACGTGCGCCAAGACCACGTGTCGCACTTCGTGTTTCACAACCCTCACCTAGGATCGGGTTGCGACTTAGCACTCGGGCGAAAACATGGCCTTTGACGCACTCGTTAAAAGTTGGATCGTTAATAGTCTATGACGAGATTTAGCGAAAGCCGAATTTGAAAATACATTTATTTTTCTTTATATTCGAGCATCTGCAATAAAATAACAAAATTAAGAAAATGCGTTCACTTAATGGCACTAATAATGGTAAAATTATGCGAGTTAATTCACTGGCTAAAACGGACGGTAACATTTCATAAAATTCTTGGACCCGACTGTACTTCACCTTTCATGCGTCTCCTCAAATTCAATCTAATGGAAGATTTTTTAGTCCGTCTAGAAAAAATGTGGCATTACAGGTAGAAACAAAATCAGGAAGATTTTGTCAAAATAACGACAAAAATAATGTATGACAAAAATCACGAAATAGGCAGAACCCAACGGTACATCCTAGACCGTCATTTATCTCGCTCCAGGTAAGTAAGTTATGTTTCTTTCATACTTGAAATAAGTACCTTACAAAAGTAATATCTTACTGCACTAGTGTTTCTATCTATCTAACCTTATAGGTATGCGATATTTTTTCCTAACGGACTAAGAATTCTTCCAGTATACAATTACAATTAACAATACTTGTATGGTATTTGAAATTTAATGAATAAATAGTATTATATTACAACTAAATACAAAAATAACAAGTCAAAAAGTTACCTCGACACGAGTTCTGTGTCGCAGATCGCAACACGTGACAATATCACAGCCTTTATGATGTGCGTCGCTTTTTTAAATAACCGGGGAATAGCAGAAAATAGGTAACAACGTTAGAATTTTACTGAAAATTTAAATTATTTATAGCCCATGTGAGATATGTAAAAATAAAATCTGCCCGATAAAAGTGACGTAATCAAATATTTAATCAAAATATACAAACAGTGGACCGATTCCGAGGTATCACTCGCTGAATTAATTCGTTAAAAGAAACGTCCCGCTTACTCTCTTACACAATCAGCGCTGCAGCGGTGGCTAGCATCTAGCCATATCGTCACAGCATAATGCTGAGTTAGGAATAGGGATGTTACAGAGCTTCGACTCCAACTCCGTAAGGTCGGGAATCCGATTGATTTTACACCTCCGACTCCGACTTCGGTTCCGATAATTTTGAAACGGAGGTTATACCGAAGATTTGCAGCAATATGTGAGCAAACATATTCAAATATCTATATTTCATTAAATAGTGTAGGTATTTATGTTATGTTATGTATTCCTACACTACCTTCCCTCTAAAGGAACATGTTTCATTGCCATAAACGTCATCATTAAAAAAATTGGCCAGTTCAGCTATAAAAATTTAAAAACGGTTTAATATTTGAACTTCTTCTAAACATCTCTCTTCTACCTCCGCCTCCGACTCCGGTTCCGACTCCGATAAATCAAATTTAAAACCTTCGGTTTCGACTCCGGTTCCGGTAAAACCACCTCCGTAACATCCCTAGTTAGGAACCCTTTTGCCACATATGCATGTGAACTTACTTTAAGTCATAGTTACTTTTAAGTAGTGACATGTAATTATCGTGTTATGTGTGCAAATAAATTATAATTCATTCATCTAGTCTAATAGAGAGCATGGCAGTTACTTTTAAATTTAGCGGCCATACTGGAATCGACACCAGACTCACCTAAAACATATGAACTCGTGTCAGGTCGAAAGCTTGCAACAAATACAACTCTTGGGAAATATTACAGTAACCCTATTTTATCAGGGACGCGAGACCAATTCTTGGATCTTAGGGAACATTGTGACGTGTTCAGACATTGGTGGATGGATCCCACTTCCCACTTTACCCATTGGGTTGACGTATTCGTAGGAATAGTGGGGTGATTTTCCCCACTATTCCCAATGGGGTTTTTAATCGCAATCGCATAAAACACGAATTAAACCGTATTATAGATGCAGGCATAAACTATTTACATAGTGGAAACCATCTCATTTTGTTCAGTTCATACCGGAGGTTCACAATACTTTTCCTTTATTTAACTGTCAAGTCAAGTACCACAGTTAAGTTTTTAATAAAATTTTATGGCTCTAGCTACAAGTTCTTTCGAGCTCAATGCTAATGTTGCCAGTTGTAATTGCACAGCGTTCCTACTACGTTACTTTTTGACTGTTATTGCGCTGTTTCCGCTTGGTTCTGATTAGTGACGGCTTTTTTCTCCTTCTTTTCGGCCTTCTTTGCGGCCGCTTTCTTGGCGTTGGCCTCGTCATCTGCTGGGTTGTCCCACTCCAGTCTTCTGCCTGAACCGAATATGTTGTAGAATGTGGCACAGAATATGTATATGCCACCGGCGATGTAGAATACTATCCTCCATTGCGCTTGTGTTGGCTGGAAAATGAAGAATGCTGTTAGTTTGATTACTCTAATAAAGAAAGTCTTAGTGAAAATAAATGACTGCCAAAACATTAGTTGTTAAATATTGTAGTAGCGTTGGTGATGCATTCAGGGAAATGGACATTCGGGGAAATAAACCTAAGAGACCGACTGGACGTTCCGGTAATAGGACCTAACTCCCCTGTGGGGTTTTTACGACGAAGACTCCCAATGCGAGGGGTAACGTATTCGTTTCCAAATTAATGAGTGTTTCAGATTTTACATCTATTGTTAATGTTATCTAACGAGGACTGAAAATATCGTGAAGAAACTAGCATGCCTGAGAAGGATTATTTGTGTGAAATATGGCTAAAACCTCATCCTCATTATCAATAGAAGTCACGAATGAACGAATGGGATCTGAATGATCCAATCTTTGCTTCGGCGTTAATGTGTTTCAGCAGTGTATATAGAAGAGCCAGTACTTACTAAGCCCGTGTGCTCCACCTTCGGCCTCATTGTCACTTACCACCAGGTGAGATTGAGGTCAAACACGGGTTTAGGCGTAAATACTTACATACATAACTTCACGCTATATCCATTGTGGGGTGGCAGAGAGAATGGAGCGCCATGAATCTGTCTAAAAAATGAATAAATAAACCTACCCTGCCCTCAATGATGTATCCAGCGACGATGGGCGCCAGTAGACCGGTCAGATTGGCCGAGCAGTTGGTGAAGGACATGAGTATACCGGCGAAACGCGGCGAGATGTCCAAGTGATTCACCTGAAACCATGTGCAAATGTTAATCATGAGATTACTGGAACAGAACCGTCCTAATCTCAGACTTCTAGTTGGGCCATGTTTAATTTAGGTGTCACAGATAGTCCCTTGTGTATCTAGGATGCAGCTGATGACAGATGTCTAGAAGACAGCGAGACAGTTGAGCATGTACTACTCAACTGCCCTGCAACTGAAGACTTCAGAAACAAGATGGAGACGAAGACGAACTCAAACTTTCCACCAGTAAGAGGCCTGCAGTGGAGCTGTCAGTCGGAGATCCTTTGCTTTTTCGGTTAACTGGGGTGGGGGAAATGCACAATACTTACCATTTACATGGAATCAGTGCAGAGTCACTTAACCCCCACTGAAGAATAATTCAGAAAAACTGGAAGAAGCTTCTGGAATGTCGGGAGCCCCAACATTAGTAATAAACTGATGGTGAAATAATATCCAAAGGTAAAAGATTTGAACGAAATTTACCTTGAAACCGGAGTAGATACCACCGTTGAGACCGACGCCGATGGCGAGGATGGCGACCGTCGCGGCGGGGTTGCAGCCCGTGTTGGCAGCAATGAATAGACCGATGGCGGGACCGTATTCACCTGTAACCATCCATGATTAGTGACCGTAACTAAAGCAGAATATGACCATCACGGCACAACCCAATGGAAGTGCTGTAACGGAAACAGATCTGAAAAGGAATTTTTAACGGAAACGGAAAGACAATAAAAAAATTTTTGATCGATCGGACTTATTCGATTACAATCGAGTCATATTTGGAAAATATCGAGGAAAATCCAGTAGTTCGGTCAAAATCAATAACTCCGATAAAAATTAAGAAATTCTGTCAAAATCGAACAATAAATTCGATCAAAGAATTTCGTTACAGTTCACTTCTGTCAAATAATCATGCGGATACAGAACCGGAAGTTCGAAATTATATGGAACTACCGCGCTTACCACATCCATGTCCATGATATCATTAGGAATGTTGGAAGAATGAAATTAAAGGTTTATTGAAAGGGAAGAAAAAAATTAAACAATAAGAACTTACCAATACTGTTGATGATCTTCCTGACTTGCGTGTGGTTGAACCGACCACTGGACAGCATCCAGTCAGCGACCACGGAGATGAACATGGAGAACAGCCACATGCATAGGTATGGGAGCGCTGACACGAAGCCGTTCTGTAACATAATGGACGTATTATTGAATGGAGGAGAAATTCGTCTCGAAGGTGCTTATACAGAAGTCTTCACATTACAGCCGACATTGGTAATAAATAAATAATGAGTGTCAGTTAGATGTAGAAATCAGTCTACCCATATTGAAATCATATAAAATCTGTAATGTGTGTACAAAACACAAATAATTTGCCACGGAAAGTTCTAAATATTGGCATTGGAGGGCATTATATACAAGCATTCTTCTTCTTGTCGTGTGGTTGTATACAAAGTTACACCTCTTCTGATGAGACAATGTTAATAACCTAGGTACATAAATTCCATCCGATTCATCTCATCCAATTCGCAATAAAAGTGACGCGTGTTACAGAGATGTCATGAGCGCAATTTTTATGACTTCGCCATTCAATTTCATACATAATAGTCGGATTACTGAACAGCTGTCCGTCGTGTAATGAAAATCACCGGAAGACAGATATGATTTATGTCCTACAAGCCATACATTCGGTCTCATTTAGCAATCTAGACGGCGCGCTATGTGATTCACTCAATTGACCTGACCTGACCCTAACTTGACATGACAGTTTAGGCGGCATGATTAATGTTCTCAAACCTTCTACATGAGATATACGCGTAAGTGGTTATAAATAAACCTCTAATTAATGGAGGATTTTATTAATAGCCACATTTATGTTTTGACCAGAAGTGCGTCAAAAACAGATGTTTTGACTGTATTTTATTTGGTTGACACATTCCTGGAATTACATGGATAATATTAGATGAGTACGAACACGAAATGAGATTACTAAAATACTAGGCTAAAAATTTACACTTTACGCCAACCACCATAAAATAACTCCAGATTCCAAACTTCTAGACTGGACCCATATTATTAGCCTGTGCCCTTCAAAATCGTGAACTCTTTCCGAAGCGAAGCTGTACTTCATTAAATTAAACTACCTATCACATATATTCGCGATCATTTCAAAAAACTTCTGGAAACGATTTTGTTTATGCGTCATCTTGATACATCAATAAATTATCCACCTCTAAATTCCATAGATGATGCTGAATTTCACCATGACACCTTGTAAAATTTCTTACTTCGACTTGGCTCGCCTACTTTGGCAATTATTCCTAAATTGGCCTGTAAATGACAAAATTACTCACATCCTTGATGGAGAAGTGCAGCACTTGTCTCATGAATGTCGGCAGCTCCGTCATAAGGGTCTCGTACCCATAGTTCTGGCCCATGTGCGCCAACATGATGGCCCAGAAAGGCATCGACATCAAAATCTTGCGCCATGGAATCGGTGGTGACTGGAACAAGGGATTTCAAATTGATGTTTACAGTTTATTTGGGGTTTCTCAAGATTCTGGGATCTTATAAAACAGATCTTATTGTATACGGGGTTGGAGTTCGACCGTGCATGCCATTGTATCATTTTCGTCATATGAATTACTTACCTTGTCAAGCAGGAAATTATTTGAACGATTTTAAATGAATAGATAGGGGATGGACGGTTCGCTTTGGCGTCGTTGCTGTATTCTTTAAAACAATAGAGCTCTGTTTGTACTTCAGGGTACGGATTCCTAAAAAGTGTGTGCCTAACCCTGTATTTTCCATCTTCAGCCTCAACTTATCATCAAGTGAGATCAAACGCGACCCCCCTAAATATTTGGTCTACATAACTATTACAAGGATATTATTATTCATGAAACAAAAATAGGGAACAATTTTATAACTGTTCTGGAGATTACAAATTTTAAAAACACTCACACTTGATCCAGCACTGCCCCACAATGAACTGAGGATATATTTCTTCTCAGCCTCCTTA
Organism: Hofmannophila pseudospretella; assembly: GCA_947369225.1. Lineage (NCBI taxonomy): Eukaryota > Metazoa > Arthropoda > Insecta > Lepidoptera > Oecophoridae > Hofmannophila > Hofmannophila pseudospretella. Next base: position 2,834,534 of record OX376324.1, read on the forward strand.
ATCGTGGGACATTGCTCCGGGTCTTCGGACACGAACATGAGGAAAAAGACACACCACACCGTCCCGATGATGCCAAAGACGTAGAAGATGGACGGCCAGCCGCCGGCGAAGCCATAAGCGGAGAGAAGCCCGGACAAAGGCATTGAGATTACCGTGCCGAATTGTGCTCCTACAAGGGAAATACAATGGTATAACAAACTAAATTGATAGGTACCAAAAATAGAACGCATCTTGGAGTATTCAATAAATACGGTCATAGAGGCATACATCTAATGATGATGAACTATGGTTCATCATCATTAGAGTTCATCAGCAGCAGCCCACTCTAATTCATTGCTGGACATAGGCCTCTCCCAGGTCGCGCCGTTGAGCCCGATCTTCGACTCTTCTCATCAAGTCGTTGCCAGCCACCTTGCGCAGATCGTCGCTCCATCTAGCAAGGGGGCGTCCCACACTACATTTGAGCAAACGCAGTCTCCACTCCAGAACTCGTGTACCCCAGCGGGGTTGTCGGTTCTGCGACAGATGTGACCGGCCCACTGCCACTTTAGCTTGCTAATCTTATGAGCTATGTCGAGAGGTGTGGTTAAGTACCTGCATATACAGCTGCACCCATTCGACTCCTCTCATTAGGAGGGATCCATTTCGCCAACATGGCATGAGAGCATGGCACGATAGGTCCCTGGAATAAACAATTTGTCATTATAGCATATACTGCGAGTCCTTTTAGACTTTAAAGTCACGTCAACCAAGAACTGGAGCAAGAATTGTGTCTTTGTAGGGTTTCTGACGGTCATGAATGAATGACTTTTAAGACGTGGACCAATGTCAGTACAAATGGATTCCAATAGGATTCGGTAAATAAGAAAAATATTCTAAAGGGCTGACCTTTAAGTCCCAAAAAGTAAAAGGCGTTGAACTTCACCGACGACTTAAATTTTAAAACACATCGTCGTCAACCTTTCCTAGTTCACAGGACAAAGACCTCCCCGAAGCTCGCCGCTAAGCCCAGCATCGGTTCTCCGCATCCAGTGGAAGAACTCACCTCGCCCAAACCCTGTATGAACCGCACGACGATCAGCCATTCGTAGCCGTATTCCGCCGCAATTGGCACCAGCAGAGCAAACAGAGAGTTCACCAGCATGCCAAAACCAAGGAAGTAGCGAGCTCCGAACCTGGGGAACGAGGATCCGTTAAAAATACGGAAATGGCAATGAGAAGAAAAATAACCTTAATAAATAGCTCATTCATTGGCCATATACTCGTAGGTATTTGCATTTAATTTAATGTCTCCATGCTTAGGCGTTTTTAAAATTATTTCAATCAACAAATTTTCAACTTAATTCATTTTAACACGTAATACATATAATGCAATAGGACTTGGTGCTGATTTTATATAAATGGTGAAATATGGACGCAATAAGCAATAAACTCACACAGAAAACGTGATGAGATGGATATCTTTTAAATTGTATGTTCACACAGCTACAATTTGAGCTCTATTACCCATTGTTATCATTTAACAATCGCTGTAGGTACAATACACAGCATCAGTCATAAAGCATGGTACTGATATGACAGTCCATTTAAGTGCATTTTTATTTAGATGATTGTTAATGAGCTTTGAAAACAGTACCAACTGGTCAGGTGTCTCCTATAGATCTAAATTCAATTCACACTTGACTAAGACTAAAACAGATACGTACTTCCGCAGAAGCTTGAACTCTCTTAAGGTACTCTCTTTTAAGGTTAGATACGCTTGGGTACACTCTATAGCTGTAAATTATTTAGCTTTAATGTAGATCTCATCCAGATGCCACATTCCCCTACTTCAGTGAACTGAGGTGGCTAAACTGAACACAAGGAAAATGCAAAATACATACATTACATACTTGCGCGGAGTCAGTGCACAGTCTGACATTCACACTCAACAAAACAAGGTACTAACTTTTTGGCTAGGATGCCGAAGGGAATCTGTGTCATGACATATCCGTAGAAGAATGACGACAGGATGTAACCTTGTAGCGTCGAACTCCACACGAAATTGCCATCTTGCATTGGTGCCTGTCGACAAAAAATGTTTCATTAATAAAGGAAATGTGGCGAAAAAGTATGAATCGAGTGTCTAAGGTAGATAGAAGAGTTAGAAAGAAGTTAAAACGGAAGGCGAAGGTCGGACAAAGATGTGTACGATTTGTGCTCCTATAGAAGGGCACTACACAGGGACACTATCCTATTCTGAATATTTAAGGATTTGCCGAACAGTTTGTCGCAGCATTCAGAGATCTTCAAGGTTACATTCCGGAGAGTGCGTATATACACGACCTTATTCCATCATCGCCATACCGCCTTCGGATTACCAGACGCGGGGAAGGGTTCCATCCTTATGTTGTTACCTACTTACAGTAGTAGTTACCTAATTGTACGGAGCGATTTGCTTCTTCGTTCATTATGAGAACGGCTAAGGTTGGTATATGGAACAGCCTGCCGGCGTCTGTGTTTCCCGAAACCTACAACCTTGGGATCTTCAAGGCCTGAGTGAATAGGCATTTACTAAACCCACATGCTCCATCCTCGACCTCATAGTATGTTAACGGTAAGTCAGACAGGAGCTAATCTGACTGAGGATCGAAAGCTGTATCGCCAAAAAATCGCGTTCTATATACCGAGGCCTTTATTTTGTCAACGTGATTTCAACTGGTTATGGAACGCACTCCTAAGAATAGGGTACTCACACTGGTAACATTGGTTTCTCCGCATTCGGTGTCCATGGCCTCATGGATGACTGGCAGTGCAGTGTGGTTGACCATGGCCACGATGGCGACTGACATGTTGGTCCTCATGACGTAAGCATTCGCCATTCCCAGGAACAGCATGAATGTCACCCAATGCCGCATTCCGAGGCCACCTGTGGAACAACGAAAGAACAAACCTGCTTTAAACAAGCTGACAAGATTTGATGAAAGGGAAGTCACTAAAACCTGGAATAGTTTTTTTGATGCCAACTGTTGGTATTAAAGCAACTCTTTGAAATGATAAATATTAACTTCTTCTTCTTCTAACTCGTATTCCTCATTGCTGAGGGTCGTGATCATTCTAAGGAATTAATCACATAGAACGACTCTCGTGGCAGATTTAATGGGGTGATTTGCCATTGCTTTCCCCATTTCACACACTGGTTATCTCAGTGTGCAGGTTTCCTCACGATGTTTTCCTTCACCGTCAGAGCAATCGGTAAATGTAATCGGTAAGTCTTCGAAAAATACCAAAAAACTCATTAGTACATGACATTGCATGGTTTCGAACTCGGACCTCCCGCAAGGGTCCTAGCCACGGCGCCACCGACGCTCAAATATTAACATTACCTAAACCAATAATAACATTGCAATAAGGAGTATAATATAAGTCTGAGATAGTCCAGTTTGAGGTATAGTATTGGATTTGGGATAGTGGAAAAATAATCTATCTTTTCTTTTCAACTAAGTAGTGCTCTAGCCCTCCGTTCCCGTATCCGCATGATTACAATAGAAGTAAGTATTATTTTTCTATTTTGACCGAGTTTAGCGAAATTTTTCGATTTTCACATAATTTCTAAGAATTTTTCGATTTTTATTATATTTGGTCGAACCGAATTACCTCGATTTTAATCGAATTTGTCCGATAGATCAAAGAATTTTTTTATTGTCGTTTTGCTTGTCCTTTTGGTTTCTGCTTCCGTTAAAAATCCTTTGTCAGATATAGTATTTCTCCGTTTTTATTTCCGTTAAATAATTTAATTTCCACAAGACTCCGATTAGATTTAATCCGAGTATGTAACTATGTATTGCAACTATGTATGTGTTTGGTATCTCTGCATGTTTCATTAATCTATCATCTGTTACCATCAATCCCGCGTAAATGTGCCGTAAACAAAAGCTCAGTTTATACTGGTCTCTCTAAGATACCAGTAATAAAAGTAGTTGTATTTAGATCTCCCCACTTGGTCCAGAAGTAGTAGAATTTTGGAATCGGCTTTCAAGTATCATTCGGTGCAGACATGGTGGACTAAAAATAGACTCTTGGCTAGATTTGTTCATTTATTTATGTTGGTTATTTTATTAGTCATACAGTCGATTTGTCAACCATTCAACATTGTCGCTCTGTCAACCATTCGATGTTATCTTGGAAAAATGGACGAAGGAAAACGTTGCGATTTTTAAAGGGACTCGTTTTGAAGACCTACTTCTTAAAAAAAAAGGACACTATCTAACACCAGTGTCGTAACCAATGTCGATAGGGGGTCTGTTAAGAAATTTGTGTCCTCTACCCGCAAACCAACTCGATATTAGCCTATATAAAATCTTACGAAACATACTTCAAGCGAATGATCTTCGGATATTGCTGGTATTTCGCAAAATAACTGTTATGTACTTTGCTAATCAAAAAAAAACAATTTACTGACGTCAATGCTTAATAGCCGAACCAATTTAGATAATTTCAAGAATGACGCTTATTTTAGCGGGAAAAAGATAAACATGTCAGTTTTCAGGGATAAGTGCTTCACTGAAAGATGATTAATTGGGAACAATTGCTATAAGTAAATAAATATTACGTAAGGTCGTTATGACCCATTGAACTACGACATGGCATCGTGAAGAAAAGGCCTGGTGCCCCAACAGTAGGGGTCCCAAGTAGGTTGGCGATATAAATTATAATGTTTTATTAATTACAGGCACTAGCCCCATATAATTTAATGCTGCCAGTGTAATTGGTACCTTTTGACGTGGGTCGATTCAGGATCGGGAGTAATGAATGTACTTTAAAAAATATATGTATTAGGTACTTAAGCTTTAATTAATTGATAATTTATTATTTGTTTTTATTATATGGGGCCTAGTGTCTGAAAATAAAGATATTTTAATTTAATTTAATTTAATAAAAGTTATTGTATTTATTTTATCCCATGGTGACAAATACCGTTAAAGATAAGTCAGAGCAGAAAAATGCTCATTAATAAATTTCATTTTTTTATTATTTATGTTTATTTTATTTATTTATTTACACTTCTATGCACAAGAAAAGGTATACAAGCTTAATACCTTGCGGCATTTTCTACCACCTAACCATGGGGTTATGCAGAAATGTTTAGGTAGGTGCATATAAAATTGAGAAATGTTACTAAGTATATTAGGTTACATAAACTTATATATAAATACAAAAAAAAATACAAAAATATTTATTAACCCAAAAATATTCAAATTATAATCACTTAACAATAGTGTAGTTACAATGTATAAGTAAATATCGGTCTCCACTACCCGCACTGGCCTCACCGGCCGTCTTGCAGCGTAGTAGATAGCAAGTCTAATTAATGGCCTGGGGGATACACTTATATAAAAATTAGATAAAAAATATTATTATTTTAAAAATAAAATTAAAAAAATAAACAGTTGTGAGAGGGTGTTTGAGTGTGTGTGTATGTGTGTGTGTGTGTGTGTGTGTGTGTGTTAATAATACATTTAAATAATTCATAATAAATTTTTAAATAGTTCATAATACATTTAAAAAATACATATACATAAATCTTTAAAAAATGCATACTTATATAGTGTATATAGTCATTCAGTATTACCAGATTTAGCCTACTTAATAATATGAAAGTAAAAAGAAACAAAGTTATCTACGAATCGATCTTTTGGCACGTTATTTCACGGCAATTAAAACTAAATCATCATTAGACATAACATAGCCGCATATCATGTGCGTGCAGCCGACCTCGAACTTGGCAGTCCGACGGTAGGTGGTCGGCCAATATGTCAATTACCGTCGTCTGCTGGTTACGGACATTAATTTACTTAGTACGATAAAATTACATGCCAGAATGACAACATGCATACATTACCTATAACTAGGGTTGCCAGATCGGAAAACGGTAATATCTGGACAAAATCTACTTAAACCTTAAGTCACACGGTTCAGTACCTACTAGCACTAAAAAAAACTACCATAAAATTATAATTCCATACATGATCGCTTGGTTCTGCTGTGCAACTATACCAGATACATATGTTGATAACTAGGTATGCTGAACAACCCACATTTTTGCCGCAAAACCACACAAATGCAAGTTTAACTACTTAACAACGTCCATACAGTGACTCATGTACGAACTGCCCGGAAACCTGATAATATTCGTTCAAAAGCAAACTTATGGAAATTATCTTATTTGTTCTTTTTATACCTTTTCATCTTTTTTTCCTGTGATTCACGTCTATTATATGACCTAATTTATTTTATCATGTCCCCAAGTTTAGTTTTATAATACATTAGGGATGTTACGGAGCTTTGACTCCGACTCCGAAAGGTCGGAACTTCCGATTGATTTTACACCTCCGACTCCGTTCGGCTCCGATAATTTTGAATCGGAGGCTATGCCGAAGATTTGTGAGCAAACATATTCAAATTTCAATATTTTATTAAATAGTGCAGGACTACATAAAGGAATATTTTATTGCCGCAAACGTCATCATATAAAATATTGGCCAGTTCAGCTATAATAATTAAAAAATGGTTTAAAATTTGAACTTCTTCTGAACATTTCTCTATCTATCTCCGCCTCCGGCTCCGGTTCCGACTCCGATAAATCAAATTTACACCTACGGTTTCGACTCCGGTTCCGGTAAAACCACCTCCGTAACATCCCTAATATAGATGAATCAACTTTTGTAGGTAAGATTTGAACTGCAAGAAACGAAAAATAACGGACAGAATTCAAGGTATAGCCTAACAGACTTTGCAAATCATTATTACCAACTCTACGACTTTTAGAATAACCAAACCCCTTGCAAAAAATATCACGATTTACAAAAAAACTAACGTAAAAGGATTAATAGTGTCATAGAGCTAAATGGGATAGTAACCAAATTATATTTAGGTAGTATCGAAGCAATCTAATCAAAATAGATACTCAACACTGAAATGAGATAACTGAAGCATGTTAACCGTAATGGCGACTAATTGAACCTTTATATGGGATCTCTGGAATTGATATTCGGTCTGTTGTCAACCGAAATAGAGCGAAATAATAAGTGGTTGTCAGTTTTCATGTTCCTACTGTTAGGCTATTTTCCATCGTGCATGCAATGGCTGCTGAAAAAGGTGCCGGGCACAAAAGGCCGATTCGAATAATCAACTTTTAAAACAGTCGCAGCTAGACAAATCCTGTCTGTGTTTTTCAACCATTTATCTCTTTTATTTTAACAATTTTTTGAGGAGCTCGTAGCATAGTCCGAATGCGATCGTGCAGGTTAAGCGACGTTGGCGCGGTCGGTACCTGGATGGGAGCTCGGATGAAATATGCCACTGGCGGTCGCTAGTGGCATATTTCATCCGAGCTCCTCCGTGCCTCGGAGAGCACGTTAAGCAGTCGGTCTCTCTCGGTTTTGTCGTTCGACAGCACTCGTTAAGCTATGTCAGATGCCTACGGGCGGCCTGAACAACTCTGACAATTAGGTTGGCCACTAACCATACGAAAATCAAAATCAAACATTTTTTTAATATCCTGTGCGAAATAATTGATTGAATTATTTATTCGCCAGAAATATGGTACATTGGATGACAAATCTTAAATATTAGGTCTCATATATTTCGCCAGCTTTGGCATGCAAATATTTTACAGTTAACTTCATTAAACTCAAGTAAGTATTTGGAATACAATCATTACATAACACATCAATTACCTATATAAATTAGCATACATTCCACCTCTCCCCCCTATTTGCGTGAACGCTTTAATTTCTTGCGGTCGGGTGATAAGCTCTCTAGGTCCCACATTAGTTCCCTTCTACAGTTTCCTCGCACCCCCCACAAAACCGACTTCTTTAACTACTCTTTCTCTGTGCATGCGGTCAGGTTGTGGAATGCTCTTCCTCCCGGCATTCGTGAAAGTCAATCCTTTCCTATCTTTAAGAAACTTGTCAAGGAACATTATTCTTCTCTCCTTTAGTTTTATTTTGTCATCACTGTATTATCTGTATTATATTATAATTATATTTTTATGTTAGTATATAGTATTTATTTATTTATTTGTATATTAATGTATTATATTATATTTATGTACGTATTTTCTATTTTGTATTATTAAGTAGGTATATTTATTTAGCATATAGGTGTACACTTCGCCTGCCTTGATATGTATCAAATTGTTATTTTATGGGGTTTGCTGGAAGAGATCTCTCTTAGAGATAAGTCACGCCCTTTGTGTTTCACATATTTTTGTATAAGTTTGTATTATAATGTTTGGTTTGTGTACAATAAAGAGTTAATTAGTACATTCCATGTCACATAGAATAAATTAAAATAATGCATGTTAATTCAAAAATAAGTCAACAGCAAATCAGTCAATCCCAAAAGATACACTAGTCAAAGTTTAGCTTCACATTGCATACATTCTTTTACAGTATAAAAACGTTTGTCGATAAATGGGGACCTTTGCGCCAGGGTCGACACGGGGCGGATTTTTTGACTAAGGCTTTTCATAAGTCTTTTTTTTAATTTGTAAATTAACGAATTTACATTATTTTCAAAAAAAAATAATTAAAACAACTGTCTTGAATATTTGACTTTCCATGAAAAATGATTGACTTTCTATGAAAAATGCTGCGAATCAGCGTTGTTCTAGGTTCTGACTGACACGAGCTTTGTTTCGTGGAATATCACGTGAAATGAAATACACAAATAGGCATATTGTCATGGTCTTAGTGACCGTTACTCCTCAGAAGTCGGTGGGCGGATCATTTTTACGTATGACTTGCTATGACGCGCGAAGTTGTATAATACTTGGAGTGGTGATATATTGGTACAGTCGTGTTCAGAGAGCGATATATCGGAGCTCAAGAAATATTTCGCTAACATGTATTTGGACTATAAACAATACACCAGTGAAATATTAGATTCGACCTAGAAGTTTTGAATCTCAAACACATCACCCTCTGATCGTGACTGTACCTATAAATTTAGGTACTGTATAGTGTCTTTGCATTCATCTCAGTGGGTGGAAAGTATGTCATGTCGTCTGGTAGATGTCTGCTCATACGAGTAAGGAACAACCAGGAATAAAGGTAATTACATCTCATATAATATAGAACATAATAAGACGTGAGTTAGAGCGTCGGTGGCGTCGTGGCTAGGATGTCGGACTCCCATGCGGGAGGTCCGAGTTCGAAACCCGGCATTGCCATGTACCAATGATTTTTTCAGTTTATTTGGAAAGACTTACGTACATTTACCGACTGCTTTGACGGTGAAAGAAAACATCGTGAGGAAACCTGCTTACTGAGATAACCAGTGTGTGAAATGGGGAAGGTAATGACAAACCATCTCATTAAATCTGCCACGAGAGTCGTTCTATGTGATTAATTCCTTGGAATGAACACGACCCCCAGCAATGAGGAATACGACTTAGAAGAGAAGATGTGAGTTAACTAATACTTAGCAATTACCTTTTAGTTAACAGTCTCCCATTCAACCTATAATTAACCGCTGGTTTACACTTGGACAGTGGCGAGTGCATACTGTCAGGCACTCAGGCCACTGTCTATTTTATATGCACTCGCCACTGTACTTGACCCAGTGTAAACCAGCCCTTATAGGTTGAATGGGAGACTGTTTTTTTTATTGGGTTTATTTTAATAACTGCAATGGTGGTAATGGACTTCATTCGGTCAAGTGTAAAAAATGACAATGTCAAAAAAGAATGAATGTAGTTTGACAATGTCAAAAATAGTCTAGATTCAACAGACATGCGACGTACACGATAATTATTAGACTACTTTATTTTACCTTTTTTAATTATTTAAATCCAACGGACACTTCTAAATCACAAATACAAAATTAAAAAGTGGTCTCATGACTGACGGATGCGAGGTTTTTATGGTTTTAAAAATCCGGTAACGATTGACATAAATGACAATACGGGTTTATTCATGACATTCTGGAGTTCTCGCGGAAAAGTTTGGCGTCATATACCTACACACATTCGGGCCGAGACTTTCGGTTCGTTTAACATGGATTAACTGTCAAATGCCATACTGTATAATAGATAATGCCGGCCCGAACGTTTCGATCCGAATGGGTGTGTAACCAAACATAATATAGCAAAAAACAAAATCTGAATTATATTTTGAAATAAAAAGTACATTTCTCAGAGGTGTCCGTTATTCAAATTAATTTTGAAAATGTATGCATTTGTTGGGACAAAATCATTAATTTTCTGTGACTTTGGGCTAAAAAACACTATCCTTTAGTACTTTATTGTTTATTTATTTACAGTTTATTGTTCAACAATAGACTTAATAAAATAATTAAAATGAGACATTGTACAAAGGGTGAACTTATCTCTATAGAGATTCTTCCAGCAAACCCGCGAAAGCCGTTGTTATTATTATTATTATTATTATTATTGGATTAGCAGGCAGGCAGCTAATGCTGGTTAGCCTGTTTCTTCACATTTTATTATGGTTATTCTGTAATTTACTGCCTGTAAACAAGCCTGTCTAGAGAGTTAGTCGACTAAATTGTGGACTAAATTAGTTCAAATGTAGGTAATAAGTGCTATAGTTACGATATCTGTTTGTTTCTGTCGTATTATTACAATCTATTTTTGCATTTTTGCCTTTTTATCATGAAAGCGAATGCTGACTCAGCGTACATTACACGCATCGCGTGTCAAACTGAAAACATTCAAAGTGAATCCGGTGCAGCAAAAACGACATAATATATTTATTATGTCTGCCCGTGTTCAGACTGTATGTCGTTCACAATACAGTCATTGTTGCTCCGGCCTTGACAGTGCTGGTAAAACCGTTAAATTCCCGGAAAGATTAGATTTATTACGATTTAGGGGTTGCCATAATTAATGTCATAAACTCATAACTTTCAAAGACCTAATGGATTGATGATTATGGCGGGACGAAAGCCATAAATTTATAGAGCAGGTTTCAAAGATTGTTTGGGAAATAAAATTTTAATGTAGGTATCTAAAGCATAGCATATTTTCATATAGGGTTACTATTAATTTTTCCGCTGTGTCCACTTTGATCTATCGATGGACGTTTTTGTCCACCTTTTCCATGGCGAATACAACTATCATCAAGTAAAGCCTCTCTAAGTAATACATTAACCAACTTCTACTCGTATCGCTGGATAGTTTAATGATCGATTTTGAAACTGAAGCGGAACGAATCTAGAGCTATGGCGTAGAAAGGGATCATGTGTTTTAATGACTTTACGGACGTTTCGTGGAACTCCCTTTTCACCCGCACTTTCTAAAGCCTTGGGTGTCTACCACGACCCGTTACACGTGCGTTTCTGCCACGCACCTGTAAAATGTGGAACTCTCTTCCACACGACGTTTTTCCACAGCGCTACGACATGGGATGCTTCAAAAATAACGTTTAAAAAAGTCCTCTCCCTCCACGGCCGGCAACACACAAGCAATGCCCCTGGTATTGCACGTGTCTCTAGGCGACGGTGACTATTTACCATCAGGTGGCCCGTCTGCCTGTTTGTCGTAGCCAATTTATTTAAAAAAACTGGTGGTTAATCAGCTTTTTAACCGACAAGAAAAAAAAGAGGTACTCAATTCGATGCGTAGTATGTAGGTATGTGGATGTGTCTCGAAATTTCCTAAGCATCCTATGGATTTATGTCAATCATTGTCGCTCTACGCAGAGCCTTGATCAACGAATTAATTTGGGAGATACGTTATCTTCACGGTCAGAGCTGTGCAAACACGTCAAATATGGGATTTTCTAATCACGCAACCGTGTGTTCATTGACGTGGTGTAAAAAGTGTCACATTTTGTATCGGGTAAGAATAGAATAATCTTAAAAGTATATGTTAAGTATATCGTTTACCCATCATCATGATCGATGCTTGCTTGCATGTGCAATAAAATTTGTAAACGTTTTAAGTAAGTAGGTGTCTACGTAATTATATCGAAATAATGGAAGATTTAACTCTGTTTCGAAATTTATGAAGAAAATAGCCGTCAGAATGTGGATTCGAAAAACATCTAGTAGATCTAGTTAAATAGAATCCTAGTTAATGCACGTAAATGAAAATTCAATAAAGAATTCGGGACCAGGTTGACGAAAACAAAACGTTGCTTATTTAGAGTTAAACATCGCGTCCCGCGTGTGACCAGATCCAGTTGGAGAATAACCCGAATATTCTATTTAAGGGCCTTACCCCACTAGCGAATTGCGAGCGTATTTCGGTCAACGTTCGCGCAACGTATTCGCTGCGTCAGCGCGACGGATTCGCCGCGTGTGCGCGACGGAATCTTTTTGTGATTTTATGTTGTACAATATTGAGAAACAGCTGCGTCCGCGGCGAATCCGTCGCGTCACGTAGATACACACGGCAAATACGTTGCTTGCGCGTAGGTACGTTGACAGATCGCTCCGCTGCACGCTTGAAATACGTAAGACGTACGTGGATAAGTAAGCCCTAAATAATTCAAAACCCATAAGTAAAACTGAATAAAGGAGTAGAATATTTTGACCGTTAATTAACAGGAGATCGCTAATAACAATAAGGCTCAGACTACACGGTCGGTTCCATGTAACCGGAGCTTTACATAAACTCAAACAAAAATGCGCTGTCGGCTACACGTACCGCGGTTCCGCTTGGAACCGGCCAGCTTGAGCGCAATGCATGAGTTTGAATGCTACACCACCGGTAGCGGTTACTGAATCCAACCGTCGCTGGAACCGTCGTCGTGTAGTCCCAGCCTAAACGCTATGGGTCATCATCAGCAGCCTATTCTAGTCCACTGCTGGACATAGGCCTCTCCCAGGGCGCGCCATTGAGCCCGATCTTCGGCTCTTCTCATCCAGTCGCTGCCAGCCACCTTGCGCAGATCGTCGCTCCATCTAGCAGGGGGGCGTCCCACACTACGTTTCCCCAAACGCGGTCTCCACTCCAGAACTCGTCTACCCCAGCGGTTGTCGGTTCTGCGACAGACGTGACCGGCCCACTGCCACTTCAGCTTGCTAATCTTATGAGCTATGTCGATAACTTTTGTTCTATGCCGGATCTCCTCATTTCGGATTCGATCCAGCAGAGATACTCCGAGCATAGCTCTTTCCATAGCACGCTGAGCGACCTTCAATTTGTGAACCAATCGCACCGTCAGTGTCCACGTTTCGGCTCCGTAGGTCATTACTGGTAGGACGCACTGGTTAAAGACTCTTGTCTTTAGACATTGAGGTATGGGCGACGAGAAGATGTGACGTAACTTCCGAAATGCTGCCCAACCCAGCTGAATTCTTCTGTCGGCTTCTTTCTCGAAGTTGTTTCTACCTAATTGCACAGTCTGCCCGAGGTAGACGTATTGTTGCACAACTTCGAGGGCCGTACCGTCGACGATAATCGGTCCCGGAACGACATGGTCATTGAACATGACCTTAGTCTTGTCCAAGTTCATCCCGAGACCGACACGTCGTGAAGCAGCATTGAGATTGTCCAGCATTTCTTGAAGGTCCTGCAGCGACTCCGCCATTACGACTATATCATCGGCAAAACGTAGGTGTGAGATGTACTCGCCGTTTATATTGATGCCGTGTCCTTTCCAGTCCAGTGTCTTAAAGACATCCTCCAATGCGTTCGTGAACAGTTTCGGAGATATAACATCTCCCTGTCTTACTCCTCTGCGCAATTGGATGGGTCCTGTTTGCTGGTTCTGTACTTGGACAGACATCGTCGCGGCGTCATACAGACATCTCAACACTTCGATGTATCGCCAGTCGACTTGGCAACGCTGCAAGGACTCTAGAACAGCCCAGGTTTCGACGGAGTCAAAGGCTTTCTCATAGTCCACAAATGCAAGACACAGGGGCTGATTATATTCTTCAGTTTTCTGTATAATCTGCCGCACAGTGTGGATGTGGTCTATGGTGCCAAAGCCTCCCCGAAATCCGGCCTGTTCCGGAGGTTGGAAGTCGTCTAATCTCCGCGCAAGACGATTCGTGATGACTCTCGAAAACAGCTTATATACATGGCTCAGGAGCGAGATGGGTCTGTAGTTTTTGAGCAGAGTTTTGTCTCCTTTTTTGAAGAACAAAACTACAATGCTCCTGTTCCACGCCTCCGGAGTTCTCCCAGAGTGTAGGACGGAGTTGAAGAGCTTCCGAAGTTCCCTCAGTACAGGGATTCCTCCTGCCTTAAGGAGCTCAGAAGAGACACCGTCCTCACCAGGGGCTTTTCCATTCTTAAGCTGTTTGAGAGCCAGCCCGAGCTCGTCTAGGCTAAAATCTGGCAGTTCATCGGTATAGTGTCGGGTTAACGTGGCTCTAGGATCTTCGATTGTCGGTTTAGGCCGCGGAGCATGAGCAGCGTACAGTCGGCCATAAAAGTCTTCGATCTCGGCGAGTATCTCTGGCTTGGAGGTGACGGTCCTGCCACTAGAAGTTTTGAGCTTCGTCAGGTGGCTCCTCGCTATGGGTCATGACATGACCCATATATATAGTCTATAGTGATTGCTATGGGTATAATATTACACAATCAAATGCAATACATTGACTACAACTTGTTGCTTGTTATTTTTATCTTTGCCCGATAAGCTACAGCCAAACTGGAAACGGCCTTGCCCTATGACGTCATTCTCGAAATACGGAAGGATAGAATTCAGTGACAAATGACAGTAATCATTTGATTAGGGTAACTTAAAGTAAGTACTCGTCACTTTTTCATTGAATAAGGATAAATAAAAACAGACAAGCAAACGGGTCATCCGATGGTAGGTAAATGGTCACCGTCATAGACATCAGGCCCATAGATATCTGACCTCACTGTAATGTTATTTAAGGGGGTCTTCGTTTCGATGTGCTGAGGATTTAGATGGAGTGCGTCATGTGCCAGTAATTATGGCAAACCCAAATAAAATGCAAGCAAGAAATATGTAAAAGGGGTACCTACCTTACCTTCTCAGGCTGACTCTGCACAGAGTCTCCCTTAAGGGAATTTGGTAATTAGGGGGAAGAAAGGAACTAATATTCAAAGAACTGGAAATGCAAAATAATGCTTCGTCCAGCTCCAATAGGGTATAAATAGACGTAAATTGATGGTCAAATGTGAACAGAATTAAAATTCGTTGAAAAATAAAATCGCTACAGGACAATCAGAAATCAAACGGTAGAAAGAAACCACAATAAGAATTATGACGTCAACGTTCCCTATCGCCATACAAGCAGGTCCTGGCTACATATAAAGGACTGTTTTGCTAAAAAAAACAGAGCATCTCTCCAGTACTAACTTAAACCATTAATATCTCTGATGTTAGTTGCGATATCGAAAAACTAATTTTAGATCTTTCTCCAGGATATCCATGTGAGTTGATTGATGCAATTAAAAAATATTAGGAAAATACTCTATTGGTTGTATTAAATTTCATGCATAAATCGAACGATTTTCTGAGAATTTTCATTTCTATATATACACTATACAGATCGTTACAAAATTGGTGTTATATTATCCGTAAGCGTGACTGGTGCTGATCATAATTATTGATAACTTTTGTTCTAAGACTAGGAAATTCAAAAAAAATGTTTTCCATGCGAAGTGATCTGGTAACCGCAAAATTGGACCCTTTTTATTCATTCGAAACTCTTCCTGATTAAGTGTTGGATACATATCCAATAACCAAGCAACACTCTAGTCTGGAACTGGATCTGTATCCGGAAGTAATAGAGATAGGGGGTAGATACATAATATCTTTGGAGCTTTTAAGACTGAAACAAGACTCACCACAAGTCCGACCAGGCCTCTGATCCTCCAACCCTGCCTGCTCCCACACCAACACATGGCCACCACGCGTCCGCGAAACCATCTTTCGATCTTCGAAGAAACGAAACCCACAAGAACCAGAATTAATCTAACTTAGATATTAGGACAGCGTCCACCACGCGACTATGTGACGTTAGTAAGAGGACCAAGTTCAACGGAGTTGCCGAAAGGAGACATCGCGAGGGTTTGACGAGGGCGAGTTTGGAAGCCGCCTGGTGGTGGCTGGTGGTTGCCTACTGACGATCGGTCGACGGCGGAACGACGCTGTAAATATAGAGGTGAGAGAGGTGGGGAATGAAGCGCGGGGCCGCCGGCGCACGCGCTCCGAGCATGCGATGACGTCAGACGGTTCAAGTTTTTGCTGAGCGGCTGAATGTACGCTGAAAGAGTTGGAGAGGAAAATTGTACCACGTAACCACGCACACTGAAGCAGTGAGGTCGAATATTTTAAAATTTAGATTTATGATGATGATCTATAAACTCGTTTTCCTGAAAATCTTAAATTGGAAATGGGCTTTTACCAAAAAAAAAATCGTAGGAGGCTCTAACTATTACTCTGAGTCAGCCTATAGTAAAAACACTCGTACAAAAAATTTAAGTTCAATGACCCGTCACGTCATCATTGCGTTAACTTTTTTTCCAGCTTAGGCTATTACCTCATGCTCATTAAATTAGATTCGCACTTATCACGTCTATGGAATCTCAAAGCTGATAGAAGTGCTAATATATTATCTGCAGCAAATTGAAATCCTTCTCCCCCCTTACAAAAAGGTTTGTAGGGTGCCCGAGGGGAAAACAGAACCTTGGCCTCGACCACTGAACTTTGGCGATAGGAACAAGCTCTATTTTCAACCTTCGATAAACGTAATAAAGCTTACAATCCTACGCTAAGTTTCTGCTTTAGTCATCAATTCGAGCTGAAACGGTCATTATGTTTTTTCCGTCATAAAAATATAAGCCATGAAGCTTGATCGTGATAAAAGTGTTGGCAAGTTTGTTTTTTCCATCAACGAATAGCGTTAGGAGTGCATATTGGCACATATTGTCCTCCAGCATGCATACTTCAGCTGCTAATTCCTAGTTTAGCCACCGGCATAATTAAGTTTGTTATGCGTAAATATTACAACTTCGTTCAAGTAGCGCCATCTAACAATGATCTATAGAACTACAGTGTTACCGTGCAGCGCCATCTATGATTATGGAATGGAACTAAATCTGTTTGTAAGCACGTTGAAGTTTCGGCAACTTTTTGCAGAGGGCAGTGGATGCTATATTTTAAAAATGTAGATATTTATTTCCAAAATTGTCTGAAATCATTATTTGATAAAATTGTGATTGTGAATAAATAGCAATTATGATGATCAGGTCATTCATTCACTCGGTTTTATAGATCGAATGTACTGTACGCCATGGTTCCTTATTTGTGATTGGAGGAAAATCTTTAGGCCGACATATGTGGGTGTTTACCCACTAAAACCCCCTTCGATGGCCGATCTCATGCATACTGGAGGGCTCCGGGATCTTCTGTGGAAAGCGCCTCCCTACTTTGCCTCGGGCGGGCCCCTCCTGGGAACTGTACTCGTATGCTTCACCGCCCAGTGTGGCCCAGTTCCAGGGTCGCCAATGAACCGTCAAGGTCTCCATTTTGGCCATTCGGGACCTTCTCTATGCGTCTACTACAGTCTTTCTTCGCCATAGCTCTAGATATATATGACACGAGACTTAAGGAAGCTTTTGCAACTAACGGTAAAACGTACATATAGATGAGAAAATGGTACAGTACAAGAGCTGCAAAGGTATATTTGTATGGCGAACGGTCAGAATAATTTCAGAATTTTTGGCACGCATTGATATCTGGTTAGTAGTAAAGTGTAACTATAACTACACGTCGGGGGAAAAACCATAATCCATGGTCTTTGCATAAAAAAATAGTGTGTGATTAGGTACCTATAGTCCGTCATCCCATGCCGTTGATTCCAAACTAAGTGTTATTTACCACCTTCGTTCTAGTACCTGTCAAACGAAATAGCTCTATGAGAGCTTTCTGAAAAACTTGGTCATACAGCGCAAACCCGGGCAAATGCGGAGATATTAAACCTCAAAGTTTCAAAAAACTACGATATTCAAAATCATCCTGCTTCGTTGCCAGAATTAGTTCCAGGTAATATTTAGCATGGGTTGAGAGACCACTAATAACCATTTTATAAAAATATTTTGTATGACTATAACTAAAGGACGGATTTGATTTTATGACTGTTGAAAGTTGGTACATTTTCGCGATTTACCGGACTGAAAAGTACCACAACATGGAAGTGGATATTTGGGTGTTATCTAAATCGCAAATTGTGTCAGATTTTGTTGTGCAGTTTCTATTTTATGACCACTTTTATTTTAAAACTTTAATCGGTGATAAAATCATAACCGTTACTATTTAAAAAAAAAACTAATTTGTAAAGTGAACTAGGGTCTTCCTTAACTTTATTAAAATGATGTTGATCGGTGATTGTTTTAGGTAGGTACCTACATAAAAGAACACATAATATTTTGTGGGTAGTTTTCTCGACATCCGCCCGGGTCCGCAATGTATGACCGACTTTTTCGGAAATCCCTCATCGATCTCTATCGTTCTAGACTAGATCGGTGGTGGTAAAGAATAGTTTGGAATACACATGACCACCGGATGAGGTACTAAGTAGTATCTAAGAACATAAATCATCTTCGTTCTGCTTAGTGTAATAAAAGTTCTTAGTTTTTAAGTGATCAAATATGTATCCTAAAAATATATGTTACTTAGTAAGTATTCTTACATTTAATTGGTATTTATTTACCTACGAGTAAATACTTCATAGTTGAGTACACTACAAGCAAGATATTGCTGAGCTATTTACTCCTGCATAACAAGAATTGAAGTAGGAACTACTCTAGTCGACTATCCATTGTTTCCTTAAATTGTAAACTCTATCGCCATTATTTACTTAGTTGAAGTTTAGCTTAGACAGGGACGTAACGTGGTGGGGGGGCATGGCCCCGGGCGGTAGATATTCAGGGGCGGCATTGGAGTAGGTACAGAGGGCCAATTCAGATGGTGGAATATAAAAAAACGCGCTGCGTGGTAACATGGTATCAAGCAGTGAAAATATGATGGCAGAGTATAGAAAAGAATAAAAATTACAACAGTATTTAAACAGTGTACCTACACACACATAGGAACAGATAGTAAATGTAGGTTTATATATTTTTCACTTATTAACACTACCTATCTTCAATTAAATTTATTTGTGTCGCATCTTTGTCCTCTTAGACAGGTTTTGGCCAGCCATCTGTCATGGTTCAACAGAATACCAGCGCTGTAGGCATTTTTGTCTGCAGCAATAAGCTGAGTTGAGGCCCTTTTCACAACAACAGCAGACCATCAGACATGATTTCGATATGTTTACCTTTGACTACATAATTATTTTATCATAATTATAACTGTTCATTGCTGTGTTTGAAATAAACATAATAAAAAAGGAAGTCTGTGATGTCGATTCCACGGGACAGGCTTAGAGCTTAGATAAAACAATGTATTTAAGTACTTGGGTACAACAATAATTTACAGCTACATAATTTTTACTAGTAAGTACGTTTACCTTCGACTACATAATTATTTTATCATAATTATAACTGTTCATTACTGTGTTTGAAATAAACATAATACTTACGTACTTACTTACTAGTAAAAATTATGTAGCTGTAAATTATTGTTGCAGACTTCTTTTCTTGCTGATTTACGAAAATAGATAAAGAGGGGCGGCAAATTCACGCCTCTTTCCGGGCGGCAAAAATCCACGCTACGTCACTTAGATTAGAAAAATCAGCGTTACTTATTAGTTGCTATGCAGAGCGATAAAATGATAAACTTAATCTTGACTTGACTGATGATTTCCGACTGTAAATCTGATAATAGGCAAGAAAGATGACGATGTGTCATGATATGAGATAAATGAAATCTGAGATTTTATACGTCAATGTGAAACTTATCAATATCATTTTGACGAACAAACCGGCCCCCTGATTGCAATCGCAAAGATTCGCCGACGCCATAAACTTCCCCACCTCACTATAATGTTAGTTACCAGAGCGTTCAGGAGGAGTGACTCTAGCTCTCTTACCCTTCAAACTGAAATACAGCAACGCAAGCATTGCTGCTTTGCGGCAGAAATAGTTAAAAAGTGATAAGTAAGTAGACCCCACATCAATCTTTAAAGTGTTCTGAAGACTAAGTCGTTGATAGAGATGCGCTGGAGCAATATACATAAACTTAGAGCACGGGCACATAGCAATCTAGAATAGAAGTATGAGGGTGTTACGATCGATAGAAAAATATGAACAGCCGAAGTCGATTCTTACTACAACAAATCGATCTGTCCGATTGCTCGAATCTTAATTGATTCGTCACCGAACGACGATCGATCGTTGCACCCACGCAATGTGTAGTGACAACCACGTCGATCGATTGTACATCGAAAATCGAGGGTGTCACAAGAACTCTACAATTGTCGATCGATTGTTTTTCAACGAGTATCCGTCGATCAGCCAAAGCTACACATCGATTTGATCCCCCCAGACTGACTCTGTACCTGCACAGAGCCATACCACTTGTTGGTGTAGTTCTGGGGGTTGAAACACAAACCCCTAACCCCCCTCGTATTTTTACGAAGCACCATGTTGAACCAACGGTTGAAAACTCATCAACTCCCTTGAAACAACTCGACCGCTGATCCTGACTACGGACCTGCATTTGTTTAGAGTAAAACTGCAAAACATTCATCAAAGATATGTGTTAGCAAGACACATGCACTCCGACGACATGATAAAGCCATCAAATGCAACGTGCATGTTATTGTTTAGGAATACCTATTCAGTGTTATCTGTTGACAATTACGTCCGCCGTGGCGTTCCGTAATGGTACTTAGGATACTTCGGAACCAATCCGTACAGTATCATGTAATAATTGCTTTACGTAGACTGCAATCGACGTCGGTAGGATATGATATTGCAGCTGAGTACGTTGGTACACTTATTTAGATGAAAATTAAATCAAAACTATTGTTTTATTAACAACTATATATATATTTTGTAAGTTTTGGTTCGTATTAGTTAAGCTGTTTTATATTTAGTTTGTGTTTAAACAGAGTGGAATGTGCAGCGCCCAGACAAACCAGCTTTTTGGTTTCAGGGCGCGAAGATTTACAAGTACTGTAACACAACAATAATAAATAAATTAAATTTATTTTCAATTAAATTAAATCATTTATTAAATTAGACAAATGAGTCCATAATTATAAAATTAAAAATTATATCACATATGACAAAAATATTCGCATAACCATACACAGTAGGTAAGAGTACAAATGAATAAAAAATTTGAATTTTGATTTTGAAAATAAATGTTACAAAATCAGCAATTGATTCCAAAATTTAAATATAGCCAAAAAGTGGGTTGAAATAGCAACAATCAGACTATTTTTACTTTTGAAGACCCTATCCCTAATACTAGCTGCACGGTGTCGGATCAGCGCTTCAAGCCCCGCCACACGGGCCTCCACGAACATTTCAGATGCACTACAGAACCTAGGCAGCCTGAATAAAATTCTAAAAGCGTCATCATATTGCACTTTCAGCCTTCTGTATCTTATCTTATCTTATGACAGGGGGTCAGGGAGAACCCCAGCGGCACTTCGACCCTCAGGTATCTTTTGTGCTCACCCCTTACCTTAGTCTCCTTCCTGTTCCTTAAAGATGCTTTGCATCAAGGACGCTATACAGCTTACAAGAAGGAGCCTATAGTCTGGTTTCGGGTAGGCTACCCCCAGAAGACTCATACACCCTCCAGCCAGCGAGTCACATTTGCACAGCAAGTGTTCCATTGACTCAACGGTGTCACCACAGGCTCTACAGGTGGGGATTGTCTGCCAGTCTCATCTTGTGTAGGAGGCTCTTAGTGCCAAAATAGCCTGTGAACGCTCCTACAATGAGACGGATGAGACTCCTTCAGCCTTCTGTAAGTCCTCCTGAATATATTTAGTCCACAGCTGCGGCGTATATAGCAGTTGGCAATAGGCCCTAAACAACGGCTTTTAGGGCTATATGGTGATAAATTATTGTTACGGCCAGGACAACCCAGTTTTAGAATACTTTCACCTACTCTATAGTGTTTCATCTGTCATGATCTTATGGAAATAAAAAACACCATAAAGGGATGATGATGATGATGATGGTGGAATGATTGATGTTATCAATTTGTTAATTTGTGCATATTGAATATTAATTTCAGAATTTTTTTTACATATTCATTTATTTATGAAGAATAGATCACGTTGATCCGTACGCGTGAGTGATAGAATAGCTGTAACACAGTACAAGTCTACATACATACCATACAGTGTACGAGTAATACTACAGTACCAGCCCTTCAATTCTCTACAATGCTCTATATCCACTCAGTCTTCACTGACGCAACCGGATGCAGACGTTTTGCGGTACCCAATCGTCTACCCACACCCATCACGCCACAATACCAGTGTACCCGTTCCATTACTCTATATGTACAGATGTAAAAAAAACTCTGCCGATAGACTAACTGTCCCAAGAATTTACTTCTATGATGGTCCGATTTGGATTTTGGATACGGTTTTTTAAATAGTTTTTTTTTTCTTTATTTACGATATGGCTCTTCTATGTACTAATAATACCACTGCCGTAACACATCGAAGATTTTTCACGACAGACTTTACACAGAATAGTGGTATCTGACGCTAGTTAATAGGCAGATCCTGAAGGGATCCAGATCTACCACCAGCAAGTAACTCATCTTATTCGCCTAGTACGACGCTTGCTCAGTAGCGACAGGGATGTTATAAATCCAACCCATTCACGGATAAAACGGAGATATCTACTGAAGTTTTAGATGTCTGAACAAAATTTCTTTAGTGGTATCCAAGTTCTTGGACTGGCCGTTAGGTGTGAGTTAGAGCTTTTCCAGCATTGGTATAGAAAGTAAACGCTCAAGGTACGTACTAAATTATACCTAGGACTAATTTCTAAGACCGCCAAAGGCACGAACTCTCTGTCATTATAATTACAATATAATTAAAATCTATTTTATAAAATATTAAGATACCTAAATTTTTACTAACAAAATTGATCCATGTTGATCCGATGAATAAAGTTTTTTATTTATCTATTTATATTATATTTTATAACTTCTTGATTGTAACAAACAATCCTACAAAACGATTGTTGGAGCCTTGCGGTACACCAGACAATAGGATGTCCAATTATTATAATCGCGACATTCTAGGACAGCGTCCCGTTCGTTCCGACGCCGACAGTTCGACACAATGATGGGCTTGTTCGTGTCAACGTCAAACGAGTTGATCATGAAGGTACGAACGCCCGTCCCTAATTTTTCTTTCATCCAAAGATTAGAAGAAATCTGTTATGTAACGATTTTCGACGAAAATGGACCGAACCCATAAAAATACGGCAATAGGCTGAGGTGGTGTGCGGCACCGCAAAAAGGGGACTGCCCTTTTTGCGGTGCCGCACACCACCTTCATCAAATGTAATTTCTATTGTTTATTTATTTTTATCTTATATTTGTTTAACATTATGATCATTTTTATCGTCTGTGCCTAATTGTTTGTATGTGTGCGCTCTTGGAATTAAATTCTTTCTTTCTTTTTTTTCTTTTCTTAATTCCTTTTAGGTTAAGAATATAATTTGTAATTTGCTTGCACAGAAAGTGCGACGGAATCCCGACTTATAAGATACAGGTTTTCGACCTAGTTTGTAAGTCGGAGGTCCTTTTTTGTGTGCCCTGTAATAAGTAAATAAACCTTTTTCATTTTTTTTTAATTTTCATTTTCATTCTAAATATTGAAACCAAAAAACTAAATTACTATTGGTTCTTCCGATTTCGTTTCAAAATCGCTACGGTGCGGTGTAGCTACTAGGCTTTAGGGGGATAGGCACTACTTCCGAAAAATCATCAATTCTCCACTCCCTTAATTTAGGAGAGTTAAACTTATATAGTATGGTAACTTTATGGTAACGGTATGGTATTTATAAGTATGTTATTGTCTTAAATAAAGTTTTTCATATTGATTGCACACCTACTACCTCTTTCTCGAAATAATTTCCTCTGCCACAAGGTTGCCTGGAAGAGATCGCTCTTAGCGATAAGACCGCCTAAACTGTACTTCACTATTTCCTCTTCTATGGTTTGTTTGTTGTTTTATATTTGTGCGCTAAAGTGTATTTTACTTTTACTTTACTTAATAGTTGAATTATTATTGAAAGAGTAAACATCAGATTCGTTCCACCTGGATGAAAGAAAACATAGTTAGTATCGTTCCTTCATGTTTTCAGTTCAGTTTCTTTATTTATAATATTAAAAATTATACGTCAAAAATACAATGATACTTAATAATCACGTTCCACGGAGGAAATATAATTATTTGACTACATAATGCACAAACTACATTTTTATGAACTCTATTAGTTTTGGCTTCGTATGATTGCGTGTAGACGGGCTAACAGATGACCTGGATTGCAATTCTCGCATCGTTCGACATACAAAAGTCGAGCGTTATGAACGTCTTGTCACGCTCACACATGTAATGTGAGGGAATGAGATAGGACTAATGTCGAATTCGACATTCCACTACGAGAATCGCCTTCCTGATCGCATGATGGTTCTAATTAAAGGAATCGGCCGAGCTAAGGATTTTCGGCCAATTTGGGAAAAATCACGCACTTGGTTCGTGTATTGGCCTGGACTGCACGCTCCGGTTCCAGCCCCGGTTCGGTTCGCTGCATCCAATCACAAGGCGCTGACTTCAAGTGGAGGAGGGCGGAACGCTTGTGATTGGCTGCAGAGAACCGAACCGCTGGAACCGGACGCATGTAGTCCAGCACGAAGGCGTAGGCACCAGGGTTGTATTCAGGGGGTGTGGTCCCGAAAGTCCAGATCTGGCCAGATGTTCACATAATGGTTAGAATTTTAGAAATAGTAGAATACCTTAATTGACAAAAAGAATAGGCTTTATTCATAGATTAATTAAAACTTTAAACGAGCTAATAGTTTTTATGTAAGTACCTATTTCGCAAAAAAGTTAATAGGTATTTAGAAACATTGTTCTAAATGTTAACAGATAGTTATCTAATAATAAAATAGGTTAAGTATACCACTATCTATAGATGAAGAAGTATCTATAGATACTTACCACTAAACTTTTTGCTGAAAATATTAAAAGAGCGTTGGTGGCCTAGTAGCTAGGACGCCGGACTCCTATGCTCCGGAGGTTCGGGTTCCATGCCAGGTACCAATTAGTTTTTCGGATTTTTTCGAAGTTTTATGTACATTTACCGACCGAAAACATCGCTACTTTCGACGTCAAATATCTGGGTTCAGAGATACTTTAGGAGTTTTTGTCAAGATATTTTTTATGTTTCTATTGATGTCCTCTATCGAATTATCGAGCTGGGATCGATCGCCAAGAAATCGTTAAGGTGTGCCAGGCTCCATAGTAAAATGTTCCATTCCCTTTCGTCGCAATTGGATAAATGGTATAGGAACGCACAGGGGAAAAACAAAGAAATAAACATTCATTTTTATATACTCGTATATAGATTTTATATTTCCTTGAACTGACCATCCCATTAGTATACAGGGTGTAACATTAAGAACGGTCAGTATGGGAAAGTCTGAAACTATAAGACATACGAAGATCTGTTCTTAGGAACCATGTCATCAATTTTAGTAACAAGAAAAACTGTATTCATACATTTTTTTAAAAACCTGTACTCAGCCTGGGAATCGAACCCGGTTGTTTTGAAAAAAAATCCAACACTATTTCTATTTAGATATCGATTGTGTAGGTCTTAAGGAATAAATGTTAGTATGAAACGTGATGTTTAAAATTAATAAAACGCATTGTTTCCATATCTTTTAATTTATTTTAGACTAGACTATTTCTTGTGGGGTTACGGTAAGGATGAAGTGTACAAAACAAGCTACGACACAATTGAAGACCTAAAAGCAGCCATAGAGACAATTTTAACGCAAATTCACCACCTGAAGATACAACATTCAATAGTAAGATCGTTACCTAAACGAGTTGAATGTTGTATTTTACAAAATGGTAGTCATTTCGAACACCTACTAAAATAAATTAAAAGATATGGAAACAATGCGTTTTATTAATTTTAAACATCACGTTTCATACTAACATTTATTCCTTAACACCTACACAGTCGATATCTAAACAGAAATAGTGTTGGATTTTTTTTCAAAACAACCGGGTTCGATTCCCAGGCTGAGTACAGGTTTTTTTTTTAAATGTATGAATACAGTTTTTCTTGTTACTAAAATTGATGACATGGTTCCTAAGAACAGATCTTCGTATGTCTTATAGTTTCAGACTTTCCCATACTGACCGTTCTTAATGTTACACCCTGTATAATATATATACACCATATAGTAGTGATTTATAGGTGATTGTTTCGTAAAATTTGTTAAATGCACCTAAATACTCCACCATTAAATTGAAAGTCAAACCTGTTCAATTCAAATGACATATTTTAGAGGTTACGTGATCATGAAGAGCAGTAAGTCGGAAGTCGATTTATTTAATAATAAAATTTGCAGAATTTACAAGAATATGTTAATATATTTGAATAGTGATGATAGCCATAAGTGATGTTAATGTAAGTAATTGAGCTTACATATGCTTTAGTGAAATGAAAACTGTTAATGTGTGAGTTTGGCCAGCCATTGGTCATGGTTTCTTTTTTATTATTTTTTATTGACTACTAAACCCGCATATGACCTCGATCTCGCCTGATGGTAAGCGACGATGAGGTCGACGATGGAGCATGCGAGTGATGTCCAACAGAATACCAGCATTTTTATCTGCAGCAATAAGCTGAGTTGAGGTCCTTTTCACAGCAACAGCAGACCATCAGACATTATTTAGATTTACCTTTGACTATATAATTATTTTATTATGATTATAACTGTTTCGGACATTGCTGTGTGTAAAATAAACATATTACTTACTTACTTACTTTAAAAGTACATTGGACAATACATCACATCTTTAGTACTTTGTCATCATCACCCTATTAATGTCCCCATTGTTGGTGCACAGGCCTCCCCTTGCACAAGAAGGTACGGGCCATGATCCACGGAGCGGGCCCAGTGCTGATTGGTAGATTTACGGCAACTTTTAATTTCCTCAGACATGCAGGTTTCCTCGCGATGTTTTCCATCACCGTTAGAGCAGTCGGTAAACAACGTAAGTCTTCGAAAAAGTTGGAAAACTCTTTGGTACATGGCATTGCACGGTTTCGAACCCAGACCTCACGCATGGGAGTCCTAGCCACTAGACCACCGACGCTTACCTGACACATTCATACGAAATTCAAGGAATCATATCAAAATCTATTGCGACAAGGTTCTTCAGAGTATACACACTACACAGGTTATTCATGGTCAGTAATGTGATCTTATTCACTGTCAAGGTCAACTTCTGAGCTTCGTGTCTAGATCTGGAAACGGGAGCCCTTAAAGATTGCCATCACTTAATTAACTTATTACTGGCTTGCTTGCTTGCTTATCGTATGGTTAGTGGCCAACCTATTTGTCAGAGTTGTTCAGGCCGCCCGTAGGCCTCTGACATGGCTTAACGACTGCTGTCGAACGACAACAACCGGGACCGACTGCTTAACGTGCTCTCCGAGGCACGGAGGAGCTCAGATGAAATATGCCACAAGCGGTCACCCATCCTGGTACCGACCGCGCCAACGTTGCTTAACCTGCACGATCACTTTCGGACCGTGCTCGCAACTAGGCTACGAGTGTATTATAGGTAATCTCGGGCGAAGAATAGAGCCACGGTAGCTCCTGCCTGTCGTAAAAGGCGACTTAAAGGAGGGATCAGGGTCGCGGGCGGTCAAAGTGGGGGTTTTAGTGAGTAAAAATCTCACATAACCAGATTTGCCCTCCGTTAGAAAAAAGCCAAGAATTACCTATTCGGAGCGACCGAATAGGTACGGTTGAACTATTTTATTTTATTTTATCTATTTTGCAGGAAATCTTACAGCGTTATGAAATTTTACATAGTAAATGTTATTTAAATATTTGTATGCCAATCCAAGATTCCACTCATTCCACTATATTTTATACCTATTAAAAATATAGTTCGGTCGATTTTTTAAAACATAAAATTGAAAAAAAAACCTAAAGGAGAAGGAAGT
Organism: Hofmannophila pseudospretella; assembly: GCA_947369225.1. Taxonomy (NCBI): domain Eukaryota; kingdom Metazoa; phylum Arthropoda; class Insecta; order Lepidoptera; family Oecophoridae; genus Hofmannophila; species Hofmannophila pseudospretella. Next base: position 2,862,663 of record OX376324.1, read on the forward strand.
AAATGTAAAGTAAACAAATTATGAAACCTTATGTCCTTGTAAATGAATATCTTATCGAAATGCGAACCAAAATTACCTAAACTTAACTTAATCTTGGGTAAATATGCAAAAGCATATATGCCATGGCTTTCTGTAGGCGCAGCACGATCTACAAACAATGTTTAAATACATACATTGATTACAATACGACATGATAACTGTTTTAGCAGAAATGAAGGTATATGGTTTATGGATTCCATTGTTATTTTTATTTACTAGTGATATGACTAACTGGGCAGAGTCATGGTAGACAATAACCATTGTTAAAAAAAAATGGCATAATTAAAAGAAACCCCCGTACAAACCACTGTCAATGTTGCCATGTTACACTTGTAATTAAAGGATATGGTTGTTTCCTGACAGATAGGAACCTAGGATACCTTTAGCCTATTTATTTGTACAAAAAAATATGCTTGTTCCAGTGGCTTGCACTGTGTTCCAGTTTGAAGCGTAAGACGTAAGTTCCGATCAAATAATTACAAAAAAACCTAAGTATCTAACCCATTCAAAATCCATTAGGAACTTAAGCTAAAGCATTCTTGTTTATTTGTAGGCTAATAGGCTAATAAATAACTAATGCAACTCACAATTAAATTACAATTATGTTAATATAAAAGAAAATTATTTTAAATATTAGAAACGCGTTAGCTACAAACTTACTTTTCTTCACATTGTTAAGGGGGCAGCCCAGGGGCGAATACAGACAAAAAATACTATGGCTGTACATTCTACGATGTTACGGCTGGCACATTCGATAGGACGTAACCTGAACGTGTCGTTACAAATGTGTACTTAACGCGGAAATGCAAATTATGCTAACTTTTTATAATCATATTGCAAAAAAATTTACAAACGTAGCTACATGACATTAAATTATGCAACATTCTTATCATTTATTCGGTTTTCGTATCAAAATTTCAATATTTTCTTCAAACGTGCACAGTTACATTGTAGTGTCTTGTTGGTTATGACCAGGCTAAAGAAGGTACAAAGAAAAAAAATTGTACTGTATCCAACATACAAGATACAAATATATACAAGTTCTAGATTTTGTAGAGTTTGGAACTCCGAATTTTATCTGTAATATTGGCACAAGATAGACTAGGTCCCGTAAAGTGACGTTTAAGTTCAAAAAAGGAATCTTCCTTCCTGCAAACGATCAATAAATCTAAGGCTACAATATAATAAATAGGCCTACCCACACACGCAATCATGTTGTCGCATGGCGGAAATAAACTCTTAAAATAATGTCGTTTGACATTTAGGTTACGTTAGTGATTTTTTTGCCAACCATTTTGTTCGTCATTAAATCAGATCAAATTAAATCTAGACACAGAATCACAGAGTCAGATCTTGCTAGTATACGAGTGTAGGTATAATAACGCTGCTGTTTACAGTAGATAAGTATCTTTTTTTTTTTTTTTTTTTTTTTAAACACTTTAATGCACAAAAATAGTACATGAGGCGAGCTTAATGCCATGCGGCATTTTCTACCAGCTAACCATTGGGTCATACAGATATTGCAAGGCGGGTGCATATAAGTATCTTTTCGAAACTTTAGAAACGTTCCGGTTGTTTCTCACGTCCTTTTCAAAGCTGTACGGCCAAAACTAATTTGTTTACAATATTCTGAGCCAAATTACGATGTTATTATACCAAATAGGTACGCACCGTGCGTCACATAAGTAGGTAGTACAGGTAGGTATGTAAATGCCTATCATCATCAGCAGCCCACTTTAGTCCACTTGCTGGACATAGGCCTCTCCCTGGGCGCGTCATTGAGCCCGATCTTCGGCTCTTCTTATCCAGTCGCTGCCAGCCACCTTGCGCTCCATCTAGCAGGGGGGCGTCCCACAATACGCTTGCCCAAACGCGGTCTCCACTCCAGGTCTCATCTACTCCAGCGGATGCCGGTTCTACGACAGATGTGACCGGGCCCACTGCCACTTCAGCTTGCTAATCTTATGAGCTATGTCGATAACTTTTGTTCTATGCCGGATCTCCTCATTTCGGATTCGATCCAGCAGAGATACTCCGAGCATAGCTCTTTCCATGCCTTTCAAGGCCTATCGGATAAAATAATTTGGCCAAAAATTCTAAATAGATACCTAACTTTAAAAAAGTTCATAAAGGTGTACTCGTATTAGGTAGTATACATTTATTTTTTGTTATCGCACTATGAGATAGAAGAAGCAACTAACGAAGAAAAGGAAATCATTTTTTCAATCTCAGCTGGTGGTAAGTGACGATGAGACCGACAAAGATAGATATTTGACGACACACTTTACATAGAAGGGTAGTCGCTGGCCAGGCAGGGTCCTACCACCAGCAAGGATACTCGGGTTACGCGCCTATGTCTCGTCCAATGGCTCAATGTGCCCAATGGCGCGCCTTGGTAGAGGCCTATGGCCAGCAGTGGACTAGAGTAGGCTGCTGATGAGGATGATGATGTCTTGTCCAGGAAGGCGATTCTCGCACCGTTCGACATACAAAAGTCGAGCGCTACGAAAGTCTTGTCACGCTCACATGTAATATGAGCGAATGAGATACGACTAATGTCGAATTCGACATTACAATACGAGAATCGCAGTCCAGTAGGCCGCTAATATGAATGGGACGATTCTATTTTTTCATTCATGGAAGAAATAAGAATTGAGATAAAGATGATAAGACAGCTTAGATAGACTGTGCATGACTCTGCTACCGAGAGACAACCGAAACGACAAACTGAAGTGGGCATTTCCCGAAGTGCGTGATTATCTGATTGAGTGATATGCTACTTCGAACTGAGTCAAGTGGAGACACAATGGGATCCCTGACCTCACTGGAAAATTACTCTTTTGAAGTTTTCCATCACCCTATTTATTTAGAAGGATACAAAGAAGTCTAACTTTATATAGGACTTAATGCCATCGATCGATAGAAAAATTAGAACAGCTGACGTCGATCGTCAGTTCTTACTACATCAAATCGATCTGCCCGATTGCTATCGATCGTGGCACCCACGCGATGTGTGTAACAACTTCGATTGTCGATCTGTTGTCGTTCGATCGTTTTTTGAATTTAATAAATGAATGTTTTTGAGAGGAGATATATAGGAGAGGGCTATATCCAGCAGTGGATGAATAAAGCCTGAAGAAGAAGGAGAGGATGAATGTTTTTGAACAGTGTCCGTCGATCAACCAAAGGTACTCGTACCACAGCAATCGATCCACGTTGATCGTATTGATCGATCCGAAGTCGGTCGCGTGTGTATGGTAATACTAACGCACTTATGACGCTGGTAAATAACACAATTACTTCTGTTTTATTCCAAAAATGATTTAGAATATTTCGTAGAAAATAGTAAAAGGTTAGAAAAACTCGAATTTGATCAATCCGGTTTCAAAAACTGTATTATAAGTAATATTTTCCGATTTATTTCTTTTTTTTCTTCCTAAGTCGTATTCCTCATGGCTGAGGGTCGTGATCATTCTAAGGAATTAATCACATAGAACGACTCTTGTGGCAGATTTAATGAGGTGGTTTGCCAATGCCTTCCCCATTTCACACACTGATTATCCCAGTGTGCAGGTTTCCTCACGCTGTCTTCCTTAACCATCAGAGCAGTCGTTATAACACAAAAAAAAAGCAGTCGATAAATGTAAATATACATAAAACTGAAAAAACTCATTAGTACATAACATTCCATGGGTTCGAACCCGGACCTCCCGCATGGGAGTCCGACGCTAAAACGATTATTTCTACAACCTGCTTTAGTTAGACATTAAGAGTTGTAATGTCAACGAACCTACATTATCGCGTTCAATTTAGAACCATGAACTCCCTTTGAATACCCTTCGATTTGTTCAGCTCAGTAGGTATATAGGTACCTAGTGACCAGATTCAAGACCACGCTCACCCTTGGTGCTACGTGATTGTAAATGCAATTTGTAAGAATTTTGTTGGTTTTTTAACTGTTTTCCGGATCATTCCGGAACAAATTGTCTAGTGAGGAATCCTTCATATCTGCCTTTGAACGGCATTATTTTTTAGACTAATAAAGAAACTCCTTAAAAACTTCTATTATTTCTATACCAAAATAAAACTTTTTACAAGCGTTTTTCCTCAAGTGCCATTCAAAAATCGAACTGAACCGACCACAACCGCAAGTTATAGGAAATTGTAAAACATGGGTTGTATTTTTAAACGCATATCAAATCGGTAACCTTGCCTGATTCGCCTTTACTTCGTACGTACCGAAAAAAAAACAATCAAAGAAATGGACGAACCTTCACTCGTGAATGATTACAGGCTGGTTTAGTGTTATGAATGAATGAACTGTTTACAGTTTAATAATAGTTTTAGTAAAAGGAAGGGAAACCTAATAGATACTCGTACTAACCTAATATTTCTTTCTAGAAAAAAATTTGAATGAAATTTTGAGGCGATCGGTTACTGAAATCTAAAATTGTACTAAAAATGGCCAAGAGCGAGTCGAGCCTCACTATAGGGATTTTAGAGGTTTTATTATTTATTTATTAATTACAACGGCAAGTGCATACCTATTACAGTAATTAATTAAAGAAAATAGCTAAAAACATTATAATATAAACTTAATAGATGGCTACTCTTTTTAGATTACGACAAAACTGAGGCTCTAATCATATAACATAAAATTTTTCACACTGAACTCATTACGTTCTTCAGATTATTAACACTTAACTTCCCACACTCCCACACGCACTCACCCTACACTACAGATGCACACTTACATCATTACACACTCCCACACAACCTAACACACCCCCCACCCATACTCACTCTTACCATTATCTTTACTAAATTCCTTTATGATTAAATTTTCCAAATTCCTTTTAGGTTAAGAATATAATTTGTAATATGCTTGCACAGAAAGTGCGACGGAATCCCGACTTCCAAGATACAGGTTTTCGACCTAGTTTGTAAGTCGGAGGTCCTTATTTTGTGTGCCATAATGTCATGTCACCACTGGTGGTGAGATGGTCCGGAAAAACAACCCCTTTAAGTGTCAAATGTATTGATTTATTCAATATTCGTAAGCCAGTATCTTATCTTATCTTGTGATAGGGGACCGGGGATAAACCCCAGCGGCACTTCGACCCTGGGGATCTTTTGTTACCTCTTTGCTTAACCTCTTTCCTGTTCCTTAAAGATGCTTTGCATCAAGCATGCTATACAGCTTATCGGATGGAGCCTATGGTTTGTTCTTTAGGCTACCCCCAGAAGACTCTTGCTTATGATGCCCTTCACCACTGGTGGTGAGATAGTCCGGAACAACAACCCCTTAAAGTGTCAAATATATTGATTTATTCAATATTCGTATGCCAGTATACTAAGCAAATAATGATTTGACATTTTCACCCGTTCGAGATATCGCAAGTGACAAGTGAGTGCTAAATATTGTAGACAGTGATAATGATAGAATCACGGTGAAGTTTCTCTGTCACTTGTCACCTCGGCTCATTAGATCTCCCTACAATATACTCTAGGCCTTTATAGTAATGTCAGAATAAATTATTAGTGATTAGATAGATTCGGGGTGACCAAAACCCTGAATTGGGTGTTAATATGATACGCATTGGCCAACGGATTAGGAGTTCGATGTCAAAATGTGCAATGACATGCATTTTACCAACCAATTATTCTTCTTCATCATCATCATCAGCATTTTAATGTCCCCACTGTTGGGGCACAGGCCACCCTTTGCACAAGGTACGGGCCATGATCCACCGAGCGGGCCCAGTGCTGTGTGGTGGATTACACACGTCTTCGGAATTTTTTCATTTCCTCAGACATGCAGGTTTCGTCACGATGTTTTCCTTCACCGTTAGAGCAGCCGGTAAATGTACGTACTCATTGGTACATGGCATGGTTTCAAACCCGGACCCGCATGGGCGGTCCGGTGTCCTAGCCACTAGGCCACCGGCGCTCAGTATTTCTTGACTTGGGTGTATTCTTGTTTTTTGATTTTCTTAGAACAACGTTATTCAGTTAACGGATACTGAACTCGTTTTGGCTTTATATGGGGTCTTTGTTAGGCCCAGTTTATAGAAAACATAGATAAACATATTACCAGCTGTTGCAAACCTGTCAATTGCTAACAGGTAGGTGGGAATTATCTAACAATACGTGTCGAACATCACGTTTGAACTATCTAATGTCATTACAAAATATAATAAAAACCTAGTGTTTCCACCATTCGCAATATTTCTGTCTGTAATCGTAGGTAAAAAAAATTCTTATGAAAGGCCCCTGCTAGTGATTTACACTCCAATTTGGCCAATGACCGTGTTAGAATCTTGAAAACAACACGGAACGCTTTGACGTCTGTTTTGAAAAAAAAACAGTTTACCAACTTCGAGATTAAGGGAGAGTCGTGTGCACTAGGAATGCCTAGTGTCTTGCATTCCAAGTGCAATTGGAGGTTAGGTTGCCGGATCCACACCATCTGTAGTATTTCACTCCCATTTCACTGTCTTATATAACGTTCACTTAACACGGACGATTTTAGGTAAAATACACTAGTTTTACGAAAAAAATAACCACTGTAAACCGTTTTTTTAAATAATAAAAAAGGACGAACACGCCACGACAGCATGAACGCAACAACCACCCTTAGGTAATTAAAAAATAGACAAGAAAAAGGTTACTTGCCATACTTCAACATGCTCGGAAGGAAGCACGAACGGAATTTTACTAAATGACCAATAAAAAAATCGCTAAATCTCGTTATGTTAATGTCCATTTTTAAAAACTACAAATTTGATTAGATTGTTTGTTTATTTAGATTTAAGTTGTCCTAATCTAAATTTTGTCAAAAACCGTTTTGTTTTTAATATTTAATTATATTGATTTGTAAAATACATAACTTATTTTAATATTCGAGAAACCTACAACCTGTTCAAGCTTATTCTACAATATATTTGTATATTCGATGATGTTGCTAATAAAATAATGATCTCCCCTTACTTACGCGACTTCGGTACGTACAGATTTCAAAGACGTATTCACGCCAAGATAATATAAACAAATTACAGAATCACTCTGGCACTCAGATTTCCTCACCGTTTGACCAAGATAATGGAATAGAAAGAAAAACTCTCCCTTTGTTAGAACTTTCCTCAAAACATGAGCTCATGTTTGCCCGGCCGGGCCGTTGCGCTCGCGCATTCTACAAACAATCAAATCACACACATGTGTGAGTCAGGTGAAAACAATAGCTAGTGAGGTAGCTTGCTTCTAGATGTGTTATGTAGGTATGTTTCATTATGTATTGTAGTATTTACCTTACATCTAGTATGAATTTAAAAAGAAAGACAACCAAAAAATCTTTCGTTCAAAATGACTGAAAGGATCGCATTTAGACCTGAACTTTACGGGTCCGGTTCCAGCGCGGAATCGGTTCGCTGCAACCAATCACTTGCGTTCCGGCTTCCCTCAACTTGTCAGCGCTTCATGATTGGATGCAGAAAACCGAACCGGGTCTGGGTCTTAGGGGACCTACTACACTCGGGGTAACTAGGGACGAATTTTCCCAAATAGGCATACTTCAACTTCTTCACGTCAAACAAAATCACGACGTGTAGCTAAAACTGTAAACTGTAGAGACCAACGTGATTTTTTTTCGAATAGAAACAATCGGAAAACACTCAAATCTACCACAGAATAAGTAAATTAATTAGGTATTATTATGTGATTTACCATCCAGGTCCGTAGACAGGGGGGTGGTTTTGGGGGTTGAAATTGCTTATACAGGATCCAGCGTAGCGACCTTCCACCAGCCTTCCACTCCACAGCTATTCAGGCAGTATTAGGCTGCGATGAGTGAGCGCATACGATATTCTACTATTTGCAAACTCTTCAACTACCTTAAACCCTCCCCGACCGCTGATCCTGGTTAGACTACTGGGCCTGTTACCATCTGTTATTGATGGATTTTACAGACATTTCCACCCCGGACTTTGGAAATTGGGAATACAAATTCCAAAATTCATAATAACCAACAATTTACTTAACTATTTACGAACTAACTTACTTATTCACTATGTAAGTGATGATCATTCATCAACTAGGACAAAACAAAACAAAATCTGTTTTTAGTGCAGTCGTCAACGTTCATAATTTTATTGGCCATGGAATTGGTGACAAGTACGTAAGTAACTTTACTAGTACTAGGTATTATTTAATTTAAAAAATCCGTTTTTATGTGCAGTGACGACGTTCATAATTTTATTGGCCCTTGAATTGGCGACAAGTACATAAGCATTTATGTACATTGTAACTATACTGGTACTAGGTGTTATTTAATTTTATTCTATGACTATACGGTAGGTAGGTAATGTCACGTCACTATCGACCGATATAACTTACTACCTTACTTACCTGATAGTTTTTTATTGCGGATATACTTACAAACTAGTGTCCACTGCCCTTTCAATATAAATATATCTACAAATGAATGTCAGTACAGGTATTATAAACCTACTAATTTTGCAAGTTACAGTAAAGAAAGAAAGATAGAAAAGAAAAACTATATTGCCACAAAAAATACATATTTAGTTCAATCGATAATAGTAGGGTATTTCTGCGAAAATATAGGTAAATACGTCGGTATTTACCTATATTTTTAGAGATAGGTCGCTATCACATTTTTTAAGAGTATAAATACCGACCTATCACATTTTTTTAAGAGTGTAAATACCGACCTATCACATTTCTTTAAGAGTGTTAGTATTTACAGTCGTCGATCATAGGTTAAATAAAGACATAAGATTGATATTAAGTTAAACAGATGATATCTTAGTTAGGTACTTTAGCTAAAATAAACAGCAGAATTTTACTGGGTTCGTTTAAAATGAACACTTGAGTAAATATAGGAATTTTCCGTTAAATTAATGTTTATATATTTTGGTAACTGTTTTATACTGCGTCACATTACTCGTCACGTGATTTTATATGTATCTATTTATAAATTAATTTATAAATAAAATTAATTGGTATGGCCTGAGAATTAAATCCGGACCTCACGTATTGGTATTCTTCGTGTCATATGGATAATTCAACTCGAGACAAATCGAGGAGCTGGTAGCCTATGAGGAGCTGGTAGCCGTCCGAAAGTGATCGTGCAGGTTAAGCGACGTTGGCGCGGTCGGTACCTGGATGGGTGACCGCTATTGGCATATTTCACCTGAGCTCCTCCGTGCCTCGGAGAGCACGTTAAGCAGTCGGTCCCGGTTGTTGTCGTTCGACTGCAGTCGTTAAGCCATGTCAGATGCCTACGGGCGGCCTGAACAACTCTGACAAATAGTTTGGCCACTAACCATACGATAAGCAAGCAATGGATAATCTATTGTCAGAGTTGTTCAGACCGCCCGTAGGCCTCTGGTATTGAGTGAGCGTAACACTGATCGTTGCGATTCGGATCAGACGCGGATCCGACTCCTATTCCATGCAAGACCCGAGTTGCCATGGTTACTTTACTACACATAAGTACTCAATTCCCTGTCGTCGATGCCCGCCCACACGAGCCAGGTCGATGGAACGGTGTCATATTAATTACCATACCATTACCGATCCGACACCGTTAAAAACGGCTTTAAGTGACAGCTTTGCATAATTTTCATAGGAATTTGGCGTCCAAAGTCGAGTCGATGTAAGGTCAGTTCCACGATTGATCCACGTCGATTGGTTTGATCGATCTATCTTATCTTATGATAAGGGGCCTTGAGATTATATGGATCTCCTAGATTCATGACATCAAGACATTACCAATAAAACGTCCAGTCACCTCAGTTACTAGAAAACTCTCTTTTACAAAATAAAAATGTACAAATATAATTCCCCAAAAATGTATGTTATCTCTCTAATTTAAAACAGCCTACGTCTGGCAAAATTAGATCAGTGTTATTGACACAAAGGGACATACATCTATATACATACCTTCACGCTATTTCCCTAGCGGGGTAGGTTAGAAAGAACGAGATATCTTATCTTATGATAAACAGAATAACCCCAGCCGCACTTCCACCCATAGGGATCTTTTGTGCCTACCCCATTTTACACACTGGTCATCTCAGTGTGCAGGTTTCCTCACGATGTTTTCCTTCACCGCTAACGGTGAACTCTAAACTAACTCGGTGACTGCTGTAAAGCAGTCGGTAAATGAACGTAAGTCTTCGAAAATTACGACCTCCCGCATGAGAGTCCGGTGTCCTAGCCACTAGGCCACCGACGCTCATAACCTAGTATACTCGGTGTACTACCGCAATACTTTCCGTAGATACCGCCTTGCTTATTGGTAAACGAATCTTTTGTCGATTTGATTTAGTTACATATTATTATACTTTATCGCGAGAGACGTTCACCTCCAAATTCGGCAAGATATTCGTCAAAGACTATATAATTAGGCGGGTGCCACAATCATCTGTGTTTTTAGTCGTACGACATAACCTGTTCGAAAACGAATAATTTGGGTCGTTCAACTCGTAAATTGTTCGTGTGCTTCTTGAAGATAATGCGATTTTCACAATGTGCCACAATCTGTATAATTATTAACTTTTATCAATATGTAAACATTGAAAAAAGTTTTAAATTATGTCAATAACTTTGACATTCCTGTTAGATGCAGCGCCATCTATCTCGAATGGCAGAAACATAAGCTGGAAATCCCTCATTGAGGGTGTCACACATTCCTAGATGATCGGGCAGATAGATTTGCTATAAGTGTGTGTACAAGTTGTGTGTGTTAGTTGTGTGTGTGTGGTGTGTGTCAGTTGCTTGCTTACTTATCGTTAGTGGCTAACCTATTGTTTAATAATAAAAAAAACATAATCCCGCCATTCTTGTCTTGATGCTATAAAGATAGTAGTAATGCACGCGGAAACGTCCGCGAACTTCCTTGGACAGAAAGACGCGACTTGAGTAGCAACAAGTACTTACGTTTATTATTGTCTACTTGTAAGTAAGTACAGTGGCAAACATATCAGGGTCTTTGGTTGGTTCTTTGCCGCTTTAACAGATTGACATATTGATGTGTCAATTATATACATTGTTATGCTCCTATAAATTCAGTAATCATGTAGAAACACCTCTGCAATAACAGTGACCTCAACTTCTGTCTGAAATTACTAAGCGTGATGTCGCCTTTGAGCTCCGTGGGCCACCGATTGAAAAGTAACCGCTCACTGTACCCCGCCCAATGCCTCACCACGTTGAGTCTGGGGACGAGGGCACTAGGTACAGCTTTCCTGCGAGTGCTTTCTCGTGCAGATTTCTCGTCCTCTGTCTCCTGTACCAGCCTTTTCTTTTTGAAATCTACCAATAAGACGAAGATGTATAGACAGGGTACAGTTAAAATGCCTAATCTAATAAAGTGATCCCTGCAGGATTCCCACTGTGGTATTCTCACTATTGTCCGTATGGCCCTCTTCTGTATGACGAACGCTTTTTGTAGATTATATTTAAAACTATTTCCTCACAATGCGATGCTGTATCGTAATTTGGACTCGACTAAAGCGTAATACACAATTAAAAGTTGCCGTTCTGTTATCTCATCCCGTAGCGTACTCAGAGCATAGCATGCTGAGCTAACTTTATCCGCGATGTAGCTCAGTTCATCTTTCCAGTTTAAGAGTGAATCAAGAAGTACAATTTAGGTGGCCTTATCGCTAAGAGCGATCTCTTCCAGGCAACCTTTGAGCAGAGGAAATGAGTTCGAGAAAGAGGTAGTAGGTGTGCAAGGTGCTTTAGGCCTGGACTTCACGGGTCCGGTTCCAGCCCCGGTTTGGTTCGCTGCAACCAATCACATGCGTTCCGCCCTCTCCCGCTTGAAATCAGCGCTTCGTGATTGGATGCAGCTAACCGAACCGGGACTGGAACCGGACCCGTGAAGTAAGTAATATGTTTATTTCACACACAGCATGAAGTTTATCATGTTGTTGTCGCGAATCTAAAAATTAATTACATTTCATTAGCAGCCTATTAATGTCCCCACTGTTGGGGGCACAGGCCTCCCCTTGCACAAGGGGGTACGGGCCATGATCCACCGAGCGGGCCCAGTGCTGATTGGTGGATTTCACACGCCTTTGAAAAGTTTTTTTGCAGGTTTCCTCACGATGTTTTCCTTCACCGTTAGAGCAGTCGGTAAATGTACGTAAGTCTTTGAAAAAATCCGTAAAACTCATTGGTACATGGCATTCAGCAATGCATGGTAATACTTTAAAAAAAATTAAATGTTTGATAACTTTTTTGTAAGGTCTGTTTTTTATCTCGCATTGTAGTGAAGTATAGTCTGAATATTTAATTTAATGTTTGTGCTGGACCACAAAATGCTCTTAGATACGCATCCGGCATACGTATTACAATGTATTAATGTAATGAATGACCAAAAACTAGGGTTTTCCCGGGGATTCAACCGAAATAAAAACAACAACATGTGTACAGTCCAACAAATAAATTGGAAATTCACATTTTCCTTTCGTACAATTTGCACGGGTACTGATACAATTTGCACGGGTACTGATACAATTTGCACGGGTACTGAAACTTTTAAATGATGGAGTCAATAAATTTAAAAAAAATTTGGTTGTTTTCTTCATTCATGGCCAATTTCATGGCTTTGGCTGTTACCGAAATGTGGGCAATATTTTGGCAACACCATGAAATAATTTTGGCTAACCTAATCTAAAAGGTTTGTTCGCCAAAGTCTACATTTATTATTTTACATACTTATTAAATATAGGTTCAAATTGAAAGACATGGTACAGGTATGTGTGGCAGACTGTACTAAGTATGACGTAAATTGGGCAAAAGAAAAAATAACAACAAAAAACGTGCGGGTACTTAAAAAATACCCAGTAAGTAGTTAAAAAGTAGATTGTCTAACTACAGGGCGGAGAGAACCAGATTGTCGCAACGAGTTTATTCCGCAATACGAGCCGTAGGCGAGTGTTGTGGGTTAGAGGAGTGCGACAACGACAAGCGGTCTTCCCGCCCTAGTTAGACAATCTACTATTTTACTTACACACTGGGTATTGACAGACAGACAAATGGACAGACATACAGACATGAGGAAACTATAAGTCGAGTTAACTACGGAATCTTAAAATAAAAATTATCTCCCAAAGTTTCTGTAGTGCCTCCGGCATGTTTGCGCATGCTCATACCGATAGGTTTTTTTTTTTGGAAAAGACAATACCGTTGTAGATACTCTATGTATATTTGGCAAAAGGGGGGAAAGTCAGCAAATGCTGACATACTCTGGTACCAAATATGCAGCGCCGTTTTTCATTTCACCCCTTATCCAAGTTTTCACTCCATTATGCGCAAGAGAACTGCGTCTCTGCTTTGCAGGCTTCGGAGCAGCTCCAACAGCATCCTGAATATGATAGCGGATAAGTATGATTCCCCTATCCTTAACTTCGTTCGGGTGCTGATCGAATGATGTTATCTTTGATCAGCGTCTGATCGAAGTGTTAAAAAAAATCGTAATTTTTGCCGAAATGTATACTACCAACATAGTTTTTAAGTACACAATGGATCAAGTTATCCCATAAATAAAAATATTGATTTGAATTGATCTTCAAATCTTGCACAAGTAGAAATAGAAAATCCTTTATGAATGAAAAAATAATAATTAAAAAGTTTATTTACTTATACAGGGCACACAAAAAAGGACCTCCGATTTACAAATTAGGTCGAAAACCTGTATCATGGATGTCGGGATTCCGTCGCACTTTCTGTGCAAGCAAAATAATAGACCATATAGGTACATATGATAATATGTAAGAAATATCACAAGATGAGTAAGATTCTAACTTGGCCAATTTTTCCATTCTAACAAGTGATAACAGTAGTAAACATATGATATGATGTATTAAAAGGGCCAAGTTCAGCTGAGTGTCTAGTTACCTATGCATCTAGCGACTGGTTTTCAACTTGACCCTTTCCAACTTATAACTATAGAGAGCAACAATGTCGTTATGTCTGTTTGTCTGTCGTATTGATTCATAGTAAGTAAGTAAGTAATACGTTTATTTCACACACAGCAATGACCGAAACAGTTATATTTATAATAAAATAATTTTGTAGTCAAAGGTAAACATGTCTAAATCATGTATGATGGTCTGCTGTTGTTGTGAAAAGAGCCTCAACTCAGCTTATTGCTGCAGACAAGAATGCCTACAGCGCTGGTATTCTGTTGGACCGTGACCGATGGCTGGCCAAAACCTGTCCAAGAGGACAAAGATACGACACAAATAAATTTAATTGAAGATAGGTAGTATTGATAAGTTAAAAATATATATACCTACATTTACCATGACACATAAATGATAAAAAATATATAAATATCGTAAATAAATAAATATATATACCTACTCACAATATATATAACACACATATATATAAATATAATTATACTAAAGGGGTACAGTACGGAATGCTAAGAAGGAGATAAAGGGAACAGATTCAGACCAGGGCAACAGTAATTGCACCGGCAGCAAGTGTGAGCGAAGTCTGTTTTTAAATGCATATTTTCCGGTGCAGCTACGTATTGGAGGGGGGATGTTATTCCAGCACTTAGTAGCCGCATATCTGAAACTACCCCTGAAAGATGCTGTTCTGTGGATAGGTGGCCTTAATTTTTTCCCTACCGTGGTCCTATATCGTAGCGGGTCACGAGACGCCCATGTTAGTTTCTCATCTCCTTTCATATCACACACAATTTTTTTCCGATACTCAACCAGTATCATGACGATCACAAAACGAGTTAGTTGTATTTCCTCCAAGTCCAGAATCATAAAAGATACTTGGCTACACCATATTTGTAAATAATCTCACTTACATAATCTTAACTGTCAAACCGATCATATTACCATTGCCTCTTTGTAATCGTAATCCAACGATCGATTACAAAGTGACATTTGTTTACAATATTTGACCCACTTCCGGTGCGCACTACTTACCCACATAAGATGACAGAGAGAGATGCAAGATAACGAATTATAATGGAATGCGTTCACTTACTAATTATGTAGCTGTATTTATTATGCAAATACTACTCGTAAGATGGTGTGGTGATTTCACGAATCCACGACGACACTAAAGTTAAGTAAAGTAAAAGTAAAATACACTTTACTGCACAAATAGAAAACAACAAACAAAAGATAGAAAAGGAAATAGTGAAGTACAATTATCGCGATCTCTTCCAGGCAACCTTCGGGCAGAGGAAATGATTTCGAGAAAGAGGTAGTAGCTCTATGGCAACAGGCTGAGGCAGTCCCCTTTGTCCGGTGCTGCACACCACCTTCATCAAACTTAATTACTTTTGTTTATTTATTTTTGTAATATATTTGTTTAATATTATTTTTGTCTTCTGTACCTAGTTGGTTGTATCGGAAATAAATAATCTTTCTTTCTTAATAGGTATGCAATCAATATGGAATACAATTATTTGAGATTTCTTAAAATCACTGAACTCAGTGGTTTCGTGACGTCACTAAATAAATTTATTTCGAAATACCCTTTTCTATTCCGATTTTTCGCACAATCCCTGACGTGAAGTTCACAAGAATACGCGATCTCACGCCTATACCTATACACTAAAAATAATTAGGTAAATAAATACCTATAAAAGAATTATCTTCTAAGTCGTGTGCCTCATTGCTGAGGGTCGTGATCATTCTAAGGAATTAACCACATAGAACGACTCTCGTGGCAGATTTAATGGAGTGGTTTGCCATTGCCTTCCCTATTTCACGCACTGTGCACAGTGTGCAGGTTTCCTCACGATGTTATCCTTCACCGTCAGAGCAGTCGGTAAATGTACGTAAGTCTTTCGAAAAAACCGAAAAACTTATTGGTACATGGCATTGTCTGGTTTTAAACTTGGACCTCCCGCATGGGAGTCCGACGTCCTAGCCACGACGCCACCTCTCTTACATAAAAGAATTACAAAACAATATAAACATTATACTGATTTCACTTGTTATTGCCTATAAATTATTGCACCTAATGTCTTTCTTTTGAAACAAAACGTTGCGTAAATAACTATTACCGTTTAATTATGTATTTAAGACGATTCATAGAAACGCTATTGCATTATAAATGTCATTACCTTTTTAAGATTAATCAATTACTTAATCCAATTTTGCATATTCCAAGATACGTATAAAATTGTAAGCAACACAGGTCCGTATTCACGAAAATTGGCGGGCCCCTAATTATTAACCATGATGTGAGACGGACAGATTTGTACGAATTTACCGAGACATGCGATACCTTCCTAGAAAAATCCCTGGAACTGGAAACGGCTCTGGCAGGTGTGATATCTTAATTACACCAATAATAAACCCCGCTCGAATGATATACATCTACAGTTCTAACGCAAGGTAAGAAGGAAGAAGATAGTTATTCCACCGACAACAAACTGTTATGTTGCAACACAGCCGCAGAATAATAACCGCAACCGTGATGCGACAAACGATAATTGTGATGTTGCGAAAAAAACGCACCGTGTAATCAAGACCGCAATAAGAAATAATCAGGGATGCAATGAGGATATTACGGGGGCCCCAAAGTTGAAATTAGTATTTATTTAAAATTCTTATTTATTTTAATTGTGAAGGCAAATGCAAAAACTTATATGAGGGAATCGACTATAAAGCTCATGTGTGTTGATGCGTGAACGGGCGGAGTGGTTAGGCAAGCTTTTATATTTTGAATAACTGTGGATGGGAATTGCAATGGCCGCCATGGCTTTCAACTTGTTATACTAAGTGTTTGCACAATATTAATTAGGTACTTAAGTAGTACTTTCCAGAGCGTCGATGGCATAGTAGCTAGGACACCGGACTATGGGAATGCGGGAGGTCCGGTACAAATGCACAAATGCAAATATAACATTTATTAGGTATTTTGGAGTTTTTTTAGTAATGGATATCATTATTTGGTAGAAAATTGGTTTGAAATGTTGAAATGAAAATTCAGAAAAATTAGAACCTATTAGAACTAGGTCATAAAGTCTATTTGACTGTTTTCTCTGACACATTATTCCTTACTAACGATAGAAATTCTATACTTATACCTACTGTAATTGATTAATTATTAATTTTTATTTCCATTCTCTGACGATGTACAAGACTGCACCTAACTATTTATGTTTTATTTTAAGTATTTGACCGACACTTATAACTAAAACGTTTGATTTTATATAGTTTGAATTTATATTATTGTTAGAGTATATTTAATACTGCTGTTAATGACGTATCTTGTAACGGTTTTAGTTACTTTAAGATAAATAAATACAATACTAAAGTAACATATTTCAGGTGACTATAATTTCATATTTCTGTATTTTTTACGGCTGACAATTTTATGATTTTTCTTAAGAAAAAAACCTTGTTTTCTTATCAATATTATAATATACAACACACTTTCCACATCATAAATCCTTGCATCGCCTTGACATGCATTATCAAAAAGAATCGAATACCTTCGTACACGATGTAATTTCACAACTTATATTGTTGTACCGACATATCGATAAAGTTTCGTAAATCGAACGCACGTGGTGGGACGGTGCGTGCTTCTATTTAGAAAACTCGACCGTGATATATATTATCAATAAAAGGACGGTATAATTACCGATGATAGTTAACAGGTAATTTATTTCTTGGTAATGTTATTGAAATAAATTACTTAAGCAATGAATCACGGTCGGACAAAGTAGCTGTCTGTAATAGTTTACAGCCTTTTCAGGGACAACCTACTCAATACAGCTGCAACTGAAGCACTTGTTTATCTTGTCTAGCATATCTATATTGGATCCTATTTCATTAGATGCAAATGTATGCAAATGCAAATGTGCATTCTATATTAAGTTATGCGATTAACGTTTGGGGCAACGGATCAGAAATACAAAGAGTTCTAATATTGCAAAAGAGAGCCATCCGAATTATAAATGGCAAACATAGACGCACTTCGGCTAGAAAATATTTTGTAAAGAATAAAATAATGACTGTAATATCATTGTACATATACAACTCAATACTAGAAGTACATAAAAATAAACAGACATTTACGAGAGGAAGAGATGTACACCAGTATAACACAAGAAATAAGGACAAACTTCTAGTACCACGAACGAGGCTGACTAAAACAAAAAAACAAGGAGTCTCTGTTAAAATAAGCATGTACAATAAGATACCAATAGCAATAACTGAGCTATCATTTTTAGAGTTCAAGAGTTCCTTTTTATTTAAATGAATATATAAATGCGCCTATTAAATATTTCCAACTGGACGATATCGGAAGATTGAACAATTTTACTTCAATGTAATTAGTTATTAAGATTTATTAATAAGTACTTTTTTTTTATAAGTACTTACATTATTATTACTATTATTTGTAAATTTGACGTACTTGATGTAACGTACCCAGTTACAAGAATAAATAATTTTGAATTTTGAATTTGAATTTGTAGGTTGTTGGGCTCCTGTTTCCTTATCCCTAAAAGTGGTCCTGTAAGCGTGATTGGATGCAATTTTTTTATTTGCTGGTTTTATATACCCTCTGACTATTAGGTTTTAAGAGTTGGTTGCGCATGCACCGGAGTCCGAACAAAAAATAACGTAATATAGTATAGTTTAGTAGGTACCTAGTTTATTTTTGTTTGTTAAGATCTTTTTTACATTTGTATGGGTTGCATTTTGCCTGAATTAAACGATTTATTATTATATATATTATTAGGTAAATTTTCTATACAACTAGTTACTAGTTATCTGTTGCTTTTTAGTTTGCATTGACGCTGTGAAAAGCAAGATAATTTAATCTAAGTAAATGAAACAGAAAGCTGTCAATGCACAGCTAAGTGAATAACAATGTTGTTTTTCTCGAAAAATTAATAAGAAAAAAGTTTGATTTATGGTTCGTTGTTTTATTTATTTATTTTATTTACATTATTATCACAGGAATGTTGTTGTTGCATCTGTAACCTTGAAATATTTAAGGGGGTCGTGTGCCTTTAATACTTAACCTTACCCCTCAAACTCAACAGATTTTTTTGAATTTTACATCGCGTATCCTTAGGGTCAAATACGTCATCAGCAGCCTATTAATGTCCCCACTATTGGGGCACAGGCCTTCCCTGCATAAGGGGGTTATGGGCCATGATCCACCGAACGGGCCCAGAGCTAATTGGTGGATTTCACAAGCCTTAGGAAATTTTTTTATATCTCAGATATGCAGATTTCCTCACGATGTTTTCCTTCACCGTTAGAGCAGTCGGCAAATGTACATAAGTTTTCGAAAAAATCCGAAAACCTCATTGGTACATGGCATGGTTTCAAACCCTCCCCGTAGGGGAGTCTGGCATCCTAGCCACTAGACCACCGACGTTCCAGTGTTAAATACGTATTTCAGGCGTATTACGATCACGGACTAACAGCTAGTAAAGATACATAATATATTTGTAAATGACGACAACCTACTTAATATATCCGACAAATTATGAGCCGTTTTAAAAAGCCTTGCACTAGATAATAAACAAAACACACTTCATAAATATTTCAAACTGCAAGCAACATTCAACTACTGATAAGTACAATGTAGACAACTGCAAAATATCTGTGTCATCTGACTCCAGTTAATCTTTATTAATCTCAGCCTTATGTTCAGTTTTCCTTTGTGACTAGACTGATGTCTAGCGACTCTCAGACAACAATACTGATTGTAGCAATACCTACAGATCACTATTTCCACTTTTATTTTCGAACTGACTTTTGGTGTTAGTCTTAATGACCTTTACAGCTTCACCGGGGTTTTTGGGGCGAGCGCTAAGTGCGCTCCAGCCTGGAGGAGGACTTAAAAACTATTATAAAAAGCGACTGCCTAAGGGCACCCAGGTGAGTACGGACCTCGGCTTAGGACGTCGCTGGGGAGGGAGGGATCGGGGAGAAGCGGCCTGGAACATGCCGAAAACGCGTATAAGCGCCAGAAGCGGGTTGCGACCCGCGCCGGCGCGGGCGGTATGTAGGTGATGTGTGTGAACTACTATCGGGTGGGGGAGTGGCTTCCGCGATGGAGATCGTGATGGCGTCGTCGGGGTCGTCTAGGACGTGTCTAGGCCGACGTCGGCGGCGGGATGTCGGTAATCCGTTAGTGGAGACGATTTCCAAGTAAGTAAGTATTCATTATTATGAATACTTACGCGAACAGTGAATTCTTAACCTAAAATAAATTATGTTATGCCGACATAAGGTTTTCATTTGATACCTAAGCCTACGTTAACTAACATTTTTGAATTTCCTAGTTTGAGTTAAACATCATTATCAGCCAATTAATGTCCCCACTGTTGGGGCGCAAGTATCCCCTTGACCATGGTCAGGCCTTGATCCACCGATCGCGGGCCCAGTGCTGATTAGTGGTTAGTAGTTTTACACACTTTCGGAAACTTTTCATTTCCTCAGACATTCGGGTTTCCTCACGATGTTTTCCTTCACCGTTAGAGCAGTCGGTAAATGTACTAAGTCTTCGAAAAAATCCGAAAAACTCATTGGTACATGGCATGGTTTCGAACCCGAATCTCCCGCATGGGCGTCCGGCGTCCTAGCCACTAGGCCACCGACGTTTGAGTTAGACATAGACATGTTAATTAGGTAGAACAATTATTGAACATAATATTCAAATACAGACATCTAAAAGTCAACTATTAGTCACGCCATATATTTTTTTACATATATTTTTTATGTGTGTTGTACATGAGTATTGAACAATAATATAATAATGTACGCTTTCCATGTTTATTGTGTAATAAAAACCATGATTCAATCAGATTTCCAATGACTATTGTTACGAGGCGTCGTATAGTGAAAAATATAGTTATTGCAGCCAGGCGATTTATTTACTTAGCTTTACAGTAAAACGGTGGGAAATAATGATATTTACGTTTTATGGTTTACTGTAAAACCGCAATCTCTCATATATAGAAGATATATGAACGAGAACCATAAATAAATAAATTGAATCCAAATTTTTTTTTTGGTTTCGTATGTTTTTCATTAGTATTTGTGTTACATTCATTTTTTTTGTTATATGGGTTTTTTATGCCTGAAATAAAGATTTATTATTATTATTATAGAAAATAACTTATTTTGCTACAGTCTGCCCTCTAGGTGCCGGCTAGCAGGGTTCTAGGACAGTGTGCAGATGAAGTAATAGAAGAACTTGGTAATAGATATTATCTTTTTTAAGGAACAGAACACAGAAAATAGTAAATGTAGAAAATAGGTAGTAGTAGGAGACAAAAATAAACGGAGAAACGTCCGTTCAGGATAAAATACAGAGAGAAAGTGCAAACTACAAAGAAAACAATGAAATTAATGGAATTTAGAAATGGAATGAGAATATGATTTGAATTTTGAAAATATAGATGGAGAAATGAAGATGCCAACACGAAATGAGGTGAGATAAACGCTAACGATGAGGTTGAAATTGATGGCAAGGAGGTTGATATGGACGATGAAGTCGACATCGTTACAATTTAAGCAAGAAAAGGACCTTTTGCGTCCTGGATTATTTGACTACCTCCCTTTAGTGACGTATCCTATTAGAATAATCATTAGACAGACATTTCAGGCATTTTCAAGGCACATACTGTACCTTAGATAAATAAAGGGAGTTGGTGCTATCCTTCCTGTAAACACTTAGTTTTATAGCTTGCATTATCTCAGTAAACAATTAAAAGAGAAATGAGGAAAAGCTATCTGTTTACAGTTTTCAGGATTCTTATTATCGCATTTTTTAATTCCATACCATATTTTGAATTCACAAAGTATAATCAGACAAATATTGACACTACTTCGCACTGAAGCTATGTCCTGTCTATAAAGCATCGACTATAAAGCTCATGTGTGTTGATCCGTGAACGGGCGACTGGTTAGGCAAGCTTTTATATTTTGAATAACTGTGGACGGGAGTTGCAATGGCCGCTGTGGCTTTCAACTTGTTATACTAAGTGTTTGCACAATTTTTGTTTCTAACTCACATTAGAGATTGTAATTAATTAGGTGAGTACTTAAGGTACTTCCCAGAACGTCGGTGACACAGTGGCTAGGACACCGGGTTCGAAACCATGCAGTGCCATGTACCAATGAGTTTTTCGTATTTTTCAAAAACTTACGTACATTTACCGACTGCTCTAACCGTAAAGGAAAACTTCTTGAGGAAACCTGCACACTGAGATGACCAGTGTATAAAATGGGGTAAGCACAAAAGATCCTCAAGGGTCGAAGGGGTTATTACCGGCCCCCTATTATAAGGTACTTCCCAAAAAGTTACTGCAGAGCAAACAAACCCGAGAAAATAAAATAAAAATAAAGGTTGTCTATACTCTCCTAAATCAAAGGTTGGCTGGAAGAGATCTCAATGGGTTAAGCCTGCCTTTGTACTAGTTATTATATGTATCCCTTCTATCCACTTGGCTCCCCTAGCACGGATTCCGTGGGGGATGTATTTTTTCTCCACTCGGATCCCCTGGGGGATTCATTTGGATTTTGTCTCCACACGGAGACCCTATTTTTTTAGAATATTGAATGATTAACTTCATCTTAATTTTTATGTTTTTTGTGTAAGTACAATAAAGATATTACAAACAAACAAACCGTAAACATTCGTCTGCCTTTTTTTCAGTAAACTTTTTCAAGTAGAATTTCTCACGAGCGTTCGTTCATCCATAGTTGTTATTGTTTGTTGACATCCAACCAGCCATTGTCCAACCTTGGTTCGGATGCCATTCAGCGCCATAATTACTATTGATTGTGCCACAATTACGGCGAAACGCGGCCGTAGTCATAATCTAAGTTTTTTGGACGCAATTCTAAGTCGCCTTGAGATTTTTACGGGATAGTTTTATGTATTTAAAAAAATATTCACCTGACTCTGTGACTATTGGAAATATTATTTGTCTGTAATTCTTCTCTAATGCAAATTGCAATTATCGTAAGTATCGTAATTAATTACTTGACCTACTTACATTGCTGTTTTTCTATCGTCTTAGTTTAAAAAAATATATAAACCTCCTAATTTACTGTGTAAAAATATCAAGCGAATATATTATATTTCATAAATAGACCATAAGTAAATTAAGGTTTTTTATATATATTTTTATTTCGGGGCCCACTTCTAATCTTAATACGCCCCTGCTTATTATGTAAATAAAATAAAATATAAAAAGGGGTGCATAAATGAAATTATATCTGCGGATCTGGCTATTTTTTGGTTTTTCTATTTTATTTATGTTGTACCTTCTTCTAAATCGTGTTCCTCATTACTGAGGGTCGTGATCATTCTAAGGAATTAATCACATAGAACGACTCTCGTGGTAGATTTAATGGGGCGGTTTGCCATTGCCTTCCCCATTTCACACACTGGTTATCTCAGTATGCAGGTTTCCTAACGCTGTTTCCTTCACCGTCAGAGCAGTCGGTAAATGTACGTAAGTCTTTCCAAAAAAACCGAAAACTCATTGGTACATGGCAATGCCTGGTTTCGAACTCGGACCTCCGGCATGGGAGTCCGACATCCTAGCCACGACGCCACAGACGCTCTAGCTCACGTCTTATTATGTTCTATATTATATGAGATGTAATTACCTTTATTCCTGGTTGTTCCTTACTCGTATGAGCAGACATCTACCAGACGACATGACATACTTTCCACCCACTGAGATGAATGCAAAGACACTATACAGTACCTAAATTTATAGATACAGTCACGATTAGAGGGTGATGTAATTCAAAACACACACACACACACCTACCTATACGTAATCATTATCATACATGGGAATACCTCCCACATGGGAGTCCGACGTCCTAGCCACGACGCCACCAACGCTCGACATGTTGTACAGGAATGTAGAAGATAAAGCAGGGACTTAGAAAATAAAAACAGTTCTATGATTTACTTACTACCTTTATAAGTATCTAAAGAGTTATGTTTTAAAGTTTATTTTATTTAAACATAAACTCTCCTTTGGCGAGCACAAAATATTTTTTTAATAAAAAGTAGAATATATATTTATTTTTTAAAAATACACACAGTGATAACGGAATTAACAAAGCTCTTTAAAAAAGGTAATGTCTGTGTAAACGTTAAAATTGTTATCGGTATAACATAAATTAGCGCCAAAGCGCCAAATAAGACAGTTTGCATAGCAATTTATGATAATATGTTTGCAGACTTATTTAAGATTTCTGTGGACTTTTATTGGTTGCTACTACCGCAATAAAAATGTTTTTTTTTAAATTATGGCGCTCTTTTCGAGAATTTATTGAAGGAGATGTCCTAGATAAATAATATGTGTGTCACCTACAAATATATGTACAGTGAGAGACACATATATACTCCGTGGAACCCTGTGGCAATAGGTTTTTGAAATTTTGTATAGAAATAGAAAATCTTTATTTAATACAGCAGTAGGTAAACAATAGGTAGATACACAAGAATTCAAAAAAACTACGCTTCAATGTGATGCGAAACAGGTCTCCAACTCAGCATATTGCTTAGTTACCTATATAACTAAAGCGCTGATTTTTAGTGGATTTTTTCTTGACATTCATATAAATGGACAGTGGACTAGAGTAGGCTGCTGCTGATGATGATGATGATTCATATAAATGTGTCAAATATGTAAAAGAGACAAAGTACTGCCTGATGTGTTATGTACCACAGGTCAACCCAAAACGTCAAAATTTGAGAATCTGAAAAGTATCATATTGCGCTGGTATAATGTTGATATTTAGATACTACTATCTTATATGTACTGTGTTTCGTGCGAATAAAATAAATTTCATTTCATTTTATTCGAAGGTTTTTGACAGATGGTATAATTACTACAATTTGTGGTCGATTGTACTTACTTACCCTATTTATTCTAACTTAACAGTGGCACGTATGATGTCATTAATTATCATGAAGTTGGTAAAATAAATCATCTAACCAGCTGTTCCATGAAACTAAACAATTCTAGGTACCTGTTAACAGGAACGAATCCAGGGAAGAGGGCCCCTCGGCCTTGGGCCCTAGAAAACCTGTAAGATCCCTATAGAAAGGACTCGGCTCGTGCTTGACAATTTGTTTAACTAGTACTATTTTCCGCTTACGTCAAAATAGGTACAGCAGTAGGAGTAGACGGAAAATGAGCGTAAATAATGCGTGGCAAATATGCACATAGCACACTTAGGTGAAGAACTTAGTATGGAGAAAATGTTACAAGAGCTACTTTGTGTGGAAAACTATCAAAATTATCTCAGAATTTTTGGCACGCTTGATAATGTCAATGTTGTAGTGAAGTGAATTAATTAATACACTTTATTGCACAAAAATAGTGTGATACAGTGCGTACGAAACTATTAATATAATCTAGGTAAGAACGATCTCTTCCAGACAACCTTTTCGTGGAGTAATTTTGGTAGAAAAAGGTAGGTTGTGCACATTATTATGTATATATAATTGTAACTACACGTCTGTGGAAAAAGGATATCCGTAGCATAAATAATGAGTGTTCGTGAGATGGTTATATACTTATATGTTATATGTAATCAAACAATGTAAATAGTTATATTAAACCGTGTAGGTTCTGTTTACTTTTAAATTTCTTTGCTTACAGTAAGCAATCCCCCCCCCCCCCCCCCGCATTGTTTTTCCAAATACTTATATATAGTTTAAAAAAAACATTAAAAAATTAAAAAAAAACTTACGTGGCCTGTCGGAATCGTCTTCATCCATGATGGCCAGTTTGCTCGGCCGAATGTCATCTTCAGGCTTCAAACCCATTTTCACTGCAACAGTTCGGAAAATAAAAAAAATAAAAACGTCCAAGAAGTGCACTGTTCCGAATTCGAACTATTCGCTAGTCACGTCAAAAGTCACAATTTATTTTTTAGTTACGAGCATTAATTTTTGTTATGGACTTTGTATTTTATTGTTAATATTTAATGTCAGGTACGTGAGTAAATTCGCGCGCGTCAGGTGTTCAGGGTACGGCGAAACCGTCCGCCGACAACGGTTAGTAAGTTAAGACTGTCACGGAATATGAGCAAGGCTTGTTTTTATGGCACGCGCGGCCGGCTGAGTATCGCATGCTACGTACCGTAGATACATTACCGACCAAACCCTAATTCAGGACGAACAAGTATTGCCTAGGCAAAACGAATTCTTCCTATAGAACGCATTGTTGATTTTGTTCAGGGAAATAAATGTACTGATGACTGTCGCGGGTCAATACTTACTGTACGCAAAAACTTACAGTTGTTTCCGAAAAACTGCGATAATCATAATTTCAGAAACAAAAACAAATTTGCAGTCCCACGCTTTTGACTTACTAAAATAAACACGTCATTTATGGGTCACTGTGTACGATTTTATATTAATGTACCTGATACTGTAATAAATATGATAGAGAAAAAGTTTAAGACCCATATAAGACGGAGGTTATGTAAAGGGTTATTATAAAATAAATGACTACTTAAATTATAAAGAGGCTTGGTCCTAAATTCAGCTCCAGCTCTGCACATTATGTACATTCATAATTATTGTAAGATATATTTATTTCAAAAGATGTGCTGCTGAAAGTTTCTTGCGCCGCTTCTTTCCTTTCAGCTACAGCACCTTAGGTAGCGGTGGTAGAGTAAAAAAGAATGACGTTGTAAAAATGTACTATAAGGTACTTACAATAAAAAACATTTTGATTTTGACTTTAGACGCGATAGGATTAACCGGTAAAGCCTAGTCCGAACTAGGTCGATAGGACTAGTTGATCTTAGTATGAATAGGTACAAACTCTCCAGGATAAACTGGTATGGTACGGCCTAGGTAGTCTAAACTAATCTCGGCTAGTCTGAACTATATTGCATGCAGGTAAGTATTGTTTCTTTTAGGTATCTACTTAATTATTTGTCTATCTTTCTGGCGATAGAACGATATACATTTTATTTTATTATTATTTTATTACAGGTTATTGTACAGCAAAACAATTACAACAGTACTTGTTCTAAAAAGTTATAACGCCAATTACACAATAACTCAAAATGAATTTTAATAAAATAGCACTGAATATATAGAAGAAATAGAATTACAATATAGGTTAAAGGCTAGTGATAGGGTGTGTTTGTGTATGGGAGGGTGTGTAAGAGGGTGTGTTTGTTTGTGCTAAAATAATAGTTGAGACATTTTTTTATTTTTTCAGAACAGTGTTCGACGTTTGCTTGCACTCAAAAAATTGTAAAGGTAGATCACTAAGATCATGATTATTTTCTTCAATTATTTGTAATGTATGTATGTGTTATACATTTCCTACTAGTAGGTATAGACTGGGTCATACCAGTTTATCCTGGAGGGTTCGTATCGCGTATAAAAAGAATTAGTTTGGCCTAGGCAAAACTTGTTCGTCTTGAAATCGGGTTTGGCCGATCACAGATCACAGATCAGAAAAATTGACACATTGACACTTTGTCCTCTCAAGGGCCGATGATACACGCGTATTAATCTGGATCTGTGTATCAGATCGAGATACAAGTCTCGAGATAGCTTTTATCAAAAGTAGGCGAGGTGAACTTATAGTTTCATTGAATGTAAAACAAATTTTTAAAAAAGAGTTTATTCATGCAGACATGATGACAGGCAGTAAGTCTTTACATTTTCTATCTTTTACATTTTCTCAGATTTCCCTGGCTCCCACACTAGGATACCCTGTATTGTGGGGGCTAGTCTCTTTCGGTATATCTAAATTATATACATAATAAGGATGACATAATAAGGTTATGTAATTGATGATGATGATGATGAGATGACATAAAAGGTGAAGGTGTGTGAGATGGGTGTGTGTGTGAGAGGGTGTGCGCGCGTGAGAGGGTGTGTGTGAGGGGGGTGAGCGTGAGATGGTGTGTGTGTGTGTGTGATGTGTGGTGTGTGTGAGGGGATAATGTATGTACCTACTTATTTCATGAGTAGGTATGCGCTTTTTTTAAAGATAAAAGCTAAGTTTGACGTAGCTTGATGTCTGGCTTGTTGGTTACGATGAAGAAAGAGGGCAGGCTTCAGGGTCGGTTCCAGTTCCCAGGAGACCCTTGAAAGTTCCAGATGTCCAAAAAAATCGTATGATTAGGAAAAAGGAAAGACCTGCTCACCAATACTCCCCTAATAAAATTCTGGCTACCGTATGTAAAGTGACATCACTTTCTAGAGCTATAACGCAAAAGGGGACAGAGCATTTTTAGTCCAGTTTTCTAGCCTCAGACTTTAGTACAATACATTAAGTTCACTCTAGAATCTGACAGTTCTGAAGATTTTTTTAAATTGTATAAGGAAAGCAGACAAGCCAACAGGCCATTTGAGGGTCAAGTGGTCACCATCGCCCGTAGACATCTCATCATTCTTTAATGTTGCTAGAGGGTTTTCGGTGCCCTGCTAACCTTATGGACTGAGGCGAAGTGTCACACGAATCAAGTGCCGGTAATTCAGATTAAATGTCTATTAATTACCCTTCAAACCGAAACACAGTACAAGCATTGCTGCTTTGCGGCAGAAATCAGGCTGACTGCACAGAGTCATACCGGTTGGACCGCAGCACATGCTGAGCATGTCTTTTTATACATTATGTTGCTTTTTAATTTTAAGTTTTTTCAAGTACATTTTCACGAAAGAAAACACATTTATTCAACATTGCATTATACATGATTAACATGTACTTTCTACAATGTTGATGATGTTTCAAGAAACACAGACAGGTAGACGAAAAGAAAAACGAAGTGTCTTTATTACTAATCTGATTAGACACTTCGTCTTATTAGAAAAGACAAATCCTTTACAAGGCTCTAGAATACATGTTTTTAAATTCATCCTACATACCTAGTTTAAAAAACTTAGTGCCTAGGTATCGGTGTGAATTTTAAGAAAACCTTAATTTTTCTTCCTTAAACCAAGCACTTAAAAAATTGTTTGCTAAATGTTTATTTGTCATAACATCACTCACATCAGCACACATTACCTCCAATTCGTATGCAAAACACGTCGTTGACTTCACTGAGGCCCACTTGCGCGAAGGTCGAAATAAGAGTTAACCCGAGAGTTAGTGCCTAACCCGGGTTAAATCACAAAAACACCTGGCACCAAACGCGCGGCGTCGGCGCTGGAACCGGCGCTTATAGTCCAATCCTTAGTGCTCGACTCAGTTCCAATTCCGGTCTGGTTCGGTTCGCTGCAGCTAATCACAACGTTCCGCCCTCCCTAAACTTGAAATCAGCGCTTCGTTATGTTCGGCGCTGGAACCGGACGCGTATAGTCCAGGCCTAAACATAGGGTTATCAAACTCGGGTTAAGGACATATAATTTTACCCAGAGTTAACTCGCGAAATGTCTATGGTTTTCATACAAAATTGACATCGGGTTTGAATTTACCCTAGAGTTAACGGTTGGTGCAAGGCGGCCTTGGAGGTGAAGAAACGCACCGCGTGATGTTCCATGACCACCAAATTTGGTACAAACTACAACCGGTGAATGTCAGGAGCCACATCAGGGCCGCAATTGGGGGGTCTTACCTCAAATATTGTTTATTACGGGAAATAAATGCAATAACAGGAACTTTGAACCTGTTTTTCTAGTGAATTAATACATAAATAATAAAGAAAATACGTAAGTATAGTAGTAGTACCTAAGTATAGTATAGACCGGAGTCTGGAGTGGACATACCTTCCCAATAACAGATAGGTATATTTTTTACAAACGTTTTAGTAGAATGCACAAATCCGTTTCTGTTCGATTGATCGTTGACTCGATCGGAACTTAACTGAAATTGTCTCGTTAGTGGATGGTAGCATACGAAACACGTCATAACGATGCAGTTTAGATTCTATTTAGTTACGTTGTATTTAGTGGAATCGATCTCATGTACCTTGTGAGTGAGACCTCCCTCCCCAATCACCCTGGATCCGCCTCTGGCGAACAGACTCCTTTGTCTACTCCACAAGTCACACAACTGTAACTTGTGACTGACCGAATGACAACCGATGTCAATGTCATTCGTTCAATTTAATGAATGAATCAAACTTATTACGCGGGAAATTGGTACACCAAGTGCGTGGCGAGCGATTTATACGTACGCAACATGAAGAAAGATTTGTAATTGTGGACACTGATCTTATTGATTTACCTATTAATTTTATTTGACAACGTATACCGCAGAGCAATTTAAAAAAAAATTCAGGTTAAAATTTAAAAAAAAAATATGTTACGTGTCTTGATGCATATAAAAAAATACTACAAAAGGAAAAACTTTCAATGTTTAGTTTTCGAGAAAAAAATGATAAGTGAAAATTCACCTGAAAAAAATTGTACGCAGAAAAAATAAAAAAAATATTTCGAAAACTGAACATAGAAAGTTGTTACTTTTGTAGTATTTTTTGTATGCATCAAGGCACGTAACAAATATATATTTTTTACATTTTTTCACCGAATTTTTTTATCCATACTTGCTCTGCTGTGTACTATATCATACTTATAAAATATCTAGGTAAATATGTACAATTTGAACCTGCCTTTGTCATACATCTCTACAACCTACAAGCCAGTATAATGTATAGAGATTGTACCAATGACTTTTTCGTATTTTTCGAAGACTTACGTACATTTACCGACTGCTCTAACGGTGAAGGAAAACATCGTGAGCAAACCTGCACACTGAGATGACCAGTCTGTAAAATGGGGTAGGCACAAAAGATCCTCAAAGGTTAAAGTGCCGCTGGGTTATTCCCGCCCCCTATCATAAAATAAGATAAGAAGATGTATAGAGATATTAGGTACAACTGGTACAGTGAACAACACATCAGGCTATAATACCCTTTAATACTTTGTCGCTTTAAATTATTTGACACAAAAAGTCAAGGAATCATAACAAAAAAATATTGTGACACTGTACAAGCCCCTTGGTGTTGCAGGAGTCTTTAAACGAAGGTTTTACCTTTATGCACTGCCGACCGCCTTCATCATCATCATCAGACTATTCTTGTCTCTACTGTTGGGGCACAGGCCTCCCCTTGTACAAGGGGGTATGTGCCATGATCCACCGAGCGGGCCCAGTACTGATTGGTGGATTTCACACGCATTTGGAAACTTTTAATTTCCTCAGACATGCAGGTTTCCTTACGATGTTTTCCTTCACCGTTAGAACAGTCAGTAAATAAGTCTACGAAAAAAATCCGAAAATCTCATTGGTACATGGCATGGTACCCTGGGACACCGTCCATAGACCCTGGGACGCCTATCGCCTCAGCTTAGCCTAATTAAAAAAAAACATTTCGTAGTCACATGTCAGAGAAATGCCGTATTATTAATAGTTATTAATAACAAGTAGAAATCTGGGATCACTAACCACTTAACATTTACCACATTGCGTGTCAAAGGTTCAATACGAAACGAACTCACCTGCCTATATTGATCGGTTGCTCTAAATACGTCAAGTTAGGTATGTTACTATTTAAGTAATATTAATACAAATACCAAAATAACTTAGTGCGCAATACAATAAAAAAATAACTTAAGTTATTTTGGTATGGCAAGGAATCGATTAGAGACCGCGGCTTACCGTGGGTAAGTCTTTATTTGTACTAACGTAACAACCCTTAGAAGAAATGCCGAATTAAATAAGTAATATAGGGTAGGAAATAGGATTTAGAACGTTGACTAACAATTTCAGGAAAGCATTTGTGAAAGCGAGAGCATCGGTGGCCTAGTGGCTAGGACGCCGAACTCCCATGCGCGGACGTCCGGGTTCGAAACCATGCAATGCCATATATCCATGCGTTCATGCATGTACCAATGAGTTTTTTCGGATTTTTTCGAAGACTTACGTTCATTTACCGACTGCTCTAACGGTGAAGGAAAACATCGTAAGGAAACCTGGATGTCTGAGGAAATTAAAAGTATCCGAAGGCGTGTGAAATCCACCAATCAGCACTGAGTCCGCTCGGTGGATCACGGCCCGTATCCCCTTGTGCAAGGTTGAGGCCTGTATCCCAACAGTGGGGACATTAATGGGCTGATGATGATGATGATGATTGGTGAAAAAATTTGGGCAAACAAAATAGTGATTTTTACTGGGAAGAAAATAGACTGTTTCTGTAATATTTTTATGAATATTAGCGTGAGATCTGAAAAAAGTGGTACACTTGAAAAAAAAACCTATCCTCGATCTTCCTTCCTCCTTCCTACCTATCTTGATACAGTAGACAATTTCACACTCTAGTCAATGTAGGCCTGAGCCCTCTGTCTAGAGTCCTACAACCGTGATAAAGGATCAAAAATATATTTTCATATCTCCATAATATGGTCGAGTTTTAGACAGGGGCGACCCGTACGTCTAAGTTTATAGCTGGAAGAGATTTGAAGGTAGACCCTGATATGAAAAGTCACCTGGGGAGGTACCAACCTTTCACCTACTTCTATCTGTCGTAAGGCAGCAATTCTTGCTGTGTTTCGGTCGACACTCCATCTTAGTCCTTAGGTTTAACTGGGGTTAACGGCGCAGCTGAACCCTCATCTTGCAATATTTTGTGAGGTGAGATGTCTATGGGCGTCGGTGACCAGTGAGCAGTGTATCCCATCAGGTGGCCCGTCTGCTTGTCTGCTTTCCTTCAATAAAGTATAAAAAGTGGGGGCTCTAGAAGTGATGGAGGTGGGCCAAGACAGGGAGACGTGATGAAGAATATCAGTGGCCTTCGGTCTAGGTGGAGCTATGAAGACGAACCAGTCATCATCATATGATTGAGAGAACGGATGTCTCCTAGCAGGTATTATGAAATACCTGCCACTACTAGGTACTTGAACCGATGAGACGGTATCGAGTATCCGAAGGTACTAAACCAGAGTCGTATCTGGGAAGAGAATTATAGAAGAGAGGCCCCTAATCTTGTAGAGATGTACCTACATCTATACATCATTAGAATCAATTATTTATCAGTACACAAACTGGATATCTGATTCACTGGACTATTGACACTTCGATTAGACTTGTACCCACAGACGACAAGATTTATGTCTAATATATTTGTGCAAGAAACAAATTGCTTGTTAATAAATTGCATGAAAGAGACATTGCTTTTTTAATTCTTCTTCTTTGTCCTCGCCATATCCCGGTTAGACGGGGTCGGCTTTCCTAATCTTGAGGCGCCATTCTCCTCGATTGTATTCCTTATGTGCCTCATGATTAGTATAAAGTATTGGCTTATCGTTTTACGGTCGGCTGCCGCCTGACACCAAGGCCGTAATCTTCGTGGAAGACTGTGAGCGCCGCCGTTGACCATATTTGGCTCCTCCGCCGCCATCTCTTATGCACGCTCCGACCCGAACATGCATCACCATCCTGTACCTCTGCTCCAGATATGCCAGAGAAGCTACAGGGTGGGGGTTTGATATATGAGGTTTCTCCACTTTGTTTATCTAATTTTAAGTATTTTTTTTAATTAAAACTAGTCAATATTGTTATGTCATTGAAATATTTACTCTAGAATGTCTTTAGTATCGGCGTAACAAACAAATTACAGGGGTAGAATAAATGTTGTTTGTTCTGAATTGAAAATTGACATATGTCTAATTAAATCCGATCAACTGAAAAGTCGCATATATTTCACCGATTTTCTGAATTTATTTCATTGTTTCTGAAATCGTAAGGAAATGTCAATGCGATTTAGTAATTGGTGTATGGAAAGTTGTCATATGGTACCTATTTTTTATCGATAACCTTGTCGGGTAAGGGCCTTAAAAACAGGGCCCCCGCAATTCGTCCCTGTACAAAATCTGTGAAGTATCAGATTAAACTGTTGAACGCTATCGCATCCTATCGTATAGCGTGTCGTAAAGATAGGAATGAATATATATTGCTATGCTTTCTGCCATTGTGTGGATGTTTGCAGAGCAATAGATGGCAATAGTATTGCAATCTTTATTGCCTTTTTATAATCATTAGGTATACTTTGTGCTTTCTAGGGGTCTATTGTGTTTCACAGATAAAGGGATTAATGATATGGGTTCAGGGCAGTTGATAGAAATTTAGAAGAATTTAGAATTTAAAAACCCAAAAACCCCCAAATAGATTTTTGGGGGTTTTCGGGTTTAGAGGGGGAAGATCCGACAGGAACCGATAGTATTACATATATTAATCCTTGTATAATGTACATAATTGGTTTTATTTTGCTAATTTTTTAAATGTAAATCGGCCGGTCTCTTCGCTCCTGACCAGTTATGTTTATTTTAACATGAATTGTATTTGAATTTTGAATTTGTAAAAAGCATGACGTACCCCAGACTTTCTGATGTCCCGATGGTTTTAATAAATGAGTAACTATGAGAATCCAAAATTGAACACAAAACGCATGCTGATAACAGTTTTTGGTTTCGGTTTTTGAGGAATTCGATGGGGAGGTAACAACTCGAACGAATTCCGGGGGGTTGAATCCTCAATTTATTCGTGACAAACAGAAAAAATCGTAATGGAATGAGAAAACACCCGGTGCTGGTGATTATTTTTCTTATTTATAATGCTTAGCTGGGTAACACGTAACACTTACAAATCGAGGCATGATAGTCAGTCGAGCTGCCCTGCTCAACCCTGTCCTTATGCTCCCCTCTCTCCATGGTGTAAATCACAGGATATGCCACAAACTCCTTAAAAATGCACAGCACATCGTATCTCGACGTGTGATTTCGCATGCAAATGACATAAACGTTAATGTCAAGGGCTGGTAAAGGAAATTCGTAAGAAGGTTTTATTGATCATACCTTGTCCAGTTAACCTTCCTTTCTTTACTTGACACGAAAGTTCCACGAAACGTCCTTAAAGTTAATTATTCATGCTATCCCCTTCTACGCTATAGCTCTAGATATGACACGAGACAAATACATTAATTTATCATAACGATATGGAGGTAATGTATCTCGAATCCAAACAAATAAAAAAAAGAAATTAATCTTAATTTTAAATTAAAAAAATATTGTAATGTTAAAGCCAAACAACACACCCCCCCCCCCCCCACTCTCATTCTCCCTCCGCAAAATCGAAGATAAGATAAGAAGAAAGATAAACCAAATTGATACATGATATTACAAAAAAAAATTACTAAATTAATGTATTTTGAATTATATTAAAATAATTCTTGATATTATAATTAAAGCTAATCTCACTTCATTAGAAATAGTTTGAGCTACTGCCCGCAATCCCCCCAATAAAGCATAATTAGAATTAGATGATCAACCTGCAATTATAACTGTATAACCCCCCCGTACTGTATAAAGCCTTAACATTAAGAACGTTTTTTCCAACTTATGGTCAATAATCTTATTGTTACTCCTGAAACCTTGCATTCTTCGTAGATTGCAAGGTTTCGGGAGTAACAATAAGATTATTGACCATGAGTTTATGTATGTAGGTACACATTGTGAAATTAAAAAGCGAGTAGGATTCGAACCCGAGACCAGCCTTGCCGATTCCTGCTCCATTCCAACAAAGCTAAGTAAGTATCTCATTTGTATATTCTACAATTCATCTTACTACCTCATCTTCACTTACCTATACTAGACCTACCGGTTACACCAATGTTTGTAGCTCTAACAGAAATTTGTAATCAAGTTATTCTTTATATGTAGTATCACTGTAAACGTAAAAATTTCAAGTTAGTCTGAATCAGCTACCTCGTACTCTCGTACAAACTTTCATCTCAGCCTATCTCAACGATGATTATATCTGAGATACCACTCTGATACCACCGATGACTGGATGATTTATGGCTATCACATTTCCTGGAAGACATTTTTTCTTTATATCGTCAAATGAAAGATAGCAAGTAAGTATCATTTATGACTAAATGAATTGCTCATCTTGTATATCATCATAAGTACGCGTAAATTCATTTATTAGGTACACCTGTTTTTCTGTACAAAAAGGCTTGCAGTGTGTATTTACGACAAGCTGAACGAATATTTGTTTTGCAATCTGTGGTTTGGATATTATGGAGAATTGGAGACCATCTAGAGCTATATTAAGTAATTTTAATGGATTTTTTTCCGACTCTTTCAAGAAAGCTGTATAGAAGCTATATTAGTTTGACACATAGCCTATAAAGTGGTCAATGTGTGTACCTATGCAATCTCCACGACACAGGCAGCGCCTCGTGTGGAGGTTATAGTTTAATTAATAATAATAATAAATTTATTTGATAGCGACATATGTTTAACATACTATATCAATAATAAGTCTTTAATGTACACAAAAAAATGTAACTTATAAAATGTCTTAGATTAAGCCCGTGTGGTAACCCTACCGAGGATGCTGGCGGCGTTGCCCCGCTGGAGCGCAATGCTGATCCTTTGGGCGAGATAGCCGCCAGCCCTTGGGTCCCTCGTCGCATCAAATAGACGCTTGGACAGCTCTCGGAACAAATAATAATTATTATTAGGGATCTATAATGTGTTAATTGTTAATTGCTATGGCACCTAATTTAACCTGAGGTACTTTACGAGGCACTTATAAACGATGTGTAATTATTATCTAAGTATAAAAATATAATTATTATTTATAAAAGGGAGCAATAAGTCCGCCGATAAACTGCCAAGCAGTTTGGCGGTATATACTTAAGATATTACTGTATTTTATACTGTATAAAAGATGAATAAAGAATAATAATAATGTGAAATGTTAATTAATATGTGGTAGAGGAATATTTTTTTTAAATTTCAAAAGCTGCTCGTACCAAACCGAAGAAATCCCTATAACACTTACCTACCTTACTAGATATATAGTGCAAAACGTGATTATCGAGAAAATGACAAAAACGCGTCTAGTTTTCTAATGTTTCTAGAATTCTATGAAAATTCTAAGTAAGATGAATTCTAGAATACACAAATGAGATACTTATTTAGCTTTGTTGGAATGGAACAGGAATTGGTAAGACTGGTCTCGGGTTCGAATCCTACTCGCTGTTTAATTTCACAATGTGTACCTACATACATAAACTCTCACGTCCATTACCCCGATGTAATATCATATATATTTATAGAGAATACCTATACCCACGTTGGGTATATTTGTCACATCACTGGAAACCGGCATTCCGGGGATATCGCGTACTATAGGTAGGTATTCAATATTTCCACTCTTCCAGAATGCAGG
Source organism: Hofmannophila pseudospretella (assembly GCA_947369225.1). Taxonomy (NCBI): domain Eukaryota; kingdom Metazoa; phylum Arthropoda; class Insecta; order Lepidoptera; family Oecophoridae; genus Hofmannophila; species Hofmannophila pseudospretella. The sequence goes on from OX376324.1 coordinate 2,899,936, forward strand.
CAATTTCCACGCTAAAGTTAGGTGGATACTTACCTTTAGATGTTACACAAATAAAGTGACTTATTAGAGCTTTTACACAAATCCAAGGTTATCCTACGTTAGTACCAACACAGGACCGTACTCGAAAAATCCATGTTCCATTGTATATGGATAGTTACCTATGTTAATGTATATTATATGTTTATTCAAAATAAAGTAATACTAAAATAACACATAAGCTAGAATTACAAAATACCAAACTATTTTACAAGTAATAGACCTGGCCCAGGTCGCTCCCTGCAGGGAGTGTCCCGTGGAGGCTGGCGGCGTTGCCCCGCTGTATAGCGAGGTTTATACGCTGAGCAAAGTAGAGGCCTTTCAGAGAGCCTTCTCGTCCCGGGATGTCTCTACGAGGCGCTTGGCTATTTCCCGGTAGAGGCAGTGGGCTCCAGGCCCCACGGCCCTAAAGTCTCCACCCCGTACGGCGCAAATATGCAATCACCATCCAGGCCCGCATATATGCGCTTGAGGCACTTATGATAATTAAAATATTATTTGCAAAAGATAAAAAAAGATAAAGATTTATGTTTATTCATACGAAAAGTTGGAGGCATCGTTCAACAAATTGTATTCACAATACATGGTTAGCGCGCGCGCGTTTTAGTTTGCGCCTATGGTTGCGCACACTGTAGCGATTTTGAAACGGACTCGGACGGAACTCATAGAAATCTATTTTACGGTTTTCTAGATTCAAGATGATTTTCTAGATGGTTTCGGTCCGTTTCCGTTTCAAATCGCCGCTGCTGTAGGCTAAGGCCACAGAGCATAATACTACTCTCTCTAAAAGCGTAAAAACGGTAACTAGTGATCGACTGTACAGTACACGTATTAATTTAAACTAAAAATAGTCATTATGCGAAGTGGTCATTATGGGACGAAACCTTTTAAAGTCGTCATTCACACGCTAAGCCTTTTTATTTGTTTGCTATAAATATTAAAAAAACATTTTATTATGTTGTCTTTTAAGTTTCACTATAATTTAGAACAACAATAGAGTTTATAACGGATATATCCGTCGTTGGCTGTCACCCTGTAGGTAGTGCGGATATATCCGTCGTTATTGAAAAGGTAACAACGTGCAAACATTCTAATTCGATGAATATGACCAAGAAAACTTGAGTTTTGATGGTCACGGCCCCCTGAATCCGCCAATGCTCCCTCGTTCGAGCTGGACCGACGACGCAGATCGCATCACTTTCCTAGGGCGTGATAGAGACCTGAGCCGCCAATTGGCAGTCTTTTGTACGTTATATTGGAAGTACCTACCAAGATCTTCGAATTGTCATCATCGTGATCGTGACTGTCCATTTTGCCTTCATGAGCTAGTAAAGCAATTATGTTAATAAATTACAAATATTATTCTTCAATCAGTGTCCTTTTGATGTATCATCATGTTTGTTATGGTTTATGGTCATGGCTCACGTTATAACGCATCGCATCGCCTCACAAAATCGCTTGGTTGTAGTAGCTCAGGTCGTAGAAACATTAATCTTGGATCTGTGGTAGCTTGTTAGAAGAACGATGCATTCGGAACAACTCGAGTTGAGTTGAGTCGGCGTTGACATGTTGTCGTGGAGATAGAAATGATATATTGTCGGCGAGGATAAGAAGAAGAGAAGAAGAAGAAATAGGTACATAAATCCCCTTCCAGGACGAGAGCCAAGTGCAGGCAGCCCTGCCGATGCCCCTTATACGATGTGGACAGGACATCAGGGCCGCAAGACGCCCTAGCCTTCTAACCTATTCAATCATCTGTGTCGGATCGAAATCTCGAGCTCGCTTCGTTCACTCCCGCTCTAGCCTTCTGAAAGTTAGCTCCGCGGCAAAATTTTGATTGTGATATTGTCTGCAACAAAAACAAGAAAAACAACTTTTCCTCCTGCCTTCTGTTCTGCCTTGGAATTGTCGCGCGATGCCACATCTGGTGATGTGGGGCATGCAAGTTCCCAAAATCATATTACTCTAGGGCGCTTGAAACCCAGATCCCTCCTCATGGGCTGATGCTGGGATTTTTGAAAATAGAAAAAAATTAGGATTCGGTGGTTGCAGAGATCAGAGGGAGGATTTTGTCCAGAATCGAAACGGCGTATGAGCGTAGGCTTCTTCTTTTTATATTAATGGACAGGACAGTCTCCACCCGATTCTGCCAAAGCTAGTGTAGGCTAGATAATAAAATTAAAACATAAAAAAGTTGCAGGAAATAAAAAGTAGGTACGCCAAATAAATTAGGATGACGCCATCTTATGCAGGTACAGCAGGGGGATTGTCCATTTAACAGGGGGGGGATTTGATCCACGCTACAACAACTGCCTACTTACGTCTAGTCTCAATCTCTCTAATCTCCACTCAAGCACAAAGACCCGGGAGAAACTAAGAATTAATTGGTTGGTTTGTACGAGTAATCCCCGATACGTTTGGCAACCTTTTTGAAGAGCGGTTCCTAACTTTTAACTTTTCATAAGTATATAACTTTGGAAGTTTGTTGAAATTAACATGCTAATATAAATGCGTAATAACAAATGGAAAATATTAAAGATAAAAGATTCCTTCCAGCGTGTCGCATCAAGGTAGTGTTCCCAAAACGATGGCAGCATTCCCTCTCTGATGGCCAGGCTAATGCGCTGGCCGGATTAAGTGCCAGTCCTGCGGCCACCAGGAGGTTTTACTCCCCTCTGCCATTTATAACGGAGGCTTGTCACTGTAGCAAATGAAATACACCTGTCGCGACAGACCCTCCAGTGTAATTTCAGTATAACTGACAATATTTAAATACGAATCTACGTATGTAAACTAATTTGTTTTGAGATTTCAGTCTCTTGCCGTCACCGAAACGTAATCTCTGACAATGAGATCTTTTCACACGGGCCACCGATGTGGTTTCCGTCCCACGGAGTTTTCCAACTCCCCATAAAATATTTCGATAAACATTTAAAATCGAATTTAAGAGTGGTGTTAAAGTGTAATTAAAACTTACTAAGAGAAAAGGGGATGGCAAGGGGATTATGGGGAAGGCAATGGCAAACCACCCCATTAATTAACAAGAGAGTCGTTCTATGTGATTAATTCCTTAGAATGATCACGACCCTCTGACATGAAGAACACGACTTAGCAGCTAACACTTGACAGCTGTCTAACCACCCGTAGAGCGGCTGAGCTATCGGAAGCTCAACCCGACGACGCCATCACGATCTCCATCGCGGAAGCCACTCCCCCACCCGATAGTAGTTCACACACAGCACCTACATACCGCCTATCTAATAATATCGGAAGCTCAAGGAAAACAATTTAAAGAAGAAAATGTTGCTGTTATAAAGAAGACAAACAAAGACAACATACCATGACAAGTGGTTAGTAGTTGGTACCCCAGGGGCGAAACTGGGAAAAGATTTTGGGACGGGCATTGGTTACTGAAATCGAAAAATAGTACTAAAAAAATTGACAGCGAATCGAGCCTAGAAATACAGGATATAATAATAAATAAATAATAAGGAAATTTTCGAAAGATACCCAGCCTCCTGGGGGAGAGACTCGGTTATGTGAGATTTTTACTCACTAAAACCCCCTCGATGGCCGGCCTTGTGCTTATCGGAGGGCTCCGGGATCTCCAGAGGAACGCACCGATCCTAGCATTTGCCTTGGGCTTTCCTGGGAGGTGTATATTCCACCTCCCGGTCCCCATTGTCAGCCTATTTTAAGATGGTTAAGATGACGACTCGACTGGCATCGCTCCTTGAACAAGCCCTCAGTTTTTTAGACAAAAGAAAACTGTCCTAAAATTCCAAACACTCCCATCATAGATTTCAATTTAATTTCAAGTGAAAGATATAAATATGTCCATAGTGACTTTTGTTTTTTGAACACGTGCCTTTACCCACAGCTGACTGATATCCCGCAATACGGCAAACTGCTTCACGCAAGATAAGACTAATCCCCATAAACCATCACTCGAAGACGCGAAGATGTGGAGCGTTCCACCAATCAGAGACCGGGAAAGAAGCACGCCCCCAGTTCATGAGAGTCATGACTTGAGCTTCAGCATCAAAGTGTAGATTCGGCGTTTGTGACATAAACGTGCCGGGCATAGTGCTCCAATTGGTGTACTAAGTCTAAATAGCCAGTAACTTATCAAAATTCGTTGTGAAGGTTAGGTTAGGTTGTTGGGCTCCTGTTTCCGCATTTAGACGCGTAAGTGGTCCTTTATGCGTGCTTAATTCGCTTGTAGTTTTTTTTTTCTTACTTGTAATACAAATGAAGTGCAAAGGGTGATTAATGGAAGACTGATAATATTACCTTTGTTCGATGAATAGGTATGTGGTAGAAGTAATGAATTCGGTGCGGTTCGAACTTAAAGTGGATAGGTATCTGAAACATGTAACTCTAAATTTTTTATGACTATTTCTTTTTTCTGGCCCTGGTTTGGGAGGTTGGAAAACCAACCACTCTTTGTCTCAGACAAGTATGACATACGACACTACATATTGATGAAACGCATTTTTCTTTAACGTTTTCGGAGACGCCCAATCCACAGACACATTATCATGCCTCCGCACATGAGCGGCCCATGCCTTCCTCACAGACATGTCAAAGACATTAGCAGACTTGATAAAGAGATCTCGCTAAGTCCTAGGCAAATACGCAGATAAGTCTTTTTGTGCCGTAAACTCCTGTGCTGTATAGGCATGTTTTAGTTGCATGACTAGTGGAAAAGAGGTGATGATGCAAATGTTCGCTGTTTCTATATAGGTATCGAAATATTAGTCTAAAAGTAAATATAAGTACTTATAATTTAACAAATTAATTAAATATAAGAAAGATCATAGCAACAAATGTCTGTTTTGTACAATAAAAAGTAAAACTACATAAATTGAAAATAAATAAAATATTAATTGCTTGCTTATCGTATAGTTATTGGCCAACCTACTTGCTAGAGTTGTTCAGGCCGCCCATAGGCCTTCTGTCATGGCTTAACGACTGCTGTCGAACGACAACAACCGGGACCAACTACTTAACGTGCTCTCCGAGGCACGGAGGAGCTCAGATGAAATATGCCACAAACGGTTACCCATCCAGGTACCGACCGCGCCAACGTCGCTTAACCTGCACGACCTTTCTGACCGTGCTCGCAACTAGGCTACGATGGCTTTAACAGACGCGAGAAACCAAAAGATTAGTTCCACTGGAGATCGATTCCACTAAATACAACGTAACTAAATAGAATCTAAACTGCATCGTTATGACATGTTTCGTATGCTAAAAAGAGAGAGAGAGACAGGGAAGAACATCTAGGTAGGTATATACATATAGTTCTCGAGCTACCTAGGGAAGACACACGGAAAGATACACGGCTAAGTCGAAACAAGGCCATTTTCTCGTAAACTATGCATGCTAGCAATGTGTGAGTGCGACCTACAGGTACAGTACCCAAAACGAATTTTAAAATCTGAAATGAATAATATCGCACAGACATAAGGTTGAGATTTAATCGAAGATTTTTGATAGATGGCTTAGGTTGTGGTTGGCTGTACATCTAAAGTGCCCGGTGTAATTTTTTGGAACCCAAAAGTAAATTTCCGTCGTTTAATAAACGAATTAATATCTTGTTAGTTGTAAACAAACTTGTTGCTCACTAATTTTATTTACTTTAATTATAACCTATGCTTAAGTTCCTACTGGTGTATGGACTATGAATCCTTTGTAATCTTACCGCACAAATAAACTATTCTTATTCTTGTTAAGTTACATTTAGTTTTTATTTGTGTACATTTTCTTTCCTTCTGTAATTATAATATAAATAATTTTAAGCTGTAAATATATAGAAGTAATGAAATATGTAATTATATCTTGTTATTTAAACAATCTCGTAGAAATGTAACTTCAATTTAATGATTCTTGGTCTATTAAGCATTTAAGTTTATGTATAACTGTTGTCTTGTTTAAGCTCCCCGTTTTCGAGTAAAACTGTGATTTTTTTAAACTGGCAATTGGGACAATTAATACACTTTTCGTGGAGGCAAATAAGACGTCTCAACTGCCCCGAGGATTTGTGATTTTTCGTATAGTTCTATCCTGACAATAAAAAAATACTTTTAGTAACAATTTTGTTTTCCGGTTTGTGAAATCGTGAAGAATTTGGTCAGTGAAAATTATAATACCGACCACAAATAGAACAGAACAATACGATTTCGACTCGCATTTGACAACAGCTTTTTGTTTCTGTAGATGAACCATGGTCTGTTTAATTTGAATAATTTCAGCTCACATTTGACAGCTTTTGTTTTAGATTCCTCGAAATAGAGGACGATGTAACAGTAAAAAATCTCCTCCTCTAGTCCTCCGACTAGGTTCGTTCTTTATGTAAATTAAACTTATTATGTAGAAATTATACTTATTTTATCAGACGAAAATAAGGTGTTGTTTATTAATTATTTTAAAAGTGTTAATTAAATGTAAATTAACAAACTAGCGCTCTAAATAATTTTATAGGTAGATATTTTATTTACCAAATTTGTTTTTTCTATAGTAAGTAAATATTAAACGTAGAGGGTGAATTGAGACAATGGAGCGATATATTGCCACCATAAACAATAAATTATGAGAGTAGGTATGTAAATATGATAGTTCAAGTAATGGGGAACAGAAATATATAGCTTTAATAGTTTTGCGGCAAATTGCCTGAAAGTAAATGCAATACAAATACGAAAGTAGGTACCGTCGTAGGTAAACACCTGTGATAAAGTGATAGAACTCGCAAATCACCCTGCATGATTAGTAACTAAATAACAGTCTTTTTTCATTATTTATCCTTATCTTAATATAAAAATAATGTATTAATGCAAACAGTGTCTTTTACTACGTTTCGACTCATTATTGGACCCTGTAGCATGTAATCTACCTTATAGCTGTTTGTATTCTTTTGTATCGTACGAGTATATACATGGTATTCATCAAAGACATAAAGGCACTTTTATGATTACCGTAACGGCACGGTAACGGCACGGTAATTATGATTACCATACCATACGTTATTAGAAAACACAACACCCGCGTTTTAAAAATATTTTTAGGTGACTTGAACTCGAGCCATAAATTTATGTATAAAATAAAGTAACGATAGAATGTAAAAAAATATTTAACAGACCGTCAAAAAAACCGTTATTTAAGTTCTTTGTACATCACTAAAAATTGTCTATGTTAACCCAAACAAAATCGTTTTTATTGCAATATAATTATTGGTACTCGTATGATAAAGGGAGATAGACAACATTAACGGAGTATAGCGCTATCTCATTTTCATGGGACATAAAGTGCTAATATTGGCCGATTTATGCAAAACGGCGATGGCGTCGGTCGATTGATGACGTCATCTAGCGACCTAGTCCGCCATTTTGCTTCGCTTTTTCGTTTGGTGATTTGTGCATTGCGAATTTTTGTGTTCGAAGTGGAATAATTTGGTTTTGCAGTTACAAGAACTGTGATAGTTAGTAATTTAATTTTGTTATAATTACATTTGTTTGTGATTTAAGGTATTTCTTAAGTTTTTTCGTGTTCTACGTTACAATGGGCAGGAAGAAGAAGAAGGCTTCGAAACCATGGTGCTGGTATCCTTTTCAAAGTAATTTAATTGAATTAGAAATGTAGTGTGAATGAGCGACCTTCGTAAGTAGGTATTTACTTTTGAAATCGTGTTAGTGGTATTTTCCTTAGCGAAAACCTCAGGTATTGCAACAGGGAGTTCGACGACGAAAAGATTCTCATTCAACATCAAAAGGCGAAGCATTTCAAATGTCACATTTGTCACAAGAAGCTGTACACGGGACCTGGACTGTCAATACACTGCATGCAGGTACGTTAGCGCGGCCCTACCGACTTGGCGCAGCGCCAACCCGCCCACGGCCAATGCGAGTCCTTTTTTAACTCACATTAGATATTTTGGCGCGTCTTACGCGCCGAATTCCCCTCCCATAATAGTATTACTACAATATCGATCCTCATAAATGTATTAGTAAATTAAATTTTCACTGTCCTATTGCAGGTTCACAAGGAAGCCATAGACAAAGTACCAAACTCGCTTCCAAATAGGTCAAATATAGAAATAGAAATCTATGGTATGGAAGGTATTCCGCCGGAAGATGTGAGAGAACATGAGAAGCAGAAATCAGGTATAAACACTTTTCTTTTTGGCCTTCGTCAGTTGATCTTTGGAACTGTATGTACCTTTTTTATTTTTCTATGCTCGGGACACTGTAGTCATAGGTGTAAATTGGTGTGTAGATTGAGTTAGTGTTCCAATTCGACAAAGGTAGGGTAAAACTTGGAAACGGTAATGTTATGCCTCTTTTATTATTCACAATTAATTCCCTAGGTGGTGGCAAGGGTTCAGATAGTGATGACGATGAGCCAGCCGCTAAGAAAAAAGCAACTCCTGCATTGGTAAGAATGTTAATCTTTTTATGTTATCTTAGTCATGTACCCAATTGCAACTACTTCAATGTATTGGTGTGATTTTGCAGGATACTAAAGAACCAGTAAGTCAGAATGATTTATAATTTCTAATCAAAAATCATTTCATTCTTTCCTACCTAGTAATAAAGCACTGAGATTCTCACATAATATGTAATTTTTAACCATTATAGTGCATTAGCGGTTTCGCTTCATAAGAGATTTACACAAAGATCTTGTCAAAATATATCTATGTAATTAATCAAACAACATGTCTATAAAAATAATTTTACTGTTGACAAATAAATTTCATTCCTTTTTTTTTACAGCTGGGGGCCGGTCCATCATCGGTGACCCCAGGCATACTCCCCACCCCCATGGGGCCAGTTCCACCTGGGATGTACCCTGGAATGCAAATGAACCCTATGATGCCTCCATTTATGCAGCCTAGGTAAGACAACTAATCATCATTGCCTTTTTAACCGGCCGATTGAGGGACACTGTTATAAGTTCGACACGTTTGTCTATTTGTCTGTGGCATCATAACTGAACAACATATGATCCGATTTGGAACCGGTAATTTTTTATTTAATAGAGAATTTTGCGAAAGTGTTCTTAGCTAGGTCTGATAAAAATTGGATCAGTGGTTACCAAGATCTTGGAGTACCTTTGATGTCAGATGGGATCTCTGGAACAGTAATAGCTAGATGGTTCTAATTTGATCTCAAATATTAAGCCATGGCAAGGCCGAGCTCCGTATAAGGGCGAAGCCCGGAGCTTCGCACCACATTCAGGCGCCGCAGGTCTAATGTGCTGAATATTCTTAGCCATGTCAGATGAATATAGGATCAGTGGTTCTAAGATCTTGGGGTATCTTGGAATGTTGGAGTATGATGGGATCTCTGGAATGGTACAGTTAGGTGGTTCGAGTTTGAGCTCAAATGTTAATGACTATGGTGACCTTCCCACATCTGAAACCTTGAGGATCTGATGAAGATCAGGAAAAAGTAAGGGGATCTCCACAAAGGTATGTCGGGGTTCTCTTAAATTTTTAATTTAGTGTTATTCAGGATAATCTAGTTATAAGACATGATTTATTGTCAATCCACTAGTCATAATAAACTGCTTTACTGTCTCTCTGAAAAATTCCTGAGGTTTACTTATACAGAACTTATACATGGTGAAAACCATGAAAGTACCCATGAAAAGGAACAAATTTCATAAAAGAAATTTGTATACCTCAAAAAGAAATTACGATTTATTAATGACAGACAAAAAATATTACATCCAGCCATTTTTGACATGCACAACATGAGTTACTTAATTACAGATATCCATAATTACCATTTACTTGCACTGGTCTGGTACCAATTTGATGACCTGTGATGATTGTTTCAGGATGATGATGCCTGGAATGCGGCCTCTATTCCCTGCTGCAAGCGTTCCAACATCTCAGCCTAACAAACCCACCTTCCCTGCATACAGGTACGATCCATTTGCTATGTTAGCATACTTAGGTCATTGACTTTCTTTTATCAGATTATGTATAAATCGTGATGGATGGTGATTGTGTTCTAGTTTCTTTATTAATTTTATATCGTGTGAAAAAATATATGATCAATTGCTAACAGCTCAGCTAAACAATGAAGTTGGACTATGATTTATTACATGAAATTGAAAACGTTTATTAAGCACTGTGAACACCAGAATATAGAACACAATAAGGAAGTATACAAAGATTAACACATGCAGCACAAAACATCCGGTGTGGTACAGTGCCAAAAAGGGTACACCAGCTCAGCATAATGCTGAGGCAAGCCACAGCGCTGATTTTCAGCTGGCCCCTCAGTCACTGCAGTGAAGAAAGCAAGTGTGTGCGTGTTGTGTTGTATGAATGTGTTTGTTTTTATGAATGAGGTACTGAGTGTGTGGGAGGGTGATGGCATGGCATGTGTGTATTTACGTGGTATTATGTGTGTGGTTGCTAGTTAGTAGTAACAGTAGATGCATAAGATACATACATAGATTCTTTTTGTATAGTTAGTTAGTTCAGTTACTATAGTACTAATAATGCTAGGTTACATAAGTAACACTAATGATTTTGTTGATGGACTCTACACAAAAGAGTGGGATTTGACCTCGAAATAAAACTGTTTACACATGTGTGAATATTGTAACTGTATGTACTACATGTTTCATTATTTGTCTCATTATATTCTACTTGAATACTTGTCCAAAAATTTTGATTCTGTTCTAGTTATACCTGGGAATTTAAAACTGAAAATATAATGGAAATCAACATAACATTAATGTTTAATATTTTATTTTCACCCTTATCAATCAAATATTACTAAGCCACGACTTATGTTAAATTCCTTTTAAAGATTCCAGCAACCTTTTGGTCATTAAAGTTAACCTCAGATTTTTTACACCTCCATTCTTAAACCCAACAGCAATGCAACAATAAGCGCACCGCCAACCACATCCACCTCATCGTCCGACCCCAAGGAGAACGGAGACGTGAAACCCCCAGCGGCCAACTCGTGTCCGCTGGTGACTGCCACAGGCGCTGGCTCCAAGATCATCCATCCTCCTGAGGATGTGTCGTTGGAGGAGATCCGCGCAAGGACCGCCAAGTACCGGCCGAAGCCGAAACCTGATGCTCCTGTTATGCAGCCCATTCCTGCGCCGGCCATGATCACACCAAGCACCAGTCAGGCTGAGGTGAGGGTTTTGAGACACTTTTTTCATAGTCACATTCGTTTATTTGCTGTAAGTAGGTAGGTTACAGCTCTTAAATCATAATACTTTCTGCCACATACAAATATTATTACATTTTTTGTTATAATATTGATTTGGGAGGTTGCTTTGATCCCAGGCTCCCAGCAAGGCTAGGATATACTTATGTAAATCTTCAATTTATTTAAATTTTTATATAATGATAGAGATTCCAAGGTGTCACTTAATTGAAACCATCACTGCCTTATTTATACTCTACAGTTGTCTGAGAGTGAGTGAACGTTTATTTCACGATAATTGTAATAAAAGTATTAAATCCTCAGCATATTGAAGCTGTATGTATGTCTTTCTGGCTATTCTAGTAGTGGAATTATGGTGGTGAATACATTGTATAGAAAACTGCCTATTTGAGTAATAAGATTTTTCGAAAATGCATTCCATTAGTTAGTACACATGGTCACAAGAGTTGTAGATCATATGACCTGTTAGTCAATATATTTTCAAAACTAGGGCAGATTCGTTGGTTTGCAATTCACGGTGTGGTTTCACCATTAGCAAGCTTGGCTTGCCTTGACACAGATTCATTTAGATCAAAAGCAAACAAAATGATAAAGTAAACAAACGCCTACGTAATTTACGTTAACGCAGTGGAATTATAGATCTTTGAAGTTAGTTTCATTTTTATATTATCAAAACACTTATATTCCAAATGTTTCCTATTCCGTTGGCACAAAACTCTGAATATGCTGAATCGTGATTTATTCACAATTAAATATAATGTGATGGAATATATATATAGAATTATTTTGATGTGAACGCCTTCTATAATACTGAACCAAAAACCAAACCCTGGTTCAGCCCAACACTATTCTCCGTAAGGATTCAGGCAATTCTTTTAACTTTGCAACAAATACTGACCTACATGTCACTTGTTGCTTTAAGGGTGGATTGGGGCAGACTAACTGGAGTGGACCACAATGGTGGCCTAATGAAATATATACGGACAGCTACAAGGTAAGAGGGTCGACTATAGGTGTGGACTATGTGGGTGGACTATATCCATCCTTTAGGCCCTTGGCGGAATGAAGGCGCAAGGGGCGAAAGCTGCTGTCATGTAGGCAGAGTTTCACCAGAGCTATGCTGAGTTTTGCAATGAAAAATGTACAAATATGATCGCTTTATTAACATGTTACGAGTAAAATGAAATGAAGTTATCTAATAGGTGCATTTTTTTAGAGACAAGCTTAGCTTAGCCATAGTTGACAGTTTACAGCTGTCTGCAGAGAAACATATACAGGAGCAACATTTATGTTAGGATTTTCTCAGAAACTACTATACGGATTTTCAAAATTCTTTCACTATCGTGTATTATTTCACTTTAAACTTAGACCAGTGTTAGATATTTTTTTAAATTGCTCTAGTAATTTTTGAGAAAATCGCAAACATACACGTTCCTAGTATTGTTTAAGTTCCCCGCCCGCGCTCGCGCCTTCATTGCGGCGAGGCGGTTAGGATAAAGATGGCCTATAGGCCATTTCAGTAGTCCACTTCAGTAGTCTGTCTATACGGGGTACATGGGGTAGGTTTTTGCACCGTCCATTTCTTTTTGTTAGACTGCGATTGATCTAACAATGTGGATTCCATTCTGTTAGACTTGCTTGGTATCTAACAGAATCACAATACATGTAACATACTAATTGAGTTCACTGTCCTACACTTATTGTTTGAACTAGGTGTTCAGAGCTTGCTTGCTTATCGTATGGTTAGTGGCCAACCTAATGTCAGTTGTTCAGGCCGTCCGTAGGCCTCTGACATGGCTTAACAACAACAACCGGAACCGACTGCTTAACGTGCTCTCTGAGGCACAGGGTGTTCAGAGGCAAACCCTAGAATGCTCTTGTTATGCTGAAATAGAGATTGCTGTGTGTAAAATAACTAGTAACTAACCAATACCTAAACTAAACAGACCTTTTGCATAGGCTCAATCTTCTCTCTACAAAGATAGAAAGCTTGGGTTTAGCCTATTAAACCTATGTGTAACTTGGGCCTTATTTAGGGGACAACTAACAGTTGTGATATCTGTTGCCCATACCATTTGCCTGGTCAGGTCACTTATACACTTAAATGGAGAATGTTTTAACGGCTGGGAGGGGATTTGAAATGGCCCTGTTAAAGTTTGCTATAGCTTCCAACTCGTCAAGTAATAATTTTTGTTTCCCTCCCAATAACAGCATATCTTTCACAAATAAAAATTGTATACTTTTCATTGATTCGATCAGTACGCCAAGTTTACTTATTAAACCCAGTTCCATCTTTGACCTCATCGTCTCTTACCACCAGGTGGGATTGAAAAGTGGGTAAACGCAGGTTTAGTCGTAAATAAAATCTATAAAAAAAATATTCATAGCGATTCTTAACCTCACACTAACATGGGTATTCTTCTTCCCTATGCACCCTGATAATCACGTGTATGAACACCAATGTTGCACTTCATAAAGTCCTCAGTCTAATATCTGACTCCAATAATATAATAAGTTACTACTCGACCCACTATTTTTCCGTGTGTGGGACGGATTATAATACCTACCACTACTGGGCAAGCTTGTCATATTAGGCGACTGACCCGAGTAACTTGCTGGTGGTAGGACCCCTTCAGGCTCCGCCTGGCAACCACCCTTCTATGTAAAGTATCGACAAATATCTTCACTTCGTCTTCGGTATTGATGTATTTCGGCGGTGTTTATAGAAGAGCCAGTGTTCGGCCTCATCGTCACTTACCACCAGGTGAGATTGAGATCAATCGCGTGTTAAAACGTAAATTTAAAAAAATAACTGAACATATGCTCGCAAGCCCTGATTATCACACCTATTGCAACTCCAAATCGCTTTTTCCCCAACACCACCTCCACTGCTAACATGTCTGCAGGTGGCAGCGCACATGTCCGCCGCGGTTGCCGCAGCGGCGCGGCAGCAGCAGCAACACGCAGCCGCCGCCGCTGCAATGCGGCGGCCCATGATGCAGCAAATGATGGGCGTCTTACCTCAGCCGGTCCGCGTCGGCGTGCCGGTGTCCATGCCTCCCGTTATGGGGATGCTGCCTGTCATGCCACAGTTTAACCTCATGCGCCCGCTTCAGCCCGGTCAGTATCCATACGCACAATACTATAACTACCGTTAACGTAGTAACGTAACTAGTAAGTTGCGGGTGTTAGACTGGAACTTCACGAGGTCGGTTCTCTTCCGGCTCGGTTCGCTGCATTCAATCACAAAGCGCTGATTTCAAGTGCATGTGATTGGTTGCAGTGTACCGTACTTTGGCTGGAATCGGATTTGTGAAGTCTGAGGCTTAGAATTTGCAGGTTGTTCTATTGTCTATGATTTAAACATTGTCTAAAGTCATCGTCTAGATTTGTCCTTATTTTGGTGTTATTGAATGTGTCATTCAAAAGTATGTTATCAGTTGTCAGTTTATCTAAACACGCAGCAAAATCCGCCAAGTTCGGGAAAAAATGGCGACGACGCACTGTCTGTGTGTATATCAGTATATGTTTTAGTTTTTCATTTGTAATGTTATTTATTACATATCACATCGTATTGATCAAGACAGTCTGTGCTTATTTATTCCACCTATCCACCACTAGAACACATGTTCCATTGACATTTTTCAACTGTTAATCACATAATTGCTAATCTTTCATTAGTAGATTCAAACATAAAACACCTCAATTCACTCGTGTAGTAAATTAGATTTCCTACAACCAATGTATCAACATTAATATGAACATAGTTGATTTCACAAATTAGTTTTAGACACTCTGACAACCTGTAAATGTCGAATATCTGGGCTCGGTTCCAACTATATCACAGTATAACGTAGGTTATTTGCATTTTGGAAACGTGCAATGATTTCAAAATAACGTTTGTGCTAAGATTCAGATTCATTTATTTATAATATTAAATTACATGTAAAAAAATTAAATAATCCATTTAAAATTAATATTGAAATGTTAAACCAATTAATAGTCAATAATATCAAAAGATTATAATAATAAAAATAATACTATTAAATAGTCGTGTCATGTGGATTTATAATTTTTACATTCGTCAAAGTTGTAAAACGTAACCTATTACTGAAGTAACAAAGCATTCCATAATTATCAGCTTTTACTTACACTTTATTTCCATTTGGGGGGTCATAAGTTTCGTGACGTCACATGCGTAAATCTGAAAGAAGTCATAAATAATATAAAGGAATGGGTTCCAAGTCCATGGACACATGATGATTAAATTTTGTATCGTTCATTTGATTTGAGGTTTAGTAAAAATTTTTTAAAAGCATTAGATAGCGAATGCATTAATGTTGCTGCATCGATTTGATTAACAAAATTAAATGGCATTACGTGAAATGAATTATTTGAAATGAGTTTAAATTACCATTTAGTTTATTTATTTATTTAACACTTTAATATCGCAAAATAATAACGAGGCGAGTTTAATGCCATTAGGCATTTGGGCCATTCAAATATTGTATGGCAGTCACTATGTATGATTACTTAAATTTTATTAGTGGCGATCCTTTCTGCTTTGTTCATCACGATTCTGCTTGACAATTTGATTCTCATCATTTTAGTTATGTATACCTACTTAATACTGTGTATATTTGGAACTGCCTTCTACACTCGCAACTTATAGCTACAGACTTAAGATCGATGTCATAAATACTTAATGAAATGTCAAAACACCCTGTCCTGCTCACTCGCATTCGAATAGACATTTGTGGGCATGATTGGATACAGATCCAGTGTTACGTTATTTGGTTCACCTTTAATGACTGAATTTTAAGCAGGGCAGACTTAAGTTATCCTGTTTAATGGGAGGTTTTCTTTTTGGTTTGTTTTTTGAGTTCGTTTTTGTACTCATAGATGGCTCTCGCACGTAGGGGCGATCTGTCACTCAGTCAGTAACAATTCACACGTTCAAATTGTATCTAAAATGAAATAAATGCGTAGATATAACATAATTGCTATATAACGCGATCTCGCTCCCACATCTAAAGGCTCTCGTGGAACTTCGATAAACAAACTGCAACACTAAACGTTGGCAGTTTTACGGCTCTGACTACCAGCCTTTTTAACATTAAAAAAGACCCCTTCATAGAGCGCCATCTAGCGAGCCTCTTGGAACCAATCGGAAAACCTCTCATTCATTAGTTTATTAGGTTACTATTTTTGATGTTTTTAAAATAAAGACATTATGTTTGTAAGACTGATGTCAAACGTAGGATAAGTTTTACCGTTAATAATGTTGCACTTTGATAGGACATTCTACTTAAGGCAAGTTTGCATTTTTAATGTAAAAATGGTCCAATATTATGCATTAGTCGTTGGAAAATGTTGTACGTAAATGTTAGAACCGAAGACATTTTGATTTTCAAAACGAATAAGACTGCTGTTACGCATTCCCTTTTTATTAAACAAAACATGCATATTTTTGTACCTCTACTATTTATTTGCATTATCAAACACTCTAAAATATTCTACATGGCATTCAAATTCAATGCATTTAATTTTTTTAGGAATGACTTAGGATAACATGGGTGGTTTTGTATTATGATCTTATTTTTTTTAAATATTAGGTCAGTATTTTGTGAATCTGCTCTAATTTAAACACTAGATTAGCAATGTAATAATAACATTACGATTTTAATATTTCATATCGGCGTGGAATTCTTTTTTGATATTGTTTACTTTACTTATACATTTTAGAATAAACTTTTTGTTTGCTTATTTTTATTTTCTGTTCTACACTGCGGCTCGACGGCTGATAGTCGAGTGCCGGATAGATTTAGTTGGTGTTCCACTGTGTAAGATTGTGAATTATGTTTTAAGTGGGCGAGCTCTTCGCTTATTTGCTAAAGTGAAGCAACGCTGCCACGAATGTTCGGTGGGTGACACATTGATCCGGCAAGTCCAACTCGTCAGCTCAACTATGCCACATCCCACCCGAAGTACATCTCGGTTTAAAACCATGGAACGGGTCGATTTCCCATTTATTTCGAAAGTTCTTTCATATTTTATTTTACGTTATTACACCTTTTCATATACAGTGAAATCTATATACACAACACAGTAAATCGCGTGAGTTTTTAGAAAGGGTTTCGGGTTGTTATACTAGTACATTCACATAGCTCGAACACAAACGGTGTACGACGCCTTAGGTAGCGTAGCGACAGACGAGCGGGGGGGTCTGTCAGAGTGTAGCCCCCCCGCGTCGCGCCGCGCAGCTACCTAAGGCGTGGTTTTAAGGTTTGTGATCAAGCTACAGTGAGACGGATACCAATAATGTCCGATACCCGAATCCCCTTCCAAGAACTTATGAACATTATTCATTCATTATTATATTCGGGTACATTTTTTCGATAACTTTATTGCAAGGACAGCCGCGGTATCGGGCGGAGCTGACAAGTTAGGGCTTGTACTGTACTCATGTGACGCGCTCGCCGCCGTTCCGGAGCCGAAGCGTGACGACACGTGTCTATCTCTCTATCTCTCTCTCCATAATACACATACTGCTTGTCCGATACTGACCACTAACCACGGGCGGCCCTAAGACCACTGACCGACCACGCACCCACCGCCCTTAGACAAACCGTCAAGAGTAAAACTGTGATTTTGATGTGCCATCCGCACGATCGGAGGAACGCAATGAAACGAGCGGTAATTTTATTCACATTAATGGATTTGCTTATTGTAGTAGCTCTATCTTATTACTGTCTCGATTTTCTCGTAGTGTCATATGAAATGTGACTTTTTGTCGGTTTACGGGTGGGTACACTAATATTATATTTACGTAAAGTAGTTTGTTGCTTTACAATGTGCATGAACCGAAGAGTTTAATAGTCGTTGGCTGGATCTACGATCGACCACCTCGGAGCACACTGAAACATGCATGACTACGGATACGATTATATTATATCGCCGAGTATTTTGGAAGTGTGATTTTTCATGTGAATTATTTATCCTACCTACCTGTGTTCCTTGCTTACTGCACCTGACATATTCAGTCGCCGCACTCTGCGTACATGTGCCCACTTCACCCCTCATTCCGCGTCGTACGTAGCCGTGACAATGATTTTAATCGTACGTAATTAACTAAATGTAAACAATCACGTGACACAAATGCTAAACCCCTTTTTTTTAAATAAAAAATATCTTGTACTTGACTTATGTTAAAACTGAAAAATATAGAATTTTAGTCTAGAATTCGTAAAAAATAAAAGAAAAGTCGGCATCTCTATTGCGAGGTAGTAAAATGTAGTTATTGATAAATGTTATATTTACATCTTTAGAGCGCGTTTTTTACTAAGTACCTAAATGAATTTCTAAAATTCGTAAACCCTGAGCATTTTTACTTATTTTTTTAATTCCTAATACTAAGACATTTAATTTTATATCCCTCTAAAAATAAATAGAAATAATTCAAATAATTAGAAAGTTTTATGACTTCGTGCAGAGTCAGCCTGGGGTGGTACCACCCTTTTACCCGTTTCCGCTGCAAAGCAGCAGTGCCTGAGTCAGCGTAATTGCCTAATTAGCACTCCATCGAAGTCATCAAGGTTAACAGCGCAAACCTATTTATGGGCTACGGTTCCCACTTACCATCAGGCGACCCGTTTGCTCGTCTGCTCTCCTTAATCCTGTATAATAAAGAAAAACACATAATTTCAATTTCAAAAGCTGTTTCAAACTTTGAACTGTGTACCATAAAACAATTTCCCTCGTCATATTGTACGAACGGACAGTGGTTTGTTTACATTCAGTTATAGTTTTACCCATGCGCAGGCGCACAGAGGCACATGTACGGCGGGTGCGCCCGGGCCGCGCGTTCGGGCGGTGACAGGCGATTGTTAAGCAGTCACAACGGCCTCGCCGTGTGTTGGACCCGGCGGTCCCCTGTTGCTAGGGAATGCAGTCCCGCACTCACGTTTCAATCCCGGGATTTGCGTGGTTAAGATTCGTCATCCCGCGGGATTACAGTATCCTTGTTTAAAGTAATGATTTTGGAGTACCGCGTAATCGGTAATTTGGTAAAACGAATACGGATTTTCGCTCGTTCTTTTCATAATGTATAGTCACTTGTAGGAAATGTTTGTTTGAGATTTTCTCTAAAAAAACTGGACCAATTCTAATGTTCTTTCACTGGCATGTAGTATTAAGTACTTATTAATTTTAATCTATGTAATAATGATAGAATTTTAAGAATCGGTCTAGTAGATTGTGAGGACATCTCAGACGCATTTTTTGTTCCTGTATACCTTTATTTATATAATTTCCCCTGACAATACAGGGCATTGTATATTTACAATGCCATATATTGACAGGGGATATTAATTATATTTATTAGTTATATTTTACTACTCTTATTATTTATTTCGAAGAGTATCAGTGATAGACTTAGTGATGGAAATTAGTTCTTTACCATAATATCTTATCATAGATTAAATCATGTATGTAGTCAATGTTAAACTATTATAGCAAAGAATTCATTTCAATAGCTAACTCGATAATCAGACAATAGATATACCATTTTAAAAAGACCACATTTACGCCCCTAAACACGTGATTACTTTATAATCCCGCGGGATCCCATACACGCTCGGGATCGAAAAAAACGATGCGGGATATCGGTCCACCGAGGTTGCATTCCCTGCGTAGCTCGCGCGCGCGTCCCGACGCGTTCTGACCCCAGTTTTGTATGCGCAGGGATGCTGCTACCCGGCGGGATGATGCCGATGGGAGCCATGTTTCCCGGAGGGGTGCCCGGCCTGCCCATGATGCAGCCACGATACCGATAGCCGCCGGTACGTCGCATCACCACCAACGCCGCCGGCAGCCACCGACAACTCATATTCCTACCGTTAAAGTCCAAAAAGTTAACAATTACCGATGTGTTGGCGTAATTTTGTGAAAAAAATTGAAGCTATTTTTTTGCGATAACTGACAATATATGACATTTTATTGTTCTCTAATGTATAATTCAATGTGAACCGTTGCGGCTCTGTTTTCATTCAAAAGTTATTGCAACAATGCATTCTTTTACTGAAATGTTACTATCAGATTGGCAATCGCAGTGTCCTATGGTCGCGAATTTGAAAATAAATAGAATAGAATAGAAAAACGTTTATTTGTTGTCTGCAGCACGCACGCAATTCCACTTATATATTATACATTAATATATAAGTGTATACATATGTATACTATACAATATATTCTTAAACTAAATTAATAATAATGCACGGCGTACATGCTGCAGCACCAAATAGGCTACATAACATCTAAATTCGTATATTTTCCAGATTTTGTATCAACATTTTCTAGAAGCCTATTTTCACATCGCATCTGTTTTATTTTAATAGCAACAACCTTTCAGTTAACTAATGTATAAATAAAAAAAGGTGCAAATAACAGTTTTCTGAAAACCGAGTCACTTTATGATATCATGATTAGACTTAAATAATATACTGTTTCACAGGTTTTTACTGTAATTTATTAATTACGACCGGTTTCGTTTACACGTCTGTAAACGATGTGTAAACGAAACCGGTCGTAATTAATAAAAATACATTAAAAACCTGTGAAACAATATATAATTTAACTCTAATCATGTACTACAAGTTTCACCAAGTATCAACAGCCGCAAGTATTATGAAATCAGTAATCTCCATGAAATATATTGTTAGTTAATAACAAATACCAAATCAGAAATTCCAATTTTGTTATTGTTTTTGGACTTTTAAAATGGCGAGGACTAAACCTACTGCTTACTGTTGACAGAGGCCGGTTCGGTCGACTCCCGTCCGGCCTACGCCGCCAAGAGCGAAGGTAGGCGCTCGATAATAGCATATTATTCGTCGCTTGACCGGTTGTGTGTCTCTTTGCTAAATTATGCGGTGACGGGAACTAACGCGACGCAAGGTAAGGACGTTCCGATCGTGACGTGCCGGTTATGATTACTGAGTCCGACCGCACGCGTCCAAATATATTGACAATTATTTTTTTCTTGTGTGGTTAGTGGCTTTGACAGTTGTTTAGGCCGCCCGTAGGCCTCTAACATGGCTATTACAAACAGCCCGAGAATCCGAAAATATTGATGCAAGTTTGTGGTACCGCAAACGTTTCAATCTTGACTTTTCATCTTCTTTCGAGATTCGAACTAGATTTTTCCCGACCAGAAGGCAGCCACATCGCAGCCCTCTGGTTGGCCTCGAAAAGGTCCTCCCGCGTGCAGGTGGTCGAACACGCGGGACAGCAGAGCAAGTATTCTAATCTTGACTGACAGTATTATACACTTGGCTTTTTTTTACGTATTAGAAGTGAAATAATCGGGTAAAATTGGATTTATTATGGTTTTCAAACTCCTATAATTCAATTTTTTAATTTATAATATCAATTACACGTCAAAGTAGCAATAAACATATTGATTTCATTTCAGTAACAATAACACAAAAGTTAATAATTTCATACATTAAAACATTTTAAATAATAATTAGGTGTATATAGGTCTTAGGTATAATTATTATATAGTTTGATAGGTGATTGGTGAATACTTGAAATTATATTTCAATTGATAGGTGTTGCACGTGTTACAGGCGATAATCCCTGCTCCTAATATTAACAAGGAGGGTGACTCCCATGCGGGAGGTCTGGGTTCGAAACCATGCAATGTCATGTACCAATTAGTTTTTCGGATTTTTCGAAAGACTTACGTACATTTACCGACTGATCTGACGGTGAAGGAAAACATCGTGAGGAAACCTGCACACTGAGATAACCAGTGTGTGAAATGGTTAAGGCAATGGCAAACCATCCCATTAAATCTGCCACGAGAGTCGTTCTATGTGATTAATTCCTTGGAATATTCACGGCCCTCAGCAATTAGGAATACGACTTAGAAGATATATAGAGAGACAAAAACTTTATTGTACACCAATACAGGAAAAGTAAAAAATAAATAAGGCGATCTCCTCCAGGCAACTTCTGAAGTTAATTGGACAAAGGTATTTTTATTTTTTTAATTAAATAAGGAGAGCGAACTCCTTTGTTCTCATAAGGCCAGATTCTCAAAAGGACAGATTCTCAAAAGGACAGATTCTCAAGAAGACAGATTCTCAAAAGGACAGGAGTACACGTGAGCAGAAAAAGAAACGATAAAATTATTTATGATAAGTTTATGTATGATAAGTTTGCCCGAATTGTCATATTATGCACGTCTCAATATCGCAAGCCGTTGCAAGCACTCTAAGACCGATATTTCACTCCTTAAACATTCAGATACAATGTGTTCAATTTTACTGTCTACTAAAATATCACTTTTCCTCCTTCTTTTCAACAGCTGATAGAACGGAATCGGGCAACATCTAAACGAAATTGCATATCAAGGAGATTGCATTAGTATATGCTATGTATCATCTTTATCCACCATACATATTATAAAACAAAGTCGCCCGCCGCGTCACACGTTGTTGCACTTATGATACCAAGGCGTATTTGAAATAACCCCTCCGGACCCACCATACCACTGTCAATGTCCCCTATGAGTGCACCTGTACCATTTCCGGTTTTTTGAGAATCTGTCTTCTTGAGAATCTGTCCTTGTGAGAATATGTCCTTTTGAGAATCTGGCCTTATGAGAACAAAGGAGCGAACTGACCCTCTGATTAACACAGTGATCACCGTCGCCCATAGACATCTCGCGTCACTGTATTAGAGGGTTTTTGATGCCCTGCTAACCTTGAGGACAAATGGATTGCCTCATGTCCCGGAAAATACGCTGGCTCTCTTACCCTTCATACCGAAACACAGAAATGCAAGCATCTCTGTTTCACGGCAAATTAGATAAGAGGGTTGTACTACCCCAGGCGATCTTTCACATTAGGATCTACCACCACTAAAAGACGACTAGAGTTTTCAAATTTTCCCTCAATATGCCCTAAGAAGCTGTCAAACCGGTCTGTTCTTCATTTGCCGAGTACCATACGTGGGTTGTCAATGTATTTGGCCGTGCAGACAGCATAAGGATCATGTAGGCGGTAGCGGATAGGGCTCCGGTCCCGCAGTTAAGTGCACATACAGCGGACAGGTGACTCGTCGCCCCCGCCCGGGGCTGGGCC
The DNA here is from genome assembly GCA_947369225.1 of Hofmannophila pseudospretella. Taxonomy (NCBI): domain Eukaryota; kingdom Metazoa; phylum Arthropoda; class Insecta; order Lepidoptera; family Oecophoridae; genus Hofmannophila; species Hofmannophila pseudospretella. The sequence goes on from OX376324.1 coordinate 2,923,322, forward strand.
GGCAGTTCCCTGCTATGGGTGTCGCCACGGATACTTGAGAGCTGAATTCTCTAGATTTCGCACTTCGCATCGCTAGAGTCCAACAAGTTACTCTTCTCTAGATGAGCAAACCAATCGCATTTCATTTCGCCGCAGTCCAAGCTACAATGGATCGCTATGCTGCCCTGATGCTGGAACCACATCTGCGTCTAATGCCGTTAATTAGCGCGCTAATTGACGGCATTAGACTGCGAGTTGGCCCACGCATAAGGAAGCCGCTAGGTGCAACACGTGAATGTCAATAATGTGGCAAAATACCGTCAAATTGGTTTTCTAAAATTCCATGGAAACTAGAAGACCAATTCGACGCGTTTCTACCATTTTCTCGAAAATCCCGATTTTTCACTTAGCGGCTTACTTTCCATGGCAGTATGGTGCGAGACTGCGGCGCAAGCTTTTGAGCTAACTTTTGGAGCTTTGTTATTGCCCACTCCTAACTTAACCATTTCAGTTAGGAGTGGCTTAAAACTTTAAAAAATCTGCGCAATGAAATTTGACGTGTTCCGCGCAAGTGACGGTCACCGCTCAACATCCGTGCCGGCGCCTGTCCCCGCAGGCGACTAGCCACGGTCACAACTAATGTTGTTGGATTGGCGGCCCCCTGTCCTTAGAATAAGTTATGTTAACTCCTTACCGTATCGTATACTATACGAGCTCTCACAAGGCGTGCTTACATTTGTGCGCTTTCGTCTTCGCTTTCGCTTTCAACGTACGGCAGCGACCCGCATGCTGCATCGCATGCGTCCTCAGGCGAACAGAAAGCGAGTATGCGAGTTAGCATGCGTGTTTTGAATGCGACGTTGAACACGAAAGCTCACGAATGTGGTGACGTCTATAGATCGACACAGATTTCAGTAGCTTAACTCCGTTCTTTTAAATTCTCTGGTGACAAGACGTGTGTGTAATTATTATGAATTGTTAATGTTATCTGCCTTGGAATTTTTCTTAAGCATTTCCACATGAAGTCGTGACGTTTGCCTACTCTTGTAGAATTTTGACTATTTTATTCAATAAATGCTCTAGACGATATATTCTCTTTTATTTGGTAATTCCCACTGTTTCAACCTAAGGCTCTATTTACATTGCCGCGGAATGGAATGGAAGCGAATTTTCGCAACGTAATTGTACTTAGCATAATGAACTTTATGTCAATTGTGTAACATACAAACTAAATACGGAAGACGCGCGACCTCTTTTTTGGCTCGTATTTAGTTACACAATTGACATAAAGTTCGTTATGCTATGTACAATTACGTTGCGAAAATTCGCTTCCATGCCATTCCGCGACAATGTAAATTGAGTCTAAGTAAGTTATCTTTTTTTAGCTAATCATAATATTAAATCTTTATTTCAGGCTGCATATGCCCATAGATAAATAGCTTACAGACTAACATACATATAAAAACACAAAATGAATTAAAATTTAAGTAGGTGCGGCTCGATTTGTTGATGACTTTATTGTATCACTATCTGATACAATAGACAGTTCTAATTATATCCTGATCAGGATTGTAAAAACCCTGTATAGAGGGCGCCATTGGTAGTTTTATTATCTGTGTATGTTGTGTGTGTTATGTAGGGTAAAGGGGGGTAATTGCAATAGCGGGGTAAAAGTAATGTGTGTTGCTGACTTTGTCTTTGAGAAAACTAGTGCTGCCATGTCTGATATGTTTTATGTACTCTTTGAACAACGAGGAAACCACCTATCGAAGCTGTTTTACCGACGAACAAATGAATGACAAAAGAAAGAAAGATAAGTAAGTTTTCGGATATTTTTTTTGCTTTTACCCCACATTTGATTCGATACTGATAAGAAATAACAATAATATCACATTTGCCCCTTTTAACCGGGCAAATGTAATAGTTCAAGGTACTTGGTTTCGGATTTCATTAAGTTGACATAGTGATTTTGTTATATGTAATTACTATGCTTTATACATACAATAAATACCAATCCTGAATTGTTAAAGAGTAAGGCTCAATTTACATCGCCGCGGAATGGAATGGCAGCGAATTTTCGCAGCGTAATTGTACATAGCATAATGAACTTTGTCAATTGTGTAACATACAAACTAAATACGCTTTACTGCTACGGGAATTCCCCTAGCTACTTTTCGTTTTTGGCTCGTATTTAGTTTGTATGTTACACAATTGACATACATTACATTTACATGCCGCTGTCGGAAATTTTCTCAATCACGTTTCTTCACGATGTATTCCTGCGCCGTTATAGCGTTTGAGTTTTAGTGTAACCTGGGAATCGGGCAAAAAAATGGGACAAGAATGGTTACTGAAATAAAAGGTCTAGGGCAAGTTACCTTAGGGATCTTACAGGTAATGAATCGAACCTGGATCTTCCATAGACAACCTACATCTTGCAATACCTATCAGTAGGAGAGCTGAGTTATCGTCCCTGTAATTTACGTATGGTAAAGTAAAATAAAACCAGATTTATTAATAAAGCCGTATATTGAATTACAATAATAAAAGGTCTCCTCTGTACACATAACACGTTTATAATACACGACAACTAGTCACTAGAATGCTATACAGGGTCTAACAACTGTATGGAACACTTGCATGGAGACTCGTTATTGATTAGACATCAAGAAATTAGCATTAATTCGCACCCATCAGGATTTGTGTGGGATGGGGAGTACAAAAGGCTGCGTTTTTTGGTGTCGTAAAAATCTTGGTTGATAAGGCTCAATTTACATTGCCGTGGAATGGAATGGAAGCGAATTTTCGCAACGTAATTGTACATAGCATAATGAACTTTATGTCAATTGTGTAAACATATAAACTAAATACGAGCCAAAAAAGAGATCGTGCGTCTTCCGGGGAATCCTCGCGCATTCCCGAGAATTCCCGTAGCGGTAAAGCGTATTTAGTTTGTATGTTACACAATTTACAAAGTTCATTATGCTATGTACAATTACGTTGCGAAATTTCGCTTCCATTCCATTCCGCGGCAATGTAAATTGAACCTAAGGAGTTGCCCTGCAAGTCTATACCAGTATATTATTACACCTGTATATGTATTACCGAACCCTAAAGTTGCATAGATCACAATACAACATACTTATAAATTATAATCGTTATATTCAACTAGTATCACCTCCAAACAAATCTACAGACAACATTCAACCCAATTAAACATTTTGGTAAAAAACTTACAACAGATAATTTCATAATCAATAAAGAAATGATTGCTATGTGGAAACTAATTCATAACTTCATACTTACACGCTAATTATGGCAACTTAATTAATTCTAAAATAAAAATTCATAATGTAATGGGATTTTACTGAGGCTTATATACCTAGGGTGCCTGCCCACCGAGAGGAAGTTATCCGTAATTATAAGTAACGGTCAAAATTGATTCTTATCACTGGTTATTGTACAATATGTAGGTACCTAAGGCAAAATAAAGTTACCAAGAGTGCGTTCCAAAACCAGTTGAAATTATCCACGTTGACAGCTGTACAGTCGACCACAAGCTATAGTATACCATCTGTCAAAAACCTGCGATTAAATCTCAACCTGAGAAATATGATACACTTTAGATTTTGACGTTTTGGGTAGGTTAAGCTGTAGTACATGTTCCATTGCTCGTTTTGAATAAAAGTTTGATAAATTTTCAGCTGTTAACGCGGTAATGGAACATGCACAGTTGCCAACGTGAATTATTTCAACTGGTTACTGGAACGCTCTCTAATTAGTACGATGGTGGTGGCCTTAAAGACTTAGTAACAGTAGTTCCGATCCAGTTATGTGGTAGAGGGTGATTCAGCAGCTATTATAGATGGGTACACAGGTGAGTAAGTACTAAGGATACGACTTACACAAGACCGGAAATCGTGGCACAAAAGAGACGAGGTTCGCCCTGCAGTAGCATTATAAGGGCGGATGATGAATATTGATATGAGTTGAGTGGAACCTACAAAGTAATTTATTTTATTGGTATGTTGTTAAAACAATTGCGCACCGTTTTTGTAGACAAGCACCTATGGATGCTGCAGTATGTCAAAGCAGGAAACTTGTATTCCGAATATGGTATTAACCTATTTTTTTATTGCATCAATCAAATTACATGGACATACTAAAGGATCTAAAATTCGTTTTTCGATATCTCAACTAACATTGGATATATTAATTGTTAAAGTTTTGGACAGATGCTCTGTCCCTTTCTAGCAAAACAGTCCTTTATATGCAGCCAGGACCTGCTTGTATGGCGCTAGAAAACAGTTACGTCATAAAACTTTTTGCCGTTTCTTTCTACCGTTCTGATTTTTGATTGCCTGTAGTTATTGTATTTTTCAACGAATTATAATTCTGTTTATGACTATTTCTTAATTTTTAAGATATGCATTTAATATTTGATACTTGGAAACTACCCTATTGTACCTTATCTGCAGTGCTATGGCAACCAGACTCCAGCTCAACCGTTATGCCGTTTCTTTTTATACGACACAGTTTAAGAGCGTTTTTCCTGTCATGAGGATTTTGCTCGTCATGCGTGCGTCCACAGACTAGCATGCGGACTGTGCTTGCTTGAATGAAAATATAATTTTGAGCATGTCACGCATGACTCTAAAAACATGATGGCAGCCGAGAAAATAACTTAGCATATAACATTTCCCTATATTTGTAAGTAGAGTTGTTCCATGTAGAAACGACTTTCTATGACGAATACATTCTCACTTCGTAAACTATATCAGCTAAGCAGTACAATAAGCTACTTGGTCTGAAATATAAATAGTTTTCAATACATACGCTTCACGGCTAGTAAAAAACTTATTTAAGCATGACCTTTGCAACATAATTATTTTGTCAGTATAATGTATTTAGGGGGTATCGTAAGGTTATGACTTTACCAGTATATTTACATTTTCTAGGTGTGAGCATATTGCATATTGGCATCTAAATTTCTATAGTAATGTTGCTCTTAGGATCTGCGAAACGGTCAATTGTAAATTGCAATTAAAATTAAAGAGAGATGGCGCTATACAAAGAACCGACAGGCGCTTACAACCTTCTCGCTTTTTTGTATTGTCCCATCCTCTCCAATCGTCAATAGTAATTGACCGTCTCTCCAATTACAATTACAAACTTAGCTAGAAGGTTACTAGAACTAAACAACCAATCTTCAACGATATGTATATGATACTGACTGTTCCTTCATAATACAATCCGGTGATTTGAGGCTACAAAAATAATCACAACCTGCTAAGGGACTCTTACAAACCACGGAATTTTTTTGTCTACCATATCGCATGGTTCCTGGACGGTCCCATAGAGTGGACACGCTTGGCACGTTCACTTGGTGTTGATTTAATGAAGACTAGTACAATAATGAATACTCAAATACTGATTACTCTATAGTATTAGACCATTCCCTATAAGAGCATCTTGCGCGAACCGTTAACTTTCGGGTTTACACTAACCCGAGCTCAATTTTGCATGAAAAGCACAGACAATTCACGAGTTAATTAATAATTAACCCATAGTTAAATGTTCGCGCAAGGTGCTAAGGGGTAAATGTGCCCATAAACAAATTACGCAAATATTTCTCTTAATTTATACAAAAATGCTGGTCAGTTAGTTTATATACCTACATTTTCATGGATACTTTCACCCCAAGGAATAGTGCACATTCCACAACACGTAAATCTTATAAAATCGTTCACATTCACCATTATTCTAAAGTACCATCAATGGAACACATTGCACTATCAAAGTTAAGATACTTGATCGAACTATTGCGAAAATTTCACCTACACGACTGTATGCGGCAGTTTTCACTTTAACTCTGGTCAAGGCAACTTTTATCGTTAGTTCGTTTCTAGTATAATATTATCAAATCAATCAATGGTTCACGCTCGAAAATTCTATATTCCTGGGAAAAAGGACACTAGACTCGTAAGAGCATTTTTAGAGTCGTGCGGGTTCGTTCCGCATGTTAGGATGACAGCATTAAATTAATTTCATAGAAATACTACCATACCAATTATTGTAAAATTTACCCGCTGTGAAGATAACCTGCTCGACACTGAAAACGCTCTAAATGCACCATAACTTGAATGTACAGCCATGGAATAAATAAATATATAATTAAGTAGCATTTCAATATTCTAAAAATGTGATGTTTAAGTAGTATAGGTATGTAGACAAAATCATTTCAGTAAGACAATTGCGCTATCCGAACACTTACAAGTTTTCAAAAGTCAAAAACATTTAAGAGTGTGTTCCAAAACCAGTTGAAATTATTCACGTTGACAGCTGTACACGTTCCATTGCTCGTTTTGAATAAAAGTTTGATAAATTTTCAGCTGTTAACGCGATAATGGAACAGTTGTCAGCGTGAATTATTTCAACTGGTTACGGAACGCTCTCTAACATGATGACTACCGCAAGCGGATTTTTAGTCTTTTTCACATAGAAGGCACGTCGAACTTTTATAAAAACCCAAATAAACTACGGACTCTCACTGGTGAAAGTCGGAAATCTTCCGATTAGTATCGGCTGAGTCACAGAGAGTACACAGAGGAGGACTTCCGACTTCCATCAATAAGAATCTGTATTTTATTTAGGTTTTTATAAAAGCTCGAGGTGCCTTCCTGTGTGAAAAAGACTAAATCCGCTTGCGGTAAGAATGTTACTCGTACATAGTAATCGACTGCTAAAATTGAATGTAGGTATAAAGCCCCCTACGCCAGCCGATCGGGCGAAGGCGATGTATTCCTGAACACCTCCAACGACGGAGACAAGGACCGAATCTGATCCGGACACGGCGTGTTCGTCCGCGTCATACTTTCAAACCTCTCTCTCATAGCGGCCACATGGCCGGCTATCACGCACTCCTTTCTATCATCCTTCACTTCACTGTCATCCTGAACCTTCTCCGGTAGCTCCGAGTCTGACAACAGCGATACTTCAGACGAAGCCGTGTAATACATTTCGCTGACAGTTTCGCATTGGGCCATTACAGGCTCCGTGTCCGACGTGACTGTTTCACAATCCTCTACTTGCCCAGGTAGAGAAACCTGCGAGAGTGAATCGCTCCATCTCTCTGTATTGTACAGCTCTACTTTCTGCACTACGATCTCCTCCGGACTCACTAACTCTATATCTCTATATTCGTATTGAAAGTCTACTTCTGGCTCTGAACAGTCTACGTATTGGGGCACTAGGGTTGGACTAACGTTGGCTTCGTCGCAGTCTTCGGATTCGTCGTAGGAAGTTTTCATGGTGTCGCAAAGGCGGTTGATGGCGTCGACTACGTCTCTTAGATCGCTGACGTCGTCTTCTGGCATGGTGACTTCGTCGATCGGAAGGATGGTTAAGTCTGTTTTTGTTGGGTTGGGTTTAGCGATGGTGTTTGCGGGGCAGAGAAGGGCGTGTGCGACGGATAAGAGGGCGTGAGCGGGGTGGGAATCTGGGGCGAGATGTGCGGTGGATGCGTTGTAGGGTCTCGCGGGGGGTTGAGCGGGCGGCGGCGGCGCGGGGGCGGGCGCCCCCCTCGCTCGCTAGCAGGCGCTCGAGGTTCCCGACCAGCCCTCGATCGGCACCTTCAGGGGCGGCGGCGGCGCCTGCGCCTTGCTCACTGCGGCCACATTACGACACGTTAGATGACGCAGAAATTCATTGAAATGTGCAGACATGCCTTTTTTAGAGACCGTTTACCTCTCACAACTAAATCATTGTTCTGAGGCTACCTGGGTAACTTTACCGTTCTCAAAACGATGAATGATATCATGAGATGGCGTGCTAACCATCTCATGATATCATTCGTCGTTTTGAGAACTCCTCCAACTCCATAATTTGAGAAGATGGCTGGGCAAAACCCTGTCGGAACATAATCAACGCTAAAGCGGAGATCGATCGTTAGAGTGACAAAAAGACATCTTTACACATTTAAATCATTTATCTCACTACCTTATTTTATTACCTAAAATATCGAGTCAGCAAAATGACCGTGTATATACAAATATATGTTCATGAGTTTCTTATCAAAATGGTAGTCACAAAATGTATCTAAACATTTAGTATGTTTATTTGCTACACGCTTTGTTTTCTAATTGTTTTTATTATTTTTTTACATTCAGTTACCAAACCAACAAGATCAAAGTGTTTCCATACTTCACATGCATGCATGCTGATGATGCTGAAGATATGCAGACGGCAGTAGCGGTGCAAACCATGCGGGTTTCATGCGATGTCTCGTGCAAATTATGCTACTAGAGTGCTTACCAGATAAAGAGGCCGGCTTAGAAAAACTGAATTAATTAGATAAGCTTGTTTAGATAGTCTTATGTAGCTGTTTTTTTAAGTCTCAGATTAAAGGCTTTGGTACACGACAAGGTGACCATGTCAGCCTCGTTAGGGTCACAAACAAAAGGGAAGGGAAGCTCAAGTATTATTAGAGTCAGAACTCACTTTGAGTTATTTTTGTAATTATTTTTAGGGTTTCGTACCTTAAGAGGTAAAAACAAAACCTTTATAATAACCCCTACCCTCAACCCCCTCCCCCCTTTCCCCTTACCCTCGCTTCAATACGGTGATTGATTTGAGAAAAATCAATGACAAAAAATGACCATTTAAATATTTTTTAGCTTTCTTGTCCCACTGCTGGGCAATTTACAATTTTAATTATTTGTTTTATTTTGTATAGAATGTCACTTTTTATGTTCTAATTGTGAAAGCATTATAAAAATTTGGTTAATTTAACGCACACTTATTTGGTGAGCACTCTGTAAATAACAAATTCATAATGCAAGAATGACTCGCTACACATATATCATGCTTTAAAATAAATAGAGAAGAGAACTTACCCATCACATGCGGTTTTCATTCGTAGACCACAAGAATCTAACCTACACTGCATAGTAATTATCAATATAATTGTATTATCGAATTCGTCGACCAATACTACTTGTAGAAATATAAGGCTACTATGTGTAACGGAAAACTAGTAGGCATAATAAGACCTATTATTGAAACACGTGAAATATGAAAATAACACTGCCACCACCGTAAAGTATGTAAAGAATTAAGACTGCGTTCCGAAACCAGTTGAAATTATTCACGTTGACAGCTCGAACATTCCATTGCTCGTTTTGAATTAAAGTTTGATAAATTTAGCTGTAAACGCGGTAATGGAACATGCACAGTTGTCAACGTGAATTATTTCAACTGGTTATGGAAAGCTCTCTAATTGTACATAATTTTCCAGTAACTCTCATGAAAAGTTAATGAATTTTAGTTTATTCTCAACTTATTACCTACTGAATTACAAATAAATTTCCAAAAGTCTAAACTGTGCGGGAAGGGTCAAATTGCCGCTACTAGTGTTTAGTTCGCAAAACGAGTCGAAGAAAACGTGATCTTTCCGCACATGATACACTCGATATCTGTGAGAGAAATTACAATAAATGCTATTTTCAGAAAATTAACGTACAGTTAGCAAATGGCAACTTCTCGAGCACATGTTAGATAAAATCATCCTGTAAATTATGTACAATCTATTCCCATATACATACTGTATCAGGTACTTTTATATGACCACATAAATATACTAAATGTAAACTAGATACGATACGTATCTATATACGATTTACGATAGCGTATACCAGTTTATAAAAACTAGTAGGTAGTATGAAAACCTACTATTATTAACTCGACAACACAAAATACCTTCAAAAAGCACGAGATACACTAAGCGCGCAATGGACACAGGTTAACAATGAAATACTTGACAACTGTTCATAATCATTACTCTTTTATTGTCAAAAAATAAAATTATATAAATATCAAGCATCATACATCACAAATCACAATACCGGTTGCTTCTCCGTACAAAAGGCGTATATCTGCTGGTCACTTGACTTAACTGCGTCACTATACACTACGTCACTCGTGGCAATTTAGCACAGAGTGTCGAGTTTTAATTACCATTTTTTGTTGGGATATGACCACTTTTGAAAATGATATCTTTTAAAAATTACTACTTCTGGGAACTTAACTGCGTCACTATGGAGTGGCAAGTTAGCACAGTGTCGAGTTTTAAGTACCATATTTCGTTTTTTCGTCAAGTAACAACCACTTCTGGAAATGACTTTAATACTGTTATATATTCTGTGCTATCTGTCCGGAGTAGAAACATTGAGCGACGGGTTTGTCCATAGAGTTAATAATGGAGCATATTGTATACAATAAAAAAAAATGATCAATTTATTTGGCCCCTTGTTCAAACACTCTTTGCTAACTTGCCAAGCTAACATATTAAGAAAATACGTTTAAAAACCATTAACTCACCTTACCGCAGTTAAGTCAACGAGCAGCTCGCTTTAAACTAAAATAACGTGAAATAAAGTGAATATACCAAGCTGTCACGTTACATATATTTGCGTAAATGGCACCTCACTATATTAAAAATCACAACATGTATATCCATCTACATACAACATGACCAATGTTTTATAAGTCGTGCGTTTATGGCGTTTATTACACTTATCTATATCAATCAAAGGCGAGAGTACAAAACTGCGGAGCAAGCGTCGCCGGATCGAATCCAGCTTTGGACCATTGAGATGGTAGTTGGAGTGGTTAATGAAGAATATGGGTAATGTGTGAAACATTACCAATATGTTTAAAAAAAATATTTCAGTAATCCATACTAAAATTGTACCTACTGGTGTCGATTCCGACGAAACCGCTAAATCTAAAGCGGAATGAAACAGTCACGCTCATTCATAGACTCAATTTACATTGCCGCGGAATGGAATGGAAGCGAATTTTCGCAACGTAATTGTACATAGCATAATGAACTTTATGTCAATGGTGTAACTAACATACAAGCTAAATACGAGCCAATAAAGAGGTCGTGCGTCTTCCGGGGAATCCTCGCGCATTCTCGAGAATTCCCCTAGCGGTATAGCGTATTTAGTTTGTATGTTACACAATTGACATAAAGTTCATTATGCTATGTACAATTACGTTGCGAAAATTCGCTTCCATTCCATTCCGCGGCAATGTAAATTGTGCCTTATACTTGATTGTATAAGAATGAGCGGGACGTTTTTTGCGATGACTTAATTTGGCGAGTATTCCCCTCTAATTATGTTCCTTTTTAATTTTATCGATAGAATTTGGATATGAATCATGCATCAATCAATATTACAACAAAAATATCATGTTGTAAAACAGAATTGACTTCATATTTTGCTTGAAATAAAATACCTTGATCTTAGTAAGAACTAATTTTTCAATGTATGGATTCTTTATATTGATAATAAGTGTAATAAATGCCAAAGCATTATAAGGGATATTATTGCTTTAATCATTTGAAACTAACTAATCTACATAGAACTATTATAATGACTCAACATACAACTATTATGTTAAACATACTAAACATAAATATTAAAACAATTATATACTCTGCAACTGTTCTGTAAAAAATATTCACCTATAAATACATAAATTTTGGTTTTTGATGACTGAATCAAATGGTTTTAATGCCAATGAAATTTCGAATGATTTTGTTATTATTCATGACTCCCGTGATCCAATTTGAACCCAAATGAGTGAAATTCAGTATTCCGTAACTACAATGAATAGGCCCAAACTGTAGCGTATGGAACACTATGAAAACACTTTGCCTTATCCGTGGCAAATGTTGTACTTGGGAAACACAATTAGTTTTCCTGGAATGACGAACAGTTAAATGCATTAATTCCAAACTTGTAGCTAATTAGGGAGTCTTTAAGATAATTTCACTGTACTTAAAGCCTTATTTATTACAAGATATAAACAAAATGTACCGTAAAAATAATATAATTAAAAATAATGAGCAATATAGAAGACGTCTGTAAACTAAGCGATGCATATGCATAAGAATAAACAATAAATATCAGGGATTAAAAAGCCTAAAATAGATTTTGCGACTGATAAAACCTTCCATGGGCATCGATTCTGGGGTGGCCGCCAAATCAAAAGCTAAACCTAAATAAAACTGTCAAGCTTACTCGTATACAGTTTCGTTTAGCGATCATCCCTAAATTTCTCGGCCATCCCAGAATGGATGCCATTCTATGGCTAATTCGAAATATTCTCCCACCAATCTAGTGGGACAAATGGGTTTTTTTAATTAATACACCCCATCTGCCTGTCCTGCTGCAAATGGTTGCAATTGGTAGATTAAATCCACAAAAAATATGTCACATTTACCTACCATTTCCTATCAACTTATTAGTGGGAAAAATTTATTTATTTTTTGAATTCCCATCTGTTCCAATAATGAAAACTTGGTGGGACAAACGCTAATACGTCGGTAAGTCTACATTAAGATAGTAGAATTAGATTTTAGATATACTCCTTTCCTCGCTCATTAGGGAAGGTAACTATAGAGCACTAATTGAAAGAGTCAAACGAAAAAGCAACTAAGCCTGCTCTATCTACCACAACTTTCCACTATATTAATGTAAACAGACCCCATAAACTTACTCGTTATTCAAAATCTACCCATAGTAAGGAGCATGGACGTACCCAGAGGGAAAATGGGATGGCTATACTACCCCCATTTAAAATCTGGGTTTCTCTCGTGGTGGGATATGGGGTCCCATCCTAAATTCTGGGTACGTTCAAAAAAAGGACGATTTAAAGGTACGAAAACATTTCATGCACAGATAATCATGCACCAAAATGATAATAGACTTCAGAAACAAAATAATACATATCTAAACATTCTCAATAACATCCCATAAGATTTAAAATTTGGTTTGCTTCAAAATAATATTTAGCTTAGACTGACTCATACATTAAGAACCTAAATATTATTATGTCATTTACCACTTGTATTGTACCTTATGCTCTTAAATAAACCTATATGTACAAAGTACATAATACCTACTAGTATATTCATTTTAACGTTTATATTTTATGACTACACGAGCATAGTTATGTGCGTTTTTGCTCTAATTTGTATATTAAAATTATTATAAAATTTAGCATTAAATCTAGAAGAACAGTCGCATATAAGATGTCAGTCAAAATTATATTTCGTTATATCTTCAGTATAATACTATAATGTCGACAATTATCTACAAAAAAAAATAGTTAATTGACATTAAAATTATTATAATTTCTTAAATCCTTATGGATTCATTTAAGTGCACTTTAGTTTCGAATTAACTTTTTTTAGTTTGTTCCTAACTCCTTATTCCCTTGCTTAGGCAATTTTTGTTAATTTCTGACAAGAAATAACACAATAGCATCGATTCTGGGGTGGCCGCTAAATCAAAAACTAAATGAAACTCTCTCATATGCCAGATAGTGTAAGAATGAGGGCGAAGTTTCAAATAGCGATAAAAATAACACTAATATAATTATATTAGCTAAATTTAGCGAGTGGCGAGCCAGAATCGGTGCCATTATTTAATACAATAGATTGGTATTCCCATGTGTTCAAATTACACCCAATTTCTAGAAACATATAAGCTCTTTCCTTAACTTTCATATCTCCCCACGCACACTAGCTCCTACTATAATCATCACTATCAAACTCATCACATCATTACACCACACTCCCGCCCCTATCATAATTCCCGCACTTTCACCACTTCCCGCTTTCACTATCAAACTCCCCGCTTTATATGCCCAACAATCACTTCCCCTTTTCTATAGGGAAAGTTTTCATAGTGAAAGAGTTCTGGCTATCGCAGATTTCCCTATAGTCCATCACCACTTCCACTTTCTCTCTCATCATCACTCCCAACATTCCTTATTTCCCAACAATTCCTATCATAACTCCCCGCATTACATCAATTTATTCATCATAACTCCGCGCTTTCCCTATCGCCCAACTATCACTATCCTCTTTCCCTACCCACAACTTTTTCACTATCATCAGTCCTCACTTTCCCAATCCGAAACTCTTTCACCATCACACCCCGCATTCCCAATTCCCAAACAATCACTATAATCATCACCCTATCCCCATTCCCTATCCCCCTAACTCTTTCACCATCACAACTCCCCGCATTCCCTATCCCCCAACAATCCCTACCATAACTCCTCCCTCCCCCCTACCACCTCACGCGTACTTACCCGCGACGGTGGCGCTGCTATATCCCTTAGCGATGCGCAGGAAGGGGTCTGGCGGCGGGAAGTGCGCAGACGACTGGAAGAGGTCAGTGAACCGTGCGTCGAGATCCGGAGAGCGCATGGACGAGCCGCGGGTGGGGGGCGCGGGGGCGGGCGGCTCGTCGTCGTGGGTGCTCTGGGGACATCGAACCAATAGGTAGATTAATAGATTTTCTATGACAGTGGCGCTAGTTGTTTCCTGTTAAAATTTGCACCGACCCTAAGGGCGCTTACACATGGCGCCGCGGCGGTGGAGTAATCTGCCGCAGCGGCGCCGCAAGTGCTGCGGTGTGACACCGGGAATAATCCCAGCGGCACAGCGGCTTTCACGCCTTTGTGCCTTCCCATTTTAACACACTGGACATCTCAGTGTGCAGGTTTCCTCACGATGTTTTCCTTCATTATTAGAGTATCATTAGTTAGAGCGCAGAACCGACAACCGTTAGGGTTGGGGTGGAAGACATGAAGCATCATTTTCAAGCGATTATCCAGGGCCGGATCAAGGAATCGGGAGCGCATTTGACTACTGGCCTGAAGGGGTAGTTTTTCGACGTTGCAGAGAAACGACCTTTTAGATACTTACGTTTTGTCTAAAATGCGGCGGAGGCGGCGGCGGCGGCTGGTGCGCCAGCGAGGCGTGCCGCGTCGGTGGAGGGGGCGGAGCGCCCGGCGGCGGCGGGGGGCACACGCCCGGCGGTCTCAGGCCGCGCGGTGCTCGCAGCGTGCCTGTACATTATACGAGTGACATTGGCTGCTTTTAAAATTACCGTGCCGTTACCGTCTACGATATTACCGTGGACGTCCACGATTTTATCGTCCACGTTAAATGCTTTTATAATTTATCTACCGGTAGATGGAAAACGGGGCGGGAGGCGCGAGGCGCTTACGCACACATCTTTAATATACAAGTATATACACTCTCAAATTTGATGTGACGATTTCACTGGGAGCCTAGGTTTGCCGCGTCAACGGTAAAACCGTATAAGGTAAAACGTTACCGAAACGTCGACGAAAATTTAAAAGCGTCTTCATACAGTTCCATACATTTTGCTTCCTTGTTAAGTCGTGACGATAAAACATGCCGTTACCGTTCAAAATTATAAAAGCAGCCATTGGGTCATAGTTTCCGTCAGTTTCACTGTCCTTGTGTTCACCAGACTTTTGCGCCGGGGCTACACACGGCGCCAGGCGCTAGAGCGGATGTCTTGAACTAGTGCATTCAACATTTCAATGCCCGACTAATGTATGGGAAAATGTGAGTGCGATGTGAGCACATCGCATGCGCCAATTGGCAGACGCGGTTTCCATATACAACTTTTTTAGCAATCTACATAGGATGAATTTTAAAATCTTTGTTTGTTATGATGCAAACAGGTCGAACCAAACTTATATCCTCGTCCTATGTATAGGACCTTGGGCATTTTGGGCTAAGCTGGAAGGGCATCAGACCCCCTTCCTCTGTCAGTCGGGGGTTTATAAAAACTGGGAATGGGGTATACGATATATTAATATGAGATATATCACCGAAGTGCGATGCGTTGTTTTTGGTGCCGATGTGCGGGATGGAAGGTGCCGGCGAGCTTGGCAGCTGCGGCGGGCGAGACAGGCCTCCGCTCGGCGACGGTGGAGATACTGGCGGAGACCTGGAGTACACACGTTCATTTAACAACTGGTCACACTGTCGGTAGTCTTATAGTCGGCTAAGACGCCGGAAAATATACTTTTCTCAGATGCTCAAAAATGTGCTCAATACATTCGAATTTCGAGCCAGGGAAGTACATACTTCCTGTATCGAAAGCAAATATATCGAGGGCTAAAGAGATTTCATTCGATTCCGTGAACCGGGCGCAGTTTCTTTAGTACGGAAAATTTTCATACAACAGGGTTATTTTTTCGTGTAAATTGGTACAAATGACCAGCACATACCCCCCTCCAAATATTTGCTACTAATAAAAAAGGACCTTACCTGGGCATCCTCATGCTCTGCGCCCTATGCGCAATCTTCCCATTCATGACGAGTTTCTTAGGCGGGGGCGAAGGCCTGGACTCTCCGGGAGCCGAGGCCAGGGTCGGCGGCTTGGGCGCCAGGTGGGGCTTCCCGTGCGATATGCGAGGTCGCTCTGACAGGTCCGATGTAGACAGCGACGACGAAGGGGTCGGCGTTGGTGGTGCTGACGTGAGGGATGTCATGCTCCCGCCTGGGAAATGTTGAAAACGAGGTTTTTAATATTCATTACGCCATTTGGAAGCCGGCATAGCGTCAGTGGCTACTACACTATACTTCGTTTTTTTAGCATCAGAAAAAACTTAAACAAAGAAGCAGTAATCGCAAACCTAAGGTGATGTTTATGCAAAGCAAAATGGTGGTCATGGGTCAGCGCATGGTTAGCGACTATTTTTTTAAATCATTCAACGTGATAAATATTTGACAGATGACACGACATTCTTAATTTAGCCGTATTGTACCACTAAAACGTCTTTAGGTCTTTTATAGTGTAAGTTTTTGAAGACAAATGTTGATTTTATTATCATTAGACCCATAACGTTTCAATATTGAGAAATACGTATAAAAGTAACGTATTAATTACTTAAAATGCCAGACATTGACGGTGAGGTGTTTACGAAAAAAAAATATATGTATGCACATCATATTTATAACGTGTGTGATAAAATACCTAGAACTTGCTTCTGTCTAATGCTAAAAAAATGAAGCACAGACTAGGACGCCGGACTACCAAGCTGGAGGTCCGGATTCGAAACCATGCAATGCCATGTACCAATGAGATTTTCGGATTTTTTCGAACGATTCCTATACGATTTTGATAATACAACTTTCCTGAAGTCCGGAGAAGAACGAAAAATATTTATCATTCTGAATAAACATGTAATCCCCGAGCGATAATACTTTAAAATTCCACACAAACGAAGTCGCGGGCAACAGCTAGTAAATTCCTAATAAGTAATTCCCATATCAAAACTTAATCTTAATTTTATCAGTAGTCCTTCACTGTTCACGCTATACGGCTGTGGAACTCCTTGCCAGTTTCTACCAGACTCGCAAAATCTTTGGAGATCTTTAAAAGGCAAGTGAAGGCTCACTTTCTCGTACTTTGTTTCCTACCTCTTTAAACTTTCCTTCCCTTTTATCTACCCTGGTTGTTATTCTGCTTTTCCTGTATGTTATGTACTCATTATATATTTTAGTTTATGTAGTCTATGTATGTATATCATTATCTATTTAAGTATACATATATATCTGCCTATTTATTTTATGTACTTAGTAAGAATAGTATGGTAATTAATTATCTTGGTATTTATAAGTATGTTATTGTTGTAAAAATAAAATTCTCTTAATAAAGTTTTCCATATTGATTGCACACCTACTACCTCTTTCTCGAAATAATTTCCTCTGCCACAAGGTTGCCTGGAAGAGATCGCTCTTAGCGAAAGGCCGCCTAAATTGTACTATACTATTTCCTTTTCTATATTTCATTTGTTGTTGTTAAGTGTATTTTACTTTTACTTTACTTAACTCAGTAAATGATGGAACTGAGGTGACAGCTGGAACTACACGGCCTATGGCGGCCAAGACTGCTAGTCCGTTCATACCCACCTGACCGACCCTCACACTTACCGAGCGAGGACTGACTGACGTCGCTGCCGGCTGAATGCAGCGAACTCCTGTTCCGCTGCAGCGTGGTGGCGACATGCGGCGGCAGGGCCTGCTCCGACTGCTGCTTAGCTATCCGCTCCGAGACGGAGCTGGTGGCCAGGATGAAGTCCGATGAGCTCTGCAACAACCGTTATAGTTTAGACTTGATGTTCAATATACTAGTCGTGTCGTGCCGGCCATAAAGAATAGCACCACCCCAACTCTTCCCGTGGGTGTCGTACGAGACGACTAAGGGTCTTAGTGGATACTATATTACACCAGCAGATATTTTTATTATTATTATTATTGTTGTGTAGATATTAGGTGTTATTATTTACAAATCTTCGCGCCCTGAAACCAGAAACTGGTATGTCTGGGCGCTGCACAATCCACTCAGTTAAATGAAACACCAAATATAAAAACAACTTAACACATACAAATCAAAAACATGACCGTAGGTAAAAAATTGATAACGACAGGTAGGCATCCATCACGGGAGATGGCGGTAGACTCGCCACCTATCACGTTTGTCCACCAAATCTTACGTAGCGAAAAGACAGAGGAACCACATCGGTGGTTCCTCTGTCTACCCCTTCAGGAATAAGGACGTGAGAGTTTTGAATTATGAATGAATTCAATCTACTGTCTTGAATTCTACTTTCTTTTATTGTATTTATACAATAAAAAAAAAAATATTTTTTGCTCTCTTTAGAGAGCAGACGAGAATACGGACCACCTGATGGTAAATGGTCACCGTCGCCCTCGTCGCCTTCTTCATATCTAGACTAGATATGAAATAAAAATAAAAATAAACTAAACGAAAGAAAACCCTATTAGACATTTTATAAAAGTGATGGTAAATCTATGTTGGCAACACCAGCAGGGTAAATGAGTGTGATATGTAGGCCAAGGGCCCGCCGCTACCATGTTACGTTATTGTTTATTTACTGTGGCAATGTAGTGATACACGAACAAATCAAATAGTATCGCAATCTATTTACGGTGAGTCAATGCAGAGGATGGGATTGTCGAGTCCACTTAACTTTTGTTACCAATGCATCAATTTCCTCTCATGCACGCAAGTATACAAATAAGTACAGTCTACCACAAGCTACAATCTGTCAAAAACCCTTGATTAAATCTCAACCTTATGCCTGCGTAATATGATACATTTCTGATTCTCAAATTTTGACTTTTTGGGTAGGTTGCTTGTACACTGCATACAAACTTTTCCGTGCTTCAGCAGAAATGCAGCAGTGAAATATTATTTTTAGAAATAAATCTAAATTAAAAATTTAAGAAACCCCTAACATACCC
The DNA here is from genome assembly GCA_947369225.1 of Hofmannophila pseudospretella. NCBI lineage: Eukaryota > Metazoa > Arthropoda > Insecta > Lepidoptera > Oecophoridae > Hofmannophila > Hofmannophila pseudospretella. The sequence continues at coordinate 2,942,475 of OX376324.1, forward strand.
TTGTGGAGATCCCTTTACCTGGTCATCATCAGGTCACAAGGTTCCTGATGTAGGAAGGGCCCAATGTCCTAAACATTTGAACTTAAATTTGAGCCATCTAGCTGTTATCGTTCCAGAGGTGTCATCTGACATCAAAAGATACTCCAAGGCCTTGGAAACAACTGACCTAAAATTCATCTGACATGACTAAAATTCATCTGACATGACTAAAATTCATCTGACATGACTAAGAAAATTCTCGACATAATTATTTAAAATCGGATTCGTTAGTTATAATATAATGTTAAAATTGTTATGTAGTAGCATACGTGTAGGTATATTTTTATATATTATATGAGTAGGTATTTTATAGTATAGTAAATAATAATAATTAATCAATCTCTTCTATTTAATTTATATGCACCTGCCTTGCAATATATGTATGACCCAATGGTTAGCTGGTAGAAAATGCCGCATGGCATTAAGCTCGCCTCGTGTACTATTTTTGTGCATTAAAGTGTTAAATAAATAAATAAATGCCACAAACAAACGCGCCAAACTTACAACACCCTAGGGGGTTAAAATAAAACGATACACTATAGGTACATCCGAAATTAAATATAGTACCCGGACCCGTAGTACTATTACAAGGTCTCAAAAATAACGCCTGATCGGTCCAAGGAGGCTTGTCACTAGGTCAATAACAAGCCGACCCAACTAAACAATGACTCATGAACAGTTGATGAGTCAAACATGTGGTCAAACGATGAAAGTCCAACCGGAAGGTTTCTAAGGAAACTGCAGGTTACACAAGTGACTTACCGTAATACAGTGAGTCATTAAGTGTAGGGACACAATTCCGAAATTACGCGACCGAACTTCGGCTCGGTTACGCTCACAGTGCCCGCGACACACCTAACGGAAATTACGTCGCCGAAAACTCATACAAAATCATTACTTGGCGAAGTTCGGCTGCGTAATTTCGGCAAAGTGTATCGCTAGGCTTAGGTATGCTTACTAAGTTCTTAGTTTTTATGCTTAGAACTTCACATACACTGAGCTTAATGTATGGTACCTAAGGTAATGTGCGAAAATTCGCAAGAAAAGTTCGATTATTGTTTTGGATTGAGATACAGCCGCCTAAAATGTAAAAAGTTCGGAAAAACAGGAGGATATAGTACTTAAGATTTATTTATATTACAACTGCATTAACTTTCAATCAATGTTAGATTTTAAACGAATAGTACAATCAGCGAGAAAAATAATATTACTTTTTATTTTTGTCGCAACCATATTTTTTTTGTCAATAAGACTTACTAGCGTAAGGACAGGACAATATTTAGATATGGTACTTCAGATCTGTAACCCTTTTTGATCGGAAAACACAGAATTTCCATATTAAGACCGCCTTTGAAATTATATCTCAATTTGAAATTGTATTTTCACTATAATTAAACTTTATTGTGTGCAATAAACTATATTCTCTTGTTTGTATAGTGTACAGCGGAAGACACATCAAGCTATACTCTGTGGAACCAGTGTTGGGCAAAATTCAATCTGACTAATGATTGAAAACTAATGACTAACTTCGTTAGTCATGCATGACTAATGAATGATTATTGATTAATGTTAATCATACGGAATGATTGATAACTAATTTAGTTTGTGTTAATTAGTCATGATTAAAAATATTTGATTGAAATTGTTGGTAACTTGAAAATTAAGGGATTGGGCGGACTTTCCTCTCGCGCTCCATATTGAATGAGTAATCATTAGTCAAAAGTGTTTATGATTAACACTAACACAACAGATTACAACCATAGAAGTTACAGAAAAATCAATATAAAGTTATGAGCTAGGTCGTAACCCTTAACGTGTAAACACAGCATGGTTAGGAAGTAGAAAATTGATTGTTGTACAAAATTGAGTTGGGAAAAAATACTATTGAATGTAATGACTAAAAAAAACTATATCTATTTGAAAAATAAAAATAATAAAGTAAAGACTATAAAGTAGGTGCGTGGATAGCTCACTTGAGGACATCCTCAACCCGTCTTTTAAAAACTAATGTCCTAGGATCGAATAAGTCTAACGATGGCTTATTGTTGCTGTTCGAAGAGAATTCGTTAAACAATCTACACATTCGCACAATAGGGTTAATGACGAATGATTACTGACATTTAATCATGATTATGAATTTATGACTAACGGATAGATCATGATTTAATTCGTTAGTCGACTAATCAATCGATTGAAAATTTTGACGATTTCTGCCAACACTGTGTGGAACCTTGCCGCAATAAGTTTTTGTTATGATACCTTGATATTCGTATGAATGTTTCAAATAACTTAAACCGACAATAAAGTGTATATCTCCCTACGAAGTTTTTTGCTTACAGATTACGTCTTGTCACTTTGTCTAACAGTTTTTCTTTATCATTTACATAATCGATGACGACACCTGTTAAACTATCAACAGCGATGACTAATCGATTGCTGATGATGACTATGACTCAATCTAAGGCTTCTAAGGACAACTGCAGGTCACACCGACGACATTGTGTGCTAATGTAGAAGTGAGTGAATCATTAAGGATAAGACTTGGGAAGGGCAAGGTAAACGAGATAATACCACAAGTAAATGCCAGTAACTACAACGTGTAAAAATAATTTTAGCACGTAGGTACGCCATGTGAAGCGGAAATTGAAATATAGAAAAGTTAAAAAAAACGCAGCTAGATTCGTACCCGCTACTGTCCTTCCCGGGGCATGCTCAATTTCAACTGAGCTATCACGATGCGATAACTTCTTTGTGTCGTATCTTTGTCCTCTTGGACAGGTTTTGGCCAGCCATCGGTCATGGTCCAACAGAATACCAGCGCTGTAGGCTGTCTGTCTGCAGCAATAAGCTGAGTTGAGGTCCTTTTCACAACAACAGCAGACCATCAGACATGATTTCAATATGTTTTGACTACATAATTATTTTATCATAATTATAACTGTTTCGGTCATTGCTGTGTGTGAAATAAACATATTACTTACTTCGATTTTAGTCTTAACTCTTCGGCTTTTCTAGTGTGATTTAATCTCTATGTTCCATAAAACAATGATAGCCCCAAATGATTACGTGCGTAATATTTCTTTACAGTCTGTAAATAAGGCTGTAAAGGAATAAGGAGGAGTGGTCGTTTTGGGAGTGGTCATAATGGGAAGTGGTCATTACGGGACGAAATCGTACCATCGTCGCTTTACTTAGTAACATTGCTGTATCCATTTTATCTCGTTCAAGAACTTAGAAATATAAAGTTAAAGAGATAACAATAATTACAGTTGTGACAAAAACTATGACAATCTTGTAAATGACTCATCTGGTCATCAACATCGCGACGATGTTATGTTATGACTAATCTTTTTACTACAAATGTTAAATTAACTGTAGTTTAAGCGTTTAAAACTGTACTGCAGTCATTAGTGTAAAGCTTTTGAAGAGTATATTTATTTTCGAGACCAACGCGGTTATATTCTTGTAGATTTCATTCATAGTCTTCGTTCAGATTCCAATAATAGCTTAAGTAGCATGTTTTATTTATGCTCAGATCTGGGTTTCGCGCGCTAGAGTATACGACTACGTACTTTCCTGAACTATTTATGCTAGAATTGTCACTACTACATTTTAAATGCCTCTATGCAGAGTCAACTAGCGTAAATACCGACACATCAGGCACCCATTCAAGTTCTCTAGGCCAGCAGCGCATCGAAAACCCTCTAATAACATTACAGTGAGCATCTATGTGCGACGATGACTAGTTATCATCAGGTGGCCCGTTTGCTCGTTTTAAATTATACAATAAAAACGTCGATCAAAATTGGTTCAGCGATTTTAACACTAAAGATCTAGCCGAGTTCTTCGACACTGGTTTACGAGCATTTATTTATTTCCCGAACACTATTTTTGAGCACACTGCAGCCAACAACGGCCCGGAAAAATAAATAAACAGCAGACATAAAGCAGCTGCAGCGACGCTAGACGAAACGCAGCAGTAAATATTGATATACACATCAGCTGTATATGTATATCAAAAACTTAAGACCAATTGCTTAACTATCTTTTTCTTTCGTTGAAAGGTACGGAGTTCAATTTTGTTATTTATTAATTTAAAATAAAAACTTATTTTAAATAAACAGTGGTGGCCAAGGGCAGGGACAAGAGGAGTAGGTCGTCCAGCAGCCACATATGGCGGTTGGACATCGAAGAACTGGATGCAACTTTGACCGGGAAGGGTTATACAAGAGAGGAGGCTTATACCCTGCAGTGGGACGACATGGGCTGATGATGATGATGATTTTAAATTAATAACAACAACTAAACTCAGCATAAAAACATCCAGCTAACTGTTACTAAAGAATGAAAATTTCCGTCCATATAATTCAAATTCAAAATTCAAATTTTATTCAAAAGCTTATATAATACATAATACTACAATACAATACAATAGAATATAAATTTAAACAAGTAGGTAGGTATCTATTTATAAAAACAAATCCTGGCACCTGCACTAGCCAACGGCTGTCTTGCAGCATGTCAGTCCATACTAAGATAGCCAGCGGGATATGATACTGTGGGTGTACAGGGGAGAGGGTGTATGAAGTTGTGTGAGGTGATGTGTGTGCGTGTGCGTGTGTGTGTGTGTGTGATGTGAGAGGTTAACAAAAAAAAACAGGTTAATATAAAACAGAACGAATATTTAACACACTCAAGGATTTCCTGGCAGTTCACTCCAACTCCAAGTATAGAAGGGCTTACTTAATTATTCAAACAATTACGTGGTGGCAGGGTCATACCTGTCTAGTGGGAAGGATTGCTCCCGGAGCGATACGAATACCAGTAAAGTTATGAATTAATAAGTACAATGTGGTGAATAAGTAATTCGTAGCCAGGGATCGGCAACCCGTGGACCGCGAGCCTCCTCCTTGCGGCCTGCGAATATTTTGTAAATAAGGGTCTTAATTATTTTAATTTCGCACCACTGAAATCTGTGACATCCGCGTAAGCTAGCACAACGCGCTGGTCCACAATAGTACATTATGATATAAGTGCGGTAAGTTGAAAATTACAGCCGAGGCGATATTGCTAGCCCGAGCCGTAGGCGAGGGCTATAAGGAAGCAGAGGCTGTAATTTTCAAAGCGCACGTATGTCATACGACGTTTTATAACATATTTACGAGGAAATAAATAAAACTTTGACTTTCTTAAACGAATAAATCTTTAATTACTTGTTAAAGCAGTTATAGAAATTTGAACAATTTTTAAAAGTGATTGTTACGTTGCCAGTTGCTTTTTAGCATTGAATAGTAGCACCACAATGAGCTTGACTTATATTTTTGAGAAAGTTCCATGAAATATGCTAAAAACACATTTTCTGAAAATGAATTTGCATCTTTGCTTGTTTTCCATATGATGAAATTTTGATACGCTTGTAAGTATCTATCGGTCGATTTTTCAGGCAAGAGGCTTAGAGTAGCCTTTTTCGCTGCGTTTAAGACTTGTGGCGGTGTCAAATTAATAAATTCATCACTACTTGACGACATTTTCAAATAAAAACAATACAGCGAAAAGAAAAAGCGCGCGGAATAATTTTACTTGTCCACAAATTAGCGATGCGCGCGCATCAACTTTTTTTAGGTAAAGGTACAAAAACAGCCAGTATTACTAATAAAGTAAATTAATATTTTTGTGTTTTTGTTACAGATAAATGGTTGTAATTTATTGTCAAAATTAATTAAATTAAAGAATTAAATCTTTATTTATTATATTTTATCTCCCAAAGTTAATTTTATTCATAAAATATTGACCACTTTTTTAACATAAAAACTCTTTGCTAAGATTTTAAAAAGTATCGTTCATTTTTAGACGGAGCATCTTAAAAAACCGTACATGTTACTTTATTTAAAAAAACTCGTGCGTTTCACATTACTATAACGCACAAGTGCGTAATGAGATACATTACGATATTGAAATTGGTGTAATTACAGCCACTTTACGAGCAAATATGTTATAAAACACTTTATATTTACTTCGCCGGCCGCGAACGCGATGTTTCGTTCTCGCCCGTGCCGGCAATCGAACGGAATACAATCTAATTTTGACGAATTGTAAAGGCACTTATTCCGAACAAACTTTTTCAATTCTCAATTACAGAAAAAATAAAAATTGTTGTTTATCTCACCGGAGAGCTTAGATTTATATGAGTGTCATAAGAATTTCTACAACAAACATTAAAGCAACCATTCCACAAATGGCCAGTCAAATGCAGTCTTGAAAATCACAAAATTTTGATTCAACTCGCATGCTTATATTCTAAGCTCGCATGTACGAGTATAGTTATTTCGAAGTTCTCATTTAATTTGTCAACTTTTTCTCTTTTTGTTTTTGTCATTTTTCCTAATAAAATGTCAAAATTTAAATAAAATGATGAAGTAATACTTTAGGGAAAGAGAATGAGTAAGTATACAATACATACATACTGTTCTATATAGTGCATTCATTTGATTTATAGCCTGATTGATTTAATTTTTTCAGGTTTCATAACATAGAAAAAATAAATTCTTCCACATAGGGAACTGTTATCTTTTAAGTGCACTTTCAGTCATAAATATTAATGTATTCACGAATTTTGTATCAACGGTAAGAGCGTCGGTGGCACAGTAGCTAGGACACATGCGAGGTCCGGGTTCGAAACCATGCAGTGCCATGTACCAATGAGTTTTCCGTTTTTTTCGAAGACTTACACACATTTACTGAAAAAACGGTTAAGGAAAACATCGTGAGGAAACCTGCACACTGAGATGACCAGTTTGTAAAATGGGTAAGACAATGACAAACCACTCTATTAAATTTGCCAAGAGAGTCCGTCTTTATGGTTAATTTCATAGAATGATCACGATCATCAGTTAGTAATACGACTTGGAAGAATTCACGGATTTTATTTATTTCCCTTGCCCTAGAGGTATAATTATAAAATGCTTCTAATATCTCAAAGTTTGTTTTTGTTGTATGAAGGTTGTATTGTGTTTTAACTTTCATTTCCATAAAACTTCAATCGTATCATGGTGTCACTTCACTATTTACTTTTTTTTGCTGATTAGATTGGCACAGAAATACATACAGCCTATGAATGACCCAATCGACCTACAACAACAGTCGCGAAGGACGTAGAAATCGACCGAAGCAGAGATGTAATTAATTTACAATTTCATAAGCTATTCTGATCACGCTTTTGTCCACGTGAAAAGTCCTAAAACTCTTAGAAAACTTATAATGAATCTTTAAATTTATAAAAACACATGTATAATCAAAAGTTGGAGTCAGATAATAAAATTAATGAGCTAAGATCTCCCGTAATATGAAAACAAGTTGGGGAAGGCAATAGCAAACCACGCAGTCACGTTCAAGACTATTTCTAAAATTAATCCTTCATCAACGATGAAGATCACATACTCTGCCTGCTCGAATCTATGATCTTTCTCTATTCCGATGGTTAGCTTAGTTTTGTACTTGTTTCACATCAAGCTATACCCTGTGGAACCCTGACGCAATAAGTTTTAGTTATAATTCCTTGACATTCGTGTTCGTCTGACTGTGTCAAATGCGTTAAAACGACAAAGTACCAAAGGCTTGATGTGTATTCCACTGTACATACAATAAAGATTATAAAGAAAGACAGATGAATACGACTAAGAAGATGAAAGCAAAATAGAAATTTAGACTTCCTACTCCAATCAAATACTACTAAAGATAATGAGCAGTCTGTGGTTTCGCTATAACAGAGAATATTGCAGAGATAGGAATATTAACAGTGTGGTAGATACAGGGGATATTAACAAACCACTACCTAATGTCGATGTTAACGCCCGCATTAAATTAAAGCAGATGCTGTTTCTTCCTCCAGGTTAATGTAAACAGATGACTGTGAGCGTTAAAAACATTGAACTCTTCACATTCCTTCCTGGATATTAGCAAAAGCATGAATTGTTTAACCATTTAAACCTGTCTGAGGATCGTAGTTCATGGCCCAAGATGTCTCGTTAAAAGGGACAAGGTAACATTAGTGTTAACACACCAATTATTGGTGTGTTTGGACGCCGAATGCCCATTTTCCAAAATGTTTGATATCTTACCAATATTAATAAAAGCGAAACGATATGTCTGTCTGTTACTCAATCACGCCTCAACCAAAATTAATAAACAAAGGTCAACACAGGCGAGCGAAGCCGCGGACATAATACCCGAGACTGTTCGAGAGTTAGAATTCCGCTGAATATTTTCAATTTTCAAGTTAAAACTTACTCGCCTGGTCCTGGACAACAGATGCAAAACGCAGTAGAACAAAAACACCAGAATCTCAGTCAGCATTTTAGAGAAATTGCTGTTGCCTCTCTCGCGAGATAAAACCGCATTGTTCGCGGTAATTCTTATCTTCCATCATTTTATCGCATTTATCTTAAAATACACTTTAATAGATAATGTTGCATAGATAATATTCATTTAAGAATAGAAGGCTAGTTCTACGTTCCACGTTCACGAGGAGAACACTGCAGACGAACATCCCTCTAAAGGACACCAGGTAAACCGAGGCAGTACAGTCGGAATGACCTAAAAGGAGCTTTAAGAGGTCAGGAGATAAAAAAGACTCAGGACAAGCACTCAGACGAGACAGACAGGACGAAAATTAAATTAAATAGTAAAGATAGACAACGAAATAAACCATACAAACATTATTTAAAACTAATGAAACATCGCAGATTCTGAACTATTGTACCACTAATTGGAAAAACTGGATATATTAGGAATCGGAATAATTCAATTAAAGAGAGATTGCGCACACTACCGTTTGCCATTCGCAAAAAAATACATGTCATACCTGGATTGGATGAAAGAAAAAATAGTCTAATAGTCGGGCCTTCGTTCCTTCATGTTTGTTACATTTACATCGGGTCATTTTACCATTTTTTGGGTAGAATTTATTTTAAAAACTTGACACGCATTTTTTGCGGAAATGCGTACGCATTTTTTGCGGAAATGCGTACCGTAACTTCAGGAATTCAAACAGGGTTATTAATGCTTGTCTAAAAAATCCACTTATCCTGTCGGAGACTGTGCGCAATGTCTCCCCTTAAACTGAGGTTGACCTGATTCTTTTTTACTAAATTAAGCTGGCAAATCTAACAACCGAGTAGTAACTTATCTGTTTTGTGCCACTAGCCTGGATGACATGATTAAATGATTGTTTCCACAGACCCGGGACGCGAGTTGTGAAACAGGGTCAGAGCTACGTCCTGAAAAGTGATTACAATTGAGGACGCAAGCGAGACGCGCGTGCTCATGTTTTAATGCGGGAATACACACTCTCCTGACAGTTCTCTGGAACCTGATCACGTCACGGGACTACTCAACGGGACAAGTGGGATTAGAGGCAATCCACCACAGGTCAACCTACCCAAAACGTCAAAATTTACCATATTAACAGGCATTAGGTTGAGATTTAATCGTAGGCTTTTGATATTGTGCCACATTCACGAAATACACGCCCGATGCCATGTGTTTGATCGAATGTTCTTTAGTTCATTCTTTCATCATCATCAGCCTTTTAATGGCCCACTGTTGGGGTACAGGCCTCCCCTTTACACAAGTTACACAAGGGGGGTACGGGCTATGATTCACTGAGCGGGCCCAGTGCTGATTGGTGAATTTCACACGCCTTCGGAAACTTTTTCATTTGCTCAGACAAGCAGGTTTCCTTACGATGTTTTCCTTCACCGTTAGAGCAATCGGTAATGTACGTAACTCTTCGAAAAAAAAACGAATAACTCAATGGTACATGACATGGTTTCGAACCCGGACCTCACACATGGGAGTCCAGCGTCCTAGCCACTAAACCACCGACGCTCTTTCAGTTCATTCTTTACCACTGTTTAATACATTTTTTGTGCATCTTCATGGCCAGGGTCGAAAATAATCGACATGTATTACACGTTCAAACAAAAATGTGTAATGCGGAGACCTTTTATGACCCTGATGATTAGGGTGTCGGCAAATCGGACGAATATTCTTACTGATGATCCGTTCTCAGGGGCCAAATGATATCAATTTGTATCACACTGATTACTTTTTAATGAAAGATACAATATATTGTATAACATACCATTAATGAAGTATCTCTTCTGTAAAGTATCTCGTCCATTTCATCGGCTGGCTCATGATTGTCCACTTCAGCATCGTACACTTCGTTTGATTGATGTTCGACCACTTCGTGAACTAAGTCTTCATCCGCTTCGTAAGTTTCTATTTCACCCATGTCATGAACTTCGTCTTCGTCGACTCCCAGAGTTTGGACTTCCACTTCGTGTATTTCGGCTTCATCCACCTCATTAATTTCAACTTCGTCCACTTCGAAAGTTTCGACTTCGAGAACTTGCTCTTCGTTTACTCCTTGAGTTTGGAGTTCCACTTCGAGTTCTTGGGCTTCATTCACCTCATTAATTTCGTCCACTTCATAATTTTCGACTTCATCCACGTCATGAAATTCGTCTTCGTCAACTTTGAGAGATCGGACTTTAACTTCGTCTACTTGAGCTTCATACGCCTCATTAATTTTAGTGTCGTCCATTTCGTGAGTTTCAACTTCATCCACACCGAGAGCTTGGTTTTCATCCGCTTCGTGTGTTTGAACTATATCCTCTTCGTATTCTTGAACTTCATCCACCTCATGAATTTTAGCTTCGTCTGGTTCGTGAGACTGCACTTCGTGCATTTCGTCCAATTCATGAACTTTGTGAAATTCAATTCTGTCTTCATCATGGACTTCGGCTTTGTTCAGCTCGTCTTCATCTTCTTGTGTTTGGACATTTATCACTTCATGAGATTGAGCTTCGTCCACTTCTTGAAACTGATCTTCATATATTTGATCTTCTAATTCGTAAAATTGGTCTTCTTTAATTTCGGAAGATTGATCATCTTCCACTTCGTGAAACTGGTCTTCATTTATTTCCCGAGTTTGGGCTTCATCCATTTCGTGAACTTGATCTTCGTTCGTTTCGAGAGTTTGGATATCATCCTCATTGTTAACTTGATCTTCTTTCATTTCATGAGTTTGATCGTCTTCCACTTCGTAAAATTTGTCTTCTTTCATTTTGTGAGTTTGGACTTTATTCACTTCGTGATCTTGAGCTTGGTTACTTTCGTAAGTTTGATCTTCTTCGATTTCGAAAAATTGATCTATGTCCTCATCATCAGTTTGGATTTCATCCCCTTCGTGAATTTTGGATTCGTCTACATCGTGGTTTAGAGTTGCGTTTTCTATATCTTTTGTTTCATCCACTTCGGTTATTTCGACATTAAGCGATTCGTCATAGCTTTGGGACCCTTTTCTCTCATGAACTCTGGGTTTTTTCAGTTTGCGAATTGGCGTAACGTCGTCCATTGTTATCAATAAAATGTAACTAACAAAACAGAACTCCAGGGAGCATGTATTTGCTGTCAGAACTATTATCGATAGCAGTAGATAATTTATAATTCATCAGAAAAATGTTCGGGTAGATAAAGATACGGTATCGAGTTGTGATAAGATATTGGTATGGATTATATTTATAACAAAAAATATTTAAATGGAAAATGTTTCCGTTTTGAACATATTGAACTAATTTGCGATTTAAGATTTATGTAACAGGTATATACCTGTATACGAAGCGGAAGCGAATCGAAGGTATTCCGATAGATCTAGAGTAGATTATAGATCCAAAAAATTCATGCTGTAACTGTAAACCATGGCATGAGTAATACTAATTCGTTGGCCTAAACTCGAAAAGAACTCTCAGAATCATTCAAAAAGAGGGATTTTACCTTATGACGACACAATAATACATTAATGAATGATACATTAGTCTAGTTAGCGCCAAATTACACAAGATGGAGCTGGCTGACAGCACATCTTGCAGAGCCTGTGGTGAACAACTGGAGACCGTTTCACGTCTCCTATGTGAATGTGACGCTTTCGCCGCAAAAAGGATGGGTCTGCTAGGCTCTGCCTATCCAGACCCAAGATAATTCAAATCCCTCCCACTAAGAAGCATAGCCTTGCTCATGCATGACATATTCGGTGAAGTGGTCAAGGGATAGGTACAAGGGGTTGAACACAAAAGATCCCAATGGGTCGAAGTGTCGCTAGGATTCCCAGTCCCCATCCAAAGATAAGATAAGATAGCGACAAATTCCGTTTCATGCAAATGGGTTAAGTGACAATTTGCCTGCTAACTGCTCAAACGGTGTAGGAAAACATCGTAAACATTCCGTTTCAGCAAGCTTTCAAAACACTGGGCCCGCACGGTAGAATCAGTTTTTTGCTCCTATATGAGAGGCCACACAGTAACCCAGGAAACTATGTAAAATCCTAAAGATGATATGAAAACAATGTGTCGTTGACCTTAATCATAGGCAAAAAACGAGCAAAATGGAAAGTAAAATACCTAATCAAAATCCGGACACGTGCGGACATCGGCTAAGGATTTATATAAAACCACGTTACGCAATCATTAAGGCAGCTCGAGCAAATCCAATTTAAAATTAAGGCAGCTAATTAAGACCACGATTTATATCGGTATTGTCTGAAAGTTAGTTTAAGGACAAAAAAATTGCAAAATCTGCTTCTTCAATGCCCCATCAGAATTATTGTTTGAACATTTTTGACGACTTCATTGTGACAACATGGGTCTCAAAACCGGTTAAAAAGCTATTAAAGTAACGAAAAATTAATAAAGTTCCTATTTAAAATGTATAAGTGTCACGTAATGGCCACTTTTACTCTAATGGAGGTCTTCGGAAATTATACTTTTCAAAGAAAGTGGGGCAGACCTACCAATTGCGTATGACACAGCGTTTATCGAGTACCTATTTATTGCTGGTATGGTGGAAATAATAGCAAATATCATATCAGTGGATGGGAAAGTGCATAAATGATTACCATGGTTTATATGTAGAGAACTGGAAAAGGTGAAACCAAACTATTAAGTGGGTAAGGCACTTGAATTGACTATACTTGAACGATACAGTACGGAAACCTGAAGACAAGAAGTCATTTTTAATACGTAAATTGTATGGAGATACCAATGGGCTAACAGGTGAATATTTTTATTTTCGAAATTCTAAAAGTTGCCTGGCATAAATTGGTCTGTTTTCTCTGGGTCGCCTTGTAAAAGGAACAAATAAAGGTACCAAATATTACCGTGGCTTGTGGGGACCAAAAATATGTACATCATGTTATTATAACATATATAGATATGTCCTCTTTATGGATGTATCTATGACATACCAGATGAACAAAAAAAGGGAAACGAATCAATCAGTAATAAGGGAAATTCGTATAATTAATAAGCTTAATTAATCAAAGTTCATTACCAGGATTAAGGAAGAACAGGCTTTAATTATAGGTTGACGTAAATACTTATGAACTTACGTCAATTACTTAGATTAATGACTCGCAAATATAAATCCCTTTGTCATATTCCTCGTAAACAATAAGAATAAGCATACTATTCAGAATTTCAAAAATATCCCACCAGTACTGTTGTTGCAATTCCATAAATTCAAGGAAGAACGGATTTTCCTAGAGCTTGCAGTATTTGCTAATCCATCTTTCTCGTGAAACCAAGGATAAAGACCTTCTTACGTTTTCAGAAAATGGTTGTTTATTAAGCCCAGCTCATAATCCACTGCCACCTATATGATCTATTACAGGTTATACAGGTTATCTATGTCAAAAAAACTACCTGATGTAATTGGGCTTTCTGTTCACAAGTTAAAAAACTCCTGATAGAAAATACACTGTACAATGTGAAAGAGTATATGGAGCATTACTTTAAAAAATACACATACAACAACAAAGGGAAACCATAGTGCCTGCTGATGTACATCTGGGTGTGCATTTGTTTTTGGCCAGCTGTGCATTTAATGTCCATAACTTAATAATTTAGTAATCAAATTTTATAACAACAAAGGGAAACCATAGTGCCTGCTGATGTACATCTGGGTGTGCATTTGTTTTTGGCCAGCTGTGCATTTAATGTCCATAACTTAATAATTTAGTAATCAAATTTTATAATAACAAAGGGAAACCATAGTGCCTGCTGATGTACATCTGGGTGTGCATTTGTTTTTGGCCAGCTGTGCATTTAATGTCCATAACTTAATAATTTAGTAATCAAATTTTATAACAACAAAGGGAAACCATAGTGCCTGCTGATGTACATCTGGGTGTGCATTTGTTTTTGGCCAGCTGTGCATTTAATGTCCATAACTTAATAATTTAGTAATCAAATTTTATAATAACAAAGGGAAACCATAGTGCCTGCTGATGTACATCTGGGTGTGCATTTGTTTTTGGCCAGCTGTGCATTTAATGTCCATAACTTAATAATTTAGTAATCAAATTTTATAACAACAAAGGGAAACCATAGTGCCTGCTGATGTACATCTGGGTGTGCATTTGTTTTTGGCCAGCTGTGCATTTAATGTCCATAACTTAATAATTTAGTAATCAAATTTTATAATAACAAAGGGAAACCATAGTGCCTGCTGATGTACATCTGGGTGTGCATTTGTTTTTGGCCAGCTGTGCATTTAATGTCCATAACTTAATAATTTAGTAATCAAATTTTATAATAACAAAGGGAAACCATAGTGCCTGCTGATGTACATCTGGGTGTGCATTTGTTTTTGGCCAGCTGTGCATTTAATGTCCATAACTTAATAATTTAGTAATCAAATTTTATAATAACAAAGGGAAACCATAGTGCCTGCTGATGTACATCTGGGTGTGCATTTGTTTTTGGCCAGCTGTGCATTTAATGTCCATAACTTAATAATTTAGTAATCAAATTTTATAACAACAAAGGGAAACCATAGTGCCTGCTGATGTACATCTGGGTGTGCATTTGTTTTTGGCCAGCTGTGCATTTAATGTCCATAACTTAATAATTTAGTAATCAAATTTTATAATAACAAAGGGAAACCATAGTGCCTGCTGATGTACATCTGGGTGTGCATTTGTTTTTGGCCAGCTGTGCATTTAATGTCCAAACTTAATAATTTAATAATCAAATTTTATAATTCCTTACATTATCAATCTCTAATTTAATAATTCAAACTCTAGTAGAGAAAAATTATTTTTGTAATTTTAAAAGACAAACTTAGTATCAACTAAGTACCTACATAATATTAAGACCACAATGATATGTAGTATACAAACTTGACAAAAATTGTTTTGCCATATTGCCTGCCATGCTATAAAACATTGTATGTATTAGAACAAAAATGTAAATAAATGTACAACTCACCCCAAGCCAACGTTCTTTAAGGATAGTATGATGCTCTTTGGGCATTGAGTTTTAAAATCCTTAGAAAACTGGTGCCAATTTATAAATCCGTTCTGTGTAAATACAGAATGGATTTTTCAGATGGATACTTCAGGTGATTTTAGCTGCTCCCTTTGGTCTATTTCACTAGATCGGTATATATCGTATAACGTTATCGTTAAAATGTCTTTTACCGTGTGGTTCCCGGTTTTCGAATAGGCCACCCCATCTCTCCCCGTGGGTGTCGTAAAAGGCGACTAAGGGAAACGGGGCAGTACCGAACACCGTTGCCTCCGTTTGGAGTGCTGAGCCTCAACCAGAAAGTGGCAATAGCCTGCAGCCGATCCGGCTCCGCACGTATCGACTTGTCGTTCCTGCGGATTAAGTCGGTGAGGTCGAGAGGGTGGCGCGGGTACTGGGCAAGCCCGCGTTTTTCCTTAATTGCGTCCCAGGCGATGCAGCGTCTGTGGAGAGGTTTACCTTCGCGACGCTACTTAAATCGTCTGCAATAGACGTTACAGGCCTATGAAGCTGTCTTATTTGACGATGCGTTAGGTCGCCCCGGAGATGACCGGTGGGGTCACCTAACATACTATTTAACGTTAACATAAGTTTAACATTTAACCTATCTTATCTTATGACAGGGGGCAAGGGATAACCCCAGCGGCACTTCGACCCTTAGGGATCTTTTGTGCTCAACATTTAACCTAACATAGGTGGCATACTATTTAACATTTTTATTTTTTCCTCGCAGCCTGTCCGGAGTCGAATTTGCCCTAGTGTCGCCAAGATACCTACGCTTTTCATCCTTTCATATTTCTAGTGCAGGAATCCTTTGATGACACACAGAATAGACCCTAAGGTACTCTACGCTTCAGCCTGCATCGGTCTTCTCTTTTGCTGCATCAGGATAATCTTGGATGAAAGAAAAAATTGAGCCTGCGTTTGTTCCTTCATGAGGATAATGTTTATATAGTACAGTAGTAGTTTCTAACTAATGTACTATAAATACATTATTTATTTATTTATTAAAACAATGGTTCTACCGGTTCGTACCTATTAACAAAAATCTTGTATTCCTTATCAAGTGAGGGATAGACTAAGTTGTCGCTACTGGTATTATTTCACAACACGACCCAAGAGTGTTATGGATACAGGTGTGCTACATGTGGTCTTCCCGCACGTGATGGACACTATATTTTGTGTTACATCTGCGAGACAAGAATGTACACTGCGGAAATGTGCTACTTCCTGCACAGTTTTCAGTCGATAAAAAAGCCAATTTTTGAGCAGGTGTAACAAAAATATATATGTACCTATATAAAATACTGTAAATATTGTACCTAGTAATTAAGTAATTTAAAAATTATCGTTTTCCTGGACTAAGCAGATAGGGAACAGCATAATCTGTAGCACAAATAAACAAGTGTAGACGGCATTACATTACGAATTATGATAAAATTCGTATCAATCACAAATTCTACACGTGAATTTTAAGTCTACCAGAAAACGTAGTCCATACTTTTGATTCTCAAATTTATATTTTACCTAAGAATTAGGTAATTTTCACCTTTTTTTTTCGTACTGATAATTGCTGTTGGTCCTAATGACCTTTACAGCTTCACCGGGGTTTTTGGGGCGAGCGCTAAGTGCGCTCCAGCCTAGAGAAGGACTTAAAAACTACTATTAGAAGCGACTGCCTAAGGGCACCCAGGTGGGTACGGACCTCGGCTTAAGACGTCGCTGGGGAGGGAGGGGTCGGGGAGAAGCGGCCTGGAATACGCCGATAGCGCGTGTAAGCGCCAGAAGCGGGTCGCCGCCCGCGCTGGCGCGGGCGGTATGTAGGTGCTGTGTGTGAACTACTATCGGGTGGGGGCCAGGTAATTTTCACCATCATTCCTTCATTATCACCAACCAGTCCACGTAGTCACTGTTGAACCTTGAGGTTAGGGAACATAAACAAATAACTTTCAATTAAAAGTTTCGTTAGTCCATCAAAATAATGCACACGGATTTCGAATATAACTTTTACTTTAATGATGTCACCACACTTAGCGACCTTATCTTATGCGCGGGAGTTGATCGCATGACGTCACATCACAGCCATTAAACTCACCATTTTTGTCAACTGGGCGCATAAAATAAAATATTCCACACATCACCGCAAACCCACGGAATATAAAGCAGCAGAATTTATTTAAACAGATTATGTCAACAAAACCGGTTGAGAAGAAATTTTGGAGATTGTACTAAGATGTCACTGCATTAGCTAACAACTCCTTGGCCTAGTGTGACTGCTGATCTGATCAGTAATGTAATAGTCTGCCCAGCCAGGACACAAGGGGCCATCCATAAATTATGTCACACGAATTTCATGATTTTTATAAAAAGTTATTAAAATTTTTGGAACTTTATAAAAAATTGCCTAGTGAACCCACAAAAAAAATTATTAAAAAAACTAGCAAATGTTTGGTAGATTTTCTTTTTGTATTATGTTCCTAAGGGACCAGCCTTTCCTCTGTAAGCATTAAAAATCATGTACAACATGTACTAAATTTAATTCATGTTTTTATAAATCGTTATTAAACAAAAAATTAACGCCATATTTAAATGACTGGCACCGAAAAAAAATTACTACAGAAAGTTGAAACTATAGAAAAAAATACTCCATTTTATTCTGATGCTTAAAAGGTATGACACATGAACTTCTTCTGAATAGTTTTTTTTTAAATAATTTTTTTACGACAACTAATACCAATTTTGAGGACAAATAGTACTTAAAGGATATTTTTAGAAATGTTTGGCCCCAGGTATGATTAAAAATGACGTGTTTAACCACCAGGACCCTCCACCTACGCTCCATGTCTATATCTGAAGCTGTATCTCGAGTCTCGACACGTGAACAACATATTTCGCTGGAACAACCCCACTAAGGATATTTTCGCCTTTCGACCGCGTGTGGGCGCGATTTATTTTTATAGCTTTTTGGAGTATCAAGGTTATGATTGTTATGGACGATTTTTCAACTCCGATATGTGCCGAAATTAATGTAATTTTTGTGAAATATACTGAAGACTACATCGCTTATCGGTAGGCGTCCGATTCTACTAATACACCGAAACTCAATAGAAACTAAATTGCAGACGTGATCTTATCTGTGTGCCACAGATAGAACTTCCTAGTTACCGTAGAATATGTGATGTAAATAAACAATATCTGAAATGAGACTGTAAAATAAAATAAAAAAATAAGACTCACCATAGGCAATGCTGGTTTCTGAACTGGGGGTTGTGGTGGGGGCCCTCTGGCTCTTGATTCACTCGGCTGCCTCTTGACCTGGGGCCTCGCCGGCGGGGGCTCTCGGGGGGCCTCCCGCCCCGCCAGGGCTTCCGATAGCGCCGCTGATAGCGCGCTGACATTGCCGACCTGGCCGCTTTGCCCCCATTGCTTCGGCGCCTTCTCCGGCGAGGGCTTCTGTGGCAACTGTTGTGTTTGCGGAGGTGGATACCGCGGCGCATCTGGTTTTATTTGCCCGTTGGGTGTTGTACCTGAAAGGATGGTGGGTTGTAGGAGGTACTCAATATACATTTATGACGTCTTTAAGTGACGTGGCTCAAAGGTTATAGGGCCGGCATCGGTGCGTTCCATTGGAGGTCCTGGAGCCCTCCAACATGCAAGAGATTAGCCTTCGAGGGGGTTGTATTGTAATGTAGTAATGGACTGGTTTCCGCAACTCGCCAAACAAGCCATCGATAGACTTATTTGATCCTAGGCCATTAGTTTTTAAAAGACGGGTTGAGGATGTCCTCAAGTGAGCTATCCACGCACCTACTTTATAGTCTTTACTTTATTATTTTTATTTTTCAAATAGGTATAGGTTTTGTCATTACATTCAATAGTATTTTTTCCCAACTCAATTTTGTACAACAATCAATTTTCTACTTCCTAACCATGCTGTGTTTACACGTTAAGGGTTACAACCTAGCTCATAACTTTATATTGATTTTTCTGTAATTTCTATGGTTGTAATCTGTTGTGTTTACCTAATAAATAATTAATTTTTTTTAAACTCGACATTTATAGCGCCTATTTTACGTGTGATGGAAAAACAAGCCACCCACTACAGGCATGCTAATCCAGGAGAAGGGAAGGGGTATGAGTGGTTCTGGACCCTCCAACCAAGCAACCATTTCCGATACCATTCTCGCTGGTAGCGCAGCGACGTCTTTATCCAGCAGAAGGGTATCTGTATCCGTTACTAACCATGGTACTACAGTTACTAACCGAGTTACCGGGGTATGCCAGTGCAGTGGGTTTGTGTTCCTTTAGGGTTGTTCATCCGCCAGGACCACAAACCCACCACACACACCGGGAGGCGACTATGTTAAAGATCGAGAGGGTTTTAGTGGGTAAAAATTCTCACATAACCTAGTTTATCCCCCAAAAGGCTTTCTTTGGAAGATATCCGCCTGTGAAGAAAAAAAGGGCCGATCAACCAAGCCAACCTAACTACTATAAATAAAGAACAGCTAGACCTACGGCACTTATGTTGTAGGTTTTCAGATGGTGGAAGATTGAACCAAGATTTTAACTTAACTTTTAATTGTATGGAATAGTTAATAAAGAATGGCTTTTGGGATTTGCGGGAAGAGATTACTTTTAGAGATAAGTCACGCCTTTTGTGCGTCATGTACTTTAATTAAGTTTTAATTATATATATTTTTATATACAAAGAAAATCTACCTAGTTAGAGTCTAATTCTCAATCAAGGCAACAATGCTATTATAGTACAAATAGGTAAGGAAAGTTTGTTTTTGTGCAAGGCACTTCCACCTGGAGTTGAATGACCTCTATAAACAGACAGGATCCAGATAATTAAAGGTAGTTTACTTGTATTTTGTAAATACCTGAGACAGATTTAGGATGTTGAACTAAAGCAATACTTTTAAGAAGTTTTAAAGAAACTTGTGATATAAATAAATCTTTAAGGTATCTTTAAAATTAATAACATACTTAAGTTTGGTAGTGGTAGATCCTAAAGTGAAGGATTGCCTGGGGTGGTACCACCCTCTTATCTATTTCTGCCGTGAAGCAGAAATGCTTGCATTTCTGTGTTTCGGTTTGAAGGGTAAGAGAGCCAGCGTAATTTCCGGCACATGAGGCATTCCATCTTAGTCCTCAAGGTTAGCAGCGCTTCAAAAACCCTCTAATATTAATACAGTGAGGTGAGATGTCTATGGGCGACGGTGACCACTTACCATCACGTGGCCCGTTTGCTCGTCTGCTCTCCTTATTAAATAAAAAAAAAATTAAAAAAAAAGTACTAGGAATTCATAATAAATAGTGCATTTTATTTATTATTAACCAACATCTATAAAAAACAAATTTTAGTCATGTGAATACCTACCTTATAAAAAAAGCATTACTCGAGACCTGTGACTACTTTTATTTTTGTTCTGAATTTTTTTTTTTAATTTGGATAAATAATTTTTATTGTTTAAATTTTGTTTCTGAAATAAGCAGCAATCTTTATCATTTTCATTCTGAAAGATGGCAAATTAAATTTAGAATGTGTAGAAATTCAGTATCCTTTTCATATCTTTAAAATAAGAAGAGGATAGCACAAGTTCCTAGACATGTGAAATTTAAATTGCCATCCTTCAGAATATGGCCACTAGGTCCACTATGGTAACTTAAAAGTGGCACTGATTCCGGGGTGGCTGCAAAATTTAGTGATAATCGCTAAACAAAACCCACTTCCATGAGTAAGTGGGTTACATTACACAATCTGATCGAGACAGTTTAACTTAGGTTTAGATGTAGTTCTGTAAGCCACTCCAGAATCGACACCAGTATAGGTCTAATTAGATACATTAAAATGGTCTTCAAAAGAATACCTATACTAATCAAAGTATGTAATAACGAATTAGACTGTAAACAAAGGAGTTGATAACCACTGTTATCTCTTATCAGCCTGTGATAATGAATCACTCAACAGATACTGGCAAAATAACTACCTGGCACAGTGAATCAATAGCTGTGAAGGGATAAATTATAGAATCAAAATTAAGTCCAAAAGATACAGCAGTCGCATTCACAGCAAATATAATCCACGCGATGATTCCTAGCTCTTGAGCCATCAAGGTTGGGCTGCGTTTACAACGCACTGACTAAATGTCGTAATAATGAATTTTGATGAATAACTTTCCCAAATGTCACACTATGCACCCTGGTTAACTTAGTCTCTCTAATGGCTACAGTGTTCCAATGTGAAAATCTTTATTTTATGTGGATACACTCATAGTAATCGACGTTTAAAAACGTTTATTAGTAGACTGTTTATTTAATAAAGAAGGGATACTAAGTAAAATTAAATAATTATAATTAGTAATTACACAAGTTACATTAAAGTTTTTTGCTACCCTGAATAATTATGTTTTGCAGATTGTAAAAAAATGATGTAAAAACAACTGGTGTATGAAAGGCCCTTCATATTAAGGTTTTTGAATAAATATGATAATGGTTTAAAACTGATTTTACAGGCCTCACATTCAGTCAAAAGCAAAACGATGGTGAATGAAATATATTTTTTAAATTCTATAAACCTCAAAATTTCTCTACACTTATAATAAAATACAGTTGACAAACCATTATTGTTAGTTCAAAAAGACCATACTCTGCTACTTAGCAGCTTAGAACACAAACTCACCTGCCAATTTCCCTGTGGGCCTCAACTTTGGCATTCCACCTGCAAACAGACCACCGAGCCCTGGAGGGCCAGCCCCACCGTTCTGTATCGCAGTTCCACTTTTGACACCATTCCCGATTGGCGAGGCACTACTTGGCACATTCGACACTTTCCCAGGTATGAACGGTACACTTTTGTCCACTGTAACAGTCTTTTTTAGCTTCGCGCCCTGTCTGATTGAGCTTAGTAACGCATTTCTGTTATCTCCCGAGCCACCCTTGGAACCACCACTGAAAATCGGCGGCGGAGGCGGTCCTGGCGGCGGCGGCGGTCCCGGCGGCGGTGGAGGCATGGTTCAACACTATTCACCTCCGACTCACTCCAGTACAAACGGCCATCTACAAGATACGAGTTGTTTTACGTCGCAACGCCTTTCTGTAGGTATGCTGTTTACGTCTTCACAGCAAACAAACACGTCCGCACTCGCACGTGATGGAAACACTCGACAGTCGGAACGTCACACCACATAGAGCCATGCTAATTTACATAAAATACTGAGGAACCTTGCCCCAAAAGATTAATCATTGTAGGAAGTACGTAGGCACGAGAAATTGTTTTTACTTGATTCAAATCATTGTCGTCGATTACTTGAGTTTGAATTTGTATATTACCGTACTCTGCGCGTCTATCATGTGGTTAGACAGACATATAGAAAATAAATTCGATTGAAACTTTTAAAATTCGCACTGAAAAGCGTTTGATGAGCTCGAGAGAATTCGTCAAATTCACAATTTTCACAAATCGAAATATGGCCGACACAGCTGTCAATGTCGTGTTACCAAAGCATAAAAATCCAGCTTGGAATGGTAGAATATTAATTCACACATTATTATTAGAAAATAAATAATGAATTTTGATTTCTGTGGATACAAAGCATGGACCTAATACGTCCATAATACAAAGCAACCATGTTACGCATACAGCAATAAGTTATTTTTTTAGGTAATAGTTAACAAAGAAGGGTAGTTTATATTTATATTTCAAAAAGGTAGAAAACTGTCAAGCACGTGTCGTTTACGCGCTTCATAGAGTTTCGTACTTTTCTATCACAAAAATATTATATTTCATAAATTTTTTTCCAAATTAACTATTTTCGATACACTATGACTTTGTCGAGTCCACACACACAACGACACTTTGATAGAAACTAAGTCCGTTGTAATAATTTACAATGAGAGTTTCATTTATAAACAATTTAATAAAAATAAATAGCCATGTTTAAACTAAATATACATTCGACATTATTAAATAAACAAAAGTAGAGATAACTTAAAAAAATCTTGAGCCAGCAATCGTTGTAAAAATTGACATGACTATGAAAATATTATATTAACTATTTTGTAGAACTGCCTGTGACAGCATCGTCTTCGTGCATCGAAGTGTAGTTCAACAAATTAGAATCATAACTGGCTTCACTGCCACCTTGTGCAAGAAGTGCTGCTTCGAGGGCAGCCCTTTCAGCTGCTGCACGTTCTTCTGCACGAATATACTCTCTTTCCACTTCCAAATCTTCCTTTTCTCTGTTTCTTTTATCTCTCAATTCCATATTCTCCCTATATTTGATTAGTAGTGTTGATAAATACTTTATTGGATCTGCAGGCTGACGTAAGATAACTTCAGCAATACATTCACGTAAAGCCTGACCAACAGTGGTTTTTAGATATTTAAAGTCTTCAGTAACATGAGCATCTGCCGGACAAGGATCAAATAGATCTAAATGACTCCGAATACGGACAAGATTTCCCAAACCGTCGTGCTCATATTCACTAATTGTATCCGGTTCGCGATATATATGTTTACCTTCACTATCAATATAATAACGCCCGAAGTTATCGTAATAATATGTCACACCATCGCGTTCCTCCTTTACTTTCAATAAAATTCCAGATGAGTCCATCATATACTCACTTGCTGCAGCATGGGCTTTATAAACTCTTTGTCTAGTTTTTGAATCATGATAATAACGCCCACATTCATCATAGTAAAAAATATGATCAGCATCATCAGATAAAGGCGCAAGTTCGTTATTCTCATTTACTTGATACAAGGTTTTATCTTCAGGCAATTTATATATTTTTCTACTATACTCGTCAACGTAGAATGTTCCAAGATCATCTGTAAATTCTTCTTTCATTTCAGTGGCACTGAGAATAGATATTATGGATTTGTGACTTCTTTCTCCAAATACTGCTAAATCCCATAAATAACAAAGCTCCGATATTAATCGCTCACGTTCTTCGAGAGGAAGCGAATGGTTAAAAATTCTAAGTTGATAAAAGTCTTTGCATACACACACTTCCTCATCCTGGACTGATTCGTGGAAATGTGCGTCAGAAAAGTCGGATATAGTCGATTTTAAATTTTCAAGGGACGCAAGCCTTCTATCCAAGTAATCTTTTTTATGCTGCAAAGCCATAAGAGCTGCCGAAGTAGGTTCTTTTTCCAAACGTCTCATGCGGTCTTCTAAAACGTTGATTTTTTCAACAATTTTACTTATTTCCAGATTTCGTGTTGCAGTGCAGCGTATCATAGTGCTCAACTGTCTTCCTCTTTCTTTTAAATCTTGCAGCAATTTTTGCGCTGGCTGAGATTGTGACGTTTGCAGTTCATCGACGATTTGTTGCAAAGTTTTTGTTAAGTCTCCAGTAAGATGAGGCACGTTAATGTTAATATATTTACTAAGTTGCATAGATAATCCATCATGGATTTTGTCCAGCCATTGAAGAAGATCCTCTACGGCATCGAATACTTTTAAATGAAATTCATCGTCACCGACAAAATTTCTAAAACACGTCAATTTCTCTAAAAGCTCCTTTATAACATCCCTGTGCATTTCTTCAACAATTTCTAGTTCAGCCTGTACGTGAGCTTGTTCCATGTTAGGAAGCCGTGGGCGGATTTTTTCTATATATCTTTGATAATATTTCAATCTGTAACCCATCGCATCTATTGTGTAGCTAACTGCTTGATACAGTTCTTCTCTTGGTATATCTTTGATAGATTTTTTAAAATTAATTATTTCATTGACTGAGTGAAGCCATCCCAAGTGATATTCAACGATATTTTCTATCATAGCAGACTGATCAATTTTTGAATCACCTTTAAGTAATTTGCGAATGCTACACATAGTATTAAAGACCATGTCGGAATAATCTGTCTTGGTCAAGAATATAACAGGAGTTTCATAAAAATGTTTCACTTCTTTAGATATATCGAATAAAAATTCTATACTTTCTTTATTTTCTGTTTCATCATCCGTAATTTCCATTTTTTTCAGTTGTAAAATTTTCCGCAATTATTCTTTTAGAATTACAGTAATTGGTTTCAACTGGATATCAATGACAGTTTTACGCCATAAAGATTTTTGGAAATTTTCGTAAAAGACTAAAATAATAAATAGGTTGTATATAGATCAAGTAGGTGCCTATTTGAAATGCATTATTGCATGGATAAAAAAAAAAGTCTACCCTAGTCTAAAGGGTCCCGGAGACGGTCAAACGGTTTGATTCAACCATTCCCTAAAACATCCTTCAAACCCGTGACGGTTTGACAAACCGGTTGACGGTTTGGTTCCAACCGGTCAACCGGTTTGTCAAACCGTCACGGGTTTGCCGAATAATGTTTTGGCATGTTTTGGAACGAGATTTTGACTGCAGTATTGTGAAAGTGTTTTAACAGCAACTTAAAACTTAAACGTCAACGAGAAGAAATTCCACAGAGATACTTCTTCTTTCGTGTTGATGATCCGAACTAAATTTTTCCCGACCAGAAGGCAGCACACACAGAGATACTAATATTAGTACTATACTTATACTTAGATGCTGTGAGAAATTTTAACATGAAATAAAATACCTGTTTTTGATGGTTATTGAACGTACCTAACTTTTTTAGTACGGTTTTTTTCCGTATTATTAAAAGAGGTAAAGGGATCCGAGCCCATACAGCCATGTCTTTAGTGAATAATTTTCTTCAATTCTTCATTAAAGTGCTGGTCAAATGCTGAAATATGTCAACATTTCAATGCTGTCGACGCTGGCAGTAATGGTCAACAATTGCTATTATTGAAAAAATCAATGCTTACATACAACATTAAAAGAAGTTGCAAGGTATGTACTACTATTTAGTAAGTATGCAACTTTCTTGGCTGTCTAGGAGAACAGTGTCTGTCTACCATGCTTCTGCACCGTCCAAACCAAAGAAGAAGCGTCCCGGACGCAGTATGGCTCTGCAAAAACCAGCCAAGTATAGGTCGACGACGGTAAAATACGGCATTTTTAAAAGAAAAAGACCACTGTAAATCAATTTGCAAGACACAAAATAAAGTAAAAAATCAATTCAACACAAAAGCGCGGCCTTGGACATAACCTTTAGATTAGATTTACTTTTTTATTTATTAAATGGTAATTGGTAGTTTTTATAAAGTTGTCCTTGCAACCCTGTCCGCGTCTACGGATTTGTTTCCGAAGAGGTCGTCGATGACTTTGCGATTATACAAAATTACGAAGAAAAAGTGTTGCAGTTGTAGTGTGATTTTATTATTTATCTGATACATTTTTATAGTATAAGCGTATAAATATACACAACATGGCCGGTGCGATGTTATTCGAGAGATCGCGCGTGTCGTCGTCGACTACCAGAGACGAGGACGTCCGCATGACCGACAAAATGGTTAGCACTGGCGAGGTGCCCGAGGACGACGAGGAGAACATACGCGCCAAGGAGCAGGGCATCCTCAACCTCGGCGAGAAGTACAAGAAGGAAGGCAAGGCGAAAGAGCTGGCGGAACTCATCAAAGCGACCA
The DNA here is from genome assembly GCA_947369225.1 of Hofmannophila pseudospretella. NCBI lineage: Eukaryota > Metazoa > Arthropoda > Insecta > Lepidoptera > Oecophoridae > Hofmannophila > Hofmannophila pseudospretella. Next base: position 2,969,407 of record OX376324.1, read on the forward strand.
GGCCTTTCCTCAGCCTCATAAGTAAGGCGAAGGCAGCCAAACTGGTGCGTTCGCTCGTCGATTTCTTCCTCGATCTAGAAGCAGGTATCGGTATCGAGGTGCAATTGTGTAAGGAGTGCATAGAATGGGCCAAGGAAGAGCGCCGCACGTTCCTTCGACAATCACTGGAAGCGAGACTTATTGCGTTGTATTATGACACGGGTATGTACACGGACGCTCTGGACCTCGCGACTGCGCTACTGCGGGAGCTCAAGAAGTTAGATGACAAGAACTTACTAGTCGAAGTCCTTCTTTTAGAGAGCAAAACATACCATGCATTGAGTAATCTACCAAAAGCACGAGCTTCACTGACATCCGCTAGGACAACAGCGAATGCCATCTACTGCCCTCCTAAGATGCAGGCGGCATTGGATCTACAATCGGGCATTCTGCACGCTGCTGATGAGCGTGACTTCAAAACTGCTTACTCATATTTTTATGAAGCGTTTGAAGGTTACGATGGAGCTGACAGTCCCAAGGCCCTGACTGGATTGAAATACATGTTACTGTCTAAAATCATGCTGAATCAGGCTGAGGAAGTGGGTACAGTGTGTGGCAGCAAAACGGCACTCAAGTACGCCGGGAAGGAGCTGGAGGCCATGCGGGCAGTGGCCACTGCTTCACACAAAAGGTCACTTGCAGACTTCCAAGCTGCTCTCAAAACATACAAACGGGAACTGGAGGAGGATGCGGTGGTGAGAGCTCACCTCGGTGCTCTGTATGACACTATGTTAGAGCAGAACTTATGTCGCATCGTGGAGCCCTATATGCGTGTTCAGGTGGAACATGTGGCCCGCACCATCCGTCTGCCCGTAGTACAAGTAGAGAAGAAGCTGTCACAGATGATATTGGATAAGAAATTGAACGGGATCCTGGACCAGGGTGAGGGAGTCCTGATTGTATTCGATGAATCACCCTTGGAGAAAACCTACGAGACTGTCCTGGAAACCATCCACCACATGAGCAAAGTTGTTGATACACTCTATCAGAAAGCCAAGAAACTCTCATAGACCTGTCTGTAAATTTGTTGTAGCGTTAAAAAAATATACAATATACTTATATCAAAGTAACCATAAATTTTCAGTTCAAATAATTGTAAATGGAACTATTTTTGAATGAATGCAAAATTTCATTATTCACACAACTTTTTTGTAACGCTGAAGTTAAAATAGAGTTGATAAATAAAATATTTGTTAAATAACGAGCTGTAACAACACTGGGGTTTTCTGGTGACCCTCAGCCTGTAGTCACATTTTAATTAAACTTGTATCATGCAGCAAGTTGTAATGTGTATTTTACTAATCCTTTCATTTTACATTCATTTTTTTAACTTAAGCTAGTGAAAAATTATAATATTCTGTTTTATTGAGAAAAATAAATGAGGTGTTCTCCAAATACCGTTGTTTCACCTTACCGCCCACGTGTTAGCGTGCAAGTCATGTTATTTTAACCTTTGTTTGGCAAGAGAGCATTAAAACTGAGTCATATGTACCATGTACCTATAGAGAGTTGTTTTTAAATGAAAAGTCGGTCTGATAACACTCCAGAATTTAGTTATTTTTAGAACTATTCCACTTCAAATCTGTAAGCCCTTTCAAATTATAGGATTTACTGGAGCATACTTTTAAAAATGCGTATTAGGTTCGGCCTCGATTACAACATAAAACACCTGTTTGCATTGAATATTCTGTAAAAGGGTATTGTCCGACCAGTAACCTTTAAGGTCCGGCAAAACTTGAACACATCTACTTCAAATGAAGATAAAAAGTGCTGGAAGACTTGTTTCCTTCCTCCCAATGCTGTAATCAAATCGCCAATCGCCATATTGCGAAATTAACTATTTGGTTCATAGTGAAACAAACATTCCACAAAGACTGGTTTGTCGTCTTGATGTGATCTGGCATAAATTTTATGGTTGATCGATTTCGCACGAAGTTATTTTTTAGAATTAATATTCGTGCGGTCCGGGTTCGAAACCGTGCAGTGCCATGTACCAATGAGATTTTTCGTATTTTTCGAAGACTTACGTACATTTACCGACTGCTCTAACAGTGAAGGAAAACATCGTGAGGAAACCTGCACGCTGAGATGACCAGTGTGTAAAATGGGGTTGGCACAAAAGATCCTCAAGGGTCGAAGTGCCGCTGGGTTATTCCCGGCCCCCTGTCATAAGATAAGACAATACTATGAGCCCGACCTGATTTTATTTCTTCCAAGACTAAGCAGTTGACAATTTCTATAAACATAGAAGTTTTATGAGTGGTCAAACACTTTGTTTGGTGACTGTCCGAACCAACTTTCGTATGCAAATGTGTTCTACTTCAAAATAATTATAATGCTGGTTACTCATTAGCGTTAGTCGACGCCAGTAATTAAATAAAAATCTAGTATTATAAAAATCATTAGTTTTATTTAAATCCTCGTATACATAACATTACAAAAATAGAGATTAATAACTAATTGTGCATTTTTTTACTAATAATATTAATCTTATATGTTAACACGAAACCATGGCTGAAAAAAAAATGTCTTCCTACCTTCAAGCACGAAACGTTCTCATTAAAATACATGCTATTCCTTTCTACGCCATAGCTCTAGCTAGAGAGATAAAACACAAGCCCTAACACGTTTCTTGCAACTTATCTTAACTGTATCACAGAGTATTAAAAAGTATGATGGTCCCGTTATCACATTACGCACATAAAGACCCATAAAGAAGATATTATAGATAATTATTTTGATATGAATTAAATGGGGGTCTTACAAACTAATAAAACAGCAGTTTATAGTTTGAAAACACAGAAAAATTCCTTTTTATATAATAGTACCTACTCCTTATCTTTCAGCCTTTTAGTAAACAAATGAATTGAACAAATAGTACAGTGGACCGTAGTATACCATCTGTCAAACTTAAATCAAATCTCAACGTTACGTATCTGTATAATATAGTCTATTCGATGTTTTGGAGTAGGTTAAAATGTGGTCGAGTGGAGCGTCAGTGGCGCCGTGGCTAGGACGTCGGACTCTCAAGCTCCCGCATGGGAGCATGGTCCCGATGGTCCGGGTTCGAAACCATGCAATGTCATGTACCAATGAGTTTTTCGGTTTTTTCGAAAGACTTACGTACATTTACCGACTGCTCTAACGATGAAGGAAAACATCGTGAGGAAACCTGCACACTGAGATAACCAGTGTGTGAAATGGGGAAGGCAATGGCAAACCACCACATTAAATCTGTCACGAGAGTCGTTCTAATGTGATTAATTCCTTAGAATGATCACGACCCTCAGCAATGTGGAAAACGACTTAGAAGAAGAAAATGTGGTCGACTGTACTAAATGATGATCAACTGTATACTCAAGTGTACCTATCTCGGAAGACATCAAGATACACTCGGTGGAACTCTGTCGCAATAAGTTTTTGTTATGATTTCTTGACATTCGTATGAACATGTCAAAAAAGTTATAGGGACATAGGCACCGATTCCTGCTCCACCCGTACATAATCTAGTATAAGAATGCGCGTGACAGTTTCATTTAGGTTTAGCTTTACATTTGGCGGCCACCCCAGAATCGAAGCCAATGTGTTGCTATTTAATAGACTATTTGACATTAGTAACAATAAATTATGAGAGTATGTAAATATGATAGTACAAGTAATGGGAAACAAAAATATATTGATTTCCGATCCGATCGATTCGAGCAACTGGTGTTACACACAGTGGACCGTGTGGTGCCACTACACAGTGGACCGTCTGGTGCCACTACACAGTGGACCGTCTGGTGCCACTACAGTGGACCGTCTGGTGCCACTACACAGTGGACCGTCTGGTGCCACTACACAGTGGACCGTCTGGTGCCACTATACATTGGACCAACTGATGCTACTCAGAGCGGAGCTACTCATGCCACTACACAGTGGAGCAATTGGTGCTACTACACAATATACAGTAACTAAGAAAAATCCACCAATAGGATTGCTTAATTTTACCGTCTCGCTTCCTCGCACAGCTTTGGTGGAAAGCCATACTAACACAGTAGACAGTTACTACACAGTGGATAATATGGTGTCACTACACGGTGGACTGGTACTATTGCCTACATTGGAGCAACAATGCGCCAACTGGTACTACTACACAAGTGATGCCACTACACAGTCGACCAACTGGTGCAACTACACACAATGGAGCAACTGAGCTAATACACAGTGGCCCAACTGGTGATACTATCCAGCATTGTTCCTCCTATTAAACGCCTCAGTGTCGGTGGACACGTCCCAGCGCGGTTTCTAGAACCCTGGTGGTGTTTTGGGACGCACGGGGTTGGTACTATTACATGGTCGGTGCCATTACAGAACACAGTGGAATAAATCTGTACTGCTACACTAAGTGGAGCAATTTGTACTACTTCACAGAGTCGACCATCTGCTGCCAATACACAGTAGTAAAACTGGTGTTACTATTCAGCATTGATCCTCAATTCTGGGTGTTTTGGAAGCGCACGGGGTTGGTACTATTACACAGTGGACCAACTGATGATACTACACGGAATGGAGCAACTGATGCTACTACACACAGTGGAGCAATTTGTGCTATTACACAGTTGTAATAGCACCAATCCACTGTGTACTACTACAGCACACTACTGTCTACTGTATGTTACACAGTGGACCAACTGATGATACTACACGGAATGGCGCAACTGATGCCACTACACGCAATTGATGCTATAACAACTGTGTAATAGCACCAATTGCTCCACTGCGTATAGTAGCATCAATTGCTCCATTCCGTTCCACAGTGGACCAACTGGCGCTACTATACGGAATGGTCCACTATGTAATAGTACTAACACACAGTAGACAGTAGTGTTTTGTAGTAGTGGACAGTAGCTCCACTTTGTATAGTAGTACCAAATGGGTACTACTACTACACAATGGAACTACTACAAAATGAGCCAACTGGTACTACTACACAATATAGTAACTAATTAGCGTTGTTCCTCCTATTAAACTCCTCAGTGTCGGTGGGCACGTCCCAGCGTGGGTTCCAGAACCCTGGTGGTGTTTTGGGTCGCACGGGGTTGGTCCGCCCGCGGTGCTTCGAACAGTTGGTGACGGCGCGCGCTATGGCCTCCGCGTCGTCTTCGTACAGCTCGCCGAAGAACTGGAGATAAATAGGTTACAGTTATGTATTGTAAAATAATTTGGGGAAAAAAAGGAATTATATGATTAGACTTAAATAATATACTGTTTCACGGGTTTGTACTGTATTTTATTATTTAAGTCTAATCATAATTATAAGAATCAGAAACCTAAAATGGAAATGGGCAGGTCACATACTAAAACTAGAGGATAACAGGTGGACGAAAAAAGTCACGGAGTGGTACCCAAAAGAAGGGAAACGGAAAAGGGGAAGACCCTATAAACGATGGGACGATACCTTTGCAAAGCAAATGGGAGCACACTGGACGAGAATGGTAAGCGACAGGGAACACGGGAGGACATTGAGGGAGGCCTATGCCAGAGAAGGCAACTACTAATAATAATAATAATAAATATTGACATACCTATAATAATTTAGTGAAATAATGGAAAAATGACATGTTAATTTTATTTTAATTTATCAATGATTGTGTATGAGTGGTAGAATTAAAGGCTGTTTTTATTTTATTTTATTTTATTTTTATTTTAATCATGTACTACAAGTTTCACCAAGTACCAACAACCGCAAGTATTAACCAAAAAAGGAATTAATAAAGTGTGTTGGGGTAAATTCGGATGGGGGGTAAGATCGATTAAATCAAATTACTGCCGAATGTGGCGGTGTTAATAGTGCTAGCAACACTGCTCGGGGAGAAAATGACGTCGCGAGCTGTGTTGCCACTACTATAAATACCGCCAGATTCAGCAGTAATTTGATTTAATCGATCTTTACCCCCCCCCCCCCCCCCCCTCAACGAACCCTAAAAAATATTTGTGTTTTTTAGGATTTTGTAAAATCGACTGCTTTATTTGCAAAAACAAGGCGTTTCCTAAATGCAAGAAACGTGCGAAGATAGAATGATGACGGGCTATAGACTGTTCTATTTTTTTTTGCCGAATTGTGAAAATAGGATAAGAAAAGATAAGATTTATTGTGGAGAAGTTTAGGTAATAATACAATAATACCTCGCTTTACGCGAGGGATACGTTCCAGAGAAAATCGCGTTAAACGAAATTCGCGTATAACGGGGTCTGCTCAAAAATTATGTTTATGTAACAATACATAAACATAATAAATCAATTTTGTTTATTGCAAAATATGAGCATTGGTTTACGAAAATACACGTCCAAAGTCTTTTCCAAACATCGTCTGTCATACCTACCTGGAGAGCCAACATAAAGACGGCAAGTCGCAAAGGAAAACATTTTCTGAGGAATACCCTATTCAGAGCTAACATACAAGGAGGCAAGTCGCACTAGAAATTAATCTGTGGTGTATTCCCCAGTCAGTGTTTGCAGGAAATCGCGTAAAGCGGGGCATTTAGCGCGAAAATTAAAATTCGCGTTGTAACGAATCCGCGCAATACGGGGTCGCGTAAAGCGGGGTATTACTGTAAATACAAATATTGCAGATATAGTTGCATAAACATGTCACACTAAACTCCACCTTCACAGGCATATACACCAAATTCACAAATTAATAAAAACATACATTTATACAGATTATGAAAATTAAAAAAATATAAAAAAGAGAATGTCATTAAAATTTATACAATGTCAATAATATTACATTTGCAAGGGAAGTATATAATCGACGCTACACCACTGGAGATTCGTGGCACCCCAATCTTCTCTGCCAATCCCAATCTCACGTGGATCTCAATAAATTCAGTAACCATGATAAACATCAGTTCAAAAGGTTTTTCAAGGTCATCTGTCAACACACACGAAGGGAATTCCTCTTTAGCCGACGTTTCGTTTTACGTAACAAATAGTTACATTGAAACACATTCAATAAATCATGATTATTTCGATTTTTTATAAGTAAGTAATATGTTTATTTCACACAGAAATGACCGAAACAGTTACAATTATTATGTAATCAAAGGTAAACATATCTAAATAGTGTAGTGGTAGATCCTAATGTGAAGGATCGCCTGGGGTGGTACCACCCTCTTATCTATTTCTGCCGTGAAGCAGAAATGCTTGCAGCTCTGTGTTTCGGTTTGAAGGGTAAGAGAGCCAGCGTAATTTCCGGCACATGAGGCATTCCATCTAAGGCAGTGGTAAATCCTAAAGTGAAGAATCGCCTGGGGTGGTACCACCCTCTTATCTATTTCTGTCGTGAAGCAGAAATGCTTGCATTTCTGTGTTTCGGTTTGATGGGTAAGAGAGCCAGCGTAATTTCCGGCACATGAGGCAATCCATCTTAGTCCTCAAGGTTAGCAGCGCATCAAAGACCCTCTAATATTAATAAAGTGAGGTGAGATGTCTATGGGCGATGGTGACCACTTACCATCAGGTGGCTCGTTTGCTCGTCTGCTCTCATTTAATAAAAAAAATTAAAAAAATCTAAATATGTCTGATGGTCTGCTGTTGTTGTGAAAAGGGCCTCAACTCAGCTTATTGCTGCAGACAGACAGCCTACAGCGCTGGTATTCTGTTGGATCATGACCACGACTTGTAATAAATCAATCATTTAATTTTTCCAACCCTGATTTAGAGTCATTAGTTGAAGCCACGAAGGAACAAACTATTAAGGGAAATTATTTTTTCTTTCATCCAAGTTTGAAGCCGTTACCTGTTTGCACTCGTCACAACACCAGGCGGGCAGTGCTTTCTTCTCAGACTTCTTCCTCACGGTCGGCTCCTTGTACACTGGCTCCACTTTCTCCGGGGTTTTTCTGTAACCGACAATACTTAGTTCATTATTAACATGAAGTAGCGCGTAGCCAAGCTGCGTGCACAATCCAAAAGTTATCGTGCAGGTTAGGCAACGTTGGGCGCGGTCGGTACCAGGATGGGTGACCGCTGGTGGCATATTTGCTCCGTGCCTCGGAGATCACGTTAAACAGGTTGTTGGTCCCGGTTGTTGACGTTCAGCAATTTTTCCCAAACTTCCCAATTTTATATTTTCCCTGCCCATCTCTATTCGGCAGCATTCGTTAAGTCAGAGGCCTACAGGCGGCCTGAACAACTCTGACAAATGGGTTGGCAACTAACCATACGATAAACAAACAAACAACAAACAAATTAACATGAAGTAAGAAACATGCTCCATTGGTTCGAGCATGTGGAAAGAATGAACGATGAACGAAGCGAAAGTGAGCGGAAGGAAAAGCTGTCTTAGACCATGAAGCAAGTAACCAATTGTGTACCGATAGCTACATTTCTTCCTGCAAACGTTGAGCGAAAATTTGGAGGGTAGCGGGGGGAAGAGCGCGACTATGGGAATGAAAAAATGAGACAATGCTATACAATTAAGCGCATGATTTTTGCTTCTTCGTTCATTATGCGAACGGCTAAGGAACGGAACAGCCTGCCGGCGTCTGCATTTCCCGAAACCTACAACCTTGGGATCTTCAAGGCCAGAGTGAATAGGCATTTACTAGACCCGCATGCTCCATCGTCGACCTCATCGTCGCTTACCATCAGGCGAGATCGGGGTCAAATGCGGGTTTAGTAGTACATAAAAAAAAGAAAGAAAAAGGCGGCGACAAACACATCAACGAGTTCGCTTTAACTCTGATAAGCGTCTTAGAGTACCGCGAAAAATATAAGAAATATACTGCTAATGTTCGGCGCGCGGGGGGCGCCCGCATCGGCAGTCAAGTGGTTCTATAGTCATTGTCCTAGACTCTAGATTGACCTATACTTTTTTTAGCATTAGACAGAAGCAATTTCTAGGTATTTTATCGGGCACGTTATAAATATGTGGAAAAATTTCAATAAAGGTCGCTAAAAAGACATATTTTTTCGTAAACACCTCTTCATGTCTGGCTATTTAAGTAATTGATACGTGACTTTTATACATATTTCTCAATATTGAAACGTTATGGGTCTAATACAAAATACAAATACAAAAATATGTATTAACCCAAACAATATTCAAATTATAATCACTTAACAATAGTGTAGTTACAATGTATAAGTAAATATCGGCCTCTACTACCTGCACTGGCCTCATCGGCCGTCTTGCAGCGTAGTAGATAGCAAGTCTAATTAATGGCCTGGGGGATATACTTATATAAAAATTAGATAAATATTATTATTATTTAAAAAAAAACCTGTTGTGAGAGGGTGTTTGAGGGTGAGTGTATGCGTGTGTGTGTGTGTGTTTAATGATAATAAAATCAACAATCTGGAATCAATTTCATAGGATCTGTGCCCTGAAGGAGAAAACGGAGCCCTATAGTCCGTCCGTCTTTCTATCAAGAGCTTCTAGCTCGTATACAGGACAAGATACATACTTCAAACACAAATCGCATGCCGCATGGCATTAAAGTGTTAAATAAATAATGTATTCCCTTGTCCCTAATCTGTATCGCTTACCTTTTGGGATTATTTTCAACGGCGGCCATCTTGTTCACATTGAGAGCATTTCGCAGCAGAGACATGCTCGAGTCGACATCGAGGTGCTGAGACGGTAAGTTCGTCACGTTCATGTTCTCAGCTAGAGGCTCCTTCGTGGGACTGAAAAACACAAGTTTTTTTAATTATTTATTTTACTAATTAAGTATTATATATATGTCGGAGAGTGAGGCGCTAGTGTTCCTCAAAAACGGTAATATGCATCGCTATAATGCGTAGAACGAAAACGCAAGTCAGTCTAGTGGCAGAGAGCGAGCGGCGACCGGTGGTTTTGAGGTTATAATATTAAGAAAACGGTCGGCTCCATTCCGACTGGTGGTGATGGTAATCAGGGTGGTTTCACGGTGCTGATGATCATTTTCTGGTAAGGTTGTGATGTTAAAATGATGTAAAATAAGGAATACGCAGGTCTGTATGTTTTCATTGTTTGTCTGACTGCATTCAGAATACTATAGCGGGGTGTAGGTGGATCTCCACGATTGTTTGTGGTGTCTTCCCCGTGCTCAGGGTTGAGAGGTACACGTTCAATTGATGAAATGATCCTAAACATTTGAGTACAAACTCAAACCATTCAACTATTACCGTTCCAGAGATCCCTTCTGACATCAAATGTACTCCAAGATAATGGAAAATTTTATCAGACATTGGCAAGATCATGGCAGAAGAATTATGGCATATCAAGTACGCACGCACGATGTTCACGTCATCACAAGGGTACGTCATTATGATGACGTACCCTAAACCGTATACCGTATGCGGTTTGATGACGTTAAGTTTAAGAGCGTCGGTGGCGTCGTGGCTAGGACGTCGGACTCCCATACGGGAGGTCCGAGTTCGAACCAGACAATGCCATGTACCAATGAGTTTTCAGTTTTTTCGAAAGACTTACGTACATTTACCGACTGCTCTGACGGTGAAGGAAAACATCGCAAGGAAACTTGCACACTGAGATAACCAGTGTATGAAATTGGGAAAGGCGATGGTAAACCACCCAATTAAATCTGCCACGAGAGTCGTTCTATGTGATTGATTTCTTAGAATGATCACGACCATCAGCAATGAGGAAAACGACTTAGAAGATTGCCAGGTGAAGAACGAGCCGTCTTCTTGTGCCATGGGTAAGACATTCTCCACAAAATTCTGTACTAAACAAAGAAAACCGCGTCCAATTCGGGTCATCGATAAATATAATATGCCATAAATGAACTGACATGCGCCAAACTTATAACATCGCTCTTTTGGTCAGGGGTGAGAAGAAACTCACCTATTGTGGTTCATCGGATTATTGTTGTCTTGTTGGTTCAAGTGTCGGAGTAGGGATTCGCTCGCGTCATCGTCAAATGCTTCGTCTTTCGGTGTCTTGATGGGAGTTGTCTGCTTCTTAGGTTTAAATCTGAGGAACATAAGAGAAGGCTGGTAGTAAGATTTAGATTTCACGAGGTGTTCGAAGATTTCGAAGGGAGGTTTGATGCGTAGCGCCCTGTCTCTGCCTACCCCGCAACGAACATCGCGTGAAGGTATGTATTTAGATTTGATGCATAATCTTCTTCTAAATCGTATTCCTCATTGCTGAGGGTCGTGATCATTCTAAGGAATTAATCACATAGAACGACTCTCGTGGCAGATTTAATGGGGTGGTTTGCCACTGCCATCCCCATTTCACACACTGGTCATCTCAGTGTGCAGGTTTCCTCACGATGTTTTCCTTCACCGTCAGAGCAGTCGGTAAATGTACGTAAGTCCTTCGAAAAAACTCGAAAGACTCTTTGGTACATGACATTGCATGGTTTCGAACTCGGACCTCCCGCATGGGAGTCCGACGTCCTAGCCACGACGCCACTGACGCTCTTAATGCAAAAAAAACCATTATTAATTACACCCATTAAAATTGGCAAAATCAGAGTTATAGTTTCGTCATGTATGTTTGTCCGTATGTCTGTATGTCATACAGTGTCCCCCTCCCTTTAACCTTTGAATTACAGTTACAAAGAATCAGAAAAAAATCTGGATGTTACCTGGTACTGGTAAAGTACAATCTACCACAAGCCATAGTATTTCAGATTATCAAATTTTGACGTTTTGGGTATATGAGTGTCGGTGGCACAGTGTCTAGGACACCGGACTCCCATGCGGGAGGTCCGGGTTCGAAACCACGCAGTGCCAAGTACCAATGAGTTTTTCGTATTTTTCGAAGACTTACGTACATTTACCGACTGCTTTAACGGTGAAGGAAAACATCGTGAGGAAACTTGCACACTGAGATGACCAGTGTGTAAAATGGGGTTGGCACAAAAGATCCTCAAGGGTCGAAGTGCCGCTGGGTTATTTCCGCCCCCCTATCATAAGATAAGGTTGAGCTGTGAGCGACTGTACCCCTACTATAAGTGAAAATTATAACAGATCCAGTATCAAAATTAAATTCTGAAATAGAACTCGACAAAGTCATATCTAGTGTTATGGAAAAAATATTATGAAATCGACCGTGAAATATTTTTTTGTAATCCGCGTTTGGTCGGTTTTTAGAAAGTATCCGAGGCCACAAATTAACTTACAATGGCCACTATCATATCGTTGAACTTACTTATTATGTTTCAAGATATTAATGGATTCCTCCATGTCTGTAACGTCACCATCTAGCTGGTCCATATGTATCGTATCTTTACTCGGATCGTTGGCAAGTCTAGTCGATTCGACGTCCAATTTTTCTGTCTTTGGTTTCAGCGAAAGCGGTCTCTTGAACTTTTCTTTATCTTTGAAGATACTTTTGGACCTGAAAATCAAAATAGGGTAAATGAGTCAGTTATAAAGAACTTTAAACTAATTAGTTTATAATAAAGTAACTTGGATCTCATTTGATTTATACAGGATGTTATGTTTTAATTTTGAATTTAACTGTGTTTCAAAATTTATTTATTTAGTTACTTGTTAACGATTACTTCAGTTACTATAGTTATAATTCTTATTGTCATATGTATTATTATTATTATTTATTAATGAGCAGGCAGCATTAAGCTGATGCGCCCATATCTAAGCTGGTGTATTGTTCATTCACTTATAGCACTTAGTCATTGTTCATAGTTAATTAAGTCCACCACTATTTATGCACTGTTTAAAAACCTATCTAGTCTATTTTTGAAACTGTTGACTGAAGATGCATCCACGACTTCTTGCGGTAGCTTGTTCCATAATCTCACGACTCTGTTATTGAGAGAGTTATGGCCGACCAAGGTGTTTGAACGAGTGGTCTTCAGTTGCAAGTCATTATTGTGCCGGGCTCTGTGTATAGTATTCACATTGAAGAGTCATGTAGTAGTACTTTGTGTACTAACAGTAATCATAACAATAATGTAGGTAGGTTGCTTAATGTTATAGTTATAAGAGAGGGTAATTCCATGTCAATAAAGCCAGTTGGTTTTAACACGTCTACTGGTGTGTTTCATTTGAGCTCATATAACTACCACACTTATGTTAAGAAAAAAATCGTATGCGGTTAAATATAGAGATCCATACTTTTATGTTACAACTCGTGCAACCTATATTTACGAAATAATAAATAATTTGAATTTGACAAGTATCGAAGATTAAATGCAATTCATAAACATTAATAAATAGACTGATTGATGGTCAAATGTGTAAACAGAATTGAAATACGTTGAAAAATAAATAATTAATAAATTTAGCTACATGTAATCAATGTATATCTATCTATCTTGTTTTTGTGTTTTAAATTTTGTTTATTTGTTTTAATAGCATATAATTTTGTTTTTTTGTTATAATTTTGTTTATTTGTTTTAATAGCATATAATTTTGTTTATTTGTTATAATTTTGTTTATTTGTTTTAATAGCATATAATTTTGTTTATTTGTTTTAATAGCATATAATTTTGTTTATTTGTTATAATTTTGTTTATTTGTTTTAATAGCATATAATTGTGTTTATTTGTTATAATTTTGTTTATTTGTTTTAATAGCATATAATTTTGTTTATTTGTTATAATTTTGTTTATTTGTTTTAATAGCATATAATTTTGTTTATTTGTTTTAATAGCATATAATTTTGTTTATTTGTTTTAATAGCATATAATTTTGTTTATTTGTTTTAATAGCATATAATTTTGTTTATTTGTTTTAATAGCATATAATTTTGTTTATTTGTTTTAATAGCATATAATTTTGTTTATTTGTTTTAATAGCATATAATTTTGTTTATTTGTTATAATTTTGTTTATTTGTTTTGATAGCATTGTTTTATATCCCTCTACATTATTCTACATTTACTTCCTTTGCATATTTAATTTTCTATGTTTATATATAACTAGTGTGTACTTGTCTTGTCTACATGAACTGAAATATGTTATTTACGTTTATAATATTTGTGAACCCTTTTTGTTTCTGAGTAATATTTTTTTTGTTTATATGTATTTCTACTATTTGTAAACTGTTTGTGTTCCTTAATAAATAAAATATAAAATATAAATCTATCTATAATAGTATAGCCGTAAACCCAGCTGAGTATCTTTGTTCTGTAGGTACAAGTTATTTAAAATTACATACACTGAAAAGTTATCCAGTCCACTTGTGGGCGAGGGCAATATCGTGTCATCGTTTTCACTTGATTCTTTCCTAATCAGCTTCTAAAAAGTAGAATAATTGTTAGTTTGTATGTATAATTAAGTGAGCGTCGGTGGCACAGTGGCTAGGACACCGGAATCCCATGCGGGAGGCCCCAGTTCGAAACCGTGCAGTGCCATGTACCAATGAGTTTTTCGTATTATTCGAAGACTTACGTACATTTACCGGCTGCTCTAACGGTGAAGGAAAACATCGTGAGGAAACCTGCACTGAGATGACCAGTGTGTAAAATGGGGTAAGCACAAAAGATCCTTAAGGGTCGAAGTGCCGCTGGGATTATTCCCGGCCCCATAAGATAAGATATGGATGGAAAATGCCCAAATCGCATGCGCGAACTGGCAGACGCGGTATCCTTATCTAGCGAGCAATCTACATAGGAGTGAATTTCAAAATCTGTTTGTGCCAGATTAAACTACCATGGTTATTTATTATTATGCGACTAATATAATAACAGATAAGTAATTTTTTAATAAATATAAGGCACGATCTATATTCACCTTCACTTCCAACTTATCACTTTCTCGAGCACCGCCCGAGGGCTCTGGCGAACACGTGAGGTCGACAACACACTTGGGTTTAACAGGCTCCAAGAGTATGCGGGACTGCCGCAGTCTGCCGTTACGATACTTGTTGCTTGTCGGGGCGGTGAAGACAAGTTTAATCGATTTCCTTTGTGGTGATGGCCTGTAATTAACAGTTTTTAAATATATCAAGAGATAGGACAGTGGTAGCAGACGTAACCTACAAAATAAAATATCTCAAGTGGAAATGGGCTGGACATATCATAAGAGGTCCAGACAAGTAGAGTAAAATGATCACAACATGGTATCCAAGAGGCGATAAAAGAAAGAGAGGTAGACCATTGATGAAATAGCGGAATTGGCCGGTAGGACGTGGACTAGGGTGGCGTTGGAAAGGGAAGAATTCAGAAGACTGGGGGAGGCCTTTGCTTATGGCACACAGTTTCTAGTTACCGTAAAAAAAATAGTATGTAAGTGAACAAAATTTGAAAGAGGCTGTAATAAGTAATAAATAATTAAAGTTATTAAAAAAATAGACAACCATGAAAACGTACAATACGTACACAGAGTCATTCCTAGTGCGTCTAGGTCTTGAAAGGATAGAATAGGACTCTCTTTACGTTCTTTTTGAAGCACCCCATGTCGTAGCGCAACGGAAATACGTGGAGTGGAAGGGTTCCACATTTTACATGTATATTTTGGCGATAAGACCGCCATTATTGCATCATATTTTTGTAACTTTGTCCTGTTTTTTACTAAGTTTTGTGGACTAAAGAGTATTTTATTTAACTTTTGAATTTTTTTCCATTGCCTCTCAAAACAGACCTATGAAGGCAAATGCATGTTACGCTGTAATGTCCATAAATTAGATAGCATTAGAAAAAAATCTAGCCACCATATCCGTAATCCGTAATACATGTCACTATAAACAGAATTCCTGTTAAAGTGAGAGTTAGGAAAAGAAATTAAAAAAAACCGTAACTCCTAAACTATACATAATTTTGTCCTTTCAGGTATTTGTTTGTCCGTGGAGGTACTGGTCCTGTATTATTTGTTTTAATTGTATTCAGAAAAGATAAATTCCTGTTCTTCATAATTATCATTCCATTTAATGGGTGCCATCATCAGCAGCCTATTCTAGTCCACTGCTGGACATAGGCCTCTCCCAGGGCGCGCCATTGAGCCCGATCTTCGGCTCTTACGGTGTAACACCCATTAAATCTAACAATTTAAAATGTCTCACTTTAGTTTTAGTTCTAAAATTATCATAAATTTAAATGAATTGGAATCTGATAACTGGACGCTGGCAGTAATGTTCAACAATTGCCATAAAAAGAACTATCAATAATCGCGCAAAATTCGAGGGACCTAGATTTTTTTCTTCATAGGAGATTTACATGGGAAAATCGACCCATGTAAATCCCCCATTAGACATCATTTTGAGGCCACCTTGCATAGTGATATTTACCAGTGTTCTGGACGTTTCTTCTTTTCCCGAGGCTCAGGTGTATTAACAGTTGCGTTTCGTAACTTCTTTGTTGGTATTATTGGACTCTTGCGACCTGGAGTCCCTTCAATCTCAGAGACTGACTCATCTTGGAACAATACATCCTCTATCGAAGTAGAAAGTTCCTTCTTAGGACTTACTGATTTCTTTTTACATTTTACAGGAGTGACTACCTCTGTCTTTATTTCACATTTTATGTTTTCTACCACAGGGATGTCTTTATTTGGGCTCAAAGAAGTGGTTTCACCGCAGAGTATTTTGTAGACTTCCGTTAGAATAGTAAAGTTTCTTGTTTCTTCAAGTTTTGTTATAGCTGATGCTGAAAAAAGAAAAAGAATTTTTTTTTTATAAATGAATATTATTTGCCAGAACATAGTGAAAATTACAGGTGATTTAAAAAGCATAGGTATCATATGTTCCACCGACAACGGTATGCAAATCTTTTCTGCTATTTGTCAGTGTCGTTGAGATACTCTTTTATGGAGTAATAACATTTGTCTAGAAGCCACTTGGAAATGTTAGTTTTAAATTGGCTAGCAGGACCAGGCAGATTTTTATACAAGTCTACTCTGGAACTTGGCAAATAGAGACGGTTTTTGTGTCTTGTAGACCTTGGGAAGACATCAGGGTGCGTTTTGAAATATTGCGGATATTGTCTAACGAAAATACATATAAAATAAAATATAGTGCATAGTGGATTTAATTGACTATGAACTCAATGATGAACTTAAACACAAAAGATCCCCATGGGTCGAAGTGTCGCTGGGATCCCCGGCCCCCATTCAAAGATGAACTCAATGACTAAGTGCTAAAAGTGAAGGAATGCACCAGCTCAGATATGGGCCCATCAGCTATTTGCTGCATGCTCATTAATTAATAATAATATTGAGAAATAGTAATTTTGGGAAATTCACATTTTTATTTTATTTTATTTATTTAGGTAAGCCAACAGCACATATATTTCACATTTCAAATCATCTTAATAAAATTGAACTTTTACTGATATATGTGCCAATTAAAGGCATACACAGCATTCACTAACACATCGGGTAATTACTTAGGTATAACATTACAATATAGGTCTAGTACCTTATACAACTAACAATTACAACTAATAGCAACTAAAAACAATTTAAAACATTCGCACCAAAATGATATATCATAGGTATATAAAGAGAAAAATATGCACTAATTTATGGTTTAGTTAATTGGCAGTACATACAATAATTAAAAAATAATTTGCATACCCAGAACTGACATCTATATAAAATTTATCTACATGATTGATTAGATAGCAATTTTTTTATGGCAGTTTTTTTTTTTTTCGTACTTATAATTGCTGTTGGTCCTAATGACCTTTACAGCTTCACCGGGGTTTTTGGGGCGAGCGCTAAGTGCGCTCCAGCCTGGAGGAGGACTTAAAAACTACTATAAGAAGCGTCTGCCTAAGGGCACGGACCTCGGCTTAGGACGTCGCTGGGGAGGGAGGGGTCGGGGAGCTTCATGAATTGAGCGATCGTGGGGCGTTCCAAATCGTGATGGAGGTCTACGTTGCGTAGGTACCATGGAGCACCGGTTGCTCTACGCATGAACCTATTTTGGATAACCTGAAGGCGGCGAATGTGGCAAGAGTGCGCGAATGTTTTGTGGCAGTATAGTCATACCCATGTAAAATCCCACATCATTTACTTAGTTTCAGTACCATTCAGACTAAAAAGGCTCCACATCACAGTTGGCTTGGTTTTTATGTTTGGCCTTTCGGACTAGATCTGTTGATCAAATATCCTGGCTTCCTCCTCCTATGTAATGTAGTAACGGATTGGTTTCTGCAACTCGACGTCTACAGTGCCTATTTTCCTTCTTCTACTGCGATAAATGCAGGACCTGGGATGGCTGATATAACAAGGGGAATGTACCAACTTACCAGACCAGATATAGGAGCTGTGAACCCTTTCAGAATCAATAACTGAGTAAATGTAATGAATTTTTATTTGCAAGAAGGATCTTAAAATTACTTAGGTAGTTCCAGTATATCCTACCACATTGTGGTGTGCAAATTTATATAATAGATAACATAAAATTTTAAAAAAAATTGATACGAAGCTAACTAATACGCTTTAGATTACAAGAACTGTTTGCAAGAAATATTAATATAGTGATTACGTGTCAATTTAATTTAAATGTCAAATTATTTATATCAAATATTATTAAGTACTAACTTTGTGTTCAAAAAATCATTATTTCATAATCATTATATCAAATATTATTAAGTACTAACTTTGTGTTCAAGTAATCAGTAAGTTCTTACCAGTTTGCTGAATAACTCTTTCCTTAGCAGCTAAATCCTTCTTCAGAGCCTCAGAGCCGCTACAGTTTTTACTGAAAATGAAATTCAGAATGTCTTTAACCACAGATAATTGTAACACCATGTCATACATAAACAATGATGAAAATCATGAAAGCAGTACCTGTCACATTTTTGTTTCTGAGTGAATAGTTCTGTTTTATAATTTTCAGATTCTATACCGAGTTGTTCACATCCAGCAATAAGGTCTGAAACAGACAAGTTACGAATTAAACTTGTAACGATGTCGACTTCATCGTCCATATCAACCTCCTTGCCATTAAATTCAACCTCATCGTTAGCGTTTATCTCATCTTCATTTAAATTCCAAATCATGTTTCCATTCCAATTCTAAATTTCATTATTCCATTAATTTCATTGTTTTATTTGTATTTTCACTTTCTCTCTGTAAAAATACAGACAAAAGTCTCGAACGGATGTCTCCCGGACGTCTCCCGTTCACTTTTATTTCCTACTACTACCTATTTTCTGTGTTACTGTTTCTGTGTTCTTTTCCTTAAAATATATTATTTATCACCAAATTCTTCTATTACTTCATCTGCGCACTGTCCTAGAACCCTGCTAGCCAGCATCTAGAGGACAGACTGTAGCAAAGTCAAAAAAAATAGTATAGTTAAATGCATAGTATTTTTTTAGAATTCCACGAAATGAAAAGAAACTTATACGAAACAGAAACCTTTATAATTCTTTGAAAGAAATAATCAATATACTCTTCATCATCCATCATGAAATGTGAAATATATCCAAAGCTAATTTTATAGGAATTAATGAATGAATACTCTTTATTGCACAAAATTAGTGTGATACAGTGTGTACAAAACAATTAATACAATCTAGGTGGTCTTATTACTAAAAGCGATCTCTTCCAGACAACCTTTTGGTAGAGCAATTTTAGTAGAAAAAAGTAGGTTATACACCATTTACAATAATCTATATAATATAATAAATATATTTACATATACTTATACATAAAATATCTACATATACACAAATATACATACATACATAATAATAAAATATAACTAGAAACCAAAGTTTTGGAAAAGTAAGGAAGGAAGGAGTCATTGGGATAGACAGTGGGCCTTAACCTGTGTTTTGAAAATGACTAAGGATTTGTCTTGTGTTATGGATACAGGTAAAGAATTCCAGAGACGGGTAGCATGGACAGTGAAGGATTGGTCATAAAATTTAGTATAGGAATGTTAGTATGCCAATACTTTTTATGTATTGAGCTAATGCTCATTCAAAGTACTAATTATGAGTTTTGTCCAGCCCGCAGCCTTTATTGATTTAGGAAAAGGTGCGGCGAAAGAAATACGACAGAGGTTCTTTGAATAAATATTTAAGTAAATAAAGTTAACACACCTTTGAAGTTTACGAAGCTTTGTTGCAATGATGTTTCAAGTGCTGTAACTATAGGACTAAGGGATATATTCGCTAAAGAACATGATAGTACGTTAGACAAACTCATTGTTTAAAAACCTGGAGTAATAATATTATTTTTATGTTCTGTATTTTTACAGTCATGTCAAAACAATCCGCGCGCTAAGTGCTTCCAAACCAAAAAACAATAATTCGGTAGAAAAGTTGCCAAAAAAAATCGGTAAGAATCGGTAGATTTTGAGAGTACCTATACAATCATTTCTTCTAAGGCATGTTACAGTGTAGATGATTTTTTTCAGGACAAATCAACTGAATGAAGGCTGGAAATAATAACAACTAAATAATGTGTAATTGCTTTTAATGTCATTTTTGGTAAATAATTGTAACTATTGACGTTAAACTGGTGTTATAAATAAATAAAGCATTGTTGTATAGAATTTTATTAAGAAATATCTAAAACATATTACTTTTATCATTTAATTATGAAAAATCGAACCATTTTCGAAGATTTTTCGATGGTACATACTGGGTGAAATTGTGGTCCATTTGTAAAGGAATGTCGCATGACGGGTAAGTGGAGTAGAACCTAACTTAACCTGAAGATTTCATCAAAATACCTACATTCAAGCTTCTTATTTTGACTTCGACTTCGAAATATTTTTTTGTGGGACTAAAAAGGCAAACTTTATAATGGGCTCACGTTCATTAGCACTTTGAACTCGGTCATAAAATCAATTGGAGGGAAGATATTTTGGTTCATAGGGGGTTTTATGGCTTATTGTGTGTCAAAATTCATCCAAGTGCTATTTATTCATTTTTAACAATTTTCAATGAAAGTTCTTTGGTTGGTCTGGCTTGAAACATAATGTCAAAAATCGGGAGATTGTGATCGCATTTTGATAGATAGGAAGATAGTTGAAATCGGTAGATCTCCCGAAAAATGGGTAGATTCGGAAACACTGCCAAGTGTTTCCGAATCTACCCATTTTCAAGTTTTTTTTGTTGTTTTATATATGGCTTGAGTGGTAAGCGGGTCGTAATTCGGATTTTTTTTGTTGGTAATAATCGGTTTTTCGCTATATAGTGTGGCATAAACAATTCGTTATAATTCGAAATAGCGCGGAATTTCATTTTCTTTTTGGAAAATATTCGCGACATCCCCGGAATGCCGGTTTCTAGCAATGTAACAAATACGTTGGGTATATTATCTATAAATAAAGTATATTTTATTATCTATCGCATAGATAGATCTATGATAGAAAGGAATTTTCGCGTTATCAGAGTCTCTTCTACAGGGTGATTGGGAAATGGGTGAGTTTACCATACTGTCGCGAGCTTTTGGCCAAACGACAGTATGAGTGAAATACGTATTAGAAGTAAAGTTAATAAGAAGAAATAAAGTGAGTTGATCAGTGTGTAAGAGTGTTGATAATGGGTGAATGTGAGACGTTTGTGTATCCATGGACAGGAAATTTCGAACAATCCTGCAAGTGTTTAGAATGACAGCTTTCTGAAGAAGAATAAAAGTAAGAGGGTGTATTTGAAGGGTTTTCAGGCTGGTGTGTAAGGATTTGGGTACGACTCCTGTAGATGAAATTATGATGGGTACAGTTCTTACAGTGTTCACCCGCCACTGGGTATTGAGCTCTATAGAGAGGTCCGTATACTTTGCTATTTTTTCAGCGTGGGTGGTAGTGAGGTTGTGTGTGTTGGGGACGGCTATATCAATGAGGTAAACAGTTCGGTTCTTTTTGTCATTTCTTATTATTATTGGATTAGCAGGCAGGCAGCTAATGCTGGTTAGCCTGTTACTTCAAATTATTATCTACTCAGATATTCAAATATCTAGGTTCAGGTCAGGCATTACCGGCTAGATTTTCGGCGACATGTTTTCAATGGGTAGTTTGTGTTGATGACGGAATCTATAAACAATCAGTGGTACAAGGTACAGACGAATTAAAACACACATTTTTCTGTAATCTGTATCTTTCAGTGTTATGGCCGACAACATTTCTTAAAGAGAAGGCATAGAGCGTTTATTCCCTCTCCGTATTACTGTCTTTGTTTCACTTACCACTTTGCTCTCTTTCCTTCTACCCATAGAGCCCCTCTTCCAACTTTGGATAGCCACTTCAGTCGCTGTTGGTTTTGTATCACTCATACACTTCACTTTTCCACTAGATGTGTCTGATTTAAATATTTCTTTCTATCTTCTTTCAACTATTACTTTGTGTTCTCCAGCTATTTTATTTTCACTCGCCGAGTTATTTGTATAGCCTTTAATAAATTCTTTTTTACTTTTACTTCTCATAACTTCATTGTCTTTTTTATATCTTTTCGCATCTTGGTTTTCTAATGATGCATCCCTTTCATTCAGTTCAATGATTTTACTATTCTCTGTAAAAACTATTTCCTGTTCATTATTTGTTCCATCTCTTTTACTTTTATCTGAAATATTTTCTGTCGTTCGTGAGAGTTCACATTCTTTTACATTCTTCTGTGGCTCAATCTCATCCTCTTGAGATGTGAAGAAGACTTTGGCATGCTCTACCAGTTGTGATGATGACATATTTGGCAGCGTTCTGTAGAACTTCTGTATAAAAAAAAGAAAATGCTTAAGTTCAGTAAGTTTTTTAATTATTTTTTAACTTAAAAAGAGAGCAGATGAGCAAAGGGGCCACCTGATGGTAAGTGGTCACCTCACTGTATTAATATTAAAGGATTTTTGATGCGCTGCTAACCTTGAGAACAAAGATAAATTGCCTCATGCACCGTAAATTACGCTGGCTCTCTTACCCTTTAAACCTAAACACAGAAATTCAAGCATTTGTTTGTGCTTTACAGCAGAAATGATAAGATGTTGGTACCAACCCAGGCGATCCTTCACATCAGGATCTACCACCTGCGCAGAAATAGATAGTTTATAGATAAACTAGTGTAGGAGCTGTTATTTTCTTCTAAGTCGTACCTATTCCTCATTGATGAGGGTTGTGCATTCTATAGAATTAAAACAGAACGACTCTCTTAGCAGATTTAATGGAATAATTTAACACGGTTATCTCAGTGTGCAGGTTTCCTCACGACGTTTTCCTTCATCATTAGAATATGATACAGGATACTGCATGGTTTCAAAACCCGGACCTCTGGCTATGGTTATGGTTTTTTACTGTCGGGGGCACAGTGGCTAGGACACCGGAATTCCATGCGGGAGCTCCGAAAACGTTCTGAGTTTTTTTCAAGATTCTAACACGGTCATTGGCCAAATTGCAGTGTATCTTATCTTATCTTATGATAGGGGGCCGGGAATAATCCCAGCGGCACTTCGACCCTTGAGGATCTTTTGTGCCTACCCCATTTTACACACTGGTCATCCCAGTGTGCAGGTTTCCTCACGATGTTTTCCTTCACCGTTAGAGCAGTCGGTAAATGTACGTAAGTCTTCGAAAAATATGAAAAACTCATTGGTATGTAGGAACGCGCTATGTGAGGACATGGATGACGTAACGTCAGTTGTATGAAAGGGAAAAGGGAAGATCTTCCACCAGGCGGGATGTTGTGCTTGGTGACCAGATGTCCTGGTCCAACTGTGGATGTTTGGAACTCGTATATGTACGAAGTCCCAGAATTTTTTTCGATAGCGCGTTCTACGTAGCGCGCGTGTCGTGCGTCGCCACAGGTACAAGGCACTGCATGGTTTCGAACCCGGACCTCCCGCATGGGAGTCCGGTGTCCTAAATTGCAGTGCAAATCACTAGCAAGGGGCCATTCATTAAAGAATAAAAACCAGTTTTAATCCACCATCCCTCACTACTGACGGCCTATAAACCCCAAATCCCTAGAGCATTCGGCTATTTCCCTGCGACATAGCATAATAATATGACTACAATATATAAGACAATGGAAATAAATAATATATAAATGAAATAAGTAATAAATTGACCAAGTAAACAAATAATAATAAGTAATGGATTAACAGTAGAACGATATAATGTATATTAAACATTAATATAATAACAATCTACCGGCAGATATCAAAAATACAAAATCTTTCGATTTATTTAAAAGACAAGTGAAAGACCATTTTGTCACTGACTTGTCTTTGATATAGTACTTTTTGCAACTACCCACATATCAACATTTATTTAAGTTTTAAGTTTCTCTTTTAAGTGAAATGTAATTTCTTGGAGAAATTAAATGATCTTTAACCACAAATTAATATAAAAAAGAGCACACAAGAACTTCGAAAAATTGAAATCGGAGGAAATCAGGGGCAATAATCGTAAAAAAAAAAACAACGTACCGCTCGCGTCATAACTTGCAAGTCGTGCTCCTCTATCATGTGCTCCGTGAGTGTTGACATTCTTTGAAACCTGCAACACAGATGTATATCAGAAAAATTGGTTACGTAATTAATTACCTTGGTATTTATAAGTGTGTTATTGTTTTGTAACTAAAATTCTCTTATACGTTTTCCACATTGATTGCACACCTACTACCTCTTTCTCGAAATAATTTCCGCTGCCCGAAGGGTGAAGAGATCGCTCTTAGCGATAAAGCCGCCTAAATTGTACTTCACTATTTCCTTTTCTATCTTTTGTTTGTTGTTTTCTATTTGTGCAATAAAGTGTATTTTACTATTACTTTGCTTTAGGTTTGTGTTACGAAGTTCCCGTCTATCGAAATTGAAGAAAACATGGAAAGAAGAGCCCTGTAAATCACCTTTTCGTAGAAATTGACTTTCTAATGTAATAAATATCCATAAACATTTAATTCGCATTATCTCAAAATGACAATGAGTGACCATCGAAATAATGTCCCAGAAGGAAAGTTCAGTACTACCCGCCAGCCCCCTAGTTGTGCTAAGGCGATATCCCTCGCATCGATCAATGTTCAATCGATAGCAGATCGGTTTGGTGTAATAGCACACAATGATCAACGTTGAACGGTTTCATCGATGTTGATCAATACCACCGATTTATGTAGATCGTGTGGGTGTAATATCGCCCCCCAAAAAGTTGATATTTTCATGTTGTTTCTGTAAACACTGATCCACATACCGACGCGGACATATCTGGCAGGCGAAGGGTAGCGGCAGATTGCGGTGCACGCGGTCTATATGCACCTTTATTCCTCTCTTCTGAGCGTAGCCCTTACCGCATTGCGGGCACAGGTATTTCTTCTGAACTGTGGACCAAGGTCATGGAACATTTTACTATGGAGCCTGACACACCTACTTTCCGTGATTTTCTATCGATCCCAGCCCGATAATACGATAGAGAACATCAATAGAAACATAAAACCTATCGTGACAAAAACTCCTAAAGTATCTCTGAACCCAGATATTTGATGTCGAAAGTTGCAATATTGTTTTAGTAAGATTACTGGTAAAATATCTGGGTTCGGAGATACTTTAGGAGTATTTGTCAAGACATGTTTTATGTTTCTATTGATGTTCTTTATCCAATTATTAAGCTAGGATCGATCGCCAAGAAATTACAGTTATGGTCATGAGAGAGACAGGTGTTTTTATCTTGTTTGTTTGTAGTCTCTTTATTGTACACAAAAAAAAACCACAGAAAATAAAAAATAAAAAAAATATGTACAAAGGCGGGCTTATCCTATAGGGATCTCTTCCAGCCAACCTTTGATTTAGGAGAGTTTAAACTACTTTTATGGTGGGTAAGGTTTGGAGTACAATAAATAATAAGTATTAATAAATTACAATAATTATATAGTAGATAAATAAAATACATACTTAACAATTATAATGATATATACAATTTCTTATACATATATACGAATACATATATGAATGTAATAAAATTAATGTACATGTCATATAATAATAATAATAATTTTCCAATAAAAAAAATAATGTCAATCAAATAGCCCGCCCCTTGTCGTCCCCGGTGCAAAGGTGCCCATAACGCTCGCGGCGTTACCGCGCTGTATCGCTACGGCCAACCTTTGCACCAGGTACGACCCGGAGCGAGGGTCACAGCCCCTCTCCCTGAGGCGACGGACCATCTCTGCCACGAATTGTTTCGCCTCCGCCCCCCAACAACCCGTTGTCTCCACCGCGAACGGGACGAACAGGTAGTTCTGTTGGAGAGCGGAGTACTTATCCCGCTTTTTGCCCGCTGCAAACTCGGCTGCTGCCCCGGCCGTTCGTGTCGTGCGTCTGACATGGCTGGCCGCAAACGTACTAACGCACGTGGCGTCCCACAGCAGACACTTTCCCTCCCGCCATGGCACTAACGTCAAGCCGTCCGGTCTTTTGCCGTCTGTGCGACTAAGACCCGGCGGCTCGACCACGCACGGCACGTTGGCCGACACTAGGGCCCTCCGGATGATATCATTAAGCGCGTGGTGACGCGGGAACCTCCCTGAGCACCGACAGCAACTCAAAGCATAATGGCCGCTGGCTTCCACCATGGAACCGCAAATGCATTGATGAGGTTCACATACATCGCAGCCCAAGCGGAGAGCCACCGCCACACGCATTGTGTCGCCGTCAAGAAGGGTGCCCATGTGAAGAGAGGGTATCGCGTGCAACCATGCCCCTGATTCTGCCCGCGTCACCGCCCTCAATCTCGCGATATCCACTCCTGTTGCCCTTGCCATAAGCCCGTCGAGAATAGACTTGCACCTAACGTCATCCCACGAGCGCTGACCTCGGGTGTCCTCCGGCATAGGTGCGCCCCGGTTGTATGAATATAATTATATACACTAATTTAATACTTACATACAAATACTTATTATTATTTGCATCTAAGATCTACTGTAGCTTTTCATCCCAAGGCCAACGTTCTTCAAGAACCATAAGATGCTCTTCGAAGATTGAGTTTTAAAATCCTCAGGTGTCATTATATAATGACTCTGGGGTCATATGACCCCCTAAGGAACGGCTTCTGCTGTGAATCAGAGCTTCTTACCTTGATGGCTCTCCAGGTGTGTGATGATGCCTGACCGGGAGTGCAGCGTGGTCTGGCAGATATCGCAAATGTACTCGACGCCGCCGCGGTGCTTCACCAAACTATGATACTGAGAAAGTGTGAAACCAATTAACGGATACATAACAATAGAGTTATCCTGCGTGCTGGACTATACGCGTCCGGTTCCAGCGTCGGTGCGGCCCCCCACTTGAAGCCAGTTCCTCGTGATTGGCTGCAGCGAACCGAACCGACGCTGGAACCTGCTCATGTAGTCCCAACCTTAAGCCTGTTTTACGTCGAAGCAACATTGTGGCATGCTACAAAGCTGTTTTGCTATACAATGACGCACGTTATCGCAAAAATTGTATGACATGGTAACTTCTGCGATAACGTGCGTCATTGTATAGCAAAACGGCTTTATGGCATGCCACAAAGTGGCATGATGTTGCTCCGGCTTTCTAGCGCTATGATTCTGTGCAGAGTCAGTCTGGTGTGGTACCACCCTTTTACCTATTTCTGCCGCAAAGCAGCAATGCTTGTATTGCTGTGATTCGGTTTGAAGGGTAAGAGAGGTCCATAAGGTACTCCATCTAAGGCATCTAAGTAGGTACTCAATGTTAGCAGCGCATCGCAAATCTTCTAACATTATATTGAGGTAAGATGCCTATGGGCGACAGTGGTCCTTAGTTAATTTATTAACGTTATGACTCGCTCGCTAGAGGGTTGAAAAAGAATAATTGTAATGTGCACTTATGGGGTAGAAAAGAGTTGTTTTTTTTACTTTTCCCTACTGGTGGGGATAAGTTTGCTGTTGTATTAGTACCCCAGGATTACAGGAAGGTTTCGTCGTTAATATACATATTGTAGTGCAAACCAGTCAAATCCCGCGTGTAAAGTGGCACACTAACCGTGAAGCTAGCCTTGCTGGTGAAGGCAGAAGGACAGTGCTCGCACTGGTACGGCCGCACGCCCTGGTGCATAAACTCGTGCGCTTGCATCGCCAATCTCGTACGAAAAGTCGCCGGGCACAGCTCGCATCTTAATATCGCTCTTTGTGTAGACTCTTGAATTATTTTTTTGCGCGGCTTTAACGTACTTTTGATCTTGGGTTTTATAACTCGGGGGCTAAACAGAAATAAAAGTGCGGTTACACCTTATTATGATAATGTATTATTGTTGGTCTGTAACTCTGTACCGTTCGTGGTGGAGGAACCACAGGTAAAGCTATGGATTGAGGGTTCCACAGCTGAGTGCGTGGGCACTCGACCCACTAAAAGGTTTTAAAGCGAGCTACTTATACTAAGGCGCAGTACAGCATTTGTGGTCAAATATCACAGACACACATAGAACACTCACATAGTTTTTTCCTTTTTCTTGAGTCCGTCCTTGCGAATGTAGGTCCGTGCCATGCTGCCTTCAGTCAGTGCGCGCGCCTTTAGCACAATCTCTGCATCCGGGGCTTTGCATCGCTTCTCGTGTTTATACAGATTTTGACTACTGGAATAAATAAACAGCTCTTATAAAATCAGAACTAATGGAACATGTTCATAATATAAACAAGCCTATCCTTGATTTATCACTTTAGACAACACAGTACTATGGTGACTGAAGCTATTATGCTAACCTTATAGAGAAGTTACGAGAAGCAATCAAGACTCTTCTTCTTCAATCAAGCAGAAATGTGGAAAAATAAGCAAAGGCGGATTCTCCATTTGAAGACAAAACTTCTGACTATGTTTATACTGGGATAAATATGCTAATTAAACGATTCGAAAAGTGTTGAAATACATGGAGACTATATTGAAAAAAAAATAGTTTCATGACCATGAGTGTCCTTTTTTTCTCAGGCCCGGAAACTTTCGAACCTCACCTCGTAACTTATCAACTATCCGCTTCTTACCCGTGGTACTACCGGTGGTCCTACTGGTAGTACCACGGGAAATATTTTTTGCCCGTAGTACTACTAAACAATCTAGTAGTACCACGGGAGATTTATTTTACCTCTGGCACTACTTACTTATAAGTCGAAACACTATCAATATTAAGCGAACAATGTTTATTTCATTTCAAGTTACTATTGGTGTTCGGAATTCAATAAGTGACATCTGTCTAATAAAAGCCGATCAACTGAAAAGTCGCATATTTTTCTCCTATTTTATGAATTTATTTCAAGTGGCGACCGTGACATGGAGAATAATTCCAAATTGCGTGCCTGCACACGGCGGCTATTCACAATAACGGCCGATAATTTCGAGGAGGCAGCGAATGTACCAGGTCCTGAAAGGGAACGCCTAATAGTGCTCTTCAAGAAACTGAACGAGTTGCGTAATAAACTTGGTAAGCTGGATGACGAAATTTTAGACCACTTACTTTCAACGGACGCTGACGAAAAATCCTTAGAAAATGAGCTGATGTCCAACGATAACTACAAAACCCGTTGGTACACTGTCGAAACGAAATATGAAGTAGCAATGGAGAAATATACAGTACCAACTCGGCGGAGCAGCGGTTCAGAAGGTAATAGTTTCGTATCCGTATTACCGAAAGAAGTTCATAGTAAAAGACAATTCAAACTACCTAAATTAGAACTGAATAAATTTGATGGCAGTATTAAAAATTGGTTGTCATTCTGGGGACAGTTTCGTAAAATTCATGATGATACCGATATAGAGGACGACGATAAATACCAATACCTCCTGCAGTCGATGGAACCAGGTAGTAACGCTAGAGAAATAGTACAGACTTTCCCTCCTTCCGGTTCTAGCTACCATCAAGCTCTAGAACAATTAAAATCACGCTATGCTCGGGATGACTTACTCATAGAGGTGTATGTTCGTGAGCTGTTGAACCTAGTGCTGCTGCAAGCAAAACAAAACAGCCAACTAACCCTAACGAAGTTGTATGATGAGCTAAATGCGCAGATTAGAGCACTGGAGACTTTGGGAGTCACAAAAGATAAGTACTCTGCTTTTATCTTCCCCATGATAGAGTCGGCGCTACCCAGCGAGATATTACTAGTATGGGAGAGATCCAGGTCTAGCTCTTCAGCCTCCAGTTCGGATAAGGAGCTTAACAACCTCCTAGACTTTCTTAAGAAAGAGGTTGACAGCGAGCAGAGGATTAAGCTAGTGAAGTCCACTTTTTTGGAATCGAACGGACCACCCAATTTTGAGCAACCGCCTGCTGCTGAATGTTTAATTGCGAGCGTTAATAAAAAGTCAATAGTACAAGCTAAGACGTGCATATTCTGCGACAAAGATAGTCATGCCAGTCTCGAGTGTTACAAAATTTCAAAGATGACTTTAGATCAACGCAAGGAACACTTGAAAAGGAAAAAGGCCTGCACTCTTTGTCTTAAGGCAGGGCACAACGTCAAATTTTGCAAGGCGTACATGAAATGCTGCGTGTGTGCAAAGAGGCACTCTGTTGTACTATGCCCCGGTAAAGAAGAGAAGACTCCTCAACCTTCGACCTCTGACACGGTTAACAATTTCTCCCAGGTGCGAGGTGTCACACTCTTGCAGACGATTATGGTCAATATAATACATGGCGGCAATACAATGACTGTGAGAGCACTCTACGACAACGGCGCTCAACGCTCTTATATAAAAAAGTCTGTCGCAGAAATGCTAAATCTAAAGCCCACGGGCAAAGAAACCTTGAGCCATTGTTTGTTCGGCGGCGTGAGGACGAGCTCCGGCGAGTATGATACTTACGATCTGAACATACAAAGCATGGACGGGAGTTTTGATTTTAATTTATCAGTTTTGGCGCAGCCATATATTTGTAATAATATCCCTAAACATGACTGCAGCGATAAAAAACTGAAAACATTTTTACGACAACATAAAGTGACGTTGACTGACACAGACAATAATCCGTCCGAAATAGATTTATTAATTGGTGCCGACTTTTCGGGTCTTTTGTTGACTAATGAGTTTCTATACTTTGACAAAGACTTGGTGGCGATTAAAACTAAACTGGGGTGGACATTGCAAGGAAGACAATCTGGTGTCACTTCTAATGTCACAACATTATTATTGTGTGATTGCGAAGCTACTTTAAACGGCCGTCCTCTGACATATATTCAGGATGATAGAGCTGATTTGCTTCAACCGTTAACTCCGTCATTTTTTCTACAGCCACTACCGCAAAATGATACAGCTGATTTAGATCAAGTCGACGGTAACAGCTTGAATACGCTAATACGACTAAAGTATTTATGCAAGCTCAGAGCGGATTTTAAACAACGTTTTACAAATGAATATTTAACTGCTCTGTTTCAAAGGGGAAAAGATATCGGGAACAGGTTAGAGATAGGCGATGTGGTGCTCATTGAGACAAACGAGAAGCGCATTAAGTGGCCTATGGGCATAATACAATCTATTCTGCTTGGGAAGGACGGAATTGGGAGGACAGCGGTAATAAAGACAGCCACTGGTACCAAAATTAGACCGGTTCAAAAACTTTATGCTTTAGAGCTGTCTGCCGCAGACTCAGCATTTCTTCCAAAACCTGACTAACCTAACCTCTGACTTGACTTGACTTGACTTTCCATTTAATTTTTAACGAGTACAATAATTATTGAGTTAATTTAATTTTGTAAATATTAATTGTTTTTAACTCTGTTTTAATTATTTATCTCAAGTGTTTAATGAAGTGTGTAGTTTTGTTTTATTAATTACTTTTGTTTTTGTGTTTAGAGATGTTCGGAATTCAATAAGTGACATCTGTCTAATAAAAGCCGATCAACTGAAAAGTCGCATATTTTTCTCCTATTTTGTGAATTTATTTCAATTGGTAAGTTACAAAATCCCAAAAAAATCACAAAGAAATAAAAGAAATCACATCTAATTTTGGAAAATTAAAAACTACGCAATTTTTCTAATGCTAGCTCCAACGAAACATCGATATTTATAAGTTGCATTTGTATCCGTCTGATACCGTCGTCCATTTTAATATACTGCATTCTTCTTTTACTTGATAATTTGGATAAAACTTTTGAATTAGAAGTTTTATTTTAAGTTATTTGAAAAAAGATTCTAATACAATAGTTACTTGAAATAAGAATAGTGGTTTGTTTCCGGTGCGGTGGCCCGATCGGGACTAACGCTTAATATTGTTTCGACTTATAAGTAAGTAGTGCCAGAGGTAAAATAAATCTCCCGTGGTACTACTACATTGTTTAGTAGTACTACGGGCACAAAATATTTCCCGTGGTACTACCAGTAGGACCACCGGTAGTACCACGGGTAAGAAGCGCAACTATCACTCACATGGGTATTTTTCAATCCATCTTTAAAATACCCATGTGAGTTGATTGATCCAAAAAATTGACAAATTGAAATAAACTGCAGTTGATGGAGTCATGGTTTGCCTTTTAGCAATATCTTATGTATTAAAAAAATAAGATAACTATTATATATTAAAAAAAATAACAGTATCAGTCTCTTCCTGTCAAAAACATACCTACATACATAATACCCGGACAGAGAAACCGTCTTCAATTACAGGTGGTTCCTACATTTCACTGTAAGATTTGGTGGACACACACGATAGGAGGGGAGCCTATCCCAGTCTACTAGGTGTAGAATAGTATCCACTAAGACCCTTAGTTGCCTCGTACGACGCCCACGGGAAGAGTTGGGGTGATGTTATTCTTTAGGGCCAGCACCGCATGGCAATAAACAAAAACTTTGTAAAATGTATACGTACTATCTAAAATCATCACCACAAGCAAGGCACACCAGGTATCGCTCCCCATGTCTCTCCCGGTAGTGGCGCACGGCCGCCTTTTCTGTGTTCATACTGTGGCCACATATGGTACATCTGCGAGTGCATCATACAAATAAGTATTGTAAGAAGATTTTTGTTTGAATTTCACAATGCCTTGGTATCACTGTTATGCTGTGAAATTAATTGAAATAAAATAAACATAAAAAGATGCTTTACTCATAGCTGAAGCATTTTCTATAGTAAACTTGCACAACACTAAATGAAAATTCTGAATTTTATAAAAATTGTGTAACTTACTCAAACATGTTAAACATAGCATCATAATTCAAAAGCTCTTTCGGTAAATCTGGTGGCTTCATCTCCTTCATATAATCTGCTAAGGTTTTAATGAGCAAATCTTGACTATCTCCCAGTTCAGGGGACTTCTGCATCAGTTCTCTGACAAACGATTTGAACACTTGAAACTTTACAGAAGACATAACCTCTGGCTTTTGATTTCTTACTCTTTTCCATTGATTAGTAGAAACTTGAAGATCATGTTTACCATTACTGTAACCCAGTGGGTCTGGAGAATAATCATCTGGATTCAGTATATCCTCATTATAATACCCTTTTTCTTTTTTTTTCACAATACTTTTGCATTGCATTGGCCCATCATCAGCTCGCTTTCGGTTCCCACTCCTTCTCTTACCACTTTTCCGTTTCACTTCAACTAGCAAATTATTATCTTCACTGCTCCCCATCAGATCTGGACAGTAATCTTCATCGTTCAACACCTCCTCCTCATAATATTCATCCTTTATCACGATACTCTCGAGTGGTTCCTGTTTCACAATACTCTTGATATCGAAGTCGACGAGTTCTCCATGCTTCTCCGCCGTCTTTATGAGATCCTCAACGACCAGATTACTTATCTCACCCAAATTCTCTTCCCTGATTCCTTTATATTCTACATCGCCGACGATTAGCACAAGAAATTCATCGTCAACATCCATTCTTTTGTTTTACTTCAAATAGTATTATCCAAATGCTATAATATTATCCAAATTTTGAATTTAATATGGTAAAGTAGGTAGTAGGTACCTACTAAGGTTGCGTTCCATAACGTTTATTTACCCGACATATGATGGAAATGGAACATGTACAGCTGTCGACGTGAATAATTTCAACTGGTTTTGGAACGCATTCTAAATTACCTGTGGCACTATTTAACAATAAAGGCCGTAGTTTTTGGTACGGTTTTCCGTACTATTTACCACCCGCGCAGAGCGTACTTTTTGCCCCGTTATCTATTTTTTATAATTTATCTTATATTTTTCATTATGTTTTCGGAACAACAAAATAACAAATCGCATATTTTCTTTTCATTTGACATTTAAAAAATATATGATTTGATTAAGATTTGGTTGGTGTGTATGTTGTGGTTAGGTTTAACAAGGATTAACATTTTAAGTAGCACTTGATTTTATTAAAAACGGACCTTTATATTAAAAAACGTATTGGGAATCGTACCGTCCCATATCGGAAATTCATACTGGCAACACTGCTATAGACAAACAAAATGTCGCACATGACGAACGAAGATTAAATTCCCATTTGTCGTTATCTAATTTTGGAAATACCTAAATATTTCTCGTATTTATACTTGTATGTATAGGATGTATTAAATTAGCACGAAATAGGAGGTAAGTAAAATATACATTTTTTTAAATTGCAAATATGTGTTTGCTGGGCGAACAAGTGGATAACATCATCTTTGCTTTTGCCCATCTTCATGTTTGAAAAAAAATATGGCGGTGCTGGATTTATAAAGGATTGTTCTTTGCCTTTGCCTTTTCCACGGTGGTTAATTAAAATAGGAAAAAAATACGAAAAAAATGTTTACATTTTCAGGTTAACTTTACTCAAGTTTACTCGCTTAAATAAATAATTAATTTATATAGATAACATATTAAGATGGAAATTGACGACGACTTGCTTGTGGTTATCATCGGTGACTACAAAGACGGGGATTCTGATACCAGCCAATTTCAAACAGCGAAAATCAAGGAAGAATATTTAGAAGACACCAGTGATCTGGACATTGAGGACCTCATACATACGGCGGAGAAGCATGGAGAACTCGTTAACATCGATATAAAGAGTATTGTAAAACAGGAACCATTCGAGAGTATCGTGATAAAAGAAGAATATGAGGAGGAGGAGGTGTTGAACGATGAAGATTACTGTCCAGATCTAATGGGGAGCAGTGATGAAGATGATAATATGCTAGTCGAAGTGAGACGGAAAAATAAGAAAAGGAGTAGGGGAAGTCAAAGGCTAGGTCCTGGTCTTCGCCGTGCAATGCGGGATCCCTCTGAATGCATATCATTTGTTAACGAACTGAGGAAAAGTTCCATTAAACTGAGAAACAATCAAGAACGGCTCATAAAAACTTTAGCTGAACATATGAGAAATATAAAGCCACCAGACCCACCCAAAGATTTCTACACCATGAATGATGATTCCATGTTACAGTAAGTATACATATGTTTTTAATTATTTTTTTTAGTTTATTTTTTAAGTTTTATTCATTGGTGGCAAAATTGCTCCACTGAGGGATATGTACCCTGACCAGAATGAAAAAAATAGTACCATTTAATTCCGCAGTATGGTGATGGTTTTTTAGTTTCTGGTCAGGGTACAACTGGCTTTTTCCATTGGGTAACTCCTATGACAGGCTGCAGTGCACTTTCACATGTTTGGTATTATGTATGAGTAATACCAAGAGTGTGTTCCAAAACCAGCTGAAATTATTCATGTTGACAACTGTATACTTTCCATTGCTTGTGTCAAATTAAAGTTGATAAATTTTAAGCTGTTAATGCGGTAATGGAAAATGGTCAGTTGTTAAAGTGAATTATTTCATAAGGAACACTCTCCATATATGATAATTACTCAACAGAAAAAGCTTGTTGAGGATAGTAAATTACGTCACTTAGAGGAGCAAGCGACGATGTCTTCATCGTAACACTAATTATTAATAATATACATGCAAAATAGGCTTTGTAGACGTCGAGTTGTGGAAACCAGCCAGTTACTACTTATTGTTATTAAACTTATTAATAATAATTTATTTTTGTCTAACAAAAATAATCAGTAAAAGTATGAGCCCCAGTTCTCACAGAACACAGGGTGTTGTCGGGACTAGTCTCTTTCAGAAATGTTGGTAATTATTGGAATAATTGAACATTTGTTTGATTAACACACACACACACACACACACACACACACACACACACACACACACACTCATAATATGTATCACAGGTCATTAGAGCAATTTATTTATTTCTTTTTGGCAAATTCTTCACATAAATATTTAATCTATTTGATGTTTAGTTTTTAATTTTAATTAAAAAAAATTACCCACTATCACTGAATGAAAAACAGCGCTGCATATTTGGTACCCGAGTATGTCAGCATTAGCTGACTTTCCCCCTTTTGCCAAATATACATTACATATAGTGCTTTGTACTTTAATTTTAAATTTATATGAGTATTTGGCAATAAATGTATTTATATACATTCTTCTTCTTCTTTCGTGTTGATGATCCGAATTAAATTTTTCCTGACCAGAAGGCAGCCACATCTATAGCCCTCTGGTTGGCCTCGAAAAGGTCCTCCCGCGTGCAGGTGGTCGGACACGCGGGACAGCAGAGCAAGTGCTCCATGGTTGCTCTATACATTTATTGCCAAATACTAATATAAGAGACTTGGAAACATTATATTTCTCTGGCCATTCAATATTTAAAAATAAAATCGTCCACTAGCAGCTATCTCCTTATTGCTTCTCCATTTGCCGCCACCGATTCACATAGCAGATATATATAGTAGTAGTGCATAAGTTAATGTATAATTAGTTATAGTTATTATTATAGTTAAGTGATTGATTTGTACCTTATGGTGGGCAATAAAGTTTTCTTATTCTTATTGATATGTTACGTTTGCAGATGTTCCATGTGTCGGCACATCTCGCTCACATACCTGGTGGCTGCGCGTCACTACCAAGAGTACCATGGGGAACGCTACCTGGTGTGCTTTGCTTGTGGTGTAGATTTTAGAAGGTATTTATTTACAGCTTCTTTGAAATGACTACATCACTACATCGAAGAGCTCAAGAGCTCAGTCAAAAAGGTTATCCCTTTTAGCGTTAAAAGGGCGCGCGCACTGTCCAAATTATCTTATTTTTTAAATTTTTTTTTACCGTTTTTTGTCCATGATTACCTCCAATTTAAATTTTTCGGAATCCTTGTGTTCTCTTTTTTAAATTTTTTATTATATATCGTTCCACTCCTACCATTTTTCCATTATTATTCTTTTGTAATTGTTTTTATTATTAATCTTGTATCCTTTTTTAGCTTTTTGGTTTTTCCTACTTGTGTTTTTTTTTATTACTATTTTTTTTTCATTCTTTTCTATTACCTCATATTGTTATATGTTCCCATTAAGAATGCGGCATTTCCACGGCATTTTAACATTTTTTGTTATAGATCAATCAGAAGCAATCAGATGCAGAAAATATCTAGGAAAAAAAATTCTACCTCGCCCCCTTGATCTTCTAGACATTTTCTGCATCTTGATAAATTAGAAAATCTTTATTTGATCATCACTTTCCAACACAGAGGTACACTATAGGCGAATACATTGGGATACAAAAGTCTGTGCAATGCGATGCCAAACTGGTCTCCAACTCATCATATTAAATGTCAGTGACAGGTATACCTGGACTGACTGCGAAGGTCTATTTTCCACTTAAGTAGTGGTGCGGCGATGGACGAGCCTAGCCTTGGATTAGCTCTCGGACTATAGTATAGTATAATACCTGATCGGACAGGGGACAGGGGTAGCAGATGTAATCTACAAAATAAAACAAGTGTAGAGTCTCAAGTGGAAATTAGCTGGACATAACATGAGAGGTACAGAGAAATGGAGCAAAATTATCAGAACTTGTTATTAAGTTGGTATCTGATAGGCGAGAAGATAAAGAGAGTTAGACCATTCAGACGCTGAGAGCGTCGGTGGATCAGTGGCTAGGGCACCGGACTCCCATGCGGTCCGGGTTCGAAACCATGCAAGTGCCATGTACCAATGAGTTTTCGTATTTTTTGAAGACATTACCGACGATCGACTGCTCTAACGGTGAAGGAAAACATCGTGAGGAAACCTGCACAATGGAATGATCAGTGTGTAAAATGGCGTAGGCACAAAAGATCCTCAAGGGTCGAAGTGCCGCTGGGTTATTCGCGGCCCCCTATCATAAGATAAGATAAGATTCAGACACTGAGATGACGAAATAGCGGAAATGGCCGGTAGGACGTGGACGTTGGTGGCGTTGGAAAGGGAAGAATGGAGAAGACGGGGGAGGCCTTTGTCAGGCACACGGATAGGAACAATATCTGAAAAGAGGCTGTAAAAAAAATAACACCGGATGATTTCATTTCCAGCAAGACAAACCTGTATAAACACGAGAAACGTTGCAGTGCCCCAGACTCCATGATTGTATTGAAAGCGCGCGCGCTGTTCATAGGCGCCAAGGGACGGAACAGACCCTTCATATGCAAGAACCAACCAAAGAAAAAGGAAAAGAGGACGTGAGTTTGTTCTCTGTTTTATTATTTTGTTTAAGGTGGTGGTAGATCCTGATGTGGGTCGCCTTGGGTGGTACCACCCTCTTATCTATTTCTGCCGCTTGCATTTACAGAGCCAGTGTAATTACCGGCACATGAGGCATTCCATCTTAGTCCTCAAGGTTAGCAGTGCATCGAAAACCCTCTAATAATAATACCCATTTGTTCGTCTGCTCTCATACATACATACATAATTTCACGCTATATCCTTTGCGGGGTAGGCAGAGAAAACGAAGCGCCACGAATCTGAAGTCTGGTCTCCTTTTTTTAATAAGAATAAAAAACCTTATGGTAAATTGTGAGGTCTCGTCTCAATCAGTATGGTTTCAATTACTATTTACACGCGCTGCTTTAACATTTAATTAACTATGGTAACCGCAAAAAGGATACCCATCCTTTTTGCTAGGCTCTGCCTATCCGGACCCAAGGGAAATCCCTCCCACTAAGACGCATAGTCTTGCTCATGCATGACATATTCGGTGATGTGGTCAAGGGATAGGTACAAGGGGTTGAACACAAAAGATCCCCATGGGTCGAAGTGTCGCTGGGATCCCCAAGATAAGATAAGATGGTAACTAGGGTCGTATCCTTATTTCCACCAGGCGATGGGACCATAGGTATGAAGCCACTTGCTTCAACTTCACCCCTCTAATAAGTTTGCGCGTACTGTAACACCGTTTAAAATGTTTTGCGTTGTTTCTAGCCAGCCGCTGGTAAATCCAAATGGCAAACTGGTAGACACGGTTTTCACATGCGATATGTGCCCCGCGACCTTCAAATCCAAGACTGGTCTGATGTCGCACGTGTACGTGCATCAGGGGGTGCGTCCGTACCAATGCAAGTTGTGCAACAACTCCTACACGGCACGTGGGGCCCTCTCAGTAAGTATACAAAAATATTTTTTATTTCATACCTTACTAGCTGTTGACCGCAACTTCGTCCACGTTCCATACTAACTTGACCCTACATTTGACCCATTTTTAATACCTCTGTAGCCTTGATGTCTATCCGTGAAAACTCCATCCAAATCCGTTCAGTAGTTTTTACGTGATGTGCGTTCAAACAGACAAACAAACAAAATTCTTTTACGATTTTATTATATTATATGTATAGAGAACGTCGAACTCATGCGGAAACTTACGTACATTTACCGACTGCTCTGACAGTGAAGGAAAACATCATGAGGAAACCTGCACACTGAGATAACCAGTGTGTGGAATGGGGAAGGCAATGG
The DNA here is from genome assembly GCA_947369225.1 of Hofmannophila pseudospretella. Classification (NCBI taxonomy): domain Eukaryota; kingdom Metazoa; phylum Arthropoda; class Insecta; order Lepidoptera; family Oecophoridae; genus Hofmannophila; species Hofmannophila pseudospretella. The sequence continues at coordinate 3,009,001 of OX376324.1, forward strand.
CAAACCACCCCATTAAATCTGCCAAGAGAGTCGTTCTATATGAATAATTCCTTACAATGATCACAACCCTATATACGAGAATATCCCTTCGGGAATACAAATACAAAATGAGTCCATACGTAAAATGTTAGTAAATTCTTATAGCTATGTTAGTAATGTATATTAGTATAATATTTTTCTCTTCGTTTTACTGAGGCATTGAGTGCCGGTAAGTGTACCGAGACCCAATGGGTCCGTATGGAGCTATCCAGCTTGTCAGCCATGGTGCAGGAGACTGTTGGTGCCGCAGCGCGCCCTGCACATCAGGGAGCCGGTCCGTTTGCGCATTATGGCGTAGAAGTTGTAGGAACGCGCTATGTGAGGACATGGATGACGTAACGTCAGTTGTATGAAAGGGAAAAGGGAAGATCTTCCACCAGGCGGGGTGTTGTGCCTGGTGACCAGATGTCCTGGTCCAACTATGGATGTTTGGAACTCGTATATATACGAAGTCCCAGGAAAATTTCGGTAGCGCGTTCTACACCGATGTGAGTAGAAACTAATCATTGTGGCGCGCGTCGTGCGTCGCCACATACTCCCCCTCCATCATCAGTCATCACTGTGCCCCTCCGCAAACATCCCTGATGCGCTGCAGCCCCAACAACCCCCTGAACGCATTATTATACTGGACTCGCTGGGCATTGTATGTTTTCTGGGTGTAGTTCACCCACAGGCTGCCCGTGTAAAAGGACTGGCAGTACGCCTTAAATAAAATTATTTTTACTTGTTTCGTACAATTGCAAACCTGCGAGCCAACATATTAGACTTCACAGCCAATGCCCTGCGTTCCCTCTCCATGTCGAGATCGTCTGACATGCTCCCGGTGACCAAGAAATATCCTTGGCAGGTCCACGGTTACGCTTTAAAATTAGTTTTTTTTAATGGCTACTGTAATTCCTCTTGTGGGTCGTGAGGAACAATACTGCCAGCGTCAAGTGATTGATTCGTGCATGTATTAGAAGAAAATATAATTAGGAACCTGATTGAAACCTCTGATACCTGAAAAGACATAGAATAGGGTTAGGAAAACTTTATAATTTAATTTCATGATCATTTAAAAAGAGGAGAAGAGCCCTGATGATTTTTTTTTATCTTGCATATTAAGAACTGATGAGAGATTCGTAGGTAGAGGCGCCTTGTATAAAGCTAACAAACGATAAAAAGAAGGAGAGTCATAACGGGGACAATTGAAAAGAAGGTGATCCAAGGTTCCTTCATCTTGTCTACATTCGCATAGAGAGGAGTCTCTAATACGAATTTTGATGAGGTGTACATGTGAACAGCAAAGACCTATTCTCATTCGGCTAACAGTGGAAGAAAGTAGTTTGTAATTAGTAGTGGTAGATCCTAAAGTGAAGGATCGCCTGGGGTGGTACCACCCTCTTATCTATTTCTGCCGTGAAGCAGAAATGCTTGCATTTCTGTTTTGGTTTGAAGGGTAAGAGAACCAGCGTAAGTTCCGGCACATGAGTCAATCCATCTTAGTCCTCAAGGTTAGTAGCGCATCAAAAACCCTCCAACATTAATACAGTGAAGTGAGATGTCTGTGGGCGACGGTGACCACTTACCATCAGGTGGCCCGTTTGCTCGTCTGCTCTCCTTATTTAATAAATAGAAGAAAAAAAAGTTTCTTTTCAAGACGAACCCTAGAGAACCAAGGTTTGAGGGTGACATGGTCCTGAATCTGAAAGAGATGTAGTCCCCTTTTCCGACTAGAGGAGACCCAAGAGGAATTGCACGCCATTACAAGGTGACGACTGGTCAGAGCCACCAGGTAATGAGCATATGTGACAAATTAAAATTAGTTAATATAATAATTATCAAAAAGTGTCAAAAGTCGTTAATAATCTTTTTGGTACTCCACAGAGGCACTATGCGAAGCACCGCGGCATAGAGTACACTTGCGACCACTGTCAGACGAAGGTGCACTCCCGGGACTCGCTCATTGCTCACATGAACAAGCATCGTCGTAAGTACACTGTCTTGTCTATGTCTCATAGAGAATAGAGTACACTGTCTTGTCTATGTCATCTCTTATAATAGAGATTAGAGTAAACCCTGTTATGGACGGCGATTCTCGTAGTGGAATGTCGTTCGACATTAGTCTTATCTCATTCACTCACATTACATGTGTGAGCGTGACAAGACGTTCGTAGCGCTCGACTTTTGTATGTCGAACGCTGCGAGAATCGCCTTCCAGTATTTGCAAAAAAATTACTATGTTTTTTTAATTCGTGTGTTGTTTTCATCATCATCAGCCTATTAATGTCCCCACTGTTGGGACGCAGGCCTCCCCTTGACTAAGGGGGTACGGGCCATGATCCACTGAGCGGGCCCAGTGCTGATTCGTGGATTTCACACACCTTCGGAAACTTTTCATTTCCTCAGACATGCAGGTTTCCTCACAATATTTTCCTTCACCGTTAGAGCAGTCGGTAAATGTACGTAAGTCTTCGAAAAAAACCGAAACGCTCATTGGTTATGGCATGGTTTCGAACCCGGACCTCCCGCATGGGAGTCCGGCGTCCTAGCCACTAGGCCACCGACGCTCTTGATCTCTCGTGTTGATCTTTAAGTTAAGCTTAAGCCTTTGATGTTTACTTTGTACCTGTAGGTAATTGTAAACTACATATAGTTACTAAATGTCTGGTGTTTTGAATCTGTGAACCAGACATAATAAAGAAGAAATGACTTAATTCCTCCTTGTATTCCAACAGCGGACAAGCAGTTCCCATGTCCTGAGTGCGGAAAACGCTACGTGCAGAAGGTGGCGATGGAATTACACGTGAATCGCGTGCACCGCAATCTGCCGCTGCCATTCGCCTGCCAGATATGTCCTCGTCGGTAAGTGGACTAGTGTTTACTTCTTCTAAGGGGGAAGTGGGAATCTTTTTTGAAACTGTTAATCTTTTAATATGAGAGCTGGAATATAACAAAGAAGGACAAAACATCTATAAAGAATAGAATAGAATAGAAATCCTTTATTAATAGACAATTTTTGGCTTAAAATACTACATTATGTGAATACATTTTTAAAATGATATGGTTTAATTAAAGTAGTAAATATATGATCTATTTAAAAGGGCCAAGTTCAGCTGAGTGTCGCTAGATGTATAGATACCTATACCTCTACCGACGCTGGTTTTCAACTTGACCCTTTCCACTTATAGCTAATGTAGTATTCAGAAGTGTAGAAGCGTTTGAAATGTGGTGCTGGAGGAGAATAATGAAAATGATGGTCGGTCCCATGATTGGGTATATGGAGCAGTTAAAGGATTGGAGCGGTAGTTCGTCGTACCAGGGGATTAAGGAGAAGGCGGGGGACAGAATCGGATGGAGACTTCTAAAGCGACAGGGGCCTGCCCCTTAATAGAAGAGAGAATCTTTTAATCCTTCTATAATTAGTCCGGGGCCCAAGGTAGCGTAGAATGATCTCTCATGGACAGGTGAGAGATCATTCTACGCTACCTTGGGCCCCGGACTAATTATAGAAGGATTAAAAGATACCAGTGAAGGTAGGCGGACCTTCACTGGTAGGTTGTTATCACGGCAGAGTACCACTGTCGATCCTGGTTCACGAGTGTTGCAGTGTGAGAGGAGTGGAGGTGCGTTTGTCCCGTAAAAAAAAGTGTTTACTTGTTCTCATCAGCCTATCAACGTTCCCACTGTTGGGGCACAGGCCTCCCCCTCGCACAAGAGGGTACGGGCCATATAGAACGACTCTTGGCAGATTTAATGGGGTGATTATCTCAGTGTTGGATCCATCCAGCACTGGGCCCGCTCGTTATATCCATGGCCCATACCCAAAATAGGCGCTGTAGACCTCCAGTTGCGGAAACCAGCCCATTACTACATTTACAGCCTCACACACTGTACAGTGGGCCACACATCAAACTAGACCTACCTCAGTTAATATATGTTTATTGCAGGTGTCCGCGGATGTCCATATTGAAGACACACATGATGGAGAAACACGGCATGCAGATAATGACGCGGACTGTAAGTCATTCTCCAGTTTATTATTTAGTTTTTTTTCTTCAAATATACAGCTGTAAGAAGCAGCTGATCATGGGTAAGAAACAGGGTACATTCCGTAACCAATTTAACTTTGTCAGGTAATTATTGTCGAGTAAAGTTTCTCAACAAAGGGCACTTACTACCCGATACGGTTTTGGAACCGGCACTTTTTCAACTGTCAGGCAATTTGTACCCTTTGTCGGATAAAACCTGGACTACATGCGCCGGTTCCAGCGCCGGTTCGGTTCGCTGCAGCCAATCACAAGCGTTCCGCCCTCCCCCCACTTGAAATCAGTGCCTCGTGATTGGCTGCAGCGAACCGAACCGGCGCTGGAACCGGCGCATATAGTCCAGGTTTAATAATTACCCGTTTCGAAACGCTCTCTTAACGAGCTTAGCCACACTGCTGCGCTTTCACCTTGCGCTGTCGCAGCGCATGCGCAGGAATGAAAAGATCTTTATATTGTATAGAAGATTATAAATCCTTTGAGTGTCTATTAAAACCTACAATGCGTTCCAAAACCAGTTGAAATTATTCATGTTGATAGTTGTATACGTTCCATTGCTTGTGTCAAATACAAGTTTGAATAATTTTCAGCTGTTAATGCGGTAATGGAACATAGACAGTTGTCAACGTGAATTATTTCAACTGGTTATGGAACGCTCTCCTAAATAAAAGCATTACCGAGGTTGCGTTCCATAAAGTTTAATAATTACCCGACAAAGAGTAATAATTACTCTACCCGGTTCCGAAACACAACGTTGATAATTCATCTGACAGTTCAAGTTGTGTTATGGAACTGGACAATCGAGTAATATTTCAACTGTCAGGTGAAGGTTTTTACCCTGGAAAAATCAGAATAATTACTATCACTGTCAGAGTGATAGTTATGTATACATTGACGAGTGGCCGTTCAATAACTCTTTTGTTAAACCATGTATAAACCTGGTTCCATAACGTTCACTTTACCCGAGAATAATTGTCGGAGAAAGTGAAAATGGTTACGGAACGTACCGCAATATATAAATATCTGTTACGCTCAGAGCATACACTCATATATGCAAGAGGCATGCGCTAGCGATTGTGTCTAGCGCACGATGAAAGCGCACCAGTGTAATTACACCTTCATATAATTGTACCGTTACCATTCCCGTAATTTAAGACCCATTAAGACGGACCTTATTTAAAAAGGGTTATTATAAAATAAATGACTACTTAAATGATAAAGAGACTTGGTCCTAAATTCAGTTCCAGCTCTGCACATTGTGTACATATATGATTGTATTCATAATTATTGTAAGATATATTTATTTCAAAAGATGTGCTGCTGACAGTTTCTTGCGCCGCTTCTTTCCTTTCAGCTACAGCACTTTATGAAGCGGTGGTAGAGTAAAAAGATTACGTTGTAAAAATGTACTGTAAGGTTTACTTACAATAAACACATTTTTTGTATTTTTTTAAGTATAAATGTTGAATTAAGTATTGTCTTATTAAAATTTCCTCTTTCATGCAGATGTTCTTCAAATCCCTACCTACTATGCCGGAAACACAACGTGAAGAGCATGCTAAAATCTTCCTCAAATCTGATGTCCAATTCGCCGCAACCAATGTTGAGAATGAACCACGTAAGAAGTTAGAATCTGGCGGTAAGCAGACAACCAAACGGCAACGAACGACTAAGAAACTCTTACAAGAGTCTGAGTCTACGAAACCCATACAAGAGTCCGAGGCTAAGAATATCTTAGAAGAGGCAGAGAATATTGATCTCTCAGAAGAAATGATGCACTACTTGAAAAACCTTCAAATGAACGAAATGAATAAAGTTAAGGTGATTTGTATAGAAGACGGTAAAATCATTGAATTTAATGAAACAGACATTTCATTGGAAGACCAAGAAGTGTACGTTATGCAAGGACAAGACGATGACAATGAATTAAAACAGGAGAAAAGTGTCAAAACTATTAGTAAAAACCAAAGAACGAAGATGATTGAAGTTGAAGTAGAGACAACCAATGAACCACAAGCTCCACAAAATATGGTCGAAATAAAAGTAGAGGCAATGAATGAACCTACAGAGAAAGTGACAGTTGAATCAATTGAAACAAGATTATCCACGTTATTTGGAGAGACTGATGTTAAGGAAGACGAATCAAACGAAAAAGCGAAGTGTATTGTGAGTGACAAGAAACGTGTAGTGACCAAAACAAATAGTAGAGAGGTGACTGTTCAAAGTCGGAAGAAAGGGAACTCGGAAGGCAAAGCACCAGAAAATGTGATAAAATCTCGTTTACGAAGAGACAATAAAGGCCGCTCTATGCCGGCTATTTAGTTTTCGGTGCGATATCGCACCGATTCTGGGGTGCCGTTTGCTAAATTAAAAAAATCCGCTTAACGATACATGATCCTTACTCTTGCCTAATGTAGAAAGCGTTCCAAAACAGATAATAACTACCTGACAAAGATTACCTTTGTATTTGTAAGAGTACTCATTGCCTGACAAAATCAATTCCAAAACCGATTCCAAAACCGGGTCGGGTAATGATGAGTGCCCTTTAACCCCCCACCGATCGAGGGAGGTGTTACAAGTTTGTCTGTTTGTTTTTGGCATCATAACTTGACAACGGTGATCCGATTTGGACCTGGTTTCCTTTTATAATAGAGAATTTTGTCGAGAGTGCCATGTCTGATAAAAATTGGATCAGTGGTTTCCAAGTTCTTGGAGTACTTTTTATGTCAGATTCCCATCTGACATCTCTGGAACGGTCATAGATGATGTTTTGGAATGTTTTAAACCATGGAGTCCTTCCAACATTTGGAACTTCAAGGACCTGATGATGACCTGGAAAAAGTCAATGGTGAGGTGGGAGGATTTAAAAAAAATATATTTGTCGTGTAATAATTACTGGTTCTAAAACATTAACTTCACTCAAACAAAGAGAAAGTGCATTGGAACGTACCCCTAGTATAATAAGTGAGTATAAGTTTTTTTAGTTTTAGTTAAAGATTTAGGAGTCAGCCAGATCGACGTCATTTTGTAGATATACCCTGTAGATGTGACCTGACTATAAAAACCCTCGCCATATTTACTTGATAGGCTTTTTTATTCCTGGTCAAATTACATTCAATCGCAGTGCTGGTTCCTAATTGTAGAATTCTGATAAAAGTGCACTAATAATTCGATTTAGTGAAGTGACGAATTAACTAACGTCCACCAAATAGAATTATGAATCCTGCTTTAATGTGTTTGATTGTACATTTCTATTATTTTACTTTAACTATGTTCGAATACATTTTAATAAGTACATTTTTTTTTTTTTTACCTCTTTCTTAGTTATTAACTTCCTCACTATGAAAGTAGACATCCCTATGTATTTACTATACTTTCATAGTTATATGAGAGCGTCGGTGGCGTCGTGGCTAGGACGTCGGACTCCCATGCGGGGAGATCCGGGTTCCAAACCATGCAATGTCATATAATTGAGTTTTTCGGTTTTTTCGAAAGACGTACGACCGACTGCTCTGACGGTGAAGGAAAACCTTGTGACGAAAGCTACACACTGAGATAACAAGTATGTGAAATGGAGATCTTAACACGTCTTCACTGTCCAGTGCCACCTATATGGGGCACCTAGGAATAGTAATTTATTGATTCGTGTCTGGGCAGTGTTATCCAAAGAGCACCCGCCACCCCCCGGTTCCCGGCACCCGCCAGTGGATCCTGATAGAAGCCGACGAACTTTGTATGTGGACTGTGAACGTGTTAAGAAACACTGCTAGACGGTTAGTCTGCTGCCCCCCCCCCCCCCCCCCCCCCCTGATGATTATTTTATGTAACAAGTAAAATGTTTTTGTGGGATGGCTCTATGACTATCCAGGTCTAAAGTGGTTATAGAAATAAAACAAGTCAAATTTAATACGAAAAGTGTTTTATTACGCACTTATTATTTCAACCAAATGTTTACGAAAAAGTCATCTATAGCATAATGCGTACACAATACATCACAAACTTTATAATGCTTCGTTACATACTAGGAAAATACAAAAATATGAAGCGGTTTCTCGGTAAACGCATACCGTTGTACCTTTTTTGTTGAATAATTGCGAAACATATTTATGAAATGCACCGGTCGTACGCTGCCTCTTTCAACCCGGTCGTAACAGTTAACACTCCAAGACCGTGTATTTGTCATATGGCGTACCTGAAAGATGGAGGTCTGAAATAATCCAGATTTATTTATACATGTAAACAGCATGTGTTAGAAATTCACCACATTGTTCCAAAAGTGGATTCTATCTAGCAACGCCATAGTCTTTGATCCATTGTCGCTTCGATGTTTGTATGGACTCTGGATTTTTAAAATTCATAACTCCATTGCATCGTATATAATTTATATTGCGGTATTGGGCGTTCTGCGTGTAATTCAAAGCTTTTTGTACATTTCCAAAATGCAGAGAATAAGAACTGTTCAGATATCTCGTTACTCAAGTATACCCTGGCCAGAAACTAAAAAACTCTGTCAAAAGGGCGCCACTGGTAATTTTATATTATGTTACGGAGTTGACTATGAAAAAATAATACAATTTAATTTCGCAATATGGCGAGGGTTTAGTTTCTGGTCAGGGTATAACACATATTTCAGGTACACCAAATACGGTATTTGTCTGTGAAAGGGTGCATTATTTACAGCTAGGAGAAGCGTTTTACTAATCTCAACAACAATCACTTATTTTACCAACCACAATACCTAACATTTAGGCGCAGCGCTCATTAGAAGAGTAGCGGCGGGGCGACTTCGACAGTAATTAAAACTAGGGATGTTACGGAGGTGGTTTTACCGGAACCGAAGGGTTTAAATTTCATTTATCGGAGTCGGAGGCGATGTTCAAAAGTTCAAAATTTTAAACCGTTTTTTAATTTTTATAGCTGAACTAAAGTATTGGCCAATATTTTTTATGATGACGTTTGCGGCAATAAAACATATTCCTTTATGTAGTCCTACACTGTTTAATAAAATATTGATATTTGAATATGTTTGCTCACAAATCTTCGTTATAACCTCCGATTCAAAATTTTAGGAGTCGGAGGTGTTGATTTTACACCTCCGACTACGACTTTGGCTCGGAAGTCCGGGATCGGTAGTTCCGACCTTTCGGAGTCGGAGTCGAAGCTTCGTAACATTCCTAATTAAAACCTTAATCTCTATAAAATACGGTTCAAATAGTATGACAGGCATGCTATTTTAAACCATGGTTTAAGTTTAAATTATTATCGATGTAAGTCGTCTCGCCTCCATTCCGCTGTGTGCGCTGGGCTTTACTCTCCACCCTCGAATACTGATCATAGATTTATCTTAACAATGGTCCAAAAATATCTAATAGCAATCCCTAAACGATCAAGTAGAAAAATACTTTATGCCTCACAGAAATCTAGCTTTTTTTTCGTAATTTTTTCAATAGTATCGATATAATTTTTTTAGTTTTTTTAAAGTGTCTGCAATCTGTATTGAAGAGGTAAACAGTAGGTCTAAGAGTGTTAATCTAAACTACTGTGACAATCTCAATTTTTCGATTATTGTTGCATAATGTTCGAGGTGAAAATATAAAGCTTTCTACTTTGTAATTCGGGTTGAATTAAAGAATGCTTAGTTTCTAAAAGTGTTATGTTATTTTTGGGCTCTAAAGAATTCGGTGGGGGTTACTAGCCAAAAGTTTGGGAGTTATACTGAGAAAGCATGACATCGTCTCTAAAAATGAATGTACAGTGGACGACACATCAAACTAAACCTATTTTTCAGCTTTCACATTTCAAAGTTAAAAACTGATGTTTTCTTTCGTCTGTTACGGTCAGTAATCTGAAACAATTTCAACACTCGGTACGATCTTTTGTGAAACTCAGTTGCGTTTCGTTTAGAAAACAGTTCTCGTGTTAAAATCGCCATTATTACGTGGCCGTAGCTTAAACAACTATTAGAGTATAGCCGGACATGTGCCCCACTGTACCTCGATCAGCCTCATACATTTCCATCGAACACCGTGCAGCGCCTACCTTAAACCCTATGATACAGTTAATACGATTAGGTACATTAACAGACGACACGAGTGAACTTTCAACGCGTTTATCGAATAACCTTATCATGTTACACCGACAATGTTCATTCGAAAAGACGTATCTGATCTTTTTTGTTGGGAACAAATGTTTCGCAACATCTAGGTACCGATTCAGGCACATAATAGATATACAGACCTTAGTGCAGTTATAACGGGACATAAAACGCAAAGCGTTGCGTAGATGGGGCCACTAGCACACTCCGTAAACAGAAGAGCAAAACGAAACGTCATTTTTGAAGATATCACAAATTTCTCGTTATTTGGGTTAATTTTTCAAAGCTAAGTAAAATTGTGATGATATAATGGCATCATATGGCCATTTCAAAATAGCAGACCTAAAAAACACGTGGCGTGAGTCTGAAGGTAAAAAAATAGATTTGGTGCTAAGGAACGTATCTACATATTGATTGGCCTACGTACCATTGTGCTAGTGGCGCCTTTAGCGGTAAAAGATTGCAGGATTATCTCCTATTCTCAGTTTAAAACAAACAGCCTTGTGAATTTGGTAATGTATTTTGTTTATTGAAAGTACAAAAAAATATACCTAACACTCGTTCGCGCTGCGTGTATTTCGCACCCGAGTTCCTTTGATTCGCCCTGAGATCGTTTGTACCCAGAGCCTTCTTTGATTCAGGGTTGTTTGACACTCACTGAAGGAGAATGCCCACTGACGGCACCGGTCTGGGATGTCCTTCGCTAAATGACACGTCTCCCTCACTCACTCTTACAATACAAGAGTGAGTGCGACAGGTTCATTTAGATTTAGTGACTTCAGCCTATTTTACTGGACATACGTACGCTACTACTCGATCATATAAATGCTAATTTGTTGCACGACTGATGCGGAGCATTTGTTCCCTAGCCCTAAGGCGTTTCCAGAGTCGTGCGTATTTCGTCACGCGGAGCTAACCCCGCATGCGTGCTCCACGCATCACATTGTTTCATACATTTAAGTATCATGCGTGACACCCGCATGCGGGGTGCGTGGAGACCTTGCAAATTGTGGTTGTGAATTTTCACGCATGCGGGGCAAACCCGGTTCCGTGAAGAAATCGGCGCGATTTTGAAAACGCCCTAAGTGCACTGTTTTGGTATAGTCAGATTTTAAAGAGTAGAATTTCAATATTCAACACACGGTATAGGTCTCTGTGTGGCCAACTGTCTAGATTTATCGTAAAATATATTCGTCAAAGTAAAAGAAAACTCGCATTACAATTTGTATGTAACATCTGCTCGAGAAGTGTCTACGTTAATTTTGAGGAACATAAAACTGTTCTTTTCTGTTTTTTTAATTATCTCACAGGTGTTACATAAATATCGTGTATATCACGTGCGGGAAGACCACGTTTTGGCCCTTCCCGCACTGGTTACATAATGTAATATTACAGTCACATTGCGAGTTTTATCTTCGATCCCAATTTCACGGTTCGTTCGTTCTTTTTAAATTAAGTATAGCGATTATGTTTTTATATGGAGTTTACGCTGTACTAGTTCGTGAGCACTTAGAAAAACATTCGGGGCTTAGAGGAGGCTTCGGTTATTCACGGAGACACGCGAATGTAAGACAGAGATGGTTTAAAAAAATAATTATTTACTACTAAAACCGCATTTGACCTCGATCTCGCCTGATGGTAAGCGACGATGAGGTCGACGATGGAGCATGCGGGTCCAATAAATGCCTATTCACTCTGGCGTTGAAGATCCCAAGGTGGTAGGTTTCGGGAAATACAGACGCCGGTAGACTGTTCCATTCCTTAGCCGTTAGCATAATGAACGAAGAAGCAAATCGCTTCGTACGAGCAGATGGGATATCAACAACATAAGGATGGAACCCCTCCCCGCGCCTGGTAGTCCGAAGGCGGAATGGAGATGCTGGAATTAGGTCGTGCAATTCCGATGCGCACTCTCCGAAATGTATCCTATAAAATACCGATAGACAGGCAACCTTGCGCCGATGTCCCAGACTTTGCAGTCTAGCTTCCAATGTTTTTCTAAGACCTCACGACTGTAGTAGAATCCGGTCCGTTCTTTTACAGTTCGTTCGTTCAATAACTCGACACAAATACGTCGTTTGACCATCCAAATAATTATAGACAAGTGGTCTTACACTCTAACAATTCAGAAACTATGTAGCATTCTAAGTTTTATTTTATTAGTTACTGTAAAAATAAACATTTCCATATTAACATCAAACGAGCGTCACTTATGTTGAGTTTGTATCATTATTATAGTATATTACAAACGTATAGTATGCTAGTGGCAGTTATCAACGCTCTGGTTACTGTATGCGACGGTACAAGTTATTATAGGTCGGGAACCAAATACGACATTCTTAAGAACTTCTTAAGGCGAGGCATTGCGCACATGCGCCGCCAATCGAAAAAAAACATATCAATTAATTAAGGCATTAAAAAAAGAAAGAATATGAACTAAGACGAAGATATGAACGAAGACTATGGAAAGAGCTATGCTCGGAGTATCTCTGCTGGATCGAATCCGAAATGAGGAGATCCGGCATAGAACAAAAGTTATCGACATAGCTCATAAGATTAGCAAGCTGAAGTGGCAGTGGGCCGGTCACATCTGTCGCAGAACCGACAACCGCTGGGGTAGACGAGTTCTGAAGTGGAGACCGCGTTTGGGCAAACGTAGTGTGGGACGCCCCCCTGCTAGATGGAGCGACGATCTGCGCAAGGTGGCTGGCAGCGACTGGATGAGAAGAGCCGAAGATCGGGCTCAATGGCGCGCCCTGGGAGAGGCCTATGTCCAGCAGTGGACTAGAATAGGCTGCTGATGATGATTAAAAAAAGTGTCTGGTATTAAGGTTCCACGAATGAAGAAGAAGAAATTTGTAAAAATAGTTATGTATTCTCATATTGAAACAATAGGAGAGCGTTCCATAACCAGTTGAAATAATTCACGTTGACAACTTTGCATGTTCCATTACCGCGTTAACAGCTGAAAATGAATGTGTACAGCTGTCAACGTGAATAATTTCAACTGGTTTTGGAACGCACTCTAAGAAACAAAAAGCTGTCAAAAGTGGAACCTTAATACCAGACACTTTAAAAAAATTGCCTTAGTGGATTATTTTTCGATTGGCAGCGCTAGTGTGCCCAATGCCTCGTCTTAACTTTCTGGAGGTCAGAATGAAATAGTGTAGGTACCTATACGCCTGCGTTCGTGCAAACCTTCGAATTTTTTTCTTCTGCCTAATATTGAAATTCACCCAATACAATACAAATATACTTTATCACACACCCGGGACAAAAACAGAACATACAATATAGAGTAAAGTACCAACAATCCAGGCCTTATCACTTTAAGCGATATCTTCCAGGAGTCCCAGACAACCTTCATAGATTGATTGATAAGTTTATAAGGAAACCGCGTCTGCCAGTTGGTGCAAGCTCTGTGAGCATCTCCCCATACATACAGTCGACCATTTAAATGTCAAATGTAACTTGTCCAAATTTTATGCGCATTTTCCCAAACTCTGGCTCTTTATCAGTGCTCACGTCATTAATTTAATGTAATAGTGATGCGTTCAGTTCACTTGTGAATCAGATCAATTAATTCACCCAAACAGTGAGCCAAATAGATAACGTTAAATTATATATTGAAAGATGATGGATTTCTCTGCCTGAGGCTCAGCGATTTAACTTTTTAATTTACAAAAAAAATCACGACAATACTGAAGAAATATACTTTGATTGGTAAACTTATTGGTCAATGATTGAACTCTTTGGTCACAACACTATTTTTATTTCTTCAAAAACTGGCAACACATGGAACGTCACTTTATTGTTTGTCCTGATATTGTTTGCACATCCGGTGTTTTTGGGAGTTTCTCCCGCGCTTTTGCCGCGTCCACACCAGCTTTTTTTCATTGTTTTGCAAATTGTTTTACAGTAGTGCTTTTCAAGTAAGAATGGTGTTTTATATTCGAAGAACGTCTACTAAATGTGATTAATGTATGGGACAATGAAGTAAAGTCAAATAAGACGCTGCAGCCCGATCCGTACTTGGCTGGATTTTGAAGAGCCACACTGCGTCCGGGACGCCTTCTTATTTGGTTCGGATGGCGCAGAAGCGTGGAAGATTCTCCCAGATAGCATTGAAATGTGTCACACCAGTATTTTAATGTAGACTTGAAAGAGTTGTTTACATCAGACATGGTTGTATGGGCTCAGTTCCCTTTGCCTTAAAAAAAAACAATAACCGGTGTTTTTGACAAGTGTCAGATTAAAACTCATAATAAAACGTTGCTTGCACGAACGCGCCCCAGAATCTAGGAATCACAACAAAACGATTGTTACCTGCATATATACAGCGGTTCCTCGAGATTTATAAAAAAAATCGTATGTTATATCCGCGTTTTCTTACCATTTCATTCGGACCTTCTGTGAAGCAAGGTACAAAGTCCTGGCTCCAATAGTTAGGACGTTAGATAGAAAGGGGGAACGTCAAATTAGTGCGTACAAAGTAAAGTTCGACTATACGATAATGATAGGTACATACATAGGTATCTGAAGCTCATGCAATTTCTTACAAATATAAGTTTACAATATAAATGAAGTACCATGCAGTTAAGGTAAAATATATGGGTAAATGTTCCTACATAATTACATTTTAATGGAAACAATAAATGAATAATAAAACCGTCATATACTCCTATCCTCCTTCTATAAAATATCTTCCTCAGAATGCTTCGATTCTTTGCCGTATATCGACTAATATGGGATTTAATGAAAATGACCAAAAAATCAAATTTCAATGTCGTAAACATTCGTCATGTTAAACAAAAAAAAAACCGAAATTCTTTAACGAGGAACAGTCGAAAAACCTTCTCAATTAAAACTAAAAAAAATCACTAAATCAGGCGCAAAATAAAATGACAAATCATTCCTCCAGTGCATGTCTGCGTTTCGACTAGTTTCCTCACAAAATAAAAAAAAGCTAATTGTACAGCTGAAATCATTAGGAACATACAAATCTGACATTTCTGAGCAACTTCTTGAAAAAAATCGTTCAAGAAATTCAAAATTTTATACTAACATACTTATCACAGGTTAAGGGGACAAGAGAAAGTATTAGTGTTCTCTTAATACAGTACGATGCGTAGTAAATATAAACCTAAGGCCGCCCGACGCAACGGCGAAATCAAATCGTTTGAAACTAACATTAGTATAAATTCTAAGCCCATTGCCCCGCGGGGCGGTTGAGATCGATAACTTATGTATAACATCATAACATTACGTTGACTGGCGGTGCGCAAGCGCTGAAGCCGGCTAAAGTACGAAAAGAGCACATAAGGCGATTCCTGTCGCGGCGTGAGACTTCGGACTTCACGAATCCGGTTCCAGCCACGGTTCCATTCGCTGCAAGCAATCACACTCCGCTCTCCCTCTTGTGATTGGATGCAGCGGACGGAACCGAAAGGAACCGGCATCATTGAGTTACTCGCGAGCCGGCCGGTTCCGGGGCTTCCAATAATAATATGAGTGTGACAAAAATACTCGTGTTTTGAAACCCGCCGGCTCGCGAGGATTGACCATGTATTCACTAGGCAACAATTGACGCGCAAAACGACGCGCAACTTTTGTTTAGCAACGTTATCTGTCCAATTCCATATAGGAACAAGACGCGCGCCATGTTGCGCGCCATCTAGCAACGTCGCGGGCTGTTGTGCGTCGTTGCCGAACATGTTGAGCGTCACGTGTTGCGCATCAATTGTTGCCTGGTCAATACATGGCTTTTCCGGACAGGGGTCGAGGCGAGCGTCACCCGCCTCGCCCGCGCGTCATCACGACGGCTCGAGCGGGCGCTGAGCGTCCATAACGCGGCTAGAGGAACACTGCTGGTGAAACTCTACAGTCCAATGATCGTCCGCACCCTGCTGGTGACACTTTACAGTCCACGGATCGCCCGTAAACTGCTGGTGACACTTTACAGTCCACGGATCGCCCGCAAACTGCTGGTGACACTTTACAGTCGACGGATCGTCCGCAACCTGCTGGTGACACTTTACAGTCCATGGACCGTGCGCACCCTGCTGGTGACACTTTACAGTCCATGGATCGTCCGGAATCTGCTGGTGACACTTTACAGTCCAGTGATCGTCCGCACCCTGCTGGTGACACTTTACAGTCCACGGATCGTCCGCAATCTGCTGGTGACACTTTACAGTCCAGTGATCGCCCGCAACCTGCTGGTGACACTGCGCTACATTCCATTGGTCGTTCGCACCTTGGTGACACTCTACAGTCCACTGATCGTCCGCACCGCACTGTCCGGGTCCATTGCGCCCTAGTCCCATCCATTCTCTTTCACCATGTGAGCAAGCTCGATTATGTACTTGCCCTCTTTGTATTTCTGACTCGATTCGAACGCGTGCTCCTGAAAACGGAAATGGAAAAGTTAATAATATGAACTTATTTTATCCGAGACCAAGGTATGGCGGGGCCATTTTAACTCCCACTATCTAGGATTTTGTACAGGTGGCAGGCTAGTTAGGATTTTGGTCAAAGAGACTGACTAGTTAGGATTTTATTCAGGTGGCAGGCTAGCTAGGATTTTGTTCAGGGGGCAAAAATCCTAGCTAGCCTGGCCCCTGAACAAAATCATTTGTTCGCCCACTACCCAGAGTCCGCTTAAGGCAGCTGCCTATATCTGGTTACGCATATAGTAATGAAGCAAGTGTCAACTTACTTATTACTTTAGGCGTCCGTGGCACAGTGGATAGGATGTTGGACTCCCATGCGAGAGGTTTTTTTTTATTTTTTTTATTTACTTCTAATCCCGCAGGTCCGAGTTCGAAACCGTGCAGTGCCATGTACCAATGAGTTTTTCGTATTTTTCGAAGACTTACGTACATTTACCGACTGCTCTAACGGTGAAGGAAAACATCGTGGGGAAACCTGCACACTAAGATGACCAATGTGTAAAATGGGGTAGGCACAAAAGATCCTCAAGGGTCGAAGTGCCGCTGGGTTGTTCCCGGCGTCTATCATAATATAAGATAAAGTGTCAACTCACATATTTCCAGCCCAACATCGTCTTGCAGCACTCGCAGTAGATGTCCGCTACTGCATGCAGACCCGTTAACAGCACGCGTTCCTCCGCCGGGCCACATCCCACGTTCACACTGGAAACAACACACGATACCACATTAATCGGCTTGTCTTGACAGTTTAAAAAGCTTTACTTATATTCCGGAAGGCAATGGC
Organism: Hofmannophila pseudospretella; assembly: GCA_947369225.1. NCBI lineage: Eukaryota > Metazoa > Arthropoda > Insecta > Lepidoptera > Oecophoridae > Hofmannophila > Hofmannophila pseudospretella. The sequence continues at coordinate 3,026,395 of OX376324.1, forward strand.
AAACAATTCCAATAAGTCTGCCAAGTCTTTCCGTTTTTTCGTTATAGAATGATCACGATCCTCGTAAGTTTTTGGGAAGCTTAATCCACTTAATGGTATGGATGAGTTCATTAATGGTATAGGGATAAACGTCGGTGGCATAGTGAATAGGACCCCAGACTGCGGAGGTCCGGATTCGAATCCATGCAATGTGTATCATGTGCCAATGAATTTTTCGTGGTTTTCAATGGATTACGTATATTTACAGACTGCTCTAACGTTGAAGAAAAACACTGTGAAGAAATGTATGTCAGAGGAAGATAGTTTTCTGAAGGCATGTGAAATCTACCTATCAGCCAGCACTATCGTGGATCATGGCATATGCTCAGACGCTGATGATGAAATGCGAAAACGAGAGGATCTTAGTAGAATGTGGAATGCGCGGTTATCTCCATAACCTATAGCATTAGAAATCTATATAGGTTTGTCAACGTAGAGGCCTTACCTTCCAACAAAGTGAATCAGTGTGTGAAATAGGGTACCCTTGTTTACGACAAAGATGGATCATTGAATACCCAGCATTTAAATGCACAGTAATGTATAAATAATGAGAAGTGTTGAAATTCTCAAGGATTGTGCGCACGGGCTGCTATATGAAATATGCATGATTTGACGGTCACAGCATAGAGCATTATGGAAATATAACGTTCGGAACTTTACTTTCATTTAGCATTACGAGTATTAAAAAAAAAGACTTACACTGAATTGAAGAGATATGCGCGCCCCTGGCTGCCTTGGAACGACTGAAAATTTACAATAATACCAGTTAGATTTGCAAAGAAATTATTGAAGAAGAGAAGGCATCGGAGGTTTCTAGTTCTGGATTCAATCACTTCAATTTTGTCACTGGTTGTGGCAGTAAAGAAAACCATCAGGAAACCTAAGAAGAAATCAGCTGCCATCGACCTGCACTGGCCCGTTTAACAATGAGAAATTGATTGCTATTAAGGCAGGCTATACTTTAGACCTTGTTCGTGGGGGTAGGTACGCCTGGAAGTCTCGTGTGCCAGACAGAGACAGACATAGAGTGTGTTCAAGAGTGTGCTCACCTTAGATATAAGCTCGTCATGGCTGGCCAGGTGCGCGCGACAGTGGATGCAGCTGTAAGTCCGGTGCGCCGGCGGCAGGTACGCTTGGAACGTCTTGACGGGCGCGCGCGCGGCCGTGCCGCCGCCGCCGGCCTCGCCTGCCACCGCGCCACGGTTAGTGACGTCTCGCATGAGTGCCTGCTAGCTACCAACCAACACACCCCGTCAGCAGCTGGCAGTTAACTGTTCGCTGTTCCGGGCTGCTGACGGGGACGCCCTAAGCGCACTATTGCTGCGCCACCATCGCCCCAAGCGGATTATATACGAGCTGTTGTTGCTCAAGAAAATTTTATACTAGAATCGAAAGGGTGTTGAAAGAAGACTTCAAAAAGTTTCTACGAATATTTTCCCAATAACGTTCGGTCGTAACATCATTTACGTTTCAGGTTTTTCTTTCGATTGATTTTAAATCGATTGTCAAGTACATTGAACTATGTTCAAACATTGATTAAAAGAAACATTATACGAGTATATTGTAACAGTAATGTCTAGAGTTATAGGTACCAAAATGTGACTTCAATTCTTTGGACAAACCATTAGTTTGTTGACAAGGTGTCCAATCTCACTAATAATTATTCGACTCAAAACAGGGTCCATATAAGGACAAATGTACATTATTCCACTGGTGGTTTCAATAACATTTTTGGTATGTAAGTACCTACTGAAATAGTGTAAACTAGCCCTACGAACAGTGCGCGTGGAGCGTTTAGATTAACAGCACTCATGCGATTGATTACATAGAAAAATTAACACAATAATTTAACCACGTCGAAGTTTTTGGACCTAACTATTCTAAATTAAATAAGTATAGTTTATACTATAATGTATGGCAAATAATTATCTATCACGTTAAGATAGCACGGAAATTGGGTTAAGATGGATATAAAATGAAACAAGCAGATAAACAGTGAACAGTTTACAATACAATTAAAATGACAAACGGTAAAGGAGCTTCAGTAATTTCATTAAAGTGGTTTTTTTTCCTCGTCACAATTTTGGTGCTATCTGTGTTACAATGTTTTAATAAGGTCTACTAAAGCTAAGACCATATATCAAGATAGATATATGGGCTTTATTATTTACCAAACATTCGATTCCACGTTTGAACTCCATTTGATTGAAAACGATCTGTTTGAATTCAGTTAATAGAAGTCTGTGACATTATGCGAGAACTTTTTTAAAATTGTAGGTTAGTGTGTCGAAATAAATTATGTGACTTTTAAGTCTATACAGAAGTCATCCATCATAATGTCACTTTGTAAAAGTTGTGCCTCTCCATAAGTTATTGTATTCGCACAAGAAATACACATTAACTGGAAAAAAACAGGCCTCATCATCATCAGGCCTCTTTTTGCTTTTTCATTCTTTAGAAAACGATGTACCTATGAAGTACTTTCTGTGACTGTATTCATCGTTTTATTGTTATTCTAGACTACAGGACACAGGAATTTGCTGGATGATTAAACGACGTGTAGAATGAAGAAAACTAAAGTCTTAGATCTATCCAAATGTGGAATCGAATGCCGTAAACTTAAAATCAGGAGGAAATATCATCAGTAGTGAGAAACGGGTGTTACTCACTTCATAATTATAATAATATTCCAATAATAATTTAAAATGTCTTAGTTGAGTTTTAGTTCTAAAATGGCTCCATAGTTTACATTATTCTAGTCCCGTAATCCAGTAGCTACGAGTAGGTTCTTCCGAATCCAGTAGCTACTTCATTCTTCAATCCATAAAAAAATACACTCCAGTTGATTGTAGTGTTCTATTTTTCTGGTAGTAGCTGGATTGCGGGACTGGAATGCCTACTGGAATAATGTAAACTAGGCTGACAAAAGCCTTGGACTTCATGAGTCCGGTTTCAGTCTCGATTCGGTTCGCTATACAACCAATTACAAGCGGCGCTGGAACCGGACGCATGAAGTTCAGCACTAAGGAAGGCTGAGGCTGCCTTTCCACTAAAGCTGTGCGTGGAACGAGGAACAAATCCACCAATAGAATCGCTTCATTATCACATCACGAGTAAAATGAAGCAATCCTATTGGTGGATTTTTTCTTCGCTCACCGCTCTGCTTTAGCTTTGATGGAAAGACAGCCTCATGGCACAAGAAGAAAAGCATATCGAGTTCGCAAATTGCACGTTGTTCACGTAGGTACGTCATCATACGGTTAGATGACCCCGATACCTTGTACTGACGTGAACGTGAAAATCGTGCAATTTGCGTAATCGATATGCCAGGTGAAGAATGAGCCGTCTTCTTGTGCTATGGGCAGCCAGGGCCGGCGCAAGTGAAGGGACCCACCTGCCTGGCGCGTGCAGCACGCGCCCGCCGCCCACATGAGCCGCGAGCTCCGCCGGTCACCTGCCGCGCGCGCTCGGCCCCCGCGCCGCGCCCCGCCTCGCTGCACCCGCCACGTTCTACGGACAACACAGAATAAACATTGATTTCTCTAGAAAAAATCTTGCATACAAACTGGCCTTAAAAAGTATATTGCCGTGACTTGATAGGAAATCTAGCAGGCAATTGTTTTTCAGCATATACCACATACTTCTATTTTATTTATTCATTTGAATTTACAGCATTTTACAGAAATAATAAAAAGAACAAAATATAATATACTAGCTCTTGTCGAAAGTGGCGCTCTACATATTGAAGACATGATATTTAGGAATTATGGCTGTCTATAGAAGTTAGTTGCTACGAGTACAATCTGAGTAAAACATACAGCCCTAGCTTTACAGATTAAGGGGTCGATATTACTCGAGATTCAGAACCAATAGAGTGAACATTTAATCTGTCAATGTCTTTACACGCATGGTGCATACACAGCTGTTACCTTAAAATAGGAAGAATGGAAGTAGGCTGGCCTATCTAATGATATACCCCGATTTTTTATTAAGACAGCAGAAATTTGGCAGAATTTAGGAGGACAGTCAAGGAGTTGAACCATAGCCCCCCGCTGGTCCTCCTCCAGTACGCCCCTGGTTAGATAGATCGCGGAACTCTCTTGCGCTTTTGTACGGCATAAAAGTGAACTTGATTTGATATGAGTTCATTAAATTGTTAATCTTTTCGTAGGTTGTTTTAAGTTCAAAGCGGACAGTCAAAGATAAAAGAGTAGATAACAATGTGAGGAAATCTAGATATTTTCAATTCAACACAGGAAATGTTGATAGCGAATGTTGTTTCCAAAAATAACACAAGGACATCGTGGCATTTTATCTGAATATAAGATAATAAACCTATCCAAATCAATATTTTGTATGAGATAAAATACTATGCATGTAATATATATATTAATTGTACTTAGAATTTCTTAGTAACATTTTCTATTACCATCTATGGGTGGATCGTATTGTCTGAAAAAAAAAGGTTTAATGATTGATTGATAATCTACACAAACTCGCCTGCATGAAAACAATTTTCAACCGTGACGACATTGTATTAGTAGTGGGTATGCATTATCGCGTGGTGCACACTCGAACGCTTCGCCAGGTCCATAAATCATTTCCACGTAGTTTAGTAGTAGTGCCTAGTGCCTACTAGGTAATAGGTACCTAGGTACCTACATAGTAGCGCAATGCCTGACTGTAGTGGGTAGAGTCTATGAACTTCCTTCCAGCCACCAGAGCGGCAAGGCCGACTCGCTCCAATCGCGATACCGACCGATGACCACAGGTTGAATAACTTGCCGGCTTTGGCGTGATTGTTAGTGATGTGGTTAGTGCCACCAGAACATCTCCGTGTCTGTCTTTGCGACAAAGAACTTCGATCATAGGGTTGAAATACAAATATACTTTATTGCAAACCCGGGACAAAAACAAAACATATAACATAAAGAGAGGTACAATACAATGTGAAGAAGGCCGTCTGTTCCCAGTAGTTCAATTAACAGTTCAATCAATTGAACTAGTGGGAAATTTTTGTCCTAACAGTTCAATTTTACATTCGTAATCTGATTCTGAACTCATATTTAAATATGTTAATCAAATGTACGTATTAAACAATGCATGACGAGTGACAGTTTGACATTGAAAATGTCACATAAGTGGCCAGATATCTACAAAAGAGGTCTGTTTAACTTAACATAAGTGGCCAATGGTTTAATTTAATTTTTTTCAAAGGGAACTACTGAGAATATTATTTCCTGGTAGTTCAATCAATCTGTTCAATTGAACTGTTAGGACAAAAACTTCCCACTAGTTCAATTGATTGAACTGTTAATTGAACTACTGGGGGCAGACGCAGAAGGCGGTCTTATCGATTTAAGCGATATCTTCCAGGCAACCTTCAGGTGATGGAAAAATCATAAGATACATAATATACGGGTGCATAAGGCGTATGAAATAAAAACTAAAAATAAATACTACCCTCAAACAAATAAATAACAATAATGAAAAATGCAAACCTTTGCAAGCTGCAATGTAGTAGTAATAATAAAAACTAATAGAAATACTTAAATAGTTTTTCCATGTCACTTGGTGGGATGGACCGATGACGTAAGCAAGCTTCGTCATGTGCTATGGTCAATCCAGTAAATACCGAATAAGCCTAACTATCCATGGTGACCAAAGGACTGAGCGGAGCAAACGGTTGACTACAAACTATGATGTAAGCACTAACCTGAACAGCTTACGTGACTTAAGCTTCAGCTTACCGTGTCACGCTCTGCGTCTCTAATAACATAATAAGTCTTGCTACAATGTGGTCGAAGTACGGTCATAAACAACGATTAACCAATATTGTGCCATGGCGTTAAAATACCAGTTCCCAATATTAACCAAAGCTTTGGGCTGGGCGTACACAGGTAATCGGCTGGACCACGAAAGAAACCTAGTTTTTGGCTGGGGTTAAAAAGGATAGAAGCGATTGATAAAAATCACTCTTTTCAGAATCGAGGACTAGGGCAAGGCAAAAAGCTCTTGTATTTTAAGGGAATTCTGGACAGCCAGGAAACAAAACATTAAATCTTTGAAAACAACCGAACAGAAGCATGGAGCTTACCCTGAGCATGAAACTACTAAGAAATGGATTGGCAAGAGACTGATAAAAATGAGGCAGCAGGACTTCGAATTGATTGACAGTAGACTACTGAAGACCCAGCAGTCCACGCACGTCACTGGTCCGCGAATTTACAACAAAATACCAGCTCCTATCCGAAGTACTAAAACGTAGAACTGTTACGTTATTAAATTTAAAAAAATGGTTGATCCAAAAGGCCTATTACTCTGTCAATGAGTTCCTTGACGAATGATGTTTGAAATACTGTAGATTTATATTCCGCAATACTTTTATTAAACTCTTTGACATTATTTCTTACTTAAAGTAAGTAACTTTAAGTAAGAAATTTTATAAATATTAATATATGATCATTACTGAAATAAATGAATATGAATATGAACATGATGATGCTTGCGGTTTGTATGTTTTAGTAACCACTAAAAACCGTTAGAAAGTTGCCGACCTCGGCAGATAACAATGTGCGATCGATGGCCCATTATCCACGGCGTATTGTCAAAGCCCTCATTACTCCAATGCGGAATGCACTACCTTGTTATTATCTATATGCTGGTTGGACACAGGACGGCCTGTAAATGTTTTTTTTGGAATTTAACTAGGTAATTACACATTTGCATGACAATACACTTAGCGGTATTTCCGCTTGTGTTCTTTTAGATTAGGTTCACTCCGATGTTTCGAGTTTCCTTCTTCTTTTTGTATCTACTGTGTCGACACAACAAGGTGCGGTTAGTCTGGGTACCAGGCCATGTAGGGGTGCAGGGAAATGAGTGTGCTGATGAGCTGGTTAAAAAGGGCTCAAAAACCGTTTTTACGCGGCCTGAGCCCTCTGTTGGACTCTCAACGAGTACCATCAAAACAGCCATTACGGCTAAAGCCAGGGACCTGCATATGGTGGAGTGGTCAAAAACGACCAACTTACAACACTCTAAGAGGTTCATTGGAAATGGTGGCACGGCTGGGTGCAGGAAAATTTACAACTATAGCAGGAGTCTCATCCGTCTCATTGTAGGGGCGTTCACAGGACATTTTGGCACTAAGAGCCTCCTACACAAGATGAGACTGGCAGACAGTCCCACCTGTAGAGCCTGTGGTGACATCGTTGAGTCAATGGAACACTTGCTGTGCGAATGTGACTCGCTGGCTGGAGGGCGTATGAGTCTTCTGGGGGTAGCCTACCCGAAACCAGAAGACTATAGGCTCCTTCCTGTAAGCTGTATAGCGTCCTTGATGCAAAGCATCTTAAAGGAACAGGAAGGAGACTAAGGTAAAGGGGTGAGTACAAAAGATCCCTGAGGGTCGAAGTGCCGCTGGGGTTATCCCTGGCCCCCTGTCATAAGATAAGATAAGATAAGATATCTACTGTCAGTTTTTCAGACCGCTCTCCTGTGACATGGCCTAGACTAGACTTTCCTATATTCACTCCTCTGGATATTTAAGTGTCTGTTGATTTTCAATACGAAAATCAGACCTGTTGATATCTACAGTGCATGTAGCACTAAAGAACTAATATCTAAAATTATGAATGTTACATATCCGTAATGAAAAAAGTTTCATTTAATTCTGCAATATAGCAAGAGTTTTTTATGTATCTATTAGTCAAGCTTTTAACGATATGAATGTATCAGAGAAAGATACCATCTTAACTGCCTATATTCAACTTCAGAGAGGTACAAAAGAACGAAGTCTTAACAGCAAACACAGTCGTTAAGATTCAGTTTCAGTTTTTCTTCATGAGCAAAACCTTGGGACTACTTTTTACAGGAACTGTTGTTATTCCGTTTACCCGAAATATAAGTAGGTTATTTTTAGGGTGTTATTTGCGGAAACGTGTTGCGTAGTTCTTGGTTGGAACGAGGCGCAGTATGAAGATACATGCGCAAGTATAGTTGGTCACGAAATATCACCGTGTTACATTATTTATCGCATACTAGGTAGATACGCTACGTACGTAAAAGTAACAGATATACCTAGTATGCATAGTTTTGTCACGAAACTGCGCGGGTGTTAATTTAATTAAGTCGCACGGTGAAGATAGCTTTCAAGTGCACTGTTCGTTGGTGAATTTGACTATTGGATGTGTCAATTAGGTTGGCGTCGATTAACACATGTATAAAATAACAAATGTATTGTATTAAAGAAAACTGTATTTGTTTTAGTAAGTACTTATTTTATTTATAACAGTAAAAATTTGATGTCAAAGTCAAATCCATATTTTTTTTTGTAAAATATATATGTATGTTCATTTGCACTGGTCACAGAAGAGATCTATCCTCCGAGATACAGGAACTACCTAGTTCGGAGGTCAGCGTTTATTGTAAACTAACTTGTTGCTCACTAATTTTATTTAGTTTAATATAACATATGCTTAAGTTCCTACTGGTGTATGGACTATGAATCCTTTGTAATCTAACCGCACTAATAAACTTATTCTTATTCTTACTCTACCACCACCACCGCTTCGGAAGGTGCTATAACTGGAAGAAAAGAAGCGGCGCAAGAAACAATCAGCAGCACATCTTTCGATCTATCCTAATCCATATTCTACAGCGAACACAGCTGTTAAATGTTCGGACAGATCGTCAATCACATCATATCATGAATAAGCTGTCGTTTGTTGCGTACTGAATGTAATACATAATATTATGGTGTTGCCTCTGTATTCTCAATCTTATTATTATGCATAACTCATCTTTGCAAGGTCATATCTATACAGTGTAATCAACTGATCGAAGGATGAATGAATGAGCTTTAAGTTACTGTAAGATTGATTTATGTATGTAGATATATTATTATTATATTTAATATATTGTACGACACTATACTGTACGTACAGTATAGTGTCCATTTACAGTATAGTGTCCATTTTAAACATCTGAATTCACAGTGTTTTAGTGTAAACTGTATGACTGTGAAATTTTTTGTAATAATAAATAAATAAAATAAAAATCGCTTACAACATAAAATTGAACTACCTCACATTATGAAGAAATGTTATTGTCTCAACTGTTTACCACACTCTATGAAACCAGTAAAAGGGCTTTTATATAAAGATAAATTGAATTGGTTTGCTGTAATTGATTAATTAATTGCATAAATTTTATGTAATTTAATTTAATTTGATAATTTATTATTTTATTCTATGGGACTAGTGCCTGATAATAAAGAGATTTTAATTTAATTTAATATAATATGGTGCAAAAATCGAAAACGGGTGGAAAATATAAAGGACATATATCCAGCTGTGACAGGTTAAAGCAATAATAACGTGAAAGCTTAATACCTACAAGTATCTACTAAATCTGTGCCACAAAAAAAGACAGGATGGAGTCAGTAGAGAAACTGCACAGACATTAGACTTTTATTAGCGCGGGCTTCATTTGCGCAAACACACGGGAATTAGGCGAAGCATATTTGGAATAAATCCAGCTGACCTGAAAGCAGGGCCAACTAAGTAGGTCAACAGTTCAACGATGTTCCGGTTAAATCACTGCTGTGGTACTTCCGGTGGCATTATACATGGATTTTTGTAAATGGAATCTGAACTGGCACAAGATGGATGAATTAATTTGAACGAAAGTCCAATTTGAGTAAATATGTTTGATATGAGATTTTAACTTACAGGATTTGTAACGTCGAACAAAGGTAACTATTACACTCTAGTTTACCAAAAATACCGAAGCCATTAAACCCCGCTTTCGTAGTTAAAAACATATTTGAGGTATATCTACTGAATGTTGCTCTTCTTCTTCTAAGTCATGTTCCTCATTGCCGAGGGTCGTGATATCTAAGGAATTAATCATATAGAACGACTCTCGTGGCAGATTTAATGGAGTGGTTTGCCATTGCCTTCCCCATTTCAAACACTGGTTATCTCAGTGTGCAGGTTTCCTCACGATGTTTTCCTTCACCGTCAGAGCAGTCGGTAAATGTACGTAAGTCTTTGGATAAAACCGAAAAACTCATTGGTACATGGCACTGTACGGTTTCGAATCGATTTGGCTCACTTTTGAACCCACATCCTAATTATTGTCTGATATGAATACCTAAATCAAATACTCGTGTTCCTTTAAAGGACAACCATAGCAGGAGTCTCACGCGTCTCATTAGAGGGGCGTTCACAGGCCATTTTGGCACTAAGAACCTCCTACACAAGATGAGACTGGCAGACAATCCCACCTGTAGAGCCTGTGGTGACACCGTTGAGTCAATGGAACACTTGCTGTGCGAATGTGACTCGTTAGCTAGAAAGCGTATGAGTCTTCTGGGGGTCGCCTACCCTAAACCAGATGACTATAGGCTCCTTCCTGTAAGCTGTATAGCGTCCTTGATGCAAAGCATCTTTAAGGAACGTTAAGGGGTGATTGGGGGGCATTGCCTGGTTTCGAACTCGGACCTCCCGCATGGGAGTCCGACGTCCTAGCCACGACGCCACCGACGCTCTATGTTGCTCTTAAAAGAGTAGAAATTAAATTTCTACTGAAATCTTATGGAAGTGTCATTTTGATTTGACATTGGTTTATGGAAAGTTGGTATTGTTTAAATTATTTGAATCGAAGTAAACGGTACATTTTTAGATATTTTACCCAGACCAGTCAAACTCGGTGTGTATATGGTAGAGTTTGAATCAGTCCACATTTTGGGAAATCTACTAACAATCTAACAACGTGTATGGAATTTTAATTCAGATTTTAGGTTATATTTACAGCAAAAAAACGTTTTTTTATGCATCACCAGAGGTGATTCACCCGCCGTACAAAGACTCATCATGAATAACAACCAATGCTACTGGAAAAATATCGGGTTACTTAAATTATGAAACGGTCGTCTCAACTTGGTAAAACAAACTTACAAATTATCCAGAAAATAAGTTAAATACGATGTAAACAGAAAGCTTGCAAACGTAGGAAACAGTTACAAGTCTTAAGTGCTCAATCAGAAGTTCAAAGCGACGAATGATGGAGAAATTTCCTTTTAATACCTATTATTATGTCTTTATAATAAAACACAAGATACTAAATAGAGCGACGAACTTTGCAAGATGGCTGGCAACGACTGGATGAGAAGAGCCGAAGATCGGGCTCAATGTTACGCCCTGGGAGAGGCCTATGTCCAGCAGTGGACTAGAGTGGGCTGCTGCTGCTGATGATGGATGATAAACCACAAGATACAATTCAATTACATAATAACAAAACAAGGAACTACTTAATGCTTAATCGTTTTTCTTTTTGTTTGAATGCACATTACTTAAAATCTACTGAACGGATTTGGTTGAAATTTTCACGTATATACTCGTATTTTTTTTTTATTGTATAAGGAGAGCAGACGAGCAAACAGTCCATCTGATGGTAAGTGGTCACCGTCGCTCGTAGACCTCTCCAGACAATTATTCTAGATTGACATCACATCTAGGCCATAGAAGTTTTAAAAATTCTACTTACTTAGTCAAATGTGGGGGTAAAGTTAGTATGGATTATTAACGTCTCTTCAGCGTTGTAGATAATAAACTAAACTCTTGTAAACATTGTACAGGTACCTCGTATGTAGAAGAGGTTACACAACAGGTCGATGACGTTAATTAAAAACTGAAAAGAGACCGCCTCAGATGGACTGATTGCTAGTATAAACTGTAGTTATCCATTCTGCACGCTGGTATGGCATGGTTTAAGAGTATGTATGACTTATAGCGTTAGTCATGGTGTTATGTCAGTTAGCAATCGCGCACGATCTAGCACATAGCTTAACACATAAAATGGTAAGGAATAAACTGTATATGTAGCAAAGTATTTTGAACGAAGATTCACTGATGATGACATGCTGTAGGATCGAAAATTAAATGCAACTTCGGGCGATCATTTTAGGCATTAGGCATGTAAAGGTAGATAGATAGATAGAAACACATTATTGTACACAAATACAGGAAAAGTAAAAACTACAGGTATTATAGCACGATATGTACAAAGGCGGCCTTATCGCTAAGGTATAGCATAACTCTCACGTCCATAATCCCCGACGGGGTAGACAGAGGCACCACCTTCCTCATAAGCAGTTCCCACATTTCGCCGTAAGATTATCGCGAGCCTATCGCCGTCTTAGTCCGCGGTATGTAAAGGTACTAAACATACTCTCAATTCAATTCTACTAACAAAATAGCGATGGAGCGTGCCATGATAGGCATTTCCCTCGTGGACAGAGTGCCGAATATCGAGATCCGGAAAAAGACGAGGGTGCCGGATATAGCCAGTATAGTGTCCAGGTCTAAGTGGAGATGGGCAGGGCACGTGTGTAGAATGCAGGACGATAGGTGGCCCCGAAGACTGCTCGAGTGGCGACCCCGAGTGGGGCGCAGAAGTGTTGGTACGCAGCCCGCGAGGTGGACCGACGACATTGTGAAGACGGCGGGGAGGATGTGGATGCGAACGGCTAGAGATCGAGGAGAATGGCGTGCACATGAAGAGGCCTATACCCAACGATGGGTTACGTTAGGCTGAAAAGAAGAAGAAGAAGAACAAAATAGAATTATGCTCTCCGATTATCATTATTATTATTGATTAATGAGCAGGCAGCATTAAGCTGATGCGCCCATATCTAAGCTGGTGTATAGTTCATTCCCTTAATAGCACTTAGTCATTGTTCATAGTTAATGTTAGTTAATTAAGTCTACCACTATTTATGCACTGTTTAAAAACCTATCTAGTCTATTTTTGAAACTGTTGACTGAAGATGCATCCACGACTTCTTGCGGTAGCTTGTTCCATATTCTCACGACTCTGTTATTGAGAGAGTTATGGCATTCATATATATCATTCATGTTTCCTTCAATCCTTGTTTCGTAGACCTTGTAACAAATAAATGAATGACTAAAAAATTGTTTTGAACATACACAGAGTTCGATTCATTCGTTCTACACTAGCACATTAACATTACATTAATTACTTCTGTTCTACGAGTAAATACTCGTATATTCTATTTTCCGGTTCGTTTACCTCCATTATATATTAACCTCTTTGCCGTCATCACTCGCATCGCATTGGTGTAATGGAACAGGGGCCCAATTCAACTAAAGAGTCGAGTTAACAGTACAACGTTCTTTCCCAATTAAGTAGCGATTACGTTTCCGCATCGATTCAAGTTTAACTATAAATCGTATTCTGCTAATACCCCGCTAACACATACTAGTGTAGCGATCGATCGTTGGTTTAACCGAAACTGTAACGTTAATCGAACGGTTCGTGGCAAGTGCCTGAAAAAACGGCAAGTCGCTACAATTTAGTTTATATTGAGATCAGAATCAGATTTTTTTAATTGTAAGTAAGTACCTTAAAGTACATTTTTACAACGTCACTTTTTACTCTACCACCGCTTCGGAAGGTGCTATAGCTGAAGGAAAGAAGCAGCACATCTTTTAAAATAAACATACTTAACAATATTTATGATTAGGGATCGCCGCGACACAGGGTCGGGGTCCAACAGCAAACTTGAAAAGGTGTAAAAATTTATTGTGGTGTGGTGGAAAAGGTGTAATAAATTATTTTGTAATGTTTTGTTTTATTTTGTATTGAATACAATTATGTATGAATATAATCATATACACGATGTACAGACCAAGCCTCTTTATCATTTAAATAGTCAATACGTTATTTTAGCAGAATCGGGCGCATGTGTTATGAATATTCAGCTGATGATAAGTGGCCGGTGGACAACATTGACCCGCGAGAGAAGGGGGGGGGGGGGGGCAAAGTTGCGCACATCCAGCTGCGTTGCGACATCGATACGACACGTGCTCGGGTCGCCTGCGCCTGCGCCGGCGCCGTAGGGACTGTTATTGTAGCGTAGGCGTAGGTTAGTATGCCTGTTTTGCATTCGAGATAATTCTGACATGATGGTCCCAGATTTATTCCCCTTTAAAAGTTAGTACAACAAAGATTTTGATCGAAGGATCAGTTATGTTCAAAACAAAACTTAAGGATTTCACTTTGACTTTCCACAAAGGTTCAATAAATGAGTATTTGAATATCGCGCGTTTATATTTAGCGAACCACCTTCTGTATATTTATAATTTTGTGACATCAGGCAATGTTGCGCCACCACCGTTCTAATGCACGTGCGCCCGCGCAGCCGGGATTGTTGTCGTACTTAGTTGTTGCCGCAACGGTAACAAACAACACGAACCGATTACCGTTTCGATAATAGCCGTAAACGCGAGCTTAAATTAGACTAAATCTAATCAAATGAGTCTTGTTTACTGCACGAGTTATTGAGGCAGAGACGTTGTCTGGATGAGGTCGCTCTTAGTGATAATACCGGCGACATTGTTGCCTAAGTTTCTGTTTAATAAAGTGTATTTAGCCACGACGGAACGGAGAAGGTATATGCGTTTGACCTAAGAGGATGTTTATTTGTTTGTGTGTGCATGTGTCTGTTCCCATCTAGTTTATTTATTTATTTATTATTTAACACTTTAATGCACAAAAATAGTACATGAGGCGAGCTTAATGCCATGCGGCATTTTCTACCAGCTAACCATTGGGTCATACAGATATTGCAAGATCTAGTTCCGAAACGGCTGAACCAATTTCGATGCGTTTTTTAACTAGTAGTATTAAAGGCATAGACACAGATTCTTAATGCAAAAGTACTGTACAGTTGACAGTTTAGAAGACATGCGTAATGTAATCAAGGCGTACTGTATCCGCGTGGATCAAATGAAGGTACGAACGCATCGGACATAATAGTGAATAGGTAATTAATTTGACATATAAATAAACAATTGGCTTTACATATTGAACAAGGACAAGTAAAGAATAATAAACATTTAGTTTCATTTACATAGCAGAGTAGCTAATATTTTATGCACGAGCGGGATGTAAACAATGGAAGTTAAGTTTTCCGGGAATAGGTAATCGTGGTTGTTTGTTGTGAACTGTATGTATACCTACATACATAAAAAATTTGTGGTTCGTATTCTTATCGAAGACAACTCAAGCACCGCATCAGCAACTAAGATTGCAATAATTATTTATATATCCTAACCAGGAATATAAAAACCATGTCAAGAGAATGCTATTGGTAGTTTCATAATCTAAGTTATGAATTTCGATATGGAAAAAAAAAAGTACCATTTAGTTGGCAAATGGTTTTTTTATTCCTGGCCAGGGTATACCTTGATGTAAATGTAATACAGTGACAATTCTTAATCAAATAAAAATTAAGAAATCCCGGATATAGTTCTGTATAGTTCTAGAAATCCTCTAACCTTTTCCTGGTTATCATAGGGTCACGTGGGAATTGAAAATTAAAAAGTGTGGAAAGGAATGGAACCGACAGTTTGCTCTATAAGAGACCCTTAAAAAAAAGGTTCAGCTACAACCGCATCTGTCAGTGCGCTTTGCACAACTGACAACTTGCCGTTACCTGCTATACCGTTTTCCATTTCTACATTGATTATCTTCGATTTATTCGCATTGTTTCGCAACCACAGGTTCCAACTCCAAGACAGTATTGTTCTTGAGATTGCAATATTGTATGGAACCGTAACTCCGAAACTACAATACTTTATTGTGCATTGAGCAGTACATACTTTATTGTGTATTCAAAAGTAACGTTGCTTGGGAAATTATTCAATATCCTCCGGTCGTGTAATAGTGACGAATGAAACAAACGGTTTTGATTTGATTCAATTCAAAACCGCGAAAGGTTAGTGACCATCAAGATGTTTTATATTGGTTGATTGTTTTTGTTGCCACGTTTAGTGCGAAAGATTCTTGAACATATTTTTATTGGACCATCCTGGAAGTAGGTATCCTTCTAACTAAAAATTTATCATCAAAATCGGTTCACAAATTCCGGAGTATGCGGTAACATTCGATCGAGAAACATTGTGATAAGTAAAATGTATAATTCAGGTAAGTGTTGGTGATTTTTCTTTGTTACATTTATTTGCTTATAAACTTCTGGGGACTCTACCCTTCTCCTTTACAAAATCAACATCTCATTTACAGTAACCTTTAACATTACAATAAAAAATTATCTCTTCTAACTTTACAGTTTTTCATATTCCGAATTTAGTGGGACAGGAATTACTTAAGACGTTTTGATCAACAGTTTATTAACTTTTCCATTTAACAAAGACTTAACCTTATCATAATCTTTTGGTGTTGTTAAATTCCCTTAAGCTTCCAAACCCAACTGAACCACTTAAGCCTGCGTCGCTACCAAGCTAGAAAACCCAGATCGTCTCAAGGCCAAGTTCCAAACTAATCGATTTCTATCCACGCAACGTTTTTACGCGCAACATAGTAACAAATTCGTGTGCAATATCAAGTCTAGACTCTAAAAGTCTAGACTGATTCGTTTTATTTGTCTCCCGAAAATACTTGCGAAATTGGTCCCAAAGCCAATTTTATTGCGACACCTTCACCACAGCTTTTACGATATATTTATCTACCTGATAGCATTTGGTGCTCATCCTTTCCATAAAATAAAAAAAGCTATCTTGAATTACGTTTGATAACCTTTGATCATTCGTTTTGAACAAATAAAACGACTGTGTGTTTCCGAACTTACAGATTCCGATTAATCAAATACGCATTAGGGCGAAATATCATTTATCATAAAATTACTTTATTAGCACCTTTAGCACACTGCAGCGATTATAAAACGAAATCGGATCGAACCTACAGAAAATATTTTTTTCGGTTTTCTAGATTTCTATGGGTTCAAAATCGAAGAACAATAAACAAAGAACTTCAAGATTCAGTGATGCAGAATATTAAAACTAACATTCAATAACAAATAACTATGTTACAAATACAAATATACTTTATTGCACACCCGGGACAAAAACAAAACATACAACATAAAGAGAGGTACAATACAATGTGCACATATATCATATGTTATTAAACTTATTAAGTATGTTTCACCTCACGCAATTAAAACATCATCGAGGTAAATAACACCACGAAATTAAGTACTGACATTGCTGGTCCCATACCACAAACTGTAAATCGGTTTAAGTTAACTGTGACGCCAAATTGGGTCCTCATTAAACCACGTCACGCGATTGTGTTGTCAGAGTGTACGGTACACACAATTTCTCCCGCACTTATATTTGATAGAATCCCTGACTGTATTTCCAAAACCGTAATAACTCATACTGGTTGACAATCGGTTGTTGGCACTGTTTCACGTGTCAATGGGCGAAAGTGTGTGAAAGTTGAATTTAATAACGCTGATTGGAATGTAGGTTAACTGAACAGTTGAGGATTGAAAGCAATATTTTCTTTCATTTATGTAAGCAAAAGTACCCATGTACTTAGAAGAATTCAGGCAGAAAACAATGACGTTGTATGAGATATAAGTATCGAGAATAACTAAAAGTATAGAGTATTGTGTAAAGTTGAAGGATTAAAAACGTAATTTTCTTACATTTACGTAGGCAAAAGAATCCATGCGATATTCCTAAATAGATTCATGTAAGTAATAATGACGTTGTGTGAGATAAAAGTATTGAGAAATAACTCTTACGATAAAATAATTAACTTTTTGACCTGTTACAAGCCAATTATCTTTAAATGTACAATAATGTCAAGAGATACCACTGATAAAAAATCAATTACATCATATTGGAGATGCAAATACAATAAATCGTGATACAGAAATTTAGTTCAAAGCAAATAGAGAATTATGTCAACAAAATGAGATTGGTACAATTAGGGACTAGCTCGACGATAGTGGCAGCATTATTTACAATTGTAGATAATTCTGAACTGTGTCACGATAGATAATTTCTATTGCGCACTATTTTAGAGCAAATTACATTTAATAACGATGGATGAACAAAGGGGCTCTAACGGTTTACTTTAATTGTGAAATTGATAACCATTATTGAATTTGTTATAGTCATTTTCCGCTGAGTCTCAAGAATTAATTTGTCGACGATGTCATATTAATATCTTAGGTAGGCTATAGACAAAACAGTTAAAGAGGATAAGGTTACTTTTTAACCCATACATTACTGTTACATAATTAGTACATTGTACATGAGCTTCAGACTCAGAGAGATGGACAATATTTAGAGGCGTTTGAGATGTGGTGTTGGAGGAGGATGGAAAGGATAAGCTGGACAGAGAGAGTGACAAATGAAGAGGTACTGACGAGAGTAAAAGAAAAGAGAAACATCTTAAAGGCTATTGAAAATAGAAGGGGAAATATGGTGGGCCACCTTATACGACACGACGAATACATAAGAAACCTTATAGAAGGAAAAGTTGAAGGCAAGCGGGGAAGAGGAAGACCGAGGATAAGCTACTTCGATCAAATCAAAGAGAAGGCTGGCGTTGCGTCGTATAAGGAGGTCAAGGAAAAGGCCCTAGACAGGACACAGTGGCGTTTACTACACCGACAAGAGCATAGCTCTTAAATTGAAGAAGAAGACATGAGCTTCATTAATAAGTGTATTGTAGTCTATTTAGGAATTTACTTGTCTTTCTGTGATATACATTGCAACAAAATATTTGCTATGTAATTCCTGATGTCGAGTTATCAGTATTGTGATACAGATTGCACCTGCTATCAACAAAAAGTGTGATTACAAAAAATGCATTATATAATACATATAATATGCACAACTATTGCGCATGAGAATGTTCAAGAATCAAGTGATTATGGTTTCAATGACAAGTAAATTGCTTTGTTGTATCTATATACACGTACAAAGCATGTAACGTTAGTTTCACTCTTTGTCATCCACAAAGTGAATCATCCACGTGTAAGTGGAACCGAATGGGGAAATATACTCGTACATACAGACATAGTGGTCTAAATTAGATGCAACGCAAGGTTATTGGATGATCTTGCTGCCCTTCTATTTATAGACATTCAAAAATAAATCACACTGGATTACTATGTCGTGAAACTAGCGCTATACAAATACATCCCCGAGAAAACGAAAGGCACATATCGCCCGAAAGTCACGCGGTGGTCCAATATCCGCAAAGATATGAAAAACCTGTGATTTGATCCGAGTCGACAACCAAGATAAGACACATCTGGAGCAAGCAGTCTAGGAGACCTAACCCCAAGTACGGAAAGAAGAAGAAGAAATAACCATCCGTGATTCTTCTTAATGTATCTGTCTATATTTAGGAGAGGTACTAGATATTAGTCACTGCGTACTCACGGGTCATGACGGTCTCTAAAAAAACTTGTCTAGTACGCTATACAATCCCGTGACCATACGGGATTGTATAGCGTACTAGACAAGTTTTTTTTCGTCGATTTGTCTGAAGTATGAACTTGACATGTATTTGACCCTGTCGATTTCAATTATTTGCCTTGAAAAAAATCTGCTGAGTTAGATGGGAGTTAGAAATATTAAAATCAAGAAGGCAGAGATGATCTCGTTACCTATGTAGTTGATGCTGTAGTAATTAAGGAGTGTTCTTTAATGAATTGATGATAGCGTTTAGGAAGAACCTAAAAGAAGCAGAATTTATAAAAGAGTGGAACACAACACGCAAGATATTTCGTGATAGTCTATATTATAAATTTATATGTGACGAATATCAGAATAAGAAGGAACCTTGTCCTAAGACTGTTTTAGTATCATTGCAGGGTAAGACAAGGATCTATTCATAACGTACCGGTGTCTCACAAGCCAGCAGTTCTGCTGCAAGTACCCGTATTTGTAATATCTTTTCACTACAGTTACAAAAGATATTATGCTATTCTAATTTGTATCGGGTAATTATAGCTACATTTGTGCAGTATATTATGTATGAGTATGATTCATTCAATGCCGTGATCAGTGAAACTATATTACGAATATTTAAAACACTTAAAAAGAATATTATAGCTCATAAAGATACAAATAATAAATATACGTACAATACTGTTAACTATATTGCTGATATTTTCCGCCATAAAAATGATTTATTGGCACTTAAGATATTAAAAACTTCCTTAGGCATGATTTCGATTCAATGCATCATGAAATCTGGATCACTCGTAGATACCTACTTACATAGATATTTAATACTCTGTCTTCTCCCTATCATCATCTTGAACCTATTTCACAGACCCATTGCAATAACTTCCATTCTCTGCAAGGTTATGGAACGTGTATTGAACACCAAGCTCCTGGCATACCTAGAAGGTAACGATCTCCTCAGTGACCGACAGTATGGTTTTCGCCAAAATCGGTCTACTGGGGACCTTCTAGTTCGTGCCACTCACTTCTGGGGCGAAGCCATTGAGAAAACCGGCGAAGCTCTTGCCGTGTCACTAGATATTTCTAAGGCATTTGACAGGGTCTGGCACGGTAGCCTATTAAGCAAGCTTCCTTCATATGGAATCCCAACCAGTTTGCGCATAAGGATCGCGGATTTCTTGAGTGAACGGTCAATACGAGTGGTCCTAGATGGCTGCTCGTCTGACCAACTGGCTATCAATGCCGGAGTTCCACAGGGATCTGTCCTCTCTGCAACCCTATTCCTGCTGCACATAAATGATCTGCTCATATCGGGTATTTTTGGGTACGCAGACGACAGCACGGTTACGGAGAGATATCTTCCTGTTGCGCGCGCTGGTGCTGGTGAGATCCAGACTCAAAGAGAGGCCATGGTTGAGCGTATCGACTTGACCTTAAAGGCCGTGGCCGATTGGGGCGATGCCAATTTGGTCAAGTTTAATGCCACTAAAACGCAGGCGTGTCAATTCACCGCTAAACGGAGTCCCTTCCACCTGACTCCGACTTTCCGGGATGTATCCGTACCGATTACCGACCACCTCAGCCTTTTGGGGCTGGATCTGACTTCCAATCTCAACTTTGGGCGCTCCATTGAGTCAAAAGCTCAGACCGCAGCCAAAAAATTGGGCATCCTGAGTAAGGTTAGGCGGTACTTCACGCCGGGACAGCTTTTAAACCTTTACCAAGCTCAAGTCCGGTCGTGCATGGAGTACTGCTGCCACCTGTGGGACGGCTCAGCTAAATACCAACTGGCTGCCCTTGACTCAGTGGAGAAACGCGCTAAGCGCCTTATAGGTGACGAATCGCTGGTGGAAGCTAGACTGCAAAGTCTGGAACATCGGCGCAAGGTTGCCTGTCTATCGGTGTTTTATAGGATACATTTCGGAGAGTGCGCATCGGAATTGCACGACCTAATTCCAGCATCTCCATTCCGCCTTCGGACTACCAGGCGCGGGGAGGGGTTCCATCCTTATATTGTTGATATACCATCTGCTCGTACGAAGCGATTTGCTTCTTCATTCATTATGCGAACGGCTAAGGAATGGAACAGCCTGCCGGCGTCTGTATTTCCCGAAACCTACAACCTTGGGATCTTCAAGGCCAGAGTGAATAGGCATTTACTGGACTCGCATGCTCCATCGTCGACCTCATCGTCGCTTACCATCAGGCGAGATCGAGGTCAAATGCGGGTTTAGAAGTAAATAAAAAAATAAAATAAAAAAAAAGACGACTCTATAATGAGGAGTCTAAATGATCATCTACGGTCATCCACGTAAGGGACCATCCAAAAATTCATGGGTTCAAGGTCAATGGACACAAGATGATTAATTTTTTTACCATTCATTTGATTTGCTGATTTGTAATTTTTCCTTCTAAAATGTTTGATTTATTGTTGATTTTATGAAAAAAGGTTTTAAATAGAAATATATAAATAATTTTGGAAGTGCTGTTTTAATCATTTCTAAATTTAAAATTGCAAAATATGTGACAAGGAGAGAGTCCAAAAATCATAAAATCCGTGTAATGTAAATTTATGGATGGCCCCTAATTAGGTAAATTGCTTTTCTCAGATATGCAAGTTTCTTCACACTGCTTTGCTTTAGTTATCTCTACATAGGTAGACAGACCTAGGATCAAACGAACCTGATCCCTGTTGGAAGTTCACGTCACTTCTACTGTAAGATCCATGATATTTCTAGAACTGTCCACAATCTACAAAATATTTCGTAGCATGACCGTACGGAGCAACTTGCCGTGTTGCATGACACTCTTTCCCTACATTATGCTCAGCTGGTGTACCCTTTTTGGCACTGTACCACACCACATGTTTTGTGCTGCATGTATTAATCTTTGTATACTTCTGTATTGTGTTCTATATTCTGGTGTTTACAGCGCTAAATAAACGTTTTCAATTTCAATTTTAATTTTACATATTATTTCAAAAAGTGCCAAATTTACCTCCGCACTCTATGATTTATGGCAACGGAATGGTCCGAAAGAATAGAATACGAAAATATGAGTTCGTATCCGGAAGTAATGGTTTTATTATTCTCTGCGATTGCGACATCAAAGTGCGCGTGTAATTGATTAGTATGAAGATGGTAAATAATGTGTTTGTTCTTAGATGAAAGAAGAGTTAGCGTTCGTTCCTTCAAGCCTATGATCTTAAAAAAGTTCTGAATATTAAAAAAAAGAAAGAGTTTATAAAGAAAAGTATCATCATCATTAGCCTATTAATGTCCCCACTGTTGGGCCACAGTGTTGATTGGTGGATTTTACACGCCTTTGGTTTTTTTTTGTATTTACCCCGGTTTCCTAATGTTCGACTTCAGTGTAGATTTGAGAAGTCAGACCGCCTTACACCTTAGTCATGTCTTGCATGACTCTATTATTTCACCGTGAGTTGCAAGAAGGTTCTTTAAGTTAATGAAAACTTTAAGGACGTTTCGTTTAACTGACGGAAAGTCATGCATGACTGAAGCTAGTATAAGGCTTTTCAAGGATTCCCCAGATTTGCAAAGTTCAGGTCATCCATTATATGTGACAAGCAGAGTTCTGCATAACTATGGAGGTTTTGGATGTTAAAACTTCATCTCTCTCTCTCTTCTAAGTCGTTATACTCATTGCTGAGGGTCGTGATCATTCTAAGGAATTAATCACATACAACGACTCTCGTGGCAGATTTAATGGGGTGATTTGCCATTGCCTTCCCCATTTCACACACTGGTTATCTCAGTGTGCAGGTTTCATCACGATGTTTTCCTTCACCATTAGAGCAGTCGGTAAATGTACATAAGTCTTCGAAAAAATCCGAAAAACACATTGGTACATGGCATGGTTTCGAACCCGGAACTTGGACGCATGGGAGTCCGGCGTCCTAGCTACTAGGCCACCGAGGCTCTCCAAAAGAAAAGTATAGGCTAATACTCGAATAATGATAGATAATAATGAATGAATGACAATGATAGATCATTTAATATAATGATAATGAAGGCTTAAGATAACATACAATTTTGTATTGTTTGACTATGAATTTATAAATGAAACTTTTTGTAATCTGCGTAGAATGTTAATAATCTCCAATAACATAATTCATATAAAACGATGACTAATGCTTTCTGGAGGTATGTGGGACCAAACAAAGGTAAGATCGGGTCTTCGATCCTATGAGGCTATTTTTCTTTTGTATATGTGCCTTTTTGGATGATCCTCTAATAATAACTTGTTTGCTAAGGTTAGGTTAGGCGCCGTTCATTAATTACGTAAGGACGATTTTGGCCATTTTTGACCCCGCCATACCCCCATGTAAGGACACATAAGATTTCTCGGACCCGTCCTCCCCCTTCTTACATAAGATTTTACTTAGAGTTAAAGCCATCGCACATTGCAGCGACCCGACACGAACTCAACTCAGAGCAAAGCATTGAAATGTGAGCTTTATATTGTATTACATACAGTAGGTTTTCAAAATTCAAGTGAAGGTAGTCGTTTACGAGTGGCCCACGCGTTCTACTACTTTTGAATTGTGCCGGGTTCGCATCGAGTTGGTATAATATGCGATGGCTATTACATGTCGTTATAAACGGTTCAGTTACACTAAAACACGTTATTATTTGACATAAAACAAAGATATTTGTTTAAATAATTATTTTCTCTTTGGAAATTGCGTACCTATTATAATTAAAGGTAATATTTGAAAGAATCTTAAAGTAAGGAAACAAATCGCGCGCTCCCAGGCGAATTTCGACTCGTAGTAAAATATTACGTAAAAATGGCTCTTACCCACTTTCCCCCCGACGTAAGGTCATGTAGAGATTTTTCCCCCCTTTGTTACATCTCAACAATATCAAGGATGTGAGAGCTGAGTTCATAACAAGAAAAAATTAGAACATGTGCAAGATTAAGTGTTATATCAACACGAAGGAAACAAAACCGCAGATAAGAGCTATGTAATTTGTATTTCACCGCAGATAAACGGGTACATGGCGCAACTGCATCAAACAACCGCGTCACAATATCAACAACACCATAACCATAACACACAGGTAAACATCTAATACCCCTCCTTCAGACGGAGCTACGATAGGTCCCCGCGGGGGAACACCACAAGAAGCCATGGCTCATCAAATACTGGTCGAAAAGTGACCGATAAAGACACAATAAAGCGCTTATGCAACCAGATAACACAGGCTGCGCACTTAACAACCGACCAGAATCTGATGAGCTTTTACATTCACTACTCCTCCCCCTTAGAGACCTTACAAAACTAGAAGCAAAGGGGGGCAGGGAAGCTACTCAAGAACTAGTTACAGTTGATACTACTATACATTGTGCTATTGTGAACTGTATATTGTCGGTAGTACAGTTTGTAATGGTTCGAAACAGATGGTTGATGCGGAACACGCTGCCTCACAGCTGAGAGACGTGCGGCATTTACATAATCCAAGGGATTGTACTCGTGACAGATGTAATGAAAACATACATTGTCAACTATGTCGAAATTACGCGAAGTTCGGCGGCTAATCAATTTGTATGAGTTTTCGGCGCCGTAATTTCCATCAGGTGTGTCGCGGGTAACCTAAAAAGTATACTGAGCGTTACGAGCCGAAGTACCGAAGCGTAATTTCGGCATAGTGTATCGCTAGGATAAGATAGATAGATAGAATTTTTTTATTGTACATTTGTAACTATTATTTTTATGAATTTCCGTTGGTTTGTTTAATCTTCTTCTTCCTCTGCCTTCATCTTCTTTAATAACTTCATAAACATTATGGGCATCTCAATATGTAAGTAATATATTTTATATTAATTTGATGATTTCTTTTTGATATTACCGGTAATAATAACTCCGGAACTAATTTGACTTACTCTTTTAAAAACACGTGTTTCATTTCATTATCAATTCGCTTCAGCTGTAGAACATACACAATCAATTGACTTCCGCGTGGGTACATCCTACCACACAATATCACCGCCTACTACAGTAATACCAGCTGCAGTATGTTGTGTATAGTAGTGGTTAACTGTACGTAGGCGAGTTTCCATTTGATTACTGGTTGGCGAAGTGTAGTGATTGTGCGTGAATCAAGATTTGCTACACACGTACACCGTGAATAATGTCACGTAATTACGTGGAGGTTTGTTTCTACGCTAAACGGCTTTGTTTATCTGTTTTTATATGGCCTTCTAATTTTCCTGCTTATATACTATTGGGTTTTAAAAGCTCTAGATCTTGATTTTAATTGTACATACTTTAAATTGATATATCGTTTTCCATATTGATTTGCACACCTACTACCTCTTTCACGAAATCATTTCCTCTACCCCAAGGTTACCTGGAAGAGATCGATCGCTCTTAGCGATAAAGCCGCCTAAATTCTACTTCACTGTTTCCTTTTCTATCTTTTGTTTGTTGGCTTATATTTGTGCAATAAAGTGTATTTTACTTTACTTTAAATCGAATGAAGGTGCAGCTTTGTCATTGATCGTTAATAGCACATTAAGGTGATTCAACAATGAGGTTAGATGCACCGCACCATGTATCCCTCATTGAACAAGTCAATGTGAAACAAGAACCATCTACGCCTACGTTATTGCCTTTCGCATTCGTATGCACTTCGGCATTGCTACAACATTGGTCACGGATATAAACATTTATGTTATTATATGTGAAATGTCAACGAACGTAGGGCCTCGCCTGCCAAGAGATTGTCAAATTTATTACACACGTGCGTACTACTGATTGCATTATGACTGCGCCTACACGAGTTGGAGTTAGTAATGCAGATCTTTGTCATGTTACTATAGCCACGAGAGCAATCTAGATTGACAATTGCGATCACAATCCATGTTTTTATTACGAGTGAGTGGCATTAGTAAACGTGTGTAGGTTTGAACACAGCTGCGTGGAAAAGGATGGAGTACGTAAGGTCACGGAAGTTAAAAAAAACGAGTCTCTAAGTCAGGCATGATACCTTTGAGTCAATGGAACACTTGCTGTGCGAATGTGACTCGCTGGCTGGAGGGCTATGAGTCTTCTGCGGGTAGCCTACCCGAAACCAGAAGACTATAGGCTCCTTCCTGTAAGCTGTACAGCGTCCTTGATGCAAAACATCTTTAAGGAACAGGAAGGAGACTAAGGTAAGGGGTGAGCACAAAAGATCCCTGAGGGTCGAAGTGCCGCTGGGGTTATCCCTGGCCCCCTGTCATAAGATAAGATAAGATATATAAGTCAGGCATTGTACCCTAAATAGCCCAGAAAAAACAGTGGACAAATAGAAAGCGATAGTAAAATGGAAATACAAAGTGTATTAGATAAAAACAACGAAATAAAATAAAAGGAAAGTATGCTTCTTTGGGCCAAGTCCAAGGGCGAAAGTTAAGGGGAATTCTGCTCTAGTCGCTATTTGCTTGATTAAATTTATTTTGACGTTCCAATAAAAACATAATCCATGGCTTATTTGACAAAGGTGTAATAAAATATGAGGATGGTTAATAGAATGAAACTGATAGTGGAATACAACAAAAAGTGAAACTGGAATTCTCTATTACAAGAACATTTAGTTTTTAACGTCTTTAACACGTTTCCCCATAAGATTCCATGTACGTTGTGTAAATTTTTTGTTCAGGTAAGGGCACTACAAGGAGACTACCAATCTATACGTTTCGTCGCGAAAATGACCATTTCTGACAATGATCTATTATTTTTGGTCGGGAAAGGTTTTGAAAATGACCAGCATTGTGGTGGATGTTTGAAGGTCATGGCCTTGTACGACTTTGTAGGTGCATGCAACTACCATGGAAAAGGAAATGTGGCTGATTTTAAGTTCAGTAAAAGTATTGTGTTAGTACAATAACAATAAACCTTACACAACTAACTATCTTGGTGCTGTGTGTATGAAGAGAGATAGGCATTATCAAGTTTAACGACTTGTTAATGACGTGACGAAGCAGACAAATAAACAATAGTCTATCGTCAAACGTCAAAACACTCAATTACGCCTAATTTACAAAAATATTAGGAACCTATTCTTCGTTTCCACAAAACCATTAGACTTAATACTATTTTAAAGACAAAATAATGCCCTATATCTTACTCTTGCAGATTTGAGGTGATATAAGACTAAACACAGAAGGATACTGTTTGTACTACGAAAGACTGCAAGAATAGTTGAAAGAGAAAATGGAATGCAGAAACAAAGTAAAGAAAGACGTAATACAGAACAAAGGAACAAAAGAAAGGAAAAGCGGAATATTTAAAAACAAGACATAGGTATGGCAATAGTGACCATATAAAATATTGGATATATTGCTAGTGATGAAGCCAGGTCATATCATCGGATGACCTGCCTTCGCCTGAAGATCATTCTAATCTACGTCGACGCCAAACGGTCGAGAACTAAGCTTATTAGTGTCAAACTTCGCTCGATTAGATCCCGATCGACCGTGAACATTGACCGGCGAAGCAGAATCTCAGCGTCTTATAGTTGTTTCTGACATATATGTTTTAGCGCTGAGATTATTTGTTTTTGAAATACTGCATTTGTGTGAAACTATTGCCGAAGTAGGGAACATACACAAAAATGTTTGTTTGGGGTCCCCAAATGATTGGGTGTTTGTCGGTGGAGTCGCATTTCGTCCTACGACTTTTGATTACTGTGTTATTTGTGTTATTGTTTCTGGTGTATGGGAAACACAAGGGAATTGCTGTAACTATGGTGTTATTTATTCAAGAAGGTTAGACATTGGAAAGCCAAGTATTACTCGACATCAAGTTATTTATTCAACGAACTGCTGCCGGCAACTAATTTTGTTAGCCTCTAGCCGCCATGGGCGAAATTCTGCAAATTCCCAACGAAACAGACGTAATTTAACATTAGCCGGATTCCTAATATTCGACTTCAGTGTCGATTTGAGGAGTCAGACCGCCTTACACCTTAGTCATGTCATGCATAACTCTATTCACCGTGAGTTTCCAGAAAGGTTCTTTATGTTAATGAAGACTTTAAGAACGTTTCGTTTAACTGACGGAAAGTCATGCATGACTGAAGCTAGTATAAGGCTTTTCAAGGATTCCCCAGATTTGCAAAGTTTCAGGTCATCCATTATATGTGTCAAGCAGAGTTCTGCATAGCTATTAAAGTTTTGGATGTTAAAACTTCATCTCTCTCTTCTAAGTCGTTTAACTCATTGCTGAGGGTCGTGATCATTCTAAGGAATTAATCACATAGAACGACTCTCGTGGCAGATTTAATAGGGTGGTTTGCTATTGCCTTCCCCATTTCACACACTGGTTATCTCAGTGTGCAGGTTTACTCACGATGTTTTCCTTCACCGTCAGAGCAGTCGGTAAATGTACGAAAGTCTTGTCGAAAAACCGAAAAACTCATTGGCATGACATGACATTGCATGGTTCGAACCCGGATCTCCCGCATGGGAGTCCGACGTCCTAGCCACGGCGCCACCGACGCTCCATACATATACCTAAATAACTCTGTCAGTATATTCGCGTGTCGGCGATCCTCAATTGTATCGTCAATAGCAGTATTATAAGTTGTTATTACAGCTATATCCGCTGTGAGATTGATTAAGATTCAGACGAAGTCCGATTCCGATAGAATGGATTTGTTTGTCAGGTCCGATTGAGGCGATTCGGTCTCACTTTATGATGAAGATTGTTTACGTACTTAGTCAGTCAGGTAAACTAGATATTAACCATAGATACATGCTTGTGGCATTTCTCCGAAAAAAATAGTGTTTGCTATGTTTAGAGACTGTTACAAAGAGATTATGATGTTCAAAAAGCTTCAGATCTTTTGTAAAGAGATTTTCGCAGCTGGTTTTAAATTATTCACGTTTTTAAATACGTTCATGATACAAGTGTGGCATCTACGAGAAGCTAAGAACAGTATGAATATACGTACGCCGAGCACAGGGAAAGAGCGGGTTTCGCATACGGTCAGAATCGGACATGGTTTGGGTTTTCGGCTCCTATCTGTTGGCCCTGAGAACACATCACCGTGACGATGACTACTATTCCTGTGTTCTCTCCATTAGTAAACTAAACACTAGATTTGTTGATATGTTGTTGTGTTTGTTTTCTGTAATTTTAATTTTAATTATTTTCATTATCATATTGTAAATTAAATTTTGAAGTGTTCATAACATACCATTCCTGTCAAATTAGTCTTAAAATTGAACTCTGTACTGGGATGTTTCTGAATATTTACTGCGTTTTAGATGTCTATATGGTCTATTAATATAGGACTTTCTATTTCTATGAAAGTAAAAGTAAATAAATAAATAATAAATAAACAATATTCGATATTTGTCTACAAATCGTTTACACTCATAGATGATGAAGATTTGCATGCAATGTGCAAAAACACATTTACCTAAAGTTTTCTATATTTGGGAAACAAAACAAATCTAACAGTTCCGATATCGTCATCCTCATATTCACGGTTAACGAACTGTTGAGAGGTAAACAGCTGACTGACTCAGCTGGTACTTTAAAAAAGATCCATTCGCGGCTCGCTCGGGGGTCTCGTGCCTCCCAGGCCGGCTAATATTAGCAGCCAACCGCGTGGAAGACCACCCGCATGCCCCATTTGCTACCCGGCTAAGAAATCAATCGACCTATTAAGATACCGAACATCTAGGGGAAGTATTTCGATTAAAAAGGACCCCGAGAGGTGTGGAAGGAAATCCAGCTTTTGACTAATGGGGTTGACTACTCCTAGCTAGCACAAGCGTGAATGTGCGAAACATTAATAATGTTTAAAAATAACATTTTTGTTCATCGTCTCTACAGTGTTCTGGATGGACTAGATAAAGAATAGATCAAATGGAAAGCTGCAGAATGTACTTTATTGAACAAAAGATCTTAACCTCAACATCAATATACATTTTGGAGATTTGTACATTTGTTAGGAAACATACACATTTGTATAAAAAGCACGGACCTACACAGCACGGCATTTAACACTCGCTACCAGAAAAGACTTGCTCTGCCAAAATCAAAATTAAGTCTACACAGTTCTGGACCGTTCGTTATGTCTATAAAAATATATAACAAAATTTCACAAATCATCGACATTGAATTAAAAGACTCGATATTCAATAAAAGATTAAAGTTATATCTTCTTAACGAATGTTTCTATTCTCTCCAGGAGTTTTTTGATGATAAAAACAATACTTAACTATAAAATCAGTTATGTATAACTTATTATGACATTTAATTTAATTTATCCCGTTAGCATTTATTACTATTATAATCTCTTATTTTATATTGCGGTGCCCTACTCAGGGTTTCATGTATGATCATATAATATATATTTTTAAGACCAATTGTAACATATGAAAAGCAATAAATGGTATGAGTATGAGTAAAGCATGAGAGTATAGTACAAATGTATTTTGCCTTTCTGATTTGCATGGTTGCCTTTCGGTTGCTTTCAGAATTCCATCCATCATATCACACCAATATGGAGAAAGGTGTTTTACATTAATCTTATCTCCGTGCTCTATCTAATCGCAAATGGCTTATTGCATTATATGTTAATGTCATGTCTTGCTTAAAATAGACATTACGTAGAATTTGGACATCCCCTATAGGGATAAAAAATAAAATAAAAGCGTAACACCAATGTAGAACTACTGTAACGCGTTTAATGAAATACTTCAGTGAACGTTTCATATTTGAAAATATGTACTTACACGTGTTATTTGGTATCCAATCTAAAGAACCAGGCCAGAATTCCACTCTGCCCCCATTAGGAGCAATGGTGAGCTTGGGCAACTGATTAGCGTTAGTGGCAATGGAGATAAAACCATGGGATGCCATTAAGTGAACGCTATTGGTGATCTGAATAGGTACATAAAAAGAAAAGTCTTGACTGACTAACTGACGAAGAAAGCTGTTTTGCACGGAGGTCCTTACAAGATGTAGACAAGGGGGCGCCCATTAATTACGTGAGGTGTTCAAGGGGGTGAGGCGGTCAAGCTAAATTTTACTCAATCTCACGGGGGGGGGGGGGGGGGGGGGGGGGGGCTATATATCACATAATTTTTCCATGGACTGAATTAGAATAAATCTTTTATTCATTTTTATTAAAGTATTTATTATTTAATTTTTTCACAGTGAATTTAAGTAACGGACATAATCTCAACTACTAGTCTTTGCTAGTGTTTTTTTATTTTTTTAATAATCCAACGCGTTCATAATCAAAACACAAATTTTAAAAAATCTCACGTGAGATTAGGAGAGGGCGGGAGGGAGTTGAGGAAAATCACACAAAATCTCACCAGGGGGGAAGGGGGGGTTACAAAATCCTAAAAAAATGCATCACGCAATTAATGGACGCCCCCCAAGGAATGAGTAAGTCGGAATTTTTATAATTCCTACAGAATAGGGAATAGGGATAAGGAATTAATTTCAGTTTTGAAGTGGTGGTATTTCCATAACTATCGGAGTGTTAAAAGACATAAGTTGCTAATTTCGTAAACTAGGAATTTTCAAAATTCCCATCGGAAAAAGAACAATTCATATAAGTTCGCTCACAAAAATTGAAATCAGTGTGAGCGAAGCCGCGGGCAACTTACTTACTCGTATATATCCAGTGAGTGTTGTTAGCCTTTGCCTAATGGACACAGCGTGTGTTTTGATCACGTTCACGATATAACACGAAACCAACTTGAAGAACTCGCCCTGCCCTCCCTCGCCTGAAGGTTTACCAGGGCCCCGAGGGGAAGGACTGTTGAGAGCAAAGATTTGGAATGTTTTGGTTGAAAAGACACTGTGGGCGTGCGAAGCGGCTTTGTACGGCCGTGAACCTGATCAATGACCAACATTGGGTAAATGTGACAGCTGACCATTTATCACAGGAAGGTAAAAATATTCAAAGTTTTAAAACATTACCTAGGGTTTCGAAAAGTTCCTTTAAAGGAATCTTATCTTTATCTTATCTTATGACAGGGGGCCGGGGATAACCCCAGCGGCACTTCGACCCTCAGGGATCTTTTGTGCTCACCCCTTACCTTAGTCTCCTTCCTGTTCCTTAAAGATGCTTTGCATCAAGGACGCTACAGCTTACAGGTAGGAGCCTATAGTCCTCTGGTGTCGGGTAGGCGACCCCCAGAAGACTCATACGCCCTCCAGCCAGCGAGTCACATTCGCACAGCAAGTGTTCCATTGACTCAACGGTGTCACCACAGGCTCTACAGGTGGGATTGTCTGCCAGTCTCATCTTGTGTAGGAGGCTCTTAGTGCCAAAATGGCCTGTGAACGCCCCTACAATGAGACTCCTGCTATGGTTGTGATTTAAAGGAATACGAGTATTTGATTAGGTATTCATATCAGACAATAATTAGGATGTGGGTTCCAAAGTGAGCCAAATCGATTCGAAACCGTGCAGTGCCATGTACCAATGAGTTTTTCGTATTTGTCGAAGACTTACGTACATTTACCGACTACTCTAATGGTGAAGGAAAACATCGTTAGGAAACTTACACACTGAGATAACCAGTGTGTAAAATGGGGTAGACACAAAAGATTCTCGAAAATCGAATCGAAATATGTAAGTACAGTGGAAGACAAGTTTTTGTTATGATTTCTTGACATTCGTATGAAATTGACAAATATGTTAAAGTGACATAGTACTAAAGGGTTATAAGCTTGATGTGTTATCCACTGTACAGCACAGGTCATTTTTAGTATTAAATAAAGTTTGTGTACAAATTCGATGTAACATTATAAAATCGTAACTCTTCGTTCACATAATAAATCCTCTAAGTACATTACTTTAGACTTGTCCTATCTTGTTTGTACAAACTTATTTCTAATTATAGACTTTCCTAGATTGAAATCTAGTACCTATTATGTAGTATTCGTATAAATAAAGAAGTATAGTGGGTATTTCTTGAGTAACTTCATCTCACTGAACTGGTATTGGTTCAGTCAGTCAGATAGGGGACTTAGCAACGATTTAATCGTCTGCGGAGGACTGGATCGGATTGAACTGGCTCGACCGGTTACTTTGTGGGTCTCGCAGACTCCGCTCTTCCGGGTTGTTCGGTGCACGTGGCACACGATTGCTTTGCCATTTGTTCGTATACAAAGGTAGGTATACCTTTGCTTGCGTAACTTTTTGTTGGTATACAAAGCACTCGCTGGTATACAAACAATCCATCACTTACATGATGCTTTCATCCTCCATTAGAAATACTGGGTGACATTTTAGTCTATCTAGAAATGATTGTACCCATGTTTTTGTTAATAACTTGTATACTGTTGCTACAATCTGCCCTCTAGGTGCCGGGTAGCAGGGTTCTAGGACAGTTTTAGGAAGTAATAGAAGAAACTTGGTAATAGATATTATATTTAGATAAAGAACAGAACAACACAGAAAATAGTAAATGTAGAAAATAGGTAATAGTAGGAGACAATTTTATAAAATGGAGAAACGTCCGTTCAGGACAAAATACAGAGAGAAAGTGCAAACAATGAAATTAATGGAATAATGGAATTTAGAAATGGAATGGGAATATGATTTGAATTTTCAAAATACCAACACGAAATGAGGTGAGATAAACGCTAACGATGAGGTTAAAATTGATGGCAAGGAGGTTGATATGGACGATGAAGTCGACATCGTTACACTGTACCTATCTCTTACTATTATACGTCATATAAACTAAGGCAGACCAGAATCATCCAGAAATACAAAATAAATGGGCAAGTATAAGTAAGGTACTTTAAAAAAAGTAAATTATAGATTTTGACATATTAATTACAGATTTAAGTAAGTAAATAAGTAAGTAATATGTTTATTTCACTCACAGCAATGGCCGAAACAGTTATAATTAATTTAATGGTTCTATTTATTATTTTAACTTGAAACTTATCTATGTACTCGTATAAGCATAGGTACTGATATAATTATATTGCAATACCGACAGGGTCTAAACTATGTATGTTACTATATAAAACACCAACATCTTGTATACTCATAAATAAATGAATTGAATTGTACATGCTAATTTATTTTATACTGAAACAGTAACGGATTATTTTGAATTACGTCTTCATTTATAGATTAAAGAAATGGTTAATCCAGAAGGCCTTTTACTCTGTAAAGGAGTTCCTCGAGGAACGAATAGACAACTAATTGTTTAATTTATTATTGGACACTGCTTACTTTAAGTAAGGATTTTATTTTACACTAAATTGACCTTGTATGTAATAACGATTATTTAAATTTCATTGAATGAATTGTGATTGATTTTAATTTAATTTAATTTTACTTATTTATTTAATTTTCACATGTGTGACATTGAAATTATAAATATGGATGATGTATGATTAATACAAAATAAATAAATGATAAATGATTTCCTGGATTTTAAACTAAAGTATGTTTTTTTTACTTTTGTATTCGGAATTTATATCAAATTTCCAAAACATTTTTGGAATACGCATGTCTGACACTCCTAGCTCCCACACACTGTCGCAGTCTCGCTCGTTTTGTTATATATTTGTTATTGTTTGTTAAGTATTAGCAGATAATATTGATATCAAAGATATTATAATCGATCGCAGACTTGACGTCATATTATCTAAGTAAAATAATCAATCGTACTTTATCAAATTATTTAAACGATACAAACATGAACAGTTACAAACAAATTCGTAATATTATTTGCATAAATCAAACTGTACATAAACACATTTATAGCGTTTAGTTTTGAAGTACATAATATACAGGAAGCCAAAAACCAAGCCAAAAAGTGGTGTGTGAACAACTCTTTGATAAGAAAACTAAATAGAGCGTCGGTGGCCTAGTGGCTAGGACGCCGGACTCCCATGCGGGAGGTCTGGGTTCGAAACCATGTACCAATGAGTTTCTCGTATTTTTCGAAGACTTACGTACATTTACCGACTGCTCTAACGGTGAAGGAAAACATCGTTTGGAATCCTGCACACTGAGATAACCAGTGTGTGAAATGGAGAAGACAATGCCAAACCACTCCATTAAATCTGCCGGGAGAGTCGTTCTATGTGATTAATTCCTTAGAATGATCACGACCCTCAGCAATGAGGAAACACGACTTAGAAGAAGAACCCTTGTCACAACGGTCTCATTATATTTCGTAACGCTACACATAAAATATGCTCAGTATGGTCCTAACTGGTGATGATGAGGTGGTTCTAGCAACTCTTAAACTCTTTCTTGAATGAAACTTGCAAGGGTCGAAATGCCGCTGGGTTATTCTCGGCCCCCTATCAAAAGATAAGATAATACAAAGGTTGTTTAAATGTTACGGCTCATTGCACTAACTTTGCACAAGCGTTCGAACGAGTCCTACCTCACAAAAAGTCTCAAACGACCGATCGGTGTGTAATTGCGAATTAAAAGAGCAAATATCATCGCAGTGCTAACGAACTCGACGGCACCAATATAACATCCAATATACTATTCTAATATACTATACCAATATACTATAACGACGTTCCAACGTATACGTTATACCACGAGCACGGTAATAGTACATTATGATATAAGTGCGGTAAGTTGAAAATTACAGCCGAGGCGATATTGCTAGCCCGAGCCGTAGGCGAGGGCTATAAGGAAGCAGAGGCTGTAATTTTCAAAGCGCACGTATGTCATACGACGTTTTATAACATATTTACGAGGAAATAAATAAAACTTTGACTTTCTTAAACGAATAAATCTTTAATTACTTGTTAAAGCAGTTATAGAAATTTGAACAATTTTTAAAAGTGATTGTTACGTTGCCAGTTGCTTTTTAGCATTGAATAGTAGCACCACAATGAGCTTGACTTATATTTTTGAGAAAGTTCCATGAAATATGCTAAAAACACATTTTCTGAAAATGAATTTGCATCTTTGCTTGTTTTCCATATGATGAAATTTTGATACGCTTGTAAGTATCTATCGGTCGATTTTTCAGGCAAGAGGCTTAGAGTAGCCTTTTTCGCTGCGTTTAAGACTTGTGGCGGTGTCAAATTAATAAATTCATCACTACTTGACGACATTTTCAAATAAAAACAATACAGCGAAAAGAAAAAGCGCGCGGAATAATTTTACTTGTCCACAAATTAGCGATGCGCGCGCATCAACTTTTTTTAGGTAAAGGTACAAAAACAGCCAGTATTACTAATAAAGTAAATTAATATTTTTGTGTTTTTGTTACAGATAAATGGTTGTAATTTATTGTCAAAATTAATTAAATTAAAGAATTAAATCTTTATTTATTATATTTTATCTCCCAAAGTTAATTTTATTCATAAAATATTGACCACTTTTTTAACATAAAAACTCTTTGCTAAGATTTTAAAAAGTATCGTTCATTTTTAGACGGAGCATCTTAAAAAACCGTACATGTTACTTTATTTAAAAAAACTCGTGCGTTTCACATTACTATAACGCACAAGTGCGTAATGAGATACATTACGATATTGAAATTGGTGTAATTACAGCCACTTTACGAGCAAATATGTTATAAAGTTGTTTACAGTAAGACTACTAACTATGTTATTTGCGGCACACTTACTAACATAATAGGTAGCACCTTGCATTTTTTAATTTTATTTATTAAGGAACACAAACAGTTTTCAAATACATAAAAATGCATATAAACAAAAAAATTAACACTGAAACAAAAAGTGTTCATAAATATGTGTACAAACGTAAATATATACAAACCAAGTATACACTAGTTAGAAAAATGTAGGGGAATATAAAACAAAGTTATTAAAACAAATAAACAAGCAAGCTGTTGTTTTTTTTTTCGGGGGAAAACGCTCATGCTTACCTCTTCGCCGCATGGGGGAGACGAAGAGGTTATGCCGGACTTTTACCGGTCAAAAACCCCCCCGGTGTTCCTGCGCACCGCCTGACGGCGAAACCACGGGAACGCTTGCGCATAACTTCCGCGACAAGCAAGCTGTTCCTTGTGTCAATCTAATCTAAGCTGATTTGGTGAAAAGCTTACCCCATATATTTAAACAATAGGTTAAACCAGTCCATAAATTTTTCCCTAAAACTTTCGTTCGATTCGAAATTAATAGAATCGAAAACTTGAATCGCGGTAAAAGAATGTCCAATGCGTGAATTTTGACAGTTGTATAACCAAAGACGTACATAATAGGGCCAGAAATATAAAAACTATGCCTTTACCCTATACCTACCCTGAATTGCAGCGAGAAATGTTATTGCGAGATGATAGCTGACAAACAGATAATAAGAGCAACCGAAAAGTGCTTTTGGATTTTTGATTTATCTATAACTTTTTCTTCTAAGTCGTATTCCTCATTGCTGAGGGTCGTGATCATGCTAAGGGATTAAACCACATAGAACGACTCTCGTGGCAGATTTAATGGGGTGGTTTGCCATTGACTTCCCCATTTCACACACTGGTTATATCAGTGTGCAGGTTTCCTCGCGATGTTTTCCTTCACCGTCAGAGCAGTCGGTAAATGTACGTAAGTCTTTCGAAAAAACCGAAAAACTCATTGGTACATGGCACTGCCTGGTTTCGAATTTTGACCTTCCGCATGGGAGTCCAACGCCCTAGCCACGACGCCACAGACGCTCCAATCTATAACTTAACTAAACACATTTCCTAAAAACTGAAATTTCCTAAAATCATATTTGTGCGAAGTTTGTGCGTCTCACAAATGTGATTCTGTAAAGATCATTGTAGTTTGAGATAAGGGCGAGTACAAAACTCCAAGTAAAACTAAAACTCCAAGGAATCCCTTTGTAATACAAGTTTTGATGAGTTTTTCAACTTTTTCGAAAACTTGCTAATGTTTTGCTGATCTCTATAAACGAGGCCCGATCGGCGAAAAGAAATATTTTGAGATAATCATCATTATCATTAGGGACTGGATTAATTCAAATTGGAACCACATTTTCCATGGCCATGGATAGATCATAATCCAAACGTAAGTCCTCTTGGGTGTAAGGGAAACGTTGGGAAGTAGTATTTCGGTAAATTACATTCATGAAAGATAAAACTGTAACCCCTCAAACTGCAAGAATAAGTCGCATAAAGGTCGGGACAATTTTTTTCTTAGATACCTACTTGATTCTGGGCACATCTCTTTCAGATTGTAATTGTGTCATTTCATTTATAGAGGCATCAAAGGACAATTAATGTATAAACGTGGCTGCTTCATCTTCATACTACAAAGACGCTTTTACCTGACTCACGTTAAACCTTTTACAAGATTGTTAGCTCAGTGAGCGATTCATTATTATTCCTTGGGTCTACTATACAGTACATGTATTGTACAGAATGTCTCGAGTCTGGTCTTATCTTGGTGCCACCATCTCAGCGCTGCACAAAAGCATTTCACAGAATGCTGACGGTCATCGCTCGGGCCCAGATCCCAGTCCCACGCCGCGATCCGCTGAAGCAATCACTTTTTTAGCTGCAGCGATTGTTCTATTGTAACTAGACACTCCTGTGACGACAGCAAAAAAGTGCTGAACTAATTCTTA
Organism: Hofmannophila pseudospretella; assembly: GCA_947369225.1. NCBI lineage: Eukaryota > Metazoa > Arthropoda > Insecta > Lepidoptera > Oecophoridae > Hofmannophila > Hofmannophila pseudospretella. Next base: position 3,065,327 of record OX376324.1, read on the forward strand.
GACGGATGAAGTAATGACATTAAAATTCTCGACGATAAAATTATAACTCCAGTGACGATAGCAAAAAAGTTATGAACAAATTAGTTCAATGACATTAAATTATTGTGATTTGATAAGGTCGATGAAAAGTGAACAACCGATAACTCTTTGGAGAGATTGGTGATTATAAAAGGTTGCTTGCTTACCGTATGGTCAGTGGCCAACCTATTTGTCAGAGTTGTTCAGGCCGCCCGTAGGCATCTGACATGGCTTAACGACTGCTGTCAAACGACAACAACCGGGACCGACTGCTTAACGTGCTCCGAGGCACGGGGGAGCTCAGATGAAATATGCCACTAGCGGTCACCCATCCAGGTACCGACCGCGCCAACGTCGCTTAACCTGCACGATCACTTTCGGACCGTGCTCGCAACTAGGCTACGAGCTCCTAAGGTAAAGGCACTGTTATCATTTAGGAACTGTAGAACTCTTTATAATCAAGAATATCATCATCATTTTGAAAAATATGCTTCAGAGTTCAGAAACATTTACCATGAAGTGATATGACCATTGATAGCTGTTCGCAACGCAAGCAATGATTTCTGAACAAAGACTATTACTACTAATAAGAGCTCAATGAACAATTCAATTGTTGATAATTATAACAACGAAAAGGTTGTCAGTTACAGATTGGTTGGTTGGCTGAAAAGGTTGTCAGTTTCAGATTGGTTGGTTGGCTGGAAATATAAAAGATTGCTACGCAAAATTCCAGACAATATACAGATAGTAAACGAAAACCGATTTTTTAAAACAGGAAACATAGTATTCAACATTAGATGATTGAAGATGGAATTGAAAGTCAAGTGACATTGAAAGATATTTTTTTTAAGATAATGACTAAAGATACTTGAAAACTGTACTTAATAAGAAAAGCCAATGACATTAATCGAAACATGAAGACACCGTTAAAATCAATGACTAATTGGAAAACCAGAAAGGAAGTCAATGCTCTGCTAATACTAAGGATGTGCCAAGGGGGTGAACGAATCCCAAATAGGTGTCTATCGATTAAATGAACTCTCCATCCATTCATGGGTCAACGAATTGGCCATCGCAAATCAACTGTTCTAAAGAAAGGCTTCTGATGAAAACTTTGTTGAAACTTCAGAACATTATATTATGAAAGTAAAGGGTAGAGCTAATAAAAAAGAGAAGGCTATTAAAACTTGATTAAAAATCAAGATTAGTTGTATTTTGAATTATTATGTACAATTTTTTAATTTTTTTTTTTTAATTACTTTGGAATACAAACAGCTTATACTAGATTAGAAAATAGAATTTAAATAATAGCAGAAAGCCAATTAGAGGTTTTTATATAGGTATAACATATAATTTTTCTACTCCCATTTCGTAATTTGTTCAATAAGAAACCACACCACCATATTTATCTGGAAACCACAAACAATAACATAAAGAGGTTCATTCGTCATGGTCGCGTGAAAATAGTGTTGGAAAGAGTGTTAATAATGGAAAAAATTAATAGACGTATTGAAAAAATAATAATTGACGAAAGTTTAATACTATCTGAAATAACTGAGGTGGCTATGGAGACGAGAAATCGGACGGATCTTGCAATGTTTTGTTGTCATCGGAGCTTTGACGAGCTGTCATGGCGTCTGTTGAACTCAGCTTCGCTTCGTGTCAAAACAGTTCTCATGTTAAAATCGCTATCATTACGTGGCCGTTGCATAAACTACTATTAATTTACACAACACCTGTTTCAGGTGTATGGCCTAGAGTATATGCAAAATGACCTTGATACCAGCTCGATACATTTAATAAACGTAAATGACTTTTGACATACATACGAGTAAGTGTATAAAAGAAATACCCAGACAGAGATATAACGTATAGTACTCGTACAGTGAACGTTTTTACGCAGTAAGAATTTTTACAGAAAGCCAGACTTAACGATCGTTTGTATTTGTCATACAGATACAAACGACGCAGTAAAAGCAGTAGACCCATTATTTCGTTTGAAAATATAGTGACGGTTTGTTTTGAACGTCGTCCCTTTGGTCCGTTTTTGAACTGAGTTACGTACCTTCGCATTATTCGGTTAGTGGCCCCAAATCTCGGAGCCGAAGCGACGGGCCAACGGTCGTCCCCCGCAATAATACGGATGATTCACCAGGGACACAAGAGGTATAACAATCACGAGTTCACGACCGACTTCGCAACTCTTTAAAATATATTTCTGTTTTTTCTCCGGTACATTTGGAATAGCATATTGAAAGGCGGCGATGGACGAAGTTTTTGAAACAATTTTCGTGGGAATGTCGGTTTGTTATGAGAGGTGATTTGGATTTATAAACGCAGCATTATACCAAAGTAGGGTAAACGTATTTTTTCTCGACTTTTGGTCTATAAATAGAGACGTCTATTTTCTAAGTGTCTGCGAACTTGTTTCTGCATGTCAAGGTTGAAATGAAACCAAGTTCCGTTTCTTGGCTATTTCTTATCTGTGCCTTTATTGTCAGTCTATTATTTATTATACAATATTGAGTCAGTACGTACGCCCCATGTCACTAACCTTTCGAGGTAAATGTACGCATAGAGAACAGAGACCGAGGCGATCCTTCTTTCTACTTTGTAAAAAGTACTTTTAGAAAAGACATTTAATGATAATCCATAATCTTTTAGACATGTAAGTTTTGCCAATAAACTTATTGAAAAGTAAAAACTAGAGGACTTTACTAGGTTCATAAAATTTTATGTCCCCGAAAGGGTAATAACCTGCGAACACTAAGTAATAACATTGGCTGTAATGTAATAAAAGGGGTATTCAATATTATACTTACAGTTTGTTGACATTCGGATTTTCGCAAACAATTTTTTTCACAAATACATATACCTATGTACGATTTTCCAAACGAGCTTCGTTTCACAGAAGACGAATATATTATTATGTACATATTTAACGAACGAAGTATCTAAATGTAATGTAGTGAAGTGAAAGTAATTATTAGGTATCTAGAAAGAAACAAGCCTGAGAGAATAATGTTTAAGACTGTTTCTAAGAAGTTAAAAAGCTTCTTCGTATAAACTAAACTGAAAACGGAAAATAGAGATGTCAAGAGTAGAGATGACGCGTATAGTGGTTATGGCGAATAATCTATTAGCGATTACTCCGCATTCCCTATGGCGAATAGTCGAGTTATTCGCCATAATTATTCGACATCAAACCGATACTACAATCTGTAATAACAACAATAGCAGGCCTCCAGCTGTCTCGAAGCTACTGAATTTTCGGTTTAACGATTTTTCCGCACGATTTCTAAGAATACAAGGAAATGACTCCCAAGCTGAACGGGTCCATAAAACTGTCCTCAGAGAAGCTGTAAGGCTTTCGATGACGAAGATGAGGATTCAGATTCCGAAGTGACGTCCAAAAGACCTCGTTTAAGTAATGAAAGTGTGGGCGTCGTTGCAACAACTCATAAATTATTCTGGGCCTGTTTCAAAGAATCTATAATAGAACAGCGTTCGGAAGAACAACCGAAGAATGCTACTGCTAACGAACTTGCCCACTACCCAAGCTCTGCAAGGTCTGATAGAAGTGTGAATACATACGATTGGTGGGCTTTAAATAAAAATCAGCATCAGTACCCAATTTTAAGAAAGCTCGCGAACCGATTCCTCACTACTCCAGCTACTTGTAGTTCTATTTATTCTGAACGATTATTTTGCGAGGCAGGCTTCTTTTACGAAAAAAGTGGAGTAGACTGGAAACTAATCGTGCAGAAAAGTTAGTTTCTCTTCATCACAATCTACACCTACTAGATTTTAAAAACTGAATGTATGCAAGTAATTATAGTTGAATTCTTTCTAAATCTGTAGTTTTTTTCTTTCACAATGTAAGCCAAACAATTATTCGTCATTGTCGAATATTGGCACTATTATTCGCTATTCGACGAATAATAAAAAAAATGGCGAATAATGACCAATATCGAATAACAGCGGCTAATCGCGGCATCTCTAGTCAAGAGACATGACGTTTATATTTCCACTACTTGCAACTAGACATGAGTGCTGTAACGAAGTAAAATTGCTCAATTTCACCTGAGCACTGCATTGGAAATGCAATCTCAGTACGCAATTTGAAAGGATAGCGAGTAGGTAGTGATTCGGGAATATAGATTTCTTTGTGCCAACTACACTGATAAATTTTAGTTGACAGGTAAGTAAGAACGAAAGAGAGATATAAGAGACAAGGGAAAAGTGGCTAACGTCAGTCATGCAATTAAAATGATTTGAGAAAACGAATAGTTATACTGAAAAGGACTAGATGTGTCATATATTGATGACACATTAACTGCCTTTACATACATCTACAGCTGTCTCACCGTTACGTACCGTGGCGTCGTGTCACCGGGCCCTGACTGAAAACCAGCGCTGCGGCGGTGGCTAGCATCTAGCCGTATCGTCACAGCATAATGCTGAGTCAGGGACCGTTTTGCCACATATGCATGTGAAATTGTGAACTTACTCTAAGTAAAAAAAAAGTAACTCTTTTATGTAACGAAATGTATTTATCGTGTTATGTATATGTGTGCGAATAACTTTTGATTCATTCATTCATATGTATTATATAAGATGTTTTAAGCAGGGTCTATGCGGCGGCATTTACTCTTAGTGTATACGATAGCAATAAGGTAACTATAGTACTATACGATTAGAATCAATCAATCAGTCACGATGATTAGCAGCAGCTCGCGGATGACAGAGATGCATGGAGGAAACGTCTTCGGAAGGGGTGGCAGGAACACGATGCAAAGTGGTTCGAAGTACGGGCGGCCAGGAGAGCAAACATACACCGAGTGTTCACTCATCTACCCGGTGCACCACTCGCTTGCCGTGCGTGCGGGCATGTGTGCCGTTTCCGAATAGGTTTATTTAGCCACGAAAAGAGATGCCTTCGCGACGCTACTTAAATCGTCTGCAATAGACGTAACAGGCCCATGATACGATTCTATTGTATGCATTAAAAAAAACTAAACTTTTATTTTGCTTTTGAAAAGTTTATGAAATACTTGTTTGGAAGGTTTTCTTTACATAATTACATTGTTCAGAAATCCAAAGCAAAATTTTTATAAAGTTATTTGTTAAATTATTTATTAGACTACAACACCGAGAACCCACACGTTGGAAGGTTTGTCCTTAGTGAAGTATGTATAACTAAATGAACTAAAACGTCTATCTATCTTCTATATCTTATTACTTAAGGTACATATGTTTTTGATGAGAATTAAACAGTTGGAATATCAATTTCCATTTACAAATCCAAATTGATCGTACCTACAATCAGGACAGCTTCTAAAGTAATAATTGTATAATTTTTAATAATTCGCAAAATATAGATAGGCAAGAATAATCTGATTGATATGATAATATTCATTACAACATGTCAATCACAAAAATAATATTTCAAAGAGTTAATGCTGCGATGGCTGGTTTGTGTGTTAAATCAAAAAGTATAGAAAAGAAGCCCAGATACCGCTGGCGCGATGAAGTGGAGAAGGATCTGCGGGAGCTCCGGGCGCCTGACTGGCTCGAGACTGCGCAGGAGAGAGAGCGATGGCGCTCTTTGGTATCGGAGGCCAAGATCCACTTCGGGTCGCTGCGCCAGCGGAGTAAGTAAGTAAGTAAGTAAGTATAGAAAAGAAGCCACAAGTTTCTTTTAGAGCAATACAATTAGTTAAAAGGATTGGAACTAGAAGTCTCATGAAGGCAAAGACAAAATCATATATAAAGTGAGATACAGCGCAAGATGCAACTTTCGTGAGGTGCTTACGTCTAAGTAAATAACCAATGAAGCTAAATTGTGCAATTTCAAACCACAAGTCTGGAAGGAGCGACGTTTAAATTATGCGAGAAATACACGAGTCTGCGACGCTTTGGGACCACAGAAACTGTTTTGGTAGTCTGTGGTAACTAGTAGCTTAAAACCTTCTTTGTAAAAACTTAAAAGCTAAATTGAATTAGAAATTGTTCATCATTCTTGCTCAATAAACGCATAGTCTAAGATTTAGTAGGTACATACATAACTGGCAAGCTGAAGAATGTAAAAGCGATGGTACGGTACCTGTAACAGAATAGCGTGTTGTTAAATTTGATGTTCTTTTGTTGATACTACATGTAATAATACAAAAAAAGGAAAACTCGATACAAGAAAAGCTAGTTAGAGATATTATTTAAGAAGAACTCAAGCGAATGTAATGGAATGCCATGACTTCAAGAAACTCCCTAAAAATAACACTAGATGCAAGCTAAACATATTACAAAAAGACAGCGCGAGAAATTGAGCAAAAATAAATAGAATTCAAGATTCTAGTGCCTTACTTACGCTTACGACTCTTACGAGTCAATAATATTCAAGTGCCAGCCTAGACACACAGATAGACCGCGTTGAAGGCGACATTTAAACTTCCAAATGGCCGTTTCGCTTTATTGCATGAACTTTGGAAGATAGTGAAGGGACGCTCAAAAAGAGCAGCATCGACTTTAAAGGAAGTAGGAGAGTAAACGGTGGAAATTGGAAAAGTTTCATTTCAAGATAAAACTAGTCATGTAGACGACAACAAAGAGGTAATTGAAATAAACTAAAGTGACATTGAAGATGCACCAGATGTTATATAGCTTACTGAATTTAGGGCTAATTTAATGATGGTAAACGATGACGATGAATTTATGTAGAGATGATAGCGCAATGTAGATGGAGAATATTAAGTAGATGTGTAGTCAATCTGAAAGTCAACCTGAAATGGATAAACGACACAACACATATTTCAAATAATTTCAATGGACATGAAGAGTGAGCTATTCAATTCAAGCATTTTAGTGAAGCGAGTAATGATATAGCGTCTAGACTTTGGATTTAGTTGAACCCAGCTCTCGATGTTCTTGAAAATAAAGATAGCAATTTAGAGTCGGGAGAGAGGGGGGAGATGCAGACTGCAGTTTTTAGTTTAATGCATCGCGTCTAGACGGGAAGGCGTTGGATGCTGCAGGAGTTTACGGTATTCATGCTACAGTAATAACATTACCGCAAATACTGTCTGGCGATGTAAACAGGTATTGCCTTTTACAGATAGATTGGTTGTAAAGTTTTTGGGATATCTCTTTAATTAAGTTTACTTCGATTTTCGCTACTGATTGATAATATGAAACGCTATTTACAAACAATTTCAAATTACTTTTAATCCATTAGAGAAAGATAGTTATGCGTGTTTATGATGACTAGAATAAATTTTTTCCCGAAAAAGTTTCTCTAGGAATACTGAATCACAGCAACAGTGAGTGTATATTCTTTAGTTCAGTGAGTATCTACGGGACTGGTGAATTTCGTATAATGGCGTTGTTTACCGGAATCTCGTTTAGTGAATCATCCACTGAAAATTGTTGAATACTTGACTCACTATTGTCAGGCTACCACGAATTCTGAAGAAAATAATATCAGTCTAATTACTCAGTCAAAACGGTTTGAAAGGATGTTTGGATTACAAATGGATTCGAATTTACTGGCTACATGCTTTCCTTCAACAAAAGCTTTTGAAACAACAAACTTAATTTGGTACTCTTCATGACCAGGGGCCCAATTCGCCAAAATTACAACGTTTGTAGTTCTATTTCTATCCAATTTCAATTTAGTTTGGACACCAAATCGCATTCTGCTGACGCATAACTCTACCACTGCCACCTTTCGATTTCCTATCGATCGGGCAAAAGTACCTTGGGGGGAACTTATGTTCGATCGTTATATTTGACAGTTGAAGCGTTTTGTTACCGTTCAACTGCGATTCAGTATAAACTAAACGTTTTAGTAGTATGTACAAATAGTTTGGACACCAAATCGCATTCTGCTGACGCATAACTCTACCACTGCCACCTTTCGATTTCCTATCGATCGGGCAAAAGTACCTTGGGGGGAACTTATGTTCGATCGTTATATTTGACAGTTGAAGCGTTTTGTTACCGTTCAACTGCGATTCAGTATAAACTAAACGTTTTAGTAGTATGTACAAATACGTTACTCGTTGACTCGTTCGGAACTTAACTGAAATTGGATCGTTAGTGGATAGTAGCATACGAAACACGACATAACGATGCAGTTTAGATTCTATTTAGTTACGTTGTATTTAGTGGAATCGATCTCCTGAGCTGGAAACTGAACCCAATATCTCACATGATGCTGACAAAAATATTAAACTCGTAACATACTGTCGGATAGAAATACTTGTAAAATCCTTTTGGGATTGCCAAAGGATTTACGTCAAATTTAATTTTAATTCGAGCCGTAAGTAAAGAACGTAGTAAATTAAGGAATTCTTTCCTTTTCATCCTCCTGGATGAGAAAGGGTTCCTAACTTCCCAAGAGAACGTCACGTAAATATTTTCCTTGAGCCCTGGATGGGAGCCAAGATGCAAGCCGTTGGAACAAACGAATTCCTTTAAATTACTTCTTTACAAGTTGAGCAACGGCTCAAGAGTTGGAAGCTGCAGTGAAGAACTTACTTAGTCACTGTGTGGGCAATTTAGTGTAAATGGTGAAAAGCAAGTTAATTTACGACCCCGTTGTGACCGACAGAAGAAGCGGTATTATAAAGTATTATTTGTAGTATTTTTTGTGTTTTATATTCTGTTGGTAGAACAAAAGTTATCGACATAGCTCATAACACTAGCAAGCTGAAGTGGCAGTGGGCCGGTCACATCTGTGGCAGAACAGACAACCGCTGGGGTAGACGAGTTCTGGAGTGGAGACCGCGTTTGGGCAAACGTAGTGTGTGTGTGTCCCTGCTAGATGGAGTGACGATCTGCGCAAGGTGTCCGGCAGCGACTGGATGAGAAGAGCCGAAGATCGGGCTCAATGGCGCGCCCTGGGAAAGGTATATGTCCAGCAGTGGACTAGAGTAGGCTGCTGATGATATTCTGGTGTTTACAGTGCTAAATAAACGTTTTCAATTTCAATTTTTCAATTTTAGTATTATATGTTTCATGGGCATGTCTGTTCGTCTGCTGTATTATCTGTGGCATCGGATATAATTTTATCGCGTGTTCTTAGCTATGTCTGATAAAAATTGGATCATGGGTTTCCAAGATCTTGGAGTAGGTATCTTTGGTATCAGATGCGATCTCTGGAACGGTAACAGTTAGTGATTAATTATTTTTTATTTGACTTGTGTAATTTTACTTACTGACTATTGATTTATGACTACAATATCGAATTGGCTCAGTGCTGTATGTAATTGTAATGTATTTAAATAAATGAAAATGAATATCGAGTTTGAGATTAAATTTTAAGGCCATTGAGCCCTTCCCACATCTGGAACCTTGACGACCTGAAGATGACCAGGGAATGAGGATAAAAAAGTAATGGGATCTCCACAATGGTAAGTCGGGAATTTCATGAATTTTTAATTTAGAGCTATTAAGTCACAGTTATGCTGAACTAGTTCAATATACTGAAGTGGGATGGGACTGATTTATAAATCAGATAAAATTGCCGTTTTAGGCAATGCAATTTAAAATCCTAAGAAACGAAACGAATGCATGTAAGCTGTTTCATTTAATGATATAAAATGTAATGATAATGACACGTACAAGCTTTTAAATAGCATTAATTTTTTAAGCGCAATCAAACTCAAAAATCCTAACTGTATGTATCATTAACTGTAAGATACGTTTTTTTCTCAAGTGGTTACGCATACTATAGGTAATTTAGTTTATTATAGTACAGCATAACTCTCACGACCATAATCCCCGAAGGGGTAGACAGAGGAACCACCTTCATCAAAGGTAGTTCCCACTTTTCGCCGTAAGATTTGGTGGACTAACGTGATAAGTCGAGCGTCGGTGGCACAGTGGCTAGGACACCGGACTCCCATGCGGGAGGTCCGGGTTCGAAACCATGCAGTGCCATGTAACAATGAGGTTTTCGTATTTTTCGAAGACTTACGTACATTTACCGACAGCTCTAACGGTGAAGGAAAACATTGTGAGGAAACCTACACACTGAGATGACCAGTGTGTAAAATGGGTTGGCACAAAAGATCCTCAAGGGTCGAAGTGCCGCTGGGTTATTCTCGGCCCCCTATCACAAGATAAGATAACGTGATAGGTGGCGAGCCTATCGCCGTCTACTAGGTGTAGAATAGTATCAACTAAGACCCTTAGTCGCCTCGTACGACACCTACGGGAAGAGTTGGGGTATCACCTCAACTCTTCCCGTATCGCAGCATCAGCTATTCTTTATTGCCGGCACGACACGGCGCAATTAATTGCAGTTTAATTATTGAACGTAATATACAACATTTATAGTTCAGTGTTTCGCCACTAGTGGAAAAAAGTTAGTTGCACTATAATGTCATTGTAATTAACTAGGAGAGGTTTTATCATGAGTTAGCGTCTTCCTTATTATTGTTAGATAAAATTGAGATAATAGCCGTGATTACATTAACTTATCGAATGTTATGAAACTGTTGACCGTTATCATCCATTATTCCGCGATATAATAAACTGTGAGAAGCAGGTTGTTTTATAGATATAGATTTGTTTAGAGAAAAGAAAAATGTGAATGACCTTATAAATCTTAAAGGAACTGGGTTTATTATTATATATTAAATATACTTTATTGCACGCCCGGGACAGAAACACAACATACAACATAAAGAGAGGTACAATATAATGTGCAGAAAGCGGCCTTATCGCTTTAAGCGATATCTTCCAGGCAACTTTCAGGTGATGTAAAAATCATAAGATACATAATATACGGGTGCAAAAGGCGTATGAAATAGATACTACCCTCAAATAAATAAATAACAGTAATCAATCAATCAATCATTTATAATAAAATAAAAAATGCAAACCTTAGCAAGCTGCAAAGCAGTAGTAATAATATTACATAAATACTATAATATTTTTTTTTATATATATAAGTAAGCTACGACAAACAGGCAGACGGGCCGCCTGATGGTAAGTAGTTACCGTCGCCTAGAGACACGTGCAGTACCAGGGGTATTGCTTGTGTGTTGCCGGCCGTGGAGGGAGAGGACTTTTTTAACGTTCTTTTTGAAGCATCCCATGTCATAGCGCTGTGGAAAAACGTCGGGTGGAAGAGAGTTCCACATTTTACAGGTGCGTGGCAGAAACGTTCGTGTAAAACGTGTAAACGTTCGTGTAAAACGTGTAAACGTTCGTGTAAAACGTGTAAACGTTCGTGTAAAATATACAGAAATATAATACTTAATATATAATCAAAAATATAATTAATAAATAACATACATCATATGCTAAAATGAAACTTTGTATATTTTTATGAAAAATTAACTACGTTTCAAAAGAATGCTACCAGGTCTGTGAACGAGTTGAAAGACTTGATAATGTTTGTTTAGTTTAAAAAGTTTTAACTTATCGCTGCAGCACCTACGTTTTATCTTTGCGATTTCCATTGAAAAATGGTATGAAACCAACACAATGTTATTATTTACGTTAATTGGCAGAGATTTTAGAGTATGGCGTTACGTGTATGGAATACTGGCGACACGCCAGCAAAACAAAGTGGCCCAATCTGAACCATCGCCTTCTCTGAATAATACAATGCGAACAAAGGCTCGAAATCTCACGAAACGAAACGTAGAACTCAAAAAACTGGTAGCGAAACCAGTTCGGGTAAAGGAGACTTGATCGTGACTATACTACACATTACATATAAATAAATATGTGAAAAAGGAGAGCACAACTCTTTTCGAGAAAGAAAGGGTAAGTTAGGTAAAGACTGATAAGATTAATTGCAGAATATTCTATCAAAAGTCGTAGAAAGTAACTAACATCTAATAAAAAACTGGTCACATAAAAAGTTAGATCATGACTTTAACAAGTATGTAACAGCAATTATTGGTATAAAATAAAAACATAAAAAGAGAGCAAGAAAATAAAAGTAGGACAAGCAACTTTCAAAGGATAAGATAGGCGAGTCCAGTCCATTTTTTTATTAGCCGTAGATGGGTATTTACGGCTACACTGAAATGTGATTAATTTATATGAAATACATATAAAAAGTAATCAAATTTCGGCATTAAAATACAAAACTATCACATTATTTTGATAAATTTTCATCAATAAAATGTGTGTTCCCTCGAAATCATCTTCAAATTTGACAGTTATTTGTTACGGGTATGAAAAAAAGGACTTTAGTAAGGAATATACATTAATAAAAAAGCAAATCAAATCGATTTTGTACGTAAATACACAAGGTTCATGATTATGTATTCCACTTTCTCTTGCTTTGGTTATTTCGGTATCGGCGCGCCAACCCAACCAATTATTGTTAATGTTGACCGCGTACGAGGTCAACATCTCACGCACGAAATGATAAAATTCTTACAAAAACCTACCCGTACGACTAATAAATCATTTACAGTTGGAATTGAACATAGTTTCCAACTTTATACGACAAAAGGAACAAAATAAAGAACTACGAGACAACAGAAATAAAAGAAGTAATAATAAAGACCCGCAGTTTAACAGAAAAACTCAAAAGCATAGATATGGAATACGAATAGTGGGAACTTGGGACTCAGCTCAAAGAATTTGTTGGGACGAATTACCTGTAGTTTATATACAATACGCTCACTTACAAAAGGTTTGCAAAACACTTTTAAGAGCTGTAATAATATAAAATTTGCTTTTTGTAATCTGTAAATGAAAAGCAAATTTGCGGAACATAAACGATACACATAAATACGGTGGATTTATTACGAACGACACCGAAATGAGATTTTCTATCTGTTTAAAATTAGCTTTATACAACAAATAAACAGAAATACTTGCACCCACCCACAATAACAGTATTGTAGATTTCTACTTTGTATAAATACATAGACATAGTTGCAATGAAAATTATAAAGCATGATGATGCATTTAGTTATTTAAAAACTTTTGTTTTGATACGCGAATATGTTTCTTGTACCACAATTCACAACACAATCACACCCTGAAGCGAAACAAAGTTAATACCCAGGCACCTACGATAAAACGCTACGAAAGCTAATCCAAATTCCAGATAAAAGGTAACATTATTCATTCCGGTGACACCGTATACGATATTAAGGTCAAGACTCGAATTAAGAGTACATCAACATATTTACATCGCATTCACTGTCGCCTATTACTTTTGTTTGTCGACTAACTAACTGTATCTTATAGAGGGCAAAAAGTTGAATCATCATCATCACACACACGTGTCAACTCGATGTGCTGTACCGACTGTGCAATAAATATCCCGTTACCCGAGAGACGATGTACCAGGCCAACAGACCACCATAACAGGTACCGCTACCCGCCATCTACGGCGACCGGCCAAATTATAACTGTATCTAGCTGTGGCGTTTGGAAGCGTATGTCTTCCCAGTGTTGTGCTAGCGATGCCGGTGAAATCGTGTGACATTGCCTAAAGACCCCAAGTCCTTTCAACTGGTCTTGTCCCACTTAAGAGTTCCGCATTACGGATCTCGTTAAAATGTAAATTTATGAAACGGCATATTATTACTGATCACTTAGTGACCACGTGTGCAACTGCATTGCTTGCATTTAGAGAGATATCGACATTCACTCGACCGTTCGATACAAAGCTACGATTAACGATAATGAAATTCTTTTTATACATAGTAAGTAAGTACTTCGGTAATTGCTTGAAGAAAGACATGACATCGATAGATATGAATACGATGATGATATATCGAGTTTAATTATAGGGTATGGCATAGGAATTTCAAACACTGTTTGTTTGAAAAATATAGAAATAAAACAATACTACGAATAAAAATAATATAACAAAAACAATACCTTCTGGCACAGCAGTGGGTGCGTAATTTTAGATGCAGAGAAAGCCTTCGTAAACGAACGCTGACTGATCAGGGTTCGCCACAAAATCCACTGTTCACTGAAATGTTGCGCAGAAGGGGATATTTTTTATAAACTGCACTAAATTTAGCCCAAGTACGCGATAACACGAGCGAAGTAAGGCGAGACGGAGTCAAAACGCAACACAACCGCTGCGCACGACGTCCAAACGCGAACAGAGCCGTCTCGCCCGCTTGTTGTTGGGCTCCGCATGTCAACAAACAAAGAGGCTCGGTCGCGCGGGCAGTGCGCAAGCGCAGCGCGTCGCCGCACGCACACACGGCCGCCCCGTGTGAATGAACACGTAAACATTGAGTAGAGTTCGCTATACTCGGAAAACTGTTCTAATTTTTGCAGTAAAAAGAAAACCATATTACGCCGTGTCTGTGGCAAGGTTCCTGAGCTACGGCGCAATATGCTGAATGACGAAACGTCACGCGCGGTCGTGTACGCGTGTGTATCAAAACAATAACACGGCTGTTATCGCTGGAGCCGCTTATCACACTATAAAACGGCTATCGCGCCTTTAGAGTCTGAAGTCTTCGACAGCTGATTGCGTATGCAGCAACCAATTTCCACGTTACCCTAGCTAATGGTAAAGTCAGGAGTCGTGAAAGGTCACACTTTCGAGTAGAAATGCTGGCAGTCGCACGCGAAAACATAAATAACTAAGTAGTTTAGTGGCCGTGAACCTGAAAATGCGTAAGAAAGATATTCCGTCCAACATGCGGGGGCGTGCACAATACGTGGTCACCATATAGGACATCGCCCGAAAAACAAATTTCGTATCGTATACGGTAGCATTTTATCAACTCAAGATATCAAAGCTAATTTCGATGTTAGAATTGAAGTTATTTGAAGAAGGATGCTAATACATCAGTCTGAGCGAAACGTGTTCTAACGCCTTTAGCACACTGCAGCGAATTTGAAACGGAATCGAGCGAATCCATAGAAATCTTGAAAACCGAAAAATAGATTTTATGGGTTCGTCCGATTCCATTTCAAAATCGCTGCAGTGTATACCTAATAACTCTAAATTAAAAATTTAAGAAAGCTCCGACGTACCGCTGTGGAGATCCCCTTACTATTTCCTGGTCATCATCAGGTCCTCAAGGTTCCAGATGTGGGAAAGTCATCTTGGTCATAAACATTTGAGCTCAAACTCGAACCACCTAACTGTTACCGTTCCAGAGATCCCATCATACTCCAACATCCCAAGTAACTCCAATATCTTAGAACCACTGATCTCATTTTCATCTGACATGTCTAAGAACATTCAGCGGGTTAGATTTACGGCGCCTGAAGGCGGGGGAACGCTCCGGGCTTCGTCGTACGCAGAGCTCGGCCTTCGGCCTCGCCATGGCTATAGCTCCACATCATATCCATTTATTTTTTGCCGCCATCTCTAAATATTATTTTTGGCTTGAAATTTCTCAGGATTCCCTATGACTTTAAGACCAATTTCGAACCATCTAGCTATTACCGTTCCAGAGATACAAACTGTCTTTCATCAAAGATACTCCAAGATCTTACCACTGTTCCAATTTTTATCAGATCTAGTTAAGAACACACGTCAAAATTCTCTATTAAATTTTAAAAACCGGATCCAAATCGGACCATCCGTTCTCAAGTTATGATGCCACAGACAACACACAAACAGACAAACGTGTCAAAATTATAACACGCCCTCCCTCGATCGGTCGGGGCTTAAAAACAGAACTTTGTCAGTATGCCTTACATACGTCAACTTATTCAAATTTTAGTCAACTACGCTTTCGATGATGAAATTCTGTTTTCTCTTTAGTTAGGTCATGTCCTAATAAAGTTGTTTACGAGCCTCCTTCCATTTTCTGGTAATGTTATTGACAACTTCGTGCCAATAGAAGAAATACGTCTGGACAAAACCCAGACTGTATACGTTACAATTTACCATCGGATAAGTGGCCAACGTCGGACCAAACAAAGCGGATACATACAATGTTAACTAGGGCCATTGAAAAATCGATAAGAACGAGTACCTGAGGTGATTATATTTGTTAGGAACGAACGCATTATGTTTTCTAGAAAACTTGGAAACTACTGACGATTTATACGTAGGCTATAAAAACATGGATCTGACGTAAATTGTGCACGTGGTAGCTATTGCATAACAGCGATGTAACTACTGTTTTCTACAATTTTCCGTGGCGTCTTTACCACCCAATGTATAGGTATCATTATTCAGTTAAACAGCTTATTTACTATGGAGGGACCTTAATAGAATACCCACCGAAATGGCCGCTAGTCTAGCCTTGATGTAATAATAGCTTACAAGATCCTTCTCAAGCCACTGTCAAGAATAAAACATTGAAAGAACTGATCTTAAACTTAAGTTTATAAATCTACATATACGAGCAAGTTCTGATTAAGTAATCGGTCTCAGTGGCGTAAAAGTTTTTTTTCTGACTGACTAATGCTGTTGGACCTGTCACCGGACTTTTCGGGCGAACGTTAAGTGAGCTCCAGTCTGGAAGAGGACTTAATGGCGAAAGTGACTACCTACTTCTGTACTTATAAAACTGACTATTTTCTAAAAGGGGAAATATAGTCAATCAAGGGCTAAGCTACTGATTCAAAAAAGGCTTCAGTAGGGTCATACTGATTCAAAAAAGGCTTCAATAGGGTCATAAAATACTCTGGTAGAGCGTAATTTAATTTGACATTGAATTGAGCTATATTCCGGGAACGTCTGAATGGAATCAGCCAGGGTGGGTATAAAATACAAAAGAAGGCGACATTTCGCCCGAAAATGGGTAATTTGCCAGCGGGTGAGCCGGCCATTCCTGGAAATTAACCACAAACAAGTAAATTAGTCCGACCCCGACGACTGCTTTATTCTGGATTTCCTTATAGAATTTAATAAAACAGAAATTGTTAGTTGTTTACAATTGATTTGAAAATTAAATTGATTTCCAAGAACGTCTATATCAGAAGCTTTTTGTGGGACGGTTGGTTTCATCCTTCTCGTATAGATACTTACTTAAGCATCAAATCTTTGATTTGAATTGTCTTTCAAATCAAAGATTTGATATTTTTTACGTTAAGTAAACTCTTCTATAATTGAACGTAACACTTTATCTCCGTACAACAACCTTTTAGACGATATATTAATTTTATTTCAACACCCAACATGCATGAAACAAAAACTGATCTATTAGCATTGAAAACTGACAAAAAATACCTTTACAATAATAATTATTCGAGAACAAAAACTAAAAGCGGCCGAAAGAACTTGAGATATCAATTCGAAGGCCAAAGAGTTAAGTTAGACAGAGAGCCCTGACCCGCGAGCCAATCTGCTGGTCAGATCGGGTGCTTGGCACGCGAGGCGTTCGTAATTGTACCAGTTTAATCGTCCAACGGATGTGGGGGAGAATCAGGCTTGTCGCCAAGGGATAATGCAGGTTTCAGATAATATAAATGAGCGGTGAGAATCAGTCATAATAGTGCCCTTGATGCGAGGCATCTTTAAAGAACAGGAGTAAGGAAAGGGGTGAGCACAAAAGATCTCTAAGGGTCAAAGTGCCGCGGGGGTTATCCCTGGCGTGTCATAAGATGAGATAATATAATGAGTTAAAATGATCTTGGAAAATTTACGTAAAAAGGTCCTAATTGAGGAATGAAAGTAGGTACTGAATTGAAAACGAAAAGCGCTTGTATGAAGTCAGTTATGTAATTATGTTATATAAATAGAAATGGTAAATATCTTCGTTCTGAACAAACCTTCAAGTTAGCATATATTTGAGCAATATCAAATTTTTGTTTAAAACTGCTGAAACCAAGAAGAAAAATTGGTTTTAAAAATATTGATTTGCGATTTCTTATGAAGAAACCAAAGTTTTGATTGAACTAGTTTACTATGCTCAACATCAACTCTTCTATGTGGATGTAAAGTACTATGACAGTGAAAGCACTGCGTTGAAAATGAATTGTGTTGTACAGTTAATATTTTGTTTTTGGCGAGGCCTTGAGACATACGTGTCTGGCGATTGGAAGTTAGCTTACGAAACTTTCAAAGGTCTGAGACGTATCGATCGTACTTACACTTAGTAAGTTTGAACATTCACTTAGTGTATCAAGTTGCTTATTTAACTTTCGTGTTTGGGGTATCTTCGCCAATAAATGTTCAAACAATTTAATGAGGCTTTGATGCGAGCAATTATAATACGTTGTCTGATTCTTTTTCAGCTATTGCTGACGTTACTTTGTTTGAGAGAATGAACATGACATGCGCAATGACAGTCATCAGGGGAATATATGAATCATCAACTTTACTCTCCTACTTGGCTTTCTCATTCATATATTCTTTAATATCCTTAAAATCTTTTGCGAAGGTCACACGCATCAGAGCTGTCGAGGAAACGCCCGTCTTAATGTCATCTGTCTAACAAAAAGTACCTAGTTACCTACCTACTGGCTTATCTAATTCTATAGACAGTGCTTGGGTTCCATTTTAGGATTCTAATAGCTCTCTAGTCACTTATCATCCTGGCTTTTGTGTGTTTACCTCAGGTTTACCTATCTTCAGTGGTGAATCAGTAATAAGATCCATGATAAGAAGATTTGCAAGAACTCTAGAAGCACACGCTTAAGAACAACAAAAGACGACAAAAGCTTGGAACCTCAATAGCTTGACACGAGGCCCCAACAATAGCGTCTCAGCATTATAAGCCCTCGAGTGTTCGTATTGCAAACCGTGTGAGGCAAAAACGTGCCTCTAATAGGGCTGCCATATCTTCATCCATTATATAAACAATGTTGTGTTTGATATGTCAATTCCGTTCAAGCCTTGATTCTATTGTGTATTGTCATCCCATTCCAGTATTTGTAGAGATTTCTCGAAATATTTCCTATACCTAAACTAGATATAGTGAGAAAACATTTTATCTCAATAGATCCATAGTGGATCTGGTTAATGGATCTAAGAACGATTTGTTTCGTGAGTGAAGTCCTGCCATAGTCAATCCTATATCTATTGAGAAGACAACTTCTAAAGAAGGGAACATATTATAAAACAATGTGTTCATTTTAAACAGAATGAATCAGACCTTAATATGCTTATTACACTTGACTGAATTCAGTCAACCAAATTCAGACTCATCAGACAACTCATTTGTAGATTTTTGTGAATCTTTCTCCCAAGAACCAGTAAGTCTGGAAGATCTGGTCATAGCCCCATATTGGCCCGTAGCAGTGTATTGAATTCTCTATCCCTATCGTGTGATTCCTCTCTGCGGCCCTGTGTCAGTCTCATGGGCTATTTCACTTGACTGAAATCAGTCAGACTTGTGGTTTGATTTACAGTGTTAATAGAAGAGCCAGTATTTTTTAAGCCCACGCACTCCATCTTCATCCAGAGATTGAGGTCGCGGGTTTAGACACAAAAAAATTATTCCGGTGCCTCAGCAACCCTGGGCCACAAAACAATCAGTTTTACGTATCCATGGTTAAAAACTGGGCTAGGTCGAGTATCACAATGAGAGCTGCTGTCGTATCGTATGAACTATACGGGTTACTGCGAAGCTTGACACTCGCCCCCATTTCGCTTTTCAACTGTTTTTAAAATTCAAATTACAACCTTTTGTTATTAAGTTGATTGTGTCGTATAAGGATACATATTTCAGACTACTATTTTTTTCAGACTCATGTTATTTTTTGAGTGTTTATGCGAATGCAAAGTGAAGTGATGAAAAATCGTCATAATTCATTTTAGAGGAATCCCTATCGCGCTCGTAAATTCATTCGTCAAATTTTTTTTACAATAAGGGCTTAAGGATTAGAACAGAAGTACCTAAATAATTCAGGACACTTTTTCTGGACTACTTAAATGATAAAGAGACTTGGTCCTAAGTTCAGCTCCAGCTCTGCATATTGTGTACATATATGATTGTATTCTTAATTATTGTAAGATATATTTATTTCAAAAGACGTGCTGCTGAAAGTTTCTTGCGCCGCTTCTTTCCTTTCAGCTATAGCACCTTACGAAGCGGTGGTAGAGTAAAGAAGAATGACATTGTAAAAATGTTCTATAAGGTAGGTACATATAATAATAAAATCATTTTGATTTGATTTGACTATCGCTCGTTAGTTACCGTTTACCATCTCTCTCTACTTATTTACTTACTTACAGTGTTTCTGTGACAAACTGAACAGAGCGCTAAAAAACTTAATACTTCAGATACTCGTAAAATGCGCATTAAAATACCTAGCTCCATTCCGTGATCCGCCCACTAGATAAAGCATACTAACAAATCCAATTACGAACCCAATAAATCTCAATACTGAAGATCTTAATGCAAAAGACATATACACTTGAACAAGTAGATAGATACATTATTGAATAGCATACATTAGTCTAAATATACTCTAACTCCAATAACAACCAAATTGAATACAATTGCGTGACTTGACTGCTGGTGAACTGCTGGCTGCCTGCTTTGACCTTTATCAAAATATAATAACAAGACTTCTGTTCTGAATGATGATAATAATAGGCCCTTTGCTGCTGGAAGACATGTTTAGAGGGTCGCTGCTAAGGTTGACAAAATAAATGACATGTTTGCTACGTCGATTCCATTATTCATTTATTATTAGGTTTTTATGACATTTTGCACTTATGTTGTTGAAGAAAAGACTAGCTACTGTCTTATTTTGATTCGTTAGAAAATTACAAATTACCTAAGTACATTACCTAAGTATTAATTAAGTACCTTGTCTGATGATAAAAATAATTTGTTATGATACTTTGAAAGGATGTTAATTTTTCTGCGTGTACCGTAGCGTAATTACCGGCATAAGAGGCACTCCATGTTAGTCCTCAAGGTTAGCAGCGCATCGAAAACCCTGTGTGTGGTGTGTGGTGAGGTGAGGTGAGATGTCTATGGGCGACGGTGACCACTTTCCATCAGGTGGCTCGTAGGCTCGTATGCTATACTTATTTAATAAAAACAATAACAAAATATTACACAAGACTTCGAAATCTTCTAAGAAACGGGCGCGAGCGCAGGATGGTCACAAAACTGCGACTCTTATAGAAAGAACCGACCCTATTTTGATCCCCAAAAACGGCAGTTATAAAAAATTATACAAATGACCCCAAAAATGTTGAGCTAGGACCGTTGCTGGCTTACTTATCGTATTGTTAGTGGCCAACCTAATGTCAGAGTCACGGAGGAGCTCAGATGAAATATGCAACTAGTGGTCACCCATCCTGGTACAGACCGCGTCCAACGTTGCTTAACCTGCATGATCGCTTTCGAACCGTGCTCGCAACTAGGCTACGAGCCCCTCAGCTATAAGTAGGACCGTGTCTAATAAGAAATAAAGATACATGGAAATCGTTCATTAACTGTTAGGCTTGACTACGTGTACCACAAAGAAGAAAGTCAGAAGGATATTAAAGCAGATTTGGCAGGACAATAAGGTCCTGCCGAAACCAGACAATTTCTATAACACAGGATTTTGAAAAACCAATTTCACGCGTCAGAAGCCTCCTGAAGAGGCCGAGGAAAGTCGGTTAACTTGTGATGAGGGGAACGACGTTATCTGTCACTCGAGTAGCTTGCCAAAAACTTTTGTCATTTTTCTATTGATTCGTTAAAATGAAAGTCATCATGTGGTTTCATACAAAAGATGAATGATTAATGAAGATTTCATACATAACACAACACGCACACACTGTTGCTTTCTTCGTCCGTGCAGTCACTTGAGGACCAGCTGAAAATCAGCGCTGTGGCTTGCCTCGGCATTATGCTGAGCTGGTGTACCCTTTTTGGCACTGTACCACACCGGATGTTTTGTGCTGCATGTATTAATCTTTGTATACTTCTGTATTGTGTAATTGCTATATTCTGGTGTTTATAGTGCTAAATAAACGTATTCAATTTCAAAAGTTTATGCACCAATGTTAAAACTAAAATTACCTCAGCATTTTTTTTATTGTAAAGGTGCGCAAATTAAATCAAAAATGTTTTTATTGTAAGTAAGTACCTTATAGTACATTTATACAACGTCATTTTTTTACTCTCCCACCGCTTCGTAAGGTGCTGTAGCTGAAAGGAAAGAAGCGGCGCAAGAAACTTTCAGCAGCACATCTTTTGAAATAAATATATCTTACAATAATTATGAATACCTACAATCATATATGTACACAATGTGCAGAGCTGGAGCTGAATTTAGGACCAAGCCTCTTTATCATTTAAGTAGTCAAGTAAAAGTGTCCTGAATTATTTAGGCACTTCTGTTCTAATCCTTAAGTCCTTATTGTCAATTATAATTATGTACACAATTGCAGAGCTGGAGCTGAATTCAGGACAAAGCCTCTTTATCATTTAATTAGTCATTTATTTTATAGTAACCCTTTTTACATAAAAAGATGATGATGGTAAGTGATCATGACCGTCACCCATAGACGATCTCACCTCAATATAATGTTATTAGAGAGAGCGATGGCACTCTTTAGTATCGGAGGCCAAGATCCAGTTCGGGTCACTGCGCCAGCGGAGTAAGTAAAAGGGTTTTAGACGCTGCTGATCTTGATTAGATTCAGAGCCTCATGTGTCGGTAATTAATTACGCTGACTTTCTTACCCTTTAAATCGAAGATGCAAGAAATAGATGCAGAAATAGGGGTTGCTTGCTTATCGTATGGATAGTGGCCAACCTATTTGTCAGAGTTGTTCAGGCCGCCCGTAGGCATCTGACATGGCTTAACGGCTGCTGTCTCCGAGGCACGGAGGAGCTCATGTGAAATATGCCACTAGCGGTCACCCATCCAGGTACCGGCCGCACCAACGTCGCTTAACCTGCACGATCACTTTCGGACCGTGCTCGCGTTTGACTTCAATGTCACCAGATAGAAACTCACGGTAAAGCTGAATATAGAGCTAGGATTTAGAAATAATTTGGTTTTCTAAGGAATACACTTTGGATTTTTGCAAATAAAAGTAGAGTCGAAGCTTCACAAAAGGAAACAAGCACGGTACGATCTTTACGGTCAATACACCTACTAAGGACTAAAGTGAAACCCATCTATTTTTCCATCGACCGACGGACGTACGTCGGACAGCCCTTCGATTGTTCCATTTAATGGCCTCCCGTGACAAATGTGAAGGTTCGACTGTTTCTGTGTTCTAATGGTGTGTACCTCGATCATATGGATCCATGGGGGGAGCGCGTGGGCGATGGGGGGTCAATCGATGTCGCTGACGTCACGATTTCAGTTTATCCGCGATCGAAATGCGATACGAACCATTAGTGCCAGCTGGGATGTGGGAAATACTGACCGAAGTGATAGTTGAATTGGTGTGGGGTGTGAAAAGAGACATGTTATGGTGTGTAAATTGTAACTTCCTTTTTATTTTTCTGAAATATTAATAAGGTAATCTGAAAACACAGCGGACGAAAATTTTACGAGACAGCAGATCGTAATAAGTTTGGGTGATGTTGCGTTACAAATATATTACGAATGCTGTTACCATTCTAGAGATCCCATCTGAGATCAAAGATACCTACTCCTAGTTCTGGAAACATGAATATACATGTAACACAGACAAACAGACTGACCGGGAATTTTTAAAAATTGAAGAGGCACAGGGCCGCAATGCCTTAAACTTTATGTATTTATTTTTTATTTTATTATTTTATATTAAATAAGGAGAGCAGACGAGCAATCGGGCCACCTGATGGTAAGTGGTCACTGTCGCCCATAGACATCTCACCTCAAGGGTTTTTGATGCGCTGCTAACCTTGAGGACTAAGATGGATGGCCTCATGTGCCGGAAATTACGCTGGCTCTCTTACCCTTCAAACCGAAACACAGAAATGCAAGCATCTCTGCTTCACGGCAGAAATAGATAAGAGGGTGGTACTACCCCAGGCGTTCCTTCACATTAGGATCTACAACTACTAAACATATTGGTATGATAACATATTGGCTAATTTTGACCTCCTTCCTCATCTCTCCTGATAATTTTAGCCAATTATATTTTACTCCAAAATGAGCTTTGTATATCAATGTTTCAACGATACTATTTGTTTTTACATATCTTTTAAAATTAACGAAGTTATTAGCTTTAAAAGAAGACAAAAAAGTGTGACACTCGACGCCCGAACCGGCAACCATACTTCACGAGTTATAAAATGTATTCACCTAATTGCAGAGGCAGTGAGCAGCATGTACAGGAGCTCCGTCAAGAATCCCACAGAACTAAGAATAAACACCAACTTTCGGATGAGTTACGCGCGGACGGTGACCAGCGATTGTCGGTGGCTCGTGTTGAACTGGCGGTCTGGGGCGGTCTGGGTCTGTATGCACGGGGCGAAGAAGGCTTGCACCATGCACAGGGTCTCATTTAGGATTGAAGCTGTCCTGGGCCATTATGTTTATGGCAACCTGCTGTTACTAGGCGTAAAAGTAAAAGTGGGTGAATATTGAGCTAAAATAGTTTATATCAGCTGTAGCGCAAGTTCTGGATGTAAACTTTAATAGTTGGAAACTATCTTTGCATATTGATGGAGCGTCAATATTGTGCTACAAATGTAAGATGGTTTAGGTGTGAAATTGAATAATGCGAGCTTGGTTGACGCGCACTTAAAACAAGTTCTGAAGCCAATGAATCTTTCGCAAATAAATAGTGAGACAGGACAGTATGTAAGTTGAAAAAGAAGTGATAATAGCTCTATATATATTAGGGATGTTACGGAGCTTCGACTCCGACTCCGAAAAGTCGGAACTTCCGATTGATTTTACACCTCCGACTCCGACTTCGGCTCCGATAATTTTGAATCGGACGTTATACCGAAGATTTGTGAGCAAACATATTCAAATATCAATATTTTATTAAATAGTGTAGGACTACATAAAGTACTTAATGTTTTATTGCCGCAAACGTCATCATAAAAAATATTGGCCAGTTCAGCTATAAAAAATAAAAACGGTTTAAAACTTGAGGCGCCGAGGCAGGCCCAGGCGTATAGGTGGAAGGACGATATCGACCACTTCCAAAAAGGATGGTATAAGGACGCCAAGGACAGGGAAAAATGGAAAGGAGGAGGGGAGGGCTTTGCCCTGCAGTGGGACAGCCAATAGGCTATTTTAAAAAGATGAACTTCTTCTGAACATCTCTCTTCTACCTCCGGCTCCGGTTCCGATTCCGATTCCGACTCCGATAAATCAAATATAAAGATTCGGTTTCGACTCCGGTTCCGCTAAAACTACCTCCGTAACATCACTTATATATTATATATAGCTCTAATAGTTATAATATTAATAATAGCCGTTTCCCTGAAATTATCGCTATGGCTAAAGTAGAGCTAAGCTGTTGAAGAATATTAATTAATATTAGTCTAAAGTCTAGGACTTTAGATAAATGAGGCCCTTTCGATTTCGATGCACCGTATGGCCCTGGTCGGTGCAACGTTTCGTCGCGGCGGCGGGCGAGACGATCCAGCCAGACACAATAAAACTTGGAAACAATGCTTTGAGTCATGTCCGTGAATTTTATAACCAGCCATTCAACATTTAAATTTAGTGGCGTTGGACTGTTGATTACTAGAAGTTCTGAAAACTAAAGTAGGTATTACAGTTTACGACTGTGTGTCGTATGTTGTCGTAGGAAACCGCCTGTTACAATTACACTTCGCGAAAGTAATTTCATGATGCTCAATGTTTGTATCTGCGAAGGCTATACAGTTTCCAATATTAAATGAGTTGTTCAGTTGAATTTTTTATCAATTGTCATGATGAAGTGTAGTCTGTTAAGTACCGTATCCATCAAACCACTCTGTTCAGTTCATTCATAGCTGCGCCGTGGCGACGGCGAGTCCAGACAGGGGTGTATTCGATCGGAGCTCCAGACAGAGGTGTCAACGTCCCGAGCGGGACCACAGGTTATGCCAACACCTTCCAAACTGAATACCAAAGCCCTCTAAGGTTGCTGGTACCTACAAGTATCATCAAAGGTGCTCGATCGGAGCTCCAGACAAAGAGGTGTCAACGTCCGGAGCGAGACATTGGCTGGTGATAATGCGAAACATGATGTGACGCAGGATATGCGAACACCTTCCGAACTGAATACCAATGCACTCGAAGGTTGTTTTTTAACCTACTGGTACCTGCTAATATCTACAAGGGAGTATGCGATCGGAGCACCATGCAAAAAGGTGTTAACGTCCCGAGCGGGATATTGGCTGGCGATTCTGTAAGCCATGATGTGCTACAGGATATGCGAATACCTTAAATAATTATCTGGAAGGCTGTTTATTAGGCTGGTGACTCCTGGGCCCTATTTCACGAAGCAACAATCCTTGAAATAACAAGTATAAAATGGCCTGACGCTGTTTTTCTTTAATGTTGTCATGTTGTCACGACATGTCAAGATTTCTAGTAATGTTGTCATTTTGACTCGTAAATATATTAATTAAGAGACCTGTAAGTAATAATACCGGGGTGTTGATCGGAGCTCAAGACAAACACAAAGCTGGTGCAGTCATCGTTGTCTAAAGAAAGAAAGTTCCTGTGGTGATGGTAGTAGGTACGAAGACCTTGGGCAGTGTGTCTTTGAAAGATGATTGTGTCAGAAACGGATGAGTATGAATTATTAGATCATTGACATGTTTACAGTAAGAATTTCCATAACTAAAGCTGACCTAACCTCTAACTAACCACGAGTATATTCATTTGGATAATTATGAATTCCTGCGATTCAGATCTTAGGTCATTCGCATTGTTTGATCATCATCGTATTCATAACTCGTTTATAATTTTCCACTTTACCGCAACCATTCCTAGTCCGAAAATAATAAACACGTTTTAAGATGTTTGTAAGATTCTCAACCTAACTCAAGTTTTATTTTGTAAATAAATTATTTCTGGGAATACATGAAACGAGGAACATGCGGTCTTCGAGAAACTTATCCCCATTTGTTACCCTCTACATATGCGATCTTTTCATTCTATGAAAATTTTACATCATTCTGCTTTCTCCGTTGCTCTCTACTTCCAGTTTTGCCTTACAAAACTCTTGTTAGGTCGTTGCCATTTCTATTTAAATGATCTGATCTGCACCTTCTAATTAACACCACTTTAGGGCTGTTGAACTAGTAAGTGAGTACTAGAGGACGACTGGTAGAGACACAGTACAATCTACACCCAACATTAGTAGGGATTGTGACTCTTCTTAGGATGATATTATCGCGACAGTCAATATCATGGTTTACCGATCCAATGAACGCAGTTCCATACGAATCAATACAAAGCAACAAATCCGTTCGCATCGTACGATGCGATGACGAATCAATTAACGCGTACAGCTCGATTATCTAAAGCTGGGACGTACAACACATTCACACATTGCGTTTGTGTATTGTCTGTGAATAAGCACGCGGCATGACGTCACACTGCATACGCAACATGACAAGTCTCTCTGTCTCACTCGCACGCGGACAAGCTTATGAGCGTGACTGAGACTGTTAATGTTTTGTTTTTACTACTATTAAGAAATATTGCTACATACTGTATAATTAAATTGCATTGGTGTGAGTACTGTGCACGTGCCAGCTTTAGATAATCGACCTGTACCTTTAATGTTAATGGCCTCATACATTTTGTTCTCTGTATACAGTTTTCTAGTGACTAATTTACATTTAGCTTGCTTATTTCGGAAACTAATTGTACTAAGGCATAGCAACGAAATTATATTGGAAAGTCAAATATGCTCTAATTCAATTCAAATATTGGGTTTATGGCTCCACCGTAGGTTTGGAGATTCTGCCAATATCCTTGTTGAAAAAGAATAAGAATAAGTTTATTTGTGCGGTAAGATGACAGAGTATTCACAGTCCATACACCAGTAGGAACTTAAGCATAGGTTATATTAAAGTAAATAAAATTAGTGAGCAACAAGTTAGTGACAAGACAGGCAGACAGTTAGTGTAAAGACAGCGATTATTCTATGCTCTCATTCAAAATTAAAAACAGAACCAACAATCCGCACGATGTTGTCGGCGTTTAACGTCTATTCCAACCCCAGTTTAACATTTATTTTGAACTGAAGATACAAATCAACCTAAAATTTGTGTAAGCACCTACTCTACCCGTCGTAAACTCTGAGCAAGTAAAGGAATAGCTCTAGTTTATCGAGGCCAAAGCGTTATTTATTCCACATCTCTTCGTCGACACTAAAGTAACAAATCGCCGCTCGTGCACTCTCACGAGTCCTCAGTTATGTTATTTTTCAAGTTTTAGCACACGAGCTTGACTAATAGAAGACATTACATTAAAAGCTTGTGGAACTAGGGTTCATTTATATGTAGATGAAATTAACGGATGGTTCTAGAAGACTGTTTGATGTGCAGACGCGTGCAGGACGCAGCTTTAGTTTAATTTTCGCATCGATGCAAATGAGACACCGTGGCGAAAATCCGTTGAGATAGCCGTCAAACGTGAAATGCAGAACAGACTAGTCGATGTTTTATTAGTTACTACTATAAATATTGTAATAAATGCAAATTTGGCAGCTATTAATGCTCGTGAATACATGAGTCAGACGCTTAAAAACACAAGTCCTAAAGAATTGGAAGAGGCGTTCAACTGCAATGGTAATTCAGTCGAACTGGGTGATAGATCAATGTAATGAATGCAAATTGGCCACCGCTAATGACGATCATAAAGATATGAATCATAAATTACACTACAAGCTGGTACAATCAGTCTAAAATTACTTACTTGAAAGAGCTCGACTAAAATCGACGAACGATCTCACAGGTCGAACCAATCGACCTTATGCTAGTTATATTAATGACTGCAAATTGCTTGTTGCTAATGATAAACGCATCATAACTGAAGATACAAACGAATCAACAAACAATGCTGTACCTATTAGAGTAGTTTGGTTAAGTAAGACAATGTTTTTGAATGTGGCGCCCCTTGCTATGAAAATGGAGCAACGACCTGCGCAACGCAAGGCTGAATTTTTTTATTGTATAAGGAAAGCGTCGGTGGAGTCGTGGCTAGGATGTCGGACTCCCATGCGGGAGGTCCAGGTTCGAAACCAGACAATGCCATGTACCAATGAGTTTTACGGTTTTTTCGAAAGACTTACGTACATTTACCGACTGCTCTGACGGTGAAGGAAAACATCGTAAGGAAACCTGCACATTGAGATAACCAGTGTGAGAAATGGGGAAGACAATGGCAAACCGCCCCATTAAATCTGCCAAGAGAGTCGTTCTATGTGAATTATTCCTTAGAATGATCACGACCCTCAGCAATGAGGAATACGACTTAGAAGGAGAGCAGACGAGCAAACGGGCCACCTGATGGTGAACGGTGATCGTCGCCCTTTGAAATCCCACCTCACTATGTTAGAAGAGGGTTTTTAATACGCTGCTAACCTTGAGGACTTCGAGTTCCTCATGTGTCGGTAATTAGGCTGATTCCCTTACCCTTTAAACCGAACACAGAAACGAACATTCCTTTTTCGAAGTCTGTTAAAAATATTATCATGCCGATATCCTACATGATTTATAGACATAGGCAGTTTAACAAATTACTTGATAGATAGATACTGTGTCAGAGCGATACTAAATGAACAGCCTTAGTAACAAGTTAGCGATTTGTTCAAATATCTACGATTAAATCTAAAACTAGATTTTTTAGCTCTAACCTTGGTACAGTTACGAGCACACTTCAATGCATAAGATTGTATGTGAGTAAAACTACCCTGACATAGATATAGAATAACGAAACCCACCAAGATCTTGTAATGAATTCATACGTTTGTACAGGTGTAAAGTTACAGCTGATCCAATGATCAAAGTTTTTATACTACTGCAATGCGTTATCCATGACACTAATTTCATCATAATAATGGTAAATAGAGTAGGTATACAAAGTTTTTTTTCGGTGTACTCATAAGACGAGCAGACGGGCCATGATGCTGATGGTAAAGTGGTCACCGTCGCCCATACATTGTTAGAGGGTTTCGACTATCCTTGACAACTTAGGTGGAGTGCTCATGTGCCGGTAATTACGCTGGCTCTCTTACAATTCAAAACCGAAACACAGCAACGCAAGCATTTCAACTTTGCGGCAGAAATAGATAAGAGGGTGGCAATACTAACCAGGTGATCCTGCACATCAAGATCTTCAGATAGATCAAATAGCTAAGACTACTAGATCGACAAAGTATGATGATGATATATAACTTACAACACGTTATAGGTCGACCAGAATCTCATGACATTAAAATATATAGTAGAAATAAGATATTCACATGGCAACACTAATCTGACAACTGTCAATATATACCAATATCTTTTATTTCAAGTACAATAGGGATACTCTATCAAAATTTTAATTTCCATTATTGTCATCAAATTCTGGTCGACCTTTACATGATAACATGAAAAATAGTGGTCCGATTCAGTTATAAAAGTTATGCGAAATGATACCACTTTCTGAGAACTAAAAAGTTAATTTACGTGTTCAAATTCTACCTTCACCCAATGAAAAATACTAACCAATTCTGTTATAGACACGAAGTAATACATTGCTATAAGAAATATTATAGGATTGGATTTGGGATGATCAGTATGAACTATATTTAGAGTAACACTTGTTCTTGATAATAAAACACATTTCTGAGCTGAGATTAGCACTCAATACGTTTAAATCTTTGATCCAAACACCGACCAGATCAGCCTCTCGATGACTTGCCTGAATTACAACATTGTACGAATGGTATTTGTACATATAGTGCTACTATTCCTGTAATTTGTACTTTTCCTGTATTTGTGTCCGAAATGAGGAGATCCGGCATAGAACAAAAGTTATCGACATAGCTCATAAGTTAGCAAGCTGAAGTAGCAGTGGGCCGGTCACATCTGTCGTAGAACTGACAACCGCTGGGGTAGACGAGTTCTGGAGTGGAGACCGCGTTTGGGCAAACGTAGTGCGATGGAGCAACGATTTGCGCAAGGTGGCTGGCAACGACTGGACGAGAAGAGCCGAAGATCGGGCTCAATGGCGCGCCCTGGGAGAGGCCTATGTCCAACAGTGGAGTAGAGTGGTCTGCTGATGACTGTATTTGTGTATACGAATGTGTTTCTATTTATTTTCACGATGAGACAGACACAAGAGGGAGTATAACGGTGCAATAAAACAGAGTTGCTATAACAATACTACCATTGACACTGTTCATGTATATAAGTGTGAAATAGATAAAGGATGACGGTGGTAGTTCTTTTATTTTGTCTAATGAGAGCAGACGAGCAAACGCTCCTGATGGTAAGTAAGTGGTAACCGCCGTCCATAGACATCTCACGTAACTAATAATGTTATTAAAGGGTTTCGATGTGCTACTGACGCTGACTCTGTTACCATTCAAACTGAAACACAGCAATGCAAGCATTGCAGCTTTGCGGCAGAAATAGGTAAAGGTGGCACTTCCCTAGGATAACTCCGCACAGAGTTAGTGCTGAACTACATGCATCGGTTCCAGCGCCGGTTCGGTTCGCTGCGGCCAATCACAAGCGTTCCGCTCTCGCCCCACTTGAAGTCCGCACCTGGGCTCGCCTCGTGATTGGCTGCAGCGAACCGAACCGGCGCTGGAACCGTCGTCGTATAGTCCCAGCCTTATACTACCTAACCTGCCTTCAAAAATGTCGACAAACCTAGGTTACAACCCGTGTCAAAATACTGAAATATTAGACGGAAAGTCTTCCAGAAACATAGGCAAATAAAGTGAGACCTCAGATGCTTAACCGGTTCTGTTTTGCATTTAAAAATAAATCGACCGATATCAATATGGGATTGGCTATAAAGTAGCAACTAAATTGGTTCAATCATTGAAGGAATCTTAAAACCCCGCTGCGTTGTATAATTGTTTCCCGCATAATTATTTCTTGTACGTTTATTAGTCACGAAAATAACAGCTAATAGTAGTAATTATTACGATTTCTGGGCATTGTAGATGTTCATCCGAGCATAAGGGGGAAACTCGGAAATTGGATTTGGCACAAAAACTGTGTTTTTAAACCCATCAATCATTAAGCTGAATCATAGAGCAACTTAGATAATATTTGAAGACAAGGGGTTCTTTAATTCGATTGTTATTTTTTTTGTGCCAAGAACGCAACGCAAGGTGGTAAAGTTAGAATTGCCCAGGAAATGTAAAAAAGAAAGAAGGAAGATGTAGGAATGATAAAAGATAATGTTGTAATAAAGTCAAAGATAAAGTCAGTAGCGCGCCTGACTGACGCCTGTCCAGAAGTGTACTATAGACTGATGATGATGATTAAATTCTCGCAAGATGAAGGGACCATGATGTGGTCATCCTAAGATGATGACATTGTCCGGTTAATGCAGACTCTTTGACTATACGGACCTTATCCGTAACAATTCTGATCGTGCTGTGATTCACACAAAAGATACTATCTGTTGAACTCACAGGCAAGTATTCCCAGGGAGGCAAAGACCTCGCGCCCTTGAGAATCATAAATGTTATTTCGTGGATATTTGATACAGAAAACGGTATTAAATGGATTTAACCTCCCTTAAATTGTCGAGACCGCTTCTCGAGCAAAGTACACTCTCAACAAAATTCTGTATTAAATAAGAAAACCGGGTCCAAATCGGACCATCCGTTGTTAAGTTATGATGTCACAGACAAACAGACCGACAGACAAACGTGTCTATCTTATAACACGTCCTCCCTCGATCGGTCGGGGGTTAAAATCATTTTTAAATCATAATTTTTGTTCTTTGTCATCAAAGAGAAGGATGATATCAAAGTTTGCCTTGGTATACATTACATAGAGGTAGGTAGATAGGTTTGGAGAGGGGTAACGAGTTCACAGCTGCCGGGTTCACCCACCCAGGATTCAATTATCTCTTTATTAGATGCAACATTAGCGTGATAGATGGTTGCACATGCACCGGGGCTGTTGAACTTTGCGAACCTATAGTAGTGTTTGAAGATCCTGTGTTCAGGAAACTTTACTATGATTGATTATGTATAATAAAGCAAAGCACTACTACACTATATATTGAGATATAATAGGTTAAACTTTATTGCACAAAATTGAATATAAAAACGATGCGTTGTAACGATGTCGACTTCATCTTCCATATGAACCTCCTTGTCATCAATTTCAACCTCATCGTTAGCGTTTATCTCATCTCATTTCGTGTTGGCATCTTCATTTCTTAATCGAAATTCAAATCATATTCCCATTCCATTTCTAAATTCCATTAATTTCATTGTTTTCTTTGTATTTTCCACTTTCTCTGTGTATTTTGTCTTGAACGGACGTTCTCCGTTTATTTTTGTCTCCTACTACTACCTATTTTGTACGTTTACTATTTTCTGTCCTTAAAAATATAATATTTATTACCAAGTTCTTCTATTACTTCATCTGCACCCTGACCTAGAACCCTGCTAGCCGGCACCTAGAGGACAGACTGTAGCAGCGTATGTAATGGTACATTGAAATGTAAGGGCTATGCTAAGA
Source organism: Hofmannophila pseudospretella (assembly GCA_947369225.1). Taxonomy (NCBI): domain Eukaryota; kingdom Metazoa; phylum Arthropoda; class Insecta; order Lepidoptera; family Oecophoridae; genus Hofmannophila; species Hofmannophila pseudospretella. The sequence goes on from OX376324.1 coordinate 3,098,815, forward strand.
GACATCCCTTCCAGTAGGAAAGCGGTAGGTTGTGCAACAGTTTATTACGAACTATTAATAGGTTACTATTAATAGCAGTAAACTTTTATACAACTTCGTCCATGTGAAAGGTACATTGTAATATTTGCCTGTTTGAAATTCCTATTGGAAATAGATATTTTTCCGTGTGGACAAAGGTTCTATGTTCATTGGTAAAATATTGTTTGAGAAATTGGAAGCAGCGACTTTTGGTCAAAGGAAGTAAACTGCAGTGCAAACGTTGCTGGATCGATCCCGCTTCTGGACCATTGTGGTGAAGAAATCCTATTACAAGCATCTAGTTTAGTTGGGATTGGGAGTAGTGAATAGGAGCATCAGAAATGTGCAAAATATAATCTTATGTAAGAAAAGTTCTTTACTAGAAAATGTATTATGCGTAGCAGCAATTGTGCGTCATTAAAACCAAATTGCGTAGTAGATCCGCAGGTATTAGATTGTATCTATGTATATCAGTTTCTAGAGGTGAAATTTCAACAAGGTGCCTTTTCAACCTAAGTAAGTTTGTGTCTGTTGGGGTTAAATTTCCAGGTCGGTTAAGATAACGATTCAGTGCGCTGAGATGCATTTGCTCGGCCTCTGAACAACATCTGAGAATTTGAGATGTATATGTTATGTAAAGGTACAAGTTATTAGACATTTAGACAATCGCTCATCGTTTTCACGTCCGGACGGTCATGCGTGATATGATGACAACATAGATCAATCATATTATCTGTTATACGCCAGATGTCTGTGTTTTTGTTTGCTTGTAGTATATACCAACGATACCACGTACGATACTAACTACGTATTTTATTTGACGTGGGGCTCGCCGGCTCTATAAACGTTGTTAAGTAAGGTTATTTATTGCCATACTCTTTCTATTACCTTTATTGTTTGCGTCCCTCACTATTAAGGTGCATGATGCAGCGTCCTTGTGAGGTGGATTGATTGCATTACATTCTTTTGAAAATTCTTTCTTCAGTCAAGTTGGTTTCTGTACGATGTTCTACTTCATCGTTTTTTCCTAAAACTTACGTACCTCTACATATTTACATGACTATACATTTGGGAAGTCTGATGTATATATTATAAGCAAGGGCTTAAAAGGGCTTAAGCTACAATGTGTCTGAGAATAAACCCAGTTAACATTACAATGTTATTGTTATTGTGCTCATTTTGAAATTGTATTTGTACTCAAGGCAACACGCCAATACCGATGCAGCAGACAACAAAGGAGTTGAGAAAGTGCATGCAGGCACACAGTGAAGATCGAGATATATAACATGTACAGTCTGCAGACGCGCCAGACTGGGTTTAACAGGGAAATTGCAGGGACGTGTAAGGGTTGTGTCTTGTGCCTGATCAACACGAATCACTCTCACACTATAAAATAAATTATTCCCAGTAGTTCTGCTGTGCCAGTTCTGTTAATAGAACATGTACCATCCAAAAAGATTACAATTTGCAGTGCTACAACAAACTATAAAGTTCAATGGCACGTAGTTTACTTTATTTAGGAATGAAAAGAAAAAACTGGCACTGTAGTAACTACTGGAAACAAAACACTAAAAAAACACGTTTTATATGGGCTATCGCTCGCACCCCGCTGCAACAGCGGTGCCATGCGGACGCATTCACCGGTTTCAATATGGGGAAGGTACAAAAAGGTGCTGACAAGTATGGCACAACCCTAACCTAAAGCTATGGTTCCAGCAAGAGCGGAGAGCCATGGCTTATTCAGCTCATTGGACACGTTCCATTTCAGGTGTAGACAACAAAGGAATTGCATGGGTCTATACTTGGTTAATATGGATATTATAGGAAAGAGGATAGATAGTAAGTAAAGTGGGAAGGCGATAGGCGGGACGCGATGTCTGGCAGAAGATCAGCATTATATCTTTTTTGCAGCAGAAATATTCCAGAAAACGAATACTAGAGAATGAACTCTGAAACAGACGACAGACTTTAAAAAGAGCATTATGAATCCATAATTAATGCGACAGACGATTCCATATATTACTGACGAAGCTAAAACACTGAAATTTATATTGAAAGAAAACATCAAAGTCACACAAAGTTGCAGCCCGGGAGAGAGCGAAATTGAAGCCAGTCGAAGCAATAAAACTTTTTTTACAAAACGTGAGACCAATAAAGGATGCATCAGAGATAATCAAGTCTCCAGACGACTGTCTCAGACATTATAACATTGATGTTCGCTGATTACACTTTGTTGAAAAAAGTACAATTATTTAAAAGTTTAGTCACAGGATGAACCGTGTTTCTTAGATGCTAATACTGACTCTATAGAACAAGACTGTCCTGTCTTCATATACACACACACATTACATTTTGTAAGTACCAGTAATACATATAAAGAGCTCTGACCTCTATGACGGATTTAAGCAAGGTCGAACAAGAATTTTAGGCTAAATTAGGTACTCGATAAACTTAGCGAGTATTCGAGTTGTATTTATAAAATGTTTAGTTTATTTACATACAGTAATGCAATTATTGCCTCCACGTGGCTTGTTGATCAGATTACCAAATTAATGATGAATTTAATATGGAATCGAATAGATGACATCGTTTGAACTACATACGTAATTACCTGTGATCGGAGTAGGTAGAGCTCTTTCGGGTCAATGTTCTCAAAGGTTATATTAATATGGATATGATTTCGGGATCCCGTTTTAAGTTATCGAGCAAATGTTGTAAATTACTTTTATAAACCTCGCCCTTACTCGGCGGATTACGATTTTTTTAAAATTGTGAACTTACGATGAAGTTAAAACACTACCATAGGTACACTAGCGCCATGAATCTTAAAAAAAAATATTTCGCCACCAATCTTAAATGTGTATCAAAACAAATATAACGTTAAAAATCTAAATAATATATTTATTCAATCCCGGAAATCCCGGGATTATTGGGCATACTTATCCATATTATGACCGTATGTGGCAAGTACCAAAAACAGCTCTACCTACTCCGATCACTGGTGATCAGATTACCAAATTGATGATGAATTTAATATGGAATCGATTAGATTACATCGTTTGAACTACATACGTAATTACGTAAAAGTTCGGAGCTGGATTATAATCTACCCACACTATTGATTCAATATCGATAACTTTCTATGGAATAACCATTGCTTCTGCTGAAATCCCATTTCCCATTACTTATCATTGCCGCCAGAATAATTCGTATGCGAAGATTTTAAAATAGAGAATACAAAGTAGTCTAAACTCTCCTTAATCAAAGGTTGGCTGGAAGAGATCCCTACGGGATAAGCCCGCCTTTGTATATATTTTAATGTTTTTAATGTCTGTGTATTTTTTTTCTTCTATGTGTGCAATAAAGAGACTACAAACAAACAAACAAACAAATATACTTTATTGCACACCCGGGACAAAAACAAAACATACAACATAAAGAGAGGTACAATACAATGTGCAGAGGGCGGCCTTATCGCTTTAAGCGATATCTTCCTGGCAACCTTAAGGTGATGGAAAATCATAAGATACATAATATACGGGTGCAAAAGGCGTATGAAAAAGATACTACCCTCAAATAAATAAATAACAATAATTAAAAATAATTTTAAAAAAAAGCAAACCTACTTATGAATATGGAACACTTGCTGTGCGAATGTGACTCGCTGGCTGGAGGGCGTATGAGTCTTCTGGGGGTAGCCTACCCGAAACCAGAGGACTATAGGCTCCTTCCTGTAAGCTGTACAGCGTCCTTGATGCAAAGCATCTTTAAGGAACAGGAAGGAGACTAAGGTAATGGGTGAGCACAAAAGATCCCTGAGGGTCGAAGTGCCGCTGGGGTTATCCCCGGCCCCCTGTCATAAGATAAGATAAGATATGAATACTTATGTATTATTTCCTTGTATACTTTTGTATTGTGTACTTGCTGTATTCTGGTGTTTACAGTGCTTAACAAACGTTTTTCAAATTCAATTTCAATGTCTTAAAATTGCGAATGCTCATACCTTATAAAACAATCGATGTCTCTTCTACACCTTTACCTTGTTTTACATAGTATAAAGCCATGACATTGTTCGTACACTAAAATGGTAATTAAATCTATATAGCAACCTAATCTTCTTAGCTCTGTCCTTACTGTACAGTTACTGGCTTACTGCCACTAAATCGTTTTACCTCTCATTAACTGGCTCTGCGATTAAATTCCCCTTGAATTCCCCACCAGGGCACGTAACTACGTAGCTACCTCCATTACCTGAAAAATGGAAAGGATAAATTAAAACGGGTTCTGAACATGCGATTACTTAAATGCTAACTGTTGTTTGGATCCCGAAGGAATTTCCACAAATGGATTGCTGTTTCGATGTTTTGTTTCTGACCGCAGTTCTTTTGTTTGTTTAGTTCAACATTCATGAATGAATGAATACACTTTATTGCACAAAATTAGTGTGATACAGTGTGTACGAAACGATTAATACAATCTTGACGGTCTTATCGCTAAAAGCGATCTCTTTCAGATAACCTTTTGGTGGAGTAATTTGGGTTTGAAAACTGGCTGAACTATTATAACTCCGAATTTATGTATTTATATGTTTACTAGCGGTTGCCTGCAACTTCCTTCGCGTTCCATACTAATTTTACCCCCACATTTGGCCCATTTTTAAGTAGAATTTTCACAACGTCTATAACCTAGACTAGATGTCAATCTGGACTTATTTAAATATATCCGTGAATACTCCTTTCAAATCCGATTAGTTTTTACGTGATGTGAGTTCAAACAGACAAAAAATTTACCTTTACGATTTTATTATAGTATACATTGTTTCAGTCTATATAGTACAAAGTGTAGCTATAAGGCCAGCCTTACACAGTCTGATTTATAATCTGAATTCATAATCTGGTTTCATATTATTAATTCAGAAAGCACGGAATTGCATACAATTTGGTACTACTCCACATAAATTATGATTTTTTCAGATCAATCTGTCAGAATGATACTGACGGCGTTATGAATTCAGAATCGGAATATTTAATATTAAGAATTCATAACGCACGTCTTTCCATACATTTTGTTCGAACGAGCACACACTACAGGAAAATCAGATTTTGAATTATCTCTATTGACACTGGGAATAGGAAGCGAGAACACGTGTTGCGACGTGTTGCGACTTGCATTGTGATCTAGTGTGATGTATGATACGGAAAAATTAATGTTGCGCGTAGAAAGAACCGAGAAACACGAAACTACTGATCGATTTGACATTCAGATTATGCATTCAGAGTGGTATTCCTCACACAGGTGAGGCGTAGGTAACGTAATTTATTTTCTAGTTAGAAGATGTTAAGTTAAAAAATTCTGTTTAATAGTGACGTGTAGAGGTTTAAACATTCAATGTAAAGCAGTTCGTGACGTTTGTTCATGTTATAATGACTGTAAACTGACATCCTTAATTACGGAAACAAACACAATTCTCATTTTAAGCTAAAGTAACTTTGTAATTTTTTCAACAATTTTGTAAAGACCTTTGATCATGATAAACCAATATTGTTTTACATGATTAGACTTAAATAATATACTGTTTCACGGGTTTAAATATAAATATAAACAGTATATTCATCATCATCAGCAGCCTACCCTAGTCCACTGCTGGACATAGGCCTCTCAGGGCGTCATTGCGCCCTCTTTCTTTTTGCGCTATCCATAGGAGGTGATGCCATAATCGCCACGCTAGGATCGCAGTAGCCGGGTCGCTTGCCCTGATGACGCTGCTGCCCGTCATCGTGCTTCTGGTATTTTAACCCAGCCAGAATTTGAGTGGTTATACCGCCACTAGTCGGTCGCCAGGGACTCGTTCGCTAATCGGCAGGATGCACCACGTGCAGGTGAGTTTGGCATTTGGAGGTATTTAGATGTTGGTGACAACTTACATCCCCAGTATCAAACAGTATATTATTTAAGTCTAATCATGTACCACAAGTTTCACCAACAACCGCAAGTATTAACCAATATTATTTTTGTTGATAACCAACAAAATAATTCAGTAACCCACAAGCTAGTGAAGCAGTGACCAGTTTATTTACGTTGCCTGTGGTTTTGTCACTCTCGGAGACTACCGTACCGTATCAAATATTAACGGTCCCGAGCTTGAGATCACCGCTCTATTTACTTTCCCAGGCAAACTGATCACAGTTCGCGTTCATGCTATATGCACTATCTCACGGACTCACTGGTACACAAGGCACTGATATAACTTGACTTTTGTACATAATATATACCTCACTTTAAAGTAGGCAATTGGGAAAGGGGAGAGTATCAAGCATTTATAATTGACAATGAGCGTTAGTCAAGTTAAACTTCGGTAAGCGCCTAAAGTTGTCAATTTTAGACCACTTTTGTTACCAGGTCTATACCGTAAACGGTATTATTTAGGAACTTGAAAATTGGCTAAAGTATTAGTTGAACAACGAATACTAAATTTCCACTAAAAACTGTATCTTTAATGTAGTTATTAATACATAAATTAAAATACAATTTAAAATAGTATTTACGCGAGGGACATATTAGCTATTATTAAGTACTTTCTGTGAAAACTTCACTGGCTTTTGTGTTATTTATACTATTATGTACTACTTTAGCAGTATGTTTTCCTTAATAAATAAACAACTTGATACGAGTATATCTGTAATAGTTTGTAAGTTGCTAGCAAAAACGGTAAAAGTTTTAAGTGAAAACTTCTTGCGCTCTTTCTGAACATCAAGGTAAGTTCTCGCATTTCGCCAGCAATATGAAGGACTCAGAGGGTAAAACAGGATTCCCTGTAAAAGGTTCTGAGACACGATCTAAGTCGTGCTTAGCGTGTGTTTTTTTGGAAGTTTTCACTTCTATCGTATGGCCATAAGCACATTTTTTTTTTCATAAATAGTTTTTTTTTAAAATTACTTCTGAACCCGCAATTGACCTCGATCTCGCCTGATGGTAAGCGACGATGAGGTCGACGATGGAGCATACGGGTCCAGTAAATGCCTATTCACTCTGGTCTTAAAGATCCTAAGGTTGTAGGTTTCGGGAAATACAGACGCCGGCAGGCTGTTCCGTTCCATTCCTTAGCCGTTCGCATAATGAACGAAGAAGCAAATCGATTCGTACGAGCATAATGGGATATCAACAACATATAGTCCGGCTCACTAAATTCTCTCGCACTTGGCCGTTTTTTTATATTTCTGGTCAAACTTCACTTTACTATAGGCACGGATGCCGAAACAATTTACTGGTCCATAATATACTGCGCAGGGACGACTCAATCAGAAACCGCTATCGTGTTTCAATTTAGGAACATGTTCGATAAATAACTTGGGACCTTGAAAGGCTTCGTGTGTGTAGGGCACGAATAAATTAAACGTTAACGCTCATGTGTTGTCTTGTATCAGCAGCGATCATTTATCATTTTGGTACAATTTAAAGGGGCCCAACCATTTCCCCAATCAGTATCTAACAGCGTCCGTTGCAGTGTGGGTAAAATTGGACACTCGATATACGGGACAATTAAGGAAGGTGCGAGTTCAATCCGTTGGTCACGGTGTACACCGTGGCCTAGTGGCTAGGACACCGGACTCCCATGCGGGTGGTCCGAGTTCGAAACGGGTTGTACACCATCTGTCAAAAACCTTCGATTAAATCTCAACCTTATGCCTGCGCAATATGTACATTTCAGATTCTCAAATTTTGACGTTTTGGGTAGGTACCAATGAGTTTTTCGTATTTTTCGAAGACTTACGTACATTTACCGATTGCTCTGACGGTGAAGGAAAACATCGTGAGGAAACCTGCACACTGAGATAACCAGTGTGTGAAATGGGGTAGGCACAAAAGATCCTCAAGGGTCGAAGTGCCGCTGGGGTTATTCCCGGCCTCCTATCATAAGATCACGGTGTAATCAATAAGTTTCTCAGATTTTTTAAACGTACACATAAGATAATGGTTTTTTCTAGAGATATAACATAACATAGAAATGTATTGAACTTGGTGTCTTCTAAAGATTACCGTCTTTAAAGTCACAGCTAAATTGTGAAGGTAAGTTGAATGAACGGCAACGCCCTTGCCTTCATCACTGATGAGAAAATTAGAGACGACCGCAACTCTATTAGACTAGAATTGCCACGTAAAACTTTATTCACGTTCTGTGAGATTCACAATTTAATAAGAATTGTTGTCCTTTTCTATTCTAATCTAAGTGGATGGAAATAGACGTTACTTTGTTTTTGAATATTAAAAAAGGGGGGAAAGAAGAACCCTCCACCACCTTCGGATTCGCTCTCCTAAACGATTAACAAACCAAGAAGGATTTACAATAGCAAAAGATGACATATCCCCCTAACTAAGGATGTGATAATATCCTTATCTTAGAGAGGAAGTGTGAAGAATGGGACCCACCAGTGATGGGACCTAAATGAATAGCAGTATTCTGCTAGAAAACGCGAATTTAAACTCAAATTCGACACGTGTTTCGGCTCTAAACAAGTAGACAGCTCAGATGTAAAGCGCAAATGTGATGAAAATTAAACTCCTAACAAATTATTACTCGACAAACGTGATGGATTACAGAACCTAAAGCGGTTGACAAGGGAACGAACGGGACTAAAGTAAAAAAAAACAGACAATGCAAATTAGATTAGGTTTTACGACATAACGATATGCGAGTAAATACACTCACAAGGTTATCTATCAACAATATTAAAATGTAAATAAACACATGTAAGTATTACTTGTCAACCCTGAAAGATTAAGTTAATATTTAATTAAAACGATGAAAACAACCACTTACTAACTTACTATTATGATTATGACTCGTGGAAAAATTGATGAAATAAAAGTGAAGTGACTACATGAAACTGCAGTTTTAAAACGTTTTATTTCAAGTAGAAAAATTAGATCATTATTAATATTAAAATGAGGTCATTTATCATCGCTGAAATGAAAATTATTTCCCTGAAATAACGGAGTGTTTACAGACGCGCTTTCATCGAAGAATGGAATGGCAAAAACGGCGACCTATATTTAGCGGGACGCCGCTTGACCTAGCGACCTCAGATTCACCTGCATCTCGCAGGCGGAACACTACCGAAATAGCTTCCATCGATTCGTGCTTTCCTAGTACCTACTTTTCCTTATCGATCCGAGAATCCTTTGTGTGAGAATGTTTGTAGTTTCGATATAATTATCTATTACTTTATGTTTTCTTGGTGTTTGAAAATGGGAGCGACGGTTCGCCAGAATTACTTTATTTGTTTTACAAAATTTAGAACAATATCAATGCTCCAAAAGTCGGGGTGGGTAGAAGTCTGGGTTACTACCGATGGTTTTATTATTTCATGAATTCAAATTTCTTTCTCACCATCTTGGTCAACCTGGTTCGAGCCAGTGTCATATTTTAGGGCTTCTTTTTTTTTTTAAATAAACAAACTAATACCTGATACTTTCTCACAGGACAAACAACGCTAAATCTACAAATCATAATAGACACAGGCAGTTTGTTTTGGTTCCCTTGGTGCGCATGCTGCTATAACCTGTGCCTGTGACCTAGTTAAAGCTGAAACATGACCCGAGTTGACCTCTCGCCCTAGGTCACCGTCGCCCGCATCTCCTGCCACTCGCTGCCAGACTTATCAGCTTCAGCGTGAAATCTCTGCTTACTTCTCTAATCCTGGTACCGGTATACTTACAAGAAGCTGTAATGTTTCCTTTAGTGTCTGTAGGTTTGGACGAAAATAGACAAAGGATTGTAACTAACTTAATATAAGGGACAATATTGACCGCTTTGTAACGTCATGAATTACATCTGTATAAAAATATATATAGTCTACAAGCTCTTATAATATCTATACGTGGTTAGACAAACCATCCAGAAACAGACAAAGGAAACTGAAATAGATGACAAACAAATTGCTGCCAAAAGCTTTGTCATATCATACACTATAGGTAAAATAAATACGAGATATGACCCTTTTTAGGGATACGTAACGTACCTCGAAGAGAAAAACGGAAGCCTATTGTTTGTTTTTTTGTATTATCATTTATCAAGCATGAATCAAAAACGACGTTCATAACTCCCGACTTGACCAAAATGTGTACTGGATCTCTAGGAAAATGGAGCGATTCAGTTGTAATACCAAGCTGCAAGCATAAGTACGAATGGTATTTCGAGCTGTAACTAGGACACAAAATAGGAACCGTTGCAAAATAGACGTGCCCTACTTAGGCGTATGCACGGTTTTATGTCAGTGCTGCGCAGTTAAACTTATTTCCAGATCGATTCAATACTTGCCAGTCCTCAGTAGCTACGAGCAGATTGCGCTATGATGACCAGCAATCATGGTAATTGACAATGACCGGTAAATCTTGGCTTATTACAGCCGTTGACGGGAGATACTACGAGTAAGTGCGACGCAGTCAGAAGGATCGTCGACCTGTGCCGCCTGTGCGCATAGGATTGCTTCTCGATGCAGATCTGGCCCGTGCGACCCATTTACTGGTAACCTCGCGAGTGACCTGCCCCGCCCGCCTCTCACTTCCGCGATTATCTCAACAAAGGGCTGCCTTACATTTATGCAATCCTAGTACAACGCGAACTACGAGACCATAACTCTGAAGTCAAAGTTGTTACTACCATAATGGTCTAGCTTTGGTCTAGCTAGATAAATTATGCGTTATAAGCGTCATAACCACATTGACTTATAAGTTTCTAGACAAAGAATCAATCATTCCGAAAGAGGAAGTTGTGATACAATCGAGAAGTACTGGAGAAACTTTCGCGACAACAATTGAATCTTGAGCTGATCAGTTCGTGAGATATACCTGCATGCTATGAGATGAAATTATTAGGCGTATCTTGAGACTTGCATCGTGCGTCACATATTCCTATAAATAAACTCGAGGAAGAGGAGACGGAGCGATCGCCAACGAGCTCTGATGCACACAATGATGCGAATTCCACAGCACTAACTATAATGATGGCCAGTGCAATAATATCCTGTTCAGCGTTCATTATCCATCATTCTTGTGGATACAGCTCGTTATTTGCTCGCACGAAGATTGCTACAACACGCGTATGTCTTTTTACGATGCGATGAAAATCGATCGCAAGTGTAACATCGGAAGTCATAAAGTTAAGTAATAAAGAAAAAAACTAACAACGACATAACAGCTATCATACATAAGATAGCGTTATGTTTGAATTACGCCAGATATGTCAACTCATTCATCATTTTTATCCAAATATGTGTTCAAAGTTGAAACAAAATACATAATTGAAGCTATAGAGTCGAGTTATGTTCGATTTTTGTTTGTTTGTTGGTAGTCTCTTTATTGCAAACACAAAAAAAATACACAGAAAATAAATAAAAAACATTAAAATATGCACAAAGGCGGGCTTAACCCATAGGGATCTCTTCCAGCCAACCTTTGTTTTTTTTTCTTATTTCTTGGAGAAGAAATTAGCGGGATCACGTTAGACAAGGAAACAAAACGAAAAAAAAACAAGTCATAATTAAGTCTACACAGTTCTGGACCGTTCGTTATGTCTATAAAAATATATAACAAAATTTCACAAATCATCGACATTGAATTAAAAGACTCGATATTCAATAAAAGATTAAAGTTGTATCTTCTTAACAAATGTTTCTATTCACTGCAGGAGTTTTTTGATGATAAAAACAATACTTAACTATAAAATCAGTTATGTATAACTTATAATGACATTTAATTCAATTTATCTCGTTAGCAATTATTACTATTATAATTTATTATAATCTCTTATTTTATATTGCGGTGCCCTACTCAGGGTTTCGTGTATGATCATATAATATATATTTTTTAAGACCAATTGTAACACATGAAAAGCAATAAATGGTATGAGTATGAGAATGAAGGACTATTCGATAAAGCTAGTAAAGTGGACAAACAATCTATAAATAAATTGAACGCAATTCAACGTCCACCCCCAACTCAAGGCCGTAATAAGTATAACCGACTCTAACTAGAAGTGAGTTTCATACGATACGCGCAATTTCCAAGAATAAGTCGCTTTAATCATCATTAATACAGCTTTTCCTCATAAAAGAAAGTGTATTTACACAAAATGTTATTGTCTAGAACTCCACAAGGGACGTCACAAAAGATATCAGAGATAAGGTGTATTAGATAAACTCGACATGAAAACACGACTGCTTGTCAGTTTGTAGCATATAGAAATATGGAAGACGACATGGCGTCTGAATGTCATGTCAACAAATAGCTAATAGTTGCCTAGGAGAAGTTTCAGACTTCCTTGGAGAAATGAAAAGGATGTCATATAACAGATTCTGAATGTAACAACTTCGAAACGTCTGTCAAGAAGGGTTACAAGAAGAAAATAGATAGGGAGATAAGAAAAGAAGTGGTAACATGTAAAGACTTCGCTATGTTCATGTTGCAGCCCGATTTTATAACCCGCCGTTTTACTTGATGGCTAGCCGTTTTACAAAACGGTGCCGTTATGTATTACGGCTGAACCGTTCACCCGGATAGACAATGCGTTACGTTCTAACAATATGGCTGCCCACGTTTAGCCGGAATGTAAAATAATAACAGCCGCCAATTGTAGTTTTTAATTTTGTATCTTTCCTTCTGTCCTGTATTATTGTCATGTGTGCAATAAAGAATATTTGTATTGTATTGTATTGTAAAATGGCTATATAGCAGTCATATTGTATAATTAGTCAATGATTTCCGGTAATTCGCGGTATTTCCTGGTGATACCCGGTGTTTCCTAGTGAATTGCGTGATTTCCGGTAATTCGAGTTGATAATGTATTTGATAATTTCAACATAACATTTTCTACACTCGACGCCATGTTTGTTGTTAGCAGAGCTACGATCTGTAAAAATTGGAATTAAAATTTACAATCCGCCGTCTCATTTCACGCAGTTATTTAAAAAGGCTAAACGTTGACCCGCCGGATTGAAGAACGCAAAACGTTTATACAATCGGGTGTGTTGAGGTTCAGCCCTGTAAAACGACATTTAGCCGTAACACAAAACGGCGCCGTTTTGAAAAATGGCTAGTCATTATGTAAAACAGCGGAATGTACAATCGGGCTGCGACATACATATTATGTTCTTGATATACGTATATCTAGATACACAACGTTTCTCTGTGTACAATACTGCTAAACTGAAATATATATATTCCAGTTTAGCAGTATATATTTTGTGTTTTCTAATTTAATAGTATAGTAGTGTAGTGTGTGTACTACACGCTACACTACAAACACACACACACACACACACACGCACACACACGCACATACACAAAATCTTTCGGAGAATTCTTACCATTTATTCACCTCATTTGTTTGAATGCCTTAACATAACATAAACATTAATAAGAAACCTGTTGAAGACATCAAAAGATTTAAACTAGCAAAAAATAATACCAGGACGAAAGAGAAAGTGAAGCCAGACAATATGTTTTAATGAAAGGTCACTAAACTGATATTGTGTACGTCGATAAATAATCTATTAAAAAGTACAATTCAATTTAATGTTAATGACCCGAAATTGAAAGATAATTGTTAATCTGCTACAGTCTGCCCTCTAGGTGCCGGCTAGCAGGGTTCAAGGACAGGGTGCAGGTGAAGTAATAGAAGAACTTGGTAATAGATATTATATTTAAGGAACAGAACACAAAACATAGTAAACGTAGAAAATAGGAGATACAAATGAACGGAGAAACGTTCGTTCAAGACAAAATACAGAGAGAAAGTGCCAAATACAAAGAAAACAATGAAATTAATGGAAAAATGGAATTTAGAAATAGAATAGGAATATGATTTGAATTTAAATGAAGAAATGAAGATGCCAATACGAAATGAGGTGAGATAAACGCTAACCATGAGATGGAAGTTGATGGCAAGGAGGTTGATATGGACGATGAAGTCGACATCGTTAACGAATGCCTGATATAGATTGAAACAGATAAAGTCTGGGAAAATTCATTTAAGCATTACTAACGTGACGTGATTAACCAATTTGTGTAGAAATTAAATTACGACGAATCTCAAATATTGGGATGTAAGGGGGGTCACCAACATCTAGACCTCCAAATGTCAAACTCACCTGCACGTGGTGCATCCTGCCGATTAACGAACGAGTCCCTGGCGACCGACTAGTGGCGGTATAACCACTCAAATTCTGGCTGGGTCAAAATACCAGAAGCACGATGACGGGCAGCAGCGTCATCGGGGCAAGCGATCCGGCTACTGCGATCGCCAACCCGCAGGCCTAGCGTGGCGATTATGGCATTACCTCCCATGGATAGCGCACAAAGAAAACGGCCCCCAGTTCCCGGCCGCCCCACTATCCGCGCAAGGTGGCTGGCAGCGACTGGATGAGAAGAGCCGAAGATCGGGCTCAATAGCGCGCCGTGGGAGAGGCCTATGTCCAGCAGTGGACTAGAGTAGACTAGGGTAGGCTGCTGATGCTGATGCTCAAATATTGTGAAAGTTAGTAATGAATGGAATTATATATTAATGCTTGTAAAATTTGCCGGTATTTATAATTACTTATGAGTCTTATGACCAATCTGTTCTACGAGTACAATGTTGAAATATTTAACAATAATTCTAAATTGAAAATTTAAGAAACCCCCGACGTACTATTGTGGAGATCCCCTTACTTTTGTCTGGTTATAATCAGATCCTGAAGGTTCCAGATGTGGGTAGATCACCATGGTCATAAACATTTGAGCTCAAACTCGAACCACCTCGCTGTTACCGTTCCAGAGAGCCCATCATACTCCAACATCCCAAGATACTCAATGATCTTAGAACCACTGATCCCATTTTTATCTGACGTGGCTAAGAACATTCAACAAGTTAGACCTGCGGCGCCTACGCGGAGCTCTGCCTTCGGCCTCGCCATAATTTACATTTATTTATTGACCGCCATCTTTAAATATTTTTTTTTCTTGTATTATCTCAGGATTCTCTACAACTTTAGTTCGAGAAGACCTCAACTTACTATTATGGTTTCGGCGGGCTAATAATCTGCAAATTCTTCCAGTTTCGAATTCTAAAATTGAAGTTCGCTTACTTTTTCCTGGTCATCATGAGATCCTCAAGGTTGCAGATATCGGAAACGGACCACCTGAATATTTGAGCTCAAATTCGAACAATCTAGGTATCACCGTTCCAGAGATCCCATCTGACATCAAAGATACTCCAATATTTTGAAAACCACTACACCACAATATCAAATATAATTATTAAAACATTATACTACAATTTTTATCAGTCCTAGAAGAACACTCGACAAAATTCTCTAAGAAGTTAAAAACCAGGTCCCAATCGGACCATCTGTTGTTAAGTGTGATGCCACAGGCAAACAGACATGCAAACAAACAGACCGGCAGGTAAACGTGTCAAACTTATAACTAGAGCAAGAAGTTGTCGGGGCACGATCTAAAATTTGTTAGGGATCGAATGCTGTTTTTATCGACTTTTCTAGATGACGATGTTGTAGTACTGCTAATGGGTAGGTACATTGTGATACAAGGTTCAAAATCAAAATGTCGTAATTTAAAATGTCTTAGCGCAAAATATTCGTATTTAAAATAATAAAAAATGCCGATTATTCAAAATACCAAAAATATTTAAAACCGAACAGTTGAATTACTCAACCCCAAAATTCCGTATTACAAAATACTTATGCCCAAATAATGTTAATTTAAAACATTTCAGTGAGAAAATAAAAAACACTCAGGTAACTGTATTTTTAATGTTAGAAATTGAAGATAACTTTACAAACATAACAGTTTATTTCTTCTTTAAATTCTGTTAAACTGAGCTTGAACTTGAACCACTAACTGTTACAAGAGTCACGTTGTTGCAATATGGAACATTGTAATTATCGATAAGTATGCATTTATCGATAATGCTATCACTAGAAATATTACAATTCTGCCCCGACAACTTCTAGCTCTACTTATAACACACCCTCCCTCGATTGATCAGGGGTTAAAATGAGTTTGTGTATAAACAATTACACGTGTTGGTTTCGTTATCTATCATGCCACATATAAGTGTACATACCAATGTGGCTATCGAAAGATAAGAGCAAATAACAGTTGGTAAACAACACGTAATCCAATAATCTTTATATCAGCATACACGAGTATATACGAGTACGTATGCGAAAAATAAACAATAACAATAAATTAAATTACGGAGAAAATTGCTAGGAAATGTAGGTAACCAGTTTGGACAACAATAAACAACTGGATACTAATAATTCAGCATAATTATAAGCTGCTGCTGCTGATGATGATGCTGAGCTGGATACTCATAAGCTATGATCGGAGTAGGTAGGGCTGTTTTTGGTACTTGCCACATACGGTCATAATATGGATAAGTATGCCCAATAATCCCGGGATTTCCAGGATTGAATAAATATATTATTTAGATTTTTAACGTTATATTTGTTTTGATACACATTTAAGATTGGTGGCGAAATATTTTTTTTTAAGATTCATGGCGCTAGTGTACCTATGGTAGTGTTTTAACTTCTTCGTAAGTTCACAATTTTTTTTAAATCGTAATCCGCCGAGTAAGGGCGAGGTTTATAAAAGTAATTTACAACATTTGCTCGATAACTTAAAACGGGATCCCGAAATCATATCCATATTAATATAACCTTTGAGGACATTGACCCGAATGAGCCCTACCTACACCGATCAGTGCTCATAAGTCATAACTTTACTATCCACTGCTTGACTACTTAAAATAATATTGAAGAATACGTATGTGTCATATAATTCATTTATTCATAGATAATCATGAGTTACATACAGATGTTATTATGTACAATTATTTAGTCCTAACATGATGAACCTTGTCGGTATTTTTTATTTTTATTTTATTTATTTACTTAAATTTACAGCTTTTTCAGACCTTATAAAAAGAATAAAATATTACTTGAACATTTGCCAATTATAAATTTTTATTATGTTACTTAACATTATATCTATCTTAAAAGTGAGGACAAAAAACATGGCTACATGAGCGGGAGAGTCTGCATCCCAGGTAAGTTCAAGTTTCCAGCACTCCTGTACTAGAAGCTTCATACCAGCGGTGAGCGGAGCGAGAACGCCGAGCGGGTCATAAAGAGCAGCGGTTTGCGACAAAATTGTGCGTTTTGTGCATGCGGTCTCAGTTAGCGGTTTAGTTTTGAAAGTAAAATAATCACCGGCAGGATTCCATCTAAGACCGTCTATTTTGGTTTCTGTCTCAGTGTCAAAGTTGACAGACTTTTGAGCGCGAGATTCCTCAGGGATGCTTTGCAGAAACTGAGGTGAGTTAGATATCCATTTGGTCAAATTAAAACCACCACGAACGAACAAGTTGACTAGTTCGTTATAGAGCACGAGGGCTTCCTCATCTGATTTTACAGAGTGTAAAAAGTCATCCATATAAGAAAACTTCGTTACAGCGGCGGCGTGTTCGAACTTAGAACCTTCTTCTTTCGCGAGTTGTCGAACTACGCGCATGGCGAGGTATGGTGAACATTTGAGACCAAAGGCGACGCGTTGAAACTCGTAAGTTTCAATTGGATCATCGGCATTGAATCTAAATAATATTCTTTGAAAGCAGCGGTGTTCGGTAATTAATTTCAACTGAAAATACATTTTTTCTAAGTCGCTAGAAATAGCAATTGCAAAAAGACGCAAATTAATGAGTAAATCAAAAATATTTGCCTGCAGATTTGGACCACAGTGTAAAATATCATTTAGACTTTTACCTGATGTAGTTTTATGACTCGCATCTAAAACAATTCGAGTTTTGGAAGATTCCTTTTCGGGTCGATTGACAGCTCTATGCGCGATGTAGTAAGTGAGCGGAGGCGGGTGAGGTTCAGTTACTTTATTTAATAAATCTTTATCAATGTACTCTTGTACAGTAGCGTTATAACCGGTGCGTAATTCTGGGTTAGAATCTAATTTCTTTTCTAACGACAACAGTCGTCGTTTAGCGCTCGCGTAGGACTTACCTAATTGACTAGGATCCTCGCGGAAAGGAAGTGACACAACGTAACGGCCATCTGATTCGCGGGAAACATTTTCAATAAATATTTGTTCACACATTTGTTCCTCGGGAGATAATATATTATTATTAGGAACATTTTCTAATGTCCAAAACTTTTGTACCAAGTCATTCAATTCATTATCGGGTTTAATAAAAGCGTGCAATGAGCGTTTAAAACTTGCGGGTGTGAAAGTTTCACATTCAGCTTCAGCAGAGTCAATTTACGGAAAGTAACCGGGATAATAACCGGACACAGTCCACTTAACAGACACCTCTTCAATATAGGCATCACAGACAGCCCCTTGTGCAGAGCTTGCATGGAGGCGGAGGAGACGGTCGCCCACGTGCTCTTGGAGTGCAGAGAGGTGACCACCTACCGGGCGGGAAGCCTTGGCACCCCAGGATCACTTCCCGAAGTCCTTCAGGACATTAGAGGACTGCTGGACTTCCTGGCGAAGTTGGGGTGGCTCGATTAGTAGTAGTTTCCACCACACGCAAAATAGGCGCTTAAGACGTCAAGTTGCGGAAATCAGCCCGTTATTACATTACATTACATTTCACATTCAGCTTCGCCCATTAGTACGAAGCCAAGAGTAGACTGCAAAGCGACTACTCCTTTCGACTCAGGATGAATAAACTTCTCTGATAATAACAAATGCGGGAACAAACCAGAGCATATTACGCAATCGATTTCCGAAGGCTCGAAAAATTAATCATCTGCCAGCGGTATTGTTTTGAAATGTTCTACTAAACGAGTATTTATTCGAGTAGTAGGCAGATTACTCGTAATATTTTCCACTACTGAGGCTTTAATCGTATAACGACAGCGGTTGTCATATTTCGACTGAAAAATAATAGTGGTGTATCCCAAAATAGGTTTAACACACATACCTATTCCTTGAACAGACGAAGGCTGGTAATTTATATGTTTCTACCACAACGTCTTGTTATATTTTACAGTTCCTCTAAGCCCTTTAACGACTGTTCCCAGAACTGTACTAAACCAACATGGCACAGTTACCAGATTTAAGAGGCCGTAACAGAATTGGATGCTCGGTGTTGCAAGAGAGGAAGCATGTCAACCGCGAGCTCCATGCACCAACGGATTTCCAAATTCGTGTGCTGCATGCAACGTCCCCATTTCCCAAATTAGAAGCAACTACGTTTTTTTATAAGGAGAGCATCCGAGCAAACGGGCCACGTGATGGTAAGTGGTCACCATAAACAGTTCTCATGTTAAAATCTTTACCATTACGTGGCCGTAATTATGCTTTTATTTATGTAGACAATAGAATCTTTGAATTCTATTAGCTCTTCAAAAGTACCGCGTATTGGCAAACATTATCACAATATTTCCACAAAATTGTGCACGGAGCGTATGTTTAATTCAGCGCACTCTGGGACTGACGAAGGTTCACCTTTTTGGACATATTTAAAAATATTCCACTCCATTTTCCCTTGTTTTTTTTCATGAGATTGCCGGCGACAATACATGTAGGTATTGTAATATTTCGAGCTGCACGGTGTTTTGTTTTACTCTAAGCTGTTTACACTTACCTTTGTAACCTTACGTCCGCTTGATATGGTTATTGACCACCATGGTTAATGACAAGTTGAAAACCATAGCAAGCTGTGGCGGGGCCATTTCGAATCCCACCCACATCCTTTTTGTAAAAATATATATCTAGTCGTCCGCCCATCTACAATAAATACACTTGTGATTTATTATTATATTACTGATTCACGTTTGTAGGTTATCTGTACTTTAGGTAGGACTGATCCACAACAAGGGCGACCATCGTTTGCGTCGATTCCGAAATGGCCGCCACACCTAAAGTTACAGTGACAGTTACAACTAAGTGTAACTGTCACTGTGTGCTCACTCATGGACTGGACGAATTGAACCCAAACGGCTAGATCATGTAAGAATGAGGGTGACGTTTCGGTTAACAATGTTTTAATTTAGCGAATGAAATACCAGAATCGGTGCCATTGAGCTATTGTCGTTAATGGCTGGTTTACACTTGGTCAAGTGTTTAGCGAAGTCAGTAAATACAGTAGTAAACCGATGGACAGCGGCGAGTCAAGTTGGCTTGCAAGCTGCCTTGTCAGTGGATTCAAATTTTGTTTTGACTTTTTGTCACTGGCCAGGCACTCGCCACTCGCCATTCTACTCGCCACTGTCCTTACCCACTTTGCTAAACACTTGCCCAAATATAAACCAGCTATAAGCAAGCTCTGAAGCCAAAGACTAATTAAGCTAAGGTTTCAGTTCGGAAGCCATTCGTTTAGCTCGAGCGAGCTTTTCCGTCTGTAGATTCGGCTTCCACTTGAACATATTGGATGCCCGCGTTGCACTTGTAGGATTAATTCTAATCTAAAGTTTCAAAATTCGTCTGCTCAGCTAACTTGCTTTTGTTTGTGGTTACAGTTATATTTATATTTAGTCATATTTTATTATAGTTATATTTACCAATTATACATATAATTTTACACACTACACTCATTATGTTCTTCAGACTCGTTATTAATTAACACTTAACTTCCCACACTCACACTCCCACACAACCGACCACACCCCCACCCTCACACACTCTTAAACATTATCTTTCCTATTATCAGGTATATTCTAAATTTCTTTTGTTTAACTTGTTCCAAATTCCTTTTAGGTATAGTATATAGTTACTAATGTAATGTTATAAATTGTCATATGCTTGCTCGTAAAGTGCGACGGAGTCCCGACTTCCAAGATACAGGTTTCGACCTAGTTTGTAAGTCGGAGGTCCTATTGTTGTGCCTTGTAATAAGTGAATAAACTTTTCACTTTTCACTTTCACTTTGATAGGAAACTCCGAATGGAGGGTAATTTGGTATTTCTTTTTAAACGACTAGACCTGATTTAACTGTTTTCTATTTGTTTCTCTTTGTTTTCTGTTTCTATAGGATGCTACTTTTACTATTTATTAGATGCAAATATGTTGAAAGGTGTAATGTGCTGGTTAAAAGTATAAACTTCACATCAAAACACAACATAACCGTGTAACTCATATGTAAATCTATACAAAAAATCGAAATCGCTTTACATTGACGATTTGATAAGTAAGATAATTTCCTGTAGGTAAATAAAACGTAGAAAATTGACAATGAAAAGCGGAGTGAAAAAACCCAGATTTATTGTATTTTTCGCTTTATTAAAAAAGAAATTGGTTTTTAGGTAAGTAATCGTTGTGGATTATGGGAAGTGGTCATTTTGAGAAATGGTCATTTTGGGAAGTAGTCATTATGGGACGAAACCATTTTAACCCGTAGATATTGAACTTAATTAAAAAGCACCTTAGAACACGTGTGACGTCACCAATTTTTGTGTGCTACAAGCTACAAACCTATATCATTAGGCAACTTTTCAAATGCGAACGGGAATACTTATAGACCCTTTTATTCGTTATCCGATAAATACGCCACGGTTGTTTGGTTTGATACGTCGAGTCGAAACTAGGGCATGTAATCTGTGGGGCTTCCTCTTGCAACACTGCTACCACAAAATATAAAGATACTTACAGAAGGTCCGCTCAATACAAACGCGCGACATTGGCTCACGCACACGCGGGCTCTGCGTACAAGCGATCTCAAATCGAATCAGACGAATTCACTCGCGAAATGCATGCGCTGTGGCGCGATGGAGTGGTAGATTAAATGAAATACATTGCCAGAAATATTTTTCACAAGTCTCTTTCTTTAGGGCTGGGTTCCAGCGACGGTTCGGTTCAGGAACCGATACCGGCCGTGTAGTCGACTGCATTCAAACTCGTGCGTTGCGCCCCGCCCACTCTGTTCAGGAACCACGCTGGCCGGTCCCAAGTGGAACTGTTGTACGTGTAGTCGACAGCGCGTTTATGTTTGAGTTTATATGAAGCACCGGTTCCATGGCACCGACCGATACTGGAACCAGCCTAGGAACCGTCGTCGTGTAGTCCGGGACTTAGGGATCCGTACCGGGGTAAAGAAGGGGAAACGAAGCCCTATTGCTATCTTAGTAATGTCAAAATCTGGCCGGTTCTAAGTGGAACTGTTGCACGTGTAGTCGACAGCGCATTTTTGGTTGAGTTTATATGAAGCACCGGTTCCATGGAAACGTCGTAGTGTAGTCCGAACCCAAATCTGGGAAACATAGCTGCCCTAGCGCTACGGTTGAGTATAGGCTATTAAAATCGCGGACGGCCGGGGCGGACATTCTGTAACTTTATATTTTGTGCCGTTACTGATACAGCCATTACTTCATAGTAAGTCGTAAATTCTGAGGATCTCAATAGTTGGTGGGCGAAGTGGTTAGACGTCTTAACAGTCACTTAAATTTAAAACTTAATGACGACGTAAAGTATTCATTACCATTGTCAAAATAAACGCTGTCATAAAATTCTCGGTGTTTTTCAATTATGTTTAGTTCTAACGTTAGAATCATTGCGCAAATCCTTTATTCATATATATGTTTATAGGTTAGTTAACCTATGTCTTTATTACAATCTGTTTTATTGCAATTCTATTAGTAGAACTTCTTTTAAAAACTACCTACCTTTAGTCACATTATGAGACACAGTGTGCAGCTGGCAATCGGATAGATCTCTGTGCTGGTTGGCTCCTGTACAGTGCCTAATCTACTCATACCTACCTCAAAATACTATTATATCTACTAACATAGTTTTTAAGTTAATATTGTTACTAACATTTTTGGACTTTTTTGTCTGTTAAATAAATGAATTTAATTTAATTTTTTAATTTAGTTATTTTGCTGGTTGAGGGAAGTTATTTATTCAGAAGCATAACTAATTTCCCAAAAAATCAAGACGCACATATGTATCGAACACGAAACAGAGAAAGGTTGATTATTCCTAGGGCAAGAGTAAGTAAAACACTAAAACAGGGGATCCTAGTGAAAATGAAACTGTTTAATATGCTCCCGATGGAGGTCATCAAACTCCCTGCTAAAGAGTTTAAGGCCATTACAAAAAAGTACTTTGAGAAAAATGCCCACTACAGTCTAAACGAATTTATGTCCTCAAAATTAAAACCTTCTCATTTCCTATGACCCGGGAAATTGACATGTATACGACTCTTAGCCTCTGTGACATTTTAAAATTATTTTGACATTGTATCCGCACTTTTATTTTATTTGTTATTGCTGTACACTATTGTAATATTATAGGTATTTTTTTGTAATGTAAATAGTTTAATTTTTAATAATTTGATTTATTATTTAATTTAATTCATTATTGAATTATTTTGTACGACTTATCTTGCAACGGGTTTTGTTGGTTTCTGATGAAATAAATACAATTTACTACTATAATATCAAACACAGAGTGTGCGAGTCCTAACTTACTTTAGATTCAGGGCCTTAAAAATGCGAGGCACATGAAAATGCGAGGCACATGAAAATGCGAGGCACATGAAAATGCCTCTCTTTGTCGTCTTTGCCCCGACCGCACGAGATTCTTCAGGATTCTTTCACTGGGCCATTTGTCTCGGCCGTGGACCTTCCATTCATGTTCAGTTGAGAATAAAAAATGTTTTATCACCGAACAATATTCCAGTTGGAGCATTTCTTCCTTTGAGATCCTTATGAATATGAATCATAATTCATAATCCTCAAAGAATTCAGGGCGAAATAATTCGTCATTCAGTTTGTAGTTTGACTTATTTGTTTCCTTACTTTAAGATTGTTTCAAATCTTACTTTTAATTATAATACGAATTTTCCAGACTAAATAATTATTTAAAAAAAACTTTCATATGTCAAATAATAGCGTGTTTTAGTGTAACTGAACCGTTTCTGACGACATTTAATGCTTTTTAGGGAATCTCTAGGTAAAATCTTATGTAAGAAGGGGGAGGGGGTGGTGGGGGTCAAAAATGACCAAAATCGTCCATACGTAATAAATGAACGGCCCTTACCAGCATTTCAATTCAAACAACAGGAGTAAAATGGTAGGTAAGAAGTTACCTAACTTTGAAAATCGGCTAAATGTGCAAAAGATTCCTTAAATTTTACAGAGAAAATTTCGCAGTGTCACATTATGCACTTTGTTTAACATTCAGTTTGATATATTCAAGGTATAGTACCGATCGTCGTGGTAGAATGAACACTTGAAAATTCACTTCGTAAAGAATTAACTGTACTTGTACGTGCGCGTACGACGAATAAACTATTTCTAAAGATTATGATAGTTTAAAGAAAGAAAGAAGAACCGCGTAGTCTCTACAATCTTCGGAATTTCTTCCCTGGCTGGTTAAACACTCAAGACTATTTAGTATTCTATGCTCAGACTCTAGAAGACAACCGTGCCGGCAGTAAATTGCGAGTATTACTACCGCTATGGCATTGGTATGGTTATTGCCTCTCTTAGTGGAAAATTGGAGCAATTGATATTATGTTTCATGGGGCAATGTCGCCAGGACATGTATTTAGTGCATGCTAGCGCCAAAGCGCACTTACCATTATTGATCCGGTTCTATTGCAGATAATAAGGGTACCTAATCTTATCATGATGGTACCGCACTCGACTCTAATCGATAGCAAAAGCTATTAAACAAGTACTGATCTAAATTGGAATTTAGGTTTTTAGAGTAAGTCCTAGTTTTAGTAAAAAGATAAGTACTCGTAAGTGGATGTTGTATTGTAGACGCTACCCAACTTACAAAAAATCAAAAGCTATGAAAACCCCCGAATGCCAATTTTCAGCCCGATAGGAACAAATATTAAGCATTGCCATATCTACAGAGGCGCCCCCTGGTATCATTTCCTCTAACCGAAGGTTGCTTGGAAGAGATCGCTCTTAGCGATAAGGCCGCCTAAATTGTATTTCACTTTTCTATCTCATGTTTGTTATTTTATATATGTGCAATAAAGTGTATTTTACTTTACTTTTACTTTTCAACAGGACAATAAAATCCAGCTAAGAACCTGCTCTGTTAAATTCTAAAGTATAGCTTTAGAATTTAACAGATCAGGTGGATAGAAAAAATCGCATCGAAATTGGTTCAGCCGTTTCGGAACTAGATGGAAACAGACACATGCACACACAAACAAACAAACATACTCTTAGGTCAAACGCATATATCTTCTCTGTTCCGTCGTGGGTAAAAAGCAACATCCACCTGACAATTTTTCAAATGCTAGTGCACGCACGAGACTGTGACGTAAGCGTCTTCGGCGGAAGAATCCACCCATGACAGTATTATTATGGTGGACCGCTGTTTTTTTATTCACGAGGGAGAATCTTCCAAACATACCTAGTTAACTCTGACAGAGACCGGGTTATGTGGGATATTACTCCCTAAAACCCACTCGTGCATGTTGGAGTGCTCCGATGCCCCCTAGAACTTGTTTTGGGTCCTCCTGGTAGGTGTATTCCACCTCCCAGCACTTCCCGTCGCAGCAGCGTGCCGCCTTAGCACGCTACTGCCTGTTCCAGGGTCGCTCACCTATAAGATAGATCACTTAGACCGCCAGCGACCCTGATAACTCTTTTTTTTAGTTACCCTAGATCACATTCTACGCCCGACACTGCAGGGCTGGTGGTGGACTACTCCCAGCACAGGCATAGTTGGAATGATTAATACAGAACATCGGTAATAATCCACGGTCTCAGTTTTGGCTTATTCAACCATCACAGACGAGAGAGAGTTCTGTTTATTCAGACATATCATGTTACTTTGCCATTGCCCTTTCCACCGCACCATCTGCAGTGAATGCACCCTGGTAAATCCTTTGCACACCGTGCCTAGGTACAGTTGACACAAAGTGTATTGTAAATAGAGTTGTGCAACGCGTTGCATAAGCCGCGACCGATGAACGCTCACCTGGTGTTTATGTACCGGCCTCATTGTTCTTTCTTTGTTTTGTCTCGCACAACTTGCTCTTATAGTAATGTGTAATTATGGCTGAGTGTACACAGGTGTTAGTGTAAACAGTGAGGGGGTCAAAGTACCCATAAATGACAACTTTACCGGAAACAAAACATTGAAAATTGCAAAAAGGAATCGACTTGCTTGTCAGTTGTCATACAAATAACTTGGCCAAAAGATAGATGCTGAAAAATATGCGAACGAAAAATGGAGCAATTGCTTTCGCTCTGTTGTCTGTCTGTCCAAATTATCAGCCAATTGAAAGTGGAATCTGGTGAATATTATGATCTAAATCCTGCGAATACTATATCTAAGGACGCACAGGTTAGCATTGACCGTGAGTTGTAAGAAACGCTTGTGCCATCTCTATCTAGAACTATATGGTATAGAAAGTGATAGCATGTCTTCTAATGAATACTCGTATTTATCTTTAAGGAAGTTTCGTTCGACTGACGATGAGTACAAGCATGAGCCATATTATAATCTACAACCAGAATCAAATCACTGACCAAATTGTTCGTGGCTCGTAAAAAGCAGAGTAAATTGAAATTGGGTCGTAAATAAACAGAGTGTCGTCAGCTTTGCTGGGTATTACGAAATGGGTAAGTTAATTTACCTTAACTTTGGTTAGTTCAATTTATGACATTTATTAAGCTTATCCACCCTGTAAAATGTTAGAGGGTGTAAATAAAAGTGATCAAGCCTATATGTATTGGATTCTGTTTGTCATACAAAAAAGTGCATTATACTAAAATGAGACGAATAGGATTTTACAAAGTGGGGTATACGAACCCCTAGCTAGGGGTTGGCGATAAAAATGAAATACAGGAATCCAATGAATACTGAATCTGAATTAAGATTGAGATTTAGCAAAATTGCTCCTAAGATCAATCTTTGTGACTGTACTTATTACTTTTCGTAAACAAAAATCTTTATTTTTTAAAATAAATACATTTTAACGGTATTTTTAATGTATTTTATTAATTACGACCGGTTTCGTTTACACATAAACAAATACCTGAAGACGTGTAAACGAAACCGGTCGAAATTAATACAATACAATAAAAATACCGCGAAAGAGTATTATTAAATTAGTTTTAAGTATCATTTAAGTCTAATCATAAGTTTTTGAAATTCTACTATAAATCCCAAGTAAAATTCGCGAGCGTCATGGGGACCTTTGCAGAGATGGTGAACGAGCCGAACATTATAGGAGAGACGAAAGCGGCTCGACTCCTATGGCTCGGACACATCACTAGGATGGGGGAGGATCGGGCAGTTAAACGAGCGTATGTGGGACGCCCTAACGGACGACGTCCGGTCGGACGTCCCAGATACCGCTGGCGCGATGAAGTGGAGAAGGATCTGCGGGAGCTCCGGGCGCCTGACTGGCTCGAGACTGCGCAGGAGAGAGAGCGATGGCGCTCTTTGGTATCGGAGGCCAAGATCCACTTCGGGTCGCTGCGCCAGCGGAGTAAGTAAGTAAGTATGGGGACCTTTGCGCCGGGGTCGACACGTGGCGGAATTTTTGACTGAGGCCGTCTTTTATAGTCGAAATCATTTATTGAGTGACATGTTAATAATTTTATTTAACGAATTAATTATAATGTAGATATTTAAAAAAAAAGTAAAATGTAAACTGACTTTATAGACAGACTCTACATACATTCTTCATAAGGTTTTTCTTCTTGTTTCACACTCTGTACCGCGTTTAAACTCTCGATAATTACAAGGTTGTACCGGAGCAGTCATTAATCTTGCTTGTCGTTTGCTTTCTCCGTTTTTTCGGTATCTATATGAAACTCGCCAAGTTTTTTAAGTTATTATGTTAATTTGATTACATGAGTTTCGGGAGATAGGTAACTAAACTAAACTGCGAAGCGGTTTGGCGGTATACACTTAAGATATTACTATATTTTATACTGTATAAAAGATGAATAAAAAAAAAGATTATTACGGAAAATTTGGTACCACCACTGATGAGGAAGGCAATGGTAAAGGTTCTTATTTTATTATTACTCATTTATTATATCACTCATTAGTGGTCAATGTGTGTACCTATGTAATCTCCACGACACAGGCAACGCCTTGTTTGGAGGTATGTGGTAACCGATTTTTTTTTCCATTTTTAATTTTTCTTTTGATAGGGCGGGAATAACCCTAACGGCACTTCCGACCCCTGAGGATCTTTTGTGCCTACCCCATTTTCATTTTACACACAGGTAATCTCAGTGTGCAGGTTTCCTCACGATATTTTCCTTCACCGTTAGAGCAGTCGGTAAATGTACGTAAGTCTTTGAAAAATACGAAAAACTCATTGGTACAAGGCACTGCATGGTTTCGAGCTTGGACCTCCCGCACGGGAAGTCCGGTGTCCTAGCTACTGAGCCACCGGCGCTTAAGGTTAATTCCCATAGAAAGACTGCGACCCTCATTGGTGGGGATGCAACTAAACCTTGATTAGATAATTATCTTTTTTTTGCAGTGACAGATGTACTAAAAACCCAAGTTATTTAATAGTATAAGGAGAGCAGACGAGCAAACGGGCACCCTAGTGGTAAACAATCCGTCCCCCATAGACATCTCACCTCACTATAATGTTATTAAAGGGTTTTCGATGCGTTTCTAACCTTGAGGACTCATTCTGCATGTGCCGGTGATTACGCTGGCTCTCTTAGCATCAAAACTAAAATATCTACTCAGCGACAAACGTAGATGTTAGCCTATTCTAGCCTAGACTTATTTCAAGGTCCAATAAAGTCAGTGGCCACTTGTGCAAGAGTTGATCTTTTGACAGCAAAAAGCAGGCCGTTGTCCGCTCTCCTAAGATATACAGCAAAAACTTTACACCGATTAGAATAGATTTCAATTAAGGTACAAAAACTAACAAGCCAATGATTCGAAGTTCCACATTGCATGGTTATCTATCGTGGATCGACACACGACAACATTTCGTGAACATTATTTGTGAAACTTGTTGAATTTTTAATACTAATGAACTAATGATATATTCATATTCATATTATTTATTGGTGAGATCATTCACAAGTCATAAATAAAACTGAATAATTATTAGTTTTATGTAACACTTACATTCTAACAATAATATGTTGGTACTGTAGTCCAGTTAATAAAGGGGTTGTAGAGTGCGTGAGCAGGGACCTAAGCTATTCCTTCAGAAAACTGTTCAGGGTGCTTAGGGATCACTCCCTAAGCACACATACTGACGCCTAGGAGGTGAGCGGGGGAAAAAAAGGTCCCACTTTTGGGTTTTTCGGTTATATCTCGAAAACGGTGCGTCATAGGGAAATAAATTCCAATACCAAATGAAAGCTCATAAAATTTTCTACAACTTTCGTTATATACACTGTTCAATTTGTAGACGCCAGTGGTTATAGTTACCGAGATATATCCCCTTTAATTTCGAAATTTAAAATCTATTTCTCCCTATCCCGTGGGAATATTAAACATTCATAAATTTACTTTCTAGATAATATTATTATCAATAAGTATACAAAATTTAAAGATTCCAGTGGTTATAGTTACTGAGATATAGCCCCTTTAATTTCGAAATTTAAAAATCCTATTTCTCCCTATCCCGTGGGAATATTAAAAATTGCTGAATTTACTTTCTAGAGAATATGATTATCAATAAGTATACAAAATTTAAAGACTCCAGTGGTTATAGTTACTGAGATATAGCCCCTTTCATTTTGAAATTTAAAATTCCTATTTCTCCCTATCCCGTGGGAATATTAAAAATTCCTGAATTTACTTTCTAGAGAATATTATTATCAATAAGTTTACAAAATTTAAAGACTCCAGTGGTTATAGTTACTGAGATATAGCCCCTTTAATTTTGAAATTTAAAATCCTTATTTCTCCCTATCCCGTGAGAATATTAAAAATTCCTGAATTTTCTTTCTAGAGAATATTATTATCAATAAGTATACAAAATTTAAAGACTCCAGTGGTTATAGTTACTGAGATATAGCCCCTTTAATTTCGAAATTTAAAATCCTTATTTCTCTCTATCCCGTGGGAATATTAAAAATTCCTGAATTCACTTTCTGGAGAATATGATTATCAATAAGTATACAAAATTTAAAGACTCCAGTGGTTATAGTTACCGAGATATAGCCACTTTAATTTTGAAATTTTAAATCCCTTAATCGTGGAAGATTACTCTGTGGAACCCTGATAAGGTTTGTTACTATTTCTTGACATATTGGTATGAATGTGTCAACGTAAGATGAAGCGACAAAGTACCCTGATGTGTTGGCTACTGTACAGTGGAAGACATCAAGCTATACTCTGTGGAACTCCATCGCTATAAGTTTTTGTTATGATTCTTTGACATTTGTACGAATATGTCAATTAAGTGAACGCTTTAAGCGATAAGGCCGCCTTTGTACATATCGTGTTATTATTTCTGTAGTTTTTACTTTTCCTGATTTTGTGTACAATAAAGTGTTTCTATCTATCTATCTAAGTTAAAGCGACAAAGTACTAAACGGTATAGCCTGATGTGTCAAAAGCGAGTTCGACGAACCTCATTACCCCACAATTATCTTCAAAAAGCTCACATACTCCATTAGATTACTTAATTACACCGTTACGATTCTAATGTAGTCGTTACGCTTGACAGATTCCTAATTAAAGCTAAAAACGTTAGGCTCGTTCAACTTTTGTTTCTTGGGTGTGGGAGGCTTCGCTTTGCTGGTTCTGAGAATTTAAAAATGAAATATTTATAAGAATTCGTGTATCATAAAGCTGAACCGTTATATGAGTATTATAGTGTGCTAACCGTGAGTTGCAAGAAACTTCCTCACTGTTAAGGCTTCCTAAAGTCTCGTGACATCTCTATCTACAGCTATGGCGTAGGGATAGCATGTATTTTAATGAAGACTTAACTTTAAGGTCGTTTCGTGCGAGTATTGCTTAATACGATCAGAATTTTTAACCTTTCATTGGATTCTAATCTTCAATATTTGTGCCTTCAATGTTGGAGCCAACGAACCAATACGTAACTATGTAACCATGCTTTTTGGTTCAAAAACAAGCAAAAACTAATCTGAATCAATAGAAATGGCTTGTAATCCGACTCATAATAACAGCTAACTCAAGAACCTGATAAACTATAATTTGCGGACAAACTTTGATAGTAGCCACCGAAAATAATGACAACCGGTCAACGTTTAAGGAGTCGCGTCCTCTTATAATAATTACTTCCAGGAAATATCACAACAAGTATTACGTTTCAAAAGAGGATGTCTACGGCAGGGGTGCCAAATTTAAGTTTTTCCGCGAAGTTTGAAAAAAAAAGGTAACGACGTGTTTGTATAAAATATTTGTCTAATTTAAATTAGTTTACCCAACCAGCCACTAGATGTCGCTGTACCGTTTTAAAACGCGTTGTCGTTTACGCTGCTGGCCGATAGTATAAGGAAAGTAGTTCCAAGCAAAATAAAACCAATTTGCGAGTATAAGTGCGTATTATTTGTAAGTCCCTAGAGTGAAATTGTACAATTTCATTTGTTTAAAATATTAATACATGACATGATATACAATTTATAGGATTTATAATGGGTTATTCGGATTTTTCGAAGACTTACGTACATTTACCGACTGCTCTAACGGTGAAGGAAAACTTCGTGAGGAAACTTGCATGTCTGAGGAAATTAAAAGTTTCCGAAGGCGTGCGAAATCCACCAATCAGCACTGGGCCCGCTCGGTGGATCATGGCCCGTACCCCCTTGAGCAAGGGGCCTGTGTCCCAACAGTGGGGACATTAATAGGCTGTTAATGATTGATGATGATAGGTATGTTTATATTAAAAAAAGTGAGGAGCTCGTCGCCTAGTTGCGAGCATGGTCCGAAAGTGATCGTGCAGGTTAAGCGACGTTAGCGCAGTCGGTACCTGGATGCGTGACCGTTAGTGGCATATTTCATCTGAGCTCCTCCGTGCCTCGGAGAGCACGTTAAGCAGTCGGTCCCGGTTGTTGTTGTTCGACAGCAGTCGTTAAGCCATGTCAGATGCCTACGGGCGGCCTGAACAACTCTGACAAATAGGTTGGCCACTAACCATACGATAAGCAAGCAATTTTAAAAATAAATTACTTGTGTGAAAGCTTGCCAACTTAAGGATTTAGGTAAGTTTGAAGGAACTTTAATTGAACTAGGCACCCCTTAGATCTTGATTCTTTTAACTTGGTCCTTTTTCACATTTATATTTTCGGTATTGTTTTTCTCCGAGTGTTTCGGCGAATGAAACTTGTATCTATTCCGACAGCGACGCGGCTACATCCGGTGTCGGCGACGGCGAGTGATTCAAATCTCGCCGAAAATATATGTGTAGGGGTGACTGTTATGGTTTAGAGTGCTTCTCAAGATATTATGAAGGCTAGGTTGTTGATATTATCAGCCCTGTAGTTTCGGGCGGAGAATAGAGCTACGGTAGCCCTTGCCCAGAGCCCAAGGCAAATGCTAGCACCGGTGCGTTCCACTGGAGATCCCGGAGCCCTCCGATATGCACGATCCAGTCTCTGCCCCAGGAGGTTGGGTATCTTTCGTAGTTTTCCCCCGTTAACAAAAAAAAGCCCTTGCCTGTCGTACAAGGCGACTCTTTTTAGTCGCCTTGTTATCAGGGTCGCGCGTTTAACCAAAGTGGGGGGCTTTGACTGTCCATCGACGGGCGACCCTGGGGAAGGCAGCAGCGTGATATGGCCACCCGC
The DNA here is from genome assembly GCA_947369225.1 of Hofmannophila pseudospretella. Lineage (NCBI taxonomy): Eukaryota > Metazoa > Arthropoda > Insecta > Lepidoptera > Oecophoridae > Hofmannophila > Hofmannophila pseudospretella. The sequence continues at coordinate 3,131,577 of OX376324.1, forward strand.
CGCAAGCTGCTGTGACGGGAGGAGGACCATACACCTTCCAAGGCAAAGTGCTAGGGGCACCGGTGTGGTGTTCCACTGGATATCCCGGAACCCTTAAACCGGCTACAGTAGTTGCTACATCGTACAGGAAAGCGAACCGCGAGTCCCTGACCATTGCTAAGACAAGAAGATGTGGTGTTTATATGGGGGCAAACTCGCTTCCGCTCCTCTCCTTGTAAGCCAGGATCACCAGTGGTACTCTGACGTGAAAACAAACTGTTCTTTTGTAATTTATGTGTGTGCAAATAAAGTATATATCAACCACCAAATAAGGTAGGCGGGGAACCTGGGAGATGATTCTACGTTACCTTGGGCCCCCACCTACCTAAGGCGAGGTGTTTGTTTATTTTGACACCACGATCTTGATACCAAAATCTGAAGCCTGTGGCAACCCTGGATCTAGTACAGGGGAATCAAACGTCGCCGCGTTCCAGGAAGGGTGTCTCATGACTTGCCAATGAGGCATCGCCGTGCCTCCTATACTGTATCCAATCCAATGAACAAACCAACAGAATCAGATTTGAGTGGCTGTCTAGCAAGTCAGTATTACTTCTACAAAATATGTTTTCTTTCATAAAACAAAAGTCAGAGGCGATCTTAGGGTCAGAAGTCATGATCTCCCCCTACCCTAGAAAAAAATCAACCTTTAAATGTGTTATCTAAAAATGTCGGCTCGGAATATCGGATTATCTATAAATCCCCTACGAGGCGTAAAAAAATAAACAAACACTGGGGGCCACAAGTCAACAACCTGACAAAACAAGTCAGATACGTTCTGTTTAGAAATCTAAAATTATCTAGAAATATAGACTAGGGCAGCAGAAAACATGTGGAGCTAAGACAAAGGGACTCGTATTACCGGTGTTTGAGAAATGGTTGTACCTATGCGATGCGGCCGGACAGACAGGATATTTACGTATAACATATCAAACGGCAAAAGATTCGCCGACAGTCAAGGACACTTATGATGACTTATTGCAGTTCATTTGAATGCGCAACATGTCAACACTAACGTATAAATATGTAGGTATACCTACTGTACATATAGGTACAGGTAAAGGTAAATCAGGTAAGTTATAGACAAGGTATAAACCAGGGAGCAAGCAAGCAAGCGAGGGATGTTATGGAGCTCCGTAACCATAACCGATACTATCGGATATCCGAAATAAAATAATATCCGAGACCCAAACCTTATCCGAAATAAAAGTTTCGGATGTTATTTCGGATAATATTTGTCCTAGTGTCGTACATTTTTCCTTCAAATAAAAAAAATTAAGTTAAATTGCAATTATTCACTAATTAATCGTAATTTTCCTTTGTTTCCAATTAGTTTACATTTCTGTAAAAAGGTCAAGCAAACACACAATATCCATATCAGAAATATTTCCATATCCGAAACCGAAAAAAAGTAAAATAATATCCGTATCCGAAACCAAAACGTCATATCCCTAACAACTCTAATATAAACGAAATCATAATCGTATAACTAAGGCCTTTATTATGCTCAATAACTAATGAACTATTGTTAGCAGATGGGGATGATAACTAAATTCTAGCTAGAGAAAGTACCTATATTAAATCTGCCTTGAAAAAAGGCCGCTAATTTTCAAAGAAGAATATAGTAGTAAAACAACAAAGAAAAAAATCTAGAAAACACTATCAACTTCAATCGAAATCACGTTTGCACTTAGCGGCCTTTTTTCCTATCAGGGCAGAAATTACGAAGACAAATGTCAGCTTTTAGAGAAATCTTTTCATCACAAGCCGTCAAATATATCTTATTCGGATATCTAGCCAGCCGTACCCTAATTCTGGTGCATCCGACTTGACCTGGAATGTAGGGCATTGGGACGTCACTGCGGGAAGATGCACCGAAGGGGAAAGTTAATCGAGCGCTACCCATTGGGCTGAAACTGTTATTTTTTTGTAAAGTAGGCAAAATCTGGTTTGAATGACCTTGTTTAGGAATAGCAAGTAAAAATTCCCTATTATTTTTCCTGATATATCCGGAATCCATCTTGAGTCAAAGCAATTTTCTAATTTTTAAATTTTCTATGTTGACATTTCAAAGCGGCCTTTGAAAGTATCTAGTAATTAGTGGTAATTAGGAGGCATTCTGAAGAAACACTTTCTATATGACTCGACAACTTTTAACTATCACTTGCATACATATTATACGTCACAGGGAAATAGCCAAATCCCTAGACTAGACTAGTGAAATAGTGAATGGTCGATTTATAGGTCCCTGAGTAGTGATTCTGACTTCCGAGGTTACGTAGAATGGAGGAAACAATCCACCGCCTGGCTTCCAAAGGTAGGTAATGGAGTAAGGATACCGATCGAGCTGATCCACGCTCATAGGCTTATAAAAACCCATATTTGCGGGAAAAACAGAGAAAACGGAGCGCCATGAATCTCCTATGGGCCTGTGCCCCAATACTAGGGACGTTAATAGGTGATATTATAGGTAGGTACTAAATTTTCATGTCTCCCAATCCAATATGGACGGTTTTGACATGTTCTTTATATTAATAGAATACGTTTTCAAAGACCAATGCATATTTCATTTAGAATAGCACTAGCAGAATTAAAGAAAACAACTGACTTAAAAACAGCACTTGCTGCTTATTATGCTTACGCCCACGCGTGGCTGTGTTACGGTATCATTATGTGGGGAAACAGCACCTCAGTTGGAGATCTTTTTAAATTACAGAAAAGATGTGTAAGGATTATCGTAAACATAGATCTGCACTGCAGCTGCATAGAAATGCACTTTATTGAACAAAAGAACAAACCTTAATATCAATATACATTTTGGAGATTTGTAAATTTGTTAGGAAACATACACATTTGTATAAAAAAGCAGAGGAACTACACAGTACGCCATTTAACACATGGTACAAGAAAAGACTTGCTCTGCCAAAATCATAATTAAGTCTACACAGTTCTGGACCGTTCGTTATGTCAATAAAAATATATAACAAAATTTCACAAATCATCGACATTGAATTAAAAGACTCGATATTCAATAAAAGATTAAAGATGTATCTTCTTAACAAATGTTTCTATTCACTGCAGGAGTTTTTTGATGATAAAAACAATACCTAACTTTAAAATCAATTATAACTTATGAGGACATTTAATTTAATTTATCTCGTTAGTATTTATTACTATTATAATTTATTATAATTTCTTTTTTTATATTGCAGTGCCCTACTCAGGGTTTCATGTATGATCATATAATATATTATTTAAAGACCAATTAATTGTTACACATGAAAAGCAATAAATGGTATTCATTCAATTCAATTTATTTCGAATAACAATACATATTGTGTGCGAATTAAAGCTTAAGAATAATTAAAATTTTAATAATTACAAATGTCAAACTACTAAAACTAGTGCCTAATAAAGTTAAGTAATAAATTATGTCAAAGTAAAAATTTAAACAATAATTAAAAGTCCTCTATCGAATAGCAACACTTTTCAACAAGTAGAGCTTCTAGTTTACGCTTAAAAATATTTACACTATTTATAATTTTTAATTCAACCGGCAACCTATTGAACAGTCGAACTGCCCGATACCGCGGACAGTGAGTAGCGACCTTAAGTAACGGAGTGATTATGCTTCCCAAGTCTTTCCTCCTAGTATTTACTCGTAGTGCCATTTCCTCGTCCGTTTCAAACAAGTGCCTACGCTTAATAATATCTGTAAGTAGAACCAAAATGTACAGGTTAGGGACTGTTAGAATTTGGTATTCTTTGAAATACCCCCTGCAAGACTCCCAGTATGAGTATGAGGTGTATGAGTACGAGTATGAATCCTCTATCTATACAAAGGCCTATCCATTTTCTGTCTTTCTTTATTAAGGGCTTCATGGTCGCCCACTGCACGCAGTAGCAGCAAAAGTTAATTATTGCAAGAAAAGGGCCCGCGCCGACCCATTACCCCAACAATTGACATAAAGACGAATAAGCGACGTTTATACTTGGCAACTTAAACAACATAGACATCTTACAGAGACAGAGTTAGCATTTTTAGCGCCCCCTTGAGAGAAAATCCTGTTTTTTGCGCCCCTATCTTATCTTATGATACGGGGCCGGGAAAAACTCATCGGCACTTCGACCCTTGAGGATCTTTTGTGCCTACCCCATTTTACACACTGGTCATCTCAGTGTGCAGGTTTCCTCACGATGTTTTCCTTCACCGTTAGAGTAGTCGGTAAATATACGTAAGTTTTCGAAAAATACGAAAAACTCATTGGTACATGGCACTGCACGGTTTCGAACCCGGACCTCCAGCATGGGAGTCCGGCGTCCTAGCCACTGTGCCACCGACGCTCTTTTGCGCCCCTAAATGTAATGCCTGAAAAAATGCCTTCATCAGTATTTGACATTTGCGATCAAGAAAGGTTAATTACTGGTAGAAGAAAAGGTTTCGTGTCGGCCTATTTGTAAAATAAAGGGCATCATTTAAGAACTGATAATGATAATTAACGGAAGTTCAGGAATATGGATGTCTGTCTTCGCAAAGTGTTTACTATAGATGTCTGAAATCAGATTTTTTTTGCTTAAATATAAAATCGGTGTTAACGCCTAAGTGATATTTCGATGTCGCTGTTTTAAGCTCTTTTGGTTACAAATTTTGGTCGGATAAAGTTCCTGGTGTCCTCTGATTTATGAGACTTCTTACCAAAAGAAAAATTTGATTAGTAATCATAATCATAATTTATTCATAAATTTAATTTACATATCAAATATTCTTAGTATAAGTATTATTTTACAATGTGTTTACATGTTAAATATTATTAAGTTTCTTCTATAGACAAATAGCGCCCCCAACCTAACCTCGGCACTGGCAAAAACAAGAGTATTCAAGACGAAACAAACGCTGAGGTTCAATGACTCTACTTAAGTCTAAGGTACTCAAGGTTAGTATGTACCAGAGTAGGTACCTCACCTCCTACATGGTATAATAATAAGAGAACTTTATTATAATGGCTAAGAGTGATGAAGCGAGGACACGACTACTGGGCTCCGATTATACTAAAACACCAGAAACAAAAACAAACTTGCAGTCCCACGCTTTAGACTTAGTAAAGTTAACACATCATTTATGGGTCACTGTGTACGATTTTATAATAAGATACCTGATACTGTAATAAATATGACAGAGAAAAAATTCAAGACCCATATAAGACGGACATTATGTAAAAAGGGTTATTATAAAATAAATGACTACTTAAATGATAAAGAGGCTTGGTCCTAAATTCAGCTCCAGCTCTGCACATTGTACACTTCTTTCTTTTCAGCTATAGCACCTTACGAAGCGGTGGTAGAATAAAAAATGACGTTGTAAAAAGTACTTACTTACAATAAAAACATTTTGATTTTGACACTGTAAACACAATATAAACTAAATAGATATTCCTTACTAACTATAAAAATTCTATACTTATACCTATTGTGACTGTATTTTTTTAAATTTATACCTACTATTAAGTCTTATTTTAAGTATTTAACTGACACTATAACTAAAACTTGTAATTTTATATAATTTGAATTCATATTATTGTTTGAATATACTTAATACTGCTGTTAATGACGTATCTTTTAACGGTTTTAGTTACTTTAAGATAAATAAATACAATACGATACAACTTGACGTTTTTCATATGCCACTCACTAGTCACGAACCGTTAGATTAACGTTACGTTTCGTTCGCGTCAAGCCAACGGTCTATCGGTCCGCTCATGTGTTAGCGTGGTGTTAGCAAAATACGGTTGGATACATACGAAACGTAATCGCTACTTAATTGGAACGGAACGACAAACGTTGTAAAACAGTGGAATTGGGCTCCTGATTTAAAAACCAGTATTCAAAGAATACAAAGGGTATTTTACCCGTGCACAATAAAACTTTAAGTTACAGCAAAGTAGATGGCTAGCAGGTACATATCGTCAGTAGAAAGGAAAAAAGCTAGATTTAAAGTATTTATATAAAAATTGTATTTCCCAAAACCTCCATTTTGGCGCTCTAGCATTTTTTCAGCCACTGACTCGTCAGTGGCTGAAAAAATGCTAGAGCGCCAAAATGGAGGTAATGGAATATATTTTCTTTTTCTAAATACTTTAAATTGAAATCGTTTATTTAGCGCTGTAAACACCAGTATATAGAACACAATACATAAGTATACAAAGATTGATTCATGCAGCACAAAACATCCGGTGCGGTACAGTGCCAAAAAGGGTACACCAGCTCAGCTAAATGCTAAGGCAAGCCACAGCGCTGATCTTCAGCTGGCCCCTCAGAGACTGCACGGACGAAGAAAGCAACAACGTCATTTCTCATAACCTCCATTTTGACGCTTTAGCATTTTTTCCTTTCCACTGACGATATTATTATGCAGCAGTAGTAGCAGGTAAAGTACATTAAGAATTATGACATTTGTTTGAATTTTTTTAATTATTTTGATTCTCATCATATAGTCAACTTAAAGGCATATAACTCTACAACAGACCAACACCGTCTTAACTCCAACTTTCGGATGGGTTCGGTTACTTCGAGTCGATTCGACGTTCTGTCGGTAGTGTGCGAAGGCCTTCAGTTCCGATAGACAAAGAAATCAGGTAAAGTCCATTCACTCAAATCGTCTCGCCCTTTGAAAATGCCGCCCGCGCTCGCGGCGTTGTTATTCAAACGATGACTATGGTTGATCTTCTAATGTTGATAATGATAAATCAAGGATAGGTTCATCGCACTTCCCACACTCGCACACCCACTCACCCTACACTCGCACACCCACTCACCCTACACTACAGATGCACACTTACATTATTACACTCTTACACATCCTAACACACCCCCACCCATACTCACTCTTACCATTATCTTTACTAAATTCCTTTTGATTAACTTTTCCAAATTCCTTTTAGGTTTAGAATATAATTTGTAATTTGCTTGCACAGAAAGTGCGACGGAATCCCTACTTCCAAGATACAGGTTTTCGACCTAGTTTGTAAGTCGGAGGTCCTTTTTTTGGTGCCCTGTATAAGTGAATAAACTTTTTCATTTTCATTTTTTTTTCACTGAGCTGTTGTCGGTGCTCAGGGAGGTTTCTGCGTCACCACTAATTGGCCGCTGCTAGAAATAAATAAAAATACTCCGCACTCCCAACACAATTACATGTTTATGCCTTTTGCTGTGCAGACTACAGGCTGCTGGAGTGCAGAAGCAAAATCGTTTGTGGATGAGATTGGCCGTCACCTTAGGGAGAGGGGTTGTGACCCTCGCTCCGGGTCGTTCCTGGTGCAAAGGTTGCCCATAGTGATCCAGCGCGGTAACGCCGCAAGCGTTATGGGCACCTTTGCATCGGCAGCGGCAAGGGTGGAGGTTTATATATAATTATTTATTAGTTAAGTAGACATTATTTGTAATGCTTCGTACATTAAATAAATAAAGATATTATACTTAACTTAAAAAAAGCATAGGTTTGTTTAAAAGTAAATTCGCTTAGTACCGCTCTTTGAAAAGCGAGCGCGGGCGGCATTTTCAACGAGCGAGACGAATTAAGCGAATGGACTTTATAATGTATATGTAATACGTATCTATCTATATTCTACCTATATGTGAATCATCTTCATAATTATGAAGTTAGTAACACTCGTTATACCTAATAATATTTGTGAAATTAACTTGAGTTTTAGTTCTAAATTACATATACCGGCTGTCCCAGAAAGTATGGATCAAACGAAACAGGGTGATGCCTGAGGTCTCAGGTAGGCAAGTTAATTTTCCATTTATTATTATATCACACTCTATAATGTACATAATGTAATGGGGTATAATGGACATTAGTCATTACCAATCTATATAACCCCATATATATTTGCAGTATTTTTTCCAATAGTTGGTCAACTTTCTGCAGTATATTTTTTTTCGGTGTCAGTCATTTAAATATGGCGTTCAGTTTTTGGTGGTTTAAAATTATGAATAAAATTTAGTACATGCTTGGAGATTTTTTTTAATGGTTACAAAGGAAAGGCTGATCCCTGAGGAGCATAATACAAAAAGAAAATCTGACAAATGTCGGCTAGTTATTTTTAATGATTTTTTTGTGGGTTCACTAGGTTTTTATCGATAAAAATTTAACTAACTTTCTATCATGAAAATCCCTTTCCTTAGTGACCCTAACGAGGCTGACATGGTCACCTTGTCGTGTACCAAAGCCTCTAAATTGAGATTTAAAAAAAACTATCATGAACAATCGGATAACCATATGTGGGGTTATATTGATTGGTAATGAATTACTTCAGCCATCACCCTGTTTCATTTGACCCTTACTTCCTGGGACATCCTGTATGTAGTTATGGAGTTAGCCTGGTCATGATGACTCATGATTAACAATAGCCATTTGGTTTCGATCGGAATACGTCGGTCCAACTTCCACACACACGTTTGCTTTCTTCGTCCGTGCATTCACTGAGAGGCCAGCTGAAAATCAGCGCTGTGGTTTGCCTCAGCATTATGTTGAGCTGGTGTACCCTTTTTGGCACTGTACCACACCGGATCTTTTGCGCTGAATGTATTAATCTTTGTATACTTCTGTATTGTGTTCTATATTCTGGTGTTTACAGCGCTAAATAAACGTTTTCAATTTCAACAAAACAAATCTAAAGTATTTACAATGCCTTCTTACATTGTTTTAAACTAGAATAAACATATTTGCTGTCTGTCAGATCCTAGGATAAACTTAGCATTCTCAGCAAATTATCTTTTCAAACACTGGTCTAAACTGAATGTTGACTGATTTCAAACAATTACTTGGCGGTACCAGTTTTCTGCTTGCGGGAGTACTGAACCAACAGCTAATTCTATGTAGCGTCCCACCAAAAATAAAAATGTGAACAAAGGGGTCAAGTTCAAGGAACAAGTGGGAGGAACAAGAACCTTCAAACTTGTCTACGGAAAATATAACAATGTATAAAAAGAAAAATGATTGCTTGCTTAAATCCAATTTGGCAAGTTTCATTCAAGAAAGAGTTTAAGAGTTGCTAGGACCACCTCATCATCACCAGTTAGGACCATACTGAGCATATTTTATGTGTAGCGTTACGAAATATAATGAGACCGTTGTGACAAGGGTTCTTCTTCTAAGTCGTGTTTCCTCATTGCTGAGGGTCGTGATCATTCTAAGGAATTAATAACATAGAACGACTCTCGTGGCAGATTTAATGGAGTGGTTTGCCATTGCCTTCCCCATTTTACACACTGGTTATCTCAGTGTGCAGGTTTCCTCACGATGTTTTCCTTCACCGTCAGAGCAGTTGGTAAATGTACGTAAGTCTTTCGAAAAACCGAAAAACTCATTGGTACATGGCATTGCCTGGTTTCGAACTCGGACTCAGCATTGGAGTCCGACGTCCTAGCCACGACGTCACCGACGCTCTTAATCGTGACAAGGGTAGGTACGTACAAATTCCACGTTTGAGGCTCCAGAGAGTGAAGCCATGCGATCCTGATGCTCATAAAGTTTTGTTGCCTGTTTCCCGCTTCCCGCCACGACGGTCGACGACCAAAACTTTTCAGAGAAATGTGTTCGAACCGCAGCGAAAGACTGGCTTGCGGAAGCGGATGCGGACAGCTGTTGTAAATCCAGTTTCAGTACACACAATAGAATGAGCCCCGGCAACAAATGATGAAATGACTGACAAATGGCGAAAGCCTGCCCATGGGGACGAAAGGCTTTCATGCAACAACAGTGATAGATGAGCCTCTAACGCGGAGACAGTAATGTTACGATTGTAGAATTATGTAGTGCCTTTTGTAATGTGCAAGGTGAGTGTAAAGTCGTCTTACGCCAACTGTAAATGTGTAGGTATGTTGTCGAAAGTGTGAAATAGAATATACTTCCAAAAACTTGAGTAGGTACAGTACAGACTGCATTATTGATGTGATGAAAATAGAATCGTAAACTCAATCTTATAAATCAATTAAATATATTGGGAATCGTCTATATATCCTAATGGTAGAAACCAGTCTCAAGTTTTTTTCTAAAGTTGGTTTCACAGAAATCGAACTAGCGCTCTCTTCTAGAAAGATGTTATCACTGACAGTGAGTGACAGTGAGCCAAGAGTTTGGGCAAATGCGCATAATATAATTTTGACAAGGTTTCATACATTTGACATGCTCACAGCGCATGCGCCAACTGGTAGACACGGTTTCCATATAAAACTTCTCTGGCGAGCTATGTACAGTACATAGTTATAAGTATAAGACAATATAATTTCAACGTGCGGGCCCAGTACTAATCGATGGATCACATATCTTTGAAAAAGTGGAACTATCAAGAGTAATATACGACACCATAGCTCATTCAGATATAAAGCTATCCAGCCACAATAGAATAGAAACTGGCATTGTTATTGTGGAGAAAGGTTCGTTGCACTTGCACCGGCTCTAAATAATATAATTCTAATAATAGCAGGTGAGAATAACAATAGCAATAAAGGTAACTCGAGACCCGGTGCGTGCCTGCAAAGAGTTTAAAGCTTATCTGCGGTCACAGCAACGGCGACCCCTTATGAGAAACCACAGAATTAACCGCTGTGAACACAAGGGGCTATAGAAATTGTGTTAAAACAGAGATGTTTAATACAGAAACCAGTTAGTTTGGCAAGAAAGAGTTAATTGATTAATGAAACGATGTCCAAATGCAGCGAAAGGTGGCTAACAGTGAATGGATGAAGAGAGACACACCTTGAGAGAGACCTATGAATATGGACTTACACAGGCTGATGCTGAATGTGGAGGCACTGCAACAGCCAGTCTGCGAATTATTGATGACGTTGATCGTTGAGATATGTATGTTTTTAATGGTATAATGGGAACACATAGTTGCAAGCTCTAATTAAATATGTCCCTAAGAGATAACGGCTATTTCTGCTTCCGACTGAATATTTACGCAATGAGAACGGCTTCTTTTCTAGACAAAAGTCCAGCTAATTACAATCTCATTTCGCGTTTTCTTCTTATGACTTTACGTTGAAGATGGTTGAAGTCGAATGACGTCGTGAAACAGTATGACGGACAGTTTTAATTTCTACACAAGTGTCTGCCGCCAAAGATGTGATTTGTTTGACACTTTGACCGTTCCCATTTTGACAAACTGTTTTCGAGATAATAGAAGTTTCTAAAGTTCTTTGTTATCTTTAATGCGTTTACTGGCTTTCCTTTTACAAGATCAGGGTTTCTTTCAAATGTATGCCTGTGAAAGCAAATGATTTTGAAATTCTTATCATCTAATTTTTCATCAATCAATGAGCTCAATTACGAAGAACGATTACTGTTACTTCCATTAAATGTTACTCCGTTACTTGATTACATTCTCCGTTAACCTCTAACCTAGTAGTCGATATCGTCAGATACTCGTAGGCGTTACATTTAGAATTCGTAGAATGTAAGTAATAAACTGGGAAAACGCCTTCTATAGGCTCTTACAAACATCCCAAACTTGCGCTACCTTAATCAAGGTGTTACAATGCGAGACCAGGTCGTCCCGCCATCATCTCCGGGGTCTGCCTTGGCGTCTGTACTGTATCTACATTGAGGTACCCGATACGTGGCCACTCTCGCCTATTTCTCCGGATGCATTCGAGACATGTATCCGGTCCACAACCATTTCAGTCTGGCGGTTTTTCAACAACATTCGCTATTGGAGTCATTGATCGAATTGTGGTATTTCGCACTCTGTCCTCTTTATACCGAGATTGCTGCATTCCATTGCAATTTATTGGTTTCATCGGCCAACTTTTAACTGCCAACATTTCTCTTCCTGGTTTGTGCAACTTAGGTAAATAGGTTACAAGTTACAATGCATGTCAATCCAATATTAAAGTGACAAAAGGAAACGGTGACATCATGGCTTCGGAAGGGTGAAGCCTTCGCCCTACTTCGTTGACATAGGGTTTAAACTGCAGGGCAGTATCGCATTAGGAACACTGAAGCCATACGTGAACTGGATAGTGCAAAAGTGTGTTGTAAAAAGAACTTATAACGCGTGGTAACTTGACGAATTCTTCTAACTATAACCATAATTAATGAGGTAATATTTAAGTTGGAGCTTCAAGACTGTACCGTCAGAAATTAATTCGATTGAAATGAAATTAATTCGATTGGGTTGGTCTGGAACTTGGGATAATTTAATTGATTTTAGTATTGTATTTCTCATAAACTCTCTAGCCACATCCGACTTGTCGACGGAATTAGTTTCGACACAAAAACCAACGAAACCACAAGATTTATAAACATTTCAAACTGAAACTAAAATTATACTACAACCGCAAGATATGACGAAGTCGTACAGTCATTCTACTTAGAAGAGTTCTTCAGACATTACCAAATTAGAAATAAAGTGATTGATAGTAAATTAGGGTTACCCCAGGGAAGTGTGCTGGCCCCAATTATCTTCAACATTTACACCAACGATCAGCCACATCTACCAAAACAGATTCTTATATGCTAATGACCTGATGATGACGATGTCCTCCACGACGTATTCGTCGACGGCGACCCCTGTTTAGCTCCTGGCGTGCGCTCGCAGGTGGCTAGCAAAGCCAAACTTCGTCCTGAAGACTCGGTCACAAACAGAGCAGTATAGTTGTCCGCTAGAGTTGGTATGGTATACCGACAGACAAAATTTCGACGGTCACCAGACCGACAGATTGTTTGACCGACCTTCGCCAGCACGACAGAACACTAGACCCACGTTCACAAGACCGACCTTCGCATGTCCTGTAGGTCCTTTCTTGACATATTTATCTCAGGTATCTAGGATAGACATATCAGAATAGGTAACTGATTTTTATGCGAAGTTGTAAGTATCGTGATATGACCTCGGAAAATAAAATATGTAACCGGATTTATTGTGTAATGTAATAAATGTTATGTAAGGCCAGTTGTTAGTGTATCCTTAACGACCAGTTCTTAAGTCTTTCTTAGAACATTTATTTACGTCCTTCGGCCTTATTCCGAACACAATGGCAGGCAAGGGACGTCTGTGAATGAGCTTTCTGTATTTGACATTCCAAAGGTTAGATGGATATTATCGGAAATCCATAAATGGGTAATGTCTTCATAGCATACCCTTTAGTCTGATGGCGACTGGCATAAGGTCACCTCAGGTAGATACCTACCCAAGCATAATGTTTTCATCCCCCCCCCCCCCCCCCCCCCCATCCCAGGTATTTAGGTATGATAATGTTGATCAACGAACACGTCATCTCTTCAAGAAATGAATGAAATGAAATAGTTTATTCAACAAATTGGTACAGCCTGAACACTTTCGTTCGTCAATCTTCCAATTCTTCAATTGGAAAAAAATCATGGGTACCGTACCCTAACCTACACCAGTTTGCGCTAATCACTTGCACAAGGTGGGAGGAGGGTACGGGCCATGATGATGCACCGCGCTGGTTCAGTGGTGATTTCATCACATGGCTTCAGAAATCGTTTTTCCTCAAGACTTTCAGGTTCATCACGATGTTTTTTTTCCGTAGAACATCGGTAAAAATGTGCTGGCTTTCAAAAATGTCGAAAAACTAATTGGTGCATTACATTGCATGGGGTTTCGAATCCCGCATGGAAGTCCGGAGTCCTAGTCGCACACTACGCCACCGATGCTCTAAAATTGCGCTAATATAGGTATGACATGTACCTATATAACTAAAATGTTCAATAGTGTAGGTAGGTGCATGACACCACTGATACGAATACATAAAAGTGGGTAAAGGTAGGTAGGTAAGCAGGTGTGAATAGCTCACGAGCAAGATCAATAGTAACCAACCAGAACTCGACACCTTTTTACGCTTAGAAATACCTTCAAAGAAGTTTTTTCAAGACATCTATAAAAAAGGGCTATTTATAGGTGTTACAAAATGTGAAGTCGCGTGTCAGATGTCTTTTATAAACAGATGTGACAAAAAGGTTTCTTTGTGACACCCATTATTCATCCCTTGGTAGGGGGATTGTCGGCACACGCCAAAGCACCAGGCACATGAAATAAAATCTGCCTCGGGTTGAGAGGACATACCTAAATAATCGTAGCCGAGACGCGCCGGGACCACAACTGGTCAGACCAGTTCCCCCCGCCCTCTCCCCGGGTCCCGCTACGAACAGCTGACTGACTCAACAAAGAAGCCCAACTCACAACACGGCTAGCTACGCATATTATCGATTGGAACTTGGAACCCTTTTGTCGACAGACAGCTGTAGACGTGATTATTGAATAGTGCAATAGGTAATATGATTTGTATTGTACTGTAATTCAATATGAAAACATCTGCAATTTGTTAAGTTTAAAACTACTAGATACTTTTATGTGGTAGGCGGTATGTAGAAAATACAATGTAGTTTTACATAATGATATTCTTTATCCATGCAGCTTAGCGTAACAGCTCAATAAAATATCGAGTAAACAACGTTGACCATGAAACCGTCCTGTGAAAGGTGAATTCATACGAACAAAGGGCATCTAGTACTTGCCTTCCTGTTCATCCAATACGCGAAGGGCCTCGAGAAGCGGCACTCCGGGGAACAACAGAGTCTCTAGTAAACTATAAAGTCCGATATTCCAAAGGAAATTGATCACGGATTCATTTTTATGGGACGCGACGGTCACTTGTGTCGCAGTTTCTTCGCTGCTCGCTTGCGAACAATCACGACACGAACTATTTGGTATATAACGAGTAGATTGGTTTGTAAGTACTCAGCGAAGTCTTTGTTTACGGTGTACTGCGTTTTATGCGTTATTTACATCACTTTTGCAGGGGCCTGCGAACTGATAATCGTTGCACTGCCTGCGCACTTTATTTTGCGCTTCTGCGTCAACAAAAACATTCGGCTTCGGCTGAGGACGGGGGCGTTCGTAGTTCGGTAAAACCCGTTCGTGCCGGTTCTCCTTCTCGGTCGCTAGCCTACGAATCAGCTGTTTTGTCCTACTCTCGCGTTTGACGTTTTGCCTATTGGGTTGCTGTGGTAAATTTGAGAATCCTACCCTTTTCAGGAAAATTCTACTCGAGAAAATCTGCTTCGCAAGCTATTTGTTTGTTAGCTTCAAGTTTGATGTAAATAAATGACCGAAAGTTGTAACTTGTAATCAAACCCCTCCCTGATTTCGGAGCAGATTTTTAAATTCAGAATAGTAACATCAAATCGAAATGTTCAAGATTATGGAAACCGTTGAATCAATTATTTTTTCCGTGATACCTAGTTGTATTACGCAAAATATTAAAAAAAAAACCGTTATAACATTGGTTAATTTAGGAGAAATTATTTTTTCTGGAGTGGCGCTACTTTCACTCGCGTTGAGTTGAGATACGAAGCTACAGAAAAACTACTAAATAAGTAGTAATTTTACATTACTGGCAACTGGACACGAAATGATCTATGTTCAAAATTCAAAATGAAATGCATTGACCAGCCAGTGTGCATAATTATAAAGTTTTGTACTACCCGCAATCGACGATGTAACCATGAAGGTAGGAACGCCCGACCCTAAAGACAAATTTTATCCATCCATGGATCTAACCAATGGGAATAATACTCTATTTCTTAATTTGTTTATAAATAAATCTAAACCTAAACAAAGACATTCATCTCTGCATCGAGTACTGAAACTTTAATTAATTAGCTATAATAAAATAAATACATACATACCTCTCACGTCCATAATCCCCGAAGGGGTAGACAGAGGAACCACCTTCATCATAGTTAAAATAAAAACTAATAAATAGGCACTACTAGATTATACAGAAATACCTAATGTTTATTTACCATAATAATTATCACAACAAATAGGAAACCAGTAGAATACTTCAAGATTATGTGTTTTTCTGCCAGAACTTGGCAGCAGTGCGTGGGGTCTTGCCTTTGCCAGAGTTCTTCTTTGGTGCAGAATGGGTTTCTGTGCCCCCTCCAGCTGCTGACTCATCGTTTTCAGCTTGCGTCTTTAGTGTTTTCTTTATGTATGTAATCTGGAGTAAGATAAATCATTTAAGAAATACATAGATTCCAGTGATAATTTTTAGCTATGTTTTCTGCACTGTCAAGTGACATGGTTAATATCAGACCCATGTTATCACATTTTGATATTTGCGTGAATCCTGATTGTTTTCACGTTTATGCGGAATCAAGTTATGGTAAAAAGTAACCTCATTCAGTGATGATGATTCAGCCTATTGAAATCCTCACCTTTGAGACACAGATCAAGTGAAGATTGATATTGCGACGAAGGTGACCACTTACCATAAGGCTTGAACTTCACCAGGCTGGTTCCATTCCAGTTACAGTTCGCTGCAACAAATCACAAGCGTTCTGCCCTCTGCCACTTGAAATCAGCGTATCAGTGCTTGAACCAGAAGGGACCGGCCTTGTACAGTCCTAGCCTAGCCTAAGGGGGCCCGTTTGCGGCTTTTCTAAAGCTTGGTCCCCATTATGCGCGACTGCCGCGCGAGCCAATGTTCGATGGTTTGCGAAATCGGACGGTTCTTAATAAACACATTTGTAAGCGAAAATAGAAGCATACCTCCTGTTCAATGGCCTGTTGATGACGAATAGAGCGCTGCTTGTGGTGGTTCGCCCGCTGTATGTGTCTGTCCACAGAGTTGAGCACAGCCTCGCACGCGTTGCACCAGTCGGCGAGCACGTCTGCGATGGACGCCGCGTCTTCTAGGCGCGCGTCGCGTCCCAGTGCCACGTCCACTTCCACACGCTTGCACTCCTGGTCGAGCTTTCCGTGGATTATGTCTGGAAATGAGGAATTAAAGGGTTAATAATAAATAAATAAAATAAGAATAGCCTATATTCTCTCTAATCTAATACAGTTTTCTTAATCTATAATTATTCTTTAGTATGCTGACAGACATCAGCAACCTTGATCGTTGTGTTGGTTAGGTTGTCTCTCGATATAGGCCTACTCCATATTGCACCATTTCTGTTGGTTGAAGGGTTATTGAAGAATAATTTCTAGTTTAATTTCTTCAACTATTGGAATCTCAATACATAATGTTTCTTCTTATTCAGTAGAAAAAAAAAACAAGAGAGTATTAATCGGTGAACGACTAGTCAACGACTATATGTAACTGCGCCTTTATGGATGGATAAGGATAGAATGGAGCGTCGATGGCGCCGTGGCTAGGACGTCGGACTCCCGAGCGGGAGGTTCGGGTTCGAAACCATGCAATGTCATGTACCAATGAGTTTTTCGGTTTTATCGAAAGATTTACGTACATTTACTGACTGCTGTGACGGTGAAGGAAAACATCGTGAGGAAACCTGCACACTGAGATAACCAGTGTGCGAAATGGGGAAGGCAATGGCAAACCAACCCATTAAATCTGCCAAGACAGTCCTTTTATGTGATTAATCCCTAGAATGATCACGACTTAGAAGAAGAAGAAGAAGAAGAAGGATAGAATATGATTATTAAAAAATATTAGTAAATAAGATAAATAGGAGAGCCTCAGAAGGCAGTACAAATTATACAAAATTGTCCACAGTATTATTAATTAGGCCATACAAGGTTATCTTGACAAGCTTGTACCAAAAAGTTCCATACCAAAAAACCTTACTAAAGAACAACAACACTCTTGAATAAATTATAAACACAAATTGCCGTATGTTATATTATATAATAAACAACTAATTTCAATATTTCTGTTTTCTGAGCAGTTTTTTATTAATTTTTCAACCTTTCTAGCAAAAGTAGGCTGAATAGAGTAAATATCCTTTGCTGCGTACAAACCCCAAAGAAGAGGTTAGTTTCAAATCAGTGTGAACGTGCAATTTTTCTCGAATCTAATGCAATCATGAACCAAATTCTACTAAATTTTTTATTACTGACCCTTCACGTTATGATATTCTATTATACCTAAAAATCTTTTAGGAAATAACATTTTAATATAATAGAAAACATTGACCCAACTAATAACTATTAATAAACTTAAAGATCATTGTTCGCAATCTACTGAAAAAGTAGAAATCTAAAAAGTATGGTCACACTAACTGTGAAGTTTGGTCTGTTGACATTGACATTGACCATTAGGCATTTTTTATTGTAAGACAACGAAAATAACCAATACAGCCTACTTTTCCGAGGTCAAATGAAGGTCAAGGGCTTTAAGTTTTTCGTTAAAATAAACGTCACCCAAAACTTGAAGAACTATAAATAGAAAAATAATGATTGCAAATGTAAAATCTCGAAATGGTTTTGGAAATAGCTTAGTTAATTTGTTATTTTGTTTTGTCATTAAATAAATTTATTATTATTTATTTATTTTAATTTTTGCTTTACATACTGAATTACTTATTAAAGATTTTTATTTATTACAGCCTCTTACAGAACTTGTTTACTTACTTACTATTAATTATTTTACGGTAACTAGAATCTACGTGCATCCGGGAAAAGGCATCTCCCAGTCTTCTGAATTCTTCCCTTTCCAATGCCACACTAGTCCACGTCCTACCGGCCAATTCCGCTATTTCATCATCCCAACGTCTAAATGGTCTACCTCTCTTATGAAATTAATGAACCTGAGTTTGTAAGTAATAACTCAGGTTCCCCTGTTGTCAATTCAGCTTGCTAATCATATGTGCTATATCTACATACTGATAGCAAAAACTAGTGTGTACCTGAATAAATAGCTTCAATGATAAGATCCTCCAAATCCCTCACATTCTTGATATCCAGCTCCTTCAGTAATACACTGTAAGGGATACATTTCTCCTGTGTGGCCAACGTAGCGATAGTCAGGTGCTGCAGCTTCTTGCACTGTGCAGGAGTCAGTTCTAGGTAGTCTGACTTGTTCTCCAAGTAGTCTTTGTATGTGCCATATGCAAAAAGATTGAGTGTCTTGAAGTGAGCAGCATATGGTCCTTCTTCTAACTGCAAATGTAATATGTAGTTATTTGTTAGTGATGTTTTTAACTTTTAATGGCTTCTTTATCATACACAATCAAGCACATTTCCAAGAATGTAAGGCTTGCCATCATGTCAAGTAGTATGCATGACGATAGTCTAGTAAAGACGGACTTTTATGATTTGCCCAATAATAAAATTTTTAATAGGTAGGAATTAAAACAACTTTATTGGTCAGAGAAATATAGGGTAATTTATATTATTTCTGCGTATACTTAATCTCGATAATTTCGTAATCAAATTGTTTTTATTACCTCTTTATTCCATGAACACAGAAAAGATTCTAACCTCTTTTATATTCGGCATTTCCAGTAGTTCACCAAATACATGGACTCCTGGCGCCTCCAAGACTTGCTTTATGAGTTCAGCACATGCAGAACCCTTGGCGCCCTTGGCTAGCAGCACAAACTGCTCCAGTGGATGATTAGTCGAAAATGATAACAAGGAAGAAGGTTCATCTCTGTCCATCGACATAGGATTCATTGTTGCTGAGCCTTTTTATTCTACTTTATCAATGCGAAACGAGGTAACCAATGGTTTAATAAATAACACGAACTTTAATTACTTTACGTGGTAAATAAAGAAAATCTAAGACACTAGATACAAGACAAAAATCAAAATCAATCACAAATCAACACTAGCTTTTCATTCGTTACGATTTTGCAATAATTTTTTTTATCAATTTTAAGGACTTGTCATAGAAAAGCAAAAACTAAACGTAAATCCATAGAGAAAAGAAGAAAACTGGCTAGTGATTGACCGCAGAGAACTTATCGGTTTTTACCGGTTTATGTTTTTTCGGGTTCTTATTATTTTAAAATGAAGAAAAACTTCGAAAAATGAAGACGAAATTCGAGTTTAGTTTTCAATTCTGTTTTTAATTTTGTGTTTTCATATTTTTAAGACTTTTTTATTTAATATGATGGCCAATTAATTACCCATCTATAGCTAGTGAAATAAAAAAGTAATTAGCCATAAACAATAAAATGGCGTCCGGTTTTTTGTGTGTGCGATAAAATTATTGTTTTCAAGAAGTTCTGAAATCTACTGAGTTTCTGATAATTTTTAATCGTTATTTGTTATTTTCGAGACAGTATGAAACGTAAGAATAAGATATATAAGTTACGTAACGTACCACAAGCTGGAATTTGTGATCGTGTCGATGTGCCCTGTAGCGTCATTGTGGTATGCCGCCTTTTATATTGAGTTGATTAGTCCAATTTACGAGGATTTCTCTTCAGGAGATTGATTTCTACTATGCGCGGGACTGTAATTCTGTAGATTTACATCGGTACGACAGTGTAGTCGGCGGATTGGTGGATGGGTGCGTCGTGCGTTAGTAGTTGTGAAAGCGTACATACATGTTCATAATGGTAAAACTGTCATGACTCGTGTTTACTATCAAAATAGTGTATTTGTGTCGGTTGGTTAGTTTTTTGATGTAGTGTAGAGGTTTTTTAGTGGTAAAAATGTGTATGCCAACAAGCAATGTGTCGGGCTTCGGCTACTCGTGGTTTACGAGCGCTGGAGAGCTCAAGGGCGAGGTGGAAACTCCTAGCAGTCTCAGCTATACTCTGGGGAACACGGTAAGTTTGCATTTTATAATTCACATTCAACAAATTTAGTAATAGGCCCCATATTTGTGTGACATTCTATCCAATTTTTGCAGGCACTATTGTGCTAGGTTCATGAACTTGGTCCATGTATAACCCAGAGCGTTCATAAAGTAACAAATAATGTATGAATTGGCATACTACACCCGTGGATCAAAGTGTCGTTAAGGGGGCACAAAGAAAGCAGATGGAGCCCCGCTTCACGAGGCACTTTGTGTGGTTGTCATAATGCAACCTAACCTACTATATCTGAGTCTGCATCCACTAGGTTTCTGTGACACTGTTAATTAATTATCAAGTCAGAATTTTTCTAACACTTTTTCCATCAGTACCCCCTTAAAGACACCCCAACCCACCCATGTTAACCCTGGTTCAGTAGCATACCCTTTTTGGATGGCCCTGTACCGTTTAATGACTTTACCATCCAACACCATTAAAATTAATGCAAGTTTTTTTTTTGGAAGAATGTTGCAGGTTTCATCTATGTGTGATATTTGAGTCATTTTCAGATTGGATTTATAAAGATTCGTTATGATTGCTTAAATTACTTAAATTTAAAATCCAAATAGGCTTAAGTACGTAAAACCTGCAAAACATAGCCTTTATTTACTAAACCTTATGTAACTAGCGTTTTCATAAACTTAACCGCATATGAACATTTGTAATTAGTGAAAACGATCTGATTAAAATCTGCTAACAATTGCAGGTGTCACCCGAGACAACCTTAACTGTTATGTCCCACAAGTCGCCACAAGTGCAAGAGAAGGTTGGCACAGTTGTGGCAGTGTCGAACACAACAGGGACTGCGCAGGTGACGAGGGTAGTAACCACTCCTGTCACAGCTCGGAGGGCTATGTTTGTGCTGAATGAAGCTCCAACTCATACTATAAACAGAGTGCAACAGAACCAGACTGCTACAATTCATAGTGAGTTCTCTTCCTTTAATAAGACAACTATTTCTGCAGGTTTTGACATAACAAAATTGATGAAACTTCATATCTAATTGAATCACATCTGTTTTGATAGTTCTCATTTTATAAGAGTAGTTCCAGTAGTTTAGTCAACAGTGAAGAGTAGTAATGTTTTTCTCGCTAGCTCTGTGTGTGACCAACAAAACTAAAACTGTACTTCTGGGGGATATCTCCCCATTTGTTTTGGTAGCAGAACTAGTGAGACGAATATTCACACTTGTTCAATCAACAGAGCAGCCAGGAACCTGTTTATAATGTGATTCATTTCAGCCTTTTTTGTGGCACATATTCAAATTAAAACAAAATCCCTAGATCATGAGAATTCTAAATATAAATTTTTCAAATTTACAGCCGCAAACTTAGCAGCTAAGCCGTTTATGACCCCACTAGGTCCCATCCAGCTCACAGCAGAAGAATGTAACGAAATCCTCATGAAGCGAGCCTTGCAAGCGCAGGGCATCGCGACGCCAGTCATAGACACGTCCCAGTTGAACCACACGCTGCTGAACGGTGGTCTGAAGAGCCTAGCGGAAGCCACTACGCAGCAGGCGCAAGTGGAGACGATACAGACGACGACACATCAGCAGCAACATCATCAGTTGCTGCATGCAAAACAAGAGCCTGGAACTACGAATAATTCGCCCAAAGTAAGTATTTTTGTTTGGAAGTAGTTTATTTGAAACAAAACCAGATTTTTGTTATTCCATCTTTGGGATCTTACGTCTAGACACAGATAGCTTGTTGACTTTGTTGTTGCAAAAATTAAAGTCATGTAATATTTTTGGACCAGAAAGATAAAAATCTCTCTGAGATTCCTTAAAATTCTGGCTAAAATGTATGGTTAAGTTACAACAATTGTACAATAGTACATCTTATCTTTGGATGAGGGCTAGGAATTCTAATCAAGAAGGAGTCTTCCATAAATAATAAATTCTAGGGTAACCCCTAAAGTTAAAACCAAATGAAACATTTTTTAATTATTTTATTAATAAATAATGAGAGTAAACAAGCAAACGGACCACCTGATGTTAAGTGGTCACCGTCGCCCATAGACATCGCACCTCACTGTATTAATATTGGAGGGTTTTTGATGCGCTGCTAACCTTGAGGACCTTAGTCCTGCCAGCGTAATTTCCGGCTCATGCGGCAATCCATCTTAATGGATTGCCTCATGAGCCGGAAATTACGCTGGCTCTCTTACCCTTCAAACAGAAATGCAAGCATTTCAGCAGAAAAAGATAACAGGGTGGTACCACCCCAGGCGTTCCTTCACATTAGGATCTACAACTACAAATCTGTCACACTCATTTATATGCTAGTTCCTATTGTGTAAGAGTGATGGTGACATTTCGTTTAGCGAATGATCTCTCAGACTTGGTGCCAGTGTCCAATACCCATAACAAACTAATCTAACGGCTTGTCAGACGGTGTACTCGCAGACGGACCTGCTCAACTCGAGCACGGTGATGACGAGCGCGCCGCCCGCCGTCAAGGAGCGGCCATACTCGTGTGACGAGTGCGGCAAGTCCTTCCTGCTGAAACACCATCTCACCACACATGCTAGGGTTCATACGGGTATGTATTGTTTTATTTATCTTAAAGTAACTTTAACCGTTACTAGATACACCAATAAGCAGTATTAATGGTCCGCGAAACGATCAATTTGCAATAAGGTATTTGACAAAAAATATATTATTGCATTAATCAACTTACATAGACATTCTGAAGATGGATCTGAAATCCGTTTATCGATATCTCAACTAACATCAGCTATATTAATGGTTAAAGTTAGTAGTTGAGGTGTGCTCTGTCCCTTTCTAGCAAAACAGTTCTTTATAAGTAGCCTAGGACCTGCTTGTATGGCGCTACATAACAGTGACGTCACAATTATGTATTGCCTTCTCTTTCTACCGTCTGATTTTTGATTGCCTGTAGCTATTTTGATTTTCTACGGATTTTAATTCTGTTTTCACATTTGACCATCAATTTATGTCTATTCTCTTATTTTTATGAAATGTATTTAATATTTGATACTTGTCAAATACCCTATTGACAATTAAAGAGAGACGGCGCAATATAAAGAAGCGAGAGGCGCTTACAACCTTCTCGCTTTTTTGTATTGCGCTATCCTTTCCAATTGTCAATCGCTATTGATCGTCTCCTGTAGTTTTTAAAATATAATAAATCGAGTCTTTCGTTCTTTTTCTTTATACTGATAATGAGGGTCGCGCTGTATGGATAGGAATTAATCACATAAAACGAATTCCTGCGCAATTTTAAGATAAGATTTATTGATGTTTTTATGGAGTTGTTTGCCTTGGGAAGTGGCAATGGCTCAAAAGCTAGGGCACGAGACTGCGGCGCAAACGTCGCCGGATTGAATCCACTTTTGGACCATTGTGGTAGACCACTTCTAGCACAGGAGTTTTAGCTTAATTTGAATAATTAATTAATGTGTAAAACATTAATTACCATTAAAAAAAAAGGTTTCCCCATTTCACACACTGGTTATCTCAGTGTGCAGTTTTCCTGACGATGTTTTCCTTCACTATTAGAGCAGTTCGTAAATGTACGTAAGTTTTTAAAAATACCGAATTTTACAGATTTTAGGGCCCGTTCCCACTAGAGGGGGGTGGTCAAGTGTTCCATGGGTAATATACGGTAGTTCACTTCTGATTGGCGCGTATACTCTACCGCAGCATTCTGCGCCAATCAGAGTGCGAGCGCTGACTGCGGAACGCGTGACCACCTTCTTTCGGGACGGACACTTAGTACTGCATTTTAAAGACAATTTTTCTATTTATATTTTACTCTTATGTGTTTTAATGACCAGTTTTCGCCTCGATCATGCGCAACGTTAATTTGAATTACTGAGTGACTTGATAATGGGTCGTATCTATCAATAAAAAATCCAATTTCAAAGTCTCTGACACTAATATTTACATATATTTACTTTAAAAGTGATTTTAAGAAGAGAATTGTCCCCACAACACCCTGTGTGGGAGCCAGGGAAATCTGAGAAAATGTAAGAGATACTGTCTGCAAGAATAATTATTTTTATTTTTTATTTTTATTAAAAAAAAGTATCATTGGTAAATAAATCCCGATTATGAATAGAGTTGGCAAGAGGATGCTACTGGTACTTTTATAACCTGCGTTACGGCCGGTTTACACTTGGGCGAGTAGAGTGGCGAGTGCATACTGCTAGGAAGGCGATTCTCGCAGCGTTCCACATACAAAAGTCGAGCGCTACGAACGTCTTGTCACGCTCACACATGTAATGTGAGTGAATGAGATAGGACTAATGTCGAATTCGACATTCCACTACGAGAATCGCCGTCCAGGCACTCGCCACTCGCCTTTTTACTTGCACTCGCCCCTCTACTCGACTAAATGTAAACCAGCCTTTAAGGAGATTGCTATGAATAAATTACTTCACACAAAATTCTGCATTTGTTATATTAGCGGTCGCGGTCGGGCTTTACACACTGATTCCGGGTAGTCGTTCGCTATAATAAATCTTCGCTAGAATTCTATACTAACAGTAATTGTATTCTAGCGATGATTCTAATACTATGTCCTCCGCACGCATATGAAATTAAAAAAATATATTGCTGCAGACATTATCTGAAATGTAATGAAATATTTTTTTATTTTCCAGAAGCATTATAGATACAATAAATTATCAGTTATGTCTTCTAATACAATACAAATTAAATACATTACATTAAATTAAAGTTGTTAAGTTAAATTAAAGGTCAGGGAAAAGAGGAGTAGGTCGTCCAGCAGCTAGATGGGCGGATGACATCACCAAAGTCGCATCGAAGACCTGGATGCGGCTTGCACAGGATCGTATAGGGTGGCACAAGAGAGGAGGCTTATACCCTGCAGTGGGACGACATGGGCTGATGATGATGATGATGATAAAGTTAAATTAAATTGATTGATTGATTGCATATGAATTGGACCATTCTCTATCTACTTCGTTTTTTTAGCATTAGAAAAACGTAAACAAAGAAGCAGTAATCGCAAAACTGAGGTGATGTTTATGCAAATCAAAATGTAGTGCATTGTTAGCGACTAATTTTAAAATAATTCAACGTGCTAAATATTTGACAGATGACACAACATTCTTAATTTATTATACTATTAAAACGTGGTTTTACGTTTTTTGCTTCTTTAGATCTTTTATAGTGTAAGTTTTTGAAGACGATTGTTGATTTTATTATCATTAGACCCATAACGTTTAATAATTTAGAAATTTGTATAAACATAACGTATAAATTACATAAATAGCCAGGTATTAATTTTGGTTTGGTTAAAATTGGTTTTAGCGACCTTAACATCATATTTATAACGTGCCCGATCAAATACCTAAAACTTGCTTCTGTCTAATGCTAAAAAAAAGAAGTGTAGTTCTCTTCGTTTCAAGGTCACTGCGGAGGAGCACTTCTGTTCTATTCTGTGACTAAGTTCAGTATACCTCGTATCGCGTCCGAGGCTAACCCGGCGCTCTAAACTAGGGTTTTTAGGGATATGGCTTTATACAAATACAAATATACTTTATTGCACACCCGGGACAAAAACAAAACATACAACATAAAGAGAGGTACAATACAATGTGCAGAAGGCGGCCTTATCGTATCTTTCTATTCTATATCTTTTATTTCGGATATTCTATAGTTTCGGTTACGGTTACGGAGCTCCATAACATCCATGCTCTAAACCCATGGTAGCGCTTATTAGTGGATTAGGGTTATTTAACGGCACATGCCAATGTGCGAATGACCAGTAATGACCTACGGAGCTGAAACGTGGACACTGACGGTGCGACTGCTTCACAAATTGAAAGTCGCTCAGCGTGCTATGGAAAGAGCTATGCTCGGAGTATCTCTGCTGGATCGAATCCGAAATGAGGAGATCCGGCATAGAACAAAAGTTATCGATATAGCTCATATGATTAGCGAGCTGAAGTGGCAGTAAGCCGGTCACATCTGTCGCAGAACCGACAACCGCTGGGGTAGACGAGTTCTGGAGTGGAGACCGCGTTTTGGCAAACGTAGTGTGGGACGCCCCCCTGCTAGATGGCAATATGAAAAACCCTGCTAGATGGAGGGACGATCTGCGCAAGGTGGCTGGCAGCGACTGGATGAGAAGAGCCGAAGATCGGGCTCAATGGCGCGCCCTGGGAGAGGCCTATGTCCAGCAGTGGACTAGAGTAGGCTGCTGATGATGACATGCCAATGTACTCACTAAATCTGACATTGTAGGACATAGCGGAGACTGTGCAAATATCCACACTGTTCTTTAAAACGTCAGCGGTCAAACTACCAGAATGAAGCAGAGGACTTGTTAATTTTTAAAATTGGGTGTTAATTCACGATAGATTGCTAAGTACGTAGTTCGCCTTGAACATCACAACAAGAACAAGACACTGAACAAGACTTGGAACTACGTAACATAAAACGTACGCACAATAAACCATTTAACTGGTTTGCGGGACCATAAATTCTAAGTATTAGTAGTGTCTAATTAATTTTGTTGTTGTTGTTCTATTGGAAGAAAAGCGACGGTGATTACTTATTATTGTGGGTTCCTTCCTTGCTCTCCTTGTACAATAAAAAAAACGATGGCAACGCACGCGCTCGCTCACTGCGGAAAGACGTTTGCGCTTTAGCTTACCACACATCTGCGCTTGCACAGCGCTGTGACGATTGCGGGTAAATGCGGTTTTAATACCGTGCGAGCCCTTTATAGACTTCCCCATAAACACTGTCTGAGTAAACTTGCGGTTTCACAGCGCCGAGCGCCCGCACCGCTGCGGCGAATACAGCAAGTTGTTCACTCTCAAACACCATCTGCTCGCGCACTCGCGGTTAAATGCGGTTTCAATGCCGTGCGAGCTCTATGTGCTCTATGCACACACTGTTGCTTTCTTCGTCTGTGCAGTCACTGAGGGGCCAGCTGAAAATCAGCGCTGTGGCTTCCCTCAGCATTATGCTGAGCTGGTGTACCCTTTTTGGCACTGTACCACACCAGATGTTCTGTGCTGCATGTATTAAACTTTGTATACTTCATTCTGTATTCTGGTGTTTACAGCGCTAAATAAACGATTTCAATTTCAATTTATGTGAGCTTCTAGACGTTTGCGCGCACAAGCACTGCCTCTACACACCTGCAGCTGCAGAGGCGACCGCATCGCTGCGACGAATGCGGCAAGAATAAAATAGAATAGAAAACTTTTCGAAAGACGTTCACGGTCAAACACCATCTGCTCACACATTCGCGGATAAATGCAGTTCTAGAACCATGCGGGCTTTCTATGCAAGTTATACACGCTAAACGGTTTACGACAAGATGTTCATGCTTAAACTAAATGCGGTTTCAGAGTCGTGCGGTTGATTGTGCAATTTGTATAATATATTTTTTTGCTTATGTTTTTGTATCTATATATTTAAGTAGATTGCAACCTACAACGTTTGCGTGATCGAGGCCGAAAACCGACGTCATTAATAATGACACAAGCATTAACCTAAAGAACTTTTCAGGCGAAAGACCGCATGTTTGCGCTCATTGCGGTAAAGCGTTCGCCCGGAAGCATTGTCTGAACACGCATTTACTGCTGCACTCCGCCGAGCGGCCGTACCGGTGTCACGAGTGTAAAATGGCCTTTACATTGAAGCATCATCTCGTCACGCATTCGAGAGTGAGTATTTGAGGCTGGTATTCTGGTATAAAACCAAGTGGGACTCGCCCCAATAATTAACGCTGCTGAGGGACGTGATCATTCTAAGGTATTAATCACATAGAACGACTCTTGTGGCAGATTTAATGGAGTGGTTTGCCATTGCCTTCCCCATTTCACACACTGGTTATCTCATTGTGCAGGTTTCCTCGCGGTGTTTTCCTTCACCGTCAGAGCAGTCCGTAAATGTACGTAAGTCCTTCGAAAAAAACGAAAAACTCATTGGTACATGGCATTGCATGGTTTCGTCTTAGCCACGACGCCATCGACGCTCTAACGCTGGGTTAACTTGCAAGAATTAATGGTTCGTGCAAGACGGCCTTCATAGTTCAGTGGTTTAGAAAAAACTGCGACGCCTACGTCGTTGGATTCATTTCCATTTGGAATAATGTGTCGCTAATGTACCTTTATAAATGAAAATATAGTATGTCACGATCTAGAAGGTCAGCCTGCCTCTCATTCTCTAATTTTTTATTCACTATTTTATGTAGTTTTTATATTTTTTAGTTAGCTAGTTTAATTATTTGACATTTAAATATTATTATTTTTTTCTCAATAATTTCACATATTTAAATAATGTATATAGTATTCTGACTACAATTTTGAGTTAGGACATCCTGTCATAAAATTGTAATAGTTTTTTCAATAAATAAATAAATAATATTTAATAATATTAATTAGAGAATGAGAGGCCTTGCTTATCTAACGATTGAAACACTCAAGTCTCTTAGTTTTGGGTCTCTTTCTGGTCAGTTTATTGCGACTTAAGTGTGTCAGTTGTAAGATAGGCACGGTAAGGTAATATTGGTAATTATGGATCGTTCCCCGTGGTCCAGCCGCAATGTCCAACTGGTTGGACCACGGGGCATTATTTTTCCCTGTGGATCAACCATGTCCAACGGTTGGCCCCATTTTTTTCTCCATTGTTCAACCTGTAGGTTGTCCATCAGTAAATATTTATTTTCGTTCCCCTTTGGTACAACTTGAATAATCTAATTCTGCGTTGTTCAACCAGTTGAAAATTGCGGTTGTACCACGTGGAACGACCCTTTATTAGAGAATGGGAGACAATATAGAGGAAATCATTAAATTGCTTCTGGAAGAGAGTTAACAATTAACCGTGTTTGTCCGGTCTAACTGATTTAACCAAACAGATTAGTTTTTTAGCTAATCACACAACTCGACCTGAATTTGGATTTGCGAAAGTGAATTGAAGTTAGCGTTCTCTAGCGAAAAAATACTCCCTCAATTTTTATCATATCCTTAGGAGGTCGGATTCGTCATCCTTCGCGATTGTAAATCCTTTGGATTAGGTTTTCCTTGGGGAGGGCGAAATCCTCGGGTAATTGGCGAGTCCTCCCCCAATAATTTTAATATTTCATAATGGATTTCCGCAATGTTTTATCAACTATCTAAAGCCTTTCCACCAAAGATGTGCGAGGAAGCGAGGAAAAAACCACCAATAGGATAGCGCCATTATCACGACATATCACGTGACGATTAAAATGGAGAGATTCTATTGGGGGATTTTTTCTCGCTTCCTCGTGCAGCTTTGATTTTGGTGCAGGCAGCCTAATTCTACCCATGTTACTTCTAGGTGCACAGTAGAGACCGTCCGTTCGTGTGCGGCGAATGCGGGCGCGGGTTCCCTCTCAAGCGGCATTTAGTGACGCACAGCAAGTACCACGCGGGCGAGCGGCCCTACGTGTGCAGCGACTGCGGGGAGAGCTTCGCGCAGAAGGTGAGTGAAGGCGCTTCGGCGACTGACCTGCGGTGGACGACCTACGGTCACCGACCTCCATTGTTTACACTTGGCTGAAGTCGTCCAACATCATTCGCTAGATGACAACCTAGTGACACTTTGACGTTCGCCGAACGTGGTCGACGAATAGTAATTCACATATAGGCGGTGGCCGTATGTTGTGACCGCCCAGACGGTCGATCAACGACCAGGTGTAACCGCACCTTTAGATCCAGCGTTCATTAGAAGAGCGCAGGCGCAGCAACCTTCAATAATAATTGTAAATTAAACTTTTGTCTCTAAAATACGGGCCTTGTTAACGCCATATATCGTTATTTTTAAACTACACTATACACATTTGTACTTATCTATTATTCATATAATTATACCTGTTCCTTTCCTACCTATCACCTAAGAGACAAGACCGAAAGTATACGCGTATGGTGATGACGTCACAATGTCATCTGCCAATCAAATTCACTCGTGAAATGACTTTTGTCGCAACGGTCACGCAAAACTAACGCTCGGAATTAATTAATTTCCACGCTAATTACTCTAAATTTGTAATTGAACTATCGCCGCGAGTGCTCTAAGTGCTCAACCCTTCAAACTTTGGTGGAAACTAGAAGAAACCGGCCGCCGGAGATCAGATCCAAGAGCTTCTCAAGTAAGTCTTGTCTCATCTCCTTCTAGCTCTCTGCCGCAAATTTTTCCACTAGGCCTGTCTGGACTTCCGCGCTTCGGCCGCGTGCCGCCGCTTGATATTGAAAGAAGTTAAGATTTCGTTTACAATTATTATTGAAGTGTGCACTGTGTAGCAAGTAGTTTCGTTATTTTTTAGGCTTTGAAAACTGCCATTTTTAAAAACTTTTCTTTTTACTTTTCGACTTAATTGATATCCTCAAAACTAACATTTGACATTTGTTTCCTGAATAGGAACACCTGGTGATGCACAGCCGTTTCCACGGCTCCCTGTCACCGTTCGTGTGCCCCGACTGCGGCGTCGCCTTCGCACGCAAGTTCCAGCTGGTGAACCACGGCCGAGTGCACGGGAAGGTGCCCCACGCCTGCCCCGTGTGCGGGAAGGAGTTCCTGCAGAAACGGACTCTAGTGGCGCACATGCGGTGAGTCTAGGGACAGGCAGTCCCATCTCTAGTGTCAGCTAGTTCAACCACGACTAATCAGAAGTGTAAGTCTTACTTGGTTTGGACTGCTCAAATTCAGTAAGTGTCATAGCCATAAAAATCTTAAAAAAACGACAAATAGATGTCTATGCGTTCGGTTCGATTCTGCTTCAAAATAGAAACAGCTTGTCGGGTCTTATAAAAAGTATTGACCAAGAAATTCAGCAGAAAAATGTCTTACTTGCGAACAGCCTCAGCCTTGTAATTTTTGTAAGAAGTAATTTAAATAATCTACTTTATTTTCAGAATCCACACAGGCGAAGGCGTCGTTGCATGTCTAGAATGCGGCGAGGCGTTCAAATGCAAGTCCGAGTTGCAGCAACACTACAAGCGCACAAGGCACTGCACGCCGCAACAACAAACACAACAGGTGCAGCAAGTGCAGCAACAAGTGCAACAACAACAAGTATGTATCACATGCAAATGTTGCAGCAACATTACAAGCACACAAGGCACTGCTGCCGCAACAACAAACACAACAGGTGCAGCAAGTGCAACAACAACAGGTATGCATCACATGCAAGTGTTGCTCCAACGTTACAAGTGCACCAGGCATTACACGCCGCAGCAACAAACACAACAGGTGCTATAAGTGCAACAACACCAGGTATGTATCATATGTAAGTGTTACAGCAACATGCAAGTGTTGCAGTGTTGCAAACACAACAGGTTTTATTACATAGCTAATCAAATAACATGAACTGTTTATGTTGAAATATGGGTTCATACCAGTTTTTCAAATCTTTTTGCTACATCTTCGCCCTCATAGTCACTGAAAATCAGATGAGTTTGAGAGCAAACACGAATTATAATTATAGACTAGAATAAAAACAAAATGAAACTACAGGTGCAGCAGCAAGCCCAACAACAGGCCCAACAACAGGCCCAACAACAAGCGCAACAACAAGCACAACAACAGGCGCAGCAGCAACAACAACAACAACAAGTGCAACAGACTGTCATCAAGTCCGACGAGTTCAAACCGCAAATCGTACAGGTGGTTGTTTTTTATGCAATAGTAGTGACACATTTCGAAAACTAAACATAGAAAGTTTTTACTTTTGTAGTACCCGCACCATGCCAACACCCTCCCACACACTCAGTACCTCACATACACACTAATATCCTCATTCATACAAACAAACACATTCATACAACACAACACGCACACACTGTTGCTTTCTTCGTCCGTGCAGTCACTGAGGGGCCAGCGGACAATCAGCGCTGTGGCTTGCCTCAGCATTATGCTGAGCTGGTGTACCCTTTTTGGCACTGTACCACACCAGATGTTCTGTGCTGCATGTATTAAACTTTGTATACTTCTGTAATCTGTATTCTGGTGTTTACAGCGCTGATTTCAATTTCAATTTTAGTATTTTGTTATATGCATCAAAACACGTAACATATATTTTACCGGCATTTTTTTTCCATACTTGCTTTGCGTTAAAGCTTCTTTCCTTGCCTCCCGCAAAGTACACCACTTTGCGGGAGGAAATGAAAGAAGCTTTAACGCAAAGCAAGATAACCGTAATTACTCGCCGACATTTCCTAGTATAACACAGTGCTTACACGTTATTTCCTTTCTTGTGCCCTCGAAATCGCTTTTCAATTATAAGACGTTTTAAACGCATCTAATTCTGTATTTTTCTTGTGCTTTCAGGTAATTGGCGCTGATGGTCAGATAATGACGGAGAAGGCAACCCCGGGATACGCGTGTCCGGAATGTGGATCGTGTTTCAACACCAAGGTTAGATAGATGGAAACTTTATTGTACACAAATGCACATAATACAAAAAGTATTATTATTATTATAATCTTTATTACACACGTAGACAAAATACAAAAAAAATACTTAATAAACGAAAAAATAATATATGTATAAATGGTGTAGCATAACTCGTTTCGAGTTTTCTCCCTGCTAACCATCGGGATAGAGACAGGTGATAGATTCGAGCAGGCAGAGTATGTGTACATGTGAATAAACATATATATATATATATATATATATATATATATATATATATATATATATATATATATATATATATATATATATATATATATATATATATATATATATATATATATATATATATATATATATATATATATATATATAAATATATATATAAACAAAATATATACATAAAATATACTAAATATAATACATAATAATACTAATACACAGTATATATAGTTACATACAATACATATACCCACTTGCTACATAATATACATACATATATACCAATACATACATATACATAAAATAATAAATAAAGTATAGAATTCATAAGGATAGATAATGCTCCTTTACACTACTCTTGAACACTTCCAAGGACGGACTTGCACGTATAGCATGTGGGAATGAATTCCACAACCTTACTGCATGGACAGTGAACGAGCCATCGTAGCGACTGGAGACGTGGGTAGGCATTTTGAGAAGAAGAGAAGTGACAGACCGGCAGGGCTTACCTCTAGGGACCATATACTCGAAACGCTCACGGAGATATGCAGGATAAACGGGATTGTTCAATATATTGAACAGATAGGAAAGTACGTGACTATCACGCCTACGTCGAATTGGGAGCCATTTCAGTTGTGATCGAAATTGAGAAACATGGTCAAATTTGCATCAGTAGTATCAGTAGTTCCTTTAAAGGAAAGGGGGCCAGCTGAAATGGTTTTCAGCGCTTATGCGCTGTGGGCTTGCCTCAGCATTATGCAGAGCTGATGTACCCTTTTTGGCACTGTACCACACCGGATGTTCTGTGCTTTGTATACTTCTGTATTGTGTTCTATATTCTGGTGTTTACAGCGCTAAATAAACGTTTTCAATTTCAAATGAACTTCGAGAGGAATTACTGCGAACAATCCCTTTAAATTGCTGACAAGTAAATTCCCGTGGAACATGGCGTGTCCATACAAACTAAAAAAATATATTATGTGACAGGAGGCGTTGTCCCTTCACGTTCGACTGCACGCCGGCGACCGCACGTGCGTGACGGACCTGTGTGCGCTGACCGCCGCTCTGCAGCCCGGGCTAGTCGCCGCCGCGCAGCAAGCCACGCATAGTAAGTAGATGACTCCTTAAACCGTCAAGTGAAAAAAAAAAGCGTTTCGTGATTAGATGCAGGGAACCGAACCGAGGCTGGAACCGGACGCGTGTATTCCAGGCCTAGGTCTAGACCAGGGGTTCCCAAACTTATTTTGTCTACCGCCCACTTTGAGAATAAATTATTTTTTAGCGCCCCCATTTTTTCCCCTACTTAAAACAACTATAACTTCAAATTAAATTAATTAATTATTGTGAGCTATATTAGCGGAGATACTTTCATTTCGAAACGAAGCGACCGATTGACATGATTTTTATTTCATATATTCAATAAAACAGGACAGATATATGAACTACGCGGAGAGAAATAGCGAACCGAGTTTGAGCAATCTCTTAACTAATATTAGTTGATGTTCACAAGTTGTAGTTGAGAGTCGAGAGCTCATGCAGTCGGTGTCTAAGAGGCCTCTTAGCTAAATGAAATTACAAATCACCCCCAAGCCTCTACACAACGCCCCCATTTTTTTTCTGGGTCTCTTACCGCCCCCCTTTAGGCCTGCAGCGCCCACAACGGGGCGTTATCGCCCACTTTGGGAAAGGCTGGTCTAGACCTAGGCCCCAAAATGGTCAAACACAGTAGTTTCTTAATTCAAACTATGATTAACGAAACAGATGCGAAATATTTGTTTTTTTTTGCTTTCTAAAATTAATTCTTGCATGAAAATAATTCGAACGTTATGTACGTATAATATAACGATGTAGCCACGAAACGAATTTCATAGCTTGATTTGTGTGTACATATCAAAATTATACTTTTCTTCTGTCTTTGTTTCAATTTCCGTTATTGTTTTGCAAAACAAATAAATTTTGATGATATTCCTGCCATTGTTACAGATCAACCGATACAAATAATATCGTCAAACCCCAACAATGTGGTTCACACGCAAGTCATAGCTACGGTGAGTATTACTAACTGGGTTCATCTAGACTAGGGATGTTACGGAGGTGGTTTTACCGGAACCGAAGGTTTTAAATTTGATTTAGCGGAGTCGGAACCGGAGTCGGAGATGGAGATGTTCAGAAGAAGTTCAAATTTTAAAACGATTTTTAATTTTTGTCGGGTAATAAGCCGATTCCAAAAAGACGTAACTTTACTCGACAAGTATTACCCGCGACAAAGCGAAATTTGTTTCGGAACATACCCCTATTCTCCCATTTTGGCAGAGGTGCGCGTGAAATGTAGGAAATATGTTCCCGACGCGACGTTAGTAAAAAGTACTACAAGCTTATTGTACATTAAATAGAAAAATAGAAAAAATCCAGATGTAATTCAGCGTGTTCCGGACCATCTCACCACCAATTTCACCACCAGTTTGTAAAAAGCTAAAAGTCTACCTAATATTTTTTAAATCATAAGCTTAATTAATAGGAGATAATCCTGCAATGTTTTACTACTAGAGGCGCCACTAGCACAATGGTACGTAGCCAACATGTAGATATGTTCCTTTCCACCAAATATTTTTTTACCCTTCAGAATTGCGCCATGCTGTCTTATCAGTTTTTTTTTAGGTCTGCTATTTTGAAATGGCCATATGCTATGATATCATCACAATTTTACTGTATCTTTGAAAAGTTATATTAAATTTGTGATATCTTTAAAAATAACGTTTGGTTTTGCTTTTCTGTTTAATGAGTGTGCTAGTGGCTCCATCTACGCAACGCTTTGCGTTTTATGTCCTATTAAATATATTTTTTAATATTTTTGTTCTAGAATCACCACATAGCGGCGCCACGGCCCAAGATACACTTCTGCGTGGACTGCGGCAAAGGGTTCGCCGCCAAACACGGCCTGTTGGCGCATCATAGGAGGTGAGCATCACACTCGCTTTATTATTGAACTATATCCACCCTATCTCTAACTCAAACTATATTTTTTTTGCAAGTAAGTACCTTAAAGGTGAACGCGCACTTTCACGTACCGCAATCGCATTTCTTTTTAGCCGGTAGAATGCGAATGACGTCATCCGCGCCGCACAGTCCGCGCTCCGAATCTGGTGACGTCATCAGAATGCGACTGGTATTCGGCTACTATACCATTAAGATATGTGTGGCCATAAAGCATCTTTATCTCTTTGAAAATACCGCCCGCGTTCGCGCCTTTGTTAGTCAAACGATAACTATGGTTGATCGTCTAATGTTCATAAATTAAGGGGGTTGGTTTGTTTAAAAACAAAAAACGTCTCACTTTTTGAAAAGCGAGCGCGGGCGGTACTTTCAAAGAGTGAGAGGATTTAAGCGAATGGACTATACATAACCGAAGTCTCAAGATCCGAAGCCCTTTCTAAACACTCGCACACTCTAAGTTTATTCATAATCTTCGTACAGACACCCCGACGGCAGCTGCACGCTGCGCACGCACATCTGCGACCAGTGTGGGAAGGCGTTCTTCCAGAAGAACCACCTCATGCTGCACCAGCGGCAGCATATGGACCTGC
Organism: Hofmannophila pseudospretella; assembly: GCA_947369225.1. Classification (NCBI taxonomy): domain Eukaryota; kingdom Metazoa; phylum Arthropoda; class Insecta; order Lepidoptera; family Oecophoridae; genus Hofmannophila; species Hofmannophila pseudospretella. Next base: position 3,168,394 of record OX376324.1, read on the forward strand.
CGCCCAGGAATGTAAGTTTTTTGTCTTGTTTCTTTGTTGTGTTTTGTCTTGTAAATTGTTTTACAGTATTGCTTTGCTAGTAAGAATGGTGTTTCTTGCTCGAAGAACTTCGACAAGATGTGAATAATGTGTGGGACAGTGAAGTAAAGTCAAATATGACGCTGCAGCCCGATCCGTACTTGGCTGGATTTTGAAGAGCCATACTGCGTCCGGGACGCCTTCTTATTTGGTTCGGATGGTGCAGAAGCGTGGAAGATTCTCCCAGATAGCATTGAAATGTGTCACACCAGCATTTTAATGAAGACTTGAAAGCGTTGTTTACATCAGACCTTTGTATGGGCTCAGTTCCCTTTGCCTTAAAAAAACAACTATTAAATTTTTATTAACAGTCTCAAGCGCAGCAACAAGCGACGCAGCAGGCACAACAGCAAGCCCAACAGGCCGCGCAGCAAGTTCAGCAACAAGTTCAACAGCAAGTTCAACAACAAGTTCAACAGCAGGTTCAACAGCAAGTTCAACAGCAGGTGCAACAAGTGCAGCATCAACAGGTGCAGCATCAGAACAGTCTGGAGCTGCAGGACGAGCATCAGCAACCCACGCACATACAAGTGGTTAGTTGAGAATTCTATAATAAGGTGTAAACTTGAGATCCATCTATCAGCGATCTGCAGAAGGAGAAGTAAATTAAGATGTGACGGATTTAAGTGTGTTTATGTAGTGTTCCGATTCGGACCGAATCCTTCTATGTGTCTAGTATATTTTTTTTATCAATGAGGATCATCCCCTTCGCTGGTAAGAAACGCCACAATATAGAAATCATTTCTCTTCGAACAGTAACAATGGTACGTCAGCAGAAGTTATGAACTAGGTCGTGACCCTTAGCGTTAAAACAGCATGCTTAGAAAGTGGAAAATTGATTGTTATACGAAACTGAGTTGGGAATGCAAAAATACGAGTAATTGAAGACATCCATAACTCGCTTTTTACAGGGGCCTAGGATCGAACAAGTCTATCGTCTTACGCTAGACTTGTTCCATCCTAGGCCCCTGTAAAAAGCGAGTTATGGATGTCTCCAAGTGAGCTCCGCGGGTTGATTTATTATTATTATAGTTACTTTTAGTTATTATCTTTGCAATTACTCGTATTTTTGCATTCCCAACTTAGTTTCGTATAACAATCAATTTTCCACTTCATTTCATTTCATTTCATTTATTTTTCGTTTTTTGGTATTTACAGCACACTCAAACATGTCAGTATACAGTACTTAAAATTTATACTTAAATATATAGTCCACTTTCTAACCATGTTGTTTTAATGCTAGGTCATACTTTTTTCTGTAATTGTTTGTGTTTATTTAATCCACTTTATTGCGTACAGGTGACGAATAGATCGGGCCAAGTGATCGGCAACCAGATTGTGGTGGGCACAGTGGGCGGGCGGCGCGCGCTCATCGGCTCCAACCTGCACATTGTGGGCCGCGACGGCAAGCCCGTGCCGCACCTCACGGCGCACAAGGCGCGGCACGCGACCAGGTATGGTCATAACGGGCAGGTGGTGACCAGATAGTGGTGGGCACTGTAATACAAAATAATTTATTTACCACAAAAATTTTACAATTGTTTTTAAGGTTACTATTGGACCCCGCACTAGGGCGTCTCTGTGTCGTGGCGATCCTTAAATACAACCAATATGTATTAATTTACTAATTAGGACTCCCTTGTAGTTTACAGTTTACCTATGTAACTACTTCAGACAACAATTAGAAGAATTGGTTTAGTTAAGTGTAAGCGTAAATACTACTAAGCCATAGTTCCCGCACTATACTATACTAGACTTATGTTGTGAGGGTATAATATCCTGACCAGGTGACTGCAGCCAAGGTCATAAAGTAATGGTTGACGAAAAGACATCCTAATGATTCTAAAGAGGGGAGAAAATCACCTACAGCTTAAAAATGGGTTAACCGCCAACATTTTTTTAGAAAAAATCTAATTTCGATTACAGCTGGTAATATTTGTATTCTCAGATACTTTCTGAGTTGTACAACTTCAAGTTTTGTGTAGTTCCTGAATTTGGGTTATTGAATTTAATGTTTAACGCTATGCACTATTCGCCTAAAGTCCATAAAGTGATCAGTTTATCTTGGTATCGCAACTATATCGTCTTATTTCTTCGCAGTGGCGACGTGAAAGAAGTTGGTGGGCTGGTGCTATCAACAGGCCGCGGCGCCGGGCTCATAAAGTACGAGATCTCCATACCGCCGCCAAATTCAGTGGTACAAGTGCAGCAGTTAGACTGAGTGAAGACCGAACCGGCCGAGCGCGTGCTCGTCTGGGTCGACAAGTAGCTCAAAGCGTCTGCAGTGACATCTGTGTAGTGTTCAGTGCAATAAGAAGAAACAAGATGCCTCGGTCGGACCGAGAGATGGCGCTACACGTCTTATGGAACACGCTGTGTCTATTACTGGATCGACAAGTAGTCAGTGCGCCGCTAGCGACATCTGTGTAGTGATCAGTGTAAGAGGATGAACCAAGAGGCTTCGATCGTATCAAGTGATGGCTTCACACGACTTATAGAACACGCTGTGTCTGTTGCAGCGACATTTGTGTTCAGTTTAATAAGAGCAACCAAAATGCTTCGATCGTACCGCGAGATGGCGTTACACGACTTATAAAACACGCTGTCTGTTGCAGCGACAGCTCTAGTGCGATAAAAGGAACCAAGAAGCTTTGATCATAAATACCTAGAGATTGCGCTACACGAAATCTAAAACGTGTCTATGTCTGGGTCGACGTAGTTACTGGCGACATCTATGTATTGCTGTCAACAATAATCAAGATTAAGTTACTCCATTGCCAGCGACATCTGTGTAGTGCTCAGTGTAACAGGATGAACCAAGATGCTTCGCTTGTACTAAGAGATGGCGCTCCACAACTCACAGAACACACTGTCAATTACTGTGTCGACAAGTGGCTTAGTGAGGTTTAGGATAGCGAGTAGAAAAAACTAGGATGAAGTTTCTCTCACGTAAATAGTACACGCTGGCGATATTTTGGTGACACTTGGCAGGCAGCAAGTGTGAAGTGATTATTGTGTTTGTAGCGATACTTTGATAGGACGTCGTCCAGTAGGTTGTCGCAGATATGGATGGAAAGACGTGAAAAGTGACCTGCGTGAGCTACACTCCAACAACCGGAGGGAGGTAGGGAGAAGTGGCGTCGCTTGGTTTTGGAGGTCAAGATCCACTTCGGGTCTCTGTGCCAGCGTAGTAAATAGCAACATACCTGACCTACGCAGTGCTAAATGCAATACAAATCGATATGGCGGTCTAAAGTCACAGTTACTTCGCTCATGCCAGGAGATGGCGCCACGTGAATAGAGCGCGCTTTCGATATTTTCAGAGCACTTGGTTTCAACAAGTTTGAATTGATTATTGATGTAGCGAAATCTATGCCTATTTACTAAATATAATAAGAATCAAAGGGGCGATTAAGATCCAATGAGATTTCGATCATCCACAAAATATGGCGCCACACTTCTTGGTTTTGTTATAAAAGGTGGAACTGGTATCCTTATGTAATTTTAAAAGGAATATTTAATTTTATAATGTTGTGTTGTAAATTCCTATTCGTTTTTGGACATTGACGTGAATTGATAGGTCTTTCGTGTAAATATTTCTGAAATGGTGGCCAAACTGTTGGACAGTTTTTAAATACCCCAAACACGTAAATTAGTGATGGGCTCTGTTTTAGATAAAATATACTAGTATTTACCTGGATAAGGTCCCATCACTACATGTAACAGTTAATTCTAAGCCTAAATTAGATTCAAATTATACCAATAGATTGGAAAGCTTTATTTAAAAATAGACTATAACAGCCTGACAATAGAGCCTTAATTTTTATTCGTTCATTTTATATTGACATAGCGTAATATATTTAGACTACTTAATTTTTGGGGCGATAACTGCAAAAAACCCAGGAGTTTTAATTATAATTAAAAAAATGTTCTAAAATTTAGAACATGAGCGGTTGCGTGTATGGTTGAGTTGTAAAAACAAATCTTTGGTGTACATCAGTGTAGTGCGTAAGGGTCCTGTAGTTACTCTAGCGAATAGTACTCTTGTACATATCAGTACGTTTTGTAATACTGGAAAGCGTTTTGTAATTATAGAAACTGTACAATCTCTCTGTAGGTACGCATTTAAGTTTCTTACTGTTTATTTTAGACGTCTTTTCGAATAAGTTCCATTTAAGTACATGTTTTTTTTTCCTGTAACGGCAGGTTTTGGATGAGTATAATGTGCAATCAAAATTCAAGGTTATTATAAAATATTTAAGATCTGATTTTATCTTTATATTTTTTTTATCTACGGAACGTGATGTTATGCGTAAAGTCGAGTTCAATTGAACTTGTTAATAAGGTAAACAAACCACCATATTGGCGTTGTCGATGGTTTGATGAATTTACTAGTGATGGTACGATAGTTAAAAAAATTTATGTGTAAATTGTTTTAATCTGTTTTAGTTAATAAAAATTCTTTTATGTTTTAAGGGATAAGCTTTAAATTAAATAGCCCTCGACTTGTATCAATATTTGTTCGTTTGGGTTCAGTTCGAAATGAGTTTGTGGAATACAAAATATATACTATCATGTATTAATTAATGAATTTATATATATAAAAGTGAACATCACTAATTATCAAAGTCAACGTAGAGTTTTGATGAGATAACAAATTAAAACCAAGTTGACACATTGACTCAAACTGAAATTGAATTTTATATTTTAATGAATTATCCATGTTTTTATTAATATTGCATCGTATAATGTAGTTTAGGACATAGGGTTGCCAGATCGGAAAACGGTAATATCTGGACAAAATTTCAAAATGTCGGGATTTTGGAGTTGTCTGGAGAAATAAAATAATATGAATAAAAGTTTTACTTTTTATTCCTAAAAACGAAACATGATTTACAATATTTAGATCAATGAACTTATTTTTTACGTTACCACATGTATATTGATTTTTTTACGGAGTTTACCAATTTGGATCCGTTTAGGAGCGTTAAGAAAAGACTTAAAATTAAAACAACTTTCCTCGAAGTTAAGTCTAATTACTAGCTCAGCTTTAATTAAATCAAAGGCCATGAGATTCCTCTTTGTATTGGTACTTATAAAGACATTTCTGGCGGGAGATTTTGTATTTTGTCGGGAGTCTAAACATATGAAATGTCGGGAGAATCCAGGCGAATCCCGGCCATCTGGCAACCCTAATAAGGATACGATAAAAGTGAACTGCAGGTGAATTAAATTATGGTTGATCGTCTGATGTGAAATATCACGGGAAAATATTGATTTCTAGGTTTGTTTACATTAAGAACAAGTTTCATAGATCCGTACTTTAGTTTTATTTTGATTTGACGATATTGGCATCGACTCTGGACATCACCCTCACTCTTACACAATCTAGTATATGAGTAAGCGTGACAGTTTCATTTAGGGTCACCCGAGAATCGACACCAATCGAGTAAAAGTATCATTTATCGTCAAGTTAAGATATGACTCGTATGTGATAGGTGTTGGGTTGTTTTCTGGATTTGTTGTGCATCTAGTCTGCGGTAGGGAACATCAGTCTTCGAACCGATTGGAATCATACTGTTAATTAAAAATGAGTTTTTTATGGTTTTGACCAGGGACTGGTTAAAAAACCCTTTACAAATCTGTTAGTACTTGTGTACTAAATTTTAAATGTGTTTGAATTACAGAGCAGCAAATGGAATGAAAATAAATGAATTTTTATTTGCAAGAATATACGTTATGAAGGATCTTAAAATTACATAGGTAGTATGTCCTACCACATTGTGGTGTGCAAATTTTTTTTGTATCATTTTACAAGCAATTAGAAAAATTGGATACAAAACTAATTATCTAATACTCTTTACATTACATGTCAGACAAGAACTCTTACAAGGATCACAAATTACCAATTCATAATCATAATATAATGATTACATGTCAATTTAATTTTAAATGTCAATTTATTTACTACCCTTATGGCCATCGCATATTATACCAACTCGACGCGACCCCGTCACGAACTCAACTCAGAGCAAAGCATTGAAATGTGAGCTTTATATCGTATTACATATAGTAGGTTTTCAAAATTCAAAAGTAGAAGGTGAAGTATTCGTCGATGAGTTGTCAACGCGTGGGCGACTACTTCACTTGAATTTTGAAAACCTATTGTATGTAATACGATATAAAGCTCACATTAGTTTATGTACAACATTGTAAGGGCTAGATATGTACGTGTAATATGTGTGTGTGTGCAATAAATGGTTTTGTATTTGTATTCCAATGCTTTGCTCTGAGTTGAGTTCGTGTCTGGTTCGCGTCGAGTCGCTACAATGTGCGATGGCCTTCATGAGTACTTATACCTGTTTAAAAAATCCAATTTTTTAAATAAAAATACAGGTATAAGTGTTTGTCCCTGGTTTCAACATGGTTTCATAGCGATTTTTTCTGTAATGAAACTATGATACCTAAGAAAACGCAGCTAATGGAGTATTTCATAAAAATATTAGTCTTTTGAGTTTATGCTATGTATGATATTTTTTTCTGCGGCATCGGACAGAGCGCGGTGGAAGAATATTGTCTCAGCCCTATGCACCACTAGGTGTTCTAGGACCTGAAGAAGATATTTTTTTAGTTTTAAAAAAAATAATCAAGAAACAGTTTTTAAAGACGATATTGTCGTTAAAATAAAGTACAGTTCATAAATGAACACATCACTATAATAAAAATGTACTGTAGCATTCATCACATAAACTCAAACTTTAGTGCTTCCGAATGGTATAAAATATAGTATTCGTATAGTTCGCTCGAAACCATATGGATTAAAGGAACGTGTACATTATGCGAGATCTTAGGCGCAAGTTGCATGCAATGGAAACATTGCTCTAAAGTTGTTCGTACTCCCATTCCATCTAAAAAAAGCTGTTCATTCTTTACTTTTTTAACTTATATACGAGTATAATCGTATGATTATTATATGTATTGCCGTCTAAAATATCTGATCCTTTGAAAGATGAAGAGTGGTCACTTACTCCTCAAATTATAAACTACGTTACTAGTTTCCGGTGGCCTATACGAATCAAAATATTTCCATTTATGTAAATTAAACAGTATTAATTTGTTCAGAAAAGAATTGGAGAGAAAAATGTAGAGGTTTATTTTGATGGTAACTGCAATTTATTATGTTGAATCTTGACGTTGTTTGCCATTTGCTTACCTGTAAATATTGTAGTGTATAACTATAATTTTTATATAAAATGAAAATATACTATAATAATCATTTGTATCTATTATTTATTTCTGCGTCCCTTTTGATGACGGAACAAACATGGAACAGCCTTGGGATCTTCGAGGCCAGAGTGAATAGACATTTACTGGACCCGCATGCTCCATCATCGACCTCGTCGTCGCTTACCATCAGGCGAGATCGAGGTCAAATGCGGGTTTAGTAGTAAATAAATTAAAAAAGATTGTTTACTGTCATCAGTGTAGCGATTCTGGTACGGCCGCTAAAACTAAATAAGATCACGTTCAATCATACCAGTGAGGGACAGATTTCGTTTAGCGATCTAAACTCAGTTCACTGTTCATGTTTCGTAAATGGAAAGTAATATTTTTGCGGCTTTGAAGCCATAAATCAATACAGAATTTTTATTTTAGCCAGTACGCAACACAATTTGACAGGGGTCGGTAAAGCGTGAAATATATTGCGAAAAACTTATCATGTGACCCATAAACAAGAGAGAAGATGAGATAGCCCTCGGAGCTCTCCCAAGGGAGCTCGAGGGTTCTATGGTCGAATAAAATGTGATAGCCGCGCTGGGGCGAGATCAAAATACATAGATAAACAACAGGCAACGTCGATGTTCATGTAGTATATTGGCTAGCAACATTAACATTTAAGTATTAGCTCTGGTATCCCCGTTCTCTTTTGTATGGACTGTGGCACGTTCAAAATACACGTAATTATCTGAAACTATTTAATTAGGTATTATATTTCTGCATTTGTCCTGGCTCTGGACCTAAATACAATTGAAACGAAGAAGCTTTTTGGTAAATTTGATTTTGGTGATTTGATAATTGTTTAGGACACTTCAGGAGAAACGAGCATTTTCCGCCAATAAATCCCGGAAAGAGTGTACTCGGGATGGCGGCGAAAATTTCTGTTCAGTGAATACTACTTACTCAATACGATCAATCAAAAGGAATAAATGAATACACTTTTACTTTGCATGAAAATTTAATGTGACGAAATACGCACGACTGAAAACGTCCGTAAGGGCGTATAAACTTGGGGGCTACTATTATCATGTGGTTCGAAAGTGGACATCTAGGACTAGGAGTTTGGGAATAAAGGATTACTAATCGATATTAACCTTTTAAGCGTCATTGTCTGAAATATGACACAACATCGAGATCACAACGCCGCGCCGCCGTCTCACAAATAAGACTAATGTCTGACTGATTTTTTGGTGTGATTTTCTGTTTCTTTTTAATTTATTTATCTAATTGATTGAGATTATTTTTATATGATTGGCGGTGGGGGTAAGATCAAAGAAAATATGTTTGGCGCTTAAAAGGTTTAAGGAAATCGATTTCAAGGATGGAGGAGGATCGCGCGCAGTGAAACGAGTCTTCAGTTAGTATCTAATATACAATCTAACCTAGTCCTCTATACTCCACAATTTAGTTGTGCAAATGTTAACATATGCTTCCTTCCTTCTTATGAACTTATCAATCCATCTTACGCATGACAACGGAAAACCCGAGTATTTTGAAATCGTTTTTCATCGGAACCCCTCTCACGTTTCAGCCCCATTAGGCGCGTTAAAAACGCGCTCGTCACCCACTTTAAAGCGCAGGTTTTGATGATGGATGGCGACAGCCGCGGCTTTTACATATTAAACGCACGTTTGTAAAGTTTGTGTGGAACTCTCCTAAAGGTGGATTCAGTTGTACTAATGAATTCACTAAATAGAAATAAGTATTTAGGTTTACTAATCGAACTAGAGCGCCCTGATCTCAAAATCTTTGGTTGAGTTGGGAATGATCTCAATTTATTCAATGTATTTTAAAGAAAGAAAGAAAATTATTTTATATATATTGGTACATTACAAATACCCACTGATCACAAAAATAAAATACTTAAAAAGTACTTAACACTAAACTTAGTAGGTAGGTAATGCGCCAAAAGGGAGTCCACTAAGCATATTATGTCGTGGCATGTGCAATCTAAAGCAAAATAAGACAAAATAAGGTTTAGTAGATGAGAATGAGTAAAATAACACATGAAAAATTAAGTAAATATATGAATTAGTCATTAAGTAATTAGTTTTTTAAGGTGCAATTTACTTGTCTATTTCTAATCGGGATCTATCAGGATCCACTGGAACCCGCCAGGAACCCGGGATCCGTCGTAACCGGCTGGGTTCCGCTGGGATCCGCAGGAACCTGCTGGGACCCTCACGATCCCGCTTCGTCTCCCGATCTTTGGATAACACTGCCCAGATACCCAATCAACGTGTAAATTACTTTTCATAGGTGCCTCATATGGGGCACTGAACAGTGAAGGTGTTAAGAGCTTTATAATAAGAGCATAATCTAGCGCTATATGACCTTCTAGATGTTAGGCCATACCGCCATACGTCCATGATAAGGCTCTGAATGACGCTCACAACGATAGTTGATGGAGTTCTATTCAGACAGATCTACATTAGGTAAAGGATCGCTTTTCAATGTACCCAAAGGTGTTTGATGTGGGACACTCTCCCGTCTCCCATTGTCGCCGAATCTATTCTTCTCGAATGAATGGTTGGACACATTAGATGACATTAGGAACGTTGCGCGTTGGATTAAATGTGATAGATAAAGGAAGCTTTCTACGATATGAAAATTGAATGGGTTCAGTGATTCCGCAGGCACTTGTCAAATTTTTTGGTCAAATGCTTGATCGTTGCCGATAGTAGGTATGCTTTGAGCATAATTTAATTTAATTTAATATAATTAAAGAAAGAAAGAGAATTTATTTCCAATACACACATACAAACAATTAGGTAGGTACAGAAGAAATTAAGTAATTTTTTTGTTCAGTGTAAGACATCTCGCTACATTCAATGGAACCCTGTCGCAATAAGTTTTTGACATTCGTATGAATCTAAGCGACAAAGAACCAAAGCGTACCTATATATCTTGTGTTGCCCACTATACCTACACACATAATATTTACAGACTTATATAATATATGAAGCTGAGGACGTGACTTATCTCTACGAGAGATATCTTCTAGCAAACCCTTTATAGCGACAACCACTGTTATTAACTTGTACCTACCATAAATAAAGTGTCATGTTCCACAGTAAATACCTATCTAATCAACCAAAAGAATCCCAGCTATGTCATCTTGTAGGTACCGTATAACACATTTCTACATATCTGAAATATACAGCATGTGACAAAACTGGTGCACATACGAATCGAGTTTAGTTCAACGACTTTTACTTAGTTTCCCAATAAAAGTTTTTAGTTTCCCTATATCACCGATTAGCTCTCTCAGCTGATATTTTGAATTAATTACGAAATGTTGTAAATTATAACCTAACCAAGAATATAAATATTCGTTAAAAGGATGATAGATAGAAAGATAAATAGAAACACTTTATTGTACACAAATACAGGAAAAGAAAAACTACAGGAATAGGCACGATATAGTATACGAGGGTGGTTATTAATTCTCTAAGAGAGGATGCCATCTGTTCATAATCTGTGTTATGGAGTTCGCTATGAAAAAAATAGTTACTAGCATTCAATTCCGCAATATGGCGACAGTTTTCATCGAAGTTGTGGCCACCGCAGACTTAACTGGTGTTGCCATCTTACCATTTTCTTTCTTCTTCTTATTTTCAGCAATCGTAACCCATCGTTGGGTATAGGCTTCTTCATGTGCACGCCATTCTCCTCGGTCTCTAGCCGTTCGCATCCACATCCTCCCCGCCGTCTTCACAATGCCGTCGGTCCGCCTCGCGGGCTGCCTACAGACACTTCTGCGCCCCACTCGGGGTCTCCACTCGAGCAGTGTTCGGGGCCACCTATCGTCCTGCATTCTGCACACGTGTCCTGCCCATCTCCACTTAGACCTGGACACTATACTGGCTATATCCGACACTCTCGTCTTTTTGCAGATCTCGATATTCGGTACTCTGTCCACGAGGGAGATGCCTATCATGGCAAGCCTTTCAATCGCCTGCTTTTTTTTTGGTTTTCTCTCGCTTTTATTTCGCTTCTCTCGATTTTCTTTCGCTACATTCTGTATATCGTACCGAGTAGAGTAGATACCTACATTAAGACATGTTAGAATGTACTCGTCACTACGATGGGCGCGGATGCCTGCTCTGACGTTGAGGAATTATTGTCCTATGTGAAGTACTCGGAGCAAAGTGGTTGAAAATACGCGGTAACTTGCTTAATGGCCTGAGGACACCAGGATTTTCGATTTACTGAGGAACTTGTTTCATCGTCGCTTCAAAAGATTATAATTCTTGAAGACACCCAATGATTTTTTAAGAGATCCTTATCCTTTATTATACCATGCAGCGATTTTCGCGTAAGATCAGCAGTAGATACCATTGACTAGTACCGTTGATGGTACCTCTAGCGATACAACTTTGTAACTCTAGTACCATTAAAGAAAAGTTAAGACCTCCCCCATAACTGTAACCGATAAGTGAAACGGAATTGGATCGAACTCATAGAAATAGAAATCTAACTTTCAGTTTTGTAGATTATGGGTTCGGTCCGCTTCCGACTAAATATTTTCAAAATTGTTGAGGCTTATGAATAGGTACTGCTAGGGTACTGCTCTCGTTCACACATAGGACGGTACTATTAGTTATTCTGTGACATAGGTAAGCAGGTACTTTATATGACGGGTTTAAAAAACCCATAAATAGGTATAGGTACTAAACCCCTTTCGGCTTTACAACTAGACTTCAGCGTCAGAGATGAACTCTTACGATAATTCCCATTAAGTAGTTTCATATTATTGGAAGTTCTAACCTAACCTAGCTAGCTACATAAAATTCTCTTATATAACGTTTTCCATAATAATTGCACACCTTTCTCGAAATAATTTCCTCTGCCCGAAGGTTGCCTGGAAGAGATCGCTCTTAGCGATAATGCCGCCTAAATTGTACTTCACTATTTCGTTGAAAATTAAAATGAAAAAGTTCCTTTTCTTTCTTTTGTTTGTTGTTTTCTATTTGTGCAAGAACTTGTATGTTTACTTGCTATACTTTACTTCTATGGAACTATAACGTCACAGAACTTTATGGGGACATTCTTCGATCACGATTTTTGCTAAAAGCGTGGCTACCCTTGGAGCAGCTAATTAATTCTAATCCTGTCTGACTGTCTTAGGCACCTAATATATGAATTAATCCTACTTACTTTTGACACGCATGCAGACTTGTTTGCACAAGAAAGTGAAGATATTAGGCGATTAGAGAATTATAACATGGCTCAGCTGCAGGTAAGTCTGAGGTTGGGATACAAGCGCCCATTACATTAGAATCCCTATCCCCTATTTCGGTGACCAGGGGATTGAAAGCACTAAGGTCTATAGGACCTTAGTGGGGTGTATGAGGCTTTTCGTCCCATAATGACCACTACCTTTAGCGTTCTGTAGGTATACAAGTCATATATTAACGAGGAAATCTGTTATTGGCCTTCTTTAAGTTTAATACATATGTAATTTTATAATTGTTAATGCTGTAGATTTCCCTTATAAATAAAATACCTTGTATGGAGTATCACTTATAAATAGACCGTTCATTCTCATAATCGGGATTTCTTATGATTTTACTGAGTGTATGACAACATGGAACAAGTGAAAATTATTGGCGGAATATACCTCCACATCATTTCCATTTATTGGCCATCTTTAAATATTTTTTTCTCTCGTTACGTCTCAGAATTCCTTACAACTTTAGTTCGAGAAGACACCATCTAACTAATATAGTTTCGGCGGGCTGATAATCTTCCAATTCTTCCAGTTTCATATTGCGAAATTGAAGTTCTTACTTTTCCTGGTAATCATTAGATCTTCAAGGTTTCAGATGTGACAAGAGTCAAGACAAGGCACATTTGAGCCAGATAAATTAAACAAAGTCATCTTTTACTGTTTATATTCTTAATTTTTTCGTCAACGTACAGAGGGTTAATTAATTTTCAATTTATCATACCTAAAACTAAATATATTCTAAGACGTAACAAAATATTTGCAATTATTTTACAGTTAGGCACTGCAATTTATCGTTAAGATCAAACGTCACAGTAAATAAAAAATTCTTGCTAATTTAGGGTTCCTTCTGGTGGTCAAGTTTGATTACGAGGAGGAACCCCTGATGTAGGCGGAAACTTGGAACTTTTACATGATATCACACTATGACCAGTCACGTTAAGGGGCTGCATTAGCGACACTAGCGCCGGAAATCGAAAAATAATAATACCAATGAATAAATGCATTAAAAAAATGGTTTACCTACAGGAATATTTTAGTATCCTCGTAGTGAAACAATAAGAAACGAAAGGCGAATCTGTCAAAAGTGGCCACTTTCGCAGATTCACAGATTCGCTTTTCGTTTCTTATCGTTTCAATATGAGAATACAAAACTATTTAAAAAAGTCTTCATTCGTGGAATAATTCTGTAAAAAAAATTTTAAATGCCTTAATTTATTCATTTTTTTCTCTATTGGCGGCGCTAGCTTCGCTCAGGTAGCGCCACATTACAACAATTATTCTTACTGCTAATCATGAAGGAAACAATGCCATCACCGGAGGATTTACATCTGTGAACGTTATTATTATTTTGTATTTCTAGGTTGCAAAGGGGCCTGGTCCTTCGCAATGCTTGTATGGGGATCCAACGCACAGACAGAGGCACTTTAAAAACTTTTTTTTGTCTGCATGACTTTTTTTTAAGAGCCCGTTTCAAAAGGACTTGTTTATTGGTTACTTATTTATACGTAGAGTTGATGTTTCTTTCCCATTACTCCTCAGTTATATTATAGTGTCAATTACGCCTTTCTCATTCTAATTCACTTCCGATCCGGTCAATTTACTCGTCGTACAGTCTGTGTCCTTAGCTGTCTGACACCCTGACTGATACAATTCAATTTCATTTATTGATAACTTACAGCATTGCCAGCATACACTCCGTCAGAAAAGCGTAAAAATTAAAAAATTGGAACTTTCCATACATTCATGTCAAATCACAATGACATTTCCTTACTATTTCAGTGTTGCCATTATTTACGTTCTATTCTTTGACGGACTGTACAGTCGACCACAGGTCAACCTACCCAAAACGTCAAAAATTGAGAATCGGAAATGTATCATATTGCGCAGGCATAAGATTGAGATTTAATCGAAGGTTTTGGACAGGTGGTATTCTATAGCTTGTGGTGGACTGTACGTCAGCTATGAGCCATATTTCACGAACCAACAATCCTTATAATTACAAGTCTGCTGATATAGAATAGAGGCTAATTTGTACACTATGTCAGTCTTAAAAGAGTAGAAATTAAATAATGGCAACTTTCCGTATACTAATGCCAAAATTAAAACACATTTCCATTCAGTCGTCTGTGGGCACAATGTCCAATGTTTATTTAAATTTTACTGTTTTAATGCAGTGTATGTACCTATGTAGTTTTAATTTTTTCAATTTTAGGCTTTTATTTAAAAGGATTGCCGTTTCGGAAATTGCGTCCTGGTGTTACCACTTCAAACCACAGACACCGGGTTTTAAAATTATACGCAAAATAAAATAAATTAAATAGGTAAGCAAACCGGTAATTCGATGCAGGCTTAGTTTCCTTCATGTTGCTAACGAAAAATATCACAATGTAAAGTCTCCTGTAGACGATCAATTGCCATTGACAATTGGAGAGGATGGCGCAATACAAAAAAGCGAGAAGGTTGTAAGCGCCTCTCGCTTCTTTATATTGCGCCTCTCTCTTGTCAATTGCAATGGATCGTTTTGCAGACCCTTAAAGGTTTAGGCGGCGTTCTGCAGCACGAAGTAGTAGGGCGGCTGCAGCCGGTTGACGCCGGTGGTGGCCAGGCACGGCGCCGGCCCGTGCCACTCCAGACGGTACTTGTCCAGGACCCTGGGACAGAAATACGTCCATCACTTTTCACTTACATAAACAATAGTGGGGATGGGGACACTTGAACCTCGACTCTTCGTATCGAAGAATTTTCTCATTTTAAGATATTTTTTTGTAGTCCTTAATATTCCTCATCATCATCAGCAGCCTACTTTAGACCACTGCTGGCCATAGGCCTCTCCCAGGGCGCGCCATTGAGCCCGATCTTCGGCTCTTCTCATCCAGTCGCTGCCAGCCACCTTGCGCAGATCGTCGCTCCATCTAGCAGGGGGGTGTCCCCTAACTACGTTAGCCCTCCGCAGGTCCCTCCCTCCCTCAAGTCTACACTCCAGAACTCAGAACTCCACTCCAGAACTTAATATTCCTGAAGTGGTGAAATACATTGTGAAAATGAGATATATTTTTTTTGTAAATTTGGAAGTTTGTTATATTTTTGGTCCCTGGTGAAATTGGATCCGCCCGGTAAAAATCACTGCACTCTACAACGACAGTGTATCTTATTTCAGTGATCTTATTTCACCATGCATTTCACCACTTTAGGACAACAAACATAACTGTTAATTTTACCAAAAAAAACCTAATCACTGAAAACAGAAGATAGTTGACATTGACCTGACGATGTTTTCCTTCACTTCACTTCCTTCGGTGTACGATAGCGCACTTTCATACCATCAGGAATAGAAGCGGATTGTCGTATCAGGGCACTCGCACATCAAAAGTCTACATATTTCTGGCACTGTATTATCGTTATTCACACATTGATGCTATTCCGTACCTGGTTGTAAGAGCTGCCAGCATTCTACTAACGACGCCAGTGGCTGGACAAAACTCTCCAAACGGCACAGAGGCCAGAGGATGTGCCCTGGAAGCCCGCAGTGGCTGCCAACCCTCGCTGCACCAGCGTTCGGGGATAAACGCCTTCGCCCGACCCCATTGCTTCTCGGATTTGCTGGAGACACCGTGAGCGAGGACTATGTCCACCTGAAATGTAATGCAGTTTTAACTTCGGTAGTGCAGAGAATGAGCTGAAAAATTAACTCTGAGTCAAGATACTAACGTTTGACAAGTCAAAAAGCTGGTATTAGAAATTATTACATCAAGTAGAAATGGTGCATGATTTATTGACTAAAACTTCGCCGTTCTTACAATAATTCTTCCATTCAGGATCTGTGGAGATCCAAACTAGCAGCTATGTCTAATGGGTCTCCTCATAGGATGGATGTTGTGGGTAAAATAGGCGTCATGATTCTTCTTTCTTCAGTGGGTAAAATAGGCGTAATCTCTGGTGTAGGGGCATGAACA
The DNA here is from genome assembly GCA_947369225.1 of Hofmannophila pseudospretella. Classification (NCBI taxonomy): domain Eukaryota; kingdom Metazoa; phylum Arthropoda; class Insecta; order Lepidoptera; family Oecophoridae; genus Hofmannophila; species Hofmannophila pseudospretella. Next base: position 3,184,936 of record OX376324.1, read on the forward strand.
GTCTGAAGCAACATTGCCAAGCAACTCTGCAGGAATTTCGTACCCAGCAACACTCAGGCTCTCCTGACTCCACCTGACAACCCTGCCAGTGGCCGGATGTAGCCTTATAGCCTCTCTGGTGCAGACAACAATACGATGATTACATTATGAAGAAGGATATAATATCCTCAACTTACCCCAGCAGGAACTTCGTACCCAGCAACACTCAGGCTATCATGGCTTCTCCTTACAACCCCACCAGTAGCCGGATGGAGCCTCATGGCCTCTCTGGTGCAGGCTGCAATGTAAGGCATGTCCGGACAGCTGGCACCGGCGTCGATGGACTCTGCCGCCCAATGGACCTCGTCGTGGGCTCTCTGCTGTTGAGCCGCGTGGAGCGACAGCTGGTAGAACATGCTCATAGCTGTCTGTGCTATCTGTAGAGAGAAGGTATTCTTGTTTAGTAGTAGAACAGCATGGATTCTTCACCAGGCATTTTTCGATAATGTGTTACACAATTTACATAGAACAATGTTCCCTGAGATATCTAGCTCTCCCTAGCTGACGTACAGTTCGTGAATTTTTAGAAAGAGCTTCGGGTCTTCAGTCTTGTGATTTCGGTTATTGATAGCGATACGCGAATGTACTCATACTAAGACTGTAGTAAGTCAAAGACAGACCGATTTTACCCGATGCCCTTCTATGACTCACGCACTGTACCTGTATTAGATGGGGTCAGACAATTTAGAGCACAAACTGTACCTACGTCTAAATTTTTTGCGGCACGAATAATTTTCTTTTACATTACATAATATCATGTTGACTTTTAATTTATTTCCACCTTAATTGGTTTGCGGTGTGTTTGCGGGGTCCATAATTAATATTGGCATTGGGATCTTATGAGAATGATACCCTAGAGCCTATGCACACACGCGCTTCAAACGAGATTCAGACGCAGCCAGTAAACCTTTGCTAACTAACTATTCTTGTATTTGTGTACAATAAAGTGTTTCTATCTATCTATCTTTGCACACGTTCAAAAATTTAGATCCGCGTTTGTATCGATACAAACGCGCAGGTAACGCGCGTCTTTGTGCGTTTTTGTATCGATACAATCGCGCTGTTTCATCGATCCGCAACCAATCTCATTTGTTTAATTTCAAAAAAAAGCACTTCAAACGCGCGTCTGTATCGCGTTAACGCGCGTTTTCATCGATACAAACGCAAACAATCTGCTTTTTTGAGTTCTACGGCGCCGTATACGCGGGTCGTCTGCGCGTATAAGGTGTGCATAGGCCCTTATGACCTTACCTATTGAGCAAAAAGCTAAATCAAATAACTAGAATTATTGTTATATATAAGAAGGTCATCATCTTCAGCCTATTAATATCCCCACTGCTGGGGCGCAGGCCTCCCCTTGACCAAAGGGGGTACGGGGCCATCATCCACCGAGCGGGCCCAATGCTGATTAGTGGATTACACGCACCTTCGGAAGCTTTTCATTTCCTCAGACATCGGGTTTCCTCACGATGTTTTCCTTCACTGTTAGAGCAGTCGGTAAATGTACGTAAGCCTTTGAAAAAATCCGAAAAACTCATTGGTACATGGCATGGTTTCGAACCCGGACCTCCCGCCTCGGCGTCCCCTCCCGGCCCGGCGTCCTAGCCACTAGACCACCGACGCTTCCTAATAAGAAGGTAGTGTCGAGCAATTATTGGTCTAAACCTAGTTTTCAAAAAAATATTTACAGATCCATTCTACACTTAGCGTAGTCACGATAAATGCTATTACATATTATATAATGTAGTAAATATAACCTCCCTCATGATTAAATGAATTATTTTACAGTTTGCATTTTTGCTTTATGCAAAAAAGAAATCGTGCATAAGGATGTTGGATTGGACGATGTCGTTCAAATCAAATTATGCACAATTGGATCTGCAAACTTGTTTTTATGAGATCATCACATCACAGAAGTAATTTTCACTACTGAAATCGAACTAGTAGTTACGAGTTATTAGCGCTCTCTCCTCTAAAATAACGATGCGAGAGCTGATAGCGAGCCAAGAGTTTGGGCAAATGAGTACGCGACAGCCCGGGAGTGCGGATCTGAATATAGGCACGAGTCGCGATTCAGTACAATGTTTTTAGGTGTTAACGGGGTGTAGAAGAGCGAGGGAGCAGGGCATATCCTTCTTCATACCGCGCGGCGGCGGCCCGTTCAAATCCCTCGCTCTTCTACGCTCTGCTGACACCTAATAACACGTACTGAAATGCGATTCATATCTATATTCAGACCCGCACTCCCGGACTGTCGCGTACTGTATATAGTTTTGACAAGTTTCATTCATTTGACATTTCAGTCGATTGATTCTATGGGGAGGTAATCACAGCGCATGCGCCAACTGGCAAACACGGTTTTCATATAAAACTTTTCTATCGAGCAATCTACATAGGATGAATATCAAAAATCTTTGGTTTCTACACCTTTCAGAAAGCTTTCTGCAACTGGTTATGAATGGTACATAAACTTACAGGATCTACGCCAGCCAGGAAGACGTCTGCAGCCGTAGGCAGCATCCTTCTGCCGAGTGGACGTAGTTTGTCCAACAGAACCTGTTCTGGCCTTATTTCACCACTATTACTGTTGAGATTCTGCGTTCCTCGCACTAAGAAGTGTTCGATGAGGCTGAAACAATTACAAAAGATGGAATTGAAAAAAGAACGACTAGATAAGCACTGTTTGTTCGCGGTTTCTACTGAATGCGAGTTAAAATTGAAATACTAAGTAAGCCACCCTGGTCAATGTATTGCGTAGAGTGCGCGTCAATCTTTATGGCCGATCTGAATATAGGCACGAGTCCCGTTTCAGTATTTGTTATTAGGTGTCAACGGGGCGTATAAGAGCGATGAATGAGTATGGGCTGCCGCGTTCCAGCCCATACTCATATCTATCTTATCTTATCTTTATCTTCCGATATGCCCCGCTCCCTCGCTCTTCTACACTCTGCTGACACACAGAAAAATGTGCTGGAACGACTCGTGACGATCGGCCATAAATATTAACGCGTTCTATACCTAATTGTAAACTCTATAGTTATCTCAGGAAAAATAACCCTTAAGAACAACAACACACAACATTCGTGAATGAAATAGTCGTCATCTAAAATGCAGGAGCCCTCAGACTTGCCAAGCTAACTACTCCAAGCAACACCAAGTAACCCAGCATAAAGGAACTGTAGCAGTTCTCACCTAAAATGTTTGTCGAAAACCTTGAGCGCGTTGTTGAAGGTTTCGGAGTCAGTCTTCAGTGTGCCCTCACTCCTCACCAGGTAGGAGCCATCAGCGATCTCTCTGGTGCATCGCACTAGGCGTTCGCCAGGGCTCAGATCTTCGTAAGCTCGCTTTGTTAGCGAGCACAGGTCGGGAATGTGGTCGTCCATTGAGGTCTTTTCTGGTTTTCTGGGACAATGAAAGGCGTATGGATGACTGAAGAGTCTGGACGGTTTAAACTAGACCTGCTATTATAGATTTTGGGTTAAAGGGGAGTTCAAAAGATTTGGTACCGGAGTCTTTGAAGATATTTACAGAATGGCAACGAAAAACATCGTGAGGAAACCTTCACGTCTGAGGTAGCTTTCGAAGGCGTGAAAATGATTGGCGGATCAATGCACTATTATCCCATCGTGTAGGGAAATATGGCCTAACAGCGGAAAAGTATGTATATCATACTTAAAATTAATCACGACAATGTATCAATGTGAATAAGATGGATCATAAGCTCAAGGATCTCTCTTTTACCAGCGGCGGAGCAAATGTCCCGTTGAGGTAGGCACTTACCTAACAGGTCTGTCCCCATACAAGAATGTAATTCACTTGCTGTACGTCCAATATTTATTTCTGTATTAAAGTTATATTTAAATTTGCTCAATGATTCATGGATGTCTCAGACTAGACATAAAACTGCGATCAAGAATCATATGTGATTCGTGGGACCTATGCCAGGGCTAGATTCCCTCTAGGGCTAGAATCCTGCTGTTGCTAAAGCTTCGTTCAGTTCAGATAATTACTTGTTTTCCGTGGTGGGCACGTGGACTGCCCCATCTAGACACCCAAGTCTGATGCCGAACATCATCATCCCAACAGTCTCCAACGTCCAACGGTAGATCTCTGTCTCCAACTCTTCGTTTAGCGCATTCTCTGCGTGCCGCAGGTCTCCTAGCCTGGAAGACGCAAGAGCTGTTGTAAATCAGACCCAATATTTATGGAGTATTAACAGAAAATGACGTAAGGTACAAAATTAAATGCGATGCCCTATAAGGTTCTATAGTGGTTCAATTAGAGGAGCAAGGTAATACTGGTTTTAGGGGGTAACTAGGTACAGTCAGCCTCTAGCTAAAGTACCTATCCTCCTCCTCGCGTCGTAATCCTCAATGCTGAGGGTTGTGACCACCCTTAGGTATCACCTTCTGGATGATGATCTTCCTCCATTTATTTCTGTCACCGGCAGTGTGGATAGCTTCGTGAACCATAGAGTCAATGGTGGGGCCTATACAATCTGTCAAAATTCTACCATTCGAATTTGAAGTCTATTGCGAATGCATTAAACCCATACAAGCTTGGACCTATTTTTTTTTCGGCTCCAACCAAACATAGTGCATTTGATAGATTTTTTATTTGGGAGCAAACACCCTAAGTCGTGTGGAACAGAAGTTTTTTTTAGTCACTGGGGAAACAAAATAAATAGAATCAGAGCTGTTATAACTGTTATAAACATCTTTCATTATGTTTTTTTCCATAATGAAAGATGTAGTCCTTGGTGAGATCTATCAAATGAGCCATGTTTGGTGAAAGGCGAAGCCGTGGGTCTATAAGCGCCCAATCTCCTTTGACAGATGGTGTACATTAGCTGGAGGCCTATTTCTAGATGGATTCAATCAAATGGATGGATGAAAGAACGAGATCGGGTTATTACAGTACCTTCTCGTGGCGTCAGTGGCGATGTCATCAAAGGCTTTGTCGTAGTTCCTGATCAAGTCTGCGTCCTGCAGGAGAGCGTGTATGCCCCTCCATATTGTTTTGATTTCTTCCCTAAACAAACACGTGTTATGTTTTATTTGTTTGATTAATCAAATAAGTTGTATTTAGTGTTTTGTTTTGCAAAGTAAGTACCAAGGTTAATTCAAAATCGGGTGTAGTGTTGTAAAGTTATGTTGCTCAGTAAAATTTAGTATTACTGAAGTAAAGTTCTAGGACTTTCCTTTCGAAAAATTATTTCGAAATTTTTGAAGAGATAATTAATAATTTTTGAGATTTTTACCATCAATGGTACTGGCTCATGGTACAAGTGGGACAAATTGGTGCCAGTTGTACCATCAATGGTACTGGCTGATGGTACAAGTGTAGTGGATGCGTATTTCTGTTTTTCAATCATGTACTTACGGTATGAAATTTACCTACCTATCTATTCTGTAGATGGACATGGTGAAAGGTCAACTTTATCCAATATAACTATGTTATACTTACCCATGCAACGGACAGCCGATTGTAGCAGTGTTGCGATAGTGGCATAAAGGGGAGCGTTTCCACCGGGGAGGCTCGGTGACTCGGCTGTCGTATACCTGAGAAATTAGTGGGAGTTTCAGAATTATATTATTGTTATATAAGGGGAGAGATCGCGCACGATACGGTAATCGAATAATATATCTCTCTCTTCTAAGTCGTATTCCTCATTGCTGAGGGTCGTGATCATTCTAAGGAATTAATCACATAAAACGACTCTCATGGCATATTTAATCGGGTGGTTTGCCATTGCCTTTCCATTTCACACACAGTTATCTCAGTATGAAGGTTTCCTTACGATGTTTTCCTTCACCGTCAGAGCAGTTGGTAAATGTACGTAAATCTTTCGAAAATACTGAAAAACTCATTGGTACTGCCTGGCATTGCCTGGTTTCGAACTCGGACCTTCCGCACGGGAGTCCGACGCCATAGCCACGCCCCCACCGACGCTCTTAATGTATACCTATTTGTTACATGACCTTTTTTTTTCTTATTAACGTTACGTTATTGGTTATCTCAACCCGTGCCAAAAATTACCTGGAAATAATTTTGGCAACAAAGCAGGATGATTATTAAAAAAATAATGGATCGCCCCTCGTAAGTTCAAAAAATTCTATGTAGCAAGGTGTCGAATAATCTCATAACCTTAAAACCGAGGTACAATGTACCTAGGTATTTCTGAACCATACTGCTTAGGTACATGAAGTAGGGAATTAGGCCACGCTTGTTCATTAATTCTGGGTCACTGAACATTTGAGGGTTCTGTTGCCCGAACATTAGAAAATTAAAGTATTTTCGCCTTCATTCATTTTGCTATTTTTATACGCAGTCAATGCCCCAAAGGTCTAAGTTCAATTCAATCCAATCTTTATCACGAACGGGTAATGAACGGTCATCATCACATCATACTTTTTTATTAATGTAACTCGTATTTAGTCTCAACCAACACTAGAAAGAGATATCAATAGACTTTTATAATTGGTCTAGATTTATAATAATGAGAGAGTAAAGACGGTTAACTACGTACAGTCGACCACAGGTCAATCTACCCAAAACGTCAAAGTCAAAGGTGAAATAAACCATATTACGCGGAGCATATAGGTTAAGTGAGATATACCGTGATTTGCAAGAAACACGATGCCGTAGTGTAAAAACAGGTTTACAGTAAGACTAGGACTTCACGGGTTCGGTTCCAGTCACGGTTCGGTTAGCTGCAACCACTCACATGCACTCCGCCCTCCACTAGAAGTCAGCGCTGTGATTGGATGCAACGAATCGAACCGTAGCTGGAACCGGAGCCGTGAAGTCCTAGCCTAAGTGCACGTTTCGGCATCGGAACAATGGCACATAAATTATTGAGATACGTCCACCAGAGGGCACGTGGCAGAAGCGTGCCATCCGCACGTCGCGCGTCGTCACACCGCGCCGTTGCGAAATAAATAATTAATTTGTGGAGACATTTACTCTTCAGAGAACTGGATGAAAATCAGACACCCATGTGCCTGATTTTCATTAAGTTCTCTTTCCTTTAGCTAAGGTGCCTTGTTCTTCAGGTAGAGTGTTAGTTTATAAGTTATCAGTATTTGCTGTTAGGCAGAGCAGTAAGTGAAGTCTCACTTTACCAAAGTGAGACTTCACTTACTGCTCTGCCAAGATTGTTACTCTTTGAATTAGAATTCCTATTCAATGTAAATAAAATAGGAAACAGGGACCCAATTCGCCTAAATTACAACGTTTGTAGTTATATTACTATCCAATTTCAATTTAGTTTTCGTTCAAATTCTATTTGGACACCAACTCGCATTCTGCTGACGCATAACTCTACCACTGCCACCTTTCGATTTACTATCGATCGGGCAAAAGAACTTTGAGAGGAACTTATGTTCGATCGTTATATTTGACAGTTGAAGCGTTTTGTTACCGTTCAACTGCGATTCAGTATAAACTAAACGTTTTATTAGAATGCACAAATACGCTACTGTTCGATCGATCGTCGTTCGGAACTTAACTGAAATTGGATCTTTAGTGGATAGTAGCATACGAAACACGTCATAACGATGCAGTTTAGATTCTATTTAGTTACGTTGTATTTAGTGGAATCGATCTGCTGGTCACAAGCTGGTCACACTGTTATGGGCGATTGTACAACCATAAGTTTGATGGCATCTTTAAAAAGAACAATCATACTGCAACAGTGTGAACTACGGTCGTGCAAATGTCAACAAACTGATAGTCACACAGGAATAACGATACCGATAAAACATCAGTATAAATAGATAACTGTATGTAATTGCATAAAACGGATCATCCAATCGATATCTTGAAAGTATTTACTTTAACTTAATCCTTTTGTATTTACTGCTATTATTATGATCTAGTTTATACATGCTTTATTAATAGATAAATAATTACAAATAATGTCAATTAATAATTATAAATAAACCTTCCCCCTTTCCGCTCCCGATGCAAAGGTGGCCATAACGCTTGCGGCGTTACCGCGCTGGATCGCTATGGCCCAACCTTTGCACCAGGAACGACCCGGAGCGAGGGTCACAACCCCTCTCCCTAAGGTGACGGCCAATCTCACCCACTATTGTATTGTATTTAAAAAAAGAATTGGATTTTTCGTGAATATTTGGAACGGCTCAGTCAATTTTGATAAATAACATTCTTATATGAAACATAAAGCCATGTCAACACATGGAATTCTAATGGGACTAAAGGCTGTACATTCTACGAAGTATTAACGTTAGAAGAGTCGGAACTTGAACTTCACTTTTTTACGGAACCTAGTCCTTCTTGTGCTAATATTACAGATAAAATTCGTAGTACCAAACTCTACAAAATCAGAACTTGTATTTGTATCCTGTATGTTGGTACAAAAAAGACGTGGTTACAGTACTTTTTTTCTCCTTTATACTTTCTTTAGCCTGGTCACCAACGAGACACTACAATGTAACTGTGCACGTTCGAAGAATTGATACGAAAACCGAATAAACTATAAGAATGTTGCGTAATTTAATGTTATGTAACTACGTTGGATAGTTTGTAATTTTTTTGCAATATGACTATAAGTTAGCATAATTTGCGTTAAGTACACATTTGCAACGACACGTTCAAGTTACGTCCTATCGAGTGCGCCAGCCGTATCATCGTAGAATGTATAGCCTATATGGTTATTATAAAATACAATAATGTAAACATTGGTTTAATAAAGATTTTTTATATTATTTTTAGGATTATTCGAAGTTCAACTGCAGACCACAGACAACGCTGCCAACTGTCTGGCGCCGAGGTCGGACTTCATAGAGTCTGCTTTGTATGTGTTACTTTTTACAGTAGTCTTATGTTAAGCACAAAAGAACTACTTTTAAGTATGTTATTTTTACCGTTATTGCAGTAATTCCGATATCTGTTACGGAAGATCATACGTTACTATTGCTTTGTTTATAGTCTGCTATCGCTTTGACAAAAGTCACGTAGGTATACACATGTGATATTTCGAAACATGCTCTCTGGGCAGAAAACATGTCCTCTGGGTAATATAAGTATATTTTATAGCACACCCGGGACAAAAACAAAACATACAACATAAATAGAGGTACAATACAATATGCAGTAGGCGGCCATATCGCTTTAAGCGATATCTTCCAGGTGATGGAAAAATCATATGGATTGGTAAAATCATATAATTTAATTTATTTATTAGGTAAACACAACATATTATAACCATAGAAATTACAGAAAAATCAATATAAAGTTATGAGCTAGGTCGTAACCCTTAACGTGTAAACACAGCATGGTTAGGAAGTAGAAAATTAATTGTTGTATATAATTAAATTTGGAAAAAATACTATTGAATGTGATGACAAAAAAACCTATACCTATTTGAAAAATAAAAATTATAAAGTAAAGACTCTGAAGTAGGTGCGTGGATAGCTCACTTGAGGACATCCTCAACCCGTCTTTTAAAAACTAATGGCCTAGGATCAAATAAGTCTATCGATGGCTTATTGTTGCTTTTCGAAGAGAATACGTTAAACAATCTACACATTCGCACAATAGGGTTATAGAACGATGTGTTGTTCTTAAAAACATTTAATACAAATGTTTTAGGATTGCGAAGTTTAAAGTTTGGGTTGAAGTTTAGACAGGACAGCAAGGAAGGTGAATCTATGGTGGAATGAAGAATTTTATGTAGGATTATAAGGTCTTGGTGTTTGCGCCTAAGTTGAAGCGGGTTACTTTAAATTTTGCCAGTCTATCATCATACGACGACAGCTGACGGCCGAAACCATACTTATAGCTCATTATTCTAAGGGGCTTTCTTTGGACTCTCTCTATGCTGTCGGAGTGGACCTTATAACGAAGAGACCAAACGTCGAAACGCCTTGCCCGTGATATAGTCATAGTGATCACGGAAAGTCAAGTAGGTAAGTCTCTTTTCAAAACGGCTTCAGAAATAGTAGGGAAGAGTTTATTAGCAATTTATTTATTTCAGAAAATTCTTTAGGGAACTGTTACCTAGTGTAAGTTAAATGCCTTTTATTATAATCAACAGGAGCACTGGAGCAGACCTCACAAAGTGAGGCCAAAACACATACATTGGTGAGAAAACAGTACCCTATGGTGCATGTAGTACATTTGGAGCTTATCGAGTTTATTTGTACGACACAGTGTGAGCAAATTGCAAAGTTAATAAATATGGAATCAAAACTTCGAATCGCGACTGAAGTCCAATGTAGAAACTTGGACAGATTTCCAATTAAAAAGTGTCACAGTTTTGAGGTATGTACTGTTTTCATGTCCAAGTGCCTAATCTTTATAATCTTTAATCTTTATTATACACACATACAACATACAAAACAACTTAATTAACGAAAAAAAATATGAACAAAAGGTATAACATAACTCGTTTCGAGTTTTAATAATATAAATATATTTTGATATTATGTGGAAAGATTTTGTATTTAGATTGCTCGCTAGAGAAGTTTTATAAGGAAACCGCGTCTGCCAGTTCGAGCATTTTCCCATACATTAGTCGGGCACTGAAATGTCAAATGTTTGAAAACATATGACCTATGGGTCAATTCCGTAATTCGCTGTCAGTACTCACGTCATTGTTCTAGAGGAGAGGGCGCTAGTCTAGTCCGATTTCTGCGTGTGGAACAGATCAGTAGTTAATATTATTATGGACTGTGATTGAGGATATATGTGTTTAATCCATAATGCTGCATTGGTATTTAAACAGTCGGTATTTACACACCATTTCACACACACACACGCCCACACACACACACACAACACATCCTCAACTCTCACGCCATCACATTAATCTTAGTCACTTAGCCAGCACTTGATTAACAAGTACTTACAAATAACATCTAATACTCGTGGTAAATATGTATCACATATTCATGTTAATTCTACATTATTAGTCTTAAAGTTAACCGCGTTCTGTAGGTATACATGTCATATATAAACGAGGAAATCTGTAATTGGCCGTCTTTAAGTTTAATACATAATTATGTAATTTTATAATTGTTAATAGCTGTAGATTTCCCTTATAAATAAAATAAAATAAAAAAAATTCTATTGAAAAGTACACAGTTATTGATATTATGAAATATTATCAAAATGACCATTTCAATGTAAGCATGACCTCTGCTCGTGCGTCAGAACTAGATAAAAGTGATAAAACTACTGTTTATTTATATTATAACTCATTCATTGTTTGCATAAATATTGCGTTTGCATTATTTTCTTGAAGTCTGATGTTGCAGCACAGAGTAATAATAAGTACCAAATAGTTGAACCCAGTAGAACCCATGATAGAATTCCCTTTGACGAGGTAGTACGGCCTTTTTTAACGAGGGGAGAGGAATCTTCATAAGATATCCGGCCTTACCTCCGGAAATCTCCGAGATCTCCAGTGGAACACACCGGTGCTCCGCTAGCACTTTGCCTCGGATTCTGGGAGCTGTATGTTCCATATTCCTCTTCCCATCGCAGCAGTGAGAGGCCGTGACACGCTGCTGCCTTCTCCAGAGTGTCAGTCAATAGACGGTCAAACAAAGCCCCGACAAGTTTGTTCCCAAATTTCGAAAAAAAAACGAAAAAGTGGTGATGGATATGGCGCGACATCCTCATCAATGAGGATGTCCATCCATCCATGGAGGATTGATTAGGATGAAATTCCTTATTTACTTGAACGAATGCTGGGCTAACTTAATAGGGTGGAATGACATTGTTTGGATTCGAACCGGGGTCTTCCACATGGGATTCTGGTGTCCTATAGCCACCGACGACGTCCTTACTTTGGTTTATTAAAAAACTTGTCTTTTTGTCGGATGATATTTAAATGAAGCAAACATCCTAGATACAATCACGAATTTATGTTGATAATAAATTTTACGATATTTTATGGGTCAAACGGGTTTTTGATATCGGTCGTAAAAGCTAAGAGTGCTGTTTAATTTCGATACTTTTTGGAGGTTAGGTACTCGTACATTCGTATTTAAAATAGTTATTTTTTTATTACCTACCTATATACTTCATCAGCAGCCTACTCTAGTCCACTGCTGGACATAGGCCTCTCCCAGGGCGCGCCATTGAGCCCGATCTTCGGCTCTTCTCATCCAGTCGCTGCCAGCCACCTTGCGCAGATCGTCGCTCCACCTAGCAGGGGGGGGTCCTACACTACGTTTCCCCAAACGCGGTCTCCACTCCAGAACTCGTCTACCCCAGCGGTTGTCGGTTCTGCGACAGATGTGACCGGCCCACTGCCATTCCAGCTTGCTAATGTTATGAGCTATGTCGATAACTTTTGTTCTATGCCGGATCTCCTCATTTCGGATTCGATCCAGCAGAGATACTCCGAGCATAGCTCTTTCCATAGCACGCTGAGCGACTTTCAATTTGTGAATCAGTCGCACCGTCAGTGTCCACGTTTCGGCTCAGTAGGTCATTACTGCATCCTATATACTTAGTTATTTTTTATTTATTTAAGTATATAAGTATATCTGCCTATTTATTTTATGTACTTAGTAAGTATAGTATGGTAATTAATTACCTTGGTATTTATAGGTATGTTATTGTTGTGTGAATAAAATTCTCTTATAGAACGTTTTCCATAATGCACACCTACTACCTCTTTCTCGAAATCATTACCTCTACCCGAAGGTTGCCTGGAAGAGATCGCTCTTAGCGATAAGGTCGTCCAAATTGTACTTCACTATTTCCTTTTCAAGTGGGTGCCTCAACACATACCTCGCGCATCATCTCGGGGTCGAAGACGTACAGCACGGGGCGTGTCCTGGACGCCTTGGCCAGCCGCACCAGGTCGCCGTACCGGTCGCGGAGACCCTCCAGCAGGCCCAGACCGACTGTGTGGTGGAAACTACCTGTAGAAAGAACATTTATTTATTAATGAACCTATATTTAAAGCGGTAATCTAATAGGTGTTTTTATCAAATCGATTTTGCATTATTGATTTGACGTCTTTGGACCATTATAGCTTAGGGGTTTCATGTAAACATTGAATCCTGTGTTCATTTTTAGGCTCGGACTACACGACGATGGTTCCAGGACGGTACGGTTCAGGTACAGGTACTGGCCGTGTAGTCGACTGCATTCAAACTCATGCGTTGCGCTCAAGCCTCGCCCACTCGGTTCAGGAACCGAGAAGGCCGGTTCCAAGTGGAACCATTGTACGTGTAGTCGACGGCGCATTTTTGTTTGAGTTTATATGAAGCACCGGTTCAATGGAACCGACCGATACTGGAACCGGCCAAGGAACCGTCGTCATGTAGTCCGGGTCTTAGGGATCCGTACCGGGGTAAATAAGGGGAAACGAAGCCGTATTGCTATCTTAGTAATGTCAAATCTTTCTCTCAAAGCTTTTCCTTTCTTCTTTTCTTTTTTATCATTTCTTTTAAAGAAAATAGAGTGATCGATGTGGAGCACTTAGATTAATCTGAGGTGGAGCGCCTTGAAAGCCAGCAATAAGTAGTGGCCAAATTATAGGCTGTTAGATATAGAAAGGAAACTAATTCCTCCTTCTGAGAGGCCAAATTTTGTATTGGCGATACGAGTGATTTGAAGTTAAAAGTTGCTTCAAACAGAAATGACCTTGCAAATCAGAACACCTAAGCGGTGCCTACGGCGCATAGTAACCAGACAGTGTCTAGACAGCCTGCTTAGATATAATCCAAGAAATGCATCGCGAATGCAGCATTCGGTGCAACCAGCCGTACCGTCTCGAAAGCGGTAATTCCAGTCTATATTTAGAACAGCCGTTGCGGGTCAGGTTTCTTTATTAGTTCCAGAACGTTATATACCTAATGGTATTTTTTGCCACTTCAATACTGCGCAGTAGCTTTAGCCAACAGTCACTTTACACTTCGACAATAATGTGATGTGATGACTACAGATAAGAACCTAAGTAAGTACTTAAGTTGGTATCAAACAAGTTTAATGTTTGTATTTTTTATCAGAGTAAGTATGTTATGTTACTGTTTTTATGAATATTTTTGAGGTGTCTAAAATCCGTTTTTGGTCGATCAAACATATTCAGATTCATCTCAGCAATCGTAATGTAGACCCACTCTCCCCTTTGCCGAAATTATTTCCCAATTCCCGAAGCATTATCAGATTTATCAGTTTTTTTTAATAGCCTATAAATAAAGAAAAACATTTATTTAACATTGCATACATTATTAAACTTAAAAAATATTTGATAAAAAAATACCATGCAATATTAAAAGGACACATGCTCAGCATGTGCTGCGGTCCGACCGGTACGGCAGAACCACAGCGCTGGTTTTTCAGCTGTGCCAGGGCGAAGGCATCGCGGGCGAAACGGCAGTTAGGGACGAAAACAAAAATATATTAAAAGTATAAATAATAAAAGTACACATAAATAAATAAATACCTAAAGATGAAATAGATAAATTAAAACTATAGACTTTCCATTTTTCCCTAGTACGTATTTAACTTTTTTTTAATTTCATTGCAATATTTTATAAAATATGCGCATTTCAAGTTCTTAAACAGAAAAACGATGAGCTCATACACAATTACAATTGTTATGCCGAGGGTCTGGTAGGTAGCTAATTTATTATGCGACTGCGCAAATTGTCTGCGGGAACCTGTTATGGCTACTACTTCTACTTGGTACTACAGTGAAGTTCATAATATCAGCTCAGTCAGATGTACAGTCGACCACAGTAATTGGTAATATGAAATAAATCGTATCAGAAGATTGAAGAATTTACAGATAGTATAAGTTAGTTGGTGGTCGACACTACTTGCATTCTAGTCATACCTGACAACACAAAATAATATCAACTTAGTAAAATAGGTGGCTATGTAGAGCACAGTTTGCAAAAGTTACAAGAGAAAGTTTACGATACTTCAAATCGAGAGTTGGAAACGGTTGCATTCGACTTATAATACAAGTTTACACATAGTTGCATGTAACCTAGTATTACTTATTACCTAAGTTTACATATAGTTGCACCTACTTGTAAGTCTAAATTATGGAATAAAGTTGTTCAGTTATTGCAATATTGCATCAAAGTCCACAAGCGCTTATTAAACTAGACTGAATTCAGTCTACAAATTACGATTTAGTCGACTAATTAGACAGGCTTCTGTTTATAGGGTGTAATTCGTGACTGAATTCGATCAAGTGTAAATGCATTTTACGGTTAGTTTGCGATTTACAGCCTGAAAACAGAATCTTGTCTAGACAATTGGCAACGGACCTACACTCATGAAGTAACTAACTTTACCTATCCTAGGCAGAACATGAGCGGAATGCCTCAGCATAGGCAAGGCCAGCGGTCCTGGGATGTCGGTGAACAGCTTCAGAGATGGGGAGACGGCTGGAGCGGGCGTAGCGCGACGACGACGCGGCGACGTTAACGTTCGGCGACCTGTTGAGTTGGAGGTCCAGAAAAAGGATATGGGGGGGGAGGTTGGGGCTGCGTGGAGGGGAGGGGTGTTTTGAGGTTTCGGGGGAAAGGGAACGGATTACGAGGTGAGGGGTTAACGAAAACCACAGTGTGTACGACCATACGGAGAACATACATCGGGACGTGACCCGTATGAAGTAACTTACCTATCCTAGGCAGAACATGAGCGGAATGCCTCAGCATAGGCAAGGCCAGCGGTCCTGGGATGTCGGTGAACAGCTTCAGGGATGGGGAGACGGCTGGAGCGGGCGCAGCACGGCGACGTTGCGGCGACGTTGTCGTCCGACGACCTGACGAGTTGGAGATCTGACGGTGGGACTGACGTGGGAGGCTGTGGGGGAGAAATGTTTCTTATTAGATATGTTGAGCAATTAATGTGAATTAATCAGCGCTTTGGGATTGGATGCAGGGAACCGAACCGGAAGGAAACCGATTTTGTAAAATCCTAGCCTTATTGTTTTCATCATGAGCAGCCTACTCTAGTCCACTGCTGGACATAGGCCTCGCCCAGGGCGCGCCATTGAGCCCGATCTTCGGCTCTTCTCATCAAGTCGCTGCCAGCCACCTTGCGCAGATCGTCGCTCCATCTAGCAGGAGGGCGTCCCACACTACGTTTGCCCAAACGCGGTCACCGCTCCAGAACTAGTCTACCCCAGCGGTTGTCTTATTGTTTTATGATAGGATAATTTGTGATAGCATTTATTTCAGACTGTTATAGAGTCGTTTTCTGTTAACTGTTTTATGAGTGTCTAGACCACAGAACTCGAACTACTATAGCTTGACCACGGATGCTAACCGCGCATTAGGTAACCAGCTACCTATCTGTGGTCAAGCTATAGCGTCCTCTGTCTAGACAGCCTGCTTTGAATAATCCAAGAAATGCATCGAGAATTAAGCTTTCGGTGCAAACAGCTACGTCTTGAAAACGGTAATTCCGGTCTATATTTTAGAAACAGCCGTTGCGGGTTAGGTTTCTTTATTATCTCCAGAAAGTTAATTATAACTTTCATTCTCATTAGAGAGTTTTTACTCCAATACTGAGCAGTAGTCATTATAGCCAATAGTGTAAATAACTATAAGTAGGTACACACATAAATAGTGATTTTCAAAATACAGTGATTGATTTAAAAAATAAAAATTCTTCTTCTTTGTCCTGGCGCATTCCCGTTATACGGGGTCGGCTTTCTTTATATTGAGGCGCCACTTGCTGCGGTCGCATGCATCACCTTCCACAAGGCCTAGGTTCCTTATGTCCCTCTGGACAGTCGTTAGCCATGTATTCAGAGGCCTTTAGAGAGGGATTTAAAAAATAAAAATTGATGTTCAAAATTCAACTGCTAAGTTTGGATGAAAATAAAAAGTCTATAAAATACATTTGTTGGCTTTATCGTGTTACATCATTCCATCTTTCCGGATCCCTTTTTCAACAGAAGATTAGTAAGTACTTATTGCAATGCAAACCTTCTAAATCATATAACTGCCACATTTAAGTCTCCCTAAGGACTCATTTCTATTCTTTCTTATACTCCCAGGCACTTAGGACTTTTTGCGGATCAGTTTATCTCATCTGCAAGAATGTGGTCGTATAAAGTATGCGAACTTGATTCCTGGCTCAAGTTCATGGTCAAGCAAATACATCATCCATAATATTATGTGTCTGTCTGGGTGCCTGTGCCTGAGCTACCGATAAAAACTATGGTAAATAATGGGAAAATCTTTTTATCAGCTTTTCCGAATTTGATTGCTACGAGTTTATCGAGAGTGTTTTTAGCCATGTCTGATAAAAAAATCGATCAGGAGTTTCCAAGATCAAGAATATCTTTGATGTCATCGTTGATGGAATCTCTGGAACGGTACCAGTTAGGTGGTTCGAGTTTGAGCTCAAATGTTTAGGACCATGATGCCCTTTCCAAATATGGAACCTTGAGGACCTGATGATGACCAGGAAAAAGGAAGGGATCTGAATCTCCACATTAAAAAACAGGGGTTTCTTATACTTTTAACTTAAAAATTGTTGTTTAATTTGGGACCCGCTTTGAAACATAGAGCAACTTTGTCACAATATAAAGTAGACGTCAATCAAAGGAGATCTAATACTAGCGTTAATCTAGCATTGACTATGACAAAGTCGTTCAATGTTTCAAAGTGGGTCCTAAATTAAGGTTCGTGACCATACCTATCTACCTAATTGACTTAGGTATCTAAAAGTTACTTTGTAAATAAGTAATCTGAAACTGCGCTTCACGCCGAGGCTAGTTACTGCATAACATTAGAATAGATAAGTAAGTAAGTTACTCTTACATAATTACAAACAGTATGTAGTTCTTGTCTGTAAAATAATAAAATAGATTGCCGCTTTTGTGAGCTTCTAAGCAGAGTTTATCAATAATCTGTACCTCAGAAGCATTAAACTGTAAATTCCATAACCAATTTTACAGCTAAGACAATTTTATGTAAATATAAGTCATGTTTAGACTTTGATTGGTAAACAAATCATCAAAGTTTTTTTTAAATTCATTAAAGAAACTATTCTAGATTATAATTTGCCACAAGACCTAAGAAACAGAACATGGTAGAAAAGTATTTACACTGTTATGCTTCGGAAGTACAGAATTTAAGATGTAAAGTTTATAAAAGGATCGAATAAGTACAGAAGTATGTGGGTGCTTAGTTTTAAACATGTTTCGAATATTGTGGACCGGTTTTTAGACGCTTATTACACTTGACTGAATTCAGTCGACGATTTAGTCTAGGCAGATTGACCGTACCTAATATAATAACAACTTCCATTTTATATGCACCTACCTAAACATTTCTACATAACCCCATGGTTACCTGGTAGAAAATGCCGCAAGGCATTAAGCTCGCCTCATGTACACCTTTTTTTGTGTATTAAAGTAAATAAATAAATAAAATAAATGAAATGCATTTAAAAAAACTTGACTGAATTCAGTTTCATGACCGAGCTTAGTATTTAATGTAGCACAGTGCATTCATTTATTGTGCTTATTTTATTACACTGCTATAAACTGAATTCAGTCGACGATTAAGTCAACGATTTAGTAGACTAAGATAACATGCTTCTGTTTATAGGTCGTAATTCAGTAATTATATAAAGTTTGATACAAGTTTTGATCAAGAATTGGAAGTACGAGTATATATACCTACCTACGCATTTTGCACGTGGAATGGAACGATGACGTAGTTTTATTTATTACTAAGTTAGCATATTCATGAGAGTTTATAAATGGTAATAATAACAGTGAGATAATGTTCCTAAAACATTAAAAAGTAGATATAGTTTGGATTATAGTTAGGTAGTTATCATCCGGCGGCGGGAATTTTCAAAATAAAAACATTGAAATAGGAATTTTAAGATAGTGATATCTATATGTAGGTACCTAAACATTAAGTACTTACATGCATTGTCGAATTAAAATTGTAGATTTCGCCATTATTGTATCAAAATCACTTTTTAAATAATTTATTTAAAAACGTCAAAACAAACAATCACACAGCACAAACCATTTTGAATCACGGAACTTATTTCTTCTTTTTTTTTAAAGTCTGTTCTTTTTTAAATTAATATTCTATTTTACTGACGGCCAGTGTTTTCGCGAGCCGGCGTCCGTTGATAATGCATTCATACACGCCTCACTCTCATGTATCGATGCTTGCATCTATAGTGTAGTATAGAACTCGTTTGCTAGGGATGCCCCTGTTCAAAATATCGATAAGTTAACAATTTTATTAATGATTGATAAAAGCACGCCAAACGAACGTGAAAGTGATTAGTGGTTATTCTTATTTCAAAATAATCGTTGAATCGATTATATTATATACAGTTATATTGATGTTTTATTTGATGTATAATACCATTATGGTATAATTAACATCTGCTACGGGATAATTTGATAAGGAACATATTTAAAGCATTAAATAGATACCTACCAACGCACTTAATCAAATTGCAATAATAAATAATAATAAGTTTATTATAAGTGATAAGAAAGTACTTAGGTATTTACTTTTGTAATTAAATAAATATTTATGTAATTATGATTGAGAATAATCATTTCGGTAAGTACCCACATACCTAGTTTACCAGGAAGGAATTTGTTTGAGTAGGGTTTCCAAGTATCAAATATTAAATGCATTTCTTAAAAACTAAGAAATAGACATAAATTGATGGTGAAATGTGAAAACAGACTTGAAATTCGTTGAAAAATAAAAAAGCTACAGGCAAACAGAAATTACAAGGTGAGATGAGATGCCTAGAGGAGTGACGTCACTGCTCTGCAGCGCCATACAAGCAGGTCCTTGGCTACATATTAAGGGCTGTTTTGCTAAAAAGGGACAGAGCATCTCCCCACTACTAACTTTAACCATTATTAACTTTGATGTTAGTTGAGATATCGAAAAACGAATTTTAGATCCTTCTTCAGGATGTCCATGTAATAAAATGGATTTTTTTTGTCACATATCCTATTATTCCGTTTTCATTAGCGTGAATTTTTTCTAATACATACATATATGTATGTATGTATTTAATTGAAATTTTTCTAATACATACATATATGTATGTATGTATTTAATTGGGTAGGTACTTACTTACCTATCTCTCATGTTTTATTTGGATTTACATTACCTTTGTAGATATCAAGAAGTCAAATATCGATATAAACAAAGCGGACCTTATTCAGCACATCACTAGTGCGTGCACTTTGGACCTTATCTTTGTTTGAATTTATTTCGGATCAATTGCCTTCAAGGATGCGCTGACGCAGCTCAATTGTATTATCATACTTCCTGTAATTACCTAGGAATATACCTAGGGGCGATTCTTCTTAGCCGTTCGCATCGCATTCCTCATCATTGATGAAGGTCTGGCCTACTTACTTACCTAGAATAGTTCTATAGAATTAATCACAGGAGGCGATAAAATACTTGTATTGATTGCTTTCAGAGCGACTCCGTACCTATGCAAAAGATTATCTCTTTTACCATGATGATTTTTGTTCATGACATCAGAGCTGTCCGCCCATTTGTCCTCATGTCCTGATGATGCCTCGTTTTGAGGCGAAATACGTGTCGAATTTGAATTCAAGAAATAAAAAATAAAGTAAGTACCTTAAAGTACATTTGTACAATGTCATGTCAAAGAAGTGGCGCATGAAACTTTGCATTGTGTCAAGTTTGCATTTCTAGCAGAATATTGTCATTCATTTAGATCCTATTCATTTCATACTCTCTCAATCTTTATCTATGTATCACATCCTTATGAGGTCGGATTTGTCATCCTTTGCGATTGTAAATTCTTCTGGATTTGGTTAGGTATTTGGGAGGGTGAACCCGAGGTGAGGCCACCTTGCCCAAATAATTAATAAAGATTATTTACAAGGATCCTTTGAGAACTTTCAAATTTCATAAGCTATAGTATTTACTTTAGGGTTGGTCCATCTTGTTCCACTATTAGTTCTACGATAGAACAAAATGGACAAAACATATCCGGACAGTTCTACTGCTTTGACTATTTGTTCTACGATAGAACAAAATGGACAATAAAACCCACGTAGAACTAATAGTAGAACTATATGAACTAACCCTTACTTTATACAAGCATACAACTTTATACCTACTTTGTAGACTTGGGACTTTGAACGCTTAAATTCCGTGTACTTTGGTTTATCTTTGTTAATCCTATTTTATGACGAATACCCCAAGGCAAAGGTCTTACGATATGAATATGATAATACCTAATGTTGTCCAAAGTTCATCAATATGAGATAAGATATTGAACAATTAATATGTAAGTACATGTCACAATAATGTGAGGATCTCGTGGATAGTTCTATATCAGATAAGTTATCTAATAAATACATTAATGTGCGATGGTAGATCCTGATGTGCAAGTAACTGTAGTATAGATTACCAAAATAAATACAAACGCGATTAAGCCCTGTTTCCATAGACAAGTTTTTTTAAATGAACTCGCGTTTGATCTCAATCTCACCTGGTGGTAAGTGACGATGAGGTCGAAGATGGAGGACACGGACTTACTACTGGCTCTTCTATAAACACTGCTGAAACACATCAACACCGAAGCGAAGACATTTGACGACAGACTTTACATAGAAGAGTGGTCGTTAGCCAGGCGGACCAGAAAAGATCCTTTCACCAGAAAGTTACTCGGATTAGTTGCCGCGTGCGACACGTTTTTTGACAATTTATTTTATTTATTTACACTTCAAAGCACAAAAAAAGGTGTACATGAGGCGAGCTTAATGCCTTTCGGCATTTTCTACCACCTAACCATGGAATTATGCAGAAATATTAAGGTAGGTGTATATAAAATTGAGAGTTGTTATTATATTAGGTTACATAAACTTATGTAAGTAAAGATACATAAATAGTTATTCATAATACATATTAATAATACATATACATAAATCTAAAAAAATGCATACTAATATTAAGTATATTATGATGTACAAATAAATATATAATTATACAATTTACTCGATAGCTAAACAGATAAATACGTGAACTCTATTGTATTATATTTATTTGTGTTCTTTTTGCACGAAGGTAACGTGCAAAAAGACCACAAATAAATGGAATCCTTTAGATTGATCAGCATTCTGCTCAATCTAATGGATTTCTTTATATACCGATACAATACGAAATACTTGTCGAAATGTCTATTGTCACATCAATCAATAGGCTCCAGTCGTAGTTTGTAATTCGAAGTCAAGTTGAAAATACCAGCGCCTAACAATGAGATTTACTCATCTTACTTAATGAGCTTGAAGGTATCGACTGGCAGCGATTTTACTATAATAATGCAATATGTAATGAAAGAAAGAAAGAATTTATTTCAATTAGGTACAGAAGATAAAAATAATATTAAACAAATATATTATAAAAATAAATAAGCAAAAGTAATTAAGTTTGATGAAGGTGGTGCAGCACCGGAAAACGGGGACTGCCTCAGCCTGTTGCCGTTGTTCTCTCCTTTAGTAGAGAGCGCATCAATCTTTATGGCGGATCTGAATATAGACACAAGTCGCATTTCAGTACATGTTTTTAGGTATTAGCGGGGTGTAGAGAGCGAGGGAGCGGGGCATGACCTCCTCCTAGCACGGAAAGTGCAACGGAGTCCCGACTTCCAAGATACAGGTTTCGACCTAGTTTATAAGTCGAATGTCCTATTTGTGTGCCTTGTAATAAGTGAATAAACTTCATTTTTTCATTTCATACCGCACGGCGGCCCATACTCATCCCTCGCTCTTCTACGCCCTGCTGACACCTACAAACATGTACTGAAACGCGACTCGTGCCCGGTGCCTATATTCAGTTCCGCTATAAAGATTGACGCGCTCTATAATGCTTTTCATAGTCATTAGAAAATAGACATGAATTGATGGTTAATTGTGAAAACAGAGAACGCTACTGTCCGATTACCGTGGTGAAAACACAATTGATATTCTATGAAAAATAAAATAATTACATGCATTAAGAAATTAAAAAAGTCGAAAGAAACGGCAGTAGCAATTTGTGACGTCACCCTCACACGCTACTAGGCGCGATTCAACCTTTGATTATTTAAATATAAGTTCAATACTTGTACCAAAATCTAAGCGATTTCTGGTTGACAAAGGGCGTACATTCTAAATAAGTAATGCGGCTAAATTCAGTCCGCTTGGCACAAGTTTAGCGCCGATTTAGTAATTAAACCGTGGATAAAAGAAAGAAGTAATCCCGTTCGTTCCTTCGTTCCTTTATGGATAAAACATTTTTTATTGGTAAGTGCGGTGAAAATAAATTGAGATGAGGGGCCTACATCTTTAATTGCATGAACTATAGGCTCAGAATGCAATAAATTTATTCTAATTTTCAGGTTAACTTTATTAAAAAAAATACAAGTTATTTGATCCTAACCGATGACAGTGTAGGGAATTCTTGGGCTCCCAGGTAGAAACCCCTCATCTACCTATACAAGGTGTTCCTTTGGTTATGCATTAACTTCGACACTGTACCCAGAACATCGAAGTAGTCATTGTCCATATTGTCACATTTTTTTAATTTTATTAAAAAAATATATTTAAATGCCATGCTTTAAGTTACCTAGTATGCCATACTCTTTATCCAAGCTGGCAACGTCGCATTTTGATTAATTTAAACCATGGACCTATTAATAATACGTCCATGATTTAAACTGACAGTCATATGACGTAAGTTATTAATGACATGTGCAAACGAAAGGCAAATAGTCTGTTATTGTTTTGTTTCAGGTTTTCTTATACAGGCATAACTTAAGACCCTTACTTATTGTATAGCTCAATTAAATTTAGTAAATTAAAAGAGCGAGTAACTCGAAAACGAAGCGTTTTTAGGATCACTTCCATTGTCAAATATATTATGGAAAAACTACAGAAGTGTTTGGCGAAGTTATTGCATATCCTTAGGAACATCTTGTATAGTAGGATCATGCATCCAGAGAGTGGATGTCGAGTTTCTTTTTAAATTATCAACGGCTATAAATGATGAAATTGATCCAATTTAAATACAATCTATTCTATTGGGATATACAACTATCAATCCATTTTATCCATCCATCTAATATACGAATTCTTATCCCTAGACTTTCATTTCCAAGAAAGAAATCTCATTTATTTTCCAATAACAATTTCCATCTGTAATCTGTATTGCTCAGTGCTCAGCCCGTAATGAAATAGAAGTGCAATCTGGGAAATGCACGCCATTCGGCTCAAGGCCCTTCTGATCCGCAAGACGAGACTATTCCAGTGACATGGACACCAAATTACATCGTCTTTGTTGGGGGTTTGTGATGTCCAAGACAGAAGATAATAGCGGTTGGAGTATTGTGGCGACGCACGACGCGCGCCACTACGATTAGTACCTACTCACATCGGTGTAGAACGCGCTATCGAAATTTTCCTGGGATTTCGTATATATATGAGTTCCAAACATCCATAGTTGGACCAGGACATTGCTGTCTACATCAAAGAGACGTTGACGTAAATAAGTCTTTAAATATTCAATCTCTACTTTTACTTATTTAATTAATTAAGAATATTTGATCTGAGGAGGCATCCTAAAATTTGGTCGACACTGACTGTAATATAATGTATTAGATTTCTATCAAACGAGTCCCCCCCCCCCATTTGGTAGAAATCTAATACATTATATTATAGTCAGTATCGACCAAATTTTGGGACAAACAGATAATAGACCTACATAGATTTTGTGGTTTTTTAGATCAAGTCTTTATCGATATGACTGTAAAGTAATTAAACGAAACAAAAAAAAACATAACATAAAATCATATTGATCGATTGTTTATGTTTAACTGTTAAACAGAGGTACCTAAGTAATTACCCTATATCGATTTTTAGTTCAAGACAAATATGTTATAAAAAACAATCTTAAAAAATTTTTGTTATACGATATTGGGAAGTCGACATTTGGGAAATTGATTTTGGAAAAGCGGACATACTGAACCTAAAAGGTCCTTCAGGTTGTCAATGTCCGCTTCCTATCTAAGATAGATTAAGTATGTTATTGTTCCTAGATTTATTTTAAAAAAAGCAAACACCCGCTCAAGCATTCGTACCTTGGTACACGTCTCGTCGGTCGACGAATTGGTCGCGAGACGCGACACGACAAAGCTTTCATGATTACTTGCGCCCTCTGAGCCCGCAGTAAACCAAGCCCTCAAGGCAGATTTACACTTGCATTAGTTAAGTAGCGAGTTAAGTTAGAGATGGCCCCATTGACCATCTATAGACAGATTCATTGGGCCTGTAAATCGTCTGCACTGAACTGTCTTCGTCAACTGTAACATCGGTAATCAACTGGTGGTAAAATAGAGCTAATACGTCGAAATTGGGTGTTTCTGCACGATACGGTTTACAGATTCATTGATAAATAGATGGTCAATGGGGCCACCCGTAACTTAACTCGCTACTTAATTAATGCAAGTGTACATTGGCCTTTAGAATTGGCGGTTTACTGTAAAACCAGTAAAACTGTAGCACTCGCTGAAACACATTTTGTTCATTCCAAATGAGTCTGTTGGAGAAATGTTGGATTGTTGTGATGGGATGGGAACAAGTGGAAAAATCTGCTTTACGAAATCCTGATTGACTTCAGTTATGTCGTCTCTGAAATACTTTAATAACGAATGGACCTAGAGACGTATTCCAAAGTCTCTGCAATATATAAGGAGTAGCAGTTTAAAAAATACATTGGTAATTTTAACACATTACAAATTATTTTCAGGCTAAAATGCGCTAGGAGTGGTCCACCATAAATGGATCGCGGTGGATTCGATCTGGTGATCCTTGCGCCGCAGTCTCGTGTCGTAACCTTTGGGCTATAATCGTTTCCTATTACGCAGTTACCGTTAGGATTAGAATTTCTCTCTGAAACGATAAAGTTGTATAAATTAATATCGGGAGGAAGGCCAGGATTCAATGGTCATGAGCTCCCAAAAATATCTTACAGATACAGTAGGTACTCTGTGCAGGTACCTATTGGTAAGGCGAAGAAAATAAAGGAATATAACAACCATCTGTGCGCACGGGTACCTAAATCGCCGGGCATCCATTTCCTTGCTCTTTTGTGAGGAAGTGACCAGTTTCCTGCGAAGATTCCCTCACGCTCCCATGGGAATTCATGGCTATCACCGTCTGGCGGTGATTGCTCATTGGGCAACTCATTTCCTGAAACCTTGACGGTTTTTTATAGAAATTATTTGCCCAATGAACATCGAATAAATCCAATGATTTGGAAGGGAAAGCTTTTTCATGAAACATATTATGTACTAAACTTAGAGGCAGATAGATACCTACATATGAATTTTGCTTTCACGTTACTTCATGTTAGATACTACACAGGGTGTGTTTTAGCAGCCACCTTTAAAAAATGCGATAGAGATCCACACAAAAATTAATGGACATTGCGGTTGGACCACGAGGAACGACCCATATTTTTCACCTTTGAAAATATTTCATAAACATTTTTTAATGCAGAATATAACGCAGAAAAAATGTAGATTACTTTTGCCATGTCAGAGGCCTACGGGCGGCCTGAACAACTCTGACAAATAGGTTGGCCAATAATCATAGCAAGCAAGCACTTTTGACAGACAACTTTATGAACATAATTCTGGTAAAATGTTTGGCTTATATAAGTACTTACATATATAATTAATTGATATATAAGATGTTCCATGTCAAAAATATTGTAAGTTCGATACAGCTAGCAGCAAAGTTTTTAATATTCAGTTCGTTTGGAAAATATTAAATATTCCCACATAATGTTAAAACAATGTGAACTTACACGAATAGAAAGGAAATGGTCTATAAAACAAAAATGTTCCTATAGCTTACTACCTACTACGTATACTTTTATAAGATTTCTGGCACCAGAAAAGGTATAAATTTCTGGCACCAAAAAGGTATAAATTTTGCACCATTCGCCACGATTTTACGTTGTACGAATTTTATTTGGTTTTTGATGAATGGGCTGAGCGTGGTGTTCTATATTTTGAATATCTAGGATGTGACCAGGTTATCGGTGTAGATGTAGAGGTCGTATTTTTAACAGATGTCCGCTTATATAGGTATCTGATTGTTGAAAATTGAACCAAAAACACAAAAATAAACGTTCGATGGCATCACTAGCACAAGCAATGGAGGAAAAACACCGTTCTCATTAAGCAAAATCCCCAATCAACCAATCACTCTTCGTCTTCGTGCTATTCGTACCGGACCTCGAAGCCACATTCGTCACAATCAACTGAAAAACCACGACGTATTCGACCAATCGCAGCCAAAGGCCAGCGTAATGAGTCCGCAGCACAAAATAAATAAGTAGAAAACAGAAGGGAATCTTAGTCCTATCCTATATAGGATAGGATTTACATTCGTCATGATCAGAAATTCTTTATATACATAATGCCTTAGAAGCACAATATAAAGTGAATAAATTGTAGTACAAAAACTAAATCTGTCTATAAGTAACATTTAATTTTTAAACAAGAGGTTATAAAACACGTGTTAAATGTTTATTTTGCACATTAAAAGATGATTGACCGAAAAAAAATAATTTTCTCTTGTATATTATGTTTTCTTTCTGTAAAATATAAATGATTTTAAGTTGTAAATATGTAAATAAATTTATTAAGATATACTAACTTAAATAATATACAATCTGTCTGAAATTAAGGCATAAATTGCATACCCAGTATAAAATCTAAGCAGTAGGTCAACTAAAGAGGCCTAATCTAAGTGTATAAGCATTCCACATACAAATACGATTTGAAAGTTAGGCTTTCTTGTTAGTTTTACATTGGGCAGGCTCTTCATTATTGGTTCATTCGTTAGGCAACTATCCGGTCTCTCCTCCAGAAGCCCGGGTATATTTTTAAGATACCCGTGTACAAAAATAAACGGCAAAGTGCGAGTCAGTCCTCGCCTAGCCATATCTTTTTTTTAAAATCTACATAGTACCCTACTATTTATAAT
Organism: Hofmannophila pseudospretella; assembly: GCA_947369225.1. Taxonomy (NCBI): domain Eukaryota; kingdom Metazoa; phylum Arthropoda; class Insecta; order Lepidoptera; family Oecophoridae; genus Hofmannophila; species Hofmannophila pseudospretella. The sequence continues at coordinate 3,213,008 of OX376324.1, forward strand.
GACTATTTGAAAGTATTGAGCGAAAAAAACAAGTTGGAGTAAAAAAGGGAATAGTTTTTTGTACACGGGAGAAGTCTTCAAAAAATAGCCGGGCTTCTGGAGGAGAGACCGATATCTGTCTACCGAATGAACCGATAAAGAAGATCCTGTCCAATGTAAAACTAACATGAAAGTTACCGAAAGGTAAGTAACACCAACTTAAAACACTCTAAGAGGTTCATTGAAAATGGTGACACAACTGGGAGTAGAAAAATCTACAACCATAGCAGGAGTCTCACCCGTCTCATTGTAGGGGCGTTCACAGGCCATTTTGGCACTATGAGCCTCCTACACAAGATGAGACTGGCAGACAACCCCACCTGCAGAGCCTGTGGTGACACCGTTGAGTCAATGGAACACTTACTGTGCGAATGTGACTCGTTAGCTAGAAAGCGTATGAGTCTTCTGGGGGTAGCCTACCCGAAACCAGAGGACTATAGGCTCCTACCTGTAAGCTGTATAGCGTCCTTGATGCAAAGCATCTTTAAGGAACAGGAAGGAGACTAAGGTAAGGGGTGAGCACAAAAGATCCCTGAGGGTCGAAGTGCCGCTAGGGTTATCACTGCCCCCCTGTCATAAGATAAGATAAGATAGACAAGGCCTCTGCTTAGTGAGTAGTGCATTACCACGCATTGAGCGGCGAACACAAGTAAAAGTAGGTATCTATATTTACTTAGATTTCCTCTTAAAACTTATTTTTGTTTGTTCGCAGTCTCCGCAGAGATCAACGAAGCCAGAGAACCAACGAGCCAGCGAGCCAGCGAGCCTCGACTGAACAGAAAACTCCAATTAATTTCCAACTTTTACACAACTCGAATTCTCTAAATTGCTGAAATAATAAAGTATTTCAACAGAAATGGTTGACCTGACCTCGAGAATGTTTTAAAAGCGAGTGAATTTGCCAATGGCCGAATGAAATAATTAGGTAAGTTCCTAGTTATTTTCCTGAAAGTTTAAATGAGGACCACAAAATGGTTTCACATAATTTTGGGAGTGGAGGGACTGTTTTGAATGAGTTTTTATATATATTTTAAGTATTTTGTTCAAATTTGACTGCCTACTACAAATTGATCTGTGCAAATTGTAAACTTGTATTCCAAATACTTACTTGAAGAAATAAGTTAACTCTAAAATATTTGCATGCCAAAGCTGACGAAATATGTGAAACCCAATATTTAAGATTTGTCAAATGTACCATATTTCTGGCGAATAAATAATTCATTCATTCTTGTTTTGCCATTATTTGGTAAAAGTACTGCTGTTGGTAGATAGATTTTGCAGCAAAGTGAGGGTGTTTTGAAGAAATAAACAGTGATTTAGATTTAAGAATGCAATCTCACACAGAGATTTAGCCGAGTATCAAATGAAATGTACTCGTACACTGTTCCCACGAGTACCTTTTCAGTTAGATTGATTGCGATCGGTGAAACGCATAGAGTTTTAGAATGAATAGAAAATAAGTCTATGATCAAACGTGCTTTTCGAAACTGATGGGCCCAGAAAGGAAAGTGGTCAATATAAGTAACTACTTATTGTATTTTGTAGTATCCTGTGGAATTCTCAAGATATAATCCGCAAGTGACCATCGTTGAACCGCCAGGCATGATCCTGGTCATATAAAGAAAATAATGACGTTATCGCAACCACAGAAAAGGAGCAGATGGCAGATTTTATCGTAGAATTTTATCCTCAGAAGTTCCCGGAGGATTGGATGTTACCCGGGACATTAATTAAGAATTACACGGGTGCTTGACGGGCTCACGATGGGACGGATAAGTGTACCCGGAATTTTAAGTAGGTTTTAGCATGAAGGAAATGAATTGAATGTTAGTAAGTAGGCACTACACGGAAAAAGAATTATTTCAGTCCCCTTCCAATTATGAAAATAGATTTCAGTTGAAGTTTAATTAATCTCAGTTTACTTTGAACTAAAAACTTGTTGAAGCAAAAAGGTTTAATTTGTATTAATAGAATGTATTTTGTTCAAGGACTAAAACGCATAAAATCTAACTAAACTAACGAACACGTTGTCTATTGTTCCCGGCGTCTGGTATAGTTATGTAGATAGAGGAAATATCGCGTGTAGACGCAGAATATGATTATGAACCAAATTAAACCTTTTTATTGAAAGGTCCAAGGAAAATGAATCTAAAAGCTTCTTCGGTATTCCGAGGAAGCTTTGAGATTCATTTTCCTTGGACATAGCACATAATCTCAATGATTTTTGTAGAGCAAGCTCTTTTGTCAGCATTGTGTTGTTATTATTAATAACATGTTAATTAAATTGATATTCTTAATAACTTATCAAAAAAGAACTTTTAAAGATGGATTTGAAATAGGTACTTTAAAGGTCTTTCCAGATAACACAGGCTCAATGTTCTGACAGGGCGGGATTACTTGCTCTCAGGGGCTTTGCGCAACCCCAAGGATCTTTGTATAGTTCGTTATCTTGTCAGTGCGTGTTATATCGTATTACCTATTATAATGTTTATTTATTTTACTATACTTTTATTTTAATAAATATTTCTAATCAAACTGCGTTACAGTTTGTCGCATTATATTCTTGGTTGCATTCAGTTTTTGTTTACTTGTTATTTTAGATTGCATTTTTAAACTTTTTTTGACTCTCGAAAATAATAATCAGAGGTAATTATTGAGGTCCCATCAATAGCGTGGACTCGTATGGTGGACCATGGTCTGGACTGGAGCGATTGGAAGCCTATCTGGATCTGGTCCAATAGTGACGGGGACGGACTGGTACTTGGGTGATAAGCAATCTTTTGAAAAAATAAATATATCTAATCTTCTTCCTAGGTATTCCTCACCAGGGTCGTTATCTTTCTTTAACCACATGGACTTTTTCGGCAAAATTATTATTAATGGGGGTGCTTTGCCATTATCTTCCGTATTTCAAATCACGCAGATTTCTGCAATGTTTTCCTTTACCATTAGAGCAATCGTTAAATATAACGTAAGTCTTCCAAAAATTCGGGAGTCGAGCCGGAATTCTCGAATGGGAGCCCAGCGTCCTAGCCACTACGCCATCGACTATCTAATAAGACTGCGATTATTTGTCGACCCACGCGGTGATCCATCACTTTATCCGACTATTCCTAGATAATTAAGACACCAGAATAAATAAACTACAAATTAAGCGTTCTTATGACAGTAGGCCAGGGATAACCCCAGCGGCACTCCGACCCTCGGGGATCTTTTGTGCTCAAAGCGTTAATTAAGGCTCATTTATCTTGTTCATATTTCGGTACTCTATCCACATCTATGGGCAAAGGTATCTGAATTTCATCATGTTGAAATTTATCAGTTTGCCTTCGACTAACTAGAACACCAATTGACTCGTGGTTTATTTTGCCCGTCTGTTCCCAGTAGTTCAATTAACAGTTCAATCAATTGAACTAGTGGGAAGTTTTTGTCCCAACAGTTCAATTGAGCAGATTGATTGAACTATTGGGAAAAATTGTCTCAGTAGTTCCCTTTAAAAACCGACCAAGTGCGAGGTGTACTCGCGCACCGAGGCTTATTCTCTATAATTAACAATTTTCGTCTTTAAAATAAGTTATTTTTCTCAAAAACAAACATTTATATATAATTATTATTGTACGGACTAACTACCGAACTATTGGTACTAGAGGAATAATCAGACTAACTCAACAGAACGGAGCGGTCCACCAGGCTCCCGTATCCCGGATATTTTTTATAAAAGTGAACTACTGAATTAGACTACTGATTATTTCATATAACTACTGAGACAATTTTTCCCAGTAGTTCAATCATTCTTTTCAATTGAACTGTTGGTACAAAATCTTCCAACTAGTTCAATTGATTGAACTGTTAATTGAACTACTGGGAACAGGCGCTTTTGCCGACATCAGTAGCAGGTTTACTGAAATAATCCAAAGATACTTGTTTATAGATAGCATACAGCATCATACAAACAAGTCATAATAGGGACGGAACTGAAGGCTGCCACACTTCTCACGGACCCTTCAGGGCCGCTTCTTTGTTTGTATTTGTTCTGCTGAAGGACGAAACACGAGTGATATGACGCTTCAGTGATTCTATTGTGTCAGTTGATATTTTAGCTGACAGAGAAAATCTCAGATGGATCCATTTTGGAGTTCTTACTTTTTACTCCGGTTTCAAATAAATGAGAAAAATGTATCGAATACAATACAATACAATACAAGCCTTTAACAATCCTTTAAAAAACCTGTAATGACTGTAACTTGTTGTTATCAACAACAAGTTACAGGTCATTACAGGTTTTTCAATACAACATACTCATTTATGTATAAAAAATAATAAAAATGATTATAATGTCTAATTAAAAAAAAACAATAAATGATTAAATCACTTCCTTGTCAATAATGAAATAAAATAAAAAAATAAAATAAAGAATATAATAAAATAGCAGGTACCTATTGCAATTTAATTTTAATTTTAGAAATTCGTCATATGAGTAAAACGATTGCTTGACAAGCTAATCACGTAATTTCTTTTTAAAAACAAATGAGCTCGGGGCGCCAGTGACATCGCTGGGCAATCTGTCGTACACTGCAGGTACGACAGCCTACCTGTTCATAGCCTGGACGGTTTTAGAGCTCTTCGCGAGGGAGTGCGAGGGCGGTCGGAGCCTGTTGGCGTGGCGGGTGCCGTAGGAGTGGCGGTCGCCGAGTCGCGAGTAGTGGTCTAGGTTCTCCCTAGCATAGGTAGCGACCTGGAAGCTGACTAGGCATGGCAGTGTCATTATGCCCAAGGACACGAACAGCCAATAACATTCCTGTTTATGCAATGGGTAAAAATTTTGAAATTGCTCGCTAAATAAATTTTATATGGAAACCGTGTCTGTCAGTTGGCGTATGCGATGTGAACAATTTCCCATACATAGTCGAGCATTGAAATGTCAAATGTATGGCACAATATGTGCATTTGCACTAGGGATGTTACGGAGGTGGTTTTACCGGAACCGAAGGTTTTATTTTGATTTATCGGAGTCGGAACCGGAGTCGGAGGCGGAGGTAGAAGAGAGATGTTCAGAAGAAGTTCAAATTTTAAACCGTTTTTTAATTTTTATAGCTGAACTGGCCATTTTATTATGATGACGTTTGCGGCAATAAAACATGTTCCTTTAGAGAGTAGTGTAGGAAAACATAAATAATAATACATAAATGTATTCCTACACTGTTAATTAAAATATTGATATGTTTGCTCACAAATCTTCGGTATAACCACCGATTTAAAATTATCGGAACCGGAGTCGAAGGTGTAACATCAATCGGAACTTCTGACCCTTCGGAGTCGGAGTCGAAGCTCCATAACATCCCTAATTTGCACACATCCTTTGGCTCGTTGTCAGTGCTCTCGGAGTAGATGACGCTACTATTCGATTTCGGTGTTCAACACCTTTTTCTCATGTTGCATGTTACATAGTTAGCGCTCTAATAGAAAAGCAAATATATACCTACTTTTCCAGTCTCCAGTCTCTTCCAGTAAAATTCTAGATGGACATGATGATATATGATATATCGTGAGGAAATCTGCATGTCTGAGGAAATGAAAAGTTTCCGAGGGTATGTGAAATTCACCAATCAGCATTGGGCCCGCTCGGTGGATCATGGCCCGTGCACCAGGGGGCAAGAGGAGGCCTGTGCCCCAGCAGTGGGGACATTAATAGGCTGATAATAAATGATGATGATAATATATGTTGTGAGAAAGGATAGAGCACGTTTTAATTGTGATTCATAATTCATTTATTCATGCGTAATCACGAGTTACATACACATGTTATTTATTATGTACAATTATTTAGTCCTAACATGGTTAACCTTGTCGGTATAGCAAGTTTGTAATTGACGTTTTATGCAACTAATTTACAAAGAAACGCCTGTTGCCTTGTTTTGTTAACTAGTTGTTCGTTTTAGTATAGAAACTTAGCTTGCAGATGTAAATAGTTCGTGCAAAATAAACTTTTCCCTGAGCCTATAAAGGAAATGCCCAGTCTAAGTAGCACTTTGGTAAGGTATCTGTGCTCATTGGTAGTCGACGCGGTTCCACGATTGTTCCTCAGTTCTCGGTTCGTGAGTGATGTCGGGAATTATTACCTCGGGTTTAGCTTGGAATTACGTTATAAAGTTGTATGTAGCTAATTAGAGATTTAAGTAAACATAGTCGACTACATATTCAGTTTGTAACAAAAACAACCAGGTAGTGTTTTGGGTATCCATAAAAGAACAACTTTTGTTTTACATTTTTTTAGAGCGTCAGTGGCACATTGGCTAGGGCACCGGGACTCCCGTGCGGGAGTTTCCGGGTTCCAAACCGTGCAGTGCCATGTACCAATGTGATTTCATATTTTTCGAAGACTTGCGTCAATTTACTGACTGCTGTAACGGTGAAGGAAAACATCGTGAGGAACACACTGAGATGACCAGTGTGTAAAACGGGGTAGGCACAAAAGATCCTCAAGGGTCGAAGTGCCGCTGGGTTATTCCCGGCCCCCTATAAGATAAGATAAGATCCATAACTGAACAACTTATGTTTTACATTTTTTAATTTTCAAATGTCTTTTTTTTTTGCCTAACATTCCAGTCGTTAAACAAAAGTGAACAGTTTTGGGTACAGTACCACCACTTTCGGATTTGTAGGGCGGGCTTTGCTACACCCAAATAATAACTAAACTAGTCTATCACTTAACAATTAATTTATAGACAGCTTATTTAATTGGTTTACATGACTAATGTCTAAAGGGAAGAATGTATAATGACAATATCTGGGGGTAGGGTAGTGTCCCCGCCAAGTCGAGCAGATAAAAGGAACACTACCTACCAACCTTTTCTGGAAGCATTTCGGCCTGTTTTAATCTTCCTATAACTTTGTATCAGAGATTAGTAGAAGGCTGAAACTTTCGACGTCAGGAGAGGTTCACCAGCTAAAGTAAGTTAAGTAAGTTAAGCCTAAGTTTCATGTTCTAGTTTCTTAGTAAATCAAATGCAAAGTTAGGCTATTTTGACACTGACTCACTCACGGATCATCCAAAATCTAAGGTACTTCCGTTAGTCATAAAAAGCTGAAATTTGTCATAGACATAGGGTTGTGCACACAAATAAAGGAAAAACTAAAAAAACTAAAATTTTCGTCCTTTTAGGGTTCTGTACGCAAATAATTATAAATTGATGATTTTTAAATAATTTTCCTATGAAATCTCACTACTTTTTATGGCCAAACGGCCAACATGAGACTTGGCCTCTTTTTACAGAAATGTTTTTGATGGAATCTAATTTCAGTAAAGAATTCAATTATGAAATCATACCATATTCTAACCTACTCGTATGCTAAATTAGTTTAGCTATTTTACATGCCTCAGTACTTTATAATGTGGTAACATCTTATATAATCCAGTTGATGTTGCCCGGGGATAAAATATATTATTCCTCCCTCTCCTTTGTTGAACAACCCGGCCTCGGCAATTTTGACTTGTTTTCATTCATCAAACAATGTTTGTGCACGCACGGTCCTTCCCAACCCGACACGGTATGCGGGAAATAATATTTTAACAATTCAGACCCGGATTTAAAACGGGTAGGTTGGATCTTGGTGACTACATTATTCGGAGTGCGGACTGTAAATTTTAATCTCTACAAAGAATACAAAGAGGAAATTAGAAGGTATATATTATTAAAACGGTCAAACCACAAACGGAAGTAAAAGCTACGGCAAAAAAAATTCAGCAAAGGTTCACAAGGAGCACAGCTGTAATAATTTGGTTTTTAATTTAAATTAATTAAATTGGTAATGTTTTTAATCAATTTATTTGGATAAGCTGCTTAAGCTTATCCAATCAAAAACTGCTCAGAGTTGAGGGTTACCATCTATCATAGAATGCCTCTACTTACTACTTTATTTATTGCCAATAGATAAGTCTCCTGTACCCAGAAAAGAAGTGGCGTAGTTAAAATCATTTAAAATGTGTTAAACACAGCTACGTACCTTCGACGGCAAAAAATAAATCTTGAAAGAGTGAAATCACACTTGGGATGCACACCATTAATCAAGCTGGGGGCGGGAAAGTGGCTGAAATGCAGGCCGCAAAGTAAGCGGTTTCGAACACCATGTTAACACAGACATTGGGCCCACGTCTTCGCCTCCAGCCAGACATTAGTGCATCCAATGCATAATACATCGTTAATTATGCAAGAAATATTCTAAGTCGAGTGGAACAGGAGCTAGAGAGCAAAAGCGTCTCCATACTAACTGCTCTGATTCCATTGATTTCTTCGCCAGCAACCAAACAAAGCTCCTGTTTCACACAACTTAGGATATTAATTTGTTCCCCAATAAAAGATGTAGCAACCACATAAAATTACTGTCCCACTCAACTTAAGATGTTTGTTCTTCAATAAAAGAGTCGTTCTAGGCGAGATCTATCAAATCACTATGTTTGGTTGGAAGCGAAAACAAAAAAATGTTGGGTCCAAGCTTGTATGGGATCCGCTTAACTATTTTAAGCCCGCGTTTGACCGCTCTCAATCTCACCTGAAACAAAAGTTTGGCTTACGGTTGGACCCCACCTGGTTGGCCCACACGGAACAGTATTTTCCCGTACTGTCTTTGTCTGTCGCTCGGAAACATCGTTTGCTAAAACGAGAAAGATAGCTTCAACGGAATAGGCCCGTTGATGTCGAAGAGTGCAGGCGCTTGGAAGCTATCTTCCTCGCTCTAGCGAACGATGTTTTAGAGCAACGAAAATATAATTAGGCTGGGACTACATGGCGACGGTTCCAGGGCCAGTTCAATTCGCTGCAGCCAATCCAACAAGCGTTCCGCGGAGTTCCGCCCTCGCCCCGAAGTCAGCGCCTCGTGGTTGGCTGCAGCGAACCAAACCGGCGCTGGAACCAGCTCATGTAGTTCAAGCCTTACGGGAAAATACGGTTCCGTGCGGAGCGCGGACAAGTATGGTTCAACCCTTAGTCAAAAGTAATTCACCTGTTATACAGTCACGTTTCCTGGCCCAGCTTAAGGGCGTATCAGTGAAATTGCCCGCTGCATCTGACACTGTCGAAAATATTTATCAAGAAGCACTCTGGGAAAAACTCCTCCGCTATGTTAGCTATAAGGAGATAGGGGAGATTTATTCCAAGAGGACCCACCCAGTTACCCACAGGGACTATATTTTGGGAGGATATGCTAAGTACTTAGGGCTTTAGTTTTGTGTCGCGAAATAGGGGTGATGGTTATCCGCCGACATAGCTCACGCGAAAAAAAAAACTGCTTGTTACTTAGTGTTTGCCTGAACTCTTTCCAAAATACTCATGTATTATGGATTGACTTCCTGAATCTGAGAGGCCAATATCTGTAATTTACGATGACTGGGCAATGCAGCGGTGTCTTACTGGGCAATCATTCTACTGATTTTTGTTTTATATTAGATTTGGTGATATCCAATACGCACACATACATACACACTCTCACTCCATGCTTACGTCTTAGTATCTAATGTTAGTTTAAAATTGCATACGTTTATTTATTTATTTTTCCTTCATAACTCAAAATTGTTCCTAAATAGAAGAGCCTAAATCCCGCGACACAGGTCGCGGGATTTAGAGCATCAACCACTCTTGTATTAATGTAAGTTGCAAAATAAATTTATTTGTATTTGTATTTAGGTAAGTACCTAATTCAATACCTGAACTTCTTTTTCTTCTTTGTCTTTGTCTCAACCCATTATACTTTGGGATCGGCTCTCCTCACCTGGCTGATCTACAGGTACGGTTGATACATTATTCAGATGAGCTCGTTCCAAGTCTTTAGACACCGTCGACCACTAGGTAGCCTTTGGGCGACTACTATCCTTTTTGTAGTCCACGAGGACCAATACCTTTTTCAAATTAAATATCTATATGAACGGAATAATGTATCTCTATATGGTTTATTTACCGGTTTACCCTGTAGGAAATGTGTTGAGGTACGAGTAAAGCGTTTATGTTAGGGTCACCATATTTAGTAATCAATCACTTTACCGTGAATTGCAAGAAGCGTCCAGTGAATTCCACTTCTAATAAACATAATCCCTTTCTACGTCATATTTCTTGTCAATACTGTAATTATAAAGTTTATGTACAAATGGTTCTTTATTGCACATAATTTTTTTTAATTTATGTTCATTCAAAGTTTTCTGAATTGTTATAGTATTTTATTACTACAATTTGCAATAGTACGTTATGTATTTGTTTAAACTGAATTTACAGGACTTTTTTTGGGCACCGGTGGGTACTATATTTTTTTCCATTCCGTGACCAAGAAATAAGACCAATATAAAAAAGTACCAACGGATATATTTTTTCAAAATTATCGATTTAAAAGATGTGTAAGACTACAAACTATCTATATATTTTTTTGCAAAAAAAAAAAATTAGTCCCCTTGCTTGCTAAAAATAAAGAATTTGAAACCAAACCTACGCTAAATGATTTTAAAATTGTCATCAAAGTCGTGGGACATGCTAAAAACGCTATGTGCAGATTTCAAAAAAGGTCATTGCATGGTAAGTGGTCACCGTTGCCCTAAGGATAAATAGGGAGTAAATTGGTTACAGCCTGCGGCGAGGATCACGTTACGTTCAAAATTATGACGAGGAACGGTATTTGAATACAAAGTTATGTAATAATGTAATGCGGTGCCTTTGCCACTAACGACGAACGCTCCGACATAAAAACTTAATATTCCCCCAAAAAACAGGACAAAGCAAAAAATACAGTGAAAAGTTTAACAAAAACCCACTTCTGCGATCAAAGAAATAAAATGAAAGAAGTGGAAATGAGTTTTATGACGGCTACGGCAATATGTCCCCCGTCCCGGACAAATATTTGTTTTGTCCCGTTTCGACTCAATTTGGGACAAGTCCCGAATATTTAGTCCTGTTTGTAACCTAAACTCGCCCAAAGTGGTTCTCAAGTGCTGTTTAAACTAACACTTCAAGAATTCATATTCATTCATTTCATTTATTTATTCGCAAACAAATATACATTTGTGTCCGAAAATTAACAAAACATATTGAGAAAACAAACATTACATGTCAAAAAGTATAAAATGGGGATAGAATATGTCAATAATAATTAATTATATATACAGGGTGTAACATTAAGAACGGTCAGTATGGGAAAGTCTGAAACTATAAGACATACGAACATCTGTTCTTAGGAACCATGTCATCAATTTTAGTAACAAGAAAAACTGTATTCATACATTTAAAAAAAAAACCTGTACTCAGCCTGGGAATCGAACCCGGTTGTTTTGAAAAAATCCAACACTATTTCTATTTGGATATCGACTGTGTAGGTGTTAAGGAATAAATGTTAGTATGAAACGTGATGTTTAAAATTAATAAAACGCATTGTTTCCATATCTTTTAATTTATTTTAGTAGGTGTTCGAAATGACTACCATTTTGTAAAATACAACATTCAACTCGTTTAGGTAACGATCTTACTATTGAATTTTGTATCTTCAGGTGGTGAATTTGCGTTAAAATTGTCTCTATGGCTGCTGGTCTCTATGTCTTCAATTGTGTCGTAGCTTGTTTTGTAAACTTCATCCTTAACGTAATCGATATCTAAATAGAAATAGTGTTGGATTTTTTTTCAAAACAACCGGGTTCGATGCCCAGGCTGAGTACAGTTTTTTTAAAAATGTATGAATACAGTTTTTCTTGTTACTAAAATTGATGACATGGTTCCTAAGATCAGATCTTCGTATGTCTTATAGTTTCAGACTTTCCCATACTGACCGTTCTTAATGTTACAGCCTGTATACATTTTTATGCTCCTATAAATTCAGTTATCGAGTAGAAACACCTCTGCAATAACAGTGACCTCAACGTCTGTCTGAAGTTATTTAAGCTATATTAGCTATCTAGTAATTAACTTGTAATTAACTCGAAAAAAATATCTGGTGACTATTTTTTTCGACTTGATTGGAAACCGGAAAAGTTTCTATGGCTAGTAAAATTTACTCCAGGAGTTCAACTCTGCTGTTTTACAACTTTTGATGTTCTTTTCCAATTATGTAGCGACTTGGACTTCGTATAGATCCAACTTTAACTATGAATTGTATTCTGATAACACCCCGCTGACACATAATTATAAGCGGACCGATCGATCGTTGATTTGACCGAAATGTAACATTAATCGAAACGTTCGTGCTACATCAACATGCTGCAATTTAGTTCCCATTGAGATTTTAGGCCCTATACGACGACGGTTCCTAGCTGGTTCCAGTTTCGGTCGGTTCCATGGAACCGGAGCTTCATATAAACTCAAACAAAAATGCGCTGTTGACAACACGTGCAACGGTTCCACTTGGAACCGAGGCTTGAGCGCAACGCATGAGTTTGAATGATCGTCGAACCATCAACCACCATCATCGTGTAGTCCGAGCTTTAAGGTGTATTAGTATTAGTTTTTTCTCTAATTTAATACAATAGTGGTTGTTAACTTGATTTTTCGACGGGACTATCTTTGAGTTTTTTTCAGGAGACAAGTACTGACATTTTGAGAATAGCTGAATTAAGTTTATAAAGGAATAAGACGGGAAATTGTACCCTAAACACATAATACTAACCCTAAGGTTAAATATCTAGACATGTATAGCATTTATGCGACAAGAGCGTCGGTGGCGTCGTGGCTAGGGCGTCGGATTTGCATGCGAGAGGTCCGAGTTCGAAACCAGTAATGCCATGTACCAATAAATTTTCCGGTTTTTTCGAAAGACACGTACATTTACCGACTGCTCTGACGGTGAAGGAAAATATCGTGAGGAAACCTGCATACCGAGATAACCAGTGTGTGAAATGGGGAAGGCAATGGCAAATCACCCCATTAAATCTGCCACGAGAGTCGTTCTATGTGATTAATTCCTTAGAATGATCACGACCTTCAGCAATGAGGAAACAACGACTTAGAAGAGATTGCATTTATGCAACAGGACAGGACATGACTCATGGATTCCATTTTTCACCTTATATCTAATGTTAATATGTACTTACTTACGTATGTTAATTTGGAGAAAGTTGTATGAAATCTACCGCAAAATATTTTTTCGGCTACTACGACAGAATCCTGTCATGTTCGTGCCCGACATGCTCTTGGCCGTTTTGTAAGAAAAATAGTTACTCTCCGGTTGTGAATTTCCGAGGACACCTAAAAAGGCCGGTCCGTCCGCCGACACACTCGCAGTCGTGTCATGACAGTCACAATTGTCTTTTTGCGTATCCCTAATTGTGACCCTCGTTCCTGTCTGTTGCAAAAGGTCAATCTTATACGGTTGGACATATCTTAAAGTTCAGGTCGCCAATGACCTTGAGGGTTTCACCTTCAGCGTCTAGAAGCTTACGGCTTTGGATTCTTACCGAAGACAAACTTCGCAAAATCCTGCAGATATAATGAGAATGAAATCTGATTTTTACTCGACTGCCAATGGAGGAGGGTAGGTAATGTTTTTCGGGTGTATGTATGTCGCCTCCTATAGCCTAAATGACTTTATGGATTTTGATGTATGAGATATCATTAAATTCGTCATGATAACGGGAGTGTCAAGATTCCCACGGGATAAGGAGATATGAGATTTATATAGAGGTACGTTTGTCACTTGACAAGAAGATAATAAAATTTTGATTGTTTGATCTCATTGTTTGATGGATCTCATTGAATGTCGGAATCGACGGTATTTGTCGTTTAATTAATATCTGAGGCACAAACTAGCATTTCACAACCAAAAAATATACCTTTCATATCTATTACCTTGTTTCTATTTTGTTCGCAGCGGTACTAAGACATAAACTCAGCATTTCACCACCGAAATTATTCATTTGTTCCAAATTATTTTGGGAAACAAATGGTGATGTTCTCGAAAGTTTAGAAGCCGTAAAAACACTAATAACTTTGGACAATGTCCCAGCAAATGCTATAAAAGTAAAGTCACTGACTTCAAACCCTTCCGACGTGGAACGTTCGTGAAAGTCAATCCTTTCCTATCTTTAAGAAATTTGTCAAGGAACATTATTCTTCTCTCCTTTAGTTTTATTTTGTCATCACTGTATTATCTTTATTATATTATAATTATATTTTTATGTTAGTATATAGTATTTATTTATTTATTTGTATATTTATGTATTATATTATGTTTATGTACGTATTTTCTATTTTGTACTATTAAGTAGGTATATTTATCTAGCATATAGGTGCACACTTCGCCTGCCTTGATATGAATTAAATAGTTATTTTATGGGGTTTGCTGGAAGAGATCTCTCTTAGAGATAAGTCACGCCCTTTGTGTTTCACATATTTTTTTGTATAAGTTTGTATTATAATGTTTGTGTACAATAAAGAGTTAATAACGTTTTGAACCTGTTAAAGTTGAAGGGAAAGTGGACACGGCTTTTCTTCTATACTCTTTGGGAACCACTGTCATGCCAAAGGGAGTGCAGTTGATGCATCTAAATTGCATTCTCAATAGTTTGCCCGACGAGTAAGTAATCATCATCATCATCATCAGCCTATTAATGTCCCCACTGTTGGGGCACATGCCTCTCCTTGTACAAGGGGATACGGGCCATGATCCACCGAGCGGGCCCAGTGCTGATTAGTGGATTTCACACGCCTTCGGAAACTTTTAATTTATTCAGACATGCAGGTTTCCTCACGATGTTTTCCTTCACCGTTAGAGTAGTCGGTAAATGTACGTAAGTCTTCGAAAAAATCGGAAAAAGTCATTGGTACATGGTTTCGAACCCGGACCTCCCGCATGGGAGTCCGGCGTCCTAGCCACCGACGCTCTAATGAGTAAGTGACGGAGTGCTAATTTTGTAAAGTATATTTTTTTGTGACAGTTGGTTTTGGTTTTGGCGAATTATTTCGTTAGTCTGTCTGTTTGTGAAGGCGAATCTCGGATACGGCTGAGCGGATTTTGTTCCGGTTTTTATTGATGGATAAGTATAAATTGATTCCCGAGAATCTTTGACGATAGCAGACATAGGATAGACTTTTTATTTCATCAGATCGTTAGTTTTCTTATGAAACGGGGTTTGCCAAGAAAACCTTTGTAAGACTGCGAAGTTAAAAAGTTTCTGCAACATTCATTGTGCTGCGACAGAGTGAAACGTGAGTTTTTCCTTCACGAGTTCTTTTACTCGTTTCATCCCAATTCGTAACTAAGTTTTGCAACCAGTTTTAAAATATCTAGGGAAAGCCTTCATTTTAGGATTTTAGTTGCATATCTACTTTTGGTTCCTTGGTAACATTAAAATGCAGATTTGTTATTGTACAATTACGCCTTTGGTACACTGCAGCGATTTTGAGACGGAAGCGGACCGAATTGATATAGGGTTTGGCTATGGGTTTCGTTTCAAAATCGCGGTGACTTCCTCCCTCGTAGATAACCAAGTTTGATAACTAGTGCGCTAATGACGTTATAGCTAAGAGCTAAGGCCCTAGCGCGCACTACGATTTTGGTTATTGCGACACGATTTTAGAATCGCGCTGTAAATTATCGCAGAAAGTTCAGTGCGCGCACTGCGATTAAAATATCGCTGGACTGCTCATTTTCAACATGGATTTCGTATAGATTACTTGTCTTTTTTTATTTTTTATTTACTACTAAACCCGCATTTGACCTCGATCTCGCCTGATGGTAAGCGACGATGAGGTCGACGATGGTGCATGCGGGCCTGCATGCGGGTGCATGCGGTGCATGCGGGCCTATTCACTCTGGCCTTGAAGATCCCAAGGTTGTAGGTTTCGGGAAATACAGACGCCGGCAGGCTGTTCCATTCCTTAGCCGTTCGCATAATGAACGAAGAAGCAAATCGCTGTGCTTATAGTAACTTCGGAATGGCTATAACCTTTACTCTTACGTAGGTGTTATGGAGGTTAAACATCCCGATCCAGCCTGTTCTGCAGACTGACACTGGATAAGATTAATCGAGAGATTGGAGGCGATAATGTAAGGTGACACTAGATTGCTCAGGGGACGATTGATGGCTTAAGATGTTTGGGTGGGCGACCTCCCATCCTCGAAATGTAGATATGTGATAATATTGAGCTTGGATTTGTTAATCTTGGGCTTGGGGTACTACGGCTGGAATATCTTAACTTATCTTATGATAAGGGCCGGGAATAACCCAGCGGCACTTCGGCCCTTGAGGATCTTTTGTGCCAAGCCCATTTTACACACTGGTCATCTCAGTGTGCAGGTTTCGTCACGATGTTTCGAGCAGTCGGTAAATGTACGTAAGTCTTCGAAAAATACGAAAAACTCATTGGTATTCGCACTGTACGGTTTCGAACCCAGACCTTCCGCATGGGAGTCCGGTGCCCTAGCCATTGTGCCACCGACGCTCTACGGCTGGAATAATTAAATGCTAAATGTTTACAGGCGATTATTTCGTCACTGATAAAGATATTAAAACATTTCAACTGATATTGCTAGTAGATCACCTACCAAGTCCATTTTTTTAATTTCTTAACAGGCAAAAGTGCAAAATCTAAATCTAAAATGTTTTTTTTTGTTCGGCTTAAGGTCCACTTAAAGTTGTCTGGAAGAGATCGCTCTTAGCTAAAAGACCAGATTGTATTAATCGTTTCGTACGCACTGTATCACACTATTTTTGCAATAAAGTGTTGTGTTGTGTTCATTCATTCATGTTTAAGAAGCACTCAAAATAAGTAAATTTGAACACAAGCTTACCTACATAAAATGTTTTTCTAATTAGTGAAAATATGAATGGCTCTGGAGATATTCACAAAAATTCGATTAAATAAAGTGGTTGCCAAACGTCTCTACCCATTCGAAAAGACAAAAGTTATTCCGCATTCCCAGAGTGCATGTGAAGATGTACAATTCTAAATCCAAACGGAAAGACATTCCGCTGGATAAGTATTGCAAACACGCTACGATAATGTGGCTACAGTTACACCGTCTGCCTTCACTTACTCTTCATGTGCTCTTAAGTTCTTTATAATAAGATAGATGATTATTTAAGTGTCATGCTTAAGTATACATTATTCCAATAGGCATTCCAGTCCTGCAATCCAGTGGCTACTTCCGAATCCAGTAGCTACTTCATCTTTCATCGATCCAGCAAAAAATACATTTCAGTTTATTGGGATTTCTATTTTTCATTCCGCTGGAAGTAGCAATAGGATTGCGGGACTAGAATGCCTACCTACTTTAGTCTTTTTCACATAGAAAGGCACGTCGAACTTTTATAAAAACCTAAATAAAATACGAGTTCTCACCGATGAAAGTTGGAAGTCTTCCGATTAGTATCGGCTGAGTCACAGAGAGTACACAGAGGAGGACTTCCAACTTTTATCAGTGAGAATCCGTATTTTATTTAGGTTTATATAAAAGCTCGACGTGCCTTTCTGTGTGAAAAAGACCATAGATTAATGTGAACTTAGCATCAAAGTTGTCTGGCGTTTATGTTCCTCCGGTTTCTGCGCCATTTGATGTAGTTATTTTCACTTAAAAATATTTAAAAAATTGTGCGTTACGAAGCGATCTATTCCTATTATATCTCAGGGAGTAAAAAAAAGCATTTGATGTTCCTGGGTAGGTAGGCGAGTGAATAGATAAGCGACCCTTTTTTGCGGCTGTTAATGTTCCTCCGGTTTCTCCACGGTTTTATGTAAATGTTTTTACTAAAAATTGTATTTAAAAAAAGTGTCCGTTACTAAGCGATCTATTCCTATTATATATCAGGGAAAATATAAAAAAGCATTTGATGTTACTGGTAGGTAGACGAGTGAATAGATAAGCGAACCATTTTTTTGGCTGTTAATGGGAGTTAAAACGGCTTAGTCATAGCTTTCTAATACTTACTTACCGTAGGGTTAGTGGCCAATCTATTGTCAGAGTTGTTCACGTTCAGACATGGCTTAACGACTGCTGTCAAACGACAACAACCGGGACCGACTGCTTAACGTGCTCTCCGCGGCACGGAGGAGCTCAGATGAAATATACCAACGTTGCTTAACCTGCACGATCACTTTCGGACCGTGCTCGCAACTAGGCTACGAGCTTTCTAATGAAAGGTAATCACAAGAATCGAGAAAGAAATCTCTACGCGGTGTTGGTATTCCGGGCTATATCGTTAGTTTGGCGAATTCTTTCAGCAAGTTTAACAATCCTTTTCGGTGTAAATAAGGCTTGCTTTCAGGACGTAAGCAAGTGAAGGCAGGTACCGGAACAAATGTGTTCAGTTGCCTTTGCTCTCAACGACGAATAACGAGGTTGATGTCGGTTGAAGCATATAAAATGTATCTAATAAAATGTATGTAATTTGAATATTAATTTTTTGAATAAAGAGCAGAAGATCCCAACCGCAAGCATACGTGAAACGAAGAATGACATAGAAGAAGCAAGAGAAGCGTGTCAAGACAGAGATTCGTGACGCTCCATTCTCTCTACCTGCCCCGCAAGGGACATAGCGTGAAGTTATGTATGTATGTAATTTGAGTTATACCTCGCCTTTTTTTTACTCATTATTATAATCGCTCCCACTAACATCTTGGGATGATGGGGAGATACGCACACACACACACACAATCACACAATATGTATCACTAGTGCAATTTATTTATTTATTATTGGCAAATTCTTACCTAAATTCTTCACATAAGTATTTAATATTTTTAGTTTTTAATTATTATTTTTTACGCACTATCACTATCGCTCCCACTATCATCTTGGGATAATGGGGGGGAAATGAAAAACAGCGCTGCATATTTGGTACCCGAGTATGTCAGCATTTGCTGAATAACCCCCCTTTTGCCAAATATACATAATGCTTTGTGATCTGTTTGTTCTGTATTTGTAGTCTGTTGTTTTCTATTTGTGCAATAATGTGTTTTACTTTTTTTTTACTTTTTTACAACTCGCAAATGGTCGTGATCAGTAATTTACATTCCGCGATTGCTTTAGTTAGACGATTATTATTGGCCTATTTTTCGATGTCATCTTATTGAACGAGATGGCAATATTGAAACTCATACACACGGAAATTTTAAGTAGGTACTTATACTAGCTTCATGCTCATACATTAAAATTGATAGCTATCACTTTAGAATAAGTATAATTATTTGCGATTCTAACCGGCACTAGGGGTGAAGTAATAAAATGACGGGAATCTTATCTTACCTTATGATAGGGCCGGGAATAACCCAGCGGTACTTCGACCCTTGAGGATCTTTTGTGCCTACCCCATGTTACACACTGGTCATCTCAGTGTGCGGGTTTCCTCAGGATGTTTTCCTTCACCGTTAGAGCAGTCGGTAAATGTACGTAAGTCTTTGAAAAATACGAAAACTCATTGGTACATGGCACTACACCGTTTCGAACCCGGACCTCCCGCTTGGTAGTCCGATGTCCTAGCAACTGTGCCACCGACGCTCTAAAGATAAGATAAGATGCGTCTTAAGAATAGGCCTTAATTTAGTCATGTCATAAAAATGGAAATATTCTAGCCTGTCTATAAGATCACCTCTTTTTCATTTATGAACATAAACAACTGGAATAAACCACAAAGAACATTACAAACATAAAACTTTCCCCACAGTTTTCTTTCGCACTTCCTTTCTCACAAGATATTTATTTACTAGAATTTTACGGAGCTAAGTTCATACATAAATAAAGCTAAAAGCTCCATATTAAATTATTTTTTAAATATTGAATTTTCTTAATACATTTTCTAGGAGGGGCTCTCAAGTCAACGTATGGCGAAGATTAATGCCAGCTTACAGCTGCCGTTCTGAGTTATTGCGTTAGAGTAGTTTGCTGAAGTTAAGTGGAGATTAATAGAATTCAACGTGCGAGTGTTTTTAGGGCAAAATTCAGCAGTCTTAGTCTGAGAAAAATTTACAAATCATGACATTGAATAAAAAGACTCAATATTCAATAAAAGATTAAAGTTATATCTTCTTAACAAATGTTTCTATTCACTGCAGGAGTTTTTTGATGATAAAACCAATACCTAACTATAAAATCAATTATAACTTATAATGACATTTAATTTAATTTATCCCGTTAGCAATTATTACTTTTATAATTTATTATAATCTCTTATTTTATATTGCGGTGCCCTACTCAGGGTTTCATGTATGATCATATAATATATATTTTTAAGACCAATTGTTACACATGAAAAGCAATAAATGGTATGAGTATGAGAATCGACGATACCTAGTTTTATTTTATCTCTTTAATAAAATATTATATTTTTATTTATCTTTAGCTTCAAGAGCATCGGTAGCGTCGATTCTAGAATTATGGATCGGATGGTCTTCGAAGCAAAATGTCCCTGTTGACCAAACCACCGCAATGTAAAACGTCAATGGGAGCAAAACTTCCACAATAGGAGATAATCCTGCAATGTTTTACCACTAGATGCGCCACTAGCACAATAGTACGTAGCCAATCAACATGTAGATACGTTCCTTTCCACCATATCTTTTTTTTATCCTTCAGACTCGCGACACGATCAACAGATTTTTTAGGTTTGCTATTTTGAAATAGTCATATGATGCCATGATATCATCACAATTTTACTATAGCTTTGAGAAATTAAATTAAATTAACCCAAATAACGAGAAATTTGTAATATCTTCAAAAATAAGGTTTAGTTTTGCTTTTCTGTTAAAGGAGCTAGTGGCTCCATCATCTACTACATCTATCTACTAGCTTTGCGTTTTATGTCCTATTAAAAAGGTAGGTACTATTATTTACAGAGTAAAAATTTTCAAAGACTTTTACTTACATTTACCGACTGCTCTGACGGTGATGGAAAACATCGTGAAGAAACCTGCACACTGAGATAACCAGTGTGAAATGGGGAAGGCAATGGAAAACCACCTCATTTAATCTGCCATGAGAGTCGTTTTATGTGATTGATTCCTTAGAATGGTCACGACCCCCAGCAATGAGGAGTACGACTTAGAAGAAGCTTCCTGCAATAATTTACTGTACTCGTATCACGGAGTAGTTGCGATTCCGGTAATTTGATTGCGTCCCCTCCTAGCAAAGGTTAGAATCTCAAAGAGTTCTTTGAGATTCTATATTATAAACTGATACAGCTCTGTTAAATGTTGCTCTGTTTCTCTTCAATGTATGAGTTTCAATATTGCCATCTCGCTTAATAAGATGACATCTCTGGAGAAATGGGACAGCAAGCAATCGCGGACTGCCAATTACCGATCGCAAACGAGTAGCAACGTTTAATATAACAATCTTCCGCCACATTTAAAACTAAAACTAATTTCGCATGAAAAAAGTCATTTGAATTTTCATAATCAAAATGAAAGACAAACAAAGTGATTGATGGTTACTCGACTTCTTTATTCATTTGATGTATTCGGAAAATGAATAAAAATTTTTTTTTCCGGAAATGGGTATTGGATTAGAATGATTGATGTATTCGCATCGGATGACACCGCTTCCTCAATAGAATCGTTCGATTCGGAAATCTGATAGAGTTTTGACGTATTTGAATTGTACTGATAAATCATTTTTGTGGCTTTTAACTTTAACTATAGTTAGAAGGGAGATGTTGCGGAGATAATCTTCACAACTGGGGGTTTTCCAGCGATCAAGTAAAGTGTGAGTGTGGTGTCTCCCCTCAAACTATGGAGCACTTGCTCTGTTGTCCCGCGTGTCCGACCACCTGCACGCGGGAGGACCTTTTCGAGGCCAACCAGAGGGCTATCGATGTGGCTGCCTTTTGGTCGGGAAAAATTTAATTCGGATCATCAACACGAAAGAAGAAGAAGGGGAAAACGGAACCCTATTGCTGTCGCTCTGCCGTCCGTCTGTCTCTCACGCGCTTCTACCTCGTAAGTCAAAATTTTACTCTTTTTAATTGAAATTGAAAACGTTTATTTATCACTGTAAACACCAGAATATAGAACACAATACAGAAGTATACAAAGATTAATACATGCAGCACGAAACATCTGGTGTGGCACAGGGCCAAAAATAATAACGTAATACATCATTACGTTATTATTACTATCATTATTAATCATTATTTTACGTTACCATATTTAACGAAACTAATTATTTGACAATACAAAAAATGTACGAAAAACTAATTTGACAAATTGAATGTCGTGCCGACTATATATTTAATATGACAGCTAATAATGAAAACAATTTACAGAAAGTGAACTTACATAAATCACATAAAAATGAAACGTCTCAGATGCAGGGGTGCGATTCTCCCAGCAACGATTTGGACAATAAGAATAAGAATAGTTTATTTATGCGGTAAGATTACAAAGAATTATAGTCCATACACCAGTAGGAACTTAAGCATATGTACTAAATAAAATACCATATGTATACTTAATAAAAGTTTAGTCAGCATTTAGTGGGTATTTTGTGATTCAATATACAAAAAAAATCATAATTCGTGACCACTCTGATAAAAAGTTAACGATTTAAACGATGGGAAGCTGGGGAAATGCTTCTGAAAATATATCGCGTGTACGACAGACCACTGGGTTTCTGGATATGATGATTGGATCTAGATTTTGTTCGTCACGAGCTGGATTTTGTGTCCTTTGGAGACATTACACAACAGAATAAATAAACATTACAGCCGAAATTTAAAAAAAATATTCTTAGTTTTCATTCCTATACTTACTAGTTTAATTTTCTTTATGTATGACCTTCACCTTAAAAAGTTGTTTAATTACGTCTAGTCTATATTATCTAGACAAAGAAAGTTCTCTATAATTATTAAAAAGATAATAGGTTATTATGGTAAGGCAACCACTTACATACTCGTAGTTACAATTGACAAAGGCATAATCTAAGGCCTGAGGCTTCTTTGACAGAAAGCTGTGTTTGAATTTATTATTGAATTTTATATTGCAGAATTGAGAATACCATAATGGGGGAGTGCCCCAGCAATACCTATATTTGACTGAGGCTCTACTCATATAACATATAATTTTACACACTACACTCATTATGTTCTTCAGAGTCGTTATTAATTAACACTTAACTTCCCACAAACACACACCCACTCACCCTACACTACAGATACACACTTACATTATTACACGGTCCCACACAACACGTTGTGTGTGAGGGTGGGGGTGTGTTAGGACACACCCCCACACTCTTAAACATTATCTTTCCTATTATCAGGTATATTCTAAATTTATTTTGATTAACTTGTTACAAGTTCCTTTTAGGCATAGTATATAGTTACTAATGTAATGTTATAAGATGAAAATAAATACTTTTTGATATTTTTTTTGACATAATGATGGTCAGGCGGGGGGCCTGAACACTTTTTTATTTGTTTATTGACAATCAGTTAATCAAATAGTAATGAAATCAAATTAATACTCATACCATACGTGCATATTATTAACTTTAACATTAAGTTTAAAATTTATTAATTTATTTTATAAATATAAACGTATGTACGTTTTATAACGTTTAATTATTTAATACAATATTAATTTTTTATTACAATTATGTACGTCAGTGCAAAAAACAGAATACAAACAAACAATTGTGTATAAAAATCTTAATTTTTAAGTAAAAACAGTTTTTTTTGTCAGGCGTATAACAATAATATGTTTCATAAGACTATCCGCTGTAGTGCATCACTTTAAACATGGCCTAACTCTTAAACGCAATCGGGTCATGCCATGATTAAAAGATGGGTATTGATTTTACATGGCGCCCAGCAAATATGCTAATTCCACCTAGCCTAGCTTTCTGCTGTTTGTTTAGAACCTACCTGACACAGATAACGGAAATTCGAGATACAATATAATAATTACATTGATTTGTTGTTGATATCCCATCTGCTCGTACGAAGCGATTTGCTTCTTCGTTCATTATGCTAACGGCTAAGGAATGGAACAGCCTGCCGGCGACTGTATTTCTCGAAACCTACAACCTTGGGATCTTCAAGGCCAGAGTGAATAGGCATTTGCTGGACCCGCATGCTCCATCGTCGACCTCATCGTCGCTTACCATCAGGCGAGATCGAGGTCAAATGCGGGTTTAATAGTCAATAAAAATAATAATTTAGTCCTAGCAGCCGAAGGTTTTCAAATGTGCAATGGACAGGCGAGTAGACTGCTTAGCGAGCTTTTTACCCGACTGTCCCAGGGGGAGGGTAATGTTTTTCGGGTGTATGTACTAATGTGTCTTTGTTCCTTTGTCGCCTCCTGTAGCCTAAACGGCTTGATGGATTTTGGTATATCAAAAATTGTTATATTCGAAGGGTGCTACTGACATTTTTTTTATTTTTATTTATAAGGGAAATCTACAGCTATTAACAATTATGAAATTACATATGTATTAAACATAAAGAAGGCCAATTACAGATTTCCTCGTTTTTATATGACTTGTATACCTACAGAACGCGGTTAACTTTAGACTAATAATATAGAATTAACATGAATATTTCATACATATTTACCACGAGTATTAACTGTTGTATGTAAGTACTAGTTAACTTGTACAATTCAGCGCCATATCTTCATATTTTTATTATCTATATGTTTATACAGTCGATCGAGTTTCAAGTATTGTAAGAAATGTGGTTTTATGAAAATAAGGACTGCTATGTCACCGACCTGAAACAACTGATATTTTTCAGAGAATAATTTACTCCTATTCAGTTACAAAGACACAAAGACTTGTTTATTTGTTTTTGTAATATATTTGTTTTGTTTTTGTCTCCTGTACCTAGTTGTTAGTATGTGTGTGTCGGAAATAAATAATCTTTTTTTCTTCTTTTTTTCTTTCTTTATTGTCTCTGTCCCTAGTGGAGTCCCGGGTGGGTGTGGTAATGGATGACATCGATCGACGTCGATTAAGAACAGTCGATCGACATTTTATTACTACACCAGCCCGATTGCTCGATTTTATGGATTCGTCATGTTTTGACCGTGGATAGATGACAGAATACGGCTCTCGCGTGGTCGATCGTATATTTTATCGACCGGTATCCGTTGATCAGCAATAGCTACCTCATCCACGTCGATCGACAACATGACGTGGATCGACGATTGACGACATCGGTTGACGTCCAGTCGGGTGGGTGTGGTAACACCCTAAGATGTTTTATCTTTTATTATATTTGGGTAGCTTACACCCTTATTTACAAGTTACATATACATATATAAAAACAATAGCCAAAACAATAAGCATCCACAGTTAATGTGAAATTAATAATAAAACAACTCTCAATCTAGTAACCATGTACATGTACAATCGCGTTGTCTAGCGCCGCTAATCGAAAAAAATAATACATAACATTACTGTTTTAAAAAAAAACTTATCGAGTTACACTTCAACAGGATAATAAATTATATGTTATGATGAATTCAATTTCAGTAATCACCGATATATCCAATTAATAACGGATTCCAGAACGTATATACAGGGTCAGTAAAAGTTGATAGTTCAACTGCGTATGGGTGATACTAAGCCGAGTGGAAAATTGATTTTAATGTCAAGTAAATGTCCCAGAGTTTTCGAGATATTTGAACTTTTTTTAATTTTGAAAAACTGTCACCCGTTGTAGTGAGTAAGATTGAAAGAGGGATGAACAGTTTGGACGATTTATTCCAGAATAATGAATGAAACTAGAAAAATAAAAACGGTGTACTTATAAATTACGAATTGCAGTGTGGATACACTGCCTAATTGTTCTAATGCAGTTTCATTTTAGCATATGATGTGTGTTATTTATTTATTTATTATATTTTTTGATTATATGTTAATTATTATATTTCTGTATATATTATAGTATTTATGTAATATTATTACTACTGCTTTGCAGCTTGCAAAGGTTTGCATTTTTATTATTGTTATTTATTTATTTGAGGGTAGTATCTATTTCATACGCCTTTTGCACCCGTATATTATGTATCTTATGTTTTTTCCATCACCTAAAGGTTGCCTGGAAGATACCGCTTAAAGCGATAAGGCAGCCTTCTGCACATTATATTTTACCTCTCTTTATGTTGTATGTTTTGTTTATGTCCCGGGTGTGCAATAAAGTATATTTGTATTGTATTGTATTGTATAAAGAAAAAGTGAATGGAAACGGGAGATAGAGACCAGACCTAGAAGAACCAACAACGACCAGATTGCGGATGTTCTGAACAATGGTCATGTGAGGTCAACCACTAACCGAAGAGCGTGTATGAAGCGATCAATCAATCAATCAATCATTTATTTGTCAGAATACACAATCTTACAGGTCCTATATGTCGCAGTATTCACCCTATTTAAAAGGCATACAAAATAATGTTTACAATATTACTATTACTTCATACATAACAAATATCAAGAACATAATAATGAATAGTCAAACATAACAATACCTATTTAATATTTATGGTTATTATACTCCTTAATGCTAATGAACGTTCAAGAAGCCGTTTTGACAATTTAGTTTTGAAGAGTTTACCTTCTAACAACCTCGTATCCTGAGGTAATTTGTTGTACATCAGAATGCACTTGTTATAAACATTTTTTTTGTAGATATACATGTGACACGGGGGCTGCCATAACATGTTCATTCATTTTGGTCTAGTTTGCCTTATGGGGATATCACTCCGCGATTGATGAGTGTCGGAGAATTGAGAACGGTTTGTCAGGATTGTTGCAAAGTGGAATTCTTTAGTCTCTGTCTACCCCTTTGAGAAACAGGCGTGAGTTTATGTACAAGTATGTACAAGGATTTTAAATTCACCCTATGTAGATTTGCTCGCTAGAGAAGTTTTATATCTATGGAAACAGTGTATACCAGACGGCGCATGCGCTGTTAGCATTATCCTATACATTAGTCGGGCATTGATTGAAATGTCCAATGTATGAAAATATATGCCCTACCCGTGGCTTGCTGTCAGTGCTCACATTATTGTTCTAGTAGTCATTTTCCTGTGTTTATGTATGTATGCTGATACTCTTGCTTACTGAAGGTTTATTTTCAGTCTGTTTTTTACCGAACACCATGTATACTACAGGTAGCAGTAGATAATGTTAGATGTATGTTGTGGGTATGTATGATCTAGTAATTATTTTCGACACGCAATGTGAGCCATGATAGTTGATATGACAATCGATTTACTTTTACACAATTGTAGGACATTGCTCGTGTAATATATAAAATTAAATATACAGATGTAATTAATGTCAAACATTTATCGGTAAATTATTTATTAATAATTTTATTAATTCCAGAATCGTAGTCATGGTTACTTATCACAGAAATCGAAACAGTGCGAGCGGCATTAGCGCCCTTTCAACATCTTTTATTTATTGATGTAGTCCTAGATTATGTGTGGTCGATCACTTTGTATCTCAACGTAGGTACTTTTCAATTTTCGTGTTGTGTCGTGTTACAGAAACGGGTACAGTACGATTTTTGTGGGTCCAATTCGCTTAAATTACAACGTTTGTAGTTATATTTCTAACCAATTTCAATTTAGTTTTCGTTCCAATTCTATTTGGACACCAAATCGCATTCTGCTGACGCATAACTCTACCACTGCCACCTTTCGATTTACTATCGATCGGGCAAAAGTACCTTGGGAGGAACTTATGTTTGATTATTATATTTGACAGTTGAAGCGTTTTGTTACCGTTCGACTGCGATTCAGTATAAACTAAACGTTTTATTAGAATGCACAAATACGTTACTGTTCGATCGATCGTTGACTCGATTAGAACTTAACTGAAATGGGATCGTTAGTGGATATTAGCATACGAAATACGTCATAACGATGCAGTTTAGATTCTATTTAGTTACGTTGTATTTAGTGAAATCGATCTCCTGGTCATTTTGTGACCTGTGATTTTAGAACGGGTGATTATGGCACCATTTTGGGACCGGTATTTTCCAGACATAGAACATTTGGGGACCAAGTTAGTAGTAATTTTAAGGAGTGTAAAGTATCCATGGGGCATATCGTAAACATCGCCCATTAGAGAAGTAATGACGACTAGCTAATAGCTAGGAGCCATCGATTGTTGTAGATGGAGTCTATGAGAATTTTGTCATATCGTCAACTTAGCTCTAATTTAGAATATTGCTATAATTTTTGATAACAGCTTAGGAATAGTAGTTCATGCCATTGCCAACAACTCTTTTAATCAGAATGAAGGATAGTAAACAGTGCCTTGTCAAGCTTGTAATGCGAGGTGCAGTCAAGCGTCATTCATAAGCGGATAACCAAAGTACTTCGGTTGTTTCAGGAATAATAAATTTTGTCAATTCCTTACCAAAAATCATTTGAACTTAGTATAAATGGTTTACTACAAACATGTAAAAAGGGCCCTAGTGGCCCCGTGGTCCCTATTTTCATCCCTTAATCTGTCCTACCCCTGAATCGATTTGTTTCCCTCCCAATTCCTACGAATATTTTTGATGTGTCAGTGGTTCCAGCCTGCTCCTCGTCAGGTGAGTATCTATCATACCCCTAAGTTTTTACAACCCCCTGCAAATCGACGGGAAAACGGTCGCCTATCGATTTTAAAAAGGGAAGAACCAAAATTCGTAGGGTTTACTCTGAACCCACCGATAGCGGCCGATCCCAGGCTGTGCACCCTCTTAGCTCCAGGGTGAACACAATTTCGGAACAGTACGTTACCAATAGTACTTTAGTCACAAATAACTCTAAATTAAAAATTTACGAAACCCTGACATACCACTGTGAAGATCCCCTTACTTTTTCCTGGCCATCATCAGGTTCCCAAGGTGTGGGAAGGTCACCATTGTCATAAACACTTGAGCTCAATCTCGAACCACCTAACTGTTACCGTTCCAGATATCATCCCAAGATAGGTACTCCAAGATCTTACAACCACTGATCCAAGATCTTGGAGTACCTATCTTGGGATGATATCTGGAACGGTAACAGTCGGACTATACAGTATGTTCTTAGCTAAGAACATTCAACAGTTTAGACCTGCGGCGTCTGAAGGCGAGGGGGACGCTCCTGGCTTCGCCCTACGCGGAGCTCGGCCTTCGGTCTCGCCATGACTATCTAAAAATTCCTAGCTCCACATCATTTTCTTTTTGTTTGGCCGCCATAACGTCACGTAATATAACGTCATTTATTATTAGTAATATTAATTTGTTTTTGAGCTCTAAAAACATTTATGTTGACATTTGTATACTAAATTGTAGAGTATAGAGGACTAGATTGACTTACTTAGGTATTTTACCTATATTCATAAATAAATGAATTATGAATTATTATGTTTTCACTTTACAAATATGTATGAATTCTTTTTACTGTTAATATTTTGTTGTTTTCTTCAGACAACTCTATCTACAGATATCGTTGCTGGGAGTGGATTAAAGTCCTCTTTTATTTCCTTGGGCGGCCGCACTTGAGAAATAAAACTTTTATGTTCTTTTCATTGGAGTTATTGTTTGATGGAGCTGAGCTATAGCGAGCAGAAAGCTTTGAAACTGGGCTGAATGTATAGTTACAGTAAATCAAAGTGGGATTTTAATGGTTAGATGTCTTTTTTAAGGATGATGGAGATTTTTGTAGCGTAATAAAATCCCCATGAAAGTAAAACCACTTAAAGTAGAATTTCTACTCCCATTTCCTATTTGGACAATAGGAAACCACAGTCAGTAACACAAAGTGGTTCATAATAATTATAAAAATCAACATTGTAAATGAATTCCGTACTTCTTTTCAAATCAAAAGAAAGGCTTATAAAAGTTTTTTATAATTTCACAACCAGATAATAATCAAATCCACTCAGATCCCCAAAATCATTGAATTTACGAAACAATTTATGAAGGGCAAATTGTTTTGAGTTCTGACATGCTCCTTTATCTTTTTGTAACTTTTATAATTGGAAAAATATTTTCCTTTGTGAACTGCCGCCGCAGCTTACCGCGGTGAGGTTGGGGAACAGAAATACGAGTAAATGGTTTGTTTTACTCCAAACATCATACTTATTACCTAATTCAAATTTTACTGAAAAAACAATAAGAGAAAAACACTTCGCCCGTATTTTAATTTTGTTTGTACAGTGAACCACAAGCTATAGTATACCATGTGTCAAAAACCTTCGATTAAATGTCAACCTTATGCCTGCGCAATACATAATACATTTCAGATTCTCATATTTTGACTTATCATGTGTGATTTAACGTCTTGTACCAACGCAAATCCTGATAATTTTTTTGTATGAAACCAAACCATAGACAATTCGAGTTAACCCAGGGTTATCTTTCCCCTGACGAAGCGGAAGTCATGCGCAAGCGTTCTCGCGGCTTCGCCGTCAGGCGGTGCGCAGGAACACCGGGGGTTTTTTGGCCGGTAAAAGTCTTAACCTCTAAATAACCTCTTCGTCTCCCCCTTGCGACGAAGAGGTATGCATGAGCGTTACCCCTCGTAAAAAAGGGTTATCTAGCCCGGGTTATTATAAACATTTAACCCGCAGCTAAAGAGCAAGCGGCATAAGCTGTTTAAAAATCATGAGATATATGTACAAGGTGTAAACAAGCAAATTGATAGTTTCGGTAGGTAATATAATAAATTTACTAGGGATATCCAGCGGATAGCCGAAAGTTTTCATATTTAATAATGGATTCATTTGGCTGCCGAGCGGTCGTCGTGGGTCGCAAGGAACGTGATATTGGATATTTGGGCTGAGCCGGACCTCAGGCCACCTGCCCTTGAACCCCTAATAATAAATGAGGCCGTGAATTCATAGACGTTTAAATTATCTATTGAGAATTTTCAGCATTTTGGGGTGCCTTAACTATGCTTTTAAAAAAATATTTAAATGTCTGATGCATAAATACTTGAGTTACAAGAAACGCCCCTTTCTTAAGTCTCATGTTATTTTTATCTAGAGCTACGGCGTAGAAAGGGATAGCATTAAGTTTCTTTCTTTTTATAGGATGTTAATTTTGTATAGGAATCGATAGTACCAAAGAATATATAATTTACTACGTACATATTATGCATTGACTGTGAAAGATTATTATTTTCTATTTGCGGTTCTTCAATTGCATATGCATGTGATTCATTTGTGTGTGTGTGTGTGTGTGTGTGTGTGTGTGTGTGTGCGTGTGTGTGTGTGTGTGTGTGTGTGTGTGTGTGTGTGTATAATTTTAAACCGTTTTTTAATTTTTATAGCTGAACTGGCCAATATTTTTTATGATGACGTTTGCGACAATAAACATTCCTTTATGTAGTCCTACACTATTTAATGAAATATTGATATTTGAATATGTTTGCTCACAAATCTTCGGTATAGCCTCCGATTCTAAATTATCGGAGCCGAAGTCGGAGTTAGAGGTGTAAAATCAATCGGAAGATCCAACCTTTCGGAGTCGGAGTCGAAGCTCCGTAACATCCCTACTGTAAACTGTCTCGCTGTAATTTAAAAACTTGTCTTAGAACCAGTTTTTAATACAATACCTAATTCAACGATTTTTACTACCATTATAATTTATCAGGATTTATAACAAATATAAAAATCTCGGAAATAAAATTCCCAAAATAAATTACAGTAGACTTTGTGACCATTATATTTTGTATATTTTGACATTCGTACATTTCGCCCAATTGTGGATTTTGACACGTTGACCATCTAGTCCCGGAACCGTACAGAAATTCAAAGATTTCTTACTACCATTATATTATTATTTTTATCAGGATTACAAATATGAAAAGCTTGGAAATAAAATCCCCAATATTGTAGAACAGAAAAGTTACGTATTTTTCAAAGCACTCGGGAGTTTTCCGCCATCTGCGTAATCCTCAGGCCTTAGGGGGTGATTTATTAAAGCGTTAGAAATATCATGTGACAAATTACACGATCCATCGACAAATTATCCAACGATGTCACGTGCGTTTGTGACCCCGACTTGTTACGCACTGAAAAAAAACGGTCCAGATTAAATCACAGATTTTTTCATAGAAAAAAAAAATACTTCTATTTATAGTCTACGGCACGATTGAAACGGAAAACCGGACGTTATCTCATGGTCGTCATCATAGTCTCATCGGGGTAATACTAACAGTCACACTATCTTGTCACACCAGTGTGACAGTTAGGATTTTTTTCCTATAAAAGACGTAAGTGAAAATAAAAAAATATAAAAAAATACTTACATAAGACGACCCGAAAAAGAAATTAATTATCAGGTATTTACTAATGTAGGCATTACCCACCCTGGGTTTAATTCCCGATCCCCTTACCGCTAATGTAAAGAGGTCTCGGGTTCGACTTGGGAAGTGGTCATCATGGGACGTAACATAATTGGAAAAACAAAAGACGATTGGCAAAAAAGTACATGTACATACGCCTCGAAATGAGAATTCTTTTTGTCGTCGGTAAAAACTGGTGTGACTGTTAGGAAAAAAAACTCCTAACTGCCACACTGGTGTGGCAGGATGGTGTGACGGTTAGTCATACCCCGTCTCATCGTCCTGTTAATGCCGCAAATGCACCGTACTGGACTCCAGTTGCTGATTAGTGCATTTCACATACCTTCAGAAACTTTTCTCCTCAGACATGAGGGTTTCCTCACGATGTTTTCCTTCACCGTTAGAGCAGTCGGTAAATGTACGAAAAAACCGAAAAATTAATTTGTACATGACGTTGCTTAGTTTCGAACCCGGAGCCGGAGGTCCGACGGCCTATATAGCCACTATGCCACCGATGCTTATTTCAACAGCATATTTCTGTACCTCAGAAGCATAACAGTGTAAATGCTTTTCTAACATTTTCTGTCTCTTAGGTATCGTGGCAAATTATAATCTAGAATAGTTTCTAACTTGAGGATTTGTTTACCAATTTTCCTAGGCCATTAGTTTTTAAAAGACGGGTTGAGGATGTCCTCAAGTGAGCTATCCACGCACCTACTTTATAGTCTTTACTTTATTATTTTTATTTTTCAAATAGGCATAAGTTTTTTAGTCATTACATTCAATGGTATTTTTTCCCAACTCAATTTTGTACAACAATCAATTTTCTACTCCCTAACCATGCTGTGTTTACACGTTAAGGGTTACGACCTAGCTCATAACTTTATATTGATTTTTATGTAATTTCTATGGTTGTAATCTGTTGTGTTTACCTAATAAATAAATAAAATAAAATAAATTTTATATTTAATCAAAGTACAACCATGACTAATTATTACACAAAAATCTCATTTGTAAAATTGGTTATGGCACTTACAGTTTAATGCTTCTGAGGTAATCATTTTACTGATATTTGCATGGTTGAGTTCATAATAACGGCAAGCAGTAATATAATAAATATCGAGCGATACCAAAATAGCATCCTAAAGATATGAAGGTCCCTTGAGATGATAAATTATTGAGGAATCGTGAAAACTCTTCGCGGGATTTTCAAGTTGCGTTTAATTTTAATGGATCCAAATGTCAGCGGGGTCGTTTTCCTGTTTCTCGCATAAATTACTTAAGTATGTATCTTTTTAACTTTTATTATATATAACTTATAAGTTTAAGTATATAACCTATAGGTGACATTCTAAACTGTATATAGGTACTTTTAATTTTTAATTTTGAGTATGAACGGTGCCCTAAGCTATAATTTCGGCGTGTGGGCTGGTTTTCTACAAGGTTATTAATATAATATATCATTAACCATCATCATCAGCCTATTAATGTCCCCAATGTTAGGGCACAGTCCTCCCTTGTGCAAGGGCTATGATCCACCGAGCGGGCCCATTGCTGATTAGTGGATTTCACACGCATTTGGATTTTTTCTATTTCCTCAGACATGCAGGTTTCCTCACGATGTTTTCCTTCACCGTTAGAGCAGTCGGTAAATGTACGTAAGTCTTCGAAAAATTCCGAATGACTCATTGGTACATAATGGCATGGTTTCGAACCCTGATCTCCAGCATGGAAGTCCGGCGTCCTATAACCACTAGGCCACCGACGCTCCTATAATATATAATAATAACTATAATTTAATAATAACTATAATAAATTAATAATACTTATAATTATATTTTGGCGTGAATTGCTACTTTAAGAACAATAATTCTAATTCTTTCATTTATTCGCATTAAGTATTTAACATTGGCAGGTCTTTAGGTAAATTAAAATGGATCGTCATATTTAGTTGTACTTTGAAGAAATGAAAACGGTGAAGAAAAACATCGTGAGGAAACCTGCATGTCTGAGGAAAATAATAATTCCAAAGGCGTGTGAAATCTACCAATCAGCACTGGGCCCCCTCGGTAGATCATGGCCCGTACCCCTTTGTGCAAAGGGAGGCCTGTGCCACAACAGTGGGGACATTAACAGACTGATGATAATAACGAAATGCAAATACATGACGATGTCATAGACAGTCTCAAATATTCCTTTGTGTTCTTACACTTTCTTGTCTTCCCAAATAAGCCACGTCCAAATGATTTATGTATTTGTACCAGTGATTTTTATATGGATTCCCTAATTTAATGGCGTCGCGAAGTCGAAGAACTCAATCGACAAGTCAAACCGAACTCCATTTCAGTGTACTTTACTTTCATCAGTAATCTATAAGCTCCCAGTTATATATTTCAAACTTCCAGACTTTCGTTTGTGTTTCAAACATACTTTTGGGCGTTTGTTTTAGATTTGGACAGTCAAAAGGGAAATTTGTATACATTATTATTCATAGCTGTAAACTATTGATTTGTAAATACTGCTTGTAAATGTAGTAAGGATATTGTGTAATTAGTTCGGGAAGGGCCAAATTGTCGTTATCAGTTATTGGTTCGCAACACGAGTCGAAGGCGAGTTGTTGTGATAACCACGAGTGTATTGAGTTAAAAGTTTTGTTTTAATCACGCGAAACTTTATATAAGAGAAATTAAATTTAAAAAAATCAAGTTAAGAAATGGCCACTTTTCGCACAGGTGTTACATAAATATTTTTATAAGAAAAAGTTGTCTATATTCATGAGGTTGTAACTCCTGCCAGATAAAATTTAGGCTAATGTTCATTCGTTTAAAAAAATTATTAATTTTGTCCATATTTTGTGGATAGAGAGATCTTATTGTACAGAATTAACATAAATTCATATACTCGTACAAGAGCTCAAACGAATTTTCTTAGCCGTCATAATGAACACTTTGTGTACTGAAGTGGAGCGATTGTGAATAAATGTAAGAGGAGGAATGTGCGAGAAGCTGCCTTTATTAAGGTCAAAGGGAAACTAGAAGCAACGAAATTATATGAAACAACTTTGCAATGTATCCAAGAGGAAACTGGATCTAGATATAAACAGATCTGTAGTAATAAAGTTAGTTGTAGTTGTGAAAATCAAAAGGCAGGATGAAATATTGTTTTAAAAGGGAAGGTCGTAATGTTTGGTAAATGTGTACAGAAAAAGAACAAGAGCATGTCGGGTTCCGTAGCCGATCTAGCAGAAAAAAATATGGTGTCGATTCCAAATTAACAAGTTGTAACTTTGGATACAGGGTCCGTTATTATTTTTATTGAAAGTACTTATAGTACCTACATCATCCAGCACTGATGTGAATTCCAAACTATTATTTTCCGCACCAAACTAGTCTAGAATGATAGAGCCGAAAAACTTGGTCATAGAGCGCGGACCCGGGAGGATGCCGAGAAAACTACCCTCAAAATATTATTTTTTATTTATTTATTAGGTAAACACAATTACAATCAGAGAAAGAGAGAGAGAGAGAGACTGCTGTAAGAAGGCAATATGAGAGAGTGCGTCACTCCCAACATCTTCCCATAACCGAGGATCTATCGTGCACTACTTTTGACCTCCGATTAAAGTCGCGCTACCCTTTCGGCCGCTATGCGCATGGGCTTGTTACTGAGGGTAAAACTGTCGAGGACAAATGGACGGAAAGATGGAACATCTCGGCGGTC
Organism: Hofmannophila pseudospretella; assembly: GCA_947369225.1. Classification (NCBI taxonomy): domain Eukaryota; kingdom Metazoa; phylum Arthropoda; class Insecta; order Lepidoptera; family Oecophoridae; genus Hofmannophila; species Hofmannophila pseudospretella. The sequence goes on from OX376324.1 coordinate 3,248,998, forward strand.
CCTAATCGACACTTGATCCAGAACCCAAACAGCATAGTGAACGGTTTTCACCTGCCCAGATCACTGTGGTCGAAACTGAACCGCCTGAGGGTCGGACAGGGACGATGTGGTGAACTCATGCACAAATGGGGCTTTAGAGCTGACCCCGCGTGCTCCTGCGGGGCCGTGCAAACAATGAGCCACCTAACGGAGGACTGCGAAATATGGGCCATACCAGGAGGAATCGACAGATTGCACTTGCTGGACGACGTAGCTGGCTGAAGAATATTTTGCCTTTGTAAAAATAATAGTGTGATGGTGTGATGCTGACGACCGAACGATAAATAAATAATAATCAGAGAAATTACAGAAAAATCAATATAAAGTTATGAGCTAGGTCGTAACCCTTAACGTGTAAACACAGCATGGTTAGGAAGTGGGAAATTGATTGTTGTACAAATTTCTATTATGTATCTAAAACAATCACCGATAAACATTAATACAGATAAGAGAGACCCTGGTTTACTTTTTGTAGTTCACTATTTTTAACAAAAAAATCATAAAAGTTGTCATAAAATGGAAATCACTCAACAAAATCTGTCACAATTTGCGATTGAAGTATCACCCAAATAAGTAATAACCACTTTCATGCTGTGGTACTTTTAGTCCGGTAGTCACAATTCCGAAAAAATCGCGAAAAAATTTCAACAATCATAAAATCAAACTAGCCTTTGAGATATATGGTCATACAAAATATTTTAAAAAAAGGTTATTGGTTGTCTCTTAACCCATGCTAAAAATTACCTGGAAAGAATTGTGGCAACGATGCAGGATGATTTTAAAATCGGATTTTTTGGAAAGTTTTAAGATTAATATCTCCGCCTCCACCCAGGTCTGCATTGTATGACCTGATTGATGAGTTTTTCAGAAAGCCCTCGTCGAGCTCTTTTATTGATACTAGAACGAAGGTGGAAAAGATTAGTTCGGAATCAACGGCATGGTATGATGGCTACCGGGTTTGACGCAGAATTTTTTACAAAACTTACGGGGAGCACCCTGTGACATTCAGAAAGGCAAACATAATTCACAGCCAAAACTATGTCTGAACTGAACTCTAAAAGTACTCGTATATAATGGAAAAATTTTCTTGTACCTACATTCCTACAACTTTACGAAGGGGTTCTACTATCAAATGTTTCCTTAAGTGAGGTTAGCGGTATTATTAAGTAGAAGAGTTCACTGGCCTTCTTCATATTATCGGCCTTCAACGTAGAGAGTCCAGACGACGATTAATCAATAGTCAAGCTAACACTGAAACTTAAGTCTACCCTGACCAGGAACTAAAGAACCCTGTCAAGAGGACGCAATTTAGTTTTATAATCTGTTATGGAGTTTGCTATGAAAATAGTATTGTACGGTATCGTACATTAGAACATGTTGTTTGTAGTTATAGTTGAAGTTAGTTCTTGAGAGCACAGCAGGGAAAAGATCACTTTTAAATAATGTAAAACGTATAATGAAATAATAACAATTGTTCTTGGTGGCGACTTCTCTCTGTCAGTTCTTACTGCACTCTGAAGTAAATGTTTACAATTGGTTACACGAGTCGCGGCTAAAGTAGGTTGCCGACCAAGCAATATAAAAATGTACGTGTGTGAACCGTACAAGTATCGTTTTATTCCGCAATATTCGCCTAAATTACAACGTTTGTAGTTCTATTTCTATCCAATTTCAATTTAGTTTTCGTTCCAATTCTATTTGGACACCAAATCGCATTCTGCTGACGCATAACTCTACCACTGCCACCTTTCGATTTACTATCGATCGGGCAAAAGTACCTTGGGAGGAGCCTAAGTTTGATCGTTATATTTGACAGTTGAAGCGTTTTGTTACCGTTCAACTGTGATTCAGTATAAACTAAACGTTTTATTAGAATGCACAAATAACTTACCAGGGTACGTAGAAAAGTGGCTTGCGCTGTCGAGAAAACTAAACAGGAAACCGACACCAGGCATCCACTTTATAGTCACACTGCCAAACCATCTCGTCTCAAAAGCCGTAACGGGTTTCTGCGAAGTGTTTCTCCCATCGACCCTGGAAAGAACCCGCCAGAAGTAAGATGCAAGCTGTGGCGGGAGAAATACCCACCCAAAGGTTTCATACCGCCAAAAGAAGACCTACCACCGGGTTTCAAACTCCCGTGGCCAACCTGGAAAACGCTTAATCGCCTGCGAACCCAGGTTGGCTGTTGCGGAGATAATCTTCACAATTGGGGGTTTTCCAGCGATCAAGTAAAGTGTGAGTGTGGTGTCTCCCCTCAAACCATGGAGCACTTGCTCTGCTGTCCCGCGTGTCCGACCACCTGCACGCGGGAGGACCTTTTCGATATCAACCAGAGGGCTATCGATGTGGCTGCCTTCTGGTCGGGAAAAAATTAATTCGGATCATCAACACGAAAGACGAAGAAGTTACTGTTCGATCGATCGTTGACTCGATAGGAACTTAACTGAAATTGTATCGTTAGTGGATAGTAGCAAAAGAAAAATAAATTTAATCGACTAATTAGACAGGCTTCTGTTTATAAAGAAGAAGAAAAGAGGAAGAAAAACATTTATTTAACATTGCATTATGCATACATAATTAAACCTAAAATATTTGAAATAAAAAAAAACAACATTAAAAGCAGCATGTGCTGCGGTCCGACCGGTACGGCAGAACCATAGCGCTGGTTTTCAGCGGTGCCAGGGCGAAGGCATCGTGGGCAGGTCAGGGACGAAAACAAAAATATATTAAAAGTACAAATAATGAAAGTATAAATAAATAAATACCTAAAGATGAAATCGATAATAATTAAAACTGGAGCGAAAAGGGATAGTAATACAGAGTGAGTGTCTGTCCATTATGCGGCTCGTCATTCCTATGGGAAGCGGTTATGGTATGTGTTGTAACACTATAAAGAAAGAGAGCAGAAAAAAAAATCCTAAATAAAAAAATAACCTAATATAAAAAGTGTAAAACGCAGACTAACCTTACTGATCGCTATTACACTGAATTCAGTCAAACTGGTTTATGTCAGACTGAATTCAGTCAAGTGCAATAAACCCCTATGAGTCTACGAACATCACTAATACGTACATTAGGCCTTGTTTCGTGAGAACCACTTACCAATTCAGATTTACCCACTGAGCCTGTCTAACTTTGAGTGTCTGTCTACATGAGTGCCATTCATTATGCGGGCCTGAACTAGACTGAAACCTGGAGCGAATTTTAATTCAAACAGTTTCGCTCGACTCATGAATATCTTGTTCAGTTGAATCTGCTGGCCTTATATAATCTGTGGCGTAATGATTTAGACTTTAAAAGATTTCGATAAAAATTTGAACGATATTTTCTGGAGCTTTGTTAAAATGGCGCAGTGAAGATCACAAGAAATTGTGTGGGTGGAATCACAGAGAGATTTTTGACATGGACTCTATTTCATATCTTATACTCTCGCTTTGTATGTGAGCGAACTTTTGTCGAGTCACCGTAACGAAAATGTGTATTTTCAGCATAGCTCTAGCTCTTAAACTATTTAACCTTTTAAAAATGGAAGTTGTTAATTGGATAGAGTCAAGTGGCGCCGTTCTAACGATACCTAACAATGACTGAAACATTGTTTCCCCGCTTCGCTACAGCTTACCGAATCGAGTCCCTTTTTTGACCACGGAACTTACCGACTTATATTAAATTATCTATAACTTTGGAACTATTATAGAAATTGAAACACTTGAAACTGCGTTGTGATGAGTTTGAACTACGCTACTTAAAACCAGGTCCCACTAAAATAATTGATAAGTTTCATCAGTTGTGATCTCATGCCTCGCATAACATGCCGTGATATAAAAAGGAAGCGCAGCCGAATTCGACAAACATCCATGTCTAACGTAGAGCGACAGCGCATCTATCGTTTGCGATAGAAATAGCAACAATCGGACAACTACGAGCAAATTGGCGGCTCTTCGCGTGTTGGTCCAATGTTGGAGTTGCAGAATAGACTCCATGTTTCGACAGATCCCTTCTGCATGGCAGGTTTGGAGAGCAGACGAGCAAACGGGCCATTTCATAAAAATTTCATTTTCCATTTGATAGCCGTCGTGCATAAACATCTCACTTCATTTTAATGTTCGTTACATTTCGTGTTGCATTATACCTCAGTAACACGCTTTTCTAAACTAAAATATGTAAATCAAATCTGAATATCTCATCTGTCACAACGACAATAACACCACTGACATTGTTTCACCTCACAGACTCAAAGATCAAAGTGACATTGACATCAGGGTTTCATATATGATCATATAATATATATTTTTCAAGACCAATTGTTACATATGAAAAGCAATAAATGGTATGAGTATGAGCATGCTACAGACTCGAATTACGTATTCTAAAGCTCCATGCTCGAAACTCCAACGAGAAGCTCTGATCAAAGTGTTTTCGAGCTTTTTCTCAACTTTTACGACTGTCAGGAAACTGAACGGTTCAAACTCTTTGTTTCCGAGGGCAATCTTGATTTAAATAGTTTATTTTACACTGAACTAAGATGATTGTGCATTATCTACCATTGTATACCTAGTGGCTTGTACCAGCTTCATATAATATTGACATTCATTTTAATATAAAATTACATAATAGAGATTTGACCACATAATCGTGTTGTGTCCCGCGACCAGCGCTCCATCTAGCACATTAGACGAGACCTGAAAACCAGCGTATCGCTGAGGTCTCGACCATTTCCTTCGACACATAGGGCAACACGTGTTATAGATATATTTTATTTATAGGTTAAGAATTAGAATAAAATAACAATGTTGTACCTTTTTACTTTAATGTGTGAATGAATAAATACTCTTTTAATCTTTTAATTATCTATTTATATATCCCTTAAGTCATCCACCACTCTCTCTCTTTTCAACCGGTACTGGATGTAAGTCTCCTCTAATGCACGCCATGATCTTCGGTCTTGGGCTTTTCTAATTCAGTTCAGTCCATTACTACATTGTTCAAAACAAAGCGCGTCCGTCTGTCTGTGACGGCTAATCTCGAAAACGGCTGAAAGGATTTTGTTCCGGTTTTCACTGATGTAGGTATTGATTGATTCCCGTGGTCCCTTTTACTCGTGCAACTCAGAGTGGATCGCCAGGTAAAGGATATTGGAATAAAGGTCACCTTTCGTGGTGATATATACGACAGAAAATACCTAATAATATGTGAAAATTAAATTTTCTAACCAATTTCTCATTTCGATAGAGATCTCTAACAAACGCGCATCACAGTTAATCAATCAAAAATGTAATTTTAATAATAATAAAATAATTGTCTTCTGTAATATTAATAATAACTCTTACTATCGTTAGGCCAAAAGCTCGCGACAGTATCATTGCTAGGATTGGTAATTGATACAAATATAAATTGGAAAGCTCATGTACAAAAATTGACAGGTAAATTACAAAGTTTCACATACGCCCTAGCAGAATTAAAGAAAACGACGGATTTAAACAGCACTTGCTGCTTATTATGCTTACGCCAACGCATGGCTGAGCTACGGTACCATTATGTGGGGAAACGGCACCTCAGTTGAAGATCTTTTTAAATTACAGAAAAGATGTGTAAGAATTATCGTAAACATAGATCAAATGGAAAGCTTCAGAATGCACTTTATTGACCAAAAAATCTTAACCTTAACATCAATATACATTTTAGAGATTTGTAAAATTGTCAGGAAACATACACACTTGTATAAAAAAGCAGAGGACCTACACAGTACGCCATTTAACACTCGATACCAGAAAAGGCTTGCTTTGCCAAAATCAAAATTAAATCTACACAGTTCTGGACCGTTCGTTATGTCAATAAAAATATATAACAAAATTTCAAAATGTATCGACATCGAATTAAAAGACTCGATATTCAATAAAAGATTAAAGATGTATCTTCTTAACAAATGTTTCTATTCACTGCAGGAGTTTTTTGATGATAAAACCAATACTTAACTATAAAATCAATAATGTATAACTTATAATGACATTTAATTCAATTTATCTCGTTAGCATTTATTACTATTTTAAAATATTATAATCTCTTATTTAATTCAGGGTTTCATGTATGACCAGATAATATACATTTTTAAGACCAATTGTAACACATGAAAAGCAATAAATGGTATGATTATGAGTATGAGTATGGTAAACTCACCCCAATAATGGGAGAAATCAGTGTTTAAAAAATAAATAATAATACTTTCTGAAATTGATATTTTAAATTTGACATTAGGATTCGCAGTGAAGATATTATTTTCTCTATATAACTATTCAATAGATAGTATTAGACATAATTATTAATGTATTATTTGACTCAATTAGCTTATCTTTTAGTCCCTGATACTTTTTTCAGCCACTAAAAAAAAACTAGCCATTCAACAGTGGACTGGCTAAACACAAGCTTATTTTTAATAAGTAGGCACTTATTTTTAATTGGAGCTTATTTTCTTCATCCAAGGGAATTGAAACCTCGAAGCCCTACCATTCCCGAAAGCTCGAAAGCAGAAAAACGACTAACTACGCGTGCTCCCGGCAGTGCTACGTCGTAGGCCGGCGTAGCCGCACGCCGCTCCACCGGAGAGCGGGCTACGAAATCCAATACGGGAATATCGTACCCGAGAATGAATATTTGAAATTAAATGAATTAATATGAAAAATAAATTCTAATTTTTTTAACTTCGAGATCGAAAGTTTTTATAATAAAATTGAAATAAAGTGGTGTTTGTCCAGTTTGGTGTAACAAAACTTTGGTTATTGTGAAAGAATTCGAAGTACATTGATGGTTTATAGACTAAAATGAGTGTGAAATTGTTGAACATACTCAAACATGAAGCGAAGGTTGCAACTCAAAAGAAAAGTGAGCAAAATTGTGTCCTACCTATAAATAAATATCGATTAATGGACAGCGCTCTGATCAGCTGATCGTTTCCTTCGTAGGTAGTATATGAAAAATAATAATTTCTATATATTGGGTCCAAGCTTAATATTATGAGAATATCTCATAGTAATTTCAAAAATCCTTGCAAGACAGTTTGGTACTTGTCGATCTTTATAACATTTTTGGATTTAGACTGGCTTTTTTATGACCCTGCTGGAATTGGCCGAACTTATATTACTTCGCCGAATTTTAATTTCTTCGATAAAATACCCACAGAATATGTTTATTGTGTGAATGTATGGGTGTAGTAGGTATTACAATATTATGTTATTAATAAAAACAGATGGACAGATTTGTAGACTGAATCCAGTATAGTCACCCATTTATTTTAAAACGAAGGAAATTAAAGAAACTGTACAAATCAATTGCGTGAGGTTACGTTTTTGTCGAATTGACCTTGTTTTGCGTAAAAATTAAATTACGTTAAAATTATTCTTCACAATGATCCATGAAAGTTCTATTAAGTACAAATAACATTTTTATTAATTTTCTATGTACTTATAGTTTGAACTGTAGCCGAACCAATTTACGCTAAAAAAGGGTAACAAACCTACAAAATACCAAAGTGATTAATAGTTACTACACAAACCATTAATCACGAATCAACAGTCATGCACACGCTTTCTGCTTCGCTGCCCATTTTACTACTTTCATTTTTTGATTAATTTTTTTGGGAAAATTATAACGAATAGATGTTGCCCATCTGGTGAAAAGCGGTCTCCGTCGTCTCTAGGCTGCCAAAATCATAGACACAATTTTTTTTCTGCGTAATAAGACTAAACAGAACGTGGCCGAGCGAGACTTTGTATATATATACAAACGACACATGAGAAAAAGAGACAACAAATTAATTTTAGCAGCTACTTTGAAACGGAATTGAAGCTAACCCTGTCTGTCCAATTCTGTTTTAAAATAGCTGCAGTGTTCGAACGCCTTAAATAATAATAGTACATTACAGTAGAAGCATTTTGATTGACAAGCAAAAGTTAGGTCTTTTAAAGCTCCCAGGTCGAAAATAGCTATTTCCGCCGAGGCTTGTATATAATTTTTCTCAAATAATGCAAGGAAATCGGCGTCAATAAAAGGAGAGGAGTCTTTATACATATACAGTATAGGAGCTGGAGCTGCTCAAGTTGGTGGTGCGGGTGAACGGGTCGCGGGGAGGAGTCGCCGACGCGAACGACAGTAATTGCAGACCTTAAGCCCAAACGTAACTTACACTGTAGATAAATATAAATGAAACGAATGTTTATAGGCAGACAGACTTAATAGGCCATAGTGACTCGATGGAGTTTATTACAAAAAAGGCTTGGCATCATTAACGCAGGTAACTTCTTTTCTTATTGTTGAATTTATTGTAGTTTTTTTAATTATATAAGGAGAGCACATGAGTACACGGGTCACCTGATGTACTCACCGGCGCCCATATATGTCACTTATGCAGTTATTATAGGTTTTCGATACGCTTTTAACTTTGAAGACTTAGACAGGTACCTTAATGCGGCGGTAATTACGCCGGCTCCCTTATCATTGAGTTTGAAACACAGCAACGCAAACGTTGCTGCTTTGCGCTAGAAATAGATAAAAGAGTGGTGAATTAGTTACAACTTCAGTTGTGTTATTATCAGTGTGTTAGTTAAGTATAATAGTCTCAATTAAAACTTAAGAAACCCCCGACTTACCATCGTGGAGATCCCCTTACTTTTTCCTGGTCATCATCAGGTCCTCAAGGTTTCAGATGTGGAAAGGGTGGTCCTAAACATTTGAGCTCAAACTCGAATCACCAAAATTGGATCATCGATAAACAAACATACGCGCTAAAGTATTTTTAAATAATTCTGTTTAGTGTTTTTGGTACACGACAAGGTGACCATGTCAGCCTCGTTAGGGTCACTAAGAAGGGGGAAGCTCAAGTGTTATTAGAGTCAGCCCTCAGTTTGAGAGCCAACTTAGCAAACAACAGTAAGTGTTTGATATTATCAGATAAGCAAAAAATGGTATGAGTATGAGTAAGAGTAAGTAAAGCGCTGACTCAAAATAATATTGAGCCTCCCATTTTGGAGCCTATTGAGGCCAAATTTCTTTCTCTCAATTTTCACCTAAAGTTGTAACTCATTTTTTTGGTCGTGGGTTTAATAACTAGTCTATTGTAAGTTTATACAAGTAACCGGCCCGTACTCAGATGTTTTATTCAAATTCGATCGATACGTTAGCAGGGCGCCAACATTGATTCAGGTTTACATTGGTTTTACATGACTACCGGACAGACATGTTTATTACCTGATACAATATCAATTTTATGATGACAGTAGGCGTATAATCCACTTTATGTGTTTAGCTGTTCCACGCGACTTTCTTCCGTGAGCTTTTTTTAACAACCTTTTACAATCGAAGGGTTATAAACTATTTTTTTATGAAAATCGCATTGAAAATGGTAAAGTGTTTCTCAATCTATAGGTAACTAGAAGAATAGAATGGAACGGAACAAACTTTATATAAGACAATGTGATGTAATAGTAGAATACAATGTATAGGCGGTTTTAACGTTGGGAGCGGTCTCTTTTCAGACAACTTCCAGTAGAGAAATGTTAAAAGGAAAAGACATGCACTCCGATCCCTTTTATTGAAACTGAAAGAATTTATCAGCTTATAATAATGGTCCTCTCGCGTCGTCTTTAACGATTCGTCGGGAAATGTCAAAGCATAAAATGTCCAGTCATGTCATGGATGTAAAAAAGGGCGTTACTTCATGAGTCATGTCCAATTTTCCTAAAAATTAATTAATCCTAAACTCTACCCCCTCGGGGATTATGGACGTAAGAGTTATACTATACTATAATCCTAAACTCACTGTTTCTCACTGGTTTTAATCCATCTACATAATAGTCCTTAATTATTATCAATATCTTGATTCTCTCATACTCATATTACCACAATTGAATCGTATGTGCCGATAACCGGTTCGCTTCGAAGCTATTATTGGCTTAATTGCGCTTAATTATTTAGTATACGAGTATATGGGTAAATCCATGTGGATTACACACGATAAGTTTTTTTACTGACCATTGAAGTTTGAAGCATCATCATCAGCAAATAGTAATCGAATGTAGTACCATCATCATCAGCAGACTTTTTATAGTCCATTGCTGGATATAGGGCTCTCCCAGGGCGCACCATTGAGCCCGGTCTTCGGATTTCCTTATCCGGCTGCTGCGAAGTTCAATTGAAATTAGTAAAAGTACATGTAAATGTGGCTTTGGTTACATGTTACCAATAGTTTTATAATCAATCATTGTTTTTACGTTTTACAGATAGACCAACCTTTGGTTACACATTATGAAACAAATTTCTGAACACAACTGCTCTCTACCACCTAACTTATGATCGCAGATATCACAAAAAATCACAAAACTCATCAAGTCATATCAATATTGAAAAAGTTCCACACACGCGGATCGGAGGGAATAATGACACTTCACGTATTCGGTGGGCAAAGTGGGAAAGTTTCCCGAGTTATGGTTGGAGCCGATGTGTTTCTTGTCAGGGCAATGATGGCGCTCGTTTATGTAATGCGGCTACTTAGTAGTTTTCCGCTGCCTCGTCTGAATGGAGGATAATCCAGATTCTGAAATCCTAGTAGCGTAGGAGCACCTTTATCACCCCTTTAGGCGAAAAGCTCTTTTTGTGACTACTTCGTGTGGAAATCGAAGAACAAAAAGATTTGGCTTACCTATGTATATTTTAAATACTGTAGACATTTATTTTGCAATACTTTTTTAAACTTTTTGACATTGTACTTACTTTAAGTAAGGAATTTTATTAATATTAATAGATTAATATGTAATATAATAATTATAATGATCATGACATTCTAATATTTTAATATCAATTTCTAACTATTTTCTATCTTTTTGACAATGTATGATCATTACTGAAATAAATGAATATGAATATGAAATATACCTGACCGATATAGTCTACGATTTAGTCTTCAGTTTAGTCGACGATTTAGACAGGCTTCTGTTTATTTGGTATAAATCGTAAACTTACCGGAATACTATTACACTTGACTGAATCAGTCAGACTGATTCAGTCAAGTAATGTGTTAAGTATTTTGCTACATCTGTCAACAGTCAAAAATAAAAAAACCACAATAACAAGTACCATTAACAGTATAGTCCCCTTTATCCGGTGCTGCACACCACCTCCATCAAACTTAATTACTTTTGTTTATTTATTTTTATAATATATTTATTTAATAATTATTATCTTTATCTTCTGTACCTAATTGATTGTATGTGTGTATTGGAAATAAATTCTTTATTTATTTATTTCTTTTATGGATGAAAGAAATATTAGTCTTCCTCCCCAATTCAGGGGCGGCGGCGTTCGTACCTTCATGAGTATAGTCATACAAAAATAAAAACACTGTCAAGAGGGCGCAATTAGTACTTTTATAATGTGTTATGGAGTTCGCTACATAATTGCTCCATTTAAGTCCGTAACATGGCCAAGGTTTTTATTTTTATGTAAGTATTTATGTAAAAAGAATGAGCTTTGTGCTCTTGCCTTAGGCATTTCAAAGGTAACATGACAATGTAACAAATTGGGTTGATAATTCTGATCATTGATAAATAGGTAGATTGTGTAGAATATTTTTCTGAGCCATCAAAGTGAAATTTTTCTTTGAGCAAAGTCGACAAATATAAATGGATCAATTTTAGATCTCATTCCTATCCATTTCAGACTTAAAAATTAACTCTCGATTTTAACTTAATACATTAAATATTTATATAATATATAATTTTATTTCTGAGAAACCTTACAGCTATACAATTCCTGAATTATTCTTTTTTTTTATTCCATAACTATCAATGATCACGTAATTTCAAGGAGTCATTTTATTTCGTTTTGGTCTATAAATACCTACGAGGAGTCTAATTTAAATTAAAAATAACTACAAGGAGTTTAAGTTTAATAGTCCTACGAGGAATTAAATTTGAGAAGTGTGATCTTTTTAGACCACACTTCTCTTTATACCTACCCTCTCATTATATCGCTTATACCTACCTATAATAAAGTAGTTTCCAAATATCAAACTTTAAATGCATTTCTTAAAAATTAAGAAATTGTCATATATTGATGATCAAATGTTAAAAAGAAATTAAAATTCGTTGAAAAATAAAATATCTACAGGCAATCAAAAATCACAACGGTAGAAAGAAACGGCAATAAGTTTTATGACGTAACTGTTCTCTAGCGCCATACAAGCAGGTCCTGGCTGCATATAAAGGACTGTTTTGCTAGAAAGGGACAGAGCATCTCTCCAATACTAACTTTAACCGTTAATATCTCTGATGTAACTTGAGATATCGAAAAACTAATTTTAGATTCTTCTTTAGTATATCCATATAAGTTGATTGATGAAATAAATTTTTTTTGGTTAATATCGTATTATGACAATTTCTCTGTTACAATTATAATATCTTCTTGAGCCTTTCCCTTTACTTGTAAAATAAACAAGTGTATTAAACAACAAATTCAAAAACAAATTTCATGCTAACAAGAAAACTTTCTACCACTTCACCTTGTTTCTTAGACAGTTATGAAAACAAAATTTGGGTTCCTTCCTTCCGATAAGGCTGAAAATTTCCTAATGTTTCTCCGCCCTTAGGCACGGTGTAGACTTCTCTACGAAAGTACTACGAGACAGCTACGCAGACTTTTAAAAAACCTAAATCGTGCCTGTAATACAAGAATAATAAGTGCCTATAAGGCTAGAAAATATTACTTTTAAGACCTACATACTACAATACCGACCATAAAATCGATAACCAAGTGCCACGAATACGTTACCTACGTCTTGACCGATGAAAAACCGCCAAACATAAACAGTCGAAATTGATCCTACTTCATAGCAGTCGGTCAACAAACACATCACCGCACATCCTTTCGTGTTTTCCTCAAAGGTGGAGTGAAAAGTAGGGTGTATCATTCGGCACCAAAATTATTTCCATCTCGGGAGACGTATTAAATTGAATCCCTCGTTACGCTCGGGATTCTACTCCTAGAATCCTTCGCTTGCTCTGGATTCAATATAACGCCTTCGCCGTAAATATACTATTTTATTGTTTATTGTTGATGTTTATTTATATTTTATTTATATATTTTTGGTGGGATAGAGAAAAATTGAAAGGAGGAGGGAAGGCATTTTCCCAGCAGTGGGACAGTCTTTAAAAAAATATTTTTGGTCCATTATGATGAAATCTACTATTCCATACCTCCGATAGCTTCTGATTTTAGTATAAGTGGCGGTTTGCGCTTTTTCAGGACCCGGACCTCGCATTACCGGGTCGAATAAATCGGACTTTTATATGATGTTCAAACTATTAAAATTTGACCAGACAAATAACTAGATTGAATAGAGATTACTGTCGAACGATCATGCCGTACTGCCGGGCGATGGCTCACTGCAACGTGCTACACTGTGACCTTAACGTGTGATTAACCTAATTGGGTCCTGTTTCAAATGCTTTCACGCCGCTCTGCCTCTCGGTAGGTAATTCAATTAACTCCTCGCTTGCTTGTTCCGCTAGTTAACCGTATCGATATCGCCGGTCATCTCGACAAGCATCTAAATTGACTACTGCGCCATTAAGCTAATGACAAGTCAATTTAATAGGTATATTATAGCAGACCTATATAACAGACCTATTAAATTTTCTGTGCCTATAATCAAAAAATTTTAACGATGTCGAATTCATCGTCCATATCAACCTCCTTGCCATCAATTTCAACCTCTTTGTTAGCGTTTATCTCACTTCATTTCGTGTTGGCATCTTCATTTCTTCATCTATATTTTCAAAATTCTAATCTTATTTCCATTTCATTTCTAAATTCCATTATTCCATTAATTTCATTGTTTTCACTCTCTCTCTGTATTTTGTCCTGAACGGACGTTACTCCGTTTTATAAAATTGTCTCCTACTACTACCTATTTCCTACTATTGTGTTGTTCTGTTCCTTATAAATATAATATCTACTATTACCAATTTTCCTCTATTACTTCATTTGCACACTGTCCTAGAGCCCTGCTAGCCGGCACCTAGAGGGCAGATTGTAGCAAAGGGGCGAGTCAGTGTGGTTTTTACTTTCTCTCTGTATTTTCAAATACAAATACAAATACAAAAATATTTATTAACCCAAAAATATTCAAATTATAATCACTTAACAATAGTGTAGTTACAATGTATAAGTAAATATCGGTCTCTACTACCCGCACTGGCCTCATCGGCCGTCTTGCGGCGTAGTAGATAGCAAGTCTAATTAATGGCCGGGGGGATACACTTATATAAAAATTAGATAAAAAATATTATTATTTTAAAAATAAAATAAAAAAATAAACTGTTGTGAGAGGGTGTTTGAGGGTGAGGGTTTTGTCCTGAAAGAAAGAAAAAAAAACATTTATTTAACATTGCACACATTATAAAACTTAAAACAATATTGGAAAAAATAAAATAAAAACAATGCAATATTAAAAGAACGGTGTTTTACTAAACACAGGCGGTAGATCGACTTGATTCTAGTAATATAAATGTATTTTTTGTAGCAGTGTACTTTAGAAATTTACAGCTTTATGTCTGTACAGTAGTAACTATTTACTGGCAATTAAGGTGGAAGATAAAGCGACCAATTATAGCCTTCATTGGAAGTTAATTCCGTTTAACAAATAAATAAACAACATTCCACACGAACAAATAATGGTAGTTTCGTTAAAGTTAGTAAAAGCCCGTGACGAGGGTCTACAGCCTGATTATTGTTCATTCTGCTGCCCTGGTGGGTTTCGTTTAAAAGATCTGCTTTTAAAAATCATGAAACAAATGTGTTTAAGTACACAGGTCTTCAACAAAAATAACCTTCGAATTAGATTAGTCGATTTTCAGTATTCATACTGAACAACTCACTATGGGACCAACTCTAAACTAGCGAAAAAAAATCAGCTGTTCAATGAAAACCTGAGATTATGTAGATAATGCATTCATTATCTACATGGAATAGCTGAATTTTTTAGCGAATTTAGAGTTGGTCAGTATGAATACTGAAAAACGACTGCTCTAATTCAAAGGTTATTTTTGTTGTAGATCTATGTACTTAGATATTATAAGTTATTAACAACACTTATAATAATTCGGTAATTTCCAAGTAACAAATATAATATGCATTTCTTAAAAATTAAGAAATAAACAATTTGATGGTCTAATGTGAAAACAGAATTGAAATTCGTTGAAAAATTAAATAGCTACATGCAATAAAAAATCAGACGATAGTAAGAAACGGCAATATTACATTATGACGTCACTGTGTAATAGCGCCATACACGCCGATCCTGTCTACATATAAATAACTGTTTTGCTAAAAAGGGACAGAGCATCTCTCCAGTACTAACTTAAATCATTAATATCTCTGATGTTAGTTGAGATATCGAAAAACGAATCTAAGATCCTTCTTCAGGATGTCCATGTAAGTTGAATGATGGAATAAAAAATATTAAGTCAAATACCGAATTATACGTAAGCTTTGACCAAGATAATAAAAAAAATTAACGGTGGCTATAAAAAATATTCCGCAATATGGCGATACTTTTTATTCCAGATAGGATTTACACAAGTAAGCACCTATATACGAGTAGAGATTTCTGTGGATTTACATAATACCTAACTTGATATTACTTACTTATACGACGTCTTGACAAATATGATTCAACTAGACATTTTTCTACGAGCTTTTCCCAGCTTTTACATACAATTACAATCCCATGTCAACACTTTAGCACTTCTGCAAAAAAACCCTCAGATCCCTCGAATTCAATTCTTACATTTCCATATTTATTCTTGAACTCCATTTGCTTTCAGATAAACAAACTCTTTTGGGTCTATCATGAGTTGAGGACCTCAATTTACGGCTTTTTGAACTATCACTTTTCCATAAAAACCTAAAAACGCTTCGAAAGGCTGGGAAAAATATACATTATTCTTGTTTGCTTGTGTGGGAAGATTCAAGTAGGCTAATTTAAAAAAAAACGTTTTCTTTTATCTTATTCATAGTAAAATATATTTTTTTAATTTTTCACTGGTATTTTTTTTTCCATACTTGCTCTGCGGTGTACTTTCTTGTGTGCATTAAAAAATAAATCTATCTATCCACCATATTTATATGTACGGTGTAGTGTCAGACATTTTGGTCACGTTTCGGTATGTTCAGCGTAGCAGTATATAATCTATGGTAACAGTGAAGTGTAATACATAGTACATATGTACATACATAGCATAAACAATGAATACGAGTGAGATGGTTATATGTACTCAGTGTCGGTATAGTGGACAACCATTTAGTATTTTGTCGCTTTATCTTATTTGACTCAATTTTATACGAATGTCAAGGAAATATAGCAAAAAGTTATTGCGACAGGGTTTCACAGAGTAAAGCTTAGTGTCTTCCACTGTACGAGTAGGTACGTGAAATCTGCTTAGTATAATAAATTGTGTGTGATATTGATGTGGATTTCATAATATTCAACTATTGACAAGTGTTGTAGTTACAAGCAGTAGTTAGGTTAACTAAGTTTAAACTTAATTAACCAATAATGGGTCAATAGCTGACGTTGAAAGCTCGTCTGACCCCTTTGAAGATGGATTACCGAGTTTGTGGCCCGTGTAGATCAATAACCAGTTGTATTGTAAGAGACCAAGTTGCTTGACGAACTTGCTTATTAAGATACAAAGGAATAATAAGTACATCATCATCATCATCAGCCCATGTCGTCCCACTGCAGGGTATAAGCCTCCTCTCTTTTGTGCCACCCTATACGATCCTGTGCTAGTCGCATCACTTTGGTGATGTCATCCGCCCAAAAATAAGTACATAGTTTTAGTAAACTTGAAATACATCAGTTTTCCGCAAAGTACGTATGACGACGTTCATTGTTTGTTTGTTTGTCTCTTCTCTCTCTATCTCTCTTCTAGTCTAGTCTCTTTATTGTAAACAAAAAATACACAGAAAATAATAAACATTAAAATATGTACATAGGCGGGCTTATTCCATAGGGATCTCTTCATTAGTACCGATATTAAGTAAAATATATTAGAAATAAACATCGTGAGGAAACCTGCATGTCTGAGGAAATGTAAAGTTTCCGTAGGTATGTGAAATCTTCCAAACAGCACTGGACCCGCTCTCGGTAGATCATGGCCCGTACCCCCATGGTCAAGGGGAGGCCTGGCCTCAACAGTGGGGACAATAGGCTGATGATGATGATGATTCGAAAAAGTGGTTGAAAAATATATATATTTTATTTAAGTACGCCCAGCATGTTAGAATTGGTTAAAATAGTTACCGTTACCAGTTTTAGTATGTTGTTAAAATTAGAGATATGAGAGATTTTATCAAAAACTAGTAGTAACTACTAATTCCTATATTATGTTTTTACAAGTTAATTTATTTATGGCTCTGTGACTTATGATATTTTAAACATTTACCTACAATTTTATCAAACTCTGAAAGCACCAATTAAATCTAAACTCTAACCTTTCAGGAATAGGGTTACCCTTATCAAGGACAAACATAATTTTACCTTATGGTGTAATGAACGAAACTATATACGTCATTACTTCCATTACAGCTGATAGCAGGTTCGATTCCATTATCTAGGAACCATTAGGTAGCTTTTATAGGTTACAGACGTTATATTACAGGTCAGGGGTGGCGTAACTTGATGCGAGACAATATTTACTTAGCCTTTAAAGATCCGGCTATTAGGAGGCTGATGGTCAGGTTTTATCTCGTGTGATTTTAATATTTTTACATTTATTTTTTGTTTAAAATGAATTGCTATTGCTAAAAACAACAAATAAAGAACTTAACTTCTCTTTATCTCGAGAATCTGATGATAACCAGAAAGATTGATTTAGTGATATAGTGCCTTATTTGTATCCAACACGACAGATGTACACTGACTGCAAAGTCCTAAACGTGAGGCAGCTGTTCGTTTTGAGTACCTAAATATATAAATGTATATATTAATATATTTTATAAATTTATAATAGTCATATCATCCCATACTTCCTATTTCCTTTAAAGTTGCATGTTTAATAGAATAAAATAAACATCATGAGCTTTAACTTAAATTGTAATTCTGGAATCTGAATATTTGATTGACACATAGCTTGTAAAGTGGTCAATGTGTGTATCTATGTAATCTCCACGACACAGGCAACGCCAAGTGTGTAGGTTATAGTTTAATGTGAAATATCAATTAATATGTAGTAAATGAATAAAAAAAAATTCTTCAATTTTACAATCTTAATGACGGTAAGTTCATAAATTTATAATTACTTAACAGTTATTACGTTTAGGTACACTCGCATAAACGGCCATAAATGCTATCATTACTAGTAAAGGTACAGTAATACACCTATTTAATACTTGTGTATTCGTCGCTGTATAATGGCCTGGGAGGTAGTTATACAAATTATATTACACGAAACTTTGCTTTCACGGAACTAATTGCACTATTGTAAAGAAAATGTTATGGAAAAATTGGTAAAAACCTGGTAGTATTATTACCTAAGCTAAAATAAACCAACGTTCACGACACAAAGACTTACTGGTATAGTAAGAAAGTCACAGGCTGGAACAACAAGATCTGGGGGCTGAATAGACGTCAAGTGCGTCTACTGGTCGGTGCCTACACAAGATGAAGCTGGCTGACAGCACATCTTGCAGAGCCTGTGGTGAACAACTGGAGACCGTTTCACATCTCCTATGTGAATGTGACGCTTTCGCCGCAAAAAGGATGTGTCTGCTAGGCTCTGCCTATCCAGACCCAAGTGAATTCAAATCCCTCCCACTAAGACGCATAGTGTTGCTCATGCATGACATATTCGGTGATGTGGTCAAGGGATAGGTACAAGGGGTTAAACACAAAAGATCCCAATGGGTCGAGTGTCGCTGGGATTCCCAGCTCCCGTTCAAAGATAAGATAAGATAAAGTAACAAATATCTAAAACATTTTACTGTTTAGCTAATTTGTCAGTTTACAGGTTGACTTCTAATCATTTCGCTACTTATGTGCGTTTTAGACGAAACTATGTACGTTAGTAGACGTAGACGAAGCTAGGACGCCGGACTCCCATGCGGGAGGTCCGGGTTCGAAACCATGCAATGCCATGTACCAATGAGTTTTTCGGATTTTTTCGAAGATTTACGTACATTTACCGACTGCTCTAACGGTGAAAGAAAACATCGTGAGGAAACCTGCATGTCTGAAGAAATTAAAAGTTTCCGAAGGCGTGTGAAATTCACCAATCAGCACTGGGCCCGCTCGGTGGATCATGGCCCGTACCCCCTTGCACAAGGGGAGGCCTGTGCCCCAAAAGTGAGGACATTAATAGGCTGATGATGATGATGATCATAAACTAAACTGTGTTGCGTTACATTCACTACATGCTGTCTCAGGTTAAAATATGCTATAAGTTTACATCTATACCAATATTATAAAGAGGAAAGGTTTGATTTTTTGTTTGTTTGTTTGAATTGAATAGGCTCCGAAACTACTGAACAGATTTGAATAATTCTTTCACTGTTGGAAAGCTACATTTTTCCTGAGTGACATAGGCTATATTTCATTTTCAAAAAAATGGGGATCCTTACTTAAATTACGATAAAGTGTAAAAAAATATCAAAAAACTTTCTTACATCGCGTACGCTGCGAAAACTATTGATGATAGAACAAAATGATATATAACATTTTTTTAGAACACACCATTATCAACAAAAAAATCAGCGGCAGCGAGTCTCTAACTATTATAGTCATGTCACAATAAGCGTTTTTTTTATAAAAAAAAAAAGAAATTAAAATACCACCGCTACAAAAAGCTCTTTATTTGTACCTTATCAAAATAAATGATTTAGTATTTAAGACTGCTTCAATACCTTTATATTACTTTTTGAATTATTCGATTCTGACATTCCATTCAAAAGATATCACGAGTTTAAAACTTTGAAAAAATAAACACCATTCGGCTACTTATGCGTTGTAGGGCGTCACTCGGGCAGGGGTACGGGAGGGGAGTTAAGATCACGAAATAAACTTGCCGCGCGGCTCACTCGCGCGGTCGGCTCCCTACGTGACGGATGTGCGCTGCCCGTGCGAAGCCGGGACGGGCCGCTAGTACTGTATAAAGGTAGCCATTTTAGCTCCCATCAACCCCGCAAAAAAATAAAAAAGATCGCCCAACCACTCGTCGGTCCACCTTCTATACTTATTTATGTATTTTGAAGTAAAAACTGTGTTTTGAAATATTTTGTTTTCGTTTTTCAGGTGAAGAGCACTGGGTGAAGAGGAAAGCAGCTCTCCGAGCGAGACAAGGACAGAATGTCAGACCTCGACGACAAATTGGTAAGTTACAGTCGTACAGAATTGCTCTTGTGAATTGCATCATCTTTTTTGTGCCGTGTATAAGTGAAAAAACTTTTTCATTATTTTAAAAATATATCATTTTTTCTTCATCATCAAATTGCCATCCATCACCATTCAAAATTCATTTCTTTCACTTCCAACTATCGACGTTACCATAATAACATACATAGGGAAAACATGGGGGAAATCGGTCAGTGGGTAAAAAATAGTATACCATCTGTCAAAAACCTTCGATTAAATCTCAACCTTATGCCTGCGCAATATCATACTTTTCAGATTCTCAAATTTTGACGTTTTGGGTACCTGTGGTCGCCTGTACATTGTTTTACTTTTAATTGTGTCAGTAAAGTCCAATCGCTCAAATCGTCTCGCAATTTGAAAAGCGAATGGATATTTTATATAGTACTCTGTGCTTTTACGTAGGGGATAATGCTTCACTCATACCAAATTTTCTTCGTCTTATCAGCAATATTACCAGCAATAATTTACCAGCTTACTCACATCTCACTTTTCTTAGAATATATTGAGAAATGTAGTAAACTTAGAACTATGCAGTTCAATGTTCAGTCAACCGTGAACAGTGAATTATTGCTTTGGGCGCATGCTCCAGCAATGACAGTTCGTATTCGGGTTCCCGCCGAAGCGTACGCGCATAGAGCAGCGCATGGACTTTTATACCAGCCAGGATTATTGTAAAACGCGCGAAAGGATATATACATACTTATCTATCAACTACGTAAGTATCTATGCATATTTGGCAAAAGGGGGAAAAATCAGCAAAAGCTGACATAATCGGGTACCAATTATGCAGCGCTGTTTTTCATTTCACCCCTTATCCCAAGATGTTAGTGGGAGTGATATTGCTGTGGGTAAAAATAAATAAATAAAAATCAAAAAGATTAAATATGTGAAGATAGAGATAACAATTTCTTGTCACCAGTTTTGTAAGAGAAATACCTACCTATTGTTTGAAGATGATGTGATGTGAACGATCCCTAGAAAGAGTGAATGAGTAATTCATAATCTCGTATCTTTCTCGTATCATGATA
Source organism: Hofmannophila pseudospretella (assembly GCA_947369225.1). Classification (NCBI taxonomy): domain Eukaryota; kingdom Metazoa; phylum Arthropoda; class Insecta; order Lepidoptera; family Oecophoridae; genus Hofmannophila; species Hofmannophila pseudospretella. The sequence goes on from OX376324.1 coordinate 3,270,523, forward strand.
ATAATGCTCGAAGCTACGTTACTCGTATTCTGAATTGATTATGTTATATTCCTCCTCTATAAATATTCTTAGTAATAGGTCAGTACTTACCTCTTATTCATGAGATAACACACATTTATAAAATCTTACTTAATATAGGTACCTACGTCCACCACTTTATATAGGCTGGTGAATTCCACTAAGGCAGGGGCGTATTCGGAAAACAATTTGGGAGGCATCGGTTTAGAGTTGAAAATTCCGGAAGTTTTCTGAATCTTTCCTTTGGAAAAAGTTCTTCAAAAACTTTCGGAACTTTGGAAGTTTTCAAAATGTTTTACTTCTTACAAAATTGACGGGTACGGGCCTTCAGTGCAGTGTAGATTTAATTTAATTTATTAAAATTATCAGATTCTTGCTCTTGTCTTTCGCCAGGCCGAAACATCATCATCATCAGCCCATGTCGTCCCACCGCAGGGTATAAGCCTCCTCTCTTTTGTGCCACCCTATACGATCCTGTGCTAGTCGCATCTAGGTTTTCGATGCGACGTTGGTGATGTCATCCGCCCATCTAGCTGCTGGACGACCTACTCTTCTTTTCCCGAATAATTGAATAAAAATCGTTACAAATTGAATGAAAATTATTTATTAAGAAAACAATAAAAATACGACACGTAGAGTTATAACATCGTTCATCAGACTGATGCCTTTTACTTCATAGTGTCATAGCAGATAATTTTTGTAAGAAGAAAAACATTTTGAAAACTTCCAAAGTTCCGGAAGTTTTGGAAGTTATCAGGAAAACTTCCTGAGAAAAGGAAAACTTCTTGGCAAGCCCTCTGATCCGCCTCTGCAGTTACGCCTCGTACGATAAGTTGAATACATTTATCACACATGTGATGTTGCAGACAAATTTCCCTTAAGCCCGCGGCGAGGTTTCAGTAATTTAATAAACCCCTAAAGTTTTACTGAAAGTTTCATAATGTGTACTCATGTTTCAGTAATTAGCGGCTGCTGTACTGAGTTAAACTTTAAACTTCAAGAATTCGGGGTGGATTTGCTTCACTGAGCTATGTATGTTTTAAAAATGTTTTTAAATAACATTACGGACGCTCGCCCCCAGGGGAGGGATACTATTTTTCTTTCATCCAAGGGTTTAGGTGTAAGTACTGTACCAGTTTAATAATACATTCTATAGCAAGTGCGGTAAGGGTCACATTCTGTCACCAAGTGTAAGGTCGCAATCGCAAGCGCAACCTGAGCTGTTTAGGTTGGGTTAGGTTAAAGTACGAACATTGAACATCGTGAAGTCCGGTATAGGATTTGACTCCCGGGCTATAATATTTTATTGACTCGCATCCTATGAGTACAGTCATATGAGCATGACGTGGTAATATGCTATTTTATAGCCTTCGGTTTATAATAACCTTCACTGATTACCCGCGTTTTATTATTTTATACCTACATCAAAAAAGGAGAAGGTTCTCTATTCGACTGTATGTTTTTATGTTTCTTCTATACCTATATATCATAAAAGCTAGAGATACTAGTATTTGTGAACTGATTTTGATGATCATTTTTATTTATGTTAGAAGAATTTATACCCTGGAGGTACCTATATATACCTCCAGCCCGGGTAGTACCATAAAAATAAGTTCAAGATCTGATGATACACTTTGGAGATGGACAACGGAAGCACAGGCAGAAGTCCTTGACGGATAACAGCATGACGTCACCAGTTATTATGAAATTGCGAAGTTTCCTACGGGCCTTCGATGGGAATATTTCCAATGAATCTTACTCCCAAAAGGCACTGAACCGACCTGATGCAATTAGCTGTTAACCCAGAGCCAATATCCAACGGGCTTTTAATTAAACACGCCTTTTTTCGGAACCAGTCGCTACTCTCGCTCTCTTGGGATTGTGGTATCATTTTCGTGAACTCACTCGTTTCTCGCTCTTTAACTACATAACCACATTACATATTAGTCTGAATCAAAGGGCGCCACCAGCCCGATTTCTGCGTTCTTAATGCCCCAGATATAATCTGGGCTCACGTATAGTAACTGTTACTACGGTTATCGACAGACATAGGTAATTATTACAAATAGACATACAAAAATGTTTTCTGCACGATTTTATTATAAGAACCTATTGATTAAAAAAATTAGAAAATACATATGGTAAAATTTCGGAAAAATATTATTCAATAAATAAATGCGATGCCCCAGATTTGAGCCATGCTTGTCTTAGACGAAGTCTGACATTTTTTTAACATAAATTTTATGGTTTTTGGGTGAAAAGACCCAAAATTTTACAGTTTATTGCTAATAATGGACAATTAAACGGAGGGTGCTTTTTGTTCAAACCTTTTTGAAAACATTTTTGGCTATTGCTCTTTCTTAGACGAAGTCTGACTAAAATGGCACAAATGGTTCTAAATGGTCTATGCTAGCTTCGCCTTAAAGCTTTTCACCCATTTCCCGGGAACATATAACACACTTGCTCGTAAAGTGGCTCATATTTTTTAAGGTTCATAATGCAACTTATAAAACACGCGTGCTTTTTACTTTACATTACCGCACTAGTGCTTTTTACTATACTTTTTTTTAACTCAGCAAAGAGCGTGCTTTTTCCTTTACATTACATTACTCATCAATTTTGTTAAATCTCAGTAATGTATTTTTTATGTCTTAATAGTACATTATGATATAAGTGCGGTAAGTTGAAAATTACAGCCGAGGCGATATTGCTAGCCCGAGCCGTAGGCGAGGGCTATAAGGAAGCAGAGGCTGTAATTTTCAAAGCGCACGTATGTCATACGACGTTTTATAACATATTTACGAGGAAATAAATAAAACTTTGACTTTCTTAAACGAATAAATCTTTAATTACTTGTTAAAGCAGTTATAGAAATTTGAACAATTTTTAAAAGTGATTGTTACGTTGCCAGTTGCTTTTTAGCATTGAATAGTAGCACCACAATGAGCTTGACTTATATTTTTGAGAAAGTTCCATGAAATATGCTAAAAACACATTTTCTGAAAATGAATTTGCATCTTTGCTTGTTTTCCATATGATGAAATTTTGATACGCTTGTAAGTATCTATCGGTCGATTTTTCAGGCAAGAGGCTTAGAGTAGCCTTTTTCGCTGCGTTTAAGACTTGTGGCGGTGTCAAATTAATAAATTCATCACTACTTGACGACATTTTCAAATAAAAACAATACAGCGAAAAGAAAAAGCGCGCGGAATAATTTTACTTGTCCACAAATTAGCGATGCGCGCGCATCAACTTTTTTTAGGTAAAGGTACAAAAACAGCCAGTATTACTAATAAAGTAAATTAATATTTTTGTGTTTTTGTTACAGATAAATGGTTGTAATTTATTGTCAAAATTAATTAAATTAAAGAATTAAATCTTTATTTATTATATTTTATCTCCCAAAGTTAATTTTATTCATAAAATATTGACCACTTTTTTAACATAAAAACTCTTTGCTAAGATTTTAAAAAGTATCGTTCATTTTTAGACGGAGCATCTTAAAAAACCGTACATGTTACTTTATTTAAAAAAACTCGTGCGTTTCACATTACTATAACGCACAAGTGCGTAATGAGATACATTACGATATTGAAATTGGTGTAATTACAGCCACTTTACGAGCAAATATGTTATAAAATATGTTTATTTATTATTTTTTCCTCGCGTTTAAATACGTTGTATGAAATGCGTGAGTATTGGTCATTACACTCTCGGCTCCATTACACCCTCGCCGAACCATAATGTACTATTAAAACACTTCTACATAATCAAATCCCATCAAAAACATTTCTGTAAAAAGAGGCCGAGTCTCGTGTCTGTTTGCCAAGTCTGCGGTTTGTTTGTTTATTTGTAGTCTCTTTTTTGTACACAAAAAAAACCCACAAAAAATAATAAAAAATATTAAAATATGTATGTACAAAGGCCATTATCCCAAAGAGATCTCTCTCTCTCTGCGGTATTCGTTCGTATTATGAATTTGGCACTTTAATGTTACCTACCATGCCCCCCAGATTGCATACAAACAAAGTTTCAAGAATAAGTTCACGATATATTTTTTCTTCCATGGAAATTTTATGACCCATCTCTTTTATTTATGAATTTAATTACGCATTTCCGCCAAAACTTGCCATTGTTGGCGGAAATTGTACCGTAACTTCAGGAATTCAAACAGTTATTAATGCTAATTTAAAAGGCACTACTTAACCTGTCGAAATAGGTAAGTTTTTAAATAAAACGTAATAATAGTAACGTGAAAAGGACGGATCGCGTCAGGAACACGACCCTGCGCTCCAAAACACGCATCGTTGATGCAATAACTAAAGCATCTCTATTGAAATGGGGCTGGGCAGGCCACGTGTGCCGCATGCATCCGGAAAGGTGGGCAAAGATCGCCATGCACTGGGTGCCACAAGACGGACAGCGGCGCCGAGGCAGGCCCAGGCGTAGGTGGAAGGACGATATCGACCACTTCCAAAAAGGATGGTATAAGGACGCCTAGGATAGGGAAAAATGGAAAGGAGGAGGGGAGGCCTTTGCCCAGCAGTGGGACAGTCTATAGGCTATAATAAAAAATAAAAAAATAATAATAATAGTAACATATTTTTTTTCGATTGTCAGCGCTATTAGTGTGCGCGATCGATCCAGCCCCATATTTCAAAACATTTTCTGACATTCAAGTTCATATTTAGGTAAAGAATGTGACATTTACAACAAGTCACAAATAACTATTCAATTGTAGACCGTGAAAAATTCAGTACCTACATGCGGTCGATAAAGGTCAAAGTGTAAGTAAACTAGTTCAAATTACCTGTAATATTTTAAAATAAGTTTGCATCCCACGCTAGTTTTCATAGAATTTGGTTATGTAACAAAAAGACCACTAAAGTCCCCTCCTATTGCGAAAAAAAAATCTGCACACGACGGATTGTATGAAACAGCTTTTTTTAAAGAAATGTAACCTTAAATTCGTTGCAACCGCTTATTTGTAAAACTTACATTTGGTCGATGCAGAGTCGTTAGTTGTATGTATGAAAGGGTTGGGACGGCTCAAGGTGACCTCCATGTCACAGCAACCTTGGTGGTACACCAGGGATGCATTAGTTATGAAGCGATAATCAATTAATTCTGACCGTCACCGTGTACCATCAATATGTGTTATGCATTGTTGTTCTGTTTACATTACTGACCCAACCTTCATTCTAAATATAAAATAAAAGAACAATGTTCAAAATATAATGGCGTCGATTCTGTGGTGTCGAACTGTCACGCTCGCTCATATAATATAATATATACTATAATTAAATGTAAATAAACTTTGAAAAAAAATGTCTTGAATATTCATATAAAATGCGAAGAAACTTTTTCCCCGACCTTATATATTAAACTAGATCGCGTAAGAGTAATTTTTTTTTTTAAGGCAAAGGGAACTGAGCCCATACAGCCATGCCTGATGTAAACAACTCTTTCAAGTCTTCATTACAATGCTGGTGTGACACATTTCAATGCTATCTGGGAGAATCTTTCACGCTTCTGCACCATTCGAACCAAAGAAGAAGGCGTCCCGGACGCAGTATGGCTCTTCAAAATCCAGCCAAGTACGGATCGGCATGCAGCGTCTTATTTGACTTTACTTCACTGTCCCACACACTATTCACATCTTATAGAAGTTCTTCTAGCAAGAAACCATTCTTACTAGAAAAGCACTACTGTAAAACAATTTGCAAGACAAAACAAAACAAAGCTGACGTGGATGCCACAAAAGCGCGGGAGAAACTCCGTGTAAGAGTGAGGATCACGTTTCGTTTAGCAATGTTTTAGTTTAGCGAGTGACACCCCGGAACTGGTGCCATCCCCATTTGTTCCAGACGTCCTACTTTCAGATTTGGACTCGCCTTTTCAGACCCCGTTTAAAAAAGTGTTCGGGCAAGCATGTGCTACAGCCGTAATAGTATTAGTAGTTCTTAAGAAAAACAGGTGACATACAGACGGACGGGTTCCAATCCTTATGGTCCGTCTGTAGACATGTCACCTCACTATAATGTTATTAGAGGGTTTTATATGCGCTGCTGACCCTGAGGACTTGTGGAATGTGATGTGTGAGAAAGTGGAATGCCTCATTGTTGATAATTACGGTGACTATGTAGTGTTCTGTACCTAAACGGTAAAAAAGGAACTCCTTTTTAACCGACTTCAAAAAAAAAGGAGGAGGTTATCAATTCGACTGTTTAAAAAAATCAATATACTGCATATCTTCGGTATTTGTGAACCGATTTTAATGAATATTTTTTTAATTACAAGGGTAGGTATACCTCCTGGGTGTTCCCATAAAAATTTGGTCAAGATCTGATGATGTACTTCGGAGATTGAAGTCACTTGTAATTAGACAATTGTGAACATTTCTGAAGGCCCAACAAGGGGCCCCGAGTGCGGCGAAGTCCTCCTTCCCCTCCACCAACACCAGAAACAGTAAAAATTGTGAAATAAAATAATAATTTAAAAAAAGAAGAAACTACCGTCTTCAAATCACTAAAAAGTTACAAAAATAATTATAATACAAAAATGAAACCTAGGTATACCTATAATTATTTGTAGTCGGTGCCAACCGCATGCAACGCGACGCACTGCGCGGCGAACAGTCTGGCAGTGCAACGCGTTGCAAGTGGTTGGTATTATAATTATTTTTGTAACTTTTTAGTTATTTGAAGGCGATTTTTATTTCTTATTAAAATTAATCTAATAACTGTATAGTGAGTTGAGATGTCTAGGGCGACGGTGACCACTTACCATCAGGTAGCTCATTTGCTCGACTGCTCTCGTTATACAATAAAAATATATAAGCTATGACCTTCCCCCAACCTTAAAACCCTAAAAATTAAACATAATCTTGATGAAATAAGTGATCCACTGATATGAAAATACATTTTCCAGGAATGAATAGCATTTTGCTTTTATGTTGTAGGTACCTACAAAATAATAGCATAAAGCTATTCTTTTTTTATGTTTTGTTTAGTTGGTACTAATCTTTATTTAAAGCTTCATCTAAACCTCGTAAAAAGGAAAGTAATGTTAAGCTCTAAATTGTGTGGAAACAGCTCAAGTTTATACAATAAAAAGCTCATTAGGAGCACATCAAAAGCTTTAGGTTTTACCCTTTCCATTGCCCTAAAACTTTTCTACTTTTAGCACCTTTTATAGTGGAAACTCAATTTATCTCAATATTTTATAAAGGGATTAATTAAAATAAAGGTTTACAGAGCTATTTTACATTTTTTTTCATTCAAAACTTAGGAGACTGTATCGTATTACGTTTATGAGTTAGAAGCCTGTGTCAGACGGGCGGACAGACAGGTGAAAGGACGGAGTAGCGACAACAACAAATACTATGGTGCCGTTTGCCATTCAGGTACTTTCTAATAACTCTAAAGTAAATAGATAGATAAGAGCGACAATGGTCTAGTGGCTAGGACGCGACTCCCATGCGGGAAGTCCGGGTTCGAAACCATGCAATGCCATGTACCAATGAGTTTTTCGGATTATTTCGAAGACTTACGTACATTTACCGACTGCTCTAACGGTAAGGAAAACATCGTGAGGAAACCTGCACGTCTGAGGAAATTAAAAGTTTCCGAAGGCGTGTGAAATCCACCAATCAGCACTGGGCCCGCTCGGTGGATCATGGTCCGTACCCCCTTGTACAAGGGGAGGCCTGTGTCACAACAGAGGGGACATTAATAGGCTGATGATGATGAAATAGATAAAATTGGTCGGTATATACGGTAGACAAAATTCAAATCGCTCGGTTGCATTAAGTGCATTACCTATCAATAGTCCGAGAGGATGTTACACAGATTCATAATGAATCATGCACTGCGAGCAAAGAATGTGAAAATTAGCACACGTATTTAGGACATCCCAAGGATCATTTTGAAGATAAGAGCCCACGCATATCAACGGTCCTCAGCAAGGGGGAAAGTCAAAGTGTCCCTCCTCCGCCTTCCAGTAAAAAATGTATAATGACACACCAGGGCATTTTTGGTATCGTTTTCGTTTAAATATAGGATGACTAATTCATTATTGGAACAATATTTTCACTATTCCATTGAATAAATTCGAGAAAATTAAAACATGTAAAACTGATAACAAGAATTTAGATCTGTTATCGTAGATAATGTTAATTACATAAAAAAATACTCTTAGAAAGTCATATTTATTTAGATGTTAAAAAGATACACTTTAAATTTCATTATCTCACAATAAGTATTATCATATATATGATGTTTACCTGTTAGGTTTTCTCCCATTTCTGGGGGCAGTTTAGAGCGAAGCTCACGGGTCCAGGACCAAGTGAGCTTCACTTCCTAAAGTTGTTTCATGACGGTTCATCCTGTAAAAATTTTCGTACGATACGACAAGTGTTCAGGATTGCGGCTTTCTGCATTGTGATATATGTATTTTTGGGGAGATCTATTAGTTGCAAACTGTGATGTAAATGTTTGGGTATTACGCCTGTACTATAAAGGACCAGTGGCACAATGTATACTTTATCTAGGTTCCATATTCTGAGTACTTCTTCTTTGAATTCTGTGTATTTATGTATTTTTTCAGCTATTGTTTTTTGTAAGTTATGAGTGTTGGGACGGCAATATCAATCAAATATGCTTGTTTTTGAGGCTTGTCTACATGGGTTATGTCAGGTCTATTGTAGTGGATGGTTTTGTCTGTTAGTATTGCTCGATCAAAGTACATCTTGTGCCCCGTACTCTCTAGCACAGGTTTTGGAGTGTATTCATAGTAGGGTTTAGGATCACCTGATAGTAACTTATATTTAATGGCTAGTTTCTGATGTATTACGTATGAAATTTGGTTATGGCGATGGGTATAGTCAGTTTGAGCTAAATTTGGACATGCGCTAGTGATATGCTGAATGGTTTCAGACTGTTCATATATATTATTATTATTGTATTATTATTATCTAATTATCTCACTGTTGCTTTCTTCGTCCGTGCAGTCACTGAGGGGCCAGCTGAAAATCAGCGCTGTGGGTTGCCTCAGCATTATGCTTAGCTGGTGTACCCTTTTTGGCACTGTACCACACCAGATGTTCTGTGCTGCATGTATTAAACTTTGTATACTTCTGTATTCTGGTGTTTACAGCGCTAAATAAACGATTTCAATTCCAAGTACGTTAAAAAATATTAAGTGTCGCGCGGAAGAGCCTTTCTATAGTAAAAGCCTTGTGGAACGCGCCATAAAAAAACCGACATAAAAATTTCCTTTTTATAAGTTCTGTAAAATGCTGCAAATTTAAGTTAATAAATAAAATAAAATAGCCGACGCTTCGCACAATTATTCTTTGGGTCTCGGTGATCTGCGTGGGCTGTACCTAATCTTCAAAATGATCCTTTGAGTGTCCTAAATACGTGTGCTAATTTTCACATTCTTTGCTCGCAGTGCATTATTTTTCAACAATCTGCCCAGCTACAAGTGGGTCAAATGTTAAATACTAAAGTCATTTGACATCGCATCGTATAGCGTCAAATGATACCTGCAATGCCAAACCATCAATACAAGTCGAACGCAAATGAATCTAGTGATAGATGGATCGCCAGTGACGGGGAGCAGCTTGTCCTTTTAAATGAAACGACGTTATTAAAAGATAAACAAACGCCATTATATTTTGACGTGAAACATCTAAATTCACTCGGGTATGGAGATTAGGAACTGAGCCTTCGATACAATGATGATTCGATGTTGTGAATCTTCGCACAAATGAGTTGTCGCACAATGTTCTATTATGCGTCGACTTATCGTGTTTCGATTCAGACAATTCACTACTCCGCCCAATCGTCGTATAATCTTACGCAGATAATGAAAGAAAGAAAGAAAAAAAGAAAAACACTTTATGTAACTATATTATACAGAAAAATAATACATTTTCTACAAATATTCAGAAAAGACAATATCGTTGCAGATATTCTATGTAGGTATATTTGGCAAAAGTGGGGAAATTCAGCAAATGCTGACATACTCGGGTACCAAATATGCAGCGCTGTTTTCCTTTCACCCCTTATCCCAAGATGCTAGTGGGAGCGATAGTGATAGTGGGTAAAATAATAATAATTAAAAACTAAAAATCAAAAATATTAAATTCTTATGTGAAGAATTTAGGCAAGAATTTGCCAAAAATAAATAAATAAATTGCACTAATGACCTGTGATACATATTATGTGTGTGTGTGTGTGTGTATGTGTCAGTGTGTGTGTGCAATGTAGGTGCGCTTTTTCATAGAAAATTCTATAATTGCCCGCGTAGATTCGCTATTGAACAGCACACCGATTTTGATCTTGCAGATTAGATCGCGCAGATTCGCGCAGGACATTGTATTTTAGTCAAGTGTAAACAGAAGCCAAAAAGTACAAAAAATGTCTAAAGTACTTGCCGTCATAAACAATACATTATGAGAGTATGTAAATATTGTCAGTAAATATTACCATATTTGCCTTATTTTATATTAATTGCCACTCAATTGGTTACGAGCGTTACTTAAACGCTCGTCTATCAAACAAGGTCGCGTAAATAAACCGCCGAACTACCGCGAGCCCGCGAGCGGATGACACAATATTAACCTGTTATAATTTAAAAATGTTGTTTAATATATTTTTATCTCAATATATAAGGAATTTAACTTAAAAGAACACTTTATTGTAATGTAATTTAATATTAAAAGTGTTATTTAGGTATTTACGAGGATATTATAGTTTTTAAATAAGAACACAGGTTATTATTTGTTGTTGTTTTTTTAAGGCAAAGGGAACTGAGCCCATACAGCCATGTCTGATGTAAACAACTCTTGCAAGTCTTCATTAAAATGCTGGTGTGACACATTTCAATGCTATCTGGGAGAATCTTCCACGCTTCTGCACCATCCGAACCAAAGAAGAAGGCGTCCCGGACGCAGTATGGCTCTTCAAAATCCAGCCAAGTACGGATCGGGCTGCAGCGTCTTATTTGACTTTACTTCACTGTCCCACACATTAATCACATTTTGTAGACGTTCTTCGAATATAAAACACCATTCTTACTTGAAAAGCACTACTGTAAAACAATTTGCAAAACAATGAAAAAAAGCTGGTGTGGACGCGACAAAAACTAAACGCGGGAGAAACTCCACACACACCAGGTTATTAGTTTTACATAGCGAGCAGCGATCTTCTTTTTTTGTTTATTTTATTACATCTATGTCATAAAGCAAGGCAAAGGTATTAAATTACACAGCCTAACAAAAAGCGGAACCGGAAAGAGGTTGGCACACATGTACAGTCGACCACAGGTCAACCTACCCAAGACGTCAAAATTAGAGAATCTGAAATGTATCATATCGCGCAGGCATAAGGTTGAGATTTAATCGAAGGTTATTGACAGATGGTATACTATAGCTTGTGGTGGACTGTACAAACAGATACTTTTAATGAGTAACGGGCTCTAGCAGAGGAGCCTCATTCCAGTTCCGACATTTGAAAGTAAAACTACCAGTATTGGGCATAGCGATTGTCAAAGTGAAATTGTGTTATTGAAGTATACCTATGTGTAAGTTCTGTGTCTAAGATCATGAAATAATAACTGTGAGTATCCAATGCCATTTAATAGTTTGAAAGAAAGAAAGAAAAACACTTTATGCCAAAAAGCAAAATAATACATTTTCTACAAATATTCAGCATATTAGTGGAAAAGACAATAGCGTGGCAGATACTCTATGTATATCTATGTATATTTTGGCAAAAGGGGGGAAAGTCAGCAAATGCTGACATACTCGGGTACCAAATATGCAGCGCTGTTTTTCATTTCACCCCTTATCCCAAGATGTTAGTGGGAGCGATAGTGAAGTAAGTAAAAAATTAATAATTAAAAACTAAAAATCAAAATGATTAAATACTTATGTGAAGAATTTAGGTAATAATTTGTCAAAAATAAATAAATAAATTGCACTAATGACCATACATATTGTGTGTGTTTTATTTTACTTCCACATTGCTCTGTCCACATTATATCTCGTCAATAGGCCAATCTAAGCTGTGGCCTTAATATTATTAACGGATCCTTTCACAATATAATAGTTCAAGTAATGGAAAACAGAAATATATTGATTTCTGATCATGAAATCACGATTTTAATTTAAATTTAAAATCACCCTTTCTTAATCTGTATATCACGTGACCTGAAACGCAGATCCGCCATGACGCTGTCAAGTTTGACGTCACTATCGATTAAACAACACAACGAATGTTAGTCTCACATGTCTCACATGTCGACTATAAGTATCACGTAAAATATCGACAGCTAAAGACCACTCCACCACACAAGAAGCAAAACTATCATGGAAACCAGCGTTTTCGCGGGAAATTTAAATTATTACAATTTAAATGCCGTTAAGATTATTTAGCGACTTTATTTTGAGGAAATAAAAAAACTAATAAAGAAAGTCTCTGATTTAAACATTTCAACATACTTTTCAAAAAGTGTCAAATACCCATAAATAAATTCATTACATAATATTTACATTACATTAAAATAACATACATGCATTTTAATTCATCGCTGTTTTGTTTTTCGCAATCGAGTCTTTTATTATTATACTAGTATATATAAAAATAAATGTTTGTTTGTGCTCTATGCTCTATGCGTTCCTAAACCTTTCATCCGATTGCGATGAAACTTTGGTAAGTTGTTATGCGCACGCCCGGGAAGGTTTCGGAGTAAAAAAAACAAGGCGACCGAAGCCGCCGTCGGAGCGCAGCTAGTTAACAATAAATACCAATTTATTATAACGAACTCTTACCGAAATTAAACACTACGACTTTTATATGAAATCGATGTAGCCTATTACCAGATGATGACGGGTGACATAAGGTAAGTAATTATGTCGAGGGGTCATTGTCGGTCAATCGATACAGCCATTAAAGTTGCTGGGCCATTAGCTGATACCACATTGATCAGAGTGTGGAATCAAGCTATTAACCATAGCGGGATCATAAACGGTGGCGAAAAAAGGACCAATGATGGATTCATAATTTTTAGGAATGAATTGCAGATTTACATTGGACTGGCCATATGTCAACCGAATAGTTATTTTCCATCGCTGTCTTTAAAAAATAATAATTTACTCTTAAATTCTGATGCTTTGCAGTTGTAACTTTAAATAATGAAGCCAGTAATATTTATTTTATCTATACATTCTTAATAATGCAAGTTATTCCTTAGTTAGGTACTTTGATTAAATTGACTAGATTTTTGATCGACTTTGACTCGACTTTTCTATTTAATTGGCTTTTCTCTATTAACAGACAGTAATATTTTATCAAAATGCCGTCTTCGTAGTTTTTGTAAGTGAATTCATACTTTATGATGAACTAGCCATTTGTGGTATTTAAAAAATGAACAACAATTTCCTTTAATGTTTAATGGCTTCACATGTATCATTAACAGCCAGTAATATTTTATCTATGTACTTACGTACTTTCATAAAATTTTTCTAAGTGAATTCCTTACTTATTTACATACCTATTTTTTTAAAATAATTGGCCATTTGTTGAGAAAATTATATGTTATGTAAACACTGTCAAGACGCCATTGGCAGTTTTATGATCTGTGCTATGGAGTTCGTAATACGGCGAGGGTTTTTTAGTTCTATAAAACCAATTCCTTTTCCTGGTTTAATCCTTTCCGTAGAAAAGGCAAACGGATCTGCGCTCATACAGCCATGCGTTTCTCGTAACTTAATTTGCCGTCGCTGTTGTATTTGCCATCCAACAACATCGCAATCTCTGAACACACGTCGCTACGGGCGCTTTGCTAGCTTTCAAGAATCTTCTGGTCTTGACAACTGACAGAAGATGTATGGATAACATACAAGAAAGTAGCATACCTACTAAAGTAAGTACTATATAGGAGTATTGCAACTTCATCATCAAACTTACTTATATACTTTTTCTTGTCTTTCTTAAATACGTGTTGTTTGACTTGTAAAAGCAAGCAAGCAATACCCCTGGTACTGCACGTGTCTCTAGGCGACGGTGACTACTTACCATCAGGTGGCCCGTCTGCCTGTTTGTCGTAGCTAATTTATATATATATATATATATATATATATATATATATATATATATATATATATATATATATATATATATATATATATATATATATATATATATATATATATATATATATATATAAATAACATTAAATAGACGGAAGTAACTTTAAACTTGGTTTAATTAGATAATTAAGGAATTCACATCTGACATCAACGAACGGTGAGCACAGAGTAGATATACGTAAAAGCCGGGTCGTCTGGGGTTGCCAGGTGTGGCATTGTGTTTATGTTCATATTCCAAGCGTTTGTTTGAAATTATGATCATTTTTATTTTGTGTAATTGTTATGTATGTGTGAGTTCTGGAAATAAACTCTTTCTTTCTTTCTTTCCTTGGAGACTTGGGCCGTTTAGGTTCATTTGGTCCAAAAAATCTGCTTCCCGAAATGTTTACTCCCAAAATTCCCTCTGGTTTGCATAAATAGAGTCTTCCATATAAACTGGCCATTGAAAACCATGTCGCCGAAAATCTAGCCGGGAATTGTTTTTTGACATCAGCCAGCATATATAATATATAAATAAAAACAAAGTGTCGAGAAAATTTTCTGAACAAAATGAATATAATTTTTAATGCGCCACATATATTTATTTATATTATACTTATGATATCTCATGTTACTATAGTTTTTGCATTATTTACACAAACTATCGGTCTACTAAACTAAACTAACTAGAGCGTTGGTGGTGCCGTGGCTAGGACTTCGGACTCCCATGCGGGAGGTCCGAGTTCGAAACCAGGCAATGCCATCTACCAATGAGTTTTTCGGTTTTTTCGAAAGACTTACGTACATTTACCGACTGCTCTGACGGTGAAGAAAAACATCGTGAGGAAACCCGCACACTGAGATAACCAGTGTGTGAAATGGGGAAGACAATGGCAAACCACCCCATTAAATCTGTCACGAAAGTCGTTCTATGTGATTAATTCCTTAGAATGATCACGACCCTCAGCAATGAGGAACACGTCTTAGAAGAAGAATGCAAACTATCATGTTTCTTTTTTTACCGGTTTTTGATTATTTTTGCGTGTTGTAACAGTGCCCGTGTTTGTCCACAGATACTGTAACGAGCGTCACCGAGGCGCCCGGTGCGCCGGACGAGGCGCGCACGCAGTCGCCTCTGCCCTCGCGCATCTCCGCCGGTGAGCGCGGTAAAGCTTCTCATTGTTGTTGTCCATAGAATTAAATCAAGATTTAAATTTAAATCTTGATTTATTTCTGTGTTATCGTCTCATACAACATCAAACAGCTTTTTAATGTGCAAATAAAGTCCTTTCATATGATACCCCACTTGCCCCACTTCTAGATTTCAGACTCAACTTTCAACTTCAACTTTCAGACTCGATTTTTAATAAACATAAATGTATTTCCAGTTTCTTGTCTACGGATAATAGGGTAGTTTCCAAGCAAATATTAAATACATTTCTTAAAAATTAAGAAACAGTCATAAATTGATGGTCAAATGTGAAAACAGAATTAAAATTCGTTGAAAAATAAAATAGCTACAGGCAATCAAAAATAAGAACGGCAATAAGTTTTATGACGTAACTGTTCTCTAGCGCCATACAAGCAGGTCCTAGAAAGGGACAGAGCATCTTTCCAATACTAACTTTAACTATTAATATCTCTGATGTTAGTTCAGATATCGAAAAACTAATTTTAGATCCTTCTTTATAATAATGCAATATTTTTTTAAGGTTAATACCATATTGTGGGCAAGCAAGTCCTACAATTGTGCTAAACAAGTCGATAGCATTCGTAGTTGCTAAGAAAAACAGCCGTGACATACAGACGGACGGTTACCGAATTCTCATCCTTAGAATATTTTCCTGTGGTCTCATTATAAGGGTTCCTTTTTTAGTACGGAACCTTAAAAACAAAAGTTCGAACTCAGAATACTCAGAATCTTAGTTTAAGGCTTAGTGGTAAACCTTATCTCTGCTCATACACAGTCGATCTGTTGATTTGTAGGTACTGTGTCGTGACTGGATCTCATAGTTAGATCTTACTCTATGAGCAATAAGTAAATGGTAATACTAGGAATAAAGAATATCGAATATCTTTATTTGCAAAAATGTAGGTAAATGTAGGATGTTGTTGTTAGTTAAGTACCAATAAATTTTGCTTTGTACTAGGCGTGCAAATTATTATAAGAAGCAAAGGTATAATCTTAAAAATATATAATAGGGTAGTAATAGGGGAGGACTTTATCACAATAACACGGATATCTATGAAAATAAATAAGGGCTTGATTTAAGGATCAAGATTTGTCAATTAATTCACTCTTTGACAACTTTCTCGGTTCTTGCTTGGTTCTTGCACAATTTAGGATTACTAATCTTAATTCTGCTTTTTGCCAGATTGGTTTTATTGTATCTGTAACCGTATTCATTAATTTCGAATAATCGAACTGACATATTTTTCAAAATGGCGGCCGAGAGCGGAGAGTGGTGCCATCGTGGCAATACTTCTTAAAAGTAAGCTATGGGTGTGAGTAACTATCGTACCAAATTGCAACCCAGTACGCGAAAGTGCAAGGTCGGCACCGCTAACCGCTGGACTATTCGTTACGACTTTACGAGTACCTACTTGAAATGAAGCTTTGATAATCTCGCTAGCTTCATACTGAAACGCTCAAAGGAGAGCCAAAGTTTATACACGAACTTTATTATAAGCCGGGATTTAATTTAGTAAAACTTATTAAATGAATTTCATTTGCTATTCAAAACAGTTCAAACTTCTAGACGAAAATTTAAACCTAAATTCTATTTAAAGACTGCAAGTTTTACTAATTCTTATTATTAATCAGAATTACTCGTATCGCGTTCAAACTTTGAAAGAAAGAGTCGATGAAAGTTTTTCATAGAACATTTTTATAAGACAAAAACATTGGTAATGTAGGAGTAATTCACGTTTCCAATATTCCCAACTAGGCAAAAATGCCTGTGCTGGGAGTGGTACACCCAAAGATTTTGTAATTCACTCAATGTGGATTCCTTGCTAGAAAAGTTTTTTAAGTAAACACGTCTGCCATTTGGCATGCGAAGTGAGGAATATTCGCATGCATTAGGGTGCCTTTCCACCAAAACTGTGCGAGGAAGCGAGCCGGTGAGCGAGGAAAAAATCCACCAATATGATCACTCCATCTCAATCGTCACGTGATATGACGTTATAATGGCGCGATCCTATTGGTGGATTTTTCCTCGCTCACCGCCTCGCTTCCTCGCACAGCTTTGGTGGAAATGTCTAATATATGGAACTATATGCCCTATAACTATATAGGCAAAGCCTGTGTTTCGCTGTCTGTGATTTCTGTAGGTCCACCACAAATGGTACAAAGGTGTATTAGATCCAGTGACTTACGCCTGGCATATTACGTATTTTCGTGCATTTGACCCATAGTAGCTTCAACTAAAACTACTTATATTATAAACTAAGATACGCAATCCAATATTCTTAGAACACTTCAACACACACCACTTCTAGTGTCCATAAAATTTTATTCTAAGTATCCCTCTATAATGAAGTCGAAGGGAATGCTAACACAGACAGTTTACAAACAGTAAGATGATACTTTCGTATCAGATTCTTAATGAATTTCGGGGAATGGACGTTGGGGAAATAAAGACTGTCTAGACATTTCGAGAATTAGACGACAGGAACGAAATGTAGGTATACTCGTATAAATATGTTTTTTAAATACATTTATATAAAAATATTTTTTTTAAACAGGGTCTAGGAAAAAGGCATCGTAGTCGGGTCCCATAAAACGATTTATGTTAAGGAACTATGAACTTTTAAGATAACATGAACAACTGTACCGAAAAAAATTCGTATACTCTTACATAGTATAAGGATCAAATACGTTACTGAAATTACGTTACCTACTACACACATACTTTATCTTTGCGCTATGTCCTTTACTGGGTAAGCACAAGGCACAGAGAACGGACCGCCAGGAATATTTATCTTGGCAAGTCTTTTTTGGTTCCTTTAACAGGCGACGCACTCGCTTCACGAGTACAGGCATGCTCGCTGTCGGGGTTGTATGCTTTGTAATACGTTAATAGTACCTAATTTATCCAACTTAGGTACTATTAACGTATTACAACTGCAACTTGGTTTTTGATACGAGCGTAGTGAGAATCAAAATAGAAAAAATAAGTTTTACTATGACTAATTACGTGCAGTTGCATACAGTACTTTATCTACGACTATAAAGTACCTAACTAATTGAAAGTATAAACTATTTTAAAGCCTCCAAGACGCCATGACATTTTTAGCCAAGTTGCAGTTGCGCACGTAATTAGCCATTGTAAAGCTAGTTTTTTCTAAAAACACATTTTCAATGGCTGTAATTGTTGCATAAAATACTATTAATAGTTATAGTGCACTCTTGTCAATCTTCTCTCTGATCTGACTATTAAACGTAGTGATTACCTTCTCTCTGAGTTTCGTAGAAACATTCATCTTTGATCTGTGTCGCTGAGTTTTGTGACACCAGCTTGTTTTAAGTTTTCTATTAAGTTCCTGATCTTCCTATTTGCTGTGGCTGAAGATGGTGTCGTCATTAGTTTCATTATATTGTCGTAGAATGGAGCGGCGCGACCGGCGGCCCCCCCGCGGAAGTGGTGCTCCGCCTGCACCCCCCCTCGGGCGCGCGGGGGAACGTCTCGCTAGCTGACAGTGGTGAGATAAAATGTAATTTCATGATTTTTGTTTTTCTCCCTCCTCCCATATTCATTTGGTCGGCATATGCTTAGCGCCATCGCAAGCGTCGCGCGGTCTTTCTACTGGGTGTAACAAAAAAACCCTATAAAACCGAAAGGGGGGTGTTCAGTATCCATAACTGAACAGTTTTACTATGGGACGTGTATGGGGCTAACTCTGAAATCGCGAAAAAATTTCTGCTGTTCCGTACAAAAGCTCAACCTACAAGATCGAAATATGTAAAACAGCTGATTCTGTTTTTGCGAGTTCATAATTGGCCCCATAGTAAAAGTTATTCAGTTATGAATACTGAACATCCACCTTACGGCTCTATAGGAGGTTTTCGTTACACCTGTAGAATTAACCATATACTCGTAGAACGACTTCCTGGACTTTAATGGGACAGTTTGTCATTGCCTTCCCCATTTTAGACACTGGCAACCGCATTGTGCAGGTATCCTCAGGATGATTTATTTCACCGTTAGAGCAGTCAGTAAATGTAAATCGTCATGCTTCTCTATACCCGCAAGCACCCAACATATCTCGTGAACTCGAGACTGAGAGAGACTCTGCAACTCACCAGTTGAGAAGAAATTCTAGGTATTTTACGTCTATGATACTAACCACCGTCACTAGATAAAACTCCTCCAATTAGGAGCAGAAGACTTGCCGACAAGACCTCGATCGTGGTCAAGAGAGCCAATTTGACAACAGCACTGAAGTTGTCCAGGATCTAAAGTGGTCACCGTGCTTACCCCGCTGGTTTTTCTGACAAACTTCTCTCTTCACCAGACGGCAGCGGTGTTGTGGTGAGAGCCGAAGAAGCCCTAATAGTAGCCTTTGTGTTACTCCTATGGGTGGCGGCCATTGCCCTGTTCTTCAACCGCTGGGGCAAGATAAGGTGCGTCTATAAGCTGTACGTAGTCCCCCTTCTTATTCGCTGCACCTTATAGCGAAGTAGATTCACTACTGTATTCAATGTTAGTCTTAGAAGAGTAGGTTTCTGATTCATAGGTTGGCAGCGCATCGGTAACATCTCTAGTTTTACGGAGTTTATTAGTGAAGATGGCTTCTTACGTCCCATCAGGTGGATTTTTTTCTTGTCTGCTAAACGAATGGAAATCGGACCTGAAACTCAAAATCTTTAAAAAAAATTAGATAAAATAGATGGAAATATGGACTTACAATAAGTATAAGAAGCTAGCTAGATTTATAGCTATACTTTAAGAATTACCATATGAAGACAACCGTAGGCTGTTGTTCTTAGGGAATATTATATTAAATTATTAGACGAAGATACAAATTGGTGGTGACACAGTCATGATTCGTTGTTGTAGCATAGAAAGATTGGTACTACTACTGTAAGTAATAAATATTCCATGTTAATATTATTTTGTAAAAGTTAAATACCATGAAAGTTATGAATGAACGCGTCGTAAGTCATGAATAAGCAGAATAGAGTCGCTAACAAAGGGGCTCGTGAATGAGAGTCTTCGTGCGATTCGGCAGCTTTGATTTATGGAGCTTTTATGTAGATAGGCAATTCATTACTGACATCAAAGAGTAGCTAATAGATTTGCTACTTCATTATTTATATGAATGAAGTAAGAAATATGATACTGTCTCACTTGAGTTTAGTTCTAAATATGATACGTTTTCTATGATACTCGTATATTGTCTTATGTAACATTATACTTGTTTACTTCCAGAAAACATATCTCTTATACATTGTTCAAACATAATAAAGTTGTAAGTATGTTATGTGTTCTACGCTCGCGAACCTTAATTTAGAACCTCCTTTTACACATTGAACAACTTGTCATAGTCAATAGTACTAGATTAAAGCTATAACTATAGTAGTGGTAGATCCTAATGTGAAGGATCGCTAGGGGTGGTACCACCCACTTATCTATTTCTGCCGTGAAGTAGAAATGCTTGATTTTCTGTGTTTCGGTTTGAAGGGTAAGAGAGCCAGCGTAATTTCCGGCACATGAGGCAATCCATCTTAGTCCTTAAGGTACAGTGAGGTGAGATGTCTATGGGCGACGGTGACCACTTACCATCAGATGGCACGTTTGCTCGTCTGCTCTCCTTAATTAAAAAAAGGTTAAGAACTCTTTTTATTGCCGTCTACGTTTCATTTTGACAGTCGTTCAATGTATTAAAGTGTGTTCCAAATTAAGGTTCGTGACTGTACCTATTATTATTTGTTTACTTGATGTTAGGTATTATTAATGGTCAAATTCTTTAAACTGTTAAAAGGTGAACCTCATGTAAAAGTTTCTATTCTTGTATTGTATAAAAGCTTAAAATCAATGTATACATAATTTGGCCTAGGAGAAAGATTTGTAGTCTACTTAATATTACTTAGCCATATCAAAATCTTTTTTGATTTTAGCAGAAATTAACCTTGTTTACCTTGTTTTTTACAGACATGTGTAGTGAATTTATTAACAATATCATTTAGCCAAATCAACTATCAGAAAACTAACAGGTGTTTATCCCACGACCGACTCGTCGTCACACCAGCTCGTTACACCAGGTGTATGAAAAGACCTGCTCTCTTGTCGCAGAATGCTGGAGCCATACCAGCCGAAATTCCAGCAGCAACACCGGCAGAGTTGCGCGCTGGCAGAAACCTCCGTCTCCGTGCCACCTCACGTGAGTGCCCATTCAGCGTCACTTGTAAGAATCATCCTAAGAATTCTGCTTAGATCAAAAATTCTAGGTTGCCTGAAAGAGATCGCTCTGAGCGATAAGGCCGTCTTAGTACACTTTAATTTGAAAATGTATTTTCCTGTTTGTGTATTTTGTGTGCAATAGAGAGATTGGTATATCTATCTACTATAACCCTTTCTATGTCATAGCTGTTGAAAAAGAGACTAAAGGTAGCCAGAATTTTAAGGAAGCTTCTTGCAATTAACCTAATGATACATAAACACTCTATTATCAAACACTTTATATAATTGTATGAAATTATACAATTACAAATTAGCATGAAATAGGATAGGTCTCAAATAGGATTGGGGGCGGTATCGTATTTAAAAACATTAAATGCTTCTTATAAAGCCCAACCCTTTATTTTTAGAGTTATTTCGTAACAAATAACGCTTCTAGTGAAGAGTTAAGGGTTGTGTACAAAGAAAAGAATACACGGATTCACGATCTATCATAATGATAGATTTGTTGGTACAACAACAATACCTTTGTTCGCTACGTAGTAAACAAACAACCATGCGACTTTCGTACGTATGTAAACATTGTGTAAATATTAGCGTATGGTTGTGTGTATATATTATAATTAGTTTGCTTTACGACTACTGCTTCCCAACATTACCAGCATTAAATGTATTTACAGCGCGAAGTTAAACTTCTGGAATGACAGCCGCGCTATTCAAGCGACCATTCACTAATATAATAACATATAAATATACTAGAGTGATTATTCACATGGCACATTCTTATGTGGTTTCCATGCCACACATAGCACATTTGGTGTATAAAATATATGAAAATTTAGTTAAAAAAATTAAAATGTGTGCACAAAATGGTTTTTCTACTCCCATTTCGTAATTTCTTCATTAAGAAACCACAATCAATAACATAAAGAGGTTCATTCGTCATGGTCGTGTGAAAATAATGAAATATTAAACAATAGTTTTCGACTGTAATATTTAAATTTTTCTTTGTTGTATGGCACTGCATACAAGAACTCTTTCGTATTAAATGCACTACATTTCACTGACCAGTTACTAACAACATGTTAAGCTGTCATGGCGTCTGTTGAAGCCTCCGTAATGGTTTGTATTTTCTGTTTATGTCTCATGGACGTAGAAAAAGTATTGTATACAACCCACGTAATGGTGATTTTAACACTCGAACGATCTATTATGAAATTCAGCTTCGCTTCGTTTCATAAACAGTTCTTATGTTAAAGAAAACCGTTATCTATAATATAAACTACTATTATAATAGTTATAGTAACTTTTCCTAAAATTAGAGCGTTTATTTACTTTTCGAACAAAAAATGTGCCATGGAAATTACATAAGAATGTGCGGTGTAAACAATCATTCACTAATCGGAGTACCATCTAGTGAACCACGCTAAAAGTTAGATACCTATCATACTTTTCTCCTTTGGGTTAATTTCAGTTTGTGGGTTGGATCATTTCTGCATAATCTTGATCCAATTGTTAGAAGATCTCTCCTTTCATCCAAAAGACTTGCTACACTTGCATAAAGAATAAATCCTGCCATTATGCACGCTATATGCTACGCTAACAATTTTTCTACGTCAACATTCACATTTGTATCGAACATAATCTACTTCTGCGAAGTTGTTTATATACTCTGACCGGGAATATAGAAACCCTGTCAAGAGGGCGACATTCGTAGTATAATCGATATGAATAAATAGTACCATTTAATACCGCAATATGGCAAGGGTTTTTATTCCTGGTCAGGGTATAAATATCGCACGAAACAACGTAACTTAAGAGTCTCTCCCGCGCTTTTGTGGCATCTACGTCAGCTTTGTTTCGTTTTGTCTTGCAAATTGTTTAACAGTAGTGTTTTTCTAGTAAGAATGGTGTTTCTTGCTCGAAAAACTTCGACAAGATGTGAATAAT
This sequence comes from Hofmannophila pseudospretella, assembly GCA_947369225.1. Lineage (NCBI taxonomy): Eukaryota > Metazoa > Arthropoda > Insecta > Lepidoptera > Oecophoridae > Hofmannophila > Hofmannophila pseudospretella. The sequence continues at coordinate 3,294,031 of OX376324.1, forward strand.
GTATGGGACAGTGAAGTAAAGTCAAATAAGACACTGCAGTCCGATCCGTACTTGGCTGGATTTTGAAGAGCCATACTGCGTCCGGGACGCCTTCTTCTTTGGTCCGGATGGTGCAGAAGCGTGGAAGATTCTCCCAGATAGCATTATAGTCACACCAGCATTTTAATGAAGACTTGAAAGAGAAAGACATGGCTGTATGGGCTCAGTTCCTTTTGCCTTTAAAAAAAAACAACAACGTTACTTAATCTATTTTATGTGCAGCACCGTGCGTCACTGTCACGCGGGTACATGTCGTACGACTGCGGCACGACATTCCAGACGTACCAGCCTTGCGGATACCTCTCGCATAGACCGAGACAGGTAACTATCTAGCGTTTCTATGTCATTTTGCATGTTGTCTTGTGCTTCCTGAGTTCTAACCATAGCTCCTAATTCAGCTATCCTCGGCAGGCAATATTTCCTTGGTTACAGCTACTTGGTTACAGCTACATTCGATCAACGATACGCATGTTGCTACTGTAGTGCACAACATACCTACACGTGGAATTATCAAAGTGAAAAGTTTGAACGCAATATTCGTTTCCTTCAGCATCCAAACTTTTTTCACAACGCAATCCCGTATCAACGTTATCCCAGATTAGAGATGGGTCAGGGAAATTTTTCCTTGAAATATAAAAGAAATTTTTCATAAAATTCTCCTTTATTTTTCAAAAATCTAGAATACATATCGGTAAACGCGTCGTCATCTAAACCGCGTAGTTTTAAGTCTATTGTACGATTCCCAGCTTTATTTTTCTATTGTAAAATTGTTTTTCGGAAAATTACCCTGTATCCCAGATGCTTGTGTTTTGATTACATGATTGTACGGAGCTGTCTAAACGTTGCTTCCCTACAGGGATTTTATCTGCTGTACATTCAATTAACCAATGTTGACTTTTCTAAATGTACATTGTACAATGAATGCAACTGTTTCTAAGTTTGGATCATCTTCCAAACATTGCACACTGAAAACCTAAATAATTTACTCGTCATATTTAGAGACCGTTTTCAAGCTACTACTGTATACAACGTCAATCAAAGTAATGTTAGCCTTTGTAGTCAGTATCACATCAGCATCGAATACATTGCTTTCAGCTTTTCCTTTGTTCCCTTTCCATTGCAAAGGTATCAATAACAAATCTCTCACTATGTAGAAAGACCTTCCGGACGTTGTCTAACATATTCAATGGTTAATACTTGCGGTTGTTGGTACTCGGTGAAACTTGTAGCACATGATTAGACTTAAATAATATACTGTTTCACGGTATTTTTATTGTATTTTATTAAATACGACCGGTTTCGTTTACACATCTTCAGGTACTTGTTAATTTTTCAACTGTGCAATGTGCACCACCCACTCGTCACTTTTACAGTCAAACGCCGGAACACTCCCGAGTATAGACATTGCTAACACCGTATTTCACAACAAATTGATCTATTATCAATAAAATAACTGTCGCCATTGCAATATCCCTAACTATTTCAGGAATTTCGGGAGCGAGCAATCAAATAACCGTATTGTAGACAGCCGATTTATTAACTCACGTTATATCCAATTGTCGGTACATGCAAATAATAACTACCTACATATTCCAGTTTATAAACAAATACCTGAAGATTGTTATAATTAAGTCTGATCGACATATTCAATGTCGTTTAACATAATAATACGACTGACACATCTATGCTTAGAAGTTGATAGATTTTCTGCAATCGTATGGATTTCAAAACCAGATATTTCCTAGAGTTCAGGACAATATCATTGTCTAGTTCATTTAATTCCCAATAGTATTACCAAAGCTCTCATGTTACGCACTAGAATATAAAAAGATTTCAGAGAAACTGCACCTATTAACCATAGAAAAGATCAAAATATAAATGCTTACTGTAAATAATTTGCACAAACTATTCGCTGACAGCTGTGTAAGTCAATAAAACTCGGTGAAATAAAGTTCAGCGTGGTTGCGTGCCTTGCCAACTATTCTTTGCAGTCAGCCAGTGCAAATTTTATTGCTGTTGGGTACAACATTGCCCTAGAATTTATTTGGTTGGTAGCTTTCATTCCTAAATAAACACTATGAAGACTTGTATAGGGGTATGTTTTCAGTTTCAAATACTCGTATAATGGGCTAATGAAAACTGGATAAGTTTGCAGTAAATTATTTAATTAATTAGCTTGTAAATGGAATCAGGGTGTTAAGGTTTCTGGACATTGTGTTGTCGACGGGGACAAAGAAGAAAGTATAAGTGAAGCCAGCAGGATTGTTAGAGCACTCCCATGGAACGGCAAGGACGCAGGTTCAAATCCTGCTCGCGGAATTTTTTTTCATCCCTTTTTTAAATTTATTTAAGTTAAGTATACCTAGCATGAGAAATGCATAATAAACAAAATAAATAAAGAAACTATAGGTATAACTTCGGGATTGGTGAAGAGAGGTTTGATTTGAACAGGGGCCGTCCATTAATTACGTGAGGTGTTTTTTGTAAAATTTGGACCCCTCCCTCCCATAATTTTTGTTCGATATGTTCATACTTATTTTTGCTTCATACCACTAATAAAGAGATACTATGATGGAATGTTCTATCAAATACGGGTATAATTAATAACAAAAATAGGATAGTACAAAGTTGACGTGATCTTTTCATTGACCCCACCCTTCGCCCCATTTTGAGCTCACGTAATGGACGCCCCCTGTAAGTCAGTGAATAATACATTTGTCAAAATTAGTTACTCACTTGAGCACTGTTCCATAGCTCAACAATATTCATCTTCACTTCCAATGGATGTCATTGTCCAGCTCAATATTGGCAGTTGCTAGCTGAGGACCTTAAAGCATAAGATTACAAGATTGCATATTAACATTTTACATCTTTTTCCAGAACTCAGTCTTCGTCGGCAGCATGGCTCTCATCCCCGAGAGTCCCCCGCGACGCTCGCGCTCCGCCGCCGATCTCCCCGCCCTCATCACCCCTTCAGACGTCCCTCCAACAACCCCGCGATCCTCCCGAGCTGCCAGTCTTCACAGCGCAGTAGACCTCAGGGTCTGTATACCGTCCCCTCGCACCTCTAGAGCAGCCAGCCTCCACTCGACAGTGGATATGCCTCCTGGATCCGTGCAAGTACACGTGAGAGGTTCAGGCAGCAATCTAAATAGACCTAGAAGCCCTAGACGACTGACAATTACTAATGTGTAATGTTATGGTCTGGATGGAAATTATCGGTGTTATGGACCAACGGCTTTAGTTGTTTTGTGCTTTTGTATTAGTTTCGTATTTTATCTAGATGACTCTTTGTTTGATGATAAGTAGGTAAGTCTTCTGCAACTTTCTACTGCTCAAAAATATTACTTCTGCCTATTATGATATTTAAGAATGATATTATAAATCATCCAAATATCTGATTTTACTTCTTTTGTAATATTAACCTGATCATTTCCGTAATATTGTTTATCTTCATCTTTTTCTTTCCTTTTATTATTTGGATGACAAGACAAAGTGAAAGGTACCAATTAAATTAATCTAATGTAGAATTAAGCTATCCTTATCTTTTAACATTCCAGTAGTTTAACTTAGTATCCTCGTCTCTTTCTCTTCGCCATATCTATTCTATACGTATAACATTAAGTAGGTTTGAATAGTGCGTTGAACGCAATCTTTAGACGTGTGGTGCTACTTTAAGAAATAACTATAGTATATTCTCAAATATGGATCTTTATACTTATTGTTTTATTTGCTTCAACTATTACTTCTTTAACATTTGTTTTTTTCCCTGTAAAATTTGTATTATTATCTACTAATTAGTTTATCACGTTTCATTAATCACAGATAATTACTTAAATTGTTTCAATAACCTAGGTATTTACCGCCATTGTCGTTTTGTCCTAAATGTCATGGCCTTTCGTCTATTGATATAGAAATTTAATTTGACCTATCCTGTACCTATAATTTAGCCCTGTCAAATACGTCCTCTCTATAAATTCTATTTCATTAGCTGTAGAACCTAGCCCTTCTCTATTTCTCATTCTAGTCTAAACCTAGACACGTAACGTTATGGCCAAATGTAACGATATCTTTGTAAATACAAGTCGAATTTGTCTTAGGATTAACTTCATTTGACATAATTATAACTAATAAGGGACGTTCGTTATTCATTAGATAATTTGACAGAAATGTCGTTGTCCAAATTGCATCAAAACAATAGCTTCAAAATGGAATTAAGTGGATGAACCTCTACTATGAGTTATTCCATTTCACAACTAGAAAACAAAAATAATTTTAGCTTCAGGATATATTATTATAAGGTTTGTTTTTTCTGCGGACTTTGAAAAATTTAACCTACTACGCCCCCCGATTGTCGGAAGATTCATTTCTTGCTTGTTTCTAAATATTTGTATATCATTTTTGTCTGCGACATATATTGTATTAAACTGGCTCCAAATAGGAAAGACTGTAGTCAGATGTCTTTTTAACTGGATCCAAATGTTTCATTTAATCCCAATATGGGGCAGCAGTTTTAACTTCCGTTAACAGCTGTAACAAATTAAAAAAACTCGCCTAACCACTCGCCCACACTTACAGAATAAACTTTTGCTTTATAAATAGGATTATGTACTCGTATACTCGGACATTCTTACTCGATGTGTCATCATAAACAAGGTAGGTTTGAAGTAAATTCTAAATAAAAAAACCTAAAAATATTGGTTCAACTCAATATCTGTACCAATTCATGTTCATGGTTTTAACTCACGGTAGGGACCACTGTCAATCGATACCAACGATCTATATTTAGAATACTTACTTCGAACTCAGCCGTTCATAACCATAGCACAAAATCTACATTGAAATATTTCATAAGCTTTGAAAACAATTGAAAAAATGTGTCATGATCATGCAGCATGACTGTGCTAGCTCAAAAAGACCAAGATAAATATATTTTATGATACTATTTTACCTTCGAAACCTGTAAAATACTAGATACAAATATGTAATACTATACCTACTGTGATATTCGTGCAGAAACTGAGCCATTATGAGATTTTTAACTTACATGATTTGTATTAATTTTTAACTAAACTTGCTTGCTTATAGTATGGTTAGTGGCCAACCTATTTGTCAGAGTTGTTCAGGCCGTCCGTAGACCTCTGACATGGCTTAACGACTGTGTTAAAAGTGAGCCATTGTAAACCAGGATATGGGTTTGAATCCCGAGCTGATAGGTGAGGGATTTTACGGCCCAATTTTACAATTGCCTTTCCGCACGTTTATCACACAAGGTTTTTCATCACACCTGGCGAGTAACTACTTAAATAAGAAAATTTAAAAAATGCCATTTTACATTTTATGACAAAAAAAAATATTTCGGTCGCATTGGTGGTTTCTGGTGGCGTTAATTTATAAGAGATGGATTCACTTTAATTATATATTGCAATTTTCAACCGGCTACGTAAGCACGAAAAAATGTTCTATAAGAGCAGGTGTGATGAAAAATATTATGAACACACAAATCGATCGTGCCTAGAGTAAATGACTTATCATTATGTACTATATTATATCTATAATAATAAGCAACTAACCCATAATTATATTCCCTATCTACTCATTATTAAGTAGAAGAAATATATATATTTTACTGATATTATTAATATATTATAATTATCAAATATTATAAAAAAGTACAACAAGGTTTTTATGTATTTCTCCTAAATAGAAATGAATTTATCGTAAGTTGCTTGAAATTAATCGGTCATTAAGGCTAACGACTCGATTATCAAATAAATTATTTTACACATACGAGTAGGTATGTGGAATATTTTATTGGAATTAGAATAATGTTACTGCTGTCAAGCTGTTTTACTGTCGCCAATATAAAAATAATACACTTTAGAAACTGTAATATGATTAATTTTTAACTTTTAATATTTGTATGAAAACCTTCAAGTGTTTATAAACCTTTTAATAACACGATTGAAAAGATGGTAATAATATTTCAGTAAAAAAATATTGCACGCACCTACATGAATGTGTAAAATGACTTGTATGAAAACCAAATCGTACGTTGCACCTTAACTGTAAGCTTGAGGACGGTACTTGCACCCATTATATATCTGGCGGTACTTAATTGTGGTTTTAACTTTCGGAGGTGTAGAACAAAAAAAAAATTGGTCGATTATTTAGTGCCACTTTTAGCAAATTTAACTCAACGTCAGTTTATAGGCTTTATACAGAGTGTCTCAGTTAGCGACGTCCAAACGAAAAAAACGTCTGAAGTTCTTGCATTTGTGGAGTTAAAAAAACGTATCAGTGATTTTTTAAGCACTTTTATGAACAATGAATTTAGTCTGAAACTGTTAATTTATTTATAATTCTCGTATATGCCATTTTGCTGCATCAGAGCCTTAGTTAGACCCCTAATTATGGTTTCCGTTTAGACGTCCCTAAACTATCTATCTATATAAACGTGAAAACTGAATCAAAACTTTATATTCCGTCCGAAATCGGACTGAGAATAGGACTACAAAGCTACAAAACAAGGCCTCATAGATTATCCTGAACAAAAAACATGGTTTAATAAAATGTTTTTTATTATTCAGTTATGGGTAAGTATGAACATAAACAAGCACTGTGAAAGTGTCTTAACCTCTACACAGCATGTAATTAATTGCAAAACCTCATAGGGCTTGAACGAAAACAATTGTAATTTTAAATCGAACGAATTATTCTTGAGTTGCTTGTACGTACTCAAGAATAATTCGTTCGCAGAAACGCTGCATGAAAATTATTTCAGGCAAATTATGTTTTAAATGAGATATTCGGATCATTATCATTAGTTCCACGTCGGTTCGGCTTCGACTTTGTTCGTTACATCCAATTTCAAGTGGGGTATGGGCGGAGATTCACTATGGATACCTTTATAATTCTGTCATTTCATTTTAATGAGTTCATGATTTACATTCTATCTATCTAATTCTCTCTCTCTCTCGTTATCTTAGTCTAAATTAGTTTTAGTTTTAATATTATTATAGATTTTTCTTTTATTCAAACATTAAATAAAGACCCCGTATCTCTGAAATTAAGTAATATTTGATATTTTTGATAAACTTCACAGAATATCTGCATTGACCTCGTCAAGGGCAAATTAGTACCGATTATTAGGAAACTTTTCGAAATTTTGAAAAAAAAAGGTTTTTGCAACTTATCAGTTGATAGGTACAAATTATCTAGGTAAGAATATATGGTATTTTGGCTAGTCAAAAAAATCTTTTTATGAATTTTCAAAAGCGGTTTTACAAAATGGTAGGTAATTTTACTGATTCTCACTGTGTGAGATCAACATGAATATTTATTACATCCCTGTATACTTGTACAAGTTATATGCTCTTCAGTTTTCTCGTGATTCGAGGCAGTGTTTCCAGAAATAGATGGCGAGTCGGTTGTCGTTTTCAAGAAGCTTCCCCGTTGACCTTATTTTAGAGAGCTTAGAGTAGAGCTTAGAGCACAGAAAAGTAACCCATTTCTTGTTGAACTCATGCGAACTAAAGTTATACTTTTATTTCAGTGAAATGTCATTGCAAGTATATCGGTGGTTCGGATATGTGGAAGGAATGAGTGACTGATGAACGAATGGTGAAACGGGTATATGGAGCGAAAGTGAATGGAAGGAAAAGTCGGGATCGTCCTAGACTGACATTTAAAGATCAGATTGACAGAGTGCTCTTAGATTTTAAATACAGAGCCGCCGACCGCAACGGTTTCGGCATACGTGAAACGAGACCGTGAGCCGAGACAGAGATTCGTAGCGCTACTTTCTCTCTGCCTACCCCGCAAGAGACATAGCGTGAATTTGCATGTATGTATGTCATCGCATGTGATGGGTAAATATCGTTGGTGGTTATGTAAGCGACGGATGCCACCGTATTATGTGTATGAGTATATTTATATGTTGCGCTTATAGACTACGTATCTGGTTCTATATAACAAAAATATCATTTTTTTAAATTGTGCCACTATATCATTTAATAGCAGCGAAATAGAGTAGGACGGGTATAGAAAAGAGTTTCCTATGTAAGTACTCTTAAGAGGTTTTGCATTAATTTTATTAATAATTATTACACCCTACTACACTATCATAAATCCATTAATCAGTATTCTAAGGTTGAGTTTCTATTTTCGTTGTTAAGATTGTATATAGTTTATGTATTGTACTACGACATGGTTTTATTAAACTGATGAAAATTAAACTGAAATTAGTTTTATTTCTGTATAAATTCCAACAAAAAAAAAAACATACTTACGCACTTGATCTGTACCAAGTTGAATAGCGATTGAAGACCACTTTTTGACCTACGGAGCTGAAACGTGGACACTGACGGTGCGACTGGTTCACAAATTGAAAGTCGCTCAGCGTGCTATGGAAAGAGTTATGCTCGGAGTATCTCTGCAGGATCGAATCAGAAATGAGGAGATCCGGCATAGAACAAAAGTTATCGACATAGCTCATAAGATTAGTAAGCTGAAGTGGCAGTGGGCCGGTCACATCTGTCGCAGAACCGACAACCGCTGGGGTAGACGAGTTCTGGAGTGGAGACCGCGTTTGGGCAAACGTAGTGTGGGACGAGCGTCCCTGCGAGATGGAGCGACGATCTGCGCAAGGCTGGCAACGACAGGATGACAAGAGCCGAAGATTGGGCTCAATGGCGCGCCCTGGGAGAGGCCTATGTCCAGCAGTGGACTAGAGTGGTATGTAGTAGCTACAGAGCCAGCGTAATTTCCGACACATCATGCAATCCATGTTAGCAGCGCATCAAAAACCCTCTAATAATAATACTGTGAGGTGAGACGTCTATAGGCAAAGGTCTGTTCTCCTTATTTAATAAAAAAAACGTAAAAGTTGTTTTAATATAATACAGACAATAAAGTTTAAAAGTCACATTGAAGTTACAGTTACATTGGTAAATAAACAGTATTTTAATATTTCACGCAGAGTTCCAACAATCGGAGAAAGTATCTCTACCGAAATGCGACGTCATTAGCGGTCTAATAACCTTGGGCTGGGCTGAGACGCTGACTTTATTGCTCCATCCAGAGTAAGTTAAGACGCTACGGCCAGATGTTTCCGTTTCCTCCATTTTTCCCGTCCCTTTTGTACTGAAATTGGTATTACACACACCGACTACAGAGGTACAGCTATAATACTCGTATATAACACTACACACATTTACACAAATGCAACTGAAATTAATTTGACTATAGAAGTTTTGAGAGAAAAAAGAATTGAATGGATTAGTTCTGAATTTTTTTGGTCGTTTCTCTCAGGTTTCGGGAGTTCGCATGCTGCAAAGATCATGGAATTTTTTCCGTAAAAAAGGAAATGTTCATTATTTTATCCTTTATTTTAACCCGACTACGCGAAGCCAAAGGGAGGGTAATGTTTTTCCAGAAGTCAACGAAGCATATCGGTAAATATCATCCGAATCGCGTATGTATGCAAGGTTTCGACTCTATTGGATATGTGAAGGTGGGTCAAAATATATTCTGAAAATTTTCGAAGTTACTTACTCGTCTTTTTTCCGTAGTAATTTATTTTGAATTTTTTGGAAAATTACCCATCTCTAGCAAAGATTGATAGAAGATACTACCTACCTAAGTACCATCGCTCGCTCAAAACAGTAACAATAACCAGTTTTAAACATATTTAGTACCTTTAATAGAATTCAAACGTAAGTAATCAATTACTTTATAAGCGACTGTACCATCGTTTTATAGGGCTCTTAAAAAAGTTTAAAACCAAATAATTTGTAATTCAATTCGATTACAATTCCACACGCCACGCTACGAAAGGTGCTACGCTTGGGTCGTGCTACGGCGTAGACATCACGCGACTTTTCTTTTGACTTCAAAAGTACAGAAGTCAAAAGGAGGGTAGTGTTTTTTATATATAATTAGGCTACGATAAATAGACAAAATGTCCACCTGATGGTAAACGGTCAGTGGTGGTAGTTTCACTCACACAATAGTCAAAAATTTAAGAGGGAGAGAATATAAAGAGTTTGTTTATCGTTTAGTTTGTATAACCAACCTTTTATCAAAGTTGTTCAGGCCCTGTAGGTTTCTGACATGGCTTAACGACTGCTGTTGTACGACAACAACCGGGACCGACTGTTTAACATGCCGAGGCACGGAAGGGCTCACATGAATGTGTTACTAGAGCGGTCACCGTGGTTTTTACCCACGACGGAACGGAGAAGGTGGTTGAAGATTACTTTCAACAACTAGAAAACTTTAATACTTAATAGATTTTATGAGATAGTCTGGCACCTGGTGTCGTGACTGATGTCATGAAACTAATTTGACATAAATAGGTAGGCAGTGAACTATTTACATTTCTACGTATGTTTAAAAGAGCGTCGGTGGCACAGTGTACCAATGAGTTTTTCATATTTTTCGAAAACTTACGTACATTTACGGACTGCTCTAATGGTGAAGGAAAACATCGTGAGGAAACCTGCATGTCAGACGAAATAAAAAAAAAACGAAGGCGTGTGAAATCCACCAATCAGTACTGGGCCCGCTCGGTGGATCATGGCCCGTACCCCCCTTGTTTAACATTAATAGGCTGATGATGATGACGTGTTGTTCGCCTCAACTCTCGGTGCGCTATCATCCGTATATAAAAGATATTTTTTATTATTATTTTATACTTTTTAGAGCATGTTTTTTAAATTAAAGCCTAACGTTTTTATATCGTTACTTTTTTACAGCTTAATGTTTTGCCTACGTAGGTTATTCAAAAATTTTAATATTTTTTTACCTCTACCAACGTGGCTTAACTTGCACGATCCCTTTACGTTCATACGAGTAACTAGGCTATTATTATGAGTCTAATATAAGTAGTATTATTTATATACACTTCAGACAGAGATGCAGTGGACAGTGCCATCGGATAAGCTCAGGGTGAGAGGCCAAGGCCGTCCCACAATAGAACACGTCCCGTTTCTCGCATAGTTTCTGCTGGAAGTAAGCCTCCGTTCCGTTCTACGGACACGTGACTAAATGCTGTAATGTACATAGTATGACCAAAGATGTTGTAATTCACCCTTTGTAGATTGCTCGCAAGTGAAGTTTTATATGGAAACCGCATCTGCCATTGGCGCATGCGAAGTGAGTGTTTTCCCATACATTAGTCGGATGTTGAAATGTCAAATGTATATGGAACTATAGGTAGTGTATTTGTATAAACCCTTCGACTCACTGTCAGTGCTCACTTCATCATTCTAGAGGAGAGGGCGCTACTTATCCGATTTCAGTAAGAAAAACGGATTTTGAAAAGTTCAAAGTAATCGGCGCTTGTGTTTTAGCTATAAGTATTTTCTTACCCATATTAAAAAAACACGAGACTGAAAAGCCTGTCTAGAATGTTTGACATCATTTTGTTTCTTTGTTTGTAGTCTCTTCATTGCACACAAAAAAATATACACAGAAAATAAAAATAAAATCATTAAAATATGTACAAAGGCGGGCTTATCCCATAGGGATCTCTTCCAGCCAACCTTTGGTTTAGGCCAGTTTAGACTACTTTTATGGTGGGTAAGGTTTGGAGTACAATAAATAATAAGTATATAATATATATATATACACTAATTTAATTTTACTTTTGTCTTTCAACGGTCCCGTTTTATTACTGAATAAAAAATGAAAGATGTAAAAGATAAGTCCCCGATCCCTTTAACATTTTATCTTTACATCTCATTCTTGCGCAAAGCGTTCCAAGCGAAAACATTTCGTTTTATTTTGCTGGCAATAAACTTTTTACTTTTTGTCGTTGCTGAAAATGGCGTTTTCTTTCTGTACAGAGGGTTTGATGACGAATAGAAAAAATATCTCAATGTCAGGAGATATCCAATATGATCATTACTCTGAAGCGTGTAGTGCAGGGGTTCCCAAAGTGTGTGCCGCGGCGCCCCGCCCCGGGCGCCGTGTAGAGTAAACAGGGACGCCACGAGGCCACTCCTGTTTTCTCTTCTCTGGAAGCTAAAACTACTTATATGTAAAATGAAAAGATATTAAGTAAATAAACAAGTCGACAGTTCATATTATGCGAATTACCTTTTTCTGTTACTGTATTTCATATTTGGTTGCGCATAGGGCGCCTATATCAAAAAGGTAATGAAAGCCATGAACTTTCGGAGAGTACAATTTATTCCAAGATCTAAAAATGCTATATAAAACCGAAGTAACAAAACGATGTCGCCAGGTATATAAGCACAGCGATACCTGTCGACAAATTAACATAAACTACTAACAGTAGGGCATTAAACAATGTTTATCTGTTAATTTATATGTGAGCCCCACATTGTAAGGTTTAACTAAAAAGTTGTTTTCATATCATTGTACAGTAACACATATTTTGACTAGGGGCGCCGGGACAAAATACCAAACTAGTAAGTGCGCCACGAACTGAAAAGGTTTGGGAACCACTGATGTAGCGTAAAACGTGACTATATTCTTCCCTCACATTATTACAGGATTTTGAAGAGAAAGTACACCGCAGAGGAAGTATGAAAAAAAAATGCCGGTGAATTTTTTTTATATGTTTCGTGTTTTGATGCATATAACAAAATACTACAAAAGTAAAAACTTTCTATGTTTAGTTGCAGGATGTAATTTTTACGGAATTTTTTCGAAGACTGACTTACATTTACCGACTGTTCTAATGGTGAAGGAAAACATCGTAAGGAAACCTGCATGTCTGAGGAAATTAAAAGTTTCCGAAGGTGTGTGAAATCCACCAATCAGCACTGGGCCCGCTCTCGGTGGATCATGGCCTGTACCCCTTGGTCAAGGCGACGCCTGTGCCCCAACAGTGAGGACATTAATAGGCTGATGATGAACCTTTTGTATCTGCGCTTAACGACAATTAACGCGCTAATTAACGGCATTAGACGCAAGTGTGATCCCAGCATAAGAATATGTAGAGAAATGTAGTAAACATAGAACTATGGAGTTCAATGTTCAGTCGATAGAGATAAGAAATCGTTCTTTCATTTGACCAGCTTTAACTGATACCTAATCTTTGCTTACAAACAACATTACCCATCTTATAGAATTCAAAGCGACACACAGGTGTTTTGAATGTTCAATACTGGCTACCTTTCTGCGTGTATTTTATTTTTTCATCTCATTTCATACCCCAAGGCCTATTCGCCGCAATAGAGCCTATACACAGTAACGGCCCTAGTATGCAGATACTCGTATGTCAAAACATTCTCACGTAGAGGTCGCCAGGGAGCAGTTACAGCCACGAGGCTCGGAAATGTAACTGTACGTTTTTCACTTTACGGAGCTGCGGGCAATGTTTACACAGTGTCTAGCCAATGTTAACATTGCCAGTGATCGCGCCAAAGGCTTTTTTTTTTTTTTTTTTTAATTTTTTTATGTATAACTAAACCCGCATTTGACCTCGATCTCGCCTGATGGTAAGCGACGATGAGGTCGACGATGGAGCACGCGGGTCCAGTAAATGCCTATTCACTCTGGCCTTGAAGATCCCAAGGTTGTAGGTTTCGGGAAATACAGACGCCGGCAGGCTGTTCCATTCCTTAGCCGTTCGCATAATGAACGAAGAAGCAAACCGCTTCGTACGAGCAGATGGGATATCAACAACATAAGGATGGAACCCCTCCCCGCGCCTGGTAGTCCGAAGGCGGAATGGAGATGCTGGAATTAGGTCGTGCAATTCCGATGCGCACTCTCCGAAATGTATCCTATAAAATACCGATAGACAGGCAACCTTGCGCCGATGTTCCAGACTTTGCAGTCTAGCCTCCACCAGCGATTCGTCACCTATAAGGCGCTTAGCGCGTTTCTCCACTGAGTCAAGGGCAGCCAGTTGGTACTTAGCTGAGCCGTCCCACAGGTGGCAGCAGTACTCCATGCACGACCGGACTTGGGCTTGGTAAAGGTTTAAGAGCTGTCCCGGCGTGAAGTACCGCCTAACCTTACTCAGGATGCCCAATTTTTTGGCTTTTGACTCAATGGAGCGCCCAAAGTTAAGATTGGAAGTCAGATCCAACCCCAAAAGGCTAAGGTGGTCGGTAATCGGTACGGATACACCCCGGAAAGTCGGAGTCAGGTGGAAGGGACTCCGTTTAGCGGTGAATAGACACGCCTGCGTTTTAGTGGCGTTAAACTTGACCAAATTGGCATCGCCCCAATCGGCCACGGCCTTTAAGGTCAAGTCGATACGCTCAACCATGGCCTCTCTTTGAGTCTGGATCTCACCAGCACCAGCGCGCGCAACTGGAAGATATCTCTCCGTAACCGTGCTGTCGTCTGCGTACCCAAAAATACCCGATATGAGCAGATCATTTATGTGCAGCAGGAATAGGGTTGCAGAGAGGACAGATCCTTGTGGAACTCCGGCGTTGATAGCCAGTTGGTCAGACGCGCAGCCATCTAGGACCACTCGTATTGACCGTTCACTCAAGAAATCCGCGATCCATATGCGCAAACTGGCTGGGATTCCATATGAAGGAAGCTTGCTTAATAGGCTACCGTGCCAGACCCTGTCAAATGCCTTAGAAATATCTAGTGAAACTGCAAGAGCTTCACCAGTTTTCTCAATGGCTTCGCCCCAGAAGTGAGTGGCACGAACCAGAAGGTCCCCAGTAGACCGGTTTTGGCGAAAACCATACTGTCGGTCACTGAGGAGATCGTTACCTTCTAGGTATGCCAGGAGCTTGGTGTTCAATACACGTTCCATAACCTTGCAGAGAATGGAAGTGATTGCAATGGGTCTATAATTGGCGGGGTCAGCACGGCTACCTTTTTTGGGCACGGGCTGCACGTTAGCAAGCTTCCAGGAATTTGGAACTTGACCAGTCTTTAGGGAGAGGCGAAACAGGCGCGTCAAGACAGGAGACAACTCAGGTGCACAGTTCCTCAACACAATAGCTGGTATCCCGTCAGGACCACTGGCTTTATTCTCGTCTAGAGTGCGGAGCGTTTTAAGTACCTCCTTTTGGTGAATGCAGACCTCTGGCATTTCAGAGTCGCAGTGGGGTAAGGTGGGTGGAGTTTTGCTTCCAGCATCTAGACAAGAATTACTAGCAAATAGAGAGGAAAACAAGTTTGCCTTCTCTTTCGCGGTGTGAGCCAGCGATCCATCGGGTTTGACCAGAGGTGGCAGCGAAGGGCGACAGAAGTTAGCTTCGACTGATTTGGCGAGGGACCAGAAAGCCTTGCTACCCGCAGGGTATGAAGCAAGCTTGTTTCCGATCCGGCCAACATGTTCGTAGCGAGCCCGACGCTGAGCCTTCTTGCAGGACTTGGCGGCTTTGTTGAAGGCTCTCTTTTTATCCAGGACATCCGGAGCTTTGCGCATCCGAGCATCAGCCCAGGCTACAAATGCTGACTGCTTCAGTGTTTCAGCACGAACGCAGTCCGCACTGTACCAAGGGCGTGCTGCGCCACCAAGAGGCACGTCAGAGAAGGGAATGAAATATTCCATGGCCTGACATACCACGTCGGTTATGGCCGAGGCGCAGCTCGACGGATCCTCAGTAGAGAAGCAGATTTGTCGCCATGGATAAGATGCAAAGAAGTGCCGCATCTCATCCCAATCTGCTGACTTGTATCGCCACACTCGCCTGGTGCCTCTAGGGCTTAAATCGGGCGGAGAGTAGCTAGATACAGATTTCACCAGACAGTGGTCAGAGGTTCCCAATGGGGCAGAAATCGACAAAGAGTACCTGTCCGGATCAGTTGTCAGCAGAAGGTCCAAGCAATTGGGCGTGTGACCATCAACATCCGGTATGCGCGTGGGGCCATCGACCAGCTGTGTGAGGTTTAGCGACAACGCGAGTTTGTACGCTTCCCTGCCAGCATGGTCGGTCTTCTGGTATGGGAACAACCACTCCTGGTGGTGAGCATTAAAGTCCCCCAGAAGAACCAATTGCGCAGATGGATACCGTTGTTGGGCCACTTCCGCCGCAAGGCTAAGGTGTTCAATTAACTTAGTTGTCTCCTGGTCACCGCTGTGCGAACGGTAAACACAAGCATAGAGCATTTGCTCCAGCCCAGTGTCCACCAGCATCCATATTACAGAAAATTTGGGATCTTCAAGGTTCCGGAGACGCCGACAGCAGATGTCATCGCGAGCATACACGCAGATCCCAGCGCGAGGTTTAAAATTGTGCTCCAGGTTATACCCTGGGTAGAGTAAGTATGACGCGTCTGACGGACATCCGATCTGCGTCTCCGTTAGGAATAGCAAGTGTGGATTTTCAGTTTCGAGGTGGTGGTGAACTGGGTCGATATTGGAGTGCAGACCTCGGATATTTGAGAGGTGCACTTTAAGTTGGAGGACGTGCTTCCGCTGTGCACACTTACTATTCTTTTTGGACTTTGACATGTTTTATATTGGAGAGTGAATAGGCGAGAGAACGGTAGTTGGGCAAGGGGCTGCACAGCACACCCAGCGGCGCATGCGGGGTCGCCACACGTATGGTAGCCTCATCTGGAGACTGCGGGGACGCCCGAACCCCCCACGGAAATGCCCACCGACTCCTCCAATCCGGTCGCCAACCGGCACGGTGGAGCATTCCGGGATTTTTCGCGAGGCGGCGGGGCAGCCTTTCGTAGGTGGCTGGCCTACTACTTGGGCCCCCTACAACCTGCTGGACTTGCGAAAAAAGAAAGCGGACTATAAGAAAATGAATGTCTCACGCAGTTAGGCGGAACAGGAAGCGGGAAAGAAAGGAATTCGTGCACCAACCTCCAACGTTCCAGAGCCGGTCGCGGCGAGGCGGTCCAGCAGCAGCTTCCCAGCGGCCTCTCTTAAAGACACTCGCGGATAAATGGCGAAGAAAGTCCACAACTAAGGCTACGATCACACTTTAGAGCGGGCAGCGAAGGTTTCCACGACAGTGGTTTATGCCTTTAGCGATTTAACACGGCAGAGCGCGGAGCGTCGCATTTGACAACTGATCGACCGATGATTTGCATAGGTATTTTTAATAGAAAGCGTGGTGGCGCTCGTTGCGGTTTTATTAGATGCACGAATTATAGGTAAAGGACAGGTAGGAGATGAGGCGTGAGACATATTAAATTAGTTACGATTGAAACTAAAAGATGGCGCCACCAGCTGGATAGGTATTTTCTGTGGAACTAAGTCAGGTTATTCGTATAATCGGTATATTACTTCAAAAAGTTCTCACGTAGAGGGCAATGAGGAGGAATCTCGGCCCGATAAGTGTCCAGTTTATTCAATCAATCATAGGCCTGTTACGTCTATTGCAGACGATTTAAGTAGCGTCGCGAAGGCATCTCTTTTCGTGGCTAAATAAACCTATTCGGGAACGGCATACACGCCCGCACGCGCGTCTTGCTCGGTGCAGTGGCGCATGCAAAGCGTAATGTCGGTAGACCCCTGCTGCGTTTCAAAGACTGCGCTAAGCGTGACATGACTGCATTCGCAATCAGTAACGATGATTGGCAGCAGCTCGCGGATGACAGAGATGCATGGAGGAAACGTCTTCGGGAGGGATGTCAGGACCACGATGCAAAGTGGTTCGAAATACTGGCGGCCAGGAGAGCAAACAGACACCGAGTGTTCACTCATCTACCCAGTTTATTACATGAAGGGTAACCCCGTGCAGACGTCGGAGAGTCACTAAAAATAGGAATAATTTTATTGAAGCCAAATGTTGGTAAATAAGCTGACTATACGTGGTATAGTCTAAGATATTCCAGGTTGAAACACATCAACACCGAATCACACCGAAGCAAAGATATTCATCGACAGACTTCACATAGGGGGGTCGCTAGCCAGGCGGACCCGTAAGGATCCAGGACCACCAGCAAGTTACTCGGTTTAGTCCCCTCGTATGACACGCTTGACCAGTGGCAGAAGGGATATTCTGATCCATACATATTGCCATACAAAACAAGTAGATATACCTACGTCAAATTATTCTCAAGATATCGCTAGAAAGTAATAAAGATATCCTTTTTTTATTAAGCAATTAATAAAGAAGATCAGATTAGAGCAGTGCCACGGAAAGGCAACGGTCGCAGGTTCAAATCCTGCTCGCGGATTTGTTTTCATTCTTTTTCTAATTTATTTAAAGATATCATTGTGTCCAACTCAGGGGCGGGATCAGAAAAAAAATGTGGTCCACTAGAAGAGTTCCATATAAACCTCTCTAATGTAGGTAATCTAATCTTGATCCATTAGCTATTTAACCTTTATCTCAAATAACAATGACTGGGCAATGTTGGCATTGCACGTTTCGCAAACTTTGTCCACAACACACATAACATATAAATGAATACGCGTACACAACGCTCGTGGATTTATAGTGTTGTAACAGAGATGAGATACGATCGTAAGTCCCGAGGGACACAGCACTACGCTTCGGGAAATTGTTGTCGATTTGCAGACAGACTTTTAACAACACCACATTTTTTAGAGTCGCGTCGCACCGCTTGAGTATTCACTCTTAGGTCGGTCGATATCGTACATTGATGTTTATCGTGTTCTTTCGCTTATATTTTAAGTATTTTTAACTTCATTACAAGCAATGGAAATTCACTTCACCCTGGAGCACGCCTGGCTTATCGTTGGCAAGATGTTGTTATTATTTCAGTGTTACTCGTATGTTTGTTTTCGACAAATTGCAAAATCGATTAAATTATTCATTTATTATTCGAATATTCAAATCGGTTCCTTATCCTTGTATAATAATTATGTAAATCACTTATACCTTGAGGAGCTCGTAGCCTAGTTGGGAGCACGGTCCGAAAGTGATCATGTAGGTTAAGCAACGTTGGGCGCGGTCGGTACCAGGATGGGTGATCGCTAGTGGCATATTTCATCTGAGCTCCTCCGTGCCTCGGAAAGCACGTGAAGCAGTCGGTCACGGTTGTTATCGTTCGACAGCAGTCGTTAAGCCATGTCAGAGGTCTACGGGCGGCCTGAACGACTCTGACAAAAGGTTGGCCACTAACCATACGATAAGCAAGCAAGCAACCTATATCTTCCCATACATGTGGGTATAATAATCTCATTGAAAATTATATAAATATGTCTACCCTAAAACACACTTGTGTGTTTCTACATACGACGATACAATATGATGAGTGCCTACCTACGTATCTCTACATAACCCGGTCTGAAATATGATGCAATAAGTTATGGAGATAAATGCAGTGTTTCTATATAAAAAATATGATGTATATATGATCGATCGATATATATTTTATTTTATTTGGGTAGCTTACAGCCTTATTTACAAGTTACATATACATATATAAAAACAATAGCCATTTATAAGCTTCCACGGTTAATGTAAAATTAATAATAAAACTCATAATCAAGCAACCATGTGCATTTACAGATAGGCAGAGGAAAATTCGTTAGTGAGTAAGGATTTTACGGAATCAGGACTACTGTTGAAAAGATCTACAGTAGGGTTGTTGCTTAGCTGGTTAAATGCTGCACATGCTCTTACTAGATAGCTATTCTTTCTTTCTGTATAATCGATATATCATATACACAATGTATATATATATATATATACAATATGATATATATCGTATATGTAAATACGATATACAATCAACATTAATACCTATTACCTACACTTTAGAATTACAGTGGTCTTATACCGCCGTCGGTCTAAGGCTGTCTTTCCTGGCCGAAATAACTACAAATCCATTTACTGGACGACACACGAATCCCGCGCGATCCCATTGTAATAAATCCAATTATTCGCGCTGTCGTTGCAAAATAGAAATTAACTTAATCCCACCACAATCCCATCGAGATAATGGCGTATCACGGACCGAAGGCGGAAATAGCGTTGTTTGTTTTAGAAGTACAAATTGTTTATTTACTTAGAATACTATATAACAAAAGATCTTATAATTTTATATATAGTAGTAGTATTCAGCCATGCAAATGTAGTATGGCATGCAAATGTTTCGAACAAAATAAATCGTTGCAAACAATCTTAAAATCTAAATATTTGTCGTTAATAATATGACATATACATATGACATATGTCACTTTGTATACTTCTGTATTCTGGTGTTTACAGCGCTAAATAAACGATTTCAATTTCAATTTTTACATATTTATTCCCATCGACATTAAAACTTTATACTCACACTATGAATTCAATTATTTTTATCGTTAATAAACTCGTTTACAGAATAGAAACAATGTGTCATAGTTAATTGTCTTAAATTTTGTTCCTTCTAGCAATTTTATATATAATATAATATACTTTAGTAGGCGGAAGTTATGAGCATGTAATGTAATGAGAACCGAAACCGATATTTTTTATTGTAATAGAGCCAAAGATCTTTTTTATTTTTAGTTAGGGACATGGCAATATAGTATCTAAGGATTTTATATATTTTATTTTTATTTATTTATTATTTTATTTTCAACAATTTCACGACGTAACAGTTTGTATATGATATACAGGGTGTAACATTAAGAACGGTCAGTATGGGAAAGTCTGAAACTATAAGACATACGAAGATCTGTTCTTAGGAACCATGTCATCAATTTTAGTAACAAGAAACACTGTATTCATACATTTAAAAAAAACCTGTACTCAGCCTGGGAATCGAACCCGGTTGTTTTGAAAAAAAATCCAACCCTAATTCTATTTAGATATCGATTGTGTAGGTCTTAAGGAATAAATGTTAGTATGAAACGTGATGTGAAGCAGCCATAGAGACAGTTTTAACGCAAATTCACCACCTGAAGATACAACATTCAATAGTAAGATCGTTACCTAAACGAGTTGAATGTTGTATTTTACAAAATGGTAGTCATTTCGAACACCTACTAAAATAAATTAAAAGATATGGAAACAATGCGTTTTATTAATTTTAAACATCACGTTTCATACTAACATGTATTCCTTAAGACCTACACAATCGATATCTAAATAGAAATAGTGTTGGATATTATTTTTTTCAAAACAACCGGGTTCGATTCCCAGGCTGAGTACAGGTTTTTTTAAAATGTATGTATACAGTTTTTCTTGTTACTAAAATTGATGACATGGTTCCTAAGAACAGATGTTCGTATGTCTTATAGTTTCAGACTTTCCCATACTGACCGTTCTTAATGTTACACCCTGTATAATTATATAATATAGAAAATTCATGTTAGTATCTTAGATCTGTACACTATTTGGTGGGCATAACTGTCAAAATTCAGTCCTGATCAAGGATTTTCTGTAGAAAATTATAGGTCCCGATTTAAAAAAAAAAAAAAATATGTTCGGTTAGTTTCGAACCAATTTTTTTAATGAAAAATATATGGACTGTCATATCCTGTTATTTAAATCGATGATGAGATCCAATTACTCGCCTCTCTCGTTGCAAAACAGAAATTAATTTAATCCCGCCACAAGTTCGCCGAGGGAAATGCATCCCGCGAGCCGAAGACGGAATCCTCGCTGATAAGATGGAAACTAATAAAGAACGTGAGTACAGGGATTTAGAGTAGGGACGGATAAGATATTTTTTATTGTAACAAGTCAAATTAACGCCGCTCTCGTTGCAAAATCACACACAAATACACACTCCCACACAACCTAACGCACCCCCACCCTCACACACTCTTGAACATTATCTTTCCTATTATCAGGTATATTATAATTAAATTGTTTCCGGATTCCTTTTAAGTATAGTAGTTACTAATGTAATGTTATAAATTGTCATATGCTTGCTCGGAAAGTACGACGGAGTCCCGACTTCCCAGATACAGGTTTCGACCTAGTTTGTAAGTCGGAGGTCCTATTATTGTGCCCTGTAATAAGTGAATAAACATTTCAATTTCTTTTTTCAAAATAGAAATAACTTAATCCCGTCTCAATCGTTCTGAGAGAAATGCGTCCAACGGCCCGAAACTGTAAGCCTCGCATATTAGGCGGAAACTAATTAAGAAGAATAAGTAAGATTAGGGACTAATACGATATGTTTTATTGTAATACCTGATAAGTCATAATAATAATATTCGCAGCTTTCGTTGCAAAATACAAATTACATATCTTTAATCCCTCCATAGTCCTTTCAAAAGAAATGCGCCCCGCGGACCGAAATCAAAATCCTCAGGTCACTGAATAATTACAGAATAGAATACGTGTTAAGATTAGAAACCGAAACAGATAATTTTTTATCGTAATAAATCCAATTAGGTATACTCGCCGCTCTCGTTGTAAAATAGAAAATCTCGAGATAAAATTTCACAAGCACCTCACATGGAGTTAGAGTCACAACTTGTAGTTTTATGGTGCAGTAAAGCCTAACACGGTGATTGGCTTCGTTTAGCCGCTCTCTAACAAACGGCTTTTGTTATTTTCTCCTGCAATGCGCCAGAAAAACCTTTTTTAGTGAAAATTAGGTAAATACAGAGTAGAAAATTTTACTAGTTGGAAAATTAGATTTGTAGCACTTAGTTCTACAAAATTGAATTTATTTGGGTTTTTAATAGCCTATAAACTGTCCCACTGCTGGACAAAGGCCTCCCCTCCTCCTTTCCATTTTTCCCTATCCTCGGCGTCCTTATACCATCATTTTTGGAACTGGTCGATATTGGTATGAAGTACTTATTTTTATTTGAGTAGAAAATTCAATTCTATTCCCGGAAAAGATTATAATAAAAGAACTGAGTTACTTGATTAGCATAACATAGCATTCTAATTCTAGTCTTCTAGGTATATTAAACGTTTAAAAGCACTTATTACTGGGCAATTACAGTAGTATACTCGTATATACATCGTATATACAACAGAAAGATTGCAACGGTTTGTCTATACTACTCGGTAGACAAACCGTTGCAATCTATCTGTACAGTAACCAACACATCAATTATATCCCTTGGTAACTTTAAATTACTAGACATATTCAAACGAATGTCAAGGAATCATAAAAAAACTTATTTCTACTGTATAGCTCTTGATTATGTTTTCCACTCCCGCAGAAGACGAGTTGCAAATCTCACGAAGCGTACATTATTTTCAACCGTTAGAGGGCTTTATTCAATCTATCTGTACAGTGACCAACACGTCAATAATATACCTTGGCAACTTTAACGTACTAGACACATTCAAATGACTGTCAAGGAATCATAAAAAAAAACTTATTTCTACTGTATAGCTCTTGATTATGTTTTCCACTCCCGCAGAAGACGAGTTGCAAATCTCACGAAGCGTACATGATTAATTCGGGGTCCATCGAAGAATTGATTACAAAGGCTTTATTAATAGATGACGGTCCTTATAAATTAATTATCTACCTACACTTATTTATATATATATACTACTACTTATTATTATGGACCTACACTTATTTTGGGAGCTGGGCAAACCGGGCAGATTACTGTTAATTACTAGATGGCCTGTAAAGCCTGCTAATTCAAACCGTTTGTTAGATGAAGCGATCTTTTGAAGATACAAAAGCGCTGAGTAACATACTCGTTGGATAGCTCTTCATAGTGTCGTTTACAAACTATTAATTAACATTTCACATTAAACTATAACATAGGTACACACATTGACCACTTTACAATGTTATGTGTCAATTTAACATTCACATTCCAGAATTAGAATTTAAAATTACAATTTAAGTTAAAGAGATAATATGAGTATTATAAATTTACAAAATATATTTAATATATACATTTATATATCTAGGTATATTTATTTAATATATATTTATAATATTGAAGCTAATTATGTACATATATACATTAATTAAAATAAATAAGTCACAGATTACACAAACGTTCCCTAGATAAGATATTTGTACTCAAAAGCGGAGAGGTATCTGCCAAACATTTGACCTTTTTATTTTTTTTGTTTTATTATTTCAAATAGCCTTTCATTTTCGTCATAGGACAGTTCCAGTAACCAATTACGAACGAGACTTTGTCAAGAGATGCATATTTTTAAAAGCTGGCGTCGCAAAATTGTCTTGTTAATTTATTGATACTCGCTCCGAAAGTGGTTTATAAAGATAATAATTATGTTGTGACGACGCACGACGCGCCACTACGACTAGTACCTACCTACTCACATCGGTGTAGAACGCGCTATCGAATTTTACTTGGGACTTCGTATATATACGAGTTCCAAATATCCACAGTTGGACCAGGACATCTGGTCACCAGGCACAACGACCCGCCTGGTGGAAGATTTTCCCTTTCCTACAACTGGCATTACGTCATCCATGTCCTTAGCGCGTTCCTACAATGTTGTCACTAAAATAATAGTTTATGCATCTGTCACGCTATTACAGCCATTGTAACATGAGTGCTAGTTCATTCTACGAGTGTAGCGAGTATCATAGTAGATGACACAAATGTTACTATTTAAATGATTTACTTTTTTCTACGACCATGAATAAATAGCTAAATAACAGAAAATCAAACTATAATGTCCAACACGCGCCATGACAGCTCGTCACGTGATTTTTCTACCATAGGATTGGTAGGAATAAAACCTTTGAACAACCCCATGAAAGTAATTTCTGACTACTTCGGAATAAAGGAAATAAGCCATTCACTATAAGCTAAAAGAATCAGAAAACCTGCAGTGCAGCGCAAAAAGCGCAAAGCAGCGCTTGTCCAAACGATACCTAGCAACAGACCTCGTGTTTTTCCTTTATTTAACACGGGTTCACGTGGACAAGGGTTCCGTAATCATGATTGGTGTTCCCTCCCGGCCACTTAGGGGTCCCTACAAATTCTGGTTAGAGTCCGTCGGCGGCAGGCCGGTAGGAAAATTGCTTGTGTTTGAAACACGGACACATTTTTTCGACGGACATTATTGTGTTGTTTTTCTGAGCAAAGAAAAAGTGAATTGTCCACTTTAGTAAGTACATAGATAGAGTTCAGGAAATTGTGCTAAGGTAGACCCAGACAGTGTTTGTCAGTTTTAGGAACAACCATGCACAAAGTTCAGGTAAGTATTTAATTATTTTACTAATTCGTCGTCTTTACCCATTTCGATTTTGAAACGGAATCAGACCAAATCAATAAATATATTGAAATCAAAAATATATTGGTTCGTTAGGTTCGAATCTGTTTCAAAAAAAAAACTGCATTGAATAATGGCGGAGGCAGTTATTTTTCGAGTGGGCAAACATATTCGTGTTTCCCCTATAATGTTAGACAGAAACGGAGCTAACAATAGGATTGGGGTTTTACCCGAGGTACAGTGGACAACACATTAGGCTAGTTTAGTAGGTACTTTGTCGCTTTGTGTTATTTTAGACAATTCAGGTAAACCAACCACGTTTACATTTCAGATACCTACCGCTGTGATGCAAATAAAGTAATTTGTCACGATAATCTCGACGCGGTTTGCTTTGCTAAAGACGTCACGATGTGCATTCCACTCACGCGCCTGTTCCGCGTTACATTATCTGTGAAGTTTAACGCACCGGAGAGATTTATGCAACTTCCCATCGTGCCTTTTGATTCGAACACATAGACACAAATTCTTCGATTCGATGTCTCGGGAAGTCAGTGTAATATATGAAAGTCGATTTCTAAAAAGGCAGCTAAAAGGCTAAAGAAGAAATAAAGAATGAAAAGTACTTATGTAATACTTATACCGGAAAAAAACCTAGTCAAGATGGCACCATTGGTACTTTTATTGTCTGTGTTATGAATATAAAGAATAGAATAGAAAAACGTTTATTATGGAGTTCGTTATGGAAAAAATCGCAAATGATTCCATTTATACCAATTTTCTGGTCAGGGCCTCACTACGTACCACCAAAAAGACCGCTAAAACGCCTGCGCAGGTTGACCCTTAGTGCTATTCTTTCGTGACGCGCGTGTTAGTAGCCATAAATATCTGTATGCGAAAAAAAATCAAATTAAAAATTTCGACTTCTCATTTAAAATGGGGCGAGTCTATTTAGGTATTATGAGAATAACCTATGTGTAAAACACACTTCACCTACATTGGATATGATAAATTATTTAACTACAAGAAACCAAAGAATAAAATATTATAGGAACCTACATAAATTATTCTATGTGATTTAGCCCAGTCATCATAAACTCATAAATATTTATAATGTGAAAACAAAACATTATTGTGTGCTGTCAACATTTTGTGTATGAAAATTTAATAAGCAAAGAATAAAGGTTTTACATTTTACATCTAACGAGCTTTTGGCCGGAGCTTTCAGAACACAATGTGTTTGAGCGGCGGTCGTGTGATTTACACACAATAGAGTGATAATGATCTGCTGGAGGCTGGCTGAAACATTAAAATGTCATTTATGTTCAATGCCATACGTTTCTAGGGTTCAGTAGCCAATTATGAACCTTATTGTTTCGTCATGTCTGTCTGCCTATAATTTTGTCACACAAGGCGTTCGCTTTTTAAATATTGTGTTCTAGATGTGGAAAGGTCCTAAACTATAATATAATAATTTGATTTTAGTAGATTTGGGTTAGACATACTATTGACATTTAATTAATTAATTGAAAATTATAAACAAAAGATAAATAAAAATTTATTGATGCAGACTGTCTTTTACATTTTGTCAGATTTCCCTGACTCCCACACTAGGATACCCTGTGTTGTAATTATAATTATAACTGTACTTATTAAAATTCTAAAATTCAAATTTAAATCTTGTTATTATTTTATTATTATAATTGGAAATGTAATTTATAATTTGTTAAATTTATATACCCTTAATACTAAATTTAAATAATTTTAATTTAATTATAATTAACTTAATTAATTGTTAATAATTACTTTATTATTTGTTTTTTCTTTTTTTTATTCTATGGGACTAGTGCCTGATATTAAAGACATTTTAATTTAATTTAAACATTTGAGTTCTAACTCGAACCACCTAACTGTTACCATTTCAGGAAATGGTACGAACCACACGAACTCGAACCACGGTGGTTCGAGTTTGAACTCAAATGTTTCAATTAAATTAAAATGTTTTTATTTTCAGGCACTTAGTCCCATAGAATAAAATGAAAAAACTAATAATAAATTATTAGGATCTCTGGATCCTATTGACATCAAATATACTCCAAGATCTTTGAAACCCCTAATAAAAAAAATATTTGATATGACTAAGAAATAACTCAACAACTCAACCAAATTATCTGTTAAATAATCCACGTTCAAATCAAATAATATATTATTGAGTTATGATGCTACAGACAAACAGACATACGCGTCAACACCCCCTCCATTTGGAAATTTACATTAATTAATAAATGTAAACTCATCCCCAGTCCGTCGAACATCACTCAGTATGCCCCACGAATTATGGTCTACTCATAAAATTTTAATACAAAAATTAAAATGAGCTACGAATAACCCTGAAAAGCACAATTTAAATTAAATTTTACAGTACCAAGCACAAAACCACGTCAGAACAAGTTGGGGTCTTATTATGCTTAGGTTGTGCTTAGGAAATTTAATTTAGTTCCACACACGAGTTCTTATAGTTATGGAGACGCAACAATACAAACTGCCCTACGATACTTTTCGGTTCTGTGGTGGCTGGTGGTGTGACGACGAGTCGGTCATGTAAATTTTATTTTTTTAAATGAGA
Source organism: Hofmannophila pseudospretella (assembly GCA_947369225.1). Lineage (NCBI taxonomy): Eukaryota > Metazoa > Arthropoda > Insecta > Lepidoptera > Oecophoridae > Hofmannophila > Hofmannophila pseudospretella. The sequence continues at coordinate 3,321,691 of OX376324.1, forward strand.
AAGCCGCCTCAGTACAAGTGGGATTCTCATTATGCTTAAGTAATTTTATTTAGTGCCATACACAACGAGTCCTAACGTTATACAAGAAACAATTACAAACAAACCCAACGGAACTTTTCAATTCTGATAAATTTCACGACCTCTGACCGCTTGTATAACTGCGTAGTTGGTCAATCTACGGCCACGTTCACTTTTCGCACCAATCGCAAGTCACTTTATTTATTGTGACTTGACATGTAACTCTGTCCTCTGCACTGCATTTTGATGGGCGCCATCCTGCGATTCCGTTATCTCTTCGTAAAATAATATTAGTTCGTTGACCGTACTTCACTAAATAGTAGCGTGAATCACTCACTGCTGCTACAGGCAGTTACAGAGTTAATATACGTAATAAATAACACTTATACTATTATAGTCACTTCATTTACCTTCTACCACGACATTTTTGTTTTTTTTATTTATTAAGTTAGGAAAGTTGAGCGTCGATGGCGTCGTGGCTACGACGGACGGACTCCCGTGCGGGAGATCCGAGTTCGAAACCATGCAATGTTGTATGCCATGTACCAATGAGTTTTTCGGATATTTTCGAAGACTTACGTACATTTACCGACTGCTCTAACGGTCAAGGAAAACATCGTGAGGAAACCTGCATGTCTAAGGAAATCAAAAGTTTTCGAAGGCGTGTGAAATCCACCAATCAGCACTGGGCCAGCTCGGTGGATCATGACCCGTATCCTCCTTGTACAAGGGGAGGCCTGTGCCCCAACAGTGGGGACATTGATAGGCTGATGATGATGAAACTAGATAATAGTGACGGAAATCAGTACTTTGTCATCAGTGCTACGACGTAGCAGTGCTACGTGTTTCCGTAGAGCACAATTTTTATTATTTCCCGACTGGGAACGAGCGGTAAGAAAATAAATATGTGAAGTGCACCTGTTGGTGGATATTATCAAAGTCGCTATTCCAATATGGTGGACAAGTACCTTAATGATACACTGGACAGGTTTTTTTTAGAACTAATAACTCGACCATTAATAAGATGTTAAATATCTTGAATAAAATTGCCATTATACGTCACCCAAAAGCTACGAGTATTCGTAAGTATATTATGTTTCTTCTTTACTGTATAAGGAGAGTAGAAGAGCAAATGTTCCTACCTGATGGTAAGTAGTCACCGTCGCCCATAAACATCTGACCCCATGCACTGTTAACCTTGAGGATTCAGATGGAGTGCTTCATGTGCCGGTAGTTACACTGGTTCTCTTACCCTTTTAACCGGAACACAGCAATGCATGCATCGTTGATTTGCTGCAGGAATAGGGTACTACTGCAGGCTAAATTTGCACATACTACCTAAAATACTGTAAACATTTGTATTTTCTAGAACATATTCAAGTAACTGGTTTATCATAAGCCTAACTCGAATAAAGGGCTAAAGGCCCTCGATTCCGGTCTTAGGTCTGCGGTCTCGACCTATATATAGCACAATGGATAGTAACTTCCATTCATACCCTAAAGCCTGTGCCGATCTGTTAGTGTATTGTGTGTGAAAGAAAGATTTCAATAGGGACCTCGTATAAATGGCAAACCGAGCCATGGGAAAGAGCTTTAAATTAATCTAATATTATGTTTTAGAATGTAACTGTGACCATAGTTTGAATTACAATCAAATACGATAGTGATGAAAGTAGAAAGCGAAGTCCAAAAAACGGTGTATGACTCGTGGTCCACCTACATTGTCCCACCATTATTCGTAGTCCCACTAACCTGAAAATATAGTCTCGTAGTCCCACTGCATAGTGGGACTACAAGTAATAGTTGTAGATTACGGCTCGTGGTCCCACTCTACTTTTATTTCCAAGTGTGATAAAATGGAAAGAAAAAAACAGAAAAGAAGAAAAAAGAGTGTGTTCTGTTTTATTTACTACTGGTATTTATTACTGGTAGTCCCACTATGCAGTGGGACCACGAGACTACTTGTCTGTTATATTCATTAAGTATGTTTCAAATAATAAACAGAAAAAAGGTAAAATCTTACTTAGTGGCGGATACCAATATCATCGGCATACACGTTCTGTTACCAATTCAAGTAGCATTTGACATTGCAGCCAAACCCGTTAAATATGTTGGCTTTTCTATTTCCCAGTTAATGTTGAGTTCCTAAAATATTGTGATATTGTTTATGGCCAAATTAATGGGACCAAGAGCATTACAGCGGACTAGGCACCAGACAGTGGGACCACGAGCCCATTATATCGAGATACTGTACCACTAGTGGGTCAAATTAGAGGTATCACGAGTCGTAACCTCATAAACCATTAAAAGAAAATTTATAGAAGCAATTTGTCCCGCACATCGTTCGCGAAACGCACCAAAAGTCCCCAATAGTCCCCGATCAAGCGGTCGCTGTTCGCCATCAAGTCGTAATAGAACTGTCCTAGATTTATGGGCCTCATACATTTTGTTGGTGTTGTAATTTTTCCAACATTTGCACAGTCGATCACAATTCAACCTATCAAATACATCAATCAACAATCTGAATTATACCATATTGCGCAGACATAAGGTTGAGATTTAATCGAAGGTTTTTGACAGTCTGTATAGCCTAGTGGTTGACTGTACCTAAACGGTTTTTTATTTCTAGAGTATACGAGACTGTCACAGGCGAGTTGATATAGGTGTAAGTTATATTACTCGAGCCCAATTCCATCGTTTTACAACATTCGTTCTTTTACAATTAAGTATCGATTACATTTTCATATCGATCTAACTTTTTAACAAATCGTATTCTGCTAAAACCACGCTAACACATAATAATCAGCAGACCGCTCGATCGTTGGCTTGACCATAACGTAATTTTAATCGAACTGTTTATAGATACATACGAAAAACGTCAAGCAGCTGCAATTTTTATAACACAGATGAACTGAAGAATTTCTTTATAATACACTTGAAGGAGCATTGCTCTAGAGGAGACACTGAGTCTGCACACTACTAGTAGAGTGCGTTAGTGTAATCCATAATCTCCCCAAAAAAAACCGTATCTGATATGGGGTAAGATCGTTTAAATCAAATTACTGCCGAATCTAGCGGTATTAATACGAGCGCTTAGCTTACTCCTTCTCATCTGTACTATTCTATGTTCTATTTGATAAATTGTATTAAATAGATACGTGTGAACAGACAGGTTTTCTATGAGACAGAATGCCCGCTAGAATAGAAGCTCAACTTTGGCGCTCGTTCTATTCTATAAAGAATCGACTCGCAAATTAAACCCTATGAAGATCACAGCGTAGAAATAGAATTCGTGTGAATATGCGATAATTCCTTTCCATAATAGAAACGCCCTTTCTTTTCGATAGATCATAGAATAGGTGAGAACGTATATACTTATTAAGTTTCCGACTCGGCAACGTTTCACCTTCCAACAAATTAACCTCAAAATTTGACCTTTAGGTGAAACGAGAACGGATGAGGAGTTGAGCTGTGATTTACACCGGTCGTTGCTTAGTTTCCCGAGTACCTCTAAAATGCCTATCCGCAATTTAAGTGTCGCTTTATGCCTGTTTTATTATGTACTTACCCCCTTAACTGACGTCCTAGCCAAAATTTTGTTAAGGCGAAATGAATACCTACCCTTTTTTATTTATTAAAATAATCTTTGGAATTCACGATTATTTAATAAACTTTTATGAATAAAGCAACTTTATTCATAAAAATGGAGAAGAGATTAATTTTGGGAATGTAACTGTTGAAAATCGAGTTTTGTTATTGGTTTCCAGTAGCCACATTTTACGCTTTTAGTAAGTACACAACAACGATTTTCAAGCAGAATTGGACCGAATGGCCGTCTTTTTCGATTATTTAAGTACCTAAATAAAAATACATTTACAGCTATTACTCCGTAAAAGACTTTTTGTGTGATAAGGACTTATAATTTATAAAATTTTACATGAGATATAGTATTTATAATTTAATAATTAATTTGGCTTCATATGATATTTAACGCACTGCTTTCTTAATTTAATGTAAGTAATTATTTTTTTCACATAAATATTTGCATACCTAGAAAGGTAAAATATGTTGATACTGCCTATATAATATTTTAATAAGATCAAATTTACATATACGAGTATTTCTGCAAATAAATATTTACTTACTTACTAATTTATAAATTACTTTAATATGTTTCATTATATGTTTGTCATCAAAAGCGTACCTACTCGACCTAAAAATAAATCATCATCAGCAGCCTACTCTCATTGAGTCCGATCTTCGGCTCTTCTCATCCAGTCGCTGCCAGCCACCTTGCGCAACTCGTCGCTCCAACTAGCAGGGACGCCCGTCCCACACTACGTTTGCCCAAACGCGGTCTCCACTCCAGAACTCGTCTACCCCAGCGGTTGTCGGTTCTGCGACAGATGTGACCGGCCCACTGCCACTTCAGCTTGCTAATCTTATGAGCTATGTCGATAACTTTTGTTCTATGCCGGATCTCCTCATTTCGGATTCGATCCAGCAGAGATACTCCGAGCATAGCTCTTTCCATAGCACGCTGAGCGACTTTCAATTTGTGAGCCAGTCGCACCGTAAAAATAAATAACACATAGATAATGAAATAACTCCAAGTCATCAAAACGGTTTATCTTTTATTCTAAACATGGTGGAAAGATGTTTTTATAGCTTCAAGGAATTTTTGGACGATAAATGATAATTGATTGCTGATTGTATATTTATATTTTAATTGGATTATTATTAACATTTTATAAATTTAATATTATTGACATTGTATAAATTTTAATGAGATTCTCTTTTTCTTTATTGTTTCTTCTCAAAATCTGTATAAATGTATGTTTTTATTAATTTGTGAATTAGGTGTATATGCCTGTAAAGGTGGAGTTTAGTGTGACATGTTTATGCAACTATATCTGTAATATTTGTAATTCTTACCTAAACTTTTATACAATAAATCTTATCTTAAATTTTATCTCTATTTTAGGAAAAAATAATTCTTCATAAAGCCCTCTTTTTCCCTACTTAGAATTTCATGTAACACGAGCTGCTACGAAGAGGAGACCGTGAATGATTTAGTGTTCAAAATGTTCCCAAGATTGTAAGAGGAGAATATTTTGCCAGCGTGTTATCCCTAGGTCCCGGAAATGTCCAATAGGGAATATGTAGATAGGTTAGGTTCAACATTTTTGTACAAAATGTGGGTTCCGACTTGCTTGCTTATCGTATGGTTAGTGGCCAATCTATTTGTCAGAGTTGTTCAGGCCGCCTGTAGGCCTCTGACATGGCTTAACGACTGCTGTCGAACGACAACAACCGGGACCGACTGCTTAAAGGGATCTCCGAGGCATGGAGGAGCTCAGATGAAATATGCCACATCCTGGTACCGACCGCGCCAACGTTGCTTAACTTTCAGACCGTGCTCGCAACTAGGCTACGAGCTCCTCTGGGTTCCGACAATACTGGTAAATATCTTCAAACATGTTGAGGCGTAATGGGTTACAAAGTTTGGGGCGTAAGTAAGACTCTAGCTGCATGAATAGGTAGTTTTAGTTTATTTTCAGCTATATGTAGGATTTTGATAACTCTTGAAGTTGAGTACGTAAAAGAAAATTCGATATAAGTATATATTACATCGTGAGGAAACCTGCACACTGAGATAACCAGTGTGTGAAATGGGGAAGGCAATGGTAAACCACAGTCATTCTATGTGATTAATTCCAGAATGATCACGACCCTCAGCAATGAGGAATACGACTTTGAATAAGATATATTTTCTGCCAAAGAATAATTTGACAAATTCAGCCTATAAAACTAGAGATAGACACACTTAAGGTTTCCACCCTGCATATAATAGATATGTTTGAGCGAAAGCCTTACCAATGTTTCTTATTTTTTATCGTAGAAGTAATAGTGCGATTCATTTGATTTTTAATAGAATAGAATGTACTTTATTGCACAAAAGTTAATATAAGACAATAGAACAAGAATAATATTTAGTATGTAATAGGTTCTGTCCACCCCTTGGGGATTATGGACGTGCGTGAGTGTTTATGTATGTACCTATGTGTATGTAAAAATAAAAATATAAAGGTTTTGTTTTTGTTTTTATATAATTCTTTATTAATCAAACTTATAAACAAATGCATAACTAACTTAAGTTATACAATTACATAAGATTTTGTTAACTTCAACAGACTAAATAGACAGCTTCTAAAGTTATTTACATAATTAATAATTGCTCATTACATCTTGAGATGTGTCAAAGTTAAGTAGGTACTAATTTTACGTTATCTTATGTATATGTAATCTAATTAAAAAAAAATTAAATAAGGAGAGCAGACGAGCAAACGTGCCACCTGATGTTAAGTGGTCACCGTCGCCCATAGACATCTCACCTCACTGTGTTAATATTAGAGGGTTTTTGATGCGCTGCTAACCTTGAGGACTAAGATGGATTGCCTCATGTGCCGGAAATTACGCTGGCTCTCTTACCCTTCAAACCGAAACACAGAAATGCAAGCATCTCTGCTTCACGGCAGAAATAGATAAGAGGGTGGTACCACCCCAGGCGATCCTTCACATTAGGATCTACCACTATAGTATAGTCTTTACTTTTTCCATGTTACAATAAATAAATAATTAATACACTAAGTAATATATCGCTACGTATTCGTAGCGTAAAGAAAAAATAAAAATAAAAAAAGAGGGTAAAAAAATAACTATACAAAAAGTACATCACACAAAACGCAAGGAATTCCTCAGCAACCAGAAAATAAAAAAATAAAATTTAAAAGTAATAAGTACCCACTTATGTGGTTTTTCTCTATGTACCTCGATAAAAAAATTAAAAGTATTCGGACCCCATTTAAAATTACTTGCCGACCCCTGATATAAACAATAGGTACGAGTATATGAATGGAATCTGGAAAATATTTCACATGAATCTAGGTCACCCGTGAGCTCGTAAGCACTAAGGAGCACTCTTCCTCAGAATATTATTAGCTATCACGACTCACGCCTGACATAAAAGCTAGGCAGTAAAGCGATTTATGTGTTCGAATAGCAACTACGTGTCACCAGGCATTCAGCTTATTCCTGAAAATATGGAAATCGGTTTACGACATAGGAACAGGCAACCACAGGTCAACCAACCGAAAACGTCAAAATTTGTTGAATCTAAAATAAACCATGTAGCGCTGAATATAAGGTTGAGATTAGATAGAAGAAGTTTGTCAGATTGTACACTTTAGCTGGTCGACTGTACAGACCTACTGTATCTAAAACTATAAAGCTTGGAGATTGGTTTCTACTAAAACTTTTTAGGGTATAAACCAAAAAACTTCATGTAAGGCGAAGTTAACATATAATATTATAAAATTGTTGTTGTTTTTATACCTACCCAGGTTAGAAAGAACAATGGCGACGTTCCATACATTTTGAGGCCCAGTGCATTTATTCCAAAAACATGTTCTACAAATTCTTCATTCCCGACTTCTACAATTGTACGACTTGTATGTACTTACTTAGCTAAACATTATATTTAAAATGACACATATATCATTTATGAACAGGTCTTCGTTTATTATATAGCTGGCAACACAGGGCTATTTATGGGCTGGGCTCTGTGTCGCCATCCTTCTTTCCAGACTTGTGAAAACTAAATCTTAAATGTTCGCAAGATGTTGATGTAACTATTAAAGTAACTAAAATCACTTAAGCGGTGCCAGTCAAAGATAATCTTTGTATGTTTTCAAATTTAAAACGGCTGTGGATGGGTATTAAAATTGCCCCGCCATGGCTTACTATGGCTTTTAACTTTGTATAAAGGGTAAATATTTATATACACAATAAAACCGATATTGGTCCTTTACTTCATCTAATGATAAGGAACAATGAGGTAAAATATTGAAAGGAAATTTGGAAATACTGCTTTAGTATCTTCAGAAGATTATAAGCTAGTATATTGTTCAATTTAATAAAATAAAGTAATACTAAAATAACACTAAAATACATACTTAAGCTAAAATTACAACTTACGTAACTATTTTACAAGTGCAGGGAGTGTCCCGAGGAGGCTGGCGGCGTTGCCCCGCTGTATAGCGAGGTTTATACGCTGAGCAAAGTAGAGGCCAGCCTTCTGGTCCCGGGATGTCTCTACGAGGCGCTTGGCTATTTCCCGGTAAAGACCGTGGGTAACTACTCTCCCCGCTAGTAACTTGTAATACCATAGGGAAAATTCCTAACACTAACTATAATTTTCACAAGCTCATCAAGCGTCCAATTAAACTCTAAGAGCACGATATGAAACTCCCTGAAGACAGTTTCTATTTAATTTGACTGTACTAGCTTATCTTAGTTTGCAGGAGTTTAAAGGCAGCTTATTAGGAAATAGAGCCTTCATAGCTTGTAAATTTCACTGGAAAATTAATTTACAAAAATGTTACTGTTATGGAACAGGTAGGTAGTAAAAGTTATTTATCTATCGTGATTTCTGTGATTGAAAGAGCCAACCGTTGGTAAGTAGTAAACATCTCACCTCATTATAATGTTTTTAGAGAGTTTTCGATGTACTGAACGTGTTGTTGGATGACTTTCTATGGAAAGTATAAAAAATTACGAAGCTAACGCAAAGCTTCGCCTTAATAGAGCAGCCCGCAATAAAAACGGTGCAATAAACGAACCAAGTGTTTACTGTTCCTTTTAAATTGTAGCGAATAAGTGTGCAATTTTATTTTATTTTTTATATTTTATTTTATTAGGGCTAAGGCCCATTATATTGCCACTTGGATTATACTAGTACGTAATAAAGACATTTTATTTATTCTGATCATAATATCAGAGGATGGGAGGGGACTAGGGGGGCCATCTCCCCTCTTCCCCAAACCTGTAAGATCCCGGCGCAAGTGTCGACTCACTCTTGACTACTATTTTCTCATAAAGGAACGAAAACGTCTGTATACCTTTAAATTACAACGCATCTTTCACTTTCGCGTGTTTGCTGGAAGAAATGTCTTTTAGAGATAAATTCACCCTTATTTTAATTGTTTTTATTAAATCTATTGTTGTACAATAAAGTGTAAATAAATAAAGGAACCCGCGTTATTATAGGAATGAGAGACCATTTTTAATTTCATCAAATTACCGGTTTCAATAAAAGATAGTCCCCACAATTTTTTTCCTGATCCGACACTGCATCAAATTTTTCATTACGTTACTCAATGGTCAAAACGCGGCGAAAAATGCGACATTTTCTGTATTATGTTCTGTAATCCAGTCTAACAAACAACAATCTCAGCACAAGGCACTCCCGAGGGGTCCTCCAGGCATTGACGGACGTCCCTCAATCGTCCTCTCGATCTATACAAAAGGCAGTAGCGTAGCGAGGGGGGAGAGGAGCCGTCTCTTGAAATCTGCCGCCCGGGGCCATGATCCTGGGCGGCAGATTTCATGGGGCGGCATTGGAGAAAGCTGGCCGGGCTGCCGATCGCAGGTGGTGAATAAAAAAATATCGCACTGTGCGGGATATCGTATTGTAAAGTAATGCTGATTGCAGAAAAATCCCGTTGCGCGGTGTATTTTATCATGAAATCATGCTGATTGCAGATGGCGTATTTAAAAACTGCGTTGCGCAGCATAATACGAAGTAGTAGACCAATTTAGGTGGCTTTTTCTTTTGAATAGTTTTTCACATGTTTTGAAAGCTGGTCCAGTCGAATGCATACTCGTAAGTGCATTGATGCCGCAGGGGAATACTTTGAAAAGTTGTAAATAATAATTTGACTAAAAATTAATGGACCGCCCCACGTACGCTTCATAATTGCGAAGATTGGATTTGGGTGGCGGCGAGTTCAGGCCTCGCTCCGGGCGGCAAAAATCTACGGTACGTCACTGACGAAAGGTTCGCAAAGCCCAGTGTTCCGCTTTGTAAACGTCTGTGTTTGCTACAAACCTTCTCAAACAACAAATGCTTTCTATCAAAGGTTTCCTTCATGAAAAATTGAGGGATTCTTGGGAAAATGCCGATGTAAGATAGCTACCCTTTGTATCACTGCAAAGGGTAGCTATAAAGAAAATATACCGAGCTCTCTTGCCCTAAACAAACCTGATGAAAATGATGTTAATTCGTCAGATTAATTTGGTTTCGATGAAAGAAAGAGTAGTCTGTAACATATAGATATTTTAAAATTCTTGCTTAAAATTACGGAATTCTAACATTCGAAATTACGGAAATTACGGAAATTACAGTTTTCTAACATTTTGTTCAAATGTAGATCGCAGATCAATAACATAAGTACACGAAGAAATCTAATCCGTCCGTTCCGTTAGACTGTTACCTATATAGCTCGATTGGTAGGTATATCTAGTCCCGGAATCGAGTAATCTAGACTACCCAGAAACCTAACTAGATATGGCTACTTAGGCCCAACGCACACCGACGGAGTGGAGGTAAAAGTAAAACTAAAAGTAAAATACACTTTATTGCACAAATAGAAAACAACAAACAAAAGATAGAAAAGGAATTAGTGAAGTACAATTCAGGCGGCCTTATCGATAAGAGTGATCTCTTCCAGGCAACCTTTAGGCAGAGGAAATGATTTCAAGAAAGAGGTAGTAGGTGTGTGTCCAGCGGTGTGTGTCGGGCCTAAGTTGTCAACTGCCAATAGCTAAATTAACGTGCTTAATCTGTACTAAAGTGGTCAACAAAGACGCAAAACCGAGCTAAAGTATGCAAGATAGAACAACGCACAGCGCTATACAAACCTAAACAGATAGAAGTTTGTTTCGAGGGCCTATTAAGCTATCACGAAGGCGACAGCGCCCATTACAAAATGTGCTTACGGCGTAGACTAAGGGCTTTGTCACTTTGTTCCAAATTATGATATGACAGCTTAAGGACACGATGCGACGTTATCAAAACAGCGGTGTTATCTAGCCTCATTGTTGTTATTACAATGACAGCTATTTAAGGTCTAAGGCTGTGACAGGCGTGCTCACGGCGCGGATACAAATACAAATATACTTTATTGCACACCCGGGACAAAACAAAACATACAACATAAAGAGAGGTACAATATAATGTGCAGAAGGCGGCCTCGCTTTAATCGATATCTACCAGGCAACCTTCAGGTGATCGAAAAATCATAAGATACATAATATACGGGTGCAAAAGGCGTATAAAATAGATACTACCCTCAAATAAATAAATAACAATAAAAATTGAAAACTTAAAAATTAAAAATGCAAACCTTTGCAAGCTGCAAAGCAGTAGTAATAATATTACGTAAATACTATAATATATACAGAAATATAATACTAAATATATAATCAAAAATATAATAAACAAATAAATAACACACATCATATGCTAAAATGAAACTGCATTAGAACAATTAGGCAGTGTATCCACACTGCAATTCGTAATGATGACGAATGTGATTTGGCCTGCCTGATAGATGGCGGGAGGGAGTTCCACAACCTGACTGCTTGGACTATGAAAGAGCGACTATAGAATTCGGTGGAGTGTGATGGACATGCAGCATCAGTCGTGTGCTCGGCCGAGGCTGCCGACCGCTGACGATGTCGGTACCCATTGCTGATAATGAACAGCATCCGCTGACGTTTTAACTTCAAAACCAGTAATGGATATTATATAACTGTACTATTTATTATACTGTATTGTTGTATAGTGGAAGACACTAAGCTATACTCTGTGGAACCCTGTCGCAATAAGTTTTTGTTAATATGTCAAATAATTAAAGCGACAAAATACGGGTAGTCTGATGTGTTGTCCACTGTACTACATAATTTTAAATTTGCCAAAATAATAATTAAATTTAATTGTTTTTTTTATTTTTTTTACTCATATTAAATAAGGTATCATTACCTACGTTCTTCTTCTAAGTCGTATTCCTCATTGCTGAGGGTCGTGATCATTCTAAGGAATTAACCACATAGAACGACTCTCGTGACAGATTTAATGGGGTGGTTTACCATTGCCTTCCCCATTTCATACACTGGTTATCTCAGTGTGCAGGTTTCCTCGCGATGTTTTCCTTTACCGTCAGAGCAGTCGGTAGATGTACGTAAGTCTACTTACTTACTCCGCTGGCGCAGCGACCCGAAGTGGATCTTGGCCTCCGATACCAAAGAGCGCCAGCGCTCTCTTTTGCAGTCTCGAGCCAGTCAGGCGCCCGGAGCCCCCACTTCATCGCGCCAGCGGTATCTAGGACGTCCGACCGGACGTCGTCCGTTAGGGCGACCCACATACGCTCGTTTAACTGCCCGATCCTCCCCCATCCTAGTGATGTGTCCGAGCCATCGGAGTCGAGCCGCTTTCGTCTCTCCTATGATGTTCGGCTCGTTCACCATCTCCCTATTCTTTCTCATCCTCCACGTAAGTCTAAGTAAGAAAAAATCAATGGTACATGGCATTGCCTGGTTTCGAACTCAGACCTCCCGCATGGGAGTCCGACGTCCTAGCCACGACGCCACCGACGATACCTACGTTATATGAGTAAAATGATGCACTTACAGGTAAAATGTAATTTTAGTGCACATTTTTCATACATGCCTGCAATTTTACCGCATCCATTTAAAACAAAGACGTCGGCGCGCAAACCGCATAAATCTCTCATACACTTACTTTTATGTAGGGTAAACCATACAGTGATTATCCGCTTATGAATTCAGTTATTCGGAATTATGACAATACTTACCTCTCTAAAAACTGCCGAAGATAACCGGAGATGACGGTAAACGGATTTGTGATGGTTTCCGTAAGTGATCGGCGACTATATCTTTTTCTTTTTCTATTCAAGGCATGAATACCTAGTACTTACACAGGTGTCTACGCCCGGAAACCGGCTACGGTGCGAGGGGAGCGCGGGGGTAGCCCGCGCCGCCATCGTCAGATCCTTGGACATATTATACTCTAATCTGTGCGTCAGACCACTAAACACACTCGCCGTGAGCGCACGTTGATTTGTCAATTTTTATAAGCATCTATATTGTGAAGCTCGCACATTAAACTTATATTTCATCGAAGAATCATCTTTAACTTGTTCCCAACATAGGTATCAGAACTACTTTGTCAGTCAGTAAATCTTTAAAAATATATTTGAAGTGCAGTCTTTTTATAGTAATTTGCAAATGGCAACCATCTGCAAATTACTGCTGTTGCTCACTCGGATTCAGTAAGCTAGATATCAATAAATAAGATTTATGATACGATTTCAGCTAAATACTAAATAAGAGGTTTTTTACGTGGGCGAAATCTATCGGCGGGCAATCATACCCATAACTTCCCTACTTAGTTTCAAGCAAACCGCTCCGCCACAAACTTAATTACTACAATTAAAATGCAGAACCAGTTTTACAGTTTAATTTTTGAAACTACCTCCGGTTTATTCTAAGTGTTATACCGCAGTATACGATACAATTAGCTACGTTGCAGCATATTTGCTGCATATTAAATTATTTTTAAGTGTTCACAAATTTTGAAATGTAGAGCAGCAACGAGCTTGCCAAAACTGTATGAAATAGCCTAGTATGAAAAAGGAAAAGAACACTGATTTATGAATATATGTTTGGGGCCATACTTCTCTCCTTTTTATATATTCTGGACACACTTAACCCTTAAAATTTCAGCAAGGAGCACTCCGACAGGACTTATTAAGTATGTAGAAGTATTTAGAAGTTACGATACACATTTTTATAAATAAGTAGCTGTACTATAATTCAACATAAAATAAAAGTCCCGGGGAGGGATCTAACCAAACTCTTTGAAGTGGAATTATTTCCTTAACCACATTTTTAACCTAACAAATTGCTTTAAAAGATTAAACATTGTAACGAAGATTGGTTTTTAACAAAGTTAAACTGGAAATGGAGTGTCCAAATTATTCCAATTTCAGCGAATTGAATTCCAATTCGAAACCATGACTTTTTTCTGATTTTTTCGAAGATATACGTACATTTACCGACTGCTCTAACGGTGAAGGAAAACATTGTAAGGAAACCTGCATGTCTGAGAAAATTAAAAGTTTTCGAAGGAGTGTGAAATCCACCAATCAGCACTGGGCCCGCTCGGTGGATCATGGTCCGTACCCCCTTGTACAAGGGGAGGCCTGTGTCACAACAGTGGGGACATTAATAGGCTGATGATGATGATGAATTTCAATTAATCAGACAAAAACTGTTCACACAGTAAAGCAAACAGCCTAGAGTCTATCAAGTGACTTATATTTTTGCTATCTGTACTCCGTTCAATTCCAGACTGTTTATACTAATAAGTCTAATAACGTTGATCGTTATCACGTATTTTCCGTTTTCAGAAAACAAACCACTTTACTTTATATCTTCAAAACAAACGTATAATTCTTTAAGATTTATATATCATAAAATTTGCGCAAACGTATAAAATATTTTATACGTTTAGATTACGTGCTTTCTACGTGAAAACCCGTCGAAATTTCACCCTGTGTTCGAAGTCAAAGTGGCTCTTTGTTTGCGTTGGAGAGTGCTCGTGTCGCCTGACCAGGCCAGTGTCGGCAAACACTGAAACACACGGACGAATGGTTCAACAAACTGCTGTGGTCCGAGCAAGAGTTCGAAGTGAATCTGTCAAGGGTGATCCATCGTTATGATTTGAGACACTAGTGTAGTATTCGAAGTCAGAGTAGCTCTTTATTTGCGCCATATAGAGTTTCTGTCAAAAGGTTCGGAAAGGTCCTGAGAAAGAATATACCTTCACTAACACCTTCATTAACCAAACGTGGAAGACAGGGCTACATGGAAACGTCTTCAAAAAGACCTGGATGCGGCTAAAGTATCCTGGAAAACAATAGAGTCTGCGGCATCGGACAGAGCGCGGTGAAAGAATATTGTATCATCCCTATGCACCACTAGGTGTTCTAGGACCTGAAGAAGAAGAAGAAGAATACTTTCATTTGGAGTCTTGACATTTTACGACATTAACGATATTTTTAAAGCCACTAGCGATGGCGTTTGCTCATAGAGATCTTCACACGACATGAATTTCGCGTTCTGGACATGCTTGCTTATCGTATGGTTAGTGGCAAACCTATTTGTCAGAGTTGTTCAGGCCGCCCGTAGGCCTCTGACATGGCTTAACGACTGCTGTCGAACGACAACATCCGGGACCGACTGCTTAAAGTGCTTTCCAAGGCACGGAGGAGCTCAGATGAAATATGCCACTAGCGGTTACCCATCCAGGTACTGACCGCGCCAACGTCGCTTAACCTGCATGATCACTTTCGGACCGTGCTCGCAACTAGGCTACGAGTTCTGGCCATGATGTTCAAACACTTCCAACATTTATCTCTGTTCCCTTCCTCTTTCATTTCTTGCCGGCCTGCGTACTAACCTATAGCTACTTTCAATCTCTGCGATGCGTTTCTAATGTAGTCCAATTCGGGAGAGCATCGGCGACTGCAGACCTCAAGGAAATTGCCCACGATTCCATCGTCCCCTTGATTTTATTTTCATTTCCTGACTGAATCCCTGCCACATATCCAACATGCTTCCAACATTAATATCCCCCGAACACTGCGACCGTGTATTTCCTCATACGTGTCAGTAGCAAGCCTGACGCTCTATTAGAACAAGCAAGGCCCAGCGTCAGCGAAACTGGGAGTGCATTTCCTAATAAATGGGTTGTCATAGCGAACGACCAGCCTCATTCAGTATGCAGGCACCCGACCGCGGGGCTTGTAAAGTTTACGTCTTCAAAGGAATATTTTCAAGAGAAAGTTTTTTGAGAGCTGAGATTGGTTGACTGCGGAGGGAATGCTTAATTTTATGTTTATATTATACTTTTTAATGTCGACTCTGGAGAATGATATTTCATAGCATGTACTCGTAAAATATCAAAAATCTTCTTTCGTATTATTTTTTTAAACTTTTGGAGGTGGTATGAGTTTTCTTCTGTCGTAAAACAGTAATACGGATTTTCGGTTTGAAGGGTAAGAGAGCCAGCGTATAGTAATGAATAAAAATTAAACACTTAAAGGCAATATCTACGATCAATGATGTACCGAGCGGGTTCAGTTTTATGGATACATTTAAAAACTTTGTGTTTTTCTCAGATAAGCATGAAGGGTTTGCACGCGATGTTTTTCCCTGATACCCAGTGGTACATGGCGTGCCTGAAATCAAACCCGAATATACACTATCTTGACAATAGATGTCGTAGAACCGAAAGAAAATATGCAAATCTTTTATTCAGATTCTATTTACAAAACTTTTTTCATATTCCCGTGTGATCAAGCGAAAATATTTAATTAACTTTTGATTTATAAGTAAGACGTGTGTATCTGTTGAAAAATCAACTACAATACATTTCCAACGTACTGTTGCCCTGAAAGAAAATTGAATAGGTAATACTAATAACTTTAATGGGTTTCCACCAAAGATTTTGAAATTCAGCGCTAGTAGTCCGATTTATGTGGTTTCCACAGTGTGAACCAGTTTAAGTAAACAGTTAAAATAACCGAACTTAATTCGAGTTTAAAGAAAATTTTGGCACCGGCCGAAGGGACCCCTAACGGTTTTGTAAAGAAAATACCTTAAATAAATTATTTTAGTACAAGTTAGTAGACCTTAAACAACCCGAGGCAGCCATAAAAGTACAGAAATAAACCCCACAAGAGACGCAGATCGTTAAAAGGTTGCTCGACAACGATTGTGGAACTTTTTCAATTTAAATTGTAAAGTAATGTATTTACTGAGGCAGGCACGGAGTTTATAATAAAACCTAATAGCCCGTTAATGGCATTGTTAGCAAAGTATGCTGGCACGAGGCTGTGTACTAGTCTCCTGATCTTAGAACCTAGGGTGGATAAGTTCTATGAAAAATTAGTACAGATGGCCCATACAATAAGCACTACACTGCCTCTATGTCGGTTCAGAGACATATTAAGTAGGTTTTTTATTGTATAAGAAGAGCAGACGAGCTCACAGGCCACCACGCGTAAGTGGTCACCGTCGCCCAAGTTTTTAAAATGCTTGGACAGTTGACACTCCGTTAATATTTGGTGAAACTGAAGCCATAACGGTCTGTCAAGAAGTTTAACCGGCTGTCAAACTAACAAACAGAGCATGGAGAAACTGGTCTTCATTAGTCGACTACCTTATCTTAAATTTATGATTTTTTGGTAAGTTATGAAAGATGAAACATACTCCTACGTATGCTCCTGCTTTGCTTCAACGTAGTCTACTGAAAAGTTTGTTGTTATATAAGTGGGTTGAGATATCCTTAAGGTAAGGTAATATAGTACAGGGGATTTAGTTAATTCTCCGCTCGATGTAAACACTCGTGGCTCGTATATTTCAGCCGTCAAGAACACAACGCCTGGATTTACCTACCTCTCCGCGACAACGTCTCCGGAATTAATTAACTTTACAGGCAATTGAAGCTAAATGTATACGTATCATAGAATATACCGCCACTGGATAAGGCGTGTCGTACGAGGGGACTCACCCGAGTAACTTGCTGGTGGAACCCCTTCAGGGTCGCCTGGCTAGCGATTATCTATGTAATAAGGTTTGTCGTCAAATTTCTTTGTTTCGGCGTTGATGCGTTTCTGCAGTACTTACTAAGCCCGTGTGTCACATCTTCGGCCTCATCGTCACTTACCATCAATGCGTGCGATTGAGTGCGATTGAGGTCAAACGCGATTTAGATGTGAATAAAAAAAAGGTCAGTGCACACCTAACTGTTGCCTTATAACAGTTCGTTAGCAAACAATTTTCATTTTATATTTGGTAACACAGGGTGACTTATTCCAGAATTTAAACTTTAAAAAAATATTAAAAATCCCTAGTTGGTTGTATGTACAAAAAAAATATGAATACTAAAATATAAAACGCAAATGCGGATTTTAATGTTATTCTTTGAACCTTTTAGTCGGAACCTTGGGTTGTAGACTCAATCAAGTGAATGATCCGTGCAACGATTAAAAGACGGATATCAACCGATTACGAAACCCTCGCCTAGTGTACGAAGAGCCGACTCTAAAGTAGACCTCTACCGCGAACGGGCAGTGCGCCCCTGGCCTCTGGGTTATAGCAACAAAAAATCCAAAAAACTAAGCCGTAGAATACTGCCAGTATTGTACCAGTAACTGAGCCATAGACACTGTCGAAACACATCAACACCGAAGCGTAAACATTTAACGACATACTTTCGATAGAAGGGTGATCGCTCGCCAGGCAATCTTTGCTCTACCTTTTACAGTTTCTTTGTGGCGAGTCGCCACAAAGAAACTGTAAAATGATAAATATTGATAGATATGGCGTAGATAAGCGACCACAGACGTGTTCCTATATGGGCTAGGCTAGACTTTGAAGCTATTGTGATACCTGAAAATCAGCGCCGCAGTGCTAAATCCGCTGCGGCAACAGGCTGAGACAGTCCCCTTTTTCCGGTGCTGCACACCACCTTCATCAAACTTAATTACTTTTGTTTATTTATTTTTATCTTTTATCTTCTGTACCTAATTGTTTGAATGTGTGCGGTTTCGGAAATAAATTATTTCTTTCTTTCTAATCTTCTGTAATGCCGGCCTATAAATACCAGAGCTGTCATATATGGTTGTTGTTGTTTGTTTTTTAAGGCAAAGGGAACTGAGCCCATACAGCCATGTCTGATATAAACAACTCTTTCAAGTCTTCATTAAAATGCTGGTGTGACACATTTCAATGCTATCTGGGAGAATCTTCCACGCTTTTGCACCATCCGAACCAAAGAAGAAGGCGTCCCGGACGCAGTATGTCTCTTTAAAATCCAGCCAAGTACGGATCGGGGTGCAGCGACTTATTTGACTTTACTTCATTGTCCCATACATTCATCACATTTTGTAGACGTTCTTCGAATAAAAAACACCATTCTTACTTGAAAAGCACTACTGTAAAACAATTTGCAAGACAATGAAAAAAAGCTGGTGTGGACGCGACAAAAGCGCGGGAGAAACTCTGTCATATATGGTTGGACAGTAGAATAAAGGAAAACTGACTATAGATACCTACAACTCAAACTGTAATCCAAACTATACAATTATTTTTGTATTAGTAGCAGATAAGTAGGTACTATTCTATACATACACGGAGAAAAATTCTATTCGGTCGGAAAAATTGCCAGCTGTTTAAGCTCCAAATTTTAGTCAAACCTGAAATTGAATTCATAATTCTGGCTTTACATGACCAAATGCTGTGAATTCAGCTGTATGTATTCGCACCCCCAGTACGAATATATCACTGCAATGGAAATCCGGTTCGTTTTACATTTCACTGTAATATGTAGGTACCTACTGCATTTTTGCCCGGAAATTTAAAACTATTCTTGTTTGTAAAAAAAATCATTTTCATAGCAATTTTACGGTACATATAATTATTTAATTCTTCTCTTTTCGAGTATATAAATTAAATTGGTATTTACTTGAGTATAGGTACCTCTACCAAAAAAAACCGCGAAACGGGAAAAAATATCAATCAAAAGACAACATTTCTATTGATGATTGATGAAGAAAATAATCAAAAAGATTTTATACGGTATGCTGACCGTCAGAAAAAAAAGACATTTGTAACAGAACAGAAATAATTATTGTTGTTTTTTTTAAGGCAAAGGGAACTGAGCCCATACAGCCATGTCTGATATAAACAACTCTTTCAAGTCTTCATTAAAATGCTGGTGTGACACATTTCAATGCTATCTGGGAGAATCTTCCACGCTTCTGCGCCATCCGAACCAAATAAGAAGGCGTCCCGGACGCAGTGTGGCTCTTCAAAATCCAGCCAAGTACGGATCGGGCTGCAGCGTCTTATTTGACTTTACTTCACTGTCCCACACATTATTCACATCTTGTCGAAGTTTTTCGAGCAAGAAACACCATTCTTACTAGAAAAGCACTACTGTAAAACAATTTGCAAGACAAATCGAAACAAAGCTGACGTGGACGCCACAAAAGCGCGGGAGAAAAACTCAGAACAGAAATAAAATGAGACAAAATTAATTGGCATTTCCAAAAAATATTTCAGGCATAACGACCAGTACGAATAAATCCAAAAAGATTTCATTTTTTTTTTCAAGACAAATGTTTTTCAATGCTGTCCGTCTGTGACGAAAAAAATTTATATGAAAGCCATTTGAGAAATAAGAGTAATAAAAGGTGACAAAATAAAAAAAATGGTGGCGTTTAAAAATGTTTTTTGGTGAAAATCAACCAGGACAGCTGAAACTAAAAAGTTTTCATTATTTTAATTGATAAAAATCTATTTTATTTATTTTTATTTTATTTATTTAGGTATGCCAACAGCACATATATTTCACATTTCAAATAATCTTAATAAAATTGTACTTTTACTGATATATGTGCCAATTAAAGTATATCTTCATAAAGTCTGTCTAACTCATAAAGTTTTTCCCGATTCTTCATTAAATTCTCAGACGATAATCTCCAAATTGTTTAAACAAAATTTTCTAAAACAACAGTTATAATTAATTTTGTTGTACTTAATCTTTCTTTGCTAATTAGGTTAACCCGAAGAAGCTCCAAAAATTAATTAAAACGTCCTTTAATTATCCACTGGAGCCCACTTATAATTAACTAAGCAGATCCGAGGCTCTCCGCAATTTATGGTTCCTCATTTATTTTTGCAATCTAAGTCCCTAATTGCACATAAATCATACTTTTCTGTTTTAAATGAAGTGGGAATTAGTTTAATGTGCATAAATCCTTATCTTAAGTATAAAATAAGCTTATGCTACTTTATTAAAGTAGCATAAATTACTTATGCTACTTTAAGGGTCAACGCAGTCCTAGCTGCTGTACGTTAAGGCCTGGACTACATGCGCCGGTTCCAACCCCGGATTGTTTCACTGCCAATCACGAGTGACTTGCGAACAGAACCGGCGTTGGAACCGGCACATGTAGCTAAATTGAAATTGGATATAAATAGAACTACAAACGTTGTAATTTAGGCGAATTGGACACCAAGTGGGGGGCGGAGAGTATCGCATCTGTACGTAGTATTATTTAGTATTCTGTGGTCGTAGTGTCGATTCCAACGTGACTACCAAATCTAAAACTAAACGTAAATGAAACAGTCACACTCACTCATATATGTACCCATGTAAGAATGAGTGGGACGTTTTGTTTAGTGACATCGCTTTTCGACACCACTTGGGAATGTTCGCGGTAGTGCGAGCGACGTGGGCCAGCGTCCGTGGCACAGTGGCTAGGACACCGGACTCACATGCGGGAGATCCGGGTTCGAAATTGAAATTGCAAAATTTAAAAAAAATATATTCGGTTACCACATATTAATTAACATTTCACATAAAACTATAACCTCCACACTAGGCGTTGCCTGTGTCGTGGAGATTACAGAGGTATACACATTGACCACTTTCTTGAAATCATGCAATAGGTACCATGTACCAATGAGTTTTATCGTATTCTTCAAAGACTTACGTACATTTACCGACTGCTCTAACGGTTAAGGAAAACATCTGAGTAGGTTCTCGCTCAGATAAGACGTGGGACTGGATGCAAAATCATATCAGCCTAAGGCCTGAAACCCTAAATCAGGCCCAGAGAACTCTCAGAGAGACAATTTGAATTCTTCATTCGAATACAGCCTTTGTAAAGTGTTTTTCTTTCTAGGCCGCCTAAATTGTACTTCACTATTTTCTTTTCTATCTCTTGTTTGTTGTTTTCTAATTGTGCAATAAAGTGTACTTTACTTTTACTTTACTTTACTTTCTACAGGGACTTTCTACTTAGCCATCGGCGTCGTTTACATGCCATTCATGGTAAAAGCCATGTCTTTCATAAAGCCCTAAATAACAATTTAGAATGCACGCTGGCAGCCTTTGTGCCATCCATTTGCCGGCATTGTATTCGTACGCTAAATGGTGTGCAGTTTACCATTGAAACATTCTCCATTACAACTTTACTGTAATGTTAGCCGCTACAGCTTGGCCAGATTAAGTTGGCAGGCACAGATGTAGATACAAGATACCTCATTACAACTGTACTGTAATGTTGGCCGCTATAGCTTGGCTAGAGTAAGTTGGCAGGCACAGATGTAGATACAAGATACCTCATTAAAAATATCTGGAATACAAGATACAAGACACAAATACAAGTATGTGAAATTGTGTACTTACTCTAAGTAAAAATAAAAAATAGTATTATGATGATTAGCAGTAACCTATCTCCAATATAATTTTGTTTATTTGTTTTAATAGCATTGTTTTATATCCCTCTACATTATTCTATATTTACTTCCTTTGTATATTTAATTTTCTATGTTTATATATAACTAGTGTGTACTTGTTATTTACGTTTATAATATTTGTGAACCCTTTTTGTTTCTGTGTATTTTTTTTTGTTTATATGTATTTCTATCTATTTGTAAACTGTTTGCTTTCCTTAATAAATAAAATATAAATATAAAATATAAAAAAAAGTAACTCTTAAGTAATTAAATGTAATTATCGTGTTATGTACGAGTATATGTGTGCAAATAAATTTTAATTCATTCATTCAAGTGTACAAAATACGTATTTTCAAAAAACATTTTTTTTTGACATGATATTTATTTTTATTTTTAAACATATTTGTTTGTTAAATGAGACTTAAGTAAAACCAGTTCTTCAATCATCTGATCACTTATTTTTCTTCGATGTGGTCTCTCATCTCCCCGAAACAGAAGAGTCGCTAACAGGGACGGAACTCGACAAACAGTTGAAACAGGTGTTATATTTAAAAAATATAACACTGTCCGTTACACTGGTGTTAATGGTCAGGGAAAAAAACCTCACATTCACACTATTTTATAAACTATCATTTAAAAAAAAAATTATTAATGCAGACAGTATCTTTTACATTTTCTCAGATTTCCCTGGCTCCCACACTAGGATACCCTGTGTTGTGGGGGCCAGTCTCTTCCGATAAATAAATTATGAAAAAACATAAGGCAATGCTAAATTAAACAGTTAAGTATGCGTGTATGTGGTGTGTGTGAGGGGTGTGTGCGTGAGATGGTGTGTGTTTGTGTGTGATGTGTGGTGTGTGTATGTGATGTGTGTGTGTGTGAGGGGGTGTATGTTGGTAGGTGTAAGGGTCAGTGTGCGTCCATAGGACTCAACTAATTGTTAACAATATTTTTTCAGTATTAAAATAATCAAGTGTCAATAGCCAATTTTTAACCTTT
The DNA here is from genome assembly GCA_947369225.1 of Hofmannophila pseudospretella. Taxonomy (NCBI): domain Eukaryota; kingdom Metazoa; phylum Arthropoda; class Insecta; order Lepidoptera; family Oecophoridae; genus Hofmannophila; species Hofmannophila pseudospretella. The sequence goes on from OX376324.1 coordinate 3,344,947, forward strand.
TGTTTGCAGGAATACCTTGAACAGACATATTACATATTTGACATATTTTTTATTTACATAATTATCGACGTTATTAACGGATATGTAATCTATCAAGATTAGTGTGGTCGTTCCCCGTGCTTTTCGTATTGCACCAGGTGGAAGATTTATTACTTGGTTATCGTTAGTCAGCTGCCAATTTACAATTGTCGGAGTAGCGCGAGAGTTGAAAATACGCGCCATTGTAGTATCCGCAATGTGAATGCATTGCGCTCCATATAGCATTGTATGTAGCCGTACTGCAGTTCACGTACAGAATTTATGGAACCGTATTTCGTGATGGAATTATGTAGCAACTAGAAATCATGACCATTGTGCTGTTCATCATAAATTTAATTTAATACTTGTTTACATTAGGTTTTATTGCAGATGCTGAGAAATTCCCTATTTCTGACCGAAGATCGGATTGAAAGACTGAGCAGCAGACATTTAAAGATTCCGCAATAATAACTATTTTCGCCGAGGCTTCTCAAAGAAAGCAAGGGAATCGAATGAGCACAATTTCAGAACATCTTTGTGAAAATAAAATATGCTTAGTAGGTACTTACAAAAATGTTAATAGGAGATAATATCGGACCGATAAAGATCTGATTTACCTGACTTACTTACCTAACATCTGGCTTAATTAATACGCCTTTCTTTGGAGACTCTAACATCATCAGATCGACATCAGTAGTGGATTATACTGTGGTAGGTTTTGTGCGAACAGTAAAAACAGAATTAAAAAATACCTGTAAAACTAGTGTATTTTTCATACCAACATATGGTATGGATCGATCTACTCGTATGCAAACATAAGGGAATGAAACTTGTTATTGAACAAAACCGAATATTTGCATTTATTCACGATTCTGCGGATCCACGTTAAACCTCTGATTGGATATTGTTTCGACTGTAGCCGCAACAGTAGTTTAGTTACCACGTTTCCAGTTATTTCTCCATGTTTTGAAGCGTTGGAATCGGAAGTTGAAAGGTCATCTTTTTCTTTATTTAGACTCTCACGTCCATATTTTTTTTAAACAGCACCATGTTTATATACGTGTACCTATACTTTAGACAACATGACAGTATATTTGTATGTTTGTTTGATGGTGGTACGGCTCTACTTGTCAGCCTGGCGTGGCACCACCCATTTACCTATCTTAGCCGCAAAGTGTGTTTCGGTTTAAAGGGTAGAAAGCCAGCGTACAATCTTAATAACTAGACACAAATGTGAAAACAGAATTGAAATGTGTTGAAAAATAAAATAGGTACAGGCAATCAGAAATTAGACGGAAGAAAGAGATGGCGCTACCCAGGAGTGACGTCACTCCTGGGTAGCGCCATACAAGCAGGTCCTTGGCTATATATTAAGACTATTTTGCTAGAACGGGACAGAGCGTCTCCCCACTGCTAAATTTAACCATTAATATCGCTGATGTTAGTTGAGATATCGATAAACGGATTTCAGATCCATCTTCAGTATGTCCATTATGTTGATTGAAGCAATACAAAAAAAAAGTCATGTACCCCATTGCACCAATGCTCATAAAATTCACATAAACTTACGCCTGTTTCACGCAGAGAATAGACAGAGACTTTCTTTAAAATAAACAATTACAAAATAAATTTAACTATGATTATATCCTAGAGGTAGGTATATACATTTTCAGTCCATCCAGCAAAGGATTTACAGGAATTACCCAAAAACCATTGCCCCAAATCCTGATTACTTATGATTCGGTTTGGACGAAGTGTGAGCCCGTGATCCCCCTAAAGCATCGTTTCTCAACCTTTTTAGTGTCACGATCCACTAAAAAGCCAAAAGTTAAGTAATAATAAACCTTGCGACCCCCTCCCTATAACATTTCAATGTAATATAACATTTAAAACATTTTATTTATAACTTTCTATTTCTTATTGTACACTAACTTGTTGCTCACTCATTTTATTTAGTTTAATATAACATATGCTTAAGTTCCTACTGGTGTATGGACTATGAATACTTTGTCATCTCACCGCAAAAATTATGTTATTCTTATTCTTCTTATTAGGTAATCAAAGTTTTACATTAGGTACTAATAATTTTTACACTTACCACAAATACCGTACTTCAAGACACGTGTATTCCCTTGGTTTGTTCTCATACGGGTCTAATTTTTTGGACACATTGGGACCCCCATATTCCTAACCGCGACCCTCCATAGGGATCGCCACCCCCAGGTTGAGAAACGATGCTCTAAAGTAAAGGAAAAATCCCTTATAAAAGTTATAAAATTCTGCCGAGTTCCCAAACAGTTGCGAGGGACAAATGTGGATTTGTGGGTATTACTACTGTAGGGGCTTTTGAAAGTAATTCCTATAAGTATCTCATTTTAATACGAGATTAGTGTATCGTATGCCTTCTGAATTATCCATCAGGGTTTAAAAATTCAAATTATAAAACTTAAAACCCTGACCTTATTTTTCTTGTCATCATTTTCATCATCATCATCAATTTCAAATTAAAAATTTACTTAAATCTCTGACCTACCGTATTAATCCACTTACTCACTATTTGTCTGGTTATCATCAGATACTCAAGGTTCCAGATGTATGATGATTGGTTATTGTAGGTATAGTAATCAGTAGTTAGGTAACCAGTAACTGTATTGTTATAAAACCGCATCCAAATCGGATCTTTTACTTCTTACTGCCGCAAGGTACGTAGGGATTCTTGCATTGCTATGTGTTTCGGTTTAAAGAGTAAGAAAGTCAGCGTAATTATTGACGCATCGAAAACCCTGTAATAACATTATTACTCTGCTCATACAACTTCTGTTTTTGTTTTAGTGGTGCACAATAAATTATTATTTTTATTAAAGAAAGAAAGATAGAGGTTATTTCCAATAGCGCACATATACAAACAATTAGGTACAGAAGATAAAAATAATATTAAACAAATATATTATAAATATGTTTGTTTTGTACTTATATAATTAATTATAACTATGAGTTTTATAAAAAAAAAGTAATTAAGTTTGATGTAGGTGGTGTGCAGCACCGGAAAAATGGGACTGCCTCAGCCCTTTTATTATATAAAGATGGGGTCGTTCCCCGTGGTACAACCGCAATGTCCAACTGGTTGGACTACGTGGAATTATTTTTCACCATGGTCCTACCCATGTTTATGCGCGCTGGTGACCACTTACCATCAGACTGATGGCTGGTTTGCTCATCTATCTTACTCTCTTACTTATGCAATAAAAAAAACTACGTAAAATTAGTGCTAAATATTTGACTTTATTAAATAATTTATTGATATGATAGATAGATAGAAACACTTATGATGAATGTAATCCATTTCCAGTTCTTATTGTTGATTTAGCTGATAATTTATTGTTAATTATTATTTTACTATGATTCATTAGCATTGAGTGACGTCACGCGTGTAGTTCGCTGCGGGCTACGGAATCGCGACCCGCGCCATTCATTCTGTCAATTGCTCAATACGAGACGCATTGTTTTGGAAATAATTATATTTTACATCATTTTTGTTACTAAAGTCATCGTAGAAGTCACTGGAAGTTTCACTGAGCTCTCCATCAAGACCCTGGCACCAACAATTATGTATAATTTCGAATTTATATTGTTAACGAATAAATAAATAGAATTAAACGAATTAAGAAACACCACGACAAAGGGTATAAAACTTAACCCTGAAAAGGTCTTTGTACCCAATTTTCCCAAGCCTGCATTTCTCAAAGACAATGACATAGAAGGAAGTATGTAGAAAAATTCCTAAGGCCAACCCGACCAATTTCAGATAGACTCCCGAGCACGATAAGAAAATTTTGCCGGATCATAAATTTTTTATGTTGTGAAAAATGGTGTTCATATTGCACGGGTCACTTCATCTTATTATACGGGAATCTTTTTCTTGGAAACACGAGGTTCCTTTATCAGTTTGGACCTTGAAAGACAATGAGAAATGTTGGGATTTGGGATAGTATGCTACTGCGAATATGACGTAAATCAACGTAAATCGTTTTATTTGCGTATAATGCGTAATAGGTATTAAACTACCAAGTTCAAGGGACTTAAAATGGTAGATTACTAAGGACCGAAATAGTATATTTACGGCGAGGGCGCTATATTTAATCCAGAGCGAAGCGAGCGAGCTATATTTACTGTATATTCTAGAGTAGAATCCCAAGCATAGACACAATTGACCGTTTTTTTTAGGTGGAATGAAAACAAAATCTCCCCCACACTTTCCGCACCTACACCAAATCATTCTCGGTTAAAATCGCTACAGTAAATAAAGGCGTTTTCTTAACAATGCTAGCTGCTATGCGGCAGAAATAGCAAAAAAGGTGGCACTCCCCATGTGATTGATTTCAGCGAACCAAACCGTGCCTGGAACTGGACTCGTGAAGTCTGATTCTAAGAATTATTTCAGCACATATGGTCGCCTGTACACTGTGTGGGAAACTTGAACTAACGAGCGGTGAGACCACAAAGGGAGCCCCCCTTTGAGCTGAACTAAGTAAATAAACAAAGGTTTGCTTATCTAGCTGGCGTCAGGCTAGCTCTATCTAGTCTAGCCTAACGTCACAAAATAGATACTTAAATATCAGAAGAGACGCTTGTTCTATTGTACGCAATGCGAGGCAGTCGAGTAATGAGACTACAACGCGCTGCCTCTGAACCAGAACTAAGTAAATAAATAAAAGTCTGCTTGTCTAGCTGGCTTCAGGTGAGGTCTAGCCTAGCATATCGTCACAAAATAGATACGTAAATAAGAAGAGAAACTCGTTTTATCTTATGTAATGCGAGACAGTCACTCGATAACACGTCGAGCGGTAAGTGTCACTCAACACAAAACCTGAACCTAATTTCACTATAGGGCAAAGCTCGACTCGTTTTTGACCATTTTTTAGTTTGTACTTTTTTTTCGGTAGTAACATAACCGATTGGAGGATCATAACAACCATTTATTTTATTGATGCGCCCTTGTGACAACTATCTTATCAGTGCTTATTGAATCACACTGGTGGTGTTAGGATTAGGAAAAGCTACAATATATCTTTTAGGTCGCAGTGGTTATGGGTAACTCTATCCTTAGATACAAAATAGGGTTAGGAAAAATAATCGTGACATTCACATTAGTGAATGTTTTTTTGTTTTTTTGTAGGAAAACATCTTCCTAACCTTCACACGTTTGACGAATTTTCACAATGTAGTATGGTATTAATGACAGGCATTTCGGTCTATACTCGAATTTCGTACGCTCAGTCGGCGACAACGACCCTTGAGCTGCTGGATGGACCGTTAAGTTTCTTCGGGTGTAACCAAAGTATACCTATGTAACCGAAAGCGCGTGGCGTGTGAGTGCCTCGAGCTAGAATGATGTAGGTAAATTAGTTTCCCTTCTGTATTAATTTATCTATTCTACCTACCTTACTAACGTGGAGTGAAATAACAAAGTAACTGAATACGTTACGTTAGGTGTTAATATTTTCTAGTCATACAAATGTTAACATAGGACAGTAACCAATTAACGGGCTATTAAAATTGTTTTAATTAGTTGGTATACTCACTTAAGTATCTATAATAAATCTTAAAGTTATGACAAACAAATGGATAGATAACGTTTTAATATAGACGTTGAATCCTCGGGACTAAGCACGCTTCATGCAACTACCGTGTTGGGTTAAAACTATCCTAGGTCAGTATAAAGAGTATTCATTCATTCATTCATTCAGTTTTGTATGAGAATAACAGACAATTAGCGAACTAAGACAGAATTAAAACTGATAACACAAATCCACCTTATGGGAGCGTTAATTTGGCTCTATTCTGTATCGTGTCACCAATTTTTGAAAAATATTTTGGTAGTGGTAGATACTAATATGAAGGATCGCCTGGGGTGGTACCACCCTCTTATCTATTTCTGCCGTGAAGCAGAAATGCTTGAATTTCTGTGTTTCGGTTTGAAGGGTAAGAGAGCCAGCGTAATTTCCGGCACATGAGGCAATCCATCTTAGTCTTCAAGGTTAGCAGCGCATCAAATACAGTGAGGTGAGATGTCTATGGGCGACCCGTTTGCTCGTCTGCTCTCCTTATTTAATAATTAAAAAAAGGAGCGACTCACCCTTTTTGTCAAAAAAATACAAAACCAAAATACCACATGTGACAAAATACCAAGGACCTTTTACCCAGGGTGGAAGACCCTTGCCAGATACAGAATAATGGCACTGAGAATATCCAAAAACGTACGCACAACCGTCCAAAATGTGTCCGAGATGGGCCAACTATCCGAGATAGAAACCTGAGATTCGGCGCAAGGTTTCGCGTTTCGTTCGCACTCCCTTTTTTTATTTATTTTCACCACATTAGGTACACAAGATTTTATCTACCGTGAAAAAATATACGTAAAAAGGACTCATGATAGTAAGACGCAATTCCTCACTCTACGACCTCTACAAAACTGTATAAAGTGGAGAAAAAAAATAGAAAAAGGGAATGCGAACGTAACGCGATACCTTGCGCCGAATCTCAGGTTTCTATCTCGGTTTGTTGGGTTAAAACTTTATTATATCCACTCCCAACAGGCTAAATTTAGTGGTCTATCCTACGATAGATCACTAGTAGTTCAAAGGTGGATTCGATTCGGCTAGTCACATAATGTATTTTTTTTTTTTTTATGTATAACTAAACCCGCATTTGACCTCGATCTCGCCTGATGGTAAGCGACGATGAGGTCGACGATGGAGCATGCGGGTCCAGTAAATGCCTATTCACTCTGGCCTTGAAGATCCCAAGGTTGTAGGTTTCGGGAAATACAGACGCCGGCAGGCTGTTCCATTCCTTAGCCGTTCGCATAATGAACGAAGAAGCAAATCGCTTCGTACGAGCAGATGGGATATCAACAACATAAGGATGGAACCCCTCCCCGCGCCTGGTAGTCCGAAGGCGGAATGGAGATGCTGGAATTAGGTCGTGCAATTCCGATGCGCACTCTCCGAAATGTATCCTATAAAATACCGATAGACAGGCAACCTTGCGCCGATGTTCCAGACTTTGCAGTCTAGCCTCCACCAGCGATTCGTCACCTATAAGGCGCTTGGCGCGTTTCTCCACTGAGTCAAGGGCAGCCAGTTGGTACTTAGCTGAGCCGTCCCACAGGTGGCAGCAGTACTCCATGCACGACCGGACTTGGCCTTGGTAAAGGTTTAAGAGCTGTCCCGGCGTGAAGTACCGCCTAACCTTACTCAGGATGCCCAATTTTTTGGCTGCGGTCTTAGCTTTTGACTCAATGGAGCGCCCAAAGTTGAGATTGGAAGTCAGATCCAACCCCAAAAGGCTAAGGTGGTCGGTAATCGGTACGGATACATCCCGGAAAGTCGGAGTCAGGTGGAAGGGACTCCGTTTAGCGGTGAATAGACACGCCTGCGTTTTTGTATATCAAACCAATCAAACCGTAACCGCACAATCAAACCGACCTATGTTTGTTTGTTTATCGTATGGTTTATCTTATCTTATCTAATGATAGGGGCCGGAAATAACCCAGCGGCACTTCGACCCCTGAGGATCTTTTGTACCTATCCCATTTTACACACTCACTCAGTGGTCATCTCAGTGTGCAGGTTTTCTCATGAAGTTTTCCTTACCCGTTAGAGCAGCCGGTAACTGTACGTGAATCTTTGAAAAATACGAAAACTCATTGGTACATGGCACTGCACGGTTTCGAACCAGGACCCGCATGGGAGTCCGGTGCCGTAGCCACTGTGCCACTGACGCTCTTTTTTTATCGTATGGTTAATGGCTAACCTATTGTCAGAGTTGTTCAGGCCGCCTCTGACATGTCCTAACGACTGCTGTCGATCGACAACAACCGGGATCGACTGTAAAACGTGCTCTCCGAGACTCAGATGACATGTACCACAAGGCGGTCACCCATCCTGGTACAGACCGCGCCCAACGTCGCTTAACTTGCTCGATCACTTCATGACCATGGCAGCTAGGCTATTGAGCCCCTCAAACTCATTAAACAAACGAATCGATTATTATTTAACATTCACCCCGAGGCCGGTAACCAATGTCCTTTGTGAATTAATGCCGATTGATAAGCCGGAATTTACGAGTTACGACGCCGGAACAACAGAGCAAATCTGTCAAATTTAGCACAATACCTATTAGTACATTTATCTGCCTAATACGAGTGTAGGGCACAGAGAAAGTTTCAGTTTCAGTCTTTATTTTATACGTCAAATACTGACGTAATAGGGGAAACGAAGGGATGGAGAGCCTTAGTGCGAACATGGTTATAAAGCCAGGTTTTAAGGAGCAGACGAGCAAATGGACCACTTGATGATAACTAGTCACCATCGCCCATATAAATCTCACCTCACTGTAATGTTTTATAGAGATCCTTCTGCTGCTGCGGAGCAGGATCTACACCATTTTTAAGTAAATAAAAGTGTGCAGAACAATAATTTATTCTGATCAGTCACGATCATTTTTTGTGTTACTTTTTTATGTATCAAATTAATATGATTTCTTTCTTTATCAAATTAATTTAATTTATTAGGACATAATTAAAACTAAGATAATAACTGACTTGACCATCTCACATTTCCTATTCCATATTTTTTCGAATTGCTCCCTGAGGCACAAGAGACGTGGCGCGGACGGGGTACGGATGCCACGTTCGAATTTTGAATTGCATTCAAACGCCTATAAAGTTCAATATTGATTGGTGTCTAACTTTTAGAAGCGCCTCAGTCGGAAGAGGCGCTGCCACGCTTTTGCTGATAATTAAAAATGAAAGAAAGAAAAAAAGTAAGTAAGTATTATGTGTATTTCACACACAGCAATGACCGAAACAGTTAAAAACCCTTTATTGCCAAAAAAAATACATATTTAGTTCAGTCGATAATTCTTTTCAATTCAATTCAATATTTTTATTTATCGGATGACAGACTGTGCAATTAGGTAGAAACAACTTCGAGAAAGAAGCCGACAGAAGAATTCAGCTGGGTTGGGCAGCATTTCGGACGTTACGTCACATCTTCTCGTCGCCCATACCTCAATGTCTAAAGACAAGAGTCTTTAACCAGTGCATCCTACCAGTAATGACCTACGGAGCCGAAACGTGGACACTGACGGTGCAACTAGTTCACAAATTGAAAGTCGCTCAGCGTGCTATGGAAAGAGCTATGCTCGGAGTATCTCTGCTGGATCGAATCCGAAATGAGGAGATCCGGCATAGAACAAAAGTTATCGACATAGCTCATAAGATTAGCAAGCTGAAGTGGCAGTGGGCCGGTCACATCTGTCGCAGAACCGACAACCGCTGGGGTAGACGAGTTCTGGAGTGGAGACCGCGTTTGGGCAAACGTAGTGTGGGACGCTCCACTGCTAGATGGAGCGACGATCTGCGTAAGGTGGCTGGCAGCGACTGGATGAGAAGAGCCGAAGATCGGGTTCAATGGCGTGCCCTGGGAGAGGCCTATGTCCAGCAGTGGACTAGAATAGGCTGCTGATGATGATGATGATTTATCGGATATACCTTGACCCATTGTGTTAGTATACTTAAAAACTATGTTAGTAAATACATATCAACAAAACTTTACTTGAGTTTTTTGAACTTATTCAGAGCCCGCGTCTCGTCCTATTAGAAAAAAAAGCACTTTTTTCCCCGTCCAGTCATCATTTATTAGGAGCAAGATAGCCTTACCTGAAATTTAAATAATGGCAGTCGTTCCACTAAACGACCGTTTTTCAGGGTGGCTGGAGTAACATCCTCATTAAGCCCGCGTTTTTCCGGAATTATTCCCTTTAGTACGGGCACTTATCAGCTATAGCCTGAACATCGCTAGAGACACATTCGGTCAGCAAATTCGGCATTCGGTGTTTGAGCTCAAATGTTTAGAAACATGGTGTCTTTCCCACATCTGGAACATCAAGGACCTGATGATGACCTGGAAAAAGTAACGGGATGTCCACATCACAATACTTACTTTTGACTAAGCTTTTCTCAAGCAGTGACGATGTTTTAGCTTTAAAAAAATATATGACATAGTTTTTTTATTTACTTAATAAAATCAATGTTTATACGGAAAAAAAGTATATAATAACAATATGAATAATAAAAATAATATAATACAAAACTAACTCTCTATATATTATATATCAAATATTACCAAGACTAACTAATCACAACAATAATAATAATAAATTGTAATTTGTGACAGTTATTGCTTGGTATTCAGTAGGGGGCGGTATTTATCTCATAGAGAACTACCTAGTTATCTATGGGATAACTACCTAGTTATCTATGGGATAACTACCTAGTTGTTTATGGGATGAGTGCTGACCTTTATTGAATACCTTCTTTTTGGGAAAGCACTGTCTCCCACAATACAGGTTCGCCTAGTTTGGGAGTTAGGGTATTGTTCGCTTTACAAGTTTTGTGATGATTTCAATAAAGATTATTTTATTTATTTATTTTATATAATATTAAAAAATTTAAATAGAAAATCATTCTCGTCTCTCCTAATTTTGCTGTGCCCGGCAGGGTCCATAATGATCTGTAAATTATCTTATAAGTATTATATATAAGTATAAGTATTATATATAAGTACCTATTATACCTACATATAATTATCTTATATGTAGGTATAATAGGTATTATACCTACATTTATTTATTTTATTTTTATTTAACACTTTAATGCACAAAAATAGTACATGAGGCGAGTTTTAAACCATGCGGCATTTTCTACCAGCTAACCATACAGATATTGCAAGGCAGGTGCATATAAATTAAATTAAGAGAATTACTAATTATTATTATTTACTATACTATAAAATACCTACTCGTATAATATATAAATATATACCTACACGTATGCTACTACATAACAATTTTAAGTACATAAATACGAATACCTACATATACATTATGGAACGCAATAAAGATATTGAGTATTGGAACGTGGAACCTACTATTGGAAAGTGGACTTTGTGAAGTTAAGTCAATGACCTCTATTTGACACGGTAAAGAAAATTGAAAATCCTTTATTCTTGCGCGCAACGACATCCTGCCAACGACAACTACAACCTCAAGTCAAACGAGACCGCTGAGACAGCGAAAAGATTGGATTTTCTCAATGTGTGACCTTTTATTGTAACGAGCCACTACTTTTGTTGTTCTGATTGCCTGGTAGCTCCCCAGGACATTCACTTGTATTGTACAGTGGCGGCCTGAAGGCGAACTTATAGAACTGACGTACATTTGCATGCAATTATAGACCTTAGGGAGGTAAACATTTTCTGACGGCGGCGACTGTATACTTATGTGACGGTCTACTGTTAACTACCATCCACACACATAATACCATGTAAATACACCCGCACCATGCCATCACCCTCCCACACATTCAGTACCTCACATATACACTAATGTCCTCATTCATACAACACAACACGCACACACTGTTGCTTTCTTCGTCCGTGCAGTCGCTGAGGGGCCAGCTGAAAATCAGCGCTGTGCTTTGCCTCAGCATTATGCTGAGCTGGTGTACCCTTTTTGGCACTGTACCCACCGGATGTTTTGTGCTGCATGTTTCATCTTTCAGTATTGTGTTCTATATTCTGGTGTTTACAGTGTTAAATAAACGTTTTCAATTCAAATCAAACACCGGAATAATTATAAGGCCGCCTTCTGCACATTGTATTGTACCTCTCTTTATGTTGTATGTTTTGTTTATGTCCCGGGTGTGCAATAAAGTATATTTGTATTGTATTGTATAGCTTAAAATAAAACTAGTTTCATTTCACAGATAAATAAACTATATGCTTCGAGCTCAGCACCGTTTGCATTCCAATCTGTGCATTGTGAGCACTTAAATGTGGACACAACACTCACAGCACTACCCATTGTAATTTATTAAGTTACTCTATATGTATCCGAAGTCTTATAGAGCGTCGGCGGTGGTGAAGTGGTTAGGAGGTCCGGGTTCAAACCATGCAGTGTCTTCGAGACTTACCAAGGTACACGCATGGTTTACGCACATTTACCGACTGCTCTAACGGTGAAGGAAAACATCGTGAGGAAACCTGCACACTGAGATAGCAAGCGTGTGAAATGGGAATTTATTTCTTTATTAAAATCATTATGTCTGGTTCACAGATTGTTCCAAAACACCAAGCATTTAGTAACTATATGAAATTTACAATTACCTACTAGGTACAAAGTAAACATCATAAAAAAACATCAAAGGCTTAAACTTAATTTAAAAACATTGTCATTTTTTTGCAAATTCTGCTCCATGGATCTGAAAACACGTCGTCACTGGCAAACCACCTCACTAAATCTGCCAAGAGAGTCGTTCTATTGTGGTCAATTCGCTCACACTTAGGGGCGCAAAAAAACTTGTAAAGTTTTCACAAAAAATTGAGTTAGCCTCAACGACACCCGTCTCAGGGTGTCATTTTACATGATATCTAAAGAAGACACTCAAATGAAAGAAGCAATTAACAGCAAAAGTATTTACGTTGGTACGTGCGTGTACGTACTTTGAGATTCTACGTTTCAGATGATAGATATAGAAGTCTATACTATTTATTCTTAAATATTGTAAGTACCTCAAGTAGGTATCCATTTGCATATATTTTTTTTGGTTTGCATTTTTTTTTATTATTGTTATTTATTTATTTGAGGGTAGTATCTATTTCATACGCCTTTTGCACCGGTATATTATGTATCTTATGATTTTTCCATCACCTGAAGGTTGCCTGGAAGATATCGCTTAAAGCGATACGGCCGCCTTCTGCACATTATATTGTACCTCTCTTTATGTTGTATGTTTTGTTTATGTCCCGGGTGTGCAATAAAGTATATTTGTATTGTATTGTATTGTTATTATTGAAGTTCTTCGGGATCAAGTAAAGGCATAAATAAAACCATTTTGTAAAAAAAATATTTATTACTGTAAGGAATCGCAATAGGGCGTAGGTCTGTAAGAATTATTAGTCAGTAATTAAGTAAATCAATATTCTTAAAAAAAATGGTACGTGTGGTCGTCCGGATTCGAAATCAAAACTGGCTGTGATGAGTATGAGGAAATCCGATGCGGAGAAGAGATATGTACTGTAGTAGTACAACAACCTTGGGATCTTCAAGGCCAGAGTGAATAGGCGTTTTTAGAGCATCGGTGGCCACACCTGACTCCCATGCGGGAGGTCCGGGTTCGAAACCGTGCAGTGCCATGTACCAATGAGTTTTTCGTGTTTTTAGAAGATATACGTACATTTACCGACTGCTCTAACGGTGAAGGAAAACATCGTGAGAAAACCTGCACACTGAGATGACCAGTGTGTAAAATGGGGTTGGCACTAAAAATCATCAAGGGTCGTAGTGCCGCTGGGTTACTCCCGGCCCCCTATCATAAGATAAGAATAGGCATTTACTGGACCTATGGTCGACCTCATCGTCGCCTTGCCATCAGGCGAGATTGAGGTCAAATGCGGGTTTAGAAGTCAATAAAATAAAATTAAAAAAAGTTATTATTAGTCATTTGTAGCCCAGATTTCTAGCGGATCAGAATATGCACTTGCAGCAGAAACAGGGCGTGAAGAAGTGAAAAATAGAGATTCAGTGTAATTACATCTAGGTGAAGGAGATGTGGGGGATCTATCATGATTGGACGTTGCTCGCCGTGAAATTTTTTTGGAACGTTCATAAATCATGCTTTGAATCTCAAACATTAAAGTATCTCTGTCATATTCTGGTATATTCTTTAATTTTTTAGCAATTAGTTTACCAAAAATATCACATTCATCCTCTTCTTCTGTTGTTGTATTGATTATTACTGTATTCGGAGTATTAAATGCCTCGTTCTGTCTAGAGTCAATCTGCAATTCTGGTGCATTAAAAGACTTGCCAACAGTTCTGTTTTTATCTGTCGGGGGTTCATGTTCATTTTCACTCTCATCTTGACTCTGGTTGCTGCAGCTTTCTATCTGTAATCAAATAAGATATTAAGTAATTTGATTTAAGATAAATTAGTTACGTAGTAATTTTTAACATTATAACACAGCTCTGACGTCCATAATCCCCGAGGGGATAGACAGAGGAACCACCTTCATTATAGATTCTTATCTTATGTTATGATAGGGGGCCGGGAATAACCCAGCGGCACTTCGACCCTTGAGGATCTTTTGTGCCTACCCCATTTTACACATTAGTCATCTCAGTGTGCAGGTTTCCTCACGATGTTGTCCTTCACCGTTAGAGCTGTCGGTAAATGTACTTAAGTCTTCGAAAAATACGAAAATCTCATTGGGACATGGCACTGCACGGTTTTGAACCCGGACCTCCCGCATGGGAGTTCGGTGCCCTAGCCACTAAAATAATTAATAAATTAGCTACGTAGTAATTTTTAACATTATAGCATAGCTCTCACGTCCATAATCCCCGAGGGGGTAGACAGAGGAACCACCTTCATCATAGATAGTTCTCATTTTTAGGGTTCCGCAACAAAATGGTACTTATGGTGAGACTTCGGTGTCAGTCCGTCTGTATGTCACAGCTGTTTTTCTTAGGAACTACTGAAGCTATCGATTTGAAATTTGGCACAGTTGTAGAACTTGCTTGCCCGCATTTATTCAATGTAAAAAAAACTTGAAAATAAATTTATTTTTATTGAAAATGGGGTCCAGAATTTATAGATGGTGTTGTGTGTATGCCGGGAAAATTAAACCTCCATAATCCTGAAAACAACTTTCATTATGGCGCCATCTCTAAAATTGCGAAAAAAATCAACCTATTGAGTTTTTGTACAAAACAGCGGAAAGGCCAGTCGTAGGTTCGAATCCCGCTCACGGCGAAATTCTTCACTTTTCTAGATCTATATTAAAATATTTTCACAAATTAAATTGAGTTTTTAAAAAGAATTTTTAAATGAGATTTATAAGCGAACTGTCAATAACGGCGAAGTTTGATGAGTTTGGAAGTCCCTGAATCCCTCATTCATCCTTCATAAACCTTTTAATACTTTCAATTTTGCAATTTTTCACACTAAGTTTTCCCTAAAAATGAACTCTGAAAATTGTGACATTTTTCGTCTGTCAATCAACGTTTCATTATTAATTATAGGCTAGGTAGCTGAAGAAAAGAACACACGCTCGTCTCTATTAGGGGACAATAGTTTTCTTGGTGTAGGTCTTGAATGAAAGGTTCCATCCACACCCTTGTTGTTAATATAATACAGTCAGTGTAGAGTCGCTACCCCCCCCCCCCTCCAGGGACCCATTTAAGAATAAAGTAGGTATGTGTCCCTCCTGAGACAAAATTATATTGTCTATGTCCACAATATAAACTACTCCATAAGTCACGTGCGTTATCGATATAGATGAGGCACCCCTTCCCTAAGTGACTGAATATTCTTGTCACGGACCGACAGTGCCGTAGCGTGGAATTCTGCCGCCCGGGACAAGGTCTGAATTTGCCGCCCCCTCGCTCCCTATATACTTTCACAATTCGTTTTTTTTTTAAGTGTCTAATCTAATCTCTGTCACCATTGAATTTAATGATAATTGATAAGTATATATGCACAACATTCCCACTTGAGATCAAGTCAGTGCAGAGTTAACAACCTATTGAAGAATGCTGCCAAGCGCGTTTTTTTAATACACCAATAATTAAAAGAAATTTTTATTTCATAAATTTGTTCACGATATTGTGGCAACGGGATTTTTTTAAATTCGCCATCTGCAATCGTTATAATTTCACGATATGTTTTCGTAGGTATAATACGCTGCGTAGGTATCGCTTTTTTATATTAGCTATCTAGACCGGCGTAGTTTCACGATTATGATATGCCGGAGCGACTTGTATACAAATTACGAAGTAACAATCCCTGTAATTTCAAATCAAAATTGGCAATATTTATTAAGTAATCAAAATCAGCGTCAATGTTGCCATTTTAAACTTGTAATTACAAGAGTTGTCGCTTCATGAAAAAGCGCACTGGGTATCTACCGTTCTCAAAACGATTAAATGATGTCATGAGGTGCCGTGCTAAACAGAGACAGTGCTATTGCGTTGGCATAGCACTGTCTTTGTTCAGCACGCCATCGCATGATATCATGTCATCCCGAAATGCCGCCCCGTAAAATCTGCCGCCCCTTAAAATCTACCGCCCAGGCCGTGTTCCCACGCTACGCCTCTGCGGGCGGCGGGCGAACACGTGGCCCATAATAGAGCTGTCACTGCCAGGGTCTTGTATATGGCATGTTATCTGCTGCCTGTTTTCGATCCCTCATTGTTTTGCTGTTATTTTGAGACTGCACCACGTGATTGCTTGTAGGGTAGGTAGGTAGAGGCTAGTTTCACATAATACACACTAGTTTGTCGCTATGTCCGTTAGCTTGAGACAAAAAAATACCACGAAGCACGAATCGTGCCTACACTTTTGGGCAGGAAACCCTGTTCTTATTTTAAGGACATAGTATTTGTTACCGTTGGCCGATTGCAATGATTTTAGTGTCATTCGATGCCTCCTGACCCGCTCTGTACTCTCTGCCCTTTTATTTACATATTTCGCTGCTTCCCTCTTTAAATTCTTGTTTCTAGGCGGCGACGGCTCCTAATTTTCGCCGCATGCCGCAACTCTGGAGGGCTCGTTGATGGGGTTCCCATGGGACGATTGCCATAATTTTTGTCTCAATCGATGCCTCTGCACCCTTTTCCCCTATTATAGCTTTATATGCCCCAATTTTTGATGCATTCCTCTTCAAATCACTACTCTTTTTCTGGGTACCATGAATAATGTCGGGTTTGGCGCTCTTGTCTCAAGATACCTGGCACATAGCATAGCAACTACGTAATTGTATATACCCAAGTACCTTGTAGTTTAGGGTGGATTCTCTTCGTAAGATCGAATGACTATTGGACAAAGTAGGTACTGTTCCTGAGATCTTATCAGAGACAATCCATGATCTACTAATCTAATTTTTTACCCGACATACATGACTAAGCTTGTCAATATTATTCGTTACCTAAATAAAATAAATAAAACCGCGTCCATATCGGATTATCGATGGTCGACCCTTTGGGAGGAATAGGGACAATCTGGAACTGATTTCTTACTGATTTCTCTTTTGAATAAACTATTTGAACTTGAAGGAAAATATTCCGGTTGCCCTTATTTTCATTTATTTAGGTATAAGTAATCCTCTTTATTTGCATTGCATTAAGAGTTTAGCCGGTGACCTAGTTCGAAACCATGCCATGTACCAATGAGTTTTTCGGATTTTTTCGAAGACTTACGTACATTTACCGACTGCTCTAACAGTGAAGGAAAACATCGTGAGGAAACCTGCATGTCTGAGGAAATGAAAAGTTTCTGAAAGTGTGTGAAATCCACCAATCAGCACTGGTAGGCCTCGTGCAAGGGTAGGCCTGCGCCCCAACAGTGGGGACATTAGTCTGACGATGATGAAGTTTAGCCAAAAATTACATCCATCCATCCCGATTCACCCTGTTATCGGAGTCAATAGGGGCTACTGCCGGGGGGTAATAGGGAAATTTGCAAGGGTTGTCACTTTTTAAAAAGAATATTTTACAATAAAATCTTACCATTTTGTGAGCCAACATAGGTTTTATCATCTTTTCTTTGAATGGGCCAGTCGTTGAGAGATTATTATTCACTAGGTCCTTTATTCCCTTTTTCGCTGTAGGTTCTTCTTCTAACTCTTCTGTAATTCCTCTTTTCTTTAAATTTTCCTTCTCTTTGGACGAGCCAGCTGTTGAGAGATCTTTATTAACTCGGTCTTTTATTTCCTTTTTCGCTGTAGTTTCTTCTTCTAAGACTTCCATATACACGCTGTTACCTCCAAATACATCCAGTTTCCTGTTGTTTTCGTGTTCCGCTATATTTGTGATGTCAAACCTCATTTCTTTCAAAAGAGTCAGAACTGCACTCTCACTTTCCTCTTTAACCTCCTGATTGCTTTCTCCTTCTTGAGGTAGCCGTGCCAAGACCTCGTTAACATTCAAGGGATCGATGCCTGCTTTTCTAAAGCCTGATCGCAGATTGTTTACTGAATTGGTCTGCAATTGATCCATAAGCAGTGTCAGCAATACTGGAAAACATTCCTTTGGTACGCAATTTAGTGATCGACCGTCAATCTCTTTCCAGTTTAGCAAAATTTGACGCCAGGCACATTTCATCGGCCCAAAGAAAGCTATATCCAGTGGTTGGGTGAGGTGGGTAGAATTAGCCGGGAGGAATACAAAGTTTATGTCATTTTCTTTGCATAATTTGATTAATTCGATTGATAAGTGACATGATAAATTGTCGCCTATGAGCAATTTTTTTCCAGGTTTGTTATTGAAATGTGGAATGACTATTTCTTTTATCCAATCTTCGAATATCTCTCCGTCAAACCAGCCAGATTTTGAGCTGTTGTACCTGGCTCCTGGAGGACCGTTCTTAATCCAAGTATCGTACAAGTGTGTAGATTTGTACACAACGTACGGTGGTAACAGTTCTCCTTGGGCTGTACCTGCAATCATCAATGATACAGATGCTTTGGAGTGATTGACTACACGTTCGGGGTATTTGCAACCGCGCTTTGTAATCACTTTTGTGCGACCGGGATCATCGGACAAATTTGTCTCATCGTAATTTAAAATGTTTTCTGGAGACACGTTCTCTAGAGATTTTTCAAGTTCTTCGAAATATTTATTGATCACACTTGATGATACTGATGCTCTTACCGTTTTGAGGTTTTGGCAAATTCTTAAAGACATTTTATTTTTGTGCCTTACCAAGAAGTTCTGGATATAGTCACGCCCTGGTAAATTGTTCTTGAAACGTTTATGTGTAATACCCAACTTATCTAGGTACATTTTGATCATGGTACGTAAATCAAAGGTATCCAAAGGGTACCCCCATTCTGCACATGTATTCAGATAATGCACGATGTACTCTTCATCTTCTAGATAAAGCGCCATTTGTCCTCCCTGTGGTTTCATATCTCGTGTACTGTAGCGTTGTAGAACCGACTTTGAAATTTTATATTTTTGTGCAATTTTTTCTATTGTTGACTTTGTTGAAGATAACTCTTCGACGGCTTGTTGTATTATAAGTTGGTCATATTTTTTGTAATGTTTACCACCTGGGTTAGGTTTGTAAGTCCGCGGCATGATAAGATTCTGTAATGAAAATCATTTTCTTATATTCACGTCTAATCGACTGGCCAATCTACGAGTAAAACCAATAGTTGGTCGGTTCTTAGACTAAGGTGAATACACATTGTAGATAGGTAGGGAAGCCGCGATAGCTCAGTTGTTTAGAGCAGTGCCATGCAAAGGCAAGTTTAACAAAAAAGCATGTTCAAATCCCGCTCGCGGAAAAATTTTACACTCTTTTTTAATTTATTTAATTATGAGACAACCCTATTTTGAAAACCCTAATCAGCCTTCAGCTATCCCGTTTAACCTCTTTTCTGTCCCAAGTTCCCAACCAACCCCATTAACGTCCCGTTTAGCCCCTTTGGTATCTCCATTCACCCCAGATCCAGGATTTAGCTGGAATTGTACTTGTATGAATTCATTTTCATTACTGTAAAATTGCAATGAAATTGTACTCACCTTTATGAAATTTTCTGTCTTCAGAAATCAATGAAGAATATTTTTAACCTTTAATTTAGGAGAAGCTTATTAATTATGACATCATCAGTACAAAAAGAGCAATATTTCAGTTCAGGATAATATACTCTAACTGTGTGCCGTCATGTCACTCACTCACTTTGTATGATCGAACTTTGACGTTGATTTTTTTAAATTTCTGTTAGTTTACTTGTTCAGTGTTGCCAAAAATGGAAAACAATGTTACCACTTTAACAAATTAAACTGCCAGTTTTCCCGATTTAATCAATCAAATTTCTTATTGTAAGTATAGTCCTCCAACACTAAACTATTACATCATTATGTAGACACATTTTTATAAGGTCATTTTTTTTACTCTACCACCGCTTTGTAAGGTGCTATAGCTGAAAGGAAATTCTCCCCTGCATTTCTATTCCCCCCATAATAACGATTTATCTTTCTTCTGTGCTGCGTTCGTGTTCGTGCAAGCTCGGATACGTATATATGAATTATAAATCTTTAGGTCCGATTCCATTTTAAGGTCGCTGCTGTAAGGTTATTATTATTACTTATTACATAAATTAGCATTGATTTTATTCAATCAATGAAATTAGAATTAGGTCCAATAAAGTACAAAACTATAGGAATTTACAAATTAATTTTGTTAATGGACGTTAAGAGACGTAAAAAATCAAATTTTATTATTTTAGCTTTTAATTTAGTTAGAAAACATGACAGGCTGTATGGACCAAGTACTTTGCCTTTCTCTTTGGCTATCGAGTTTAGAAACAAATCCGGAATCAACCAATCACAGCCTGGCAGATAATTTTTCTCGAGGTATATTTATACTTGTCAGTTTAAAATGACACAAGCAATGGAACGTGTACAATTGTCAACGTGAATAATTTCAACTGGTTTTGGAACGCACTTCTATTTGACAGTGACACTGACATTTCACTACGACCACGCAACAGCTGACGTCAGTCAAGCATGTCAAACAAATCAAAATATAGGGGCCATAATTAAAGAAAAAAAACAAAATAAACAATTATTTTGTTGCATTTTTGCTCCTTAATTAATTATAAAACGTGAATTATTAATAACACAACAAGAATTTGAATTTGCTAATTGATCAATGGTAATTTACACCATGAGTGAAGGGAATAAACCTACTTTGAGGATCGACTGGTTCGATGGGACACTTATCGAAGAAATCAGGTCGAATGCCAGCACCAGTACCTCCGAATTCGCTGACGAGGATAAACCAGAGCCACAAGAGCCGTCCAAACCCAAATATAGTGAGCGTAAGCCTATAGGCTTCAAGAGATTACTAGATCTTTCAACAATAAAACCGCCAATTCTAACCTTAGAAATTGCACATAGACCCGGGTTTTGGAATCTTCTGGACAGTGAACTAAAGGGAGATTTTATAGTTTTAATCGTGAGAATATTGTCTAACATCTACAGGTCATTAGAAGGAGGAGAAAAGTCCAAAATAGTGTCCATGTTGAAAACTAGGTTTGAGAAATCTAACTTTTTGGAAGTACTAAAGGAGTATCTAATTGGATTGCCCAGTGTGAGAGTGGTAGAAAAAAGAATGAATTCCCAATTATGGGATGATGTGCAATCATTTTATTTTGAGGTATTAGGGCTTTGTGAGGGAATTTTCGACTTTGGCGGAAACTGTATGGATTATTTGAAGAATATTCATGATGTGCTTGAAATTGCGGAGACCAGTGCCCTGGGAGTGAAGGAGGAGCATACTGAGACTTTTAACAATAATTTATTTGAACGAATTGTTGAACTGAAGGCAAAAATACAAAAGCTTATTAACAAGGTAGGTAATATACTTTAGACAATATTTGTCACAGCTTTGCATGCTGAAGAAAAATTCTACCGGCAATCTCAATCAATCAATCAATCTCATCTCAATTCTAGAGTGAATAGGCATTTACTGGACCCGCATGCACCATCGTCGCTTACCATCAGGCGAGATCGAGGTCAAATGCGGGTTTAGAAGTAAATAAAAAAAAAACTACATAGTTACAGTAAGTAATTTTAAAAACTTTGGCGTCATCATAGTTAAACAAAAAGGACCTCACATTTTTTTCTTTACTTATTCTTTATTAACCACTCCAACAAGACTAAAATGCATGTGGTCCGAAGGTGGATTCTATCCTGCGACTCTTGTGCCGCAATCTCGTGCCCTAGCTTTTTAGCCGTTGTCTCTTATTGCAGATTATCCTACAGAATCTTGTTGTATATAAAATTTCTTTAGTTAGTAATTAATAAGAGAATAATTTCCATTTGCTGGTCTTTAATTTTGTTTCTTTATATTTCAGCTGCCAAATGAAGACACTCCAGTTCAAAAACCTGAACGTCACCTCTATGATGTAAACAGTTTTAAGAACCTGTCAGTGTTTCCTTCTAAAGAGGACTTACTCCAAAGAAATAATATTAAAATCCATCCGAACATAATTAATGGTGCCTATCCGAGTGTAGAACATTATCTAGATGTACAATTTAAACTGTTACGAGAGGACTGCTTTGGACCACTGCGGGAGGGAATATGTTGGTATAAAAATATTTATAAACCGAAGTAGCTTGAGGAAGTAGTAATAGAAATTGGTTACGCGTCGGCAGCTTAGCGGTTAGGAGAGGCCGAATTGCTGTTCAAAACCATGCCATGTATTGTACCAATGAGTTTCCCGTTTTTTTGAAAGACATGCATTCACCGACTGCTCTAAAGGTAAAGGAAAACATCATAGGGTAATCTGCAAACTGCAGAATGATGAACTTCCATAGAATGATCACAACCCTCATCAAGGAGGAATATGACAATAGAAGAAAAGTAATTTGTGTAGAAAATTGATGGTAATTAGAATGTGCTTTCACTTTCAGGTAAATATATGGATAATCCATCTAAGAGGAGATATGAAAATATTAGGTAAGTAATTAGTTTTTTTTTGGGAACTATAGGTAGTTGATCATGGGTGATGAAGGTGGTTCCTCTGTCTAACCCCTCGGGGATTATGGACGTGAGAGTCATGCTATAATAGCTATCTAGGTGTCTAACTCTAATCATTTCCATATGGCATCTTTTCTAGAGTATACCCAAAAGTCCGTATCATCCGCACCTACATCACAAACAAGAAAGTAGGACATCTCGTGGACATAGCGTGGAAGGAGAGAGTCACCCACGGCCAAGTGAACAGTCAGAAGTATGCATACAGCAAGCAACTCATGTTCGGATCCCTGCTTCTATTCACCAGTGACAACTTTGAGACGATCCTGTGTGGTACGGTGTTGGATTCTAGCTTGAGTCTGCTTTGTGAGGGATATGTAAGTATGGAAATGCCAGTAAAGTGCTAAAATCTAATAACTATCTCATTATTCATTGTACTACAATACACAAGTTCTCAGTTACATGTGTTCATATTTATATTTACGATTTCATATACAAACGACGCGTCTGAGCGTCGGTGGCACAGTGGCTAGGATACCGGACTCCGGGAGGTCCGGATTCGAAACCTTGCAGTACTATGTACCAATGAGGTTTTCGTATTTTTCAACGACTTACGTACATTTCCCGACTACTCTAACGGTGAAGAAAAACATCGTGAAGAAAACTGCACATCGAGATGACCAGTGTGTAAAATGGGGTAGGCACAAAAGATGAATGAATGAATGAATGAATACTCTTTATTGCACAAAATTAGTGTGATACAATGCGTACAAAACGATTAATACAATCTAGGCGGTCTTATCGCTAAAAGCGATCTCTTCCAGACAACCTTCTGGTGGAGTAATTTTGGTGGAAAAAGGTAGGTTGTGCACCGTTTACAATAATATGTATATAATATACCCATACAAATAAATATATTTATATATACTTATATATAAAAATATCTACATATATACATACATACATAATATTAAAATATAACTAGAAACCAAAGTTGTGGAAAAGTAAGGAAGGAAGAAGGAGTCATTGGGATAGATAGTGGGCCTTAACCTGTGCCTTGAAAATATCTAAGGATTTGGCTTGTCTTATGGATACGGGTAAAGAATTCCAGAGACGGATAGCATGGACAGTGAAGGATTGGTCATAAAATTTAGAAGTGTGGATAGGGGAATATAGAAGGAGGTCCTCAAGGGTCGAAGTGTCGCTGGGGTTATTCCCGGCCCCCGGGATCATAACATAAGAAGATACATGTGTTCAGAAAATGTTACCGATTTCAGGCAAGCAGGTTTCCTCACGATGTAATATCATCAAAACTTGTTCATATTCTAATATCCTATTTGTGTTAAAATATTATTTTTTATATACGACTAAACGTTTGACCCCGATCTCACCTGGTAAGCGACGCTGAGGCCGAAGATGGAGTACACGGGCTTAGTAAGTACTGGCTCTTCTGTAAACACTGCCGGAACATATCAACGCCGAAGCGAAGATATTAATTGACGATGGACTTCACATAAAAGGGTGTTAGCGTGCCAGGTGGACCCTGAACCTACCGCTTAAATTTTGTAAAATAATTGTGTGTCATTCAAATAGCCCGCCCCTTGTCGTCCCCGGTGCAAAGGTGCCCATAACGCTCGCGGCGTTACCGCGCTGTATCGCTACGGCC
The DNA here is from genome assembly GCA_947369225.1 of Hofmannophila pseudospretella. Taxonomy (NCBI): domain Eukaryota; kingdom Metazoa; phylum Arthropoda; class Insecta; order Lepidoptera; family Oecophoridae; genus Hofmannophila; species Hofmannophila pseudospretella. Next base: position 3,369,243 of record OX376324.1, read on the forward strand.
AACCTTTGCACCAGGTACGACCCGGAGCGAGGGTCACAAAAGGGAGAGGTTCCTGAAGCGACGGCCAATTTCTGTTTCAATTTTTTTTTTTAAATTATGTTTTTGAAAATTTTGCAACAGTACAAATACTGATACAAAATACCGCCAATTTTCAGGTGGCAGTATCGTTCCAAAACCCAGTGTCAAAGAAGATATTCTCCGAAGCGTACCTCATGGTAGAGAGCGAGGTGTTTTTCGAGCCATACCACAGAGTACTAAAAGTGATGCAGAATACTAGACTTGACGATCTGCCCATGCGACAATACATTGTGGATGTTCAGGTATTGTTATAGAATAAGAATAATTAGAAATAATAGAATGACAAGTTTACAGAGATTGCCTAGGTGGTTCAACTAAAACTCCATCACCCAAAGGTTGTCTGGAAGAAATAGCTTATCCGCCAATTGTATTGGTATTTTGTATCTTTCTTCTGTCCTGTATTTTTTCCAGTGTGCAATAAAGAATATTTGTATTGTATTGTATTGTATTTCTCGCCTTGAAAAGATTTTGTGTATCTAAGAATATAGAGTGATTATATTAAACAGTAAATAATTGAAGTAATAAAAATCAATGGAATTCATATACGTTAGTTAGTTTTCAAAGTTTTAAACTCTTTATCTATTCCAGAAAGAAACTAAACCACCAAGCTATCTAACACCAGAAACCATGTATACTGTAAAAGAAGCAGGCAAAACAGAAGAGACTACCTTCCCAGTTCTCGACGTTGATAACTGGCCTGTGACATCTTTCGACCTCGACAAATCCCAATTGGAAGCCTTCAGTTTCGCTCTAACCAGAGAGTTCGCTGTCATTCAAGGCCCTCCAGGAACCGGCAAAACCTACATAGGAGTCAAAATCGCTTCAACATTACTGAAAAACTTGTCTTTAGAAGGTACTCCGATGCTGATAATTTGTTACACGAATCACGCCCTAGACCAGTTTTTAGAAGGAATTTTAAACGTCACTACTAACATTGTTAGATTGGGTAGTCAAAGCAAAAGTAAAGTTTTAGAACAATATACTCTGAACAATATGAGATCAAGAATGAAATCGAAATACTCGTACCTTTACGCGAGTAAACGATCAGAACTAGAGAAGATTTACAAAGAAATGACAGAGTTACAAAGTGAAATAGAGAAGTGTGAAAAGGAGATTCTTTCGTACAAAAGCATTAAACGACACATAAGTTCTAAAAGTGGACTGAAACGTGCTAAAGAAGATCCTGTATTGAACTGGCTTTTCAATCACCTCGCAGAAGAAACAGAGAATATCACAGGCGATATAGAAGATTGGGAGAGTCAAGCAGAAGATTTAAGCATAGATGAGAAACTAGAAACGTGTTTCTCAGAACATTGGGCTTTAAAAGAGATGGGCTCAATGTATAATAGTATTAAATATGTTGAAGAGGTAACGGATGACCATTGTGAGGGGCAGAAAATGACAGATAAGTTTGAGAATCAAATAAGCAAAGTTAGGAAGAGATTGGATTGTTTTAGGGTTAGTATCTTATGTTATCTTATGCCAGGGACAACCCCAGGCACTTCCGACCCTCAGGGATCTTTTGTGCTCACCTTAGTCTCCTTCCTGTTCCTTAAAGATGCTTTGCATTAAGGACGCTATACAGCTCACAGGAAGGAGCCTATAGTTCTCTGGTTTCGGGTAGGCGACCCCCAGAAGACTAAGCTTTCCAGCCAACGAGTCACATTCGCACAGCAAATGTTCCATTGACTCAACGGTGTCACCACAGGCTCTACAGGTGGGATTGTCTGCCAGTCTCATCTTGTGTAGGAGGCTCTTAGTGCCAAAATGGCCTGTGAACGCCCCTACAATGAGACGGGTGAGACTCATGTTATGGTCGTAAATTTTTCTACACCCAGTCGTGCCACCATTTCCTCTTAGAGTGTTTTGAGTTGGTCGTTTTTGACCACTCCACCATATGCAGATCCTTGGCTTTAGCCTTAATGGCTGTCTTGTTGGAGCTAGGTTTAGTATACAGTGGCCACGATTCCTGCAAACTATATATTTCGATAGGTTTCGATAAGAAAAGGACAGAAGGTTTTTTAAACGGCATGTATTTGTATCTAATCTAAATTTCTATGGAACTGTCTTAATTTGACAGCTCTAAATCTAAACTTACGCCATCTTCTTCTTCTGCCCTTATCTTATCGATAACGAAAGAGACAGACGGCCTGAACTTAAGTTTAATTTTAGCGGTCATGCAGGAATTCACAAGTGAAAAGATTATATGTACGAAATTTTTTTCATACAAATTTTTAAAGTTACATATCCTCGTTTAAAAAAAATCTAAATCTCTTAATATCTCAGAAATTATTCAGTTTTGAGCTTTGCATAAGGCATAGGGTTAAAGTGATAGATAATAAATAACTTCCCTTAAACTTCCTTAACGGGAATAGATCGAATTACCTTGCTTGCTTATCGTATGGTTAGTGGCCAACCTATTTGTCAGAGTTGTTCAGACCGCCCGTAGGCATCTGACATGACTTAACGACTGCTGTCGAACGACAACAACCGGGACCGACTGCTTAACGTGCTCTCCGAGGTACGGAGGAGCTCAGATGAAATATGCCACTAGTGCTCACCCATCCAGGTACCGACCGCGCCAACGTCGCTTAACCTGCACGAACACTTTCGGACCGTGCTCGCAACTAGGCTACGTGCTCCTCAATCCTCGAATTACCAATAAACCTGTATAATAAGATTTTAAATTTTTTCCAGAGATATATCGCATTGGCGCAAAACGAAGATAAAGAAGAAACCCCGATTGAAACTATCAAAGACCTGTACTCGTTGGACCCTGAAGAACGATGGAAAACATACTTCGATGTCGTTCGAACTATCAAGAATGAACTAATGACAAAAATGAATATCTTGTTGGTAAGCATACTAAAGTATCCTGGGAAACCATAGAGTCTGCGGCATCGGACAGAGCGCGGTGGAAGAATATTGTCTCAGCCCTATACACCACAAGGTGTTCTAGGACCTGAAGAAGACGAAGAAGAAGCATACTAAAGGTACACCCCGAGCGTAACTAGCGCTACTCCCGAAAAAAAACATATCTCCTAAATTATGGCATTTATCAAAAATAATGTTTAAGTCGTAATAACTTTTATTGGTTTTAATATCCTCATAGTAAAACAATAAGAAGTAGAAAGCAAATTTGTTAAAGTTTAAGGCTCGGATTACATGCGCCGGTTCGGTTAACCAAACAGGCGCTGGAACAGGCGCATGTAGTCCAGGCCTTAGTACTTTCGCTTTCTACTTATTGGGATACTAAAACATTATGATCATCCACTTGAATATGATAGAAAATCTGAAAATTCATAGGAACAACACAATATCTGCAGCGAAGAGCTATCCGAAGTGGCGACCCTAACAGACAGCGAGGTGATGAAGACAGCCAGAGTGGTAGGGGTCACCACCACCGCTGCTGCCAGGCGGCACGACCTCATGAAGAGACTTCTGTCACCTATAGGTAACTACACTGTTGTAGCGAGCTGGCAACTACTGTAACTGTTGTTGTTCCAATATTACACTAATCAATGGCAGCTCAAGATACTATCGATAGTACATAAATAACGTCATTTTGTAAAACGACTAATTGTGACGTTCAGACGAATTGTTGTAGTAATATGTTTAAACTTAAATAATATACTGTTTCACGGTATTTATATTATTTTATTAATTACGACCGGTTTCGTTCACATATCTTCAGGTATTTGTTTATTAAACAGTAAACCGGTCGTAATGTTTACAACCGGTTAAACGTTTTGTAGAAAGTATTACAACAACATGGTTAATACTTGCGGTTGTTGGTACTTGATGAAACTTGTAGTACATGATTAGAGTTAAATAATATACTGTTTCACGGTATTTTTATTATTTTATTAATTACGACCGGTTTCGTTTACACATCTTCAGGTATTTGTTTATTAAACAGTAAACCGGTCGTAATGTTTACTATCGGCTAAACGTGTTGTAGAAAGTATTACAACAACATGGTTAATACTTGCGGTTGTTGGTACTTGATGAAACTTGTAGTACATGATTAGAGTTAAATAATATACTGTTTCACGGTATTTTTATTGTATTTTATTAATTACTGAAGATGTGTAAACGAAACCGGTCGTAATTATCATATTGGTTACCATATTGTATAAACGAAAAAAAAAACATTTTCAGCGTCTGAGTGTCCAGTATTGGACCTCCCCTAGCTCCTTTCAATAAGTTTTACTGATTTACCATATCCTAGTCTTGCCCGCCACTCTTCTCATATCGTCCGAACATCGAGCCTTCGGTCTGTCCGGGTCTAGTGCACCTAATTAAATATCCCGCCCATTACCACTTCAGTAATTAATTATTTTTTTTATTTACTTCTAAACCCGCATTTGACCTCGATCTCACCTGATGGTAAGCGACGATGAGGTCGACGATGGAGCATGCGGGTCCAGTAAATGCCTATTCACTCTGGCCTTGAAGATCCCAAGGTTGTAATTTAAAAATCAGGGGTTCATTTTAGCTGATACATACACCTGACAGTAAAACATCGTTTTTCAGTGATCATTGAAGAGGCAGCCGAAGTATTGGAGGCGCACATAGTGGCATCGCTCACACATAAATGTCAACATCTCATACTTATCGGTAAATATTGCTATTGTTCCTTGTATCCCTGGCCAGAAAAAATGAAAACCTTTTTTTCCTAATAATCATTTTTTTTGTTTTCTCTGCGAACTTCGGTTTAAATAATTTTAGGAGTTTCTCCCGCGCTTTTGTCGCGTCCACACCAGCTTTTTTTCATTGTTTTGCAAATTGTTTTACAGTAGAGCTTTTCAAGTAAGAATGGTGTTTTTTATTCGAAGAACGTCTACTAAATGTGATTAATGTGTGGGACAGTGAAGTAAAGTCAAATAAGACGCTGCAGCCCGATCCGTACTTGGCTGGATTTTGAAGAGCCATACTGCGTCCGGGACGCCTTCTTCTTTGGTTCGGATGGTGCAGAAGCGTGGAAGATTCTCCCAGATAGCATTGAAATGTGTCACACCAGCATTTTAATGAAGACTTGAAAGAGTTGTTTACATCAGACATGGCTGTATGGGCTCAGTTCCCTTTGGCTTAAAAAAAAAAACAACTTCGGTTTAAATAATTTTATTTCTTTTAAGAACATAGTTCACTTACAAAGAAAATATAAACAATTATATTAGTTTATATTATATAACATATAAAAAATATAAACAATTTGAAAGAACTATTTCCAGCAAGTCGAAAACTAAATATTTGTAACTAACTTTTTTTTTTAACTATTGTTCTCAAAATAAAAAGTAACAGTGACATGAGATAAGTGTGTGTGTAGTGTGTGTGTGCGTATAAGTGTGTTTTTAAAACTATTTAAAGATTCACATTCCTTGATGATTACATTAGGCAGTGTATTATATAGCTGTGCCCTCCCAAACAATATGTTCCTCTTACCAAAAATTTGTTCTAGGCCCACGTACGTCAAGTTGATTTATTTTTCGTAGATTATATGTGTAAACATATAATAATGTAGTAATACTTACTTACTAGTAGTGGTAGATCCTAATGTGAAGGATCGCCTGGGGTGGTACCACCCTCTTATCTATTTCTGCCGTGAAGCAGAAATACTTGCATTTCTGTGTTTCGGTTTGAAGGGTAAGAGAGCCAGCGTAATTTCCGGCCCATGAGGCAATCCATCTTAGTACTCAAGGTTAGCAGCGCATCAAAAACCCTCCAACATTAATACAGTGAAGTGAGATGTCTATGGGTGACGGTGACCCCTTACCATCAGGTGGCCCGTTTGCTCGTCTACTCTCCTTATTTAATTATTTTTTTAAATACATAATACAAGACTATAAAAGTACCAATGGCGCTTGACAGGGATATTTTTCCTGGTCAGGGTATAACTATGCAGTATTAATATTAATTCTATGATATAATTAATAATTCACGTGTAATCAGGTGACCACAAACAACTTCGACCAACCGCGGCTCACTACAAGCTGGCGAAATACTACAATCTAGAGATATCTCTGTTCGAACGCATGATTCGTAACGGCGTGCACGCCCGAACTCTGACGATCCAGCGACGAATGCGCCCCAACTTTGTCCAACTACTTGTACCAGCGATATACGAGAGATTGGACAGCCATCCTAGTGTGTACCAGTATAAGGATGTTAGAGGAATGAGAGATAACTTGTATTTCTATAGCCATGATGTTTTTGAAGATTCTGAGGTGAGTTTTAACATTAAGGTCAACCAACCTCTAGTGAAGCTAGAACGCTCACGATTCAGCGCCGAATGCGCCCCAACTTTGTCCAACTACTTGTACAAGCTATATACGAGAGATTGAACAGCCATCCTAGTGTGTACCAGTATAAGGATATTAGAGAAATGAAAGATAACTTGTATTTCTATAGCCATGATGTTTTTGAGGATTCTGAGGTGAGTTTTAACATTAAGGTCAACCAACCTCTAGTGAAGCTATAACGCTCACGATTCAGCGCCGAATGCACCCCAACTTTGTCCAACTACTTGTACCAGCGATATACGAGAGATTGGACAGCCATCCTAGTGTGTACCAGTATAAGGATGTTAGAGGAATGAGAGATAACTTGTATTTCTATAGCCATGATGTTTTTGAAGATTCTGAGGTGAGTTTTAACATTAAGGTCAACCAACCTCTAGTGAAGCTATAACGCTCACGATTCAGCGCGGAATGCGCCCCAACATTGTCCAGTTACAGTTGTACCAGTGTGTATGGGAATATTAGAGGAATTAAGGATGGGCTCGAAATGTATCAAACTTATAATTGACACAAGCAATGGAATGTGTCAACGTGAATAATTTCAACTGGTTTTGGAACGCACTCTTGAAGTGGTCAAGGTGATCCTATTGGTGGATTTTTTCCTCGCACAGCTTTGGTTGTAAGGCATTACTAATGTGTAAAACATTACCAATGTTTTAAAAAAATCTTCCAGGGTCTGGAAGACTCCTGGAGCCACAGAAACACTCTAGAAGCCAAATGGTGCGTCTCTCTGGCGAACTATTTACGCCAAATGAAGTATGGACCCGAAGACATTACGATCCTGGCAGCTTACACTGGACAAGCGACACTTATGAAAGAGGTGTGTAAATCAAAGCCGCGCGTAAGAGCAAAAAGAGGTTTATTGTAGGCTTATATAGTAATTGTACAGCGCCTCCTAGTGAGGGTTTTAGTTTACTACATAGCTAGTTATCTTATCTTATGATAGGGAGCCGGGAATAACCCAGCGGCACTTCGACCCTTGAGGATCTTTTGTGCCTACCCCATTTTACACACTGGTCATCTCAGTGTGCGGGTTTCCTCACGATGTTTTCCTTCACCGTTAGAGCAGTCGGTAAATGTACGTAAGTCTTCGAAAAATACGAAAAACTCATTGGTACATGGCACTGCACGGCTTCGAACCCGGACCTCCCGCATGGGAGTCCGGTGTCCTAGCCACTGTGCTACCGAGGCTCTACAAAGCTAGTTACACTTGATCTATAGAATGGTAGTGGAAAGTCCAGGGAAGGTCAGAATTTGTGGTCTCATCTGGTTCACGTTGCTCCGCGTGCTAGATGGTATAGACGCTGGTATTTTCTGCCTCCGTCCGTCTTCCACAGTTGAGAAGCTGATGCGCCAATAGGTTTGCGCGTGGTTCGCGACAGCCGCGGCTGGATCTTAATCGCGATTTGTCGATTTGCGCGATGATGAGGAGCTTCATGGTGCTTGACTCAAATGGCAGCATAGAAGGGGCCGATTGATATTTAGAATTGTCAAACGAACCTATAGTTGGCTTACCCCTAATTCAGGGTAGGATACAGAGAAAGGGTGATGGAAATTAGGGTAAGTAGGTGTTGGTAAAACCATGTCAGGTAGTATGAGTAGTTTAAACTAGAGACCCTCTTACTTTTTCCTGGTCATCATCAGATCCTCAAGGTTCCAGTTGTGAGAAAGTCACCATGGTCATAAACATTTGAGCTCAAACTCGAACCACCTAACTGTTACCGTTCCAGAGATCCCATCATACTCCAACACGCCAAGATACTCCAGATCTTGGAAACCACTGATCCAATTTTCATCTGACATGGCTAAGAACACTCGACAAAATTCTTTATTATATAAAAAACCGGGTCCAAATCGGATCATCCGTTCTCAACTTATAATGTCACAGACAAACGTGCCAAACTTATAACGCGTCCTCCCTCGATCGGTTGGGAGTTAAAAATAGTAGGTACTATAGGTAGGTACCGCAATATGGCGAGGGTTTTTAATAACTTTTTATTTATTCCACACTCAGCTCAGCAAGAAATACAACCTACTCCGCGACGTAAAAATCACCGTAGTGGACAACTACCAAGGCGAGGAGAGCAGGATAGTGATATTATCTCTGGTCAGGAGCAACAGGGACGGCAGGATCGGCTTCCTAGCCGCTGCCAACAGGAACTGCGTTGCGCTTTCTCGAGCTAAGGAGGGTAATATTATAACTCTAAAGCCTCTTTTACACTGAGGCAACATTGTATCATGCTGTGGCGACGTACGACGCGCCACTACGATTAGTACCTACTCACATCGGTGTAGAACGCGCTATCGAAATTTTCTTGGGACTTCGCATATATACGAGTTCCAAACATCCATAGTTGGACCAGGACATCTGGTCACCAGGCACAACACCCCGCCTTTTTCCTTTCATACAACTGACGTTACGTCATCCATGTCCTCACATAGCGCGTTCCTATACTACAATGCCGTATCGCTATACAATGATGCACACGGTATCGCAAAAATTGTGTGACAAGACGATTTTCGGATTGAAGAATAAGAGATTCAGCGTAATTACCCAGCGCATGAGGACACTCCATCCAAGTCCTCGTGGTTAGCAGCGCATCGAAACCTGTAATAACAATAGTGAGATGTCTATTACCGACAGTGAGCTCGTAGCCTAGTTGCGAGCACGGTCCGAAAGTGATCTTGCAGGTTAAGCAACGTTGGGCCGGTCGGTACCAGGATGGGTGACCTTAGTGGCAAATTTCATCTGAGCTTCCTCCGTGCCTCGGAGAGCACGTTAAGCAAGTCGGTTCCGGTTGTTGTCGTTCGACAGCAGTCGTTAAGTCATGTCAGAGGCCTACTGGCGGCTCTGACAATAAGTTGGCCACTAACCATACGATAAGCAAGCAAGTGACCACTTACCATCGTTCTCTTTAAATAATAAAAAAATGTGTGGTTCTATACATTTGAGCTCAAAATTGAACCGTTGCTGAGATCCCATCTAATATCGGTGTCCAGATTTTAGAAACTCCTAACTCCTAAACCAATTTTGATCTCAGATGAACGAAATACTCTAAGTCTAAATAATAAAAACCGATTTATATTTTCCACCTTAACATGCAGGTTTCTACATATTCGGGAATATGAACGTGCTGAAATCGGCGAACACTGTCTGGAGATCCATCAACGACGCATTAGTAGCTCAGAACGCGATTGGAAAGGCGTTAACTTTATGCTATGATGACCACAAGGAAAACACCTTTGAGGTAATCCATCCTTATTAATTCTGCTGGGGCTCAGGCGTCCCCCTGTACAAGGGGGATACGGGCCATAACCCACAGTGCAGGCCCAGTGCTGATTGGTGGATTTCACATACCTTCAACGTTTATTTTCCTCAGACATGCGGGTTTCTTCACGATGTTTCAAATAGTAATTTATTGAATCTTTGGGGAACTTATAAGATCACTAGGTTGTATCTTTTTGATATAAATACAGGTGATTGTAACATGGCTGAATGCGCACATTATTAATTGTAAGTAGGTGATACAATTTAATTCAATTAAAATTACACAATGCACAATGTCCACAAAACAAAAACAAACTAAATAACATTTAACAAAATTTTAGATTATATATTTAAAAGACCGTCCCGGTACCGGTTCTCGGTTCGGAACCGGTTCTGTTCCTTCACCGTTAGTAGAGCAGTCGGTAAATGTATGTACGAAGTCTTCGAAAAACCAAAACACTCATTGGTATATGACGTTGCATGGTTCCGATCCCGATCCTCCCGCATGGGAGTCCGGCGTCCTAGCCACTACGCCACCGACGCGGTTATTATTTAATTTAATTTAATTTATTTATTAGGTAAACACAACAGATTACAACCATAGAAATTACAGAAAAATCAATATAAAGTTATGAGCTAGGTCGTAACCCTTAACGTGTAAACACAGCATGGTTAGGAAGTAGAAAATTGGTTGTTGTACAATATTGAGTTATGAAAAAATACCATTGAATGTAATGACTAAAAAACTTATGCCTATTTGAAAAATAATAATAATAAAGTAAAGACTATAAAGTAGGTGCGTGGATAGCTCACTTGAGGACATCCTCAACCCGTCTTTTAAAAACTAATGGCCTAGGATCAAATAAGTCTATCGATGGCTTATTGTTGCTGTTCGAAGAGATATGAAATATATATAATAAATAATAATAAGGCCGGGTCAGCAGCAGCATCTGCGGAGAACCTCAAGCGGCGTAAATATGCGGGCCTGGGTGGTGATTGCATATTTGCGCCGTTCGTGGTGGAGACCTTAGGGCCGTGGGGGCCTGGAGCCCACTGCCTCTACGGGGAAATAGCCAAGCGCCTCGTAGAGACATCCCGGGACCAGAAGGCTGGCCTCTACTTCGCTCAGCGTATAAGCCTCGCTATACAGCGGGGCAACGCCGCCAGCCTCCTCGGGACACTCCCTGCAGGGAGCGACCTAGGTCAGGTATTTTATTTGTAAAATAGTTAGGTATTTTGTAATTTTAGCTTAAGCATTTATTTTATTGTTATATTAGTTTTATTTTATAAATATATATATATAATATATGGTTGTATATGAAATCGTAAATATGAAATGTTGTCATGTTTTTTTAGGTTGAAACTACGGAGGAATTAGACAACTATCAAAGGGCCGTGCTTGCGGATTTGTGAAAAGAAAAAATGTAATTATAAATCTAGTATTTATTATTATATTGTTGCAAGGTTGTGAATTATTAAAATTGTTTAACAATATTTTTTAAAATTGTTTAACAATATTTTTTCATATATTTCTGAATAAATTGTGCATATAAAACTAGCCTTTTTATTAACTAGCCTTTTTATTTCCTAGATAGCATAGAATTCTTGCAGTGCTATCTACATAATTATACTTCAATCCATCAAAGCAGTCATCAACTATAAAAATAAAAACGAATGTAAAATGTTATAACATTATTTTGATCAATTTATTACACCCCATGCTAGCAATGGAATGATAAATAAATAAATAATAACAATTTGATAGATTCCAATTTAAAAATAAATAAATAAATCCCTTACCCTAACATTTGGAGAACTTAAAAGTAACAATTAACATAACATAATTAACTTAATACCCAACAAAAAATACCTATACATAATTACATATTATTCTATACCAATTACTTTCGCAACTTCTATGTAAATAAGATGATGCAATATTATTATCTAGAATCTAGATAAACTGCGCACGACTGGACCTTGATTCGTATTTATCAAGTTTTTAAAGTCACGTGATAATTCCTGTCTGGACTCGTAAAATTTTAGTGATAGATTATTTCACTGATAATAATATTACTAATATAATAATCGGAGATAATTTTGCTCCTATATCGGCAAAGGTCAACCTTTGAAATACCTCTACCAAGTATATCTGAGAATATAACATTCACATAGCATACTCATAGTATGAAGTATTATATTATATGCTCAAAGTACATTTTCTATATATGAGAATCATTGTAACCTGTTCATGACAAATATGGAAGTGCCAATAGCGCGTTTTATAGAATTCAAATTCTTTTCCTTTAACGAATCATTATATCCGCTACAAATTCAAATTCTTTTCCTTTAACGAATCATTATATCCGCTACAAATTCAAATTCTTTTCCTTTAACGAATCATTATATCCGCTACAAATTCAAATTCTTTTCCTTTAACGAATCATTATATTCGCAACAAATTGGCAGATGATAATTGATAAATATTGAATTCATTTAGCAATTAGTCTTTTTATTTGTAAAATATATATGAATTATTATATTATCTTTAAAATAACAAGTTACAACTTTTTCGTGAAAAGTCACCTATAATATATGCAAAAAGGAAATATGCAGTGATAATTATTCTTTTTGCAAAGCTCAAAGTCCACTTTTAAGCCTTAGTCTACATTCTACTTATCTCTTATGTGCGTTACTAATGTTATTATTCAATCATACATATCATAGCAGTTATAGAGATTAGATAAGTTTGCTTCCAAGCATTGGCTGAAGTTCAACTTCCATTCTTAAATAATTTGATATGTCACGGACATACTTAAAATCAGCTTGTCAGGTGATCACCTAGCTACGTCATAATCTGCCTCGTCGTTAATGAAATAATAACTAATTAATTACAGATTATACATACAAACGGAACAGATATAGAAGGTCATTTAGAGACGAATAAACTAATCAATTGGCAAGTGCAAAACTGTATGACATGTATGAGAATGTGGCGACGCACGACACGCGCCACCTACGATTAGTACCTACTCACATCGGTGTAGAACGCGCTATCGAAATTTTCCTGGTACTTCGTATATACAGGGTGTAACATTAAGAACGGTCAGTATGGGAAAGTCTGAAACTATAAGACATACGAAGATCTGTTCTTAGGAACCATGTCATCAATTTTAGTAACAAGAAAAACTGAATTCATACATTTTAAAAAAAACTGTATTCAGCCTGGGAATCGAACCCGGTTGTTTTGAAAAAAAATCCAACACCATTTCTATTTAGATATCGATTACGTAAAGGATGAAGCGTACAAAACAAGCTACGACACAATTGAAGACCTAAAAGCAGCCATAGAGACAATTTTAACGCAAATTCACCACCTGAAGATACAACATTCAATAGTAAGATCGTTACCTAAACGAGTTGAATGTTGTATTTTACAAAATGGTGGTCATTTCGAACACCTACTAAAATAAATTAAAAGATGGAAACAACGCGTTTTATTAATTTTAAACATCACGTTTCATACTAACATTTATTCCTTAAGACCTACACAATCGATATCTAAAAAGAAATAGTGTTTGATTTTTTTTCAAAACAACCGGGTTCGATTCCCAGGCGGAGTACAGGTTTTTTTTTTAAATGTATGAATACAGTGTTTCTTGTTACTAAAATTGATGACATGGTTCATAAGAACAGATCTTCGTATGTCTTATAGTTTCAGACTTTCCCATACTGACCGTTCTTAATGTTACACCCTGTATACGAGTTCCAAACATCCATAGTTGGAGCAGGACATCTGGTCACCAGGCACAACATCGTCATCAATGTCCCTACCCTCACATAGCGCGTTCCTACTAGAATTTTGCAAATTCTCTAAATTATAGTCAATATTTTTAAGTAGACAACAATTTAACTTCTAAAATAATTCATTACACCTTTACCACAGAATAATACAATGCATATGTACTGTGCTAGCTATTACGCAGTGATTACTGATTACTTACACTTAAAAGAATAATAAGTAGTTGTCATTCATTGTTTCCGAGTTTGCATATTGCCACACAGATTGCGAAACGTCAAAATTTGAGAATCTGAAATGTATCACATTGCGCGGGCATAAGGTTTGGATTTCATCGAAGGTTTTTGACAGATGGTAAATATAGCTTGTGGTTAACTGTACCTAGTCTGGTTACTAAGTACATATAGTACTCTGTGCTAACAACTCAATACCTCTGATTAACGACTAAATTATAACCAACCATAATTTGATCTAAGTAGTACATGTAGTACTTTCATCACATTCCATTATCACAATATTTAAAAAAAATTAAGCCTAAGCGAAACCGAACTAAAATTACTCTAAGTCTAGGAATTCTTCTATTACATCCGTTATATTTTGCGGAGCCTCTAGTTGTACATGGTGCGTACCTTCCACTTCTACATACTTCACGTCTGTGAATTTTTTTAATTTCTCTATCACTTGCAAGTAGTATTCTAGCTTCTCCCACTTCTGTCCTGGCAAAGCCCTGATGTTCAGTACTCTGCATTTAACTTTGCTAGCGTACTCCAACGCTGTCTCTATGGACATCATCGCTAAACCCGAAACTTTGAGCCTCGGATCCCTTTTGAAAAAATACCCCTTCTTCTTCATGTGCGCCGGCACGGGAGCCATGCCTCTCTTCATCAGAACTTTACAATTATCCCTCGAAACCGATCCTTTGTACGCATCACAGACAATATCGATCATTTCCTCATAATCATAGCATGGTATTTTATCTTCAGTCAAATGCTCGTACTCCAAAAACTTGTCTATGCTCCAGCCCGTATTTTTGACCATGGAAGCTGGTTCCCTGACCGCGGGACTAGCAATGTCTAAACATATAATGCTTTCTACATCATCAGGGAACGCTGCTGCATACATGAAACTTATGGCACCTCCGAGAGAGTGGCCCATGAGTGTTACTTTGCTCCAGTTGAAGTGTTTGACTATTCTTCTGATTAGAGGTATTCCGTCCCAGAATATGTAGTATTGCATACCTTCAGGGTAGTGTGTGGAGAGGCCGTGTCCGGGGAGGTCGATGCAGAGTACTGCTAGAGAGGGGGGCAGGAGGGGGATCAGGTTGTCCCAGGTACCTGCGTTGTCTTGCCAGCCATGCATGGCTATGATTGGCTGCTTGTTGCGGGGTCCCCACCACCGGCCAGCGATCATACCCCATGGGACTGGTATCTCGATTTCTTCTACCTTCACGCCAACCGGCAACACTGAAAAGATTAAAATATAAATCTGTTACACGGAAGCACATTATCTACCTGTAATTAAGAATGTTAATTGTTATTATCATTTTAATATTATAATTAATTGGGTACAGTTATGTAGGAAATGGTTGAAAACGTGAATATTTGGAATTAAAACCTACTAGAGAATATTATCGATAAATCACGATAATCCACTGAACGCAAAACTATAATTGTAATAATAAGGAAAAATATACTACAATATTTATTGTAGTATATTCTATTCTAGTATAATTTGTCCATTTGTCTTAACAAATGTTTTATTGTAGATTCTACCTTATCAGCATGCGTTTTGTGATCTATTTTACATATAATTATTAATTATTATTGATTAATGAGCAGGCAGCATTAAGCTGATGCGCCCATATCTAAGCTGGTGTATTGTTCATTCGCTTGTAGCACTTAGTCATTGTTCATTGTTAATGTTAGTTAATTAAGTCCACCACTATTTATGCACTGTTTAAAAACCTATCTAGTCTATTTTTGAAACTGTTGACTGAAGATGCATCCACGACTTCTTGAGGTAGCTTGTTCCATATTCTCACGACTCTGTTATTGAGAGAGTTATGGCCGACCAAGGTGTTTGAACGAGTGGTCTTCAGTTGCAAGTCATTATTGTGCCGGGCTCTGTGTATAGTATTCACATTGAAGAGTCTGGGCAAATCCGGGCAGTTATACTTATTGGATAAGATTTTGTATGCTTCGATTAGTTCACCTCGGGTACGCCGTGCCTGATAGCACGACATCAAATGATGCAAAACAGTATTCAGGTATCTTTCGGTCCCTGGTTTTAAAATGACTAAAACCAGTTTAATTAATTAGTAATTCTAATTACCTAAGGATGGTAAATATTAGTACTGGTAACTTTGGTATGGTAACGATGGTAACTATTCATATAAACTTAATTAATATAACTGTGTTCGAAAGTAACGAAAATCAATAAGTGAGGCGGCTTTATCTCATCAATCAGTCACTATCACATCATCAAACATCATTCCAGGCCGAATGAACAGAGCAGTGGTTCCATACATAATTGACAACCGGACGTAGGCCCGGCTTCTAGCAAGTCCCATAACCCAGAACTGTCCAAATTACCACTGCGACGGTACGGTAGCGCCGAGGACGAATTAAATATGAAATAGGACGGAGGTCAAGTCTTTATGTGTATGATAATACAGACTATTTCATATTTAACTCGAGCTGCGTGCCGTCCCGTTGCCGTTATAATTTGGGTAGGGCTTAAAGCTTCCTAATTGACTATGGAACCAAAGATACCTATATTTTGGTATTAAAACATTAGCCAAAAGTTGAATTGAACATGTTCAGGAAACAAGCAGAATTATACCTTATTTTGTATGTAGGTAGGTAATTAGTAATCAAGCTGTTTATCTTCAATAGAATAATTAATGTCCCTTTTTGTGACTGGCGCATAATGCTAATGGCTTACTTCAAGAGGTCAAAGTCATGGCCAAATGAAACTATGTATTTTTACTATTTACCTACTGTTTTGATTTGTTTTAAACATTTGTGTAAGGAAGGAGGAATTTGGTCAAAGAAATCAGCTATTTGGGGGTTACTTTTGACCACACTCAAATTTAACAGACATACAGAAGAACAATGCAAGAAAGCATCAATAGCCCTAACACAATGTAGGCGGGCAATTGGGAAGAAATTGGGTATGAAACCAGCGATTGCCCATTAGATATATAAAGCAATCATATTCCCTAGAATTACATATGGAGCAATAATGGTGGCACAGATGCCTAGTGCCTTAGTGCTGAAGCATCTAGTCCTGAATGTGGTGAAGAAGAAACCAACCAACACTTCCTCGCCGAGTGTGAGGTGTACTCCAAACCAAGGTGGGAATCTTTTGGCAGGGACAGCATAGGAGGAGAGCTACAATATCTGAACTACGGAGACATCCTGAGGTTCTGCAAGGTGGAAGATGGAATGGAGGACACCAGCTGGAACATGTAACCGATGCTCAGTAGAAATTGCTCTAGACAGAACTGGTCAACCGCCTGATGACCCGGCAGGCGTGCCTCCAAAAAGTCATAGTCAAGGAAGGTGGAAGAATATTTGAATAATTTTTAACTACATTAATCTTTTTTAGGGATCCGTACCCAGAAAGGGAAACCGAAATCCTAGAACTACTGTCACTAGTTTATCCGTCCGTCCGTCACTCGGATCTAGCACCTAAATGGAATAATATACAGACTTAGAAAAAAAAAATCACATACTTAATAAGTATGTATGTATATTGTATGATTGTATGACCCTTGGACACAAAAAAAATTTTACTTGTCTCTTTTACCATTTGTATAATGGGTTTATTGTTTAAAGAAGTAGAGTGTAGTTAGACATATCATTGTAATAACTCCTTTCTTCTATTTTCTTATTTCATTTTGAGACACAAAAAGCTTATTCATTACAAAAAAAAGAAATGGAATATTCCGTTGGTACATGGAGGTCAATACACAGATAAAACAATGCAATAGTTAATTCATTATAATTAAATTTTAACAGGTAGATGTTAAAAGAATGACAGGTTAAATTTTCACACAATTAGGTAGTGATCTCATTAGAGAACATTTATTTTTGAATCGTTGAATGTAAAGGGATAATCAGTGTTAAATTTTTGTTTTGTTTTGTGTGGTGTTTTTGATGCTTTTCAAAAGGTGCATCTGATCTTAATTTATTTTAGTATAAACTAAACCTTGTAAAAAAAAAGGGGGGGGGGGGGGGGGGGGGGCACTGAAAGTCAAAAGTTTTAGTTTTTTTAGATGTCATCTGTTGATATACTATTATTATTATTATATATTTATAGACAGGCAGCATATATGCTGATGCGTCTATGTCATAGTGTTGGAATATTATTAGTTCTTAGTTTTATTTTATTGATTTCACAGTTCAGTTTTTACACAGACAGTCATTGTTATTTATTTAAATTAATGTTTGCACTAAATCATTGTTTGTCATAAGATACAAATTTATCACTGCTTTTTAAACCAGTTGTCTAGTTTATTTTTAAAAGAGTTCACTGAAGGGGCAGACACAACATCATCGGAGAGCAGGTTTGACTACTTCTATTGCTTAAAAAGTGATATGTGACGTTAGTTGCGGGTTTGGTACGGCCTATTCTTATTCGCAAGGGCCGTTTATCCTTCATTATATCAGTAAACCTTTAAAATGATAAAACTCGCACTACCACATGGGGTATCTTATCTTACGACATGGGTATAGTCAGAGATATTCCAGTTTACACAG
Organism: Hofmannophila pseudospretella; assembly: GCA_947369225.1. Taxonomy (NCBI): domain Eukaryota; kingdom Metazoa; phylum Arthropoda; class Insecta; order Lepidoptera; family Oecophoridae; genus Hofmannophila; species Hofmannophila pseudospretella. The sequence goes on from OX376324.1 coordinate 3,387,450, forward strand.
AGTAATAAATTAGAGTGTTCCAAAACCAGATGACATAATTCACGTTGACAACTGTCCGTCTTCCATTACAGCATTAACAGCTGAAAATTATCAAACTTTTTACTACAAGCAATGGAATATGTACAAATGTCTACGTGAATTTTCAACTCTTTTTGGAGCACACTCCTATTATAGTACCCATAGATTTTAGTGTTAGTGTGTAGAGTTTAGTGATTTGAGTTTGAGCTCATGGGGTTCAAGTATACTTGAGAAATCTAATGATAAGCAGGAGGATAGTATAAATATTTATTTATTTTATTATATTTTACATTATCATTACAGGAATTCCCAATTCAATAATGTAGTCACATATAAATTAATACTATTTTACATCAATTATTTTTAGTGTAAATTATTCTAATTTAAAAAAAATATGGTTCTAAAAATAGGTATCATTTGCAACCTAATAGAACGTAATAAAGTAATAACCTTATATCCAAGTCAAATCCAGGTTCACTAGGTTTCTGGAAAATGAGTTATTTTCCATCAGTGAGTGTCCCCGTGACATCCCCGACCAGTAGGCACCTAACTTTATGTAATATCGTACTACCATGTATTACTAACCTTCTTCTACTTGATGCCCATTCATTGTTGATTCAGCCATTGTCTACACCACAGAAATTATATAAAGTGATGAAATTAATGTGCAAAAATAATAAAAACTGATTCAAAAACACAATTCAGACAGTTAAATTATAGCGAAGGTGGCGGCGATCATGGTTTATATTTTATTGTCGATTTAGAAAAACACGTCGCGAGTCGAGGGAGCACTATTTTACTAAAATGTCTATTGATGTAGTTGTAGTGTAGACTATTTACTCCAAAATTACATAAAATACCTAATCGAATCGACCAGAAACCCGTTTGACTGTCTGCCATCCATCCGAATTCTGACAGTCAGTGTTGCCGTTTGGAAACCTCAAAAACAACAGTCCTGTGGTAATATTTAAATGCCATTAAATACCCAAAGAAGAAATAGTTGTCAGGGTTTTGATTGTGTCAGTTATCAAAAGACAATATGTATAATTTTGTTAAATAAAGCCTATTATTACGGGTATATTCTTTACTTCAAACTCAATAATAAAGTCCCCAATTCTCGGGACAAAATAAATCCGAATTTTCCCCCACAAATTTTCTAAGATGTAACGGTTTATGACAGCAACGCACACACAGGACGTCCGTTGGCTTCATAAACCGCTCCACTTGGATAGGACTATCGATCGATAGTATGAAAAGGGCGTGTTTTTGACTGAAAACTATCGCATCAAACTATCGATAGTTTTGCAACACTACACGTCCCACATTTTTTTGTTGCGTTTTTGATATCGCACTACCGCTTATTGTCCCGTAGATAACAAAGAAAACGCAACTGGAACTGTTTAAGATGGTCCTTGTTGCCAGAGCCTTATAACATTACAAAATAAACACCATGCCTCTATAATCTGTGGTGACCGTGTCGAAATATCCTCGGCCACAAATTAGGTGGCTGAGCTGTCAAAACGAAGCAAATCATCAATCCGCAAAAGAAAAGTGTTCCCTGTGTTCCGTAAACGTAAAATAGAAAGATTGGACGAAAACCGCTACGTTGACAAAATTAATTTATAATGGCAGACAAGAGAAAAACTAAGAAACGCAAAGAGGTAAGTGGTCACAGCATTTTCGTGATAGTATGTATAGATTTTATATTTTCAAGTTTCTTCCATTGTTTTTGTCTACGTTACCATTTTGCCGTGTGGTTTTCCCGTGCCAAGAGTTTTGTTTCTCGTTTTCTTTGTGCGGGGAGTGCGCCCAATTTTGATATATGCGTCACATATTTACCATGTGCGTGTTATTTTCTGCGTCGCGTTTATAGTGCAGATACATCCAGAGCATTACATAGCATAAATATTGCTAATACTTCTGTGCGGTCTTCTGTCTGATGCTTCATTCTATTCATTTGTTGAAGTGATTTTCAATATCGTCTCACAAAAATAGCTGTAATGTTTAGTATGTAGGTAGTTGAGCAATGTATGACTAAGATACAAAAGCAATTTAATAAAATTGCTTTTTAAAATTACATGTTGTTTCGCCCTGTTAAGTTTCATGTTGTATTTCTAAGACAAATAAACCAAACTTATTTTACATTGAAGTTGTTGAATGCAAATTTTATTTTGTAACCGGCTGTGTATATGTATTCAATTCATCAACCATGGTTTAATTTATATCTTGCATGCTATTTTAATTTCATTTTTATTTCTTTACAGCGCAAAAAGGTTTGATTTTGTTTAAAAGTTTATTTCACATAGCACAATGTGTTCTTCACATGTTTTGTTAATCAAATATTTTCAGCACCTTTATTGTGTCTATAAATTAACTTACAGTAAAGTGAGGAATCTTACATTTACATACTATTACTTATTCTACAGTAACTAGAAAGTTCTATCTGTGTGCCTATGGTCAAAGGCCTCCCCCAGTTTTCTAAATTCTTCCCTTTCGAACGCCAGCCTAGTCCACATCCTACCGGCCATTTCTGCTATTTCATCATCCCAGCGTCTGAATGGTCTACCTCTCTTTCTCTTCTCGCCTCTGGGATACCATGTTGTGATAATTTTGCTTCATTTCTCTGGACCTCTCATGGTATGTCCAGCCCATTTCCACTCGAGATGTTTTATTTTATAGGTTACATCTGCTACCCCTGTCCTATCTCTCAATTCCTCATTCCTAATTCTGCCTATTCTTCTCTTATTTATCATGCTCCTTTCTCAGTATTTTTTTAACACTTATATTTCACAGTATTTTAGTTACATGCAGATATTTGTAATGAATAACTTATGACCTACACTATGACTAATGTAAACATGTAGATCACCCAAGAGCTTGAGTTTTTTTGTAATAAATACACATTTTTTTAATAACTGGCCTTTATTATGGTCGAACACTTATTTAGTATTGTCTACCACATATCGTCACTAACTTCATAGGTTCTTATACTATATTATGATTATTATCTCAAATTCTTATAGTCTAGACTTAGTAATTGCGTAGTCTAAACTCATGCAATACTAACATTCATTGTCAGAAATTGTCTACAGCAGCACCCCTGGTTTTTTCCCTTCTATTTCTGTTTTCTATTCTACACTACACTATAACTGTATAACAGTACTTTATCATAACAATAATAAAATACTTAACTTTATAATATAACCAAAAAAATCTAACAAATAAACTTCATTTAACATTGACAATTTTTTATGTGTAAAAATTACAATATACATACTTAAGGCCTATTTTTTACATTCTTGTGAAATTTTATGCCTTTTTTAGGCCTTTTAGATCAAAGAGCCAACATTTAATCTGAATATATCTTTGGAGTTAATACACAGTTACCTGGTAGGTAAGGTAGGATATATTTATTCAAGTGTAGAACTACTGCCTTTTGTTATTTTATAGGTATTGTGTGTTCAAGTGCTGTTCTCAATCATCACTAGGTTTTGATGATCTACTGGCTCGAATTTTGCTTTATTTCTTTCTTTCTTTATAACAATAATTATGTCTTGATTGCTCCAAAGCACCAGGCATTCAGTAACCATATGTGTACTTCACAATTACAATTATGGGTTAAAGCAATCTCTTTCGAGCAAGCTACTCAAGACCTGCTTGTGTCTGTTCGTGAAATTCGTTTTAACTGGTGATTGTTGAGGTTCCTTCCTTTTAGTCATATGGGATTAGAATAGAACTCGACTATTTTTAACAAAAACTGTTAAAATAATTCAAATGAAACTGCAGGGAAACGAAATAATCACCAGCAGAGCCATCGCGACGTCGTCATGTGACGACCGATCTTCGAAATACAGAAAGTTAACACTTGAAATTTTGCCAAATGGATGCCACATATCCAAATCCATATGAAATATGCACGTGTTTGCCTTTGTTTTTATTTTTCTAAAGACAAAGCTGTGTTTACTACACCGATGATAAAAATAACAAACGATGCTTCGCTATTACTGACGACGATTTCTAAATTAGTATACATTGCCGCTCTACCCTTAAATCCTTTCGTCTCTCTCATCTATCGAGCACGCAATGTACATACAATGTTGATAGCTATCGAAACTTATGTCGAGTCTTATTTTTACCCACGAACCTATGGTAACCCCGCGGTCGCCCACGTTGGCGACGAAATGCGTCTTGTAGACCGCGTGTGTTTTCATTCATAAATGAAAATGAGGATTTATCGTTCGTGACTAGACTTAGTTACGGTCTACTTCGCTTGCATAATTAAAAAAAATATAGGAACATGAAAGGTTTTGTGCCGTGTCGTGCCGGCCATTAAGAATAGCACCACCCCAACTCTTCCCGTCGTACGAGGCGACTGAGGGTCTTGGTGGATACTGTTCTACACCTAGTAGACGGCGATAGGCTCGCCATCTATCACGCTTGTCCGCCAAATCTTACGGCGAAAAGTGGGAACTACCTATGATGAAGGTAGTTCATCTGTCTACTCCACCGGGGATTATGGACGTGAGAGTTATGCCAATACTAACCATTATTCCCAGAATATATGCGAGGGCATCGCAAAGAGTTACTTTTCAAAAATATCCCATAGGTACGTAAACATTCATGATGATGCCTTTGTTTCTTAGCTTTGTATAGATATTTTTCACTGATCTTAATGCTATTATTTTTGGATTAAGAAGGCAAATATTAAACAGATTAATAAAACTACATTCACCATCCTATTATATAAAGCACAATGTGTTTCTGGTAGGTGGGCGGGCTAGTTGGACGGACGAGATTTTTTAAATTTTCAACAGCTGTTAATGGAAATTGAAGGGCTCGCCGTAGTTTGCTATTGTTTTTTTTTAACTTTTAATATTAAATAAGTCCGCACGTGGTAGGATTAGGGAGGGGATGCTGGCAATATTCCATGCCTCAGTTTTTCGGATTTTTTGTCACTATAGCACAGAAGTCTGGGGCGCACTTCGCGTACGCGGTAGACGCCTACATTAGAGTCTACTCTTCGTACACTGAAGCTGGGAGAGAGTTTCGTAATCGGTTGAAATCCGTCATTTAAACGTTGCACCGAGCATTAACTTGATTAGGTTGTGGGAGAAGGTTCCGATTAAAAGGTTCAGCTGATAAACAAACTAAAACCGAGGAAATAAACCCGTCACATTGACCGAGAACAGACCCCGTCGCTGCTGTTGTTTTCAATCAACCGCGGCGTTCGATCATAAAACATTGCGGCGTCATTGAACATCCATCGTTCCAGTGTTCATCAAATTTTTAAGATGGATCTGATGTTCCACCCTTACAAGATTGAATTTATTCAAAAAAATTAACCCGACGACCATATGAAACGAAAAAATTACTGTGAACAAATATTGGTGAATTTTGGACCGGATGGTATGGACGAGGTTTCTTTAGCGATGGAGCGTATTTTCATCTCGAAAGTTACGTAAATCGGCAGAATTGTCGTTACTGGTCCCCCAGCAATCCACGACATGAACACGATCTGATAAATCCACGATGACGACGTGAAAACGATTTCACTAGAGTTTTATTATATTTTTATTTTAGTTTATTAGGGATCACAAACGGTTATGCATTAAAGATTACATAAGCATAATAACTAACACAAGTATAAGGTAAATGCATAACCAACTACATAATCCACAGTTCACAAAAAAAATAGTAAATTCAAGTTGTGTAACTTACGATGGGGAATATTCACCTTCGCTTGCAGGACCTTTCAAGTCTACAAGGAGGACATTTCAACGTTGTAATGATTCATAATTAAAATCCGCATTTGTATTTTCTAATACAGTATTCATAATTTTTTTGGACTGTGAAATTGTGACTTAATAATTTAATAAAAAAATCTGGACTGAGTTACTCTGTATAAATAATACGACATGCATACCCCAAAATAAAACTATGTATTTCTGTTATATTACCAAACAAATAAGAGATCAGAAGGCAAGTGGACTTGCTAAAGAATGTTTGCTATCAATTTATATTATACCATGGCGTAGTATGTCCTACTTTCACCCAGCAGCTCAGTTAGCTTGACTCACTTGTGATACAATAGTGAAATGGTGTGGTTGTGTATTATCAGTGACTATAACCATGACAGAATTTGTAAGTTAGGTACATATTTATTTCGGAATTAATTGTTTTTTTTAGTAATTTTGATAAAATGAAAATTTTTTTACTTAACTCATTATTTTGTTGTTATAATTAGTTACTCGTACGATATAATACTTTTAAATAATATCTGTTTCAATTTTACGACATATTCCTAAATAGGTGGATTGTACACAAAATAATGACATTAAAACAGCAAGTGGTAAAACATTTAAATTCAAATTGATAAACTGGCTCCAAGCACATTGCTGGAAGAGATCTCTCTTAGAGATAAGTCACGCCCTTTGTGCTTCACATATTTTTGTCTGAGTTTGTATTATAATGTGTGTGTGTGTACAATAAAAAGTTAATAATAAACTGACCCCAGAAATGGGAGAAAACCTAACAGGATAATATATAATAATAATAATTGTTTTTATAACTTAAAAGAATATTTGACTTGTAAGTAATGAGTTAGTTACAAAAATTATTAACAAAAATATTTGCACACCTTCATGTAGGTTCATACGTACTTACTAGATTAATTTAAGATCATTATTTTTTATTACAAAATAAAAATAAAATAATTATGAACTAACTTTGACCCGAGACAGAAATGAAAAACGTTTATTTGCTTTTAAAATGCATTCGGGTATACATTTAAACTTAAAATTTTCTATTTAGACTTGAACTAGGTTCGTAAACCGAGTTTTTCATTCACATTCTACAAGGAATCAGATAACCATTAGGTTAAAAGCATAGAACAAATGTCTGACTGTAGTAATATTGTTGTATTACGTAATTATGCACTTCTAGTGCCCTTGACTGCGCCCGAATGTGCGTAACATAGTTTACGCTTATTTAACGAGTTTGCTGTGGTATTATTAAACGTTTAACCTCATACGATATCCTCTTAATGTTTATAGGTTGTCATAAGTCTCAAACGTGTACGTAGATTTAACATTTATCGAGTACGTCGGGTTGAGAGCCTCTTCTGTATTTTGGAAGTCATGCTTCATCATCAAGTTAGGCATCATGGGACATTTATTGCACTTTATTTCATCATGCAATGATAATGACCAACCAACCACGCCATTCGCAGGCTAAACTATTGCTCCATTATTTTTTATTCACGCATATAAACTTAATTAATCTAGTTCTGTATAAGGCGCTTTTCTACCCAAACGATACTTACTAATTGGAAAGAAAAAACAGCTTCTTTCCACATCCTAGGGCTAATCATTGTAAAGACGATTCTCCTTGTTGTTGCTAGCTAGGGCTTGATTTATCCATAGGCTGATTCGGCGAAAGCTCAGGACGGCGAGGTCACCTCGACTTATAGCAGAATTGACATAGGTGCCCATGATTAATAATTATTTTATTACGACGTAAGAGATATTTCTTGAGTTGATACGACTACACTTAGATACTAAATTTACTTACTTCGCTGGCTCAGCGATTAACTGGGTCTTGGATTCCGCAGGAGACGCCACGGATTCCTTCTAGACTAATATTAGATTTTGTAGTAAAAGGTGTCTCTATAAGCAGACTCTGAGCGAAGGCTTCGTCAATTATTCTAAATCAGTATATAATATATATAGTTACCTATACAGATCTACATGTTTATCTTCAATTAACGGGACACAATCCTAAGTTTCTGTCAATCCACTTATGCTATCTGCCTGCACCCTGTCTCTTCTCTTTCATTTAACTAATATCATAGCAGCTGTTATATCGTTCAATACGTCCGTTTCCAGGAGTTCGGCGAGCCGAAAGAATCCGAGAAGCCGACCAGCGAGGAGTACGCTGTTGCCAAGTGGCTGAAGGCTAACGTGCCCACCAAAAAGACCAAGTTTTTGAACCATCACGTCGAGTACTTCACTGGTAAGTCGTATACTTTAAGTCGGATTTACTATATACCCGGATAGTAAGAACTTGTGCTATAATTCCGCAAAAGACAACTAATCAGCCGTAGAGATTTTTACTGTCCATGCTGACACTCGTTCAGAAAGCGCTGCTTTCTTTTCGATGCATTTCGACAGTGACTGTCGAGTACTAGGTATGTATTCCTGACTCATTGTTAGTCCTGAGTCTAATACTCAATGAATGAATACACTTTATTGCACAAAATTAGTGTGATACAGTGTGTACGAAACGATTAATATACAATCTAGACGGTGTTATACTTTTCAACGTCAAACGTGCACGGAACTATAACAGAAGTTCGTACAATCCTACCAACTATTTGGTCGCAATTCCAATTTAGTGCACGAACGGCGTTGAGTGCTTGCCGTTAGCGTTGATAATATTTGTCTAACAAAATGTATGTCTCTTCTCTTCTTTTACAAATAGAAACACCAATATTTCTCACACAATTCTACTTCGCCAAATCACATTACAACACTACACACACTCCCCACCACAGCGCCCACGACACAGGATTACCTAGAGTGGTTACTAATCGTAGGCTCGTTATTAGAAAATATGTATGTTTTTTATTAATTTTTATTGTAGTATGCATTTTACTGTACCTTCCATTGTCTATTTGCATACAGTGTTGTCGTGAAATAAATATATTTATTTATTATATATAAGAGGTCACAGGCCCAAGATCCACTGTATAGGCCCAGTACTGACTTATGGTGAAGAATATCATGGCTTCTAAAACAAAACTTAACTTTCTGCCTTAAAAATAGCAATGCTTTCAGACCGAAACACAGAAATGCAAGCTTAATTACAGGCACATAAGGCAGGATGTAAGAAAGTCAGCGTAATTACAGACACGAGGGAGGCATTCCACCTAATAATAAGATGTTTACGATTGGCGACGGCCCCCCCTTCCATCAGGTGGCACGTTTCTCATCTGCTCTCCTAAGAAAACTTTTTTAATTCCTCAGAAAGCGAGGTCGAAGAAAAAAAAATGACACGGCATTTTTTATTTTCACTTCGATTATTCTTCCATCCATATGGATTGGCACCACCCCTGTCTATAGAAAGAGTATCTCTACGTAATATTCCGAGGTTTCCCCAAAAACTGGATTATGCGAACTTATGCTTATACGTATATATAGACCATATCCGCCATCGCTCTGCTATAATCGCGCAATAATTATCGTTTCCTCTATGGCCCACTGTTCTATATAGGTTATCATCTCAGCGTGTTTTGTATAACATTGTAACATGGCATGAAAACTGGACTGGAACGAATCTTAATGTGGATAGATAATGGTTGAATTGAATGGGTGTTTATTTTACATTGAGATGATTGAGATAGCGCTCGGAAGCCAGTTCGTCTGCTCGGGCGTTTTATCGAGTTTATCTTTAGTTAAACAATGAAGCGGGAAAATCCGAGACGGTGTTTCTTAGTAGCAAACATTAAAGTATTTATCATTAAAATATATAAATAAACAATTTTTTTTTGAATTGAAGTGAAATCGTTTATTTAGCGCTGTAAACACCAAAATACAGAAGTATACAAAGTTTAATACATGCAGCACAGAACATCTGGTGTGGTACAGTGCCAAAAAGGGTACACCAGCTCAGCATAATGCTGAGGCAAGCCACAGCGCTGATTTTCAGCTGGCCCCTCAGTGACTGCACGGACGAAGAAAGCAACAGTGTGTGCGTGTTGTGTTGTATGAATGTGTTTGTTTGTATGAATGAGGATATTAGTGTGTATGTGAGGTACTGAGTGTGTGGGAGGGTGATGGCATGGTGCGGGTGTATTTACATGGTATTACGTACAATTACAGTATGAACAGTTTATTGAGATGTCTAATGTGGTCTTGGAATTAAACATTATTTTAACGCCGTCTCTCGTCTCGTCATTGTATCTGGCTGAGTGTGAGAGCAAGGCTTAATCACATTGCACCAAATTTTGTATGGACTTATAGGAATTCACCCCTATCCTGGATATGATCCTCTTATGAAGTCATCATCAAAGCCACTATTTGATCCCAGAAGTTCCATTGCCTAGTTCCTTGATTGTTTTTTGTCCCATTTCGGGCGATTGCTTTTTCTTTATATTTTTATTGTACTGGGATATTTTTAACCTAAGCAGTTTGTATACTGAACATGCTGCCGGGCCAAACAGTGAAGGAAGGCAGTCCCTGAGACGTTACCTTGGACTTCAGACTAATTAAACAAAGGAAAGCGGTCTAAGTAGGAAGATAGGTAGAAGAGAGTGATAACATCCCACTCCAACCTTGACAGATGGGAGCAAGAGAGACAACCCGCATGTCACAAATATCATTTTTTCCATGATTATTTCTGGCTGCATAGGTTCATACATACCTTACAAACTATCATCGTCGCTTACCAACAGGCGAGATCGAGGTCAAATACGAGTTTAGTAGTAAATAAAAACTAACATACATATTTAATATAACAGTAAAAACAGATAAATAAATTTATTGTGATGAGTTGATGACGTATTCAGGTAATTCTTCGTCATGGTTTCTCTGTAACGACGACAAAGCACCCCTTCAGGCCAGAAGTCTTACCTATTATTCCTATTAAAATTAAACGCATTGCAACATTATTCCAGGCGTAAAAGCAGTGGATGCGCTGCTCACATCGAAATGGGCTACGGGCAAGAACCCAGCGTTCACCACGCGGCTGGAGGTCACCGCCTACCTCCATAAGATGCTACTGCACAAACTGTTCCATCGTGCCAAAAAGGTATGTTACATGTTGCCCCGTGCCAAGAAGGTATGTTGCATGTTGCCCCGCGTCAAGAAGATGTGTTGTATAATGCCCCGCACAAAAAAAATATTGTGTGTTGCCCCGCGCCAAGAAGATATCTTGAATGTTGCCCTGCGCCAAGAAGGTATGTTGTAAGCTTCCCCGCGCTAAGAAGGTATGTTGCATGTTGCCCCGCGCAAAGCCGTATGTTGCCTCGTATCATGAAGGTATGTTACATGTTACTCCGTGCCAAAAGATATGTTGTATGTAGTCCCGCGCCAAGAAGGTATGCTGCATGTTGGTTTCAGTTTCAGTTTATTTATTCAAAAACAATATAAATTGTATGCGAATTTAGTAACAACATTTAAATAGTCTACAATGAAACCACTAATAATTAAAATCAATAAACATTAGTCCTACATACGTGGGGCGGTCCAAAAATTGTTAGTCAACGACTTGTTATCAACCTCATTGTTTTACTTTGATTATCCCTTGGAGGCAAAATTTATTACAAACGCCTTGGCCAAATATCACTGGCTGACGAACTTTAGTTATTTTTTAATTAATTGTTAAAAAACATGTCTGTCACTTTTAAATCGCTAAGATGGAGGTTACGCGGGAAGCATTTCGCGCTATGATCTATTATGATTTTAAACGGGTTAACATAAAAGGAATCACATGAAAATTTATTCAGTGTTTTTGGGGAATTGACTCCATCACTTGCCACCATCACATATTAGTTTCGTGGATTTAAGCGTGGTCGGAGCGATCTAAAAGATGACCACCAACGGCAGTCACCCAAGAAAACGTCATCAAAATGGAGTGGCTAACCTGCCGCAAGCCTTCCAGGAGCTGAGTTACGATCGTCCGAGGAGTGGAACGCGTGGTATTATTTTTCACCAAGTCAACGCTCCCGCTCACACGGCGGCTAGAACCATGGAGTTTTTAACCCATTCAGGCGTGCAGTGCTACCACACAGTACATCCCCCTACAGTCCTGGCTTAGTTCCGTGTGATTTCTTTTTGTTCACCACATTGAAGAAATCTCTACGGGGAAGGAAATTTATGACTGCGGACGAAGCAGTAGATCTATTTAGGCGGCTTTTTTTCGACCGTCGATTCGATTTAAGATGATTCCAGTTTCGAATTCGAATTCAAGTTATTGGGCGCCTTTAAGATAAAGTTCACGATTTTATCGTCCACGGTTAACGCTTTTATAATTTACCTATCGGTAGATGGGAAGCGGGGCGGGAGGTGCAATGGCGACCTCTCTCACACATCCAGGGAGCCTAAGTGTGCCGTGGCAACGGTAATACCGTGGACGGCAAAACGCTACCGTCCACGGAAATTTAAAAGCGTCTTCATACATTTCCATACATTTTTCTTTCCTGTTAAATCGGTAAAACGTGCCGTTACCGTGCAAATGTATAAAAGCAGCCATTGGTCTGTTAACGGCACAAAGTTGTTTATCGTTTGATTGCCAAGATTTTAATATTTTTTTAATTGGTTGAATTTTCAGGTGCCGGTAACTGAACAGGAACTGAAAGGCAAGTCCAAAAAGAAGGAGGTGGAAAAGTCGAGTAAGAGTGGAGACGAGAAGGACGGAGAGAAGAGCCAAGCCAGCGCCTGCGAGAGTAAGGTACGGATAATAATTCGTCGTTCTTTCATTCCTTCCATAATAGGGGTAGATCCATAATTAAAAAATTGTGGTGGCGGCCATCGTTACCGAAATCGAAAACTGAAACAGCAATTAGATTGATACAGTACCTATTACGCTTTACACACCCTCAAACTCTCACGCCACCACATATTAAGCTTAGTCACTCAGCCATTTAAGTTAACAAGTCGTGGTTTTCTGTTTCCGACCCCGCTTAATTTAATTCAATTCAGTTTATTGACTAGAATCTAACATTACATTCATCATCATCATCAGCAGCCTGTCCACTGCTGGGCATAGGCCTCTCCCAGGGCGCGCCATTGAGCCCGATCTTCGGCTCTTCTCATCCAGTCGCTGCCAGCCACCTTGCGCAGATCGGCGCTCCATCTAGCAGGGACGCGTCCCACACTACGTTTGCCCAAACGCGGTCTCCACTCCAGAACTCGTCTACCCCAGCGGTTGTCGGTTCTGCGACAGATGTGACCGGCCCACTGCCACTTCAGCTTGCTAATCTTAAGAGCTATGTCGATAACTTTTGTTCTATGCCGGATCTCCTCATTTCGGATTCGATCCAGCAGAGATACTCCGAGCATAGCTCCTTCCATAGCACGCTGAGCGACTTTCAATTTGTGAACCAGTCGCAACATTACATAAGGCCGCCTAAATTGTACTTCACTATTTCCTTTTCTATCTCATGTTTGTTGTTTTATATTTGTGCAATAAGTGTATTTTACTTTTACTTTTTACTCTTATTTTACTTTTACTTTTTTATTTTATTTATTTTAGCGAACTTAACAGCTTTCTTAAAAGTTTTAAATATTTAGGAAGTATTATCACAACGGATTCGCGATGCACGCCCGATATTAGAACCAGAATTTCAATAGCCAAACAAGCATTTAACAACAAAAAACACATATTCCGATCTAAAATATCCAAATCTGTGAAAAAGAAATTTGTTAAATCTTTTGTGTGGAGCATAGCCCTTTACGGATGCGAAACTTGGACCATGACTCAGAGAGATAGACAATATTTAGAGGCGTTTGAGATGTGGTGTTGGAGGAGGATGGAAAGGATAAGCTGGACAGAGAGAGTGACAAATGAAGAGGTACGAGAGTAAAAGAAAACAGAAACATCTTAAAGGCTATTGAAAATAGAAGGGGAAATATGGTGGGCCACCTTATACGACACGACGAATACATAAGAAACCTTATAGAAGGAAAAGTTGAAGGCAAGCGGGGAAGAGGAAGACCGAGGATAAGCTACTTCGATCAAATCAAAGAGAAGGCTGGCGTTGCGTCGTATAAGGAGGTCAAGGAAAGGGCCCTAGACAGGACACAGTGGCGTTTACTACACCGACAAGAGCATAGCTCTTAAATTGAAGAAGAAGAGAACAGCTTTCTACTTAAAACTACACATATATCTTAAACATAAACAGACAATTATAAAGTTCGACAAATTACAATTTTTTTTTATACCGAGCATAGAAGTAAATAAAAGGTGGAAGAAAAAAGACAACACTATGCAAATTAAAATAATCCCAGTTGTCTGTCGCGTTGCTTGTCTGTGAGGTTGAGTATATGTGAGTGTGGTGTAGGTTCTGTGATCAGGAGATATGATGGTTAGTGGTTTGTGGCTGCTGTGGCCGTCTAGTAGCGCTCGGGAAACACGCTTTATAAACTGAGTGCGCGTGAGAAAGAAGACGTCCGCATCACCGAATTTCTTGTCATAAGTAGTGACTATTCTGTGTAGGACAGAGTTCTGAGCGTAGTTGGTGTGAACACAACCAGCGTAGAAGGTCCGCGTGCGTCTCGTGCGAATATTATTAGCCCGAATACCCACCTGTCCGATCAACTCGGAGCTGTCTAGTGAGCCGTTGACGATGTCGTACAAAAGTTTCATATCGGCATTTACAGTACTTAAGTCTAAGGCGTTATATAAAAAAAAAATACAAGCCATACATATGTTCATTTCCCAGGACCCAAAGGACAGCAAGGAGAGAGAGAAAGAAAAGGAAAAGGATAAGAAGAAACGCAAGATCCGTCTCGAGATGCATCTTGACCAAATGTTCCTGGACACGGTGGACGCCTACGTGTGGCTCTATGACCCCATGCCGTGGTACTACTGGCTGTTTGGGGCACTGGTCGTGTTCGGTACCATCGGCGTCTGCATGTTCCCGCTATGGCCCGCTACCGTCAGGTGAGGAAAATGGTCACCATCACTTACCACCTCCATCGTCGTCGTGGCAGTCCCTCGTTGCGAGGATGACTTCTGCTAATCCGTGGTATATTGTTGTTGTCTCTGGTGCGTCTTGGAGTGGCTCAACAACCCGATCCTGGAGTTGCACTCGCGATAATAGTATGATAATAGTATAGTATCGTATAATAGTATGGAATGGAGTGATATCGGAAGCGTAAGAATAGCCATCAAAATGCAACGCAGAGGGCGGAGTTAGGGTGTTACCACACCCACCTGATCGATCGGATCGATCGTAGCTTTGGCTGATCGACAGAACCTTCCTTCTAAGTCGTGTTTATAAGGAATTAATCACATAGAACGACTCTCATGGCAGATTTAATGGGGGTAGTTTGCCATTTCCTTCCCCATTTCACACACTGGTTATCTCAGTGTGCAGGTTTCCTAGAACGACTCGTGGCAGATTTAATGGGGGTAGTTTGCCATTGCCTTCCCCATTTCACACACTGGTTATCTCAGTGTGCAGGTTTCCTAGAACGACTCGTGGCATATTTAATGGGGTGGTTTGCCATTGCCTTACCCATTTCACGTACAGTTATCTCAGTGTGCAGGTTTCCTCACGATGTTTTCCTTCAACGTCAGAGCAGTCGGTAAATGTACGTAAGTCTTTCGAAAAAACCGAAAAATTCATCATAATTATTGTAAGGTATATTTATTTCAAAAGATGTGCTGCTGAAAGTTTCTTGCGCCGCTTCTTTCCTTTCAGCTACAGCACCTTACGAAGCGGTGGTAGATTAAAACATGACGCTGTAAAAATGTACTATAAGGTACTTACAATAAAAAAGTTTGATTTGATTTGACTCACTGGTACATGGCATTTCCTGGTTTCGAACTCGGACCTCCCGCATGGGAGTCCGGCGTCCTAGCCACGACGCCGAGTCATTTCGGTCATCGATGGCGAATTGATAAAAATGGAGCAATCGGTCAGATCGATTTGGTTTAGTAAGAAACTGTCGATCGACATCGGTCGGGTGGGTATGACTATGTGGACAGTCATCTTGACCAAATGTTATGTCTGTTGATTTGTCTGTGACATCATAACTAAAGAACCGACGATCTGCTTTAGGTGCGGATTTTTTAATTTAACAGTAAGTTTTCACCCAGTGTGTGAAATGGATGATGAAGAAGAAAAATTATTGCCACAAAAAAAAAACATATTTAATGGGGAATGTAATGGCAAACCACTCCATTAAATCTGCCAAAAGAGTGATTCTATGTGGTTTTTTCATCGAATGGTCACGGCTCTCATCTATGAGGAAGAAGATTTACAGAAAAAAGTAACCTTTAGATAACACAGTGTTGCATAGGACTAATAACGCCCTCTCCTCTAGAACAATGACGTGACCACTGACAGCGAGCTACGGGTTTTGCCCCATAGGTCAAATATTTTCACACATTTGACATTTCCGCTTCCGACTAATGTATGGGAAAATGCTTTGAGCGCATGCGCCAACTGGCAGACGCGGTTTCCTTATAAAACTTATCTAGCGAGCTATCTACATAGGAGTGAGTTTCAAAATCCTTGATGATGACTTTCACGCATCCATAAAGTTACGTTATGTTAGACGGATTTTATACTAAATCCTGCATTCCGTTTCCAGAAAAGGCGTATACTACCTGAGTATCGCGGCCGCAGCGTTCCTCGTGATGATCATAGCCCTGGCAGCTCTCCGTGTCGTCATATTCTGTCTGGTCTGGATACTGACGCTGTCGCGGCATCATCTGTGGCTGCTGCCAAATCTAACCGAAGATGTAGGTTTCTTCGCGTCGTTCTGGCCGCTTTACAAGGTTAGTTTGAGATGATTATAACCACTTCTATAAGGTTAGTTCATTATGATCATAGCTCTGGGTCTCAGTTCGTTATAATCATAGATCCTGGCTTAATCACGGCATCATCGGAGACTGCTGACTGCCTAACCTGATAGATAATGTGGGCTTCTTCGTTCGGGCCGTTTTACAAGGTTAGTGCGAGATTATAGCAGCTTCTACAAGGTAGCTCTGGATTTAATCATAGATCCTGACTTAATCACGGCATCATCTGTGGCTGATGCCTAACCTGACCGAGGATGTGGGCATCTTGACGTCGATTTGGTCTGTTTACAAGGTCGTGTCTGATTTTTCGTGGCATGATATCATGTCTTTCTAGTTCTATATTCCAAGTATTTCAGCTGGATAATATATCGGTAATAATGGGTTGTGAGGTAGCTCTATTTCATTGTCTTTTAACCGACACTCGTATGAAGAAAGATTTCTTCAATTTCAATATCTAGTCTCAACATGCATTCAGAATGCAGGTAGATCTTATGAAAACGAAGGTAGCTTAATTTCAAATAATTTAAGCCATTGTAAAGATACTTCACACATGAGGCACTCCCAAGTTCTCAAGGTTAGCAGCGCATCGAAAACCTTCTGGTAATGTTATATTACAATGAGTTGAAATAACTTTTTGCTCACTAGTTTTATTTGGACTATGAATACTTTGTCATCTTATGTCAGAAATATGTTACCATTGTCTGCGATTTTGTGAGAAGATGAATGAATGAGCTTTAAGTTGTTGTATTTGTGGATATATTATTATTGTATTTAATATATTGTGTGACAAACATTTGAATTCACAGTGTTTTAGTGTCAACTTTATTACTGTGCAATTTTTTGTAATAATAAATAATTAAATAAAAATCTTACCGCACAAATAAACTTATTCTTATCCATGGGTTGTGACAAATATAACAAAAGATTTTTACCACAATTTCAGTATGAATACCGCGGCCCAGGGTTAGACAGCGACAAAGCGGCCAAAAACAAGAAGAAACGCAAGAAAGACAAGCATTCCGACGAGGAGGGTGACGAGAAGAGCGAAGAAAAAACGCCTCTGATACAAGAGCAGCCCGTTGATACCAGCGTCGCGCCGACAGAGGAGCTGTCCGCTGAGACAGACTCTCTGCTGTCCAGTGAGGTCAAGTAAGTATACCAATAACCTACAAAACCTTTAGAGGCTTTCTTGTGTTTAGACACAAAAAGAAACGTTAGAAATACAAGCATTATGACGAAAATACCCCTCTGATACAAGAGCAGCCCGTTGATACCAGCATCGCGCCGACGGAGGAGCTGTCCGCTGAGACAGACTCTCTGCTGTCCAGTGAGGTCAAGTAAGTATACCAATAACCTACAAAACCTTTAGAGGCTTTCTTGTGTTTAGACACAAAAAGAAACGTTAGAAATACAAGCATTATGACGAAAATACCCCTCTGATACAAGAGCAGCCCGTTGATACCAGCATCGCGCCGACGGAGGAGCTGTCCGCTGAGACAGACTCTCTGCTGTCCAGTGAGGTCAAGTAAGTATACCAATAACCTACAAAACCTTTAGAGGCTTTCTTGTGTTTAGACACAAAAAGAAACGTTAGAAATACAAGCATTATGACGAAAATACCCCTCTGATACAAGAGCAGCCCGTTGATACCAGCATCGCGCCGACGGAGGAGCTGTCCGCTGAGACAGACTCTCTGCTGTCCAGTGAGGTCAAGTAAGTATACCAATAACCTACAAAACCTTTAGAGGCTTTCTTGTGTTTAGACACAAAAAGAAACGTTAGAAATACAAGCATTATGACGAAAATACCCCTCTGATACAAGAGCAGCCCGTTGATACCAGCGTCGCGCCGACAGAGGAGCTGTCCGCTGAGACAGACTCTCTGCTGTCCAGTGAGGTCAAGTTAGTATAGGACGGTATTGGGCTCTCCTTCTGTGAAACCGTTATGGTTCGGAAGGAGACCGCCGAGCGGGATCGGGAGAGGGCCGACCCCGCGCGCAGACGGAGACGCCGGGGCGCCGGTGACGCGCGTCCTGGTCCGTCAGCCCTGTAGTCTCGGGCGAAGAATAGAGCCACGGTAACTCCTGCCTGTCGTAAAAGGCGACTAAAAGGAGGGATCAGGGCCGCGGGCGGTCAAAGTGGGGGCTTTGGCCGTTCATTGGCGGGCGACCCTGGGCAAGGCACGCACGCTGCTGTGACGGGAGGAACCGGGAGGTGGAATGTTCACCTCCCAGGAGGAGCCTAAGGCAAATGCTAGGAGGGCACCGGTGCGTTCCACTGGAGATCCCGGAGCCCTCCGATATGCACGAGGCCGGCCATCGAGGGGGTTTTAGTGAGTAAAAATCTCACATAACCCAGTCTCTCCCCCAGGAGGCTGGGTATCTTTCGAAGATTTCCCCCCCGTTACCACAAAAAAAAGGACAGTATTGTGCAAAATGTAATTGAATCAAAGACGATTATAATCGTTTTTTTAGTCTAACTTATGTTTTAGTATTATTATAGATTTATCAATGTAGATATTTAATTTTTATATATTTCCCTAAATTAATTACATTAAGTAATTTGTAGTTTTAATTACAAATTATTAAAAAAAAATTTGCAAAAGGAATTATTTACGCCAAACGTGGTGCTATTTTATTATTTTGGATTCAAATATTTGAGAGGGGTTGTGTTGGTTGTTACCTACTACCACTATACACAAAAAAATAACCAACTCTTAGATACATTTTCCATAGAAAAAGTCGAATGAATGAATACTCTTTATTGCACAAAATTAGTGTGATACAATGCGTATAAAACGATTAATACAATCTAGGCGGTGTTATCGCTAAAAGCGATCTCTTCCAGACAACCTTTTAGTGGAGTAATAATAATTTAATGGATGTTTCGTCTTTATTCGCAACTGTCAAATCTATTGTCTCGTCTAAATGTCAAAGTCGCCGTCAGCCAGTCATAGTCTATGCAAAGGAGGCTGGACGCCACAACATCCCCACCTCCAGTATTGGAAGCCAATACTCTAAACTGTCGGAGAGCGGACGTCCAGCCTACAAAGCTTGGTCACTGGTCGTCGGTACAGTCCGGTCTGTCCCGTCTGCACGTCAGCCACCCTGACCTGTCCATCCTTGCCAGGGTACACTTTTGTGATGATCCGGCTCGAAGGACCACTTTTGTTTCGTCTTTATTCGCAACTGTCAAATCTATTGTCTCGTCTAAATGTCAAAGTCGCCGTCAGCCAGTCATAGTCTATGCAAAGGAGGCTGGACGCCACAACATCCCCACCTCCAGTATTGGAAGCCAATACTCTAAACTGTCGGAGAGCGGACGTCCAGCCTACAAAGCTTGGTCACTGGTCGTCGGTACAGTCCGGTCTGTCCCGTCTGCACGTCAGCCACCCTGACCTGTCCATCCTTGCCAGGGTACACTTTTGTGATGATCCGGCTCGAAGGACCACTTTTGTTTCGTCTTTATTCGCAACTGTCAAATCTATTGTCTCGTCTAAATGTCAAAGTCGCCGTCAGCCAGTCATAGTCTATGCAAAGGAGGCTGGACGCCACAACAATGGAGTATATTATATAGTATGTATATCAGTCGCTTCGACAGACTTCGCTTTACATTGATTGCGGCGTTATCAAACCTAATAACATCCAAACCCATATTTCAGAGAGGACCCCAGAGACGAACAACTAGAGACCCCACCGCCAGAGAAACACTCGGAATCCGAGTCGGAGAACAGCCAGCGATCGTCCACCGACCGGGACTTCGAGATGGTGGACCCTGGTGATGTCGACTTGGATCCTGAGGAGTCCGAAGATCAGGGGTCCAGGGACAAGGTATAGGCCGGTTAGTGCTAGCGCGCTGGGTTAGGGCTCTAGGGTTCTGGTTCAATCCAAGGGCGCGGGCGCAGTGGGGGATCATAGTAGCCATAATCCCCGCCTAAATCGGCGACTACTGTAGTTACATATGATCATTGACCGCTTCGGCGATGAACGACCTACGGTCATCGACCTCCGTTGTTTACACTTTGACGTTCGCCGAATGCGGTCAGCGACCTGGTAATTCACATATAGCCGGTGGCCGCCTGTGGTCGGTCAACGGCTATATGTAACCGCGCCTATAGAAAGAACCTTAAGGCTCAATTTACATAGCCGCGGAATGGAATGGAAGCGAATTTTCGCAACGTAATTGTACATAGCATAATGAACTTTATGTCAATTGTGTAACATACAAACTAAATGAAATGAATGCGCGAGGACTCCCCGGAAGACGCGCGACCTCTTTATTGGCTCGTATTTAGTTTGTATGTTACACAATTGACATAAAGTTCATTGTGCTATGTACAATTACGTTGCGAAAATTCGCTTCCATTCCATTGAGCCTAAGCTTAAATTAGTTGCGACCTCCTATATGACCGACAGTAATCTAGGGTGTAACAAAAACCCTCTATAGAGCCAAAAGGGGGGTGTTCAAGTATCCATAACTGAGCAGCTTCCACTATGGGGCCAACTCAGATATCGGGGAAAAAACCAGCTGTTTGTTCCATACAAAAGCTCAATATTGTACCTACATCAATTTACTGGACCCGCATGCTGCATCGTCGACCTCATCGTCGCTTACCATCAGGCGAGATCGAGGTCAAATGCGGGTTTAGTAATCAATAAAAAAAAAGTATGAAACAGCTGATTTTCTTCGCGATTTCGGAGTTGGCCCCTTAGTGAATGTTATTCAAAACAAGGGTGTAAAATCACGGTTAAATTTTTTTTTTTGAAACGTTGCATTGTACAAACGTTGCATTTATATTTATAAACTAAATTGTATCTAGTATGTAGATATTGTAATCGAAAGGACTTTGATGTGAATAGATCGTATCGTACAAATAATGAAACTCTACGTAGAGCGATAAAATGTATACGTACTTTTACGTATTTTACAGTAACTATGTCGCAGTTACTTGACACTTCGTGAAGTGCGATCAAAATCGGCCAGACCCGAATCGTTCTTTTACGTATTTTACAGTAACTATGTCGCAGTTACATGGTGTAATTTGACACTTCGTGAAGTGCGATCAAAATCGGCCAGACCTGGATCGTTCTTTTACGTATTTTACAGTAACTATGTCGCAGTTACATGGTGTAATTTGACACTTCGTGAAGTGCGATCAAAATCGGCCAGACCTGGATCGTTCTTTTACGTATTTTACAGTAACTATGTCGCAGTTACATGGTGTAATTTGACACTTCGTGAAGTGCGATCAAAATCGGCCAGACCTGGATCGTTCTTTTACGTATTTTACAGTAACTATGTCGCAGTTACATGGTGTAATTTGACACTTCGTGAAGTGCGATCAAAATCGGCCAGACCTGGATCGTTCTTTTACGTATTTTACAGTAACTATGTCGCAGTTACATGGTGTAATTTGACACTTCGTGAAGTGCGATCATAATCGGCCAGACCTGGATCGTTCTTTTACGTATTTTACAGTAACTATGTCGCAGTTACATGGTGTAATTTGACACTTCGTGAAGTGCTATCAAAATCGGCCAGACCTGGATCAGAGTTTTGGGTCAAATCCTGATTACTGAATCAAAATAGACTACAAACCACAAGATGTTAAGATGGAATGTACAATGGATTATTTTAATTAAATACCGGTAACCGATACCGTTTTTAACAAACACATTTAATGTATATTCTACCTTCCTCGCATGCGTTCTTTGTTCAATTTGCATGTGATGTAAAATATAATTCAGGTAACTGCTCGAAAGCAGTTAATGTAAACAGTTCCATAAACCAGGACCCGAAGTTCCTGGTTTATGGCACTGTTTACTTTAACGTAGGCTCGGACTTCACGGGTCCGGTTCTAGCCACGGTTCGTTTCGCTGCAACCAATCATAATGCGCCGATTTTAAGTGGGGAGGGCGGAGCGCCTGTGATTAGTTGCAACGAACCGAATCGTGTCTGGAACTGGACCCGTGAAGTCCTAGCCTAACCATTCCCATAGTTTAGACTATTGCCGGAATGTAGTCTATGTCTCTCTATGTCTATTTAGAAGTCTACGATCTTTTCTATCTAGGTCTTCCTTTTCTATTTTCTTTTTATTTATTTTATTATAGTATTTCGATCAATAGATAGAATAAATATTATCTATTCTATTATTAGATAGAATAGATTTTATCTATTCTATCTATTGATCATTATAATGACTAAACAGGGACCGAGAAGTGTTACCATAAAATTGAACACAAAACGCATGCGGATAACGTAGAATCTACCTATTTTTTTTGTAAAATAACGGTATCGGTTACCGGTATTTGTTTAAAATAATTTATTGTACATTCTTTCATTCTCGGGCGCGTGGAGACTAATTACCGTCACGTTTAATTCCTATCAATTTTAATTTTAAAGTGGTGACGGAAATTACGCCTGCTTTTGAGAATAACCGACAACCATTGTTCCGTGACGGAAATTAGGAACACGGAAATTTGAGAATTATTATGCATGTGCTTCAAAATATATTCAGGTAACCCATTTCTATACCTATGATCGACAAAATGATGATGATGATGACGCATAAAAGATACCTAGCCCAGCGCGTTCTTTAAGATTAAGACAGACTGTAGACCAGTTCTTTAGACCACACGAATTTAGGTTAAATTTTAAGTATTTCTCAATCACGGCTTGACTGTTTCTAGTTGAACATTTCCGCTTTTTTTTATTTTTTTTATATCGTGAAATTTTAGTGGTATTTATTTTACAATTACAAATCATGTCTACACCGTTCCGGTGGTGGGGTGGTACAAAATGATCCTTTACAAAGTGATTCAAAGTCAAATATGGAACAACCTGTTGCAAAATAAATTACGTAATTATTATTTTTGCGTGTATACCAAAGTTCTTTGACAAAAGTTGTTCAGCTATGGACCATGAATCGCTCTGTAAGATATCAATAAAGCAGTAGCTTCCGCCCTGTGTGAAATTAAAAATCTTCACCTAGAAACTCGTGATTTAGTTATAGGTAGGTGATCTTAGACAAATTATTAATTGTGCTGTTTTAATATTTATGCAAATTATTTTGCGTCAAATATGTATAGGTATTTGTTATGTCCATTATATCGGTTCTTTTTTGTGAATTTTGGTGCTGTCTTATATCACATGCATCACTGAGATCTGTGCATATTACATTATAGATTTATTTCTTCAAGTTAGTTTACCTAGTCCTAGTGGTAAAAAAAAATCTGCTTCAAAAAAATTCGCTCAAAAACACTGTCCAATTTGCCTAAATTCAAACAGTCACATTTACTCATTTATAGTTCAAGATAGATAAGTGTTTATTTAATTCAAAAACAGGCCGTGTCTCCAAAAACGCTGTTACACAGAAAAATAGATTGTTTACATTAAACAAGCGCGTGTTTCCACATGAGCTTACCATGTCGGTTTGTTCACTTCAGCTAAGAAATTGTTCACTTGAACCAAGAAATTGTTCACTTGAACCAAGAAATTGTTCACATGAACCAAGAAATTGTTCACTTGAACCAAGATTGTTTACATATACATAACTTCCCGTGCGTGGTAGGCAGAGTTGTATTAGGTATTGTTCATCTTTACCTTGTCTTTCAAGTAATGTGTCCAACTGAATAAAGTTGCTTTGTGGGCTCAAAATCAAACAAGCTGTTTTTTTTTCAGTGAAATTGAAACAAACAAATTACGAAAGTCACCGAAATTTTACTCAAATCATTTAATCAATCGTTGTCTCTCTCTTACACACATATTATACATAATCCTGTATATAAACGATTATATGCTACATATTATATTGTAATGTAGATTGTAAACGCACAAAACAGCGATAGGACGGATCCCTATCGACTCACACTTGGCCATTATTTTACTCTCGCCTTATGCCAACGTAGTATGCATAGATCTTAGTTGCGCGTGATTATAAATTGTGCATTTTGTTCCTCGGACATATCTATGTTTTGTAATATGTAAATACGGTTCTCGTATCAAGATCTTATCGGTGTTAATAAAATGATGTGTATTAATGTTAATCAACGGTAATTCAATAAAACGAAATGCTCTTTTCAAAAGATTTTTATTAAAAAAAACACACTACTACTAACAAAAAACACACTACTACTAACACACTACTACTAACAAAAAACACACTACTACTAACACTAAGTTAGTAGTAGTGTTCGCTACTTAATCGATTAGTTTTATTGTATAAAAGTAAAATTATAGTTTACAGTGAAGAAAACACAATTTCTCTTATGGGGTGAAAGTATCCATCAATTTGAACAAATGGGTCGATAACACAATACAATACAATACAAATATACTTTATTGCACACCCGGGACAAAAACAAAACGTACAACATAAAGAGAGGTATAATACAATGTGCAGGGGGCCTTATCGCTTTAAGCGATATCTTTTAGTCAACCTTCACGTTTGAAATTCGGACGAAAATAATTCCATTCCATACAAATTGATTAATAAATCCTTGAAATATCGGTTATTCGTATATATGAAAATTTTGAAAGAGTCAAGAATTTTCTCCCGAATTCCGTTTTCTTTTTTGTAAAATTGATCTAAATTAATGGGTACTTCATCCCCCTGTATAACATGTTTATTCTAATCTACAAGTTGCCGCGTTTATCTTGTTCTATTTCTATGGATTCGAAGAGTGTCTTGAAATTTCCGGCTCCAAAACCCTGGAAAATAAAATTATTTCTGATAAAATGTATAAGGCAAAGCGTTGTTGTGATGCGTAGTAACAAAGACACCAGACTTCCGCATTGGAAGGCATGTATCCGCAGATATATTTTCTAGATATGGGACATGTATGAAATGACAGCTACGCCTGTAGCATCTATGAAGCCTCTTAAACTTTTTGTGTCTGAGAAAATAAAGACATCAGCGCCAATATGGTGACAATCGAATTTAGTTTTAGTCAACCAACACTGGTTACGGCATAGACTTCTGCGCCAAAATGGCGGAACTCAATTGGTTTCAGTTTTAGGGTTACTTTGCATTCTTATATTATTTCTGGACATTTCTAGGTAGTTGAGGTAGATCCTAATGCGAAGGATCGCCTGGGGTGGTACCACCCTCATCTATTTCTGTCGTGAAGCAGAAATGCTTGCAGCTCTGTGTTTCGGTTTGAAGGATAAGAGAGCCAGCGTAATTTCCAGCACATGAGGCAATCCATCTTAGTCCTCAAGGTTAGCAGCGCATCAAAAACCACTTACCATCAGATGGCACGGTTGCTCGTCTGCTCTCCATATTTAATAACAATTAAAAAAACCTATTATAAATGTATAACTTTGTAGGTACTCTACTTCTACTCACGTTATGATTCCTCCTCTGTATAACCTCCAAGAACAACGTAGGTCGATCCTGCGTGTTCTTCGTAAAGATCTGCAGCAGGTATCCATCATCATCGTAGTCTATGAGGATATTGAGGCGCTCCAGCACGTCAATGCTCTCTGCCACGGAGACCTTGCTGTGCTTCAGTTGTTCGCGGATGAGAGTGTAGTACTTTGATGGGATGGTGAGGAATTCCATGCCTCGCTCGCGGAGATTTTCGATCTGGAAAAAATATTTATCTCAAATATGCTCGGAAATGTGCTCAATACATTCGAATGTTGAGCCAGGGAAGTGTACATACTTCTTGTCTCGAAGCCAAATACCTTTTTTTTTAAATTGACGACAGTAATGGATTTTCATACATCCTTACCGGCTAAGGCTACGAATCCTCTCTTGTCTTTTCCTTTTTGAAATTCGAATTGTAACATCAAAACGCAGTGCGGTGCGGACTAAAGGCAACACAAGCAACAGGCTGAGGCAGTCCCCTTTTTCCGGTGCTGCACACCACTTTCATCAAACTTAATTACTTTTGCATATTTATTTTTATAATATATTTGTTTAATATTTTTTTTTCTTCTGTACCGAATTATTTGTATGTGTGTATCGGAAATAAATTATTTCAGAGATTTCATTCGATTACGTGCACCGGTCGCGCGTCACCACCACCAGTGCGAGCAGCTCCAGCTCCTACTAACAACGACACTTCTTTCCTTTTATGGACGCCTAGTACTTTCGACTTGGAATTAGTATTTGTAATGTGTTTTTTTTATTTCCTCGCAATTTTTGAGAAAAGCACTATACAAGCATCGGCCGAAATAGCAATTTTTGACCTTGTTCCTTGTTTCAATATGATGCGCGGCCAGTAATGGCTAATTTCGTGGCCTCTGCAGTAATGTACTTATCATGATTTTAGTTTTATAGACGAATTGCAGAAAATGAGTTGCTTTGGTACATGGCACTGCACGGTTTCGAACCCGGACCTCCCGCATGGGACTCCGGTGTCTTACCCACTGTGCCACCGACGCTCTCTCTCTCTAGGTACTTACCTACAATTTGTCAACTTATCCTAATTAGATCTTCTTGGGTACATTTTAGCAACTTACTGCAGTAATAATATCCTCTGTATTGATAGCAATGTGCTGCACGCCCGCGCCGCCATGATACTCCACGTATTCCTCTATCTGGCTCTTCTTCTTGCCGGCTGCCGGCTCGTTGATGGGCATCTTGACGTTCTCTTCGTAGTTGGCCATCACGGTGGATCGAAGGGCTGAGTATTCTGTGCACACTTGCTTGTCGTCTACTGACCAGAATCTGGAACAGGAGATCGATTCCACTAAATAGAATCTTGCATCGTTATGACGTGTTTCATATGCTACTCCACTAACGATCCAATTTCTGTTAAGTTCCGATGGAGTCAACGATAGAACGAACAGTAACGTATTTGTGCATTCTAATAAAACGTTTAGTTTATACTGAATCGCAATTGAACGGTAACAAAACGCTTCAACTGTCAAATATAAGGGTTAGTCCATCTAGTTCTACTATTAGTTCTACGATAGAACAAAATGGACTAAAAAAATCCAGACTGTTCTACTGCTCATTGCGATAGAACAAACTGACAAAAAAAATCCATTTAGTTCAACTGTTCTACGACTATTAAAAAAAAAATTTAGTTTAAGGCTCGAACATAAGTTCCTCCCAAGGTACTTTTGTCCGATCGATAGTAAATCGAAAGGTGGCAGTGGTAGAGTTATGCGTCAGCAGAATGGGAGTTGGTGTCCAAATAGAATTGGAACGAAAACTACATTGAAATTTAGGCGAATTCGGCTCCAGGCCCGTAGTAAGAAATTGAATTCGGGTTAAAATACAACGAACAACACATCAGGCCTTATACCCTTTAGTACTTTGTCGCTTTGACGAATTTAACACCTATGAATGTCAAGGAATCATAACAAAAACTTTTTGCGGCAGAGTTTCCAGATTTTTTGCGGCAGCTTGATTGTGTCTTCCACTATACAAAGGTTTCCGTCCTTGGTACCCCCTTCCCTCATGAATCCTCAACAGGTTTAAAAAAGAAAACCGTAATAGCGCTATTCCGATACATTTTTTAAGGAATACAAATAAAAAATGTTTTGGAAATTTCAGAAAATCGTAAATAAAACAATAGATCTCCAATTATAGGGCTGTTCACTTCATCATTCTTTTAGATTCGTCACAATATTTAACAAAAACGGCTAAGAATCAGACAGTGTTTAACAAAATGCTGTGTAAAATAATTCTTGTTTGCCTCTACACTCTCTCGTACAGTGTTCCTGTTTGAGCTACGTACCTATGGAATTGCAGGCACCTTTCATACCATGTGGCTGCTTCTTCCATGCCATGATCAGGTTGATTCCCCACCACGTGGTCGATAAAGTTGATCTCCACTTTAGGCCTGGAAATTCATAATACACATGTATATCTGCTATAGTTTACAGAGTCGCTTAGAACATAGCCATATAATGTAGCCCTGAAAACATAATAAAACCCTGAATTAGTTAACTATCGAATTGTCTATGTTTTTCATACTCTGTGCAGAGGGTCTGGGGTAGTACAGTCGGCATCTAGCTAATATAATACCATCTGTCGAATATTTGCAATCTGAAATAGACTTTAATGCATTTGACATTGACTTCAAAGGAGATTGGGCGCTTTTGGACCCAGGGCTTCGCCTCCAACTAAACATAGTACATTTGATAGATCTCACCTAGGACTACATCTTTCGTACATCCTAAGTAGTGTGAGCCAGGAGCTAGGGACCACCGTCTTTATATTAACTCGCTCTGATTTTTGTTTGTAGATTTTTGACAGATGTTATAGGTACTTTATCTAGAAGCCGACTGTACCTTTTATCTAATTCTGTCGTAAAGCCGTAATGTATGCATTGCTGCTTCGGTTTGAAAGGTAAGAGAGTCACCGTATTTACTGGCACATGAGGCATCCCATCTGTGTTTAATTAATGTTGACATCAAGTTTAAATAAAAAAATTGTGTAATTTTTTTAAATTGAGACATTTCAGTATAAATATCGATGTTTTTGTTTTGTTACCTTTATTATTATTTTGCTAATTTATTATGATTGATTAATTATATTAACAAAAATTTGTACGCTTTCGGGCAGAATATGGTGATACTGAAACACAATGTAACATCTGCATTACCCATATTTACAAATAAATGATATTTCTATTTCTGTTTCAAGATTATAGTGAGGTGAGACTTCTATGGGCTATGGTGACCACTTACCACCACTCTTGGTTTGATAATAAGTGAATGGATTCGGTACTTACAAGAATTTGTTGATGGGATCCGGTTTCAGTAGTCGGTATCCTGGTAAAAATGGACCCTTATATTTTGTTCGGTCTACTAAAGTGTGTGTGTTATCACCGTACTGTGGACAAAAAGGAATATTGTATTATACGACAAGCTTTAGCTTAGTAACTCGTACATAATAAATCAAAATCAAAATGTTTTTTATTGTAAGTACCGTACCTAATAGTACATTTTTACAACGTCATTCTGTTTTACTCTACCACCGCTTCGTAAGGTGCTATAGCTGAAAGGAAAGAAGCGGCGCAAGAAACTTTCAGCAGCACATCTTTTGAAATATATATATCTGACAATAATTATGAATACAATCATATATATACACAATGTGCAGAGCTGGAGCTGAATTTAGGACCAAGCTTCTTTATCATTTAAGTAATCTTTTATTTTATTATTGTCATCAACCTATTAATGTCCCCACTGTTGGGGCACAGGCCTCCCCTTGTACATGGGGTTACAGGCCTTGATCCACCAAGCGGGCCCAGTGCTGATTGGTGGACTTCACAGGACTTTTAATTTCCTCAGACATGCAGGTTTCCTCACGATGTTTCCTTCACCGTTAGAGCCGTCGGTAAATGTACGTAAATCTTCGAAAAAATCGGAAAACTCATTGGTACATGGCATTGCCTGGTTTCGAACCCGGACCTCCCGCATGGGAGTTAGGTGTCCTAGCCAACTAGGCCACCGACGCTCTTTTTTACAATACGATTTATTTTATAATAACCCTTTTTACATAAGGTCCGTCTTATGTGGGTCTTAAATTTTTTCTCTGTCATATTTATTACAGTATCAGGTATCTTATTATAAAACCGTACACAGTGACCCATAAATGATGTGTTAACTTTACTTAATAAATGATTATACCCACATAATCTTTATAGTTTACTCGTTTTGACATTTTAATTTGTACAGACGCAAGTATTTTGAAATTCATCCCTATGTAGATTGCTCGCTAGAGAAGTATTATAGGAAAACCGCATCTGCCAGTTGGCGCATGCGATTTGAGCATTTTCCCATACATTAGTCGGGCACTGAAATGTCAAATGTATGAAAATATATGTCGTGTCAATTCCGTGGCTCGCTGTCAATGCTCGCGTCATTATTCTGCTAGTAGTCCGATTTCTGTGGTACAGACTTTACCATGGTTCATTTTAGTTTACCCGCTTTGACATTTTCTATGGAACAGACTTTACCATGACAAAGAAATGATACGACTTTTGCTCTTACCGTCTTCAACTTGGCCATCCTAACGACACCATATTCATCCTTCTCCTCCCAGAGATCCTTCACCACCACGGCTCCCTGCCTCCTGGCATAGTCGAGGATATAGTCCAAGTTCTCCACGTGGAATGCCACGTCCTTCACGAAATCCCCGTGGTAGGCCACTTCCTTGACGAACTCTGTCTCTTCGGGCTCGTATTGTGCTTGGAACACGAAGATAATCTGAGAATAACATCAAGATAATGGTAGGAAAAAAATATAAATTCCGATTTTTTAAATTTTGGTAAAGTTAGTCATACGTTTTACTTTTTTTTTTTTAGTTAGACTCCTTTGAAAGTTACGTGAAGAAAATATGTAGATATCTGTACAACAGCTAACAATACGATTGAATGGGCGCGGATTTTACACAAAACAAAATGGCTCATGGAAACAGAAACCTTGATAGATGGCTTGATAGGCCAAGAAGCGATACGAAATGAAAATGTATAGAAAAATAACAAGGACTTACCGAATTGTAGTCTAAATAATTCATTAAATTTTTAGGAACTGGTTATAAGTACCAAATAAAAAAGAAATGTAGAAATAGGTAATTAGGTAAGGTAATAAAAAGGCTAGGTAATTTTTACAAAATATATTTTCTAAGTTAGTTTTAGTTTTAATTTAATTTCATCTTTTAATCGTTATTTCTTTAGTTTTAATCTGTTTCGTAAGTAAATACCTCGTTTCCATCAGTAGGTAAGTAAAAGTGCTTACCTAATATTGCAGATAGGATATCGGTCTATTATTTCATCTAATTACTAGTCTAATAATCGTACCTAAAATATAAATAATTATAATAAATTAAACATGTTTACCCTTTTAAACAGGTTTCTTTTCTGATTATTATATAACCAAGGACATATACTCACGATGCAATAAATGGCTGATCAAAACCGGCTATACTACAATTTGCTTAGAAATATTTCGCGAATGAGAATTAAATTACAGGTAAAGTAAGCATAATAATACGTAAGCGACAAATGTACCTAATCTGCCTTATTATGGTTATGGCCCTTTCAATTTTCTCTGTCTATAAGTACGACAATAACGAGAATAACCCCAGAAACACTTCTACCCTCGAAATCTCGGAAATCTTTTTGGCTCACCCCTTTCCTTCTTATCTTATGATAATAATAACCCACCGGTACTTCGACCCTTAAGGATCATTTTTTGTGCCTACCCCATTTTACATACTGGTCATCTCAGTGTGCAGGTTTCCTCATGATGTTATCTTTCACCGTTAGAGCAGTCGGTAAATATACTTAAGTCTTCGAAAAATACGAAAAACTCATTGGTACATGGCACTGCGTGGTTTCTAACCTCCTGCATGGGAGTTTGATGCCCTAGCCACTGTGCCACCGACGCTCTTCACCCCTTTCCTTAATCTCCTCCCTATTCCTTAAAGATGCTATAAATCGTCCTTGGTACATGTTCTTCGTCGTTTCCTCATTGCTGAGGACCGAGGTCACATGTTATGGTACACCACAGGGTTCTGTCGTGCGCCCGATGCACTTGTATACGATCGTTTGTTGCCTTCTTCTTTTGGTCAGATTAACGAGTCAGGAGCTCGCCCTAACGTGTTCTTGCCCTCAATTTGACCCAACATGGTACTATAAACTACACTCTAACCTTGTTCATCCTGACGACTTGCGAGGTGATCTTCCGCGAGCCAGTCTCCAGGCCGCTAAATGCGAGCGGCTCGAACCCGAATCTCGTCACGAAGTAACTGGCTGCCTGGACACGGGTAAAGACTCGTCAGTTTTACTTATATTATAATCTAAGTAATTATACTAGGTTAGTAAGTAGACATGACCAAAATTTGAGATGTTTCAAGTGGCCAGTTCGTGTTATCCTCTTGCACGACGACACAATTTTAACCAATATTATTTATGCTAGGCTAGGTTGAGCAGGTGGAGCCTCAATAGCTCAGTTGGTTAGAGAACTGCCACGGAACGGCATGGTCGCCGGTTCAAATCCTGCTCGCGGTCGTAAGATAAACAATAAACAGATGTTTAAAAAAAAAGTACTGTAAATTACGTCCCGAGTACCGTAGTACGTAGGTACTACTCAAAATATAAGTACCTACTTACTGTGAGTTGCATGAAATATCCTTAAAGTCAACTCTTCTTTAAAATACATACATGTTAACCCTTTCTAACTCATAGCTCTAGATAGAGATTTTTATTATATTATATTAGATAGCTCTAGATTCAGAGTTTTCTTAATTAAGGACGTTTCTTGCAACTCTCGGTCACCTACCAGATAACTACGTAGTCAGACTGATTTTAATTTAAATGGGGAAGTTACCTGTTTAGCATTGGAGACCCAAAACGTGAGATGATCAAACGCGAGGAACCGTCCTGCCTCCGGTTTTCTTCCTTTGTCCGTGTACGTCGTCTAAAAAGGTAAAAGTAAATTGGTATTTTATTTTTTCTTAGATATTATAAGTTGCATTCTATTAGATATTTATGTATTATGAATGAATACACTTTATTGCACAAAATTAGTGTGATACAATGTGTACAAAACGATTAATACAATCTAGGCGGTCTTATCGCTAAAAGCGATCTCTTCCAGACAACCTTATTATTTGTACATATAGACTGTTATCGCTATTACCATTTTATAATTGCGCAACCTACCTTTTCATGCCGAAAAATACTCTACCTCTTTGCGTGAGGTCCGGCTTCGAAACCATGCAATGCCATGTACCAATGCGTTTTTCCGTTTTTTTCGAAGACTTACGTACATTTATCGACTGCTCGAACGGTGAAGGAAAACATCGTGAGGAAACCTGCATGTCTGAGGAAATTAAAAGTTTCCGAAGGCATGTGAAATCCACCAATCAGCACTGGGCCCGCTCGGTGGATCATGGCCCGTACCCCCTTGTGCAAGGGGAGGCCTGTGCCCCAACAGTGGGGACATTAATAGGCTGATGATGATGAA
The DNA here is from genome assembly GCA_947369225.1 of Hofmannophila pseudospretella. NCBI lineage: Eukaryota > Metazoa > Arthropoda > Insecta > Lepidoptera > Oecophoridae > Hofmannophila > Hofmannophila pseudospretella. The sequence continues at coordinate 3,420,932 of OX376324.1, forward strand.
AAGGTTGTCCGGTCTTCCAAACGCTCTTAGCGATAAGAGCGCCTAGATTGTAGTAATCTCTTTGTACGCATTGTTTCACACTAAATTTAAGGTAAAAGGTACGGTACTTTTACAGCCTGCCGACGTCAATATTTCCTGAAACCTATAACCTTGGGATCTTCAAGGCCAGAGTGAATAGGCATTTACTGGACCCGCATGCTCCATCGTCGACCTCTTCATCGCATACCATCAGGCGAGATCGAGGTCAAATGCGGGTTCAGTAGTCAATAAAAATAAAATAAATAAATAATAAGTTTTCGTGCAATAAAGTGCATTTATTAAGTTTTACGACAGAAAATAATCTACCAAAAGGTTGTCTGGAAGAGAATGCTCTTAGCGATAAGACCGCCTATATTGTAGTAATCTCTTTGTACGCATTGTTTTACACTTAGTTTTCGTGCAATAAAGTTAAAGTTTGTCAACAGTTACAATTAAAGTGACTCGTAATTACTTACCATTTTGTGTGTTGCCACTTAATTTACCTTCACGATGATTTATGAAGTATTCGAGTAAATACTTCTTGCACAGATAACCTTTTCAAGTGAACAGCCGTGCGACACTAAAACGGAGGGAGCCCCACACGATCTGTTTTATAATCGGACCACAATTCAGGAATCCATACATTAAGCTTCAAAACAAGATATATACTTAACTTAGGCCGCGTTCATAATCGTTCAGAAAAATTACCCCGAAACGGGGATGAGTTCTGAAGTTCTATATTTACTGGGCTTCTGAATGATATCCGTTTATACATTTACCGACTGCTCTAACGGTGAAGGAAAACATCGTGAGGAAACCTGAATGTCTGAAGAAATTAAAAGTTTCCGAAGGCGTGTGTAATCCACCAATCAGCACTGGGCCTGCTCGGTGGATCATGGCCCGTACCCCCTTGTTCAAGGGGAGACCTGTGCCCCAACAGTGGGGACATTAATAGGCTGATGATGATGATGATGAATGATATCCAGGTATTATGAAGCACCTTTTTCATTCTATATATCTTACTTACTTATACTGTATTGGGAATTTTATATTTCGAATAGAAACCTTGGTTAGGTACTTAAAAATAATCTTATTCCATCCATCCAGCAAATAGATTTCTTTCTCGAAATCATTTCCTCTGCCCGAAGGTTGCCTGGAAGAGATCGCTCTTAGCGATAAGGCCGCCTAAATTGTACGTCACTATTTCCTTTTGTATCTCATGTTTGTTGTTTTATATTTGTGCAATAAAGTGTACTTTACTTTACAGATTTGTTTGCTGTTTTACAAAATTAGACGTCTGTTTTCGTTTCATTATAAAAATCTACTAACAATAATAACTTATCGTGATTATTTGCCCAGGTGGTAGTGCATTTGTTTGATCTGATGAAGGTACAACACAACACATCAAGCTATACATTTGTTTGATCTGATGTAGGTACAACACAACACATCAAGCTATACATTTGTTTGATCTGATGTAGGTACAACACAACACATCAAGCTATACATTTGTTTGATCTGATGTAGGTACAACACAACACATCAAGCTATACATTTGTTTGATCTGATGTAGGTACAACACAACACATCAAGCTATACATTTGTTTGATCTGATGTAGGTACAACACAACACATCAAGCTATACATTTGTTTGATCTGATGTAGGTACAACACAACACATCAAGCTATACATTTGTTTGATCTGATGTAGGTACAACACAACACATCAAGCTATACTTTTGTTTGATCTGATGTAGGTACAACACAACACATCAAGCTATACTTTTGTTTGATCTGATGTAGGTACAACACAACACATCAAGCTATACTTTTTAGTACTTTGTCCATTTAACGTATTTGGCACATCCATAGGAATGTCAAGGAATCGTAGCAAACACTTATTGCGACAAGGTTCCAGACAGTACCTGCTGCTTGTTGTGCCTTACTCTGTACACGAGTCAAGATCCATTGTTTGTCTCATTGTTCACAGCATGTGTCGACCAGAATCTGATGACAATAATGGTATTGGAAACTTTTATATGGTATCCATATTGTACTTGGAATAAAAGATATATAAAAAAAGATCTTAGATCTTAAAGTCGTATATTGTCTATTCTTTCCGGCGTGACGTCATCCGTACCATGGTCCCATCTGGGGATCTTAGATTATAATCTAAGCTGGGGATAGATAATCTAAGAAAATGATATAGATATATTGACAGTTGTCAGATTAGTGTTGCCATGTGAATATCTTATTCCTACTATTTATTGTAATGTAATGATCTTATCTAATTACGGTGCCTCGATCTCTACTAACGAAGTCAATACGATGGACTCTTAAATGGCCTGGAAGTTTAAACTTAAAAGTCCATTGCATAGCATACCACGTCCATAATCTCCGAGGGGGTAGACAGAGGAACCACCTGCAACACAGGAACCACCTTCATCATAGGTAGTTCCGGGAACTGCCTAAAAGTGTTTCGCCGTAAGATTTGGTGGACAAACGTGATAGGTGGCGAGCCTATTGCCGTCTACTAGGTGTAGAATAGTTTCCACCAAAGACCCTAAGTCGCCTCGTACGACACCCACGGGAAGAGTTGGGGTGGTGCTATTCTTTAAGGCCGGCACGACACGGTACAAAAGTCCAAGACTTGGATTTATGCCCTAAATAGTATAATAGTAGTGGCTTAAAATAGTTTTAGTGACATAGCCTAATATAGTTTATTTAACAAAACTGTAAAACTTTTAAGAAAAAAAATTATTATTATTATAAAATATTATTAAATAGGGACGACGTGAGCTGATTACTGAAATATTAAATTAGTACTAAAAATGGTTAAGGACGAGTCGAGTGTCGTACCTTGGGGATCTTACAGGGTTTTGCTCCCAAGGATCCACCACTGTGCACACAGTTTTACGTCTGAGGCGGCGTCATGATGTGGTGCGTAGAACCTGCTGAGCCGTGCCTCCAAAGCACAGTGTGACTTACGATGTCCATTTGGACATAAAATATACTTAAGCCGATATTCTATAGCACTGTCTTCACGTACCTACCTACGAAATCGTTGAAGATAAGTTTTTTAAGATTAAAATGGTAACATGGAAATGGGCAGGACACTGCTAGATCAGGTGCGGCCGATGGACCAAAGTTATAGATCTGTCGCTGATGTTTAACGAAATCTATTCGAACAGCAACAATAAGCCATCGTTAGACTTATTTGATCCTAGGACATTAGTTTTTAAAAGACGGATTGAGGATGTCCTCATGTGAGCTATCCACGCATCTACTTTATAATTTATATTTTTCAGTAGTACCTATTGTTATTTTTTGTCATTACATTTACTAGTATTTTTTGTTTTCCCAACTCAATTTTGTACAACAACTAATTTTTCACTTCCTAACCATGCTGTGTGTACACGTTAAGGGTTACGACGTAGCTCATAACTTTATATCGATTTTTCTGTAATTTCTCTGGTTGTAATCTGTTGTGTTTACCTGACAAATAAATTAAAAAAATTAAATTAAAAGATAGTGGTTCAGTAGCCAGGTGAACAAACGACATCATCATAATTGCCTCAAAGACTGGTTTATGCAACTTGTTTAGTATTGGAGATACAATAGAGGAGACTCAATTAACCCCGCATTTTGAAGTTGACATGGGCTATTAATAATGAAGTAAGTAGGTAGGTATCTACAGCTAAGTTAGATGACTTGAAGAATTAATTACGTTAGCATTTTCTACACCTGGATGTAGTTTTTACTTTAAAACTTATGTGTTTATTTCTTAGTTATACCAATAGGTAGTCCGTGTATGGGTAGAAATTAATTTATATAATTTTATATGATTTTTAATTGTAATATATATTGTCATTTTACTTATTTTTGACTTGTATTTTGATATCTAAATATTGTTAAATTAAGTAAGTGTGGAAAATCTAAATCCATGCTATTTTTTCCTGAATATAAGTAATCATGAAGACCATGGTAGTCTATCATAAAATTGTACGTATTTTGTCCATAAAGCAACCGAGTACCAGCCCACTGTGCCGACCAGTCGATAAACAAAATGCAAATGTGATTCGATATAGAAAACAGGCTCCGAGCGCCGAGTAAGCACAGAAACGGGGTGGCGAGTACTCTTGACCTACACTTGGATAACACCACAATGATATAACCAACGCTGTTTAGGACTTATGCAGTAAATACAATGGAACTTAGTATACTTAAGGATAGTTAGTTTGTGGAGTAATGTAGAACGAAGATGAGCCGAAAGTTTTGGCCATTTTTGAAGGGTATTTAGCACTGCGCCGGTACATTTGTAAAAAAATTTTATGAAAATCATGAAAGAATTTTGTCATCCAGATACGAAGTTATAACTTCACAATTAACCTGTTTATCCCATTGCTTATTAATTTTGTTATCTTTTATTATTGAATTGAATTATCCATAAATAACAAAAATCCCTCTTCACTAACACCCTGAAAATCGATCAAAATATTCAATCGATATTCACAGTACGGACATCAACAGCATAGCTTCCAATAAACACTCAACTGCCTCTCATTTAGCCAGTGGTTCAGAATAAATTTTATCAGCGTACGCGCTCTCTACCCCACGTAGTATTGGTTCGATTCCGGCATGGATCGGTTGCCACTTTACATAGCAACTTATTTCAAATCATTGCGCAATTTATTTCATTTTATGTTTCTAGAATTTTCCATGGAATTCTATTAATTGGCATTTGGGAAAAGGTGGCGTGATTTTTGATGATATTCAATTAGGTATTAGTCTCTATTTATTTGGTAGGTATATAGGTTATTTTTTTCTCGAAACGATTATGAAGTATATTATCTGATACTATTGGAAGTGGTAGACCTTATGTCAGGGGCGCCTGGGAAAGTACCACCCTTTACCAATTTCTGCCGCAGAGCAGCAATGCTGTGTTCCGAATTTAAAGTTAAGAAAGCCGGCCTAATTAAAGGCACAATGTGACCCTACCTTAAGTCCTCTAGGTTAGAAGCGCATCGAAATCTTCATAGTGGCGGATCCAGGGGCGGCTATGGTGCCCAGGCCTGTTTTTCGTAACCAACCCTTCACTCCATTTTTTCAGATCCCGCGTAGAATTTTGGAAGAAAAAATAAGATTCTTAAATCAAAAAAATCGCATTGTCTTTATTTTCGATATTTTTGTACAAAGTGACGTAAGATTAAGTAGCTTTCACGTCTTCCTTCTTGATTTCTTCTTTCTTGGTCTCTTCTAACTTCTCTTCTTTCTTGTTAGGAGCGTCCAGGAGTTCAATGGCTTCGAACACCCACTTGTAGTTCATGGCCCCAAATCCCTGCAAATAATATTTATATAAGTTCTAGTTACGTCATTGGAACGGTATAATTCGGCAAGTGAATTGAAATACAAGTTTTTAATATTTTAATAAGTAAGTACATATTTGCAAAGATGCATATTCACTTATTATCTATGGCTAATCAATTTTTGTTTTACTTCTTTATCAAAAGTTATTAAAAAACGTTTTATTTGCACATAGTAAATAATACCTAAATAACAAATAGTGAATAGGGCTATTTATTGGTATGTGAAATCGGACTTCTATTGAATTTACAAAAGGCAGGATAGGCCACGATAGCTCAGTTGATTAGAGCATTGCCAAGGATCGGCACGCCCTTCTAAGATACAAATCCTGCTCGCGGAATTTTATTCAACCTTTTTCTAATTTAATTCAGTTTACGAAACATAATTTCTTAAAGTCTATAATCGTAGCATGTGAGATAGATAAATACGAGATAGTATCACAAGATAAATTTTGTGATACTATTGTTGATAAATCAACACAAACAAAAAATCATGAACTTACTCTATGATTCCTTCTCTGCAATATCTCAACGAACAACGTCGGACGCGGTTGCACATGCTTGGTGAACGCCTGAAGCATGTAGCCTCTCTCGTCGAAGTCTATCAGAATGTTCTGCTCCTGCAGAGAGTCTACACTCTCGGCCACTCTCACGGAACTGTGTTTCAGCTTTTGTCTGATAAGATCGTAGTAGGTTGGTGGCCAGGTGAGGATGTCTGCGCCTCGTGCTTTGAGGTTACGCATCTGAAAACATCGTAGGTATATCGTGAATTACAAAAAAACCTTTCTTTTTAAGTCTGGTATTATCTGTATTTAGAGCTCTGACGTAAAAAGGACAAGTATTTCAATGAAGATTTAACTTGACTGACGGATAATTGGTGCCCTAAGTTGTCTGACCCCTCCCCTGATGTTACCCGTAAGTTATCTGATGTAGCCTAGTCTAGGCTCCGGCAAAGACTATACTTATATACCTACAGATGTAACAAAAAAACCTGTAGGCCGAAACAGTTCAGTATTGAAACAAGTTTTGTTCTACGACTTTTGGAAAGACATGACCAAAAATAAAAAACCGTATTGTTATGTTAGGTACGTGAAACAAACCCTGAGTGACCGTGACTCACAAAGATCAGAAATAAGCGATACAAAGAAAACCCCACCATGAAGCCACACCACTGGATTAACTGTATCCGGCGCGTTATCCAATTTCGCCACCGTGGTGGTCAAGTCTACCAAAGACTTTGAAATTGACCTGAGGGCGCTAGTGTTGATTACTACCCAGGAGCACATCCATATCTAAAGAAAGGTTGTAGTGATATCTAATACAATTTTATTCGATTCATATCACTCAATATATATCAAGGAATGTTTATAGACAAGTGGTACCTATTTTAAGTATACTTAGGTTAGGTTAGGCAGCTTCCAATCGGCTTCTCTGAAGTGCCCTGACTCGATCAACTCACAGTGTTAACTATGTCGTCGGTATAGAGAGCCACGTGTTCTACACCCGAGGTCCCCAAAGCCTTCACGAACTCGCTGGCTTTACTGGTGGGACGCAGCCCTTTGGCCGCCTCGTTCATTGACAACTGCAAATAAATCACATACAAACTCCATACAACCTATACAAATGCCATACAACTCATACAATAAAAAATTTAATTTGATATCCAAAGAAAGTGAAAAGTGGACTTTTTTGGAAAGTAGACATTTTGAGACTAAACAATTCGGTAAGTGGACCATTTCAAATAAACGAGAAGGTCACGTAGTCATGGCGTTTTAAATAAATCCCTCCCCGCTATAGCCGCTAGCTATCATCGTTTATATTATGTGCTGAAATTAACTTCTTTTCTATCTGGATCTGGTTTATGGAGAATGTTATGATAATGCCATGGAAAATGGAAATGAAAGAACATACTATAGTACGCGACATCCCAGAAATGCCGGTTTCTAGTATGGGCATACGTACTAAAAACCGGCATTCCGGGGTGTCGCGTACTATACATGACATGATATAGGCCCGGACACCTTCGTTCCTTCATGTTTGTTATTGAGGATTTGCACGACTAATGTCCATAATACCAACTTAGAAAAATGACCATTTAGAATAATGTCCAATAATCATAAAAATGTCTCAATTATAAAAATGTCCGATCTAAAGTTAGGTCTCGGACCGGTTTTTGTCATGTTTTATGTGGGCCGATCCCGGCGGCACTGCAATGCCGGGCCGACCCGCGACGGGAGTGGAGCGAGCCCCGAACATCCCGTCTGGATACAAAAATCAGTTTAATATACTGGTCCCTCTGTGAGGGAACTTTCAGATATTAAGCTGAAAAGAACAGATACTACACTTTGATCTTAGCCAAAAGGCCGAGAAGCGATAACTAAAAACTATAATTGAAGAGACGTCATTAACCGTAGGAAAATCTGAACACCGCGGAGTACATTTCCTATGTAACCGTCCAGTGACATCTAGCGGATATTTCGGTGAACTAAAAGTAGCTGCGCAAAACTCAAACCTGTCTGACTGGAATTTATGAATTATGATATTGACGACAAATGACGTATTTGGCGAAGGGTAACAAAGTGATAAGATAAATTAGCGCATTTGTTTTGATTAGTAATTGATTAGATGTTTTGAAAGTGGATATGAGTAAGATTGAAAGAGGGACGCTGAGGTGATTTTGGGCACATAGAAAGGATGAATGAAACTATAATAACGAAAGCATAAGGAAAAGTCAAGGTTGGAAGGGGGAGGGGGATATAGAAGGACGTATAGTACGCGACATCCTCGGAATGCCGGTTTCTAGTGATATGACATATACGTTTGGAATATTATCGATAAATATATATTATATGATCTATCTCATAGATCTATGATAGGAAGGAATTGTCGCGTTATAAGTCTATTCTATGTCTAAGCTGTGACTGCCGTTCACAGGGTTATATTTGCCAGAGATTCGAACAGTTTGCGGACGTTCTGAAGAAAGGGTGAAGAAGCGAGAACGGTAATGAGGATCATAGGATGCAAGTGGAATTCTTATATCGTAATATCGTATTATGTATATACTTTTATTTGATATTATGTATGTACACACTCACAAGAACCGTTTCGTCCGGGTTGATGACAGAAGCAGAGTTGATGCAAGCATACGGCACCAAGTCGTGTTTGTAATCTACGCACCAGAATCTAAGAAAATAAGCGAAAGTTATTTATAACAAAAATACGTAGGTACTTAAAATACTAAGTATTTATCATTAATGAGTCTAATTTATATGGTGATTTGTGGCATTTATCGGTTTTGGTTCTAAACCTAATCTAGCAATTTAACCAAATAATTCAGGCTATGCAATAAACTGAAACAAAAACGGTGACAAATCCGAAAGGGAACTAACTGAAAATATTTATTATTACTTTTCAGAAATGCCAAAACTTTTTGGTTACAAAATTAGAGCTGAAAATTGGTGAACTGTTATAGGTGGGAGGAGTCCAAAGAATTCCAGAAAGTAATTAGAATTGGTGCGTGATTTTTTCTAAATTTGATGGATCCTTAATATCAGTTATACATAAAGATCTTTACAACTATTGTTACAATTACCTGTGCATATTAAGGTTCCTCTCGTACCAAGCGACGGAATCTTCGAGCGTGCCATCGGCCATGTTGCCTTCCACATGATCTATGAACGCCAAATTAGTTTCAGGCCTGAAAATTTACCTTTCATCAAGTTTCATCTCATCAACTGCTTCTAAATTAAATATTAAAGACTAACCAGGAATATATTAGAGCAGTCAAGAGGGCGCCACTTGTACTTGAAATTCCGAAACATTGCGCATTTAAATAATATATTTTTTGGTCGAGTTTAGATTATGCATCGTTTCTCAATCTTTTTAGTATCGCGATCCACTAACACAAAAAAATATCACTAACTTTGGGGTTTGCTGGAAGAGATCTCTCTTAGAGATAAGTCACGTCCTTTGTGCTTCACATATTTTTGTCTAAGTTTGTAACATATTCTGTATGTGTACAATAAAGAGTTAATATCTTAATTATAAAAAGCTAAGAAAAAACTTCCGACCCGCTCACTATAATATTTTAAAGTGATTTAACGTTTATCAAAGTTTTACACACTAACGTGACAAAGAATGTTTTCACTTGCTACAAATACCGAACTACAAGACATGTGTAACTCCTTGTTCTCGTACGGGTCTTATTTTTAGGACATCTTGCGACCCCCCTATATTCCCCTATTGGTCGCGACCCCCAGGCTGAGAAACGATGGATTATGCAATCTCTCTATCCTATGATTTTCTTGATATCATTGTAAATTTCCTGATGACGATCTCGATCCTATCGATATCCGGCTCGAAGGACCGCGCTTGCGACTTGAGCATTATTTAGAAAATCATTATTGAACCAACCGACCAACTTTAGTAATATAAGTTCAGTTTTCTTACAGTCACTTGGTTATTTATAATCGGTTGTAAAGCCGATAATTTACTTACAGCAGTTTATTTACCCCATCATCTTCTGCGGCTTTGTAACCAGGCAGAAGGATCCCAGTATACTTGCTGCGGTCAATTAGGGTATGGGTGTTGTCGCCATACTGTAAAAACAAAAAGTAAGTACCTGTACCTAATAATATTCTAATTAATACACAGGTACGACGTATCTAAACAGTATGGTAAGTACCTACATATTTACTTCCATGGTTACTATGGTTAGATAGATAGAATATTAATTTATGTTGTTGTTGTAGGAACGCGCTATGTGAGGACGTGGAATGACGTAATGTCAGTTGTATGATAGAGAATTAGGGAAAAGGGGAGAACTTGTACCACGCGGGATCCAACGATGGATGTTTGGAACTCGTATATATGCGAACACCCAGGAAAATTTTGATAGCGCGTTCTACACCGATATGAGTAGGTACTAATCGTAGTGGTGCGTCGTGCGTCGCCACATTGTTTACGTTACTTATATCTACCTACAACTACTTAGAATAAACTACGTTTTATTCTAATAAGTATGCAGTAAGTAAACACTCATGGTGACCCATTAGAGGGAGTTTTGTTTTGTCTCACCGTCCGCACTACAGCGTATCTAACGGTCCCATCAGCGTCCTTTTCCTCAGTGACCCCCCTCACCACCTCGGCTCCCCCCTCCTTGGCTCTTCGCACCAGCTCCTCCAAGTTGTGCACTTCGAACGCGACGTCTTTAACGAAGTCGCCGTGAGCCGCCAAGTCTTTGCCAATCTCGTGGTTGGAGTTGGTCGGCGACTCGAAGACTATGGTGATCTGAACATAGCATTATTATCAGCCTGCTTTCCTTCTTGGGTGAGATCCCAAGAAAGAAAGCATAGCCTGTGGCCAGTAGAGGATAAGTCCTCCCTCTCTCAAGTATAAGTGATGGATGAATTGATGATTGTTTTGGGAACAAAGCAGACAAGAAGCGATAGCAGCGCCACGTAGTTTCAATAACATAAAGTAGGTAACTTGGATGAGTGAGAAAAATGAACACGCATCTTTTTTCCGGTTCAGAGTGTATCCGAATATTTTATTTATTCTTTAATTATGTTGTCATCTCTTTCATAATCCAGGTTTTAGAAAGAAACAGATGTGAGGGAATGAAATGCCATTGCTTATTGACAGTGACAATGAGAAGTAAGGCTACGTTCTAAAACCAGTTAAAATTATTCACGTAACAGCTGTACATGATCCATTGCTTGTATCAAATAGAAGTTTGATACATTTTCTACTGATAACGCGGTAATGGAACATTGACAATTGTCAACGTGAATTATTTCAACTGGTTATGGACCGCTCTCTAAATACATTGATTTTTGCTCGCGCTTGCTTACTGTTTTTCTTTTTGCTATAATATTTTTCGTGATATCTAAGAATTTCATGAGTAATAAATGAATATCGTTCGCAGTTATCTTTTTTTTATACCAAGAGCTATCGTCCGATCAATTTCATACGGTAAGATACCTTTACAATTTTAGAATTACAGGTTAGAAATAAATAGTTTTTTTAACGAAAATTACTTTATAAGTGTTCTATTCCTTTACAGATAGTTCTTTGTTGGCTCAAATGGATTTATCAGCAGTGAAAACCGGAGCGAAGAGGATCGTATGGGTGGATTTAGAGATGACTGGCCTGGACATAGAAAAGGACCATATTTTGGAGATAGCCTGCCTCGTGACGGACGCGGAGCTGAATGTACTGGCCACTGGCCCCGACATCGTGATACATCAGCCTGATGACGTCCTGAGTGCTATGGGACCCTGGTGTCTGGCACAACACGGTGAGGTATTGATTATATGCAAAGCTTCCTTTGTTACATAGTTCATGTTCAAAACCTAGTGAGGTTTTGGTGAGAATTTTATTTTGATTGTAGCCTTTGTAAATTATTACTGTTTTTGTTAGATATCCAAAATGGTGTGATTTTATACAATGAGTTCCAATTTAGTAAAAAATGTGTTTTTAATGCCTTTAGCACATTGCAGTGATTTTGAAATGGAATCGGACCAAATCTATAGAAACCTAAAGAACTGAAATATATATTTTGGCTTTGGTTAATTCCATTTCAGAATCGCTGCAGTGTTAAAAGCATCAGTTAATCCAAAATTACTGTTCAGTTAGTTCTGTTCAGTTTTTTGTATTCACTAAAAAAATATGTTTTGTTGAAATTTCTATTTCATAAATAAATTACTTATTATTTCAGAGTGGTCTGACGCAAGCTAGTAAAACCTCGAAGATTTCACTAGAAGAAGCTGAGAAACAAGTCTTGAAATTTGTCAAAACGCACGTCCCTGAGAAACGGTGCCCGTTGGGAGGTAACAGCGTTTACATGGACCGTCTGTTCTTGAGAAAATACATGCCTAAATTTGACCAGTATTTACACTATAGAATTATAGACGTTAGCACAATTAAAGAGCTCGCCAAGCGCTGGTATCAACGAGAATTTTCAAAGTTACCACCAAAATCGTTCAAACATCGATCTATAGATGACATACTGGAGAGTATAGCGGAATTAAAGTATTATAGAGAAAATATCTTTAAATCAAAGCAAACAGAGATAAAGGATTTACGAGAAAAGATTTTGTAATGTGTTTATTTAATTTCATTAGAAAAATTCTGTATTAAGCTAGTAAATAAAGTTGTATGGTCACCTTGTCGTGTACCAGTCTCTAAAATTAAATTTTCTTAGTTATTGCTACTTACCTTGTTCAGTCGGACAGCATAGGATATTACTGTTCTACCTTCAGTGGGATCACGGACCGCAAGTGGTTTGAAGCCAAATCTCGTTACAAAATAACTAGATGCCTGAAATTAAAATATTTTTAAATCCTTATCAAAAATCCTTTTCAGCAAAGTGTGTTTTGTAATCGCTCTTTTTCCAAAAAAGCAACGTCTTTAAGTCTTTTTCATAAAAGCAACCAAGGAGAACTTATTTGAATTGAAATCAGAGCTGGCAGATTTTACAATAAAAAAATGTACACGGAAATATAATCCTGAGTAAGGTTAGGCGGTACTTCACGCCGGGACAGCTTTTAAACCTTTACCAAGCTCAAGTCCGATCGTGCATGGAGTACTGCTGCCACCTGTGGGACGGCTCAGCTAAATACCAACTGGCTGCCCTTGACTCAGTGGAGAAACGCGCTAAGCGCCTTATATGTGACGAATCGCTGGTGGAAGCTAGACTGCAAAGTCTGGAACATCGGCGCAAGGTTGCCTGTCTATCGGTATTTTATAGGATACATTTCGGAGAGTGCGCATCGGAATTGCACGACCTAATTCCTAATTCCGCCTACGGACTACCAGGCGCGGGGAGGGGTTCCATCCTTATGTTGTTGATATCCCATCTGCTCGTACGAAGCGATTTGCTTCTTCGTTCATTATGCGAACGGCTAAGAAATTGAACAGCCTGCCGGCGTCTGTATTTCCCGAAACCTACAACCTTGGGATCTTCAAGGCCAGCGGCCAGAGTGAATAGGCATTTACTGGACCCACATGCTCCATCGTCGACCTCATCGTCGCTTACCATCAGGCGAGATCGACGTCAAATGAGGGTTTAGAAGTAAATTTAAAAAAATACATTTCGTTTCCCTGTTAAATGGTGACGGTAAAACGTGCCGTTACCGTTCAAAATTATAAAAACAGCCAATAGTAATCGACGTAAACTAAGGAGATGGGACAGTTATATTTTTTTTTAATCCTTACCGTTTTTGCATTTGCCACCCAAAATATGAGATGATCGAAATTCAACACTTTTCCTTCGGCACGTTTGGTATTATTCTTGCCTTTCGTCATTATTCCCTAAAATTAAAAACTTTTATTAGGTACTCTAAGATAGCTTCTAGACTAGAGAAATGAGACGTTATGGAGTTATTTACGTATTATACTGAATTATTTACTTCTAACAAGTATTTATAGACTCTTGGATAAACGTAGAGCCGCGGGAATTAAAACTAGTCCAAATGCTACGTGATTGGAATATACAAATCAATCAATACCTATTATAAATTACTAGATAATTAAAGTGTTGCGTTGGTAAAATAACCTTTAATAAAATTACCTGTAGGTACCTACCTACGTCATTATCAACCCACTGTACGAAGTCAGTCACTGACTTCAAATCTATGGACATTTAGTGACTTCAAATCCTATGGATATTTACCGACTTTAAATTTTGAGATTTCTGCCGCTGGGTGAGGTCTGAATTCACCTCATGAAACAGAGTTGGTTTTTCGGTTTCATGACATTGCATGGTTTTGAACCCGGACCTCTCGCATTTAGAGGCCGACCGGCGCCCTAACCTCTACGCCACCGACGACGCTCACAAATAGTTCTATATAGGTACGTACCTAATACCATTGAATTTTACTAAATTAAACATTTCGGTTTTTGTAAATTACATAAGTATAAAAAAATACTTACGGCTTATAAATCCGTGTAATAATTATGTGCGTTACGCGTTTCACTTAGTACACTTAAGCGTACACTGCAGTTTTTTTATCCGAAATCGGTTTATTTATAACATCTCGATATCTTTGGCTAAAATCTAAAATATTCAGTAAAATATTAATATCTCGTGTATTTATTAAACTAGGTACCTAACTATGTAGTTTACCATCGTCTAAAAAAATTAAGTGTCCTCTTTTGAACTCTATTGAAATGTAATAAGATGGTAAAGTGGTCTTATTTATTATTGGAGGATGGTGTTGGGTATACATACTTATTGAAAACAGACTTGTTCTTTGATGCTTATCGTAAGGCAATGAAACAAGTATGAGGATCATCTATTGAAAATATTATGCAATATTATTAACAGCTAAAAGCAATGGTTCTCAACTCAATTAATGGAGTATTTACACTAAATCAGATATGGAAATAATTGGAATTATCCTGACCAGGAAAATAAAAACACTGTCACGATACTGGTTCTTTTATAATCTATTGAACTTCTATATTATAAGATCTATGTTATGGAGATCAATGAAAAAATAGTTTTATTTAATTCCGCAATTCTCGGAAAAAGTATCGGAGGCTAAGATCCACTTCGAGTCGCTGTGCCAGCGGAGAAAGTAAGTAATTCCGCAATAGGGCAAGGGATTTTATATTTTTTTCAGGTCAAGTTTTAGATGCTAGTCACGTAGTTAGTTTAAGATTGTATGGGATTCTGGGATCATGGGATCCCCTTCCCATCCTATACCATAATAAAATAATCATTAATGTAAAATTTACTATTGTATTGATGATTTTGTTATATGGCGAGGGTGAGAAAGATAACTTTTGGTTGAAAACCAATGGTCAAGACAGATCATATCGGATATCACTACGGCATTTCCTTGAATTAATTGCTTTTTTTATTGCGTATCAATATTTTTATCAGCTGTATGATCTAACTTAGGGAGTTTGTGTTTCTTATTTCTGAGTGACCTTAAGTTTTGAAGGCAGTTGAGGTAAACCGGTAAATAATTACTTCTAGTTTTAATTTCATAATGCAGTAGTTATTAGTAATAAATACCTATAACTAAGTGCCTATACATAGATAGTACTATATTTGTTAGGTCAATTGTGCCAGGAGATTGTCAATAAGTTGTAACTAGTAAATACAATCCTAATCGTTATCTAATGCGTAGTTTCAAACTCTTCAAAGAATACAAGTTCGTATTCTTATGATTAGTTAACCATCAATTGCTATAAGCTTCGTTTCAAGTAACGTTCTTAATGTTAAGGCTTCCTTAAGTCTCGTGTCATCTCTATCTAGAGGAGCTATAATGTAGAAAGGGATAACATATATTTTAAAGAGTTAGTTAAGGAAGTTTCATGCAACTGACGGCAAGTCTAGCGACATTTCTTTTTCAAACCATAGCGTAGGAAAGGGACAGTAGGTTCTGAGGTTGAATTTTATTATGGTTATGGTGGATAATTAAACTTAATGTTCCAGTAATAAAATAATTTCTTTTTATTCAATATTTTTACATACATTATATTTACATAAGATCGCAGGTATATTCATAATATAATGGAGTATTTCATTAGTTTGCACCTATATTTCGTATAAAACACTTATTTCGCGACGGTAAGGCACCTCTATGGAAGCTTATCATCTAAGTATTTCTAGGTCAATCTCTGTCCATGGTCGTAAAATTACAAAAAAATTGATTCAAGATACATAATACAGTAAAATCGGATAAAAGAAAGAATATGGGTAGTATGTATAAAAGTTGCAATAAAACAAGACATGTTTGACCAATTGATTAAAATAGGTAGGCACTCTAATTTTATTTTATTTACAATAAAAATTACAATTCATTTCCATTTAATATGATCACAACACTAAATTTATATGTATTATTTATAAATTTATATGTATTATTTATAAATTTATATGTATTATTTATAAATTCGACCACAAGCGAAATCCATTGAAAGTTTCGAGGAAAAAAGGAGGTAATAGTTTTACAATAGATGTCAATACAGGTTTATTTACATTACACCCTGTGTCATAAATAATAATACGATGGAACGGATTCCGGGGTAACTGCTACCGTAATGTTTTTGATAGGTACTAAAACTAAATGAAACTCACGCTCATTGTGTTCTCAATTTTTTTTAATTATATTTAAAATGAAAAAGTTTAGAGCATAGGGAAAAAGGTTAAACGCTCATTAAATATTTAAAAAAAAAACAATGTGTAAGTGAAAGGGACGATTCGTTTGGCTACGATTTAAATTAAATAATTGCTCGCTCTCTAAATTAAATGGATAAGAGTGAACGGAACGTTTCGTTTAGCGACGATTTAATTTATCGAGTGCTACGGTAGCACTACGAGTGCTACGACAGCACTCGCTAAATTAAATCGTCGCTAAATGAAACGTCGCGTTCACTTGTTTTATCTACTTTATTAAATATTTAATTAATAAACGCTTGTATAAAGGAAAAAAAAATGAATAAACGTGATAGTTTCATTTAGGTTTAGCTTCAGATTTAGCGGCCACACAGGAATCGACATCCATATTACCTTTAAATACCGGAGAGACTAGGGAAATCTTTCAATGGATTTGGCTTTCAGAAACCGCCGTATGACTTCCATCTATCTATCTAAACAACAGGTAACAACTTATCTATTTACAAATAAAATAAAATTACATTTACATAATGAAAAGGAAATGCATGCAGTTAGATTAATATTTTATACTTTGATATAAAAAAGTAGAATTTAAATAATAGCAACGTTTACTGAAATCGTATGACAATATCATTGCGATTTAAGTTGACATCCATGTAAAGAAAGCTGTTTTTGCGCGAAGGCCGCCTTTAGCGATGATTGCTAATCGAAACGCTCCGCTCATTCATCCATTCTCATTCTTCCATTCATCATTCATTCACAGTCTAGTATATGATTGAGCGTGACAGTGTCATTTGGTTTATCTTTAGATTTGGCGGTCCTGCGGAAAACGACGCCATTTTGATTAGTGTATTAGATTACCTGCTACTGTTTGCCATTTTTCTCGACAGGGTTGGCCGCGGATTAGGAGGTCAATATTATAAAACTCAGTTAACAGATTTTGAAAAACAATATGAGTTTTAAACTACGATTAGGAATAGTTTTCAGGATGGTGCCACTGAAACTTTTATAATCTGCGTTATGGAGATCACTATGAAAAAATAGTTTATATTAAATTTCGCCACATGGCGCATGATATTATATTCTTAGTCGAGTTTTACATTATTAACAAAAATGAAATTATTTTAACGTAGGTACTCATCGATAAATGAATAACTTTTGTTACATGACTTCCCATACGCAATAATTCACCAAGCGACGTATAATAAAATATACTTAATTAATTTACAAAAGAAAAGAAATATTAACAAAGTTAATATTCTTATACCTACCTACTAATTTGTTGCAAAAGTTGTTCAAATATCAATGTATATTTTTCACTAAAATGTTCCACTGTCAAGTCAATATAGAAAATAAAATCAAAATTAAGTATTTAGGGTTTTCTCTAAAAATGATACCTACGATGGCTACGATGATACCTTCATTCCAGTATTTTTTTATTTATGTATTTCTAACAACTACAACGATGCATTTCCATACCAGGGTAGCAATTTATTACCGTTTTCAAAGCGATGAAAGATAAACAGAAACAGTGCTATACCAACGCGATACCATTATCTCTGTTTAGCACGCCATCTCATGATAATAATATAATTTTATCGTTTTAAGAACGGTAATACTTAATAGCTGCTACCCAGAACTTATGAGAGAATAGCTGCTTACTAACTAATATGTAATGTAAAGGGAGGGGTACATTTACAAAAGATTAAAATAAAGGAACACAAAGCACTTACTAAAGGAAGTATTATCTAAAATAAAATTATACACTGTGGTAGTTTTGGTATACCAGCGGGCTGTCCGTGAAATGAAAATGACCTCCGACACACTAGAGTTTTCGACTGAACCGAATTTAATATATCTACGTCGATAAATCTGCGTAGAATGAAAAGGTCCACATTTCTTTCTACCGGTTCTTACTAATTTGGCCTCTGTTTCTTGACCTTTTCCGTCGAGTTCAGTCTGCTATGTGCTGAGGTCTAAATGTAAAAATCTGAGATCAATTTACAAAGAAGATTCTCATTGGGACCAATTTCTCAACAAAGCATGATTTCAATATTACTTGCTGTGGAAATTGGCCCTCAGTCATTTTTTATATAAATTACATATAAATAAAATACACAAAATCCATTCATCAACACATATCGTTTCTATTTCGAAGTATAACTTCATCATAAATCAAATATAAAATTGTGATTATCAGTAGCTGAAATTAGCCGCAACCTTTTAAATTACTTACATACCTACATTGTTAATCGATTTTCTTTTTGTTATATGAAAATACGAAGGGTAATGTTTTTCCCTTGTAACTGAGTTAAAAATATACGTTGTTCATTTCATACTCTTCACAGAAACCAAAATGCTACGATACTATTTTCTGCAACGACCGTCGTAATGTCGTTTCGCCAATCTTACAACAATTTCTCCTAGACTTAATGAGTCCTGATCTGACTGATAGATATTAAAAAAAAAACACTTCCTATTGTGTAGTCAGGGGTTACCATCCCCCATGCAAATAATGAATATGATTTGATGTTTCTTGCAGTAAAGGCAGGTTTATACTAAGTCAGTTACTGACTTCAAAATCTTCAAATGTATAGAAAACGCGAAAAGTCAGTGCTGACCCGAAATATAACTATACTATCAGCACTGCTTTTCGCGTTTTCCATAGATTTGAAGATTATGAAGTCAGTAACTGACTCCGTATAAACTTGCCAAGACTATTTTTTTATTATATCGCCCCGATAGTCCTAACCGTCCATTCCTGAGAATTCACAATCCTACTCCATTCCACGGAACAGCCCATCAAAGAGATTGTAAAGCCATCGCAAGCCAGTCTATCGTTGGATATCACAGGGCTGATGGCAGGGGGTCGCGTCGACCAGTTGCGCTCGCTCGACAGCTACCAGGCACCCCCCCGGGCCCACGAGGAGGGGCGCCGCGTGCCCCACCCACACTTTCTTCACGTCATCTGTCGCGTTTTGTGCTAGCGGTGACATGTAGCCGCCTCTGGAATTGAAAGAAGAGTCTGTTAATATGTGAGCAGAATGAAGGCAAAATAAACAAAGTTTAAGTTTGTCGTTCGCCTATACAGACGGTACACGGAGAAAGGGTTGACTAATTTGAAGCCGGCAGGATGAACCGCTCGGTTGATTAGAGTACTGCCACGGGGCGGTAAAGTCGCAGGTTCAAATCATGCTCGTGGAAAATGGTTCACCCTTTTTAATTTATTTGAATTAAGTTTGATCAATACGTATAACTTGTAAGTAGGGAAAGCTTCAGTTCAAATCTAACATTATCCTTTATTTCCAACACCAGTTCCTTTACCTACTACTTACTAACTAAAGTTAGTTTTACGAGTCAGTTACTGACTTCACTTCTATGGAAATACCAGTAAGTTACTCGTAAGTTAAGAAACACTAACCTAAGCTTCCTGTCAGCGTGCAGCAATGCGTCAGCCTTCGGCCACACATTGACACGGCGATGATGAACAACACCTCATCATACCAATCTAGAAGTTGAGAGAGGACACTAACCTAAGCTTCCTGTCAGCGTGCAGCAATGCGTCAGCCTTCAGCAATCTGACGGCAACAGCCACCAACAGGAACAGTATGAGAGCACCACACACTGGCACTGCGATGGTGGCCGCTTTGAACCACACCTCTCCATTGTAGTTGGCGCCTCGCTCGCTGGCCACTGCGTTGCCTTCTGAAAAAAAAAAGGAATTTATTACCTATAACTGTCACGTACATAATCCCTGAGGGGTTTACCGAGGAACCACCTCCATACAAATACAAATAAACTTTATTGCACACCCAGGACAAAAGTAAAACATATAACATAAAGAAAGGTAGTTATCGCTTTAAGCGATAAGGCCGCCTTCTGCACATTGTATTGTACCTCTCTTTATGTTGTATGATTTGTTTTTGTCCCGGGTGCAGTGCAATAAAGTGTATTTGTATACGTTAATAAGATAGATTTCTCTTTATAAAAGAAATTTAAATATTTTTTTTATATTTAATTTAAAAAATAAAATAACAATATTAATTTTAATTTAATTAATTTATTATTTTATTTCTTTTTTAAACACTGAGTTCTCTCATTATTATTAGTTAAATTTAATTTTAATTTTAAATTTTTTTAATCGCAGTAAAATACCCGATAGAGAGACATTTAGTTCAGACAATAAATAACCCAGCCCAGCCCAGTCGCACAGTTCGGGTGAAAAGTGTGAAAAAAATTCCGCGAGCGGGATTTGAACCTGCAATCATCATCATCAGCAGCAGCCCCCTCTAGTCCACTGCTGGACATAGGCCTCCCCCAGGGCGCGCCATTGAGCCCGATCTTCGGCTCTTCTCATCTCTTTGTGCGCTATCCATATGAGGTAATGCCATAATCGCCGCGCTTGGCCTGCGGGTTGGCGATCGCAGTCGCTTGCCCTGATGACGCTGCTGCCCGTCATCGTAGTAAATAAAATTGATTTAGTTTAGACATTTATCATTCGGTATAGGATCGATTCTTTGTCTTTTCAGCAGACTGTAGGTACTTCTGTTCTTTGGCGAATCTGTTATAAAAATACCTACCTACCTAAACTGTCTTTTTCAGAATCTGTCCTATGATCCAATACTCAGAATAAATTATAATAGTAGAGATTAAAAGTAACAAACATCATCAGACCTCTATAAGGTGCAATGAAGTTGCAACTGCATTCTAAGAAAGTGCAACCACAGGATCGAGTGGGACGATACCAGGAACGAATAACGCAGTAGCAGTCGCATTAGATCGAATTGATAATGGGTATACTGTGACACAATTGCATTCTTTGCCAATTGATATGGGGGCTATTGTTTGCGAATATGTTTTATGGGGAATTAGAGTCAGGTTTTGGTTGTTGTCATCATATTAAAGGACAATAAAGTCAGTGCAGTGCAGTGCGGAAAACAACGAATTTCTATGTGAGAGGTTTCGGGTTTCTAGTTGATTTGAACATGGACTTTTGAGATTGTATGGTAGAATTAGAAGATGATAGTATGGTAGGTACCACCCTTCTATTTCTGCCGCAAAGCAGCAATTTGCATTGCTTTGCTGTCTCTCAGATCTGCAGTACCTTTATTTAACTGACAGGTTAATCATCAGCAGCCTATTCTAGTCCACTGCTGGACATAGGCCTCTCTCAAGGCGCGCCATTGAGCCCGATCTTCGGCTCTTCTCATCCAGTCGCTGCCAGCCACCTTACGCAGATCGCTCCATCTAGCAGGGGGGCGTCCCACACTACGTTTGCCCAAACGCGGTCTCCACTCCAGAACTCGTCTACCCCAGCGGTTGTCGGTTCTGCGACAGATGTGACCGGCCCACTGCCACTTCAGCTTGCTAATCTTATGAGCTATGTCGATAACTTTTGTTCTATGCCGGATCTCCTCATTTCGGATTCGATCCAGCAGAGATACTCCGAGCATAGCTCTTTCCATAGCACGCTGGGCGACTTTCAATTTGTGAACCAGTCGCACCGTCAGTGTCCACGTTTCGGCTCCGTAGGTCATTACTGGTAGGACGCACTGGTTAAAGATTCTCGTCTTTAGACATTGAGGTATGGGCGACGAGAAGATGTGACGTAACTTCCGAAATGCTGCCCAACCCAACTGAATTCCTCTGTCGGCTTCTTTCTCGAAGTTGTTTCTACCTAATTGCACAGTCTGCCCGAGGTAGATGTATTGTTGCACAACTTCGAGGGCCGTACCATCGACGATAATCGGTCCCGGAACGACATGGTCATTGAACGCGACCTTAGTCTTGTCCAAGTTCATCCCGAGACCGACACGTCGTGAAGCAGCATTGAGATTGTCCAGCATTTCTTGAAGTTCTTGCAGCGACTCCGCCATTACGACTATATCATCGGCAAAACGTAGGTGTGAGATGTACTCGCCGTTTATATTGATGCCGTGTCCTTTCCAGTCCAGGGTATTAAAGACAGGTTAATGGCCATCGCATATTATACCAACTCGACGCGGCACGAACTCAACTCAGAGCAAAGCATTGAAATGTGAGCTTTATATCGTATTACATACAGTAGGTTTTCAATATTCAAAAGTAGAAGGTTAAGTAGTCGTCGATGAGTTGTCAACGCGTGGGCCACTCAACTACTTCACTTGAATTTAGAAAATCTACTGTATGAAATACGATATAAAGCTCACATTTCCAAGCTTTGCTCCGAGTTGAGTTCGTGCCGGGTTCGCGTCGAGTCGCTGCAATGTGCGATGGCCTTGCGATATAGCCTCTAAAAACTAAACCAATTTCTATTTCACAAACACTAACATCCAATATAGCTTGAACGTTTAAATAAAACAAAGGAGTAGAAATATGCGTAAAACAATTGCGCATCGCAACCTTCGGGGCAGAAACGATTAGGTTGGACCAGTACAGTAACAGGCAAAGTATAGGTACTAGGTAAGTAGTACTAGCAATTCGTCCAGAACTCACGCAACACACGACAAGAGGCAACATGATTCCACGTGGTTTCGATGAAAATGTGAATGCACTTTAGAGATTTCGTAGAATAGAGGCCGCATTATCAAACATTATGACGAATTTTATAATAGATTAGATATTGATTCCTAGGATACAAGGAGTAACAAAATACCTAAATTGACTGCTTACAGGGTAACTTAATATCAGCTAAGTACCTATATAACCCAGGGACTGTTGAAGACACAGGTTGTATAGCTCTAATTTTAAAATATATATAGGTAATACATAAAATTGTTTTTTTAAGAGAATGACATTTGACGTGAAATAATTGACAAGTAAAAAACATACCAGAAACGAAAATAATTTAAAATAAAATTAGAGCTATACAACCTGTCTTAAACAGGGACTTTTAGAAAAAAAAATGGAATAAAACTTTTATTTCAGTTACCTACTTACTGCCAATAGTGTAGTTATCTAAAATTTTGTTATTTATAATTCAGATTCCTGAAAACTAACCTAACCTAATTCCAGCATCTCCATTCCGCCTTCCGACTACCAGGCGCGGGGAGGGGTTCCATCCTTATGTTGTTGATATCCCATCTGCTCGTACGAAGCGATTTGGTTTTTCGTTCATTATGCGAACGGCTAAGGAATGGAACAGCCTGCCAGCGTCTGTATTTCCCGAAACCTACAACCTTGGGATCTTCAAGGCCAGAGTGAATAGGCATTCACTGGACTCGCATGCTCCATCGTCGACCTCAAATGAGGTCAAATGCGGGTATAGTAGTCAATAAAAAAAAGTTTAGTACATTGGCATACCTAATTGAAATATTATTATCAATCATAGGTACCTATGATTAGGTTTTAGAACGATACAGTGTTCCGTATTGAAACTACATCAAAAAGCTAATTTCCTCTATTATAATCTGCAAACCTCCCGAGGCACATTCAGAATGAACTGTTGAACATTATCGCAGGTTGTGGCAGAGGCAATCATGTCTCCGCCCACGGCCATGCTTGCGTTTCCTTTACTATCACCATTACAACGCAAATTCCTGAAGGAGGAAAGGTTCTATGGGCGACGGTGACAACTTACCATCAGATGGCCATGTATGTCAATGTTTCTTTACGTAACTTGTAAACCAATTTTGATGATTGAGGGATATACCTTTACTGTTGTCCCAAAAAAAATTAGTCGAGATCTCATGATAATATATTATGATGATGAATAGACACAAATTGATGGTCAAATGTGAAAACAGAATTGAAATTCGTTGAAAAATAAAATAGCTACATGCAATCAAAAATCAGACGACAGAAAGAAACGGCAATATTAAATTATGACGTCACCGTCATAATTTAATATTGCCGTTACATAGTGATATGTAATAGCGTCATACAAGCAGATCCTGGCTACATATAAAGAACTGTTTTGCTAAAAAGGGACGGAGCATATCTCCAGTACTAACTTAAACCATTAATATCTCTGAAGTTAGTTGAGATATCGAAAAACTAATTTTAGATCCTTCTTCAGGATGTCCATGTAAGTTGATTAAGAGATCGCTCTGAGGGATAAAAAAGAAAAAAAAAATGAAAATGAAAAAGTTTATTTACTTATTACAGGGCACACAAAAAAAGGACCTCCGACTTACAAACTAGGTCGAAAACCTGTATCTTGTAAGTTGGGATTCCGTCGCACTTTCTGTGCAAGCAAATTACAAATTATATTATTAACCTAAAAGGAATTTGGAAGATTAAGACCGCCTTTGTACACTTATTGTATGGTTCCTTTCCTATGTAAATTTCTGGTGTGCAATAAAGTATTAATCTATCTATCTATCTTGATTGATGGAATAAAAAAAAGTCAAATATCAAATTGTGATCTTTCCGAAGGCCTAACGAGGGGCGCGATAGTACATAGCTGCAAGATGTGGTGCAAACCTTGATGATGCCTCTTACCATTCAAACAGGACCTCAGCAATGCTTGCATTAGGGACTGCTTTGTGGCAGAAGTAGCGGGTTTACCACCACCACTATGGTAGTAAATCATGACACACCTTGTTTTTATGTTTACTAAAGCGTTATCAGTTATTTTTGTCATCTTCGAAATATTACAAAGAAAGACTAACACTAACAACCGTGTCCAATGCCTTTGTGTGTTCTGTAAAACGCGTAAAAGTGTCAAATCATGGCGCAATACTACCACTGAGCTGTATGCACACTTGCCAGTAAGTAGATAGGTTTACGTAGGTATGTATTATACAGTATACAGGCCATCTGAGTCACCAGTTCTTGTTTACACAAGATAGGGAGACGACAGAATAATATCATTGTTCGCGGAAACTCCTCTAAACCAATTAGGTGGATTTATTAGAATTCCATTGAATCTGGAATTTATTGCTTTTAACAGCGTACCTACGTAGGTCACTGTTATCGCTTTCATGGAATTTATTAGCAACGGATTGTTTTGATTGAAATGCTATCGATAAGCGTACTGCTACCTCTGTCTATCCCCTCGGGGATATAGGAGCCAAATTCCACTGTTTTAAAACGTTTATCGCTCATTACATTACCATTACGTTTTTGTATTAAACAAATTGTATTCTGCTAACACCATGCAATCACATATGTATGAATGAACCAAGGATTATGAAAATCACCTTATGCAGAGTAGTTTTAGTTTTATATGGAAATCACGTCTGCCAGTTGACGCATGCGAAGTGAACATTTTCCCATACATTATCTTATCTTATGATAGGGGGCCGGGAATAACCCCAGCGGTACTTCGACCCTTGAGGATCTTTTGTGCCTACCCCATTTGACACACTGGAAGGCGATTCTCGCAGTCGAATTCGACATTAGTTCTATCTCATTCGCTCACATTACATGTGAGCGTGACAAGATGTTCGTAGCGCTCGACTTTTGTATGTCGAACTCTGCGAGAATTGGTTTCCAGGTCATCTCAATGTGTAGGTTTCCTCACGATGATTTCTTTCACCGTTAGAGCGGTACGTAAATGTACGTAAGTCATCGAAAAATTCCCATACATAGTCTGGCATTGAAATGTTGAATGCATTTGCACAAACCCTTTGGATCGTTGTCAGTGCTCACACACACACACACCCTATTCTCCTTTTTTCTACGACTAAGCCATGCTTACGAGTAAGTCTATAGGACAATGACTTTTTACATAGCTCGCATTTAAATTTTATTGTGCATGACGTATTCGTAATAGCACTTTTTGGCAGCTATATTTATGGCAGTCTGTTTTGGCTGGTGTCTAGTCAATACTTAGTTTGTTATTTTTGAAGTGTATAAGAGCTACATATATTATGTATACCCATTTGACCAAAAACACCTTTGACTTAATACAGCAGCTATTAGATTGTAAGTAGTAATCATGTAAAATTGTAAACACATTTTCTATTTAATATTCTTTTCATTTTTATATTGACTACAGTGCCATTGGTGCTTTATGATGGGTTGTAATATAACGGATAATAATTGTTCCTTGACGTGTCTAAACACGTCAAGGAACAATTATTATCCGTAGGCATATCTATGTTATCAGAAGATAAATTTAAAAAAAATATAAGAAATAATAATAATAATACTAAAACTATATGATTAAACGCAACTTTCGTGAAAAGGATATTTTGGCGAAAAGCACTTTCGCCCATTCGCATTCAACATTGTTTACATTGTTTATTTATATATTTTATAACAACACTAACGGCTCAACCCATAACGTAACCAAGTGGTCAAGATAGTATCCAAAGATCTAAATAGTATGAGTATGAGAATGAGTTTTATCCGTGCATGGGATGGATGAGAATATCCCTGATCAAGCGTGTCGTACGGGGCGACTAAACCGAGTAATACCATGCTGGTGGTAGAAATTGAAAACGTTTATTTAGCGCTGTAAACACCAGAATATAGAACACAATACAGAAGTATACAAAGTTTAATACATGCAGCACAGAACATCTGGTGTGGCTCAGGCAAGCCACAACGCTGATTTTCAGCTGGCCCCTCAGTGACGAAGAAAGCAACAGTGCGTGCGTGTTGTGTTGTATGAATGAGGATATTAGTGTGTATGTGAGGTACCTACTGAGTGTGTGGGATGGTGATGTGATGTATGGCATGGTGCGGGGTATATTTACATGGTATCATGTGTGTGGATGGTAGTTTACAGTAGAGGCATAAGATTACCGAGCACATCCGAGCATATCCAGATTGTGAAAGATAGTAGTTACAGGGCACCTAAAGATTGTACGGAGCAGTGTCCGATTTTTGTAGGACCCGCCTGGTCCGCCTGGCGACACACTTCTAAAAAGTAAAGTGTGTCATCAAATATCTTTGCTTCGTGATGTACCTATTTCGGCAGTGTTTATAGAAGAGCCAGTATACTTACTAAGCCCGTGTGCTCCATCTTCGACCTCATCGTCACTTACCAGGTGAGATTGAGATCAAACACGGGTTAAGTCGTAAATAAAAATTATTTATCCAAAGTGTTTTGCTTACAGGACACATTGTTAGACAATGGTCCCGGCACTAGGAGCCCTGTTCGCGGAAGACCGACAGAGTTAACAGAATATCATTACATAACGTGTGTTTATGTACAAAATGAACAAACTAAATGACTTTTTTAAATTTAACAAGGCATTGGCAACACAGGCCATCAGCCCAAACATCAAGCTATTTAAAACAGTTTTTAGTATTTCAGCATCAAAATGTTGTGGTGTAGACACATTTTAACACTCCTAGGAGTTATGACGGAAATTTTAACCGGTCTAGTCTCTGCCGAATTCTCATCATCTCATCTCTCAAAAACTAACTAACTAACAAACATGAGTGAAACTACACAACGAACCACTAACGAGAAGTTTATTTTAAGAGTTCAACACATTGTCACTGTTACTGAAGTTTGATAGACAAAACTACACCGATTTTAGCTGTCAAAATCACCAGAAAACAATTTTTGAGCAATAAAATAAACACCGTAGAACCTTCTCCATCGACTATCCCGCCAAAAACCTAAAACAAAACAAAATCTGAGGCTGACAAGGTCACCTTGTCGTGTACCAAAGCCTCTAAACTGAGATTTAAAAAAAGTGTATATTACTTTCTAAAAGTGATCCATCCATCTGTCAATCTCTATACTTGTTACATAGTTCACAACAAACACGCAAGTCTGTCAACGACTCCACTACCTGACAAACTCCACATACCTACTCATTACACAATAATTCTCTCTGCGCCTGTCCGTTCGTGTAATTTCACTACATTGTACTGCATAATTTAATTGCGCATACGCATATGCTGGCTACTTAACTGTTCAGCATATAATTATGGGCACTAGTATGCATTATGTTAAGCGTAATGAATAGCGTATGGAACTGGACTGTTAGTCCTCTTTTACATTTTTAATTGAATAGGTGCTTAGGGATGAAACGGGGCATAACGAACGACGAATTATGTAAAGCTTTACCAAATGAGATTTTTTTTTCATTGCGATCTCTTCAACACAGTATATAAAAGTACCAGTGGCGCCCTCGTAACAGGGTGTTTATTTTCTAGTCAGTCAGGGTATCTTATCTTATGATAGGGGGCCGGGAATAACCCAGCGGCAGTTCGACCCTTTAGGATCTTTTGTGCCTACCCCATTTTACACACTGGTCATCTCAGTGTGCAGGTTTCCTCACAATGTTTTCCTTCACCGTTAGAGCAGTCGGTAAATGTACATAAGTCTTCGAAAATTACGAAAAACTCATTCGTACATGGCAGTGCATGGTTTCGTACCCGGACCTCCCGCATGGGAGTACGGTGTCCTAGCCACTAGACCACCGACGCTCCTGCCATAGCGCTACGGTCGAGTGACGTAATCAAATTCGCGAAGGCCCGGAGCGGATCTTCTGTGTGTATTCTCTTTAGGAGTGGTCCAGTAAATGGTCCTGAGACGAATTTGATTCGGCGACGCTTGCGCCGCAATCTCGTGCCCTAACCTTCGAACCATTGTTATATTTTCTTGGCTAGGCCAACGTCTGTTCTGTTACATGTTCATTTCCACTGGTCACAGAAGAGATCTGTCCTCCGAGATACAGAACTTCCTAGTTCGGAGGTCAGTGTTTATTGTAACGTTTTGCTCACTAACTTTATTAAGTTTAATATAACCTATGCTTAAGTTCCTACTGGTGTATTGACTATGAATACTTGGTCATCTTACCGCACAAATAAACTTATTCTTATTCCTATAGTCGCTTCGTTGTTATGAATTATAAAAACGTTGTACAAAATGTACATAGTTAAAATATGTGTCTCGATAAATGATCGATACAGGACTTAATTACGCAAAGCTCCCTGCATATAGAAGCAACGCAGGTGGCAGAGTTCTCTGAAAGACTCGTATAGATAAACAAAAAACCTAAAAGAAGACTTGTCCACCTGGATGGAGTCTTTTACGGAGACTTAATTGGCTGTGGCTACTTGTTTAGCGATCACGATCAGGTTCCATTAAATTTTACGACATTCTAGACTGTAGCAAAATTGGTATGTTACTTACTAAGAAGCGGGTGTGGATGTGGACAGAACACCTTATTTTCTTGAACCAGTTTATATTATTATTACTTTACAAAACACTCATGGTCGCGTTTTTGTTATCAGGAACTTTTAATTAGAGCGATTTTTTTGGAGTCGGGAACAAATTTTCACGTCATACGTATAGGATATGATACCCATACAGAGTAGCAAAAATGGTGTTACGGTGAACGCATTAATTACGTAAGTGAAAATGAACGCATTAGTTAAGGGTCCCGGGGGAGGGATGGTTAAAGTCTCTACGTGACCTTACCTATTGAGGGGAGGGGGGGGTAATGGGGGGGACCGTAATATTTTACTACCTTTAATTATAATACGCATTTTCCAAAGACTAAGTAATAAAAAAAACCTCGAAAAAAAAAAGATTAAAAAAACTTTGAACTGAACCTTTTCTAACGACATTTAACTATTAAACGCTTTTTAGGGAAACTGTCCTTGCATCGTGGTGGGGGGGTCAAAAATGGCCAAAATCGTCCTTGCGTAATTAATGAACGGCCCCGACTCACCAACAGAACTACAACAACCGTTTAAAAGGACTGAACATAAGAATGGTGTACCAGGGAGAACTATAAACTTCTCATCCAAAATTTCCCGGATAAAATGCTCTATAATAGAACTATTATTAATTTTGTTTGAATAATCCAAAGGATCTTAGCTTCTGATACCAAAGAGCACCATTGCCCTCTCTCCTGCACAGTTCACTCCAGATCCAGTTAGGGTCGCTGCGCCAGCGCAGTAAGTAAGTAGTAATCCAAAGGAAATTAAATCGCGGACCGAAAACAAAGCCAAAAACAATTTCAGCCAGGCGTCTTACCCAATTCCCCAGCGGTGATATTGAGGCGGGCCCTGGCCAGCGGGCTGTCCTCGTGGTTGCACAGGTCTCGGAAGCAGCACAGCAGCAGGGAGTGCTCTCTCGAAGGGGGAGGCCCTCCAGACACTGGGGAGTTCTGACAGCGGGACAACGCCTCCTTTTCCCTGGAATTGAGAAGATATTGATCAGTTCTCGTAATCATTTCCTCTGTCCGAAGGTATAGGCCTGGAAGATAGCGCTTTAGCGATGAGGCCACCTAAATTGTACCTCGTTGGTTATATTGAAAAAAATACAAGGTTACCTAGGTATCTCGGATTAATTTATACAAAAATTAACGATAGTACGTAATACATTATCTGATATGGTGATCCATGATGGGTCGAGCATGAACGATAACAATACACTTAAATAGGGGAATTCCCCTAAAAATTGCCAGAAATAGGTAAAAGGGAGTACAGTCGACCACAGGTCAACCTACCCAAAACGTGAAAATTTGAGAATCTGAAATATAATAATAAAAATAAAAATAATAATAAATAAAAATTTATTCATGCAGACAGTATCTTTTACATTTTCTCAGATTTTCCTGGCTCCCACACTAGGATACCCTGTGTTGTGGGGGCCAGTCTCTTATGATATATCTACTCGTAAATTATGATGACATTAAGGTTATGCAATTAATTAAATAATAAAGTATGCGTGTATGTTAGAGGGTGTGTATGAGGGGTGTGTGCGTGAGAGGGTGTGTGTGAGGGGGGTGAGCGTGAGATGGTGTGTGTGTGATGTGCGTATGTGGTGTGTGTGAGGGGATATTATATTGCGTAGGCATGAGGTTGATATTTAATCCAAGGTTTTTGACAGATGGTATACTATAGGTTATGGTCGCCTGTACTACCCCAGGCCGACTCTGTTTAGAGTCATACCACCTTAGAGTCATACCACCTTAGAGTCATACCACCTTAGAGTCATACCACCTTTACCTACTCATAATAAAAGAAAACCTTCAATAAAAGTAAAAGTAACAACCTTTTGATAATTTGATGGCTAGAAAGACTCGTTCTTCTATATGAACAGCACGCAAGCGATGCAAATTCTTAATTTTGAATTGGAGAAAATCGATTTGTTTCACGTGTTAGTGTAATCGGTGATCGATTGTTGAGGTGTCTTTATTTTCATCGTAGAATAGAACCCTACCTACATTTACGTAATTTACAGTAGAAATTGCCGACGTAACTAAAGGATTAGCAAGCTGAAGTGGCAGTGGGCTGGTCACATATCGCAGAACCGACAACCGTTGGAATAGACGAGGTGTGGAGTATAATCTGAGCAAGGTAGCTGATGCTGATGAGAAGAGCCGAAGACGGCTCAAGTCGCGCCCTAGGAGAGGCCTATGCCCAACAGTGGACTAGAGTAAGGTGTTGATGATAATAGTGATGAGTGATGACATATTTTTTTTTTTTTAATTTACTACTTAACCCGCATTTGACCTCGATCTCGCCTGATGGTAAGCGACGATGAGGTCGACGATGGAGCATGCGGGTCCAGTAAATGCCTATTCACTCTGGCCAAGAAGATCCCAAGGTTGTAGGTTACAACATAGTAGAACTTAATAGGCATAAAAACGCATCCCGGGTTCATAGCCAATTAAAGGTAGGTATACAAGGTACTTGCACA
The DNA here is from genome assembly GCA_947369225.1 of Hofmannophila pseudospretella. Classification (NCBI taxonomy): domain Eukaryota; kingdom Metazoa; phylum Arthropoda; class Insecta; order Lepidoptera; family Oecophoridae; genus Hofmannophila; species Hofmannophila pseudospretella. The sequence goes on from OX376324.1 coordinate 3,452,988, forward strand.
ATCCCCTGAACCAAAATAAATATATGTATACAGGTGGATACAACTCTCATTGTTAAAAAATCAATTTAGCATATTGAGGGTCAAATTGCCATTTTTTGCTCACAGAATTGATTTCAACACGTCCATTTTTGCCGCGCATTGGCACAAAAACTTATGTCAGTCTCGCTCTGTACCGCGATACAGTAAAGCATAAAAAACTGTAATTTGTTTCACTTATGCCTGTGCAGTGTCCTTTGTGTGGGTCTTGGTGCATATCACGAGAGTGGAGTTGGTAAAACTGGTAAGAAGAATCATTAAAATCGAGAGGAACTCTCAATTAACTTCGTCAGGTGTATAGGTCATTTCAATAATGTTATCATCAATAATGTTATTTGCCATAGCCACTATACCCTGTACATCCTACGATGTTACGCCTGGCAGATGTCAAGTGATGTTACGATACTTTTGGTATCGTAGTTAAATTCAGGTATTTACAATATACGTTCAGGTTACGTCCATCCAAGGGAATATCTCAGCCGTAACATCGTAGACCGTACAGCCTATACGCCATCGAAACTCTTCTCTAGAACTCCCGTTTGAGCTTTAAGTTTTTGTTTACATCACGCGCAAGGCAGGGTCGCGTTAGTTGCGCAAGCGCACCAGTAAATGCAAGCCGCAGCGGCGCGTGATTGCGATGCGATGACTGCTTAAGTACCAATACAATGAGTTCTTAAAGGTAAGGAGACATAACATCACATACGAAACGAATGACAAACGCCCCATGATACTTTATCTATCTTCTTCTTCTTCTTCAGGCTTTATTCATTCACTGCTGGATATAGCCCTCTCCTATATATTTCCGTGTAGCCCGATTTGCAGTGCTTCTGAGCCAAGTCACTCCAGCTGTAGCCCTGATGTCGTCTGACCACCTCGCTGGTGGACGTCCCACACTCCTGCTGCTTGTGCGCGGTCTCCACGTGAGTACTCTGTGGGTCCACCTGTTGACGGTTCGCCTAGCCACATGTCCCGCCCATTGCCATTTCAGAGTCGCTATGCGTTTAGCTACATCTGTGACTTTATCTATACGTTCCTGATAAAAGTTACTGCTGATTGGTGCGTCACAGCGCGGTTGGTCAAACTACGATGGCGTTCTTTTCACACCAATCGCAAGTAATATGTAAGTAAGTATGTAAAACTCACGCTTTTAAGGCGAGGTTTTTTTATATTTCTGATCGATTAAAAATATAAAAAACCTCGCTTTATTTCGTAATTAAATGAAACAATTCTTTTTTTAAACCACCATAACACAGATTATGAAAGTACCAGTGGCGTTATGACAGGGTTTTAATTTTCATACTCAAGGTATAATTATGTAATGTGAAAACTCCGCCTTTTGAACTGCATTTTGGTGGGTGCCATTTTACGCTATGTTATCGTTCCATATATTAGAGATCGTTTGTATGTACAGCCGTAATGGAACTTTTTGTTGAGCTTTCGACAGGCTCGATGTGTGGATTCCGGGTTCGATTGACGGCGTGATAAGATATTATGGTGAGTAAATAGAAAACGAAAGGGCAAGCCGTCTTTGAAAGTAATTGATCATTAAAATGCTGTGTTTGTTGTTACAAAGAGGTCTAGGAAGAGGTGCCAAGGATTCAGGATATATTGACATGTGGTAATTGTTTATAGAATTCACGATATATCGGTACGTGTCTTCGTTTGGAGTCCAAAGCTATATAAGATAGCTTTGGACTCCAATAGCTTAGAATGGCACCCACCAAAATGCAGTTCAGAAGGCGGAGTTTTCACAATACATAATTATACCCCGAGTAGGAAAATAAAAACCCTGTCATGACGCCACTGGTTCTTTTATAATCTGTGTTATGGAGATTAAAAAAAGAATTGTTTAATTGAATTCTAAAATAAGGCGACTGAATGGCAAATAACTGAATTGACTAAAATACTTGAGAGTTGAAAAAAATAAAAACTGATAGAAATTGTTTTGCGGTTGATTTATCATCTACTTATTTCAATAGTAGGTTTTTGAAAACGCAACACAAACATGACGCCTTGTCATGTTTGTGTTGCGTTTTCAAAACATTGCAACGGTGACCATGTTTTTGTTACATACATACTCGTACATACCTTCACGCTATATCCCTTGCGGGGTATCCTTGGGGGGAGAGATCGGAGCGCCACGAATCTTTGTGTTGCGTTTTCTAAAGCCTTTTGTGTATTCTGTGCTTTTGGCAGGCAAGATTTACTAAGATTTTTGAAACAAATAGTAATTTTAAAATGAGATCCAAGCATAGGTTCCTAAATATCCTGGACCCTCAATTACATCATGTTTCTTTTTGCATTCTAAAAAACGTTACTCTTACGAACGTGTCTAGAATATCTCACAGACTCGTAAACATACATCCATCAGTCCTGTCCAAGGAGAACAACGCCCTCAGGTGCTGTGTCCACCGAATACAAATCGACGTTTCTTGTTGAAACCAAACTATTCACGGAAAAGTTTCTCACATTGATAGGAATAGGTAATTAGTATGAGTTGATACTTTGATACGTGAGACATGGAGCGACTGGTTTCTCCTCTTCTTATGTCATGGAGTAGATGCATCTATTGCATCCATTGACGCAGCAACTTTTATAGGTCCTGAGGCACCCTAGGCATCCTGCGTCTGCCGTCTTTATTGCTTCAGTGTATAGTTGCCAATACATTTGAGTGGCAAACTAACTTCACATTTTCAGTTTTCTGATTTGAGAGTCAATTATAGAAAACTCTAAAATATTATTAGGCTAAACTTTAGCCTTTGACTTTAGCCGCTAAAGTCTATACTTTAGCGGCTAAAGTCAAAGGCTAAAGTTGAGGCTCCTTGCCTATGCAAGGAGGTTGTTCAGTTATGGATCTTATCTTATCTTATGATAGGGGGTCGGGAATAACCCTAGCGGCACTTCGACCCTTGAAGATCTTTTGTGCCTACCCCATTTTACACACTGGTCATCTCAGTGTGTAGGTTTCCTCACGATGTTTTCGTTCACCGTTAGAGCAGTCGGTAAAGTCTTCGAAAAAATACGAAATACTCATTGGCACGGTTTCGAACCCGGACTTCCCGCACGGGTGTCCGGTGTCCTAATCACTATGCCACCGACGCTCAAAAGTTATGGATACTGAACACCCCCCTTTCGGGACTATAGGGGGGTTTTGTTACATCCGTATAGAGAAGCGGAGGCCAAAATCCACTTAGAATCGATGAGCGAAGCGAAGGACAAACGTTTCCGTAGCAAACAGTATTTTTCCGTACGCCATAAAATATAATACCAAAGTTTCCTATATAGCATCTTGTTGATTTACAAGCTTATTTACACATTTTATATTATGGAACATCTTGTACCTTTTAACGACGACAAACTAAACAAGTTTCGTGGTACTATGTAACATTTACCCAAACAAGTAACATTTTGAACTAAGAGTAACATTTGATAGAGAATCGATATATCAAGTTGCGTTTTAATATTCAAATAAGACATACATGGTGGAATAGTGGATGTGGATTGATGTAAATTTAGCCTAAAGCCGTGAGAATGAGAACCTATGTGTTTTTTAACTAAGGGCCTGCAAAGAGGTATCATAATATCGATATTTTTTTAATAATTTTTTTATATTCATTTTTTATTATATTCCAATAATAACAACGAACTCGAGATATGTGTATCATAGATAACGGTAAGAACGGGGGTATCTTACATTTTAAATTTAGAGTTATTGACGTTATAGCAAACAAGAGAAAAATATTTAAAAAATAATAATAAAGCAAACAAGAGAAAAGAATTAAACAAAGTTGCAAAATCAATTTATTAAAATAAATGACGTCTATTATACTGCTGGTATTACGTAAATCAGAGGTAGGTATAGGTATTAAATTTTTTTTACTCCCATTTCGTAATTTGTTTATTAAGAAACTACAATCGATAACTTAAAGAAGTTTATTCGTCATGGTTGTATGAAAATAGTGTTATAATGAAATATTAAATAACAGTTTTCGATTGTAATATGTATTTTTTTCTTTGTTGTATGGCACTGCGTACAAGAACTCTTTCGTATTTAATACACATTTCACTGGCCAACTACTTGGTACTATAGCCATTAAAAATAAACTCGACACCTGCGCCTGCGCCATGTCGACAATACGTCAAACATGTCTACGATTTCCATAGTTACCAATAACATGTTAAGCTGTCATGGCGTCAGTTGAAGTCTCCGTAATGGTTTGTATTTTCTGTTTATGTTTCATGATCGTAGAAAAAAGTAAAAGTATTGTATGCAACGTACGTAATGGCGATTTTAACACTCGAACGATCAATTATGAAACTCAGCTTCGCTTCTTTTCATAAACAGATCTCATTTTAAAATCGCTATCATTACGTGGCCGTTGCATAAACTATTATTATTACAGTTGTGATTTAAAACATAACAGCAAAGTCGTGGCATGGCGTTTTCTCATGGGAACCCTGCTTGGCGCCGAGGTATTTCGAACATTTTATCGAGAATCCAAATTAGCTGGCCATTTCCTTTGTTTTTGTCCCGATTGACAAAGGAATTATTTTCGGAATTCCGTCAGAGACGCAGTTTCTTGAGCTATATATGTATCATGGGTTTTGATGCCAGTGCTTGGGAATGTAGGATGAATATTCGAAAATTATATGCAAGGTTTAAAGTCGCTCGAGTTATGTAAGCCATGCTTGAAGTATTTTTATTGCATAAACAAACTCCTTTGTCGTGTCCTTATGAAAAAAAAACGGTCCACAACACCTTCAAATTTTAGATTAAAACATTGATAAAATAATTACCGGGAAACAGTGCGCGGAAAATTCAAATAATAGAATGATTTGTTTTTTTTTAAGGCAAAGGGAACTGAGCCCATACAGCCATGTCTGATGTAAACAACTCTTTCAAGTCTTCATTAAAATGCTGGTGTGACACATTTCAATGCTATCTGGGAGAATCTTCCACGCTTCTGCGCCATCCGAACCAAATAAGAAGGCGTCCCGGACGCAGTGTGGCTCTTCAAAATCCAGCCAAGTACGGATCGGGCTGCAGCGTCTTATTTGACTTTACTTCACTGTCCCACACATTATTCACATCTTGTCGAAGTTTTTCGAGCAAGAAACACCATTCTTACTACAAAAGCACTACAGTAAAACAATTTGCAAGACAAATCGAAACAAAGCTGACGTGGACGCCACAAAAGCGCGGGAGAAACTCCTAATAGAATGAAAGAACAAATGATTTGTTTTCTTTTGCGTGCGTTTAGAAGTTATAATACATGGAATTACTTAAAAAAAACGAGGCAAAGGTATTTTCTTACAGAATAAAATGGACTATAATTAAAAGGTGCGTTTTAAATATATTGCAACGTTACTGTATCGAATCAGAAATGAGGAGATATTGAGGATTCCTTCCAAATTTCATGTTATAATTCATAATGTGCCATTCAAAATAATCCAAAGCGTACAACTTGAAACGTATGGAATTATGGATGAATATAAAATGGTTTTTATTTGCTGTAATCCCAATACTAACTATACATGCTAAACTCTAAGCATGTATAGAGTAAGGTAGGGATAAATACTGAAGATGTGCCACAGAACTCTCATATTTTGATCATATAAATGTATCATCATCAAGTATATGATAACCCAAGTGACATAACTCAGCTTGGATATCATAGCTTATGCTTTGATGATGATTTTATTTTCTCTAATCCCCCCTCAAAACATCAACACGTTATCTTAAACGTGTGGTGGGTCTTCAAGGGATATGCCATCACACCCTCCCACACACTCAGTACCTCACATACACACTAATATCCTCATTCGTAAAAACAAACACATTCATACAACACAACACGCACACACTGTTGCTTTCTTCGTCCGTGCAGTCACTGAGGGGCCAGCTGAAAATCAGCGATGTGGCTTGCCTCAGCATTATGCTGAGCTGGTGTACCCTTTTTGGCACTGTACCACACAGGATATTTTTTGCTGCATGTGTTAATCTTTGTATACTTCTGTGTTGTGTTATCTGATGTTTACAGTGCTAAATAAACGTTTTCAATTCCAATTTCATATAAAAATACATGCTGCTACCCTTAAGGTCTTAGATGGAGTGTCTCAGTGCTGGTAATTAGGTAACCTCAGGTCTTCTTAGTCGGATCACATTAAGAAATGCAAGCATATGCACTTTGCAGTAGCAATAGACAGGTAAAAGAATGGTAGGTACAGTCGAACACAGGTCAAACTACCCAAAACTTGAGAATCTGAAATGTATCATATTGAGCAGGCATAAGGTTAAAATTTAATCGAAGGTTTTTAACAGATGGTATACTATAGCTTGTAGTCGGCTGTACCCACAGATTGGCTCTACGCTACACGAAATTATACCACCAGTAAAAACTACTTACAAAAAAAAACGTAACTATTATAGCCACTGATAACAAATATAATAGTAGGTACGAGGGTTATTCACCAACTGGTCACACGGAACTTGTCACACGTGGGACCAGATGGTGAAACTAGAAATAAACGATATTTTGTTTTCGTCAACTGGTCACGAAACTTTTTTTAAAAAATATGTGTGACGAGATAGTGAATTTCAAAATAAACCACTTTTTGTTTTCCCCAACTGGTCACACGTCGGAATTTAATCCAAATTCAATGCAAAGTACAATCAAGAAAAACAACGCTTTGTATGATTGAAGTATTATATGGAATTTAGTCAATAAAATGGGGGTTTATTAGGGGTGTTGACTAATAGTTTTTTTAATTTAAAATAAACTTGGAAACTGAATTCTGACCGTATTCAGTAGGTAAATTTGAAATATGTAATCAATTAACTAATAATTAACAGCACTACGATAAAGCTCGTTTTAATACAACAATTAATTAAAGTCGACCAGGTACTTAATAAGTAAAATAAGTGAGCTCATTAAGAGCTCATAAAGAGTTGCGATTTTTTTAGATGGCCACTTAACGCTTAAACATACATTAAAAGCCGAGATAGCAAGTAGACATGCCACATAATGAGAAGAAAATGTAATAAAAAAAGCTCGATTAAAATCCGGCATGCAACGGGAAACTTCTTTAAGCTCAATTATAGAAAGCAATTTATTTAAAACACTAGTCTTTTATACTGTTACTGATATTTTTAGTTTTTGCAAATCATGGTCCTAAAACGAGAAAGTATAGTTTTAGATACACTCTATCTAAGATGAAATCATATCCGCTAATGTTACTGAAAACAAAGATAATCTGTAGGTATACGCAAATGACGTAAGCTCTCAATGTTTCGCCGAATCCTGTTGATAACCATTGCAATCTAGACCAAATATTCGATAAAAGAGGTACCAGAGGAAACAAAATACCGAAAGGGGTGAAACACGTCTAAATAGAGACATTGACTACATCCATGATGCGGAAATATTGCATCTGGAAAAGCGCTTTAACAGTGACAAAGGATTTCGAGTTTTGTGACGTCGGTGCAAAATAGTATTTATGAAATGTTCAGATTTGAATTCTGCGGCAAGCTGAGGTCGGCGGCCGTACAGCTGCGCCGGCGCCGCTATCTCGGATCCCGACCTCCGACTCGACTCACCCAGCGTCTACCGTCACCCTTATCGTAACAAACGAGGACAAAGATCCTACATCACCCAGCACAGACAATAAACAACTCGGGGCAAATTAATAACCTATTAAACTTGCGTGTATAGAAAATCAATTTGAACTCGATCGAAATCTTAACGAAGCCACGGAGATCGTTAACAAAGATAATGGACGACGGGAGATTGCCAAAAACGAGCAAAAATTATTTAAAGCAAATAAAAGCCGGGCATGCGCTCGCATGGAACCTGTTCTGGAGACGGGACGGGCCGATCCGAATAAGATAATCAACCGGGCGGGTAATTTCAGAGCATAAAAACAGACCGACTGCGGCGTGCCTTCGTCGGAATAATTAATATTAACCGAGAACGTGAAAGAAAGAAAAGAAAAACGAAAAGAATACACGGCACAGAATGGTAATATAATACGAGTAAATGCCGAAGTAAGTAAACAAGTTAGCAACGAAGATACTGTGGTATTCGATCAAATTAAAGTCACAATCATATCGTTCTTTAAAACTATATACTGACATCGATGATGAAAGAGCCGTAGAGTAATTTCGAAATGACCGAAGACAAATTGATCGAAGACACTCGTATCGCAGCGATAGGTATTAGTGAGGCGAGCCGTGTTCTCCACCGTGATAAGCAGAATTGATGGATGACAATGCGTCTTGCATGTACCGCGCCTAACAAAAGAATAGTTAATTAATTCCACGATGAAAGTTAACGAGAAACACAGGAAACCGACGTGGCTGCATCAAAAACTAATCATAATTATGACACCGTAAAACTGTCCTGGGAAATGCCGATGCGTGCAATAAACAAAGATTAAGAACGAAATCCGCAATTAAATTTGAATAAATTGTAGTGTTAACGATGGTATTTGGAATTTCAACAGAACCCAATTCGCTGTCATATAACTTTATGTGTTGCTACCGCGCGGTATTTTACGGATGTCTAAATTCCTAATGATGAGATGGTATGTCCACTTTTGTAAAGACCCTTTTTGAGAGCATGTCAGGCATACTAATTAGCGTGACTTGTATAATAATGAGACGTGATAAGATCTTCAAAGTGAATGGCATTGTCGGATCCTATCCAATGCAGTTTGTTTTCAAGACCGTAAAGAAATCCGTATCAGAACAATTTTGAGTGTAATTGCCTGCTACAACATTTTCTGAAAGAAACGGAGTTTTGAGTGAAATAATATTATTTGATTTGTATGTTTATTATATTTATATTATATGTTAATTATTTCTACATTTCTTTTCTATTGCTCTTGCTCCTGTAATTGTTTGTGTATACATAATTTTAAGTTGTAAATAAATAAAACATTCTATTCTAAAATATTATATGTTTATTATTTATTAAATTTCGATTCATTACAAAAAATTCTAACACTGCTATGAATGATAAAGAGTTAATATTAGTAGTAAATAAAAATTAGTCATGCTATACCAAAATACGATTCATTCAAACGATTTGCGAATCATATTATTAGTGAAGAGTAAGTAAATGATTTATTTCCCACACAACATACAGAAAGTGTTAAAAAAGACTGTTATAATAAGTACCATGTGGTACACTTAGAACCACCTGTTGGAGTGAAGATAAGTTCTAAGGCCAAAACGAAAATTGGAAAGAAAAATATGAAAATTGACAATCTAAATGGCAAAACAAAGTCTGCAATATTTACTTAAAGGTATGGAATGAATAAGGATAGGGAATGAAGATAACCTACAGAATAAAATTATCTATCGGTTTCCACCGCATGTATACAAGACAAGAACAATCTTGCTAAAGGATATTCAATCCAGCAATTGACAGGACTCAACATGTTGCTCAAGACAGATAACCGTGACGAATGCTACTGATACCACAGGGTATTATTCCGCTTGACCTCAAGAGCCTCAAAGCCCGTACCCGCTCCGTACGGGCTTTGAGGCAGACCTCGCTTCACGTGCTGAATCTCAATGTGCAGCTGCTAACACTGGTGAATTAAGATCAGAGATAGTAACTTACGTATCAGCTAAATGATGCAGGCACCCATGTCGGGCATGATGTGGTCTCCTGGGCGCCGGCAGCTCGCTGTAGCAGCCACCACCTCGAGGAGAGCGGCACATGTAGCCCGTGGCCACACACTGCGCCGTGTTGCAGTAACATCGAACACCCTCGATATCACTCTCCGATCTCGCATCTGAAACAACGAAACTAACATTAGAACATACTCTTTTTACGTTTCCCATTTTTTCTTTTATGGCTCTAACTAATACGCGAGAAAGTAGGATGATCACATGCTAATAAAAAACCTTAATTATACAAACGATTACTAATCTTCATTGCAAATAACAAACTTCAAATTCCCCAAAGTCAGCAAAACCAATTTCAAACACCGATTAAATCTAAATATACGGTTAATTATTCAAATAAACGCATTTGAATAGCAAAATTCACAGACTCTAACGTGGCGAATAGTGAATTTATGGACAGTAAACCGTTAGTTTAGTACAGGAAATAGCAATTGCAAACGTAAAACGAAATGCAGTATTTGCAATGAATCCAATCACATTCGTCGACGCCCTGGCGCCTGACACTATCGTAAAATTTGATAGCTTTACAGTACTGCAAGTGAACACATACGTTCAACAGTTTTTAGTAAAAGCTATACCTATAATAAACTGACACCCTAGCTGTCAAACAGTTAGAACAAACAACGATTGGACTCTCCCATGAATCCTCGATGTTCCGTGTTTTTTCTACGTGACATTGGCAAATTGCAAACAACAGGGGCCATTTATTAAAAGATAGAAGAAAGATATATGTTGATAGAAGTTGGCAATGGCACATTGTTGTAACCGTACACCATCCGATAGTTGAAGATAGACACATTTTTTATATTTCGGTTTAAAAGCGTTCCCTGGACCTGGAACCCGTCGACAAGCCGATGAACCGGTAAAAATAACATAGCATACAGCTGGTCCGTGCCGAGTATCGTGTATGAATAATGCGCGCGTCATACTCTACGGGTCTCTACATAAATATCCTACAAACGGCCTGCCTCCGACCGCATTCAATGTAAATGCTTCGGCTCCAGACGATGAAACAAAACGAAATTAATTTCAGAGGGACGGCGGTTTATTTGCTCTCGAGCAACCTAAGGAAGACCCCCCCTGACGACCAACGTCTTTAAAATACCTTTTTCGTTCAGAGAATCTTGTTTTTTGGAGTCTAAATTTTGTATGATCAGTGACTCGGCTGATGCGCTTCACTGTGACATCGATTAAAAATCTCGACAAAACTATAAACATGCCGAGTTTGAAGTAATCAAATTTTAGAAGGCAATTAGAATGCTTATAAATATTGATGACATAAATTAACGGTTTACTCGAATAAGGAATTAAGAGAGTTTCGGACAAAATGAAAAGTCAATGACTCAAGCGACTCCGAATCCAGACAAGAAACTCTAGAATTCCAGTCATGCTCTTTTGAAAGCAATGAAGTCCTCGGACCGGCGGGAGGCCGGTTCGACCCGCAATAAATAAATAATTAAGAAGAATAAAAAGCCAACACAGACGTGCAAAAAGAACACTCCGTTGCAGAGTTAATAACCGAACTCCTGCGTAGGGGAAATTGGAAACTTTTAATAGCAAACTTTAATAGCTTTTGCACGCGAAATTGCCTCCATTAATTGCAGCGCCCAATGCGTTTATTATGAAACGCGATTCTATTACTGACGGCAAACTTTATGTTGTTTGTCTTATATCAACGGCTGATTTTATGGTTTCATTGTTCCTATTCTTGTCAAAAAATAATGTAGTTCCAAATATATCAGACATTTACTCATTAGCTGTACAATTAGTGTTATCAATGCATCTCGTATAGACAGACGCCCATTAGATCGGCTTTACAATCAATTTTAAATGAAAAAGGAACAAACGAACCGAAGGATAAGGTAAATAAAAAATAAACAAACAGAAGAGAAAAGGTCCCGGCATGTTATTTTGAATTGATAAATGGCCCTCCGGAGACGGGAGCGAAAGGGACGAAACGAGGACAGAGCAGGAGAGACGAACTAATGAGTCGACGTCGGGTCGTAAGTATGGGATAAAACACTATAAGATAAAAGAGAGTGCTTCTTATCCTTTCCGTGGTTTTAATTTTGTTTTTCGGGACATAAGTGTTCCTTGCATCTCTACTATATTTCATAATGAATGGATGGGGGCGCCTGCGATCTTCACGGCACATTTGCTCGGAAAGCGCGCCTTCACGGATGTTGTCAGTAATGGGTCTGTTTGGACTCTGGCGCATAATCTGGACGGCTTACATCGGTCACCCTCCGCCACGTGGCGGACTCAATGAGGTGTTAATTTTTGTGTTTCCTCTTTTGTTTGCATGACTAATTGAGGAGGATCGGATGATCAAAGTTTCTGAACAGTTGTATAGGTAGTAGAGTTGGTGATGCGAGAGAGTTTTACATTTCAAACGATTCGTCTCTAGAAATACTAATTGGAAATTCTCTTGTTCATACCTACAAAATGTTAGAAGGGTAGTGTTTCAAATTAAGACTTAAGCGAGAAAAACTTGTCGATAAAAAGTCCATTTCCAAGAGTAAATATTTAAAACGGGGACGGCGCGATCCGATCGGGAGCCGGTTCTCGCAAATCCCGATTGAAATGTTACCACGAAGCCGCTGCAGTCAGGCAGATCTTTAAAACGAGATAGCTCCTTAACGTCCCTTCAATTTCAAAAGTGAGTAGACCAACGAGACGGCCTGGATATCAAGTTGCAAGCCATTTCTCCGTTGCATTTCGCTCATTTCATATTGGAGATTCAATTTAGATCGAGCTTTAGATAGTGTTTACTGCGCACAGAAATAGTGTGCTATTCCTGTTAGATTATCTGTGAAGGTTCTGAGTAGCCTTTCAGTTTTATTGCAGTGTTCTGTTACGTAAATAGCTTCGAAATTGTACGGATTATTAACAAGCACAATTTCGAAAAGAGGTTCAATCATAGACCACTATATAGAAAGTCCTTGGATTCTCATGAATGATTGGGTTGCTACAAGAGATTTTGACGGCTGCATTCCTGGCCTATAAGGCTTTAACGTGTGAGGAGAGATTCAGTGATGTCACGACTCGCACGATGGCGGTAAACACATGAGCGTGTCAAAATCTCTGTAGTAATAAGCGCCCAACTAATGCCGCTGCGACGGCTTTCTCTCGACGTTCACACGCTGTCCGACTGTTTTATCTAGTACTTTATTACGCTAATAATGCTTGTGGCGCGAGCCGCAGCCGGTTTCTCAGCTATTCAGATTGGAGCCAACATAACAGGCTTTATGCTGATTGGATGACGCGGAAAGCAAGGCTGACTTGCGGCCTTGTTGGCATTCCGAAGTCCGCTATTCGAAACTATTTACCGGCTGTCAATTTGGATGATTTGATTTGTTGCTTCTGCGATAAGCTCTACTCTGCTATTCATTAGAAGTTGTATCTTTGTGCCTACAATGTTTCTAAGCACGTCTGTTAGTTCCTAATATGGCGAAACGCCATCGGGCGTTGAGAACGATGCAATTGCTAAAGAGCTGGGAGCGGGTTAGTTAACTGCTGATATTTCAGTCAGTGGATATAGTTAATTTATATAGGAGGACGCTGCGGCGGCATCACGACTCATCCTCTAATTGCTCGCTGAATTATCTCCCGTAATGGATGTCCTCGGCGGTGCGTAATTATCGAATGCGGCGGCCGCGGCGCCAGTAATCTCTGCGGCCGCGGGCAATTTCCATCGGAATGCGCCTGGCTTGTCTGCGTCCGCGCTGCAGTCTGTGGGTCGAGTAGCGTTTCTGCTATCTCCCGCGCACATCGCGGCTTTGAGCGCAGTTGCTGCACCCTGACAAATCGCAGAGATAATCGTAAGTTGCCTGGATTCCGGATACGAAAGCATCTCGTTGCCTTTGTAAGTAATCTTGACAAATATGTTGAGGTCGAGAACTTTAAACCAATGATTGTCGACCGTTTTAACGGTAGAGAAACTACCTATAGCTAGAGGCATATTGTAAAACAATGAATGTTTCACTCGAGTCAAACTACTGAAAATGAAATCACCGTGCTACTTTTCGCGAAGTCAACTTTCCGCTCACAAAGCCATTAAGCCGAGCCCAGTACAGTTACTGTCTTTTAACAAATAACAGACATAATCGTGAGCTCCATGCGATTTTCGTTACCACTTTTCCACTTAAAAGGCGTGAAGCAATTTCCAGTGTGAAACGATTCATCAAACATAGCGGTACATCTAAAGTTCGAACTTGTACCGAAGAATCTGTAATAATTAAGAACGCTATTACGATAAATACTTAGCAAAGAGCGCTCTGTAACCAGTAAACCAGCTATAAGATTATTTCCTCGGAAAATTGCTCATTCGCGCATTAAGCCCTTGCACTACATTTAAGACTAATAGAATCCACTTGATGACCGTTTATTATAAACAGTTCCTTGTTCTGGAACGCTTGAAGTGGTGCTGTAATTTTGATTGACTTTAGCTTGGAATTCGTTGGATTCGTGTTGCTTTCGCATCAATGTAATGTAAATGATCCGGCCTATCCGTCTCTCCTTCGCTTCTGTCTCTAGCTCTTATTGCAATGGCGTAAAGGCTAGTGCTAACAAGGGAACTGAGTATGTTTAGTTTATCTATCAGCTATTCTGTACGCGTCCTAGCGTCGAGGTTACCGAGGCGCTTTCACGCCGCTCGAATAACATTAGAATAATGAAACGCGTTCGTCGAACTCCTAAAAGTGCAAAATAAACTAAGGAAGTGACTAGCGCTGATGATTTCAACGTAGGAGCGCCACCGCCACCTGTTCGCCGGAGAATCGACTATTCATCGCATCGTTATGCCACAATGGGCCACAAAAGGCTGACTACCTGACCGGTGCTCGTTTTTTTTCTCCTCACGACCGCTAAATCCGATTCGAATGGGCCCCAATCAAGAGATCCCCCTTCTCGATTGTGTAGGCGACATTAAATGTCACATCGACAATGCTCTTCGTTTAACGCTCTCGACTCGGAATGGATGTCGTTTAAATCATAACAGCACTCTGTCATCCCACAGTAGTCAATTCTCCATTGGAGGCGCATGCCGAGTCAATTCTCCATAAACATTTTGGCTTTTGTCGCCACTCCCGTTCCGGAAACATATGGTAGTGTTTTTATTAGAGATTTACCGTTTCAATTTGTTGTGTAAACTTTGAGATGGTGTCAGAAGGTGTCAACGCGTCTGCGACATAGGTGGTAACTGAAAGGTTTTCGTGACAACAACCTTTTTTTAAGACTCACATGTGTGAAATATTAACACCTTTGTCTTTGGAAAGTTGGTTCAATGACTTCTACTGTATGTAGGTACGTCGTAGCATTGGTATGTTAAAATATTGTAAAGATACCAGAATGAATGGTAACACAAAAAGCTTAATCAAAGTTTCAACAGCGACCGCATTCCATTCTTATCCGAGCTTTGCGTTTCGATTTAATTCGATCGTGAAAAAATATTTAGAGCGGTCTAAGAATAAGCGTAAAGATTTAGTTCTGATATTACTGTTGTTATAAAATACATCTTGTTCTCGTTACGGTTTCTTGATTTCATCTACAATATGTAGGTCTTGTTATTTTATGTTGCGGTTTACTCTATCCAGTTTAGTTCGTTTTGTGTTAAAATTTGTGTATTGTATATTGGTTAGAACTTAGAATGTCAACACAACTAGCAGCAACATCACATTTCCCTTTTCCTTCGTTACTCTTTCAGCGTTTCAATAATCTTTTACAGCTTTTAACAGCTCTGTGCAGAGTCAGCCTGCAGCACAGGGCAACCTATTGTAGGTATCAAATGCAAACATTTCACCCAGTCTAACAAAACACTAGACACGGCTAACTTCTTGAAATTCAATAAACTCTATTCAGATATAGATTAAAATATTTTAGATAAACTTCATAAATGTAAGTTAGTTTAAGGATTTTTGTCATATTTGAAAAATAAATGTATAAATGTAAATGGGAGGCTTCATCCGGGAGCTGGGGGCCTCCCCAGCTGTGTTATTTTAGGGAGCTGTTTAAGGGAGAGGGGGTGTGACCCCCCGATCGGGATACTTCCTGGCCCAGCACCTTTCTCTCGCTTTCTTTCTCTTGCATTTCAGCGAGGAAATGCAGCATGTATAATGGGAACATTTGGGCAGTGCGCGCTAATAGGCGGCCTTTTTGACTAAGCTCTTCTCACGTAGCTTACTTTACGTAGCTTACTGTACATTAGCTTTAAAAAAATATTTGACATCTAAGTTTCTTGTATTTATAAATTAATTATATTGTAACAAATAGGCAATAATTACTGAAATAAAATTTAAATGTAACACCCTTTTTCTTGTTTCTATCGCAAAGCAGCAATGCTTGCATTCCTGTCTTTCGCTTTGAAGGGTAATTACCGGCACATGAGGACACTACATCTTAGTCCTCAAGGTTAGCACATCGAAAGCCCTCTAATAACATTAGGTATAGTGAGATGAGGAGTGGGGCTATGGGGCTGTGGTAACCACTTACAATGCTCGTCTGCTGCTTTATCTCTCCCTAGTTTGGCATACAAAACAACCACATCTCTTGAACTTTCTTCTATTCAGACTTACTTCACTATATTGATAACCCTAATAAATCAATTAGCTCCATCGATCGATTCGGCGCGATCGCGAGCAAGTTTTATATTTAGTCAGAGCGGAATGCACTCAGAGAATTTCTCCGATGGCAGAGAGGAAAGAGTCGAGATGTCGGAATGCGGTCGTAGGTACGTTCTGTGCGGACACGCGGAATTCTCTTTGCTTTACCCCTACCAATGGTGATGTGGCTTTTTTTTCGAGACTCTCTTTCGAGAATCTCAATCTCAGCGTCTAAAGATCATAAAAACAGGAAATGACGATGTTTGATTCACCGTATTCGTACGCATTTGTCGTACGAAACGGAGTTTAGCGTTTCTAACAATTTCAGATAACTTTGTCTGCTTATTTTCTTTCTAAAAGATAGATTTTTATATTATTAAATAATTGACGAGGTTACATTTGCAATAAACTGCATTTGATTGCGTTTCGAAAGTTGTTTCGAATTCGATACGAAACAATGGTAAGAGCTAACATCGTATATGCTGACGTAGAGACAGTTCATTGGTTACTGTTACAAAGAAAGATTAAAAATATGCGAAAAGATAAATAGTCAAATATGTATGAAATTAAGGTTAAGGAAGACCGCTATTCTCAGAAAAGATATAAAATATGAGAAAAAAATTAAAAAGTGCATACCTAAACAACTTCTGAAACCTACAACCAACCTACACAATAAACACGTGAAAGCACCTAATCTTAACAGATACAATAATAATTGATAGGTAGATTAGCATCTAGACTAAATAATTAATAATAATAATGTATTTATTCACGCATACAAATCCTATTGGTATACAGATAAGACAAGAATCTAAAACTAGATAAGACAAGCGTTTCAGAATCCGAAATAATATGCCTAAATATTATGATATTGATATAATACTTATGCCCTAACAAAGGAGTATATGTACAATGAATGATGGTAACTAATTGTTATGACAGTCATATTAATGATGACTTTTGACTACTAAATGATTTACGTAAACAAACGATTGAAATTTAAAATCGTACCCTGTAATGTCATTTCATTATTGCAATGATAAACTGATAATTTACGATGATAACTTACATACATATATTTACATTGTATGCACAGAAATAAACTATTAGTAACTCTGTGATTGTATGTCAGAAAATGACTAAATGTGCTGAACTTACATATTTAAAAAAAAATATCTTTACTACATGTATGACAATAAACATTTCATTTTATTGGAATACAATGAAGAATGGGGAGTGTTCACGCGTCACACCGATAGATGACGCTGTACGGTAGTGTCTAATTTATAAAACGCGGTGTTAAGTTTTTTTTGTCAACCCATATATGATTAGAGCTTGTGTCGTCTTGGAACCCCCCTGATACGACCACCCATGTTCGGAATAACATAGGGCAACTCTCACTTTTCGGCAGACCTATCCCTTGGGAGAAAAAGGTCAAATATCTAGGAGTCACCCTTGATAGAGGTATGACCTTCGAGCCACACATAAAACGCGTCCGCGACCGCGCAGCATTCATTCTCGGCCGGTTACACCCGATGCTAGGCAAGGGGAGTAAAATGTCACTTAGAAATAAGTTGACAATTTACAAAACTTGCATCCGTCCAATCCTCACGTACGCAAGCGTGACATTCGCGCACTCTTGCCACATTCGCCGCCTTCAGGTTATCCAAAATAGGTTCATGCGTAGAGCAACCGGTGCTCCATGGTACCTACGTAACGTAGACCTCCATCACGATTTGGAACTCCCCACGATCGCTCAATACATGAAGTTAGCGTCTCGACGCTTCTTCGAGCAAGCTCCCCACCACCCAAACCCTCTAGTAGTAAGCGCCGCCGCTTATTCGACTAACGGTTTACCGACATCCCGTCGACGACGTCGGCCTAGACACGTCCTAGACGACCCCGACGACGCCATCACGATCTCCATCGCGGAAGCCACTCCGCCACCCGATAGTAGTTCACACACAGCACCTTCATACCGCCCGCGCCGGCGCGGGCGTCGACCCGCTTCTGGCGCTTTCACGCGCTATCGGCGTATTCCAGGCCGCTTCTCCCCGACCCCTACGTCCCCAGCGACGTCCTAAGCCGAGGTCCGTACCCACCTGGGTGCCCTTAGGCAGTCGCTTCTTATAGTAGTTTTTAAGTCCTCCTCTAGGCTGGAGCGCATTTAGCGCTCGCCCCAAAAACCCCGGTGAAGCTGTAAAGGTCATTAGGACCAACAGCAAATATCAGTACGAAAAAAAAAAAAAAAAAAAAAAAAAAAAAAAAAAAAAAAAAAAAAAAGTCTTGGAACCATAGTTTCATTTTTGGGATCCTGTACAGGGAGACGCTTTCCTCTGAAGAAGAAAGGTGGTTAAACGATAAATCCAAAAAAAATATGGTCGCCGGCAATTATTGCACAACATGAGAAACACAGTTGAGTTTTTTTTAGACATTACAGATATACATATATTGCTGCTGGTAGTACTGAAACTTTAATTAAAATAACCACAAAGTTACCACTGGTGTAAACTATTAAACCTAAGATATTATAAGATAATTTCCACATGCAGTCTGGAGCGAATGTCTCAGTAAGCGGCGGAGTCAAAGGGATGCTTGCAGGCCTGATGGTCGGGGAAGCAATTCAGGCATGCTATACAAGTACGTGGGCTAATATTCCAAGCTCATTTCATAGCAAAGATAGAGGCCTGGTTATGAGGAAATTTAATTAGGATTGGCGTTTCCTTGAAGCTGTTTTAAGATTTTACTTTATTTTAATATATAGACAATAATTTGTCAGATTAATATCCGTTTGAGCTGGATTTCAGTTTAAAGTTTTTGATTTTCTTTCCCTGTACTGGATGATCAAACAAATCTGTCTTTAGTAGTTGGTATCTAGGTGGTACAAAACATTTAGATCATGACAAGTTGACATGACAATGATTATAGGTTCAAAATTCTGGGAATCTACTAAAAAAATTGGCAAAAAGATAAAAGTCAAGTTTGGTGCTTTGACTTTGAATGACTCTTAAAAGAAAGAGCTCTTAGAGGTACTTTCCGAAATAGAGAAACATGTTCTCGTATATTCTCTATTTCGGAAAGTACCTCTAAGAGCACTTTCTTTGAAGAGTCATTCAAAGTCAAAGCACCAAACTTGACTTTTATCTTTTTGCCGAACAATGTTCTAGTCATAATGACAATTGCTGCCACTCTTTGCCTTGGGAGCAAGCCCGAAGCGATACTTAAAATAGACTTTCGCCGCACCACCGATGCCGCCGCCACTTTAGGCCCTATCTGATGATTAATCTACTTCGCAACCAGTGTTTTGCATCCGTTATTACTAGGCAACATCTGAAGATAGCGTATCGTGTCTACTTATAAGATACTTGTTAATATGCTGTTAAAATAACGGTGTAATAATCACTATTAGAGACTTTGATTGTACAGAAAAGCGAATTAGGTGCTGCAAATCGCTTGTCAGCGTCTAGGATTGTATCAGATTTGTCTACTGACACGGAATCAGCATGTCGTAAGAAACCATTAATTAAGTGCAGTGCCATGTACCAATGATTTTGTCGTATTTTTCAAAGACTTACCTACGTACTTATTTACCGACTGCTCTAGCGGTGAAGGAAAATATCGTGAGGAAACCTGCATACTGAGGTGACCAGTGTGTGAAATGGGGTAGGCACAAAAGATCCTCAAGAATAGAAGTGCCGCTGGGTATTTCCCGGCCCCCTATCATAAGATAAGATGAGATAACCATAAATTCTAGATTCTTGTTTGGTGGTAGGATCCCTGACAATCCAGTTGGCTTGTGATCACTGTTCTATCTATCGACCAAATGTCTTCAATAAAAGACGTATTTTGCCTTGAAGAACTTGTCTTTCCTAAATCCTTGTGCTCCTCAGTAATATAATTGCCTTACCATCAGATTAGATAACTTCATTACCATCAGCAGCCCTGTAGACCCCAATATTGGACTTAGACCTCCTCTGGTTCTCACCACCGGGTCCTGCTGGTGGTATCACGACTCTATTGTTGCGCCGTTTTGAATGTCGTCGGACCATCTTTCGCTTAGATGGTTTAGTTTCGAATTTAAAAAATATCTAATGACTGAGAAGAAGCAGCAGTATAAAATAAAACACGTGATTAAGCAAATGACGCCATGAACCCAGTCGATAATTCATTGAACTTAAACACTATAAGAAAGAACTTATAAGGTAGCACGCAAAAACTGTAAACAAGCTGGGTCTATTGGGGTTTTTCTGAAAAATTTAATGTCATTAGCTGGTCCAAGACAACAACCAAGACTAAAACGCAAACAGACAAAATACGAGTTAAAAGTTGGTTACAAAATTAATGGACACGATCGATCATCCAGCATACGAGTAAGAAAGAAAGAAGATTTTTTTCCAATACACACATACAAACAATTATGTACAGAAGATAAAAATAATATTAAACAAATATATTATAAAAATAAATAAACAAAAGTAATTAAGTTTGATGAAGGTGGTGTGCAGCACCGGAAAAAGGGGATTGCCTCAGCCTGTTGCCGCAGCGGATTTAGCACTGCGGCGCTAATTTTCAGGCATCACCTGTGTGCCAGGGATCACTCCATAACTAAAATACTTAGATGAATTTTCGAAGATGCATTTGACTAGTTGGAGGAAAAGGCTGTCTGATATTTCTGACGTCTCGTTAGTCACAAATCACAATCAATCAAGGTTGTAACTCTTTTAATTGGATAGATTGTAAATGCACTGAACTCGAACCGTGCGAAACCACTAACATTTCGCTACAGCACTATTAGTCAAGCAATCAAACAAGAATCGATTAAAATAATCGAATACATTAGCCAAACAGTTCTATTAACGATTCAATTTCTGATGCGGCATAAATTAATACAAAACATTCATTTCTTTAAATTTCGAATGCAATTAATGACTTGAATTACGATATTTGTGGAATTTAAGCTTATTTATAGCGGATTAGAAATTGCCAACACACTTTTAAAGTTGTAAACTCTTTATTCCAATCGACTTAACACCATTTTATAGGCGATAAGAATTTATGGAAATTTTATGAAAAGCGATAATAAAGTTGCCAAGGTAAAAGGTACGTCGGTGTCCAAAGTGATAGTTATTCATGTTTAGAAACATGTTTTTTTATACATTGAATAGTTTATTGGTTTGTTTTTAATGTTGGTTGGGATGGACAAAGTAATGTAATGTAAGTTATGTAATTTGATTGTTATAAACGGCTGCTTAAGGCTAGGTGTAATTCATTAGGTAATTATGCCTTGACAGAAAAGGTTATGGGTTAAACTCAGCTACTCGTATTTTACTCATAAAATACGAGACGTGCTCGTTAATTAAACGCTAACAATGTTTTTTTTTGTGCAATAAAGTGTATTCATTCATTCATTCATTCAATTGAATTGGAAATTAATTTTTGAGGGTGGTATGACTATGTGCGCAGATGTCAGCCTGGGGTTGTATTTTAATTCGGTTTTTGAATTTACGCCACAACTTCACGGTTCCGGTTCCAGCCATGGTTCGGTTTGCTGTAACGAATGATGTGCGCTACGGCCTCCCCCCAGTTGAAACTAGCGCTTTGAGATTGGTTGCAGCGAACCGAACTGTCTGGAACCGGACCCGTGAAGTCCTAGCCTTATGGCTCTAGCTTCCATCGTAGCTTCGGTCATTCTGCCAATGTCCTCGGCGATAAAAGTAATTCAAGTCAAGATTTTAATTTTTGACACAGTGTTTTCTTCATATTAATAGTCAAGAATTAGAAAGAATTAGAAAGTTGTTTAAGTTCTATAATCTTTTCTTATTTTAATGCTATTGTCGTTTTAACTCCTTTGTTAAGATTTTATTACCTTTTCACAATTAACGTCTAACTGTTGTTAATACTACAGCTTACCTAATTAACAGGAATAAGTTAACAAAAGATTGATTGGAAACATAAACAAAAGTTACCACTAAACAAGTTTTCATTAATTTCCACAAAACGGCTTCCTATGGACGAATTAATAAGTTAGTTAATTATGCTAATTAAATTATGGAAGATAAGGTTTCATGTGGCAATAAAACGAATGAAATGAGGCTTTTGAAAGGTTTACAATATGGGACTTTTGGTACATGGTATGGTATACTTACTTCTTGTATTAAGTACCATTAGAGAGGTCTATCTAGACTTGAAAATTGAAAAACGCCAAGAGTACATAACACAAAATGAGTGAGACTTTACAGTGAATATGTTGTCAAGAATCCTCAAATAGAAAAATGAAATAAACAATTATTATAAAGCTAAAACCTTTGAAGGCTTTAATAAAAGGATTATACAATCGGGCTGCGCAGATAGATCAGAAGGCCACAACTCAGTAGAACACTAAAGAAAAAGAGGAGTTCCACAAATCAAACTGGAATGTGTTCTAAAGGAAGTAACGTAGAGGTCTGTATACCAGGGACCAAAACATGTAGTCTTGTTGGTTATTCACGAGTTAAAATTCGATTATAAGTAGAAGCACAAACAGACTAACACGTTTAGAAGCTACTCTACTCCATACCGGCAGAAACAAACAGTTTTCGTTCGTTTACAGACAATATTTGGATGGGTGATGTCTAAGATATAAGTGGCAGCGATGAGAGATTTGTTTAATAGTAGGTCCTCCCGTGATCATGGGTATTTCAAACTATTCTTTACCACCACCATTCTTTTTTTAGAACGATAGAGCTCGATAAGGCCTTGTTGAGTAAAATATATATACGGTACCACCGGGTGAAAACTCCCGTGGCCAACCTGGAAAGCGCTTATTCGCCTGCGAACCCAGGTTGGCTGTTGCGGAGATAATCTTCACAATTGGGGTTTTCCAGCGATCAAGTAAAGTGTGAGTGTGGTGTCTCCCCTCAAACCATGGAGCACTTGCTCTGCTGCCGTATCCGACCACCTGCCCGCGGGAGGACCTTTTCGAGGCCAACCAGAGGGCTATCGATGTGGCTGCCTTCTGGTCGGGAAAAAATTAGTTCGGATCATCAACACGAAAGAACAAGAAGTAAAATATAGAGCAAAATTAAGATTAAAGCAATTTCAAAAGTATCTAAGGGACTTATTAACCTCCAAAAGCAGTTCGAGAATATTCTGAAGATGAAAATTTAGAAATTATTATATGAAAAGAACTACTCTTACAAACCTGCTATACCGACAAGGTTCATCATGTTAGGACTAAATAATTGTACATAATAACATCTGTATGTAACTCATGATTATGCATGAATAAATGAATTATGAATTAATCCATGTAGGTCAAATTCATAGCCATTGGCAAAAATAGTTAAGAAAGAAAAGTCAATACTATGTCAATAATGTTTGAGCAGTGCAACAAAAACGACTGAAGCCTGAAAACGATAGCAAAATCCAACTCTGAACGACCAACAGAGATACCAATAGAAATAAACCCTCTAAAGCCTATGATTGGAATCGAGAGGCGAGTGAAACACGCCGCACACGCACGTCTTAAACACGTTGATGTGTGGTCCGGGAGTCCGGACGGGTGCGCCGACGCAAAGCTCCTAACTGCTATTACTTTTACGATTAAGTAATTTTATTGCCGCAGTGCTGATCCCTCTCGTGTTACTCGAGGAAACGTAGTTAGAGGAATAATAAAATACTTACTTGTTATTAAAATTTGTAGTGAGAAAGTACATTTCTTTTACAGACTGTCGATGAAATGTTAGCTAAATTTTCTTTATCCTTTTATCTTTGTCTTTATCTTGTTGTTGTTCTTTATGTACCTACAGTTAGTACCTATTGTCAGAGTTGTTCAGGCCGCCAGTAGGCCTCTGACTGCTGTCGGATGACAGCAAACGGGACCGACAGCTCAACGTGTTCTCCAAGGCTTAAAAAATGAAATGCTTGCGTAAACTAATCGATTTGGATAAAGAATAGCCAGCCACTAAATATACTGATTCACCTTTCAAGCGGATCAAGTCATAGTTTTATAGATTAGTGGAAGGTAATTTCTGGATAATTCATAACTGATCTGATGTTTGAACTAATGATATAGCACAAGAAAAACAAACAACATTTATTACAAAAGGAACCGCAAAGCCAAAGCAAATTCAAATTACGAAATTACCCACTTCACAACGTGTCAGACACAAGCAACAAGTCGGAAAGAAATGGCGGTAACCGCTAAAGATGCAGTTCTGTTGTTTGCTTGCATTGCAGCAAATTGGGTGCAATCTTGTGCAATCAGGGGATTTGCGGAGAGAGCATGGGGCGGAGAAATCTTTATGGGAGAAGCTTTATATTCTAAGGAGCTCTAGAAACTAGAGCTGCTTAGCTAAAAGTTAAAGCAATTTTACGGTAATGTTGAAAGTTTGTGTTCAAATGACGTCGAATGACACAAGTTTATTACAACATTGACATATGAGTAAATGATCTTAAGACCATAATATACATTATTTTAATGAGCAATAAATTCAAAGTTGACATCGACGTATACGTATAGGGCCATAATTATTAAAAGTTTTTAATAATGCTATTATTTAAAACCAGATATGCAATAGAAGCAAGATTTAAAATGAGTTTTTTTCATGAATATCAGACTTTTAGCATCGCACCGCGGTAGCAATCAAATAAGAAGAAGAATTACTATTGGAACAGCATAATTATACTAAATCCTCATGATTTAAAACCAGACTTGCAATAGAAGTAGGATTTTTATCATGAATTGCTGATTGTTTAGCATCCCAGCTTTATATTTTGAAATTGAAATTGAAAATTTTTATTTCCAGAAGCACAAAACATGGTCTTCAAATACACACATACACATTACAAATTAGATACATTAAATTAGATTAAAGATTATTAAAAAATTAAATTAACTTAAATGAAATTTATAATAATGTCAGAAGAACAACACAAAACATATTTTTTTCTCTATATTGTCGTCAAGTAATTGAACACATGATAAGTGGCCCATCTCCGATGTAGTGGGCTATTTTAGCATCGTACCACGATAGAGCGGTCAGATTAGTTATTCCTCTTCTCTGTACTCCATAATAGGAGTACTAAATCCCGAAAGTTTCCCTCATACATGCTCTTGCGCATACAGCCGCTCGGGATTCAAGATCGACAATTATCGGCCGTCCGACTCCGCCCGAGTATTCGCCGACAGGACCACGACCCACGATCGACGCATAATGTCGTGCGGTCTCAAAGACCTGCCTCAGGCAGTTTAGGGTTAGTTTAGTTAGTTATCGGCATTCAAGAAACGATTTAGTTAACGAGCGACTCTTTTGTTTGTAGCTCAGTTGTGAAATACGTCGGAAATATGAAGCGTTTGTGTTGTAGCCCTTAGCTATATGAGATCGTTTGGCAAAACTAGAGCTTTTGGGAGAGTTTCCAAAGTCGAAAGATTTCTTAGAACTTTTGACATTGAAAAAGGTGGTTGAAATAAAGAAAAACGTTCCATTAAAAATACTGTCACCGCTTTTATAGCCTGCCTTGTGATTGGATTTAGTACATTTTTGAAAATTACTAAAAATTAATGACAGATTGATCACCTATTTATTTCCGAAAACGTCAAGTTATTTACAACAAAAATAAAAGGAGCATATTATATCAAGCTGCCTCCATACCACAGAGTTACCAATATAATGTAGCAGAGGGAACATGATTGACGTGCACTGTTTGAATGTTGGTAATAAGTATATATGTTTTTTTTTCACGGTAATATCGGTGTTCGCGGCGGTCCCAAAAATGAAACAACTCAAGTAGATATACAAACATGTGTTCTCGTGTATTGAGGTAAAATTTAACGCCGCGTACTAAAACACCGTGTGGCGCCATCTAGCGATAGGTTGACGGAACTAATAATAATAAATCTTTACACAACGTAGTGAACGGTAGAACAATCGGTTTCACTCATACTCACGATTTATGCCATTTTTTCTCCTACTTTTTCGCCTTGTTCTTTAACACACTGATAAATACTGGCAGTGCTAATATTCCAACGGTTTGCCATTTTGAAAGAGATTGTTTTGAAAGGCTGCTTCATATCATATTTTTTTCAAATTTCTCTTCATTAATATTGTGAGGAAACGTGCTTAGCTTTTAAAACACAAATGTTTTTCTGAAACGTAAACTGGTAGGGAACTGGATGGGCAAACATCTTGTAATTTAAAACGGAAGGTGAGTTTTACTGTCCTGAATATTTCTCACCCTAAGTCCGGCCCATGGGTCTAAGTCTTTCTCTTATGTGTGCGTTTTTGCCACGCATAATTATTTATCTTTAGGTTCGTTCTGCTCCTCTATATAATATTTGATTTCTGTGCTCCGTACGAACAACTCTATGTGGCATGTTCGTTTCATCGGCCATTTATCGTCTGTTTAAAATTCCTCGCAGTCGTTACCTGTCATGGAATAATAGGTACCTAACTGCCTACTTATAATTTTAATGAACCCGCATTTTACGACTTACCCTAGCAATAGTAATTGGCGAATAAAATTATGTAGATGCCTTTCAAAGGTTTGCTATTAGGTTTGAATGTTGCCCTGATCATGAAAATAAAAACGCTACCGGTACTTTTATAATCTGTGTTATGGAGATGGCAATGATATAAAACATCATCATCAGCTTATTAATGTCCCCACTGTCGGGGCATCGTCCTCCCCTTGCACGGGGGTACGGGTCATGATCCACCGATCGGGCCCAGTGCTGATTGTTGGATTTCACACGCCATCTGAAACTTTTAATTTCCTCAGACATGCAGGTTTCCTCACGATGTTTTCCTTCACCGTTAGAGCAGTCGGTAAATGTACGTAAGTCTTTAACCGAAAAAATCGGACATGGCATTGCATGGTTTCGAACGCGGACCTCCCGCATGGGAGGCCGGCGTCCTAGCCACCGACGCTCATGATAAAAATAGTTTCATTTAATTATGCAAAGGGTTTTTATATTTCTGGTCAAGCTTTATGTATTAATTTCGTGTAGGTATTGATTTACCTACGGAATAATCGTTCAGAAATTAATGTTATCCTTTCCTTTTTAATATTTATTGTTTATTTTATTAAACTATATCAAATGTAACGAATATTCGCTAAAAATAGGTACGGTAACAGGTTTTAGATAAAATACAATGAAAATACGAATGTTCTTCAGTCTATTTCATCAATGGTTGGTTTGATACTTTATTTAGTAATATAGCTTATCTTAATTTTAACTTAGAAGTTATATTAAAGTAATAAAATAGTGCATTAAGTGCAAACGCCGGCGGAACTGACGGAAGTTACAAATATCAGAAAAATAACAGATACGAAGAAACAGCACCGGTGGCACTGTTGCTAGGACACCGGACTCCCATGCGGGAGGTCCGTGTTCGAAACCATGCAGTGCAATGTATCAATGAGTTTTTCGTATTTATGGAAGACTTACGTACATTTACCAACTGCTCAACGGTGAAGGAAAACATCGTGAGAAAACCTGCACACTGAGATGACCAGTGTGTAAATGGGGTAGGCACAAAAGATCCTCAAGGGTCGAAGTGCCGCTGGGGCTATTCCCGGCCCCCTATCATAAGATAAGATAATGTATGGGAAAATATTCACTTCGCATGTGTCAACTGGCAGACGTGATTTCCATATCAAACTAAAACTACTCTACATAGAGTGATTTTCATAATCCTTGGTTCATTCATACATATGTTTGCATGGTGTTAGCAGAATACAATTTGTTCAATACAAAAACGTAATGGAAATGAGCGATAAACGTTTTAAAACAGTGGAATTTGGCTCCTATATCCCCGAGGGAGTAGACAGAGGTAGCAGTACGCTTATCAATAGCATTTCAATCATAACAATCCGTTGCTAATAAATTCCATGAAAGCGATAACAGTGGTCTACGTACGCTATTAACGACACTTCGACCCTTGAGGATCTTTTGTGATGGGATGATTCCCGGCTTATCTTATTATCATAAGATAAGATAGCAATATAGCTTATTTGATTTTAACTTTATCGAGTTATTTTAAAGTAATTACTGAATGGATAAACCAGTGCCTCAAGTGCAAAGGCTGGCGGAACTGGCGGAAGTTACAAATATCAGAAAGAAAACAGCACCGGCGGCACTGTTGCTAGGACACCGGACTCCCATGCGGGAGTTCCGGATTCAAAAACATGCAATGCCGTGTACCAATGAGGTTTTCGTATTTACGGAAGACTTTCGTACCTTTACCCACTGATCAACGGTGAAGGAAAACATCGTGAGGAAACCTGCACACTGAGCAGTGTGTAAAATGGGATAGGCACAAAAAGTTCTTGCCGCTGGGTTATTCCCGACACCCATCTTAAGATAAGATAAACAGCACCGATGAGACTTGAAGCCACACCTAATAAATAAATAAATTTTAATTAATTCATTCATTCATTCATTCTTTCTGATGGCGTTAATGTCAAAGTCGCATCGCCTACTTCCTCGTGATGGTATCTACATCTAAGTATAACACTAGACAGCTTAAATCGACTGTTCGCAGGTGGAAGTAATCAATTAAAATTGCAGCAAAATACTTTTCCTTTTTTCTTCAATTACTTACCTCCTCGAATAAATTATGGTACAGACAGGCAGGTGTATGAAGGCGCCACAAGCCAGGTGAATTAAATTATAAAGAGATACTTACGTCTTTTCTGCCAAGTCTTGGTTTTATTCGAGACATAAGTAAGTCTATTTTGACGAACCCCGACGCATGAGTCCAATTCTACTGTTTCAACGTTTGTCGTTCTTTTACAATTACCTAAGGGGCCATCCATAAATTTCGTCACAAGTATTTCATGATATTTGGAGCCATACATTTTAGAATATTTACGAAACATCAAATCAAATGAAGGATACAAAATTTAATTATATTGTGTCCATGGACTTTGAATTTATGACTTCTTCTTTTAGATTACGCATGTGACGTCACGAAGCTTATGACTCGTCCCCCTTCCCCCTTAACGTGTGACGTAATGACCGTGTGACCATCAAACATAATTTCAATATATTTACCTTTGACTACATAATTATTTTATCATAATTATAACTGTTTCGGTCATTGCTGTGTATGAAATAAACGTATTATTTACTTTTTTTTAAATTTATGGATGGTCCCTAAGTAGCGATTACATAGGTTTTGCCGAAACGTAACGTTAATTCTTCGTTAGTTAAAACGGTTCGTGACTAGTGACATACGAAAAATGTCAAGTCGCTGCTATTTAGATCGAATTTCCGACGGGACCAGTTTCTACTAATACGTAGAAACTGGTCCCTGTTCACAGACAATTAACTCCCAAAAACGTAACAGTACCAATTTTCCTCCAATCCGACATTGGAAATGACACGAAGTCGTTCACAGACGCCGTCTCAAAAACCATTAACAACACGGACCTATGATTTGATGGACTAACGAAGGAGCCGTAAAATTCCTCCTATAATCACGGTGGACCGCTCCCAAAGAGTCTGGAGGGGCCTGATTATAGGGTAGCCGCCCACCGGCGGCGGGCGCAGGAATCCGATCAGAACCAAAATAGAAGGGACTTAAAACAATACTAACTAGTTCCACTTGAGGTCTTTTATCCGGTGCCTCTATAGTTGAATTTAACGTCTTTTAACCTTGGAATTTTATATTGGTTTTGGTACATAGGTGGAGCATCGGTGACGCCGTGGCTAGGACTTCGTACTCCCATGCGGGAGGTCCGAGTTCGAAACCATGCAATGTCATGTACCTTTAATTTTTCCGGTTTTTCGAAAGACTTACGTACATTTACCGACTGCTCTGACGGTGCAGGAAAACATCGTGAGGAAACCTGCACACTGAGATAACCAGTGTGTGAAATGGGGAAGGCAATAGTAAACCACCCCATTAAATCTGCCACGAGAGTCGTTCTATGTGATTAATTCCTTAGAATGATCACGACCCTCAGCAATGAGGAAAACGACTTAGAAGAGAGAACCTTGGAGTTTTATATTGGTTTCGGTACAAAGGTGTATAGGACGTTTTGTTTTTAAGTTACGAATGATGTTCTAAGCACGATTTCGTTTAGATCCTCTAATTGTAAGGGCTAGTATTATTTGATTGCGTGCTTCATTCGGAGGGGATTTAAAGTTGCGTGATGATTAGATTTACTGTTTTTGTAGGTTGTATTCTCTTTGTCTTATGATTACTTATTGCGTCGTTATAAGCGGTTTCTTTGTTTATAGTGTGTTTATAGTGTGTTTATAGTGTAATCGGTGTGTTAAGTAATTAAACTGGACTGTTTACATACCTGGCGCGATGAAGTGGAGAAGGACCTGCGGGAGCTCCGGGCGCCTGACTGGCTCGAGACTGCGCAGGAGAGAGAGCGATAGCGCTCTTTGGTATCGGAGGCCAAGATCCACTTCGGGTCGCTGCGCCAGCGGAGTAAGTAAGTTTACATACCTCACGGCAACTTCAATCCCTGCCTCCTCTTCCGCAAGTGTTTTTTTTTCTTTAATTTTAATTCTATTATTAATTATTTTAATTCCATATTTAATACTTTATTCTTTAAAGTTAATACTTGCGGTTGTTGGTAGTTGGTGAAACTTGTAGTACATGATTAGACTTATATAACATACTGTTTCACGGTATTTTTATTGTATTTTATTAATAACTTAGTAATTAATTAATAAAATATAAGTAAGTAAGTAATAATGCTAGCCGGCACCTAGAGGACAGACTGTAGCAATTCGAAAACGCGCCATTCCCAGGACACATTCCACTAATTGACATTAAGCGCTCCTCGTTTGTCATTCGTGTCCGAGCCATGCCAGTCCTCACTCCTCTACAACGACCATTCGAATAAATTACACAGGACTTAGTGAGCCACGGACTTCACGAGGCCGGTTCCATTCCGGTTCGGTTCGCTGCGACTAATCACATGCGCTTCACCCTTTCCCCACTTGAAATCAGCACTTTGTGATTGGATCTAGCGAATCGAACCGTGGCTGGAACCGGACCCCTGAAGTCCTAGCCTAAAGAGTTAACGTAGCTTTAAGCTAGGTCTCGTTCGACCATTCTTATAAATTTAACTCCGTTTATAGTTAAAGTAGCTAGGTTAAGTCTCGTTTGAACATTCGAATAAATTAAACTCAATTTAAGGCTATATAGATCTGGTCTGAAATATTGGCAATTTAATATTCTGCAATAAATAGTTCTTAACTTTTATTACTGCTATACCTATTATAACTGTATAGTGTATGTATACCATGGTATGTCCCTTCGATTCATATGAAAACGAGACAAACATAATAGTAATACGTATAGAGATGAAATAATAAGGATGCGTCAATGAGGATCTTTGACCCTCCGTCACAACCAGCAGCATGAGCTGCGTTGGTGGCTACTGAACTAAATCAGTTTATACTGACCCAAGAAACACCTGTGAGAAGCAAATTCCATTATTAATAGGATTTTAAAAAAAATGTAGCGAGCGTCATATACATCAAGGACACTTAATTAATTTTTTTGACATACTTTGCGTGATGCAATGTTTTTAAAGTTTATATTTTTATAATCCTGGATACTGAGGCTCTTTAACAATATTTTTTAATGAACACATTTACCAGTATTTTTAAAGTCGTCGACGATTAATGAAAAATATTGACATGTATTTTTTTACTTTTTGTATCATTTCTCGGATTTTTTCTATTGAATGACAAAAAACTAATATCGAAAATGATTACATCATCCTTCATTAATACGAAAACGATACCAAATATGACCATAATTGTAAGTACTTCCATGGTATTATGATAAGTAGATCTTTCCAAGAATTAACCCTAGTTAATAAATACCTAAACAATAAATGAAAAAATGTGTTAAAGATAAAAGATTCCTTCCAGCGTGTCGATAGGTACTAGTTTATAAGAAATATTTTGCGTACGTATATATTATCCTATAAAAATTTACAAGCCTAACAGACGAGTGATCCAACCGCGAACCAGAACCTATAATTTCATACCAATTTAGTACAACCCCGAGTCTACCTGGTGGAACCGAACCCAGTCCAATTTTGGGTCTCAAATTGGGTTTTAATGGTTTTAATCGACGGATGTAGGTCGGTTTATTCTACGAGAAATGATAATTTAGATCGAGACATATGCGTGGATGATTATTTTAATGTTAAGGCAGAAAATAGGGGCATTGTATTATATAGAGTCGTAATAAATAATGACAGACCACTGTATTGTAAAATATCTTGGGTGAAAGAAGTAGTCTCCCTCCCCAAGTAGTCGGTAGGGGTAGTCGGTTCGTTCCTTCATGTAAAATACAATTTTTTTTTCAATTCAATATCGTTATTTATCGGTAAACTCGATCCATTGTGTTAGTAGTTGTACTTAAAAACTATGTTAGTAGTATACATTTCGGCATAAATTACGATTTTTAACACTTCGATCAGATGCTGATAAAAGATAACATCATTCGATCAGCACCCGAACGAAGTGTTTAAGGATAAGGGAATCATATTTTTCCGCTATCATATTCAGGATGCTGTTGGAGCTGCTCCGAAGCCTGCACAGCAGGGACGCAGTTCTATTCCGCATGTTATTGTAGGTACTTATTGTAAAAAATATAAATAGGTACATATGTAAGTATACTTACCTTCATTGACCGTACAGTACAGAGCAGACTAACCGTAAGCTGCACGAAACGTCCTTAAAGTTAAGTATTCATTAAAATACATGCCATATATCTCTAGCTAGATAGTGATGACACGAGATTCAAGGAAGCCTTAACATTGAGAACCTTTCTGGCAACTCTCGGTAAGTTATTTATGAGTTTTACGAAATTTCATATTATAAAATATGCAAATCAGAAACAGGTGATGTGATATTGGTAGGAGTAATTTAGAATACTCGTAAAAATGATGTGAGGCTGATACAAAGAGTATAACCTAAATAAACCTACGATACCTACTCATTAAGAGTAGGTAATCTACTCATTAAGAGTAGGTAATCTACTCATTAAGAGTATGTATTTATACAATTTAAAAAAAAAACAGTTTTATAGGCTTTGGTACACGACAACGTGACCATGTCAGCCTCGTTAAGGTCACTAA
The DNA here is from genome assembly GCA_947369225.1 of Hofmannophila pseudospretella. NCBI lineage: Eukaryota > Metazoa > Arthropoda > Insecta > Lepidoptera > Oecophoridae > Hofmannophila > Hofmannophila pseudospretella. Next base: position 3,486,420 of record OX376324.1, read on the forward strand.
GAAAAGGAATGGGAAGCTCTATAAAAATATTTCACAGATACTTTACTACTTACATAAAAATGCAAAGTAAACAATTTACATTTCGTATTTTTTATAAGATCTATAAAATAAAGATCCGTGATTTATGATACCTAAACCTACACGATACAAACAACCAAATTAAAAAACATGAATTGTAAAAATGATTGACTCACTTTATTTACAACTATAGTCACTATACTATAGTGTTGACATTTATTTAATTGGATTTTTTTATGATAGTCTGGAACATTTTTTGTCTACCTAGTCTAGAGCTAGACTCTGTCTGACATTATACCAATACGGAACACGTTTTTGCCTTCTTCTAATAAAATAATTTTTTGATAATAATTAATAAATTTTACATTAACCTTGTAACGATGTCGACTTCATCGTCCATATCAACCTCCTTGCCATCAAATTCAACCTCATCGTTAGCGTTTATCTCATCTCATTTCGTATTGGCATCTTCATTTCTTCATTTAAATTCAAAATCATGTTCCCATTCCATTTCTAAATTTCATTATTCCATTAATTTCATTGTTTTATTTGTATTTTCACTTTTTTCTCTGTATTTTGTCTCGAACGGACGTCTCCGTTCTTAACTTTTATTCCTTTTACTTACAATTCTTTAATCGTGATAAACACGACATTCCTATTTTAACTTATTTTTTGTAAGCATCTCATTAACTTTCGACCCATTACCATTTAATTGAACTAATTTTCAATTCTCTGTAATTAATTTCACAATATCTTTTATTTAATTACATTACTTATAGCTAGTTAGTAGATTTAGTTTTATTATCGCGATTTATAACCTATTATTATTTTTCATGACTTAACAATTTTTTTGCATGCCAAAATAATGGCGAAACATGTATGATCTACTCCAACAATTCTACTATCTCATATGTACCGTGTTTCGTGCGAATAAAATAAATTTTATTTCATTTCCATTTCATTCCTTAATATATTATATATAGGAATTGTGGGACTGAGAATTAAACAATTTAATTTACATAAGAAATTTATTGGATTTTGGATTCGATCTATTTGTAATTATGTATCCTACCGTTATATACTAGATAACTGATTTTGACAGCAATATATTTATTGGTTTAGTAAGTTAATTTAATAAAGAATTCTGTAGGGTTTTATTTTACAGAGGTGTCTATAAATTAGGGCACGAGACGCCTAAAACATCACCAATGTTTAAAAAAAACTAGAGTTGCCACGAACAGTGATTTGACCGAATACCGAATATTCGGCAACGCTGTCGGCCGAAGCGCCGAATATTCGGTACAAAATACATGGTTGCCGAGGGCGTAAACTCGTAATAGACAGGCCGCAACCTGTCTCATTACGGTGCATACGGGAGCGACTGGCGGGTATTTGTTGCAATTGCGAGTAAATCACGTCACGGCACGCTTTGTCAGATCATAATAATACATAAAACATTAATTTGTGCAGATAATAGTTATTATTCAATTGTTTGTTCGTTAAAAGGTTTACAAAATGACACCAATTAATAATATCTCGCCTATATGAGAATATTATGAGATATTATCCATCACAACCTACCATTGGTCAATTTTACTTACTAAAGTATTGTAATTTGGTAATAGAATACATATAATCTTGAGTAATATGTGGGTTTTTTTCATGATTTGGTATTCGGTATTCGGCCGAATAGTGCGTACTATTCGGCCGAATACCGAATACCAAAAAAAGTGGACGAATAGGCCGAATACCGAATAGTAGCCGAATATTCGTGGCATCTCTAAAAAAAACTATAATTATTTTCTATAAATTATTTTGCTTGACCGTCAGTTTTCTTTAAAAAGAAACATTCTGACTATAGAGTATATAAACAGTCACACCAAAAAAAAGTCGTTGGTCTATAACCCATACCTACACCTACAGTTCGCAGTAAATAAAAAATATGACAAAATCTCGAGCTTCTTGATTGAATTTGTATCAAATAAAATAATATCCGATGTGGGAGTGGGTGTGATTAATATGACGTCTTTATTTAATGGCTAATATAAATTAATATTATTTGTTACAAATTAAATTACTTAAAATAATCGGTAATAGAGGTCGGCCGTCGCCTGACAGAGAGAGGCTGTGAACCCCGCTCCGGGTCGTTCTTGGTGCAGAGGTTGGCCGTGGCGATTCAGCGTGGCAATGCCGCGAGCGTCATGGGGACCCTTTGCGCCAGGGTCGACACGGGGCGTAATTTTTGACTAAGGCTTTTCATAAGTCTTTTTTTATTTTTTCTTAAAATAATTAGAGCTTTATGTGTTTCTTAGTGGCCGGAATCCACATAAAGTTGAAAGATTAAGAAATTGTATTTTGTAAGTATGTAGGTATGACAGTGATTCTTCACCGCACATGCGCTAATGTAATTTCCATGATGGCATATATTTTGTTGGAAAATGAAATAAACGCTTCAATTTTGTCCCCACCCGATAGTAGTTCACACACAGCACCTACATACCGCCCGCGCCGGCGCGGGCGGCGACCCGCTTCTGGCGCTTACACGCGCTATCGGCGTATTCCAGGCCACTTCTCCCCGAGCCCTCCCTCCCCAGCGACGTCCTAAACCGAGGTCCGTACCCACCTGGGTGCCCTTAGGCAGTCGCTTCTAATAGTAGTTTTTAAGTCCTCCTCTAGACTGGAGCGCACTTAGCGCTCGCCCCAAAAACCCCGGTGAAGCTGTAAAGGTCATTAGGACCAACAGCATATAACAGTACGAAAAAAAAAGCTTCAATTTTGAATGAATCTTCATATTGTACTGATTTGAAGAACTCCTTACCTGTAGCTTATTTTATCAACTGCTGGAGATAAAATTATATTAAGTTGTTTTTGTAAAGGTTTTGTGTTAGCTTTATCACACATCCGAATAGAATTACTGTCAGTCGCGTAAAAAGTTGGTCATTTTATAATCTTATCCGTTAAATAATAAGCAACAATAAACAAAGGAAATTGCTATATCTTAAATAAACTCTAAAAACATATAACTATAGTATACAAATGATACAGGAAGGTATGAGATATAGGATAGTTGATAGGATGGTGTAAACCACGCAAGATCTTTGGAACATAAAGTTTTATTTCTCTTTCCCAACATTTTGCAAGAATTTACAGTCTGTGGCGACCGCACGACGCGCCACTACGATATTAGTACCTACTAACATCGGTGTAGAACGCGCTATCGAAATTTTCCTGGGACTTCGCATATATACGAGTTCCAAACATCCATAGTTGGATCAGGACATCTGGTCACCAGGCACAACACCCCGCATGGTGGAAGATCTTCCCTTTTCCCTTTCATACAACTGAGATTACATCATTCCATGCCCTCCATAGCGCGTTCCTACAAGTCTATCTTCTTAACTAAAAGTAATTCTTGTTCTTGTCGTGTGATTGGTTATTTATAAGAAATGAGACAAATTTTGTAAGAAGTAAACTTTCTCACAGCATATAAACGTCCTAAAAAGCTCCAATAGACGAGTAAAAAGCTCCATGAACACGCTGACCCGCGGTCAATACCCAAGAGCTTTTACGAACAAATCAATTAAAAGCGATATGGCCCATCGTACATAAAGAAGGGACTATAAAAACAATCCAAGGCCCTAATTGGGCCGTCTGTCTATCGTGGCTAATGAACGGTTGGGCCATCGATGGTAATAAAGTTCAACATAGAGGGTATTCTTGTATAGGCGAATGATTCACTATCGAACTTCTACTAATAATAATGATTATCGTAACTTACAATAAAGAAAGCTAAAGCGAACCAAAAGAAAAAAAATCTCAAAATAAAGACGAACCGAATAGGCGAAACAGCATCAATAATAGAACTATTTAAAACTTTCCAACAAGAGTGATCAGTGTCCCATTAGGTACAATTATTACCTAAAAACCAAGAAAGGAGGAATGAGGAATTGGCTAAATTGAAGGGGTTTTGGTAGAATACACTTGATTACATGCCATCCTGGGCTCCTTGGTTTGACTGTGTCAGCCTCGGTAGGGAGCTACTTGTCTTGGCTTTTAGATTACGCTCGGGTCACATTCCGTGAAATAAGTTTTTGCATTTGGTGGGAAGAGTTGCATCACCGTTTTGTACCAACTGCAACAAAGTAGAAGACCTCACTCACCTCCTAATGGAGTGTGACCTGGTGAAACTTGAGAGGAAGCAATTTCAATAGGCTCCAAAATGGGAGGCTCAATATTATTTTGAGTCAGCCCTTATCTGATAATATGAAACACTTACTGTTGTTTGCTAAGTTGGCTCTCAAAGTGAGGGCTGACTCTAATAATAAGGTTGTGTGGGAGTGTGTAACAATGTAAGTATGCATCTGTAGTGTAGGGAAGAAAGAGTTACGAGTACCAAACATTGAGTTGGCAACAATCTATCAAATCAATAGAAGATTTTGACACAAAAGGTCATACTATTTAATAAACCCAAGACAACAAAGACATTACATAATAGTACGGAGAGCCCGATTACCATAATAAGCATGTGTTAGGCAGTAAAACTACCGCACAAACAGTGTCGCAAGAACATTAGGACTGACAGGCAAAAAGACAGATTTATGAGCTTGACAGCTGCCTGAACTGTGGCCTGGGATTGTAAGGCTGGGAACATAACAAGTCTTAGTACGGTCTTAACCCTAATATGACCCCCTTGCTTAAACCGGTTTAGTTTTTGAGTAAACCATGGTTAAAGTAAAGGGAGGGGGGAGGGGTCAGGAAGTAAAGTAACAGACTGTAAACAGCATATAGACTTAGTCAGGAAATCCTGCAGTTTCTTAAATAAGAATATGGTGGTTTTGAGGGAGAAGATGACAAATTTCTGATTGCTTCAGTAGGCAACAGAATGGAAGTTATTCGAAAAGGTATTGGATTTATAAGTTGACTTACTGAAACAAATAGACATGCAAATACTACTGTCAAATATTGACACACCAAACAAAGAAATTCACTGTTTTGTGGATCCGACCGGAGACAAAACTAATACGAAATACGCAGACTTGGAAAATGGAAAAAAATGTTTCAAAGAAAATGAATTCGCATTTGAAAATGAAAATGGCTAATATTTAATTCTTACATACTTTGTTAAACGTTTAAAATATTTAATTAGAAGCAATAAAAATTAAAAGAAATAAAATGCCTAGTGAATATTTGCTACGGCCTTTCTTGGTGGTTAAAGGCCTCCGGTGATGATTTTGTATGTGTTACTGTCATGGACCCAAGTCCAACAAAATGCGTAAACAATGGTAAATGCAATGAAATATGCGCATATTATAGTCTCACCGTGAGTCACTCCTGCACATTGTTAGTGTTAGCATCGTAACTAATGATTAAAACCACTAAATAATTATGCAGTTAAACAAAATCGTAAATAAAATTAGAATTACGAGTACTTCGTGCTAGATTTTTAAATGATTTCCGGTGTATCAAATCTCCGCCACTAAAGACTTAAGTAAGGTAAATGATCTCCAGTCATCGGGAGAGCATAAAACTATGACACCAGTCAAAACATCGTCTCTGAACGGTGCTAAAATTAATTTCACACAGATTCCAAAATTAAATTCAGCGAATCGAGAATTAGTGATGCACCAGTCACAAATCAACATCGATAACGATCGCGCTGCCGCGATTTGGCATGTCATCGGCGCGATAGCGATCATCCCGTGACAGTGGCGCCAAAAACGGGCGCGCAATGAGGTCAGCGGTGGCGTCGCGCCAAGTGCATATAAAACGAGTTGCCATCAGGGGTGCTGCTCCGGATTTAACTGGGACGGACTTATCCATAACGGTGATCCCGGGATGTCATGCGCCCAATTTGGGAGCACTGTAAAGTGACGGAAATGACAGAAAATTCCGAATATCTTTCAATCTCGAAACAATTTGAAGATGTAGTTTCCCTGTAATGAATTAGGTTGTTTAAGCAGATTGAAATAAAACAGAAATGTTCTAGAAGGCACTCCATCCAAATTGGGAGAAATGTGAGGTGAAACTCAGAAGATGGAGAGATCTAAGTCAATCTAAAGAATCCTTGAACGATATAATGTAGTTTTAATTCATTGAATTAGTGCTAACCGGAGGGAGCTCTACATAAATATCCAAGAAGCTCAAAATGTTCCACTTACATTGTACGTGATGGAAAAACAATTTAAATCTCAAGAAATTATTGCTAACAGTAACAACAAATCCAGAATTCGAGCCATGGCTGACTTCCAAAACAAACGAAGCCACGGTTTACGATTACTAAAACTTCACCTAGAGACAATTTAGATGCATTGAAAGATTGGGGAACGTTTATTGCATTCATAATGGTGTTGGGATTTCGAAATTAATCGCATGAACTGTCAGCTATTGCAATGGCAGACGGCCAAGGAGTTGTGGCGCCAACGTTGCGGGCAATTACAGATATAGGAGGTAAGTAACACGAGCTGTGAAATAAAACTGTGATGATTAATGCGACGCCGCTGCATTAACAACCATTGCACGGTTTAATGAACGAAAAACATTGTTTATTGCGTCGGTATGTCCAAAATTAGTCTCTCTGCAGTCGAGGCTTGTCGTTTAATTAGTTGGCAATGTTAAAATCATTGTTCTCGAAAATCGGGCTGCCAAACTAAAACTATAAGATTATGCTTCTTATGAAGCGATCTGAAATTATTATTCTCACTTCGGAGAATAACGTTGAACAATGGAAATTTATTTGCAAGACACTTAACACAGAATACGGTAGAGAAATTAGTGCATTAAACCTTTAAAAAGACAATAGTGATGGGAATGCGTGTTGCTAATCGTCCATCGAGACGGCGCCGACGCGGAATGAGGTCGACAGGCGACAAGCCAAGCGAAGCGCGCCGCGTCCTGCAGTAATATCGATAAATGGATAATCCATGCAATCACTTGCACTGTTTACGGTCGCTACGCTAGCGCAGGCGCCAGACAACTTATCTCGTGACAATTTTCCTCGTTCTGCTCACTGGTATTTGTAAGACGTGTTTCTATTTACACCTACTAAACTAAACTAAATGGCTCACTTTTCTGTGTTTTCATTTAGAAGAAAATTAAAGAGTCAAATACATTGCTGCAGAAGTAAATTTGAATCCCATGAAGAAGTGGGTACAAAAAAGAAAGGTCCATTCAACCAGTTGAGTCAAGTGATATTTTTATCAACATTTACTATCCAACTACGAGTACTCGTAGTAAGTAAAGGTATTTGTGGTTTCTCAGAGTATAGTTTGTAAGTCTAAGAAATGATTTTGAATCGACAATTCGGATTACATCGCAATTCGGCCTTGTTGTGGCTAAAATTAACTCGCATCGAGCGACTCACTGAAGCTTATTATTGTCACCGAAACCGCAACATAACCCTTGTTTACGCTCGAAATCGATCGATTATTATGACTCGACGGTTTATCGACAAAACAGTCGCGTCACTACATAGCGGATGCGTCGGCGCCAGAGTGCGCCGGCGCCGCTATTCGCGAACAATGCTTGTCCTTTCCACTAGTGTCGCTCGGAAAAACGTCGATTGCTAATTGTTATGCTAATAAAAGATTTTTATCGTTGTTTTGCGCTGTCGGGTCGAGACAAGAATAAATAACAATATTTTTATGACAAGCGTCCGACCGACACTACTAAATTGCCACTTAACCTGAAATTCATCATATCATATCATTTATTTATAAACAATCATAAATTGTGTTTGAATACAAAAAAATAAACATGCCAAAAAAAAAATTAAAAATAATAATCAAAAATAATAATAAAACTCTTTCAGTGTCAATATGAGCTACAGTATAAGCGTTATAAAAAAATAATTAAAATTACAAAACAAAAAAATATATTAAAATCCATGTCACAAAAAATATTTAAAAAAAATCAAAGTCCCACAATAAATTATAATTCGCCCTTTCTAAAAACTCCTTTCCAAAAGAAGCGCTTTTAATTTGACCCTAAATGTATGGTCATGTCTGTCCTATATTCAACGAATTTCTATCGTACATTTCTGTCTGATTAAGCTATTGGGAGTGATGAAACTATTCTTAAAAGAACAATCTGAGATTTGAATAGGCTGATGATGATGATGAATTGAAGATGATGAAAAACATAGTACATTACCCCTTTTGACATCCTGCATGTTTTTCTTCACAGATTCTTCATTGCCTGCAAACTTACCTGCAAAAAAAGAATTCTACATTAGAATTTTGGTAAAATTGAATTTGGTAGTATTAAGGAAGAGATAAGTAGCGTTGGACAGTGGACTACACGTCAACCTCAAAACATTTTAAAAATCAAAACTGACTGTAAGTAATAAACCATATTAAGCCAACATAAGGTCGAACAAGCTTGACATACTCTTACTTTAGCTTCTCGACTTTACGTTGGAGCAGACGCAAGTGCCCCGTGTTTGTTTTTCCAGCTTGTATAATATTAAACTTATAAACAATCCACCGATCTACACGCTACTGTCTCGTAAATAAACAGATATCCGTATGGACAGGCAGAAAATCAAACTAAATGCAGTGGGCATAACATAAGTACTTATTGACTGACATAACGGAAAAGAAAAGTCCTTTCCCTAATCAATAATTTAGGAGCGTTGGTGGCACAGTGGCTAGGACGCCGGACTCCCATGCGGGAGGTCCAGGTTCGAAACCATGCAATGTCATGTACCAATGAGTGTTTCGGTTTTTTCGAAAGACTTACGTACATTTACCGACTGCTCTGACGGTGACAATGTCTCGAAGGTTAGGGCACGAGATTGCGGCGCAAGAGTCGTCGAATCAAATTCGTCTCAGGACTATTGTGCCACTGGACCACTCCTATAGAAAATACACATAGAAGATCCGCTCCGGGCCTCCGCGATTTTGATTACGTCACTCGACCGTAGCGCTATGGCAGGAGCGTCGGAAGTCTAGTGGCTTAGGACACCGGACTCCCATGCGGGAGGTCCAGGTTCGAAACCATGCAATGTCATGTACCAATGAGTTTTTCGGTTTTTTCGAAAGACTTACGTACATTTACCGACTGCTCTGACGGTGAAGGAAAACATCGTGAGGAAACCTGCACACTGAGATAACCAGTGTGTGAAATGGGGAAGGCAATGGCAAACCACCCCATTAAATCTGCCACGAGAGTCGTTCTATGTGATTAATTCCTTAGAATGATCACGACCCCCAGCAATGAGGAACATGACTTGGAAGAAGAGAATCAATAAATACTAATATAACACACTGTTGTTCAGCCCTCTCCACTGTAAAATAATTGTTTGAAGAAGTACCTAGAATGCTGGAGAAACTAGGTGAAACAATAAAGAAACTAAGATTATACCTACTTACAACAAAATTAAAGAGAACGATATTCAAGAACCTGAATCTTGAAAGCAAACCTATTACATAGCCAAGGGCAGTTTAAGAATACGCTTACCTACGGCATTTATGGGGTAATCCAAAGTAAAAATATTTTGAATGTCCTCATTGATACAAATGTATTAAGCAATGTGGCACTGAATCCATAAATCAGGACGAATTTTTGAAACAAATTGTCTATTTTGACTCAGATTGACTGAGAGTTAATCTTAAAATCCATTTTTCCACAAACATGCCGACGTTACCGGACTTTTTCAGTTTACATCCACATCTGTCGCCACGCGCCGCTTACGCGTACCCTGCCCAACATTTGTAGACCTACCCAACCTCCTCTACGTTCGTCTTCAGTGTTCTAATAAGGGAAACCGAATGATAGTCTGAAGGCCTCAATAAAATGGCCTTCAAATGCGTTTTGAAGTTACCCCTCACCGCGTCTCCTCCCTTTTTCTAGTATGTTCTATTTGAAGGCAAATTCCCTGGAGCTTCTAAAAATACGCCTTTGGAACTGAAAGATTATGGATATTCAATAACCGAAGATGAACACGTTTTAGAGCTGATAAACCGCGATAAAATATGCGTTTGTCAGTTGTGTATAGACAATGTGCCTAATTTCAGATAACATAATATACCCATCTTGGATATTATGGGCAGAGATTCCGACTTTTATTTCACATTTATTGCTATGAATTATGTACGAATATATGTTCTCTTTAGATAAAATTCTACGATACAAGTCAATGGGGTTTCATTGTAAATTACGGCGTCAATATGTATAAAGGTTGTCCAGCCGTCAAAACAAAAAAGACATTGGAACTAAGGCGTGATAGAATGAACTAATTTAGGCCACAAGGTTGGCCCAACAAAATATGGGCAAGGCAGGCCGAGCAACCTACCTGAACTACCAGTAGCCATCCAGTAGCTAGAGACTGCGGTCGAAGCGGTTTCCATTCCACACGTCCTACTCCTACCACATGGACTCATAAAGTTATAGCTCGTATAGCATTAACAGGTTAAACACCGCATAATTTGATGGCTTTATAATCGAGGGAAAATCATATACAAAGATTCCCACAGTAAGTGCAGACACGCGATAGACTAATTAAATAATAGGCGAAGCTTCGGTGTCGCCCACGCCGCCGCGCCGCCGCCTGCCAATCATGATACGAAAACAATAAAAAAGGCGACAATAGCCGCAAACGGTCGCAAACTAGAAAATTACGCCAGTCGTATATAAAACGTGAATAAATTACCGCATTAATGAATAAATTATGAGTGAACGTAGAGCGCCGCGGGAAAAAATAGCGCTATAAGTGCGGCGCCGGCGCCAGCGGCGCAAGGATAAACTACGCACGGGCAGGCCGCGTCCGCAAACACTATTAGCGATCACACCGTTCTAAACATTACCACCAGGTAATAAAGACTAAAATTTATAGCCACAGGTGGCAAATACGACGTTCCAATAGAAAACGCGGATTCTGAATGCGCTCATGCGACCGTAGCGAGTCATTACGATACTTTGAAAGTCTCCAACAAAACAAACAGCACTACACTCTAATCCAATGCTATAAAGTCGCTATCACAAACTATTACTTAGGCAGAAAATCGCTCTATCCTTCTCATTGATCTTATAACGGAGAGAGAGAAGTGATAATAAAAAATGTATCCGCGAACGCAGCGATCCCGTTTGCTGTGACACGTTACATGAACTGTGCATAAATATCTCAGTTCGGACAGATGCCGGGACTAGAAAGTAAATTCAATTTAATGCGGTCCTATGCGACAACACTTTAGTACCTAGTGACCTACTCCAAGATTAGGAACTACAAAGTATTAGGCGTGTGAGAACCAGACTCAAGCACCTGAATCTGGTGAGCAAACCACTAGAAGACTTACTGGATAAACATACGAGATGGACAATGGGCACTTAAAAAGTGTGCTTACATCTATTAACAAAACAAATACCAGAACTACTCGAACTCTAAGAGATTCAAAAGAAAAATATTACTCTGATGTGCTCTGATGCAACTTTGTAGATAGCGAATACAGTTTTAAATTTAAATCAGCAGCAGGTGCGCTTGAAAGACGAACAACATAAATTCAGAATCGATAACAGATGTTGCCCATTCGACCGGGGTTGAGTAACGAACTCCCAAAGCCATTTGGGGCATAACGTAACCTGAAATAATCCTAACGTAACCATAAACATACTTTTTATTACGCTGATAAAGTTTTATTTGAATTAGAAAACCTCAGACGCAATCACTAAGCTAAAACAAATAAGCGACCGAATCGGAGTTATTTAAATAGACCCCGGGTTTCTAATCTCGGAGCGGCACTAACCAGCCCAAACCTCTTGAGTGCCATCCTGCGGCCGTGTTTTATTATCTCAAGTCCTTCCTATCTTTAGAACCCGTCCCGGTCTCACAAAAACTTCTTATCAAACTACACGAACCTCGACTTAAGGCGGTCCCATACTTTTACCCGTATCGGTCTCGGGACATTCGTATCCTTTTGAGATTTATCACCGTCTGGATCGATTTACAGGTCGCCGGAAGACAACATTAGGTAACGGAAACCTGTGAGAGCTCGGGGGGGAGGGGGGTAATTTTAGACCATAAAAGCGTAGGGACATTGGCAATCGAGATGCTCCTCGAAATAATTGAAGTGGAGGGCGTAAAACTCATCGAGTATACTCAACTGAAATAAGAGAAGCTAAAATAGAAAGAGCGGATGCTTAAAAGGATCCATTTTGATGCAAAGAGAAACAGTGATTATAATATAAATGATAAAACAGCTATGCTTTTAGGCGTATCTGTTTCATGAATTAAAGAAGAATCAAAAGTGTACATTATTTGAAGTTTTACGATGATCTACTTTGAGCTCTTTAAATAATTGAAGATAATAAGGCAGACTCTCGAAATGCATTAACGGATAATAAGCGTCCGGGTAGGTCCAAAGAATTTGAAGTGGCATGATGGAGTGAGTTTAGAAGTGTCGCTGACAGGTAGTCAGTCGGTGAGTCAGCGGGCAAAATGGATTGTAATAACAATAAAAGCAAACAAAGGAACTAAAACATAAAGAAGTGAATAAGTAGGTTCTTCATTAGATTAATTGAGTATGCGTAATGGTGTTTACCCTCATTTAGCTCTTAAAATAATTAGCAAGTAGAGGCAAATGACAGAAATTATAGTTGCTGCAAAGTGTCCGCAGCTAAACTCAGATATTCCACTAAGCGAAGCACAGCGAAGGCTTTCGCAGCTAGAAGTTATTAATCACTCACTCGACACACTAATAGCTGGTCTGTAATTAGGTTCGAGAAATCGTGAGCACTCGGACTCTCGAAGTAAATCCAAAAACGATTTGAACAAAACTCAAGTGGGTCCAAAAGGGCCAGGTAAGAGAAATTCGTTTGAAAAAACCGCTTCCCTTGTTTGCCAAATCTGGGACTTGCACAGGTAGATGTACCTGTTGGAACTTGTCGAGAACAAAAGGGGCTCCTAGAGGCGTCACCAGTTAATGGCACTATGATACAGTGTGGGCGACAAAGTCAATTAGGCCATCCGCCGTCGACGCCATTCCCGGAATGTCCCCGACAAATGACTGGTTACGATAAGACTATAAGGCGAGATATACTGTTCGTCCTTTTTGCCCTTTTCGTCCGTGCCTTCGCCGTTTCTGATAACACAACCTTTTCTTAATTGAGTTTCTGTGTTCTGGAATACTTTATCGGGAAATCGCATTAGCGCATGACATCGAAGAGACAACTTAACGTTCATTAGCAGGTATTTGCTTAATCTCAGACTTAGTGTTATTTATGGGTGTCGAAATATTGTAGATAAATTTAGAAATAAAGTTAATAAAGAGGTGATGAGTAATATTTTACTGTTCTGTTGTGGCAGATTCACGAGTGCTAATAAATCTTCTCCATAAACCGATAATTTTAAGAGTCTGCATAAAAAGATGGTAATAAAACGCTGCGGTGATGTTCTAAAATAATATTTTCTGTCCAAGTGGACAATTTCCTTTCCCGGTTTTAGTGTTATAGCTGTCATTAGTACTATTAGGTTTTATTGTCATATGAAAGCAATTGATAGTGCCGATAGGCAGGCATCCGTTGTGGGCTGATAAAACAAAACGACCACCAGTACATTGACACAAGCGCCAGATATGTGGACAACAGAAGCGTGTGTGCAGGCCGTAAAAGCCAGATAATACACAACATATTCCTAGTGGTAGTGAGTCATATCTTCACAAGTGCAATGCTTTCGCTGCGGTGCGTGAATCACATCCCTAATGTTAGGCCAGGGATGGTCAACCAGGCTATAGGGTTGACTTGGTTATTATTTCTACAGAAAATTATCACGATGACGTATGTTGCAACTTTGTATCGCAAATATTTGTGATATACGTGACTACGTGTACGCGTGATTCATATAAAACCTATCGTAAAAGCAAACAACTTTTTTATTGCTGGTATTAGGACGATTACATTTAACAATATTGAGCATTTCAACAATGACCTAAGAATGTAAGTAAACGGAAGTGTAAAAACCAGTGGCGGATCTTTTTTTCTGGATTAAGGAATTCAAGAAAAAGGGTCTTAATTTAAACAGTAACAGAAAAGACTAGCTGGTCGGTTATCCCTGCATTGGAACATTGCGCATCATTCTCCCAATATATCCGTTATTCTTTTTGATTCCGATACGATTTTCCAGATGTAGCTCTGAGTTGAGTAGTCGCCGGACTTGTTTTGTTTTGGAACAGAAATCATTTGGTGCTCTTGGCTCTGATTCAAGACCATCCGCACATTTTTAATTCTAATAGTTACCAACGCGTACCGACTTATAGTTATAATGGCTATATAGGTAAACGTAAGATAGTTGATTTTGCTGAAAATATAGATATCTATAATTTGCGAGAGTGCGCAGGCCAAGTTTTAAATCACCAGCCGTGTGCATTTATACGAATCGTTTCGAACCACTTTTCGTTCAGATTTTATTGTATGTTGTATTTATAGGACTACGTCACGTCAAACTTTCATGATACCTATATACCTGTAAACACTGAAATAATTAGTATCATTGGTAACAGCCTATATATAAGATGTTAAGTACTTTTATTGAGAATAATTAAGATATAATGCGTGATTCCTTCCAGCGTGCGTGTCGCTTCGAAGTAGTGTTCCCAGAATGCTGGAAGCATTCCCTCTCTGTATGTGCTGCTTGAGGTAACTACCAGCCATGCGGCCACCATAAACCTTGATGAGACGCGCTGAAAGGTCCTTGGAAAAATTAAGGGTTTCTGGATCCCATGGGCCCATTGTTTCTACACCGAACGCCTCGCCTAGCGTCTCGTATTTCCGTTTTTTGGACGATTCAACCCAGGCCGCTGCCGCACCCGCTCTCCTAGAAGTTGCACAAACGTGGGATGGAGCTACGTTGTCCATGCAGTTGGCGTCCCATACTAGGCATTTACCTCGTCTCCAGGAAATGAGTGTCCTTCCGTCGGGCCTCTTACTATCGGAACGGAAAATACCATTGGGTTCCATCCAATTAAAAAGATATAACTTCGTAAAAACGGAATAAATAATTAACAAATTATATTGTATTGTAAGTAGGTAAGTACGTATAATTAAAGATAGACAAAATAATAGGCGAGTTTGAGTTAATGATACATCTTGTAAACCTAAAACACTATGGTTCAGCAAAGCCAAGATATTGCAATAGACCGGTAATGCGTGGCTGATTATACACGGTTATAAAGCCTGCATAGCGGAATAATTGCATTAACTGAAGATGCAATCTTTGCTGACATTTAACCCTAAGGCAAGTTATTTAGATATTAATTATAAAGGATTATGCATTCGAGCGTTATGGACTTTCTAATGGTGGATTAACTATTGCGCAGTATGAAGATGCCATTGATTTGTATCAAAAGACAGAGGTTTCAGATTATAAAGCATGATTATTGCTTGACAAATGAAAAATGAAAAATCGGAACGTTTACCTATAAGTATCTGTTAATAATATAATAACATAATTATTTATCTTTAGTGAATATTACTACGTTAAAAACTAAAATAAAATAAAAAAATATATTATACCTACATTTTCCGGTGGTGGTGAAAATTACAACTAATTTTAAATTAAAAAATAAACAAAAGTACAGTGCTTAAGTGAAAATTAAAACATATCGAGACACATGAATGGATTTCTGATATCCCGCACACAGGGAAACCTAGTTGGGAGTCAGATAGCCAGACATTGAATAAGGGTGAGTGAGTGCATATATTTTGAGCCCTGAGTTACATCTATCTCTTACCTGTACCTACTTATGTAAGTTTAAATAAAATAAAAATAAAATAAAAAATAATAAATAGTGAGAAGTAAGTATAACGGTGGTCTAAAAATAACTCATTATGGCAACGCGGAAGAAATTTAACAAAAAACATTATTCTATAATTTCCCTGAAAGGCTCGTAGCCTATTTGCGAGCCATGCTGTCTCCGTTAGGCCATGTTAGAGGCCTACGAGCGGCCTGAACAACTCTGACAATAGGTTGGCCACTAACTACGCGACAAGAAGGAAGAAGATTTTTTTCAATTTTAAGTTTCAAACTGTAATGTTGATTTAAAGACGCTCGGAAGCTTACTATAGATATACGTACATGATAATATTGAATTAAATCATACATAATTTTAAGCTACTATAAGTAAGTACATGTTTCTATTCGAATTGTCTAATGATCATATGCACGCAACGTTTTATTTAAAGTGAACATCTGTTGCATTATTAAATTTTGTTATAATGGGTCTCCCGACTATTATTACGTTGATATTCACTATTATTATGCCGGTTTGCATGACAAAAGTTACTATACTCTATAGCTACAAATGATACAGCTGTAGCTAAATCGACATTAGGTATTTTTATGCAGTTTAAGGGTCTCTGTAATATTGGTAGTCTATTATGTTTGTCGCTACAATCTGCCCCCTAGGTGCCGGCCAGCAGGGTTCTAGGACAGTGTGCAGATGAAGTAATAGAGGAAAATTAGTAATATTAGATATTATATTTATCAGGAACAGAACAACACAATAGTAGAAAATAGGTAGTAGTAGAAGACAATTTTATAAAACGGACATACGTCCGTTCAGGACAAAATACAGAGAGAAAGTAAAAACAATGAAATTAATGGAATTTAGAAATGGAATGGGAATATGATTCGAATTTTGAAAATATAGATGAAGAAATGAAGATACGATATGAGGTGAGATAAACGCTAACAATGAGGTTGAAATTGGTGGCAAGGAGGATGATATGGACGATGAAGTCGACATCGACATTGTTTACCATTAACCTGTGGGCTATGGCGCGTGAAAAACCATTATCTGAACAGATCCGCCGTAAGAAATGGTTTTGGATAGGGCACACCTTACGTCGCCCAAAAAGCATCGCCTACGCCTCCTTGAACTGGCAACCTACAGGAGGATCTCGCAAACGTGGAAGACCCAGGGCTACATGGAAACGTAGTCTTCAAAAAGACCTGGGAGCGGCTAAAGTATCCTGGGAAACCTAGTGTCTGCGGCATCGAACATAGCGCGGCGGAAGAATATTGTCTCAGCCCTATGTACCACTAGGTGCTCTAGGACCTGAAGAAGAAGATTATGTTTGTGTAATTATGATAGTAGAGTAGGAAAGATAAGGAACAGTTTGAATTTATATTTTAAAAAATGGCCACCATAACTGAAATGTCGTTGTGATTTCAGCACTTTTTCAGCATTGCGTATCATTGCTTTTATGGCCTTAATTACTCTTTACTTTGGTGTATGGTAAGTCAAACTAAAATTGACACCATTGCACACAACACAAGTACCAAGTTCCTTAGTTGGAAATAATTCTACTAGTAGTTAAAAATATTGATACGTATCCTAGTTTCTTAAAAAGAATGGAGTCGGTAGACTTCATACAGGTATATTTTATCAATAAGTTAAAATTTGACCTCCGGAGACCTCAAAAAACCCGGTTCGTGAATGATTGGAATGTATTGCGACATTCACATATGGAAACTTGCATTTTTTGCCACAAATGAAGAATGAATTTCGCAAGCAAGAGCAATATTAAGAATTTTTATCCCATTCAATATTCGAACGAACGAATTCGAACGTCAAAGAAACCATAACCTCTAAACAGTCTATTAAAACTCCAATCTTGTCTACATGTAGTTTATTTATTTTATAATTAAGCCTTAAACAAAGCCTCAAAAGAATGCTCCACTTGCTGACTCACCGTTTCCGAATTAAAATATTTATGAGGGCTGGTTTCGGCTCCTTTCCTACCTCGTATCGTTTGTATTTATTTTTATTTTCAAACATGGGTTGGTCCACTAAAATAATGAGTTATTGACATGTTGTTCATTGCTAAGAGACAATGATACTGCCTCCATTGCAAAGACAAATTAATTTTTCTCTGGTTCAACATTCAAATTATGTTCCATTTCTATGTAGGATAAGAAGAGTATTGGTTTGACTCAGTGTCCGTGGTATCACCTAACTGACCAATAACAGAATTTTCTATAGTGGCATGACAAGGTAATTTTTTTTTACAAAATCTCAGTTTAGAGGCTTTGGTACACGACAAGGTGACCATGTCAGCCTCGTTAGGGTTACTAAGAAAAGGGAAAAGGAAGCTCAAGTATTATTAGAGTCAGCCCTCACTTTGAGAGCTAACTTAGCAAACAACAGTAAGTGTTTCATATTATCAGAAAAAATCTTATAGCTTCTATTAACTGAACTAGGTATCTTATACTGGTCTAATTTTTATCAGACCTAGCTAAGAACACTTTCGTCAAACTTCTCTTTTGAATAAAAAAAACCGGGTCCAAATTGGATTACCCGTTGTCAAGTTATGATGCCACAGAAAAGCGTCGGTGGCACAGTGGCTAGGACACCGGACTCCCAAGCGGGAGATCCGGGTTCGAAACCGTGCAGTGCCATGTACCAATGAGTTTTCGTATTTTTCGAAGACTTACGTACATTTACCGACTGCTCTAACGGTGAAGCAAAACATCGTGAGGAAACCGACACACTGAGATAATCAGTGTGTAAAATGGGATAGGCACAAAAGATCGTCAAGGGTCGAAGTGGCGCTGGGTTATTCCCGGCCCCCTTTCATAAGATAAGATATGATGCCACAGACAAACACACACACAAACAGACAAACGTGCCAAATTTATAACACCCCTCCCTCGATCGGTCGGGGAAACAAAAAAGACGTTGAAAAACGTTGTTACTATATTACGTATAGCCCTAAATTATCTTTCGGATACAATTCAAGTGCTTCACCTTTAATTTCCAGGTGATTTCAATATATTTATAATGTCTCAAAATTCAGTGAAAGTTCCGTTACGAAAGTTAAAAACGGCAGTTGCAGATAATATTGAGCATAAGCTGCAAACTGGTCATATTTGCATACTTGGTGATATTGAATGCACCCGGGCGCTGTCGCCGTTGGCATACTAACTGCAATTATAACTACGAGTACTTAGGGAGTTTCTGCTAAATGTATAAAAAGATCGTCGGTGGCCTAATGGCTAGGACGCCGGGCTCCCATGCGGGAGGTCCGGGCTCCCAACCATGCAAAGCTAAATGTCATGCACCAATGAGTTTTTCGGATTTCTTCGAAGACTTACATACATTTGCTCTAACGGTGAAGGAAAACATCGTGAGGAAACCAAGAGGAAAAAAGTTTCCACCAATCAGTATTGGGCCCGCTCGGTGGATCATGGCCCAAACCCCTTGTGCAAAGGGAGGCCTTTGCCCCAAAAGGGACATTAATAGGATGCTGATGAATGATGTATAAAAATACCTGTCAAAATTGTTTCTCTGGGTACGAGCACAGTTATAGGTACATCCAGAGGTATAGCTTCGTATCTATAGACAAACGTATAAATGGTCACTAACAGTGGACTGCGGATTAGGTTCTAAGATTTGACAAGATTCTTATTGCAACTGGATGCCAACTAATTGGATGTAGAAAGCTCACAATACAATCTACGTGGGGTGGGTTACAAAATCTACATTTTATAGTCTTGAATGTAGGTAACTGAAGTGACATCGAATGGTCATCTGATATGTATCATCATTATCAGCAGCCCACTCTAGCCCACTGTTCATAGGCCTCTCCCAGGGCACGCCATTGGGCCCGATTTTCGGCTCTTCTCATCCAGTCGTTGCCAGCCACCTTGCGCAGATCGTCGCTCCATCTAGCATGATATGTATGTGTCACTGGCTCGTAGCCTAGTTGTGAGCACGGTCCAAAAGAGATCGTGCAGGTTAAGCGACGTTGGCGCGGTCGGTACCTGGATGGGTGACCGCTAGTGGCATATTTCATTTGAGCTCCTCCGTGCCTCGGAGAGCACGTTAAACAGTCGGTCTACGCGCGGCTTGAACAACTCTGACAAATAGGTTGGCCACTAACCATACGACAAGCAAGCAGCACTGGAATGGCAACTCTTCGATCAGTTCTGTGGATTGACGACTGACACATAACATAGTGTACTCGTATGTATGCATGGGAGTATTATGTATACCTAGTTGTATACATGAAGTGTAGTTTTGGCCGAATGTCATATGTGGCATACATTAATATGCATGTCATGGTGTGGCGCTTCTAGAATTCTAAGTATCATTGGATGTGTTTTGCAGGCAAAAGGCATTCGGTTAGTACTATTGTTTTTTTTTAATGTATTCCTACTTATATGGAGGGACCATAAAGCGTCGTTCAATAATCATAAACTTCTTGTCGAGAGATGTAAAATACAATTACTTTTAGTATTGTTATAGTATTTGTAGTCAATAGTAAATACATTACTAACTAGGGGAAGGCAATCGCAAACCACCCTATTAAAAGAGCTTGGGCGTTGGATGGATTAGATCTTATGCTAGGATGTTTCATCCGTACGAAACGAAGACTTGGGCTGAAATGCGGCCCAATATCCTTTGCCAAGGGAGCGCCCGCGCCATCTCAAGAAAAAGAAGTACCCAACCATATAACTACATACTTCAGTACTTTTAAAAGAAAAATAAATAGTGTGAAGAAACTGGAAAAGGTGACAAATCCAATTGACATTCCGACCCAAAACTAAATTAATTATTAATAAAACTAACCATAATATTAATAACATAACCATAATAATAACGTTGTAACATAATAATGTTGTATATTGATTAATTAATTCAGATCTCCGCCGATACAGTGGCGCCTCGCCCCCGCAGTTCCGTAGCTTGCTACTTGAACGTGTAGCCAGACAGACTCACAGATAAATAAACAGGTATGTGGGAGCTTGGGCGTGCAACGTGCATGATTGAGTGGTTTTACGCGAAAAATATCTGCAAATATCTAAGGTACATCAAACTGAAAAAGACGAAATACATCCACCTAAAGTTGAAATACCTATCAAAATTCAAATATCTAGATAACAACATTCACTGAAATCGTACCTATGAAAAGGTCATTGCAATTTGACATCGATATAGGGATAGTTGATGGGTGGAGTGGTGGTAGTGGAGAGTCGGTGGCTTAGTGGTTAGGACGCCGGACTCCCATGCGGGAGGTCCGGTTTC
Source organism: Hofmannophila pseudospretella (assembly GCA_947369225.1). Lineage (NCBI taxonomy): Eukaryota > Metazoa > Arthropoda > Insecta > Lepidoptera > Oecophoridae > Hofmannophila > Hofmannophila pseudospretella. Next base: position 3,507,455 of record OX376324.1, read on the forward strand.
GAAACCATGCAATGCTAAATCCCATGCACCAATGAGTTTCCGCTTTTTTTGAAGACTACCGTACATTTACCGACTGCTCTAACGGTGAAGGAAAACATCATGAGGAAACCTACATGTCTGAGGAAATTGCGAAGGCGTGTGAAATCCACCAATCAGCACTGGGCCCGCTCGGGTGGATCATGCCTCGTACCCAAGAGTACAAGGGGAGGCCTGTGCCTCAACAGTGGGGATAGGCTGATGATGATGATGTAGGGATAGTTAGTTGGTCATTAATCATTACATTACTTAAATTCTACTCTTTTTAAATTCAGATTGTATGTAGAATTTCTAGGACCTAAATAATATCATATAAAATCTAGTACATATTAAAACGCGTTACATACCTCAATTAAATGACCAGTGCATGTGGACCTGCAATTATTGCTTAACACATACAAATTGAAGCTCATTATAAATGGAAATACCATTGAATGAAGCTACAAGCTATGGTATGCTGTCCTGCTTTTTATGGTAAGACTTGATTGTAAATATATCAGGCGCATACATGATTGATTTACGCTATAGTTTAGGAATCCATGTCAAATTTAATTAACCTGCCGAATCGAGGAGGTGTAAAGAGAGTTAATATTTTAGTTTATTATGTGTTAGTTCATTAAAATGTGGGTGTTTTGACAGCAATTGTAATTTAATGTCGACAAATCAACAGTTGTGCAATATTATTGACAGATCGGATTAATCAAACTCAACATAAATAATTTAGAATTAGGTATGTCTATGTTGAGACAGACATGAGCCTCCATACATTTAGGGTCAAATTGAAAGCGCTTCTTTTGGAAAGTAGTTTGTATTCTGTAGAATATAGTGCACAAAATAAGGGTCGCACAAAGGGCCATGGAGCGTGCCATGTTAGGTATCACCCTAATGGACAAGATCCGCAAAACAGCGATCCGACAACGAACTAAAGTCCTAGGCGTGGGAAAGCGGGTTGCGACGCTAAAATGGCGATGGGCGGGACACTTGGTTAGACGTGGTGATGGCCGGTGGACCAGAGCCCTCACTGAGTGGTGGCCAAGGTTGGGGAAAAGAGGAGTAGGTCGTCCAGCAGCCAGATGGGCGGATGACATCACCAAAGTCGCATCGAAGACCTGGATGCGACTAGCACAGCATCGTATAGGGTGGCACAAAAGAGAGGAGGCTTATACCCTGCAGTGGGACGACAAGGGCTGATGATGATGATGATGATGAGAAGAATTATAATGTTAGTTAAAAACCTGTGTCGGAAATTTGACTATTTAGCAGATTATAATTTATTGTATAGTATTTGTTTTGACAATAACTCATGGACTCAGTTTTATTTTTTAATATTTTTTACGACATGGATTTCAATAAAAAACATTTTTTTTTGTAATTTTAATTTTTTTTTATAACGTGCTTATAATGTAGCTAAGATTGACACTGAAAGAGTTTAATTATTATTTTTTATTATTATTTTTTGGCATTCAAACACATTTTATGATTGTTTATGAATATATGATATGAATATGTTAAATTATACTTATGTATGTAATTTTTTATTTATTTATAAATATTAAAAATTTCCATATTAAAGATTGTAATAATTATCTGTACATTCCATATTTTTTTCGTTAACCGATTCTGTTTCTTTTCAGAAATACCACATTTTTTTATTCAACAAATTAATATGAATAATAGGATATTAACCTTATTTTTTACTGCATCTATCAACTTACATGGACATTCTGAAGAAGGATCTAAAGTTAGTTTTTCGATATCTCAACTAACATCAGAGATATTCATGGTTAAAGTTAGTACTGGAGAGATGCTCTGTTCCTTTCTAGCAAAACAGTCCTTAGTACCTATCTAGCCAGGATCTGCTTCTATGGCGCTAGGGAAGATTGACGTCATTATTCTTATTGCCGTTTCTTTCTAGTCTGATTTCTGATTGCCTGTAGCTATCTCATTTTTCAACGAATTTTAATTCTGATTTCATATTTGACTATAAATATATGTCTATTTCTTAATTTTTATTTGATACTTGGATAATACCCTATTCAAAATGAGTCAATTACCTTATATGCACCTATACTAATATATATATATATATATAATAATGAAGCCGACAAAGATACACGGGTGTCAAGTAATATTCGGAACGACATAAAAAGACCACCCGCAATGAGGTGCATGAAGCAATAAATGCATGTGACAATCAAAAACACATTATTTCGAAGAATGTATTACTTCCATACACTTGCACCTTGCATATTTTATGTAGATAAGGTGCCCAATTTTGTCCGTGAGTAGGTACGAGTACTTTCTGTTGACCATACATACCTACCTTTAACGATTATTGGAATAATATGTATACGAGAAAGATGTCAGAGAATGGTTTCTATATAAACTTTATTAGAAACCATTAACGATTATTGGAATAATATGGATACGAGAAAGATGTTAGAATGGTTTCTAGATTCATTGATCAATAAAAATTGTAAAATTAATTATTAAACACAATCATCATCATCAGCCTATTAATCACTATTCGTCACTGTTGGGACGCAGGCCTCCCCTTGACCAAGGGGATACGGGCCATGAACCACCAAGAGGGCCCAGTGCTGATTGGTAGATTTCACACACCTTTGGAAACTTTTCATTTCCTCAGACATGCAGGTTTCCTCACGATGTTTTCCTTCACTGTTAAAGCAGTCGGTAAATGTACGTAAGTCTTCGAAAAAATCCGAAAAACTCTTTGGTACATGGCATGGTTTCGAACCCGGACCTCCGCACGAGAGTCCGGCGTCCTAGCCACTAGGCCACCGACGCTTAGACACAATAGATATCTGTATATTAGACACAATAGGTATCTGTATACGTATTGTGTATAGAATAATGAAGTAGGTAATTCACAATCTCGGAAAAACAAAACATTCAAAACAATATAGATGATACCGAAGAGAGAAATGGAAAGAAACCATGGCACGTACGAAACCTAAAGGATAAATTTCCAATTCACGAAGTTTAATGAATCAATAGGTATAAGATCACCATGCATCGCTTCCATAATAAATCATCCTTCAAGCAGAGGTTTGGACGCCAGTTGACTTCTAATTACTGAATCACCTAGCGCCTGACGACAAATCGGAATAGTCTACGTGCAAATTGTAGCTTTACCTTGGTACGGTTAGAATGAGAGAACGTGTTTTTAGAGTAGCTGAACCAGAAAAGGGGTAAGGTTTTTATATTGATTACAAGGTAAGGCACTTAGAGCGATACATGGCGAAATGTTCAAGTCGTAAAATGTCAAGACGTCCAACTCGGAGATCGGGAAATGTCCAAGTCGGAAAATGTCAAGATCGCAAAATGTCTCCAATGTCACGGGCGACACAGGGACGACACGGGGAGTCATTGTACATTGGATACATTGCATAGCACACATTGCCGTCTAGAACGCCACTGACGACTTCGAACTCAAACGCCTAGAAGATCTTGACGCCAGACGCCATGTCTATAAAACGCGTCCGAAGCCCTCCTATAACTACGCCTTCAACTCTAGCGGACAACTCTACTGCTTTGTTTGTGACCGAGTCTTCAGATCGCCATCCACCTACGAGCGCACGCCAGGAGCTAAGCAGGGGTCGCCGCCGACGGATACGTCGTGGAGGACATTATCATCATAGCGCACATTGACAGAATTTTGTTTCCGTGTCGTCCGTGTCGTATGGAGGAAATAATACCAGGGAACTCGCCCTCCCTTCATACTCTACACCTTCTGCAAAAGGTGTTCCGGACCCTCAGAGCAACAGTTCTCCCCAGTCTTGGTAAAATCCCTGAATTCGTAATAAATGAGCCTTCGTTTTGAGACTGGTTATCTCAGACGTTTAAACTTCTGTTTTTCAATGGTTGATTGAAGTCAGATTCGTACTTTAAACAACATTTTATTATTTGCTAAACTAGATTCAACTAGATTTTGTCTATCATGCTATGTCGCCATAGCGTTCAAGTATCCAAATCACCTTCACTGTGCATGGCCGAGTCAATAGAAGCATACATAGAGCCTGCTTAGTACTTAGCGGCAGCAAAGTGCGTTGCGACAGCGTGACAAGACCGATTAATGCTCCAGTTCATTATGTACTACTGATAGAACCATCGATATTGGAGTCAAATAAGATATGAATTCTAGGAAACTAACGGGAGGACTACCCAGTGTAGTTTTGGGCAACCCTCGTGGGATACAAACCAAAAGCTCCACCAATCGTATCCGATATCGATGGATAGATCTAATAGTAAAACAGTATGGGTTAACCTTGGGGGGTTAGTCACTAATTACCTGGCCCTGTATGTAGTGGAGAAATTTATGAAATAGTGGAATTATAGGGTTACCTATAGTAGGGAAACTTTTAGAAAGTTTTGTCGACGAAAGAAAGGTAATTAAGAACCAAAGATAGAATATTCTGGATTTCTTGTATCATGGGCATGGGTTGAGATAGGACTGCAAAAGTGCCTGATATTTGAAACAAGCACCTTCTTGACCAAGAATTTAATCTGGAACCAAAGGGAGAAATTGAACTCAGAAGCAAGAGCTTGCACGGAAGGCAGGTGAACCGACTATGCCAGGTTATAGTCAAATATGTAAAGAGGAAACTTATAAGTAGCAACAAACATTACTGCAGTAACAACGGATGGTGACTGAAATCATATAGTAAACATTAAGAAACTGGATTATGAATATGAGGAACATTAGACTGCAACCACAGGTAATTTAAAGAAAGTTTTCTTACATTACGAGAAGAAACCCCACTAGTAATATTTTATTTTAAACAACAGCTAAAACATTGTACAGCAGACGCTAATTAAAACATATGAGATAATTATAGTACTTGTTGCAACAATAATAAAAGCATTATTTTTAATTGCAAGCCAGCCGCGCGTGACGTCCGGCCGACGCCACGTCCCTGCCTGGTGTAAATGTGTACAAACCGCGGGCCGCGGACGACCGGAGCAGGCGCCGCTAGCGCCGGTGGCGCCGTACTTCCGGCAAGTAGCGGAAGTCAGTTGCAACTGTCGCCCGATACGCACTACTAGCCTTGTTGTTTTATGTTTCAGGTATCAGTTTACCTTTTGCCATTTATTGCTACTGTGTATCGCTATCGTTTTGTAAATGTTGGTAGTTACTAGACTACTATGGTAAGTGGTAGAAGCCCAATATAGGTATACCGCCCCCTAGGTGGTACGATAAGGGCTTGGGATTCGGCAGTGACTAACTTCTTATAAGAGTATGTTACGCATTGGGTGGATAATCCTGCAAACTGTTCAAATTGTGGGCATGATCTAATCAGAAAGTGAGTAGGTAAATCTAAGAATAACATTATCAATTCAGAGTGACTTCTACCGACCAACCCCAATAAACCAATACTTGCGACAACATTAAAGTTAAAATCATGCATCTATTTGTTCTGTAACGCGCTATAGAGTTTTCGAGAGCTGCCTGAGATATTAGAGAAATGACTTACGACTGAACTGATTTTTATGTGCTATAACAGCATCTTCGTAGGATCTCCATGCTTTAAGATAGTTAAAAGGAATTAAAGGTGTTACTTTGCGGAAAATATAATAAAATCAAGAAAAAGGGATTAAGGATCCGCTCATCCTCGAATTAGCCCTCCCAACGATGATCAAACCCATAAGAGTTTACAATGCTCTTGGGCTTGGCTTTGTCACCTCTAAACGCGTAAGTCTCTTCAAATAACCACGTTGCCAAAAACAAATGAAAGAATCTCACTTCTGGCATTACTTCAAACCAGAGCAGTTTGATTCAGTCGGCGGATCTCTCCACACAATTAACGTCTCACTGGGTCGCTTTCACGAATTTTCTTCGCGTGATGCACACGGAGGTTCGTGGAAATGGTTCGGCCCCATTTATTTTCGAGAATGCTCTTTGTTTGCCGGCGAATGACGCATGCGCGTTCGAAGAGCGCATTCTAATAGTTTACGAGTGTTTGCAACTGAAAAGTTAAGTCAACAATGAATTGGAGGTTGTTTTGTTTTGTTTGGCTTAATTTTTGTATTGTATTGTATTGTAAGACACCAAAACGGCAGCAAAAAGAAAAGAAAAAGATATTTCTGCTCCAAAAGAGTTTATATAAATAATCTAATAATAACTTTAACTAACCTGTAGCCTAATTTCCTTAATGTTTAACAAAATTTATAAACAAGAGAAAGGGAATTGACAAGGCCAATAGAAAACCTATATATACTAGATCAGAAATTAAAATTAGTCAATGAAATTGAAGAAATTCAAAGGGATGACTAATACCAGGTAAACTAGATCGAAAAAAGCAACAGTAAAATTTTAAAACCTTTAAAATTGGAATACGAGTACTATTCACACTTCACTCTCTGTCACATAATATTTAAACCATTTCTCTTTTATATTTTTAATACTGTTATCTTTATTTATTTTACAACCGGCCTGTTTCTGTAATCTCTTTCCTTTTAATAAGTGAGTAATTTCTTTTTTAAGTTGCTTGCTTATCGTATGGTTAGTGGCCAACCTATTTGTCAGAGTTGTTCAGGACGCCCGTAGGCTTCTGACATGGCTTAACGACTGTTGACGAACGACAGCAACCGGGACCGACTGCTTAACGTGCTAACCGAGGCACGGAGGGGCTCAGATGAAATATGAAACTAGCGGTCACACATCCAGGTACCGACCGCGCCAACGTCGCTTAACCTGCATGATCACTTTCGGACCGTGCTCGCAACTAGGCTACGAGCTCCCCACAGAGCTTTTTACAAATGGAAATTTATTATTAGCATATTTTTAATTATGTATTTTAAGTCTGTTGTTGACAGACCTACCTCATATATACCTTATAGATACCTACTCTAACTTGTTATACTTGTATCCCTATTGATAACATTTTTTAAACCCCCCTAGTAACAAATGACTCGTGAACTCAATATATGTAATAATAATACGCGTTTTATGCCTGCTCAATGACATATCATAGGGGATAGAAATAGTAAAAGACCCTTGTACAAAAATTAACAGGGGTAGTAATAGGGTGTTTGCAGACATCAAGGGTCTCGGACAGACGGCGCCACGTACAGCGGTGGCGCCAGACAACCGTTAACTGGCTGAATACACCTGCAATTGAAGTATTGGAAGGTAAACTGTGTAATACTATTGACTAAACGAGTGGTCTACCTAGATAGATAGAAACACTTAAAAAAAATCACACAAAATCAGGAAAAGTAAAAACTGCAGGAATAATAACACTATATGTACAAAGGCGGCCTTATCGCTTAAAGCGATCTCTTCCAGGCAACCTCTGAAGTTAATTGGACACTAAACAGATTAGCGACAGTGTAGTGTGAGGATATGAAAAAGGTTACTATTACTTAATATACAGTTAAAATAGTAAAATAAAAGTAACATGATATACATAAGTAAATAGTAGTAAATATGTAGGTATACTAAAATAGTTAAATGCATAGATATACATAATATAAATAAATAAACATATATAATAGATAGTAAACAATAAATAGGTAAATATACATAATAATGAAAATAAAATGCACAACTACAACGACATATAATGATGGTATTTTATGACAGGTGACAGTATTTTATGAGAATGTAGATACTAAATCAGTTCTGTCGAAAGTCATTTCTCTAATATCTCAAGCAGCTCTCGAAAAATTCTATAGCGCGTTACAGGATAAATAGATGCAAGCTTTCAGTCACTGAGGGGTCAGCTGAAAATCAGCGCTGTGGCTTGCCTCAGCATTATGCTGAGCTGGTGTACCGTTTTTGGCACTGTACCACACCGGATGTCTGTGCTCATGTATTAATCTTTGTATACTTCTGTATTGTGTTCTATATTCTGGTGTTTACAGTGATAAATAAACGTTTTAAATTTCATTTTTTTTCTATTTTCTTTCGACTTTAACGTTGTCGCCAGTATTGGTGGATTGGGGTTGATCGGTAGAAGTCATTCTGAATTGATCATGTTATTCTTAAGCTGAGTACTTAGAAAAAAACATAACCTAGTTAAGTGCAAAACTCATACATAATACAATTATGTAGATAGTAACATTACCAAGCCCCATTTTCAGATCATGTTGCTATTTGTTTCAAACGCTTACCTGTAAAACAAGAAATAATAATTGTAAACTATGTAATGTAAGTAAATACAAACAAATAAAGGTAATGTTAAGGAGTCTAGAAGATTACTACATCCATCAGAGGATATCATCCAATAGTTTGTTCCAATAAAATGCTATACAGACTGCATAAAGACTGAAATGAAATGCTGAAATTCTGAAGGACACGTTTATGCTTTTAGCATTTCTAAATATTTTACTAGTAAATTGTAAAAAGAAACAATCAGGAACGCGATTCTCGTAGAGGAATGTCGAATTCGACATTAGTCCTATCTCTTTCGCTCATATTACATGTGCGAGCGTGACAAGACGTTCGTAGCGCTCGACTTTTGTATGTCGAACGTTGCGAGAATCGCCATCCTAGGTTGTCCTTTTCATTGTAGTAGATAGGTAACTGTGGGTAACTGCTTTGTCTAAATCTAAGTAATTATTAGTAAGGAAAGATGTAGTCAGCCTCTAGCAAAAGTATACCATCTGCCAAAATTCTACAATTCAAATTTGAAGTCTATGGCAAATGCATTAAAGTTCTTTACAGATTGTAGAAATTTGACAATTGTTATACATTAGCTAGAGGCTGACTGTACATATTCATTCCTAGATACACTGAGAGAACTGCATAATCTGCAAGATCTACGGTAATGGCCATCGCATATTATACCAACTCGACGCGAACTCGGCACGATCTCAAGAGCAAAGCATTGAAATGTGAGCTTTATATCGTATTACATAAAATCCATCCATCCATCCAGTCACTCCAATGTGCGATGGCCTTAAGTCGCCGCTAAATCCACATAACCAAGTACTTGACAAAGATTCCAAAACATTACGTCACGCACCCTCTCAAATCCAAGCCCCATTAGATACAGATGACCACACAGCCCTACAGCATACAAAGATGACAGTAGAACATGAAGCCCCAGCCTGTGTGTGAGACTGTACAGTAGGCGCACAGACAAGTCGCCATGTGGCCGCGCGACGGGAGACGGGCGCCAGAATGGTGACGGGCGCCAGAATGGTGACGTCACACGGTAATGAGTCGGCTCCGGGATTGTTTTCGTGTTGTGACTGGTAACTGGTTGGGATGGGTCGGGAACTATAGGGTGAAGCCAGGATGAAGGTTAAACTTGATCGAAATGAACAGTAATAGTTAATACTTGCGGTTGTTGGTACTTGGTGAAACTTGTAGTACATGATTAGAGTTAAATTATATACTGTTTCACGGTATTTTTATTCTATTTTATTAATTACGACCGGTTTCGTTTACACATCATATAAACAAATACCTGAAGATTAGCCATGTCAGATGAAAAATGGATCAGTGGTTCAAAGATCTTGGAGTATCTTGGTATGTTGGAGTATCTTGGGATGTTTGTGTATGATGGGATATCTGGAACGGTAACAGTTAGATGTTTCGAGTTTGAGTTCAAATGTTTATGACCATGGTGGCTTTCCCACATCTGGAACCTCGAGGACCTGATGATGACCAGGACAAAATAAAAGGATATCCACAATGGTACGTCGGAGGTTTCTTAAATTTTTAATTAAATAACGACTTACAAATAATTGTTCAAATAGATCGTCAAGGAGCCTAGTTGCGAGCACAGTCCGCAGGTGATCGTGCAGGTTAAGCGACGTTGGCGCGGTCGGTGCCTGGATGGGTGACCGCTTGTGGCATATTGCATCTGAGCTCCTCCGTGCCTCGGAAAGCACGTTAAGCAGTCGGTCCCGGTTGTTGTCGTTCGACAGCAGTCGTTAAGCCATGTCAGATGCCTACGGGCGGCCTGAAAAACGGCCGCTAACCATACGATAAGCAAGCAAGATCGCCCACAGAAAGAAATTATTTTAATATGACTGGTGAATCTTTTAAATATCCGAAGTAAACATAAGTACAGTCACGAGGTATACAGGCTAAAGGTATCATCATCATCAGCCCCACGTCCCCACTGTTGGGTACAGGCCTCCTCTTGCTCAAGGGTGGTACGGGCCATGATCCACCGAGCGGGCCCAGTGCTGATTGGTGGATTTCACACTTCGGATTTTTTTTCCTCAGACATGCAGGTTCTCGTATAAATGTGTTCTTAAAATTCTATCACTGGTACATAGATTACCTACTTAAGATTGTACATAGATTAACTACTATATACTACATGTTAGTGGAAATAAGTAAAGTAAAGTAAAATACACTTTATTGCAAATAATACAAATATAAGACAACAAACATGAGATAGAAAAGGAAATAGTGAAGTACCATTTAGGCAGCCTTATCGCTAAAAGCGATCTCTAATAACTTTAGAATAGGTCCAGTATTTTTTCCGAAAGACTCCAACATATTATATTATATGTTGACCCTGTATACCAATTCGAACTGGTAGTAGGTACAGCCTACCTACTACTAGGGATAAAAAGATTAAGACCTTACGTAATGTTTGACTGAAACTTCCGTTTTATATTTGAATACCCGAGTTATCTACACTACACATAGCTTACGTTTAAAAACAGGGATGACGTGATTGATACTAAGTATAGCTACCTACTTATTATCTAGCTAGATAGAGATTATGAGACCTCTTCGATAAAATTGTGGAATTACCGTTAACTTTCAAAACAACCGCCTCAAGTTACTTATCACCAGTAATAAATAAGTAATGACTAGTTTTTTTGCAAATTGCATTAATAGGATCGCCACTTTCACCGGTCGTTGCGTGCGATTTCCTACAATGACTGCGCACGCGTCGGTGTTCTAACCGATTTGGTTCGCATTGTGCCTAAGTCGCATTGTGTCTAAGCCGCACTGTGCCTAAGTCGCATTGTGTCTAACTCGCATGGTGCCTAAGTCGCATTGTATGTAACTCGCATGGTGTCAAAATCGGTTTGTGCCTAGAACCTGAAAAACACTATTAAGCCCACCATTTTCTTCATGGGTTTTATGCCGTTTAGTCATAACGAAAACATAGGCAAAACGAGTTTTAGACATATTGCGTTTTTAGACATAACGCGTTTTAGACAGAATGAGTTTTAGACATAACGCGTTTTAGACTTATTATTTTATTGTATTAATTTACTTAATGCGTTTTAGACTTAATGACAACATAGGCAAAAAGAGTTTTAGGCGCACTGGGACCAAATCTTCTAACCACAGTTACTTTAGTGGCTGTAGTCAGCATGACTGATGTCATTACATCTAAATTGTATCATCAAGTGAGATTACAGTTATGATTAGCTCATTATATGTTGTTTTAGATGACTTCAGATTACCTACTACTTCAATTTATTATTATCATCATCATTAATATGTTTATTTATATCCCCATTATTGGGGCACAGGCTTCCTATTACGATAATTTAAATCGTGCGGATTACACACGACGTTTTACTTAGGTTTGTATGATGTTTTCCTTCGCCGATTGAACAAAATCTCTAACTAAAGTATCATAGCTATATGATTTTAGTCATACAATTTGAGTGGAGATTCTTTGCATTATATAACTTCTTTATCTTAGCTCCTTTTGTCAATTTTGTACATGTATTGGCGTGTCATCAAATTCGATTTATAAGAATTCGTTGATAATGTTCTGTTATTCCGTACATTCTTTAGGTGTCCTGCAACTACTGCCTTTCGCAATCTGGATGTGCTCGGTAATCTTATGCGTCTACTGTTAACTACCATCCACACACAATACCATGTAAATACACACGCACCATGCCAATACCCTCCCACACATTCGTACCTCACTTACACACTAATATCCTCATTCATAAAAACAAACACATTCATACAAGACAACACGCAACACTGTTGCTTTCTTCGTCCGTGCAGTCACTGAGGGGCCAGCTGAAAATCAGCGCTGTGACTTGCCTTAGTATTATGCTGAGCTGGTGTACCCTTTTTGGCACTGTACCACACCGGATGTTTTGTGCTGCATGTATTAATCTTTGTATACTTCTGTATTGTGTTCTATATTCTGGTGTTTACAGTGTTTTAACGTTTTCAATTTCAATTTCAATTCGAAGATAATTTTACATTTTCATTTGTAGTACAATTCATTAACAACCAATGCCTCGAAAGACGAATATGAAAATAGTAAATTGAGATCAAGAGAGCGACGAATAAGAAATAAAGCGATCCAGTTATATCAGGATCAACGATCAGAATCACTTATTTGTCGACAGGTGATTTGATCTTTCGCTAATCTATGTTTGATGTATCTTTAGTTGTTCTTTTTAATTTTTATTACCTAAGTATTTAATTTATTGTGTCTGTTAAGTAGTCTGATGATCCCTATCTATCATTTCATTAATTAGTTTTATCAAAGTTAATGTATGGAGATTATTGTTAAAGCGACCATTTCTCTTTATTCTGACTTAGAGACGTGATAAATGTGTTATCATTACATTAGTGATGTCGTCACATTCACATAATCTACTTAAAATTGCAATCAATAAAATTATCAGCCATGCTAACAACTTTCTAATTTATATCGCAAATTATCTCTTTTTGTTAATAACCGACGGCGAAGCTAAAAGGAGGGTAATTTATTTCACGCGTGGGTCATGTATGTATGTTTGTATGAACAATCTTTCTTCTTTTACCATTATTGTTATAGCAGAATATTCAGTTTCATTATTTAACTTTTGCATAAATAGCTATTTGAAATACTGTGTCGCATGCAACCGCAAGACTTGATAATTTTTTTTTATTGACTACTAAACCCGCATTTGACCTCGATCTCGCCGATCGGTAAGCGACGATGAGGTCGACGATGGAGCATGCGGGTCCAGAAAATGCCTTGAAGATCCCAAGGTTGTAGGTTTCGGGAAATACAGACGCCGGCATGCTGTTCCATTCCTTAGCCGTTCGCATAAAACGTAACACTTGATAAAATGGAGTTGGGTACATCCAAACACCTATTAAAAGTTCTTATGGTATCATTCGACTAAACTTAGACTTTTGATGACACCTTCCTTTCGATTTTGTTGATAATTCCGTCCAGCGTGGTATGAAAATACCATACATTGCAGTACCACCACCTTTCAAGCTGTACTTACTTATACTTTTTAATCGAAATCATCATCATCAGCAGCCCACCCTAGTCCACTGCTGGACATAGGCTTCTCCCAGGGCGCTCCCTTGATCCCAGTCTTTGGCTCTTCTCCTCCAGTCGCAGCCAGCCACCATGCGCAAATCGTGGCTCAATCTAGCAGGTCTCCACTGCCATTTCGGCTTACTAATGTTATGAGCTATGTCGACAACCTTTGGTTCTATGACGGATCTCCTCATATATTATGTCTTTCCATAACACGCCATAACTGTTTATGGAAAGTCATAAACTCATAATATAGCTGGATCGGCCACTATTATACCTACATACATATTACTTGATTTGATACTAGAATTTGTTCTTGGTACTGTCTATTTTGTCCCAGACCGTGGACTCGGTTGAAAGGCTGGCGCCAGGTCTGCACCTTATCAGATTTCGGTACCTTATCGGTTCCTGCCTCGTGACGTCACGGTCCAATCGTGTTCGCTACACGCATCGACTTGTTGAACTTTGATAACTAAATGCAATTTTTTTACGAGGAATTTTAGTAGGTTTTATCAATAACATGTTATCAATTCCTTTGTAAGATTACTTTCTTTTATTATGGTATAACTAGAATAATACTGTGTCATCATTTTCATCTTTAATTGTTGAAATTGAAACCGTTTATTTAGCGCTGTAAACACCAGAATATAGAACACAATACAGAAGTATACAAAGATTAATAACCTGTTTAATAATGCTGCACAGAACATCCGGTGTGGTACAGTGCCAAAAAGGGTACACCAGCTCAGCATAATGCTGAGGCAAGCCACAGCGCTGATTCTCAGCTGGCCCTCAGTGACTGCACGGACGAAGAAAGCAACAGTGTGTGCGTGTTGTGTTGTATGAATGTGTTTGTTTGTATGAATGAGGATATTAGTGTGTATATGAGGTACGAATGTGTGGGAGGGTGATGGCATGGTGCGTGTGTATTTACATGGTATTGTGTGTGGATGGTAGTTAACAGTAGACGCATAAGATTACCGAGCACATCCAGATTGTGAAAGGCAGTAGTTGCAGGACACCTAAAGAATGTACGGAATAACAGAACATTATCAACGAATTCTTATAAATCGAATTTGATGACACGTTTGTGTTGTATGTTGTTATTCTCCTAATTTAGGTTCTTTCCACAGTTCCCGTCCCGACAATGTTTATTTTGGGAGACTCTTTTAGGACTCTATTGGACGGTATAAAGTATAGGTAATTTTTTATAACTACCTAGGTAATTTTTTATAACTACCTACTTGAGCATTGTTCTTTTATTGCATTTTTCTTGGCTTGTATCCTATTATCATTATAAATTATTATCAGCATTATAATTAAAATAATTTTTATTCAGTTCTTCTGATTCTTCAAACAGTAAGGTCCTACTGGAATTATTAAAACTGTGTTTATCAGCATCTTTCATTATGATTAAATATGAGACCTTAATGTTTGCTTCTTTCTTTTTCTTTTGATTTCTCTATTTCCATTAGGTAGGTAACTAATAATAATATTATGTGTTGACTGTATACGGTATAATATTGTAGTGGTTGATCCTAATGTGAAGGATCGCCTGGGGTGGTACCACCCTCTTAACTTTTTCTGCCGTGAAGCAGAAATGCTTGCGTTTCCGTGTTTCGGTTTGAAGGGCAAGAGAGCCAGCGTAATTTCCAGCACATTAGGCACTCCATCTTAGTCCTCAATGTTAGCAGCGTATCAAAAATCCTCTAATATTAATACAGTGAGGTGAGATATCTATGGGCGACGGTGATCATTTAACATCAGATGGCACGTTTGCTCATCTGCTCTCCTTATTTAATTTTTTTAAAGGTAGTTACTTATTTGCTTATCGCATGGTTAGTGGCTATTTGCCAGAGTTGTTCAGGCCGCCCGTAAGCCTCTGACATGGCTTAACGACTGCTGTTGAACGACAACCGCGCCAACGTCGCTTAACCTGCACGATCACTTTCAGACCGTGCTTGCAACTAGGCTACGAGCTCCAAGGTAGTGACTGATGCCTACCTATATAAAATAGGAAGATTTGTGAATACCCCAGTCTACCTATATTATGCCGTATCCGTATGCTATAGCTACAGATGTTAGCATGCCTATATTATGTCGTATTCAGTATGCTATAGCTACATAAGCATGTAGGTATGTAAGTATATACCCATGTATCATCAAGGACAGCTGATGGCGCCACCGGGTCACCTTATCGGCATAGCAACAGCCTAATCGCGGATAAAGGAATCGAACCCACAATCGATTGTGTTATCTCGCACAAAAGGGTTTTCTTTGCACAATGCTCGCTTGAAAAAATTGTACCTAACTGAAGCTGGTGTAGTGTAATGACTAAAAATAGAAACGAACACTATGTGAAGTGTAGATAGAAAACTTAGAGGATTTATAAAGTTACAAGAATTGAAACTAGGCTTTAAGTTTTACAACAAAGTCAGCATTGAAAATTCAATTCATTTAACTGCATTATGAGATTTATTAATAGCAAATATAAGAGACTTTATAATCATGTTGTAAAGGTTCTATCCTAATCCTAAAATTTTTTTTTTTGGTAACGGGGATCCCCCCCGAAAGATACCCAGCCTCCTGGGCGAGAGACTGGGTTATGTGAGATTTCCACTTACTAAAACCCCCTCGATGGCCGGCCTCGTGCTTATCGGAGGGCTCCGGGATCTCCAGTGGAACGCACCGGTGCCCTCCTAGCATTTGCCTTGGGCTCCTCCTGGGAGATGTACATTCCACCTCCCGGTTCCTCCCGTCACAGCAGCGTGCGGCCATAGCACGTTGCTGCCTTCCCCAGGGTCGCCCGCCAATGAACGGCCAAAGCCCCCACTTTGACCGCCCGCGACCCTGATCCCTCCTTTTAGTAGCCTTTTACGACAGGCAGGAGTTACCATGGCTCTATTCTTCGCCCGAGACTACAGGGTTGATCCTTGGTACCCTACCACACGGGTCAAATCTAAGACATTTTATAAGTTACATTTATGTTTTATGTGTACATTAAAGATTTATTATTAAAATGATGATAGTTTTGAAGAAGAATACAATCTACTCTATTGTGGAAGCAAACTTAAAATAGGCGTAAATAAGCGTACATAATTGCTAGATCCAGTCTAAACAAATGTTAGATAGAAAACTGCAAATAGACACTGTAAAAGGTAAAACGTTATTAACACTAACTAATTAGTAAATTAGTGTAAAAAATGTTAGAGAACTGCCAATAGGCTCTATAAATAGGTACATACTAGGTAACCATTATTAATACCAGTTAATTAGATAATAAGTTAATAGAAATCAATAGAAATAGTTTATAACACAAACTACATAATAGAAGGGAAACGATAAAGAACGGATGATTCAAACAATGTGAAAACAAGCATAAAACAGAAAAGAGCAGAGCAACCTATATCGCATTACAATGATAATTTTTAAAGCAATAAAACAACCAAAACAGGGTCAAAACTTGATAATGGTGGCCAATTTGACGCTATCTCCGAGATTCTTGACCTTTCTGATAAACTTTGAACTTGCTTATACCAAAGTTTCGCGTTTTCGTTATCTTAATTGGTTATTTAACAAAATAGTTCCTTAATTTAATGATTTTGGATTAAGTATAAAAAGTACCTACATATTTTCGATACATCGGGACTCGACATTTTCCGATCTTGACATTATGAAATCTTGACATTCTCCGATCTTGAAATTTTTCGCCATATTTTGTTTTAGGTGTTAGTTTAGTTGACGATGGCTATGGCTTCTTTTTATCATGCCTTACTGGTTTGATTACTTATAGGTATTATTTCTACCTTTTTGTCAATGTTAATCAGTCCAATACTAATTATACGTTTATTACTAATCTAATGTAATCTACTAATGAGTCGTTTAAAACTTTGATTCCCTACCTAGGTCTTTCGAGCTCGATTTTATGTTCATTAGCAATTTTCACTTCAAATCCATTCAATTACTTACATCCGGTTCGAAGGACCGTTGCGTTAATATTACTGTTCTATTAACAGTAAAAAATAAATAAGAGTTTTTACCATTGTATCCAAGGTCTGTAGATTCCGAGGACGCTTCATCGCTGAATGCTGCTGACAGCTGGTACAGCACAAGCACCAAACACACGCTAAAATTAACCACCGCCATGTTTCCAATTAAACCCTATTGTCACTAATAAACACAAGCCCCAGTCATGCTTAGATCACTTCATCATCATCAGTCATCACCAAAATATCAACTCTATAAATATCACGGGAAGAAACTTAACACAGGGTCTGATCTAAAACACTAGAAGGTAATTTAATACAAGCACTGTCGAAGAGGCATCAGAATAATTTGTTATGTTTTATAATGTGGATATCTCTAACCACGCGTTCACGTTGTGTAGTCGAAACGATAACACATGCAGTCCCAGCGGTTGGTAAAGCTCGACTGACTTAAGGATGGGATGGATGGAGTGAAACAAATAACTGCAAGAGCGAGCACGCGAATCGAACGGCAGAATGAATGTGGTCGGGCAGTTTGTCGATATCGATATGAGTATCGATATATTGAAAATAAAAATTATTCAGATTCTGATGCTATCTCAAAATGAATGTGAAACTTGTAATAAAAAAGATTCTTTGAATTTAGTAGTCTTACAGTTAGTAGTTTACTTTTGTAAATGTAGTCACAGAATAATAGTCTACGACGTATCATGTAAAAAAAAACTGATAAAGGTTATAAAGTTAAGTAAGATAAAGATTCTAGAACAGACTATAAAATAAATTGTTGAGAAAAGGGTCGATAGTTCAGATATCAGTGGATTTTTAGCCTCACCAGCGCAGCCGCAGCCAAGAATCCTTGAGGGCCCTCTTATGGTCTTTCAAGAGCTGGTTTCGTTGTAAATCTTGTCTAGATCGGCGTTGGAGTGTTTTTGTTGATTTTGGAGAAGTGTATTTACGTGTGGCACGAGATTTTGGGTTTTTAACGAATAATTTATCGGAACGGCGGACCGACGGCGTCTGCTCTTCTCGCACTCGTTTTTAAGATGCGGATATTTTCGCTAGGTGCGATGCTAGGTGGCGCTGAGAAATGTCCAGAACTATCTGTTTTGAATCGTGAAAGTTGAATTTTGACAATCTTTCTAAATTGGTGCAAAGACGAATACGAAACATAAATTTAAAGTATTAAAATTAAACAACAATGTATGAATTGATATTTTACGATTAAAAGACAATTCGTATGTAAATAATCCAACTACCCAGATACGATTCGAACTTTTAATTATATGTCAGAACCTAATTATAATTAGTAAGAGGACCCAAACTGTGTTTTATTTATAAGGGAAATCTACAGCTATTATAAACAAAATGTTATAAAAAAATGGTTAATTATAAAATTACATATGTATTAAACTTAAAGAAGGCCAATTACAGATTTTCTCGTTTATATTTGACTTGTATACCTATAGAACGCGGTTAACTTTAGAATAAAAACATAGAATTAACATGAATATTTCTTACAAATTTACCGGTATTAACTGTTATATGTAAGTACTTGCTAATCAAGTGCTCATGCTGATTGACTGAGATTAATAGGTGGTGGCGTGAGTGTTTGAGGGTGTGTTGTATGTGAGAAAGAGTGTGTGCCAGTTGTATGATGGATAAGTAACTGACTGTTTAAATACCAATTTAAAATAATTAAAATTACTTTTCATCTATCGATAAAACAGTAGACCTCAAACATAGCACATCACTAAAACTACTGGTTGAAAGCTAGAAGCAATGTGGCGGCAAGTGGAGCTGCCATAGCATTCTGGCTCTTATTAGTAATGTATGTTGCTTGTTTATCTTCTACCGGGTTTGGAATAGTAGACCGGCGCCTGTTTTTGCGTGCCGTGGTTGGCACCGGCCGGCCGGCGCTTGGGCGACCACGCGGCAAACATTCTTTGCTCTAGAGTGAATTTTTTCGGTACTTTTTGAAAAAAATATCTTTTGTACGACGATTGGTCTTCTATAGATAAAAAAAACTTGGATGGGGATGTTGTAGTCGACCACACAAGGTCTATAGTTAGACATTGAATAAAAATAATAAAATAAATAGAAATATAAATAACTAATTTAATTAAATAGCTCATAAATATCTTTTATAAATTTATGTAAATGAAAACAAAAACTGTGCCAGACTTTATGACTGTCAGAGATGCATGGCAAGACTGTTGATTATTTATTTGTTTGTTGTGCCAATGGCACGATTTTTTTTTTATTTTATTTATTTTTTATTAATTAGTAATAATAAAGTTCTTTTTTATTAATGAACGGAGAAAAATGTATGATTGTTAATATTGATTTATATTGTTCGTATTATTGTTTATTATAAGTTCTAAACTATTTCATTTCATTTCATTATTTATTAGATAAGAAAGTTGAACCGGCCTCCGCGATACATGCTGTTCCCTAGTGCGGAGTCCAACGTTTCATCAGCAGCCCACTCTAGTCCACTGCTGGACATAGGCCTCTCCCAGGGCGCGCCATTGAGCCCGATCTTCGGCTCTTCTCGTCCAGTCGCTGCCAGCCACACACGCAGATCGTCGCTCCATCTAGCAGGGACGCCCGTCCCACACTACGTTTGCCCAAACGCGGTCTCCACTCCAGAACTCGTCTACCCCAGCGGTTGTCGGTTCTGCGACAGATGTGACCGGCCCACTGCCACTTCAGCTTGCTAATCTTATGAGCTATGTCGATGACTTTTGTCCTATGCCGGATCTCCTAATTTCGGATTCGATCCAGCAGAGATACTCCGAGCATAGCTCTTTCCATAGCACGCTGAGCGACTTTCAATTTGTGAACCAGTCGCACCGTCAGTGTCCACGTTTCGGCTCCGTAGGTCATTACTGGTAGGACTGGTACATCACTGGTTAAAGACTCTTGTCTTTAGACATTGAGGTAGTCCAACGTTTAGCATAGTTTAATGTATTGTGATCATTCAAAACAAGTTTTTTTTTAAATTTAATTTTTTATTGGGGTCAAATTGCATCGATTAGATTAGAATAGCAGGATATCCCTACGGGGATGCGGTCAATGCCAAGGTACAGGCGCCCACAGGTCAAAATATGAGAATCTGAAATGTATCTTAAAGCGGAGGTATAAGGTTGTGATTTAATTGAAGGTTTTTGACAGATGGTATATTATAGCGTGTTGTCGACTGTACTATCTACTTTTATGCCACCCTTCCCATTTTGTATTAAGGTATTTGATGCGTCATTAATAACAGTTAATCTACTAGACAAAATTATAGCAATATTAGATACTTAGATAAATCCTTTATTTCACACAAGAAAACATAGAAAGAACTATACAAAGACGGGTTTAATCGCTCAGAGCGATCTCTTCCACACAACCTTCTTCTTCTAAGTCGTGTTTCTCATTTCTGAGGGTCGTGATCATTCTAAGCAATTAATCACATAGAACGACTATCGTGGCAGATTTAATGGGGTGGTTTGCCATTGCCTTCCCAATTTCACATACTTGTTATCTCAGTGTGCAGGTTTCCTCACTATATTTTCCTTCACCGTCAGAGCAGTCGGTAAATATACGAGGGTCTTTCGAAAAACCGAAAAACTCATTGGTACATGACATTGCATGGTTTCGAACTCGGGACCTCCCGCATGGGAGTCCGGCGTCCTAGCACGACGCCACCGACGCTCTTAACCATGTGTGGTTAAGAGCGCCGGTGGCGTCGTGCTAGGACGCCGGACGGACATAATTAAGTATTCTATCACCTAGGTTGTGACCTAGGTGATAGAATACTTAATTATGTTACCAGAAACATAGTGAAATTGAAAACGTGTATTTAGCGCTGTAAACACCAGAATTTAGAACACAATACAGAAGTATACAAAGATTAATAAATGCAGCACAGAACATCCGGTGTGGTACAGTGCCAAAAAGGGTACACCAGCTCAACATAATGCTGAGGCAAGCCACAGCGCTGATTTTCAGCCTGCCCCTCAGTGCAAAATTATAGCCTCAACGTCCGAATCTAAACCGTAGCCTGAACTTCGTTTATAGCAGCTATATTCACGATTACAATAAAGTAATTAAAACTACTTAAGGAGAATAATGGTATAAGGACCATAAAGAAAAGGACTGACGAAGCGGACAACAAAAAACAAAGAGAGGAATCCTGCGCTTGCGCTCCACAAGCCCTTTGTTGGGCCGGAATGCGCCCGCGCCGCGTCGAGCCCCGTTGTTTGGACATCGCCAGTGTATTACATAATGTATTATGATAACAACTTTTAATGTCTACTATAGATATAAGTACCTACCTATAAAACGACTTATGTAGGTACGTACGGTATACATTTGGTCAAGTATAATAAATGTGAGCGTCGGTGGCACAGTGGCTAGGACACCGGACTCCCATGCGGGAGGTCCGGATTCGAAACCGTACAGTGCCATGTACCAAAGAGTTTTTCGTATTTTTCGAAGACTTACGTACATTTACCTACTGCTCTAACGGTGAAGGAAAACATCGTGATGAAATTTGCACACTGAGATGACCAGTTTGTAAAATTGGGAAGGCACAAAATAAGATAAGATGATAGTAAAATCTTCTTCTAAGTCGTGTTCCTCATTGCTGAGTATCGTGTGAACGGTCTAAGGATTAATCAAATAGAACGACTCTCTTGGCAGATTTAACGGGGTAGTTTACCATTGCCTTCCCCATTTTACAACGGTTATCTCAGTGTGCAGGTTTCCTCACGATGTTTTCCGTCGCCGTCAGAGCAGTCGGTAAATGTATGCAAATCTTTCGAAAAACATTGCCTGGTTTCAAACCCGGACCTCCCGTTTGGGAGTCCGACGTCCTAGCCACGACGCCACCGACGCTGCTATTGCTATTTTAGTAAAATAGCTACCTATATAATATAGGTATTGGGTTCCGTTTTCGGAACGGATCCCTAAAAAGGAGAGTTCCTCAATTTGACGCATACCTATATACGGATATTCCATTTAGGTAATTCGTTAGCGTTTCGTTTCTCATATGCTGATTAATAAGTAATAATTAAAACGCGTGTAAAAACCAGAAACCGACTATACTGATATCGGCGACTAAAAACTTAACACTAACTAAATAATTTAATTTTAGGTCTTGATATTTTCCAAGTGAAACCACGTGCGTACAAGAAGCAGTTAATGGCTGAGATTGGGTCGAGAAGCGCAGGCTCGATTACATGATTAACGTGCAGTTTACACACACAGAACATAACAGAAATCTCCCTCTCTCTCTCACACACACACACCCTATCAACACACACAATTACACACTCTTACAACTTACATACTTACACCCATACCCTTTTCTTTGTTCTCCCCACTCCCTATTCCACTTTCCCACCTCCATATTTTATTATTATTTGGTATAAATTAAGGAGACCTATTTTTTGGCTTGCACGCATGTAAAAAAAAGAACAATTCAGGCATTATATAGCTGTAAATTAAAATAAAATTAAATTAAATTTAAAAAAAAAACTAAAAAAGCCAAAACAAGAATTAAGCCCTAACTGTGAGTTCTTCGTTCAATTATACAAAATATGGCTATCAATAAATTCTGAGATATAAGTCGGAGTCACAAACATACATACACAACACTTTCCTTTTGACTTTCGCCGTTGTCGGGTAAAAAGAGCCGATTTCATTTTTTTACAGCCTCATTCTTTCCATGCATTTTCAATTTCTGACTATAACTTATCGTCTCAGTGTCATACATTATAATCGACAATTCAAGATAGAGAAACCTAACAGTAATTAAATACTTAACCGTCTACATTTCACATAAATATTTGGAATGCCATCCCAAGCGAGACCCAGACAGTCTTTTGTTAAAAGTTTAGAACCTCTCGAGAATTCAACAAAAGAACTTTGTGTCATCGCAACGGGACTGAAACAAGTGACTTTCGACTCATTGTAAAGTTTAATTACCTGGGATCAGGTGAGTCAAACCTGCGGACCGCGTATTTCTCGTCGGCCCCAAAATCAATTTCTACCGATATTGAAATATCTATTGAACTCAATCTGGTTCATCATCATCATCAGCCTATTAATGTCCCCACTGTTGGGGCACAGGCCACCCCTTGAACAAGGGGGTATGGGCCATGATCTTGGTGGATTTCACACGCCTTCGGAAACTTTTTAATATCCTCAGACTTGCAGGTTAACAAAATCAATGATATATTATTATCAGGTCAATCTGGATAAGCAATTGTAATAGGTAACATTGTCGTAAGTATTTTTATAAGTAAAGTTAAAAACAAAAATATTTGACCAACCATCTGACAGACTTCTATCATCTTCTATTATACTGGGTAGTTTGGTATTTACACTGTATTGTACAACAATAGACTTAATAAAACAATTAAAATGAGACATTGTACAAAGGGTGAACTTATCTCTAAAAGAGATTTCTTCCAGCAAAACCGCGAAACTGAAAGATGCGTTATAATTTATAGGTAGACATAGTGTGTACAAATAAAAATAAATACAATGTATTAAGACAACTATAATAAATATACACATATATATAAGTACATATATGCAATAATTATAAAGTAAATAATAAACATCTCTTAAAATACAATACATTTTAAACATATACGTATATACATACATAGGTTAGGTAGGTACTTTTATTAGTTATATTCCAACCATATATCACAGTATGGTTTATTTCAGATCCATATGACAAGTTCGGTTACAGGTCGATTATCTAAAGCTGGCACTTTCACAGTACTCACACCAATGCAATTTCATTATAATTACAGTATGAAGCAATTAGTTGGGTGGGCTATATATAAAAAAAAACAATAGAATAATTTTAGAAATATTATATTTATGTTGTTACAGATCCAATTGTTTCAGAAGACATTGTATTCTAACCTCAAAATAAACAATAATGCGCGTCGGTCGGATGACTGAGCGCTAACCGGTTTAAACTTGTAAACATCACACTGTATTTCTTAATAGTAGTAAAAACAGCTTGCCGCGTGCGAGTGAGACAGGGAGACTTTTCATGTTGCGTATGCAGTGTGACGTCATACCGCGTGCTTATTCACAGACACACAGACACTACACATACGCAATGTGTGAATACGTTTGTTGTACGTGCCAGCTTTAGATAATCGACCTGTAATGCCTACGGCCCTCTCAAACATCAGTCGTTCGGCCTCTGACAAAGTAGAATTTTGTCACCCCTGCAGGTGTTCCAAAAAGGCCCACTCAAACATCAGTCGTTCGGCCCCTGACTAACTAGAATTTTGTCACCCCTGCAGGTGTTCCAAAAAGGTTGCCGTCATGGCGCCTGACTCAGTTGTTACCGGTTACGTTATCAGGGATTAGACCGCTGATAACAGTTAAAAGTGGCCGCCGAATAAACAATAGTTAAGAAATTTGTGCTTCGGTGGGTGGGATTGGAAGTGGGACTGATAATGCTGAGTGTTTACCTATTGTGATTTGTGGTGGTACTTGGTATCAAAGTGGGTGGTGACCGCAAAATGTAAAGCTGGCGTTCTAGAAATTTACCTAAAGATTTTGGAAAGAGTGCGCTGCTATTATTATCATTTCAGGGTTCCGGGGTCGTTTGAAAGGCTTGCGTAGCGACATGGATCCAACACGTAGAGGCCTTGTTAGAGTATTTACTATAAAATTGGGGGAAGGAGTGCAGTTACCGGGGCCTGACTCTGAACACGTCCATAAGAATGCATTCAAAGACAGGTCCCGCTATAGCATGACCCATTATTGAACTAAGGGATACGTTATTTTATGTTTTTATTTCACACAATGCATTCCCACCACCCCTTACATTACCCTTTACAGTCCTATCACTCCCGCGTACCTGAAATCCATGTTCACATTCCTAGGCTCTGATCATGATTTCGCTCTCAGATCCAGCCATGATAATATCTTAAAGGCTCCACTGTGTCGTATAGATACTACACTGACTCCTTTGCTGTCAAGGCAGCAAAGGAGTCAGTGCAGTCAGGCAGCACCTATGGAACTCACTTCCTCGTCGAATTCGGCATTCGGAAACCCTGGCTTCGTTTAAAGCGGGTCTCACTCATCATTATTTGTCGTTGTAGTTGTGCATTTTATTTTCATTATTATGTATATTTACCTATTTATTGTTTACTATCTATTATATATGTTTATTTATTTATATTATGTATATCTATGCATTTAACTATTTTAGTATACCTACATATTTATTTATGTATATCATATTACTTTTATTTTACTAAATTTACTGTGTATTAAGTAATAGTAACCTTTTTCATATCCTTACACTACACTGTCGCTAATCTGTTTAATGACCAATTAACTTCAGAGGTTGTCTGGAAGATATCACTTCAAGCGATAAGGCCGCCTTTGTACATATCGTTCTATTACAATAAAGTGTTTCTATATATCTATCTATCTTTATTATTGTTCCTTTTTGTCTTTCTTTCAAATTTTGTTAGTTTTATATTTTCTTGACTTGTCCAACGTCTGTTCTGTTACATGATCATTTCCACTGGTCACAGAAGAGTTCTGTCCTCCGAGATACAGGAACTTCCTAGTTCGGTCAGCGTTTATTGTAAACTAACTTGTTGCTTACTAATTTTATTTAGTTTAATATAACCTATGCTTAAGTTCCTACTGGTGTATGGACTATGAATACTTTGTAATCTTACTGCACAAATAAACGTATTCTTATTCTTCTTATTTGGGACATTGGGTTGTAAGGTAAGTGGATTGGGTAATCGGGTCTATTAATTGAGATAATGGACACCTGGCACGATCATATCACTGTCTTTCAAGGTGATGACAAAATTGGCAGGTGGTGACTTGCCGCTTACGGAATAGATGAGGCCCCCAAAATACCACTAATATTATGTTTTTACTCTTTTCAGGGTTCACGGGCCCTAAGCCCTAATATATTAATATTACTCCATTTCTGTGAACCTACCTCAGAGGAAGAATTATCTATGGTCTCTGACAAATCAATATCCAATAAAGCAGAAAGGGCGGTGTTCAGTATCCATAACTAACCAACTTTTACTTTGGGGGCTAACTCTGAAATCGTGAAAAGAAATTAGCTGGATCGTGTTGCGTTTCATAAATTTCAGTTATGTAGGAGTTGGTATTGAACTTTTACCTGGAATAGCTGATTTTGTTCGCGTATTCTGAGTTGAAATAGTTGGTCAGTTAGATATGGATACTGATCACGCCCCTTTCGGCTTTATAGGGAGTTTTTGTTACACCTGTATTATGATAATTATGAATGTGTCAATTTCAATTTCAATAGCCAAACAAGCATTTAACAATAAAAAACACATATTCCGATCTAAAATATCCAAATCTGTGAAAAAGAAATTTGTTAAATCTTTTGTGTGGAGCATAGCCCTTTACGGATGCGAAACTTGGACCATGACTCAGAGAGATAGACAATATTTAGAGGCGTTTGAGATGTGGTGTTGGAGGAGGATGGAAAGGATAAGCTGGACAGAGAGAGTGACAAATGAAGAGGTACTGACGAGAGTAAAAGAAAAGAGAAACATCTTAAAGACTATTGAAAATAGAAGGGGAAATATGGTGGGCCACCTTATACGACACGACGAATACATAAGAAACCTTATAGAAGGAAAAGTTGAAGGCAAGCGGGGAAGAGGAAGACCGAGGATAAGCTACTTCGATCAAATCAAAGAGAAGGCTGGCGTTGCGTCGTATAAGGAGGTCAAGGAAAAGGCCCTAGACAGGACACAGTGGCGTTTACTACACCGACAAGAGCATAGCTCTTAAATTGAAGAAGAAGAAGAATGTGTCAGTTACCTAACTCATTTACGCCTCCATGGCTTAATGAACCTATTGCAGAGCTTAGGAGCCTTTTTTTTTCGGGGGGAAACGATCATGCTTACCTCTTCGCCGCAAGGGGGAGACAAAGAGGTTATGCCGGACTTTTACCGGCCAAAAACCCCCCGGTGTTCCTGCGCACCGCCTGACGGCGAAGCCACGGGAACGCTTGCGCATAACTTCCGCGACTTCGCCAGCGGGTGTCCGCATTACGGACTCAACTCTGGGGACTCACGTCCCCATTCGGCTTGTGGTGACGTGCCGAAACACGGGCACGCCAGACCAACTCGAGGACCTGTTATCAGGCAATGGACTCCCCGTGTCCATTGCCCGGAGGCCCTCATTAAGGGGGAAAGTGGCGAGCGTGAGCCAGCCGCCTTCGCCCGGTTTTCCTACGGCGGATCGGGTCGGACGTAGGGTCGTCCTCCCTGATCCGCTCCTCGCCTTCCTTCTGCGCCATTACGTGCTCGCAGAAGGCCACCATTACGTCCCACGCCCTCTCGCTGCCGACCATAGCTTTGACTATGTTCGGCAGCGACAGGTTGGACCCTACTGCCGCGGCTAGATCTGCCCGCGGCTCCGCCCGTGCAGGACACTCTGCTACCGTGTGCAAGAGCTTAGAAGCCTGAGTCAAGTATAGACAGACTACTTTTTTCCAAAAAACATGATTACTTATTTACAACTTAAATATTTTTATTATTATTTTATTTTATTTTTATACATCAGTAAAAATAATCACATACTCTATGACTCTATAACAAAAATCCAAACCACCATTTGGCGGTATCGATAGTTTGATGAATTATACTGTTTTATTAATATTTCATCGTATTAATGTAGTTAATGTATGTAAGATACGGAAAAAAGTGAATTCCACGTGAATTAAACTATGATTGATCATCTAATGTGATAAATCAAGCATAGGTTTGTTTACATCATGAACAAGTTCCATTGAACCAGACTTTACGTCGTTATTTAAGTACGAGTATATTAGAAGAACTTAAGTCAAATTAACGTGGGTGTCTTTAGGAGAGCCGCGTTTAGGTTTTTTCTTTCTTTCTTCTTCCTCTGACTCTGGTTCCGGTTCCGGTTCCGGCTCTGGTTCTGGTTCCGGCTCTGGTTCTGGTTCCGGCTCTGGTTCTGGTTCCGGCTCTGGTTCTGGTTCCGGCTCTGGTTCCGGTTCCGGTTCTGGTTCTGGTTCCGGCTCTGGTTCAGGTTCCGGCTCTGGTTCCGTTTCCGGCTCTGGTTCAGGCTCCGGTTCCGGTTCAGGCTGTGGTTCAGGCTCCGGTTCCGGTTCCGGAAGTGGATCAGGCGGCGGATCCGGAGGCGGATCAGGGGGCGGATCCGGAGGTGGATCAGGGGGACGCACGTCTGGTTTAGGTGTCGGTGTCGGTGGTGTAGTTCTTCTTATGGTTGCTTTTAACTTTTCCACTATTGGCGGCCGAGTTACTACTCTAGCTTTAGTAGGAGTAGACTTAGATATTGTGGTACTAGTAGAACTTGTACCCTCAAGTATGACCCTTACGATGCTCAAAGGAACCCAGTGGCCAGGCATGTTGGCCTCTATAGGGTTGGCAATGTAAGTTAACGGGTCATTTTTCGGGTTGGGCCACTTTCTCTGTGTTGTTACGTCGACGAAAACGAGGAGAGTGACAGCCCTAAAAATTGTCGCATGTGCCACTGAAAAGTTGATAATGGTATGCTTAGGGAAAAATACAATTTGAGAACGTAAATTTATTCAAAAAAATCTTATTGCAAATTAAAATAAAAAGAGGTGTAAAACTGAGAGTTACATTACCTACAAGTTTGAAACATATCTATACAGCAAGCCATCAATGCTAACCAAAATTCTGGGTCAATAGTGTCCTATAGCCAGTTAAAATAAAACAAGTACCTATGTACATAATTATTTTTTTCCGAGATTAAGAACTGACTTCACTTCAATATTATTATTTATTTAATGACTTACTTTACGTGACGAAGACATGTGGTAATTTTTATAGACTACGATAGTTTCCTCTAAACAACATGACTTCAAAATCAAACATACATCATGCATCAGTATGTGAAATTGACCATTACTTTTATGAGTTTTTCATTAAAACTCTTGTTCACTGAAGTATGAAAAGGCTTTGTTGGGTTGAATGTTTGAATCAGATGAAAGTATTTTACGTTGACAATTTCTTGGTGTAACTTTTTTCTAAACCCGCATTTGACCTCGATCTCGCCTGATGGTAAGCGACGATGAGGTCGACGATGGTGCATGCGGGTCCAGTAAATGCCTATTCACTCTGGCCTTGAAGATCCCAAGGTTGTAGATTTCGGGAAATACAGACGCCGGCAGGCTGTTCCATTCCTTAGCCGTTCGCATAATGAACGAAGAAGCAAATCGCTTCGTACGAGCAGATGGGATATCAACAACATAAGGATGGAACCCCTCCCCGCGCCTGGTAGTCCGAAGGCGGAATGGAGATGCTGGAATTAGGTCGTGCAATTCCGATGCGCACTCTCCGAAATGTATCCTATAAAATACCGATAGACAGGCGACCTTGCGCCGATGTTCCAGACTTTGCAGTCTAGCTTCCACCAGCGATTCGTCACCTATAAGGCGCTTAGCGCGTTTCTCCACTGAGTCAAGAGCAACCAGTTGGTACTTAGCTGAGCCATCCCACAGGTGGCAGCAGTACTCCATGCACGACCGGACTTAAAAGTATATAAAGGATTAGGTACCTAAGTAGTGGTGTCGATTCCAGCTTAGTCGTTAAAACTAAATGAAACTCACTCGTGTACTAAATTGTGTATGAGTAAGCAGGCTGTATCGTTTAGAGATGATTAATTAATTTATATTTATATATCTCTATTATTTAATTTTATTACATTTTCACATTTAGCGAGTGACTTGCTGGCCCGTCACCATTATCTATTTATCTTTTACAAAAGGACATATACTCGTAACAGATCTAATAATCCAACTCCGTATATCCAACCTTTTATTGTTATACATTCTGAACGTCAAAATTACTAGAAGATTACAAACAATTTCGTTTCGTTTGGGTATTCTCTGATGTTTAAAAAAAACTACTGTTGAGATACTGAGGTACCTAGTTATTATCAGCTCTAAGGTATATCCTCTGGTCAACTTTAGGTAAACTATACGCCATACGTCCTACGATGATACGGCTGGCACATTCGATAGATAAGCTGCGTCGTTGTAAATGTATTCTTAACGCGGGAATGCAAATTATGCTAACTTATTATACCTAATCAAATTGCAAAAAAGAATTACAAACTATTCAACGTAGCTACATAACATTAAAATACGCAACATTTTTATAGTTTATTCGGTTTTCGTATCAATTTGATGCTGCCAGCCGTATCATCGTAAGACGTATGACATGGCTGTACCAAAGTTTTTGAAATTCATCGGAGAGTGCGCTACGATTTCAGTGAGCTCTACCTATTTTGATCAGTAGAAAGGTTTACAGGATATAGAAATTATTTTGTATGTAGATGTTTGAAGTCATTACAACTATCGGTGAGTATTTTATGTATATATTTTTAATTAGTTTAAAACGCAAATAAAATAAAAAACTTTTTTTTGACAGACATACTAATTTTTATAAAACAAAGACATTTAAATGTAGAAAATAAACAAATACTTAACACAAAATAATATGATGTCTTGTATATTATTATGTCTAATATGTCTATGTATGATTGCCATATATATAACATTATAAAAAACATACCTACTGATCTGAATAATTTAACTTTTGCTGGCTAAGGCATATTATCGTGTCCGTCAACTGGTTTCCGAGTCCGTTTCGTTTTAGGCGGCTCTTCTACTTCCTCCTCTTCTTCTTCTTCAGGTTCCGGTTCTGGTTCCGGTTCTGGTTCTGGTTCCGGTTCAGGTTCCGGTTCCGGTTCTGGTTCTGGTTCCGGTTCTGGTTCCGGTTCCGGTTCCGGTTCTGGTTCCGGCTCCGGTTTTGGCTCCGGTTCTGGTTCTGGCTCCGGTTCTGGTTCTGGCTCCGGTTCTGGCTCTGGTTCAGGATCTGGTACCTCTGGTTCAGGTTCTGGTGGGTCGGGTGGCAGAGGTTCTGGTTTCAATGGCAATCGTTTCGTCTTACGTGGCGGTGGTGGTTTTGTTGTAGGTTTGGGTGTTGTTGTTGTTGTTGTGGTGGTGGTTGTGGTTGTGGTCTTCTCCATGATGACCTTGACGATGCTGAGAGGAACCCAGTGGCCAGGCATATCGGCCTCGATAGGGTTCGCGATAAATAGTAGAGGATCCGTGTCCGGGTCTGGCCATTTTTTTCCGACTACTGCGGACACCAGTGCTATAAGCAACGCTTTGCTGAACGCATTTCTTGCCACTGCAAAGAAATGAGCTATTTAAACGAATTTAAGTCTTATACCTCTAATTGGTCAAAGAAGAGATCTGTCCTCCGAGATACAGGAACTTCCTAGTTCGGAGGTCAGCGCTTATTGTAGGATAACTGGTTGCTCACTAATTTTATTAAGTTTAATGTAACATATGCTTAAGTTCCTACTCCATTGTAATCTTACCGCACAAATAAACTATTCTTATTCTTAATTAGAATTGTATCTGAAGTAGATTCTGTTTTGTATGGATCCAGAGACAAATAAAATCGCAGCACGTAAGTTATAAGTTTAAACGTGTTTCTAGGACTATCATTATCATCAGGTCTGTTTCTGATCTTTTCTTTCGACTAGGTCATCCACTGGCCTAGAATCCCTAGCATCCCTGCATAGAGAGAAAGCTCAGGAGCGCCTGCCATAATATCATGATTATGTTATTTTACTTCCCAACTGTTGGGCAAGACTTACTGGAAAAATTGGTCAAGACTCTCTGAATGATAAGAAGGTTTTGTGACAATTATAATGTATGATAAATATTATAGTTAAAGGATTAATAATTCAATTTAGTAGTGCAGTGTAGTAGTGTAGTGTAGTAGTGTAGTGTAGTGTAGTGTAGTAGTTTAGTGACGTTTAAATTGTATGGTTTGACCTAACATTAGTATATATTACTGTACTTATACTTTACTCAATCGAATTATATTATCATAAGTACTATATAATTAGAACTTATTACATTAGTATTGTTCTTACTTATCTGTTCTTCCTTTGCTCCATTCGGAAAGAGAAATTTTGAAATAGGATTTGATATTGAAATGTTTCGTTTGTTTACACTGAACACCACTTTTGTACAGTCAGCATCATAAATGGAGTATTTGCGTAAAGGGCCGTTCAGGTATTACGTAAGCAGAATTCTAGCTATTCTTACCCCCCCCCCCCCCCCCCCCCCCCCCCGAAACTCTTAAACCCCCCCCCCCCCCATCATACGCTTACGTGAGCATTGGTATATAGAATT
This sequence comes from Hofmannophila pseudospretella, assembly GCA_947369225.1. Lineage (NCBI taxonomy): Eukaryota > Metazoa > Arthropoda > Insecta > Lepidoptera > Oecophoridae > Hofmannophila > Hofmannophila pseudospretella. The sequence continues at coordinate 3,539,983 of OX376324.1, forward strand.
TGTCAAGTCTTTAATTATAATTCAAGTATCATTGTTATTAACTGCTGATCGCTTATTGTGCTGACGTAATCACCTTTCAAACCCCCCCGCCCCCGTTGTCATCAAAAATAAGCAAAGTTAAAACCCCCACTACACCCCAGTTTCTACCCCCACTTTGCTTGCGTAATACTTGCACGGCCCCTAAATATAGCTGGTGATCTAATCAACAACCGGGTTCAGTACCTTACTTAACTACGGTTACAACTTTTAAGTTATTTTATATGATTTTTATAATAAAACTTCGTGTAAAGTAATACAGGAAAAAATTCAGTATAATAATAATTGATTACATTGTAACCTAATTAATTAATAGGCACATTTTCCTCTATAATGCTGTTTTGCAAATACTTTTTTTTTATAATGAAGGCGCTCTAGAATTGTAATGCCCTAGATCTTTCCCAATTCCAACTTTGGAATATCCAGTGTTCTTAAAAAAATGTTTATATTTTTTTTTATTGACTACTAATCCCGCATTTGACCTCGATCTCGCCTGATGGTAAGCGACAATGAGGTCGACGATGGAGCACGCGGGTCCAGTAAATGCCTATTCACTCTGGCCTTGAAGATCCAAAGGTTGTAGGTTTCGGGAAATACAGACGCCGGCAGGCTGTTCCATTCCTTAGCCGTTCGCATAATGAACGAAGAAGCAAATCGCTTCGTACGAACAGATGGGATATCAACAACATAGTACAATCTGTAGTCGAAGGCGGAATGGAGATGCTGGAATTAGGTCGTGCAATTCCGATGCGCACTCTCCGAAATGTATCCTATAAAATACCGATAGACAGGCAAGCCTTGCGTCGATGTTCCAGACTTCAGAAATTAGTCTCAGTGTTCTTAAAATTATTAATGTTATTGTAAATTGCTGTTGCTAACTGTACTTCATAAGTAATATTAAGATTGTTCTTGTTATTGAAATGTAATTCTAGCATGCATTTCAATTTGTACTTCCCAAGATTTTTCTGTTAGAAGATTTTATTTATGAGTCACTATAACCAAAGCAGTAGGTATCATATCATATCGTATCATCATACGAGTGACTGTGGGCCAGTCACATCTGTCGCAGAACCGACTACCGCTGGGGTAGACGAGTTCTGGAGTGGAGACCGTGTTTCGGCAAACGTAGTGTGGGACGGCCCCCTGCTAGATGGAGCGACGAGCTGCGCAAGATGGCTGGCAACGAATGGATGAGAAAAGCCGAAGATCGAGCTCAATGGCGCGCCCTGGGAGAGGCCTATGTCCAGCAGTGGACTGGAGTAGGCTGCTGCTGCTGCTGCTGATGATGATACGAGGGCCAAGATCGAATTAAATATCCTTTAACCACCGACCAAAAGGAAGGGGTTCTTAGCTACGAGTATGAGTCTGATAAAAATTGGAGCAGTGGTTTCAAAGATTTTGAAGTATCTTTGATGTCAGATGAGATCTCTGGAACGGTAACAGTTACGTGGTTCATGATTGAGTTCAAATGTTTAGGACCATGCCCTTTCCACATTTGGAACCTTGATAACATGATGATGACCAGGAAAAAGTAAGGGGATCTACACCAAGGTAAGTCAAGGGTTAGGTTAGGGTTATGTTAACTTTATTTTATATAATAAGGTGCATAGATCGTGCCGTGCCGTGTCGTGCCGGCCATAAAGAATATCACCACCCCAACTCTTCCCGTGGGTGTCGTACGAGGCGACTATAAGGGACTTTGTGGAAACTATTTTATATCTAGTAGACGGCGATAGGCTCACCACCTATCACGCTTGTCCACCAAATTTTACGACTTGTTTGCTTGCTTATCGTATGGTTAGTGGCCAACCTATTTGTCAGAGTTGTACAGGCCGTCCGTAGGCATCTGACATGGCTTGACGACTGCTGTTGTACGTCAACAACCGGGACCGACTGCTTAACGTGATCTCCGTGGCACGGAGAGCTCAGATGAAATATGTCACTAGCGGTCACCCATCCAGGTACCGACCGCGCCAACGTCGCTTAACCTGCACGATCACTTTCGGACCGTGCTCGTAACTAGGCTACGAGCGAAAAGTGAGAACTACTTATGGTTCCTCTATCTCACCCCTCGGGGTTTGTGGACGTGAGAGTTATAGTATACTATGCATAGTTATTTTGTACATTATGACACCAGAGAAAAAAAAACAAATAATTTTTTCCACATTTAATGTGCAATAGGGGTTAATAACAACATTTAAAAAAGTCAGTCTTACAATCACCGGTCATCCAATCCGAAATCGAAGTCACTTAACGCATCTTCCGAAGGGCTGAAGACGCTGTCTAAATCTACATATAGTTGCTTCTGCGCAGTTAATTTGGTGACGATCTGAGCAAAGGTGGGACGGATGGTGGGGTCCTCTGACCAGCATTCCTCCATGAGCTTGTAGAGACGGGGGGAGGCGCGGGCCGGCTTCGGTAATCGACCTCCGGTGGTAAGGAATGTTGGTACTTGGTGGTTGCTTAGTTCTGCGTATGGGAATCCTCCTGAAATGAGAAATACATTTGGTTTAGAAACGGTCTTCGTTGTCGTTGGTCTGATGATCACTGTAAAACATAAGGTAGGTAGCCCATGATCCCAGCTCCATCATGTAAGGGGCCAGCTGAAAATCAGCGCTGTGGCTTGCCTCAGCATTATGCTGAGCTGGTGTACCCTTTTTGGCACTGTACCGCACCGGATGTTCTGTGCTGCATGTATTAAACTTTGTATACTTTGTACTTTGTATTGTGTTCTATATTATGGTGTTTACAGTGATAAATAAACGTTTTCAATTTCAAGGCCAGTGCTGATTGGTGGAGTATTTTGATTGACCGATTCTAACTATATTTTTTAAATTTATTCTTCACCTAAGTCGTTTTTCCTCATTGCTGAGGGTAGTTATCATTCTAAGGAATTAATCACATAGAACGACTCTCGTGGCAGATTTAATGGGGTGGTTTGCTATTGCCTTCCCCATTTCACACACTGGTTATCTCAGTGTGCAGGTTTCCTCACGATGTTTTGCTTCACCGTCAGAGCAGTCGGTAAATATACGTAAGTCTTTCGAAAAAACCGAAAAACTCATTGGTACATGGCATTGCCTGGTTTCAAACTCGGACCTCCCGCGAAGTCCTACCCACGACGCCACCGACGCTCTTAAAATTAAATTTATTATAGGCCAGATATTACCTAGGTACAGTTTTAAGTTAGTTACTCGTACAGATCGCGGCACATAAGTTGAACAAAAATGGTGGATGCGCAGTGACAAATCTGTGGTTCCTGTGAAATAGGGTTCAATTCAAATAGGGGTCAGCTCGAATTGAACCCTTTTTCACAGGAGGCACAGAAACGGGTATCTGTCGAAGTGTGTTATGTGTGCGACGTGAGGAGCCGCGCGTAACCATAGCATTTGTACAATGTACATGCGCGGAACGACCGCCATTTTTCTTCAACTTATGTGCCGCGGATTGTTATTAAATTACATAATAAATAATAAATTACAACGCTGTTAATTTGACAGGTTCCATTTTCGGAAAACCTCGTAGGTACATATGTGAATAATCCCTTCTCATTACAAAGAATGCACTTTTAGATACGAATTTTTAAAAATGTTTAAATAAATCACAAACAATTATAGGTACCCTGACCAGGTAAATAAAAACCCTGACACGAGGGCGACACTAGTACTTTTATAATTGGTGTTATGGCGATCTCAATGAAAAAAATGCTTTCATTTATTTCCACTAAGAGGGTTTTGATATCTCTAGTCAGGGTATACTTAGATATTTACCAGGCTTCATCAAGTCTATTTGAAGACTCGACCGACTAACTCACTCACTCACCTAACGTAGCTATCTCCCAGAGCAGCACAGCGAACGCCCATACGTCACTCGCGTTGCAGTACTGCGACTGCACAATAGCCTCTGGCGCCAGCCACCGCAGCGGCACTGGCCGAGATCTGGTGTGGACGTACACTCCGGACCTGGAGAGGCCGAAGTCGGCCACTTTGAGGACGCCTGCTCCGTCCACGAGGATGTTGCGGGCAGCGAGGTCTCTGGAATTGGGTGAAATAGGTGTTATCAATCGACATTTTAAGAACCTCTAGTTAGTCCAGTGATGGATGCCTACCTGCCGTTATTATATCCATTTTTACCTACAGTCATGTTTTGGTTTGTATCGTCATATCATGCCTAAGTAGATATTTGTTTTATATTTAGTTTGTGTTTTAACAGAGTGGAATGTGCAGCATCCAGACAAACCAGCTTTTTGGTTTCAGGGCGCAAAGATTTATAAATACTGTAACTTTATACATATATAAATAATAAATAAATAAATAAGTTAAGTCCTCTCAACCGAAATTCTTACAAAAATCAAATACTAAAGTTTGTAGGTACCTACTGATTGGGTAGGTACTCTATTTGCATAACTTTTCATAAGCGTGTGAATTTTGTGGATAAAATTCAATAATAAAGTTTATGATTTTAGTAGGCCTCGTGTTTTCGATGAGCTGCTGACGTTAATAATTACGCTGGGCCTCTTACCCTTCAAAGAGGAACACATCAATGCAAGCTTATCATTGCATAGCATTGCTGCTCTGCGGTAGGTAGGTACTGTTATCAATAATAATTATACTACCTCAAGGGTGAAAGTCCTTAGAAAGGCGTAAACAGTATAATACATTGATCGATTGCGTCTTAAATTCTAAATCCATCATGTTTAATCAAAAAATAAATCCTCAATGCTTAGTTTACATCTACGAACACCCACTCAAAATCAAATTTTACTATACAAAAACTGTTACAAAGGATTTACGAGCTTATCTCTAAGCCACAAAGAAGAAAATGGGTGTAAGTACCACCCATCTGGCCCAAATCACGTGTCTCCTAGCAACCATGGTTGCTAAGCGACCGCCATTCGGGTTTCAGGGTTTTCAGCGGGAAGGAATTGAGATATTATTCGTGATAAAGTTAAAATTAAGGCTTATATAATACAAGTATCAAAGAGAGTTTGACTCTGGCATGTTTCATGTGGTATTCTTTGTCCCTTGTCAAAGGGAGTGAAACTTATAAGTTAAATATTTAAGTTATTATAACAGTCCTCCATTTGGTGTAGGGTTTAGTGGGTTTAGTTAAGTTTATAACTGTTTGCTTTATTCATATATTCAATCGTGAGTTGTAAGAAGAAACGTTCTTAATGTTAAGGCTTCTTAAATTTCGTCATCTCTATCTAAAAGCTGCGTCGTATTGACCTAGCATTGTCTTTAAATGAAAACTTAACTTTAAGGACGTTTCGCGCAACTTATGTGTATCCCGAAATCGTAGCACATCAAGAAGTATCAACTTTCAACTTGTTTCAACACATTCAAATAAATACATAGAATAAATAGTTTGTTTCTCTTTAAACGCACACCTACGTCAATCTATTACTGTAATCATATTCTCTGACCGATAGTTGCCTGGAAGAAATCGCTTTAAGCGATAAGGCCGCCAAAACGTGATTAGTGCAATAAAGAATATCTATCTTGCTTCTCGAATCGGAAAATTGTCACAACAAAAAGCACAAGATGTGGTCATAGGAGACCTGTCCACTTGAATAAAGAAGAAATACAACATACAACATACACCCCCTCACACACATACACACACACACCACATACACACACCACACATCACACACACACACCATCTCACACACACACACCTCACACACACCACATACACGCATAATTAACTGTTTAATTTAGCATTGCCTTATGTTTTTTCATAATTTATTTATCGGAAGAGACTGGCCCCCACAACACAGGGTATCCTAGTGTGGGATCCAGGGAAATCTGAGAAAATGTAAAAGATACTGTCTGCATTAATAAACTTTTATTTTATTTATTTATTTATTAAAGCTCTACTTAAGGAACGGGCGCGTTCTTTCCTTCATGCCTGTCAAAGTGCTAAACTGCTAACAGTCCTTGAATCTTATTTAGACCACATTGTGCCAAAGGTGTCTGTTGATCTGGGAACACTTTGCCAATATTCCCTGTTCCAGACAGTGCAAACCTTATTTTACAGCAAAATTGTCCTCACTTTTCTAGTTGACTGACCCTACACATAAAAAATACATACATGAAAAGTAATTCAGCTCAAATGATGAAACTCTAACATATTTCTCAGACAAAACACGTGTAGGCTAGTATTGATCACAGACCGAATAACCGTTACACAAAAGATTTTCTCGCCTACAAGGATTTGTCGATTTTACCCGGGTCTGTCGCCGCTGTGAATGAGATGAAATAAAGGAGATATGTATTACATTTAAATGTAGGCTTTCTTAGATAAATTAGATAATGGTTGAATAGTTTTTAGCGAGCAAGATTTGAACCTGCGATCGTACCAACTTGACAAACTGGGCTATCGCGGCCCATCCCATTAAAAAAAAAGATGATTAGATTCAAATATAACATACTGTTTCACAGGTTATTACTGTATTTTATTAATTACGACCGGTTTCTTTTACAAATACCTGAAGATGTGTAAACGAAACCGGTCGTAATTAATAAAATACAGTAAAAGCCTGTGAAACAGTATATTATTTAAGTCTAATCATGTACTACAAGTTTCACCAAGTACCAACAACCGCAAGTATTAACCATAAAAGAGATGTTCAGAAAATTACATACATACATACTTCACGCTGTCTCTTGTGGCGTAGGCAGAGAGAATGGAGCGCCACGAATCTCTGTCTTGGCATGCTTCTCTTGCTTCCTCTACCCTCTACGTATTCATCCGTCATTTCAAACACGCTCGCTCTTCGCTCGCCGTTGGGTTTGTCTGCTCCATATATTAAAATCTAAGACTACCTTCTCTGTCAATCAGATCTTTAAAGGTCAATCTAGGAAGACCACCCACTTTCTTGTGCAGAAAATTGCGAATCAAATATCAAATATCAAACTTATTATATAAAAAATTGCGAATAATGACCGATATCTTGTTTCATGAAATGAAAGGCATTGACCCGTTAAAGGCTTTGTAGGTTTTACCCGGGACTTTATAAGTAAATACACTTTTCATATTCATTTTTTAATATTTTTTTATAATGGCATGTGGCTGTCAAACTGGTGAATGAAAGATGAATTTTTTAATTGTAATTATAATTATAAATTATTTTTTTTAAGTTTTTTATTATTAATTTAAATTCTTTTATTATATAATTTGGAACTGATGAAGTCAATAAAGGCTTTTTTATTTTATTTTATTATTTTATAATTATAAGGCGAGCAGACGAGCTAACCGGGGCAAGGTGGTAAGTGGTGACTGTCGCCCATAGAAGTAGGTATATCACCTCAGTTTTAATATTATTAATAGAGGGTTTTCGATGACAGATGAAGTTTTTTTTTATTTTTTATTAAATAAGGAGAGCAGACGAGCCAACGGGCCACCTGATGGTAAGTGGTCACCGTCGCCCATAGACATCTCACCTCACTGTATTAATATTAGAGGGTTTTTGATGCGCTGCTAACCTTGAGGACTAAGATGGAGTGCCTCATGTGCCGGAAATTACGCTGGCTCTCTTACCCTTCAAACCGAAACACAGAAATGCAAGCATTTCTGCTTCACGGCAGAAATAGATAAGAGGGTGGTACCACCCCAGGCGATCCTTCACTTTAGGATCTACCACTACCAAAAAGATAAGATGGAGTGCCTTATGTGACGGTATAATTATATTGGATCTCTACTCTTCAAACCGAAATACTGCAATGCAAGTATTGTTGCTGTGGTGAACAACTGGAGACCGTTTCACATCTCCTATGTGAATGTGACGCTTTCGCGGCAAAAAGGATGGGTCTGCTAGGCTCTGCCTATCCGGACCCAAGGGAATTCAAATCCCTCCCACTAAGACGCATAGTCTTGCTCATGCACGACATATTCGGTGATGTGGTCAAGGGATAGGTTCAAGGGGTTGAACACAAAAGATCCCCATGGGTCGAAGTGTCGCTGGGATCCCCGGCCCCCATCCAAAGATAAGATAAGATTGTTGCTTTGTCGGAGGAATATGTAAAAGGATAACTCTGCACAGTTATACCAACATTATCACCTACAATATTAATAACGTTTAGAATATTGCGAATATAACAGATATTTTGTTTCTTTTTTACGTCCACCACTTTTGGGATACAGACTTTTCTTCGTAATTAACCATTAACCGTCCAGGGACGCACCTGATTGGTTGTTCCCGTCATGTCTACGAAACATCTTCTTTTTCCTGTTTTAGTTCACTGTTAGAGCAATCAATAAATATATCTACTTACTAACTTACGTAAGTCTTCCAAAATATCATGAACACCTCAATGAGCGTGATCTGGGTTCGAACCGGAATCTCATTAAATATATGAATTTGTATGCTGTTGGTACAATTTCTCAATTGGTAAAGTTTTCTGTTCGTACAATTCTCGATTCGTACAATTCGTAGTTTGTTCAAATTCTTCTTTGGTACAAATTCTCAGTTTGTTCATTTCGAGGTTCGAGTTTCAGTACCGACCCATATAACAATAGCTCAAAAGCCCTTGAAAGTCTTGAAACCTAAGGTGGAATTTACGGTATTAACCCATCCCTCAGCTAAAGGTAGTCGAAAGCCTTTCAAGTCTTGAAGCCTTAATAAGGAATGTTCTAATTGTTTGTACTACCTATGTTCGTATTTTAGGTATAAATCAGACTCTGACAGTACTAGAGGCAACAATGCCTGATACAATATTTATAGCAATATAACTTTCCCTTGTGAGCGCTTATCGAGTTTTAACAGGCTCTGCATTATGTAAGTAAGTCTCTAGTAAACTTTCTTAGTGCGTCTTTATTTGAAACGTGCGATGTAGCGCTTAATATGCGACAATGGCTCAAAGGCTAGGGTACGAGATTGAATCCACCTTTTGACTATTGCGTTGGATCACTCCCAGCAAAGGCATTTTAGCCTAGTTGGAATTATTGGAGTATAATAGGTACAAACTCTGCTAAGCGTTTAGAATACATGCCTTTAATAAAATATTATATGCCATATTGTATGGCAATCAGAATTTATAATAAACTACCTGATATTCTGAAAGACAAAGGTATAGGTTTGTTTAAAAAGTGTGTCCTTAGAATCTAAGGACACAATTTTAAACAAACCTATACAATCTAAGGCTTAGATTGTTAATGGACAAATGCTGTTACTATTACTCAGTGAAGGATTTCTTGTGGGATAAGAACTATAATTTATAAAATTTGACATGAGATATTGTATTTATAATTTAATAATTAATTAATTTATAATTTATTGGCTAATGGTATTTGATGCACTGCCTTCTCAATTTAATTTCAGTAATTTTTCATTTTTTTTCTCTGATATTATTTTGCACACCTAGACAGGTAAAATACGTTGATACTGCCTATATAATATTGTAATAAGAACAAATGAACACATACCTATTTCTGCAAATAAATATTTACTTACTTACTTACTTAAAAATATATAAGTAAGTACTTATATCTAACTAATTCTAGAACGAATACCTAATTAAGTAAATTGCCTTTTATCCTTTGTCAGACTAAACATTCGGACTTTCCTATTCCCGGCCCACGCTGTAAGTACTCCAGTTTTATAGGAAACAAGGTTACCTACTTTCGTAAGTATAAGTAAGTACCTACCTAAAGTAATGTTAGTAGGTGTAGTTGTAGCTAAAATTATATAATATCCGGGGCTCAATCCCGCCGTCTGGGGCGACCGGGACAATTGCGACGTCGGCTGTCGTTGGGCACGATTCGGAGAAAACCTCCACATTTTCCCGGAACGCGGGGAACGAGTAAACGCGGGATTCCGACAGAACCGTCTTAGGTCTTAGGTTATATAGTGGCCCCTAGCACTGGATTTGCACTTTAGTTTTTGGAAGCCTTCATATAGAAAGTTACGGACAACGAATTATGAGCAGTTATTCGAGCGAAAGTAAGTTGAGCATCGGTGGCGTCGTGGCTAAGACGTCGGACTCCCATGCTGGAGGTCGGGAGGTCCGGGTTCGAAACCAGGCAAAGTTATATACTAATGAGTTTTTCGGTTTTATCGAAAGATTAACGTACATTTACCGACTGCTCTGACGGTGAAGGAAAACATCGCGAGGAAACCGGCATACTGAGATAACCAGTGTGTGAAATGGAGAAGGCAATGGCAAATCACCCCATTAAATCTGCCAAGACAATCGTTTTTTGTGATTAATCTTTAGAATGATCACGACTTAGAAGAAGAAGAATTCGAGCGAAAGATAATCCTAAGAAATTTTATTATTCACAGTAATTATTATGTAAGCGCACACTGCCCCATTAAACCCGCATTTCACCTCGATCTCGCCTGATGGTAAGCGACGATGAGGTCCTCCTCCAACCTCTAAATGTAAAATATATGGTATGTGTAGTCAAAATAAATCAAAATCAAATCAAATACTTAAGTAATTTATTTTTCACACCACAAACAGTCTCACTTAATAAATATAATTTAAATGTTTAAGTAAGGTGCACCGTGCAGTGCCATGTACCAATTAGTTTTTCGTATTTTTCGAAGACTTACGTACATTTACCGACTGCTCTGACGGTGAAGGAAAACATCGTGAGGAAACCTGCACACTGAGATGACCAGTGTGTAAAACGGGGTAGGCACAAAAGATCCTCAAGGGTCAAAGTGCTGCTGGGTTATTCCAGGACCCCTATCATAAGGTAAGATAAGGGCAACTTAAATCGTTTGTATTGTAAGACTGACGCCCGAACTAGGTTGTTTATGTAAGTAGGTATTTCATGATTTCATGTAATCAGAAACCAATTAAATTACGTGGCTCGACTTTTTTTGGCCTCCAACTTTGAATACAGCCCTGCCTGTTTGTCAGGCGTCCGGGAGGAGGAAGCCCGTGGATCACGTGGCCCTGACCAAGAACCCTATTACATAAAAACGGGACTGTTAAAATGTTTCAGAACGTTGAGAATTTCGGTAATGATTTTATCTGAATAGGTATACCTTTTGTTCCGTCTGTTTGATTTTATCGGTCGTTTAGATTCTTTGTCCGACAAAAGATAGACAACAGTTTACCTAACAAGGGATATTTACCTTTTTTACCATCTTCAGCCTATATTTATGTTATTTATTACGTTTTATTACCTAGATATCCCTCGGGAGTTAGGACGTGAGATATATGTACGTATTACATGAATAAAATACGAAGTTGTCACGCACTGGTGTTCATACTGCAACGTACTAAAGGCGTAATTTTCCGCTCCTTATTTTATCTAAGTTGGGCTGGAATGACCGTAGGAAACGATGACGTCACTCACCTATGGGTAATCCCTCGGTCCTCCAAGTGCTTCATCCCCAGCGCGACTTGCAGCGCGTATTCCCTCATTGTACTGCTGTCCAGCTGCAGAGCCGGTTCTGCCACGTAATGGTCCTGGCTTTTCGACTGGTCTTCGTTAACGTAAAGTTTCCCATCAGCTAAGGGAGGGTCCGAGTCGCTGAGGTTCGTGTACTCAGCTGGAATTTACATAAGTAATTGTAAATCAAAGGCGCGCAAAGAGAGTAATAAATGTAATAAGAGCAAAGAGATTTATAGTAGGCTTTTAGCGATAAGACCGCCTAGATTGTATTAATCGTTTTGTACGCAATGTATCACACTAATTTTGTGCAATAAAGAGTATTCATTCATTCATTCATTCATTCTTACTGTCGAATATATAGTAATTGTACAGCGCCCCCTAGTGAGGGTTTAGTTTACTAGACAGCTAGATACACTTGATCTATAGAATATAAGATGGTAGTGTGAGTAGTTTAAACTAGAAGGCGCTTATTCTAGTTATGCTAGGATCGCTCTGGTTGGAGTTGCGTTTACAGTAAATATTTATAGGTAAAAAGGGAACTCTTGCATGTAGTAGTGTTTCAGTTTACAGAATATGTTTAGGTGCCTACAAAACGAATTGTGTGCAATTTCTCAATTGGTAAAGTTCTGAGTTCGTTCACATTCGCTATTCATACAAACAATTCGTAGTTCGTTCAAAAATAATAGGTGCATTGCTTTGACTTATCAAGACAATTAAATTAGAAGTGGCTAGCATTTACTGTCGCAAACCACATTATTTAATAAATTTAAAATATCGAATGTCTATTCATACACAATACCGCTTTCATTCAAGAGTTCACTTTCATGAGTCAGTGAACTGTTAATTTAAAGATAAACAGGGAGCCAATTATTTTCCTGATGTAAATATTTGATTTAAAATTACTTGAAGTTGAATTGCTCAGATTGAATAACCAGGCGCTGAATACATTTCACTTGTCTGATTCATTGTACGACAGTCAATACTTACATTTTAACTTTACTTACATTACATAATTTAGTTCAGGATTATTAGAGTCCAAAAGTCTCCCCGTTTTCCTCGTTTCGTTCGACAATGGTGGTAAATACATAAGTAAGTAAGTACTCGTACCTAGACTTTATATTTAATTTTAATGACTCGTGCACATAATTGATCTAGGTGTGACAGCTTTTTTTGTTAACGAAAGGGGGGGTGGGGGGATATTTTAAGAAACCCAGCCTCCTCTAACCCCACTGGAGTCAGAGCCTGCCTCATTAGGGTTCCAGGTGCCCTAGGCTAATATGGGGCAGACAGGCAGTGCCACTGTCTCCAAATACGCTCTCCGGGAGCGAAATTTCGTCGCAGATACGAACAGATGATTAGGTTACACAGAAAAGATTTCTCTAGTCTAGTCTATTTAGCCTATATGGTAAATCAGACTTACTGTCAGCCTCCGAAGGCCTTACACCCAAGTCCCAGGTGTCCACACTGTCCGCCCTTCTAGTCTCCCGCGACTCCTGCATGTCCCTCCCCCTACCCCGCGCCGCTCGCAACAACGTCAGGAGATCCCCTCGGGGCGCGTGCTCCAGCAGCGCGAGCAGCGGCGCGCGCGCAGTGCAGCACGCCACCAATCGGATAACGTGTTTGTGGGACCCCACGTGTTTTAACATCACGATCTCGCGGAGGAAGTCTTGCATCTCTTCCTCGGATGCGTTTTCTGAAAAGAAATAATGTTTTGGACGTATTGTGTGCTGGACAGAAGAAAATACGGAGGATTTAGAAAAACATAAAACACGTCTTCTTTTTATAGTCGCATTATCACAGATGAGGTCGCGATTGTTCCATAGAATTTATCATTTAAGTAGGTAATTAAAATTAATCCCTGGGCACATTCAAAAATGGTATCCCTTCACCGTTAGATCAGTCGATAATAGACTTACTAAGTCTTCGAAAAACTGAAAAAATCATTGGTACAAGACAGGCATGGTTTTAAATCCGGACCCCCGACAGCTTTACGTGCTCTCTAAGTCACGGAAGGGCTCACTTAACGTCACTTTCGGACGAAGCTCGCAACTTGGCTACGAGTCCTTCAATATCTTTATGGCTATAATTCTGTTAGAACTAAATTAAGTATACGAGCACTTTACGTTACGAAGCTCTATCGTATCTCTTAAACGTTCTACATTTGTACAGATTTAGTGATCGTTCGTTACACATAAAATAGATTGCAATCGGTCCGTCTAAGTAACATTATCAGATGGACAAGTACATCCGGACAGACAGAAGCTAGATTCTATAATAACTATTACATAAAGATGTGCAGGAAATGAAAGTATGTATGACATCCATAACCGTTGTAATCCTGCTGAACCGGTTACAATGTTTTATGAAATTCACATGTTATTTATATCACGAGTACTTGATTTGTTCTGTACTATCGACTAAACATTTTTTTTTTACTTATTCTATACTTATTACTTATATAAGTGACACAGGATGTAGGGAAAACGCATAATTCGTTTTAAACCTTTGGCACATTGCATATAAGTATATCCATTCCATGGGTAATGATGAGACACATAAATAAGAATTTTTCAGCAGATAGTATTTTTGCCTGGCATACCCTAGCTGTTTGGGGATACCCTGGATCCGCTCTTTACCTCTCTTGTCTATGGTCATAAATAAATAATAAAAGAGGAGTATTATTCGGTATAGCGGGTGTTATTCACTTCATAATAATTATCGTGGAGGTTGCTCCTCTCCGACATTTCAGTCTACTTACGAGACCTTTTCCAAGGAGCTCGTGTGCCACTCGCGGTGGGGTCACACTTCAAACTGCGTTTCATGAGTAGGTATACTGAAATAAACAAGGTGTAAAAAAACCTTGTAAGCCGAACCATAACTGAACAACTTTCACTATGAGAACAAATCAAAATCGCGAAAAAAATAATCAATTACTATTGCATACAAAAACTTACGACCGAAATATAAGAAAAAGCTGATTTTTTTTCGGGGTGAAAACCCCCCTTATGGCTTACAAGGGGTTTTTGTTACACCCGTATATCTATGCTTAAAAGTTGGGCCAACCTTCGCGATAATCATCAAGTGAATAATAACCGTTATACACCGTTGCATCCAATCATAATTAAAAATGTCTAACTTGAGTTTTAATTCTAAAAACAAGAGTATTCTTACCTAAGAGCATTTTGGCAGCTACAGTGATAGTCTCTCCGCCTGGCATGTCCAGGGTGGCAGCATGGACCCTGCCGAATGCTCCGCTACCGATCAAGGTCCCTAGGTGGACCCTGGACCTACTTACTTCCCACTCATCACCTCCATCTTCGCCTTTTTCAGTCTGCGGATGACAATGATATTACAAAATCGTGATCATACTTTATACGAGTACATAAAAGGATTGATCTTCTAGGTTAGGTATAGATCCTTCTAAGTCGTTTTTCTCATTGCTGAGGGTCGTGATAATTCTAAGGAATTAATCACATAGAACGACTTTCGTGGCAGATTTAATGGGATGATTTGCCATTGCCTTCCCCATTTCACATACTAGTTATCTCAGCGTGCAGGTTTCCTCACGTTTTCCTTCACCGTCAGAGCAGTCGGTAAATGTACGTAAGTCTTTCGAAAAATCCGAAAAACTCATTGGTACATGGCATTGATTGGTTTCGAACCCGGACCTCCCGCATGGGAGTCCGACGTCCTAGCCACGACGCTACCGACGGTCTTGTAGATAAAGAAGAGGAATATGCGGCTAACTTTTAAAGGTATTATATAGTGTTCGTTGTAAATCCTGACCAGAAATATACCTTACAAACTTTTGCCTGCAAATTACGGAATTACATGTACCTATTTTTTCACAGCGAGCTCCATACTACAAAAGTATCAATTGCGCTCTTTAGACAGGGTTTTATATTCCTGGTCAGGATATAGTAACTTAAAATAGTCCCTTATCATATTCCAGAAATTCGAAACTAAGACTGTGATGGTTAAAATCTTCCCATCTGGTCGGAATCATGCTATATGATCCAGTTTTTCAGAAAGCTCTCGTCGTCATTATAGACTAGTGCGATGGAGGTAAACAATATAATAGTTTTGAATTAATGACATAGGATAATGGACTAAAATCATGTATGAAAGAAAAAGTTCGTACCTTCATGTGACTAAAATATTTTTTTAGGTACCTACGCACAAAGTCGTAAAAAATGCAAACCTCCACAAGTCCGCATTTTGTGGAGGCAAATTTTAATGAGGTGGTTTGACATTGCTTTCCCTATATTTCACACACTGGCTATCTCAGTGAAGGTTCTCTGATTTAAACGCATCATCGCTTTAAGCGATAAGACCGCCTTTGTACATATCTATCTATCTTTATCAAATTGTTGTTTATTACAAGGGAAATGACCCCAAAATATGACTTTTTAACCTCTGTAGAGAATCCTGTGACAAGGTTTAACGAACTATTGGGTAATTGGCCCCTTTCACAGACGCGCTCGGCTCGCGATTTGAGCAATTTACCGAAAGATCTTACACGTTCACTTCTAAAGGCCGTGACCTGCGATGGCCACTGTGCCCACAAGCCATACGCTTTGGCTTACCACCTGGCCACCTGGGGTCTCTGTTTTGAGACTTTTTTTAAAAACAAAAAAGGGTAGTTTAGTGTTTTTTAATATATTTTTTATTGTATCTGGAGAGCAGACGAGGTAACGAACCACCTGATGGTGACCACTGTCACCGTCGCCCATAGACATCTCACCTCGATGCGTGGCTAACCTTGAGGACTAAGATAGAGTGCCTCAGTGCCGGTAATTACGCTGGCTCTCTTACCCTTCAAACTGAAACACACAGCAATGCTGCTTGCTGCTTTGCGGCAGAAATAGGTAATAGGTATCAACACATTAGGATCTACCACCTGTAAAGTCAGCCTGGTGGTGGTTTGAAGGATAAGATAGCCATCAACTAATCAAATAAAAAAAGTCAATTTTTTAAATTGTAAGTAAGGCACATTAGGCTTTCCATCTAATTAAGTCCCTAAGTTAGCAACTCATCTAAAGCCTTCTAGTAATGTTATAGTGAGGTGAAATGTTTATTTGGGCGATGGTGACCACTTACCATCAGATGGACCGTTTGCAGACGGGTCTTCGAAAAAGTCATTGGTACATGAGGTTGTGTGGTTTCGAACCCGGACCTCCGTACGGGAGTCTGGCATCAATGCACATTGCAGCGATTTTCAAACGGATCTAAACCGAACCCATATATAGAACCTAAATCTAGAAAATCGAAAAATAGATGAAAATAAAAAAATAGATGAAATAGTAATGAAAGATAGATGAAACTACTATTTTATGTGTAATTTAGGTGTAGTTTTTCGTAATAAAATAAATTAAATTAAATAGATTTATATGGGTTCAGTCCGTTTCCGGTTTAAAATCACTAAAGTGGTACTAAAGGCTTAAAGGCAATCCTAATATCGGTAGCGTTGCAGAAAAACATCCGAGGGAAAATTTAGCTTGCGGTTATTCCCGGAAACCTTTGCTTGCGGAGTAGCCTACATTTCTTAAAAAAAAGTTAAATGCTAATAAAGTATAAGAATAATTGGATTACCGCAAATTCTTTGTGAACATACAGCGGGCTCTGCTCCGTCTGCCCTCGCGTTGGTATTTCATTATTTCTGTAACAAGATAAATACGAGTTTCATTAAAAAGACAAACGTTTCTTCTCATCAGCCCTATAAAACTTCCGACGGCGCGACGTCACTGGACACTGGCTCAACACACAGTCATAGTAAATTACAGAAAGAGAGACCCACCTACCCAGCAAGCTGCCGCCACGCATCATCACAGCAAGCCAGCAAGCCAGCTAGGCTTGCCAGATGGTCGGGATTCGCCTGGATTCTCCCGACATTTCATATGATGTCCAGACTCCCCACAAAATACAAATTCTCCCGCTAAAAAAATTGATACCTATCATTTGTATTATCAATTCCTGTGAGCAATGCTTAGGTACTGTGAAAGTGTAATACTAAAGAGAGGAATCGCATGGCCTTTCGTAATACATACTACCTACTCCTAACAAATTGGTAAACTCGGTAAAAAACAATTCAATATTACATAGGTATGTGTCATCGTAAAAATTAAGTTCAATATCCGATCTGAAAATTGTTAATATCATCACTAATAGAATCACTAATGTTTAGTTTTTTAGGAATACATAGGTACATAAACTCACGTCCATAATCCCCGAGGGGGGTGGACAGAGGAACCATCTTTAATCACAAAGGGTTCCCACTTTTTTTTTAGGAATTACAAGTAAAATTTTGATATAATTATTTATTTCTCCAGACAACAACCCTAGAATCCCGACATTTTGTCCAGATATTACGGTTTTCCGATCTGGCAACCAAAAAAGCCAGCCGGCAGCCCGAAGTCATCCGACAGCGCTCGAAAGGTAGACTTTTATGTATATTTTTTTTTCGCGAACTTCACAGCTTTATACTTATAACTACACTTATATCAGAAACATATACAGCCAATTATGAAGTTCGACCTATTACAAATCATTGAAAACAGAGGAAAGATCTAAAAAAGGGTAGAAGAAAATAGACATAACAGTATGTAAATTAACCGAATCCCAGTGGAATTGTCTGTCGCGTTGCTTGCTTTGAGGTTGAGTATATGTAAGTGTAGTGTGAGTGTTAGTGGAGTCTGTGGTACCTATTTTTTTTCATAGCGAACTCCATAATCTACCCATGGCGCCCAGGGTTTTTAGTTCTTGGTCAGGGAATAATATTTAATCAGAATATTCCCATTAGGTCATGCCCTCACTGATCTAGTGATGCGTGAATTATAGTTTGCTCAGTGGTAAAAAAGGGGTTCTTATAACATAAAAGTGACAAATAAGAATCCCCGCTCATCCAGCCCCTACATCGGCACTACTGGCGATTTCAACCCCATACGCAGATTTCAAGAAAACAAAAACAAATATTGCGACAGGGTTCCTCAAAATATAGCTTGATGTGTCTACCACTGTACATAGATCCTTCTGACAACACTGACGAGTTTCCAAAACATAAGAACGAGATTTTATTCCAGCTTTTAGCTTTATTTAGAAAACGACTACCTATTTGTATTTATAACAGAAGCCAAAGCCTTTTAAAATAGATCTTTAGATTTAGCGAAATACTATTTATGGATCTTACTCTGAGTGGATGTCATATGAATAATAAATTAGGATAGTAACTTAATAGTAAGTATACTATCTAATAATATCTTGAAAGTGGGAGTCGTATCACCCTTTTACCTATTTCTACTGTTTCGGTTTGAAGGGAAGAGAGCCAGCGTATATAACCGGCACACGAGGCACTCTATCTAAACCCTCAAGGTTAGCAGCGCAGTAAAAACCCTCTAATACTCATACTCATTTATTTATAATAGGATATTCCATTATAAGTCATTTTTATTAAATATACATTATTCTTAGCTATTATTGATAACTTAATAATATTCTAAATGAAAGAATTCACTTAGTAAATATACTACTTCACCATCATTAAATATTCACTTATGTTATAAAAGGCGGCATGATAATAATATTATAATGAGGTTAGATGTCTAAAGTCTATGGGCGACAGTGACCTCTTACCATCAAGTGTCCCGTTTGCTTGTCAGCTCTCTTTATACATAAAAAATATATTGTCCGAGATCTTCGGTGGTGCTTGTAGGGTAGGCAAGGGATCAATCGAATTTTGGAAGTGGTTGAAAATGTGATTACAATATTTGTGATTACCCACACAACAAACCATCAAACAAACGAATAGAGAAGTAAAGTTATTGAAACCGCTGTGGCGACGCACGACGCGCCATTACGATTAGAACCTACTTACATCGGTGTAGAACGCGCTATCGAAATTTTCCTGGGACTTCGCATATATTCGCGGTTTAACTCTACTTTAGAAGAGAAATTTTTATTTGTAATTTTAAAGGACAAACTTATTGTTAACTAAGTACCCATATAACATATATTCTATTTTATTTATTTGTCAGTTTCACAGCATATTACACATTAAATATATAAATCAAACAATTAAAAATCTATAGATGCCAGTTACGAAAAGAAGTTAGAAGTTATTAAGACCACAATGATACTCGTATGTAGTATACAAACTTGACGAAACAATTTTTGCGATATTGCCTGCCATGTTATAAAACATTGTATGTATTAGAACAAAAATGTAAATAAATGATTTATTATTATTATACGAGTTCCAAACATCCATAGTTGGTCCAGGACATATGGTCACCAGGCACAACACCCCGCCTGGTGGAAGATCTTCCCTTTTCCCCTTCATACAACTGACGTTACGTCATTCCATGACCTCTCATAGTGCGTTTCTACACCGTGGTAAAAATTACCCATTTCTGGGATTTGGCGGGTTATTGACCTAATTGTCAGAGTTGTTCAGGCTTCCCGTAGGCCTCTGACTTGGTATAACTACTGCTGTTGGATGACAGCAGTCAGAACCGATAGTTTAATGTACGCTTCGTGGCACGGAGGAGAGACTCAGATGAAAATGTACCGCTAGCGGTCACCCATCCTTGTTCTGACCGCGTCCAACGTTGCTTAACTTGCCCGTCTCAGATCACCTTCGGGTCAAGCTCGCAAGTCGCAACTAAGTAAACGAAAGTTGTCTACATAATCCTCCACATTGCTAAAAATTGTATAACTTTTTGTACCTATATAAGATTCTCATTAACGTTAGGATAGGTTAACGTGAGTTATGTTATGGATTACACCACCGCACCGTGGGGGCATCACTATAACGATACTGTGGCGCCCTACGCAATGCGTCTATAGTGTTGCGAGATGTCGATTAAGTCCGATATCGATTTTCTCTTCCATTACTCATTAAATACTCTACCTACTTACTTGATCAGTGAAAATGGCAAATAAAGCTATAAAGTTTCTGTTTTACTATCCAAGTTTATAGTAGTAGTAATAAACACGACGGTGTAATGTTTTGGTATGGTGTGTCGCTATAGGTATGTAGATGTAACATTAAACGATTATTGATCATATTATTAGCGATGAAGCAGAAAGTAAGTCAAACAACATATAGTACGTAATACGAGTATATCGCTAACCAGTTTCATATTTTTTAAATTTCTATGAAAACTATGGAAAATGGGAAAAAATTATTAATATATTAATTTAAAAGAAAAATAACAATTTAAGATTAAAAGATCATATGTATATGTATTAAGATTATATATACTATTATAAATTTATAAAAGTTGATATACTACTATAAGTTGATAGAGCAGCGAGCACATCACTAGGGGCATGTCACAGGTCAGCCGCGCTTGCGCAGGTCGGCGTGACGTAAACCTTACGTAATGTGATATATCGTCAGTTCACATAGAGCACGCGACGTTTTGAAATGTTTTCATATTCAGTTAGTTTCATGGGTTTTTTGGTTTCACATTTTTCCGATTGGACATTCGTATTGTTGAACTTTTGTCACTAGATATTTGTCTTTGTGGAATTACATTAAGTTACCTCACCAGCAGACTACTCTAGTCCACTGCTGGACATAGGCCTCTCCCAGGGCGCGTCATTGAGCCCGATCTTCGGCTCTTCTCATCCAGTCGCTGCCAGCCACCTTGCGCAGATCGTCGTTCCATACGTTACTACGTTTGCTCAAACGCGGTCTCCACTCCAGAACTCGTCTACCTCAGCGGTTGTCGGTTCTGCGACAGATGTGCCCGGCCCACTGCCGCTTCAGCTTGTTAATCTTATGAGCTATGTCGATAACTTTTGTTCTATGCCGGATCTCCTCATTTCGGATTCGATCCAGCAGAGATACTCCGAGCATAGCTCTTTCCATAGCACGATGAGCGACTTTAAAATTGTGAACCAGGTACAAACTCATACGGCCTTATCGTTAATATCTTTTCTAGACAACCTGGTTCTGTTATCGACGCTAAATAATCCAGTAAGTCATTGAGGTATTTTGTTTCACTCTGTAGTAATTCCAGGTATGATTCGATTTAGCTACAGCATATTTCCACTAAAACAGGGCCTTCTCCAGTCTGTCTTTAGCCATAAGTTGCCATAGGCTGCCATTTACAGTCCTTCGTTAATTGGCTGGCTATCTAGATCGGTATCGCCATTCACTTGCTCTCTGACATTACGCATCGCACTGTTGATCTGTCTACATGGGTCCAAGTGATAATCTATAATAGTTCTGTCCATTAGTTATTTATATAAGGTCCTTTTTATTAGTAGCAAATATTTGGAGGGGGGTGTGCTGGTCATTTGTACCACTTTACACAAAAAAATTACCCTGTTACTTGTATGTAAATTTTCCATTCTAAAGAAAAATACCCCATTATTTTGCGCCTTGGTGGCATAAACTCATCCATGTCGTTATTTAAGTATTAGAATAACAATAATTCATTCATTTGTAGAATTTTAAAACAAACAATTTTGTCGTTTTTCTCGAAAATGTAATAAGTAATAAGTTATATATAACCTATAGTTACAATTTGGTTCGATAGTTGTACACACCCACAGCTTACTTTTAAGAAGTGATGCCACGGTGGCACTAATTGCACTCGGCCGCCACCTTGAAAAATATGTTTTGTAGTTTTTTTAAATCGTTCGAAAATGGTTCATGAAGGGGGAAGGGGGACTGACAAGACAGGCTACAGACTGTACCATAAACCTCATTTTCCATTAATTATTTTCGCCATTTCTTTCACATTGTACCAAACTCGCTAAGTAAGTACATATTCATAGGATCTGTGAACGATTGCGAGAGTGTCTGATGCGCCGACGCAACAGTACATAGGCTTGTTTTTAGTTCGGTATTGTCCAGTTCGGAAACCCAAATTATTCGGACTTGACCCGAAGTGATACTTCCACTATATACCCCAAGCTATACAACGGAATAATATAACCCTTGGATGTCATTTGCTGTATGTTTAGATGCATTGTTTTATGCAATTTAAGTATAGTAGGGATACATATATAAAAAAATGGTACAGTTTCTCGACAAAAAATAGGTCTACAGTACAGTAGCTAACACATAAGGCTACCCTTTGGTAATTTGTCGATGTCGTCGTAGTAAAAAAAAACCTTATACAAGAATAATGTCTAGAAGAAATAAAAAAAAAACTTATTGCTACAGGATTCCACAGAGTACTTATAGCTTGATGTGTCTTCCACTGTATAGTGAAGATCAGAAAGTGGTTACCAGTGGCATCTTACGTAATCTAAATCTACTGAATTAATTAAAATGTGCTTTCACTAGCTATTAGAATTACATAGATTTTGTAAGCTGGTGAAATCATATTTAAATCAATTCAGTAGTTTCAAAGAACTTTCTGACCCCTACCGTAGGTTTTTTTTTTTTTATTTACTTCTAAACCCGCATTTGACCTCGATCTCGCCTGATGGTAAGCGACGATGAGGTCGACGATGGAGCATGCGGGTCCAGTAAATGCCTATTCACTCTGGCCTTGAAGATCCCAAGGTTGTAGGTTTCGGGAAATACAGACGCCGGCAGGCTGTTCCATTCCTTAGCCGTTCGCATAATGAATGAAGAAGCAAATCGCTTCGTACGAGCAGATGGTATATCAACAACATAAGGATGGAACCCCTCCCCGCGCCTGGTAGTCCGAAGGCGGAATGGAGATGCTGGAATTAGGTCGTGCAATTCCGATGCGCACTCTCCGAAATGTATCCTATAAAATACCGATAGACAGGCAACCTTGCGCCGATGTTCCAGACTTTGCAGTCTAGCTTCCACCAGCGATTCGTCACCTATAAGGCGCTTAGCGCGTTTCTCCACTGAGTCAAGGACAGCCAGTTGGTATTTAGCTGAGCCGTCCCACAGGTGGCAGCAGTACTCCATGCACGACCGGACTTGAGCTTGGTAAAGGTTTAAAAGCTGTCCCGGCGTGAAGTACCGCCTTACTTTACTCAGGATGCCCAATTTTTTGGCTGCGGTCTGAGCTTTTGACTCAATGGAGCGCCCAAAGTTGAGATTGGAAGTCAGATCCAACCCTAAAAGGCTGAGGTGGTCGGTAATCGGTACGGATACATCCCGGAAAGTCGGATTCAGGTGGAAGGGACTCCGTTTAGCGGTGAATAGACACGCCTGCGTTTTAGTGGCGTTAAACTTGACCAAATTGGCATCGCCCCAATCGGCCACGGCCTTTAAGGTCAAGTCGATACGCTCAACCATGGCCTCTCTTTGAGTCTGGATCTCACCAGCACCAGCGCGCGCAACAGGAAGATATCTCTCCGTAACCGTGCTGTCGTCTGCGTACCCAAAAATACCCGATATGAGCAGATCATTTATGTGCAGCAGGAATAGGGTTGCAGAGAGGACAGATCCTTGTGGAACTCCGGCGTTGATAGCCAGTTGGTCAGACGAGCAGCCATCTAGGACCACTCGTATTGACCGTTCACTCAAGAAATCCGCGATCCATATGCGCAAACTGGCTGGGATTCCATATGAAGGAAGCTTGCTTAATAGGCTACCGTGCCAGACCCTGTCAAATGCCTTAGAAATGTCTAGTGACACGGCAAGAGCTTCGCCGGTTTTCTCAATGGCTTCGCCCCAGAAGTGAGTGGCACGAACCAGAAGGTCCCCAGTAGACCGGTGTTGGCGAAAACCATACTGTCGGTCACTGAGGAGATCGTCACCTTCTAGGTATGCCAGGAGCTTGGTGTTCAATACACGTTCCATAACCTTGCAGAGAATGGAAGTGATTGCAATGGGTCTATAATTGGCGGGGTCAGCACGGCTACCTTTTTTGGGCACAGGCTGCACGTTAGCAAGCTTCCAGGACTTTGGAACTTGCCCAGTCTTTAGGGAGAGGCGAAACAGGCGCGTCAAGACAGGAGACAACTCAGGTGCACAGTTCCTCAAGACAATGGCTGGTATCCCGTCAGGACCACTGGCTTTATTCACGTCTAGAGTGCGGAGCGTTTTAAGTACCTCCTTTAGGTAAATGCAGACCTGTGGCATTACAGAGTCGCAGTGGGGTAAAGTGGGTGGAGTTTTGCTTCCAGCATCTAGACAAGAATTACTAGCAAATAGAGAGGCAAACAAGTTTGCCTTCTCATTCGCGGTGTGAGCCAGCGATCCATCGGGTTTGACCAGAGGTGGCAGCGAAGGGCGACAGAAGTTAGCTTCGACTGATTTGGCGAGGGACCAGAAAGCCTTGCTACCCGCAGGGTATGAAGCAAGCTTGTTTCCGATCCGGCCAACATGTTCGTAGCGAGCCCGACGCTGAGCCTTCTTGCAGGACTTGGCGGCTTTGTTGAAGGCTCTCTTTTTATCTAGTACATCCGGAGCTTTGCGCGTCCGAGCATCAGCCCAGGCTACAAATGCTGACTGCTTCAGTGTTTCAGCACGAACGCAGTCCGCACTGTACCAAGGGCGTGCTGCGCCACCAAGAGGCACGTCAGAGAAGGGAATGAAATATTCCATGGCCTGACATACCACGTCGGTTATGGCCGAGGCGCAGCTCGACGGATCCTCAGTAGAGAAGCAGATTTGTCGCCATGGATAAGATGCAAAGAAGTGCCGCATCTCATCCCAATCTGCTGACTTGTATCGCCACACTCGCCTGGTGCCTCTAGGGCTTAAGTCGGGCGGAGAGTAGCTAGATACAGATTTCACCAGACAGTGGTCAGAGGTTCCCAATGGGGCAGAAATCGACACAGAGTACCTGTCCGGATCAGTTGTCAGCAGAAGGTCCAAGCAATTGGGCGTGTGACCATCAACATCCGGTATGCGCGTGGGGCCATCGACCAGCTGTGTGAGGTTTAGCGACAACGCGAGTTTGTACGCCTCCCTGCCAGCATGGTCGGTCTTCTGGTATGGGAACAACCACTCCTGGTGGTGAGCATTAAATTCCCCAGAAGAACCAATTGCGCAGATGGATACCGTTGTTGGGCCACTTCCGCCGCAAGGCTAAGGTGTTCGATTAACTACCGTAGGTACATCGCCAAATATCATTGCGTATTGAACAAATGATACCAAATAATTTATTATGCTTTGCAACAGGTTTAGATCGTTTTAAGTCGGACAGGGATCATAATTATGAGGTGAACCATACGTCTGCAAAACCTAATGAATAATAAGTCGAAATGCAAGTTCCCGAACTGAGAAATCAGCCGAATCTCCCTGTATGTGCGACGGTAGACTCATTGCCCATTCTTGGAAGGCTGGACTGACCGCAATGGCTGCCAGGCTAGGGGGCCAGCCATCATGACCATTTTGGGAGACGTCTAATTTTTTTGGTAAGTACGGTCGGCGAATTAATTGGTTTATGGGCAGTTTTTTCGTCTCTTTATTTCTCATGTTGCATGTAATTACATAAGTGATTATTAAAAGTCTTAAGATTTTTTGGGCTTGTAACGAAACTAATAAAGGGTACCAACATGAAGCAAGTAACCAATGGAGTACTCGATAGCTACATTTCTTCCTACAAACGTTGAGAGAAAAATGTGCAGGGTAGCGGGGGGAAGAGCGCGGCTATGGCAATGAAAAAACGAGACAATGCTATACAATTAAGCATATGAAAGAAAAAGGCGGCGACAAAGACATCAACGAGCTCGCTTTAACTCTGACAAGCGTCTAGAGAATATAAGAAATATACTGCTAATGTTCGGCGCGCGCGGGTCGCCCGCATCGGCAGTCAAGTGGTTCTATAGTCATATACCAACAAGGACATTATGCTTTGAAGACCATCCGTTCAGTAATCGTTTTATCATCATCATAATCAGCCCATTAATGTCCCCACTGTTGGGACAGAGGCCTCCCCTTGCACAAGGGCGTACGGGCCATGATCCACTGAGCGGGCCTTATGCTGATTGGTGGATTTTACTCGTTTTTGGAAACTTTTCATTTCCTCAGACATGCGGTTTCCTTACGATGTTTTCCTTCAACGTTAGAGCAGTCGGTAAAAAGTACGTAAGTCTTCGAAAAAATCCGAAAAACTCTATGGTACATGGCATGGTTTCGAACCCGGACCTCCCGCATGGGAGTTAAATCGTTTATTTAATTCAAAATATAATCAATCAATCAATTTAATTCAAATTAAGTAATGAATGAATGAATTAAAATTTATTCGCACACATATACATAACACAATAAAATTACACGATAACATTTCATTATTTAAAAGAGTTACTTTTTTACTTAGAGTAAGTTCACAATTTAATCGTAATCGTATGTAATCGTTTATTGAATTCAAAATATAATTACACAATAATTGTAAAACACTAATATTGTAAACTTTTGAACTTAAGAAGACCATAGTGACTCTATGATGACCAACATATCAGGCAGCATCCTATGGTCTGACACATTTATACGAATCTCAAGAAATCATAACGAAAACTAAATGAAAAAAAAAAGATTGATTGATTGAATTGTACCATTTGCACCATCAATGGTGCTGGTCAATGGTGCAGATGACACTACGGGGAATTGCCACAGGGTTTCACAGAGTATTTGTAGATGTATATTCCACTGTGCCTGTATGGTTTATTATGTCGTATTCGGAAATTGATTTCAGGATTCAAACTTTATTCAATCGATTCAAAAACAGCAACTAAGCGGTGTTGATGGCAGTTACACTTTGTCCCATCAGATGAGACATAGATGTAGATAGTCGAGTAGTGAGAGTGTAGGTGATACAGATGTAGTTCCATAATTTAAAAAATTCGCGTAATTCCTTACGGCAGCTGTTTTGCAAACAGTGGTGACAGATGGACGGACATACCCGCTTTCTTTGTGACTCAGCGTTTACGTAACGTCAACATTTCCAATAAGTATTCAGTCCAACTGAACTCTAAGAGCCCGTTTACATCAAGTACAAATATTTATTGTCTCGTTATCTATATAAACGTGGTGAGGTGAGAAGAATCAGAAAAGTTAATCAGATATGGATTTGGATTAAGAAAAGAAAAATCGTTCCCTAAAATTAAGGGGTTCGTTTAATTTTAATTTTTTATTAGGTAAACAAAAAGATTCCACAAATGAAGGAAAGAATAGTGGACTGTATGAAATTTTGAAAGAATAATTGGACAGAATGTAGT
This sequence comes from Hofmannophila pseudospretella, assembly GCA_947369225.1. Taxonomy (NCBI): domain Eukaryota; kingdom Metazoa; phylum Arthropoda; class Insecta; order Lepidoptera; family Oecophoridae; genus Hofmannophila; species Hofmannophila pseudospretella. The sequence goes on from OX376324.1 coordinate 3,567,481, forward strand.
TAGAACGTAACGGTCGCAGATAATGATTTAAAACCCGTTATTTTGATTCCGTTCTTCAGGGTCGTCGTCCCGATCATGGTGACGAATCAGCGGATGAGTGAGCACGGGTGATGATGAAAATGATCCTTGATCACAATTCTCAAAAAAAGGTATTGATTTGCGACCGCGACAAAATGCATGCGGTCGGCGCGGCGCGCGTCGTGCGACTGGGACGCAGTGGGATGACAGCTGTCACTCGACGACAAAATACGAAAAAAGCAGGTGGTCGTAAATAATTATCCGGTAAAGTCACATCTACCCCACATTTATCCAAGAAAAGCGAAATAAATATTGGAATTACGAACACCGGTCACCGTTAAAATATCAATTTCAACGGATAATTAAAAAAGGGTTCTTTCACTAAAATAGGACTATAATATACGGGGTGAAGGACCCAAATCCAGATTCCATTTCACGGATAAAGATGACATATACTGACATATGTACAGATACTTACTCTAAGAGAAAGGCTTAAAAACGTACATCACACGACCACGTCCCATCTACCAACCTATCGAAAACGTAAAAATGTGTCAATCTGATTTTATAGCTGCGTTGCACCTCCAGCAAATAATGTAAATATTCGCAAACGTATTTGGGACATAGTGTCTTTTTAAAGATTATATCAGATTAGCAGATCACCGCTCTACTACGAGGGGATGTGTAAATTTTCACATTCTTTGCACGATTCTTATGAATCTGTGCAAGATCCGATGGGACTTTTAGATTAAGATTAGATAAAAGTTACGAGTAGGTACTTTAGATATAATCGACTCTATCTTTATTCTTTTTTATTATTATTATTTTCTCTATTTTATACAATTATACCTACATACCTTCTTTCGTTTCCTAATATTTATTTCTGTTTATTAATATTTCCGTTATTTATATGTTCCGGTAGTGTATCATTAGGGAGTGATCCCTGGCACACAGGTGATGCCTGAAAATTAGCACCGCAGTGCAAATCCGCTGCGGCAACAGGTTGAGTCAGTCCCCTTTTTCCGGTGCTGCACACCACCTTCATCAAACTTAATTACTTTTGTTTATTTATTTTTATCTTCAGTACCTTAATGTTTGTATGTGAGTATTGTATTGTTTGTATTGGAAATAAATCTTTCTTTATTTACGGGCTGCGGCCCTGTTGTAGAAAAAACATTCATAATTCTTCAGTTTCAAATACAAATATTACTTATTTCATGTTTTAGTGAGTACTGGGTTATACCAATACGAGTATTTAAGTTCACGAAGCTCAAATCTGTACGGAAGCTAAGATTCCTCTGTCGGAAGAGTTTGACGTTTGTGTTGATCAAAGAACAACAGCTGTTCAACTGTATAAGATAAGACAAAGAGATAGCTGCCGCTTATTAGAAAGATACATTCTTAACATAATGTACAGGCTGTTTAATAGTAAGACAATAACAAAAATAAAATATACAATAAAAAGACAATTAGCTTTTTACAATATTCAACTACCCATCCCAGCTGTATAATTGCAATTATGGATAATGGAATCCATGGATATAATTTTATTGTTATACAATATTTACTTATAATGACGATGTATGACTTCTTCTTCCAAGTCGTTTTTCTCATTTCAGAGGGTCGTGATTATTTTATGGAAATAAATACATAGAACGGGTTTTTTTTAATTTTTTTTTTGAGCTTAGTCGCCTGTGCGACTATGTCGCTCGGTACAATTTATATACATACAATTATAGGTTATATAAATAATGTATACACAATTTATATATATTATTTATACAACCTACCTTCTCGTAGCTTTCACTAATTTGTACAGTGCCTTGGCCGAATCCGATAAGGGAAATAGAACGACTTTCTTGGCAGATTTAATGGGGTGGTTTGCTATTGACTTCCACATGTCACTCACTGGTTATTTCAGTGTGCAGATTTCCTCACGATATTGTCATTCACCGTTACGCGATAGAGCAATCGGTAAATGTACATAAGTCTTTCGAAAAAAGTGAATAACTCTTGGTACATGACATTGCATGGTTAACCCGGACCTCCCACATTGGAGTCCGGGGTCCTAGCCACTACGCACGTACGCACTACTACAAATAACTAGTACGAAATAAATGGATTTGAATTGAGGTAGATGTGTGTAAGACTACCTATTTTTCAACCTGTATATAGGGGTTTAGAATAAAACGTTCGTTTCCACTCAATACACGTGTATTAGTAGGTATTTTACTTATTTTACGTTATACTAAGCCCTCAAAATAAATTGATTGAGTTATATAGTTACAGTAAAGTTTAGACTATTTTAGCTAAACTATGACCATTTATAAACTCATTAAGAAAGATAATTGGGTATTTGACACTTTTTTGAGCGACTCTTTACTAGCTTTTTTTCCCTCAAAATAAAGTATTTAAAATTCCCGCGAAAACGCTGGTCGCCATAATAGTTTTGCTGTGACGTCACTATGGATTAAATAAACAAACAAAACAAAACTGATCGCCCTAAATTCGTTGTGTTATTTAACCGATAGTGACGTCACAATTGACAGCGTTTCAGGTCACGTGATATATAGATTAAAAAGGACGATTTTAAACTTAAATTATTAAATTATATATATATATATATATATATATATATATATATATATATATATATATATATATATATATATATATATATATATATATATATATATATATATATATATATATATATATATATATATATATATATATATATATATATATATATATATATATATATATATATATATATATATATATATATATATATATCTGTTTCCTATTATCATATATCTTATATATAGATATCCTTGAACGGTCATATTTACATACTGTCATGATTTAGCCTATTCAAAGAAATTATTGTGATATAAGTAATATTTTTAAGTAATTCAAAGAAAACCCCCGAGAGATCCTAAAATCTAGTTAGTTCTAGGAACCCCCATTGAATTGGTAAATTACGCAATTTTACACATTGCTTGTTTACAAAAGGCGTGTGTAATGGGGCAATTACCCCACTTTCGTGGAAAACTGACAAACGAGGTAATAGTAAGTAGGGTTCCGTATTACGAGATCTATTCATAAGACGTCACCAAAAGCATCACAGGAAATATTTCATGCTCACTTTACTGCGTATTGAATCACGACAATACTTTTTCGGATTCGAAATTCGAAATAGGTAATGTTTATGAAGCAAGGTATGCGTTAGAAAATTTTAAATACTATACTATCCACTAGGGCAGTGGATGATATGTCAAAGGAACAAAAGTATAGTATGTTCTTTTATAATTTCTGCGCAGCGTTCAAATCACGGCAGTGGCAAAGGCATAGAGTTTCTTTTTGGACTCCTGAGGGACTTATGTCTAACAAGAAGAAGATGAAGAAGGAGTTAATTTGGAAATAAATAAACCAACAATGAAGTTTGGAAGGGAAGAGTGAATTGAAACTTTAATTAGCTCTGAAAAGTCATCGGTTAACTATCGAACTTTCTGTGATAATCTTCTACGGGTTACGTTGTTCGTTTTGACATATTCGTCTTTTGTTTTGACCACTGACACTAATATAATTTTTATTTCGGTCCTTCGAGCCGGATAAAGGAGTTTTGTCACAACCTGTATCAAATCAGGACCGGAACCGTCTCCGCAGTATGGAAGTGCGCGTGAAACAATGGCACATGCGCACGCGACGCTTAATCACGTTATTCTACTTATCAACGATTACGGATGTTAAATGTTATGTTGAGGTTACACCGAGATAGTTTATTTCAAGTTTTTATGTGGTTTAGTTTGATAATATTTTTATAAACGACGAATCGACGGCCTATTGGACGCCATCTTGGTTTTCTAGACATAAGGTAGAAATTTTATACTTACTTGGCAACAGACAGATTATTATTTATTTATTTATTATTTATTATTTATTTATTTATTTAAACAATTATTTACATAAATATGTTTTTTATTTTAAGAGTGCACTTGACTTGGTCGTTCAATGATCGATTTAGTACCTAATTGTGTAAATCTTCCGCGGGTGAGACTGTATCATATAATTTTTATTCCACGAAATAACAGTAATTTTGTATGAGAAGCTGAAAGATCACATTGTAATCCGAAAAAATGGATGAAAAAATGTTATTGTGAAATTCTATTCCGTAAGTTCAAGCGAATACGGCATAAATTCTGTTATTAATATTTACCGTTCCTGAACATTTCACGGTAAGAATTTGTGATATCTGTGTAACGCTATCCTTATTGACTCACATACATCCCACGTAATAATGGTGTACATAATAAAAACATTAGCCTGTCTGTGAACAGGTATTCTTGCCTGTCTAATATCTAGACAGACCCACCACTAATACCTAGTTTTAATCCTTTGAAACAAAACTATTACGAATTAGACACAATACTAGAGATTAGATAAACAAGCGAGTGTCTGGAACACTTCAAACTAATTGATGATTTTCTCTCTTCTATTCTCTCTCTTATTGTAACCCCGATACAAGTATAGGTACAGTCAACCATAGGTGGTAGACCTGTGTAGAAAACGTCAAAATTTGAGAATCTGAAATGTATCATAATGCGCAGGTATAATGTTGAGATTTAATCGAAGGTTTTTGACAGATGGTATACTAAGACTTGTGGTCGACTGTACAAGACTTTGTTTCATTTTAAATGAAAATTCAAACTGAAATCATGCAATCTTATTAAACTTGTCATCATCCGTCATGGATAATGTCTGAACAATTTTCATAGCTAATAATTTTTCATGTTCTGAAATATAGAAGCAAACGAACAAATATCCAGCAATAACCTGCCAACTGCTGTTGGCTAGACGTCAAACAAGACGAATTAATAACCTTGTAACGTTGATTATTTTGTACACACTGGTCATCTTAGTGTGCAGGTTTCCTCACGATATTTTCCTTCACCGTTAGAGCAGTCGGTAGATGTACGTAAGTCTTCGAAAAATGCGAAAAACTCATTGGTACATTGGCACTGCAGGGTTTCGAACTCGGACCTCCCGCATGGGAGTCCGTTGCTAGACACGACGCCACCGACGACGCTGTAAAATTAGCATTACATTCAATTACTATTATTTTTATTTAATTTTATTTTTAAAGTAGCTATTTTTGATGTTATTATTTATGATTATTAATATATTACAATTAGCATTGTTTATATTTTTAAGATAAATTAATTAATTAATGAATAATGTGATGTAACGTATAATGAAGATTATGAAATAAATGAATATTGAGTATTGCATCTCCTTTGGATGTAAGAATGTTATATACAGACGAAATATTAAAACAACCCCGCTTATTCGAGGTTAGCTTGACAGACATGAAACATTAGAGCTGGGACATAAAACAGAGTTTATGTGAATAGATATACTCGTACGTACCTAGGTGAGTATGCACGTGTGTAGGTGATAACTTTTCCGGAAGGCCTAGAGTGCATTGTTGCAGTTTTCACTTGCGTGCGCTTTGTCAAATGAATACCAAAGGTCGACGACCTAACAACTTGTCGTCTAGCTCATTTAAAAGTGAAATTACTATTCTTTGCTTGTTAAATATTTCTAGAATTCTAAGTTCCATATTGCGGGGTGAAAGTTCTTTGAAACCATCGTATGTTTAGTTTGGTTTATAAATTATAAATATTTGATACTAAGAACAAAGACGCGTAGACGACTGTTTTGAAATTCAAATTAAAACAGGGGTTAGAAATTATTCTTATGATTTTTAAATTGAAACAAAATATTGCCTTAAAGTGCAATAAGTAGGGTTTAACTAAATTAGATGGTAGGTAGGTAAACCAAAAACATTATAAGTATGTACATCATCATAGGCATATCTACATAAGATGATTTAAGCGTAAAAAAGGACAGGTTTATTTAGTTTCGGACTAACCAATAAAACCGATCTACCTATTGATTGTAGAATAAAGATTCAGAAAAAGCTTATTTTTCTTCCAAGAAAATATAGAATTTTCACGGGAAATACGAGTAACTATTTTGACGAGCGTCGGTGGCACAGTGGCTAGGACACCGAACTCCCATGCGAGAGATCCGTGTTCGAAACCGTACAGTGCCATGTACCAATGAATTTTTCGTATTTTTCGAAGACTTACGTACCGACTGCTCTAACGGTGAAGGAAAACATCCTGAGGAAACCAGCACACTGAGCTGACCAGTGTCTAAAACGGGGTAGGCACAAAAGATCCTCAAGGGTCGAAGTGCCGCTGGCTTAATCTCTGCCCCCTACCATAAATAAAATAATCCTTATTGAAAACATCACAAATTAGTAAATTGAACAATACCCTAACTCCCAAACTAGGCGAACCTGTATCTTGGGAGACAGTGCTTTCCCAAAAAGAAGGTATTCAATAAAGATAAGATAAGAACTATATTGACAAAAGTTGAAGTAATCAAGACGAGCAACCTTGGCAACACAGCTAGTAAATTAGGTAAGGTACAGTATCTAAGTATATTTGTTGTTCAGAAGTAAACAAGAAACCAACAGATTACATAATAATGAAGTAAAAGAGGTCAGCTCGATGATCGTACATTAATTCCTTTTGCTTTCCGGAGAAGGTAATTCTACTGGTCGTGGGTTAACTGCTTTCTTACTGGCCTGTCGTGACATAATGTCCCAAAGGTCAACTCCAGTGCCAGCACCATCTGACACAACGTAACTAGTAAAGTAACGATTACAGATCACAAGAAAGAATTTGTAAAAGAGACATAATATTCCTTACTATACTACTAAAAGTATTTTAGGGTATTTGAGGAGGGTATTAAAAAAAAATTTTTTTTATAAATAGTCTACGACAAACAGCCAAACGGGCCACCTGATGGTAAGTCAAAGTCACCGTCGCCTAGAGACACGTGCAATAAAGAAAGAAAGAACTTGTTTCCAAAAGCGCACACATACAAACAATTAGGTACAGAAGATAAAAATAATATTAAACAAATATGAGATAAAAATAATATTAAACAAATATACGATAAAAATAAATAAACAAAATTAACTAAGTTTGATGAACCAGGGGTATTGCTTGTGTGTTGCCGGCCGTGGCTGTTTATATTTTCTATTTACGATTAAACTCGCGTTTGAACTCAATCTCATCTGGTGGTAAGTGACGATGAGGCCGAAGATGGAGCACACGGGTTTAGTAAGTACTGGATCTTTTATAAATACTGCCGAAACAAATCAACGCCGAATCGAAGATATTTGACGGCAGACTTTACATAGAAACCCTTCTTTCTACCCGGTCGCTATCCAGGCGGACGCTGAAGGAGATTATCAGGTCGGTAGTGCACTACTCCGTATTTCGCCGGATCGGAACGAATCTTTCACTCATTAGCGTAATGTGTGAGTGAAAGATCCGATCGAATTCGATTGGTGTTCATTATGTAGAACCTATCACCACAACAAAGTTTAATTCTTTATTGGTCTGTCATGGTAAAGTAAGTTGTAGACATTATGACAATATCTCATTAGATCTACCGGACTTTTTACAACCAGAGTCACGCGTAAAAATTTTGTTCCTGGTAATCATATCTTTATTAATAAGCAATTTTTACAAGTCAAAGATTATTAAATTAAAAATGTATACATTATACACATATAAATTATGTCAATTATTTATTATAACTAAAAATGTATTTTTTTTTAAAAGAATACAAAAACAAATAATGATAATAACATACAAATAATATTACCTGAATATCAGTAATCAAATCATAATCATTAATTATAATCAAATTACATAGTATGTCATAGGTGTACGATTCCCAGCGATTCCGGGGATCTTTCGAGGGCGAAATAAACTAAGGGGGACGAGATAATAAATACCAATGAAAAACCAATTCACCAGCGGCAGCGTCTCAGCCCGAAATCACCCGTCGGCGCCGACAATGTCCAAAATTCTGGCAGTTTTTTATGTCACCGAAGCACCAGCACTGTATCAGCACTGCGAGGAGTCCATGGAGGTGATAGTTCATACGCGATGAAGAAATTCGGTAACACGCGCGCAAAACGATGCTGTTTCAATGGCTATATTTCCGAGACTGTGTCAGCGAGTGGCAATCAACAATAAAAACTACCCTCACTGGACATTAATATTTGACAGAACGAAAGCTAAAACTACCTATAATAACTGTCGCTAGTGTAAACAAAACTTATGAACTAGGTATGCGTGGTACGGATTGAACAATAGGTTTTTATCATATAAAAACTCATTAAACGAATAGTACGCTTTACCTATTAGCCATTCTTTCAAGTTATACTTAAACGCATTGGTAGAAGTTGTATCAGTCATCCTTTGGCAAATGATTGTAAACTGTCGGCCCTTTAGCACATAAACCGACTCTTCAGACTTTTTCAGTCTGCGCGATACTGGCGCCAATTTATTTCTATTTCTAGTTAATCTTCTCAGGAAATTCTAAATCTTAAAGACCCTCGAAATGACTTGTCGACACCAAATAAATGTATATTTGTTTTCGTTACACGCTGCTGCGTAGTTCACAACTGTAATGAGTACACAAAATTACTCATTTACATTTCAGAAGGGTAGAAACGTTTGTACTAAATAATACGCTTTGCGTTTTATTTGATGAATGTTTACTCAGAATTTGGCATGTGGCATGTTTCGTATTTTCACGCGAGAGACGTAGATTTACAAACGTAAATTTCTGTTTGATGTTTAAAAGGATTAAGATGTGAAATTAGGGGAACAATGCGAATCAGCTTTATTCTAAATGTGTTGTGAAATCAAAGAGTATTAAGTATGATTTAATATGCTCTACAAGCCCATTCTATTTTATGTTAACAGAGTTTACTGTAAAGTTCTCTACACTACACTAATAATACCTCTGGAAGCGATGGAAAATTTAAAACGATTTCAAATGAGGTTACGACTCGTGATCCCACTGATTTGTATATTTAATTATAAAAATAATATTTGTAATTGAAATTACTTCCAAGAGGTATGTAAAAAAACAATTGAAAGAAACAAATTATTCGACTTACTTCACACACCGTAATAGAACCGGGACGTTTCAGTTTTCGTTTTTGACTGCAATGCCATATGGTGCTTGAATGAGAGTGGGACGCAATCTACAACTATTACTGGTAGTCCCACTATGCAGTGGGACCATGAACCTACATTTTCAGGCTAGTGGGACTACGAGTAATGGTGGGACAATGTAGGTGGGACCACGAGTTACACACAACCTTAGTTACAGTTACCTTCAAATGCACTTCACTGAGTCAAAATCAAAATTGTGTTATATCCCTAGTTATACTTACCATACAAAATGATCAGCCGAGAGCACAATATAATAATAAATTGGTTTTTTCGTCTATTAACTATGTTGACAATAAAAGTTATTCGGTTACCGATCAGATAAGATAAGTTAAGTTATATAGTTACCTACTAATGTATTGTTATAAATTGTCATATGCTTGCACGGAAGTGCGACGGAGTCCCGACTTCCAAGATACAGGTTTCGACCTGGTTTGTAAGTCGGAGGTCCTATTATTGTGCCTTGTAATAAGTGAATAAACATTTCATTTTCAATTTCATTACATTATCAGATACCGAAAGGTTCTACTTTTGGTAGGTACATTTATTTTATTATTAAATAAGGAGAGCAGACGAGCAAACGGGCCACCTGATGGTAAGTGGTCACCGTCGCCCATAGACATCTCACCTCACTGTATTAATATTAGAGGGTTTTTGATGCGCTGCTAACCTTGAGGACTAAGATGGATTGCCTCATGTGCCGGAAATAACGCTGGCTCTCTTACCCTTCAAACCAAAACACAGAAATGCAAGCATTTCTGCTTCACGGCAGAAATAGATAAGAGGGTGGTACCACCCCAGGCGATCCTTCACTTTAGGATCTACCACTACTAAATACATACTGTGTTTCTGTTCAATTCACAGTATGCACCTAGCAAAAGTAGTACCTTTCGGTATTTACTGCTACCTATTGCTAATTATAGATTATTAGTAAGCTTTCGTGCTTTAACCACTTAAAGCTAAAAGCTTTCTGGGAGTGGTTCATCCAATATTACAAGCAACTTCAAGAGTTTTTGAGTCCTAGTCATTGAGCCATTATCTAAGCAGTCTCTACTAGTTATACATTTTTTTTATAGATCAATCTGTTTCGTGGTTTACCAATGTCGACCGAACCATAAGGCTGTCTGTCCACCAAAGCTGTACGAGGACCGAGGCGGTGATAGAGGAAAAAATCCGCCAATAGGATTGCTCCATTTTAATCGTCACGTGATATGACGTGATAATAGCGCGATCCTATTGGTGAATTTTTTCCTCGCTTCCTCGCACAGCTTTGGGGGAAAGGCATCCTAAAGCGGGGTATGAAACGAATTATGTCATTTCACAACGAGAGTCAATTGCCGGCGGCATTAATACATCATTATGATTGACTGCTCATTAAATTTAACATTTCGAAAGTATTGTATTGAATGTAAATAGTACCGGTATTTTGATACTCTTTGACGTATGGTAATTAGTGGTGTTACTTTATCTTTATGGCGTTTATGGTTTTCTATTGACGAATGGCCTTGAAGAAGGATGGTCAAACTCAAAGTTTGTGTCCGGCAGTAAATACAGATTTAATTCCTTTTAATATATTTTCACCTCTATTCTACGTCTATCATCTTTCTTTATACATCTGTATATACAAATATACCTACTTTATTGAACACCCGGGACAAAAACAAAACGTACAACATAATACCTGATGATTAGTTGATGATGTTTAGTTTTTAATTTGTATTATTATTATTTTTAATCACTATCACCATCGCTCCCACTAACATCTTGGGATAAGGGGGGAAATGAAAAACAGCGCTGCATATTTGGTACCCGAGTAGGTCAGCATTTGCTGTCTTTCCTCCTTTTGCCAAATATACATTACATATAATGCTTTGTACTATAATTTTAAATTTATATGATTTGGCAATAAATGTATTTCTATTCTATTCTAATACAATGTGCAGAAGGCGGCCTTATCGCTTTAAGCGATATCTTCCACGCAAGCTTCAGGTGATGGAAAAATCATAACATACATAATATGCAAAAGGCGTATGAAGTAGATACTACCCTCAAATAAATTAATAACAATAATAAAAAAATAAAAATATGCAAATAAAATGCAATGTATATCTTATTGATTAATAACTTCTGTAGGTAGTTCTCTATACATAACCAATTATACTTTGTGTCCCATTAGTTCTGTACATAGAACTAGTGATACTATTAATTATTATGTATAACAATAACATATTACATTAGACTCTGGCCATGACTTCGAACATTTACCATGTAAAAAATTTATATGCTGTAAGATTTCCTTATACGACACGACGAATACATAAGAAACCTTATAGAAGGAAAAGTTGAAGGCAAGCGGGGAAGAGGAAGACCGAGGATAAGCTACTTCGATCAAATCAAAGAGAAGGCTGGCGTTGCGTCGTATAAGGGGGTCAAGGAAAGGGCCCTAGACAGGACACAGTGGCGTTTACTACACCGACAAGAGCATAGCTCTTAAATTGAAAAAAAAAAAGATTTCCTGCAAAAAAGAAAAGAAAAGAAAATATAACTGAAGAAACATCCCCACTATAAGTAATCCGACGTTTATCAAGTATGTAATTAAATTAGTTTTGTGGTGTCCGTGTTTATGACAGTAATTAATTGTAGGTACTAGTTATTATATTTTTAAAACTTATGAATGAATGAATGAATACTCTTTATTGCACAAAATTAGTGTGATACAATGCGTACAAAACGATTAATACAATCTAGGCGGTCTTATTGCTAAAAGCGATCTCTTCCAGACAACCTTCTGGTGGAGTAATTTAGGTGGAAAAAGGTAGGTTGTGCACCGTTTACAATAATATATATAATATACCCATACAAATAAATATATTTATATATACTTATACATAAAATATCTACATATACACACACACATACATATATACATACATACTTATTGACATGTTAGCTAACTTATTATTTGATATTTAAAAATTCAATAATTTCACATATATTAATAATGTTAATTATGTATAGTCTAATGAATTATTGACTACAATTTTGATTTGGGATATCCCGTTATGAAATTGTTATGGTTTTTCAATAAATAATAATAATAAGATATTCATTATCAACGTGCGCAAACAAAAAAGTCCGAATCATTCGTTATCTAGAGAACACTAAAAATATAAAAGTACAACATTTAGACCCTGGTCATGACTTGGAATTAAGAATGTTACGGAGCTTCGACTCCGACTCCAAAAGGTCGGAACTTCCTATTGATTTTACACCTCCGACTCCGACTTCGGTTCCGATAATTTTGAATCGGGGGTTATACCGAATATTTGTGAGCAAACATATTCAAATATCAATATTTTAGTAAATAGTGTAGGAATACATTTATGTATTCCTACACTACTCTCTAAAGGAACTTGTTTTATTGCCGCAAAGGTCATCATAAAAAAATTGGCCTGTTCAGCTATAAAAATTTAAAAAAAATTTGAACTTCTTCTAAACATTTCTCTTCTACCTCCGCCTCCGACTCCAGTTCCGAATCCGATTCCGATAAATCAAATTTAAAACCTTTGGTTTCGACTCCGGTTCCGGTAAAACCACCTCCGTAACATTCCTACTTGGAATATAACTAAAGAAAATTCCCCACAAATAAGACATTCATTATCGACGTTCGTAATCAAAAAAGTCCGAATTATTCGTTAACATTCGAGAACCCTAAAAATATAAAAACACAAAATTTACAACCTGGCCATGACTTCCACCAATATACTGAAGAAAAATCCCCACTTCTACTAATACGATAATTTATTATCGACGTTCGTAATCATAAAAAGTTTGAATCATTAGTTATCGAAAGAACCCTAAAAGCCTAGCGGCTCATACGGCGTGAGGTCGCTAAACCCATAAAGCACGTTTGCATACGAACTTACGTTACGTAACGTTATGTAGGCAGTGAATCGGCGAAAGCATTCAGTGCGCTCTCACTGTCGCTGGGCCTTGACTGTGAACACAACATTGGGACGGGACGGAGGCTTGACTGCGACCTCCTAATACTGAATACAGACTACAGACTCTTTTACTATGCTACAGACGACGCGACTTGTATTTGAGACCATCTTATCTTATCTTATGACAGGGGGCCGGGGATAACCCCAGCGGCACCTCGACTCTCAGGGATCTTTTGTGCTCACTCCTTACCTTAGTCTCCTTCCTATTCCTTAAAGATGCTTTGCATCAAGGACGCTATACAGCTTACAGGTAGGAGCCTATAGTCCTCTGGTTTCGGGTAGGCGACCCCCCAGAAGACTCATACGCTTTCCAGTCAACGAGTCACATTCGCACAGCAAGTGTTCTATTGACTCAACGGTGTCACCACAGGCTCTACAGGTGGGATTGTCTGCCAGTCTCATCTTGTGTAGGAGGCTCTTAGTGCTATGGTTTGAGAAAGATAGATTTATTAGCCATTAAGAACATAATTTCAGTTGACAATAACTAGCAGTTTCATCACAACAGTTTCATACAGCGTTTTACATCATAAACGACATTATTATAGAGCGAGATGCGCTTGAGCATAAATGAGTATTGCAACCCCGAGGCTTCGACAACCGTGCACGAAATCACTATTACCAATAATATCACATTACATCTGTCTTCGTGAAGTCATATTACCTTATCTTTAGCGAAATTAGTATCATATTTCCTCCTTAGTAAGTAGGTATGTATTTTGACATAGGTTTTGCTTTTATTGACAAAAATATTATCAGTATATTTACAGCGAATGATAATATTCTGATAGTATTCTGATTTGTGATTGATTACTTCAGAACAGTCTTAAGTCAGCTTGGGTTTATCTTACATTACGAGGTTCTTTCTATAACCGAGAGACTATAAATCTTATGTAGTACAATGAACCTACTACAATTAAAACACTTTCCCAGTCAACAAACTAAAACAATTTTGACTCAACTACGTTCCTTCTCAATCAAAACAATCAAATCGTGAGCAATCACAAGTAAAATTAATTACGAAATTTAAAATCCGAGATGTAACCAATTGATATAGGTAAAAAAACAACATTGATATAATAAACGTAATACATAAGACCGGTACGTAACAGAACAGTCATTGGCTGTAATGTAAAATGTAATGTAATGAGTGACATCCGGTCGCGTAGGCTGCGCGGGAACATCTGTTGGCGGGCGAGTCCATTAATGCGATTACAGTCTGTGCGTCTGTCTGGTTTGCGGTGATTTTGGTTGTTGATCTAGTTACGAGTTCTACTTTCTTTAGTGTGTTGATGTGGACTTCTTTATCTTTGTTTTATTAGTCGTCTTGAAGAATTGTAATTTTGCTGAAATTGAATGGGCTTGGAGTTTGGGTTGAAAATAAGTTTCAAAAAATTGTAAAATTTTTTTTTCTTCTTATCATATTGACTGTAATACTTATTATATAGTGTCTTATGTCGCTCTACAATAATAATCCCATTTTTTTTAAATGTATGAAAGATGTATGTAATTATGTATGTATCCTTAGGTAATTCTTTGATTGTCTTTAAAGAACCCTAAAATTTGTGTTTAAAAACATTGCAAATGTTGTAATCTTATGGAAATCGGTTTTCATCATCCAAACAATCATTTCTAAACAAACATTATGTAAAATGACGTCACTTTCTCACGAAACCAATAATGATATGACCAAACACGTCTCACGCGGAAGCCTAAAAGTTTCTCCGCATGTTATAAATATTCAGAAGAACATGTTCGGTTCGTTCCGTGTCATCATCACATTACGCAACAAGTTACCGATTGTAACGCGAATCTTTTTTTTTCACCCATCCCATTGTTTCTCGGCTTGGCTTCTTTGACCTGTCGTATTACTCAAGTGATCAGGCCAACACTTTATTTATTACGTTTTTACTCATTTAAATAGTTTTGAATTCATTTTATTACGTTAAAATTGGGAAAATTTTAACAATACCTATTCTCAAATGTCAAGATTTGTGCAACGTTAACCGTAGGGGTATTGTGCAATAAATATTAAGCGAAACTCTTACTTTATTTTCTATAAAGATGTTGCAAGCTTCTTCGGAGTGCATTATGCAACCCGGGTCACTTTACTGCGTCCCAGTGTTGCGTCAGTGAGTCTCGTACGTCGACCCACACAGTGAAAATAACACTTTCTACTTAAAAAAATAAACATCTGTCCGTTGAAGTGTTAATGAATCTTCGAAGACACGTTAAATGACAGATTTTTATTTCGAATTTCGAAAATCAGTGTCATCGAATTCTAACTCTTGTAACTTTATCTCTATCTGAATTTGTAAATCTGTTTGTAAATGGATACTGTGGGAAATAATACTTTGGATTTTATTATGAGAGTGTTGAATCTAATTTGATACTAAAATAATATTAAAAGGTTCTAGCACGGAAAGCAAACAAAGTGAGTTCGTTGGTTTATCGTTTTTTTTATGCAAAAAAGTATAATACAACTAAAATTAAACATTAAAATTACTATTTACATAAATACATTTAGGCACCGTAATTTTTTGTCTACTTAAAACTAGATTTGTCGCCGGCAAAGCTGGTATCACAAGGGGGGCGCTTTCCTGCGCTTTTTAGTATGGGCCGGACTGGCCGGGGGGGCCGTAGGACGAGCTGACGCCTCCCGATGAGCCACCATGTCCGCCAGAGCTGCCTCCGTGTCCGCCGCCGATGCTACCGCCAGAATGGCCACCGCCAATGCTGCCACCACCGAGTCCACCACCCAGACCGAGTCCACCTCCGAGTCCACCGCCGAGTCCACCTCCGAGTCCACCACCGAGTCCAGAGCCACCACCGATTCCTCCTCCAATACCGCCACCGGACTCCTTCTGGGTCTTGTATTTGATGAAGTAAACTTCGGGTTTCGAGGGTTGTGTGGGCGCGGCAGTGGGGATGGTGATGTCGGGTTGCTCGTCGGGTTTCTTGACCAGCACGTAGACGAGGGTCTTCTCCTCGTTCTGGGCCTGGGCGGGGATGATGGGGGCGACGGGCGCGGGAGGAGCGGGCGCCTTAATGAAGATGATCTTGTAGTGCTTCTGGGCCACGCCGCCGCCTCCGATCACTTGTGGGCGGTGCTCTTCGGGTTCTGGGGGCGGTACGTGGACGTAGATGTGTTTCTGGACGATGGCGCCGCCGCCAAAGCCGCCTCCGAAGCCGCCGCCGAAACCGCCGCCGCCGCCGCCGCCGCCGCCGCCGCCGGAGGAAAATCCACCGCCGGAGGAGAAGCCACCGCCGCCGGAGGAGAAGCCACCGCCGCCGGAGGAGAAACCGCCGCCGCCGCCGCCGAAGCTGCTGGAGCTGAGGCCGCCGGAGGAGAAGCCGCCTCCGTGTCCACCGCCGAAACCACCGCCGCCGCCGTGGCCGCCGCCAATGCCGCCGCCTAGGCCGCCTCCATGGCCGCCACCGCCACCGCCGCCGGGAGCGTTGTAACTGTATCCCGCCTCGGGCCTGGCCGAGCCGAGCGCCGCAACGGCAGCTAATACCTACGGCAGAAAACTCACATGTAACACTCGCATAACAGTTGACCAACTTCACAACTGCTTGATTTTACGTTTCCAATTGTCACTCTATTATTGAATCTTTTAGGACATAGATCACGCAGCTATCAAGGTAAGAGTCTAAAGGACATAGATCACGCAGCACCGGGGCAGTAAAATCAAGCAATCGCACAAGTCACAGTCACAAGGAAGTCCTCCGGTCACGGGGGCGAAGGGTCGCACAGTTCACAACACTTTCACTGCACTCTGTACCTACCAAGAACGCTTTCATGTTGTCTCACTGAGGTCTCGAGGTGGTATGATGTACCGACCACGCGTCGTAGGTTTATATAGTGGTGGGTCGGCGACGCCTCTCTCCCAGACTCTTCCTAAGATTCGGCCTTCGGGCCATGCGAGAATTATGATTTTAATGACACCCGTCCGATTCTTCGGTGAAAACAATGTGGATCTTGAATCGTCATCGATGGCACTTTCACAGGCGCACCTGTAATGATGGATATGTCACCCGGCTGTCAACTTGACATTTAATTCGCCATTGTTCGATCTGTCGAATCATTCATTTGACATGCGGATAATAAGGCTCCTGTTTTATCGTACATCTGAAGATAAGGCTCTGTTTCAAATTTGTGTGTCGCAATCGCAACGAGTAACTTTAAATCGAATTACTTACTTAAGAACCGACGTTTAATTAGTTAGGTGCTCAGTTACTGCGTTAATTATCGTGGAGCGTTTAAAAAGCTCTTAAGCCGTCGTTGTAGCAGTAAATAAGCTTTGAGCAATACTAGTTTATTAGTTAAAACGGCCAATAAAGGATCGTCTTTCTTTGAAATTAAAGAGTCAATAAGTAAATAATACAGTAGATATAGGAGCAAATAAGTCTGCACATTGAATTTCATTGATAAATTCACCTGTAGGGAAATAGGCTTCAGCATAATGTCTAGGCATTCTTCTGTGAGGCCGAGCGGCTGATATTGAAACCATTTTCAATCTACAGAAGAGGGCAATTCGTGTAATATATAATCTACGTTGCAGGAACTCTCTAAGGGAATTGTTCAAGGAAATAAGTATACTAACTGTCGCGGGCCAATATATTTATAAAAATATCATGTATGTACGTAAAAACTTACAGTTGTTTCCGAAAAACTGTGATAATCATAATTTCAATACCAAAAATAAAAACAAACTTGCAGTCCCACGCTTTAGACGTAGTATAATAAACACATTATTTATGGGTCACTGTGTACGATTTTATAATAAGATACCTGAAACTGTAATAAATATGACAGAGAAAACATATAAAATCCACATAAGACGGACCTTATGTAAAAAGGGTTATTGTAAAATAAATGACTACTTTAATGATAAAGAGGCTTAGTCCTAAATTCAGCTCCAGCTCTGCACATTGTGTATATGATTGTATTCATAATTATTCTAAGATATATAATATTAATTTCAAAAGATGTGCTTTTTTCCTTTCAGCTACAGCACCTTACGAAGCGGTGGTAGAGTGAAAAATGACGTTGTAAAAATGTACTTTAAGGTACGTTTACAATTTTAAAAAAATATATTTGTTTTGACACATAGATTAAATATTTGTCTGACTTTAGGATGTTCCTGTGTTATATAATTTTTTTATCAGCCTTCATGTTCAGCCTTCTGATCAGTAAATCGTATCAGTTAACTTCTTGTATCCGATAGAACATCATCTCAATATAACAACACATCGTTCTATAACCCTATTGTGCGAATGTGAAGATTGTTTAATGAAATCTCTTCGAACAGTAACAATAAGCCATCATTAGACTTATTAGATCCTTAGTTTTTAAAAGACGTTTTTTTTTCCTCAAGTAAGCTATCCACACACCTACTTTATTATTTTTATTTTTCAATAGGTATTATTGTTATTTTTTGTCATTACATTCACTAGTATTTTTTGCTTTCCCAACTCAATATTGTACAACAATCAATTTTCCACTTCCTAACCATGCTGAGTTTACACGTTAAGGGTTACAACGTAGCTCATAGCTTTATATTGATTTTTCTGTAATTTCTCTGTTTGTAATCTGTTGTGTTTACCTAATAATAATAAATAAATTAAAAAAAATATATGTTCTCTTTGGCAACATCGAGCTACCATTTAATGTAAATGTACGAGTAGCGTATTAGAGTAATAGCCTTTTTAATGGATCTCTGTGCTCGGTACCGCCCCGTGAGCTAAAAAGTCGGGGGTTTACGTAAAATTGTGAAACTTCCTTGTGTATAATTGTAAACAAATTATGTTTCAGAGTGTATCACTTTTTTAATAACAGAACATTTTTTTACATTTGAAAATGTGTAGTGATTGAGAACTTATGTTTCCCTAGGAGGCTGGCATGGTTCTATAAATGGGCCGAATCCTCAAAAACAAACAGATAAAAAAAACATAAACTAGGTACTTATAGGTAGGTAGGTATTTCCGTATTTATACTAATTGATTTTTTGTAAGTTTTTTTACCATAAACATATTTTTATTTAATTAAGAGAAAGGAAATAAAATATTCAATATAAAGACAATTACCTATTTACAATATTCAACTACTTATACCGACCTATATTTACGTATTTTATGTAATCTCTTTACATTTTTTTCCAACAGGTGTTTCAGGGGGAAATATTTATCGAATTTACAAAATTTGTACAAAAAACTTTCAAAATACCGATACCGTATCACCCTGTGCATTACGCAGAGCCAATTTTGTTACATTACTGTACATAGACATACTTAGAGAGATGAGTAAATGTTCTCTTTACGTGCAATATGCAATCTCTTGTTCATTACATTCTTACATACAGACAACAAACTTAACCTCACATTAGCACTATAGTGAAGAAATGCTTTATGTTTATGATACTTCGACATTAACTACATAAATGAGTATTTTAAGTCATTATGATTTATTTGCTATAATATTAATATCCGCCGCATAAAGATATACATTTTTCTAATTTAAAAAAGACATAACCAATATTCGAATTTTTCACATTTCTTCGCTACTTTGACAAAACACTACTCTGATGAAATACTTCTTTGCGAAATGAGTATAATTCTTCATATACTATTCTTCATTAACCACTCCAAATAGGCTAAAATACCTACCTGTGATCTATCACAATAGTACAAAGGTGGATTCGATACGGCGGCGCTGGCGCCGAAGTCCCTTATCTTTGCGCCACTGTCGGTTCAAAGTACATATCAGTGGGTTAAGAGTTGAATGATATATCAGGGTAGTTCAAGCATTTAAGGACATAGAGAATATGAGCTTAAAAAGCTCCTCCTTTAAAAAGTTACTTCGGTGCAACTAGAGGAAAAGTTAATGCGACCCCGGATTAGGGTTTACTGAAATTTTACCTGACTATGGCGAAGCAAAAGGAGGGTATTTATAAAAAAAACATTATTGAACTAAAATTTCTATCCTAAATCCAAACTAGAATTTTACGGGTAATATAATATAAAAGCATGTCGTAGTCTAATTTTAATGTGTTTCAATGTCCTGTGATAAAGCTCATCAATAATTCATACCTAACTAATTAAGCGTTCGTTCATCAAAATTAATATTCAAATGTATTAATGACTAATTTTATTTCTTTATTTTTAATAATAAATTATTTATAGTTCTACAAATTTGTATACCTATCAAATTAAATAAGCACCAACTAAATTAAATAAGCACCAAAATAAAACTTTTAAAACGGTGTAAAAAATTGTAATATTCACATCCCCAAACCATAGGATGGCCTATGGTTATTATTGAAAGAATCCACGTCAGCTTTGTTGCGTTATGTCTTGCAAATTGTTTTACAGTAGTGCTTTTCTAGTAAGAATGGTGTTTCTTGCTCGAAGAACTTCGACAAGATGTGAATAATGTGTGGGACAGTGAAGTAAAGTCAAATAAGACGCTGCAGCTGGATTTTGAAGAGCGTACTGCGTCTATTCGGGTGTATTCGGGTGGTGCAGAAGCGTGGAAGATTCTACCAGATTGAAATGTGTTACACCAGCATTTTAATGAAGACTTGAAAGAGTTGTTTACATCAGACATGGCTGTATGGGGTCAGTTCCCTTTGCCTTAAAAAAACGACTACATATAGTAGACGACTACATATAGTAGTAGTAGTACATATAGTAGACTACACATAAACAGCCTTGTCTGTATTTCCCGAAACCTACCACCTTGGGATCTTCAAGGCCAGAGTGACTAGGCATTTACTGGACCCGCATGCTCCATCGTCGACCTCATCGTCGCTTACCATCAGGCGAGATCGAGGTCAAATGCGGGTTTAGTAGTCAATAAAAAAAAAGTAAAAAGTAAAAATAAAACTCTATGTCCTCAATGTTAAGCGTAGCATTAATAAGTATCATGTACACTTAACATGCATATCGCAGTAACGTGGTGAACTATCATCGTACGACCTCAATACTGAACTAAGACGATCGTATTAGAATGGGTAAAACAGTGCCGGATTAACCTTTAGTTAGGCAAATTAAGCAGTTGCTTAGACCATCACCCCTCATCAAGTCCACATTTAAGTCATACAAACATACATGGTGTAACAAAAACCCCCTATAGAGCCGACACGGGGGTGTTCAGTATCCATAACTGAACAATATTCACTAGGAGGCCAAATCTGAAATCGCAAAAAATATATCAGCTTACATTTCGGTCGTGTAGGTATTGGCTATTGAACTTTTGTATGGAACAGCTAATTTTTTTTGCGATTTTAGAGTTGACCCCATAGTGAAAGTCGGTCAGTTACTGATACTTTTGGCACTATAGAGGTTTTTTGTTATACCCTGTATAAGGGGTCCCCGATGACCAGAAAATCAAGCAAGAAAATCTTAAATCTGAGCATCATTAAACGGTAATACCGTTTAAGATTTTCTTGTTTGATGCAGGCTTCCAGAAAAAGTTTTGAGTTTTTTTTAGTTCGATCTTGACACTTCATTAGAATTGAAGAAAACAATATAATGATAAGTGCTTATACAAAAACAACCTTATGTTTCTGTAGGACTTAAGATCCTCCTTAAATAATAATGAGGTATGTTGCAACTCGCCGATAGTAGTGTAAATATGCTTCAGTCCCTAGATCCGTTTACATAATTTGCATGGGTGCGAGAGATCGGTTTTAGATTTCATTTAAACATGTTTCAATGTCACATTACTGAAGTTAGTGAGGTTACTTTTTTTCATAGTACCTAAACGTAATGTTAAGTCAGTCATATTCCGAAACAGTAGCAATCGAACTTTTCACTTACATCAGGCGCTGTCTGAGGGCAGTGTAGCGATTAAGAAATGGTGTTACCCTAGAGGCTGGTATGGTCATATAATGGGCCGACGAAGCTTAATAAAAATATATTTAAAAAGAACCCTAATTTAATTTTAATTCACTAGAGAAAATTGTTAAAGAAACACTGAATACATATGGAATAATGAAGATACTAATCATTGACTTTCGATTCGAAACTACTCAAATATCAGTAAAAAAAATGTATTAGGTAAGCAACAGTGGCAGGGTTGTCGCATATTCGTTTGTTGGATAATGCAAGAATAGATATGGATTTTTTAGTTTCCAAAACTACTTGGAAGTGGTTAAAATATTCCTTTGTCCCAGCCCTATATGCACAACTAGACGTTCAAACTGTTCAAGGATCTCAAAAAGAAGAATTAGAAGAAGTCCGCTTGAAAACCTTGACCGGTTTCGACAATACGTCATTGTCGGAACCGGTCGGGTCGCGGTAAATTTATTTATAAATAAATAAATTTTGTAGAACGAAGTGCTGAAAATTTTATTTTCCATTAATTTAATTAATAAGATTTTTTTTAAACGACTAAACTCGTGTTTATCCTCAATCTCACCTGGTGGTAACAGACGATGAGGCCGAAGATGGAGTAAGTACTTTTCTATAAACAATGCCGAAACATATCAAAACCGAAGCGAATATATTTGACGACAGACTTTACATAGATCGCTAGCCAGGTGGATCCTGAAGGGGTCCTACTACCAGCAAGAACCTCGGGTTAGTTGCCTCGTACGACAAGCTTATCTAGTAGCAGTAGTAGGTATATTTTCATACGTCCCATAAATGAAGAAGATCAATCAATTGTATTTTGTGAGCTGCCGATTGCCAACCCTAGTTATTACACACTGATGGGATAATTGCCTCACTTTATGACTGACGAATATAATAGAACACTGTGCAATACTATAATGCATTTGTCGAAATTTTTTTAGCGCTAAGCAACCGTTAACCATTTACGGAGATAAATGTGGAGCTGTTTGCAAATTACCAGAAAAATCGTGAAATTAGGCACTGGGTATGCGAATGGGGCAAAGTTGGCGACATATAGGCCTAGCATTTAGCAAGCTGAAGTGATTGTGGGCTGGTCACATCTGTCGAAGAACATTACTCTGTGCAAAGTCACTCTGTGATACCAAATACCACCCTTTTACCAATTTCTTCCGCAAAACAGCAATACTTTTCTTGTTTGAAGGGTAAAGGAGCCAGCCTAATTACCGGCACATGATGCACTTCATCTTTGCAGCGTATCGAAAACCCTCTAGTAATGTTACAGAGAGTTGAGACGTCGATAGGTACGGCGATCATTTAGTATCAGGTGGTTTACTCATCTGATCTTGTGTGTTTGATATGTTATATTTGATGTACTTTTTGTATAATTTTTATGTTTACCCGCAATTTTCGTAGCGAAATATTACATAGTGTAATAATTATTTATTTATTATCACATGAAAAAAGTAAAGTCTATACAATAGCTTACATATTTATACGATAACGTAAAATTATTACTTAGCTTTGACACATTTCAAGATGTAGTGAGCATTTATTAATTATGTAAATAACTTTAGAAGGTGTCTTTAGCCTGGCAGACGGGCCACCTGATGGTAAGTAGTCACCGTCGCCTAGAGACACGTGCAATACCAGGGGTATTGCTTGTGTGTTGCCGGCCGTGGAGGGAGAGGACTTTTTTAACGTTCTTTTTGAAGCATCCCATGTCATAGCGCTGCGGGAAAACGTCGGGTGGGAGAGAGTTCCACATTTTACACGTGCGTGGTAGAAACGTATAGTTAACAACAAAATCATGTGTAAGTTTGTTTAATAAAGAATTTTATTAAAACAAAAACAAAACACGTCTGACCCAATAACCTTTGGTTGATTTTGTAAAGGCAAGTTCTTTGATTAATATTTAATTTTGCTTAGAATGATTAATTTCTATTTATACTAAGTACACACATCTAAATAAACCACGTCTCGTTGCATATTTATCAAATATCTCATCAAAATCTAGAGCTGAACAAATTACAAATAGCTTATATACTCGTAAATTACTTTATAAAATTCACAGTTAGTCATCGCCGACATCCTATTGAGTAACAACTAAATGAAAGTAAATATCCTTTCGTTTGCACGTACTCTGTTAGACCTTGTAATCATATCATACCGCATTATTGTCGATATTGGTTCATAACGGATTTAATGTGAATTCATTCAATCGGTTCTATATAGAATATATTATTTAAGCTTTTTCGTTCATAAGCCAGTGGCGGAATCAGGGCCTCAGAACGCCATGACCCCCCCTGAATTTTTTTGGTTAAAGATGGTTTGGTAAACAAACTGTTATTGTCACAAAAACAATCTGTTTATAGAATTCATTTTTCAGTCTACTTAAGTACTTCGTATGCAATGAATCACCTATTCTCATTAAAGGTTTCAACCGTTTCAGAAGTAAGTGAAACATCAGACATTGTTGTAGTATTAATTCTAATTGTTTGTTTCGGTTGGTATGCTGTATAAATTTTATGTTTATAGGTTTTAAATAAATATCTCAGTTTAGAGGTTAGTACACGACAAGGTGACCATGTCAGCCTCGTTAGGGTCACTAAGAAAAGGGAAGGGAAGTTCAAGTATTATTAGAGTCAGCCCTCACTTTGAGAGCCAACTTAGCAAACAACAGTAAGTGTATCATATAATCAGATAAGGGTTAACTCAAAATTATATTGAGCCTCCCATTTTGGAGCCTATGGCTTGGAATGATTTATTTATAAAATACAATACAAAATAATTCATTTACCACAAATATTTTTTGACACCTTTTCAAGTTTGCTGTTGGACCCCGCACTAGGGCGACCCTGTGTCACGTTATATTTCTTATAACTTATATATAATTAATATAAATTTATATTAATTACTTCTATATATTTACAACTTAAAATTATTTATATTATAATTACAGAAGGAAAGAAAATGTAAATTATACTTTTAGAATAATTTATATTTGTCTATCTCTCCGATTTGCTATTCATGTCGGTGGTTTAAATCTGTACTCATTTTAATTATTTATCTACTTACATGCAATTTTATACATTTAACCTACCGACCACTTTTTGACCCCCTACCAAATACCTGAAAACGCCTCTGTTACAAAACGAAGCACAACCCCACGTGGTTAAAAGTTATTTCAGTTCGTTTTAATTTTCTTATTCAAATTTAAGACTATATGGTGCTGATAGACATCTGTAGGTAGACTCGTCTAGGATTATTGCAAGCTGCTTGCGTAGTCGTGACCTTCTAACCCGACTGATGTGCATTTTACTTCGCAAGTGGCTCTAAAATATTTATGATGAATTATTGGATGATGCCAAGTCAGTTTTTATCGGAGAATGTTAGATTACAGTATTCATTTATAAAGGCCGGAATAGAACCAACGACACGCACCTGGAGAGACTCTTACTCGTATATCCGTGGAAAATGAGTTACGTGGTACTTTTTGTTATTTAAATCTAAGGCATTAAGCGCTAAGACTTCTAAAATGCTTAATTGTTTTTTTTAAGGCAAAGGGAACTCAGCGCGTACAGCCATGTCTTATGTAAACAACTCTTTCAAGTCTTCATGCACTATCTTGGAGAATCTTCTACGCTTCTGCACCATCTGAACCAAAGAAGAAGGCGTCCCGGACGCTGTATGGTTATTCAAAAACCAGCTAAGTACGGATCGGGCTGCAGTGTCATTTGACTTTACTTCACTGTCCCACACATTATTCATATCTTGTAGAAGTTCGTCGACCAGAAACACCATTCTTTCTAGAAAAGCACTACTGTAAAACAATTTGCTAGACAAAACGAAACAAAGCTGACGTAGATGCCACAAAAGCGCGGGAGAAACTTTGGTGCTATTAAAACTATTGTATTGTATCTTCTTAGTTAAGACTGTTCATGATATGTCCCTGCTCGTATATATCCGGGAATGACTACCCCCGTTTTACTTGTATTTACTTCTGTAACGACGCACTACTATCAGTAGTACACTCAATTCGCCGACAGATGTGGCTGTTCGTCCGGAGCACACTCTGTATACATCGAGTCCGTATTTCCATATAAACATAGATCGCGTTATCATTATGTTCAATGGAACTTCGTGAATTACAAACATCCATTGGTGGACTAGAATACTGGTCACTAGGCACACCATCCATCCTGTTGGAAGATCTTTCCATATCCCTTTTCACATCAAATCTCCCCCGATAACATTCTATACCTCCATCAGATGAAATTACACCGTCGCCATACCTCTGTTGGTCGCAAGCGTGATATTAATTAGGATTATATTAAAATCGCTCTTTACCAATAATCTTTGCCCAATATGCTAGTTACCATGATATGTGTATTTGAGTATACTATATGGCGAAACATAGGAGTTCCTTTTATGGTTGTAGAGTATGCTTCACTTCATCGTGATTGCCAAATAATCGTGAGATGGATGTGATAATATTACGATGTTGTGATAAACCTTAAGGTACGTTAGTGCGTGGGTTTCAGCCTTGCCCTGGCAAAAGTACATGCAATTGCAAACTTTTGTTTTATCCTCTGTCTCGTACAAAGCTTATCTTATCTACTTATGACATAGGACCGGTAATTCTTCAGATCCTCGATCCCCGGAAAGGGGGGCGTCCCACACTGCGCTTTGAATACGGTCTCCACTCCAAAACTCGCCGTCTACTCCAACAGTTGTCTGTTCTGTGACAGATATGACTGGCCCAATGTCACTTTAATTTGCTAATCATACAGGATATGATGGTAACATGTGTTTGGAACGAAGGAACGATACAAACGATACAAACTCTATCCCAGTCTAGTACAGACGTATTGATTGAAATGGCCAATAAACATTTTCAATGAATACTCGTATTTGTCGGCGTTCGTCCGGCTTATGTCAGAGTTAGTTTATGAGGTTTTTTTTGCGAACTGTCGGTATAAGAATAAAAAGTACTAGAGGTGTCACTCCAGTATACCTACCATGTCAATCTACGCTCAATGATTTGGGAATCCTGAATTTCGTGTATCAAACTACTGTTCTTAGCTCTACCGGTAGAAATTTCAAGACTCCCTTTTGCTAAGAAAAACTAATAAATTAGGAACGTTAAGTCTTCTAGATTGCAAGGTGTATATTTTCTGTACCTACCATTGTACACTACCATCTTTTCTGTACCTGCGTCTACGTAATATATATTTTTTCTTCTATAGGTAGCCCTGTCGCAGATCACATGCAAAGAGACGTGGCGCGGACGGAGCAGGAACACAAAGTTCGAATTTGAACTGTAAACAAACAACAATAAAGTTCACTATTTATCAGCGCAAAACATTAGAAGCGACGCGAAAGAGGCGCTGATGCTTCTGATAATAATCAATAGTTAACTTTGCAAGTATGCTTTGTATGTATTTGAAGTATCAAATCGACCGTCGCGTCCGTGCCCCGTCCGCGCCACTATTAAGGAATATGTATGCACCTGACAAATATTGTCGTTTCCATCCATAAGACTATTCTCTATTCTTATAATAGGTAATTATAATGCAGGTAGTTTGATCTCCGTAACACGTACATACGGCGTCGCCGCTTGCGCATCTCAATATAACATGAAATCGGAGAAGGTTCATTCGCATTTCCTCCATTCTGTGACTAGGTTATAATAAATCTTCTTCTTCTAAGTAGTATTCCTCATTGCTGAGGGTCGTGATCATTCTAAGGAATTAAAGACATAGAACGACTCTCGTGGCAGATTTTAGTGGGATAGTTTGTCATTGCCTTCTCCATTTCAGTCACTGGTTATCTCAATGTGCAGGTTTCCTCACGATGTTTTCCTTCACCGTCAGAGCAGTCGCTAAATGTACATAAGTCTTTCAAAAAAACCGAAATACTCATTGGTACATGAAATTGCACGTTTTCGAACTCGGACTTCTCGCATGGGAGTCCGACGTCCTAGCCACGGTACCAAAGACGCTCTGAATAGTTGACTAGAAATTAAATAACAGGAACATTCACTGAAATCTTATGGAAATGTCATTGCGATTTGGCATTGGTGTATGGTAAGTTGCACATTATTTAATTGATCAGACTCTAGTAGTCATGGGTGAATAGTAAATAGTCTCCCTCCACAATGGATAGATAATTAATGTTATTTTGTATCCGAACCTAGGCGGGTGTTCGTACCTTCATGCTAGTAGTGATATAAGAACCTTATATCATACACATTCACATACATACAACACACACTCACACCCATAATCATATATTCCTCCCCGTCCATTCTCTTTCCCTCCATTCCCCAATATCCCTTTTTCTAATTCATACCAATGTAAAGTTTTAGTGTATGTACCTACTGTAAGCCGTAATTGAATTCCTGGTTAATAATGTAATGGTCCCCACGGGACAGGCTTAGCCTAGTGTGGGGTCCAAAGGTAACTTTGTGTATCGTCATGTTATATTTTGGTTAAATAAATAATTTTGAATTTTTCTTTTTGTGGTTTCACTACTGTGTCCCTTTTTTGTTAACGGGGAGAACCTTTATACCCGCCTTCTGGGCGAGAGACCGGATTATGAGGAATTTTTACCCACTAAAACCTCGATGGCCGTCCTCACACACAAAAAATAATAAAATAATAATTAATAACTAAATTTTCTCACATGTCGCACACAACGAGGCCAATCCTCATTTAAAATATTCGACAATTGTATCTGGGTAAAATAGGAATAAACCGATAGAGATAGAAAATAACTGAGAGTTATATAACTCGTATTACCGTAGCATCTTATTTGCAATACATTAACGGGCAAAGTCACATCACCCATGACATAACCCTGTTAAACTCAGAATACTCAGATTGCGAATGTTTTAATAAATATATTTAGACACACAGCTGGTATGTCCGCTAAGTGCGAAAAAAAATTGAAGAGGCACAGGGACGCTGTGCCGTAAATTTTATTTAAGAAAATTATTTTAAATTATGGGCCATGACACCAGTTGATGCATATTGTTGGACTCGTCGACTCTTTGCACAAACGAGTGTTATATAGTTTGTCTCTTGGGACAGAGCAACCCGGAGCGGATGATACAGCGCGTTTGAAATTTTCTCCCCGCGCGCTCGAACTTGGGCCAGGCTGGTTTCCGTCAGACTTGTCCAATTGATGTAATTTCTTATTCAAACGATAGATGCGACACGACACGACACCTCTCCGCATTACTAAGTGGGTTTGGTCGATTTCGGCGTGGGTTTCGTGATATATCTTTCGACTTTGTCCTCAGAGTAACAGTTAAAATTTTACGTATTTATTGAGCCTTCGATTATAAATTGTTGTCTACTCCCAAGTCTTACCATTTATAACCTTACTTTTATTACGGAAAGTCGGGGTCGGGGTTAGTTGAGCAGATGTTGCTCAATTTGTCCCACTAGGTATATTTCACTACAAAAAATTGTTTTTGTTTTTCAATCCGGTTTAGGGTGCGGACATAATCCATTAATATTTTATCTCAATTAATACTATTAAAATATAACTTTATGTACAAAGAGCGTAATAATTCACCAAATATTCAGAATAAATTCTTTTATTTGCTTCTGATTTTATTTTACTAGAGGAGTAACACTTTTGTTTCATACTGAGCCTTAAAATATAGATATGATTGTAGACTGCAGTTTTATTCGAGATTTATATAATTTCTGTATCACTATTGAGCCCATTCCTTCCGTTGCTCAACATGGGGCAAGTTGAGCAAGTCGGAACTGTCTCGCATTAATGACAATAACTACTAAAACACATCTGAAATAGTTTTTTCTTCTATAAACGTTTAGAGTGGGATAAAATACGTGTCCGACAGTGTAGGTATGAAATGAATCTGATGAACCTTTAAGAGTTATGATAGATTAAAAATTGCTCAACTAGACCCGCCCATCCCTAATAATATTATTAATAAATCTATATTTATCATATACTATATATAATATATAATAAATTTTATATTTATGACTTCTAAAATCATCACATTTTTCTGTCAAAATAGCTACTGTCGCTAATATAATAATTTAGTCATTAGTATGATTTTAACTTTTAATATTTGTATGAAAACTACATGTAAATACATAAATAAATCTTTTAATAAAATAAATTGTAATTTGTTTTGATTCGCGACAGTCTTCTTGTATCTACCTAACAATATTCCAGTAAATTATTCCACAGTCGAATGTTGCACCTTAAAAAAGGTCATTCATTTGTTACAATAGATTAAGAATTAACTACCTACCCACTTTCTAGCATAAAAGGTATGTCGGTTTGCCATTATTCTAAGAAATATCCACCTAAATTCTTATGCAAATGTGTAGTCAGCGAAGCATAATTTCATAAAAATATTAAAATTATATGCATATTATATAAGTGTAACGATAAATATGGAGAAATGTGCGAGGTCGTATTGCATAATATTATTGTAATAAGAGTAGACAGACACCATTAAAGATATCCCTCTTTTATGGTGTATATGATAATATTGTCGCCATCAAAATTCTTTAAATGGTATTACCACAGAATACATACCTAATAGATGAAGTTATACATCTATTAGGTATGTATTCTGTGGTAATACCATTTAAAGAATTTTGATGGCGACAATGGTTATAACTTATAACCATTGATCGGAATACACTATAGAGTTGTTAATACCACCTCACATTCCGGACACGTCTTTTTTTTCGAAAAATAGTCGTCGATATTGCGAAAGTTACCAGAAACTTATTTTACGAACACTTTTTTGGAAAAAAATATTATAAGCTCTATACAAGGTGTTCCTGAGGATATGCATTAAGTTCGCCATACACTTCTGTAGCTTTTATATAAAATATTTGACAATTGAAGTGATCCTCATAAACGCTTCGTTTTCGAGTTACTCGCTATTTTATTTAATTCAGTTATACAACGAGTAAGGGTCTTTTGTACGAAAACCTGAAACAAAACAATAACAAACTTTTGCACATGTCATTAATAACTTATGTCATGATTGTTAGGTTCAAATTAATCAAAATGCGACGTTGCTAGCTCGAATAAAGAGTATGGCATACTAGGTATGAAAATAAATTTTTTTTTTATTAAAATTAAAAAATGTGACAATATGGAAAATAACTACTTCGATGTTCTGAGTACATTGCAGTGTCGAAGTTAATTACATAACCTTGTATAACTTGTTAACTTAAGGTAAATTAGCCCTGCCTGTTCTGATCCCTAGTTATAATCAGAGAGCCTGGGAGTTCCAAGTTGTAGATATGTATTTTTTAGGATCCAAAATGAAGTTAGTTTAATGGTAGTGTTAGAGATAGAGGTTACGCCCTTTATTCCAAAGACTACGTTTTCAATTTAACCGAAATATTATAAACAACATAAGTTGGTAAATAATTAATAATAAAGTTAACATTTGAGTAGATACCTCCATGCGTACTTCGCAGTTCAAGCTAGCTGTAAATAGCAGTTAGTCTTTTGTAACTATTGCCTTATGTAGAAACTAATGAAAACGCGTAATAACTAACTGAAAACGATTGACATGTTGTTACGTTATTATTAGTTGTTTTATAATTGTTTCTTACGCCGAATGATTATTATACTCGAAAGAGATAGAAGCGGCAATGGTTCAAAGGCTAGGCGCTGACTGCTGCGCAAGCGTCGCCGGATTGAATCCACCTTTACATCATTGTGGTGGACCAAGCGACATTTTTCGCTGGGTGGACCACCATAGTCCATGCATTTTAGTCGAGTTGTAGTAGTTAATAAGAATATTGATAACGTGTTTACAACATTAGCAACATTTAAAAAAAAACTCAGTTTAGAGGCTTTTGTACACGATAAGGTGACCATGTCAGCCTCGTTATGGTCACTAAGAAAAGGGAAGGGAAGCTCAAGTATTATTAGAGTCAGCCCTCACTTTGAGAGCCAACTTTGCAAACAACAGTAAGTGTTTCATATTATCAGATAAGGGCTGACTCAAAATAATATTGAACCTCCAATTATGGAGCCTATTGAGGCCAAATTTCTTCCTCTCAATTTTTACAAATTTTAGCAATATTAAAAAAAAAAAACAATTTTTCCGAAATATACGAGCCAGTTAATAAAACACGAATATAAAATAAGTGCCTAGTAGTAAGACAAAAACATTGTCATTAATTATTGAATGCATATGTAGCTTAGCTGTATTTATTACTTTTATTAGACAGGGATTCGTGGCGCTCCGTTCTCTCTGCCTACCCCGCAAGGAACATAGCGTGAAGGTATGTATGTATTTTATTTATTTTATATATGTAAATAAGTTAGGCAGGCAATGTCATGTACCAATGAGTTTTTAGGTTTTTTCGAAAGACATACATACTTTTACCGACTGCTCTGACGGTGAAGGAAAACATCGTGAGGAAACCTGCACACTGAGATAACCAGTGTGTAAAATGGGGAAGGCAATGTCAAAAGAAATGTCTAATTAAATGTGCCACGAGAGTCGGTCTATGTGATTAATTCCTTAGAACGATCACGACCCTCAGCATTGAGGGAAAACGACTTTGAAGAGAAGAAATAAGTTAGGACCTAACCTATTCCCGCAGAAGAACTTTGTTTGCACAGAGAAAAAGGGATAACCAAACTATTTCAATTATTTCACAAATAACAAAGCTTTTTCAGTTCATTTGAAAATAGCAATAGTGGTTTATTATGAATGAATGAATGTGTTAAAGGGATATTTGTTCCGCACCACGGATTCGATCTGTTGTTTTTAGGGTTCCGTACCTAAACGGTAAAAAAAGAACCCTTATGGTGAGATTTCGGTGTCCATCCGTCCGTCTGTATGTCCAAGCAGTTTTACTCAGGAAATACTAAAGCTATTGACTTGAAATTTGGCACAGCTCTGGCTTGCCCGCATCTATGCTTAATCTATGTTATTAACCCCCGACCAAAAGGAAGGGGTGTTATAAGTTTGACGTGTATGTATGTTTGTCTGTGGCATCATAACTCGACAACCCATTTGATCCGGTTTGAACGCGCATTTTGTTATTTAAAAATTCTCCGAAATACCAGGTTTGCTACCTGGCTAAGGCCAGGTCTGATTAAAATTGGATCAAGGGTTTCCAAGGAGTATCTTGGAGTATCTTTGATGGCAAATGTGCTCTATGGGAGACGGTGTCAAATATATATAATCAACTAACTTCAACCAACTTCAAAAAGGTAGCTTCTCAGTTTGACCCGTATGTAGGTACGTACATATGTACGAGTACTTTGGCGATTTACTCAATTAACCACATAAATCCGTATCCCACCGCTGATATTGTTCGAGCCCGGTCAAACCGATTATTTGAAAGATTACCCGCTGATCGCTGGTCGAGGAAAGGAAATGCACCGCTCACCTTTGTGAATCAACCACTGATTCGTATAGCTAGAGTCTTCCAAACAAACTGGCCATTGAAAACCATGTCGCCGAAAATTGATTTTTGTTATCAGCCAAATATATACAAAATAGCGGGAATTTCTGAACAAAATGATTATTTTTTAATACGCCAGAAATATTCTTTATGAAAATATTTATTAGTGTTTTTTTTATGTACAACTAAACCCGCATTTGACCTCGATCTCGCCTGATGGTAAGCGACGATGAGGTCGACGATGGAGCATGCGGGTCCAGTGAATGCCTATTCACTCTGGCCTTGAAGATCCCAAGGTTGTAGGTTTCGGGAAATACAGACGTCGGCATGCTGTTCTATTCCTTAGCCGTTCGCATAATGAACGAAGAAGCAAATCGCTTCGTACGAGCAGATGGGATATCAACAACACAAGGATGGAACCCCTCCCCGCGCCTGGTAGTCCGAAGGCGGAATGGAGATGCTGGAATTAGGTCGTGCAATTCCGATGCGCACTCTCCGAAATGTATCCTATAAAATACCGATATACAGGCAACCTTGCGCCGATGTTCCAGACTTTGCAGTCTAGCTTCCATCAGCGATTCGTCACCTATAAGGCGCTTAGCGCGTTTCCGTTCCGTTTATCCGTTTCGTTATGTTATCCCTTGATGTTTGTTTCATTTATTTGTATAGTTTTTGCATTGTTTGTATAAATAAACTAGCGTAATTCTTTTTTAATGAATTTGATGCTGTGAAAATCGTCTACACTGAAGTCCAAGTTCAAGTTCACATGTTTTATTGCTGATTACAGCTTATACGGTTCTTATGATTAATAATTTGATATCATCCGCTATAATCTACCTTGTTAAGGCATGCAATATTTATTTCATTTACAAATATATTGAAGTTGAATTGAACTGTTATCGGTATCCGATTGGCAAGAAAATGTCGAAATTGGAAGTTTCTTGACGAAAAGACATTAAGGCCCTATGAGTCTGTCTACAGATGTTATTATCTCTACCATTACGGTGCACTTCTGCAGTTCGCAGGCCGTATTACTTTCTATTTCTAAACTCTGACAAACAGAGGCCAAGCAGGATTTTAGAGTTTTATTCAAAAATGGCAAAATCTGGCTCCGTATTATAAAAGAGTGCAGTGCGTGAGTTTTTAGAAAGTCTTCGAGTTTTGAGACTTCAATAATTGATCTTTGCAATAGTGGTCCTGATTCCGTAAAATCCTTACTTACTAACGAGTTTTCCTCTGCCTATCTGTAGTACCTACATGGTATCTAGTTTAAGAGTTGTTTTGTTATTAGACATCATCATCAGCTTATTAATGTCCCCACTGTTGGGGTACAGGCCTCCCCTTGCACAAGGGGGTACGGCCTGGATCCACCGAGCGGGCCCAATGCTGATTGGTGGATTTCACACGCCTTCGGAAACTTTTAATTTCCTCAGATATGCTGGTTTCCTCACGATGTTTTCCGTCACCGTTAGAGCAGTCGGTAAATGTACGAAAGTCTTTGGAAAAAACCGAAAAACTCATTGAACACGGCACTGCATGGTTGCGAACACGGACCTCCCGCATGGGAGTCTGGCGTCCTAGGCACTAGGCCACCGACGTTTTGTTATTAATTTCACATTAACTGTGGAAGCTTTATAAACGGCTTTTGATTTTATATATGTATATGTAACTTGTAAATAAGTCTGTAAGCTACCCAAATAAAATAAAATAATAATTAAAAAAAAATTACGATACGAAATTAAGATACGCAAATGTGCCAAGACTGTAATAAGACATTGACCGATTTTACCAGATACCCGAATCCAGTTTTATCCTCTTAGGAGCTCACGGCCTGTAATTAATATTTTGGGAGCCGAGGTGATATTATCTTCTTGTTGTCCAATTTATCGGTATTCTTTTTATGAAGTTTACTGCTACAATCTGCCCTCTAGGTGCCGGCTAGCAGGGTTCTATGACAGTGTGCGGATGAAGTAATAGAAGAACTTGGTAATATTAGATAATTATATTTTTAAAAAACAGAACAGCACAGAAAATATTAAATGTAGAAAATAGGTAGTAGTAGACAATTTTATAAAACGGAAAGACGTCCGTTCAGGACAAAATACAGAGAGAAAGTGTGAAGACAATGAAATTAATGGAATAATGGAAGTTAGAAATGGAATGGGAATATGATTTGAATTTTGAAAATATAGATGAAGAAATGAAGATGCCAACACGAAATGAGGTGAGATAAACGCTAACGATGAGGTTGAAATTGATGGCAAGGAGGTTGATATGGATGATGAAGTCGACATCGTTACAAAGTTAAGGCAGGTATGATAAACGAAAGTAAAATATAAATACTTACTATTATTACCTTACTTTGCTACTAAATCTATTACCAAATAAAAACGCTTGTACCTACAAAACACGGTGAACCATTTTTCCCTAATTCCGCAATGAGATTCGCGGTTCAAAGACTTTTCCCACGATTATGTTATGCGGGTTTATGTCAGATAACAATCATATTATTATGCTGTAATACTTTAACTTAATTTCATTAAACACATGATAATTTCAACATGTTTAAACTCACACGAGTCCATCTATAGGTGTCAAGCACAAGAGCAATAAGTAACTCAAGAAAATGAATGAATTCAAGAAAAATAATGTCCATTTTCCAAGTTGTCGTTCCCAAAATAACTAGTTCCAAAATGGCCAGTCCCAAAAAGAGACAATGTGGTCGATTTTTGGAATTTTCGTAATATCAAATAATAATGCACACACTGCATAAAGTTACTCTAATAATTAACACCTTTCAAATTTAAATATGTCCTTTTAGCAATATTTTCCTCTAAACGACCACAAAGGTCTATTCACACATCACAGGGTCGAATTATTGAATGTTCAGGGTCCATGGCACGCAGCGACCGACAGTTGCTGACATAGCACATAACACTTTTTAAAATGTGATTCCACTGCGCTTCAAAATTTGCGGTCCCAGTGAGGGTTAAGTCCTTAAAGTCTTCAACGTAAGGGCTCGAGTCTTAAGGACTCACAAGACTCCATAAAAGGCTTTTGCTTAGGAGTCCTCTACTAAAGAGTAAACAAACAAAGACAAACCGTAAATTCATTAAAGATCTGTACTGTATCACTGAATTATTGACTATATTTTCAAGTTAAAGTTACCGGAGTACTTTACCACCCACCCCCTAAAATGTCGGCATAAGACTCCTCATTTTTCTATGGACTTCTAGGATTTCGCCTCATAAAGAGTTTATTTCAAGTTCGAAAGAAGTTGTACAAATATCAATACAACAACTTTACTTCTTTATTCAATTAAAGTTAGGTAATATCAGAGAGAGATGAGCTATACAGAGGAAATTCCACTATTAGGACTTGAACCCACACCTCCAGCCTCCACCTTATTTAATTTCGCTACGTCACCCGGTGAAATTAAGCATCAATTTACTTCTTCATATGTATCTGCTTGTAGCTATTAGGCGTGCTGTAACGTAAAACCGTCACTATACTAACTACTAAGTTATAAAGCCTCTGTCTATAATATAAGTATTACTTCCCCCACATTTTGTTTCCTAAGTTCTTCTTCCGAATTCTTACTACTTTCACTTTTAAAATGTTAACTAGACGCAGTTGCCAAATTTGGCAAGTTCATACACTTGAGTTCACATAACACAATAATATCCTAGGAGCTTTTGCTGTTTTACATCACAATATTTTGAGCTTTTGCTTTCTATTCTGTAAAGTGCTGTAAATAAATAAATAATAATAAATAATTACTGTTCTAAAGATCCAAAGTTGTCAACATAGATCATAGGATTAGCGAGCTAAAGTGGCTGGTCAGCAGAACCGACAACCGTTGGGGTAGACGAGTTTTGGAGTAGAGACGGCGACTATGCAAGCGTATTGTGTGGGACGCCACCCTGCTAGATGATGCAACGATCTGCGCAAGGTGGCTGGCAGCGACTGGATGAGAAGAGCCGAAGACCGGGCTCAATGGCGCGCCCTTGAAGAGTTCTATATCCAGCAGTGGCCTAGAGTAGCCTGCTGACAATGATAGATGAAAAAATTGGAAATAACCATGGAATTAACCACATTGAATGGAAATGGAAATAACCACATTGAACTAACTAGGTACTCTCTTGTCAGATTTAAGGGTAGGTTTGCCCTCCCCATTTCACACACTGGTTATCTCAGTGTAACCTGCACACGATATTTTACTTCACATTGCAGTTAGAGCAGTCCATAAACTGAAAAACTCATTGGTAAACGACATTTCATGGTTTCCAACCCGAACCTTTCATGGGAGCCCGGCGTCCTTTAACTCCACCGACGCGATGCTCTACGTACAATACATTCATCAACATTTATATATTATTCGATATATTATGTATTCTATTGGAATACACGTGTATCTCTGGTCTCTGGTAAGAATTATAAATTACATTAATCGATAAGACCTGGCAACAAGGATCAGCGACCGGGCCGTTGCCATGACAACTGCCCACGCACCCGTTCTGAGTCTGCTTTTGAAGTTAACCAAATGAAGTGGCCTCCAAATAACTCTTTTATAATTGTAATACGTGCATAGATTGATTAGAATTACCCTACTGCCACTGGGTAAGCCTTTCGTACGATAGGGGAGTAACCCGAGTAACGTTGCTGGTAGTAGGACCCCTTCAGGGTCCGCCTGGCTAGCTTAAAGTAGATCGCCAAATATCTCCCCTCCGGCGTTGATGTATTCCGGCAGTGTTTATAACTAACTGTATCTAATTACTAAGCGATAGGAGATATTTCGTACGATAGGGGAGTAACCCGAGTAACCTTTCCGGTAGTAGGACCCCTTCAGGGTCCGCCTGCCTAGCTTAAAGTGGATCGCCAAATATCTTCCATTCGGCGTTGATGTATTCCGGCAATGTCTAGCTGTATCTAATTACTAAGCCCGTGTTTGTATCTTAAGCCTCAACGTCACTAACCATCACGTGTGTGTGTGATTGAGGTCAAACGCGGGTTTAGGCGTAAAGAAAAAAGAAAAACAGGCTGTAGAAGCAGCAGACAACTTTATTTTATAGCAAGTTAGCAAATGGGTATATCGAATTGCTGGAAAAACACGGATTCTTTTGAAAAAAAAACGTGATACTGGAG
This sequence comes from Hofmannophila pseudospretella, assembly GCA_947369225.1. Taxonomy (NCBI): domain Eukaryota; kingdom Metazoa; phylum Arthropoda; class Insecta; order Lepidoptera; family Oecophoridae; genus Hofmannophila; species Hofmannophila pseudospretella. Next base: position 3,606,055 of record OX376324.1, read on the forward strand.
AAACTTTTTAGACGAAATAGTAGATAGAAATAAGAATGTTAGTTACATCTATTTCTAAGAGACTTAGGCGTTAGTTATATTACTTCTTATAAAGTTCGTTGAATATTTTTGGCAAAAGTTGTTCCTTTGATACATCGAATCTTCAGTGAATGTGATTTCTTCGTATTGTAGGTAAGTGGGTACAAAAAAGAAAGCAAATACATCCAAAATTACTTATTATAAGTAATAAGAATATTTTTAATGGTTAGGAAAAAAGGGAAACCGTTTTTATGGAAAGCTCAAATTTTCCATTACACCTAGGAAAAGTCTGTAATAATCATTGTTGATTGTGTATGAATAAAAGAATGAATGAATGAATTAAAATTTATTTGCACACATATACATAACACGATAATTACATTTCATTACTTAAGAGTTACTTTTTTACTTAAAGTAAGTATGTATGTACGTATATTTCAATTGGCCCGGTCTTAGTCCTTCCTTCTCCTGTTCCACTTCTCTCTCCCAAACTCACTACCATTATCCTCATCACTCTCTCTCTCTCTCTCGCACACACGCACGGACAAACACACACACACGCACAAACACACACACACACACACACACACACACACTAACACACACACACACATCACACATACGCACCGTTAGAACTTAAACATATCGTAAAGCCTGTTTTATTTTCTTTGTTTACTGTTTTATTTTATTTTTAATTTTTTCTTTTTCATTTTGTAACTACTTGCTCAATTACCTTTTTAAATAGCTTTGTAACACGTTTAATGTGTTTAATAAAATATATAAATATACATATACTCGTATTAAATATGTACTGCACGAATATTTAATTATTGCGAAATATCTTCAAACAAGTCTGCAGACAGTTCATTGCTGTTTTCTTGCCAAATCTTTATTCATTTACAATTGCCAACCATCAGTGGACCGAAAACAAAGCATAACGAGGTTATACTCAAATAGCATACGACAGAAATTATCGTCCATTTACAGAATTAGCATCTTTTGTTCTGTGCCGTTCACTACACGAGTATGGTTTTCAATAAAGATTATAGAAACTAAGAGATACGACATTATGAATTATGATTTTTATAAAAATGGAGGCTCCGTGATTGACTCGTCAAACAATCATTTTGAAATATAATTTGAATTAATTATACTTTTTGTTTGCTTCGTTCCAACTATCGTACCAACTATTGTAACCCAGTACGCCAAAATACGAGGTCAACTCTGCTAATATCTGGACTAAGTAAGTGTTTGTGAAAATATTGCGACGAACTGACGTTATACTCGTACGCATCTGTTGTTTCTATGATCTCATATCTCCTAAAATGCATGTTGCAAAGTTATTTAACTTTTACATAAACCAAATTAGTGGGAGGAGTATAATTTTAAAAGAATTTACATCTATTGCCAATATTAATATTATTTTCTAATTTAATATTTCAAATACCCACTTGGGAAATAATAATAGTGTTGACAGAAACTATTAATGCAAGATTTGATTTTAATTTGTATGTTCGGCTTCATAATTTAATTCAAGATTTTGACAGAGCTTTTGAACTTGTGACCCGGCAAAGATTATACACGCTCTCACAGTCTTGCTCCGGCGTTATTTGAGATAAATTATTTCAATTACCTAATCTTATTGAAAATTTCCACAATTTAAGTAATTGGTAGCTTTCAATTTGAGCAAATTGAGAATACGTTGCAAAAAATTAAAGTTTTAGGGCTTTTTTTCAAACCAAATCATTTAATCTTAGAAGGTTGTCGAGCACAAATTACAGGTTATTTACTTACTGATAAAAGTAGAAGGATAATTTAATAACGATCAGGTTTTACTCCAACCAATCAAATAAAAACGAAATCGGTTCGAATTTCTACGATAGTAAGCACTCTGTGGTTAGGGTTGCCCCTTTTTAGGATTCCTTACAAAAATGGTAAAAAAGGAATCCTTATTGTGATTCGGTGTCCGTCCGTTTGTCCGTCTGTATATCACGGCTGTTTTTCTCAGCAACTACTAATGCTATCGACTTGAAATTTAGCACAGTTGTAGAACTTGGTCGCTCGCATCTATGCTGGTAAAAGAAATTTGGAAATACTTTTATTTTTGTTGTAAATGGGGGTCTAAATCTTGGGGGTCTAAATCTGAAAGTGGGTCAATAACATGTGCCTTTAACACCTTAGTCCTATCACCCACCTTTCACCACCTATTACTTACACCATCCATGATTAATAGTCAAATATCCAATTTTTATATCTTTTGGTTTATATAATGCTGATTTATGGAAATTCATTTAGAGTTAATGTGTAACTGGCGTTATAACTTTCTTAATTATTAACCTGTAATGTAATAAGTAAAATAAAATACTTCTCTCTCTCCCCAAGTGTTCACAAGCCTTTACTCGAATTTCATGTCTAGGAACCATGATCAAATCAGAAGGTTAAACAAACAAACAGATCCAACGTCGACTTTGCTACTCATTTCTCAACAACCAGTTACCAACGAACCATTGAAATTAAAATTAATAAAAATAAACTTCTCAAAGATAACTCGACTCATCTCAGTTGGAACAATCTAAAACAAAACAATTGGTGCACATTTCGTGAATTGACATAGTTAGATACTGTGCTTTACGATCCACTCGGGCGCAAGTCATAGGAGATGGCTAACTTTAGCTACACTTGAGAGATCTACCGAGTTCCTGCGGCTCGGTAGAGCCCAACTGCGGAAGAGCATGCCTGGTGCTATTAGAATGAATGAATACACTTTATTACACAAAATTTGTGTAATACAGTGCGTACAAAACGATTAATACAATCTAGGCGGTCTTATCGCTAAAAGCGATGCATGAAGTGAGGTCACCATCCTACCGGGTGGAAAGCCTCGGCACCCCTTATGTTACTTCCCGAAGTCCTACTTCTGTAGGACAATAATGTCCTCATTAAAGGACTGCTGGACTTTTTGGCGAGGTTGGGGGTGGCTTGTTTTTCCATCACACGCAAAATAGGCGTTAGACGTCGAGTTGCGGAAACCAGTCTGTTACTACAATTTTACCTACACTACAACGTTAATTTATGCGATGGCGATATTCGCTTAAAACACCCTAAACGTTCTCTTACGAGGAAATCATATATAACCCGTAGAAAATATCTGTGGACGTATGGGGTAGTGATTAAAAGATTATGCGGGCCGTATCGATAAGCAAAAATAGAAACGACATTTTAATCCATCTTCTTCACTCACATACAAATACAAATAAATTTATTTTGCAACTTACATTAATACAAGAGTGGTTGATGATCTAAATCCCGCACTAGGATACCCTGACGAGTAAGAACACATTCCGTAGCCGCTCGACTTTGCACGTGAACGTGAATGTTGCCAACGTGTTTTTATAACCAGTGTGTCGGTTAAATTAAACTTGGGCTATATGAAAATCGCCGACAGTGTTATTTTTTTCTCTAAATCTTCCGTCATTACATCATCAAACTCTAATTGTTATTAAAAATCATAATCATATTAATTTATTGTGTGAATTTAGGTATATAATACATTGTAGTTCTTAGAATAATTTCCTACTTATCACTAAATTCTACCTTCACACGCATATACAATTTGAACACGAATATTATTGTATTTATCATTATAATTGTTGGTTGACTATGTAGTTTACTTATCTACTATATAATTATTGTATTTTATTTATATTGATTTATTGTACTCCATACCTTTACCCAAAAGTAGTCTAAACTCTCCTAAATTAAAGGTTGGCTGGAAGAGATCCCTATGAGATAAGCCCGCTTTTGTACATATTTTTTTATTTTTATTTTCTGTGTATTTTATAATAGTACAATAAAGAGCTACAAAAAACAAACAATAGGTTTTTATTTTTTATTTACTACTAAACCCGCATTTGACCTCGATCTCGCCTGATGGTAAGCGACGCTGAAGTCGACGATGGAGCATAACAAATTTTACTTACCATGTAGTTCATATTTTATTATGAGTCCTTGAAAGTTGAAAGTTTCTTGCGCCGCTTCTTTCCTTTCAGCTAAGATTTCTTTCCTTCTTACCTAACGAAGCGGTGGTAGAGTAAAAAAGATGACGTTGTAATAATGTACTATAAGGTACACTTACAATAAAAAAAAACATTTTGATTTTAAATGCTTGATAATAACAGTTGTTTTGTTAACAATCTTTGGCAAACTTTTTATGCCTTAGACCGACCCCTAAAAATTACCACACGGTAACTTAACGTCGTTTTTTTTCTCACCAAACCGTCGGATGAGCCAACGCTAGATAATCGCATGTAAGACCACTAGTTCCAATGCAATTGCATTATCGCTTTATGTGAAACAATTCCTTTCCGCAAGCATGAGTAAGGTGGCCTTTGTTGAGTGTGTGGAAAAGTATACAGGATATACTACTTAACTGTATATTCTACGAGGTCTTCAGTTTTTTTATTGTTAAAGGAGATCAGACGAGCAAGTGGACCACCTTATGGTATATATAGTCCTCCTCGTCGACAGCGACCCCCTTCAGTTAAATACTGCAGGGGTCAAAATGGCCGCACGCTGCTGTGACGGGAGGAACCGGGAGGTGGAATGTACACCTCCCAGGAGGAGCCCAAGGCAAATGCTAGGACCGGTGCGTTCCACTGGAGATCCCGGAGCCCTCCGATAAGCACGAGGCCGGCCATCGAGGGGGTTTTAGTGAGTAAAAATCTCACATAACCGAGTCTCTCCCCCAGGAGGCTGGGTATCTTTCGAAGATTCCCCCCCCCCCCCCCCCCCCCCGTTACCAAAAAGAGGGGGTCAAAACCTAACGGTAAACCTAACCTACCTACCTTTAACCTTATGTTAAATGGTCACCGTTGCCCATAGACATCTAATCTCACTAGGTATAATGTTAGTGGGTTTTCAATGTGTTGCTTGACCTTGAGGAATTAGATGGAGTGCTTAATGTGTCAATTATTATCATGTGATTAGAAAGAAAAAAAGAATGTATTATTATACAAACAATTAGGTACAGAAGATAAAAAGAATATTAAACAAGTATATTATAAAAATAAATAAACAAAAGTAATTAAGTTGGAAGAAGGTGGTGTGCAGTACCGGAAAAAGAGGACTGCCTCAGCCTGTTGCCGTAGCGTAATGATTAAGCTGACTCTCTTACTATTCAAATCGAAACACAACGTTGCATATGCGGCAGAAATAAGTAAAAGGGTGGTATTCCCAGGTTGACACTGCTCAGGGTCACACCATCTTCCTTGCGTTACCGTGCTGCTGTCGTGTGTATTATGGCACCAAGATCACTTACTAAGTAGCGTTAAGTTTGTCAACAAGATATTGTAATAGCTATATGAGAGTACTAATAGAAACACTTACTGTAAAGTGCCATTTCGTTTACAAGCGTGGGCGTCGTTACATGCGTTGCAGCAAATTATTTTGACATTAGAGAAGTGTTTACACGTCAAAATATTTATTGTATGTTTAATATTTTGAGGCATTTCTGTGCGATTTCAAATTATTGCTTACTATCTTCGTTTTAGTGCGTTTTTATGGTTTAATAAATTATATTATTCTGTTTGCAGAAACTCTGTCTCTAGCGATGATATTCTGGGATAGTATTTTAATAAAATAAAATCTCCATATACTCGTATTTAAAAATACAGATTCGAAACTCGTTACAAATTAATAGTAGCTTATGGCACGAGTCAAAAAAAAATTAATTCATGAGCCAATGCACATTATGAACAATATGGTACGCAAATTATCCATGGACATATAACGACATGGCCGGCTTTAGTTATTTATTTTTTATTTTATTATTTCTCGCAGATGTAAGAAAAAATACCGTATCTATCCCGTGCGGGACGACCACGTGTCACAATCGTGTATCCAAAACACTCGCCTACGGCTTGTCCAGCAAAATAACTCTCGTAGCAATTTGGTCCTACAGTCTACTAATGTTACATAAATTTAATAATGAAGTAACATCTAGAATGGTAATTAAATAACAATACAAATAGAACCCATTACAGAACTATGCTTTAGTAGCTAACACAAGTGTTTGTACTTTGAAATCTCAACAAACCATTTCTGAAGGTCAGTTGGCGATATTAAAGAGTCGTTGTCCAGTTTTTGGACATCAAAAGGCAATAAGAGGCAGTAAAGAGCCTACGCCTTTGATGTCACTTCAACGCGCAAAAACCTTGGCTCGCTTACGCAATGATTTATTACAAAAACTTCATTCATTCATTCATAAAATTAAATAGAAAGAACTATCAATCGATGTTATTGGATGAAATGAATGACAGTCAGTTAATATGAAACTTTTGTTTCCGGAACAAAGGTTTCTGACAATAGGTTGATTGGCAAACAAAAGACTCAAAATTATTGTCGGCTATAAAAATAAAACAAAGAAATAGCAAAGAAATAGCATTACCTAAATTCTATTTTCATGGTACATTTGAAAACAATTATTGGTATTTACAAAATGATTTAGTATATTGACTCAATCTGAAGAGATTGAAAGTTGTTCATGAATATGATAAGCAAATCTAAGTTAATAAAATCTATGCTGAAATTGTACAACATGTTTTCCTAATTTTGTAATAGAATAGTTGAGCAACTAAGTCGTGAGATTTGTCGCAGATTCCCTGTGTCAGAGTCACGTCTATTATCTTGTTATCGTGATTATGGTGAGATTACAATACGTTATTTAGACACGGGTGTTTATGCAATAACGTGTATTATCTTATGGGAGGGTATTCTGTTTTGACATTTTTGTCTATGTTATAATAATAGTGCTTGGTGGTTGATTAATTATAGTCCGTTTTATTAGACACGGCCTGCTTAACTGTTTACTTCTATGTTACATTATACGTCTATGATATAATTTACGACTGTAAACAGACTTGTTCCCTGAGTTATCTGACCCCCCTTAGCTGACTTATAAGTATCGAGAGGGACATATAAGACAGGGAACAGTTTTTTAAATATAAATATACATAAATAATATAAATATTATATAAATGTCTTTATTAAAAATATGTGCACTAAGTGTAAGTACGGACACTAAGTGGTTCTGTAATTTTGCAGTTATTTTTAATGTAGATATTTTTATAACAAAAAAAAACCGTTTGAATAAAGACTTTTCAGTCGGACTTTTCTAAGGGTGGAATGATTCAGTGCAGAGTCAGTTTGGGGGTAGTATCGCCCGTTTACCTCTTTCTTCCACAAATGTAGTGTATGATGTAGTAGTGGCTCTCTTAGTCCACTACATCTATGTCCTAAAGGTTAGAGTTAACCCTCTAATAACATTATCGTGAGGTCAGATGTCCATCTACGGCCAGTTCATTCGTCTGCAGTACTCATAAGAACTGCAAACGAATAAAATAATTATATTCTTTTTTTTTATAAAATATAAAAGCTTAAAAAATTACAAAAAAGTTCGAGTTTGTTTAACATTACAGCTTTCCTTAAAAAATAAAAATATAATACATAAACACAACACAACCGCAACATCGAACCTACGACCTCTTAGTTGGCATCTACAAGCAAAGCAAACCGCCGTGTGGTGGTTGCCACACTAAATGTCAAGATGTGATGGTGATGGTTACCGTTGACCAACGAGGGGTCAACGGTCACCATCAGATGGTTCATATGTTTAGAGTGTTGAACAGAAAGAGAAATGACCTTCAGAAAATTTAAATTAACAAGTAGTTTTGAAAGAGGTATGACTATTTTGAAGTTAGTATAACTCTATGCAGAGTCCGCCTGGGGTGATAAAATTGAAATTGAAATCCTTTATTTAGCGCTGTAAACACCAGAATACAGAATACAGAAGTATACAAAGTTTAATACATGCAGCACAGAACATCTGGTGTGGTACAGTGCCAAAAAGAGTACACCAGCTCAGCATAATGCTGAGGCAAGCCACAGCGCTGATACCACCCTTATACCTATTTCTGCCGCAAAGCAGCAATGTAATGCTTTGCTGTTTCGGTTTAAATGGTAAGAGAGCCAGCGTGATCACAGGGACATGATCGAGGCACTATATTTGTCCTTAAGTTTAGCAGCAAATCGAAAACCCTCTAATAACATTATAGTGAGATGAAATGTATATGGGCGACGGTGACCACTTAGGTACTCTCAGAGGGCAAGTTTGCTCGTTTGCTCCCCTTATACAATAAAAAAACACAAAGCGAGCGCGTTGAACTCTTTTGTATGGAAATTAGATCAAAACACGAATCTGACTAGTGCGTCCAAATGACTTGTGCTTCGCCTTCCTTGAAGTAAAAAAAATACCATCTGCACAGATTTAGATCACATTCATATCAACTTTTTTTTTTCGTAAAAAATACACAAGACCTTTTCATAACTCAACTAATAGTGGTCCATCAAACCTCACGTTGATAGCTCCGCTTATGTTAAAACTGTTACAATTAATGTCTAAATTAGTTATACAACGTTATGATAACATAGGGATGTGACAAGCTGGTCTTTTTGGTCTTAGACTTTAGGCTATAAAAGAAAAATAAATAATTTATAATTACTACTTGTTTGATTTTGTCTGCTGACTGTACGAAAAAAATCCAGTGTGGCGAGTTTACAATTAAAAAACAAGAGTGTGGCGAATTTACACCAACCAGTACCTACCTGTGACGAATTTACATATATTTTTTGGGCCTGTGGCGAGTTTACTTCCAATGGAACTTACAATAATGTGACGAATTTACAATGGGGCGAATTTACAACAACCCCATGAAATGTATTGACTTCCATGTGGGTCTAATATAAGGATTTTTTTAAGAATGTACATTGTTTGCGAATCGAACTAAAACTTAATTAAGACTTTAATAAACTTTATAATACAATTACAAAATGAAATTGTTATTCAAATAAAATGTTTTTTTGAATAAATTGAATTTATTTTAAATATTAATTTATTTTAAATATTAATTTATTTTAAATATTAATTTATTTAAAATATTAATTTATTTTAAATATTAATTTCTCTAGTTTTTAACCCCCGATCGATCGAGGAAGGGCGTGTTATAAATTTGACACGTTTGACTGTTTGTTTGTGTGTTTGTCTGTGGCATCATAACTTGACAATGGATGATCAGATTTGGACCCGGTTTTTTATAATTAATAGAGAATTTTGTCAGAAGTGTTCTTAGCCATGTCTCATAAAAATTGGATAAGTGGTTTCCAAGATCTCGATGGCATCTCTTATCTTATCGTATCTGAGTATCTTTGATGGCAGATGTGATCTCTGGAACGGTAACAGCTAGATGGTTCAAGTTTAAGCTCAAATGTTTAGGACCATGGAGCCCTTCCCACATCTGGAACCTCAAGGACCTGATGATGACTAGAAAAAAGTAAGGAGATCTCCACAATGGTAAGTCGGGAGTTTTTAAATTTTTAATTTAGATACTCTGTTGCGCAACCGTTTGCTTGTAATAATATGATGAAAATCATAATAATATGATGAAACTACATGCGTTTTATTATGAAAAAATTATTGAAAGTAAAAAAATACTGCTTATTTCTAATTTTGTTACCACAAAATGAAACGGGGGAGTACCTACGTGAGTGTTTTTATATGTATTATAGTAAAGACCACAACAAAAGACTTAAAGTCGCATTTAATATCAAAAGATCAAGAATTTGGTAAATTGGACATCACTAGTTACTACATCATTGCGGACCACATAATGACAGAGCGTATTTTATGGTTCATTCATATTGTTGTGAAAACTATCACGGGCATGTAAAGCTGATTTCAGTCTATTGCGGATATTTTTATTATTTTGTCTTGTATAATTTTTTCTTCAAGAGAAATGCGGCTCGATTTGTATACCTAGGGCGAGGTCATTATAATGAACCAAGTTCTAGGGATGAACATACATAATAATACATAGAAAGAAATATAAGCGGCGCGAATCGTATGAGGTCTTATGTTATGAGGACAATGATATTTACCTACACCATCGAAATTATTTATTTACTTTCTAACGGCTAATGCCGTTAAATTGAGTTTAAAAAATTACAGTACGGTCATCGCCGGCAAATCTTTTCACCTTTCTTAAAAGCACTACGGTTATAGGTGACGATTTTCTATGAACTTGCTACGTAGGCCCCTCCCACTGCCATTCTGCAAAGGGTGCATTTTGTTTCTAGTGGCAAAACTGCGGGATTTATATGTGTTCCTTTTTGGACATGACTCACACATACACAGGTACTTACACAATGACAGTACGGATATGACAGCTATTCTATGTATCGTATTACGGCACCAGCAGTTGGTGATGGTGTGCAATAACTTACTTACATTAATTTTATGCAGTACGGCAGTAAAGATTGGTACTGTCAAAATGAGAAAAAGTACCTCGAACGCGTTAATAAAAACCGTTTTTATTAAATAACGACATGCGGTTCCATGCGGTCCATCCGTATCGCTGTAAATTGTGCCTTACAACAATGACAAGCGGTTGTAAGGCCACGATTGCCTGCAGCTACCGTCCATCATCTCGCAAATTCTCGCACCCACCATGTTTGCTTATAGCAATTAACACTTCAAACCTATATTTAATCTGTAAAAGAGAAACTTTGCCACATAGAGCCTTATGTCACATTCTTTAAAAAATAATACACTGCTGGCTTACCGACTGGTTTAGTCCCATCTCGGCGGCGCCTATATTATAAATAACTTAAATTTATTTATTGTACAGTCAGGCTTAATATTTGTGTAGAATGTTAATCAGAAACGAAGCAGAAGTGGACCCAACTTTCGCCATCAAGATATTCCACAAACTCTCCCTACACTTTACTTGGTATTTTCATTTATATGTAGGTATAGTCGACCAGCAGAATGTATACCGTTATTTTTTTTTAATAATTAAATTTATTATAAATTACAAAATATCAGAGTAATGCAAAAATATAAATATAAAATAATAAAATCAATGTCATACTATAACTAGGTAAAATTATATAACATAATTTTAGTCAAACAGCCCCCCGCGAAGTGCTTTTAATTGAACTATTTTATAAATTAAATTTAATTACATTACTCAACATTACAATAATCTTTCGTCAAATTAATACATTATTTAGTGCCTTAAAAAATTAATACAGGTATATACATTTAAAAAAATGTACAGTCATTACTAGAGCTTGAAGTCGTCGGGACACGATCTAAAATTTGTTAGGAATTGAATGCGGTTTTTATCGACTTTTCTAGATATCGATGTTGTAGCACTGCTATTTAATGGGTAGGTACATATCACAATGTCCAAAATCAAAATGTAATTTAAAATGTCTCAGCCCAAAATATTCTTGCTTTGGTACACGACAAGGTGACCATGTCAACCTCGTTAGGGTCACTAAGAAAAGGGAAAGGGAAGCTCAAGTATTATTAGAGTCAGCCCTCACTTTGAGAGTTGTTTGCTAACAACAGTAAGTGTTTCATATTATCAGATAAGGGCCGACTCAAAATAATATTGAGCTTCCCATTTTGGAGCCTATGAGGCCAAATTTTCGTCACACTCCATTAGGAGGTGAGTGAGGTCTTCTATTGTGTTGCAGTTGGTACAAAACGGTGATGCAGCTCTTCCCACCAAATGCAAAAACTTATTTGACGGAATGTGACCCGAGCGTAATCTAAAAGCCAAGACAAGTAGCTCCCTACCAAGACTGACACAGTCATACCATGGAGCCCAGGATGGCATGTAATTAAGTGTATTGTACCAAAGCCTCTTCACTTTAGCCAATTCCTCATATTGGTCTCTCCAGCGAGACATACAGGTAGCCCTCGCTTTCGGAATGTACTCAGGTCCAAGCGGATCAAGGTGCGTATTTAAAATAATAAAAAATGCCGACTATTCAAAATACCAAAAATATTTAAAACACAACAGTTGAATTACTCAACCCCAAAATTCCATATTACAAAATACTTATCCCCAAATAATGTTAATTTTAAACATTTCAGTGAGAAAATAAAAAATCACTCAGGTAATTGTATTTTTAATGTTAGAAATTGAAGATAATAGCTTTACAAACACAACATTTTATTTCTTCTTTAAATTCTGTTAAACTGAAAAAGAAAAAGTGAGCCGCAAAAATATGGAACATTGTAATTATCGATAAGTATGCATTTATCGATAATGCTATCACTATAAATATGACAATTCTGCCCCGACAACTTCTGGCTCTAGTCATTACCTACTACTCCCGATCCAGAATCGACCCCCGTCCAAAGGTACCCATTACACTGGCAGCATTTTACCGTTAGTAATATCAACCTTATGTCAGAGTAACATAATATATTCCTGACTCATTACTATTATCGTTTTGAATAAATTGATGTGTGGTCGACTGTACCATCGCCATAAAAATCACCTGACCTTATAACCGTTGAATAGAGGTCAAAAGAGAGCAGTTACGGACGAAGGGATAAAATAATATTTTTATTAATTTATTTACACTTTATTGTTCAACAATAGACTTAATAAAAACAATTAAAATGAGACAGTGTAAATTATTGTTCAATTAATAATTGAAGTTCTTTTTGTACTAGGCATGATTATTTTTCTATAGTGTACCTAAGTTAAATAAAAATAAGTATATAGATAAACTTACCCAGTTACCTATATTTTAGTTTAACACTAAACATTATTAAGATTAAATGTATAATTTATGTTCATAAAATCATAAATTCAAACAAATAAAAATGCTAATGACCTCTGGACGAGATTTACAGCACTTTTATGCAACAACTAAACAACACTTTAATTACGGTTCCGGTTTTTGTAATTAGGTATATGTGAAGGACGGTACTCACCGGGAGCATTCGTTATGCGAAGTTTGGTCAGCGAGCATTTGGTGTGCGAGCGTTCACTACGCGAGCAAATTATTTCACGCATTTCGTCTTACTACTTCGACTTTCTTCGACTTACTTCGTCTTGCTTTGACCTGTCCCGATCCTCTTAGCGATTCCGGTCCCAATCCCGGTCCCGATCTCCTTACCAATCCCGACCCTCCAACGCATATTCGGGAAACAAACATGAAGTTGCAAAGCGAACGCCCAAAATTCGTTTCAACTCACCAAATGTTCGGTTCCCGAAAGAATGTGCTCGAGTTTGCTACGCGAGCAATCGCTTGTTCGCGGAATGAATGCTCCCGGTGAGTACGTTCCTTAATGCAAACATTGAATAAATTAAATTAAATGATGGATTGGAACTTATTGTAGTTTTTCATTTATATTTTAAATTACAATGTACATTTTTAAAATTTATTTTTTAATCAAGAATAAGTCGTCATTTTTATGCGGCCTAAATTTTGATTGGTGGATTTCATAAGCCTTCATATATATTTTTTATTATACGCTTAGCTATTTTCTTCCTAATCCATAAAACATCCAACATTTTGAATATTCTTAATGCAACGCAAGAATTTAGTTAAAAATAGTACAAGATTATAATTTCATAGTACGGAACACTGAACCATTATGCCAAATCTAATGAGAAAAACTCTCGTGAAAGTTAATTCAAATGAGGTTGAATGATACAATCTCGAGATATGATCGGACAGCTGATCAGAACAATGGACCGATTGCATCCGACGGTGATCCGTCGAGATCGTATCTACAGGTGCTTATGTAAAGGATTACAGTATAGGTACCTCCTCTAAGCCTCGGACTACACGCGTCTGGTTCCATTACCAGTTCCGTTCGCTGCATCAAATCACGAAGCGCTGACGTATACGCATGTGATTGGTTGAAAGCGGACGCGTGTAGTCCGAGGCTACGGAATCCGCACGCGGACCAGTCGATGTCGATGTACATTGCTTGTTATCGTTTCTTTCGCTGACGTTTTAACTTCAAAACGAGCAATGAATATTCATTCGCCTGTCGCGTGCGCCCGCGTCACGCAACGGAGGCCCTAAGCCGGAGACGTCTCGGGAGCAGATGAGTTGGCGCGAGCGGGAAACGCGACCGCCGAATTTTTAACTGTATGCAAACGTCGATAAGATTCACTTTTAATTGTCAGCCATAAGCGTGACAGCGCCCCTTCTGCGTCATTTCTAAATATTTTGTGCCAATCAATAGTGAACATTATAAGACAGTTCAAAATTCGAAGGTCGCGTCCGTGCCCCGCGCCACTATGCGACTATGCGATTATTCCTCTTTGCGACTGTAACATTGTGACTGGGGGTTAAGTTATTGCGTTCATTCTGTCATGGCGTGTTCGTCCTATTTTATTGTTTAAAAACGGTTTACAGTGGATATTTTTTTGTAAAACTAACGTATTTTACCTAAAAATCGTCCGTGTTAAGTGAACGTTATATAAGACAGTGAAATACTACAGATTATGGTGTGGATCCGACAACCTAACCTCCAATTACACTTGGAATGCAAGACACTAGGCATTCCTAATGCCATTAGTAAGTAAACTGTTTTTATCAAAACAGACGTTAAAACGTTCTAGTTATTTTCAAGATTCCAACACGGTTATTGGCCAAATTGTATTATAAATCACTAGCAGGGGCCATTTTTTAAAGAAAAAAAACTTTGCGACTGCGACTTTGCGACTGCGATATTACGACGCTATTAGGTACGCTATGCTAGTGATCTGCATTTCACGAAGTGGCTAAAAATATCATCATTCATTCATTAATGACCGCTCTTTTTTTCCTTAAAATCTTACAGAAGGATCCACAATGTAGAGCAACTTATTATCTACTATAATTTATTATGCAAGACCCTCCATTACCTACTACTACTTCACTCAGATACCTATATTACAAGCGCAAAATAAACCTATACTAAATTAGATTAACAACTCTAAATTAGTTTCACCTCATATGGACCTCGTCTAATTTGTTTCAAACTTAAGTTTGACAGGTAAGGGCTCTTTCCATTGACATTTCACTGGCTGTAACGTAAACTAATTTTCAATAATAGACAAGTTTACTTTAGATTTTCGGTGACGTACAAAGCTTTGTCAGAAAATGGAGGTTGAAAAGGGTCAAATAGTTTTTTAACGATTGTGACATATTAATGGACAAATCTTCACTAATGTCCATCCCATTGTACAGATTGGGGTCAAGGTAAACCAAGGCCTGCCCTTTGCCGCGCATCATTTTCCTTTTTAGGTTATTTTAAAAAACCATTAACAACGTGTCGTCAATAATACGTGTTTTATCTATGTTGAAAATATAATAGGTGATAATAGGCATTGGTAAAGTTCAAACATAGTTATTAATGACAGACAATTTAACATGATATGTCGAAACCATAGTTAATATACAGGATATGGGATATGTATAAAATGACAGCTACACTAATGAAGCCACTTGATTTTGACAGTTAGAACTTTAATTTCTATTATTTTTAGTTCTTGTCAACCAACACGGCTTTCGACAAAGACATCAGCGCCAATATGGCGGCAATCGAATTTAGTTTTAGAATAGAATAAGCCGTAATATTGGCGGCTTTTATAATTTTAAACGGTAACGGCACGTTTTACCGTCACGATTTAACAGGAAAGCGAAATGTATGAAAATGTATGAAGACGCTTTTATATTTCCGTCGACGGTAAAACGTTACCGTTGCTGAGGCACACCTAGGCTCCCTGTCAAATCTTCACGGCAAAGAGTGTAGTGGTATAGTGGTAGTGTGTACCTACAAGTATATTAAAGATGTGTGGTGAGCGCCTCGCGCCTCGCGGTCGTGCCTCCCGCCCCGCTTTCCATCTACCGGTAGGTAAATTATAAAAACGTTAAACGATAAAATCATGGACGTCCACGATAATATCGTGGACGGTAACGGCATGGTAATCATAAAAGCACCCATTGGCAAAGTTCTAGTAGTAATACGGCATAGACATCAGCGCCAAAATAAATTTTGAGCTGCATGGTTATTTCTTCTGGTACAATACTTTTTTATTGCAATGCAATATTTATTGCGAGGTTCAATCTATATAAAGCCCTTAGTACACTGTAGTGATTTTAAAATAGAATCGGACCAAACCCATAGATCTATTTTAAGGTTGTCTAGATTTGTATGAGTTCTATCCGATTCAATTTAAAATAGCTGATGTGTGCTAAAGGCGTAAACCATATAAATCTGTAAGTAAAGTAAATTTTATGTCATAACTAGTAAATAATCGTTTGCAATTTGTTTTAAATCAAGAGACTTAGTTGCGTTTGACCTCAGTCGACTGAGGTAAGTGACGGTGAGGTCGAAGATGGAGTCCAGTAGACAACACATCAGGTTATACTAGTACTTTGTCGCATTAACTTAATTGACACATTCGACAAGGTTCCATAGAGTATAGCTTGATGTGTCATCCACTAGTACATAGGTTGAGAAAGGACTGTCTCTTCCAAAGCCTGCCGGAACGCAATTATACCAAATCGACCTATATGACATCATCTCGTATAACACCGTGAGCGTATAACTACCGTTTTGTATTCAGAGTAACGGAATAGACATAAAGGTTTCCTTAGATTTCTATGTTGCGTTATTTTACGTAACTATGACTCATTTATAACGCAAAAGGTAATAGTAATACCTATTCACAAGCAAAATTGTTAAAGTGGTAAATAATTTAATATAAATATTTATAGATTATTATCACTTTAACCATTTTGCTTATATTATCCCACTTCTGATTGATATCGAACTGCTCTCAGATCCGGAGGACTCCAAAATGATACACCGAACTTCAGAAGACTGATTGTATTGAAACAATGAACATAACTCGTGAAAATACACATTAATTGAAAATTATCAACAGAGCTAGCTTACACCGACTCGCCGTCCAAAAAAAAACATGGCGGATCCCGCGGGCCGCGCCGCGATCCCACTCGACAAAGAAGTTTGAAATCAATTGACATACTAGTTAAAAATAGTAATTCGTTTTGTGTCTCATTTCGATATGATAATAATCTTTAAATATTTATATTAAATTATTTACCACTTTAACCATTTTGCTTATAAATTGGTACTAAAAATTAGGAAGAAAGAAGGGTGGCTCGTAGCCTAAGTTGCAAGCATTTTCGGAAAGTGATCGTGCAGGTTAAACAATTGGGTGCGGTCAGAACCATGATTAATAAATATAATAACATACATAAAAACATACAGTCGAATTGAGAACCTCCTTTTTTGAAGTCGATTATACTTACTGACTTACTTACTTACTTACTCCGCTGGCGCAGCGACCCGAAGTGGATCTTGGCCTCCGATACCAAAGAGCGCCATCGCTCTCTCTCCTGCGCAGTGTCGAGCCAGTCAGGCGCCCGGAGCTCCCGCAGATCCTTCTCCACTTCATCGCGCCAGCGGTATCTGGGACGTCCGACCGGACATCGTCCGTTAGGGCGTCCCGAAGTCGTTTATAATACCTAGTTTAAAATTCTTTGATCGTTTCAATAACATGTCAATTTAGGATTTTATTTAAAAAAACTCACAACTTCATTGGCTTTCCACATAATTTGCTCCGAAGGCTAACATTTTAAATGTTAGGTGTACTTTTGAAGAATATCATACTTCAAGCATTAAGTAATGAATTAATGACAATATTGTTAATTATATTTCAGAAACAACGCAGTATTGAGTCATTAAGAGTATAAACATAATTCTGTTGAAGCGTGGTAAGTTAATTCTAAAACATTAATTATTATTTATTACGACGCAGAGCGTAAAATAAGCTTTTTCCCAAAATAATCACGTTAGTTTAAGCTTTTGTTGATAGACACGAACTTTTAGCTTTGTTCAGAGACTAGACAAAGCTAATTGAAATTCTAGTCACATAATTATGCCAACACAAACACAAACACTTGATTTTGATGAAATTTAATTAATTGGATGAGTTACCAATAAATTGAATTTAAATGCGTTCAAACTTGATCAGAAATAGCACCTATATAAAGTTAAGTTACGAAATAGATAGTGTAATTAAATTAATACAGCCTGTATCAATAGGTATACACCTAGGTAAATCTAAATCCCCCACATGCATGCATTGTAATACGATAAATATCTCGAATAATAATTTGATAATTATTAAGAAAATAAAAGGCGTTTTTTTGAGAAATTTCAATAGTCATTAAACAAAATGTTCTACATAAGTAGAAATATAAAAACCCTCGTCATATTGCGGAATTAAAGGGAACTATTTTTTCTTTACTCTAACGGTGAAGGAAAACATCGTGAGGAAACCTGCATGTCTGAGTAAATGAAAAGTTTCCAAATGCGTGTTAAATCCACCAATCAGCACTGGGCCCGCTCGGTGGATCATGGCCCGTACCCCCTTGTGCGAGGGGAGGCCTGTGCTCCAACAGTGGGGACATTAATAGGCTGATGATGATGATGATTTTTTCTTTTATCGAACTCCATAACACAGACTACTAAAGTACACTCAACCACAAGCTGTAGTACCATCTGTCAAAAAACCTCGATTAAATCTCAATCTTATGCCTGCGCAATATTACACATTTCAGATTCTCAAATTTTAACGTTTAGGCTAGGTTGACCTGTGGTTGACTGTACCAATGATGGCGCCCTCTTGACTTGGTTTTTATATTCCTGGGCAGGGTATACTTTACTTAGATTATGAATGCTAGCTAAGTACTTGCTGTGCCACATAACATTATTAAAAAATAATTAAATTGGTAGAATGTTTAATAGAAAAAATATTTGTTTGCGGCTAAAAATATCATCAATTCTTATATCGCCTAGGTTGCCTGGAAGAGATTGCTCTGAACGATAAGGTCGCCTTTGTACACTTATTCTATATTTCCTTTTCTATGTAAATTTCTTGTGTGCTTTAAAGTATTAATCTATCATCAGGGATGCGTTCGTACAACCCATCAGATAAAATTTCTCCGACGAAATTTTATACTGGGCGCGTACGACTATCGGATAATTAATGTCAAACTCAAATTTACCAATTTACTTTGGTAATGGACGTTAAGAGACGTAAGAAATCAAATTTAATTATTTTCGCTTTTTATTTATTTAGAAAACATGACAGGCTGTATGGACCAAGTCCTTTGCCTTTCTCTTTTGCTATCGATTTTAGAAACAAATCCGGCATCAACCAATCACAGTCCGGCGGATATTTTTTCTCTAGCATATTTATACCTGTCAATTTAAAATTTATACTAAGCGGCGTCCACGAACACACAAGATAATTTTTCTTCGGAAAATTTTTATACTGCCAGGCGTGCACGAACGGCATATTTTGACAAATGTCAGTATAAAAAAAATTTAGGCGTAGCTGTAGGTTAGGTATATTATTCTCCCGTCTATGGCGCATCGGCGAGCTAATGGTTTACAATAAGATATGTTTAAGGGAAAATTGTAAAGCTGTCAGTGTACTGAACAAACCTAGATTGTTTTTTGTTACACTGTGCATGTAATTTTTAAAATATAATTATGTACATTTTCAATAAATAAATAATAAAATTTATACGGAGAAATCGGGGCGTTACCCGTGGTCCAACTTCGACGTTGCACGAAACCCCTTGATCACATCAGATACGTTCTTCACTTCACTTCATGCGGTTAACTACTAAGAAGTATTTTTACGTAGTAGTAAGTACTTACAGAAACTTTTAAATGGCCCTCCTTTTCTATACTGTCTAGGACTGATACTTTAATGATTTAAATTTTTTTATTCATCTCCTTTAGCTGTGTAATTTTCCATGCACAAGCGCCTGTCTATACATTGATTCGCTACCAAAAAGGTGTTTGCTATATTGAATAAAATAGGCACTTTTAATTAATACATGGGTTAGATTTTGTGTTTTAAATCTTGACTTGACAATGAGCGTTTAGGTTCATTTGGTTCACTTTCCTAAAAAAGTCCACTTTCTAAAAAGTCTGTGGGGCTGAAGCGCCTACGAAATAAAAATCAGGTCTTGGAGATGAGGAGCAAAAATGTATTTCTCTGGACACCACACACGAGCTTGACATCGCGAGTATATGAAAAGCGATGGCGATTGTTTTCTGGAAGTGGCAGGCGCGCAGCACGCATGCGCCGACGTTGTGGCGGGAAGCCGCCATAATTCCACTTCCCAAAATGTTTACTCCCAAAACTTTCCCAAAATTAAATTAAATGGTCTAAATTAATTTCATACACATTAATTAATTGTAATCGACGAAATATACGCGTATATGCTACATGTTTTCCGAGAAGTATTAACTACTCAATTCCTCTTTAAAATAGTGTTGGCATTACACTAATTTTGAGTAGTAAATAATACTAACAATAGAAATATTTAGATATTAAAAAACTCTAATACAATGTATAACTACTCACGTACGCAGCTGCATCGGGAACCAGGCAGGCCGTCGACACAGTGGCTCGAGCTGAGCGGAAACGGGCGGCGGGCGGAAAGCGTTTAGCACTCGCTTGACGACGCGGGTGCTCACCGCCAATATGGCGACCATTCCCAGCACGCATGCGCCTCCAAACACAGCCCAGAGAGCCTGGATATAAGCAATATGTTAGTTATGGGAAATATTTAACTACACACCAAATACTCGTATTCCCATCAGTAAAATTACTATAGCATCTATTATATAATTGCGCTATAAATAAACCAATTTAATCAATAAATTAAATCAGCACTATACACTATATAATAATTTTTCGTTCACATCATAAATCTGATCAAACGCACAGAAATGCCGTTTTCACGCCAATAATAAGTTGGCTTAGAGTGCTCCATGAATGGCCTGTGTTTTAGTCTTTTAAACACTTACGTAAGTTCCAAAGTTAATCCTGGTGGCTTCTATTGGATCTGCAACAAATACATTTTATATTAATATCCACGTAAGTATTAGCAGGTAAAGCCTGGCCAGGAAAATAAAACCCATTATCAACTGTGTCGGAGATATATTATGTATATAAAAAATAGTATCATTTACATTAGTACTATATATTTTTTATTTTTCAGGTCAAACTTTACTCAATTTTTTGTGAAAGCATATTATATTTCTGTATGAATAAAACAAGAAGCTTTTTAATACTAAAACATTTTTTTCAGAAATTACCATAAGCAGTGGCGTTTCCAGACGGTCCAATACATTCTCTCTCATCGACTAAGTTGACTCGTGCGAGAAGCTTCACATCTAGTATAACGTTCCGCTTATCGGTCCGCTCGACGCCCCGCTCGCCGTTCTGCTCAACGCTCCGCTCGACAACGGGCAGCAGCAGCCATCGAGGACTGTCGCCAATAGCAACGGGTCCAGTAACATTGACGTTCCGCGTTACTGTGTGAGCAAACCATGGAGCTGGGTGGGCATCTGACACCATTTGCTTTCCAATACTGTGGACAATGTTATTTTATTCATTTCCAATATTTACTGGTGGTAGATTCTAATGTGTAACCGCCTGGGTTGATACCACCCTCTTACCTATTTCTGCCGCAAAGCAGCAATGCTTAACTCATTTTCACTTAAAAGTGCAGTTAATTGGTTTTCGCAGTAATTTGGTTAAATTGGTTTCGTGTAAAAAGGCACAACAGTTACAATGAAGTTGGACAAAGTTTGCAGCGTTTTTCAGAATATTCTCCCGGTCTTTGCGATCCCTGCATTGCAATGTCGAAAACCTAAAACACAAAATACTAATACAAGTATACATTGCCAGGTCTGATGGTAAATTGAATTGTTTTTCTCTTAATTAGTCCTTCATTGAAGACATACGAGGCTACAAGATGGCTGCACTAGTCTGGGTATCTTAAATACTAACCTGACAAAATAATAGTGTTTATTCAGGCCCGGCGGCAAGCGGAGCGGGTAGCGGGGCGGATGCAGCGTCCAGCTGATGTTGACGAAGATCTCGCCCTGTACGGAGACCGTGCTTGCCTTCACCTTCGGTACGGGGAGACGAGGCGCGTGCGCACACGAGCAGACACCTACTACGCATTCTGGAACAGATTGAAAGGTATAACATGAGATATTAAGCCTCCTGTATTAGTTATACTACATAAACAATAATGTAATGTGCGTCTGTGGTCTTGTGTCTAGGACGCCGGACTGCCATGCGGGAGGTCCGGGTTCGAAACCATGCAATGCCATGTACCAATGAGTTTTTCGGATTTTTTCGAAGATTTACGTACATTTACCGACTACTCTAACGGTGAAGGAAAACATCGTGAGGAAACCTGCATGTCTGAGAAAATTAAGAGTTTCTGAAGGCATGGGAAATCCACTAATCAGCACTGGGCCCGCTTGGTGGATCATGGCCCGTACCCCCTTGTGCAAGGGGAGGCCTGTGCCCCAACAGTGGGGACATTAATAAGCTGATGGTAAACAATAATATCCGTAAAGAAGATTTACGCTAGGTCTAGTTCCAGCCAGCCTCAGTTCGGTTAGCTGCACAACCGATGGTTAGGACGCCGTTCATCAAGCATTTAGTCAAATCACTTTTTCGTAATCACTTGCCCTCCCCCACTTGAAATCAGCGCTTTGTGATTCGTTGCAGCGAACCGAACCGGACTCGTGAAGTCCGAATCTATGTATACCTAGTAGGTGTAACAAAAACCCCATATATCGCCGAAAAGGAGGTATTCAATATCCATAACTGCACAACTTTCACATCAGTCACACATCAACACATTCATCGCGAAAAAAATATCAGATGTTCCATACAAAGGCACAATACCTACATAAACAAAATATCAGTACCTAACAAGTATTTAAAAAAATATCAGGTGTAGTCAGTCCAGTCATATTAGGACGTTAAAGATAATATACTTACTTACCGGATTTTATAAAAATTAGAGTAGTAATTAGAGATAAATCGCGTGAAAATTTTCAGTCGGCAAGCAATAATAGACCTGTTTCCTGGAAACAGGACTATTATTGCTTGCCTATTATTTTATTATCTTCTATTCTATTCGTAGCCTAATTAGGCTACGTTCCAAAACCAGTTGAAATTATTCGCGTTGACAGCTGTACATGATCCATTACCCGTGTCAAATAGAAGTTTCATAAATTTTCAGCTGATAACCCGGTAATAACATTTACAGTCGTCAACGAGAATTATTTCAACTGGTGATGGAACGCTCTCTAAAATTCGATATTATTTTATAAAACAAAATGAATGTAGGTATATAGATTCATACGTAGCCTTAAATGACAAGAAATTTTGAGGCCGTATTTCAAATAAAATGACTCAAACAATAAACGCAAAGAAAAGACTTAAGCCGGTATGTTAATGTCACAAATAACGGTTAGAATAGAATTAATTCCTAAGGGAAATATAAAGCCATCTTTGAAGTGTTAATGAATGAACCTGAGGTTAGAGTAACAATAGAAGTAAAACAATACACTGTCTCCTTTCATATCATCCTGAGTAAGGCAGGATTTTATGTTTTTGATTGTTAACAAACGGTCCCATTTTGAAACGATGTGGATTCGAAATGACTTGGGATCGAAACTGCGATGTAAACATTACAATAGTCTTTCCATTTTGCGATGATACGAATGACAGATTTGTTTTTAATTGTCACTAATCCCGCATTTGACCTCGATCTCGCCTGATCGTCGCTTACCGACAATGAGGTCGACGATGGAGCATGCGGATCCAGTAAATGCCTATTCACTCTGGCCTTGAAGATCCCAAGGTTGTAGGTTTCGGGAAATACAGATGCAATACAACGTAAAGATGTCGCGTTTTGCGTATCATCGTGCAATGGAAAGGGTATAATATCGGTAGATGAATAAGTATATCCCAGTTGCAGTGAAAGTACAGATTTTAATTTAGGTGAAGCGGTTAATAAGAATATTAATAACAGGTGGAGCGGAGAAATCTCTGAATGGCGGCCCCGATACTGAACCCGAAAACCAGGTGGGGGATAAAAAATTTCTTTCACCCAAGCATGAAAGAACCCTGGAGGTAGACATTTTTTTCCTTCTTCCAAGCGATTTCCTAACAGACTGATAGCGCTTTGAGATTGAGTCGCAATATTAGTACTCGACCAAAGAACAATAACCCGTCGGAAATATCTGTGGGTCTGACCATTCGACATTCAACGTCGAGTGGCAATGGAATTGTTGTTAGAGTCTGTCTAATTAGTTACTTGGGTATTTTTTGAGATATTTAAAAAAAAACATACTTACTGGCAACAAAATTTCATACAAAAAATCCGAGCTATCAACACGACACGCTTTCACATAGAGAAAGGATTGCCAGTATGCGTTTTTTAAAGTTTCTACAAATTTGACATGTCCAATAACATAATAGACAGACTCTATGCTCACACATGTATTCGTGACTATGTAAGTGAACGAGATAAACTAAAACATCGATTTCGACCTTTCCATGCTAAAGATGCCATAATCAAAACCTCAGATCCACGTTACAAAGCTTTCACAAGTAGGTAAGCGTTTGGAATATTTCTAATCCCTTAGACGTTAGATTTAGCTGTCTCTCTGTACAAAAGATTTAGGCGTAGTACTAACCTATTGTGTTCTTTTAAATAATACTGCCACGTCTGAATCTATTTATAGCGTAATCCCGAATCGCTTTCATTCGGTACCCACGTGTAAATCATTTGTGGTGTTGTGTATTTATTAGTTCGTGTTTAAATATTGATTTTCCATTGTAACATTTTATGGGCTCAGTTGTCTGAATCACAGATATATATCAAATAGATGACACAAGTTGTCACACGTAATAATATCTGTGATCCGAATTAATAAACAATTAAATTAAATTTTACCATTGTTTGCGCAAGAACACATCTCTGTGTAGAGTCAACCTGGCTATACCGATTTCTGCCGCAAAGCAGAAATGTTTTCATTGCTGTGTTTCAGTTTGAGGATACACGAGGCGTTTACAAGGCCAGGATAGCAAGTTGTGCTAGTAAGCTATTAAGCTATAGTTACTCTGTTCCGTGTACACAGAACTAGCTTCATTTCTTATATGTGCTAAGTAGGACAGTAAAGCCAAGGTAGAAGACAAGCAAACCTTGCTATCCTGTCTTCGTAAAACTAGCCTCGTGTATCCCGGGCATAAGAGAGCCAATTTGGTCGCAGGAGCTAGAGTAATAACCGGCACATGAGGCACTCTATAAGTCCTCAGGGTCTTTTAACTATTGAATAATAGAGTAGCTACATAAATAAATACCAAGTAATTGACGTACTATGTGTATTTATTTAATTACTCTATACTTAATGATAGATTTATTGGAAGCTATACGAAACAAAACATCTGTACATTTATTGAAAGACAGAGTTCGTAATGTTTGGCAGCAATTCCCGCTGGCATGCGGAAGTTTTTTTGCTAGTCTACTGTTTATGTTTATATAGTAAATATAATTTGCTTATATTATTGACGGTTGTTGTATTCGTGTTCAAGGTGTCCAAGATCATCTAAGATAATCTACTATACTAAACGCAAACGCTCGTGGCAGACGGGGCAATAAACCGCGACTTCGTTAGGGCTGAGCGCGCGCCGCCCGGCTTATCGATAAATACCACGCGTACCTTTGAAACGAGTTGATGACTCATCATTGCACTATTTGCAAAAGAACCCAACTTTAATTAGTTAATTAAAGTTATCGATTAGAACACGGCGACAACACTAACTCTGCCATCTTATGGGTCCATAAGTGCGAATAGGCACGCGATAAGCGCTGTCCGTTTCTTTTGTTTTATTGCCCCGTCTGCCACGAGCGTTTGCGTTTAGTATAATCTAATCTACATCTACTAATTTATACCTACAATCTATTACCGACTATATTGCACAGTTTTGAATAAAGTCTGTTTTTTCTGTTATGATTTTTTTCAAGATTTAATTTAATTTAATATAATTTTAATTTTATTGGAAAACCAACAGCACTTTAGACAATATGTAAACCAAACTAACAATAAAAGGCCAATTACAGGTCTTAACTAATTCAGAAATAACATACATTAAATAATTAAACAAATAGTAAGTAACACTGTAAACACACACAGATTATGAATTAATAAAAAAACATTTGACTCAGTAGACGGTTCACCACCACACTACCGGTATTGAACAGGTCCAAATCTAGGATCTTACTTATCAGCAGCCTACTCTAGTCCACTGCTGGACATAGGCCTCACCCAGGGCGCGCCATTGAGCCCGATCTTCGGCTCTTCTCATTCAGTCGCTGCCAGCCATTTTGCGCAGATCGTCGCTCCATCTAGGAGCTTACTTAATTTATTAAAATTATCACTCGCACGCCAGAGATATGTGTTCTGTCTATATTGGTGGTTGCAAGCGGAATATGCAGCGGAGGATTCAATCTCGAGTTATCCCAGGGGCATTTAGAGAAATTTTTGACAGGAGTTCAGGGCAATCTATGCAGTTGGTTGTATTTTTTGTCAGGAATACGAGATCAGCAATCTCACGCCGTTTTACAAACAAGTG
Organism: Hofmannophila pseudospretella; assembly: GCA_947369225.1. Classification (NCBI taxonomy): domain Eukaryota; kingdom Metazoa; phylum Arthropoda; class Insecta; order Lepidoptera; family Oecophoridae; genus Hofmannophila; species Hofmannophila pseudospretella. Next base: position 3,632,496 of record OX376324.1, read on the forward strand.
GTGCCTTCTACAAAGATTCTCATAGTTAGATGACTCATAGCGGTCCTTGGTGCGATAGCATAAATATCGAATGAACGTTTTTTTTTGTATATTTTCAATACGTGTGATGTAAACATCATATCTATCATCACATTTAAGAGGGACTATCAATAGATCAAAGCGAAAACTAAATATAAGTTCAGAACACTATTTAAAATTATTATTGTGTTTCCTGTATTTTTCTAAACACTCTCCTGTGTTCGATATAGGTATATACACTACCTACATACTCGTACCTACAGATTGTTCAGAAAACATTGGTCATAAAAGCATTATAGTTAAACACGGGATTCTTACCGTGGTTTGGGGCAGTCTACTCGCGAACCTGGCAACTAAAATTTCGAATTGGTACCAGTAATTCCGTGGTAACGGAAGCTCAAAACAACCGTATGGTAAGAATCTCGTGGGTGGGAATAGTGGTGTCAATATCCAAGAAAGCTTAGAAAGTTGTATTTGATATTACTAAGAGTTCCACTTGTAAATATTTGAACAACCTTCCAAAAGATGAGCGGTTGTCCAGACGAAACCTCCAACAATCGATTTGTTTGGAAACCCGAAAATATTTTTGCGACGTTCGGAATTATTTAGCTGCTGAACATTTCTTAAGTGGAACTGTGGAGGTTATATTGTTGCGTTCATACTGCCATGGCGTGTTCGTGCTATTTTATTGTTTAAAAACGGTTTTCAGTGGTTATTTTTCGTAAAACTAGTGTATTTTACTGAAAAATCGTCCGTGTTAAGTGAACGATATATAAGACAGTTACGTATACGTATACAGACGTTAATTTTTGTAACCGGGGGGAAATCTTCCAAAGATACCCTCATCCAGCCTCCTGGGAGAGAGACCGGGTTATGTGAGATTTTTACTCAATAAAACCCCCTCGATGACCGACCTCGTGCATATCGGAGGGCGTCCGCCAGGATCTCAAGAGGAACGCACCTAGCATTTTGCTTTGGGCCCTTCCTGGGAGGTGTAGTACACCTCCCGATACCTCCCGTCGCAGCAGCGTGCGGCCAAAGCACGCTACTGCCCTCGCAAATTATATAAACGAATCTATTTCTCTCTGGACTGATCTTTGAACCAACAAGCTTCATGGTCGCCACGGTGTAACCTCCCATTGTTCCGACGATCTTTTACGTTCCCGTAAACGTTGCCATAAATTACGAGGCATTAGCTAGCCGCAAGTAACTGTATTGAAAGGTTTACACTATCTTCTTGATTTGTGATCTCAACATCTTGTTTTGATATTATTTTTGGTTCGCCCCTCTATATTCTACATTGCATATACCCATAAGTTTTACTAAATGTAAAGTATGTGAATAATAAAAATTCCTGCCAGCTTCTGCGGAAATAAGTTTTTCTTAGATCGCGTTAGACAGGTTTATAAACATAAAAGTTAGTAACGACGATGTCGCACAGTGGGAACCCTCCGTATATACCGATGATCAAAATTATTACAGTACCTGAATGTATTAAAACGACTTTGATTAAAAGTTTTAATTAGGGTTCCGTACCAAAATGCTAAAAAAGGGATATTTATGATGAGATATCGACGTCTGTCCGTCCGTCCGTCCATCTGTAGGTCACAGCTATTTTTCTCAGGAACTATTGATGCTATCGACTTGAAATTAGGCACAATTATAGAACTTGTTTCCTTGCATCTAGTCTCGGTAAAATAAATTAGGAAAAAAAATTAGACGAGTGATTTTCCAAAAGGCCATGTTGTAAAAGCATTAAGCATTTTCTATTTATTTCGTTTAATATAAACGAAATAAATACTTAATATAAGTACAAAAAAGTCTACCACTCGATTGCGCCATAGCGCGTGCAATTCGCGACTGAGTTCGGCTGATTCGATTTTAGTTGAGACCGTTTGTACGCAGAGCCCACGTGTACGTGTGCCAATATCGCGCGTTTGTATTGAGCGGAACATATGTATCTTTATATTGTGAGCACGGATGCGCGATCAGACGCACGCTATATAGTCAGGACGTATTGCGCACGTCTCGACTACAAACGTACCACTCACGTCTACCTACAATACCATCTAACTCCATCAGTTAGTTAGCAGTCGTGGGACCATCTCACGGGTGCGTGATTAGACGCACGCGGTACGTGTCAAAGTCCAGAGTCAAAGTCAAATTTACTCGTACCTTAAAGTATATTTTACAAATTCATCTTTTTTACTCTTCCACCGTTTCGTAAGGTGCTCGGCTACAATAATGACCTACAGTTTACCTGCACTTACCATCTAAGTCTACCAGTTAGATAACAGTCGTATGGGCGTCCCACGGGTGCGCGATTAGACGCACGTGGTACACGCAGCCGGGACGTACCGCGAACGTCTTGGCTACAATAGATACGTACAGTTTACGTGCACTTACCATCTAACTCCACCAGTTGATTAGCAGCCGTGTGGCCGTCCCACGGGTGCGCGATCAGACGCACGCGGTACGCGCAGCCGGGACGTACCGCGCACGTCTCGGCTACAGTTGTGACGTAAGCGGGGACCGTCCACCATAGGGAATCCTGAAATAATATTTTTATTTAAAATATTTCTTTATGAGCCACTGAGTTAATTAATTTAGAAAAATATTTTCTTACTCGCGGTAAAATATTTTTCAATGTGATTCATTCATAATATGTCGTTCCTATTTTAGACAAATACAGAAAGTTGAATTCGGAATTTGGACGAATTTTTTTGGGAGCAATCCAGAGCATTTAAGTACTTTCTTGTCTATATTTTTCACATCCTCACCTTACGTACATGTTTTTCTGTATCAAGGAACAGCGACCTTTCCATGGCCCCCTAGGTATTTGCCATGATCCAACGTGCAGACCCAGCGCTGTTTGGTGGATTTCAGGCGAATTCGAAAAGTTTCTCATGTTTCCTCACAAAGTTTTCCATCATCGTTAAATTCATCAATTCACAATCTGTATCGATAAGTGGTTAAAATATTCATATTCTGATTACCGAGAAACCTGTCCATTCAGATAATATTGTGATCTATTAATTTTCCGTATCAGAATTATATCGTGATAAATTGATAATATTCAGATATTTAGTGGCGTACGTAATAGTGATTAATATTCTTAATTCAAAATAATGTACGAGAGGTATTTTAGGTGGTCCTCGGTCTAGACATACCATGAACACTACAGTCGGCAAAGAAAGTTGATTAACATTCTAAAATAAAACACCAAGCATTTTAGTGATCTGTTCAGCGAAATATTTTTATTATTATTATGTTACTGTCATCTACTGTTGTATGCTACTTAACTATAACTTGCACTACAAACTATATACATACAACAACAATAATAATTTAAAGAAAGAAAGAAAGAATTTAACTCCAATCCACACATACAAACAATTAGGTACAGAGGATAAAAATAATATTAAACAAATATATTATAAAAATAAATAAGCAAAAAGTAATTAAGTTTGATGAAGGTGGTGTGCAGCACCGGAAAAAGGGGACTGCGTCAGCCTTACAAATGTTCTTTTACGCAATGACCGCGGAGAACGTTACATTACTCTAACTAAAGTAATGATCAACTTCCAACTGATCGTAGAGAGGTCTATGATGGTGTGAGGACTGGTGGTAATGCTGTATGACATCCGCCCCTTATCCCGCTTTGTATTGCAACCATTATTTTCTTCCTGCGTTGAAGTTTTTGAAATAAACTTTTGGCCGCTAGATCGTTCACCCCTATGTGCGGTGTCGGTATTTTGTGCATGAGTCAAAGGGAGTTCACGGCGAACGCTCGTGAGGGATCCACACGCTCGTGCGTTCGTAGTACGGATTCCGCACTGGCGACGGACGGACGTCTATTTAATTATTTAAATGATTGATGAAAATTATTTTTCTTAACCCCCCGAGAAAGGGGTGTTAATTGGTTGAGACTTATATTGTTTGTTTCTATAGAATTTATAGAAATTTACAAAAAAATATTTAAATAGAAATGTTCATTTGTTCCTTTAATTTATAGTTATTATCATCTAACATCTTATTTAAATTCTCTTATATAACGTTTTCCATAATATTTGCACACCTACTAACTCTTTCTCGAAAACATTTCCTTTGCCCGAAAGTTGCCTGGAAGAGACCGCTTTTAGCGATAAGGTCGCCTAAATTGTACTTCACTATTTCCTTTTCTATCTCTTGTTTGTAGTTTTCTATTTGTACAATAAAGTGTATTTTACTTTCACTTTACTTTACTTTTTTGGTGAATTCTTCGTTTCCTTTTATTTTGTTTCGCTTTAAAATTAAAATAAGTTATGGCGAATTTATGTGACTTCGACGTCCACCACGCTGTGGATGTGGACGCTTGGCTCGCCTGGCGACAAGCGGCCACAAACGGCTCGGCGAGCGCGCTTGCCGCGCGTGTGGACGTACCAGTATCTACATAACTTTTAACTACTTTTCATTACACTGAGATATATTTTGTGAATGACTATAATAAGTGTTGGGATTATTGGCAGGTAGATGATGAAAGAGTGGAAATACAGGAATCAAGGTTTTCAGTGTGTTTACTTGACAGGATCAGTTATTGAATATTAGAATTGAATTAGATGTGCGATTGAGTCACGAGATGAGTTACCGGAAGTAGAGATTCTAAAGATAAAAATTTTAGAAGAAGATTGTTCCCGCCATCAAAGCACAAGTATGCAACAAGTCATGATTGTGTCATCAAGTCATGAAGTGGAGAGGGAGGGCAATTTATATTGCGTAAAGGAAGTGTAATCGAATTTTGAGAACTAGTATTGTTACACATTGACAATCTTACTGTACCTTTGCCTTCAATAATAAGAACTAAATTACTATAGTTAATTTCATGCTGAATTATTTTAAATGAATACATAAATTATAATATGTCAACGAAAGTAGGTACCTATGGCAATTTTAAAGTACCGAATTACAAAAAATACTGTTTACGAGTATGTATAAATGAAAAGACATATTATTATAACCGGACACAAATCAGAATATTCGAATACCTTTTGGAACCGAGGTGAATTTACATTTACAAACAAATCAATAACGAGGCTGACATGGTCACCTTGTCGTGTACCAATGCCTCTAAACTGAGATTTGAAAAAAATATCAAAAACTGGCAGTCTTTTCAGTCTTTTCTTTTCAGTTTTCAGTCTTGTCAGTCTTGTCAGGTCTTTTTTCTATTTTTATTTTGTTTTATAATTAGTAATTAGCATCACGATATTGTCAAGTTTAATAAAATATGTATCGAACATAAACTGGACTCGTTCTGCACCAGCACCACTACAGTTAGACGAATCCTGACACAGAACTACTTTAAGGATGACTAGTTTCCCGCACTCTCTGTGACATAATGTTTAAACCATTCTAAATATTGTTATCTTTTTTTTAATAAGTTAGTAATAATTATTTTAGTACTATATTTATACTGTTTTTTACAAGTGGAAATTTATTAATAGCAACTTTTTTGTAACGATTTATGTCCCTGTTTTGCCTCCGATATTAATTTTAGTAGGTGTTCGATACCATTTTGTAAAATACAACATTCAACTCGTTTAGGTAACGATCTTACTATTGAATGTTGTATCTTCAGGTGGTGAATTTGCGTTAAAATTGTCTCTATGGCTGCTTTTAGGTCTTCAATTGTGTCGTAGCTTGTTTTGTACACTTCATCCTTAACGTAACCCCACAAGAAATAGTCTAGTCTAAAATAAATTAAAAGATATGGAAACAATGCGTTTTATTAATTTTAAACATCACGTTTCAGACTAACATTTATTCCTTAAGACCTACACAATCGATATCTAAATAGAAATAGTGTTGGATTTTTTTTTTCAAAACAACCGGGTTCGATTCCGAGGCTGAGTACAGGTTTTTTAAAAAATGTATGAATACAGTTTTTCTTGTTACTAAAATTGATGACATGGTTCCTAAGAACAGATGTTCGTATGTCTTATAGTTTCAGACTTTCCCATACTGACCGTTCTTAATGTTACACCCTGTATAAAGACAACTATAATAGATATGCATATGTAGACATATAAGCACAGATATGCAATAACTATAAAATAAATAATAAATATCTCTATAAAATACATAATATACATACATATTATATATATACGTACGTACATATATAGGTATAAATAAATATTAACAAACTAAGATGGATGACATAACAGGAATCAGAACTGAGAAAGGTAGTGTTCTTTTACTTGTTTTTTGAAAATGGGAATTGTTTGATTCACGAATACTGGGGGGTAGTGCATACTTATTTGTTGCCACATATTATTATAATTACCTTATATTAGGAGACGCTATATATCTGTTAAATTTCTTTCTCTATCTATAACAATATTATAAAGAGGAAAGGTTTGATTTTTTGTTTGTTTGTTTGAATTGAATAGGCTCCGAAACTACTGGACCGATTTGAAAAATTCTTTCACCGTTGGGAAGCTACACTATCCCCGGGTGACATAGGCTATATGACGCGAACGAAGTCGCAGGCAACAGCTAGTGATAAATAAATTACTTGTAAAAAATTAAAAAAAATATATTTAAAAAAAAATTCTTTTTTCTGTTGTATTTGTCTGTAAATTTCCCTAAGAGAAAATAAAATAAAAAAATATTTTGAACCAGTGGGCTTATACAATGAGCTATTCACGTTTTAACGTTTGGATATAGTTGGATGTAGACTGTTTACTCTAACAGCCAGTAATGGAACTGTTAATGATGATGCCAGGGGTATTAATAAACCACTAATGTAAGCAGTTTTAGCTTTTTATTAGTCGTAAGCGGTTTATTTTCGTTTTTTTCTGAAAATATCTACTATTTAACAATACTTTTCACGCAATTCTTAAGGCTTAAAGCAAGCAATAGACATATAGTAGTAGGTACTTATAATGTTAGAAGCTACATCCTTAGACATAAAGTAGTACTTATAATGTTAGAAGCTCCATCCTTAGATGTCCTTAGTATCCTTAAAACTGCATCAACAGAAGAATAATATAACTAAAACTAGCTTTTAAATTGTTTTGTTACGCGGGTCTAGTTGTTACTACCTAGAGGGCATTCGCAGCATTTGGGCTCACGACTTTACCTCCAACCAGAACTAGTAAAAAAAACATTTTTAGAAACCTTAAAGTACATTTTTAGAAAGTTATTTTGATAGTGTATTATTGGAGATAGAGATAAAAAATAGCTAACTAACTGCTATTCTATTGATTGTTTCACAAGCAACCAAACAAAGCCCTTATCCCACACTTTTTTTTTGTTCCATAATAAAAGATTTAGTAGCTTCTTTAAAATATTTTCTAACTCAATCTATTGCCTCAATTACCATTTTATTTTCAATTTCATTAAATTTATTTTGAATATAAAAATTGAATTATTCAAGTTTATATAAGTTAATTCATTTCTCATTAGGTATTAGCGAAATCTATCAAATGCAGTATGTTCTATTGGAGGCGAAACCTTGTATGGGATCCACCCAATTTCTTTTGCGATAGAGTTTTCTTAGACAGTGTAAAAAAAACCCATGTAGAGTAGAGCCGAAAAGGGGGTGTTCAGTATCCATAACTGAACAACTTTTACTATGAGGCCAAAACAAAAAGCGCGAAAAAAAACCCAGCTGTTCCATACATAAGCTCATAACACGACCAAAATGTATGAAACAGCTTTTTTTTCAATTTCAGAGTTGGCTCAGTTGGTTCAGTTATGGATACTGAACATCCCCCTTTCGGCTCTATAAGGGGTTTTAAATACACCGTGTAAAGTAGCGGAAGAACTGCTACGCAAGCAAGCTACGGCGTAGAGGACATATCTCAAGACGTAAACGTTTAGTGTAACAACTTAACTTACTGACCCCAGGAATGTCGTATTCGTAGCAGATCGGCGAACGACAGTTTGTCGTGTTGGTGTCGCTGCTCACTACTATGGAATAGTCCCGTGGCTGCGGTCCTGCGATAAACAATATTAATACAGTTTTAGACAAAAAATCTTAGAAAAACAAATAAATTTTTATAATAACATTAAAAAAACTTCTTCAAATCACTAAAAAACCAGCCAAGTGCGAGTCAGACCTATATCTATAGTAGGGATGTTACGGAGGTGGTTTTACCGGAACCGGAGTCGAAACCGAAGGTTTTAAATTTTATTTATCGAAGAAGAAAGATGTTCAGAAGAAGTTTAAATTTTTAACCGTTATTTTTCTGGCCAATATTTTTTATGATGACGTTTGCGGCAATAAAACACATTCCTTTATGTAGTCCTACACCATTTAATAAAATATTGATATTTGAATATGTTTGCTCACAAATTTTCGGTATAACCTCCGATTCAAAATTATCGGAGCCGAATTCGGAGTCGGAAGTGTAAAATCAATCGGAAGTTCCGACCTTTCGGAGTCTGAGTCGAAGCTCCGTAACATCCCTAATCTATAGAGATCCTTACTTTAAGAGCTATTTGTAAATACTGAATTATATTTTTTTTGCCTTATTTAGCTCATTAGGTACAAAGTTGTCGGCTAAAGTATTAATCATATTTAATATCCTGTATTTGAACAACAAATACGAAATAACTTAACATGCGCGTCGCCGCGCCCGCGCCGTCCTCTCCACGCGTCGCAGCCGCCGACTTCCTCACCCACCGCGAATTTTCCGAATTTTCCAAACTCTTCCAACTATGACTAACTTTTCCCTCCATTTGACCTCGTTTCGATTCCTTTTGACCTCGGCTAACCACGCTATGGCATGTGAATGAATCATTTTCATACTATTCTACTCTACGCGTATAGTATCTACGCATTATTTGTTTTATAGAGCCCGTTGGCTTCGTCTGTTGGTTATAGCAACACAAACGCGATGGTAATCAAAGCTGATTGATTGCTATTTAGGCGTAGTGCCACACATTCCTTAAATAGATACTATTAGAACGATAACTGATTGTGATCAATGTTAAAATTGTAAACCAATTATAATTATTATGTACCTATCCACCATTATCATCATCAAGACTTGTAATTATTAAACGACTTATTTTTGGGGATAGAATAACCGTCACACCAGTGAAAAGCGAGTAAATTGAAATGCCATAATATCCCCATTTAAAAATTGTGTGATGGTTAGGAAAAGAAATTGCCTGCCACACTCGTGTGACTGTTAGGAAAAAAATCCTAACTGCCACACTGGCGTGACAGGTTGGTGTGACGGTTAGTCTTACCCCTTATTTTTGTCGGGGTTAGACTAACCGTCACATCATCTTGCGTGTGGCAGTTAGGATTTTTTTCCTAACCGCCACACTATTTGACAGTTAGAAATTTCTGTTCCTAAATATGTATTTACGATCGGGTCGTGCCTCAATTTTGATCAGGGAATTTTCTTTCCACTCGTATTTCTTTAGTTTCTCAGCGCTACAAATAATTTTTAGAGATTCAAAGTTACAAAGAAATAAATTAAACAAAGTTTCTATGACGTTATCCCGCTCGTACTAGGCTGCGGTTCCAAATTTTCGCCGCAAGCCATAACTTCGGAGGGCTCGTTGTCGGAGTTCCCGTGGGACTATTGACATATTTTTTGTCTCAATCGAAAATTGCGGCAAATAAAGCTAAAAAAAATATTGGTCGCAATTTTTGATGCACCTCTTCTGTTTTTCAGGTCTTCTTTTGTTAGTACTTTTTTATAAAAAAATATAACAATAGTCTTTTGTTGGTGTGGCAGTTAGGAAAAAAAATCCTAAGGTGCGGCATGATGGTGTAACGGTTAGTCTTACCCCTTTTTGTATCGTTTCGCAAAAGTTTATTGTGTTCGAAACATAAATTCTAAATAGACACTTGTAATCAAGAGCGTTTCGTGCCAACTGGTAAAACCACGGAAATCGGATTATAGTATAGTAGCGCTCTCTCCTCTAGAATGATGTTGTGCGCACTGACAGCTAGCCAAAGGGTTTGGTCAAATACGCTTATAGTTTTGTAGCCACACCTACACAACACAAATCAACCAAGAAGACATCTCATCAAGCGACACGACACGCTACGACTACTTCGCTCTACTCGTCAAGAGATGGCGCTGAACAAGCCCTGTATGGGGCTTGTTCAGCCCAGATTGTATGATCTTAAACACAACATTCGACCACACAATGACGGGCAGCTGTCTCCAGGCCTACCACCTAGCCTGGAGGAAGATCTTCCCTTTTCCACCGAGATGTCACCTTGCCTCATCATTCATCATTCCCTCAAACAGCGAGCGTTTCATACATTTGACATCTTAATGGCCGAATGTAGGGGAAAATGTTAACAGCACATGCACCAACTGGCAGACGCAAAACTTCTCTAGCGAGCGGTGTTACTAACCTCTAGGCGGCAGCCAGGTGACGTTCAACTTGAGCTCATGATCGGAGCCTATCAGAGGCAGAGGATAAACCGCCATACCGCGCGGTAGGGCCGCGTGCTGCACCGGGTAGCGCAGATCAGGCGGGTCGGGCCTATTGTCCTGAAACAAGGAGAAATAATTTTCTAGGGGAAAAGTATGTCTTTTAGTCGAAAAGTGTCTCTATTAAGGACCCTTATAGGGTCCGCCTGGGTAGTGGCTAGCGACCACCCCTGTCGTTAAATGTCTTCGCTTCGGCAGTGTTTATAAAAAAAAACAGTATTATACGTACTGTGCCTTCTTCTTCTTCGGCCTCATCGTCACTTACCACCATTTGAGGTCAAACGCGGTTTTTAATTTTTATTTATAGCTTTTTTTTATTAAATAAGGAGAGCAGGCGAGGCGAGGCGATCTGCACCTGATGTTAAGTGGTCACCGTCGCCCATAGACATCTCACGTCACTATATTAATATTAGAGGGTTTTTGATGCGCGGCTAGCTTTGATGATTAAGATGCCTCAAGTGTCGGAAATTACGCTGGCTCTCTTATACCCTTTAAACCGAAACATAGGAATGCAAGCATCTCTGCTTCACGGCAGAAATAGATAAGAGGGTGGTACTACCCCAGGCGATCCTTCACATTAGGACATACCACTATAAACAGGTGTAAACAAAAAAATATATAGGTAGGTTAGTGAATTTTAAGGATCGTAAAAATTAAATAGCTGTCGACCTAATTTTAGTAAGTTCTAATGCTAAGGTCCTATTGACCTTAACAGCTTCACCGGGGTTTTGGGGGCGACAAAGTTTGCGCTCAACAATTTTATGAATATTAATTTAGTTATCTGTAATGTAACACTTGATTGAATTCGAAATTTGAAAGTTATTCCAGTGTTATAAACTTGAAAGTTATTCCACTAGGAATATTTTAAAAAAACATCAGTAAACTCTTTCAGGGCCTTTGTACATTAATGTTTGGAATGTCCAATGTATAATGTAATTAGTGTAATAAAGAATAAAATAAATAAATAACCTATATAATAGAGCTGTCAAGCCGCCACTACTCTTTTATAATCTGTGTCATGAAAATAGAGAGAAAAATTGGTCACAAAATATTCCACCATGTGGAGCACTCCATTCATTGTACCAATTCCTGGTCGGTCTTTAAGTGCTGTTTCACTAGACGGATTTTAATGACGTAGATTCAGAGGGCCGTCTAAATTTACGCTCTACTAACGGACGTTTTGACGAAACCCGCCTCTGTGTTTCTGTTTGTGTGTACTAAACGTGGGAATAGAAAAATATACAGCTGTGATTAGGTTCGTCTTCTAAGTTCGAGTTCATAATGGACACGTATTATTAAAATACGTGGTTATATTTTTTATTTATTGAAAATCTACATAATTATGTTAATTTTTTTACATTCACAGTGTAACAAAAACCGATATAGGTTTGTTAAGAACACTGACAGACCGTCGACGGTCGCAGCTTTACAATTTTCATATATATTTAAGACACGAATAGCAACACCCAATGAAGGTGCTTCATGTGCCAGTAAGTACGCGGGCACTCTTACCTTCAAATCGGAACAGAGAAATGCAAGCGTTATTGTTTCGCAGCGGAAATAGATAAAAGGAATGACTACCCCAGGCTGACTCTACACGAGTCACACAGTTCTGCAACGGTCTCACAGTCACCACATTCAACAGTGTACAGTGGTAGACACATCAAGTTATACTCTGTGGAACCCTGTTGCAATAAATACCAACCTATACCCCTACAAGGATCAATTGGCATTTGCAGGGGGCGCCGTACACAGCGAACTGTCAAGAAGTGACTTTTGACTAGATGGCGGCGTTAGTTCCGATTTTTCCCACGTGCCAAAATATCCTTGTCGGATTGTATTTGTTACGGTTCCTTGACATACATATGAACATAATATTTTCATAAATATATTGACCCGCGACAATCAGTATATTTATTTCCCTGAACAATTCCCTCAAAGAGTCCCTGCAACGTAGATTATATAAGTGTGTTTCCCTTTTGTTTCTATATGTTATAGTAACGCATTCTAATTGCATATTATTTATTTCAGGGCGCAATAGATCTGCAGGCCATTCAGTTTCCGCATCACGCAGGAAGGCAGGTCCATAAAGCCACTCTTTTTCCAACAGAGAACAGTCGTGGGACTCTCTAGCAATATCGGTACAGAATACTTAATAGTAACTAAGTAGTTCCGGCATAGAACAAAAGTTATCGACATATCTCATAAGATTAGCAAGCTGAAGTGGCAGTGGGCCGGTCACATCTGTCGCAGAACCGACAACCGCAGGGGTAGACGAGTTCTGGAGACCGCGTTTGGGCAAACGTAGTGTGGGACGAGCGTCGCTGCTAGATGGAGCGATGATCTGCTCAAGGTGGCTGGCAGCGACTGGATGAGAAGAGTCGAAGATCGGGCTCAATGGCGCGCCCTGGGAGAGGCCTATGTCCAGCAGTGGACTAGAGTAGGCTGCTGATGATGATGATACTTAATAGTACAGGTAATTTTGGCGAGATTTCGCTTGGTAGGTACATATAACCACTCGTTTATGTTTGAAAGCTCTTCTATCTCGTTCAACACCCCTGTCACTCCCCTCACGAAACACTTATCTCTTAGTTTGCTCATGATGTTTTCCTTATTAATCATAACTCATAAGTTACTTACTTACTTAGTTAAGACTAATAAGGAAAACATCACCATCACCGTACCAACGTAAGTTACAAAAAAGGAAAAAACTTTTCATTGGTAAGTATACTCGTATTGACCGGGATATAATCCCAACCTCCCTAGGATACCACTGACGCCCTCTCACTTTTAATGTAAGGAAAATTTATTTAATAAAAACCGTAAACAAAAATAAATGTTTATCTTTCGCGTCGGTTAATTCTAGCTTAATAATGTTTTTTCTTTGTTTAATGTCTGTTTTCCGTTTCAGGAAAGTTTGTAAACCTACTTACCGTGTTTTTAAAAAGCCTATTATATACTTATTTTGTTATAGCCATTGAAGTGGAAAATTAAGTTGGCAGGTTTTATAGCTTCTATTTCATTACAACTTTACTTACCTATTTCATTACGTACATTTACCGACTGCTCTAACGGTGAAGAAAAACATCGTGAGGAAACCTAACCAGGCAAAAATGGGGAAAGTAATGGGAAAGCACCTGATTAAACCTGTCAAGATGACACAATAGACCTGTCAAGATCGTTCTGCGTGGTTAGAAAATTTTTCGACGAAACTTATCGATAAAATAAACATTCGCACAAGAAAACTCTCGATTAAACGTCATCGATGAAATGGGTATCGATAAAAAGTTTTTCGAATGGCGTAGGGAACCCGAATGATACGATTCTCATCAATGAGTAAACGACTAAGTGAATTTTGTTTGTTAAGTTTCGATCTAGTGTTTATTACAATTGACCCTAATTACAAATGTACTGCGAGGATGGTTTCTTTTAGTGATATTTTATAGAAGACCAGACCAGTCGAGCATAGTAATTGGACTTAATAATAGATTAGTGTTGGGTGTACACAAAACACTCAACGGCTACTACCCACAGGATATTTAATATTTATGGTTACCTACTTCTTTTTGGTAAACGCAGGAAGATACGAAAGCTAGGTAAAGGGTAAAAGTATAGTTTCCTTCGAGCTGTCATTCTACGGCTACGGCAATGACTTATTATAGGTAGGTATAGATGATGTTAGGTACTTCTACAACCTAAAAAATTAAAGTGGTATCTTAAATTTAACACTGGCGTTCTTATTTTTAGTTAAACTCACCGGGGGCGGAGGTCGGTGATTCATGTAGGGATGTACAGCGTTCCTAGATCCCGGAATCCGGACCTGAATTCCCGGAAATTCGTCGGGATCGTCTCGCCTCGCTAGACACGCGCAACCGCGCGTCATTAAAAACACCAATAATAACACGATCAATTTCTGTACACGCTTTTCAACGCACATTTCCCGGAGTTTCCGTAACAACTAAAGTAATTGTTTGGATAACGTTGTTTCACAATCGATAAACAACTGACTATTCACTAGCACGATGAATCAAATCCGATATGTTGTCTAATTTAGCATGTTTATTCTCAGCTTGTTAACAGGGAGGGAACGTTTTTCATAACAGTGATTGAAAGGGGGAAACATGTGGCCCGTTCCGTAAATAATATATGAAGTGTTTAGCTGATTAAGTATGAGTACGTACTTAATATTCGAACGGTATCAATTTTGAGCCAATCTATTGATAATAAGCGTCGAGCACAGAAGCGATGCTTATGTATACGACGAGATAAGATAACCGATTTCGTAAACTCTAGCTATATAAACTGAACTAAAGGCCTTTGTTCAATCAAACGGTCAATATCCAATCAACATCGATTTGCAAATATGCAGCGTAAACACACAATAATTTATTTGAATAAATAGGAAACGAGTTGTACGAAGGGTAAGATAGCCATGTAATTACTGGCATATGCAGTGAGGCGCTCTACAGGACTTCGAAAACCCCTCTAATAACATTTAGTGAAGTGAGATATCAATAGGCGACGGTGACCTACCATCAGAAGGCCTGTTTGCTCGTCTGCTCTCATTATACTAGAAAAAAATTTGTTTGTAGGAAGCATAAATTAATATAAGTATTTTAAATCACAGATAAAACGAATACTTACATAACTTGTGGGAATAGTCTCTACACTTGTTGCTTCGATAGACGTGGAGATAATTTGATTGTCCTCTAGGGACAGTATGCCCGAATACTCCGGGATTTCCGTGGGCAAATTCTCCGGGATTGCCGTCGACCGTCGCAGGAGTTCCGGGATTAAATTCAGCATATTTTTCCCGGGTAAAAGGGATATTCCGGGGTTGGACCGGGCGTTTTTTCCCGGCCACAGGAATATAACACAACACAGTGAAAATTGCCATTTCTTCATGGTTATTTCACATTATTAACACTTCACTTGAATGCATTGTTTTTCACTTTATTCACTAACACTCAATTTTAATCTAAGAAACATATTCGTTGCCATTATAGGAATTCTAAAAAGTGTTCGTATAATTTTCTAGTTAAGTTTTTCTATTGTGATATGTTTGTAATAATAGGTAGGTATATTTCGGTACAGTTTCTAAAAAAAACGTGTATAAACTTCCTCGTCACACATGCGATATATGATAGTGATAACTGATAACTGTTATCAATACTTAAGTACATTTAATAATATTAACGAATTATTAAACGCTGAGGAAAATATGATTAGAGAAGTGCGTAAAATATAATAATAAAGATAATATGATAATGAAGGTACTATTATTTTAGTTTTTGAATAACAAGACTTTGAAGAGTTTCCATGGTAGATGGTACATACATACATAACTTCACGCTATATTCCTTGCGGGGTAAGCAGATAGAATGGAGCGCCACGAATCTGTCTTGGCACGCCTCTCTTGCGTCCTCTACAGTCATTCGTTGTTTCACGCATGCTCGCCGCTGGGGTCGCTTTGTATATTAAAATCTATGAGCACTCCATTAATCTGATCTTAAAAGGTCAGTGTAGAATCTTTCATACCCATAATTTTAAATTAACTTTTAATTTCCTAAGAACTATTTTCAGATGCTTTAGTTGACTATCTATCAATCTGACGGAAGATGGTGATGAAATATTATTACCTATAATATAGTTAGGTAATAAGTACCTATGTACTTAACCTATGATTTATTTTAACTGGTGTAGTGCCATAACAAATGGTTTTCAATTGCCATGATGATGTATATATGACTCAAATATCTAAAGAAATACAAGTTAACACATAATACTAGGTTTAAAGTTCCATAAATTGTAATTATGGGGTAGATATGAAAAAAGAATTATGTCGTTATGCGTAGTATTTCTTATAAATTTAGTTGCAATGGAGTCATATACCGGAGCACAGCGTGCATTTTGTGTACGAGCTTACTATCAAAACAATAATTCAATAATAACTGCGCGTCGGTTATATCGCGCGGAGTTCAATTTGCGAGGCGTTAATTTATCTCCCAGTGCAAAGGTTATTAGAAAATGGGTTCAGACATTTGAGGCTACGGGATCGACAGTAAAAAATCCTGGTTCCGGTCGTCCACGAGAAATAAGAGAGCCTGAAGTCATTCAAGAAGTGCATGAGTCAACAAGACAAGATCCCACACTTTCACTGCGTAAGCGTAGTCAAGCCCTAAACATCCAAACATCTTTACAAGAGTTTAGAGGTTACAATTCGGATACATTTTTCCAGCAGGACGGTGCCAGATCTCACACGACTGACAGGCCAATTAGAGCCCTGAATGAGTTGTTCCCAGGAAAGCTGATTACAATAAAGGGCAACATTAAATGGCCCCCCAGGAGTCCGGACTTGAGTCCAATGGATTATTTTTTATGGGGTTACCTCAAAAGTCAAGTTTACAAAAATAAGCCGACAACCTTAACTCAGTTGAAGGACAATATTGTAAGTGAAATAAGGATACTCACTAATGGTTTATGTGAACGTGTAATAGGTAATTTACGGTCACGACTTGAACAGTGCCAAAATCGGAATGGACGTCATTTAGACAACATAATTTTTGGTTACTAATTTTTCCAAATCGTGTACTTTTAGATAGTAATAAACCAATTACAGAATAGAACCATTTTCATTTATGATTTTAACATCTAAACTGGGAATGCCCTTTTTGTTCACCCTGTATAAACAGGAAGGTATTGTATAGGCAGAAAATTGAGATAGCATAGAGATCTAGGTTGTCTGGAAGAGATCGCTCTTAGCGATAAGACCGTCTAAATTGTACTTCACTATTTTCTATCAGTTGTTTGTTGTTTTCTATTTGTGCAAAGTGTATTTTACTTTACTTTATGTTAAAATTGAGTCGTCTTTGAACTCCAACTAAAAACCTCTGACACATGTTCCATTGCTTTATGTACCTACTAATGTTGACACATCAAAGGTAGCTAAGCATTTAAAGGTTTCCCAAATCAAAGGATGAAAAGGATTTCCCGCTGAACCTTTTCCGGGGGTCTAAAGCCTTTCTCTCGATGGAAATAGGTTGTATCGAAGTAACCTTTGTACGCTGGCTTTTAAACGTTGAGTATAGATCTATACTCAAAAAACCTGCCTATTTTATGAAGCATGAATAATTAAACTTGAAAACAAAGCAGTAATGCAACATTACTGTGTTTAGGTTTTAGGCACATGAGGCATTCTATTCAAGACCTCAAGGTTAGCAGAGCATTGAAAACCCTCTAATAACTTCAAACTTTAGGTGAGATGTCTATGGATGACGGTCACAACTTATCTGAGGAGCTCGTAGCCTCGAGCACGGTCCGAAAGTGATCGTGCAGGTTAAGCGACGTTGGCGCGGTCGGTACCTGGATGGGTGACCGCTAGTGGCATATTTCATCTTTCATATGGAACAGCCTGCCGGCGTCTGTATTTCCCGAAACCTACAACCTTGGGATTTTTAAGGCCAGAGTGAATAGGCATTTACTGGACCCGCATGCTCCATCGTCGCTTACCATCAGGCGAGATCGAGGTCAAATGCGGGTTTAGTAGTAAAAAAAAAGCTCCTCCGTGCCTCGGAGAGCACGTTAAGCAGTCGGTCCCGGTTGTTGTCGTTCGTCAGCAGTCGTTAAGCCATGTCAGATGCATACGGGCGGCCTGAACAACTCTGACAAATAGGTTGGCCACTAACCATACGATAAGCAAGCAAGCAACAACTTACCATTAGGTGGGCCGTTTGCTTGTCTGTTCTTATTATAAATCCTGACTATTGGAACATAAAAATCCTGTTAAGAAGGGCGCCATTAGTAGTTTTATAATATGGAGTTAGCAATACTCATACTCATACCATTTATTGCTTTTCATGTGTTACAATTGGTCTTAAAAATGTATATTATCTGGTCATACATGAAACCCTGAGTAGGGCACCGCAATATTAAATAAGAGACTATAATATATTATAATAGTAATAAATGCTAACGAGATAAATTGAATTAAATGTCAAATGAATAAAAATATAAAAAATGAAAATATAATATAATATGAAAAAATGGTACCATTAATTTCGCAACAAGGCGAGGGTAATAAATAACCTTGAATATAAAAATATTCTTGGTCAGGGAGACCAGACTAACTTCCTAAAGTCGAACATAACTGCGAAAGTGAAACCTCTCGTCGGTCCAAATTTAGATTTAGACGAGTGACAATAAGTGTTTATTGAATCTCTCCCAATTTGTGGAATGAGAGAGAATTGAATTGTATCAGGGTCGGAGAAAGACGTTTAGGATAATTAGCTTTCTCAGAATGTCAAGACGATAAATAAAAATTCATCTGAAATGTTTTTGTTAACATCATTGTGTTTTGTCCTGTTGGAACAGAAGAACATGTATATTTATATGTACATCATAATCAGTGATCGGAGTAGGTAGAGCTCTTTCGGGTCAATTTCCTCAAAGGTTATATTTGTACGGATATGATTTCGGGATCCCGTTTTAAGTTGCTACAGTCTGTCTTCTATTGCCGGCTAGCAGGGTTCTAGGACAGTGCGCAGATGAAGTAATAGAAGAATTGGTTGTTAAATAATATATTTTAAGGAAAAGAACACATAGTAGGTAACACAGAAAATAGGTAGTAGGAAATAAGAGTGAACGGGAGACGTCCGTTCGAGACGAAATACAGATAAAAAAGTGAAAGTACATATAAAACAATGAAATTAATGGAATAATGAAATTTAGAAATGGAATGGGAATATGATTTTCAATTTAAATGAAGAAATGAAGATGCCAATACGAAATGAGATGAGATAAACGCTAACGATGAGGTTGAAGTTGATGGCAAGGAGGTTGATATGGACGATGAAGTCGACATCGTTACAAAGTTATCGAGAAAATGTTGTAAATTACTTTTATAAACCTCGCCCTTACTCGGCGGATTACGATTTTTTTAAAATTGTGAACTTACGAAGAAGTTAAAACACTACCATAGGAACACTAGCGCCATGAATCTTAAAAAAAATTATTTCGCCACCAATCTTAAATGTGTATCAAAACAAATATAACGTTAAAAATCTAAATAATATATTTAAACAATCCCGGAAATCCCGGGATTATTGGGCATACTTATCCATATTCTGACCGTATGTGGCAAATACCAAAAACAGCTCTACCTACTCCGATCACTGATCATAATATATTAGTATTTATAGACTAAGCTCTTCTCATGTAGTTTAGCTTTAAAATATATATAATTTAAATAAAATAAGATAAGTTTGTAATAGTGTAAATATTCGATGATTCATTTGTAATAATAAAATGAGATGTATGAAAAAAAATTATAAATGTATAATATAAAAATAATAAATGCTAAATCTATAATAAGTATTTATATGTTTATATATTATGTACAATATACTTAATATTAGTATGCATTTTTTAAAAGATTTATGTATATGTATTTTTAATATGTATTATGAATAGCTATTTATATATAATATAATAACAACTTCCATTTTATATGCGTCTACCTAAACTTTTCTGCATAACCCCATGGTTAGCTGGTAGAAAATGCCGCAAGGCATTAAGCTCGCCTCATGTACACCGTTTTTGTATGCATTAAAGTGTAAATAAATAAAAAAATAAAAGGAAAATTCCTCGTCTTCAGATTGATCTGACCAAGTAGAAGGAAAAAAAATGCGGACCGACTCATCGGACATAACGATATGGCAACGCGGAATACACTGTCAATGTGCTGTCAAAAAACGAGACAAGTATACGTGAAGTAGTCGATAGATGGCAGCACGCGTCAGTTAGCGCGCGCTATGGTTTAGATTCTCAAATTATATATGGTGTAACTAAACTTATTTAACTCCGTGTGAATAGTATCCACTAAGATCCAATTTTTGTAAGTAAGCGCACTCTGTTTGTTGGCTGAGTTTGCGCCTACCTGTCTACTACCTGCGCAAGTTCCTTACTTAGTTATTCCGCTGTCACAGCGACCCGAAGTGGATCTTGGCCTCCGATACCAAAGAGCGCCATCGCTCTCTCTCTCTTGCAGTCTCGAGCCAGTCAGGCGCCCGGAGCTCACGCAGATCCTTCTCCACTTCATCGCGCCAACGGTATCTGGGACGTCCGTTAGGGCGTCCCACATACGCTCGTTTAACTGCCCGATCCTCCCCCATCCTAGTGACGTGTTGGAGCCATCGGAGTCGACAAATTCCAAGTTTATTTATTTAAATAATGTTCAATGTTCATTTGTTGCTGTAAAGTATATATTATACCCACATTACATCCTACATATAGGTAAATAGTTTAATTGTACGAGTAGTTCAAATATTTTCTTATCTCTGAATAATGGTATATATTATACCTACATTACATCCTACATATAGGCAAATAGTTTAATCGTACGAGTAGTTCAAATATTTTCTTATCTCTGAATAATGGTATATATTATACCTACATTACATCCTACATATAGGCAAATAGTTTAATCGTACGAGTAGTTCAAATATTTTCTTATCTCAGAATAGAGTCTCGCTGGTCTAATTTGTGGATTAGTTTTTTAATAAAGTTCACATCACACTTTAGTAAAAAAAAAGTCCAAAATTTGGATTTAGTTTGGCCGAATTTGGCTCTTACGCAATTTACTTACATAAAATAATACTGTTCTTAAAAGTACTCAAATTTTGACGGTCGGATAGGAAAAGGAAAATTCCTCGTCAGATTTATCTCATCAAGAGGAAAAATATTCCTCGAGGACCGACTAATCCGACAGAAATGCGTGCCTATGCATATAATAACCTTGTTCAAAGTGTGTCTTTAATAAATTATCCACATTGTAAGGGCAACAATATTATTACCAAGAATAACAACACTTCATTTAAGCCAAATACATACCTACCTACTTGATTGTCTTGTGAGATGAAAGGAGAAAAGGGATGTCTGTAAGACGGTTTGATATTCAACACAAGCCTTACAAAGTACGTTTACTGAATATTTGGGTACCTTATAATTCAAAGAATCCCTCGTTAAACTGACATGGGCAGTGGAAATTATATGCGTTTAATAGCAGATTTGAAACAAAGCTATATAAATTCTTCCTTATAGTTGTATACTTCCTGATGATGGTTGTGATCATTCTATAGAATTAACCTCTTTTTTTGGAAGATTTTGAGTTAAAATAATGAAATACTGCGCTAACCCTACACACCATACCAATCTGGAATAAATCATACTTATTTATTCCTGACGGATTTTTTTTATCTATTTGTTTTTTGAGGCTTTGTCGGACACCAGCCTCATAGGGAAACACAAGTTCTCAATCGCTACACTGCTGAGACGGCGCCCGAAATATAATAGCTGAACAGTTTGATCGCTGTTTCAGAAAAAGTGCTTAAGTGTGTAACGATGTCGACTTCATCGTCATATCAACCTCCTTGCCATCAATTTCAACCTCATTGTTAGCGTTTATCTTACCTCATATCGTGTTGGCAACTTCATTTCTTCATCTATATTTTCAAAATTCAAATCATATTCCCATTCCATTTCTAAATTCCATTATTCCATTAATTTCATTGTATTTACTTTCTCTCTGTATTTTTTCCTCAACGGACGTTTCTCCGTTTTATAAAATTGTCTCCTACTCTCTATACCTCTATTTTCTACTATTGTTTTTTTTATTTTTTTTTATTAAATAAGGAGAGCAGACGAGCAAACGGGCCACCTGATGGTAAGTGGTCACCATCGCCCATAAACATCTCACTTCACTTTATTAATATTAGAGGGTTTTTGATGCGCTGCTAACCTTGAGGACTAAGATGGAGTGCCTCATGTGCCGGAAATTACGCTGGCTCTCTTACCCTTCAAACCGAAACACAGAAATGCAAGCATTTCTGCTTCACGGCAGAAATAGATAAGAGGGTGGTACCACCCCAGGCGATCCTTCACTTTAGGATCTACCACTACCACTACTACTACTGTGTTGTTCAGTTCCTGATAAATATAATATCTACTATTATTACTTCATCTGTACAGTGTCCTAGAACCCAGCTAGATGGCACCTAGAGGGCAGATTGTAGCAAGTGGGACTTAAAACTGTACTTATCAGGCCATTACTAAATAAATAAATAATAATACATAAATTACGCCTCTCCTCATCACCCATCAAGCGCTGTCTCTGGGCCGCCGTACGACCTCGCTTCGCCAACAACCAAGAAGTGATACCCGTCGTTTATCTGTTACAAATACTACAAAGCGGAGAGTCAGTTCTGACAACGATAGAACTTGTTTGTTTGATGTGGGCGGATCAAAGTCGTAATTTTACTATGGTACTATCAACAAACCAGTTTAGATGGTGAACCTGATTGTATAATCTTGTACCCTTTTCCTATGAACTCTTTTCCAAAATGTGTTTCCATTTTTCCAAGCTCAAAATTCCTAAAAATTCGTCCAGTATTGATAATTTCTTTTGTGGAGACAAATTTTGAACAAAACCAACTATTCCTAGTACCTGCTATTCTTATAGAAGCATGGGCGCCGACAGGGGGGTGCCAGGGGATCTTGGGATCAACATGATACCTATGGTCCTATGGTTACTGAAATGAAAAACCTATTTTATGATAATTTTATATTATAACTTAGCGACGCTAACACGTAATGTCTTAAATAATTACACTTATTAATTCTGTGTGTCATGGCACTAATCTACAATAAAAAAATTAAAGGCCCCCTTTGTTTTTTTGCCGGCACCCATGTATATAAGCTTTACTCCTATATAAGAAGAAGAAGATAAACACTTTATTGCCACACAAAAAAATACATATTTAGTTCACTCCATAATACTATTGGCAATAGGCACCTGGCTCAGCTAATGCTTGAGTGAATACACTTGCGTGTAAACACAGCGCTGATTTTCAGTCAGAAAATGGATCTATAGATCGAAAAATAAAAATAAATAAATTGATCTATATTCTATAGATCGTCAGAAAACGGTACAGTAGCTTTGTTACGTATAACGAGCAGATTCTATCTGTTTATTTACTCGCGGGCTCACGTCACGCGCGTCCAAACTAACGTAGAGTTCGAGATGTATGGTTCATTAACGTCATACAACATTCAACAGAGCTATGTACGTACGTCTTGTCTTACACGTATTCTTGTCTTATTATACAGGTTGTACCTAATAAATCCCCCTATAAAGCTTAACCCCTTTTACCCCCCGGTGTGTAGTATCTAAGAAGGTATTTTATAACTAAACAATGTGCACATTGTTATATTTCTAAGAGGTCTAGGATAGAACTTTAAGATTTGCACAAAAAAAATCTTTTCGTCGATATTTCTAGTCATGGTTAGTGGTAATCTATAATCAATGTTCGGTTTGACTTGACATTGTTCGGTGAGAATTAACCCCTGAGACATTTCAAAGCCGCCAGGGGAACACCTGAATGGATTACAAACTCAGACCAGCTTGGTAACAGGTTTCCCTTCAAGGCAACTATCCCCTAATCAGAGTTTTTCTGGGCTCTGATACGGTCTAACGACTACTGTCGGACGCCAGCAGCCGGGGCCGACAGTTTAACGTGCTCACCGAGGAACGGAACGGCAGGCCTGGTACTGACTGACACAAAGAACTT
Organism: Hofmannophila pseudospretella; assembly: GCA_947369225.1. Classification (NCBI taxonomy): domain Eukaryota; kingdom Metazoa; phylum Arthropoda; class Insecta; order Lepidoptera; family Oecophoridae; genus Hofmannophila; species Hofmannophila pseudospretella. The sequence continues at coordinate 3,656,584 of OX376324.1, forward strand.
TGATATACCTAATTATCCACAGGAACTTACTAAACCCTCTCTTACAATATTTAACCTTTTTGTACAGAGAGCGCCCAACGTTGCACGATTATTTATGAACTCGCAATTAGGCTACGGGCGCCTAATTTGTCCCCTTTCCTTTTTCCCCTAATTCCCCTTTTTATCATTACAAAATTTGTATTAGATACTTATTACAAAATTATTTTGCTATAATTTAAAATCTTATAGATTAAACGAACAAAAATTAATTTAGTTATAATATTTAAAATGCTAAAAATGTAACTTTTAAAGTTTAAGAAGCTATTGTAATTCATGTTATAATATAATTACCATTCATTTTAATAAGTTTCCGAATGGCATGTAGACCGGTGAAATATAATATTTAAGACTTCATGTTATTTATGTAATTAATCATAATTAAGTATAAGATTTAAAAACGACTTTGGAAAATGAATAAAAAAAAGAAAATTCAGTTATAGATACTGAATACTCCTGCCGGCTTCGTTACAGCCTGTATACGAGTATCATATCCAATCAGTTCTCTCTCATTATCAAAGCTACTCGCGTGCTCCAAGTCTAATCATAATCCTAATACTCGTATATTATAAAGCATTGTGTTTTTGGTAGTTGGGTGAGAAGATGAGCAAGATTTCTTTTATTTTTAGCTTGCTATGGGTTTCAACTCGTTTAGAAAATAATTAGGGAATGATTTTATATTATAAAATTTACTATAAAACGTATGTAGGTATATATTCGTAAAGACACGTGGAATAGAATACATACTTACATATTACTCAGTTGCTACGTAGATGATCCGTACGTACGAAAGGCGATTTCAATTATTTTTACGTTGGATATGAAAGGACAGGCGTATTCTAAAACGTATCTAAATCTTAATACCTAATTATTAAAAAATTACACAAAGTATATTTCTAATTGACGAACATTAATACCTACTCTGTGATATTAATAAGTAATTAACCGACAAAAAAGATCGATTTTTCTGCTCCGAATTATAATATTCTAAACTGTACCTATTAGAATTATTTTATAATAACAGCCATCACAACACCGATAATATTTATAGGTAGGTAAGTAATTCAATTTATAGAACATCACCAGTCATCACAAACACTTAATCACTATGAAAAAATCGTATGTCGATTGACTGTGTAGGCCGATTGTTTGGGCGGCGCGGAACATTTGGGCGGCCCGCCCAGACGACAGCCGCGCGTATACTGGCGGGATCCACGTGCCGGATCCTGCGGGGTTACCATTGTCGCCTTAATATTTAGTCTTAACCTTTCCCGCGATTGGAATCCTACACTTCTAAGGGCCAGAAGTGTTTTGGTAGTCTAGAATTTAGAGATTAGATTAGAGAGTTTGATAGGCCAAAATAGAAAAAAAAATACAAAAAATTATACTAGCGAATGGCGATGCTATGAACGAAACGTCAACAAATATCAAACAATATACACGACCAATGACTGCGGACATTAGTGTACCCCCGGCGGTGTACGGCGGTGTAAGGCGGTGTACGGCGGTGTACGGTGGTGTACGGCGGTGTACGGCGAACATTTCGCAATGTTCGGGAGTACGGAAAACACATTGACGAGTTAAAAAAGCTGTAACATTAAGGACGTTTCTTGCAACTCACGGTTGCTTGCTTGCTTATCGTACCTATGGTTAGTGGCCAACCTATTTGTCAGAGTTGTTCAGGCCTCTGACATGGCTTAACGACTGCTGTCGAACGACAACCGGGACCGACTACCTAACGTGCTCTCTGAGCCACGAAGGAGCTCATATGAAAAATACCACTAGCGGTCACCCATCCTGGTATCGACCGCGCCAACGTTGCTTAACCTGCACGATCACTTTCGGACCGTGCTCGCAAGTAGGCTACTAATAAGAGTTCGCGGTAAGAGTTCCATTATGTATTGTCTCTACATGGAAAAGAAGCTTCGTAAAGTGCAACGCAATCGGTCATAGTTATGCTAGTATCTACATGTCCATAGCACCTACCAGAAAAACTTTTCGAAATTTTTTTTCCTCCCTTCGATCTACTCGTACATCTCGATAGTTGCATTGTATGGCCTTATGAAGAAGAAGAAAAACCCTTTCTTGCCACAAAAAAATAAAAAAATACATATTTAGTTCACTCCATAATACTATTCGCACCTGGCTCAGCTAATGCCTGAGTTATATCTATGCTATAGACACTATAGAATAGATATTACAGGCCAGTGACTTATGGAGATTAAGGCTTACACTGTCGCCAATGACCTTGAGAGTTTGACCTTCAGCGTCTAGAAGTTTACAGCTTTGAACTCGTGCCGAAGACAAACTTCGCAAAACCCTGCAGATATAATCTCCATATACACAAGCTTCTTTTTCTTCTTGCTCTGTTTGTTTGTCATAAGGTTTTTCTCCCGCGCTTTTGTGGCGTCCACGTCAGCGTTGTTTCGATTTGTCTTGCAAATTGTTTTACAGTAGTGCTTTTCTAGTAAGAATGGTGTTTCTTGCAAGAAAAACTTCGACAAGATGTGAATAATGTGTGGCACAGTGAAGTAAAGTCAAATAAGACGCTGCAGCCCGATCCGTACTTGGCTGGATTTTGAAGAGCCACACTGAATGAATGAATGAATGAATACTCTACTGCGTCCGGGACGCCTTCTTATTTGGTTCGGATGGCGCAGAAGCGTGGAAGATTCTCCCAGATAGCATTGAAATGTGTCACACCAGCATTTTAATGAAGACTTGAAAGAGTTGTTTACATCAGACATGGCTGTATGGGCTCAGTTCCCTTTGCCTTAAAAAAACAACAAATTATTTGTCATAAATGACAACATCAAAATACGATGGAACCTTGTCATATCAACAGTGCTTAGTATCGTATGGTACTGTCGTGGGGTTAGACAAGGTTATATCGTACATTGCAGTTGGATTTTGTATCACATAATTTTTTGAGTCTGATTTTGTACAATCGCGATTAGAAATTTGACGGAAAGCTTTTTTCAATCCTGTGCGAGGTTCTTTTTCTGAAACAGGTGTTCCACTCTGACCAACTAAACCGACCAACTACTGAATTGTTTTAAATACCTATTTGGTTTACCTTTATAATGAACCTCTGTATTGTAGAGTGTAGATCAAATAAAGAATTTCTACTCTATTCTATTATTTTTAATCTAAATACTTAAATTGTCGTTGAAACACAAACACACGATAATTGTAAAGTTGTAAGTACTTATCTATTGCTGTAAGGAGCTTTTTTTTAGCTGAACAACAATAATTGAACAAAAATTGTTCAAACACAAACCTTGATAGAAGTTTGAAGTATGTATGTACAAAATATTAACTTATAGGATCAAGCCGTTGTCGCGATGTCACGCCTCGTCAGGCTTAGAATTCATAGGTTCTTTCTATCACGCGACAAATGTCTTAGGGTGGTATATCGAGAAGCTTACTATTCTTTTTATGAGCCGAAAATTATTGGGATCTTGCATTTCTAAGAGTTTCTCCCGCGCTTTTGTGGCCTCAGCTTTGTTTCGTTTTGTCTTGCAAATTGTTTTACTGTAGTGCTTTTCTAGTAAGAATGGTGTTTCTTGCTCGAAGAACTTCGACAAGGTGTGAATAATGTGTGGGACAGTGAAGTAAAGTCAAATAAAACGCTGCAGCCTGATCCGTACTTGGCTGGATTTTGTAGAGCCATACTGCGTCCGAGACGCCTTCTTCTTTGGATCGGATGGTGCAGAAGCGTGGAAGATTCTCCCAGATAGCATTGAAATGTGTCACACCAGCATTTTAATGAAGACTTGAAAGAGTTGTTTTCATCAGATATGGCTGTATGGGCTCAGTTCCCTTTGCCTTAATAAACCAAACAACAACTGGCATTTTTAGACGTATTTTAACGTTGCAATATATTCAAAACGCACCTTTTAATTACAGTCCATTTTATTCTGTATGAAAATTCAAATACCTTTGCCTCGTTTTTTTTAATAATTCCATGTATTACAACTTCTAAACACATGCAAAAGAAAACAAATCATTTTGTTCTTACATTCTTTTATTTGAATTTTCCATGCACCGTTTCCCGGTAATTATTTTATCAATGGGCCCGTTTTTCGACCAATCAGAAGTCGAATAAAGATTCCGCGCCAGAATTGAAATGTCGCGCATGCGCGCGAGACGAAGAAGAAAAATTTGAAACTAATTGCTGTATTTGGTTTGGAGGCATTTTGAAGTTTTCATCAATTTTATAAGATTTTAAAACAATTTTGTGGATTTAATTAGAATTATCCCCAGGCAGAGAAATGTGCATTCACGTTGATCTATGAATACAGGTACCTATCATTACACATGTTTGTTATTTGAATCCGGCAAAATCTACATAGCAATTACATACTAAAATCCATTACCAATTACAGGACATTGATACGGTATTCACGGGTGGAGAAATTACATTCATTTTCATAAAATATTTAAGAAATTAGGTAGGTATGGTATTTATATTTATAGTGGTATTACTAATTTTGTTTGAGAAGTCGTTTTTAACCCTCGTTCCCTTTTCCAGGGCAGCGGCGGGATGTTCCATACGTTTGAAGGAGCCGGGAGTTTCTAGATTTATTTTCAAGTTTTAAGTTTCCATATTATTGTTTTACTGGAGGAGATTTTATGAAAAGAAAGAAAGAGTTTATTTCAATACATACAAAAGATGAAAATGATGTGAAGTTTTTGGAAGATCCGTTTTTCTAATTGAGAGGATTTTGTTTATGTTTTCATATGAAATGTTTTTCTTGCGAGAAGAATTTGTTTACGTTTATTGTTGAAAAGAGTTTTAGAGTTTTTATTTGGAAGAGTTGAGATATGATTTCATCAGTTGTTTCCATAGTGTTATATCATTAGAAGTTCAATTAAAATTAATTTCAAGTTTCAAAATACTTTCATGTTTCATGTTTCACATTTCAGAAGAGTTTGAGTAGCCCATAGAACAGTTTTTAAAATTTATTGTTTATTAGTAGATACTGTATTATGAAAGTACTGTAGATATGTGTTATGAAACGTTTCATATTTCTAAGATTAATCAGTTAGTTTAAGAGGTTTTTTTACCGTTATACAATTTCCGCTGAGTTACATTTTCCTTTTTGTTACTTTTTCTAAACATTTCTTTTTTCCACTGTGTTACTTTTTCAACTGTACATTTTCCACGGTGTTACATGATTGTTTTTAATCTTAATTTTAAGAGAGCGAGGTTTCCGTACCAATTAATTTAATAATTACGTACATTTTAAATGTAATATTTTTATTTTTTATTTTTCTTAAGTTTTACTTTTAATTTCATTTTGTTTTTACCGATCAGATGGCTCTATTACTCTAGCCGGGGTAGAACGGTCTGACACATTTTAAAAATGCCTTAATTAATTGATATTTTTTCGAATGGCGGCGGTAGTGTAGCTCATGCAGCCCCTGTTGCTCGAAACGTCCTTAGTTTCAGACTTCATTAAAATACATGCTATCCCTTTCTACGCCAGTCTAGATTTCTAGATAAATACGACGAGACTTAAGTAAACTTACGATTCTTCCCTTCTAAACTTCTTGCAACTCACGATTTGTCCCTAGAACATTTTCCAGAAAACTATCACACTAGAAACTGGATATTTACATATCTGAGCTGGAAACCTACCTATGTAGGGACTTAGTCGTATCAAAGTTTGCAGATTTCGTAGGTAAGTTTTATGCTTAATGGATTTTTGAAATAAAATGAATAATTTATCAGATTTTTACACATCTGAGCAGGAAACTTACCTATGTACTTACTCGTATTAAATTTACCCACCCGATAGTAGTTCACACACAGCACCTACATACCGCCCGCGCCGGCGCGGGCAGCGACCCGCTTCTGGCGCTTACACGCGCTATCGGCTTATTCCAGGCCGCTTCTCCCCGACCCCTCCCTCCCCAGCGACGTCCTAAGCCGAGGTCCGTACCCACCTGGGTGCCCTTAGGCAGTCGCTTCTTATAGTAGTTTTTAAGTCCTCCTCTAGGCTGGAGCGCATTTAGCGCTCGCCCCAAAAACCCCGGTGAAGCTGTAAAGGTCATTAGGACCAACAGCAATTATCAGTACGAAAAAAAAATAATTAAATTTTGCAGACTTCGTAGGTAAATTTAATACTAAATGGTTTTTTTTTTAAATAAAAAATAATAATTTATCAATAAAACTTTTATTTCGTTACAGAAAAAAAATGCACAGCAGTCGTAAAGACATCACAAGGTAAAAACATTACACTGGGGTAGAAGACTTCATACAATGATCGAACATTAAAACACTTATTACTAAGGAGCGGATTTGAAGTACCTATTATTGGATTTATATGGATATGACCAGTGCAATCTGTTATTCAAGTAACAAACAATACCAAATTGAAATAAAGGAAAATGGAGATCCAGCAGTGCATGTCTTTCGGCTGAAATAATGATGATGATGTAAAAGAAACTAGTTAGGTACTTAATGGAACGGATGAGATGCTTCATAAAGAACGTTAAAAAGTCATCTCCCTCCACGGCCGGCAACACACAAGCAATACCCCTGGTGTTGCACATGTCTCTAGGCGACGGTGACTACTTACCATCAGGTGGCCCGTCTGCCTGTTTATCGTAGCTAATTTATATATAATAAAGAGCGTTGCTGGCGTCGTGGCTAGGACGCCGGACTCCCGTGCGGTAGACCGAGTTCGAAACCAGGTAATGCCATGTACCAATGAGTTTACGGTTTTTTCGAAAACTTACGTACATTACCGACTGCTCTGACGGTGAAGGAAAACATCGTGAGGAAACCTGCATGTCTGAGGAGATTAAAAGTTTCCTAAGGCGTGTGAAATCCACCAATCAGCACTGGGCCCGCTCGGTGGATCATGGCCCGTACCCCCTTGTGCAAGGGGAGGCTTGTGCCCCAACAGTGGGGACATTAATAGGCTGATGATGAATTTGATGAATAGTTACTTAATGAAATATATGTCACATGTTATTTTAGATAACAAGTTGTTGACATAATAAATAGGTAGTATATGTTTGTGGTTTAATACTCCTTTAATGAGAATAACATTTATTTTTTATTTCACTAGTCATATGCATAGAAATCTAATAATGGCTACTGCAAATCCGCTCTTTTCTTATTACTACATCAGTCGACCAAACATCATAAGGCTACTTTTACCAGTTTTAAAACAAACCATTATTCTCAGAACACATTTAAGATGATCGTTTAGATTCCATTTTTTTTAACTTAATTTTATAAATACTGCAGGTCAGGAAGTTCTCTCAATGACGGCAAATTTTTTAATAGAGTCCATACTTATCAGCTATGATCGAAGTAGGTAGGGCTGTTTTTGGTACTTGCCACATACGGTCATAATATGGATAAGTATGCCCAATAATCCCGGGATTTCCGGGATTGAATAAATATATTATTTAGATTTTTAACGTTATATTTGTTTTGATACACATTTAAGATTGGTGGCGAAATATATTTTTTTAAGATTCATGGCGCTAGTGTACCTAAGGTAGTGTTTTAACTTCTTCGTACGTTCACAATTTTTAAAAAATCGTAATCCGCCGAGTGAGGGCGAGGTTTATAAAAGTAATTTACAACATTTGCTCGATAACTTAAAACGGGATCCCGAAATCATATCCATATTAATATAACCTTTGAGGACATTGACCCGAAAGAGCCCTACCTACTCCGATCATAGCTTATCAGATAGGATTTACTAAATGACAATACATAGATACAATCAGCATTGATAAACGAACATATTTTTTTTGGTAATACATCTGGGAAGATCGTAAAAACTTATATATGACATGGACGAATAAAAAACGGTGAAATATAGAGAAATTGTATAAAATGTAAAATGAAATAATAATAGAAAAAATCTGGATCTGGAAGCATCTGATTCGCGCTGTGGGGAGGCGAATTAAGGAGAGAGGAGGTGATCCGCGTGCCGGCCACTTTTTGGTACAGCGCATCTCCCTCGCCATTCAGCGAGGGAACGCCGCGAGTATTCTGGGTACTTTCGGCCAGGGGGCACTTCGCGGGGGGCTGTTTGACTGAAGTTATATTGTATAATTTTTGCCTAGTTATAGTATGACATTTTACTAATTCGTTTTTTTATTATCATATTGTAATTAATTAAGTTGACATTATTTGTAATTTAGAGTTATACAGAAATATAATACTTAAAATTCAAAAAATAGAAAAAAATTGTTAAAACATGTATAAACATAGTTTTCTATCAGATTCCTTATGTATTAATATTCTGTTAGAAACAGCATGTGTCGAAAAATAAATTCACTTATAAAATATTATGCATTAATAATCTTATTTATAGATTTTTTCGTATCTTATTATCTATTATTAGTTGTTAGTAGAGAATAAATTAAAAACAAAAATATACATTTGAAAAATTAAACGAACTTTGTTTCACAGTAGTGCGTACTTAATTTTGTGACCTATTATATAATATTGAAACAATAAGATCTTATTTCATTAGCATTTCTTTACATCTAAAATGGCAACACTGTATCACGTATATGGAATTTATTATCGATGTTGTCATTTCAAACTTGTATGCATATTTTCGTAAAATAAGATTTTATAGATATCTGTCTAATGAAGTTAGGCACAATATTTTAATAATATTACTATAACGATATTATTATCATTATAGGAATATAATGATAATAATATCGTTATAGCAATATAAAGATAATAATATCGTTATAGGAATATAATGATAATAATATCGTTATAGGAATATAATGATAATAATATCGTTATAGGAATATAATGATAATAATATCGTTATAGCAATATAATGATAATAATATCGTTATCATTTTCGAACTTCATGAACAGGATTCTGAGACTGTACTAGCTAGCACATGTACAGTGGAATACACATCAAGGAACCCTGTGGCAATGAATTTTAAAATTCCTTTGACATTAGGTTATGTTTCAAATAAGTAAAGCGACAAAGTACCAAAGAGCCTGATGAGTCATAGACCCCACGCTCAATATAAACGACTTACTCTTTACTCATATGAATCTTTGTGCATGAGAGAAAAGATAGACTAAACTCTGAACCGATCATAGACAAATTTACCGCACTAAGCTATGGCGCCATTGGCGATGCGTTGTCTAATTTTAGGAGAGCAGAGGTTGCTCTTATTATAAAGTCTGCTATTTCTACGAAGTATTCATTTTTCTTTAATGAATGGCTCCTGCTAGTGATTATAATTCCAACGTGGTGACACGTTTTAAATGTCAGAAATGGTCTGGTATTTTTGCCCCTTTGATATGTTTATTCGTCACGATTGTTTATTTCCTATAACCGCGCCTGTGCCTCTCATGGTCGATTTCACGATATAGGCACCTTATAATACCACCAATATATTAAATTTTGGGTCCCAATTTTACAGTGGTTTCTCAGAATAAAACATTCCTTTAGATAATACTTAGATGAATCGTCTCCCTTAAATTAAATAATAATAAACTTTAATACGTATTTATAATCTGTAAATGGCACAGAAAAAGAAGTTATAAAATGGTAAACAGTACAAATAAATTAATATAAAACTATGTTTAGTACTAAAATTAGAACATGTTAAATTCGTTACAAAAAGGCAAGATTTACCTACACAATCATTACTGGGTGTTAGTTCTAAATAGTGCGTATATTAAAGGTTTAAATGTACCCAGAAATATGAACATACTAGCAGTCCCCCACCCGATAGTAGTTCACACACCACACCTACATACCCGCGACCCGCTTCTGGCGCTTACACGCGCTATCGGCGTAACCCAGGCCGCTTCTCCCCGACCCCTCCCTCCCCAGCGACGTCCTAAGCCGAGGTCCGTACCCACCTGGGTGCCCTTAGGCAGTCGCTTCTTATAGTAGTTTTTAAGTCCTCCTCCAGGCTGGAGCGCACTTAGCGCTCGCCCCAAAAACCCCGGTGAAGCTGTAAAGGTCATTAGGACCAACAGCAATTATCAGTACGAGAAAAAAAAACATACTAGCAGTACAGTGGGCAACAAATCACGCTATACTCTTTAGTACTTTGTCGCTATACTTATTTGAGACATTCAAATGTCAAGAAAGTACAACAAAAACGTTATTGCGACAGGTTTCCACCGAGTATAGCCTGATGTGTCTTCCACTGTACAGTAGTACACTTTAACTTGTAACTTTATTTCACTTTTCACTTTAACTTGTATTCCTATTTGTATTTATGTATAAATAACAGATTTGTATTCTTATTCGTATTTATGTACACTTAAAAACAAGTAAAGCAAAGTAACAGATTTATGTTCCTAAAGTGACAAGTTACACTTCAAGCTATACTCAGTGAAACCTTGTCGCAATAAGTTTTTATTGAGCTTTCTTGACATTAGTATGATTTTTTTAAATTTTATTTATTTATTGCCTACCCTTTTATTTATTACTAAACCCGCATTTGACCCGATCTCGCCTGATGGTAAGCGACGATGGAGCATGCGGGTCCAGTAAATGCCTATTCACTCTGGCTTTGAAGATCCCAAGGTTGTAGGTTTCGGGAAATAAGTTAAAGCGACCAAGTAAAGTAACAGATTTGTATTCCTAAAATTCCGATACGTATTTCCGCCAAAAATGTCCGTTTTGACGGAATTGCTTACCGTAACTTCGGCGCTAGTGTGGAGCAATCTCTCACCTTAAAGTACGCACACAATTTACACTAACACCCTGGAGAAATAACGTGAGCAGAAACGTCCGTAATGTTAAGGCTTCCTTAAGTCTCATGTCATCGCTATCTAGAGCTACTGCGTAGAAAGGGATAGCATGAATTTTAATGATGACAGAACGTTTCGTGCAACTGACGGTGAGCCGTGGCCCGTAACTAAGAAAATACATCTAAAAATAAATAAATGGGTATGAATAGGACATAAAACGCAAAGCGTTGCGTAGATGGAGCCACGAGCACACTTCGTAAATAGAAAAGTAAAACGAAACGTCATTTTTGAAGATATCATAAATTTCTCGTTATTTGGATTAATTTAATTTGTCAAAGTTTGTCAAGCGGGATAAGTACTCCGCTGTCCAACAGAACTACCTGTTCGTCCCGTTCGCGGTGGAGACAACGGGTTGTTGGGGGGCGGTGGCGAAACAATTCGTGGCAGAGATTGGCCGTCGCCTCAGGGAGAGGGGCTGTGACCCTCGCTCCGGGTCGTACCTGGTGCAAAGGTTGGCCGTAGCGATACAGCGCGGTAACTCCGCGAGCGTTATGGGCACCTTTGCACCGGGGACGACAAGGGGCGGGCTATTTGATTGACACTATTTCTTTATTGGAAAATTATTATTATTATATGACATGTAAATTAATTTTATGAATTTGTCAAAGCTATAGTAAAATTGTGATGATATCATGGCATCATATGGCCATTTAAAAACCCTAAAAACAATGTTAAAACAGCGTGGCGTGAGCCTGAAGGAATTTTGTGGAAAGGCATGTACTACATGTTGTTATTTGGCTTTATGTGCTAATATAAAATTTATTAAAATCTTTGTAAAATTATCCAATATTAATCAAAATAGCTATAATTCAGCAAATTATTGTCACTGAAAGCAAATTAAGGTTACGTTATGTTTAGAACAAAATCATCTTTAAATCATACACGTACGTCTTATGTTTTAATGTATTTTTGTAACTGTGCTAGTGGTTCCTCTAGTGGTAAAACATTGCAGGATCATCTCCTGTTGTTGTAACACATACATTCGATAACATTGATATGTGATAGTATCAATTATTCGAGAATCTTACAATTCGATGTTGGATTCCAAGATTGCGTTTAAAACTTGCGCGCAGATATGACGTTACAATAACTAACCAATCGCAAGCGAACAGTTCCATTTGGACCCCGAGGGGTCCATGGACACTCACTATAAAGGGGCGGCTGGTACTACACAGTTATAGTGTACATTGACCCCTCAGGGTCTAAGTGGAAAAGCGTATGTGGACCGCCCAGGGTCCAAGTGGAATAATGAGTATCCGTGGACCCCCAGGGTGTTCAAGTTTCTCTTCTCAGCTTTACTAACTAGCTGTTGCTCGCGACTTCATCCGTGTGGAATTTGAAAGCATTATCCCTCGGGAATTACATGTTTGTAATCGGGATGATCATCATATATGTATCATACGTTCTTCTCCAGACTTCAATTAATTTGTGTCTCTATTTCTAATGTGTCGTTTGTATAAATACGAAGTCTTACTAGAGAGCGTTCCATAACCAGTTGAAATAATTCACGTTGACAATTGTCCATGTTCCATTACCGCATTACCAGCTGAAAATGTATCATACATGTATTTAAAACAAGCAACACGACGTGTACACCTGTCAACGTGAATAATTTCAACTGGTTTTGGAACGCACTCGCTATTCGTCTTTTTACGTAGAAAAAAATATATGCCTAAGCATAATACCTTTCTATGTTACATAGAACCTACAACCCGCGCGCAAGATCTTGCATAAGAAAAACGCATCTTAAAGGAGAACGCCCAGATCGAACAAATCGCATTGATTTGATTTGATTTCTTATTTTCGGCTGTTGAATGCGAATGACGTCATCCGCGCCGCACCGTACGCGCCGAATCTGGTGACGTCATCAGAATGCGACTGGGGTATTCGGCTGCTACCTTCGGTATTGCGGCGCGTGCGGTGCGGGTAGAGTGCGTTCATACAAAGAGTTCTAAAATTTGTTGACTGCGGCACATACGGCGCCGTTCACCTTTAACCAAAGCTACAACTATAGCAATGTTTCACTTGTAAAAGGCAAGGTGATGCCTTGAAGCTGTTATCAGTTGGAGCCGCTGTCCGAAGGTGCTTTCGTGAGCCCCTGAGAGTAGGCCTGCTGTATGCTCTCACATACGAACTTGTATTGACTCTGAAAATGTAGAGAAACACTTATTTAGAGATAAACATTAAATAATCCGTGTATGGGACGGTTTAGAATATCGCTACCGACTGGTCAAGAGTGTAAGTAACTTGCTGGTGATAGGACACTTCAGGGTCCGCCTTGTTAGTGACCATCCATGTATGTAATGGTACATGTAGTGGTCCTCCTGTGATCCCAATGTGAAGGATCGCCTGGGGTGGTACTACCCTCTTATCTATTTCTGCCGTGAAGCAGAAATACTTGAATTTCGGTTTGAAGGGTACGAGAGCCAGCGTAATTTTCGTCACATGAGGCAATCCATCTTAATTCTCAAAGTTAGCAGCGCATCAAAAACCCTCTAATATTAACATATAGTGAGATGAGATTTCTATGGGCGACGGTGACCACTTAATATCCGGTCGTCTGCTCTCCTTATTTAATAATAAACAATAAAAGTCTGTCGTCAAATATCATCGCTTCGGCGTTGATAAGTTTCGGCAGTGTTATAGAAGAGTCAGTACTTACAAAGGCCGTGTGCTCCATCTTGGACCTCATCGTCACTTACCACCAAGTGAAATTGAGGCCAAACAGGGGTTCAGTCGTAAAAAAAAATCAAACCTAGAAGTGAGAATTCTTAGCGCAAATTATTCTAATTCTTCTAATAATATAGATGGCGGTTTCCGCTAGTATGATAGAGTTCTGGATGCAATATCTACTCTATGCCAGTACTCACCGCGTTCTGTATGCACATGGGTCGCTGTGTCCGCATAGAGCGCACTATATCCAGAGGGTAGAGCGGCTGGCGCCGTGCTAGCAGCTCTATGGCGGTTTCCGCTAGTATGAGAGCGCCGGTTCGCCCCACGCCGGCGGAGCAATGCACGATCATTGGCGGGTCGAGAAGACGTTCCTCTTCACCGTTTATCTCTTCGACTACTGTTGGTATTACTGTGGAAATAAATCTTAGGTAACACTCGTATCTACACATACATATTTTAGCTGGTTGAACGACTGTGAAGCGTCGCCTAGGTATCGCCCAGGTATCTATCACCCTTTTTCATATTTCAGTCGCAAAGCAGCAATGATTACATTGCTGTGTATCGGTTTGAAGGGTAAGAGAGCCAGCGTAATTACCGGCAAATGAGGCACTCCACCTAAGCCCTCAGATAAGTTAGTAGCGCATCGAAAACACTTTAGTAAATTAATTATTTAGAGGCCATTCGCTTCAGTGTCTTGCTGGATCAGCTAGTCGTGACGTCTCTAAATATCATGTTCTATGATACTTCTATAAACTTTAGGCAAACTGGCACCTTGTACCTTCAAATCTTACGGCGGAAAGTGGGAACTACCTATGATGAAGGTGATTCTTCTGTCTACTCCTTGGGGATTATGGACGTGACAGTTATTCAAAGCGTCATAGCGCTCTCATTCTTAAAGATATAGGAATGATTCTTTCACTAATTTTTGTAAAGTAAAAGTAAAGTACACTTTATTGTACAAATATAAAATAACAAACATGAGATAGAAAAGGAAATAGTGAAGTACAATTTAGGCGGCCTTTTTGTTTTAAACGTAGATTTCAGAAATCCTTTAAGTCTTTGACGACTCATGCCCATTCCAACACTACTCCACTAACGTAATTAGAAAATGAGAAATGTGACGTCAACTGTCGAACTACGAGACCGAGTACAGTGTGCAAAAAAGTTTGAAGCAAATAAAATATGGGTGGTAATTACAAAACTTCTATGAAATAGTACTTTTGTCTATTGTAAAACTAACGTATCCTCTGAATTACTAGGTTTGCGACTAACTATGAGCATCTAAAAATTACTATTACTGCGACTAAATATTCTCAAAACGGAAAAATTTCATATAACCTCAGCATGGTAAAGGTCATTGACCTTTCCCCCTGACCTCTCACCCCCCGGCAAGCATATGCAAACAGTTTTACTGGGTTGTTATAAAAAAAATAACCTAACGATGAGTCAAATTTTGCGTGGCATAATGAATGACTGTGCGAACGGTACTAAGGATTCAGCTAGTAAGGAATGAGGATGCGGGACGCGGGAAGGGGACCGCATTCCAACCATTTTCAAATAACGTTGGTGGAGCAGTACTTACCAGCTCGATGGTTCCTGAGCCGCGCGCACAGCTGTGTGAATCCGATGAAAGCCGCCGCGTCCTCCGGTACGCCGTGGTCCGGCCACGCTGTGTATTGCAACTGTGTCACGTTCCGAGACGCTCCGCTGCTTTCCTGCAACCAATCATAGTTCCCTTCGTTAGTTTCGTAACCAATCACAGTCTATGGCTTCAGTGTTTGCAACCAATAGGACATAAATCGCAAAGTGTGGCGTAGATGAAACCACTAGCACACTCCGTAAACAGAAAAGTACTTATTTTTATGTGAGTGCAGTGCACGTTTGTAATTGGATTGTATATTACCAACGTTATATATTGAACGTTACCATATAAATAAGCTCGAATAATCCTAAATTTATAATCTGTAGATGTGCCAAATATTTATTTGGCATAAATATTTTGTTTATTTTTATTTTATTTAAAATAAAAATATAAAAACAACCTTCAGACTTCATCTCTCTCCTGACGTAGTGTCCCAAATTCTGTTCGCTGTTGATATGAACCGTCAGCGTGTTAGTAGCCATGAGCATGGTACCGACCTTGGACCAATATTGGCGTCACGCTATAATGTTAATATGTATTACTGTCTCTTTCACACTAATAGATACTAACCTTCCGACTCATCTCTCTCCTGACGTAGTGTCCTAAATTCTGCTCGTTCTTGGTATGAACCGTCAGCGTGTTGGTAGCCTTGAGCATGGTACCGACCTTGGACCAATATTGGCGTCACGCTATAATGTTAATATGTATTACTGTCTCTTTCACACTAATAGATACTAACCTTCAGACTCATCTCTCTCCTGACATAGTGTCCCAAATTCTGTTCGCTGTTGATATGAACCGTCAGCGTGTTAGTAGCCTTGAGCATGGTACCGACCTTGGACCAATATTGGCGTCACGCTATAATGTTAATGTTAATATGTATTACTGTCTCTTTCACACTAATAGATACTAACCTTCAGACTCATCTCTCTCCTGACGTAGTGTCCCAAATTCTGCTCGCTGTTGGTATGGACCGTCAGCGTGTTGGTAGCCTTGAGCGTGGTGCCAACCTTGGGCCAATATTGGTGACACTTGGCTCTGCCCCTCTCTATCAATACTGTTAGCATCACTACCAGACTGCTTTCGCTCTCCCAAACCATTTGCCAGAAGTCGCCCACTGTTGATGTTAGTGGACCTGTCGAATAAAAATGACATGTTGTTTTGTTATGATAATAATGATCACTAAAAACCATTATTAATAAAAACCAAGGAGAATACGACTCTCTAGCATTATCAGTAGTGTATCTGCATTATGTGAAGTGGACAATATATCATGCTATACCCTTCAGTACTTTGTTGCGTTACCTTATTTGACACATTTCATACGAATGTCAACGAATCATAACAAAAACTTATTGAGACAGGGTTCCATGGAGTATAACTTGATGTGTGTTCCACTGTACAAATAGACATACATATTTTATTGATAATATTCATTACAGCTTCTCGTCGCCCATACCTCAATGTCTAAAGACAAGAGTCTTTAACCAGTGCGTCCTACCAGTAATGACCTACGGAGCCGAAACGTGGACACTGACGGTGCAAATGGTTCACAAATTGAAAGTCGCTCAGCGTGCTATGGAAAGAGCTGTAATCACACTATTATATACTAATTTAATTGCATATTAAATTAGTATATAATAGTGTGATTACTGAGGGTATTTTGACATGTAATGAATCATCATCATCAGCAGCCTATTCTAGTCCACTGATGGACATAGGCCTCTCCCAGGGCGCGTATACTAAGGTATACACTCAGATAAAAACAAATACACAAACTCCCGGAGGAACTACAGAACAATTATATAATAATGTAGGAACGATCCAATCCAATTAAGTGTTCGTAGTAGGGGTCACCAATTGTAGGAACGCGCTATGTGTCAAGGACATGGATGACGTAACGTCAGTTGTATGAAAGGGAAAAGGGAAGATCTTCCACCAGGCGGGGCGTTGTGCCTGGTGACCAGATGTCCTGCTCCAACTATGGATGTTTGGAACTCGTATATATACGAAGTCCTAGGAAAATTACGATAGCGCGTTCTACGCCGATGTGAGTAGGTACTGTATCGTAGTGGCGCGCGTCGTGCGTCGCCACAATAATATCTTATCTTATTTTGTGGTAGGGGGCCGGGAATAACCCCAGCGGCACTTCAGCCCTAGAGGATCTTTTGTGCCTACCCCATTTTACACACTGGTAATGTCAGTGTGCCGGTTTCCTCACGATGTTTTCCTTCACCGTTAGAGCAGTCGGTAAATGTACGTAAGTCTTCGAAAAATACGAAAAACTCATTGGTACATGGCACTGCACGGTTTCGAACCCGGACCTCCCGCATGGGAGTCCGGTGTCCTAGTCACTGTGCCACCGACGCTCTGTACAATTTTTCTTTTTCAATAAATTTCACAGCATAACAGATACAAAGGCACCGTGGAATTCAAACAAAAATATATCTATATAATTAATTACACACTAACTGAAGACGGACGCACATCCATACTCTCACAGAACCTCAGACACTCATCACGCAAATTCGCCCATCGACTTGCAAACACATCGCAGTCTGGTGCTGATGCGAGAAGCGCATTGAGAGCACGAACAAGTGGCGATTTAGTGCGGTTTCGCACTACGTCCGATCCGAATCCGATCCGAACCCGTGGAAATACGGATATAGAGAACTCGGACCGAATTCGGATATTGCTTACGCACTAGTCCGATCTCTGACTAGTGCGTAAGCAATAGCGCGCTGCCACACTGAACTAAACTGGATGCCTGCCGCGCCCCCCGGCCACACACCCTGCCCGCCCCGCTGCCTCTCTGCTCGTACGCAGCTCGGATTCGGTTCGGACGCAGTGCGCGAGCGTTCATACAAATAATACTATGGCTACTTCGGTCCGTCAAAAATCTTTTCCGAAATGGAGATTCACGGATGACGGAAAGAAATCGGATGTCGGAAATCGGATCTAGTGTGTAAACTACCGTAGAAATAGTTCTACGATTACTCCGGACCCTATTTTTACGGGTTCGGATGGGATTCGGATCGGACGTAGTGCGAAACCGCTCTTACTGTAAGAAACAGTGCGAGCCGACGGCACTGCTAACAGACGGTTACGAGGAGACCGGAAATTAAATATATTCACAGGGGGGACAGACAGGCGGACAAGTTTCTCCACCAATTCGGGACAGTCCGATTCCCCACGCAAGATGCTACTATAATATATAATATTATAGCAGTAGTTAGTAGGACGTAATTATACTACAATAATTACCTTGTGTTGCTATGTATGTAAGCACTAAGTCAGAGTTTGATATTTCCATATTGATGTATGAAGCGTTGATGTAGTCGCCGGCTGGTCCGTTTTTCAGTATCACACGGGTAGAATCATCTGCAAAAAGAAACATGTGTTATTAGGTTCGTTGGTTCGAGAGAAACAGAAGGATAGCTTAAAGAAGGTGTTTATTGCAACATGGTTCCTTACACTCTAAGATACATTATTAAAGCTAGTTATGCTAGTCTTTTCTGGCACATGTTTTTTTTCATAAGTAACTGAAGCTTAAAGTTCTAAGGCCATTATCGTTAAATATGCTTTTGGAGTTTATGTTACATACCAATCTTAATTTTTAAAACCACTATAGGTATTTTTCTGCTTCACTATATTGGCAACACTGACTGAGCTTTGGTTAACCAACGGGGACTTCCCGTACAGGCTGGTACAAGAAAAACCAGGAATAGAAAATGTAATCGATTTAGAGGAGACAGAAGATGAAACAGAAAATTCCGACACCGACCGAACTAGTGTCAGTAGTGAGCGTGACACTGACCAAGAAACAGAGTAATATTTTGTTACGAACATTTATCGATGTTATTACGATTTTGTTTATGTAAGACGTTATATTATTACTAAGATTTATAAACATATGTAAAGTTTAAGTTCCATCAATAAAACAATAATTTTCAAAATATTGTTTTTCTGAAAAAAAAAACAAATTTAGAAAAAAAACAACGGTGCCAGGTTTTTATTCATGTTTTTTTTCATAAAAGTTTAAAAAAAAACATGTTTTTTTTTCAATTCACAACCCTAATTAAAGCTAAGTTAAGGCTATTGCGAAACTTCCTTTCATGTGCGATAGATAGATAGAAACACTTTATTATACACAAATACAGGAAAAGTAAAAACAACAGGAATAGTACTTATATTATTTTACTTACCCTAATATTATTAGTTATTATTATTTTTATTTTATTTTTTTGTTTCTATTTTTGATTAAATATTTAAATACACTTTTGTAAACAAATTGTGTTTAGACAATGGCTGAATTGTAAGAGTCTCGGAGGAGGGGCACTGTATGCTGAAATACAGGTTACACCTAGTTCGGCAACAGTGGATTAAAATAGTTTTAGTGACATAGCCTAATATAGTTTATTAAACAAAATTGTAAAACTTTAAGAAATAAAATTTATTATTATTAAATTTATTATTATAGTAGCACGATATGTACAAAGGCGGCAAGGCCGAAGAGATCGCTTTAAGCGTCAGCTTAAAGCGATCTCTTCCAGGCAACCTCTGAAGTTAATTGGACATTAAAGATATTAGTGACATGTACGATGTTGCAGTAAATTCTAATGTCGCGGTAAAACTTTAAATCTGTATATTACACTTGTTTGAAATCGAAAATACACCAAAAAGGAGTGAAAACAAAAGGGAGTGTTATCTTGATTTGTAGCTCAATACTTGGTATGGTAAGCAAAATAATTGTAAAAAGGATAAGAAATCAGGGACTGTGGAATAGGATTAAAATTCCTTGGACTACAGGCATTAACTTGAATTAAAAAATAGATACCTACTTGTATTATACCATAATGTCTTCTTTATTTAATTGTACTTATGGGGCCGTGTGCCCCACTGAATAAAAGTCAGCATGTTGATGCGATGATGAAATATATTATATAGATATTGCGATGATGAAAGGAAGAGGAGAGACAGCGCGAGTAAGAGAAAAGCGGTCGCGATTGTTTTGAGACGTCAGCAGCGCGCGCAGACTGCACAGCGCGCATGCGCCGTCATTGTGGCGGGAAGACACCACATACTTATCTAGTTTTTGGTTTTTGAGGGTTTAAATTTTAAATTTTTAAGTGTTTAATTTCCGAGGAAGAGGAAATCAATATCCGAACTCAAAACGCCTTAAGATGCGCCGCAGCCCTGCACAAGGCTCTGGTGTCCAAGTTACTGAGCAGAAATACCAAGATCCGGATCTACAAAACTGTCATCAGACCGATCTTGATGTATGGATGCGAGATTTGGGCACTAACCTTAAAGGAAGAAAACAGACTCTTGGTGACCGAGAGGAGGATATTGAGGAAGATTCTGGGACCAGCCAAGAAGGAAGATGGAGGGTGGAGGATGAGAAAGAATAGGGAGATAGAAGAGATGGTGAACGAGCCGAACATTATAGGAGAGACGAAAGCGGCTCGACTCCGATGGCTCGGACACATCACTAGGATGGGGGAGGATCGGGCAGTTAAACGAGCGTATGTGGGACGCCCTAACGGACGACGTCCGGTCGGACGTCCCAGATACCGCTGGCGCGATGAAGTGGAGAAGGATCTGCGGGAGCTCCGGGCGCCTGACTGGCTCGAGACTGCGCAGGAGAGAGAGCGATGGCGCTCTTTGGTATCGGAGGCCAAGATCCACTTCGGGTCGCTGCGCCAGCGGAGTAAGTAAGTAAGTAAGTGTTTAATTTAAATTGTTATATTACTTATTGTATCAATTTTTAGTATGTTCTGGCTAAATACTGGGCATACTTAAATAAATTAGAAAAAATGGTAGTTTTTTTTAGCGATAGCTCAGTTGGTTAGATCACTGCCACGAATCGCTAAGGTCGCAATTTAAAATCCTAATGACCAAAAAAATATATTCAAATAACTTTTTAAAGGAAGGAACTTGAACTACTTGTCCGCATCGGTTCCTTACTTGAAATCCAATTACATGCAACAGAAATTAGTATCTAAGAGTTGTACTTACAAGGCGCAATATCCCTGTATCTGTTCTTGTTCAAATTATGAGGCAGTTTGGAGGCCGACGTCGGCTCCTCGGGCAGTCTTCTCAGTAGCGTCTCGTACTGAAAACAAGGTAAGTGTTTTTATAAAATTCTTTATTAGGCAAACTTAAAAAACAAATGCATAACTAACTTAAGTTATACAACTAGTCAATTACATATGATTTTGTTGTTAACTTCTACAGGCTGGACACCTTCTAAAGTTATATACATAATTAATAAATGATCATTACATCTTGAGATGTGTCAAAGTTAAGTACTAATTTTACTAGTTTAAATATTTATCTTATAAATATGTAAACTATTGTGTGGACTTTACTTTTTTCTTGTGACAATAAATAAATAATTATTACACTAAGTAATATATCGCTACGAAAATGGCGGGTAAAAAATAATTATACAAAAAGTACATCACACAAAACGCAAGGAATTCCTCAACAATCAGAAAACCGCGAACCACCGCGTCTCCCGCTCTCTTATAGCAACTACGGCGAGAAAGGGGAAACGTAACTGGCGGTTCGCACACCGTAACAAAACAAGGTAAGAAAAAGTTAGGGGACACTTTAAAAAAATCTAGACATTAACCTAGGTCGGTTGTATCACGAATTCACGACACGAAAGAATTCAAAATCACCCCGCATGTTTTTGAAAATTACTCACACCTGACATTTTTTTTTATTTACTTCTATACCCGCATTTGACCTCGATCTCGCCTGATGGTAAGCGACGATGAGGTCGACGATGGAGCATGCGGGTCCAGTAAATGCCTATTCACTCTGGCCTTGAAGGTCCCAAGGAAAATACAGACGCCAGCAGGCTGTTCCATTCCTTAGCCGTTCGCATAATGAACGAAGAAGCAAATCGCTTCGTACGAGCAGATGGGATATCAACAACATAAGGATGGAACCCCTCCCCGCGCCTGGTAGTCCGAAGGCGGAATGGAGATGCTGGAATTAGGTCGTGCAACTCCGATGCGCACTCTCCGAAATGTATCCTATAAAATACCGATAGACAGGCAACCTTGCGCCGATGTTCCAGACTTTGCAGTCTGTAAAACATTGAACATTATTTCCCTTATTCATATTTAAACAGATCGTTGCCATCAATCAATCATTCAGCCGAAGGAGGTTCGATCAGCGTTCTAGAACGGCCCTAGTTTTTTTAAAAATTGTACAAGGAGAGCAGACAAGCTAACGGACCACCTGATGGTAAGTGGTCACCGTTGCCCATAGACATATTACCTCACTATAATGTTATTAGAAGGGTTTCGATTCGTTGCTAACCTTGAGGACTTAGATGACTCAGGTGCCGGTAAATTGGCACTGGCTTGCTGTAAGCATTGTTGCTTTGCGGCAGAAAGAAGTAAAAGGGTGACTTTTTCAAAGTATAGACTGCTCTAGAGCGTCGCCCTCGAACTGCCCCACCCCTAATGGTACGAATAGTACTAACTTGTTTCAAAGCGGCCCCACTGGCCAGCCCATCGCCTAGTAACAGCATAGACTGCTCTAGAGCGTCGCCCTCGAACTGTCCCGCCCCTAATGGCACGAAACACACTGCTGGCTCTTCCGGACCGCCTTCTTCTGCTTCGTATACAGCTGTAAAATAAAGTTTTTCGTTTAAACACTACAGTTAACACAAAATACACTTGATAAATCCAATAAATCACGTAAGCATCATACTAGCAAAACCTTACATAACCTTAGACGTCACGACCATAGAGAAGCGCGTTTCAGCTTTTTGAATTATGTTTAGTTTATGCAAAAATAATTATCAACAAAACTATGAATATTTCAAAATCTACTTATCTAATTAAAAATATGACTCAGAGAGATAGACAATATTTAGAGGCGTTTGAGATGTGGTGTTGGAGGAGGATGGAAAGGATAAGCTGGACAGAGAGAGTGACAAATGAAGAGGTACTGACGAGAGTAAAAGAAAAGAGAAACATCTTAAAGGCTATTGAAAATAGAAGGGGAAATATGGTGGGCCACCTTATACGACACGACGAATACATAAGAAACCTTATAGAAGGAAAAGTTGAAGGCAAGCGGGGAAGAGGAAGACCGAGGATAAGCTACTTCGATCAAATCAAAGAGAAGGCTGGCGTTGCGTCGTATAGGGAGGTCAAGGAAAGGGCCCTAGACAGGACACAGTAGCGTTTACTACACCGACAAGAGCATAGCTCTTAAATTGAAGAAGAAGAACAATTAAAAATATATTCTCGTCATTAGTTATTGTTGATAAAATTAAAAAATTAAATTCAAATTTTTCAGAATTATTTCTATGTTCCCTATTATTTCACGACAGAAACGTTCGCGTAAAACGAAGTGGACACCAAAGGCTCCAGTAAATACGGGTGAAATTTAAATTTGGAACATTAAATAATAAAAGGGAACGCAGAAGTTGCGTATTTTTCAATAAATATGTATACAAGTGCACACTCACCGTTAGGTTTGACAACTAACGTGAGAACCCCTCTCGTATTCCTAATGATTTGAACTACTTGCTCATGATTCAGCTCTTCCACGTCCGTTCCGTTTATTGATATGACCTGTCAACAACAAAAATTATACATTTACTGTCAGTTTCACGAAACATCCTTAAAGTTAAGTCTTCAATAAAATACATGCTTAGCCTTTCTACGCCATAGCTCTACAACTCTACCACGTCAACACATCGCTACCACAGACAACACGTCGTTACCACAGAGAACATCTCACTACCAAAGTCATCACGTCGCTATAACAGACAACACGTTGCTATATCTATATCAACGCAATATAGATTATACATGGTCGATATAACTTTTTTATACCTGGTCGCCCTCCTATAACTAACTGCCCTCGTACGGGGAGTCACCCGCGACACCAACACGGGCGCTCCGCCGCCGTCGCGCACGTTGAACCCAACGCGCCCGTCCGACCCGGCCGACAATCGGATTGCAGAACGTCACTACCACAGACAACGCGTTCCTATCACACACTACCGTAGCTACTGCAGACAAAATGTCGCTGCCACAGACAACACATAACTACCACAGAGTTGACGTCACTACTAACAACATGTCGCTATATCACAGACAACACGCCACTACCACATACAACACTTTGCTACCAGCGTGTTGTCTATCAACACGCTGCTACAACAGATAACACTTTACTACTATACCTGGTCGCCCTCCTGTAACTGCGCTCTCGTGCGGGGAGCCACCCGCGACACCAACACGGGCGCTCCGCCGCCGCCGCGCACGTTGAACCCGAAGCGCCCGTCCGGCCCGGCCGACAACCGGATGCAAACCGCCTCGTCCGGCGCGGCTTCCGAACCGGACTCGGATTCGTCCACGTATGGGAAGGGGACACGGAGGGCGCGTTCGAGGAAACCGCCTTCGCTGTAACGTAATTTTACTTTTTTTATTGAACAGTCGAGCAAATGATGCTTATTTATAAAGAAATATTTTTCCTTGTATATAACCAGATATCAAACTCAATATTGGCGTTAATTCTCATCAATTCTCGTCAAAGTTATTAGAGGGATTTCGATGTTCTTCTATAACCTTGAGGACTTAAGAGTGCCTCATTTGCCGGTAATTACGCTGGCTCTCTTACTGTTTGCGGCAGAATGTAATGGACAGCCCTTTACGTATTTCTGCCGCAAATAGCAAGAGGCTTTCAGTAAAAGGGTGGTACAGTCAACTATAAGTCCACATACCCTCAAAATAAATCATTCTGAAACTGAAATAAATCATATCATGCGGAAATTACAGGTTTGACTGATTAAATTTGACAGATGGTATACTTTAGCTAGGACTGTACCACCCCAGGCTTACCGTCCGCCCATAGCTGGTCTCAAATGCTAGTAGTAATATACTAACTCGTCAGAAGGCTGAGGCGGCTGCGCGGTGTCGGTCCAGGCGACCCTGGGAGGAGGCTCCTCATTGCTGGTGACTCGGGCGCCCCTCGCGCACGAGTTGAGGGCCGAAAG
The DNA here is from genome assembly GCA_947369225.1 of Hofmannophila pseudospretella. Taxonomy (NCBI): domain Eukaryota; kingdom Metazoa; phylum Arthropoda; class Insecta; order Lepidoptera; family Oecophoridae; genus Hofmannophila; species Hofmannophila pseudospretella. Next base: position 3,681,754 of record OX376324.1, read on the forward strand.
GGGGCCGGGAGACGCCGCGCTGCTCGAACGGTCGCGGTTGCGGGAACTGCTGCGTCTGTTAATGTATGAAAGGTGTTAGGTGTATATATGAAAGGTATAAAAGGCCCCTAAGACAATCCACACCATGGGCTCACAAGTTTATAACAGGAACCCAGTTTTTTTTATAATTTTATTATTTTGAAGTCTTTATTTTAAAATCAACAAAATATATGTTAATTAACTAGTTAACAAAAATCATATGAAAATAATATTTTTTTACAAACTAATTACGTCTTTATAAAATATTAAAACATGATTAAGTTAATATAATTACCATGATGACAAGTATTTAAAGTTGTATAAGATATTTAAGATTTCTGCAAGCTGATGAGACCTACAAAGATGTGGGAAATGATCTAATATAAATAGAAAATCCTTCATCCTTTATTAATAGACCATTTTTGGCTTATAATACTACAACCATGCGAATACATTTTTTAAATGAAATGGCTTGTAGTAAACATATGATCTATAAAAATTATCGTTCTGTCTGTTTGTGTGTCGTATTGGCTCATCTAATGTCATCATCTAATGTCATTTCAGTGAAGTAAAAGTAAAGTAAAATATACTTTATTGCACAAATATAAAACAACAAACATGAAATAGAAAAAGAAATAGTGAAGTACAATTTAGCCGGCCTTATCGCTAAGAGCGATCTCTTCCAGGCAACCTTCAGTAGCGATAGATACCTAACAAAGCTCCTGCCACTCCGCTCCCGCCTGGCGTCCTCTAGCGCCTGAGTCTCAGTGCGCGGTACAGTCGGCGCCGCGATCCCCGCCAGCGCACTCAGCGCTCCAAGAAACGGGCGCCGTCTAGGAGCCCTCAGCCTGAAGAACCCGTGACGTTCGACGCTGCAGCGCCACAGCGCTTTCGCGGCGCGGCCCGAGCGCATGTTGAAGCCGAGGACTGTTTCGTAGGATTCGGACTGGAAAAAACAGCAAAGCAAATAAAAATAAAGTCAATAAAGGCGCACATATGGTCGTTGACCGCTCGGCGACCGACCTGCGGTGGACGACCAACGGTAACCGACCTCCGTTGTTTACACTTGGTCGTTGGCCGAATTCGTCGAACGTCGTTCATGGTGCCACTCCCGAAAAAATATTTCTTCTGAATTAAGGCATATAATAACACTAAATTAAAAATTTAAGAAACTCCCGACGTACCATTGTGGAGATCCCCTTACTTTTTCCTGGTCATCATCAGGTCCTCAAGGTTCCAGATGTGGGAACGTCACCATGGTCATAAACATTTGAGCTCAAACTCGAACCACATAACTGTTACCGTTCCAGAGATCCCACCTGACATCAAAGATACTCCAAGATCTTAGAAACCACTGATCCAAATTTTATCAACCTAGCTAAGAACACTATCTGCAAAATTCTCTATTAAATTTTAAAAACCGGGTCCAAATCTGATCATCCGTTGTCAAATTATGATGACACAGACAAACACACAAACAGACAAACGTGTCAAACTTATAACGCGCCCTCCCTCGGTCGGGGGTTAAAAAAGTGGACAGTAGAATTGTTACACGGATGAAAAATATTCTATTACCTAGTTAAATTTCGAACAGGACACTAATAGTAGATATTCACTTCTGAGGTTTGCTTCGATTGACACATTCAATTCAGCTAAAGATGTTCATGTTTGTTGTTGTCATGTTGTTTCATGACGTTTGTAGCATCATGAAACTGATCCCGATGGCTTCCTCTCGACATTTTATATTTCGTTCATGTTGTTACTTGATTTCATAACAATGTAATCATCATCAGCCTATTAATGTCCCCACTGTTGGGGCACAGCGTCCCCTTGCACAATGGGGGTACGGGCCATGATCCACCGAGCGGGCTCAGTGCTGATTGGTGGATTTCACACGCCTTCGGAAACTTTTAATTTCCACAGACATGCAGGTTTCCTCACGATGTTTTCCTTCACCGTTAGAACAGTTGGTAAATGTACGTAAGTCTTCGAAAAAATCCGATAAACTCATTGGTAAATGGCATTGCATGGTTTCGAACCCAGACCTCTTGCATGGGAGTCCTAGCCACTAGACCACCGACGCTCAAGTAATGTATTGTATATGAATGTATTGTATACTCACAGGTTCTCGTTTCAGCTGAATGAAGAACTGTTTCTTCTTGAAGGAAATCTTGACGATTTTACTCCAAGAGAATGTGTTCACTCTGATATTGTTCTGGAAGACTACTATACCGATAGACGTTACGCCGATGAATATGTCTTTTCCGTTGTAATCCTGAAAATATAAGACGATGTTGATATTTTTCACTTTTGACAGTTTCGCTTTTTGTTTCTTAATGTTTAGGCTGATGGCCTGTGTTGCCAATGCCTTGTTAATTTAAAAAAAATATATATGAAAATACAAAACTATTTTAATAAAAATCTTCTTCATTCGTGGAACCTTAATACCAGACACTTTTTTAAATGCCTTAATTAATTGATAAGATTTTTTTATTAATTGGCGGCGCTAGTGTGCGCAATCCCTCGTCTTAAGTTTCTTGTTTTTGCGTAAGAATGTGGAATCAATTCTGCCCTGTACCTATATTTTAATCTAAGTTTTAATATTTCGATGGTGAAAAACCTAAGTTAGAACAAACAAAAAATTACTAATGCAGACAGTATCTTTTACATTCTCGCAGATTTCCCTGGCTCCCACACTAGGATACCCTGTGTTGTGAGGAACAGGATGTTTTGGGTTGCTATAACTGGATTTTCTTGACTTTGCGTAGGCTTTTTGAATTAAGAAAGACTTACGATTGTAGTCTTCACTTAGCGTTCTACTTAGCAAGTAAATAGTAATAGAATCACTTTTTAAATTATATTTTTTTTACTGTATATGGAGAGCAAACGGGCCCACCTGAGTTAAGTGGCCATCATCGCCCATAGATCATCAATGCCACCTCACTAAAATGTTATTACAAAATTTTCGATGCACTGCTAACTCCTCAAACTTAGGACTGTCTCGTGTGCCAGAAAATACGCTCGCTTTCTTACCCATCAAATGGAAACACAGCAATGTACTTGCAATGCTGCTTTGCAGATAAGAGGGTGGTACAACCCTAGGCTGACTCTACACAAAGTCATGCCACCTTCATCCTAAGCTAAGACAGAGATAACCTTGGGACAAACTGGAAGAGCTGATGTAACAAGGGGAAATGTATGTAAAGTCTGGTTCAATGGAACTTGTTCATAATGTAAACAACCCATTGATTTATCTGACGATCAACCATAGTTTAATTAACGTGGAATCCACTTTGTTTCGTATCCTAAAGTACATTATACAATGAAATATTAATAAAATCTAACGACATCGCCATTATGGTGGTTTGTTTACATTAGGAACAAGTTTCATTGAGCTTCACTTTACATACAAAGGTCCCAACTGATCGGACCAGGTATAGGATCTGTGAAGCCCAAACTCAAGAACTTACCTTGGCAGGATGTGACTCAACTCCGTAGCATTCCAGTCTTTTCGCATGTTCTAGGAAATTAGCCTCAGCATCTGCCGGGGAATTACCCCTGTGTAGTTTGTGAAGTTCTCTAATACGTCGTTCGTCTTCTGTATTCTGTTTCGGCAGAAGACATAACTCTGAGAGGTAGTTCGGAGGATGTTCTGACTCGTTGTAGTCGCCGAGTTCCGCTGGAAATTTGTAATAGAGTTGTTATGTTATCATTAGGTATATTTATGCAATATTAATTAAAGGGGGAGCAAACTTACAGTTGTTTCCGAAAAACTGTAATAACCATAATTTCAATACCATAAACAAAAACAAACTTGCAGCCCCACGCTTTAGACTTAGTAAAGTAAACACTTCATTTATGGCTCACTGTGTACGATTTTATAATAAGATACCTGATACTGTAATAAATATGACAGAGAAAAAATTTAAAACCCATATAAGACAGACCTTATGTAAAAAGGGTTATTATAAAATAAGTGACTACTTAAATGATAAAGAGGCTTGGTCCTAAATTCAGCTCCAGCTCTGCACATTGTGTATATGATTGTATTCATAATTATTGTAAGATATATTTATATCAAAAGATGTGCTGCTGAAAGTTTCTTGCGCCGCTTCTTTACTTTCAACTATAGCACCTTACGAAGCGGTGTGGGAGTAAAAAAAATTACGTTGTAAAAATGTACTATAAGGTACTTACTTACAATAAAAACAATTTGATTAGATTCGATTATAGATCGAGAGGCCCCCGGTTCAAACCCAGTTTTCCCCTGGAAATTCTTTTTATATGGCAGAAAGCCATGAATCTTAGTCACACTCTGTCGGTCGTTCTTTCGCATTTTTTCAATTGAGTCTATGAGCGAACATGGTCAGAAAATAATCAAGCAAGTAAAGCAACGTTGGACGCGATCAGGACCAGAATGGGTGACCGCTAGTGGTGCATTTCATCTGAGTCCAGACATGCCTCGGAGATCATGTTAAACTGGTGGTCCCAAAAAAGTAATAATACATAATACACTACATAATAACCATGAAACATACTTAATGAATCAAAGGTGGGTGTGTAATTGAAATTACTGTAATTTGTAATAACATCAATTACATTTTCCTGTCAGGCGGTCAGGGAAATCTCAGGGATAAATGAATGAGGTCAGACAGCTACAAATTAGTACATTAATTTGTTGTTATTAGCAATTTATGGTATTTATGTATTTGACCGGTGGGACGTGGACTAGGATGGCGTTGGAAAGGGAAGAATTAAGAAGACTGGGGGAGGCCTTTGACCGGAGGCACACAGATTCTAGTTACCGTAAAAAAATTAATAGTATGTAAATAAACAAATTGTAATAGAGGGTGTAATAAATAAATTGGCAATTTATAGTTACTTAATTCCAACCGACAGAGACGAACTAGCAGTCTTTCCGCCCTAGGCCGTGTAGTACTAGCCGCCCTCAATAAATGATGGAGCTGAGAACCATCATTTACTGAGCTAAGATATAGGAATTTACTAGCTGTTGCCCGCAAATTCGTCAGTGTTGAATTTGAATGCATATAAGTATACTTTGTCTTTAATTTTGCCAGTAGTGTCGATTCTTGTTGCCTAGTCGGTCTTAAGGAAAGTCCGCTTTCACACATACCTTGAACAGTGAACGAGGCGAGTAGTAAAGCGGTGTTCTTCGGAGCAGACATCCTTCCGTCCAGTATAAGTTTCCTCAGCTGCAGGCACAGGAGGTATCGTGTGAACTCCTCGGCTAGACGGGACGGTTCGGGCGGGTAGAAACGGACTGCTAGCCAGAACTGAGCGTTGGCTCCCACTTGCTTCTTCACTGACTTGTTGCCGTCTAACCAACGCTGGAATGTTAGAATTTTTTTATATAACAGTTGCCAAAAATATAATTTTGTTAAAAATGTTACCTTTAGAAAGTTCCAAGCACTCACTATCACGAGAAATTATACCCAAACTGCGTTAAAAACAGTTATAGTAACAGGCATTTTATGGCAAAAACTTGTAAGATTGAAAAGAAATAACACTTTTTATAACTAACTTCCTAGATTTAAGTATCTAATCTATCTGAATGTAATCTACCTATAAGGAATGAATCACTCTGAACTGATGCAATAAAAGAGTAGTAATAAGTAGGTACATATTGAAATCGAATATAGTTTAAGTTATGAATCATTTTAAATCTTGTGTCTTTATATCATTGTTTAAAAATCTTTATGCCAGACCAGTTTGTGACGCATTTTTAGATTAGATATAAACCTGTTAAGTACCTTGAACTTGCAAAAATACAAATTGAAAAGTCAGCACAGCACTGACCTAGGCAATGATTCTTAGAACATATTATTATCTACTTATAAGTTAATGCTTATTAATGTACAATTATTTATTTAATAGTGTACAATTGTAACAATATTGTTCATCTCGAGGAATAATAATAATAAAAGCAGCCTGTGACCAAAAAGAGTCAAAAACATTTATAGCAAGTAAGTGCCATAAGGTACATTTTTAGTCAATTTTTTACTCTACCACCACTATCAAATATAATGTCATTTTTTTTTATAAATATCGCTTTATTATATGTACAGGATTCAAAAGAATTGATTGATTGAAGTTCAAACATTAAATATATAAGCGGTGTTTAGTGGCAACTCTGTCTTCATTACTCTAAGAAATAAACCTTACCGTTATCTCAGTGTTGGTGGCATTGGGTGAAGAACCATTCTCAGTGAATTGCAATCCAAAGTAGTCCTTTTCAACCAACTCTATGTGCTGGTAGACTTGTTCCAATAGTACATTCCCTTTGGCTTTTTTCTAAAAGAAATTTGTTTTCAGATGTAAAAATTCAGTTTTATTATCATAGACAAAGGAGCTTCTGTGTCTAACTACAATATTGCCAATTACCACGTAAGCTAAACTCGTAAAACATCCTCTCCAAAAAAATCCTGAGCCTTTAAGTAATAAAATAAACTAGAACATTTTTATTTGATGAACACTTTATAATAATATTTGATAAACACTTTATAATAATACAGAAGTGTACAATAAACACAGCATTGGGATACCAAAAAAACTCTGTGCCAAACAGGTCTAATCAAATCAAATGTAAGTAAGTAAATGATTTATTTCACACACAAAATACAGAAAGTGTTAAAGACAAACTGTTAAGATACATACCATGTGGTACAAATGCAGGACTGTGTGCAAAAGTAGCTGCCAAATGCACTACCAATGAGTCATTTGGCAATTTTCTCTAATGAAATGAAATTTATTTGCCAGAACATAGTGAAAATTACAGGTGATTAAAAAAGCATAGGTATCACATGTTCCACAGACAACGGTATTCAAATATTTTCTGCTATTTGTTCTCCTCTGCTCTAAAAACTATTGTCATCATCCCAATCAAGGATTTAGGTGTCTCAGTATCTTCTGTATACAGAGGAATGTGAATATTTTTGTTCTGAATCACCCATTAGTATCAAAATAAAAATAGACTATAAAACAGGTTAATGGGATTTACTATTGGATTCTGGCCAAATACTTTACATTTTTAGATCGGCATCTACAACTGCTCTAAATAAGTTTACAATCATTGAACAGATTACTGTAAAAGTTTGGATCTGTAACAAGTCTCTTAGAAGGAATGTCCCTTGGCCCAAATAGACAATCAGTCCGGGCTTTAGGTTAACTGCACATCATTGGTAGGTAACCTACATTGTTACATGTATTTGGGTGTGACATATTATGTTCTGTTGTACATTGAACAACACATCAGGCTATACCTTTTAGTACTTTGTCGTTTTGACTTATTTGACACATCCATACGAATGTCAAGGAATCATAACAAAACTTATTGCGACAGAGTTCCATAGAGTATATCTTGATGTCTCTTCCACTGTTGTTCTCTTATAGGAATTAACCATTTAATAGACTAGAATAGTGTTTTGTCTGAGTCATAAGACACAGGTCAACAGAGATGAGACAAAAGTAATGAGAAGTTTACTAGGTGAGAAAAAATGCGTAGCCCGTTGTTGACTTCATGTTTTTAATCCATCACCAACATTTTCAAATAACATCTTGAGGCACACAAGATACACATTCAAACTACATTGATAAGTGATAAAGAACACAAGTCACTATAAACATGAATGAAAGATTGTTGCGAACTGAAAGATGCTGTTTACTTTTGGTGCATTTTACACCAGGCACTTAAATTGAAGTCTCAATTTTGATAATTTTTATTTATTATGCATTTAGCCATGCCGGGTATAAATTGGAAAACGGAATGACAAGGCCTTATGTTCAAATCCCATTTGTGGAAAAATCTTCAACCACTTTTTCCCAATTTTGACAATGGCTTGCTTGAACAATACAAAAAAAGCTCTTGTAACTTTATAGTTAAGTTTAGGTTGGGGTGCCGTTAAGGGAGCACTTTCCACTTTTTAACCAAACTTCGTAGGTATGCCGTACTCACCTCAACCTGAAACGTGTGCTGAGTGTCATCCAAGAGTTGCACTGTGACATTGAAGATATTCAGCTTCCGTTCCCGCGCTAACTCCGAAGCGCGCACGTTGTACGTCCCGCTGGAACTGCTGAATGCGCGCCGCGACACGCTCTCGATCATCACTATTACTCACTGTTCCGGATTCCTATCAGATAAGTCAATACGCGATTTACGTTACGCGCTTTGTTGACGCCCGACGAAACTGCCACTCGAGCTTCAACTGCTCACAAACACATCTCAATTGAACACATCGCCCACTGAACCACACCAATTAACCTTTTGAACTGAACACATTCATTACTCCGTCAATAAATATTATCAATTCAAGATACAAGGTTTTCCCAACTTTTGACTACGTAACTGCAGTTTCCCACGGACATTCTTGTTACTTTAGGTAGGTACTCTCGACACATGAGAAGACTGTGAGACTGTGACGTAATGCTCTACGCAAATTATCACCCTGAATGCTGTGAAAACATTTTTTCATCACTTCAGTATTTACTTGACTTTCTGACAAAGATTGTCGGACTCAGACAAATGTTTTGTTTGCCAAGGGTTCCCGGTTTTTTATCTTTTAGGTATTACTAATTCAAATAGATTGTCGTAGAACTAAATTACATTATTTTAGCAGCAAAATACAATACACTAAACAAAATAAATTCATTCCGTTCAATCAAAAACAAGCCAATCCGCCATATTGAATTGACATTTTTTTTTAAATTTATTAAGGCTTGGCAACAATTACCATCAGTCAATTAACAATAAAACAATTTGACTAGGAAAAAAATGTGGTCTAAGTTTTGAAACAAAGGATTAATTTCAGCATCAGAAACTTCTGATGTGATTCATAACTCATCTGACCGTTCAGGTTGTGTTATGGAACCGGACAATCGAGTAATATTTCAACTGTTAGGTGATCGTTTTTACATCACATTGCGTTGACATTTGATTAATTCACGTTGACGAGTTTGTGACCGTTCCATAACTCTTTTGTTTAACTACGCTTATACGTGGTTCCATAACATTCACTTCACCCGAGAATAATTTACGGAAAAAGCGAAAATGGTAATGGAACGTACCTTTAATGCAATTTCAAAACGCGTGTAACATAACAAACGAAGACGCGGTAAAACAAACTTTACTAAAATCATGAAGGTTATTTATGAACCGGCTCAAGGTTTCTATATAAACAAATTGATCCCATTCGAAATCTAAAGAAAAGTCTATTTTTAATTAAATTTAATGGAATTAATGGATAACGCGTCTCAATGACCAGTGTGCAAACCGCCCGTTACGTTTCCTCTTGGACGCCGTAGTGCTATAACAAAAAGGGGGACGCAGTGGTTCCCGATTTTCTGGTTGATGAGGAATTCCTTGCGTTTTGTGTAATGTACTTTTCGTATAATTTGTTTTTACTCGCTATTCGTAGCGAAATAGTACGTAATGTTTTCCCTGGGTTGAATTGTTGTCTATGGTTTTCATACAAAATTGACATCGGGTTCGAGTTAACCCGAGGGAAAACGGTTCTTGCAAGACGGCCTTAGTGTAATAATTATTTATTTATTGTGACATGAAAGAAAGTAAAGTCCATACAATAACTTACATATTTATATGATTGCGTAAAATTATTACTTAACTTTGACATATTTCAAGGTTGTAATGAGCATTTATTAATTACCTATGTAAATAAATTTAGGTGTCTTTTTAGCCTGTTGAAGATAACAACAAAAATAACAAAATCATGTGTATTGTATAACGCATTCTTGGTTATGCATTTGTATTATAAGTTTGCCTACCATAGATTTTTTTAAAAAAAATTATTATAATTAAAAAAATATTTATGTTTATAAAAATCAAATCCATTCTATTATAACTTATAAGTTTGCTTAATAAAGATTTTTTTTGAAAAAATTAAAATGGAATTATATTTATAAAAATCAAATTCATACTAGGTATTTCACGATGCAACAATCCTTGTAATTACAAGTCTAATATGACAACATTGATGCGCGGTCGTGCTGTTTTATTATGGGAATTTCTATTAATGTTACCATTTTATGATTCTAATTACAAGGCTTGTTGGGGCCAATCTGGGGCTCAGGCAAAATATTCCTTTTTTAAACTCTTCTCAAAAATGCAAAGCCTAATGGCAGTTGTTCAGGGCATCTACTTATACGAGGTGTTACAAAAATCCCTTAAAGGCCCGAAAGGTGTTCAGTAGGTATCCATAACTGAATAACTTTCACTATGTGGCCAACTCTGAGATGGCGAAAAAAAATCAACTGTTTCATACATTTCGATCGTGTATTTGACGTATTGAGTTTTGAATGGAGCAGACTTTTTTATTTCATACATAGAACTCCAAAATTCGTTGACAGTGGCGCGTGCGCCGTTTAAGCACGGAACCCTAATTACAATTTTTTTGTTCTTAAAGTTTTGCAGCCATTTTGTTTGTATAAACTGACTGATGCCAAATACATTTGCCGGCTAGATTTTTGGCGACATGGGTTTCAAATGGCTAGTTTTTATGTGATTTTCGCATAAGTTTATAGGTATTTGTTTTGTGTCTGGTGAAAAGGATATTTAATATAGTAAATAAATACACGGTACATGTAATAAAACAAGCATATCAAACAGTTATCTGCCTTTATTCTGCTTCTCTTGACAATCCAGCAGCCATAGTCATTCATCCGGTACCATTATAGGAAGAAAAATTAATACGCTATTACATACTGTTACAGTTTGGTTTGAATATGTAGGTATGTTTGTATGTGTTACAATACAGCTGAGTTATGTGTAGAGTTTAATTTATTAGTCTATTTTTAATATTATGTATAGATACATACGGATCATGAAAACCAGGGTGCAACGCGATTTTGCCGAGTAATAATTAATAATATTTTATTTATTAGTAACGGGACTAGCAGTTTATCGATAAATTATCATTTTGTACTTAGCATTCTATGCTTCGTTCTATTACACTAATGTTTGTAGGGAATCAGGTCTTTCATTTACGTAAATTGTTACAACTTTAACAAAAAAATCTGCATTGTTTAATGCCTATGAATACCTACAGTTATACATTGCAAAACCTACTTAAATGAATAAGATTTTTAGCATTTTTGTAGTGAAAAATCTGATTCCTTATAAGTAAATACAGATTACGGGCAATATCGCATCGCACAATTTGAAGACACTGTACCTTACTGCTTTGTGTGTGTAGTGTTGTGAATTAGTCGATAAAATATCCGTTCCGTGAAAAAATTTTGATTATGGCCAAACATCCCTTTTAAATACACTTTTTTTGCACTTGTAATAATTTTTGAAAATATAAATTTTGATAATATTTTTTCCCTTTGTTCCTAAATATTAATCCAAATAGTTTTATTATCCTTAATATTGTATTTACAATTTTTCAACAGCCGAAAAATATGTTCAATTTTTATAATATTATTTTTAACGACTCTTGTTAAGTAGTAGGTAACAGTACAAATATTAATGATCACAAGTTGGTTTTCATTGGTCATTAACATACGTTAAATTACAGCCTTATTTCTATCGGTAATACACTTAACAGTAGGTCTTGAGTTGAAAATGTTGTAACTGAATTATTATTTACATAAAATATAAAGGTGGGGTAATTACGTAAAATAAATAATCCAAGATAATACAAGATAATCCAAGATAATCCTGGATTTTTTACACTTACAGTCGTGTTTAGGACTGAATGCAGTGAGTACATAGAGGTTCTGGTTGGCACCATGTAGGTTGTGATGCTGATAACCGAATTTTCTATTGGAGTATTTAATTGTATGTTTGCATGCCAAAGATTTTTTAGAAATCACTCTGAATAGAGCTTTAAAAGTAGGTAAAAAATAAATACAGTAGGTACCCATTTATTACATAAATATTAGGTAAATAAAATTAAAGATTGATTTAAAATCAATTTTTATAATTGTCTTTGTGCATACTTTTCGAGTAGATACACACACAACATAATTACAATAATAAAGACTTTTTTTTATATTTTTGGAAATCTATAATTATAATATTCAAAATCTATATTCCCAAATGCGAGGCCATTTATAGTATTTTTATAATAACAGTAAACTACTCAAAAAATAGGCACAGAAATAAAAATATACGTATTTTTTTCAATAGACCTGCTGCTACTTGTATGTTACTGTTAAAAAAATCTGCGGTATTTAATCCAATATAAAATGCTTTGCAATCAAAATTGTTAATGTCGCCACAAAATCCAACTTGAATGTTTAAAAATAAGATTTCTGAAAAGCTAGTAAATTATATTAAGGTTTAAACTAATAAATCTAATAATACATTTTTCTGAAATCAAAATAGCAGAAACAATATTTACAATTCACGGAGATGAATTTAATTATTCTATACATTATCGTTTAATACCTATCTATCAACAAAAACCTACTAAATATGTATTAAAAATTTCTCAGTAGGCCACTAACTAGACTGACGACACATTAACTACTTCCATAATTATCGATATTATTACTAAATCTATGAAGTGCAACATTTGCTAAGTAGAACGAAACAACTCAAGAGTATTTCAATAAATTAATGTACCAACTACATTACAAATTAATGTACCAACTACATTACAAATTTATCGCTGAGAATACATTGTACTTATTTACAAAATGCAATATTTTTACAAACAAGGCTAAAACTAGGAATACCCACATTTTGCCAAAACTACCTTTGTAGGTAGAGTTCGAAGTGACGTTTATTGGACACTTTAAAATAGCTCTTTTGGCGAGCTATTTATCCATAAATAACGTTATGATTGTATAGGGAATGTACTTACTAAAACACTTCACTTTAGCGTCTTCAATGTCTACCAAAATCTTTCTTGATCAAAAGTCATATAGTTACGATTTTATAAACAGTAAATGTTTTTTGGACAGTGACATGAACTTATTATTTGATTTTTTGTACTAAATACCTACCTTACAATTTAATATATCATCGTATTTAAACTACATCAAGACAAATAGTTCAGTCAAAATTTACGTTACTTGTTAAGACCTCACATGAATGTATTTTTGTAAAAGTATTTTGTTGTTCAACTAGTCACATCAAATAATCAAATTCTAAAGACATTTTCTTTTAAGTCAGGTTAAATAATACTTTTAATGAGATTCTATTACTTAGTGCAAATTATAATACGAGTTTAAAATTTTAACCACGAATTGAAAGTGCAGACGATGTACACGTCAAACTATCGATACTGATAATCATGACTTGCCAACACTATTTTTTCTTAAAATTATTTTGTTGTCGATTTTAATGTCATGGAAATCGTTGCACAGTTCAGAGTGCGATGCCGTATAATTTAAACCATGCCTTTGGACATCATTCTCACGGTGTTCTTGAGGGCCTGACGTTTGTTACAGAACCATATTCTGATTACTTCACGTTCGTAGCCCAACTGATGCGCTAGACCGGTTATTTCGGTACCTGAAAAAAGTTATAATAAGGCTGTTAATATTAGTTTTAATGGATCGTGGCGTAGTCGTGAATATGGTCCGAATTGACCGTACAGGTTAAGTAATATTGGCTGTGGTCAGAACCAGGATGGGTGACCGCAAGTGGCACATTTTCACCTGAGCCGCTTCCTGTCTCGGAGAGTTCCTACTATACTGAGGTCTACAGCCTACAGATGGCCGTAATAATCCTTGTAAATTCAAGCCTTAAATGGCAACATTACCTATGATAGAAATCCTCATACAAAACAGCGTCAATGTTGCCATTTTACACTTGTATATAATTTACAAGGATGGTTCCTTCGTGAAACAGGGCCTTGGGGTTATAAAAGTAATGGCACAAGAAGAAAATAGGCATAACTACCTACACTACGGATTGTACGATGTTCACGTCACCGTAAAAGAGTACATCATCCCAAGAGAAGAGATCCCAATGGGATAAGCCAGCCTTTGTATTTTTAATGTTTCTAATTTTTGTGTATTTTATATTAGTATGTACAATAAAGAGATTGCAAACAAACAATTACATAACACTCGATTGATTACGTAACCTTGTGCGGTGCCGGATATCGTACAATCCGTAGGTAGTTGATATGCCTTTTTTCCTGTGCCATGAAAAAATTAACGTACCAGACGGATGCGTGTTCCTCTCAAAATGTGCGTTGAGCAGCTCTAAGGCTTGGGGCGTGAAGGAGGTCCGCCGTTTGCGTTTCTTGCTGGGCTCCATGCCGATAAAGTCCGTCAAGTGGTTCTGGCCTGTGGCGTACCTGGAATGACAGATTATCCATGTTTGAATCTAGAAGTTTTTGATCCCAATTTGAATGTATAGCCTGACTAATCTGACTATGAATTAAAAAAACTTTTATATTATCTATCTATGAAAATAAAAACCCTGTCAGGACTGCGCGATTGGGAGTTCGCTATGAAAAAAAAATAGTACAGTCGAACACAAGCTATAGTATACCATCTGTCAAAAATCTTCGATTTAATCCCAATCTTATGTTTGCGCAATATGATTCATTTCAGATTCTCAAAATTTGACGTTTTGGTTAGTTTGACCTGTGGTCGACTGTACCATTTAATTCTGCAATATGGCGAGGGTATAAAATTCCCACTGGTCAGATTAGTCTGACCAACGATCTAACCAATGAGGATAACCCTTTTTTTGCTGAAATTCTTTGTAACTTGAAACAAAATTAGGTTCTTACAATGACTCTATATTCTTGAATCTTGTCACTAGTTATGAAAAGAGTGTATCGCTCCATGATATCACGCTATGTTATCATTTATTTTTGATAAGGAATCGAAAAAAAGCGAGTCACTCTTTTTTATCACTATAATAGAGTGTCTATTATTTGTAAAGACCGACGTGGATATTGAAAATGAAGTTTGTTTCAAGTCATAATGTTTTATAGGTAGGAATAAATTAGATGTTGTTACTACCACCACCAAAGATATAATAATAGTAAGAAGTTCAAGAAAAAGCAGGAATAATTACCAATTTTACCTTATTTCTATGCAATTATTAAGACATGCCAAACTCTACTACTTAATTGACAGTAGGTAATTCTGTGATTACTTACATCTTTTATTATGGAGTTTCTGTAATTACACTGCGGCGATTTTGAAACGGAATCAGACCCCATAGAAATGTAGAATATCGCCAATGTGTTCTATGGGTTTAGTTCGATTCCGTTTCAAAATCGCTTCAGTCAGTGTGCCAGGATTAAATAGCAAAAAAAATCATGTTGTGAGATAGAGGATGAGAGATATAGATGATATGAGAACTGACATTGACGCCGAAGTCTTAAGTGCTGATTTACACTTGGTCAAGTGCTTAGTCAAGTGGCAAATGGTACTGGCAAGGACAGTGGCGAATACTCGCCATACGGCGATTGTCACTGTCCTAAACACTGGCCAGGCCATCGCCATCTTATCTTATGATAGGGGGCCGGGAATAACCCAGCGGCACTTCGACCTTTGAAGATCTTTTGTGCCTACCCCATTTTACACACTGTTCATCTCAGTGTGCAGGTTTCCTCACGATGTTTTCCTTCACCGTTAGAGCAGTCGGTAAATGTACGTAAGTCTTTGAAAAATACGAAAACCTCATTGGTACATGGCACTGCGTGGTTTCGAACCCGGAGCTCCCGCATGGGAGTTCGGTGTCCTTGCCACTGGCATTTGCCACTTGACTAAGTACTTGACCAAGTGTATACTAGGCATATAAGTGCGCAAAATCGCACTCTATAGGACAAGAAGAGCCGACCCTGCATTCACCATCCCCTTCTTTGATTACCTATAAGAAATTCTAGATAAAGTTTAACGAAATTCCGAAATTCCATATTGTGCTGTGTTTTGCCGGCCATAAAGAATAGCACCACCCCAAATCTTCCCGTGCGTGTCGTACGAGGCGACTTAGGGATTTAGTGGATACTATTTTGCACCTAGTAGACGGCGATAGGCCATAGGTGGCCGTTTGTCCACCAAAACTTGCGGCGAAAAGTGGGAACAACCTATGATAAAGGAATTTTTTTGTTCAGATCAAAGGCAGTCCGCTGCTTGACGTATTTCGCGGTGGATGAATATCCATTGCTCGTTATAAAGTTAAAACGTCAGCGAATGAACACGATAACCAGTAATGTACATACTCCTCCGCGCGCGTATTCCGGCGGACGACCAAAGTTAGAGTAGGTATAATTTTGGCAAAAGTTCTTCAATTTATCAATAAGTACCTATGCAAGCAGACAATACAATACGAGATAATCCTGCAACGTTTTACCACCAGAGGCGCCACTAGCACAATGGTACGTAGCCAATCAACATGTAGATACGTTCCTTTCCACCAAATCTTTTTTTACCGTTCAGACTCGCGCCACACTGTCTTAACATATTTTTAGGTCTGCTATTTTGAAATGACCATATGATGCCATGATATCATCACAATTTTACTATAGCTTTGAAAAATTAAATTAAATTAACCTAAATAACGAGAATATTGTGATATCTTAAAAAATGACGTTTCGTTTTGCTTTTCTGTTTACGGAGTGTGCTAGTGGCACCATCTACGCAACGCTTTGCGTTTTATGTCCTATTGTTCTGCCAGTTCTACAAGTATCCATAACACTTTGTAAAAATATGTAGGTATGAAATAAAGGTATAATTATGCTGTTGGATAATTTTAATAAAATAAATGTAAAATTGTAATAAATAAATAATGATATTGACGAAAAAATATTATAAAAAGGAAGTGCGAACCAAGTGCCTTCTGAAAATAACAAAATGATAATAAGCTTCATCATGAACTTCGTGCAGTAGGAATGTAAATTAGTTACCTTGGTCTGGTTGCATAAAGCACTGATTTGAATGTTCATACATAAATGATTTTTTTGTGAAGAAATGTTGCCGATTTATTATTACAGTAATAGGTACCTACACTGTAAATTAAATAAATGTAAATTAATAGTAGTATGGATATATAATCTAACTGCTTTGGATACATAATTATCTAAGTTTTAGATTTTGGTTTTAATTATTTAATCGTTATTTTCTTAATTTTAATACTCATCATCATCATCAGTCTATTAATGTCCCCACTGTTGGGGCACAGGCCTCCCTTTGCACAAGGGGGTATGGGCCATGATCCACCGAACGGGCTCAGTGCTGATTGGTGGATTTCACACGCCTTCGGAAACGTTTAATTTCCTCAGACATGCAGGTATCCTCACGATGTTTTCCTTCACCGTTAGAGCGCAGTCGGTATATGTACGTAAGTCTTCGAAAAAATCCGAAAAACTCATTGGTACATGGCATTGCATGGACGAACCAGGACCTCCCGCATGGGAGTCTGGCGTCCTTGTCACTAAACCATCGACGTTCCGTTTTAATACTGTTCAACTAAAATTTAATTTTACACTTCATTTTAAATACATTTTCAGTGAAGTCAGTATCTAATCTGTTTCTAAATATTTCGGAAAATTCACGGGAAATACGTACTTACATCTTTATACAGGATGTCCCGGGCAGTATGGATCAAACGTAACTGTGATGCCTGAGGTCATTTACCAGTCGATTTAAACCATTACAGGAAAGAAAACCGCTTCTTACCTTCACGTAGAATTACATTTTCCTAAGGCTTTTATCTTTAATCTTAGATTAATCTCTTTTTCACACTACAATACTATTTTGAGCAAACAAATAAACCACCAATAACATTAAGTTAAACCCCAAGAATACTTGCAATATTAATTCAAGGACTGTTGCTAACAGAGTTCCTCGTTAAAAATTACCACGGAGACTCGAGCGATTGCAAATTGCACCATTTGCAATGTTAAGACCGACCCGTTGCATTCAGATAATGCATTTTAATGACTGAAAATGCTAAAATCGATAGACCCTCTTACGACATCATTATGTCGACGTTAAAGACTTAAGTGACACCTGGTGGCGCTTATGAAAGTTAAATGGGATGGTAAAATTGAGTGGTAATGGTAAGTTTTGTTTTTAAACCATATAGGTAGGTAGATGTTTTCTTAGAGAGCAAATGTACTCGTATGTACATATAAAACAGAGTCTGCCAGCGCTTCCGTGTCTGTCTGTGTTTAAAAGCTAATCTCGGAAATGGCTGAACGGATTTTGATACGATTTTCATTGATGTATAGATATTGATTCTCGAGGATAAGTTTTTTATTTTTATCCCTGAATGAATTTGATCGGGGCACGTCGCCTTTATTTACTAGGAATCGAAGAATAAAGAATTGTACTTCTTCTTCTTTCGTGTTGATGATCCGAATTAAATTTTTCCCGACCAGAAGGCAGCACTGATGACGGTTGGTGTACGGTTCATATGTGCTCTAATACTAAGTAAATAGAAATCTACGTCTACAGAAATATTTACGGGTTTGAAGTGCATATGTGAAGTAAAGAAGTCAAGTAGGTACAGTATAAATGAAATACAACTAAGTAGTCACAAACCAACACCAAGATAAGATGGTAAGAACATTTTAACTTATCGAATTTTGAATTATTTAAGTAAATACTTACTCCAAATTTCTATTTCAGTAAGTACATAGGTAAATCTTAAAGAAAATACAATAAAAGTGCCCATTTCCATTATGGGTACCTTTATAACTTTTAAACGGAGTTTATAAAAGTCCTACTTAAGTCTTACTTAATATCAAATTTCGATAAGATCTTACAATAAAACTAAGGTGTTAGTAACCAGTCACACATAGCAATGCCTAAAAAACATAAAGCCTAGTCCGTAAAAGCGGTAGTTAGTCCAGATTTGAGAAATATTCGTCCACATGTTGCTAAGCGAGGCCAAATTGTTCACGAACACGACGGTTGGGCACAAACCACGAACAAAATCCACTCAAACAAACATATTTACCTCTCTTCTGCTTCCTTCATCCAACGTTCGAGCACCGGTTTGATTTTCTGCGCACTTTTTGGTGTTATATCCAATTTCTCAAATCTGTATCGAACATAAATTTGATGTTAGAGTCTTGCTACACGCACCGAAATAAAAGTTCAGCGCGACACTAATCAGTAACCAAGCGGTATCGTTTAAACGCGGCACATATTCCTTTCCAAATTAACATAGGCATAACAGGACATTGACATTCCGTTAATGATTATAGAGTGAAACAAAAAACAATAGGCAATTTAGACTGCCGGGGTAATCAGTTTGATTAATACCGAACACGGTAACAATAAAACAACGTATTCAATTAGAAACGAATGGTAACGTATGCCAATGCCCTGGCTTTTGAATTGCGCAAAATGAATATTAATAAAAATAAGAGTAATGAAATAATACATCATGCTACATTAGATGGAAAGTTAGAATATTCATAGAGCTACAATGATATAAAATTTCTCACAACAATTACTCATCATGTCGAATGGACATGGTTTGGTAGCGGCACATTAGTGTAGAGCATTTGTCTTAACATCAAAATGTGTTGCTATGATGCATGGCGCCTTACGGTAATTATTTCGTATGCAAATATGGTATACGTGTGAAAAGGAAAAGAAAGAACGTCAAAACCGGTAATTACATATAATTATGCGGCATACATTCAAAAATGTATGCCGGATCGTCGATTTAGATAAGATTACATTAAACAGCGTTGAAACATTTTGATTTAAAGACAATCTACATGTGGACTGGGCTGTTGAAAGTAAGTCAAAGCGTGTGCTTAATGTATTTAAGTGTATCTTCCAAGTTATCTCCATTGTTGAAATGTTTCACGTACTTTTTAAACTTGTCTAAACACCATCAAAAGATCGTGTAACCAAAATATTTTCAAACAAAACTTTAGATATTTTTTCTGACACCGGGTATAATTTGGGAGATACACTGTATGGAATATAAAACAAAACATACATGTTTTGTTGTTGTGAAGACAGCTGAGCTGCTAGCATCTGCGAAGCCAGGGCACTGGGGACGGTAACAAAGTGCTTGTTAGAATTGTCTTATCCAGTGAGAGGTGACGCTCCAGGTGTTGAGGACCGTCACAATTTTAAACAGGGTTTTGTATATCAGGTTAGAGAACAAAGTCGCATGCTTTGTCGATTTCGAATGTTATTTAATACTATAGTTTAGAATGTTATTTAAGTTTGATTTAGAATTTCTACACTGTCACCTTCTCTTTATGTTGCATAAACGTATATTTTTCTGAAAATTTGGAAAATATAATTAAAGTAAAGTAACATGTACATGGATGAAGAAAAATGGGGCGGGCACGTTCCTCGCTTCGTAATCATTTAAGTGTTATTACAGTTAGTACATACTAGTATCAGTATACAGTATGCGAGTATATACTAACTTTGAATAACTTTAACAAAATTGAAATTACATATAGTTACGTCAGTATACGTACTCGTATACTAACTGACGTAACTATAGGTAATTTCAATTTTATTAATCTTCATCACCAGCCTACTCTAGTCAACTGCTGGACATAGGCCTCTCCCAAGGCGCGCCATTGAGCTCGATCTTCGGCTCTTCTTCTATTACTATTATTATATATATACTTCTATTACTATTCTATTTTGTTAATCATTTAAGATTTATTAAAGTTAGTATATTCTCCTATATACTGACGTAACTATAGGTAATTGCAATTTTGTTACTATTCCTCCTTCATTTATAATTCTAATTCCTTCTTTAGAATTAAAAATAAATATTTTAACACTATTAGGTACTTATGTAACGATGTCGACTTCATCGTCCACATCAACCTCCTTGCCATCAATTTCAACCTCATTGTTAGCGTTCATTTCGTGTTGACATTTTCATTTCTTCATCTATATTTTCAAAATTCAAATCATATTCCCATTCCATTTCTAAATTCCATTAATTTCATTGTTTTTACTGACTCTCTCTGTATTTTTGTCCTGAACGGACGTTTCTCCGTTTTATAAAATTGTCTCCTACTACTACCTTATTTCTACTATTGTGTTGTTCTGTTCCTGATAAATAATATCTACTATTACCAAGTTTTTCTATTACTTCATCTGCACACTGTCCTAGAACTCTGCTAGCCGGCACCTAGAGGGCAGATTGTAGCACATAAGCTACGAATAACTGTTAAAGAGTTATATGAAAGAAAGTAGATAGGTACGAGTGATACATAATATCATTTCGATCGTGTCGAGGTGTAGATTTGTAGAGATCGAATCAGAATTTTATGCGTATAACACCTCAGTGCCTTGACGAGCCTGTCTGACTGATATACAATTGTAATCGGGTGCATCTCAGTCGTGGGCATGCTTAATTCATTGTTTATCTCCGTATCTGCCTATAAATACCGCTTAAAGGTGGCAATGGCCATGGGTCTGCATCAGGGTCGTACAATGGAAGACATATCAAGTTACTGCATGGGACCCTGTCGCCATAAACTTTTGTTTTGATACCTGACGTTCATATGAATGTGTCCACTGCACTGCCTTGATATGGAAGAAAGAAGGCTGCTTAGTGCAAAACATGATTTTCGATGGCAAAAAACGCGCCAAATTGGTTTTGTAGTGCGTTCTGGAATTCTTCTTTGAAAAATTTCTGGAATTTTCATAGGATTCCAGAAATTTGAAAAACCTATTTGTTTTGCGCTTAGCACCGTTCTTCCGTAGCAAGGCAGCGTAGATTGAGTTGAATTAAAAAGTTGCTATTTTGATTTGTTGGCATTAATTTTTGTACTTGTTTCGTCGGTAAGTACATACTTACATACAACTGAATTTTTTTATACTGAAATTGGAACGATACACAGAGATCTCGTAGTGGTGATATATTGACGTACCATATACCTACAATACGAGTAGGTACATAAGAACAAAGATGGTAAGTATTTATAAGGTAACATTGTCATTTTAAGGAAAGGCATTGCCCCAAAATACCTGCAGCTACAGCCCTGGGTTTGCATAGCCTTTTAGATATTTGGATGCGCAAGAGTAACTGATCTCTCAAAATTCGGAAGCTGCAACAGACTATTTAGTTGTCTGGGTTCAATCAGGTTTCAGTATACCTATACATAAATACTGTTAAAGATAGGTAGGTAAGTTGCCACATAAAGGACTAATGTACTTCATGTACAGTGGATAACATATCAGGTCCTTTAGTAAATACTATGTCCTTTTTATGAAAGCTAAGGTAACATATCAAAAACTTATTGCGACAGAGTTCCACAGAGTACAGCTTGATGTGTCTTACACTGTACCTACATGAGATATAATTACGGAGCCTCTTAACCTACCCTAACCTTCTTAATCTCATTGTTAACTTAAACTTATTTACCTACTCTAAGAGAAAAAAAAAACATTAAGTATAAATTAATAACGAAATCTGTAAATAACATGATAAATAATAAATCTATAAATATTAAGGATGAATGGTTATTAATACGAGTATTATTATTAACCACCCCATCTATTAATATATCTAAGTAATGTATTTAACTTGATATAATTCTGAGATCAAATAGTTCTAAGAACTAATTTAATTTTAGTTTCATTACTCCCAGTTACGCAATTATTAATTAGGAAATATTCAAAGGCGGCATAAAGGGCTTATGAAAATTTCGACGTCATTGTTATAAAGGAGATACTTTCAGAATTAATTCAGAACCAACAAGTCTTTAAATTTATTCTTTCAAATAATATGTTTTAATTAAAATGCAAATTAATTAAGTCCAGCATAATCAAAGGGGTAACTACCATGTAGCTACGTCACGACACCAAATTGGAGGGGAGTCGAAAGAAAAATTAATGGAAAATGAAATCAGGACGAGACAAAGACAGGCGAATTCTACTCTTTTAATTACACGAAAAAAGTAATTACGGGCAAGATAATTAATTAACTGGAACAGAAGTAACGATTAATGATTTTATTATACGAAGGAGGTTGTTTGGGGTGGCTGAATTGAAATTTCCTTGGGCTTCTGTTCGGCTCGGTCGCATTCCGTTTTGCATCGAAATTCGATTTGTTCATAGGCACGTTGTTACGAGCGATTTGATTTGATTCAATTAAACATTATGAGCGTGCTGCTGTGCCCCTATTTATGAGGAGAATACCAGAGATTTTGCTGATAGTGCAAGAGACACATAAGTTTTCTCAAAAGAAAATAACACAAGTTAGATATCCTGGAAAAACAACGACGTTTATCTTACTCCACTGGGCGGTAATTCATTCTTGTAATTCAAAACTTTTTGTGTGGATAACTCTAGAATTAGTTATTTCTTAAGATTCATTGTCCTGTACGTACAAATATAGCACCAATACAACAAACGGCTTAAGACATTCCAGGAAAACTTGTAATACCAGTGTGACAGTTTTAATCAGCAAAAAATCCTGATTGATAAACCTTTAAAGAGTTCCAGAAAGAAAATAAAAAGATAATTAGAATCAAAACGCACGCGCCTACGCCTAGGCGAGTAAAAAATGGTGTAAGCCACAGAACGGAAGCCGTCAGTAGGTAATTAATTAACCGAATTGTAAGCAATGAAAGAACTCATGCTGTTTTACAAATCACTCCAATTAACGATATTAAAAAGTTAGAGTGATAACCGAGGCGGCCTGCGTGACGATGGCCGAAAAAGTGATGGGCTTAATGTCGAAACAATTTTTTTTATGCAGCCCCTAGGGTTACGGTTACATTATTGTGACAAGCGTGCGACTTTGTGTCCTTCTATAGTCTTGGGACTTTGTTTTACTGTTATGTCTCCACTTTATTGTAATGTTAACATAAATTTTCAGAAAGGATTGTTTTTAAATTCATGGCCGAATACACAAACTCTACCTCAATAATTTTAAAAACAGTATGTTTGTTTTTAATGCGAAAGTTACCTTTTTTTGTTTGAGGACTTAGAAAAAAAATCGGGTCTTAGTTTCAGCTATTAATGGGGAATCGCGAATGTAAAACAGAGACTGATATTGATTTTACCCGATACCCGAATGTTTACTAAGACCTCACGTACTGTACCTACATCTATTTAAAATAATTAAGACTCCACATCTCCTTTCCCAACATAACAGTTATTTTGTCATATAAGTATGTAATCTAATCACTTTTTATCTACACTTATTAACCTATCAAACTAACAATTTTATGTATTCGGCCCATAACAAGTTTAGTTTACAGAACCGCTCACCTGCAAATCGCGCTTTGACTATACGCGGGCCCCTCGGTTACGGAAAGGGCCTGCCCCACTTGGGTCTGCGTAAGGCCCAGGCCTAATCTTCGCAGCTTGAAGGCCTTGGCGAACTCCTTTATGTCTTCAAGGTTGATGCCGTCGACGACGTTGCTGGATGATTGACTGATTGTTGGTTGATCTGTTGGGAAAAGTATAGCGGTTATTGTCTATGATCGTAAGTGTTCGAAAAGTGAAGGATTATAAATGAAGTCATCATAATCAGTTATGTAGCCCGAAAGGGTACCTATTATACTCGGGCGGCGGGACCAAGGTATAGGTGTTCGGCAAGAAATAATCTGACTTGGTTTCTTTTTACATATTTGTATTTAATTTTATCATTTTTGTTAGGTTCTGATTTTGTGTAGGTAATTTCTACTAGTTCATTTAAAAGTGGATGTTTTTGTTCGACACTGGTTCTACTATTCCAGATTTAGGAAAACAGACTTTGGGTTAAGTGTCTTTGAAAAATATTTAGTCATCATGGCAATTGAATCCAAAACTTTTATTAAACAAGTATTAAGATGCACTACCACGTGGAACAGAAATAATTAGTATAGACGACCATCCAAATAGTAAGGAAACAGTGAAACGACTAAACTTAAAGAATATATTGAAATTAGAGCACTGATATTCTACGAAAGCTCTTTCAAAGTAATTTTAGTTTACCGGATGTACGAATAGGATGGTAATGGTAATTAGTTGAGAGAGAATGAAAACTATTTAATCTACGTCACTGACGATTCGTATCGTCCCAATTCCGTACAAATTTCACCAGACAATCCTCCAACTAAAGGTAGTCTTAAGCCCTGAGCCATTTAAACACGAGGCAAAATTATAGCCGAGTTTAGTGGGCAATTTATGTAATTAGTAGATGGTGCCGCTTCCTAATTATGGGGAATGTCATTAGTGGAGACGTGCTACTACCGCGGAGGCTGCCCCGCGACTCCCCCTGCTTTGCTAACCGATGACAAATTACTTTCCCTATCTACCCCCACCTCAAGCTAGTTTTGTAGACCGGGAGTCCGGCCAGTGACTGTACCTAACAACGGTACGAATTAAATAGAAGTAAGGATATAATTCCGAAACACAAAGGACGCCTCTATTCTATTAGGGTTAAAGTGGGTAAGTATATGTCTTTAAAAATACGTCCTCTGGCATAACTGGACCTCTGAATTTCATTGTTGTCTGAAGGTTGCGTTTTGCGTTAATCCGTCCGTGTCTCTCAAAAACGATCAGTAGTCCTGAAACAGTCAGTATATTTTAAAATTTCAGTAAGTATACCTTGGCCTTAGTAATATTTGCAACCAATCACAGTCAGTCATATTGCGTAGGTTTTTAACCGTTGTGAAGTTGGCATGTCATCCAAAATCCATCAGCAGTCTATTATACTTTAGGGACACAGTGTACGAACACAATGCCACCGTGTGCATTGGTTACCTATGCCATATCAGCAGTTTTAATCGTTTGGGTGCACAGTGTCCGTTTCCCAAAAATATCATGTGGCTGGGCCCGAGTCCGCTTCAGTCGCTTCTCCACTACCGTTCCCGTTTTGTGTAGTATACTTTAAAATAAGGTTCAGTTATTTGTTAAGTATCTTATTGAAGACCCCGAGAAGTTAAACTCCTAGACCAGCTAAAAGGTAGCAACCCACGTGCTTTTAAACCTCATAAAGCAGCTGGATATCCCACACGACATAAGCAAGCGTACCTAATTCTGATCTTCACTTAAGAATAGCACCATCTATTACCAATTCATCCGTACACTTGGAAACTAACACCCTCCCGGCCTATCTCCCACCTACCCCCGCTAGTTTAAGTAGTGCCTGCATCAATTAAGAGGGCTAGGGCTGCTAAATTGGCAATCGTTTTCATTTACGGGTGCACAGACGATTTCTAATTCCATTTGTTTCCAATAAGTTTGTGATTTTGTTCTTATTTATTACGGTAATGAAATGAAGGAATGATTTGTGGGGGGATGGGGTGGTAATGAAGCTGGATGAATGATTCATTTCCGATGTTTGCGAGGTTTTTGATGTAGGTAGCCCTATTTAATACTATGAATGTTATAAGTATAAAGAATGTTAAGAATAATGCTAAAGTTGTTATAAGAAGTTTTCAAGAGTTCGTAAAAGAGTTCATTACAATCAAAACGGAATAATTGAGGTCACCATTTTGTATAAAAATGTTTAACTTCTAACACGACCGTTTTAATTACATCCCGTGGACATTCTGTATTATATAAATCATACCCTTAAAGCGACAACTTTTACAGTCTTACTAAATGACAAAGGTAATAAAAAACTGGAGGAATTAAAGATAGACCACATTTAGATACCCAATTAGAACTCATAGCTACCAAGAACTACCCAAGTCTCCATTACGAGTACATCGCGTGGTGAGACCACCATCCATTAATTAACCACCATAGATAAGCCAATTGTACATAAAGAGTAGACTATGTAATGTAGCAACACTACAGCCCAAATCCAATAACATTAATGCATCAAGATACCGCACAGTTAATTGTTTAATACATGTAATAAATTAATTAGAAACAATTAAAGTTCGCGTGTCGATCTGTACAGGGTACACGTTTATTGACCTGCCTGTTACGTGCCAGAGCGGTTTTTAGAAATTGGTTGTCTAATTCGTAATGGCAATTGAGTATTTCGGTTGTTCTTGTACTTTCCTTAATTTCTAGACGGTTTTCTACATACATAACTTCACGCTATGTCCCTTGCGGGGAAGGCAGAGAGCGCCACGAATATCTGCCTTGACATGCCTCTCTTGCTTCCTCAGCAGTTATTCGTCGTTTCACGCATACTCGCCGTTGGGGGACGTCTACTAGATCTGAAAACCAGCGTGTCGCTGAGGTCTCGACCATTTCATTAGACACATAGGGCAATACATGTTATAGATATCGTATTGTATATTTTGTTTATAGGTTAAGAATTAGAATAAAATAACTGTGTTGTACCTTATTACATTGATGTGTGTGAATGAATAAATACACTTTTATTATATTTATTTATTTATATTAAAATCTATAAGCACTAATCTGCTCTAAACGGTTTTCTGAATGTAATATAACATAATGCTGCGTGTCAAATACCTACGTCAAATATAAACCTAAATTAATATAAGGAACACAAGACTAAGTGTTGTGGAGATATCTCAATTTTGCCTGGTCATCATCTGGTTACAAATCTGGGAATGGCACCATGGTTCTGAATATTTGAACCTTAAAATACCTTTAATTACCTTCTGATACTCCTAGATCTTGGAAACCACTGGCCAATTTTTAAACTACACGACTAGGAACACTCTCGATACAATTTTCTGATTAATAAAAAGCCGCGTCCAAATTAGATAATTGGTTGTTGAGTTTTGGACTTGGTGCCACAATCAAACAAATAAATAGATATCGCATCAAACGTATAGCACCCATTCTGGTCTCATTCTTCACTCATTTTGGTCGGGGGTTAAAAAGAGGTGTATAAAATGCCTCTACATCGGTAACGTACCATTTTTTTAATTTTTTTATATCTGAATTTAGAGGCTTTGGTACACGACAAGGTGACCATGTCAGCCTCGTTAGGGTCACTAAGAAAAGGGAAAGGGAAGCTCAAGTATTATTAAAGTCAGCCCTTACTTTGAGAGCTAATTTAGCAAACAACAGTAAGTGTTTCATGTTATCAGATAAGGGCCGACTTAAAATAATATTGAGCCTCCCATTTTGTAGCCTGTTGAGGCCAAATTTTTTCCTCTCAAATTTCCCCAGGTCACACTCCATTAGGAGGTGAGTGAGGTCTTCTATTGTGTTGCAGTTGGTACAAAACGGTGATGCAGCTCTTCCCACTAAATGCAAAAACTTATTTAACGGAATATGACCCGAGTGTAATCTAAAAGCCAAGACAAATAATGACTAAATTAGGTATAAGAATGAATCCCCAAAAATGAATACCTACCTATATTTATAGGGCTATACTCATTTGTAAAAGGTGATTAAACCAAGTAGGTTCCTCCATTTAAACAATATTCTTTTTCTACCCACAATCGACCTATCCAAATATTTTTACCCTGCTTAACAACCAAAATTGTTTCCTGCTACAAAATATAGTCTCTAATACTAGATTTGCGTTCCGGAAACCTAATGTCGATTTCACATGCCAACAAAAGCCGAAATAATCAAACCGGCCCACTATTCCGATATTTCATATTCAACGGTTGATTATTGATAATTAAAGTTTTCAAGTGATTATGTGAATCATGAAGGCCTCAACTAATTTACATTTACGCTTATCTGAGTCGAAATTTTACTAAAACAATGCTTTTGATACAGAATATAAGGAAGAATTTCGAATGGAATTTACTTTTGATAATCGCATCTCGTAAAATTGTGAGCTGAATGGTAATGGTTGAAATTACGCGCGCCGAATCGACTCAAATCGATAAGAATCGACTACGATATCGATTATAATTAACGCGTATTATTATAACTGTTGTAAGTACTTTGAACGACTTTCTTTGAAATTAAGGGCTTGTTCAGTAGAAGTTTGACCATTTGGGAAATGTTATCGAGGGCTTTTCATAAGTCAATAAAATTAGGTTTAACTTACAGACATAATTATTTAGGAAATTGTAAAGTGAGTAAAAGTCAAACAAAAAGGATGTTCTAGAAATCGTTAGACATGTTGACCAATTCATAGACATTTAGATTTTTAAAGAGTACCTACATAGAGAACATAGAGCACAATCGTTAGACATGTTGACCAATTCATAGACATTTAGATTTTTAAAGAGTACCTACATAGAGAACATAGAGCTCAATCGTTAGACATGTTGACCAATTTATAGACATTTAGATTTTTAAACAGTACCTACATAGAGAACATAGAGCTCAATCGTTAGACATGTTGACCAATTCATAGACATTTAGATTTTTAAAGAGTACCTACATAGAGAACATAGAGCTCAATCGTTAGACATATTGACCAATTCATAGACATTTAGATTTTTAAAGAGTACCTACATAGAGAACATAGAGCTCAAATTTTCTTTTTCTACAGCAGTTATTTAGATTTACAATAACCAAGGATTTTGAAATTCACTCTACAAGTACGATTCCTATGAAAATAAGACTTTTATTAGAGCCTGTATTTCTGCAGTAATTTTCAAAAAATGCTTCACTAGTATATTGTAATGCAAGTGCGGAAAGTGAGCAATTTTTCTCTCTCCTTATTTTATGAGCTTAGTCGCATGTGCGACTATGTCGCTCGGTACATTTTGTATACATTTTATACTTATATCTACCTTCTAAATACTTTAATTAATTTGTACAGTGTCTTGTCCGAATCCGATAAGGTAAAGGCCAAGGTGCTGTTACAGCCCCCATATCCCATACATTAAAATTTATTTTTAAAAATGTCTCTCGCCTGAGATACTCGTTCCGGACACATTCCATCAGTATATGATATGCATCTTCGACGACACCACACTCTTCACAATATGGTGAGGCCACTAAGTGAGGCAACAAGATGACGAGTTTGACGAATCCGTCTGTTGTTGTTGTTTGAGGCCCGAGATAGATAGATAGACACTTTATTGCACACAAGAGGTTTTGTTATCCGTTCCGTTTCAGTATCAGCCCTAGTTTCAGAAAAGTAAAACGCACTAGTGCGAAATGATCAACTATCGATCGACTATGCATGCACTGAAAAATGCTTTTAAAGAGCACGTGTGTTGAAAAACCCTTTTACGAAAATTTTAAAATCCACACAAAGAAAAGTTACCACAGTATGTTTGACCAACTGAAATGGTAAAGTTACAAATACAAGTATAATTTATAGTTGCCGTCAGTAAGACGGTCGTAAAATGAGTTCAATTCCGACAATTCAGATACTTAGAGCGAAAGTGAGTTAACAAATGGACTGCCGCTCTAGATCCAATAACGTATTATGTCGTTTAAGTTTATTGCAATTAGAAGTGGCGGTCTAAATGACTCCTATCGATTGAGACATAGAACTTAATAGAGTTTTCGATGTGAAATGTTTTTGTTTTCTATTCTGCGTGCAACACAACGTGTTTAGTACCTGTTAAAAATGAGTGTTTATGAATTTTAAGTTGCATTAAAGTAATCGCTTACAGGAAATAAAATCAGTGTTTTGTTGTATAATTATATGTAAAGTAAAAGTAGAATACACTTTATTGCACAAATAGAAAACAACAAAAAAGAGAAGTGGAAGAAAAGTGGTCTAGGAAAATAACGGAATGGGAGAAAGAAGAAGCCGAGGGAGACAATCAAAAAGGTAGGAAGACGATATAAAGGATACGGCAGGTGCTATATGGACTAGACGGGCAAAAGATCGGAAAGAATGGAAGTCTTTAGAGGAGGCCTATGTCGGCAGACAAGGTGTTATAGAGAGAAGGGGGATGGAAGATAATCCGGACACGGATTACTTATGTACCTACATAATTATTTAAAATTGTATAGATATAAAAAGAAAAACAGCAATAAAGGCTTATATTATTATAAAATTTATTTATATCGTATCTTTGTCCTCTTGGACAGGTTTTGGCCAGCCGTCGGTCATGGTCCAACAGAATACCAGCACTGGAGGCATTTTTGTCTGCAGCAATAAGCTGAGTTGAGGCCCTCTTCATGACAACAGCAGACCATCAGACATGATTTCAACATGTTTACCTTGGACTACATAATTATTTTATCATAATTATTACTGTTTCGGTCATTGCTGTGTGTGAAATAAACATATTACTTACTTACTTATTATAATAATAGTTCTTTGGGCTATGACAAGTATAAAATAAAAGTACCCAACAATTACCGTCAAATACGAGTAACCAGCCGCAACAGTTAGAGGCCGATGTCGGCGCAACTCTTTGTTTTTCTTATCGATCGCACTCAATTTTATCGACTACGTTAATTATTTGTAATGGATTTTAATTAGTTAATTAATTAATTTAGTTCGGCACGACGTCTGCCATAGTCGTTAGTCGGTTTCTTTGATGCCATACGCTTCCTTACTTTGTCGAATCGCTTTTGTGAATACAATTTCGTGTCATTAGCCCTATTTGAATGGAAATTAAATTTGATTTTAAATTGATAAGTTATCTTGATTAGTTATTGATGAGCGAACAATTTTGATGGAGGTTTTGTAGGTCGCTCGGCAAAGGCACGGCTTTTATCAATGTTTTGAGTTATAATTTTATGTTTACGAACATTTTGAATGGCGTCTGCTGATTTTGTTTACAACTTTTATGAAATTTTTCACATTTTAAACATATTTTTTGTCTAAAGATTCGGTAGGTACCTGTATTGATGTTGAAGGAATGTATTGTTGTGTCCAGTAACTGGGGTATTTAATTATGAACTCCTGGGTGCTCTATATTCGGTCTCATCGTCACAAGGTAAAATTAAAGTCAAACGCGGTATTAGTTGTAAATAAAAAGACACTCCTATTGTATAATCTTTATCGAGCGTCGGTGGTCTAGTGGCTAGGACTCCCATGCGGGAGGTCTGGGTTCGAAACCATGCAATGCCATGTACCAATGAGTTATTCGGATTTTTTCGAAAACTTACGTACATTTAGTAGTGGTAGATTCTAAAGTGAAGGATCGCCTGGGGTGGTACCACCCTCTTACCTATTTCTGCCGTGAAGCAGAGATGCTTGCATTTCTGTGTTTCGGTTTGAAGGGTAAGAGAGCCAGCGTAATTTCCGGCACATGAGGCAATCCATCTTAGTCCTCGAGGTTAGCAGCGCATCAAAAACCCTCTAATATTAATAAAGTGAGGTGAGATGTCTATGGGCGACGGTGACCACTTACCGTCAGGTGGCCCGTTTGCTCGTCTGCTCTCCTTATTTAATAAAAAAAAAAAAAAATTTACCGACTGCTCTAACGGTGAAGGAAAACATCGTGAGGAAACCTGCATGTCTAAAGAAATTAAAAGTTTCCGAAATCCACCAATCATCTGTACCTAATTGTTTGTATGTGTACGCTTTTGGAAATACATTATTTCTTTCTTTCTTTCAATCAGCACTGTGCCTGCTCATGTGGATCATGGCCCGTACTCCCTTCTTGTGCAAGGGGAGGGCCTGTGCCCCAACAGTGGGGACATTATCCGGTTGATCATGATGATGATTGTAAAATCTAATGTATTAAACTTAATAGGTAAAATTGAAATTGAAAACGTTTATTTATCACTGTAAACACCATACGGAAGTATATAAAGATTAATACATGCAGCACAAAACATCCGGTGCGGTACAGTGCCAAAAAGGATACACCAGCTCAGCATAATGCTGAGGCAAGCCACAGCGCTGATTTTCAGCTGGTCCCTCAGTGACTGCACGGACGAAGAAAGCAACAGTGCGTGCGTGTTGTGATGTATGAATGTGTTTGTTTTTGGGTTAAGTGAGATCAAGATTGGTCAAAACCCAAGAACGACAAAACATTGTAGGTACTTAGTTTCCACCGATACAGTAGCTCTCGAATCACCTAAAAATATCTTAAATTAAATCGAACTATTTAGACAAATTGGCGTACAGCGGCCAGGAGAGGAACTGAGTAATTTAGTAATTGTATCTACTAGCAGCGAATTAAATAGTAATCAATAGAACAGGGGCCCGAGGGCACGGGGCCCATTACCGCTCGCGGCACGACCACGATACGATCGGTCATTTGGACTCCTAGGAGCACTCGTTTACACTGCTCGGATCAATACAAATTACAGAAATTTGAGGAGCTCGTAGCCTGACGGTGCGACTGGTACACAAATTGAAAGTCGCTCACCGTGCTATGGAAAGAGCTATGCTCGGAGTATCTCTGCTGGATCGAAACCGAAATGAGGAGATCCGGCATAGAACAAAAGTTATCGACATAGCTCAGATTCACAAGCTGAAGTAGTAGTGGGCAAATGCTGGAGTAGACGAGTTCTGGAGTGGAGACCGCGTTTGGGCAAACGTAGTGTGGGACGGGCGTCCCTGCTAGATGGAGCGACGATCTGCGTAAGGTGGCTGGCAGCGACTGGATGAGAAGAGCCGAAGATCGGGCTCAATGGCGCGCCCTGGGAGAGGCCTATGTCCAGCAGTGGACTAG
Organism: Hofmannophila pseudospretella; assembly: GCA_947369225.1. NCBI lineage: Eukaryota > Metazoa > Arthropoda > Insecta > Lepidoptera > Oecophoridae > Hofmannophila > Hofmannophila pseudospretella. The sequence continues at coordinate 3,715,101 of OX376324.1, forward strand.
AGTAGGCTACTGATGATGATGATGTAGCCTAGTTGCGAGCACGGTCCGAAAGTGATCGTGCAGGTTAAGCAACGTTGGCGCGGTCGGTACCAGGATGGTTGACCGCTAATGGCATATTTCATCTGAGCTCCTACGTGCCTCGGAGAGCACGTTAAGAAATAGAAATAGAAAATCCTTTATTAATAGACCATTTTTGGCTTTAAATACAGCATTAAGAACTCGGTCCCGGTTGTTGTCGTTCGACAGCAGTCATTAAGCCATGTCAGAGGCCTACGGGCGGCCTGAACAACTCTGACAAATAGGTTAGCCACTAACCATACGATAAGCAAGCAACAGGAACAAGACCCTCGTTAGTATACGAGAAAACTAGGATTACTTATCTCAATTTTTTAGTCCGACAACTGCTCTAACGGACAACATCGTGAGGAAACCTGCACACTGAGATGACCAGTGTGTAAAATGGGGTAGGCACAAATGATCCTCAAGCGTCGAAGTGCCGCTGGGTTATTCCCCTATCATAAGACAAGATAAGATAAAAAATATTAAGGCACGTTAATTAGGGCGATCATAGAAGATAGAACAAAACGATCGTATATAGTAATTGGCACCAAATGGGTTTAGCAGCAGTATTGTTTTAAACGGCAGGGTACTTACTTCGGGCTCTAATTTAACGTGTTTAGCGTTTGTTTGTCTTTAGAATGGCGCCTTCGCTTCATTATGTAGCAATGCGGTATATAACAAGGTCATACTGACTATTTTCTTGACATCTAGACACTGTCGATTGATAGAAAAGGAGTTTAGTTTCCACCAGACAGAATCTGACACCCCCATGCCTAAGAAACAAGTCCACTCAGAATTTCCGATACATAGGTAGCTGATTTAAGTAAAAGTAAAGTACACTTTATTGCACAAATAGAAAACAACAAACAAAAGATAGAAAAGGAAATAGTGAAGTACAATTTAGGCGGCCTTATCGCTAAGAGCGATTCTTCCAGGCAACCTTCGGAAATGATTTCGAGAAAGAGGTAGTAGGTGTGCAATCATTATGGCAAACGTTCTATAAGAGAATGTTATTTACACACCAATAACATACTTATAAATACCAAGGTAATTAATTACCATACTATACTTACTAAGTACATAAAGTAAATAGGCAGTTTTTTTTTCTAAGTTTTTTTTTAATTTAATTTTATTTGGGTAGCTTACAGCCTTATTTACAAGTTACATATACATATATAAAAACAATAGCCTATAGACTGACCCACTGCTGGGCAATGGGCAGATATACATATGTATATTTTATTATGGCGCGTGAGCTCCGGGCGCCTGACTGGCTCGAGACTGCGCAGGAGAGAGAGCGATGGCGCTCTTTGGTAAAGGAGGCCAAGATCCACTTCGGGTCGCTGCGCCAGCGGAGTAAGTAAGTGAGTATTTTTTATTATACATGGAGACGAGCAAACGGGCCACCTGATGGTAAATAGTCACCGTCGCCCATAGGTATCTCTCCTCATTATAATGTTATTAGGGGCTTTCGATGCAATGTTAACCGTGAAGTTGTAGATGGAGTACCTCATGTGCCGGTAATTACCTTTCAAACCAAAACTGCAACCTCGCCTAGGTTCCCTAGGCGACACTGTAGCCTTTGGCGCACTTGTAATACAATGTACCATTGAATAAGTCTGTTATTACCGTTGCATTTTTATTATTATTGTTATTTATTTATTTGAGGGTAGTATTTATTTCATACGCCTTTTGCACCCGTGTATTATGTATCATATCATTTTTCCATCACCTGAAGGTTGCCTGGAAGATATCGCTTAAGGCCGCCTTCTGCACATTGTACTGTACCTTTGTATTTGTGATTTTTATCGTTTATTTTTTAATGTAGTGTATTCACGAATAAAATTGCGCTTACAGAAACATTGTAAAAACCGATCGCAAACCAACAATAGCGACTCTATCGACTGGACACGCCAAATATGACTGCTTTAAATTCCATCAAAATGGTCGACACAAGTGCATTCATTGGGAAAACAACTATAATGTATTTATACCTCGTTTGTGTCGACCGATCACTTTCAGTTTCCACACAACGACTGCTAATTACATTCAGGACCATGAAGGTAATGAGCGGCAGCCGGCGATGGAATGGAGACAGCATGGAGTACATTTCTGGTACAGGATAAAGTGAGGTCATCACTCAAAATCAAAAAAATCAAAATGTTTTTATTGTAAGTTAGTTTATACTACATTTTTTTACTCTACCACCGCTTCGTAAGGTGTTATAGTTGAAAGGAAAGAAGCGGCGCAAGAAACTTTCAGCAGCACATCTTTTGAAATAAATATATCTTACAATAATTATGAATACAATCATATATGTACACAATGTGCAGAGCTGGAGCTGAATTTAGGACCAAGCCTCTTTATCATGTAAGTAGTCATTTATTTTATAAGAACTCTTTTTACATAAGGTCCGTCTTATGTGGGTCTTAAATTACAGTATCAGGTATCTTATTATAAATTCGTACACAGTGACCCATAAATGATGTGTTTACTTTACTAAGTCTAAAGCGTGGGACTGCAAGTTTGTTCTTGTTTCTTGTATTGAAATTACTGCTAGCGTGTAGGGAACTCGTAAGTTTTCTTGATACTGGAACCTTTTCGGACAGATTTGTATAAATTTACTTCCTTCAGTTTCACAATGTCCACTATTGTCCACTTCCCGTAAAATGTCCCTTTAGAAAAGCGGACAAGCTGGACCTATAAAGGCTTTCTTTTTATTGGCGTTAGTCACGTTGTTCATAATAATTCAGCCTCTATTTAAATAATTTAGAGTTCCTAATAAAAGCTTCTAACTAAATAAATTAGAGTTCATAATAATAAGCCTCGCTATACAGCGGGGCAACGCCGCCAGCCTCCTTGCGACACTCCCTGCAGGGTGCGACCTGGGCCAGATCTTTTACTTGTAAAATAGTTAGGTATTTTGTAATTTTAGTTTTATTTTAGTATTACTGTATTTTATTAAAATAGATAACCATTTACCCTCTATCTAAGAGAAAAAGAGCGTCGGTGGCACAGTGGCTAGGCACCGGACTCCCTTGCGGCAAGCCCGGGTTCGAAACCGTGCAGTGCCATGTACAATGAGTTCTTCGTATTTTTCGAAGACTTACGTACATTTACCGACTGGTCTAACGGTGAAGGAAAACATCGTGAGGAAACCTGCACACTGAGATGACCAGTGTGTAAAATGGGATAGGCACAAAAGATCCTCAAGGGTAGAAGTGCCGCTGGGTTATTCCCGGCCCCCTGTCATAAGATAAGAGTTAAAAAATCAGCGTGATAAGCATGAAGTTGAAAACACAGTGCAGTTGAATAGGGTAAAGACTCGTAAAAGACGGACACGTTTCACCTCTATAAAAACAGTATGATTCTTACGCCATTCGGGAACAGGTTTGTTACGTATTGTTACCTCCATGTTTGCAATGGATCGCTATAATGTGCAGAAATAGCGTGGAATCGATAGACTCATTAACAGACAATTAACCGAGTAGGTCGCACCTCACTTTAGCTTACAAACGGACACACTACGCCGTTTTAAATGCACTAGCGACTAGTGATGTCCCTTTACTGCATATCGATTAATAACGTTAGATATATTTGAGCTTAAAGAGCATCGGTGGCCTAGTGGCTAGGACGCCGGACTCCCATGCGGGAGGTCCGGGTTCGAAACCATGCCATGTACCAATGAGTTTTTCGGATTTTTCGAAGACTTACGTACATTTACCGACTGCTCTAACGGTGAAGGAAAACATCGCGAGGAAACCTGAACACTGAGATGACCAGTGTGTAAAATAGGATAGGCACAAAAGATCCTCAAGGGTCGAAGTGCCGCTGGTGATATTCGCGGCCGACTATCATAAGATAAGATAACTTTTGTAGTAAGAACTAAATTTTATTTAGTAACACAAATAGAAATGTAAAACGAGTATTCTACATAACATATCGAGTATTAATACCAGTTTTACTAATTACTAGTTAGTGTACAACACTACAATGCAATAATGCACTAGTTAGATGCTATCTAGATACTTACCTATTTATTAATGTAGTTAGCTAACCGATACCTTGATAATAAGACTGGTTTTATGCAATGTAAGTAATTTTAAGTTACATACGTAATTAAATAGGGTAAATCGTATAGTGATTGCCCCACAACAAATTAGGTTCAGAAGGACTCTGTAAGTATTCTGTGACTCTGAGCAAAGTCAGTTTTTTTTAGTTTCTCCCCAGGGGACCCGCCCTAGGGGTGTATTAATTGTTAAGTACAATTATCATTCGCTAACGGTATACGTCCGACAATTGTATAATGTATAATGATTTTAAAAAAAGAGTAACTAAGGGATGGAACATGATTACAGTTAAAACTAATTACTGAACAAATAAAATAACAAGAAAAGAAAGGTATAAATTAACTTCATGTGCGTAATAAGAGTCAGTTTGGTGTACCACCCTTTTTCTGCCGCAAAGCAGCAACGTTTGCATTCCCATGTTTTGGGTTGAAGGGTAAGAGGGCCAGCGTAATTACCGGCACATGGAGGCGCTCCCTCCCAGGTTACAGAACATCGAAAACTCTCAAATAAATAAAGCGCATTAGTTAAAATTACCTTTTAAAAATATTTCCTTTTAGGTATTATAAATTTATAATGCTCAAGTACTGTGTTAATCAGCGTCGGTGGCCCAGTGGCTAGGACGCCGGACACCCATGCGGGAGGTCAGGGTTCGAAACCATGCCATGTACCAATGAGTTTTCGGATTTTGTCGAAGACTTATGTGCATTTACCGACTTCTCTAACGGTGAAGGAAACCTGCATGTCTGAGGAAATAAAAAAAAACCAAAGGCGTGTGAAATCCATCAATCAGCACGATCATGGTCCATAACCCCCTTGCGCAAGGGGAGGCCTGTTACCCAACAGTGGGGACATTAAAAGGCTGTTGATGCTGACTGTGTTAATAATGTAGGTATAAATTTTAGACACGTATCCACGTCAAAAATATTTCTTGATAACAAATCCAATTGCTCCATCCTGATAAACCTTGTAATAAAAATAAAGCCAGTAATAGATCCCAGTCTGAGTTCTAGGCTAGAAATAGCCTGAATAGAATAGGTCACTGAGTTTGGACCTAATGCCAGTTGTAACAAGTTCGTATAAAAATCTAGACTTGATCTAAAACGGAGACGAATGGACTGACGGAAATAACTTATTAATGGGGTAGACTGGGTTAAATTAGCTCTATTGAAACGATATCAGATTTGATTTGAAATATTAAGGGAGAATATTTTTGTTATGGCTTTCTGATATGTTTCTATAATATGAATGATTTTTTTGGTTATCGAAAGTTTAAGAAATAATAATTAATTGTAATAATAAATTAGTGGTTTTTTTAAACTGTTAATTATCTAATTAGTTATATCTTCTTAACAAATTATCTAATTAGTTATATCTTCTTAACAAATTATCTAATTAGTTATATCTTCTTAACAAATTATCTAATTAGTTATATCTTCTTAACAAATTATCTAATTAGTTATATCTTCTTAACAAATTATCTAATTAGTTATATCTTCTTAACAAATTATCTAATTAGTTATATCTTCTTAATAAAAACTATATGTAGTTATAAATTTAATTAGTTGACCCAGGACATCTGGTCACCAGGCACATCACCCTGCTGGTGGAAGATCTTCCCTTTTCCCTTTCATGCAACTGACATTACGTCATTCCATGTCCTCACATAGCGCGTTCCTACACTGGAATTGCTGTTTCGGTTTAAAAGGTGTGAGGCATTCCATCTAAGTCCTCAAGATCAGCAGCGCATCGAAACCCTCTAATAACTATATATATAACTTATAATGACATTTAAGTCAATTTATCACGTTATTTATTACTATTATACATCGTTACACTAGAAACGAGACTCCGTTTACTGAAACCATGATGTATTTTTTTTAAATCCCAAGAAAAAGGATACTGGAAAGCAGAGCTCAGTGTATTTCACAAAATTGACCATACAATTCTAAAGACCGTAAACCCTGCCCACCTACGCCGAACGCCGCAAGCCTACTTTGCGCTAATCAACTTTACAGATTCACTTACCGGACGCGCTCGAACTTCCAAACAGTGCATCGGACGGTCTCTCTACAACAACTCTTTATAGTATTAGGTGGAATAACTCCTAGGACACTGTTAGACTTCGCCGGAGCTAATGGAACGCCTCTATGCTTAGCGTCGGACAACTTTTATGGATAAGTACGAACAGAATCGAGTTAGAGTCGAGTCGAAAATAGCGTTTAGGTTGCAGCGTTTAGTTCTTGTTTGAAAGTCTAAAGTAAAGTACACTTTATTGCACAAATATAAAACAACAAACATGAGATAGAAAAGGAAATAGTGAAGTACAATTTAGGCAAATAAACTCGATTTTTATAAGAGTTGAGTTTACGAATTAGTTTAGATTTAAATTCGGCTGCTAAAAGATCTACGCAAGCTCTTGTGATAAATATAAACAGAGACGATAGTCACATATTTCTAAAATATCTAATTTACTTGTATAAAAATCGTTTATGACTTAACCAAACGATCTTTAACCAGTCGAAAGGTGATTTTGAATGCATTTTAGCTAAAAACCCATAATTTGTATTTTAATTTCATAGAAGTATGCTCATAATTTTACTTTTATTTATTGATATTATTTGATTTTTTTAACAGAGTTAAGTTTTTTTTATTAATTACTAAACCCGCACTTGACCTCGATCTCGCCTGATGGTAAGCGACGATGAGGCCGACGATGGAGCATGCGGGTCCAGTAAATGCCTACTAAACTACTAAAGTTACCTTGGGTTGGTAACCCGAAATAACTTCAAACGTAGCTAAAAACCATCGTATCCAAAAAAAACACCTCTAAAATAATAGCTGTCCGAATAAAACGTAATCAAACAATACTCACTAGGCGAATCAGCCAGTAAATCCGCATCGTCGTGCATCGGCGACTTCACTGAGCCCGGCGACATCTTGACCGGCGCGTGCGGCGACGGGACGGGGCCCGAGCCGGCGCTGCCGGCGCTGCTGACCGGCCCGCCTGGCGCGCTGCCGTGCGATGTTGTGATCGTAATCTCGCCATTCGACGCAGCGAGCCTGCACCGTAATTAATTTGATGAGTGGTAAATCGAATAAAAACAGACAAGTTTTTGTATGTGCTTGTAACGTGTTTTAGTATCGGTAATATATATATTTTTTAATTTTTGAGTGGATGAGTGATGATGGTAAGTGGTCACCGTCGCCCATAGACTTATCACCTCAATATAATGTTATTAGAGGGTTTTCGATGTGTTGCTTAATGCGAACCAGTCTGCTGGCGATAGTATTTCCCGAAACATACAGCTTTGGGTTCTTCAAGGCCAAAGTGAATAAACGCTTAATATGTAACTCTAAATTAAGAAACCTTTACCATTGTGGAGATCCCCTTACTTTTTCCTGGTCATCATCAAGTCCTAAATCTGCGTCCAAATGTGATCATAGATTGTTGAGTTTAAAAAAAAACAAAAAAATAGACATGTCTATTAAAGTCCTTTTGTTCGGGGTTTAAAAATAAGTACATAGTAGGTATGAGATCCATGAATAACTACTTTATTGACACCATGGATATTTACCATTAAGACATGGGAAATTTAATATTTAAATGGGTGTGCAAGCAATAAGATTCCCATTTCTAAACATTCTATATAAATTACATATAGTTTTGTACATAGCTTTACCATCCACAACATTACAACTTTGCAAAACACAGTAGCCACAAAACGATATTTAGTACATAAATGTTAGCAATTAAAACGGGAATAAAGATATATATTTGTAACAAAAAAGTTGTACCCTCATACATAACAACAACAATAGCAACACGACACTTTGTTACTCGAGAGTCTGTTCGCACAAATGAGGTGCGCGCTTCATTAAGTGCGGCGCAGCATTAGCGGTAATTGCCGGCTAATTAGGGCCCATCCGTTGCAACAAAACGCACACGCACGCGTTTTTATTATGATACGTGCGTTCTAATAGAGTGCGACGTGTGCACTTTTTGGATGCCGGATAAAATTGTAAATTATGTAACGGCTGTGGGGAGGACCAATTTGCGCTACGAGTGTAGGCGAGTGTTGTGGAGAAATGGGTGCGACACGTAGTCTTTCCGCATGTGATTGCCCGATATTTTTATTACACCTGCGAGAACATAATGAAATAAAAAAGCTGTCAGGCAGAAGGGATCTGCCAAAACATGGAATCTATTCTGGAACACCAACACACAAAAAGCCGCAAGTTTGCTCGTAGTTGTCCGATTGTTGCGATTTTTATCGTAAACGATAGATGCGATGTCGCTCTACCTTAGACATGGGTGTTTGTCGAATTCGGCAACGCTTCCTTTTTATATCACGACATGTTATGCGAGGCATCACTTCACAACTGATGAAAGTTGTCATTTATTTTCAACTGTTGAAACCAGATGCGAAGTGAGACCTGGTTTTAAGTAGCGTAGTTCAACCATTATCACAACGCAGTTTCAAGTGTTTCGATATCTATTATGGTTCCAAAGTTATAGAGAATTTAATATCAGTCGGTACATTCTTTTTGCCAAAAAAGGGACCCACTTCGACAAGCTGTAGCAAAGTGGGAAAACAATGTACCAGTTATTGTTAGGTACCGTTAGAATGACGCCGCTTGACTCTATCGAATGGTACAACTTCCATTTTGATAGGTTAACTAGTTCCTAAGTTAGTTGTATGCTGAAAGGACACATTTTCGTAACGGTAACGTGACACAAGTTCGCTCACTAACAAAGAATGTATAAGACAAGAAATAGATTCCATGTCTAAATAAATAAAATTAAAGCAGATTTATAATAATATGTACATGAGAATGAGCGTACCATATTATTCATACGTTCACAAATGAATAAACTGTATTATCACCACGTGTCAATAACTACTAATTATTAGAAGTAATTCCAACCTCTTTAAATATTTGAAACTGTATATTTTAGTGCTTTCTTTTATTAAAATATCAATCATAAAATACCTTCACGTATATAACATTTTGATTAGAAGGTAGTTTGTTTGTATTCAGTATAATAGCGATCATTGAGTAATTCCGAATGTGGAACTTCCCGCAGTTTTCAGTTGAGCAGTGGCCCCTAAAATAAAATAATTTTACTAGGTCACTACCCTACCATGAAATAGATTACAAAGCACCTCAAAGCTAATAGGATTTTTTTTCTAAAAGTGACAGTATAATTCGGGTCAATTGCTGTTTAACTAAGTTTTATTAAACATGTTTAAAATGTTAATTATCTTATCCGCATGCAATATGTAGCATTTATAGCATTTGCATTAAGGAATGGAACAGCCTGCCGGCGTCTGTATTTCCCGAAACCTACAACCTTGGGATCTTCAAGGCCAGAGTGAATAGGCATTTACTGGACCCGCATGCAACATCGTCGACCTCATCGTCGCTTACCAGCAGGCGAGATCGAGGTCAAATGCGGGAAGAAGAAGAAAGATTATTTATTTCCGACACACACACATACAAACAACTAGGTACAGAAGACAAAAATAATATTAAACAAATATATTACAAAAACAAATAAATAAGCAAAAGTAACTAAGTTTGATGAAGGTGGCGTGCAGTACCAGGAAAAGGGGACTGCCTCAGCCTTTTAGCACTGCGGCGCTGATTTTCAGGCATCCCCTGAGTGCCAGGGATCACTCCCTAATGATACACTACCGGAACATATAAATAAATAACGGAAATATTAATAAACAGAAGTAAAATATTAGGAAACGAAGGAAGGCACTCAATTTTTAAATTATACATTATGTATTTTTGAAAGTTCACAACAATTAAACGAATGAACTTTAAAGCACACTTTAACCATCCCACAGTACAACACACACATACACTAAACTACTTGTAACGTAAACGCGGGTACTTCAGTCACACACACACAGACATACGTGATCATTAATTGTTCCTTCAATTTATCAACAAGTCCGTTGTAAGTAACTACGCCTTTTCAAGATAATTATTTATTAAAATAATAATGTCTACCCACTGCAGTGGCAAATTTAATTACGGGCTAATTTTCTTGTCACTACACTGACCTTTATTTATAAATGTGAGAACAGAAAGAGAAATGAGAGTCAGGAGAATTGTCACTTATCATTTTTTTTCTCGAAAACTAAACAGAAAGTTTTTACTTTTGTACTATTTTGTTATATGCATCAACACACGTAACATATATTTTTTTTAAATTTTACATCGGATTTTTTCCATACTTGCTATGCGGGCTCATAGATTTTAATATAACAGACCAGACGACCCCAACAAGGAAGGAGGAAGCAAGAGAGGCGTGACAAGACAGAGATTCGTGGCGCTCTTCTCTCTGCCTACCCTGCAAGGGATATAGCGTTATGTAATAAATAAGGAAAATAAATCGAATCATTCGATTCTCTTGAAAAAAGCTGCATTTTTACACTCTGTATAAAATCTGCAAGTGAAATGTTGGCAACCCTACAGGATGTTTCAGAATAACATCCGCCTTAAGGCACGATTAAAATGAAACATCATTTTTATTGAAGTCCATAATTGCTTTTCAAATAAATTTAAACAGAGTAATAAACTTGTTTCGGGAAAGATTTTGACAGGTCCCTAGTCATACAACTGCAGTTTTCGTATACAGCGTGTTTTATGTGTATAATACAGGTAGGTATTTATATTTTGAAGCAAGGAAAAAGTTGCCGAAAACGGTATATAATAAATGCATATCGATTCCTATTCCTAGCGGACGAGCGTCGCACCGAATTAATAGGTGTAGAGCTTTACATAAGTATTATTACTAAGGTGTATGCTCTGCCTAAAAAAGAGCGTCGGTGGCGTCGTGGCTAGACGCCGGACTCCCATGCGGGAGGTCCGAGTTCGAAACCAGGCAATGCCATGTACCAATGAGTTTCTCGGTTTTTTCGACTTACGTACATTTACCGACTGCTCTGACGGTGAAGGAAAACATCGTGAAGAAACCTGCACACTGAGACAACCAGTGTGTGAAATGGGGAAGGCAATGGCAAACCACCCCAATAAATCTGCAACGAGAGTCGTTCTATGTGATTAATTCCTTAGATTGATCACGAACTTCAGCATTAAGGACTACGACTTAGAAAAAGAGTGCTCAGCCTATTTCGTTATTTTTGTCATACATAAAATGATTTTAAAAAGTCGTTATTTTGACGAAATCTTCAGGATATAGGAGTAGGTTCTACTCCACTTAACTTCATTCACTTAATTCATCCGGTATTTTGTACATTGTAGATGCTGTCTACTTAAATCTTTATCAACTTTTCAAATCTCCACCAACACTACTTAATTTATAACTTATTATTGTAATAATGTAACTTTAATGATGTCGAATGACACGTACAATATTTATCTAGATTGTAGGCCAACAGAAATGAGGTATTAAACTAAATTATGGATGCGAGAATTAATGCCTTCAACCAGTAATTATGAGGTAGCATTAACTTAATGTCTTTGGAGCTACACATACATATTCGCCTTATATTAGGCTCCGCGCAGACACATAGAGCAGCGTGGTGGAATTTTTGCTGATGGTCAATTTGTGTGTTTGTGTGTGTGTGTGTGTGTATGTGTTTAATGTGGCACCTATTTGCTTAATTATTTAATGGTTTATGTATTGTCTTAAGTGCTGTTGGTTTTCCAATAAATTTAAATAAAAAAAATAAATTTCCTCACAGGACGCAAAATTCGAAAATTTCAAAGATTCTGAAGTTCACCCTAGGGCGCTGCTAGTCCGATTTCTGCGGAAAATATCAATGATTGAAAAATGCATAAGCTTAGGACTTCACTGCGCCGTTCGTCGCGTTCTAACTTTGAAAGAATTCATACTTTAACGTTTATAACAAAAATATCGTGCATCTTCATTTCTAGTGACATTTCTTTCTAGAGATATGACGTAGCAAGAGAAAGAATAGATACAGGTTTAATGGAGGATGAATTATGATTTTTCATGCAACTGACAGCATCCTTCTTTCTCTTACATTTTCACGGAACATCTAACCATCACGTGATGGGTGTCCATTAGTGATGGTAAAGTAGTAGAGTATTCTCGAGCAGCCGCACGCGCGGTCGCGCATAATTTATTTACGCATACTCTGCGCTAACCCTTATACTCACACACGGATACTCATAATTGATCTACTTTATAGACACCTACTGGTAATCTTGAGACCTATGCACATTAACAGACAAATGATCTAACAGTGTTCAAGGATAAACCTGGTCACGCTTAACACTTGACTGAACACTTTAGTGTTTTCTGCGCCTTAGACTTTCTAAGGGCCGACGCGGCCGAGATGATATCGACATACACTGCTAGCTATGGTGTTCTTTTGCTAACGTTTTAACTTCATAACTAGCAACGGACACTCAACCGCCGCGTGCGCAAGCCTGGCCCAACGTTGGCACTTAGGATACTCTATACCGGCGCCCTACTGATGTTTATTATACTATGCCATGTGATTATCTGTGGTGTTTGTGAGAATGCGTGAGTGTGTGTAACTGCTACCCTATTTTCTAATCAAGACATAAATAAAACTGCTTCGAAATACAGGACGAGTCCCAAAGATAATACTTTTGAAATACATTAATTCTACTTTTCGAGTGATAGAGTCTATGGATAGTAAAAGAAATCTAAGTCTTATCTATCATTTGGTGAAAATTAACAGATGCATAGCTCCTGAGGATTTCGCGAGGGGGGAGAGTAAGTAAAAGTAAGTAAGTAAGTAAGTAATACGTTTATTTCACACACAGCAATGACCGAAACAGTTATAATTATAATAAAATAATTATGTAGTCAAAGGTAAACATATCTAAATCATGTTTGATGGTCTGCTGTTGTTGTGAAAAGGGCCTCAACTCAGCTTATTGCTGCAGACAAGAATGCCTCCAGCGCTGGTATTCTGTTGGACCGTGACCGATGGCTGGCCAAAACCTGTCCAAGAGGACAAAGATACGACACAAATAAATTTAATTGAAGATAGGTAGTATTGATTAGTTAAAAATTTATATACCTACATTTACCATGACACATTAATTTAAAAAAAAATATATATATAGAGAGTGGTTCAATCCCAAAAATCTGTGGTGAGGAACCTGCATGGTAAGAGAACTGTGTCATCATCATTCTATTGTATAAAGAACAAGTATGTTTCTGAAGCCCTTCCATAATTTGCTATTGCTTTCAAATTGTAAAAAATAATTTATGCAGTAACGTTATAATTGAACTACTCGTATCTACAAATGCTGTTAATCTAGAACTAGTAGGTAGCTAACAAAACAATACACAAAAACATTAAAACAAAGCCCGAAGGAACACGCTTTATCTCGAGACATTCAGTTAATACGACCATATAATTAGGTACGCGCATTAAGTATTCCAGCGTCTGTAATTACCTTAGCGCCCGTGACGCACCTAATCCGCCGAGTAATGGTGATAAATAGATCCTATGCGGGGATATCGCCTCGGAATATATTAGCGTTTAGTCGCTCCGGGTGCACCAACTTGCGACTAAGAGGGTGGCTAGGACACCGGACTCCCATGCGGGTGGTCCGAGAGTTTTTCGTATTTTTCGAAGACTTACGTACATTTACCGACTGCTTTAACATTGTTAGGTAACCTGCACACTGAGATGACCAGTGTGTAAAATGGGGTAGGCACAAAAGGTCCTCAAGGGTCGAAGTTGCTTGCTTGCTTATCGTATGGTTAGTGGCCAACCTATTTGTTAGAGTTGTTCAGGCCGCCCGTAGGCATCTCACATGGCTTAACGACTGCTGTCGAACGACAACAACCGGGACCGACTGCTTAACTTGCTTTCTGAGGCACGGAGGAGCTCAGATGAAATATGCCACTAGCGGTCACCCATCCAGGTACCGACTGCGCCAACATCGCTTAACCTGCACGATCACTTCGGACCGTGCTCGCAACTAGGCTACGAGCTCCTCGAAAGGATCGAAGTGCCGCTGGATTATTCCCGGCCCCCTATCATAAGATAAGATAACTTGCGACTAAACCACTATGCGATAATTCAAGATGTTCCTGGACTGCATTACTGAATAACGAAAGATGGATTATTGTTTAGAATAAGGAAGATTTGATTATGTATAATGTAATGGTGATAAATAGATCCTATGCGGGGATATCGCCTCGGAATATATTAGCGTTTAGTCGCTCCGGTTGCACCAACTTGCGACTAAACCCTAATGCGATAATTCAAGGTTTTTTGTAAGTAAAATAATAGACTGCGCTACTGACCGTCATAAAGTCCTCGTTAAAATACATGTTATCCTTTCCTTTCTACGCCATAACTCTAGACAGAGATGACACGAGACTTAAGGAAGCCATTATATTTAGGACGATTCTTGTAACTCACACGAAAAATAAAGCCCTGAATATTAGTTAGAATAAGGAAGATATGATTAATAATAATAATGGTGATAAATAAATTCTATGTCCCGAATATCGTATCGAAATATACGGATTAGCGTTTTGTCGCTCCGGTTGCACTAACTTGCGACTAAACCCTAATGCGATAATTCAAGTTACTCCTTAAGTAAAATAATAGACTGCGCTACTGAATCACGAAAGAAAAAACCCTAAATTTGAATCTGATTAAATATAGGTATAGTGTGAAGGTAATAAATAGATCCTATGCTCTATATCTCCTCGGAATATATTAGCGTTTAGTCGCTCCGGGTGCACCAACTTGCGTCTAAACCCCTATGCGATAATTCAACATACTCCTTAAGTAAAATAATAGACTGCGCTATTGAATTATGAAATACAAGACCCTGAATTGTATTTAGAATAAGACAGACAGATATTTTATCCCATTAAAATATCTGTCTCATAATATTTAAAAAAATGAAATTGAGATTTGACATCGATGTATGGAAAGTTGCCTGTAAATTCCAGTCTTAAAAAATACAGTATTTATAAATGTACTCACTGGTTGATACTTAGGTATCTATCAAATCAAATCAAAATGTTTTTATTGTAAGTAAGTAGTACATTTTTACAACGTCATCTTTTTATTCTACCACCGCTTCGTAAGGTGCTGTAGCTGAAAGGAAAGAAGCGGCGCAAGAAACTTTCAGCAGCACATCTTTTGAAATAAACATATCTTACAATAATTATGAATACAATCATATACACAATGTGCTGGAGCTGGATTTAGGACTAAGCCTCTTTATCATTTAAGTAGCCTATTATTTTAAAATAAAAATAATCGGAAAATCCACCAGCCCGATTATAATCGTGTACATTTTCCTTCATTATTCCACGTATTTGGTGTTTACACTACGTGTAATTACTTAGACATAATAAGGAAAACCCGGGCCCATTTGACTATTATCTACCTTAATGAGGTATTTAATGCTAATTACAGGCAGGATGTAATGTAACGCGGTGCCGTTGATATAATTGCATAAGTAATGCCGTATCCGACTTGTAACAATTTTCTGGTGTTGCTCGCGTGGAAAATGCTATTAAAAAAATGTAAATGACAATATGAGACATTATATTCGTACCTACTTGAAGATTATGATTTATAATTATATGATTTGTATGAGTTTATGTTGTGGTATGAATAATAGATGCATCTGTCGCAGAACCGACAACCGCTGGGGTAGACGAGTTCTGGAGTGGAGACCGCGTTTGGGAAAACGTAGTGTGGGATGGGGGTCCCTGCTAGATGGAGCGACGATCAGCGCAAGGTGGCTGGCAGCGACTGGATGAGAAGAGCCGAAGATCGGGCTCAATGGCGCGCTTGGGAGAGGCCTATGTCCAGCAGTGGACTAGAGTAGGCTGCTGATGATGATGATGATACTTAATAGTACAGGTAATATCGGCGAGATTTAGCGTGGTAGGTACCTACATATAACCACTCGTTTATGTTTGAAAGCTCGTCTATCTCGTTCAAGCGCCCGTGTCACTCCCCTCACGCAACATTTATATCTATAGCTTGCGCATGATGTTATGACTAATAATGAAAACATCACCATCACCGTACCAACGTAAGTTACAAAAAAAGGAAAAACTTTTCAT
The DNA here is from genome assembly GCA_947369225.1 of Hofmannophila pseudospretella. Taxonomy (NCBI): domain Eukaryota; kingdom Metazoa; phylum Arthropoda; class Insecta; order Lepidoptera; family Oecophoridae; genus Hofmannophila; species Hofmannophila pseudospretella. Next base: position 3,731,319 of record OX376324.1, read on the forward strand.
TGGTAAGTATATTGACCGGGATATAATCCCGACCTCCCTAGGATACCACCGACGCCCTCTCACTTTTAATGGAAGGAAAATTTATGTTATAAAAACCGTATACATGATGAATAATAGAAGGTATCTACAGAAGGTTTACTAAACTGAACCTTCTATATAAATATCACCGAGAATGGTGTTTAAAAGCCTCTATTTGGGCTTCTAAAACTTGATGGTAAGTAAAATATGTCGAAGATGGAAAATCGGGCCTAACTAGTGAAGTTTCGAAGATCTTTTTTGGGGTGCATATTAGGCGTATCTCCTTACTTTAAATCTCAAGAGGAATATTCAAGAAACCTTACAAAATAATTTTTTTCAAGGCTTTTTCGTGGCGTGAACTAATCGCATTCGATATGGAAAACAATGAATTTTGCATCCGTTTGTTTCTTGTTCTTTATAACAATCTGTTATTATTCCCTTTCCATTACGTTTCACCCTAACGTGACTGTCATCACATCTATGAATGAGCACCATAATTATGATTTCTTAATTAAGTTTAATAAGCAGGGGACTTCATTGCAGGTGATTTTCATATTGCAAATGAAATTAAACATGATATTATTCTTCTTGCATCGTGAATGCATAATTGGATGAGTTTGTAGCTATTATCTAGTACTTTTTGTCTTTTATACAGAGTGCAATAAAAAAATGTGTGAGACACAAAATGTGTTTTCGTCGTTGTATATTTAATTGGAAACTAAAGAATAAGATAGGTGGTTAGGCGGTACTTCACGCCGGGACAGCTCTTAAACCTTTACCAAGCCCAAGTCCGGTCGTGCATGGAGTACTGCTGCCACCTGTGGGACGGCTCAGCTAAGTACCAACTGGCTGCCCTTGACTCAGTGGAGAAACGCGCTAAGCGCTTTATAGGTGACGAATCGCTGGTGGAGGCTAGACTGCAAAGTCTGGAACATCGGCGCAAGGTTGCCTGTCTATCGGTATTTTATAGGATACATTTCGGAGAGTGCGCATCGGAATTGCACGACCTAATTCCAGCATCTCCATTCCGCCTTCGGACTGCCAGGCGCGGGGAGGGGTTCCATCCTTATGTTGTTGATATCCCATCTGCTCGTACGAAGCGATTTGCTTCTTCGTTCATTATGCGAACGGCTAAGGAATGGAACAGCCTGCCGGCGTCGGTATTTCCCGAAACCTACAACCTTGGGATCTTCAAGGCCAGACTGAATAGGCATTTACTGGACCCGCATGCTCCATCGTCGACCTCATCGTCGCTTACCATCAGGCGAGATCGAGGTCAAATGCGGGTTTAGTTATACATAAAAAAAAAATTTTAAAAAAATAGAAAAAGAAGAATTTACCCCATTAAGAATAAAATAAAAACATCAATGGGTCGATTTATATGAAAACGCCCAACCGCCTGCCGTGTGACGCGCTTTCGCCAAAATACAAGGGTTAATTTGTAACCGCGTGATGACGCGCTTCTCACGCGCGGTTTAATATAAACCGAGTAATAAGAACCCGTAAATTTTGACGAAGCGCGTCGCGCGGCGGACGGTTGGGCGTTTTCATATAATCGACCCTATTAGTTACATGGTTTTTGATAATTTAAGAAAAACGTCCCAGTCGTACCACCTGGTACGAAATGATCGAGAGCACAGTGCTCACAAGCTATTGGGTATGGGGAGTGAATCTACTGAGGTTAAGATTACATGAACATACAGATTGACATTCAGATTCATGATTCCGATCAAGGAAGAAAAAAAAAGAAAACGCATTATACATGATTAGACTTAAAAAAACAACACTATGTTAAAAAGACACATGTGCTGCGATCCGACCGGTACGGCAGAACCACAGCGCTCTTTTTCAGCTGTGCCAGGGCGAAGGCATCGCGGGCGAAACAGCAGGTCAGGGACCAAACCAAAAATATATTAAAAGTACAAATAAATAAATAAATATCTAAAGATGAAATAGATAACAATTAAAACTGGCGAGAAAAGGGATTAGAATACGGACATAGTGGATATCTGTCCATTATGCGGCTCGTCATTCCGATGGGAAGCGGTAGTATGTGTTTATCAGTAGTATAATCATTCTTGTTACCTTTTGGTTCGGTTTCGTACAACGTGTAGCTTTTTTTTATTACACATTAATGTTTAAATAGATGTGTAATTCCACAACGATATCATCGTGCCAGTAAATTCAACGAACGTTGATTAGACACACACAAGAATGTGTAGTCGACATCGGGCCAGTAATTACACTCATTGTCGCATAATTACTGGCAACACTTGTCATTGCACCCACGCTTGTATACCATGGCTCCCTGCGGGCGATGCATCTAGACTACACTTAATGTCACTGGAAATAAGGGTCGGATTCGGAATGAATTAGATGGTGGTGACATTAAGGTGGCTGGCAATGGATTAGTATTGTGTTTTGTTGTGATATGTTGGACTTAAGCTTTACGTTTGTAAAAAGCTGGTTGTTCTAGAAAACACATCTTTGCATGAATTATGTTAATTAGCGCATTTTGTGGTGTTTTATATTGATTTTGTTTGATACATGGACATAGTGAAGTAGTGTCATCGATTAAAATCACATGATATGCTGTTCTATCATATTTTTTGCCAAAAATATCTTCAAATCAAAACGAATTGAATCAAAAAAATGAGAATCCTGACTGATAATGTGGATGACAGTTTTTCGATCAGAATGTGTCAAAGATTTGAGGTACTATTATCATGTCCTTACATTTGGAATCTAAATGTCTAGTAGTGTAGTCTTCTTCTTATAGTACTTGATCCAGTGCCGTTGATTCCAAACTTTTATTCTCCACTACCGCCGTTCTAGTCTAGAAAGATACAAATTTCAGCCTGGAGAACAAGTTTATATTATCTCAAAAAAATACCCACTTTGATTGATCATAAATCCTATCGTCCCACGAATCGTGGTCATACAACATTGTTTCAGGATAGTGTAGAGGACCTTTCTATACTCCCCAAAAACCAGCCTGGAGAACAAATGTTTAGTTCACCTCTGAATAATACCAACTGTGATTTCTCGGCATCCTCCCGGGTGCGCGTTGTATGACCATGTTTTTTACAAAGCCCTGATCGAATTCTAGATTAGAACGGCGGTGGAGAACAAAAGTTTGGAATCAACGGCACTGGATCAAGTACTATTATAAATAGTGATAGTATTACATATCGATAACATATATATGATCTGTAACTTGAGATTTGCACTAAAACCTGCATCACTCCGAAAGTCTTCATGTGATTAGCAATCAATCACTATTAAATTAACCCATAATCATTAAAATACAATTAAAGAAAGAATTTCTAACAGGAACAATATTATTGTCTTGTCCACCAATATGATCAGACCATACATATAAATGAATAAAGAAGAACATCACTGACCTGTTAATACTGTTCATGGCAACTGCTCCAGAATTATCTCTTTCACTTCTTTCTCTCGACCCGCCAGCAAATCTCTCAAAGTTTTCTCTTTCCTTATAATGCCTATCAGGCCTCGGCGACGACGATCGTCTCCCCTGCATTTGCTGCGATAGATTGTTCTGCTGCACCGTTTGCAGCAGATTGTGGTTGCTCGGCGGCTGTTGCTGCTGCTGCTGCTGTAACGCTTGCAGCAACTCCTGCGCATTCGCAGCACCATTGGACAGGAAGTTTGGCAGACCAGGGTTTAGCAACGCGTTTGATAACGTTGGATTCAACATGTTTGGCCGAATGTTTGGCGGTTGCTGAGGGCTTGAATTTAGAAGCTGGTGGGGTTGCGCCATCGCTTGGAGGTTCGCTAATGACGTACTGACCACTTGGCCATTATTTAGGGCTAGGTTGACCATCTGGTCGTTCGAGTTGACGTGGTTGACTGGTATCGTTAAGATGGTCTGTGTTGCTATCCCTGTTGAAGAAACATCTTTATAAGAATATATACTGTTTTCATCAAGACTGACATCTTATAATATGGCAAGATATATAGAAAATGAAAGGAAAGAAAAGGAAAGAAATATGAAATTATAGACCTCTGAGCAATATTAATCTACAACAAGATCAGGGAAAGAAGAAGCTAATTTTTTAATAAGTATTAAAGTCCCCAACATTGGGGAAGCTTACCCTGAGACGTGGGTATTAGTAGTTGAGCACCCTGGATACCCTGCACCAGCTGACCTGATGCCAGGATGAGCTGGGGCATCGGGGAAGGCATCGCTGGTGGCAGCATGTTGTTCCCCACGGGGTTCGGCGAGCCCATGCCTTGGGGACAGATATCAGAAGGTTACTAATTGTTAGAGGTTCTATAGGTACAATTTGTAGCTAACTAGATTAACGTGAAAGACGTGAATGTCTTAGTTCTGTTTTTTTAGCTGGTCGTGTCAAATAAAATTATCGAGACCTGTTGTCAAGTAAGTATTTCCCGTTTTATTCCACTCTACTCGGATAACTTATTTAGTGTTTAGATGCATATTGTAAATGACACCTTTTTTGTATTTGATAGGCCTTTTTGTTTTTTTGCTTAATTTTGTGGTTTATTCTCTATTGTCAATGTTTTCTTGTTCGAATACCCTAGTTATGCCTTTCCTAACGTTATTATTTTTATTCGAGTTAGTTGGTTTTTAAAAGATCTAGGTTCACAGGTGACTCATACATGATCCGTGACGGGATCATTAATTCAGCATTTTCGAAGTCGGATTTCGAAATATATCATTGTCGTTTATGGCAGGCTAATAAACGTCAGATTTGGTAAATAAAACATGTGCTTAGCTATATGACGGCACCTTAGTCGCGGCCATTATTTCTTTATCCCTCGCCATCGGTCATGGTGTTGTGTTAGTTAACACATCGACGAAACAATCGCGCAACACAACGCAACTTTCTACTTAGGTAATTGAACAATAAAATTATATTATAATTACAAAAGCTGGCGTCTATCTAACGAATCCGAACATAATAAAGCAACGATAGAAAATTACACAAAATTCATCGGCAACGGAGCAAGACTAATTTACCGCGAACAAAACGGCTCCAACGTAAATCTAAAACATTATCTGCATGCCTTACAAACCCGTTAAACTCGGCATTAACATAACGTATTCATTTATACCATTACATTTCACATTTTGTAATAAATGCTCTTTCCTACGGCGCATCAATTAAGAGCCGAAAAAAATGTATAATTAGCTCTATTAAGACAATAAAAGTCTTAATGATACCGCAACAGTCGTAATATCCGTGCGTTGGTGAAAAAATATGTAATTATACTAATTATTTAAATAGGTTTTTTCGTCCATTACGGCATAGCTTTAATGGGCGGGCGAGTGAAGCCGCTATCTTGAATTCATTAAATCGATTGGATTCGGTAATCACCTAATTACCGATCACGTGATTCCCGAGTTAAGACTTTTAATGCGCTAACCGTGTCTTTCTGATTATCCCAATCCATCTAATTCACTCTAATTAGTGGTCTACCCTCCTGGTCGCTGAATAACATACTATTTTATTTAAATGGTAATGTGCCCTGAAAAGTCAAAGTAGTCTACAGGCGGATGTGAAGATGCCTGTGCAAGTATTTTTTTATACGGAATCACAGGCTAGCGATTTTACATTGACATGATTTGATCACATTGGGGATGACTTTCCTTTTTCTGAAACTTTTCAAACATAAATACGTATATTTAGTAGGTAAATAATAAAGGTAAGAGTAAGAGTAACTCTAGACTGCCTAAAAAGGTTACTACTAGAGAGTAGTAACCTTTTTAGGCAGTCTAGAGTTCAAAAGTTAGAGTTCAAGTAAAATATAGAGTGCATAGCGGGATGATTTATTTCTCAATAGATTTAGGTAATTAAACTCCTGTTTCTGAAACTTTTCAAATATAAATACGTATATTTAGTAGGTAAATAATAAAGGTAAGAGTAAGAGTAACTCTAGACTGCCTAAAAAGGTTACTACTAGAGAGTAGTAACCTTTTTAGGCAGTCTAAGAGTTCAAAAGTTAGAGTTCAAGTAAAATATGGAGTGCATAGTGGGAGGATTTATTTCTCAATAGATTTAGGTAATTAAACTCTATCAAATTAATATCTCAATATTCCTGTGTCACTGAACTGAGGTGATTTGCGATTGGACACAGCTAATGAATGACTATCCAATTTACCTATCACAAGAAGTTCGAGCGAATTGGTTTCCTTGTGAATGATCCGTGACGTTATAAATTCCATTAAACCAACTGTTTTAGTTCGACCATGGGAATATTGATGTTCGATTGAGGCGCGTTATATGGGGTCATGTAACTTTCAACTTTTCAACAGAACTAGAGTTTTGAGTTCTCTTTTTGATCCAACAAAACACGTCAATGTGGTACCTTATTACTTCCATGTTTCCATCAATGGTATCGTGGGCTATTAGCTGCGATATCTGTTGCTACTAACGCTCAAGTTTAAAGGCGAGTTGACGACAAGATTGGACTACTTAGACGTCAAGCCCTGCAAGTTGGCTGCTAGATACGACATCTGTTGCTATTGTGTTAGATTTGTTGCTAAAGAAAAGTTTTACCTGGCGCACTAACGCTCAAGTTTAAAGGCGAGTTGACGACAGGATTGGACGGCATGGATGTCAAACCCTGCAAAGTGGCTGCTAGTTGCAACAATTTTGTTGTTATTGTGTCAGATTTGTCACTAAAGATAAATTAATACCTGGCACACTAACGCTCAAATTTATAGTCGAGTTGACGACTCAAATCTTACTGGTTGGATAGCTGTCACATCTGTTACTGTAGCTGTTGCGATATCAGCAACATAGTTGATTACTGGAAAAGCCCTCAACCCCTGCAAGTTGGGTGCTAGTTGCGATATTTGTTGCTATTGTGTCAGATTTGTTGCTAAAGAAATAGTCTTACCTGGAGCACTAACGCTTAAGTTTAAAGGCGAGTTGACGACAGGATTGGACGGCATGGACGTCAAGCCCTGCAAGTTGGCTGCTAGCTGCGACATTTGTTGCGACATCTGTTGCTGTAGTTGTTGCGACATCGGCGGCATGTTCTGTTGCATGTTCGCAAGGTTCTGCAGGTTTTGGAACATCGATGCCACTGTAAGAGATTGGGCTGATTAGTTGTACAGTTTTATTTTTGATAATATTCTTATTGAGAGATGGGTAACTCTAAATGGACAGCTTATTGTTTGAAACTATTTTGACTTTCTCAGGCATTGAAGGAAAACATCACTAGGTAACCTGCTCGTAGGTAAATATGGGTAGTCATGTGTAATCGCAAAGTCCACTTTGTTTTTGGGATTTTGTGGATATATAAACTTATAAAAGTCCACTGGAGGGAATTAGTTAAGAAAAGCCCAAGATAGTGGATAATGCATTAGAGGTAACTTACACCCAGCAATGGGTGGACACCGGTTGAAGAAATAGAAACAGAATTTGATGGATCTAAACTCAATTTTTACATTAGCAGCAGGTACCCGTCACAAATAACTGTCAAATTTGAAGTCAATTTCGAGGAAACATACATTTTACTGATGAAAATTTATCAAAATAATGTATAGTTTTGTATTTTAATACCGAAATTTGATCACTTTTTGTACAAAAATATTAATTTCATATAAATAAATCACATTAGGTGTTATCTGTGTGACGGGTATCTCCAGCTAATGAAAAAATGGAGTTTAGTTCCTTTAATTGGCATATGATTGGGCGTGGCGATGCGATGAACAGATCGTAGATGTCTTCGTCAGTTTTATCTACCTATTTTATTAGATCATGTCCATAAGATGTGTTGAATGAAGATATCGTGAGGAAACCTGCATTTACGAGTATCCGGAACGGTACAAAAAAGTTTTCGAAGGCATGTGAAATGCACCTTGCCCCTAAGCACAGGGCCCGCATGATGTATGAATGAATGAATTGAACCTGGCCAGGAACATAAATAGAAACCCAGCGAGGGTTTCTATTTATATTCCTGGCCAGGTAATATGATAATGCGAAATTAAATTGGTACTATTTTTTCATAGTGAACTCGATACAAATTTTGAAACTACCAAAATGGCGCACTCTGGACAAGGTTTATACATTCCTGGTCAGGATATATCATTCATTACATTCTTGGAAATCCTATTCCTAAATAGGAGGGAAGTTATTAACAGGCTGATGGTGCCAATGATGCCTGGGGCGTTAACATTAAAAATCTACGCTAATTAGTAAAAAAAAAACTTGGCAGTACGAACTCACTGGAGCCATTCAGATGCGGTTGGTGTTGGTGCGGGTGCTGGTGGTGGGGGGTGCGCGCGCGCGGGGAGGGCGAGCGCGGCTCGGCTAGCTGCGCGCGCGCCGCGCCGCCCTCCGGTGAGCTCGCGCCGCTCTCTCGGTCCGACTCCGCCTGCTGGCAAGCGGAATGCTCAGTCACTCCATCTATCTATTATGGCACAAGAAGAAAGGCATATCGAGTACTCAATGCACGTTGTTCACGTCATCATACGGTTTCATGAAGTACTCTTGTGCTGACCAAGATACCTTGTACTGACGTGAATATTGCGTACTCGATATGCCTGGTGAAGAAGAGCCGTCTTCTGGTGCCATGCTACTTATAATCTTTTTATTTATTAGGGTGGAGGACTAATTTAGAGCGGCGGCGACAGCGGCACGGTCAATTTGTATGGATTGCATTATGTTCGCTATCATAGAAATCCGCCGCATCGCCCGCTTCCGCCGCCGCTCTACATAAATCCAGCCTTAAGTATTTAGCCTTCCTGGTTTACTTGAAGAAAGTGGTTGAAAAATGTTCCGCAAGCAGGATTTTTGCGACTGTACCGTTCCGTGGCAATGCTCTAACCAACTGAGCTATCGCGACCCACCTTGCCGGCTTCAAATTAATCAACCCTTTCTCCGTGTACCCTCTGTATACTTGAAGCGAGTAACCTTTAAGCGACAATGACTCAAAGGCTAAAAAGGCATGAGACAGCGGCCCAAGCGTCGTCAGATTGAATCCATTTTGGACCTTGTGGTAGATAGAGTACACCTAGCACAGCATTTTAGCCTAGATGGAGTGGTTAATATCGGTAATGTGTAAAACATTACCAATGTTTAAAAAAATCTTATCTAGATACGAGGTTCGAAAAAAAGGCGGTTGATCTGACTGTATGTATATATTATCAATTTTTTTTTTTAATTATTTTTTTTAATTTTAATTTTATTTTTATTTTACTTTTCATTTTTATTTTAATTTAATTTTTTATGTTTTATTCTAATTTTAATTATATTTTTATAAAACTTAGGCACTATGGGTGTATAACCTGACAATAAAGAATTTTTTTTATTTTTTTTTTATTTATATATACATATGAGTTACAATGGTACCGATTCTGGAGTACCTACACTCACTAAATGAAACGTGGTACCTACTTACTTTTACGTCAACTATACTTACATAAAGTTGAAAGGTTGAAACAACGACTAGACCGATCATTAACAAGTTAAAAAAGTCGTAGAACAAAAGTTGATCCTGCAGTAATGGATACTGAACACCCGCAGTATCCATTACTGCAGGAACAACTTTTGTTCTACGACTTTTTTATTTCGTAAAAAAAAAATCCAATTCTCCATACATCTGATTTACGCAGAAAAAAAGACTTTTCATATAAATCTGTTAATGATCAGTCTAGTCATTGTCGTAGAGCTAAAGTTGCTACATAAGTTATGGATACGAAACGTGTTCAGTTTTCTTTCGGCGGCTTTATCGATATCTCCTAATAAAATCTATTCATTCACATAAGAACACTTATTAATTACGGACAACAAACTTTTTTATTCATTTACTTGAATTTACTTAGTGTACTGTGTTAGTTTTGTTATGAAAATAATATACCTATAAAACGAGGTATTAGTGTACTGTGTTAGTTTTGTTATGAAAATAATATTCCTATAAAACGAGGTATTAGTGTACTGTGTTAGTTTTGTTATGAAAATAATATTCCTATAAAACGAGGTATTAGTGTACTGTGTTAGTTTTGTTATGAAAATAATATTCCTATAAAACGAGGTATTAGTGTACTGTGTTAGTTTTGTTATGAAAATAATATTCCTATAAAACGAGGTATTAGTGTACTGTGTTAGTTTTGTTATGAAAATAATATACCTATAAAACGAGGTATTAGTGTACTGTGTTAGTTTTGTTATGAAAATAATATTCCTATAAAACGAGGTATTAGTGTACTGTGTTAGTTTTGTTATGAAAATAATATACCTATAAAACGAGGTATGTCCTATCTTTTATTTAATGGTACTAGAGATACAAAGTTGTATCACTAGTAACATGGGGGATATCTTGACTTTTCTTTAATGGTACTAAAGATACAAAGTTGTGTCACTTGTACCATCAATGGTACTAGTCAATGGTACTACTGATCTAACGGCGAATTTACAGCAAATAGGAAAAATTATAATGTAAATATTATTAAACGTTTTTAGTACAATTTATTTAGATAGGTAATTTGTAATTTTTTGCTTATTTTAGTGTTAGTTAATTAAAATATTAAATTTTAATTATTTTTTCTTAATTATTTAAGAAATTTCTATTATGCTAATTTAAAAGAGAACGTTATTAATAAAACCCATAACCGTGATTTACTACTTCAAGGAAATACATCATACAACTCTTATTAAGTTTATAATTACGGAGAGTTAATTATAGCGTTGAGTTTTAATAAATTTTGTTTCAAATAAGTAAAGCTATAAATAATGCCGTATTTTTTATAAATAAATTATAATAAAACTTAGCATAATCGTATATACGTCTGGTAGTTTATTAGTTTAGACATAATATTCTAATTAATGCAGAAATAATACATTTTCTACAAATGTTTACTGCCATCCTATGCAATATGAAGTCTATGTTTTAGAATAATTTAATTGGACTAAAAATTGTGCTAGTGTGATTGTGTACATTTTTGTATACAATATTCTATAAAAACTTATTAAATTTTGTAAATAATACAAGAAAAATAATTCACAGATATTTTAAAAAAAACTAAATTCCTGAGTCATTTACATTTTTCGCATCATCGTTTGTTATAGTTATACTTTTTACAGCCTATAGAGTTTTTTAATAACTTGGTTAAGATTAGATTTGAATAAATTATTAATTTATTTTGTACAAAGTTCATAAAAAACCCAAAGTGCTACGAAATATCGTAGCATAATTTCGTAGCGCATATTTTGATTTAACGTTGACTCTACGATTAGAAATTAGAAAGTGAACTTCATAATAAGTAACAAAATAGAGTAGAAATTAAATAATTGCAACTTTCCATGCATTGATGTCAAATCACAATGACATTTTCATACTATTTCAGTAAGTGTTGCCATTATATAATTTCTACACTTTTTAGCAGACTGTAAATAAGATTAATTATAATTATAATAATAAATAAAACGATATAAGAATCAAATTAATGAATTCGATAATAAAAATTTAATAAAAAAAAAAAACAATAATTATACAATCTAACGGCAAACAAAATAATTTAAAATATTCTTCTAAAATAACACTTATTTCGAATATAATTTAAGAATTTAAACGCTTATAAGTAGGTACTTACAAAAGACAAGGTCATTCTCTCCACGCTTACAAAAATATTCACTTTATTCCGAATACTTAACACCCTCAGACGATTCTCATCGCGTCGGAATTCGAAAAACTCACGGAATGTTCCCAAATACGTCCTCGGCGAAACTTCGCTTCGCTTTAACTTCGCGCGACTTCGGCAAAGTTTCACCGACCTTTGCGAACGTCCATTACACTCAGAAAAAGCCAGTTAGTTGCTCTATCGCACGTGTCAAGAAGTCTATTGTTCGGCAAAAGTTATTTTTAACGAGAAATGGAACGGGAACGGCAACTACAGATACGAAAGAGGAGCACCGGCACTATCGACAAAGCGCGCATATTTTTTTATTTTGTATTTTTTTTGTTTTTTTTTTATTTATCAAAGACCGGTACACATACAGCCACGCGGCGAAGTTGCACAGCGCGGAATGAAAGCGCGTCATCAGTTTAAAAAATCAACCCCTTCGGTGGTGGCGGGAAAAAATGCGCCCCCGAAGGGTGGTGGGTGGCCCCGCCGAAATCCTTGCCAAAGCGATCGCCATCGGCTCGACTTGTCACTTGTCGAATAAGCATTTATTATAATTTAGGCCCCTGTTTAGTTTTATTTTTAATTTAATTGGATTGCTTCAACGACTGTGTAAGTACGAATAACTTAGGATAAAGTTTTAATGTGTCCAACTGATGGATTTGTTTTTACAATGTTTTATTTTTAAATTTTAGTTTGGATTTTGCATTTAATATAAATTCGTTTGTACAATAAAAATTAAGGACACTTTAAACTTCCATAACATCACCAGCTCAACGTAGGCGTGTTTAAAAGAAATGTGACTAGGATAATGATGCCACGATTTATTTCTATACGTTCTTTGACAAAACTCATCGATGTACAAACTTTAATCCTATAATAAAAGAAGGCACGTCCACGCTGTTAAAGTTTCTTTTGCAAATGAAAGTAATAGAGTTAATTCATAGATCGCATAGGTAGAATAAATATTTACCGATTCTATATAATATCCTCATTCATACAAACAAACACATTCATACAACACACACGCACACACTGTTGCTTTCTTCGTCCGTGCAGTCACTGAGGGCCAGCTGAGAATCAGCGCTGTGGCTTGCCTCAGCATTATGCTGAGCTGGTGTACCCTTTTTGGCACTGTACCACACCAGATGTTCTGTGCTGCATGTACTAAATTTTGTATACTTCTGTATTCTGGTGTTTACAGCGCTAAATAAACGATTTCAATTTCAATTTCAATACATCACTTATTACATATTATAAATTAACCTCATAATATTATTTTTTGTTCTTTTTCTACATCTCTAATGTTGTTATTTAAGAAAAAATGTATATACTGATATAAAATATGTGGAATCTTGTTTTAGCACACTATTAAAATACAATGATTCCTACTCGTATTTGATAAGCCGTAAGATTTCCTGCACATCTTCTTTCTTTATGTGTGTGTTTCTTTGTTTATGTGTAAACGACACCTGTCTTAATTAATAAAAATACAGTAAAAACCTGTGAAACAGTATATTATTTAAGTCTAATCATGTACTACAAGTTTCACCAAGTACCAACAACCGCAAGTATTAATCAAATAAAATAAGCATTTTCCAATTTATCGTTATCATTCTGTTTTTTTTATATTTTTTATCTTTTATCTTTTTTTCTTGAGTATTTCTATTACTCGCAGAACAAAAGGCCAATAGGTAATTAAGAACTCAATAAGTAAAGTAAAATACACTTTATTGCACAAATAGAAAACAACAAACAAGAGATAGACAAGGAAATAGTGAAGTACAAATTAGGCGGCCTTATTGGTAAGAGCGATCTCTCAAATAATTTATAGGCATTCCATAGGTAAGTCTAGGAAGAAGTATTGGAATCTAAACATTGAATGGTTCGACCGTTGTTTTACCGGTTTATGTATCTTAAATTTTATTTAATTATTTAACACTTAAATGCACAAAAATAGTACGAGAGGCGAGCTTAATGCCATGCTGCATTTTCTACCAGCTAAGCATTGGGTTATACAGATATTGTAAGACAGGTGCATATGAATTAAATAGAAGAGAATTACTATTAATTATTATTTTAATTGTACTATACTATTTTAACTTTGTAAGTTAGTTAAGTATTGTAAGTTGCTTTGCGACTTTTTGTGTCGTTTCGATGCATTTGTTTTTATTATCGAAGAGTGTTTACTATTTATTTTTTAAGTATGAGTAGATTAAAATTGGTTTGTATTATTATGACAATTTCATTACGAGTATATTAATATTTCATTTCAGTATAGAGCTCGTAGCCTAGTTGCGAGTACGGTAGAAAAGTTATCGTGCAGGTTAAGCAACGTTGGGCGCGGTCGGTACCAGGATGGGTGACCAGTAGTGGAATATTTCATCTGAGTTCCTCCGTGCCTCGGAGAGCACGTTAACCAGTTGGTCCCGGTTGTTGTCGTCCGTTAGCAGTCGTTAAGCCATGTCAGAGGCCTACGGGCGGCCTGAACAATTCTGACAATAGGTTGGCCACTAACCAAGCAATACAATTTCATGAATATTAAATATTGAAGAATGAAGGAACGAACGGTATACCATTTTTTCTTTATTCCGAGTTACAATCAATGACAGTTAACTTCGGGATCCCGCACTAGGCATGGCCTATGTTGCGGGAGCCACTACAGTACCATACCCTCTGCCGCAAAGCAGCAATGTTTGCATTGCTGTGTTTCTGTATGAAGGGTAAGAGAGTCAGCGTAATAAAAAAATAAACATCTAAGGCTAGCAGCGCATCGAAAACTCATTATAGTGAGGTGAGATGTCAATGGGCGATGGTGACCATTTACCATCAGGTGGCCCGTTTGTTCGTCTGCTCTCCAGATACAATAAAAAAACATTCCGGGACCAGAAGGCTGGCCTCTACTTTGCTCAGCGTATAAGCCTCGCTTTACAGCGGGGCAACGCCGCCAGCCTCCTCGTTACACTCTCTGCAGGGAGCGACCTGGGACAGGTCTTTTACTTGTAAAATTTTAGCTTAAGTATGTATTTTAATGTTATTTTAGTATTACCTTATTTTGAATAAACCTTTTAAACAAAAAAATAATTAAATGTATGTTCTACTCGTACAGTGTTAAACTTTCAGTCCCGGCATTTGTCGTTTGACACCAATTAGGTCAAGTTAGACTCTGATAGTAGATTGGCTACTATTCTATAACCAAAATACAAGAAGAAAAAGTCTCAAATAACACTAAGAACCCACTGAGTATGAATTATCTTTTAAAATTATTGTTTTGTTTAGCTCGGTATGGATTGCAATAATTTGAAAATGGATTTAAAGGTAATTTAATTTAATAAAATTAGTCCACTATTTATTTGTGTAATATTAAACACACTTGTTCGGACATTATAATTTACCAAAAAGTGGGTATACTACAATAACCGCGACATGCGGGCGTGCGAGTGGTGGGAGACTCTCGGTCGGCTGCCATCTTGCCTCAACCACACGAAATCTACGGCGGACAGTTAAAAATTCGGTTTTTGTGGTTTTTCTCAATATTTCTGGACAATTTCCTTCGATTTGTGTGCTATTATATGTGAACTAAGTTTGTGTAATAAATTGGCTAGCCAAAACTTTGTGATTAGTGAGAAAACTTTTGTGCACTGTTGGACACCACGTGGCCTAGCTCCTTTGCATGAGACGCAGCTCAAATCCAGTCAAGGTGACGTATACTTCTTATGAGTATATTGTAATTCCTGGAAACGCCTAACAAAAGAACCAGACCAGCTCCATCCACTGTCTATCGAAGTCTATCAAACAACACTAATAAAATTATTTAAACCGTAATAAATTAGAAAAAGGGGTGATTTTTTTTCCGCGAGCAGTATTTTAACCTGCGACCTTGCCTTTCCGTGGCAGTGCTCTAACCAACTGAGCTTTCGCGGCTTATCCTGCTGCCGTCAAATTAGTCAACCCTTTCTCCGTGTCTGTACACGTTATAGTTATACTATGCCTACATGGCTAAATACTTAAAAAACAAAAATTACAGATGGCCCTTCGCTTTCATAACACTTTTTGTTGTTTTTTTTTCAAGTTGGTACTTGTTTCTTCATACATTAGACATCAACGAGTCTTACATTAAATTATCGCAGTTTCTACAGGGATTTTTAGTTTTTTCCTACCTTCAGTTTTACCACAACTTTTAAAAATAATTAGCTACGAACGACGGAGTGTTAGAAATAAAAGAGTATTCTGCGCTACAACGTCGGCTAATGAACAAAGTAGAGAAATTATTCATCAACAAGTAACATTCGGAATAATCAGCGGCACACGAAAAAATCAGTAATTATTCAGATGAAGTTGGACGACCGAAGGGGGTAAGGGGGCAAGGGCCGGCCAAAATAAAAACGGCGTTGCGTAGGGGTGCTGTGACACCCCACCCCTCGCCCCTCGCCCCTCGCCTCTACAAATGTTATCTAACTTAACTGCGTTCGCCTCGTGCCGCGGCGTCGCTTCGTCCCGAATTAGCGCGTTCGAACCGGGGAATTTTCAATTTGAACCCAATTTTTTCCCGGATAGTTGCCCCTAATGGAAACGGCGATCTCGAACCACCTCTCGCGCCCGCGGTACAGTTCAGTTCGAACGTACCGCGCGCGGTGTTGGCACCACTGATAATGTGTGGTCATTATTGGGCGACACGCACACACGCGTGGCATTGTCCGCGGGGATGTGTGTGTAGATTTTTACTCATTAATTTTAAAACGCTCCGGATTTTTTTCAGGGCGGGTGCTAGGGGGCCCGGGGAGGGGGCGAAAATTGGCGATGGCCGTCGGGCGCGGGCGGGGTGTCACCGGCGGGGGTTATTAAATAGATTGGTCCGCGGCCGAACGGAGCCGATCTGCACTTGTGCTCGCGTCATTAACGGGTTGAGAACCGATTTTAAATCGTGAAATAACAGCCTGTTACAGGAAAAGTTGAGCGCGGCTCATCGAACTCCCCGTCTATTCTACGACCTTAATTGCGTTAATTTTTTTGCCACTCCAGTTTCTACCATTAATAAAGTACGATCTATTCACGTGAAGAAGAGAGCACTCATGATCGAAATCGAGGAATGCGAAACAAAGTTTCGTTCGTCGGTGGCAATTGTCCCAACAACGGTCTCGAATTCTCGATACATACACGCGGGAGTTTTTTCTGCGGCCGTTCAACGGGTGGTGGGGTGTTTTGGGGGGAGGAAATGTGAAAAATACTCGAAAAAAGGCGAAATTGTAGCAGATATATAATTAAAGTCCAACGTACAGCAACAGCGAACGGCGATGTATTATGCACACTGGAGCTCTGATGTCGCGGCGACTGGAAGCCGTGTACAATGACCGAAACAAGTGTTTAGCCGCCACATGAGTGACGTTTTTGTGGCAGTGCGGAGCGGCTGTCTTATTCAATGTTTGTTTACTGTTCTAGGACATGTCCTCTTTAATTTTGTTGTGGGAATTTAGTACTCATGTCCTATATAAGTAGGTACTTACTATAATACACTTGTTATCAAATAGTAAATATTTCATTCTTTGAAAATATTCAGAACCTTCAAAACGTAATGTTTATCGCCATAGTTTGGCGTTGATCCTTTATCAATTTTGTATCCCTTGTAGGGAATAATGTAAAATCTTGTTGAATCCCTAAATTTACAAAATAACATATTATTTATTTTAAGTTGAATGTCATTTAACAAACAAAAATGTAAAAACTTTTACAGCAGAAATTCCGTAGCTACCTCGATTTTCTAAGCTCGTTACAAAAAATCACCAACTTTCTTCGCTCACTGTACCTGTAGTACCGGAAAACGGATGAGAAAAATTAATTGAACAGATACAAAGTCGCCTGTGTATGAATGTATGTATGTATGTTTGTATGAACGTGGGCAATGGTGATAAATCATCTTTCGGGAGTTTAGTAACCGACTGGTTTGAACCAACTTTGTATTATCTGCTTTTTTTTTATTTGCGTAATTCGGTACGAAGCCCGTTTAAAAAATATTAACTGCATTCCTGTTCAAACACGATTTATTCAGCATGTTTTTAACAGCAAAGAGAAAAATAGTGTTACCTTTTAACTTCCCACTTATGAAATTACACATAAAAATAAATGTAACGGCTAAAAAAACAATATTAATATTGGTTCACAGAAACACTATTTTGTGTACGTATGTATTTTTTTTCAATGGAATTCATTTTTCTTTTAATACCAATTATAAAGTTACCCTGAAAAATATTTTCGTTTAAATCTGTTTTGAAGGTAAGGTCTCTCTGATCTGTTTTAATGATTGTTGAGCCACTTGGATTCATTCTGAATTTAGCCGTGTTATATAAAACAAAAAAATTGGTTTTGTTTGATGTAGCAAAGTGTACTTATAACACGACCAACTAAGAAATAAAGGCTAGTGACAAGAGCGTCGGTGACACAGTGGCTAGGACACCGGACCCCCATGCGGGAGGTCCGGGTTCGAAACCGTGCAGTGCCATGTACTAATGAGTTTTTCGTATTTTTCGAAGACTTACGTACATTTACCGACAGCTCTAACGGTGAAGGAAAACATCGTAAAGAAACCTGCACACTGAGATGACCAGTATGTAAAATGGGGTGGCCACAAAAGATCCTCAAGGGTCGAAGTGCTGCGTTATTCCCGGCCCCCTATCATAAGATAAGATAAGGCTAGTGACTCTACAATTATCTGGTGTGACCGTATTATATTTCAGAAATCTATAAGTTATATAAATGTAAAAAATATGCATAACGTATTTTCAGTAAACTTTAAAAAATTTGGTAATGTTTTGGATATAAGTACTAACCGTTCCCACTAAGGTAAAATGCCTGCGCTGGAGTGGTCCATCACAAATGGTCCAAAGGTGGATTCGATCCGGTAACATTACGCCGCGGTCTTATCATGCCATTGCAGCTTTGTGTCACAAATATACAGTAAATGCACCAAAACAAGATCTCACCATCACATCATACGTCGATCTCTAATCTAGTTACTGAGCACTAAATGAAACGCAATTGGGAGGAAATTACGCAATAACGGGGTTTATTATTGAATTTAATGTTAAATTAATCGAGAGGCCCCCCTCCATAGCCATCTGTCGTGTGTAGGGGGGCTGCAGACATTCGCGAGTGCTTGAGGTGTAACAATGAAGTTATTGTGCTGATTTTCAAGTGCTTTTTATATTAAAAAGTTATTATATTATTGAGCACTTACGTATCTATGTTAAAATTAGTTTTACTGCTGTATATTTTTCTTTGTGTATGTATTACCGCCACAACTGTGTCGTACAAGGCGACTAGACCAAGTGACTTGATTGGTGGTAGGATCCCTTCAGGATCCGCTTGGCCAGCGACCATCTCGCCATAGTCTTCGCTTCCACGTTTTGTATGTTCGTATGTTCTGCAAGCGTTTATCAAAACTAAAATCTCTTTTAGTCGCGAAACTTTTGGTTTGTCACACTTATTTTTGGTTGATTTGTTTACGTGCTTTATCGTGTATTATACTGCAAACATAATACACCCCACTTATAACTTTTAATCTATCCTTTTTGTAATCCCCCCACTCTCCCCTACTGTCCCCCACTTTTCCTATGAAAATTTCGTAACATAACAAAAAGTGTAAGCACGATCAGAATCGTGCTTCGGGGTTTTTTCCATCGGTAATTAAACAAATTAACGTTGAAGAATTGGTACCAAAATACACAATAGAAAATCACTAATAAACCATTGAGCGTTAGAAGAACTATCAAGGATGCTACTAATTTTTTCACGCAGAGCCGGGACTAAGTGGTGACGTCATCATATAGGGTTGAAGTTGAATCGACCCCCGCCGAGCGGCGCGTGGGCACTCGACTCTGCGCCTTTCATTCGATTGTTCCATAATCGTTCCAATTTTAGAGTTTTTGAATTTCTATTGTTGGGTCCTATTAAAACAGTGATTGGACATGCAATTAGGGAGCAATAATTATAATGAATTCTTTTATGTCGTAAAAACAAAGAGTAAATAATGAGATGATTATTTTAATTCCTATATAAATAATATACCTACGTACTTAATTGTTTTTCAGTTATATTTTGAAATGATAAAACATAAGTAGGTGCAAAATCTATTCTTAGCAACAAAAGTTTTAAAAATGCAAAGGGGAATGAATGCCCATGGAGAGTTCATCGGGACGATTTCTTTAAGATATCGCTATTTAAAAATTAAGCAAGTTTCAGAGCCATGTTAAAATTAAATTCACAATACCTTTCTAGAAACATTTATTTAACGCACAGGCCACAGGTGTACCATTGCATTGTAATTTGGTAGTACAATTGGAGCCAAATGGCTGAAATTTTTAAACAAAACGAAAATATTAGAGTAAATAAGTCGTAACCATGAAGGAACTTACGACAAAATTCAATTAAAATAAACCCCGACACTCTTAAACCAGTAAAATCGACATACACTGAGACTGCAGTAGTTTTTCAGATACACAATTTACTGATTTAAAAAAAAAAGAATATCCAGTGGGACGGGTCACCCGGCGGGGGCGCAGAAACGGCGTAAAACGGAAAGAAAAAAAGCCATGGAAAATAGTAGGCCCGCGTATGGTAAATAGCATCGAATGCCTCCCCCGCCCCCTCGGCTAATTTGTAACTCTACTTTTTAGTTCAGTTCCACTGAAATTATGGACAGGCAGGGTAGATTTTCACTGAAAAAATAATCGTTTCATTTAACCATTCTCCTGTTTTCATTTGAGCTTACCAATATGGTTTGATTTACTCGTACTTTAACCAACATCTTGTTAACATCTATCATCATATCATATATAATAATAGTGTCGATCAAATAATATTATCCCACCGAATTAAAAAAAATATTCAGTGTTTGCCTAAAATGAGGATTTTTCTTTTGCTAAGGAATATATTTAAAACATGATCAGTAATCAAAATATCTCAGAGAACAACTTATTTTAAACACGTGATAAACAGACTTGTATACCTAAAACATAATTCAGAACCTAGCCAGAAAAATCCAATATATATTGTGATTGCAGCAGTGAGATTGGAAAATTGTTAGTTGACCTTGAGTTCAACACTATGTCACTATGTATTAATAAAAGACTTATTCAAATAGGAAATCAGAATAATTTAGTTGCCAAATAAAATTATTAATAACAACATATATTACTCCTAGCATTTGTCTTTCTTACTCTCCAACCATCTCAGTTACCCAAAAGTTACAGGTACGGAATGGCAACATTCTTCTTCTAAGTCGTTTTCCTCTTTGCTGAGGGTCATGATCATTCTAAGGAATTAATCACATAGAACGACTCTCGTGACAGATTTGCCCATTTTACATACTGGTTATCTCAGTGTACATGTTTCCTCACGGTGTTTTCCTTCACCGTCAGAGCAGTCGGTAAATGTACGTAAATGTTTCGAAAAAACTCATTGGTACATGGCGTTGCCTGGTTTCTCCTCCTCCTACATGGGAGTCCGACGTCCTAGCCACGACGCCACCGACGCAACATAGATACATATAAATAACACCCCTTCGATCGGTCGGGGTATCTAAGGATCTGAAGAAACTAAGGATAGCCATTTTTGTTCTACAAATTTCTGGGATTTTAAACAACGATCTTCAACGATCAACGAAAAACATTCTATTAACTTTACCGCGTTTGTTGCATACACAAATGCGATAGATACTTCAAGACTTCAACGCTACGCCATCTACAATAAGTACGTACTTTATTACACACCATCACAATCCATAAATTAACACACACGTCAAGTATGGCAACCACACATTAAGCAGCTCATAATAGCACCGCCGATTTCCTTATATTTTCCATTCAAACCGGCATTTACAAGAAAAATAAGGCCATACCAGGCTTGAATCCAGGTCTATTAACGTCCCACTTTTGTACAACAGGACTTGCACAACAGGGAAATATCAATATCGCTCGAAACTGAAACCATGTAAAACAGTAAAACATAAAGTTCGAGACTGTAGGTACTAAAGTTCTGAAACTTTTTCTACTTTGCCAAAAGTAGACCAATCCACTTTAGGGGCTTTGTGTAGTGCTGATAGGTGAATTTCAGACGCTGCTGTTTTTTTTTTCTTTCTCAGAGATGCTTGTTTCCTCACATTTTAGCACAGTTAATTAACTCGTACAGACTCGGTACAGACTGTCTGGAATCGAACCCAAATATCTCGTATACTTGGAGATTTTAATCATAGCCACTATACTGACGACGGATGGCACATGACCACTTACATGAAATCTTAAAAATTCATACAAAAAACATGAGCCATGTTTAAAAAAAATCTAAAACTACTGGATCGATTCTCAATAATATATGTTACTAGCACGTAGTACTCATTTTAATCTATGTAACAGTGACAAAATTTTAAAAATCGGTGCATTATTTTTGAGAAAATCTTATAATATATTTTCCCTCCTCTGTATAAGTCCCTTTAGCTAGCCTTGTGTAGTGACCTGTACCTCGAAATATTTCTATGAACTTCTGAGACTTCGATGTGGGATCGGGTCCCCCGTGGCATCCCAGGGCCCCTCCGCACCGACCCTGCGACTTTAGGCCACACTTTACATGATACATTATACGGCGTCATTAAAAGCACATAGAAAAGAAACGTAAGCTGCTATTAAAGCCGCCATTCGCAATTAAAATAATGGCTGTCACACCTATGAGACAATTAGGTGAGGAATAAATTCTATGTTTTGGTGGCGGACCACTACTACTTAATTAGGGCTAATCAAAAACTTAATTCTCGGTAATGGCACCGCTAGTTTTTTAACGCGGTCTCCTGGTACAAATGATAATGAAGGTTAATTTCGCTTTTTTTTCTGAATTTCCCTCGGGGTGGTTTCTATGGTCATTATGTTTGTTTATTGCTCAAGGATCCTTCAAGTAAGTTTATTAGTTACTATGTGAGACGATATTTTATTTCAGCTTCTAAGTGTTTACGTTTTATAGTTTTGACATTTGAACCTAGATAATCCGTAAATCTCCGACATCCGTATTTGGAGTCTATTTTATTTTAACAAATTTAGGTCTTAGATTAGATGTTTAATAAAAAAGAGGATTAGTCGGGACCAGTACCTATATGAACAATTCTTGTTCGATATTAATTAGAATTTTAAATAAGTAAGTACTTTTTTTTTCGTAGACTTACGTTACATTTACCGACTGCTCTAAATGAATGAATGAATGAAAATATCGTGAGGAAACCTGCATGTCTGAGGAAGGTAAAAAGTTTTCGAAGGCGTGTGAAATCCACCAATCAGTACTGGGCTCGCTCGGTGGATCATGGCCCGGTACCCCCTTGTTCAAGGGGAGACCTGTGCCTCAACAGTGGGGATTTTAATAGGCTGATGATGATGATGATGATGAAGTACTTTGATTTTGATATTGTTTTACTGTTCAGTTGATTAGGCAACGCCCTTTCAGATCTAACACTATGCTACATTCCATTACACACAATTAGAACGTAAAATACATTTTTTATTATAGTTAAGTTATACATACATACATCCCTTCACGCTATGTCCGTTACGGGGTAGACAGAGAGAACGGAGCGTCACAAAACTCTGTCTTGGCACGCCTCGCCTAGTTAAGTTACAATTTCTTTCAATTTAGTTAATGTTCTTGGTATACTTTGTATAAAAATAAACGATTCAATTTAATTTAATTTTAATGTATGTAACTTAACTTCTTACTTGACCAAATAAGGTAAATTTCCCTTGAACATAAAAGAGTTTAATTTGCTAGCCAACCTAAGTAAGTATAGTAGGACTAGGCAATTACGACTAATGATAATAGCCTTTATTACTTATGTCCATTAGGCGATGTGTACTGCGAACATTACCAACCCTTATTCTTGCCCTGACATTTTCAGACCGCTCTAACGGTGAAGAAAAACATCGTGAAGTAACCTGCAAGAGTCACGAAAATAGGTGGTTACGTATGACTCTCTGTAGAGTCAGTCTGGGGTAGTACCACCCATTTCTGTGTCAAAGCTTGCATGATGTGTTTCGGTTTGTGTCAGCGTAATTACCGGCACATGATGAACTCCATATAAGTCCTCAAGATTAGCAGCGCATCGAATACCCTCTGATAACCACCTCGTAAAGAGATCCTTGTGTCCCAAATCGGCAGTGGAAACTGACGATAATACTTGCTCTGGTAAAATGGTGATTGAAGTTTGACGTCTTAGAATAGTTGCTAGTGTTCCTGCCTTCTTTACAAGAGTTTTCTAGTTAAATTCCTGACCCCCTGGAGATTCCTGGAGTGTGCTTGTATGTCATTTGTCTCTAAGTTCATCAGGTTACCTTGATATGGGACAGAGAGTTTGTTATGGCGTATTTATTCCATATTTTTTGAACACTCGTTAAAATTAGTTGCACTTACCTTTTCTTAAATAACTTTTGTAAGTAAGATTTTTAAATCAAAACGCCAAACCGTGGTTGTGTTTGCATAAACTTACTTCGCACTTTGTTTAGAGTTTAATTTCTTTTTATTATTTTACTTTTTATAAGTTATGGAAGTGAAGACTTGTAAAAGGTAAATGTTTTAGAATCTGTGCCACTGTAAGGTAGAGTAAAGTATTTCATTTTGTACTCTAATCTATTTACATACTCGCATGTAACATTTTTAATTAAACAAAAAAAGTTACAAATAATATCAAAACTGAGGCTCTAATCATATAACATAAAATTTTACACACTAAACTCATTACGTTCTTCAGATTATTAACACTTAACTTCCCACACTCACACACCCACTCACCCTACACTACAGATGCACACTTACATCATTACACACTCCCATACAACCTAACACACCCCCACCCATACTCACTCTTACCATTATCTTTACTAAATTCCTTTATGATTAAATTTTCCAAATTCCTTTTAGGTTAAGAATATAATTTGTAATTTGCTTGCACAGAAAGTGCGACGGAATCCCGACTTCCAAGATACAGGTTTTCGACCTAGTTTGTAAGTCGGAGGTCCCTTTTTTTGTGTGCCCTGTAATAAGTAAATAAACTTTTTAATTTTTTTTAATTTTTTCAATCATGTATTGTAAATGTCGGGATTATATTATATATTCCTATACATAAATGAAACTATACTCGTACAGACATAAATCAATTAGTAGGTAAGTAAGAATTATAACCATTTACACTGAAAAAAAACTTGTTTCATTTAGAGCATATAAAGTAACTTTTATTCATTTGAACATATTACTTGATAGATACGAAGATCTTGGTTGAAGTGAACAATTTCTTGGTTGAAGTTAACAAGACGACTTTATATGCTCGTATTGAAACAAGTTTTTTTATTTTTATTTTTTTATTTACTTCTAAACCCGCATTTGACCTCGATCTCGCCTGATGGTAAGCGACGATGAGGTCGACGATGGAGCATGCGGGTCCAGTAAATGCCTATTCACTCTGGCCTTGAAGATCCCAAAGTGATAGGTTTCGGGAAATACAGACGCCGGCAGGCTGTTCCATTCCTTAGCCGTTCGCATAATGAATGAAGAAGCAAATCGCTTCGTACGAGCAGAGGGGATATCAACAACATAAGGATGGAACCCCTCCCCGCGCCTGGTAGTCCGAAGGCGGAATGGAGATGCTGGATAAGTTCTTGTTTGAAGTAGAATAGAATAGAATAGAATAGAATCATTTATTACACTCATGTTGTCAATCAGATATTACAAACTTATTAATCATTCAACATGAACCCGGTTTGGGCACAGCAAGCATTGGTTATAAAACTTATAAAATAACTATTTACAATTTATTAATATTAGTATTCATTATACTATACTATATTATTATTAGGTATTATATTAGAATTAAATATATTATTCATTCATTATAAATCTATATAATGGCAATTTATAAACACCTGCAGCGTATAAAACGAATTTTCAACCAAAAAGATTTTTAATAATACTTTAAATTTATTTAAGTAAACAGGTTTTTCTTTCAGTATATAGAATCAATCAGTATATTACGAGTAGCTAAAAGGGTTTCGTACATTATGAACTCAATAAGTATTAGTGTAACATCGTTACTGAGCCGACATCAATTTTTTAATAATACAAATTGGCTATTTCTTCCGAGCACAAGTACTAATGGGGAAATAATTGGCCTTTCCACTTATATTTTATCGGCGGTCGACTGTGGTCTCGCGATAACGTGCGATAAGTTCATTTTGTGGATTAATTCCTTATACTATTACAGAATTTACTGAAATGGGAAACGGGCTAAACGAGAATGACCTTTTTTGTGAAAAAAATATTAAAGAGACGACCACACGTTTATTGCAGACTTGCTACAGTCTGTCCTATAGGTGCCGGCTAGCAGGGTTCTAGGACAGTGTGCAGATGAAGTAATAGAAGAACTTGGTTATAGATATTATATTTTTAAGGAACAGAACACAGAAAATAGTAAACGTAAAAAATAGGTAGTAGTAAGAGTCAAAAATAAAACAGAGAAACGTCCGTTCAGGACAAGATACAGAGAGATAGTGCCAAATACAAAGAAAACAATGAAATTAATGGAATAATGGAATTTAGAAATGGAATGGGAATATGATTTGAATTTTGAAAATATAGATGAAAAAATGAAGATGCCAACACGAAATGAGGTGAGATAGACGCTAACGATGAGGTTGAAATTGATGGCAAGGAGGTTGATATGGACGATGAAGTCGACTTCGTTACAAACTAATCTCAATATTTTTTTTTAAATAAAAGTGTAGTAGATCTATAACTTATTGATCAATTCTAAGCAACTCCTGCTAATTTCAAAACAACAATTAAACATTACGGTCACCTAACCTCACCTAAATATAAAGGTCATCACCAACTTTCTTTTGTACGAAAAAATAAGTCATAATGGAGCGTGTAACTTTTTGTCGTTATAGATACCGAATCGTACCACAACTTATAAAACGGAAATATCCCCTGCTGTGTGGCATTAAAACGTGGAAGATCCAGGGCTACATGGAAACGTAGTTTTCAAAAACACCTGGATACGGCTAAAGTATTCTGGGAAACCATAGAGTCTGCGGCATCGGACAGAGCGCGGTAGAAGAATATTGTCTCAGCCCTATGCACCACTAGGTGCTCTAGGACCTGAAGAAGAAGAAGAAGATGTGGCATTAAACTTAATATTTCTTACTATAAAATACTTCTAACCTAAATCTTATCTTAGAAGATACGTACAATATCTAAACGCAAAGCAACCTGCCTCGACACAAGCCGAGCTGTTTAGTTACGAGTTATTTCATTATAGACTAACCTGCAGTGTCGTAATAGTCTGAGTAGAGGCCGGACTGGCCCATTAAGGAGGGGAAATTAGTGCATTATTGACTGATTTCCCCTCGCAACGACGGCGGGCGGCACTAGCGGGGTCGGTTTGAAGTACAGCGTTAGTATTTTGAGCGATTTGGAAGTAAGTTTGTTCTGTTTTATTTATTTAATAACTTTACAATTTCTTACAACACAAAGCCAATTCGGAATTGTAGTCTATAGTAATAACTTACAGTTGAATAACCATTATTAAAATAATAAATATAAAATTAGACATTGCAAATAGAAATTTAATTGATGTCTGTTTGGCTTTGTTAATTAAAACGTACCATTGAGGAGATCCCCTTACTTTTTCCTGGTCATCATCAGGTCCTTAAGTTTCCAGATGTGGGAAGGTTACCATGGTCATAAACATTTGAGCTCAAAGTCGAACCACCTAACTGTTACCGTTCCAGAGAACCCATTTGACATCAAAGATACTCCAAGATCTTGAAATCCACTGGTCCAATTTTTATCAGACCTTGCTAAGAATTCCGATAAAATTCTCTAATAAATATAAAAAATCGGGTCCAAATCGGATAATCCGTTGTCAAGTTATGATGCCATAGATAAACACGCAAACAGACAAACATGTCAAACTTATAACATCGGTCGGGGGTTAAAAAACATGCGTCGTTGCGATTTGTTTATACGTAATCTGCAAAATATCGAAATATTTACAACTTTGTTACAAGGTTTTGTTATGTTATACATGATGGAGGGGAAATTAGTGCATTATTGACTGATTTCCCTGATTTTCCCTTCGCAACTAGATAGAGACGATAGATACCGGGCGGGCGTGATGTTTTGTTTCAAAATGAGAACGAAGTAATCTAGCTTTGATGTATTGTTTAAACTTTTCATCATTGAGATTTAATACATTGGTTATTCAGTAAAAGATCGAAATGTTTGCAATATCACAGCATTATTTACGGAGTAAATAGACCATTAAGGAGGGGAAATTAGTGCATTATTGACTGATTTTCCTGATTTTCCCTTCGCAACTAGATAGAGACGATAGATACGGGAGGTACTATAGCGCGATGTTTCGTTTTAAACTGAAAAGAGAGTAATCTAGCTTTGATGTAATGTTTAAACTTTTCATCATTGAGATTTAATACATTGGTTATTCAGCAAAAGATCGAAATGTTTGCAATATACACAGCATTATTTACGGAGTAACGAGACCATTAAGGAAGGGAAACTAGTGCATTATTGACTGATTTCTTTTACCAACTAGTGTTAGCAGGGCCCAACCCTAGTAGTTCGGTTTAATATATCTACGTATGTTTTTAAATTGTTTTAATAATTTTGCATAATTGCACATTGTACACTTAATTTGTAAAGAATTTGTCTGAAAGAAAGCGACAATGGCCTATAGGCTATGGCATGAGACTGTGGCGCAAGCGTCGGTTCGAGTCCACCTTTGGACCACTGTGGTGGGTAAAGAAAAATAGTGGTAATATGTACCAATATATTTTTATACATTGCTTTTAATAAGTGTCGAAAGAAAGTTGTTAATTGCAAGTAGCACTCTCCCAACGAATTCGCAGATTTTTGAGCAACTTTGTGCCGCAAAATCTGGCTTAGTATTATCATAATACATAAAGCACAAGTGTGTTCGGATAGGTGGATGGGTGAGTAGATAGATAGGCTAGCTATAAAAAATAATGGAATGGGAGAAGAAATGGCTCCGCTATAGCTTGCTATGGATTTCATTGTCATGTCTTAAATGAGTAGAATTTGATTTTTAATAAAAGTCGATCGACAGAATCGAAACGTAGGCGAACTCGACTGCACCCTTGCTTGCGACAATCGTAGGGTCTCCAATTAGTTTTTATGGTACGCTTCATTACAGCCAGTGTTAATTATTATTGTGCTGACGAACGCCTGTTCTCACTCGACGACCTAATTAGAGCTGCGCCGTGTTTTTTTTCGCTTTTCTTGTCAGCAAATTATGAGCGTTGGGGTGTGCACGGCGCTTTGTGGGAACGTGTATGGGGCACTTATGAAGTGCGTTGCGCGCGAATTTTAAATTTGAATTGTTTGGAATAGTGGGTTTCTAAGTTTGAATTTCTAATTATGATGGGTACTCGGGTGTTTTTTTTAGAAAATAAAAGGATTAATAGTTGTTTTACACGTAGCGTTTCTGTGATCACAGAAATCTCCCTCTCGAATTTCAAAATCCTTGCCTGTGATCAAGACTCCAGAGTAATGAATGATGAAGTATGATCTACGTGATGTTCCAGGAATATTTGTATCACAGGTCATTAGTGCAATTTATTTATTGCAATTTTTTACCTAAATTCATCACATAAGTATTTAATCTTTTTGATGTTTAGTTTTTAATTATATATTTTTACCCACTAACATCTTGGGATAATGTGGGGAAATGAAAAACAGCGCTGCATATTTGGTACCCGAGTATGTCAACATTTGCTGACTTTTCCCCCCTGTTTGTTCTCTATTTGTTGTCTGTTGTTTTATATTTGTGAAATAAAGTGTATTTTACTTTAATTTACTTTACTTTAAATATTTAAACCCACCCACCAAAAACATAAATGTGAAAAAAGGTGCCTAGTTCGGTGCAAGGAACCAATAGGCCTGTCGGCTTCGCCGTTAAAAAAATGGAGATCTAACTGAATGCCAAGTTCAATTATTAACGTTCCTTAAAACTTACCTACAGAAATATATAGGTAACATTGATTAAACATAAAAATATTGCTTGTTTAAAACTAAATCCCTAACTTGGCAAGTTTTCACACAAAAATCATGGACTCTTCACTTTTCTTGAATGATTCTTGAGTGAAAACTTGCCAAGTTAGGGATTTACTTTTAAGCAAACGATAATTTTTAGAATTATTATTAATTTATTTACACTTTATTGTACAAGAATACTCTTAATAAAAACAATTAAAATGAGACATTATACAAAGGGTGAACTAATCTCTAAAAGAGATTTCTTCCAGCAAACCCGCGAAAGTGAAAGATGCGTTATAATTTAGAGGTAGACAGACATAGTGTGTACGTCAAATAAAAATAAATACAATATATAAAGACAACTATAATAGATATGCATATATAGACATACGTTATAAGCACATATATGCAATAACTATAAAATAAATAATAAATATCTCTAAAAATACAATACATATACGTACATACATATATAGGTATAAATAAATATTAACAAACTAAGATGGATGACATAACAGGAATCAAAATTGAGAAAGGTGGTGTTCGTTTACTTGTTTTTTGAAAATGG
Organism: Hofmannophila pseudospretella; assembly: GCA_947369225.1. NCBI lineage: Eukaryota > Metazoa > Arthropoda > Insecta > Lepidoptera > Oecophoridae > Hofmannophila > Hofmannophila pseudospretella. The sequence goes on from OX376324.1 coordinate 3,761,621, forward strand.
GAATTGTTTGTTATTATTTATTTTAAGAAATTTTTATATGTGGAATCTTGGATTGGCATACAAATATTTCAAGAACATTTACTATGTAAAAAAATATTATATAAGAAAAGAAAAAGAAAAGAAATAAATAATATAACTGTTTCTTGAATCTTCATGAAGTAAGTGTCATGGAGTTACCATCTTTATCTTTTGGTGCGGGCTGGAAAACCCAGCGATACTTCGACCCATTGGGATCTTTTGTGTTCCTTCCTTAGGCCACTGATACCCCGGCACCCACCACTGAGCTCGTAGCCTAGTTGCGAGCACGGTCCGAAAGTGATCGTGCAGGTTAAGCGAAGTTGGCGCGGTCGGTACCTGGATGGGTGACCGCTAGTGGCATATTTCATCTGAGCTCCTCCGTGCCTCGGAGAGCACGTTAAGCAAGTCGGTCCCGGTTGCTGTCGTTCGACAGCAGTCGTTAAGCCATGTCAGAGGCCTACGGGCGGCCTGAACAACTCTGACAAATGGGTTGGCCACTATCCATACGATAAGCTAGCAACCCACCACTGAGAAAATTTACTTTGCCATGAATCGTAGTCTTTTTACTGTTTAGATTTACTACATGTTAGACATTGTACTTCTTCGTAACTCTACAGTAGAAGATTGTCTAACTAGTGAGGGATGGATCAAATTGTCGCTACGATATTTAAAACGGTAATTTTTTTTCAATTTAAAAGATATTAATTACAATCTTACTTGATTGTCGATAAATAGGCTCATTTTTGAGTCATCATCATCAGCAGCCTATTCTATTCCACTGCTGGACGTAGGCCTCTCCCAGGGCGCGCCATTGAGCCCGATCTTCGGCTCTTCTCATCCAGTCGCTGCCAGACACCTTGCGCTGATCTTCGCTCCATCTAGCAGGGGGGCGTCCCACACTAGGTTTGCCCAAACGCGGTCTCCACTCCAGAACTCGTCTACCCCAGCGGTTGTCGGTTCTGCGACAGATGTGACCGGCCCACTGCCACTTGAGCTTACTAATCTTATGAGCTATGTCGATGACTTTTGTTCTATGCCGGATCTCCTCATTTCGGATTCGATCCAACAGAGATACTCCGAGCATAGCTCTTTCCATAGCACGCTGAGCGACTTTCAATTTGTGAACCAGTCGCACCGTCAGTGTCCACGTTTCGGCTCAGTAGGTCATTACTGGTAGGACGCACTGGTTTTTTGAGTAGGTATAACAAAAATACATTTGCTTTTGGGATTAATTTTTAACAGTAAACACTACGCGGGAAAATAACTAAATGCTATCCACCACGTGGAAGTTAATGCGCGATTATCTGTGGTTATTGTTTTAAACGCAGTTCCGACGCATGATTGTTCCATTGTGAGCAGTTGCACAGTTTCTTGTCCGCCGCTAGTTTTTTTTTACTCGCCCCGAGAATAATAACTTAATTGCACTACATTATAAAACGTTAAAAAAATCGGCAAAGCGTATGTTGGGCAAAATGAGAGAGTTCCGTACATAATATTAAAGTGGCGTCAGAAATTATATCCTGTTAGATGTGAGAGTTCATATGAAAGATAGAAAAGTATTTCTAGTCGCTAATATCTTTAATGTCCAATTAACTTCAGAGGTTGCCTGGAAGAGATCTCTGTAAGCGATAAGGCCGCCTTTGTACATATTTTATTTTATTTATTATCGTCGTATATATCCTGCTACTATTCCTGTAGCTTTTCCTGTATTTGTTTACAATAAAGTGTTTCTATCTATCTACTTCTTAATCAGACCCTACATCCGAAAAGGAGTTGATCTGGGGTATGTAACTGAAAACTACGACATTTTGAAGTCAAAACCAAAGAGAAATCAACGGGGAAGGCTGAATATTTTTATTTATGAATGTATTTATGAGTAAGGGCGTGGACACATCACCACGGCGGCGCGGCGCCGCGCCGTGAAACGGCACGAAGTCGTGCCGCGGCACGTTGCCGTGTACGGTGTGCCGCGCCGGCTCACGGCGCACCCTCTCGGCAGTTGATGTTGTATTTCCTCTTAAAATGACCTCCATCATGGTTAATTATAGAAAGGTATGGATTCGCCCGATATTTTCTATGGTTCTGTTTTTTCTTCATTCGTCGTCTTAGCAATAACAGGAGAAGAATACGTCTTTCGCGGTCCATATCTATACAAAAACTGCAAGTTTGAGTACACGTTTGAACCGATGGTTGCTGTCTTGAACCGTACACGGCACCGTGCCGCGGCACGACGTCGTGCCGTTTCACGGCGCGGCGCTGCGCCGTGGTGATGGGTCCACGCCCTAAGATCTAAGTATAAATTCAAATTAAGTACCTTTACTAAAGCAAAAAAATATTGTTCTGATTTGCATCTGATTTGACTAAAAGTCTTTTCACCAAAGATGAGTTTTTAGTTTGAGACGGGACCCTAAAATTTAAAAAAAATGTTTCCCCATTACATGCAGTACTTCTGTAAGTGGTAACCGACCCGTTCGCCTTTAAAGTCTTTAATAAGCGCAACCATAAATTCACCCACTAATTGGTACGATTAGAAAATTTTAATTATTTTATAGATTTCTTTTGTAATTTTTATCGGGTCCTTTATAGCTAGCCGATTAGTTTCTATTTAATAGTTAGTTAAAATTGATTGTTAGCACGTTATTTTAGTTGATTTCACCAATTACTGATTCTGTGCGTGTGTTGTACTTGTAAAATACGACGGTTACTGGACTCACAAGCCAATTTCTATACAAAATATTATAATTCACTATGGTGACATTAGGATACTATTTATTGGGTACTATAATAGGTACTCCATTAATATAATTTGAACCAAAATCAGCGGATTGTCAATATGTTTTTGCCTAAATCATAAGAGTTAAGTAGGTAAAAGTTGCTAATTTAATACTGTGCCTCCCTCCTGGCGTCGTGGCTAGGACGTCGGACTCCCATGCGGGAAGTCCGGGTTTGAAACCATGCAATGTCATGTACCGATGAGTTTTACGGTTTTTTCGAAAGACTTACGTACATTTACCGACTGCTCACTGCTCACTGCAACCTGCACACTGAGATAACCAGTGTGTGAAATGGGGCAGGCAATGGCAAACCCATTAATTTTGCCAAGAGAGTCGTTCTATGTGATTAATTCCTTAGAATGATCACGACCCTCAGCAATGAGGAATACGACTTAGAAGAAGGAGATCTATTGCACCAAAGATTAACTAGTAACTAACAGGTAATCTGTGAAGATACTTTTGATCCATCTATTCTGTCCATATAACACTTGTGCCATATCCCATTCTTTGGTCAGAATCTGCAAGTTTTCCATACGTACTATTGCAATAGATCTTCTCTAGATCTAGATCAGATGTTGCCTGCAAAATATCGCTTTAAGCGATAAGACCGCCGTTGTACATACGTGCTTACTATTCCTGTATTTGTATACAAAAAAAGTTTCTATCTATCTACTAATATAGATGTTTTGCTGCTAAAGTACATCACAGAGCAAGTATGGAAAAAATGCCGGTGAAAAAATAAAAAAATAAACATATTTTACGTATTTTGATGCATATAACAAAATACTACAAAAATAAAAACTTTCTGTTTAGTTTTCGAGAAAAAAAAATGAAAATGAAAATTCACCTGAAATCATTTTTTATACAAACTGTATGGAGAAAAAAATAAAAGGGTCCTGTTTTTTTATTGACTACTAAACCCGCATTTGACCTCGATCTCGCCTGATGGTAAGCGACGATGAGGTCGACGATGGAGCATGCGGGTCCAGTAAATGCCTATTCACTCTGGCCTTGAAGATCCCAAGGTTGTAGGTTTCGGGAAATACAGACGCCGGCAGGCTGTTCCATTCCTTAGCAGTACGCATAATGAACGAAGAAGCAAATCGCTTTTGCAATTTGATTCAAACGAAAAAAAATTGCTTTAGAAACCAAAATTATAAACTAAATATAACTCCATGTGAAGAATACTCGTATATAGTACGACGAACTCGAGCAAATTAAACGTAAAATATGATAGGATACTGTAATCCCTGTTATATCCATAATTTGCACACTAATCTCAGGTTGAGGTATCGACGTAGGACCTGTATGAAATATTCACGGCAGTGGACAGTAGCAAGCCGTTGTTATTAATATGGTATGAATTGCATATCATGGCATGGTAATATCGATTCATGACTGTTATTTAGGGTGTGTATAGCTAACACTAGGATCTAGGTTTTTGGGAATGAAACTATTACGTCTGTGATAACCAAGGGCTATATTTTGTCTGACTTCCATAAAATGACGGTGACACGGACGCAGCCGTGTTAGAGGTTTTTATTATCTACCCGCTTAATACTAACAATGACTTACCATGAGCTGCAAGAAACGTCCTTAATTGTAAGACTTCCTTAATGTAATAACGGGCTGGTTTCCGCAATTCGACGTTTTCAGCGCCTATTTTGCGTGAGAGACTTCCTTATGTCTCGTGTTATCTCTATTTAGAGTTATGACGTAGAAAGGGATAGCATGTATTTTTTTAAACAGTTCACTTTAAGGACGTTTCGAGCAATGGTTTAATGATAATTATTGTGGATTACCCGTAATGGGTTACATAGTTTTATGCAAGAAAACCGAAAAAAGAGATTTTGAAATTCACCCCCCTGTAGATTGCTCGCTAGAGAAGTTTTATAAGGAAACCGCGTCTGCCAGTTCGCGCATGCTATTTGAGCATTTTCCCATACATTAGTCGGGCACTGAAATGTCAAATGTGTGAAAATATATGACCTATGGTTCAATTACGTGACTCGCTGTCACAACTCTGACAAATAGGTTGGCCACTAACCATACGATAAGCAAGCAAGTGCTCACGTCATTGTTCTAGAGTAGTGGGCGTTAGTAGTCCGATTTCTGTGAAGAGAACTTTGTAAAAATTTAGTTGTGGTCCTAAAGTCCTTGTTCAGAGCGTCGGTGGCACAGTGGCTAGGACACCGGACTCCCAAGCGAAGGGTCCGGGTTCGGAACCGTGCAGTGCCATGTACCAATGAGAATTCGTATTTGTGGAAGTCTTACGTACATTTACCGACTGCTCTAACGGTGAAGGAAAACATCGTGAGGAAACTTGCACACTGAGATGACCAGTGTGTAAAATGGGGTAGGCACAAAAGATCCTCAAGGGTCGAAGTGCCGCTGGGGTTATTCCCGGCCCCCTGTCATAAGATAAGATAAATAAAGTCCTTGTTCCAATTTTTTATAAAAAGGTAAACGCATAATTTTATATAGGAGTTAATAATAAATTATTATTATTTATTTATCAATTATCTGTCTACATTTCTCAAAGAAGTCAAGTAGTAGGTAAGTAATATTCAGAAAATCAAAATTACGTAACTTTTCCTTAAGCTTATACATAATATTTACCTAATAATATTGTAAGTACTTAAGTACTCAGAATTATAGTATCTTACGTAATTAAGTACTTACCACAAAAGATCTTTAAGTAACCAACTTATCACTTAGCACAATTTCAATAACAATTAATGATCCTTAAATAAAATATAATGACTATGTTGACCTCTATGCACCATCAACCATGGAGTGGCATGCTCAACAATCAATTATCAACCTTATTACAGCAAGTTAAGAGTTTTGACATGTGTCCGCGTAAAATAGACAGCTTAAGGCGAAGTATGACCGTGTTAATAACCACGCACGCCGTTTATTTTTAATAGCTTGTGAAGTAAGAAAGGAAAAGGTCTGTTTGTGGAAGAAAGATATAAGTAAGCATTATGTATGAACATATTTTGCTTATACCTATACTTCGTAAACAAAGAAGCAGTAATCGCAAACCTGAGGTGATGTTTAAGCAAAGCAAAATGGTGGTCATGGGTTAGCAACTAATTTTGAAATCATTCAACGTGCTAAATATTTGACACGACACTTTTAATTTAGCCGTATTATACGTAAAACGCAGCGACCTGGTAAAACGTCGTTTTACGTTTAGGCTTCTTTAGGTCTTTTATAGTGTAGGTTTTTGAAGACAATTGAAATTGAAATCTTTGTTGAGTATATTATCATTAGATCCATAACGTTTCAATATTGAGAAATACGTATAAAAATAACGTATTAATTACTTAAATACGGTGAGGTGTTCACGAAAAAATATGTACTTTTTATTAGCGACCTTAATAGAAATTTTTGCACATCATATTTATAAAGGGCCCGATATTTTTTTTATAACTTCAAATAATCAACTCTCGGCAATTTTTTTATGACTTTAAATAGTGATAGCTTAGAACAAAAAATATTCAGTAACGATATTGTATAACCATATATTATATTCAATAATAGTCCTTTTGCATCTGACACTTGTTAATACTCGTAGTTTTTGACCGACACCGGCATTTTAGACACTGTTTTCGAGACAACAGAGAAGTCGCATCGGCAAAATTCGTATAACCAATCCCTTCCGAACTAGTTCCGAACTGATTGTTGTCATTGGTCAATCGAATGAGGCGAGAATTCACTGAGCGAATGGCGTGAGTGACGTGCCGAATGGCGTGATAATGAGCGATTGTCATTGGTTGTTCGATTAGGTACACCGATGTAACTTCTAAGTTGTGTTGTACTGTAATATATCTTTCACCTTGTTAGAGTTTTGTTCAAAATTCGGCACCAGAACCTCACTTGCCCTGCACCTTAACACATGAGATCATGGCTCGGTACACACTTGATTTATTCCTTTTAACCGACTTGACCCAGATCTGAGGATTGCCTTTAATTGTTAATAAGCATAATTAAAACGCGTGTTAAACATTATACGCACAACCGGACATGTTGACGTTTATAATCACAACTTTAGCCGATGGCCCGACTTTATCTGTAAGGTAAGTTTTTTCTGTCTTCGAAAATAAACTGTGTACAATCTCCTAAACTATAAATAAAGTAACAAAAATAATGTTAGATCTAAATCCGCAATAGTGAAGATAAGTATCGATTTAGAAATGAACTGAAATGAATTTTAAAATCTTAAAATTACATAGGTAGTTCCAGCATATCCTACCACATTGTGGTGTGCAAATTTATATAATAAATACATTTATTTTACAATAAATTAGATTTTTGTTGGATTAAGAGCCAATTATGGGAGGCTCAATATTATTTTGAGTCAGCCCTTATCTGATAATATGAAACACTTACTGTTGTTTGCTAAGTTAGCTCTCAAAGTGAGAGTTGACTCTAATAATACTTGAGCTTCCCTTTCCCTTTTCTTAGTGACCCTAACGAGGCTGACATGGTCACCTTGTCGTGTACCAAAGCCTTTAAACTGAGATTTTAAAAAAAAGCCAATTAACTAATACTCTTCAAGGAACAAGTTACTAATTCATAATAATAATAATATAATGATTACATGTCAATTTAATTTTAAATGTTAAATTATTTACATCAAATATTATTAAGTACTAACTTTGTGTTCAAGAAATTCCTTAACACTGTAGAAGCAATTATTCATCAACCAAATATAATTTTTCCTCTTGAATTCATGTAACGGCCTGGCTTTCAATTCAGATGGTAACTTATTATAAATGTATATTGCCATACAACATACATTTTTCTTATATATGTCCAAGGTACATTTCGGAAGGTATAGCCTGTCTTTGTGTCTGGTTTGTCTTTCATGAACATCTGAATGTTTTTTAAAGTACATTGGATGCTGTTTAACAAATACGCAGATGTCTCTTATGTATGGGAGTGGAAATATATTTAATTTCTTAAATAGAGGTAGCTGTGCCGTGCCTACCCTCGTAAGAGGCAAGATTTTTATTTGGTCAGATTTCTACAAAAATGATAATTAATGACTATAAGTTATCGAATTTTATCTTTACATAGAAACCGACTTTACCTTTTGTGTTATTTTTTTGGACGCATAGAGTAGAATTCAGTAGAGTTGGTCTCTATTTTATATTTTTTTTCACGCGTCTTTATAATTACTTAATAGCATTAAGATAGATTCCACCGGACAGTTTAATATCTTACACAACATTTTATAATAACATAATTATCATAAAACAAAATATCATTTACGCAAGAAAACGATAAATTACAATCAACATCAGTCTATAAGAATCAATAATATATAATTTATATAACAAGATAATATACAACTTATATATCCCTCGACCTTCGAACAAGTATTAATTATTTAACAATCCACGTTTGTGGACATTCAAATTGCAAATTATGTTTTTCTATATTATTCTGCAATAACATGGTAATTATTACTGCGCACTAATTAGGTGTATTATGTGTAATTACGTGTTTAGCGTGGCATGTTTCGTTATTAGTATAAAAATCGTGAATAATCGACGTCGTACTTATTACAGGGTAAGTTAGTACTTGTACTTGATTTTGCGAATTATTGGACGTATAATAAAATGTAAATTGGAGTAAAGTGTGTAACAAAAGGTGGCTGGCAGCGACTGGATGAGAAGAGCCGAAGATCGGGCTCAATGGCGCGCCCTGGGAGAGGCCTATGTCTTAGGTCCAGCAGTGGGCTAGAGTAGGCTGCTGATGATGATATGTAACATATAATCGACTTACGATTTGTTTAACCGGTGCTAAGTTGTGATTTGAAGGTACTCTTTGTCTCAAAGATGGTAGATCCTGATGTGCAGGATCGCCTAGGGAGGTACGGAGGTAATAACTAAAATTGAGAGTCTACCTCCTACCTAAAATCAGCTACAGGTGTCATAAAGCCGTAATCGTATAGTTGGAATTTCGATAAAATATGCAGCACCGCGACGCGATCCTAATCGAAGTGTAATTATCCGGTAAGGCATGCGCGGCGGAAGTTGCAGCTTCGTCGATGGTGTCTTATGGGCTTTATTTTGGAACAGCGTGAAGAAGACTCTTCGTAATTTGATAATCTTAGTAAAGTAAAGTACAAATAGAAAACAACAAACAAAAGATAGAAAAGGAAATAGTGATGTACAATTTACGCGGCCATATCGCTAAGAGCGATCTCTTCCAGGCAACCTTAACGAAACACACAATTGACACTACTAGCCATAAGAAAGTATCATCATCATCATCATCATCAGCCTATTAATGTCCACACTGTTTGGGCACAGACCTCCCCTTGCACAAGGGGTGTACGGGCCATGATCCACCGAGCGGGCCCAGTGCTGATTGATGGATTTCACACGCCTTCGGATACTTTTAATTACCTCAGATATGCAGGTTGCCTCACGATGTTTTCCTTCACCGTTAGAGCAGTCGGTAAATGTACGTAAGTCTTCGCATAATACGAAAAACTCATTGGGACATGGCACTGCACGTATTCGAACACGGACCTCCCGCATGGGAGTCCGGTGTCCTAACCACTGCGCCACCGACGCTCTACTCTGTACCTAGAACGTCAAGGTAACTGCGTGAAGTCGGCAGACTGCGTTAACGTAGTTGCAAGTGTAGTACTTGCAGCTACGTTAACTTCCGTCGCCCATGCATTACCGGATAATTACACTTCGATTAGGATCACGTCGCGGCGCTGCATATTTTATCGCGAGGCATTGTTCGCGCGGTGGGTGTGCGCCGGCCTTTATGCCGCCTTTGGTTTTGGTTCAGTGAGGTTTGTTAGTGGGCCATTCTTGTTACTTAGGTGTTGTTTCTGGGTTCTGAATTATTGAGTCTTATTTCAGGAGAAATCAGGAGGTTAATTTTGATAGTATTTTTTAACGTTGGAACATAAAAACCTGTAGTTAGTGTTTTGTGAACATTCCACTGCTGAAAATACTATCCACAAAAAAAGTTTCTACAAAAAGTAAGTACGTCGTAAAAACCGGCTCAATAATGTACACAAAATAATGATTATTTGAATCTACCGATTTTTAGGGAAATCTAAAAAAAATTTGGTACTTTATTGTGTGAACAGTTAACCGGGTCCTGACTGAAATTCAGCGCTGTGGCGGTGGCTAGTATCTAGCCATATCGTCACAGCATAATGCTGAGTCAGGGATCTTTTTGCAACATATGCATGTAAACTTACTTTAAGTCATAGTTACTTTAAGTAGTGAAATAGTTGAGGAGCTCATAGCCTAGTTCCAAGCATGGTCCGAAAGTGATCATCAGTGATCGGAGTAGGTAGAGCTCTTTCGGGTCAATGTCCTCAAAGGTTATATTAATATGGATATGATTTCGGGATCCCGTTTTAAGTTATCGAGCAAATGTTGTAAATTACTTTTATAAACCTCGCCCTTAATCGTCGGATTACGATTTTTTTTAAATTGTGAACTTACGAAGAAGTTAAAACACTACCATAGGTACACTAGCGCCATGAATCTTAAAAAAAAATTTCGCCACCAATCTTAAATGTGTATCAAAACAAATATAACGTTAAAAATCTAAATAATATATTTATTCAATCCCGGAAATCCCGGGATTATTGGGCATACTTATCCATATTATGACCGTATGTGGCAAGTACCATAAACAGCCCTACCTACTCCGATCACAAGCGATCATGCAGGTTAAGCGACGTTGGCGCGGTCTGTACCTGGATGGGTGACCGCTAGTGGCATATTTCATCTGAGCTCCCCCGTGCCTCGGAAAGCACGTTAAGCAGTCGGTCCCGGTTGCTGTCGTTCGACAGTAGTCGTTCAGCCATGTCAGAGGCCTACGGGCGGCCTGAACAACTCTGACAAATAGGTTGGCCACTAACCATACGATAAGCAAGCAAGTAGTTAAAATGTAATTATCGTGTTATGTGTGTGCAATAATTCATACATTTGTTCATTTCTTTATCCCTTTATGTCTATGAAAATCTGAGTGGATATAAAACAATCTAAAACAGCTAAGTATCTACATACTTTACACTATATGTGTATTATATATTATACACTAAAACACCATTAAAATTAAAACCCACAATGACAAAGCACCCCAATACATTACAACCAGCCAACATTACACACAGGTCTAATTATGCATCATTATTACTAATTGTACAATACGCCGACTAAGAAGTATCCGCGACTATTAATGACAAAGGCAATTAGGGTGCACGCACACTACCGCGCTTACAGTCTACCACACAGATCTATACAGTGGGACTAAAGTGGTGCAGTTCCGTAAGAAAAGGTTTTATATATTCCAGGGAACAACTTTGACCGAAAATGATACTGTGAAAAAATTACTTCTCAAAATCAAAATCAAAATGTTTTTAATTGTACATTATAGTACATTTTTACAACGGCGCAAATGTCTTGCGCCGCTTCTTTCCTTTCAGCTATAGCACCTTACGAAGCGGTGGTAGAGTACAAATAATGACTTTGTACTCTACCACCGCTTCGTAAGGTGCTATAGCTGAAAGAAAAGAAGCGGCGCAAGAAACTTTCAGCGGCACATCTTTTGAAATAATCTCTTTGCCATCACACCTTATCTTATGATAAGGGGCCAGGAATAACCCAGCGACATTTCGACCCTTGAGGATCTTTTGTGCTTACCCCATTTTACACACTGGTCATCTCAGGGTGCCGGTTTCCTTCACCGTTAGAGCAGTCGGTAAATGTAAGTACGTAAGTCTTCGAAAAATACGAAAAACTCATTGATACTTGACACTGCACGGTTTCGAAGCCGGACCTCCCGCATGGGAGTCCAGTGTCCTAGCCACTGTGCCACCGACGCTCTACCATCACCCCTTTCGGACCTGTCACAACTTTTGTTCCACCCTGTGCATATCATTATTTTATGGACTCTATGTCCAAAGAGTTAAGAATGATAATAACCGAATGTAAGTATATGTTTGGACTATTTGTCTGTGTGGGTATTGGCTATGGCCATGAGCATATTTCGTAAATGCATTTAAAGAAATGTCTACGTGATTATGTTCTTTGGGACAAGGAAAATGGTTTTGAGGCAGAATTCTGGCATTTTGGAAAATCCTATGAGGTGGCATTCATATTTTATAGATTACGGAAGGGAAACTTAAGATAAACAGTAGGTAACCGGTCTTGGGTTGGCGGCTTGGGTTAGAAAGACATTTGGATTTGAAACTGTCTTTGTCGTTGGTCTGATGATCACTGTAAAACATAAGGTAGGATGGCCATGATCCCAGCTCCATCATGCAAGGCCAGTTCTGATTCGTGGTGTACTTTGATTGTCAGTCAGTAACCGATTTTGACTATATTTTTTAAATTTATTCTTCTTCTAAGTCTTTTTCCTTATTGCTGAGGATCGTGATCATTCTAAAAAAATAATCACATAGAACGACTCTCGTGGCAGATTTAATGGGGTGGTTTGCCATTGCCTTCCCCATTTCAGGTAATCTCAGTGTGCAGGTTTCCTCACGATGTTTTCCTTCACCGTCAGAGCAGTCGGTAAATGTACGTAAGTCTTTCGAAAAAACCGAAAAACTCATTGGTACATGACATTGCATGGTTTCGAACCCGAACCTCCCGCATGGGAGTCCGGCGTCCTAGCCACTGTGCCACCGACGCTCCAAAACAGTAGGTACCTACATTAATTTTATAAGTCAGGTAAGTATAGATATATCTATATAAAATATACATTAATTTTTTAAGGTTTAAATGAACAAGCCTTTAGAAAAATTACGACTTCAATACCCATATCTGGACTTATTGGAAGTTTAAGAAAAAGTGCATATTTTTAACTTAACATGGCCATGAACACCATCTTCAGTATTATTGCCATAGATTTAGAATGTACTACAAGATGAACAGACATTTACTGACAGCGAGATCTGAAATTGAACTTCAAATGATATAATTTATTAAGTGTTTAAGGAAAATAAATATTGGGAAAGCATTGGCAAACCACCCCATTAAATCTGCCACGGGAGTCGTTCTATATGATTAATTCTTAATAAAATTCTCTTATACCTTTTCCATAAATCTTGCACACCTACTACCTCTTTCTCGATATCATTTCCTCTGCCCGAAGGTTGCCTGGAAGAGATCGCTCTTAGCGATAAGGCCGCCTAAATGATCACTATTTGCTTTTCTATCTCATGATTGTTGTTTTCTATTTGTGCAAAAAAGTGTATTTTACTTTACTTTACTTACTTTGAAACAAGTTATATGTACAAGTTACAGGTATGTGCATACTTTCTTGATGCCTGAACGTGGTCTTTCAAGTCTGATTTTGAGGACTTCCCTCCTGTTTCTCACTTTTAAAGCTGTATCCATCCATATCACGTGTCACAGAACAGTCAACAGAACAGAGCAGTTACTTCACTATTTCCTTTTCTATCTCATGTTTGTTGTTTTATATTTGAATAATAAAGTGTATTTTACTGTTACTTCTTTAGAATGATCACGACCTTCAGCAATGAGGAACACGAGTTAGAAGAAGAAGAAGGAAATGAAGCTTTATAGATTTGTAGGGCCGCAGTAACATGAGTTGACATGACCGAGAAATATCGACACTTGAAAACAAGTACGGTCTTACATCAATTATTTTTTTGGTGTCGTTTTTATATAAATACGAAGTCTCGCTTCCACGCTTTGTTCGTCTTTTTGCGTAGAAATTTTTTAGGTCTATGACTAACTAATACATACAGCCCATCCTTAATCCAATTCAATTAACTCACGATCGAAACTAAATTAAAAACAATTTACAAGAGTAATCACCTACATTATTTAATAGATTGTGTTCAAGATGTATGTGTTTGTACATTAGGGTGTGTTTGTGTGTGTATAATAACGTCATGAGTTCTCATTAGTACAATGTTTAATGGTCCTAAGCATGCGGGCGAGATCATGCTTCATGCGTTTTGTTGCATCCATAGTAGCATCCGACACGATTCGATTCGTCGGATAATTTCCAAGTCCTAACATCTCCAGTAGATGTTCAAATCGGAAAATTTCGAGATCGATAAATACCAGATTGGAGAATTGTAATGTCCCGAAGAATAAGTGTGTGAAAATAATGTACTTAAATTGATTGGTTTCTTAGTCTTACATGATTACATGAAGAATCTGTTTATTTGATCACCAAATGCGTATAGAATGACGTATAGTTACGTTTACGACGTATAGTTTAGTCAGAGCTCTATGATCATGAGTTTTCATTAGTGCAGTGCTTAATGGTCAAAAGCATGCGAGCGAGATTATGTCGTATACGATTTGTTTGTATAGTTCCATTGTCGTATTCGATACGACTAATACACGAATGACGATGACGTGGTTACTTTGCTCGTACTTGTTCGATCGTTGTGATTTTTATCTTAAACGGTAGATGCGTTGCCGCTCTGCACGTTGCCGTTTTTCGACTTCGGTTGCGGTTTTATTTCAGGTTACAACATTTGCTGCGAGCCATGACGTAATAACTGATGAAACTTGTCAATTATTTTCCACTGTTGAAACCAGATTCGAAATGAGACCTTGTTTTAAGTAGCGTAGTTCAAGCACATTACAACGCAGTTTCAAGTGTTTCTATATCTATAATAATTCCAAAGTTATAGAGAATTTAATAAAAGTAGGTACATTTTTTGGCCAAAAAAGGGACCCACTTCGGCAAGCTGTAGCGAAGCGGGAAAACAATGTTTCTGTTATTGTTAGGTATCGTTATAAAGGCGCCACTTGATTCTATGCGCAAAGTAGCTGGCAGCGACTGGATGAGAAGAGCCCAAGATCGGGCTCAATGGCGCGCCCTGGGAGAGGCCTATGTCCAGCAGTGGACTAGAGTAGGCTGCTGATGAAGCAAGCTATGGCGGGATCATTACAACTCCAATCCACAGCCGTTAAAAATTAAAAAAGCTCGCCTATCCACTCGCCCACCAGAAACATATAATAGGATGACGATTTATGGCTGGTTCCTGACATCGAAGCTGAAACGGTGTTTCGGATGACGTATAACAATGCAATCAAACCCTAATTCGGAGGTGGCAGCCTGTTAGACCGGCGTTAATGACAATAACTTGCCATTAACGAGCGACGCGACCGGTTTTGAAACTATCCTCGGATAAAACCGAATGTTCGTAAGAAGATACAGTTTAAATCCGACGGGTTATACTGACAATGATGGACTTAGTCATAGCAAAGTAATGTTAATGATGCATAATGATTCATAATGAGCTCACAGAATCTCAACTAACAAAAGAGATTATGAGCAAGAAACATTATACTTATTGTATTTTTGTTTATTATTAATGGCCATAATCTTATCTCTACAGCTCCACTCTATTTAGGTTATTATTGAAACTATTCATTGAAATATTTTGATGTGTTTTTTTAATGATGACTCCAATTCTGTTACATATTACTTTGTGAGATAAGGAAATATAGAAAAACAAATATTTAGGAAAATATATCTTCGGATTTTAATTCAAAGTTGCAGAGTACAGTGAACACGGGTTAGACTCATAATATCAGGCTTATACCCTTTAGTACCGTGTAGCCTTAACTTTTTTTAAGTCTCAGTTTAGAGGCTTTGGTACACGACAAGGTGACCATGTCAGCCTCGTTAGAGTCACTAAGAAAAGGGAAGGGAAACTTAAGTATTATTAGAGTCAGCCCTCACTTTGAGAGCCAACTTAGTAAACAACAGTAAGTGTTTCATATTATCAGATAAGGACTGACTCAAAATAAAATCGAGCCTCCCATTTTGGAGCCTATTGAGGCCAAATTTCTTCCTCTCAATTTTCACCTGGTCACACTCCATTAGGGAGAGAGTGAGGTCTTCTATTTTGTTGCAGTTGCTACAAAACGGTGTTGCAGCTCTTCCCACCGAATGCAAAAACTTGTTTAACGGAATGTGACCCGAGCGTAACCTAAAAGCCAAGACAAGAGCTCCCTACCGAGACTGACACAGTCAATCCATGGAGCCCAGGATGGCATGTTTTAACACATTCATACGAATGTCAAGGAATCATAACAAAAAACTTATTGCAACAGAGTGCCACAGATTCTAGCATGATGTGTCTCCCACTGCACACACTTGGTATACCAAGTGGAAAGAATACTCTCACTAAGTCGTTTTTTCATTGCTGAGGGTCGTGATCATTCTAAGGAATTGAGCACATAGAACGACTCTCGTGGCAGATTTAATATTATTACTATTGCCATTGCCTTCCCCATTTCACACACTAGTTATCTGAGATAACTAGTGTGTGAAAGTGGAAAGAATACTCTCACTAAGTCGTTTTTTCATTGCTGAGGGTCGTGATCATTCTAAGGAATTGAGCACATAGAACGACTCTCGTGGCAGATTTAATATTATTACTATTGCCATTGCCTTCCCCATTTCACACACTAGTTATCTCAGATAACTAGTGTGTGAAATGGGGAAGGCAATGGCAATAGTAATAATATTAAATCTGCCACGAGAGTCGTTCTATGTGCTCAATTCCTTAGAATGATCACGACCCTCAGCAATGAAAAAACGACTTAGTGAGAGTATTCTTTCCACTTGGTATACCAAGTGTGTGCAGTGGGAGACACATCATGCTAGAATCTGAAAGAAAACATCGTGAGGAAACCTGCATACTGATGCAGGTTTCCTCACGATGTTTTCCTTCACCGTCAGAGCAGTCGGTAAATGTCTTACGAAAAATCAGAAAAACAACGTACATGGCATTGCCTGGTTTCGAACTCGGACCTCCCGCATGGGAGTCCGACGTTCTAGCCACGACGCCACCGACGATCTTGGTATCCATGATTGCTAATACGCTTCAACATATCTTATCTTATGATAGGGGGCCGGGGAATAACCCAGCGGCACTTCGACCCTTGAGGATCTTTTGTGTTAACCCCATTTTACACACTGGTCATCTCAGTGTGCAGGTATCCTCACGACGTTTCCTTCACCGTTACAGCAGTCGGTAAATGTATGTAAGTCTTTCGTAAAAACTGAAATACTCATTGATACAGGCATTGCCTGGTTTCGACCTCAGACCTCCCGCATGGGAGTCCGACGTCCTAGCCACGCCGGCCGCCACCGACGCTCCGACATATCTTACTTGTAACTTTCCTCAATAAACTAAATATAAAATGATCGAACATGACCTTTAAACTGTTTTATTTTTAATGAACCTGTACCACATTAAGGTGAACCCGAAACAAACAAATACTTAGTCAGCTTTACACCAGCTTATTAACCAGTGACCTATCACGCTATGAAATAGTTTGTGTCAAAATTAATTATTAACATATCTTTTTTTTTCGCCTTTTCCTAGAAATTTTAGTATGGACAAAGATTACCAACCACATGATTATAATATATTTTGTAAAGACATTGGATTCTTTCGACAAGTTACAGCAATTATTAGCTTCTAGAAATTATATAAGGTGTCATATAAATATTGCACATAAATTTATGATTTCAAAATAGATGCTACGTAATACTTAAGTATAGGTAAGTACCTATGTTATAACTTCGCTGAATTTATAAATATGTACCTAAAAAACGTTCAACATCGAAAAAACTCTTGTCGGAACAGGGCGATCGATTAATTAGCGTTATTACATACTGGTACAGCGATCCATCTGTCGTAATTAGCCCCAAACCCTTTCCTGGCAAAAAATAATGACGCACCCTAAAACACTTTCTACTTTTTTTTTTCATTTTTAATCCAATTTGCCGAGGATTATGTTGGTAATTATATTTTTCCGATTGCCGCCAGCGGCTGGAAATTCGTTCGGTTGATTGCGAAGCGAAAAATCCGCGCGTTGATTAGGCTTTTTAACTGCGATTGTGTGTGTGACGGTAATGTGGACACGGTAGAAAATTCCGGGAATTAAAAAGAAAATATTACGTACATTTATTATACTGGGTCCATTGAGAAGCGAAGCGAAAGTGTGTGACAGGATCAAAGATTATTATTGTGTACACAAGGTCCGCAAATCACCCTACCCAAAACGTCAAAATTCGTGTATCCACACGTGGTGTACACTCGTTTGACACCAGAAATAAACGTAAACTTGTTCCAGTTAAATGTAGATTAGCCAGGAAGTCGCAAAGTTTTATTAATAATAGTGTTAAATTCTACAACATATTTTCTGAAGCCACAATGGACTGTAGTAACAAATCCTTTAAAAATATATCTAAAAAAATGTTAATAAACATGGAGCTGTACTCATTAGATGAGCTAAACGATAAATATTAGATTGTAATTTTTTGATTTTGATATTTGATATTCATTTTATGACATTTTATAAATAATAGTATTATTTTATTCTGACTGTATTAGATCCGTAGTATGTATTGACAATGCCCCTTTACAGCAGCTAGTAGCGTTAAGTAAATTTAAATTTGACATTGTGTACAAACTTACTATAACATAATGTACATTCCTATTTGACAATGCCTTATGCAGCAGCCATATTTTTCTTTTTCTTTTGACAATGGCCTTTTACAGCAGCTAGTAGCATGTAAGTAATAATTTAAATGTTGTAACATAACGGATAATAATTGTACCATGACGTATCTAAGCGAAATTTTGTTATCAAAAGATAAATATAAAAAATAAATAATCCGAAATATAAGTACAGCCGACCAGCTATAGTATACCATCAGTCAAAAATCTTCGATTAAATCTCAACCTTACGCCTGCGTAAAATGATTCATTTCAGATTCTCAAATTTTGACGTTTTGGGTAGGTTGACCTTTGGTCGATTGTAAACAAATTGCACAAACGTAAGGTTGAGATTTAATCAAAGGTTTTTGGCAGATAGTATTATTTACCTAGTGGTCGATAATCTATGGGTAGAGATGCAATCTATCGTTATCACACACAACTCTTCTAATGACTTATCATAATACAAATAAAGAAAAAAACTATAGCACACTATAGCTTGGTGGTGGCATAAAACACATAAAACGGTGGACATAAAACGCAAAGCGTTACGCAGATGGAGCCACGAGCACACTCCGTAAACAGAAAAGAAAACGAATGTCATTTTTGACGATATCATAAATTTATCGTTATTTGGATTAATTTAATTTAATTTTTCAAGGCTTTAGTAAAATTGTGATGATATCATGGCATCATATGGCCATTTCAAAATAGCAAACCTAAAAAAACCTGTGAAAACAGCGTGGCGCGAGTCTGTAGGAATTTGATAGAAAGGTACGTACTACATGTTGATATTTGGCTTTATGTGCTAATTTAAAGTTAATTAAACAAAAATCTTGTAAAATCATCCAATATTAATTTAAAAAATCATTATTTCTTTATCAAAGTATTATCATTGAAAGCAATAAATTTAGGTTATGTCATGTTTATAACAAAAACATCTTTAAGTCGTACACGTACGTCGTATTTTTTGATGTTTTTTAACTGTGCTAATGGCGCCTCTAGTGGTAAAACATTGCAGGATTATCTCCTATTGGCGAAGGACTCAGTAGTTGCTAGCACGGACTCCGTGAAGATCCATTACAACGCGATTTTCAGTCTTCACTATCTTACCTAATATTAATAACTATTAATATAGATACTAGGGATTATCTTGGGTAATCCCTAGTATCTATATAAATAGAACAAAATTCGAAGTGTGTTCTTTAATACCCCTGTTTCGGCTTACAATAAGTTTTTACACCCTGTATCACAGCGTATAAAAGCGAGTGTACGGATAGCAGCACAAACCGAACTGAACAAAATCAAGCAGCAAAACCGAATAATCCCAGAATCATCAGTTATAAGTATAACCTAAGTGGCAAAGGCACTATGATTCCGCAGAGCTTCGGCGAGGGGAACCAATGGAGCCACTTAATTTCACCCTTCTACCCCTTCATTATAATCACCACCCCCACATAGGCACTATCGATCGCACTATTCGTACACTGTATACGTTTATACAAGTGATTAGTGTATTTAATTTGAAAATGCTAAGTAGTTGGCTTGTTTTATCGCTGTGTGAAGTGTGTCTGTGGGTGTGACTTGAAGGAGACAGGCCCTCGCGGCCGGCCCTCGTGATGGAGTCAGCGTTAAGTAAATTTTAGAGACAAGACAATAACATATTTTTTCTCAGTTTAGAGGCTTTGGTACACGACAAGGTGACCATGTCAGCCTCGTTAGGGTCACTAAGAAAAGGGAAGGGAATCTCAAGTAGTATGTGTGATTAATTTGATTTCAAACATTATTTATTAAAACAGTTCCAGTAACACATTAAATTAGATTTTAAACCAATTATGTATAACATAAGTTAAGTTGTTTTTTTATAGGCTGCGATTGACTCTGGAAAAACATTTAAAAAATACATGTTGGATATGTTTAAACATGATTATTGATTAACATTACAAAATACATCGCATCACAAGAATTAATTAAATATGTGCATTTTGAGTAATACCCACTTATTGTATTGATAAATTACCTAAATAAAGTAGATAATGAACGCATGGAGATAGGTAAGACGGACCGCTGGTACAACATGGTACTACACACACGTGTCAGACCCCTATTCCCATACCCCCATGCCAAAAAGGTACCTAAATAACCAAAACAAAGTACAAATTAAATAACTTACGCATACGATATTATCTACTTACTAAGTAGGTGAGTTCGCTAGGCCGGCCAGGGCGCACTACGCATGCATGTGTAGCGAACCGGTCTAAGTTACTAAGTTTTGTCCAACATAGTGTCAAATACACTCTATTTCTCATTGTCAACGACAGATGTGTCAGTAGTTTTCATAATATCAACCGCTCAAGTGATTGTTTGGCATTTGGTTTTGATCATTTGGACTTGTTCTGCACCAGCACCACTACAGTTAGACGAATCCTGACACAACTATTTTAAGGATGACTAGTTTCCCACACTCTCTTTCACATAAATGTTGAATTCTTTTTTTTTAATATGTCTCTTTTATATCCTTAATATAGTTATCTTTATTTATTTTACAACCGGCCTGTTTCTGTAATCTTCTCTTTTATATATTTTTATTATATAAGTGAGTAATAATTACTTCTTTTTAAGTACTATATTTATACTGTTATTTATAAGTGGAAATTTATTATTAGCATTTTTTTATCTGTGTATTCTAAGTCTATTGTTGTTATGTATTTGTCTGTTAATTTCCCTAATAGATAATAAATTTAAAAAAAAATTCAGATATATTTTTTCAATAATTGTCGGGTGGTTGAATTTTTGAGACACCTCTTTACTTCACTTTAAAAGTTGTGAGTGAACAAATACAAACACGCCTATATGGCGGCGCGCCCTAGTCCATCAAATAACCGCCGAAAAACTGGGCAAAGTTTCCACTGTAATCCTAAAAACCCCGACCGACTCGTCATCACAACAGCTTGTCACGCCACGCTTGATGCTTACTCCACGGATGACGCGCTTGTTACCTCCACGGGGTGTAATTATGAGCGGTGTAGGGGTGCTAACCCTTTCGTTAGCTGTGGAGGCGATCGCGATCGTAATTTTTCGATTAATGATTATTCGTTTGTTTTGTTTGCTGTTATCGATTTTGTTATGGTTAATGTTGTTTCGGATCTGTTTGATTACAATTGCTTTTTTTCACAGATTTGTCCCTAAATTAGTATATTTTTATTAGACGGACTAAACTGACGTATCCTGTGTTGCCAGTTTTTGATGAAATAATCACTTTTTATTTTATTGTTATTATGTATTTTGTATGAATATTATTGACGAAAACTGTACAATTTGTACCAACATAGAATAAACAAACGGAATTGAATTGAGTTGAAAACTGACCAGTAGTTCACCAATCAAAGTAAATTTTAGTTTCTTCTGTAATGTCGTGATTTTTTTTATAAATTAAAAAGTTAAATCGCTGTGCCTAACTTTGTATGGGAGCGAAATCCATCTTCTTTCAATATATAATTTAAAGTTATCTTTTTGGCTCAATGTACTTTAGAGAGATAGAATCTACAATAGGAGATCAGACGAAGAAGGCCAGGCGCGGTCCCAACTCAACGTTCGGGAAGGGGGGGGGGGGGGGGGGTGTCACTTGTATGGGTCACATTTACCGATTGCTCTAACGGTGAAGGAAAACATCGTGGGCAAACCTGCACACTAAAATGACCAGTATGTAAAATGTGGTAGGCACAAAAAATCCTCAAGGGTCGAAGTGCCGCTGGAGTTATACCCGGCCCCCAATCGTAAGATAAGATTGCCTGGTTTCGAACTCGGACCTCCCGCACGGGAGTCCGACGTCCTAGCCCCGACGCCACCGACGCTGTTACTCTTAGTAGGTACACTAAGTATCCAGTAAATAGACGAGAGTAGCGATTAATTTGTATGTGCAAAACTCCGAGAGGCACATTAGCAATTCTCAACAACACTTACACAGGAGTAATGACTCGTCTGTCCATATAATCATAGAGCAGCCATTACTCCCTGGCGTACGGGTGGTCCGGGTTTGTGGTCTTGATGGATAAGTTGGGAAAAATAAAATATATTTATGATTGGGACGTCGACGCAACGCCTGCTAAGTTTGTACTTATTTACGTTGCCTTCAGTCTTCAGTGAAATGAAATGAAATGAAATTTATTTGCCAGAACATAGTGAAAATTATAGGTGATTTAAAAAGCATAGGTATCATATGTTCCACCGACAACGGTATGCAAATCTTTTCTGCTATTTGTTAGTGTCGTTGATATACTCTTTTATGGAGGAATAACATTTGTCTAGAAGCCACTTGGAAATATTAGTTTTAAATTGGCTAGCAGGACCATTTTTAAGACGACTAGGCCGATTATTATACACTAAAATTGCCATACAGAAGGATATCTTTTTATACAAGTCTACTCTGGAACTTGGCAAATAGAGACGGTTCTTGTATCTTATAGACCTCGGGAAGACATCAACGTGTATTTTGAAATATTGCGGATATTGTCGAACGAAAATACACATCTGCTTAATGTATATACATGGTACTGGTAAAATTTGTGAAGATTTAAAAAGAGGTCTACAGGAGTCCATGTAATGTAAAGTGGTATAAACTATTTTTGATTATCTATCTTATCTTATGATAGGGGGCCGGGAATAATCCCAGCGGCACTTCGACCCTTGAGGATCTTTTGTGCCTACCCCATTTTACACACTGGTCTTCTAAGTGTGCAGGTTTCCTCGCGATGTTTTCCTTCACCGTTAGAGCAGTCGGTAAATGTGTGTAAGTCTTCGAAAAATAATAAGTTTTTTATAAAGTATAAACTATGAGGTAAACATAACTGTTTCACTATGCCATCCATACAGCCGGGGACGGAAATAAATGGAGGAAGATCATCCGCCAGAAGGTGATACCTAAAGGTGGTCACGACCCTCAGCATTGAGGATTACGACGCGAGGAGGAGGAAACGTAACTGTAACAAGTTGAGCTTTAAAAGTAACATTATATTACTTGGTCAGTGTGTTGTGTTGTTTCTCAAGTTAACTTTTCAAGACATAAATTCTGCCTACTATCACACTTAATGCAACTACCTTTGACAACTGCATCTTTATTCCACCATCCAGATAACCAATACATCAAAATCCCCATAAAATTTAAAAGATATCGACAAAATAAACACACGAGAAAAATTTTAATCGAGAGACTCATAAAGAGACATTATGTTTGACACAATAATAAAATGTATTACGCGGCGACCGCTCGAAAACGGGATTCGGTCCAAATTTGGTGCGGAGCGTGGTCACCGTAGCAAGGGGAGGGCCTCCACGACATTAATTTCGTGAAATGAACCTAATTTACATTTAAATAAGGACTCGCCTTAGCTGGGATAAGTTGCGAAACTAGTGGCCGGAGGCACTTCTGCCCAAAGCAACGGGGTGTTTCATTACGATAATTCAATTCGTACAGTCGCTGTATATGCGGGGTTGTATAGGTATGGTTAAATGTTTTGACCGTTGATTATTCGCTAATTTACCCTAAAATAAGGTGAGATATAGGTACCTAAAAGGATGCCTCTCGGTCATTGGGTCTAAGTAGATTTACATGAACTAGAATAAACTAGTAAACTATAGTAAATCCCAATACGTGAATCAGTTTTTATTAACACGAGAACTCACGATATCTAAGTTTTTTTAATACATGGTGTAGCAAAAGTGATGTCAGATCCAAAAGGGTGACCAGTGATGATAAGTTTAAAAAAAAATTTTAACTACTAAATGCGGGCGGGTGCATTTGACCTCGATCTCGCCTGATGGTAAGAGGTCGATGATAGAGCAAAAAATACAAGTAAGTAAGTAAGTAAGTAAATGTCTATTTACTCTGGCCTTGTGGTGGTGGTGCTCCTGGTGGTGGTGGATCCAAATGGTCAACTTCTACGCTATAGATTTACAAAATTAGCAAAAAAAAGGTTTTCTTTCATATTTCTGGTCAAGCTTTAAATTAATATAGAAATCCCTACTGAAAATGGAGTCATCCGCTTTTAAGAAGAGTCCAAAAGGAAAAGGATTTAAACAAGAAAACTCGAATTTGAACAGGTCCGAACTTGGGTGGAACTTTTAACAACGCTCGAGTCGCCCGCCCCGAAAGGGGGTCATCAACTCATCAATAACAAAATTAAAAATTCCCCAATTTGAATTTTAATTGCGACCGATTATAATCAAGTCGATCACGAATTACGGGAGTCGGGGGAGCGACGGGTTTTAGGGTCCCTTGGTGAATGTGAAACCCTTGGAATTGCTCTGAGATTTCCGAGTTTTTTTGTAGGTTGTCATCACTTAGTCGACAAGGTGTGGATGTATGAGTATTGTACATCGCAAAACTGACTTTTTTTTAAAGTCTCAGTTTAGACGCTTTGGTACAAGACAAGGTGGCCATGTCAGCCTCGTTAGGGTCACTAAGAAAAGGGAAGGGAAGCTCAAGTATTATTAGAGTCAGTCCTCACTTTGAGAGCCAACTGCCAGCAGCAGCCAGCAGCCAGCAGAATGGACGGATAATATCCTTTAGTGAATGATTTTTTTAAAGTTAGGTTATTAATAAGTTGACGAATCATGATAATTAAGTTGTTAAAAATTCATGTTTAAAAACCTTTTTAATACGAGTAATTTGCTTTGATTTCAAATGCTTTGCATTTTACCCAGTGCAGCTTGTAAAAACGAAAGCACATAGCGCAATACCCTATATTTTATAAGATAACTTAAATATAACTTAGATAGTGTGCCCCAAAACCCTTCGTAAATCACCAATACGCGCTTAACAATGTACTTAATTCAAAAAATCATCCCCTAAATAATTCATCCAGCGATCCCGCTCCAACTAGCTGCGTCTGGACCCCCTTCGTCTCAGACCGGGGGTGTAAGTTTAATCCTTATAAATTTCCTTTTTACACAAAGCAATATAAGTAATTAGCATAATTTCGTTGAGTAAATGAAATATGGTAATGAGGGGGGGTGTTAACCCCTTCTTGGGGGGGCGTCGTGGGGTGCCAGGGTGGGGTACCCTTCTAGTCGCATCGCTGATATTCGTCACCCGATGTAGTGATGATTACAATTAAGTTATCTGCTATTCATGGTTACGGCCATTTTGTTTTGATTTTACACTTTTAAAAAAGAATTTCTTATTGTTAACCTGAAGTTTATGAAATTGAGGAAGTAACGAAATTAAAAAAAATGCAATGGATGAATTTGACGGTAAATATTTAAGTTTGTACCTTTAACTCTTGAACCGCAATGAATACATGAAACTTGAAAGTATGAGTAGAAGATTAATCCTATCTTTGCACAACATATTTGAACACAACTATAAAAAAATACGTGGTATTCGTTCACAAAATGTTGCTTAACTCGAGAACTAATCTAAGAATTAATTTTATTAAAATTGCATCGATAGATCTCTTAATTCCCAAACTTAGATTTCAAAACAGCTCGAATATATACTATTAATTAATTTCTATTTCAATGTCATACTGTACAGTTTAAGACTTCTCTAGCAAGAAAAAAAACATTGCAAGTTAAAAGAAACACAAGGAGGTAACAAAATGACCACTTCTCTACACTGATCAATTATGACTGTGGTAGAGCTTTCAGAAGCGCTATTTTACAACCATATTCTAATCAACACCCTGCCCAAAGCACAGGAACTTAATTAACCCTACCGCAATGAGCATATCAGAAAAAAATCCAAAAAAAATCGATGGGACGCCAATTAAAATCCAAGTGCTAATAAAACCCGAAAGGAATCGAACCGACTGCTCCACTTCGTGAAACGCCCGTGATAAAAGGTCTTCGAAAACACAATACCCGTCTACCCTCGCCTCGGCAGACAGAGACGGACGCACCCAAGATGCTGCCGGAGCGAAAAGGACAGAGTCCAATTGGAATTAATTAATTATAATTAAGTTTTAAGTTGACGCGCCGGTTACGAGTAAGCGTAGACACGGTAGACTTTCGGTTTGGTTTGTGTGAGTGTGGATAGTTTATGTGTGTGTGCTTTATCGATTGGAATGGAACTATGGTATGGGCCAGAGATAATGAGCTGGGTAGGGCGGATTGTAATAAGTTTTTGAGGTCGGTATAGTTTCTAATGTAGTTTCACTAAATGGGTACGATTACGTCGTGTTTAGTCACGCGCTGTATAATGCCGCGTTTTTGTTCGATCGTCTGGTAATGCCACAGATTAACTAATACCTATCATTGGTACTTATTTGTAACATTAGGGTTGTGTTCTCTTTAGTGGAAAACATTTTCTATTGGGAATTAGAAGTTCGTAATATAACGTCTAACGCCTATAGCCACTGCAGCGATTTTGAAAACAGTAAAAAAGATTCTAAGGGATTCGGTTCGATACCGGTTTCAAGCTGAATTACTTATGGTAAATTTAATGCAAAATGCAATGTTACCAGATGAAACTCTTTATGTTTCTAGCTTGAATGCGGAAGGCAATGGCAAACCACCCTATTAAATCTATCAAGAGAGTCGTTATAAGCGGTTAACTCCATATAATGGTCACGACCCTCATTAATAAGGAATACTACTGAAGAAGAAGAAAAACCAGATGTAACTCTTTATGTTTCTAACATGAAATGGGGAAGGCAATGGCAAACAACCCTTTAAAATCTGTCAAGAGAGTCGTTATAAATGAGGAATATTACTTAAGAAGAAGAACGACATAATACCAAAGTGGTATATAACCTGACCAGAAATATGAAAACCCTGAGAAGAGGGCTTATAGTGTGTGTTATGGGATTCACTATTAACAAATATTTTCATTTAATTCTGCGATATGGCGAGGGTTTCCCGTCAATAATGTGGTGAACGAATGACAAAACAGATAAACTAAGCGAAAGTGAGCGGAAGGAGAAGTCGGAGTCGTCCTAGACTGAACTTAAAAGACTAGATAATATTAGAATAATTTTAAATTTTAATATACAGAGCAGACGACCCCAAAGTTAATGCAAATTCAACGCAAAAACTTACAATTGTTTCCGAAAAACTGCGATAATCATAATTTCAATACCAGAAACAAAAACAAACTTGCAGCCCCACGCTTTAGACTTAGTAAAGTAAACACATCATTTATGGGTCACTGTATACGATTTTATAATAAGATACCTGATACTGTAATAAATATGACAGAGACAAAATTTAAGACCCATAAGACAGACCTTATGTAAAAAGGGTTATTATAAAATAAATGACTACTTAAATGATAAAGAGGCTTGGTCCTAAATTCAGCTCCAGCTCTGCACATTGTGTATATGATTGCATTCATAATTATGGTAAGATATATTTATTTCAAAAGATGTGCTGCTAAAAGTTTCTTGCGCCGCTTCTTTCCTTTCAGCTATAGCACTTTACGAAGCGGTGGTAGATTAAAAAAATGACGTAAAAATTTACAATAAGGTACACTTACTTACAATAAAAACATTTTAATTTTATTTGATCAGTCTGCTCTAATAAAAAATAAATTTGGGCTCGTCTGACCTCAACGGTGAGCATCCGTGAAACGACGAATGATTGCAAAGGAAGCACAAAGCGTGCCAAGACAGAGATTCGTGGCGCTCCGTTCTCTATGCCTACCCCGTAAGGGACAAGCGTGAAGGTATGTATTAATGTGCGAAATCGATACAGCGCGCACAACACTAGCGCGCGATCGAATTTGCCCATCACTACTATTAGGCTCAATTTACATTGCCGCAGAATGGAATGGAAGCGAATTTTCGCAACGTAATTGTACATAGCATAATGAACTTTATGTCAATTGTGTAACATACAACCTAAATACGAGCCAAAAAAGAGATCGTGCGTCTTCCGGGGAATCCTCGCGCATTCTCGCCCCAAGCTACTTTTCTTTTTTGGCTCGTATTTATTGTATGTTACACAATTGACATAAAGTTCATTATGCTATGTACAATTACGTTGCGAAAATTCGCTTCCATTCCATTCCGCGGCAATATAAATTGAGCCTTAAAGTTTGACATAAGCTTGTAGAGTAAATTCCCGCCGAATTCTGAAAATATGTGCTTTCCTTTATAATGTCGGCCTGAAGCCCCAGATCGAGTCAACAGTATGTATGCATAAAATGTCGAATCCAAAATTTCAACACCTGCTAGACGGCAAAGATCGGCATACGTGTGGGGTACGAATTAGGACCGGCCGACCGTCTCCACTAAAACAACAGGGGGCGAGGGCGACCCCCGGGGGGAACTATCGATTTTGGATGAGGAACTGGACTAGAGACATGCAAGGCTTAATATCAGTTCGAGATAGCCTTTAGTATAGAGAGAGCTCGTTTGTTTCGGTTCTATATATATGCGATCGTGGAATTTTGAAATCGTTCTACGAAAAAGAAGTATACTTTATGAACAGTTTATTGTACACACACAATATGTGAAACTCTAAGGGCGTGACTTAACTCTAAGAGAAATGAAATTCTTTAAACCGAAATCGATTTTTTTCTCAGACACGATTCGAAACTCACGCTGCGTGTTCGAGCGAAAATCTTTGAAAGCTGGTAGTGTTGGCGCTCTACTACGCGATTGTACTGTGGAATACACTCTGTGGAACTCTGTCGCATATTTTTTTTTTGTTATGATTCCTTGATATTAACAACAAATCATTTAAAGCGGAAAAAAACTGAAGGAGGCCTTCACCCAGACGGGCGAAGGGACGGGACTCCCTTATCTACTTAAATTTAAATGTATATAATTTTATGTATTTTATTTTTTTGTACTAAAGGGTTTTGTTTGATGTGTTGCCCATACTGTACATATTTTGATTCAGCAACTGTCAAATCTTTTAAAAATAGAACTGAACTATAGAAACATGCAAGACTTATAATATAATGTACTTATTTAAACCTTTTTCTTAAAGCGTCGGTGGCGTCGTGGCTAGGACGTCGGACTCCTATGCGGGAGGTCCGGGTTCGAAACCAGGCAGTGTCAATGTACATGTACCAATGAGTTTTTAAGTTTTTTCGAAAGACTTAGTAAGTACATTTACCGACTGCTCTGACGGTGAAGGAAAACATCGTGAGGAAACCTGTACACTGAGATAACCAGTGTGTGAAATGAGGAAGGCAATGGCAAAGCCTATTAAATCTGCCACGAGAGTCGTTCTATGTGATTAATTCCTTAGAATGATCACGACCCTCAGCAATGAGGAACACGACTTAGAAGAGAGACTTCCATATTTATTTACTACTACTTATCTTATTTTGAAAACAACCGAGTTGTTTTGTGAAATCAAAGAGAAGAAGAAAGAAGAAGAAATCAAGAGCCTCCAAAGAAACAACATCGGCTCATTATCACCAAAACCCGTAAAACACTTGATTCACCCTAAAACCGGAGTGTAAAAGGCAAAATAATACAACAAGTGTGTTATCCCTCGGTTCGGAAAAGGAGAGCGTGGAAGTAGCGCCCGAAGCGTCTAAAGTTCGCGCCAAATGTAAAAAAAAATTTTAAAAAAAATCAAGCTGAAAAGTGGTGAGGGAAATGCAAAGGATTCTGTTGAGGGGTCCCCGTGGAACGGCCAGTTTCAACGTACATGGTTAAGCGAAGATTAAAATTTAAAATTAAAGAGTTTACAAAAAATTGAGAACTTGCACCAATTGCTCACAATTCATAAAGGCGTACAGGTAGGTAATAGGCCAAAAATCCAAGTATGTAGGTATTCATATTCATATTCATTTATTTCAGTAATGATCATACATTGTCAAAAAATAAATAATAAAATGTTAGCATGTCATGATCAATAATAGTAAAATTTCTTACTTAAAGTAAGTATAAAGTCAACAAGTTTAAAAACTAAAATAAAATAAAAAAGTATTGCAGAATATAAATCTACAGTTTCAAACATCGTTCGTCAAGGAACTCGTTGACAGAGTAATAGGCCTTTTGGATCAACCATTTTTTAAATTCAATAACGAAACTGTTGTACGTTTTAGTATCTCGGATAGGAGCTGGTATTTTATTGTAAATTCGCGGACCAGCGACGTGCGTGGACAGCTGGGTCTTCAGCAGTCTACTGTCAATCAGTTCGAGTACCTATATGTTACATAAATATCAAGTTTAAATAACTTATCTGCAACGGTTAATTGCAAAAAAATGAACAAAGTATTTTATGTAGTAAGAAAGTAAGCGTGAATATTTATTTCGACGTTTATTAACTAATCAGTTTACTTATTTACTTAACTTGCTTTAAAGTAAAAATTTTGAGTATTCTCTAGTAACGCTTCGTACTTATAAATACGCTAAACACAATTTTTTCAATCTTTCTGTAATAAATGATTAGACTTTACGGTATTTTTGTAATGTATTTTTATAATGTATTTTATTAATTAGACCGGTTTCGTTTACACATCTTCAGGTAATTATGTGTAAACGAAACCGGTCGTAATTAATAAAATACAATAAAAACCCATGAAACAGTATACTATTTAAGTCTAATCATGTACTACAAGTTAATAAAGTAATAAACCTAGCAAACTACTAGTCTAGCAGTCCCCTTTGTCCGGTGCTGCACACCACCCTCATCAAATTTAATTACTTTTGTTTATTTATTTTTATTATATATATGTTTAATATTATTTTTATCTTCTGTACCTAATTGTTTGTATGTTTGTTGTTTGTTTGGCATTTAAAAAAAATGTGTGCGCTATTGGAAATAAATTCTTTCTTTATTTCTTTCTTTTTTCAAAAAAGTCGTCAACGAAAACTTCATGAAAGTTACAACAGCCCAGCCCAGCCCAACCCAGCCCAGCCCAGCCCAGCCCAGCCTGTGTTAATGCAAACCAAAGATTAACGGCGCGGTGCCACCGGGCCGGGAGCGGCTAAGCACATATTTGTTCACGCCTCGACGTTTTTGACATTCCTGTGGACCTCGCCTTTTCTTAGGGTTGTTACGCTTGCTCTGGCGTCACTTTCACGGTTTTATCTCGTGTTAGGGTTGGCGGTGAACGATTTTTTTTGTTTTATACTTTTAATTTACGTTCACTTGACTCTCACGGTTTTATGTCGGTTAGGGGTGTGAAGAGAAATATAACGACAAAAAAAAGAAAAAAAAATGTCTTTTTTTTCTTGTCGTTCTGCTGGTTTCTTTTTTTAATTTTTTTTATATGGAAAACATGAATTCTTTAGTTTTTTAATTAAGTATGAATAAAAATATACCTCTGTATTTATAAAGATGTTCTATTGATACCATGATACAGGATCATTGAAGAAACTTGGCTTTAAAAAAGGCGTAATACTATCTTGGAAGCGTAAGGAGAATTTTGAAAGACTGTAAAAAGAATTTCTTAAAGATTAAAATTTCCAATATCAGTTTCCATTAACAATAGGTACCTAATAATAATATTAAATAGTAATACATCAAGATTCAATAATAACTTTTATGAAATAAAAACTTTTTAACAAAAACATGCACGCGATGGATGAGAAGAGCCGAAGATCGGGCTCAATGGCGCGCCCTGGGAGAGGCCTATGTCCAGCAGTTGACTAGAATAGGCTGCTGATGATGATGATGATGCACGCGATTATCTCGGAACACCTATATATGTGAAAAAGGGTACGTAATGACCGGTTTCTCCACAAAACTCTATCTCTTTCTTCATACAATACCTAAGTAAATATTTGTTGAACTGTTTTATATTTAGTTTGAGTTTTAATTTAACAGAGTGGAATGTGAAGCTTTGGTTTCAGGGTGCGAAGAATTATAAATACTGTAACTTTGTATTTATGGAACAGCCTGCCGGCGTCTGTATTTCCCGAAACCTACAACCTTGGGATCTTCAAGGCCAGAGTGAATAGGCATTTACTGGACCCGCATGCTCCATCGTCGACCTCATCGTCGCTTACCATCAGGCGAGATCGAGGTCAAATGCGGGTTTAGTTATACATAAAAAAAATAAAAAAATATTAATATAATAAACGAAATGAAGCGGTGGTAGAGTAAAAAAGAATGACGTTGTAAAAATGTACTATAAGGTACTTACTCCAAGTAAAGTGAAGTAAAATATATTTGCATTTTTTTTAAAATTATTTTTGTTATTTATTTATTTGAGGGTAGTATCTATTTCATACGCCTTTTGCACCCGTATATTATATATTTTATGATTTTTCCATCACCTGAAGGTTAGGAAGCGATAAGGCCGCCTTCTGCGCATTGTATTGTACCTCTCTTTATGTTGTATGTTTTGTTTATGTCCCGGGTGTGCAATAAAGTATATTAGTATTGTATTTGTATTGTAAAATACACAAACAGAAAAAAACAAATAAAAGATAGAAAAGGAAATAGTGACGTACAATTTAGGCGGCCTAACAATAAAAAAAAATCTAATTTTAATGTTGAAATTAAATTTACATCAATTCATTAGGAAACTTAAACACTACCCATAAAAACAATTAACATGAACTCCAAACGAAGCCGGCACTAAACCCGCTATTGACGTTAACAATCCGACACATAAACCGACACACATTAACCGTGCGACAGCCCTAGGGCAGGCAATGAAAAGTCTGTTAAGCTAATGTTATCGAGGAATAAAAATATATAATAAAACACAAACAGCCGCGCGAGGAAACAATTTGCCAGACTGGAAGATTTCATGCTCGCCACACACGAAACCCCGCTCTAACACGCTACAACAAAGTTCAGAGTCCATTGTTGCTTTTGTACAGAAAATTCCTTGAATTTTCTCAGCGAGACTGTTCAAATTACAGCTTTATTCGTTGGGTGTTAGAGTTGATTGTTGAATGGTAGCGCCGACACTCGATTCAGGAAGAAAAGAGAGTTTTCCGGCTCGGGACGTCGTGACATAACCCGCGCCGGGAGGGGCCATTCATAAAGGATCGCGTTGAAAGTAATCTTGTGCGGAGATTTGGTGGTTCCAATCTGTGATTGTTGTTGTTTTTTTAAGGCAAAGGGAACTGAGCCCATACAGCCATGTCTGATGTAAACAACTCTTTCAAGTCTACATTAAAATGCTGGTGTGACACATTTCAATGCTATCTGGGAGAATCTTCCACGCTTCTGCGCCATCCGAACCAAATAAGAAGGCGTCCCGGACGCAGTGTGGCTCTTCAAAATCCAGCCAAGTACGGATCGGGCTGCAGCGTCTTATTTGACTTTACTTCACTGTCCCACACATTATTCACATCTTGTCGAAGTTTTTCGAGCAAGAAACACCATTCTTACTAGAAAAGCACTACTGTAAAACAATTTGCAAGAGAAATCGAAACAAAGCTGATGTGGACGCCACAAAAGCGCGGGAGAAACTCCCCAATCTGTGAACGGGTTAATGCTTTGTTTTTTACGTTATAATTCGACGAAAAAGTGTCTATGGTATAGACTAGAGCAATGGCAGCAGAAGCCTATAAAACTTGGTATTTAGTTCTGGTTTAAGAACGAATAGGTTTTAAAATATAAACAGCAAACTAATGTCGTAGACGCATAAAAGGGGTCAGTCAAAAAGCGTTGACTAAGCTCAGTCAGTAAGTAAGCGTTTATTGTAAACCAAATTGTTGCTCACTAAGTTTATTTAGTATAATATAAGTATATAACCTATGCTTAAGTTTTTACTGGTGTATGGAATGGACTATGAATACTATGTCATCTTACCGCACAAATAAACTTATTCTTATTCTTAAGTAAATAACAAAAGTAAAGAAAACCAGTTATTTTAATAAATTAAAAATAAAAATACTTGATACTAGCAACACACGCGAATAACAAGAAAAGTAAAACTAAAAACCTGATTTCAAAAACGGAACACCTCCAAGATGTCAACACAAATGATAACATCAAACCAGCCAGCTACCAAAAAAGTTATAAGCTTGTAAGAATTCGAAATTGGAACGTTCTTTTTTCTAATCCGTCGGCAAGGACACGTTTACGGCGCCACCTGTTGAAGCGGGTCACGTGACTTTTTTGTTCCAAGGACGCGACGCGTGCCTCCTTCGCTCATTCATGGGCGGTCTGCCCCCCGCTCCTTACGCGGGGGTTAGAGGGGATTTTTTGTGCCCCTACGTCGAGCTCCCGAGGGCTTTCACCTACGTGCATTTTCGAGGTCACGGCGGCGGGAATTTTCGAGGTTTTGTTTATCGTTGTTTTGGCGCGCTTCTCAACTCTTGCGAAGGCGTCCGTGAACATTGTTTTTCTTTTTTTCTGTTGATGTTTGGTTGGACGCTGTGTAATACGGTAGTTTCTATGAAAGACGATGACCTATGATCGGAGTAGGTAGGGCTGTTTTTGGTACTTGCCACATACGGTCCATATATCCATATTAGATAAGTATGCCCAATAATCCCGGGATTTCCGGGATTGAAATAAATATATTATTTAGATTTTTAACGTTAGGTATATTTGTTTTGATACACATTTAAGATTGGTACCTATGGTAGTGTTTTAACTTCTTCGTAAGTCCACAATTTTAAAAAAATCATAATCCGCCGAGTAAGGGCGAGGTTTATAAAAGTAATTTACAACATTTGCTCGATAACTTAAAACGGGATCCCGAAATCATATCCATATTAATATAATATATTTCATTAGGTCAATTATGACTTTTATGTCTATTTTGATTGTGCTCAGTATATTAGGTATATTTCAATATAAAGTGCTTTCTTTGAAAGGTGTGTGCTTCCATGGTAAAGCATGCAGCAGCCATATTTTTATTTACAGCAGCTAGTAGCATGTAACATGTAAGTAATAATTTAAATGTTATAATATAACGGATAATAATAGTTCCAAGACGTATCTAAGCGTATCTTTGTTATCAAAAGATAAATTAAAAAAATCTAAAACTAACTAAACTGCATTACCCTAAGATATCTGCATTAAAATTATGACTTTTACCAAAAGCTTTATTTGAACTGTGCTCAGTCTCTTCGGTGTCTTTTCAATTTCAACT
This sequence comes from Hofmannophila pseudospretella, assembly GCA_947369225.1. NCBI lineage: Eukaryota > Metazoa > Arthropoda > Insecta > Lepidoptera > Oecophoridae > Hofmannophila > Hofmannophila pseudospretella. Next base: position 3,796,887 of record OX376324.1, read on the forward strand.
GCACCCATCGAGAATCAATAATTATTTATGTATATCATATTAGTTTTATTTTACTACCTTTAGGGTGCCTTTCTACCACAGCTGTGCGAGGAAGCGAAGTGGTGAGCGAGGAAAAAATCTGCCAATAGGATCGCTCCATTTTAATCGTCACGTGATATGACGTGATAATGGCGCCATTCTATTGGCGGATTTTTTCCTCGCTCACCACCTCGCTTTCTCGTACAGTTTCGGTGGAAAGGCAGCCTTACTGTGTATTAAGTAATAGTAACCTTTTTCATATCTTCACACTACACTGTCGCTAATCTCTTTAATGTCCACTTAACTTCAGAGGTTGCCTGGAAGAGATCGCTTTAAGCGACAAGGCCGTCTTTGTACATATCGTGCTACTATTCCTGTAGTTTTTACTTTTCCTGTATTTGTGTACAGTAAAGTGTTTCTATTTATGAATCTATCAACGTTCCTACGACGTCACTAAAGTAGTCTATATTCGTGGGTTGCAAAGTGACTAATATATAGAGAGACCAATGCAAGTTAATTTGGAGTGAACGTGAACAAGTTTCGAAATGTCAAATTAACAATAAATCTAATGTGGTACCTACTCGTAAATGCTAGATTTACCTAACAGCACGCGGAATTAGAGCAAAGTTGCATAATGTTTACACACCTATGTAACAAGCAATCGACAAACTGCCATAATTCAATCAGAAAGCACGAGGAATGACCTCTAATTAAAAATATTTACGTGTATTGTGACCTTAGATCTAGTTCAGTTAAGTACAGTCGGCCTCTATTTATTAATTTTCTATTAGGGAAATTAACAGACAAATACATAACTACAATAGACTTTACTTTTTTCGGCAGTTAAACGAGCGTATGTGGGACGCCCTAACGGACGACGTCCGGTCGGACGTCCCAGATACCGCTGGCGCGATGAAGTGGAGAAGGATCTGCGGGAGCTCCGGGCGCCTGACTGGCTCGAGACTGCGCAGGACAGAGAGCGATGGCGCTCTTTGGTATCGGAGGCCAAGATCCACTTCGGGTCGCTGTGCCAGCGCAGTAAGTAAGTAAGTACAATAGACTTAGAATACGTAAATAAAAATATGCTAATAATAAATTTCCAGTTATAAATAACAGTATAAATATAGTAGTTAAAAAAGAAGAAATAATAATTACTCACTTATATAAAAAAGAGAAGATTACAGTAACAGGTCGTTTGTAAAATAACAATATTAAGACTGTAAAAGAGAAATATAAAGAAAGAATTAAACATTATGTGAAAGAGAGTGTGGGAAACTAGTCATCCTTAAAGTAGTTCTGTGTCAGGATTCGTCTAACTGTAGTGGTGCTGGTGCAGAACGAGTCCAGGTTATGTTAGATACATATTTTATTAGCTGAAGTATACCATCATTTCAGATTGCAAAAATTTGACAGGCTTGGAGGAATGAATGGGTGGTTTGCCGGCTGTCGCAAGCGGGAACTTCTATGCTCTATGATTCAGTACAGTCGGCCTCTGGCTAAAGTATACCATTTGTCAAAATGCTACAATTCAAATTTTAAGTCTTATAGGGTAGCGAATTCATTATGGTTCATTTCTGATTGCAGAAATGTGACAGGCTTGGAGGAATGAATGGGATTGGTGATGGTTTGTCGCAAGCGGGAACTTCTATGCTCTATGATTCTTGTCTAAGTTTGAGACTAGGTCCTAAACTTCACGTAAATCGGTGTCAGGTTGGGAATTCCCAAAATTTCAGTCCAAGTGTTAAGTCACAACTTGAGCTTAGGTGAAGATTGTGATACACGAGGTGCGACACGTGGTCTTCCCGCACGAGATGCACATTATACTATATTTCAATCCAAGTGTTAAGTCACAACTTGAGCCTAGGTGAAGATTGTGATACACGAGGTGCGACACGTGGTCTTCCCGCACGAGATACACATTATACTATAGGTACTTTTTACCTGACTGCCGAAAGAGGAAGGTAATGTTTTTGTAACATCTGTAAGAGAAATCACAAATGATGCACTAATTGTATATCGCACTTAGAATACAAGTTAAGAAAATGGCCACTTCTCGGTCAGGTGTTATTTAAAAGATAATTAGTATATTACTAGGTACGTACGTAATTAAATCGCATGTAATGCCCGGATGCTAATTAAATAACAAAATATACTAATCTTTTATTATGCAGATAATTTTCAAACCCACATTATTTGCATAATGTAACTAGTACAGCAATTACGTAGTATCGAGAACGTGACTAAAAGAACGCTTATAATATACTAGCTATTTAATATTATAATCAGCTATTACATACGAGGTTAAGTTACTGATATCCTGTTATTGCTACTTAGAATAGTCCGTGAGAAGTACATATTTAGGAACGAATTTGTTCCAAAAAAAACCCATTAAGTATTTTAAATGTCTACGGATCGCTTTTAAAAGAAAATTACTCATCTTAAACTATCTTATAATTACTATTCGAATGATGAAACGAATGATCGAAAATAATTATCATTTCGTTTTAAGCAAATGTATGTTTGTAGTAGATACAATAAACTTTAAAAATTTAAAAACAAGAAGTTCTAAGCCAACTACATAATTCAGTATTGTTAGAATCGCTGATTTCATTAGGCTGAATAGATGAATACTGTTGCTCTGTTTAAAAAAAACAACCCGTCTTTTCGAATGGAAGACGTTGATTTGAGTGTGCTGATTCTTGTTAATTTCGTAAAATGTTGTAATGCCCTAAATATTGAATAGAATTGCATAACACGTATATGGCTTATTCTTTAATAATATAATCCTCAAATTTTCGAACCACACAACATGGTCTAAACTATTATAATAACATCGCATTCGTAAGTGAAACTAGCTCATAGTATAGACCAAAAATCCCCGGGCACATTAGCATAACAATTTAATTAATCAACGCCCTCCCGAACACAAGATACCGAGTACCGACTCACAATAACTCTGTTATTTGTGCGTACTGGCTAAGAAATTGTGGAGCCGCTGGCTATCTTATGCAACTGAATTTATACTGGTAAGTATGTATTCTTATTTTTATACGAAGGCTGTATAGACAAGCCTAGCACACTATATTGACAAAAGAGTACATTGTCGTAACAAGAGCGCTTAGGGCCATATTGTCGCCCGAGTATCCTAGGCGAGGGTTGTAATACGCGAGGTGCGACACTTGGTCTTCGCGCACGTGGTGTACGCGATACTTTATAGAAAGAGAGAGAATAAAATTAATTAACATAACTCTAAATTAAAAATTTAAGAAACCCTAGACGTACCATAATCAGATCCTCAAGGTTCCAAATGTGGGAAGGTCATAAACATTTGAGCTCAAACTTGAACCACTTAACTGTTACCGTTCCAGGGATCCCATCATACTTCAACATCCCAAGATACTCCAAGGTCTTATAACCAGTGATCCATTTTTTATTTGACATGGCGAAGAACATTCAGCAGGTTATTAGACCTGTGACACCTGAAGGAGTGGGGACGCTCCGGGCTTTGCCCTATATACGCGGAGCTTGGCCGTCGGCCTCGCTATGGCTATCTTAAAATGCCTAGCTCTACATCATTTTCATTTATTTTTGGCCGCTATCTTATTTATTTTTCTCTTGAAGTTTCTCAGGATTCCCTACAACTTTAGTTCGAGAAGCCCCATTTTACTATTCCAATCCAATTCTTCCAGTTTCATATTGTGTAATTGAAGTTCACTTATTTTTTCCTGGTCATCATCAGATCCTCAAGGTTTCAGATGTCGGAGACGCACCATGAACCTAAACATTTGAGCTCAAATTCGAACCATCTAGCTATTACCGTTCCAGAGATACCATCTGACATCAAAGATACGCGAAGATCTTGGAAACCACTGGTCCAATTTTTATCAGACCTAGCTAAGAACACTCTCGACAATATTCTCTATTAAATAAAAGAAACCGGGTCCAAATCGGATCATCCGTGTTAAGTTATGATGCCACAGACAAACACACAAACAGAAAAACGTGTCAAACTTATAACACGCCCTCCCTCGATCGGTCGGGGGTTAAAAAAATCAAACAATTTGAAATATTTACTTTACCTGTAGCACTTATTATGTAAAATAGGTCACTTCTAGAGCAGATGGTACGTAAAAATATTAAGAAATGGCAGAATTTCCGTTCATGAAAATACGCTAGAACAAAGTAACAATATATATCCCCTAATTTAGAAAAAATACAATAACTTCTACCATTCCATAACTCCTTATTCATAAGTGCGTGCTCATCAACACAAAGCTATGTAGTAATTACCTCTATTATTTATTCTGTGACAAAACCTATCGTCGTCCAAGACAATAAAAACTCTGGAACTATCAACACTTAGCGATCAGATAACCGCCGCGTGCCAACCGCCGCGTTCGGCCGCGTCTCACACGCCTCCCTAAAGACCGCCTCAGTACATCATCTCATTTGAATTTCTAACTAGGAAACCTCCATGCAATTATTGGATTAATGTAAATTACGCAGACTACGGCTCCACGGTGCACTATCAGGACAGGGTTTAATTAGAATCCGGTTAAGACTAATAATTCTATATTTGCGTGGAGACCGTGTTACGTCTTTGGACGAGGTCTTTAAATAGGTAGCCATTACTTAGGTACCTGAGTAGTCTGATACTTACCTATTCTAGTCTATATACGAAACCACAATCGACAACACTGAGTGGTACATTCATAATGGCCGTGTTAAAATGAAATATTTTAACACCGGTCAGCATTTTAGTACAGGTGAATGTATCTGTTTAATAGGTTTATGGAACTGGAATCCAACTAGACAATGGGCATTGGACTTTAGAGTCTGGACACTGATTGACTAAACATTGGACATTAGAGTCATCTAGTAAGTGCCTCTTGGAATGAACTCCTTGCACAAAATTGGACAGTGAAAACAGTTTGTTGGCATTGCATACAAGAAATCTTTCGTATTAAATGCACTACATTTCACTGGCCAATTACTTGGTACTATAGCCATAAAAACCATTAAAAAAACTCGACACGCGATGTCGACAATACGTCAAACATGTCTACGGTTTCCATAGTTACCAATAGGTAACATGTCAAGCGTGTCTGCAAGCTGTCCATTGTAGTATCCGTAATGATTTGAATTTTCTGTTTATATATTTCATGGTCGTAGAAAAAGTATTGTATGCAACGCACGTAATGGGGATTTTAACACTCGAACGATCTATTATGAAACTCAGCTTCGCATCGTTTCATAAACAGTTCTCATGTTAAAATCGCTATCATTACGTGGCCGTTGCATAAACTACTATTATAAAGTTTTTTACTGTTTTCTCCCTTAAACTGTTACATGAGTAGAAAGGTAACATAATTCACTCTAAAGCTTAAAACTCTTAAGTTTTAAAATCTGTGACGACGTGATTTTGAATTTACAATAGAAACAAAATTTTCAACAATTTGCCATCCAAAAATAGGAGACAATGGGAAACCTACGAAAAGCTTCAAACAATTACCTAATTAAAAGTGGGATATCGTAACAAAGAACTAACCGCATTAAAATTTATAGGGTAACCGTACCAGTGATTGACCGTCTAGCCGTGCAAGGAGCGGGCGGTCGGAAGGCGGGCGGCGTCAACGCCTTAGTAATTTCCGAAATCGCTTGTCGACAATCAGAATAGTGCTGCGCCGACTCCAGCCGAATCCGAATAATTAGATCTCGATCTGCATCTAATTGGAACTGTAATTTGTTTCAAGTTGAGTCTACAGCTCGTGGTGATGGCCTTTGTAGTGGTGATGTATTTATAGGTAGAATAAAGTAAAGTGAAATACAGTTTATTGCACAAATATAAAACAACAAACATGAGATAGAAATTCTACATTCTACATTATTTTTTTACCGCGTTCTATAAGTATACAAGTCATATATAAACGAGGAAATCTTTTTTTTTTTTTATTTACTTCTAAACCCGCATTTGACCTCGATCTCGCCTGATGGTAAGCGACGATAAGGTCGACGATGGAGCATGCGGGTCCAGTAAATGCCTATTCACTCTGGCCTTGAAGATCCCAAGGTTGTAGGTTTCGGGAAATACAGACGCCGGCAGGCTGTTCCATTCCTTAGCCGTTCGCATAATGAACGAAGAAGCAAATCGCTTCGTACGAGCAGATGGGATATCAACAACAAATCTGTAAGTGTCTCGAGGAATTTTATAATTGTTAATAGCTGTAGATTTCCCTTATAAATAAAAAATAAATAAATAGTAAAGTACAATTTAGACGGCCTTATCGCTAAGAGAGATCTCTTCCAGGCAACCTTCGGGCAGAGGAAATGATTTCGAGAAAGAGGTAGTAGGTGTGCAAGGTTTATGGAAAACGTTATTTAAGAGAATTTTATTTACAACAATAACATATAATATACTAAGTTCATAAAATAAATAGGCAGATATATATTATATATGTATACTTAAATAGACAATGATAAACATACATAAAATAATACATAGAATACTAATAATAAATAAGATAAGATAATATTTATTGTGTAAAAGTTTAGGTAAGAATTACAAATATTGCAGATAAATAAATAAATAAATAAAAAAGCCTTTTATTTCCTACTATGTACATAATTTAACTTTTAAGTATAATATATTTAACTATGAAATTTATTTATTTTATGTATGGCAGGAACCCCTCTCAGGTGAAGGCCTCCTCCAAGGATTGCCATTTGTCACGATCTTGAGCTATTTGATGCCATTGTGGTCCCGCAATTTTTTTGATGTCGTCTTCCCAGCGTGTAAAGGGTCTTCCTCTGTTGCGCTTTCCTGGTGGACCTTTCCACATTGTAACCGTCTTGGTCCATCTTTTGTCTTTGAGTCGTGCAACATTGCCGGCCCATTTCCACTTTAATTTTTGTGCATGTTTAAGAGCGTCTATTGTTTTTGTTTCTGATCTGATTTTTGTATGTCGATATTGCAGATATAGTTGCATAAACATGTCACACTAAACTTTACCTTTACAGGCATATACACCAAATTCACAAATTAATAAATATAAATAATTGATTTGTTTTTTTCTTATTCTCTGAAATGGGAAAAGAATAAATGAAAAAAAAAAGTGTTGTGGAGGTCAGTCTTAAAACGAAATAAGTAATTATGAGATTAAGTTACAAATAATAGTGCTGTTTTTAAATAAAGTTCAGATTTAATAAGTTATTTACTCAGCAAATATTTTATAAGTAGGTATACAAAAGATGATAGTCAAAAAAATATCCTAATTTACTAATTGTAAGCCCTTACCTATTTAATAAAACATTGTTTAATGTTGTATAGATAATCAAAGCACAGTGGCTAGGACACCGGACTCCCATGCGGGAGGTCCGGTTTCGAAACCGTGCAGCGCCATGTACCAATGAGTTTTTCGTATTTGTCGAAGACCTACGTACATTTACCGACTGCTCTAACGGTGAAGGAAAACATAGTGAGGAAACCTGCACACTGAGATGACCAGTGTGTAAATGGGGTAGGCACAAAACATCCTGGGTTGAGTTATTCCCGGTCCCCTATCATAGGATAAGGCTAGTGACTCTACAATTATCTGGTGTGACCGTACAACGCGAGAAATAGCTTACTATTTCAGAAATCTATGTTATTATAAGTACATACCTAAGTAAAGAATATGCATAAATAAGGTAGACACAAAAGATCCTCAAGGGTCGAATTGCGGCTGGGAAATTCCCGGCCCCCATCATAAGATAAGATAGATAATCAAAAATAGTTTATACCACTGAAGACTGAAGGTAACAACACGTAAATCAGTACAAACTTAGCAGGCGTTGCGCCGACGTCCCAATCAGAAATATAATTAGATTGTGCCCGGCGCCTAATTGTGATGGTCTCAAGTCGCCCCACGGGTGTGGGATTTCCAAAATCAATACTGGACCTTCGTTTTAATCCTTAACACTTCTTAGTTTAGCATCAGTACATTTGTAATTAAATTAGTCGCTATGCGTTTAGGGTATCTTACCCATGTAATTATAATAAGCTGTTTATTTTCCAAATATAAAAATAGGGCGGTTTACGGTTTAGTTACCAGAAAATATATAAAATATGCAAGTTCGTAACGTCTACTTATAATTTTTTTAATCAAATTCTTAAATAAATTAAGTAAAAATAAAATTAAAATAAAATAAAATCTTTATATTCAGTACAATTTTGTCTCCAAAGTGGTGATTGGTGTCTCTTTTTGGGCAAGTAATGCAATATTGGCTATACGTATTTTATATTTATAAACATACTTTTGAAATATTTTAATCTTTTTTTTAACAATATATTATATATAACTGAAAGAATATAATAAAGTAAAAACTATTAATGTCTTCACAAGAGGACCCGGATCGCTTCAACTTCGTTACAACTTAATAAGGCAACGCAAAAAGGTGGGTACCCCATAAACGTCAGCCGTTAAATAAAATACGCGTTCCCAAGGAACCGATAACTGTTCTTTCGACCGCTAATCACCCCATGAATCCCGTACAGCCCCGGACAGTCCGTCATAACTTCCAACTTCAAAAGTAATACCATCAACTCGGTGTTAACTTAATTTGAGTCACTTTAACAAGTCCAATTAAAGGAATTTGTGTTTCTCTTATCTTCAATATAACATTGAGCATAATTTCAAATTATATTTCAAACTTTCCGATAATGAAGGGTGGGTGGGAGCGGGTCGGGGTAGGCGGCGGGGAGCGGCACTTCGCTTATTTCATTAGTTACATAAATTCTCCTATTGAGGATGGCTGGCAGAAAGGGGACGGTTTACCCTTATTACGAGAGTCTCCTTATCAATACAATTATTAATATAATAATATTATTATTGTAATAATTTCGGAGCGGGAGTGGAGGAGCCGTAGCTTAACTTTGCCAGCAATAAAGGGTGGTGAGAGATAATGGAATGGAAAACAGTTTGAAGTTTTATTGGAAAATTGGTACCGACTAATTGGCAGCATTATCGATTTGTTGGCGACGGCGACTCCAGGGGCGGCTAAACAACGTTTTTATTGGGACGGTTCCGTACACTTCCGATGGTGGAGAACGGTTTGAGTCAATATTTAGGGTTTGAAATGATTATACCCCTTACCTATCTAAGCTACAGCTACAGTTGTAATAAGAGTTTGATAAAACTTTGCTTTGAAAGTGGGTATTTTAGGTCATCTCGAAAAAATGACATCTGTGATAGATTACCAGTAGAATACCAGCGGCTGACGACACCCCGCTTTCATACTTTAATTTTATTGTATTATTATTGTATTGAAAGCAAATAAATGTTTTTTCATTCATTATTTGCATCCGCCTGGGTACGCAGCATGTCCTCGACTTTTTTCTGAAAAACCTAGATGAGCTCTTTTGTTATAGACCAGAGTGGAAGTAGTCGATAGTTTGTAATTGGTTCCAAGGACTTGATAAGAAGGTGGTACTATTTATTTTGGATTTTCATTATATTTAGAATAATGTGTAGACAAAAGATGATAGTGAGAAAAATAGCGTAGTAACAACGGCGAATACAGTTAAACTACTATGTAGACAAAAAAGCAACCAAACCTAATAAGAAAGAAACAAAGAAATTTATTTACAATACACACATGCAAACAATTAGGTGCAAAAGATATAAAAAACGCCAGAACGAAGATAAGGACAAAACGCCTGGTGACAGTACTCATTATGGAGTTCCATTTAAATTAGATTACAGTAATAAACAAACAGAAGTGGAGCAGTCATCAAATCGGATAATCCATTCTAATAGCGTAACATAATTCGTAAGATAACAATAGTAATGAACCAAGAAAACCGTGCCGCGATACGATCTGACCTAACGAAGCCGCACATATATAGAAATTGAAACTTGCTAGGGGTTAATCCCGTCCCTACAGACCCCACAAGTATAGCCATAATTCCTTAGGGCCACGTCTCATTATAACACTAATACAAGACTCATCCCAAAGTTACGGTGAATACATTAAAGGGTTCAATCCTTACTGATGAGACATCGGTCGGGTGGGGGCGCTTCGAGACCCCCCCACAGGGCGGGTCGCCCCGGGCACTGGCCTGGCTGAGGGGGAAATAAGGCAGGCATTATAGGAGATAGCGTTCATTTACATTGTCCAATAACTCCAAGTAGTGTCCGAGCGAATATTAGTTTATGGCACACGGCACTCTCCGCACGCTCCCATGTTGCAACATTTACCCTACGCATAAAATCGTGTGTTTATATTTAACTCCACCCGGTCGAATTCTTAATCAATTTTTGAAAGGGCGAAGGAAAGGACCGAATAATTTTAGCTCTGTAATTAATTCGATTTGGTTTTAATTAACGAGACGCCAATTTCAATAAAAAAAATTGGAGTCTCCAAAGGATTTCTGATTACAAAACGGCCGCTGAGAAAAATTAAACGAGTTCTCGGGAAATTTGTTTTCAATACAAACTTAGTGTGGGGTGGGTGGGGCTGTTGTCGGACAGCTAGCTGAGCTGTGCTGGATAATAATAAGACAGGGCAAGTGCACGCAGCGGTGGAAATATACGACATTCGTATCAGAGAGTGGCGTGCGAAGAACGTGCGCTATAGGGTTGGCAGGGGTTTTACCTTGATAGGGACAAATTGACAAACAACAAAAATTAAAAATAAAAGAAAAGAAAAGATAAAATAAAAGATTTAGGATTTAAATCGGGAATGAAATCACCAAAGTATTGAATAAGAATAACGTATAATGTTTTAGGGTCGTGACATCACCAAAGTCGCATCGAAGACCTGGATGCGACTAGCACAGGATCGTATAGGGTGGCACAAAAGAGTGGAGGCTTATACCCTGCAGTGGGACGACATGGGCTGATGATGATGATAATGTTTTAGACTTCCCACAAAATCGGTTTGTCAATGTAATTTTTTATAATTAAAATTTCAATTTCCTTGAAATTTTAATTGAAATTTCTCAAAACCTCCTGTCGCATACGAGTACTTAATGTATAGTATTGATTGCATATCATCCAAATACGGGACAAGTACTATCCCAGTGGGGCATTTAGAACAAAAGTACGGGACATCCCGTAAAGCATGGCACGCCTGGCAAACCCGTACCCCCACGTTGCACGCCCCACATAAATACACAGAATCAAGATGCACATACACATACATACGTAATCTTCCCACACACACACACGATGGATAGGCTTTATTCTCATTCGGTAAACGGAGATGCACTGTCCTAATTATTGAGAGGTTCGGGTTAGAAACAAGGCAACAGTGGGACTCTATTGTTGGAGGAGGCAACGGTATTCCTAGAAAGCTTCTAACGTCAGTACAGTGATTTATCAGATATATTATACGTAAGTAATTTAATCTAAGTAAAATAGTTTATATGGTTTTATTGTTTTTTTAAGGCAAAAGGGAACTGAGCCCATACAGCCATATCTGATGTAAATAACTCTTCTATTGTTCATTAAAATGCTGGTGTGACACATTTCAATGCTATTTAGGAGAATCTTCCACACTTCTGCATCATCTGAACCAAAGAAGAAGGCGTCCTGGGCGCAGTATGGCTCTTCAAAAACCAGCCAAGTACAGATCGAGTTGCAGCGTCTTATTTGACTTTATTTTACTGTCCCACACGTTAATCACATTTTGTAGACGTTCTTCGAATAAATAACACCATTCTTACTTGAAAAGTACTACTGTAAAACAATTTGCAAGACAACGAAAAGCTGGTGTGGACAGGACAAAAGCTCGGGAGAAAACTTTTATGTGGTTATAACTAGTATTTTACAAATAAACTTCATGTAGAGGGCTTATCCCGTTGAATTCAGTTTGACAGTCACGAAACGAATAATTTTGACAATGGGTCTCTAAACCCAAGCTCCATATACAATAGCGCCACCAAGTCTGTCTGTAACAGAATTTCAGGCTACTACTAGCCTGAAATTCTGTCTGAATTCAGCCTAGCTGGGGGCAGAATTGATGCACACAATGGATGGAGGATTGGACAAGCAAGTTTTCAAATTAATTAATTGTACATAACAATAAATATTTTGTAGGGAAAAAGTATGGGAAAAGTTTTTTGCGATTTCTGACTTTTCTAGTACTCTAACCTCAGTTGGTCCCATAGAGTCTTTTCATCCTTATAAGAAACAGGATTGATTGTTAAAAAATGTAGAAATAAATAACAGAGAGTTGAAGCTCAGAGTTTCAAGAAAAGAACTGTATAGGTTTGAAGTTTAGGTCTTCTGTAATATCCGAAATATTTGATGCCATAGACAAACAAATTTACGCGTCAAACTTATAGCACTGTTTTTTTTACTTATGTTCATATATTTATTTCAAAATGATAAATCTATAATAATACTAAACTAAACTAAGGCTAAGAAGAAGAAAAAAAAAACTATAGATAAAAAAATTGGGTTAAGTCCCCCACATCCGGCAGTGTACCCAAGAGACTGGCTGCGTTGCCCCGTTGGATAGCTAAGCTAATCCGCTGGGCCAAATAGGAGCCAGCTCTTGGGTTTTTTGATGCGTCGCGTCGACCAGGCGCTTTGCGAGGTCCGTGAAGACGCGGTGCGCTACCGGGACCCACCCAGATTAGTATACTCGCGCCGTTTGAGGGTTTCCCTTAATTTAGATCGGAGGTTAAAATAAAATCTATTCTGTTCTCAAACACTATTGTTATGGAAAACATCAGACGCTCTCTCTCACGGACAATATGACATTTAATCTTCGATCATAATTTCTATACCCGGACGTCGTCTAAGCATAAATTCATACGTGGCCGCACGCACGCATCCTACCGGCAAATAAACTGGCAGTTTAATCAAAGCCATTAGACAAGTGAGCCAAACACCCAAAACCAGCTAACACTGACCCGGGAAACTTCTCGCTATTTCCCCTCCTTGGAATCAAGTTTAGCTCGAAAGGGGAGGTAGGGGAGATCTGGACCCACTGGTGGGCCGTATAGCTGATGCCTTTAACGCCTTGCTGGCTGTTGACCAACGCCAGGAGGCAGGAGGCCATGCGTTCTTAATAAAGATGGCGGCAACAACATGGCCGTTTTGGCGGGATAATTTTGGGAAACTATCTAACGATGTAAACAACAGCAATACTTACTAATAAAACTTTCTCAACAACAACAAAATAAACGTAAAAATACAGGACAAAAAGATGGCCCAGGAAAATTGAAAACCGATTGTTACAGACATTTTCAAGACTAACAACCGGTTTGAAATGAAATAAAGAACATTATGGATAACAAATCACAAGTAGGTACTGTTTTTTTTGTCTTCATAAAAAATAAGAGAAGAATAAAATTAGAAAGAGATAAGAGAGCATGTACGAGTATGTGTGTTTGCAATCCTAACCATATTTTTCAAACTACCTACGTAAAAAGGTGTAACTTAATGTTATTAAAAGGAAGAAAAACTAGAATTTATTAATCAGTCGTATCATAATCATACAGATTTGTTTGAATCTTTTTAACAAGAATGCACTTATGGAAAATACTTATTGGTATTTCGCTTTTAAAAGATAAAATACTGGCATTATTTATACAAATTAAGAACATTCAACACTTAAAATTCCATCTTCAAATTCAAATTGAATAATCGCCGACTCACCGTCACCGCTGCGCCTGAGCCTGCCACGACAGCATTTATCAAGCGACGTGCCAACATACATTACAGCCCGATACTACCCCATAATGAGAGTCCAACGCGTATATAACTCATCTCCGGCTGCCGGCTAAATTATTCAGGGGAGAGTAATCTTATTACATTTACATATTAATCAACGGATTTTAATTATCCCCCTCTCCCCCTGACTTGATAATTTGCCTTCGAAATGCGACTTGCCTTGATTGAAGGAGCGTTTGTGTGAGTGCTAGTGGCAGTAATGTTGGCTAAATTGTTTGTGTTTGCCGGCATAATTTAGTATTCAAAACTGGAGAAACTGTTCATATGTGAATGTGTTATATCGCTGCGGTGTTGGTATAGACTTACGGTATTGTGCGCGATATACGTTACCTGAAAGCAGAATACAATTTTAAGATTAGTATAAACTTGGTTATGAGTTTCTTCCAAAGTGTAGATAGGTACTTATTTCAATCTATGTCAAAGCACAGACGATTCTGCACAACCCTCAACCCTGTACAGCAGAAATTCTGTGTTTCGGTTTGAAGGGTAAGATAGCCAGCCATGAAGCAACTATTAATTGGAGCCAGCGTAATTACCGGCACACGAGGCAATCCATAGAAGTCCTCAGGGTTAGCAGTGCATCGAAAAGGTAAGACTTTTCTTCTTCTAAGTCGTATTCCTCATTGCTGAGGGTCGTGATCATTCTAAGGAATTAATCACATAGAACGCCTCTCGTGGCAGATTTAATGGGGCGGTTTGCCATTGCCTCCCCATTTCATACACTGGCTATCTCAGTATGCAGGTTTCCTCACGATGTTTTCCTTCACCGTCAGAGCTGTCGGTAATTGTATGTACCTAAGTAAGTTGACTCTACCTGTCTAATAAATGTTGAAGGTGGTATATTATTCCGTAGATGGTAAGTATATTATTTAGTATGATTCTGTAGAGTCAGCCTGGAGTGGTACTACCCTTACCTGAGATGTCTGTGGGCAATGGTGACCACTTACCACCAGATGACTCTTTTGCTCGTCTTCTCTCCTTAAACAATAATAAAACACATAGCAAATGTCTTTTGACAAAAAAACAATCACAAACGTTTGACCTTCGTACTTACGAGTACTTTTACTTCAATGAAAATTATTTAAATTCTAACAATAACCTTGAAACAGAAGTAAAACAAACAAACCACAGAGTACAAGAGTTTAATCAGCATACCCATTTGTCGGACGACGCGCGCAACGCATTAACGCTCGGCTGCGTACGCGCATGGGGCGGAGCGCACAATCGTAAAGCATTCGAGAAATATTATAAAGCTACCAACAAAGCCCGGAGGCTGCAATTAATAAGTATGTTAATGCTGAGAAAGAATTAAGGGTATGTGCATGGATACGGGCAGAGGCTTCGGATATAGCGATGGTCGAATATTATTGTTACAGCGTGGAACAAAAATGGTGTGAGCAGAAGGATTATGATTAGATTATTATCAATAACAGTAAACTTGTGATCTTCAAATATGAAATTTCGCATATAAGCATGTTTTTTAAAAAAAATCTCAGTTTAGAGGCTTTGGTACACGACAAAGTGACCATGTCAGCCTCGTTAGGGTCACTAAGAAAAGGGAAGAAAAGCTCAAGTAGTGAGAGGCAACTTAGCAAATAACAGCAAGTGTTTCATATTATCAGATAAGGGCTGACTCAAAATAATATTGAGCCTCCCATATGGAGCCTATTGAGGCCAAATTTCTTCCTCTCAATTTTCACCAGGTCACACTCCATTAGGATGTGAGTGAGGTCTTCTATTTTTTTGCAGTTGGTACAAAACGGTGACTACGTATGCTTTATACGTTAATAAAGAATAAACATAAAAATACGGCGGCGCGGCGGGCGTGAGCGTGAACTACATAATATTTTGGAGTTATTCTTCAAAAATCTTAACACAATGCAATGAAAAATTATAAAGTTAACAGCAAAGCTTGAAGGCAGCAATTAATAAGTATGTTAATGCTGAGAAAGAATTAAGGATATGTGCGTACGAGTCCAGACGAGACGGTCGCCTGAATATGTGCGGTCTTTACGCATCGGTATTCACAAGAAGCAGTCAAGTATGACTATCAATGAACACGTATAAGTAAGAAAGTAAGTAATACGTTTATTTCACATACAGCAATGACCGAAACAGTTAAGGCATTATATTTAGAATTATTTAATAAAAAATCTTTGAATACAATTAATTAAATCAATAATAAAAGCTAAATTAATTTGTCCACTAAAATACATAAGCTAAAATTACAAAATACCTAACTATTTTACAAGTAAAAGACCTGGCCCAGGTCGCTCCCAGCAGGGAGCGTCCCGAGGAGGCTGGCGTTGCCCCGCTGTATAGCGAGGTTAATACGCTGAGCAAAGTATTTGTCCATAACTTACCTATTTTTAATCTATGACCTAGTCTTTAATCGGCTAAAGGACTACATACCCACATTAACCAATTCTGCCCTGGTATGGTATCATTTTTAAAGCTGATGATGGTTACTAACGTAAGGTGAACCACCTGCTTGTCTTCACTTTATCAAATTAAATAAAAAATATCGACTTTAAAACTGAAAAGAGGGGGGGGGGGGAGGTATGTTCTTTCTTAGTCTCGCAGGTCTTTCGGTATTCTCTCCAGCGACACTCCAGCAGTTTGTTGGTAAGCATTGAAGTGCGCTTCACTTGTGTGTATTGGAATAGCTTGGTTTTTTACAACGTTAAGGCATTTTCGCTAAATTTATTTCGTTACTATTTTAATTTAAGCATTGTCAAGTGTACACTAAACCTAAATTCTAAATGTTAATTAAATTTTTTGTCCGAGTTTCTTTTGATTGCTTCTATTGTCCGAGTTTATCTTTGGATTTTATCTTTCAACCCTTTCGGTATATCATTTAATGTAATTTTTTGGTGAACCAGACGTTTATTTAAAGTCAAGTTTAATTTACAGAAAGAATACGAAATTAGGGAAATTGTTTTTTTTTGTCCGAACTTTAGCCGTCTTTGTCTATGAAAAGTATATAAAATCTTGGATTTTTAGAAACTTTTTAACACAATCTGTTTCTATTATGTGGAATAGCTTTTATAGAATTCTTACAAACATACATAAACTCACGTCTACAACACAAAATATATAGATATTTTGTGTTCGTAATCCCCGAGGGGGTAGACAGAGGAACCACCGACAAGTAGTTCCCACTTTTCGCCGTATGATTTGGTGGACAAACGTGATAGGTGGCGAGTAGAATTCAATTGCTGAAAAATAATAATCGGATTATAAAATCAGTAGTTACGAGTACCATACAAAAATATTGGTATCAGACATTTTTTAAATTACACTACGATTATTTTCAAAATATATACATTATTTTATTAAAAAAATAACAAATACACTATTGTATTATAGGTCCCATGGAAAAAAGAGAATAGGTCCGGTCCGTACATAAAAGTAGCAGGAATGTTGAATGTTCCATCTATAATAAAATGAGTAATGTTAATGATTAAAATTAAATAGATTAAATGATGAGATTAATATTCTAATTAGGGAAAGTTGGGGCACATCGAACTACGCAGGTAAATATTATTCATAAATTTCATTTTAATTTATTATTATTATTTACACTTTATTGTACAACAATATACTTAATAAAAACAATTGAAATGAGACATTGTACAAAGGGTGAGCTTATCTCTAAAAGAGATTTCTTCCAGCAAACCCGCGAAAGTGAAAGATGAGTGATTTTAATTTATTTTATTTTATTTCAAAAATACTTATAATATTTGACCTAAGATTTTTAATCGATGTAATAAAGCTAATTAAGCCAATATAGTAATTTAACTAATCAATGGAATTTCCTACGCCCTAACGGACGACGTCCGGTCGGACGTCCCAGATACCGCTGGCGCGATGAAGTGGAGAAGGATCTGCGGGAGCTCCGGGCGCCTGACTGGCTCGAGACTGCGCAGGAGAGAGAGCGATGGCGCTCTTTGGTATCGGAGGCCAAGATCCACTTCGGGTCGCTGCGCCAGCGGAGTAAGTAAGTAATGGAATTTCCTAAATAACATGCTTTAGTTTTGCTCTGTTCATCCCTTCCGATCAGATGCAGTAATGGTAAAATTTCTTCTGATAAATAAAATAAAAGTTTCCAATCATAGGTAGGTATCAATCAAGAATTAGTAATCATTACAATTAGATTATATAGATAGAAACACTTTATTGTACACAAATACAGGAAAAGTAAAAGTACAGGGATAGTAGCACGATATGTACAAAGGCGGCCTTATCGCTTAAAGCGATCTCTTCCAGGCAACCTCTGAAGATAATTGGACATTAAATTAGGTACTTATTGCTGTATTTTATATTAATTCGGTTGTATAATAAAATAAATAAAATCAACCGAATTTTAAATGTAATCTTCAGAAACAAAGACACTAATGCAATTATGAAATTAGCGAAAATCGTCCGTAATGCATTCACGTGCAATAAATTTCCGTAGCTTCAGCGCGTCCATTTCGCCCCAACTCCCTCAAAGGCAATCGCAGTAATGGCCTCGCCTTATTAAACGCTCGCATCATGCAAGGAAGATAAATGCATCTCAAAATTAATTAATAAAATTGCATTCATAAGCATACAGCCAGTGTTGCCACTACCGTAAATTATATCGTTTGGTAAAGTGCTAACCTAACTCCAATCTTGAAGGTTGCTTGGTTGAAACTACTCTCACTGCTAAGACAGCTGTTGTATCCCAATGTTTCCTGTGCGATATAGTTTTGAACGAGTGTTATATGTTTTACCTCTGTTTATTATAACGATATTTTCCGTTGATTCTTTAAATCCTCATATTTATTAAGTTTTTCTTTAGATGTGGTTTTAGAACAAAATGTTAACTCTTTCTTTATCAACATTTTCAAGCTGATCCCTATATTCAGGCTTCTTGATTTCATTCAATCTGATGAGCATTAATTTAATTTCGAAAAAATATTATGATCACCCTATTACGCTTGATGCTTTCCAGTGAAAAAAAAAAACATTTTAGCTCCTTGATTGGCCACGGTCATTCAATTTATTATTTTCACGTGTTTACTTTTTCTTATTACGTCAAACTTCGCCATAATGAAGTGACTTTTTAACCCATTCGGGCGTGCAATTGCTACCACATCGGTGGTGGTGATGGCTCCGTATGATTTCTTTTTGTTCACCACGTTGAAGAAATATCTGCGGGGAAGGGAATTTACGACTGCGGACGAAGCAGTAGAATGATTTAGGCGATTTTTTTAGAAATCAAGTCATCCGTCACAAAACGCGAGTTACCGACATAGCTCATATGATTAGCAAGTTGAAGTGGCAATGGGCTGGCCATGTCTGTCGCAGAACCGACAACCGTTGGGGTAGACGAGTTTTAGAGTGGAGACCGCGTACAAGAAAGCGCAGTATGGGACGCCCCCCTGCCCGGTGGACCGACGACCTGAAGAAGGTTGCTGGCGATGGTTGGATGAGGAAGGCGGAGGACCGAGTAATGTGGCGCGCCCTGGGAGAGGCCTATGTCCAGCAGTGAACAGATACGGGCTGATAGATAGATAGATAGATAGTTTTTCACATGATTTGAAAGCTGGTTCAATCGAATGTATAAGTGCATTGATGCCGCATGGGAATACTTTGAAAAGTTGTAAATAAACATTTGTAATATTTCTTTTATTTTCTATTTGACTAAAAATTAATGGACATCCCACGTACTGTGAGCAATGAGTATCCAGCCGGTATGCGGGTATGTTTTGGGTTGTTTATTCAACACCTTTTTGAACTACTCATGGCGAAAAAACTTCCGTTAATAGTCTTAACATAGTGATACTGATAAAATATGCGCGTGATCAACGAATAAATGCACGTAAACGACAAACAAAAACAATTAAGTAACTGCAAGTGTACAAAAAAATTGACGGTAGATTTGAAAATAGCGTGTTATAAATAACTTTTGTCGGCCATGAGATTCGCGGTAAGAGACAAAAGTAAAAGTCGTGTAATTTGGTTTCATTAACTTCCTTTTCAAATTGGCTAAAAAAATTAAATTTAAGTTTTTATGCAATCGGGATACGTAAATGATTTTAAAAATTTATATGTCGCCATTATTTCTGACACGTATTTGTTGTTAATGATGTTGAAATACGCGATCTTGTCTGGATGTATAGATTTGTCACCAAAACTATTTACTATATCTAATCTACTAGATTTGGGGATCAGTTACTCTCCCTAAACCAAGCTTAGATGTGACTAAGAAAAAAGGGATAAGCTGTGTCTATTCCATCGACAATGCAGCAGAGTTTAAGAAGTTCCACAATCGACATGCACCCTTATATTTATAGACGTTACGCCAAAATAGAAGTAATGTAGTATTTTTAATTAGATTCAGCAGTTGGTTGCTTGCTTGCTTATCGTATGGTTAGTGACCAACCTATTTGTCAGAGTTGTTCAGGCCGCCCGTAGGCCTCTGACATGGCTTAACGACTGCTGTCGAACGACAACAACCGGCACCGACTGCTTAACGTGATCTCCGAAGCACGGAGGAGCTCAGATAAAATATGCCACTAGCGGTCACACATCCAGGTACCGACCGCACCAACGTCGCTTAACCTGCACGATCACTTTCGGACCGTGCTCGCAGTTGGTAAAAGAACTTAAGTATTGGAAAAAACCGAAGAACTCATTGGATGACATTGTTATGTATGGTGTTATGTAAATAATTGAGTTCACATATGCTTTGGTGAAATGAAACTGTAAATATGTGAGTTTTTGAAATTAATAAAATAGAAAAATAAAAATAAAATTGCATGGTTTCGAACCCGGATCTCCCGCATGGGAGTCCGGCGTCCTAGCCACTACGCCACCGACACTCGATACTCTTGCTCTTTTTAAATACATTTTAATCGCATAATTATTTAGAGTTTGTACAACTTAAGTCGCAACAAACCTTTTTAAACTTTTATCTCGCCCAGGAATGCCGGGAACCAATTAAATGTTTCAATAATGAAACATTAATCGCGAAGTTAATTAAATAAAGCGCAAAAATTCGCGACGCACACGCAACCCGATCCACTCCGTATCGCTTTGCATATTGATTAGATCGCTGATCAGCGATCGGGGAGATGGGGATTGTTAAATACAATTTACGCATTTAGATTTTTTTTAGTATTTACGCGACACACGAAGGTGAAATGACTGTGCACTAAGTCAAAATCAAAATGTACAAAACCCTTAGTACATTTTCACAACGTCATTCTTTTTTACTCTACTACCGCTTCGTAAAGTGCTGTAGCTGAAAGGAAAGAAGCGGCGCAAGAAACTTTCAGCAGCACATATTTTGAAATAAATATATCTTACAATAATTATGAATACAATCATGAGTACCTACACAATATGCAGAGCTGGAGCTGAATTTAGAACCAAGCCTCTTTATAATTTAAGTAGTCATTTATTTTATAATAACCCTTTTTACATAAGGTTCGTCTTATATGGGTCTTAAAGTTTTCTCTGTCATATTTATTACAGTATCAGGTATTAGTCTGGGGTAGTAGGTACCACCCTTCTATTTCTGCCGCAAAGCATTATTCTTGTATTTCTGTGTTTCGTTTGAAGGGTAAGAGGGCTAGCGTAATTACCGGCACATGAGGCACTCCATCTTAGTGCTCAAGGTTGACCACCCTGGCTGGCGACCCTGGGAAAGGCAGCAACGTACTATGGCCGCACGCTGCTGTGACGGGAGGAACCGGGAGGTGGAATATACATCTCCCAGGAAGAGCCCAAGGCAAATGCTAGGAGGGCACCGGTGCGTTCCACTGGAGATCCCGGAGCCCTCCGATATGCACGAGGCCGGCCATCGAGAGGGTTTTAGTGAGTAAAAATCTCACATAACCCAGTCTCTCGCCCAGGAGGCTGGGTATCTTTTCATACAAACTGAGTGTTTTCAAGTGCACTTTCCATTCCAGTTCTGGAATTTACGCAAATTCACGATAACAGAATGAACTGCATTAAACTGCATTAAACGTTCTTATGTTATTGAGAAACTGCGGTACATTTAATCTCATTTAGTGACAGGAAACCTCGTAATAGAAGCACGATTATAGTACAGGAGCTATCACAGAAATAAATCAAAATAGAACGGTGATGTGGGCACCCGTGTCTCAATCTTGCAACCTACTGTAAGATTTTATTCATTCAGCGCCTAGTTTTCAACGCGGACCGATCAGAGGGATGGTCTAAAATGCCTTATTGTACGGTTTGTAACTGTAGGAACAACAGGTACAACAGTGAATCGATCAAAAGGAGGTATTTCGTTCGTAATCACGTAATTTTCGCGACGTGGCTTATGATAATGTTGACAGGCGCGATTCCTACATAGCAGCTCGCCCGCGTCATCTTTCTACCTTGATTTATTTCTGTGGGAGCTACACTAGAATCTATGGGTTGACAAAAAAGATTTTGAAATTCACCCTGTAGATTGCTCGATATGGAAACCGCGTCTGTCAGTTGGTGCGTGCGATGTGCGCACTTTCCCATACATTTGTCGGGCATTGAAATGTCAAATGTATGAGAAAATATATGCCCTATGAGGCAAACCCGTGGCTCGTTGTTAATGCTCGCATCATAACGATAATAAGACGAGAGGGCGCTAGTAGTCTGTAGTGAAAAAAGTTTGTCCGTGAATATCTGCGACGTTCCAGCCAATAAGGTATTCGTTGCTATACTTGTTATCACATGCATGTTTCATAATTTTCGGTATATTTTTTACACACACACACACACACACACACACACACACACACACACACACACACACACACACACACACACACATATATATATATATATATATATATATATATATATATATATGTGTGTGTGTGTGTGTGTGTGTGTGTGTGTGTGTGTGTGTGTGTGTGTAAAAAATATACCGAAAATTATGAAACATGCATGTGATAACAAGTATAGCAACGAATACCTTATTGGCTGGAACGTCGCAGATATTCACGGACAAACTTTTTTCACTACAGACTACTAGCGCCCTCTCGTCTTATTATCGTTATGATGCGAGCATTAACAACGAGCCACGGGTTTGCCTCATAGGGCATATATTTTCTCATACATTTGACATTTCAATGCCCGACAAATGTATGGGAAAGTGCGCACATCGCACGCACCAACTGACAGACGCGGTTTCCATATCGAGCAATCTACAGGGTGAATTTCAAAATCTTTTTTGTATATATATATATATATATATATATATATATATATATATATATATATATATATATATATATATATATATATATATATATATATATATATATATATGTGTGTGTGTGTGTGTGTGTGTGTGTGTGTGTGTGTGAGTGTGTACATATACTATTATGTATTTATGTATTTAAAATTGTTATATATTACCTATACGAGTAGGTATTTTATAGCATAGTAAATTAAAATAATAATTATTAGTAATTCTCTTCTATTCAATTTATATGCACCTGCCTTGCAATATCTGTATGACCCAAGGGTTAGCTGGTAGAAAATGCCGCATGCTTAAGCTCGCCTCATGTACTATTTTTGTGCATTAAAGTGTTAAATAAATAGTCAGATTCCATCGAGTAGCCGGCTCCCGGGCTACCGTCGCCGGCGAGCTGGCGCGCTACATACTTTAATTGCGAGTAACATAAATTACGGGCGACTTATTACAATCCGCTCCCGTTCGATACACTGCCCGAGGTGTTATTATGTAGGTACACTGCCTTCTAAAGTGTTCGAGATTTTCAATGCATTTTTAATTTTATTGTTAGGGCCACAATGTAGCTTTACTTACATTGATTTGACAAAAATATTGAGTTACTAGCGTGGACTACAATTTAACGTTAATAATCCATACTAACTTTATCCCCACATTTGACCCGTTTTTAAGGAGAATTTTGAATGAATGAATAAAAATTTATTTGCACACATACATAACACGTTAATTACATTTCATTACTTAAAAACAAACAAACACAAAAGGGTCCCTGACTCAGCATTATGCTATGACGATATGGCTAGACGCTAGCCACCGCCGCAGCGCTGGTATTCAGTCAGGGCCCGGTGACACGACGCGATGATTTTCAAAACGTCTTTCTTTGGCCTTGACGGTCAATCTATCCATGAAAACTCCATCCAAATCCGTTCAGTAGTTTTTACCTAATGTAATTTCATACAAGAAATTGGCCTATACGATTTTATTTTATGCAAAGATTGAGTAGGTATTTGTCAATAGTATCATATCTCATCATATCATATGCGCGTCGGTGGCCTAGTGGCTAGGACGCCGGACTCCCATGCCACCAATGAGTTTTTCGGATTTTTTCGAAGATTTATGTACATTTACCGACTGCTCTAACGGTGAAGGAAAACATCGCGAGGAAACCTGCATGTCTAAAGAAATCAAAAAAAGTCCAAAGGCGTGTGAAATCCACCTATCAGCACTGGGCCCGCTCGGTGGCTCATGGTGCCCAACAGTGGGGACATTAATAGGCTGCTGATACTATATTTCAACAACAGATAAACCGATTTAGAAGAAGTCTTTAGTATTTTACAGAGAATCTTGTCGAAAATGTTACTTACCCATGTCTGATAAAGTTAAATTAGGGTTTCTCTACCATTCGACTGAAAATCGAGCTATCAGAGAATAGCGACCGAGGTGTAGTATTCATAGGCTCATTATCATAAAATTAACCTATAATAAATCATAGCGGGGCCAATTAAGTGCGGCCTGATACGAGATCGACGGGTGTTAGTTGCTAAGGAACGCGGAAAAATTATGCCAACTAATCGTTGTGTTGATTAAGTAGTTGTATAGAGCTCACTTGACCAGAATTATAGGTGACGCTTACTTACAATGTTGCAATAATAAGAGAAAATGTACAGTGGTTTAAGTAACAACAAATGGAACAACAGTTTGAGGAACCACCTTCATCATAGGTAGTTCCCTTTTCGTCGTAAGATTTGACGGACAAACGTGATAGGTGGCGAGCCTATCGCCGACTACTAAGTGTACAATAGTACCTACAAAAACCCTTAGTCGCCTCGTACAACACCAATGGAAAGAGTTGGGGTGTTGCTATTCTTTATGGCCGGCACGACACGGCACGTAAGTAATAACAGCCACTTTAACACGAGTGCTAATTTGCAAAAGGAGACGCAGGTAAGTTTCACAATAGAGAGAAAACGGCCATTAGTGCAGTGGCATTCAATATTTTTTTTATGACCATGAAACTTGTACTAAAATTATTAAATTAATTATTGCTATACGCATCTTTGCACCGTACCTTTCGCACAGAAAGCAACTTCCGCGCCGCCATCTATACTCACATTTTTGTAACCCTATTTTATAACTGTACGCACTCGGCGTGCTCGTATACTGCACTGCCTAATGGTACATACTAACTTTGCAGCGATTTCGGTACTCCACCGCTGCGTGGACACTCACGAAAACTTTATTCCAGACTCCGACGTATTTTTTATGACTCAAGGGCAATATATTCAGAGAGCTCGAAGGGCTCTTTCCGAGCGTTTAGGCAAGGGTTGAAATACACACAGCAGAAACAAACACACCCCCTTACACACCCTCACATATACAAACACACCCTATCACTCGCCTTTGACCACATATTGTATTTCTATTTCTTCTATATATTTAGTGCTATTTTATTAAAATTAATTTTGAGTTATTGTGTGCTCGTAATTGGCGTTATAACTTATTAGAACAAGTACAAATACTAATATACTTTATTGCACACCCGGGACAAAAACAAAACATACAACATAAAGAGAGGTACAATATAATGTGCAGAAGGCGGCCTTATCGCTATCTTAGAACAAGTAGTGTTATAATTGTTTTGCTATACAATAACCTGTAATAAAATAAATAATAATGCTTCGCTCTCAATTGACCCCAGAAATGGGAGACAACCTAACTGTCTAGAAGTTAAAATAATAATAATAATCGCTGTCAAAAGTCCAACAATACATAAATAACATTAATAAAATAAAATCTATATAAAAGCAGACGAGACGGTTGTATCAGATGTCCTTGGGGCGTTTTCCCGGGATAGAGTGTACGTTTACGCGGGATATAAATGCGTCTCATTAATCAGCGTAATAAGATCATTACCGGGATCCTGTTGCCCGGTCCGGACAAGGCAACTATCGTCAGGCGATTCCTTTTTTATAACGGCTCATTGTTTCTCTAAAAGAGTCTACGGTAATTTCAATAAAGGCATTCGAAGAGTTCATAGTTTTCAGTCAGAGAGTTGATCGTGGATTGGGTGGGTTCAAGTCCCACCGGTGGTGTTTTCGTGGTATAGCTTGTTTCTGATATTTGTAACTGTAGGCCTCTTTTAAGTAAGTCAGTAACCACCCGGTCAGTCATGCTGCCGTACTGACGCCATTTCAAAAAAAATATTACAATTAATTTTATTAAAAGGTCTATTTATGCATTTGAAGGTTTTCAAACTTATATGAAAGGTTGTAACAAAGTTTATTATTTTTATATTGGCACCAGTAAACCCGTATGGCAACACTAACAGTAAAAATATTCCTTTAAAATATATATAGGGTCCTATTTTATTAGCGACAAATATTTCTAGGGTGTCATCTATAGGCTATAATAAAAACGATAAGGAAAAAAAAAACTTTTTACTCATTAAATTTTCAAGAAAAAAGACAATATTGTTTGTTTGAAAATTCTACAAAGGAATGATGCTATTCTAATACTAAAATAAGAAGTATGAATGAAATTTCATTCATAACGACATGGAGGTGTTAATGCCACCAAGGCGCAAAATAATGGGGATTATTTTTCTTTAGTATGAAAAATGTTCATACAAGCAACAGGGTTATTTTTTCGTGTAAAGTGGTACAAATGACCCTCTCTAAATATTTGCTACTAATAAAAAAGGACCGTATATATGAATGTGTATAATAATTTGTATGAAAACAGAGTCGTAACGTGTTGATCGTTTTGAGTTGCAACTAAATGTAAGTCCATCTTACGTAATTCTAAGATGATGAAATTATAACTATTACATTATTTTTAAAGAACTCTATTTCAGAATCTACAATTAGGCCCTACAGGAGATCGATTCCACTAAATATAACGTAACTAAATAGAATCTAAACTGCATCGTTATGACGTGTTTTGTATGATATTATCCACTAACGATCCAATTTCAGTTAAGTTCCGATCGAGTTAACGATCGATCGAACAGTAACGTATTTGTGCATTCTTATAAAACGTTTAGTTTATACTGAATCGCAGTTGAACGGTAACAGAACGCTTCAACTGTCAAATTTAACGATCGAACTTAAGTTCCTCCCGAGGTACTTTTGCCAAACGATAGTAAATCGAAAGGTGGAGTGGTAGAGTTATGCGTCAGCAGAATGCGATTTGGTGTCCAAATATAATTGGAATGAAAACTAAATTGAAATTGGATAGAAATAGAACTACAAACGTTGTAATTTAGGCGAATTGGGCCCCAGTTAGGGGATATAGAGTCATATTCATGACCATAACTCAAGATTTCACAACGAAATAATACGCAAATTGCGAAAAATACATGTTTAACCGCCTAAAGTAATAACATAATTCATTTGATTACTACAGAGTAATCAAATAGGTCATATTTTGTATGTTCATGTTACTTTGTTCCGACAGATACTATCTCAGGTACAGTCGACTACAGAAAATAGTATACTTACACAAAACTTAATTTCGTCTCTAAATTTCGAAGCGTCGGTGGCCTAGTAGCTATAGGACGCCGGACTCCCATGTGGGAGGTCTGGGTTCAAAACCATGCCATGTACCAATGAGTTTTTTGGATTTTTTCGTAGACTTATGTACATTTACCGACTGCTCTAACGGTGAAGGAAAACATCGTGAGGAAACCTGCATGTCTCCGGCATCTTATCCACTAGACGAGCGACGCTCTAATATATTTTATTCTATTCCACCTTCATATTCATATATTACAGTAATGATCATACATTATCAAAAAGATAGAAAATAATTAGAAGTAAATATTAAAATATTAGCATGTCATGATCATTATAATTATTATAATACATTAATATTAATAAAATTTCTTACTTAAAGTAAGTATAATGTCAAAAAGTTGAAAAAAAGTATAGCAGAAATTCAGAGGCAACTTCATGTGGCCTCTGTACAACATGAAGTTGCCTCTGTACCTAAGCTTTTTTCTACGCGACGGTACCTTTCGAAATGATTTCTTTGTACTCAGCTCTCTAATTATAAGAGTAAGTGTGCATTTTAATTATATAGAAGGGTGCAGAAAACCGGCGTCGCTTGCGGCTACGCGTCAAACTTAACAAAGTTAGAACTTGGAACTTAGTCCAGCGACGAAAGCTTTGCCGCTTTGCGTAAGCTTTTTTTGCGTCAGTTGTCTTATCTTTATCTATTAAATAAAATTCGTATTTTTATTGCTCCGTGTAGCTGTAGCGTCTTTCCAGCGTTACCGATTGAAAACAATTTGATCCGGAAAATTCGCAGAAGGTAGTTCAAGATAGGAAGCGGTAATAACTAGCTAATAGTATGTAGTGTATAGGTTAGGTATGCACATAATTTTTTTAAATTTCTAAATTCAAATAAAACATGTTCCAGAGTTGGAACTATAGTGACTCTACCTGAAGCAATATGTTTGTTTGCTTTACATTTTTCCAGTGCAATGAGGGATTTTCCAGCATAAGTTTCAGCCATTGGCGCTGCATCTAACAGGAATGTCAAAGTGACAGAAGAGTTGTTTTGACATAATGTTTTTTTCATTGCATGCAGGTAGCTTTTTGTAAAAATAAATAAAATCATCGAATTCATCATTTCCCAATGATGAAACAAGAACTATGAGGAAATAACAAAGAATTAATATCGACGATCAAATAATAAAAAAGAAAGATTTTTCAATTCCAATTTTATGACCTAGGTACATGCTAGGTACGCATAATTTGGCACGTTTTGACTTTCCAGTATGCAACCAGCGCCATCTGTTGAGTTGATTGGTAGCTGCCGGAAAATCCATAATTTTCATGACAATTTTGGTAAATTTTTTTTCTATGGAAGTCAGTGATTTTGAGGGAATGCCCCTGTACGCCCCATTATTATGACCATGCGCTGTGAGCATCTTCGCATAAATTTAATAGGCCATTGAAATGAATGACACTTGTACTCATACACCCTCTCCCCTTACACCCACAGTATCATATCTTAGTGAGGACTGGCATGCTGCAAGACAGCCGTTGGCTAGTACAGGTGCCAGGAGTTGATTTTTGTAAATAGATACCTACTTACTTGTTTTAAATATTATATTGTATTGTAGTATTATGTATTATATAAGCTTTTGAATTAAAAAAATGATTTTTCTTTTAATATGCCAAAATTATATACGCATTTGCCCAAAGTCTTTGGCTTCCTGTCGGTGCGGTGAGAGGGCGCTACAGTCTGATTTCTGTGGTTATGACCTTGACGGGCCGTACTAAATACCGCTAACTCAAGTCTCCAGCTTCAGTGGTCGAGCTATGAACTCCTTGTGATTAGCCGTGGCCGCTTAATAATCGTCTCGACGATATTTATTGCCTTTTGCTTGCTAATTATTAGGGAATTTTGATACTTGAGTTATAGGTCTCCGTGGAAGCCTGTTTATTATGTTTATTTTAATTTTAATCAACATTACGGAATGCCCGGTGTTTACAGAATGGCAGAGGACGAGGATTTATAAAGATCATTTATTTTCGTAATTAATTACCGTAATTATGATGGACAAGGTTGAGGGGGAGAGGGAAAATGTCACGGCTGAGGTTTTATCAGGGATGAAAATAGCTGTCGAAGAACTGTTCCGTCTGGCAAAGGAAAAAAAACTGGAAAATTACCTACGCAGGGCTCAAGTAAGTAAATAAGTAAGTAATACGTTTATTTCACACAACAAACAATTATAATTATAATAAAATAATTATGTAGTCAAAGGTAAACATATCGAAATCATGTCTGATGGTCTTCTGTCAAAGTTCAACAATACTCATACTCATACCATTTATGGCTTTTCATGTGTAACAATTGGTCTTAAAAAATATATATTATATATATCATATGATCATACATGAAACCCTGAGTAGGGCACCGCAATATAAAATAAGAGATTATAATAAATTATAATAGTAATAAATGCTAACGGGATAAATTAAATTAAATGTCATTATAAGTTATACATAATTGATTTTATAGTTAAGTATTGGTTTTATCATCAAAAAACTCCTGCAGTGAATAGAAAAATTTGTTATAAAGATATAACTTTAATCTTTTATTGAATATCGAATCTTTTAACTTTTAATTTTGTTATATAAAAAGCACTTGAAAATGTAACGTACTATCCAGCAACTTCCGAGTTAGAAACTGAGTTAGAAGAGAACAGACTGACTAAAAAGCTAAAAAGAAACAATCCATAAACAAAGCAACTATAAAGCCTCTTCGCCAAAATCCTTCAACCCGCGCCAAAAATCCAGAAAAAATTCCCGAATCCCGCATTTTTTTTTATTTTACACAGAAATTTAATTTCCGGCCCCGACGTGTCACGGGCCTCAAAAACTATTGCGCATCGCTCAACCGGTAATACAAAGCAATCTAAATTGGAAAATAGGCAACGCGCAGTGTGTGCTTACCAAAAACGACCGCTCTGAGTGCGACGCGATTAAAAAAAGAAGTCTGATGCCGATCGCGCCGCGGGAGGGGTGTGTGGACCCCTCCCCCCTTTTTTCCTACTTTTTTCTTTTTTTCGGGTGGTGGGCGATGTGCGGGTGCATACGGCCAGCGCCCACCTTTGTTTCGCATAAACAAATTAATTTCGGACGGTGTTTTTGATGGGTAATGTGTTTGGCTATTGAAGTTACACCTGCATGCGGTTCTGGGAAAGGAATCTAAAGAATTGCTTGCAATAAGACTATACAATCTATGGATCTTACCAGTATATGCTTACTATAGGCTAGACAAAATAAAGCGGAGACGCATGCGTAAAAGAAAATCCTTCATAAGCTGCTGCAATCACAATCTATTTTTATTTTTTTTATTAAATAAGGAGAGTAGACGCGAAAACGGACCACCTGATGTTAAGTGGTCACCGTAGGACATCTCACCTCACTGTATTAATATTAAAGGGTTTTTGGTACGCTGCTAACCTTG
Source organism: Hofmannophila pseudospretella (assembly GCA_947369225.1). Taxonomy (NCBI): domain Eukaryota; kingdom Metazoa; phylum Arthropoda; class Insecta; order Lepidoptera; family Oecophoridae; genus Hofmannophila; species Hofmannophila pseudospretella. Next base: position 3,827,844 of record OX376324.1, read on the forward strand.
AGTACTAAGTTGGATTGTCTCATGTGCCGGAAATTACGCTGGATCTTACCCTTCAAACCGAAACACAGAAATGAAGCATTTCTGCTTCACGGCAGAAATAGATAAGAGGGTGGTACAACCCCAGACGATCCTTCACATTAGGATCTACCTAATGTACTAAAATGGAGAATGCTATGAGAAGTCAAAAAATCAAAATCAAAATGTTTTTTTTTAAGTTTTTACTCTATCACCGCTTCGTAAGGTGCTATAGCTGAAAGGAAAGAAGTGGCGCAAGAAACTTTCAGCAGCACATCTTTTGAAATAAATATATCTTACAATAATTATGAATACAATCATATATGTACATAATGTTCAGAGCTGGAGCTAGGAAGAGTAGTGAACTTACCTTTATTTATTAAAGATAAAGACAAGAATTTAAAGACAATACACCCATAGTACTCGACATCACAGACAGCCCATGTGCAGAGCTTGCATGGAGGCAGAGGAGACGGTCGCCCACGTGCTTTTGGAGTTCCGTGAGGTGACCACCTACCGGGCGGGAAGTCTTGGCACCCCAGGATCACTTCCCGAAGTCCTACAGGGCATTAAAGGACTGTTGGACTTTCTGGCGAAGTTGGGGTGGCTCGATTAGTAGTAGTTTCCACCACACGCAAAATAATAACCACGCGCTTAAGACGTCGAGTTGCGGAGATCAGCCCGTTATTACATTACATTACATATAGTACTCGATGGTTCACTGACAAGAACTTATACTTCATTTCCTTCAGGGCAGTGCATTTCTAAGGCAGTGGAAGACACATCAAGCCATACACGGTGGATCCCTGTCGCATTAAGTTTTTGTTGTGCGTTTCAGACAGCGACAAAGTACTAAAGAGGTATAGACTGGTTTGTCGTCCACTGTACCTCTCCAGAGCCTTCCTTCAGCTGCTTTGCCGCACTCATCTGCGTTTAGTGCTGCCCTTGACGAATCAGAATCAGATTTTTTTATTGTCAGTATGTACCTTACCTACCTACCTACCACCGTTTCGGTGTATTCTATGCATTCTTGTGGTAACACTTTACGAGTATATCATCATAGATTCAAATGGTGCGGGGTTCCCCGCTAATGAAAACCCCTGAAGGACATGAAGTCACGCGCGAAGTATAGGAACAAGACCCCCTAGGTAACTTCATGTGGGTCCCATAGATATTTATCTATACTCGATATAAGAAAGCAACATAGATACCACGTGTGCGATAGCGCTATGTGGTTGTAAGCTGAACTTTTTCTCCCTCATACATAACATTAAGTCGGCCATTTGACTCTTGAAAGTTCGAAACTTGTCAAAACTGTTCTCGATCTGAGTCCAAGAGCAACTGCATTACGGCTGATTGATGATCCCACCAGACAGTGGGACCACGAGCCCATTATATCGAGATACTGTACCACTAGTGGGTCAAATGAGTGGGGTCACGAATCGTAACCTGAGTCCTCGGTTCACTGATGTTAGTACCATCATTGTTGTTTGATTTGTACGAATACAAACAAAGTTTAAATATGGACAAACAAATGAAGGACTGTAATATAGAATGGATTAAAGCCATCGCACATTGTAGCGACTCGACGCGAACCCGACACGAACTCAACTCAAAGCAAAGCATTGAAATGTGAGCTTTATATCGCATTACATACAGTAGGGTTTCAAAATTCAAGTGAAGAAGTTGTCGACGAGTGGCCCACGCGTTGACAACTTATCGTCGACTACTTCACCATCTACTTTTGAATTTTGTATGTAATACGATATTTTGTATGTAGCTCACATTTCAATGCCTTGCTCTGAGTTGAGTTCGTGCCGGGTTCGCGTCGAGTTGGTATAATATGCGATGGCCATTACCCTCATTTTGTAGTTGTTCGGTATAGAATCCAAGCTGTACGGCGACTTCCTCGTAGAAACCAAGTTTGATAACTGGTTATCAACAGACGGAGCAATACCAATGTAGGTACGCTGAAAACATATTTGTTTGATTTAACCGTCTTCTTGTTTCCCATTGAGCCTACCAAGACGGTTGGTTTACTTCAACCAACATCTTGTCTTAACCCCAGAACTTATCTTATCTTAACCCCAGCGGCACTTCGACCCTTGAAGATCTTTTGTGCCTACCCCATTTTACACACTGTTCACCTCAGTGTGCAGGTTTTCCTTCACCGTTAGAGCAGTCGGTAAATGTACGTAACTCTTTGAAAAATACGAAAAACTCATTGGTACATGGCACTGCACGGTTTCAAACCCGGATCTCTCGTATGGGAGTTCGGTGTCCTAGCCACTGTGCCACCGACGCTCAAACATCTTGTTAGCATATATCATTGTTATATTAGTGTAGTTACTGGGTAGGCTCAAAAGTTGTTTTCAGTGTAGTTACGGTGACACCCAGATGGAATCAGGTGATAATCAACCGCTTCAGACACACGTTACACACGTATAACCGCGGGGGGCGCGGGCCCCCCTACCCACTCATTAAGGGGGGCAGGCGGCCAGGACAATGCATGTTTGTACTGCTTTTTGCCCATTTTTTTCATTATTTCATTTCATTTCGCCCACCGCCCACACGTCCGCGCTCGCGATTGTGTGCCTCCGCTTTTTTATAATTCGTTACCTTTTTTTATCGGTCGCTCCATTTTCAGAGGATGGGTGGAAAGCGTCACATTGCAGACGAGCGGTCCAAACGCGGCGACGGTGAGTTCGAGTCGCGGTTAATGTGCGGTAACGATGAGCTGAAGTTTCGATTGTAGGTGCCGGAACGGAACAACTGAACTGATCACAACCACGACTCTGCGATACTCTTGATAACACTTACACTACCCTCACATATACTCAACCTCACAGACAAGCAACGCGACAGACAATACCACTGGGATTCGTTTAATTTGCATACTGTTGTATTTTTTCTTCTACCTTTTATTAAAACGTTTCCTCGGTTTAAAAAAATATTTGTAGTTTTAGGTATAAAGCTGTCAAGTTCACGAAAATAAATAAATAAAATAAAAATACTCTTAATACTAATAATTAAATAAATGTTTTAATCCTGTCTCCCTTATGATAATTTAGAGAAACTGAAAACAGTCAAGTCTCTGTGAAAATAGAAATTCGTCTAGAAATCCTGTAGAGCCAAACATATCAGTTTTAGATACATAACGTAAAGTGATAACAAATAGGTATAAAGCGCGTCCAATAAAACAACGCATTCAGGGCGCTGTTGGGGCTGCCGCGTTCCTGCAGCGCCTCCGGCATGTTTGCGGACGTGCGAGTGGACGGCTTCCACGCTACGTTCCGCAAGCGATGCGCGGCGGCGTTCAGCAGGGTGCGCGCCAGCACCAACAGCGTCCTGACGGTAGCAGGCCGGCTCGATAGTTGTTTTATCATGCACTGGGTCGGGTTGCACAAGTGTATGCACTTGTGTAGTTATATAAGTATGTTACTGACAAAATATGGATCATTGTTATCCGAAATAAAAAACATTTTTTATTATTATTTATATCTTAGGTTTTTCTTATACTTTCTTCTATCATATAATAAATAAATTGCTCTTAGATCCTCTCTTATGTTCCTCGTCTACTCTTAGATTCATCGATTTTTATAACGCGATTTTTAAACGCTGGTCTGTAGATAACAGATAGGGTGATCTCAGTTATGCATTACTTATATCGATAATAGGTTCCTTTTGTAGGGTGCTCTGATAGGTGTCACGATATTGTCTCTAACTGATCCTTTTTATACTTTGTTAATTGATTTGGAATGAAGAATGAATTGAATGTAGGTGAGTATAAAATTTTGCAACGTAAACGGGTTTTGTTGAAAGAAACCGATGATTTTAATAAGTAGTTAATTCCAGAAGCGGTCATTTACTGAGTGGTCATTTTAAGACTTCGTTTTCAGAAGTGATCACATTTATAAGTGGTCATTTCCCGACGAAAAGCTAAGATGGACTTGCGCCAACATGTAAGCCCGATTAACTGTCAAATTGTCTATGCTTATAATACAAAATTGAATAGAATATAATAGACTATACTTTATTGCACAAAACTTAATAATAAGACTGCGTATTTAATGGTGAAATACAATATAATTGGCCCGCGGGTTAGTGTTAACTCGAGAGTAAACGGTTAGCGCAAGGCGGCCTAAGACGATAAGATATTTAATACGATGCTGGCCTTGTATGTGGTTTGGGAAACTACTTAACCGATATGATCAAAATGCACAGGAGTTCTTGAAGATCTGGATTGACATTTAGGCTACTGGGAATATACCTACTGATTTTCAAATGCGTAACTCAAGTAAACTACTAATAAAAGTCGGATTTATAAAACATGTTAACTGCACTCTTGTGTCTATGGAAGTAATAAAATTACAAAGAAATAAAGGTATTATTTTATTGCATGGCAAGATATTTTATATTTTTAATCTTTACCTACATACCTAAGTACATATACATAGCATAGCTTAACTCTCAATCAAAAATCACCAAGGGGGTAAACAGAGGCACCACCTTTATCATAGGAAGTTCCCACTTTTCGCCGTAAGATTTGGTGGACAACAAATAAAGGTTACAAAGAAATAAAGGTTTTATTTTTTGCATGACAAGATATTTTATATTTTTAATCATTATATCTGTATACATAGTATAGCATAACTCTCACATCCATAATCCCCGAGGGGGTAGACAAAGGAACCACCTTCAACATAGGTAGTTCCCACTTTTGGCTGTAAGATTTGGTGGACAAACGTGATAGGTGGCCTATCGCCGTCTACTAGGTGTAGAATACTATCCACCAAATACTTTAGTCGCCTCGCACGACACCGAAGAGTTGGGGTGGTAAGAGCGTCGGTGGCACAGTAGATAGGGCACCGGACTCCCGTGCGTGGAGATCCGGGGTCGAAACCGTGCAATGCCATGTACCAATGACTTTTCGTATTTTTCGAAGAGTTACCGACTGCTCTAACGGTGAAGGAAAACATCGTGAGGAAACCTGCACACTGAGATGACCAGTGTGTAAAATGGGGTAGGCACAAAAGATCCTCAGGGGTCGAAGTGCCGCTGGGGTTATTCCCGGCCCCAATCATAAGATAAGAGTTGCGGTGGTGCTATTCTTCGCATGAACTGATTGTTTCATAACGATTTTTCTAACAAAGATTATATAAATTGGTCTGAGGAAAAAGTACTCTCCTATAAGCCTGGTCGGGCTTTACTTAGGAAGTAAGTACGTAAGTAAATACATATTTTTATACGAAATAAAAGTTTCAATAAACATTGAATTAGAATCGGCCATTAAACAGGGTTTCCATTAATTTTAATGTTGCAAACCCACAATTGAGGACAAAAATGCCATGGAGTCTCTATTGATACAGTTTTATAACCACTGCAAAATATGGTTTTTTTTTGGGACTTGTGGTCACCCTGGTAGTGAAGAGCATGACATGAAATTCATCATAATCATTGGGTTTTATCACATTAGTCTATACGACAACAATAATTATATTATTAGTAAAGTAAACACATCATTTATGGGTCATAATAAGATACCTGATACTGTGATAAATATGACAGAGAAAAAATTTAAGACCCACATAATACGGATCTTAAGTATAAAGGCTTATTACATAAATAAATGCAGTGTAAATTAAGTTAATTCAGTCAGCACGGGTCGTCATAATGACGTCAGATTCACGTCCTTTCCCTAGGACGAGATATGTCCGGTGATATGACGTGTCATTAAGACGTCATTCTGCGGTCATAGGGACCATAGAGTTTTTTATATAGATTAAATATACTGAAAATAGAGTTAACAGTCCAATTTTGAAAAGTAGCAACATTTGTAAGCATGAACCCGGAAAAAAAAGAATTTGTTTGAAGAAGGAAGTGAGAAGTACGACATATTGACGTCATGTTGTCACGTCCTGTGCAAGTCATATTAGTAACGTTTTTGGTCATTGGCTGTTATCGTCATAAAATGACCTAATTGCGACGTCATTTTGACGTGCTGGGTCAACCTATGACTCTAATACAGCCAGACACATCAATGCCGAAGCGAACATATTCCATATTATTATAACTAAACCCACAGAAGCTATTCCACGCACTTCGCAGTCCGCATTTATAAGTGTATTGAAAAAAAAAAGATCCGAACAAGCTGTAATGTACGTGATTCCGCATTTTAATTCGTTCGTAATGTCGGGACATCTCCCTTTTTAAATGTTTATTACTGGTGTTTTTTTCTTCGGCGCATTATTAAGTGCTAAGCACAAGCGCGATCGTCCGCATGCATACTCTCGCGCATTTTGCATCGTATTAATGTTACCGCTTGATAGATAGTACATACATTAAAGTACTGTACCTATGTATGTACTTTAGAATTTTATTATGAATTATAGATAGTACAAGAACATACAAATGTACACACCCCTTTCACCCTTTCACTCTCTTCTACACAAACACGCTCACACACATTTCCAATAAACACATCCATATACACACACCAAAACTTATTTCTCCCTATAAGCATTATTTAAAAATAGCAAATCTGTAATTGTCCGTATATTTTTTAATGGACTTTTTTGTTTTTAAATTTAAGTACTGTGGATTTTGTACTAAATAAATTTAAAAAAATGAACATTAAAAAAACCTTCTTTTGGAATGAACATTAAAAAAAGGAGCAGACTTAATATTAACGTAAAATTGTTTACTTACTACATCAATTTATCATATTTAACACATTAATACGGATGTAAAGAAATATGAAAAAACACTTGTGGGACAGGGTTCCACACATCTAGTTATAGGTAAGTACTCTGTCGTAATAAGTTTTGTATGATTTCTTGCATTCGTATGAAAGTGTCGAATAAGTTAAGGCAGCAAAATGCCTATGTTATTTTTTTAATTTTTTTTTTATGTATAACTAAACCCGCATTTGACCTCGATCTCGCCTTATGGTAAGCGACGATGAGGTCGACGATGGAGCATGCGGGTCCAGTAAATGCCTATTCACTCTGGCCTTGAAGATCCCAAGGTTGTAGGTTTCGGGAAATACAGACGCCGGCAGGCTGTTCCATTCCTTAGCCGTTCGCATAATGAACGAAGAAGCAAACCGCTTCGTACGAGCAGATGGGATATCAACAACATAAGGATGGAACCCCTCCCCGCGCCTGGTAGTCCGAAGGCGGAATGGAGATGCTGGAATTAGGTCGTGCAATTCCGATGCGCACTCTCCGAAATGTATCCTATAAAATACCGATAGACAGGCAACCTTGCGCCGATGTTCCAGACTTTGCAGTCTAGCCTCCACCAGCGATTCGTCACCTATAAGGCGCTTAGCGCGTTTCTCCACTGAAATTATGTTAGGTTTACTTAATGTCTATGGTCTTTAATTATAGTTCAAAATAATTAGGTATATCCCTTTCATCATAAACGGAATATCATTGTTAAATAATTGGATTTATGCTATTTTCTTAACAACATAAAACTAAGTGCAAAATTACGTTTTCTGTCGTTGTGAATTTTTATCGACAGGCGGTTTTGAGTTATGAGTTTATGACTGACTATTATAATTATTATTCATACTAATTCAAGTTAATTGTTAAGACCGTGAGTCAATAGAGATTCTTATCGCGTTTTTTGTCGTTTTCAATTAATTCTATTAAGTTTTTTTATAATGCTATTAAATTAAATAGTAGTTTGAGATAAGTAAATAACGTACCTTCATACGTAGCGTTCCAGTTTGAATTTAGTTAGATATATTTTAACTAATTTTTATTAATTATTAAATAAAGGGTGTAACAAAAGAATCCTACACTCCCTAAAGGGGGGGGGGGGGTCTAATATCCATAACTGAACCTTTTTTACAATGGGGCCAACTCTGAAATCGTGAAAAAAAAATCAGCTGTTTCATACATTTCGATCGTTTAAGTAAGTATTGAAAAAACAAAAGTTATAGAATATATCGAATAAGTACTCCCTAGATTTTGGAAACCACTGAATTGATTTTAATCAGACAAGTCTATTAAACTTTTGAATTAAATTGCTATAAGTATCAATGTTTGAAATAAAAAACCGTAAGTACTTTTTTACCTATCTAAATTAGATCAAAATGACATGGATTTATCTCTCATTTCATTCATGTAAAATCGGATCATAGTTGACGAGATATGGACATACAATCTTATCTTATCTTATGATGGGGGCCGGGAATAACCCAGCGGCACTTCGAACCTTGAGGACCTTTTGTGCCTATCCCATTTTACACACTGGTCATCTCAGTGTGCAGGTTTCCTCACAATGTTTTCCTTCACCGTTAGAGCAGTCGGTAAATTCACGTAAGTCTTCAAAAAATACGAAACTTATTGGTACATGGCAGTGCACGGTTTCGAATCCGGACCTCCGGCATGGGAGTCCGGTGCCACTGTGCCACCGAGACGCTCTTAAAATGGACATACAAACTGACAGATGGCCGTTTGGTGTCGTGTTAAAAAAAATCCACATAATTACGTCACAAACAACTGTTACCGCGTCGCCATGGCGACGGCGTTCCATAATTAAAACTAAATTCGCGCGCATTAGACGTTCAGAATCATGTGCTAATTGCGCTAGGGTTGCCACCGCCATGCCGCCCAGCGCTGCAACTAGGATGAGGCAGCAGGGCCACAGGCCAGGGGGCGCAATTCTTGATAATATCACAGTGTAAGGGAAAACGCACCATTGCTTTTAAGATTTCAAAGTACACATGAATATGAACAATATACGAGTAGGTAGTTAGTTAATTCGTATAAAAATTGATTTGAGGAAAAACATTCAGAGATCCGCTCTAAAGATTTAATTAGTCAGCTCTACCATTACTAATTTTGCTTAGCCGGGATCGACAGTGGTACAAAGAAATTGATGTCACGCCACCAAGTGATTCTTGGAGTCCCTGAGTGTTCTGTCCCCCTTTGGCAAATGCGACTACAGCAAAAGAAATAACCCTAAAGGGCCACCAGTAGTCTCTCGAAATTTAAAGGGCGCAATAACTTTCCCAAGGACGATCCGCTCAACGTTCGATATTTGTATATAGGTAGGTATATATCGTTTTCGAAATTAGTCCCTTTGTAAATTGTTGACACATTGGTATAGACACGAATAAAAATGTGCGAGCGTAAAAAGAGAATCCGTAGCGCTCGAGTTTTGAATTTCAAACGTGCTAGAATCGCCAGGCTGGATGGTAAAAGATTCTCGTAGCGTTCGACATGCAAAAGTCGAGCGCTATGGATGTCTTGTTACGCTCACATATTTATACAAACAAACGCCTCGAAATCGACATTCAACTGCGAGAATCGTCTTCCTATAGTCTTTTTCACATAGGAAGGCACGTAGAACTTTTACAAAAACCTAAATATAATACGAATTCTCAGTTATGAAAGTCGGAAATTCCCCTCTATGTACTCTCTGTGACTCAGCCGATACTAATCGGAAAATTTCCAACTTTCATTAGTGAGAATCCATGTTTTGTTAAGGTTTTTAAGAAAGTTCGACGTGCCTTTCTATGTGAAAAAGACTATAGCCGCCAGTGACCCTAGCTCCGGCACTGGGGAGCCCGTCGAGGACGCCATGCGAGCCTGACAAACGACTTTGATCAATCACGTCAGGCCCTCGTGGGCTCGGCCAACCCTGGCCGCTGCGACGAGATTTATACTTGTGGCAAGCTGAGATAACAGAATTAGGAGACTGATATTTTTCTGTGATTATTTAAAAAAGAGTGAACGTCAGAGCTGTTGACTAAACCTATGTATTTAATTATCCAGACTTGAAGAATTTGTTCATGGTCGATTTAAAATTTAGCCGTATTATACTACTAAAACGTCGTTTTACGTTTAGGTCCCCCGCTTCTTTAGGTTTTATACAGTGTAAGTTTTTGAAGACGATTGTAGATTTTATTATCATTAGACCCATAACATATGTGTGTATTTTTAACGTTAACGTAACGTTAACATAACGTTTTCTGTGTATTTTTTGTGTACAATAAAGAGGCTACAAACAAACAAACAAACGTATCAATAAGTATTAAAGTAACGTATTAATTACTGCGTTAAAATGAAAAATATGTAATTTTTAGCGACCTTAATTGAAATTTTTGCACATTATATTTAAACGTGCTCGATAAAATACCTCAAAATTGGTAATGCTAAAAAAAATTAAGTATATATTAAATTCTAAGTGTAAATTTAAAAAAAACTGTCATCAATAAGCTTTAATAATACCTATCCAATCCACACACTTCACAATACATTCTATGTAAGTATATTGTATGTAACATCTGCTTATTTCTATACACAGTGGTGGCAACCCTAGGTCCGAAGGCGCCACACGGTATTTGCGAACGTCGATGATAATCTCCAAGCGATTTTTGGCCATATTTCTTAGAAATAATTGCGAGGGATATTCCTGTACCATTTTGGAGGGATTCTCCTGTGTTTTTGTAGGGATCTCTGGTGGAAATGTGTTGATGAAGCAGTAGGTTTTATAGCGGCTTCATGATCCTAATTCATAATCCGACTGATTATTTTAAACGGCATTCTTGCTTCGGTCTTTAATTTACAGGTGAATTTTACTAACTAACTAACAAATTTCTACTAACTTGCAATTCTGGAAAACTTTTCCGGATAAATCCGGAAAATTGAATTTGGACTTTTTTTTGGAGACCAATGCGGAATAATACCATTTGTAAAATGATACTAGCTTAATATAATAGGTTACCTTAGTTATATTGTGATATGTAATAGTTTAACTACTATACAATAGTTTAACTACTATAATGGCGAACTACCTATCGGCATACAAACCTTTCAAGGTGTTGCCTAATGGGATACAGTTTATATACCTACTATGTTGTATGTATTAAACAATTTTTTTTTTTAAATACTTAATTTTTGGAATTGTTTTTCTAAATGCTCTTCTATTTCTATTTCTAATCAATATTATTCATATATACTATTAATTTTGTAGGTAAGTTTTACACGGGTTTAACCTATTTCCTATTTCTGCAAAGCAGCAATGCTTGCATTACTGTGTGTCGGTTTGAAGGGTAAAAGAGCCAGCGTAATTACCGGCACATGAGTCCATCTTAGTCCCAAAGGTTAGCATCGCTTCGAAAACCTTCTAATAACATATAGAAAGTAGCTATTATTTAAGTTCTACTGTACGATACAAATATGGAAATAACAATAAGTTTTCATACAAAACTGATTGAATAATTAATAGTGACAAGTTTTTTAAAAACAACTGCATTACAACACTGAAAAACTTTCTCGCACATTTTCACCATAACTTTTTAAATTTACAAGCCAATTAAAATAAAAAATGGGATGCATGCACCCCCTGCTTCGCCACCCCTTTAATTATGATTTTTTTGCATTTTTTAATGATAATAAATTCGCGGTCTGCGGCTCGCGCTCATAACACTTATTATTCGTTTTCCGTACATTGTCCATTGGGGGACAGTTATCACCTTAACAAGTATGAAGATGTACAGCATGGTAAAAAGGGGGAAAAATCAAATGCAAATTAAACCTAGGTTCAGGCTACAGGCTGCCCAAATGAGACTTTTTTTTAATAATACACATACATAGATAATAATTATGGTAATATTAAAATTATGAAAGTATCCAAACCGTTCGAGTCGTAATATTGATGTCTTTAATTTGCATTTGATTTTTTTTACCAAGCTGTACTTACTGAGCGTCGGTGGCGTCGTGGTCCGAGTTCGAAACCAGGCATTGCCATGTACCAATGAGTTTTTAGGTGTTTTCGAAAGACTTACGTACATTTACCGACTGCTCTGACGGTGAAGGAAACATCGTGAGGAAACCTGAATACTGACATAACCAATGTGTGAAATGGGGAAGGCAATGGCAAACCCATTAATTCTGCCAAGAGAACCGTTCTATGTGATTAAATCCTTAGAATGATCACGACCCTCAGCAATGAGGAAAACGACTTAGAAGAGAGAAGAGTACTTAACATGGGGAAATTGTTACAATCATAAAGGAAGGAACGCCTTCCCCTAGGACTAGGAGTCTTTAGGGGAGACATTTTTTTTTCATCCATGGTTACAGTTGCTTGCTTATCGTATGGTTAGTGGCCAACCTATTTGTCAAGAGTTGTTCAGGCCGCCCGTAGGCCTCTGACATGGCTTAAAGACTGGTGTCGAACGACAACAACCGCGACCGACTGCTTCCGCGGCACGGAGGAGCTCAGATGAAATATGCCACTAGCGGTCACCTAGGTACCGACCGCGCCAACAACACTTAACCTGCACGATCACTTTAGGACCATGCTCGCAACTAGGCTACGAGCTCCTCGTTACATACATCAGTGAGACCTATAGATACATATTTCAAGGGATTTTTAAGAACGTTTTTATATTAACATTTGTAATGTTTTAAACATTACCAATACCTATTCATCATAAACCAGTCCAACTAGACTAAAATGCCAGTGCTAGGAGGGCTCCATACAATGGACCAAAGGGGATTCTATCGGCGATCGACGCTTGCACCGCAGTCTCGTACCAAGCCTTTGAGTCATTGTTGCTCTAACTGAACGTAACACTTCAATAATGACTTTACGAGCACCTAATCAAGATCACAAAATTTTAGTAATGAGATCTTCCGAGAAATGGAAATTTCTAAACTGAATATTTTTCAGAAAAAAAGCGAACATGTGTTTCTATCTGATCTGTTAAGAGGGTGAAAAATCGTGAAATGTTCTCCCGCCATAAAATCAAAATAAGGTAAAATTAAGAAATGAAATTTTATATTCCTTATCGGATAGTCCATATGAATGTTTGCATAAATTTTTTTTGGAAAATTTATATATATGAAGAAATTAACAATCGAAATTTCACGATTTAACAGAAAAAACAGAATTATAATACTTTCCATAAAGGTAGATACGAGTACTTAATATACTTGTGAAATTGCTCATCAATTTGTATGGAATTTTAGACATTGCAAAAGCTATTGAATAAAACATGAAATACTGTAACAAAAATAAAAGTTGATTAAACCTATTTCATTACCTACATTTTACGTAAAGTATAAAATAAAATTCAAAAAGTAAAAGATCGATTAGTGTAATGGAATTAAAATTAAATGGGAATGAATAATAAACCAATAAATATACATAATCAATTTAATGGCAAATTGAATAAATATGTGGCATATAAGGCATTTTAGACACTTCAAACTTTTCAATCGTGCAAGCGCAGACTCTAGCCAGAGTCTAGAGCATGCAACGAGTTTTCAATGACGCGCGATTACCTCGTTCATTTGTAGACGAAATACATGAAGCACCCCCAACGTTCCTTCAAAAGAGATCCCGGCACAAATTGAACGGCAACCGTATCCAAACGATACGGAACACAAAAAGCCAACTGGTTAATGAAAAAACTACACGCAGTCAATATTTGATGAGAGCCAATTTAAATGTTCGTCCACTTGTAGACATCGGCATAGTTCGTCGTGACTAGCGCTGCGCCCGTGTGTGGGGGGCACCGCCCGCCAATTTCCCGAAAAAAGAAAAAAGGAAGAAAAATAAAAATGGCGCTTACCGACGCGCCCGTGTGTGCGTCGAAAAAATGCAGATATAATGCGAGTAATAATAATAATAATAGGCGATCGGCCGCGCTCCGGCCGCCCGCCCCCACCCAATTTTCATTCAAATGTGCTTGCTTTTTTAAAACTATTTTTCTCCCGATATTTTTTCGGGATTTCCATTAGCAATGCAGTCGGATAGTTGTGTTGCCAGCTCTGAATAAGTGCTATGTCCACGCACTTTTTGTGCGGTTGTCTAGCGAAGATAGCAGATTTTATTAAAAGTTAAGCAGACTTTTGTGACTATACTCGCTCGCGTCATGTTTTGAAAAGTTTAAGCTTTCAAAAGTTTTTAAAACTTTTTATAAGAAACCTGTTTGGTACATTTATCAATGGAACCGAAATAACTAGCTCAATCTAATGGAAATCAAAAGACGAGAGACTTAACTTACCTAGAGATTTATGAAATTCATACAAAGAATAAAAATACTTAACTTTTTTGTTAAAATATTTCTTTGAAGGTGTTGAAAAATGCATTCACTGGAAATGGAAAATGTTCTGTAAACAAGTACGCGATTTCGCGATTCAAGAATCGGACAGCTGCGAAGTTAATTTTAGTTCTTAAAGGCAGGCTCGCTACATTAACATGCCGCTTGTTCAAACAGAAACACGTTTGCTGATTAATTTCGTTGAAAAGCAAAAAAAAACTGAAAAAATGCTCGACATACGAGTAGATCCGTGGAGTGGAACGTAAAAAGCGCGCACGTTCCTACGACAGAATACGACATGACATTCAATTTAAACTCCGACGGACCACGTTCTATAATTAACATAATGTACTTTTTCTCCTTTTTACACTTCCCGTTTGACACTCCATCACTCATGGAAATTCCATTTTCAATGCTGTTATATGAGGGGTGGGGTGCGGGGTGGTCTTTGCATCCGCGCAATGGACATGGCGGTTTCGGGGCGCAGGGGTGGTCGAAAAAAAGATTGTTAAAAAGGCTGCCCCCGCCGCGGCGGTGTGTGAATGCGTGTGGGTAAAAAAGCGCTCACTAATCGATACTATAGATTCTGAAGCAAGTAGGTTGCTCCGATTGGTCGGCACGGAATCGGTTTCGCATTTTTCCGAAAGCCTAACGAAGCGTTGAATGTTTAGTCTTTAGTCTTTCGGCCTTTCGGCGCAATTGCGAGTTCTTTCAGCCAGGCCGGCTGTCGTCTTTTTACGGAGCCGGCTCGCTCGCCGGTCAACACTTGAGAATTAAGGGCGCTTATTCGCACTTAACTTTGTCCTCGTTTTACTTTATACATTCCTCTGGTCCACGTGTTTTGTAAAGGCCGGGAAGAGAGTGTACTTCTCGTAGGAGCTGTAGCTGTAAGTGTATGCCGTAGACAATTTGTTACTTGTAACGTGGTGTTGAAGTAACTTTCAATCTTCTACTGTCTTTGTAAGAACTTAAGAAGAACTTTCTAAGAAGAAGTTTTGAGTACTAAGAAGTTTTAAGTACTTACATCCATCCTAGTTTTCGAGTTGATGAAGACACTTGAAGCACAAAAGTCACGATTCATTTTAATGTAATGGAACCTAAACTTGCTTGTATGTTAGTAGCAAACTTTCCTACATTTCTTTTCAAACAACACGTTATTATAAGTATGTCTTAATTTGGTAGTCTTGGAAAATTCGTTCGACTCATCGAGCTCATTTAGGAAGGATAGGTGAAACAAAAACAATGTGTTAAGCTTAGTTTTGAACACGCATTGCGGTTTAAATACAGGGTAGGCCAAACAATAATAATTTTTTTTGTAGAAAGTTATAACACTCAGATCGAGTCAAACACTTCGCATTTTAATGTTTTAAACAGTTAATAAACGCATAAAAATATTTTAGATGATTATGTTGTGTCGTGCCGGCCATAAAGCACCACTTCCAATGCACCACCCCAACTCTTCCCGTGGGTGTCGTACGAGGCGACTAAGGGATTTAGTGGATACTATTTTATCACGTTGGTCCACCAAATCTTACGGCGAAAAGTGGGAACTACCTGTCGGTGGTTCCTCTGTCTACCCCCTCGGGGATTATGGAGACAAAATATCCATATATTTTGTGTTGTAGACGTGACTTTATGTAGGTATGTGAAAAAATATATTTGGTGTTGCGCGTAAGATTTAGCTATCGCGGTAAAGCTGCACTATTTTCAAAGTCACCTTCCCTTGATCCGAATAAAACTAATGTTACTTAGAGACTATCATACAGTTCGTGAGTTTTTAGAAAAGGCTTGAGACCTCGATTACTGATAGCGAGACGTCAATGTCTAAGGCTGTAGTAAGACAGAGACAGAGGCTGATTTTGCCCGGTACCCGAAATCCCTTCTAAAAGCTCACAGACTGTATGTCATGTAGACCGTAAGATCTTAGACCGTAGGTCACTTAGACCATGTACGAGTAATACAACTTAGACCGTGAGTCCTTAGATCTTAAATCACTTAGATTCACTTATGGATCGAATTTTTAATTGGAAATTAGAATCATTTTTATTACTGTTATAATGTGTATCGTTGTACTGAAAAATTGACATGTAACTTGTTTGTTATTAATAAAGATATTGTATTGTACTGTAGATCCTAAATTCCTTCTTAGACCGTAAGAAACTTAGGTAGACCATGAGTCCTTAGGCCCTAAATAAATTATAAGAACAAACTCACTTCATTCTTGAGGTTGACGAGTTCGTGCTGCTGCCGTAGACCGTAAGTCCTTAAATAGTTCCTAAGCAACATACACACAGATGGAGCGTGAGTTCTTAGACGGCAAATAGTCAGCACTAGACCGTAAATAACTTAAAATTGGAACAAGAACTCACCTCATTCTTGAGGTTGATGGGCTCGTGCTGCGGCCGGGGCGGCGAGTGCCGACCCCCCTCCGCACCCTCCAACATATCAGCCTCGCATCCCGACTCGTCTGTGGACAAACAGCAATCTTAGTACACTATCCTTATGGCTCGTCACCACGAGGGCCATGATGGGCGATTACAGGCACGCACGATCTTGTAGAGGGCTTGATAATCGGTCATTTAACCGACGACGAAAAACCGATGGCAATCCATGGTATGGTGTGCGGATGATCGTGCCACACGATCGCCCAACATGGCCCATGGTAATCGCCCATCGTATAGTTAGAGTTACGCCAAAGATAGAGGTTTGGAACCCTATACCAACTTTATATTGGTTAGAACCGTGAACTCGAACTAGTGGCGTAATTTCCTCCTTTACAAAATCTCTGGATACAAAGTTAAAGATATTTTGAGATTTTGTAAGTCTGAAGAGGTAATCGTTTGCATGACAAACAAAATTAACCATCGTTGCAATGGGTATCATGTTGCTTGATATAAGTTGTAAACAAAGTCAGACAGTTCTCAATACTGAGTGTGTTGTTAGATAAATAAGTTAACCTACTTACTTAATTTTATTCTATCTACCGGATAAGGTATGTCGGATACCTTATCCGGAATCCAGATTCTAAAATCAGAAAGATCCGCAAGGTAGAAAAGTTTGTTCGAGATGCGCCTTAAACATGTCCGGTAAAAGAAATTATTTCTCATAAGAGTACCTATAAGATAAGATAAGGCCGCCTAAATTGTACTTCACTCTTTTTTTTTCTATCTCTTGTTTGTTGTTTTCTATTTGTGCAATAAAGTGTATTTTACTTTACTTACCTATAGTTCCCTTATGAGAAAATTTAAACTAATGACTTGAGTATAAACAAAACAATTCGAAAGAATATTTCCAGCGAGTCGAAAGTTAAATTTAGATGAACGCCCTCAAATATTCAAACAAAGTCTCAGTTCCAGAAACGTCTACAGCATAAACATACAGGATTCAAGTTCAAAATTGCGAAATCTCGGAGGAAGAAATCAATTTTCCGGCTCTATGTCTACAGCAGTTGTGATGAAAACTTTCCGAACGCCGCCGGTGAAGCCCGAAGCGTCGCGGAACTCGGAAGTTGGAAAGAAAAGAAACGACGCATGCACGTGTCGTCGACCTACCCCAACGTGGCTCGGGAACTAGGTCAAGACCTGTCCCGACCGACTCCACGGAGGAAAACTCCCTTTTTGTCTGGCACGGGTAGACGGGAAAGTGCCGCGTGAAAGTTGCTTTATCGATTACTGATAATGTTGTGATAGTGGGTTCTATGTTGACTGGTCTTTATGTAAAGCAGAAATGTAACTGTCGAGTTAAACATGACAACGTGACCGGGTGTTTTTTGCAATATTTTGTTCAGTCACAGTCGAATAACTCGCCCTATATAGTCATACCCGGTGCAATCTTTGGAGGTACAAAGTTAGATATCAAAATAGAGGACGTGTCCGTTAGTTAAGTTTTAAAAGCAGAATCGAACACAGATTGTTTGTATTCTTTTTAATCCCCGATTGAAACAGTTTGTAAGTATGTCGAGTATACTTGTCTGTTTGTCTGTGACATCATATGCCAATATGGAGATCATGTTTAAAAGTAGTTTTGTTTTTAATTTAACAGAGGATTTTTAAGGAGAGTATTCTTATCAAAATGTCATGTCTGATTCTGTAGTTTCCAAGATGTGTACCATTTTCGGCATTCGTAAGTTATGAATTATTATCGCTAGGCCATGAATTAATGGTAAAAAAAAGTAATTTACGCATTAATGAAAATCAGCGCTGTGTGTTTACACGCAAGTGTATTCACTCAAGCATTAGCTGAGCCAGGTGCCTATTGCCAATTGTGTTATGGAGTGAACTAAATATGTATTATTCTTTTTTTTGTGGCAGTAAGGTGTTTATTCTTTCTTTCTTTCTTTCTATTAAGTCTTCGCGGTTTCGTCACATTTTTTGGAGGTCAGACGTTTAGGAATGTAAGAGTACTAACGCCTTTAGCAGACTGTAGCGATTTTGAAACGGAATTGGACTTAGAAATCAAGGAATCAAGCAAATCGAAAAAAACCATTTATATGGGTTCGGTTCGATTCCATTTCAAAATATCTGTGGTGTAATGTTATTTTGCACTGAGGCACATAAATGAAATTCCCGTTATACTATCAAGAGCAAATGCTTCACGTAAACGTAAACTATGTTACTGTTAATGTGCAGAGTAATTTACATATGTATTCTTTATAAGATAAGATAAGATTTATTGTATAAAAGTTTAGGTAAGAATTACAAATATTGCAGATATAGTTGCATAAACATGTCACACTAAACTTTACTTTTACAGGCATATACACCGAATTCACAAATTAATAAAAACATACATTTATACAGATTTTGAGAAGAAACAATAAAGAAAAAGATAATGTCAATAATATTAAATTTACAAAATGTTAATAATAATCCAATTAAAATATAAATATACAATCAGCAATGAATTACCGTTTATCGTTCAAAAATTCCTTCACGCTATTATTTATTGGCAAAGTTAATAGTAGGGTTTTTAGCCTAAGAAACTGTTTTTAAATAGGATGGTACTACACTTAGGATAATAATGTACAGTGAGTAGTGAGTCTGTATTGTTTATTAGATAAATAAAGATCTTTTAAAACAAAAATGCTTCCCAGACGTCTATGCACTTCCATTCAATGCAGTGTCATAGTTCGTGAATTAAACAATCTTATCTAAACACAACCTACGTGCCCATCGAGGCACTGCACTTGTAACGATGTCGACTTCATCGTCCATATCAACCTCCTTGCCATCAATTTCAACCTCATCGTTAGCTCATCTCATTTCGTGTTGGCATCTTCATTTCTTCATTTAAATTCAAATCATGTTCCCATTCCATTTCTAAATTTCATTATTCAATTAATTTCATTGTTTTATTTGTATTTTCACTTTTTCTCTGTATTTTGTCTCGAACGGACGTTTCCCCGTTCACTTTTATTTCCTACTACTACCTATTTTCTATGTTACTGTTTTCTGTGTTCTTTTCCTTAAAATTTAATATTTATTACCAAGTTCTTCTATTACTTCATCTGCACACTGTCCTAGAACCTTGCTAGCCGGCATCTAGAGGACAGACTGTAGCACACTCAAATCAACTTCGTGCCGAGCAAAACGGAACTTTAACGACCCCCACAGACTAAGACACCACCGATCATTGTTCCGCAAATAGCCTATGCCTAAGCAACACGAACCGATGCCAAAACCTAGCAGGCCGTCGAATATGATTGCTCCTAATGCGACGGGCGGTGGAGGGGTGGCTGGTGTGAGGGGGGAGGAGAGGTTACTGCGTCGCGCCGTGTTTCTGACCGAACAGTAAGTCTGGCTTAATCCTATCGGAAACGCGGGCCCCCATTGAAGATCGGCAAAGGATCCACTCGGGGTGGCATGTGACGATGCGTCTCAAGATTTCCGGGTTTTCCCGGCCTATTTGGATGGCCCGTGCTTTGTGCATCAAAGGGTGAGAGTTAGAGAGACTTGTGTTTTCATTTTGTAAGTTTAAAAAAATATGAAAAACTGTAAACACAACGCACAAACGTAAGTAAACACAAACACAAACACAATATGTATCACAGGTTATTAGTGCAATTTATTTATTTCTTTTTGGCAAATTATTACCTAAATTCTTCACATAAGTATTTAATCTATCTGATGTTTAGTTTTTAATTTTAATTAATTATTATTTTTACCCACTTTCACTATCGCTCCCACTAACATCTTGGGATAAGGGGGGAAATAAAAAACAGCACTGCATATTTGGTACCCGAGTATCTCAGCATTTGCTGACTTTCCCCTCGTTTGCCAAATATACATTATATATAGTGCTTTGGTATAGTGCTTTGTACTATAATTTTAAATTTTAAATTTATACGAGTATTTGGCAATAAATGTATTTCTATTTCTATTTATTTCTAAGTAAAGCACAATACTCCCGTTATTTATTTAATTCATTCTTGCATCCGCTTACATTGTATTTAAAAAAACTCCATCACACAAAGGTTGCCTGGAAGAAATAGCTTAAAGCTATAAGGCCGCCAATTCTTCTGTCCTGTATTTTTGTCCTGTGTGGAATAAAGAATAATTATATTGTATTGTATTGTATACTCGCATGTGTAAAGCACAATATGTACGAGATGCTTAGTAAGGAAATGATATCATCATATCTCCTGATCACAGAACCTATACCACACTCCATAAACACTCACATATACTCAACCTCACAGACAAGCAAACAAGAAACGCGTCAGACAATTTCCACTGGGATTCTTTTCATTTGTATAGAATTGTCTTTTTTATTAAAACGAGGTATTTTTTTAAAAAATACCTCTGTTTAAAAAAATATATTGTAATATGTAACTTGTAACTATGTAACTTTATATTTGGCTGTATATGTTTATGATATATGTGTAGTTTTAAGTTGTTAAGTTCTCTAAAATTTCTGTCAAATCTGACACGTTTTGAAAAAATCTTTCGCTAAAAAACGCTACAGAGAATCTGAAAATTCCGAAAAGCCTTTGTAAATAAAACGATGACTAATGATAGGACAGAAACGTAACTGACGAGTTAGAGAAGTGGAATGTTTGTTTTGTGCAGAAAAGGATATAGGTGAACCTTACAACCATAACTTATGAATCTTTGGACTTATCCGGCAATAGCTCCGCTAGTGCAACCGGCCATGCATCTAGGCGGTTGGCAGAGGGGGGACATTACAAATTAATAGCACAAAGACCGACCGCAGATCGCCGCTGCGAAAATTTACAGGCACCAGACACTTATAGTGCACTGCGGACGGCGGCGAATATTATGTTAGAGATATTGGTCAATACACGAACTCATCAGATTGTGTAATCAGATGAGTTCGTGTATTGACCAATATAATATTATATATAACATAATAACACACACACAATTGAAATTGAAAACGTTTATGTTAACGTTTTTGTGTTTTGTTTACGTTGAACAATGCATCCCCACCACCCCTTATTATTGTTATTTTTGGTCTTTCTTTCAAATTTTGTCAGTTTTATATTATCCCATGTTATGTTACATGTTCATTTTCAGTTCAAGAGATCTGTCCTCCGAGATACAGGAACTTCCTAGTTGGGAGGTCAGCGTTTATTGTAACTTTTTGCTCACTAATTTTATTTAGTTTAATTTCTTGTATCTTGTAATTCGCTAATTTTATTTAGTTTAATTGAAATCTTACCGCACAAATAAACTTATTCTTATTCTTATCTTCGTAAATAAAGAAGATTCTATGGACTGTTTTTGTGACACGTGATATGGATGGACACAGCTTTAAAAGTGAGAAACAGGAGGGAAGTCCTCAAAATCAGACTTGAAAGACCACGTTTAGGCATCAAGAAAGTGTGCACATACGAGTAACTTGTACATATAACTTGTTTCAAAGTAAGTAAAGTAAAATACACTTTATTGCACAAATATAAAACAACGTTAATTTAGGCGGCCTTATCGCTAAGAGCGATCTCTTCCAGGCAACCTACGGGCAGAGGAAATGATTTCGTGAAAGAGGTAGTAGGTGTGCAAGCATTATGGAAAACGTTATATAAGAGATTTTTATAAATTATGTATTATTAATACTTGCGGCTGTTGGTACTTGGTGAAACTTGTAGTACATGGTTAGACTTAAATAATGTACTGTATCACGGGTTTATTATACGAGTATATAACAGTATATTATTTAAGTCTAATCATATTTATTATTAATTAATAATTATTTTTAGTAATTTACTAAGAGACAAAATTGTGCGGTATGAACCACTGCTGTCTGCTTTATACCTATAGATGACTTATCCAAATGGAATCATTTGAAGGACCGTGAATGATTCTCGTAGTAAGGGAGAGGGGAATTCAGTTGGGATATAAGTTTAGAATATAGTGTAAATGTTTTGTTTTGTTTTTAGACCTTAGTTAAGCTGGTATAGATGTCGTCGCGTTGTCTATGACGTTACACGGAGAAAGGGTTGACTAATTTGAGCCCAGCGGGGTAAGTCGCTATAGCTCAGTTGGTTAGAGCAATGCCACGGAAAGGCAAGTTTGTTTTCACCCTTTTGCTAATTTATTTACTATGTCTAGCATGTCGAATTGCTTAATAAACAAAAATGAGACCTTAGTTGTTGTGAGACTGGGAAAGAATCAGTGGGAAATTACAAGATCGGTGACCTGATTACCTGAGAGTTCCTTACCTGAGACTTCCTCACGATGCATCGCGATGTTTTAAACTTACAAAATGAGAATTGGAAGTAGTGTTTATTCTTAAACCGCTAAATTATTTTTAAATGTTGTAGGGAAGCAGACGTACTAACAGACCCTATGGAAAATGGTCGCCGTCACCCATAGATATTTCACCTCCCGAAAATATTGAGAGAAGGTTTTCGATGCACTGCTAACCTTCTTAGGTAGAATTCCTCATGTGCCGGTAATTACGCTGGATCTATTACCCTTCAGACCCTTTTAACCTACCAACCGTTATGCGGCAAAAATAGGTAAGAAGATGGTAACTCCCCGAGCGACTCAGCACCAAAAGGTCTACCACTTTCAAAGTAAATATTTATACATACGAAAGAAATCCTATTTCCATAGCAATTACCAAAGGAGTACGTCGGTATATCTCAGCCGCGGGAGCAGGGATATCAGACTGGGTTTCTTTCTGGGAGCGACTGACGCGCATTTTTCCCAAAAGTCATTTGCGACCTATCAAACACATTTTGGCGTTCCTACCGTTCGTGTGGGCGATGTCCCGATGTTAGTATAGTGGAATATGCATCAAGCTATACTCTGTGGAACCCTGTCCCAATACATTTTTGTCACGATTTCTTGACGTTCGTATGAAATAATCAAATTAATTAAAGCGACAAAGTACCCGTAGTAGTAGTAGTTAGTAGTAGTAACTAACTTGTTGCTCACTAATTTTATTTAGTTTAATATAACCTATGCTTAAGGCTAGGACGCCGGACTCCCGAGGTCCGGGTTCGAAACCATGCAATGCCAAGTACCAATGAGTTTTTCGGATTTTTACCGACTGCTCTAACGGTGAAGGAAAACATCGTGAGGAAACCTGCATGTCTAAGGAAATAAAAAGTTTTCGAAGGCGTGTGAAATCCACCAATTAGCACTGGGTCCGTTCGGTGGATCATGGGGTAACCACTTGTGCAAGGGGAGGCCTGCGCCCCAAGAGTGGGGACATTAATAGGCTTGTGATGCTGATGATGATGATGATGATGCTTAAGTTCCTACTTGTGTATGGACTATGAATAATTTGTCATCATCTTTGTCACCCCTGATGTAATAGCCAGTGTACATTAGTGCTATTTGATTTCCTTTCGCTATACCAGATTCAGTCAATCAGCACTATAATAGGCAGACTGGGAAGATGACAGACTTCTCCGAAATCTAAGTCTGGAAACGCAGCAACATTTGACCCGATAACTTGCACCCCGGGGGTGGCAGGGGGTGGCTGATGCGTTAGGGCACTCGACCCACGCACCACCGGCCTAGGGAAGGGGGGAATGCACACTTAGGCGGGTGGGCTGAGGCTGGCTGGAGATCGATGTTAAGAATTAGATTTTGTTTGGCAGCTCTATAGAGATTAGTAAATTAGAAATATGTTAAAAAAAATACACTAGCAGGATTTGATTTGAAATTTGAGACACAGAAAAGCGTTTTTAGTAAAGTAATGTTTAATGCTAAAGAAACAAAATCTAGGAATATTCTAACACGTTAACTGTTGGAAAAAACTTAATCTCTCTGGTGTCATCCCTATCTAAAGCCTGGCGTAGAAAGAGATAGCATGTATTTTAACGAAAACTTTAAGGACGTGTCGTGCAACTGACGATGAATCTAATAAGAATAGACGGGTATTCTATCATAGATAGAGTATTGTGCAGGATGTTTCGAAACCGTGCAGTGCCATGTACCAATGAGTGTTTCGTATTTTTCGAAGACTTCTGTACATTTACCGACTGCTCTAACGGTGAAGGAAAACATGATGAGAAAATATGCACTGAGATGACCAGTGTGTAAAATGGGGTAGGCACAAAAAACCTCAAGGGTCGAAGTGCCGCTGGGGTTATTCCCGGCCCCCTATCATAAGATAAGATATGATATTGTGCAGATAGATCCTGTGAACTGCATTTCTGCTAACAAATACAGCCCACATGACAGGCATACAATCGACAGGCTTAGAGAACTAAAGACTGAAGCGGGAGAGAAAAAAACACGACCGATTGTATTATTTTAACGGCGCTTTGGCGCCGAACACCCGAAACGAAAGAGTTCCAACTCTTTTGTTCCCTTTTCTATTCCGTTCCAATATCATTCGCGGAAGCTTTAACGAATGCCTCTCTACAAAAGTAAGCGGACAAATTGCTTCTAAAACAACAAAAGCCGACCGGAAAAATTCACAATCGCACCGAATCATTAATCTCAGAAACAAATGGAAATCGGCCGACATCTGCTATACTCGGCTCGGAAAAAAATGGCCGCCATAGTCGACAGTTGTCACGTTATTCTCGACGGGATTAATTAGAAATGCGATTAAAAGCAAACAAAACAGGGAATGGTGAACTTAAATTAATGAAAAATTACCACCCTCCGCGAACACTCGTCAACTCTTTTTTTAACGGGGTCGCTCCCGCGCATTAAGCGGCTTTAATTTGAATTCGAAATTAGAATTACGCGCGCTTTATAATTATTGTTTTTTTTTTTCTGGCCAGCAGTTGATTTCTAATTCTAACGAGCGTGGTTTATAACTCTGCAAAAACGAATATATTCTCTAAAAGGTTCAGATATTCAGTTAAACATACAAAGTCTCCCCAACAAGCAAAATATTTTTTTTTATTGACTACCAAACCCGCATTTGACCTCGATCTCGCCTGATGGTAAGCGACGATGAGGTCGACGATGGAGCATACGGGTCCAGTAAATGCCTATTCTCTCTGGCTTTGAAGATCCCAAGGATGTAGGTTTCGGGAAATACAGACGCCGGCAGGCAGTTCCATTCCTTAACCGTTCGCATAATGAACGAAGAAGCAAAATAGTCGAATAAGAAATCGGTTACTCACATAACAATCGTAAGAAAATCGTATAAAAGGTTTTAGTACAAGCGTGAGTGAAGTAAAAGCTGCGAATACTGGGTTAAAGCATCTTTTACTCAAATTATAATTGAGGAGCTCGTAGCCTAGTTGCGAGCACGGTCCGAAAGTGATCGTGCAGGTTAAGCGACGTTGGCGCGGTCGGTACCTAGATGGGTGACCGGTGAGCTCCTCCGTGCCTCGTGCACGTTAAGCAGTCGGTCCCGGTTGTTGTCGTTCGACAGCAGTCGTTAAGCCATGTCAGATGCCTACGGGCGGCCTGAACAACTCTGACAAATAGGTTGGCCACTAACCATACGATAAGCAAGCAAGCAACTCAAATTATCGGCAATGGTATGAAGCAGCCATGGTTATATACAGTTTATTGGTCCTATAATGAAATTATACGATTACTAGCTGAAAGAGATGTGCCCAGAAACAAGTAGCAAAAAACGTTGTACAGTCAACCACTAACTAAAGTATACCATCTGTCAAATTTCATCAATTGAATCTTAACCTTATGTCAGCGTACCTGAAATCTACAACCTTGGGATCTTCAAGGCCAGAGTGAATAGGCATTTACTGGACCCGCATGCTCCATCGTCGACCTCATCGTCGCTTACCATCAGGCGAGATCGAGGTCAAACGGGTTTAGTAGTCAATTTGAAAAAACCTTTACATCGCTTTATTGGATTTTGCCAGATCACCTGGCATATTACTTTAACATGTAATATGCCAAAATTCCTTGATAGATAATAACTCTTAGTATTACATCATTGGTTGTTCCAATCTATTCTACCTAAAGAAAAAATATAAGTCTTACATTCGTAGCAGAAGTATAATTCCATTTCCTTTCGCATAACGCGATCTGTTCATGCACCATCACGAAATTTAAAATTATATTCTGTCTTCAAAGAGTAGAAATTGAATAATGGTCAAGTTTCCATACACCAATCGAATCTCTATGACATTTCCTTACGATTTTGTACAGGTTTAATTTCTGCTCTTTTATTATATCCGACTAACATTGATGGAACAGTTATAGTTGTGTCAGAATTAGTATTATCCATTCAGAAAGCAGGTATTATCTACAATTTCCCGCGTATTTTTAAATTGAGAACAAGGCGTTCTTTTGTTAACTCGAGTGCACACTCGGGTCCCTCGCGGCCTCGAGGGCACCTCAGTGAACACACCTTTATTTCCTGCTTATTATTAGAGCCAAGTATTAGGCTACATAATGAATGAAACTATAGTAACTTGCGAGGGAAGTGTTTAAAAAAAGTATTTTTTCTCTATCAAAAAGATTTTTTGCATAAAATATTTTCGTTCTAATTCTTTGTATTTGGACAAGTAGCTACATTTTATAAAAAAAAATATAATTAATATCAATAATTATTAATAATGAAATAAAATTTAATTTGATGTAAGTTTATTATGTTAGCATTTACTTTTTTTTACATTGCGGTGCCCGATATGTACGAATAATATTTTTAAAAGACTAATTGTATCACATGAAATGCAATAAACGATATGAGTATGATAATTGGGCTATTTCCTTATCGTCCATACAATTCCTAAATTACATTAATTATTAAAACACGATAATTATATATTATATTATTATAAATCAATAGACCAGTTCTTAAATTAAAAATAAAAATCTTGCAATCTGCTATCCATCATTATTGATTATTTAGAAAAGACATGTCTTTTAGAAAAGACATTCCGAATTCCGATATTTATCGGGTTTTTTTAAATCATTAATTTTAATTTTTAATATTTAGATTGTAATTTAGTCATTAATTTTATTTCATTTTAATTTCATCTATTTGCAATGTCCAAACAGGGTCCATGATTGGTGCTGTAATTAGTTTTAACAGTTTGTAATACCCATGACAGCAATAAATGAAATGAAATGAAATGAAATACCACTTATTCATACTCAATTTAATTAAACTACAGCCAATTTGCAAAGAAACGAAAAAGTGTCCAGCTTTGTCATAATATTATAATGGCAAATAAACTAATGTGTGTTGACACGTCAAGTCCTTTGAACTATATTAATAGCTGGTGGAAACAAAAGTTATGGGCCAACATCACAGGAGCATATCTTTAATGACCAAGGAAACGTTCTAATGTGTGATTTAACGATACTATGGTTTTGCCATAAGTTTCTCGTAGATATGTGATTTTCCGTAATTCTGTGCAAAATCAAACTTATTTCTCGCGCAAAAGTCCGCATTGCAAACTTGAGATTCGTTCTCAAAACTTTTGTAGCAGATTTTTATGCTTGTTTAAAGTTTGTATGACTCTTAGAGTCTGTCTGGGGAGGTGCAACAAACTTACTACCCCCTATATCTGACTGATGTAAAGTCGCATCCACCTAATATTGTAAGAGGATTTACGATGCGCTACTAACCTTGAGGACTTAGGTGGACTGCCTCATGTGCAGGTAATCACGCTGGTTCTTTAACCCTTCAAACTGATACACACATTCTTTGCAGCAGAAGTGGATAAAGGCTGGTATTCCCCAAGGCGATCCTGCACGTGAGTCTACCATCTTCAATACGTAAAAGCCAAAACTGTTTACTTTGCTTTAGTTTTACTTTTTATAACACTGGATATACCATGATTTCGTATTGTCATTATTTTATTAGGCGTTAAATTCTTGGCTACTTTTATGTCATATCATATGTGAAATGAAAGCTTACGGCCACCGTGTTATATGGTTATAGTTCTAAGTTTGTAAAATGCAAATAAGATTAGGCAATAAACTCTGTTTGAAGACAGTATTACTTTATTATGTGATAATGTTTTGTTTGGAATGGGAACGCTGTAAATACTGCTACTGGTTTTAACTTGTTTGCGACTAAATCTATGCGAATGGAGTTTATGGTTAAAGCAGAAATAAATAGTTTAATAGATACCTTAGACGTATTCCAAATATGTCTTTGCGTGGATTAGGTAATAGATTTGAAGGTAAATTAAAAATGTAAGTAAGTATTTTTTTATGTGGGATTAGAGGATAGTATAATTCCTCCTCCGCCACCTTCTCGCGTCGTAATCCTCAACGCTGAGGGTCGTGACCACCTTTAGGTATCACCTTCTGGCGGATGATCAGCCTCCATTTATGTCTGTCCCCGGCGGTGTGGATGGCACCGTGAATTGTAGAGTCAAGGGTGGTGCGGGATTTTGTCGGACCAGCGCATCGGACTACGTCCTCGAGGCGTCTTCCCTTCCATTTTTCCGGTCACAATAAGTTTTTTGAGGTTGTCATTGTCTTTCCTGGCAATGTGACCGAAGTACTCGAGAATTCTACGAAGGCATTCGGAGGACAGTCGTAAGGTGATTTTGAGTTCACGTAGAATGGATACGGGTACGATGTGCTGTCCACGGAATTCGGAGCATTTTTCTCCTGCACCACATTTCGAAGGTGTATCAACATGATACTGCTTTTTTTAATTTTTTTTATTCACTGCTAAACCCGCATTTGACCTCGATCTCTCTTGATGGTAAGCGACGATGAGGTCGACGATGGAGCATGCGGGTCCAGTAAATGCCTATTCACTCTGGCCTTGAAGATCCCAAGGTTGTAGGTTTCGGGAAATACAGACGCCGGCAGGCTGTTCCATTCCTTAGCCGTTCGCATAATGAACGAAGAAGCAAATCGCTATAGGTTTCTAAGCCAGTTTATTGGCCAGAAGGGTTATACTAAAAGATAAAAGTTGATCATTCTATTATAATGGACTCAGGGACCGTATTTAACCATCAAGTCCCTGTATCATTTAAGATTCTTGCTTAGTTAAGAAACAATAATTCCTTTTTATTATCTTGGATGTAGAAAATAAAGGATCACACATATTGTATTGCTACAATCTGCCCTCTAGGTGCCGGCTAGCAGGGTTCTAGGACAGTGTGCAGATGAAGTAATAGAAGAACTTGGTAATAGTAGATATTATATTTATCAGGAACAGAACAACACAATAGTAGAAAATAGGTAGTAGTAGAAGACAATTTTATAAAACGGACATACGTCCGTTCAGGACAAAACACTGAGAGAAAAGTAAAACAATGAAATTGATGGAATAATGGAATTTAGAAATGGAATAGGAATATGATTTGAATATTGAAAATATAGATGGAGAAATGAAAATGCCAACACGAAATGAAGTGAGATAAACGCTAACAATGAGGTTGAAATTGATGGTAAGGAGGTTGATATGACGATGAAGTCGACATCGTTACAGTATGATGCAAATCTTACAGTCTTTACTGCATAACATTTGTCAGATCTGGTAAAAAATTACAGCCCATAGTGCAGTAGAAATAAATGGGCCGTGGGGAGAACTTCTCATTGAAAAAAGGACACACTCGTAGGTCTATACCTCTGATTTTTGTAACGTTAATATCACAATATAATATTTAGTTTGTTTCTATAGCTACACATATTAGGAAGCTACGCTATCTACACAACCCACGCGTAAATAATATTATCCCACCCGTAATGCTCCGGAATCCTCTCCATGAATGAAAAGCACGAATTAACCCGCACATTTACAAATATCGGTCAATTAACAGTGCGGGCGATAACAATTGCGTTCGGTTTCACTTTCGGACGCTCGGCCTCGCTAAATATAATAATAGGCCAGCAGATACATCAATGGATCCATGTCCACCGTGTCGATTGCACTTTCGGTTTCCAGAACGCGGGCTTGTTTACTACGGGCAAATCAGTTACGCATTTTCGCGTCATTTTCGAACGATTCATTAGTAGGGACTCGTGAGTAGTGTGCGAATTTTCTGTACTGTTTTGTTGACCCTGTATAATTTTTCTGTCATTGACGTGTATCTAGATTCACGACTTGGTTGACAAGCCTGTGATTGATAAACCCGGTTTGAAAGCTAAGAAACTATGAAAGCTATGAAAGGTAAACACAAGATTGGTGGGGGACGTTAAATATAGTCTTCGGAATTTGTTGTTTTTTGATTGTTTGTCTTGTTATCTTATGTCTTATCTAGGCAAATTGCTCGGCCATAAGTTGACATCAAGTTGTATATTCTTAGGGAAACTTTATTGTCAGGAAATGCACCGTGTTTCTTTCTCTGGAGAGGACAGCAGCAGTAGAAAGGTAGCGATAAAATTAGACCAATAAAGCCTGCAATATAGAGATTTCTAGAAGTTTACTACTTGACTTGATGTGGCTGAGCTGACAGCGTGGGATAATAAATTAAATTAAAGTCGGAATACATCCATGAAATAATAAATCCAACACTACCACTTGAAGAAGTGAAGTAGGAAAGACAAGGGAAAAAAGAGGAAACTAATATCAAAGAAAAAAGCTGCCAGGCTGAAGGGATCTGCCGAAACATGGAATCTATTCTGCAACTCCAACATTTTTGGACCAACACGCGAAGAGCCGCCAGTTTGCTCGTAGTTGTCCGATTGTAGCGATTTAGACATGGGAGTTTGTCGAATTCAGCTGGGCATGTTATGCGAGACAAGAGGTCACAACTGATAAAACTTGTCAATTATTTTCAACTGTTGAAACCAGGTGTGAAGTGAGACCTTGTTTTAAGTAGCGTAGTTCAAGCACATCACAACGCAGTTTCAAGTGTTTCAATATCTATAATAGATCCAAAGTTATAGAGAATTTAATATAAGTCGGTAATTTATTTTGGCCAAAAAAGGGACCCAATTTGGCAAGCTGAAGCGAAGCTGGGAAACAATGTTTCAGTTATTGTTAGATACAGTTAGAACGGCGCCGATTGACTCTATCCAATGGTACAACTTCCATTTTTATAGGTTAACTAGTTCCAAAGTTAGCTGTATGCTGAAAGTACACATTTTCGTTAGTGACTTGACACAAGTGCGCTCATAAGTCATTAAATATTCATGTTAGATTCCATGTCAAAATGCCGTCAATAGAATAAGAAGTGAAAGATAAATCAGACAGTTATCTACTGTAATACTTATTTACGTAAGAGAGAAAATCACGGTTCTCAGTGCGATGGAAAACAATCCCCTTTTGCATATAGTAGGTAGAGTAAAATTTATATACAAAGTAGATGTCTACATGTATCAATGAATGACCACCGGGCTGTACCACTTTCGATTTTCGGCCTCACGGCTGACTGTTTATGTTTACTACAAGCAGAACAAAC
The DNA here is from genome assembly GCA_947369225.1 of Hofmannophila pseudospretella. Lineage (NCBI taxonomy): Eukaryota > Metazoa > Arthropoda > Insecta > Lepidoptera > Oecophoridae > Hofmannophila > Hofmannophila pseudospretella. The sequence goes on from OX376324.1 coordinate 3,859,655, forward strand.
AATTTACGCTGTTTCATGGTGACGAGTAATTATCGGTTCATTTAAATCGGGAGAACATTGGGAAAAATGTTTCCTATTATTAATATGAACCAACTTATCAAAGCTTTATCTATAATAACTGTAACAGTGACAAAAAAAAAACCATTGGTACAAGTAACTGAACCCAAAGTTACATTTACATGTTATAAACCACTTTTACTGTAATAACAATTGCACTTACTGGTAATAACTTGACTGTTAAAAAAATAATGATTTACGTAAGCGCTTGGGTCCAGACTTTACGAGTCCGGTTCACGTGTTCCATGGTGACGAGTAATTATCGGTTCATCTAAATCGGGTGAACACTGGGAAAAATGTTTCCTTTTATAAATATGTACCATTGGTACAAGTAACATGTACCCAAAACCACATTTACATGTAATAAACTACTTTTACTATAATTACTAATAAAGAAAAAAAACTCCTTAACTTCGACCCAGTATGACATGTGTACAAAGAAACCTTGCCACACCTATAGATACTTTTTTCTTCTTCTGTTTACTTTTTTGGATGATGGTACAAAGTTAAACGCATTTTGATTGGGCCAGACTACGCGAGGCGATTCAGGCGTAGACCGCAATCCGCAAACCGCGCATACTTCTGCACGCGGACTTCCATAAATAATAAACTGAAAGCAGGCTTTGAATTGTTTTCATTTATAATGAAACGTTGGCCGGCGACTGTAACTCTGCTTTTTGTTGTTTACAATTTATTTTATTTTTTTAGGCATTTTTTTACTTTTCTCAACAGGTTGGTTTTTTATCGACGCTGTAAATGTATAGCTTTATTATGTTTGATAAACGTAATCTTTTATTTTATTAATTTTGGTATAAATAGCTATAGACAGAGAAATGGCAAAAAAAAATACATTACAGTGTAACTTTAGCGTTAATTGTAATTGTATTTATTTCATCTCAAAGCAACAAAATCCATTAATAAGTCGTACAAAATAATTAAATAATAGTTCAAAATTAAATTATTTACATTACATTACACAGCTTAGATAATTAAGATCATATTAAACATAATTAAACAGAAAAATACCTATAATAGTACAATAGTGTACCGTCAATAAAAAAATTTAAAAAGTGTGGATACATTTGTCAAAATAATTTTAAAATGTCACAAACGCTAAAAGTCGTATATATTAAGTAAGTAAGTAATACGTTTATTTCACACACAGCAATGACCGAAACAGTTATAATTATGATAAAATAATTATGTAGTCAAAGGTAAACACATTGAAATCTTGTCTGATGGTCTGCTGTTGTTGTGAAAAGGGCCTCAACTCAGCTTATTGCTGCAGACAAGAATGCCTCCAGCGCTGGTATTCTGTTGGACCATGACCGATGGCTGGCCAAAACCTGTCCAAGAGGACAAAGATACGACACAAATAAATTTAATTGAAGATAGGTAGTATTAATAAGTGAAAAATATATATACCTACATTTACCATGACACATAAATGATAAAAGATATATAAATATCGTAAATAAATAAATATATATATACCTACTCACAAATATATATAACTATACTAAAGGGGTACAGTACGGAATGCTAAGAAGGAGATAAAGGGAATAAAGGGAACAGATTCAGACTAGGGCAACAGTAATTGCACCGACAGCAAGTGTGAGCGAAGTCTGTTTTTAAATGCATATTTTCCGGTGCAGCTACGTATTGGAGGGGGGATGTTATATATGTCAATTTCCCGAGTCAGAGGAAATGAGAAAGTTTTAATTTTAGTAGGCATTTTTCTCAAAGAACGCATTAGCTTCCCTTGTTAAGCCTTTCACTAAAAATTGGCACATTGTTTAGATATTTTATCAAAAATTTTATATAATTAAATAATTATGTATATTTCCATTCTAAAAACGAAATATAGGTATTGTAATTCTATTCTAAAAACAAAAGAAGTATATGCTAAAAAAATATAAATATTCAAATAAAGTGGTAAAGCAAATAGATGTAGTGGAAACGGTAAATGGGCATAATGTTATAGTGTTGTACTGCGGCAGAATATATGTGATTGAAATATGTCACGATGCGTTCTCAGACGGAACTCCTCAGAGGTTCCATCCTTATGTTGTTGATATCCCATCTGCTCGTACGAAGCGATTTGCTTCTTCGTTCATTATGCGAACGGCTAAGGAATGGAACAGCCTGCCGGCGTCTGTATTTCCCGAAACCTACAACCTTGGGATCTTCAAGGCCAGAGTGAATAGGCATTTACTGGACCCGCATGCTCCATCGTCGACCTCATCGTCGCTTACCATCAGGCGAGATTGAGGTCAAATGCGGGTTTAGTAGTAAATAAAAATAAATAAATAATTAATAGAAATTTTCAAAATTTAAAACAACCCGCCACCGGTCGTCGTACTAACTAAAAAAATATTTTACGACCGATTTCACAATAACAACTACAGCACGACATAATGCAAGTACAATCGTAAAAATTGTTCATCCATAAAGATTCTTAATAATCTGCATTACCATTAACTGTTTCCACATCAATTTCACCTCTGATCACACTATTTTAAAGTTGATTGTTGAGTAACCGTGTGTATTCATTAGTCACTCGAATCAAAGGGTTAGCAAATCCGAGCCCTTTTGTGAATCGTCACGCGCCGGCGTACGATTTATTATTAAACATAATTATGTATGTGTTTTTATATTTCCGTTGCTATTGACATTTAAGCCAATGTCTGAATGTAAGTTAAGCTAAGCTAAGCTAATTTATCACATTTGTTTGGAGTTTGGCTCTAGGTATGCTGCATAGTTTAATTTAAACTCTGATGGTTTGTTTTTGTCTCTTTGTTGTACACACATAAAAAAAACAATAGAGAAAATAAAAACATTTAAATATGTATCCCTTGTTGTATGTTATCCCATATGGATCTCTTCCAGCCAACCTTTTCGTTTCCGTGTTTTTATTCGCAACGAAACTAAACATATTTATGTAAGTGTTGTAAAGTTGATTTGCAAAGAGTTTTTGTTACACCCTGTATAGACAGAATATATTTTTTTGTGTGCTATCAAAAAGGAATTATAAAACAAAGTACATAGAAAAAGAAATTTTCAGCTCTAAGATGCTAAAAATTCGCTTTATATATTAAACTAACAATAGATTTAACATTTTTTTCTATACTATTAGTAATTAAAGGGCATGGAACAGTTTAATATGGAGCCTGGCACACCTACTTTCCGTGATTTTGAAAAAAAAATACGATTTTTTGGCGATCCATCCCAACACGTTAATTCGATGGAGGACATCAAAAGAAACATAAAAGATATCTTGACAAATACACCTAAAGTATCCCTGAATCCAGGTATTTGATGTCAAAAGTTGCAATTTTTTTTTAAAGATTACTCGATTAAATATATGCGATGAGAGATACTTTAGGAGTATTTGTCAAGATATGTTTAATGTTTCTATATTGGTGTCCTCTATCGAATTATTTAGCTAGGATCGATCGCCAAAAAATTGTCATTTTTTTTCAAAATTTCGGATAGCAGGTGTGCGATAAGGTTCCATGACTTTTCCTTGTTTTATCTACTAACGGAGGGCAACTATCGGTTTCAGTATATTAATGATAGATAGATAACACCCAAACCGTCCACTTAATAATTACCACGCAATTAAGCAAAGAGCACTTTGACAGATGTCAAGCAATAATGACACATTAAATTTTTACGTCACAACTCAAAACAGCGGTGACGTCATCTCGTAATTTTCCCTTCTAATTACATTTAATGTCCACAGTTATTTTTTCGAGTTTTAATGCTCCCCGCTATAAAAAGATAATCACAAAAATAATTGAAACGAAATAATAAAGGGAGTTAAGAAAGGGGGGAGGTGGGGGCGATTAATGACGGTGCAGGGAGGCGCGGGATAGTCGGCGCATTACGACCTAAATAATCAACATAATTACACTTTTTACCCCGGTTTCCCCTTTTGCACCCTAAGTGGTGGTGTAAAGATTCTCTATTTAGTTTCGTTTACTTAACTACGTATAAAGGAATAGTAGGTTTTCTAACTAGTGCGGGAAGGACCAAATTGTCGCTGCGAGTGGCATTTCGCAACACGAGTCGTAGGTGAGTGTGACACGTGGTCTTCCCGCATGTGGTAGTCACAATGGTTTATGTTACACCTGCGAGAAAAAATAAAAAATATTCTCATAAATATTGATTCTCTGTCCTTGAGAAAATATTAATAAAATGCAACTTCTATTTTGTATAAGAAACTCCTGCTACTATTATAAACTAATGCAAACTCCATTTAAGAAAGAATTTACCGGATAACACATTTGATGCTAATTATTTAAATAATCTTTCTAAGTTCAATATAAAATCAGACTTAGATTAATTATAGGTTATAAATATCAAGGATATCTTGTACAATCACACAGACGAGTAAAATAAAGTAAAGCGAACCCTTCTGGCAAAGAATCGGTATATAATTAGAGATAATGAGACGCTATTCAGATGTCCGTCTGGATCCTTTTGCGACGTAGAGTGAGAAAAGCACGAAAATATGGATGAGGGATTTAAAATCCTTCCAAAACAAAACATTTTGCGAATAGGTTTCATATAGTATTGTTTGATATGTCTTCCACTTTAGTAGAGACATACATACCTTCACAATAACTTCAGGAATTTAACTAGGGTCATTAATGCTTGCTTAAAAATACTACTTATCCTTTCGGGTATATTTTTTAAATAAAACTTAATAATGAAACAAATATGTTTTTCTTTCGATTGAAGGCGCTAGCGTGCGGGTAACCTCGCCTTAAACATAAGAGCCTATTTTAAAGTAATGTAAAATACACTATATTGCACAAATAGAAAACAACAGATAACAAATAGAGAACAAACAGATCACAAAGCTCTATGTATATTTGGCAAAAGGGGGGAAAGTCAGCTAATGCTGACATACTCGGGTACCAAATATGCAGCGCTGTTTTTCATTTCCCCCCTTATCCCAAGATGTTAGTGGGAGCGATAGTGATAGTGGGTAAATAAAATTAAAAACTAAACATCAAAAAGATTAAATACTAAGAAGAATTTAGGTAAGAATTTGCCAAAAATAAATAAATAAAATGCACTAATTACCTGTGATACATATTGTGTGTGTGTTTGTTTATTTTAATAGTTTATTTCAATGGCTCCTCCAATAACAAACTTGTTCGTAGCTCGTCACAGCCATCGTTCACGACTGACGAAGACAGGGCTCCAAATGAACGGGTTTAATTCGCCAAATTGTTACTCTTTCGATACTGTGTAGGGTAGACGCAAAACTTACTTTAGGCATAGTAACTATAAGGTACTGTTCGATTTTGTTACTCTCTGTTTAAAAGAAAATGCTTAATTTCGACACATGGAACACGACACATCTTCTGTCTTTATCTTATTAGTATGTGTATGTATATCCATCTCCCTTTCGAATCAATTTCGGGTTAATGGAACGCGGCGTGCACTGTGGACAAGCTACACTAGTGAGCTGTCAAAACTTAAAAGAAGAAATCCGCCGTCATCGGAAAACAAGAGACCATATTTTCTGTGCCAAGGAAAATTATGTGAAAAAACTTTAAAACTCGTGAAAACGATATGTCGCACAATCTGGGCTGAAAAGCAGAGTTGGGTGAGTCTAGGGAAATAAGTTTTATTTACCACAACCACCACCTTTATGGTGGCTTGAACTGAAACCGGCAAAACTTTTTAGGGCGAAATCCCATCCAAGGCTTTTCAATTGGAAGATTTCCCCATCAGGTACTATTAGGTGGCATTATCTGAGTATATTAACTTGGCAAGTTTTCACAAAATACTCTGAATAACTGATCTGACTCTTGAATTTTTCTTTCTTTTTAACCCCCGACCGATCGAGGGAGGTCGTCGTGAAAAATTGAAATTGAAATCGTTTATTTAGCACTGTAAACACCAGAATTTAGAATACAATACAGAAGTATACAAAGATACATGCAGCACAAAACATCTGGTGTGGTACAGTGCCAAAATGGGTACACCAGCTCAGCATAATGCTGAGGCAAGCCACAGCGCTGACTTTCAGCTGGCCCCTCAGTGTTTGCCTGTTTGTCTGTTTGTCTGTGGCCTCATAACTTGACAACAGATGATTCGATTTGGACCCGGTTTTTATAATTTAATTGATAATGTTGTCAAGAGTATTCTTAGCCATGTCTGATAAAAATTGGATCAGTGGTTTCCAAGATCTTGGAGTCTGTTTGATGTCAGGTGGGATTTCTGGAATGATAATAGCTAGATGGTTTGAGTTTAGGTCCATGGAGCCCTTCCCACATCTGGAACCTCAAGGACCTGATGATGACCAGGAAAAGTAAGGGGCTCTGCACAATGAAAAGTCGGCGAAAAAAAATATCAAAGGATTTTTTCTTAAATGACTTCTGTGTAAAAACTTGCCAAGTTAGGTTAAAGTTAAGGTTAGGTTTAAGTTTAAGCAAATAATAATTTTTATTATTAAACAATGCATAAATTTCTGTTCATCTGTATTGTTCAGATCTCCATTTTTCAGATCAGATTATTTTATCTGCGAAACCGACAGTCCCATTTTTTCCATCATCATCAGCCTATTAATGTCCCGATTGTTGGGGCGCAGGCCTCCCCTTGACCAAGGGGGTACGGGGCCATGATCTACCGAGAGCAGGCCCAGTGCTGATTGGTGGATTTGTTCCATACCTAGAGTAACTTAGCCACTTTTTTCACATGTTTGTGGTGGGTTGAAATAACTAAGGGAATAAACCCGACCCAAATGTTAGGAAAAATATCGGTTCTGACATTAGTTCTAGGTAACTCGTCGTAATTCGAGATAAGTACTTATTTAATTATATACCTACTCTAAATAATAATATAATGTAGGTATGTTTATTTTCACAAATAAATATCTTGAAATGAATTCAACATAATCAAAGCTCAAAGGACTACAAATTATTTGTAGTCCATTGGGATTCATAAGCAGTAGGTATTTTTTATTTATTTAAATCTGAAATTGTTCCATAAGTGGATAAAAGATAAACTGTGAAGTAGAACTACGTACTAAAACTAATAAGAATCTACTATCGATATTATAAGTCGAGTCCGAATGTATACATTGCTACATAATTTAATGTTATAGGATGATTATGTCAATACAAACAGTAATGTATTTCGTACTAACGAAACAAACGTAATGGAGAGGTAAAGTGGGTACAACAGTTGTGGAGTGACCCCGTCTTGCCTTTGATACAAAAAAGTCGGCCAAGCATGACACGGTTTTATACGAAGGGTCCAGGATGATGTCTCAAACTTTTATTATTACTTCTTTAATTACTTATAATAATTTCGATACAACCCTAAGACTATACGATCACTGATTTTAAATGAAAACTATAAACAATCCATTACATTGTATCTAAAATTGAACCTAAGTTAATATGGAAAAATGTTTTAAGAGCAAATGAATGCTGTATTTCTGATTCAGAACGGACTAACGGAAATGTTGCAATTTTAATTTTTTTAATTGTTTTTGCCTTCTCCGTTCCGTCATGGGTAAAAAAAAATTGCATTAGAGACTAGGGATGTCACGGAGCTTCGACTCCGACTTCTAATTGATTTTACACCTAGGACTCCGACTTCGACTCCGATAATTTTGAATCGGAGGCTATACCGAAGATTTGTGAGCAAACATATTCAAATATCAATATTTTAAGGAATGTTTTATTGCCGCAAACGTCATCATAAAAAATATTGGTCAGTTCAGCTATAAAAATAAAAAAACGGTTTAATATTTGAACTTTTTCTGAACATCTCTCTTCTACCTCCGCCTCCGACTCCGGTTCCGAATCCGGTTCCAACTCCGGTTCCGAATCCGGTTCCAACTCCGGTTCCAACTCCGGTTCCGTCTCCGATAAATCAAATTTAAACCTTCGGTTTCGACTCCGGTTCCGGTAAAACCACCATCCCTATTAGAGAGTAGAGTGTTGTGACTGATTGATAAATTACAAATGCAAAGCGACAACCCCAGTCAAACGGAACCCTAAAAAAGCAAAAATACAAACGCAAGCGAACGCCAAGTTCTAATTAAAATGATTAACTTAATGGTTTTAGTCATTAGCGATTTTAATTCCGAATAGTCTACTTTTTTCTCGTCCGTTGAAATATAAGTCAGCTACCATTTTTACGATTTGTATCGCAATTTTTTATTTTACGAGCAATCGCATCGTATTGTTAAGTCTTGTATGTCGGCGTCTATAAACTTGCTTTATTGGAGAATTTTTTTTAGGGTAAACTGTCCAGTGATTGCCGTCTTAAGGAAAAACCACAACAAGTTATACACTGAGAAAACCCTTTTTGATTCTAAACCTACCATGTAATTTTGTTCAGTTAAACACTTTATTTGGTAGACACAACGAAGACAGATCAAAGATCTTGGTTGAAGTAAACAATTTTGTCAAGAGCGTCGGTGGTCTAGTGGCTAGGACGCCGGACTCCCATGCGGGAAGGTCCGGGCTCGAACCATGCAATGCCATGTACCAATGAGTTTTTTGGATTTTTCGAAGGCTAACGTACATTTACCGACTCTAACGATGAAGGAAAACATCGTGAGGAAACCTGCATGTCTGAGGAAATTAAAAGTTTCCGAAGGCTTGTGTTTGATTAGTCAACCCTTTCTCCGTTTGCCATCTACGTAACGACATCTACACCAACTTAATTCCCAGCATTACTAAATAAAAACTTACTTATTCAATTTCATCATCATCAGCCTATTAATGTCCCCGCTGTTGGGGCACAGGCCTCCCTAGGGGGTACGGGCCATGATCCCTCGACTGGGCCCAGTGCTGATGGCGGATTTCACACGCGTTCGGAACTTTTAATTTCCTCAGACATGCAGGTTTCCTCACGATGTTTTCCTTCACCGTTAGAACAGTCAATAAATGTACGTAAGTCTTCGAAAAAATCCGGAAAACTCATTGGTACATGGCATTGCATGGTTTCGAACCCGGACATCCCGCATGGGAGTCCGGCGTCCTAGCCACTAGACCACAGCTGTTCTTATTCAATTTAATTACCACAAAACCAAAATGAACAAGAAAAAAACCGGACGCACCAAAAACGATTTCCTTTAATTATTTTATAATACTCCTAATGCCATCATTCGAGGTCACAAATGAGCTATTAATTCATACATAATTAACCCTCTGTTATCGTGCTGTAAACAACACCTAATTAAGTACTAAGGCATAGAGTAAAATATTGAAAAAGACTGGACTTAATAGTTAAGTAGATACCTATGCATTTGCTAAGGAAATAGGGTAGTACGAGTACGGTTTCGAAACCTTTATGTAATTTAAAACCCAACTACAACCAGTAATAGTAGTGTAAGTTAATTTATGGAATTTTATCTACGTATGGAAACAAAAAAATATAGAAAAAAAAGAAATATCACCTGTCAATGTCTAGTAACGAGTATAGCAGGGGCCCCACAGTTAAACGGTTTACCTATAGGTAAGTACTTTAGTTTTGTTCTGTCGGTTTTTATTATCCTTTACAAAAATAGTGTCATTTACAAAAAAATATCAATTGCACCTTATTCCTATATTCCTGGTATTCCTTATATTCTTGCTCTATTATATTCCTGGTCGGGTTTTACCAATAAGTATTTTTTTTTAATTTACGTCGTAATTACTTTTACCGACGGTTATGACTGAAGGAACACATTTTGAGGAAACCTGCAATCTGAGACCAATATGTGGAATAGGAAAGACAATGGAACCACCCGTTTAAATCCCAGCAATGGCAAACAACCCCATTTTTGTTCATAAAGTTGTTCTACGTGGTAAATTCCATAGATTGATCGAGTCTATTTTTTTTCCACCCAAGATCGCGATTCTCATGCAACCGTAAGGAGAAAACAAAATGTCAGAACAACCACATTGTGTCCCTACGTCTACATCCGAATCGATCATTCATTTAACTCCGGCGCATCGTCCCGTTTACTGAGACTCTAGACTTCAATGATATATCGAGTCTACCCAACTTACAACTTAGTCTTAGACGTAGGTACAAGCGTTAATGACGCATAATATTTTATTAATTAAGTCCGTTTTAAGTCACGTTTGGAAAATCACACTTTGTATCATTGATCGTGGTCATCCATACATTAAGATGAATAGGAAAAATAATACGACTAATGAACTATTATATTATATTAATTATTTTTTAATCAGTATAATTAAATTTTGTTTTGTACAGTTCTTGGAAAAAGGCTGTTTACGACCGCAAAGGTAGCACGATATTTTTTTTCGTATAATGCACAATATCAAATCAAGCAAAAACAGTCAAATTAAATTAGAATAATATAGGATGCAATAAATATACGAGTACATCAATCAAATCAAATCAAATCAAAATACTTTATTTGTCAGAATACTGTATAGAAAGTAAAAGATCTTAAAAATATATTAAAGTCAAAGTATTCAGCCTGTTAAAAGACGTACAAAATGTCGCCCGGTGCACTTATCCCTACCAAGCTATCCCTACCAGTAGGGATAATACATACAAAGAATATAAATTAAAATAATGTAAATTTTAGTGCTAATGATTGATGATTGATGGCTTACAGCAGTTTTTTAATGGTATGGTGAAACATAAACTAAATAAGATTTACCTACGTTTATAGAAATAGACAAAGGTTTATTTGTTAACTGCAGCACATATGTAATCCACTTATGGTAAGTATATGATATACTATACAATATATATTCTTATACAACTAAAATAATATGTGGATGGCGTACATGCTGCAGCACCAAGTAGGTCTCTGCTCAGAGTAGTCTAGAGCATGGCGCATAGTGATGTTTTTTCCAAATATTAACTATGGTATTAAATTCTACTGTTCGTTTATAAGGTGACTCAGTATTCTACATGATTTGAAAGCTCAAAAAGTTTCACTTCCCATAAACTTCAAACTTTATTTCAGACATTAACTTTACAAGATACACACATAGTTGGAAAATAATTCTACTCTTCCCCTCGAGGGGGATTAGTGTAATAAATAATCCAATTTTTCACGTTAATTTACAATACATAACTTTACCATTAAAATACACTATTAATAAATAATTGATTTTTAATAAAGAATATATGAAACAGTATTTATATGGAGCTCGTTTTGGGAAACACTAATTACTTTGTCATGGACGAGTGCGTAAGATAGTGTACGAGTAGTATACCTCCAAAAGCTACTATTCAGTTCGGGAATATTTTGAAGATAAAAATTTATAAATTATTATACGTAAAGAACTACTCTTACAAACTTGCTATACCGACAAGGTTCATCAAGTTAGGACTAAATAATTTTACATAATAACATCTGCATGTAACTCATGATTATGCATGAATAAATGAATTATGAATTATGAAGCATTCATTTTGTATGAAAAGCTAAAGAAGCGCATAGCAAAGTCGAGAAGCTAAATTTTTATAATTTGTTTTACCCTGCCTATCAGATAAGCGTTTTTTAGCCGACTGCCCCAGGAGGAGGGTAATGTTTTTAACATAAGTACTTTGGAAATCTCAAATGACGACATAAAATTGTATTATTGATAGTTTTCTACCATTACCTTTGAATGGGCTTCAAAAGTGGTCAATCACTATTTGAGCGATGGTACAAATTAGCCAAAATAAATAACTAAATGTACGAGAGGATTCAGGATATGCCTACTTACTCAGATTGTTTAATATCTAACTCTCAGCAAATTGATAGTACTATCACGATATTAAAACTAAGTACTTGTTTCCGTAGTGGAGAATGGAACTTAGTGCATGTTTGTTATTAATTTTTAGTATTATAAAATAGCATACGACTAGTACATTTACCGATTGGTTAGAAATTCATTTTTTATTATTCAAGATCCAAGTTTATCTTATATTATATTTATTTATTTGTCAGTTACACAGCATATAACATTAAATATATAAATCAAACAATTAAAAATTCTATATATGCCAATTACGAAACCAAACTGTTAATTATAACCCGTGTTTGTCTTCAAACAAATTTTATTTATTTATTTAGGTACACTAACAGCACTTATACATCTCAAAATAATCTAACTAATTGGTACTTTAATGGTATAAGTGCCAATTATATCATCTGATGGTAAATACATAAATGACAATGAAATGAACTGATGATGTCGGACGTGGATTAGGGAAGTAGTAGGCTCTACTGAACACTTCAGTAATGCAAAGATTTGTACAACAGGTTTTATATATGTAGTTAGTTCTAAAGTTACTGCAGGTTTTTTGTAAGCTGTTTTGTATTCCTAAGGGAATTATTTCTAATAAGTTTTATTTTAGAAAAGGCTTCTTATATGTTTTCTATGGTAGCATTTTTATTGAAACTAAATTATCTTTTCATATAACAATTTCGTCTAAACCATGCACATCTGCATCTAAATAGCCTCAGGCTATTTTAACACCTTGACCAAAAAAACTGTATCCTGTGATCTTAGCATTTTAACCGCTTCATAAGTTTGATAAGCTTTATTTGGGCTAAAGAACGATAAAGTGTAAACTGCTGAATTGCTGAGTTGTAGCTTGTATGGTAGCGATTGAATAAAAAGAAGTGGGAAGTCCTTTAATATTGAAGCTAATAATGTGTCAGTAGGTTAGGGTTTTTATTAAGCTGAGGATTAACTGAAGCTGGAGTTAAAAAAAAACGTAAATAAGAACGTCAACAGAACAATGTTGCGATCTAAAGTGGTACTTATTTATCAGAGCTATTAACCGAGTTGCAAATGAAGTGATTTTCCGGAAGTCATAGCACTAACATCTTGCCAAGTTAGATGAGCTGAAAAAGTGTTAAAACCGTGGGCGAGTTCATAAAAATGTTGATAATGTAAGCGATTACATATTAATAACAACATTTTGGAGCATAATTGTCTTAAAACATGATTACGCATGCATCAATTTGATCCCATTCATCAACGTCAGAACAAAAACGCTATTCACATTTAAGTAGGTACATGTATTCTAGATGATTTCGCGAGCAATCGTATCCCGAGAACCTAATAACAGCGTCCAAATGAAGGGTTGTAAGCGCTTCGAATTTTAATGAAATATTTGATTTATGCCCGCCGTGAACATCAGGTAGCTTATTATAAGAATATATCATTAAACATTACGTATATAATTAAAGCCAAGCTTAGCCTCCAGCTACCCCAATTTGAGCCGGCATCTGCATTATAATTTTAATAAAATTGGCCCGCTCTCCCATATAAAAATAAGAAATAATAATAAGAAAATTATAACACATCTGATTGATGTATTATTTGGTAATTTATTGGTTGTAATTACATCGTGTAATAATGGTTGATAATGCGGTGCGCCGGAGTGCGGGAACGATTTATTAGTATTTATTAAAGTATGAATTATTGTATAATTACTGGGATGGAAGCTTCCAAACTAAACAGAGCGGTTGTTTTAGGGTTGAATTTATGGGCAGTTCTCGGAGGCGATCTAATCGGGCTTGTTTGCGAGCCGATGCGATGTAATACGGGCGCCTCTCCAACTATCACTATTATAAAGTTATGGTATAGATGTATTGCTGTCTAGTGTAGGGGCACCTCTGGCTAGGTTCACACTGGAAGGGTTAAGTAGTTTTATGTCATCAAACAACGACGCTACGAACGGCTAGGTAAGAGGATCTCTTTCCGCTATGACTTAAGTAACCTTTAACCAATCATCATCGTAATTTTGATGTTGGTGGTAAAATATTAAAATAATCTCAATAGCATAATTTAGGGGTTAGTCCAATTAGTTTTTCTAAACAGGACAATATGTTCCCTGACTTGTTGAAAAACACAAACAAGACAAGAAAATTATCTTAGGAAACCGACAATATTGTAAAGTAATCTAGAAGTTCTGCGGAGAACCTCAAGCGGCGCAAATATGAGGGTCTGTGTGGTGATTGCATATTTGCGCCGCTCGGGGTGGAGACCTTGGGGCCGTGGGGGCCTGGAGCCCATTGCCTCCACCGGGAAATAGCCAAGCGCCTTGTAGAGACATCCCGGGACCAGAAGGCTGGCTTCTACTTTGCTCAACGTATAAGCTTCGCTATACAGCGGGGCAACGCCGCCAGCCTCCTCGGGACACTCCCTGCAAGGAGCGACTTGGGCCAGGTCTTTTACTTGTGAAATAGTTAGGTATTTTGTAATTTTAGCTTATGTATGTATTTTAGTATTACTTTATTTTGAATAAACTATTACATCTAGAAGTAAACCAGATGTACGTATCATAAATAATTGAGAATGGATTCTGTAGTTGATGCTCTAAAGCATCTACAAGCTATTAATATTACTTTAACAATTTTGTTACACGACTCAAACTGATCCTAATTATATCTAATAGCTCCACTGAATCGCTTGAACGATTAAAAGTTTTTTCAATAAACTCTCAAGAGATATTGGAAGTAAACAAATAAAGTATCTTCTCATATAGAGGCCTTATAGAGGCTTTAGCTTCCTTCACAGCTAATGGTTTTTATGTCCGTTACTGCTGCATAAACACTACATCAGGGATGCTGAACTCGAGTTAGTCTGCGGTCCAATGGGCCGCACGAATAATCAAACTTAATGTAATTTACTCCACGTGATGTTAAGGATACGATAAAGAGCGTCGGTGGCACTGTGGCTAGGGCACCTGACGACTGCGGGAGGACTGGGTTCGAAACCATGCAGTGCCATGTACAAATGAGTTTTTCGTATTTTTCGAAGACTTACGCACATTTACCGACTGCTCTAACGGTGAAGGAAAACATCGTGAGGAAACCTGCACACTGAGATGACCAGTGTGTAAAATGGGGTAGGCACAAAAGATCCTCAAGGGTCGAAGTGCCGCCGGATTATTCCCGGCATCCTATCATATATCAGCAGTCTACTCTAGTCCACTGCTGGACATAGGCCTCTCCCAGGGCGCGCCATTGAGCCCGATCTTCGGCTCTTCTGATCGGCCCCTATCATAAGATAAGATAAAATTCTTTAAGGTTTATTCCTTAGGTTAAGAGGTGAACGTCCCCCTTGAAATTCTTAAGTACTTACTTACCTAAATGTTTTTCGTCTTCCCATTCCTACTAACATAAAAATAACCTTATGTCCGGTTCCAATGTTTTCTCCGAAATGATTTTTTTGATTAATTAAATTATCAACCCATTGTTTCAATGGTCTACTACAATTTTGTATCTGTTAATGCTAAAATTGCCAGAAAGTTCACAATCATTGATATTTTTTATTTAATATTTTTTAAACAAAATATTAATTTAGTCAAAATTTAAGCACATAAGTAAAGAGACGATTTCTCAAATTATAAAGCCGGATTGATCCAATAATATGTAAGCCATTTCTGGTCGCGGGTCGCAACGAACTACGTTACGGGCCGCTAGTTTGACACGCCTGCACTACACCGAGATCAACTCATGATAAAATACTTCACAGATGTGTTCACAAACTGTTATTATGCGTTTCTTGTAATTTATGCATCGGCCTGTAATTATTCTAAGCACGTGTGTGGCTTTTAGAAAATATGTGTAGGGGTTATGCTTTCACTAATGTTTCTGATAATAGGAAGTATAAACGTCAGTTGAGTTAAAACTCAACTGACGTCGTTGGGTTTTAACTCAACTCACAGTTTTAACTCAACTGACGTACACATATTTTCTACACGTGCTTAGAATAATTACAGGCCGATGCATAAATTACAAGAAACGCATAATAATAGTCTGTGAAATCATCTGTGAAGTATTTTATCATGAGTTGATCTCTTTAAAAAGTTGATCCTCCGTAATTTTAGTATGCCTGGAAAAAAATCTGGCAAAGGACACGCTACACGCTAGTAATAATGCCTATTTAATCAGGTGACAAGATCTTACCCCCAGTTTGACGCTTGTCGGCCTCTATTTACAGGATCGATAGTAATCGATACTTACTTAAACATTTTTACCATCTTTGATTAGGTAGACATAATAAAACAGAATTAGGTAGAAGAGTGGTACCACCCCAGGCTGACTGCACAATGTCATACCACTTTCAAAAAACAAGTGGTGCTGGTGATACTACGGGGTTTTTTACGTTGGGACTCTCCTAATAAATCTACTTATAATATACTTTATTTCCGTTAAATAAGTTTTTGCATTTGGTGGGAAGAGCTTCATCACCGTTTTGTGCAAACTGCATCAAAATAGAAGACCTCACTCACCTCCTAATGGAGTGTGACCTGGTGAAAATTTAGAGGAAGAAACTTGGCCTCAATAGGCTCCATATGGGAGTCTCAATATTATTTTGAGTCAGCCCTTATCTGATAATATGAAACACTTACTGTTATTTGCTAAGTAGGCTCTTACTACTTGAGCTTCCCTTCCCTTTTCTTAGTGACCCTAACGAGGCTGACATGGTCACCTTGTCGTGTACTAAAGCCTCTAATATGAGACTTTAAAAAATATATCCCTATTCATGGTATTATTTTGGGATTTAGAATACTTAGCTGTTACGCAAACAGTATGTGCCCTGGATTTTCTAACCCATTTTATACTGACTGACTGTACCCTAGGGTACTTACCGGAGCCACTGGCAAATAGAAAGTCCCTGTGTAGGGATGACGTCTTCAGGTAAGGGTAAAACAGCTTGCCGACGTCCTGGGGACTGCTGCCGCAACTGCAACCAAATAACAGTTTTGACGTGGATACGTCTTGAAGTTCACCCTAGTACTGGGTGAGCCGGTGACACTTTAAATATCGACATAGGCGTACTCTCCGTAGGAAATATTTGTAGGCCTGTCAAATGACATTGCTTTGTATTTATTCAATAGTTAACAAATGTAAGTCTTTTGACAGTTTTACAAATTTTCGACAAATAGTAAGTAACTATATGAAATATATAGGTCATAAAACGCAAAGCGTTGCGTAGTTGGACCCCACACTCCGTAAACAGAAAAGCAAAACGAAACGTAATTTTTGAAGATATCACAAATTTCTCGTTATTTGGGTTAATTTAATTTAATTTCTCAAAGCTGTAGTAAAATTGTAATGATATCATGGCATCTTATGGGCATTTCAAGGCAGATCTAAAAACATTTTTAAGACAGCGTGGTTAGTGTCTGAATGGTAAAAAAAAGATTTGGTGGAAAGAAACGTATCTACCTGTTGATTGGCTACGTACCATTGTGCTAGTGACGCATCTAGTACATAGTAAAACATTGCCGGATTATCTCCTATTCACTTCACCACTTTGTGACAGTTTAGAAATCTTTATGGGGCGAAAGCGGTTACCTGAATCCTTTCTTACAACACATGCAACAATATGTGTAAAATTTGCGGGTAGGTCCCATTTGTTCTATGGAACATGACGTAATAGAACAATTTGAGAAAATATTGTCCCTATTTGTACAATAGAACAGTTTGTACTTTTTGTCTCAAATTGTTCCATAGAACAAATTTTGTGCTGGAGAACTCTTTCTACAAAATAAATATTTTCCGGCGACTATTTAATATAACAATGTTTTAGTTAAAAGAAGGAATGGTTTTAGTTTGTTTTTATCGCGGACCGTTTAATATAAGAATATATTAGCGGTAAGAAGAATTGTTTTTAGTTTGTAGTTAAAGACACAAGTATTGTTAAACTGCTGTTTTGCAAAATAAAAATATTATGTAGCGAGTAGTTTCATTTTTTTGATAGTGAACTGTACCTGGTATTAACGTCAGTGATTAATGTCATTCAGGTCTTATATATCTCATCATGGAAGAATTTGGGAAAAGCGATTCCCATGTAGTTCTGTGCATTCACAGACAAATAAAAACAGGAGCAAAAGCTAGTATGTAGTTCTATAGTACAAATAGGGACAATATTTTCTCAAATTGTTCTATTACGTCATGTTCCATAGAACAAATGGGACCTACCCAAATTTGCTGCTGATATTGTAAAATCTACAATACATATTTTGTTCTAATATAAATTGGTAAAAGCAAGAAACATTCTCCAATATCACCCGGTGCGGCGCTAGGGTATCTACCTGGTCAAATGGCCACAGTTTCTTTTGTATAGAAATACCGACCATGTTTTGTCGACTTGTCGGTTCTTCATAGCCATCATCCATCGCAACATAAGTTTATGTCTATCCGGAACCTACGACTGAATGTTCTAGATAAATACTTTGAACACAGTTTTAAATCTTATTTAAATATTTTTTTCGAACATTTTTTATCATTTACAGTGAAAAAAACATAACCTTAAATAATTTGACAGACCTCCAACTACACCAGCGTCATCTGCTTTGAGGTTCTGAGAGTCTCTGCCATTGTCACTAAACATTTTCCAAACTTGGAAATTTCTTTGGCTTTCAACAAACTTCAACATTTTGAAAATATTAATTTGAGAATTCATTATTTCAGCAATAATTTAGTTATCTTATTATCTTATCTTATGTAAGGGCCCGGGAATAAACCAGCGGCACTTCGAGCTTTGAGGATCTTTTGTGCCTACCACATTTACACACTGGCCATCTCAGTGTGCAGGTTTCTTCACGATATTTTCCTTCACCGTTGAGCAGTCGGTAAATGTACATAAGTCTTCCATAAATACGGAAAGCTCATTGGTACATGGCACTGCATGGTTTCGAACTCGGACCTCCCGCATTGAAGTCCGGTGTCCTAGCCAGTGTGCCACCGACGCTCTAATAATTTAGTTAATAACTGAACTAATGTTATGTGTTGCAGCCTCCACATATGCATCATCAGCACTTGGATATTTCTTTGTTGATCTAACACGTTCAATGTGTTTGTGAACTAGTATATAAGCCTAGCTTTAATCATTATAAATTAATTAGTTTTAATTATGGAGTAATGATTATCATTTCACATATCTTCTCATCGTTGCCATCGCCACCACATTATGCAAAAACCAATATTTTTTCACAGGAAACCATAAACTTCCATCCAATATTTCACTCATCGCCTTCAATTTCAATGCACCTTACATTAGTGCGGAAAAAATAATCACCAAACGCATGCATCAATCACTGAAAAACTCAAACCAACACTCATCCACAAACCTTCAGTCGCCCACATCTCACGTGGCTCAGGAGAGATCCTGAGGCGACCTCGACGGAAGGGGGTGCGGTTAGGGGGAGGGGGCCCCAGGGGGCGAGGGGGTGTGCAAGGAGCGCGCGGGGCTGCGCGATTTTTCCCTCAAGACCACGTGTTAGGCACGTGCGTAGTAGCGAACTTTTCGCCGAAGTTTTTCACGCTTTGGAAAGTCTCCGCTCTCCGTTTTGTTGCGGTAGAGGTAGGTTTGTGACGGGAATATCCGAGTTGGATTTTGTAGAGGTCTCTTTCTTTACGTGTCTGTGGACTCGGTACGGTCGGGTAAGAAAGTGTTTATCTACTAGGACTTGAACAGGGCGAAGGTGACCGAACTATGATATGCGTAAGGACGGGTTGATATACGGCGGTTTGAGCATTTTTTGTGAGAGTTATAAACTTTTTTTTTTGCTGTTGTTTAGATAAGTATCTTTAGTTTTGTATCTTTGAGCCTGGAGGAAGAGTCTAGACAGATAGAAACACTTTATTGTACACAAATACAGGAAAAGTAAAAACTACAGGAATAGTAGCACGGTATGTACAAAGGTGGCCTTTAAGCTTAAAGCGATCTCTTCCAGACAACCTCTGAAGTTAAAGAGATTAAAGAGACATTAAAGAGATTAGCGACAGTGTAGTGTGAAGATATCAAATAGGTTACTATAACTTAATACACAGTAAAGTTAGTAAAATAAAAGTAATATGATGTACATAGATAATTATGTCAGTATACTAAAATAGTTAAATGCATATATATATACATAATAATAAAAATAAAATGCACAACTACATCTATTTGATGCAATTTTCTCACACAACTTTGTTTTAAATTGAAAAAATTAACAAATTGTGTTGTGAACAGATAATCTCTCAAATCAGAGGATCTACAATCACTTGTGGAACTCTCTTCCACCCGACGTTTTTCCACAGCGCTATGACATGGATGCTTCAAAAAGAACGTTAAAAAGTCCTCTCCCTTCACGGCCGGCAACACTCAAGCAATACCCCTGGTACTGCACGTGTCTCTAGGCGACGGTGACTACTTACCATCAGGTGGCCCGTCTGCCTGTTTGTCGTAGCTAATTTATATATAAAAAAAAAAACTTTCTAAACAACGTGAATATATGCCATGAAAACACTTAATTTCATAACATACATTTGACCCTATTAAATTATTTATTATAAGTATGCTGCAGCATCATCACGCCAGCCTATGCCACTGGCCACTGCGCCACCTGCGGCACTCTGAACGCAAGAGGAATCCATCAGATCGTTTCGGCTTCTAAACCCTCCGAAGGGAGTGAATTTGGTATAACCAGGTCTCCTAGGCGACGTAATAATTAGCATTGTCAAACTACTTTCGAAAAATGTATGTTTATGTAAGTATTCCTACTTCAAATTGTTATGTAGTAGCATACGTGTAGATATATTTTTATATATTATACGAGTAGGTATTTTATAGTCTAGTAAATTAAAATAATAATTATTAGTAATTAAAATAATAATAATTAGTAATTCTCTTCTATTTAATTTATATGCACCTGCCTTGCAATATCTGTACGACCATTCGGTCATATGCGGCAAATGCCGCATGGCATTAAGCTAGCCTCATGTGCATTAAAGTGTTAAATAAATAAATAAAAATAAGTAATAATTACAATACTTTATTGAGTTATTTTCAAAACCGTGATGCAACATATAGGTACATATAGGTATAGGTACTTGGATTGACAAAGTTGTTTTAGATCCTAGTGTTTCGTCTATGCGATTCAACTAATTTTGAAATTGGAATCAAGGCATTCCACCGGCCAGTAATCGTTTTACTACACATTAAAAATGAAAATACATCGATTAGTTCCAAATTTCGAACTGATCATCAATATTGATTGATATGAACCGTGTCCAACACTCATAAAATTTATTGATTACCGGCATCGGATTTCACCGATAGACAATTCCCTTGTTGTTATTAACGTAATAGTAATAAAAATGCTGCTTTCTCAACACCCGAACACAATGCGTCCACTCTGGACCGTTTCGCAATCAACATATCAACTAAACCGTGTCTAGAAAATTCTTAATTGAACTAATGAGAAGTAATTACAATTTTTATTGCAGCCGTAATGATTACGATGCCTTAAAATAATAAAAGCAATTAGACATTGACTAGCGCAGTGGAATCGTTACATTTGTCTCTTTCTGCCTCGCTGTGGATAGATTTGGTGCGAGCGGTGAGGAGAATTAGTCTGATTAGATGTAATTGTTCGAACGGTTATAAAAGTTGATGTCGAGTCAGTTTTCTGTTTGTCGTAAAATGGCGAGATGTTTCCATTAAAGCTGTTCTTTTTACATCTTTTAGGAAATTAAAAGTGTATTCTATAATAAGGTCACTATATAATGATGTAAATTAGAAATGTGGTATTTATCTCGTTAAGTCGTCACTGACATCGTAAAATAAAAAACGAATTGACTTGTTATCAAGTGCATGCCATGCCAAGTGAATTCCTTTGGACGATTGTAGTGAACTATTCCTAGCACAGGCATTTTAGCAATTTGGAGTGGGTAATAAACATTATAATAATATAATATAAGCTTTTAAATAATAATATAATATTCAACACTTGTAATCTCTCCAAATATAAATGTAGAAGTATAATAAAAACCTGGAACTATGAGGAAACAGAAAAATTGCTGGCACACACGCACACTCACTTTCACACAACCCACACACATTTTAATAGAACCACACTCTCATACACCCCAACATATCCTCCCATACTATCATAATATGATAACGTTATAGATATTAAGCACTGAAGAACTTTACCGACAGCAACACACACAAAGAAGCAACTTAATAAATTGATATGTTGGACCGGAAGCAAATGATCCCTACAGCACAGGGCAACCTATTGTAGGTATCAAATGCAAACATTTAACCCAGCCTTTACTTTTGAATACATTTTAAAAAAAATTATTATTTAGGTAATCGGTGTCCGGATTATCTTTCGTCCCCCTCCTCTACAACAGCAGCTTTCCCATCTTTTGCCCGTCTAGTCCATATAGCACCTGCCGTATACTTTAAATCGTCTTCCCATCTTTTTGACTGTCTCCCTCGGCTTCTTGTAGTATCTCTAGGATACCATTCCGGTAATAAACATTAGTAATGTATAAAAATTAATTTTAAATACAGCGGGGCAACGTTGCCAGTTTTCTTGGTACCCTACCATAGAATACAGAATATGTTTATTTGCAAAAGTGTAGGTGTATTTACAAGTGTTGTTGTAACGTGAAGAAACAATACATTTTCCCCTGTATTAGGCGTGCAAATCATTATACAGAAGCAAAGGTATGTGCTATTTAGTAAAATTAATGTCAACCTAAGTATTCAATGCAATCTTTAAAAAATGTAATAGATTCTAAGTATGTCATCATTACAATTTATCTGTCAAAAATTCATTTAAAGAATAGTAAGTTTTATTTACAAATGTGGATAATTCATAGTAATAGTAATCTTTTTCATATCTTCACACTACACTGTCGCTAATCTCTTTAATGTCCAATTAACTTCAGAGGTTGCTTTAAGCGTTAAGGCCGCCTTTGTACATATCGTGCTACTATTCCTGTAGTTTTTACTTTTCCTGTATTTGTGTACAATAAAGTGTTTCTATCTATCTATCTCATTCCTGAACCTGTTCAAGTCAAGCTATTTGCGATTTTCAGGTAACTTGGTGTATATTTTTTACACGGGCATTTTTCAAACAACAATTAAGTTTTTTTGTACATTTTATTTATTTTATTACTCTTCCTTTTGTAATTCTAAGTTAATACATGTTAGAATTTTAAATTTGATTATTTTCATTAATTTCTGGTCGTAGATTGTACGTAGCTTGATTACATACGTACGTACGATCGGTGAATTAATCTAAGTCCACAGTCTTAATGACGGCGTGGCACAATTAAAATGACTGATTCATGGCGATGGAGTAGGATTCAAATGTATCACGTGATTTACTCTAATTAGTACAATGGCCGAAGGATTCGTACAAAATGATGCGATCGCACCGAAATAGAGGGTGCTTGTAAAAGGTTTTTTTAGAATAAGTCGGTGTGCACTGGCCACCATGCATGATTATAAATTGTTATAATATGTTCTCGTCGTGGGTTTAGACTTTCGTTCAGGACTGTACTTTTGTACTTACTTACATCAATTCAATTGAAAAAATAATTAATTAAAATAATGTCCAAAATGGTAAAGCTTTCCAATAAAATAAGTGGTAGAGATTCAAAAAAGATACAACTGATATGGAAGATTTTTTTCCTAAAGTTAAAACAAATAGGTATTTAAGTGCGTTTCATTTCATTAGAGTATGAAAAGTACGCTTTGATTTTTAAAAGTTTACTTAGTACTATTTTTGAGAGTGATATGTATGTGATTAATATTTTTATTTTTTTACTGCCTTACTTATTTGTTCGAAAACCGTAAGTTAAATCTTTGTACTAATGTCTACCCTTTGGTAGACTCAGGGGAATTAACCAAAGCGTTTGTGTATCAAAGTTTGTGAACAGGAGCAGATATCAATGGCAGATAATGAGGCAATAGAATGAGGCAATCAGTGTAGGATCAGAGGATGCCTCCTACCTACATTTTTGAAGGTGGTAGATCCTTATGTATAGGGTCGATTGTGGACGTACCACCCTTTTACTTATTTCTGCCGCAAAGTATTAAGGTAAGAGTCGAGCCAGCGTAATTACCGGTATTTGAGGCACTCCACAGTCCTCAAGGTTAGCAGTGCATCCAAAATTCTCTCGCATATATTTTAGTGAGGGGTGAGATGTCTATAGGTGACGGTTATCACCAGGGGGCCCGCTGCTCTTATCATCATCAGCAGCCTACTCTAGTCCACTGCTGGACATAGGCCTCTCCCAGGGCGCGCCATTGAGCCCGATCTTCGGCTCTTCTCATCCAGTCGCTGCCAGCCACCTTGCGCAGATCGACGCTCCATCTAGCAGGACAGCGTCCCACACTACGTTTGCCCAAACGCGGTCGCAACTCCAGAACTCGTCTCCCCCAGCGGTTGTCGGTTCTGCGACAGATGTGACCGGCCCACTGCCACTTCAGCTTGCTAATCTTATGAGCTATGTCGATGACTTTTGTTCTATGCCGGATCTCCTCATTTCGGATTCGATCCAGCAGAGATACTCCGAGTATAGCTTTTTCCATAGCACGCACTTTCAGGCTCTTATGCATTCATTCAACAAAAACAATCTTGGTGTTTTTCCGAGACTGTATTTTTTGACCACAAAAATGATTTGAGTTGCTCGAGTGTTTTACTGATATTTTTTTTTTACTATGATGCACTTATATTTTTGTAAGTATTCTTACAGGGGCACATGGTGGACACCAGTGATATGCCATGTAATTTTTTTGGTTGGTGTATCCCCGCGGGAAGAACTTAGAAATAGAAAAAGAAATTTAAAAAAAAGATTATTTATCTTATAAGACAGGGTGTTGCAAAAATATATGCATTGAATACTCTCGTTTAACCTTAGTAATTGAGACTTTGTTTGAAAGATGTAACTTTTATAATTTTGAAGAAAACTGAGTTTTAAAAAGTCCCACATTGACTACATTACCGTGAATAATTCAAAAACAATTGAAGGTCGAGGTATGACAATCCTCTAAAAGAGTCTTCCAATCCTGCCGATGCAGTATGAATACCATTGAAATCTCTGATGGGAGCCACTCTTGTTCCCTAACCCGGTTAGATCTTTATCATTAAAAGTATACAAAATCATTAATAGGCTGATGATGATGATAAAACAAAATCATAATGTGAATGAAGTTTATAAACCTTAAGGATTTTTTTTATTGACTACTAAACCCGCATTTGACCTCGATCTCGCCTGATAGTAAGCGACGATGAGGTCGACGATGGAGCATGCGGGTCCAGTAAATGCCTATTCACACTGGCTTCAGATCCCAAGGTTGTAGGTTTCGGGAAATACAGACGCCGGCAGGCTGTTCCATTCCTTAGCCGTTCGCAAAATGAACGAAGAAGCAAATCGCTTCGTACAAAACAGATGGGATATCAACAACATAAGGATGGAACCCCTCCCCGCGCCTGGTAGTCCGAAGGCGGAATGGAGATGCTGGAATTAGGTCGTGCAATTCCGATGCGCACTCTCCGAAATGTATTTCACTCAGTTGACAGTTAGAAAATGTATGTATTGTAAAAAACCCATTTATTTTCATTTTTGTTCCAATACATACAATGTTTGTAACATGGCAGGCAATATAGCAAAAAATGTTTCGTCAAAGTTTAGGTCAACATATCATTGTAGGCTTAATATTAATATGTAGGTACTTAGTTGACACAAAGTTTGTCTTTTAAAATTATAAAAATATTTTTTTTTTATTTATACTTTTACACTTTTGTGTACAGGTGAGCTTAACGCATTGACTGCCTCTGTCCACTCTAGTTGTTTTCCTTACTTTATTCGGATGCCGCTGTCACAAATAGTTGAACATAGGTTTTACGTAGTACTCTGCTAGGTGCCTCTGTCCATTCTGCGTGTCCTTATCAGTTACGAAATTCAGAGTATTCCTATATACACCACAGAGCAAAGTTTTATTCTGAAATAAGGCCCATAAAGATTTGCGATGGCAATCAGTTTTGGGGGACCACGAGTCCGGCGCGGTCTATTGGTGCTTTTGCAAGTATTACTCTGAATTCCATTTCTATGAAATACGTGTTTACGGCACCTAGCGGTAGTCAATATGGACCAGCATAGATGTTCAGGGCACTGAGTATTGTAATTTTTTGAACAACTATTGGTGTTCGGGGCATACAGCTTTTTTATTAATTAGTGGCACCTGTAGTTTGTTTTCTAATTGGACAGGCAGTCAATGCGTTAGTGCCTTGCGGCATTCTCTGCCAGCTGACCTTTGGGTATGCAGATATGTTATGGCGATGAAACTTACTTAATAATATGTGAAATTTATATAATAAAATAACACTATATTAAAATAACAATATTCTTACATAGTATACTAATGTTTTACTTATAAATTATCTCTATGCATGTAGATAATAATAAAACAATATCTGCCTGTATCTTAAATAGGAGCTTTAACATACGATACAGGTTGTTTTTTTCTAAATTATAAAAAAATAAGGAAAAACTTAAGGATAAGTATTGTTTTTTATGTTAAAATATTGTTTTGAATTATATGTCGTTTTATGTTGATCGTCTTTTAATGTAATACCTAATTAAATTCATCTAATTATAGTGCAACACTATATTTTTAATTAAGTAGTGATTGATTCGTTTCGATACATTAAATTGTTTTTAATTAATATTATACAGGAATTATTAATTATAATATTAATTACTGTTAATTTCCGTTATTATATCGATTACCTACCTATACAAGGTCAGTTGCCGTCTAAATTATAATTTAATGTAATTTATATTATTTATAACTAAGTATAATAACTTTAATTTAATATTAATGTTGTTTTTATCTGGGCGCACGGTAGTGTCCCCGCCAAGTCGCACAAGAAAAAAAAGGGGCACTACCACACTTTTCTGGAAGCATTTCGGCCTGCTTTAGTCTTTGTATCAGAGATTACTAGAAGGCTGAAACTTTCGACGTTAGGAGAGGTTCACAAGCTAAAGTAAACCCCGAAGTTTTATGTTCCTATCTCTTCTAGTTTCTTAGTAAATCATATGCAAAGTTAGGCTATTTTGATACTGACTGACTTACTCACTCACTTATCATCAAAAATCTAAGGTACTTCCGTTAGTCCTAAAAAGCTGAAATTTGGAATAGACATATGGCTGTGAACACAGATAAAGGAAACACTAAAAAAACTAACGAAAAGGGCACGGTAGTGCCCCCGTCAAGTCGTGCAGAAAAAAGGAGCTAGACATAGGGTTGTGCACACAAATAAAGGATAAAAACTTTAAAAAAAAACGAACGAAAAGAACACGGCAGTGCCCCCGCCAAGTCGAGTAGAACCTATATACATGGAAAACGATAATAAGCGGAGACTAGGTATATAGTCTAAAGCCATATCTTATGGCAGTAAATTTGGTACACAGAGTACCACCACGAAACCATTATAGCGTGAAAGCTGATAAAAAATAAAAGGGCAAGTACGAGTACCACTCGCGCCCTGAAGGGTTCCGTACTCATAAGAGGTTGACAAACTTAAATATAGGCAGTTACGTAAACATTGTATGATAAAAACCGCAATAATACGTTTGTCAAGTAATAAACCCACTTAGAATTATAAATTCATGTAATTCAGATATTTTTCCTTTACTTTTGTTACTTTAAACTTCAAGAAAAGTGCGGTCAAAGTAACTTGCTGCACTGTGGTATTGCACTCCTGCGTTACGTCCAAGTCACATAGTATTTTAATTGAGATATGAAAACCTAATGAAATAGATACATCAACGGTATTTAGTTTTCTATGATTAAAATTAAAGTGCCAAAGTCATAATACGTACGAATATCGCAGACTTGGCTATACATGAGATCTCACTACTTTTTATGGTCAACACGAGACTTGGCCTCTTTTTACAGAAATGTTTTTGATGGGATGATTATGTTATGTTATTATGACTCAGGTAGCACAAATAATATCCTATTTTTATGTCAACAATTTTTAAAACCAATATTAATTAAGTACTAACAATGAAATATTAACCAACTTTATAAGTTTAAACAGAAACGTATATAAATAAATCGGTTAAAAAATGCAAAAGAGTTCGATCAATTACCTACTTAGGAACTCAATTTAATTTTAAAATTTTACAACCAAAAAGTTTTTCTGTCGTAAATAAAAAGTAAAAAATACCTACGAAAAATGCAACGCATACGTATCCGCCCCAATCAGCTGTTTGTCGGCAGCAGTTGCCCCGCCCCATGACTTTTCATCTTTGACACGTCAAAAATGCAATATATATCCATACAATGATAGATCTGTGAATATACCATTTCACCCATAGACTTATAATTATTTTTTATTTCACCATACTTGATGAGTTCACAACACATTATCATGACGTTATTACGGATCACAACATCAACTTTAATCATTCATGATCAACCGGCAAAATTTTAAAAGTGTAAAATGGGCGTATTTACACTTGTATTTTTAAAAAAGATTTTTATCAGAGATAGAGTTAAAAAGATTTCCAATACGATAAAAATAATTTGGTGAAAAGAATCATCAAAATAATTATAATGAAAATTGGCATAACTCAAATTAAGTCCATGTTTGAATTTAACGACTCTACATAATTGCCATTGCCTTGGGTGGCATATAAAATAATATTACGTACATAATAAAAATATTTTTTTTTAAATAAACAAAAAATATAAGTACTTATAGTATGTTACAGTGTATAAGTAGTACCTAGGTAATATTATAATTTTTACTTGTAACTCGTTTATATGTAATGTGTGGCTTAATAATTAAATAAATTAAAAACATGGATAGGCTGTCCTTTTTTTGACAAAATTTCAAAGTTTTTTTTTTGAGCTTCCCGACACCCCGACCAAAAACATAAATATAATACCTCAGACATAAAGTCTTTACGCAGACTGAATAAAGGATGTATTTTTTTAAAATAAGTATGAACATAAACCTGATAGTAGGTACGAGATACCTAATGCAAAACTAAAGGCCAAGATCGTAAAAGCAAACAGTAATATAATACTTACAATATCCGGTAGCTAGGTTGTTGAAGGGGCTAGATTTGTTTTCGTAGCAGTGACGGTGTTAATTAGCTGCCGCCCGCTGATTCATCACTTTATAGCGTCTCAGCGGCCTGTCCAAGCCGGTAATTACACTGCAAATAACTTCCAAACCTCTCCAAATATCTTCCAACTAATAGAAAAACAACACTCAGTCAGTTTCCGAACGCACTCCAAAGTTTAGAGCTGTCAAAAGACGCGCGAAATGTTTTTTTTTGCAGCTGTCAAACTCGGCACAGGCACTCGCCGTACAACCGTCCCCGTCAGTACGCTGACGTTCACTAGTCGCGACTCGCCGTAAGTCGAGGAGAAGAAGGCAGCGGTCTCTACCAACACGCCTTTCGTTCGTCTCTTTCTCGCGTGACTATGCCCGCCCGACCATTTTTACGGTTTAACCGACTCAATTCAATTCAACTCAACTCAATTGTCGTGGCGCGAATGCCTTCGCACTGGACGCTAGAGTGAGACGTATAGCATCGCCTCATTTCAGGCGCCATAACTTTTTAATAACAATTTAATTGTTTCTATTTACGTGTCGTAAAGCATTCGTGTCCGAATTTAGGTTAGGAAGGCAAACGTGGACGTTCTACGAGTTTAAGTCGATGATCTGCGTTCGGAAAAGCGGAATACAGCCTTAATCTTCGTTTAAGACGGAGCAGGGGGCACCGGTACGGTCGTTTCGCTCGCGCCACTATCGTCCGGCGAGCGTTTCTAGAGCGCGGGACAGAGAGATCCGATCACCGATAGGCGTTACCGTTTTTGTCGGCTCTTGCTTCTGGGTGTGTAAAGTTTTAGGCCGAAACATGTAAAATGCATCTTGAAAAAAAGTTATGTATTAAAAAAAGAAGCTTAGTGCGCGGTGGGGGGACATTAATGCCGGGAGGTGGCGCGGATGGCTTTTTTCGCATGCCGTATTTTCGGGGGTGTCGGGTAACTGGACAATGCATTATCGGGCCGCGCTGGCGAGGCGAGCGCATCACCTTAGTGCGCCATTTGAACCCTAAAACTATTCGATTCGTCTAAAAACGCTTCAAATACAATATTTTCGAACTTTTTTGCAACAATACCCTCACCTTGACTTGGAAATGTGATTTCTATTTTCAGCAGCTACTGAAACAGGAAACTTTTTTCATGGACTCGACTTTGGTGAAGTTAGGTTTTAAGAAATGTTAGTAGGTAGGTAAGTACTCGTAAGTAAATTTTTTTCAATCCCATAACAAAATGTAGAAATGAATAAGAAATATAACCCATAATGTAGAAATGAATGCAAAGACAAGATTTTTTAAAAGTGTTTTTTAAACGAATATTTTTATTAACACCCTGTTTAAATGGTAATTAATTATCGTGGTAAGTACTTTGGTAGAGTTTGAATATCTTACACTTAGTAAAATTTATAATGTACTCTACATTTTAAGTTTTACTTTTTTTTTTGTAACATCTACGAACTCTACCAAAGTGTTTACCACGATAATTAATTACCATTTAAACAGGCTGTTAATAAAAACATTCGTCAGACTTTTACCATCAGATCCACCCATGAATGTGAACAACGTTCTCCAAAAAGTTTTTTTTTTTAGTCTCTACAAAACAAATGATCTTGAGTTACCTATTTGTATGCAGAGTTCGAAAATTTTTAACTCCATTTTTAAAATATTTGAACATTATTCTCCTTATTCGTGAATGGAACTCCTTATAAAAGTCGTATAAATGTTTTTGTTTACACCCTGTATATTTAAGTAGGAGTAGGTACTGCTATTAGCTAATGTCCTCACTAGGTCATGCGTAAATTTTTTCACACTATGTCATTCATGACCTAGTGAGATTAGATATTTACTCACTATGTCATGGCACGCTGTTGTCTTCCCCAGGCTCACCATCCATGGACGGTCACACTTTGCCCGCTATCCTGAGAACTCTAAGAACCGAATCCTCTATCCTAAGAACCTAATCCGTTTGGTCTGAACTGACCCTTACTGGGACAATTTAATTGGGTAGTTTGATATTACCGTCTCCATTTCACAGACTTAGCTCAGGTTAGCTCAGTGTGCAGGTTTCCTCACGATGTTTTCCTTCACCGTTAGTGTTGTCAATAAATGTATATAAGTCTTCGAAAAAAAAACCACAAAAAGGTGTGTTACCCATGGACTAACTGTTTATAGGGTTTGCACCCGGACCTTTTCAATATGGGAGCACAGCATCATGGCTACTACGCCACCAATGCTGTAATTTATCCTCGAAACTTTGAATGAATGTATGAATGAATATCTCTCTATTGCACAAAATTAGTGTGATACAATGCCGTACAAAACGATTAATACAATCTAGGCGGTCTTATAGCTAAAAGCGATCTCTTCCAGACAACCTTTTGGTGGAGTAATTTTGGTAGAAAAAGGTAGGTAGGTACTTTATATTTCTTTTCAGTTTTCCCATAAAGAGATCACGCTATTCTCGCTAACCTGTTTCTAAAATAACCTCCAATTAGTAGAGTTCTACGAATATACTGGTTATGATACAGTTTGCATCAGCACACCACACTAACGTGTATTAACTAAGAGCATGATCGCCCTTAACTGAATTATGATCGTCGTCCTTTCACGAGGACTTCCTAATTTTATCAATTTCAGTCTGATCTAGTAAAGGTGATTCAGGGTTTTGTCCTATGTCTGAAACACAAACAAAATAGTTACTTAAAACATATGCAAGTACCTACATAATGTATATTTTGTAAATAATAAGTGAAATTATTCTTCAATATTTCGTGAAAATATTTCATGATAGATACTGAAAATTTATCTAGAATAATAATCTATCGAAAGCTTTCGACAATCGGAGAAAAAATCTAGACCAATACGTCATGGTTTTTTACTGATTTAAAATTCAAATTCATGTTAAATATGTATAAACATAACTGGACAGGAGCGAACAGACCAGCCGATTTACATGTGTAGGTACATTTGAAAAATAAAGCAAAATAAAACCAATTATGTACATTGTCTAATTAAATATAAAAAATAAGATTGTAGCAGCTGTAAAGGGGCTTTGTCCTTTATCTAAATTAATACATCTGCTATAAAGGGGCATTATCGTACAAATAATAATTATTATAAGTTATAGCTGCTGTAAAAGGACATTGCTTATTAATAATGTCAGTTAAAATTATTTATTTTATTTATTTTTTATTACTACTAAACCCGCATTTGACCTCGACCTCGCCGTAAGCGACGATGAGGTCGACGATGGAGCATGCGGGTCCAGTAAATGCCTATTCACTCTGGCCTTGAAGATCCCAAGGTTGCAGGTTTCCGGAAATACAGACGCCGGCAGGCTGTTCCATTCCTTAGCCGTTCGCCTTCGCCGTTTTATAATAATAATAAATTAATAAAATAATAGGTAATTTAAAAATAGCTGCTGTAAAGGGGCATTGTCAATTATCACAGGTCATAAAGTCTATAAAATATAGCCATAAAATAAAGTAATAATACAATAATCAATAATGAGAAAGAAAACACAATGTCAGTATACTATTAAAAAATAATTATATAATTAGCTGCTTCAAAGAGTCACTGTCAATCTATTAATACCTACCCAGTTGCAAAAGTTTCTTTGTAATTTGTTTTTCGATTAAACCTTCTTTAACATTATAGTAACATTTACTGATAAGAATTTTCAAGAAAAAATCTAGAATCACAAGTACTGAGCATAGATCTTAAGAATTTTATGAGTAAAATATAGAGTCGCATTGGTCCAAGTGGTTATATAATATTATATATTCGTTATTTACGACTAAACCCGTGTTTGACCTCAATTTCAACTAGTGGTAAGTGACGATGAGGTTGAAGATGGAGCACAGCGGGTTTAATAAGTATTGGCTCTTCTATAAACACTGCCAAAACACATCAACGTCGAAGCAAAGATACTTATTTCACGACAGATCGACAGGTTTTACACAGAACGGTGGTCGCTAGCTAGGACAAAAAAATCGAATTTTTTCTATTGCTTCAGCCGATAGAAGAGTTCGGACAAAAAACAGATAGTTCTTCTTTTTTTACAGCAGAACAGAATGAAGAAAAAAAGAAAAAAATCAGCTAGTTCTACTACCTACATCCTATCCTATTCAGTATACAAGTAAACTTGAAGGATGTAACTTACTGTGTAAGGTCGAATCAGAAAATTGAACTTTTACGTCAATGAAATCGAAATGCTGGATGAAAGCTTCTTGAAGGCTTTTAAACATCTGGATATTCTTTCTCATCTATGAAACGTCTTTAATTCATCTTTAGGTATTTATTTATTTATTTGTACTTTTATTATTTATACTTTTAATATATTTTTGTTTTCGTCCCTGACTGCCGTTTCGCTCGCGATGCCTTCGCCCTGGCACAGCTGAAAACCAGCGCTGTGGTTCTGCCGTACCGGTCGGACCGCAGCACACGCTGAGCATGTGTCCTTTTAATGTTACATTGTTTTTTTTTTAATTTCAAATATTTTTTAAGTTTAATAGTGTATGTAATGCTAAATAAATGTTTTTCTTTCTAAACTTACAGTAAGTTGTATGAAACGTCTTTAAAGTTAAGTTTTCATTAAAATACATGTAACTTATGTCTTTCTACGCCGTAGCTCTAAATAGAGATGACACGAGACTTTTTAACCCCCGACCGATCGAGGGATGTTATAAGTTTGACACGTTTGTCTGTTTGTGTGTGTTTGTCTGTGGCATCATAACTTAACAACGGATGATCCTATTTGGACCCGGTTTCTTTTATTTAATCGAGAATTTTGTTGAGAGTGTTCTTGGCTAGGTCTGATAAAAATTGGACCAGTGGTTTCCAAGATCTTGGAGTATCTTTGATGACAGATGGGATTTCTGGAACGGTAATAGCTAGATCGTTTGAATTTGAGCTCAAATGTTCGATTTCATGGTGCGTTTCCGACATCTAAATCTTGACGATCTGATGATCACCAGGAAAGAGTACTTAATAATGAAACTGGAATAATTGGAAGATTATCAACCCGCCGAAACTATAATAGTTAGATGGAGTCTTCTCTAACTAAAGTTGTTGGGAATCCTGATACTTTACAAGAGAAAAAAAATAATTAAAAATGGCGACCAAAAATGATGTGGAACTAGGAATTTCAAGATAGCCATGGCGTTGCCGAAGGCCGAGGCTGCGTAGGGCGAAGCCCGGAGCGTCCACCCGCCTTCAGTCGCCGCATGTTTAACCTGCTGAATGTTCTTAGCCATGTCAGATGAAAAATGAATCTTGGAGTATCTTGGGATGTTAGAGTATGATAGGATCTCTGGAACGGTAAGAGTTAGGTGTTTCGAGTTTGAGCTCAAATGTTTATGACCATGCTGACCTTCCCACATGTGAAATCTTGAGGACATGATGATGACCAGGACAAAGTAAGGGGATCTCCACAATGGTACGTCGGGGGTTTCTTTTCAAGGCTTTGATACACGACAAGTTGACCATATCAGCCTCGTTAGTGTCACTAAGGGAAGGAATGGGAAGCTCAAGTATTAAGGAAGCCTTAATATAAAAGCCGTTTCTTGCAATTCCACTCCCATTCGTCGATAATGACGTCACTAATGGAAATAGAACAACTGTAACATATAAATTTGATACATTGTAACAAGACAAGGCAGAGAACAGACGTCGATCTGTAGAGGCAACAACTGTTACTAAAATAGGTAATATGACGTCACAACTTTAAACCCGGCCGACTTGAGCGTCCGAAAGTTGCCGATTCCGTTAATAATTGATCCACGTGTTGAATTACGTGTCTCGGTTCATAATTGCTAGGGCATCGTGAAATTTAATATAAAATTTAATATTGCTAATAATCTTGTAATTTGTACTTTTGCTGTAATTTTGTACCTATAAGAAAGTGTTTCAATCTATCTATCTATGTCTAAAACAAACGGAAAGATGATAGCGGCAGTCGTAACAAAAACAAATTAATAAAAGCAGGATGCCAATTTTCCCTTGAAATATTTTTTTTTACACTATGCTAATTTATTTCGGGATAGTTTAGAAATTGGGAAAGTATTGGAATTTTTTTAGTATTGAAATTTTTGAAATGGTATCTTCAAATTTCAAAATTTATGCATATGTGTAAAATAAATATATAAATAAATAATAAGTAGTCTAAACTCTCCTAAATCAAAGGTTGGCTCGAAGGATCCCTATGGGATAAGCCCGCCTTTGTACATATTTTAATATATTTTTTTTAAATTCTGTGTGTTTTATATTAGTACAATAAAGAAACTACAAACAAACAAATAAAATAAATATAATATTAAAATAAATTCAGGAAAAGTTAATTATTAATTATTATTTTTTGTCTGTACTTAAACTTCCATAAAAGCAATTTTCTGTATAACAGCAATTTTTCTGTAAAAACAGCAGTTTTTTTCCTTAGCCATGGTTATCCCAATGCAAAAGCAAATACTTATATGAAAAAATTACCATGAGGCTAAATTAAAAAATAATAACAACCATTAACAATTTAACTGCCCTCAGAATAACGAGTTTTTACTTTTAGTTGACACTTACTCTTCGTCGTGAAACAGTTATAGCAATAGCAATTGACATGAAACAGCAATGTTTCAAGCGGTGAAACACGTAATAAGCACAAGTGTATTTGATTTCCGACTGCCGTGTCTAGAGGCTGGGCCCGTTCTAAAAATTAAGAGGTGTAATGGATCTCTCGGGAGGCCTGAACTGTGTCCAACTGTTTTAGGTCATGTGACTGCTAACTTTGAATTCCGAGCTAGATTAATTCTGCGAGTTTAAGATTAGATTTGCTTCTGCATGCATCGATTTAAATCGGTGTCTGCATGTTAACTTGTTCGTTTCTTGCAGTAAAAATAAATAGAAAAAATAAAGATGCTCTAGACTACTCTAGAGTATGGCATTATGCTGAGCTGAGGCCTATTTGGTGCTGCAGCATACGCCGTGCATTATTATTAATTTAGTTTAAGATTATATTGTATGGTGTATATGTATACACTTATATATTATTGTATAATATATAAGTGGAATTGTGTGTGTGTGTGCTGCAGACAGCAAATAAACGTTTTCTATTCTATTCTATTCTATTCTAAAGAATCAGAAACTGATTACCTAATCAGAAGAATCTAAGGTAGGTAAGTACCATGAAGGTACGAAGAGGGAGAATAATTTTTCTTTCATCTATGGTAATACCATAGTCTAAAAAAGTATGTGAAAGTTTGAAACTTTTCCGAAAGGACAGTAATTCTACTTATTTCGGCGCCAACTACTGTCTACTGATATACTTATTTCCATAGTTTTCACACCAAAAAATATCGAAATTGGCAAGTAATTACTATGGACCACTAAGATTTAAGAGTTAGTTTCCACTGATAAAAATCTGATGGTAATACATTTTATTTAGTATATAAGGTCGGGGAAAAAGTTTCTTAGCATTTTATATGAAAATTCAAGACATATTTTTTTCAAAGCTTATTTACATTTAATTACAGTATATATGTGCCATTTTGTTCGATGACTTTTTGCCATCTTGAAGGTAGTGACATGATCCCGTTGCTGTATAAATTTTGGGACTTCTGATCAAAAAACGCAACAAGTAGTTTTGGTAGTCCTCTCATTATGTTAACCTGACACTGCCTAAAGAATTCTGAAGAGACTGAAACAAGTGGAAATCTGAAGGTGCAAGGTCAGGGCTATATGGCGGATAACACCTCCCAGCTAAACTCTCTTAATTTTTGCTGAGTGGCTAAAGATGTGTGTGGTCTAGCATTATCGTGATGAAAGACCACACCCTTCCTATTGATCAATCCCGGCCGCTTTCTCTCAACTTCTTGCTTTAATCTCATCAGTTATTGGCAGTAGAGATCCGAATCGATGGTTCTGCACGGCGGTAAAAGCTCATAATGAACAATGCCTGCCTGACCGACCTTTGACCACGATCTTCTCGCACGTTCTTGGCGTACATGATCCACTTTTCATCACCAGTTATCAATCTCTTCAAAAACGGTTCGGTTTCATTACGTCTCAATAAAGAATCGCAAATGAGTACACGGTTCATTAGGTTTCTTTCAGTGAGCTCGTGTAGTACCCAAATATCGAGTTTTTTGTGTACCCAGCTTTTTTCAAATGGGTCAAAACTGTTTTGTGATCAATTTCCAGTTATTCAGCTACTTCGTAACTACTGATATGTCTATCTTGCTTCACTTTTTCAAAAATGGCGTCCATTTTATCCGTAACAGGGCGACCAGAGCGAGGTATATCTTTGACATCAAAATTCCCGGATTGAAAACGCTTAAACCAACTTTGTGCTACTCTTAGGTCCATAAATATCACAAATTATTTTCGCAGCTTGCGTTTCACTTTTTCCTTTTTTGTAATAAAATTACAAAATGTATCGAATTTCTTCATTAGATTCACTCATTTTGACAGAAAGAAAAACAAATGAAAAATAGCTGGAAACAACATTTTACTAATTAGTTTTATTTATTTATTAATGTAACCTTTTTAATGTCATCAAACCCAGCGAGATACAAATAGTACAGCCAAAGAAATTTTATTACAAGTTTATACATACAATATGCGAAAAGACTTTTTCCCCGACCTTATATAAGGAATGCCCTAGAAAACAGAACGAACAAACGGGCCACATCATGGTACCGTCACCGATGCACATGAACATCATCAACTCACTATAATATTTCCGATGCGCTGCTAACTTTGAGGATTTTAATGTCTCAATATGCCGGATATTAATGTACCAGAGGGTAATATGGCCACGTTAAGCTTTGCCTGCATATTCCAAGTAAACTACAAGGTTGAACTGCACAATAATACACTGTTGTTAAAACCTATTAACTAATATTTATTAAAGGAAATATCAACTTTAAAAAATTGAAAAGTGGTCATATTTTCGGCACGTGCAGATAATACATATAATATCCAAAATCCGTGTTACTTTTTGAGATTTGGGAATGTGGCCGGCCATATTAACTGGCCATTTTTTTTTACTTTATTAATTTCAAAAGTCATATTACCCTCAAGTACCGTACGCTGGCTCTCTGACCCATAAAATCGATCAAAGCATTTCAAACATGCTTTACGACAAAAATATGGATAAAACGGTACTTACCCCCCTAGACTAAACCTACATAGAGACGTATCACCTTTGAAGTCTTTATCATTAGGTTTCAACTCAAATGGATCCCCATTCGTCATCGTAGGAATTCTCATATTCTTTGTATTCTTTTCAAAATTTTAAGGAATCCCACCTCTCCCCCCTATTTGCGTGAACGCTTTAATTTCTTGCGGTCGGGTGATAAGCTCTCTAGGTCCCACATTAGTTCCCTTCTACAGTTTCCTCGCACCCCCCACAAGACCGACTTCTTTAACTACTTCTTCTCTGTGCACGCGGTCAGGTTGTGGAATGCTCTCCCTCCCGGCATTCGTGAAAGTCAATCCTTTCCTATCTTTAAGAAACTTGTCTAGGAACATTATTCTTCTCTCCTTTAATTTTATTTTGTCATCACTGTATTATCTTTATTATATTATAATTATATTTTTATGTTAGTATAT
This sequence comes from Hofmannophila pseudospretella, assembly GCA_947369225.1. Taxonomy (NCBI): domain Eukaryota; kingdom Metazoa; phylum Arthropoda; class Insecta; order Lepidoptera; family Oecophoridae; genus Hofmannophila; species Hofmannophila pseudospretella. The sequence continues at coordinate 3,898,188 of OX376324.1, forward strand.
AGTATTTATTTATTTGTATATTTTTGTATTATATTATATTTATGTACGTATTTTCTATTTAATTATTAGTAATTATTTTCTAGTAATTATTAAGTAGGTATATTTATTTAGCAGATAGGTTTACACTTCGCCTGCTTTGATATGAATCAAATTGTCATTTTATGGGGTTTGCTGGAAGAGATCTCTCTTAGAGATAAGTCACGCCCTTTGTGTTTCACATATTTTTTGGATAAGTTTGTATTATAATATTTGTGTACAATAAAGAGTTAGAGTTAATAATAATCATTTAATATATTTAGTCAGTAATAAATTGGACATGGTAAATCCGGGGTCGTCCTAGCTAGACCTGACTGCTGAGTGCTCATAGACTTTAATATACAGAGCACACGATTGACTGTAGAGGAAGCAAGAGAGGTAGGTATGTCAAGACAGAGATTCGTGGCGCTCCATTCTCTCTTCCTACCCCGCAAAGGACAAAGCGTACCTAACTACCTAATATTCTGAAAGACAAAGGTATAGGCTTGTTTAAAAATTTATTTAGCACATCTACAGATTATACATTTAGGATTATTCGAGCTTATTTATATGGCAACGTTCTAATATACAACTCAATTACAGACGTGCACACCACTCAAACAGTGAAGGATTTTTTGTGTGATAAGGACTTATAATTTATAAAATTTGACATGAGATATTGTATTTATAATTTAATAATTAATTAATTAATAATTTAATAGTTAATGATATTTGATGCACTGCCTTCTCAATTTAATTTCAGTAATATTTTTTTTATTTTTTCTCTCATATTTAAATATTTGATACTGCCTATATAATATTGTAATAAGAACAAATGTACACATATTTCTGTAAATAAATATTTAAGAATAAGAAAAAAATAAGTTTATTTGTGCGATAAGATTACAAATAGTCCATACACCAGTTGCTTGCTTATCGTATGTTTAGTGGCCAACCTATTTGTCTGAGTTGTTCAGGCCGCCCGTAGGCATTTGACATGGCTTAACGACTGCTGTCGAACGACAACAACCGGGACCGACTGCTAAAGGTGCTCTCCGAGGCACGGAGGAGCTCAGATGAAATATCCTACTAGCGGTCACCCATCCAGGTACCGACCGCGCCAACGTCGCAACTAGGCTACGAGTAGAAACTATATACTTACTACTACTATTACTTACTAACTATTTACTTAATTACCTACTTACTACTTACGTGGCAAAACATTTACGAACCCGCGTCCTCCGTTTCGAATCGTCTTCGCACAACCCTGAACTTTAGCGACCCAGAAAATATTCCAAAAGCAACGCGAATCAGATAAAACTTGATTAATCTCCGAACCAAGTTCTGCGCCTTATTATAATAAACTAATTAATGATGGAAGCGAACAATTCATTATCGGGCAAAACTGCCTTCTGAACAATAATGATAATGAGTATAATTAATTATTAGGAAGTTGGTTCAAGACGTACTGAGGGGGTGAAACGGGGGTGGAGAGAACTACAAGGCCAGTGTCAAAGTTAGGTATTGGAGAAGGCATCTAGAACTTGGATGAAACAAAAATAGTCTCCCTCCCCTAGGGACGGGCGTTAGTTCCTTCATGCCTGAGAATAGGAAAGAATGCAAGGAAAGGTTGAAGTTTTCACTCTCTCTCTTCTAAGTCGTATTCCTCATTGCTGAGGGTCGTGATCATTCTAAGGAATTAATTACATAGAACAACTTTCGTGGCAGATTTAACGGGATGATTTGCAATTGCCTTCCCCATTTCACACACTGGTCATCTCAGTGTGCAGGTTTCCTCACGATGTTTTCCTTCACCGTTAGAGCAGTCGGTAAACGTACGTAAGTCTTTGAAAAATACGAAAAACTCTGTCGTACATGGCACTGCATGGTTTCGAAACCGGACCTCCCGCATGAGTCCGGCCACTGTGCCACAGACGCTCAAATATTATAGTTAGACATGGAATTCATACCCACGGTTTGAGCTCCCGATATTATGGCACAGTTGCATGCACGAATAAAACTGCATAACTGATTTGTCATTGATACTGGGTACTCAGTACGTAGATATCTTCGCACCTACAAACAATCTCTACTTAAAAATGGTAAAGCACCCCATACTAACGGAGGAAACACCTCCACATAGTAACAAAGATAATGGTGGAATTTTCGTTATAACATTGTGATAACATAGGTACTTACTTCTACTTAAGTATTACGTATTCTCTATCTATTTTGAAATTAAAAATTTATGCGCAATATTTATATCGACATCCTGGTATAATTTCTTTAGCTAATAATTGTTGTATGTTGCCGAGATAATCCTATGTCCTTACAAAAAATTATAAACGTGGTTGGTAATCTTTGTCCATACTAAAATTTCTAGGGAAAGGCAATAAAAAGATATGTTAATAATTAATTTTGACACAAACTATTCCATAGCGTGATAGGTCACTGGTTAATGAGCTGACTAAGTATTTGTTTGTTTCGGGTTCACCTTAATGTGGTACAGGTTCATTAAAAATAAAACAGTTTAAAGGTCATGTTAATGCCTCTAAACTGAGATTTTTTTAAAAAAGTTCATGTTCGATCATTTTATATTTAGTTTAGTGAGGAAAGTTACAAGTAAGATATGTCGGAGCGACGGTGGCGGCCGGCGTGGCTAGGACGTTGGACTCCCGTGCGGGAGGTCCGAGATCGAAACCAGGCAATGCCTGTATCAATGAGTTTTTCAGTTTTTTCGAAGACTTACGTACATTTATCGACTACTCTAATGGTGAAGGAAAACATTGTGATGAATGATGCCTAAGATAACCAGTGTATGAAATACGAAAGGCAATGGCAAACCACCCATTAAATATGTCAAGTGACTCGTTTTATGTGATTCATTCTATAGAATCGCCTTGCAAGAGTTTAATACTGGTATTTTATTTCTTACATTATTTGCACACACATAAATTACAAAAGAAACAACAACAAGAAATTTGACGTACACAGGTAGAGCTTATCTCTAAAATAGAGATTTCTTCCAGCTAGACCTTTAACATAGAGAAATCCATCACACACATAATACCATGTAAATACACCCGCACCATGCCATCACCCTCCCACACACTCAGTACCTCACATACACACTAATATCCTCATTCATACAAACAAACACATTCATACATCACAACACGCACACACTGTTGCTTTCTTCGTCCGTGCAGTCACTGAGGGGCCAGCTGAAAATCAGCGTTGTGGCTTGCCTCAGCATTATGCTGAGCTGGTGTACCCTTTTTGGCACTGTACCACACCAGATGTTCTGTGCTGCATGTATTAATCTTTGTATACTTCCGTATTGTGTTCTATATTGTGGTGTTTACAGCGCTAAATAAACGATTTCAATTTTAAATTTAGTACGATAAGTAGACATAGGTACATACGTGTACAAATTATGTAAAACAAGAGGGAAAAAAGAAATGCAGATACTAATAAATTATCAATACTTAACACAAGAACATAAGCTAAACAAAATTTTTATAACAAAATATTACCCCATACAGAAGAAAAATACACGAAAGTGCCAGCTCCTTTCTTCATTTCTAACATGGATGTAAGCAAAGGGTGTGAGAGGGGGTCAGTTGTCGCTTTACTGATGGCTTTAATCATTATTACTTATAATTAAAATTTGGATGGAAATGTCCATTGTCCTCGATGGCCGAGTCTGCCTTTTGTTGGTAATTGTGGGTATACTCAGAGTCAGTAAGTGTTCAGGTTTCCCAAGTTATGCTCAATTCAATTCAATATTTTTATTTTTCAGATAACTAGATCCATTGTGTTAGTGTACTTTAAAACTATGTTAGTAAATATATTCAGCAAAAATTACGAGCTTTTACACTTCGATCAGATGCTGATCAAAGATAACATCATTCGATCACCACCTGAACGAAATGTCAATACGTTTTATTTCCTATATTATTGGTTGTACTTAGGGTTGCCACCTTTTTTTGGGACGAATAGAATATTTTTTCATTTCGGTAGAACATAAATAAAGTACACAGCATAAAAAAAGAGTAGGTACTTATATATTTTTTACTTATTTATCTTTAAAAACATATTTTTATTACTTTTCATAAAACAAATATTACATTTAACAAATATTTGTCTTTCTTGAAGATAGTTACAGCGTCTTTGCAATCAAAATTAAAATTAAAATATATGATCAGCTCGTTTTTAATGAAGTTTAGGGTAACTTTGTTCCTTTCGTCTCTCCACCTTACATTCATAAGGGAGAAAACTCTCTCAGTGAACGCTTAAGTGGCAGGCACAGACAAAATATATGAAATGAATTCGTACATATTTGGAAAATCTTCACAGTTTTGTGGCTTTGGATACCATTTTATTTAGTCTCATAAGTACTCATAACCAGTAACAAGCCAGTAACAGTCAGAGTTACGTAAATAGAGTATTTTCGCGTACTTTATTGGTGTCGTAGATTATAAAGTACACCTTCACGAAAAAGAGGACAATACTCTATTTTAGAGTACGGGTGGCAACCCTAGTTGTACTGTACGTACGTAGTACTTTGTCGCTTTAACTTAATTGACACAAATGTCAAGACATCGTGACAGGGTTCCAATAGATTACTAGATTACTAAAATGGGAAAGCGATTTTTTTTAGTTTATATTATCTGTGGCTCTAGTCTGTATCTCATCACTAGTGATAAAACAGACGGACGGATGAACGGACAACGAAGACTCGCCAATAAGGGTTCGTTTTTTACCATGTTGGTACGGAACACATCTAGATTATCGTTGCTTGGTTTCCACCTCCGATCTCGAGCGGCTAAAGCAGAATTATCAGCGCCATGCTCTAACCTACTCAGGAGTATGGCATTATTCTGAGCTGAGGCCTATTTGATGCTAAAAACACTTAAAATGGTGACTCGCTGAAAGTGATTTAACTTTTTTTATATTCCCTATGATAAGAAAACGTATTATGGAGCGAGTCACCCTTTTTATCACTAGTGATAAAATGTAGAAAAGAACGACAGATCATAACAAAATCTTATTGCGACAGGGTTGTATAGAGCCTGGATACAGCATCAGCATTTCATATATTCAGTTTTTAGAACACTATATAAAGCTTCGAATACTCGAAGCTTCCAAGCAAAGCTACCAAGGCAACATAAAGAGGCATATGAGCGCTCATTAGGTCCGCGGTATCGTTCATAAATACATTATCGCGGGGGGTTACCCCGTGTAGTGGGCCGGGGGGGGGGGGGGGGGGTTAGTCCACGAGTCGGCGGGTTATCGAATTAAAACTTCACTAGCAATAGTAGAGTTGAACACCGTATTAATACACCATGTATAATTCGTGCGCTTGGCCAAACTTGGCGTGTTCCGCTTACGTGCATGTTAATTGAACACTATGAAGATATTTTCGCCAGTAAATTTCTAATGGATTTGTGTTCCGTAGGACGTTATTGACAGATCACGATATTGAGATATTGACGTAACTGAATGTGCATTCTGTTTTCTTCCACATTGACGTTCTTAGGAATGAAGGGAATTGGACATATGATTAGGACATTTTCATTGTAACATTTGGACATAAATATGTTTCGGAAAGTGTCAAAGAAAAAACTGTAAGGATATATTTTTGATCGAAACCAAAAATATTTAAGCGTTTGACTTTATTACTGAAGTTTATCTAACCTACAAGCCTAGGGTCGTTCCCAGCTGTTCTACTATTTGTTGTATTAGTAGAACAAGTAGAAAAAACATCCCGTTACTTCTATTGCGCAATAGTACAAACGGGAACAGAACCATGAAGAAAGGAACGCGGGCCTTCTCCAAATGAAAACTATTTTTTTCTTCATCCAAATACAGAACCATCTCTGCTTCAAAGTACACATTAACTTTTCCGGTTTTTTTTCCACATGCGTATTTTACGATGTTTGTAAATTAACAAAATGTCAAATACCTAGCAGAAATAAACCATTTCAGAACGGTATGATAGGTAGTGTAAGAGTGTAACTAATACACCTAATTGTTGTGCGTACGCGCATTGAAGATCGCGAAATAATTGATCTCGTGGTTATAGCCACAATCATTTGGGCATAAAATGTTCCGTTAGAAAAAGGTAGAATAGAATAACAGTAGAATAACGATTGTCCCATGGATTTAATTACTCGACAAACGGTGCACTGACCCTTGTAATTTTAAAGGTGAAAATCTTCTTCCAAACAGACTGATCAATTACTGATATTGAAGTTTGAATGGCGTTTTTTATGAGAATTGTCACAGGCAGAAAGGTTTCAGTCTTAGTTATATCTCTAATTCTCTATCTAGGTTTACCAGGGCTGATAGCAGTAAGACCTGACAAATCATGGAAATTGAGATCCGGGCTAAATAACTGGTAAAGAAATAAATCAGAAATCAGTTTGGAAGCAGGTACTGTTGGACATACTCTTGCATACGTGTTAAGTAAATGCAGCTCTAGTAACTATACACGTTTACAATGCAAGTAATTTGCACGCAATTGTAACTTCACACTTGCAAGTAAGTACTTGCACAATTGTTTTTTTTTCATTAGGGAATATAAATATAGCTATCGTATATTAAAGTTTACATAATGATAGTAACTAAGAAATACAAATATTAGATAATACTAAACCCGATATACTAAAACCTCGATGGTAAGCGACGATGAGGTCGACGATGGAGCATGCGGGTCCAGTAAATGCCTATTCACTCTGGCCTTGAAGATCCCAAGGTTAAAGGTTAGGTAGGTTAGGTTAGGTTGTACTAGGTGGAATGTACACCTCCCACGAAGAGCTCAAGGCAAATGCTAGGTGCGTTCCACTGGAGATCCTGGAGCCCTCCGATAAGCACGAGGCCGGCCAGCAAGGGAGTTTTAGTGAGTAAAAATTCACATAACCCAGTCTCTCCCCCAGGAGGCTGGGTATATTTCGATGTTTTCCCCAAAAGGTTGTACTTGATCAAGTGTAAACCGGGCATCACGGAGTGTAGGTGCAGAGTGGAACGCGCCCGTGGGCGGGCGGCGCGGCGCTGGGCGGGCGCGAAGGAGCGATCGAGGTAAGGGTACTGGCTACGTAATTAGATTTTCAAAGTCCGAATACACTGCTCTACTCGTACTTGTCTTCATAATAATGTGAGCGGAGTTTGCAGTTTCGATGCTTGAAAGTTTTTCCTCTAGTCTCAGTAGTTTGGTTGTTTTGTTAGTACTGTGTAATGATGTCGACTTCATCGTCCATGTCAACCTCCTTGCCATCAATTTCAACGTCATTGTTAGCTGGTTAATACTTTTTTTTTTTTTTTGGTACTTGCGGTTGTTGGTACTTGGTGAAACTTGTAGTACATGATTAGACTTAAATAATATACTGTTTCAGAGGTTTTTACTGTATTTTATTAATTACGACCGGTTTCGTTTACACATCTTCAGGTATTTGTTTAAAATTATATTTTCTGAACTACATGTAGGTAGATAAATACAGCTTTGCGTTTTGTTTTCGAAATTACTAACAAAATGTCAAGTTACGTTCCAAAACACATCAATTAAATTTTATGTTTATTCATTGTTAGCGTTTATCTCACCTAATTTCGATTTCGTGTTGGCATTTTCATTTCTTCATCTATATTTTCAAAATTCAAATAATATTGCCATTCCGTTTCTAAATTCCATTATTCCATTAATTTCATTGTTTTTACTTATTCTCTCTGTATTTTTGTCCTGAACGGACGTTACTCCGTTTTATAAAATTGTCTCCTACTACTACCTATTTTCTACTATTGTGTTGTTCTGTTCCTGATAAATATAATATCTACTAATACCAAGTTTCCTCTATTACTTCATCTGCACACTGTCCTAGAACCCTGCTAGCCGGCACCTATAGGACAGATTGGAGCAACTGAACTAAGACTATTCATTCAATCTATTTATTTATCGGTTAACTTGATCCATTGTGTTAGTGTACTTAAAAACTATGTTAGTAGTATACATATCGTCAAAAATGATGTTATCCGTTATCATATTCAGGATGCTGTTGGAGCTGCTCCGAAGCCTGCAAAGCAGAGACGCAGTTCTCTATACATGGTCCGGTTCCTGCGACGGTTCGGTTCGCTCCACCCAATCACGGAGCGCTGATTTCAAGTGAAGGGAGAGCGGAACGCAGTTGATTGGTTGCAGCGAATAGAACCGGGACTAGAACCGGACGCGTATAGTTCAGCACTTAGGCTGGGATTGTGCGACGAGGGTTCCGGTGCCGGTTCGGTTGGCTGCAACCAATCACGACGCGAGCTGAGACGCGGACTTCAAGTGGAGGGAGAGCGGAACGCTTGTGATTGGCTGCAGCGAACCGATCCGGTGCTGGAACCGGTGCATATAATCCTGCACTTACAGTCTTAGCAGTTTTGTTGTACATGTATACCAATAATTTCTTTCTTTATCCACGATTTTGTATGAGATGAGTGCATTAAGCATATCCATGCACGTCTACACATTTTTGTTATTTCATTTTTTATACGAAGTGGTGCCACGCCGGAGCTATAGTTCGGTTCGTGGTGAGGTAATTAGAATGAGTGCTAAGCTTTTAAAATAATCCTCAGTGACTTAAATTAGGAACCGAAAACGGTTACCTAAATCAATTTTGCAGCACATATCTACAATAAATTATTTTGATACCGGTAACTAATGCAAACGATTAATGATTAGATTAATGATTATAGGGTAATTAACTAATGCAAACGATAAACGATTTAATGCAAGTATTAAGAACAAACGCTCCGCACTCAACATCGAGGTATCGGATATTTAGTTTGCTTGGGCCGGCGCGGGGCGCGGGGCGAGGGGCTTAAGTCCAACTATAAATTAGGAAGGGTACTGTTTCATTAATCACCCATACGCCGTTATTATTAATTAACCCCTTTCGAACTACCGAGGTGGTAGGTACTCGTATTAGCTATCGACCGCTAGTCTAATGTCAACTTCTTAGACCAAAGTTTTGAGTTATAATACCTAGATGTATGGTGTACCGAGGTGTTATTTACGGTGTGTATAGCTAACACTAGGGTCTAGGTTTTTGTGAATAAAACGATTACGTCTGTGATAACCAAGAGTTATATTTTGACTGGACTTCCATAAAATGACGGTTGCTTGCTTATCCAACCTATTTGTCAAGAGTTGTTCAGGCCGCCTCTGACATGGCCTAACGACTGTTGACGAACGACAACAACCGGGACCGACTGCTTAACGTGCACTCCGAGGCACGGATGAGCTCAGATGAAATATGCCACTAGCGGTCACCCATCCAGGTACTGACCGCGCCAACGTCGTTTAACCTGCACGATCACTATCAGACCGTGCTCGCAACTAGGCTACGAGCTCCTCTCGTATATATAAAATGACGGTGACATGGGCGCAGTCGTGTCAGAGGTTTTATTCTCTACCCTCTTAATACTAACACAAGGTTAATTAAATACTTTCTAGGTAATTGAAATTTATTTTATTATGGTTAATTAGAAATTCAATTTAAATAATAATGGCTTGTACTTGTAATAAATGTATGTGACGTATAATTGAATATTATAAATAAAGATCTGAATCTGAATCTGAATCAAGCCGGTTTTAGTGTTAGTTACTGAACACACTTTTGTTCTAAGACGTGTTTTTAAAGGAAAAAAAATGTCTTCATAGAATTCGATCAGCTGATCGGTACAAAATGTATGGAATAATCACTATTTTTATATAATCAAAAAGCTGTAGATTTTTTTTTATCTATGGTGAATACCCCAATTTCAGCTCAAACGAGGTTTTTGTTACACCTTATATAAATCTGACCTAGTGCAAATCTGATTTATTAAGATTCTGACATGTAATGAAAAACTGCTAATTATTTGTTTGTAGTCTCTTTATATCACACCAAAAAAATACACAGAAAATTTAAAAAAACATTAAAATATGTTCAAAGGCGGGCTTATATATCTCTGCCAGCCAACCTTTGATTTAGGACAGTTTAGACTTTTTTATGGTGGGTAAGATTTGGAGTACAATTTTTTTTTATTATATAAGGAGAGCAGACGAGCAAACGCGCCACCTGATGGTAAGTGGTCACCGTCGCTCATAGACATCTCACCTGAATTTAATAATATTAGAGGGTTTTTGATGCGCTGCTAACCTTGAGGACTGATGGATTGCCTCATGTGCCAGAAATTACGCTGGCTCTCTTACCCTTCAAACCGAAACACAGAAATGTAAGCATTTCTGCTTCACGGCAGAAATAGATAAGAGGGTGGTACCACCCCAGGCGATCCTTCACTTTAGGATCTACCACTACTGTATATAAATAAATATAAATAATAAGTATAAATAAATACATATATGTATCCACGTTTCGCGGAGTTAAACCCCAAATATAAAGTCGTAAATGTCAAGTCGTACCTGGTGTTATGGCGGTGAGTGGATCCAGCGGTGAGGGGTATCCAGGTTGTCTTGTCTCCGCGATACAATAAACACCACACCAGTCACTCTGTCGTATTACAGTCTCATAAGGTCACTTCACTTAATAATTCGTGAAATTAATGTAATCCCCGTTTATTTTAAAGCACACGGTGCAAAGTGCATGCAAATGGGCATCGCGCGGGAGCTAGTGGCCTACTAAAAATGACAGCGAGTCTATCTAATACCCTCCGATCTAAAATATAAAAATTAGTAAACAAAGCCGAAACAATATATTATTTATTATTTACGAGTTTTTTAAGAGTTGGTGCGTATGCACCAGAATCCAAACAAAAAATATATAACGTAATATAGTATAGTATAATTTAGTAGGTAGGTACCTAGTTTATTTTTGTATGTTAATTTCTTTTTACATTGCATGTTGCCTGAATTAAACGATTTATTATTATTATAAGATTGGCACAGTTCGTTTGCGGCTAAAGTATCCTGGGAAACCATAGAGTCTGCAGCATCGGACAGAGCGCGGTGGAAGAATATTGTCTCAGCCCCTATGCACCACTAGGTGTTCCAGGACCTGAAGAAGAAGAAGAAGACAGTTCGTTTAGTCTGTTCGTTTAGTTTACATCTATTACTATTACTACATAGTATCTAGATTAATTTAACGATTGAAATAGATTTTCTAAATTAATTTTCGATAACAATCACCAAGCCAAGGTCTAGTACGTGGGACAACACCAATAAATCTCACTCCACTTTCTAACATCACATTAAATAAACAAAAATATAATTACCTTCACAAAAATAACGTTTTGTGGTACAAAGCTATTAAATGTAAGCAAGTAACCTTAAGTACTCGTATGTGTAATAAATTTACGTTAATGTAACATTAACTTGTAACAAATTTTGTTACAACAATGAGTCGAGTGAATTTACTTGTGAACGTTGTTACACGTTTCCAATGTCGGACGGTACTCTCAGATTCACGATGAGTCAAGAAAGGTATGGAAATTAAGAAATAGAAAAACCTTTATTAATAGACCATATATAAAATATCTTTAAAAAATATGTACAAAATATCACAAAATGAGTCGGATTATAAATTGGCCATATTTTACATTCTGACAAGTGATAACATTAATATGATCTATTAAAAGGGCCAAGTTCAGCTGATTGTCGCCAGATGTATAGATACCTACCCACGCTGGTTTTCAACTTGACCTTTTCCAACTTAACTATAGAGAGCAACAATGTAGTTCTGTCAGTTCGTCTGTCCTATTGGCTCATCTCCTATCTCATCTCTCGTATTAAGGAACTTACGAAAATAGTTCTGTTTTGCATTGTATGCCAAAATATATTTTTCATGTTTATGTAGGTAGGTAAGCATTACATCCACTAATTTATTGATTACTGCTTCTATTTCACTGTTGGCGTAAGACGTGTTTGGCACTGCATTTCACGAAGTCTTCCAAGTCGTTTTCCTCATTGCTGAGGGTCGTGATCATTCTAAGAAATTAATCACATAGAACGACCCTCGTGGCAGATTTAATAGAGTGGTTTGCCATTGCTTTTCCCATTTCACACACTGGTTATCTCAGTGTGCAGGTTTCCACACGATGTTTTCCTTCACCGTCAGAGCAGTCGGTAAATGTACGTAAGTCTTTCGAAAAAACCGAAAACTCATTGGTACATGGCATTTCCTGGTTTCGAACTCGGGACCTCCCGCATGGGAGTCCGCCGTCCTAGCCACGACGCCACCGACGCTCTTAATTTCACGAAGTAAGTACCTAATAATCTTGAACAGATAGAGTATAGAATTCGACTATTACAGTATCTGTCCAACTTTATGACACTTCATGAAACACCTACGTACTTCGAGAAGTGCGACTTTACGCTTTGTGACTACAACACACATTTATTCAGCAATGCAATAAGAAAACTGAAATATTTAAAATATGTATAGCCAAAGTAATTTTCATCTGGGAAAGTTCCACTGTGGATATATACATATATTGAATCCATAATTATGCTTACATTAGTCTTCATAGGCATAATATTTATACAATTTTTTTAACCCAATTCACGTCTCTGAACTCGGAATGGGAACGTTTTTAATGAGACATTAACTTCCTTAATTAGATAGTCGTTAATTAATATTCTAGAGCATGTGAGAACCTTAATTACTATTGTAATTTGTTTCAAGTAAAGTAGATACAAAAAAGTACCCATGGTAGTGTAATTTAAAAAAATAATTAAAAAGGTGTTAATTTGTTAATGAGAATCTCGACTTCAAAGCAAGTATATTTAATATTCAAAAGGTGTACGGCAATCTCTATTTAAAACATCCAAGATATTAAATATATTTTATATCTACCTACCCAAAATACAAGCACTTTTATCTACTCAAAATACAAGCAGATTTAATCTTTACGGATATCATTATTAAAACAATACGAACACGTGGGGTACACTGATTTTTTTGCGTAGCTCATAAATAAAACAGTTTATAAGTAAAGTCATATATTTATTGCAAAGTATTCTCCGTTACGTTTTAAACACTTTTTCATTCGTTCAAACCATTTTTGAAAACATGAGGACCATTGATCTGAGGGTATGTGTTTCACGTGCTGATTGAAAGCTATCACAGCCTCTGGCCCCGTAAATGTCAAACCTCTCATCAAATCTTTGATTTTTGCGAAAATAAAGAAATCACATGGTGCAAGGTCCGGACTATGTGCGGTATGGGTCACGAGCTCCACCTTTTCAGAAGCTAAAAATGATGGTGCAAGAGGATGCGACTTCTTGATCGTTTTTCCCTTTCTCGAACACACAACAAATGGTGGTATTCCACTGAGCATTAACTGTCTTTTGTTCTTCGAGTGGGATCGTGCAGACAGGACCCACCTGAAAAAAAAAGCAATCATTTTTTTGCCCACGCTTCTCGCCTGTCTTTGGTGATACGTCGAGTTTCTTCAATTACCCGCCTGACAGTAGCTACACTTTCCTGAGCGAACGCAGTTGAGGGCCGACCTTCACGAATCTGATCATGGAGAGAAACTCGGCCACGATTGCCTTACGGTGCTAGGGAACATTTAAAATCATAAAAAATCATCTACCTTAATAAAATCTTTTCGCGTTAATTAAATTTTTGCTACGGACGACGAACTTCGACTTGTGTTAAAAAACAATTGACAAGCGATATCCCGCCAAAAATTATTTTAATCAATAAATGAGTTTTTATGTTAAAAAAAACATTCGAAATTCAAACATTTATAGCGGTCAGGAGCGCAAAACTTTCAGTGTACCTTATATACAAGTTAATAGACTGTAGGATACAGAAAAATATTTATTTAAATTAAATACTGAGAGCAGACGAGCAAACGTGCCACCTGATGGTAAGTGGTCACCGTCGCCCATAGACATCTCACCTCACTGTATTAATATTAGAAGGTTTTCGTTGCGCTGCTAACCACAGACTAAGATGGAGTGCCTCATATGTAATGTAACATAAACATGTTACACTTTAACATATAGGGTGGGCTATTTCAATAGAGTTTTGACTTTCATACTACGTTGCCCTGTGCAAGTCACTGTTCTAACAGATTACAAAATTTTCAAATTACTCCTCTTCAAATATTTGTGTGAACTTGCCTCTAAGAGCTACCTTGACCCTTGACCTAATTGAAGCATTTTGAAGCAACAGTGAGACACGTGGTTTTCAAGAAACTCTTGCATTTCGGAGGAGGAACCTACGTTATAATAAAGGTAGGGATATGAAAGTGTACGTATAAGTTAAGTAAGGAAACAAAACTGCAATCAATTCCGACTTTGATGGAAACGTAAAATGTGTTCTGATAAGTATTGTCTACACACTGTTAAGAATAAGAATAAGTGTATTTGTGCGGTAAGATGACAAAGTATTCATAGTCCATACACCAGTAGGAACTTAAGCATAGGTTATATTAAACTAAATAAAATTAGTGAGCAACAAGTTAGTTTACAATAAACGCTGACCATCGAACTAGAAAGTTCCTGTATCTCGGAGGACAGATGTCTTTTGTGACCAGTGGAAATGAACGTGTAATAGAACATGGGATATATAAAACTGACAAAATTTGAAAGAAAGACAAAAAAGAACAAAGAAGACAAAGAAGAAGGTTGGCTGGAAGAGATCCCTATGGGATAAGCCCGCCTTTGCACACATTGTAATGTTTTTATTTTCTGTGTATTTTTTTCTTTCTGTGTGTGTACAATAAATAGACTACAAACAAACAAACAACAAAGAACAATAATAAAGGTTAATATAAGGGGTGGTGGGAATGCATTGTGTGTTTGTGTGTGTGTGTGTGTGTGTGTATTATTAAATAAGGAGAGCAGCGAGCAAACGGGCCACCTGATGTTAAGTGGTCACCATCGCCCATAGACATCTCACCTCACTGTAATAATATTAGATGGTGTTTGATGCGCTGCTAACCTTGAGGACTAAGATGGATTGCCTCATGTGCCGGAAATTACGCTGGCTCTCTTACCCTTCAAACCGAAACACAGAAATGCAAGCATCTCTGCTTCACGGCAGAAATAGATAAGAGGGTGGTCCACCCCAGGCGATCCTTCACATGAGAATCTACTACTACTACTCTACTTGTGTGTCTGTAAAAGGTAATTTAAGATTAACACAACACGGAAAAACTAGATATTCAGCAGTAATTTTGTTTCAGTAGCTGTCTAAATCAAGATCCGCTAATTAACAGAACAAAACAATTTCCGTACACGCCTTACGTATTACGTACGTAACGCTGCAGTTTCAAAGCTACATTATACCGGCCAACTATCCGTCGGCTGACCCACCCCTTATAAATAATAGTGGTAAGGCTGCCACCCCACCCCCTTAAGGGTAACCCTCTGGATCTCATTTCCAAATTGCATTTCGAAACCGAAAATCGACTCTAGATCATTAAAACACCGTTGAAATCTCTACCTTAGCCGGTTTACGTAGAGTTGTGGGTAGTTGTGGAGCTAAGAGCGAAATTTAGAGCTTCCTTGGAAGGTCATAACCTAAGAAGGGGTCTGCCCAAGCTGTACAAGCACTAACTCGTATAATGAGATATGATAATAAACGCTCGAGTTGAATATTGATGTTGAAACTTAGGGATGCACTCAGCATGTCTAAGACGGACTCTAGATTGTAATTAATTTGTAAATAAACTCAGTGTTAAAGTTTCTTATTAGTTTTAGTACCTGACTCCACAAGTTGGACGGATTCAATTTTTCGATTCTGTTCGAATCGTTTCGAACGAAGTTTTGGTGAGAATTGTTTGTATTGGCGTATAGTGTTGTTAAGAGCGTCGGTGGCATCGTGGCTAGGACGTCGGACTCCCATGCTGGAGGTCCCGAGTTCGAAACCAGGCAATGCCATGTACCAATGAGTTTTTCGGTTTTTTCGACAGACTTACGTACATTTACTTCACTGTCCATGCTATCCGTGTGTATATGTATATGTAGATATTTGTGTGTATATGTAGGTATTTTATATATAAATATATTTATTTGTATGTGTATATTATATGTATTATTGTAAACGGTGCACAACCTACCTTTTTCTACCAAAATTACTCCACCAAAAGGTTGTCTGGAAGAGATCGCTTTCAGCGATAAGACCGCCTAGATTGTATTAATCGTTTTGTACGCATTGTATCACACTAATTTTGTGCAATAAAGAGTATTCATTCATTCATTTACCGAATGCTCTAACGGTGAAGGAAACCATCGTGATGAAACCTGCACACTGAATTAACCAGTGTGTGAAATGGGGAAGGCAATTGCTAACCATTCCATTAAATCTGCCACGAGAGTCGTTCTATGTGATTAATTCCTTAGAATGATCACGACCCTCAGCAATGATGAACACGACTTAGAAGAATAGTGTTGTTTAATTGGAGCAGGAAAACTTGTACCATCGGCCAGTACCATTCATGGTACAAATTTGTCCCATTTGTACCATGATAAATACAAGTGGGACGCCACCCGGGTTGGAATTATTAAAATTAAGTACTAGTGGGACAAAGCAGTCCCAGTTGTACCATCAATGGTACAACTGGGACAAATTGGTTCCAGTTGTACCATCAATGGTACTGGCCGATGGTACAAGTGGTCCGGAACCGTTTGGTGGAGCAGGACCACTTGTATCATTTAGTGTTTTCAATAGGTCGCCATCGTCATAGCGAAATAGGCTATGTTTAGCAGATGAATCACCCGCTGATATTATACGTGACACAAATTATCTGCCGCGCCCGGTTCTTACACCAATTAATTGTTATGTCTTGCTTAGGTACGAGTATATGCTGAGAAAACAGACTGTGCAATAATAGTAAATCATGACATATTTAGTGGAAAGAGTGGGAGGAAAAGTTGAGGTCTTTAATGAGATCAGATTGATAGAGTGCTCATAGATTTTAATATACAGAGCGAACGTGCGTAAAACGACGAATATAGAAAGAAAGAATTTATTACCAATACATATATACAAACAATTAGGTACAGAAGATAAAAATAATATTAAACAAATATACATATATAGAGTTTTAATAAAGTTCAACATTCTAAGAACGGCAACCGGCATCCTCTACTTCGTCTATCGTAGCAACTTTTTCTGCTCAAAATTTGTATTAAATAGGCATTTTTTTAGACCAGGTATTGTAATATTTTTACGTCAGTATCTAGCCAGTAAAAATATTGGTGGTAGAGAAAAAATAATTAAAAGGACTTTTGAGATTTAAAGTTATCGCACACATCACCCCGGCACCTGATCAGTGTCGCCTCAACTCGAGCCGTTCAGTGTTCTTTGTATGAGACTCCATCTTATCTTATCTTATGATAGGGGGCCGGGAATAACCCAGCGGCACTTCGACCCTTGACGATCTTTTGTGCCTAACCTATTATACACACTGGTCATCTCAGTGTGCAGGTTTCCTCACGATGTTTTCCTTCACCGTTAGAGCAGTCGGTAAATGTACGTAAGTCTTCGAAAAATACGTAAAACTTATTGGTACATGGCACTGCACGGTTTCAAACCCGGACTTCCCGCATGGGAGTCCGGTGCCCCAGCCACTGTGCCACCGACGCTCTTATGAGACTCCATACTGCAACGAAAACTAATCAGTGGGGCACGAGCGTCGGTGGCACAGTGGCTAGGACACCGGACTCCCATGCGGGACCATGCAGTGCCATGGACCAATGAGTTTTTCGTATTTTTCGAAGACTTACGTACGTTTACCGACTGCTCTAACGGTGAAGGAAAACATCGTGAGGAAACCTGCACACTGAGATGACCAGTGTGTAAAATGGGGTAGGCACAAAAGATCCTCAAGGGTCTAAGTGCCGCTGGGATTATTCCCGGCCCGCTATCATGAGATAAGATAAATCAGTGGGGCATTGGCTACAACACACATTATTTCAATTAATGAACAAATATCTGAATTCCTGAAGACTTATCGTGCATATACTATAATCAGAACAACAATGGTGATGGTTAGATCGCAATTATCACTTTTATGGCGGCGCCTAAACGCGGTCTGACATCAGGACATATCACGCTTCTTATGGTATGGGGTGATGGTGCCAGGAATTATACATATGACTGATCAGTCTATTATGGGGTCTGACTCATTCGTTGTATATTATGTGAGTGCTGAATAATCGATCTCAATGTGTTATCATGGATTTTTTCCCCTATACTTATTCGCATCTCTACTGATGAGGATTGGTTATTCTACGGAAATAACCACATAAAACTACATTCTTGACAAATTTTAATGGGGTGGTTTGCCATTCTCTCATCAGCCTATTAACAGACGCGCTATTGGGGCATAGACCTTCCCATGTACAAGGGGGTACAAGCCATGATCTACCGAGCGGATCCAGAATTGGTTGTCCCGATTGATGGATTTCCCACGCCTTCGGAATCTTTTTTCCTCAGACATGCAGGTTTCCTCATGATATTTTCCTTCACCGTTAGAGTCGAATAAATCCGAAAATATCATTGGTACAGCGAAGTTACTAGAGGGTTTTCGATGCGCCGCTGACCTTGAGAACTTAGTACTAAGTGCTTTAAGTGCCTGTAATTAAGCTGGCTCTCTAACCGTTCAAACCGAAACAGCAATCCATTGCTGCTTTGCGGCAGAAAAATGTAAAAAAGTGGTACCACACCTGGCTGAGGCACAGTAAAGTGTTAAAGCCATTATTAAATTAAAAATTACATTATTTAACGCCGCCTAAATTGTTCTTCACTATTTCCTTCTCTATCTCATGTTTGTTGTTTTATATTTGTGCAATAAAGTGTATTTTACTTTTACTTTACTTTATTTATTAAATCAGACAAATGCGTCCATAATTATTTATAACCTTAAAAATTATATCAAATATAATAAAATGACATAAACTAAATTTTAAAATTATTATTATGAGACACATTAGGAGTAGTTATTACACAGTCCAGCACAACATCGCTGCCAAGCAGCGAGCGTCTCGAGCCGAAGTTTTTGTTTGCACGCCGTCTGGTGCAAACAATTAAGCGATTTGGGGCTGCTTACAGCGATGGCCGCCTAAATCTGCATAAGAAGCCTTCAAAGACGACTTGCGGGCGGTGCTACAGTGGGCATGGAAGACTATAATAATATGAGACGAGGTATAAAAGGAAGTGGATCAAAAATCATGTGGTGTTAATCTATTATACAAACAAACACATTCATACATCACAACACGCACACACTGTTGCTTTCTTCGTCCGTGCAGTCACTGAGGGGCCAGCTGAAAATCAGCGATGTGGTTTGCCTCAGCATTATGCTGAGCTGGTGTACCCTTTTTGGCACTGTACCACACCAGATGTTCTGTGCTGCATGTATTAAACTTTGTATACTTCTGTATTCTGGTGTTTACAGCGCTAAATAAACGATTTTCAATTTCAATTATTACTTTATTTAGGTTACTTTGGATACTAATAATTTTTAACTAGATTAGAGATGCGACGCTATCTTCACATGTGGTAGTTGGCATTCATTGGATATCATTAATAAATAGCCTTAGTCAAATTACATAAAGATAAATTTTGACAACATTATAAGCCCGACCAGGTATATAGAGTGCGCCATGTCGCGAAATTTTATGTGAACTAAGTAATTCGGTAGTTTCCATGTAACAAATATCAAATTAATTTCTTAAAAATTAAGAAATAGACATAAATTGAATTCAAATGTAAAAACAGAATTAAAATTCGTTGAAAAATAAAATAGCCACATGCAATTAAAAATCAGACGATAGAAAGAAACAGCAATATTACATCGTGACGTCATTGTGTAACAGCGCCATACAATAGATAGATTAATACTTTATTGCACACAAGAAATTTACATAGGAAAGGAAACATACAATAAGTGTACAAAGGCGGCCTTAGCGCCCAGAGAGATCTCTTCCAGGCAACCTAGGCGATACAGGAAAAATTAATAGGTTACCGGCAGTATAGTAAGTGAAATATGAACTAACTGATAAATTCAGTGAAATTTTGTGCGTATTTGGTGAAAGACACCACACTAATAATAAATAAATTATTTAATAATATA
Source organism: Hofmannophila pseudospretella (assembly GCA_947369225.1). NCBI lineage: Eukaryota > Metazoa > Arthropoda > Insecta > Lepidoptera > Oecophoridae > Hofmannophila > Hofmannophila pseudospretella. The sequence continues at coordinate 3,918,276 of OX376324.1, forward strand.
ATAAATTATTTCAATTAATGAATTAAAAAAGTTAATGTCATTCGGTGTACTTTTTAATTTGTCGGGATCAATGTTGCATAGAGAAAGAAAGGGATTTGATCTAGCCAATGAAAAAAGAGGTGGACAATAGGCAATATATTTCTATAAAAATAATTTGCGTGAGTAGCAGGTGGACCACGGAAGAATATTTTTGCCCGTGGTCCACCAGGTGAACTAAATAGGTGGACCTGGGGAAAGCCCCGAAATATTATTAGTTACAAGTATTATTTTTTCGATACGGACTACACCATTGAACGCTTCAGGCTCAGGGGCGAGTGCTGAAGACGCTCAGCCAGAAAGGGGAGTAATATTAGTATAGGATTATGTTTTTGAGTAAAATTAAATGAAATGCATCATTGGGTCCTACATCCTCTCTTTTTCGTAATAGAAAAAAAAATATTTTTTTGTTAGCTACTAAAATAAAAATTTTTCATTTTGAATCTCATTGTGCTTTGCTTTCATAATTTTAAGTACATATACGTTAACAATAAGCGTGGTTTTTTACCCTCAAAGTAAATAAAAGGCATATTGAATTAGTCGACATTTTAATTACCTAAATAATTTAAAATATGCGAATTGTCAGAAATATAGAGCGTCGGTGGCACAGTGGCTAGTTCACCAAACTCCCGTGCTCCCGCCGGGTTCGATACCGTGCAGTGCCATGTACCAATGAGTTTTTCGTATTTTTCGAAGACTAACGTACATTTACCGACTGCTCAACGGTGAAGGAAAACATCGCGAGGAAACCTGCGCACTGGGGTGACCAGTGTGTAAATGGGGTAGGCACAAAAGATCCTCAAGGGTCGAAGTGCCGCTGGGGTTATTCCCGGCTCATTGTTCACAGGTCATTTAGGCACTAAGAGCCTCCTATACAAGATGAGACTGGCAGACAATCCCACCTGTAGAGCCTGTGGTGACACCGTTGAGTCAATGGAACACTTGCTGTGCGAATGTGACTCGTTGACTTGAAAGCGTATGAGTCTTCTGGGGGTCGCCTACCCGAAACCAGAGGTCTATAGGCTCCTTCCTGTAAGCTGTATAGCGCCCTTGATGCAAAGCATCTTTAAGGAACAGGAAGGAGACTAAGGTTAGGGGTGAGCACAAAAGATCCCTGATGGTCGAAGTGCCGCTGGGGTTATCCCTGCACCCCTGTCATACGATAAGATAAGATATTCCCGGCCCCCTATCATACGAGTAAGATAAGATAAAAGAATAGATCATAAAGCCATTGTAGAACGTCCCTTGGCTCGTGTACATTACTACACAGCTCCAGATCATTGTTTCAAGTCCACACAATGGGCCACGAGTTCGCGCCCTCTCTTCGCATTTTCCATTTGTGTCGACACTAGTCGAGAAATCAAAATCAAAATGTTTTTTATTATAAGTAAGTACCTTATAGAACATTTTACAACGTCATTCTTCTCTACTCTACCACTGCTTCGTAAGGTGCTATAGCTGAAAGGAAAGGAGCGTCCGCAAGACTCTAACGTTAGGGGGACTCTTTCAGCAGCACATCTTTTGAAATAAATATATTTTTTTATTGACTACTAAACCCGCATTTGACCTCGATCTCGCCTGATGGTAAGCGACGATGAAGTCGACGATGGAGCATGCGGGTCCAGTAAATGCCTATTCACTCTGGCCTTGAAGATCCCAAGGTTGTAGGTTTCGGGAAATACAGACGCCGGCAGGCTGTTCCATTCCTTAGGCGTTCGCATAATGAACGAAGAAGCAAATCGTTTCGTATGAACAGATATCTTACAATAATTATGAATACAATCATATATGTACACAATGTGCAGAGCTGGAGTTGAATTTAGGACTAAGCCTCTTTATCATTTAAGTAGTCATTTATTTTATAACAACCCTTTTTACATAAGGTCCGTCTTATATGGATCTTAAATTTTTTCTGTCATATTTATTACAGTATCAGATATCTTATTATAAAATCGTACACAGTGACCCATAAATGATGTGTTTACTTTACTAAGTCAAGCGTGGGAATGCAAGTTTGTTTAGAATGTCTACCTCTGTTGCAACTTCAATTAAAAAGAAACTAAAAACTATCAGGTGGGCTGACGACATAGCCGGGTTTGCAGGAAAGACGTGGATGAGGCCAGCACAGGGCAGAGATGAATGGCACAAAAAGGAGGATGCTTATGTCCTGCAGTAGGCGGATACGAGCTATAAATGATGATGATGATGAATATAATCAAGTCCCTTCAAGTAAATGGTGGGTAGTTTGAAACAGAAACGAACCGAACCCAATACAAAGAAATCTAGAAAACCTGAAAATAGATTTGTATGGGTTCGGTTCGTTTCTGTTTCAAACTACCCACCATTTACTTGAAGGGACTTGATTATATTCATCATCATCATCATTTATAGCTCGTATCCGCCTACTGCAGGACATAAGCATCCTCCTTTTTGTGCCATTCATCTCTGCCCTGTGCTGGCCTCATCCACGTCTTTCCTGCAAACCCGGCTATGTCGTCAGCCCACCTGATAGTTTTTAGTTTCTTTTTAATTGAAGTTGCAACAGAGGTAGACATTCTAAACAAACTTGCATTCCCACGCTTGACTTAGTAAAGTAAACACATCATTTATGGGTCACTGTGTACGATTTTATAATAAGATATCTGATACTGTAATAAATATGACAGAAAAAATTTAAGATCCATATAAGACGGACCTTATGTAAAAAGGGTTGTTATAAAATAAATGACTACTTAAATGATAAAGAGGCTTAGTCCTAAATTCAACTCCAGCTCTGCACATTGTGTACATATATGATTGTATTCATAATTATTGTAAGATATCTGTTCATACGAAACGATTTGCTTCTTCGTTCATTATGCGAACGCCTAAGGAATGGAACAGCCTGCCGGCGTCTGTATTTCCCGAAACCTACAACCTTGGGATCTTCAAGGCCAGAGTGAATAGGCATTTACTGGACCCGCATGCTCCATCGTCGACTTCATCGTCGCTTACCATCAGGCGAGATCGAGGTCAAATGCGGGTTTAGTAGTCAATAAAAAAATATATTTATTTCAAAAGATGTGCTGCTGAAAGAGTCCCCCTAACGTTAGAGTCTTGCGGACGCTCCTTTCCTTTCAGCTATAGCACCTTACGAAGCAGTGGTAGAGTAGAGAAGAATGACGTTGTAAAATGTTCTATAAGGTACTTACTTATAATAAAAAACATTTTGATTTTGATTTCTCGACTAGTGTCGACACAAATGGAAAATGCGAAGAGAGGGCGCGAACTCGTGGCCCATTGTGTGGACTTGAAACAATGATCTGGAGCTGTGTAGTAATGTACACGAGCCAAGGGACGTTCTACAATGGCTTTATGATCTATTCTTTTATCTTATCTTACTCGTATGATAGGGGGCCGGGAATATCTTATCTTATCGTATGACAGGGGTGCAGGGATAACCCCAGCGGCACTTCGACCATCAGGGATCTTTTGTGCTCACCCCTAACCTTAGTCTCCTTCCTGTTCCTTAAAGATGCTTTGCATCAAGGGCGCTATACAGCTTACAGGAAGGAGCCTATAGACCTCTGGTTTCGGGTAGGCGACCCCCAGAAGACTCATACGCTTTCAAGTCAACGAGTCACATTCGCACAGCAAGTGTTCCATTGACTCAACGGTGTCACCACAGGCTCTACAGGTGGGATTGTCTGCCAGTCTCATCTTGTATAGGAGGCTCTTAGTGCCTAAATGACCTGTGAACAATGAGCCGGGAATAACCCCAGCGGCACTTCGACCCTTGAGGATCTTTTGTGCCTACCCCATTTACACACTGGTCACCCCAGTGCGCAGGTTTCCTCGCGATGTTTTCCTTCACCGTTGAGCAGTCGGTAAATGTACGTTAGTCTTCGAAAAATACGAAAAACTCATTGGTACATGGCACTGCACGGTATCGAACCCGGCGGGAGCACGGGAGTTTGGTGAACTAGCCACTGTGCCACCGACGCTCTATATTTCTGACAATTCGCATATTTTAAATTATTTAGGTAATTAAAATGTCGACTAATTCAATATGCCTTTTATTTACTTTGAGGGTAAAAAACCACGCTTATTGTTAACGTATATGTACTTAAAATTATGAAAGCAAAGCACAATGAGATTCAAAATGAAAAATTTTTATTTTAGTAGCTAACAAAAAAATATTTTTTTTTCTATTACGAAAAAGAGAGGATGTAGGACCCAATGATGCATTTCATTTAATTTTACTCAAAAACATAATCCTATACTAATATTACTCCCCTTTCTGGCTGAGCGTCTTCAGCACTCGCCCCTGAGCCTGAAGCGTTCAATGGTGTAGTCCGTATCGAAAAAATAATACTTGTAACTAATAATATTTCGGGGCTTTCCCCAGGTCCACCTATTTAGTTCACCTGGTGGACCACGGGCAAAAATATTCTTCCGTGGTCCACCTGCTACTCACGCAAATTATTTTTATAGAAATATATTGCCTATTGTCCACCTCTTTTTTCATTGGCTAGATCAAATCCCTTTCTTTCTCTATGCAACATTGATCCCGACAAATTAAAAAGTACACCGAATGACATTAACTTTTTTAATTCATTAATTGAAATAATTTATTATATTATTAAATAATTTATTTATTATTAGTGTGGTGTCTTTCACCAAATACGCACAAAATTTCACTGAATTTATCAGTTAGTTCATATTTCACTTACTATACTGCCGGTAACCTATTAATTTTTCCTGTATCGCCTAGGTTGCCTGGAAGAGATCTCTCTGGGCGCTAAGGCCGCCTTTGTACACTTATTGTATGTTTCCTTTCCTATGTAAATTTCTTGTGTGCAATAAAGTATTAATCTATCTATTGTATGGCGCTGTTACACAATGACGTCACGATGTAATATTGCTGTTTCTTTCTATCGTCTGATTTTTAATTGCATGTGGCTATTTTATTTTTCAACGAATTTTAATTCTGTTTTTACATTTGAATTCAATTTATGTCTATTTCTTAATTTTTAAGAAATTAATTTGATATTTGTTACATGGAAACTACCGAATTACTTAGTTCACATAAAATTTCGCGACATGGCGCACTCTATATACCTGGTCGGGCTTATAATGTTGTCAAAATTTATCTTTATGTAATTTGACTAAGGCTATTTATTAATGATATCCAATGAATGCCAACTACCACATGTGAAGATAGCGTCGCATCTCTAATCTAGTTAAAAATTATTAGTATCCAAAGTAACCTAAATAAAGTAATAATTGAAATTGAAAATCGTTTATTTAGCGCTGTAAACACCAGAATACAGAAGTATACAAAGTTTAATACATGCAGCACAGAACATCTGGTGTGGTACAGTGCCAAAAAGGGTACACCAGCTCAGCATAATGCTGAGGCAAACCACATCCTGCAGTAGGCGGATACGAGCTATAAATGATGATGATGATGAATATAATCAAGTCCCTTCAAGTAAATGGTGGGTAGTTTGAAACAGAAACGAACCGAACCCATACAAATCTATTTTCAGGTTTTCTAGATTTCTTTGTATTGGGTCCGATTCTGTTTCAAAATCGCCGTAGTTTGCAAGGCGCTAGTGTGATTCTTTGAAAAGGCTTAGCTGGCAACAAGCACACTAAAAATTTCGGTTTTAAGCGATATTCCAAAAACTCATTGCTAATTAAGTACATGGTGGCATGAACTGAAATCGAATCTGAACCTCTCCTATATTACAACCAACCCAACGCATTATATTCTGTTGAGTATATTTAGTATAAGTAGGTACTTACCTACGTAAACAAGCAAGTGTCTGTAATTAGAGTGAGCAAATCGACATAACTCAATTATTGTCATCAAGAATGACACGTTTTATTTCATACGCCTTTAGCACACTGCTGCGACTTTGAAACGGAATCGAATTGAACCTATATAAATATCATCATTATCAACAGCAGCCTATTAATGTCCCCACTGTTGGGGCACACGCCTCCCCTTGCACAAAGTGGTACGGGCCATGATCCACTGAGCGGGCCCAATGAATGAACGGCTGATTGGTGGATTTCACATACCTACGGAAATATAGAAAACTGAAACCTAGATTTTTACGTGTCGTGACCAGTGTATAACAACAAACTATTCGTTGATGCGCTATTTGGCGACAGTAAGTAATTTACTGCTACATGTAGGTACTTGCACGAGAATAATGTGCCGGTTTATTACGCATTTCACGTTTAATGAGGGTACGTGGAGTAACATCAAAACGCAAGACTTTGATGGGCAAGTGGAAGGCAAATAGGCATAGATTTGTTTACACGCGCTCTACATAAAAGGCAGGTTTCACATGGACATAGGGTTATAAACCATACAGTAATTATCCGATTGGAATTGTCATAATTGCACATAGGTACTTACCCGTATCTTATCTTATGATAGGGGGCCGGGAATAACCCAGCGGCACTTCGACCCTTGAGGATCTTTTGTGCCTACCACATTTTACACACTGGTCATCTCAGTGTGCAGGTTTCCTCACGAGGTTTTCCTTCACCGTTAGAGCAGTCGGTAATCGTATTTTTCGAAGACTTACGTACAAGTCTTCGAAAAATACGAAACCTCATTGGTACATGGCACTGCACGGTTTCGAACCCGGACTTCCCGCTTGGGAGTCCGGTGTCCTAGCCACTGTGCCACCGACGTTCACGTACTGCTATAGTATGGGAGTATAGTAGAGACAAAAGTGCAACAGTTGAAATAGCACAGTACAGCAACAGCGAGTAAAAATCAACCACAGCTCCGAGTACGAAAGCAACAGTTTTATCCCCCGCAACCAGCGGAGCCGTGTAATACTAAAAGATCGGCGAAGGTGGCTCCGGACAGAAGTAGCGCCGTGAAATATGGGACCACCAAGCCTTACGGCGCCCGCCCCGTCAGGATCGACACAGAGTTGAATTAGTGTGACTTGAGATAATTTTGGTGTGACAATACTATTAATTTTCTCACCACCTCGGGGGTCCCTAATCGACACTTGATCCAGAACCCAAACAGCATAGTGAACGATTTCCACCTGCCCAGATCAGTGTGGTTCGAAACTGAACCACCTAAGAGTCGGACAGGGACGATGTGGTGAAATCATGCACAAATGGGGCTTCAGAGCTGACCCCGCGTGCGCCTGCGGGGCCGTGCACAATGAGCCACCTAACGGAGGACTGCGAAATACGGGCCATAGCAGGAGGAATCGACAGATTGCACTTGCTGGACGACGATATTAATAAATAATTAAAATTGTGCAAATCTACCAGTCACAGCACCTACGGAATAATAATTAACCATCTACATTTATATTAACTTAGTTATTATTTTTATGTTATGTATAACATGTGATTGATAGTATTACTCAATTGTTAGAATTGTGTTCAACTCTTTTAAAATGACTTTGACTTCGTATTAACAGTAAGTATATAACCTAATAAATATTTCATATTTCACTCTTCTGCACTATACTGCCGGTAACCTATTAATTATTCTTATATCGCCTAGGTTGCCTGGAAGAGATCGCTCTGAGCGAAAAGGCCGCCTTTGTACACTTATTCTATGTTTCCTTTCCTATGTAAATTTCTTGTGGGCAATAAAGTATTCATCCATCTATCTATCTATGTACCAATGAATCCCAACTACCACATGTGAAGATAGATTCACATCTCTAATCTAGTTATAAACTATTAGTATCCAAAGTAACCTAAATATAGTAATAATAATTTAACACCAAATGATTTTTGATCCTCTTACTTTTATATATAATTCTATGTTTCCCTTTCTATGTAAATTTCCTGTGTGCAATAAAGTATTAATCTATCTATCTAACAGCTCTATACAGATCCGGTTTCCTCGCACTTTTTTTAGTTTTATCTGGAACAACGTAACCGAGTAGCGATGTACTTTTGTTCATCCGTCTGTCCACTACCGGTTCTGTTTCACGTGACCGTATCGGTCGTCTTTTGTTTGCGCGACCTTCACCCGGGGTCAGTGGAGTTTTTGTTTAGTTTACCCTTCCTTTGGGAATAAGGGTTGTGTGGTTTTAGAGGTCTTTGAACTCTTTGTTTACGTGAATGAGTTGGTTGTTGACTTTTCGTTCATTGATGGAGGTTTTAAGTGTAGATGTTAAGATAAGGAAGATTGATTTTAAGATTGTTTTTTCTCATGTTACGTATCTACCATGTTTCTTAGATAGAATCTTTCATAGAATTCGGTTACTTAACTAAGTCAGCCCTTATCTGTTAATATGAAACACTTACTGTTGTTTGCTAAGTTGGCTCTCAAAGTGAGGGATGACTCTAATAATACTTGAGCTTCCCTTCCCTTTTCTTAGTGACCCTGATGAGGCTGATATGGTCACCTTGTCGTGTACCAAAGCCTTTTTAAACTGAGATTAAACAAAAAAACTAAGTGACTAAGAAATCTTGACCACAACTAAACTCAGTTGTAGAGCGTCGGTGGCACAGTGGCTAGGGCACCGGACTCCCATGCGGGAGGTCCGGGTTCGAAACCGTGCAGTGCCATATACCAATGAGTTTTTCGTATTTTTCGAAGACTTACGTACATTTACCGCCTGCTCTAACGGTGAAGGAAAACATCGTGAGCAAACCTGCACACAGAGATAAGCAGTGTGAAAATGAGGTAGGCACAAAAAATCCCAAGGGTCGAAGCGCCGCTGGATTATTCCCGGCCCCCTATCATAAGATAAAATAAGATAAACTTAGTTGTAGTCAAAATTTTAAACATTAATGTGTCTCATTTTATTCATGCGATTTAAAAAAAATACTTTAATAACAATTCACAGTTAAGATATACAATTCACAGTCGTCAATAATAAAGTAAAGACACAGTAGACTCTTTTGTATAACAAAATCTCTAAATCAAATCTAAGAAATACAATTCACGGTCTTCAACAACGAAGTAAAGACACAGTAGACTCTTTTGTATAACAAAATCTCTAAATCAAATCTAAGAAATACAATTCACGGTCTTCAACAACGAAGTAAAGACACAGTAGACTCTTTTGTATAACAAAATCTCTAAATCAAATCTAAGAAATACAATTCACGGTCTTCAACAACGAAGTAAAGACACAGTAGACTCTTTTGTATAACAAAATCTCTAAATCAAATCTAAGAAATACAATTCACGGTCTTCAACAACGAAGTAAAGACACAGTAGACTCTTTTGTATAACAAAATCTCTAAATCAAATCTAAGAAATACAATTCACAGTCGTCAACAATAAAGTTAAGACACAGGAGACTCTTTTGTATAACAAAATCTTAAATAGTCCATACAAGCGACTCGTATTTCAAAACTGATCTTACATTACAATTTGCACTAAATTTATCATACAATAACGTTTGTAGCTGAAAATTATTATTCAAATCAAGCAGCATTAATCAAGGCGTCGTCGATAAAAGAAAATGCGTGAGGCGATGCTCCTGCGCACATTAGGGATGCGAAAGAGTCGATGAAAGTACTTCACGATTAAGAAGGTTCGTTTTTATAATATAAGATGAAAGGATAAAAATTATGATTATAGTAGTGAAACGAAAGGAATACAAAGTAATGTCAAGATAATTTCCCGTAAGTTGTAGAATAAGTTTGATAGTTGGATAGTATTTTTAAGAATTGGTTGCGCATGCACCGGGGTCCGAACAAAAAATAACGTAATATAGTATAATTTAGTACCTAGTTTTCTTTTTTTTTTTAGTTCTTTTTACATTTGTATTTATTAATTTGTATGGGTTGCATTTTGTCTGAAATAAACGATTTATTATTATTATCATTATAGTTCTAAAGAATTCTTGACTAAGCATCGAATTAAATGTAATTTCCCTGTATTCGATTTTGTAATACGAATAAAAATAACAATGCTGTCAAAAAGACATTATTTAGAAGAAGGAGGACTTTAGTTAGTATGGGTTACTTTGGTTAGATAATATCATATTATATTGACTAAATCGCTGTACGACAAGGTGTATAAAATGTTTAGACCTCAAAATGGAAAACTAACAAAATGTGCAGGTATTGTAGAATTTTCAATAAAAAAATTAGGTTAAAACCGTATTGTGCTGGCTCTCTTACCCTTCAAGCCGAAACGCAGAAATGCAAGGTTTTTATTTATTTTACTATGATTTTTTATGGCTATCGCCCAGTGGAGAGAGGACAAGGAGAGTCGACCTCGTATAAACGGTATAAGTAAAAGTAATGTAATGTAAAAGTAAAATACCAACACTTTTTTTCTCAAATAGAAAACAACAAACAAAAGATAGAAAAGGAAATAGTGAAGTACAATTTAGGCAGCCTTATCGCTAAGAGCGATCTCTTCCAGGCAACCTTCGGGCAGAGGAAATTATTTAGAGAAAGAGGTAGGTAGTAGGTGTGCAATCATTATGGAAAACGTTATATAAGAGAATAAAATAAAATTCTATTAATTCTATTAATTTTATATGCTAATTTTAATATTATGGAATCATTTAAGTATGCCAGTAACTAAAGTTAAAACTCCGATTGCTCCTGTTAATGGTCAAGGACAATTCTATTATTAAAATAATATTTTATATAAAGGTGATAGGATAATGATGTTGATTTCTTATGTCTATTTTTATTATGTTTATTATCGACATCGATTAACACATAATGATCCCAACACTATCGAAATCGTCGGAGCTTGCGTGAACTGTCGATGTGTGCGTGCACTGCCCGCGAGATAATGAAGTATCTGCACTAATATATTATAAAGTTCATTATAAACAATTATTTATTGTTAGCGCATGTTTATTAATAAGGCGAGTCGATAGCCTGCTACTGTGCATGTGTTTGTGGTGGCTAGGGTTGCCAGTGTTTCAGCACTGTGGTGTCGGGCGAAGAATAGAGCCACGGTAACTCCTGTCTGTCGTAAGTTGCGACTAAAAGGATCAGGGTCGCGGGCGGTCAAAGTGGGAGCTGTGGCTGGCGACCCTGGGGAAGGCAGTAACGTGCCATGGCCACACGCTGCTGTGCCCGGAGGGACCGGGAGGTGGAATATACACCTCCCAGGAAGAGCCCAGGGCAAATGCTAGGCACCGGTGCGTTCTTCTGGAGATCCCGGAGCCCTCTGATATGCACGAGGCCGGCCATCGAGGGGGTTTTAGACAGTAAAAATCTCACATAACCCAGTCTCTCCCCCAGGAGGCTGGGTATCTTTCGAAGATTTCCCCCCGTTGACAAAACAAAAGGGTTGCCAGTGTTTATCAGTGCAATTCTGCAATTTTGCCGCAAAGCAGCAATGCTGATATGATACATTTAAGTCCTCGAGGTTAATATGGATAAAATGCCTCATCTGCTCGCAATTAAGCTGGCTCTCTTACCCTTCAAATCGAAACACAGTAACGCTGCCAAGCATTGCGGCTTAGCGGCAAAAAGAGGTAAAAGGGTACCACCCTTTTACCTCTTTTTGCCGCTGACCCCACAGACTACACAGAGTCTAGGTGTTCCTTAATAAAAGATCTTTCAAAGGAATGTCTTGGCATTTAGGTTACGCTCGGGTCACATTCCATTAAATAAGTTTTTGCATTTGATGGGAAGACCTGCATCACCGTTTTGTACCAACTGCAACAAAATAGAACACCTCACTCACCTTCTAATGGAGTGTGACCTGGTGAAAATTGAGAGGAAGAAATTTGGCCTCAATAGGCTCCAGAATGGGAAGGCTCAATGTTATTTTGACTCAGCCCTTATCTGACATTATGAAACACTTACTGTTGTTTGCTAAGTTGGCTCTCAAAGTGAGAGCTGACTCTAATAATACTTGAGCTTCCCTTCCCTTTTCTTAGTGAAGTTGAAGAGGCTAACATGGTCACCTTGTCGTGTACCAAAGCCTCTTTAAGCTGAGATTTTTTAAAAATAGGTAAACAATGGCGCGCCCTGGGAGAGGCCTATGTCCAGCAGTGGACTAGAATAGGAGAGTAATTATTATCGATAATTTTAAACATTTCACATCTTTGGCGACCCTAGCCAGCCCTTTAACTGTCAATGTTACGAATATGAAAGTAAGCACAAAGCCGTTGGGTTAGATTGTGCGCCCCGAGATTGCATGCGCTGCTACGTTGGTCAGAATACGGCTATAATGAAATGTATGCGACGTGTTTTGATTGGTCGAGAATTAAATGTGAGATGGCAGATTCGTCAAGAAATAGTTTGTTTATGTCACTTTTAGTTTCTTTTAGTCATCATACATTCGTATATATGTATAACAAATTGTATATATCATTATAATTGTTGAGTATGTAATTTATTTGACCTCGATCTCGCCTGATGGTAAGCGACGATGAGGTCGACGATGGAGCATGCGGGTCCAGAAAATGCCTATTCACTCTGGCCTTGAAGATCCCAAGGTTGTAGGTTTCGGGGAAATTCCATACCTTTACCCGCCATAAAAGTAAATATTTTATTATCGCGTCCAACCAAACATTCTTACTTACCTGGTTTCTTTCTAGTGTAATTCTATTAATAAAGTATGTTTGTTTGTTGTCTCTTTATTGTACACAAAAATCCCATAGGGATCTCTTCCAAGCAACCTTCGTGCAGAGGAAATGATTTCGAGAAAGAGGTAGTAGTAGGTGTGCAAGCATTATGGAAACGTTATATGTTATAAGAGAGTTTTATTTACACAACTATGACATATAAATATCAAGGTAATAAAAATAGGTAAAAAGGTAGGTTTTTAATTAATTATAATATAACTGTCAACTTTAATTATATTTTGATGATGTCACAGCTTATCACTAACAACAACTAGATTTCTTTTATCGTTAAGACTAGGGATGTTACGGAGGTGGTTTTACCGGAACCGGACTCGGAACCGGATTCGAAACCGGAGTTGGAGGTGGAGGTAGAAGAGAGATTATTATTATTATTAACTCTTTATTGTACACAAACATTATAATACAAACTTATTAAAAAAATATGTTAAACACAAAGGGCGTGACTTATCTCTAAGAGAGATCTCTTCCAGCAAACCCCATAAAATGACAATTTGATTCATATCAAGGCAGGCGAGGTGTACACCTATCTGATAAATAAATATACCTACTTAATAATACAAAATAGAAAATACGTACATAAATATAATATAATACATAAATATACAAATAAATTAATAAATACTATATACTAACATAAAAATATAATTATAATATAATAAAGATAATACAGTGATGACAAAATAAAACTAAAGGAGAGAAGAATAATGTTCCTTGACAAGTTTCTTAAAGATAGGAAAGGAATGACTTTCACGAATGCCGAGGTGAAACGAGATGATCAGAATTTTAAAAATTTCAAATTTTAAACCGTTTTTTATTATTTTTAGCTGAACTGGCCAAGTTATTATTATGATGACGTTTGCGGCAATAAAACATATTCCTTTATGTAGTCCTACACTATTTAATAAAATATATATCTGAATATGTTTGCTCACAAATCTTCGGTATAACCTCCGATTCAAAATTATCGGAGCCGTAGTCGGAGTCGGAGGTGTAAAATCAATCGGAAGTTCCGACCTTTCGGAGTCGGAGCCAAAGATCCGTAACATCCCTAGTTAAGACACCGCTCAGATATCCACTTCAATAGTTCGTTTTTATCATTTCATAGTTACATTAACCCTACTTCTGTCTCTGATCTAGCATCAACAGGGCTACATCGATCGCGTAACCCTACACCGGTGTGTGGGACAGTCAGACCGTTCGATAAAAAAATAAGTCCAAAAAACCCTCCGCACCACCCCTAGGCTCAGCGGTAAAAAAAAAGATAAAAATGGGCCCCGTTCGTAATTTAAATGTCCTACCAGTTGCCGATAACTCATGGTTCAGGTTTTAATTAACCTGGAATAGCACATTACATTCATATGAAGATTAATCTTCTTTCATTGATCGAATGGGTAAGTAGGTAATGAGAATATTTTTAAGATTTTACTTTGGAATTCGTCTCGGTAAATGTCAAAAATGACATACCTATGCCTAACTGACAGTGAAAAAGAAATAGGATTTTTTATTTTTTTAATAAGTAAGTAGATAGTTATTATAAAATAATATTACGTTTATTTACATGTTCGTACTACGGGTAAAGTAGAACGAAACTAATATAGTTACATATAACGAAACTAAAATAATAATAATAATAAACCAAATAAAGATTCAGAAGACTACAAACTATATTGGGACAGAACTATCTTAACCGACAAAACCATCCACCACAACCGACCAGACATCACACTCCATGATAAGATGAATAAAATAGTTTACCTTAAAGACATAGCCATACCCAATACACATAACGTCACATCAACACACACAGATAAGATTTCCAAATATACCGATTTATCAATTGAACTAAAGACTCAATGGAAAGTGCAAACAGTCAAAACTATACCAATCATTTTGTCATCCACAGGAGTAATCCCAAACACACTTCACACCGGCCTCAAAACACTTGGCATGCACGCCCTCACATACAGACTCCTACAAAAAGCAGTTATAATAAATACATGCAGAATAGTTCGCAAATTCTTATCAATAGAAGAATAATCTTAAATTACTATAAAATACTTACATATTTATCATTTTCATATATACCTTTTTATTTTTTCGTCCCCACTCTCGTTTGGCCAAAAGCCCGCGATTGTGGTAGAATACCCCAGAAATGGGAGATAAACAGAAATTTAAAAAAATATAATAATAAACCAAATAAAATAATTAACTAGGTGGTTTACGTAAAAGGTTTATGAACTCTAGGTACCGTCAATGAAACATTCATAGATTGTTTTCATTTATTTTACACATATTTAAAATAGACAGTACACAGAAATGGTACCCAATTTATAGTGTGGGCCGATCGACGCTTTTATACATTACTTAATTCTAAACCTACCCATAGATAACAATAAAAGTATACATAGATACGTAAGTAAGTAATATTTTACGGAGCAGCATCCTAGTAACAGCACTGCAAAATAAAATATATCTACACATATATAATACGATATGGTTCGAACTACTGAAGGCCGATACGACAAAAGATGAAAAAATTCGATAATGCGGACTCCAAGCGTAAACCAATAGTCCGGTATGCAGGATTTATTTTTATGTTTCTATCATGAAATCGCAGAAGAACAATATAGAACACAAATGAATTAGCAATACGTAATACCCATGAAAAAAAAGGATAGTATACTCAGGTTCTTATAATGTTATAAGACGAAGTCTAATCCACTCGTACTAGAACTAATAAACCACTTACCAAATCAACATTCGCTATACTGACCCAATAAAACGCAATAATACAGCGTATAAGTGGATCAAATAGTCCTACCCGGCAGGGACCGCGGAAGGGGGGGCAGAGGGGGGCCAAATCCCCCCCCCCCCCTAATCAAACCCCCTAAACAAATATTTTGAGTTGATTTTACTGTACTGTACTTGATAATGTAAATAATAAAATAAAATGTATTGCATTGTATTGTATTTATTCATCCATAAACATGTAACATGTATTTAGATATATCATACATAACTTTATAAAATAATACATAATTTAATGTACCAATAAATAATGTCTTAAATCTTAATAAATTAGAAACAATTCGTCAATAGAAATATATATAATCTAGAATAAATTCGCAAAATTCTTATCAGAATAATTGATACAATATTTTTATTTTTGACGCATCTATCGATCTGCTTTCCTATGACCTTTCCCCCTCTTCCCCCTCTCCCTAGTACCCCCTAGTACTTCCGCGGTCCCTGGAACCCGGAGCACCTATCCTGGCATTATATGCAGGATCTTCTAAACATAGTCACAATGGATAGTCATCATTCAATTGTGCCAGTGGAAATAGTCCGTTTATCTACAATGGGACGATCATTTCATATCATTGCATTTCTTTACGTTTCATACATTATGTATGGGGAACGGAGTGGTGTGTTCCCATGTAGCCGCTGTGATATCTCGTGACTTAAGATTTTTAAATGTTTTTTTCTTTTATAAAAACATTACTACCACCGTTTCGTAAGGTGCTACCTATAAATGAATGAAATGAATCGAATCGAATAATTGAATAGCGATATCTTAGGTAGATATTCTTATGCTAGTAAATATGTCTTTGATAGGCATCTACGAGTATCAATACAGCAGCCTAAGAAAAGCCTAAAAAGTTTTGAATAACTTAATACATAAGTATCCGGATATAATACGCACTTTCATAGTGAAGTATCTGAATTTCATGAATAGAAGAATTGAAGAAACGATCTGTTCACATTTGGAGGACTGTATAGATTAACTCGTGAATTGACTATACTTTTCGTACAAAATTAAACTCAGATTAGTTAATCCGAGTTAATCGGCGATTAGGCAAGTATTGTGTGACGATCTGTGCAAGATAGCTAGCTAGCTGTGTGATAGGCAGCGACTCTATGAGAAGAGCCGAAGGCCACCACAATGCAGTGGTCTACCACAATGGCCCAAAGGTAGATTCGAATCGGCGACGCTTGCGCCGTTGTCTTGTGTCCTTTAATTCAGGATCTGCAAAGAGTACGCATACTTCGGTAAGTAAATCGCTTCCTCATCACTTAGCCATCATCATCATCAACAGCCCACTCTAGTCCCTGCTGGACATAGGCCTCTCCCAGAGCGCGCCATTGATACGAGTCTTCGTCTCTTCTCATCCAGTCGCTGCCAGCTATCTTGCACAGATCGTCACACTATTTTTGCCTAATCGCGAATTAACACGGATTAACACTAATCTGAGTTTAATTTTGTACGAAAAGTATAGTCAATTCACGAGTTAATCTATACAGTCCGCTAAATGTGAACACATCGTAGCTACAATTCTTCTATTCATGAGGTTCAGATACTTCACCATCCTAAAATGAAAGTGCGTTTTAAAATCTTATATCCGGATGCTTAACTAATAAGTAATTCAAAACTTTTTAGGCTTTTTTAGGATACTCGTATATGCCTATCAAATATATATTTACTATCATAAGACTACCTACCTCAGATCTCGCTATTCAATTATTCGATTCGATTCATTTCTTGTTTCTTGCGCCGCTTCTTTTCTTTCAGCTATAGCACCTTACGAAACGTTGGTAGTTTTTAAAAAATGACCTTGTAAAAATGCACTTTTACGCTACTTTTTAAGGAATTTTTCATACGAATTTTTTGTGAAAAATGTATGAACTGTCATAACATTATGTTGTTGTTTAAGTGGATGTTGAACATAATAATTCAACCTGCCACTAATAAGTATAAAATATAGAACACCGACTATTATGGCAGCGGTTCTATCCTCAAATTCCAATAATTACGTCTAGCGAGGGGAACTAAACCATAATAATAAAAAGGTTGTCGATTATAGAGAACTCCCTTAAAATCCTTAATAACCCCATCAATACGACGGGTGACACTTTGCAAGCAACCACATAATTATGGACGGTTATTCAGAAAAAAAAAGTTATTTGCATGTGTACAAACAGAACAACTCAATGGCAAGAAAATTGATATAATAGTGCTTTGAAACATGTTATTATGGTTTAAATAATCGATACCCATCGTGTACGAACAAATAAAATGATGCACTCATCTTTACGTCTATGAAATTCAATGTAAAAAGTATAAGAACCCTGCCGATTTTATAATAATGGAATATGTGATAAAAAGTTAGGGAGGGTTTCCTAAGTGATTCGTCTAAGACAGCTATATATTAGCAAAGACATATATTACTATAGGTAAACCATTTAGGTATGGCTATGCCCGCGACGTGAGAGGGGCACGGGGCGAGACGACAGTGGATGAGCGGGGAAAGAGCGGGTGGTAGGCCTTACGTCGCGGGCATAACCAAACTTAAATGGTATATGGTTTATGGACAATAGGACATGACTTATCTCAAATCTGTGACATGTTTTGATCGGAAACAGTCAGATACATACCAGTTTTTATTCGATTCGGTTTGGCCGATTTTTTAGAGTTTTTTCTGTTTTTTTTAGTTGCATTTAGAGCCCCGTCTTAACGTTCCCCCTAAAGTGATTACCTTGATTGTGCTCATACATAATACAAAATTGTATCATGACTATAATTAAAAATATACCTGATAAAGAAACAGGAATGACCCATCAGCTAGTTAAATGCAAGAACGAGAGGGATATAAGTACTCGCGTCTTTTTGCTGCATCCCGGAGCATCAGTGAGGTCGGGAGGAAACCGGTGTGACCTTCAACAGTCAGCGTCCACTGATTATGATTTAAATCAGTACCGAATGCGGTGTGGAAGGCAACTGGTGGTTGAAATCTTTTATGATGTGGACTGGACGTGTTTGACATCAATTCCGTAGTCGTATTCGTCATAGATGAATGAGAGTCATAATATTTTTTTATTTATTTTCCACTAAACCCACATTTGACCTCAAACTCGCCTGATGGTAAGCGACGACGAGGTCGACGATGGAGGGTCTAGTAGATACCTAAATGCCTTAAAGACTCCTCTCATGTCCTTGAAGATCTCAAGGTTATCTTATCTTATGACAGGGAGCCAGGGACAACACCAGCGGCACTTCGACCCTCAGGGATCTTTTGTGCTCACCCAAGGTTACTTACAGTAGTAACGTTACCATTAATTACAGCGACTCTCATAACAGCTTTAATGAGGTGGTTTGCCATTGCTTCCCCATTTCACAAACTGGATATTATTTTAGTTTGCAGGTTTCCTCGATGTTTTCCTTCACCATTAGAGCAGTCGGTAAATGTACTTACGTAAATCTACGAAAAATACGGGTCAAAATCTGATCATCCGTTAAGTTATGTTGCCATAGATAAACACACAAACAGACAGACAAACGTGTCAAACTTATAACACGCCCTCCCTCAATTGGTCGGGGGTTAAAAATCCAATAATAAAAAAAATGAATAACTTATTGGTACAAGACATTGTATGGTTTCGAATCCCGGACCTTCGGCATAGAAGTCCACCGTCCCATATATATGGATAAAAAATAGTAACAAAGGGAAGAAAGAAAGAAAGCTATACTGATAGAAAGCTTGTTTGATTAAGACCATATAAAGTAATTTTTATTTATTTGAACATATTACTTGATAGATACGACTAAGATCTTGGTTGAAGTGAACAATTTCTTGGTTTAAGTTAACAAGACGACTTTATATGCTCATATTGAAACAAGTTCCTGTTTGAAGTAACCAAGCTACTTTCAATGTACCAATATTGATGAAATATCTGCTTCACTTCTGAAGATTAAATAAAGAACGTCAAAGCGTTTGATCAGGAGTTTCTCCCGCGCTTTTGTGGCATCCACGTCAGCTTTGTTTCGTTTTGTCTTGCAAATTGTTTTACAGTAGTGCTTTTCAAGTAAGAATGGTGTTTCTTGTTCGAAGAACTTCTACAAGATGTGAATAATGTGTGGGACAGTTAAGTAAAGTGAAATAACACGCTGCAGCCCTATTCGTACTTGGCTGAATTTTGAAGAGCCATACTGCGTCCGGGACGCCTTCTTTTTTGGTTAGGATGGTGCAGAAGCGTGGAATATTCTCCCAGATAGCATTGAAACGTGTCACACCAGCATTTTAATGAAGACTTGAAAGAGTTGTTTACATCAGACATGGCTGTATGGACTCAGTTCCCTTTGCCTTAAAAAAAACAGCGTTTGATCATGTTTGGTCACCCTTTCAATTAAATCCAGCGTTTTACTTACCAACTCATTTCTTCATAATTATCTTAGGAATCAAAATAAAAAGACATTTATAATTTGTACGAACTGTGTCAACATATTATTCACATAAATACTAGCCTACTAATTTTATCAGTTTTAATTTATACGTTTATCTAAATATACCGTGGATTGTGTGTCATATGAATTCAAATCCATCACTTATTTCCCCCATGTGTAATTTTTCCCAACTCGTAAACAAACATGAAACATGTGATTTTTTTTCTAAGTAGATACTTAAATATAGTAGGTACTTATACCTATGTGTATTTTTATAGGCCAGGAGCTAAATAGGATAAATATATTATCTACTTGCTATAAATAACATAAATATTTACCAGAAAAGTTTTTCTACCTATTTTAAAGCTTAAAACCTATACAGGTGGAAACGATAAGTGATCTCACTCTATAATTCCTAAACTATACAAGATATTGTAAAACTATTTACTGATGTTGAAACTACGTCACTAGTTTAATGAATTGATATTAATAACTATATGAAAAAAAAACAGGATATGTCCAAAATTTCTATTTTTCCTACTCCCGTACATTTACTATGGAACAGTACTTCAATTGGTATTTTTTTAATTTATATATTTATTAATTTTAATTGTTTATTACATTAAAAAAAAATGAAATTTTGGCGGCATTCTTCATTTGTTTATGTTTATTAAGTTAAAGACAAAGGTACAAAATTTATACAGCCAAATTCAGTTTGTACTACTCTTTTAAAGTAGCGGTGTAGAGTGGAAACACGTGTATTTACTATCTATCACAATTATTGTTAAAATACAATACATATCTCGTAATTAACAAGTGCATTAAATATTTTTAAGTACCTAACTGATAAAAATATCTCGATGAGTGCAATTGCATGCCATAGTAAATGTATGGGAGTGGAAAAAATCAAAATTTTAGACATATCTTGTTTTTTTTTTCAGTAAAAAGTTTTACATTATCTTGTACAGTTTAGGAATTATATAGTGAGATCACCTATCGTTTCCACCTGTATATTGATCTGCTCTTAAGAATCCTTCTACTTTTTAAATACTTTTTTTTAAGTTCAATAAACACATCGTTTGTCCGGTGAGTTATTCCGGTGTTGTTAGATTTTTTAAACATTGGACATTGTATAAATGTATCTATTTAACCACTTTCGCTTATAAACACATCATCTAACCCTATTAATGTCTCCACTGTTGGGGCGCAGGCCTCCCCTTGACCAAGGGGGTACGGGCCATAACCCGTCGAGCGGGCCAGTTCTAATTAGTGGATTTCACACACCTTCGGAAACTTTTAATTTCCTCAGACATGCAGGATTCCTCACGATGTTTTCCATCACCGTTAGAGCAGTCGGTAAAGTCTCTGAAAAAAACCGAAAAACTCATTGGTACATGGCATGGCTTCGAACCCGGACCTCCCGCATGGGAGTCTAGCATCCTAGCCACTAGGCCACCGACGGTTATAAACACCGAGGCTTATAAACACAATAATGCTAAATCACGATGATCGAAAAGTGGATTCGATCCGACGACGACTCTATTACTCGACATATTTCGAACCATCGGGTTCCATCCTTATGTTGTTGATATCCCATCTGCTCGTACGAAGCGATTTGCTTCTTCGTTCATTATGCGAACGGCTAAGGAATGGAACAGCCTGCCGGCGTCTGTATTTCCCGAAACCTACAACCTTGGGATCTTCAAGGCCAGAGTGAATAGGCATTTACTGGACCCGCATGCTCCATCGTCGACCTCATCGTCGCTTACCATCAGGCGAGATCGAGGCCAAAGGGGGGAGTTAGTAGTACATAAAAAAAAGAAAAAAAAACAGGATCCCGGCCTATGATGGCATAGGTATCGCACATTTATAATTGAGCATTTTTTATCGCGCCCTATCATTTCGGCCGGTTTCCAAATAAGCTCATTTATTACGCGCGGGGGCTGAACAAAAACAAAAATTTGAATAAGGAGGGCATTATTTATCGCCGCCCCAATGAAGGCCGTTAATGTGATTTTTTAATAAAAAAAATACACGAACCAGCCAAACGAGGATCATGTATCATCGCTTTTTTCGGCCAGTCATTGTACTCGAAAAAAATATATTTATTATTTATTTATCATCGTATTAGGGAAGCGAAAACATCCGATTATTTAGTATGCTGTAACTCTGTGTTGAGTGTTAGTTTTCCGTTAATTGGTTGATAGTTATGGGAATAACCTAGCGGCACTCCGACCCTTGAGGATCTTTTGTGCCTACCACATTTACACACTGGTCATCTCAGTGTGCGGGTTTCCTCACGATGTTTTCCTTCACCGTTAGAGCAGTCGGTAAATGTACGTAAGTCTTCGAAATAATCCGAAAACCTCATTGGTACATAAGTCAAGTGCGGTGTACCGTAATTTTTTTTCTTAAACATATTGGTAACCTACAGGAGAACAACCTACGTGGAAGACCCAGGGCTACATGGAAACGTATTCTTCAAAAAGACCTGGATGCGGCTAAAGTATCCTGGGAAACCATAGAGTCTGCGGCATCGGACAGAGCGCGGTGGAAGAATATTGTCTCAGCCCAATGCACCACTAGGTGTTCTAGGACCTGGAGAATAAGACATATTAGCAGGAACGAAGGATACTGAATTACTAAATTCGATTTTTGAACACTGAAATGTTCTATGAATGCAACGAATGTTATGTTACAAGATTATTTTAGGTAAATTTTAATTGTAGAGTCTCATCTATCAAAAGTGATTCATCCACCTTAGAAAATGATTCAACCATTATAAATATTTGGAATTACTTTTTTGACTTTGGTTAGATTCTACAGAATAAAAAAACAAAACATCATAACCCTTCCGTTGCCTAATTAAATTTTTTTAAAAAAGAACGCACCCTCAGAACGCGTTGTCACGTTCCATATTCGCGTTAATTACACGTCATTCTTTTTTCAAAAAGCGCGCCAATGACGCGCGCAATTAAAGCCGTGTACAGACAACGGCAAGACGCGACATAAAGCCGGGCACACAATGCGTCCTCGGCGAAATTCGCCGCAGGCCCTGTGAAATTAACAAGGCGATTTACACTTGACACTAGACACCTGTTTTTCACTACTTTCCTGCAGCTCGGCTCTTCGCTGCACGCTACCTTTGCGTTCACTTACTTTTTTGAAACGAATAGATGCTAAAACTCTTTTGAAACTTTTTTATACGCTGCCAGTAGCAATTATTGTTCTCTTTTTAAAGTTCTATGCTGTGACTTGGTGGTTAAAGTAGTAGCGAAGTCTGAATGACCACACGGGGTCGTCTCTTCCACATATTGTAGTAATTGTGTGAAATAAAGAGCTTTGTTCGTTATTATTTTTTCTTCGTCAAGTGTTTTGTGTGGTATATACTTTGGCTTCAATTATTACGGTCTTTTAATGATCTTACACTTGAATAGCTTTGTAATAATGGTAAAAATGTCAAATGTCACGACATTAAATTCCATTTGTACGAAGGGACGTTAGGTTAGTTAAGGTAAGTTATTTAGCCTGTATTAAAACCCAAATAGAAATAGAAAAGAAATAGAGAAAAAATATTCGTTTACAAATTATTAATTAACATTTAACATTAAACTATAACCTCCACACTAGGCGTTGCCTGTGTCGTGGAGATTACATACACACACTGACCACTTTACATTGTTATGTGTCAATTTAACATTACATTCCAAAATTAAAAGAAAAATTACAACTTAAATTTAAAAGATCATATGTATATGTATTATTTAAAAGATTATTAATTATTAAGACTATTATAAATTTATAAAATATATTAATATATACATTTATATAACTAGGTATATTTATTTAATATATAACTAAATAACTAACTAACTTTAATAACTCATTTAACATTATTTATTATTATATTTACTGTATCGGTCAACAGATTAAAGGAAGTTATGGATATTCCTTTACAACTTATAGGTAAATATCTAAGATATATCCTTCCTAGTGTTCAATAAAACGTAGGTACGTAGTACGTATGTAACGATATCGACTTCATCGTCCATATCAACCTCCTTGCCATCTATTTCAACCTCATTGTTAGCGTTTATCTCACCTCATTTCGTATTGGCATCTTCATTTCTCCATCTATATTTTCAAAATTCAAATCATATTCCCATTCCATTTCTAAATTCATTATTCCATTTCATTGTTTTCACTCTCTCTCTGTATTTTGTCCTGAACGGACGTTTCTCCGTTTTATAAAATTGTCGCCTACTACTACCTATTTTCTACTATTGTGTTGTTCTGTTCCTGATAAATATAATATCTACTATTACCAAGTTCTTCTATTACTTCATCTGCACACTGTCCTAGAACCCTGCTAGCCGGCACCTAGAGGGCAGATTGTAGCACGTAGGTATTATATTATAGTTAGGTACCTACAAAGTCATTTAATTCTAAAGAAACACTCCACTTCATCTAAATAGGTCAAAGAAACAATGCATCTTAGAACAGAGACTTGTCAGAGCAGCATGACGCCTCCAGCAATACTTCTTAGGTATTCTTATGTTCTTTGGATGCAAAGTTTCTGCCTAGTACGTCTTCATAACTAATTCTTTGTGCCCTAACAAGGTGCTTTATGATTTCTTTCACAATTTTGGTGTTCAGTGAATGTTTTTTTATTATATTTATAGGGAAAGCAGACGAAAGAACGTGGTAACCGTAGCTCTTAGACATCGCACCTCACTATAATGTTATTAGAGGGTATTCGATGTTAAAGATGACTAAAACACAATGTGCGATCGGTAACAACCACTTATTGCGACAAGGTTCCACAGAGTATAGCTTGATTTGTCTCCCACTGTACATTACAAAGTGTTTCATGCCAGTTCATTCAGCGTGTTGTGTGAAATCAGAATCCGAAATATTATGTTCTCTGAAATATGACTCTAAGTAATTATAAGTACACCAAGGTTTCATTTTTGTCAGGGACTTCCTTTTGAAAAGGGGCGGTACGCCAACGGGCCGAACGACATCCCGAGCGACACCAATTGCAATGACCGAAATCGTCATGAAAAGTATAAATAACGGTCATGTACCAGCTACATTGGTGGTTCTTAAAACACCACTGCGCTTCGGACATTCAATGTAACACCTAGATGAGCGAACGGACGGTGACCATTTACCATCAGTCATCAGTCATTTACCATTTACCGTTTGCTCGTCTGCTCTCCTCACACTGTTGCTTTCTTCGTCCGTGCAGTCACTGAGAGGCCAGCTGAAAATCAGCGCAGTGGCTTGCCTCAGCATTATGCCGAGCTGGTGTACCCTTTCTGGCACTGTACCACACCAGATGTTTTGTGCTGCATGTATTAATCTTTGTATACTTCTGTATCGTGTTCTATATTCTGGTGTTTACAGCGCTAAATAAACGTTTACATTTTCAATTTATTAAAAAAAACTTTCCAAAAGTGATCATCACCTACCCTTAACGATTATGCACAGAGCCAGAAACAAATCCTATTGTGAAACATAAACAGTGCACAATTTACACAATTATGCAAATTTTATGTTACCCCTAATTGCCAACTTATTTAAAGAGGTTTGTTAATTCCCCCCTTTAACTAGGGAGGGAGGACTTCTTTGTAAAGAAAAGATTTTCTCTTCTTCAAATTACATGTAAATGCTATTACGTAAGGAAATTATCGATGGAGTTGCGGAGGGCTAATAAAAATTCTAATTAACTAAGTGTTGTTGAATAAAATGGTTTTTGTAAGGTTGCCTCGGAACAAGAACTTTTGAACTTTGGAGTTCATTGTGTACCGTCACGTTAACGTTATGCAATAGTACACATTATAATTGCTATTTATAATGTGGTTTATTTCTTAATATAACTTCGTAAAACCTACTTACTCTATTAGATAAAAGACGTCACGTCTATATTTACGAGTACCTATGTGCTCTGCCCATGTTTAACACCCTGAGGTCTATAATTGCGTGCATTATACGTCAATTTCATAAGGCCGTTTCTCAGATCAACATAGAGCTCTTTTCTCTTTCAGAACTAAAGTACTGTCTAAAATTGTAACTAAAGTCGTGAATACGTGTTTATTTATTATATATTTATTTATATTATGTATATCTATGCATTTAACTATTTTAGTATACCTACATATTTATCTATGTATATCATATTACTTTTATTTTACTAAATTTACTGTGTATTAAGTACTAGTAACCTTTTTCATATCTTCACACTACACTGTCGCTAATCTCTTTAATGTCCAATTAACTTCAGAGGTTGCCTGGAAGAGATCGCTTTAAGCGATAAGACCGCCTTTGTACATATCGTGCTATTATTCCTGTAGTTTTTACTTTTCCTGTTTTTGTGTACAATAAAGTGTTTCTACCTATCTATCTAACTTAATAATTTTTGTGTTATGAATCATAATTCATAACAAAAAGATTATTATTAGTAACGATTTTAGTCACAATTTATGATCAATGCTTCATATTTTTTTAAAGATAAAAAGATGACTTTTACGCGCTGTGTGAGTGGGTACTTATCTAATATAAAAACTGACAAACAATTTCTGACAGCCACTATACCTCAAATTAAACTACTTATTTCTATTCTATTCTTCTATTCTAAATTATGTTTTGTTACCAAGGAAAATCTTCAAAGAACCCTAAAATACTAAAATCAATTCCCCCACCCTAAACCACCAAACTATCGCATTAAGCAAATGAAGGGGGAGGAAGCCCCTAAGGTCAGGCGTACACCACCCACCCCCTTGATCATTTATAATGCCAAAATGTTTTAATTAAGATGCTGTAAAATGTAATTTACATGCAAATTCGGTTTATGTTAATGTGCCGCGTATATCTGTTTGGGTGCGTGGCTGCTATCTAATTTTGCGACAGTGTGTACCAGTCATTATCTTGGCTCTAATGAGAAATCTGGCAGAAGCTTGATGTTTGCATAATTATACTTGCGGCTGGAGCGTTCGTTTTGATTGTTGTAATGATAAAATCTGACTGGGCTCAGCTGTTACAGTTCGATGCTTGTATTAGTAGAACAAGAGCGTCGGTGGCACAGTGGCTAGGGCACCGGACTCCCATGCGGGAGGTCCGGGTTCGAAACCACGCAATACGGTATACCATACATGACGGTGGTAGAGAAACGACTAACCTAACGCAGGCGCAGCCACGTGATATTAAAACTGCTGATATAAGAATACACAATGTAGAACACAGTGTCTCTACAATATTCTCCCCCTCTTTAAAAAAAATGAAATATTAAAAAATATAAAAAATACTAATGACGATAGGCTCGCCACCTATCACGTTTGTCCACTAAATCTTACGGCCAAAACTGAGAACTACCTTTGATGAACTTGGTTCCTCTGTCTACCCCCCGGGGGTATAGTTATACTATAATAAAAGGTACTTACTTACGGTGATTTAACTTGGTCTGAATTTGTTTGTGAAATTAATGTGGTACTTACTAAGTAGCAATTTTAGAGCGTCGGTGGCACAGTGGCTAGGGCACCGGACTCCCATGCGGGAGGTCCGGGTTCGAAACCACGCAGTGCCATGAGTTTTTCGTATTTTTCGAAGACTTACGTACATTTACCGACTGCTCTAACGGTGAAGGAAAACATCGTGAGGAAACCTGAACACTGAGATGACCAGTGTGTAAAATGGGATAGCCACAAGAGATCCTCAAGGGTCGAAGTGCCGCTGGGTTATTCCCGGCATAATATAAGATTAGTTCAGGAGAAATGTATTACACACTTCTATTGTAGTGTAGACATAACTGGGGGGCCAGCTGAATATCAGCGCTGTGGCTTGCCTCAGCATTATGCCGAGCTGGTGCACCCTTTTTGGCACTGTACCGCACCGGATGTTTTGTGCTGCATGTATTATATCCTTGTATACTTTTGTATTGTGTACTTGCTGTATTCTGGTGTTTACAGTGCTAAATAAACGTTTTTCAATTTCAAGTTCAACTGAAATCGGTTTGGGATTTAGGGGTGTGACATAAGAAAATGTCGAATAGGTGGATTAATTCACATTAATAGACAATTTTCAGAATTTACGGGATTTCTGTTAAGTGCACAGTCGAATACAGGTCAACGTACCCAAAACGTCAAAATTTGAGAATCTGAAATGTATCATATTGCGCAGCCATAAGGTTAAGATGTAATCGCAGGTTTTTGACAGATGGTATACTATAGCTTGTGGGGGACTGTACGACAAAGTAAACCTCTTTATCTGTCTTATATTGTACAAGTATATACTTATCTATCTTTCAAAGTATTTCAGTATTTTAGAAGGAACATACCACAGAAATCGGTCTACTATACTTTGTACAATTTCTGATGATCCTTTTGATAGATGTGTCGTATCTGTGTCTGTGTCGCGTTTTGCGAATAATGTCAAAATAAGAACTTAACATTTTGCTGCCGAAAACGACTAAAAACATAAAAATGCTATTTTTATATTCAAATTATTATTTATTTATAGATTATTTCATTTATTTAGTTTGAAATAATACTGTTACTATGTTTTTTCCAATAACTGCGCCGTTACATACTACCGTCGAATCGTCTAGAGATTGACTCAAAGAAATCGATTATTTTTCCTTGAAATTGTGATGATAAAAAGTGTAACTCAAAAATTTCACGACAAAAAATCTGAAATTAATTATTGAATTAATTAGTATTAATAGAAGGTGTTTTCCTGGAAAAATAAAACGACGTCTAAACATTTATGATTTATGAAATATACCTAATTCTGTTGAGAATGTAACCCTCGGTGCGCGAGACCGCAATTGGCCGATTTTTTTTACAAAATGGTATGTAAATTAATTAATCGAAATAGTTATCGATCTTAGAATCGGATCGGTAACTATTCAACCACCGAATAAACATCCCTGACGTATCATACAAACTTCTAAAGGATCATCCGAAAATGAATAAGGTATAGCGCCCTCTCCTCTAGAACAATGACGTGAGCGATGACAGCGAGCTACGGAGTTGACCTATAGGTCAATTTATTCTCGTACATTTCTATTTCAGTGCCCGACTAATGTATGGGAAAATGCTCAAATCGCATGCGCGAACTGGCAGACGGGGTTTCTTTATAAAACTAGCGAGCAATCTACATGGAAAGATGCTATGGAAAGAGCTATGCTCGGAGTATCTCTGCTGGATCGAATCCGAAATGAGGAGATCCGGCATAGAACAAAAGTTATCGACATAGCTCATAAGATTAGCAAGTTGAAGTGGCAGTGGGCCGGTCACATCTGTCGCAGAACCGACAACTGCTGGGGTAGACGAGTTCTGGAGTGGAGACCGCGTTTGGGCAAACGTAGTGTGGGACGCTAGATGGAGCGCCGATCAGCGTAAGGTGGCTGGCAGCGACTGGATGAGAAGAGCCGAAGATCGGGCTCAATGGCGCGCCCTGGGAGAGGCCTATGTCCAGCATTGGGCTAGAGTAGGCTGCTGATGATGATGAGCAATCTACATAAGTACGTTTTATTCGTAATTATTCTTTATTTTCCTTTATTTAGCTTCTAAGACAACTTCAATATTGAAAATGAAACACTTAAAGATCAACATTTGAATTTAAGTTAAATTAAGTTATATTTTGAACAGACGACCAAATATTTTGAAACTAAATCCGTTAAATTATATCTAAAGACAAGCCTAATAAAATAAAGTTCTAATATTAATGAATAGTAAAATGAATCTGGCTAACAAAATTCTAATTAAATCAATTAATTAAGACAAAATTCTAGTCAGTTGTTCGTCAACCAGTTCACAAGACATTCATTAGCCGGAACTTGATCACAATTCCGCTAATTTATTCCAATAAAAACGAATAACAACCCCCCTTTACCCAGGGCCGTCTTAAGTGTATTTGTGGCCCTGGAATTTCGATTTGTGGCCCCCAACGAAGCTACAAGAAACAAAAGCGACATAGCTCACTGGCTAGGGCACGAGACTATGATCTAAATATCACAGGATTTTTTTAGATACGAGTTTTTAGCACAGTTAAGCATTAAAATAAACGTCTTGTTGTAATTTAATTTAAGCCAAAACGTTTGTTTTTGAACTTTTCTGTACACGTGACTAAGGTACCTTTTATCTATATTTTCCACAAAGATATGTGCCAGCGTAATTACCAACATATGAGGCACTATAAGTAATCAAGGTTAGCAGAGCATCAAAAACCCTTTATTCCTTATCCAATTTGGGATGATCCTTTAGAAGTTTGTTTGATGTATCATATAGGGATGTCTATTCGGTGCTCGAATCTTTACCGATACGATTCTTTAAAAGATCGTTTAAATATATCGTGTATTTAATATCCATTCCAGTTTGTTAAAAGACATGTTTATTATTTTTTAAATGCAAAGTTTGCTGCGGGTTTGCTGGAAGAAATCTCTTTTAGAGATAAGTTCAAGCTTTGTACAATGTCTCACTTTAGTTGTTTTATTAAGTCAATTGTAATACAATAAAGTGTTAAAAACACTATTTTAAAAATCGAATTTCGTTTACTGCTTTTTGTTTTCCGTCATTTGTTGATACCTATTAGTGTTTTCGAGCCAAAAATATAAAAATAGTAACATTTCCTATATATAATAGGTATTATAGTGAGGCGACAGTAACTTACAAATGCACTTGCAATGCAAGAGTTTTTCGCCTCTGGTCCATGATTGTCGGCGGCTGGCTCCCCCTGGCCCTATCTTAAAGGCGGCCCTGCCTACACCCCCTTTTTACTACAGGGTAGGTTTATATATTTGAATTTTTTCCGTCGCAACCCTTCGTGGGGATTCAATTCGGCTAAACAAACTGAATTATGTGCTACTTAAATGAGTGTCAAGCCCTCTCCTCCCCCCTCGCCGGGCTCATCCCCCCTCCGCCTGTGAGGGCCACTCACTTCTTCACCTCACCCCGAGATTCTTCTGAGATTGTTCGTTAGAAAACCAGAACGGCGTAGGTCTGATATTTAAAGTTTTGGTTGTAGAAGTGAACCGAGAGAGAAAGTCATGCATGGAGGGAAAGAGCAGACAACCATAGGAGAACTGTAAGCGAGGCTTACACTGACCTTTACTTCACGAGTAGGGTTCCACGGTTCGGTTCGCGCAACTAATCACAAAGCGCTGATTTCAAGTGTGGGGAGGGCGGAGCGCATGTGATTGGTTGCATTGCAGCGAACTGCGCCGTGGCTGGAACCGGACTCGTGAAGTCCGAGGCTTAGATCTAAGAGCACAAGTTCCTGTATTTTAGGGAGGGAACAAACCAGAATACAAAAATTCCGATTTCTTTTTAGTTCTATGCTCTTAAAAGAATAAAAGAACATTAGTGATGTCTGGGCGGAACTGCTTTGTTTTTAACCATCGTAGTCACCCCCATGACTATTTACTAATATACCCCGTAAGTAGTAAACAGCCAATGTAAATAGGAAAATCATCCAAATTTCGGGTTGCGGTATCGACCGATTCTTTACTTGCGCACAAGCCCTGAGGCTTATGCCACTATTATGTTTTAAGACACTTAATTAGATTTATTTAAATAAAGGGAAAAAAAAAGCAAAATTAACTAAGTTACACGCTTTTGCACAGTAGCTCCATATAAAAGTAGGCGGCCGGCCCTCCGTGAAACGAATAGGCCGGGGCGGCAAGCGTTTCTCACTCTTTTAAAGGCTCTTGTCCATTACACAAGAATAACACAGTCTTGACACTTTATGCCTTTAGCACACTGAAGCGATTTTGATACGGAACCAGACCGAACCGAAAAAAATACGTAATTTTTACCGTTACCTTTTTTATCTGCATTCTGTTTTATGTTTTAAAAAGTAATTGTTTTTAGTTGTTATTTTAATGCTTAAACAATGTTTGTATTGTACGATACCTACTTAAGAATAACATAAGGTACCTTTAATACTAACAATATAGAAAAGAGGAGTATGTCGTCCAGCAGTTAGATGGGCGGATGACATCACCAAAGTCACATCGAAGACCTGGATGCGACTAGCACAGGATCGTATAGGGTGGCACAAAAGAGTGGAGGCTTATACCCTGCAGTGGGACGACATGGGCTGATGATGATGATGAACTTTAATACCATATGGTGCTGTGTATACCTTTAATTGGCACCTATATCAGTTAAAGTACCATTTTATTAAGATTATTTTGAAATGTATAATATATGTGCTGTTGGCTAAATATATAAAATTAAAAAATCCATAGTAATTATTTTTTCGGTTTTCTAGATTTGTATGGGTTCATTCCAATTCTGATATGATTCCATACAGTATGCTATAGGCGTGGTGGAGTTGCTAGCGCGGCGCGCGGCGTCGCTGCGTTATCGCTAACATAACATCGCTAACATAAAGGATAGAGTAAGTACACATATAAATCAATAACTAGATAGTCTTTGCTAATAATATACATATAGCGTCATATTTTATTAGCGGCAAATATTTCTAGGGTGTTTCTAGGTTATAACAATAGGACAAAATTTTTTTATTACGCATAAAATTTTCGAGAAAAACGATAAAATTGTATATTTGAAAATTCTACAAATGAATGAATTATTGCTATTCTAATACTGAAATGAAAATAAATTTCTTATTCTAAGCGATGCCTTCGCGACGCTGCTTAAACCGTCTGCAATAGACGTATGATGCCAGGCCTATGATGATGATGATGATGAATACTGAAGTTTGAATGAAACTCGTATGTATGAATGAACGACATGGATTAGTTTATGCCACCAAGGCGCAAAATAATGAGGTTTATTTTTCTTTAGAATGGAAAACTTTAATACAAGTAACAGGGTTATTTTTTCGTGTAAAGTGGTACAAATGACCAGCACATACCCCCTCCAAATATTTGCTACTAATAAAAAATGACCACTTTGTTGTAATGACACGTGCAACTTCAATATGTGTCGAGTTGGACATCTGGACATTTTACCACTGACATTTCGTGACGTAAAGGGCTACTTGACGACTGCGTGATACTTTCTAAGCATCAAGTCACCGCAGACGGTGTAGACGGAACAAGTGTCACTGGAGTGGCAAGCGCGGCATTGCCGCGTGTATCGCTAATAATACATAATGCCATATGCAGCTTCGATACGTCACAGCCAAGCCAGACCGTCTATCTATCTATCTCAGCCACTCATGGTCCGCCTTCGGACATAGACCTCCTCCAACTTCTCCCACTTCCGATGGTCGCAGGCGGTGCGCATCCAGTTGTGGCCCGCTATTCCCCGAATGTCGTCCACCCATCTCACAGGTGGGCGACCTTGTCCCCGCGTGTTTTGCCGTGGTCTCCACTCCAGCGTTCTTCTGGTCCACCGGTCCCTATCCATCCGTGCAATGTGTCCCGCCCATCTCTATTTCCGGATTTCGATGATGTCTACCACGTCTCCAAGCTTCGTCCTTTGTCTGATCCACTCGAGTTAAAACGTATCAACTTGAAACGTTCTTGATACTGTCAAGTCATCGCAGTCGGTGTAATAATGCCACACATGCAGCCTCCTCTCCTTGTAATCATTATCTGACTATTTGCGTGTATTTGTCTAGTAGGGGCTCGTTGCCAAGTTGCAAGCAAGGTCCGACAGTGATCAGAGCTTCGGAAAGTCGTTCAACTTTCGGTCCCGTCTGCTGTCGCTAATGATTCTTGAGCTTTTCATTCTTTCCCTTAGTTACCCTAACGAGACTGACATGGTCATCTTGTCGTCTGCTGAAGTCTCTAAAAGACTTCCTAAACAAATACCTACCCAAGTCGTTATTATTATTACAATCTTTATTACACACATAGACAAAATACAAAAAATACTTAATAAACGAAAAAATAAAATATGTATAAAAGGTATAGCATAACTATATGTCGTTCTGTATGTTGTGTGTGAAATGAATCATTTACTTACTTATAGTACATAAGGTCCTTTTTCTATTAGTAGCAAATATTTAGAGGGCGTATGTGCTGGTCATTTGTACCACTTTACACGAAAAAATAACCCTGTTACTTGTATTAAAATTTTGCATACTAAAGAGAAATTAATGAACCCCATTATTTTGCGCCTTGGTGGCATAAACTAATCCATGTTATTGTGAATGAAACGAGTTTCATTCTTCTTATTTCAGTATTAGAATAGCAATAAATCATTCATTTGTAGAATTTTCAAACAAACAATTTTGTCGTTTTTCTCGAAAATTTAATAAGTAAATGATTTTTTTTTGGCTTATCTTTATTGTTATAACTAACTTATAACCTATAGTTGACACCCTAGAAATATTTGCCGCTAATAGAACAGGACGCTATATAAATAATGTCAAAAATAAATTTTTGTGAGGTTTACCAATATGTCGAGCCTCTTTACTTACGTACTTCGAGCAAATAACTTAGCTTTTACTTTCGGAATGGCATTCATAGAAAGTTCTAAACTTGGCGTGAGTAGATAATTTCACTTAGCTATATCTTTTGTAGCAGTAAGTAGAGCCCAACCCTTCAGTGGGCGAATGATTTAAAATTACAGTGAAAAAATAAAAAGAGCCGAACTCCATTAGAAACAAAAATAAATTGAATTACAACTCGATCGACATTTTCGATTTGGAGGCCTAACTCAATTAGATGGGAGCGCTGATGGAAAAATAAAATAAATACGACGAACAAAAAAAATTAAAACAGAAAAGAGTCCAGATATAATTTGAAATATCTCCGTAAATGCAAAGTACGAGTGCTGTTATTTTATTCAAATGAGGGTGAACTTTTTTTTCAACCCTTTTCTCTCGTCGCGCCATCAAAGTGGCCTGATATTCAATTAAAAAAAGAAGAGCGGGCCGCGACTGAAAATTAATCAGAAAAAATGCTTTTAACTAGATCTACATTTTAATGAAATTATTATTGACGAGAATTATATAAATGGGTTCCTTTTGTCCAGATTACGTTTGCGATGTCATGTTCCCAATGTATTTATAGCACTTGGGGGTTAACCGTAGTTTGTACTGTGGCGACGCACGACGCGCCACTACGTTTAGTACCTACTCACATCGGTGTAGAACGCGCTATCGAAATTTTCCTGGGACTTCGCATATATACGAGTTCTAAAACATTCATAGTTGGACCAGGACATCTGGTCACCAGGCACAACACTCCGGCTGGTGGAAGATCTTCCCTTTTCCCTGCATGCAACTGACATTACGTCATACCATGTCCTCACATAGCGCGTTCCTACAGTACAATTTTGAAGAACGCCTGTATTGTATTGTATTTATTTATCTTAAAGTAACTAAAATCGTTACAAGATACGTCATTAACAGCAGTATAAATATACTCTAACAATATTATTTAAAAAACTATATAAAATGTTAAGTTTTAGTTATAGTATCGATCAAATTAACTTTAAATAAAACATAATAGTTAGGTACTGTACTGTACGGGCCTTTTTGTAACTTAAAACACTTTTTGAATAACGCATAAGAAAATTCGAATCTCCATACATCAGCTGATCGATTGGTATGAAAAGGCAAACTTATGGAAAAAATACAAAAGTCGGAGATTAAAAGTTATTCATTTATAGTTATAGGCGGTTTTTGCTACAACCCGTATAAAAAAAAGTAGGATATTGTAATCAAATCACGTGGCTTAAAGTTTTCTACTTTTAGAACTGCTATTTATATATTATCTTATCTTATGATAGGGGGCCGGGAATAACCCAGCGGCACTTCCACCCTTGGGGATCTTTTGTGCCTACCCCATTTTACACACTAGTCATCTCAGTGTGCAGGTTTCCTCACGATGTTTTCCTTCACCGTTAGAGCAGCCGGTAAATGTAAGTCTTCGAAAAAAAAACGAAAAACTTATTGGTACATAGCGTTGCATGGTTTGGAACCCAGACCTCCGGAGCATGGGAGTCCGGCGTCCTAGCCACTAGGCCACCGATGCTCTTAAGCTTGTTTTTTTTAATTTTATTAAAAGGGCCAAGTTCAGCTGAGTGTCGCTAGATGTATAGATACCTATACCTCTACCGACGCTGGTTTTCAACTCCAGTGTTAGGGTTAACAAGTCCAGTGTCCTATTGAAGATGACTCCTCGAAGACATACCCTGGCTAAGACGTAGAACTCCTAGGCCAGTCAAGAGGCTCAACAATGCCACTAAAGTATTTTTTTATTAATATTAGTACCTCTAAGTAGCAGTATACATTATAATATGCGCATACAAAATTGCACATTTGCATTATCCATTGCATATTTTATAATAATGATGCAGAAATAATCTAAGCATAATAATGACGCGGCATAATTTCAATATGCATATTAGGTCATGAAAAGTGCTTTTCCGGATACAGAGATAGGTAGGAATTAATTGTTGATCTCCATAACCACGGCCGCCACTCACACCGAACCGTTGCAAAATTGAGAGCGAATAAGAACGCTTATTCGCTCTCAATTTTGCAACGGTCGTCAGCTCCACAAACATAATCGGAATATGAGTTTTAACTATTTTTTTATTCAAATTGCTTTAAAGCTTATTAATTTTGGAATATTTTCAGCATTCATTTAAAAACCGGATAAATGCGAGACGTACTCGTGCACCAAGAGAATTATTCGTCTTAATAAGTATCAGCTTTTTTTCTCAGAAACCATAAACGTTTAGAACTTTCTTTTATTCTTCCCGTCTATATAATAATAATATTTTCTATCAATACTCAATATTTCAGATTTTTCGTTATTAAATAATTATAAGTAAATACTTTTTATTCTATTTCTCAAAAACTGTAGTTTTGATACATCGTTTTAATTTTCCTGTAAACTACAAGGATAGGTGTTTAATGTTTCATTATTTATACTCATCACATTTCCTAATACAAAAACACACATCCTTCACTCACATTTCCTTTTTTCCTAGTTCCTTTTCGTTTCATTATTTATTTATTTATTATTATAATTAATTAAAACGGTTACATAGTTAGACCACTTGCATTAATTAATTAGCTAATTATCTATATCATATTTACAAATTATAATTACATAACAAACATTCATCTATTATATATTTTTAAGATTGCATTAAATAAATACTTGTTTTACTAAATTTTACTAAATAGATACTTATTATATAATTTAGATACTTATTAAAAATTTATATAATTTGCACCCCTCCGCCTAGTACAAGGCGAAATGTATTGGTACTTAACTAACAACAACATCTGTAAATACACCTACATTTTTGCCAATAAATATATTCTGTATTCTGTATCTCACACTATTATGCATTACAAGTTAGTGTAACAAATAACCCGTAATTCGAGAGTCGGCTGGACCGTACACATTATTATTCAACGACGCTAACCAAATGAATTCGCTTTTATTCAAACGCCCGAATGATGTAATTAAAATTTGAATTAAAGATTAACTTGAGAAAAATCCAATATCCAATTAGGTTCGTATCGGTGTTACGATTCATTTGAAAGGATTATGAATGAATTTAATGAATCAAAATATGTGATTAGATAACGTTTCATATATCAACAGTTTCCATTAGATGAAGTAAAAATATATTGTAATAATGAATTATTGAATTATAGCGAAACATCCGAGCAAAAATTTATGAGTTCGGATTAAAGAAAAAAAGATTGACCACCTCAAGAAATAGTGGTAGAATGAAGGAATCTTTATAAGACGTACATTAGTTAAAACGTAATATTACTTTCTAGTCTGGAGCTGTGATTTATAATAAAAAATCTGTTTTGCGTATAGGGACGATTTTCTTTCAGATTTGCCGAATATTTACTTTTTTTATATATATCCGGATAAGTGGTCACCGTCGCCCATAGACATCTCACTTCACTGTATTATTATTAAAGGTTTTGATGCGCCGCAAACCTTGAGGACTAAGATTGCCTCATGTGCCGGTAATTAACTTAATTACCTTATATACAATTACTTAATTAACGTACATACAATCGGCCTTAGTATCTAAGAATCAAGACACGACTGAAACATACTATACACCACACCCAAACATGACATCATTCCTGGAATAGTTTCAATGGGGAATAAAATTGAATTCCAGGCACGTTGAGAGACCTCAAATCTCTCTCTTCTAAGTCGTTTTTCTCATTGCTGAGGGTCGTGATCATTCTAAGGCATTAATCACATTAGAACGACTCTCGTGACAGATTTAATGGGGTGGTTTGCCATTGCCTTCCCCATTTCACATACTGGTTATCTCAGTGTGCAGGTTTCCTCACGATGTTTTCCTTCACCGTCAGAGCAGTCGGTAAATGTACGTAAGTCTTTCGAAAAAACCGAAAAACTCATTGGTACATGACATTGCATGGTTTCGAACCCGGACCTCCCGCATGGGAGTCCGACGTCGTATCCACGGCGCCACCGATGCTCCGAAATAGACCTCAAATACGCCACTATTAAACAAAGCCTCCTCAGTCCTCACTCTTTAGCAGAGACTAACAGCGCCGTCAAATGGCCAGCCCACATAAATCGGGAAGGCTGCCCATAATGGCAGGCCTCGAATCTATGCCTAAGCTCAAAAGCTGGGCTTCTACCTCAGTAATACACTTAAAACGGCTGAGCTTAAATCATCGTCATCGTTTGTTGAACAAGACTCTCTGGTCACATATCAGCCGGTGACGCACCCCCTGTGCCCCCTCTAGAGGGGGTGGTCGCCTGTGCCCCCCTAGGACCCCCAATAATTTTAGACCTATCCTGTCTGTAGGCATAGATTTCAGTCTCAGTACAGAGTAGTGTTTTGCGAACACTGCACTGCTCGTACGGTGATGGTTGGTAATACGTAGAAATACGGCCTTTGATTCTGTTAGTTCGTGCTTAGATTGTTTAACTTGGGTATGGGATACTAAGATTAATAGCCTATACGTTTGCATTACCTATTGATATACAAGTTGACTCAAAATATACCATTTATTGCTTTTCATGTGTTACAATTGGTCTTTAAAAAAATATTATATGAGTAGGGCACCAACTAAAAAATCTTTTAATAGAACGGAAATCTCTAAAATAGAATTCGAATCTACACTAGATGTTTTTGATTTTTACGTAATATTATTTCTACTGCATTGCAGCTTGCAAAGGTTTGCTTTATTATTGTTTTTTTAGGGTAGTATCTATTTCTTACTCCTTTTACACCCGTATATTATGTATCTTATGATTTTGCCAGCACTGTTGTGTTGCCTGAAAGATATCGTTTTAAGCGATAAGGCCGCCTTCTGCACATTGTATTGTACCTCTCTTTATGTTGTATGTTTTGTTTTTGTCCCCGGGCAGTGCAATAAAGTATATTTGTATTGTATTGTTTTTAGCTTTACGTTTATGTTACCTAAGATACAGGATTACAAAATATTAGCAATATTGATAAATAAAAACTTTTGACATTTTCAAATTCTTGGACTCTTGAAATTTTCAATTCTACTCTACTTAACAACCGCACTCACTCACTCACCAAATTAACAACTTGTAAGTTCCAACTTGTGAGTAAGATAAGGATGCGAGCGGCTAGAGACCGTGGAGAATGGCGTGCACATGAAGAGGCCTATACCCAACGATGGGTTATGATAGGCTGAAAAGATGATGAAGAAGAAGTTAGGCAGCTACTTTAGGTCACTGAATGACACCTAGTAAACTGAATGCAGTAAAGTATCTTAGCAAGCGGCGTCTAATAGTGAATTTATTTAATTTGCCGCACAGTATATGCGGTGTTCTAATTGCCGAGCGCCCGCCGCTCGCCCACTTATCATAATGCCTCGCAAATCACGACGTCGGGAGAATAAATCTAGTGTCGATAGAACTTAGGCTCTGTAGGGCTGTGAACTTTGAGAGCTCACGATCTATGTTTCATTTATAAATGGTCGAATTAATAAGAGCACGTTATATATAGTTCTCCTCATCGAAACCGACGACGACCCTTTTAGTTTCTAGCATGCGCTCGAATGTGACTGGCGAATCCGAACTTGCTCTTGAAGACCCGGTCACAGCGATCGCAGAAGAGTTGTCCGGTACTGTTGTAAGTGTAATGGTAGGAAGGTTTTGGTCGGGTTTTCCTTATATGGCGTTTGGTATCAAGAGCAGCTAGACTTGCCTCTTCGAACTGGGCTACACTTTTCTTGACACGCGTACGCCACTCCGGCCTCCGTGACGCGAGCTCTTCCCACCGCTCAGTTGGTATGTCGCAGGCATTTAGGTGTCGCTGCAGCACGTCCTTATAGCGCAGGAACTGTCCACCAGATTTGCGCTTCCCACTGGAGAGCTCCGAGTAGAATACGGCTTTCGGTATTCTACAGTCATCCATGCGCTGAACGTGGCCACACCACCTATAGACCATAATCGAGAGCGTCGGTGGCGTCGTGGATAGGACGTTGGACTCCTCCATGCGTGAGGTCCGAGTTCGAAACCAGGCAATGCCCTGTACCAATGAGTCTTTCGGTTCCTTCGAAAGACTTACGTACATTTACCGACTGCGCTGACGGTGAAGGATAACATCGTGGAAATCTGCACACTGAGATAACCAGTGTGTAAAATGGGGTAGGCACAAAAGATCCTCAAGGATCGAAGTGCCGCTGGGTCTCCCCCCCCCCCCCCCCCCCCCCCCCCACACATCATAAGATAAGCGCTATGGCTTTTAAGTAGGTAGATAGGTAGGTAGTAGGTATTATGGAAAGTGAAATGTTCTAATTTGAAACCGGAGTCATGTGCCTCGTGTGCCAGTAATTACACTGACTCTCTTACCCTTCAAACCAATACACAAGCATTGCAGCAGAAATAGGTAAGAGGGTGGTACCAACCCAGACGATCCTACACATTAAGATCTAACGTGGTGTGGTTGGCTTATAATCATACGACAATAAGAAGAATCAATTTACCAACCCTATAATTCCAGTTTACTTCAAAAATGGAACTAGCCGCATGCGAATTTCTAACGTAAATCCTTAGCGACGTCCCACCGGCGCACACGCAGCCACCACCGAACTACTTACTGTGTATGGATACCTAATACCTCACACTGCTTTATTATGTACTAAGACGAAATTATTACAATCCCGTCTATTCCATTAACATTTACATCACAAGAATTGATTTATCGTGTCTAAGATCACAGCTGAAGCATAGGCTGAAGTGCGATTGGTCGAGTTTAAGAAAGTATTTTAAAAAACGAGGAAACGAATTTTATCAAAGGAAACGAAAGACGATCGTAGCTCTTTTAGGAAAGGAGAAATAAAGTAAACTATTGGTAGTCATTCTTGAGGTACTGGTACATTGTAAAGTTGTAATTGTAAAGTTGTAATTGTAAACGTTCTTTAGTACTTTGTCGCTTTAACTTATTTACAACACATTTATACGAATAACACATTTATACGAGTAATATGGTTACATATTACCAAAAATGTATTGCGACAGGGTTCCAGCTTGACGTGTGTTCCATTTTACCTACATTAAACTGGATTAAAATTGGTCAACCAGTCATTACCTAATGGCTACAAACTCTAGGGCAGAACATACTCGTACGGTTAAAAAAAGTGTATTTGAAAAAACTTTTTTATGTAAGTATTTTTCTTTTAGACACAACTTTACGAATCTTATAAGTAGACTAGTAATATAGTAGTCTAGATTTTTCCTTTTGACGCCACTTATTGGCCACCCTGTACTGCGCTCTCTCTCTCGCTCGGTCTAAGGCCCGGACTTCACGGGTCCGAGTTCAGCCCCGGTTCGGTTCGCTGCATCCAATCACGAAGCGCTGACTTCAAGTGGGGTGGGCGACACGCAAGTGATCGGTTGCAGCAAGCGAACCGGGGCTGGAACCGGACGCGTGAAGCCGTTGGGGCATAGTGGCTGGGACAACCGGGTTCGCATGCAGGAGATTCGAAACCATGCAATACCATGTGCCAATGAGGGTTTCGTTTTATTTCGAAAGACTAACGTACATTTACCGACTGCTCTGTGAAAGAAAACATTGTTAGGAAACTTGCATGTCTGAGGAAAAAGTTTTCGAAGAAGGGTAAAATCCACCAATCAGTACTGGGCCCGCCGGTGGATCATGGCCCGTACCCTCCTTGTGCATGGAGAGGCCTGTGCCAGAATAGTGGGGACATTATTAGGCTGATTATATGTACTATACTAGAGGTATTAATCGTCTCCATGGACGAATGGACGACTCCCTTTGGACGAGTTTGGATACTACTTCCAGTCGGGCATGCTTGTTTGCTTCATTGTCTGTCCCTGCGTGAATTGAAACGGTAGCTTTAAGCTTTGGCTGCGCACGAGTTACAATTCTGAATAAAATTAATTATTTAATTTAATTAACAGCTGCGGTAATACCCGTGCTAAATGTCAAGTAAATAAATACCTTAGCCTGCGTTACGTACCTGAAAAATCTACTTACAAGTATTTTCGAAACCAAGGTATTTTACTTCGGTATATTTTTAAGGTACCTAATTATTGTAAATGTTAAAATCCATTTTTTGGATTTATGATTTAGAAAGTTATACAAATTTATTATTATAATCTTTATTACACACATATAAAACAAAATACAAACAAAATACTTAATAAACGAAAAAATGAAATATGTATAAATGGTATAGCATAACTCGTTTCGAGTTTTCTCCCTGCTAACCATCGGGATAGAGAAAGGTGATAGATTCGAGCAGGCAGAGTATGTGTACATGTGAATAAACATATATATAAACAAAATATATACATAAAATATACTAAATAGAATACATAATAATACTAATACACAGTATATATAGTTACATACAATACATATACCCACTTGCTACATAATATACATACATATATACCAATACATAAAATAATAAATAAAGTATAGAATTCATAAGGATAGATAATGCTCCTTTACTCTACTCTTGAACACTTCCAAGGACGGACTTGCACGTATAGCATGTGGGAGTGAATTCCACAACCTTACTGCATGGACAGTGAACGAGCCATCGTAGCGACTGGAGACGTGGGTAGGCATTTTGAGGAGAAGAGAAGTGACAGACCGGCAGGGCTTACCTCTAGGGACCATATACTCGAAACGCTCACGGAGATATGCAGGATAAACGGTATTGTTCAATATATTGAACAGATAGGAAAGTACGTGACTATCACGCCTACGTCGAATTGGGAGCCATTTCAGTTGTGATCGAAATTGAGAAACATGGTCAAATTTGCGTAAGCCAAACACGAAACGGATACATAGATTTGAAGGTTTATAACGTAACTATCTCTGCTACAAAGCATGCATTGCTTTTGTGATCCGATTTGAAGGGGATGAGAACCAGCGTAATTACCGGCACATGAGGCATTTCTTCGGTAAGCAGCGCATCGATAACCCTCTTGAAGTACTTGAGTGAGGTGATATATCTACCATGACCATCATGTGCTTATCTGCTTTCCTTAGTGATCTGTTCATACCTAGGTACCTATAACCGAATCTCTCGGCCTGCCTTGTAACTTGTAATCGACCTGCCTTTACCAATGATCTCGATTCTTATATCAGTGTCAGTCCTTACTATTTTGCGTACTTACGCGGGTATGCAATAAACAACGCGTCAATACGGTACCGCTGGTACATTACAGTGCAATTAAGCGCGCGATAAGAGTGGCGTAATTACGTATGCTAATCTCGGAGTTAATTCGCGGCACTTGTACCGAGATATGGCGCCCTGGTACAGCGATGGCCCTTCTGCTATTATACTCTCTATGTCTATATGTTTATCGATAATTAAAATTACTTTCGATAAAAGATAGAGGTAGCGCGATTATTTTATCGATGGTGGTTATCTTAGCGATAAGAAGATATACAGGGTCTAATGAAAAACTTTCTTCTAATTCAAGCTTCAAGTTTGTTTATTCGGTAACAAATATACCTTTGTGTTCGAAATATCTTAAAGAAAATACATTAAATTAAATAAAAAAAATTTGGCTCAGGGGGTGTTCAGTAGGTACCTATAGATAACTGAAGAACTTTCGTTAATTCGCAAAATATGTTCTCCTGACAATGTAAGATCTATAGGCACTTTTGTATGGGAAGACGAATATTATGTAGATCTTAAATAAGTCTTAAAAGATGTAGAGTCTGTCTAAAAAATTGTTGACTTGGGATTTTTAGAAGAATTTAAAAAAACGTATAATTGGCAACACCTAATTTAGCTGTCTAATAGGTCTAGACGTAGAACTAGAAGTAGAAAGCAGTAGACATATTTGAAGTTAAATTCAATGTCGCTAAGTACACATTTTTTGGATTCTACCCAAAATCCTATGTCAACTGACTTTTTAGACAGACTACCAAAATAAACCCCAAAAATTATACTATAAAAGCTGACTAGGGAGACGTAATCCGCCCGTTCTCCTTTACTTTTGAACCAGTATCTCATTTCGTACTTTCCATACTACTAGGTACTACTAATTAAGAAATACAAAACAAAAACAGATGAATCTTCAGGGATCAGTTTTTAAATAAATAATGGAGCATCTATCCAGAATGAATTCATTATTTGGAAAGTGCACAGCTAATTGACACGACGTACTTTTAAGAAGAAAATTAAAACAAAAAGAGATAAATTATCAGGGATCAGTTTTTAAATACATTCAGGGATCAATTTTTAAATACACATAATACTGGCATAAGCCACAGGGCTTGTGCGCCAGTAAAGAATCGGTCGTATTTTTACCTATTTACTTTTCCAAAAGTTGACAATAAAATAT
This sequence comes from Hofmannophila pseudospretella, assembly GCA_947369225.1. Lineage (NCBI taxonomy): Eukaryota > Metazoa > Arthropoda > Insecta > Lepidoptera > Oecophoridae > Hofmannophila > Hofmannophila pseudospretella. Next base: position 3,962,854 of record OX376324.1, read on the forward strand.
AAAAATAAAAAAAATACTTAAATAAATAATGGAGCGTCTATCCAGAATGAATTCATTGACTGGAACTACACAGCTAATTGACACGACGTACTTTTAAGAAGGAAATTAAACCAAAAACAGATGAATTTTCAGGGATCAGTTTTTAAATAAATAACGGAGCATTTATTCAGAATGAATTCATTGACTGGAACTACACAGCAAATTGACACGATGTACTTATAAGAAGGAAATTAAAACAAAAAGAGATGAATTTTCAGGGATCAGTTTTTAAATAAATAACGAAGCATCTATCCAGAATGAATTCATTGACTGGAACTACACAGCTAATTGACACGACGTACTTTTAAGAAGGAAATTAAAACAAAAAGAGATGAATTTTCAGGGATCAGTTTTTAAATAAATAATGGAGCATCTATCCAGAATGAATTCATTGACTGGAACTACACAGCAAATTGACACGATGTACTTATAATAAGGAAATTAAAACAAAAAGAGATGAATTTTCAGGGATCAGTTTTTAAATAAATAATGGAGCGTCTATCCAGAATGAATTCATTGACTGGAACTACACAGCTAATTGACACGATGGCCGGCAAAACTTTCGTGTCCCGGTCAAACTTGTCACCGTACAAATTGTCTGTAGAAAGTCCGATATGCACCCAGGGACGTATGCAGGGTAAGTTCTTAGTTAGGGGTCTCAAAATGTATGGAAATTCGCTACACTACATGTAGGTATTTAATTAAATACCAAAAATTAACAGTAAACAATGCAGTTCGAAACCCGCGATAGAGCATCATTTGTGTCGTGAAGCTCGTAAGCTTTCTTATTTACTTTAAAGATAAGAAAAGTACGAGTATCATCGGCAAATAATACTATGTAAGCTAAATTTTAAACAAACTAAACTAAACTCCATTAGATAAATCTTTTATTATACTCACACAAGAAAGAGAAAAGAACCTATTATTGAACCCTGTGACATGTCCATGACTACGCGAGACCCTAAAGACTTATTTGGACATTATTTTCTGAAGAAGAGCGGAGTAAATGGAAAGCTTTGTCATTCACACCGTAATGTTGTAATTTTAAGTTTAAAAAATATTGTTCCTATATGTCTTGTTTTCTTTTCTATTTTATTAATTTTTAACTTTTCTATTTTAGCACCTAGTTTTCATTATCTTAGCTACTTTATTAATTACGAGGCAGTCTGTTATTTGCCTTATTATCATTAATTCACTTTGTTAAATCATATACGCTGTCGATTGCCCAATAGAATTAAAAAAAAAACCAGTAAGGTATTAGGTATGGTTCATGCAATCGAAAGCTTTGGATAAATCACAAAAAACACCAATTGCGTTATTTGATTGCTCCCAAGAGCTATAATTATGACCTCCTCGACCCCGCTGAAAACAACCCTGGCTCCAACTATCGAATACCGGTGAAAAATTAATCGTTATGCCGTATTAATACACCTCAAAGCACGATCAGTTGCGGCTTGGAATAAAATGAACATTAAAATATACGATTTCTACTGGTGTAGCGAAAAACTGGGAAAATAGCACTTTTAAACTGCACTTTTTTTTTCTTTTTTTTGTACTGTTTTTAACCGCCTATGTTATATTATAAGTGTTGTTATAGACGTGTTATAAGTTTGACATGTCTTCCCGTTTGTCTGTTTGTGTTTTGGTCTGTGGCATCATAACGGATGATCCGATTTGGACCCGGTTTTTGAATTTAATAGAGAATTTTGTAGAGAGTGTTTTTAGCTAGGTCTGATAAAAATTGGAGCAGTGGTTTCCAATATCTTGGAGTATCTTTGATGTTAGATGGGATCTCTGGAACGGTAACAGTTATGTGGTTCGAGTTTGAACTCAAATGTTTATGACCACGGTGACCTTCCCACATCTGGAATCTATGATGACCAGAAAAAAATAAGAGGATCTCCACAATGCTACGTCGGGGGTTGCTTAAAATTTTAATTTAAAGTTATTATTGTGATTGTAACAATATTATTTAGTATGAGTAGATAATAACCCAAAATAAAATTAACAGATATTGATTTAATTTATATTAATTTTTGATACTTATTCACGGACTTTTAATATTAACTTTTACTGGTAAAATGCTTAAACGGTTTAACTGATTTGAATGAAATTTTGCTTAAACACAAGGAAAATATCGCATAGCCACGAGAAAATTCAGTTAAAAATTTAAAATAAATAAATATAGCTTATAAAAATAAATATTAGGCAAGTACTTACATACCTACATACCTTCACGCTGTGACCCTTGCGAGGTAGGCAGAGAAAACGCTAGCTGTCCCTACATGGTTAAACATAATTATTGTGATAATGTTGCAATAACAAATCTGTGTGTGCTTCCCTATTCATTATTAAAGTTTATAAATTAACTATACATGTTAGTAAGTAGTCAATTAAGGATACACCTAATCGTTAACGAAATAAAGTAAACATTCGCCCGATACCATATTTTCGTACACATCACACACGGTTGTAAATACATCCTACAGAGGGTAGTCGTATAAATTCATTAGGTGGGTAGGAGCTGCGGGCACGGGGGCTGGCTAAGTGACAAACATTGGAAACGCATCCGAATGCATCATTGACGGCTGCTCGGGCATTGATTATGTTGCACTTTAGCCGATTCGGTTTATTTTTGATGAATTTGCATCTTAAACTCTTCGATTGAAAATATTTTTGTCGCTAATAGAGTTTTGTGATTGTTTATCGCATAGCTTTTTAAGGAAATGAATGCATTGACGGCTGCTCGAGCACTGATTATGTTGCATTTTAACCAGTTTTAGTGGGTTTGTTTTTGATAAATTTGCATCTTAAACTTTTAAAAAAATATCATAATAATATTTGGGATGAAAATATTTTCATTACAAATATTTATTGCACAGAGCTCTTTTACGATTTACGGTTTAAGACATTTATTCCTCTAAAAAAGGATACAATTCATTTAGCTTAGGGAAATACAGGATAAACTTATTGTAATTAACAATGATTAACAATGATTATAAGGTTATTACTTATTAATTAAATTTCTAATATATAATACTATTTAAGGTTACATTAATGTTAATCGAGAGCTGTAGTTTTTCTGAGCTGCGGGTAACCAGAAGACGAATAACACACAAAATAGGTATATCATGCTGTCCACAGTGGCACAAACTTTTAAGAAATGAATTCATGCATTGACGGCTGCTCGATTGATTGATCTTTAACTGGTTTCTGTGTTAATTTTTGACGAATTTTCTAATCTAGAATTGTGAATATACGAGTATTCGTCACAACCAAGAAAGTTGCATACTTACTAAGTTGCATACTTAGTAAGTAACTGGAATGGGATCTTCATAGATACAAAGTGGCCCCCTTTGAAACTCTGTTTTAAAAAAAGAGACGCTAGGTAGACTGCAGTAACTGTAGGTATCCCGTCTCTTTTTAATACAGTGACCTTGTAACCGATGTAAAAGAGACGGGAGTCTTCTCCAGTCTATCTCGATTCTCTTTTTTTAAATAGGGTTTCTAAGGGGGCCACTTTGTATCTATGAAGATCCCATTCCAGTTAATTACTTTTAGTAAGTATGCAACTTCCTTGGTCACAACAGAGTTTCCATAAAGTATTTCTTTTTCTTTTATACTTACTAACAAAGTTCTTTTGAAATAGCTAGGATCTGTTTTAGTGAAAAAATTATATCGTCTGATAATAGTTAATGTAATGTAGGTAGAGCGATTTATGTCATAACATAAAACTCGAATGAGAACTCATTGATATCTCGGAGATCGATGGTGCGGTCAAACATAGATATAGTCTATAATTGAAAAAAAAGATATGAATGCGCGTATAATTCGGGGCTGAACCTTGATTGCTTAAAAAACAATGAACACAACCATACACGTCGCAGCCCATTAAAAAGCTCCAGTGTTCCATAAAAGCGGTCGATGACCGCAAAAAACTATCGAGCACTGAATAGAAAAAATCCAACAAAAATGTTTGGTGGACGGTCAAAAAGAGCTCGGATTGTCGCGGTTTTACCCTGAGCTGGTGTTATTAATTCTTGGACAGTCGAACGGACGGACCGCAACGGGCAATCGAAAAATAAAATAACTATTATTCATTTGCGTATCATGTTTACGAGTGGTTGGGTGGTAGCTTCACTCAATTGTAATTGCGAAAAAGAGAGGAAAAAGTGCATTATCTTACTGTTGATCTGATTTTTTGAAAGCGCAGTAGGTAACCATACTAAGTCGTAGACGAGAATATAACACACGCATAGGAACGATGATAGTCTGGCGTAACTTAAGTAGTACCAAATATTCCACAGAGTCATAGGGAAGGGGGGGAGGGGACCCCGTCAAATACGATGATACCAATATCTTCAAACCTTCTTAAATTTGCTGCAATCACGAGAGCTCTTCGTATAATAAACGAGATATACCAAAGGATTGATCTGGTCCATTGCTCGTCAGAATTCAAAGAAGTAACACTGACTTATCTGAGTATGTAATTATTTTATGTAAAATAGTATTAATTTATAGGTGGTATTGTTTTACATTATTGAATTGGGAATTCCCGTAACAATTATGTAAATTGTAAATAAATAAATAAAAAATAAAATAAATCTTTCTGTAATTTATGTGTATAATAGTCTCAACTCTATATTTGAGAAAAAAATCTAATTTAAGTATGTACGACTTTTATAGTCCTATGGTGTCGATTCCGGACAGCCGCCAAAGTTAAAGCTAAACTTAAATGAAACTCACGCTTACTCGTAGGTATACTTTTTAAAAGACTGTGTACGAGTGATCGGGATGTTTCGTTTAGCGATTATCGCTAAATTCGGCAGCCAACCCGGAATCGGACCTATGACTTACTTTACAAATGACTTATTAACTTTAATCCGAATATCCAACCTCATACCATTGACCGGGCCCGGGAACTGCGTCACTGGATAATATAGGATGGGAGGACGCGTCATACTTTTTCATTATTTTGTAAATAATTAAGTATGAAACCAGACGTCAAGCGCAGCCGGCGCGGGCGCCCGCTCGAGTGGAAAACGATTGATCGTAACTGCTTACTTCACAATAATTGTCATTTACACACTACCTATACGTATTTGGGATATTTGGGGATATAACACTTAGTTACGAGACGAAAAGTTTTAACAGTATTATTTTGTAGTATACAGTCTTGTTTTTAATGCCTATAGATTGTCCCACTGCTGGGCAAAGGCCTCCCCTCCTCCTTTCTATCCGTATATAGTCGTAAATTTGGTAAAAACACAAATATATATCTATGGATAGCCATAGTAGGCCATTTCAAATCGTATTTACAGCCGCTACAATACATTTAATGTTTTTGTAAAATTGTAATGAAGGTGGCGTGTAGTACCGGAAAAAGGGGACTGCCTCAGCCTGTAAAGTGTTTCTATCTATCTGTATTGTATTGTATTTATGTATCTTAAAGTAACTAAAACCGTCACAAGATACGTCATTAACAGCAGTATTAAATATACTCTAACAATTATATAAATTCAAACTATATAAAATCAATAGTATTAGTTATAGTGTCGGTCAAATACTTAAAATCTGTCTAAAAACCAAACTCTCACATCCGCTTATCCCATCCGCCTACAAGAAACACTTTGTACTTTATATGTATAGGTAATCTAGATTATGTTCTGGTCTGATTAGAATCTAGGGCAAAACCTAGGCCAAAACTAGTTCATCGAGCATCTAATTGAAAGTAATATTAACATAACATTAGCAGCAGCGAAACTGAATAAACATTTGCGACATTATAGTGGATAAAACGGACGGGGTAAGTGCACTGATTAGCAGAACTCTACATAGCTAATGAGAAGGGTTGTATGTTTGTTGCTCTACCATTTTTTTATATTTTTTTATTGACTACTAAACCCGCATTTGACCTCGATCTCGCCTGTTGGTAAGCGACGATGAGGTCGATGATGGAGCATGCGGGTCCAGTAAATGCCTATTCACTCTGGCCATCAAGATCCCAAGGTTGTAGGTTGTTTCTTTGGATTTGGAAATTAATTCGTAGTGTAGTGTACTGCTGGTTCCATATTCGACAACTTCTTTACAATACAGAACAGCCGGCCAAGTGTGAGTCGGAGAATATATGATATGGCCAATACTCTAGCCACTTTTCATGTTGCTAGATAATACCGGGCATGATTAACAAAAGTGGTCTAAAATTGTCATCTTAGAAGGGCGCTTATGTCGTTTTTCAACGTAAAAATAATAAACAATCTAATGAGTAATATCTTCCCTTAGGAAGGTCCTGGAAACCGGGAACGGGAGCGTAATAAAAGGCCTGGTTACTGGAGACACGTTTATTTGAAGACTGACATAAACTAATTTAATAACTACCTTCAAACTAATACTATTATAATAAACTACCCCATACATTACAGTACTCTCCTTGATAATTTCTATAAAAAGTTAGACAAGACAGTGTACAAAAATATATTTTTACCGATTATCTGTACTTGTATAATCTGACCTTGCCCTCTAAAATATAAGTAATTATACAAAATTTTAAAGTCGATATTCCGATTTGGGTCAAGGGAATAGATGATATGTGCAATTTTGAAGTATGTATCCTGTCCCGTTTACGAGCTAGAAACGCGTAACAGACGAACGGATGGTCCTTCGGAGTACGGATCTCTAAAAATTGTTATTGACTTTGAAACTCAATCGCAACAGTGGTATCGAGGAATAGTTTTCTCGTCATTACATTTTTACACAAGGTTTACTTTACTATAGTTTACTTTCTTGAATCGCACCACTCGTCGGCGGCTCAATTTTCACCCGCACTTTCTAAAGCCTTGGGTGTCTACCACGACCCGTTTTACACGAGCTTTTCTGCCACGCACCTGTAAAATGTGGAACTCTCTTCCACCCGTTTTCCCGCAGCGCTACGACATGGGATGCTTCAAAAAGAACGTTAAAAAAGTCCTCTCACTCCACGGCCGGCAACACACGTGCAATAACCCTGGTATTGCACGTGTCTCTAGGCGACGGTAACTACTTACCATCAGGTGGCCCGCTTGCCTGTTTGTCGTAGCCAATTTATAAAAAAAAAGTTAGACACGAGATTCTTACCAACATGGTTTGGGCACAAAATAGAAATAAAAAAGAAGGCCCGCTCCGGGCGTCTGTGAATTTAATCACCCATACTAAACTCGACCCTATCGCAGGGCAGCATACTTCCTATTTTAAACCAAAGAGCCTTGTGAAAAATATGTCATTCTGGGGTAGACCACGGGCAACAAATCAATTTATTTAGTTTATAAATAATAATAACTCATCACAGCGCTTGTAATTCGCGCCTGAGTTCGCCTGATCCGATTTCAGATTGCGTGTACGCAGAGCCCGCGTGTGCATGAGCCAATATCGCGTGTTTGTATTGAGCGGAGCTTCTGTATCTTTATATTTAGAATGTCGGTGGCACTGTGGCTAGGGCACCGGACTCCCATGCGGGAGGTCCGGGTTCAAAACCGTGCGGTGCCATGTACCAATGAGTTTTTCGTATTTTTCGAAGACTTACGTACATTTACCGACTGCTCTAACGGTGAAGGAAAACATCGTGAGGAAACCTGCTCACTGAGAGCTCACTGCTCAGTGTGTAAAATGGGGTAGGCACAAAAGATCCTCAGGGGTCGAAGTGTCGCTGGGTTATTCCCGGCCCCCTATCGTAAGATTCGGGAGGGATGTCAGGAACACGATGGAAAGTGGTTCGAAGTACTGTCGGCCAGGAGAGCAATCAAACACCGAGAGATCACTCACCTACCCGGTACACCTAGCTTGCCGCGCGTACGGGCGTGTGTGCCGCTCCCGAATAGGGTTATTTAGCCACGAAAAGCGATGCCTTCGCGACGCTAGACGTATCAGGCCTATGATGATGATGATGATGATGATGATCATAAGATAGAAGATCTTTATATTTTGTGGTTTGGATGCTACATTGCCTATAGACCGATGATTTTCCCGCGGGAAGTTTTGAGAATCTGCAAGTATCGTCGCGTGGTAAGCTAGTAAAGAATGAATAATTCAATACGCGAATATCGCTTAACATGGTAGCCCGTATTGCAGCGTGGGACTCCAGCCTCATTCAAATTCCTGCTTATTATACTTATCTCCGAGGGAATTAAATAAGGAAACTACAGTTAATTAGTTAATTAGTTAATTAGTGATATTTATGCATTTAGTTTAAAACCGTCGATGGTAGCTTTTGGAGAAAGAAATTCATGTTTTGTGTTCGTTTGATGTGACCAGACGTTACGTGAAATTCAGTGATTACTGATACATTATCTCTAGAATTACAGTTTTTCATCAATCATCATCAAATCCGACAATTTTGGACATTGTCGGCGCCGATCGACAGGTGATCTCGGTCTGAGACGCTAGTTTTTCATTGGTATTTATTGCCTGCCCTGGACATTATTGCGTTCCCCCTTAGTTTATTTCGCCCTCGAAAGATCCCTGGAATCGCTGGGATCGCACAAATAAATAAAAATAAATATCACAGATAAATCAAATGCCCAAAGCCGTTTTAGGAATTCCCGTTTCTATTAAAAATGCATTCAATCCCTCCAGCGTAGTAAAAAGTTTCAAAAAATCCGAGAAATATTGCAGTGTTTATTCTGAATAAGTACAAAACCTTTGAAATGTCAAAAATAGGACACCACTTCACTATTAGGTATGGTAATTTTCACATAGGAAGGAACGTCGAACTTTAATAAAAACTCCTGTTTTATACAATTTCGATGTGCCTTCCTATGTGAAAGGTCTATTGAATATTGGTCAAACAGAAATATTATGTTTATATTTTGACTTGAAATTAGGTATATTAGGTAGGTAATTGATTTTTTTAAGGCAAAGGGTACTGAGCTCATACAGTCATATCTGATGAAAACAACTCTTTCAAGTCTGCATTAAAATGCTGGTGTGATACATTTCAATGCTATCTGGGAGTATCTTCCAGCTTCTGCACCATCCGAACCAAAGAAGAAAGCGTCCCGGACGCAGTGTGGCTCTTCAAAATCCAGCCAAGTACGGATCGGGGCATCAGCGTTTTATTTAGCTTTACTTCACTGTCCCACACATTATTCACATCTTGTCGAAGTTCTTCGAGCAAGAAACACAATTCTTCTTGTTTACTAGAAAAGCACTACTGAAAAACAATTTGTAAGACAAAACGAAACAAAGCTGATGATGGAAAAGCGCGGGAGAAACTTCTGAAAGTATATAAATTAATAAGTATTACGAAGAGACCTAGGAATCCGATTGTGTTCTCTCCTTTGAACTTCTATATCAAACTATATAGTAGTAGCTTGATCGTAACTTAATTAAACCTAACCAAATAATCCTGTTTTAAAACATTGAATTATATTAATTACCATTTATTTTTCTTCATCATCGTCAGCTTATTAATGTTCCCACTGTTGGGGCGCAGGCCTCCCCTTGCACGAGGGTGGTACGGGCCATGATCCACCGAGAGCGGGCCCAGTGCTGATTGGTGGAACACACCTTCGGAAACTTTTTCATTTCCTCCGACATGCAACTTTCAAAAGCTTGTTTGCTTTGTTTATTTTTTTTTATCCATAAAATTACCTTTCATTATAAACTAAGAAAGTAAATAGTAAAACCATACGAAGTCGCAACAAAAAACCCAATCGTGACTTATTCATACAGCTACAAACAAGCTCTGTCTGTCAAGCAAATCTGTCACTTATTGCTGCAACTGCAACCGCTTTCGCCGCATTAACATTTTATTAACATTTCCCGTGCGTCATTAGGGTCGGGATTTGAATATCAGTAGATCGGAAATGCACAAATTAAGCGAGTGATCTGTTGGCAGTAATGAGCTGAAAGGGACCTAATGACAAGGATGGAACAAAACAACAACACTCGGCTAACCTCGGCGGATTGTAACGAACCGCGCAAACAAGTGTGGAGAAACATTTCCATATGAGAATTATATTCATCTAGTTTACCAGGCGGCCTGAACAACTCTGACAAATAGGTTGGCCACTAACCATACGATAAGCAAGCAAGCAACCAGAGAATGTTGGGATAGGCAACTTTGGTACATACGACCTTTTAGGTTCTGAAACCACTGTACTGAAGTTGGTTGCCTGCTCACTATTGGTTTGAAATATTTGCGCATTTTTCCGTTTAACATCATAATACATTTTATTATATTTTTTATATTTTTTCTTCGGCGCCTAGAGCGTCGGTGGTCTAGTGGATGTAGTAGGACGCCGGACTTCCATGCGGGAGGTCCGGGTTCGAAATCATGCCATGTATCAATGAGTTTTTCGAATTTTTTCGAAGACTTACGTACATATACCGACTGCTCTATAACGGTGAAGGAAAATATCGTGAGGAAACCAGTATGTTTGATAAAATTAAAAGTTTCCGAAGGCGTGTAAAATCCACCAATCAGCATTGGGCCCGCTCGGTGGATCATGGTCCGTACCCCCTTGAGAAAGGAGAGGCCTGTGCCCCAACAGTGAGGACATTAATAGGCTGCTGCTGCTGATGATGATGATGATAATTTTCCTTTAATTCCTCTGCAGAATCTAGGTCTGTTTCATCAATTTGGGAACTAATTTCCGCATGAACAGATGTAAACATTTTCCAAGACAATATACCGAGTCTTAAACTGATTTTTCTCACTTTGTGAAGGGATCTGTGACTGGGAAAGATCATAAATTAAATCTAGATTGAGCAAGGCTGCAATGGAAAATAATAAAAAACATCTGAGCCAGATCCGATTGGCGCCAAAATAATAAATACAATAATAAAAAACATCTGAGCCAGATCCGATTGGCGCCAAAATAATAAATAAAATAATAAAAAACATCTGAGCCAGATCCGATTGGCGCCAAAATAATAAATAAAATAATAAAAAACATCTGAGCCAGATCCGATTGGCGCCAAAATAATAAATAAAATAATAAAAAACATCTGAGCCAGATCCGATTGGCGCCAAAATAATAAATAAAATAATAAAAAACATCTGAGCCAGATCCGATTGGCGCCAAAATCAAACATAGCTAATTGTCTTTACATTGTATGTTTTATTTTTACAGCATACTCTGTATAGTGTGTATATAAAAAATATATTATAATAGCGTATAAGCCTCGCTATACACTCGGGACACTCCTTGCAGGGAGCGACCTGGGCCAGGTCTTTTACTTGTAAAATAGTTAGGTATTTTGTAATTTTAGCTTTAGTATGTATTTTAGTGTTATTTTAGTATTACCTTATTTTGAATAAACTATTAGATACACTAATTATAATATTAAAAAATAATAAACAAAGCTTCTTCCATACTATCTGCAGCTTCCCAATACCTTCTTATTAATAAGAAACGGTAGCAGAGCACACAGCGACGGACCCGCGGACGGCGAGCGACATTTGTAATGATACTAAATAGTTGCGCGCGGTAGGTGCCCCGCGAACTAGCCACTGAGGCATTCACTCTTACCAGTAGGACGACGGTATGCCGTAGGATAAATCATTAACGGTTTAAAAAATATTTTTTTTTAATTTTTGGCCTTTGGTATTGTGTTTTAAGGCACAATAATTCCGCCAATTCACGTTGTAAGGAGACACATAGTGTAAGTGACCGGTTAGGCTCAATTTACATTGCAGCGGAATGGAATTGAAGCGAATTTGTGTTGTTTGTGTAACATACAAACTAAATACGAGCCAAAAAAAAGGTCGCGCGTCTTCCGGGGAATCCTCGCGCATTCTCGTTCATTCCCCTAGCGGTAAAGCGTATTTAGTTTGTGTGTTACACAATTGACATAAGGTTCATTATGCTATGTACAATTACGTTGCGAAAATTCGCTTCCATTCCATTCCGCGGCAATGTAAATTGAGCCTTATGACTTGGTTTATCGTAATTTAGAATTTTGCACTTTTTGTCAAGATTGTCCGGAAACTCCACCTACAACAAACATAAAACTGCACAAAGGTACATATGAACGGACGAAACAATATTAAACAGGGGAATTTTGTTAAATTGGATATAATAATAGAACACTGAAAGAAAAGCTTGTTTACTTCAAACAAGAACTTGTTTCAATACGAGCATATAAAGTCGTCTTGTTAACTTCAACCAAGACATTGTCACTTCAACCAAGATCTTAGTCGTATCTATCAAGTAATTTGTTCAAATGAATAAAAATTACTTTATATGCTCTAAAATCTAAATCAAACAAGAAAAAGTAAAGTAAAAGTAAAATACACTTCATTGAACTAATAGAAAACAACAAACAAAAGATAGAAACGGACATAATGAAGCTTTACAAGCTTTTGTAATGAACTAAAGTAGTGCTTGGTAGGCGTTCCCAGCGACCTTGCCACTACAGAATGCATTAGTTTCCAGAAGAATCACCGTATGCTAACCTAACCTAACCTCAGACGCCGCCGAATGGCTAAGAAACCTGGATATTTGGTTGTGACATATCGCAGTACCTACTGTTATTGTATATTGTGTATAATTCCAACTGCCATACGAATAAATAAATAACCGTATGCTTTTTTTAGGATATGTACATTCTTTTCGAACTTATTATTACTATGAGTTCTCGGCTAAACTGCTTCGCTGACTTCACCAAAATCACTCTACAACCTTCGCCTCTTACTGGAAGAAACTGGAAGAAAAGAGTGTTATTCTCCCGTCCTTCAAAGACAAGACAGACTATTGCTCGCTTTAGAAGAATGCCAGCATATTGTTCACCAAGAGCTATGTGATTTTTTAATAGCCTATAGACTGTCCCACTGCTGGGCAAAGGCCTCGCCTCTTCCTTTCCATTTTTCCTTATCCTCGGCGTCCTTATACCATCCTTGTTGGAAGTGGTCTAAGTCCACCAACCAACCCCTGGGCCTGCCTCGACGTCGCGTCACTGTCTGTCTGGACAATGTGATACTTACGAAAATAAAATGTCTTTGAAGGACGGGAGAAGGTAACTCTATTTTCTTCAAAGAAGAAAAGAGAGTTACCTTCTCCCATCATTCAAAGACAAGACAGATTTTTGCTCGCTTTAGAAGAATGCCAGCATATTGTTCACCACGACCCAGTCAATAAGTCAGAAGCACCTATCTGCGTAATGTCTCCGGCGGATTTACATATTTTAATGAGCTCCGCAGGCCTATCTACCGTACCGGCGCATACGCCGCATTACAGGCTAGTGCTAGGCTAGTAACTATTATAGCCCAGATCTGAGTGAGAGCTAAGTCGTGAGTTTACTTGATGAGTGCTGAGTGAGTATTAAAGCTTAGACTTGTCAAATTGTTACCTTTTTAATATTTTTTTATATATAAATTAGCTACGACAAACAGGCAGACGTGCCACCTGATGGTAAGTAGTCACCGTCGCCTAGAGACACGTGCAATACCAGGGGTATTGCTTGTGTGTTGCCGGCCGTGGAGGGAGAGGACTTTTTTAACGTTCTTTTTGAAGCATCCCAAGTCGTAGCGTCGTAATTAAAATCAAGGAAGGGGGAGGAGGCTAAAAAAACTTGCTGAGGTTATTCCCGGCCCCCTATTATAATAAAAGTAGTCTACATTCATACGTCTTATGGTTTATGAGTTCGTTTGTCCTGTCCTGTTGTTGTCCTGAGTTGACCGTATCAATGCGATTTTTTAATAGCCTGTAGACTGTCCCACTGCTGGGTAAACGTAATTTTGTACGCATTGTATCACACTAATTTTGTGCAATAAACAGTATTCATTCATTCATTCATTCATTCACCCCATTTTGTGTAGTTAATGAAGATCCATTCTCCATTTAGCGACTTCATTCGTCTCATCTGATAAATCGAATGCCTTTCTTGTTCCATCTTTTAAAGATTTGTCTCTCCCTCCTATTATGTAAGTAGTTAAGTAGGTATTAAGAATAGAATAGAATAAGTTTATTTGTGCAATACTTAAGTACAGACTTAAGTACTCGTAGGTACTTAGGCATAGGTTATATTAAACTATAAACTAGGTGAGAGATCTGGTAAGATGATGAAAAAGTAACAAACGAACGCAGACTTCCGAACTAGGAAGTACTCGTATTTCGGTGGACAGTTCTCTTTTGTGATTATTGGATTAGCAGGCAGGCAGCTTATGCTGGTTAGCCTGTTTCTTCAAATTTCGTAAGTGGCTGTCTAATCTGTTCTTAAATTGGTTTATAGATCTTTGTATTATATATTAGGCTAACTCTTTGTATTACTTGCCTTCTCTGACTGTTCTCTATCCCTCCGTATCTCGGCACTGTAATACGTAGGTAACCAGTACTAATCAGTAGGTTGGTGAAATTTCCTACCGTTGAACCCTAGTTCCTATAACTTCAGGTACCACTCTCCCTACTTTTTTAAGGTTTAGAAGAACCTTATCGTCACTCAAAGCGTAATTCTAAGTACCTCCTCCCCTCCCCATGCACTAGCTCCGTTCGAAGTCTTGCCATCAATTAGGGTCTCTAATTACGGCTGCGTCCCGACGGCAGCACCCGATGAATATGCACGAATGTCCGCACCTTCTCCACAATGTGGACTATAATGCTTAAATTAAATGTACTTATTTACATTACCAACTTATGGAATTGTATGCTCCGTAAGGAAAACCACGTAACATAAAAATTAAAGTCAATAATTGAAATTGAAAACGTTTATTTAGCACTGTAAACACCAGAATATAGAACACAATACAGAAGTATACAAAGTTTAATACATGCAGCACAGAACATCCGGTGTGGTACAGTGCCAAAAAGGGTACACCAGCTCAGCATAATGCTGAAGCAAGCCACAGCGCTGATTTTCAGCTGGCCCCTCAGTGACTGCACGGACGAAGAAAGCAACAGTGTGTGCGTGTTGTGTTGTACATCTATATGTTGATTGGCTATGTACCATTGTGCTAGTGACGCGTCTAGTGATTCACAGAAATCGGACTAGTAGCGCCATATCCTCTAGCTAGAAGCCTAGAATGATGATTGTGAGCACTAACAGCGAGCCAAAGGAATTGGTCATTAGGGAAAATGCGCGTATATGATCCATACATTTAACATTTCAATGCCTGACTAATGTATGGGAAGATGCTCACATCGCATGCACCAACTGGCAGGCGCGGTTTCTTTAGAAAACTTCTTTAGCGAGCAATCTACTTATAGGGTGAATTTCAAAATCTATGGTTAGAATATACATGATATATTATAAATATGTACATGATGGATAAATAGATTTTATTTTCGTAAATATCACATTGTCCAGACAGACAGTGACGCGGCGTCGAGGCAGGCCCAGGGGTTGGTTGGTGGACTTAGACCACTTCCAACAGGGATGGTATAAGGACGCCGAGGATAAGGAAAAATAGAAAGGAAGAGGTGAGGCCTTTATATATATATATATATATATATATATATATATATATATATATATATATATATATATATATATATATATATATATATATATATATATATATATATATATATATATATATATATATATATATATATATATATATATATATAAAGGCCTCACCTCTTCCTTTCTATTTTTATATATATATATAAAATATCTACATATACACACACACATACATATATACATACATAATATTAAAATATAACTAGAAACCAAAGTTGTGGAAAAGTAAGGAAGGAAGAAGTCATTGGGATAGACTGTAGGCCTTAACCATAGTGGGGTGAACCATAGACAGTAACAGAACGTTATAAAATTACCAGGGCTGTGAGGCTCCTCATGGACTCCTGTCCATCTTCAATCAATGAAATCTTTAATTTTCTCGTCTATTTTTGTTGTCAAATTGAAGTTATTTTGTCAATCTCATTCTGTTTCATTTGGCGCTATTACTCTACTCATTCATTTCATCGAAAAAAAAATCCCACGCCAAAAAGGACTTGAAAAGCAGTACGTTTGCCTTAGACTTTGTATTTTGTTAATAAAATAAAATATAGGAGACATTTGAATAGTTACATTCTTATTTCTCTTGTAAAACTCAAATAATAAAACAAACTTAAATTATAACTTGGCAGAGCAGGTTATCCATCCATCACACACATTATGTGTGCATGAATTACGTAATTCATTACCAAAACAGCCTAATAATACCCCACGACCGCAGGGGGTTATGGGGGTTAGGAAGGGAAGTTGGGGAGGGGGGTTGACAAACAGCACTCAGTAATGTGCTACTGTTGAATTGCAAAAATCTCATTATGCTCTAACTGTCGTTATAGGAGTAATTAACCAGCAGCACAGTACGTGGGGTGGAGACGTGTTTAATTTTTTTTTGGGCACAAACTAATGCCCATTATCGGGCCGTTCCCTGTAGTCTTACCAAGATAGTCATTGGGTATTTATTTCCTTCATAAAATGGTCTTACTTTGTAAAAAAAACACAATTATGGTTAGACAATATAGAAGATCCCAAAAGCAAAAGACGCTCGAAAAGAAGCACCTACTCTCGAGTTTATCTTATCACATCAAGTCCCATAGTAATTTCATTGCCAAGTTCCTAGATAGAACTAGTAAGATTTCCCCCCACTACTGGAATTTTATTATCCCCACTAATTCCATGTTAAATGAAAAGTTATAATTTTATAAATTAGGTAACTTTTTCCTGGTCATCATCAGGTCCTCAAGCTTCCAGACGTGGGAAGGTCATCTTGGTCATAAACATTTGAGCTCAAACTCGAACCACCTAACTGTTACAGTTCCAGAGATCCCATCATATTCTAACATCCCAAGATACTCAAGATCTTGGAACCACTGATCCAATTCCTCACGATGTTTTCCTTCACCGTTAGAGCAGCCGGTAACTATATGTAAGTTTTCGAAAAATACAAAAAACTCATTGGTGCATGGCACTGCACGGTTTCGAAACCTAGCCCCTGTGCCACCGACGCTCAGGTTTAAAAAGGAGATCTACGGAAAGACACAGGACCTATTTATTTTATAATTAGGAATCAACTCCACAGTCGCCCCAGTGCGTTGGTAATTGTGTTTCGTTTATAACGAGTTTTTTGGCGGCGTCGCCGGCCGCCCGCGGTCAACCCGCGCCCTGCAGTTTCCCCATTCAACCCTTCCACTGCTGGGTGGACACTAGATACCTAAGGCTATATCAGAGGAGGACAAGCAGTCTCGGCCGCCCTGGGCCGTGTAGTACGTCAACAAACTATTAAAAAAATTAAAATTAAAATCTCTTTTTTTTATTTTAATTTTATTGGTCAATCAACAGCGTATATTATAGATTTAACAAAGTGATTTAATGATAATAAGGCAAATAACAGACTGCCTCGTAGCTACTAAAGTGGCGAGTAGACAAGATAATGAAGATAATGAAAACTAGGTGCTAAAATAGAAAAGAACTCAGCTGAACTTGACCCTTTTAATAGATCATAATTATCACTTGTTAGAATGGAAAATTTGGTCAAGTTAGAATCTTACTCATTTTGTGATATTTTTTACATAATTTTTGTCATATGTAGGTACCTGTATGGTCTATTAATAAACGATTTTTCTATTTCTATTTCAATTTAAAGATAAAAATAAAAAATATTATCAGGCACTAGTCCCATAGAATAAAACAATAAATTATCAAATTACATTAAATTAAATTAATTAATCAATTACAGCAAACCAATTCAATGTATCTTTATATAAAAGCCTTTTTATTGGTTGGTTTCATAGAGTGTGGTAAACAGTTGAGACAATAACATTTCATAATCCTCTGCTATAGTCAAAAACCGTTACTTTTTGGGTAGGTTGACCTGTGGTTGCCTGTACCAGCGGCCGTCTCAGCTCCATCATTTACTGAGCTAAGATATATAGAAATTTATTAACTGTTGCCCGCGATTTCGTCCGTTTGGAATTTGAAAGATTATCTCTCGGAAATTGCATGTTTAATCAAGATGATGAGAATCCTACGTTCTTCTCCGGACTTCTGCCAAGTTGGATCAAAATCCGTTCAGTACCAAACGGTCGTGAAGAAGTAACATAGACAGACAGACATACTCCTTTCGCACGTATAACATTAGCATGGTATTGTCGTAAATTACGTACAGTACGCGACAGCCCGGGATTGCGGATCTGAATATAGGCACGAGTCGCGATTCAGTACATGTTTTAGGTGTTAGCGGGGTGAAGAAGAGCGAGGGAGCGAGGCATATCCTACTCCATATCGCGCGGTGGCTCGTACTCATCTCTCGCTCTTCTACGCCCCGCTGTCACTTAAAAACATGCATGTACTGAAATGCGACTCGTGCCTATATTCAGATCCGCAATCCCGGGCTCTCGCGTACTGTACATTAGTGTTGTTTTTTGTTCACGTCAGTGTATTTTTTCCGCGATCGGTCACCCCAGGTCCGGGCCTAATCCGCCATATGGAAATTCCGCCTCTGGGCTATATCGATAAAGTAGCCTGAAGTCGAGGGAATCTTATCTTATCTTATGCCGGGAATAATCCAGCGGCACTTCGGCCCTTGAGGATCTTTTGTGCCTACCCCATTTTACACACTGGTCATTTCAGTGTGCAGGTTTCCTCACGATGTTTTCCTTCGCCGTTAGAGCAGTCGGTAAATGTACGTAAGTCTTCGGAAAATACGAAAAACTCATTGATACATGGCACTGCGTGGTTTCTAACCCGGACCTCTCGCATGGGAGTTCGGTGGCCTAGCCATTGTGCCACCGACGCTCAAGTCGAAGGAAAATAACCTGAATGTTATAAGAAACAGGCGCGTTATCCATTTTGGTTTTTGTTTGGAGCGGTTAATGAAGAATTTTGTCTTTTAATAAAATTAAATCAACACTTAGATAGAAAAAAGGATTTTTATTTCAATCAAAAGTTAAATCAATAGTATCAGTGATCATATTTTCCAGGTCTTCATCTGGGAACTTATCTTCTTTTTCCTTAGTTTCTTTAGCATTTGTATCTTTAGTTTTAGTTTCTTTAGCATTCGCCGCTTTAAGTTTAGCCGGAATTATCTCTTCGTTTTTAGCTGCCGTAGTGTCTGCTTGCTTCGTGGTGGGTATGGTAGTTTTCCGGCGTTTTTCTTTTGGAGCCACTGGGTTAGTTGGAGCAACATTACTTAGACGAGTTTTCTGTAATATATGAAATAATAATTCAGGTTTCAAATTAATACGAAATCATCAATACAATTATAATTTTGAGAGGATTCAAAGTTGCTAAAGAATTGAAAAAAAATAATCTTAGGTAAATAAATAGCTACTTTATCTATGAATAAATTGTACTTTAAATAAATTAAGGCCGTTACACACAGCAGCTATAATATAGAGATGTATATTACAGCAAGACATATTAAATACATCTTGCCATAAGATCCTTCAGGAGTTCTTTTTTTTCGAATTGACTTAAGCTGTTGGTCCTAATGACCTTTACAACTTCACCGGGGTTTTTGAGGCGAGCGCTAAGTGCGCTCCAGGCTGGAGGAGGACTTAAAACCTACTATAAGAAGCCCCTTCAGGAACCCACACACGGCATTTAACAAAGTGAATTAATGATAATAAGGCAAATAACAGACTGCCTCGTAGTTACTAAAGTAGCGAGTAGACAAGATAATGAAAACTAGGTGCTAAATAGAAAAGATAAAAATTAAAAAATTTGAAAAGAAAACAGACATATAGGACAAGAAATTGTGGGCTCTGATCTATATCTCGCTCATTACCTGCTGCGTGTGGTACCAAAAAAATACATCCCGGTATGTAATATACATTAATGTATATTATAGATCCGTGTGTGACGGCTTTATAATACATTCCTAATGTATTTATTACTTTTTCTAGTAAAAAAGTAGGATCGTACTTTACTGATGTAGGATCATAGGCTCAAATCGTACCTACTCGCGGAATTTTCAACCTTTTCCTAATTTATTCAAGTATTTATTTATTTTCCTAATGTATTCTAACATTATCTTATCTTATGATAGGGGGGCCGGGAATAACCCAGCGGCTTCGACCCTTGAGGATCTTTTGTGCCTACCCCATTTACACACTCAGTGTGCACGTTTTCCTCACGATGTTTTCCTTCACCGTTAGTAGAGCAGTCGGTAAATGTACGTAAGTCTTCGAAAAATACGAAAAACTCATTGGTACATGGCACTGCACGGTTTCGAACCCGGACCTCCCGCTTGGGAGTCCGGTGTCCTAGCCACTGTGCCACCGACGCTCTTATATATACGTTTTATATTCTAGCATTACTATTTAGGTATGTAATTCGTAAAGGGCACACGGAGTTTTTTCCCCATGTTCTGTCTGACTCATTCCTGCTACAGATGAGGTTGAAAATATGATCTAAAATAACACAAATAATAACAGCAGCAGAAACATTGCATAAATAACGGCATTCATCACGCAGCTGTTTAAAGATTCAGCCGAATTAAATTTGGTGTTAACTATAACTGGAATCCAATGCTCGAATTGGCGGCAAAATTGGAAAAATAATGAACAATTAGTGTTGGTAAATATAGTATTCTGGTATAGAGCAGGGTCTCAGGTATTCATGAGTTATACGTGGCAGTCTACATTGGGGATGGGCTTTGTTTTCTACCTAAATCTTTTATTAAAAAAAATCGTCGTGATTAGATATTAGAGGGTTAAAAAACATTAAAACCGATTACCAGTCAGTCTAGTATTTTTTTTGTCTTTGGTCGGTGTCTTGTGTGAAAGGAGTTTAGGGTTCAATTCATGAATGAGGAGGGGAGCATGCGCACAAATTGCAAGTGGATTTTTTGAGTATGGGTGTACCCTGACCAGGAAAATGAAAGCCCTGCCACGAGGGCGCAACTGGTATTTTTATAATCTGTTATAAAATGTCTGGAGAGAGCAATGAAACAATAATTCTACAATATAGCGAGTTTTTTTAAAATTACTGGTCGAGCTTTATGTGTCATACATACCCGGCCTTATTGGCCTGATTCCCTTCGGTTCCTATGAATTCAGATCACTTACCAAAGATGCATTTCTTCGTACTAAAAGTTTGACGTCCTCTGGATTTATTGTGGTACGTTTTGCATGTCTGCAATTTATGAATAAATACACAGGTAAATTATATTAGGTACCTAATAATCATAGCAACTTAATAGTATTCTCAATTACGAATTTACTTAGCAAAAGCCTCTAAATCCGTGCCGTACACAGAGAGTTTCCTAAACACCAGTTCTCCAATAATTTCCATGGCTGGCTTCGTCACCTCTAATCCAAGGAAATGACAGGTTTCCGTGCAAATGGCACGTACATCGCGGTGCAAAGCGGCGCGAGTTTTCTGCAAATGAAATACAACGCCATCTATCAAACAAATGTAAAACATTTATACTATTAACTAAAAACAAACAGCGCTCCATCTATTGAAAGAACATAAATGCAAATTTAAAAATAGCGCCATCTATTTAATTTAGTATATACTAGGAAACACAATTATATTCAGCGACATCTATCGAAATAATGTAAAACTTAAATGAAAATAGAAACCACGCCATCTATCGAAATAATATAGAACATATACGAAATTTGAAAATCACGCCATCTGTTGGATGTAGTAAGTAATATTTCAAAATAAAATTACAAATTTGCGACATCCAACGGCATGTAGCTTTGATGTCAAAATTGTACCCTATGGGATTGGATAGATGGCAGTACCATAGGTTTTTTATTGTATTTTTTAAAATAGGTGGATTTAGTAATTTATCAAATAAATTTTAAGTGATAGCTTCATAAAATATGCTATACAATATAAATGAGAAACAAACTTATACCTGCAATACCGATAGATTTTCAAAAGCAGTTGTCATTCTGTGTGTGTAGAAAGTTCTGTTTTACAACTTCACAACTAGTTTTAGACGGACTCTAGTTGTTTATTAAGTAACGGTTTTAAATAATCAATAACCGACTGCTTGACTAAGCAAGATTCAATAATAAATTATCTAACATGAAATTTCTAGCTAAAATGTTATCTATTTTATAATAAACATAACCTCTTCGAATTGAAGTTCAAATACACAACAAAACAGCTGTTTTCAGTGTTGTCTGTTTTAAAAATAATTTTCCCATTCACCGGGGAAGTCAGCCATGGCTAAAATAGTGTTCTGTCCTGAGGGGCTGGGTTTTCAAAGGCATGGATTTGGATTGCTTTGCTTTCATAAGCCGTTGGAGTATGTAACTAGAAACCATGACATTTCTGTAGGTAGGTACAGGGGTAGTATTTATTTAGTGTAGGGTGATTGATAAATGTTACCAATAAAAAAAAACAATCTCGATAATTTACAATTTAATGAGCATTCTTTCTGTACAATTAAAAAGTCGATACCATAAAAAAATAAAATATATTTTTGCAAAACAACTGAACTTCAGGCCATTTATTAAAAGGGTGAAGGAACCTCACACTTGGGCAAAATTTTGCTCCTGAGAAAACCAAAGATTTTGAAATTCACCCCTCAGTAGATTGCTCGCTAGAGACGTTTTATAAGGAAACCCAGTCTGCCAGTTCACTCATGCGATTTGAGCATTTTCTCATACATTAGTCGGGTACTGAAATTTCAAATGTATGAAAGTGAACTTTGGGTCACCTTCGTGGCTCGCTGTCATTACTCACGTCATTGTTCTAGCTAGAGGAGAGGGCGCTAGTAGTGTGTGAGAAAACGTTTCGCTGTCGACATGACATATAGGGATATCAGGTTTTATCTAATTTCCTAATTATCGTCAGTTTTTGGTCCGCCTATAGTTATTCTATATTTTTATTCGAACACCCATTTCTGTTCAAATGTAAAGTCAAATACTCGAATCGTAGTCACAAAAACATGCAACAATTAATGTGCGATCCCCAGCGATTCCAGGGATCCTTCGAGGGTTAAATAAACGAAGGGGAACGAGAGAATGTCCAGGGCAGGCAATAAATACCAATGAAAACCCACCAGCGTCTCAGCCCGAGATCACCCGTCGGCGCCGGCAGTTTTTAGAGTCACAGAAGCACCAGCACTGTATTTCGGAGACTGTGCCAGCGAGTGGCAATCGACGATAAAAAATATCCTCACTAGACATTAACATTTGAAGAACGAAACAAAAAACGAAAGTTAAAACTACCTACATTACCTGTCGCTAATGTAAACAAAACTTATGAACTAGGTATTGTACACTAAACTTTTACATTCGGTCATTTTTCAAAATATATTACTTATTTTCAGAAGCTTTTGCTTTTTGCCTTCCAAATAAACGATGTCCTATAAACGATACCTCACAAATACTCGACATCGATAGAAATTAGAAGTTCCTGGATACGACACTGAACTGAATACTAATAGTTTTCTCTGTTACTCATATAAATATATAAAGGTTAAAAAGAGACATAACATAACTTCCAACTCGTTGAATCTAGTTCGTTTACTGGTAAAGACCCTGCCTGTATGTATCATCACATCAATTCATTCATTAAAAAAACTGCTTGCATAAAAAAAAAACAATTTATACTTATTATGATTTTTTCACCTGTATATAATGTCGCAAAGAAAATTACTAATAGGTTAAATTAAACTTACATAGTAAATGCGAATCAAGTGATAATAACCATCAATTACTGAGAAAAATATAGTATAACTCTCACGTCCGTAATCCCCGAGGGGGTAGACAGAGGAACCACCTTCATCATACATAGGTAGTTCCCACTGAGAAAAGTAAAAATTAAGAAAGAAATAAAATCATTGAATTCTAACCGAATGTTAGACTTGTTGGGTAGTCTTACATAGTTAAGCTGGTATACATGTCGTTGAAAGGGTTGACTAATTTGAAGCCAGCAGGATATCCCGCGATAGCTCAGTGGGTTAGAGCACTGCCACGGAACGGCAAGGTCGTAGGTTCAAATCCTGCACGCGGAAATTATTCCACCCCTTTCTAATTTATTTCAGTATACCTAACATGAGAAATACATAATAAATAAAATTTAATAAAATCAATATTTATAAGCGATTATTACGCTTGATTAAATTTAGTCAACGATTTAGTTAACTAATCAGACAGGATGTATTAAATGCATTTGCACTTGACTGAATTTAATTCAATCATTCTGAATTTAGTGTAAGAAGTAAGTGTAATAAACTATTTTGAAACGGAATCGACCGAGCCCATGGAAATCTAGAAAACCGAAAAATAGATTTCTAGGGGTTCTTTGCTATTCCGTTTCAAAATCGCTGCACATGCTTCATCTTTAGCTTTCAGGAGCTCCAAAAACATTAAATCGATAACAAACATTATTGTACGAAAATTCAATTTGACTTCTGATTCAAAATATAGATTTTTTTGGACAAACATAATAAGTATAAAATTTAAACTTTCTTAACGATTTGGACCACGTCTTCATCGGCTAGAATATGCTCTATACCCACTTTTTGGGGCTGATGCTTCACGGATGATCCCCACACCAGGGCACTGCAAACAGAAAATGAAATATTGAATAATATATTTATAATCTTATCTTCTTATCTTATGATAGGGGGCCGGGAATAACCCAGCGGCACTTCGACCCTTGAGGATCTTTTGTGCCTACCCCATTTTACACACTGGTCGGTCATCTCAATGTGCAGGTTTCCTCACGATGTTTTCCTTCACCGTCAGAGCAGTAAATGTACGTAACCCTTTCGAAAAAACCGAAAAAGTCATTGGTATATGGCATTGTCTGGTTTCGAACTCTGATCTCCCACATGGGAGTCCGACGTCCTAGCCACGACGCCGCCGACGCTCGAAACCTCGAATAGAAAGTATAACCTCGATGGAAGAGTAAACATTTGAACTCAAACTCACTATTTGAACTCCTTAACGATGGACCGATGCAGCTTGTTACAGAAGTCCTCCACGCTGGTCCTATCAGCGTGTAAGACCACAGGTGCGTTGTAATCCGGCAGTTGTCCCTTAGGCTTGGTGTATATCCGGATCAATCTCAGGTATTCCCACATCTTTTCCAGCAAGTCATCGAAGTTCCACTTGTGGTGAGCCGAGATTGGGACGCAGTGAGGGATTTTGTAGATTACGTCAAGTTCTTCTATGCTGATTTGGTCTGTAATTTGAAAATCTTTAATTGATAAACTTTACCTCACAGAAATCGAACTAGCATAGAGCCTGATCCTCTAGAATGATGATGTGAGCACTGACAGTGACAGCAACTACTAAACACTGAACATTTACTTAAATATATAAAACAATTAAATACAGCACTTTCTTTTAATTGTAGACACGGGGGTAACAACAACAACAATAGCAACATTTATTCCTTACAATCTACGCTATCAATTTTTGTAATAAAATAACATACGTTATTTTTCTGACAATGACCGAGTTCGATTCCCGAGTCGTGTACGAGTTTTTTTGTAAATCTATGAATGCAGTTTTTCTTAACTCTAAAATCGACGGTTCCTTAGAACATATTTCTCTATCTCTTATAGTTAGTGACCCATCTCAATGGTACACCCTGTATATTAAAATAACAAATGGTGGACACTATTCTTACCAATCTTGTTGAGCAGATAGATGCATGGTACATATATCCTGTTGCCCTCGATGACGTCAATGAGATCATCGCTGTTCGCATCGAAGCGAAGTGTTATGTCAGCGTTGTGGATCTTATACTCAGAGAGGATTGTCTTCACGGTTTCTATGTCTAGTTCTGTTTGTGGGCACTGGAATAGAGAAATGTATACTTTTAAATTCATTACTGTGTACTGGTAATAGTTTCAAGCTCCAGCAAAAATATAGGGTACCTATATACTGTAGTAAGAACTCAATTTATTTCTAGAGATGAGAAGGGAAATTACCTAAAACATGATAAGATTTTGAAAAGTGGTCATTGAATAATTGTTTTCGACTGCTATTTTAACTCTATGAAAACAAACAAAGATTTTTTTAATTCACACACGAAATTCCGTACGTAATCTTAGCGTTATTTACTATTGGTGTTAATTTCCGAGCTAAAGCAGTTGCAGTAAGAATTCAATTGTATTTTCATAGATCAGAAGAGAAATTACCTGAAATATATTGTCAAAGAGCGTATTTGCTTTGGTCAATTTGACAGCAAGATTTTTAAAAGTGGTCTCTTATTGATATTGTAGTTTCAATCTTTTATTGCAACAAAATAATTGTTTTGGACTCTACCAAAACAAAGATAAATTACTGATACCAATGAATTTCATTTTATGGGTAACCATGGGGTTGTCATATAGCTTAAACCATACATTGGAAGATAGAAGACAAATGGGCCATTCTTCGAGCTTTTCAACCACTGTCATTACCCCGTATTGTTGTTGATTATAATACAAAAGGATCCGTATTATTGTTTATAGTAAAACTGTCCTCGTGTTTATTATAATATTGTCCTTTTGTACTATAAACAAAAAAAAGGGGGTAATGACAGCAGTTGAAACGCTCGAAGAAAGGTCAAAATACAAATTTTAACAACCATGGCAGAATAAACTTTACCGTAGTATTCAAATTGATGCCACCCTTGTCTTTTTTTCTAAAGTGTATATTCGGTGGCTGCTTGTTTAATCTCAGCCCGAAACCCTCCAACTCGTGTTCCAGGAGTTTCTTATGCTGCAGAGGCTTCAGCACGTCGAGGACTATGAACACCAGGCTGCACGTCCTGGCGACGGCGATGACCTGACGACCTCGACCTTTGCCGTCTTTCGCGCCTTCGATAATTCCCGGAAGGTCGAGTAACTGGAATTGTTAGAATGCTGTTATGTATTGATACCCTGATTGACTGTGTGTGCCCATCTCTCGTGCAAGTCGTACCTACGAAAGTACGGAATGCTTGCATCCTACACCATATCAAGTGTACTATTATTATTATTATGGTCATTAAACTAAAATAATAATAATTTATTTAAAATGTATAAAATAACCATAAATACCTGAATTTTAGCACCCTTATACTTGATACAGCCTGGCACGGTGGTAAGTGTTGTGAACTCATATGCCGCCACTTCGGAGTACACTCCTGCTAAATTGGACAGCAAGGTGGACTTTCCCACGGACGGAAACCCCACGAAACCAATACGGGCATCACCAGTTTTAGCAACATCGAAACCTGAAAAGAAATTATTTGATACTGTTTTATTTCGTTACTAAATTTTAAAATGGTTTGGTTTGGTTTTGAGTTATGGGGCACCAAGATAAGTCGGAGCCCCACTTCGTGACGCTCTTTGCATGGTTGTCATGAATAAATCTAACATAACCTAATCTATCCAAATCGGTTCCGCGTCCACTATATTTCTGTGAAATTGTTAGTTTTTAACAAGTCAGAATTTTTCAAACTCTTTTTCCCTCAGACCTCTTACCCCAACTGTAATCATAATGTAACTAGCTAATACTCATTAACTGATTAATCAGCTGTTCATTTACATAATATGAATTAACACCAATTGATAAAACATTTATCAGATGCTTACCTTCACCAGTAGCACCGCCACCACCTTTGGGAGTGATCAGCTCCCGTCTTAATTTAGCTAATCTAGCTTTCAGTATGCCTAAATGTAGTGCCGTTGCCTTATTTTTTTGCGTTCTGGCCATCTGAAAATTATTTTATAAAAAATATTATTATCGCATTAGTCTAAGACAATAAACAAATGTCTTTACTAAACTGAATATATTTTTGGAGCATATAGGAGGTTCGTTGTGTTATTGAGAAATATTTTGTCTGGAATACTGAAATAAACTAGATAACCTAAAACACCCACCTCGGCCTCTATAGCGGCGATTTTCTCCAATATAGTACTCATTTTCTCAGCTTTTCTTGAACGAAATACGTTATAAATACAGCAACAATAAATAAATAATTGATTAAGTTATTTATTAGGATATTTTTAGAAAAATACACGAAGAAAAGCAAGCGTGTCAGTTTCCGTACGCAACTTTCGAGAAATTTGTTTTTTTTTGTTTGACATTGACAAAGCAGAGTTGCCAGATACAGATATTTTTTTTCGTACACAAGCATGTAAATATCTCGTATCAAACCTCGTACTGCAGCTGAAGTGTGATTAAACAAACAAAAAATAAAAAATAAACGATTGATATTAAATGTATCTACCAAACACATAGCGTTTTGTTATGTTGTTGTCATTTAATATTTGCATGGTGTAAAAGACGGTGCCAAGAAAAAAACAATAGATTTAATTACTGAAACAGAAAACAGAGATGTCATCGAAAAAACATCAAATCTACGTTAAAACAGTAGGGTTGGCAACACTGATTGACAATGACAATACTATTATTAAACATAAAATATTATTTTATGTTTAATAATAGTTAGTGTTGTGTAAGTTTTTTTTGTAAAGACTTTTGGTTTGTGCTGATGGTCTATCCAATGCCCTCAATAAATAATAATAAAACAAATTGACAATCACACTCATTAGTCGTTGACAGTTCGGTTCAATGTTACTTACTATAAATAAAATAACTTGATTCTTTTTCTAAAGTTTTTTTTATTAGCTGGAGATACCCACACTGTCACACTGACAGCAAAAATGTGATTTATTAATATCAAATCTAAATTTTTGTACATATCATACATATAAAATAATCAAATTCCGGCACTAAAATGTATTAAAAACTTTACATTATTTTATAAATTTTGATCAATAAAATATGTGTTTACTCGAATTCGTCTTCAAATTTGACAGTTATTTATAACGGATATCTCCAGATATCCGTTATAAATAACTGATATTCTGTTAATCAAAATTTATAAAATAATGTAAAGTGTTTAATACATTTTAGTGCCGGAATTTGATTATTTTATATGTTATAAAATATATATATAAATATATTGAATAAAATGAACTTTAATTTCATGTTACGTTATAGAAACTAGTTTTTAGCTATAAAACATTACAAAAGCCTCGTTTTAACTACAGGTTAAACTTTAGATTAATCGTTCATTTTATTTCGAACCAACCCAACCCAAATAATTGTCAAAAGCAGTCGAATTGAGAACCTCTTTTTTTAAGTCGGTTAAAAATAAGTACAAAGAATGCAGGATTTTGTCAATAATGGTCACACCAATTTTCTTAGAAGCTTAGAATACTAGAACCATGAGCCATGAAAATAAATTTAAAAAGTAAAACAGACGAATATATATTTTAACAACTAGATGGCATTGTTTCTAAAAGTCAGCACTATCTATCGGTAGAATATTATACTATGGTTATCGTTACTTAACTAGAAATAGTACTCGTTATTATCACTAGATGGCAATGTTTGTCATCCACGCTTTAAACTTTCGCAACCACCCAACAGAGGTCTCTGTGGGTAAAACTGTGGTAAACCACGTGGAAATTGCTTTTCCCGCAGGTTTGCGCAAGGAAAGGAACATGAAAACGCGTTTGCGGGCATGTTTCACACTACAGGCTGTACAGGCATGTTTCAGTGCCACCTTGAGCGCCGGATCGGGAGGCGGCATTACTTCGGGCTTCACGGATTCGTCAAGTTTTTCGAGCGTTAACGTGAAATCGGGAAATACCTTTGGAAAGTTGTGATGTTTTCTGAATGTTGTTGAGAAACTTTGAGATGTACAGTTGTAATTATTAGTAGTTTCGATTTTCTGAGTGATTTTCATAAAATATTTAGAATAATTAGACATATTTATAGATAGATGGTGTTAACTTTTCTGGCAATTTATAAAATAATATTCTTAGTAGAAAGACTTTCTGCCTATGTACTCAAGACTACTTAGTTAAACAATTGGTAAGTTCGTGGTTTATGACAATGAAGTTTACATGAAAACGACCCGAAATAATAGAATTTTGAGTAGCAATAGGAAAACAATAATAATTCACAAGTTAAAGTAGTTTCGTGAGCAGATAATAATTATTGTTTTGTTTGAGATTATTTCGAAAGTGTACGACCTATTCTAAAAATGATTTCACTAGCTTGTAGTTAATTTTCATCTATGTAACAGTGACATAATTTTAAAAATCTGTCTATTTAAAAAAAATCTCAAATATATTTTAACTATACAGTGACAGTACGTACCTATTAACGATTCCAGTTATTGTAATTGCCTATATATTTTTACACGCAATGGAAAAAGCGTTTCTTTCTCTCAAACAAGACAAAATAAATAAATAACACATCTTCCTAAATCCCAGACTTCGTGGCTTTCTTCCTTCGCCGTCTCTTCGGCGATGTCATCCGTCCAACTTTTTTTAATTTCACATCCCCTCCCGCCCCAACACTTTTGGACGGAGACGGATCATTTATCTCCGACGATAATAGGGTACATAGACCTAGCGGGGTATATATAGGTAATGGTTTGAAGGGGAGTAATAGTACCTTTTTTGGGGGAAATAACCCCATCACTGAAATTGTCTTGAGTGAAAATGTAATATTTTTATAGCTTTACGAAAAAGTGTTGAAAACATATTGTATTGTATTGTATTTATCTTAAAGGAACTAAAACCGTTACCGTTAAAAATAATATAAATTCAAACTATATAAAATCAAAAGGTTTAGTTATTGTCGGTCAAATATTTAAAATTTAATTTAATTTAATTTATTTATTAGGTAAACACAACAGATTACAACCATAGAAATTACAGAAAAATCAATATAAAGTTATGAGCTAGGTCGTAACCCTTAACGTGTAAACACAGCATGGTTAGGGAGTAGAAAATTGATTGTTGTACAAAATTGAGTTGGAAAAAAATACTATTGAATGTAATGACTAAAAAACTTATACCTATTTGAAAAATAAAAATAATAAAGTAAAGACTATAAAGTAGGTGCGTGGATAGCTCACTCGAGGACATCCTCAACCCGTCTTTTAAAAACTAATGGCCTAGGATCAAATAAGTCTATCGATGGCTTATTGTTGCTGTTCGAAGAGATTTCGTTAAACAATCTACACATTCGCACAATAGGATTATAGAACGATGGTTACGAACGATAAATAAAACATAATAGTTAGGTACAGTCTTGTACACCGTCAGAGAATGGAAATAAATAATAATAATCAATTACAATAGGTATAAGTATAGAATTTCTATGGTTAGTAAGGAATAATGTATCAGAGAAAATGAGTGTGCCTTAATTTTGTGGACATGAATTCGTTCAAGCTATAATATGCGTTACTTTGAAATAACTTTTTTAAAACAACCTTAAATTCTTTAGCGGAGTGTTTAGTGATCTCTATTGGAAGTTTATTAAATATTTTCATTTTTATTTGCAAACCTTGCTTTAGGGTTTTGGTTAGACGCACTTTAGGAATGTTCAGTCTTTCTCTATTTCGACTGTCTTGATATTTAGCTAGATGAGCTGGGCTAAAAAGCCAAATAGGCTAAAAAGTGTGTGTTGCAAGTTTCGATCTTGTAAACATCTTTGATACATACATGTAAATTATATTAAATTTAATAACGTATCAGAAAAAATCGCGTGCCAGCCAAATGCGAGTCGAAACTCTCTCTTCTCTAAATACGTAGAGTTGATTTGTAAGTTTAGTGCAATAAAACTATTACAAACTATTTCAGTTGCAAGTCAATATTATAGCCAATTTTCAACTTCCTATAGTACCGTTCGTAAAATGTAGCCAGGCGGTAACAGAAGTCTAAAGTGGTCTAAAATTATAAAAATAAAATTTGAGCTCTGTGTCGACAATTTTAACAAGTACTAAAACTAAAAAAACTTTACCAGCTTATAAAATTTTAAAAACTTGTGTGCTTCTTCTACCTACGAATCCTTAATAATTTGAATATTAATTCCTTAATATTTTAATATATTTAGATTAGGGATTTTATATTTTCTTGGAACATTTTGGTATCATTCAACAGAGGAAGATATATTTCATGAAAATAAAACAGTTCGATGGTTAATTATTGATTCTCATATAATAATTAATATAAATAGAGTAACTTCTTGTATCTAGTCTTCACAAAATCAATAGCGATCAGGAATTCTTTGATATGTACCTGTCACAGATGAATAAAGTGTATAACTCTGTGGCACCTCCCTAACTTTTTCGGTAACCAACAAACTATTCATTTTTACCCTTGCTTCCCCGAAAACTATTACCTACAATTTTTCACCGAAAAGTTACTCATACAAACCCCTTGTCAAATCATAACTAGGTCACAAGGTTCGCGACTATAGTCCATAACCTCTAAAACAAAGCATTTTCCCGCAAAAAATATTACCCTTGGACCCGAGGGATGTCAATCTTCGCCTCTGTCTGAGGGACCATATATCATCAGCTGACTGACAACCATACTGAAATACTATTTGGACACAGTGATTCTCATGATTCCCTGGACAGAGAGTGCGCAACCCGAGCGCCACTCCTAAATAATAATCATGTTCTTATCAAAAAGATTTTAAAATTCACCTAATGTAGATTGTTCGCTAGATAATTTTTATATGGAAACCGGGTCTGTTGACGCATACTCTGTGACCATCTGAACATATTTCAGTCGGCTATTGCAATCACGCAATCTATGCATATTTGGCAGAAGGGGGGAAAATCAGCAAATGCTGACATAATCGGGTACCAATTCTGCAGCGCTGCTTTTCATTTTACCCCTTATCCCAAGCTATTAGTGGGAGTGATGATATAGTGGGTAGAAAAATTAAAAACTAAAAATCAAAAAGATTAAATATGTGAAGAATTTAGATAAATGATATGTGACACATATTGTGTGTGTGTGTGTTTGTGTGTGTATTGATATGTCAAATGTATGTAACGTATCAAAATAATAATTATGTGTCAAAAGTGGTCGTTAACACTTCGCTTTCTACTTCTTATGCATTCTATGAACTGTATGTACTCGTACAACATTGTTAAAAATTGTATGATTAAACAATAAATATTTTGAAACGGATATAATGGCTATGGAATCCTGCCTTGTGCGTGCCCGATACGCTCTTGGCCGGTTTTTAACGATGTTATAGAGAGAGCCTATCAAATCAGATAAGGCACATTATTTGTAATGTAAATTACGAATCTATTGTAAGTTAGTCAGTAAGCAACACAAAAGTAATACTCTATAAGTAGACATTGACAGATGACTTTTTATTCCTGTTTTTTGTTGCTATACCTGACTTGATGTACTCTAATAAAATAGTTACCAGTACAACCTACCTAAAACGTCAAAATGTGAGAATCTGAAATGTATCATATTACGCAGTCATAAGGTTGAGATTAATCGAGAGTTTTTGACAGTTGGTATACCTTTTTCATATCTTCACACTACACTGTCGCTAATCTCTTTAATGTCCAATTAACTTCAGAGGTTGCCTGGAAGAGATCGCTTTAAGCGACAAGGCCGCCTTTGTACATATCGTATTTGTGTACAATAAAGTGTTTCTATACTATCGCTTGTGGTTGACTGTACAGTTACAGTATAAGAAGCGTGGCTATAGTCGATAACTTATTTGACATATTGATAAATAATAATAAAAAAAATATATTGCGACAGGTTTCCACAGAGTACAGCTTCATGTCTTCCACTGTACTATGCAGGCACCTTAGTCCTGGCTTGATACAATTACTTAACTCCTAGTTTTGACAGATAAGATGGCAGTGACGAAGGTTGAGGTCGATGGCGAAAGGTGACCTACAAATAAGTACCCAGATAGAGTAACGGGTCCGTTGCGATAAGCTGACGTAGTTGGGGAAGGAAATTAATTTATAGGATCTATTACTGAATATGAGCGTTGGTGGCGTCGCGTAGTGGCTAGGACATCGGACTCCCATGCGGGAGGTCCGAGTTCGAAATCAGGAATGCGATTCTCGCAGTGTTCGACATACAAAAGTCGAGCGCTACGAACGTCTTGTCACGCTCACACATGTAATGTGAGTAAATGAGATAGGACTAATGTAGAATTCGACATTCCACTGCGAGAATCGCCTTCTAGCCAATGCCATGTACCAATAAGTTTTTCGGTGTTTTTCGAAACATTTACCGACTGCTCTGATGGTGATGGAAAACATCGTGAGGAAACCTATACACTGAGATAACCATTGTGTGAAATGGGGAAGGCAATGGCAAACCACCCAATTAAATCTGCCACGAGAGTCTTTCTATGTGATTAATTCCTTAGAATGATCACGACCCTCAGCAATGAGGAACACACACGACTTAGAAGGATGACTGAATATGGAAAATGCTATAAAGTCCATAAATAGTTTTTATAAGGACTTTTTAGGTAAAGATTGAAAGAAACAATTATCGTTAAGGATTTTTACCGTTACGACACTCTCTCTCGAAAAACCTTGAAGGAACGAACGCCCGCTCCTAAGGGGTCGTCCTAACTAATAGAACGCGCGAACTTTCGTGCGAACGCGCGATCAAACATACTGATGACAAAGTGTTCTAATAGGACATAAAACGCAAAGCCTTGCGTA
The DNA here is from genome assembly GCA_947369225.1 of Hofmannophila pseudospretella. Classification (NCBI taxonomy): domain Eukaryota; kingdom Metazoa; phylum Arthropoda; class Insecta; order Lepidoptera; family Oecophoridae; genus Hofmannophila; species Hofmannophila pseudospretella. The sequence goes on from OX376324.1 coordinate 3,997,306, forward strand.
GATGGAGCCACTAGCACACTCCGTGAACAGAAAAGCAAAACGAAACGTCATTTTTGAAGATATCACAAGTTTCTCGTTATTTGTGTTAATTTAATTTCTCAAAGCTATAGTAAAACTGTGATGCGCATGGCATCATATGGCCATTTCAAAATAGCAGATCTAAAAAATCTGTTAAGACAGCGTGGCGCGAGTCTGAAGGGTAAAAAAAGGTTTGGTGGAAAGGTACGTATGTACGAGTAGGTACATGTTGAAATTTGGCTTTATTGAATTAAATTAAATTAAAATGTTTTTATTTTCAGGCACTAGTCCCATATAATAAAAAAACAAATAATAAATTATCAATTAACAATTAATTAAGTTAATTATTATAAAACATTATATATTAAATTTATTTATATTTAATATTATATGTATGTAAATTAAAAAAAATATAAAGTAGGTACATTTCCAATAATAATTACAGGTTTAAAATTTGAATTTCAGATAAGTACAGTTATAAATATAATTTTCAAATAATTAATTAAATGTCAATTATGTACTCATTTTAAAGTTTATTAAACAAAAATCTTGTCCAATAATCTAATATTAATCAAAATTATTATTGAAAGCAATAAATATTTTAGGTTATGTTTAGAACAAAATCATATTGAAATCATACATGATATCTAAAAAAGGTATTTAATACCTATTTCATTAATATTTTCAGTTTTTACTTTTTACTATTCACTATTCTGGTAAAATTTAAATAGCCACTTTAAAAAAAAACGGGCATTGTTAATATAATGCTCGATTTTTTTTGCTATCGAATTAATAGGCACCTTTTTCATTGTTTCAGAAAACTTCAGATGCTGTCAAATAATCTACGTTATTAGAAATAAAATAAAATAATTCTTGAAAATGTAGATTCGTAAAAAAAAGGAAAACTTAAAAAAGTGCCAACAAAAACAATGGAAGTTCTAATTCTAAATTCGAAAATCAAAATTTGAATTTCGTAATGTCTTCCGAGGAGTCATTGGACGAGCGCGGGAGACCGGGGCTTGTGCGTCGGTTCGCGGGCGGCTGCGCAAGAGCAGCCTGCTCGCAGATAGGGCTGGTGATCCTTGTGGTGGCTTATGTGCTGCTTGGTGCGTTGCTGTTCGAATACTTGGAGTCAGGGCCGGAGGTGCAGAAGAGATCGGCCATTCAGCGGTCCAGGGAGGAGTGTTTGAAGGAGCTATGGGCTATAACAGGTATGTATTTTACTTACGTTAAGTAATGGTATAGTAGTTTATGCAACGGTCACGTAATGATAGCGATTTTAACATTCGCTTCGTTTCATAATAGTTCGTTCCAGTGTTAAAATCGCCATTACGTGCGTTGCATACAATACTTTTTCTACGACCATAAAACATATAAACAGAAAATACAAACCATTACAGAGACAACAGACGCCATGACAGTTTAAGATGTTATTGGTAACTATGGAAACCGTAGATATGATTGACGTATTGTCGACTTCGTGCAGGCGCGGGTGTCGAGTTTTTTTATGGCTATAGTACCAAGTAGTTGGCCAGTGAAATGTAGTACAATTTAATACGAAAGAGTTCTTGTATGCAGTGCCATACAACAATGGAAAATTTACATATTACAATCGAAAACTGTTATTTAACATTGCATTAAAACACTATTTTCACACGACAATGACGAATTAAGCTCTTTATGTGATTTCTTAATGATCAAATTACGAAATGGGAGTAGAAAAACGTTTTATCGGCACTGTTATGATGGATATTCTAATTATCATTCAGATATTTCTAAAAACTCTCCTTTCAGACTGTAATTACTTATCTAATAAAAAAGGTAATAATGCCAAATTGCTAGGTATGTTGATCCCTAAACGCACCTTCATAAAAATGAATTTAATACCGACTTTAGTACCTAGGTATAATTAAATAAATAAATAAATAAAAACATTTATTTAACATTGCATTATGCATACATAATTAAACTTAAAATATTTGAAATTAAAAAAACAAGAACACAACATTAAAGGGACACATGCTTGTGCTGCGGTTCGACCGGTACGGCAGAACCACAGCGTTGGTTTTCAGCTGTGCCAGGACGAAGGCATCGCGGGCAAAACAGCAGGTCAGGGATGAAAACAAAAATATATTAAAAGTACAAATAAATAAATAAATACCTAAAGATGAAATAGATAACAATTAAAACTGGAGAGAAGTACGAAAAAAAAGTATTAAAAATAATAATAAAGTACTTACATGTAAATACCGTATCGTATAACCCGTTTTGAGCGTACGATCTCTTGTGGAAAAAGGCAACGAAAGTCACAAGCCCTAAAGGTAGGTATAAAAGGCAAATACCTACATGCTTGCCTTGATAATGTCCCTAATTAAGGTTACAGAATAAAACTCCGTGGGCATATAATTATTAGCTTTGGCGAAATTAAACCCATATAAGCCTTTTCGGCATGTGTCGGCCTAAATACACAAATAACTTGCGAAAAGATTCTTTTGTAATTATTTGATAAAACATTATTCTCTGAATGAACCTAAAATAAACCACAGAAATTGGATTTCTAATTAAAATCTTTGAAATTAGGTAGTACATATAAATAAGTTCTATTATTGGTTTATTTTTATTAAAGATTGAGGCGCTTGTAGACTAGTTGCGAGCACAGACCGAAAGTGATCGTGCAGGTTAAGCAACGTTGGGCGCGATCGGTACCAGGATGGATGACCGCTAGTGGCATATATCATCTGAGCTCCTCCGTGCACGCCTCCTCCGCCTCGGAGAGCACGTTAAGCAATCGGTCCCGGTTGTTGTCGTTCGACAGCAGTCGTTAAGACATGTCAGAGGCCTGCGGAATAACTCTGACAAAGAGGTTGGCCACTAACCATACAAGTATATAGTATCCTCTTTGAACGAACTTCAAACTTCATTAAGAAAGAAACAAAGAAAAAAAGATTATTTATTTCCAATAGCGCACACATACAAACAATTAGGTACAGAAGACAAAAATAATATTAAATAAATATATTTAAAAAAAAATAAGCAAAAGTAATTAAGTTTGATGAAGGTGGTGTGCAGCACCGGAAAAAGGGGACTGTCTCAGACTGTAACTGTTGCTGCAGCGCTTTTAGCACTGCGGCGCTGATTTTCAGGCATCCCCTGAGTGCCAGGGATCACTCCCTAATGATACACTACCGGAACATATAAATAACGGAAATATTAATAAACAGAAGTAAAATATTAGGAAACGAAGGAAGGTACTTAATTTTTAAATTATACATTTGAATACAGGAAGGCATGTATGTAGGTATTATTGTATAAAATAGAACAAAAAAATAAAAAAATAAAGCTAGCAATGAAAATGAAACTGAAGGAAGGATAGGTACTACTGTTCGATGTAGCGAAACTTGTATTTGCTTTGTCTATGGCAACGACTTTTGTATTTCAAGCAGATAAAGTTTAAGTTAAATGAATATATACATAATAGTAAAGCCCTGTTGCTTCACAGAAACAACAATTTACATAAAATAAACGGAAATCACCTCGAGTTCAATAATAAAACCGTTAATAATATTCCTAAGGTAGCAATCTCCCCGGCCCGTTCAAAATTCAAATTAATTGAATTCTATATTCAAATTTGGAACAATTGGATTTCAAAGTTATTAATGACCGGTCAACAGATGGCTCTGACCGCGTTTCATTGTGCCACCTTCGATATTGGACGTTGGGACCGATTAAAACATAATTTACCCTTTTGGCGCCAAGTTATTTGCCGTTATTCGACGTCCATTTTATTACAGAAAAGTCTTTATGTATTTTTTTTGTCTTTGTTTTTTTATACACTTAGTAGACGGCGATAGGTTCACGTTTGTTCACCATAATTCATTTATTCATGCATAATCATGAGTACATACATAGAGATGTTATTTATTATGCACAATTATTTAGTCCTAACATGATGAACCTTGTCGGTATAGCAAGTTTGTAAGAGTAGTTCTTTTCATATAATAATTTCTAAATGTTTGATTAGATTCAAATAATATACTGTTTGTTTTTATTGTATTTTATTAATTACGACCGGTTGCGATTACACATCTTCAGGTATTTGTTTATGTACTGTGTTGTGTGTTGTGTGAAGATGTGTAAACGAAACCGGTCGTAATTAATAAAATACAGTAAAAACCTGTGAAACAGTATATTATTTAAGTCTAATCATGTACTACAAGTTTCACCAAGTACCAACAACCGCAAGTAAAAATGTAAAAATTTTTATTAAAAAATAAATAAAAATGTAAATGTATGTGTATGTATGTGTATGTAATGTATTCTAAATGTTTGTCTTCATAATATTCCGGAACTGAATAGTAGCTTTTGGAGGTTAATAAGTCCCTTAGATACTTACTTTTGATATTGCTTTTCATTTTGGACTTTTTTCAAATTTTCAGGAAGGTGGTTGTAGATTTTTACTGCCATATACACCAAATCTTTCGGAGAAAAATGGGAACTACCTATAATGAAGGTGGTTCCTCGTTCCCCCTCGGAGATTATTGACGTGAGAGTTATGCTATGGTATGCTTTCTGTATTTTTTGTGAAGTTAATCGCTCAATAACTTTTTGGTAACAGCAGCTCGAGAAGATATTACCTTTTTCATAACAGTCAATGCTAACTGCCTCGTACAATATATGATTTTTTTATTTTTGGTATCACATTGCAGCACAGATTTTTGTAGTCCTACAGTGTTCCCTTACCTATTTTGTAATGTACAGTCGATCACTAGCTAAAGTATACCATCTGTCAAAAACCTTCGATTAAATCGCAATATGGTACATTTCAGATTCTCAAATTTTGACGTTTTGGGTAGTTTGACCTGTGGTCGATTGTACCTCTGTGTTGTTAAATAAATATTAATATTTTTCAATTTGTTTGGTTTCTTAAAATTATTTTTTATTTTTTCTCACTGATGTTACATAAGGTATCGTGTGAAACATGTACGAGAAGATCACTTGTGGTATCTTGCCTAGGCTCCGGTTGCGGCTTACCACTTGGGTGACAATATGGCACTTAATGCAGTTGTTTTAAAAACTTAAATTGAACTAAAAATAAAGTAAGTACTAAGGATGTTACGCAGGTGGTTTTACCGGAACCGGAGTCGAAACCGGATTCGGAGGCGGAGGTAGAAGAGTTCAAATTTTAAATCGTTTTTTTTTAATTTTTATAGCTGAACTGGCCAATATTTTTATGTTGACGTTTGCGGCAATAAAACATATTCCTTTATGTAGTCCTGCACTATTTAATAAAATATTGATATTTGAATATGTTTGCTCACAAATCTTCGGTATAACCTCCGATTCAAAATTATCGGAGCCGAAGTCGGAGTCGGAGGTGAACACCTACAAAACTGTTAATGTTTATTCTAAAACAAAATATCCAATTTCACGAACACGTTAACAACACGATGTTTCCGTACAATTAATCATTCCCCGTTGACAGATTTCCTCTGATTTGGTTCTCGCATGTCTTTCTATAGAAAATCGTGCAAACACCCGAGTTTCCGTGTAATTTCCTCACGAAATAGGGATTTTTAATATTCATGTCGCACGAAAATGAGGTATTGTTATCGCGTTTTTTGTCTAGAAATGTGCTCGACTTTTAATTTAACTTATCGCAAATGTTTTGCTTGCCTGAAGAAGCCTGAAGCTAAAAAGTTGGTTCACTATTATCGTTGTAAATAATTTGACATTTAAATAATTAGCTTCGTATCCATTTTTTTTCTTATTTTTTCTTATCTATTATATAAATTTGCGCACCACAATGTGGTAGGATATGCTGGAACTACCTATGTAATGTTAAGATCCTTCATAACGTATATTCTTGCAAATAAAAATTCATTTCATTTACATCAGTATAGAGTACTTCTTCTTCTTCTTTTCAGCCTAACGTAACCCATCGTTGGGTATAGGCCTCTCCATGTGCACGCCATTCTCCTCGATCTCTAGCCGTTCGCATCCACATCCTCCCCGCCGTCTTTACAATGTCGTCGGTCCACCTCGCGGGCTGCCTACCAACACTTCTGCGCCCCACTCGGGGTCGCCACTCGAGCAGTCTTCGGGGCCACCTATCGTCCTGCATTCTACACGCGTGTCCTGCCCATCTCCACTTAGACCTGGACACTATACTGGCTATATCCGGCACCCTCGTCTTTTTCCGGATCTCGATATTTGGCACTCTGTCCACGTGGGAAATGCCTATCATGGCACGCTCCATCGCTCTTTGTGTCACTTGGAGCCTTTCAATGGCCTGTTCAGTTAGTGTCCAGGTTTCCGCTCCGTATGTCATAGAGTACTTACTCTGTGCTAATTTTATTCAATTAAGGTAATACTAAAATAACATTAAAATACATACTTAAGCTAAAATTACAAAATACCTAACTATTTTCCAAGTAAAAGACCTGGCCCAAGTCTCTCCCTGCAGGGAGTGTCCCGAGGTGGCTGGCGGTGTTGCCCCGCTGTATAGCGAGGCTTATGCGCTGAGCAAAGTAGAGGCCAGCCATCTTGTCCTGGGATGTCTCTACGAGGCGCTTGGCTGTTTCCCGGTAGAGACAGTGGGCTCCAGGCCCCCACGGCCCCAAGGTCTCCACCCGACCGGCGCAAATATACAATCACATAATGAACAATTTACGTCAAATCCAGAAGTCGATAAAAATATCGACTTTTCCAAAATAGTAACTTTGAATTATCGATGTAAGAGTATGTCTGTTATACGTAATTATAGAAATATCATACCAGTAGGCCAGTATTACTGTAGTTATTCATAGATATATAACTCTTACGTCCATAATCTCCGAGGGGGTAGACAGAGGAACCACTTTCATCATAGGTTCCCACTTTTCGTCGAAAGATTTGGTGGACAAACGTGACAGGTGGCGAGCCTATCGCCGTCTACGTGTGGAATTGTATCCACTTAAACCCTTAGTCGCCTCGTACGACACCCACGGGAAGAGTTGGGGTGGTGCTATTCTTTATGGCCGGCACGACACGGCACAAATTATTCAATGCAATTATATCGTCCTGCAGACGTTTTATATAAAGATTTATGAAGTGTCGTACAAAACCGGTACTACATGCTACATCTTGACAGTTTCCGATCTTGACATTCTCCGAGTTTGACATCTGGACATTTAACGACCTTTATAATTTCCAACTTGCTTGCTTACTTCCTTATCGTATTGTTAGTGGCCAACCAATAGGACATAAAACACAAAGCGTTGCGTAGATGGAGCCCTAGCACACTCCGTAAACAGAAAAAAAAACGTTATTTTTGAAGATATAACAAATATCTAATTTTTTTTGTTAATTTAATTTCTTAGCTATAGTAAAATTGTGATGATATCATGGCATCAGATGGCCATTACAAAAAAGCAGACCTAAAAATTTGTTAAGACAGCAGCGTGGCGTTAGTCTGAAGGGTAAAAAAAGATTTGGTGGAAAGGAGCGTATCCACATATTGATTGGCTACGTACGCCTCTAGTGATAAAACATTGCAGGATTATCTCCTATTTACAGAGTTTTTCAGGCCGCCTGTAGGCCTCTGACATGGCTTAACAACAACCGGGACCGACTGCTTAACGTGCTCCGAGGCACGGAGGAGCTCAGATGAAAATATGCCCTAGTGGCCAGCCATCACCCATCCTGGTACTGACCGCGTTCAACGTTGCTTAACCTGCAGGATCACTTGCGGACCGTGCTCGCAACTATATGCTACGAGTTTCTCATTCCGACGTATCGTTTAATACTTAAGTTTTTTCCAATTATATGCTGTCTAAGTATACGAAAGAAGGCTATTTAATTTTTAAAGACCCGTTGAATGTGACTAGGTCAGTCGGTGCCCATGTTTAATTCATTGTCAGTGGTGAGAAGCTCAGAGGTTCGCTGTCATTCTAACTGGGACGTTGGCTTTGTTATAATTAATGAGCAAACGCGATTCGAGACCTCTGTGACTTGTTTTTTTACCCCCGACCGATCGAGGGAGAGCGTGTTATAAGTTTGTCTGTGGCATCAAAACTTGAGAATGGATGGTCCGATTTGGACCCGGTTTTTTAAGCTAGGTCTGATAAAAATTGGACCAAAGGTTTCCAAGATCTTGGAGTATCTTTGATGTTAGATGGAATCTCTGGAACGGTAATAGCTAGATGGTTCGAATTTGAGCTCAAATATTCAGGTTTATGGTGCGTTTCCCACATCTGAAATCTTGAGGATCTGATGACCAGGAAAAAGTAAGCGAACTTCAATTTGACGATATGAAACTGGAAGAATTTGAAATTAGATGGGGTTTTGTCGAACTAAAGTTGTAGGGAATGTATTTAAGTATACATTAACACATGGGATGGGGTTACAAAAACTTAGGTGTCCTACCTTTAAAGGAATTGTATATATTTACTTATATAGTAATGGTACAAACGTAAGTAAACATTCAGTCTACTCCATAAGTAGTCGGGTGGTATTAATTTATTGAGATAGAACTTAGTAGGTACAAAACTGCCTATTGTCTCGGAAAACGCCTTTAGCACAAAGAAACTTGGAACTTGCCTTTGTGAGAGATTTTTCTCGAAAAGAAAGTGGAGTGGAGGGTTATAATTGGGCGCAATTTGTCATGTTCTCGAACAAAAAATAGAAACTGCCTCGTCTTTCGTCTATAATAAATGTTCACTGATGTGTTTGGGTTACTTTATGGTATTAAAATATTTTGATGTAGTGATTTCATGTTATATTTTAATCTGTTCTACTGTAATAAGTAGTAGAATTTCGTCTAACCTAAATAGGGCTTGCGGTTTGCAGCAAAATCTTCCACTTGGTTTTGACCTGGGCGATGGTCTCTAGATCTTACCAGTACATGTTTTGGGCTTCAGCGCTCTTGGTGTAGGTAATAGAATACTGTATTTTCTAAAGCATTTAATAATGCAGTGGTAGTTTCTAAAAGATATAAAAATGCTTATAATAACAAAGAACTATGATGTACTCGGTCATCATCAGGTCCTAAAGATTCCAGATGTGGGAAGGTCACCATGGGTTGAGCTCAAACTCGAATCACCTAACTGTTACCGTTCCAGAGATCCCATCATACTCCAACATCCCAAGATATTCCAAGATCTTAGAACCACTAATCCATTTTTCATCTTTCACAGCTAAGATAAGAACATTCAGCAGGTTATACCTGCGGCGCCTGAAGGCGAGGGGACGCTCCGGGCTACGCCCTACGCGGAGTAAAACCGAACTATTCATACTGTAACATTAAAGACAACCATAATCATAATCATTTATTGTGTGAATATAGGTTTACATTGCAGTTCTTAGAACAATTTCCGACTTAACGCTAAATTCTACCTTCACAGACATACACAGTTTGTACACGAATATTAATCAAGTAGGTATACCAAGTTAATCTAAGATAATAATATTATAATATATATAATAATTGCAATAAAGAACTCTATGTGGAGATAGATAATGTACTAACTTATGAACAGGACCTTATATATTAAATTTTAGTCACTTCCCTACAATTTCATAACTCGTAACTATACTTAATCTAGTCACAAGAGATTCGGGATCTCCACTTGACCTCTATGTGTATCTATGGAACCTTCAATTTCCTGTAACATGGAAACTGCACAGAAACAAACATTTTCAACAAAACTCAACAAAACAAACTGTTAAATGGAACGGAATGTAATCCGAGCCGCTGCCTGCTCATCGTTCCATTTCTCAAATAACTAAAGTTGCCTTGTTGTGTTTCGCCCCGCTAACTCAACTTTCATTGCTGGTCAGATATTTATGTCTAGATGCGAATATATACCGTTTAACTTTTTCTAAAGTCATCAAACGGTTATTTGGACCCTCCCACTAAACAAGTCTTGTGATTTCACGAAAACACGATACGAGATTGAGTTTTCAGCACTAGTAGCATATTTCATCTGAGCTCCTCCGTGCCTCGGAAAGCACGTTAAGCAGACGGTCCCGGTTGTTGTCGTTCGACAGCAGTCGTTAAGCAATGTCAGAGGCCTACGGGCGGCCTGAACAACTCTGACAAATAGGTTGGCCACTAACCATACGATAAGCAAGCACTGGATTTTATCCTCGAGAACACGTAAATAGGTTAACTCTCCGCCATATCTCGAGATTTTGCGAAATTCCGAATGTTTTCACACACCACGGAAAACGCGATCTCACGCTAATATAGGTACATATTTTAAAATATGTGATCTATTCATCCTCCTCTGGATTTCGTCAAAAGACATTGTGTTGTATCATAAGTAATTTAATTTTAAATTCAACATACGATATCCAATATATAATTACGACGACGCGGCGTACTCATGACATATTCAAGAACATTCACGGAACTCATAAGCCCTATGAATTTAATTAGGAACAACGCCGCTTCACCCGCTATTAAATATTTCTAACGGAGCTCCACTCTCAAAGTGAAACAAAGACGTACTTAAGTACATGAATTGCAACAAAGCATCTACACGCCATATGTATCATGTAACACAGTTTGTTAGTAAGTATATTCATGAAACAAAACATAGTACATAGGGTATAGTTCAGCAAGAATAGCTGTGTAATTTTCACGCACTTTTCAACTTGACCAGTGAATTGGCAACGGCTACTGAGCTAAGTATAACTTTAATAATAAATTCCCAAAAATATTACTCAATCTCTTCATAATTTTCGAATCCGGTCATCACCTTACGAATTAAGTTCATCGAGTTCTTGTCATCAAAGATTTTCTTTTACAATTGCTTCAGATTTCTAAGTAAACCTAGCTCTTTGCAGCTAGTTTTCAACTAGTTGGACAAACTTGGGATCCCGACTGTTCACTATTTGTTTTCCTCTCGTATCTCACGTTTCCGCACAATATACGCTTGCCGTATGCATTTAAAAATCTTCTTAAGTATACATATTATTTGTCTATGTTCATGTTTGTTACTATTGTAAGTAGTTTTAGATTTACATGCTTCGTTTATTACCCGAACGGCGCGACATCGTTCGGCTATCAAACGATATTCGACTGCGTGATATCGTTTGATAGCATGAATCTTAGAAAGTCCAAACAATCTTTAAGAGCGTCGGTGGCACACTGGCTAGACACCAGACTCCCATGCGGGAAGTCTTTCGTATTATTTGAAGACTTACGTACATTTACCGACTGCTCTAACGGGTACGGAAGACATCGTGAGGAAACCTGCACACTGAGATGACCAGTGTGTAAATGGGGTAAGCACAAAAGATCCTCAAGGGTCGAAGTGCCGCTGGGTTACTCCCGGCCCCCTATCATAACATAAGATAAGATAGAGAGTCCACGATATTTTTGAGAACAGTGACTATTTGATATTTACTTTTTTTAAAATCTAATTAGTTGGAAGAAGCATCTATTTTATGTAGAGTTAAATGTTTCACCTTCGTTCATTTATTTGTCAGGGCAATTAGTTCTGTAGCTATATTGCTTAGAAATATTGTCTAGTTTATAAGGGAATTTAGGATGATTTATGGAATTTGTATAAAGCCACTACCATTATTATGGAGTCGTTAATACTCCACCTCATTAGTGATGTGCTCCGACAGGGTTTGAAACCTGAAATACTGTAAAACTACTAATCTAATGAATTGAGATTTGAGATTCATGCACAGGAGCACTGATAAAAATAGTGACAACAAAAAACAACAAAACTTTCTCAAGTCATTACAAATTGGATTACTGTATGCGAATGAGATTCTGTTCAAGTCACTAATAGTTTTGTACACACATTTAACGTTACAGGTAGACAAAACTTTTGTTAGGAATAAGGTAATATTTTGCTCAGTGTATTTGAACTTTTTGAAGCCGTACAAAGTATTTTAGAAAGAGATGTCAAACAAGTTTTAATTGGCCTATCTTACAATTACAGCTGGCCTAATTCCAACTAATGTCACTTAGCTCTTATAAATTAAGGTCACAAGATGAGAGGCAAATATTCATAACGAGAAGGTTTGTTCGAAAGTTGAGTTCGGTTTAATTTACTTAAACTTTTTAACTTGACTCAATGACGTCAAAGTTGCGCAAAATTCTCGTTTTGAGTTTACAATATTGAGGTGGACTGCGTTTCATGGAATAATTTCAAAAATTATTATACTTACATATAAATGTAAATCTTTATCACGTGAATTTAGTTCGCGCATGAAACTCACTTCAAATTGCAAAAGAACCAATGGCACAGAATAAAAAAAGAGGGTATGTGCTTACGACCACACGATAGAAGTGAAAATTAAAAAAAACACGCAAAGCACGACTTAGATAATAATAGAAACGTAATTCTTGAAACGATACACTCCTTGTTAGACAGTAAACGTGGCTGATGACAGCTGATGACGACTAGAGCCGAGTATACCCGATTTAGCGTCACCGACCCGAGCGCGCTTTAAGTCGAATGGAGCCGAGTATACCCGATTCAGCGTCACCGACACGAGCGCGCTTGATGTCGAATGGAGCCGAGAATACCCGATTCAGCGTCACCGACTCGAGCGCGCTTGATGTCGAATGGAGCCGAGTATACCCGATTCAGCGTCACCGACTCGAGCGTGACGGTTCAGTTTGGTTCACTGTTCAGAAAGAGCGCAAGGTAAAGAAGTTTTCACTTCAATAATTAGTACTGCCAATAGCCCGATGGTTAGCCGAGTTGAGCTTGCAGTTTTGCGTACTGGGTTACAATTTGGTACAATGAAAGAAAGAACAAACACTTTTTGCGACACAAAAAAATTGCCTGATCACAATGACATACCGCATACCCCGTCCATACCGCAAAAGAGACGCAAAATCATTTACTGCGCAAATGCGCAATTGTCATCATCACTCTGGATCTGGAAGCCAATTCTCGCAGAGTTCGACATACAAAAGTCGAGCGCAACGAATCTCTTATCACGCTCACACATGTAATGTGAGCGAATGAGATAGCACTAATGTCGAATTCGACATTCCACTACGAGAATCGCCTTCCTGATTCCATCAATTATCTCAGTAGAGGAGCCTACACATGAAGGTAATAAATAAACCACGTCTTCCACATACGACAGTGTTAAATGAAACAAGGTGAAGTGAAATGGGAAGATTAAATTATTATCCAACGCGGGTTTTCGCGACCCACCCCGAAAAGGTTGGGGGTACCGGAAATCTTATTACCTTACCTTCAAATATCCAAGGAGGTATTTTACCCGATTACGCTGGTAGCATGATTTATAATCTTTCATTTGCAAGTTATACGCGTTCTTCGTTTCATTTTCAATCAATTGTTTTCAAGTAAATGAGAGAGTGTTTTTTTTTCTCGCGATTAGAATTTGAGTCTACTATCTTGAAAATTAAATTACTCAATATTTTTCTCATATTTAGAAAGAAAGAAAGATAGAAAGATAGAAAGAAAGAATTTATTTCCAATACACACAAACAATTAGGTACATAATGATAAAAATAATATTAATAATAAAGGGTGTCCAGCGGAAAATTTTCTACTTTAAATTGTAACTGCTCGAATACTAGCGGGGTAAGGTTAGTGGGAGGGGTACCGTTCGATGCGCGGGGCGTGCGGATTCGTCAGTCACCATGAGTCACTGGTCGGGGGCACACCGTGCGTTCGCAGTCGAACAATATCTGAAGAGCGACGAATCACTGATTCGTGCGCGTCGCGCTTTTTGCACTCATTTAATATCCGACGAGTAAGTGATGGGCCAAGTACGCAACTTATCTGGTCGTGGGTGCAGAGGTTTAGACAAGAAGGGACAATGGTCATTATTAATTTCCAGCGCATGAGGCAACCCATCTTAGTCCTTAGTTAGCAGTGCATCAAAATATTAATACTGTGTGAGGTGAGATGTCTATGGGCGACGGTGACCAATTAACATCAGGTGGCCCGTTTGCTCGTCTGCTCTCCTTATTAAATTAAATAAAATAAATAAATATATTAAACAAATATATTATTTAAAAAAAAAGTAATTAAGTTTGTTTTAATTTGCAAGTTATACTCGTTTCTCGTTTCATTTTCAATCAATTGTTTTCAAATAAATTGATAAAATGTATTCCTTTACAACATATTAATTAACATTTCACATTAAACTAAAACCTACTAAAACCACACTAGGCGTTGCCTGTGTCGTGGAGATTACATACATTGACCACTTTACAATGTTATGTGTCAGTCAAATATTCAGATTCCAGAATTACAATTTAAAACTACAATTTAAGTTAAAGCTTATGATGTTTATTTTATACTATTAAACATGCAACTTTAAAGGAAATAGGAAGTATGGGATGATATGACTATTATAAATTTATAAAGTATATTAATATATACATTTATATATTTAGGTATGTTTATTTAAAATATATTTATTAAATGAGAAAGTGGTTAAATTTATTTCTCGCGAACAGAATTTGTGTCTACTATCTTGAAAATTAAATTACTCAAAATTATTCTCATATATATTTAAGGTACGCTGTTCATGACCTAATAATAAATTAATTACATTCAAACATGTTTATGAATCACTGTTGTGGTGATCACCACAACAACTTTGCTGATCACCAAAGTTCACAGCGATTTTAATTAAAAATTTGATTAAATGTTCGTAACTTTCTATAGTGTTTTAATTATCTGTTAAACTCAGTGGATTATTCGCATCGATAATCTTTCCAATGTATTCCCATTTCGAAATATCTGCTTCACTTTTATTGAAGGTGGTATTATTTTGGCTGATTGGTAACTGGTTTTTTTTTCGCGATTTCTGAATTGGCTCCATAGTGAAAATTGGTCAGTTATGGCTACAGAACACGGCTTCGAAGGGGGGTTTTGTTACACCTTGTATATGTTTTTTAGGTATTATCGCATGATTTATTTAAAGTTGTACCATATTGTTGTTAGTTAACTGACTTTACAAGTTTTGCAAAGTTTATTCGAAGAAATCAGGATTCTGGAGGGTTCAGCTAATTATTTAATATGGAACTTTCATCCCCCAATTACTTCGTAAAACTCTACCCTCGTCAAACCTTGAGAATATCAAGTTCATAAAGTACTTATACACTGAGAGAAAAGATTGTTTACTTTAGACAAGCACTTGTTTCAATATAAGTCGGCTTGTTCACATTCAGCCAAGGAATTGTTCGAATCTTGATAGTAGTGTGTTCAACAGAATAAAGTTTCTTTACATAAAGAAACTTTACTGTTTTCTAAACTTTAGAGCATAAGCTCTAAATCAAACAAGTTGTTTTTTCTGTGTAATACTATTCCTTTACTCGCTTACCTTTATGATAATTATTTTCATTTAAAGGTTCTGATACTTGACACTGTAATAAGACTTGTATGTGGGGTACTATCGCCCAATAAAGTATCAGACTTTTTATTTTTTATTTACTACTAAACCCGCATTTGACCTCGATCTCGCCTGATGGTAAGCGACGATGAGGTCGACGATGGAGCATGCGGGTCCAGTAAATGCCTATTCACTCTGGCCTTGAAGATCCCAAGGTTGTAGGTTTCGGGAAATACAGACGCCGGCAGGCTGTTCCATTCCTTAGCCGTTATCTATTAAGTATTAAGCACTATTATCCGTTAAGTAATTTTAACAAAACCAATAACCTAACCTGGTTAAAAATAATTCAGTGACATAAATTATTATTTTAAAAAGTATACATATTAATTTAAAAACCTATTACAGTCAACATACCACATTTCACATTGGAACTGCCTTTCGCACTCTCAATACCCTAGGTAATTGAAAATACGCCACATTTCAACCTCATTTCATGAAACGCTGATAATCCCGAACTACGCAGCGTGTGCGCTGACCAAATAATTAAATTATGCGATAAAAAGATCATACTGTCAATTTGATTTATGAACAGCATCCCATTTTGCGCTACCTAGTGTTTTTACTAACTTTTTTCTCATATTTTATCCATGATACGTTACAAATGAAACTTAGCACTTTGAGCTCTATTCAATAGTGGTGCTCAAGTTGCCAAACACATTTTTGGGCGATGGTACATAATATTCGGCCGCCATCGAAACCATAGTTCCATACCAGTTACGAACATAACATAGCTGTGGTTTCATTATTAAAAAAAAAAATTAAGAAAAAAAACAACCTTTATTTTGCGATTTTAAATTATTAAATTATAAGTTCTATATATATTTATTTTTCCATTCTATCATTTAATTATATTATTTAACTTTCCCTTATTTATGTACGTTATTATCGCATGTCCTCGGTTTCGATATAACGAGTCACAAACTCTATGTGCAATTAAACGGGTCATCACCACCTACTGGTTTGATTCTAAATTGTAAAATTTTTCATGTTTTTAAGATAAATACGATCAATTTAAGATTTTTTTGTACCATTAAACGTCGTTGCGATTTGACATCCATATATGAGTATATGAAGTTGCTAATTGTTTAAATTATATTCCTTATAATCAAACTGTATGTACTACTCGTAATAGAAGGAGCTTTCTACAACTTTTTTGGCGGGAATCAAAACAAACGAACTTTTCCGTTGAGTCTCCGCGAAAGCGGCGTTTTGTGAAATTCGATCGGAAACCTGAAGTTTACGACAGATGTATTGTACAGGATGTAGCAAAACATCTTTCATACAACTTTCCGACAACCGCTGCGGTCAGCGGTTGTCGGTTCTGCGACAGATGTAATAAATAATGATAATAAATAAAAATATATATAATATGTGACCGGCCCACTGCCATTTCAGCTTGCTAAATCAAATCAAAATACTAATCTTATGAGCTATGTCGATAACTTTTGTTCTATGCCGGATCTCCTCATTTCGGATTTTGGTTTGTAACTGTAGATATGGGCGTATCAGCTTAATGCTGCCTGCTCATTAATAAATAATAATAATAAACTTAACTTAATTTAACTTTTGGAAAATCTCAAGTTGGTTTAATGTTAATGACAGATTCTAGTTTTATCCAATTGCAATTATTTTCATTGTATAAGTTTTAAAAGGTATAGCCTCGTAAACGTAGGTACTTTATATTTTTGTATACCATGACTGTGTTACTGGTACTACTAATTATTATTTGTTTTATGTTAAATAAAGAAAATAATAAAAAAAAAACAATTCTGCTACTGTAGGTACTTTGAAACGCCTTCAATTTTCATTGTTAATTTGTTACCGTACTCGTACCGACATTCCATTTTGTTAGACCCTGTAAGGAACCCTTACTTCGTTTTACGGCAAAGAATGAATTGCAAGGTATATTCTTTAGGCAGGTACAATTTATATTACTTATTGGAGCTTATTGGGGCTCTGTCTTTCTATTTGCTATATTGGCCCTTTATAGGGAGGATTGCGAAACTCCCTCTTTATTATTTGTTGTTCTTTATTAAAGGTTTGCGTCAGTTTATTTTTTGTCAGTAAGTAAGTACTTGCTATTGAATCTGGAAATAAATGGTCCAAAGTTCTTAAGAGATTGGAAATCTTTTGTCTTGATTCGCTTATATACCTACATAAAGGGTATTATTATTGTATTTCGACTGTAGGGGTATTATTGGGAAGTTAACCTTTGGTGCATTGTGGTGGACCGCTCCTAAAACAGACATTTTAGATTTTATTCTAGTTGGAATAATAACTAATTAATTTTTATAATTTAAAAATAATAGTATCTTGATTATCTACTTGAAAGTGCGTCACAAAATAAATAAATACTAAATCACACATTAAAACAACATGGTGTCATAAAACTTCAATGTCATAAAATTAACACCTCAAAGAATTTCCATTTCCACCACTTAACTGGGTAACAATCCGCACGGGTTGGCTTGCATTCGTTTAATTACATGTACATTCGTATACATACATGTACATACATAACTTTTAATGTAATCACGTGCCTAGCTATAAAGTTCCCTCACACAGCTGCGGGGCGAGCGTGCCGGGACCGCGTTGTTATACTACTTACAACATCCCTGGAGCGCCGATTTAAAATATAACTAGCAGTTTCATTTGTAATGCGAAAATGGTGATGTCTTTGTGGTATTCATGTTTTACTGGTATAACATAGGTGTGTGCCCCGTAATAAATTATTGGCTTGAGGTCGAAACTGTAGCTCAAATGTTGTTGAATCAATCTAACCACTAATCCATTGATTAGTGGTGGATCATTCCTGTAGCTTATCTTTTTGGAGTAGTTAATTTTTTTATTTTACTAAATATTACAAAAAATTAAAACTAAAAGGCTTAAAAGAGTAATTAATAAGACCATTTAATGTACTTAGCAATAATTTGAGCAAATAAGTAAGTGTTTTAGCTTAAAACCACAAATAGAATTATAGTACGGATCCCTATAGAAAGAAATAAATAAAACACATTTATTAAACATTACATTATACATGATTAGACTTTAAAAGTCTTAACATTAAAATATATACGACAGACAAACAGACTGAACGACATTGTTACTCTTTACAGCTATAAGTTGGAAAGGGTCAAGTTGAAAACCAGCGTCGCTAGATATATAGGTATCTATACATCTGGCGACACTCAGCTGAACTTGGCCCTTTTAATAGATCATATCATATGTTATCACTTGTTAGAATGGAAAATTAGGTCAAGTTAGAATCTTACTGATTTTGTGATACTTCTTACATATTTTTTGTCATATGTACCTATATGGTCTATTAATAAAGGATCTTCTATTTTCTATTAAAAAAAAACACAATGTCAGAAAGACACATGCTATAGGGATAGGTATATAGATACAGCGAGATTCGATTCACACATGGCCGGATTCTTGTGCAGTTGCGTCACACGCGTCGCACCAGTATGAAGGAAGCTTCTAGATTTTCATGCAGCGTTCACGTGGCATTAAACTCAACTTTCATGCTGGTGAACACGTAAAAATGTCGCAAATACACATTTTATACCGTAATGCTTCTAAAATTAGAGTTTATACGCCGCCGTAACGTTTGCGAGTCACCCTGCGTATTCGATATTGATTTTACAACATTTTTAGGTCAATGTTCTGTCATACTTTTAAGGGCTCGAATTTGGATAGGTGGCGTTTTATTTTTATTTAGTAATGTGTTAAATGTGAGAGTTATAAATCGTAAATTACACACAGATTTAGTCATAAAATTAAATAATATACGTGTAACAAAATCGCACTAAATGGGTATTCATTATACCGTCAGTGGAAAGGTAAAAATTAAAGTATTTATTTTTGAAAAAAACATAATCCTCTTTACTTTTTAAATAATTCTGTAAATCCCTATATTTTAATTATTTTTTTATCTAAATATACGCAATATAGTTTTTATTTATTAAATAAGGATAGCAGACGAGCAAGCGGGCCACCTGATGGTAAGTGGTCACCATCGCCCATAGACATCTCACCTCACTGTATTAATGTTGGAGGGTTTTTGATGCGCTGTTAACCTTGAAGACTAAGATGGATTGACTCATGTGCCGGAAATTACGCTGGCTCTCTTACCCTTCAAACCGAAACACAGAAATGCAAGCATTTCTGCTTCACGGCAGAAATAGATAAGAGGGTGCTACCACCCCAGGTGATATAGGTAGTATTATTATATTACGCAAATAAATACTTTAAATCTCATTTCCCAAAACCTCAATTTTGGCGCTTTAGCATTTGTTCCTTTCCACGGACGGTGAAATACTTTTATTCTACTATTTTGTGATTTAATTCATACCGATCCATCAGCGAATCGATTTGTATAAGTAAATTTAAAATAAAGTTTCCTAACGTATACTATTAAACACCCCTCATTCGGCTTTGTAGGGTTTTTGTTATACTCCGTATAAACTTAAGTTTATGTCAGAGGTTTGTAACAGTGGTTTCAAGTGTTTCTAGTTATAGATGTAAAGCGGTAAAATTACCCTGGTAAAATTTAAATAGATGACGTCATTTATGAAAAATTACCATAAATGACGGTAATTTTTGTTAAAATTCTTATTTAACGTGTTAATCGACGACATTCCCAAGTGTTAGCCTTTACCAATAGCTTCGCCTAATCACTAGTTATTATTCAGTAAAATTGTGTCAAGACACTGGTTTCCAAAACTTGTTCCAACAAAATATTTTAAGATAGGTATTTTTAAAAAACAAACTGTCATCGGATAGTATAAATTATTTGCTACAGATCATGGACAAAGAAAAAAAAAGGACATTGTCACATGAACAATAACTTGACGCAGCCATAGGAAGTCAGCTCGCTAGTATATACGAGCCTTACGCACACAGTCACACCATAGAAATACGTTTCACCCGCCATTACGCTCCCGACCTCGCCCGTGTCATGTTTGTTGACATTTTGAAAAAAATACTACATTATGCCGTCATGTGTACTTAAAATCATGTCGAAACCATAGTGGTATCATAAAAAGAGTCAGGGAATCACCTATCACAAGTAAGCGAGTAATTTATTCACCTTATTTCTTGAACGTAAGAACTTTGAAAGATAGATAGATTAATACTTTATTGCACACAAGAAATTTGCATAGGAGAGCGATCAGCGCTCAGAGCGATCTCTTCTCTTTTTTTACTTTCGCTGACAAGGTGGGTTAAAATAGCTAGAATTCAGCTTACGTAATACTTGAACGGCCCCTTACGATGCTTGTCGGCCTACCAACATTTGCATAAAGTAACTTAGATTAATGTAATACTGTGTGTTTCAGTAATAAAGAATTATTGTTGGCATTTATTAAGCGTCAGACCTAGTATGCCTGAATAAGACCATAATTCATAAGTTCATAACCATGGGGACAAAACTGGAGTCCATACATTGTGTTTGTATAAAAGATAATTTTATGTTTTTTGTGAGTATGACAATAGCTGAGAACATGAATGTGAATTTTACGTATTAAAAGCTTACACTTGGAAGTGTGGCGACGCACGACGCGCGCCACTAAGATACAGTACCTACTCACATCGGCGTAGAACGCGCTATTGAAATTTTCCTAGGACGTCGTATATATACGAGTTCCAAACATCCATAGTTGGACCAGGCCATCTGGTCACCAGGCACAACACCCCGCCTGGTGGAAGATCTTCCCTTTTCCCTTTCATACAACTGACGTTACGTCATTCCATCTCCTCTCATAGCGCGTTCCTACAATTGGTGACCCCTACTACGAACACTTAATTGGATGTTAGCGGTCAGTGTACGTTTTTCGAAGACTTAGGTACCAACATTTACCGACTTATCTAACGGTGAAAGTTATACACCGTAAGGTAATCCCTCACACGAAAAAATCATATCAATAAATTAAGGCATTTATAAAAAAAATGGTTTACAGAATTATTCCACGAAACAAAAAGCGAATCTGTCAAAAGTGGCACTTTTGACAGATTCGCTTTTTGTTTCAATATGAGAATACTAAAATATTATTTAAAAAATCTTCTTCATTCGTGAAATAAATGCCTTAATTCATAGATATGTTATTTCCAGAGTGGCGCTAGTGTCTATAATAAATAAAATGCGGCTACATGTGGCTAACACAGGGGGTCGAGCAGTCAAAAGCCCTATTAGTCAGTCTGAACACAGCGGCGAATGTGCCCGACTTGAAAAATGCAAAATGTAAATTTGGACCTTTTATATTTTATGGACGGCACACTCGCTGTATGGTGCCTATTGTGGGGTTATAAGCTTTTAAATAAAATTGGTGCCCTTTTAAAGTTATTCGGTCACGCGACTGGTTATATTTAAACTGTGATTTTTAACAGTGTTTGCTGTTTTGTTGTTTGTTCAAACAAAGTTGCTATTTCATAGTTCCGGTCGGCAACAGTTAGCAATTTGTTCGTCGAAGAATTTAATTTTAACGGCAACGTACAATGTACATACTAAAAATCTTACTTGATACATTCAATGCTACTTTTTATTTTTAACCCCGATCGAAAAGTGAAAGGGTTAACTTTTTAATTAAGTACTATAAAGTGTGGCTAACAATTAAGTAGCTGTAAATTAAATAGATAACTTACTGCTTACCATAGCTCTATCGACTCGTGACCCACTAGTGGTACATATCACGATATAAAGAAAAAAAGAATTTATTTCTAATACACACATACAAACAATTAGGTACAGAAGATAAAAATAATATTAAACAAATATATTATAAAAAATAAATAAGCAAAAGTAATTAAGTTTTATATAGTGGTCACACTGTCTGGTGGGATCATCAGTCAGCAGTGGGACCACTAACCTATATTTTCAGGCTAGTGGGACTACGAGTAATGGTGGGACAATATAGGTGGGACCACGAGTCATACACCATTATGATGAAAATTACGTACGGAATAAATCCTCTATCTCCTTTCGTAATACATTTATTGTACACTTTCGAATTATTGTGTAATTTTCAATGGCTCGTTTATGTGGTGCTGATTATTATTCCAACGAACATTAACATAAAAACAAAAGGAAAAGGTAGACGCGGACAGACCACGAAAATTATTTCCGGACACAAAAGTGTAACCGAGAATTTATACGTATATAAATTTTCAGCAGTGATTTTTTCGGACAATTGCAGAATAAGCCCCGAATGTGGCTTTGTATATCTTTACCTTTTGTGAATATGGTTTTGTGTAATTTCGACTTTTGCAAGTGAAGAAAGTGTTAATGCCAGTTAATGCTAGTGGATAGAGCGTCGGTGGCACAGTGGCTAGGACACCGAACTCCCATGTGGGAGGTCCAAGTTTGAAACCGTGCAGTGCCATGTACGTACTCACGTACAGACTGCACTACCGGTGAAGCAAAACATCGTGAGGAAACCTGCACACTGCGATGACCAGTGTGTAAAATGGGGTAGGCACAAAAGAACCTCAAGGGTCGAAGTGCCGCTGTGTTATTCCCGGCCCCCTATCATAAGATAAGATAATGCTAGTGGGTAAATAAATACTCTGTGAAAAAAGGGTATTAAACCTCACTGGCGTTTCAATGTGCATTATATTCTGCTATTCAAAAATCATCTACTTCACGTTTGTTTTCTTTTTTGTTTTCTTTACGCGCCACGTGATGGTAAGTGGTCACCGTTCTTCAAATAAATACCTACATATTCAAACAGGGACACAACAACGCCGAAGCGAAGATATTTGGTGACAGGCTTCACATAAATTGAAATTGAAAACGTTTATTTAGCTCTGTAAACACCAGAATATAGAACACAATACAGAAGTATACAAAGTTTAATACATGCAGCACAGAACATCCGGTGCGGTATAGTGCCAAAAAGGGTACACCAGCTCAGCATAATGCTGAGGCAAGCCACAGCGCTGATTTTCAGCTGGCCCCTCAGTGACTGCACGGACGAAGAAAGCAACAGTGTGTGCGTGTTGTGATGTATGAACGTGTTTGTTTGTATGAATGAGGATATTAGTGTGTATGCGAGGTACTGAGTGTGTGGGATGGTGATGTGATGTATGGCATGGTATTATGTGTGTGGATTTTAGTTCACAGTAGAGGCATTAGAGTGGTTACTAGACTGGTGGACCCTGAAGCGTCCTACCACCAGCAACGTACTTCCAATTCAATCAATCATTTATTTGTCAGAATACCAAATCTAAAATCAATCAATTAAAACAGATAAGGTGATAAAGTAAAATAAACAAATACTTTAGCTATGTCCTTTATTATTTTTCAACCTTAAAATTCACTTGTTTTCAGTCTAATAAATTATACTTGGACAAAGGAATGGGAAAGTTTAAAACATTTATATTTATTACAAAACTTAGTTTAACTTGGGATGTGATTTGAATAATGCTTTTTAATTTAAACCCCGCCTGAGTTACTTACCGGGAAAACAATAATATTATGCATTGAATTTAATGTGAAGGTAAAAAATTTAACCGAGTATTCTCTGAATTCAAAATAACTAGATAAGATGATACTTGTAGATTTAATTTTAAATTGGTTTGATATAAAATATTTTAAACGCAATATAAATGCGTTCCTTTTACACAAGATTTTTATGGATATTTCGTGTGTTTAATTAATTACTCCAATTTTTATGGATCGGAACAACTTTATGCCACCAATTTTTAACATTTGGCCAAAATGATTCTGGTTCAATTACAGGCGGGGTTTACTGCTTTTGTAGTCGTTGTGGTAGCTGGTTAGGTAGTTCAGTAGGTTTAGGAGTAGTAAAAATTTTATGCCACCAATCTAACATTGCTTTTTTAACTCGTGCCCAAAATGATGCTGGTTCAACTACGGGCGGCGTTACTGGTTTCATAGTCGTTGTGGTACGTTCGGTAGGTTTAGCGGTCGTTGTGGTAAATGGTACGATAGGTTTAGGAGTCGTAAACAAATTATGCCACCAATCTACAATTGCTTTTCTAACTCGTGCCCAAAACGATTCTGGTTCAATTACGGGCGGGGTTACTGGTTTCGCAGCCGTCGTGGTGGGTTGTTCAGTAGGTTTAGGAGTTGTTGTAGTAGGTGGTTCGGTAGGTTTAGCAGTCGTCGTGGTGGGTGGTTCGGTAGGTTTAGGAGTCGCTGTGGTGGGTGGTTCGGTAGGTTTAGGAGTCGTTGTGGTGGGTGGTTCGGTAGGTTTAGGAGTAGTTGTGGTGGGTGGTTCGGTAGGTTTAGGAGTCGTTGTGGTGGGTGGTTCGGTAGGTTTAGGAGTCGTTGTGGTGGGTGGTTCGGTAGGTTTAGCAGTCGTTGTAGTGGGTGGTTCGGTAGGTTTAGCAGTCGTTGTGGTGGGTGGTTCGGTAGGTTTAGGAGTCGTTGTGGTGGGTGGTTCGGTAGGTTTAGCAGTCGTTGTGGTGGGTGGTTCGGTAGGTTTAGGAGTCGTTGTGGTGGGTGGTTCGGTAGGTTTAGGAGTCGTTGTAGTGGGTGGTTCGGTAGGTTTAGGAGTCGTTGTGGTGGGTGGTTCGGTAGGTTTAGCAGTCGTTGTAGTGGGTGGTTCGGTAGGTTTAGCAGTCGTTGTGGTGGGTGGTTCGGTAGGTTTAGGAGTCGTTGTGGTGGGTGGTTCGGTAGGTTTAGCAGTCGTTGTGGTGGGTGGTTCGGTAGGTTTAGGAGTCGTTGTAGTGGGTGGTTCGGTAGGTTTAGGAGTCGTTGTGGTGGTTGGTTCGGTAGGTTTAGGAGTCGTTGTGGTGGGTGGTTCGGTAGGTTTAGGAGTCGTTGTGGTGGGTGGTTCGGTAGGTTTAGGAGTCGTTGTGGTGGGTGATTCGGTAGGTTTAGGAGTCGTTGTGGTGGGTGGTTCGGTAGGTTTAGGAGTCGTTGTGGTGGGTGGTTCAGTAGGTTTAGCAGTCGTTGTGGTGGGTGGTTCGGTAGGTTTAGCAGTCGTTGTGGTGGGTGGTTCGGTAGGTTTAGGAGTCGTTGTGGTGGGTGGTTCGGTAGGTTTAGGAGTCGTTGTGGTGGGTGGTTCGGTAGGTTTAGCAGTCGTTGTGGTGGGTGGTTCGGTAGGTTTAGGAGTCGTTGTGGTGGGTGGTTCGGTAGGTTTAGCAGTCGTTGTGGTGGGTGGTTCGGTAGGTTTAGCAGTCGTTGTGGTGGGTGGTTCGGTAGGTTTAGCAGTCGTTGTGGTGGGTGGTTCGGTAGGTTTAGCAGTCGTTGTAGTGGGTGGTTCGGTAGGTTTAGGAGTTGTTGTGGTGGGCGGTTCGGTAGGTTTAGGAGTCGTTGTGGTGGGTGGTTCGGTAGGTTTAGGAGTCGTTGTGGTGGGTGGTTCGGTAGGTTTAGGAGTCGTTGTGGTGGGTGATTCGGTAGGTTTAGGAGTCGTTGTGGTGGGTGGTTCGGTAGGTTTAGGAGTCGTTGTGGTGGGTGGTTCAGTAGGTTTAGCAGTCGTTGTGGTGGGTGGTTCGGTAGGTTTAGCAGTCGTTGTGGTGGGTGGTTCGGTAGGTTTAGGAGTCGTTGTGGTGGGTGGTTCGGTAGGTTTAGGAGTCGTTGTGGTGGGTGGTTCGGTAGGTTTAGCAGTCGTTGTGGTGGGTGGTTCGGTAGGTTTAGGAGTCGTTGTGGTGGGTGGTTCGGTAGGTTTAGCAGTCGTTGTGGTGGGTGGTTCGGTAGGTTTAGCAGTCGTTGTGGTGGGTGGTTCGGTAGGTTTAGCAGTCGTTGTGGTGGGTGGTTCGGTAGGTTTAGCAGTCGTTGTAGTGGGTGGTTCGGTAGGTTTAGGAGTTGTTGTGGTGGGCGGTTCGGTAGGTTTAGGAGTCGTTGTGGTGGGTGGTTCGGTAGGTTTAGGAGTCGTTGTGGTGGGTGGTTCGGTAGGTTTAGGAGTCGTTGTGGTGGGTGATTCGGTAGGTTTAGGAGTCGTTGTGGTGGGTGGTTCGGTAGGTTTAGGAGTCGTTGTGGTGGGTGGTTCAGTAGGTTTAGCAGTCGTTGTGGTGGGTGGTTCGGTAGGTTTAGCAGTCGTTGTGGTGGGTGGTTCGGTAGGTTTAGGAGTCGTTGTGGTGGGTGGTTCGGTAGGTTTAGGAGTCGTTGTGGTGGGTGGTTCGGTAGGTTTAGCAGTCGTTGTGGTGGGTGGTTCGGTAGGTTTAGGAGTCGTTGTGGTGGGTGGTTCGGTAGGTTTAGCAGTCGTTGTGGTGGGTGGTTCGGTAGGTTTAGCAGTCGTTGTGGTGGGTGGTTCGGTAGGTTTAGCAGTCGTTGTGGTGGGTGGTTCGGTAGGTTTAGCAGTTGTTGTAGTGGGTGGTTCGGTAGGTTTAGGAGTCGTTGTGGTGGGTGGTTCGGTAGGTTTAGCAGTCGTTGTGGTGGGTGGTTCGGTAGGTTTAGCAGTCGTTGTGGTGGGTGGTTCGGTAGGTTTAGGAGTCGTTGTAGTGGGTGGTTCGGTAGGTTTAGGAGTCGTTGTAGTGGGTGGTTCGGTAGGTTTAGGAGTCGTTGTGGTGGGTGGTTCGGTAGGTTTAGCAGTCGTTGTGGTGGGTGGTTCGGTAGGTTTAGGAGTCGTTGTGGTGGGTGGTTCGGTAGGTTTAGCAGTCGTTGTGGTGGGTGGTTCGGTAGGTTTAGCAGTCGTTGTGGTGGGTGGTTCGGTAGGTTTAGCAGTCGTTGTGGTGGGTGGTTCGGTAGGTTTAGCAGTCGTTGTGGTGGGTGGTTCGGTAGGTTTAGGAGTCGTTGTGGTGGGTGGTTCGGTAGGTTTAGCAGTCGTTGTGGTGGGTGGTTCGGTAGGTTTAGCAGTCGTTGTGGTGGGTGGTTCGGTAGGTTTAGGAGTCGTTGTAGTGGGTGGTTCGGTAGGTTTAGGAGTCGTTGTAGTGGGTGGTTCGGTAGGTTTAGGAGTCGTTGTGGTGGGTGGTTCGGTAGGTTTAGGAGTCGTTGTGGTGGGTGGTTCGGTAGGTTTAGGAGTCGTTGTGGTGGGAGGTTCGGTAGGTTTAGGAGTCGTTGTGGTGGAAGGTTCGGTAGGTTTAGGAGTCGTTGTGGTGGGTGATTCGGTAGGTTTAGGAGTCGTTGTGGTGGGTGGTTCGGTAGGTTTAGGAGTCGTTGTGGTGGGTGGTTCGGTAGGTTTAGCAGTCGTTGTGGTGGGTGGTTCGGTAGGTTTAGGAGTCGTTGTAGTGGGTGGTTCGGTAGGTTTAGGATTCGTTGTGGTGGGTGGTTCGGTAGGTTTAGCAGTCGTTGTGGTGGGTGGTTCGGTAGGTTTAGGAGTCGTTGTGGTGGGTGGTTCGGTAGGTTTAGCAGTCGTTGTGGTGGGTGGTTCGGTAGGTTTAGGAGTCGTTGTGGTGGGTGGTTCGGTAGGTTTAGGAGTCGTTATGGTGGGTGGTTCGGTAGGTTTAGCAGTCGTTGTAGTGGGTGGTTCGGTAGGTTTAGCAGTCGTTGTGGTGGGTGGTTCGGTAGGTTTAGGAGTCGTTGTGGTGGGTGGTTCGGTAGGTTTAGGAGTCGTTGTGGTGGGTGGTTCGGTAGGTTTAGCAGTCGTTGTGGTGGGTGGTTCGGTAGGTTTAGCAGTCGTTGTGGTGGGTGGTTCGGTAGGTTTAGCAGTCGTTGTGGTGGGTGGTTCGGTAGGTTTAGCAGTCGTTGTGGTGGGTGGTTCGGTAGGTTTAGCAGTCGTTGTGGTGGGTGGTTCGGTAGGTTTAGCAGTCGTTGTGGTGGGTGGTTCGGTAGGTTTAGCAGTCGTTGTAGTGGGTGGCTCGGTAGGTTTAGGAGTCGTTGTGGTGGGTGGTTCGGTAGGTTTAGCAGTCGTTGTAGTGGGTGGTTCGGTAGGTTTAGCAGTCGTTGTAGTGGGTGGTTCGGTAGGTTTAGGAGTCGTTGTAGTGGGTGGTTCGGTAGATTTAGGAGTCGTTGTAGTGGGTGGTTCGGTAGGTTTAGGAGTCGTTGTGGTGGGTGGTTCGGTAGGTTTAGGAGTTGTTGTGGTGGGCGGTTCGGTAGGTTTAGGAGTCGTTGTGGTGGGTGGTTCGGTAGGTTTAGGAGTCGTTGTGGTGGGTGGTTCGGTAGGTTTAGGAGTCGTTGTGGTGGGTGGTTCGGTAGGTTTAGCAGTCGTTGTAGTGGGTGGTTCGGTAGGTTTAGCAGTCGTTGTGGTGGGTGGTTCGGTAGGTTTAGGAGTCGTTGTGGTGGGTGGTTCGGTAGGTTTAGCAGTCGTTGTGGTGGGTGGTTCGGTAGGTTCAGGAGTCGTTGTGGTGGGTGGTTCGGTAGGTTTAGGAGTCGTTGTAGTGGGTGGTTCGGTAGGTTTAGGAGTCGTTGTGGTGGGTGGTTCGGTAGGTTTAGCAGTCGTTGTAGTGGGTGGTTCGGTAGGTTTAGCAGTCGTTGTGGTGGGTGGTTCGGTAGGTTTAGCAGTCGTTGTAGTGGGTGGTTCGGTAGGTTTAGGAGTCGTTGTAGTGGGTGGTTCGGTAGGTTTAGGAGTCGTTGTAGTGGGTGGTTCGGTAGGTTTAGGAGTCGTTGTGGTGGTTGGTTCGGTAGGTTTAGGAGTCGTTGTGGTGGGTGGTTCGGTAGGTTTAGGAGTCGTTGTGGTGGGTGGTTCGGTAGGTTTAGGAGTCGTTGTGGTGGGTGATTCGGTAGGTTTAGGAGTCGTTGTGGTGGGTGGTTCGGTAGGTTTAGCAGTCGTTGTGGTGGGTGGTTCGGTAGGTTTAGCAGTCGTTGTGGTGGGTGGTTCGGTAGGTTTAGGAGTCGTTGTGGTGGGTGGTTCGGTAGGTTTAGGAGTCGTTGTGGTGGGTGGTTCGGTAGGTTTAGCAGTCGTTGTGGTGGGTGGTTCGGTAGGTTTAGCAGTCGTTGTGGTGGGTGGTTCGGTAGGTTTAGCAGTCGTTGTGGTGGGTGGTTCGGTAGGTTTAGCAGTCGTTGTGGTGGGTGGTTCGGTAGGTTTAGCAGTCGTTGTGGTGGGTGGTTCGGTAGGTTTAGCAGTCGTTGTAGTGGGTGGTTCGGTAGGTTTAGGAGTCGTTGTGGTGGGTGGTTCGGTAGGTTTAGCAGTCGTTGTGGTGGGTGGTTCGGTAGGTTTAGCAGTCGTTGTGGTGGGTGGTTCGGTAGGTTTAGGAGTCGTTGTAGTGGGTGGTTCGGTAGGTTTAGGAGTCGTTGTAGTGGGTGGTTCGGTAGGTTTAGGAGTCGTTGTGGTGGGTGGTTCGGTAGGTTTAGCAGTCGTTGTGGTGGGTGGTTCGGTAGGTTTAGGAGTCGTTGTGGTGGGTGGTTCGGTAGGTTTAGCAGTCGTTGTGGTGGGTGGTTCGGTAGGTTTAGCAGTCGTTGTGGTGGGTGGTTCGGTAGGTTTAGCAGTCGTTGTGGTGGGTGGTTCGGTAGGTTTAGCAGTCGTTGTAGTGGGTGGTTCGGTAGGTTTAGGAGTCGTTGTGGTGGGTGGTTCGGTAGGTTTAGCAGTCGTTGTGGTGGGTGGTTCGGTAGGTTTAGCAGTCGTTGTGGTGGGTGGTTCGGTAGGTTTAGGAGTCGTTGTAGTGGGTGGTTCGGTAGGTTTAGGAGTCGTTGTAGTGGGTGGTTCGGTAGGTTTAGGAGTCGTTGTGGTGGGTGGTTCGGTAGGTTTAGGAGTCGTTGTGGTGGGTGGTTCGGTAGGTTTAGGAGTCGTTGTGGTGGGAGGTTCGGTAGGTTTAGGAGTCGTTGTGGTGGAAGGTTCGGTAGGTTTAGGAGTCGTTGTGGTGGGTGATTCGGTAGGTTTAGGAGTCGTTGTGGTGGGTGGTTCGGTAGGTTTAGGAGTCGTTGTGGTGGGTGGTTCGGTAGGTTTAGCAGTCGTTGTGGTGGGTGGTTCGGTAGGTTTAGGAGTCGTTGTAGTGGGTGGTTCGGTAGGTTTAGGAGTCGTTGTGGTGGGTGGTTCGGTAGGTTTAGCAGTCGTTGTGGTGGGTGGTTCGGTAGGTTTAGGAGTCGTTGTGGTGGGTGGTTCGGTAGGTTTAGCAGTCGTTGTGGTGGGTGGTTCGGTAGGTTTAGGAGTCGTTATGGTGGGTGGTTCGGTAGGTTTAGCAGTCGTTGTAGTGGGTGGTTCGGTAGGTTTAGCAGTCGTTGTGGTGGGTGGTTCGGTAGGTTTAGGAGTCGTTGTGGTGGGTGGTTCGGTAGGTTTAGGAGTCGTTGTGGTGGGTGGTTCGGTAGGTTTAGCAGTCGTTGTGGTGGGTGGTTCGGTAGGTTTAGCAGTCGTTGTGGTGGGTGGTTCGGTAGGTTTAGCAGTCGTTGTGGTGGGTGGTTCGGTAGGTGTAGCAGTCGTTGTGGTGGGTGGTTCGGTAGGTTTAGCAGTCGTTGTGGTGGGTGGTTCGGTAGGTTTAGCAGTCGTTGTGGTGGGTGGTTCGGTAGGTTTAGCAGTCGTTGTAGTGGGTGGTTCGGTAGGTTTAGGAGTCGTTGTGGTGGGTGGTTCGGTAGGTTTAGCAGTCGTTGTAGTGGGTGGTTCGGTAGGTTTAGCAGTCGTTGTAGTGGGTGGTTCGGTAGGTTTAGGAGTCGTTGTAGTGGGTGGTTCGGTAGATTTAGGAGTCGTTGTAGTGGGTGGTTCGGTAGGTTTAGGAGTCGTTGTGGTGGGTGGTTCGGTAGGTTTAGGAGTCGTTGTAGTGGGTGGTTCGGTAGGTTTAGGAGTCGTTGTGGTGGGTGGTTTGGTAGGTTTAGGAGTCGTTGTAGTGGAAGATTCCGTCACAGGATCAGTATACTTTTCAGTTGTTTTAGTGGCCGTGTCGGTAGATTTCATATTTGTTACGGGAGTCTCAGGATCAGTGGATTTTGCAGTTGTTGTTATTGGTGAACTGATTAATTCTATAAAAGTATTAGTCTCTAGTGTTTCAACAGGCTTGGTGGTTCCAATTGTGGTTGATTGCGTAAGATGTTCAGGATTGGCAGATTTCGTAGTTTTTTCTTTTTCGTAAGATTCTGTAGCTTCAGTAACTATGTCATTTTCGTCTTTTGGTACAGGTAATGGGTTTAAGCAAGCGTTGGGCTGTTTCTTTCCTAACAGTGCACAAAATGTACGTAGCAATGTCATTGGGTTCATAGATGTTATTTCTTGTTTCCTGTTTACAACGACTACAGGTGTTGTTGTTACCAATCCAAGTTTGTTGAATTCCTTCATAGCGGTTTTTACAAAGTTGTTTACCTTTGTTTTAATACATTTGTTAACTTTTCTTTCATCAATTCCACATTGTCTTAAACATTCTTCACGTTTAACTCCACTTGCTTCACATTTAAGATATTTTGCTTGATTATATTGGTTTCTTTTCGTGTTAACTAGTGCACACTTTCGTGGACCTGATGTAGTTCCGCTGTCTATAAAATGATAGTTTACTTTTACATGTGATCCAATATTGTCGATAAGCCACGGGAATGTTGTTCTAAAGAACTTGTTGTCTTTATCTTTGGCGAAGTCTGAAAAAATGGTCACTTTAGGATGTGTTGAAACGGTTGTCACTATTATTGCTATGGTTATGAACACTACATAAACCGATGAGCTTGCCATTCTAATAATGTTCACAAATTACGAATGGAAGCCAAATGTTGGACTATATATAACAATGTACTAACGCGGCACTTATTTTATAACAAATTATTATAGAATTGGAATTCTCATTTTGAATACCAGACTGTACACTATCTTTACACGTGTACTTACGTAAGTACCTATGGAAGAACATAGAAATAATATGATAAGACATTTTTCTACCTGTAACTAGTCGCCGAGAGAGAGAGAATAAATATATTTTTATTTATTATAATGGAGCTTCTTTAATGAATTGGACGTTTGTTTTTTCATGCCAATACTGAGAATTTATGGAAAAAAAATGAACGTCCTTTGTACCTCTTTCAGATAACAGTTATTTAACTATAAGTTTAGAAGTGTTTTCAAATGGTTTGAACCGATATATACTCGTTCACCGTGGTCTTGGTTATACATTAATTTCGACAGTCTACTCAGAACATCGAAGAAGTCATTTTACATTAATTTCGACAGTCTACTCAGAACATCGAAGAAGTCATTTTACATTAATTTCGACAGTCTACTCAGAACATCGAAGAAGTCATTTTCCTTATTGTCACATTTTTAATTTAAATTAAATTATATTTTTTATTTTCATACAAACTAAATAACTTGCTTTAATTACCTTGTATACTCTTCATCCAAGCTGGCAACGTCGCATTTTTAAACTTAACAATCATGACAAGTGTATTCATGACGTGTGCGAATGAAAAGCATATGGTTTGTTAGTTTTGTTTTAGGTTTTTCTTATGGGCCTTAAAAACCTTACTCATTGTACTAAATTAAATTAAATTCAGTAAACTAAAATAGAACAACTAACTAACTAACTCGAAAATGAAGCGTTTTTGAAGTCCACTTCCTTTGTCAAATATATTAAGTAAAACCTACAAAAGTGTTTGGCAAAGTTAATGCATATATCTTGTATAATATTGCATTTTACCTTGATTCCTATGGGAATGCTAACCGTTTTTTTAATTTAGATCCTATAAACAATTGCCTTTAAAAAGATTTGCGTAAGTCGTTTCAGTAGTTTTAAGCGTGATGTGGTAATGAAGTACCTATAATAAGACGAGTATAAAGAGGTGAAGCCATATACAGGTGTTACAAAAACCCCCTTGTAGGCCCCTTGTACCCTACCGGTATTCAGTATCCGTAACTGAACAACTTTTGCTATTGAACTGGGGTTCAATGGGATAATGGGTTATCCCCCCACAAATGTTGATGTTTTCTATATCGAGGTAGGGCTGCTTGAGGTATAAAATATATAAGAAAACACATGTGAACTACCATCCACACACATAATACCATGTAAATACACCCGAACCATGCTATCATCCTCTCACACACTCAGTACCTCACATACACACTAATATCCTCATTCATACAAACAAACACGTTCATACAACACAACACGCACACACTGTTGCTTTCTTCGTCCGTGCAGTCACTGAGGGGCCAGCTGAAAATCAGCGCTGTGGCTTGCCTCAGCATTATGCTGAGCTGGTGTACCCTTTTTGGCACTGTACCACACCGGATGTTCTGTGCTGCATGTATTAAACTTTGTATACTTCTGTATTCTGTATTCTGGTGTTTACAGCGCTAAATAAACGATTTCAATTTCAATTTTCACATATCTTCGTACTTGATATGAGATGAGATGAGAGATGTCTATGGGCGACGGTGACCACTTACGATCAGGTGGCCCGTTGGCTCGTCTGCTCTCCTTATTTAATAAAATAAATAATTGATGTTTTTATTTATACCAAACTACACCATGCTTCATCATCATCAGCAGCCCACTCTAGTCCACTGCTGGACGTAGACCTCTCCCAGGGCGCGCCATTGAGCCATGCTTATTAGTACTTAATTACAACTTGGCTAATACTGAAATCAGAAAAATTAAATAACGAACATAACGGTAACGCATCTTTTCTAATCTTATGATAGGGGGCCGGGAATAACGCAGCGGCACTTCGACCCTTAAGGATCTTTTTGTGCCAACCCTATTTGATACACTGGTAGTATCAGTGTGCAGGTTTCCTCACGATGTTAACCTTCACCGTTAGAGCAGTCGGTAAATGTACGTAAGTCTTCGAAAAATACGAAAAACTCATTGGTACATGGCACTGCACCCGGCCCTCTCGCATGGGTGTCCGGTGCTCTAGCCACTGTGCCACCGACGCTCTTTTAACCGTAATGCATACTACATGTTCATAAAGTAAATGTCACGAAATCTCTTACAGAAAAAGCAGTATCTTATATTTTATACTTTATTTTGCACACATAAATCATAAAAGAAACAACAACAAAAAAATTGCCATACACATGTAGAGCTTATCTCTAAAATAGAGATTTCTTCCAGCTAGACCTTTAACATAGAGATATTTAGAATGATAAGTAGACATACATACGTGTACAAATTATGTAAAACAAGACTAAAATTGTACATAAGCTAAACAAAATTACTTGAATACATTCATATGAACATATAATATATAACTTATACTATAATAATACTAATAATAATACATACACTAAACTAACGATATTACATACACTATTAAAGGTAATTAATTATACTATTGCATAATTTGGTCTTTGAACTCACGTCAAGCATTTCTTTATAACCTGGAGAACATTCAGCCACGGAAGAAGCCACGCACGAACCTCTAATTAAAGTGATTTAGCAATCAAAAGATGCTTGTATTAGTTTGTGTACAAATATAAACCAATTTAACGAATGCTCCAAACATTAATTTGCTCATTACATGCCAAGGAGTGCAAAATTATCGGTCAATTTTATTCTTTCGTGGTACAACCTTTAATAGGAAACTAGTGACGCGGTTTTCGCGATGTACTAAGATCGAAATTAATGACTACAACTCTTCCGTGAAAAATCAAGGTCAAAAGAATTATCTAGATATCTAAATTCAATCCGGAGAAATGTGAGGATAATGTTAAGAACTATCGGAATGTGGGGTAGTTATATACAGGGTGTAACATTAAGAACGGTCAGTATGGGAAAGTCTGAAACTATAAGACATACGAAGATCTGTTCTTAGGAACCATGTCATCAATTTTAGTAACAAGAAACACTGTATTCATACATTTTTAAAAAAACCTGTACTCAGCCTGGGAATCGAACCCGGTTGTTTTGAAAAAAAATCCAACACTATTTCTATTTAGATATCGATTGTGTAGGTCTTAAGGAATAAATGTTAGTATGAAACGTGATGTTTAAAATTAATAAAACGCATTGTTTCCATATCTTTTAATTTATTTTAGTAGGTGTTCGAAATGACTACCATTTTGTAAAATACAACATTCAACTCGTTTAGGTAACGATCTTACTATTGAATGTTGTATCTTCAGGTGGTGAATTTGCGTTAAAATTGTCTCTATGGCTGCTGGTCTCTAGGTCTTCAATTGTGTCGTAGCTTGTTTTGTACACTTCATCCTTAACATAATCGATATCTAAATAGAAATAGTGTTGGATTTTTTTTCAAAAAAACCGGGTTCGATTCCCAGGCTGAGTACAGTTTTTTTTTAAATGTATGAATACAGTTTTTCTTGTTACTAAAATTGATGACATGGTTCCTAAGAACAGATCTTCGTATGTCTTATAGTTTCAGACTTTCCCATACTGACCGTTCTTAATGTTACAGCCTGTATAGACTGGGTGAGTTGTACATATTCTTAGGTTACAAAGAGCGGGGCCTTGCAATCCCGTCGTTTTAAGGTCTGGGCGGCGATTCTCGTAGTGGAATGTCGAATTCGACATTAGTCCTAGCTCATTCGCTCACATTACATGTGTGAGCGTGACAAGACGTTCGTAGCGCTCGACTTTTGTATGTCGAACGCTGCGAGAACCGCCTTCCTGGTTCATGAACTTGAATATGAATCTTCTCCTTCTTCTGCCTAGCTGTTGGCCAGGGTCCGCTATCATAGACAGTGAATACTAATAAAAAAACTGCATATAAAAATCCCCTATATATTATTATTCTACACAAATAAAATTTTCAATTTTCAATGACATTTTAATTTTTCTAAAATCGGTCGCGAGGTTCCTTAGATAGTTAAGAAGTTCTTCCCGGTAAAACACCTTTCCCTAAGTACAGGGGAAAAATACATTTTATTCTGTAGATAAAAAATATATCTGAATTTTCCCTAAATTCAGAATTTTTATACAAGTAAGCTTTCAGATTTAATTAGAAATTGGATACCTTTATAAGATATTTTTAATGCATTTTTCCTCGTTTTCCTTCTTTTATGCATGTTTATTGTGCATTCTCCATGGGATATTGTACAATTAATTGAAGAAAGAAGCAATATTTTGTTCCATCTCCGCAATAGTCTTTTTTAAATAGTTTTCGTAATTCGGTAGATTTAACAGTCGTTGTGGTGGCAGGCTCGGTAGGATTAGCAGTCGTTGTGGTGAGTGGTTCGGTAGGTTTGGCAGTTGATGTAGTGGGAGGTTTGGTAAGTTTCGCAATTGTTATTGTGGCAGATTCAGTCGTAGGATCAGTAGACTGTTCAGTTGTTGTGGTGGCAGATTCGGTAGATTTCATAGTTGTCACGGTAGCTGAATTGATTTCAGGGTCAGTTGATTTCGTAGTTGTTGCTTCTGCAAGAGGTGCAGGTTTGGTAACTTCCGCTTTTGTGGAAGGTTCAGTAGTCTCAGTGACTATGTCATTTTCGCCTTTAGGTACAGGCGATGGGTTTAAACAAGAGTCAGGCTGTTTCTTTCCCAACAGTGCACAAATTGCTCGCAGCAAAGTCATTGGATTCATAGATGTAATTTGTTGTTTCCTGTTTAAAACGACCACAGGTGTTGTTGTTCCCGGTCCAAGTTTGTTGAATTCCTTCGTGGCGGTTTTTTTAAAGATGTTAACCTTTGTCTTAATACATTTGTTAACTTTTGTTTCATCTATTTCACATTTTCTCAAACATTCTTCATATTCGACGCCACTTGCTTCACATTTTAGATATTTTGCTTGATTATATTGATTTTTTCTCGTATTTTCTAGTGCACATTTTCGTGGTCCCGAAGTTTCGCTGTCTGTAAAATGATAGTTTATTTGTATATGTGACCCAATGTTGTCAATAAGCCACGGGAATGTTGTCCTAAAGAACTTGATGTCATCATCTTTGGCAAAGTCTGAAAAAATTGTCACTTTGGGATCTGTTGAAACTGTTATCACTAACGTAGTTATGAATACTATAAACAGCAATGAGCTTGCCATTCTAATCATATTCACAATGAATATTAAATTCGAATGTCGAATTATATATGATTTACTAACGCGCAACTAATTTTATGACCAATTATGCCTAATAGAATTGAAATTCCTATATTGAAAACATTATTCATTTTCTTTACACATGTATTTAATTTAGGAACGTAAGTATCGAGGTAACTAGAAATAATGGTTACTTTATTACCTACAGTTGCAATAAAAATATATATTATAATAATTTTAGGAACGTAACTCACATATTTTACGCGATAAAAAACGTTTGATAGCCTGCAAAAGACAATAACATTGATTTATTTGTTGTTAGGTACGACAATATTTCATGAGGGGCCTGATATTGATGGCCCACTCGTGAAATAGAGGATGTTGGCTAAAGAAATAAGTACTTAGAATGAGTAAGTTACGTAAGTAAGTACTTATTGAGTCCGTCTGTCTGTAGTGTCGCCGAGACTAAATAAAAGGACATTAGCACAAGAAAGGTTCATCCTGAGTGGTATAAGTTTCTTCCTTTTGACAGAAAGGAGGTAAAGTAATGGGAATACCCAATCGAATTCCATCAATGAAGTACGGAAGAATAAGGAACCGCTTCAAATTGGTATTTCGTTACCATACCCTGTTAGATATTGAGATGGGACCAAATCTATTGCTTTCAACACTTACTTCACTTTTCAAGCGAATTTAAGGATTTACTTTTTTTTTAAATTAATGTCCTTTGGTATTGTGTTTAAGGCACAATAATTCCCCCAATTCACGTTGTAAGGAAGACACATCGTGAAAGTGACCGGTTATGAAATTGGTTTATCGAAATTTAGTATTTTGCACATTTTGTTAAGATCTTTATACCAACATCGTGCAGCCAGGAATGTCGGTCAAGCATCCGTCGTCTTAGTGGAAGAAAACACACGCAATGCTTTTAAATCCAAGACAGTAATGAGACCGCGTGGAGTGGAGTGTTCACACCAGCTAACGAGCCGGAATGTGGAGAAAATGTAATAGTGACGTCCGGGTTAAGTCCTCGAATAGTTATCGATGTCGATGTACTTGAAATATACGCGTTTAAACTTAAGACCAAGACTTCAGGAGTCGCTAACGAGCTGGTTGTGGCTAACATGTAAAAAGGATTTAAGGATTTAATCTTCTTGTAGGGTCGTTCCCTGTTGTACAACCGCAATGTCCAACTGGTTGGACCACGGGGAATTATGTATAAACATGCATAAAATTATGTTTATAATATGAAAAATTCCATTGCAACTACAAAATTATTAGTTAGAAATAGAACTCTTATAAGATCTCTAGACATTTTAAAGATTTGGTCGAATGAAAAAAATGTAAAAAAAATGAAAAAGTTTATTTAATTTTACTTATTACAGGGCACACAAAAAAAGGACCTCCGACTTACAAACTAGGTCGAAAACCTGTATCTTGTAAGTCGGGATTCCGTCGCACTTTCTGTGCAAGCAAATTACAAATTA
Source organism: Hofmannophila pseudospretella (assembly GCA_947369225.1). Lineage (NCBI taxonomy): Eukaryota > Metazoa > Arthropoda > Insecta > Lepidoptera > Oecophoridae > Hofmannophila > Hofmannophila pseudospretella. Next base: position 4,035,886 of record OX376324.1, read on the forward strand.
TATTCTTAACCTAAAAGGAATTTGGAAAATTTAATCAGAAAGGAATTTAGTAAAGATAATGATAAGAATGCGTATGGGTGGGGGTGTGTTAGGTTGTGTGGGAGTGTGTAATGATGTAAGTGTGCATATGTAGTGTAGGGTGAGTGGGTGTGTGAGTGTGGGAAGTTAAGTGTTAATAATCTGAAGAACGTAATGAGTTTAGTGTGTAAAATTTTATGTTATATGATTAGAGCCTCAGTTTTGTCGTAATCTAAAGAAAGTAGCCATCTATTAAGTTTTACTTTACAATTATTTTTATTTAGTGGATAGATATCAAGGTGTTCGTTTATTTTATTGTACAACCTGGCACTTAATGATTGTAGATGCTGGAATGCGAACGCCGTTCTGTTTTTTAATTGGGGACACGGTTGATTTTTACGCAATTACATAATTACTGTATGTTGTGATCCAACGCTCAGCTTTAGTTTAGATAGTTTCGTAAAATAAAACGACAGAAATACCTAATGTAAGTACCTAAGTACATCGATATGTCGATATTGTTTTCCTTGTCGTCTTCGGTCCAACCTTAGCCTTATGAAGGGAGGAGTAAAGTAAATCTTGGGCTTTCGGTGTTTAAAACTTAAGATTAGGTATTTTACCGATGTTTTTGCTTCGATGTTAAAAATGAGATTTATTCTTTTTAAAATCTGTATGATGTCGTTTTTACACATGTTGATTATTACTTTAGAAGAATGTAAAACAATTTTACAACTTTGTTACAGGTAATATTAACGCGGTGTGTGATCGTGGCATGGGTAAGAAAAAGTGCTTTTGGAGCTATTGGGTAAAATAGGGCAGAGGCAGAGGTTTTCGAAACATTTTTTACGATGCAGGGTTTATAAAGGATTCCTTGCGATGTTGTTATTTAGCGTTTGAAAGCAACCAGTAATAAAATGAAATAAGTGTTTCTAAAAACCAAAAACTCAATGGTATGATATACCTATAATTGAAATTATTGAACCATATTAATGGTGATCTAAGAATCCTTAGCATTAAGGGTCTGTCGATTTTACTTCGCATTCTTTTACGCTGGTATTGTACGAGTAAGGATACCTACAATTCGGCACACTTGGATAGCTCAATTAAGTTAATGGCATATAAACAAAAACCAAACCACGCATACCATTATTTTTCAGCGACATTAGTGGGGCTAAACCACGAAAAGGGTCATTTATTTTGTGTGAAATTATGATAATAAAGCCATTATATGCAACCTCATCGCATGACTGTGGCGTATTTACAAACGCTACGTAACGTTAAGTTATGGCTTTGCTGATTTCTGCTAATTTTTCATTTTTAACGTGATTAGCTTGCTGTTCTTATCCAATCCAATTACCCGAAATACATACATACATTGCTAACTCATTATGGCGGACAGTATTGTTGATGTTTTTTGGGAATGTATGAAAACAACCATTTCTTTATCAAAGGTTTGTACCTTACCATGGTGGAAGGAAAACATATTACTTATAACAACAGTATGAGTGTACTGAACTAATTAGTATTAACACTGGCTATCCTAGTGTGGGAGCCAGGGAAATCTGAGAAAATGTAAAAGATACTGTCTGCCATCAATAAATTTTTATTTCATTTTATTTTTATTTATTTATTTTATTCCACTGGCTTTGTCTGCGTTTAGCATAGGCTAGGTATGGTTCAAGAACTATCTTAATGCAGAATTTCATGTAAATCCATTTGGTCGTTTTCCCATGAAAGTAAACAGGTACACAGGTGGCGTTTCACCTCTTTACCTAAATAGATTGACTTTGATTGTATTAGTGCAAATTCGTAAGTTTTTAACAAATTGAATAAATTTTTTTGTACAACTCTATCAAATTGAAATAATTACGTTGACTTTATTTAGAATATTCGATTCTGCACAAAAACTGTGTTCTTGTGGCTTAATTTGTATTAAAAATAATAATGGGTGCTACAAAATTTTTGCCCGAATGTTGTGTAGCGACGCACTACGCACTGTCGCTGTCCAGTGCCCATGAGTTCGTATTCCATACAAACATAGAACGCGCTTCAATATTTTCAATGGAACGCCTATATACTACTTCCAATTATCCAATAGGTGGATCAGCACTAATGGTCACAAGGCACACCACCGCGCCTGGTGGAGGAAGGTTCCTTTTCCCCTTTTAATATCAATTGACATTACGTCATTCCATCTCCCTCGTTAGCACTTTTATAATTGTTTTGAAATAAGATAAAGGTCGAGGACCGATTGAGGAAGGGCGTGTTATAAGTTTGACACGTTTGTCTGTTTGTGTGTTTGACTGTGGCATCATAACTTAATGTAATGTAATAATTGGAGTATCTTTGATGTCCGATGGGATCTCTGGAACAGTAACAGTTAGGTGGTTCGAGTTTGAGCTAAAATGTTTATAACTATGGTGACCTTCCCACATCTGAAATCTCGATGATCTGATGAAGACCAGAAAAAAGGAAGAGGATCTCCACAATGGTACGTCGGGGGTTATTTAAATTTGTAATTTAGAGTTATTACAATTTCAGACACTTATTATTTCAGATTTTTCTTTTTAAACCTCTAAAGCTTCCCAAAAGTTTATACACCTTCACATCTATTTTGTATGGGCTCTGTGTATATTCACACATATTTTTCAGCGTCCTATTCCGGCCTAGATTCTTAATTGCTCCCTTTCTGAGTACGGTAATGACTTCCCCAATTTCAAACGGGATTTGTTTCAAACTGACTCCGCTTTCTAGCTTTTGTTACTACGTCATTAGTAGAGTTACTGTAATGGGTGGACGCGAACGTCCTAGTACAAACGTAAAAAATATCTATAGTTTAAGAGTTTGTATTTTTGTATTAATCACTTTTTGTCTACGAAAAAGACTACCCTTCTTATAAAATGGCACTCCAGTACAATTTACTTGCTTGGATTTTGGAACGTCACATCTTCTCGTCGCCCATACCTCAATGTCTAAAGACAAGAGTATTTAACCAGTGCGTCCTACTAGTAATTACCTACGGAGCCGAAAAGTGGACACTGACGGTGCGACTGGTTCACAAATTGAAAGTCGCTCAGCGGGCTATGGAAAGAGCTATGCTCGGAGTATCTCTGTTGGATCGAATCCGAAATGAGGAGATCCGGCATAGAACCAAAGTTATCGACATAGCTCATAAGATTAGCAAGCTGAAGTGGCAGTGGGCCGGTCACGTCTGTCGCAGAACCGACAACCGCTGGGGTAGACGAGTTCTGGAGTGGAGACCGCGTTTGGGCAAACGTAGTGTGGGACGCCCCCTGCTAGATGGAGCGACGATCTGCGCAAGGTGGCTGGCAGCGACTGGATGAGAAGAGCCGATGATCGGGCTCAATGGCGCGCCCTGGGAAAGGCCTATGTCCAGCAGTGGACTAGAGTAGGCTGCTGATGATTGGATTTTGGTTTCAGAATTTAATTACAATCTTTCTTTTATCCTTGAAATGGAACAGAACCAATATAATGGGTCTTTTTTGACACCTTGTAACTACCGGATGGAGGAAATATCTGTGGACCTAGGGCAGTGATTATGGCAAGAATCGAGATGTAAGATTCGAAACGACATTTTAATCAATCACATTCACTCACATAGACACGGACATATGTGTGAGCGTAACAACAAATTCCGTAGCCACTTGACTTTGCATGTCAGACGTGTCAGAACGCCCCGCTCAGGTCCACAGATATTTCCGACTCATAATAGATAACCATAATTAATTACGTAGGGGAACAAGGCTATGATTGCCCGCCGACAGCAATTGCCTACGTGAAAAAGAAAACTGCCGCTCATTTAGTATTTGTCTGAACTCTTTTCATAAACTCGTGTAAGTAAGTAGGTATTATTTTATCTGAATGGGCAATAGGTATGCCTTGCCTAGGAATACCTTGCAGTGGGTAACTGCGAGCCTGGGTGCCTGTGACTGATTTTAGATTTGGTAAAATAATTAAATACCTGAACGAAATAATGTATATTTTGTTATGGTTGTGGCAATTACCATATAGCGGGGATTCCCAATCTTTTTCAGTTTGCGGCGCACTTAAAGGTTTAGTATGTTAAATTAAAATTATTGACATTGTATATATTAAAATGACATTCTCTTTTTATTCTCAAAATATATATAAACATTATTAATTTGTGAATTCGGTGTTAATGCCTGTAATGGTAAAGTTTAGTGTGACATGTTTATGCAACTATATCTGCAATATTTGTAATTCTTACCTAAACTTTTACACAATAAATCATATCTTATCTTATTTTGTCCCTAGAACCTAGTCAAAATCTGTGTACAATAACATGAAATCAACTTTTTAGTTAAGCCTCACAGTGTAAGGTTCACATATTTACGTAAGTATATTAAAATTGACACAGCGATTATTTGCTCTTTATTACTACAGCTGAAAATCCGGCTTCGAATAAATATAAGGGAATGAGGATCCTTAAAGCTTTAAACTTAGAGCTGGATATTAATTTATAGATACTTATTCAAAACTCAACTAAATCGGAACAAGTCTGTTATCGCAAGAGGTCAATTAGACTCTCTTCTTCTTGCAAAGTGAATTCAGATGAATCTTGAGCACGGATAGTTTCCGGAGAAGAGAAAACAGGACTGGCACAGACTTTGGGAACCTTTGCCATATAGTGTTAGCAAATTTAGAGTCTTGTAACGGTTTTAAATAATACATTAACACTACAAACAACGATTAAGGAGCTGAAACTAAAATTTAACTTCAATAAAAATGAAGTTAAAAATTTTGGCCCACATTTTTACACCAGTTAACTTTCTACCCGACTGCGGTGGAGACTGCGTATGGTCATAATTGTTTTTCGCCAAAATATCCTTTTTGTCAAAAGTGCGTTTGGGCAAAGATGTTGTTTGCCAAACTTACGTTTCGTCAAAATGTTTTTAGGCAAAGATGCTTTTGGTCAAAAATACGTTTGATCATAGTTGGAAATACGATACCAACTGCTTGACACATATTGTAAACAAAATACACCAGCCTTAATCATAGCAATCAAGCCGCGTGCACATCAACAGAAGGGAATTAGCGAAGGAAACATGAACACTAATGTTCACTAATGTATCCGATAGTGCCCACCCGACCCTATCGGGCTGACTGATAGCCACAACTTTAGTGAGTTATGTCCTCCGTTTCGTCAACGATGTTTACCTAGACTTGTAGGCGAATATTCAGTAATTTATAATTAACTTAATTACCCATTCTAGTACATAGATATCGTTGTACCCAATATTAAGTCTTAAGTTTCGTAAAATACCGTCGTATTTTGGCGGGCGCGACTGTATGCGTGCTACAGTTCATAAGTTTTGTTTACATTAGCGACAGTTATTGTAGGTAGTTTTAACTTTCGTTTTTTGTTTCTTTCTGTCAAATATTAATGTCCAGTGAGGGTAATTTTTATCGTTGATTGCCACTCGCTGACACAGTCTCGGAAATACAGTCCTTGAGACAGCATCGTTTTGCGCGCGCGTCAACGAATTTCTTTATCGCGTGTGATCTATCACCTACATGGACTCCTCGCAGTGCTGATACAGTGCTGGTGCTTCGGTGACTCTAAAAACTGCCAGAATTTTATACATTGTCGGCGCCGACGGGTTATCTTGGGCGCTAGTGAGTTGGTTTTTCATTGGTATTTATTGCCTGCCCTGGACATTCTCTCGTTCTTTATGTTATTTAGCCCTCGAAAGATCCCTGGAATCGCTGGGGATCGCACAGTGGAATTAAACTGAATGCAGATTACTTATGCGGTTCTTATTTCTGTAAATTGCACAAAATTGAATGTTTGAAAGAAAAAAATGTTTAATAAATAAGTTTAACGAGAAACAATTATATTTACATACACCTACCTATACCTATAATGTACAGAATCTGTGCATACCTGGACAAACGTTTGGTTACCAGTGTGAACAAGCATGATTGATGGAAAAAATAGAATGCTTTCGTTTTGTCTGACGTAATTTTTGAGTTGTGGCCACTTTGCGCACTTTCTATCCGTTCAAACATTTTCTCCCGTGTAAGACGAAGCTTATGCTAGTTAAGTCTCTTGTTTTACCGATTCTCGATTATGGTGACGTGTGTTACTTAGATTTAAACCAAGAACTGCTTAATAAACTTGAGCGACTATTAAATAATTGTATACGATTTGTTTTCGGTCTTCGTAAATATGACCATGTTTCCCACTACCAGTCGGAGCTGAAATGGCTGACTGTACGGCAACGTAGAAATTCTCGTATTCTTTGTGTTCTGTTTTCTGTCCTTAATGACCCCCATTCCCTTATTTCTTCCTTCCTTCTCTCAAAAATATGTTTCATTATCTGGGTTCGTCTCATGATAGGTTCATTCGTTCCTCTGACAATCTCCGGCTTGATGTCCCAATACAACGCACCGACTTCTTCTCCCATTCGTTTACTGCTCAAGCTGTCCGTTTGTGGAATAGTTTGCCTGAGGACATCAGAAGGGCCTCCAATAAGTTCCAGTTCAAAACCCTGGTCCGAGAAAATCTCCGACAAGGTCCAAATCAGTAAGGTATTATTGTGCTAGTTCACTGTTAAATACAATTCTATAGAGTTTACATATCTGTTCAGCTATCGAGTATATATATTTATAATTATATATATATATTTGTACATCATAATATGTTAGTATTTATATGTTTATATATTATGTACAATATACTTAATATTAGTATGCATTTTTTTAAGATTTATGTATATGTATTGTTAATATGTATTATGAATAGCTATTTATATATAATATAATAACAACTTCCATTTTATATACGCCTACCTAAACTTTTCTGCATACCCCCATGGTTAGCTGGTAGAAAACCTCATGTACACCTTTTTTTGTGCATAAAAGGGTAAATAAATAAAATAAATAATATTTGTCATTCTCTCACATTAATTTAATAATTTTAGTTAAGTCTTAAGCTACTGCTAATGAATTCCGGCAGTTTAGCATAAAGCATCAAAGCTTCTTATATTTTACGTAGAATAAATACTTATGAAATTACAAAAGTTAACAATAATGTATAATTTGTCACATCACTATAATTGTTTTACCTTAATATAAATTAAATAAAAGCTTGAAAGCTTTCAGATCTTAATCAAACTCTGTTTAATTAATTAACATAAGTACTTATACAAGTACTTACCTACAATCAATTTAAAATTCGAAACTACGACATAAAGAGCAGTCAGGCGCGTACCAATTAATTCGACCTGTACAAAGTTTTGTATATCTTTTACATTCCCTTCAAGATGAGTTGATAGTTTGGGAGGGTAAGCAGGTAGGGTTGCGCCTTGTAATAACAATAAATTCATATCATTTACAGAAGTAGAGTCCGTCAAGCGGATCTCGCCGCCTGCGTTGGGTAAAACCTAACTTAGAAATACTTAGGTATATCTTTCTTTAAATAAAAATATTGATAATATTTTACACATTACCAAAAGAGCGTCGGTGGCACAGTGGTTAGAACACCAGACTCCCATGCGGGATGTCCGGTTTCGAAACCGTGCAGTGCCATGTATCAATGAGTTTTTCGTATTTTTCAAAGACCTACGTACATTTACCGACTGCTCTAACGGTGAATGAAAACATCGTGAGGAAACCTGCACACTGAGATGACCAGTGTCACACTGTGATGTGTAAAATGGGGTAGGCACAGAAGATCCTCAGGGGTCGAAGTGTCGCTGGGGTTATTCCCGGCCCCCTATCATAAGATAAAATACACATTATCAATATTTTTCAATAACTGCTCTATAGGTTAAAATTCCTGTGCTAGGATTGGTCCACCACAATGATCCAAAGATGGATTCAATTCGGCGACGCTTGCGCTGCAGTTTCGTGCCCTAACATTGAATATTGTCGCTTCAATTATTTAATTACTATTAAGTGCCAATATAAAATTTTGGTATTAGTGCCAGTGTAGACAACAAGATGAGACTGGCAGAAAATCCCACCTATAGAGCCTGTGGTGACACCTTGAGTCAATGGAACACCTACTGTGCGAATGTGACTCGTTGTCTGGAAAGCATATGAGTCTTCTGGGGGTAGCCTACCCGAAACCAGAGGACTCCTTTCTGTAAGCTGTATAGTATCCTTGATGAAAGGCATCTTTAAGGAACAGGAAGGAGACTAAGGAAAGGGGTGAGCACAAAAGATCCCTGAGGGTCGAAGTGCCTCTGGGGTTATCCCTGGCCCCCTGTCATAAGATAAGATAAGATGTGCCAATAACTTGGTCACACCTGACGCAGAACCAATAACCCTTAGACTTGGAATGGACGAGTTCTTGAGCGGAGACCACAACCATAATTAGACAACTGAAGTGTTGGATACCCCCAGATAAATAACCCCTCTTTAAACCATCTAGGACCTATTTACCTGGGGTTATTTATTAGAGAAGAAAGAGGAAAAAATATTAACAATACGAGGGAGAAAAAGGCTACTAAAATATGAATACATGCGTAAAAATTATGCGCAATTTCGATGTCCCTTTACGCTCACCCCTAACGTTTCCTTTGACAGAATTACGATCAAATAAAAGCCGAAGTACCTAGTTACTCCCTCTTTGAGGTGGAATGCAAATTTTGAAATGCCTGAGTGAAATACACGAATGCCTCTACTGTTGTATTCAGGTCGATACTCTATACGTTCACGAGGCAAATGTGGCATGACAGAAGCGTATACTCAATAGAATCTAACCAACTTTAATTCAAACAAAACTATGCCCGTGTTTGACCTCAACCTCCTCTGATGGTAACTAATACGCCAAACGATACGAGTAAAGCTTATACTTAGTGTTAGCGTATTAGTGCGGATTCCTATTGACAGAGCGAAGCCCGACTCGCACTTGGCCGTTTAAAAAAAATATATTTGTAATAGTCATGTTGTAATTAGCAAAAATGGATCATTGTTTCGACTGGGCACCATCAAATGCTCCATTTAACATTGGTGTTGTTTTATCTTGAATTTCATATTGGAACTTTTCTCATGTCCCAGATATTAGATCTGATTATCATATATAGTCCACTGTCCACAGCTGGACATATACTTTTCTCAAATCTTGCTACTAAGCCCTAGCCTCTCCGTGTCCGTCACCGACTTTGGTGACGTCATCTGTCTCGTTTACCTGTCACATTTTGTAATAGCCTTTCTCGTACTGACACCGGTTCCGGAGTCTGCACTCGACATCAATGATAACTTTGATAACAAAAGAGGAATGCCTAAATAAATGGTATTCTCGTTATAACAAAGCAGTTCTGCCCTCGTTCGCGTATTTATCACGGGAGGAGTAGCCTGCCATAATAAAACAAAAGAAAGCTTAGAAACAAAAGCCAATGATATTAATATTCCCTCGATGATGATTGTTTTAATTTCGTAGTAACGGTAATAATTAAATGGATGGAGTTAATTGTTACAAAGTAAATAACGTTTACTATACAAGTGTTGTTATTGTTATGATTCTCGAAAACGAATAGGTAACTATCAATTTAAAGACATGCGAGTACATACTTATATTATTAGTGAGTCTGTTTCTAGATGTGACTAGCAGCTCTTCTAACAAAGAACGATTCACTCTTGTATTTTCTCTTCTTTGAAAGAATTTAGTTGGCTAAATTCAAATAATGAAACTATAGTTTTGGTGAGCGTCGGTGGTCTAGTGGCTAGGACGCCGGACTCCCATGCGGGAGGTCCGGGTTCGAAACCATGCAATGCCATGTACCAATAAGTTCTTTGGATTTTTTCGAAGACTTACATACATTTACCGACAGCTCTAACGGTTAAGGAAAACATCGTGAGGAAACCTGCATGTCTGAGGAAATTAAAAGTTTCCGAAGCAATCAGCACTGGGTCTGCTCGGTGGCTCATGTCCCGTACCCCCCTTGTGCAAGGGGGGGCCTGTGCCCCAACAGTGGGGACATTAATAGGCTGATTATGATAGTTTTGATTTCCTTTTACTCGTACCACTTTAGATTTTCATGACATTTTCTGCTGGGAAGCGATCAGTAAGTGAAAAATAAATGATATTAAAATACATCATCATCATTGTCCTATCTTCAACCTAAATCTAAATTAAGTTCATTGCAGCTTCTTCCCCTGCTCCTCCCTTTCCGACGAACACTCAGCCACCCGTATCGTCGAATGTCATCCAAAATGACACATAAACCTACACAGTTTCTACCATGTAAAAGATTCTGTAATGATAATACAAAGGGAAGTCAAACGATGAGTGATTTTGATATCTGAAGTTTCCCAAATAAAAGGTTTACTTTTCTTTATGAAACCAAAGCAAAGCAGTTACTATAAGAAAACCAGTAGGTAGTATTGACCCGATTTTTTCAAGTGGAATTATGTCTCATAGGAATTTAGAAAAATGTCATACTGTTTCTTGGTTACAGCATCAAAGGAACGTCTGTGTTTAATGAAGCGGCAATGTCTCAATGGTTTGCGGTCGAGGCTGTGGCGAAAATATCTTCGGATAGATTCTCTCTGGACCATTGGGGTGAACTACTCGTGCTTTTTAAACCCCGACCAACAGGAAGAGGTGTTATAAGTTTTATCGAAAAATTTACGTACTTTTACCGACTGCTCTAACGGTGAAGGAAAACGTCGTGAGGAAACCTGCACACTGAGATGACCAGTGTGTAAAATGGGGTTGGCACAAAAGATCCTCAAGGGTCGAAGTGCCGCTGGTTATTCCCGGACCCCTATCATTAGATAAAATAACTGTCTAATAATGTCAGTCTGTTTGTCTACGGCAGGGGTTCCCAAACTTATTTTGTCTACCGCCCACTTTGAGAATAAATTATTTTTTAGCGCCCCCATTTTTTCCCCTACTTAAAAAACGACTATAACTTCAAATTAAATTAATTAATTATTGTGAGCTATATTAGCGGAGATTAAACATTAATTCTAAACGAGACTTTTACTATAATTCGCAAGAGTTAACTTGAAACCTGAGCGCAGTCGGTAATACACAACGGCGCTCAGGTCTCAAGTTAATTCTTACGGGCTACACCTGCCAATGAGAATGATTATTGAAACGCAACTTTATAGTATTCAGAGTATCTTTTATTCAAAATAAAACAAACATAATCGATTCTTATATAAAAACTAATGTGAAGGATGAATCTGATGCTGTTTAATAAGTTTGTTGATATCAGGTTCCAATTTACTCAAGAACAGTCGCAAGTCGCCACGTTCGGTAACATGCAAACGATTTCTCTTTTTAGTAAGCAGTGTTGCCACAGCACTAAATCCACGTTCACACAAATATTTTTTTCAGGGTCTCTTACCGCCCCCCTTTAGGCCTGCAGCGCCCACAAGGGGGCGTTATCGCCCACTTTGGGAAAGGCTGGTCTACGGCATCATATATAACCTACTAATAGTCCAATTTGGATGCGGTTCGTTTCATTAAATACAGATTTTTGTCGAGATCGTTTGGGTGCAGAATGTCCACTTCCTAAAGTTAGTTAGGTTAAAATCAAAATTGGTTCCGTAGTTATCAAGATGATCTCTAAGTACATAAATAATATCATACAGAAATATACTTACTCTGCTGGCGCAGCGACCCGAAGTGGATCTTGACCTCCGATACAAAAGAGCGCCATCGCTCTTTCCTGCACAGTCTCGAGCCAGTCAGGCGCCCGGAGCTCACGCAGATCTTTCTCAACTTCATCGCGCCAGCGGTATCTGGGACGTCCGACCGGACGTTGGTCTTTAGGGCGTCCTACATACGCTCGTTTAACTGCCCGATCCTCCCCCATCCTAGTGACGTATCCGAGCCATCGGAGTCGAGCTGCTTTCGTAAATATAGAAATACAGAAATATAGTGGTTACAAATTATTTATTAAACGACGGCTGTTATTTAGTTGCCACTCGTATCATGATCGCCTTTACTGACAAACAGACAAAATTATGTATGTACCTTTAATTACTTGCTTACAATTTTTCAAAACACTGTAAGTGGATCGTATGTAATAATGATGTGATTGTTTTATTACATTTTTAATTTAGAGTTATTGTATTATTACTTCGACGTGGGCCGCAGGTGAAGATTATTTATTTAAGTATTATGTGCAAAATATTACTAGGTATTTTTTCTCAAATTCAAGTCATTATCATATTAATTCAGACACTGGAAAATGTTTTTTTTTAATATTACGTATTAAATCCCCTTTAACTGTCCTACATAAATCGTTATCACAAATGAATGCAGTACTATTCAACATAATGGCATACCTACTCCGCTTCGTCGAGGTTCTATTCTAACCCAATTAAGTATTAGAAGTGTTTTTAACTAGCGGATCCACGTCGTCTAGTGCCACTTAACTATTTCCACGCTCCCGGTCAAGGCCTTACATTGTTTTGTGCTGGTTCATTTTAGAAACATCCATCTAACATGTTAAAAGCTTTCTACGCTTTTTTAGAACGCACTTTTTACAGAACTATAACAATTTAATGTATAAATTAATGTTTAGCAATTTAATGTTTCTATGAAGACATTAATTTGTTTTATTTGTTCAAAACATTACTTACCAGCTATTTGATAATGCCAAACGTGTGTTACATGTCATATTTGATAATGCCAAACGTGTGTTACATGTCATATTTGATAATGCCAAACGTGTGTTACATGTCATATTTATAAACATACTTATAACATTATTGCACAGTATTGAGCATACTTCATTATGAAATTGAATTTATATTGGTATAGGACGAGGTTGAACGGCTATTATCTAATACACTGTTTCAACCGACACTTAAAAAATCGATTGTTATATTTTTAGTATTTGAACCAGCGACATATTATACCTCATTACTAGAATTTGGATGAATGAGAAAAGTACATTTTAGCGATAAACCACAGAGAGACCCGAGACCGAAGACTGGTTCCTTCACCACACCACCACCATACGAGTACCTACGCATTCAATGACAGTGATCGGTTGGAAAATCAGGACTTACCAGTCTTGATTGTATCGAATAAACCGAAATAAACTTTTGCAAGTTACAAACGCTATTACGTTATTACAGACGCTTTCATAGTTATTTCTCTATGATAAGAATTTAAAAAATATATTCGTATTCTACTTATGAGCTCTTTTCAACGATGGGATTTACAAAATGTTAGAATCCATATTCAGATTTGGGTCAAGGGAGTTTATACGTAATACTTTAAAGTCATAAGCATCTCGTTCCGTTTAGGCACAAGATCCGTGTGACAGACGGATGGACAGACGAAGGGAGTAACGACAGCATTAGGGTTCATACCGCCTAAAGAAGACCTACCACCAGTTTTCAAACTCCCGTGGCCAACCTGGAAAACGCTTAATCGCCTGCGAACCCAGGTTGGCTGCTGCGGAGATAATCTTCACAATTGGGGGTTTCCCAGCGATCAAGTAAAGTGTGAGTGTGATGTCTCCCCTCAAACCATGGAGCACTTGCTCTGCTGTCCCGCATGTCCGAACACCTGCACGCGGGAGGACCTTTTCGAGGCCAACCAGAGGGCTATCGATGTGGCTGCCTTCTGGTCGGGAAAAAATTAATTCGGATCATCAACACGAAAGAAGAAGAAGGGTTCCGTTTTCCCTTCGGGGTACGGATTCCTAAAAAAGGAATCTTTAAACGGCTCTCTTATAAAATTGTATCAATAATAATTGACCGACTCTTTTAAAAATCGTTACAAATAAAATATATTTCTTCCCAACTCGTCATTGAATTTTATCTCGATCGCATCGTCCTATTATGCACAGTCCGTTTAATTTCAGCGGTTGTCTTGTCACGTCTGTCTGTTTTCAGGAAAAGGTCAATGGAGAATAAAATTGACATTTCTGAAATATTAAGCTGTATTTAAGCGGCATTTGAATGGATGCTCAAGTATAGCTCTTCAGAGTCCATTGTTCGGGATATTATCGCGAACCAGTCACGGAGATTTTTTTAACGTTGGTTTTTTTGTGACCTAAGTGTTTTATATGGGGCAAAATTAATTAATTAAAATTATTAATTACCCGCTCCGGCTTAGCACGGATTCATATGACTTTATATTTTATTTATTATATATCCAAATTAGACGCACCATTCGCGTTGGCCGTTGTTTTGCCACCCAAAGCCGCACAATTATTATATATAAAAAGAAAAAGAACAATTACCGCTAACTTCACCTCGCTTACCGCGACAACTTCATTTAACCGCTTCTTCATCTCAAGCTCGCAACGAGCCACGTCTTCGTATTTTCTCTGCTGAATATATTAACTGAATTGCGTTAATTACGAGTATCTACACTCCACATCCATACATAAACACTAATTACATCATTACACTACAATTTAATAGTGAGAAAGTGGTTGTTGGCAGAATTTTCGGTAAGTCAATTTTTTACCTCTGGATCGTCATTTCCCCGCTTGGATGGGTAGTTAAACGGCCTTAAAGTAAAATTTAAGCCCGGCCTATCTACAAATGATCTTAGGCCAATCGATATTATACTAAGAAAAGAACGCCGCCGCGGAGGCTTCGCTCGTGTTGCCTTTTTTTTTGACTCAGGAACAACTTACCATAGTCTCATCGCAATCAGATGAATGGTATAGGAACGCATAGAGCACCAACAAAAAAATATTCATTTTATATATAGGGGTAGTAAGGGGAAATATTCAATATATATATTTTATATATAGCTTGTGTTCACTTCTCGCACCGATCACAATTAATATTAGTCAATTTCAAAACTTGGAGCAAAGTATCACTAGTTTACCGGTACTTATTTAATTAGTGTGACATGTAAAATTGTAAGTCCTCTGCACTGTGTTTTGGTGCGTTATATTTACTCTGTCGTTATTGCTCCATAAATACTCGTATGAGCTCGTTGGGCTCACTAAACAGAAACAGTATAAATTGGTGTGATTAAATTATTATTTATAGCAATGTTTATTTAGTAGAAAGACATTAAATCAAATGAACAATTTCAATAATTAAATGAAAGCAATAATCATTTTGTGACGACTGAATGATATTGATGATAAAATCCTGTGAAAATTGAAATTGGAAATGAACTGTCTCACAGAGTTGTAAATTACTTATAATGAAATCGAGTCGCTGTAATATTTAACTAAGATTCCGTTCTATTTTAAGCAAATATGATCAAGTCGGCGGCGCAGTTAGTAGTAAAATAAAAAATATACTTATATAAAAACATCTGAACCACACTTACATCAAGATCCATTCATCATCAGCAGCCTACTCTAGTCCACTGCTGGACATAGGCCTCTCCCAGGGCGCGCCATTGAGCCCGATCTTCGGCTCTTCTCATCCAGTCGCTGCCAGCCACCTTGCGCTGATCGTCGTTCCATCTAGCAGGGGGGCGTCCCACACTACGTTTGCCCAAACGCGGTCTCCACTCCAGAACTCGTCTACCCCAGCGGTTGTCGGTTCTGCGACAGATGTGACCGGCCCACTGCCACTTCAGCTTGCTAATCTTATGAGCTATGTCGATAACTTTTGTTCTATGCCGGATCTCCTCATTTCGGATTCGATCCAGCAGAGATATTCCGAGCTTAGTTCTTTCCATAGGTCCCAAGGTCCATTATCGACTACTAAATGAACTCGAAATGTTTACTAAGTAACCTGTGAATATTTCATTGTTTACAATTGAATCCAGACCCGTGTCGTGCCGTTGTCAAAACGTTAATTGCCGTGAAGGGAACAGATCTGAGACCCATCATTCTTGTGCGACGATAAATAATAAGGGTTGGATTTATGAAGCGCAACCAAGTGTTAGCAGCAGTCTGTGCTTGTAGAGCTTGATATATTTCTGTAGCCGTTTTAAGGAAACAGATTGTACGCATGATCGATTCTGACAGTTCGCCTTTATGAAGACCTTTGTAGATACGTCTTCGTTTGCTGTTATTGTATTATTCCAGGATTTATTAATGCTATACTTTTATATTTTCCATACAAGGTGTTCCTTTGTTTATGCATTAACTTCGACACTGTACTCAGAACATCGAAGTAGTCATTATCCATATTGTCACATTTTTAATTTTATTAAAAAAATAATTTTATTTTTATATACCCGAACTGGCAACAACGTTGTGTTTTGATTAATTTAAACTGGACCATGACATAAGTTATTTATGACATGTGCTAGTTTGTTATTGTTTTGCTTCAGATTTTCTTACGGGCATAAATAAAGACCCTTACTCACTGTATAACTCCATTAAAATAAAATCCAGTAAAATAAAATAGCGAGTAACTCGAAAACGAAGCGTTTATGAGGATCACTTCCATTGTCAAATATATTATGTAAAAGCTACAGAAATGTTTGGCGAAGTTAATGCATATCCTCCGGAACACCTAGTATACATAATATATATACATATACATATACATATAAAATACATAAGTATGTTTCCACTACATTCATAGGTATATATATTTCTACCACGTTCTTGGTAATACCGCAAATAAAATACCTAGCCTAAAACTTCAACCTATTATACCTACAGGTTGTTAACAAAAATATTCGCCGGACTTTTACCAGGAAATCAACTCATGAATGTGAACAACTTTGTCTAGAAAGTTTATATGAATTTTGTATACCAATTTCAAATTTTTAGACAAAGTTGTTCATGAATGGAACTCCTGTTAAAAGTCCAGTAAATGTTTTTGTTAAACGCTGTGTAGATCGTAAGATTGTGGTAATATTGTAGACGATTGCAAGATAATGTTAATGAAAGCTGTCATTTTAGCAACCTGATGGATCTATTAATAACAGATTAATAAGGGTAGGTACGAGTATAGTTCTGGAGTGGCTGAATTTGACAAGACAATTTGTCGTCCTTATCAAAGAGTGGCTGTGCCTAATAAATACTGAGATTATAGGACAATATTCATTAGGTACGGTGGGGTGCCAACAGTGAACCAAGTTCACACAGTGAATCACAGTAGTTAACTCGGGAATGCGTCGTTACCACTTTGCGCAATCGGCACCGGACCTCTCCATCCCCAGTCGCCAGCAAACATTCGCGATACAGGGCCGTGTGCACCGCATATTTATTTTTCGAAGGTCGAAAAGTTACAAAAAATCTGAGTTTTGTTTTTCATATGAAATTCTAAGGTACAGGTTTAGGTTTGCACAAATACTATGTAACGGTATATATTTACACTTCTTTTAAAGATTATTTCATGGTTATTACGCGTTTCTGTCAGGAGCTATATAACCTATAACTTTAGGAATTTACCTTACATTTGAATAGATCTCAAATAGATCATAATATTCCAATTACCTTGCAAATTATTTTGGTAGTTATTGTAACTACAATGACGGACTTGTGAGTACATATTGTGCCTACTTTTGTTTAAAAATGATACAAATTTATACTACCTACATTTCTTATTTATTTACATATAATATGTTTATATTATATTTTAAGGTTATTACTTATAAATTTGACAATTTTATGAATAAAAAAATTTATTTATTTATTTTGTAACATACTAAAATGACATTTTATTGCATTTTTTTAAAGTGTGATTCACAATGTGCCATATGGGTCATTGTGTACAACCCCCTGGGTCATTGTGTGCCCTGGTGTACAAAATGAACCATTTCCCAACATTAAAAAAAAATTTTTTTTTTCAATAACTGTAACGTAATACGTAGGTGCAAATAACAAATGCAACTTGAACTATCTAAGATTTGCTACCAACGGCATTTACTTAAAAGCCTTAGAAACATTGGAACGGTCTCTGTGGTGTTGTGGTTCATTGATGCCACCCCCACCCTACTCTAGAAAACAAGTACTTATCCTTTTATAAAGCACAAGTGTGTTTCTGATCGCTATGGACGGGTGGATGGCCTAGTTTTTTTAATTTTTTTGTACGGCTGTGGAGGGACCAAAGTTATGTTTTTGCTGCTAATATATTTTATTTATCAAGCATTGAGAAATGCTAGCTTTATAATATAAAATATTATAATAAAAAATATGATACGAGTAAACGAATGAAATAACAAAGTAGACCGCAAAACTGGGGTACAGCTGAGAACAAGAATGTAATATAAGTTATGCTATACCTTTTGTACATATTTTTGTGTGTTTATTAAGTTGTTTTGTATTTTGTATGTGTGTATAATAAAGATTATAAGATAAGATTTAAACCCGGTTTTATTTTTACAACCTGTATTATACTCGTATATCTCAAAACTTCTCAAATCAAAGACGGTAATGTTCCAGATACTTTCAAATCTAAGCTTTTAATCTATGTATTTACTCATATCCTTGTTCTCAGCTACACGGAAGTCCAAATAAAGCGTTATCTTTATCCTCCCTCTTATTTTAGTTTAATTGATAAAGAAACTACCTCAGGAACTGATGAGATCATTTGATGCCAGGTACCTATTGCCAATTGTATTATGGAGTGAACTAAATATGTTTTTTTTGTGGCATTAAAGTGTTTTTTCTTTCTTTCTTGATAGAATTCATCATTATCGTCGTTATTTGCCTTAATCCAATATATTCGGAGCACTCAATGGAATTATTCAGACAAATTTATCTAGGTTTCTTACCACGGTCCAGAATGCCGACGTATTTTCAGACCTCATGGAGCAGTATTTGCAAAAAAATACATTGTTTCTAAATTCGTGTGTTAATCTTTACGATAAGTAAGATTTTAAGTTTATGTTGTACCTGTAGGTAATTATAAACTACACATATATAGTTACTGAATGCCTGGTGCTTTGGAACTTTCTGTAAACCAGACATCATTATTGTTATAAAGAAATCTCGTGTAAGAGGTATCGGTCGTAACACTTTATTCTGTTGTTTATTTATAAACTTGTATTCATTGTTGTTAGTGGGTTTAACCCACAATTGGATAATCCTGTGGGCCTACCCTCACATTAATCATAGCTCTCAACGGATACAATCGTAGGCTCAGTGTGGTGACGTGTTAGTTTGAGAGTTATTGTGGTCGTGAGTGCTCAGTTCTTCGTTGGTAAATGGCGAAATGTAGATTTTAACCCCAGAAGACCGAGCGTGGGAATGTTATAAGTTTGACGCGTTTGTCTGTTTGTCTGTGGCATCATACCTCGACAACTGATGATCAGATTTGACCCGGTTTTTTAAAATGTAACTTAGCATTTTGTCGAGTGTTCTCATAGTCATGTCTGAAGAAAATTGGATCAGTGGTTCTAAGATTTTGGAGTATCACTGATGATGAATGGTTGCCTGGAAGAAATAGCTTAAAGCTATAAGGCCGCCAATTGTATTTGTATTTTGTATCTTTTCTTCTGTTCTGTATTTTGTCCTGTGTGCAATAAAGAATATTTGTATTGTATTGTATGTCAAAAGAGATCTCTGGAACGGTAACAGTTAGGTGGTTGGAATGTTTAGGACCCTGGTGATCTTTCCACATCTGGAATCTTAAGGACCTGATGATGGCCAGGGAAAAGTAAGGGGTTCTACAGAATGGCAAGTCAGGGATGCCTTAAACGGAGTTCAAAGTTACAATTCAAATTGTAATAATATCTACAAGCTTAGAATATAGATGTAAATACGAGTACTTACAATAACATTTACAAATATTCCGAAACTAGTGATACAAATATTTCCATTCAAGGACTCAAACCCGCACCTACAGTTTAATATTTGAAAGAAAACTATTCCTGTTATTTATAAAAATATATACGAAGGTTACTTAATTACCTTTTATTCTAAAATCTATATCACTTGACTATCCAGTTGTTTTCTGTATTAAATTTTAGAAACTACTCGTAAACATTCGGTTTTTCCACATCTAGTTAAAAAAATTGTACAGATTAACATAATTTAACCTTCTGTGAACTTACACGTACCACAGAATAAATAGCTGGTTCTTCCATTATTTTTAAGTAAGACCTTACACATTTTGCTGAACTCAGCTACGAACGCTCAGATATAAAAGCCGTGAAAGAAATTTAGAATCGCGTTACGTGGTTTTGCTTTCAGTTTTGAGCTGAATGTTTTCCCGCAAATGTTTCCTTGCTTGAATGGGACGTTACATCTTGTGCGACCATAAACGGACTCCCCCGTAATAGTTGCTAAACGTGTGGCCTTTACTTGAGCGAGTTCTGAAGATAGGTCCTCCACAGCCGGGTCTGCAGAATGAGAAGAGATAGATAGAGGGCGAAAACAACGAGAGAAAAAAAGAGATAAATGTAGAGTAGGGATGTTACGGAGATTCGACTCCGACTCTGAAAGGTCGGAACTTTCGATTGATTGTACACCTCCGACTCCGACTTCGGCTCCGAAAATTTTGAAGATTTGTGAGCAAACATATTCAAATATCAATATTTTATTAAATAGTGTAGGACTACATAAAGGAATGTTTTATTGCCCCAAACGTCATCTTAAAAATATTGGCTAGTTCAGCTATAAAAATTTAAAAAACGGTTTAAAATTTGAACTTCTTCTGAACATCTTTCTTCTACCTCGCCTCTGCCTCCGACTCCGATTCCGAATCCTGTTCCGACTCCGATAAATCAAATTTATAATCTTCGGTTTCGACTTCCCTAATGTAGAGTTAGCGTTGGAAGACTCTACTATAGTTCTTCAGTATTATTGAATTTCATACTGGTGCTTCTTGAAAACATTTTGTTCATCAGTATATCATATTTTCGATGCTGTAGCTATATCCAGAATAGTAGTTAATATGACTTGTTTAAAGCAGAAAGTAAGTACTTACCCTTTACCTGTTACCGAAAGATAAGTCAATCTTACAATATTATATATTAGGTATGTTGTAAATAATGCTAACACAAATTGCAAATACATACATAATAAGCGTCTGTAACTCACATCTAGTGGTAGATAAGGATCTCAATTCGCCTAAATTACAACTTTTGTAGTTCTATTTCTATCCAATTTCAATTTAGTTTTCGTTCCAATTCTATTTTGATACCAAATCGCATTCTGCTGACGCATAACTCTACCACTGCCACCTTTCGATTTACTATCAATCGCGCAAAAGTACCTTGGGAGGAGCTTTTGTTCGATCGTTATATTTGACAGTTGAAGAGTTTTGTTACCGTTCAACAGCGATTCAGTATAAACTAAGTAGAATGTACAAATACGTTACTGTTTGATCGATCGTTGAATCGATCGGAACTTAACTGAAATTGGATCGCTAGTGGATAGTAGCATACGAAACACGTCATAACGATGCAGTATAGATTCTATTTAGTTACGTTGTATTTAGTAGAATCGATATCCAGGTACGAGAAGCAATTTGAACTCTCCATGAACTAAAGTATATACAGGGCCTCGGCTAATGGCCTATTAGTAATAAATGAACAATTTCCTAAACCCCAAATATCAAACAAATACTAACTTTAAGCTCTCTAACGATTTAATGATTCATTAGAGCCAAGCTTTACATCCATTAAATTATAAGCATATGTTTGATTCATTCAGTACCTTCATTTTAAGCAATATTGAATTTTAGTTATTCTTATACACACACATATACAAACATATATTTGTCAATAATGTACGTAATTATCAAAATACAAGATTGTATTATAGACAAAGAGCCGATACATTCACACTCATCTTACTGAGCTTGCAACTATATTATATACATTCAGATAAATTATAAAATAACTAAATTAGAAACCATAGTCTACAAGAAATATCTAATTCTTATAGTTAAATAATGATTAAAAACATTAACAGAATAGAAACATTTTAAAAACTTCTTTTAAATACGTAGATACCCATTTCTAATAATAGTTGGAAGTTTTTTTTTTAAATCGACCATCATTTCATCATCATTCAAACAGAAGCTATCGCTAAAAAGAAAAAGTGACCAAAAATGTTCTTCTTGCTGGAATTAAGGTTCTTCTTAGACATTTCTACAAGAACCTATAACTATCGTTGTAAATCCGCTGCCGCTCTTCCACAATCTCGCTGTTCCACCCGCTAACTGTAAAGCCCCAACCTTGAGGCGGGATTACTCTGGGTGTCGAGGTGTACATTAACGCCTAACAATTAGTTTACCTGCTAATTTTGTTGATGTCGGTATTACGCCATGGATTACTGTCAGCCTATGGGAGTGAACTCGTAATGCTGAGGTACGCTTTCCACGTGCGGCGGTGTCAGTGGTATTAATCAAGTATTTTGGTCGGAGTAGGGATGTGCAAAAATGTTTTTAATAGCTATTTTATCTTTAAAAATATATACATATTTCGTCTCAGTGATGAAAAGATTAACATACTCGTATGTATTACGCTACAGAGCTTTGTTAGAACTGACAGGGTTATGCTGTTTGATCCATTTGATTTTAGAAATAATTTTAATGCAAGTAACGAAGTAAATATGTTTGAATATTGGAAAATTTACTTAAGATCCGATTTTTATTCCCACAGAAATTTTATCAACAAAGGTGTTACTGGAAATGAAAAATATTTGGTAATTGGTAGTGTCCCTTTTTACGAGAAATCCAAGTCTTGTAACATGATTCAAATTTTTAACTAGAAAATACAATGAATTTAAACAATTTCAAACATAATTTAATTATAAATTTCATTCGTACATTTAATTATAAAAAAAAAAACATTTTTATGGTAACAACTGCTGGCCACACTGTCAGGAATGATCAACATGGGTCGTGCATGGGTCGCTTTAGATTTTGTTTCTCAATCAAAATATCAATCGAAAAATACCGGCGGCCATTTTGTCGATGTGTCAACTCGTCACTCGCCTTCTAACCTCTGTTACGAACGTTGAGTGCTTTCTCGGATCGCTATCCAGTGCCCTATTTGTTACAGTTACTTATTAATTTGTTACGTTTTTGTTATTGCTGTTTAAGTTTCTCGTTGTTGTTAAGTTTTGTTACTGTTATTATCCCTGTGTTGTTGGGACGCGGGGACGCGGACGGAAACGATGGATCCTGCAAATCCTGGGCCGAGTACTTCTCGCAACAAAGACGTTACTTTGTCTCCAGTGAAGAAAAGACCACGCCATGGAGCCTTATCAGAGTCGGAGAAACACATGATTTTAAATGTCTACAAACACTATGAAACACGTGCGGTCGATGAGATGGCAGCTGCAAAAGGAATCACAGTCTTGCGGCTACCCCCTTACCATTGCGAGCTCAATCCCATTGAGCTCGTGTGGGCGCAGGTAAAGGGGGATGTCGCAAGAAATAATAAAAGTTTTAAATTACCCGAGGTAAAACAATTGTTTATTGAAGGGCTAAATAATGTCACTCCTCAAAACTGGACAGATGTAATAAATCATGTCAAGTAGAAGAAAAAATGCTACGGCTGGACCATCTCATCGATGAAGTAACGGAGAGATTTGTAATAAACGTTTCTGACGATGATAGTGACAGCGGGGGTGAAATAACCGATTCAGAATAAAATATTTATTTCTAATGTATTACGCTGTTTTATTTCACATAGCATAATCAGCTTTTTACGTCCCTATTGCTAGGGGCATAGGTCTCCCCTTACAGGGCAGTCCACCCCGCGCGCGGGCCAAGTGGGAATTGGTAAATTTTGAAAATTATTATTTTCTTCAGGCATGCAGGTTTTCTCACGATGTTTACTTTGCATAATACAATTTTTGTTATTATTTTTATTAAAAAAGTGAAAAAGTGGGCAAAGTTGTAAGGTTTCACGGTAATAGTGTAGGTTACATTATGACTGTATACTGTAGGTAACCTAAAGGGTATACCTACACATTTTTAAACAGCGTCGAATTGAGAACCTTCCTTTTCGTAAGTTGGTTAATATTTTATTTTGGAGGGCCCCTGCTTTAAGAACCCCTGAAACGTCACTTTGACAGTGACATTACTTTGTTTACATTATTTCTGTGAGAATAAAAATCAGACTTTATATGTGGACAAATCAGCCCCCGATCGATTTTTGAGGTATTGTTATACCTATATAAGCGGTGGTAAAGTAAAAAAAATGACGTTGTAAAAATGTAGATTGATAGATAGATTAATACTTTATTGCACATAAGAATTTTACATAGGAAAGGAAACATAGAATAAGTATCGCTCAGAGCGATCTCTTCCAGATAACCTAGGCGATAGAAGAATTATTAATAGGTTACCGGCAGTATAGTGCAGAAGAGTGAAAATGTACTATAAGGTACTTACTTACAATAAAAACATTTTGATTTGATTTGATTTATAAGCATAGACAATATAGAGATATAGATAAACATACAATTTATCTTTTATATGAATTCCTAAGAGATATAAATAGATATATATTATGTTTTAAAAAATGTTATAAAGATAGGATTTATTGTAGATAATATTCATTATTCGGAATACTTCTAGTACTTATAAGTATAACATTTTAATGTTGTAAATAAAAGAATTGTTAAATTATGAAAATTAGTTTTTAGGTAATATGTAAATTGGGAAAGCAGAATACTTACTTACTAGTACTTACTCCGCTGGCGCAGCGACCCGAAGTGGATCTTGGCCTCCGATACCAAAGAGCGCCATCGCTCTCTCTCGTGCACAGTCTCGAGCCAGTCAGGCGCCCGGAGCTCACGCAGATCCTTCTCCACTTCATCGCGCCAGCGGTATCTGGGACGTCCGACCGGACGTCGTCCGTTAGGGCGTCCCACATACGCTCGTTTACTTGCCCGATCCTCCCCCATCCTAGTGACGTGCCCGAGTCATCGGAGTCGAGCTGCTTTGGCGATGGCGGTCTTTGTTATCGGAGGCCAAGATCCACTTCGGGTCGCTGCGCCAGCGAAGTAAGTAAGTAAGTAAGTATTAGACATACGCTCGTTTAACTGCCCGATCCTCCATCCTAGTAACAGAAAGGGATTTAGAATATAGATACTTATTTGAAAAGCAAGGAAATTGATACCTTTGTATTACTCGTATATGTAAACTTTTAGAGGGATGAGGCTGAGCTGTGACACATCTGTCAATATAGAATCCATGTTGGGTCGCCGTTTGACTAAAATGTTTAGATGGGCTCATTGAAATTTTACGGTGTAACTGCATTTATAAATGTTTTCAACAATATGCCCTGAGTAAGAAACTGTAGTAGTGTGGGAGCGACAATCTGCGCAAGGTAATATAGTGTAAAATGTATTTTTACCGATTTTATAGGTAAGATTGCCTATTGATTGAATTATTAAACGTATTACGTATTATTACGCTAGAAATAGCAGATTTCTGCATGGCCCCAAAATGTCATACGTAAAACCTAAATTATAATCAAAAATCGGAGAAATATATGTATTTCATTTCATCAATTTTTGGGCAAACGTAGTGTGGAACGCTCCCCTGCTAAATGGAGCGACGATTTGCACAAGGTGGCTGACAGCGACTGGATGAGAAGAGCCGAAGATCGGGCTCAATGGCGCGCCCTGGGAGAGGCCTATGTCCAGCAGTGGACTAGAGGGGGCTGCTGATGATAAAAACTGTCGAAGGCATGACAAAATGCGGAGAGGGGAGACAATACTCACATTAATGTTAAATTCAACCGGTGAATTTAATTACCTACTCCATTGTTATTTTTTTAAAACCTTGTAAAATAAAACGAGCAGAAAAATTAATATTTCGGAGGAGAGGGCCGGTGATGAATGTCTGACGTCAGAAGGCTGCTCCCGCTACTAAGACATGACGGCTACATCAATCAATGTACTTTTATTACAGGTAAGGTAAGTGAATGTCGGAAGTGTGTCGACAGATGTTTTTTTTTTAATTTGAATGAAATAAAGAAAGAATTTATTACCAATACACACGTACAAACAATTAGGTATAGAAGATAAAAATAATATTAAACAAATATATTATAAAAATAAATAAACAAAAGTAATTAAGTTTGATGAAGGTGGTGTGCAGCACCGGAAAAAGAGGACTGCCTCAGCCTGTTGTCGCAGCGGATTTAGCACTGCGGCGCTGATTTTCAGGCATCACCTGTGTGACAGGGATCACTCCCTAATGATACACTACCGGAACATATAAATAACGGAAATATTAATAAACAGAAGAAAAATATTAGGAAACGAAGGAAGGTACTTAATTTTTAAATTGTATGTATGTAGGTATTATTGTGTAAAATAGAAAATAAATAAAAATAAAGCAAGCAATGAAGATGAAACTGAAGGAAGGATTATTATTTGTGATTTTCTAGGCTTTTTTTCTCTTTTTCTTACGTATTATAATCTTGTTACATATAATATTAGAAAGGACAATTATTTTTTTCATACATAATGTGCCTAAAATCCAGTAGTTAAAGAAATACACACATTCCCTTCATTGTGATACGACGGAATGAATATGAAATCTCTGTAATAAATATAAGTACTTACGTGTTTTTAACAGGCGAGATCGAGGTCAAATGCGGGTTTAGAAGTAAAAAAAAAAACCATTTGTTACTATTCCGTACAAAAAATCGGAATAGAATAAATTTACATTTTACATTTAAACAAAACGTAGAAAGTTTCCAATTTGCAGCGAAGTAAAAATTATTGTTTTTCTTGGAATTTAGTAAATAAAATAAGTTTTTAGGCAAGGTTGTTGGCGTAACTAGAAGATGCTTGAAATATTATTATCAATTAAAAATCACCTTACATAATACTAAACTCCATTGAAAGCTTAATTAACATTAAGTGAAACCCGATAATTATTTAATCATCATAGTGTAAATCTATCGAATAAAAGCTGGAGATAAAATTGCACACGTGAAACTCCGATATTAAAACGGATACGATCCGGATTTAATGAATCATTTTCCGAATATAACAGCAGAGGGGCGACGAAATTGATTCTGCCATTTGAAATTAAATAAAAGGTTATATAGTATCAACATCGGATCTGGCAGCAGTCTGCTACTCATATGAGAATCGGCTTTTATGGTGCTGCCAATTTCTTATTAAATAAATTCAAATTGGTATTAATTTCTTATAGTCCAGCGGTTAGCGGCCTTATTTCAGCCTGACCTTTGCAGATTAGCGTACTGTATTGCAATTTGGCACGATACATCCATAGCTTACTTTTAATAAGTGTTGCCACGCTGGCACCATTGCATTCGACCGCCATCTTGAAAAATATGTCACATTTATCATTTTTTTCAAATTTTTACGAAAATGGTTAGAAATACAATAAATTAGTCTATGGTGGATATGGTCCTTAATAAATTCTCTACAAAATGGTCATACATTATTTTTTGATGCTATGAATAGTTTAAAAATTACAGCTGGTCAATTGATTTTCCAATTTGGGATCAAGCAGAAATTTACTTTTTAATATTAAATTGTGCAAGAACTAAGCAAGAACCGAGAAAATTGTCAAAGAGCTATTTAATTAGCATATCCTGACTCTTGAATCAATAAATCTTAAAAGTAAGCTATGGGTGTGTACAACTATCGTACCAAATTGCAACCCAGTACGCCAATCTGCAAGGTATATACCGCGAACCGCGTAACTATGACGCTTGAAGCGTTAAAATGATATACCTAGGTACAATTTTTGTTATTTGGATACCTCGGTACCAAATCTTACGGCGAAAGGTGGGAACCATCTGTGATTGAAGGTGGACCCTCTGTCTACCCCCTCAGGAATTAAGGACGTGAGAGTTTATATGTATTATGTATGGTACCTCGGTGGGTCGCCAATTATTTGTTATGCCTTAATAGGCGTTAAAATGATATTAGATAGGTACACAATATTTCCAATATTTGTGACTTTCAAATTAATTAACTGTATTTTCGTCTGAAAACTAATGAAACAATTTTAGACTCTCACTTCAAACAAAGGTAAGTAAGTAACTACCAGACATTTCATTTAACGAGGCGAATCATGTTTCGTCTTTCAGAAGTTACAAAATGGAAGCTAATAATTATAGCAGGAGAACAGTCCTATGTTCTATGAGGTTTTTTATTGCTTCAGAGTTTCGATTACAACCTTGTATCATCGTGTACAGAAAATGTATTTTTTTTCGAACTTAGCAGTCACACTGCTTTTGTGTGTCCTCTATTATACTTACCGAGAGGAAACATACTTAATTGCAAGGCATAAGTCTCGTATCATCTCTATGTAAAGCTATGGCGTAGAAAGAATCAGCGGAGGTATTTTAATGAAGACTTAAGTTTAAGTCAAAGTTATCTTTATCATGACAAGAAGAGAGCTTTAAACGACTATACAATGCATTTTATGATTATCATAATTATCATATTTTGTACCTGAAAAGACCTGAAGTAGTTCTTCACTTTAAAATCTGACTATTTTACTAATACAGTTCTGCATGTTATTGTCTTTTCTAGAATAGTCGTAAGAGTCAAGAAGTTCAGAGAGTTCAGACAAGGCCATGCCAAGGTCCATTATGTTGTGTGGTGGTGTGGTGTACAAAAATAAAACGTGCCAAGGTTTCTGCAGCCGAGTGCTCTCCATGCTGCAAGTGGACACCTAACGAATTAAACCGCTGAATGGCTCTCAGGTTAATTTCGTGCGAGTTTGAGGCTTGTGAAAATATTTTCACGAGAATTTAATTTAACCAAAATTTTTCAGGAGGGTTGGTTGAAACCTATGACCAAATTATACTATGTTTATTTTATAATATACCCGCCTTTGACCTCTATTACACCCTGGTGGTAAGTGACGATGAGTTCGAAGATGGAGAACACGGGCTTAGTAAGTACTGACTTTTATATAAACACTGCTGAAACATCAACACCGAAGCAAAGACACTCGACGACAGAGTTTTCATAGAAGAGTGGTCGTTACACAGACAGACCCTGTTCGGGTCCTACGACCAGCAAGTTACTCGGATTAACTGTCTCGTACGAAGCTTATCTAATACTTACTTACTTACTCCGCTGGCGCAGCGACCCGAAGTGGATCTTGGCCTCCGATAACAAAGACCGCCATCGCCAAAGCAGCTCGACTCCGATGGCTCGGGCACGTCACTAGGATGGGGGAGGATCGGGCAAGTAAACGAGCGTATGTGGGACGCCCTAACGGACGACGTCCGGTCTGACGTCCCAGATACCGCTGGCGCGATGAAGTGGAGAAACATCTGCGTGAGCTCCGGGCGCCTGACTGGCTCGAGACTGCGCAGGAAGCTTATCTAATGGCGGTAGGGATATTTTAAATCCGTTCCATACAGGGAAAGGTTCGCAGGTCAAAACTTGTAATGTCACAGAAGAGGTCCACGGTGGACATCTTTGAATGGAACTAAGTAGCACCATGTAGAAAACCATACGAAAAACAAACATGAAATTACTTGTTTGTTTATTTATCATATGGACTGCTATCGAACGACATCAATGCTCTTCATGGCATGGCATGGCTCAGGTGAAATGTGCCACTAGCCACAAAATCTTATATATTTTATGCACTAGTGGTCACCCATCCTGGTTCTGATCTCGTCTAACGTGGCGTAATTTGCACAATTACTTTATGACCATGCTCGCATGTAGTAGAAAGGGTGAAGAAGTCGAGACGAAGTCATATAAGGCTCGATTGTGTGGTGTGGTGTGCAGAAATAAAACGTGCCAAGGTTTCTGCAGCCGAGTGCTCTCAAAGCAGCCAAGTGTGGACACTTTCGTATGTGCTTCGCGATTTTGAAATTTATCTTGCGAATTTAATAAAATCGTCATTTTTCAGTTACGAGAATATTTTTTTGCAAGGTATGGAAGGTGAGACAAAAAAAATAATGTCAGTTCCATACTGTTAGGTAAATAAATTGCTAGTGTCCTCACATTGAAAAATAAAACGGCAGAAACGTATAGAGCATTATTTGCGTCACAAGTTGTTGAAAAAATAGATAGAATTATGATGAACTCGGTAAAAGCACAGTGTAGACTCTGGAAGGCGCATCTAGGTAACGGAGTTTTTGAAACTTTATTAATTAAAATGAAGCCTGAAAAATTGTTTCATCCGACATTGGTGAGTTATTTCCATCCAAGTGAAAATGTAATTAGCCGTAAATGGATTAACAAATATAATGAATGATGCAGGTGTAAAATTTCAGAACTTTAATTTTAAATTATTTCGTAATAAAATAACTTTATTGGTATTAATTGCTGTGTGAAAAATAATTGAATCAACTCGAAACATTATCCTAAAGTAATAAGAATAAGTTTATTTGAGCGGTAAGATTTTATTTTATTATTTTAGCGAACTTAACAGCTTTCTACTTAAAACTACACACATATCATAAACATATACAGCCAATTATAAACTTGGACAAATTACAATTATTATTTTTTAAACCGAGGATAGAAATAAAAAGGTGGAAGAAAAAAAGACATATCACTATGCAAATTAAAAGAATCCCAGTGGAAATTGTCTGTCGCGTTGCTTATCTGTGAGGTTGTGTATATGTGAGTGTAGTGTGAGTGCGAGTGTGAGTGTAGTGTAGTGTGAGTGTGAGTGCAGTGTGAGTGTGAGTGTAAGATGACAAAGTATTCATAGTCCATATACTCGTACCGGCACTGTTTTCAAATACGTAAAATAGTACTGGAATGAAAAATGAAATAATACGAATCCATGAACTAAGAGCACTTCGATCGCGCAATTCATTTAAGCGCAGTATCTAGAGAACACACATTGGATATTCGAAAAAGCCTACTTCGAGGGCTGGCGTTTAGCCAAGTTGTGAGACCCGTCCAACATAATGTTATGTACCTATCTTCGCATCTGACGTTCACATTTGGGTCATAATAATATTTTATCTGTGGGACGTCGTCGAAATGCTGCATTTGAACGTTCCGAACCCTCGCTCTCACGGTCCAATGAGCCTGGAGTAAGTTATAGTGATACTTATTTATATTAGCAGGAATTTTTATTACCGGAAAACGATTTGCAGGTATTAGATTGCTTGTTTTCTTGCATAAAAATATGTTTTTGTAGATTTTAGTGATATAGTGTAAACATGTATTTTTATCGATTTTATAGGTAAGATTGCCTATTGATTGAATTATCAAACGTATTATGTATTAATACGCTAGAAATAGCAGATTTTTGCATGGCCCTAAAATGTCATACGTAACACCTAATTTATAACCAAAAATCGGAGAAATAAATGTATTTCATTTCATCAATTTTTGGGCAAACATAATGTGGAACGCTCCCTGCTAAATGGAGCGACGATTTGCACAAGCTGGCTAGCAACGACTGGATGAGAAGAGCCGAAGATCGGGCTCAATGGCGCGCCCTGGGAGAGGCCTATATCCAGCAGTGGATTAGAATGGGTTGCTGATGATGATGATGAATTATCAATATTAACTTCAATTATTGTTTACGTATATCAAAAATTATATTATCACAAAATCAATTAATGATCAATCTTTTAAATTAAACTGATACATTTATTAGAAAAAATTTGACTGTGATTGATCCTTATTAGACTTAAATACTTGTAGGATTTGGGGAACCATTCGGGGAGGGCGAAAATCAATACAGGGGTGTATTATTGTTGTTAAGGCCATCGCATATTTTACCAACTCGACGCGAACCCGGCACCAACTCAACACTGAGCAAAGCATTGAAATGTGAGCTTTATATCGTATAACATACAGTATGTTTTCAAAGTTCAAGTGAAGTAGTCGTCATTGATTGGTTAACGCGTTTTACAAAGATACTAATTCAAATTGAAATTGAAATCGTTTATTTAGCGCTGTAAACACCAGAATACATAAATCGCTTGCAATCGCAACGGAACTCAGTACAGGTCGGTTTATTTACGTTTTTCATCTCATCTCGTTGGCCCGACTTTACATTATGTAATCTGGTGAAAGCATATTTAAATCAATTATAAGTAGTTTCATAGAAATTTTCGTTTGTATGTGTTGCAAGTGGTAAGTAACAACTTTCTGACCTCCACTGTACTTATATAATTATTTTACCAAATCTATAATAAATTGTCAATTGCAGTGATTTCCCAGTTATCGCAGCCGTTGTCCATTGCATGTTACAGCTTTCGCCCACTCAGATTCAGTAAGTAAAACGACAATACATGGGTTTTACGAAAAGAGTTCAGACAAATAAGTGAAAAACTTTTTTCGTGTGGTCAATAACCAGCCGGCAGGGAATTATATGGCCTATTTAAATTACGGAAATATATTTACAGTATTTTAAATATGAAAACCTCAGAACCCGTTCGGATTAGGTTCCTAACAATGGAGTAGGATACAATGGTTCGCCTACGTAAACACGGTGCACCCTTCAAAATCCTAACGCATTGTTCTACTCAGTTACATTTTATGACAGCTTAAACCTTAAAACTAAACCGCATACATTCGCGAATTCGTTTGTGATTTTTATATTGTTTTTTCAGAGTACTCTGTCTGGATATTAAACACATGAGCTTTTTGCTGAATCGTGAAATAATTTTATTTTTTATTTACTACTAAACCCGTATTTGGCCTCGATCTCGCCTGATGGTAAGCGACGATGAGGTCGACGATGGAGCATGCGGGTCCAGTAAATGCCTATTCACTCTGGCCTTGAAGATCCCAAGGTTGTAGGTTTCGGGAAATACAGACGCCGGCAGGCTGTTCCATTCCTTAGCCGTTCGCATAATGAACGAAGAAGCAAATCGCTTCGTACGAGCAGATGGGATATCAACAACATAAGGATGGAACCCCTCCCCGCGCCTGGTAGTCCGAAGGCGGAATGGAGATGCTGGAATTAGGTCGTGCAATTCCGATGCGCACTCTCCGAAATGTATCCTATAAAATACCGATAGACAGGCAACCTTGCGCCGATGTTCCAGACTTTGCAGTCTAGCTTCCACCAGCGATTCGTCACCTATAAGGCGCTTAGCGCGTTTCTCCACTGAGTCAAGAGCAGCCAGTTGGTACTTAGCTGAGCCGTCCCACAGGTGGCAGCAGGGAATAATTTTATATTTTTGTTATACCTGCTCAAAAATGGTAATGCCTTTATAATATTATAGTAATGCATAATGTCAAAATTCAAAACAAAATAAATGAACTGGTAAAGCTCAACTGTATGAATTAACTCGATTACTTTTAAAAAAATATAAAAAACCATAACAGAAAAATATTTCTCATGTAACGATTTTTATTCTTCTAAAGTTGTAGCTCACAATAGGCTCTAAAGTTTTGGAATAAATTTCCCGATTTTCGTATAAATTTCTCAACTTTTAACAATTTGTTTGTATTGTTCTATTGTTATAGAATTTGTAATTGTGTTAGGTAGGCACCTCAACTTGTTGGAAATCTAATAATTCAAAGATTGGTATTTTACACTAATTAGGTACATACAAACATTATTTCTTGGTAAAAATATCTGATTTAATAAGAACACGTTGTAAAAAAGCAAGGAGCCCAAGGAGTTTTGTTAATTTTGGAAAAGTGAGGGAACAACAGGGTTCTGAAAATATCAATCGGTTTTGTTTGTTTATCGTACGGTCAGTGGCCAACTTATTAATTGTCAGAGTTGTTCAGGCCGCCCGTAGGCCTCTGACTTGGCTTAACGACTGCTGTCGAAACGAAAACAACCGGGACCGACTGCTTAACGTGCTCTCCAAAACACGGAGGAGCTCAGATGAAATATGCCACAAGCGGTCACCCATCCTGGTACCGACCGCGCCCAACGTTGCTTAACCTGCATGACTGCAACTAGGCTATGAGCTCCTCGGGTTATAATAATAAAACTAATAAGATTAAGAATAAGTTTATTTGTGCGGTAAGATGACAATGACAAAGTATTCATAGTCCATACACAAGTAAGAACTTAAGCATAGGTTATATTAAACTAAATAAAATTTGTGAGCAAAAGGTAACAATAAACGCTGACCTCCGAACTAGGCAGTTCCTGTATATAATACGTTTTAATGATTTAAAAATGAATTTCAAATACTTAATTCCGAAACAAATGTCTGAAAACAGACTGTAACGTGATTCCACTAAAATTCGGTATTCATATAAGGGTGGTCACCTTAATCTTTTCGTTTAGGGTCCGTGTCCGTACCCATATACATAGGGGACCCTCCGGAGGTAAGTGAGCGAAAGATAACAGGACTACCCTTTACGTCGGATTACCCTGGGCATCCAGATTAGAAAATACCGGAATGTAAGAGATGTCTGATGGTTTGAGAACAAGTTTGACGATGGTGGGATATTTTTAGAAGCCCAAGGAATATCTAAGATCAGTGCCTACCTACTAATGTGAAGACTATCTTATTATAGTATCCTAAACTGATTGGGTCTAGAAATACCCGTGACAAAAGAAAGTGTACCACCAAGGCAAACGAACTAATTATGTTTGCACAAAATTTTGGAGGTACGAGTGACCATTGAAACTCTTCCATCATTCTTTTCCATTCTACAATATACTATTTATCCATACTGAAGAAGTCCAATTGAAAATGAGTATTTTTATGAGGGCTGCACCACTGCCAAGTTACAGTCAGAGAAAGAAGGATCGAAAGAAAGAAAGAAGAAAGAAAGCGCACACATTCAAACAATTAGGTACAGAAGATAAAAATGATCATTTTTTGATTAACAACTACTATTTATCTACTACTTCATTTCTTCTAGAGATCATCGTCTCTTAATACTTCCTCGCATCTTTTCTGTACACCAATAAGAGATAACCAAACTAGATAATTCGGTTATTTTCATGTCACTTTATCGAAGTTCATTTAACACTAGCAAAAGTAATTTACAACATGTAAATGCAAAGTTGGCAGTAGTTTTATTTTCACTGTTTTCACGTCACACGGTTTTGGTTCTTATCTTATGATAATAGCCGGGAATAACCCCGGCGGCACTTCGACCCTTGATGATATTTCGTGCCTACCCCATTTTACACACTGGTCATCTCGGTGTGCAGGTTTCCTCATGATGTTTTCCTTCACCGTTAGAGAAGTCGGTAAACGGTAAACGTCGTATACGTAAGTCTTCGAAAAAGACGAAAAACTCATTGGTACATGGCACTGTACGGTTTCGAAACCCGAACCTCCCGCTTGGGAGCCCGGTGTCCTAGCCACTGTGCCACCGACACTCTGAGGTTTTGGTTACATATGACGAAACATTATTCCCAGTGTAACATGTCCTATCCGTTATCAAGGTCTGAATGTAGTTTACCTTACAACCATTTAAAACTTATAACAGTGAATGCCACCTCTAACTATGAAAATGATTTCGTACACTCCGTTTCTGAAACTTCGATTAAGGGATTAGCCCTTCAGTCTGGTTCGTTTCACCGACTGTAATAAATTAAATTTGAAACGTGGGTGCTGCCTTTCTGGGCGACCGTTGACATCACCAACTCCCTGTCCGAAAAGGGATTTGTCAAAATACGTATGTTACTTGACTAATGTCTTTGTTAAATCATTGCTGATTTTCTATAATGGTTTTAGAATAGTTTAATATACAAATATACTTTATTGCACTGCACCCGGGACAAAACAAAACATACAACATAAAGAGAGGTACAATATA
Source organism: Hofmannophila pseudospretella (assembly GCA_947369225.1). Classification (NCBI taxonomy): domain Eukaryota; kingdom Metazoa; phylum Arthropoda; class Insecta; order Lepidoptera; family Oecophoridae; genus Hofmannophila; species Hofmannophila pseudospretella. The sequence goes on from OX376324.1 coordinate 4,071,384, forward strand.
ATGTGCAGAAGGCGGCCTTATCGCTTTAAGCGATACAGGCAACCTTCAGAGAAAAATCATAAGATATATAATATACGGGTGCAAAAGGCGTATAAAATAGATACTACCCTCAAATAAATAAATAACAATAATAATTAAAAAATAAAAATGCAAACCTTTGCAAGCTGCAAAGCAGTAGTAATAATATTACGTAAATACTATAATATATACAGAAATATAATACTTAATATATAATCAAAAAATATAATAAATAAATATATAACACACATCATAAGCTAAAATGAAACTGCATTAGAACACATGGTTAGGCAGTGTATCCACACTGCAACTCGTAATGTTGACGAAGGAGATTTTTTAAATATTGTCAGTGATATAGGTACTTAGTTATAATACTTATAAAGCTTTTACATAGATACACAATTTTCGTGTAATATTTCTGGTCCTATGAGGCCTATGTCCTGGGCTGCTGCAAGAAGAACTAAGACCATATGGTCTTAGTTCTATGACATATTTACATATAGACATATGTTTAGGACCAGAAATCATCATCATCCGCAGCGGATGATGATGATTTCTGGTCCTAGACATATGGTCTTAGTTCTTCTTGCTCTTGTCGTCTGGTGTAGTTAGCGACGTTCAAAAAGTCTGAAATTCCTGCATTTGTAGCTATGGGATAAAAATAACGAGGCAAGTGTATACGGAAAAGCAAGATACGCAATTTTTCTGATTTTTTTAAACAACTAACTCTGAAACCGCTAATTTTTGGGTAGTTATTTTACAATTTTGACATTTATCCTGACGAATTGTAACAAAATCGTAGTTAGAACCCTACTAACTGTTCAAGTTCGGACATCGATAACTGGGAAACTCTGTATGCCGAGTATCATCATCATCAGCAGCCTACTCTAGTCCACTGCTGGACATAGGCCTCTCCCAAGGCGCGCCATTGAGCCCGATCTTCGGCTCTTCTCATCCAGTCGCTGCCAGCCACCTTGCGCAGATCGTCGCTCCATCTAGCAGGGGGGCGTCCCACACTACGTTTGCCCAAACGCGGTCTCCACTCCAGAATTCGTCTAACCCAGCGGTTGTCGGTTCTGCGACAGATGTGACCGGCCCACTGCCACTTCAGCTTGCTAATCTTATGAGCTATGTCGATAACTTTTGTTCTATGCCGGATCTCCTTATTTCGGATTCGATCCAGCAGAGATACTCCGAGCATAGCTCTTTCCATAGCACGCTGAGCGACTTTCAATACCGAGTATGCTCTACTGAAATTTCTTACTGTTTCACCCTTGATTGTTGTCACATAAAAGTTAGGTATTTCATTCATTTCGGTGCAGAGATGAATCGGTATTTATTAACCATTTGTTACAAAGTTTCAGTATATTTAACTTGTATTGAAGGATTCATCGTTACACTCGTTAGAGATAGATAGATAGAACCACTTTATTGTACACAAATACAGGAAAAGTAAAAACTACAGGAATAATATATATGTACAAAGGCGGCCTATCGCTTAAAGCGATCTCTTCCGGGCAACCTCTGAAGTTAACTGGACATTAAAGAGATTAGCGACAGTGTAGTGTGAAGATAAGATAGAGATTCATAAGTTACTCGTATCATTGTTATTCTCGGACTAATGCCAAAGAAGTAGATAGATATGACAGGACCGTTACTGTAAACATTGACGTAAAAATAAATGATTGAAACATTGCCATCATCGGCATTGAATCGATATCCTTGCAATAAAGAAACAGCCGGCATGAAATTGAAAACGCAATTTGAGTAATCGCCTAAATTTTCATGTCAGTGTTCATCCGCTAGAATTTATAGTCTGGCCGCTTAAAATAATGACCCTGAGTCGAGACGTCAGAACTTGTTGAGTTACGAGCTGTTTACTCGGACTTGCGAGCTTTGTTTCGAAAAAATGAAATTGCACAGCTATTACGAAATTATTATCCGAACAAAGTAAAGTAAAGTAAAATACACTTTATTGCACAAATATAAAACAAAAAACATGAGATAGAAAAGTAAATAGTGAAGTACAATTTAGGCGGCCTTATCGCTAAGAGCGATCTCAAAAGCGATCAATAAATGTATGCTTTCTTTAAAATAAGTAACTATAGATGACTGTGACTTACTTATTACAAGAAATGCAATGAGAAGGAGGTCTAATTAAAGTAGGAAAAACTGCCGCTGTAAAATAAGCAGCTGAAATTATAAGTGAAGCACATATAGAAGTCACCCCAAGTTACTGTACCACTAGTGGGTCAAATTAGTGGGGCCACGAGTCGTAACCTCAATAAACGCTTCAACATATTTAGACAAGAGAAAATTGTAAACGTGGGCATTTTTGACACATGTGTGGGTACAAAGTAACAATTAACAAAATATAAGATCCTTGTTCGAAAGAGACGGTTCAGATGGCGGTGTAGTTTCACTGTGTCTTGAATAAGAAAGTAAAGAAAGATTGTTGAGTTAATAATTCAGATTATTGTAAGAAGCTAAGTGAAAAGTGAGAAGATTACTACTAATTGGTCTGAGCTTACTAAAGAAGGCTCAGGGTTCCAAACCTTACTAATCTTACAATTAATTCATTGCGTACTTAATTTGAATTAAATAAGGAGTTACATGACAAATAAAGAAACGAATTGTATCTGTCAATAGTGAGATCATTTCGATTGTCAACTTGCTTCTAGTTCTGGATCCACGTTTTCTCACGATTTGTCTTTGATCACCGACGACGCAAATCCGGCTGTTACTGAACGCTTTTAAATTACTTACTTTTTGACTGCTGAACTGAACGCCTTTGATTTCCCAAATTTCCCATAGTGAAATATTAAGATACCATGTCTGCAGACGATTTACAAAGAAATGCTTTCAGCGTTGTAATTTCTTCTGCTCTATCTGTGTTTGTCTTTACAATGAACTTTTTTAATTTAATCAGAAATTTTCTTCGGTTAATACTGTGTTAACCTAATTTTTTTTAGTGCACCAATCAATCGAAAAACTAATTTTAGATCCTTCTAAAATTAGTTTTTCGATATCTCAACTAACATAAGAGATATTAATGGTTAAAGTTAGTGTTGGACAGATGCTTTGTCCCTTTCTATCAAAACAGTCCTTTATATGCAACCAGGACCTGCTTGTATGGTGGTATTGAACAGTTACGTCACAAAACTTATTGCTGTTTCTTTCTATCGTTCTGATTTTTGATTGCCTGTAGCTATTTTATTTTTCAACGAATTTTAATTCTGTTTTCACATTTGACCATCAATTTATGACTATTTTTCATTTTTAAGAAATGCTTTTAATATTTGATACTTGGCAACTACCGTGTTGTGGGACATTGTTTATTCTACAATCATCCTACCAATAGTAGTTACTACACGAATCAATTCACAACCGTTCACATATGGATCGTATCCAGACGATTATTGCTATATGATCTATACGATTTGACTTTACAAGTAATCAGACTATTATCCACATTTCATAACTCATAACTTGCAATCAATACCTGTAATACCTGTATAGGTATCGTAATTAAAGATTTGACATAAAATACAATAAAGTTCATTTTCAAATTTATTACGATATTTAATGGAATTTAATAATTACTTAGAAAAGTTACTCAATAACCAAAGAGATCGTCAATGGTATCATTGTGATCATAGTGCAGTTCAAACCCTAATCAAATTAGTAAAATCTGTTAATTAGAAACGGTATAGTATTTCGCTGGAAACGGTCAATAGAAATGGAAACGAGTGGCAAAGTTGATCATTAACCCTGGCAACACCGCCAGCCGTCATCGTCATCGGCTGAGAGCTCTCGTACCCCTCCCGCATCCCGCGTCCCGTCCCGGTGACCCGCTTTCTGGCACTTTGACGATTGACTTTCAGCTAAGGGTGCTTACTTTTACTAAGCTTGGATATGTGTGAATTTTTATATGAAATCGATTTTAAAATATGGTCGTTTCTCTACTTTCGTACTACTTATTTTTATTTGTCACCGAACCACTTGAAGTCGACGCACGAGTTATCATATTCATAGGTTTGTAATAGTGGATTACGCCTATTAGAATATTATACTATGTTCGGACATTATAATTTCCTTATAAGTGGGTATACTATAATATCCGCGACACGCGGGCGTGCGAGTGGTAAGAGACTCTCGGTCGGCTGCCATCTTGCCCCGACCACATTAAATCAATGGCGGACAATTAAAAATTCGGTTTATGTGGTTTTTCTCAATATTTCTCGACAATTTCCTTCGATTTATGTGTTATTATATGTGAACTATGTTTGTGTAATAAATTGGCTAACTAAAACTTTGTGGTTAGTGAGAAAACTGATGTGCACTGTTGAACACCACGTGGCCTAGCTCCTTTCCATGAGACGTAGCTCAAATCCGATCAAGGTGAGTGGTATACGCCTTATAAGTCTATTGTAATGCCTGGAAACGCCTAACAGAAGAACCAGATCAGCTCCATCCACTGTCTATCGAAGTCTATTAAATATACTTGGTCCTCCGAGCGCGAATTGGTTTTTCGTCAAAAGTTAGGTCGTTTGTAGGTAATCTGTAGAAGTTTCGGGATTCTAATCAATTTATTGGGCTAGTTACAATGTATTTCAATCGGTTTTAAATAGTACATAACGGTAGATTTAGTAATTTTCATCGGTTTTTGAGGTTATCGGTTATCGGTTCACATTATTTTTCGGTTAGGTTTCGGTTATAACGGTTATTCGGTAATAGTTAACTGCTATTTTCTTTACTTACGAGGTTCTGTTAACAAGGTAAAATGGATAAATCTTTTAAATGTAAGTTAAAAAGAAGTCAGCCAGTGGAAAAGAAGGTAAAGGATGTCAAGCCTTTCTCCTTTAAGGAGCTAGGTCAGTTGGGCTGATGGTTTGGGGGGAATTGCACAGAACTTCAAGTTCAAGGAGTCGGTGCAAGTTCTGCAACTCTCGTCTTATCCCCGCTGTAAATACTCGTCGAGACACCCCGAGACAGTCCGAGGACAAGGCGGCGAGGTATGGCAAAAACGAGGCGTGAGCCATCATGTACACCCTCATCCTCGGTCTGTCTCAGGGTGTCTCGGCGGGTGTGTACAGCGGGCATAAGAATTAGATGAAGGATGTCAATTTTGAATTATTATTCCGAAATTTATGGAGGTCGGACGATGACGCTGATAGGGTGAAGAAGTATAAACATAGGGGCTATCCATAAATTACATCACACGCTTCGTGACGTCAAATGCGTAAATCTAAAAGAATAATATAAAGGAATGGGTTCAAAAATCATGAAATTTATGGATGGCCCCTAGGGACTAAGCCACCTCTTTTCATAAATATTATCCTCAAGACTGGATTGCTTTGAACTACCACTATTGGTACTGTTTAGACTAACCCAATGAATAACCGTCAACTATTTGAAGCCGGCGATCAAAAAAGGAGAAGTTCTCAATTCGACGTATAATTTTGTAAAAAGATTGTTTTCATAACTTTGCTAATAAAAAAGTTTGTTGTGGTTACTTTCTTAATTCCGTTGAGCCCAAAATACTTCAAATATTAATATTAACATGCTTTTCTTACAAACCGAATTACTTGCATCCTTAAAATGAAATGATCGATCTGCTTTAAAAATATTTTCTTGGCAAGTTTAAGGTTTATTTTACAAACAACTCCGGTCTGTAATAAAACAAAGGCTTGCAAAATTTAGTTACTTTAATAATATTTTGACTTGGAAAGTCCAGTAATTTAATTATTCATTTTCGATTTGAAATTTAGTTTAGGAATTACTAATTTGTATTGTTTTCTGGTTTGGTGAAGGGTTGCTACTTGCAACTTCTTCTTCTTCTTCAATTCTTTTTAGGTTAAGAATATAATTTGTAATTTGCTTGCCCAGAAAGTGCGACGGAATCCCGACTTCCAAGATACAGGTTTTCGACCTAGTTTGTAAGTCGGAGGTCCTTTTTTTGTGTGCCCTGTATAAGTATATACACTTTTTCATTTTTTTAATTATTTTTATTATCGATACTAATTTGACATTTATCATCAATAATGTCATAATAATAACCAGCCAAAGGATCTTTGGGCCCGTTTACATTTTAATAATAATAACAGTTTATTAATAATAATTATATTAATTTAAATACTGACTCAAAAAGGGCCTTTACGTTCTGGGCCCATGTAAGTAAGTAAGTAAGTACTATGTTTATTTCACACACAGCAATGACCGAAACAGTTATAATTATAAAAATAATTATGTAGTCAAAGGTCAATCATGTCTGATGGTCTGCTGTTGTTGTGAAAAGGGCCTCAACTCAGCTTATTGCTGCAAACAAGAATGCCTACAGCGCTGGTATTCTGTTGGACCATGGCTGTCTAGTGTCTATATCGCAGCCCGATTGTATAATCAGCCGTTTTACATAAAGGCTAGCCTAGCCATTTTACAAAACGGCGCCGTTACGTTATGTTGTCGTTCAGCCGGATTGACACTGCGTTACGTTCTACAATATGGCTGCCCGCGTTTAGTCTGAATCTAAAATGGCTATATTACAGCCATATTGTATAATTAGTCAATGATTTCCAGTGTTTCGCGGTATTTCCCGATGATACTCAATGTTTCCTGGTGAGTTGCGTGATTGCCTGTAGTTTGTGCTGATATGTAGTTGATAATTTCAACAAAATATTTTCTACACTCGACGCCGTGTTTGTTGTTATGATTAAGCAGATACACGATCGGTAAAAATTGGTACTAAATTCTACAATCCGCCGTCTCGTCTCAAATCACGCTTTTATACAAAAAAGCCAAACGTTGACCCGCCGGATTGTAGAACGCAAAATGTTTATACAATCGGGCGTGTTAACGTTCTATCCTTATGTAAAGCGGCTAAACATCGTTCAGCTGTAATACAAAACGGCGGATTATACAATCGGGCTGCGACATCTACACGCAAGCCCTTTTAAAGGACCCTTAGGGCCCGTGAATTCTAGAAAGAGTAATATAATAATAATCATACTAATTCGTCAATTTGTCCTCAGTTTCATGTTAAATTCTATTTTTACGTTCATTACGATTGCCTCATTTACGTTCATTAGGATTGCCTCATCGTAATATAATTTACCCTGGTCATATTAAACCTTTAGGTTCAAACCTTGACCGTAGCCTCTAGGGGCTGTACCGTACCCTACCTGTGTAACTAACTCTACCGGAACGTGGTTGTACTTATACTCACTATGAAATCCCAAATGTCTAATTTTTCCTTCTAATTATTTCAATTCAACGTAATTCAGAGGTTATTTACCATTTCTTCTTCTTCTAAGTCGTATTCCTCATTGCTAACGGTCGTGATCATTCTGAGGACTATCTTGGCAGATTTAATGGGGTGGTTTGCTATTTCCTTCTCCATTTCACACACTGCTTATCTCAGTGTGCAGGTTTCCTTACGATGTTTTCCTTCACCGTCAGAGCAGTCGATAAATGTACGTAAGTCTCTCGAAAAAACCGAAAAACTCATTGGTACATGACATTGCATGGTTTCGAACTCGGACCTCCCAGCATAGGAGTCCGACGCTAATTTACCATTTATTACGGTATAATTGTTAATTTATACCGACGTGCGGTTTATATTTTATCGTTTGTTGACAATGTCGTACAAGTAAAACAAACAAAAAAATATAAGTAAGAAATCATTTGTTTGACGTTAGCGCAACGTCTTGACATGACGTCTTTTTCTCGATTCTTTCGAAAAGTTCGATGGGAGCGGAAAAGCCTTGGACATGCCATCATGGCATGTCCAAGGCTTTTCCGCTCCCAGGCATACGTTGATTGAATTTTACTATGTTAAATAAAATTATACCATATTACTTTTATTTTACTAAATTTACTGTGTATTAAGTAATAGTAACCTTTTTCATATCTTCACACTACACTGTCGCTAATCTCTTTAATGTCCAATTAACTTCAGATGTTGCCTGGAAGAGATCGTTTTGAGCGATAACGCCGCCTTTGTACATATCGTGCTACAATTCCTGTAGTTTTTACTTTTCCTGTATTTGTGTACAATAAAGTGTTTCTATCTATCTATGTTAATAGTTCCTTCGATGTATAGGCTCAATGTTAATCTCTATCTCAGAACACAGTAACTTTATGTTATCTTAACTTTTTTGAACACAGTTAGGTTGTTACATAAATGTCAGAAAAGCATCTCTTCAACGTGAATATTCGTGGTGTGGTAGGGACAGACGGGTCTTTGTCCTTACGATAAGCACACTGCAACGAAAGTGAAACGCAAGCGAAAAGAAAACGAACCGAAAGCACAGAAATTATCTTACCGAAAATTAGATTCATTTGGTTTCTGCCCGCTTAGAAACCAAATGAATCTAATTTTCGGTAAGATAATTTCTGTGCTTTCGGTTCGTTTTCTTTTCGCTTGCGCTACAGTGTGCTAAAGAGCTAACAGACATACTATAATATATTGTTATTTAATATTATTTTCTTTTGACGAAGAATTCAAAAACCTTTCTTGTCATTTCATAAAAACAAACACATTCATACAACACAACACGCACACACTGTTGCTTTCTTCGTCCGTGCAGTCACTGAGGGTCAACTGGAAATCAGCGCTGTGGCTTACCTCGGCATTATGCTGAGCTGGTGGATACCCTTTTTGGCACTGTACCACACCGGATGTTTTGTGCTGCATGTATTAATCTTTGTATACTTCTGTATTGTGTTCTATATTCTGGTGTTTATAGTGCTAAATAAACGATTTCAATTTCAATTTTTCAATTTCAGACTAGCTATTATTTTAGCGTAATATTCCGAACATACTTAGTTGGTTCTATCTCAGCTGTTTGTTAACCGGTTAGAATACCATCTAATTCTAATTAATTCTAAGAACGGGACCCTGCACAGCACATTTGTCAGATAAGCATATTATCTTCAACGTGAACGTTTATCATGATAAAGACGGAGCATAAGAATAAATTGACCTTGTTATATAATGTAATGTAATAACGGACTTATTTCCGCAACTCGACGTCTTAAGCGCCTATTTTGCGTGTGGTGGAAACTACTACTCATCGTGCCACCCCAACTTCGCCAGAAACTCCAGCAGTCCTTTAATGTCCTGTAGGACTTCGGGAAGTGATCCTGGGGTGCCAAGGCTTCCCGCCCGGTAGGCGGTCACCTCACTGCACTCCAAGAGCACGTGGGCGACCGTCTCCTCTGCCTCCATGCAAGCTCTGCACAAGGGGCTGTCTGTGATGCCTATATTAAAGAGGTGTCTATTGAGTGGACTATGTCTGGTTATTATCCCGGTTACCTTCCGTAATTTGACTCTGCTGAGCTGCAGGATCTGTCTAGTGAGCCTTCGGCAAGGCTTCCCGAGACTGCCTGCAGTCCACGACCTTGGCCCAGCTAGAGTTCTGTATATCCTTCGTGCGTTGGTGCAGCGACGTCTTTATCCAGCAGAAGGGCAGGGGTATGAGGGGCTCTGGGCCCTCTGCAACCATCTCCGATGCTCTTCTCGCCAGTTCGTCCGCTGTGTCATTGCCTCGAGAATTACTGTGTCCCTTGATCCACTGAAGGGTGACCTTGATGTGACTACCTACCTTATTCAATTATATATTATATATAAATTGACCTTACAAACTAATTAACTGACGAATACATAATACTGTGCAATTTAAGTAGGTAAAGAATTTTTTTATGCCTCTAGGTAGGACATTAAAAATCTAGGTTAGTACCAGGGCACTAAACCTTTTCTGTCATTTATAAAAATGCTCTAAATATGCTAGACAGTCACAAATCAGCCGGCATACCGCTCGCTATTATTTCAGCGTAATATTCCGAGCATTTTAGTTGTTTCCAGCCCGGCAGTTTGTTGTAGGGTTGCGTTCAGTGACACATAAATGTCAGTTTCGCGTGACGCGCGCTATGAGCTACCGACAGAGACAGGGGATTATCCGATTTGTATTGCGGGACGGTATTCGCTCACATTATGGGCTTTTTAATTACGGCATTTTCGTGATGGTACGTTTAGGGTTTAGGGGATTCGGTTTTGCGTTCGTGTTGTGGTGATAGAAAACAAAAGCGGGTTGCTTTGTCACATTGAAAGTATCTGACAAGGATAAGAAATAAAGTACAAATATAAATAAATTTATTATGCAACTTAAATTAATTACAAAAGGTGGTTGATGCTCTAGAATCTAAATCCCGCACTAGGATACCCTGTGTCGCGGGATTTAGGTTCTTCTATGTAGGTACAATTTTGATATATAAATTATAATAAAAATTCGTATACAATTTTAAATTAACATAAGATACTAAGGTGTAAGCACGGCCGCTAGAGTGAAAGAGTGTGTGTATGTGTGCGTATTGGTGAGGGGGTGTGGAAAGATGAGGGTTTGTGGAAAGGTGAGGTTTTTTTTAAATTTACTACTTAACCCGCATTTGACCTCGATCTCGCCTGATGGTAAGCGACAATGAGATCGACGATGGAGCATGCGGGTCCAGTAAATGCCTATTCACTCTGGCCTTGAAGATCCCAAGGTTGTAGGTTTCGGGAAATACAGACGCCGGCAGGCTGTTCCATTCCTTAGCCGTTTGCATAATGAACGAAGAAGCAAATCGCTCGGATGTATGGGGGTGTGTGTTTGTTGAGGGTGAGAGTGATGGTGCGTGTTAGGGTTTGTGAGAGTGTGTGGGCGTGTGACTGCATGACTTGACATGACTGCATGAAAGTACTTTAAACATTCCTCAGATTTTTTTTCATACAATTGTTCGTTAAATTGACGACAAGAATTGACCATTAATTACATAACACTTGTTTAACAAATTGTATTAAGGCGAAATGATTATCTACAATTTAAAATTGAAGAGGACTCTCTCGATGGTCGAACAGGTCTGATAAATGAGAGCGTAGTGCCTCTCCCAGACCATGGATTAGAGCATGCTCCATGCTTACACCACGCACCATGCGTGTTTGTCCACATGCACGAGAGGTGATTTATTTGAGACCAACTAGAGGGCAATTGACGTGGCTCTGGCATAAATGGAAGTTCAACTCGTGATGACATTGACTCGTCAGGAAAAGAAGGTCGTACATGACTTAATTACGACTCTGTATATAAGCGTAATAATCCTGTCAAGCCATCAAATTTCTCCCCGAAAATTTGTAAACAGCTCATTCAGGCGAACGCTGAACGCGTCCCGACAATTAAGTTGAAAAATGTTCGCGCTGCCTAATCGAAGGCCGGCGCGGCGCAAATAGGGTTGGATTAACCCTAAAATTGAAATATCGGCGTTTTATAGATACTTAACAGTGTACTTTTAGGTTATACATATAAAATTGAACAAAAATGTTCATTTACGATTTTGGCTCTAGAGGTATCAACAGTAAACTTACGTACTTTTTTATGAAGAAACATGACACTCTTTCCATTTCAGTGGCCCTATTATACCGAATAACCCCCCTTCCACTCCTTCATATACCCCTAGTTAAATCTACAAGCATCCATGCCATATGTTACCAAATTGTTACACACATGATTTATGTAATCCGGCCGATCGTGTCGTGTAAATCAATCAATGACGTCTCCGATGACGTCACACAGCATCTGTGACCCTCGGGCTCATTAATTAGGTCCAACTTTCACTTAAAGTGGGGAAAAAACAAGTAGAAGTTTAATAGAGGCGAAATTAGGAACTTTAGTTAGAGAGTTTTTAACGACAATCCGCTTACGCACGTTTGTAAAGTGACTTTCAGCTGGGTTGTTTTTGTCCTGTAAAGTATTGTTCATTTTATTTTATTGGTTATTTTATTGACTTCCATGACTGGTTATCAATGTCTGTGTTGTATATATGGTATATGATACGGTATTATGGTTCCCATTTGAAAAAGTAAATTAATTATTTTTTTCGCGAATAATAGACCAATTTTTGAGAGGTTCTTCCCGATACAAGTTGGTCATGTTTTGCGACTTAAAATCTTTATATATTGAGATAGGATATTATATATTAGACAACGTGTGTCTAATTAATTGTCTTAGTGTTGTCGTGACAATCTATACTTTGATGTATGCAACTAATTAATGATTGTGTCATATGAATCAATGAATCAATCAGTGACGTCAGTCCACATTTCAAAGATCGTAGAACATCTGTGACTCGACACTGTCAATAAATAGGTTAAGTTAGTCTCACTAACAGTCAGTAATAGCTATAAAACCATAATTAAAACAAATGTTTGAAAGAGTTCTGGTTTTAAAACAACTTGTTATTTAAAGAATACCTAAAATAGATTTACAGTAAGAATGCTGATGATACATTAACAGCTTGAAAAAGCTGTGATTGAACCAAAATTCACAATTAGTTTTTGTATAAATCTTAGTATTACCTAATTATTTAATCTTATCTGTGTTACAGCAGTTTGGCTTTGAGAAATAAGCTGATAAAACTTCTACACGAAAGATAATTTAAATTTTCTATTTAAATATCTATTTTATATTAAATTCAAAGTACTACTTAATAATGTCTCTCAAATTAATTGATTTTAGCCATGCCAATAAAACTAACTTTCAACAGATTAATTAATCGATTTTCAGGCGCTAAGAGCTTACTAATCGAACCAATATAATAGGAATAGGCCCTTTCATGTAATTGATTTCATTACACGAACGTCGACACAATAACGGGTGCTAGCTTAGCATTTTCCTTAGACGTAATATAACCGTTGCAAATTTCAATATTGGAACTAATCAATCAAGAGTGCTGTGAAAATGAGCAAGAGGCGTGTGCCCCATTTATCAAACAGCCTGTTGACGAAACTTGAGTCTTGAGACATGGGGGGAAGGCAGAGGTGATGGGCGAATTTACATAAAATTATAGCTTTGAATGCTCAGTCGGACTAGTTACGGAGGAACCAGAGGTCCTCTAGCCTATAATTAATCCCAAAACTCTAACGCAGCACTAAATATAGTGCCCAAGTTACAACTACTTTTTGTTTTTAACCCCCGATCGACCGATATAACGAGAAAGGGGTGTTATAAAGTTTGACGTATGTGTCAGTTGCATCATAACTCAACAATCAATAATCCGATTTGGAACCGGGTGTTTAATTATCAGAGAAGATTACCTAGTTATCTATGGGATGAAGCACTGGCTCCCAAGACACAGGCTCGCCTAGTTTGGGAGTAAGGGGATAACAATACCCTGACTCCGATTACAAGTTTTGTCATGTTTTCAATAAAGATTATCTTATTTTACTTCTTAGCTTCTGCTAAGAAGCCATGTCTGTTAAAAATGGGGCCAGTGCTTTCCATGATTTTGGAGTATCCTTGATGTCAGATGGGATTTCTGGATCGGTAATAGGTAGATGGTTGGGCTCAAATCGAAACAACTTTTTAATCCATCTCGTTCACTCTCATAGACACGGACATAATAAAATATGTGTGAGGGTAACAACACATCGAACGTGGCAGAACGTCCCGCTCAGGACCACAAATATTTCTGACGGGTAATATTAATATTCAAACAGCCCTTTGAGTTTCGCATGGATGGAAATATTACTCGTAAGTATATTACACTTAGATACTCAATTGTATCTAAATGTGGATCTATATATGCGTAGATTCATAAACGACACTTCTTTCCCTTCATTTATAAGTTAGTAGCAGTAAATATTATTATTTGCCGAAATACATTAAGATCTTATTAAAATATATAGGTAGTATCACTGAGCACTACATATTATACGTGGTAACTAGTAGCAACATATCTTTCCAGGTGTGCAAATATTTATTTGAAAAATTGGATTAATGATTAAAATAATTTTTATTGAAACAGTTTCTAAAATAACTTGACTGAAATTCTTACCTACAAGTTTAATTATAGATCAGCTGTAACTTTCCCGATTTAATATCAAAACATGTCGCTACTCTGTATCGAAGTTATAATATGACTTGAGAAAGTTTCAAGTACTCCACTTATGTAAGTTATGTTTTACTAAGCTTCTCATTTATTAGGTACTTCACTTGTTGTGAATAGTTGTTTTGCTTCTTACTTAAACCTGTGATAAGGCAGATAGGTACCAGGTTATATTCCAATACATATTATTAACTACAATTTTGTTTGGATTTTATTTCAGCAACATTAAACTTCCAGTTAATGAGTAATACTTTTTTATATAATTCCAATGTTTATTTCCTTTTTCTTGGACAAATGTAAGGTAGATGTGACCGGACCGGATAATTATTTTGCGGCCACCTGCTTTTTTCGTATTTTGTCGTCAAGTGACAGCTGTCACCCCACTGCGTCCCAGTCGCACGACACCCGCCGCGTAGACCTCATGCATTTTGTCGCGATCGCAAATCAATAACGTTTTATTTTGAGAGTTGTAATCAAGGATCATTTTCATCATCAGCTGTGCTCATTACCGTTATCCTCACCCGCTGATTCGTCACCATCATCGGGACGACGACCCTGAAGAACGGAATCAAAATACCTAAGTGGTTTTAAATCGTTATCTGCGACCGTTACGTTCTAACTACATTCTGTCCAACTTATTCTTTAAAAATTTCATACAATCCACTATTCTTTCCTTCGCAGCTTAAGACTTATATTTCAGTAACGGTGGGTGGAATACCACCTGTAACCACTTTCTACAAAACGATTTATAACCCTTTTCTAATTTATTTCTAAAAGTGTGTAAAAAGGTTAATCTATTAAAACTTTAGATCCTGGGCAACGTAGTACAGTTTGAATTTTATTAATATAAAAATTCTCCAGTCAGTTATCAGAATTAATTTTATGACATCCAAGCATGGGACATGCGAAAAATCGTTACTTTCTTGTAAGGAAATAATTGTAAAACTAAATCTTTCAGCGATATCTATATTTTTTTGCAAAATAAAATAATTTAGTCCCCTTGCTTGCTAAAAATAAATAGTTTGAAACCATAAATACGCTAAATGATTTTAAAATTGCCATCAAAGTTGTGGGACATGCTAAAAACGCCATGTGCATGTTTCAAAAAATCCGATCCGAAACGATATCTTATCATATCTTATGATAGGGGTCGGGAATAACCCCAGCGGCACTTGCCTACCCCATTTTACACACTGGTCATCTCAGTGTGCAGGTTTCCTCACGATGTTTTCCTTCACCGTTAGAGTAGTCAGTAAATGTACGTAATTCTTAGAAAAATACGATAAACTCATGGGTACATGGCACTGCACGATTTCGATCCCGGACCCGCATGGTCCGGTGTCCTAGCCACTGTGCCACCGACGCGCGCGACGCTCTAAACGATATCTTAATTCGTAACAGTTTGCCAAGTCTTTCCATTTTAATCTTTCCATTTTAAACATTCGAAGCGTTGACTTGGCGAACTCAATCCGCCATTTCTCAGCGTAACTGCCTCCAAGGGCCGAAGGACCTTTCCTCAAATGAAAAGATCCTAATCTCACTTTTTATCCAATTCTTTACAATCCAGTTAGGATTGCCCTTGGTTAAAAGGGCAATTGCTTGAAGCTGCTTCGGGGAAAACACGCTGGGTTTTTATTTGATTCAATTCGACGGAATGGATGATATTGTAGTTTATGGACATGCCAAGTCCGACATAAGGATTTATGTTGTGACGTTATCGTCCAAATAGCCTTTGTACCTATAAAATGGTTTAGTGTTAATGAATATTTCTCGGTTTTTGTTTTAGATGTGGATGTAAGAGTTATACCGGAGAGTCGGTGGCCTAGTGGCCAGGACACCGGACTCCCAGCGGGAGGTCCGGGTTCGAAACCGTGCAGTGGCATGTACCAATGAGTTTTTTGTATTTTTCGAAGACTTACGTACGTTTACCGACTGCTCTATCGGTGAAGGAAAACATCGCGAGGAAACCTGCACACTGAGATGACCAGAGTGTAAAATGGTGTAGGCATAAAAGATACTCAAAGGTCGAAATGGTAGTTGTAGTAGGCCTGGGGTTATTCCCGGCCCCCTATCATAAGATAAGATAAGATAAAGAGTCATTTCGTAACACTAATATAGGCTACCGAATTTATGGTACTTACCTACATACTTTACTGTGTATTAAGTAATAGTAACCTATTTCATATCTTCACACTACACTGTCGCTATTCTGTTTAATGACCAATTAACTTCAGAGGTTGCCTGGAAGAGATTGCTTTAAGCGATAAGGCCGCCTTTGTACATATCGTGCTACTATTCCTGTAGTTTTTACGTTACTATTGACGGCACATGTTTTCAAAAATCCCATGCGTAAGGGCCTAAGGTGGAGGTACATCGGGTCGTCTCGCTCTAACCTATATTCGAGTACCCGTTTCGCGGAAAGGACTTAGCCGTCCGCAAAAATTACCATACTTTTAATAGGTTTGGTAATTTTTATAAATTGTCAAATTCACCGATTACTCAGTCATAGCATTTGTTGCTCTCTGCATATTACAATTATTGCCAACTCAGATGAAGGAAGTTAAACATAACAATATTTTAGTTTTATGAAAGAGTTCAGGCAAAATATTAAGAGGTAATAAACGTAGGCGAACAATCATAGTAATGTTTCCCTCCAATTTCGCAGTAGAGCTTCTTCTATCGAAACTGTTGTAGGAAACAAAAGACGAACGATCAACTAAATATCCATCATATTTTCCCTAACTAGATTCGATAAATACCACTAGAGACAGAGTACCAATAGAGACAGCGCAACAGAATGGCAGTAAAAAGATATTTTTATGTGTAAAAAATCCCTCTTTCGGCGTAGTTTGCAGAAAAAGTAATTTTCCTTAAATTGAGTCGCTCGGGCACAGGTTAATGGCAGGTCGTATCGAATTGAATCCTGGACCATTTGACAGAATGAGCAATCCCCCTGAATCATTACATGCGAGTGTGTGTGTCAGATACCTGTCTCCGCTGACAAAATAAAAAAGATATTACGTCCTTTCTATAGGTCCGTAACTATACATACCTAGTGTACAGCCGCAGTCTGAAAGCACATTTAAATCAATTTAGTACTTTTACAGAAATTTGCGATTGTGCATTGGTAACCACTTTCATGCCTATGTCCAGCAGTGGACTAGGGTAGGCTGCTGATGATGATGATGATGAACCACTTTCATGACACAATGGTAAATGTATAGTGACACACATGATGCCTACAGCTATTCAAGGCGAGTGAAAAATTCAGCCAAACGATGCACAAACCCACATTAGTTCAGCGGTTAGTGGCCTTATTACAGCCTGACCTTGCAGATTGGCGTACTGGGTTGCAATTTGGTACGATAGTTACACACAACCATTAGCTTATATAACACATATCCAAACCACGCCGACGCGTGCACACGTGCAACATCTAAATAATAGGGTCGTATTTTATTAGCGGCTAATATTTCTAGGGTGTCATATTTCTAGGTTATAACTTATAACTATAACAAAAAAAAAATTTTATCTTTTAATATTTTTGAGTAAAACGACAATTTTTTTTTCTTCTGCAAATGAATGAATTATTGCTATTCTAATACTGAAATAAGAAGTCCGAATGAAACTCGTTTCATTCATAACGACATTAATGAATTTATGCCACCATGGTGCATAATAATGCGGTTTATTTTTCTTTAGTATTGAAAATTTAAAGTAACAGGGTTATTTTTTCGTGTAAAGTAGTACAAATGACCAGCACATACCCCCTCCAAATATTTGCTTCTAATAAAAAAGGACGTTATATACAGTCCACCGTCGCTAAAAGTCATGTTATTAAATAACTGAACGGTATAATGTTGTGGTGTATGTATTTTGTCCTATACATTGGGCTAACTAAAGCGAAGATCACATCGTGATCTCATAACATTTTCACTAATAGATTTTCATGTCACGAATGGATGAATCTTTCCTGAAAAACTCACTCAACAAAATCTTTTCTATCCTAACCTCACTATTGAATCGCGTAGAATCTTTCGAGCCATCAGCTGCTACACCTAACCCTTAATCTTCGTCCTCATAAATCAAATTTAATGTTCAAAACATATTTACGTATCTTTCTTCCCATTCACAGTCAACCCCCGAAATTTTTCATGCGTCGTCTTACCGCCCAATTCCGTCAAAGCGTGGGTCAGCCGGTGTCACGTCCCGCAAAGATGTCTGCGGGTAAATTAATGACGTCACATCACTCAGATATCATTCACTATGCCACGTACGACTGGATATATGGGACAGATATGTCTGCGCCAGTAAGCGACAAAGGAAATGACGGAGCGCTACAGGGTTAAGAATTTCAAACGATGTTACTGTGAATATTTTCGTGGTTTCGTGGAAGGTGTATTCAGGGTGTTTCTTGAGAAATTTCCCACATGATTGCACAGATCCTTGATCATTTTCGTACCCTTGATCTTATTCTCTGTAAAGATACCGGTACAGATACACCTATTATGAATATGATACTTATAAATCATATACAATCAAATTTAATTTCAGTTTTATTAGCCCAAATACAAATGATTGAAAATTTGACATTTAGCGATTTTGTAGACTCCACGGTAATTTTTCATGAACAACTTTAAATTACATGAAATTTCTTGCTCTTGATCTTATTATCTGTAAATATACCAGTAAAGATATACCTATTATGAATATGATACTTATAAATCATATACAATCAAATTTAATTTCAGTTTTATTAGCCCAAATACAAATGATTGAAAATTTGACATTTAGCGATTTTGTAAACTCCACGGTAATTTTTCATGAACAACAAAACATTTAAAAAAAAAAGATGTCTTAAATACATATTAAAAATGGACTTATTTCAATTCCAAACCTAAGAATCTATAGACCCGGAACAAAATAAACGTTGAAACGATTAATTCAGACGCCCTCCCTAACAATGTTCCGTTTTGTATCAACAGCTTTTTTTAGCACTCCTTTTCATTGTTTGCTTCGAATCCGCAAGATAAATGGCTCCTTGGATTAATGACTCCATGTCTGCCCCGAGCAGGGCTGACAAATGCTAAGAATTTGTCCGATCTAGTCACACTATAGGAGCGATGGTGAGCTAGAAATTATTGCTGGTAATAAAAATTGTGGATACGAGGTTACGGATGACAAGGTAAATTATGACGTATGTGCACGCCTGACTTGGCAATTTGTTTGGTTTTTTTATGTTTTCATTTTAAAAAAAATAGTCTTATTAATTTAAGCGGGTATTTGGAATTACGTTACTTTTGCGTCAGAAATACAGTGTGTTTTGCTGCGAAATATAATATGTAAGGTCTACGTACGAGTAGACTGTTTTTTTTTTCAAGATCCCTTTCTGTGCATGCGTTTTGGCCTATTCGTTTGTGCCGTTTTGTGCCGGCCATAAAGATTAGCACCACCCCAACTCTTCCCGTGGGTGTCGTACGAGGCGACTAAGGGTCTTGGTGGATACTTTTCTACACCTAGTAGTCGGCGATAGGCTCGCCACCTATCACGCTTGTCCACCAAATCTTACGGCGAAAAGTTGGAACTGTCTATGATAAAGGTGGTTCCTCTGTCTACTCCCTCAGGGGATAATGGATGTGGGAGTTAGGTATGTATGTATGTAAGTATGTATGTTTTGGCGTATTGAAATTTGAATGATACGTGTATAATGATCTAAGTAGTAGGTATTGTGTTATTTTTGGTTAAGCATCATGAAAACGTTCTCTATTTTATTTTGTGTATGCTATTATTAATATAGGTCAATCTCAATATACTTACAGGATTTTAAGTCACAAACCAAGAGCTCATTCAACCTCGAAAAAAATTGGTCTATTTTCGAAAAATATTTTGCATCCTGCTCTTTCTTAAAGTACATATGCGGATCGGACACATTGTTCTACACATAATAATGTCTTTGAATGTAAAGTATAAGCAGCAGGCTACAAGTTTCCTTCAGTGGATCAATTTCAAAAGAAAACTCACTTGTCCACGCTTCCGATTCCTAAGGACCGGACCTTTCTGAAATCGAAAGATGTAATCTTTCCCATTTAATTCCGACTTCAACTTTCAACCATTGCCTTTGTGCTCCGAACGCCAGGATCGGCCATAGAAGGCTGTATGGCCTTAAATTGTTTGCTACAAAGAAAACTAGTATGTCGCAGGCTTTACTGCAGATTACTTCGAATAAAGCTTCGGATTTCTTTTAACTTTGGTGAAAATAAAGTTAGAAAAGTTTTTGAGGAATTTCTTTGAGACTAGTATAGTGAATTAAATGAGATGTTAAAGGAGTTTTGGTCACAAAATAAAAGGAATGTTCGATCTTTACTTTCTAAAATGTTTTAGATTATTTTTAAACTAGATAGAACAAAAAACTAGATAAAATGAAACTAATAAATTACCATCGTACAAGAGCAAATATTTTATATATTATACGAGCAAGTCCTTAGGTAAGTAGTACTCACCTAAATACTCGTATTCAAATGTGATAGTTTCCTATTTTCTCTGTAGTGTAGATAGCGACTTTTTGTTTAACCCTGCAACCGCTGGAAAGCTCCCAGCTCCCACAT
The DNA here is from genome assembly GCA_947369225.1 of Hofmannophila pseudospretella. Lineage (NCBI taxonomy): Eukaryota > Metazoa > Arthropoda > Insecta > Lepidoptera > Oecophoridae > Hofmannophila > Hofmannophila pseudospretella. The sequence goes on from OX376324.1 coordinate 4,091,924, forward strand.
AAAAGCTCTGGTGATAAAAAGCCCGCATGTTTCGATTCGCGGTTTCTATCAAAAGCTATTTTGAACAGGGGTTTCGTCCTTTACCAGCGACTAAATATTAGTCGTATCGAACATACCTAACAAATAATTAACGTGTTTTGTCTGAGATTCGTCTTTTATCTAGAATTTTTCCTAACAAATTGTACAAATTGCCAATTACCAAATAAAGACACAAAACACACAACGATGTAACACAAAATGTAATAAAATTTAATATTAGTATACCTATAGGTGAAGGAAATCGTGAGTAAACCTACCAGTGTTTGAAATAGCGAATTAAATGACCAATGACAAACCAAACTACCCCATGGAAGTGGTTCTATATGGTTAATTCCATAGAATTACCGTGAACCTATTCGACAAGAAGAAGATAGATTAGTTTTTTACCTTTTATTTAAATGCAGTGAATTTTTTGCCTTCTCATTTAATAATTTTCACTTATTCCATTGGAAAAGGTACAAGATGGAATGCAGTGGAACTGCGTCGCACGGAACTTAATTTTAAAACAGCAAGAAGCAAAACAAGTTTTCAAATTCCAACCTCTAAAAGCTGAGCAGATTGTTGAAAAACCATGCACTGCGAGCAAAGAATGTGAAAATTAGCACACGTATTTAGGACATCCAAAGGATCATTAATTTGAAGATTAGAGCCCACGCAGATAACCTCTCCTCTGCGATGGGGAGGGGGTCAAATGGTCCCACCTCCGCGCTCCATTAAAAAAATTATAATGACATCGTTCCGCCTACCAGGTAATTTTTGGTGTCGATTTTGTATAAATAAAGGATGACTAATTCAATTTTGAAACAATATCTTCCCTTGAAGTAATTCGAGAAAATTAAAAATGTTTTAAATTGACAACAAAAATTTCGATCTGTTATCGTCGATAACGTTAAAAGTAATGCAAATTTAGTTACATAAAAATACTATTATAAAGCCACATTATTCTAGATTTAAAAAGATAAACTCTAAATATCATTATCGCACAATAAGTACGTAAAAAAATTGTATTAAGTGTCACGCGGAAGAGGTTTTCCATAGTAAGACCCGCGTGAAACGCTCCATACAAAAAAAACTAACATAATATAAAAACCATCAGTGGTGACCTGCGTGGGGTCTAATCTTCAAAACGATCCTTTGGGTGTCCTAAATATGTGAAAAATTTTCATATTCTTTGCTCGAAATGCACGTTTCATTATGAAGCTGTGTAATATCCGATTAAACTATAATAACGAAGAAAAGAAGACACGAAAAGCTCAAAGAATTAGGAAAGCATGGAGAGATCTGTAAATCGCCGGCCGTTACACCTAAACGAGCGATTTTCTCCCAAGAGTGGCAATAAAATCACAAGAAAATCTCGTCAGTCTTATTAAAGGGACCCTCTTGGTCATTACTCTGTTTTGGCGGAAAATTAAATGAGTTCACTGTCTTTTGTATGTGACATTTGGACCGGGTTTACGGCGAAAAGCTGCAGATAAGCCGGGTATTTTGTTTCTTGTGTTTGGTGTTTTGGGTTTAGAAATGAATGCTTTGATCGGATTTGTCATGACTTTCGTTGGTTTAAGTGGTGAAAAGGTGAAAACTATTATGAAGAAACCTGAACACTGAAATAACCGATTTTACATAACTTATCTAGCGCAATTCCAACTAATTTGGTTGGTTCCAACCAAACTCAAATGGATTTAATTTTTATTTTTTAAATTCATTTTTTATACAGTATATAATACAATAATATCTTAAATGTATACCGCCAAACTGCTTAGCAGTTTATCGGCGGACATGTTGCCCACTTATTATAAATAATCATTAGATTTTTATACTTACTTACATAATATAATTGCACATCGCAAATATAAAGATTCACAAGTGCATGGGTAATTTCATGATTCTGAGATCATAAACCAAAACACCTTGTTACCTACCGTCAAACTACAAACGGGCATTTTCATAAATGCCTCGTAAAGTACCTTAGGTTAAATTAGGTACCATAACAATTAACACATTATAGATCTATAATATTAACTAACCTAATATATAATTCCCTACTATTAACTAACACGCACCGACTTCTGCATAGAAATAGAAACCGGTCAGGTGTACAGCATTCATACCTAAGTATGTATAGGTATAATACTCTGCATTCCATCCATCGATACATGAATAACACTTCTGGTGTCAATTTAACAATTAAACATACTACTGGAACCTGGTAAAAGTTCTAAATAAACCATTGTTCTATTATTTTTTAATCTGTGCCTATCTGTGGAAGTAGAGTCATGACCAGAGGTCTTTGTTTGACAGCGAATGTGGAAGTCTTTAGCCAACGCACATTATCGGAGTGGAGGCGCTGCGTTTTACTTGGATAACAATGTAAACTAAACCTTAACGTCTTTAAAATAAGGTTCAAATGACATGCTAATGTCAAGCGCCTCAGGCGGTCGGAACCGCGGAATCCCAGTCTAGCTCGTATTTTAGAGACTTTAAGGTTTAGTTTCAATTGTTATCGAAGAAAGTCGCTGTGCCTCTACTCTTCTAATGAAGGTTGGGCCTATATCTAGCCTGACTTTGCAGGTACACAAGCGTTATTATTTTGAACTTCAACTTATGCCAAAAGTAGGTCAAATAAAATACACTCAAAATATTAAAATACCTCCAACAAACTCCAAGCATGATTTGCGTAGCGAAACAAAAAAATCCGCATACCCGATTCCGACTACGATACGCGCGTAAAGGAATACCGTACGAATACCGTTACGAAACGAGCTCTTAAGTATGGAGCAATAGCTGAAGCGAAATAAAAATGACATCCATATGATCCATAAATGGCATCTGTAGTGCAGAGAGCTGATTTACAAGAAAGTAAGTAAGTAAGTAAGTAAGTATTACGTTTATTTCACACACAGCAATGACCGAAACAGTTATAATTATGATAAAATAATTATGTAGTCAAAGGTAAACATATTGAAATCATGTCTGATGGTCTGCTGCTGTTGTGAAAAGGGCCTCAACTCAGCTTATTGCTGCAGACAAGTCGTATAAATATGTGGGCATCCTAACTCTGTACAACTAGACGGGCGCGTACAGTAGATTGACCAATCACGCGATGACGTGCTGCTCGCGGTAAACAGCAGCCGCAAGTTTATATCAAAATCGTATTGTAGTGTAGTCCGTTTGTTGCCAGATTTACAGCGTTATCTTTCCATACTTACGAATTCATTGGTAACGAAATAATGTACATCCTATAACTACTGAAGGCACGAAATAAAATCCATTGGAAACGTTAGATCGGATAAGTACGGTTGTGATTCTTTACTGGCAGCGAGAAAAGTTCCGACCCTTCGGATTCCTTGGGCCATTTGACACGCAATTTTACGAGCACGTTTCAATAAAAGGAATTCATGAACGCTGTATTGTTGGATGAACGGCTTTGGACTAAGGACGGTTTAAGTGAAACGGCGATCTCATAGAAATTTGTTATTTAGGGTCACGCAGAGCAAAATGAAGACATGAGATATACTTACGTATATTTTTTTATACAGTGAAAGCAGAAAAGGAACGAAACCCTTCAGAAAAGTTTAATCTACTGGTTTAGGATGTTATAATTTTGTTGTAGAATTAAACTGTGTTCTTAGAAAATGAAAATGATATTTATTGCCATATTAACCAATAAATACAATTAATATGTGTGTAAGTTACTCGTACGCTAAATCACACAAATTAAACAAAAATAATTAAACTAACATTTAAAAAAATCAATACAGATGACAACACGAGTACGCTCAGCATGTGCTGACACCTGAGTGAAGGTAAAAAAAAAGATAAAAGTAAAGGTAATTGAAACATTACCCAATTACTTTACATTTTTGCTAACGATACTTCTTCAATTATTGATCTACTAACAAAAAATTAAGTTTCTCTAAATCTTCTTCTTATATCAAAATGGCGGTCGTAAATGAATTGTCTCAGGGGTAAATGCTACGGTGTCGTCGAGCTTTTACCCCTAGGTTTTAGGCTAGGACACCGGACTCCCATGCGGGAGGTCCGGTTCGAAACCGTGCAGTGGCATGTACCAATGAGTTTTTTGTATTTTTCGAAGACTTACGTACGTTTACCGACTGCTCTAAAAGTGAATGAAAACATCGTGAGGAAACCTGCACACTGAGATGACCAGTGTGTAAAATGGGGTAGACACAAAAGATCCTCAAGGGTCGAAGTGCCGCTGGGATTATTCCCGGCCCCCTATCATAAGATAAGGTAAAAGCTACCCGGCTGATTCAGCACAGAGTCATACCACCAGAAGAAAGATTACCCCACGTGTTAGAGTTAGAGGATTACATTATAAGATCAAAATGTCTTTGAAGTTAGTGAGATCGTCCTCCAACAACATTTACATTTAATCATCAAAGGAAAAGCGATTCCTCTTCACTCGCGTTTTTTTCGCGAGCGGTTCATGAGTTTTTTAGCTCCTCCTTTAAAGTATAACGATCAAAGACCATAGAAATAGGGAGATGCAAAGAGATTCAGTGTAAATGTACATTGAGGCAAACACACTGCACTAGTGTGCATTAATAACACTCATGTCGTACTCATGTCGCACTCGTACGGAAATACAATATCTGTATTTGGTAAAAGCATAAAGTAACGATCGCGCACCCGCCCCTAGGGAATGATATAATTTTTTCTTTCATCCAAGGGTAAAAGTGTAAATGAGATAGCGAAATTTTGAAGACGAGAATGATGAGCAATGGTGGTGGCATAATTTGATTTTTAATGTTATTTCGGCTTCATTAAAAAGTTAGAATAAGTAAACAATGTACCTATAAAACGGAATTAATATTTTACAGGACAAAAATTACGCGATTTGTTCTTCACATAAGTATTTTCTTAAGGATAATGTGTTAGGTTGGAAGAACAGTGGGTCTATGACACACAGTGTGACGGTGTACTCTATCGATGATTACACCACATAATATTTGTTATTTTTAGTCATACCAAATAATCTTTGTCGTGAATTCGTTGACATCGTAGGAATCTTAGAATGCCATAAATTATCTAAGTTTTTCCATGGTCTGAGATAACGACACTCAATTCTGAAGATCCCTCCGTGTTGCTTTTGAGCTTCGTTATAACGTCTCCCATTTCTGGTGATTTAACGAAATAACCTCGCACTGTTTTCCTTCAAATTTTATTCGTGTTAGAGGAAACCGCGAAAGATCTCATGAAGGGTTTCAGTGAAGCTGTTTTTTAATGTTTTGGGGAAATGTATCGCGTTTAAATATCTTAATAAGAATAATTTATTTTTCACTGTAAAAAGTATTAAAGGATTTTCTTCCAACTGGAAGAAATTAGTCACCAACAATACTCACAAAATCCTAGTGTACGAGATACATAGAGATAGTGTACAAAATCCTTGTGTACCAACTGGTACCAGATGTCTATATTTTAATTTGCATAAAAGAAAGTAAAAAGTACATTTTAATTCAATACTTACATGACATCTGTTTTTAGAGCTATGACCATACTTATGACCCTTCAGGGCGACTTGGGCCACTTCCTAACTTGTCAATTCCAAAGTTGACCACTTCCTATTTCGTCCACTCCTATAACGTCCTTTTCCTAAATTGTCATTTTTCAAATCCTAAATCGTCCACTTCCTAAAAAGTCCATTCCTAATTCGTCCACTACCTAAAAAGTCCATTCCCCATTCGTCTATTTAGTCTTAGTATGCATATGAATGAATGAATGAATACTCTTTATTGCACAAAATTAGTATGATACAATGCGTACAAAACGATTAATACAATCTAGGCGGTCTTATCGCTATAAACGATCTCTTCCAGACAACCTTCTGGTGAAGTAATTTTGGTGGAAAAAGGTAGGTTGTGCACCGTTTACAATAATATATATATAATATACCCATACAAATAAATATATTATATCTCCCTCCGGCTCGGACCCCTCCCTTGGGCCAATTCCTAATCCCTCGCCTAACAAATAACCCTTCTTACATGGCTAATCGAAAGAAAACAACTAATATTTAAATATTTTTAACTTAGAAATTGACAAGTTAGGAAGTGGCCCAAGTCGCCATGAAGGTTTATGACCACAGGGAACTATAAATATTTATGACGTAGATTACGAGTATGTACGTAGAATGAAACGTGTATTCTTAGGACACAACCTGCAACTGACTATAAGTGTGTAAAGTAGCAGATAAATAAAGCTATTCTGTTCTCTGAGTTGTGGTTAAAATATAATTACAACCGTCAACCGCACAGGGTACTTACCACACATGCTCATAAATCCTCAGAAATACTCACTCGTATTGTTCCAGCGGGCAGTCATGTGAGATTAATAGTGAAAACGGTTGGTCCTGTGCGCGGTGCATCTGTAGAGTTCAAATTATGGTCACAAATTTCAATTTTGTGACCACAAAATGCTGCTTTTCAAATCTCAATATGCTTTTAAACCAAGTATATTTTTATAATTGGAATTTACGAAATATGTTACTTAATATCAGAAATAATAGTTAGATATAGCGAAACCTTAATATGCTTTTGCCAGTTCAGATTTTTGTAATTAGATATTTTTTTTCTCATTATTTAGATCGATATTGTTTTTTAATGTTTTAGGTGTAGATGTATAGTGTTAGTTTACATTTTAATTCAAATGTAATTTTTGACATTTCCAATTCGAATTTTTGATTTTAAACTTGTTGATTCTAGAGGTAGATATTTTTGAAGTGAAAACTTCTCACCTTGCGCTCTTTCTGAACAGTGAACCAAACTGAACCGTCACGCTCGAGTCGGTGACGCTGAATCGGGTATACTCGGCTCCATTCGACATCAAGCGCGCTCGGGTCGGTGACGCTGAATCGCGTATGCTCGGCTCTAGTGCTTTGCGTGTTTTTTTGTTGTTGTAAGTTTTCACTTTTATAGTGTGGTCATAAGCACATACCTAATTAATTATTTTGTATTTCAATTTTTTTTAGTTCTTATTTATGTTACAATTATTTACAATAGTTTATCTACTTTATGTGTTACAAATTCAGTAATCCAATGGCACTGATAATTATTTTTTTTCGATTCTAGTGATTTGTGGCTCGTGGCCAGTCTCTAGTGTTCACTAAATCCTAAATCACTGCGCGTAACTCAGACGCATCCGACAATACCAAAACGTTCCGTTCATGTCATAACTGAAATAATGTCTGCAATAATTTATGTGATCGTCAAATTTTGGTTATTGATGTAAAAAAATTGTTGGTTATTGGTTATTGATATTAAAAAATAGATACTTTTAATTTTGTTGAGGTTTATTTCATGAAAAGTCTATTTACTTATTGAAAGGTTTTTATATTGATTTCAAGAAAACTAAGTAAATCAGCATAGCGATTCCAGCGGGGCAACGCCGCCAGCATCCTTAGTACCCTACCACACGGTCCTAATCTAAGTAATTTTATAAGTTACATTTATTTTTTATTTGTGTACATTAAAGACTTATTATTTGTTAAATTCACATGTTACATCAAATAAATATTACATCTCCATTAAAAAAATAGTAAATAATATAAAAGTTCTTTGGTTTCAAACAAAAATCTTAAAATTCCGGAGCCAGCGCTATGAGCGCTACTAGACGGACTTCTGTGATTTTAAGACTAGGACATTTAATGTCAAGAACATTTACTTCCTGTAATAATAACTATTTTCTGGGAATTTTAGTTCTACGGTGCTTTTTATTACTTAAGTAAGTAGTTACCTGTACAATAACAATACAATACAAATATTCTTTTATACACAGAACAAAAATACAGAACAGAAGAAAAGATACATAATACAAATACAATTCGCGGCCTTATAGCTTAAAGCTATTTCTTCCAGACAACCTTTGGATGATGGAGTTTTTGTAAAAAAATACCAAGTAACAAAAATACAACAATTATAGGTACTTAATAAATAATAATGTTTAAAATACATAAATAGGTAGGTATACTTAGATATTTATAATATTAATACATACAGTATGTAAACTAACTGATGAAAGATATTTTATGGGATGAAAGTACCCATGAATATGAGCAACTTTCACGAAAAAAATATTCGTAATTCACCAAAAAAAAATTGGGCCTATTCATACAAATCGATTGGTCACGTGACTAACCAATGTATGGGAAGTCGTCATTTTTTAATGCAAATTTCAATTATTTTATGTAAAATGTTTTTTTTTTTTTTTACACTAAACCCGCATTTGACCTCGATCTCGCCTGATGGTAAGCGACGATGATGTCGACGATGGAGCATGCGGGTCCAGTAAATGCCTATTCACTCTGGCCTTGAAGATCCAAAGGTTGTAGGTTTCGGGAAATACAGATTCTTTATATTCATGGGTGCTTTCATCCCATAAAATATCTTTCTTCAGTTAGTTTACATACTGTATAATATATAATAATATGTATACATGATATAAGGAAAAAGCTAACAGATAAACACAATACAATCTATAGGATTTAATTACACATAACCACGTTGCTGTTCGTAGTGGTGACGCAAGTAATTTTAACATAACGATCAACAACAAAAGAAACCGAATTTTTATGCGTCTAACATATTTTATAGGTAAACACTTCTCGTTTCGCCTTTTTAAACAAAATGGCAGTAGCCCTAAAAACAAAGATCAAAAGAGTAATTATTATACCAACGGACTTTAATGAATACTACAAAGCCTCAGTTTGGAACGGCTTCGGTGAAAAAGTCAACATTGTTCCAGAATTTTAAATAAATTGATACAAAAGGTACACACCTGTAAGGACCGTGGAAACTCAATTTAACGGTTTTCCTTTAGAAAATACTACGCAATAAAGGAAATGTAGGTATGCTAGAAATGTACCTATTCATAAATCGTACATAGTTATCACTACATCTTTTTCTTCTTAGTCCATATTCTCAGATCGTGATCATTCTGGATATATGCACATAGAACGAGTTTCTTTTAATTTTTTAATGAGATGGTTTGTTATTACCTTCCCTATTGTACACTAGTTATCTCAGTGTGAAGGTTTCCTCACGATGTCCTTCACCGTTAGTGCTGTCGATGAATTCACAAGTTTTTTAAAATACTCACTATAGTACACGGCCTTGATTTCGAACCCGAACCTCCCGAATGAGAGTTCGGCGTCCTAGCCACTACGCCGCCGATTTTCACTATTGCTCACTATATAGCGATAAGTAATGCGAGAATTAATAAACCGGCTGGTAGAAAATTACTTAAACTAATTGAATATGTGCCGTGTCGTGCCGGCCATAAAGAATAGCACTACCCCAACTCTTCCCGTGGGTGTCTTTTTGTGGATACTATATTCTACAGTCTACACCTAGTAGACGGCGATAGGCTCGCCACCTATCACGTTTATCCACCAAATCTTACGGCGAAAAGTGGAACTGCCTATGATGAAGGTTGTTCCTCTGTCGGGGATTATGAAGAGTGAGAGTTATGCGATAATTATATAATGTTGAATGTTTAATAGTATAAAATAAACATCATAACTTAAATTGTAATCTTAATTTGTAATTCTGGAATCTGAATATTTGATTGACACTTAACATTGTAAAGTGGTCAATGTGTGTACCTATGTAATCTCCACGACACAGGCAACGTCTAGTGTGGAGGTTATAGTTTAATGTGAAATGTTAATTAATATATAGTAAAGGAATATTTTTTTTCAATATTTTTGATATATTTTTTCAATTTTCAATTGAATATGTAATTTACGCACATAATTGTGCATCAAAATTCTAAAATCGAATACGAAACCCTATGACTATGACATGCGAGTAATTACGAGTAGGTATATTCATTCACTCCATGAATTAATCTACCAATACAATCTGCTTATGTTTGTATAACATGATAATCACACTAACAATACCTAGAGGCCGTCAAAAGCAGACTGTCCGCTTTGGATAATATTATGACGACGTGCATTATGGCCTTGATCCAGCGGAGTGGTGAAATTATCACATACTATTGTATATTTCATGTCTATAACAAGTGCGGCCTCTGGTCGTCAGATGAATTCTGAGTCTGTTAAGGTACGTTCAAACTAGGAACCGATGTTTTTTTTTGTTTTATCTTTCGGACCAGTCACGGTGATACGATCAGAAAGTATACTGAATACCCCAAAAGCAAATTTCCTGAAGCAAATAGCGAAGGTTCTTTCTTGCTTTTGTAATTCAAGAAACAATATAGTGGCATAAAATATGGAAGGAAATAGTTTTTACGCCGTTCTCTTTGGCACTGGCACTTTTTATGCCATATTATTATTGAATTAATTATTAGGAAAATATTGTACGGTTTACCGGTACTATACCGGTATTTTTCAGTCCCTGGTTCAGGCCAAGTTTCACTGTTTTGTGGCTCTTTAATTTTGGTTGCGAATTCAGTATGATGCTGGAAACTAGACTGGATTAACAAAGCCCATCTCCGTTTACTAAGGATTTTCTGTGCAATTTTCTGTGCAATGTATAATTTTTGCCTTGTGTTATTTTTGTTTTCACTATTTTCACCTTTCAGAAAGAGTTAGATGATTTTGGTTTACTTTTACTCTTTTTCTTTTCTTCCGCGGGTAAGTTTTTCTCAGCCTGGTGGTTTTAAAGCTGTTCAAATGCTGAAAAACACAAAATAATTAAAATGACATCCGTGACATCCGTATAACGTTTCGTTTTCGAGTCTGGTGTTTGGATTTGTTTATATTTGTATATTTCTGAATCAAATAACAAATAAATGACCTAACAACTGTCTCATTACACAAAAATCGTTAAAGAACCTTCAACTTGATAAAGGTCTCTTCTCTATGCTAGAGGTCTAGCTGGAAGAAATCTCTATTTTAGAGATAAGCTCTACCTGTGTACGTCAAATTTCTTGTAGTTTTTCTTTTGTAATTTATGTGTGTGCAAATAATATATAATTTATAAACTTCATAGTCCCATACCTTGATAGTCCCATAGTTCATAAATTTGAGAGAATATTGTGATATCAACACCACATGGCTGGGTTCAAACATATTGTGGCAGGACGATGACAATTTCCTCAGCTTTCAGCGCTGTCCATAGTTTCCTGTTCGCTCTTATCTGTCCGTACCTTTATATGCGCCAACCGCTTACGATTAAGCTGCAAAAACGGTGGGCGATAATAGTGTCATGATTTCTCTTTTTTATAGCGAGTGTTTTGGTAGAAAGTACGGTGTTAACTTCGCTTTAGTTTCTAGAGACTATATTGTTTATGTGAGAGTTGATTTTTATACGCTAGTGCTACTTTTACAGAGGAAATTAAAACAGTTATTTTTTTTTATATATGGCGTAAGGGGGGAAAGTCAGCAAATACTGCGCTGTACCAAATATGCAGCGCTGTTTTTCATTTCACCCCTTATCCCAAAATGTTAGTGGCAGCGATGGTGAAGTCGGTAATAAAAAAAAATTAAAATATAAAAATCAAAAAGTCATCAATTTATATCAAATTGTTGCAACCATTGCACATAAATCGGACTACTATAGCGCCGAACAATGACGTGACGAGCCACGAAGTTGACCCATAGGTCATATGTTTTCATACATTTGACATATCAGTGCTGGACTAATGTATGGGAAAATGTTCAAATTGCATGCGCGAACTGGCAGACGAAGTTTCCTTATAAAACTTCTCTAGCGAGCAATCTACATAGGGGTGAATTTCGAAATCTTTGGTTGCAACCAAAGGAAACGTATTGTAAAACAAAAGACGAACTTATACAACTTATACTTATACAATATATACAGTATATTATAATATATACAATATATTATTACCTTATACAATATATAATATATACAGTATAACTTATACAATGGTCGAAATTTAAAAAAAAACTACTAACTCAATTAATGATGAGATCACGTATTAAGACATGTCAACATTTAAAAAAATATTACATTTTTTTATGGTATAAAGAGATGCTTCATCGCATGTAACAAAAACGCGGGCTTGCCCAGTACCCACACCACCCTCTCCGCCTCACCGAGGAACACCTCACACAGGTCACTTGATGATAAGTGGTCACCTCACTATACTACTTTTATAATGAAGAATGCCTCATGTGCCGATAATTACGCTGGCTCTATTAACTTTCAAACAGAAAAACAGCACTGCAAGCTTTGTTGCTTTGCAGCAGAAATAGGTTAACCGACGTAACACCATGACCGCTCCACCTGGTTCAGTATCAATTTAGATTCAATTTCATATTTAATTATGATCGATACTGTGCAATAATGTTATAAGTCTACTTCTGTTTATGAGACGTAGACACGGTTGACAGCTGTTAGGTGTTGTTATGCAATAAACAAATAAACTCCTCAGGCTGACTCTGCATAGAGTCTATACCATCTATCTCGACTCTTAGTATCATTACTTTCACTGTACAAGTCATGATGACTTCATAAAATAATGAAATCATGGAAAGAGTCGCTACACAAAGCTACATCATAGTTTAATCATATTTCACGACGCCATACTCCGAGCGTGAGTTATAAATATAAAATCAGGAGTGAGAGGTTTTCCTTGGTATCGTGGAAATAACAAATGATTCGTGCGGGCACGTAGCTACTGTTTTGTCCAAATTGTTTCTTAAGTATGTTTTATGTCTTTTTTTATTCACTGAAGTTTAATAAATAGTTTAGAACAGATACTTCGAATCTGAGAAAATGCGACTTTCTGTAATACGAGTAAATAATGAATGTATTTTAGGTATTTTTAAAATAAATTGAAATTTAATTTATTAGGTTAAGGTCAGCAGCGCATCAAACCCTCTAATAACAATACAGTGAGGTTAGATGTCTATGAGCGACGGTGACCATTTACCATTTTTGCTCGTCTGCTCTCCTTATAAAAAAAATATATAAAATTTTAATATTTATTTAAAAATAATTAATTAATTTAATTTAATTATTAAATAAAAGTTTTATTTTTAAATAAATAATAAAAGTTCCATTAAAAACTACTTCCTATTAATTAAATAATTACTAAGTATTAAATTCTAAGGCTACGACTTACTCGTACAGCATCTCTACACGCCAATCTCAGTTACGCTACGCCGACAAGCTACGGCGTAGAGGCCTACGGTCAAATTACTGTTGTTATAATAGGACATAATTAAAGGTTGCATGACTCTATGCAGAGTCAGCTTGGGGTGGTACCACTCTTTTATCTATTTTTGCCGAAAAGCAGCAGTACTTGTTTTGCTGTGTTTCGCTTTGAAGATTAAGAGAGCCAGCGTTATTACTTGCACGTGGGGCACTTCATGAAGATGAGCAGCGTATTGAAAACCCTCTAATGCCAGTAAGGTGATGTCTATGGCCGATGGCGACCTAATAATATAAGGCGCGCCGATTTAAAAAAAAATGCTTGCGTTGTTTTGCACCACTTTTCGATTTTTCATGTTAGGTGGTAACGATTAGCTTAGCTAAGATAGTCACAAAGAAACAAAATGTGTTTATTGTAAGTATCTTATATTTAGTACACATACAACATTACATACAACGTAACATTTTTACAATGTCATTATTTTACTCAACCACCGCTTCGTAAGGTGCTATAGCTGAAAGAAAAGAAGCGGCGCAAGAAACTTTCAGCAGCATATCTTTTGAAATAAATATATCTTACAATAATTATGAATACAATCATATATGTACACAATGTGCAGAGCTGGAGCTGAATTTATGACCAAACCTCTGTCATTTAAGTAGTCATTTATTTTATAATAACCCTTTTTACATATCTATATCATCCAATGTCGCAAGACGTATGCTAACCCTAATTCAATCTCATCACACTGCCGGAGCTCGTAGCCTAGTTGCGAGCACGGTTTGAAAGTGATCGTGCAGGTTAAGCGACGTTGGCGCGGAAGGTACCTGGATGGGTGACCGCTAGTGGCATATTTCATCTGAGCTCCTCCGTGCCTCGGTGAGCACGTTAAGCAGTCGGTCACGGTTGTTGTCGTTCGACAGCAGTCGTTAAGCCATGTCAGAGGCCTACGGGCGGCCTGAACAACTCTGACAAATAGGTTGGCCACTAACCATACGAAAAGCAAGCGAGCAATCACACTGCCAAAAGAAACAAGCGTCATTTTAAACATAAAATAATCCAGTCTATATGTACTAGTATATCCAGAGGATATATAGTATTCGCCGGAGGCACCGCAATCGGTGAGAGCACTCTGCAATTGTCATCACAATGTGTGCCCGAAAAATCTCACTATATGTGTCTTGTGGTGGGGTCACTAAATAGGCTTTTAGATCTGATGATGAACGTAAAACCGAGTAGTAAATATTTATGTTTTATTTTAATTAATTAATTATTATACTTATACTCATACCATTTATTGCTTTTCATGTGTAACAATTGGTCTTAAAAATATATATAATATGATCATACATGAAACCCCGAGTCGGGCACCGCAATATGAAATACTTACTTACTTACTCCGCTGGCGCAGCGACCCGAAGTGGATCTTGGCCTCCGATACCAAAGAGCGCCATCGCTCTCTCTCCTGCGCAGTCTCGAGCCAGTCAGGCGCCCGGAGCTCCCGCAGATCCTTCTCCACTTTATCGCGCCAGCGGTATCTGGGACGTCCGACCGGACATCGTCCGTTAGGGCGTCCCACATACGCTCGTTTAACTGCCCGATCCTCCCCCATCCTAGTGATGTGTCCGAGCCATCGGAGTCGAGCCGCTTTCGTCGCTCCTATAATGTGCAATATGAAATATAAAATAAGAGATTATAATAAATTATAATAGTAATAAATACTAACGGGATAAATTAAATTAAATATCATTATAAGTTATACATAATTGTTTTATGTTACATATTTATTTACATATTTAAACAACTTAAAATTATTTATATTATAAGAAAAACATAATAAGTATACAAGAGAAAATGTACAAAAATAAAATTAAATGTTACTTATAAAATGTCTTAAATTAGGCCCGTGTAGGATAGGTAGATACCAAGGATGCTGGCATTGCCCCGCTGGATCGTTATACTGATTCTTTAGAGCTCTTGGGTCCCTCGTCGCACGAAATAGACGCTTGGGCAGCTATCGGAACAGTGACCAAGCTCCAGGACCCCAAGACCACCACCACCAGCCTCATGTTACACTGATTTATTTATGACATTCCAATACTGATACTCATGCCAACATCAATATTATCATTAATTATTTTATTTTACTACCTATAATGAAGTTGGTACCTCTATATGTCTACCCCCATAGGGATTATGGACGTGAGGGTTATGCTATTTTTTTTATTTTCTGCTCATTTACATATAACATACTTACAAAAAGATTGACGTAACCGATTTTTTTTTACAAATCAAAGGGCCGCAAACATAATTCGTTTAGAATTACGACTCAAAATAACGTATCACTTTTAACTACAAATTTTTATTATTTTTATTTTTTGATTAATAAATCTTCGAGCCCTGAATCCAAAAATCTGGTTTGTCTAGGCTATGCACATTCCACTATGTTAAAACACAAACTAAATATAATACAACTTAACAAATATCTACTTAGGTATGATATGACAATACAAACCAAAACATGACCGTAGCATTAAATATCATACTAAATAGAAGACGACTTAGGATCTAGTCGTGTAAAACAGGAGCAAGATGCCAAAAACCGTCTTCATTTTAGCTACTAGCTCTGATTCCGTTTATTTTTGTTTCGCCAACAACCAATCAAAGTGCATCAGATAGAAAACACTTGCGGCTTTAACTTTTAAAACGTACTCTGAGGCTGCTGTGTGGCCCAACAGTGAGCGCTCGGCCGCAACAAGAACCCAAAAGGCTTCTACTAAAATGTTTCCGCTCAAATCCCGGTGTTGGCTACTTTGTATTATTAAGTATTCAGGCCTTAACATTCTTACTTGATTTTTAATGGTTTATTTACATATATTAATCATCAACCAAAGGTTGCCCGGAAGAAATAGCTTAAAGCTATAAGGCCGCCAATTGTATTTGTATTTTGTATCTTTTCTTCTGTCCTGTATGCAATAAAGAATATTTGTATTGTATTATATTAATTTATTGTTGATTTTTGCATTAGATTACAATTACGATTTACAATTATAGTTTTTTTGACATTAATTATAAGAATTGATTTTGACTCTATTTATATTCATTTATTGCTGACTTTTATATTTGCAATTTTCATGACATTTAATTAATAAATAATAATTTTAGGGCTCTGCTCAAGTCCACAGATATTTCCGACGGGTCATATTTACCTGCGCTTTCTAATGGAAATTCGATATTTTCCCTTATTATATTTATATTTTCACTTTTCAGGTACTGTCAAGGTCATATTCAGTCAAATAATAATAATTGGTAAGTTTATTAACACACCATTATAATAGGTAGCAGAACTATTGGGTACAGGTAACTACCTAGGTAACATAAAACTCTTTTTATTTATTTAATGGCCTTTGATATTGTGTTTTTAGGCTCAATAATTCCGCCAATTCACGTTGTATGGGACATAAACTCTTAAAACTAATTGTTTTTTTTTTTTAAGGCAAAGGGAACTGAGCCCATACAGCCATGTCTGATGTAAACAACTCTTGCAAGTATTCATTAAAATGCTGGTGTGACACATTTCAATGCTATCTGGGAGAATCTTCCACGCTTCTGCACCATCCGAACCAAAGAAGAAGGCGTCCCGGACGCAGTATGGCTCTTCAAAATCCAGCCAAGTACGGATCGGGCTGCAGCGTCTTATTTGACTTTACTTCCCTGTCCCACACATTAATCACATTTAGTAGACGTTCTTCGAATAAAAAACACCATTCTTACTTGAAAAGCACTACTGTAAAATAATTTGCAAAACAATGAAAAAAAGCTGGTGTGGACGCGACAAAAGCGCGGGAGAAACTCTCTTAAAACTAAAGTCGATTGTTTTATTAGACGGACTAAACTGACAGGTGCTAATGTCACTTTGTAAAATAATGTTGCCATGTTTAATGTAATAGTGATGCGTTCAGTTCATTTGTGAATCAGTTCCCTTAGTTCACCCAAACAGTGAGCCAAAAAGAAACGTTAAATTATATTATATATTGAAAGAAGATGGATGTCGCTCCCATACAAAGTGAGGTTCGGTAACTTTTTAATTTACAAAAAAAAATCACCACATTACAGCAGAAAATAAAATATACTTGATGAGTAAATCAGTGATTGAACTCGATCTTTGGTCACAACACTATTTTTATTTCATCAAAAACTGGCAACACAGTAAACGTCAGTTTAAGTCCGTCTAATAAAAATACTACTTTATCTGAGTTTCTCCCGCGCTTTTGTGGCATCTACGTCAGCTTTGTTTCGTTTTGTCTTGCAAATTGTTTTACAGTAGTGCTTTTCTAGTAAGACACCATTCTTGCTTCTTGTTCTTATTCTTCTTTCTTGCTCGAAGAACTTCGACAAGATGTGAATAATGTGTGGGACAGTGAAGTAAAGTCAAATAAAACACTGCAGCCCGATCCGTACTTGGCTGGATTTTGAAGAGCCACACTGCGTCCGAGACGCCTTCTTCTTTGGTTCGGATGGTGCAGAAGCGTGGAAGATTCTCCCAGATAGCATTGAAATGTGTCACACGAGCATTTTAAAGAAGACTTGAAATAGTTGTTTACATCAGACATGGATGTTAGGGCTCAGTTCCCTTTGCCTTAAAAAAAACTACTTTATCTGTGAAAATTATTTCTATATGGAGAGCAGTCGAACAAACTGGCCATCTGCTGGTTAATGGTTACGTTGCTTATAGAGAGGGTCTTTGATGCGCTGCTAATAACCTTCTGAACTTAGTTGGAGTGTCTCATGTGCTGATTTTACGTTGGCTCTCTTACCATTTAAACCGAAACACAGCCATGCTACTATGCGTCAGAAATACTCTGCACAGAGTCATACCACTTTCAAACGAAATTGTATTGTATTGTATTTAATTTATCTTAAAGTAACTAAAACCGTTACAAGATACGTCATTAACAGCAGTATTAAATATACTCTAACAATAATATAAATTCAAACAATATAAAATCAATAGTATTAGTTATAGTGTCGGTCAAATATTTAAAATAAAACATAATAGTTAGGTACAGTCTTGTACACCGTCAGAGAATGGAAATAAATACTATTAATAATAATCAATTACAATAGGTATAAGTATATAATTTCTATGGTTAGTAAGGAATAATGTGTCAGAGAAAATGAGTGTGCTTGAATTTTGTGGACATGAATTCGTTCAAGCTATAATATGCGTTACTTTGAAAGAACTTTTTTAAAACAACCTTAAATTAATTAGTGGAGTGTTTAGTGATCTCCATTGGAAGTTTATTAAACATTTTTATTTTTATTTGCAAACCTTGCTTTAGGGTTTTGGTTAGACGCCAATATAGAGACATTTACACCTAAATATAGTAATATGAATGCATTGAAACGAGGAAAAAACTCTTCGCCGTGGATGTTGTGCTAGCAAACACTTGGACGGTGCTTCGAATATATTGGATTCGAATCGTACTTTATCGAACGTTCAGAGATAGTTTTCTGATATTTGTTATAAAATAGTTCTTACAACTTAGAAAATTGTGTTTTGACTTCAAAACCTTTGAGCTTTCCCATGGATGAAACAAAAAAATAGTCTGCCCTAGCGGCGGGCGTTTTTTCCTTCCATGCATTGTTTCTTTAAATCTTGGTTTAGCACCATTTTTGTATCTGAAGTCTCAATTTTTCATTATTACTTTCCTTTTTTTAATTTTTAGGTAGGTAGTCAAAAATCTAAGTCAATTTTTGGCCGTCTTAAAAAAAGGAGGTTATCAATTCGACTGTGTTTTTTTTAATGTATGTTACCGCATATCTTCGGCATATATGAACCGATTTGGATGATTATTTTTTAGTGACAAGGGTATACTTCCAGAGTGATCCTATAAAAATTTGGTGAGATCTGATGAGGTGAGATTTGGTGAGATCCCATCAAGATCTGATGATGCACTTCGGAGGGACAGCAAGCAAGTCCTCAACTAACAGCAAGTCACTTGTAATTTGACAGTCACAACTGTCAAACCTTTCTGAAGACCCAACGAGGGGCGAAACCGTCCTTCTCCTCCACCAATACCAGACCCCATCATTAACACTAAAAATTGTGAAATAAAAAAGAAATTAAGAAAAAATAAAACCGCCTTCAATTCACCACCGCTACATAAGGTGCTATATAAACTGAAATTAAAGAAGCGGCGCTATCCATTTATGAAAAATTTTACAATCAGTTACAATTTTCATAGAATGGATTGTTCACAGTTAATGGAACAGTTTGGTTGTCTTCCCTGATAATATCAAATCCGTTTTACGCTGGACGTAGATTCGTTGATTACCTATTCTACTGAACCCTCTAAGGGTGTTGTTAATCAGCATTACGGCAACAAACCAATGGTGCCCATAGGGCTATAAAGTTGTGTGTAATCCCTTAGGACTAAGGGCCGCTCTATACTTACGACTTTGGAATTGACGATAGAACATAATGCTTTACACGTTTTTAGTCATCAGTATTTATGATAAAATATGCTGAGACGGGTACAGTCTGATTATAAAGAATATTAAATGTGCAACTTTCCAGTTACATTTTCTTACAATTTCAGTAATAGTTGGCATTAATTAAATTCTACTCAGTAGTCAAGCTGTACTATGTACTGGTGATAAGTGGTCACCGTTGTCGCCTAAGTGCTAGCGAATTGTTAGTCTTGAAAGACTCTATCGCCATAAGTAATTTTAAACTTATAAAAATAAAATAAATAAAAACAGCCTTTAATTCTACCACTCATACACAATCATTCATAAATTAAAATAAAATTAACATGTCATTTTTCCATTATTTCACTAAATTATTATAGGAATGTCAATATTTAAAAACAAATAAACTATTCTTATTCTTATTATATTTATTATATATGTTTTAATTGGAAGCCTTCTCTGGCATAGGCCATTTTCTTAAACTTAAATATTTATTTCTATCAACCGTGTGTAGAGACCCTAACTTAATTTACCTTTCTTTCCACTTCATATCCGGCATACGAAACAACTTCCGAATCTATAAACCTTTTTCTTAACTATACCCAAAGTGAAGTTCGAATTATAAACACCTGGGAAGAAATAACGTGCGCTCGCCCTTAGCGGGAGACTAATTTTAGGATAGACAAGATTTTTCAAAGGCGCGGGGGGGGGGGGGGGGGGGGGTGTTCGACGATACCTAGCCTCCTGGGGCAGAGACTGGGTTATGTGAGATCTTTCCCCCGCCCCCCCCCGATGGCCGGCCTCGTGCATCTCGGAGGGCTCCGGGATCTCCATAGGAATGCACCGGTGCTCTCCTATTTTCCTTGGGCTCTTCCTGGGTAGACCAGACGTATAATAGGCTTATATTTTCTAACATAATCATTATCTCTATCATATAGCATACCACAACTCTTACGTCGGTAGACAGAGACCTTCATCATAGGTAGTTCCCACTTTTCGCCGTTATATTTGGTTGACAAACGTGATAGGTGGAGAACCTACGACAGAGCTACTACACTACGGCAGCCACAGAAGAGTTGGGGTGGTGCTATTCTTTATGGCGGGTATGACACGGCACTTCATATCTCTACAATAAACATAACAGTTGATTCCTACGGGCTAGGGACTGATTTTCCATAGTCCAAATGGAAACTCAGTTTTTTGAGTTTTGACTTTGACAGTTTCGTAAGCTTCTTTACATACAGTGTGTGAGCTCTTAGAAAGGGATTCCGGGCACGAGGCATAATCGAACTTTGTCTCTCTTACATTCGCGTATCGCTGTCAATAACCGAAGTCTTATCTAAGACCCCAACCCTTTCTAAGAGCTTACGTACTTTACAAAAGACATCTTAAAAAAAACCCACAAAAGTAAAACAAATCGTGGGGATAAGTATTACTTACTAGATTTAAAAAGATCCATAACCATTATTCAAACACGGAGGACGAAGCTATCTCAATAATTAAATCAGCGATTCATAGCATCCGATACTCCAAGGCTCATGAAAAATGCAACGCAGCAATTTGCGAGATGGTCCTACAGCGGATAATTTCAGAGTTTTTACACCGACATCGCCTGGCAGAAACCGATAGAATATTTAGTTACTTCCTTACTTGAGAGACTCGTAGTAATGGGTACACTTTATTGTCGCCAAATTGATGTTTTCCTTCGTCTGGTCTGAGGTTGTAACCTCAGACTAAACTAAAATAAATTTTACAAAATAAGCAATTTATTCCAAAATTTAAATATAGCCAACAATGGGTTGTTATAGCAACAATCAGGCTATTTTTACTTTTGAAGATACCTAAACCTAGCTGCACGTTGCATGCTAATTAACCGAAGGCTATTATTTCTATCCCCAAATATTTGGGGATAGAAATAATAGGCTATTATTTTAGGTTTAAAATTTATTTTAGTTGAGTCAAAATTTATAAGTTACTGATATAGTCGTATTTATTGTACTCTTACCAACTGCTTTTTTGTATAGTTATGCGATTTTTAAAAGTTATTTGATATAGTTTTTAATGTTATAATTATGGACTAATTTGTCTGATTTAATAAATTATGATCTAATTTAATTTAATTATTTTGTAAGTAGGTAGTAGTAGGTAGATACTATTATTTTGTATGACTGCCAGACAGAATAACAGTCGTTACAAATCGTTCTAGAGATCCCTTACTAGTATCGTAAATGAAAAATCGATCTTAGAAACTATGAAACCAATTTTTATCAGACGTGGCCAAGAAACATCTAGACAAAATACAATTACAAATGAAATAACCGTATCATATTTATCTGAGCTCCTTCGTGTCCTCGGAGAGCACGTTAAACAGTCGATCCCGGTTGTTGCCGTTCGATATCAGTCATTAAGCCATGACAGAGGCCTACGAGGCCTGAACAACTGACAATAGGTTGTCCACTAACTATACGATAAGAAGCAAGCAAGCAACCGTATCAAAATCGTAATATTGGTTGTTGAGATATGCTACAGACAAACATACATAGTCGTTGGACATTATAACACTCTTTCCTTTTCGGTTAGGGTTAAAAAAGTGTAAAGTGTATAGATATAAGTTTAGCTTTAATGTATTACGGTGAGGTTAAACATATTTTTAATCATGTTCGTTACACGATATTAAGTTTACTTCTCACGGTGATTGCACCGAATACACAAGTAGATATTTGGATCAAAGTGAAAACCGATGTGATGACTAGAATTCGCGAATTTACTCTGTATCATAAATTAATAAAAGTTGTCTGTACTTGTAGGTATTTACGTGTTTCCAATCGCATTAAATTTAATTTATGAATGTAGTCATGGCAAATACAAGCAACGTAGGTACGCGTATTAATTTTGTTGGGAGTACATTCCAGTGTCGAGCTGTCAATATTTGGGGTTTATTGAGATAAACGACAAACGTGTTTATTATTGATTTCGTTGAGAGTAAATACATTCGGCATTCTGAATAGGATATATAGGACTACCGACATTTACCATTTATTTGTACAGGAGTTCTACGATTCCCTGATACGGAAAGTGCAAAACGTGAGTTTCAAGAAAATGACAGACAACTTCTTATTTGAAAAATTCCAGAAAACTCCAGAAATTTTCTACAATGTATTCCAGGAAACACATCCACATTCCAGACGTGTGAATTGAATTGACATTCTCTCTTCAACCGGTGTCCACGCACTGCTGGATGTAAGTCTCCTCCAATGCACGCCATTTTCTACGGTCTTGAACTTTACCCATCCAGTTTCCTCCAGCAGACCTTCTGGTGTCATCTGCCCATCTTGCTGGTGGTGAGGAGCTCGTAGCCTAGTTGCGAGCACGGTCTGAAAGTGATTGTGCAGGTTAAGCGACGTTGGCGCGGTCGGTACCTGGACGGGTGACCGCTAGTGGCATATTTCATCTGAGCTCCTCCGTGCCTCGGTGAGCACGTTAAGCAGTCGGTCACGGTTGTTGTCGTTCGACAGCAGTCGTGAAGCCATGTCAGATGCCTACGGGCGGCCTGAACAACTCTGCCAAAAAGGTTGGCCACTAATCATAGGATTAGCAAGCAAGCAAGCTGGTGGTCGACCTACGCTCCTGAGCCCAGTCCTTGGTCTCCATGTCATGACTTTCTTGCCCCACCGACCGTCATCTCTACGGCAATTGAATTGACATACAGTAAAGTTTTTTTTAATCTATTTCTTTTTGAACACAAATTCTTAATCACTAAACTGCTGTCCTAAGACAGCAGATGTAGCTGAATAGTTTGAAAACGTGCTGCATGTCTAGAATATATTTTGCACGTGTCCCCACAAACCGCAACTTCGCACTCGTCTTGCGAAAATCCTAAAAAATACCATTAATTAGCCGAAAACCTTAGCTCCAAGGGACCGGAAAGATTTCCGGGCAAAGGTTTAATTAACCTACGGAACCAGCTTTATTTTACTAAGCTCAGGTCAATTAATTATTTTAGGCCTCTCCGCCGGATTCGGGCTCGATTTGACTTAGATAGACGCATGGTTTTTAATGCTGTAATACCTACAAATAACCTAATAGTTTGGTTGTCTTCATTCTAAGGAATTAATCATATACAACGACTCTCGTGGCAGATTTAATGGGGTGGTTTATTGTATTGTATTAATTTTTATTTATTCAAACACATGTTACATACAATAGAAGTACGTAATACCAAGTAAATAATAAACATTAAAATTTCACAGTGATATGTTTGAAGTAGAAGCGTTGCAAGCTGTTAGAGAGTGGGAGGACCTGACTGGGCTAGGTTTGTCATTGCCTTCTCCATTTCACAAACTGGTAATCTCAATGTGCAGATTTCCTCACGATGTTTTCCTTCACCGTCAGAGCAGTCGATAAATGTACGTAAGTCTTTGGAAAAATCGAAAACTCGTTGGTACATGACATTGCCTGGTTTCAAAGTCGGACCTCCCGCATGGGAATCCGACGTCCTAGCCACGACGCCACCGACGCTTAGAGTTTGATTGTGGTTGTAGGTTATATGAGCTGCTAAAATCTCAAATGGTTTTCGTTCAACTAGTTATTGATAAGGTTAAAGTTTGATTTAAAACTTTTTGCAGTTTGTGAGTGTTATGACTATGTGCAGAGTCAGCTTGGGGTGGTACCACCCTCTTATCTATTTCTGCCTCAAAGCAGCTATACTTGTATTGCTGTGAACCGGTTTGAAGTGTATGTGAGCCTGCGTAATTACCGACACATGAGGTACTCTATCTAAGTCCTCATGGTTAGCAGCGCATCGAAAACACTCTATTGTGACATAAGATATCTATGGGCGAAGGTGACATGTACCTTTCCTAAAAAGTAAGGTTAATTTAATGTGTTGAATAGAACGGATGATAAATTAGGGTCTTTATTAAATAAATGGAAGATGTAAACCTACATCCAACTGGTAGTGAAATTGGTGAGATGGTCCTGAACGATTTGGAGTTAGCTCCGATGTAATCAACTGAGTAGTAATTTTAAGGTGTTTAGGTAATTTGAACCTTAAATCTATAGAGTAAGGAAATTTTAAAGTAACTCAGACTATTTTCTTTTCTTGTAAAATATAAATATTATAGTTTAGATTCAACTGTACGGTGGATAACACCCTTTTGTATTTATTTTTCTTTTTTGCTTTAATGACAGGCCTCTGCTAGTGATTTACACTGCAATTTAGCCTGTGATTTACACTGCAAGTTACAATCTTGAAAATAACTCGAATTTAGCGTCTGTTTGGAAAAAAAAATTGTTTACCAACGTCGAGAGAGGTAAGGGAGAGTCGTGTGCACTAGGAATGTCTAGTGTCTTGGAGGTTAAGTTGCCGGATCCACACCATCATCTAGTATTTCATCCCCATTTCATTATCTTATATAACGCTCATTTAACACGGACGATTTTTAGGTAAAATACACTGGAAAAAATAACCACTGTAAAACGTTTTTAAACAATAAAATAGAACGAACACGCCATGACAGCATGAACGCAACAAAATAACCGCACAATGACACATTCATATTCATTTAACTGTCAAGGAATCTTAACAAAAACTTATTGCGATAGGGTTCCATCGAGTGCAGCTTGACGTGTCTTCCACTGTACATAAGGAAGGTACTCATACTATCTTAAATAAGGACATATACGAGTATAAGTACTCGTAAAATCTATTAACAAATAATATACTTTATCAATTTGCATCATCTAAAAGATACTTACGATCCTCATAACCCCATTTATTTCCTCTCACATTGTTATTAACTCATGCCATCGCCACACTCCCGCCTTTTACCTTTCGCTGTCATTTCCATATACAATAGAAATTTCTTCTTTATAAAAAGCAGCTCTCAATTCTTTCTCTGGGACTCATTAACTTGCATTATTATCCGAGCGGCCGCCTTAATCGAATTCCTCAGCAAATATTCAAGAAAACTTTAGACGCTCGATTTATTAAAATGTTGTGTTGGGTAATAGACTTCGTATTGTTTTAGGAAATATTCGTCGCTTATTTGTTTATGAGTAAATCATCATTATCGACTTTCAAGGTTTTGGGTACCACAGGGGGCAGCACAGACTGTAGCCCCGAGCTATCTGACCTGACTACCCTCTCCTCAGCTGACAAATCAGTTTTATGGAGGGGGGTCAAATTACTCCGAGAAACTGATCTTTTCAAATTCTAAAATGACTAACATTAGTTTTGTATTTTTAAAATATTTTATTTAAAAATTGAAGTATAACAATTATGATTGGTTAATACTTGCGGTTGTTGGTACTTGGTGATACTTGCAGTACATGATTAGACTTAAATAATATACTGTTTCACAGGTTTTTACTGTATTTAAATAATTACGACCGGTTTTGTTTACACAATACCTTACAAAATACAATACAATACAAAATAATACAATATAATACAATACAATACACAATACCTTACAAATAGATGTGTAAACGAAACCGGTCGTAATTAATAAAATACAGTAAAAACCTGTGAAACAGTATAGGTATTATTTAAGTCTAATCACGGGAAATTCTTATTATTTATGATATTATACACACCTTGAACAGTTTTACAAAATATTAATTACATAAACTAATTAAACTATGACTGAACTCAATAATTAGTATCCTATCTCAACTTCACAGTATTTCTGAGCACCATAGCTATATAGTCGGCCGATGGTTCCTCGACTACTTGAAACTTCCCAGGATTCCCCGTTAGTAGTTCTAGCGCAATTATTAGTTGGTAACTTGACTTGGAGATCTTGTTGCGGTACGAGTATCTATTACTATATAACGCACTTATAACACTTTAACTTAGTGTTTCACCACTAATAACTTGAAGTGTTGATACATGCGCGCGAAGGAATAAAAATATCTTGAATAATAACACTCGCACTTACTTACTTAAGGATAGATTACACAGTACGAGCAGCTGGCATGACAGTAGACAGCTACTGCACCTGTGTACTCGCATGACAGTAGCTCGACTCGCCTCGCTCGGTCACATAATGAGAGTAGCTAATATTGTGAGTAACCACAGTCACTGTCCTAGACAGCAGTCATCTCCATGATGTCGCAATAAAATATATGGACCCGAGCATACCAGCTACTGACCTTTCGCAGAATCGTGCAACTGACGTGCGAGCTGCTATCTTGTGACGTGGTGGGGGAAGGCGAGTGAAAACAAAAAATGTTGTAGTAACTCGGCTGCGAGCTACTGACCGACTGGCATATGACAGTAACTCGTATGCTTTGGTCACACGGTGTGAGTAGCTACACTGCAGTAACTGACCAGGCTAACTCGCACGCTAACTCGCACTGTGTAACCTAGGCATTCCTTACCTCGCTGGCGCAGCGATCCGAATAATTACTAAATGAGTGACTAATAATTAATCACACAGTGTTTTGTTTGACTGAAATTAATTTTATTTTTGAAACAAAATAGATACTTAACTGAAATAAATAGAGTGTAAAGGAACACTCACTATTAACTTTTTATAGTGAAACTACCCAAGAACATGAATATGAATTTTCAGGCAAAATACCGGAACTCATTAAAAAAAATGTTTTAAGTAGAAATCGGTCGCTCCATTTCATATCATAAAACTTCTAAACAAACTAAATAGGTAAGTATTTAAGTAAAACCCCACAAGTAAATCAAGAAAAGGCGTGCGTGTTTATCTAGTAACTAAATAAACACGCACGCGTTTTCTTGAATATTGATTTATAGATTTTAGACATAATGAATGATTTTAATAAAAGTATGCGAGCTAAAATATTTTAACAGTACTAAAATATGTTTGTCTTTTGAAAAATATGGCCCAAAAACTCATAGCTGTTATTATGTAAATTGTAAGCAACCCTCGATTAAGCCATTTGCTGGTATTAAGCTCTTGGACTATAATTGCTATAATTTAGCGGTTTATAAATGGGCCTTTACCGCGATACTCTATTATATAATAGTATGAAAGGCGTCGGCACGGGTTGCGTATTATGAAAATTTAGCCTAGGTACACTGTGATGAATGTTGTTTACACATGAGTCACCGCCTTATAACAAAGATGTATTTTTCTTTTCTATAAATAAGTTGTTTCGTAATTATGGGCATTGAAATTGATAATCTGATATTAGGATGTTTGTATTAAAATCAATATATTTGTTAAATTCGAAATTAATGTTGTGATCTCAATAGTTAGGTTATTATTTCTACAGTTCTAGGTTATTATTGGAAACTTAACTTTATAATTTTTATTACACACACACACAATACTATTATATACTAAACATAATTAAAGAAAGCATCTACAAACGGAATAGCTAAATATATTTTTCTTAACATGAACTTTAGCTAAACCTAAAACTATCTGTCTCTTTTAAAATATTTTAAAACGTGGTCACAGCACCAATTGTAACATATAATTTGTAAACACAGTAGAAATTTAAAGAATAAAAAGTACAACATCTAGAATTTATTGAAACATAAACACTTCCTGAACAAGGTACCAGTAGGTATACTATCGGTTGGGGTTCGATTACCATTTCCGATTCGATTTGTTATGCAGTGCCTCTTGAATTTCAGATTTGTGCAGTAGAGTGTTACAGGAGTGTTGAATGAAAAAGCGATGTCTGGTTTGGTTTGAGCTTATAAAAGTTGAGAGTGCGGAAAACTCGAGTAAAAGCACTCTTTGGCTATTTGAAGTCAGGATTAAAATGTAAAAACTTAAATGATAAAGAGAAGGTACAATGAAGGTACAGGGGAAGACACATCAAGTTATACCCTGTGGAACCCTGACGCAATAAGTTTTTGTTATGATTCCTTTACATTCGTTTGAATGTGTCAAATACTTTAAAGCGACAAAGTACCATTAATGTGTCTTCCTCTGTACAATGATTGAATGGAAGATTGGGTCCAGTGGTAGAGTAAAAAATGACGTTGTAAAATGTACTTTAAGGCACTTACTTAGAAGAAAAAATATTTGATTGATTGAAACGCAACAAATTTCGTGTTTTAATACACCTGTAGCTGTTAGTGAGGTAGGTAATTTAAAAATTTGCACTTAATTAAATTAAGTACTTACCTAGTAAGCCCGTGTGCTCCATCTTCGACCTCATCGTCACTTACTTCCAGGGAGGATTGATAATAAAAACAATTAGATCTCTGTTTTTTTTTCATTAAATTGAAAGGTTTTTTATAAAAAATTCCGCTTCATCCATACACTACGTAAAATCCCATTTTACTGAGATTTTATATCCTATGATTTTTTTAATGTATTCACTTTTAAACATACACCGAGTAATAAATTATTTACAAAAGTGCTATCATGATTTAGAGGCCCAGTGATTCATTTTATCTGTCCGAACGGGACACAAGGAGGGAAAGTGGAAAAATGTTGCCGCACTGTGCTTTGAGATAGCGAAACGTAAAAATTTTCGCTTTTGTTGGATATTGTTCAGTTATTTTATGTAAGTAAGTATATACTTACTATATTATACTTACTACTTATATTTTTAAAACGAAAATGTACCCCAAACTCATGATAACGATAACGATACTAAAATAACGATACTAAAATAACGATACTAAAAATAATTGATATATTATATTAAAAATCCGTGGCTATCAAATAAATGTGTAACGATGTCGACTTCATCGTCCATATCAACCTCCTTGCCATCAACTTCAACCTCATCGTTAGCGTTTATCTCATCTCATTTCGTGTTGGCATCTTCATTTCTTCATTTAAATTCAAATCATATTCCCATTCCATTTCTAAATTTCATTATTCCATTAATTTCATTGTTTTATTTGTATTTTCACTTTTTCTCTGTATTTTGTCTCGAACGGACGTCTCTCCGTTCACTTTTATTTCCTACTACTACCTATTTTCTATGTTACTGTTTTGTGTTCTTTTCCTTAAAATATAATATCTATTACCAAGTTCTTCTATTACTTCATCTGCGCAATGTCCTAGAACCCTGCTAGCCGGCACCTAGAGGACAGACTGTAGCAAATGAATACAAATACAAACTGACATTGTTAAATGACGTCTTTATAATTCTACAAATGACATGTTATACGAGTACATACCTAAGTATTCGATACCTACATTTGTAAAAACCAACGACAATCTAAGTACAATAAGCGTCCCAGTTCTGCATTCATTTACCGCGGGGACGTGTCGACGTACGCTAAACAATGCCAGGACTTGCCGGTGGGGTTGTCAACTTGTCAGCAAGACTGTATTTATTCCACACGATGTTCCGATATTGACGGTTTCGTCCTACTTTATATAGGCAATGGAGGGTAAACTGGCAATATTACGAGGTTTGTTCTAGGCTAAATTAAAAAGTTACTTTCATAAGTTTAAAGACATTGTAGAGACATTGTAGTGCCTAGCTTTTATAACACAGTGTACTCTAGCGGTCTAATGAATTTACGTATATTATTAAAGGAGACTTTTGTATTTTTATTTTACATTTTAAACGGTTTACACACTACAAATTGAAGTTTGATTAGTGGCGACGCACGACGCGCGCCTCTATACGATACAGTACCTACTCACATCGGTGTAGAACGCGCTATCGAAATTTTCCTGGGACTTCGTATATATACGACTTCCAAACATCCATAGTTGGAACAGGACATCTGGTCACCAGACACAACACCCCGCCTGGTGGAAGATCTTCCCTTTTCCCTTTCATACAACTGATGTTACGTCATCCATGTCCTTCACATAGCGCGTTCCCACAACTGGTGACCCTCGACATTGAACATCCAACAACTTTCTGAAGCAAAGCTCATCATCACAGCAAGCAGTCACACCATGAAGTTAATCAGGACACCATCGCATCAAAGTTTCCTGGCCTGCTCTTCATGCAACCCGTGACATTCAACGTCCGCCCGGTCGACGCAGCCCACGCCGTCGAGTCACACACTCCGCCGTGGCAGCCTGTACGGCGACAGATTAAAAATTCAAAATATTCGTAAATAATTTAACATCGTCCCACGTGGGAGCATTTTGACATCCCTAACCATTCGCTTTCCTTTCACATTTACAATACATTGCGTTCCATTCAACAGCCTGGAAACGAGGTTTCTATCGTTTATATCTAACACGATAATACATTATGTTTGCCAATAGAATAATTTTGCTATTAAACAGGCAATATTTAATTACATTTGGGTTTAGAATAGTCAGTCCCATTTCACTAGGTTCGCAGCGCGATAATATCTGTTATCGTTCTAGACGGTAATAGGAGAACATTTCTGTAAAAAAATTTTTTTTTAATGTTCGGGCTAGATCCGTGTTTGACCATAATCTCACCTGATGGGAAGTGAGGCCGAGGATGGAGCACGCGGACCCATTAAATGCCTGTTCACTCTCACCTTGAATATACCAAGGTTGTTTGTTTCGGGAAACATAGACACCTACAATTTGTTCTATTCCCTAGCCATTCGCATTATGAATGATATTAAAGCAAATCGTTTCGAGCGAATACAAGGTAGGTATATTAAAGAAAACAAGAATATGTTCCCTAAATTTTGGCTCTATTTCGAAATTTTGTTATGGCTTTTAAGTTACCCTGATTGACAACCCTATGTTCTGCAATTCTGTTGCTTTTACAATACATTGCTTTCCATTCACCGTACTCGGAACGAGGATGCTATCGAAACTACAATGGACATTGTTCGCTGGAATCGTTTGCATTAGAATTATTGTCACCTGCCGATCGCTAAGTTATTATAATTGAATAGGTTGGCGGAAAAACTATACCTATAAGTATAGTTGTCATTTTAGTAACCAACTTTGAAACAGATGAAAAGCAAAGTTCAACGAGGAATTAATTAATACAAGGTAGTTACCATGTTGTATTATCCAACAAGGTCAAAACGTTTTAACTCATGGACCGCAAAAATAAGAAAGACCTTTTTTGCACAGCGAGCACCTTCTGATCGAGGCCCTTTCTTATACAAAAGAGCCGAAAAACTCCTCTCCATGCTAAACTGTTCAAGGTATTCCTGCAAAGAAAAGGTTAAAAATTGGCTATTGGCACTTGATTACTTTAATACCGAAAAACTATTGTTACCAATTAGTTGAGTCTTATGGACGCACACTGACCCTTACACCTACCAACATACACCCTCTCACACACACACCACTTACACACACACCACACATCACACACACACGCCATCTTACGCTCACTCCCCTATACACACACCCTCTCACGCACACACACCCTCACATACACGCATACTTAAATGTTTAATTTAGCATTGCCTTATGTTTTCCTAATTTATTTATCGCAACACAGGGTATCCTAGTGTGGGAGCCAGGGAAATCTGACAAACTGTAAAAGATACTGTCTGCATCAATAAATTTTTATTTTATTGATATTATTATTTTCTGTCGAATTACCCACTTCCTAATTCCTCAGCCTACCTACCTTAGTCCAGTGTTGGACATAGATCTCCGGGCCTAAGACTTAGCCAGTTCTTCGACTCTTCTCACCCGGTTACTACAAATTAATTTTGTCAAATTTTGTTTTGTTTCACGTCGAACTTTGAATTGGTTAATCATCCATACTAAATTATACCCACTCGTATAACTGCTTCTTTACCGTGAGCTGAAACCAAAGATTTTGAAATTCACCCTATTTAGATTGCTCCCTTGAAAAGTTGTCTATAGAAACCGTGTTTGCCAGTTGGCGCATGCGATGTCAGTATTTCTCATACCTAAGTGTGGCAACTCAGTCTAAGAAATGTCATACTGAATATATAAATTCCCGGATTGAAAACGCTTAAACCAACTTTGTGGTACCCTAACTGACACTGCATTAGGTCCATAAACGTCACAAAAATTTTTCGCGGCTTGCGTTGCATTTTTTCCTTTTTTGTAATAAAATTTCAAAATGCATCGAATCTCTTCATTAAATTCACTCATTTTTACAGAAAGAAAAACACATGAAAAATGTACCCTTTTTAATGTCATCAAAACCACCCAGATACAAATAGTACAGCCAAAGAAATTGTACATATTACAAGTTTATACATACAATATGCGAAAAGACTTTCTCCCCGACCTTATATGTTGTGGAATTACTGAAAAGCTTTTGATTTAATAGTTATTACACCTACTTTAGTCGAGTATTGAAATGTCGAATGTATGGAAATATAAAGTGCATTTGCACAAATCCTGTGGCTCGCTGTCAGTGCTCACATCATCATTATATAGGAGAGGTCTGATCCGATTTCTGTAGCTGAAACATTGTGGTTTTCAAGAACCGAGCGGTTTACAAATGGCTTCCTTTAACTTATTTCTAACAGTAACAGCTAACAATAAAATTTTATGTTTCCCGCGGAATGTGAAACGTAAAACGTCTTAAATAAAATTGAATTGCTGACCTATGAATAACGTTCGTAGAGCAAATAGATGCAGTAAAATATCCATCCATTTCGACATGTCGGGTTTGGGCTTTTATGTCCTCGATTCTAACGGTTACGTGCTAGGGATTTAGTGGTTCAGCTAGGTTAGCAGTGATTTAGTATCCAATCTAAAACATTGTTTGAAAAACGTAAGGATCTAAGAAATGTAAACAAAGTGGATTCAAAGTGGTTCTTTAGAGATTGTATTGTAAAGCTTATCAAGGCTTGCCTTGTTTGAGGATCATAAAAAAAATATCGATTTATTAAGTTTTATCGAGAAACATCGTAGGCCTACTAAACCTAAACCTTACTTGTTGAACTTAGAATAGATTTATGATATAATTGCAAGCCTCTATACTGAGATTTAAAAAAATGCATGAAGTATGGAACGCGTCCGCCCCTTAGGGGACTCAATTTTTTTTTCATCAATGTACCTATACGAGTACTTACTTACTAATTTCTTTGAACCGCAACTTACCAACAGCATGATAGACAAAATTGGCAATTTGTTTTCAGAGCTACAACTTAGAGGTTTGAAGTGAAATAACCAGACCAGATTTTTTCCCACTAGCGGACAATCTTACTCTATCCTTTGATATACCACTAGTTGATCACACTCACTTCGTCGTCGAGCTATGGCTGCTTATAGTGGATTTAATTTCTATATTTTAGTTATATCCTAAAACCATTATGTTTTAAGT
The DNA here is from genome assembly GCA_947369225.1 of Hofmannophila pseudospretella. NCBI lineage: Eukaryota > Metazoa > Arthropoda > Insecta > Lepidoptera > Oecophoridae > Hofmannophila > Hofmannophila pseudospretella. The sequence continues at coordinate 4,125,710 of OX376324.1, forward strand.
ACTAGACCACCTTACTCTATTCTACGATACCTCACTCGTTGACCTCACTCACTTCGTCTCCGAGCTATTGTTATTTAAAGTTGTGTCACCGAGTGATACGAATCAGTGCACAGCGTGACGGGCACTGCATGACGTCAGTGTCAACTTTTCAGTGTGGTACCCGCAATTTTTAAAGAAGTTTTCACTTGAAAAATCCGTCTGGTTAATAATTTCTAAGGTTTTCAGTTCGCGTACAATATTATATTCTATATTCAGCGGAGTTTAATACATTTATTAATCGATATGAACCACTAGAGATGCAATCTCACGACCCGATGCATCCACGGGCTGCACCTGACATCCGCATTACTCTGCAAATATACTGCCACCATTTCATACTCTATTTTTATGAAAAATATTGTTGTTTTTACGTAAACATGACTTAGCTGCTTCGATATGTTTTCATTACGAAGTGGTTTCTGGTAAAAGTGCCTACCTACGCTTTTACGTGCAAAAATAGACAACAGATTCGAAAACATAATTCAGAATAATATTCAATTTGAGGTAATTGTTCTTTTACAGAAACTCAAACTTTATAAGATTATTAAATTCTCCTAATAAATACTCAATTAAATATTTTTTCCAGATAATGACATCTTTTATTCTAAACTTGATAAAGAAATCATAATGATGTTATCTACAACGATTCAATTCTTAATTATCTCAGGTTAAATTTATATATTCAAGTTTAACTGTAGGAATGGGATGCAGTAAGAGCCGTATTATCTCTGGTTCACACTTGAGCGGACGTAAACCGTATAAATTGCCATAAAGTTTGGTGCAACTGGGTTAACTTTGCGATACTGTGGCTATTTGGCTAGGAGTTTACAGTGGACACTCTTGATGGGAATGTACAGTGGGCACTCGATAAACAAATCATCGCGTTTGCGTGCCGATTAAAGAAGTGGATTTACCGTCGGGCCTCGTATGGATGCCCTGCTCCTCATTGCCAAATACGGTTTTAAGGAGCAGAGATAAAAATATGCCAAATATGAGCGAGGACACAGCCTTGGTGAACACCTCGTCGCACGTCAAAAAGCTCGTATTTTTTTCCATCGAAGACTACGGCGCCTTTCACGTCTTCGTGACGATTGTGTACCAAGGTGTACATTAAGCACCCTATTGTATGGAGGCAAAACTTGGACGTCGTATGCCAAGTAAGAACACAGACTCAAGTGAATGAATATGAGATGTCTTCGTGGAATTCTGGGCATCTCCTGGAAAGACAGGATCACAAATGAAAGAGTGCTAGAGATTGCGCAGTACTGCTATTCTCAAGCAAAGACGACTTCGTTGGCTGGGCCATGTGCACCGCATGGAAAACACTCGTCTACCTCGAAGAACCATGCTCAGCTAAGTCGCGCATGTGAAGAGAAGCGTGGTCAGGCCCATTCTGCGTTATCGGGACTGCGTAATACGCGACATGGTCTCGTTCGGGATCGATGGAGGCCATTGGGAAGATCTTGCCGCCGATAGAGACCGCTGGAGGCGACTGCTACATGAGGGTCGTACTTCACACGACACCATCTGGTTCGAGTCATTAGCCTAGAAACGAGTCAAACGACGCAGAAATGACTCAACTCCTGCACCTACAAATCTCGAACTTTCATGCCGTTATGCGGAATGACATGTTATTCCCGCATTGGACTTTTGAGTCATGAACGAAAATGTCGACACAGCGCTGTTTAAATCATCTGACAAAATGCAAAAGGCCACCGACGGCAATGGACATCAGGCTATTTATTATATACCTTTGGTACTTTGTCGCATTAACATACGAATGTCAAGATTCATAAGCATAACAAAAACGCATCAAAAACCTATTGGGACAGGGTTGCGTAGAGTATAGCTTGATGTCTTCCACTGTACAGTCTGTCTTAAAAATATATGACTTATAGGTCCTATCAGACACTTTATTTATTACACGCCATATATCTAGCGACCAACGTATTTACAAAGCCCAATTGTTTCAGCCTGAAAAGTTTAAGTAGAACTGCGGCAGACTGCGGCATGCGAAAACATTAGCTATTCTGTGATTCCAGTTTCGTGACAACATGTCCCACAGGAATGGGACGAGGCGGTGACGTTGCAGCTATAAAAGAATCCCGCAACCCGTAAATGCTTTTTGTGGCAGTTTTCTGCTGTAACCGTTCGTTAGTAGCAAACTAATTGTAAGTAATGTTTCAGAGAGACACAGATGATGTCTCAGTGAGGTTATGAAGGATTTACGGTGTTTTGTAAATACGTTCTAAACACGCAATGGCATTTTGTACTGAATTTTGTGGAGATACCTATTTACGACAGGAGAATAATAAAAAGGTAAGTATTTTGAGAGCGTCGTCGGTGGCGTAGTGGCGAGGACGCTAGACTCCCATACGGGAGGTCCGAATTGGAAACCATGCAATTTCTGGCAGTTGGCGACTGCACTAACGATGAAGGAAAACATAGTGAGGAAACCTACACTCGAGTTAACCCGGTGTGAAATAGGTACCTATGTCTACGGACTGGGAATTATAATTGTACTGTATCAATTAGACCATTTTTTAACGCCTAGCTACTTAAATATCAAATTAATCGGTTAATTTAATCGAAATAGACAACGGTTCAAAAATACATAATTTTTATAATAAAAATATGGTTTGTTTTTAGTCATAAATAACACAATAATTATAAAGGGTGAAGTGATAACGCGACGAGCTGGATTCATTTTGTAAAACCTGGACAGAGAGGAGTCGCGCAAGACCGAGATATATGGAGGAACCTTGCTTGAGATATATGGAGGCCTTTGCCCAGTAGTGGATAACCATGCCTAGAAAAAACAAAACAAAAATTATTTCAAAATCTACCTATTACGGACGTGTAAGTAATATTGAATTTCGATAATATAGGAACGTTAAAAGCAATACCCGTGACGCCACTTGGAGAACTTGGAAATCCTATATAGCGTTTTGTTGGAGTGTTGTTTACAGAATCCATATAAGATTTCCTTCGCTTCTCTACTTTATGCAAACACGATCGTATTACTATGTAAACTTTGAATATCTTGAGGAAACAATTTTATTTTATTTTCTCTTCAATTATCGAGTTCTTGCGAAATTTTGTAGGTTGTGGCTTTCTTAAGTATCGTGTCATCTCTATCTAGAGCTATGGCATAGAAATGCTCTAGATAAAAAACATCAAATTGTGACTAAAAATCGGTCGGGCCTCGCCATATATATAGTATTCCGTACTACTTTTATGCACTAGTCGTAAGTATTGAGCGAAAAAACGATTCCCTTTTTTCCACACAAGTTATTTAAAATTATTACAGATGTATCGATATATGTATCTTATCGATTTTAGCGATAAGTCCGCCTAGATTGTATTAATCGTTTCGTACGCACTGTACCACACTAATTTTGTGCAATAAAGTGTATTCATGTGTTCAGTTTTTGTATTTGTTGTTCAAATTGAGGATGTAAAGTCGGTTTCTATTTTATTTATGTTAGGGTAAGTTACCGCCAACTTTTATTGGTAAGGCGCCCCCGTTTTTTGTTCTTGTTACGGCACTAAAAGTACATTCGTCTTGTTGTATTTTCAGTCGCTCTGTCAAGAAAACAAAACGACAATAAAAATAAATGAACAATAAAAAATACCCAATATTTCTTCCAATAATGGCGCATAACCCCTGAAGTTAAAATCACCCAAAGTTGGCGAAGCTAACCCCAAAGCTAATCCAAATGATGAACTCTTAAACAAACAAGATGGAAAATGTCAGAGCATGTTTTTTCTCATATTTTTTGTCATGCCCTTTTTCCAGTTCATTTTGCGTCGGGTTAATTTCCTGCGAAGCAAATTCTTGACTTTTCGTCCTTTTGACTTGTCGTCCGCTGGCAACGTGTAGCTAATCAAAGGCTATTGAGTCTGCCTTTGCTAAAAATGTGCTTGTGAAAAGTCTTTATTTTATTTGGTACGGTACTGAAGAAGATTTTTCTTGCAGACGGCTGACTGTAAACTGTTTTTGGCTGAAAAAGTTTGTGACAATTTTCCCGACCTTGAATAATTTACTTACTCCGCTGGCGCAGCGACCCGAAGTGGACCTTGGCCTCCGATACTAAAGAGCGCCATCGCTCTCTCCTGCGCAGTTTCGAGCCAGTCAGGCGCCTGAAGCAGAGCCTTCTCCACTCCATCGCGCCAGTCGATTTTTTTTCTGATAGTTAAACCTGTAGATATCAGGAACGATAGCACCCGTAATAGTTTTATATAAAAAAAAACTATATGACCGATGCTAACGCCTTCCTTTGGGACACAATAAATCAAAATAATTAATGCCAGTAATCGTTACGCCAAAACATAAAAGTAGCATATTAGCATAGCATAGCAGTATCTGAATATACTGAATCAAATTCAAAAGCAGGCAAATAGTTCTTGGGGCGATGATTCTCGAGTTCTTGTCTATCTATCTGATTAACAAAAAGAAATACCTACTATAAATAAAATCCTTTGCAACGGCATTTCGAGGTTGTCGCCTATTCTATAGCTGTTGTTAAGTTTTAAGAGGACAAAATAAACAACACGGCGCTACCTACAAATATCCATCAATCTCACATTTGCTGTATTATATTGTAGCGGAAATACGCCTAAATCTATTCTATTAATTCCGTACATTTGTCAACAATTACATAATGGACATTTCTATCATAGGGTAAACACTCGTCCAATTCTGCAAATTGAAATTTCCCCGACTACGGTGGTCGGTGGGTCTCTCTGATCTCTGAAATAATAGCGTTTGAAACAATAAGCACAGATTTGGGATGTCATTTAGTGAAGATTACGTCGGCTCTAATTATATTACCTATATAGGGTTAAGATTACCGTTATGGACTACATAAATGATTGTGTATAACTGTTACTTTACATATTATGTAGTTTTGACTATGTGAGGAAAGACGATGTACCAGATTAAAAAGGGAATATCTTCTTCTAAGCCCTAGCCACTAGTCGTGTATATTTTAAGTTCCATCACCATCCCACACCGCAAAGACGATAAAGGTACTTGCTGCTTAAATATTCAGATCCAAGAGACACTGGTAGGTATATGTTTCGTCCGGGTCACTGAACTCTTAACCTTCATTAATAATACAAGTGCGTACGGTTTGTAGGACCACAATAAGACAGTGCTTATTTACTTAGTTTATTGACGTAGGTGCTTTAGCTGTAAATATTAGAGTCTTTCTGTTTGTCTAATGTAGCACATCGTAAAAGTCTTTAGTTTATTTTTAATTGTATGTTTGGGGGTGGTGTTACTTACGTTGACAGGAGTTACCTCCAACAACCTTGCTTGTGCTTTGTGCAAACGGGTAACAATATTTAGGCTGCCGTTCTTGTCAGAAATGACCTCGTTGTACAACTACTTGTATTTATTATAGACACTTAGCAATGTGAGCAGTATTACGCAACAATAACATTTTTTATAAATATAATGTCAGAGTTATCAATAGTTCATTTCATTTTAAATAAAAAGTATCTATACATACGAGTACATAATACCATAACTCTTACGTCCATAATCCCCGAGGGGGTAGACAGAGAAACCACCTTCATCATAGGTAGATCCCACTTTTCGTGGTGGTGGAAAAACGTGATATGTGCCGACCCTATCGTCATACAAAAAACATAAAAAAAGTTGAGCAGTTAGTGCTATTGCTATATTCTTATCTATATCTAATCGATATTTAATCCGTCTTTCATTTCGATTCCTACGCGTTTTAAATCGTATTTTCATAGGTCATGTCAGAGTCTAACAACCTGAACAACTCAGATAGGTAATAGTTTGTTTACTAACCACACGATAAGAAGAAGAAAATATAATTATGCTACAGAATTTGGGAGTAAAATTCGCGGGATGAAATAACGCAGTTCGACACTCTATTCTAGGACAAGAGTAGTGATAAAATCCCTCAGCCGCAGGCTCTTAAAATAAACTTATTATTAAAAGGTCAACAATGGCAGCGTTCGCCCTAAAACCACATAGTAAATTATTGCGAGCGGCGCGACTCCCGCTCATCATATTCACTTAAGATTATTATTATGTTTACCCAAAGCCAGTAGGGGTTTGCTGTTTAGACTTGGTTTAGACTGGTTTATGATGGCGTCTCTTGTTTAAACTGTGCCGAAATATATGCGGTCCTTTTGCTAAGTTTATTTAGAGAGGTTTCATACTATTACTGTATGAGGGATTTGGTAGAGGTAAAGACTTTAAGGAATAGAATAGAATAGAAATATATTTATTGCCAAATAGGTACTCATAATGTTATTACAAAAAAATTAAAATTAATTACAAAGCACTATGTATATTTGGCAAAAGGGGGGAAAGTCAGCAAATGCTGTATCAATATGCAGCGCATCCCAAGATGTCAGTAGGAGCGATAGTGATAGTGGTTAAAAATAAATAAATTAAAAACTAAACATCAAGGACTTTAAGGAAACTTTAAGGAACATTTCTGGTTGGGGGATCTTCTATCGGTGTATTCCTAGTTGCCACCATCTTCATTGTCGCCACTGGTAGCGATTGCGAATTTAAAAAATTAGAAAAAGTTGAAAAAAAATCCGAAAGCAGGATTTCAACGTGCGATGTTGCCATTCCGTAGCAGTGCTCTAACCTACTGAGCTAGTCAATCTTTTCTCCGTGTACCATGTGATAATGAAGAATAAACGATTGAGGATATTAATCATGTATTATAATGTTAAGGATTCGTGTAGTACCATCTTTATGCACAATTTGCAAACGACAGAAAAAACTTCAATTCGAAGATGGCCGCGATCGATAACGCTTTACACGGCTCACTATAATTGTTTATTTTTTATCTAAATGTAATATACGCATTAAAAGTCTTCAAAAACTACATATGTTCTATTCCCTGCACCCCTCAAGTAACCGTACATATAATTCTATTATATTCTAATTCCTATGACAATTGGGAGTTTCTATTGGCAAATTTACAGAGGGCTCAAAGAGAACAACATTTTTTCCGCGGGTATCACTCGTTCTCAGAAGCCCTACATCCTCACCTACACCGGCACACAATTTTCAGACTTACTCGTAAGCAGACTGATCATAAACTGAAATATTTGAGTCGTCACCATGTATGACTACAGACTGAGAGACAGAGGAGAATGGCGTGCAAATGAAGAGGTCTAGACCCAACGATGGGTTACGATGGGCTGAAAAGAAGAAGAAGATGGCTACAGACAAACTCGTATTGGAGGTAAATGCGATAATAATTCCCAGTCGCCACCAGTGGTGGCGATGAGGGTACTGGTGACTGAGAATTCACCCTCTTTCTCCAAATTCACAGTCGGTCCCGGCTACTGTGATACGACACATGAACAACAATAAAATTTAAAAGAAATTCGCAGTGCCCATTCGATTCCCATAAATTTTCACGTCGTTCGACACACTAAATATATTTTCTCAAAGTTATAATGTCACGTGATTCTAGGAAATCAAACTTACTTAGACTGTGTTTGAAAGGGTAAATATTGACTGGTGAGTATCGGGATCCGATGCAAACTAAATTATGTCGTATTTGGGTTCTGCCGCGTGGTTCCTGTGCAAATGTTGACCAAACGTGTCGAATGTTGCTAACCTGTTGATAAAGCGGGTGATAACTGTGGTGGGAATTATTTTGGAAGTGATTTTTATACTTTTAAACCACGAATGCTTGTCAAAAACTAAATAAGATGTTTCTTTTATTGCATGTCGATATTTTCATACCATTTTACATGCACATCTTACAACTCACGAGTTCAACAACACGAAACTGATACCTCTAAATTTAAGAAACCGCCGACGTACCACTGTGGATATCCTCTTACTCTTTCCTGGTCATCATCAAGTCCTCAAGATTCCAGATGTGGAAAGGTCACCATGGTCACAAATATTTGAGCTCAAACTCGAACCACCTAACTGTTACCGTTCCAGAGATCCCATCATACTTCAACATCCCAAGATCTTAGAACCACTGATCCATTTTTCATCTGACATGGCTGAGATAAGAACAGGTTAGACCTGCGGCGCCTGAAGGCTGGGTGACGCTCCGGGCTACGCCCTACGCGGGGCACGGCATTCGGCCTCGCCATGGCTATTTTAAAATTCTTAGCTCCATATCTTTTTCATTTATTTTTTGGCCACCATCTTCAATTTTTTTTCTCTTGTAATGTATCTGGATACCCTACAACTTTAGTTCGAGAAGACCCCATCTAACTATTATAGTTTCGGCGGGCTGAAAATCTTACAATTCTTCCAGTTTCATATTATGAAATTGAAGTTCACTAGCTTTTTTCTGGTCATCATCAGATCCTCAAGGTTTCAGATGTCGGAATCGCACCATGAACCTGAATATTTGAGCGCAAATTCGAACCATCTACCTATTACCGTTCCAGAGATCCCATCTGACATCAAAGATACTCTAAGATTTTGGAAACCACAGGTCCAATTTTTATCAGACCTGGCTAAGAACACACACTCTCGCACATTTATGAAGCGGCTTATTATCTCTCACCTATGACATACATCAGAATAATAATTCTGTTACATCGTTTTTTATGGCTATGTACGTATAAACATATAGCAATGTGTTGCATATAACAGCAGTGCAATGACGGTAGTAATGTGCTACGTCGTAGACAGTTGCTGCTGTGTAAAACAGCAATCTGCTGCGTTTTAGCAATGCGCTACGTAAATTACAATAATAAAGTGCTACGCCATAGTAAAGTGCTACGAACGTACATAATTATATGCATAAATTTAACGTATAATAGCTAGATGAAATGACATAGTGACTTGTTAGATCTTAGCAATATGCCATTCATAGTATGGTACTACATCGATAGTAGGTAGATCCCACGTTCCTATCGAATAAAAAACCATGCTACTATTATTTATGATGGTCACCTATAGGTATTTCCAGTTTGTAGAAATCGCCAGTAACAATTGAGCCAAGTTTGGGAACAACCTCCGCGCTTGTTTCTGAAGTTAACGACATGTTCGAGGGCGGGGCTTAGTATTAGTTAGTACCCACAATAGAATATTGGGAAATAAATTTGCTAATAAATAAATAGCTTCCGAGCTTTACTTATGTCATGTATTAAAAGTATATAAACGAATGAACATAATTCACTTTTCTGCATTATACTGCCGGTAACCTGTTAATAATTCTTCTATCGCCTAGATTGCCTGGAAGAGATCGCTCTGAGCGATAAGGCCGCCTGTGTACAAAGGCTTATTCTATGTTTCCTTTCCTATGTAAATTTCTTATGTGCATTAAAGTATTAACCTATCTATCTATCTTCTTTTTGTGCATTTCTTTTTATTACTCTTCCTTTTGTAATTTTATTGTGTATTAATAATTTTAAGTTAATAAATAAAAAGTTCATTATGACAAATAAAGGAACGGTCTTTTTGGGCCGGGCCATATCCATTTTATAGTCACCAAAATTGGCAGGAACCTACTACACATAAAATTAATATAAGTTTCTTCTTCTAAGTCGATTTTCCTCATTGCTGAGGGTCGTGACCATTCTAAGGAATTAATCACATAGAATGACTCTCGTGGCAGATTTAATGGGGTGGTTTGCCATTGCCTTCCCCATTACACACACTTGTTATCTCAGTGTGCAGGTTTCCTCACTATGGTTTCCTTCACCGTCAGGTCGGTAAAGGTTCGTAAGTCTTTCGAAAAACGAAAAACTCATTGGTACATGGCATTGCATGGTTTCGAACCCGTACCTCCCGCATGGGAGTCCGACGTCCTAGCCACGACGCCACCGACGCTCGTCGATTGTATGATTTCGATACACGTAGTTGTTGAGAGCTACCGCCATTATAGCTTTTTGGATTTTCCAGTCACCAAAATCAACAGACACCTTTTATTGATACATATATACATTATTGATAAAATTAATTATAAGGTTTTAGTCATGAAAATGTTCCACGCAACAGAAGACCCTTAAAGTAAATTTTTACCACGTAATATTTTTTTTATACTACCACTACTTCGTAAGGTGCAATAACTCAAATCGCAGATTAAAGTAAATTTTCCTATATAATAGGTAAATAACCAATACATCTTTTTCTGATGTACTGTCGATCACCAGCTATAGTAAACTGTGAAACACCATCGATTAAATCTCAACCTTACGTCTGCACAATACGATACATTTCAGATTCTAAAAGTTTGATTTTTTGGATAGGTTGACCTGTGGTCGATTGTACGAGTATATTTATTTATATTCATATCGAAAAAGTAGACTAAAGAAAAAATAAAACCAGCCCTATACTCTATCCATCAAATCTACTCCATCACAGATACACTAATTTAGAAAAAAGCGGCTCCTTTTTGACAACAAAAGTGATGAACAACATAAACCTCCTAAATCCGCTTAGCTTCCGCCATTCTAATAAATTCGTCGACGGTGGCGCAAGCCCCACGCCTGCTCCAATTTATCCACCGTTAAATAATTGATACAGCCGTCAGCAACCTTTCGTTTGTTTGTTATACATGGACTATTCCCGTCTGGCCGCACGCTCTGTCCCACGGTCTGCCCCTGCACAGAAAACACCAGAATGTCCACTAAATACAAATGCGCTGCCGTGACAATCCAATACACTGTAACTTGGAAACATCGATTTTGAAATAATCGCGTAAATATACATTTTAGTCCTTTGTAATTGTTAGAAATACAGTGTATTGTCTGTATCAGACCGAATAAACCGATAATTAGAAATCAAATTAGCGCTGTTAATTCAAAACACTGTATCTTTACATACAGTGTATTGGATATACACGGCAGCGCGCGAAAATGACTCACGCACACACGGGCTCCGCGTACAGGCGATCTCAGAGGAACTCAAAGGAAGTCGGGCACGAAATACACTCGCTGTGACGCCATCTAGTGGCAGGTATAACTTTTAATAAACGAAATACATTGCCAGATATATTTTACACAAGGCTGTTTCTTTTAAACTGGAAATTATAACTGCCCTAGCGCTACGGTCGAGTAACGTAAATTGACATTTTGAGGTGGCGAATCCGAGGGTGAGTGGTGGATCCTTCTTCGCCAATTAATTTTTATAAATAATAATGGATTTCCGCAAGGTGACCTGATTCCATCTACTATTTTGAGATGGTACAGACAATCTGAAATTCTACTTAAAATCTATTAGGTACTTCAAATTCTAACGAAGATGCAAAATTGACGCGAATACAAGTATGATACATTTTTTGGAAACGAATATGTCTGTTAGAATTATAGCAAAATTCTAGTCGCACATTTAGGGATTTGATTTCGATTTTTTTTCAGTTTATTGTATTATTCTATGGTTTTGCATTGTCATGCAAATGTTATATATAAAAGTACCTTTTTAGTATCACCCAACGAATTAAAATAAAATTTAAATTGTGTCACTACTGAGATGGAGTCACTGTAGCTATTGATTACCTTAAACATTTACATATATCTGTCTTCGAAGTAGTTCTGGGGCAGATGAGAAGTTTTTTAAATTTGCCTAGCTTGCACAAAACGCTCGGGATAAAAGGCATGTTTATGGATTTCGGTTTTTTCATATTTACACATTCATTTGTCAAGAATGTTGGCCAGTTTATAGTACTCTGTGATTTAGTAATACAAAATACATGTTGGTACTTTAGAAATAAAGTTTCGTTACATTCTGCTCATGTCAATGAGCCACTCGGCACGGCGGAGCGTGAAGGCTGATGGGAATACTCCTAAAAATTGTACTTCTTTGAGGACGCGACATCTAAAAGCAAGTTATGACGTTAATATTGTGGATGGGTTTGTGAATAATATTTTTATTTTGATGTAATGCTGTTATCATGCGCGGGAAAGTATATGAGTAAATGGATCAGCCTTTTTACAGTGAAAGATATAAGCTTCAGGGAAACAAAATATTCGTCTCTCTAATAACGAAATTATATGTGCGGATGTCGATAGCTAATTCTAAACATATATGCCTACCACTAACGGTGGTATAAAGGTGAAAATAGAGCTATATAGTGAGCTTGGAAGAAGAAAAAAGGGCGGACGGGCATTCCTTCTTTCATTACGGTATGAATTTTTATTTTGCCAAAACATTATAGGTAAACACGGGCACGAACAGGAAAACAATAAGCAGGTATTGGCCCGAGGGTTCGTACCATACAATCTTCCGCACATATATCTACATTTGTATCTAATGTGCTAAGAATAGCATGGATGAAGTCTATGTTGCCGATTGTACATTTGAGAACGTGTGCTGAAGATCGGATGTCTTGTCAGTTCCAGCTGTGGGCAATGTGTTATGAATAAAATATGAAGTGATTGACAATTTGCCTTTTACTGTTATTTTATTACACCATTTTGTTGTCATAATAGTTGACGTGGATAAGGAAAACAACCAGTGGATCATGTTGGAGGGAGATGGGGGAGGCCTATGTTCAATATTGGACGATCAGGGGCTGAAAATGGTGTTGTTATATTGTGGATATTTTCCTCTTCTTATAGTCGTATACCTCATTATTAAGAATCGTGGTCATTCTATGGAATTAACAACATAGAACGGCTTTCTTATTATACAGGGTGGACCAAAAGTCCGTTAACATTTGAATAGGTCGCTGCTTCGGCGCGGGCGGGGTATTGGCGCGGGGGGTGTTACTACAAGCGAGAGCTACTAATAGGGATTTAGTACCATGGCGTCATTCAGCGGAGCGCAACGCGCATTTTACGTACGCGAGTACTATCGAAACAACGATTCTACGACCGAAGCTAAACGGAAATTTTGTAATCATTACAATATACGGAACAGAAATCAAGCACCAACAATTCAAACGATTAAAAAATGGGTACAGAAGTTCGAAACAATAGGTTCAACTTTAAGTCAACCACGATCCGGCCGACCTAGGACATCGCGCGATCCAGTAAACATAGAGCGTGTACGAGCGTCTGTTCGAGAACAACCTGGTCTCTCTACTCGAAAGCGGTCTAGTGCTTTAGATGTGCCCAGAACATCTCTAAATCGCATTCTACACAAAGATTTACATTTACATCCTTACAAAATTCAAATTGTACAGGCTTTAAAGCCAAATGACCCTGCTCAGAGACTGCAGTTTGCTAACGAAGTGCTTGAGAGGTTTACGAGCTTCAATAACATCTTTTTCTCAGACGAGGCACACTTCCACCTAAATGGACATGTCAATCGACAAAATTGCAGATACTGGAGTGACACTAACCCGGACTTGAAGCACCAAAAACCTTTACACTCGCCCAAGGTTACTGTATGGGCCGCATTGTCAGCCAGCGGAATCATTGGTCCATATTTTTATGAAGATCAGAGAAACCGCGCCGTCACCGTTAATACAGAGCGATACATTGTGATGCTACAGATTTTTTTTGCTCCAGCATTACAGGACTTCTCAGGCTTTAATCGAAGCTCTTGGTTCCAACAAGATGGGGCAACATGTCACACCTCCAATGACTCTATAGCAGCACTTCGTGAAATTTTTGGCCAAAAAGTCATATCCAAAAGAGGTGACATTCACTGGCCACCCCGCAGCCCGGATTTAACTCCAATGGACTTTTACCTTTGGGGATATCTCAAAAGTAAAGTTTACATCAGCAACCCAGTGTCTATTGAGGAATTAAAAGAAAATATACGCGAGGAAATGCAGAACATTTCACCAACCACTTGTCGGGCGGTCATGCAAAATTTCCGTTCCCGGTTACAGGTGTGCCAGGATGAACAAGGGTCACATTTGAATGATGTTATTTTTAAAAAGTGAAATCCTAATTTGTCTACTTTATTATTAAATAAACAGTTTTTCACTAAAGTAGTATTTGTATTTTTTATAACCATTTTAAATGTTAACGGACTTTTGGTCCACCCTGTATTTAATGGGGTGGTTTAGACACCACCTTACCCATTTTAGACACTAATTATATCTGCGTACAGGTTACCTCACGATGTTTTCCTTCACTGTTAGAGAAATCGGTAACTGGACCGGAGTGAGCGTCGGTGGCACAGTGGCTAGCACACCGGATTCCCATGCGGGAGGTCCGGGTTCGAAACCGTGCCGTACCAGTGAGTTTTTCGTATTTTTACCGACTGCTCTAACGGTGAAGGAAACATCGTGAGGAAACCTACACACTGAGATGACCAGTGTGTAAAATGGGGTAGGTACAAAAGATCCTCAAGGGTCGAAGTGCCGTTGGGGTCATTCCCGGCGCCTGGCCATAAGATAATATAAGAAATGGACCGGGGTTATAATTCTAATCAATCGTTTTGTCATGGAAAAACTATATGAAATTCTAGCATTATCACTCTAGATATAGATGTAAATATGGCTAGTTTAACACTTAGATGTTCTGTAGATTTCATAATGCGATATAACAATTAAGTTCTTCATTCTTCTTCTTTTCCTAACTAAATAAGATTCTTTAAAAGACACTCTCTAATGAAAAACGTTACTCTCCCTTTGACTATACTCCGTACTCGGGTAAAAAATGGAATATTTTTCAAATTCTAAGTCAATTTTCGATTCCAGTTTTTCTCATCATACTCATAAATAGTTTCCCAACAGTGAAATAGTCCCCATTAATCATATTTTATTTCCCCACTTTCCCTCAAGTTCTACCCGAGGGCAGCCCGTCATTTCGGGGTGTCCCATAAAAACGTCGTCGAGGGCTGGTCGCTGTTTTTATAATGCAATATAAGTTTGACCCTGTTCGTTTATTCGCTATATTGGAGATACTAGAAAGTGTGGTCGATTTAATAGTTATGTAAACGATGTGTTACTACTACTTTGTCACTATTTACTACTAGTTTGTCAGCAGTAAGAATTATCTGCCCATTGCACGAAATGTCTTCAAGATGAAGCTTTCATTAAAATATATGATATCCCCTTTCTGCGCTTTAAGCTCTAGATATAACACGAGACTTAAGAAAGCTCATATTAAAACTCTTTTATCCAACTAACAGCTCTAGTAAATGTACTAAAAGTTAGTGTAACTTAGTTCAGATTCGAAACGGCTACGGAAAACATGTATTTACGAAACATTTATAACCTGTTAACAAATTGGTGCTCGTATAGGGACAGTTACAGGAATCGGACCTTAATTCGGACCTTAATCGGACCTTAACGTTGACATACTAATAAAACATACCAAATAACCTAAAGCTAAAAGTGAATAACTTTAACTTTACGAAGATTTTCGTACTTACTCAGCGCTGAGTTATTAAGTTAACGTGAAACTCGATAAAAAGGGTTATAAATTTAACTCGTCAGCTTTCCGAATGGCAGGTAATGGAACGTTGAATAAAATGAAATTAAATGGTTCGTTTCACGTGTAAAATACGAGCGCGCAAGTATCACCACGAAAAGGATGTGTGCGGGATGTTATGGACGTTTAAAATTGATATTTACGTACTGAGTAAGTAATAAATTATTTAATTGACTATGTATTAGGTACTAGGGTTGTCCCAATATATTACCATTGTAACGATGTCGACTTCATCGTCCATATCAACCTCCTTGCCATCAACTTCAACCTCATCGTTAGCGTTTATCTCATCTCATTTCGTATTGGCGTCTTCATTTCTTCATTTAAATTCAAAATCATGTTCCCATTCCATTTCTAAATTTTATTATTCCATTAATTTCATTGTTTTATTTGTATTTTCACTTTTTCTCTGTATTTTGTCTCGAACGGACGTCTCCCGTTCACTTTTATTTCCTACTACTACCTATTTTCTGTGTTCTTTTCCTTAAAATATATTATTTATCACCAAATTCCTCTATTACTTCATCTGCGCACTGTCCTAGAACCCTGCTAACCGGCACCTTGAGGACATACTGTAGCACCATAATGTCATTTATTATTACATAGAGTAGACTGAAAGTTTTGCGCGTTTAGGTTCACAACCTACAACCTTGGGATCTTCAAGGCCAGAGTGAATAGGCATTTACTGGACCCGCATGCTCCATCGTCGACCTCATCGTCGCTTACCATCAGGCGAGATCGAGGGTCAAATGCGGGTTTAGTAGTCAATAAAAAATAAAAATAAAAAAAAACGTGGAAGTGGACGTTGTGAACCTAAACGGTTTTGCACTCCTGGTCGCTCATTAATGTTTGAATTTCGAAAGTTATATTTTTTTAAACATAAAAAATCATTTGATTAAAATAATTTTGCCCCACGTACTACATTTATGTCCAAATCTTACGGCAAAATGTGGGAACCCCCAATGGTGAAGGTGGATCCTCTGTCTACCCCCTCGGGGATTATGGATGTAAAAGTTATGCTATTATGTTATACTAAAGTAGGACTTGATTACTCGTAAAATATAAAATAACAATTATTTTTATCAATTAGCTTATAGTAGAGAACGACTGACAGAGATTTTCTGGGATTAAACTGATCGCGATACGAAGATAATCTTGGCTGAAAGAAAAAAATAGTCTATCTCCCCGTTCGTTCCTTCATGAAGATAATATTTCATCTACTTGCCTAATCTGTCCTGTCAAATTGTTCCCTCTTTTTTTGTTCAAGCTTGGGGGAGGATCTTCCAAAGATACCAGGCCCCTTGGAGGTGAAACCGGGTTAAGTTGGATTTCGCCAACCAACGATGGATGGTCAAAGCATTTTTACTACTGTAAAGAACCCGCCAGAAGTAAGATGCAAGTTGTGGCGAGAGAAATACCCACCCAAAGGTTTCATACCGCCAAAAGAAGACCTACCACCGGGTTTCAAACTCCTGTGGCCAACCTGGAAAACGCTTAATCGCCTGCGAACCCAGGTTAGCTGTTGCGGAGATAATCTTCACAATTGGGGGTTTTCCAGCGATCAAGTAAAGTGTGAGTGTGGTGTCTCCCCTCAAACCATGGAGCACTTGCTCTGCTGTTCCGCGTGTCCGACCACCTGCACGCGGGAGGACCTTTTCGAGGCCAACCAGAGGTTATTAATTGTCAAAGAAAGTACTTTTATCGATTATTAATTGAGATCCCAAATCAATATTTCATAGATATTTCATGTGAACTAAACATTTTACTTACTTACTTACTTCTATCTATTGAGATATTGATTATCTTTCCGTAAGAGAGACTCGAATCTGTCACTAAAACGAACTGAAACAAAACGAGCTATCGAGTCGTGTACTGCATATCCACCGAAATACCTACATATGTTTTCGGTAACCAGTTAAGCTTGCAGTGATTCGGTGGCCAACGCGTTTAAACTGAGATTGGTCCATGTCGACATTCCCACAACTAGCTAGAGATAGGGTTGCCGTACTATCAATTGATATTTTATTACCAGATATTTTAACGGTAAAAAATACGCTGCAGTCAACGAAGTAAAGCACAGAAACAACTGTAAATTATTAGAGTCTGAATATAACACAAACACAAATCGATAAAAGTAGTGTATTTTTGTGTTCTTGGACTAAATTCACTAAGGAGGACCACTTCTAAATAGCAGATACCTACTTTATACCAAAAAGTGATATTACTTTATATTTTATTATTTTATTTCTGCGCGAAATATTTGTTAAAAATGTCCAAATATAAACAGAATTTATTTTGTAATACGAAGCGATAAATGCGAAGTCAGATTCTCGATAATGTTTTGTTTTAAAATCCGAATCCCGCGATCGAGTTTCACAATTATCCAATTCCGTTACTGGTCCATCTGAAGTCCCGGACTATTTGAAATACCGGGATTTGGAAGTGGATATTTTGGAAACCCTATCCTCAGTCAGCGCTTCCAATCGAGGTGTTAATTAAGCTTCGTCGCAATACGGATACAGCATTCTCGATCGACGTTATTGTGAATCCATTCAGTCAGCTTCTCGACAAAATGTCGATGTTTTCTTTAGGAAATGTCAAACATCGAAGAAGCGTCTTCGGTAGCGAATACAGGGTGAGATGTTTAGATGGGGTAGGTTAGTACTACGAACATTTGAAGCCAACGCCTTCAGCACAATATTGTTTACATTTTAATATTAAAGTAATATAAGGTACTCATATATCTGTGCAAATAAAAATATAATGATTATTTATAATAAAACAAGGGAGCAACATGTCCGCCGATAAACTGCTAAGCAGTATATAATTAAGACGCTATTGTATATTATACTGTATAAAAATAAATTAATTTACACACCAGGCTATAAATGAAATCATCATGAGAGCCGTGGTGTCCGCTGGTGTGCCCTGCGTGTTGGAGCCGCCAGGGTTGTCTCGCTCGGACGGCAAGAGGCCCGACGGTCTGACGCTGATCCCGTGGTGGAAAGGTCGTTGCCTGATCTGGGATGCCACATGTGTCAGCACGTATGCGGCATCTCACCTTAGAGGCACCCAACGCAGCGCCGGTTCCGCGGCTGAAACAGCGGCTGGGCTAAAGCACGCCAAGTACGCAAATTTGGAGGCGGCGTACGACTTCGTGCCGATTGCCGTCGAAACTGCGGGCACCTGGGGCTCAGAGGCGGGAGGCTTCATTCGGGAGCTGGGGAGGCGGTTGAGGGAGAGGGGGTGTGACCCCCGATCGGGATACTTCCTGGCCCAGCACCTTTCTCTCGCTATTCAGCGAGGAAATGCAGCATGCATAATGGGAACATTTGGGCGGGGTGCGCTAAAAGGCGGCCTTTTTGACTAAGCTTCTCACGTACTTAGTGACAAAGTTTTAGATTCATTGTAAGTTATAATATAATTATATTTTGTGAAGATTTAAAAAAAAAAAAACTTTATTATTGAAATGTAAATAATAATTTGGGAACATAACGTTCGCCAACCATTAAATTATTTACACAGATAAAACCTACGTAATATCCCTGTAAATATTACTTTATTATTAGTAAGTTTATTTTAGTAATACCTATTATCGGAATAATTAATTAATAATGATTTAATGTTGTTGTTGAGTTGCGGTTAAAATTGAATAGCTGTTTTCAATAAATATGATTCCTATGAATGATTTTTTTATTACTGAAATATTACCCACTATTATTTATAAATTGATACATTGGAATATTAATACTCCAATGTACAGTGGCTAACACATTGACACATTCATACGAATGTATAAATCGGTGACAGATTTCCACAGTTTCACTTGATTTGTCTTCCACTGCAGGTACTTATTTGTTTTATTATCGCGGGGTTCAATATCAAGCAGAAAGATCGAAGTTTAATACTAATTTTATACCATCAGGCATCCATGGCTTACTTTCAGCAGTGTATTCTGCTTTTCTTCAGATTTCTCCGTTCCCAATTCACAACTTAACATTTCGTAGCGCAAAACTCGTACGATAATCATATTAAAGGCGCTTTCCGCACTCATTTTGCACTCACCTGTACCGTTAACCACCAAGCTGGTTGACCTGGATAGAAGTTAATAGCAGATGTAGTATTTACTGGATGGAAATAATAACGAAATCTTGGGTCTTCAAGGCGAGATATGCACCTGGGCCCGCGTGTTCCTCCCTCGACCTCATCGTCACGTCATCAGGTGAGATTGTGGTCAAAAGCTGATCTAGTCTAATTATAAAGTAAAAAAAATATTCTTTGATAGCCTTCAAAAATCTCTAATTACTTAGGCTGTCCTGCGCCAACACCAACTCGACGTGAATTTTTTATGAAAAGCATCTAAAGAATGTGTTAATCCAGTGTTTATTAATGTTGATACAAGTGTATATATTATATGTGCAGTATTTACGTAAAATTATTTCTACTGCATTGCAGCTTGCAAAGGTTTGCGTTCTTTATTATTGTTATTTATTTATTTGAGGGTAGTATCTATTTCATACGCAATTTGCACCCGTACATTATGTATCATATGATTTTTTTAAGCGATATCCTCCAGGATATCGCTTAAAGCGATAAGGCCGCCTTCTGCACATTGTATTGTACCTCTCTTTATGTTGTATGTTTTGTTTATGTCCCGGGTGTGCGATAAAGTATAATAGTATTTGTATAATCACCACTCGTACTAATATAACCATTCCACATTTCATACAAAACTGACATCGGGTTAGGATTAATCCGAGTTGACGCAAGTAAGATTATTCTACAGTGTGCAAAAATAAAAAATAAAATACTTCCATAAGTAACCATTTTTGACGGTCGACGAAATGGATAAAATGTACTCATACTCATACCATTTACTGCTTTTCATGTGTAACAATTGGTCTTAAAAATATATATTATATGATCATACATGAAACCCTGAGTAGGGCACCGCAATATAAAATAATTGATTATAATAAATTAAAATAGTAAAAAAAATGCTAACGGGATAGATTAAATTAAATGTCATTATAAGTTATACATACGTATTTTATGTATTTCAATGTATTAATAAGTTTTTTAATTTCCTGTAGTAAAGACTCTTTTTTATTATTTACTACTAAACCCGCATTTGACCTCGATCTCGCCTGATGGTAAGCGACGATGAGGTCGACGACGCAGCATGCGGGTCCAGTAAATGCCTATTCACTCTGGCCTTGAAGATCCCAAGGTTGTAGGTTTCGGGAAATACTGACAAATGCAGGCTGTACCATTCCTTAACCGTTCTCATAAAGAACGAAGAAGCTAATCGCTTCGTACGAGCAGATGCGATATCAACAACATAAGGATGGAACCCCTCCCCGCGCCTGGTAGTCCGAAGACGGAATGGAGATGCTGGAATTAGGTCGTGCAATTCCGATGCGCACTCTCCGAAATGTATAATAATATGGTAAGAATAATCACCTAAATTAAAAACGCTTGATATTTCCAGTTGCCACTATTTCTACACCAGTACGAGTTCAGTCGAGCACAGTAGTACTAACGATATATTGCGCAACTTTATACGCATAGGAAATAAAAGTTGGTGTATAACTTTGATGCGTTTTGTTTGTTGTGGGTAGAACTCATAGCTATGATAATGCAGGTTAGGTTTGCTGACTAGGAGCTAAAAAACCCTGTCAAGAGGGCGTGTGCTTCTGTTTGCGGGAACCCTAATAAATAACATTCGGTATCAATATATACATACCTACTTATTTAGAAAAAACTTGCTCCGCCAAAATCAAAATTAAGTCTACACAGATCTGGACCGTTCGTTATGTCTATAAAAATATATAACAAAATTTCACAAATCATCGACATTGAATTAAAAGACTCGATATTCAATAAAAGATTAAAGTTATATGAGATGGTGAATCTGTTGAGATATTGGTACGGAAACCAAACTAACCAGGTTAAATGGGGCGACGCGACATCTAATAGTTATATGTTAGACTGCGGAGTACGCCAGGGTGGGCTCACCTCTCCGGACCTCTTCAACGTATACATTAACGACCTGATCGTGGAGCTGAGAGGCACTAGAATCGGCTGTCACATAGGTGGCGTATGTGTTAATAATTTGAGCTATGCCGATGACATGGTGCTTCTCAGTCCCTCGATCTGCGCTCTCCAAGAGCTGCTTTCAGTCTGTGAGCGTTATGCTAATGCTCATGGGCTGCAATATAACGTGGCAAAGACTGAGATGATGGTATTCCGATCGGGGAGAGGTCCTGAGAGGGTGCCGGCGGTTTACTTAGACGGTTCAGTGGTTCGGGTCGTGCAACAGTTTAAATATCTGGGGCATATACTCACTGATGACCTCAAGGACGACAGTGACATAGAAAGAGAGAGAAGGGCCCTGTCTGTCAGATGCAACATGCTCGCGCGCAAATTTGGCAAGTGTAGCGACGAGGTCAAGATAACTTTATTTAAAGCGTTTTGCCAGTGTCTCTATACTTGCCAACTTTGGGTTAAATGCCTACGGAAATCGCATAGCACCATAAGGGTGCAATACAATGATGCGTTTCGCACCCTTATGCGGTTGCCGCGATTCTGTAGTGCATCGGGCATGTTCGCTGACGCACGGGTGCCCGATTTCTTTGCGGTTGTCAGGACTCGCATCGCTTCTTTTTGGAAGCGGTTGCGACAATCCGACAACAGCATACTGAAGGCTGTGTGTGAGGACCTACGCAGTCCCATATTCAAACATTGGTTGGCTGTCCACCGGGACGAGAACCGTAAATAAATAAGTTGTAGCCAAATGTTATTATTATTTTTTGGTCTCGTTTGTGTATTTGTTTTAGTATTTGTTTATTTATTTGTTTTAGTATTAATTATTTTTTTGTATATTGTATTGTTCTTTTGTTATATGGGTTTTTTATGCCTGAAATAAAGATTTATTATTATTATTATTAATATTATATCTTCTTAACAAATGTTTCTATTCACTGCAGGAGCTTTTTGATGATAAAACCAATACTTAATTATAAAATCAATTATGTATAACTTATAATGACATTTACTTTAATTTATCCCGTTAGCATTTATTACTATTATAATCTCTTGTTTTATAATGCGGTGCCCTACTCAGGGTTTCATGTATGATCATATAATATATTTTTTTAAAGACCAATTGTTACACATGAAAAGCAATAAATGGTATGAGTATGAGTACTTACTTTTAAATTAAAACAAAAAATAATTCTACAGTTGTTTAGAAATCAATGAAACCCAGACAAAAATAAGAATCCCGCCGACCAGTGGGTCTTAAACCCAAATAATAAAGAGTATGTCATGTTTCAAAAAATATTATTCTGGCAACCCTATCACAACTCACAACGCTATACCGTAGGAATATAGTAAGTATTAAAATTGAAAAACAGATTATAATGGACCGCAATATTAACAGGCCTAATGTATTTTGGTCAACCTTTCATAATTATGTGGTCAGATAAACATCAAAGAGTGTTGGTGCGATGTGATATATTAAGGTCAGAGTTCGATGTCGAGTCAGAGCAGATGGGGTCCGTGGTGATCCATTTACACAGTATGGTGGACCGTGAGACGGGACACTGGAAATATTGTCCCGCACCAATGAGCACCCATCTTAAGGGGTCCTTGTCTCAATATAAATAAGTGCAGAAGGAAATGTCAGTACGTATATTAGAGCCTTCGATACGCGAGGTATAGGACGGCGATTCTCGTAGTGGAATGTCGAATTCGACATTAGTCCTATCTCATTCGCTCACATCACATGTGAGCGTGACAAGACGTTCGTAGCGCTCGACTATTGTATGTCGAACTCTGCGAGAATTGTCTTCCTGGTCGCGCAACGAGAGTTGAGACACACGTATAGGTTTGCCTGTGTTGGTGAATTTGTTCCCGCTCGCGGCGCCAGAGTCATTTCGCAGCGCTATCTGTATACGAAAATTGCGCCTGTGTGAGTACCGTGTGGCCTCAACCCTCGCTGCGCGATCTATTTATTACGCCACAGTGTTGTCAGCGCTGCGGTTAGTCAACATGTTAAAGCAGTTGTTTTTCCTATGCTACACACCACCATCAACAAACTACTTACTTTTTGTTTTTTCTGACATTTTCCCCTGTGTTGCATGTTTGTTTGTATACATTTTTTTGTACATGTCATATGTGCGTACTACGAATAAACTATTTATTTTCTATTCTATTCTACTTATACTCTTGTATGCCTCGCATTGTCGTCTTTTTCAAATAATTGGTTTATCACTATCAATAATAATAATATCTTCATTGCTTGCTTTATTTTTATTTTTCTCTACTTTATACAATAATATCTACCTACATACATAATACCTTCCTGTATTCTAATGTATAATTTAAAAATTAAGTACCTTTATTAATATCCTTTAATGGTATTTATAACAACTATTCATTCTATAATTGCTAATATCAATTTGTGTTCCGGTAGTAATCAGAGAGCGTAGTAGTAAGAGAGCCAGCGTAATTTCCGGCACATGAGGCACTCCATCTTAGTCCTCAAGGTTAGCAGCGCATCAAAAACCCTCTAATATTAATACAGTGAGGTGAGATGTCTATGGGCGACGGTGACCACTTACCATCAGGTGGCCCGTTGGCTCGTCTGCTCTCCTTATTTAATAAAAAAAAAAAAAAAAAAAATCAAATGTAGATAATTGGCACCAAAAATATGGTCTTTTTATGTGATATATTCACCTACGTATTATTATTACTTACTTATACCAGTTTCGTCATGTCCCTCTGTCTGTATGTCACATGCAGAGGGGGTTCCCTTCTGTAACTATTTAAATACAGTTACAACAAATCTGAAAATTACGGATAGTGTAATAAGAAAAATATCGTAGAGAGCTAGGCTGGGTAATAGTAGTAGTAGTATCTTGTAGTAGATACCTACTTTAATCCTTCCTTCAGTTTCATCTTCATTGCTTGCTTTATTTCTTATTTTCTCTATTTTATACAATAATACCTACATACATACCTTCCTGTATTCTAATATATAATTTAAAAATTAAGTGCCTTCATTTCCTAATATTTTACTTCTGTTTATTAATATTCTTTTATGGTATTTATAACAACTATTCAATCTATAATTACTAATATCAATTTGAGTTCCGGTAGTGTATCATTAGGGAGTGATCCCTGGCACTCAGGGGATGCCTGAAAATCAGCGCCGCAGTGCTAAATCCGCTGCGGCAACAGGCTGAGACAGTCCCCTTTTTCCGGTGCTGCCTTTATCAAACTTAATTACTTTTGTTTAATATTATTTTGTATCTTCTGTATGTAATTGTTTGTATGTGTGCGCTTTTGGAAATAATTTTTTTCTTTCTTTAATAATGGTTGGTCCGATGATGTAGGTACAAGTACAGTACACGGCATGCAGAAATGTCTATTAATTAGGAGGCTACAACCACAGCTACTACTGATAATAATATGCATCGGGCGGCTATCTATAAGTTCTGAGATACATTTCTGCACCTATACATTTTTGTGACCTTGTCAGAATCACATTTCTCGTTTAGATACTTACTTGGCTATTGCATTTGGCGTTTTTGCTCAAACAAATTTTGAGGTTGATTTGTATAATTATGTTTTTAAATAAAATTATCACTTATCTTATCCCATGTTCTGTTACATGTTCATTTGCACTGGTAAAAGAAGAGATCTGTCCTCCGAGATACAGGAACTTCCTAGTTCGGAGGTCAGCGCCTATAGTAGGATAACTGGTTGCTCACTAATTTTATTTAGTTTAATGTAACATCTGCTTAAGTTCCTACTCCATTGTAATCTTACCGCACAAATAAACTCTTATTCTTATCTTGTATTGATAATTTTGTACATTGTAACACTATACCGGCCTATTTCAACGTTCTAATTTCTAGTAAGTAATAAGTTGATTCCATGCCAAAAGCCATAACCATAAAACCAGTAATCGATAACAATCTGCTTTTATGATCAGCTAGTAAGCCTTTGAATACAAGGATATCGTAATGTGACCAGTAATTAACCAAAACATTTCGGCCTAAGGTTATGGCTAATCGGTTAGCGTTATCTTTCATCGATTAGGCTTCCGAAATGTTTACTGGGGTGTTGGATGTCGTATAATGTCTATAATTTTAATGTTAACTGACAGAACTTACGTCCAATCACTTGCATATACCAACCTGCCTATATAATTATTTTTATAGGTGTTGGATGATATTTTCTAATGTCTATTTGACAACTCCACTATGCCTTATTTTTGTAATTTGTAAAGTTTATGTATGTACTTACGGGTATTGAAAAAACTAGCTAAGAGCACGTCGGAGACGAACATGACAGTGTTCCGTTCCGTTCTATTACAACAAATATTTTGCAGTGGATTTTCACTTTATCTTTATCGAGGATTATTACGTAACTTTGGTAGGTACTGGTGGAAACGATTGTAATTGAAAGTACTTACTTAAGTTACTTAAGTACTTACTTAATAAAGAATTTTCTACTTCTACTTACTACTAGGTAAGTATCGTTTTTTTTTTCTCATTTTTGTAACCTTATTTCAAATGTTAAAGGGAGAGGGACGGTCTATGTGACATACAGACAGACAGAAATGACAAAACTATAAAGGTGTCTAGTTGGCTATAGATCCCTATGGAAAAGGCAATGGCAAACCACCCCATTAAATCTGCCACGAGAGTCGTTCTATGTGATTAAATCCTTAGACTGATCGCGACCCTCAGGAATGAGGAACACGACTTAGAAAAAGAAGAACAAGATAGATCCCTAATAAGAACATGCTTATAGCAAATAAAAAAGTTTATTTGGCAGAAGGAAGTTGCTGACCTATAATTATATTTTAATTTTAATTTAACTAAAACTTAGATATATGGAATAGACAACACGTGCCTATACGCAATCATTAAGGAATTACTCACAGATTTTTTATTAACCTTTGTAACTTCTAGAATAGCTTTGAAAACACGCTCTTTATAAATGTGACCTCAAAGTCTATTTAGCTATTTATTTTCTTTGAATTTGTTTATTATACCCGCTCACACAGTGACTATTACGAAATGGAAATGGAATTTATTTGAGGTAACAAATCTAATTTCCTTTATATCATGATTGAATTGAACTTCGTGCTAAAGTCAAATGTTGAAAGTCATCATTGATTCATCATTGGAATGAGTATTAAACTTGTAAATAAACAGAATAGAATCATTAATAAATAGCCTTAGTCAAATTACATAAAGAGAAGTTTTGGCAACATTATAAGACGACCAGGCACATAGAGTGCGCCATGTCGCGAAATTTTATGTGAACTAAGTAATTCGTTAGTTGCCATGTAACAAATATTAAAAATTTCTTAAAAATTAAGAAATAGTCATTAATTGATGGTCAAATGTAAAAACAGAATTAAAATTCGATGAAAGATTAAATAGCTACATGCAATCAAAAATCAGACGATAGAAAGAAACGGCAATATTACATCGTGACGTCACTGTGTAGTAGCGCCATACAAGCAGATCCTGCCTACATTATATTTATATTAGAACTGTTTTGCTAAAAAGGGACAGAGCATCTCTCCAGTAGGTACTAACTTAAATCATTAATATCTCTCATGTTAGTTGAGATATCGAAAAATGAATTTTAGATCATTCTTCAGGATGTCCATGTAAGTTGAACTATGGAATTTAAAAAAATAGTCTAATAATTTATGGCGATTTCTGTAATGCAGGTTTTAAAGACGTTATGTGCAACTGATGTTAAGAAAGCTAAAATATACTGAAAGCCTCAGAATTCACGAGACCGGTTCTATTCCGGTTCTGTTCGCTGCAACCAATCACATGCGCGTCACCCTCCCCCCACTTGAAATCACCACTTCTGATTGGTTGCAGCGAACCGAACCCGAGGCTTAGTCCTGATATCTTACAGATATTCTTCCATGTTGTTTTCCAAGTTGCTCTTCACTAGAATTGTAATTGAACACGTAATTACAGCGCCGTGAAGTCGACGTCACCTAAAGTAAAAACTTTAATCAAAGACTTAACTTTTTGTGTTACAGGGAGAAGTTTGAAAAAGTCGTAAGTCATTAAAATGTTAAATTCAAGAGATTCTCGCTAATAAAATTCTTGGGTGGCGAAAATTTTGATTAGGAAAGACGTAATAAAAAGTTTTGTGGACTTCCGGCGAGCCCTCAATTAAAGTGTCCCTTGGCCGTTGGAATGACAAATTCATTAAGCATTTGATCCCGTTGTTTTTATTTCATTTTATTTAGGTACTTACTTTAAAAACATGCCATTTTATTTTTAAAACTTATTAAGGAAACGATCAAAAACTTGGAGTGTGGTCTTTTGTGGAGAATCAATACAAAATCGAGCGTATGTGGGACGCCCTAACGGACGACGTCCGATCGGACGTCCCAGATACCGCTGGCGCGATGAAGTGGAGAAGGATCTGCGGGAGCTCCGGGCGCCTGACTGGCACGAGACTGCACAGGAGAGAGAGAGCGATGGCGCTCTTTGGTATCGGAGGTCAAGATCAACTTCGGGTCGCTGCGACAGCGAAGTAAGTAAGTAATACAAAATCAAAGCAGCCAAATATTATAGCAAGGGTTTGGTGGGTTTGGTACATAAAGACCGTTTCTTTTTATGATTTGGCGACATTTAAAGAAATAAAATTTCAACTGAATTCTAATAAGAAAATAAAATTTCCTTATAAAAAGGCCAATTATAGAATTTTGATACTCCCACATGTTACACATTATTTTCATATGAATCGTAGGTAGATACAATACAATGCAAACAATACAAATATTATTTATTTAGATACAAGAGTCAACAATAAATAAAATATTTCGGTACAGTATCTGCCTTGAATTACATGACCCCCTTTGATACTAATGTGTCTGCACGGGAATCAGTCAATCAGACAATAATAATTCAGGGAACCATAGACATATTTTTTTAAATAAATTAGAATAAGGTTGAAAAATTTATAGCCTAGCATGTGAAAGGCATAAATAAGATTAAAAAAGAAGGTATATGCTTATGACCACACGATAGAAGTGAACTTAAAAAAAAAAACACGCATCACCAACTCGAGCGCGCTTGATGTCGAATGGAGCCGAGTATACCCGATTCAGCGTCACCGACCCGAGCGTGACGGTTCAGTTTGGTTCACTGTTCAGAAAGAGCGCCAGAGTTTTTAAACTAAAAACAAACTTTAAGGTTACTTTAAAAGCTCTAGGTGAATATGTACGTACATCCTAAATATATGCAGGGAATAGACTGCACCGCGAATAGTAAACAATGAAATTATACATTATCTAGATACATTCCTATGAATGTATCTAGATAATAGATGATGATGTATATCTAGCGCCTGAATTCCAGTTATAGCTGGGCAGATTGTTGAAAAACCATGCAATGCGTGTTATATTATACTATTATAATATAACACGCATTGCATGGTTTTTCAACAATCTGCCCAGCTATAACTGGAATTCAGGCGCTATAGTCCACATATTTCTGTTCCACTCATGCTCTACTTAACTCGAAAGTTATGTATTTACCGCAAACTTTTCTAATGGGCTAAGCTTAACAAACTCGGTGAACTACCAACATAGGCAAATTAACACACTACCCACAACTAGAGCCCTAGCTAGATTTCATCTAAATTCTCAGGCTTAGGCTTGGAAAGCAACAAAAACTTGTAATGTAGATAACCGAGGATGGTAAATGATAATTCTCTATTTTTTTCATTTTTTTTTGGTTTTAGAAGCTTTTAATCATTTTTTTTTTCATCAATCTTTAACTCACATTCTTGTTCTCAGCTATACCCCAAGTTCATACATTTTGCGTTCTCCTTTGTATTCGTTGGCACGGAAAGTGTTCTACTACTTCTCTTATATGATAGCATTTAACTTATTTTCAAAAGACATTGCATAGTTTCAAACCCGACTCTCGCATGTGAATCTGACATCCTATTCACTACTCCACCAACGTTTTAATGTCGATCAAGTTATAAGTACAAGTTATACGAATAGGCAAAAATCTCTCCGATTTATATCCTCCCCGCTCTATATCCCTGGAAGAATAGAAATGTAGCAAAACGTTATAATGAAATGTTGGAAGGTAGTCAGACTGAAATATGCGTTGCATAGTTCCTGGATCAATCACTGATTGCAATTCAAGCTTACACACCGATATAAAATGAACAAGAAGAGATGGCCAAGGCCAAAATCTAAGTAAGAATTCTGGGGTTAAGAGTCACAGTGTATTAAAAGTTTGCCTTGATTATCAAACAAAACGGATAATATTTTTTAAGGTAAATGAAACTATTTCATAACCTTTTTCATATCTTCACACTACACTGTCGCTAATCTCTTTAATGTCCAATTAACTTCAGAGGTTGGCTGGAAGAGATTGCTTTAAGCGATAAGGCCGCCTTCGTACATATCGTGCTATTATTCCTGTAGTTTTTACTTTTCCTGTATTTGTGTCTATCTGTTATAAATATTAGTTTTTTTGGTAAAACAATGTTGGTTTGGTTTACGTTGGAAAATACCAACGCCCACCCAAATATGCGATAAGTCAGCATATTATGTTCCCACTGTGCAGAACTTGTATAAAGGGTAGTATGGAATCATAACCCACGGTGCTGGATCAGCTTTTTTTATTTTAGACATAAAGGTATTCTCACAATGAACAATCAGTAAAAATCTAATTTTTTTAAAATAGCTTCACCTGGGACCGAATCAGGATGCCACAATGCCTACTAGGAATCGTCACCTTACTAAGCAACCAACCAATTACGAAATCGATGAAACACCTAGTCGATAGAGCAAAGTTTCTATAAGTGCCTGTACATCCATGTAAGTACAGGGCTGTCACCAAACAGAGCGTTGTGTAGTTTCCATTTACATGACTAATTAGTTGGCGGCGCTCCAAGAACTGGGTGCTTGTATTTAGAAGGTACTACATGCACTGGTGGTGGGCGTATGTGTGGAGGAAATGGGACCAATATTGGTGATTGGTCTTTCATTGGTCCCAAAGAATGAATTCGAATAAATTAGTTGGCGCAGCGCCAAGAACTGGGTTTGTATTTAGAAGGTACTGCATACACTGGTGGTGGGCGTATGTGTGGAGGAAATGGGACCAATATTGGCGATTGGTCTTTCATTGGTCCCAAAGAATGAATTCGAATAAATTAGTTGGCGCAGCGCCAAGAACTGGGTTTGTATTTAGAAGGTACTACATGCACTGGTGGTGGGCGTATGTGTGGAGGAAATGGGACCAATATTGGCGATTGGTCTTTCATTGGTCCCAAAGAATGAATTCGAATAAATTAGTTGGCGCAGCGCCAAGAAATGGGTATTTGTATTTAGAAGGTACTACATGCACTGGTGGTGGGCGTATGTGTGGAGGAAATGGGACCAATATTGGTGATTGGTCTTTCATTGGTCCCAATGAATGAATTCGAATAAATTAGTTGGCGCAGCGCCAAGAACTGGGTTTATATTTAGAAAGTACTACATGCACTGGTGGTGGGCGTATGTATGGACGAAATTGGACCAATATTGGCGATTGGTCTTTCATTGGTCCCAATGAATGAATTCGAATAAATTAGTCGGCGCCGCGCCAAGAACTGGGTTTTTGTATTTAGAAGGAGCTACATGCACTGGTGGTGGGCGTATGTATGGACGAAATTGGACCAATATTGGCGATTGGTCTTTCATTGGTGGCGCCGCGCCAAGAACTCGGTGTTTGTAATAGAAGGTGGTAGCTGCGCTAGTATAAGGTAATGCGCATTTGTCAGGATATGATGGAATCAATATTAACGATTTGTCTTTCATTAGTCCTATTGAATGAATTTGAATAAATTAGTTTGCGGCGCCAAGAACTGTAGCGTGAATTTTTTTGACTTAGGACATTTTCCCGATTATTCTACACTTGGTAAACGGCGAATGACTCGCCACCTATGACGTTTGTCCACCAAATCTTACAACGAAAAGTTGGAACTACCTATGATTAAGGTGGTTCCTCTGTTTACCCCCTCGGGGATTGCAATATATATGTGATCTTGGTATCAGTTGAAATATTTTTAATATCTTTAACATTGACGAAATAATCGCCCGTTATCACTTAGCTGTTCCCCATATCACTAATATCAGGTTTCAAAATGTATTTGTTACGTAATTAATTTTATTTTTCTCTGGTTTTAAGGACCTACTGTGGAGTTACGACACCAGCCTATTATTATCATCTTTAAAACCGAAACCAATAACTAGTTTCGTTTGCCCATCACTAGTCTATCTATTAGAAGGTGACAGAATCTACATCCTGATTGAGATCTAGGAGCTTTCCGCAATCTCTCTGTTTGAATGAGTCCATGCGTCAGTACCTTCTTCACCTATGAATTTGAAGACAATGAGAACGTTGGTAATACCGTAGTAGGTACTATTAGTTATTCTGTGGTAATATTAGATGGCTCTTGCTTGTTGTAGGTGTTGCTTCAGTAAATACATGTTTTCATAGCCTTACTATCATATCCATACTATAATAATACTCGTATTATCATATAAGTATCTGTTTAATGAAACTTCAAGAAAGTACAGGCTTCGTCTGTCATTTTCAGCAGGATTCATTTTATTAAATGATTAGTCGTAACTGAATTTTTCTTACGTTTTTAGGGTTCCATACCAAAATGGTAAAAAGGAACCCTTATGGTGAGACTTCGGTGTTTGCCTGTCCGTCTGTTTTTCTCAGAAACGACTAATGCTATAGACTTGAAGTTTGTTACAGTTGTAGAACTTGCTTGCCCCATCTATCTCAGGTAAAAATAAATTAGAAATAATTTTATTTTTATTGAAAATGGGGTCCGAAATGGGGGGGTAGAAATCTGAAAGTGGGGCAACTGGGGCATGGGGTGTCATATGAAAGGGATTTATTTATCATTACAAAACTATTTTTTATTTTATTTTATGTACTATAGTTTTTGACTTATAGCCAAAAATTTACAAAAAAGACCATCCCCCCCCCCCCCCTTATATCCAAAAATTTGCAAGCCGAAAAATCTATTTCAGATTTTCGGATATAAGGGGGGAATGGTCTTTTTAATAATAATAATGTTTTTTTTAATAATTCAGTCGTATAGATAATTTCCCATATTTTACAGAAAAAATAAAGCGGAGTTTCAAAATTTTATAATTTTTGAGATATTGAAAAAAAAAAAAATAAGTAGATATTTATAATTTTTGAGGAAAAAAATTAAATGTTTAATCTTTTAAAACTAAAACTACTTATTCTTTTGAGATCGTAACCCTATCTTATATAACTTGATCGGTTTTTTAATAAGTCAGTACTTAATTTGAGTGATATTTTGTGAGTAGGTACCTATAGGTGTGCAATATCAAAAGTCAAAGTATCGATGCTTGTTGCATCCAATACTGCATCGAAACTACAACGACGATACTTTACATTTATGGTGTTTAAAAAAAATATAATAACAGTATTATCATCATCATCTGCCTATTAATGTCCCCACTGTTGGGGCGCAGGCCTCCCCTTGACCAAGGGGGCTACGGGCCACGATCAACCGACAGCGGGCTCAGTTCTGATTAGTGGATTTCACACACTTACGGAAACTTTTTATTTCCTCTGAGACATGCAGGTTTCCTCATAATGTTTTCCTTCACCGTTAGAGCAGTCGGTAAATGTACGTAAGTCTGCGAAAAAATCCGAAAAACTCATTGGTACATGGCATTGCATGGTTTTGAACCCGT
This sequence comes from Hofmannophila pseudospretella, assembly GCA_947369225.1. Taxonomy (NCBI): domain Eukaryota; kingdom Metazoa; phylum Arthropoda; class Insecta; order Lepidoptera; family Oecophoridae; genus Hofmannophila; species Hofmannophila pseudospretella. The sequence goes on from OX376324.1 coordinate 4,158,873, forward strand.
ACCTCCCGCATCGGAGTCCGGCGCCACTAGGCCACCGACGCTTAATAACAGTATAATTGAACGATACTACGACTTTGTCTAAAGGTTTAGTTCCACTAGTGATAAAATATACTAAACTGTATTTACAATAGACTTCCTAATGCGTACTAATGGAACTAAAAACGACGCAATATACGAGTAAACACAAACAGTTTGCTAATAAAATCTAATATAATAGGCACAGCTTCCCCTGTGTCCTTTCTCCTTTTTGCGATTAGTAAAGCAATTAACGTTTTTCCTTTCTTTTCTTTCCCACGGAACCCCAATAAACGTGTTTATGAATGAACCTAGCAACAGGCACGGGGTAAAATAGATCGGGAGCTGAAATTGGATTTCTAACCTTGTATAAGATCCGAATTAAAAAGGACCGCGGAAGTCTAGACCCCATCTGTCGGAACGGACTCTAAGGAACTGGTGTAAATAAAATAATCAGTAATTTCTTATTATTCGTTGCCCTTTAATTATCTTTAAAATACTTCCTAAGGCTCTTTGGACACTCCTCGTTGACCTGTCAACAATCCATTTACGTCGGTGGCGTCGTGGCTAGGATGTCGGACTCCCATGCGGGAGGTCCGTGTTCGAAACCATACAATGTCATGTACCAATGAGTTTTCGGTTTTATCGAAAAATTTACGTACCTTTACCGACTGCTCTGACTGTGAAGGAAAACATCGTGAGGAAACCTGCACACTGAGATAACCAGTGTGTGAAATGGGGAAGGCAATGGCAAAACACCCCATTAAATCAGCCAAGACAGTCGTTCATTATGATTAATCCTTAGAATGATTACGAGCCTCAGCAATGAGGAACACGACTTAGAAGTAAGAATCTGTTGTGTTTACCTAATAAATAAATAAAAATTAAATTATATATAAAGAGCGGGAATACCTCGGCAAGGCATCTTCAAGGCCAGAGTGAATAGGCATTTACTGGACCCGCATGCTCCGTCGTCGACCTCATCGTCGCTTACCATCAGGCGAGATCGAGGTCAAATGGGGGTTTAGTAGTCAGTGTATTTCGTTTATTTATTTTAAGTACATACAAAAAATAGCGTCCATCACTCAAATACAAATAAATTTATTTTGCAACTTACATTAATACTCGTACAAGAGTGGTTGATGCTCTAAATCCCGCACTAGGATACCCTGTGTCGCGGGATTTAGGCCCTTCTACATAAAATCGTGGTATCAAAACGATATCGCCAGGTAAATATGCACAGCGACACCCTTAGTCAGACAAATCGAGCACATACGAGTTCCTTGGGCGGCGTGGTGGAGCTGCAATAAAATAAAAAAATAAAAAACATGTGACACTCACTCCCAGAAATATGAATCGCAGTCTAGAATCGAACTCACTTGCCCACTTGCAAAGTCTGGAACATCGGCGCAAGGTTGCCTGTCTATCGGTATTTTATAGGATACATTTCGGAGAGTGCGCATCGGAATTGCACGACCTAATTCCAGCATCTCCATTCCGCCTTCGGACTACCAGGCGCGGGGAGGGGTTCCATCCTTATGTTGTTGATATCCCATCTGCTCGTACGAAGCGATTTGCTTCTTCGTTCATTATGCGAACGGCTAAGGAATGGAACAGCCTGCCGGCGTCTGTATTTCCCGAAACTTACAACCTTGGGATCTTCAAGGCCAGAGTGAATAGGCATTTACTGGACCCGCATGCTCCATCGTCGACCTCATCGTCGCTTACCATCAGGCGAGATCGAGGTCAAATGCGGGTTTAGTAGTACATAAAAAAAAACTTCCCCGCAAACCCCGCACGGGAGGACACGGAAACGCTCGTTGGGCGACTGCTAGGATATAAGATGGATGTGCCTTCGGTGAGGTGAATAATCCAGGCCCAGCTCCCGGTTCCATAGAAGGGCCGGACGTTTACCCATTTACCATTTACCGCATGTCGAGCAGAACCATTTCCGTGTTTACACTGGACACGCTAGCTTGTATCCTTCGCAAAATGAACACTAATGCGATGTTGTGAAGGTCGTAATTAGAACACGTGAATGGTCAATTTGTGGGTGGCGTGAAGCCGAATCAATTGTAGAAGAAAACAAAATGGCTGTAACTACAAAATTAAATATTATTTCTACTCTTTCTCTACTTTGTTACTTTGATGTTGTACTTTGTAAGGCTTGAGGAATATCGTTTAAAAACACACGAAAGAGTTTGCATTATTTTATTTTTACTGGCTGGTAAATCTCTGCGAAAATATTTTAACAACCATTAACGATTTGAAGAAGAAAATAAATACTTTTTTTCTTTTAAGTGGCAATTAAAGAAGTTGTTTGCTGTGATGTGGCCATTTTCTTTTTTTCATAAATTATGGATTACATTCTAAAATATTTCTTGCATGATTCATGATTTAGTAACCTGATTCATATCATATCATTTATTCATAAACAATCATAATTTGTGTTTGAATATTTACATGTCAAGAATAAAAATACATTACAAAACAATTGTTTTTATTAAAATGCATTTAAAAAAAAATATAATAAAATAAATCTCCATCTAAGCAATATGAAATCAAATTCTTCTTCTTCTTCTAAGTCGTGTTCCTCATTGCTGAGGGTCGTAATCATTCAAGGAATGAATCACATAGAACGACTCTCGTGGCAGATTTAATGGGGTGGTTTGCCATTGCTTTGTACATTACGTTGTATTTTACAATAAGGAGTTATTGTAAAATACAACGTAATGTACATCACCCAAAGGTTGCCTGGAAGAAATAGCTTAAAGCAATAAGGTCGCCAATTGTATTTGTATTTTGTATCTTTTCTTCTGTATTATTGTTCATTTTGTTAAAGAATATTTGTATTGTATATTGTATTGTATTGCGTTCCCCATTTCACACATTGGTTATCTCAGTGTGCAGGTTTCCTCACGATGTTTTCCTTCACCGTCAAAGCAGTCGGTAAATGTACGTCAGTCTTTCGAAAAAACCGAGAAACTCATTGGTACATGGCATTACACGGTTTCGAACTCGGACCTCCCGCATGGGAGAAAAAAATAGAAAAGTCTCTGGGGTAAAATATATATGGGCGACTGTCGCCCATATATATCTTACCCCATTTTAAAGTTATTAGAGACTTTTCGATGCGCTGCTTACCTTGATGCCTCGTGTCGGTAATTACGCTGACTCTTCAAACCGAAACACAGTTATGCCATCATTGCTGAATTGCGGCAGAAATAGGTATCACTTCAGGCGGACTGTACAGTCATACTACCTTCTTCAAATACGATCTTTTTCAGATACGTCGGTGGCGTCGTGGTTAGGACGTCGAACTCCCATGCGGAAGGTCCGAGTTCGAAACCGTGTAATGCCATGTACCAATGAGTTTCTCGGTTTTTTCGAAAGACTGACGTACATTTACCGACTGCTTTGACGGTGAAGGAAAACATCGTGAGGAAACCTGCACACTGAGATAACCAATGTGTGAAATGGGGAACGCAATACAATACAATATACAATACAATTATTCTTTAACAAAATGAATAATAATACAAAACAGAAGAAAAGATACAAAATACAAATACAATTGGCGGCCTTATTGCTTTAAGCTATTTCTTCCAGGCAACCTTTGGGTGATGAACATTACATTGTATTTTACAATAACTCCTTATTGTAAAATACAACGTAATGTACAAAGCAATGGCAAATCATCCCATTAAATCTGCCGCGAGAGTCGTTCTATGTGATTAATTCCTTAGAATGATCACGACCCTCAGCAATGAGGAATACGACTTAGAAGAAGTACTTCCCATTGGATGCTACTGCCTATATAACAAGATTATGCAGGATAATTACCAGACGTCTATTTATTATGCTAAATTATACGAAGCGTTTGATAGTTATGCCAACAATGCCAAGCATAATTGTGTTGGCATTCTTCCGAGTGCTGGTGTGATATCTAGGATGCTCTGTGATTAATTAGGAGTTAGTTTAAGATGATTAGAAATAACATTACGAATTCAATACATTACATTATCTTAGGGACATTCATGTAATTGAAACTGTGGCTTATTTATTTTAATTAATGCACAAATTTAAATTTAAATTAAATTAAATTCATTTATTTAACAGACAAAAGAGCCAAAAATGTTAGTAACAATTTTAACTTAAAAACTATGTTAGTAGATATAATAGTATTTTGAGGTAGGTATGAGTAGATTAGGCACTGTACAGGAGCCAACCAGCACAGAGATCTACCCGATTGCCAGCTGCACACAGTGTCTCATAATGTGACAGTTGGGCTTAGTTCAGTTTGTTTTTAAATAACTACCAATAGATTATACGAAGTAAACCCAGAGATACGTATATATATACGTATATATATTTGCATGTATATGTACATAATTAGCTTTAATATTATAAATATATATTAAATAAATATACCTAGATATATAAATGTATAATATTAATATATTTTATAAATTTATAATAGTCATATCATCCCATACTTCCTATTTCCTTTAAAGTTGCATGTTTAATAGAATAAAATAAACATCATGAGCTTTTACTTAAATTATAACTTTAAATTGTAATTCTGGAATCTGAATATTTGACTCATAGCTTCTAAAGTGGTCAATGTGTGTATCCATGTAATCTCCACGACACGTGCAACGCCTAGTGTGGAGGTTATAGTTTAATGTGAAATGTTAATTAATATGTTGTAAAGGAATACATTTTTACAATATATTTTTTCAACATTACAAATGCAAATAGTAAATAATTACCTGAGAAAATGAGAAAAATTAAGTTTATAGTTTGGACCGTGTTGCGCCTACAATTAACAATTAGGTGACACTAATCCGAGGTACAATTTTGTTGGCGAAAGTCCTGTGCGTGTTACTCAGTCACTCGAATGGCTTAACCATCGGGACACCAGGAACTCTTGGTTACATCATGCTTTTACAATACATTTAAAATTCAAATACAATTAATGTTAAGTATAAATATACCTGGACAGGAGCGAACAGATCAGCCGATTTACATTTAAAAATTTAGCTGAAATATTAATATTGTAGCAGCTGTAAATGGGCTTTATCTAAGTAATAAATAATAAAATTAATATATCTGCTGTAAAGGGGCATTGTCGTACAAATAATAAAAAATTGATTAACCGATTTGGAGAATTTTTTGCGTGTTCATAAGTTATTTAGTAGGTACCCGGAAAAGGATAAGTATATCTGAAGTAACTTTTTACTAGCAATATTTTTCTAATTTATTAATACCTACAGGAATCATATATATGTAATCATTATATTATTATGAATTGGTAATTTGTGATCCTGAAAAACATTTATTTAACATTGCATACATTATTAAACTTAAAAAATATTTGAAATAAAAAAAAACAATGCAATATATAGAACACATGCTCAGCATGTGCTGCGGTCCGACCGGTACGGCAAAACCACAGCACTGGTTTTCAGCTGTGCCAGGAGGAACTACCTAAGTAATTTTAATACAATACAATACAAAACCATGTATTGCATACAAATACATACTCGTATTACACGTACATATCTTGCGCTTACAATGTTGTACATAAACTAATTTGTGGCGAGGAGAGCGTGAGAGCGTGAGAGCGTGTTCAGCTTATGCTATGAACGGAGTCTACAGCGCTGTTTTCTAACACGTCACTATGTCACTTGCTTGCTTGCTTATCGTATGGTTAGTGACCAACCTATTTGTCAGAGTTGTTCAGGCCGCCCGTAGGCCTCTGACATGGCTTAACGACTGCTGTCGAACGACAACAACCGGGACCGACTGCTTAACGTGCTTTCCGAGGCACGGAGGAGCTCAGATGAAATATGCCAACTAGCGGTCACCCATCCAGGTACCGACCGCGCCAACGTCGCTTAACCTGCACGATCACTTTCGGACCGTGCTCGCAACTAGTAGTCTAGTTAAGCTCCTTGTTTGTCACTTGGAAGACACAATAATAATATTACGAATAGAAGCGAAATGGCATTTTCAAGAGTGACAATTAAACAAACAAATAATAATAATAAATTAAGATCCTAGATTTTAAGATCCTTCATAACGTATATTCTTGCAAATAAAAATTCATATCATTTCAATGTATTGATGACACACAATATCTCTATGTTGTGTATTCTTGGAAAATTCCCGCTTATGAAATGTTTGAATAGAATTCCCGCTATTTTACAAATGTCAAACTTTCAAATTGGAAACTAGAAAAAATGGCGCGAGCACTGCGTTTGATGTGCGTTGAAAATTTAATCAGCGTGTGCTACAGCCGTTTGCCTTTTGTGCTTAGGTGCTCTGAATTGAACTGTACTTTTCAATCACAGGCTGAAAGGGTTTTCCATTATGCGGTAGAAAATCGGGATTCATTGATTTTAAAGAAACCAATTCACCTCTATCCATCGCGTCTATTTTGTTCCTGTCAATGAATTGGTAAACTGTTAAATACATTTAAAATTAATTTAGAGAAGCTCTTCTCACGTAGCTTATTTTACGTAGCTTACAGTACATTAGCTTTACAAAAAATGACATATAAGTTACTTGTATTTTAAATTAATTATAATGTAACAAATAGGCAATAATTACTGTCATATATTAATACAATTTAGAGAAGAAGATATTAATATAATCAGGCGTTACTTTGCGGAAATTCATTTCACACTCTCCCAATCCTTAGGAGGTCGGATTTGTCATCCTTGATTGTAAATCCTTCTGTATTTAGTAATCGTTGAAAAAGGCGAATCCGAGGGTCACTCATCCTCGGATGGGTCCTTTTCCCCCAAATAATTATAAGAAGAAGATATTACGAGTACTTCCCACAGCACAAGGAGTCATAGTGTGGGAGCAGGGTTCACTCATAATAAATTCGTTTTTTTTAAATTTTTAAAGGTTTTGAAAAAACGTCTATAATAACCGTAGCATCCTCTGAATTACAAGTTTTTTAACGTCTTTCTTGAGGCGTATGTACTTTTGAACACAAGCACAAGATTGATCAATCGTATGAATGGTCAACACGAATAGTCAACAAAGGCGAAACACAAGGGTTGGTTGTACTATTCTTATACATATTAGTAATTAAAAGAATAATGACAGTAAATTCCCATTAACCGTAGCCGCAAATTAAACTGCAAACACATACGAAAGCGTTTGATACCCAATTATTGGAAATTATTTCAGTGCGGTAATGTGGAAAACAAGCATGCGTTTGCACCAATACGGTATTAACCTAATTTTTTTATTGCATCACTCAACTTACATAGACATACTAAAGAAGGATCTAAAATTAGTTTTTCGATATCTCAACTAACATCAGAGATATATAGAGTTAAAGTTACTATTGGACAGATACTCTGTCCCTTTCTAGCAAAACAGTCCTTTATATCAGGGGTTCCCAAACTTATTTTGTCTACCGCCCACTTTGAGAATAAATTATTTTTTAGCGCCCCCATTTTTTCCCCTACTTAAAAAACGACTATAACTTCAAATTAAATTAATTAATTATTGTGAGCTATATTAGCGGAGATTAAACATTAATTCTAAACGAGACTTTTACTATAATTCGCAAGAGTTAACTTGAAACCTGAGCGCAGTCGGTAATACACAACGGCGCTCAGGTCTCAAGTTAACTCTTACGGGCTACACCTGCCAATGAGAATGATTATTGAAACGCAACTTTATAGTATTCAGAGTATCTTTTATTCAAAATAAAACAAACATAATCGATTCTTATATAAAAACTAATGTGAAGGATGAATCTGATGCTGTTTAATAAGTTTGTTGATATCAGGTTCCAATTTACTCAAGAACAGTCGCAAGTCGCCACGTTCGGTAACATGCAAACGATTTCTCTTTTTAGTAAGCAGTGTTGCCACAGCACTAAATCCACGTTCACACAAATATTTTTTTCAGGGTCTCTTACAGGCTCTCTTTAGGCCTGCAGCGCCCACAAGGGGGCGTTATCGCCTACTTTGGGAAAGGCTGCTTTATATGCAGCCAGGACCTACTTGTATGGCGTTAGAGAACAGTTACGTCATAAAACATTGCCGTTTCTTTCTACCGTTCTGATTTTTGATTATCTGTAGCTATTTTATTTTTCAACGAATTTTAATTCTGTTTTCACATTTGACCATCAATTTATGACTGTTTCTTAATTTTTAAGAAATGCATTTAAGATTTGACACTTAAAAACTACTAGTGAAATGTAAAATAAGCTTATAAATGACTCAGCAAGATCGCGTAGTCCGTTAATCCGTTGTTCCGCGAATTTTTTTAAAACGCGATTTGAGCTATCGATTGCATAAATTGCATTTAACCCTTGGAGTATTATATGAACTATTCCAGACTACATACATAAAGAATCTAATACAAAAATAAAAGAAAAACTTTTGACAACGCAATGAAAAACAAAGACAGAGCGGAGTTTCGCGTGACCATGAAATATAACGCTTTTGTAAAAGAGCAACGAGGAAAAAACTCGATTCAATTAGAAATAATGATGGACGATAAAGTTGAAAAGACAAAGGATGATAAAATGTAGCTGATGACAAGGTAAGAACAAAAAATATAAGTTGAGACGGCCTAAAAACATTAAATACGCTGTTACACAACAACAGTCTTACAAAAAACTGTTCAAATATCAACCCTGATCAACCCCGTTTTGGACCTGACACACTTTTAATATTGCAGAGGATAAAAGTTAAGAAAGGGAAGTTTTTTTCCCTACATGATTCCGTGATTCTGTAAGAGCACTCTACGAACCGCAAAGTAATTACGCCATCAGTCAAAATAAATTGCTGTTTTTGAAGACGAAATTCTGTAATAAGGGCAATATAACGCTTACGTAGGTACTTACCTTAACGTTGGATACACTTACCAAAGAAATGTAATGAACAGCGATTTCCAGAAGTTCTTTAGTCAGTCTATGACTATGAATTATATTGTATGTTTATACGTTTCTTAATTGTATTGTGTATTTCCATCTGACAAATGTAAAGCATTGGAATATTTTCTGTTATGTTGCATTTTTGACTAATAAATAAATTTAAAATTGATAAGGAAATAATAATAATGAAATTCTCTTAAAACAATCGTCTACATTTTTTTTTTAATTTTTTTTAAATGCGGGCGGCACTCTCTGTGCGGCCAGCGCAGCAAGCGCGGGCGGCGCCGCTGCGCGGCGGCAAAACTGCCACGTGGCCGGAGCCCGCCTCGCATTCGCTTGGTGCCAATATAACGTTTTCCATAATGCTTGCAAACCTACTACCTCTTTCTCGAAATCATTTCCTCTGCCCGAAGGTTGCCTGGAAGAGATAGCTCTTAGCGATAAGGCCGCCTAAATTGTACGTCACTATTTCCTTTTCTATCTTTTGTTTGTTGTTATCTATTTGTACAATAAAGTGTATTTTACTTTACTTTAAGTTTTTTTTAAGTATAGTGCAAAAGTGAGAGTTACCGTGTGTTGCAAGAAACGTTATTTCGTTCCTTTCGTTCATATAAACGCTCTTAATCTTAACAGTAGCTCTCACTTAAAGCCTTAAGGCTTCCTTAAGTTTCGTGTCATCTCTAACAAAAGCTATGGCGTGGAAAGGGATATCATGTAGGTATTATAATAAATAGGTGCCTAAGATTGTACGTTTGGACGTTTCGTGTTGAGTTGTTATCGATATAAAATGCCGGAAGTTTGACAAGACGATAACAAAATGTTTAGAAAGAGTGTGAGGTGGTTTGGCTTTAGTATTTTTTAGATACTTACCTACTTATAATTTAAAAATAACTTTAGATGTAGATAGGTACTTACACGCAAAATGCACAATTCTTGGAGCTGGCTGTAAAAATAAACCTTATGAAGTGACAATAGCTCAAAGTCTAGGGCACGAGACTGTGGCGAAAATCGTCAGTCGTCAGTGCTACAATCTGCCCTCTAGGTGCCGGCTAGCAGGGTTCTAGGACAGTGTGCAGATGAAGTAATAGAAGAAACTTGTTAATAGTAGATATTATATTTATCAGGAACAGAACAACACAATAGTAGAAAATAGGTTTAATATACAATTTTATAAAACGGACATACGTCCGTTTAGGAAAAAAATACAGAGAGAATGAGTGAAAACAATGAACTTAATGGAATAATGGAAGTTAGAAATGGAATGGGAATATGATTTAAATTTTGAAAATATAGATGAAGAAATGAACATGCCAACACGAAATGAGGTGAGATAAACGCTAACAATGAGGTTGAAATTGATGGCAAGGCGGTTGATATGGACGATGAAGTCGACATCGTTACAACCGGATAGAACCCACCTCTGTATCAATGCCTAGCACAGGCATTATAGCCTAGTTGGAGAGCGCCCGATCCAATATTGGTAATGTTCTAACATTACCAATATTTAAAAGAAATATGTTCTTATGTAGGTCAATCATACAAGTAATATACCTCAAACTTTTAAATAACAAATCCTGAAGAGAACATTTAAACTAAAAGTGAACACTCAAAAATATTAAAAGCTCAGGATATCCAACGACATTTGAATTTATCGAATTGAATTCTGGCTGTAGATATGCCGACCGACCATCGCAATGCAAGTTACGATTCTCTCGAATCGGGATGTATTCTGGCGATTTTTATTCCCAATTCATTCGACCGTGTTGCGGAGATAGAGAACTGAATATTTTTTATAAAATACCACTTAAATTCAGCTACAAATATTACTATTTTCCATGATAGGAATTATATATTGGAATGTGTGGAATTGATTTCAAAATACGGGTCCTAAACTAACAAAGCAATAAATACGTTTAAAAAAGATAAATTTATTCAAAATATCTATCAAAGTCTCGGCTCTCTCGTCACGTTCGTATCGGACCCGTGTGGCCGGGTTCTCGTCGGCCGTGGCACCACAGAATACACCAAGGTCCGCTCCGGGCGTTCGCGATTTTTATTACGTCACTCGACCGTAGCGCTAGTGAAAATAACCAGTTTCAAAGAAACAGTTTTGTAAAAAATATTTCTGGCAATGTGTTTCGTTTATTAAAAGTACAAAAAGTTATACCTACCACTCGCGCTACAGCGCGTGTATTTCGCGCCCGAGTTCCATGGACTTTCTCTGAGATCGCCTGTACGCGGAGTCCGTATGTTTGTAAGCCGTTTTCGCGCGTTTGTATTGAGCGGACCGTCTGGTGTATTCTGTGGTGGCGCTCATGATCGCCACGTCCAGGTCAAGGACCTGTTCGCCATCCGCGTGTCGGGCACCACCTTCCTGCAGCAGTGGATCTCCAAGTTCCACTTCGGGAACCTGTGCCACGTCGCCATGTAGCTGATAATACATATCTTATTTATTAATTATAATTATTAGCTATTTACAATATTCAACACGCGAACACGCCGTCTAGGGCGCTCCCATGCGGTAAAGTTCCCAGGATGCTGGCAGCGTTACCCCGCTGAACGGCTAGGCATAGGCGTTGAGCGCAATACATGTCAGCTCTGAGATCTCCCAAGGCGAGGACCAGTCTGGTCGAAATGTCTTTTACAAATTATTATTTTGTTACTCTTTCCAGAGGTCTTTTAAAAGGCTATCATTGGGACAAGCATGATGTGTCCAACACATAATTATTATTTAATTATTTGTTGTTTTTTTGTATTTTTCTAAAACTTGTCGTGTAGATAGGAACTTATATCTTTTATCTACCACAAACACTTTGAATTTATTGAAGTTTTTTTTTACAATGTTTCACATTTTTACTGAGGGAACATAAACGTTACAAAATAGGCTGTTCGTCGAGTTCTCATACAGAACAACTTTAACAGGAGGTACTTACTCGGTTTACGCTTACACTCGTAAAACCTGAACAAAAATGGATAACATTTAATTTAACATGAACTAAATTAATTTTACTGCATCGACGCAACGAAAGATGCCAAATTAGGTAAATTGGAAATACGGCGGTAAATGAGTAAGTTTGTATTTATTAAAATACGAATGCAAACAACTCCGTATAACAGTGTAGGTACAAACATGTTGCATGACGCGCCAATACGTTTAGTACTTACTCACATCGGTGTAGAACGCGCTATCGAAATTTTCCTGGGACTTCGCATATGCACGAGTTCCAAACATCCATCCCTCCCCACCTTGTGGAAGATCTTCCCTTTTCCCTTTCATACAACTGACAATACGTCATTCCATGTCCTCACATAGCGCGTTCCTACAATCTCGTGTTGAATCGAAAAATGTTCTGTATAAATAGGATGTTATATGCCAGTAGGTAAAAAGATTTATATTGTATCCAGATAAAGAGAAATAAATACATTTCTGTCCCAATGTACCAAACAAATCAGGATCTCATAAATTACGTGACATTTTTTAGCCTCGATAGCAATCTTTATTTTTATTCCTAAAAAAATCTGCCAATTCGTGAACCGAGCCTAACAATATCACGTGGTGTCCCCGAGCCCCGAATGCGCGATCACGAACTCAATTCAGATTGTGGGCTGACAACAATATACCGATGGAGATAGGACGAGGTCCGTGACAACCCGGCACGTGTTACTACCGTACATTTCTGTGCTAGTATGGTTATGCACGGACTTTTTTCAGAAAAGACACGGATCCGTGATCCGATCTCGGAATTGAATATTGGACGTGTCACGAAGTAGCTCCTGTGGATAAAAGGAAATTGTATTGCCGGTTAAAAGAAGAAATGGTGCTTTAGAGTTTTAATGTTTAAACAGATTGAGGGATTTTAAAGTATGAGTTTAGAATAAATATGAGATCTTGTCTACTATCGTTTATATTTACTAGCTTGGACTTTACTGGACTTCAATTATATGATATGATTTCTTCTGTTTAGAACAAGCTTGTAGCTTGTATAAGCTACAGAGATTTTGGTGAACTTAAAGGTTGGATTCCGTTGATCGCGGCCGTTGCGGCCGACGACACACCTTGCTTCCGATGTCAGCGGCTAGTCGCGCGCGGCTGTCAAAACAGGCTGACATGACAGTTCGCGAATGAGCGTGACGCACATGAGGAATCGAGAGGAATATACTCATGCGCGCGACAGGTCTCGACACGATCGCGCGCGGCTACGACAGAAATCGGCCGCGCGCGTTAGCCGCAGCGGCCGCGATGATCGGAAGCGGCGCCATACATTTTCATAGTGTTTAGTATTGTCGCGTCAGCTGTCAGCCGTCGGTCGCGCGCGTCAGCCGCATCGGCTGCGATCAACGGAAGTCTAACTTAAAGGAAAAACCCATGAACACGTTGTACAGCTGGATTTTTATTGTCGATAGCTGAATAAAATTTACCGAAAACCATTTCTACTTTCCACAACTTACTACAAACAAACGACTTACTAACTTCGAGGTTAAACTTGTATGGAGAGTTGATGATCAGTTATCAACATTGAACCACCTTGTATGTGGTTGATACACGTGTTTTGTTACAATCACATTAAATGATCATTGCGTACAAGTATCCATTGTAACATAATTGTAACACAGTTACCTACATACACTGATTAAACCGCAAGTTACAACTTGCGCATTGGAGTAATCTGGAAACCGCCTTATAAATCAGTCAAATTAACACACAGAGTCCGGACAAGGAATTTAATTAACACAAAAACTGTGGAACAGATTGAACCCAACCTTGTTTACAGTTTAATCGGGGAATTTTAATCAACTGCTTTACAGCCCGGTCACGTAGAAAGATGTTGAAATGAAGAATCGGCCTAATGAAATAATTGCCGACACCGGATGAGATTTGGGACGAGCGGAAGGCGAAAGTCGTGTCCGTTGAATCCGTTACAATTTGGGTGGTGTAGGTGATTGGGAAAACAGAAATGTATTTTTTATTGACAAGCGGGGAAACTATGGGAATCTGTTATTTAAACTTTTATAGGGGACTTAGAACTTTACTTTTTTCCAACAAATTGGGCATCCTGAGTAAGGTTAGGCGGTACTTCACGCCGGGACAGCTCTTAAACCTTTACCAAGCCCAAGTCCGGTCGTGCATGGAGTACTGCTGCCACCTGTGGGACGGCTCAGCTAAGTACCAACTGGCTAAAAGTACCAACGGCGCAAAATTATGGTGTTTATTTTTCTTTAGTATGGAAAATTTTCATACAACAGGGTTATTTTTTCGTGTAAAGTGGTACAAATGATCAGCCCATACCACCCTCCAAATATTTGCTACTAATAAAAAAGGACCTTATATAGTCATCTCCCCACACTTAGAGGGTTTTCGATGCGCTGCTAACCAGGACTTGATGAATTCAAACATTGCTGGTTTGCGACAGAAATAGGTAAAAGTGTGATACCACCCCGGTCTGGTACCTAATAAAGGAATAATCACGTCCCCGTGTGTATTTCTTAATCCGAGCATCTAGAAGTTAACGTATTTGTCAATTTAATGAATGTTGTGGAAATACGTTACCTATCAGCTCATGAAGCCACTCCATCTAAATTCTCAAGGTTAATAGCGTATCAAAAACCATAAATTATATATTGATGTCTATGGGCGACGACAGTGACTACTTACCATCAGGTAGCCAGCCTACTCGTCTGCTTTCCTTTTAGTCCTTTTACAATAAAAAGACAACCTAATATTAATTGCATCTTAAACTATTTTATAATATTTTACGCATTATTATTCTTGGGTAAAGATAAAGAAATCCCTATAGGGTTTGCATTCATAGAGTGGTTAAATAATTTGACCGTTAAAATTTTCTATCTAATTAATTCACAATTTCTCAAGCCGCGAAGGGTTGACGATTAGCAGATTAAAATTTCAGGATAATTCGGGTTTGGCCATCTGGGAATAATCCGACATTGTTTCAAGCTCATTTTATGAGAGGTTGTCTCACCAAAAAAAAGAGAGAGGTAATCGAGTTGTTCTTAACTGGATAATTAAAAACGCCACGCGTTTCGAAGCCTTCGCTGGAGAAGCGTCAATTTGAGAGGCTTTTGCCCTCTTAAAAGTTAAATGGCTCTTTTCACTTTTGATTAAACTAAACAGAGGCCGGTGATTGTAGCCTTCATTAATTTGAGTGTCGGCTCATTGGAGTTATAATAGGCTCTTCGAGCATCTAGAGGAATATCAGAATCTCTTGAGATACGGATTCTGATGGTCGATTTGCGTGTCGAAGTGTAATTTAAGAGATAAATAGCAGCATTTATATGCGATTAGGTAGAAAATGGTGTCTATTAATTAGGGATGTTACGGAGGTGGTTTTAAATTTGATTTATCGGAGTCGGAACCGGACTCGGAGGCGGAGGTAGAAGAAAGATGTTCAGAAGAGAGATGTTTTAAACCGTTTTTAAATTTCTATAGCTGAACTGGCCAATTTTTTTTATGATGACGTTTGTGGCAATAATTCATGTTCCTTTATGTAGTCCTACACTATTTAAATAAATATTGATATTTGAATGTTTGCTCACAAATCTTCGGTATAACCTCCGATTTAAAATTATCGGAGCCGAAGGCGGAGTCGGCGGTGTAAAATCAATCGGAAGTTCCGACCTTTCGGAGTCGGAGTCGAAGCTCCGTAACATCCCTACTACTATTAATAGATATTTACCGACTGCAAAAAAACTTTTTTCTAATTTATTTTTTTACATTTTGTTACCTATGTCTCTGACATTTGTGAACAGATTTTGATAAAAAAAAATAATTCTAGAAGGTATATTTACAACCGTAAGGGATGACAAATCCGACCTCCTAAAGATGTGATAAGGAATTCAGATTGTGAAATGAATGGAACCTAAATGAATAGCAGTATTACGCTAGAAAATGCGAACTCGAATTCAAATTCGACACGTGTTTCACCTCTAAACGAGGCATCATCAGGACATGAGGACAAGTGGATGGCTCTGATATCAAGAGCAAAGTGAAGTAAAGGGAATATTTAAAAATGCTTTATTAATTCATTCATCCATTGTTGATTTATTTTTGTCAAGCTGTGATGAGTAATTTTTCAGATACCTACATACCCTGTCTAACCTATATGCTATCGCCTAAGAATGTACTGCGGAAAAAACCTTTTTCCTACCCCAAAAATGAATATAAGTTGTTAATAACCGAGGTATGATTTATGTGTTCAAGTAAAACATGTTAGGAACTTCGGAAGGGAGTTCTTTATTTCGGGAAGTGTTTCCTCATTGTTAGGCAGCGCGTGCGTCAACTTTTGTGCACTTATGAATTGAGAAGCAAATCGTGTGAGGAAAAAATCAAGCAACTTTTTTCATATTTCATGGAACCTCTGAAGATGTATGAGTATTTTTATTTTAGGTAGGTTGGTACCCGTAGGTGGTACCCGTTTAGAGCGTCGGTGGCGTCGTGGCTAGGACATCGGACTCCCATCCTGGAGGTGCCGAGTTCGAAACCAGGCAGTGCCATGTACCAATGAGTTTTCTGTTTTTTCGAAAGACTTACGTACATTTACCGACTGCTCTGACGGTGAAGGAAAACATCGTGAGGAAACCTGCACACTGAGATAACCAGTGTGTGAAATGGGGAAGGAAATGGCAAACCACCCTATTAAATCTGCCACGAGAGTCATTCTATGTGATTAATTCCTTAGATTCTAAGGCTTAGAATGATCACGACCCTCAGCAATGAGGATTACGACTTGGAGGTGGTACCCGTATATGCACATAACATAAGTACTTCGTATCTAAGTAGTGTTATTGGGAATTATGTCCCAATGGCGTAAAACATATTTATAAATAACTAAGTTATTTGTCGGCTAAAATTTTTTGACTGGTATATTGATTTGTTCATCATTTTCAGCCAATATTGAACATAAGCCTCCCCAAACATGTATTTTTTATTTTTTTATTTAGTTACAAAATCCACAGCAATTAAATATAAAAACAAAAATGACCATTAGGAAACGTACTGCCAATTACAGATTTCCTATTTTTAAAATAATACTTATAGCGAGAATAAGTGTCGGTGTGTGTGTATTGAATGTTGCGTGTGAGTGCGTGTGTGTGTGAGTGTGAGTGTGTAAGTGTGTGTGTGTGTATCACATCTTTAGGTAGGTACTGGATATCCCGTGCAGCGTGATTGTTTTTACATTTATTTTAATTTTTTATTTAGTCTAAGTATAATAGTTTATGACATTCATTCATTAAGTTGTTATTATTATTATTGTAATTTATTATTATTGGAAATGTGTGTGAGCGTGTTTATGTAGAAGAGAGTGAAAGGGTGTGTACATTAGTATGTGTTTGGTCGAGTCTTTATGTATCCAGCTACAACGCCACTGTTATAGTACCATCTAAGTATTATTAATTATAGTTACAATGTCTCTCCTGTTGGCAGCGGCACCGCCATTGAACAAGTCCATCTTATCCAAGTGTCAAGTCCATCAAGATGAAAATTCTTTATTATATGACCTGTGTATGCGACAGATAATAGAATTGTGTGCATAGTTAGTGATTATTATGATCTACTGGTTGTTTTCTTTATCCACATCTTGCCCAATAGTCTTCTTATATCGTCCGGCCATCGAGCCTTCGATCTGCCCGGGTTGGCTATTGAATTCTACAGATTTCATTAATTTCTTTAAACATTACTAAATTAACTGACCTAATTAACTTCTTACTTTATACACCTAACAATCTACTACTTTGTAAAGTAGAATAGTTTAACTAGCCTATAAAGTTTCCAAATGAAATTACGGTACCTGGGCCCTATTTCACGAAACTTATGACGTTGTAACAGGTCGAAAGTGGTCTTAAGGTCGCCGTCTTAAGCTGGTAATTAAATTAAATTTCATGAAACAAGGCCCAGGTAGAGTCATTGAAATTAGGCTACTTTGCTTCATACTTTACCTCAGTCTTGTTTATATAGGAAATTCTCCTTATCTGCGCCTACATCCTTAATGAGATACTGTAGTCGCCGATTCTTGAGGAGGTATCTACAGGCTGGAAAGTTTCGGTTTTTTGCTATTTCTGAGATTTCTAGCTCTCGAACCTTGGTTGATCCCATAGAGTTTTTTGTTCCTGACACGAAATAGAATCGATTGGCATCAAAAAGGTTTTTTTGTGAAAAATGGCATTTTTCTCGCTGACAGTACCTTTTTTTCAAAAATCTGTAAATGCAGTTTTAAATAGCTCCAAAAGTTGGGGAAGGTATCCTAAGACCATTTTCTCGTAGCTCCAACGGATCTGGTAGCTGCCCTGGATGCCCCGCCGAAACTTTCCACCCTGTATAGTTTGTTACGTATATCCGACTCATCACATAACCTAAAACTGGTGTCTTAGGTTAGTCTCTTTAATACCGTTTCTCATTCCACTAAGAAACGGTATTATACTCAACATAGCAGATTATTATGTTACATTACAATTCTTCTTCCTGTCGTTTGGTTACAATCATTACAAATAATCCACTTACATTGTAGGAATATGCTCGAACCAGAGGTTTCTAAACTTTCTTTAACTGCGACATCTCCGACTTCCTAAGTGAGTTAAGTAAGGAAAGTTTAAAAAAAATGTACAGATAACATCAATACAATACAATTTCCTTGATCTTACCATCCCATTGCCCGCGGCCAGAATACCTCAGAGCTTTGTGATGCGTAATTATGGAACCACTGCTCTCATTTTTTAAATGAAACAACATTGGCAATGGTTAAAACACATTACCAATCATCATCATCATCATCAGCAGCCTACTCTAGTCCACTGCTGGACATAGGCCTCTCCCACCAACATTACCAATATTATTCATTAACCACTCCAATAAATAAAAAGCCCTCTACCAAAATGCTCCAAGGGTGGATTTAAGGCGGCAACGCTTACGCCGCATTATCATGCCGCAGCCTTTGAGCCATTGTCGCTTTATCAGACAAGTTCCAACTTTGGTTCAAACGGACCCTTTCCATCATTACAGAACGCCTCAACGTCCTGTACGAGCGGAACTGGACGCGGCTGGTTCACGAACAGCTGAGGAAGTTTGAGTCCTCGATAGTGGCAGCCGCGAGGCAGTCTCCAGATGTACAGCCCCCGGAGTTAGCGCTAGACTCCAAGTGGACCTTCTCGGGGGCTCTGATATACTGCATCACTTTAATTACTACGATAGGTGAGTGGTTATTATTATTAAAGACTAGCTGTTGCCCGGCGGCTTCGCTCATGTGGACTTTTTTCACACGGAATGGTGACCTAGATCAGGGAAAAGGAGAGGTCGTCATCTAGCGACCAGGTGGATCGACGTTATCACAAAAGCCGCAGGTAAAAAGGGTGGTACCGCCACAGACTGACTCTACACAGAAAGACTGACTCTACTACCTTCGGAAAGGTATCTAAAACTACTGATGTTATTCTCTAGGTTACGGCAACGTCTCACCTCGTACAGCTGCAGGCCGAGCGGCGACAGTCGCATATGCAGCAGCTGGTGTGCCTCTGACACTTGCTTGCTTAGCTGGACTGGGGGCGTCCCTAGCCAGGCTAGCAAGGATGGCTTGGCTGAGGGCCACTAAAAGCAAAGTGCCCAATACTTGGAGAAAGGACGGTGAGGTATGTAAAGAAAAAGCTGATTTTTACCTGTTACGGAAAAGACCTAATCAAGGGTATCAAACAAAGTCATAGGGTTAGCAGACATAAATTACAGGTGGCTAAATAATAACTGTTGGGGAGGTGAGTTCTTGAGTGGAGACCAGGTCAAACGACTGGGTGCGGTGTGCCAGAAATCGGAATTAGTGGTACGTCTTGGGAGAGGCCTAATTTCTAGAAGGGGACTAAGGGATGCCTTTGTGATTATCGAGATTTTTAATTACAATTAGATCTAGAGATACGTTTGACCTCAATCTCGTTTGATAGTAAGCGACGATAAGGTGGACGATGTAGCATGTAGGTTTAGTAAATGCCTATTCACTCTGACCTTGAAGATTCCAAGGTTTTGTATTGTTCCTCATAAACGGGGTTTATTTAGTATTTTGGGGAATGTCCACTGAATCTTATTTAACCTAAGACGAGTTCTTGGATTCTTGCTTGCTGGGTATTCATATTCGAGAAAAATGTGGATAGTACAATACACACGCTGATAATGATAAATAATTAAATTACCTAACAAAAAATTTTCTTCCCAAACCCAGATGGAAAACCATTTCCAACTGCACGAGCAGCAACGGCTTCTGCCGCAGCCAGCGGAGCACAACCAGTACACATCGTTCCCTCCTAGGGCCCACAGGTCCCCTGGGACGGTGAGGGCCCGGGCTGGTGACAGAGGTCAATATTCGCAAGTATTTGAGAGGGCGCCAGCGAGCCCTAGAGCGGCCACGCTGGGTCGTGTCAAACGCAGTGCCTTGGCTGATGGTAAATGTTTTTTTCGTGGGTTTAAAGGTTAGATCTAGGCTAGATCATTTTTAGGTTGGAAAGGTATGCAAAATATACCACTACAAAATATTGGTAACATATTCGCTTTCAATTATAGTGAACACTTCATGAATGTTCACGAACGAACACCCATTGGGGAGGGAGACTACTTTTTCTTTCATCTATGTGAACATCTGCAAAATTAAGATAGAAATATAATAAAATTGTTAGTTACAGAAAGAACTAAAGATAGAAATAGCCAAATTGCTTCAACGCTTCGCATAGTTGTGTCGTGAGATATGAAATCATCATTATCTTTATTACTAAAACCAGTTTCCTGCTTTACAGAACCTCATACATCATCAGCGCTTCAGACCCAGACGTTAGACAGGAAGAAGACAATGAACACCAAGTGCCTGGCCACAGTCCACGGACCCGGTCGGGGAAGGGGAAGGGGAACTATACAAAGGCCACGAGGGCCAGTCATAGATCAACTAATTGCTGAGGAGTGTGGTGAGCTACCGCTGAATAAGAGTCAGGAAGAGCTTGATGATTTCGAAGATCCTGATGAAGGGTAAGTAGTAGGCATTATAAATATAAAAGTATCTGTCTTAAATATCAAAACTTTTGACGTAAGAAGAATTTAAAACTTGGAGCCTAGAGGCGATTTCCAATAGTGCAACCGTGGGGATGACGCACGTTCCATTTGGCATTGTATCTAGATCATCTTAGGGACGAGAGGATAAGCCATAATCCATAAATTTTAGAACCTTATTGACTATCAGAATTTGGCGACAGACAAACCGTTGTCACATCGCTCTTTTACACTAGTGAGGTTTGTCCGTTACATGTAGAATTTATTTCGAACTAAATATTTTACAGTGTTCTTAAACCGTGGTCGATGAAAGATCTTTATGAATATTGATAAGTACTTTGTTATTTTACAGCCTATAAATTTTCCATTGCAGAATATGTCCTCACGACACGCCATCACGAGTGCCTTTGATATGGAAGGAGGAGAACCACAAAATAAAGAGTTGTGCCGTGCCCAGTAGCAGTGCTTCCACCAGCGTCCAACACCACATCCACCACGGACTTGAACACTGCCACGTACCAGTCGGCATTGTCTTGTTTCTACTATTAGGATACATCTGTGTTGGAGCGGCAATATTTTCCGCTTGGGAAAACTGGAGCTTCCTCGATGCAGCGTACTTTTGCTTTATAGCATTAGCAACCATAGGTTTCGGGGACTTTGTACCTAGTAGTTTCTTAACCTCGAAGCAAAGCACAGAGAATTCAAGAAGTGAATATATTCAGATGATCGCGTGTTGCGCCTATTTAGTTTTTGGACTTATATTAATTGCAATGTCTTTCAGTCTGCTTCAAGATGAGGTTGTCTCTAGGTGTTCGCAATTAGCTAATAGTTTAGGGCTCTCTCGACAATGACAGTACGAGAAGAGCGAATGTAGCTCAACCGACAATCATCTGAGGATGTTATGATCGTTAATGTAAAGAGTTACTTTAGGGTCCAACTTATATATTACTTTCATTGGATCCAGTTTCTGTACTTCTTACTGATAAAATTGTAACTCATATTATCATTGTAACAAAAAGTGAATAAAATTATTTTCGCATATCTAAATGAATTGATAATTGAAAGTTTTTACGGAATTTGTACTCAAGTGAGTGTTTGTGATGTAAATAATGTAAAATCTATTTATAAAAGCAAGGCTGAAATTGTAATGAAACAATAAAATTGTGTTGAACTGTGTGTTCGTATCTTAATTGAAAACTTCTTAATACCTTTATCGGCCACAATAATGGCCTCCGCCATATTCCAAGTTTCAACAAAGTTAATGTGGTCGGAATGATGAAAGGCTGGATTAATGTATTGTGGGATCCGTTACAAATGATACTGGCTGCGGACGATGAAGAATTTCGTATTCATTACTGTTTATTTCTTATTACTGCAATGTTTGTTGAATATAAAAAGGTAGTTAAAGGTTCGTAGCTCTCTTGTCACTCTGCGTAACCCTCTGAGAAAAAGCCTATTTTTTATACAGTATAAATTACAATAATGTCTTAAATGTATACCGCCAAACTGCTTAGCAGTTTATCGGCGGCCATGCTGCTAGATATACCTATTGTGCTCTACTCGCAAAAAATATCTCTATAGGGAAATGAGCTTTCCCATTCCTTCCCTTATCGATCCTAACAAGGCTTACATTAAACTTACTATAAAATAAAGATAATAAAATGTTTTTCATCACAACTGCCTGCTTTTACTCGTAAAGCACACATTTCAGTGTATGCATAGCCGTTCGAAAGTTGATCATTTCGCACTATAGTGTGTTTTACTTTTGATACTGAAACGGAACGGAACGCGACTTGCAACTATAATAGTATTTTATGCAACTGACACGTAATAACAGCCATTGTAAAACGATTTTTTAGTCTTTGATACGAGCGTAGCGAGATCAAAACAGAAAAAAATGAGATTTACAGTGGCTTATTACGTGGAGTTGCATACAATCCTTTTTTACGACTATGAAATACCTAAATAATTGAAAATACAAACTATTGTGACGTGTCTAACACGCCATGACAAAACTCCGTCGACAACAGTGCGTGGAAACTTATGACTAAAAAAAGAAATAGAATGCTTATCAGCCGAACACATCAACCAAATCCCCAGCATGCGGCATAGTCCCCAGGACGCTGGCCGCATTACCTCGCTGCTTCGCGAGGCTGAGTAGAGACTCAGCACAGAGGTGCGAGATAAGTGCCAGCCCTGAGGTTTCCGGAGGCGAGGACCAGCCAGGTGGACAGATCCTGCACTAACTTTTTAGTGTCAAACGCAAGCGCCGCAAAATAGTAGTGACTAAGTATTTTCTTTCATCATTCTCATACCTCCAGGTAATCTTGCCCTACCGACATCTATTACTACAAATTCCAAGAAAAAGGGTCTAATTACCGAGCCGCACGCACGTTTGAAACCTATCTCTAATATCGTGCAGGAACGTAATTCCACCCACATTACCTGGGTTAATTCAACAACTACATTCCCAGGTTCTCGGTCGGGGAAAATCCCGGACGAGGATTACGCCCGGTCCGGCAGCACCCGAGTCCCCTTGAATTACAACGGCGGGAGTTACCCCTAACACGGGTAATGTGATTTAGCGTCTAAAAGTAAGTATACTTAGGGCTGCGGCGGGTAAATAGAACTAAATATCTATTGCTTGTTATGAAGTTAAAATGTCAAAGAAAGAGCACAATAACCTGCATTGGATGTTCACTATTATTCAGAAATCGAAATCCTTGTTCAATATTTGATTTTATTAATTTCAATAACTCAAATATCGACGGCCTTAGTGACATCTAATTCCATAACAAGGTGTAGCAAAGAGGCTTCAGGCTAGAAAATAGTACCTATCGATAATAATTAAGATAAGTAAATCCTGATCAGAAACTAAAAAACCCTGTCAAGAGGGTGCCACTGGTAGTTTTATAATCTGTGTTACGGAGTTGGCTATAAAAAAAAGTACTTACCATTTATTTCCGCAAGATGGCGAGGGTTTTTTAGTTTCTGGTCAGGGTATACGTATATGGAACAGCCTGCCGGCGTCTGTATTTCCCGAAACCTACAACCTTGGGATCTTCAAGGCCAGAGTGAATAGGCATTTACTGGACCCGCATGCTCCATCGTCGACCTCATCGTCGCTTACCATCAGGCGAGATCGAGGTCAAATGCAGGTTTAGTAGTAAATAAATAAATAAAAAACGTATGTATGGCCTGGTAAGTATGGTATGGTTTTAGTTCGATAGAAGGGCTCGTAGCCTAGTTACGAGTTCAAACATGGTCAGAAAGTTACCGCGGAAAGTAACGTTGGGCGATGTCGGATCTAGGATCGGTGGCCGGTTAGTGGCACATTTTCACCTGGACTCTTCTGTGCCTCGGAGAGCACGTTAAACTGTCGGTCCCGTCTGCTGTCGTCCGACCGCTTGCAATAACTGCCCGACATTTGGATTTATAATAAAAAAACTTAGTAAAACATACACCGTTACTCTTTGTGAAATTGCCAAAACTCTAGGCACACACAAAGGTTCTTACAAGAATTATTATAGATAATCGATCGACACAGGTAAGTTATATTGAGACTGTCTCTGATCCCTAATATCCGATTGGATATATCCAATGGGACAGGATAGAAAATTATCTTACCCAACATGATGGAAATAAAGTTAATGTCCTGAAAAACTAGATTTTCTACCTACATGAAATGTCTCGTATTCAGACGTACTCGTATACTACTATTATTTATTTGTTTGGCTTTACGTCGTCGTTCTTACCTACCGACTTATATGTTCTATAAGTACTGAGTTCGTCCTCATGGTGGAACTTTTTAATACCTAATTTCCGTAGAAAAAGTTAGTTTTCTTCATTGATTACGAGTGTCTTAAAAATCTTGCGTCCTTCATAAAATGAAAGAAAATTCTCTTTTATTAACTATACATTAAAAATTTAAGGAACCCCCGCCTAATGGTTTTGTAGATCCCCTTACGTTTTCCTGATCATTATCAGGTCCTCAAGAATCCAGATGTGGGAATGGCATCATGGTCGTAAACATCTTAGTTCAAATTCTAATCAACTAACTTTTACCGTTCCAGAGATCCCATCTGACATCAAAGATACTCCAAGATCTTGGAAACCCTGGTCCAATTTTAATCATACATGGCTAAGGATACTCACAATAAAACGTTCTGTTAAATACACATGTTCTGTTAATGTTATTTAACAGAAAGTTAAATAAAGAGTCCGCTTAAATCAGATAATCGGTTGTTGAGTTATTTATGATGCCACAAACAAACGCGTCAAACTATAGCACCCCGTCTTTGGTCGGTCGGGGGTTAAAAATGGAAATCTAAATAGGTATAGGTACGAGTATATAGTGAGTAAGTAGGTATAGGTCGCGCAAGCAGAGTTAAGGCCACGAACACACGCATACGTTTGCATGTGTTGGTAAATCTGTACCCGCTCAGGGCGGCAACGTCATCACGTAGCGTTATCTGTATATAATGCGCCTGTGTGAGTACCGTGTGGCCTCAGCTCTGATTGCGCGACTTTCCTATAGGTCGGTCGCGCAAACTTTAGGTATAGATACCTATATTAGCAAACTGTACATTCAGAGAAACTAACAGCTCAACCGGGACAAATGAACACCTTCAGGTCCATTCACGTAGCGACACAAACTTCCAACTTGGTTATTCAAACTAGTTTCCAAATCCCAAAATATTACGGCGGCTCCACCTCGACTCCACCTGTTTCTACGCCTTTGACGGAGCAAACTAGGGTTGTAAGGAACCATTTATCGATAGTATCGTTACTTTGCAAACTGCAAAAATACTATCGATACTTTTAAGATGTAACGGTATAGCCTAATACGATCATTCCAATACTACGTGTATTATAGTAAGTAAACTCGTAGCTGGTATCATTCTATAGTTAATCTTATAAGTAATTTTCTTCAAATTCGTCTTTTCTTTCGTCAAATGTAGCAATAATGTTGAGAAATAGTTACTATCACTGACAGCTAACACTATTGTACATTTTAGACTAGGTATCTGTGATTCGATAGATTGACTCAGAAAGTATTAAATAAATTAGAAAAAGCGTGAAAATATTTTCGCGAGCTGGATTTGAACCCGCGACCTTGCCGTTCCGTGACAGTGCTCAGAAAGTATTTTTTGTAGAGCGTCCCGCTTCACAAACCAACATCAAACACATGGCATTTACTGGACCCGCATGCTCCATCGTCGACCTCATCGTCGCTTACCATCAGGCGAGATCGAGGTCAAATGCGGGTTTAGAAGTAAATAAAAAAAAATAAAAAATAAAAAACACCAAGTGATAGTACAAGTATAAAGTTACAACCCTGCAGTAGCAGGCAATTTGTTTATTCCAGGATCTATAGACGAACTATCGATAGTTTGAAATCACTAGAGCAAACTTTATAAAACTTTTTGAATGCAACCTTTGGCGACGCAAACTAGCTCTATAGAACGCCTGAAGGTGGCCTGAAAGATTGGTGCGATTTATTCGACAATTTAGAATTAACGGCATGGGATGGACGACTATAATTGGTTTTTTCCCAGAGTTTTAAAAGGTTTCTGGGCTTTAGTTAGTGAGTTTTAAATGCTTAGTTAATAGCTCCATAAAAGTTCGTCGTTCTTATAGTAATAGAGTCCTGACTTACAATGTAATGTCGTCGGATCGTACAAGAATAGATATAACATAAGAAAAAAATATTGTTTCTTTTATAGGTACCATATAAGTACCTACACGAAAACTTATTTTTAAGTAAAAGATTACTTGATGAGGTGCCTCATATACTATTTTTGTGCATTAAAGTGTTAAATAAATAAATATAAATAAATACTTTTTCAAGTTGGTAGAAAATCAACTAACTCCAAACTTTGGTAGGTATATAGGTAAGTTATGAATTCCATTACCGGATAAGAATCTAATAACTTATTCTTCTGTTAGATTCAAATGTGGATCACACGCATAAAGACTCGTTTCAGGAAGTTTGGTGTCACATGATGTCCTATACGCAGAGTTACCTAATATAACGCAGAATGACTGTTTCTATCGAGTTATAAACTCAATAACTAATTTTCACCAATCATAGAATCAACATTTCTATACATAATCTGACTGAAAATCCTGTAATCAACTTGTTTAAATACAAATAATTTCGATCGGGATTTTATTTCCAATGTACATTTATTTATTTATTTAAACACTTTAATGCACAAAATTAGTACAGGACGCGAGCTTAATGAAATGCGGCATTCTACCAGCTAACCATTGGGTCATACAGATATTGCAAGGCAGGTGCATATAAATTAAATAGAAGAGATTTACTAATTATTAATAATTACTATACTGTTAAATACCTACTCGTATAATATATAAAATATGCTATATACATGCTGGAAATAGAAATACATCCGGTCGAAGAGATAAACAGCTGGAGCAGAGGTTCCATTTGTCTTGCTCAGGAGGCATGCAGTGTAAAAACTGTGAACGATGGGCCTGTCTATTCTAGGTATATCGTAAAACACCTGTTTCTGTCTGGTTTGTTTTTAGATGTATCGCTAAAGATGTATGTTAAAAACCACGAAAAGAAGAGAGCAAAATAGAAGATAATTGATTCGAAACATACGAAAGTTGTGTAATTATTCTTCTTAGCCGCAGGCTACATAGAGAAGACATCGGCACGGGCAAAGGTGGCACGGGCGGGCCACGCGACCATCGAATTTTAAAGTTCATTTTTGATAATCATCTAAAAACATGACAGCACTTCTTTTGCGCCGTTTCTAAATGTTATACGCCGGTTATAGCATACAGTTCAAGACAGTTCAAAATTCGAACGTTGCGCCTATGCCTCATCTGCAACACGGTCTTGTAATCTCATAATGGCTTACGCCTTAGGCTTAGGGAAGTAGAGTCCTCCAAAGCTAAGTCTGCAGAACCATAGACCTACAATTATGTAAGATAGACAGAGACACAGATGGAGACAAAGCAAAAGAGAAAGAGAGAAAGACCATTGCAGAGTTAGCGGTGGAGGACTCTATTTAATCGTAAAAATATAAAAGTAAAAGATTGAATATTTCCATTTATAAATATAATTCTACATAGGGAATTGCATTTTGAACATAAAAATCACTACAATCCGCAATTATGGACTCTAACAAATTACATGGGTTATACAACCATTCGTCGTTCGACAAAAAGTGGACATCCGAAGCGAGCATTCGAGCGGAAAGATTTGAGGAAGAAAGGGTTCACAATATACCCATGATCCCACTATAATCGGATCCAACAGATTGATTCGAATATGTTTCTCTAATCCTTATGGAATCCATTTCCAGTTGTGTAGTTTACATTTGGGATTTACATTAAATGAGAGCGGGTACAAAATAACATGCCTATATGGAAATATATAGTAGGACAAAGTTCGCAAGCACAGTGAAACAAAATCATATCATTATTTATTTATTTATATCTTGCAAGTGTATTGATGATTTAATTAATGTTGCTTATAATAATATTATTAATGGCATTCTATTAGATAGGCACCTTATCAATTGATGGTGGAAGTTACGCCTAAATGTACGAGAAGAACAAAAATGAGGCTCACAATAAAAAAATATTTCTTTTTCACTTCAAAAGTTTGCATGCAGAGCTTTGAAGTTAAACCCACGTTCAATTTCACTTTAAGTATATGTATTCATGTCACATACAGTCCAATCTTGTCCAATTCCATGAATATAGTATTAAGAGGTACTAAGAACTTCCTTGTTCAATTCATATAGTATGCGAACCGTTGGAACGATGAACATCACTGTAGATTCATCTTAAAATATGTTATCGTTGATTTTCGTCCGTATTTCTAAAACCGGACGTTGTTCAGTTATAATTCTATGCAGTTTACTACACAGCCGCTCTTAAAAGACCTTGTTAAAAGCATGTCTTTTGTAATTTCGCTAAAAGGGGCCGGCTTGGGTCGGATAACACATCTATATGTTAATTGTGATTTCGTGCACCTTCGCCCGTGAAATGGCGTCACATAGTCATGTATGGAATTAACCATGAAGGGACACAACGGCGTTTGGATAGGGAATTGAATTAGTTTTCTGTTCTTCTGGCCAATGTATACTAATGACTGCTGAAACCTTGGATGTATGAAAAAATAGTCTTATGGCCGCTACATCAGATTGCGATTCAAATTTCTGGGAGCAAGTGTTGCACGTTTTTTATACTCATAGTTCATTACGATCCGTCAAAGGAATTTTGGAGTTCCCATCACTAGTATACCTAGATGAATGGGCAATTCCTTGAACAATATACTCCTACTAAATCTAGCAACTGTTTTAGTATATTGTTCAAGGGATTAGTACCTATATTTTGCGCTATAACTACTAGTAACTGTGCCGGCTCCTATTATGTACGTATATATTTAGTAGATAACAAAAGCAGATCGTACATTATAGTACTTTGGACATTGATTAGTACTAAATATACTCTAATTATACAGTGTGTATTTAGTGCACTATAGTGTACACACTAGATCGTACACTACATACATGTAGTGTACGATCTACTTTGTGTTACAGTGTGTAGTTACACCTTGTAATACCTGTGTTGAAGAGGGATAAATAATACCAAGAGTTCGTAATTATAATGTTTATTTAGTTTTTCTTGGACAAATGGGGGTAGATGTGACCAGACCGGATAATTATTTACGGCCATCTGCTTTTTTTTTCGTATATTTTTGTCGAGTGACAGCTGTCATCCCACAAGATAAAAGTGATATAATTTATGATTACAAAACATTATTATTTACATTGATAAATATACTAATCTGGGTTAAACATACATATATGAGCCGTTTGGGGTTGAAACATCGAGACCCGGGACCCCGGGAGCGCACCGCGTCTTCAAGGACCTCGCAAAGCGCCTGGTCGACGCGTCAAAAGACCCAAGAGCTGGCTCCTATTTGATGTGGGGGACTTATTATGTTTAGTTTTTTTTCTTCTTCTTAGTATAAGTTTAGTTTTAGCTTTAGTATTATTACAGATAAAAGTTAAATCAATAAAAGTTATACTTAATGATAAAAATTTAAAATTTCTTGTGTTATGAAGTACTTCTACCTTTAATCCCTATATTTGTCCCTTCTCAGCATTTATTTCACCAAAAATTAAATAGCAGCTTTAGTAAATAAAAGCGACATAAAAGGCGTTTCATGAAAGGCATTAAAACTATAGACCCACTATTAATACTTTCAAGCTAAAAACACAGGTCTGAATAACTCTCTATACGGGGTTTAATGCTAAGTAGAGTTCAACAGTATGCACTTGGAAACCGAAACCTATGTTTTTGGTCACCGTCGCCCATAACCATCTCATCACCTCATAATAAAAAATAATTAAAAAAAATAATTCATGCAGACAGGGATGGGGATACCCCTACATTTTCTTAGATTTCCCTGCCTCCGACACTAGGATACAATGTATTGTGGGGGCCAGTCTCTTCCGATATATCTAAATTATGACATAATAAAGTTATTATTATATAAGGTTATGCAATTAATTAAATAATTAAGTATGCGTGTAGGTGAGAGGGTGTGTATGAGGGGGGTGTTCGTGAGAGGGTGTGTGTGAGGGGGGTGAGCGTGAGATGGTGTGTGTGTGCTGTGTGTATGTGGTGTATGTGAGGGGGTGTATGTTGGTTAATAATAATGTTATTTGAGGGTTTTCGATGGCCTGCTAACCTTAAGAATAGGTTCCGGTAAGGTTCTTAAGTTGACTCTCTTACCGTTCAAACAGAAACACAGCAATGCAAATATTGCTGCTTTACAGCAGAAATAGGTAAAAGGATGGTGTCTCCCCAAGGGATCTTGCACATCAGAATCTAATTTTCTTATAAAAACATGATCTACCTATCCTCTCTTAAACCAACAGAAATCGGACTAGCAGCATCCATATACCAACTGGTAGACGCGGTTTCCATACAAAATTTATCTAGCGAACATTGAATGAATGAATGAATGAATACACTTTATTGCACAAAATTAGTGTTATACAGTGAGTACAAAACGATTAATACAATCTATGCGGTCTTATCGCTAAAAGCGATCTCTTCCAGACAATCTTTTGAAGGAGTAATTTTGGTAGAAAAAGGTAGGTTGTGCACCGTTTAGGTGTTTCACTTTACACCTACCCTCAGGAAAAAAACACAATAAAAAACATTCTACATAGGGTGAATATCAAATCCTTGCTTAAACCTTCAGCAATTTTTGGGGCATTACCCGTAGTCCAACTGCAATTCTCCAACTGGTTGTAAGTCTTAACGCCATATATCGATATTTTAAAATTACTCTAAACGCATTTGTACTTATCTAATATTCATATAATTATTCCTGTTCCTTTCCTACCTATTACCTAAGAGGCAAGACCGAAAGAATACGCGCATCAAGATGACATCACAATGTCATCTGCCAATCAAACTCACTCGTGAAATGACTTCTGTCGCAACTGTACTGTCTTTAAATAATTAAAAATTAAAACAAATTAAATAATTAACTTTCACGTTAATTTTGTGATTGAACTATCGCCGCGAGTGCTCTAAGTGCTCACCCCTTCAAACTTTGATGGAAACCCGAAGGAACCAGGCGCCGGAGATCAGATCCAGGAGCTTCTCAAGTAAGTTTTGTCTCCTCTCCTTCTAGCTCTCTGCCGCAAATTTTTCCACCAGTAAGTATCAAGAAACCGTTCTGGTTTCAGTTCCAACTGAAACCACAATTTTTATCTCTAACGCTAAGTTTAATGAGACTTAACGTTTGCGTTATTAATACTAATGGCCCTTTGCCTCGCTTCTAGTCTAGATAGGTTTCCAACTTTTAACTAACTGGACGGACGCGAATGGCGGAAAAAGTTCAACGTTAATGCTTTTTTAAAAGCGTACTCGTATTGTCTAAAAATCATTTGAGAAGAGCTGCTCTTTGAAATGAAGTAAAACCGACTGCATATGTATTTTAGAAAAAAAAAAAAACAACATCCAATAGCATTGACTAACAACTACAGGTAAGTTCACAAAATATTATAAGTCTAGTTGAGTTTTCCAAGAGTTTGAACTTTCTAAGACGCGTTTAGATTTGTTTATCTTACCTTACTTACCTATCTATTATTCATCATCAGCCTATTAATGTCCCCACAGTTGGGGTGCAGGCATTGACAAAGGAGGTACGGGCCATGATCCACCGAGCGGGCCCAGAGCTGATTGGTGGATTTCACACCTATTCGGAAATTTTTCATTTCCTCAGACATGCAGGTTTCCTCACGATGTTTTCCTTCACCGTTAGAGCAGTCGGTAAATGTACGTAAGTCTTCAAAAAAATCTGAAAAACTCATTGGTACATGGCATTGCATGGTTTCGAAACCGGACCTCCCGCATGGGAGTACGGCGTCCTAGCCGCTCACCTATTATAACACATTCTAAAAATTAAAAAAAATAGATTTTTTTTGGCTCTATTTCTAACCTCACCATCTAATCAACATTTAAATAATAATATTAAGGTCAAATGCGGCTTTTATATAAACATTTTAAAAATTTTACCCTATTTTTACATGTCGTCCTAAGGACTTGTTCACAAAAACTACATCATTACCATTATTTACCTTACCTTATTTAAAACATGTTTTCACACCTGTCAGCGGCCTATCGAGTTTCGATAGAATAATGTTGAGCCAGGGACGTAATTAGGTAAGTAAGTGGCCCCTTGATTATGTAACAATAAGGCCGCATTTTTGTAGCAAATAATATTGAGTTTAAGTTAATATTTAGTCACTATTTTCTCGTATCAAAAACAGTACCTATAGTCTATTTTTTGAGAAAACGGTAAACTGACGTCAACTCTAACAACATCATTCTTTATTGTACTAAATAATTAATTATGATTTGAAAATTCTTCGACATAGAATCATTATTATTTATCTACTTATTATTTATCTTTTTTGTACTTCACTATTTCCTTTTCTATCTTTTGTTTGTTGTTTTCTATTTGTGCAATAAAGTGTATTTTACTTTTACTTAACTATACTTTACTCAATTACGATAATATTGCAATTTCAAAGAAGACATAATGTCTCCGTCTTCTCCAAAAGTAGATTATACTTATAGTACTTTGGTATGCATAGACTCTGATAGACAACAAAGATATAAGAAATGGTTAGTTCCAAACAAACACACTACCTTTGGACAAAGATTTTTCGATTTTCTGTCACCCCGATTGTATAATGTCCAGGAAAAGAGATTCAGCACTTGTAATCTCTCCAAATACAAATGTAGAAGTATAATAAACACCTGGCTCCTTGGTTTGAACTATGATTAAACAGGAAAATTGCTGGCCATAACCAAATAAAATAAATAGGCATATCTAACCTACATAATAAACACACACGCACACTCACTTACACACAATCCACACACATTTTTATAGAACCACACTCTCATACACCCCAACATATCCTCCCATACTATCATAATGTTATAGATATTAAGCACTAAAGAGCTTTACCGACAGCAGCACACACAAAGAAGCAATTTAATAAACTGATATGGTGGACCGGAAGCAAATGATCCCTACAGCACAGGGCAACCTATTGTAGGTATCAAATGCAAATATTTCACCCAGCCTAAAAACACTAGACACTAACTTTTGAAATTGAATAAATTCTGTTCGGATTTAGATTAAGATATTTTACATAAATTTCATTAGTATTTTTATTTGTAAGTTAGTTTAAGGATTTTGTCATATATTAAAAAAAAAACCTATAAAAACTTATTTACTGCGCAGTGAGTAAAAGTACTGTTTTTAATATGAGAACATACGTTTCGTAATAAGTACCTAAGTATATAATAATTAATATTTAACTTATATTTTAAGTAATCCACTTTGAAATACCCACCTGCTTACACGAAAACTTAAATTATACTATGTCCATAAATTCGAAAACTTTGAAGGGCAATTTCCCCCACTAAATATTTATTTGGGCCAATAAATAAAAATGGGTCAATTATTTTTCAATGCTCTGCAATATATCTTAAAATGAATCAAATTGGAGCCCGTCACTTTTGGTATAAAATGACTTTTTTGTACAAAGGCAATTTAAAAGGGGGACCCTATTTGATTACATCTCTGTCCCGAATGAAAGGTGAAACATTATCGAGCATCGCCCTAAGAAAACATTTTTCTTCAAGCGATTTTTCTCGGTGACAAGTTTTATATATAGAAGTATACGATGCGTGAATAACATGATTGATTCGCTTGCACACATAATTTTTACTGAAGAAAAATTGAATCGCTTTTATGCGACTTCGTGTTTACTTTGCAGGCTACTGTCATACAAACCTTGGCTTCCTCAAAAGTTTGGTCTCTTGTTTGTTTACAGGAAGATGAAATTACCTGACGGCCTATCCCGTAGGATTCAGTTTGACAGTTACGATACGAAAATTTTGACAACAGGACGACGATTCTCGTAGTGGAATGTCGAATTCGACATTAGTGCTATCTCATCCGCTCACATTACATGTGTGAGCGTGACAAGACGTCTTTTTCTTTTTTTTTTCGTCTTTTGTATGTCGAACGCTGTGAGAATCTCCTTCCAGGTCTCGTAAACTAAGCTCCATATAGGTACAATAGCGCCACCAGTAGTCTGACTGTAACATAATTTCAGGCTAATAGGCTGGGGGCAGAGCAGAGCACACGCTTACAATGGATAGAGGATGGGAAACGCAAGTATTCAAATATAATAAAAAAATGCACAGAACTATGATAATTATATTTTTATTACGAATAAAATGAATAACTATGAACAGAAATTAAAACAATAGACATAACATAAACTACAAAGTAAAAATAAAAATATACAAAACCATAGACATAATAAGAAAGCCAAGCTTTGAATACCCAGTATGTCGTTTTCCCGAGAGAGATTTTCGTTCAGTAATTGTCAAAAAAATCCTATGGGATAAGCCCTCTGAAGAAGTCAATTCAAAAAATATAAACGTAGGTAATCTAAAAGAACTGTACGAGCGTGTATGACACTGGAATGCTTCTTAACGCTTTTCAGGTGCAATTTCGGAACTATCTTCTGGTAAAATTCGGGTGATCTTCTTATTATCACCTTGTAGGTATAATTTGTTCCATTCGTTTATTTTATTTCAGCCTGGAATAGATTATCCCACCAATACAAACTTGGTACAAACCACTTGCGAACAGACAAGGTCTTTTCAATAACATACACAATAATATTGACTTCAGACAAAGCTCATAACTTAACTACATATGGAGATGTTCAAATATTAATAATAATGTCAATCATGTGGAAATAAACAGACATATAAATATTTATAAGATATTTTTGTTACACACAAAATAACATGCAAAAAGTGGTCCTGTACCACCACCTCTTACCACTCTTATACGAGCAATGACTACAATTTTACCACTCTATAAATAATATAAT
Organism: Hofmannophila pseudospretella; assembly: GCA_947369225.1. Taxonomy (NCBI): domain Eukaryota; kingdom Metazoa; phylum Arthropoda; class Insecta; order Lepidoptera; family Oecophoridae; genus Hofmannophila; species Hofmannophila pseudospretella. Next base: position 4,194,325 of record OX376324.1, read on the forward strand.
AAAATAAAATAGTATTTATTCATTCACACATTAGAAAAAAGGTACAATATTGTTATTTTATTCTAATTCTTAACCTATAAACAAAATATATATATAACACGCATTGACCTATGTGTAGAATGAAATGGTCGAGACCTCAGCGACACGCTGGTTTTCAGGTCTCGCCTAACATGCTAGATGGAGCGCTGGTTGCGCTCTTATAACGAGCTTTATAAGCGCTTATAAACTCAGAAAAGGATCCAGCTCATAAGGCTGTTTATAGTAACTACACTGGCTGAATACTACTCTACTAACATAGGTACTCTTTTCGTGCTTTTATAATGTTAGAGTAGCAAATACCAGAATAATTATAAAAGCTTTATAAATGTACTACTCCTATAAGATGCGTTCGAGGATTCCTTTGCTCGTTGTGTAATTGCCTTGTTCAAATTCAAATTAATACAGATTTTGTAGTAAATCCATGTCAGAGGATATGACACGGTATCGTGCCGGCCATAAAGAATAGCACCACCCCAATTCTTCCCGTGGGTGTCGTACGAGGCGACTAAGGGATTTTGTAGATACTATTTTACACCTAGTAGACGGCGATAGGTTCGCCACCTATCACGTCTGTCCACCAAATCTTACGACTAAAAGTGGGAACTACCTGTGGGTGGTTCCTCCGTCTACCCCCTCGGGGATTATGGTCACAAAATATCTATATATTTTGTGTTATAGTTCATTCGTAATTTTATTCGTAATATATATTTTTTATATACAGGGTGGAAAGTTTCGGCGGGGCACCCAGGGCAGCTGGAGATCTGAGATTTCTAGAACTCGAACCGAGGTTCGAGTTCTAGAAATCTCAGATCTCCAGCTCCAGCTCCAGCCATAGAGTCTATTGTTCCTGACACGAAATAGAATCGATTGGTATCATTTTTTTGATGTGAAAAATGCCATTTTTCTGGCTGACTGTATCTTTTTTCAAAAATCTGTGAATGCAGTTTTAAATAGCTCCAACAGTTAGGGAAGGTCTCCTAAGGCCATTTTCTTGTAGCTCCAACGGATCTGGTAGCTGCCCTGGGTGCCTCACCGAAACTTTCCAACCTGTATTGTAGGTACACGTATGTATATCTATCAATTTTATCATATTATATCTCCCTATGTCTTTGATTTGGCTGAAAGAGATCTCTTCTTAGAGATAAGCTCTACCTAATGTACCCCATAGTTATTTCTTGAGACATATTCTTTATTTTTCTCGTGTACAAATAAAGTAGGTATAAAGTAAAGTTTATGTATGTACTCATATGAAACACATCTGCTCAATGCAACTTCTATAAATAAACAAGAAATTACACAATAATTTAGGAACTCTCTGAAGGCATATAACAATGTAGCAGCAATAAAGCCTCCTGTATGAATAACTTATTCGGAATGGAGAGATCGAGGACGAAACCAGAGCTACAATATGTTACCTTGTATGTATTGTCTGGAAAAATGTGGCAAGTAATATAAGTAGTTATATGTACTATATGATTTTTTAGTGTACTAATAATATGTTTATTCAAAATATAATAATACTTAAATAACACTAAAATAAATGCTTAAGCTAAAATTACAAAATACCTAACTATTTTACAAATAAAATACCTGGCCTATGTCGCTCCCTGCAGGGAGTGTCCCGAGGTGGCGGGCGGCGGCGTTGCCCCACTGTATAGCGAGGCTTATACGCTGAGCAAAGTAGAGGCCAGCCTTCTGGTCCCGGGATGTCTCTACGAGGCGCTTGGCTATTTCCCCGTAGAGGCATTGGGCTCCAGGCCTCCACGGCCCCAAGGTCGCCACCCCGAACTGCGCAAATATGCAATCACCACCCAGGCCCGCATATTTGCGCCGCTTGAGGTTCTCCGCAGAAGCCGCTGCGACCCGGCCTTCGCCGCCGTGGCTGGAAGGTGGGACGGGGCAAGGGTGTCGACGCAGGTAGCGTCCCACACCAGAGATGTATATGATTAGTCTTAAATAATATACTGTTTCACGGGTTATTACAGTATTTTATTAATTACGACCGGTTTCTTTTACAAATACCTGAAGATGTGTAAACGAAACCGGTCGTAATTAATAAAATACAGTAAAAACCCGTGAAACAGTATATTATTTAAGTCTAATCAAGTACTAGAAGTCTCACCAAGTACCAACAACCGCAAGTATTAACTATATACGAGTATATGTAGTTTTTAAGTACACTAACACAATAGATCAAGTTATTCGATTGTTTCGTATTCGTCTTTGCAACATTTTTGAAAGTTTTTCAAAATTTTACTTTCGCGATTCAAAACAGATAGCTCTGGACATTTTTTACCGCGTTAACTAGCAGCGCACCTAGCTGAAAAAATCCGCAACTTAAAAAAAACAATGGCGCCGTCGGCCCGCCGCTCCGATAAAATTATTCATTAAAAACTCAAAATCTTGTGCCACACGTAAATAAACTTCTCCAAAATCAACATAAAACACTCCAGCGGCGATCTAGATAAAGATTTACAACGAAACCAGCTTTTGGAAGACCATCAGAGGGCCCTCAAGGATTCCTGGCTTCGGCTGCGCTGGTAAGTCTGTAAATCCACTGCTATCTGAACTATCGAACCCTTTTCAGAACACCGATAAATAAAGATATTGAATTGAATTGAATATTGTTCTAGGTTTTTCTCGTCGATTAGCTAGAAAATGAATATCAAATTCGATAAAAATTCATACTGATTCTTATAAATACGGTCATACTAACTTCGCAGTTCGAGCTTCGAGTTATAGGGCAGATTGATTTCATGTAGAACAATGTTGATGGAGGTCGTCTGTTCTAATTTTTCTATCGATCATCGTCGATTGTGTAATAACACCATAAGAAAAACATATTTTTTTTCTAAATTTTAAGTAAATACTAACAACACATACGTATTCAATTTAGCTTGATGACCTAGGTAGGTTCCAAAGCGTAATAAAAACGAGCTAAAATTTATTCCACAATCCACCATTCAATAATACACCTTACTGAATTTCATGGTCTAACATATAATTATAAGGGTGAAACAACACGAATTTGTGGCATACACACTAACGGACGAACGATAATACGCGTCCGGTGGCCATTACTGTTGTTTTAATTGTTTCCTGTAAACATTGCCTCGACTGCCTCTTAATTATACCTAATTATTAAAACGGGTTTAGGTTCGCCCGATTTGCCATCAACCGGTAAGCTTTATTTGGAAAATACTGACGTATATCTAAGAGTTGGTTGGGATTTGGCATAAAGTGTACAGTGGAAGACGCAACAAGCTATATTCGTTGGAACCCTGCCGAAATATGTTTTTGTTATGATTCCTAGACATTTGTATGAATGAGCAAAATAAATTAAAGCGACAAAGTACTGAAGGGTACTGCCTGACAACAGTCCACAAGCAGATAGTAAAGATTTCCACCTGCAACGATCCTGAAAACCGTTTTCGTTTCTTGCACACTCATCAATCGCTTCATACATGCACGCTCTTCGGTCAGCAGTGTTGTCAGCACCTGACTTTTCTTTAGAACCTCCGCAATCTGGTCTATGTAGGTCCTTGGTCCCCCATCCCTGCCCTTCCATTCACCTTTTCCCTATACACCGCTTTCGTTATTCTTGTTTCATTTATTCGTTATTTATTTATCGTTCGGTCGTCAGCATAACACAATTACACTATTTTTACAAAGGCAATATATTCATCAGCCATGATATGGCTACTTCGTCCAGCAACTGCAATCTGTCTATTCCTCCTGGTATGGCCCATATTTCGCAGTCCTCCGTTGGGTGGTTCATTGTTTGCACAGCCCCGCAGGAGCACGCGGGGTCAGCTCAATTTATTCGTTCTACGTGTCCAAACCAATTCAACCTCCCTCCTTTAATCTTAAAGGGTATTTTGACGAAAGGTACATTTGAACTGCCTATCGCGACCAACCTATCTACAAATTCAAGTTTTTTTGTCGCTATTCCATCAATTTTTCTATCACAAGCCTATAGGTCGTAAACGGACTACCACAGGGACTAGGTACTTCCGAGACTTCATTATAGGTATTTACTTATGAAGTAGCATGAATTCAATATACAAAAAAACATGTTTGACGAATGTCGCGCCAACCATACATACCTACGAAAAAAAAAACTAAAACTATGTACAAACGGAAACGGAAGTTGGCCCGCGTTCACGTGCCGCATGAAAAAGTTTGCACCATTAAAAACAAGAGGTGCATATTTCATTGCAAAAAATAATTTCTTATGGAGACTGTTGTGACAGGGTCCTGCCCCTCAATACAAGAAAAAAAAGATCCAATTGCGAATCAATTATTAATGAGTTCAATAAATTAACAGAATTAAGAAAAGAACAACCGTAAAAATTGAGAGGTAAAAACTAAGAGGAAATTAGGAAGGATTTCAGAAAGATATGAAAATCAATTTGATTTTCATATCTTTCTGAAATAATAATAAGTTCAATAAATTCACTAGAGTACCTAGAACTTCCTTGAATAAATATTTTTTTTAATAAAAACCACTAAAAAGTTAGAAGTAATTATAATATAATAATGAAATCTAGGTGTACCTATAATTATTTAGAGTCGGTGCCAACCACGGTGCAACGCGTTGCACTGCCAGATTTATTATCTATAATCTAAGGCCGCCGCCGTTTCCGCGCCTTTTTTGAAGACGGTTAAAGAATAAAAAATGAGCTGGAATTAATAAATAATGTTTACAGAAACTTTTTTCTGAATTATAATATCTACATTCTTTTTAGACTACACTATCACTGGTCAGATAAGGACAAAAGAAGAACCGTAAAAAACTGACAGTTAATAATAGATTTTCATTTCTCTCTGTTGGAATGTCGCATGTCCTATTGAAACACCATTAACATTAATCTTTGATCTGTGTTTATGATGATGCTAAAGTGGTTCACGTCCACAAAATGGCAAGCACGATGAGTGTGAACAAGCCAACTGAAGACGACGAGCTGACGGAAGAGTTCAAATTGTCTAACATTATCTTCTTGCCGTTCCACCCCGCCTTCAAGATTCTAGTCATCAGTGCTGTTCTGATGAAAACTATCTTGGTGAGTGGTCTCGCAGTTACATCTAAATGTTACAATTTAGGGATGAGGGTGACCAACATCTAGACCTCCAAATGCCAAACACACCTGCACGTGGCGCATCCATCCGAACGAGTCCCTGGCGACCGACTAGTGGCGGTATAACCACTCAAATTTTGGCTGGGTCAAAATACCAGAAGCACGATGACGGGCAGCAGCGTCAACCCGCAAGCCTAGCGTGGCGATTATGGCATTACCTCTCATGGATAGCGCAAAAAGAAAACGGCCCCCAGTTCCCGGCCGCCCCACTATTCCTGGTCACGGTAGCGGCCACGATCTGATCAAGGTGGCTGGCAGCGACTGGATGAGAAGAGCCGAAGATCGGGCTCAATGGCGCGCCCTGGGAGAGGCCTATGTCCAGCAGTGGACTAGAGTAGGCTGCTGATGATATTACAATTTGCATCGTCGATTATTTCTCTTCTTTGAGTCACTACAATGAGATTGGGACGTTTTTCCTATCACGTGAATTTTGCCCCACGTCAGGCAGAATCTGTTTCGCATGCTGCCGCCCACAAATAATATTTACATACCTACACTATGGTTTCCGTATGAGGGATGCGGATATTATTGTGTCAGCTCACGAAAGCGTAATGGATCCATATGACAGGAAAAATACCCTTTTTGTCCGTGCAAGTCAAATAATCACCTTATTCTGGTTCTTAATATCGTATTGCCTATTTTCAGGGACCGCTACAGGCGGTATATCCATTTATGTTTTGTACTGACAATGTGATATTATCGTATATTAAATACCTTGGGTACTTTTATGATCCCGTGTATGGTATCGATACTTTTCTACACATTATACATAGGTAAGTGGAAGTTGTAATATTTCATAATTAGGTAAACATACTCTACTTAATTGTTATTCTACTTTAGAAATTGAAGTGAAAAAATCCCATATGGCTGTCGAAAACATGGCGAAAATAATGTAGTTCGATTTCAAATCTAGATTTTCCAAATACTTCATAGATCATTTTTTTAATTTGAATAACCCAGAACTCCTAACAATCCATATAAAATTGAGAATCATCCTGATCAGTTAGCTATATTCTGGGTGCGATATATGAGACAATGCTGCACTGCTGTGTTCCAGTTTAAAGGGTAAGAGAGCCAGCGCAATACCGGCACATGAGTCTCCATCTAACCTTAGCAGCTCATTGAAAACTCTCTAAGAACATTTATCACTGGCAGGTTAGATGTCTATCGGCGACGGTGATTCAGATCAGAAGGTTAATTTGCTCCTTATTCCTATTTCAGACAAGTAACAGAGGTTGCAATGAGACGGGAACATCTACCTAAATCCGGCTTTAAATTAGTTTTGGATTTTCTGTCTTTAATGCCCCTGTATCGACTACTGGCAGAGGATTGCCCCTCAATTCATATATGGCCGAATATTTTAGCCTTTAACGATCTTTTTGTGTAAGTATTGCTGTAATTTTATCGTAGTAGATAAGGTACTGAAGAACAAGAAGAAGAAGAAAAATACTTTAATGAAGAAACTGCCAGGGTGGGGTAAGGCAGCCAGACTTTTAGAGTGGTATCAAGTGAGTCATGCGTCTCATGCTAGAAATATGAGATGAAGCCTTGTCACACTGATTTGGAAACGTGTGTGAAGCGAACCGATCCATCAGTCCGATGTTAACAAAAACATTCGCCTTACGTTTTGCTCTCATGGATGTGAACTTTGTCCGCAACGTTTTTAAAATAGCGAACAAAAATTTTCACTCACCGTAGAACCTTGGGCGACCAATTTTTATGAAGTCGGAAAATGTTTGTATTCCATTTTCAAACCTTTTGAGCAAAGTAAGTAAGTTATTATTATTATGTCACTCTGTTCAGGGTTCTCGGGCCCTAAGGGGCCTTGTTATTATTATTATTTATTATCACATTAAGGAGAAAAAATCCTAGTAAAGATCTGGTGAATGTTTTTGTTAACAGGACCTAACATAACCACAAAAAACCCTGTTGTTTGATGTAAGTTCTTCTCTTGAAAGTTTCTGTTACTTTTCAGGGTCTACAGGTTGCACGAATATTTCTACCTGGATACAACACATTCGATGATCAACGTGTTAGTTGGCTACGTAATGATTTCGTTGATAATACTGAACTCCTTAACAAGCTTCATGTTAATGCTCACTTTTCACGGTCTCTGTGACAACTGTGATAAGGGCGTATATGATTGGCGTCTGTATATAATCGATAAGGTAATTAACCTGCATGTTCGTAATGTCAGTTTATACGCTACAGATAACAATAAAAACAAAACAATAATAAAACAGTCTCAGTTAATTTAGGAAGTCTAAGAAATGTAGTAACATTATACCCAGATAAGAATACACAGATTCCAGTTTCCTAGCAGCGCATAGTGTGAATATAAAATAGAGGTATATTCAAAACTAACACTAACAAAAAGTCTGCACTGAAGAAAAGAAGTATGAGCAAAACAAAACCTGAGATGCTGAGATATCACAGGAAGATTAAACAATAAATATAATGTAAATTTTCATTTTATTTCAGTTTCCAGAAATAGTAAAACAAGGTCTCGTAGTATATCACACTGGAGCTGCCTTCTGCATGGCCTTCCTCATAAATAAGAGCGTAGAGGGAATAGCGCCTGCAACTTATTTGGAATTTATAATTTGTATAGTTCTTATAATAATGGGCTATTTATTTAGCTTATTCATAATAATTCCGAAGATGTTCGCCGAGGCCGTACTGCGAATTAAGTCTATCAGCGATTTCCATCCAAGGGTTTCCAGAATAGTACAAGAAACTAAGAGAAGGAATATATCCCGCTATGCACACCAAAGCGTAGAACAGTTTTATTCATTAATTTGGAAGAAGATGAAAGGAACCATCGCCATTCCTCCGATCATAAATGAGTTACCCAAACACTTGCGGACAGATATCCGACAAGATCTAACATGGTCTGTTTTTTATCACAGCCCTACTTTCAGGAAGACTTCATCATCATACAAACGGTGGCTGTGCCAAAGTATACAACTTGTATTCAAATTACCCGGTGAAAGATTCTTCACTGGACCTCATTGCTACTCGAACATGTATTATATAAAATCAGGCACAGTACAATTTATTTCTGATGATGACAGTACGTCACCCATTTTATCCGTGACGGGTGGAAGTCTCTTTGGAGACATCAGTTTCTATCTTCCTCCATTGCGAAGGCAAGTAATGCTTCGTTGTCTGTCTTACTGTGAAGTTTTTGTGATAAGCCGTTCGAACATATTGAAATCTTTGCGTAAATTTCCTGAAGATCGACGTAATGTCCTCAAACTGGCTCGGGATAGGATCCAACACGCCCGTACTCTATATGAATGTAAACAGGCTGCCAGAAGATTGGACCGAACCGAAACAGAAGGAGTTGAATGGATCAAACAGCGTTGGTGGGAAATATCTCATACCATAAGTGACTGGAAGAAGTGTACAAAGAAAGAAAACACTAAATATAAGCTGCCTCCCGAACATAGTACGTACCACTGCGCTAAATACATCGGACAATTAGTATTATGTACAGACATTGAGCTACAAAAGAAATCAATATTCGCTACGTTAGATTTTCCATGGATTTTGTTACCGAAGTCACAATTCGGTGTTATTTGGTATCAAATTGTTACAGCTGTAGTATATCTTGTACTGATATTATTCCCACCAAATTTAACCACACAACGTGATATGCCAGTGGTATTTAAATATTTTCAATCTCTCGTTGATATTGTATATGCAACAGATATTTTAATATTATTGATAACATCTTTAGAAAGGAAATCTACTAACTTTACAAGTGTACTGATTGAGAGATGCAAAAGTGTGCGATTCGTTTTAGACATCCTAGCTACCCTCTGGATTGAGGATCTCACTGGCATTATCGGACAAGACAAACTTTATCGAATTTGCCAATACAACCGCGTAATTAAAGTGCATATACTTTTATCTAATAAAAACAAATCTCAATGGTCTAGAAAAGATGACCCGATGGTTAGCGTATGGTATCACATTTTTCTTTTCCAATTCTGTGTAATTTATATAGGTGGCTATTTCCTTTACGCATTGAATCAATATATACCAGAAATGACTACCGCATATTTTTTTGGTCCAACGGTTTGTCCACATCACTCCGAAGATACATGTGATTATGAAATTTGGACCGTATTTTTGGGTTGGATTTTTGAGCTGCTGCTCCTGGAAGTACCGCTAAGAACACATATAGATTTAGGTTTGGGCATGATGATTGGCATGATCAGCTACACGCTCATGATGTATATGAGAACTAAGTTTATAGCATCCCTATACTTAAAATACAAAGAATCGAATAATTATTATGATTTTGTATCTAATGTCAGGAATCACTATATTAATCACAAAATTCACCCAGATCTTTTGTTGCGTATGGATCGTTATATGGAATGCCACTGGAAGTATTACAACGGAATGGATATTTTGCATCCAAAGATTTTAAGGGATGAACCTTACGATATATACTGGAAGTATCATGGGCAAGTGGCAGAGTCTATACTAGGTAATTCAAAAGTTTTAGCTGGAGCTGAACAGGCTCTTATCAAAGACCTTGCCCATAAAGCTAAGTTCCTTATACTCCCAAGGACTACAACGGTGACACTTTTCGGCGTTCAGTGTAAGAATGTCACTTGGATAGCCAATGTAAGTATTGAGTTCATGATCAATTACATCTAATTTCTAATTTATATCAATCACTAAAACTGCAGTTTTGTAAAAATGAAATTAATTGGAATATTAGTCAAAACAAAAGACATATTGAAATATTTATTTCACAGGGTACACTGAAATGTGAATATCATGATGAAGAAGGAGAATTAGTAAAGATATTCACAAATTCCAGTGAAATGTTATCATTAAGTGCCGTGTTTTGTAGTAGAGCATTTCTCAGAACCTACGTAGCTGCAACCGAATGTGAGGTGAGTCAAAAAGTAAAATATGCTAAAGTTGTATTGTACTTGTATTCTTAAAAAAATGCAATTGAATTATTTGACAGTAAAACTAAACAATTTTAGTAAAATCAAAATTTTACCCGAAATATACTATATGCCATCATAGATTTTTCATAATCATTATTAAAATATTGTGCTCTTACAGATACTGTACATTAAAATAGAGGATTTTTTCAAAATAATAAAAAAGTATCCCCTCGAATGGTCATTTTATGAGACTTGTGTGGCGGAACTAGGACCACTTTTTGAAGACCTGTTTCAGTCTTATGTTATAAAGCACAGAGAAGTAAGTGATTTGATAATTATTTGTAATCAATACAATGTGTAGATTTGTTTGTTGGATCATTCGTTAAACAAAATTTGTATAAGTTGTGATGATATGAATCTGGTTAATGCTCTAGGCTGGTCTCCTTGTCAAGTTGTTATAGTCTGAGATATTGCAGTTTGATGGTATAATAGTATGGTATAACTTTAAAATGTTGTCTCTTGAATGTTTTATTTCAATTGCGATTCCTCCTTTTCCCTTGTACCCTTCATCTACTTCCGAAATGCTTTTGCCTGTGACATATGGGTAGCGTATCTATTCTTCCACTATTCACGTAGCTATATACGATAATTATTCTTATTCTGCCATGGGGTTTTTGTCTCTGCACAGACTCCACGCAAGTGGGAGTGTTGTGCATTTCTCTCACGATATCAGCTCAGCCACCCCAGTTCACCGAAATAGCGAAGTAGGGTCTCCGGCTGACAGCTCCACTGTTGCAGGCTTCTTGCTAGTGGAAGGTTCAAGTATATTAGATAATATAGAGTCGTTTAAATTGATTGCAGTACCAAAAGAAATTGCGTGAACGTGTGTTTCACGCTAGACAATCTTTATCGACCGTTCAGAAATACACAGTCAAGGAGAAGGAATCTGCCGATAAAACCTTAGGTGGAGTAACTTCAACCACCGGGAAGCCTGTTACTGATACCGTAACAGAGCCATCTGCATTACGCAGAGTTTTTAAATTTCTACGAAACCCTGAATCCAAGTTAGTATACTTATCATTTGGCAAAAATATTGCCACCGTTTTGTAGTTACTCCTGTAGTAACGCGCTATGTGTGAGGACATGAATGACGTAATGTCAGTTGTATGAAAGGGAAAAGGGAAGATCTTCCACCAGGCGGGGTGTTGTGCCTGGTGACCAGATGTGCTGGTCCAACTATGGATGTTTGGAACTCGTATATATACGAAGTCCTAGGAAAATTTAGATAGCGCGTTCTACGCCGATGTGAGTAGGTAAATACTGTATCGTAGTGGCGCGCGTCGTGCGTCGCCACACTCTAATATAACACAATACTGTTATTTATTTCAATTAACAATTGAAGTAACCCCCGAATTACCGTAGCGTGTATTCTATTAAATATTGTGTTGTAATACTTACAATTATGTATCTTTACAGATTTGTCAGATCTTGGCTGTTCTTTAGAATGTTAGTTGTGATTTTCGAGATAATTATTTCTACATTGGAAGGTTTTTATTTATATTTTATTAAACATCCTGTATAATACTAGTATAAAAGCACCACTATTTGTTTAGCGCTTGATCACTGGATTTCTTTCATCTGTAGCATAGTAGTATTTTTTATACTAATTTTTACCATTGAATGGCCCAATTATTTTCTTTCCCAAAACAGTAAGGTGTTTAGCTTGTTGTTAAACGATAAAAGTAAATAACTATAACTTCTGCAATTCTGATTATTTACTTTCACTTCTTCTTCTCGTCGTGTGGTTAATACCCAACCTATTATCAGAGTTGTTCAGGCCATCCCTAGGCCTCTGACATGACCTAACAACTGCTATCTAACGACAACAGCCAGAACCTAGACACGGAGGGTCTCCCATAAAAATGTGCGTCTAACGGTCTCCCATTCTGGTACTACCCGCGTCCAACGTTGCTTAACCTGCACGATACAATCACTTCCGGGTAATGCTAGCAACTGGGCTACGAGGGGTACTAAATATTAGGTACTGTTAAGGTTTAATTGTTTTTAAGGTGGGAGCGCTGCATACTTTATGAAGTACACGACAGTCATAACTGGAATCTGTCGTGGTATCGCTTTACTCGATATTATGATAAAGCTATTTGTTAGTATTCTTCTTTGCGGTGTCCCTTAAGGTCAACGCTGTTTAAGGCGTGCGCAGCACGGGTGTGTCGATATTGACGCACGTTGCTGGTTATCGTATTCATTTTACTAATGTTTTAACTGCATAACCAGCAATGGATATTCCACCACCGCGTGCGCATGTCTCGCATAGAGTTGGCACTTATTGGACATCTACGAATAGCTAGTCGATCAAATTAATGATAAAAGCACTAATATCTCTAAAAATTTCCGCATCGCATGGCATACCTATATGCTTGCTTGCTTAGCGTATGGTTAGTGGCCAACCTATTTGTCAGAGTTGACCAGGCCGCCCGTAGGACTCTGACATGGCTTAACGACTGCTGTCGAACGACAACAACCGGGACCGACTGCTTAACGTGCTTTCCGAGGCACGGAGGAGCTCACTTGAAATATGCCACTAGCGGTCACCCATCCAGGTACCGACCGCGCCAACGTCGCTTAACCTGCACGATCACTTTCGGACCGTGCTCGCAACTAGACTACCTTTATACTAAATATTGATTTATAGAAAGGATAAGTAATATTTTTTCCGTCAAAAATCGCAATATTTCGATTGGCAGTGTGCGCGATCATTCTCACATTCAACTATCATAATAACCCAATTTATACTTTCAGCTATCATACTACGATAACAAAGGCTTGATAATTTACGACATCCGTAAATGTATGTTTCACTACCTATCTCGAGGGTTCCTCATGGATCTGATTGGTGCTATGCCAATAGCAGATGTTTTGAAAAATATTACGAGTGACGAAATCAGTGAAAATGTCTTGTGTATCATCGCCACCACCTGCAGATTCGCTCACCTATACATGATGACAGGGTACTTCGACTATCTCGGTGATACGCCCATGGTCAATTTTGCTTACATTATGGTATGTATTCTTATTAACTAAAACAGTTAGTAGTTTCACGCTGGATAATTCTCCGGTTACTTCCTGGAATTACTTAAAGTACTTAGATAACCTAAAGTTAGTACTTAGTAACATAAATTACTTAAAGTACTTGGACAACCTAAAGTACTTAGATAATATATCAGAATAGTAGGTTTTTTGCCCAATAGATGCATCCGACATTGCATTAAGCCGAATATAATAGCCTTTTTGTAATATAAATAAAAGCAGCGCCATGTTTTTTATTTTTCTGTTCTATGAATGAAATGAGGACTTTGTCCAGCAGTGGGACAGTCTATAAAAAAATGAATGAAATAGAAAAAAAAACATAATTTATCGTGTAAATTCCAATATTAAGCTTATTATTTTGATGATCCAATAGCTACTCGTAATTTTACTAATACGGATTTTTTTTTGCAATTATAATCGAAAAATATAACTTTAATATTTTTTATTATTATTATTTATTATGATATTTATTTTAAAAAAGACGAAACTAATGGCGCATAAAAACTTACCTAAACAAAGGCATACATTATCAGTAACATTAAATTGAATTTTACTATAATATATTAATCATGTAATCGCCTACCTACTTAATATCAAAATAAAATGAATTCATAGTCGCCATGATTGTTAGTTGGGTCCATTTTAAATTTGTTTCACATTTTATTACTTCAAACTGCGAAAATAAACAATTGTACAATTGTAAGCCAAATAAAATCTGTTTATAAAGCATTTATTCGCTAATTTAAACGCAACATAGCAACTACTTTAAAACTGCAACACAACAGAAAATCTGTATACACCTGCGCTTAATCCGTCTGTGTAAACGATTACAGTGCGACTATACGACTATAAAAATAGCAATGGGCTATATGAAAAACTTTTTTCTGGCTTTTATTCGACCACTTTGTTCTACTTGGGATAATAACATTATAATGAGGTGAGAGGTTAAATGTTATTATAGATGGTTTTCGATATGCTGCTACCTTGAGGACTTACTCGTAGATGTAGTGACTCATGTACTGGTAATTACGCTGACTCTCTTACACCTTCTTCTTCTTCTTCTTCACACCGAAAAAAAGCAATGCAAGCCAAACTCGCACAGAGTCATACCACTTTCAAAACTATGGATTCTTATTTACTCTTATTGTCCAACACTAGACTTAATACGCTTACGCTTGCTTCAGCATTATGCTGAGCTGGTGTACCCTTTTTGGCACTGTACCACACCAGATGTTTTGTGCAGCATGTATTAATCTTTGTATACTTCTGTATTGTGTTCTATATTCTGGTGTTTACAGTGCTAAATAAACGTTTTCCTACTAAAAATTAGACATTGTACAAAGTCTGAACTTATCTCTAAAAAATATTTCTTCCAGTGAACCCGCGAAAGGGAAAGATGCTTTATAATTCTATATTCTTCTTAACCGACCCATGGAAATCAATCGATAGAATAGAATAGGAATATTGAGTCCTGATAAATCTATTAGGACTCTGTATTACTATTCTACCTGTGACATAAATCTCTTATAGATACTGAAATGGCAAATTGTCATCATATTACTGATGTTCGGTGCCGGCACTTTCTTCGTTAAGGAGTGCATCGATTTTGTATGGGACAGCGACTTCAACCTCAGTATGGAGAAAAAGAATGGATGCTGGATTCCTTACTACTTACCGTTGAGTGCCAAACCAGATGCGTTTCAGATGCACCTCGTGAGTAAACAACAATATAATTATAATAGTTTAGTTGCTCATGTGGGAACAAACTATTCGTGGTGCCAGCGGAGATCAAACAGTTTAAAGGAAAGTTAAATCATAGGTGGTACGGCAAGATCATTTAAATACATCGCTTTAAATGTTGGTTATTTATATACAGTTTGATTTCAAAGAGTGGAATTTAAAAATGTCAAGTTTCAATCGATGTCAATTTGCAATGACATTTCGATATGATTTCAGTAAAGGTTGCTATTATTCCACTCTTAATCAATCTATGGTTAAATCTGTATAATTTAATTGTTACATTGACAAACAAAAGTGTACTAACTGTAGGTATTTTATTGAATATATATGATTGAAATTGAAATTCACAAAAGTTAAAATTACAGGCATTTGCGGAAAGCATTAGTATGGCACAATATGGACTGCAGAGGGTGAATTTAGGGCTACTGCAAGTTACTCGGGAGAGATATGGCTTAATGCTGGTTTTTCTTGGGCTAGGGATATTTTATTGGTAAGTGACACATTTTCAGAGACGTTGAAATCACAATTTTTAAGGATAGAAGTGGCAGTTCAATGCTATTATTTACTTTTAATCGCAGTCTGTCTAATAAGTTAATGGATCTGTTAGATTTTTAGAAAATTTTAAACGCCTTCTGGTAACCCTTTTACCTTGTAAAAGTGTGTTGTTGTGTTGGTAGTTCGGGTTTTTTGTGTGAAATTTTGTTGCCAGCATCTGATTTTATTTACCTCAAAAATTACCCAAGTTTATTACTTATTAGACAGACTCTACTTTAAATCTTGACAGCTTATGTTGTATGAATTTTCTCCACAAGAAGAGTCATGTCAAGTCAAGAAATGAGAAGAACAAAATCTGTATGCCGGAGGCACAGGATACTATTTCCATTTTGAACAATATGTAGATTAAAACAAAATAAAAACAATTTTTTAGTGATTAATATATGACACTTGCGGCCGGCACCGGCTTCGCGCGGGTGGACAAAATTGTTTCTCTATAAAAACTTTCAACCCCTTTTTTGCACACTTAAGGGATGAATTTTGAGAAAACCTGATACACGTGTTTCTTTATTTGTATTATAGAGAACATATACTAAGTTTCAAGTAAATCGACATAATTTTTAAAAATTTCCTTTACAAACTTTCACCCCAAAATTTTCACCCTTAGGAGCTGAATTTCCAAAAATAGCCTAGGTGATAAAATGAATATGCTGTCCCAATTTGGGACTTTCGGCTCTGCATTGATGAGTCAGTCAGTCAATTAAGGCTATGCTGTCTATCTGTATCTCTATCTGTATATCTGCACTAATACGCTAACATAATGTTATTAACTTTTAAATTTTGTGCACGTGCTTGCTTTGTTGGATATTCAGGAACAGTCAAAAAGTCAAATCACTGATAAATTATATCGAATTAATTATTAGACATAAGAAAATGCTTTATACCCCTGAAATGTCACTTTGATAATGAGTTTGTTTGTTTACATTTTTGATCTCGGATTTCTTTTCATAGTTTACATTATGATTTTGCAGGTATGTATCAAGTTATTGTCAAACATTACTGGTGCTAAGCTTTCGGGGAAATAAAATGTTCCAACATGGCATTCAGCAGCTGATCAGATTCTTGAAGAACGAAAGAGTGGAAGACCAAGTCATTACAAAAGCTGTAAATCACTTCAGTTACTGGTGGTTAAGGTGCATACTTTGTTTAAATTTGGTTAGATATTCTTGAAATAACTCTTACCTCGAATTGGTTACTTTTCAAGTGACGTTAAAATGGGACGTTGACTATTTTTTTGTTAATTTAAATTAAACAGTAGTCGCGAAAAACGTAAAAAAAATTAATATCCGTATTAGTTTCCTAGATACAATGGTTCAAAATGGCTAATTAGACTAAGATTCATGTCAGTGCGTTATCGCCCTTTTAATGCACTTGGCGGACACACTACCGTGTGTCTAGATAGCGCCCGAAAATACCGTTTTACATGGAGACAAAATCAAACTGAAACAGCTCATACTTACTAATTTTTTTTAACCGACTGTTTTTTTTGCATGAATGGTTTCAGATATTCTATGTATCTTAAAATGTATTAATTTAATTAATGAATATCAATAATTCAACATACGTCATGTACCTTATATAAACTTTCAGAACTCAAAATAAGTTTAAGGAAACCAGGTTTTTAAAAATCACTACTTTTATTTGTTATTATTTTGATTACAGGTCAAAAGGATTAAACATGCAAAATCTAATGACTGAACGTATGGGTATAGTTTTCAAACAGGATTTAAATTATTATTTCTTTAAAAAGTAAGTTTTTTATTATGATTTCTTTGTGCGCGTACGAATTATCATTATTTGTTATTTTAAAATAGCGTTTGTATCCCATAAATAATATGCATTTAAATTAATTACTTACTCATAAATTTCCGATTAGTGAAAAGTAGGGAATAGTTATTGGCAAAAATATATCACTAATTACTCTATTAACATTTTTAAAGTTGTCTTTTTATATAGTTTTGCGAATAACTATATAAAAATTACCTCGGGGAAATAATAAGAATTCCCGGTGGCACAACAAATTGGACATTTCAGTTGAACCACAGATAATACCACAAAACATAAAGGAACGAACGCCCGCCTATTTATTTTTATTTCATCCAAGCTCCAAAATTTCAAAAGTAGGCATAACTCGAATGTTGGCATTATGTTATCCAATCAAGGGTTTCTATGTTCAAGGACATTCGGAGCCGCAGATATGCTGCTTAAAGGCGGCGAACCACTCCAGCGGCAGATGGCCAACGTTATCACACAGTCCTACTACCTGCCTGATGAGGACATTGTCAGGGAAATGGACCTGGTACCCACAGTGTTCGTGGTGCATCGTGGTAGTGTCAACATTAGTAAAAATGGAAGGAAACTTGCTAAGCTTGCTAAGGTAAAAACAAACTAGTTCAGTTTTCCATGCTATATCAACAATTATTATTACTTACTGGCAACAACTAGCGTATGAATATGACAATAAACAAATCTGTTAAATTTTTGCCCTTGTCTGCCATTTCCTGGTCTTCTAATGTTCATGCCGGTCTCTTCAAGTCTCTGGAGTACTCTTTGGACCGTAGATAACGATACTCCCACTGTTCTAGCAGCACTACGCTGACTTTTTCCTACTTGTACCATAGTAATGATTCGTGTACATTCTTCAGGTGATAATGACATGATGCTACACTGAGTAGCTGTATTTATTGGTACTTTTGTTCCATGGAACTAGTGGGAAAAAATCCCACTTGTTCCATTATTGAACTAGGCAAAGGAATGAAGGCAAAGGCCTAGCGGGTTTTTATGTATGCGTTTGTAGCGTGTAAAGGCGACAATAGTTATAGTACTTCAAATGCAAAGAGTAGCGGTAGCTGCTACTTCGACTTCAATATTGTTCTAGCACCAGAACGATAATGATAAACCGTGAAGTGTTCATTTTCTTGGGGAATCGCGCCGAGACATCTCGATGAGAATTCTTGCCATGAGAGTAGAGTTTGCTTTATACAGCAATGGCGACAGATATCAACAACGACGTGTATTGAAATCTTGTTCAGATTTTACATTATAAAATGGTTCTGATGCTGCGTGCAACATTTTCATGACTTAAACTTATATTAATTTTAACTGTATATAGCTTTCAGCCAACTTTGGTGACTGGAAAATGGATATGGTCGGGCTCAAAAAGGCCGTTCTCCTTTTTCGATTCGATTTGTTTCGAACGAAGTTTTATGTATAGACTGTCATATCCTGATGTTGTTTAAATTTATGCTTAATCAGCTCTCTGAGAAAATTTTCGAGTTCAAAGACATTCCTAGATAATATTTATGTCTCAACTCCATCATTGTTTTTGGGCCACGTCATAATTACTTTACCATAATTTTCCGTTACTTAGCTTCTGCCATACCAAAGAGCGTCGGTGACACAGTGGCTAGAGCACCGGACTCCCATGCGGGAGGTCCGGGTTCGAAACCGTGCAGTGCCATGTACCAATGAGTTTTTCGTATTTTTCGAAGACTTACGTACATTTACCGACTGCTCTACCGGCGAAGGAAAACATCGTGAGGAAATCTGCACACAAAAGATCCTCAAGGGTCGAAGTGCCGCTGGGTTATTCCCGGCCACCTATCATAAGATAAGATAAGGTTCTGCCATATCACATCGCCAGTTTTGGTTATATCAGCTCAACAGATCTAATTTGTTGTGATTTGTTTGTATCAATCAAATCATAAGAAATGATACTTAATTATGATTTATAATTTATTTTGTGATCATTGAAAAAAGAGATTCCCCATCAGTCAGGTTATGCAGTTAACCCTAAGTTGTGTCATCAGATCACTCATCATAAACTTAAAAACAAAGCCATAAGTACTTTCTATCCCAAAAAATAACAAGATTGCACTTCGCAGGAAAAAAAGAATTTCAATATATATATTTTTTAATTATTCAACGCCTAACTTACTACAAAATTGTTCTTAGTTTTACTGACTTTCATAGTGCTCTGCATTATCTTTTAATATAAAATGTATTTCTTATTATCAGGGTGGAATTTTTGGCCAACTAAATGGGAATAAAGTTCGCCCAGTTCGCATCACTGCAAAAACTGCAGAACACACTGATTTACTGGAGATGCAAATAAAAGATTTCCAGGAAATTATTACCGATGAAGTAAGTATTTCTACCTTGTGGCAAATTAACAATAAGTTGGATGATTTTAATAAAACAAAGACAATAAAAATCATAAAACTAGTACATATGTTAGTAGTAATTTTAGGAAATGATATTTCGAGAAGTAGTTATTTTGGGAAATGTAAATCGTCATCGTCATGATTTTCTTTTAGGTCAGAATTACAATTTCATCAAATCCCAATTCTGCAGACGATTTTATGGTGTTAAAAAAGGCCATCGCAGAGAATCCTTTTAACACTATCCAGTATATTCTTCGAGGACGAAAAACTATTAAGCTTCCCGTAAGTAATTGATTTTGTTGAAACCTTTGCTTATTGACAGAGCCAGGGATCGGTTGTCAAGAACTGGCCTTCTTTTTCCCGAATGCTTAATTCATTTATAGTATTTTATAGTTTTATACTGTAACATTACTTTCTCCACTGCATCGCATTTGGCAAGGCAATATGGAAATATCCACACACTCAGTACCTCACATATACTCACATCCTCACTCATTCAAACAAACACATACAACACAATACTTTTTTTTGATGCTTTCTTCGTCCGTGCAGTTACCGAGGGGTCAGCTGAAAATCAGCACTGTGTCTTGCCACAGCAATATGCTGAGCTGGTATACGCTTTTTGGCAATGTACCGCACCGTATCTTCTGTGTAGAAAATATTATATCTTTTTGTATACTTTTGTATTGGATACTTGCTGTATTCTGGTGTTAACAGTGCTAAATAATTATTTTTCTACTCCCTTGTAAACACTGATGTCTATAATTCTTTCAGTGGATGCGACAACCAGTTAATATTGATAACAGCGTTTATTATGCCCGCTGGCTACACCTGGTGTGGTTGTGGATCACGTTTTTCTCCGTTTCTTTGTCGGTTGTTGTTAGCCTTTTACCCAGTGGGGGCAAACTTGGAACACTTTTGTGCTTAGATTTACTGGATATTATTTTCTTTATATATTTTGTTTCCGAGTTCTATACGGTTAGCTTTTTATTTTTCACATAATTTTGTATTTTTAAAATGTTAATATTACATTTCTTAGTTGAATTACGTGTTAAAACTTATTGCTCTGTTTTAGATGGAGCTGATAGTGAAGGGTAATAGATGTGTGAAGCGATATATCAAATGGAAGCACTTCAAAAATTACAAGGTTTACTTTGACGTTATATCCATGGTGCTTCCAATTGTTGCCTCAATTACAAGACTATGGCCTTTAAGTCATGGCCGATTACTAAGACTGCACTTGTTTTTTGATTTTTATCAGCACTTTTGCAAGAATAGTCAGGTATACCTAAAACAATCTATTTTCATTTAAAACCTTCAAAACTACAAAAAAATCTTAAATCTTAATCTTGATTTCTTTCATTTTTCTTTGTTCTGTAAAATTCTTAACCATGATTATTTCAGAACTCTTCTTCAGTCCTGCGATTAATTTTTCTTTTATAATTAACTAATGTTGACATTTTTGAAAATTGCAGAGTTCAATTAAACCGGTTCTGATGAAGTTCGTAATTTTGTTCCTGTTACTCCATACATTTACTTGTGGATGGATATTCTTCGCGTGTAGAGGATATTATAGTCAGTATCAATTTAAACTTGCCGTTAAAGCATTATTGATGATTTGGATCAAAATATTTTGGCAGATTTGGATTATAGAGTAAACAGTATTATGTAGGGATGTTACGGAGCTTGGACTCCGACTCCAAAAGGTCGAAACTTCCGATTGATTTTACACCTCCGAGTCCGACTTCGGCTCCGATAATTTATAATTATTTTTTTGTAAAACTAGTCTATTTTACTTAAAAATCGTCCGTGTTAAGTGAACGTTATATAAGACAATAAAATGGGAGTGAAATATTAGTGTGGATCCGGCAACCTAACCTCCAATTGCACTTGCAATGCAAGCCACTAGGCATTCCTAGTGCACACGACTCTCCCTTAATCTCGACGCTGGTACACTGTTTTTATTAAAAAAAAGGGGCCAAAACGTTCGAGTTTCAAGATTCTAACACGGTCATTGGCCAAATTGGAGTGTGTACACTAGCTGAGGCCATAATTAAAGAAAAAAATCTATTTTATACTTTAATGAATTATCAAAGTATTTTATTTATATTGCATCGTATAATGTAATTCAGGACACAATAAAAGTGAATTTCAAGTGAATTAAACTATGATCGTCTGGTGTGATATATCACGAAGAAATATTGATTGATAGGTTTGTTTACCTTATCAGCAAGTTCAAATAACCTCCCCTGTAGAGTGTCAAGTTGTCTACTGTATCAATTAGACCGTTTCCCAAATCATCTAGTCTCAAAATGTCCAGTGTCCTAAAATGACTAGTACCACATTGTCCACTTCCCAAATAGTTTACTGTACCAATTAGACCAGTTTCCCAAACACCGGTATCTGAATTCCGAAATTTAACAAAAATATTTATTGTAGACTCCATCTTAAAACCGTTATTGCGTTCAATTTTGCATTTGCTGCAAACTAGAATTCAGGTAACAACTTTCAGTCCCCGGATTATAACTTAATATTTAATTTGTAGAAAACGTTTTTCCTGTACCTCAACGAGTAATGCCAAAGGAAATAAACGCTTCCATTGATTATTCGCAATGGATTTCCCCGAATGATAGACATCAAGGTAAAGCGTTCATTAATATACTGAATAGACTAATGTAAGAAATGACTTGAAATATTCACATGAAATCGAGAGGCTCCGTAATGTTTGATATGGAAATACCCTAGATTAAACAGAGGGGTAGGTAAATAACCTAAACCAATCCTAAAACCAGGGTACAGTTACAAGCGGTGAGTGAAGTTCGCGCAAGCACTTCACAATTTGTCAATCGAACCAATCGCATGATGGAAATGACATTATTTACCGCCAAACAGACCCAAAGTTGTTTACTTCACGGTCATCATCGCTATTCTTGGTCAGGATTATGCTTAATTATAATTTTATCTTCATACATAGGCTGTGCCTGCTCAACATCGACTGTCGATGCAGAAAATGGCGAAAAACTGATATTTTTCCTCGTTCCAAAGGACTGGAAAGTCGATTATCTTGTGGCCCTCCTGTATATCATGATCTTACATACGCACACGAACATGGATACCGTAAGTAATCACTAGTGATAAGGTATGACTTATAAACCAAGTAAAGACCTATGTTTTTTTATGACTAAGGGTTGAACGCCACCTGTCCGCACAGAACAGCATTCGCTAGAGCGAGAAAGATTGCTTCCATGCGCCGATTCCGTGAAAGCAATCTTTCTCTCTCCAGCGAAGAATGTTTCTGAAAAAGAATAGAGTTATGGGAAAATACGGTTCCGTGCGGACAAGTGGGGTTCAACCACAAACCCGCTTACCGACTTCGGAATAGTTCGTACAATTCCTATTTTATACAGTTAATAAATATTCGTGATTCGTACATTTTTCGTCATGAATTCGTACAATCTTCTTTAGCGGGGAATATAATATTGAACGAATTAAGACTTCTATTATTATTGTACCAAATAGGAATTGTACGAACTGCCCTTTGCCATCTCGCCGATAGTTTGAATTGAAACCAATATCTGAACTATTCTCAACTCAACAGTTCGTGAAATTAATCGGAACATTGCAAATTGGCAATTTATTTTTCAGATTTTCCCTGTAACGCATGCTCAGATATACTACAAAATTTCTATTAGCTTTATCATAAGTCTGATAGAGATATGGATATCCAGTGTGACTATCAGTGTGGTCTATACAAAATATCGTGAATTTTATCACCATGATTATCAGGTTAAAAACTTGCTCACATACCTGAGGAACTGTGGCCTGTCCAGAGGCTTATTGAAGTCTGTGGTTAGGTATACCAAAATGCTGTGGCAGAGACAAAAAGGTACATGTACTAATTCTAAATTCTATTATTTGGACCCGGGGGCCCGGGAGCGCACCGCGTCTTCAAGGACCTAGAAAAGTGGCTGGTCGACGCGTCAAAAGACACAAGAGCTAGCTCCTATTTGACCCAGCGGATTAGCTTAGCTATCCAACGGGGCAACGCAGCCAGTCTCTTCGGTACACTGCCGGATGTGGGGGACCTAACCCATTTTTTTATCTTTTGAGTTTTTTCTTCTTAATCTAAGTTTAGTTTTAGTATTGTTATAGAGTTATCAATGCCCATTTAATTACCTAATAAATTATTGTACCCATTATTTGGACTAGCGTTTCCAATTTGAGTGTTGATTACCTAGCATTATTTCTATTTTTTTACTGGCCAGCTGTGGTAAAGTAGGTAATCTAAGGTTCCTAATCTGCTAATTTTGGAATCCTTTGTTTTCAAAATACAAGATTCTTAAAATAGGAGATTCCCAAAATACCCGATTCTCAAAATATTATAGAGAGTTGTGTTTTTCTAGTCTGGGTGTTGGCTTGTTTTGGCTTGTTTTGATTATCTGTTTTTAGGGATCCATACCTCAAAAGGAAAAAAAAAGACCCTTATAGGATCACTTTGTTGTCTGGTCTGTCTGTCCGTCTGTCACGACGCTTTTTCTCAAGAACGGGTAGAAAGTTGAAATTAATATCAAATATTAAGGTCTATGGTCCCTTGGTGTTGTAAAATATTCAAGTTTCTAACTAAATGCAGTCAAAAGATAAGGCCATAAAAGTCACATTTTTCGACAATTACAAACTCACTCGTCAAAACCTATAGGGTACTTCCCGTTGACCTAGAATCATGAAATTTGCCACGCAGCAAAGTCTCACAGCACAAATACTGGTAAAAAATCATTAATTTGTAATTACCTATATCACCTAAATACCTAATTTTACGATTACAAACATAAATTCGGAGACGCTCTCGGGCTGTCCTTGGGAGCGGACGTGCGCAGCGCAGTTGCGAGTCTGCAACTGCAACCAACGGCAAAGCCGCCACCACCACCTACGGCGCCACCGCCACTTGCGGCGCCACCTGAGGCGGAGGAGGGTGAGGATACCGCCGCCGCGTTCGCTCGCTACTTTAGCTCCGTGTTCCAGCGCGAGTCGCCGAGACGCAAGCTTTACGTAGGGCGACACCCGAAACGTCCCTCTCGTCTTCAGGCGCCCAAGGCTTAACCTGCACGACCTGTAAAATAATTCCGAGTTCCGACATCTGAAACTTTGCCATTCTGATTTATGATGATGAGTAGGATAGTAAGCAGATATCAATAACGGCAATGCTGCAACCTCTGGATTTGATTCATTGAACGGTCTCAAAGTGCCGCTTTATGACATTGAATCTTTAACCGACCCTCAGCTCTGATGAGGACCAGAACAGTAGTAGTTAGGTGGTGTAACATAATAGTTAGGTGGATCGAGTTTGAGCTCGATATTTAGGACCATGATGCCATTTTGCCGTCTGGGTTTAGTAATGCTATGATCCCAAGGTTTTTTTGAGTGATATATTTATTGGTAAAATACCTGCCTACTAAGCTTTTCTGTAATTTACTTTTTTTAATTTAAAAAAATTTTATGTAAGTATTCCTATCTAAGTTTGTACGGAACCCTCAGGGCGCGAGTCTACTCGTGCGAGTAGACTCGCGGACAAGTGCTTGTCCGGTTTTTTTATAAAGTTTTTTACTTTTTTTATAAGTGATCACTGTCGCCTAAAGACATATGGTAGATCAGGGACATTGCTTATGCATTGCCGGCCGTAGAAGGATAACACTCTATTTACGTTCCTTTTGAAGCACCCCATGTCGAAGCGCAGCGGAAATACGTCGGAAATGAGTGTTTTATCTTTGCTAGGGCGTTTGTTTTTAGCTTATGGGTGGATTCATTAACATTATGGAATGTTTAATAATGCCTGTTTGAAGCTGATTATAATCATGTTTTTAAGGTGGCTGGCTTCCTGATATAGTGAAGCAAGCACCGTTTTGTCTTCGCGAGGATATACTCAGCGCTGCATACATGTATCACTTGGAGACTCCTCCTTTATTCCGCAAACTTCCACCGTATTTTTTAAGACAACTTGTCCTTCGTTTGCAAAGAATTGTCATATTTCCCGGTTAGTATCTTAATAGTTCAATAATTTGGGTTTTGAATACAGATTTTCTGGATATTGACTGTGTTGCCTTACTTTAAATACTTAATCGTCCACTAGTTCAAGAGCTTCAAAAAATAATAGGTCGACAAATTACTATCATCTCACTTTTCAGGAAACTATATTGTGGAAGAAGGCGATATTTACCCGTGCATGTTTTTCATACACGAGGGCGAAGTGGAAAAGTGGCTAACAGATGCAGAGTAAAGTTATTTTTTAATTTATTTATATGTATATGACTAGACGAGATGATGACAGATGGAGTTGAGTCATAGGGACCAGACAGACCGGACGAATTGATACTTTAAAATCTAGACAAACTAGAAATCAGACGAACTCCACTGATGGTGGTTTTGATTAGGAAAAAGGGAGTTGGTCGTTCAGTGGCCAGATGGATCGACTATGTCACAAAATATACGATATTTATAGGACCGAGAAGGCACTAAAGAGAAGCATCATATGCAATGGGCTGATAAGGGCTGATGATGATGAATTGTATGAGGATCTAATACATAATTTGTAATATTTACCTTGTTTCTGTTTTAGCGGTGAAGGGAGGATGGTGTCGGTTTTGAGTATGAATGGATACTTTGGAATGCTGCCTGGACTCTTCCCGGATATGCCTTACCAGTTTTCTTATTACTGTCGAACGGTAAATAATGTTGATTTAATTGCATTTGACTTATGAGTAGTCATTTTGGGAAAGTGGTCATTTTGGATCTGAAGAAGTAGATTGTATTGCAATTTGCAACTAACAGAACTGTTTATTTAATAATTTGTTTGGAGATGCGCCATATTGACCCAGTGGGTCACCACTTGATCCATGATCCACTAACTAAAGGTACAGTGCTTTTTCTTGGTCTACAGAATACTATGATTGTTTCTGCTCAACAAAATTTTACAGCTCATAAGAGCTGTAAAATTTTAAGTAGATCTCGAATGTGTATGTTTCCGTTTTTAAAATATGAATTTGTGGTCAGTTTTCCTGGCTGATTTAATAAAATTAGTATGTACTGTACACAGTACACATGTACATACTGAAGAGTCGAAACTTGAACATCACTTTTTTTATGGTACCCTATTCCTTCTTGTGCCAACATTATAGATAAAATTCGGAGTACCAAACTCTTTAAAATCAAGAACTAGTATTTGTATCCTGTATCTTCGTACAAAACGGACACGGTTACAGTACAAATTTTTGTTCTTTGTACTTTAGCCTGGTCATAAATAACGTGACACTACAATGTAGCTGTGCGCGTTCGAAGAAAATATTGAAAAATTGATATGAAAACCGAATAAACGATAAGAATGTTGCGTAATTTAATGTCAGGTAGCTGCGTTGGATAGTTTGTAATTTTTTTTGCAATATGATTATAATAAGTTAGCATAATTTGCATTCCCGCGTTAAGTACACATTTGTAACGACACGTTCAGGTTACGTCACATCGAATGTGCCAGCCGCAACATCGTAGAATGTACAGCATATAGTGAGAAAAAATCTTATGCCAATAAATAGAACAGTGAAAGATATTATTTTATTGGGAAATGTCTCCCCCAGCCCCCATTTGTTCAGAAGTACTGCTGGGAACTAGCCGTTTTTCTCACCCACCAGGATTCCTGATAGGAAATTGATAAACCTAATTATTGTGCTGCAGGTGGTGGATTTGGTCTTCCTAAGGCATGGGGACTGGCAAGATCTGCTGGATGGCTACCCAGATGTTAAATCCCAATTATACTCTGACGCTAAGAAGGCTTTTCCCAAGAAGCCAACATAGTTATCTGCTGTTTCTTACCGATGAGCAGATTTGAATTTCTCACTTGAAATCAGTGACGTATTATCATCATCATCAGCCTATTAATGTCCCCATTGTTGGGACACAGGCCTCCCCTTGACCAAGGGGGTACGGGCCATGATCATTGGTTGGCCCAGTGCTGATTGGTGGGTTTCACACACCTTCGGAAACTTTTCATTTCCTCAGACATGCAGGTTTCCTCACGACGTATACAATGGGTTATTTATTGGACTGGCACCAGGACCTCATCCATACGCTTACTCCTTATTTATATTTTGAGATGTAATTTGTAAGTACTTATTCTAATTTTGTAAAATATCTCTGTATTAGGAAGCATTACCTATAATTAGGTTAGGTTTTATTATAATAAAGTAACAATTGAAATATGCTCATGATTTTTATTTATAATTAAACTATATTTTTATATATAAATATCGTCCCTTGGTTGACGGACAGGTTTACATGTCGTTATATCCCGATTTTTGGCGCGAATTGGCAAACTAGTGTGAAGGAAGGAAGATGAGAATTTTACGGCATGTAACATCCACCCACTGATCTGTAATATCAATTCCATAGACACTGGACTGGTGACTGTCAAACTAATTTTGTGCCTAGGTTTTCGCCATTGTGGCGCCGAATGCAGTAGCGATGGATGGGAGAACTAAAATTAGTGATGTGCAAAACTTTCTAGATGTATGTGCATTCGTTCGCACGTGCGTGTGTACGCTCGTACGTACATTAATTCGAAGATACGATATAAAAATTGTTAAAGAAAAGTGCCAGTCCAGTGTCTATGGAATAGATATTATGCCCTTATATCGACTGTTGGCCGATGACTGTCCTCATATTGCATTAGCTTTTAACGATCTTGTGTAAGTAGATTTAGATTTAATGAGACTGTTCTAAGTGGGAAAATACGCTACCATTATTCATCATCATCATATTATGCCTTTATAACTATATAAAATAATTTATTCATTTAATTTATTTTTTCGATGATCAATATATTTGTCGGCTATACAACAATTGCGTTAATAATAGTTAATTTCTTAACCTGCTTCATCTTGTTGCTGACTTATCATGTGCGAAAACTGTCTAATGAGCAAAATATATGACTGGCGACTTCACGTGGCTAATACGGTAATTACACTACGGATTATCTTCTAATTAGTCTACAATTAGGTACCTACTACAAAATCATTCCAGTGTACTACAATACATACTACGTACTACGATACTTCGGTATATAATTCGGTGTAGGTAGTCAATTCCTTGAATATATATCTGTGTCTGAACGCTAATATGGATTACCTAATTACAAAATTTTACCTTACATTTTAAAATATAAGCTATAGCTATGTGCTCTTTTTCAGTTTTAGTTCGTTTGCAAAGAACTGTCGTATTCCCAGGTTAGCATCATATTTGGAGACAGGAGATCGACAAATAATTTCTCGTCTTTGAGAGAGGCCGGGATTGATTTTGATTTTAACCAGGGGCCGGTAGTTGTCATTTTATGTGCATCTGGCGAGGAACGGATCCCGGTTTCTTAATGTCGGTTTTATTTATAGCTAAAAATAACAGAAAAGATAAGTATCTTTTCTTTCTCAGTCATCCTAGTTCTGAATGTTCAATAATTGAGCAGTTTAGAAATACAAACCTACACTTCGGTAATCAGTACTAAAGATCATATCATATATGATCATAATAATGTGTAATATTGCTTTATTTTTAGGTAACTACGTTGTGGAGGAAGGCGATATTTACGCTTGCATGTTCTTCATACATAAGGGTGAAGTGGAAAAGTGGCTATTAGATACAGAGTATGATTTTCTTTTATAAATATTAACTTGAAATTACAAAGTAAAATTATAACCATTAGGCATAAAATACAAAGTATTGTACTCGTACAATAAAAGATTGTTTATTTGTGGTGGCACAATTTGGAACATTGTTTCTGAGTTGATTCGATACTGGTTCTGTAATATTTCGCCTTGTTTCTTTTTCAGTGGTGAAAACCGGATGGTGTCAGTTTTGCATATGAACGGATTCTTTGGAATGATGCCTGGACTCTTCCCGGACATGCCTTACCAGTTCTCTTATTACAGTCGCACGGTAATTACTTTGCATCCCTATCATTTCACCTCTTATTGTATCATTGTTGTCGACGACTGATTAAAATCTAACAAAGGTGATGTATGTGATTAATGATCATATACCTATGACTCAACACTTGGTTCAACTATCCACAATCAATGGTTGCTTTTTTTTTGTTATTTCTGACCACTGAATTCTCCGAATTTCTTTCTCAGCTTTTTTGAAGCAAAAAGTGGCTTCACTTGTCTTGATAAATTCCTAAACACCTTAAGAATTCAAATTCGTACGTTCTGATGGAATGTTCATTCATTCATGTCCCAATCATTTTCCACTCGCGTTTCATATATTTAAGAGGTTTCGGATTTGTCATCCTTTGCCATAGTAAATTCTTTCTTGGTTTGGTTATCGTTGGGAAGTGGCGGGTCCTTCTTCCCCCATTAGTTTTATTTACAAGTCAACTAATTTGAATTAATTATCCTGCAGGTGGTTGATTTGGTCTACCTCAGGTATGGCGACTGGCAGGACTTGTTGGACGGCTACCCCGACATAAAGGCGCAGTTATACACTGTTGCTAAAGGATTAAAGGGCGCTCCTAAGTAGGTCTGACCAGGAATATAAAACCCTGTCAAGCGGGCACCATGGTAGTTAATTCCACAATGTGGCGAGGATTTCATATATCTGGTCAGGCTGAATTTGTCTAAAATATTAAGCGTCCTAGTTTTTGCGTTCATTGCCCGAATTCTAACGCTTTAGCTTTTATTATAAACTCATCGGGACATCTTGTAAAGTAATAATTTATAATAGGTTTTGTACGTAAAGATTATTGTTAATTCTTTCTTACCAATGGACTCTAGGCCTTTAGGCTTAACTACAGATGCACACTTACATTATTTACACACTCCCACACTACCTAACGGGGTGTGTTAGGTAGTGTGGGAGTGTGTAAATAATGTAAGTGTGCATCTGTAGTGTAGGGTGATTACAATAAACGAGTTTTTAAAATATGCAAATGAGCTTTAATTAATTAGTTATGGAATTTAATGTCAACTAATAACACAGACATCGTAAAAGTATCTTCTGACCACTTTGCCATTTTCATAAATCCAATTACAATAATATCTAATAGAAATTCACGGACTGCAACCATTCACATAGAACTTATGAACTTTAGTAAATTGGACGCACGATACGAGAGGAGAGGTTACTAAATGGAAAAAATAGACTCGGTCCTATTCTGCTTGCAACTAGATGCAACTAAACCACTTAATCGTTAACTTGCAACTAAACGCATTGTTTAAATGTACTTTTTGTTACTTACTTTACTTAATTTCTTGACTACTTAACGCGTGTAATGTATTCTATTCTCAAACTCAAACCCAAGACCACAGAAATCAAATATTATTATATTGGTACCTCTGTGCTCAAGATAAGGAATCCGAAAAACATTGACCCGCGGGGGCGGGCGCATGATAAGATTATGGGCCGAGGATCGAACCAGCTCTTCAATAGCAGTGGAAATATGCAGAAGATAAATAAAATACGTAGTTGCAGTTTTGTAGTTTTATTTCTTGGGGAAGCCATTGACAGTAGTGAGGGGACATATATAATGATTGATACTAGGCTAGTGATGCGACTAACGTAACACTTAACAGCGCACTCCTTCCTTTATGTTTGAGGCCTAAATGGAAGGACTCTCCTATTTTTGTTTGATGAACTATTTTTATTCTCCTTCTGAGATTTCAGGTCTTTTAAAAATATAAATTTACCATTTTTAAACAGCAGTCAAAAATGACAAATAATATTTGTTTTCGTAATGTCTGATGATATCGTTAATTTTTATGAGATCGCAATGTTATACATGTAATGTAATACAAGAGAATCTACAATGATAAACCATGAGACCTTCGCAAAGATCGATGGAGACGAGGAATCCGAAACCTCCATTAGATGGATAAACATAATATTTCTCCCATTCCATCCTGTTTTTAAGCTAACAGTTTTATTCGTGGTTTTGTTAAAGAGTACTGTGGTATGTATTGAATAAATAAGTACATATTACTTATAATTTTATAATAAATTAATGATCTATAGGAAGGTTCTTAATAATATTACATTCAAGACAATCTACAAAATTTTCTATACCTACGTCGTTTTCGGAGAGACTCGACACGAGACTTTATGTTTACTTGTTTCCTGGAATCCCCTTCAAACCTTCGAACCTTATCCATGTAAACCAACGGGGACAGGTTGAATAGACTTAGCTGTGGTTAGTTAAGGCATGTAGTATTGTCCCCAATAAAACATGTCGGTGGTAGGGATCCGCCTGGGTAGAGACCACCCTTTTAAGAAGTCTATCGCAAAATATCTCCGCTTCGGCGATGGTGTGTTCCGACGGAAGCCACGACAATCGTGAACCAATTTCCTGGGAAGTTATTTTGCCTAGTTCGCCTTGGGTGTCATTTATTTGCCTGAAAATTAGTACAAGATACACGTTTTGCTTTTATAGATACCTATTTGATAAAAATCTAAAGTCTTTCTCTTTTTATTTCCAGGGCCCATTACAATGTGTGTATCCATTTGTATATTGTCAAGACTATTTGGAAAGATATTACGGACTTTCCTATGTAATTTTCTTTTACACATACGTATGTGATATTGTTTATGGCGTCGATTTATTTCTTCATATTTTGCACAGGTAAGGCATTTGGTCTTCTTCTTCTAAGTCGTATTCCTCATTGCTGAGGGTCGTGATCATTCTAAAGAATTAATCACATAGAACGACTCTCGTGGCAGATTTAATGGGGTGGTTTGCCATTGCTTTTTTAACAGTCAGCGATACAAGCAGCGAGAAGGCTTTCTAATTACTTCTTTTATTAGAGAGTCTAGCTTCTATATTCTGTCAGAATATGCAATCATCAATGGCCTGGGCACTTCAATCAGAGTAGGTGCTCCATATTTTGTTGGAATGCACTTAATTAACTGAGTCGGTTCCTGAGGTGGCAACGCTGTGTGGGAGGGGTGACGGGACCGATGACGAAACAGTGCATCTCCACCCCGCACCACGCAGCGTTCGTCATCACACGCGCTACTCCAAGAACCGAGTCAGTCAAGCGGTAGCATAGAATATTTATTAATATTGGCGGTAGGCCGGTGCACTTTATTAGTTTTGTAGAACCCTAACAGACAGGTTATGTCTGCAGTTATCTTTAAAATATTATTCACATTTCTATGTATTGATTAAACTTTTTTTACCTAATTTCAGACAAATATCAGACGTAGCATTGAGACGAGAGCATGTTCCAAAATCCGGATTAAAATTATTATTAGACTTAATATCCATGGTCCCGTTTTTCCGACTGATGGTGCCTGATTCTTGTCCAACAGTCCAAATCTGGCCGAATATTTTGGCTTTCAACGAGGTTTTAGTGTAAGTATGAGTAACAAAATGTATTACTTTCACACTTCAACTTAGTTGTCTTAGCTTATAATGATGATATACACCTACCTAGTTTTAAATACACTTTATTTCATTGCAAATAACAACATTTTATTTCATTTGGCGCTGATAATAGCGAAGAAAGACATAATTTCACGAAAACGCTGAAACTTTTCATAGATGACTTTGTGTTATTTATTACTTCTACATTCCACATGGGAATATTTTTTTCATCTTATCAATTATTTGATCCTAACCACGTGGTATGTTTCAGCATGTACAGAGTAGTGGAATATTTCTCCTTAGACTCATCACACTCAGTTCTGAAACTTTTGACTGGCTCCGTCATACTCCTGGCCGTCACACTGAACTTCGTAACTACATTCTTACTTTTGTTGACGTTCAACGGGCTCTGCAGTAATTGTAAGAAGGCCATTTATGATTGGCGTGTATTCGTGCAACGACGGGTAATTACTATGTAGCTTTAATCTCTTTAAACCAATGTAAACTCTACACTTAAAATTCGAAATGATCTCTTTCTTCGTCTCTTTCTCGGTGGCTTATCTTTGTCAGAGTTATTCTGGTCGACAGAGTAGATCTCCTATGCCCTTGATATTTATGGTGTTTTAGGTAGATATGTATATTTATAGTAATTCTTGTTTAGTTTCCAGATGTGCACGAGGGATTCAATACATATTACTATGCGGCAGCATTCTCCTTTTCATATTTATTACATAGTTTGATCGATTTTATAAAGCCTAACACCTATATGGAAATTTTGTTCTGAATGTCTTTGATGATTATGGGCTACGTGGTGGAAGTATTTATTTTAGTGCCGAAGTTGTTCGCTGAATACATCCTGCGCATGCGACTTTTATTTGAATTCCACCCACGCGTCGACAGAATGCTAAAGGAATCGAAAAGAAGAAACCCCTCCCGCACTGCGTATCTTAGCATAGCAAATTTTTATTCTTATATTTGGAGTAAACGTGACGGTATTACCCCCTTGCCTGAAATCATAAATACATTACCCAGATACTTGAGAGTGGATACGAAACAAGATCTAATTTGGTCCGTTTTCTATCACAGTCCTACTTTAAGGAATACTTCATCGGCGTTCAAGCGTTGGATTTGCATGTTTATTGAAATGGAAGTTAAGTTACCTGGCGAACGATTTTTTTCTAGAGTGCATTGTCACACAAATTTATATTACATTAAATCTGGTATTGTACAGTTCATATCCGCTGATGATAGTACATCACCATTATTGTCTGTAACAAGTGGAACTATATTTGGAGATATTAGCTTTTATTTACCTCCATGGCAAAGAAAAGTGATGGTGCACTGTCAAACATATTGTGAAGTTTTTGTTCTGTCTCGTGTTCATATACTGAAATCCTTGCATATGTTTCCCG
Organism: Hofmannophila pseudospretella; assembly: GCA_947369225.1. NCBI lineage: Eukaryota > Metazoa > Arthropoda > Insecta > Lepidoptera > Oecophoridae > Hofmannophila > Hofmannophila pseudospretella. The sequence continues at coordinate 4,228,783 of OX376324.1, forward strand.
AAGATCGTTTGAAAATTATGAAACTAACACGTGATCGAATCAAACACGCTCGTAACTTAAATAATTGCAAAAAATGTGTCAGAGGTTTAGATAGAACTGAAATAGAAGACATAGAATGGATCAAAAACCGCTGGTGGGAAATATCCGATGTCATGACAGCTTGGAAAAAATCTGACAAAAAAAATAAGACATCCAAGTTTGAGCTACCTCCAGAACGGGCTACGTATCACTGCGCTAAATATATAGGTCAATTAGTCCTCTGTAATCAAATTCAACTACATAAAAGGACTATATTTTCCCATGTACGATTTCCGTGGATCCTGCAACCAGCATCTAATTTTATTGTTTTCTGGCATCAAGTAGTATTTTATACGGTATATTTTGTTTTAATATTGTATCCACCGAGTTTAACGAGAAAGGAATTTTCGAGATGGTTTATATATTTCCAATCTTACGTAGATCTCGTTTATGCATCAGATATTTTGATTTCTTTGTTGACGTCGTCAGCGAGCAAGAAAAGTATCACACCTACACTTTTTCTGTAATATTTACGAGAATCAAGAGTCCTTTCTTCTTACTAGATATCATGTCCACGATTTGGTTGGAGGACCTCGTTGTTCTAGTTGGACATACTGAATTAGAACTTTACAAATTATGCAAATATAATCGCCTGATCAAGATTTACATTATTTTTGTCAGTACTACCACCAAATGGAACAGGAAGAAAGTCCCAATGAAAATTGCTTTCTACAAGATCATGTTAACGCATTTTTGTTTCGCGTATATTGGTGGTTATTTTCTTTACACGTTGATCCGTTTCATACCTAATGTCAATATTGTCTTTCTATTTGGTAAAACTGTGTGTCGACACATTGATGACATGTGTGATAAAGATAAAAAGGGTTTTTATCAGTTTTTATAGGCTGGATCTTTGAGCTTACATTCGGTACACAAAGACCAGCTTCTCGTACAGAAATGACTGTATCAATAATTTTATGCGGGGCTGGCTATATTATTTCGCTGTATCTAAAAACTAAATTAATAACTGCATTTTATTTAAACACAAGAGGGAAATCGGAATATTATCATTTTGTGGCCAATCTCAAAAAACATTACATTCATTACAAAATTCACCCTGATCTCTTAATGCGATTGAATAAGTTTTTTAAATGCCATTGGAAGTATTTTAACGGAATGGATGTTGTTAATCCCAATGTAAGCAAAAATGAACCCTTTGGAATATACTGGAAAACTCATGGAACCGTAGCAGAGAAGATAATAGGTTCATCAAAAGTATTCGCAGGAGCTGATTCGGCACTTATAAAAGAATTAGCACATAAAGCTAAATTTCTGATACTGCCTAGTACTACCACTTTGCTTCTTCTTGGCGTTCATTGCAAGAATGTCACTTGGATTGCTAATGTAAGTAATCCAATCTATATTACATCAACACAATAAACAACACACTATATAAAATAAAGTTTCGTAAATAAACATCTGTAATAATTCTTATATTTACTATTTGACTAAAAAATAATGAACTACCCGTCGTACATATTATACAATGTTTTCAGTTTACGAATTATTAACGGTCGGATTTATAACGGAGAAAAGGTCGTCACCTTTTCTCTAGCTATTAATAATTTTCATATGCATTCAGGGCGAAATAAAAGTGGAATATCATGACGAAAAAGGCGATTTAGTAAAACATTACCAAAGGTCTGGGGAGATGTTGTCGCTGAGTGCGGTGTTTCTTGGGAGGTCCTCCCTAAGGACCTACACTACGGCAACAGAGTGTGAGGTAAGTGAAATAAAATATCTTATTTTTAAATGATATCCCATGTCTCTCCCGTACGTGTCGTAAAAGATGACTGGTCGCAGAAACTGGTAAAAGGGCGGTACTACCTCCCCAGCCTGACTCTGCACAGAGCCTATCTTTACAAATGAATATATGGTCTCAATTCCTGCATGGCCGGTAAACTTAAATTTAAGTTCAGTCTGTCTCTTTCGTTATCGGTAAAAAAGGGCAGAAGAAGAAGATTGTGTCAGTTTAGGTTGAGAGACAGCTCCATAGAAACTTTGATCGTATACAAATACAGATTTAAATAATATTATGATCTGAATCCATGCGGTCTAAAATTGTTTGCCGTCGATTAATTTGACAGATCTAACCCTAAAATGACACCTTCTGTCCTTTTCTTACCGATAACGAAAGAGGCAGAAGGACTAAAAGTTTAGTGGCCACGCAGGAATTGAGACCACTGTGGATTTTATGTAGAGTTTGTTATAGGAAAATATAGTTTAGTCAGTCGAAGAGAGAAAATATTTGGTTTTATTACACTTGCAACATAAATGTGAAGTAGCACTGTAAACAAATCAAACAGTAACAAATTATTATTATTATTTATTTGCCCAGTTGTCACCTAAGTTTTTTTTAATCACGCATGTTAGTGGAAGATTACGATTTTGTATTATGGGAAGTTGCTACGCTATAAAAATATTCGTTGCTGTTAATGTTGCTACAGAGCCTAGTCTTAGTCTATATCATCATCATCATCAGCAGCCTACTCTAGTCCACTGCTGGACATAGGCCTCTCCCAGGGCGCGCCATTGAGCCCGATCTTCGGCTCTTCTCATCCAGTCGCTGCCAGCCACCTTGCGCAGATCGTCGCTCCATCTAGCTCCGTCCCACACCACGTTTGCCCAATCGCGGTCTCCACTCCAGAACTCGTCTCCCCCAGCGGTTTTCGGTTCGGCGACAGACGTGACCGGCCCACTGCCACTTCAGCTTGCTAATCTTATGAGCTATGTCGATGACTTTTGTTTTATGCCGGATCTCCTCATTTCGGATTCGATCCAGTAGAGATACTCCGAGTATAGCTCTTTCCATAGCACGCTGAGCGACTTTCAATTTGTGAACCAGTCGCACCGTCAGTGTCCACGTTTCGGCTTAGTTTATATCTATCCAATATATGTTCGATACTTGGAATTCACTTCTGAAATGACATTGTTTCTTACAGATTCTTTATATAAATATAAAAGATTTTATTAACACAATCAAACGGTACCCCGAAGAATGGGAATTATTCGAAACTTGTGTAGAAGAATTTCGACCAACGTTTGCATCGATATTGAATGCTTATTTGTTGAAACACAAGGATGTTAGTTTTTTTATCTTTAATTTTTTTTATTGCACTACCTAGTTTTTGTTTCTTCGACATAATGAGAACATAGGTAGTACAGTGGGCGAAGAAGTAATGGGTACACTTTTGAGCTTTGCCAAATTAAACTTCACCTTCTCATTTGTTGCAAAGCTGTCAATTATGTGCAGCCGTAACGAATGATATGAATATGAGGTTGTAAGTCCCTATGTACCGCTTTCATTTTTCCGCCACTGTATAATACTCCTGAGCAAAATCTTAAGGGTAGAATGTTTCAACAAAAATATAGTGTGTTGTATAAGTCAGTTTCGAATTAGTAGAGTTATGTACATAAAAAGACTATATTCGCTTAAATTTGATTTCCATGGATCTTGGAATCAGTGTACAATTTTGTTGTTTTAAATTTAAACCATACAAAATTTTCCATTTACAGTATCAGAAAAAGTTGCGCAAACAAATATTTCATTCTAGGCAGTCTGTCGTCAAATTATCTAAGGAAACTGAAAGTAATAATCAAGCGTCAGAACAATTTCTATTGACATTTTTGAATAATCCTGAGACAAAGTTAGTATTAGAGTATTTAGTATTCTGTGGTATAAGTATAGTATTACTACTTACTCCGCTGGCGCAGCGACCGGAAGTGGATTTTGGTCTCCGTAAAAGAAGCCATCACTTTCTATCCTGCGCCGCTTGGCGCCAGTTAGGCGCCTCTCCGAAGCTCTCACAGGTTCTTCACTAGTATTAGTATTCGCTGGGTGCGAAGTATCTAGTAATTTATTACCAAGTAGTTTATTACATTAAAATAATAATAGATAACTTATAGTTTCTGATTTAAAATCTTCTTTACAGATTTATACAATATTGGATATTTTTTAGAATGATTATCGTTATCGTTTCAATTCTTTGCACATCTTTTCAAGGTATTTTACGTTGTTTTTAAATTTTAAGTAATGTTTACGTTTCGCACAAGGTCTTCTATTTCATTATTTATTTATTTATTATTGTTATTATACTACTGTTTTGATCCCATTATTGGGGTGAGTTTACCATACTGTCGCGAGCTTTTGGCCAAACGACAGTATGAGTGAAGGACGTATTAGAAGTAGAGTTAATCAGAAGAAATAAAGTGAGTTGATCGGTGTGTAAGACTGTTGATAATGAGTGAATGTTAGACGTTTTATTATTATTATTGTTGTGTACATACTAGGTTTTATTATTTACAAATCTTCGCGCCCTGAAACCAGAAACTGGTTTGTATGGGCGCTGCACATTCCACTCAGTTAAATGAAACACCAAATATAAAAACAACTTAACACATACAATTCAAAAACATGACCGTAGGTAAAAATTGATAACGGCAGGTAGGCATCCATGACGGGAGCGCACGGCGAAGCGGCCGACAATTGTCGAGAAAACCGGTATTTGCCCATACATTCACATTACAAGAGTCCTTAGGTGTTAATATTACTAGATATACTAATTTTAAGTAGCTTACCTAGGTAAGCTTCTATTTGTTTTATTAGTTAGTACTTATACGTTTCAAGGACCTTTTTTGCGTATTCTATACAAGATTTACTGTCTTCATTTGAAAAGTAAAATTAAACCGTTAATTATTATGTCTTATGAGAGTTTTTTTTTAATATTTGATAGGTGGGAGCGGAGCTTATATTACACGACAATTAAGAATGATCAATGGATTTTGCAGTAGCATCGCTTTGATTGATATATCTATTAAGTTATTTGTTAGTATCATTTGAATAGCTATCTGACGTGTTAAAATGAGTACTAATAGCGCTTATTACATTTGACTGAATTCAGTCTGACTGAATTCACTGAATTCAAGCTTCTGTTTGTAGGTTCTAAATCACAGACTAACCATACTGAATGCATTTCTTCTTCTAAGTCGTATTCCTCCTTGCTGAGGGTCGTGATCATTCTAAGGAATTACGGTTTACGGTTTAAGACATCCATTAATTCACTTTGCACTTAGGGAAATACAGGATAAACTTATTGTAATTAACAGTGTGTACGGTAGACATAAGGCTTATAAATTAAATTACTAGTGTATAATATGATATAATTGAAGAGCTGTAATTTTTCTTAGCTGCGGGTAACTAGAAGACGAATAACACATAAAATAGGTATAATTAGGATTCAATTAAGTATTGATAGATATTGCAAAAACTATCACATAGAAAGACTCTCGTAGCAGATTTAATGGCGTGGTTTGCCATTGCCTTCGCTATTTCACACCCTGGTTATCTCATTGTGCAGGTTTTATCACGATGTTTTCCTTCACTGTCAGAACAGTCGGTAAATGTACGTAAGTCCTTCGAAATAACGAAAGACTTATTGGTACATGTCATTGCATGGTTTCGAACTCGGACCTACCGCATGGGAGCCGGACGTCCTAGCTACGACGCCACCGACGCGACGCGACGCTCCGATGCATTTACACTTGACTAAATTCAGTGACTAGCTCATTCAATCAGACTGAATTCGGTCAAATGTATTAAACGCTATAGAGTAGTAGAGACTTGCATTTTTGGATCAATATAATTAAAGATTTTTTTCAGCTGCCTTACTACGATGACCGTCGTTTGATAATCACTAAAGGTAGTAAATGTATATTGCACTACCTAACTCGAGGATTTCTAATGGATTTAATTGGTGTATTACCAGTGGTTGACATATTGAAGAATTTATTAAGTACCCAGTTTTCAGAAAATGTGTACATTTTTATTGACACTATAGTAAAATTCGCACACATATACTTGCTGATAGGCTATTTCAATTACGTCGCAGATGTGCCTACGGGCAATATTGTATACGTAATGGTGGGTATTGACACTATTATAACCTAAGTATAATACTTGAGAAGTGACTGTTTAAAAGGGCCTTATAAACAAACGGGCGTGGACTTTTTTAACTCTGAAAACATCGCGGGCGTGCGCACTAAAGTTTCATCGCAATCGGAAACATTCATTTATATATATATATATATATATATATATATATATATATATATATATATATATATATATATATATATATATATATATATATATATATATATATATATATATATATATATATATAGAGAGAGAGAGAGAGAGAGAGAGAGAGAGAGAGAGAGAGAGAGAGATTCCTCATCCTACTGCTGAGCAAAGATCTTCTCTTGTTTTTTCCACTCCTCCCTTCGATTTCCTTATAAGTACATCCCTGCTGGATGTTGTCTAGTTGTCTTTTCACCTTCGTCTGGTTATGCCTTGACGTCAGTGTGCATCTTGTGGCACTTAGTGCCTGGTAAGCTTAATATATCTTTTAATCGATTTATAATTATTTAGATTTGACATTGTTTGACCATTGAAAATAGGCCCTTTTGAACCAGTCACTCCTCATTGTCCTTCTTTAATTTACCTGTATTTTTAATTGTTACATTGTAGGTAGCAAAATGGCAGATAGTCGTCACAGATTTTTTTTCACCACTCATTAATCTTTGTATACTTCTGTATTGTATTCTATATTCTGGTGTTTACAGTGCTAAATAAACGTTTTCAATTTCAATTTATTTGTTAACTTGACAGTTTCTGGTTTGAAAACAATTTCTGATAGATACCAAAGTTACATTTTATACTCACTTGGCGCAGCGATCCAAACTGGATCTTGGCCTCCGATACCAAATAGCGCCATCGCTCTCAATTATACTCGTATTATACAAGATTTCCAATAATTATTATTATTTTTCATTGTTTCAATATTTTTTTATTTATTTTTTATATTTTTTTTAATTTATTTATAATAATTTTTTTCGATTAAACCGATTAGGCCGCCTTCTGCACATTGTATTGTACCTCTCTTTATGTTGTATGTTTGTCCCGGGTGTGCAATAAAGTATATTTCGACACCCCCACCGAATAATCCGGTAATCGCAAAAACTAAATTTTACAGGAAAAAAGAAAAACATGTTTTTGTCAATAACTAATTTTCTAAAAGGTCCACAGGAATACTTTATATATCAAATGAAAGCTAATTTTTATTGAAGTGGATGTGTTGCATTGAAATTTGGCAATTTTATTAAACCACGTCGTAATTGACCAAATAGGACAATACCGAAAACGTAAGCGTCATTCTATGACAGTATTATCACTTGCGGAATTATTCGGGTACATTTTGATTTTTAAGTGCAACAATAATATAATGAAACGGTTTTATTCTCATAACATTTTCTTGAAATATGTTAACGCAATAGCCTGTTAATGTTTTGTTCTCGTACCAACAAAATCTTATGTTATCGGTAAGCGTGCTTTATGGGGTTTATCTGGCCTTTTTTTGTATACATATTTTAAAGTAAGTGTCTATACTGCTGTGCCCAACAAAAATAAATTTATGAATATTTCGAAACGAAACAAAATAATTTTGTTTCGTTTCGAAATTTAAGTAATGTAACATTAATTTGAATGGTGTATTAGGTTAGGTAGGTCAATTAGAAGTGAGAAACATACAAGGTAATTACTTACTTTTTATAATGACAAAGACACAAATTACAACTTTTAATCAACTACACAAATACTGTTTTACTTAACACCGAAAGAGAAAGTAAGTGGAAATTAACATAATTAAATTAATTATAAAAGTTTGAAAAGTCACATTACTTAGGTATATTAAAAAAATTAAAAAAACTATCATGCACCATCTCAGGTTATAATAGCTAATCAGAATCATCAATGTCACTGCTATTATTGGCACTACTATCATTGTTGCTACTATCTTCATCACACTCATTGTCATTTGTGGTATTCGCAGCATTTAATGAATCATAAAAACCATGGTAATGGCGCGGAATCGCTTCAGATCTGCATAAGCTTTGGAGGTCTTTGTATAGCGCTCGTCTTATTGTAATAAGGTTGTCATATACTGGCTTTAATTCAATATTAGGAATTAAAAGTCGTAGCTGTGTAGGACGGGGCTGTCTTCCGCCGTGACCACGACCGCGACCACGACCACGACCACGTCGCTGTGCAGTCGGTGGATTGCTGTCCAATTCCGTGTAGTCTTCGTCAAAATTGTATTTGAAAAGAAGTTGATCTTGGTTTGAGACCTTGACTTCCATCACCGCCGACCAGCGTATTTTATTACCTTTCTTATCTTTCTTCCATCTATTAGGAACGACAAGACTTTTTAGGTCCATAATACTTTCTTGGTCCATTTCCTTTAGAACATAATTCTTGCCCGTTTGTTTTGCATTCATGATGATTCCATACACCTGGTCGGGGGTGTAAAAAACTTTATCTCTCATATGCCGTTCAATGCAGGAATGCATGGAATCTCCTTCGCTCTGGCTATTCCCGGTAACAAAAAATCTGTGGGTTATGTCCAGCTGCAAAGTTTTTGCTGCATAGAGGTAAAGTGCAAAAATATATCTGTTTTTGTTTTGGCCATAACACCCGTCAGAGTAAAATATAATGTTTCTAATACCTTTTTCACTTTGTGATCTCATAAATTGGAGCAAACAAGTTCCAATTTCAATACAACCTTTTTTCCCTAATTGTGCATGCCAGACATAGCAATATCCTTGCTTGTTTAAAGCGTCAAACACTGTAAAATTGTATACCGGATATTTTCTTTTGTAATGAAATATAGATACTTCGGATTGGGGTATATTTATTACTTTTTGTAAATCATATATTGCAATTACAGTGTTTTCGCGATCAGCTGTTTCCTTTTCCTCATCCTTTAATGCTCGAATCCTCTCTTTTTTATTTATATGTGTCATGTATTCATTCTCTATGCTTGATTTTGTCTGAGGATCAGCGTTATTATATTTGGCGCATAGAACGCACTGATCCTTCTTAGGTTTGTGAAATGAATAATTGAATTTCGTATTAAAAATTGTGTCATATTGCCGTTTAGTGGCCATCTTCGTAGAATTATAATTTTGCTTTGAAAACCACACTTTATATAGTCGGTACATTTTCGAAATATTCAATAGTTCAGACAAATATTCCCGCTTTGTTCTCTTTCTTACGTAGTGAGATTCTACTTTAGGTAACATTTGTATGTGTCTTACTATGCTTTCTTCTGTTTCTACGCTCATCTTTCTCGGTCTATTATCATGTTTACCTCTTTTGTCCATCAAAGTTTCATCTGCTTTAATCTTTTCTAAAGCCGTGTATACCATTTGCTCCTTAATACTTAGAGTATTAAGAAAAAAGTTTTACAAACCTGAATGTCTTCTCCATGTAAAGAAAAAGAGTAGTTTATTGTCTGAGTCCGATTATTTTTCCTATTTAAAGTCACTCGTTTAACCGTGTTTGTATTAACATGTCTAATAATGTATTGCCACTGATGTTCACAATCAGCTAACTTATAAAATTGATCAAATATGGCCTGCCTCTGTTCTGTCGTAAATTTTTGACCACATTATTTTTTGCAGGCACAGCTCGGTTGCATAGTTTTTTTAGGGTGACGTTTTTTGGAACGGCAACCTTCGTATCCCTCGCCACAGTTTTTCAACCTTTTATTTTTATTATCTATCCATTCGCTTTCATTCCGTTTACGTTTTCTAGTTTTATTTTCGATGTTGAGGGGACCTGCTGATTATTCGAATCTGAATGATCACCTTCGCTTTGATTTACATGTACGTTACTATTAGCCGCATCTAAGTGAACTACTTCTATTTGTATATCAAGCCTGTCTTGGCGAAGAGCATATTTCATGGCCGATAATACTGTCATTATTATTCTCTTCTGGCTCATAAACCTTCGGCTCGTTGCTTAAATCCAAAGGATCTACGCATTATGTTACTTCTTTCTCCAAATTAACACCAGTTTGCACAGTTTCAGATACTATTACCTCTTCTAAACAATGGCCACATTTTACAGGATCCACGCACACACTTTATGACACTTCTTTTTGCAAATTTACATCAGCCTTCATATTATCACATACAATGGAGTCTACTATCTTATCTGATACTTCTTTCTCTAAAATAACATCAGCTTGCATAGTATTGGATACTATTATATCACGACAGTCTAAATTTTGAATATTCTTATTTTTACTGTTTGCCACATTTCAAAACATATTCTGTGTCCAATTGGAAATTGTCAAGATCAGTAGCTCTAGATGCTCCTGGAATCTCAGCAAGCAAAGGGTGTAAGTTTATTTCAGGCTCTTCTCGATTATTTGATCCACCAGATATTATTATTTTGTACCAATTCTGATTCTTGGGAATTTTCTGCTTCTATAATTATTTTAATTTCATATTCTCTTAAAATTGCTTCCCCCGTTTTTACTTGGACTAATTTCAATAACCTTAGATCCAACTTCAATACACGAAATATTTAATTCATCGTGGTCTTCACAGTCTCCTTCGGCAGCATTGGTAATGGTAATATCTGAATTATCACCAACAGTTGACTCATCTTCCAATAATCTGTTTGGTGTCATTGTTTTCTCCAGTTCTTTAAATAAATTAAAATTAGATGAAGTCAATGTGGTTGAATTATGTATCTCAATTGGTTCACTAGCTGGAGTGCTTAACAGCCTTGGCGATTTGAGCGTAATATCAACCAAAGAAAACGTTTCATTATTATGATGCGAATCTCTTTGATATTGATGATCTTCCGTTAAAATATTAAAACCATCCGTTTTATAAATTATCGTGGAGGAAGCTACAAAATCTGTAATACAGTCTAATACCAGAGACAAATTTGAGATTGTCGAAGGAGTACGGTTTGCAGGTGCATTATTTAGCAAAATATTATCTATACACGAGGAATCGCCACCGAGACTAGACGGAACGCTTGAGGTGGTATTCGTTTGGCACGCTCTGGACTTGGAATATATTCTGAACCATCAGGTGAGAAGTCTTCTGGTTCGTCATCACTTTCGCGATAATTCTTCTTCAAAGAATCTAAAAAAAGGGTACTATGTAATTACAAAATTGTTTGACCTGATGGTAAGTGACGATGGGGTCGAGATTGGACACACGCAGGTTTAGAGATCGTTAACTTCTTCAGAGCGTCAGTGGCTTAGTGGCTAGGTCACTGGAATTCCAATCGGGTGGTTCGGGTTCGATCCTAGTCATGCCATGTACCAATGAGTTTCGAAATAAAAAAACAATACAGTTTCGCAACATTATAAAATAATACTGTAAAATATGTTACTGCAGAGATTCTCCATTAAATTTTTCGGTATTAGCAGATACTGAATATTTGTTGAACGTTTTTCACACGAATAATTCGGTATTCGCATTTACTGTTTACGACGGTCTATATTTTTCACACGAATAATCCTGTATTCGCACTTACTGTCTACGGCGGTCAGTAATTATTTTGGTAATAGTAAGTAACCTAGTTATTCGGGCAATACACCAGTTCGTTTGTTTAACAGAATAAACCGGCATAATTTCATATCTCTGCAAATATTAGCGGGAAAAATGCGAAAAAAATAGACAAGGTGTATTAGTGCCTGTAGATGCCGAATTTGACATAACATTAAAAAGTCCGTAATGGTCGATTACCGGATTATTCGGTGGAGGTGTCGATTTGTATTTCCTGCGTTCAATGTTATATAAATGAAAAGGAGGAGGGGAGGTCTTTTCCCAGCAGTGGGACACTCTATAGGCTATTAAAAAAATATGTTATACTCGAATCCGATTCTGTTGTTCTGATAATGGAACCAAGCAGATATTACTTACTTGTAATTCAGAAGCTACGCTAATATTATGGCGCTCAATACAAAAACCTTATTATTTGTAACTTATTTTAGGTGTTTGCTCAAAGTATGAATTTTGCACAAAAGCCTCAACCTTGGATTGTTTATTATACATCGCAGCAAGTATGGTTTACTCGTGATTTATATATTACTTGGACTTCTGTTTTGGTAAGTCATAAGACCAAATTTTTATAATAATTACGAATAATGTTAATTGCTGATGATATTGCTGAAACGGAGGTCAAACTGTGAGTTGATAAGACTAGCATAGGACCGTAACCTATCTAACAGTAGACAAAAATCCGCTGGAAATCGAATAAAAATGTTAAAAATTATGTATTGTTAAAATCACTTACAGTAACAGCAACGAAGAAGATGCAAGCAATGAATTTTCTATCCTTCTTTGTATTGTTAACGTTTTAATAATATAGAAACTAGAAAAGTAAATCTTTACATCAAATTGTGAAACTATTTAAATTGTATTACTAACATTGCAGGTATATAATGGCCTACTGCCGAACATTATTGGTTCTACAATTTCGAGGCTGTTCAATGTTCCAACAAAATGTCCAGCAACTTATTAGATTCTTGAAAGCTGAAAGAGTAGAAGAGAAGGTCATTAAACAAGTTGATGAATATTTCTGCTACTGGTGGATAAGGTCTTGACTATTTTTCCTTTTTATCATTTTTTTTCCTTAGTACTAAAGTGTATCGTATAACAAGAAAGTTGATCTACAACATTATGGAATTGTTACAATCTTCAGCCGGTAAGACGTTGAGGTAACCCTTGCTCCAGTTCATTTCTCCGTTTAGATTTTTATTAGTTCGTTTAAAGAGTTTGGTACCTACTCTACAGGTACCAAGAGGTTGGTAAACCAAGTTTGTGTCTAAATTATTTGTGTTTCAGAACAAAGGGACTTAATATGAATGCACTGATGTCTGTGAGGATAGGGAACGTCTTTAGGGAGGATTTAAATTTTTACTTTTATAAAAAGTAAGTATTTAAATTTGATTTTTTAAAATCATGAAACGGACATTAACCAAACTTTTCTTTGTCCCAAGAACATTTGCAGCATTGGACTTAATGCTAAGAGGCGGTGAGTCTCTACAGCGACAGATGGCAAATATCATGACACAGATTTTTTACCTGCCTGATACAGATATCGTCAGAGAGATGGACATGATGCCCCACTTGCACGTTGTTCATCGTGGAAAAGTTCTCATTTCAAAGGATGGAAAGAATTTGGCGATACTAACGAAGGTAAAAATTAAATCGATGATGAAATCTTGAGGCATGCAGCAGTAGAATAGAGTTTGGAAGAGATTAATGAGTCTTGGAGTTAGTTATTGAACTGGAACAATGTAACGTCAATGGTCTAATTTAAATTATAATTGAAGACCACACGGAAATAGTGCTGTAACTATGTCACTCGTTTGACATTAAGATAATGCGATTTTAATGTTTATGACCTCACACACTCATTCCTGTATTCTCTTACCCTTCAAACTGAAACACAGAAATGCAAAGTATATATATTTTTTAAATCGCTTGTAGCGTTTGGGTTCAAGTTGTCCATTTCCCATTAGGTCAATTTTCCAAATCGTCCAGTCCCAAATCGTCCAGTCCCAAATCGTACAGTCTCAAATAGTCCAGTCCCAAATCGTCCAGTCCCAAATCGTACAGTCTCAAATCGTCCAGTCCCAAATCGTCCAGTCCCCGTGTTGTTCCCGTGTCGTTCACGTGTGGTCCATTTGACATTTGACACATTGCATAGCACTCATTGTGAATGGACGTTTTGGGAAATAGATATTTTGAGACTGGACAATTTGGGACCGGACGATTAGGGACTGGACGAATTGGGATTGAACGATTTGGGACTGGAGGATTTAGGAAATGGACCAATTGAACCCAAACGTTTGTGACTAATTTTTTTTTTTCTGCTTATCGTATAATAATAAGGTAAATAATTACTTTAGAAAGACAAATTCTACGAAAAGGTGAATTACATAACGGATTTCAATCCTATTTGCTATTTCAACTTTGTCAGTTTTTTATTTAATATCATCAATCATTATAAAATAGCTTATGTTATTTGTAACCCGTCTGTTTTTTCGATTTTAATGGAAATCACCATCTCTGGTAAATCAGTCTGTGGAAAACTATTACCAACAAACGGGTTTTATTTATTGTAGGGTGCAATTTTCGGACAACTGGACACCGATATTATTCGCCCCGTTCGAGTGACGGCGCGTTCTATTAGTCACACGGATGTACTTCAGATACCTGTGACAAAATTTCATGAGCTCCTCTCAAAAAACGTAAAATGCTTTTTTTAACTACGAAAACGGCTTAATCGCTATCAATTCAATATTACTAATATACATCAACGTGAAAGAATCCAGAATGTTGGTTGAAACTGAAGAGAAGTAAAAGAGAGAAAAAAAAAAAAAAAAAAAAGTAGCGCGAATTCTTTGATCTCCATTCTTTGATTTATAAGTATCCTGAATAGGATCAGGCTGAACATAGGGACTGAAATGAATAGTGATAAATATGACAAGGAAAGTGGTAGCACGGTTTGAAAGACATAGTAGTAGTCGATAAAATGTCATACATGAATAAGTATTATTGAGTAAATCATAAACGTAGCCCGAAAAAGGAAAATATTTTAGATGGAATCAAGACTTATGATTATGATTTATGACACACAATTTTACGACATTTTTAGGTAAAAGATAATATTTCTGCTAACCCTGATTCTGTTAACGACTATATGAGTATGAAAGTGAGTGTCCCTGAGAGTCCTTATAATACCATCCGGTACCTCCTGCGAGGTACAAAAATTATTAAACTTCCTGTAAGTTAAACAATTTTTCATATTTTATCTTCATCAGTAGCATACATCTCCTAATATTCTCTCATTTGCCTTTTCCACTCTGTTCTGAAGTACTCGTATATGTATACCCGAAGTGAAACACCTTATATTCCTTAACTAGGTATTTGTATTATGAAAGATTAAGATGAAGCAAATCTCTTCCTACGAATGTAGTTCTGGACCTGATAGTCAATAGGTAGAAGGGGATGTAGGAATTAAACCATATTGTAATTATGTATCTCCTTTCTGTGTCAATATCTGAATTAATCATGCCAAGAACGGCTATTAACATTTTTTGTAATATTGTTCTTCACAGTGGATGCGCTCATCTGTGGACCTTAATACTAGTAAATGGTACTCCCGCTGCATGCGCTTCGTGTGGTTGTGGGAAACCACAGCGTCTGTTATATTTTCGCTTAGCTTGAGCGTTTTGCCCAAGGGGTACAAAGTTGGTACACTGGGCTTTTTATCCTTAATGGACTTTGCCCATATTTTGTATCTTGTGTCTGAATTCTACACGGTAAGATTTTCAGTCTCATGTCTAATGTAGAGTATCTTGCAAGAATTGAAGTTTCAGAAGCGTTATTTGGATTAGAGTTTAGGGTCAATGGGGCCAAGTCTAAATTATATTTTTCTTTATTCTGTCATTATTGTGGTCTGCATGCATGATATTATTACATGCTGACTTTGTCAAACTCAATTTTGTGGTAATAATATTTACAGTAAAACAAAAATTCTAAAGATGTCAATCGGCGTTTCAGATGGAGCTCAAAGTTTTAGGCAAAAATGCGTTAATTGCTACATTAAGTGGAAGATCTTCAAAAATATATGGATTTACCTCGATATTGTATCGATAGTTGTGCCAATCATAGGCACTGTTCTGATGAAATGGAATTCACACTTGACTAGATTATTACGACTGCACTTGTTCTGGGACTTTTATCGCCACTTTTGCGAAAATTATCAGGTAATTATTGTCATTTCAGGGTGTTACTACTACTACTACATAAGTTCTATTTCACCGATAGGGATTATTTTTAGGATAATTTATTAGGTACATACAGCAAAGTCTCTGTTAGCTGACCTCAGTGAATGGTATAGCTACTCTCTCAAACACAAAAACCCAATTATGTTATCATCAGAAGGAAGCTAAAGCCAGCTACATATAACTGCTTGTATTGTCATGCATTTTCATATAAAATTACATAATAGAGATTTGACCACATAATCCTGTTGTGTCCCGCAACCAGCGCTCCATCTAGCACATTAGGCGAGACCTGAAAACCAGCGTGTCGCTGAGGTCTCGACCATTTCATTAGACACATAGGGCAACACGTGTTATAGATATATTTTGTTTACAGGTTAAGAATTAGAATAAAATAACAGTGTTGTACCATTACTTTGATGTGTGAATGAATAAATACTCTTTTATTTTATTTATTTATATAATTACGTACGGGGTTCCCAAACAAATACTTATTCAGCCATAAGGCGAAAAGTACATGATTTATTCTATAGAAATGAGGCTCCGACCATCAACCATGCTTGATACAGTAACAGATCAATTTATAATAAATGTTACTGATTCATCAGCAAGTTCATATGACTCATCTAATAGTGAATAAATTACAAATACATTTCGTATATTTTTGAAATAAAGTCAATGCTAAAACAAGAGACAATGATTAGATATTAATATTTATTAAATCTTTCTATCTTTCTTACCTTTGAAACCTCAATTCACTAATAAAATTATTAATAATTTTAAGACTATGTTTAATTATGTATATTTAAGAAAATAACCCCTGAAATGTCACTTTGACAATGACATTTGTCTGTTTACATTTTTGATCTCTGATTTCATTTCTTAGTTTAGGGCACCGGGACAAAACACCAAACCTGTAAGTGCGCCGCGAACTGAAAAAGTTTTGAAAGCCCTGACGTACAATCAACTTGAACAAAAATTAAAAATAAATTTGACCAATCAGATAGAAGTTTCCGTCCGGAATATCCTGAATCGAACCAGTGCATAAACACTTAGTTCATATATATGCTGCATATATTATGCACATTGTTACACACTCTGGGTTTCAACTTTAACCGACATTTTGGTTTACCAAATGAAACTTCATCATGTTTTAGGAAGATATTTATCCATTAGGACTTCGTAAGCGTATTTAAATGGCTAGGGGAAAAGGGTTCACCAATGTTGCGTATACATGTTCATGTAATGTAACAAATAGGCGCTCGATGGCTAACATGCCGCGGTAGAACATTACATTACACGCGACGTATTCACTGATGTAATGTTCGATTCAGAGCTGTTATATTACACGCCAATGCTCCCGGTCAGTACGCTACTTAGAAACTAATTCACAAGGTGCATGTCTTTGGTTAAGACTTTAGACAGCAATCCATGGAATGGAAATGTTGCAGGGTCAAATCCTGCCTGAGGAAATATTTTTTCAACACTTTTACTCAATTTTTATATTGAAATCATGAAGGTAAAAAAAAGACGGAGGGAATGTCATTAAGACATTGTTGAAGCAAAGCAATGGCGGCAGTATAAGTATGTGAGAGTGTATAGAGGATTGCCATATGTAAAGAAAATTTACCCAATTTATTGAAATAAAATTACAATAAAGAGTTACAATAAATTTGTCACCACTCTCGGAACTAGGGTTTTATTAAAATTAAAGGAAGGCCCTTTCTTCTTGTCCAGGTATAAAAAGATAAATAAACAACATTAAAATTAAAAATATTTTTATTTATATAGTAAATTAGTATTGCAGAAGAATTTTGAAATATTTTGAAAATAAATATGTATATATAAAAAAAGACTATCAATCTCCTACACTTTCGGGGAAATTTCATGTTTAATTATTGGCAACACTGGCTGATTGTGTCAAAATTTCAGATCTCATTATTTTAAATAAAAATCAAGAAATAAGGTGAATAAATTACTCGCTTACTTATGATAGGTGATCCCCTGATCCTTTTTTATGATACCACTATGGTTTCGACATGATTTTAACTACACATGACGGCATAATGTAGTATTTTTTCAAAATGTCAACAAACATGACACGGGCGAGGTCGGGAGCGTAATGGCGGGTGAAACGTATTTCTATGGTGTGACTGTGTGCGTAAGGCTCGTATATACTACCGAGCTGACTTCCTATGGATGCGTCAAGTTATTGTTCATGGGACTATGTCCGTTTTTTTTCTTTGTCCATGATTGAAATACACAATTATTTTCAATATTTTCAGACTAAATCAACTGCAATATTGATGAAATTCGTCATAGTATTTCTAATGTTGCATACAATGACCTGTGGATGGATTTATTTTGCATGTCAAGACCACGGTGGTATGTTTTTGACTGATGATTGAATGATTATAAAGAATTATTAATGTTTCTGTGTGTCATCATGCTAGGCTCCCTAATGGGTTGTTGTGTTACTAAAAAATTGAATAGAATACCAATAATAAAGTACCTAATATTGTATTTGCTTTGCAGGTAAAGTAATATCTGCGAACAAATATAAAATGCCTCTATTTGTGAATCGTACGATTGAATGTCAGGTAAATTATTATACATATTTACTGCATCAACTCACGCCTGTGTCCCACAAAAAAGGGGTAGGCAGAGACTAAAGAGTATGCAACGATACTGATATCCCGTATAATGGTATCCCGTTTTCGCACACTCATAGAAAATAGAAATAGAAAATCCTTTATCTCCTCATCAATCGCTTCTAATATTCCTCCGGTCACATGCAGCTTGGAAAACGGGCCTCCTCTATCCACTTTTACATTATTATTATACATTTACTAAAAATGTTTCAGTACCTAAATTTTCTAAGTCGTTCTCATTTTATTTTAATTCATTCGTTTAATACTTCTTATTTTTATGTGAACATTTTTACTTAATTGACAATAGCGGTTATTTTAAAGCAGTTTTAAGGGATCCGTTAGGGTGTTATGTTATTGTGTTCTGTCACACTAAACCGATCTGCATGCGATTGAGCATGATCCGATTTCGATCTTGCGATTGTCGATTGATCGGTGAAAAAATTTGCTTCAAAAAGTTTCAAATCTATAAATTCCATAGTTTTCTAAGTAAAATGTAAATACATTTTAATAAATACAAAAATATTATCAACAATTGGAGGGTGAGCCATTTCCCTTTCCCTGTATTTAAATATGCTTCCATACACCAGTTTGTTTTGTCAAAGTTTATTTAATATCTTTGGGTGGTATTTCAACACTGACTCTATTATAATATACTCTATAGTTATTACCTTATTACTGTTCTCCAAATCATGACATAGACATATTTTATTGATAATATAATATGCAGCATATACTAAGGTACGCAGACAAAAACAAATGCACACACTCCCGCAGGAACTACAGAACAATTATTCATTATTTAACAAATTCATAATAACCATTAATAATAAGTATATAATATTATGTATTACTGTAAATAATTAAAAAACTCAATTATAATATTGTGTCAATGAAATTAATTTAATCATTGTTACATTTAATTTCCAAAAATTCATTCACGAAAATGGTACCATGAACTGAATTGCGCTGTCTGTTTCGCATAATCATTTCATGATTTATCATTTTTCAGGGTTTCATTTTTGAATAGCTGGCCTGTAACCTGTAACCTCTCTTTCAGGTGATCGACTTGATTGTTTTGATTTACGACGATTGGCAGGACTTGTTACGGGGTTATCCCGATGTGGTGACTCATTTTAAAACTCGTACCGAAGAGCTGCAGCGGAATAATTTAGAACAAAATCACTTGTGTCAAAATTAGTTAGTAGATAGTTATAGATAGCTAGTTAGAATCTATCTTCTTCTTTTAAGTATTAATAAATTTTTAGTGGGTATATATTCTATTCTTTGTATACACTGTACACTATAAACTTTTTTTGGAATGTATATCAGTCAGCGCAAACAAGTGACGTCATAGTGCACGTGCAATGCCCACCTGCGCTTGCGACGAAGCAAACACGCAGCAACAGCAGTCACAGACACCACGTCATGCCGCCCGCCACTACCTGGCCTCTATAAAAGCGGGCGCCCGACCCGAGGTGGCATCATTCACTTGCGACTCGTCGACGAGGCAGTCGGACTTGATATTTTATTCGAGAATATTGCATTTCCGAATAATTAATCGTAACTGGTTGTTATCAAGGGACTCTCGTATGGCCGGTTGCTATTGAATGTCTGACCGGTGACTAGTGTTTGCTGTTCGGTTACTGGACTGCGACTAGTTGCTGTCAGCTGGCTGAGCAGTAACTGGTTAAAGTTAAGGTTATTCTGGTAGCTATTGGTTGCGGTTAAAATGATTAATCCCTGACCCGTTACCGATGAGGGATAGGACAGTAGCCGATTGCTAACTACTGGGCATTGACTGGTCGCTGTTAGATGTCTCCTGTATTGGTTGCTGTTAGACGGCTGTCCCGTGACTAGTTAGTGTCGAGTAACTAGGTAGTAACGAATTCGCTGTTAAATAAACTCTAAAATAAGTTGATTGGGTCAATATAGTTATTAAATTATATTTCGCTGTTTTTAAGCAAAAATGGAACCACAGGGCGAGGACAACCCGGAGAATGATAGCGGGCCATATATGCCCTTAGCCCAAGATCTGACTTATCGTATCATTAGGGTTTATTTATTTATTTACACTTTATTGTACAGCACTAGACTTAGATTTCTTTCAGCAAACCTGCGAAAGTGAATGATGCGTTATAATTTATAGATTGATATAGGCTAATAAAATGTATCGGCATTTTATGATATAATAATAAATAGTCTAAAAACAAACGTTTGTGTATTTTCATAACTGAAACACGCCTAATTCTGTACAGATGAGTAAGCCTATACTTTAAAATGACGCGGTTTTTTGAGGTCAAAACAACCATTTTCGATAGTAGAACAGAAACCCTAAAAATCGTAGCTAACGTAGCAGGTGCTACGACAGGCGTAGCTTTATCATGACAATGGCAAGCACACTGAAATATCGCGTAGCATGTGAATTTTTTTCACATGATGCAGACGTGATTTCAATATTGTCTACGCGATTTTCCAGTGCGCTTGCGTTAGTCTGGGTTGAGTTACGTTAGTCGTAGCACCTGCTACGTTCGTTAGGTTTTTTAAATCTATTATAAAAGATCTTTGTATGACCTCAAAATTATTTTAATTTGATTTGACATCTTTGGATTACACAGCCCTGAAATTACGATAATGATAGTGTACTATATACATACCCCTATCTAATATACACGGGCGTGTGGATATACATACCCCTATATAATATACACAGACGTGTGGCTCTGCTTCGTTATGTACAGTCTAATTACCAACCAAAAATTGTGTTTTCAACTTTCAATATTTTTATGAAAACCTTCAAATGCATAATAAAACCTTTTAATAAAATGTATTAGCTGCTTCGTTATGTACAGTCAATGGAAGACACATCAAGCTATACTCTGAGGAACCTTGTCGCAATATGTTTTTGTTATTATTCCTTGACATTTTCGTATGAATTGTCAAATATGTAAAAGCGACAAAGCACTTTAGTGCTTTTTTTTTCTTTAGTGTAGTGTTCAAAACATCAGGCTGCCCTTTAGGGTAGCCTGATGTTTTGGTTTTATTTTGTTATATTTTGATTTGATTGTATTACCCGTCAACAGGGTACAACATCATACATCAACATCAGGCTACCCTAAAGGGTAGCCTGATGTTTTGGCCACTGTACACTTTACGGTACATGATGGGGCCCCAAGGCCCTATTCCCCTGACTACAACCCAGATCAATGCTACTATCGAGAGCCTACGCTCCACTTCACCAGTGGGTTCCGTCGGCATATCATCCAGAACACGTTTTGTAGAGCTCGCAACGCGAATACTTAAGTGTGTTATTCCATTATGCATTGATGTGTTGAGTGGTTTCACTTTAGAAAGTAAAGGTATACAATTGAATCCAGAACAAGCCGGGTAATTCCACAGTAACCGGTAAACTATAGAAGTAATAAATAAAAGAGTAAGAGTTTATTCATTCACACATCAAAGTAAATTTTATTCTAATTCTTAACCTATAAATAAAATATACGATACGATATTAGATAACATGTATTGCCCTATGTGTGTAATGAAATTTTTATTTACTTTTTAATTTTTTTAATTCGCATAGCTTTATCTGTTAATTATTTTTCCAATCATCAATCATTTAGTTTTACAAATAGAGACACCAACATTACTCACACAATTCTACTTCGCCAAATCACATTACTTACAGTACATTTAGGTACAAACCACAACACACACTCCCCAGCACAGCGCCCACGACACAGGATTACCTAGTGTGGGTGCTAACCGTAGGCTCGGTATTAGGAAATATGTATGTTTATTTAATTTAATTTTTTGTAGTATTCATTGTACACTTTCCGTTGTAGTGTTGTCGTTAAATAAATTTATTTATTATTATTATAAATGGTCGAGACCTCAGCGACACGCTGGTTTTCAGGTCTCGCCTAATATGCTAGATGGAGCGCCGGTCGCGGGATTACTACACAACACGATTATGTGATCAAATCTGCATTATGTAATTTTTTGTCAAAATGAATCAATACAAGTAGTTGGCTTTAGTTAGCTCTTTCCTGTTGATGATAACATAATTGGGTTTAAGTACCTGGTAAGACTACTGGGAACAGGCCAATTTCTCGCTTACAGACACTACGGGAACAAATTAGGTATTTCAGTTGCAACATTACGACACGGTTTCCATATAAGTCATTTTACACCATCGTGAAATTGGTGAAATATTTCAACCGTGTTGTTGTATTCAAAAAAATATTACAATATATTTTATTTTCTTGAAAACACAAATCGGACTGCAAAATTCAAAATCTTTGGTGTTTAGTGGTCGCCTGTACAATCAGATTCAGGACATTTTGTCCCGACTTCCAAGATACAGGTTTCGACCTAGTTTGTAAGTCGGAGGCCCTATTTCTGTTGCCTTGTATTAAGTGAATAAACTTTTTCATTTTTTTTTCATTTTCATTTTCTTTTCATTTAATACGAGCAATTCCTCGTACTCCTAGTCAGCTCTCCTACTGGTAGGAACATGAGGACTACCTACCGTATTTTATCATTAACACAAGTTTTATGGGGTTATGACAAGAGTTCAGAAAAAAACTAAGCGAGTAGTTTTTTGAAATGAAAACTTCTTGCACCTTGCGCTCTTTCTGAACAGTGTACCAAATTGAACCGTCACGCTCGAGTCGGTGACGCTGAATCGGGTGTTCGGGCATTATAATTTACCTATAAGTGGGTATACTACAATATCCGCGACATGCGAGTGGTGGGAGACTCTCGGTCGGCTGCCATCTTGCCTCGACCACGCGTAATCAACGGCGGACAATTAAAAATTCGGTTTATGTGGTTTTTCTCAATGTTTCTGGTCAATTTCCTTCGATTTATGTGTTATTATATGTGAACTATATTTGTATAATAAATTGGCTAGCCAAAACTCTGTGATTAGTGATAAAACTGATGTGCACTGTTGGACACCACGTGGCCTAGCTCCCTTGCAGGAGACGCAGCTCAAATCCAGTCAAGGTGGATACTCCTTGTGTGTCTATTGTAATGCCTGGAAACGCCTAACAGAAGAACCAGACCAGCTCCATCCACTGTCTATCGAAGTCTATTAAACAACAACATTAAACATCAAACACAATAGTATACTCGGTTCCATTCGACAAGCGTGCTCGGGTCGGTGATGCTGAATCGCGTATACTCGGCTCCAGTCGACATCAAACGTGCTCAGATCGGTGATGCTGAATCGGGTATACTCGGCTCCATTCGACATCAAGCGCGCACGGGTCGGTGACGCTGAATCGCGTATACTCGGCTCTAGTCGTCATCAGCTGTCATCAGCCACGTTTACTGTCTAACAAGGAGTGCATCGTTTCAAGAACTACGTTTTTATTATTATCTAAGTCGTGCTTTGCGTGTTTTCTTTCACTTCTATTGTGTGGTCATAAGTATACACTCTCTTTTTTTCGCGTGGGCATACCTGTCGATTGAGATAAAGAAAGAAGAGGAAAGAGTAAATGATCCACGGTCCTGTGGATCATTTACTTAGTTATATTTTATTAGGAAAATGCTTCCGGCAGTCCTTTAAACAAGAAAAAGACGAAATTCTTACGTCGACGACCCTTCTCGACTTAATATTTTATCTTCATAATATTAAGTATCCTTTGTCAAAGTTAGCTGGAGAATAAAGTTGTATTTATTAATATTTTCTGAGAATCATTCCACGGTTTACGGGTCGCCTGTCGTCTTTATATTTAACTATTCATACAACACGGGGGTATAGATAAGACAGGAACAAGCTAATTCGGGCACGCTCGATATGCAAAATGTTCAACGGTGTCCGCCAAGTTCGGAAAAAAGGCTATGACGCACTCACGTGTTACAGGAACAATTTAGAGCCATTTTCGACCCCCTATCAAATTCTATTTGTCCTACACATCTGTAATTTTGTATATATAATTACTTAAAATCCCAAATTTCATAAAAATAGTTCAAATAGTTACTATATTTTTAAACTTTGATTCAATTTTTTAGATTTGAGTCAAGGTAATACCTACTAACATATTATGTGAAAATTTGAAATCTTTATATTATTCCGTTTAGGAGTTAGATCCACGTGACAGACAAATGGACGAGCAGAGTAGCGACAGCAATAGGGCTCAGTTTTCCCCTTCGGGGTATGAATTCCTAACAACGAAACCTTTATAGGATCACTTTGTTGTCTAGTCTTTTTCTCAATAAGATAGGTTACGGCAATGCTCAGCGATAAACAGCACTGTTAACGTTGAAATACCTACTTGTACTAAAAATATCACAGACAAGCTTTCTATGTACCAGCGATGCCACAAATTGAAGTCGATTTAATTTTTCAGTTCAATTCAATTCAAAAAGTTATTTCTTTTCTATCTTGATAATGAAAACAAAAGAATAACGCCGAATAAATTTTAAGTAACTTCACTATTTTTAACTTCTCAAAAAGTATTGATATCCCATCAAAAACACAAATGTGAAAAAGGTGCCAAGTTCGGTGCAACGAACCAATAGCCCTGTAGGCTTCGCTGTTAAAAGAATGAAGATCTAACTGGATGCCAAGTTCAAGTAACGTTCCTGAAAACTTACCTACAGAAATATATAGCATAGCATAACTCTTACGTCCATAATCTCCGAGGGGGTAGACAGAGGAACCTTAAAGGAAAGATGTTTAAACATAAAAATAATTGCTTGCTTAAAACTAAATCCCTTACTTGTCAAGTTTTCACACAAGAATCATTCAAGAGAAAAGTTCAAGAGTGCAGTATATGGATATCGACAGTCGGATTTTATGTCGCCCCAACGTCCCAACGTCGCCGCAACTCGAATCTAGTTCCTCGTGGTTACACTGGTGTAATAAATCGGTGTTACGACGAGTTCATCACCAAATAACAGAATCTTATCTTATGATAGGGGGCCGGGAATAACCCAGCGGCACTTCGACCCTGGAGGATCTTTTGTGCCTACCCCATTTTACACACTGGTCATCTCAGTGTGCAGGTTTCCTCACGATGTTTTCCTTCACCGTTAGACCAGTCGGTAAATGGACGTAAGTCTTCGAAAAATACGAAAAACTCATTAGTACATGGCACTGCACGGTTTCGAACCCGGACTCCCATGCGGGCGGCATGGGAGTCCGGTGTCCTAGCCACTGTGCCACCGACGCGACGCTCTAAACAACAGAATACTCTACACTTAATAAATAATTTATTTTATAAATTAAGACGTCCCTTATCGGGGCGAGGTAATGGTTAAAGTTTTATATAATTCCGCGGAGTGCCCGGTACGGAGCCAAGTTGCGAGTCATCGAAACTTTCGCCTTAAATTACCTTAGCACTTTGTCGCCTTAGCCACGATTTCTGTTTTAATAATGGTTGGTATTTAAAGGTAGCGCCGGCATTTACATGAAATTATTGTAGGTAAATAAATGAGGCAGCGTAAGATTGCGAGGAACAGCTACAAAATCTTTTAAATTTGTCCATTCGGCTGCGTCGCCATTGGTGCAAATTCGCGATTCGTACAAATTACCTTTTCGATCAATTTTTTAATGATGATTAACTAAAGCTCTATCTGTACTATCCATCTTTGAAGTTATTCACTGGATTTTATCGAATTTCTATGTAAATAAGCAGAACGGGCACGCTGAACAAACATAATAAAATGTTTTTTCTTTCTTTCTTATATATAGACAAATAGGTAAATACAGCAACAAAATACGAAAATATAACAAAATGGCACTCTCAGCAATAATACCGCAACAGTACATTGCGTAATAAGTGCGGAATGGGGAACATTATCACTACGAATGTGTAGTTCGAAACACGAACCGAAGGCTAATTGTTTAATAAACACGAGTGTCCCACACGTAATCTTCGTGCACGTGATACATACGATTCTTTTTATGTAAAACCTGTAAGAGAAAATATAATAGGAATTCAGTCAAAATTAACTTACAGTTAACAAAGATGGCTATTTCTCGAGCAGGTGTTACATTATTGTAATATCCCTTTACGACAGTAGTGAAACTTTAAACTTGGTATCTGTTTATAAAATAATAACATAATTATTTATGCATACAATAATACAAAAGTGTGAATATTACTATGTTATACCTACATTGTAATTATCTTTTTTCGGTGGTGGTGCAACTTACAAGTAATTTAAAAGTAAAATTAAATATATAAGTACAGTGTTTGAGTGGAAATAAAAATGTATCAAGCGAGACACGTTCCTCTATGGATGGATTCCTGATATCCCACACACAGGGAAACCCCAGTTGAGAGTCAGTTAGCCAGACATTAAATAAGGGTGAGTGAGTGCATCTTTTGAGCCCTGAGTCAGGTTACATTTTCATATACCTATCTCTTACCTGTACCTACTTGTGTAAGTGTAAATAAAATAAATTGAAATTGAACTATAGGAAACTATATGTTTCTAGGTCTATGGTAAACGAGGCGGTTCACTAGAACAGTAATATTCTGCACTGCGTAATATTTTGGTAAATCTATTCACTTTATCGATCATCACATGGTGCAAGTTATGATGAGGAAGTCGCTGTATGCAAGATTGCTATTATCCCAAGATTGTTCGGAGTTCCTATTCCCTAGCTAGTGTTCTAGTGTTACGCTGAGAAATAAAATACTCATCCTCCCGACGAAGACGCGAACAGGGGCTTGAAATTGAATCATTCCACAAACCCCAAATGGCCATCGCGTTTATTGCAGCATTTCTTTCTAGTTTGCCTTCAGATAGCACAGGTGAGATCTTATTTCTCGCTTCACTGCGAGCAATCTATTATTGATATACCGCGTTATGGAAGAAATTGGACTCTGGAACGAACTGAGTATAAGAAATCCCTACTGGAGGGGATGCCCTGCTAGGAATAAGTGGACCACTCGCGAACTGGTGTCTGATGGGTTCTTGTTCATGTCGTTTTGAAAGAAAGAAAGATTATTTATTTCCGACACACAAAAACACACAAACAACTAGGTACAGAAGACAAAAATAATATTAAACAAATATATTACAAAAACAAATAAATAAGCAAAGTTAAACTTAATAGATGGCTACTCTCTATAGATTACGACAAAACTGAGGCTCTAATCATATAACATAATTTTTTACACACTAAACTCATTACGTTCTTCAGATTATTAACACTTTACTTCCCACACTCCCACACCCACTCACCCTACACTACAGATGCACACTTACATTATTACACACTCCCACACAACCGAACACACCCCCACCCATACTCACTCTTATCATTATCTTTACTAAATTCCTTTATGATTAAATTTTCCAAATTCCTTTTAGGTTTAGAATATAATTTGTAATTTGCTTGCACAGAAAGTGCGACGGAGTCCCGACTTCCAAGATACAGGTTTTCGACCTAGTTTGTAAGTCGGAGGTCGTTTTTTTGTGGCCTGTATAAGTAAATAAACATTTTTTTTCTTTTCAGTTTGATGAAGGTGGCGTGCAGCACCGGAAAAAGGGGACTGCCTCAGCCTGTTGCCGTAGCACTTTTAGCACTGCGGCGCTGATTTTCAGGCATCCCCTGAGTTCCAGAGATCACTCTCTAATAATACACTACCGGAACATATAAATAAATAATGTTTTTAGGGATCTGTACCCCGAACAAGAAAACGGAGCCCTATTGCTGTCGCTAATTTAATTGTATACAAAGAGAGCATAGGTTAGCAAAAGGGCCACCTGATGCTAAGTGGTCACCATCGGCTAATGATGCTAAAGGATTTTCAATGCGCTGCTAATCTTGAGAACTTAGTGGATTGCCGGTAATTACGCTGGCTCTTACCCTTCAAACCGAAACACAGCATTAAAAGCATTACTACTTTAAACCGCGGTTACATATAGTCGTTTACCGACCGTCTGGGCAGTCACAGCAGGCGGACGACCTAATTTTGAAATTAGTACCAGTCGTCTAACGCATTCGGCGAACGTCAAAGTGTCACTAGGTTGCCATCGAGCGAATGACGTTGGATGACTTCGGCCAACGACCAAGTGTAAACAAAGGCGGTTGGTGATAAGTCGTCCATCGGATGTCGGTCGCCGAATCGGTCAACGACCATATGTAACCATAACATAGGTATAAAGGCAAGTTGACTATTGATTGTCACTGACATTGTCTAACGACTATTTAAGGTAATAAAACCGATCCTCGGAGGATCTTATTATACTTCCATAAGCGGTCACACGTGGTTCTGATCGAGCTTCATGTTGCAGGCATCTCGGTTCTGATGATTTCTCGTAAACTACGAGAAATGCTTCCCAGTTCCATGGAACAAGTGGGAAAAAAATTCCCATGAAACTACTGGGACCAGGCGTATTCGAGTAGTTTGGCGATCATGGTTGACCGCAGAGTGTCCATCGATCCCCCAGGGGATTCTGATGAACCATTGAGTTCAGGTGGATTCCCTGGGGGATAGTTTAGGGGATTCTGGTGGACCGCGATTGAGGATCAAACACTCCCCCCTCCGCTTAGGAGGGGTCATCATTCGCTCATTCGCTCAATCACAGCCCTCAAATGAAAGTGAATAAGAACTACACTAAATAATAAAAACTGATACATTATGAGGTTTTGGCACTGAGTTATCAGGTATCACTCCCTAAATTAAAATACTCTAAACGAAACGTCACCCTCACTCTTATAGTCTTAGGTACATAATCTAGCCTATGAGTGAGCGTGGCAGTTTCATTTAGATCGACGCCAGATAGGTTTAGAATCGTCGTGTATTACGTAGAAAAGAAAATTATGTCTTTGATGTAGGTATTTCTTACGTAATACAAAAACATTAATTTGGTTTAGGGCTGCCCTATTCTGTTGGAGCTTAGCGTGAACGATACAATAATCCTTTAATCGACGTAGGATGGGAAAAACGACTTTAGGTAAAACCCCATTATCTACCTCTTCTTTGTTCTGTCTTATTCGTTCGTGGCAATACGAGTAATTTATTTCTCAAAGGGCGGTCCGGGTTTGATCCTAGTCTCGTTATATGGGTACAAATAAGTGTTTTGCTTTATCGAAGACATAAGTATTGACTACTGAAGTATGTTTCGACGCTTTGACTCTGTGCGTAATCAGTCTGGAGAGGTACCAGTACCACCCTTTTACCAATTTAAACCGCAGGCAGGAATGCTTGGATTCCTAGGGTAAGCCCTTCTAATTTATGCCGCAAGCAGGAATGCTTGGATTCCTAGGGTAAGCCCTTCTAATTTATGCCGCAAGCAGGAATGCTTGGATTCCTAGGGTAAGCCATTCTAATTTATGCCGCAAGCAGAATTGCTTGGATTCCTAGTGTAAGCCCTTCTAATTTATGCCGCAAGCATGAATGCTTGGATTCCTAGGGCAAGCCCTTCTAATTTATGCCGCAAGCAGGAATGCTTGGATTCCTAGGGTAAGCCCTTCTAATTTATGCCGCAAGCAGGAATGCTTGGATTCCTAAGGTAAGCCTTTCTAATTTATGCCGCAAGCAGGAATGCTTGGATTCATAAGGTAAGCCCTTCTAACCGAAACATAGCAATCCAAGCGTAATTACAGACAACTTTATCTAAGTTATCAAGATTATCAGCGCATTGAAAACCCTCTAGTATCATTAAGCGATGGTGGCCACTTACCAGCATGTGGCCCGTTTGCTCGTCTGCTCTCCTTATACAATAAAAAACTTTGTAATATTTTAATCTTGTTTACAGATTTAACAAGATTGAGAGTATATCTGTTTATATTAATTATAGCAAGTCGTAGGTAGCGCTGCAGCAAAACGTCGGGTGGAAGAGAGTTCCACATTTTACAGATGCGTGGCAGAAACGCTCGTGTAAAACGGGTCGTATCTGACACCCAAGGCTTCAGAAAGTGCGGGTGAAAATTGAGCCGCCGACGAGTGGTGCGATTCAAGAAAGTAGACGACGGCACCAAGTCAATAGTTCTGAAGAGAACTCCCCAAATTTCTTGTCGTCTCCTTCATTCCCACCTATTTCCAATTAGCGATCCTTTTTATTAAACTCACCTCGTGACGCAAGCAACGTCCGGCAGAGCGTCGCACGCGTCGCATGCAATTTGACTGCAATAAATCGATATTTCCGGAAAACGCTAATAGACCTAAGTTTTGTGTGCTCTTGTGTGTCTATCCTGAAGACTTCAGCAGCCAGGATAAGAAGAGGGAGGCCACACAGCTGGAGCAGCCTGCAAACCCAGTGAGTCCCTTTGTTCCTCTCCTTTTGTGTCGCTGTGCAATCTAGTTTTGGGAATTAATTGTTTACTTTAAATACCGTTAGACACAGATAGTCGAACCCGAACTAGCGCAATCACGAGTAGACGAAAGAACTTACACCCTAAGAATATTCGGGAGTTTTTGTATGAAAATGTTATAAAACGCAATAATCTAATTTTCTACTCACGTTACATTATATTAATGGCCTATTTATAATCTTTAAATTAGAATGAGTAATTACTTTTGAGTTTAGCAAACTTAATTATACTGTGCATTACTTAGACTAATTAGCTAGAGAGACTAATTAAATTCTGTCTATGATTCTGTGCAATTCTGAGAAGCTCAAAGCAGGTGGCGCTGGTGTAGTTGGAGGCTGACAAATTATTTAAGGTTTAGTATGACTGTCAATAAGGAAAAGTGTTATGGAAAATAATAATGAAATATGCCTCAAAACTGTGCTGTGCTAAATTGTTTATCTAGAATAACCGGTCATAGGTGCCTGATGGACAGGAATCTTATAGATAGATTAGAACTTTATTGCACATAGGAAAGGAAACATAGAATAAGTGTACAAAGGCGGCGTTATCGCTCAGAGCGACCTCTTACAGGCAACCTAGGCGATAGAAGAATTATTAATAGTTACCGGCAGTATAGTGCAGAAGAGTGAAATATGAAATATTTATTGGTTTATATACTTTTAATACATAACATAAGTAAAGCTCGTACAGGAATCTTATGTTGCAATGGCTAAGGCTCGGCGCACACGGGCCACTCGCGACAGCAACAAGTGGTCGGCTACCTGAAGCCAGACGCGGCTTCTAAGTGGCGGTAGCGTGCTACAGACCACCAGTGGATGGTGGTTGACACAAGTTGTCCGTGTCCGCGACTTTTACAATCCAGAATCCAGTCGCATATGGACTCATGGAGTGGCAAGTGTCCGGTGGCGGCCACAAGTAGCATGTCGCGGTCGCTGTTGTAACGAGTGGCCGCCACCGGCCACGTGTGCGGCAAGAGCTCCCCACAAACTGTATGAAAAGTGTTATCCGCTGCTTGTCGCTGACCACTTGTGGCTGTCGCGAATAGCCCGTGTGCGCCGAGCCTAATGGCTACGAAAATGTTGTATGTGTACAAGCCGACAGAACATGCTCATTATTTTTTTTTAATGGAAGGGAAATTGGCGAATGTTACTGGAATTAAATTAAAAATTTAGCATACTGCAGTGATTTCGAAATGGAAGCGGATCAAAACGATAGAAATCTACGGGTTCGGTCCGATTCCGTTTCTAAGTCGCTGTAGTGTGGCGTAGGCGTACTGCCATTAGACGTAGATTGAATTTCTGCTTAATTTATTTATTTATTTATTGAAAATGTACATAATTATATTAAATTTTTTTACATACACAGTGTAACAAAAACGAATCTAGGTTTGTTAAGAACACTGACAGACCGTCGACAGTCGCAGCTTTACAATTTTCATGTATATTTAACACACAAATAGTAACACCCAATGAATCATAATATTTGTGAATGTGTGAAGAACAGCACTGTGCTTGTGCATTTCCAGTGCTACTGCACTGCTTCGGCAAGGAAACAAGTTTATTCCCTTGTGTGCGTTATCGGATCGGTACTGCACAGTCAGCCCTGTAGTCTCGGGCGAAGAATAGAGCCACGGTAACTCCTGCCTGTCGTAAAAGGCGACTAAAAGGAGGGATCAGGGTCGCGGGCGGTCAAAGTGGGGGCTTTGACCGTTCATTGGCGGGCGACCCTGGGGAAGGCAGCAACGTGCTATGGCCGCACGCTGCTGTAACGGGAGGAACCGGGAGGTGGAATGTACACCTCCCAGGAGGAGCCCAAGGCAAATGCTAGGAGGGCACCGGTGCGTTCCACTGGAGATCCCGGAGCCCTCCGATTAGCACGAGGCCGGCCATCGAGGGGGTTTTAGTGAGTGGAAATCTCACATAACCCAGTATCTCCCCCAGGAGGCTGGGTATCTTTCGAAGATTTCCCCCCCGTTACAAAAAAAAAAAAAAAAAAACTGCACAGTACTGTCCGTATGGCGTATTGTTTTAAAAACTTGTGTACTTACCCCTAATTATGGGTTAAACTAATAAAATGAAAAAATAAATAAATGAAAAACGTTTATTTGCCCTCAGTGCACTACAAATATAATACGAGCAGACATAGTAACTTTTTGTATCACGAACGAAAATTTGGTAGTGATTTGTTATCGATAAATGACAATTTCTCGATAGTTACTTTGCTCAGATGGTGAACGAGCCGAACAGCATCTGAGCACAACCGAAAGCAGCTCGACTCCGATGGCTCGGACACATCACTAGGATGGAGGAGCATCGGGCAGTTAAACGAGCGTATGTGGGACGCCCTAACGGACGACGTCCGGTCGGACGTCCCAGATACCGCTGGCGCGATGAAGTGGAGAAAGATCTGCGTGAGCTCCGGGCGCCTGACTGGCTCGAGACTGCGTAGGAGAGAGAGCGATGGCGCTCTTTGGTATCGGAGGCCAAGATCCACTTCGGATAGCTGCGCCAGCGGAGTAAGTAAGTATAGTGAAAACTACTACTACTACTACTAAAGTACTAACAAGCCTACGCACAATCTAAAATAACGACGTGTCTGCGTGCACAATGTGGTATATGAGAAAACTTCATCTGTCGTCCAGCCAGACCATAGTAAAGAAATAACAGTATAGAATTGCTGTGGAAAAGGACATGTGAGAGCTTCAGGCGGATAACGGGCGCGAGGCAGTGCCTGATGGAGAGCGATGATGCGATGGCGATCGGAAACAACCGCCAATTTCTAGTGGAATATCTTTCTAGAGTTAGCTAGAAAGGGATAGAGAATGAAATGAAAATTAAAAGGTTATGAAATTATTAATGAAAATGTAAAGTAAGTATAAAATAAAGGTAGACTTTTTGGTCGTTACGCCACGCCAGCTCACTTCCGCCATCGCACACATGCTCACACACTGCGCACCAAACAGGGTTTTTTATCAGTATTTTAGAGGATTTCGTACACGAGAAGATGACCATATCGACCTCATTAGCGCCACTAAGGGAAGGAATAGGAAGCTCAAGCATTATTAGAGTCGGCCCTCGCTAATTTATTAAAGAACAGTCATTACTTCATGGTATCAGTAAAATTGAGGGCTACCTAAAAGTAACATTGAACCTCCCAAACAGGGGTGGATGGAGTTTTAACCACCGCTATGTTTCAAATTTCCGCGATAAAACTCCTAAGTTAGACTGCTTCACTGTAATTCGATTATTTTGGCCTTAACAACAGCTGTGCAAGGTGCCTGTGCCATATTTTCTCGATTTTCCGGTTGTCCTGCTAGAACAAATTCCACTTAGAAGTCCATGAGCGTGTAGATAGGTATTCGGCGCCCATCGATGTATCGTGAAAATGTGCCTCTCGCAGTACTTCGATTCTCTACTTGTCTTTTTATACTGTGATTCTAGCGAAGTAAATTCATAACGAATTCGCGACAACAAGCGTCGTCATTGTGGAAAAAAGTTTGGGCAACTTTGTTTTAGGCACTTGGTTAGAGTTGGGACAGTTGCTGGAGTGTCTACTTTGTTAGAACTTCGCCTTCATATTGAATTACATGTTTTGTGTATTGTGAACATACCCTTACTGTGTGCTTGGATTTGCAGCGCGCATACGCGGAACGATAAGTATGAATAAAAAGGAAATTACAAATTCATTCGTAGACATAGGTTGTACAAGTTGGAACTTAAAAAGCTAGGTAATCGCTTTGTTTTGCTATAAAGGAAGGAATATCTTTGAAATATTTGTATCAATAATAATTAGTAAAAATAAAAATAAATGTATCATACAATAATTATGAATACAATCAAATAGGTACACAATGTGCAGAGCTGGAGCTGAATTTAGAACCAAGTCTCTTTATCATTTAAATAGTCATTTATTTTTACATAAGATTAATACCAGACCTAAATAAAAATTTAAATAATTTTGTAAGGGAAGAAATTCCAAAAATGTTACTTACGTAGAACGAAAAAATCGTTAATTTAGATACGTGTTTTGAACTACAAACATCTGAATTTAAACTGTAATTGTAAACACCGAACCATTCGCAAATATAGGAGTAATTTCTACAGCGCGTTAATAATTGAAACTATGTTCCGGCCTGCCAATTTTGTTTACAGCTATTCCGCACCTCTATCAACTGTCATATTACCGTGTGTCATAAGTCGGGCAACTTGTTCGAGGATTCGCGACTCGTCGACGTGATAATACTCAATTTTGATAGTGACACTGTTTGGGGTAAACTAAATTAATAACGCGGTTTCAGACGCAACAGGTGAAGTGTGGGGGTGATAATGAATTATTCGTCGTCTTCATCAGCCTATTAACGTCTTAATAGTCCTTATCTTAACTTATCTTAATCATAAGATATATCAAGGGGGCCGGGAATAACCCCAGCGGCACTTCGACCCTTAAGGATCTTTTGTGCCTACCCCATTTACACACTGGTCATCTCAGTGTGCAGGTTTCCTCACGATGTTTTCCTTCACCGTTAAAGCAGTCGGTAAAAGTACGTAAGTCTTCGAAAAATACGAAAAACTTATTGGTACACGGCATTACACGGTTTCAAACCCGGACCTCCCGCATGGGAGTCCGGTGTTCTAGCCAGTAGGCCACCGACGCTCCCCAATAGTCCTTAGTGCTATTACTAAGATGCCGAGAAATAAGAATAAGAATAGTTTATTTGTGCGGTAAGATTACAATGGAGTAGGAACTTAAGCATATGTTACATTAAACTAAATAAAATTAGTGAGCAACCAGTTATCCTACAATAAGCGCTGACCTCCGAACTAGGAAGTTCCTGTATCTCGGAGGACAGATCTGTTCTTTGACCAGTGCAAATTAACATGTAACAGAACATGGGAAAATATAAAAGTGACAAAATTTGGATGAAAAAAAAAAGAACAATATTTAAGGTAATTAAATAAATTTTGCAGGAGCGTCGGTGGCGTCGTGGCTAGGACGTCGGATGAGGTTTTCAGTTTTTTCGAAAGACTTACGTACATTTACCGACTGCTCTGCGGTGAAGGAAAACATCGTGAGGAAACCTGCACACTGTGATAACCAGTGTGTGAAATGGGGAAGGCAATGGCAAACCACCCCATTAAATCTGCCACGATAGTTGTTCAATGTGATTAATTCCTTAGAATGATCACGACCCTCAGCAATGAGGAAAACGACTTAGAAGAGAGAGAGAAATAAATTTTTAATTTATTATTGTACAATCAGTTACAATTAACAATTATAGTAATAAACTATGGTTGTACAGTGTGATTAGTTTTGGCAGGCTGGCCTATAATGCGCCAAAACCTCAAAAAAGAAATAGATTTAAAAAAACCTCTATAACCATCATGCCATTAGCTTTGTACCCGACTATACTTTATCTCATCTCAACTGCATACAATTGTAAACTACCGCGTGATGTAAACTAAACTAGGATCTCAGAGTTGTGATAATAAACAAAGGCCAGTCTAGTGACTGTGTCGCTGGAAGGACACGCAAACAACAGGGGTGGCTGCCGAACGAGAGGGTAATTACCCCATATTTCGGGGAAAGTAACGTGGCGAAAGTAAGCAGGAAACTTGAAGATAAGTTGATATTTTTATTCATTATTCATTAGGCAGTGTCAGGTCAACATCAAGAGAGGACTGCCATAACTTCTTGTTGCGTTTTTTTGATCAGAAGTCCCATTTCCACAGCAACGACATCATCACTACCTACAAGATGACAAAAAGTCATCGAACAAAATGGCTTTGACAAAAATGACTTGAGTTGTCATATAAAATGCGAAGAAAATTTTTCCCTGACCTTATATGTACGAGTATGATTATCAAAGGCATCAGAGTTTTATTAGTATTGACGCACTTCAAGATAAACATATTAACTTCTTTTTCAATTAAAAAAAATTCCTTTTTTTTCTTTTTTTTTGTGTGTTTAATGCATTCACTTTCTTTTTATTAAATTATCTTTAGATCTAAGAGTTCTAAAGTTCTAAGTAGGCTAAAATCGTGCTATAGTAAATGTATGGGAGCCGCAAAAGTAAAAATTCTGAACTCATGACGTTATTTTTTTAATAAACACCGTAGATTTAAAGTTTTGCAATATCTTTTAAATTAACGAAATAATGGACTGGACACACTTAACGTTTCCATCTCGTATATTTTAAATCTTTCGTATGTCTGCTTAGGGTACCAGGTTCCCTAATTTTAACGTAGGTGATGATTAAGTTTTTTTTTCAACGAGCCACCTGATGGTAAGTGGTCACCGTCGCCCATAGACATCTCACCTCACTTTATTAATATTAGAGGGTTTTTGATGCGCTGCTAACCTTGAGGACTAAGATGGAATGCCTCATGTGCCGGAAATTACGATGGCTCTCTTACCCTTCAAACCGCAGAAATAGAAAAATAGGCAGAAATAGATAAGAGGGTGGTACCACCCCAGGCGATCCTTCACTTTAGGATCTACCACTACCTACCCGTAGTACGTACCTACCTACGTATTATGCAATCCTGTTCGACTTACCACCTTTTGAACCTTTTTATCGCATCGGTTGTCAAGTCAGGACGGCGATTTTCGTAGTGGAATGTCGAATTCGACATTAATCCTATCTCATTCGCTCACATTACAAGTGTGAGCGTGACAAGACTTTTGTATATCGAACGCTGCGAGAATCACCTTCCAGTACCTAATAAACCCGGTCACATATCAACTACCGTTGTTTAAATTGCAACCCTCAATATTACAATGTGAAATTTAAATTCTATTTCGACTCATTTCTATGCAAACAAGCCATGTCCATATTATCCACAAGTGCATACTATTTATGTTCATTATATTCAGGATTCGTTTCATTTCACGGCAACACTAGCAAACAAGTATAACAAACTGCAGCCCAGTTCGTTATCTGTGAAACAAGTTTGCTTCCGAGTTCCACCTGGACTGCAGTTAGATATTACCTATACAGTCTAGAGGTATGGAATAGAGTTAGAGAATGAATGAATTTTTATATGTTTCGGAATTATTATGTTGGAGGAAAGCAGACGAGCAGACGGGCCATCTCATTAAATGGTCACCATTAGACTATCATCTTTTAGAGCGTCGGTGGCACAGTGGCTAGGACACCGGACTCCCATGCGGGAGGTCCCGATTCGAAACCATGCAGTGCCATGTACCAAGAGTTTTAGTATTTGTGGAAGACTTACGTACATTTACCGACTGCTAGGGTTGAAGTGCCGCTGGGTTATCCCCCCCCCCCCCCCCTTCGTTACGGGGGGAAATCTTCAAAAGATACCCAGTGAGATTTACTCACTAAAACCCCCTCGATGGCCGGTCTCGTGCTTATCGGAGGGCTCCGGGATCTTCAGTGGAACGCACCGGTGCCCTCCTAGCATTTGCCTTGGGCTCCTCCTGGGAGGTGTACATTTCACCTGCCGGTTCCTCCCGTCACAGCAGCGTGCGGCCATAGCACGTTGCTGCCTTCCCCAGGGTCGCCAATGAACGGCCAAAGCCCCAACATTGACCGCCCGCGACCCTGATCCCTCCTTTTAGTCGCCTTTTACGACAGGCAGGAGTCACCGTGGCTCTATTCTTCGCCCGAGGCTACAGGGCTGACGGACCAGGACGCGCATCACCGGCGCCCCAGCGTCTCCGTCTCCGTCTCCGAGCGGGTATTCCCGGCCCCTATCATAATATACGATAAGATCACCTCAATAAATGCGATGCGTATTAGTCATACAAAATACTTTTAGAAAACGTTGGTAGTCTCTTTACCATACTGAAAATCGCCTAGTATTAATTGTGACTACGAAGCGGGATGATTTTGATAATCGATTTTTTTTATAGCTTTATTTATTTATTTACACTTTATTGTACAACAATAGACTTAATAAAAACAATTAAAATGAGACATTGTTCAAAGGGTGAACTTATCTCACACACAAAAGAGATTTGTTCCAGCAAACCCGCTAGCTTTGTTGGTTAATATCTCGCATGTCTGTCATGTGTACCATAGCATTCGCCCGGGTCCCTGTATGATTGAGTTTTTCAGAAAGCTCTCGATCATTATTCGTCATTTGATACTAGAACAAAGATGAAGGACTAGCACAACTGTAAATTACTAGATCTACTGTTCTTCCTACTTTCATAGCTCTTTCAAAATGTCTATATTTTGGTAACAATTTATTTTCTCAGCAGCCGATACCTAAATCCTATCTGGGTTTTCCCAATTTCATACGCACTTTACGACCCGAACGCGATATCTTAAGACATGAATTTACCGAACTCGAGTTTACGACGTGACTTCAAATCGAGTAACCACGAAAACTGTAACGTTAGCGTGGAAATTAATAAGGGCGTAGTAGAATGGAGGTAAGAGGAAGTAGAAGAAATAATAAATAAATAAGGAAATTAATAAAAGTGTTCATAAAATTCATTGTCAAACATCAAAGTAATAAGTTACAACACAGTTATTTTATTCTAATTCTTAACTTATAAGTAGAGTTTTTCCCTCCCTTTTTGTCAAGTATTCTACGTTGTCTTTGACTGCTTATAAGAAGTTTAAAAAAGCTTAAGATAATGTTACGCTGGCTGGAATGTGAAGAAAAACAGATTTCAGATTAGTCTTAAAAACTGTACTGTAACTGTATTTCTGATTAGTCTGAAAAACAACTCGAAAATCTATTCGGAATATTATTATTTTTCACAACAAAATTTTACTACCGATGATGGACTATTGTAATTACAAACGCATGTATCTTTGCGTCTTATATTGTCAATGTTTAACATTCTGTTGTACCCTAATACTTGTTTATTTCTGAAATGCCCATGACATGACATGCTATGCAATCCGCATCTTTGGAGGTCTATCCATCATCATACAATTCGAGTCCCGTGCTATTTTATCATATATTTTTTCACGGATGCATAGCTATAAATTACTACCTATATATGATGGACTATTGTAATTTTTAACAAACGTATAATGGCATCTTAATATTGTCCATTATTATCTTATCTTATGATAGGAGGCCGGGAATTACCCCAGCGGCACTTCGACCCTTGATGATCTTTTGTACCTACCCCATTTTACACACTGGTCATCTCAGTGTGCAGGTTTCTTTACGATGTTTTCCGTCACCGTTAGAGCAGTCGGTAAATGTACGTAAGTCTTCGAAAAAATCCGAAAAACTCATTGGTACTGCATGGTTTCGGAACCGGATCTCCCGCATGGGAGTCCGGTGTTCTAGCCACCGTGCCACCGACGCTCTAAAAGAAGAGGCGAGGTGATAGTCTAACGGTGGTCATTTAATGAGATGGCCCGTCTGTTCGCCCGCTTATCTTCAAAATAATAATTCCGAAACAAATAAAATTCATTCATTACTATAACTCTGTTCCATTCCTCTAGCTAGACTGTACCCGGACCTCTCACATGGGAGTCCGGTGTCCTAGCCACTCTACCACCGACGCTCACTGTCCATTATTAACATACCTACCACCATCATACCCTGACACTTTTTTATTTCTGAAATGGCTAAAGAAATATTTTTTCTGTGTAATCCTCAGCTTTCGAGGTTGGTCTGTTCATCATAACTCGAGTCTCGTGCTCGTCTCCTGGCAGTCGGAAGTGTTCACGGGTCATTAAGTTCTTTCGGACGACCGAAGGACTATTAAAAGGGTAAACGTATATTTACAAACTACCCTAAATTAAATT
Organism: Hofmannophila pseudospretella; assembly: GCA_947369225.1. Taxonomy (NCBI): domain Eukaryota; kingdom Metazoa; phylum Arthropoda; class Insecta; order Lepidoptera; family Oecophoridae; genus Hofmannophila; species Hofmannophila pseudospretella. The sequence continues at coordinate 4,269,199 of OX376324.1, forward strand.
GAATTAATTAATTGAAATTAAAATGTTTTTAATTTCTTTATTGTCTTTAATTTGCCTGAAATGGCACTATAGTAAATAAATATGATAAATGTATATGAATTGATATGGACCTAAATTATTTTCAATTGTGATTTCAGGAGAGGAAAGAGACAGGCAGGTTTTTATGGTGATAAGGTCGTTCCATATATCAGCAATCGTAATTCATTGTAATTTACAACTTGCTTGCTTGCTTATCGTATGGTTAGTGACCAACCTATTTGTCAGAGTTGTTCAGGCCGCCCGTAGGGCCACTGACATTGCTTAACGACTGCTGTCGAACGTCAACAGCCGGGACCGACTGCTTAACGTGCTCTCCGAGGCACGGAGGAGCTCAGATCAAAATATGCCACTAGTGGTCATCCATCCAGGTACCGACCGCGCCCAGCGTTGCTTAACCTGCACGATTACTTTCGGACCGTGCTCGGCACTTGGCTACGAGCTCCTCAAACAATTTACAACTTACCACTAGTTTTTGGTGGGATTTACATTTACTTTCCTTTCCTTATACGATAAGATGATGAATGTATCCTAGTAAACCCCGAAGTTTTAAAATAGCTACTTCGGTTGTATAATTTGCCTAAATTTGTAAGTTATCATTATAAACGTATGTAGCAATAAGCTAACGCCCGCAACAGAAGAGCTTGTTAGCAAAAACGCGGGGTTAGCGCGTTACACGCTTGATTAAATTTTAATCAGAGTTTATTGGAGGAGCGCCAGACTGTCACAGCTACAAAATAGTTAAGCGAGTAACAGAAAGGAGCTCTCTACTAGTTTTATGGCGCAAAAGTGTGAGTACTCACCCAATCAAACGTTGCGCACCGTCTACAACATGGCGGCGGCGGGAGATCGCTTATGCTAATTAGCAAGTTCTATAATCAGTCATTTTAGCTGGACAACTAAATATTTTTCAATGGTCGTTTTAAGACTCTACGAGCCATGACGGTGAGCGGCGTGCGATCAAGTGAGTACCTCGGGTCAAATTGAAAACGTTTTTTGCTTTCAATACAATTATAATCCAATAAAATTAAAGCATGACAGGAAATGAGTCCATGTCTCAGCATAATGCCTGACGACAGGGTGTCGTTAGCCGCTGGTATTCTGGCATGGCCCGACATAACACAATAGTGAAACACACAAAATAACAAAATTAACAAAAACAGAACAAACACACAACATATTTTTTTATGGGGACACCAGCGTCCAAGGATTGCTTCGTCAACAGCCACCCCGAACACATTTTTTTCTCGCAACATTCGACATAGTTGAGCACTACGGGGGTCTTGTCCTGCTCATAAATAAATTTTGAGGGTACATGACAGGACTAATGTCAAATTCGATACTTCAACGCCCTCTTAAACGCTAGTTGGTACCTTCTTTTCTTGTACTTATCTATTTTATGTCAGAGCTGAGATTGTGAGACGTTTCAAAAATTAGGCGCTTTATGCACTCTCGTCAGTCAACTACGGAGCTGCGAAAGACACTGTTAGTTTAGATAATCGTTTCTCAACATGGGGGTCTCGTTTAGGATTACTAATGAGACCCGTATGAGAACAAGGGGTTACACATGTCTTGTAGTTCGGTAAGTGTAAACATAATTTGTCACGTTTGTAATGCAAAACTTTGATAAACGTTTTGAAATATTATAGTATTAAGGTTACTTACTTAACTTTTTTGCTTTTTAGTAGGTCATGACACTAAAAAGGTTGAGAAACCATGGTTTAAGACCCTTGAGGATCTTATGTGCCTACCCCATTACACACTGGTCATCTCAGTGTGCAGGTTTCCTCACCGTTAGAGCAGTGGGTAAATGTACTTAAGTCTTCGAAAATACGAAAAAATAATTGGTACATAGCACTACACTGCGGGACCTCCCGCATGGGAGTCCGGTGCCACTCTTCCACCGACACTCTTAGTGGCATATTTGATCTGAGCTCCTCCGTGTCTCATAGAGCACGTTAAGCAGTCGGTCCCGGTTGTTGTCGTTCGACAGCAGTCGTTAAGCCATGTCAGAGGCCTACGGGCGACCTGAACAACTCTGACAATAGGTTGGCCTCTAACCATACGATAAGCAACCATTATCGGCTATTTCAGAATTACAACTTAAAATTACAATTTATGTTAAAGCTTATGATGTTTATTTTATACTAATAAACATGCAACATTAAAGGAAATAGGAAGTATAGTATATGACTATTATAAATTTATAAAATATATTTATTATTATTATTATATTTATAGACAGGCAACATATATGCTGATGCGTCTATGTCATAGTGTTGAAAATTATAAGTTCCTAGATTCATTTTATAGATTCCACAGTTCACAGTTTTTACAGTCACTCATTGTTATTTATTTAAATTAAATATTGCACTAAATCATTATTATAAGATTAAAATTAGGGTTATTTATCATTGCTTTTTAAACCAGTTGTCTAGTCTATTTTTAAAGGAGTGGCAGGTAATTTAATTCATATATATTTATAATATTAAAGCTAATTATGTACCCTGGAAAATGGGACGTGCCCTTGTGTGGGACGCTACTTGCGTAGACACTTTGGCTCCGTCCCACCTCCAGAGTACGTGTAGGAAGGCCGGTGGGGCGGCTGAAGCGGCTGAGGGCCTTAAGGCCCACAAATACAGGGACATCGGCAACCAATACAACTTTGTTGCATTTGGTGTAGAGACCCTTGGTCCTTGGGGCCCTGGAGCTTGGTCACTGTTCCGAGAGCTGTCCAAGCGTTGGCGGACCCAAGGGCTGGCGGCTATCTTGCCCAAAGGATCAGCATAGCGATCCAGCGGGGTAACGCCGCCAGCATCCTTGGTACCCTACCACACGGGCCTAATCTAAGACATTTAATTATTTTTTTGTGTACATTATCAAATTAATTATTTCTACATTTCTTTTCTATTGCTCTTGTTTCTGTAATTGTTTGTGTATAAATAATTTTAAGTTGTAAATTTATAGTTAATTATGTACCTATGCATACAAATATATGCATAAACATTTCTCATGAAAACTCGTAGCTACCTACCAAAACCGTTAATTCAATAACGCTCTATATTACAGCTCTGAATGGTTAAATACGTTAAAATTTTCACGTAATAAACATATCAAAATACCGCACTTTTGTCTTAACTACATCATTAGAGAAATTTACAACAATTGCAAAGACTTCAAACGGCGCCCTTTATGTAGAATAACCGTGTTAATTAATTTTTAATCAGAATCTAAGGCGTCGTTGAACGAGCCGGCCGAAGATTGAGTTTGAATTTTATGAAACTTCATCTCGTTGGAAATGCCTTTTATATTCGCGCGAAGATCTTTGATCAAGGGTTATGGGATGCGAGTGAAAATTCTGCACTCCCTTTAATACGTGGTAATACCCGGGACTGAAAAGTTTTGCCGAATTACAGGTTCTTTCACTTTACGAAGAGATCCATTTACTTGGACTTGGACAGGGGCGTTATTCTTATATTTCTATATTATTCGCGTTTTTAGGGATCCGTACCAAAACGGTAAAAAATAAACCCATAAAGTGATACTTGGGTATGTCCGTGCGTCTGAATGTCACAGCTGTTCTCAGGAACTACGAATGCTTTCAACTTGTTTGGAATATGTATGATATACTTACTTGTTATGTTACAAGCCGGTTGCTTTAGGTTTATGTGGTAAAAAGGATAAATAGTTTTTTTTTCATTAATAAAGTATTATAATAACTTGTTTTACTTGCACAAGAGGGGCGTTAAGAAACATTATTCGCATTTTTAGGGATCCGTACCAAAACGGTAAAAGTAAATCTATAAGGTGATGTTTGGGTATGACCGTGCGTCTGAATGTCACAGCTGTTTTTTAATAATAATAATAAATTATTTATTTCAGGTAAATACCCATACAAAAGTAATAATAACAAATGAATCAATGAAACAATGAAGGTCATAATCTATTATACTTATTCTAAATAAAAATTATAAAATTAAAATCTTGTTAAAAAAAGTTTTTCTCAGAAATTACTTATTATTACTTATTATGTTATAAGCCGGTTGCTTTAGGTTTAAGTGGTAAAAAAATAATTAAAATTAATAAAAGTATTATAAAAACTTGTAGGTACTTGTAGAGGTACTATAAAATTCCATGGTTCACTGTCTCCCATAAGAATACCTTGCGTTTTACGAAACGTCTTAGGTTATTTTAGAAATAAGTAAAATAACAAGTCATTACCAAACTTCATTTGAAAGGGTTAGTCCATCTAGTTCTACTATTAGTTCTACGATAGAACAAAATGGACTAAAAAAATCCAGACTGTTCTACTGCTCATTGCGATAGAACAAACTGGACAAAAAAAATCCATTTAGTTCAACCAATACAGTAAGTGGATAGCAAATTTGGGATACTTTTTGTAGTAATTTTTTTACATCTTAAAGGTAGATAAGGCATTGGTCTATAAGTATTACTTTTTACAAAATCCAAGAGTACGAATTAGATTCGTTAAGTTTTCTTCCAAGACATAGTAAAGATATATTAACTAACCTAATGAATCTTTGACCATAAAATCTGTAATTTTCAAGTCCCATAAAAGCCGGACAATCATTGCATCAACTTGCTAATAAGAAAACTTTAGTCTGTCAAGGAAATTTTATTAGCTTAATCCCCTAAGAGCTAATAAAACCCATTGCACCCTTTACTATAAAAGAGACATTTGTGCCGGTCCGAGTAGTACCAATTTCAGTTAATGGACTCATTAACCCAAAAATTGTTGCTTCACCTTAATAGTTAATCTGTAGAAGGTATGAGGGTTGATATACAATTTATCTGGAAATTGACACTTTACATTTATTTTATTTATTTTTGGCAAATTCTTACCTAAATTCTTCACATAAGTATTTTCTATTTGATTTTTAGTTTTTTAATTTTAATTTTTTTACCCACTACACTATCGCTCCCACTAACTTCTTGGATAAAAAAACAGCGCTGCATATTTGGTACCCAATTATGTCAGCATTTGCTGGATTCCCCCCTTTTGCCAAATATACATAGTGCTTTGTGATCTGTTTGTTCTCTATTTGTGCAATAAAGTGTATTTTACTTTACTTTACATTTAGTTAGTGTCGTCAAATAATTCATCTTCAGAATTCACTGAGAAAAAACCTAATACTTTTCTCGATGAAAAATAATACTCGGTAAGTCCCGTTCGTCATATACCCACACAATGTATCTACTTAATTTACATTAAAACACAGTTTTCCGAAGTCCAAAACAAATCTAATTCATCATCATCATCAGCCCATGTCGTCCCACTGCAGGGTATAAGCCTCCTCTCTTTTGTGCCACCCTATACGATCCTGTGCTAGTCACATCCAGGTCTTCGATGCGACTTTGGTGATATCATCCGCCCATCTGGCTGCTGGACGACCTACTCCTCTTTAAAGAAATCTAATTAATTATATATAATTTCAGATAAATATTTGTTCGCAACAGAACACTAGATTGTATTCAAACTTCAATATGCGACTTTAAAAGGGTAAAAAATAGCAGCTTCCTGTTCGACCTTAACCACCTATAGTGGAACACGTTTCTTTATAATTTGTTCTAAAATAATTAATGTTATCGCCTCTATAAGGTTATTTAAACGTGTGTGGTGTTCAGCATCATGTGCTTCAATCAGCGCCGCAGTGCTAAAAGCGCCACGGCAACAGGCTGACGCAGTCCCCTTTTTCCGGTGCTGCACGCCACCTTCATCAAACTTAGTTACTTTTGCTTATTTATTTGTTTTTTGTAATATATTTGTTTAATATTATTGTTGTCTTCTGTACCTAGTTGTTTGTATGTGTGTGTTGAAAATAAATAATCTTTCTTTCTTCAATAAAGTGCTAGAAATCAAATATTCATGTTTCCTTACAAGCGAAATTACCAGCCGCTCTAAACATTGTGAGGAACAGTATTATAACAAAATATTCTCAGATTTCCTATAAATAACAATGAGTATGTTAGTGTCTGTCCTGTCAAGGTAGGTAAGGTATAATAGTACTTATGAGTAAGTACCTATTTATTCAAACTCCAGCATCCGTCACAATGCACTCATTTGCGTGAAATCTCATTATGAATATAGTAGTTAAGTCGCTCACAATACATTTTAAAACAAGGTGTCTCAAACTAAAAAATTATAGGTCGAAAAAGAACAGATCCTCCTATTTATATAAAATTACTGTGTACACAAAAGAATTTGAAATTCCGATTTCTGTGATGCACATAGATAACTAACTACGAATTAATTTAGATATGTTGTCGATATAATTACAGTTTCTTAAAACATGAAAAGGCTCGATTGACCTTTGGCTTTGCGGGTTCATTCCAAAAGAGCTGCCTGCTTTCTATTTTCGCTTCGCTTGGCATATGTAGTAGTATATTTTAGTAGTGGTAGATCCTAATGTGAAGGATCGCCTGGGGTGGTACCACCCTCTTATCTATTTCTGCCGAGAAGCAGAAATGCTTGCATTTCTGTGTTTCGGTTTGAAGGGTAAGAGAGCCAGCGTAATTTCCGGCACATGAGGCAATCCATCTTAGTCCTCAAGGTTAGCAGCGCATTAAAAACCCTACAATATTAATCTATGGGCGACGGTGACCACTTAACATCACGTGGCCCGTTTGTTCGTCTGCTCTCCTTATTTAATAATAATAATTAAAAAAAAGATGTATATACTTACTTGGTAAATGACTGCGTCGATTGTCCAGTAGATTGTGAGTTTTAATAATTTTTTGTAAATTTTATAGAATTCAAGGAAAGTTTTTTGATTCGAATTTTAAGGTGATATAAATATTATTGTACTGCGTGGTAGTCTGGGGAGCTTTTCTTTCAAATTTACGTTTAGTCCTAAGAAAAAACAGAGATGTTAAGTTATTGTTCCTTCATTTTCTGAAAGAGACTACAGTCCCCATAGCACAGGGTATCCTAGTGTGGGGACTATAGCTCATACAACTTCTGATTGTTTTGTTTATTGGTGCACAATACATTATTATTTATTTATTTATTTATTATGTGATGTGCAAAGTCAACCTGGGAAGATACCTATTTCTATTATTACTGCCACTTGTATCCTGTCCATCCACAACAATTTGATTCTACTAATTGTAAATGAAAAAAAGTGAGTATGTATGTTGTTACTTCTTCACGACAGTTTTGTACGATTTTGATACAACTTGGCAGAAGAACGTAAGATACTTATCATCCCTATTAAGCATATAATTCCTGAATGATAATGTTCTCAAATTCTACACGGACGAAGTCGCGGGCAACAGCTAGTAAATTTCTATTATCTTAGCTCAGTAAATAATGGAGCTTGAGAAAGGGGCGAGCGACTGAGTCTGCCTAGGGCGACCAAGAATCCTAATCCGCCTCTGATAGTGAGGTGGGATATACAAAAAGTTAGTTGTTCACCATATTTAAAAAAATCATTTGAACGAGGTGAGATGTCTATGGGCGACGGTGAGCACTTACCATCAGGTGGCCTGTTTGCTCGTCTGCAACCCTTAAACAATGAAAAATAATTCGTCGTTTGTCCCACCTTGTACATGAGTTAAGTCCCCAACAATACACTTAAATATAATTAAAGTTGAAACACAAGTGCAGCCGCGGTTACGGCCGCCTTGCGCCATTGTTACGTTCACCGTATTGTTTAATCGCTGCCTCGCCCTAAAAAGATTTAATGTCTAAACGGAATAAAATACAGACTTCAAAATTTCACACAATATTATTATTATATTTTATTTATTTGTTTTTGCCCACCTTTCCGGATACATGCGTGGGCAAAGATCGCCATGCACTGGGTGCCACAAGACGGACAGCGGCGCCGAGGCAGGCCCAGGCGTAGGTGGAAGGACGATATCGACCACTTCCAAAAAGGATGGTATAAGGACGCCGAGGATAGGGAAAAATGGAAAGGAGGAGGGGAGACCTTTGCCCAGGAGTGGGACAGCCTATAGGCTATTATAAAAATAAAATTTATTTGTCAGTTTTACAGCATAATACACATAAAATATATAAATCAAACAATTAAAAATCTATAGATGCCAGTTACGAAACCAAACTGTTACAAAGCTATTAAAAAAAGGTAATTGAGCAAATAGTTACAAAATGAAAGAGAAAATATTAAAAATAAAATAAAACAGAAAATAAAGAAAATAAAACAGGTTTTACGATACGTTTGAGTGCGAACGGTGCGTGTGTGTGTGTGTGTGTTTGTGATGTGTGTGAGCGATGAGGATAATGGTAGTGAGTTTGGGAGAGAGAATATGTATTCTCTTAACCTAAATTTGTCGTCCAAAACACCCAAGTTGTTTTCAAGTTCATTTGCTGCACACTGAGAAAAATAACCAACCAAACAACTTCTATTATTTCTGAAAAAACAATTCATCAGTATAGTGATTTCAATTTAGCAAAAGTGGTTTACTACATATAAATGTATCACTTATTGCCAAAAACGAAGCGTGTTTAGAAGGATTTGGCTTTCTTTTTCTTTCTTTTTTTCTTTTTAAGAGGAGAGGAGACGAGACGAGACGAGACCAGTTAAAAGTTTCTTCGTTGAAACTTTCACTTTCATCCGCTTACCTATAGAAATAAGTTCAATGATAAAAACAATTGGGTATTTGACTTTAAAAAAAATATTCCATTATTCTACTTGCATGGACATCCTGAAGAAGGATCTAATTTTTTTTAATATTTCAACTAACATCAGAGATATTGATGGTTGCACGTGTTACATTTATTGTGACTTAACACCACAGAAATCAGACTACTAGCGCCCTCTAGGGTAAATTCCAAAATCCTTGCCTAACCCCTTCTTGATAATTATAATTATCTTAATAACAATACTATTTTAACACTGGTTTGATAGCATAATTTACACGTGCTGTAAGACCCAGAGCTTGACCAGGGACGCGTAAATCCAGCAGTTTTACTACCACATAAATTTGAGGATGGCCTGTAATCGGTGTGCTGGCATTTTACGAGCTTCTGTGAGTGACACGTGTTCCGTCAGTGTTAATGAAATACTTCATGGCTGTGTCACTGAGATAGTTTATGAACCGGCGATAAAAATCAAGTTGTAATGTGAAGGTAGGTGAAGAAAAATATTGTGAGGAACTAAAAGGTATTGTGTCTTAGGAAATAAAAGGTTTTTTTTGATCATATAAGAAGAGAATACGAGCAAACGGGTCACCTGATGGTAAAGTGGTCACCGTCGCCCAAAGACATCTCACCGCACTATAATGTTATTAGAGGATTTTAGTTGCGCTGTTAATCTTGTGGACTTAGACGAATACAGTCCTCATGGTTAGTAGCGTATGAAAAAAAAACCTTATTAAGAAGCCTATTTGCTCGTATGTCTCCTTATACAATTAAAAAACGAATTCACTGAGTTTATAAAGTTTTCTAAAATTGACTGCAATGGAATCATTAAAATATCTAAGCAAGAAAATACATTTTTAATTTTATTTTTTATTAATTAAATAAGGAAAGTAGACGAGCAAACGGGCCACCTGATGGTAAGTGGTCACCGTCGCGAATAGACATCTCACCTCACTGTATTAATATTAGAGGGTTTTTGACTTAGAAGGATTGCCTCATGTGCCGGTAATTACGCTGACTCTCTTACCATTCAAACCGAAACACAGCAATATAAGCATTACAAATAAACCTAATCTCCATACAAAACTAAAACGCGGTAACAATATTTTCACCGGACTTCGCATATACCTTTATACAAGTTCCTACCACACATCGGATAGCTGTCCCTAGGGCCTACCACATTACCTAAAGGAATATCTTTACTTTCCTACTTTTACTTACTTCCAACAAGTCAACCTCTGCATTACCTGTCAGTCAATCAACGTATACTTACGATATTAGTGTTCACTGATAAGTACTTACTTACTCCGGAAAGTTGAACGAGAAAAAAAAACACCATTCCTTATATTAAGCTTTATTATTGTTATTTTTTTCTTTCTTAAAAAAATTTTCTGTTTTATATTTTTCCATGTTCTGTTACATGTTCATTTGCTAACTGGTTGCTCACTAATTTTATTTAGTTTAATATAACATATGCTTAAGTTCATACTGGTGTATAGACTATGAATCCTTTGTAATCTTACCGCACAAATAAAATATTCTTATTCTTATAAATTAATCTGAATCTGAATCGAGTTTTAAAAGACTAGCTTTACCTAAAGGCTAAAATTGCACCATATCCTCGGGTTTCCACGAAATTCTTATGTACTTTACACGCATTTAACTTAGTCTGGCAGAGAAACTTTCTTAGTTCAGTCTTGTTTGAACTAAAAATAAGTTAAGTTTAAGTTAAAAAACAGTACATATTCACCACTTAGGCAGCAGACACATTATATTACAGAGTTCAACTTTGAAACTTACAGTAAAGCTTTCTAAAGTAAACGTGTAGAACTACTTTATGTAACTTATATCTTAAACTGTACTTTAAACTAAAATTATGTAGTTAATTGATAAAACTATTGGATACTTACTTTTTATCTGACCAGTGAATATCCTAAAAACATGATTAAGTAAGTAATTTATGTATATTTATAGCAACTCATGATAGCCACTTTGGTATGTCACCATCTTTAATATTAATGCTATTATTGAATTCAGCGTGATTTCATTTCTAAGATAGAAATTAATTTATAACACAAAAGAACCTACAGATTATAGAGATTAGGTCAGATCTGTAGTAAATCATTAATTATCAAAGGCACCGCCTTTGACTACCCAATCCGAGCTTAATGCTCATAAACCCGGTTCTAATTAATTGGCAACACTGGGGGAAAAGATAACCTGGCTAATTCTTACAATTAAATCTTCATCGCCTAAGCCGAAAATGCAGCGTGAAACAAAATTGTGGGTAGGTATGTATACGTACAACAATTCATAATATTATATTTAAGTAGAAGTAGAAAATGATAATGAAATCTGATTCTATGGAATTTATTTCTTAGAATTAAAAAGATATAAGTACAGGAGAATTAGATCCAAAAGCCTGCTGATATATTTTGGCATAAACGAATTGAATTGAATTGGATCCCGGTGACCAAATTATACTTCTTCACAGTTTGATTCATTTCGATATTCGTCCTTTTTCTTTACCACAAAGCTTGGCCTTTTATTTATTATCTGGAAAATATTTTGTTTCCACTATAATTTAACTGATGGAACTACTTTTACTAACATAAATTAGGGATTACAATACTCTAAATTAAAAACCTATCTTTATTAGTAATTCTTATGTATTTTTTTCAGTAAAGAAATTGATGTTTTTGTTTTGTTACTTTTAATATTTATTTTGCTAATTTATTATGATTGATTATTTTATTGATGATAATCACTGATCGGTGTATGTAGGGCTCTTTCGGGTCAATGTCCTCAAAGGTTATATTAATATATGATTTCGGGATCCCGTTTTAAGTTATCGAGCAAATGTTGTAAATTACTTTTATAAACCTCGCTCTTACTCGACGGATTACGATTTTTTAAAAATTGTGAACTTACGAAGAAGTTAAAACACTACCAAAGGTACACTAGCGCTATGAATCTTAAAAAAATTTATTTCGCCACCAATCTTAAATGTGTATTAAAACAAATATAACGTTACAAATCTAAATAATATATTTATTCAATCCCGGAAATCCCGGGATTATTGGGCATACTTATCCATATTATGACCGTATGTGGCAAGTACCAAAAACAGCCCTACCTACTCCGATCATAGATGATAATTTACGATTGATTGATTTATTAATTGAACGAAAATTTGTACGCTTTCGGGCAGAATATGGTGATACTGAATCACAATGTAACATCTGCATTACCCATATTTACAAATAAATTATATTTCTATTTCTCGGTGACGATAAGTCTAAAGAAAACTTGTCATCAATACTTAAGTATATCAAAAAGTATAAGACTAAATAAATACCTAATACTTATTGGTGACTTATTTCTTGCATCTGAACGCACTTGGCAAACGAATGGTATTTTAATTTCGCTCCACCCTCATAAAAACGGCAAAGAAATGCTTGCTGGTGGCAACGGTCGTTGGTTCTCTTTTTTACCTTAATTGCTTTTCACTTTACGGAGTATTGGAGCACCGCCATTTATTCTTTGTCTGTTGGAAAAAATACATTCAAGTTTTAATATTTGCGTTTGCAAGATGAAGAAAGCTAGAATCTGAATGGAGAAATGTGAAAGTATAAGTATACCTACTTTTGAGCGCCGGTGGCACAGTGGCTAGAACACCGGACTCCCATACGGAGAGGTCCGGGTTCGAAACCGTGCAGTGTCATGTATCAGTGAGTTTTTCGGATTTTTTCGAAGACTTATGTTCATTTACCGACTGCTATAACGGTGAAGGAAAACATCGTTATGAAACCTGCACACTGAGATGATCAGTGTGTATAATGGGGTAGGCACAAAAGATCCTCAAGGGCCGAAGTGCAGCTGGGGTTATTCCCGGCCCCCAATCATAAGATAAGATAAGATACCTACCTAATCGAATTGCTATTTTTTTTCCATGATATAAAGCAATGTACTACTATGGGGGTGCGCACACGGCACCAACTCAACCTTTTAATTGACACAATCGAGATATAGTTGGTAGTTGTAGTTGGACCCTAAGTATTTTTTTATATTTTTGAAGTGAAAACTTCTTTAAGCGCACCTTGCGCTCTTTCTGAACAGTGAACCAAACTGAACCGTCACGCTCGAGTCGGTGACGCTGAATTGGGTATACTCGGCTCCATTCTACATCAAGCGCGCTCGGGTCGGTGACGCGGAATCGGGTATACTCGGCTCTAGTCGTCATCAGCTGTCACCAGCCACGTTTACTGTCTAACAAGGAGTGCATCGTTTCAAGAATTACGTTTTTATTATTACCAATTCGTGCTTTGCGTGTTTTTTTTGGAAGTTTTCACTTCTATCGTGTGGTCATAAGCACACACCCTCTTTTTATTTTCACGATTGTCTTTTGTTGGTGTGGCAGTTAGGAAGAAAAATCCTGTGGCAGGATGGTGTGACGGTTAGTCTTACCCCGGATTATCTTCCACTACAATATGTCTTTTAGTTACTTTTATAATGAAAATCGTTTTTTCAATCCCCAACAAACATTGTGCTCTAGACTTTCTTTATTTGTTTAAAATGTTACAATTCCAAATGTGAATAGCAACTTGCGAAAAGCAACTTCAAAGAAAATCTAAACTAAACATTCGCAATAGGTTGCCGGCTGAGAAATTCAAGCTTTGTGGTGAAAATGCCTTTATGTACTCGCAGTAGAAACTTTTGGATTATTCTGTAATCATGCGACAATTTGGTGTTCAATTTAATTGTAAACATATGTTCAATAAACTACAAAAGACGACAAACATATTAATAGATACTTACTTACTTACTCCGCTGGCGCAGCGACCCGAAGTGGATCTTGGCCTCCGATACCAAAGAGCGCCTATAATAGATAAATAAATAAAATTTTACACACTAAACTCATTACGTTCTTCAATTAATGAACACTTAACTTCCCACACTCACACACCCACTCACCCTACACTACAGATGCACACTTACATTATTACACACTCCCACACAACCTAACACACCCCCACCCATACTCACTCTAACCATTATCTTTACTAAATTCCTTTATTATTAATTTTTCCAAATTCCTTTTAGGTTTAGAATATAATTTGTAATTTGCTTGCACAGAAAGTGCGACGGAATCCCGACTTCCAAGATACAGGTTTTCGACCTAGTTTGTAAGTCGGAGGTCCTTTTTTGTGCACAATATAAGTAAATAAACTTTTTCATTTATTTTTTCAAATAAATAAACGAACTGCCTATTTATTTAGAATAGTACCCATGACGTTTTATGGTTTGGATGTTGTCAATTTCTTAAGTCGGGACGACTTCATGCGATGCGTCCCATAAACTGAGACATCTACTTCTCTAAAACTACACAACTTTCAAATACCAAGTCAATCGTTATAACACACCAAACTGGGTAAGCAAATACTTGCTTGTTTTTATATTAGGATATACATCCTGACCAGTAATATAAAAACACTGTCAAGAAGTCGCCATTGGTACTTTTATAGTCTGTGTTATGGACTTCGCTATGAAATATTTTCATTTAGGTAATTCCGCAATGTAGCGAGAGTTTTTATGTCTCTGTCTAGGATAAAATGATAAATTTCGAACGATTTCATAATGAAACCTACATTTGAAAAACGAAACGTAGGACCTCCACACAAAGTACTAAAAGTAAAGAGTGCTATTTTACACAGTAAAGAGGACTATTTTAGGAATATAATATGAAAGAGTTTTAAAAGGTAGTCGTAGGCTTACCAATGAACATTCCGAATAAATTATGTAGATTCTTTGACAAGCTTCTATATTATAAAACTGTAAAACAGTATTTTAACACAAGTAGTGACTACCTAGATTTAGCTACTAGATACTAAATAAATAAAAATAAAATAAAAATTTATTGATGCAGACAGTATCTTTTAAATTTTCTCAGATTTCCCTGGCTCCCACACTAGGATTGTGCCCTGTGTTGTGGGGGCCAGTCTCTTCCGATAAATAAATTATGAAAAAACATAAGGCAATACTAAATTAAACAGTTAAGAATGAGTGTATGTGGTGTGTGCGTGAGATGGCGTGTGTGTGATATGTGGTGTGTGTGTGTGTGTGAGAGAGAGAGAGAGAGATATATACTAGATCTACCTAGGCGTAGCTAAGAGTCCTTCCCGTGGGAAAAGAACTTCAATTTTACGGTTTTATACCGTTAGCAACATAGGTGGAGAAAAAGGAATGGCGGCCTTACGTCCCACCGATTCTTTGCTTCTCTTATTTCTGAAAAAATATTCATTTATAACATTTTCTTTGACTTTGACATTTTCAGTGACTGCTGTAATGAATGCCTAGTTTATAAGTCGTAAGAAAGACAATAATTTTCTCAAAACTTAACCAAGAGCCTAATAGTAAATAGGCAAGGCTATACTCCCACTTTGACCGTTCTTTCACGTTCAACTATCTTCTAATATGTAAATATAGCGTAAACAAATACTATATCTACCTTTAATAAATAAACATACATAAACCCTCACGTCCAAATCCCCGAGGGGGTAGACAGAGGACCACCAATAAATCACAGGTAGTTCCCACTTTTCGCCGTAAGATTTGGTGGACAATCGTATATATGGCAACCTACCGCCGTCTACCTTTGTCTTAAGAAAAAAATTATCAGTGCATACAAACTACATAAATAACAGAATTTTATCTTATTATCTTTCTGTTGATTCAGCCATCCGTGTAGTTATTCCGGCGGAGAAACTTGCCCTCTGGTCAGTTGCTAACTGCTGACGAGATCGCTTCCGGCACCAATTAACATCGCTTTCATATCTTGGGAACCACTATGAATGCTGTTTTTAATTGGAAAACTTCTGCAATTGATAGTCAAGTATGATATTTCAGCAATTTGTCCCAGCAGTCCTGTCAGGAAGATAGATTTTACTAGATTGTATAATGTCTACGAATCCACTACATCACCTACTCTAGTCTACCCAGCTGTAACCATGGTGCATAAAACTGCCGAAATTTTGGGAACTCAGAAAACACAAATCGTGGTGGAATAATAACGAAAGTTTTAAAAGTTATTATTTTTTGTAAGTTTTCTCGATATATATTAATTGTTATTTTTTATATTAAAATATTGTGACACCACATGAACTTAGTAAGTAATTACATAGGCCCGAAGACGTGCGACCAAAATCCCGACACGCACGGTCGAGTGGGTTAGTAAATATGGTTACAGTTTGTAAGACTGTACATATATATGTACATAGCCATCAGCGCCAAAATGGCGGAAACCAATGGCTTAATTAGGGTTCCGTACCAAAATGGTAAAAAAGGAACCCTTATTGTGAGACTTCGGTGTCCGTCCGTCCGTCTCTATGTCACAACTGTTGCCGGTAAAAATAAAAATCCGAAACATTAATTATTTCTAAGAATATATTTTTTCTAAACAAACAAACAAATTTTTTTAAAACGGAAACTTCGTCGTCAGAACTCGCACTTGGCCGGTTTTTAGGGTAGCCAACCCTATTCCAGAGATAATAAATAGATAGACCGTCAGATAGGCAATAATAGTTGGGATTTAGTCAGAACGTGCTGCATCATCAGTACTAGAGATCTACATCGATTTGGTCAGGATTACAGAATAGCCGTCCATTGAAGATAGTAATACAGATTATACAGAACAATGTTTGGTTACAGAAATTGTTGGTCACCGTCATACGTCATACTGGTGGAACAACTGGTAGTACCATTGTTTGGGGAGTCGTTTTTTTTTTGGGATAGAACAAAAGTAATAATATATGTATAATATAAAAATATACACTGGGACGCAAAAATATCGGGTCACTTAAAAAAAACTATGATATTGAGATTGAATCCTGAAATTGTAGTATGTTGAAGATGACTTAAAAAGTACACTATTTAATTTTAATTTAAAAAAAAATAAAAAACGTAATTCTATATTAAATACGATAGTAAGGAGTTCACTTTTGAAATTATGCATAATCCGACGCCAATGACGCTTTGATGTGGTTTGGATTTTTTATATACCCTGACCAGGAATACAAAAACCATGTCAAGAGGGCCACTAGTACTAGTATAGTCTGAGTAATGGAATTCGCTGTGAAAAAAATTGTTCCATTTAATTCCGCTATATGGCGAGGGTATTTTCTGAATAAGGTATGTTTCTACAACTTTTGGACGGGCTGCGGCTTGTATCCTTAGTAAACATACAAATAATTATTTTTCTTGTCATCGGAGAGCAGACGAGCAAACGGGCCATCTGATGGTAAGTGGTCACCGTCGCCCATAGACATCATAATATTATTAGAGGGTTTTCGATGCGCTGCTTTCCTTGAGGACTTTTTTTTTATTATTATTATTAATGGAAAATAAAAAAAAAACTCCTCAAAAAAAAAGTAGCAATGCTCGCATTGCTATGTTTCGGTTTGAAGGGTAAGAGAGCCAGCGTAATTACCGACACACGAGGCTCACCATTCTCACCATCCTTGAGGACAATACAATACAATACAAATATACTTTATTGCACACCCGGGACAAAAACAAAACATACAACATAAAGAGAGGTACAATACAATGTGCAGAAGGCGGCCTTATATAGGCCTTATATAGGCGGGCTTAGGACTTAGATGGTGAGAATGGTGAGGCTCGTGTGCCGGTAATTACGCTGGCTCTCTTACCCTTCAAACCGAAACATAGCAATGCGAGCATTGCTACTTTGCGGCAGAAATAGGTAACAACCCAGGTGATTCTACACATTGGGATTTACCACCTGTGAAATACAGATAATATTATGAAATCGTGTAAAACACAAATATTGGCACGAATAACAATTAACAGTTTAAACGAACGGCTCACAAGTTGGTCTCAAATACGTGACAATTCTGTTATTTGTGTTCACATCGCGTTCCCTGCCACAGACAAGTTTAAATTGAATCCTGAACTGTAACTAAGATAGAGAACCTATTTAGATGACTGTGATTGTGGGTAGTTAGAGGTTTTTGTGAATTTGGGTAACAGAGAAACTTCATTGCTACATAATACGCTGATGAAATTGCTGTTTTTTATGCAGTTTTTTAGAGGCTTCGGCTTTGGTTCACGACAAGGTAACCATGCCCCTCATTAGGGTCACTAAGGGAAGGAATGGAAAGCTCAAGCATTATAAAAGTCAGCTCAAGCTTTAAGAGGTAATTTAACAAAGATAAGTAAGTATTTCATTGTACCAGGTGTGGGCTGACTCAAAGTAACATTGAGCCTCCTATTAAGAAGCCTATTAAGGCCGTATCTTCAAAAAAATTAAGTTTGTTTCAATACAACGATAATTGTGTTTAGTTTGTGCGCTAAACAGCTATTATCTCTGGTTAATGGTTATGTCCGTAGTGTTGGGAAACAAGCCAGGCTTTAATACTACCATTTGAGCCCTTAAGCCCTGGTGTATAAATACATGTAGACTACCCTAAGTAACGTACTAGACAAAAAGTTAAACATCATGAAAGCACTTCATAAACCCAAGACCGGCGTAAACCATGACTAATGTTCTCGTGTGCGTGAGAACGTTTCATTAGGTACCTCATTCAGTACCTCCATATATAGTAACTCTTCATTTAACAACAACAGTAGTAACTGGTATATATTATGTTACTTCCGATATACCCACAGGTATAAGTAATACTCGGAAGGTACGCGAGGTATATACTTAAGTATAAGTATAGTTTTTCTGTGATATTGATGTACGGTGCATATGTATATAGGTATCAAAAAACGGAGGACAAATTGTGGGTGAGACTAGCATAGGACCTGGAATTAGAGGCTTATACCCAGCAGTGGGCAGAAATTGGCTAAAAAGAAGAAGAAACAAGAAGAATTATACAAAATGTTCGTTCATTGAGGGCATTGTTTTGTATTCGCAGAAGCTAAAAAATAGAAATAAATTTCTGATTATCAGAAAATAAAGTACCTGAAACTTTACAACGCCACAGTGTGAACAACTACCAGTGGTTCAACTTAATTGTTGCGACAGAACAACACGCGAAGAGCTGCTGCCATACCCGACCCGTTCCAGTGCTGCGAAAGTCCAAGTTGCGATTGACGCCCATAGCACTGCGTAGCCTAGAAATCAGTGGAACAACTGATAGAGACAGTAAAACTGTGGCATAGCACATTTACCTACTTAAGTAAGCTTATTCCATCCCTGTACACATAAGAACACAAGTTTATCCGGGCGCATTATACCAAGACGCGGAGGAAGCGAGTCCATTTAACTCAATCAGCGTAATGCTCTACGCTTTGTCTCCGACGCCATTATGTGGGGTATTGTAACACATGTTTACTCAAACAAATCTGACACGGGGGAAAATAAAATTATCAAAACAAATACTTATTACGATTATGCCTACTACCTATTTTTCTTTATAAGAGATGTGAGACTAAGATAAACAGTGAGTAACCAAATAAAAAATATACAATCGAATGACAATATCGCATTGATACCATGCAAGTCGTGAAGTAAGAAACACGCACGGGACCATATGTTTTTTCTTGATCCAAGTTACGCCAACCGACGATCAAATAGCACGCGCTCATTGCCTTGTATCGTTTCGATTCAAATGGTTAACGTATTATTTGTAATTTCAATTTATTTTATCTAGTTTATTTTAATCTTAAAAAAATTGTATTCTAAATTCGCGTAATATAAATCTAATGTAAATTGTTTTGCTGAGTTTTCGTCAACGTCCTTCGAGATTTACTGCCTGCATTCACATAAGCTTTCCTGCTTTGCACTCGCTTACTGGATTCCCGGATACGACTGCTAGTGAGGACACTCAACCTCCTACATACAGTACCTACAAAAATAAATTCATCAGTTTTCACATATTGATATGACATTTTGATCGAAGATTTTGAAAGGACGCCTGCTCGAACTAATCAAAAATGAGACTTTCTAAAAAATCGAATCGTAAATAACGCTTCTCTCCATTTCGAATCAAAAAGTAGTCATAGCGCCTTTTACAGGCGTTTCAAAACTGCTAGTCTGCAATCAGTTCGGATAGAGATTTAATATCAAGGGAAAATCAACTGGCGAGTCGGACAAATTACAGGCCTTCGACGTTCGCTGCGCTTGGTGCGAAAAAAAGAGTATCGAATGACTCAACTCTACTATTTCACATCGATGTTTTAAAATTGGCATGTTTCGCATTTTGAATCGAGTGCCTATCTAGGTAGTTACTAGTCTAATTACTACTGTTTATTATCCTAGATTAGCCCGCTATATTTTTTTATATTTATTTATTTCAATGTTTATTATTTAAACAAACAAGACAACCATGGCCAAGGGAAAAAATACAAAAGTTTTTCTACTCTTAAATATGCCAAACTGCATATCGTAATTAGGAGTATTCAATTATGCATTCATTAAATTTTATTCATGTTTATACACGATTAAAATACCTATATAAAGAGTTCATCATCAGTCATTTTAGAAAAAGTTTGGATTTTTTTAGGTTAGAAAATTTTAAGAATTAGGTAACTTAATTTTATTCATGTTTATACACGATTAAAATACCTATATAAAGAGTTCATCATCAAAGTCATTTTAGAAAAAGTTTGGATTTTTTTAGGTTAGAAAATTTTAAGAATTAGGTAACTTAATTTTATTCATGTTTATACACGATTAAAATACCTATATAAAGAGTTCATCATCAAAGTCATTTTAGAAAAAGTTTGGATTTTTTTAGGTTAGCAAATTTTAAGAATTAGGTAACTTAATTTTATTCATGTTTATACACGATTAAAATACCTATATAAAGAGTTCATCATCAAAGTCATTTTAGAAAAAGGTTGGATTTTTTAGGTTAGAAAATTTTAAGAATTAGGTAACTTAATTTTATTCATGTTTATACACGATTAAAATACCTATATAAAGAGTTCATCATCAAAGTCATTTTAGAAAAAGTTTGGATTTTTTTAGGTTATAAAATTTTAAGAATTAGGTAACTTAATTTTATAGTAAAGCTTTAAAATTAAGTTACCTAATTCTTAAAATTTTTTGAAATGACTTTTATTCTACTCCCGTGGACTCTTCATATTATTTTCCTTCATTATTTCGTGATAGGTCAGGAAGAAATTAATTCACGTGAGGCTAAGATCATAATTACAGATTTCTGATTGACTCTATTAGGATGAAACCCTACTTTCGTTTTGTCTTTACAAGAAATAAGTAACTAACCGTCGTTGCACGAAACGTGCTTAAATGCAAGTCTTCATTAAAATACACATTATCCCTTTTCTACGCCATTACTTTTACTAGATACAGATGATACGAGACTTAACACCAGTAAGACCACAAGGAAACAAACTTAACTTTAAGGACCTTTCTTAGATCTCACTGTTACAGTAGCGCATCATTACGAAGTTCACTAAGTTAGAAAAGTTAAAGTTCTAGAATTTTTCGTAAAATCTAGAACTAAAACTAACTTTCTTGATTCCTAGACGGAACAATGTTGCAATTTCATCTTGTTACCCACGTAACTACTCCATATCAGAAGATTAGCTTCGCAGAAGGAGCTTACTTAGACAAGGTTATAACTTCGCTGGAGTCTGTCGCAGATGCTTTGTGGCAGATTGCACTCAATCTCTACGAAGTGCTTAGACTAAGTAATCGAGTGTGGTCCTATTTTGTACAAGGTTCTATGTGATAGTAAGAGTGATTTGCTTTTTACGAGAGCGTTGATTTGTTTATACTACAGAAAGGAGGGAAAATCCTAGAATACCATAATTGTGAAGTGAGATGACCAGGCGTGACGACGACCCCTTAACATCAGGTGGGATTACTCGTCTATTCTTCTTCTTCTTCAGGCTTTATTCATCTACTGCTGGATATAGCCCTCTCCTATATATTTCCATGTAGCCCCATTTGCAGTGCTTCTGAGCCAAGTCACTCCAGCTCTAGCCCTGATGTCGTCTGTCACCTCGCTGCTGGACGTCCCACACTCCTGCTGCTCGTGCGCGGTCTCCACGTGAGTACTCTGTGGGTCCCCCTGTTGTCGGTTCGCCTAGCCACATGTCCCGCCCATTGCTATTTCAGAGTCGCTATGCGTTTAGCTACATCTGTGACCTTTGTGCGCAGCCGGAGGTCTTCGTTTCGCACTTTGTCTCTTCGGGAGACTCCGAGCATAGCTCGCTCCGTTCATCCGCTCGAGCATACTCGTCTATTCTCCTTATACAAAAAAATAAAATGTAAGATTATTTCGTAAGCTTGCAACTATAGAAGAGTCACTTACTAAGCCCGTGTGCTCCATTTTCGACCTCATCGTCACTTACCACCAGGTGAGATCGAGATCAAACGCGGGTTTAGATGTAAATAAAAAAAAATCTCTTTCTAAAAACGAAAAGGTAACAACTCGAGAGTAACAAAAAGTAATGTCAAAGTGGCAAAATTATCTTCATTTCGAGATCGCGTAAATCCCTTAAGTACTCGTACATGAAGATTCGCGAACTCAAACTTGGACATTTAGCGATTCGACGACAGATTTAGCCGTTTTGGCACTTTGTTGTTAGTCATTAGGGCCAACGCACACTGACGGAGTGGAGTGGACTGGAGGCGCGACGCGGATCCCGCTCTTAGGGCTCTTTCAATTTAGATGTTTCGTGTCGGACCGCTACCGCATGTTTACTGTGCCGCAGCAGGGCCGCTACAGGACGACAGCAGTCTAAATTGAAAGCGTATCAGACTGCAAATATTCCACAAAATACGTTACGACCATTCACTGCACTGTAAATAACGAAGTAAGCACGTGCTATTTGCGACGTGACGTTGCCGTCCTGCTGTCGTGCGTGCGCGGTACCGGCGCCGCACTGCGCGCTTGACGCATAAGTTATATGGAAAAAACCAACCGCCCTTGCGCAGTACGACAGTGGCACCGCTCCCGCGCCGCAGCAGTCCAGCAACAAACGCATAATTTGAAAGTATCCTTACGGTTGCGTGGCCGCGCCTGGAGACGCCGCGCGACTCTGTACCATACAGACCGCGTGCCGCCGAGAGCCGCCGCCGTGTGTCGCTGCGTGCCGCCGCGATCTTAGCCGCTTCGCTGCGCCGCGGCCGATTCGCTTGCTACTCGTATTGTAATTCCATTTTGAACCGTGTTTCTGTGTAGTTGAAGTTTAGTTCAAAGACGCCGCGCCGTCACTCCAGCGGTGTGCGTTCGGCCTTAATCTCTAAGACCCCTAACACCTCTTCGAGTTTTATCCTGTCTTAGATTTATCCGAGAGTGATATTTCCTACTACCCAGTATAATACATACGGTGTCATATTATGTTCCTTGACAATATGATAAACTCTACATAGTTTTTTTTTTTTTTATATTGTTTAGCATAACATTTAGGATTATTTGAGATTATTTATATGGTAACGTTCTAATATACAATCCAATTACAGACATGCACAGCACTCACATAAAATCATAGGCTATAATAATAGTTCAGTTTACTGTGGCATGATTTAAGATAATGCACGTATTCATTTTTTGCACATTTTGACCATAAGTCAAAAACTATGGCACATTAAATAAAATAATAAAATCGTTTTTTAAAGTCTCACCATTTTTTACAAATTTGGTACGGAACCCTAATAAAACATTAGGTACATTTTTTCTCACACGAGATTTCTATACAATGACATATTTGGTTGTAGGTTGTATTTAATGATACCTGTATTGCTTTTGACATGAATTGAAATGAATGTCTTACGTTAGGTTATGGCGGTAATCCAAGAAAAATTGTAAAACGAAAAATAATGTACTTTAAGAAATATATGCTCAACCCCCCCCCCCCCCCCCCCCCCCCCCTATTAATGAAATTATTTAGTTAATTTTACCGTCAGTTGCACAAATAATTAAAATACACACAGAAATCGGACTACTAGCTCCGTCTCCTCTAGAACAATGGCGTGAACACACTGACAGCGAGCCACGGAATCGATCTTTAGGTTATATATTTTCATACATTTGACATTTCAGTGCGCGACTTATGTATGGGGAAACGCTCAAATCACATACGCGTGGCAGACGCGGTTTCTTTATAAAACTTCTCTAGCGAGTGAATTTCAAAATCTTTGAAAATACATGATAACCCAAGGATAAAAAATCCTTTCTACGCTATAGCTCTAAATAAAGATGACACGATATTCCTGATGCCTCATGGTATTTTACTATAAGTAATTAATTTCGGACAAGTTTTTATTTTTTTTCAAAATACATACCTACTCCGAAAATCATGTAGTGTCCGAAGCTCGATAGAATTTACTCCCGTATGTAGGTCTGAACTCAGTGGTCTCAAAAAGTTAACTACTCCTCGTACTTCAGCTTGATATAGAGTGTTACTGCAATCTTTATGTGGGATCCTGGCGAATCTCTCGCACTTGGGAGCACGCTTGTTAGTAAAGGTATTACTTACATTATGCCCGTTGCACACGATGAAAAGTACTTGCGCAATTGCGCATCTCGTGAGATTGTCTTTCTCTGTTTCTTTGTTTGTAATGATCTGTGATCGGAGTAGGTAGAGCTCTTTCAGGTCAATGTCCTCAAAGGTTATATTAATATGGATATGATTTCGGGATCCCGTTTTAAGTTATCGAGCAAATGTTGTAAATTACTTTTATAAACCTCGCCCTTACTCGGCGGATTACGATTTTTTTTAAAATTGTGTACTTACGAAGAAGTTAAAACACTACCATAGTTACACTAGCGCCATGAATCTTAAAAAAAAATATTTCGCCACCAATCTTAAATGTGTATCAAAACAAATATAACGTTAAAAATCTAAATAATATATTTATTCAATCCCGGAAATCCCGGGATTATTGGGCATATTATGACCGTATGTGGCAAGTACCAAAAACAGCTCTACCTACTCCGATCACTGGTAATGACTAATGATTAAAGAGCGGATTTGTAGTTTTTTTGCGTTTATTGGATTTATGTGCTAGTGAAATAAAAAAGGAAAATAAATGTTATTCTCTTAAGGAGTATTATACCACAAACATATACTACCTATTTACTACTGTGCACTATGCGATAGAACAAAATGGACAAAAAATATACGGACAGTTCTACTGTTCAGTATGACATAATGGACAAAAAATATACGGACAGTTCTACTGTTCAGTATGACATAATGGACAAAAAATATACGGACAGTTCTACTGTTCAGTATGACATAATGGACAAAAAATATACGGACAGTTCTACTGTTCAGTACGACATAATGGACAAAAAATATACGGACAGTTCTACTGTTCAGTATGACATAATGGACAAAAAATATACGGACAGTTCTACTGTTCAGTATGACATAATGGACAAAAAATATACGGACAGTTCTACTGTTCAGTATGACATAATGGACAAAAAATATACGGACAGTTCTACTGTTCAGTATGACATAATGGACACGCTCTTTATAATCCTATGTGTTTTACTATACATTTATAAGGAAAAGGAATTAAAAATGATTTTACTATTTATCAAAAAACAAATTACGATGGGATTTTGTTCACCAATATGATGTGTAATTTTCGGGGCATACTATAGGATAGAATGTTCATGCTAGAGAAAAAGGTCAAATTACATACCAATCAAATTGTAATAAATTATACCCTGGGTCGCTAGTTAGAGAATAGTCCACATGAACCTGAATCCTGAACAGTAGAACTAAGTGGATTTTATTGTCCATTTTGTTCTACCGTAGAACTAATAGTAGAACAAGATGGACTAACCCGTGTAAAATGTTACTTACGCAGTCACTTGCACGGACCGCATGAAAATTTGCACATCCGTATTCACCTTTTGATAACAAATTGTAATAAAAAGCACTGAAAAATAATGAAGGGGTAATTGAAATTGTAACTTTTACCGGCAACGTTGCAATAAAGCGCCATGATATATCCCAGACTTTTATTGCTACCATAATGCGATGAAAAATTCACGAAGAGAATTGCTTTTAAGAGAGAAAAGGAAATATCTTCACACTTGCTTCAACAGACAGTTGAGAAATTACTATTCTACAACCAAGTTCCGTCAGAGAATAAAAGATCCTTATCAAGCGGAGAAAGGATGGCTATCCTTTGCTTAGTCGATTCAATTTGCATGAGAATCCAAATTTATTTTTAATTTTCCTTTGGGTTAGGTTAGGAGTTAATATCTGAGTAGTTGAAGTCTCAGCTGTAATAATAGTGGGTGTTAATACGAGCAATGTGGATATTTCAATAAGGGGTAAAGATACCGTGAATATAAACAACGTACGTTGGTACATGAAAGTATTGTAAATTCCTTGAAATTCGATTTAATTATAAAATCTGAAAAGTATAGAAAAATGAAAGAAATAGGTGCACAGACAGACGGACTCGCTGGGGACTTTGTTTTATACTACTGAAAAATTTTTTTTATTTTATTTTATTCGTTTACAAAATATTAATTAACATTTCATAATTAATATTTTGTAAAGGAATAATTTTCTTCAATTATCAAAAAAAAATCAAAAATTAGAATTTAAAATTACAAGTTAATCAGATTATATAACTATTATAAATTTATAAAATATATTAATATATACATTTATATATCTAGGTATATTTATTTAATATATATTTATAATATTAAAGCTAGTTATGAGCATATATGCATTATTAAAATAAATAAGGCGCAGCTTCAATTACACAAACGTCCCCTAGATAAAATATTTGTACTCAAAAGCGGAGAGGTATCTGCCAAACATTTTTTTTTTATTACAGTGATGAAAAGAAAATTACCCAAAAAAGTGATAACTACATTTTTTCCCCGCTTTCCCCAGGTCCACCTATTTAGTTCACCTGGTGGACCACGGGCAAAAATATTCTTCCGTGGTCCACCAGGTGGACTAAGGTGAACCATAGGAAATTATTATTGACAAAAGAAAACTGTTTCTTTTCTAGCATTGCAGAAGCATTTCTTTCATTGGATGCTGCTTTTTTCGGTCATAATAAATTAAAAGCAAAAACAGGACAAGACAACGCAGATCAAAGAACTTCATTAGGCTGGCAAATTGCGTTGGACCTGCCTTTGATGTAAACCAAAAGAAAAGACAGATGCGAAAATATTGTTTTGACACTTTGAGTGCTAGCCCTTATTTTAGAAAGAAAGAAAGAAATAGATTTATCCAGTTAAAGAACTAGGTCAAAGACACTGACACATTCACACGAATGTCAAGAAATCATGACAAATCTTATTGCGACAGGGTTGCGCAGAGCATAGCTTGTCTATTCCAAACTATTATACCGTGACCCATGTCTAACAATAAATATGTATAATAATTTAATAGATGGAGCGACGATCTGGTGGCTGCACGAGCAAGGTGGCTGGCAGCGACTGGATGAGAAGAGCCGAAGATCGGGCTCAATGGCGCGCCCTGGGAGAGGCCTACGTCCAGCAGTGGACTAGAGTAGGCTGCTGATGAAGATGAATAATTTAATATAATCCAAATCAGCAACTTGATTAGACATATTACAAATTTTATAATTGAGGTTTGCTAAAATTTAAAACACGATTTTAAAATCAAACAATTCGTGAAAAGCGAAAAGAACTTCAGTTTCGTTACAGGTCAAACAATATGCCGTAATGTCACAAAGTTAAATTAAAAAGACGTATACTTTGTTTGGCAGCAGCTTTTACCTTAAGGGCGCTTCAGTTTAAATTAGAACCATTTGCTTATTTAACGAATAAAATCACAAGAGCGCAAAACCAACAAAATAATTCTTGTTAATTTCATTTTGCACCGCTGTGCATAATATCTTTTGGTTTAGTATTTCTTTCTAAATTGGCGATGTTAAATACTGCGATATATAAAATGCTTGCTCTCCTCCTGGCGCAATAAAGAAGCGATAATAGCACAATTTTATTTGGATAACACATTTAGGGGCAAATTATTTTATCCTTATCCGAAGGGAGAGCGTCGAGTGAATTAAATTCCACAAAATTACTGGAATCCTTGGAGTGTAACAATATCCCGTTAAAAGGTTGGTCGGTGTCTTATTAGATTGGGGATTCTTTTTCAGTGTTGTAGGTAGGTAAAGGTAATGTAGGCAACTTAACCCTAAATCCTGTTGACAAAAAACTTCTCTATTTAAAATTAATTTTTCCCTCAAAAGATAACTTTCACTTCGCTATAATGAACGAGAAACTTGATTTTACATACTTATGTATGTAAAAGCAACAGATTATTCTGTTGTTGGATTTAGTTTCTCGTTGTATGCCAAATTAACACAAAGATGGTTATTCTAAACCAGGGGTTCCCAAACTTATTTTGTCTACCGCCCACTTTGAGAATAACTTATTTTTTAGCGCCCCCATTTTTTCCTCTACTTAAAAACGACTATAACTTCAAATTAAATTAATTAATTATTGTGAGCTATATTAGCGGAGATTAAACATTAATTCTAAACGAGACTTTACTATAATTCGCAAGAGTTAACTTGAAACCTGAGCGCAGTCGGTAATACACAACGGCGCTCAGGTTAACTCTTACGGGCTACACCTGCCAATGAGAATGATTATTGAAACGCAACTTTATAGTATTCAGAGTATTTTTATCTCTTAACTAATATTAGTTGATGTTCACAAGTTGTAGTTGAGAGTCGAGCGAGAGCTCATGCAGTCGGTGTCTAAGAGGCCTCTTAGCTAAATGAAAT
The DNA here is from genome assembly GCA_947369225.1 of Hofmannophila pseudospretella. Taxonomy (NCBI): domain Eukaryota; kingdom Metazoa; phylum Arthropoda; class Insecta; order Lepidoptera; family Oecophoridae; genus Hofmannophila; species Hofmannophila pseudospretella. The sequence continues at coordinate 4,297,602 of OX376324.1, forward strand.
TACAAATCACCCCCCAAGCCTCTACACAACGCCCCCATTTTTTTTCTGGGTCTCTTACCGCCCCCCTTTAGGCCTGCAGCGCCCACAAGGGGGCGTTATCGCCCACTTTGGGAAAGGCTGTTCTAAACTAATAAATAAAAACAAATTTTATAATTGTCCTTTTTTTATAAACTTCTGTAATCAATCTAAGAATTAAATATATATACCCTCACCAGAAATATAAAAGCCCTCACCATACAGCGGAATTAAACGGAACTATTCTTTTGCAAGAGCGTCGGTGGCCTAGTGGCTAGGACACCGCACTACTATGCGGGAGGTCCGGGTTCGAAACCATGCCATGTACCAATGAGTTTCTCGGATTATTTCGAAGACTTACGTACATTTACCGACTGCTCTAACGGTGAAGGAAAACATCGTGAGAAAACCTGCATGTCTGAGGAAATGAAAAATGTCCGTGTGTGAAATCCACCAATCAGCACTGGGCCCGCTCTCGTTAGATCATGGCCCGTACCCTGTACCCTCTTGGTCATGGGGAGGCCTGCGCCCCAACAGTGGGGACATTAATGGGCTGATGATGATGATGATTCTTTTTCATAGCGAACTTCATAACTACCGATCGTAACAAGAGGGCTCTTGTAAGGATTTTTACTTTCCCGTTCAGGGTATACATAAATTAGGTAGATTTCTTCAATAAATTAGTTTCTAACAAAACATTACTTATCCACCATGACTTTAGTATATGTATATTGATATTACTTATCACGACCAGTATGAATTTTATTTTTAATCTGACCAGCCGCAGAATACAGATTACTTTTGATATCAGGGTATGCGTTTAAAAGATCTTGCCAATCGTTGTATCGCAAGTAGATCAAATCTACAACCTGTAAAAAAACAATTAGGTTGTTAAGTCGCTGTTTCTTCATCCGTCTTCCAGCACCTCAGAAACTGACTCATTGTCAGTTAAGCGTAGGATTGTATGATTAAGATCACAGAATAATTCTAGAACAGAAACTAGAGTAAAATATAAAACAACTTCAGTTAATTTATATACCCTGGCCATAAAAATAAAAACGCTGTCATGAGAATTATTGCGACAGATATAGGTAAAAGGGAGATACTGCCCAGGCTGACTGTACACAGAGTCATATTTTTACTTAGTAGACGTTTCAAGCTTGAAACTTTTGGGAATATCATTTTAAATGACTTTGAATTGTCCAATGTGTCGAATGATGAACAAAATGAGTTCATTACCGTGCGGGCGTAGTAACTGAATTGATAAGGCGTGTTCGGGAAGAGTCCAGGAATCAGGCCGAAGTATCCGTTCATAGTCAGCACTGATATCATTCTGCTCTCACCACTAAAGCATAAATTATGATAATACAGTAATTATGCAATTTGATTAATTTATAAATAATATTAGCAGCCTATGCAATACCGCAAATTCTGCGAAAATCTAAGAGGTAAATAAACATTATTTGGGAAAATAATATAATAAAGCACAGTGTCACGGATAAGACGGATTGGGAAAAAGGGCAAGCATTTCTTTTTTATATTTTTTGTATATTTTTATATTTTTATCGGGCTATGGACGCCACCATAGCTATGCTATATGACTTTTAACTCATACAAATATAATTTTATACGTACTCTGTATTCGTGTACCATTTTTCCACATCACCGTCATGTATGAAATAAATAACGGGATATATATCTCCTTCCTCCACTATGTACTTTCCTGAAAAAATAAATCTTCGTTAACACGTTGTACGCCATGGCGGCACCAAGGAAGACACATGGATTTTTCTGAAAGGCTAGGTTTATTTGCTATTTTATTAAAGAAAATAAAAGGGAGAAGTCATGTCGATAAGTAAACCTAAACTGAAAACAAATTGTAACACAAACCTGGGAATATTACTATTCTTCTGAGACGAACGACTAGTTGCCTCCGAAAATACTCAGGCATTTGACGGAATACGGCAGCACTCTCCAAGTGGTACATGTAGAGTGCTCCAAGTATGTCCTCACGATGACAAAGCGGTGCTTGCTCTGTTATCTCTGGTAACCAGTTACCTAGAAGAAAAGTTTGAAATTAAGTTTTGCAAAAGACATGATACAATATCTTTTTGACAAGACCATGTTGTTTATTGGTGTGAATTCTTCTTCTTCTAAGTCGTATTCCTCATTGCTGAGGGTCGTGATCATTCTAAGGAATTGATCACATATAACGACTCTCGTGGTAGATTTAATGGGGTGGTTTGCCATTGCCTTCCCTATTTCACACATTGGTTATCTCAGTTTGCAGGTTTCCTCACGATGTTTTCCTTCACCGTTAGGTCAGAGCAGTCAGTAGATGTACATAAGTCCTTCGATAAAACCGAAGAAATCATTGGTACATGACATTCTTCTTATTTAAAACTGTAGAATTTAAATAATGGCATTAATATTCTATACACCGATGCTAAATCGCAATGACATTTCCATACGATTTCTGTACAGGTTACCTACCATTGTTAAAAATTCTATACTTTAAAATCAGACTTGGAAAAAAAAGTGTAGTTACAAAATCCGCAAACAATTATCCATTTACATGGAAATAACAGTAGGTGGCATGGCATGGAAGGGATTAAGGTTGATTGATTTGCCTTCACAGAAGACAGTGGATTTCCAGTCATGTTAATATACGTAAAGAAAAACAACGGATGTTTAATTAATTCACCTCTCTCTCTCTGCCACAGCATTCTTGTGTATTTTATCACAGATTTCAATAGGTTCTCGGACAAACCATTTGTTCTCAAATATGTGACAAGATTTGACACATGGTGGTCATATTTATATAGTTCGTAGTATCTGGTATACATGGCGCTGACCGTTGCACTAGATATCCACATTTCCACCAAGTACAGAACCATGGTGATCACTGTTTTGTAGCATATTTGGATCAGAGTTATTGGTAGAATCTAGAATTAGATTAGAATTGAAGCCTTCTAAGAATGCTGTCGACTGGATTCAAATTACCTTTATTTATATATATTCAGACACGACAGTAACTACACACTTCCAAGTAGCACATACAAAATGAAAGGGCAAGGTATTATATTTCTGTTTGAGAAACAGATAAAAGGGAAGAAAGAATCTTATTTTATAGAACATCTGAGTCTGTAAAATAAATTATGTTACTCTGTAAGATATAAAAAATAATGAACACACTAGCATACAATATGTATATGAGTTAATAGTGATGTTCAAAATTTATAAATTCAGATATTTGTACTTACGCTATCCATGTTAGTATGTGTATGTAAAACCACAATGTAAGTCAGAGCGACAATGTAGTCGGCATGCCAGTGCTTGGCAACTACAAACCACGTCCTCATTACTCCATCTTCCATCTCGAAGAACTGCGTGACACGAGCACAACCTGACATTTAAGGAGTGTTTGTTCAAAATGGGACATAATTACGGTAAATGTTTGGGGTAGCGATGGTAATTAGTTCTTGGCTGTACATAATATATGTGAGGCACTCCATCCAAGTCCTCAAGGTTAGCAGCGCATCGAAAACCTTCTAATAATAATAGGTAAGATGTCTTTAACCGACAATGACCACTTTCCATCAGGTTGACCGTTTGCTCGTTCTACTCTCCTTATTTAATTTTTTTTAAATAACAAAAAAAACATAATGTAGGCACCTCCTTTAATTTCAGATACCTACGCAGAATACGCAGATATTATTTGGAAATAAAATAATAATAATAAATTATACATTACAATCACTTTTATCGCCTTTTTATTCGGGGGGAAACGCTCATGCTTACCTCTTCGCCGCAAGGGGGAAACGAAGAGGTTATGCCGGACTTTTACCGGCCAAAAACCTCCCGGTGTTCCTGCGCATTGCCTGACTACGGAACGCTTGCGTATAACTACCGCGACTTCGCCAGCGGGTGTATTACGGACCCAACTCTGGAGACTCACGTCCACATTCGGCTTGCGGTGGCGTGCCGGAACAAGGGCACGCCAGACCAACTCGAGGACCTGTTATCAGGCAATGGACTGCCCGATGTAGGTACCTCCTTTAATTTCAGATACCTACGCAGAATACGCAGATATTATTTGGAAATAAAATAATAATAATAAATTAATCATTACCATCACGTTTATCGCCTGGCAGAACCCATTCATCATAATTAATTGTATTGTTTACAGCTTGTGGCATCTTATGCACTATTAAATTGTCTTCTAGAAAAGAAAACATATTAGTATGATCCTATCCAGTCCTTAATAGTTAAGGATAAATATTTTATTTCTGTATCTACTAACGATACAAACCAGTATTTGCTCTACACGAAAAGTGTATCCAGCCACAAGTCATACTGTGTAATAATAAAAACACTAGAACAAATTTCAACATAATAGGTGTTAACTTCGACTGAAACAAAAATATCAACCGTTTCAATCATAGAAAAATATCAACCGTTTCAATCATAGAAAAATATCAACCGTTTCAATCATAGAAAAAATACATGAATACGTTGAATTTATGACAGTAAATGGTAGCCACAGAATTCGTTCAAGTTGTCGCAATTTTTTTTTAAAGAGAGCAAACTAGCCACCCTATGGTAAGTGGTCACCGTAGCCTATAACCAAACCTAACCTTAGGACTTGGAGACCTTAGATAGAGTGCCTCATGTGCCAGTAAGAGAGCCCCCTTACCCTCCCAATCGGAACACAGCAATGCGATCATTGCTGCTAAATTTGCGACAGAAATAGATAAAAGGATGGTGTCTACTATCTTCTAAAAATCTTACTTTTAAAAACGTCATTTTGATACCTGAATATTTTTACAGAAGTGCTTATAAAATTCCCAAAATAGGTGTAGTCTCAGCAATCTAATCAACTGAATATACCACAGTTTTGTAATCGCTGCCGCAAGAGGAACAATAATTGATAGAAGATCACAGTAAATTCCGATTCGTGTGAAATTCTTCCATCTAATGAATCGATAAATACATTTGTTATTCCTTACTATGAGCTCCAACTGAAAAATAATCAATTAACAATTCAAAAACTTACTACCACGAAGCGAAATGCTTCAGAATTCATAATGCGAACGGAATTGTACCTGTCAGTCAGAGCGTCTGTGTTTGCCGAATGATATTGAGATCATTGATTATGCATTTACTAAACCCGCGTGCTCCCTTCGACCTCATTATCTCTAATCCTCAAGTGACATTGGGATCAGTCGTCAAATAAAAAAGTACAATTGCCAAAATTACATTCATTTTAGCGGTTAAAAATAAGAAGATCTCACCGTATAAAATTCCGAGATGATATACATAATGTGAATAATATCCGTTACTATCAGGCACCAGAGCGCGCCATATTTGGAATCAGATGGTAGCACGTTCACTATGAGAGATATCACCACAGCGACTGTTGTCATCCACAGCCATACGAAATACAACCAGCGGTAGTACCAGATGCTCTGGTTAATATCCTTCCTCTTGAACATCCACTGTAATAATATTTTTGTTATACCTGCTCAAAAATGGTTCTATTAATCGACTAGTGCGGTAAGATAACGTGTCGCACTCAACACAACACTCGTCTACAACTCGTGTTGCAAATATTGCCCGTAGCGACAAGGTCCTTTCCGAACTAGTTTGTCAATCTACTACTTTATTATATTATAAAAAAAATAATTATCCGAATCAAATCCTTTTCAGTCCATATTTTGTGTATGTTTAGAAGTACCAGTCCATGTTTTCCAATTTTAGATGTTGTTTGTGTTTTTACTTGGACCTGGTGGACAATCTCGTGTGTCAATAAGCGTATTGATGATTTGTTTAATTAATAGTTTGCTTACAGGAAGTCTAATAGTTTTCTGTCCCCTAAGAATATACTGAACACTGTTAAAAGCATTCTCTGGTACATCTTTCTTTGTAGATATGAAGTCGTATGGAGATTGTGGATTCAAAGCTATTTTTCTCTTCACCTAAAAATATAGTAATAGATATTATAAGGTACCTAAGTTAGTTTTATTCTTTACAATTTAAGAGATATCTAAGCCGAAAATTAGAGCAAATATGAAGCTTCATAGTGAACCGTAGACAATGGTCGGTCGTCCAAGGTATCGTTTGAAGAGTGACCTACGTGAGCTCCAATCCAGAAACCAGCATGAGGTAGTTCAAGGTAGGGAGTAATAGCGTCTATTGGAGGCCAAGATCCACTTTGGGTCGTTGATCCAGCAGAGTAAGTACAATCATTATTATAAATTTTGGTCTAGAAAGAAAATGAGCGCCTCGAATCTTTCCAAATAAATCCTTCACTTGCTGTTATATATCATCTATTTCACGTCCAGCATTGGGCATGCACGTTTGATTTATATTTAAGCTACTTACACTTTCACTGAGAATCTCTTGAAAGTCTTTGACAGATATCTCCAGCAGGTCGGTATGCTCTATGGCCTGCACAGTGATTCGAATTGGTCGTATTATAGCGCTATCAAGCTGACCAAAAATTCCACCCTGTTGTACCAACATTAATTATTTGGAATTAGTCATTCTGGCACAGTCAGATATCCTGTCTTCTGTGTAGGGGGTAATAGTCGGGAAGGTGCTTGAATCCAAAATTTTCAAATTTAGTTGTCATTTATGTGTATATTTTTATGTGTTGTTTCCGAACACATGACATGATACAGGAATAATGTATCTTGGATATATGGGAGTCGACAATTTGCTATTTTCCAAAAGCTTTTACCAAGAAGCGTTTACGTTGAGCGGATTTGAGAGAAACGGATAGCGTGGAGAGCAAATATGGGGGGACTACCAAGCGGAGGTCAAGGTAAGAGACGCTGTGGAGAAAGACCAGTGCGAGCTCCAAGTCAGCAACTGGAAGAAGATTGCGCAGAAGGTCTCTTGGAAAAGGAAGGCAAATTCCAGTTCTGATTGAAAATCCAGCGAAGTAAATAAGTTACTGGTAAAAGTTATTTAGAAAAAGTACAAATTACAGGAATAGCAGCAGTTCAGTTTTTTAAACGAAGTTTCCCTATGTCTTCAAGTTCAAGTAATTAATACAAGTGTTTTTGAATGAATACCTTAGTAATGAAGGCCAGTTTCCTTCCATTCTTGCTGACGAGGACCTTGCCGCGGTTCACCACGTACACCGAATGTACCAGGTCCATTTCTCTGACAATGTCTTCTCCGGGTAAGAAGTATATTTGTAGGATAATATTGGACAACTGTCGTTGAAAACCTTCTCCTCCTTTAAGCAACGAATCCAGTATCATGAATACTCTGAAAACAATGTTCATAACAGCACCATGTCTCTTTTCAACAGCTTCGTTAATAATCGAGAAATTGCAACTATCATTTAGCTAGCAGATAGGCTTTCATGCGTCTGTTGCTACTTAAATCTATCAAAAAACTGGTTTACACCCATAATGACCAATTTGAATTACGCAGAACGACCAATACGCAGAATGACCAAAACGCAGAATGACCAATATGAATGAAGAAATGACCAGAATGTCAGATGTGTGACATGTCAAAGTGAAAAATGACAGTGACAAATGTCAAATTGTTTGATGTTTTATAAGTTGTGTGGAGTTTGTATGGAGGTTGTATGAGTGAGTTGTATGGAGGTTTTATGGAGGTTGTATGAAGTTTGTAACTTTGACCTATGCGTGCGTATTGGTCATTTTTCGTATTGGCCATTCTGCATATTGGTCGTTTTATTTTCGTTGGTCATTATGCGTATTGGTCAGTCTACATGTAAACCAAAAAACTTTTACTATTAATCTTTACTATTAACAAAATCACTAAGTTCGGAATGAATTCACGATGAAGTCACAAATTTATGGAACTCACTTTTTGAAAAAGAAATAATTCAAATCTTGCCTGAACACTGAACCCATACGCTCACTCATTAGATTTTGCATATTGACACCCTTTGTTCTGTAAACAAATGCTTAGGTTAGTAGTTGCTTTTTAACTTACAAAAAATATTATGTTCCAGTTACTTCATCAATAGCCTTTTCTTGTCCGCTGCTGGGTAGACCTCTTCAAGGCACGGCATTGAGCCCGATCTACTTTTTCGTTAAGAAAATAAATTCTGAACCTTATCCACAAATAGTTGAAATGGTCCAAGGATTGTTTAATGACTTTATAGTCCACTCTCTCGTTCTGCAGGAATGCACGCAATTGACTAAGTCCGTGTTGAAATATTGAATCGCCCATAGAATGTAAAACCACCAGTGTTTGACAGTAAGACATGACATACCTGCAAATAGGGTTACCTAATAAAATTACAATTAATACTTGCGGTTGTTGGTACTTAGTGAAACTTGTAGTACATGATTAGACTTAAATAATATACTGCTTCATGGTTTTTTTATTGTATTTTATTATTTACGACCGGTTTCGTCTACACATCTTCAGGTTTCAATTAAATTATATGTCAAAATTAAACTAACGTCAACAGGATACGGACCAAAACTACTTACTTACAAATATTGTCAACGTTAATAAAGTGTGTCATACCTTACGGTATTATAATATAAAATAATTCAAAATATTATATTATAATACCATAAGGTATGACACATTTTATTAACTTCGACAATATTTGTAAGTAACTAGTTTTGGACCGTATCCTATTGACGTTAGTTTAATTTTGACATATAATTTAGTTGATGTGTTATGGAACGTAACTTGACATTTCGTTAGTAATTGCAAAAACAAAACGGAAAGTTGTATTTATCTACCTACATGTAGGTAGTTAAGAAAATATTTATAAACAAATACCTGAAGATGTGTGAACGAAACTGGTCATAATTAATAAAATACAATTAAAAAACCGTGAAACAATATATTATTTAAGTCTAATCAAAATTACAATTCTTTATAAGTTGTATTGCTCTTTGACAAAGGTAGAGAGAGAAAAAAAGGTAAAGGTAAAGACATCATTATATGGAATTAACTACACAGAACGACTCTCTTGGCAGTTTTAATTGGGTGGTTGGCCATTGCCTTCCGCATTTCACACACTGTTGTCTCAGTGTGCAGGTTTTCTTACGATTTTTTCCTTCACCGTTAAAACAGTCGGTAAATATATACCTACGTAAGTCTTCGAAACGAAAACTTATTAGTTTTGTACACGACAATGCATGGTTACGAACAATATCCAGCCTAGCCGTTAAACCACCGACGACGCTCCTAAATCTAATTTTACATTTAAAAAATGAATGTTTCTTTCTTTGTTTGTCCCCTATGCGTTCCTATATCATTCATCCGATTGCGATGAAACTTTGGTAAGTTGTTGTGAGCAAGGTTTCAGAGTTAAAAAAAACAAGTCCACGCGAGCAAAGCCGTGGACGGCTGCAACAATATAAAACTACAATATCAGAATTAAAAGCGAAAGCGATATGCATGAGCCAACTCATTTTATAAAAAAAATTAACCTGAACGCCGAAAGTCATAACTCGTGAATACAAATACTTTACTGATAGGTCTTACAGAGAGTTCTCGGCAATCATAAAACAAAACAATGGTTTTAAAATATAATAGTGTTATGAAATAGGTCGATAGATCAGACATCAGTGAACCTTTTGACTCACCAGCGCAGCCGCAGCCAAGAATCCTTGAGGGCCCACTGATGATCTTCCAAGAGCTGGTTTCTTTTTTAATCTTGTCCAGATCGGTGCTGGAGTGTTTTCTTGTTGATTTTGGAGAAGTTTATTTACGTGTGGCACGAGATTTTGGGTTTTTAATGAATAATTTTAACGAAGCGGAGGGCCGACGCGACGCCGCCGCCGTGCTCTTCTCTCGATCTTTTTTAAGTTGCGGATTTTTTCCGCTAGGCGCGCTACTAGTTAGCGCGCTGAGATTGTTCAGAGCTATCTGTTTTGAAGCGCGAAAGTTTAATTTTGAAAAACTTTCTATTTGGTAAACAAATAGTCATAATAAATTATGAACTCACCAAAACACAAGACCCAGTATAATGAAAAGAGCGGCTATCCCGTGTTCGTTACGTTGAACTTGAAACATTCCAATGTTCAGTCTTGTGAGGCCACACTGAACGAAGCTTAGGCTTTCAGCAAAGATCTGAAATATTTCCAAAAAAAAATATCCTTGCTCAAAGTTAATAATGAAATCTCTCAAAGGGATAAAGAATAGGCTGTATATACGATGCTATCGCTAAAATCATATATAAAAATAAAGAAATTAAATTAATTTTGCCCAGGTCCAGATCTGTACGAATTGGTGGATGTTATCTACTATGTCGCAAGAAAGACGAGACGAAACATGATATTCAGGGCTACGTCTTGGATAATTTCGGATTTTTCTTCCACGAATTTTTATATAGTGTGTCCACGAACGTGCATTTTATAACTCTTAGGCCAAAATTTGTAATAACAGAGGTTCCAAACGCGTCAGATAATCTTTATTATCTTGATAATTTTTGTCCTGACCGGCGTTGAACGCTATATTTGACAAACGCTAGATGCACAAACGCGCTCCAGTCTAATAATTGACAGGAAGTGGCTCAAAATCGTTAGAAATTACAGCGTTTCTTGGCGGAGCCGGAGGCCAAGATCCACATTGGATCGCTGAGCCAGCGGAAACAAAAGTATGGATTGTATGAGATAAGTACAATACCTCCTTTTCTGCGAAGTTGTTCACAAATTCATATATTGCCATAATACTTACAACGTGCAACTGATATGCTGTGGGCCTCACATCGAGTTTTATATGGTTAGGAATCCAGCAACTGTTCAGCCGTTTCATGGCAATCAGTTTGCCCGATGCATCCCAGTGAAATTCTATACATTTTCCAACCAAGTAGCTGCTCACACTCACCACTAGCAAAGCGATGACCAGCTGCCATTTTATTATCTGTCACATATTTTATAAAGTAAAAGTAAAATACACTTTATTTCACAAATAGAAAACAACAAACAAAATATAGAAAAAAGAAATAGTGAAGTACAATTTAGGTGGCCGGTTGTAGTAGTTTTTAGTTTTGTAGTGGTAGATCCTAATGTGAAGGATCGCCTGGGGTGGTACCACCTTCTTATCTGTTTCTGCCGTGAAGCAGGCATGCTTGCATTTCTGTGTTTCGGTTTGAAGGGTAAGAGAGCCAGCGTAATTTCCGGCACATGAGGCTATCCAACAAGGTCAAGGTCCTCAAGGTCAGGTTAGCAGCGCATCAAAAAACCCTCTTGTCTATGGGCGACGGTGACTACTTAACATCAGGTGGTCCGTTTGCTCGTCTGCTCTCCTTATTTAATTTTTTTTTAATATTTAACTTGTATTTTATTGCTTAGATATTTTAATAATTAGTCAATTTTAGAAAACTTTATAAACTCGGTGCATTCTTTTTTTAATTGTATAAGGAGAACATACGAGCAAATAGGCTTCTTAATAAGGTTTTTTTTCATACGCTACTAACCATGAGGACTGTATACGTCTACAAGATTAACAGCGCAACTAATAACAATATAGTGCAGTGAGATGTCTTTGGGCGACGGTGACCACTTTACCATGAGGTGGCCCGTTTGCTCGTCTTCTCTTCTTAAATGATCAAAAAAACCCTTTTATTTCCTAAGACACCTAGGTTCCTCACAATGTTTTTCTTCATCTACCTTCACATTCCAACTTGATTTTTATCGCCGGTTCATAAACATACGAGCAAATTGGCTTCTTAATAAGAGGGTTTTTCATACGCTGCTAACCATGAGGACTTAGAAGGAGCGTCTCATATTCCAGTTATTACGCTGGCTTCCTTACCTTTCAAAGCGGGACACAGTAATACAAGCATTATTTATCGCTTTGAGGCAGAAATATCACCTTTTCAAAAGTGAATTACATCTGTGAGATAATATTTCTAAAACAGTCTGTTATTTGCAAATTTAAAAAAATGCCATAGTACAAATTGGAACACAATACGTACCTGTAAATAAATCATATTGATTGAAGGTTGATCAGCCATGTAATTGAAATATCCTGTTACCAAGTATAAATGCGCAAATTTGCTGGCAACACTGCAGAAAATGTAAGTGCTTGCATTCAGAGTGCTTGACACGAAGGATGTTAACAAATACTTCACAGGCAAAATACCAATCACATCCATCAAGAATCCTCTAGTCAAATAGTGCAAAATACATTTGCGAATATTAGAAATTACTATACCCCGGTCATCGTAGTAAGGAAGCTGAAAATTTAAAACTAGTTCATATTTCAGAAGCGGGGAAACTATAATAGTGCCACTCGTGACTTATTGAAAAAGTGGACAGTATAACTATTCTACGTAAGCCATAGAATTTTCTAATAAAAGTGCGAATAGTGGCCACTTTTTGCATATTCACTTTCACTTTCTACTTTTTTTTTCTTTTTTATTTACGTCTAAACCCGCATTTGACCTCGATCTCGCCTGATGGTAAGCGACGATGAGGTCGACGATGGTGCATGCGGGTCCAGTAAATGCCTATTCACTCTGGCCTTGAAGATCCCAAGGTTGTAGGTTTCGGGAAATACAGACGCCGGCAGGCTGTTCCATTCCTTAGCCGTTCGCATAATGAACGAAGAAGCAAATCGCTTCGTACGAGCAGATGGGATATCAACAACATAAAGATGGAACCCCTCCCCGCGCCTGGTAGTCCGAAGGCGGAATGGAGATGCTGGAATTAGGTCGTGCAATTCCGATGCGCACTCTCCGAAATGTATCCTATAAAATACCGATAGACAGGCAACCTTGCGCCGATGTTCCAGACTTTGCAATCTAGCTTCTACCAGCGATTCGTCACCTATAAGGCGCTTAGCGCGTTTCTCCACTGAGTCAAGAGCAGCCAGTTGGTACTTCTTATCACTTCAATATGAAGATACATTACATTATTTAAAAAAAAATACTACAGTGGAACAATTAATTCTACTGTCCACTTTTACAATAAATGCCTTAATATTAGTGATACTTTTTAAATTTTCATTATTTATTTTGTGTGTAGTTTTTTTTTTAGTGGCGGTAGTGTTCGTTCGTTGAATATATTTTTTATAACCTAAGTATAAATAAATTAACATGTTATTACATAAATATAATACTAACAATTAGTTTCAATACTATGTCAATAATACCAACACCATCACAGATTCCGCTAACGAAATTTAAATATTCAAATATCAGTGCTCCACTTGTACCTTAAAAAAAAGTAAAAACATAACCTTTTTTATGCCTCTCCATACGTTAGATAGATAGAAACAATAAGACATGAATAAAGTCATGTAGAATTGATATTACAATATTTTATAGCATCCATTACAAAAAAATATGTGGCGACAAACGACGCGCGCCACTACGATACAGTACCTACTCACATCGGCGTAGAACGTGCTATCGAAATTTTCCTGAAACTTCGTATATATACGAGTTCCAAACATCCATAGTTGGGCCAGGACATCTGGTCACCAGGTACAACACCCCGCCTGGTGAAAGGTCTTTTCCCTTTTATCCAACTGACGTAACGTCATTCATGTCCTTTCAATAGCGCGTTCCTACAAATCTTTTTTCTTTCCGTGTGCAAAAATAATAATAAAAAAAAAAGCTGACAGTGATAAAAACCTTGCATTGCTTCACTTATTATCGATACAACCACGGTTATCATTCTGAATGACAACCAACATAACACTAATCTGAAAAAAAAGAAATATTTTAATACCATATTGCCACAGAATAAGTAATAGTACTACGCTCAATCACAATTAACCGGACTCATGCAGATATACATTATTGTCACACTGAAGTTATTGAAATACAAATATTTATTTACTATATTTATATTCAAGAATCTAAATATTATTGATCCAAATCAACAGGAAGGAACTGGCTCTCAAGATACAGGTTAAACCTAGTTTGAGGGCCAGAGAACATTATCTAGATACCTAATAATATGTACTGGTCAATAGTATAAGTTTACCATATCGTTGTAGTACTGTTAATAGTGCCAATAAAGTATTTGTAATTTGTACTACAACTAACTTCGACTCCGGATCGAAAATCTTGAAACTCAATTCCGAAAATAAGTTTCCTGGAGATTCTTCAGAGTCTTTATCCTTAATCTGTGCAGACATAGACTGACGGGCGTGGAATACTCGCTCTCGTAACTTCTTCTGGTACTGCAAATGAGAATAGTAGATTATAGACTAAATTATCGCTACGAGTGTTATTCCGCACACAAGGTGAGTGTTGTAGATATACGAGTACGAAAAGTGGTCTTTCCGCACGTGATAGACACGATATTTTTTGTTATATCTATGAGGAAAGGATAACATAAAAATTCCATGGGCTCAAATGAATAAAGGGCTCAAAGAATTAGGTATTAATAAATAAACCCCATTATTTTGCGCCTTGGTGGCATAAATTCATCCATGTCGTTAAAACTTTCAGTATTAGACTAGAAAGTCATTCATTTGTAGAATTATCAAACAAACAATTATGTCGTTTTTCTCGAAAATATGATAAGTATGTGTTGTCCAGACAACTACATCTTGCTCTCCATCTCCAAGACCTGTCTTTTATTTGGTGAGCGTGTTCAGCCCCTCATTTGGTGACCCCGACGTGATTTGAACACGCAACCTTTCCTCATACTCGCGCTGTCAGTCCTCTTCCTTCCATCATCGCAATATTGTAAATACATTTCATCTTCGCATCAACATCTGACTTTCATTCAGTGGGGCACACGGCCCAGTAAGTAAAAAAAAATTTTTTTTCCTATCATTAATACTATAACCTATAGATGACACCCTAGAAATATTTGCCGCTAATTTAATTGGACCCTATATATATAGACGCTAAGAAAATGTCATCGGATATAACTGGAGTAGAAGATACTGATGTGATAAAAGATGGTTAAGCTTGCTACAATCTGCCCTCTAGGTGCCGGCTAGCAAGGTTCTAGGACAGTGTGCAGATGAAGTAATAGAAGAACGTGGTAATAGTAGATATTATATTTATCAGGAACAGAACAATATAATAGTAGAAAATAGGTAGTAGTAGGAGACCATTTTATAAAACGGACATACGTCCGTTCAGGACAAAATACAGAGAGAATAAGTAAAAACAATGAAATTAATGGAATAATGGAATTTAGAAATGGAATGGGAATATGATTTGAATTTTAAAAATATGAATGAAGAAATAAAAATGCCCACACGAAATGAGGTGAGATAAACGCTAACAATGAGGCTGAAATTGATGGCAAGGAGGTTGATATAGACGATGAAGTCGACATCGTTACAAGCTTACGTCTCTATACTTCTGTATGTATGCGAAGGATATCTCTTCGTAGGAAGGCCTAAACTCTTCCAAACAACGTTTCACATAACTCCATTCAGACGGAAATCGCTTGATAACATTATAAAACTCATTTAGTTTTATATAAAGGATCTGTAAAGAAAACACCTAATTATCTTTTTGTTATAAAAATATTAATTGCTACTTAATTTTTTTTCGACCGTATAAGAAATAAGACATGTGTACCATAATATCCATACGCATCACATTAATACTTTTGATATGAAAATATCATAAAACTCGTGAAGTTCACGTAGGAGAGGTGGGAGCATGTTCATAGTGGCACACTTTTAGGTCGCATTTCAAAAGCTTATAACTTCGTCCGTTTTAAAGAAATTATGTAAAAACAAATAGTATCGTTGAAATCATCGATAAACAAAGCTCATTTTGGTGTCAAATATATTTGACTAAAATAATCAGGAGAGATGAGGAATTAGGTCAAGGAGGAGGTTAGTCATTTTGGCAAGATATTTTCATACATAAAGTTTGCGGCCCAGCGCAGCGTCCCTGTGCCTTTTCCATTTTTAAAACACACCGCAGATTAAAAAATCTTCATTTGAGTAGGCCGACAATTATGTATATATCTTCTTATCAAATGATATAATAACCCAGCGATATTTCGACCCTTGAGGATCTTTTGTGCCTTCTCCATTTTACACACTGGTCATCTCAGTGTGCAGGTTTCCTCACGATGTTTTCCTTCACCGTTAGAGCAGTCGGTAAATGTACGTAAGTCTTCGAAAAATACGAAAAACTCATTGGTACATGGCACTGCACGGTTTCGAGTCCGGTGCCCTTTTTTTTGTTTATTATGTATATAAGAACAACATTATACGAGTAAGTACTAGCCTCACAATCACTAGCTGTGGTGTACGTCCTAAGTGATGAATTACCAAGAAATACAGCACTCAATGACAGCATTTCACCGGGTTTTTGAAACTTTTTCAACAATTCACCATTTTCGTCATAATATTCACATTTTATTTGTCCCTGTAAAATAAATGTCAATATTACATTTACTAAGTTTTTTAACTGTAGGTCTATGAACGCAATGTTGAATAAATAGTAGGAACTAACATTAACAATCCAAGTGACATTCTTGCATTGAACGCCGAAAAGGAATAGTGCTGTATTACTTGGGACAATCAAAAATTTCGCTTTATACGCCAGATCCCTTATAAGTCCAGAATCAGCTCCCAGGAATGCTTTTGACGAACCTATTACGTGCTCAGCCAGAGAACCGTGGAACTTCCAGTATATGTCATAAGGTTCATTATACAGAAGCTTTGGACGAAGGATATCCATTCCATTATAATACTTCCAATGACATGTCAAATAGCGATCCAACCGTTTTAAGAGATCCGGGTGAATTTTCAATTGAATGTAATGATTTTTAATATTAGTAACAAAGATTTGATAGCTTGCATTTTCTCTGCATTTTATAAATAAAGCAGCTATAAATTTAGTTCTCGTATAAGCCATAAGGAGATAGTTGATGCAGCTCATGATCATGCCAGCCAATAAATCCATACGTGTTAATGGCGGTATATCAGCGAACACTAATTCAAATACCCAACCAACAATAACCGTCATAACGCCCTTTTCACATTTTTCATCCTTATTTTGCGGACAAACAGTTATTCCAAAAAAGTAAGCAGTATTAAAATCTGGCAGAAACTTATTTAACACATAAACAAAATAGCCACCTATGTACATAAAACAAAAGTGTGACAACATAATCTGATATACGATTCTTACAAATGGGTCCTTTTTTCTGTTCCACTTGCTACTTTTTCCTTTATAAAATAATAAATAAATTTTAATTACTCTATTGAATTGACATATTTTGTAATACTCTGAATGTCCGACGAGTGTAACGATATCCTCAAGCCAAAGACATGAGAGAATATCGAGCAAGAAATATATACTTTTACATCTTGCAAACATCACTGAAATAAATTTAGCACTTTGTTTTTCAAAAGCAGTCATCAATTGAACTAAAATATCTATGGCAAATATGAAATCCACATAAGACTGAAAATATGTGAACCAAGTTGGAAAGGAATTCTTCCTCGACAAATTTGGTGGATATATTAATAATACAAGGTACACTGTTATTTTTATAAGTCGGTGCCAGACAACATCGAAAGCAGAATTTGGTACTAAAACCCATGGAAATTTGATATTGGCGAAAATGGTCCTTTTTTGTAGCTGAACTTCGGTACATAAAACTATTTGTCCGATATATTTAGGGCAGCGGTAATTCGTAGCCTCTTGAGGTATCACACATTCAACTTTCCCTTTTTTGCTTGTTTTCTTCCATTGTGTTATGCAGTTAGATATTTCCCACCAACGTTTCTTAATCCAATCGATGTCTTCCACTTCAGATCTGTCCAAACCTGCTGCGCCTTCTTTATATTTATATAAAGTGCGAGCGTGGTCGATCCTACCTTGTGCTGACTTTATAATGTTACGACGGTCTTCAGGAAATTTAGCCAGTGCCTTTAAAATTGTTGCTCGAGATATAACAAAAATTTCACAGTAAGTAAGACAATGTACAATGGTTTTTCTTTGAATGGGTGGTATATAAAAACTGATATCACCTAATATAGTGCCACCCATCACAGATAACACGGGCGACGTGCTATCATCAGCAGAAATGAATTGGACTATGCCAGATTTCAGGTAATATAGATTTGTGTAGCAATGAGGTCCGGCGAAAAATCTCTCACCGGGCAGTTTAAAATTCAGCTCAAGACGCTCGCATAGCCACCGTTTGTATGAAGGAGAAGTCCTTCTAAAGGTAGGACTGTGATAGAAAACGGCCCAAATTAAATCTTGTCTAATATCCAGGCGTAAGTGTCTTGGTAAATCGTCGATAACTTTAGGCAAAATAGTGATTCCACTACGTTTTTCCGAAATTAATGAGTAAAACTTTTCTACGCTGAGATACGCCGTACGAGAAGGATTTCTCCTTTTTGTTTCTTCTATAATCCTTGTGACTCTTGAATGAAATGAGCATTTATTTCGGATTTGTAGTATAAACTCAGCAAATAACTTCGGTACTATGACAAATATATTGCATAGATATCCAGCAATCATTAGCATTACGGTTATTAAATATTCCAAGTATGTAGCGGGCTTTACATCATCGACTAATTTATTTACAAGTTTTGATAAAGCCAGTTCTGCTGTATACATGTATGTAGTTAATCCACCATCCAAATCTGGAAACTGAATTACAAAATCTCACAATAATTATAGAGTTACCTACTTGAGTGTCTTGACAAATTAATAAAGCAAGTAGAAAGAGAAGACCAGGAAGCGAGTTTCTTTTAAAGTGACTACGAGTACACAACCGGAAAGAATATTATAAAGAAAGAATATGTGAGGATACATAATAACGGTGTATATTACCCGATCGTGTACATATAGCCGCCAGTCATATATTCCGTTGGAACAATTGCCACAGAAGCCATGTAGAGTCAGTAGTAGCAAGAAAGCGGCCAAGCAGTTGGTTACCACTACCAAAGTTATAATATAACCGGCTAAAAGGTTTATAGCAGAATGCGTCACTGACAAGGAAAAAAACTCCACGACTCTGTAGATGCTGAAATATGTGAAAATATGTCAATTGAATTTTTCTAGAGGAATACTGCATTTCATTTAGGATCTATCTATTATTTTCACATTCCCTCTATCTTTATCACATCCTTAGGAAGTGGGATTTGTCATCCTTTGACATTGTAAATCGTTTTTTGGTATGGTAGTCGTTGAGGAGGACGAATCCGAGAGAAAGTGACAGGTCTTTTTTCCCGCCATTATTTTCATCATCATCTGTAGCCTACTCTAGTCCACTGCTGGACATAGCCCTCTCCCAGGGCGCGCTATTGAGCCCGATCTTCGGCTCTTCTCATCCAGTCGCTGCCAGCGCAGCAACCTTGCGCAGTCCGTCGCTCCATCTAGCAGGGGGGCGTCCCACTCTACGTTTGCCCAAACGCGGTCTCCACTCCATAACTCGTCTACCCCAGCAATTGTCGGTTCTGCGACAGATGTGACCGGCCTACTGCCACTTCAGCTTGCTAATCTTATGAGTTATGTCGATAACTTTTGTTCTATGCCGGATCTCCTCACTTCGGATTCGATCCAGCAAAGATACTCCGTGCATAGCTCTTTCCATAGCACGCTGAGCGACTATAAATATTTAATAATGGATTCAAAAGTTACGCCTTTATCGATCAACTAATCAAATGCATAAAATTCACTGTATTAGAGAACAGTGGAATAAGTAAAGATTTGATATGATAACATTTAACGATATTTGAAACTACTCACATGAAAAATTCATTGAAACACAAAATATTAGGCCAAAATTCAATTATGGGACATGCGTCTACGGATACTATTTTAAAAAATGGTATCAGTGATATAACATCTAGAAATAACTTGCAGCCGGATTTCGGGATATGTTCACGTTTCATCGCCTCTTCTGTTACTTGTCTGTAAAGTGGTTAGATGAGGAATTTACCATCAGGCGAGATCGGGGTCAAATGCGGGTTTAGTAGTTTAAAATGTAAAGCCAGTTTAAAAAAAAACTGGCTTTTCATTTTAATAAGGAGAGCAGACGAGCAAACGAGCCACCTGCTAGTAAGTGGTCACCGTCACCCATCCGATTTTGAATGAAGAATGACAAACATTGTAAAACAGTGGAAAGGGCTCCTGAGCTTAAAGATATTGAAGAAAACGACGTTTCTCTTACACCCAATTTTATTTAGAACAACGGAACATCGTGCGTCATCACGTCATCACAAACTCTGTAGGTGGCCAGTAATATATTTAATAATTACTAACCTCCTTCACGCACCCTTAATTTAAGCATATTGTGAAAGATAACACAAAACGTATACAATTACTTAATACACATTGGTTAGCTGTGAGGATACACCTACATGCATGACACATAAGTAAAACATGTTACATGATACATAATTCAAATCTCATCAGCTATTTCCAATTCGCAAGATTATACGGTTAATCGTATTATACAGTTAGTTCGCCCTGCATAATAACAAATGTAAGAATTAAATCACATGTGTTACAAATAATAATTACTAACCTCCTTCAGATATTAGATAGTTACCTGTGCACAACGTGAAGAAAGAGATCGAGGCCGTAAACTGGTGCGCATACATAAATGTAAGCATAGTTTAAATAAGTTAGATACACACAATTGTCTGTATAATGACTGCAATATGCAAACGGGTACACAGCCTGCAGTGGGCCCTGGAATACACAAACATCGGTCATGTAGAATTAAAACATTTAATAGAATACTTAGAGAATAAGAGAAGGCATGCACATATTGTATAAAGAGAACAGAAGAGCAAACTAACCACTTACTTACTTACTCCGCTGGCGCAGCGAACCGAAGTGGATCTTAGCCTCCGATACCAAAAAGCGCAATCACTCGCTCTCCTGCAAAGTCTCGAGCCAGTCAGGCGCCCGGAGCTCACGCAGATCCTTCTCCACTTCATCGCGCCAGCGGTATCTGGGACGTCCGACCGGACGTCGTCCGTTAGGGCGTCCCACATACGCTCGTTTAACAACCCGATCCTCCCCCATCCTAGTGATGTGTCCGAGCCATCGGAGTCGAGCTGCTTTCGTTTCTCCTATAATGTTCGGTAAACTAACCACTAATGGATGGTAAATGGTTTGATATCTGTCGCCCATAGACATTTCATCTCATTTCGATGCGGTGGTAACCTTTCTTACCCTACAAACCGGAACACATCAAATCAAGCATTGCTGCTTTTCGGAAACAAGGTAGAAGGATGGTACTTCCCCAGGATGATCTGCACATTCGTACCACCGTACAAAAGTATTACTGACGTGGAACACAAATGAATAGTTTCTATACTTACGCATATAGTTTTTAGTAGAACAACGAACAAAACTAGTAGCTTGAAAACAGGATGGAACGGGAGAAAGATAATATTTATCAGTCTCATGGGTTCATGAGTTTCTTCGTCGTCGACGACATAGTCTTGCACACCTTCTATTAAACTTAATCGACAAGCCATTTCAAAAGATATTTATTTAGCAATATCTTCGAGAATAATGTACATTTTATAATAAATACAATTAAGGTAATATAGAATAATAAAATAATTATTTTTCTGATGGTTTTTCACAGGAAACAGAAAACAAAATTCAATCTTATTGTCATTTTTTGACACCTTGCGATTGTTGCAGGTTGTACGAGTTTACATTACAGAGGAATAATTTGCTTATCATTCCTCTATGATTACCGTCTTGACCAAACTCCTATGGCATGAGCTGATACGTAAAACTTGACCATAAAATAAATATATAAAAACTCTCGCATGTTGCGGAATTATATAAAAACATTTTTTTCATTCACACAGATTATAAAAGTACATACCAGTGGCACCCTCGTGATAAGGTTTTTATCACAAGGTTTACTTAGTAATTCCATGGATCTGACAAATTCCTTTCGTCCGTACTTACAATGTTACTCAATGACAAGACAGCTATTACAGGAATTCCTTTCGTCCGTACTTACAATGTTACTCAATGACAAGACAACCATTACAGGAGGTCCGGGTTCGAAAGCATGCAATGCCATAATGTACCTACCAATAAGTATTTTGGTTTTTTCGAAGGTCAAGTTTTACCGACTGCTCTAACGGTGAAGGAAAACATCGTTAGGAATCCTGCACCCTGAAAACCAGCGGGTGAAATGGGGAAGGCACAATCCTCCATGTTTCGAGTGTTTTTTTCTACGTAATATTGGCAAATTGCAAACTGCAGGGGCCATTTTATATAAGAAAGTAGGAAGAAGTAAAGTGTGAGTAAGGATCATTGCTAAGGATTAACTTGAGACAAAGAAAATATTTTCCTTGGGATAAACCACAGAGATACTAATATAAGTATACTTATACTTAGATGTCTTTGGGATAAACCCATGAACTTTTATATTTTCTACAGGTTATTTCCGTTCCTCAAAGAAGTTAATATACTAAGGTAATATAAAATCATAAAATAAAATGAAGTCGCGAATTCCAGAAGTGTATATTTGTATGTAAATCCTTTTCTATCGTGTTTTATTTTTTATTATCATAAATTTGCTTTGGGGATCGCTATATGTGCCAAACTGGTGTGAATAAGCTGGTGTGTGGGTCAACTCAAAAGTCTTTTTTTTTATCGTATAACCGCTTCGTAAGGTGTTATAACTGAAAGAAAAGAAGCGGCGCAAGAAACAAATCAAAAGCACATCTTTTAAAATAAATATATTTATCTTAGAATAATTAAGAATACAATCCTATACATAATATGCAGAGCTGAAGCTGAATTTAGCGGCAGTTCCCAATAAGCCTCTTTATAATAATTACCCTTTTTACATAAGGTATGTCTTATATGGGTCTTAAATTTTTTCTCTGTCATTCTTAGTCTGCCCCGTACTTTCTAGCATCGAAATTCGAGATGAATCCACTATTTAGGATTTAAGGGATGAAGAGTATCTTTGAGACAAAGGACATTACTATAATAGTCAAAGAACTTTAATGTAAACTATATATCCTTAATAACATCGAATTAAAACTAATCAGACAAAGCTTATTAAAACTTAATTTCTTCAATGACTTTTTCATCATTTCTTCAATGATTCCTTTAACACAGCAGCAGCATTGTAAAGGTTATGTTTTACATCAGGGTAACCATTCAGAAGATCTTGCCAGTCAGCGTACATCAAGTATATCAGATCTACAACCTGCAAAAGGAAAATAATTAAGATATATTAAATAAGAATTAAGAAATGTAATACCTCGTGTATTACCTTACTTACCTTAGAAAAAATCACAACACAGGGAATCCTAGAAAATAATTAGTGATGTAGGTACCTATTTTACTTCGTTATTAATTTAGTAAGTTAATATAAGGTCTAATGAGAACTATCGCTACATGTGTCGATAAGGCTTTTTGGTTACAATTAAGATTAGTGGTGTTCTTATTATTATATTCTTAATCTCATATAATAAATAAGAATTAAGAAATGATAACATGCATTCTATTTAAGAGATTTTTAACTTATAGATTCTGTAAATTGAACTATAGCTATCAATCTCTAGTTGGGTGTTTTTTTAAACTACCTTCTCGGGTACACACCACCAAATCTCTCTCGTCATTTGATATTTGGGCTTTTGTTCATGTCAATTGATATAAAAAGATACTAACCGTGCGGGAATAGTAGCTGAACTGATAAGGCATGTCTGGAAAGAGTCCAGGTATCACGCCGAAGTATCCGTTCATAGTTAACACCGTCATCAATTTGCTGTCGCCACTGAAAAATTACGATATTATTGGTTATTATGATTATTTTCTGATTACTAAACATTGAATAAAACTAAATAAAAATATACAAGTTAATATTAATAAGACTATCGATGACTCAAGTTGTTTGTTTTATTACGTAAGGATGCAGTATCCTAACCTTGAGAATTAAGTTGGAGTGTCTCATGTGACGATAATTTCGCTGGCTCTCTGACCTTTCAAATCGGAACACAGCAATGAATGTATTGCTGCTTTGCAACAAAAATAGGTAAACGGGAAAGCAAGATATATGTAGAAAAAACAAACACTTACTTCGCATCAGTATACCATTTCTCCACTTCTCCTTCGTGTATAAAGTAGATACAAGGAAAGATATCACCTTCTTGAACTATGTAATGTCCTGTAATTAGGAGTAGGAATTTACTAAAATTATAATTTATCGATTTTACACAACTGTCAGCATCACAATTTACTCTCTTCAATAAAAAAATAGTTTGCAGGAGCGAACAAGCCAAATTGACAATGTGCATTTTTTTATAGCAAGTTACCTAAGGTGCTTTTGCTCGTCTACCACCGCTACCTAAGGTGCTTTTGCTCGTCGCGTCGCATAATGTTCAAACCGCAGAATGTTCAATATGCTTTATGTTCAATAATTAATGTGTCCAATGTGTCAATGAGTGCTATGCAATGTGTTCAATGTCACGGGCGACACGAGGATGACATAGGGACGACCGGGTACGACCGGGCACGTCACAAGGTAAGGATATCAGGACCGGGATCGGGATTGGGACCGGGATTGTGTCATTTCGCTGGACTGTAATACACACAATCTTGGGCCCGATCCAGATCCCTTTAACGATCCCGGTCCCGATCTCCTTACCTTGTGTTTTCCCCCGTGTCGTTCTCGTGTCGTCCCGGGTCGTTCCTGTGACGTCTTCGTGTCGCCCTTGACATTGGACACATTGCATAGCACACATTGTCACATTCCATAGCACACATTGACACATGATTTATTGAACATTTTGCGTATTGATATTGACCATTTTGCGTTTTGAACATGTTGTGTAATGATTATTTTGCGTTTAGTACATTTTGCGTATTGAACATTTTCTCAAAATAACAGTTTTTTGAACATTATGCGACGCGATGCTTTTGCTGAAATCAAAGAAGTGGCACAAAAAATAATCAGCAGTACTTCTGTAAAATTAACAATTTAATAGCTTGAATACAATCATATACACAATGTGCAGAGCTGGAGTTGAATTAACGACTAACCCTCTTTATCATTTAAATAGTCATTTACTTTTTAATTTCTACAGATTTATGACTTTTATGTGATGTCTGAATGAATGGTTTTACATACGCCAAAAACCAAACTAACCAGGGAATATTACAACTCTCTTCAGACGAACTGCAAGTTGCCTTATAAAGTATGGTGGAAAATGTTGGAATACGTTTGGAGCCTTCAAATGATGGATATAGAGTGCGCCTAGTATATCCTCCTGAAGGCATAGGGGCGCCTGTTGAGTTATTTCCGGCAGCCAATTGCCTGAAATGACACAAACGATGCAATACTTCGTGGAACTGCAAAAATAATTATGTAAGAAATTGTTCGTGTCATTAACTCGTCCGGATATGCATAACTCTTACTAAGCCCGTGTGCTCCATTTTCGACCTCATCGTCACTTACAACCAGGTGAGTGAGATTGAAGTCAAACACGGGTTTAGATGTAAATAAAAAGAACACCTTCGCGGCGTTTGTGCTTCGTTCCCGGATCGGTGGCGGTATTTCATGCTGCGACCGGGAACCGCGAAGGCGTCCACATTCACGTCACACGGGATCACAGTGTATCGCGGAGAGTTGTAGATGGAAGACGCGTGTCATGAGGTTCGCGTGAGTGGCAAAAATGAATACTTTCCTACACAATTTAATAACGATTTGGACTGAATATTTCTTGGAAGAGTACCGAGGGGAGACATTATTAATAATTAAATAATAAATTAAAAATCGACTACTGATGTCGGCGACCAACAAAATAACACGAAATAGCCGACTTCAGCAGACTTCAGTGAAGTCGGTTTTTATTTTTTGACAGGATACCCTGTCTTCCTATTCAGGACGAGCGGAACACTAACGCCGCGAGCGACACCAAATGTAACACTTTTCGCGCGTCTCTATCTCAGTCACTATTAAGCCTAGCTCAATGTCGTAAGTGTCTATCGCGAGAGCAAGTTTGCTCGCTCATTCTGACATAAAATACATACAGGGTTCCCTGCACAAAAATGTAGGCACGAGAATCGTGCTTCGGGTTTTTTTTCGGCGAATGCAATGAGCAGCAACGGTTGCTACTTCGACACACATTTCGTGCTTGCACCAGAACGGTAATGAAAAACCGTGAAGTGGGTGTTCATTTTCTGGGGAATTCGCGCCAAGAATTCTTGCCATTAATGTAGAGCCGGCATTTGGAAAAATGCGTAAACCGTGGCCTGCGATCGTAACAAGCGATGGGACGCGCAGCGCGATTAAATAATCTCTAACCATTTCTCGACTTTTCTCGGGAACGAGAAACTCCCGGGAAACAAACCCTAGTCAGGATTAGCGTATTTATATGAAAATATTCACCTTTCTGTCGCACCCACAACATCTTTGTATATTTCGCCACAGCATTCAATAAGTTAGTCGACAGGCCATTATGCCTCAGGTACTTTATCAGATTCTTGACGTCATATGCGTATTTGTATAGCTCACGGGATTTGGTGCACATCGCACTGATAGTCACACTCGATATCCACATTTCAGCCAAGTATAGAATCATAGTGATGGACACTTTATAGTAGATTTGGCTGACAGACAAAGATACTACCTGAAATGTCAAAGATTAATAAATAAAAGTTCAAACACTGTTAGAACCGGCAACGAATCGGCTCCGAATCAACCCGAATTCTTTATATTATTAAGTTCCATAAAGCAACGCACCCAAAGTTTACACTTGGTCAAGTACAGTGGCGAGTCAACTTAGCTTTCAAACTAGTTTGCCGGTGGATCCAAATATTGTAGCCACTCACCATTCTACTCGTCACTGTATTTGACCAAATGTAAACCGGCCATAAGCACCGCACGATTATTAACTCCGTAACGGTACCGCCTCCTTGCAACAAACTGGAGTCTTCGGCGATGCCGACAATGTGCGTTAACCTTAAGTGCTGGAATACATGCGTCCAGTTCCAGCCCCGGTTCAGTTCTCTGCAACCGATCACATGCGTTCCGCCCTCCCCCCACTTTAAATCATGGCTTCGTGATTGGATAGAGCGAACCAAACCGTCGCTGGAACCAGACCATGTAGTCCTGCCTAAAACTCAGCAGCGACTTGACGTTTTAAGAATGCCACTAAAGTATTACCAGCGAGACGAGATAAAGAATGTAAACAAACTTTCAGGGGTTCATAACATAAAATAAACTAGTATCTTCAGAAGAGTCGGAATTGCGCACATTTATCACAAAACTATCTATGGTATTGTCAATCATAACATTTTGACAATTCATGCACTGACCACTTTCCCGTACATGAGTGAATCACTCATCGAGAGCCACTTGTCTTTTATTGCATGCGACAGAAAAGGACAAAGATACTTATCGCTCACAATCGTAACTGAATG
The DNA here is from genome assembly GCA_947369225.1 of Hofmannophila pseudospretella. Lineage (NCBI taxonomy): Eukaryota > Metazoa > Arthropoda > Insecta > Lepidoptera > Oecophoridae > Hofmannophila > Hofmannophila pseudospretella. The sequence goes on from OX376324.1 coordinate 4,324,951, forward strand.
AGTTCAGTTACGATTGTGAGCGATAAGTATCTTTACCTGTACTGAGGTACAGGTCGGTTTAATTACGATTTTTATCTCGTCTCGCTGGACCGAGTTTAGTCAAAAGTCAGGTCGATATGAACACGTAATCGCTACGACAAACCTTGTAAAAGAGTGGAATTGGGTTGATACAGTGCAGAGTTGATTAAATGAATAGAATAGAATAGAATAGAAAAACGTTTATTTGTTCTCTGCAGCACACATGCAATTCCACTTATATATTATACAATAATATATAATACAATATATTCTTAAACTAAATTAATAATAATGGCGTACATGCTGCAGCACCAAATAAGCTCAGCTCAGCTGAGCATAATGTCATACTCTAGAGTAGTCTAGAGCATGGCGCTGATATTCTGTTTTAGCCTGTCGAGGTCGGAGGCGGAAACTAAGCAACGATAATCTAGATGTAAAAATGTAAAGTTGTGGTAATGAAATGAGATTGTATAGATGAATAAGTCAATAGATGATAACTAAATAAACTAAAAGGAACTAAGTGCAATGCAATATGCAAATTCTTAGTCGGCGAAGATTTGACTTAACCCAGGCCTATTACAATGAAACAAGCTACAAATTGTCAATAATAAGCTACAAAGCAGTTGCTGAAGATAAAAACAGATTTCATAATATAATTTACTGCAAAGTACTTACGGCATCCATATTTGTATGTGTATGCAATAGAATAACAAATGTTAAAGACACGAGATAGTCCGCTTGCCAATATTTTGCCACCACGTACCACAGTCGCCTTTGCTGTTCCGGTTCTTTTACCGACTGTGTCAAACGAGCACATCCTGCACGTTAAGGTAAAAATAAAGCAACAAGCAATAACGGCTAAGGAATGGAACAGCCTGCCGGCGTCTGTATTTCCCGAAACCTACAACCTTGGGATCTACAAGGCCAGAGTGAATAGGCATTTACTGGACCCGCATGTTCCGTCGTCGACCTCATCGTCGCTTACCATCAGGCGAGATCGAGGTCAAATGCGGGTTTAGTAGTCAATAAAAATTAAAAAAAACTTAATTCAGGTATTACTAGATATTACTTACCTCCTTTCCGTTGATATGGCAAAACCCATTGGGTATAATCGATGGTCTTATTTATAAAAGGTTGCATAGGATATTCGGGTGCTGGGAAATTATCATCTAAAAGATTTAAAAACTACTTTTAAAATACTCTTACAATAATAAAATTGTTTGTTATTTATATCGAGTTCTTATTATATTCAAAACTCCACTCATTAAATGAACTTTTAAACCATGAGGGATGTTATGTTGCATGTTAAATAATTTCAAAAATAAGTATGATACCTTCGTATCCTCTGCATGCAAAATGTATCCATCCACAAGTTAGTGCATGCAGAATAATAAATATTATGACAAATTTTAGTAAAATTGGTGTATATTTGGTCTGAAATATGAAAAAACATTATAAAATGGCTAATTCATTAGCATTACAAGAATCTTTGAGGAGCTCGTAGCCTGGTTGCGAGCACGGTCCGAAAGTGATCATGCAGGTTAAGCGACGTTGGCGCGGTCGGAACCTGGATGGGTGACCGCGAGTGGCATATTTCATCTGAGCTCCTCCGTGCCTTGGAGAGCACGTTAAGCAGTCGGTCTCGGTTGATGTCGTTCGACAGCAGTCGTTAAGGCATGTCAGAGGCCTACGGGCGGCCTGAACAACTCTGCCAAATAGGTTGGCTACTAACCGTACGGATAAGCAAGCAACAAGTATGTAAGAAAAATAATACCAAAACCTACCTTGAAATTCTCACAAAAGTGTTTATGGAAATCAAAGAACAAACGAAGTCTCAGCAGTCGGAACATATGGTATGACCAACGTTTAGTTATACTTGCGACAATTGGTACGGTGAAAGATATAATATCAATATAGAAACTCCAGGTCTTCAGTTTCTTCCACTTAATACAACGATACACAATCTTATTATTGTCAACTACAAGCTCCATCTGGAACAGAATCTTTGTTTATTCATTTATCATCATCATCACCTCCACTATTGGGGCATATCTTCCCCTTGCATGATGGAAATATGGCTATATTATTGCATGATCTACCGCTGCATCGTTGGTAACACATTTTTTATCAGACATTTAGTTTCCTTAAAATATTTTTTTATTAACTGGCAATAAAAAGATTTTCAAGAGTGTCAGCTAACCGTGAAAAATTCCGAAATGAAATGCAAGGCATGGATTAGGTCAATTATCATCAAAATCCAGAGAGAAACAAATTTGGATCCATAGGGCAGCTCGTGAATGATGAGGGATAATATGGCAGCGGCTGCCGGGACAAACAACCACATGCAGAAAAGCCAGCGAGAGTACCACACGTTGTTTTCAATATCGATTGGCTCTGGCATCCACTGTAAAGAACAAAGGGATCTAAATAACATTAAGGAGATGAAAAGAAACTACAAAAATTCACGAACAACATTTTTACTACACTTCGATACCCAGTCAATGAAGTAGTTAAATGTGCGTAATAGGGTTTGTAGTCCACGATACCCTCTAACTACCTGCAAAGATTCAACTGCAGTTTCGATTCGATTTCGATTCTCTATAGGTTTTTTTCTGTATTCGCGCCCTTTTCACTTAACACTAATATTAAGTTGCCACCGAAGCAAAAGAAACAGGATGTCCTCATTGCATATAATGAGTTAATGAGATGATTATAATATTATATCTACTCAGTAGACGCGAAATTATATGACGTATTTATGTGTGTATTAACTTCAGACGTTGCCTGGAAGAGATCGCTTTAAGCGATAAGGCCGCCTTTGTACATATCGTGCTATTATTCCTGTAGTTTTTACTTTTCCTGATTTTGTGTACAATAAAGTGTTTCTATCTATCTATCTATGAGACGTATGCTTTATATATTATGTTTGTGGTCTCCATAGAGAAAGAAGTAAAGCGGCCCGAAAGTGAGTATTAACTCATTAGAGAACACATGTTTGTGGTCCCCAAGTAGAAAGAAGCGGCCCTAAGAACACTTACAGGTAATTTAATAGTTTTACGTCCTCGAAGAAGATATGGGATAGTATTATACGGCGACTCAGTAATAGCAGCTTTCACGGCCATATAGTCATCTTCAGATTCTGGATTTCTAGCAATCCTTGCCCTTATCTGAAAAAAGAAGGCTTAAAAGGTCATTCCATGGAACATGACACCCGGGCACTAAAAAATAAACTTTCAATAATTATATTATTTTTTATCATAAAATGTAGTACAGAGAGTAAGTATATTTAATGATAACAATTATTAAAAAATACATTCAATTAATAAAGTTTTTTCCAGTCAAACTCTCACTACTTTAAAAGGTCCTAATGTATGTGTTGACAGTAGAGGAGTCAAAGTGTCCCATTCGATATAATAAATATTTCAATTTCATGAAAGGAAATGATGACCAGCTTACTCAAAGAGCATATTTTATGATAAATAACAATATATTCAGGATTATAATATAACATTTGCGTACCTACTGCCATACACTGTAATTTTTAATAGGAAAATAAACAGTGCCGGACAACTCTCCTACGATCGGTGTGACCGAGTTTTATAGAGAAAGTTCGGATTGGCTAGCCACATCCGAGCTCATGCTACAAACTATAGACAGTATCGATGTTTACAGTATCGATTAGTTGGATAGTATCGATATTACCGATATTTTTTGTCAAAATCACTAAAACTAGCAGTAATACTGATACTATCGGTAGATAGAATAGGATAGTATCGCTGCCAACCGATAGTATTGCTCATTAGAAGTATCGATAGAGTGGTTGTTTTCGACTGAATCATTATCAAGCAATCGATAGTTTTGCAACACTAACTTACAGAATCAGTTAGAAGTTCTTGAAATTCTTTGACATGGATCTGCAGTATATCAGTATGTTCCAAAGACGTAGCCGTCACGCGAACCGGACGGACATCTGACCCATCCAGTTGACCGAAGATCCCTCCCTGAGTTAGGAAGTAAATTTCAACTATGTTTTTTTATACAACAGCACTAGGTATACAGAAATAATCCAATGCGATGCGCATCTCTAAACTTAATTTTAAAAATGTAAGATACTAAAACAGAATTAGTACCTTAACAAGTTCAGACATCTGTGTAGAACATAGTATAGTTTCCTCAAGCATCGATCAGAAAATAGAATTAGTAACAACACTATCATTAAAAATGTATAAAAGCTTGGTGAAGTTCGCAAGATTGAGAGCAATTAGAACTACAGTACAATTGTAATATTACTCGATGTAGCAGGAATTGACTTCTTATCAAATACATTAAAGTTCATCATAACAATTTCATCATTATCAGATCAGATAACAATTGTCCATTGAACGAAGATCTTTCACAATATTTGCGCTCAATCACTGTTAACCTGCAGTCTCATACGCCTCTATATACGGGTATCGGCGTCCTCTATTCTATATCTCTGTCCCATGCTATATCCATCCAGCCTGATCCAACCGAAGTCATCACAGTCATCACATAGTCGTCTAATTGACTAAAACTAGCTTTAATTACCTTTGTGATAATAGCTTTCTTTTCCCCATCTTTGCTAATAGCTACACTGCCGCGATGGACAACGTGCAACGATGGTACTATATCCATTTCCCTTATAATGTCTTCACTGGGCAGGTAATACACTTGTTTGACAATGTTAGACAATTGCCTTTGCAAAACTTCGCCTCCCTTGAGCAATGTATCCAGAGCCCTTAACGATCTTCGGAGGTAATCAGAAAGGAAAATTTAAAGTGTATAAACCATAGTATTTAATTCTCATCTGTATTGTGCTTTGTTTTGTAATGTTTGGATTCTTACCTTTTGAAAAAGTAGAAATTCAAATCTTCTTTGAATACAACCCCCATACGTTCAGTCATTAGACTATGTATATTAAGTCCCTTTGTTCTGTAAAATATAATAATTATAAAAATGCATGTACAGTGGAAAACACATCACGCTATAGCCCTTTAGTAGTGTCGCTTTAACTTATTTATCACATCCATACGAATGTCAACAATCAAGACTTCAAGAATCAAGAATTCAAGAATCAACTTCCCCTGTACGTACGAATTCCCCCTGACCTGTAGTCTACAGTCGAACTCTGATGCATGCGTTAAAACTACTACCTACAATAAAAACCTTGCCAATTACATTTCACGTACCGTATCCACCAGTAAATGAAATGATCCACTGCCCTTTTAATAACATTGCTGTGCACTCTCTCGTCTCGTAAAAATGCTTCCAACTGATTTACACCGTGTTGAAATAATGTATTACCCCGGAATTGCAATACCAGCAATGTTTTACAGTAGGACATTATGTACCTGTAAAATTATGACTTCTTGAAGATAGCAATAGCATGTTTCATTGCCATGTCAATCGAACGGCAAAAGGTAATTTTTGCAAGAGCTACACTGACATGATGGATGTTTACAGAAGGAGAAAGGGGGAAAGGAGAGAAACGTAAATTTGACTTAAATGTGCAGAAGACAACCATTTAAAGCTCAAATTATACCCCCTAGTTTTATCATTAACAATTGGCATCAAAGACTATTTTAGTTACAAGATGGGGGATCCTCCCATATTGTATCGATATCTTACATGAAACTATATCGTAACGTCATACTGACTGAGACCAGAGAGAAGGTAATCATTACTGCTACTGTTCTAGCGGCTTGCTAACTATTGAATATGTGGGTACTTATCATTTCTCAAATATAGATGTACATTATTTATTTACTATTAACGAAGGGAATCTTACCAAAACATCAATCCAAGTGCAACAAAAACTGCAGCGATTCCGTATTTATCACGATCGACGTGAAACATTCCAAGATTCACTTTTGTGAGACCACATTGCGCAAAATTCAAACTTTCAGCATAGATCTAAAAACGCAATAACATACATATTAACTTAGAAAATACCTACACAAGTTAGTGTTAAGTGTAGTGCTAGCGCTGCAGGACAAAAACACAAGAATTAAGTGCTTCGCCTTAACAAACACTGACTAAGAATCGAGTCAGTGGTCATTTTCTTAGATTAATGTGTTTCCTTATTAATTTAAGTTAGAATTAAACTACTTATTTGTCTGTATTATAGGCCAGATTATAGTTATATTAAGGTACCATTTTAGAGTGGTACTTTATTTTTAAACACAATGTGTTTCGGGAATGAAGATGACCCCACCATAGTTTGTTATGGTATTCAAGTCGTCTTAAATGAAATCCAGATTATAGTCAAAATATTTCTAAAAGATTATAAGAAACTTTCCAGCTTACAAGATGTAACTGATAAGCTGTAGGATTTGGATCTAAATGAAGATAAGATGGAATCCAGCAGCCGTTCAGTCGCTTCATGCTCACGAGGTTACCGTATTGGTCCCATTTGAAACCGATACATTGGCTAGTGAAATAGGTACTCGCACCGAGGATAACCAAGATAATGACTATCTTCCATTTCAAAATCTGAACCAAACAAAAAATTATATAATTGCAAACTAACATTAATAGAGCGAGGTATATGCACTGAAGAGACTACATAGAGAGTATATTTTTGTCGTAGCTAAAAACTAAAAACACCATGATTTCAACTTTTCAAGGAGTACCCACGTACTCCTTGAAAAGTTGAACCGCCCCACGGCGGGCGGTCCAAAAATAGTTAGTCAACGGCTTGTTATCATCCTCATTGTTTTACTTTTATTATCCCTTGAAGGCAAATTATATTACAAACGCCTTGGCCAAATATCACTGGCTGGCGAACTTTAGTTATTTTTTAATTAATTGTTAAAAAAACAAGTCTATCATTTTTCAATCACAACGATGGAGGTAACGCGGGAAGCATTTCGTGCTATGATCTGTTATGATTTTAAACGAGGTTTATCACATGAAAATTTAATAGTTGAGTAGAATGCATAAGTGCATTGATGCCACAGGGGAATGCTTTGAAAAGTTGTAAATAAAGATTTGTAATATTTCTTTTATTTTCTATTTGACTAAAAATTAATGGATCGCCCTGGATACTTAGTACTTATACTAACAAAAAGATCAACAAGATTCAAGATGGTTGCATCAGACTGAAATTATGAATGATTTGACTGAAATTATGACCTTCAGTAGTGACAAATCCTTGATGATTTATTTTTTATAATATAACACAAAATGTCTATTATTTTCAGTGACTAAAAATACAATACATACATTAATGTACAAACCATAATATATGCAAGATTAGTTGTCGGTACATCGGCAATGTAATTGAAGTAGCCAGTTACGAGGTAAAGATGGGCGAATTTACTGACGGAATGCATGAGGAAGTAGATATTGTCGTTTTCAGGACTAGTCGCATAATATTTTAAGATATCTTTGACAGGCAGAGCACCGATGACATCCATGAAGAATCCTCGGGTCAAATAGTGAAAGACGCATTTGCGTATATCGGAGATTATCAAACCACGATCATCGTAGTAAGGCAGCTAAAAAATAAGGAATAAATTCATATAATAATTATGATGTAAGAGTCCTAAATAGACACAATGGATAATGTAGCTTTCAAGACTCAAATTAACACTTACGAATAGCTTCAACATTACGTCAATTACAGTAATCACAGAACTAAATGCGTCAACAAACTGCAAATATTTAGCAACATACGCTCCACTTCCACCTGAAAAATATGCAATAAAATATGGTTTATGTTTTTCGTTAAAGATGGGAACTAACTTATAGCGCATAGTATTTCAAGTAACCAAAATTCATACAGTTATACAAACCTTCCAATGATGCACAAGCTATAGACACTATTGCAATTATCACTCTGAATAACATCCAAAATTGTATGAATCTGCAACAATAATTGTACATTCAGCATGCAAAAATAAAGACTAACTTTTTTGGAATTCTATAACAAAAGATTTTAAAAACCCGACGATAGATAAGCCCGAACTCGGGCGGAGGTAAAAGATCTAGTCTAGTAATAGACCCACTGAAAATTATATTCAGTAGCAGTTTCGTATATATATAGTTGATCTACTAAGTCGCGTTTCGTCTAACTTTGGAGAATTTTGACACAGACAGCATCATATCGATCGATCAATTCGGGAAATGGGAAGCTCAAATCTCGAAGAAAGTTGAAGGATATTCACACTACAATCCCTCTACATATTATAGGTACATATAGGATGAAATTAAATAAGGGTAATAATGTTGGTACACTTTATAAAAATACTAACTGTGACTCTGGGTTATGCATTAAAGAAAAGGTCAAATTAGCAACATATTCAGTTCCGGAGGCAGCCGTATTCCTTGTAATGGATTCAAGTGACTGTCTGGCGTGGAACACTCGCTTACGCAACTTATGTTGATACTGGAAACCAAACATATAACATACATTTACAAAACCCCAGTTTTACCTCAATATCACCTCACTTGTTTGTAAATGACGATAAGAGGTAATTGGAAATATGGTGTGATTCATTTGAAGATGGTATGATTCTGTGCAGAGTCAGGTGATACTACCATTTTACCTATTTTTGCAGCGAAGTAGCAACGCTTGCACTGCTGTTTTTCGGTTTGAAAGGTAAGAAAGCCAACGTAATTACCGGCACATGATGCACTCCATCTTAGTACTCAATGTTAACAGAAAACCCTCTAATAACATTATAATGAAGTGAGATGTCTTTGTCTACGGGCGATGGTAACCCTTATTATCAGATGGCCCGTTTGTTCGTCTACTCTCCTTATACAATAAAAAAGGGCTGCCTCTATAAACTAGGGATGTTACGGTGGTGGTTTTACAGGAACCGGAGTCGGAACCGACGGTTTTAAATTTGATTTATTGGAGTCGGAACCGGAGGCGGAGGCGGAGGAGATGTTCAGAAGAAGTTCAAATTTTAAACCGTTTTTTTAAATTATTGGCAAATATTTTTTATGTAGTCCTACACCATTTTTTTAAATATTGATATTTTAATATGTTTGCTCACAAATCTTCGGTATAACCTCCGATTCAAAATTATCGGAGCCGAAGTCGGAAGGCCGGGATCGGAAGTTCCGACCTTTCAGAGTCGGAGTCGAAGCTCCGTAACATCCCTACTACAAACACTGCTGCTTTACAGTTTTCTGGCAACTAATTTTATGTAAAACGCTACTTTCCAGTGGTGGCTAGGAAAATATAAATATAATTAGGTAATTGTCAATACAGGTAGAATTGACCAAAGAAAATGAACTTACTTGGCTGTGTTTTCTTAAATATTTGTTAACCTGTTCATCAAAACGTGGTTTGAATTCATCTATACAGGTTTGTATATAAGACCATTCATCCGGATAGCGCTTTATTATATTTAAGAAGGTACGTAAACTTATGAACAAGATCTGAAAATAAAAGCAAGACATAAATACAGACTTGAAATAGAATTCGTGTATTCCAAGGAAAATCATAAATAGCTAACAAAAACTCTCAGAAAACCGCCATTGGGCAGTTTCTCTCTAAAGCAAATTTAATCAATTTTAACATCTTGTGGTATTAAACAGATTGCAAGATAGCAAAAATCATAACAAAAATAAAATTCCAAATATAGATGTATATCTGTCTGTCTAGACAGACAGTATAAAAGGTTTGCAAGATGTATAATCTTAGAGATATCAAGGGAAAGCACATTTAATTACCTCACATTCTGTAGCAGCTGTGTACGTCCTAAGAGATACTTTACTCAGGAAGACCGAACTCAACGACAACATATCTCCGGGACGCTCAAATGTCGCCATCAACTCGCCCTCTTCATCATGATATTCAGCTCTTATTTGTCCCTGGAATTTGACCATTTTTACCAGAAGTTATTATTTCGAAATTGTTAAAAGTCAAGAAATTCGGTATTAGGTATTACTGGGTTTCTTAAAACAGATATCTGGTTAAGAAATCCCTTTACTTAAAAAATGGGTAACTTACATTAACTATCCAAGTGACATTCTTACATTGAACGCCAAAAAGGAACAAAGTAGACGCCTTTGGAAGTATCAAGAATTTAGCATTATATGCTAGTTCCCTTATTAAGTCCTTATTAGCACCTATAAATACTCTCGACGTTCCTATTATTTTCTCAGCGACAGAACCGTGAAATTTCCAATATATGTCGTAAGGTTCGTCTTTCAAAATATTTGGGTGTAAAATATCCATTCCATTATAATATTTCCAATGACATGTCAAATATCGATCCATTCGCATCATTAGATCGGGGTGTATTTTGTGTTCTATATAATGCTTTTTCAGGTTAGCCACAAAATAATGGTAATTCGTCCTATCTCTATACTTCAAATACAAAGAGGCAATAAATGTAATCTTTACAAAAGCCATTAGCATAAAGGCGATGCAGCTTAATATCATCCCCACAATCAATTCTACATGTGTAATTGGTTGTATTTCAGTAAATATAAGTTCAAAAATCCAACCCAAACAAATAGACAGGACACCTTCGTCAACTTGGTCACAGTCCACTTTCGAATTATATGGACAAGCCACACTGCCAAAAAGGTAGGACATATTGAAATCGTTCGGCAGGAAACGAAATAATACATACAGAAAATATCCACCAATATACACGAAACAGAAGTGTGTTAAAATAATCTTAAAAAATATTCCAGTCATGGGATCAATATGTCTATTCCATTTTGAGCTAGCTCCTTTACTGAACAGCATGTAAATTTTAATTAGACGATTAAATTTACACAGATTGTAAAATTCCACATATCCAACAAGGACGGCAAAGTCTTCTATCCAAATAGTAGAAACAAGGTCCAATATAAAATGCAGATTCTTGCATCTAGCAATTATAACAGCAGCTAATGTATATGTTGTATTCTCTTTTAATTCTAAAGAAGTCACCAAAGAAATAAAAATATCTGCAGCATACATGAAATCAACGCATGATTGAACATATATAAACCAAATCGGAGTTTTAGTTCTCTGCAGGTTCGGTGGATACGAAATAAGTACAAAATACACCGTTGCTAAAATGATTTGATGCCAAATGACACCAAAAGTTGAATTTGGTACCAAAACCCAAGGAAATTTTATGTTCGCAAAAACTGATTTTTTCTGTAATTGAACGTCGGTACACAAGGCTAGTTGTCCAATGTATTTTGCGCAGTGGTACGTAACGTGTTCTCGAGGCAGCTCACATTTAGAAACTTCTTTTTTGCACGAGTTCTTCCAATCCGTTATTATATCAAATATTTCCCACCAACGCTTTCTGATCCATTCAACGTCTTCTATTTCAGTTCTATCCAGACCTTTTGAACGTAGTTTGGCTTTGAATAAAACACGGGCATGTTTAATTCTCTCCCTCGTTTGCTTGATTATATTATAACGATCCTCTGGAAACTTATGTAACGATTTCAAGATACTTGATCGCGACAAAACAAAAATTTCGCAATATGTAAGGCAATGGACCATTACTTTTCTATTCAATGGAGGCAAATAAAAACTGATATCTCCAAAAACAGTGCCTCCAGTTACAGACAATAATGGCGATGCACTGTCGTCCGCAGAAATAAACTGCACTATGCCAGACTTCAGGTAATACAAGTTACTGTAGCAGTGCAGTCCGACGAAAAACCTTTCACCGGGTAATTTATAATCTAGTCGAATATAATCGCAAATCCATCGCTTGTAAGACGGTGAAGTGTTTCTAAAAGTTGGACTGTGATAAAAAACTGCCCAGACTAGATCCTGTCTTATATCTAATCTCAAATATCTAGGTAATTCAGTAATAATCCCAGGCATTGAGTTAATTCCATTGCGTTTATACCAGATCAAAGAATAAAAGTCTTCTACGCTTTGTGCAGTACCGGGAGTATTTCGCCTATTTGTTTCTTCCACTATTCTCTTTACGCGTAGATGAAAATCGTAAATTCGTCGGAAACGCAGTATAAACTCAGAAAATAATTTCGGCACTATTATGAATATGTCAGTTACGTAGTTAATAGTCATCAGGGCTATGGAGATCAAAAATTCTATATATGTGCTGGGCTTTATTTCGTCGGTCAATTTGTTAACAAGAAACGACAAACAAAGGGCCGCAGCAAACAAATAGGTATTGAATTCCTCGATTACATCAGGAAACTGAAATATTGAAGTGATTGAAATAATGTCGTAAAACAAAAAGCAAGTTAAAATAATTAAAATGCTAATTACCCGATGTTGCACGAATAAGCGCCAATCATAAATGCCATAAGCACAATTGTCACACAGGCCGTGGAATGTTAACAGCAGAAGAAACGAAGTTAAGCAGTTTGTGACAATACACAAGATTATGGCGTATCCAAACAAAAGTTTCACCAGGGAATGCGTTTCCAGCAGAGAGAAGTGTTCAAATACTCTGTAGATACTGAAATTAGTTTAAATCGTTGGGAGTTCGGACGTTGGGAGTATACAGGATTAGAAAGTACTGGTTTTTCTCAAAACACCGAAACACATCAACGCCGAATCGAAAATATTTGGCAAATTGTAAGACTATTCGTTAGCTAACATAGGTTTAACCTGCGTGGCTATTTACCAACAAGTCTTTCCCACAGAACAAGTCTTTACCACAGAACAAGAAATAGTGTTCTGTGGTCTTTACTATCAACATAGAACATTTAATCTAGATCAAGGAGAGGTCCTCGAATAAATCGGTTCATACGATACACTTATGTCTGGGTAGAGAAATTCTGATAAATCCTGCACTGATAAGATAAGAATGCAACTTTCTGATAAATGTTACCTACTACAAAAAAGAAAGAGTAAACGAAAAGAATATACTCACGTTACGAACTCATTGAAAACTAAAATATTCGGCCAAAGTTTAATCGTCGGGCACGATTCGCTGGATACCAGCCTGAAGAAGGGCATCAGAGATATGTAATCCAATATTAACTTGTAACCAGCTTTTGGGAGATGTTCCCGTTTTGTTGCTTCTTCTGATACTTGTCTATAACAAGTTGATTAATAATCTATATGCTATATGGAAATATTTATGCTTTTAATACGTATTAAGTGGGATAATTGTTAAATACAAAATTAACTTTTTAACAATCAAGATCATACTTGCTATATTAAGGCTTATCTTGAACACTTTGGGGTGAGACTAACGAAGGAAATTGACAGTACAAAGAGAAAGTTTAATAAAAATTATAACTAAAAATGCCTTACTAAAGGCAACAAGTGGAAAAGATATTTACCTGTGCACAATGTGAAGAAAAAAGTCAATAACATAAATTACTTCACCAATATATGTATAAAAGAAAGTGATATATGGCAAAAATTTGTGCTTTTGCATGATTTCATGACAATAGGCAAATGGATATACAGCTTGCAGCGGCCCCTGAAAATATTATTTATTTCCTTAGAGTAAATCAATCCATATATAGAATGTAGGATCAACAAAGGAGAGAGTTACGCACACGCATACACTCACCCTCAAACACACTCTCACAACAGGTTTTTTTTAAAATAATAATAATATTTATCTGATTTTTATATAAGTGTATCCCCCAGGCCATTAATTAGACTGTTGCTATCTACTACGCTGCAAGACGGCCGATGAGGGCAGTGCAGGTAGTAGAGACCGATATTTACTTATACATTGTAACTACAGTGTTGTTAAGTGATTAAGTGCAGCATTAGCAGATAGATACATATTATTATTATTATGTACCCTGAAATACTTACATCTATACAGGGTGTCCCAGAAAGTATGGATCAAACGAAACAGGTGATGCCTGAAGTCATTACCAATCTATATAACCCCATATATTGCTATCCGATTCTTCATGGTAAAAAAGTTATTTAAATTTTTGGAACGTCATCAATAATGGCCTAGTGAACCTACAAAAAATTATTTTAAATAAACCAGCAGATATTTGGCAGATTTTCTTTTTGTATAGTGCTACTCAGGGATCAGCCGATCCTCTGTAAGCATTTTAAAAAATCATGTACGACATGTACTTAATAAAATTTAATTCATGTTTTTGTAAATCTTTCTTAAACAACCAAAAATGAATGCCATATTTAAATGTCCCTCACCGAAAAAAAAATTAATGTAGGTAATATAATTTTTTAGTGCGTTCTCTATGCCATTTTTGATAAAGTTCCAAAAATGTAGATAACTTTTGTCATGAAGAATCGGATAACCATATATGGGGTTATTGGTAATGACTTCAGGCATCAACCTGTTTCGTTTGATACATACTTTCTGGGACACCCTGTATAGCAATGTTTGATTTCAATCAAGTTGTGTGTTTTAGTTCTAGGAGTACGAACGAGTATATGCTCTTAATATAAAATTGATTTAAAATGAAATTATTTAGTTGTAACAATGTTGCTAACATTCATGTTGCTTTTATATACGTAACATATTATATGTTATTGTTGTAAATAAAATTCTCTTTTATAACGTTTTCCATAATGCTTGCACACCTACTACTACCTCTTTCTCGAAATCATTTCCTCTGCCCGAAGGTTGCCTGGAATAGATCGCTCTTAGCTATAAGGCCGCCTAAATTGTACTTAACTATTTCCTTTTCTATCTCATGTTTGTTGTTTTATATTTGTGCAATAAGTGTATTTTACTATACTTACTTATATTTCACATAATTGTACTAATTATTCATTATAGATGGTTATACATACGTCCATACATTTTTCACCAAATAATTCGTTTTAAACGGATCGAATCGAATAATTAAATCGCGTGACAGATTACATCATATTGAATACATACCAATGTGGACTTTGTTAAAACAACGATCAAAACTATTAACTGGAATATAGGATTGAATGGGAGAAAGATAATGTTTATTAATTTGATTTTCTGGTAGATGTGATCTTCGTCTTCCATTTTGACAAATTCGTCCTAGCTTTAGGTTTTTATAAACACAACAAAGCTGCAACTTGAGAAGAATTGTTATTCTGTTTACCTAATATAATGAAATTATAATAATTATATTATATGTATAAGAAATGCAAAACACAAGAAACAAAATTCCATGATGTTTTACTAGTTTGAATTTTCTGTCAGTAAATGTTACAGATTATGTATTTATGACCAGTTTAAAGTCACTGGCAGTAATAGGAACTAAAAAACCGGCCAAGTGCGAGTCGAGTCTCGCCATAATCTATAGGGATCCGTATAAGGACTATTTTTATAAGTATTGAGCGAGAAAACTTTTGCATTTTTTACTCATAACTTGCTCGTAACTGAAAAACTATTATTGACGTATCAATTTTAGTACCTATTTGCTGTTCAAATACCTAGAGTATTTATGGCCCTAGTATTTAAGCTAATTTTAAAGTTCGGATTTGTTCCCAATAGTTCCGTGGTAAAGTTCCGTAACAGAACTATACTGAGACGTTTACCGATCATGCGATAGATTTAGTAACAAAAGTGGTCTAAAATTACAAATTTGACGGGCGCTTACGTCCTTATTTCATTACGGAAAAACGAAATTGTACAAAAATATTCTTTTTTTTAATTTACTCCTTTTTATGGGAGTCCCACTAAAAACAATGTTACGAATTTTTAAAGTCGATAATCGAATTTGTTTCATGGGAATACATATTATGTCAAATTTTGAGGTCTGTATCATATCCTATTTAGGCGCTATACGCGCCTGATAGACGGACGGACGGACAGACGATCGACGGAGCGATAGCACCAATAGGGCTCCGTTTTCCCATTTGGGGTACGGATCCCGAAAAAGAAGTACTTATTTTAGAAACGTAGTGATTACCTTCTCCCTATTACTTCTTCTTTCTCTTCGGTTCTCTCTGGTAGGTAGGATCCTCGTTATGTGACACAGAAATCAAAGAACTTTGATATCTTTTTGACAAAAATAGAACCTGTTTTAAAGCTTGTTAGTTTGAAGTTTGTTTGTTTGAAGCCATGACGGAAGCGCAGCCATCAGAAATCCAATTTTAACGCAGCAAAGTTCAGCGGATCTACGTAGAAATAATAAAAACTACGTACAAACTTTCCCTTCCATCATAGATCATAATGAGCAGTAAAGGTTAAATATAAATAATATGAAAAAAACTACTTTTGACAGTGTTTATAGAAGAGCCAGTAAGCATTCTAAGCCCGTGTGCTCCATCTTCGACCTCTTCGTCACTTACATAACACATAACATTAGATTATAACAAAGATATCCTTCTGCCTGACGTATGGAGAATAAAGTTCTGAACGCACTTACGCTGCACTGCGCGATGCTGCAGACAACTGCGCATATATGATGAGTTGGAGCTAAACGCACCGTTTATCCATCACTCTAACATCCAAGTCACTTATATATTCACTACAAACAAATAAATATTTAAATGGTTAATACTTGCGGTTGTTGGTACTTGGTGAAACTTGTAGTACATGATTAGACTTAAATAATGTACTGTTTCACAGATTTTTACTGTATTTAATTAATTACGACATGTTTCGTTTACACATTTTAACCGGTCGTAATTAATAAAATACAGTAAAAACCTGTGAAACAGTATATTATTTAAGTCTAATCATAAATAAATATTTAATTTTGTTTTAGACCTTTCTTTTATTATATCAGAACTGCTACATAATATAAAACTATATTCATAAGCAAAATAATATTATCGTAACCAAAGTAAATAAATAATAAAACTTATAAAGTTATTACGCAAATATTATTAACATGGGGTAACAAGATTCCAAGTTCAAGTACTTAGGATGGTAAACATAAACATTAACATTAAAGTCACAATGGCTTTTTAATTTCCTTCTTAAGAAGAAGCTGAGCTTTTGCGTAGAAACTTTTCTTTAGTTCAGGGTAACCGTCAAACAGATCTTGCCAATCATGGTATTCCAAGAACACCATATCTGCTACCTGGAAAAGAATTGACGGTTATGTGACAAAGTCGCTTATCGTTGTTTCTCCAATTTTACACTATTTGTTATGTATGAAGTTCTTTTTATAAATTTTAATTTCTTCTATTTTGTGCTTCCTTAATTTCAGCACTGGTTACTTACGAAGCAGTGGTAGATCGAATGACGAAGCAAAAACTTTCTATAATTTCTTATTTGCGATAAAAAATACCGACTAGTTTTGTTAAAGATTGTTAATTTGCAAAAAAATAAAACCACTTAATTATAATGCGAAAAAAAAATTCAATATTCGGATAACTTCGACAAACCACAACTTACTGAATAATTAATAAAAATGCAATTACCGTTCGAGTACAGTACGTAAACTGATACGGTACATCCGGGAAGAGTCCAGGTAGCAGACCGAAGTATCCATTCTGGGTTAACACCGACACTATTCTGCTCTCACCACTGAAATCAGAAGGAGCAGTAGGTAACATTATACGTGCGTGAGTTTTTAGAAAAACATTCGGGTCTTGAAATCTTCGGTGTGCTTCGGTTATTGTTAACGATACGCGAATATACTACGACTGTAGTAAGGAAGAGACAGATGCCGGTTTTACCCGATACCCGAATGCTTTTCGAAGAGCCCACGGACTGTAACTATAAAACGTGTGGTTATCAATTTTGGATTTGTGTTCTAATTATGTATAATTGAATTTCTAACTAAGAGTGTCGGTAACCTAGTGATTACGACGCCAGACTCCCATGCGGGAGGTCCGGGTTCGAAACCATGCCATGTACCAATGCGTTTTTGGGATTTTTTCGAAGACTTATGTACATTTACCAACTGCTCTGACGGTGAAGGAAAACATCGTGAGCAAACCTGCATGTTTGAGAAAATAAAAAAATATAATTCCAAAGGCGTGTGAAATCCCCACCAATTAGCACTGGGCCCGCTCGGTGGATCATGGCCCCATAACCCCCTTGTGCAAGGGGAAGCTTGTGCCCCAACAGTGGGGGTATTAATAGGCTGCTGACGATGATGATGAGTTTCTAACTATTCAATTTCATAATCGCAAACAGTGCTTACTTATGCCATGGCAGACGGAGAGGGAAGTATGGATTAATTCTATTTGAATTGAGATTTTAAATGGGATTCATACTCGTACATACATTCATTTTGACATTCGTACATTTCGCCCAACTGTCCATTTTGACACGTTGACCACCTAGTCACGGAACCGTTTTTCTACTATAAAATGGCGAACATTGCGATTTTGATTGGAAATTAATAAGTATAAATATCAGCTTCAAAATCCTAACTCTAAACTAACATTATGAATAAATTTTTACCGACCTCGAATCTGTGTACCATTTCTCCACTTCACCTTCGTGTATAAAGTAAGTACATGGCCATATATCACCCTCATCAACAATGTTCTTTCCTGTAATTTACAAAATTATGACAATGCCTCTTTACAGCAGCTGTAGCAGACGTAATCAAGTGTTCCAATAATGTTCCTATGATTTTAAATAAAAAGTATGAGTATAATACTTGTATGCGCAACGAATTCACCGCGCGTGCGTAACAAGCCTGCGGTATGATACACGCACGTGAACGCAAGTAGGTTCGCGGCGAGCACGATGACGAATGGCCTCGCTGGAAACACTTTCGCAGTCAGAAGGTTCTAATTTTTGCTTTGCTGTTTACTGCAAAAACTAAAAATCTAATCAGAATTTCTAGGTTACTAAAATAATGAGATACGAACCGGGAAATATGACCATTCTTTTCAGACGAACAACAAGCTGTCTCAAGAAATATTGTGGAAGAAATCGGAACAAAGTCGGGGTCTCCATGTGATGCATGTAGAGCGAGCTAAACAAGTCTTCACGAAGACATAGCGGTCCTTGGTGCACCAGTTCCGGCAGCCAATTACCTGTGAATTTAGTCACAGAATTCTATAGGGATGGGGA
This sequence comes from Hofmannophila pseudospretella, assembly GCA_947369225.1. Taxonomy (NCBI): domain Eukaryota; kingdom Metazoa; phylum Arthropoda; class Insecta; order Lepidoptera; family Oecophoridae; genus Hofmannophila; species Hofmannophila pseudospretella. The sequence goes on from OX376324.1 coordinate 4,343,850, forward strand.
TTTTCAATGGTGATAATGGGACGCACCGGCTTGGCCACTAACCACACCGACATCACAAGAAGAAGAAGAAGTGATTTCTGAACTCATTATTGGCCTGTGTTTAAATGGTTGCCAGAATATCGCTAAAAAATCCAAATAGTTGCCAAAACGGATAAATTGTCATCAAATTATTGCGTTGACAAAATATCTTATTATGATAACTATTTTTATTTTGCGGCTCCCTATTGTTTAGTATAACTTTGATAGTCCTAAATTTACTTCCCCGAATGTTCATCGTCATAATAATCATTTGCCCTAATAATTACTTCGCATAATCTTATATCCCTAATTTCGTGAGACAATAATCATAATCCCGAAAATCATTTCTCATAATCTTCTTACATAATATGTCATAATGTCACAAGTCGTAATATTTATATATAATATATAAAGTTTTTAGGCATAATCACTGTAACTCATAATTACTACATAGTTATAAAACACAAATATTCCGGTTCTCGTTTATTTATTTTGGAAATAAATGCGTTCTTTTATGGTGACCTTATTTAGGTATCAATTTAATTTATCAAGAATCAATTTATTTTATTTGGCACTAAGTGTAAGGGCCCTAAAATTTATTTGATAGTATTAATAATTTATTAATGGACTCACATATGAGAACTAATTCCAGTCATTTCCCTATCATTGGCTATCTGCTTTACTAAATAAATAAATAATCGTGCATCAATGAAACGAATAAATCACCTTTTTGTGTACGCCATAGCATTTTTGTATATTTTATCAACGCCTTGAGTAAAGACTTAGTAAGGCCGTTATACTTTAAATACGTATACAAGTTCCGCACTTCAAAGTCATAATGGTACAATTCACGAAATCTTGTATATATCGCACTTATACCAACGCTCAATATCCACATGTCTACCAAGCTCAGGAACCACGATATCAACATCTTATAATAGGTTTCAATGATAGATATATCTACTACCTGGAAAAAAGTAAATAAGTTATTTTAGGAGATAATACTTTCGCTTTTTGAAAATGCCGGCCGTGCTCGCTTTTCAGAGAGCAAAACTATTTAATTTTAAGCGAATGAACTTTTGGACTAACCTATCCTTGATATATCAACATTAGACGATCAACCATAGTCATCGTTTGACTAAGAACGGCGCGAGCGCATGCGGCATTTTCAAAGAGTAAAACGATTTGAGCGAATGGACTTGTTGTAAGCAAAATAATTTTTATTTTGCCGTTTTCTTTTGTTATCAGGTCTTTTTGGGAAGCTGTCATTATGTGAATTTAACCTTTTGGGAAGTGGACATTTTAAATTTGAAGGCGTCTGAGAGCGTCCGGAATTTGATGACGCCAGTTACTCCAACTAGTAGACTAGTCACAACTTTATAATGAGCTTGGTTGTCTGCTCGTTTCCTGGTATGGGATCGGGGAAACTGAATCGGGGTGCTGGCTCCCCGGCAGTTGTGTCCTTTGCTGCTTGTAGCAGGTTCTTGGGTTGGCTCTGGCCGATGGTCTACCTTGTTTCTTCACGCCCCTCCTCAGCGCGGTCTACCCGCCGGGTGGGACCCCGTTCGGGGAGGCCCAGCGAGCACGAGCGAGCAGAGGGTGGCTGGCATCTTCAGGTTTCTTATGAGCCTTCCTCAAGAACCAGATTCCTTGGCAGCGCTTTAGGTCGCGCTCTCCTCTCTTTATAATGATAGCACGATCATTAATACTAGTACTTACCAGATCAATGTTTGTGTGCGTGTGCATGATCACAACATGAGCGAGTGACATAAGGTAATCCGCCATCCAGAATATCGGAACGACAAAGTGTAGTTGCTCTACGCCTTGCGCGTTTTTCAAATAATTGGACGGTCTTGCGCACCCTGTTAGCCAAGATTAAGAAGTATTACAAAACAATTTCTACTTCGCACAACCCGCTCACTTTTCCCCCTCAGCATGACAACTATAGGTAAACCGCTAACTGTGGGGTCGTCTGCGCGGTAAGAGGGGCGCGGGGCGGGACGTCAGAGCGCCAGCATGAGGCGGGCGGGATGTGGGACCTGCCGCCCGCACGCCGCATACTCGCCCTCTCGTCCCGCCCCGCGCCTCTCTTGCCGCGCAGGCGACCCCTTATGGGCCGACTATGGGCGTTTTCCCATTAGACGACATCTACAACGATATAGGTTTAAGGTCAGTTGGGGAAAGTGTACCAATAAACAGGTGTCCCAGAAAGTATATCATATTATGGACATGTCATGTCATTGCGATTTGACATCGATGTATGGAAAATTAGTGCTGAACTACATGCACCGGTTTCAGCGCCGGTTCAGTTCGCTGCAGCTAATCACGAGGCGCTGACTTTAAGCGGGGGGAGAGCGGAACGCTTGTGATTAGCTGCAGCGATCTGTACACAATTACACATAGGGCGCTTTCACATTAGACGATATTCGACAATGATCCACTGCGTATATTATAATTGTATGTATGTAAGTGTACTGAGTACACTTGTATGTGACTATAATTGTACTGAGTACAAACTCATTTTATTAACCACCCTTCATCATGCATACTTCACCCTCTTACATATTAATGATTTATGACTTACCTATTACATACATAGCTATTTTTTCCTCTTTACCATAAATAAATGAATTAGTGTATGTATGTACTATTAATAAATCATTCGTTATTTCAGACTAAACCAACAAAAAATCAATTAAATGTTACCTCCTTTCCTGCCATATGGATGAACCCATTGATGGAAATCGATAGACTTATTTAACACAGCTGGTATATAGGGTTCTGGCGATGGGTAGAGTATACTATCATCTAGTAAAAGAAACAGACCATCATTATAATATGATAATATTTCGTTCAGTACTGAGTGATAGATACTTTATCGAATCTTATATTCAGCCTATTAGAGTCCCCACTGTTGGGGCACAGGCCTCCCCTTGAACAAGGGGAGTACGGGCCGTGACCCACCGACCGGGCCTAATGCTGATTGGTGGATTTCACACGGCCTCGGACTCGGCCATGCAGGATACCTCACGATGTTTTCCTTTACCGTCAGAGCAATCGGTAAATGTACGTAAGTCTTCGTAAAAATTCGAATGACTCATTGGTACATGACTTGTGCATGGTTTCGAACCTGGACCTGGAGTATTTGGAGCCCGACGTCCTAGCCACTACACCACCGATGCTGTACTGACCGATAGACACTTCGGAAATCTTGAAAAGTTTGAATGACTCCAAAACTACTAAGTCCGACTGGGATGATTCTACTATTATTTTAACAGACATAGACCTATTATATTACTAGCGAAAGGTCATGTTAATAGCACCTCAGTCGGCACAACTTAAAAATCACGTAGGAATTGCATAACTTAAATTTTTGTTGTTATTTTGTGAAAAAGGACTGCCATGTTACCTACATGGCAGTCCTTTTTCACAAACTGTGATTTGAGTCTATATTAACAAGTATAATAAGTACCTATACCTAAGTCCCGTTCTTTCAAAATGTACCTATGATTCAATTTCAAAAATCCTATATATTGAACTGTAGTTAGTATCATTGAGAGCGTCGGTGGCGTCGCCGCGTCGTGGCTAGGACGTCGGACTCCCATGCGGGAGGTCCGGGTTCGAAACCATGCAATGTCATGTACCAATGAGTTTTCGGTTTATTCGAAAGACTTACGTACATTTACCGACTACTCTGACGGTGAAGGAAAACATCGTGAGAAAACCTGCACACTGAGATAACCAGTATGTGAAATGTGGAAGGCAATGGCAAACCACCCCATTAATTTTGACAAGAGAGTCTTTCTATGTGATTAATTCCTTAGAATGATTACGACCCTCAGCAATGAGGAATTCGACTTAGAAGAAGTTAGTGACATACATAACATAAATGTTACCCAAACTCTAGATGTTATTATTTTGTCTTAATTTTTATTCTTACTTATTACTTACAATAATTAGTAGGTATCTTTAATTGTATGAATGTAATATCTACTTCTTCTTTTTTCGTGTTGATGATCCGAATTAAATTTTTCCCGACCAGAAGGCAGCCACATCTATATCTACTGGATGCCATAAATAAATGAAATTTAAATAGTCCGTGCATAGATAACATTAAAAATATAATAATGCACCTTCGTATCTTCTGCATGCAATATATACCCATGCACACGTTGCTCCGTGTATGATTAAAATAACAACGGTGACTTTCAGCAAAAATGGTGAAACTTTACTCTGAAAATAGTAAATCATTTACCACTAGCGTCGCCACATATTTCAAGCTGCATCTTAGGATTCCGCAGTCTAATAAAAACAAAGATTTATTTCAAATCGAAATTGTGGAATATTTAGAATCAGCGTGTTTCAGAGCGTAGATGTTTATTTTTTCGTACGTCTTTATTCCTTGAATATTAGATAGACTGTGGCGAATTTCTATAAGAGCCTGATGGAAACATGCGTTTTCAGCGAGGTGATCTGTTAATGCCCTCGCCGCGTTTGCGCAACGAGTTCTCAGCGCATTGTGCATTGCGCGTGAGAAATTCGCGGTGAAACTTTCTACTCTAACTCTAACTATTCGTTATGTACGCGGCGAGCTCGTAGCGCACACGGGATTCCTTCGCAGGATCGCCCAGCAAAGCGCCAGTGTGATAAGGCCCTTAGTTCGAGTAATTTACACACACAAATAAAAACAGAATAGGTTGTTGGTGTGGAAATAGTTCCACTCAGTACAGCTTATCACGAAAAGTTCATTACAAAATAATTGTATATTACTACCATATACCAGTACCTACACGCGTTAGCTAGCACCCGGGAAAAAGATGTTACACTGAGTAACTGATCGATCTTTCACTCCTCAACATGAACGAAACTTTTTCGATAGAAAATTCTGTCACGGACCGTTATTATGTGGCTGGCATCACTGGAACTGTTAAGGTAGCTAGACACAATAATTGAGGAATTTTATGATAATAAATTTAAAGGTACAGGGGAAGAAGGAAAAGGGGGAAAGTCACTAAAATTCATGGGTTTTTTTCAAACTGTTGGTAAATAAGCTTTCTAAACGATAAAACTATCATATCGCATTATGGAGGTAAGTCTAGGATATTTCAGTTTGAAAATTTGATAACTATGAGGATATGGTTTTACACTTGCAACTCAGAAAATTGATTCCTTGTTTTATTCAAATTAACATTCCCCTTTCCTAAACCCTGTACTATTCAACAGTAAAGTACTTATATCGTACCCGAAAATTCTTGCAAAAATGTTGATAGAAGGCATAAAACATATGTACTCTCAATAGTCGTATAAAATGCAAGATCCGCGGCCTGCTGTTGATAGTCATAGCCAAGCTTACGACAAACGTAATGACCTCAGAATAAAAGCTCCAACGGGTGAGTTGTCTCCATCTGATGTATTCAAGGACGCATTTATTGTCTCTCACTACAAGCTCCATCTAGAACACAATACGTAACGTACATAGTGCATGAGCTTTTAGAAAAACATACGGGTTATAAAAGCTACGGTGTGCTTCGGTTATTGTTAACGATAGGGGAATTTAGAGTCCTCCAAAGCTAATACATATCAGTTCAAATAGTCGCGCTGGAGACTCCTGGATTGAGCCGTACTGATGGCAAGAGACCTGACGGTTTAACGTTGGTGCTTTTGGAGAAAGACAGATCCCTGCTATGGGACGCCACATGCGTAAGCACTTTCGCGGCTTCCCATCTAGGCCGCACCGTCCGGACAGCAGAGTTGGCTGCCGAGTGGGCGGCCAAACAAAAACATGTCAAGTACGCGGGGCTCGAAACGGCCTATATTTTCGTTCCACTCGCTGTGGAGACCACGGGCGTATGGTGCACGGAGGCCAAGGTTTTTGTCAGAGGCTTGGACCGACGACTGAGAGAGCGCTCAGGTGACCCCGCGCCGAGTCGTACCTGGTGCAGCGCATCTCGCTGGCTATTCAGCGTGGAAACGCTGCCAGCGTGATGGGTACCTTCCCGCCGGGTGCGACTCGGGGCGGTTTATTAGATTAAGGATTTTGACATCATGTAATATTTTGACATGGAATAAATGAATATGATATGTTCAAATAGTTAAACTGTAAACTATTATCTGTACCACCATGTATAGTGGAGCTATACTCTGTGGAACCCTGTCGCAATACGTTTTTGTTATGATTCTTTGACATTAATGTGTCAAATAAGTAAACGGGACAAAGTACTAAAGGGTGCAGCCTGATGTGTTGTCCACTGTACTGACTGATGATTATAATACCAAAATAACTGACCGTGTAGAACTCAGAGACGAAATGTACGAAGTGGATGCAGTCAATCCCTGCCATAAACTTGCGTAAATGAAGCCCTATATTTTCCGGACGCGTAAACTGCAGTAGTGATATGAAAATAGAGATGCTGGTCCAAATCAGCCATATGAAGTACAGCCAACGAGCGTACCAGGCATTGTTTTGCACATCCGCTGGCTCTCTCATCCTCTAAAAAATATGATCAGATAAATATTTATTTTTCTTATCTCTATCTCTACTAAAGTGTAGTAGTAGTAAAACTGTAGTAGTAGTGTGAAGTAGTAGTGTAGTAGTGGTAGATCCTAATGTGAAGGATCGCCTGGGGTGGTACCACCGTATTATCTATTTCTGCCGTGAAGCAGAGATACTTGCATTTCTGTGTTTCGGTTTGAAGGGTAAGAGAGCCAGCGCAATTTCCGGCACATGAGGCAATCCATCTTAGTCCTCAAGGTTAGCAGCGCATCAAAAACCCTACAATATTAATACAGTGAGGTGAGATGTCTATGGGCGATGGTGACCTCTTAACATCAGGTGGCACGTTTCCTAGTCTGCTCTCCTTATTTAATTAATAAAAAATGTGGAAAGAATAATTGATGAACGAATGCTTACAGGTAATTTAATAGTTTTAGTTCCTCGAAGTAGGTATTGAATAGTATTGTAAGGATTCTCAGCTAAGTATTTCTTCACATTCATGTAATCGTTTTGGGTTTCGGGGTTGTTAGCAATGTTCTGCTTCACCTGAAATGTGTAATCTGGTAAATAGTTCGATAATAACAAAATATTACAATACTCCGAAAATACTGTTTCCACAGAAATAAATAAAGATATAACCGTGACGCGGGCGAGCTGCTATATGCAAGTGACGTGTTTACGAACGAATTACCTCCTTTTGACCTATTTACTGTCGTACCTGTCGTTCTTACAGTTACAAACCGTACAATAAGGCATTTTAGCACAGCCGCTCTGATCGGTCCGCGTCGAAAACTACGCGCTGAGTGAATGTAATCTTGCAGTATATTGCAAGATTGGGTCACGGGTGCCGCTCACTTCACCGTTCTATCGTGATTTATTTATGTGACTATTTCCATACTAGATATTACCTACCTCAATATCATCATTATTACCCTCATCAGCCTATTAAAGTGTTGGGGCACAGGCCTCTCCTTGCACAAATGTGCATAAGCCTTGATCCAATTTGCGGGTCCTTTTTTTTAAAAACTATTTGTACAATGCATAATAAGCCGCAGGGTTTGTATTTATATAGATAAACCTTGCTGAGAAAAATAGATCTGAATTCGATGCATGTATAATAAATAATATTATATCGTCCCTCCCCCATAATAGGGTATTTGACAATATATTTTTTTTTGTTTCAATCAACTTATATGAACAACCTTAAGATGGATGGATGGATGATCCGTTTATCGATATCTCAACTAACATCAGCTATATTAATGGTTAAAGTTAGTAGTGGGGGATGCCCCGTCCCTTTCTAGCAAAACAATCCTTATTATGTAGCCAAGGACCTGCTTGTATGGCGCTAAATAACAGTGACGACACAATTATCTATTGCCGTCTCTTTCTACCGTCTGATTTTTGATTGCCTGTAGCTATTTTATTTTTCAAAGGATTTTAATTCTGTTTTCACATTCAATTTATGTCTATTAACTTATTTTTTTAAATATATTTAATATTTGATACTTGTCAAATACCCTATTAGCGAAGCCAAAGCTGCTTGATTTCTGGTTAGCCACATTTCACAAATTGAGGAGGATCGCGCTGTGTAACGAACATTGGTGGGACGCCCAACCGGTTGGCGACCGGTAGGACGTCCCTAGATATCGCTGGAAATATGAAGTTGCAAGGAACTGGAGCTCCGAGCATAATTTTATGAAACTGCGCGATGGCGCTCTTTGATATCGGAGGTGAAGATCCGGTCCGGGTCGTTACGCCAGCGCAGTAAATAGATATTACATGGTCAATAAATCATTTAAAGAATTGTAAGGTAGCAAAAATACTTCTAATATGACTTGGATTGAACACACAATTATGTAGGTATAAAAACGGTATAAAAGCACTAACTTTGTTGGTAAGAAGCTCTTGGAATTGTTTGGCATTCATCTCCAGTAAATCACAATGTTCATCAGCCTTGACCGTGACACGGCACGGGCGAACAGTACTGCTGTCTAATTGGCCGAAAATTCCACCCTAATAGAGAGATTAAAAAAAAATAAGATTTCGAAAACAGAATTATGTATACCCTGACCGGGAAAACCCCTCGTACTTTTATTATCCGTGTCATGGAGATCGCAATGAAAATATAGTTTCATTTCATCATCAGCCTTTTAATGTCCCCACTGTTGGGGCACAGGCCTCCCCTTGCACAAGGGGGTACGACGGGCCATGATCCTCCGAGCGGGCCCAGTACTGATTGGTGGATTTCACACGCCTTCGGAAACTTTTAATTTCCTCAGACATGCAGGTTTCCTCACGATGTTTTCCTTCAGCGTTAGAGCAGTCGGTAAATGTACATAAGTCTTTGAAAAAATCCTAAAATCTCATTGGTACATGGCATGGTTTCGAACCCGGACCTCCTGCATGGGAGTCCAGCGTCCTAACCACTAAACCACCGCCGCTCAGTTTCTTTTAATTCCGCAATATAGCGAGGGTTGTTATATTTATGGTCAAGCTTATATTTTTTTACATTTCTATTCAACCAAACCAACTGTTATAATTAGCAATAGATCAACGGGATATCTATCTATACAGAACAAAAGGATAACTTGTCTCGTCCTATATAAATAACAAAGTATGTTTCTAGAAAGGCGAACCGGGGTCCGGGACAACCCTTTTTTATTCTTTTATTTTTAAGCGACTGATTTTCCCACCATTGCTTTCAACTTGAATAATACGCTTATAAACATACCAATCTTTTTGCGTTATATTTCGCATTTTTTATTTAAATTTTTGTGTAGACGCCTCTACACAAAAATTTAAATACGTTGTCTACCAGATGACTTTGGATATACAGAAATGATAAACTTATATCGCAATATACTAGTTCCCTTTTCTATATAGTCGTTTAAAAAGGAGCATTATTTTTAAACAACTTTATATATAGCAATAGATAATGTGTCATTGTACAAGTATTATAATTATAAGTAAACCAAGTACTACTTCGTCTTCTTGCCGGCCATCGCAAGCGAAGATGCTCTCCTGCGATGCGTTTTCAAACATGAATGCAGACCAATCCAGGAGAGGCATCGACGGCCGCACACGTCGCACATGAAGTCTACCTCAGTTCCATCTGCTCGGTTTCTTTTCCTGACAGCGTGCTTGCCAGCTTGATTCGCTACCTCCATTTAGAACGATCTTTGGCTTGCTCTTCCAAATCGGAGCCTATACCAGCGCGGCAAGTAGTTTATTACGTCTTCAGCAGTTACTGAAATTTTACCTTTGTGAGAATAGCAAGCTTCTTCCCGTCCTTAGTGACGAGGACAGTGCCGCGATGCACGATGCGCACCAAGGGCGTCAAGTCCATCTCCCGCACAATGTCCTCGCCAGCCATGAAGTAAGTTTCTATGATGTTATTGGCCATTTGCCGTTGTAACGATTCACCCCCTTGTAGCAAAGTGTCCGCCGCTCCAATGGTTCTTTAGAGAAAAAAATATAAAACTATTTATTTAGCGCCCAAAGTGTTCAAATCATCGTTACCTGATCATTTTCGAGCAAGGCAGGATTTTCAAAACTAGAATCTATAAAAAGCGGGATTTGTTCAATAAAAGCGAGACACAATAAAAACAAAATAATCGGTACAATTTTTATGAAGCAAGAAAACAAATATGAAATTAAAAGAATCAAATGAAAATGAGAAATCATCAAAAAGAAGGTGGCCCGCGTTCCCTAAAAAGTGTAACCAGTGTTGCCAAACTTTTTAGGCCTAAAGTTCTAAGACCCGCGCGGGACAGCCAAAGTCCCGCGCGGGTCTTAGAACTTTAGGCCTAAAAAGTTTGGCAACGCTGGTTCAAATGCAAGAAAAGTAAAATATATTGATATAAATTCTGCAAAACCAATAATTATTTTCGGAAACAAAAGAAGTAGAACAGGTAAACTTAAAAGAAGAAGGCGCAATGTCAAAATGAGTAAAATTTTCAGGTGACAACATTTTTACAGTTGCAAGACTAATACTACCCCTATATTGTACCAAACAAGCATTTTGAAATTCAGGTAGTCCGATTTCTGTGGTACCAAATGTTCAAAATATAATATCTCAGATTAGACACTTTGCGATGTCTACCAACATTACATTACCAACAAGTGGCATCAAAAAACTATTTCTACTCTCCCCTTCTATCCCTGTATCCTTTCGATTTATTCGACGCCAATAAAATAGAAAAAGGTTACCTACTAAAAAACTTCTGGTTCTGTTTTAATTTCTTTTATAATGATAATACTTACTAACTTTTTATAGAAATAATAATTCAAATCTTGCTTGAATATGATGCCCACTCGTTCACTCATCAAACTTTGTATGCTCACACCCTTTGTCCTGTGAAAAATATTACACTTGCAATGGGTATCACCCAAAGAATTTGAAATTCATGTTATGCTCGCTAGAGAAGATTTATATGGAAACCATCATCATTCTGGTGGAGAGGGCGCTACTAATTCTATAGACAGTCTTTGTGCCTAAATATTGTAGAGCTAGGTAATCTGTGGTAGAGCACAAATTTCGAGATTCGACAAGAGTTTCAATTTTCCTAATGTCCTAAAGTCGTAGAACAAAAGTCAGCAGTTATATATAAACCCCATACAGATAGATTACATTAAAACACGTTTACCTCTTCCAACAGTAAGTGAAATGTTCGATAGTTCTGTCCATTACTACTTTTTCCACTCTTTCCTCCTTCAAAAATGCGATCAGCTTGAACACATCATGTTGGAACACTGTGTTACCACGAAACTTTAGCACAAGCAATGCCCGGCTAATACACGAGGCATACCTGTAAAAGGAATTAAACAAATACATAATATTTACAGTGCGTGAGAGTTATTAGAAAAACACTCGGATATCGGGTAAAATCGGCTTCTGTCTCTATTCTTACTACAGTAGTAGTACATCGGTAACAATAACCGACCGTTAATGAATACACCGAAGTTATCAAGGCCCGAATGTTTAACTAAAAGCTCATGCACTGTATATTACGAGAAGCTCAGATCTATTAAACTACTTGGCGGTTCAAATTCATGCATTGGCTTTCTTTCGCGATTCAATTTTTCGATTCATTTGGATTCGAATTTTTTGGAGAAAAATGAATGGACTGGCCATAACGGTAGTGATATATTATATATTATATCCTTATACCTATATAGGTAATATCGGTCTTACTTTTGCTACTCATCTATAATAGGGTTAACCGATTATTTTTTTATTGCATCAAACTAATTACATGGACATCCTCAAGAAGGATGTAATATTAGTTTTTCCATATCTCAACTAACATCAGAGATATTAATGGTTAAAGTTAGTACTGGAGAGATGCTCTGTCCCTTTTTAGCAAAACGGTCCTTTGTACTCGTATGTAGCCAGGACCTGTTTGTATGACGCTAGGGAATTGTGACGTAAAAGTTCTTATTGCCGTTTCTTTCTACCTTCTGATTTTTTAATTGCCTGAAGCAGCTGTATTTTAATTCTGTTTGTGAAAACATATAAAATTAAATTAAATTCAAGGTTAAATGTGAATTTAACCTTGAATTTATGACTATTTCTTAATTTTTAAGAAATGCATTTAATATTTCATGCTTGGAAACTACCCTATTGTAATTATCCATACTACCCACCGAACATATTGTATAGAAGACAGTTGAATCAATGTAACTTACCAGTATATTAAACCAAGTAGGGCGAGAACAATAATTATGCCCAATGTATGTCCTTGTACATCGAATAATCCTAAGTTCGTTCTCGTAAGACCACCACGCGCCAAATCCAAACTTTTGGCAAAGGCCTAAAATAAAATTATAAAATAGTGTTTCACAGTGAACTCCCCAACACAAACTATATAAATACCAATTTAGCGCCCTCTTGAGAGGGTTTTACATTTGTGGTCAAGTATAAAATATAAGGTCAATTGCTGACGCTTCGGAATTTTACATGCGGTCTCTGTACTGTACCCCATTTTACACACCGGTCACTAACTTCCGCCTCAGCTCCAGAGTGTAGAAACAGGTAGGGGTAGTAGCCGTAGATTTTTTTATATATATATTTGTAAGATCGGTATGCACCTACGCAGTCGGCAGTGACCTTTGTCTACAAAGGTAATATCTCACCATGTGCAATTGTTGTACCGTAGGCTTTGGATCAAGTATAACATAAATGGGCATCCAACTGAATTTTTGATCTACTTTTTCCATACCCAAGAAATTGCCATTTTCATCCCAGTGCATGTCGATGCATTTACTAAGGAAATAGGACCCCGAAATTATTGTTAATAGAATTGATACTATCTGCCATTTCAGTATCTACAACAAAACAATAGTAGATAAGTATTTGAAGAGTCCAGGGAAATAAGGGGGAGATCATCGAGACGAAATAGTTTGTTACACAGATGTAGGAATAGCCTATTTTTGAGTAGACCCAAAAATAGGCTATTCATCATTGATAGGGTCGTAATCATTCAATGGAAACAACCTCATAGAATGACTTTATTGGCAGATTTTTTGGGATTTGCCATTGCCTTCTCCATTTTACACATTGGTTCTTCAATTTAGGTACAGTGTTTCGTATTCGACTTTGCAGCAATTTAGAAAGTTTTTCAAAATTCAACTTTCGCGATTCAAAACAGATTGCTCTGGACATTTCTCAGCGCGCCAACTAGCAGCGCACCTAGCGGAGAAAATCCGCATCTTAAAAAAGAGTGCGAGAAGAGCACGGCGCCGTCGGTCCGCCGCTCCGATAAAATTATTCATTAAAAACCCAAAATCTCATGCCACATGTAAATAAACTACTCAAGAAAAAACACTCCAGCGCCGATCTGGACAAGATTCACAAAGAAACCAGCTCTTGGAAGACCATCAGAGGGCAAGGATCTCAAGGATTCTTGGCTGCGGCTGCGCTGGTGAGTCTAAAAATCCACTGCTATCTGATCTATCGACCCTATTTCAGAACATACAGGTTTCTTCACGATGTTTTCCTGTCCCGTTAAGGTTGATTTCCGATGAACGCGGCAGATGCGACTGACGGGGTAAACATATTATGAAAATGTATGGCGCCACTTCCGATCATCGCGGCCAATGCGTCAGCCATCGATCATCGGAAATCAATCTTTAACGCATAAAGTTTCAGTTTATTCGAAATAAACTGAAAAGCTCATTAGTACATGGTATTACATGGTTTTCAACGCGGACCGGGAGCGGGAGCTTATAGGATCAATATACTGAATACAAACCGTTAAATACACGAAATCAATAGTTGGACTATCCATAATGTAATTAAAATATCCTGTCAGTAAATACAGATGTGCGAATTTGCAGAGAGCTCTAAGTGACTCGGCAGTATTTTCATTTAACGGCTCAGTTATTACAGACTTCAGGATATCAACCGTAGGGAAGGCACCGATGACGTCCAATAGGAAACCTCGTGTCAAGTAGTGCCACAAACACTTGCGAGCGCCTCTTATTATTAGACCTCGTTTGTCGTAGTAGGGCAACTGAAAAGAAAACTGTCTTACACAATCTGGATGTGCTCGGTTGGGTACTGTTAACTACCATCCACACACATAATACCATGTAAATACACCCGCAATGTTAATACATGCCATCACCCTCCCACACACTCAGTACCTCACATACACACTAATATCCTCATTCATAAAAACAAACACATTCATACAACACAACACGCACACACTGTGGCTTTCTTCGTCCGTGCAGTCACTGAGGGGCCAGCTGAAAATCAGCGCTGTGGCTTGCCTCAGCATTATGCTGAGCTGGTGTACCCTTTTTTGGCACTGTACCACATCAAATGTTCTGTGCTGCATGTATTAAACTTTGTAAACTTCTGTATTGTGTTCTATATTCTTGTGTTTACAACACTAAATAAAGGTTTTCGAAAATAATAATAGAGGGATTTCGATAACGAAACTGTTGCGATCAAAAATTTTAATTTACATTTGTATTTACTGATCGCACAGTAAGTACATTGTTAATTTTAAATATGTATATTATGCGAGTTTAAATTTTATTCCATTGGAACAGAAATGTGTTTAAATAAAATGTATTTAACTTGACTATACCTCGCGATTCAATTCGCAAAGGATCGCGATCGGTTGACAATCCGCGATTGTTATTAGCTCATATTATCGCGAGCTTTCTGTCACCGGATACTTAATCTTATTGTGATGGTATAACTACAATACTAATACCTGGGACACACAGAAAGTTTTGCGAAAATAAAATAAAATATTCTACAGTTTTATTATTACATCTTTTCAAAGTACTCTCCACCAGCGTCTATACATATTATAGTCTAATGCGTCTAAACCAATTTTCAAAACATTTCTTCCAGTCCGAATCAGACACCTCTTTTACTACCTGCTCGTATGCAGCTAGAGCATTTTCCGACGACGAAAAATGTTTCCCTCTGAGTGTATTTTTTATTTTGGGGTATAAAAAGAAGTCACACTTCCCGATCCAATATGTAATATGTGCTGTATCTCCTCATATGTAATTCGCCTATTTACGTCTATTAAATTTTTCATTGCTAGCACTTTTCTTCCGTAACGCCCGTCAATGGGCGACGACTTCTTTCTTCGTCCGCCAAAGTTAGTCGACCGCGCTTATACTCATTATACCAGCAGTACACGGTTGTCTTGGAAGAGCTTTGTCCTTTAATTCCATTTGAAGTTTCACAAACGATTCCTCCGGATATTTCTATTTAGATCGTAAAAATATGTGGAGGGAAATTTGAATTTGGAATGTTTGTATTTTTTCTTTTAAATAGTTGTATTTTAGAACTTAGTAACAACCAGCCAGTGCCTCATACCAAAAAAAACCTTTTTTCGCATTACTTTCTGCGTGACCTAGTACTTAAAGAATGATAGAGCTATATTTGGCCGTAGCTATCAGTTTATAATTTAGTTCTTTGCGATTCTACCCGATACTAGGGAGATACAATTACCGGAATCACAACTACCCCATGATACGTGTATTTATAGACACCAGGTAAAGGATTCTACCACAAGGAAAATGATTGCTCAAAATAAGTAATATGAAATGACCTACCATAGACAAATTGGATTTGATAGATACTAAAAGTAATCAGTCAGTATACTTACAAACAGTTTAAAGCTAATGTCAATAATACTGATGCCATCACATATTGAGTCAACTATAAGCAACTTTGGTTTTATGAGGGCTGCGCTTCCACCTAAATGGAATTAAAAATAAATTATACTTTATTTATGTAATGTTTATTCATAAATATAATCTTACAATAATTTTGACAGCTAATAGTTTCTCTTATCAGGAACACTATAAATAGTGACAAAGTTGACACGGACTTAATTGGTTTTTTTAATTACTAAGAACACAGGAACAACACGAACCTTGCATAGCTGTGCTGCATATAGATATAATAACAGTAATCATTCTTAATGTCAGCCAGTAATTGATTAGCCTGAAAATCGTCAAAACCCCTTCTTGAAATAATAATGATTTGTAGGTTTTATAGCGCTATAATACAGTGTTATTGCTAAACTATAATAATACAAAATCACGCTAAATAAAAATGTGGATTTTTTATTATTTCGAACAATAACTAGTTACCATAGTTATATTTATTAAAACGAAACTAAGAATAACTTTCCAACACTATGACATAGACGCATCAGCATATAATGCTGCCTGTCTATAAATATATAATAATAATATGCATATTACCAACTCACTCGTTAATTATTAACATTAAGTTACACAAATGAAATCTTTCTAACTGAAGACCAAAGACATTATACAAGACACAAAACCAAGATTGGAATTCGAGACTCAGACCCAAGAATCAAAGAGACAGGTTTAAAACGCAAACAGAGCCAATTTTTACTTAAGGAAAGCTGAACGCGTAATAAATTATATTCGGGAAAATAGACGTAACCGAACCTACTGGACGTTCTGGTATAGACGCCCCTGAGGAATAAGCATTACCTCGATTCTGGTTCTTCCATAAAAGCCAGTTCATCAGTTAAACTCATTGACAAGGGTGTCATTCCTTTATGTGGTACCAATGCCAGTTGGGCCGGCATCACAGACTTTCTGGCGTGAAATATACGGTCTCGCAACTTCTTTTGATACTATAAAGATTAATAAACAATCTATAACACCAGTTTATATTATTGAAACATACATAACCTGTTTTGTTAAGGGTGTTGGGAGTGGGACCCTCAGGCCATCTCTTAGCGACAAATCGCGTAAGTAAGTCAAATCCCACCAAAAACATAAATGTGAAAAAGAGGGCAAGTTCAGTACAAGGTACAGTGAGTAAAGTACGGTTTCGCTGATAAAATAATTGAGATTTCAGTAAGTGCCAAGTTCAGTTAACCTCCAAATTACCTACCTACTTTTTTTGTTTGAATCTTGTAAACTGAGAGTCTGTTTTATTTCGATGGGGGGTTTCTACATAAATTTATCTAAGATAATTCGATGCCAAGCCATGTTAGATAAAAGCTGGATGAGAGGTTTCCAAGATCTAGGAGTATTTTTGATGTGAGTTGCGATCTCAGGATCGGTAAGGTTAGGTACCTAGTTTAGTTACCAGATATTACACATCCGAAATCTTGAGGATCTGATATTGACCAGAAAGTGGATATCTACAACAGTAAGTCGGGGGTGGTTTAAATTTTTAATTGAGTGTTATTAGTATATTTAGTAAAAGCATCGCCTACGCCTCCTTGAACTGGCAACCAACAGGAGGATCTCGCAAACGGGGAAGACCCAGGGCTACATGGAAACGTAGTCTTCAAAAAGACCTGGTTGCGGCTAAAATATCCTGGGAAACCATACAGTCTGCGGCATCGGACAGAGCGCGGTGGAAGAATATTGTCTCAGCCCTATGCACCACTAGGTGTTCTAGGACCTGAAGAAGAAGTATATTTAGTACGACTTACATCTCTATATTTTCTCAGATGATTACGAAACAATTCGTCAAAAGCAGGTGCAAAATCGCGTAAACAAGTTTTAATATGTGTCCACTCGTCGGGATAGCGCTGGATTATTGCAAAAAAGTCCTTTATAGTTAAATACAGTATCTGCAAGATACAGTACAATTTAGTTAATTATTTACAAAAGAAATCATTGCTTTGTTTGATTTTTTTTTCTCAAGTGCCTGTTAATAAATCACCTCGCATTCAGTATCAGCTGTATAAGTCCTCAGAGACGGTTTACCGAGGAACACTGCGGTCACCGACAACATCTCTCTCGACGTTGTGTAACTCTTCACCAGTTCACCTTTCTCGTCGTGGTATTCGCACTTGACAGTACCCTGAAAGTTAAATTCTTACAATCAATCAAGTTATTTGTCATGGATTATATTTTTGTTTGTAAAATTAGTTACGTACGTAAATTACTAATCTCCGTATGTGATAGATAAATTACTACTATCAAGAAAGTGCGTGTAAACTATTGTCAAAATTAAATATATTTCGCTTCGGCGTTGATGTGTTTCTGGTTTTTATATAAGCCCGTGTGCTCCATCTTCAGCCACATCGTTACTTATTACCAGGTAAGATTGAGGTCAAATGAGAGTTTAGTTGTAAATTTAAAAAAAATATCTTACTGCTAGAGTACTGTAATCTCCTGTTTATTGTTTTGAAATAGTTTTAATCTTTCCCATAATTATCACCTCATTCAAATTAACAAATCGATTTATTTGATCTTAAATTGGTTTTTATTATTCTTTTAGTCTTTGGGTCATATTATTAGTAAGAGGTAATTAGTATGATTATTATTAAAAATAAATATGAGTAGATTTTTATATATAGTTACATACAATGGTTATAGTAAACACCACATACCTAAACGGAGATAGCGTGACAACAGCCGATATTTATTTAGCGATAACCTACTCAATAAAATTAGGCACCCAATTCAGTTACAAAATAAAATTAGAAGAATATATTTCATTCAAGATTTCAATAGCTTCCCTTCTCTTTCCTTAGTGACCCTAACGAGGCTGACATGGTCACCTTGTCGTGTACCAAACCATCTAAACAGAGTTTTTTTTTAAATAGATATCAGTGAAAAGTTATAAGCATACTTACATTTACTATCCAAGTCACATTCTTACATTGAACACCGAATAAGATCAATGCCGTGGTTCTTGGAAGTATCAAAAACTTGGCCTTATACGCCAGCTCCTTTATAAGTGCGCTCTCAGCACCTGTAAACACTTTCGACGAACCTATTATATCTTCGGCGGTGGCTCCGTGAAACTTCCAGTATATATCGTAAGGTTCATCCCGCAATGTATCCGGTTCCATGACATCCATTCCCGTAAAATACTTCCAGTGACATGTCAAATATCTATTTAATCGCTTCATGAGATCAGGGTGTATTTTAAGTTTTATGTAATACTGTTTAAGGTTAGACACAAAATAATGGTAGTTATTTGTTTCTCTGTTCTGAAGATAAATGACAGCTATGAATTTAGATTCCATGTAAGTCATAAATAGAAAGAAAAAGAAGGACAATGCCATTCTAAAATAAGTATCAAAATACGTACTGCTTACTCCTTTAATGAATGACATCTCGTGTATCCAATTTAATAATACAGGAAACACTCCACCGTTTTCATCTTGATCGCATTTTTTTTCAGTTTGGCGTTGACAAACAGTGTCGCCAAAGTAAAATGTACTAACCAAATCAGGTATATGCTCACACAGAGTATAAACAAAGTAGCCAGCAACATAAACGACATAAAACTGTATTAACATTATTTGGTGTAAAGTACTATTCAGAGGATCTTTCTTCTTGTTCCAAACTTTGGGGCCACCAGTAAACAATTTATACGCCTTAATAAGTCGATTGAATTGTATCAGCTTTTGAAGTTCTGGCTTTTTAATAACATAAACTAAATTATCAACCCAGGCTGTAGAAAGGGCGTCTAGTATAAAATAAATGCTTTTAATTCTTGCTAACATAACACTTTTAAATGTGACTTTCTTAATAGTCTCTTTTTGATCCACAGAGGTCATCAGTGAAACAAGAATATCAACGATAAAAATGGTATCCACGTAGAATTGTATAAAATTAAACCATACAGGAATTCTATTTCTTGACAAGTTTGGTGGGAAAAATATTAGCACTAGATAAACACCGACTAAAACAATGCGACGCCATATAACTCCAAAAGTAGAATTCGGCACTAAGATCCACGGAAATTCAACCTTAGCAAATATAGAGTTTCTTTGCAGCTGCATTTCTTTACACAGGACTAACTGTCCTATATATTTAGCGCAATGGTACGATGATTCTTCAGGAGGCAATGTACGTTTACTGGTTTCTTCTTTACTTCGCTGCCAGTGTGACAGCACGTTAGATATTTCCCACCAACGCCTTTTGATCCATGCAATTCCTTCATCTTCAGTTCGATCGATACCTCTTACTTTTTTTTTATGGGCATACAAAGTAGTAGCGTGCTTGATCCTGCCTTTTACTATCATTAGTATATAACGTCGATCTTTACCAAATTTATGCAATGCCTTTAAGATATTCACTCGAGTAATGACATATATCTCACAGTAAGTGAGGCAACGGACCATAACTTTTCGTTGCAGCGGAGGTAAATAAAAACTAACATCTCCAAAAATAGTTCCACCCGTCACTGATAACAAGGGTGATGTGCTATCATCAGCAGATATAAACTGCACTACACCCGACTTCAAATAATATAAGTTAGTATAACAATGTGGTCCGGCGAAAAACCTTTCTCCCGGCAACTTATAATCTAATGTTATGAAATTGCACATCCATCTTTTGAAACAATCCGATGTGTCCCTAAAAGTCGGACTGTGATAGAAAACGGGCCAAAATAAATCTTGTCGTATATCCACTCTCATGTATCTAGGTAATGTTTGGATAATGGCAGGCAAGGTTGTGATTCCTCTCCGCTTCTCCCAAGTTAACGAATAAAACTTTTCAACACTGTGATAAGCTATGCGGGAAGGATTCCTTCTTTTGGTTTCTTCAATTATTCTTATAACACGTGGATGAAATAGTGCGATTCGTCTATTATGGAGCACAGACTCCGAAAATAATTTCGGTACTAAAATTAATGCTCTGAATAAGTAAGCAATGACTATAAAAATTACAGTTATCAGATAACCCAGGTACGTAAATGGTTTTACGAACGTGAACTGTTTATTTACGAGAAGGGCTGCCACAAATGATGCTCCGAAAATGTATGTGTTATAACCTTCGTTCAATGTATGAAACTGAAATATATGAAAAAAAAATATAACTGGTTATGTGCCTGAAAAACGTACAAATAAGATCTTCGTTAAAAATGGATATTTTTTTAAAAGAAAAATTTTTTTTGAATTTTATTTACAATTTCATAAAAAATCAGTAGGGTTAGGTCGGGGCTAGTTGAGCAATCTATCATAGCTCATTTAATACCTACACTGTTGGAAACGTATTTTATCTCGCTCTCCGTCTTTAGAAGAAAGAACTATTTCAGGTGTGCTTTATTAGTTATTATCATTAATGCGAGACAGTTCCGACTTGCTCAACTTGCCCTATAAGTTGAGCAAGGATATGAGGCAAGTTGAGCAACGGAAGGAATGGGCTTAATAGTAATATAGAAATTGTATAAATTTTGAATAAAACTGCAGTCTATAATCAAATAATATAGTACTAATTGTACAGTGAAATAAAAAACTCCTCCAGTAAAATAAAATCAAAAGCAAAGACAACAATTTATTCTGAATATTTGGATAATTATCACGCTCTTTGTACTTATCTAAAGTTGTATTTTAATATTATTGAGACAAAAAATGTAATGGAGTAAGTATGTCCGCATCCTAAACCGGAGTGGGACAAATTGAGCAACTAGCCAAACTAGCCCCGACCCCGACTTTCCGAAATAAAAGTGAGGTTGTAGTAAAAAGGTAAGACTTCTGAGTAGACAACAATTTATAATCGAAGGCTCAATAAATATGTAAAATTTTAACAATTACGTGATTGTAGAGAGCTATTATCATAATATGAGACCAGACGAAAAATTACTAGGACGTTATTTTTACTTTTTGATAAAGAAATAAACAAAGCGCCCGCGATCCTCGCTCAATCACCGTGCGTTACGTGATGTGTTCCCCTCCCTCATACGCCTCTTTCTGCCATTTGAAGTGTTGTCGTGCGATGCTTAGTTTTCGAGATATTTCAATTGCCCAATTAGCCCCTATGCTCAACTAGACCCTCTCTACCATAAATATTATTTTAGCTTTTCATTGAATTACTAGACCTATTATTTTGAAAATTATTTCAGACATGGACATCGAATCGCGCTGCAAATTATAAATACAAGAATTTTGTTACTTTACTTAAAAATAGCAAACGAACTTTAAAAATATCTCTAGATACGTATAGGTAATCACTTGTTTTACAAAAACTTTAATTTACTTACGTGACGCAGAAGTAGTCTGCGCCAGTCATAAATAGCATCTTTACAATGTTTGCAGAGGCCACCAAAAGTCAAAATTAGAATAAAACAAGTCATACAATTCATTAGCAACCCAAAAATTATTATATAACCAATTAAAATTTTCGGCAGGGAATGTGTTGTTGTCAAAGAAAAGTAGTCAAAAACTCTGTAGATGCTGAAAACAAAATAAAAAATGTATCTACCTAAAATACTAATATAGAGACTGAAAGGATCTCATATAGTTCGGTACCGGACAAAACTGAAACTACAGGAAATAACTTACATCAAAAACTCCTTGAATTTTATAATATTCGGCCAAAACTTTGCCGCAGGACATTTCATGGGCGAGATCAGCCGAAACAACGGAATAAGGGATGTCAAATCCACGATTAAAAGCAGTGCTGATTTCTGTACATGTTCCCGTTTTGTGGCTTCGTCTGTTACCTGTCTAAAATACAAACATTTTGTGAACGTTTGCAAGTAGCTTGGCTGACGATAATTTACATGTTAATTTTCGTCCATCTGTAGGTTCTATAAAATTCATAACCATACTATACAGTAGTAGGGGCCACCATAAATTATTCATGTCACGTCACACGAATTTCATGATTTTTGAAATCTTAATAACAATAGGGTAGTTTCCACAGAAATAAATCAAGATAGAACGGTTAGTGGGCGGGGCGTGTCTCAATCTTGCAATATACTGCAAAAATTTATTAATTCAGCGCCTAGTTTTCGACGCATATCGATCAGAGCGGCTGTGCTAAAATGCCTTATTGTGCGGTTTCTAACAACTGTAAGAACAACAGGTACGACATTGAATCGATCAAAAGGAGGTATTTCGTTCGTAATCACGTCACTTTGGGGGCGTTATGACAATGTAGACACGCGCGATTCCTTTAGCAGCTCGCCAGCATCGCCCTATCTTGATTTATTTCTGTGATAGTTTCCAAGTATCAAATATTAAATGCATTTCATAAAAATTAAGAAATAGACATAGATTGATAGTCAAATGTGAAAACAGAATTAAAATTCGTTGAAAAATAAAATAGTTAAAGGCAATAATAAATCAGACGGTAGAAAGAAATACAGAATTATGACGTCACTGTTCTGTAGCGCCATACAAGGAGATCCTGGCTACATATTATAAAGGGACAGATCATCTCTTCAGTACTTACTTGAACTATTAATATCTCTGATCTCAGTTGAGATATCGAAAAACGAATTTTAGATCCTCCTTCAGGGTGTCCGTGTAAGTTGATTGATGGAATTTAAAAAAAATGTCATATACTAGCCTATTAGGTACTTACCTGTGCAGCATATGGAGAAAAGTATCGACACCGTAAATGGGGTCCACTAAGTATAGGTAACAAAATTTCAAATACATCAATGTAGTAGGCAGTGGCAAGTCTTTGCATGTTGTAAATGGATACACCGCCAGCATTGGTCCCTGAAAATAATTAATATCATCATTATTTTCCATTAAATAAGTTTTTGCATTTGGTGGGAAGAGCTGTACACCGTTTTGTACCAACTGCAACAAAATAGAAGACCTCACTCACCTAATGGAGTGTGACCTGGGGAAAATTGAGAGGAAGAAATTTGGCCTCAATAGGCTCCAGAATGGGAGGCTCAATGTTATTTTGAGTCAGCCCTTATCTGACATTATGAAACACTTACTGTTGTTTGCTAAGTTGGCTCTAAGTGAGGGCTGACTCTAATAATACTTGAGCTTCCCTTCCCTTTTCTTAGTGACCCTAACGAGGCTGACATGGTCACCTTGTCGTATACCAAAGCCTATAAATTGAGATTTAAAAAAAAACACCATTATTATTATTTTAATACACTAGAGGCCAGCTATAAACACATAATATTACATTAGAAGGATTACAATACTGGATTGTTTCCAGCAAACAGAAACAATAACGCAAGCAAACCTTAAGCAAAATGTAATA
This sequence comes from Hofmannophila pseudospretella, assembly GCA_947369225.1. Lineage (NCBI taxonomy): Eukaryota > Metazoa > Arthropoda > Insecta > Lepidoptera > Oecophoridae > Hofmannophila > Hofmannophila pseudospretella. Next base: position 4,367,815 of record OX376324.1, read on the forward strand.
AAGTATTTAAGAAGTAATAGTTATTAATGTAAACACTTAGTCGTGGAAATCTGTTGTTGTATCATTCCTAGGAACCCCTCTGTACGAAAGTCGCCAAATATCATTCATATGTTTCGACATCATAGCCAGTCGTTTCTAAGCTACTTGCTCTATAACTTCAACTTCTCTGCTTTCGAGTTGATGATCCGAAGTATTTTTTTCCCGACAGCAGAGGAGAAGGCAGCCACATCGATAGCCCCTCTGGTTGGCCTCGAAAAGGTCCTCCCGCGTGCAGGTGGTTGTACACGCGGGACAGCAGAGTAAGTGCTCCATGGTTTGAGGGGAGACACCACACTCACACTTTACTTAACTTCAACTGCATCGCATCTTATTCTATGTGAAGTTGAGTGGAAACGCAAATTTACCTTTAAAGGTAAATGAACTTACCACAGAAGTTTTCACAAGAACAGAAAATATAACTGCTAACTGGAAGATCGGATGGAACGGCAGGAAGATAATGTTTATCCACTTTATTGGCGGATGGTAGTCGCTCTCCTCGTCGTCTACGACCCGGCCCAGACTTATCTTACTGGTCTGGCCGCTGGCGCGGCTTGCCGAGCTCGGTCTGGTTTGCAAGCTTTGTCTAGTTTGTTCACTCGCTCTGGGTTGCGTACTCATCATTAGATAAAAATAATATTTATTATTAATTTAAAATAATAAAACGCACTTCATAACTATAATAATGCTCTAAAACTGTTGATACGTTATTGAAAAAATAATATAATACAGCAGTATAAAATGAAATTAACAGTGTTTGACAATAATCTATGTCACTGTCTTTTTAGTGATTTGAAGGATATGAATTTCTTTTATAAATTAGTAGAATATTTTGATGAAGGATGAGGATGCACTACGTATACCTGTACCTACTAAACATTCCTCAGTAGTACCACAGGTAGTAGGTACTTAACAATTTCATGTGATGCACCGTTTTCTCCATTCAGTTTCATTATTATCTTATGATAGGGGGCCGGAAATAACCCCAGCGGCACTTCGACCCTTGAGGATCTTTTGTGCCGATCCCATTTTACACACTGGTCATCTCAGTGTGCAGGTTTCCTCACGATGTTTCCATTCACCGTTAGAGCAGTCGGTAAAAGTTAATGTGTGCAAATAAATAAAGTAAGTATAAAAGTACGTAAGTCTTTGAAAAATGCAAAAAAACTCATAGGTACATGGCACTGCATGGTTTCGAACCCGGACCTACCGCGTGGGAGTCCGGTGTCCTAGCCACTGTGCCACAGACGCTCATGCAGTTTCCTTAATGAACAGGTAAAATTTGTAAAGTATATCGTATAAAATTTTAATGTAGAGATCCAAACATGACTTGTAAAATAGCACCAGACAGGCATTTAGTAATGAGCACTAATGCTCTTTCCTTTGCCCGTATTTAATTAAGATAATGCATGTAGCTGGCTTTTGGCGCAAACACAGAGGCCTGGCATGAGAAGTTAGTTGCTTGCTTTTGATTCAGCGGTATGTAAACCTTTGTACGACATGCTTTGGGTTTCCTTTGAAACTAGAATGGTACTCATATGTAAGGCCCATCGCACATGTCGCTATTTACAAGCGACTTTGGAGTTTTTTACGCATACTTCTATGCGTCGCTCGTGAATCACCGCCATCGAATTTCGCTAGGGTTCGCTTCGCACACGACGACGTTGACTACGTAGTCTTTATCAGCTGGCGGCTTGTGGTTACATCCAGGTTGCATCGCAGTCACGTAGCTTCGTGTGCAAAAGGCCTTAGTGATAAACTGATTAATATGCGTTTTTGCATTAAGGTTTAATGATTTCTCGAAGGCATAGCCAGTGGTGCGCATTTCACGCCTCATGAGTAAAGATTTTTAAAACAGCACTTGTCCCGTCAATAATATAATAATGTTGGTATAATTTTGTATTTGAGATGGACCTATAGTTATTATTCTGAAAAATAAGACACACCTGTACAAAAAAAGTTATTTAATAAAAATGAATAGCACATTTATAAAAAAAACAACAAACAAGTGTAAATATAAATAATTAAGAAGCATTACTTTTCCCCATAACCAATTCCTTCTTCAGATTTTTAGCAGCAGCATATAAATTTTCCTTCACATCTGGGTAACCGTCCAACAGGTCCTGCCAATCGTCATAAACCAGGTAGACCAGATCTGTAACCTACAGAAAAAGAACATAAATAGATAAAACCAACCAGAAACTTCAGGACTATAAAGAAATCTACAACCTCCGAGCGTAGGTCGATACCTGCCGATACGAACTTTCTATGCAAACGCCAAGGGAATAGAATTGCCTAGATTATGTAGCTGTTTATCAGTGGCATCATATCTCAACGACGGATGATCCGATTTGGAGTCAGTTTTAAATTTTATCGAGTTCTTTGACTTGTCTGATAAAAATTGGTTGCGTAGTTTTGTGTTTTTATATAAATAGGCTACGACAAACAGGCAGACGGGCCACCTGATGGTAAGTAGTCACCGTCGCCTAGAGACACGTGCAATGCCAGGGGTATTGCTTGTGTGTTGCCGGCCGTAGAGGGAGATGACTTTTTAACGTTCTTTTTGAAGCATCCCATGTCTTTTTGAAGGTTCCCAAGATCTGAACAATTTTTTTATGTTAGTAAAGGGATTTCTTTACAACTCCTACTTTCCTGACATACGACGAAGACAGTTAAATTGTTAACAATACAGGTACCTAATTACGTTTAAAACATCATACATCTGGAACCTTGAGGATGATGATGGCTAGAAAGATTCTCAATGTCGGTATGCCGACAATCTGGCAATCACAGACACATAATCCACATGAAAACCTTCGTGTCTTCGTAATTCACTCCGTTCATCGATGATTTTTGCTGGGATGCAATAACACACGCGAGGTCAGAGTTCAAGTTTTATTTACTTTTATTCTTCGCCGAGCTTTAGTTCCATCATTATAGACTAGATGGCGCACTAATGCACTTTTGTTTAACTAAGCGACGGTTTATGTAAGGCGGCGCCAATTATAAATATGCACTTTTTTATTGACAGTCGACAGGTGTTTTTTTTTTTTTTATTTTTATTTATTTATTACAAAATCTACAGCACTTAGATTAAAAAATAAAAAAGTCTATTAAAAAAAACACATATTGCCAATTAAAGATTTCCTATTTTAAGACAACGCCTATAGGGAGAAATAAGTTTTGGTGTGTGTGAGCGTGTTTGTGTAGAAGAGAGTGTAAGGGTGTTTTCTTAAATTGTCAGTTCAGAGTTATTAAAAAAATTACCGTGCGAGTGTAGTAACTGAACTGATAAGGCATGTTCGGGAAGAGTCCAGGTATGAGACCGAAATATCCGTTCTGGGTCAACACGGATACAATTCTGCTGTCGCCACTGAAATATTATGGCAACATTATTTCTTACAATCATAATTATTATTTTGCGGAAATCCTGTACTGCATGTTTCCTCGTTTAGAGGCGAACCATGTAACGAATTCTTTTTTGTACTTATTTAGGCCCTATTTATTTCATACTCCCACTTTCTTAAGGCAGTCGGATTTGTCATCTTTCGCGATAGTAAATTAAGGTTGGAAAGAAGATGGTCACTAAAAACCGAAAAACGCCTTACGGTGCTCAGATGAGGTGCTTCCCTCCCAAAATCATTTTGAAGACGAGCAGTGCAATCTTGCGGAGAAAGGGAACTTTGAAAATCATAAAAAATCATCGCCCTAATATCTTTTGGTGTTAATTCCATTTTTGATACAGATGACAAAATTCGACTTGTGATAAAATACAATTGCCAAGCGATATCCCGCCAAACATTATTTTAAAATTTAAATGAGTTTTACGTTTTAAAAAGGATATAACATTTGAAATTTAAACATTTATGAGCGGCCAGGAGCGCAAAATAATAAATAAGCAAACTTTCAAAATCATAAAACCGTCACACCGCAAGATATTGCAGTATGGTACAGTATTGGGAAAGTTCATATGATTAATACTATCCCAATTTAGACTATGTCTACCAACTTTAAATGTTGTCTACTGTATTTTTTGTCTCAAATTGACATTCCTTCTTCCTTGAAATCCTGTTGAGTTTCGTTGTGGGTAATTCTATCCTTCTTCTTCTTACTTAAATAAATAAAAAACTACTAACTTGCCTAACTTGAAATACTTACTTTGCATCTGTGTACCACTTCTCCACCTCACCTTCGTGTATGAAGTAAATACAAGGCCATATGTCACCTTCTTCTATTACGTGCTTTCCTAGAATTCAACACACAAGCATTTTAAAGAATACATAAACATATATATTTACAATCATTTACGGTAATCTATACTTTAATTATATAATATATCCGGTATACGTATTACAAGTCTACTGTATGTACATTGTTCTTATGTCTTAATTCAAAAATCACAAGTACCCACTGTATTTTCGTAAATAAATGATTTTCCTTCTATTCCATTACTATTCATTTCATTCCATCGATTCGATCGCATCGAATCTCATTCGCATCGCATCCCATCCCAGTCTACTCTATACCATTCTTGCGATGCGCAGGAGATGCAGTCCCGACACACTCTATAGTATCTACTCCACCTATCACTGCCCCTCATTTAATGGCCTAATAATATTATTCCTTACCCCTTAGGATCCTTATTACCGTTCTTAATAAAACATGAAATGTTATCATGAAATTAGGTGTGAAACAAATACAACGCTATAACGCTAAATATATTTCTTTATTTTTGTCACCAGTCACCTCTTTCATGATATCATTTTCATCGTTTGACTGATCTGGATTGACCATTGCTACTTTAAACTAGATATAATTCTGAAGCTTAAGTTTACAACCTTCTCTGTCATGTCAATGTTGATGTATAACTACTAACCAGGGAATATCACCATTCTTTTCAGCCGTACAACAAGTTGTCTCAGGAAGTACGGAGGGAGTAAGTGGAATAGGGTCGGTGTCTCCAAGTGGTGCATGTAGAGTGAACCGAATATATCCTCACGGAGACAAAGCCGGCCTTGCTGAGCCATTTCAGGGAGCCAGTTGCCTGTTTGAAAATTGTTTAACAATGTAATGGCTCTATCTCTAAACAGATTGAATTGAAACTGTGTATTATCGAAAAGAACACAGGGATCTTCAAAGCTACTCTTAGAATTTGGCTAAGATGATATAGGCATAGATATGTCCGCGTGCTTTTCCTTCTTATTAAGTCTATTCAACCTTACTATCATGCGAAATAAGATGGTAAACCTAACACTGAATTAGAATCGTTTAACAATAATCTTCTTCTTCTAAGTCGTATTCCTCATTGCCGGGAATCGTGATCATTCTAAGGGATTAAACCACATAGAACGACTCTCGTGGCAGATTTAATGGGTTGGTTTCCATTGCCTTCCCCATTTCACACACTGGTTATTTCAGTGTGTAGGTTTCCTCACCATGTTTTCCTTCACCGTCATAGCTGTCGGTAAATGTTTTTAAGTATTTTGAAAAAAACGAAAAGTTCATTGGAACACGACATTGCATGGTTTCGGTTTCGGACATCCCGCATGGGAGTCCACGACGCCACCGACGCTCCAACAAACAATAATACACACTTTTAAATACACCGACCTGCTAAGCTACAATGTAGATATTCTTTCATTTTGTGTAAGAAACAAATTACCTCTCTGTCTCGTCCAAAGCATTTTGGTGTACTTCACCATAGATTTGAGCAAAGGCTTAGAGAGGCCATTATATTTTAAATACGTGTATAGGTTGAGAACTTGAAAGTCATATTGGTACAATTCGCGAAACCTGGTGTACATGGCGCTAATAGTGACACTCGATATCCAAATCTCCAGTATGTAGAGAATCACAGAAACAACTACCCTGTAGTATATTTCTGGTAGAGATATATCGGCAATCTGAAAAGATTTTTGGTATGTGGTTGTAGAGGCACAGTGTGTGGACACAGTGCACACTGTGTTTCAGAATGTTTTTCAATGTCAGCAGTTTTATTAAGCACGCGGCTGCGCCCGGCTTTGATATTTAGTCGTTCCTAAGGCCTAGTCTCAGTAGTCCGATGGTTTAGTCCGACGATCGGACTGATGAGACTTTTTAGTCTCAGTAGTCCGATGATACAGATCAATACCCTAAGCCGTCAGTCACTATGTAAACTTGATTTTAAATATATATTTCCGATTAACCTAATTTGTGAGTATCAATGAAGACCCTTAAGTCAAGTAATCTCAATCCATCTTGAAACCCATGGTCAATTCCGGAAATAGTCGTTTTGAAAAATTTCAGTAAGCAAACTTTCTGGACCTATAAGTAATCACTGGTGTCAGGCATCCTTCATAAGTGTTAAATGAACCTACGTATGTACTTGAAGAGCGTCGGTGGCACAGTGACTAGGACACAGGACTCCCATGCGGAAGGTCCAGGTTCGAAACCGTGCAATGCCATGTACCAATGAGTTTTTCGTATTTATCGAAGACTTACGTACATTTACCGACTGCTTTGACGGTGAACAAAAACATCGTGAGGAAACCATGACGAGTGTGTATAATGGGGTAGGCACAAAAGATCCTCAAGGGTCGAAGTGCCGCAGGGTTATACCCGGCCCCCTATCATGAGATAAGATACTTAAGTACTTATATAAAAAAATTACGAAAAGATTTTTGAAATTCGGAGAATACCTATTTGTAATTTAGATTTGGGTTTTCATTTCGACAGCAAGCGGAGATCTTGAACCACCAAATATATGAAAAATATGTTTCAAAGTACTTACATAATCCATATTCATATTCGTGTGCGAAACAATAATGAAAGTAAATGCAACAAGGTAGTCTGCTTGCCAGTATTTCGGAACAACGAAGTGCAAGGTGGATTTCCCCGTCGGTTCAGCTTCTATTACCTTGACGAGCGCACAACCTGTATTTAAAAATAAAATAATCTACTACACATTTGACTGAAACTATAATTACCAATATTATGCGGTAACAGCTGAGATAGACAATGACATTAGTTCATTTATGTAATAAGAACGAACCAGGAATGGCAGACAAGCAGAAAGGTCTTCGCAATAGTGAGTGACAACTAACGCTTATTCTCATTAATGCAGTGCCTCTGCACTGATGATGGCTGACTATCAGCTTCGCTTATCATCCTTTCTTTTTTGCCAGACGGAACAGACAACACTTTCATCTGACATGACTAAGAACATTCAGCAGGTAACCTGCGGCATCTGAAGGCGGCCGCCCCGCTCTGGGGTTCGCCCTACGCGGAGCTCGGTCTTCGGCCTCGCCATAGCTATCTTAATTCCTAGTTCAAACATTTTCATTTATTTTTTGCCGTCATATTTTTTTACCTCTTGTAATGTTTCAAGATTCCACAACTTTAGTTCGAGAAGATACCATCTAACTATAGTTTCGGCGGGCTGATAATCTTACAATTCTTCCAGTTTCATAATGTGAAATTGAAGTTCACTAACTTTTTCCTAGTCATCATCAGATCCTCAATGTTTAGATGTCGGAAACGTACCATGGATCTGAATATTTGAGCTCAAATTCGAACCATCTAGCTATTATTGTTCCAGAGATCCCTTCTGACATCAAAATTACTCTAAGATCTTTGAAACCACTGGTCCAATTTTTATCAGACCTAGGCTAAGAACACTCTCAACAAAATTGTCTATTAAATTAAAAAACCGGGTCCAAATAGGATCATCCTTTGTCATGTTATGATGCCACAGACAAACACACAAACAGACAAATATGTCAAACTTATAACACGCCCTCCCTCGATCGGTCGGGGGTTAAAAAGACACACTACTGCGTTATCTACCTCCTTTCCTTGTGTGTGGGTGGATCCATTCATCATAATCAATGCTTGCGTTTATGTGGGGAGGTATTTCGGACGGGGATGTGGTCGGGTAGAGCTCATCTGAAAAAAATGTTCATAATAATAATATAATGGGCCAAACCATCAATAGTAGTGTCGTGTACAGGGGTGATCCCTACCCACATATTCAATAGCCTAAAAACAATCGGATTGTCAAAATACACATATATCACTTTACAAAAAGCCGCAATATTAAACACATGTAGAATTGTAAGAACGTTTTAGCTGCTGAAGAAGCATAAGCGTTTTTCTTTTCATGTTAGTAAAATAGTCTTCCTTGCCATAGTTTTAAGCCTCTTAGTGTTGGCTCCGGCCCCCACCCGATAGTAGTTCACACACAGCACCTTCATACCGCCCGCGCCGGCGCGGGCGGCGACCCGCTTCTGGCGCTTACACGCGCTATCGGCGTATTCCAGGCCGCTTCTCCCCGACTCCTCCGTCCCCAGCGACGCGTCGACGTCCTAAGCCGAGGTCCGTACCCACCTGGGTGCCCTTAGGCAGTCGCTTCTTATAGTAGTTTTTAAGTCCTCCTCTAGGCTGGAGCGCATTTAGCGCTCGCCCCAAAAAATCCCGGTGAAGCTGTAAAGGTCATTAGGACCAACAGCAATTATCAGTACGAAAAAAAAAAGAAAAAAAAAATTTTGGCTCCGGCCCCATTATGCTTTCAAAACCGGCCAAAAGGCTCGTGAAAACATTCGTGTTACACCCAATATAATGGGCCAAACCATCAATAATAATCTTTTAAAATTAATGGTTTATATTACTTATTTTGTAATGCTACTAACGTGTAACGCGTATTACATAATGCTCGCGTAAGTATACTGAAGTAAGTCACATCTGATAGCCACATGAAAGCTCACGACCGGAACTTGAAAAACCCATATTATAAAACAATACAAACCTTCGTATCTTCTACAAGCAAAATGTATCCACCCACAGGTTATTGCGTGTAATAATATGAACAAGATGACGAATTTCAACATAATCGGCGTGTAGGTAATCTAAAACAAAGTGTTTGTTAGCAGTATTAAGATTTTGAAATGAAAAGGAGCTAAATTTAAAATACCGTGCTTTCGGGTTAAATGTTCTAAAGGTCTCAAACCAACCAGGAGCCGATAAACTAGCCCAAACATGATCAAGATTAGGAGTTACGTTGACCATCTTCCGATTCCACTTTCCACCCTAGCCATCATCTCTCAGCAAAGGACTTACAAACGAGCCCAATCACGATTGTCCTGTATTTTACGGTCGAGGAATTCCTATGGGTACTGACACTCCTGGCTCCATTATTAGATCATGGACCACTGGAACTAAGTCCTTGTGCAAAATTTGAAATTAGTCGATCTTCTGGACGTTGTTGTAAAAGTGATTACAAGATTTGACCCAGGCAAACATACTGACAAACAGAGCAGTTAAATTAATATCAGCGTGGTAAAAATAAATGAATTAAAATCTTGTTTCTCTATTATATACTGATTACCATTAATTATTAATACATTGCTGGAGAGGAGCCGTTTACCAAACGGACAGTAAATTCGATTTTCATTCGGGAGCGATCGATCTTCTTCTCTATTAATTTAAAAAAACCGGGTCCAAATCGGACCATCCATTGCTAAGTTATGATGCCACAGACAAACTTATAACTTATCCCTCGATCGGTCGGGGTTTAAAATCACGGTCTGGAATAAATTGGACCCGGAAATTACTAAAATAAATTAACGATTTCTCTCGGAACCTATCCAACTCTACTCTGATTGTTTAGGTTGGTAGTAAAACGGTCGTGTAGTTATCGCTTAGAGACCTATCTCATACCTCAACAAGAGTCTGCCAAATTAAATTCGGTAAGTAAAATAAAAGATACAAAAAAATTTATTAATCTTTACCCGGAAGTTTTTACAAAAGTGTTCATTAAAATCCAGAAAAAAGTGAAGCCGCAGCGTTCGCAATAAGTGCAATTCCCATTTCTTCATGAAACTCCCGACGATTGGAGCAATTATCGAAACCACATCGCAATAGAGTCCTAGCTGTGTAAGCTTCTTCCATCTAATGTACTCATTCACGCATTTGTTGCCTTTGACCACGAGCTCCATCTAGAGTAGGCAAATGAACTAATCAAATCATCTGTGTTTATCATTGTTTAAATCTATATTGTATGGTTGTTATAGTATATTTTTATATAGGGTATGTGGGTAATTTAATAAATCAGTTCTGTCTCGGCTGTCAGGGAAGAGGAGTTTTGTTTGGTCCCGTGCATTTTTCCCATCGTTTTCCAAAATAAACTATTGGCGACGAGCTAAATTACCAAAAACTAAGTGTTTTAGCGTGTTTACCAAAAACTAAGTGTTTTAGCGTGTTTACCAAAACTAATTGTTTTAGCGTGTTTACCAAAAACTAAGTGTTTAGCGTGTTTACCAAAAACTAAGTGTTTTAGTGTGATTACCAAAAACTAAGTGTTTTAGCGTGTTTACGTCTAGTCGTAGTCGTAGTCTCGATACAGTTTGTAAACAAACATGTCTATCGGTAAATTAAAGGAATACGATATGTACACGGGAAACTGGACTTTGTACTGTGAGCGTGTGGAGATGTATTTTAAAGCTGAGCTTCAGTTACCCACGTTTATATCATTGGTTGGTGACAGTGTTAAACTATAAACGAAAAAAAAACCACTGACCGTATAGAATTCGGCGATGAAGTTGGCGATGAATATGATGTCTAAGGTCCCCAAGATCCACAGTGAGCTGAGCTTGGTACCAGGGGGCAGCATGTGCACGACAAGTGAAACGGTAACAGACAGAGCGGTCACGACCAACCACACAAAGTATAACCAACGGTAATACCATACATTGCTTTGAATATCCACCGGATCTAACATCCACTGAAAAAAGATATGTACAGTGGACAACACATCAGGCCCTTTAGTACTTTGTTGCGTTACCTTATTTGACGCATTTCATACGAATGTCAAGGAATCGTAACAAAAACTTATTGCGACAGGGTTTCACAGAGTATAGCTTGATGTGTCTCCCACTGTACATTACGTATTAACTTCAAAACGAGATCTCTTACTTACCATTACATTAGTCCATTTACTTTTTCCTAGCTATCATCAGCTATCTCAAGGTCCCAAATATGGAAATGCTACCAACACGGTCCTAAACATGTGAGCTCAAAATCTGACTACCTATCACGTTCCTGAGATTCCACCTGACATCAAAGATCCTCCAAAATACCAACCAACTGAACTAATTTTAATCTAACTAGTTAAGAATGCTGTCGACAATATCCTCTTTTATTTAAATCAAGAAACCACATCGAAATCAATTCATCGATTGAAGTCACTCCAAGGGCTATCGGTTCTGTGACCATCTCGCTGCAAAACTTATGTCCTATATTATAGCTATGCTGTTTGATGAATAATATCGGTAAATGCATACTTACAGGCAATTGAATAGTTTTCTTTCCTCGAAGAAGATACTCAATGGTATTATAAGGATTCTCCTGGATTATTGTCTTAATAGCCATATAGTCGTTTTTGGAATCCGGATTTTTAGCAATAGTTTGTTTTATCTGGGGACAATAAATCCGTACAAACAGAAGCAAGATCTTCCATATTACGGTCAGTAGTTACAAAGGATAGGGTTATCCCTTCAAGTTTAGTAGTAGAACACTTACCTCGTCAGTTAGTATCTCTTGGAACTGTTTAGCAGTTAACTCAAGCAAATCACACTTTTCTCCAGCTGTTGCAGTAATACGACATGGTCGAATTTTATCATTATCTAGCTGACCGAATATTCCACCCTATTGTAAAGGAGACAGGATTCAATAATAATATGCCTTTTTTCACTGAGAAACAGGTTAATCCACAGACCCACACAGTATACCCACAGAAATTGAAAATTGAAATTGAAAACGTTTATTTAGCGCTGTAAACACCAGAATATAGCAAGTACACAATACAGATACAAAGATTAATACATTTAGCACAAAACATCCGTTGTGGTACAGTGCCAAAAAGGGTACACCAGCTCAGCATAATGCTGAGGCAAGCCACAGCGCTGATTTTCAAATCGGACTAGTAGCGCCCTGAAATTCAAAATCTTTGCATATACCAAAACAATTTTCCAGTGAAACGGATATGAACCGATATTGTCATTCCGTGGGTTCTAAACTAATTGTGGTATCGTGGTTCATCGGTCTAGATTGATCAATCTGCATAAAGTATGTAAATGCGACGTAAACGATGCATGCAACGGAATAGGAAGGTAGTAGATCCAAATAAGATACAGAAAAGGATCGCTCTTGATATTAGCAGAACGAACCCAGTGGGCGGCCTGATTTTTTTATTTATTTATTAAATGAGGAGAGTAGACGAGCAAACGTGCCACCTGATGTTAAGTGGTCACCGTCACCCATAGACACCTCACCTCACTGTATTAATATTAGACGGTTTTTGATGCGCTGATAACCTTGAAGAGTAAGATGGATTGCCTCATGTACTGGAAATTACGCTGGCTCACTTACCCTTCAAAGCGAAACAGAGAAATGCAAGCATCTCTGCTTCACGGCAGAAATAGATAAGAGGATGGTACCACCCCAGGCGATCCTTCACATCAGGATCTACCACTACTCCGATTTAATACATAGGTAGCTGTCCAAAATTCACAAAACAGCTCGGCGGAGTAAAACTGCTAGAAGAAACTTACCATAACTGCTGCACTACTGATTCGAGGAGATAATAATGAAGATTTTACCTTCGTAATAATGGCTAACTTCCTCCCGTTTTGGCTAATGACGACACTACCTCGATGAACCACGTGGAAATACTGCATAAGGTCCATCTCCCTTACTATCACCTCCCCGGTCAGGAAGTAGGTAGCGTATACATTGTTAGACATTTGGCGCTGGAAAGCTTCGCCTCCACGAAGTAAAGAATCTGCAGCCTTAATGGTTCTATAAAAAAAAGAATATAAAATTAAATATTAACCCTCGGATTCCAATTCCTTGTGGTTACAAATTGAAGGTAAGAAGAGTACAAGGGAAGAAGGGGGAATTTTATTGTACTCGTATTTACAAAAACATTATGACATATTTGTTTGAATCGTGAAATTAATATGCAAAAATTAAACTTGGTAAATATTAGATTTCCTGTCATCCATCATCTTAAGAATTCTCTCCACACAGTCCACCCGCAAGCATGTCTCACACCGGTATTGATGCAAGAGCGTATTGAGGAATTGGAGTAAAATGTTCAGGGGACAACATTAAGACCGTGTTTATTTGACACGAATTTCGTCGCGCGGTCGCCGCGAAGCGACCGCGTGCACATGTCTATGGACCGCGCTGTTATAGCAAAATAAGCTCTATTTATTTAGCAACAACGATTTAAATTAAACGAGATACACCTAACTACCGTATTACCATGGATCGGGATCTCTGCTCTTGACTCTTGACTATTATGGTACATGAGGCACATGAGGCACATGAGGCACATGCGGCACATGAGGCACATGGGTCACAGGAGTCATACGTTACGGTTTCCATTTCGTGTCAGTAGCCGAAACAATGGGTAACCGATTAAAACGGTAACCGCCAGGAATCAATTTTTCAATGCCCTGCTAACTGGAGCGGGAGGGGAATGGAATGCGCGGAGGGCGGGGTGGCATCGCGACCGCGTTTACAACGCGTGGCGACCGCGCGATCGCCGCGCGTCTAGGTAATTCCGAGGAATTTGCACGTTGTTGCCTAGTAAATAGAGTTTATACTCGCCATTAACGAAAACGTGAGCGCGGCGGCCACGCGAAGTCCGCGCGGCCACCGCAAGTAAATTTTCGCGTCGTTTAACTGCAGCTTTAAAGTTGCAAGTCTTATCTCCTTACTATGATATCAAACTAGAAAATTCCCCTGTACCCCTTATTGCGGTGCGTGGTTTGCTTATTTACCAACAATTAGCATCGAAAAACTATATCAGCTTTTAGTGACTCTTCCCTCCCGGTAGAGTCACTAAGCAAGAGTGCTTTGACTGTATCCTAAAAATAGTTATCCATTAGCAAAGGAAAACAAATCTGGCCTTATTATGTTTTACATAATTTACAAAATAAGTAAGCAAATATACGAGTTTACTTAGGTATTTACAATTACTTACTTTTTATAAAAGTAATAATTTAAATCTTGTCTGAACACAACACCCATACGTTCAGTCATTAAGTCTTGTATATTCAAGCCCCTTGTTCTGTGAAACAAAAATTAGATTATTATCTAAGCTAAGTATGTAATATTGATTATATACAGTATTCAATATGCATAACAGAGGAAAGTTTTTAATGGATATTCACTGATTTTTTAAGGAAATTAGATTTCTTTTTCATCTATATTAAAATACGCTGTCGATGGCGTAGTGACTGGGAGGACCCTGGACGCTGAGAAAGCCCGGATTCGGAACCAGGTAAAGCCATGCACCAATGGGTTATTCCGGATTTTTCAAAGACTTACGTCCATTTACTGACTGCTCTAATTTTGAAGGAAAATTTCGTGAGAAACCTGCACACAGATATAATCAGTGTGTGAAGAGTGCAAGGCAAACCACCCCATTGAATCTAGCAAGACAGACGTTCTATGTGGTTAATTCTATAGAATGAGCACAACCCTGATAGGAAATAAAGGTACAACTAAGAAGGTAGGTTAAAAAATAACCTTATCCAGCAGTAAGTGAAATGATTTACAGCTCGTTCAATAATTTCCGAGTCCACTCTCTCCTCTTTTAGAAAATTAAGAAGTTTCTGGACACCGTGTTGGAACAATGTGTTACCACGGAACTTTAAAACAAGCAATGTTCGGCAGTAGCAAGTTATGTACCTGTTGATAGTTGGTGTTATTTAATAATAAAACATGATTAACAACGTATTTTTTAAAAAGGCGCCTTTTTTTGAAAGGTTTACGTCAGGATCTATACATGACATGCGGCTAATCACTGCATCTCCTGTTTCTTATCGGTCTTATCAGTCATCTGGTCCACTGGTGCCAGGAAATGGAAGACGAGAGAGTGGATCTGCACCGGCGCAACTGCTTGTCCACTTTAATAATTCCCGCGCTGATGACACCTGCAGTGTTAACTGAAGGGAGTCACCGTCGTCGGTTTCGACGAGGAGGACTATATGAATATATTTTTAAGAGAGATTTTTGCATTGCTGTATTCCGGTTTGAAGGGTAAGAAAGCCAGTCTTTATTGGCATATGCGGCTCTCCGTCTAAGTAATCAAGATTAACACCACATCAAAAGCTTGAAATAACATTAAAGTGTGATGATTGTTTATGGGCGACGGTGACCACTTACTTATCACCATCAGGTGGCCCGGTTTTGCTCACCTGCTGTCTTATACAATAAAAAAAGAGCTTCTTTCAATCTCTCCTTACATCTCGAACGGAATAAAGGGAGATTCGTATTCCATATGTCTATCATAGACACTTGTTTCGTTTAATATCAATAGCGCGTAGGGTTTTGTAATGTGGCGCCATCTGTTGTCATATTTGGTCGGTAAGTTCTTGGTGTCTCTATATCAGTTACATATTTATGCCCTCTAATCCCGCTTGTACCGTTGAGTAGGAATCAAACCACTGCACAATTTATACTGCATTAAATATTGTGCTCTTGGCATCAACAAAAACGTGCAGAAAAAAATTACTGAACCATTAATTTAGGACCCACTTTTACACTTTGATCAACCTTATCATAGTCAACACTATACTTCATTTTTAGCATTAGACAGAAGCAAATTTTAGGTATTTTATCGGGCACGTTATAGGTAAATGATGTGTAAACATTTCAAGGTCACTAAAAATTTAAAATTGCTTGTAATAGTATTAATACTATCTCTACTGTATATCATCAAGTCTCAATATCTTAGATTATAGCCCTTATTTCGGTATGAGAGTTTTATCATTCTGAAGGTATCGACATACCTTAAAGATAATAATTTTAAAAAAAATCGTACCTTTCCTTTTTAGTGGCTTATTTGTAAACGTATATATGATGTAACTTACCATGATATAAGGCCAAGTGAAATAAGGAGGGCTGCAACTATGTGGGCATCGTGTTTAACATGGAACAGTCCTGAATTAGTTCTAAACAGTCCACATTGTGCTAGACTTAGACCTTTGGCAAAAACCTTGAACAGAAAAATAAACCCATGTTTTTTTTTAAATATTTATTTGAGCATCAATATAAGAGTCGGAAAATCCCTAAATATTGTATAGCTTTACTTCGGAACGAGGCATCTAACGCAAAAAAACCTTCAAACCAATAAACTATATAAACTATAAACTTTATAAGTATATATGCTGAATATCTCTCGCTTCATATTGTTTACCCAATTCTATCTAAACTCTGTACATTTTCCCCTTCGGGAATGTCATACCTATTCACTTTACTGCACTTATTACCGTATGCAACTGATTTACCGTATGCAACTGATGCATTGTAGGTCGTTTATCGAGTTGCAAATATGGAGGAATCCAGCAGCCACTTCCTTCTATTCTCTTCATGCTCAACAGCTTGTCATTTTCGTCCCAATGGAATTCAATGCATTTGTTCACGAAGAAGGAACTGGTGCCCACCAATAACAGGAACGTGACTAATTGCCATTTTAAAATCTGCCACAAAAGTTAATAAGAACAATAATCATTAAATGTAGATGTATCATGTATCACCTCATCGTCGCTTACCAACAGGCGAGATTGAGGTCAAATGCGGGTTTAGTAGTAAATATTAAAAAATATTAAAAAATCATGCTTGGGTATATAATGAAATAATATATTTTTTTAAATCTTAATTGCGGAAATTGTGCACCTCTATTGCCTCTTTTTTAACATTTACCAAGCATCCCAAACCTCAAAATCTCTTACATTTTAACATTTGAGACTCTCATAAAATGTTAAAAAAAACAGTGACATAGTAGCACCCCTTATCGCCTGATACAACCCTGATCTAGTCTTCATCCAAATGCCCCGGTCTTCCGCGCAGTGTACCGCTGTGCTAATAGTAATCTCAAGGTGGACAGATATCTCGTCAGACCATTACTTCCAGCTACGCCCTCTTGGTCTTTTCCCCTCTATTTTTCAAGTTACCAGTAGCTTTTTCAGATTTTCGGATTGTATATTAATCCGACAATGTGAATGTAACCTTTAACGAAGAAATTAAAATATAACATACCGTTAAATAAGCAACATCACGCGTTGGTGCATCTAATATGTAATCAAAATATCCTATAAGCAGATACATATGGCTAAATCCCAGGGCTGTTGTGAGAATTTCCGAGGTATTATCACTTAGAGGACTGCTCATGATAGTTCTCAATATGTCTACTACAGGTATAGAACCAATGATATCCATAAAAAATCCTCGTGTCATATAATGCCACATACATTTACGAGTGTCCTTTATTATTAAGCCACGTTTGTCATAGTAAGGCAACTGAAAATATATTAAATTATTAATTTTTTTAACTTCTCGACATGATTTAAACGAGGCAGACATACAATATTCTCTTATTACAACAGAGTAGTTAATCTCTAATATCTTACGAGGCGTGCATAAAAGAACTACAGATTAGGAATGTGACGAAAGAGTAACCAAACGGAAGGGTAAATGGTAATGTAAAAAATAATGGGGAGCTCTGTTCAGAACTCTTTGACTTGATGCCGTCGTCCACGTTCTTGAATCGCATCACTCGTCGGCGGCTCAATTTTCACCCGCATTTTCTGGAGCCTTGGGTGTCTACCACGACCCGATTTACACGAGCGTTTCTGCCACTCACCTGTATAATGTGGAACTGTTTTCCACTCGACGTTTTCCCGCAGCGCTACGACATGGGATGCTTCAAAAAGAACGTTAAAAAACGGCCACGGCCACGGCCGGCAACACACAAGCAATACCCCTGGTATTGCACGTGTCTCTAGGCGGCGGTGACTACTTACCATCAGGTGGCCCGTCTGCCTGTTTGTCGTAGCGTATTTATAAAAAAAAACAAAGATGATATGTTCCATTATTACCTTGAGAATATTTTATAATAGGGATAATGGAAAAGTAATTCCAGCAAAGCTTTATACGCAAATCACGAAACATGTACTAACAAAGAGCTTTATGCCGATGTCAAAGATTGCGATACTGTCGCAAAGAGCATTAACCATCCGTAGATGCCATCTGTACTGCGCCCCGCTCCCACCTTACGAAGATTAAATATTATTATAAATGAGTATTAATCCTACCAAACCAAAATGACTTCCATTGTTGCACACAGTTCCGGGAAAACACTGTTCCAAATTGAGTAAGAAGCAGTAGAATAAAATAAAAAAATAAAAAACTATTTTTTACTGTTACAGTGACTGCAGGTTTATCTTTGATTAGACGTGATTGCTTCGATCTGTGCGTAAACATTTAAATAACATAACGATGGTACCAACCTTGCAATGCTGCGGAAAAAATCTTAATAACCACAAATATAATTCTAATTGTCATCCAATTTTTAATGAATCTGCAAAGAAAGGTAAACTGTCTCATCAAATAACTGTTCACTATGGCGAAGGGAACGGTAAAATACCTATCTGTTTCTTATTTCAGGATTTAGTGTATTAATATGGTTTTTAATTTGTAATTTTATCAAAAGTTTCACTGAACAGAATTACCTAAAGCTAGGTATTTCGAAATAATCAAGATTTCTACTTCTTCATTCAAATATTGAACTTGAACGAGATGGGAAATGGAAACTATGGAAAGCCTAATTATTTTGATGAAATACTGTAGAAATATGGCCATAGAATATCCGTAAGTGATATTTCTGATAAAATAATGACAAATATTTTTTTGAATTGAATTGAAAACGTTTATTTAAAAATTGAAATCGTATCGTATTTAGCCACTGTAAACACCAGAATATAGCAAGTACACAATACAGAAGTATACAAAGATTAATACATGCAGCACAAAACATCCGGTGCGGTACAGTGCCAAAAAAGGGTACACTAACTCAGCATAATGCTGAGGCAAGCCACTGCGCTGATTTTCAGCTGACCCCTCAGTGACTGCACGGACGAAGAAAGCAACAGTGTGTGCGTGTTGTGTTGTATTAATGAGGATATTAGTGTGTATGTGAGGTACTGAGTGTGTGGGTGGGTGATGGCATGGTGCGTGTGTATTTACATGGTATTTTCGTTAACAGAAACAGTACTAACGCAGACTCTGGGTCGTCCAGAAAGTATGATGATTCAATTGTAGCTAGCATCGATGGGTCAGTTTGACGTACTACATTGATCCTGTTTGTAGATGTAGGCATTACAGACTGCCTTGCATGAAAGACTCGTTCCCGCAAAAAAATTTGATACTGTAAACATTGACAAACAATAGTGGTCAGTTTTGTGAGTGATTTCTTATCACATGACCCTATCTGTGTTGAATATTATGAACTTATTAACCTGCAGTTTACCCTAAGGTTTAGCTCTGCAAAATTTGAGAAAAAAATTCAGTTGAGTTTGAAACAAAAAAAAAAGACGGAAATTAAAAAAATAATTAGTCTCATAAATACACGCCGGTGTATATATTAGAGATAGTTCTCTAACTAATATGTAAGAACTGGCTGAAAATCAGCGCTGTGTATTCACTCAAGCATTAGCTGAGCCAGGTGCCTGTTGTCAATAGTATTATGGAATGAACTAAATATGTATTTTATTTTTTTGGGGCTATAAAGTGTTTTTGTTCTTTCTTCTTCTTCTAATATTTTTTAAATTTCCGTCTTTTTTTTTCAAACTCAACTGAATATTTTCCTCAAATTTTGCAGAACTAAACCTTAGGGTCAAAAGCGCCGACATTAGTAGACCAATACACATAAACGGTTTCCGTATAATGTGGTAAAAATACTCACATCTCTATATTTCCTGACATAAGATTGGAAAATTGCGTTGTAATGCGGGAGATATTCTTGAACAGCTGTTTGAATGTATGACCATTCTGACGGATAGCGTTTAATGATATTCAAAAAATCTTTTTTTTGTAGGTACAGTGTCTGAAAAGAAAAATATGTAGGTAGCACAATGTATAAATCTTAAAAAATATGCACGAGTTTAACAAGCAACATGCAAGTAGAATTAACTTCGTTACAATATGCACGCAGGCGCCGATCGAGCTAAGATAAGGATGACGTAAGCTGGTATCATTCTTAAGGGAATAAATATATACCTATTTATTTCCTTACAATATTATGGCATACGGTATAAGCCATAACCAGTATATAGTGGTAAATCTTTTGTTTCATTATTTCCGTGTATGGGACGGATTAGAATAATCAGCGCTGTGGTTCTGCCGTACCGGTCGGACCGCAGCACATGCTGAGCATGTGTCCTTTTAACGTTGTTTTTTTTTTTTAATTTCAAATATTTTTAAGTTTAATTAAGTATGCATAATACAATGTTAAATAAATGTTTTTCTTTCTTTCCCTACCGCCACTGGGGTCGTATGAGTATACTAATCCGTGTAACTTGCCAGGTAAGATTATGTTCAAACGCGGGTTTAGTGGTAGAAAAATAATTTAAAAATACCTCACACTCAGTTTCAGCTGTGTAGGATCTGAGAGATACTTTTCCAAGGAATACCGCGCTCAATGACATCATGTCAGAAGGCGATAAATATGTCTTCACCAATTCACCTTTTTCGTCATGAAATTCGCATTTTACCGTCCCCTATAACAAATAAAATTATTTTCATTAAAAAAATATTAAAATTTAAAGGTCTAGGATTTTGTTCAATTGTATACACTAAATAATGTAAATATGTACATGTAAGGCATGTGGTGTAGTGTGAAGCGAAACGCCAGTGTGGCGACAGGCGTTTCACAATCTTAGTCACTACTATCAAGACCTTTGAAATAGGCCAAAACTAATCAGATGACTTCTGACTTCAATGATTATCCTACATGCTTATTTTATTTTTATTTTTTTCGTACTGATAATTGCTGTTGGTCCTAATGACCTTTAGAGCTTCACCGGGGTTTTTGGGGCGAGCGCTAAGTGCGCTCCAGCCTGGAGGAGGACTTAAAAACTACTATAAGAAGCGACTGCCTAAGGGCACCCAGGTGGGTACGGACCTCGGCTTAGGACGTCGCTGGGGAGGGAGGGGTCGGGGAGAAGCGGCCTGGAATACGCCGATAGCGCGTGTAAGCGCCAGAAGCGGGTCGCCGCCCGCGCCGGCGCGGCGGTATGTAGGTGCTGTGTGTGAAATACTATCGGGTGGGGAATATCCTACATGCATGACAAATACATTGTATTTATATTAGTTGATGCTGATGTACTTACATTGACTATCCAAGTAACGTTCTTACATTGGACGCCAAAAAGATACATTGTAGAGTTTTTTGGAAGAATCATAAATTTTGCCTTACATGCAAGTTCTTTTATAAGCACGCTATCAGCATTGGCAAGGATTCTTGATGAACCTATAACTTTTTCAGCGATGTCACCGTGGAACTTCCAGTATATATCATAAGGCTCATCTTTAAGTATATTTGGATGCATCACGTCCATACCATAAAAATACTTCCAATGACACTCCAGGTATCGGTCTAATCGTTTCAAGAGATCAGGGTGGATTTTATGATGAATATAATGACCCTTCAGCGTAGATACAAAATAATGATAATTCGTTTTTTCTCTCCGTTTTAAATACAAGCACGCTATGTATTTGCACCTCGTATATGTTATAAACAAAAAGGACAAAAATATCATAAATGATGCTAATGTAACGTCAGTATAGGTTTTTGGTAGTACTTCGGCGAATGTAATCTCCAAAATAAAACCAAGAATTATATTGATTACACCATTTTTATCCTGGTCACATTTATCTTGGAAGTGACGTGGACATACATAACGCCCAAAAAAATATATGGTGGTCATTTCAGGAATATATCGATTTAACGAGTACAATAAATAGCCAAAAATATACACAACCCAAAACTGTGCCATTAATATTATATAGCATGTCCTGTTTAGTGGATTCCGCTTTCTGTTCCAGTCATTTTTGAAACCATCTTCTACTATCAAATATGATTTGATCAGTCGATTGAATTTACAGAATTCTTGGTATTCAGATTTTCCAATAATATACATAAAGTTCTCAATCCAAGCCGTGGATAGGACATCCAGTATAAAGGTAAGGCTTTTGAACCTCTCACACGCTATCGCAGTATATGTAGCTGTTTTAGTTTCTTTCGTTTCTATAGACGTCATAAGGGAAACCATAATATCTACTATGTATATGATGTCCACGCAGAATTCAAAGAATTTGAACCACGCCGGAATGTTATTTCTTGCCAAATTAGGTGGGTAAAATATTAACACAAAAAGTACTGTAATTACAACCATTTTACGCCATATAACAACAAAAGTAGAGCTTGGCAACAAGATCCATGGGAATGTTACTTTGGTAAACATAGTTTTCTTTTGCAGTTGCATGTCGGTACATATAACTAATTGCCCTATATATTTAGAACAGTGGTATGACACTTCTTCAGGAGGTAGTACACGTTTACTGGTTTCTATACTGCGTAGCCTCCAGCGGGACACTAAATCAGCTATTTCCCACCAACGTTTTTTAAGCCATGCAATGCCTTCATCTTCAGACCTGTCAATTCCTCTTACGTCTTGTTTGCGGTTATACAATTTACGAGCATGCATTATTTTATCTCGTGCAAGTTTAATTACCTTAGAACGATCGTCAGGAAATTTATGCAATGATTTTAAGATATTTGCTCGAGAAATGGCAAAAATTTCACAATACGTCAGACAACGAACCATAACCTTCCTATGTAAAGGAGGAATATAAAAACTGATATCTCCTAAAAGAGTTCCACCCGTTAAAGACAATAAGGGGGATGTGCTATCGTCAGCTGAAATAAATTGCACTACGCCTGACTTCAAGTAATACAAGTTCGTATAGCAATGAGGACCGGCGAAAAACCTTTCGCCTGGCAATTTATAATCCAGTTTTATGAAACAGCACAACCAACGCTTGAACGCTTCCGATGTGTTTCTAAACGTCGGACTGTGATAGTAAACGGCCCAAACTAGATCATTTCTTATCTCCACCCTCATGTATCGTGGTAGAGTTTGAATAACCGGAGGTAAGGATGTGATACCTTTGCGTTTTTTCCAAGCTAAAGTGTAGAAGTTTTCCACGCTTTTGTATGCGATCCGAGAAGGGTTGCGTCTTTTAGTTTCTTGTATTATCCTCGTCACGTGTGGGTGGAACAAGGCAACCAATCGTAACTGCAGCACGGACTCCGCAAATAATTTCGGTACCAATACGAATACATTGAATATGTAAACCAGTATCAGTACAATTACATAATACACGTGTTCTAAATAGGTGTGGGGCTTCAATTCGGCGACCAGTTTTGAGACGACGAAGCACATTGAACATATGAAGCTAAACAAATATGCGTTAATTCCTTCTTTTAGAGATGGAAACTGAAAATAATAATTAAATTAAATTTAAAAAAAATTATATGCATCTTGATGGGGTCAGATTTTCAGATTAACTCCATTAGATCTTTTAGGTACCAAGAAACCGTTATACACACCAAGGTCGAAGTCTGTAATTGATTTCAATGGAGGAGACTATGCGGTAGTGCACAGTGAGGCAAAAAATATAACTTACAATAGGCAGGAGATCCAAACGCCAGTCAAAAATTTTGTCTCTACAGTTACTGCACAAACCATCGAAAGACATCAAAAGGAAGAAAGAAGCCATGCTATTCACTGTTATTAGGAAAACCATTGTGTAACCGAGTAAAAGTTTCATCGATGAATGTGTTACTGTCAGAGAGAAGTATTCGAATACTCTGTAAATACTGAAAAAAATATGTAGTTCTTTAATCAATATAATAATATACCGTATTGTGTTATCCCCAATTATGGTACCCACAAAATATAAAAAATAACCGCGTATACTTACTTACTATTATAGATATTTGTAAGCGTTAATCCAATTACATTTTGCCCAACACTGGCTGCACCAAAGAAACTGTTAGACACATTTTCGACGTGCCGAAGATTGTAACAGGTGTAGTGTAGTTCTGAACAATTGTGTCTCCAGAATGGACACGATTGTCAGCAATATAAAAGCTACTAAGAGTACAAAGGATTTTAGGAAACACCATTTAAGAACTCTCCAAAATAGTACTAGAAATAAATTCTAACTAAGTATATCTTCGTTGTATCGTCGCATTCTCACCGATGAGTATCGCAGTTCTATGGAATTAACCGCATAGAACCGGATGGTCCACTTATCCCACCAGGGTATCCCCACCAGTAGGGATAAGTTAAAAAAAAAACCTTTTCTACCGGTAGGAATAAGTGCACATTTCAATCTACTTCTGATTGTGAAGGTTTCCTCACGATGTTTCCTTCTCCATTAGAACAGTCGGTAAACGTACGTAAGTCTTCGATAAGAGCAAAAAGCTCATTGATATCCGAATCCGAAACTCCAGAATGGGAATCCGGTATCCCAGTTACTCTACCGACTCTTTCTCTATGGACTTGTTTCTGTGAATTTCTTATACTCACACAAAATACTCCTTAAAACATACAATGTTTGGCCAAACTCGTGCTGGTGGGCATTGCTCGGTAGCTATCAACCGGAACAGTGGCATCATTGATAATAGATCTATGCCTAGAAGCAATGCTGACTTCGGTAAATGTTCCCGCTTCATAGCTTCATCTGTCACTTGCCTGGAATTTGTATATCCAATTTATATGTTATTATCAGTCAATTATGTATCATTTATAATATTGGAGAGGGCGTTAGCTTGTCCGATTATTGTGATAATATTTAACATTGCCTTATTGTGAGACGGTTCACCTGATGACCAGTGTTGCATATAAACACCGGTTACACCAACCGCTATAGAACACTCTAGAATTGAAGTGAAGATGGTTTTCATGACAGTCTTCATTGAATAAGGTCGTACCCAGAAGTGATCCGTCATCAAA
Organism: Hofmannophila pseudospretella; assembly: GCA_947369225.1. Taxonomy (NCBI): domain Eukaryota; kingdom Metazoa; phylum Arthropoda; class Insecta; order Lepidoptera; family Oecophoridae; genus Hofmannophila; species Hofmannophila pseudospretella. The sequence goes on from OX376324.1 coordinate 4,392,759, forward strand.
TTGTTCACCAGTTTAAATAAATAAAAAAGACTAGGGTTTCAGTTTGGTGAGGAAGGGGTCAATGGTTTCATAATTAGGTTTGGGTAGTTTGGGCAGATCCTCCTACCCACTTTGGAGCGTCCACTACAGCAGATGAAGATAGGTAAATACCTAGATCAACGCAGATGCCTATAGAAAGTCAAGCAATAGACTACCAATATGTACTCGTGTTTTCGTTTGATTTCAGGACATATCGAAGCAAAAGGTAGTCAAATTATTCTAATTACCTGTGTACAATATGAAGAAAAGTATCGATACCATAAATTGGATCCACTATGTATTCATAAACAATTTTTAAGTACTCGACCAGGCGAGGTAAAGTGTAGTGTTCACAAGTCACAAACGGATAGACTGCTATTATTGGTCCCTAGAAATAGTAAATGGAATCAGGTGTTATTTTGTGGAAATCCGTTATTGAATGGGAAGGTGGACCTTGGCTGGCGCACTCGCCCTCGGATTCATCCTCCTTTACGAGAGTAAATTCTGTGTTTGGCAATCCGAGGATGCGAGGCGGGTCATTTCATAGTTATCTGAATCTTCCCTTGAAATAGTTTACCTATAATATTGTAAAAGCAAAATTTAATTATTATTTTTCTTTTCTAAAATAAATGTTAACTTAATGATATACGCATAAAACTACAGAACTGGTAAACCGAATTGAATGGGACTTTTTATTTTGAAACATTAACTTCAAACTAACAGGCTATTGTTTCAGAAACTGCATACAAAAGGGGAAAAATACATATAATATAGGTAATAATATGACACTCACCACAGTACTTTTCACGATAACACAAAACAAGACAATCAGTTTGAAAATAGGATGGAATGGTAGGAAGATAACGTTGATCAGCCTAAAAGGGGGGCGGTAATCAAAATCCTCATCGTCAAGCACCCTGCCAAGGCTGATTTTACTCACTTGGACACTTTCTGTCGGCATGTTAGCTATTTTCTATGTGACCATAATAAACATAAACTCCAGAAATATACAGTTAACGGTGCTGTTTATACTTGTTATCAAAATAAATCAAAATATAAAATTGAAACACGAGTATAAAACGAAACTCAATCAGTCATTGTCATTTAATTCAATACCAGCGATAAAAATATGGATTATCAAAGCAGAGGCTAGGACAAAGAGAAGTTATATTCAAGGGCAATAATCTATGACAAAAATGATTGGATCTCGGAATTCAGATTTGTGGTTAGAAATGTCAGAAATGGTCAAAATTTTCTGAGATCAGATACGTTTCAGCAAGTTTGTCATTTATTATTCGGACTCAAGAACTCTAAGACAAATCCTAACACAAAACTAAAACAGTTAGTTCTTGCAGACCACTACACCCCATTCTAATTGCTCAGATCAATTACCCAAAATAATAATAATTGTAATTATTACAATTATTGTCAGGAAGCTCTGAGGTTATTGTTATTATTGAATTAAAGCAAAACCGTATTTCATCTATTAATTTAATTATTTTATTAAAAATAATCAAGTAGAGTTTATCCCACCAAAAACAAATGTGAAAAAGGGGCCAATTTCGGTGCAACGAACATGAGGTCATAGAGGTAAAATAATTGAGATCTAAGTAAGTGCCAAGTTCAATTAACCTTCTTATTGACCTACAGAAATATTTAACATTCTCATTTTTTAAAAGAAAAATTACTGCTTTTCAAAACTAAACTGACTGACTTGGCAAGTTTTCACACAAGAGTCATTCAATTCAAAAGTGATACTCGTATAACACAAGTCGTGCGTCGTCGCCTTTTTTTCCGAACTTGGCGGACACCGTTTGTCTAGACTGTAGAACGGTGTCGTTTATTAGCAGCTGTGTATATTTGAGCTTTTAACTCGGGGTAACTGTGTAGTAGATCTGTCCAATCAGCGTGCTTTAGGTACACCAAATCGACCACCTGCGGAAAAAGCATATATTTTTTCTTTTTTTTAAATATTTGTATGCCAATCCAAGATTCCACATATCAAATTTTCTTAAAATAACAGTATTAGAAGGACAGAAAGGAGAATAATAATATATATTAGTAGGTGCAAAATAAAGCTAAGGCTCCATCCATCCATCCATCCAGCTTTGCAGGTATTTGAAACGGAAACGAACCGAACCCATAATATAAATATTTTTTTTGGTTTTCTACATTTTTTGGTTTCGGTCCACTTCCGTTTCAAAATCGCTTCAGTGCACTAAAGGTTGCTTGTTCTATTTCCAGTGATCTTGAGCCGCTCCATATAATAGATATATAGCATTTTGAGAAACAAGATTCTTCTTGCGGATAAAGAAAGCTCAAATTGGTTATCTTAATAAGGATAAGCGAATGCCGAAAAGTAGGCCACGTTCGAGAAAGATAGATTATATTACTAAAAAGCGCAATATAAAAATTTAGGTACCGTACGAGCGTAGTATGTAAACCTCCAAGGCATATTCGGAAAAATTCCGGGAACAATTCCAAAAGATCCGTTCTGAGTTAGCAAGGTATACATTTTGTAGTCCCCTCTAAAAACAAACAAACTCTATTCAAAACGTTGATCATACAAACAGTATTTAATTTTACTGCAATTGGTTTGCACCCATTGAAAGGTCCGTTTGGCTTTTCCAAATAAGTATATCTCCAAATATCTGTAGCTATAGGTAAACAATTTAAGTCTGGATATTTTATATATAAATATTTTAATATTTAATCATAGATTTCCGAAAAATATTGCTTGATTCCACCAAACATTCATCACAGAGCAAGTTGGTTGAAATCTCAGGAAGCTTCATAATAGTTGACACCACTGTGGGTGGAAGTAAGTAAGTTAATAGTAAGTAAGTAAGTACCTGTCATCCATTCGACATTTCTCCACTTCACCTTCATGTATGAAGTACACTGTGGGAGCGATTTCATCTTGTTTTACGATGTAATGACCTATAAGTCATAAGTTCATAACATATAAAATCAATGTGACTTTACTTGTACAGTCGCGAACCTCAATTTAGAACCCACTTTTACTTACCCACTAAGCTGAGTTGAGGCCCTTTTTACAACAACAGCAGACCATCAGACATGACTTCAATATGTTTACCTTTGAGTACATAATTATTTTATCATAATTATAACTGTTTCGGTCATTGCTGTGTGTGAAATAAACATATTACTTACTTACTTACACATTTAACAACCCTGTCCCCCAATACTAGATTAACGCTACTAGTAGGTATTAGATGTATTCTGTGTATTAGATCTCTTAATAGCCGTCTACGTTTTATTGTGACAAATTCGTACAATGTGTCAAAGTTGGGACCCCCAAATTGAAGTTCGTGACTGCATAATAATATTTTAGTTTCCTGTGCTAAATACTATTAAAAAAAACAAAATGTATTTATTTCATCATCATAGATAAGATTTGTGTTAGTTGAAATGTTACAGGACCTCTATGATGTACTTATTGGTACACGAAATTAACTAAGTAGTAATTTTACAATATATCAAAATTATAATACAATCAAATTCATTTAAATTAATTGACATTTTGTAAAGTTAACATTGAAATACATAATAAAGGCAAAAAAAATAATGAAATGTCAATAAAGAATTTAGGAACAGAAGTAGGAGATAGATTTTTAAATATGGATGTCAATATTATTATCGTTCAGTATCAGAAATGCACTAAATAAGGGTTCCGTACAGGGGACTGGCGGCAAACTTTTACCTGAAGTTGAAGTTGAAGAATATCTAAAATTGTTATTAATTGGCCGTGTCGTGCCGGCCATAAAGAATAGCACTACCCCAATTCTTCTCGTGTCGTACGAGCGACTAAGGGCCTTTGTGGATACTATTCTACACCTAGTAGGCGATAGGCTCGCCACCGATCACGTTTGTCCACCAAATCTACGGCGAAAAGTAGGAACTATACCTACGATGAAGGTGGGTCCTCTGTCTACCCCCTCGGCGATTATAGACTTGAGAGTTATGCTATGTTATATTTGGTAATTGGACATTATAGATTTAGGCATTATAGTAATTGGACACTCTGTTTCAACCGAATTGATACTTACCAGGGAAAATTACAACTCTTTTCAGACGAACGACTAATTGCCTTATAAAATACTCCGGAAGTTCATTGAATATACTGGAGGTTTTCAAGTGATGTTTGTATAGTGACATGAACATGTCCTCTTGGAGACAAAGTGGTGCTTCCTTGGTCAGTTCGGGGAGCCAGGTACCTGTAAATATTTTAAAGATAAAATGACTCCATTGATTTGGCTCTACAGCCAATTTAAACATTTCTGGTTTAGAACCGAGGACATCGGATTAGTAGCGAGCGACCTGCTACATGATGTTTGATCGGAACACAATATATCTTTATTTTAATTTATAACCTAAACTTGGTATAAAACCGGTTTCAGACAGTCTTGCGGTACCTTATTTATAACGAATGATTTGTCTTATAAAAGTATAATAAACCAAAAATAAAATTACCCTTCTGTCTCATCCACAACATTTTCGTATACGACAACACAGCTTCTAGCAAAGATGCGGAGAGTCCATTATGTTTCAAATATGTGCCCAAATTCATGACATGAAAGTCAAATTGATACAGTTCACGAAACTTGGTGTACACCACGCTGATGGCTATGCTAGATATCCACATTTCTATCAAGCTCATAATAATGGCGATGAAAATTTTGTAGTAAATCTGGATTAGCGTGAGTGGGACAACCTGGAAGAAGAAGACACATAATAGAAAAATGTTTTTATTCAATAAAGGAATTTTTTGATAGTAATCATTAAATTCGACATTAACCTTATGGCTAGTTGGAGGACTTAATTTTTATTCTATTATTGCGATTTTTAATCTATTATTATTTTTCATGTCGTAAAAATGTTTTGCATGCCAAAATAATGGCGAAACATGTATGATCTATTCAAACAATACTACTATCTTATATGTACCGTGTTTCGTGCGAATAAAATAAATTTCATTTCATTTCATTTCATTTCATTTCATTTCATAACATTTAAATTTAAATTGGGAACAGTTAAAGTAGAATGGTAACTGGTAAAAAACAAGGAAACAGAAGACCTATTTTCGAAACCCAACATAGGTAATTGGAGAAACAAAAGCTGCAAAACTCTGCGAGCTCTAAGACAGCAACTAGCAAAAGATCACGCAGGATATGAAGCAATCTTGGTTGGTGCCTCTTGGTTGCGGAAACTAAGATCCATTCCGGATAGCTGAGCGGTGTAAGTAAATAAACCTTATACTGCATTATTATCTACATTTAGCCCTGTATCTTCATTGAACCACCCTTCCAGGTCTTGTGTAAGTCGAATCCAGGTCTTTGATGCAACTTTGTTTTTTGCTGTGTTTTTATTGATGTCGTTTGTTCATCTGATACTTACAGAATATGAATTCATGTGCGTGTGCAAGAATACAATGTATGACAGAGACACAATATAGTCAGCTTGCCAGTATCGCGGCACCACAAAATGGATGATCTTCTCTCCTTTAGCAGATACGTGCATCATCGTCACGCGAGCACAACCTAGGAAAATAATTTTAAGCATAGGTACTAAATCTGAAGTAGGCGAAATGACATAAGAATACAGCAAGATATGATTTTCTCAGGGCACCTCAATTAACTCACGACGTACTAGATAGGGATTGTCTCAGTAGTTTGTAAAGGAATTTTCAAAGGAACTACTGAGAACAATCGGTAGTGTATGCATTTGAGCGAAAAAAATATTGGGATAAGAGATAAAAAACTTGACGTCCGCATTAATCTAATATGCATAGACCTATTTTGGTGCAGTATTATAAAAAATCGAGAAGTCCGTAATTAATCTTATCCTTACCTTCCTTTCTGATCTCAGGAAGCATCCACTCATTATAATCGATGGTTGCATTTATATGAGGTGGGATTGTAGTGTCCTTTGTTACGTAGTTAACTTCTAAGACGAGAATAGAAAAACATAATATTAAAATATATTTATTTTGTAAATTGGTTGGACTACTGACGTAGAATCTTAAAATTAAATGGCCATAATCGCTTATAGCAACACTAAAGCAGACCTGTCTCCGATACATAACTTCACGCTATGTCCTTCGCTTTGCTACGTCCTCCGATACATCATTGCAAAAAGTAGTTATGATGATCATCATATAAACTGATTATAAAGACTTGTAGTTTTCGACAATGATCTATACATTACATATAAGATTTAATTATTAGAAAAACGAGGAATTCTTACAGCTGCCTATAATTCTGTGGTTGATTATAACTTCCCCCACTAACGTGCCCCCTCCAACAGCCTCGTCTTTTTGCCGTTTGGTCGTGAATTGTAGTCTGATCGTAGCCTAGAGCAGACGTGTTTGATAATAAAGTTAATGGAAGTACCTCCTAATCCTCTACACGCGAAATAGATCCACCCACAAGTCATAGCATGTATTAATAGCAACAAAATGACAATTTTCAACAACATTGGCGTATATTTATACTGAAAAAAATAAAATCCTTGTTATTTTATTCGAAACATTTAGTTATTATACCTTATGAGATTTTTTATAAAATTGGTACACTATATTTTCATTTTTGTATAACATCGTACATACACTTAAACAAAATCGAATATGAAATGAATAATCTATGTAAAAAAAATGGGTGTTCCCATTTACCTGTAAATTCTTACAGATGTGTTTATGGAAATCAATGTACATGTGGAGCCGTAGCAATCTAAAAAGATGAAGGTTCCATCGGTTTGTGAAGGATGCAGCCATGGGCACGATCAGGGAAATAATATTGCAGTTAAACCCCCACTCAGTAAATTTCTTCCATCTTATATACCGGTACACACATTTGTTACTTTCGACTTTTAACTCCATCTGTACAATGTGACAAGAATGCAAACGAAAAGATTTTCTAGTCTATTAACAAATAGGTAGATAATTATTGTATTGTAAATAGGTAAACATAAATACTATATCACATGCTAGAGTATAAGGAAAAATAACAAGAATCCAGAATATGAATATCAGGATGATTATCAGAAAACGTATCGTTTAACATAAAACGTGTCGTATGAAAAAATATAATGTTATTACAAAACTGACCGTATAAAATTCGGAGATCAAATGGGCAACATGAAAAAAGTCCAACATGGCCAAAGATACAATGATATTCATCCTGGAATTATCGGGAAGCATGTGCAGAGTCAGGGTCAGAATCACAATTACTGTGGTCACCCAAAACCACACCAAGTACAACCAGCGCGCGTACCAGGCGTTGCTCTCGATATCCACTTGGTCTAGCATTGTCTGCAATTTGATGAACAAAGTTTAAGGGGGATGCAGTCGTCAATTGAAGGTTTTTTTTTGTCAAGCTCTAGAGACGACACGGCTTGATCCTATAAGTTAATATTTTGCACACACCGCTATCAAGGTCTATGTTTGAACATTTTTTGTTCAATTATTGTTGTTCAGCTAAAAAGCTCCTCACAGCTATAGATAAGTACAACTTTACAAGTATCGCATGTTTGTATTTCAACGACAATTTAATGTATTTATATTAAACTAATTAATGTCCGAATTTGAATAGTTTATTTTTATATTGATTAATCTTTAATTATTTAATGATTATCCGAAAAGCGCCTGATGATTTATTAATACCAATTTCACAAATTTCATGGCGTTCTCTACATAATATTTCATTATCTGTAACATGTCAATAGACGAGACCGTTGATATGGTAATGTGTCATTCATCCTGTCAAGTAAAATATATATGCGACATGTAAACAAAAATGTGAGCAAATAAGTTATTACCCACTAAAATTGATGAAGTATTTCTTAAGATTGTCTACACAGAAATGTACCCGAAAAATCTCGTGTAATTACAGAGTTATTAAAGAAATAAGAAGACAGCAGGGGTTTCCTATAGGGGTCGCAAACCAGGATCCCGACTCTCGAAAATACCGGGTTACCTAACGAAAACGTATTTTTAAAAATCGTTTTTCTTAGATTCCATGACCTATTTCAATAAACAAAATGGGCGCTCGGAATGGCGGTGGCGTGATTAATTAATGGTATACTCGTATCTAGATAAATATGGCGCGGTTACATGTTTTTTCGGCTTTGCCGGAAATGCCCATGTTGACCACGGTACCCTTTTGGGGAAGTAGGTACTTATAGAACACCTTTTGCAATTGTACAGTGGAGGTCAGAAAGTGGTTACCATTTGCAATTTACACAATACCACTGAATTGATTTAAATGAGCTAAATAAGGTTGTATAATCTTATTTAGATTAAAAAGAATAGAATAAAGTAGAAATTCTTTATTTGATCAACACTCTACAACACAGAGGTTCATAATAAAGGTAAACCAAATAGGTAGGTATTTAAATCAATTCAGTAGTTGGTCGGAGTTTTTCAGAAAAAGAACCTCGCACACATTTGAAAAAAGCCTTCCGTCAAATTTTCTGTAAGTTGCAGGTTGTAAATAGTTTCCTATCGCGACTGTACAAAATCAGACTCAATAAATTATATGATACAAAATCCAAGGCGAAGGTTTTTTAGAGCCTAATAGGGGTATAAACTTTATATTTCAATAGTATGAAAATTTTACTTCGAAGTGCAAAAGAAAAAAAAAACTTACAGGAAGTTTTATAGTCTTTTTTCCTCGGATAATGTACTGGATGGTGTTATAAGGGTTCTCGATGATAGTTTTCTTTGTACCCATATAGTCATCAGTTGATTGGCTGTTATTGGCAATAGATTCTCTAACCTATAAGAGTTGAATTTTATAATCAATTCATTATGATAATTATCATATCTGAGCGATAAGGCCGCCTGTGTACACTTATTCTATGTTTCCTTTCCTATGTAAATGTCTTGTGTGCAATAAAGAATTAATCTATCTATCTATTATCAATGATGGAATATTAGTAGGATATGCTTTTTAATCTGAATGTATTACTTACTTACTTACTCCGCTGGCGCAGCGACCCGAAGTGGATCTTGGCCTCCGATACCTAAGAGCGCCATCGCTCTCTCTCGTGCACAGTCTGAATGTATTGTATTATTAAAATAAATTAGATAAATGAACAGTAGAATACAGAATTATCAACATTGCAACGATAAGGTGCGAGTATATTCTTACTTCCTTGGTCAGCGTTTCTTGAAAATTTACGAGGGGCATATGCAGCATGTCACAATTTTCTAACGACCTCGTTGATATACGAATTGGACGAAGAACACGACCGTCGAGTTGGCCGATAATTCCTCCCTATGTGAGAAATGTAACATTATAAAATTTTGCTAATGCAGATACAGGACATTTAGTTGAACAAAAAAGTAAAAGAGGCTACAGTAGGCTACATTAAAGTAGAAGTAACGGCCTAAAAATGAAATTACTGGTCACAGTTGGCATATATAAAAGTTACATGGTACAGAACAGCTAAATAGATTTTCCTATCTGCACGAATCACAGCACAGCACATCCAAAACGTAAACTTTATGTCGCGAACTTGAGTCTCTATAACACAGAGTTGACTCGAAATAACCCACAATTGGTAAACTCGACTTACTAATTTCCCTGAGTACGACCCTGTCTTTCTTTAACACACTCTCTTGAAATCCCGCCTCCTTAAATGCACCAGCGACAACACGGACACGTCGGCCCCACTGTCTAACTTAAACTTAATGTTAACATTATTAACACGCACAGTCTCATACCACGGCTTTGAGCCGCCGTCCACCGTGTCCAGAGATAGGCTGTATAACAATAACTCACTCGCTTCCTCCTCGGTGTTCTCGTCCGCGGCCTCGTTGACAAACCTGGCCCTACACATCTTCGCAAAATGCCCGACACGATCACATCTGTAGCACTGAACACCACGCGCCGAACACTTATCACCGCTGGAGTGCCCACGCCCGCACTTGTCACAGACACTGTTACCGTAGCCCGGCGCCCGCGCCTGGCCGCGTCCGCGGCCACGGCTTGCGCGGCGCACAGTGGGCCCAAACGGTGCGTTCCATATCATAAATCTATAACTTCTTTATTTCTTGACATATTGTTTTGAAATTTTACACACACATACTAGAATACATAGGCTATCAATTGAATAAAAATTCATGGTTATAACACAACTAATTATTTAATTAAAAAATATCAAACATGTAAATCTTCACTTTTTATTGCCATAAAATTAATTAAAAAATAGGAATAATGATTACACTATTAAAATAATATTTTTATGACTAAAACTATACTTTTAAACATAAAAAGAACCACGTTGTATATTTTTAAGACTTATAATAATTATTTTCTCTACTCGATAACAGTTATATCTAGAAGTTCTTTAGCTTCGTCAAATAATTCTTTTGATATTATTAAACTTCGTCTGTAGAGGCTCGATATGTATGGATCAGATGTATATAGCAAAGCGTGGAAGACGTCTTCATTTGTAGCTGACCGGGAACACGTTCTGGCATGATGCAACCGAAAACTCTTGTAATCTTTATTCCTTGCTTCTTGGGCGTCTTCAGAAAGTTGACCAATTGGCAAAACTACGTAGTATTCTATAATTTGTGCGCCATGAATAAGAATCTTATGCACGGAAGAAGGCATGTAATACCAATTATACTTGTTAATATATAACTGTGCTGTTTCAAGTGTATAGTGGCCGAATTTTACGGGATTAATCGGAAGTCCTGAGGACATAGTTTGAAGAATTATGTATAGTCTTCTTATTAATTCTTCGTCAACACCCGTTATTTCTGCAGAGCATTGATAGTTTTGAAAGAACCTTCTTGACGTATTACCGTCATTGCTATTACCAGTACCTTGTCTTGGTTTGTCTATATGCAAGCCAAGTTCTTCACGAAAACGTCTTTGCACAAGCCTTTTCTTTTCTTCTTTACTTCTTTTGTTCTCAGGTGTTGTCGCTGACCACTTTTGAAAAGATAAATTGTATGAAATGTGTAGTAGCATCTCCATACATCTGATCCAAGCATGTAACGTAGAGAGTCCGTATTGGAAAGAGTTTTCGTTCACATCTCTAGCCCTTACTCTTTGCAAGTCATTCATTTGCCTGGGTGTGGCACCACAAACAGTGCAGGAAGCACTTGATGGTGTTTCGGTTAAGACTTGTCCGACTTTACCATCAATCATAGTTAAAAAAAAGGCTATGGTTTATTTGTAAAACTTTGCCATTTTTATTTAAAAGTGTTGTAGTTAATTGCTTTATCTGGTTTTCTATATCAGCCACAAGTGCCTGCGTTTTCTCTTTAGTTTCTTTCGCAAGTTCTATCGAAATTGGCCTGCAAAATCTTACTGAAGAGCAAGAAGGGTTTTGCCATAGCACAGACTTACTATCTTCATCTACAAGTCTCAACGGTACAAGTGATGCTATGAATAAATTAGCATCGGATATCAGTTCACTTTCTTCAGGTAGAACCTGCTTATATTGACTTTGACCTGATGACCCATCACAGCCCCATTTGCAATATAGCTTAAGATTTTGCGAACCATCTTTATATACTGACTCTATCTGTAATATACGAATCGCAGTGTGATCTAAAAGATCCTGAAGATTTACTTTGGCACTTATGTTAGTAACAGTTATGCTCGATGGAGTAGGGTAGCATGCCGCTTTCGCTTCACCTAAAGATTTATAGGAAGGGAATACAGTTATGTTCTTATTAATAAGAAAACGTCTCAAGCAACTGTAATGTGATTTTGACATATCTGTTTCGATGTAAATACTCAAAGCTTCTTCTCTTGTAAACGAAGTTACACCATCTGGTTTTAGTAAGATATTTTGTAGGATATCGTTCTTGTCCTCTTTTAGTGTATTTCTTACGATACTCACAATAGAAGCTTCATTATTCTCGCCCATGGAGCGTAATCCTTGCAAATAAGCGTTATACACAAATCCCATTCCGTATTCCTGTATTAGTTCCATGTTTTTGCGTTTCTTCTTGGATTCAGAACATGCTTCATATGGTTTCGTGGGCCTGCCACGATCTCCAGATGTATTCGATGCAGTTTCTTCAGACGTAAAAGTAGAAGTGCCACAAGAATCCAATTTCACTTTAAATTCACCATCCAACCAAGTCCAGTTGTTATTTTCAAAACGATCTCTTTTTCTTTGTGCGTTTGCCCATCGTTGTCTACATGGCGTGGCCAAACTTTTTTGAATACTGTTTACTACAGTACTAATTTCTGATGCCGATAAATTAAAATTGACCATTAAATACTGTTCAATTTCAGAAGTAGTTTTCTCGTTAATAATTAAAGTACACAAGTCACGTCTACTGCAAACAAATTCACTCATGTTGCACAGTAATTTCGTTTATGTTATGTATGTAAAAGTTGTATGACGAATCAAAGGATCCAATCACTTTAATGGTAATGCAATAGTTGGATGGTCTTTTTATAGTACTCCAAAATTAGTGTCTAGCGCAAAACCACAATGACCTAATTAAATTAATTGCAACCATACAATAAATGCAACCATCATTGTTATCAGTTAACCAATATAGATATATAATACAGATATTTTTATCATTTTAATGGTTTAAAGATGACCGCAAGATAATTTCTTATCAGAGGGTACCTATTTTGAATATTTTTTTAAAATTAATTCTTTGGCGCGTAACCTAGTCATTTGTCAAATAAAATACTTATTCATCATTATTACTCAACAGTTCATAGAATAAGAAATAATATTTATTAATTCCCAAATATTGAAAATTTTCCTTGTCTAATATTTTTTGCTCTAAATTAAAATGGCGCAAATATGCGCAAGTTTTTATTTTTTCTTCTCAATATTGAATAGTTTCCGAACCTTTAGCAATAATTTACTCAACTTCGGCAGCCTTCGGCAACAGAGAAAACTCCAATTGAAAATAATAAAATGTTTAAAATGACATCACTCACGAATTTTTTTTTAACATTTAATTTCTAAATGAAAGTCAAATATTAATTGCAGCATTATAAATTAGAGATCTTGAGCTTTCCAAAAACATATAATCTTGCTATAGTGTCTATAGCAACATGAGCAGAAATTGACGTCGAACTGTCACCATGCATAGTTTGAAAAACATAAAATTATCGAACATTTTGTTTGAAAATAATTTTAGGTTATTTCAACTAAATTGAAAAATATAAAAGCCTTCCTGCCGATAAGCTGGTCTATTCTACTAGATAAAACCATCGACAGTTCCTTAAAATTACGAGTTTCACCATAACCATTTTCGATATGCTCTTATATGGAGGGTTCCCACTGTGCGGCGGCGCGGCGGCCCCGCAGCTCGTCCAGCGCCGGCTCGGCCGCGGCGAGAGCGGCGGTGGCGCCCCGCGCGTCTCCGCTGCGCCCACACGCCTCGGATTGCTGCCCCGCCGCCTCGACGGCGCGGCACCACGACACGGCATCTTGATGCTCTAGTTTCTTTTTCGCAAGCATTTTTTCACGCATACCGGAATCTTTTATGCCTCTGATTAACTGAGTGAGAATGAGACTACTGCGTAAGGATCCAAAATCACATGATTTGCTTCGAGTTTTAAGCGTGCTCAGAAACCTATCGAAGCTATCTTCACACTGATAGCTATCGAAAAACACATGTCTTTCGAAGTTGACGTTCCGAGCAGGATCACAATGCTGAGCGAACTTCGCAACCAATGTCTCATTATCACTGCTACTTGCTTCTGGCAATTCTAATTCCTCGAGAATTTCACGTCCGTATTTCCCTATTACGTGTAGGAACATTGCACTCTTCTCGCGAGACGAAGCCGATTCTTTTCCAGACGCGATTAAATAATAATCGAACGCGGACTTCCATTCCCTCCAGTTCAGCGCGACGTTGCCGTCCTCACTCATGGCGGCTGGCTGTTGAATCGCAGAGTAAACACACGACGACGCTTGTTTTTGAGTTGGTTTTTCGTTTCCCATGTTGCAAACTTACTTCAGAACACTGAACACAACCGAAAAACGCCACTGGGCCACACCTGACACCATGCGGTAGTTATATGAGCTCAAATGAAACACACCAGTAGACGTGTTAAAACCAACTGACTTTATTGACATAGAATTACCGTCTCTTATAACATCTAGCAACCTACCTACATTATCGTTATGATTACTGTTAGTACACAAAGTACTACTACATATGACAGACAGTATCTTCGAAATAAGAGAAATAATAATATACCAAGACATGTCTATTGTACATTACATATTTTATCACACATTACACATTACTTAACTACCTATCTTTACCTTTGTAAGAACTGCTAATTTCTTCCCGTTCTTGCTGACGACAAGACTGCCACGATGTACTACGCCCACCCAAGGTACCAGAACCATCTCCCTTGTGATGTCCTCGTCAGGCAGGTAGTAATGTTGAGTAGCGTGGTTGCATAATTGTCGCTGAAGTGATTCACCGCCTTGAAGTATCGTGTCCAACGCTTCGAACGTTCTAATAAAGAAAATAGTGCAACTGTGACCTTTTATATTCGATTATATTGTTCTCGGTTTAATATTCTATTATTATTTAAATAATTATAATCTTTACTATTTTGTTCCTCATTTGATTCACGGCCCAAGGTTGTTTGCATGGGATATCGGTCCAATATGTTTTTAAAGTGTTTACTATAAAATTGTGGGATGAAGTGCGGCTATAATATCATTATTATTGTTATTATCATTATTATAGTATTAAATATCTCGATTTCTTCTATCTTAATAATTAGGTATACTTACAGAAAAAAGAGATTGGGCGATTTTAGACCCACGGCTTCGCCTCCAACGAAACATGGATCTCATTTGTGGATGGATGCATGGATTTGATAGATCTCACCAAGGACTGCATCTTTAATTATGGAAGAAACATCCTAAGGGCCACGTCATACTTTTTGTAGGACCGATAATCGGGCAGATTTTTCCTCCGATTCTTATGACCGATTTTGTGACCGACTCAACGCACACGGCCGTCACTTTGTCTGTAGCTTTCGAGGTAGTAGCACGTCATGGAGAGTGTTAACGCATACATTTCCGGACGTTCCATTTTTCACCGACAATCGGATCGGTCGGGATGCACCGATTTTATTTCTGACCGACTTTTTGTAGGACGTGTGCGTTATACTATTGCTATCAGTACGTTCTATTTTCCTCCTACATAAAGTCGGTCACCGTTTGTCGGACGTGGGCGGGCACCCTAAGTCGTGTAGGATAGGAGCTAGATACCAAAAATGTCTTCATACTAATTGCTCTGATTCAATTTATTTTGTTTCCCCAGCGACTAAATAAAACTTCTGTTCCACACGACTTAGGGTGTTTGCTTCCAAATAAAAAATGTAGTTCGAAGCGAGATCTATCAAATGCACTTTCGCCTCCAACCAAACGTTGGAGGCGAAAAGAAAAAAAAATGGGTCCAAGCTTATACGGGATCCTCCCAATCACTTTTACTTACTTTCTATAAAAGTAAAAGTTCAAATCTTGTCTGAAAATGGCTCCCATACGCTCCGTCATAAATTCATGTATGTTGAATCCTCTTGTTCTGTCAATAAATAATTATTTTATTTATTTATTGAATTACACAGGTTCTTCTAGTATTTCGTATAACGTAAATAGTCTAGTGATACAGGTCTGATTGACTCCTACCTCCTATTATCAGAACTAATTAGTTCAGATTCTTTATCATAAAAAATAAGTTTTTTTTTTAATTTTTCAAAGTTATAAATTTTTGAAATTTTATTTTTCCTGTAAATATAGGAGATTATCTATGTGTATGAATTATTTCAGATTTATCGGCTTGCAAACTTCGGTGATAAAGGGGAACGGTAATTTTTCTAACATTTTTGGTCCTAACATAGGTCAAAAAAATTGTTTTGTTATGTGCAAATAAAGCCCTTTCATATGATACCCAACTTGGCCCAGTTGCCCCACTTTCAGATTTCGACCTCCCATTTCGGACCCCATGTTCAATCAAAATAAAATTGTTTCCAAATTTCTTTTACTTGGGATAAATGCGGGTAAGCAAGTCCTATAACTGCCAAATTTCAAGTCGATTCTTCAGTAGTTACTGAGTAAAACAACTGTGACATACATAGAGACGGACGGACACCGAAATTTCACCATAAGGGTTCCTCTTTTACCATTTTGGTACGAAACCCTAAATTTAAAGTACAGAAATAAAGAAATAAAGAAAGAAAGAAAGAAAGAAAGAAATAGAGAAGAAAACAGAATGCAACAATATTCATTAATTCGCTGCACTATAAGAAAATCACAACACTATTAACCTAAAACCTATCTCTATACTAATAATATACTCTAATATGGTACCACCAGCAGACGCCGTCAATTTTAATTATACATACCTAGTCCACCAATAAAAGAAATGATTCGTAACACGGGTAATAACAGCTTTGTCCACCCTCTCGTCTTTCAAGAAAGCGATCAGCTTCGCAACACCGTGTTGGAACAAAGAGTTACCACGGAAGTGCAGCACTAACAGCGTCTGAGCATGACACATTACATACCTGGAAGTTATTATTATTATAGTTACATATTCATTTTTATCCGAGATTACACGAAACAAAAAAGAGGATTATAATATATACTTGTATTTATTGGCTGTAAGCGCGTGACCGTTTTGTATGGTCACACACAACTCTAGGCTCACTGGTCACATAATCCATGAAAAGAATTGTTAATTACTATTATACAGGGGATGTACCATTGAGATGGGTCAGTACATAGTTAACTATGTTCTAAGGAACTATGTCGTCCATTTTAGAGTTAACATTTCCTTAAATAAATAAAATAATTAAATTTAGCAAATTTTTTTCAGTTGTAGACACACGGTTCCATAGCAACATTAATTCCTTACAATCTACACTATAAATTTTTGTAATAAAATAACATACTTTTTTTTTCTGAAAATAACCGATTTCGATTACCGAGTCGTGTATCAACGACATAGTTCCTTAGAACATATTATTTCTCTATCTCTTATAGTTTCAGAGTTCCACATACTGACCCATCTCAATGGTACACCTGTATATTTAATATAGGTAACAGACCATGGAGTCTTCTAACGCTGATTCTGTAATACTTTCTCTCTCTCTCTCTTTTGCTTTCTCTCTGCCTCTGTCCTCTCTTACATAATTGTATGTCTATGGTTCTGCAGACTTAGCTTTGGAGGACCTCTAGAATCACAGTTACTTACCAATATAAAAGAGCGAGTCCTACTAAAATAAAAATTACGCCATACATGTGGGCTGGTATATGAAACATTTCCTGATTGAGTTTAAAAAGACCACACTGCGCTAAGCTAAGGCCTTCTGCGAATACCTGATAACAAAAAGTAATTATAAAGTCAAAATTCGCCTGCTCCAGGAGAACAGGAATGAACTGCTCCCTGTCGGAAACTAATCTGTGGACCTGGGCTAGCGATTCCGGCACGTTCGAATCGAATGCTAACATCGAAATCGACATTTTGTCCTTATCTCGTTCTCACTTATACACGAACATGTCTTGTATGCGCGTACAAACAACACATTCCATAGTTGGTCGAACGTGACAGCGCGTCTTTAGGTTCAAAGATATTTTCGAAAAGTACATGAGTTTAAGGTCAGTCGATCTTCCGAGTTGTATTCCTCGTTGAATAGGGAATCCTCATTCCATGGAATGAGTCGAATGAACGAGTCTCTTGGCAGATTAATTAGGGTTTGCCATTGCCTTCACCTTACCTTTTCACACACTGATTATCTTACGCTGGGTACGTTTCCTCTAGTTTCCTCTAGTTCACCATCAGAGCAGTCAGTTAAAGTACACAAGTCTTCAAAAAAAACGAAAAAAATCACCCGGGCAGAAGGTATCTGCCGTCAGACATTGAATCAATGTGCATCGATGAGCCATGGTTGTCGAGACACTCATCGCCAGCTTCGGAGTCATCGGATTCGTCAGGTTCATTATCGAACACCATGATACGACGCTTAGAAGTCATTCCAGGTGGACCAATAACAGGGGATAGTGAACACTTCAAATTTCGACTCGGTCCACCATCTTTTGATCGGCCGCCATTTTGTGCAGACTCGTCCGATTATTTTTTTCAAACGGTATTTGCGTTGACTCTCTGCATTTGATGCTCAGTTTTCGTTTTCAGTCTATATCAGAGCAAAAATAAAGTTTATAGCGTACTCACAATGTGCAACTGGCTTGGAGAAGGCCTTTCATCCAATCTTATGTAATGAGGAATCCAGCAGCTGTTAAAACGTCGCATATTGAGAAGATCGCCCTTGTCGCTCCACCGGAAACCGATGCATTTGATGACGAAGTAACTGCTTGAACTAAGGCATACTAAGATCATCACTATCTGCCATTTCAAAATCTATCGCCAAAAGATATAACGAAAGATCATTTAGTTATTTGGAATAATAGGGACGGGGTTCTATAAATTAAGTAGGTATAAAGAATGAAATATACAAACCATTATGTAAGCAAAATTATCTGTTGGTACATCGGTGACATAGTCAAAGAACCCAGTAATAAGGTATAGATGTGCATATCTGGTGAGAATATTGATGATTTCGGCGGAATTGTCGCTCATATCTTCAATCATTACAATGTTTATCAAATCTGTTACTGGAATGGCACCAATCAGATCCATGAGGAAGCCTCTTGTCATGTAATGACGAAAACACATCCAAGGTTTTTTTACTATTAAACCTCGCTCGTTATAGTAGGGCAGCTGGAAAATATATATTATATACATATACAGGTTGTAACATTGAAATGGGTCAGTATGGGGAACTCTGAAACTATAAGAGATAGAGAAATA
This sequence comes from Hofmannophila pseudospretella, assembly GCA_947369225.1. Lineage (NCBI taxonomy): Eukaryota > Metazoa > Arthropoda > Insecta > Lepidoptera > Oecophoridae > Hofmannophila > Hofmannophila pseudospretella. The sequence continues at coordinate 4,411,633 of OX376324.1, forward strand.
TGTTCTGACATGGTGTCGTCGATTCTAGAGTTAAGAAAATCTCCATTCATAGATTTACAAAAAAACTCATACACGACTCGGGAATCGAAACCGGTCATTTTCAGAAAAAAATATGTTATTTTATTACAAAAATTGATAGTGTAGGTTGTACGAGTAAGAAATAAATGTTGCTGTGTAACCCTGTATCAGAAGAAGAAGATTTAACGAATTGACTAAAAATCTTAGACAGATAGTATAGAATTCGACTATTGCAATATCTGTCTAACTTCGTGAAACGCGCTATTTCGCTATGTGTCGACGGCATATATTATACTCGTATATTATAGTTTAGTGTCAATTACGTTTTCAAGATAGTCAACAGGTCACTAGGTATGATCTTATCTGATAATACTAACGAACAGTTTCAAAGAAATGTCGACAATGGCGACACCATTGCAAAATGCTTCAACCAACATCAACTGCCATTTGACAATTGCTCCGCTCCCACCTTAAACATTTTGAGAAACATCAAAATCGTTTGATATTCTGAACTTTTGAAAATAAAGCACTTCTCGCAACTAAACTTGACGTAATGTGCAGTAAATGTCGCAGTAAATCCTCGAAAATATCAATCACCTATATGTTCCTAACATGCACGTTAACTGATTATGGTGTAAAAAGGGGTTGATCGATGTCCAAGATCGGATTCGACCACTGCATGTAGTAACATGGGATCAGACAGCTCTCTGTTAAAAAGATTTCAGGTACGTATTTTACAGATTTGATATCCAATGTTAAATCTAATATTTATTTAAGTAGGTACCTTGTACTGCAGCACTACTTATTGACACGATAACAATAATCATTCTAAATAACATCCAGTAATAAATGAATCTGAAAACAATAAAAGATATCCCAAACCTAAGTACACAACAATGAGTATAACTGTGAAACATCGATAACAGGAGGATTGTGAAAGGAACCTTTGAAGTTCTTGAAAATTTTAGATCTGTGCCTTCACTTGACCTTCAAACCTTGACAAGCCTAAAATACTCATTGTCTTCCCTTAAGGGTGGAAGGCGATTATACAGGGTGGGCCAAGAATTCGTTAACATTTAAACCTAACACCCCGCGCTAATACAAGCCGCGCGGGGAGCGGGGAGGGGCGTTACCACTAGCTCGCTTCTCGGAAATTTAGTCGCAATGTATCGCTTCACGGGGCCGCAGCGCGCTTATTGTGTGAAACAATTTTATTTAAACAACAGTTCGCTCATTACAGTGAGACGCTTATTTCGCGTTGAATACGACTTACACGATTTAAATCAGTGTCCGAGTGCTCCATTAATAAAGAAATGGGTTAAGAAGTTCGAAGAGACGGGATCTACACTAAACGTGAAGCAAACCGGCGGCCCACGGACTTCTCGGAGCGAAGAGAACGTGCAGCGAGTTTCCGCATCAGTTCGACGTGATCCAAATTTATCGACGCGCAAACGTTCGGCTGAATTAGGACTATCCCGAACATCATTGCGCCGTATTTTGAAATTAGACATGAAATTACATCCATATAAGATCCAGTTAGTGCAGGAATTAAAACCTAATGATTTAAATTTGCGCAAGTCGTATGCCGAAACAATGTTAGATCGATTCAATAATTTTGATAACCTCTTATTTTCCGACGAAGCCCATTTCCACCTCAACGGACACGTAAACAAACAGAATTGCAGGTATTGGAGCAGCGAAAATCCCAAATCTAAACACGCGAGGCCACTTCATTCTCCCAAGGTAACGGTATGGGCTGCAATTTCAGCAAAAGGAATTATTGGGCCCTACTTTTTCGAAGATTCTCGCGGCCGTTCGGTTACTGTGAATTCTGCTGAGTATGTGAAAATGTTACGGGAGTTCCTGGCACCGAAGCTACTGGAATTTGCTGGCTACAACCGTAACACATGGTTTCAGCAAGATGGAGCCACTTGTCACACATCCAACGAGTCCCTGCCGGTAGTAAAAGAAATGTTTCCGGAAAAGCTGATTTCCAGACGAGGCGACATCCCATGGCCACCCAGGAGTCCAGATTTAACGCCAGCAGACTTCTTTTTATGGGGTTATTTGAAGAGTCGTGTTTACACCCATAAACCAAAAACACTACGTGAACTAAAGGAAAAAATTAGTGAAGAAATGTCAGCGATCTCGCGGTCTCTTTGTCGACGAGTATTCGAAAATTTCGGTGTTCGCTTAGAAGAGTGCAAAAATCGAAACGGTGGTCATTTAGATGATGTTATTTTTAAAAAATAAATTCCAAATAACTAACTTTCTTGTAAATAAACAATTTTAAAAATATGTCAAATGGTTTTCTTTATATGATTTTTTCAATTGTTAACTAATTCATGGCCCACCCTGTACTATGCTCAGTAGATAGCTGATGAATTAAAAATAATTGTGATGAGAAAGCGTCGGTGGCGTAGTGGATAGGACGCCGAAACTCCATGAGCTTTTGATTTTTGACAGGGAACCCTGCCTTCCTATTCAAGAAGGGCGGAACGGCGACGACAGCGCAAGCGACACGAAAATATAACACTTTTCGCGCGTCTCTAGCTCTGTCACTATTAAGCCGAACTCAGTTCCATAAGTGTCAATCGTGAGAGAAAGGTTGCTCGCTCATTCTGATATAAATATACATACAGGGTTCCCTGCCCAAAAGTGTAGGTACGATCAGAATCGTGCTTCGGGGTTTTTGTTTTTTGAAAGACATGTACGAATACGTACATTTACCGACTACTTTAACGGCAAAGGAAAACATCACGAGGAAACCGACATACAGGATAATAGTGTGTGTAATGAGGAAGGCAAGGGCAAACTACCTCTTTGAAATATGCTAAGCAAGTCGTATGTGATTATTTTCATAGAATGATCACGATCCTCAAAAATAAGGAATACGAAGAGAGGAATAGAAGAACAGTAATACTAACGATGTCTCGGGATCATCCAGAAAACTTAATCCAAATGATTCTACATTGGTCCACTTTTCTTTCGTAGATTCGGGCTTCAATTTTGCTGTAGGCATTATAGACTTCCTAGCGTGAAATATTTTATCACGCAACTTCTTTTGATACTGTAAACACATGATAAACAAGAGTTGTAAGTAGGTAAAGTAAGAGGGGTGTCAGCCTTGGAACTTTATCCCCGCGATAAGATAATTTATAAAATCTGTATAGACAATAAACGTTCGGCCCCTATAGGGTCTCAATACCTTGATATACCTCATAATAACCGTTTACATACATACATAGTTTATTTAAACTTACTTACCAATACGTACGTGTAACAATAATATTACCGCACCTGATGTTTTGTACTGCATGTATTATATCTATATATACTTCTGTATTGTGTACTTGCGTATATTCTGGTGTTTACAGTGCTTAATAAACAATTTCAATTTCATTATTAAGAATTTAAGAAAGAAATTCACTCACATCCTTGTGTTTCTTTATATAAGCGTGAAATATTTGGTCAAATTTAGGTCCGAACTCACGTATGCACGTTTTAATATACAACCACTCATCCGGGTAGCGTTTGATGATATTAAAGAACTGTTTTATGTTTATCGACAATACCTGAAAGTTAAATTGCATTTATTTAAGAACACATGGCTAAAATAATTTTTCATCCCTCACCTCACAGTCTGTAGCAGCTGTGTAGGTTCTAAGAGAGGCTTTTCCTAAGAACACGGCGCTTAGTGATAACATCTCTCCTGAACTTGTAAAAGTCTTTATTAGTTCTCCCTCTTCATCATGGTACTCGCATTGCATTATACCCTGGAAACATGTAGATCCTATATAAAATCAATTACAATTTATACGATACGAGGAGCTCGTAGGCTAGTTGCGAGCACGGTCTGAAAGAGATCGTGCAGGTTAAGCGACGTTGGCGCGGTCGGTACCTGGATGGGTGACCGCTAGTGGCATATTTTATCTGAGCTTCTCCATGCCTCGGAGAGCACGTTAAGCAGTCGGTTCCGGTTGTTGTCGTTCGACAGCAGTCGTTAAGCCATATCAGATGCCTACAGGCGGCCTGAACAACTCTCACAAATAACTATACGATAAGCAAGCAAGCAATTTATACGATTTTTCAAGAAAGGAAGGGAGGTAATATGTATACGATACGGGTAAATACTTACATTAACGATCCAAGTCACATTCTTACATCGAACACCAAAGAGTAACACAGCAGTAGTTTTGGGGAGAATCAAAAAATTTGCTTCTTGTGCTAGATTTTTTATGAGTGCAGAAGTGGCTCCAGTAAACACTTTTGATTGACTTATTATTTTTTCAGCAACATCTCCGTGATACTTCCAGTATATATCGTAAGGTTCATCGAGCAAAATATTCGGATGCAGTATATCCATTCCCTTATAATATTTCCAGTGACAGAGTAAATATCTATCTAATCGTTTTAAGAGATCAGGATGAATTCTGTGACAAATGTAATACTTCTTTAGAGTAGACACGAAACAATGGAATTTTGTTATGTCTCTGTACTTCAAGTAGAAGGACGCTATGTATTTACATTTCAGGTACGTTGTAATAATATAACTGAAAAATATTATAGTCACTCCAAGTATCAGATCTATGTAAGTTTTCGTTGGAATTTCGTAAAGAATGAGCTGGAAAATCCAACCAGCTAATACTGGTAAAACGCCTTCGACATCCTGATCACAAGTCCTATTGGAGTGATATGGACATACATCATCGCCAAAAAAGAAAGCCGTAGTCATATTCGGTATAAAACCATTTAGGATATAAAAGAAATAGCCAGCGATGTACACGATACAAAAGTGTGTAAACAAAATAACAGTAAACTCTTTAGTCAGCGGATTTCTCTTCCAATTCCATTTAGCAGAGCTTCCAAAAATCATATGTAATTTAAGCAGTCGATTGAATTTGAATGGTTGTCGCAATTCCGCTTTTCCTATAAAGTAAACAACATTGTCGATCCAGGCAGTAGATAGGACATCGAGAATAAAGCGCGCACTCTTGAACCTTGTGAGCATTACTGAGGAAATGTTAGGTATCTCTCCCTCTTTTCTTTCTAGAGAAGTCATTAGAGAAAGAAGTACATCTAATATGTAAATCAAATCGGCACCGAATTGAAAAAACTGGAACCATAGTGGCACTTTGTTTCTGGATAAGTTGGGTGGAAAAAGTAATAACACTAGATATATAGTGAAAACAACGATTCTATGCCATATAAGACTAAAACTAGAGTTTGGAAACAAGATCCATGGGAATTCTACTCTAGCAAATATAGGTTTTTTTTGTAGTTGCATTTCATTGCAAAGAACTAACTGTCCTATATATTTAGCACAGTGGTAAGTTGTTTCTTCAGCTGGTAACTCACATTTGTTTTCTCGTTTACTTTTTTTCCAACGTGTCATAATCTCGTTAATTTCCCACCACCGTTTTTTGATCCATGCGACTCCTTCATCCTCAGATCTATCTAAACCTCTGACATTTTGTTTGCATGAGTATAAATCATGTGCGTGACTGATTCTCTCATTCACTCGAGCTATTATATCGCGACAATCATCAGGAAACTTATACAATGCACTTATGATTACTGTACGTGAAACAACAAAAATATCGCAGTAAGTTAAGCAGCGTACCATTGCTTTTCTTTGTAGCGGAGGCAGATAAAAGCTTATGTCTCCAAAAATAGTACCGCCTGATACAGATAACAGGGGCGATGTACTGTCATCAGTGGAGATAAATTGTACTATCCCCGACTTAATGTAATACATGTTTGTATAACAGTGGGCGCCGGTGAAGAACCTTTCACCGGGCAACTTGTACTCTAAACTTATATGCTCACCGAGATACCTTTTGAAACCTTCAGATGTATTCCTCAAAGTCGGACTGTGATAGTACACTGGCCAAAGTAGATCCTGTTTTATATCCATTCTCAAATAGCGGGGCAGATTTCGGATGACGTTAGGCATGGATGTAACTCCATTGCGTTTTTTCCAAGTTAAAGTATAAAATTTTGCTACACTGAGATGCGCAATGCGAGAAGGATTCCTTCTTTCAGTTTCTTCTATTATTCTAGTGACTCGTGGATGAAACATAGCAATGCGTCGCATGCGCAGTACTAACTCGGCAAATAGTTTTGGTACAAATACATACTGATTTACTACGTAACATAGAATCGTAGTTAGCGTGGATAAAACATATCCAAAGTAAGTGTTGGGCGATACTTCTTCTATCATTTTGTTTACAATATACATCATCGCTAAAGAAACTCCAAAAAAGTAAGCCTCATGCCCAGTGTTTAGGTTTGGAAACTGAAAAATTATCAATGTATTAAAATAACATGTTTGATCAGGCAATAAAATAGAAATTTCCAGTTCAATTGTCGAAAATGAAATGTACCTTGTGCAATACCATTACGCGAAAGTCATAAATATTATCAGAACATTTTTCACAAAACCCATGAAAAATAAGCAACAGCAGGAAACATCCCAAACAATTCATTAACAGCAACAAAAATATTGTGTAACCGACATAAAGTTTAAACAGTGAATGTGTCACCATCAATGAGAAATACTCCACCACTCTGTAAACTCTGAAAAGAATCATAAATTATTCATAATCATAAAAGATAAAACAATAAAATAGTGAACTTGCATGGTGAATGTTTCATAGTAGGTACACTGCAATTTTAAAAATTCTAAAAATTAATTTCATTTAATCGGATATATTATTAATTTGATAGACTTTAATATTAGGACAATGATAGATGCTAGCAACATGTTGGTTGAAGTAAACCAATCTGTCTGGTTAGGCTCAAAGGGCATAGAAACAAGTGGTGGTTAAAGCAAACATGGGAAACCCCAATAGTGGGGATGTAAATACTAGGGCTGTTAATAACGATAAGAAATAAAAATTTGATACGGAGATAATTTAAAAAGGAAATGATAAAACGTAATTCAATTTAGGTATAAAATGTTACGTGAATACTAACATTAAGAACTCTCCAAACGCTAGAATATTTGGCCAAATGTGCATTTTGGGGCAAATTTCATAGGAAAATAGCCCGTATAATGGAGTTACGGAAATTAAGTCCAGGATTAAAAGAATGGCTGATTTCGGCAGATGTTCCCGCTTCACAGCTACATCGGTTACTTGTCTAAATCAAAATATGAGAATTATTTAGGTAAACGTTCGTAAGTTTAGATAAGTATTTACACAAATAGATATACCTGTGGACAATATGAAGAAAAATATCGACGCCATATATTGCATCAACAAAATATCGATAAATAAATTTTAAGTATATTAAAACAAATGGTAAAGGCAGTGTTTCACATTGTACAAATGGATAAATCGCTTGCATAGGTCCCTAAAAAAACAAAACTTGTAAAAATAAAGTTAACTGTTAAAGTGATACAAAACAACACAGAAATAAAGGAACTTTGTAGTCTTAGTAGTTTCTTCAGCTCTTGTGAAGGAACTACAGGGACAAAAAGTCTCAGTAGTTCCTTTAAACTTTTTCATCTCCTCTTCCTCCTTTATAATGTCCTGTACAGTCCTATCACTCCCGCGTACCTGAAATCCATGTTCTCATTCCTAGGCTCTGATCATGATGTCGCTCTCCGATTCAGCCATGATAATTTCCTAAAGGCTCCACTGTGTCGTACCAGATACTACACTGACTCCTTTGCTGTCAAGGCAGCACACCTATGGAACTCACTTCCTCGTCTAATTCGGCATTCGGAATCCCTGACTTCGTTAAAAACGGGTCTCACTCATCATTATTTGTCGTTGTAGTTGTGCATTTTATTTTCATTATTATGTATATTTACCAATGTATTGTTTACTATCTATTATATATGTTTATTTATTTATATTATGTATATCTATGCATTTAACTATTTTAGTATACCTACATATTTATTTATGTATATCATATTACTTTTATTTTACTATATTTACTGTATATTAAGTAACAATAACCATTTTCATATCCTCACACTACACTGTCGCTAATCTCTTTAATGTCCAATTAACTTCAGAGGTTGCCTGGAAGAGATCGCTTTAAGCGATAAGGCCGCCTTTGTAAATATCGTGTTATTATTCGTGTAGTTTTTACTTTTCCTGATTTTGTGTACAATAAAGTGTTTCTATCTATCTATCTTTAAAGGAAACTTTAAAGAAACTTTCAAAGGAACTACTGAGAACAATCCGCTAATATACCTACCTAATTAGGTACTTATAAAGAATATTAATAATTAAGCAGGAAATAATGTTATTTACTTGAGCTTTGAAACTATTAGATATTTAAATAACCTCTATAAATATAAAATGCATTACATTGCGTGATTTTTTAGAAAAACATTCGTGTCTTGAAAATTCAGCTGTGCTTCGGTTATTGTTAACGATACGCGTATGTACTACCACTGTAGTAAGACAGAGACAGAAGCCGATTTGAATGTTTTTCTAAGAGTTCATGGACTGTACTTGGTTTAAAATTTCCATGATACTTTATGTAAAGGCCATAAAGAGCAAAACAAACAATTAAATGTCGTACATACATAACTCTTACGTCAATTAAATGTTAGTCTACTTAAATCCTAATATGCATTTGTAAATGGGTTATATTATAATAAGAAAAATATTTGTGACTACACCCCCGAAGAGCGTCGGTGGCCTAGGGGCTAGGACGTTGGACTCCCATGCGTCCAAAAAATCCGAAAAACTGTCTGGTACATGGCATGGTTTCGAACCCGGACCGTTCGAAATCATGCCATGTACCAGAGAGTTTTTCGGATTTTTTCAAAGACTTACGTACATTTACCGACTGCTCTAACGGTGAAGGAAAACATCGTGAGGAAACCTGCATGTCTGAGGAAATGAAAAGCTCCTGAAGGCGTGTGAAATCCACCAATCAGCACTGGACCCGCTCGGTGGATCATGGACCGTGCCCCCCTTGTGCAAAAGGGGAGGCCTGCGCCCCAACAGTGGGGACATTAATAGGCTGATGATGTACACCCCCGAAAGATTTATATAACAAACTAATGGGAAAAACTATGTGACATAATACTTACTATAGTACTTTTGATGAGAACGCATGCTAGAATGATAATCTTGAATATTGGATGGAAAGGGAGGAAAATGATGTTAATCCATCTAATAGGTTTCGAGTAATCAGAGTCCTCATCATCAACCACTCTTCCCAAACTGATTCTACTGGTCGAGAGGCTATCTGGTTTAGATCTTGACATTCTGTTAGAAATGTTCACTTTTGATTACAATATATTATAAATAAAAATATTGCGTAATAAATAGGGTACACGATTCGATAAAATAAAGTAAAATAACAATAAAATCAAAGGTTGCAAGTTCCAAAGGTCTATGAATAATTTCATCTGTTCTATTGACATTATTTGCTTTTTATGGCCTTTACCTTTTTTTTGTTTTTTTTTAGCCTTTTTGTATAGAGATCTTATAGATATACCTAATAGAAAAATAAGACCTGAGCTCTATAAGGCGCTACAAGAGGTGGTTTGTTTTGCGCTTTAGAGATCTATGCTTGCCTCGTATACCCTGATCAGGAATTTCATCGTCGTGTTGTTGTTGTTCACGCCAAGAGTTTAAAAACCCTTTGCCTTCCTGACTTCGCTATGAAAAAAATAATATTCTGACTTACTACATATACACTGAATTTCGCTATAAGGTTAGGGTTTTTATATTTCTTGTCAGGGTATATTTAGTAACTCCATGATGATAGTGTGTAATTAATTATATTATAGGTTGAATTTCACAGTGCCTTGGTATCACTGTTATGCTGTGAAATTTATTGAAATAAAAAAAAAACGATTGCTATAAAGAAGCATGCTTATCCGAACAAAACCTGTCCCCATTCAAGGAGTTTTAATATAGTTAGATGATAATATAGTTATATAACTTTTATCATCTAACTATATCAAATAACTATATGACCGCACTGATCACCTCATTCATTACATAGAGCACAAGTTTTATGCTTTAAATTACCTAACCGCCTAAATACCAAAGATTTTGAATTTGACGCTACTAGGAAAAAGGCAATGATAGGGCGCTACTATAGTCTGATATCTGTGGTAAGCAAAAATATTACCGTTACGCGATCCAACAGCGTAGAAATGAATGCGAGTTTTATTTACGAGTGGCCCCATGTTAGATTTTCCTGTAGGTAAGTACCTAATATCAGATCGAGTGTAATGGAACGGGAATCTATTTGCCCATTCGATAGAGGCGGGAAATCGATTCTCTCGCAGGTTATTGGTTCTAATGTATTGATGGCATGATATCACTCTTTGTAAATAATAAGCTGGTATTTAGTTAGTACCTACTCAGCTTATATGAGCCAACGCAGGCGAGTGACTATCCGCCGCGAACAGTCCGTCGCGTACTGTCCGTGAATAGTACGCGGACTCAACGCAAACGGCACAGTTCGTCTATTTTGATGTTTGTGAATTCTCTATACTTATTGCTGGTGTTTAGTATTTAGTACTTAGAAAGCTTTGAATTCCACCGTATTATTGTGATTGTCATTTTGTTTACTGTTGTTAATAAGTGGTCTACCTATTAATTGTCAGATTTGTTTATGCCGCCCGTAGGCCTCGAACATGGCCTTAACGACACTTTCCGCAAATGGAAAGTCAGAGTTCAGAATAGTAGAATGTTCACATGATATCATCAAAAACGGTTAACCATTTGCGCCGGCGACAAAAAGCTTACGACATTGTCCACGTTACAATAAAGTTTCGGCGTAAATCGCTGGATCGACATAAAACAAATTGATCGAGATTTATCGGGATTTTTTCGAAGCTATAGAAATTCGTGCAATCAGTTGGAGGCCCCATTATATCTAGGGGTAATAGGGCTCGTAGGGTTATCACGTGTCCGGATGAGGTTGAAGCTATTTTAGAATTAAAACTGTAGTGAACATTGTGAACATTTTACAAAAGCATGTGCGAGGAGAAGCGAAGCAATAAAATATAATAAAAAAATATGTCATTAATTACTCAATAAAGAAAGTCGTAAGTCCTTCTACTACAATACAGTTTCGGCCTATCGATTTCAATTCAAAGCTTTGACCACGGAGAGTTTAAAACGCCTATCATCGCGCTAGCGTCTCGCCTCACACCGCATAGGGCAAGATAATTTCAGACTTTCTTCAGTGAGTAATTCGTAATACATTTTAATTCTAGGTAAGCGAAGCGCGTACTAACTGCCAAGGGCTGGCAGCTATATCGCTCAAAGGATCAGTATAGCGATCCAGCGGGGCAGCGGTACTAGCATCCTCCATAAGTTACTCGTACTTTTTATACATTTTCTCTTATTTATTTTGTTACTCTTAATTTTGTAATTGTATTATAAATAAGTAATCAAATTTTAATATACATATAACTACAGAATTAAAAATCTGGATAACTGTTATGGCTGGTTTACATTTGGTCAAGTGTTTAGCGAAGTGGGTAAGGACAGTGGCGAGAGCATGTTGCAAGGCCAGTGGCGAGCAGAATGGTGAGTGGCGTTCAAAGTCAAACAAAATTTGGATCTACTGGCAAGGCAGCTTGCAAGCCAACTTGACTCGCCACTGTCCACCGCTTTACACCACAGTCCTAATTCACTGTACCCACTTCGCTAAACACTTGACCAAGTGTAAACCCAGCCTTTCGTGACAGCCTTTTTTTGCCGAAGGGGAAATCTTCATAAGATACCCGGTCTCCTGTGAGAGAGACCGGGTTATGTGGGATTTTTACCCACTAAAACCCCCTCGATGGCCGACCTCAGCATGTCGGAGGGCTCCGGGATCTCCAGTGGAACGCGCCGGTACCCCCCTAGCACTTTGCCATGGACTCCTCCTGGTTCCTCCCTTCACAGCAGCTTGCGGCCATAGCATGCTGCTGTCTTTTCCAGGGTCGCCAGCCAATGGACGGTCAAAGCCCCCACTTTGGCCGACCCCGAACCTGATGATAACCACTTTTAGTTGCATTTTACGACAGACAGGGGCTACCGTAGCTCTATTCTTCGCCCGAGACGCTGTTTGTGACAGCCCTAGCAGCGCGTGAACGTATTACCTCACTGAAAGGATGCACTTGGAGGAAATAGCGCGATCTCTCACGGTTGATTGGTTGTGAGTTATGGTGGATTGCGAAATATGCTCGCTCGGGGAACGTTAGGCGAATTATGTTGTTAGATATGCGGTGTAGGCTCTATGGAAAGCATATTTGAAGAGGAAACATCTGTGCAGTCAAAGGAAAACCTTACTTAAGTACTCACTCGTAACTTTCAGGTTTTATGTGGATTTATAATTATAAAATTAGCTTTCCATAACTATCACGTCCATTCTCCCCGAGGGGGTAGTCAGGGAACCACCTTCAATCATAGGGAAGTACCTAGTTCTCACTTTTCGCCGTAAGATTTAGTGGACAATCGTGATAGTGTGGCCTACCGCCGTCTACTAGGTGTAGAATAGTATCCACTAAAATCCTTAGTCGCCTCGTACGATATCCATGAGAAGAGTTGGAGTGGTGGCATTCTTGATAGCAAGCACGACACGGCAATTATAAAATTAGTATAAATGAATAAGTATATGAAGTTAAATGCGAAAACATAAAGCAAGGAGTTAGAGAACCTCAATGCCTATCTAATTCTCACTGAGAAAACTGAACATGAATTCATCTAAAAAAATATGAAATCACGTAAAATTACCAAAAAGTATGATGAAACCACTGTAGCTGTTGCTCATGATACAATATGATGATCTATAACCATGTCTTTAGTAGGAAATCTAGGAGTTTATAGACCCTGGACAAATACAGGGTTCCGAAATTATGCCGTTTTCATCCATAGCTTGCCAAACGAGATAGTCTGCGGGTATCGAGTTCATAACTAAACAAAATAATGCCCCAAATGTTCCTCAAATTCGAGGTATCAAAAAAAAGAGTACAAGAAGTAATCAGAGGAAGCAAAAACTGACTTCTTTTAAACAACGATGGACTAGATTAGCCAAAAGAGTGGCAGCGACTTCTGGAAAATCTTGAAGCGTGCGGCTATCAATATGAGAAAAATCGGATACAAAGGCATCCGTGGTTTTTGAATTTTGATTTAGATTCTGAAAACACCTTAATTTTACTTTTGTTTGTATATAAAACACATTAGCTGACTTAAGTTTTTCTTTAAATTTGTAATGTTTATTTTTGTCTCTTTACTTCCAGCTAGGAGGACACAGCAGTAATAATCGCGCTAAATAGAACCCAACTTTACCTAAATTTAGATTTAGACATGCGCTTAATTCAATCCACTTGCTAGTTAATTAATGAAGTGAGACTGCAGCCGGCTTGCTACCTCTATAATTAGACAAGTGATGTATACACTACAGGTATCTACATACTTTATAAACCCATACGGGAACGAAATTAGATAAATTGTGCCCCGGCTTGTACAAAATATCTACTGTATACTCTGTAGTGTTAGCATTAACTCGTATATCTTTCCAACAATATTATTATTCTAGACCACGTAAAGTTACATTAGAATAAGCCAGTGAGGACATAAAATATACGATATTCGAATACATTATACTCAATCGTAAATCAGGCCCCGTGGCGACCGCTGTCCGGCCGCTTTCTGCCGATCCCATACCATCGTTGTATAAACATTTTGTTTACTTACCTTATGAGTTATGATAGATGTAAGTATTATTTATTACTTGTTCGTAATTTAAATGTACATTGTGTGTGGGGAAATCATCCCATAGATAATGTTCTTATCTTTACCAACAATTAAATCCATAATATACTTGAAGGGGAGGTCCCCCTGACTGATTGGTGGATTTCTTTTATATTTTTTCCCTTTTCTTATTTGGATGAAGAAAAATTTAGTCTCTTTTCTGCCTGTGGCGGGCCTGATTCTTTCTTTAATCGTAGAACTGTCAATAAGTGTACGTAATCGTATAGTACATTACTCAATAGTATATAATTACATAGCATCCGTCAATAGCACTAAACATCCACTAAAAGTTAATTCTTCCATAAAATACAGACATTGAGACTTAAGACTTAATATAAGTAGGTAAGGAACTGCAAATGACGGTAATTTTTAAAAACTCGACCATCCTCACCATTATGGGTATATAGTAGGGATGTTACGTAGGTGATTTTACCGGAACCGGAGTCGAAACCGAAGGTTTTAAATTTGATTTATCGTTGTCGGAACCGGAGTCGGAACCGAAGTTCAAATTTTAAACCGTTTTTTAATTTTTATAGCTGAACTGGCCAATTGGAACTTGGAAATATTTTGTTAATTCTCGATTAACATAATATTATCCTTCCCGGATGCCCGGAGACTATTTTTCTTTCATCCGAGTATCCTTCCACCCGGCCAAAATTCCATAAACTTTCCCACATAACGTTAAACTTGTTCTTAAATTAGTTTAAGGTAAAACACCGGACAATACGACAAGTTGTGGTCGTTACAGGAGGACGACGGTTTAACACTGATTATCCGTGTGGTGCAAGGGATACGAACCACAAGGGAGAGCGGTCAGAACTCGGCTAGTCCAGTTTAATTGCGTTCTGGTTGGTGATTCACGTTACTGTTCGTGAATTTAACCAGCAAAACACATACAGATATATACAAAGTTTAATACATGCAGCACAGAACATCTGGTGTGGTACAGTGCCAAAAAGGGTACACCAGCTTAGCATAATGCTGAGGCAAGCCACAGCGCTGATTTTCAGCTGGCCCCTCAGTGACTACACGGACGAAGAAAGCAACAGTGTGTACGTGCTGAGTATGAATGTGTTTGCTTGTATGAATGAGGATATTAGTGTGTATGTGAGGTACTGAGTTCTAGCGTTTCTGTAGCTATTTATTTACCTAAAAGTCCCTATACTTCTGACATAGAGCTGCTATTTAAAGAGCGCCCCATGCTTGAAGGAAAGAATGTTGAAGCCAAGCGAAACCGCAAGCGTCATCATCCATCATTTCTAGAATGCCCCATGACTTTGTTTAGACTTAATCCACCTTTGTCGTCGCTATAGCGAATGTAATAAGTTATACCCGCATTTGTACTAGTTAACTAGGAGAAATCAGCGTTAATTTTATGGGTATTATTCACATCCAGCAGTAAAATTAATTTTGTGCGATATCAAATACGTGGTGCTTAACTTAAATCCGTTCGGCAGCAGTATGACGAAGCAATATTGACACAAGAGCCGGGTTTAGCCAATGCAAATAAGTATGCCGCTAGCCCTAATTGTAATGCAGAAAATATGTATACATATAACAAAAATATCGAATAACTTATTTATAATAAATTTCGTCCCATTGTGAATAGGTAATATGAATTCAAAGGGGCATGAAACGCATTCAATATGTACGACACGCCCAAACGTCCCGCGCCCGGTAAAATTCAGATACTTAGTCATGCAAAATTCTTACGATATGTAGACGCATAGCGTAATGGCGCATTTCACGAAGTGCGTAGGCATTTCACGAAGTGCTAATAATCTTAGACAGATACTATAATGGTCGAGTTCTACACAATCTGTCTGAGATTTTTAAACACTTCGTGATGTGCGGATCGTTATTTCGCACATAGTGTAATGGTATTGAATCTCATGTGGATCTTAATCACTCTTCTATGACACTAGCGCTATCTGGTAGTTTGCCCTTGATTTATTAGGAATGCTATACATACATACATGTGAATTTCACAGAGGCTGCTTATGGATTTATATCGTCCCGGACATAAAAGTCATTTAGAAAAATGTTTTTCTATGTATTTTTATAACATTTTTGTGTGCTGTTTACAATACAATTAGGTTAAACCTGTAAATTGTAAACATTGTGTGTCTATAAAAATATAAAATCTTTATTTTCGATGTTTCATGTCGCTACTTCGTAGAACTTCATTAAACTTAGTATTAAATCAGCTCTTAGTTCTACAAAATGTATTCTATTTGATTTTGTTTTCAAAAAAATTCACTGCGACCGGTTATTTATTACATATTAACAATATTTAACAATATTCTCTAATATAACGTTTGGCAAATCAAGATAATATTTTGGGGCAATAAAAGAAATGGCGCTAGTATAGATTAAAAATTTAAAACCTGGCATCATGAAGTGCGGTTCAGATCATTACATCACAATTTCGCTATGTGCTAACTAGGGACCTGCATTTCACGAAGTGACTAAAAATCTTAGACAGATAGTGTAAAATTCGACGATTACAGTATCTATCTATTTTAGAACATCGTGAAATGCCTACGCATTTCGTGAAACGCGCCATTACGCTATGTGTCTACGAGATATAGATGATTCAGACATATATCTTTGATAATGGGCCTGTAGTTGAGTGACGAATTTCCTGAGCTTCTGCATCGGGCTAACGCCGAATTAACAACTTTACATAATACCAAGAGCAATTTTCATAATTTTCTTCAATTCTACAACAATTTAGAGCTGCAGTCTCATCCTGCGACGGATTCCGCGGTATTTCAAAATTTGTCTACTTGCCTTGAAAGCAGCTTGTGAGACTACGAACAGTGAAACTCCATTTTTCCAGTAATAATTTCTCTTGAGGATAGGTGAATCAATAAAATAACCAAGAAATGCATGCAAAGGTATCTAAGAAGGTAGAATTCTATCTATCTATCTAATACCCAATCCTTTGTTAAATTTTGTCAGGTGCTTTGAGAGGCGATCCTTTTGATCCTCTAATATCAACTTTTGATAGCCATCCATTTTAAGGGAATTAAAGCGCGATTTGCATGGTAAGCGCCTATTCGACGCGAAACCATAATTTTCGTGGAGATGAAATTTCTAAGGTCGTAATGAAATTTTCTTCTATCTTAATCGTCCTTAATTAACCGTTCCACGCGAATGCTGCATTTAGGAGTTTTGTTGACTATTCTAGATGCTGAACGAATGTTAATTACCAACCTTCAGCTCAGGGAAAAAGCAGAAATTATTATTGTCTACTGCAAGCAACGCTCGCAATAAAAGCTTCTATCCTATTTAAAACTTTTAATAGGGTAGAAGCTTTTATTTAATGAACTCGGTAGGTAAATGCATCTTGTAATTCAAAAAGTCGACATTATAAGTACCTAGTTCATAATATCTAATAATGTTGGTAAGAAAATTGGTTTAAAAAAATTTTGCTGAAAAAATACCTCCGCCAACTTTTGAACTCAGATTGCCTTTTTCGACAAAGTAGAAGTATGAACTTACCTAGGTAAAGTAACTTACCTACTTTGAAGAACTTAATCTAAAGCTATCTTAACTTTCAACCATGAATTACAAAGAGCTTTTTCAAGATATTTTCACTGGGTAAAAAACAATCGTCTGTACCTACCGTTCAAAACCTATTTCGATGTTCCTTCAAAGGGGTTAGAACTACTACTTATCTATCTAGGATTATTACCTACCTACTCGTGTATTACTTATATATCTACTAGATTTTTCAAAATTATAAAATCATAATGGATCGTACACAACCATATTCAATAGTTATGTAGGATTGAAAACCTGAATTTTTGTGACTCGCCGACTCTAAAGCAAATTTACATTCGCTTGAAATTCCATTGCAATATACTCTGTGATGTCTCGGAAATCTCGTTCGGCAAAACTTGCACCTGAGAGGATATGTAGCATAACTTTATTACAAGCCAGACCCGAGGGTCGTAAAACGTCTATGAATTTGAAGGTAAACCCAAGGTGCCTTTTTATGGAGCAATGATCAGAAGTGCGCAACAATTTTGCAAGAGTTCTTTGCAGAGTTAGTAAAGGTGTAGTTAAGTTTCGGGGGAAACAATATTGATGTAGCTCTACCTAAGTACTTGCAGTATTAAAATTAATTATCGTCTACATATATTTACCTAATAAGAATTATTTTAAGTAGGCAGATAATAATTTAACTAAATTTATTTATTTATTTTATGTATTAAGGAACGCTAACGGCTATAAGTATTGTACATTAATAATATATAATTTCTAGGCTTAATTTCTAATACTTGTGCCAATTATAGGCATAAACAAAATTATTAAGAACATTGTTAAGTATACAGGGTGTAACATTAAGAACGGTCAGTATGGGAAAGTCTGAAACTATAAGACATACGAAGATCTGTTCTTAGGAACCATGTCATCAATTTTAGTAACAAGAAACACTGTATTCATACATTTTTAAAAAAACTGTACTCAGCCTGGGAATCGAACCCGGTTGTTTTGAAAAAAAATCCAACACTATTTCTATTTAGATATCGATTGTGTAGGTCTTAAGGAATAAATGTTAGTATGAAACGTGATGTTTAAAATTAAGTAAACGCATTGTTTCCATATCTTTTAATTTATTTTAGTAGGTGTTCGAAATGACTACCATTTTGTAAAATACAACATTCAACTCGTTTAGGTAACGATCTTACTATTGAATTTTGTATCTTCAGGTGGTGAAATTGCGTTAAAATTGTCTCTATGGCTGCTGGTCTCTAGGTCTTCAATTGTGTCGTAGCTTGTTTTGTACACTTCATCCTTAACGTAATCGATATCTAAATAGAAATAGTGTTGGATTTTTTTTCAAAACAACCGGGTTCGATTCCCAGGCTGAGTACAGTTTTTAAAAAAATGTATGAATACAGTTTTTCTTGTTACTAAAATTGATGACATGGTTCCTAAGAACAGATCTTCGTATGTCTTATAGTTTCAGACTTTCCCATACTGACCGTTCTTAATGTTACAGCCTGTATACTAAAATAATAAAAAAATAAACTTAAAACTAACTAGGAATTGAAGAAAACACGAAAACCGTTGTTGGAGCAGAATTTAAACTTGCGACTTGTACTGCGTGGTTGCTCTATCTTTTTCAACGTTTTATTTTATTTATTAATACTCATACCTACCTACTTAGTGTAAGCTGAAAGTTTCACTTTCTTACTTACTTACTTATAAACTTTCCTACCGAATCTGAAACTTCCAGCAGGCGAGTTTATAAGTACCTATAGCACCCCTGTTCTATAACTTCAAGGTAAATATTTCTCAGGGGCATCGTTAGTATAACAAGCAAAATCCGATTGGCATGGCAGCTGAGACCCTGCCGAGACTATGTTGGTCATGTTCTTAACAATATTGTGATAAAAACTAAAAATATTTAACTATATTCAAATACGAGTATCTGTGTGCATTAAATCTTAATTAAAGCCTGTAAAAGACAGTTTAAACAAATATTTTTAGTATCAAGAAATCAGTTACCGTTAAAGTATAAATTTGTAATATTTTACTAGAGTAGTAGATCTTGTCAAGTCTACTACTACTACTAGACTTGACTAGATTTATTAAAATATTATGATTGATGATTTAAAAAGGCATATTATGCACTTATTAAACAAATATTACCTACTCACAGTTCTGCTCCATGATGGTATGGTAATGAGTGCAGTCCATATCGTTTGGCTGCGGTCCAAGGTTCGATACCGGCGCAGTTTATGAAGGCAAGTTCGCCAATAACAGCACTGGCCGGCTTAAATTCCCCGAAAGGCACAGCCAAGCGTTTGCGGGGAAAAATTCCCTCAAGATTGTGGGGTTAATGTCGTTGAAAAGCTGCCAAAATCTGAATGGTTGTACGATTGTTTAAAATAGATTTGTTTGGAATGAAATGCATTCATTTTGGCTGGAATATTGACTGAATATCAAAGTCAATATTAAGTGTACCTAAGATCTATGTATCTTTGTATTATTTAATATCTATGGCTATTATAATTTATTTCTTTTTGTATAGGGGTTACTTGTAGGTATCTACAAGTCTACACAAATTCCAGTGATATCAAAGCTATATTAAATAGGTTTACTCTCAGTGAACTTCGTAAATTCAATGTACGAGTAAGTAGGTAGAGTTCTCGAACAGTAATGAAACTCTCTAAGAACTTACGTATCCGGATTATCTGTAGTGTTAGATCTAACTGCGAACTTAAATAACACAAGCACTTAAATGTACCAGTGAAACAGAAATCAAATAACAATTTATTTAATAATAATAATTAATGTTTTATTTCTACTATTAATGAATAAGGAAACTTGGAATAGGTAAGAAAACTTAAAGCCTAACATTTATAATGGTAGACCTAGCAATACGAGTAACAATATTGCTAGTTGTACAACGCCATCTCGCGCGATGTTGCCATCTCGCGCGACGTTGACGCGACAATATTGCGACGTTGACATGGCAATGTCGACAATATCGTGACGTTGACAGCGACGTTTACAAGGCAATGTCGACAATATCGTGACGTTGACAGCGACGTTTACATGGCAATGTCGACAATATCGTGACGTTGATGCGACAATATAGCGACATTGACACGGTAATGTCGACAATATCGTGACGTTGACAGCGACGTTGACATGACAATGTCGACAATATCGTGACGTTGACAGCGACGTTGACATGGCAATGTCAACATTCAACAATATCGTGACGTTGACGCGGAAATATCACGACGTTGACGCGTCAATATAGCAACATTGACACAATAAATTAAACAATATTAGTGCCGTACTCTTTGCAGAGTTTAGCGACATGATGGGCAGCAACGGCAGCACGGCGAGGCAATGTCGCGACGTCATCGCCTGTCGCAGGTCGCACGTTGAATGCCTGCAGCCTGCAGGTTCCCGGCATCATTCGGCCTATTACTCTGTGAAATGAATGGCATTTAAAACAAAAATATCTACAAAAACGAGGACACTTAAGGCCATCCGCTGCGTGATGCTGGTTATGAAAGTTAAAACGTCGACGAAAAAATATGATAACCAGCAATGTACATCGACTTGGAAACGTCCGCGCGAGAATTCCGCTTAACACAGCGCTGCGGACGGCCTCATTCTCCATCTGTCTGTTTGCCTTGTTTGTATACCTGACTGTGCAGGGCGGCTTCAGCTCTGGCAATAAGAAGTCGATTTCGTAATAAACGACCTGCATGGCCGGCCCGTTGTCGTCTCTGACCACTAAATTCTTGGCACAAGACTCGCCTGGCCTTACGTTTACACATTTTGCTGAAATAAATAAATGTATTTTTATTACAGACAAAATTGTAAAGGTATTACGAAAACTTCTTCGCGTTTCCGTTGATTTCAAAGGGAATAAAAGGTGGCGAAATATCGGTCACTGGTAAAATACCGGTACCCATTTATAGAAACCTATAATATAGGTCTGATTCTAATGATTACTTCCATGTCATTGCACATACTATAAATAGGATAGGTACTCGTATGTATGTTATTTAATATGCTATTCGGACATCACTAAACTAAACCAAACTGTCATCGAAAAAATAACATAATGGACTATGATAATAGGTATTTCTTCAATCTTCCAAAAAAACCGGAGTCAGTATAAATCACTAAAAACATATGTAGGCAAATCATCTAAAACACAAGTTTTCAATACAGCGCTGATAGCAGAATTAGATAAATTCAGAAATATTTATTACATTCACTGAAACATAGAGACACGCGTTTTGAATTCATTACTTGAGTAATTTAGTTTAAGAATTCAGAGCTTAGCATGTTTGCAACTTGAAGCAGAGCTTATTATTGTTACCTACGTAGAAATGGTTTTAATACTTATAAAAGTAGGGTAGCGTAAATTTTCGAATTTGCATAAGTAGGACCTATACATATAGGTACTTATAGTAGATAGAGTCTATGAAGTCGATCTGTGTATGGTAACAATTACATACAATTTATTTGTGTCGTATCTTTGTCGTCTTGGACAGGTTTTGGCCAGCCATCGGTCATGGTCCTACAGAATACCAGCGCTATAGATATTCTTGTCTGCAGCAATAAGCTGAGTTGAGATCCTTTTCACAACAACAGCAGACCATCAGACATGATTTCAATGTGTTTACCTTTGACTACATAATTATTTTATCATAATTATAACTGTTTCGGTCATTGCTGTGTGTGAAATAAACATATTACTTACTTACTTACATCTATCTGTCTTTCGTCAGTACAATCGATTTTTATTTTCCTTTACTAAAATGGGGTGCCATAACTCATTTGATAGACTCTATAGAAGATATACATAAGCATAATCCATAAGCAAAAGTCCAAGTCCATGAAAAAGAAACTAATCAATCAACTCACCGACTATCTCGTAAAGGGCCAACACACCAATGTCCTGCAGAACCTTGTGCCATTTCAGTACCTTCTCCACGGGCCCGGAAAATGCCCTCGGACCGCCTTTATGTAACGCCTGAATGAACACCATTTGTTGCTATAGTGTGTTGTGGAATGTGATAGTAATTAGGGAGAAGGCTCCCGGAAAAAGTATCGGGTCAAGTGAAATGGGGAAAATAATTTGTATCGTAAAATTCCTTCCCGAGCAAAGTTCTTTGATGTTTAAAGCACTGGTAGAAGCTTGTTAAGTGTTAAGAAAGTTAAATTAACGTTTTGGAACTTCCAACATTCCGGTCTAAAACCTGTGGTAGTTTCCAGATCTTATCAAGTGATTTAGATCCGAAAAGTAGACTCGGAAAAGCGGCGAGTTTTCCAAATCACTTAGTATACTTTTAACTGGGATAGAATGCCATCACTTTTAAGAAAGAGGCAAAGAATTCAGACTTAAAAGTTTATCGATGAAAGTACCTTTTTTTCGCGACGACAAAGCTTCGGATATTGCAACAGCCGGCGCTCCGGTACGTTTCCTCGTTTTATTTACTTGCACGAAATCGACTGAGGTTTACAATAGCAAGTGGGCAGTTACTTTTATGAGCCATTTCTTTAAACTATTTTGTGACCGTTCCAGTTGTTACTTTTTGAAATTGTAGCATTGTTGAGTACAGTCGAAGACAAGTTATAGTTAAATCTCAACCTTATGCCTGCGCTATATGAGACATTTCAGATTCTCAAACTTTGATGTTTTGGGTGGGTTGACCTATTGTCGACTGTACGAGGATTTACAAAGTTGCTAAGTTTTATTCCTAGGTAACTATTGTTAACTCTGAGGGTATTGCTTTTGTAAAGAGGTGAGTACTAACTCAAGACTCGAAGGGTACTTTATGAATCCAAGCATTTTCATTGTCTTTAAGAGTCCGCCCTGTAGATGCCCCCTTCGCTCACTACCTTAGAGTCCAATTTGTAAGGGATTTAGGATGAAATGAAATTATTTCTAAATAAGTATTTTGTACTTTAGTTCTCAATTAGGGGTAAAAGGTACCTACTAGTCTGTTTCAAAAAAAATCTTCCTGAACGGAAAGTTTTTCAACTCTTTTTTATGCCTTTTCAGCTAGTTGCAAAATATTTGTGCAACACATTTTAAGAGTCCACATAAAAAAGCCATATTTTCCAAAATCTAACGTTCAAGAAGAACAGATTTTAAACCCCGATGACTTGACTAAAATAGACCTCATCATCATCATATTAATGTCCCCACCATTGGGACAAAGGCCTCCCCTTGCACAAGGGGGTACGGGCCATGATCCACCGAGCGGGCCCAGTGCAGATTGATGGATTTCACACGCCTTCGGAAACTTTTTTAATTTCTTCAGACATGCAGGTTTCCTCGCGATGTTTTTCTTCACCGTTAGAGCAGTCGGTAAGTCTTCGAAAAAATCCGAACTCATTGGTACATGGAATTGCATGGTTTCGAACCCGGACCTCCCGCATGGGAGTCCAGCGTTCTAACCACTAGGCCACCGACGCATCGCCTAAAATAGACCTACCTATATCTTATTTTACCTCTAATTGGAGAACTCAATATATAAATATAGTACACAACAGTTATTCAGAAATAAAGAATGTCATTTCATTACAATCCTGTACAAATTGGACTCTAGTGAGCGAACACCCCTTCGATACAACGGCCTTTTCAGAACAACAAAATATATGTTCCGGACTTCCAGGTGGCGCCTTTCGTTTGTTGTGTATTATAGGCGAATATTAACCGCAAGCGTAGACAATAAATTTTATTAATATCCCGCCCTTAAGCTCCCCTGCTGTTTTTTTAGTAGCACCTTTTGTGGCAGAGCAGTGACAAACAGCCTAAATCGTACACAATATGTGAAAAAGGTTAGAGAACACAGAATTTTCCTTCTAACATGCTGACTTTTAAATAGGTTATCATTTAATACCTACATACATATCTTCCTGTATTCTAATGTATAATTTAAAAATTAAGTACCTTTCTTCGTTTCCTAATATTTTATTTTTGTTTATTAATATTTCCGTTATTTATATGTTCCGGTAGTGTATCATTAGGGAGTGATCCCTGGCACACAGATGATGTCTGAAAATCAGCGCCGCAGTGCTAAAAGCGCTACGGCAACAGGCTAGGCAGTTCCCTTTTTCCGGTGCTGCACACCACCTTTTTTTTTAATCTTTATTACACACATAGACAAAATACAAACAAAATACTTAATAAACGAAAAAATGAAATATGTATAAATGGTGTAGCATAACTCGTTTCGAGTTTTCTCCCTGCTAACCATCGGGATAGAGAAAGGTGATAGATTCGAGCAGGCAGAGTATGTGTACATGTGAATAAACATATATATAAATATATATATAAACAAAATATATACATAAAATATACTAAATATAATACATAATAATACTAATTCACAGTATATACAGTTAAATACAATACATATACCCACTTGCTACATAATATACATACATATATACCAATACATAAAATAATAAATAAAGTATAGAATTCATAAGGATAGATAATGCTCCTTTACTCTACTCTTGAACACTTCCAAGGACGGACTTGCACGTATAGCATGTGGGAGTGAATTCCACAACCTTACTGCATGGACAGTGAACGAGCCATCGTAGCGACTGGAGACGTGGGTAGGCATTTTGAGGAGAAGAGAAGTGACAGACCGGCAGGGCTTACCTCTAGAGACCATATACTCGAAACGCTCACGGAGATATGCAGGATAAACGGTATTGTTCAATATATTGAACAGATAGGAAAGTACGTGACTATCACGCCTACGTCGAATTGGGAGCCATTTCAGTTGTGATCGAAATTGAGAAACATGGTCAAATTTGCGTAAGCCAAACACGAAACGGATACATAGATTTTGAAGTCGCTCCAGTTTGTTTAGAAGTTCCTCCGTGGCGTCCAGGAAACAGACATCTGCGTAGTCTAGAAGAGGTAAGAGGAGAGCTTGGGCTAATGTGACTTTAGTTGCAAAGGGTAAGAATTTTTGAAGACGTTTGAGAGACTGAAAAGAATAGTTGACCTTCCGGCTCACTTCATTGATGTGGCTAGCCCACGACAGGTTGCAATCAAAGATGATTCCTAAGTTTTTAGCTTCATCAAACTTAATTACTTTTGTTTATTTATTTTTATAATATATTTGTTTAATATTATTTTTATTTTCTGTACCTAATTGTTTGTATGTGTGCGCTATTGGAAATAAATTATTTATTTCTTTCTTTCTTTTAGTAGTTTGACCCCACTCCCATATATATAACAAAATCTGATGATGGGTTGTATTGTAATTGATAACGATCTCCTTGCGCAGATTATAAAAATACCAGTGGCACCCTGTTTTAAAGATAAAACTCTGATAAAATCCTGTTCAGGCTTTATAAATTGGTTAGAAACTCAACTTACTTTCAACCTGTCGAATCTAGTCATTGGCTGATTCTGCAACTCATTTTTCAGTATTTCAATATCTGTCACAGCAGGCAGCTTAGGCGGTGGTAGTGCTGAGGCTAAAATAAAACAAAATATGATACGAAAGGAATTTCTTCGTCTGATGGGAGTCTATATTATTAATTACATTGATTGATTTCAAGAAATTAAATTATGTTAGTTATTAGGGTTCAAAGGGCCATGGAGCGTGCCATGTTAGGAATCATACTAATGGACAAGATCCGCAACACAGAGATCCGACAACGAACTAAAGTTCTAGACGTAGGAAAGCGGGTTGCGACGCTAAAGTGGCGGTGGGCGGGACACTTGGTTAGACGTGGTGACGGCCGGTGGACCAGAGCCCTCACAGAGTGGTGGCCAAGGTCAGGGAAAAGAGGAGTAGGTCGTCCAGCAGCTAGATGGGCGGATGACATCACCAAAGTCGCATCGAAGACCTGGATGCGGCTTGCACAGGATCGTATAGGGTGGCACAAAAGAGAGGAGGCTTATACCCTGCAGTGGGACGACATGGGCTGATGATGATGATGATTAGGGTTCAATAGATAGAGGGAGTTAGAAATTTTTGAATCTAAACTATATACATATATTTAAGAGTTATTTGCTGAAGTCATAAATATATGTATTAAGTTTAGATTCAAAAATTTCTAACTCCCTCTATCTATTGAACCCTAATAACTAACATAATTTAATTTCTTGAAATCAATCAATTATATTTAAGAGTTATTTGCTGAAGTCATAAATTTTAGTTTTACTTTATATATGCCTATTTTCTAATTTTTATGAAATGTATTTAATATTTGATAATTCTGTACCTCAGAAGCATTAAACTGTAAGTGCCATAACCAATTTTACAAATGAGACAATTTTGTGTTAAACTTAGTCATGTTAGAACTTTGATCAAGTATAAAATTGGTAAACAAATCCTCAAAGTTTTTTTTTTAATTTATGAAAGAAACTATTCTAGATTATAATTTGTCACAATACCTAAGAATCAGAAAATGGTAGAAAAGCATTTACACTGTTATGCTTCTGAGGTACAGAATTGTCAAATACCCAATTCTGATCAGCCAATCATCACGATACGTAAAAAAAATGCGAGTTCAACTGCGTAGAATCATGATAACTAAAACATGTAACAAAAACCCCCATAGTACCAAAAGCACGACCGAAATCTATGAAACAGCAGATTTTTTTTCGCAATTTCAGATTGAAAGTTGTTCAGTTATGGGTACTGAATACCCCCTTTTCAGAACTATAGGAGATTTTATTACAGCCTGTATACTTAGTTTAAATAAACAAACAGTATATTAATAACAGGATGTTTTAGTTTTACCTCAAAGCCATCATCAAACATATAGTGCTATATTTAAGATGTTCCAGTATATTTAACTTTACTGAATCATAGAGCTTATCTACTGAATTAAGTACCATAAGCAATTAAAATCTAGCATTTGCCACTGCCTACGTAATATTAAAGTTACCTACAATTCCAAAGTTGATTTGCGCAACTTTGCCCTTAATAACGATACGGCAACTTTTCAACGGAAACCTACAGAGAGAAACTTCAGAGTTGAGATCGGATTTCAGGAGTACAAACTTACCTATCCGAAAGTTTGAAGTCTCGAAAATTCAACGTAATGAGCTTGTTAAAGGGAATTAAGTAGCTTAACCTCATAAGTTAGGGTTAAATTCCGCCTTCGGACTACCAGGCGCGGGGAGGGGTTCCATCCTTATGTTGTTGATATCCCATCTGCTCGTACGAAGCGATTTGCTTCTTCGTTCATTATGCGAACGGCTAAGGAATGGAACAGCCTGCCGGCGTCTGTATTTCCCGAAACCTACAACCTTGGGATCTTCAAGGCCAGAGTGAATAGGCATTTACTGGACCCGCATGCTCCATCGTCGACCTCATCGTCGCTTACCATCAGGCGAGATCGAGCTCAAATGCGGGTTTAGTTATACATAAAAAAAAAAATAAAAAAAATGGATTTCGAAAACACTTGATGTTTTTAAGGTAACTTTTACAAGTATTAAGTATCCATAACTGACCAATTTTCAAAAGGGCTCCAGCTCTGAAATCGCGAAACAAAATGAGTTGTTTTATACTGTGATTATTTTTCGCCATTTTAGAGCTGTAATAGGGGGTTCCAGAAAAGACAAAGAATAGAATTGATTTTAGAAATTTATATTGTAAAGCCGTAAGTCTAGATATCTAGATTAGCAATCCGGGACACGATTTTGTCTGTAGTATTTTAGAATTTCGGAGAAAGAAGGTTTAGCTCAGTTGACCTGCGAAAACATACTAAACTTACCCAGATTTCTTGCCACGGTTCTACCTATTTTATGGTGTAAGGTACATTATTTAATTAATGTTATTCTTTACCAGTTGGAGTTTTAGAAAGTATTTCCTGTCGGGTTTGAGCCTTGGCCTGGATCTCATGACGGATTTGTTGGACTTTGGTTCTCAAAATCTCATGTGGAGTTGCTTTAGGTTTAGGTTCCTCTGATTTCGGTGGAGGAGCTAAAATTACGTAATTGTCGTCAAAGAAGTTTGTAAAAGTTTGAGGAGACTGATGAAAAGGTATCAGCCTGAACTTACATCCATCATGAACTTAGTATTAAACCCGTGTATTTCAGCTTACCAGAACTATGTGGAGAAGGTTATCAGAGCTATGTGCCAAGCTGACTCTGTGTAGAGTCAACCTGGGGTTTTACCTATTTCTGCCGCAGAGCAGCAATGCTTGCTTTGCTGTGTTTCGGTTGGAAGGATAATATAGCCAGCGTAATACATGAGATCCTCCATCTAAGCTCTCAAGGTTAACAGTGCATCGAAAACCCTCTAATAACTTCACAGTGAGGTGAGATTACTATGAGCGACGGTCACCACTTACCATCAGATGGCCCTTTGGTTTGACAGCTCTCCATAAACAAGGTATTAGGTAAATAACCGTGCGTTGCAAGAAAAGTTAAGGCAAGGAGCCTTAACTTTTCTTGCAACGCACGGTTATTTACCTAATTCTCATGTAGAGACTTAACTTTAAGTACGTTTTAGAAACGACGGTTATATTTGAACTTTGAACACGTAATTATCTAAGTATATTTGAAATAAGATTAGGGTGTAATCTTACCAGGTGGTCCATAAACCATTTGCGGTACAGACGCGGAGTTATTGCGGGTAGGACCAGCATACCTACGGTTCTGATAATCATTAGAGTATGTAGTGTTACTAGCAGGAACCTGGTTGGGTTCCCTGGGCAATTGTCTTTGAGCTGAAGGGTCTGGCTCTCTTTGCAGTTGTTGTTGACCTGAGAGGGATAAGGTAGAAGAAGCGTGTATAAAATTGTTTTGCCATTTTATGCTATCAAATCAGCCCTATAGAGGCATAATTATATAACAGCTTTGCTATTTTATGATATCAAGTTAGCCCTATTACGAGTACCTATAAACAACAAAATAACTATATTAGAGTATTAGAGGCAACTCTCGGGGCATTGGAGGTGGTACACCATCGGAAAGATAAAATTCAATTTGTTATCTTGATCCGAGAAAGACGAAGCCCGATTTTTAAGTTTATCGTAAGGATCAAGATAAGAGAGAAATATGATTTTTATCATATTTCTATTCTCTTGTTAAGAGTCAAGAGAATAGAAATAGGATGAATAGAAAGAAATATGAGTCAAGACATTAGAAATAGAAATATGATCATATTTAGAAATATGATTTTTATCATATTTCTATTCTCTTGTTATCAAGAGAATAGAAATATGATAAATAGAAAGAAATATGAGTCAAAAGAATAGAAATAAGATTTTTATCATATTATTATTATTTATATTCTCTTGTTAAGAGTCAAGAGAATAGAAATATGATTAATAGAAAGAAATATGAGTCAAGAGAATAGAAATAAAATTTTTATCATATTTCTATTCTCTTGTTATTTAAGTAGATTTTTTTCAGAAGAAAAATTGGTAAAAATTTTTGTTGTACATCTTTCAATGATACCGATATAAGATACAGTATATGAGCATGCATGAAAGAAAAGTAGGCTCCCTCCCCATAAGGGTGCGGGTGTTCGTTCCATCCTGGATAGGAGGCTAATATTGGGGGAGAGACTGGGTTATGTAGGATTTCGTCCTCTAAACCCTTCGCTGGCTGACCTCGTGCATGTCTGAGAGCTCCTGGATATTTGTAGATCGCACCCCTCTCGCACTTATCATTTGTTTCTTGATAAGAGGCTCCAAAAGCTTAGGGAACTTGTTATGGGGTTCTATCTCCCTCGAGTTTACGTCATTAATCGATCTATTTTAAATTGGCCGATTTGACAGACCAATTATCTACATGGGTATTCCTAAAACGACAATAAACGTACCTGGGACCCTAATAAAAAAATAAAAAGTGTCTCTTTACCAGCGATAAAAGCGGAATTATTGTCTGCATATGAAGCCAAGTATCTGGGGTCGATACCAGACACCACTTGCCCTTGGCCTGCGATGAGCTGGAATAAAAATTGCCTAGCACAAATAAAGGACTGGAAACCTAAAAAATATTGTGTACTTCTTTAATAATAAAATTTTAGTAATGTTGCCTACTTCTTGAATAATAAAATTTTAAACTTGATATTCGGATTTGGGTCAAGGGAATAGGTACATGTTATGTGAAATTTTGAAGACTATTGGTATCTTATTCTGTTTAGGTGCTAGGCCCTCCTGACAGACGGACGAACGGACGACGGAGCATCAGCGATAGGGCTCCGTTTTCCTCTTCGGGGTACGGATACCTAAACTCGACGAGTAAGTAGTTTTTTTAAGCTAGCATTAAATAACCTTGTTTAAATTACTGTATATGGGTATATACAGTAATTTCAGGAATTTAAATTTCCGCCAAAAACGGCCATTTTTGAGACAGCACTTCTATGATGCAAGTTTACCATTTTAAATTAAGTCGCCCTACAAGTGGTCAATCCAAGTAGTTTGTTATACCTTGTAAATACAATCCACATACAATAAAACATTGAAGGATGGTGTGGAAATCCACACTGACACCACATTTGTTTGAACTGGGTAAAGAATCGAACTCACATTAGGCTGCGCGAACTGGGCTACATGTGTCACGCCCATAAATCCAGAGCTGCCAACGCGTTGCAGGGGGAACTCTGAGCCATAACCCCCATAGTACATCCCCTCGGGACTGGTTGGGTAAAAATAAAAAAGAAGGTAAAAGTACTTAATACTACGTAAGCTCGAAGGAAAAAACTACTAAGTAATCAGTTAATCACCGTTGAATAAGTATTTCGTTTGTTGGAGGTGGTCTAAGGCTAGGACTTCATGTGGTCGGTTCCAATCTTGATTTGGTTCGCTGCAACCAATCATTTGCGTTCCGCCCTCCCCCCATTTGAAATCAGGTCTTTGTGATTGATTGCAGCGAACCAAACAGGTGCTGAAACCGATCACATGAAGTCCTATCCTAACCGCTTGGGTACCATGGTCATTTTTTTTCTTTTTTCTCGGTAGGTCTTTTTGTAGAACCACAGGCGTAGGTATTTCCGATGGTTTTAATAGTAGAGCCACAGGCCCAACAAACGGGTATTCCAATACCTAGATAGCAATTTAAATAATAGAAACATGCAATTCGATCTGAAATTCGTATTAGAACGTTTGAAACTATTGGTATACTGCAAGTAAGTACCACTATATCTGGGCGAACAAAATCAAACGCCCGCGAAACTCCATCGCTTTTCCACCATACTCTCAGACCAAATAAAACTATACTTTCCCTATCCCTAGTCTAAACAATTATAAAATAAATAACTTACATCATACTATTGCTTCCTGTGTTGGGTGAAAATGTTAACATTTGATTTCCATGCGGATACTCTGCAACCGTGAAAAACAAATCGATTTAACTTTATGTTTCAACACAATATTATTAAATATTTCATTTTTATTCCCTGATTAACAAACAAACTATTTACCTCCTCCAACTCTTGGTTCCCTCACAACATATCTATCCATTTTAATTTATATCAATTAGTTTTTCTTAACTTTTTCTTAGGTAGGAACGTGAAAATATTCAAACATAGGCGCCAATTTTGGCTAACTGAAATAGAAGGAAAGCTTATTTAAAAAAATAAAGAAGACAAATACCTACCATAAGTATGTACTAAAGAGATTTTATTATGTTTTATACTGGCTGCATTTGCTCTGAGAAATATATTTTTGAGCCATATAATAGGAAAAAATTGCTGTTTTCTTTTTAGCAAATGGCTATTAATTATTTTTTAAATTCGGGCTTTAGCGGCCATCGTTATTTTATTAATAATTGTAGCACGGAAAATTATTTTCTATACCACATTTCAGTGATTACTTTACTTTTCCTTTATTGAATTTTCAATTAATAATGTGTCGGAAAAAAGAAAACCAAACAATTCTTCTCTCCATATGTATTCGTAAACGTTATGCTAATGTCATTATGACAATTAACAGAGTTGCCAAATTTAATTTTAAGGCTAAACTTAATATTAATTGTAAACGACTTGTTGAATATTGAACAAATTATTTTGAAGGAAGGCATTGTTGTTTAGGTTATTATTCTAATTTATAAATGCTATCAAATACTTATAATGAAATTTGTATCTATTTTGCTGCAGTAGCACACACAATTCTTGAATCTTGAACCTTTCGGTTTTCATTTTAGCAAAATGATGAAAATTTAAGTTGGCAACACAGGTTTGTTCTGTCAAAATATTAGTGCAACGAACTTGCTTTTTGTGTAAAATTGTGTATTTTCTTTAAATATTACTAAAACTTATTATTATTTTAGCACAATGGAACTCCAGGACACTTATTACAATAAATCAGAATACGTGGAAACCGTTAGTTTTAATCAAAAACGTATTGTAGATTTTTATAAAATCAGTCTAAAATCATAACATGAAAATTACTTTTTCCAGGCTTCAGGGAACAAAGTGAGTAGGCAGACCGTGTTATGTGGGTCTCAGAACATCGTCCTACATGGGAAAGTTATAGTCCAAAGCGATGCTATAATCAGAGGAGACCTGGCGAACGTAAAAACAGGGAGATTTTGTATCATAAGTAAAGGATCTGTTATTAGGCCTCCATTCAAGAAATTTAGCAAAGGGTAAGTTAAAAGTAGAAGCCAAATAAAATTGTAATTAGGTAAATAGTTTCTACCCAATACAATAGTGTAAAAAGTGTAGTATACCTTTTACAAAAACAACCAATTTAAGTTGGCTAGTTCTTTTAGTAGTTAATTACGAAAGTATTTGGCTAGTTCTTGTTGGGTTTCCTACTAAATTGTTGAATGGTGAGCTTACAAAATTAATTTATTTTTTCAGTGTTGCATTCTTCCCTCTACAAATGGGTGACCATGTATTTGTTGGTGAGAATACAGTAGTGAACGCTGCTGTTGTTGGCTCCTATGTTTATATTGGAAAGAATGTTGTCATTGTAAGTATCTAAAAAATCAATTAATTGATCAAATATCATACCTTAGTTGGCAATATCTTTATCTAGAAGACACGATCTTGGATATGACACTTAGGGTTGCCACCCGTACTCTAAAATAGAGTATTGTCCTCTTTTTCGTGAAGGTGTACTTTATAATCTATGACACGAATAAAGTACGCTAAAATACTCTATCTGGTTATGAGTACTTATGAGACTAAATAAATTGGTATCCAAAGTCACAAAACTAAAGTTTTTCCAAATATGTACGATATTTTTTTTCTGTGCCTGCCACTTCAGCGTTCACTGAGAGAGTTTTCTCCCTTATAAATGTAAAGTGGAGAGATGAAAGGAACAAAGTTACCCTAAACTTCATTAAAAACGAGCTGATCATATATTTTAATTTTAATTTTGATTGCAAAGAGGCTGTAACTATCTTCAAGAAAGACAAATATTTGTTAAATGTTGCGAAAAGTAACAAAAAATATATTTTTAAAAATAAATAAGTAAAAATAAATATGTACTCTTTTTTTATGTTGTGTACTTTATTTTTGTTCTACCGAAATGAAAAAATACTCTATTCGTCCCAAAAAAAGGTGGCAACCCTAATGACACTCCTCTTTACTACACCTTTTCATTTCAAAACATTTGAAAATAAAAATGTGTAATGAGGAGTCATGTTTTACCAGTCTTTGTTTTGAATTTTAAAAACCCATTACAGTGTGTTTTACTTAGTATATTTATTTTTATGATTATTCACCACTAACTGAAGAGCATGTATGAAGTGATTGATGAGTGTGGAAGAAGCGAGAATGGTTTGTCAGGATCTTTGCAGATGGAAATCTTGAGTCACTGCCTATCCCTGCGGTAACCAGGTGTGAGTTTATGTATACGTCATGGACTAAGTTATTAATGGTGGCACTATTATAATGCCCGGGCAGTATGAACAATGACAAGTTGAATTGGGCAATATGTCACAAAAACCTAGTGAATGCGAAACTGACTCGGATATTGTAGGTTATGTTAGTTTGCATTATGACACCAAGCAACAAGCCCTGTGTAGCGGGGCTCCTTTGACTTATCTTTGTGCCTTTAATGAGACTGACCAGCCATAGTTTTATTATTATTCAAACTGTCTGGAAATTATGAATAATATCCTATTAATTACTTGGTCCATAACATATATATGTAATGTAATCACCTATTCAATTTATCCATGCTGGCTTTCCCTGGGTTCCTGTTCTAAAAATAATGTCATACTTTAAATAATGTTATGATGACTTTTAAATAATTCAAAGTCAGTCAATTGACTGTTAACTAAATGTTTTAAAACTTGCTTGTTCTTTATTCCAGGGCAGGAGATGTGTTCTCAAAGACTGTTGTATGATTGAGGACAACTCTGTTTTACCAGCGGAGACTGTTGTCCCTTCATTTGCACGATACTCAGGCAGTCCAGCGCGACTGGTCACCACTTTACCTGAAGCCATGCCTGATTTAATGACTGAATTCACTAAGAGCTATTACCAGCATTTCTTACCTACAACTACAAACTGAAAATTTAATTTATTTATTTATTTAATTCAATGTATTGTTATTTTATTTATTTTAGATATACTTATTTAATTTACTAATTATTGTAAGTACCTACCTAACAAAACTAAACTTATTCTGCACCTGCTTTTTACATTTATAGTAAGTAAAAATAATAAATGATGGTACCTATCAACATATTTTTATTGTTTTACACAGAAATTCACAGAATTGTTTCCGAGGCCTACTTTCGAATTGTGAGGAAACTTTATAATTCAATGATATTACAACTAAATGTTTAAATAATTAAAGGCTTCCACGCAAAAAACGCATTTCTAGATGCAAAAACAAAACGTAACATTGACATATCTATCAATGTTACCAGGAATATCCGATTTTTGAAATTTCTGTAATCTATATATAAATGAAAGTTTCTTTGTCCTCTATGCGTTCATACCATTCATCCGATTGCAATGAAACCTTGGTAAGTTGTTGTGAGCACGCCAGGTAAGGTTACCGAGTTAATACGTTAATAATTACGTGACAAAGGGTAATATTACTCTACCCGGTTCCGAAACATATCGTTGATAATTCATCCGACAGTTCAAGTTGTGTTATGGAACCGGACAATCGAGTAATATGTATTTCAACTGCTGGATAATTCAGAGGTTTTTTTTCCATTAATTATGGCCCAGTGTGTACACTGCATTTTGGCCAATGACCGTGTTAGAATCTTTCAAATCACTCCAACGTTTTGGTATCTGTTTTATGTTGATCAGAGTTAATTACTGTCACTATCAGAATGACAGTTATGTATGCGTTAACATTTGATTTATTCACGTTGACGAGTTTGTGGCCATTCCACAACTCTTTTGTATAACTATATATATAAAGGTACCTACCTAGTTCCATAACGTTCATTTTAACCGAGAATAATTGTCGGAGAAAGCGAAAATTGTTACAGAACGTAAACTTAAAGTAAATAAAATATTTTTTGTTGCTAAAAAATATTTAACTATTTGGATACCTATGTTTGTATAACGGAAAAAAATATTCTAATAAAGTTCATTTTTTCATTAGCTGCAATGAAAAAATGGACATAAGTGCGCTTGTATTTTTGTCCGAATTTGTCGGTTGATAAAATTCTGGTCTGGTCACACCGAATTCTACGCAACGCAAGCAAGAGAAGCGACGACTCGACAAGCGGGCGAGTGACTTTCGCTGTTTGGTTTTATATTTTCCATATGTAGTTCATTCTCTATATTTTTCATAATTTCTGTAGTTACTTCCCGTAAAAGAATAAAAAGTGAATGCTGGTTTCAGTGGCAGAAGTTTTATGAATTATGGAGTATCATTATTCCGATCTTTGTATGCCAACCGATCATCTGTTGACTGGTAGGTAAACAAAAAATAGGATATAAATCAATATTTGACGTACTGTATTGACTGTTTATTAAAAAATCTAACATCTATCTAGTTACATATAGAATCAACGGTTAGGGTGTCGTTAGGGGGGCACTGAGATATTTTTTTTAAATCGCTAATATGCTCGAGGTAAGGCTAAGGAGGCAAAAAAATTATTTTTTAGTCGAAGGCTCTTTGTGTGATGGTCATAATGCAACCTAACATCACCTACTATATCCGAGTCACTTTCGCATCCACTAAGTTAACTGTGACACAGTTCATTTTTTAACAAGTCAGAATTTTTCTAACACTTTTCCCTCAGCGCCACCCCAACCCAAAATCCTACTGTCCACTGTCCATTCTACTGTCCTACTGTCCACTGTCCTTGCCATTTGAAAAAATGTTAACCAGTCCTTATATGAAGTTCGATTAGAGCAACAATCCTTTATATGAAGTTCCATAGAGTAACACACACATGTAACGTCACCACCTTGCCAGCCTCACCTTGCAACAAGCTTGTCTATTGTTAATGAGATGAAGTGATGCAAATAAATTGTAATGTGTGTTTAGCGCCATGTAGTCTCAGCCATATGCTGAGACTACATGGTGCCGGTTCCAATGCCGATTCGGTTCGCTGCAGGCAATCACAAGCCTTCTGTTGATTTCCGCCCTCCCCCTACTTCATGTCAGCGCCTCGAACCGGCGATGTAGTCCAGGCCTAAATCGTGGGAATAATTAGTCGACTAAATTCGGTCTAGAGTAAAAAACACTTAAGTTTAAAAAGATCATTGACCTTTAGCTTTATTTTTAAACTGACTACCCTAAACAAAACCATTAGGTACTTACCTACCCAGCAAGAGTTTTATCCAAGAAGGTATTATTCTAAGCTATTCCTGATTGTCTATTTCCATGATCTAGTGCTGTTTTATGTGAGCAGGCATCAATTTTTAAAAATTTAAAATTTGTTTTCATCAGATCCATATGCCGCTGAATATGCACCACAGTACTTATTACCGAATCGTGAAGCGGAGTATGAGATCCGCAGTAGTGTGCTGGTCGATGGAGGGGACCGGTATGGTGTGTCAGCTGTTGTCTTTGATAAGTTCGAAGAGTTGGTGTGGATGGGGAATCAAGGAGTAAGTGTTCTTTATTTTACAACGGGTCAAGTTTACAGTTGATATCAGGGGTTTTATAAATCAACAGATCTCTACAGTGTGCGAGTTAAGTTAGTATCTTTGCATTTGTGTGCATTGCATTGCAT
The DNA here is from genome assembly GCA_947369225.1 of Hofmannophila pseudospretella. NCBI lineage: Eukaryota > Metazoa > Arthropoda > Insecta > Lepidoptera > Oecophoridae > Hofmannophila > Hofmannophila pseudospretella. The sequence continues at coordinate 4,448,986 of OX376324.1, forward strand.
TGCATGTTGGTGATAGTGTAGTGTAGACCACGGTTGGTGTGTGGGTGTACCCAACTGCCAATGCACTCGTAAGACCACACCGCTCACAAATGATAGATAGAAAAATTGCATTCATGCATTGTAACCACTGTGGTCACTTATGCATTTTGTTTTACCTCTTCTCGTTTTTTTATAGCTTCCTATTACATGTAGCTTCTTAAAAATTGTGACTATCTTATGTCCAGTGATATTTCCTTCTTCACGTTATGACAAGAGATATTAAGGCATGGTATATTTTTAATGCAGGTTGAATTCTCAGAACACTTCTACACCTGATCCATTCTATATTCCCAGGGTCATGTAACATCATACTACGGTCCAGGTATGCAGAAATACACATCATTCCAAGTCCACGAATCAGAGGAAGTACGGGACATAATTACTGTTGAGCAAGGAATCTATGCTTTGACCAAAACTGCACTACGGCATCAGATACGTAGGGGAATACCAAAACATACTTACAGGTAGTTGTTGTGAGGGGGTTCATAGTTCCTGTACCTGATGTAAATGTTGGTGCTTTCTTGTCTTCTGCGAATGGTGTGATTTATACCTAAAATATACCTTTGTTTCATGTTATTATAAATTGTTTCAGGTCTATGAACATGAAAGATATGCAGTGTCTTTTTCAAGTCAGTCCTACAAAATTACTGATGGGTGGACACCAGGATAAGCTTCTTGATTTAGATCTCAATAAAATGGTGGAAACTGTCATTGTAAGTTTGGCCATCCATTACTTATTGAATTTTGGAAATCTTTGTGCAAGTGCAGTAAATTGAGTAATACTATTTCTTTTAAATCAATTTATTTATTTATCGTTCAGTCGTCAGCATCACACAATCACACTATTATTTTACAAAGGCAAAATATTCTTCAGCCATGCTATGGCTACGTCGTCCAGCAAGTGCAATCTGTCGATTCCTCCTGGTATGGCCCATATTTCGCAGTCCTCCGTTAGGTGGCTCATTGTTTGTACGGCCCCGCAGGAGCACGCGGGGTCAGCTCTTAAGCCCCATCTGTGCATGAGTTCACCACATTGTCCCTGTCCGACCCTCAGGTGGTTCAGTTTCGACCACAGTGCTCTGGGTTTAAATCAATGACTAAATATCACCGATTCTGGGGTGGCCACCAGCGAAGTACACACTCGTACACATTCTAGTATACGAGTGTGTGTGACAGTTTCATTTAGGTTCAGCTTTAGGCCGCTACCCAGGAATCGACGTCACTATCTTAATTTTATCCCACATCAAAATTGTTGGTAAATCAACTATCGATACAGTCTCATAACTACACTGTGACAGCCACTCTCCACATACTAATAATATATGATTTTGTATTTTACAGCCAATCCAAGAAGAAGGCTGTGCCGTATTACGAAGTGGAGGCAGCTCTCTAGTCGCTTGCGGCAGCGCGAATGGAATGGTGTCGTTACGCGACATCAGAACCCCTAAGGCAGCCGAGCATACATTCCGAGCTCACACCGCTTGCCTTTCCGACTTGGATATGCAAGGAGACTTGCTCATCACATGCGGGTTTACTCAGTCGTGAGTGTTTTAGAGTTGTCTTATATCAGTACTATAAGAATGATTGAAGGTGTTTTGATGCCTAAGTGACAATAGGCCAGTGGAATCAGAACCCCTAAGGCAGCCAATCACACATTCTGAGCTCACGGTTAGCCTCTCCGACTTGGACAAGCATGGAGATTTGCTCAGTGGTATTCCACTTTTCTCAGAGAATCTACTACCATATTCTCAATACGATAAAATGATATCATGTGGTGGTGTGCCAAACAGAAACAGCGCTATAACTACGCGATAGCATTGTGTTTGTCATGATATCATTGCATCGTTTTGAGAACGGTAATAGTTACCCTGTATGAATCAATATGGCTGTTTATCCAAGTGGCATTGGCTACATTAACAGTTGTATTTTATTTGTGATACAGTGTAAATGGCGTGGCAGTAGCCGAGCCGTACGTAGTGATATGGGACGTCCGCTGCCTTCGCGGCAATAAAGCGAACAACGAAGGCGCCTGGTCGCTCCCTACCGCGTCACCTCCGCTCCTGCTTCACTTCCTACCCGCATTCTCCGGTCGCGCCATGGCCTTGTCTGGGGATGGCCATGTGGCCTTGCTACATGTGAACTCTGCTGAAACTGAGGACCAGTCTGTGTTTCAGGTGTGTAGATATGTCTGTTTTTTATCATGTTTTAAGGACAGCAAACGAGTATATGGGCCACCTGATGGTGAGTGGTAACCGTTGCCCATAATCATCTCATCTCACCGTCCGGTGATGCGGTGCATCTCAAATCTGTCTATGTCGAGATCTATCATTTACACGTCTTATTTCAATAATAACTCTAAATAAAAAATTTAATAAAGCCCCGACGTACCATTGTGGAGATCCCCTTACTTTTTCCTGGTCATCATAGATTCCAGATGTGGGAAGGTCACCATGGTCATAAACATTTGAGCTCAAATTGGAGCCATCTAGCTATTACCGTTCCAGAGATCCCACCTGTCATCAAAGATGCTCTAAGATCTTTGAAACCACTGGTCCAATTTTTATCTGACCTAGCTAAGTTAAATAAAATAAACCGGATCTAAATCGGAACATCCATTGTCAAGTTATGATGCCACAGACAAACACACAAATAGACAAACATGTCAAACTTATAACTCTATCGGTCGCGCTTAAAAAACGCACGGTACTGCGGAGCTTGGTGTGTCCATACCCTGCGGTTCTCCACGCAGCTCTGTACGGAAGTGCGACCTCCAAACTTAAATTTTAAGATGGCACCCGATGATGACTGCTTTTCGGCAGAAATAGATAAGAGGGTACTACCACCGCAGGATAACTTTGCACAAACCTATCTATCTTCTACGTGTTTTAGGCTTTTTATTTCGTGTACTAATTTCCGTTATTTCTTGTATATTTCAGGTGAATACACAAAGTTCCCTATGCAGTGTGATGGACGTATCCGCTTCTAGCCAAGCTCTAGTTTTTGGCGACCAGGGCGGGCACTTGCATCTGTTTTCACCACAGCACAACCATGAGCCGATTTTCAACAGTTTCTCGAGGTATTTTTTTTTATAAATAGGCACACAGGAAAACGGGGTATCTGATGGTAAGTGATCACTGTTGCCTAGGGGCAAGTACAACACCGGAACAAAAAACTAACGAAACTTTTAACTTTATTGCTTGACAAAAGGTAAAGGACTGACAGTTTGAAATATCACTTGATAATGCCCGTTTCAAAAGCAGTGAGTGCCCTTTGTGCGCTAAAACTTACCTAGTTCCAAAATACTAACTTTACTAGGAAATTATTACTCTACAAAGCGAAAGTGGCTTTAGAACGTACCCCAGGATGAGTAAAATGGAAAAGGTAGGATGTTTGTACCCGGCGTAATTTTTCCCAATGATTGTAAATGGGGAAAATGTCTCGCTATGCTCTTGTATAATAAAATTGATAATGCTTGGTCTATGTTTGCCTGGTTCTTGGTCCAACCATCCAACTGTATCTGTAACTCAATAATAGATGCCTTTCCACCAAAGCTGTGCGAGGAAGCGAGGCGGTGAGCGAGGAAAAAATCCGCCAATAGGATTGCTCCATTTTAATCATCACGTGATATGACGTGATAATGGCGCGATTCTATTGGTGGATTTTATCCTCACTCACCGCCTCGCTTCCTCGCACAGCTTTGGTGGAAAGGCAGCCTTAAATAGGCTAAAAATTATACTTAGAAAAAGAAAGGAAGAGAAGCCTGGAAGAGAGGGCTCTTAACGATAAGGCCGCCTAAATTGTACTTCACTGTCTCCTTTTCTATCTTTTGTTTGTTGTTTTCTATTCGTGCAATAAAGCGTACTTTTACTTTATTTTATTTTACAGAGAAACAGAATTCGCAGACCAGGTACCCGGCTTACCGTTCGTCAGTTTCAAAGATACCACATTCCAATTCTCGTCGGTGCCACTGCCCCCACTGAACGCTGGCAGCAAATGGTTTAATGAACTGCCTGCCGAGTTCTTCAAGAAAGTTTACAGGTATGTGAAGCTATCACTCTATTTTTGATACTTAATTTTGGTAGATGAGAAGAATTTATTACAAATAGTTTCTACATACATACGCTTCACGCTATATTCCTTGCGGGGTAGGCAGAGATAATGGAGCGCCACGAATCTCTGCCTTGGCATGCCTCTCTTGCTTTCCCTACAAACATTCGTCGTTTCACGCATGCTCGCCGTTGGGTCGTCTGCTTTGTATATTAAAATCTATGAGCACTCTATCAAGGTCTCTAAGGTCAGTCTAGGATGACCCCGGCTTTGCCTTCACTCACTTTCGCTTCGTATACCTGTTTCGTCATTCGTTCGTCACTCATTCTTTCCACATGGCTGAACCAACGGACCATGCCTTTTTTCATCTTATTGATGATGCATACTAGGGATGTTACGGAGCTTCGACTCCGACTCAGAAAGGTCGAAACTTCCGATTGATTTTACACCTCGGACTCCGACTTCGCCTCAGATAATTTTGAATCGGAGGTTATACCGAAGATTTGTGAGCAAACATTCAAATATCAATTATTTTTTTAAGTAGTGTAGGCTACATAAAGGAATATGTTTTATTGCCGCAAAGGTCATCATAAAAAATTGGCCAGTTCAGCTATAAAAATTATAAAACGGTTTAAAATTTGAACTTTTTCTTCCTTCGCCTCCGGTTTAGGCCTTAAGGCTCAGTAGTCCGATGATCTGTATTGATCTGTATCATCGGACTACTGAGACTAAAAAGTCTCATCAGTCCGATCGTCGGACTAAACCATCGGACTACTGAGACTAGGCCGATTAATCAAATTTAAAACCTTCGGTTTCGACTCCGGTTCCGGTAAAACCACCTCCGTAACATCCCTAATGTATGCATTCAGATCAGCCATCCGCTTTCACTTTCTTTCAAACTTATGAGGCATCTATCCAAATACACAATAGTTTCTATGTTTACAAGTCATTTAACTAAAAGTATGTAGGAGCAGCTCCCTTATTCAACGAAAATACTGCTATTAATTAACTGTTCTCGTATAAATGTATGGAAACATGCAGTGTTACCAGCATGATTTGCTCAATGTAGGTTTCGGGAAACACACACTGGCAGGCTGTTCCATATTACCCGGTCGCATAATGAACGAAGAAGCAAATCGCTTCGTACGAATAGATGGGATATCAATGATATAAGGATATAACCCCTGTTAAATACAATACAATAGAGTTTACATATTTATCTGTTCAGCTATCGAAGTATATATATTTATAATTATATATTTATTTGTACATCATAATATATTAGTATTTATATGGTTATATATTATGTACAATATACTTAATATTAGTATGCATTTTTTAAAGATATATTTATATGTATTCATAATATGTATTATGAATAGCCATTTATATATAATATAATAAGAACTTCCATTTTTTATGCGCCTACCTAAACATTTCTGCATAACCCGATGGTTAGCTGGTAGAAAATGCCGCAAGGCATTAAGCTCGCCTAATGTACACCTTTTTATTTTGTGCATTAAAGTATAAATAAATAAATTAACCCCTCCCCGGGTCTGGTAGTCCGAATATGGAATGGAGATGAACATTTATTATCATTACGATTTAGCAAATAAATATAACATTTCAGAAAACCCAAACCGATAGACCCTGAGGTATTGAAATCAATGAAAATGCAAGGTCCAATAGGATACGCCCCGAACCCTAGAACCTTTAGAAGAAATCAGGTATGATTTTTATCCAATCGCGGCAGATATTTATGAAAAAAATATAATTATTATGCAATATTACTTTATTTAATTTCAGATACCTTACGTAGAGGATACTTTGGAAGATTTAATCGCAGCGAAGCAAAATGAAAATAAATACAATTTGCAACCAGTTCCTAGACATTATCAGAAGGTAAATAATAGAAATATATTAGAATATTTGGCAGAATCAGACTTCAGAGTGTCACTTACTAATTTTTACCATCGCTAAACGGAATGTCTCCCTCACACTTATAGATTCGAGTATATGAGTAAGCGTGACAGTTTCGTTCAGTATAAGTTAGCTTAGCGAAGTGACACCCCAGAATTGCTACCATTATTGTCGTAGGTTGTTTGTGAAAGAAGCGTCATATTCAATTTAGAAGGAAAAGATAATTAAAAAAATTAGTTTCTTAATTTAATTTTTATTTTATTTTCTAGTGGACATGCATATAAAATATCCTTCGGGAATACTCCAGCTACGCTGTAAGAAAACATGACTTTGTTTAACATTTTAAGGGTATTTTTATCAAGAGTTGTTTTATTTCAGATGGATTCACGCTACAACAAACACGCCCAAAACGATGTGGACGCAGAAAATTTGAACAGAACTGGTTTCCCCGGACTCGAAGCTACATTACCCAATTCGTATTGTAATTCTATGCTCCAGGTAAAGTCTTCAACATTTTATATAATTCTATCGATATTGTAATTCGGTCTTTGCCTAACATAATGTAAAATCGTAAGTATATTTTTTACTACGGTGAAGGAAAGCATAGTGAGGAAAGTTCAGAAGGCGTGTGAAGAATTCAGGGGAGAAACGACCAGAGTTATTTTCGAAAAAAATCTGGTGTTTCTTCGCGCGGATTCTTCGTATTTAATCAGCAATTTCACCCTGACCGATGGCCCACAGAAATAAATTAAGATAGAAGGGTGAAGTGGGCGGGGCCACCCGTGTCTCAAGCTTGCAACATACTGCAAGATTTCATTCATTCAGCACCTAGTTTTCGACGTGGATCGATCAGAGCGGCTGTGCTAATTTGCCTTATTGTGCGGTTTGTAACTGTAAGAACAACAGGTACGACAGTGAATCGATCACAAGGAGGTATTTCGTTCGTAATCACGTCACTTTGGGGGCGTAGCTTATGATAATGTTGACGCTATTCATATGGCAGCTCGCCCGCGTTACTGTTCTATCTTGACTTATTTCTGTTGATGGCCCCATACCCCCTCGTGCAAAAGGGGGTATATGATGCCCCAACAACATATTATAAGAGTTGTTTAGGTTGATGATGACATTACGGCACAAAAATGAAACAGCTTATTTTTAGTTGAGTCTTAAGCCTTGCTCTGGAATCGAACTCGGACCCAATTGACACAGTCGCACTCAAATAAAATTTATTCAATTCAATATATTTATTTCAGACAAAGTCCTTACAAATAAAGTTAGTAAATTATATTACTTAATGCTATGTTAGTAAAAAGGTAATGGTTAAGACCAGGGTTATGGTACTGACCCCAAAGCACTGGACGACTACTTCGCATTGACATGCAGGTATATCCTGTGCCACATAATCGGAGAGTCAGGGGACTCGGCAGACGTCAACAGGATGCTGCTGGGACTGTGTACACGGTGCATCAGTGACGCTACTCTCTTTTGGATGATTGCGTGAAAGCCATCCCCGCGGGCTTCTGCAAACATCCCCGATGCACTACAGTATTTCGGCAGCCCCATCAGCATCCTGAAGGCGTTATTATATTATTGCAGGTGCTCTATTACACACCGCTCGTAAAATCAACTCTCTTAGCACACACTTGTGCCAAAGAGTTTTGTCTCAGTTGTGAATTAGGTGCGTAACTTTTCTTATTACTATCGTAAATATCTAGGTCTAGCGCGACGCCGGATACAGTATGTACAAATTCCAAAATTTTAAAATGTGCTTGATTGTACCATTGTCAAAATGTACAATAGTCAAAAAGTACATGTTAAAATGAGAGTTGTTCAATTCGTTCTAAAAGAACAGGCAAGGGTCAAAGACCATACAGCCATGTTTTCTTTCATATTTTTTCATGTCCAGTTAGTTCAGTACGTACAAATGCCAAAATGTACAATGTGCTTGATTGTACAATTGTCAAAATGTACAATAGTCTAAATGTACATGTTAAAATGAGAGTTGTTCAATTCGTTCTAAAAGAACAGGCAAGGGTCAAAGACCATACAGCCATGTCTTCTTTCATATTTTTTCATGTCCAGTTAGTTCAGTACGTACAAATGCCAAAATGTACAATGTGCTTGATTGTACCATTGTCAAAGTGTACAATAGTCAGAAAGTACATGTTAAATGCCTGTTCTTTTAGAACGAATTGAACAACTCTAATGTTGTTCAATTCGTTCTAAAAGAACAGGCAAGGGTCAAAGATCATACAGCCATGTCTTCTTTCATATTTTTTCATGTGCAGTTAGTTATCAAGGCCTAAGCCAATTCTTTAGATTATTCTTTTTCCAGTTCCTTATTTATATGTTTATTCAAATCCATGTCGCAAGCTTGTCTTGTGCGTGTCTTTCTTTGCAAAGAGTTTTTGTACTATCTTGGGTTATTGTCCAGGGTTGTCATAATTCATATTAGAATCCTTTGACATGTTAAAATGAACAAATGACAAATCGTGAACATGTCTAAAACCACGATTATCAAACCGTATTAGTGACACGTACAATGTGCTCCATTGTCCTATTGTCAAAATGTACAATAGTAAAAAATAAATGTTTTAATGTTAAAAATGAACAAATATGAAAAAACCATTTCAAAACTAATCCGTGGTTGTGACAAATGTCAAAATGACAAATTGTTCATGCAACTCATATAATTGGAGTTTCCGGACAATCTTGACATAAAGTGCAAAATTCTAAATTACGATAAACCAAGTCATAACCAGTCACTTTCACGATGTGTCTCCCCAACGTGAATTGGCGGAATTTTTGTGCCTTAAAACACCAAGTGCCAAAGGCCAAAAACTTCATATTCTGGCAGTTAGATATATCGTCACTTGTACCTTAAATCAGATATACATTTTGACCATAGGGTATTCTGTCATGGAAACATTTCAGACATTAAGACCTATTGTCACATTGTATTGTATTTATTTTTATTTATTCAAACATGTTACATACAATAGAAGTACGTAGTATTAAACCAAGTAAATAATAAATATTAAAATTACACAGTTATATGTTTGAAGTAGAAGCGTTGCAAGCTGTTAGAGAGTGGGAGGACCACACTAGGCTAGCCCGTGTCGAGGACATTGTACATTGTACATTTAGGACACATTGTACATTTTGGCATTTGTACATACTGTACCCGGCGTCCTACCGCTTAACTGAGACGACGTTTCCCGTCGCATTCTAACTTAGGCGTAGTCTCAGTTACACGATAGACCTGTAATAAATATTTACTTATTATTATTTTCAGATTATTCAAATTACAGGTATTTCATAGATAAATATTCTTTTGTGAGAAATATAAGTACTTATCTCGTTCTCAGAGCGTCGGTGGTACAGTGGCTAGGACACCGGACTCCCATGACCACCCGGTCCGGGTTCGAAACCGTGCAGTGCCATGAACCAATGAGTTTTTCGTATCTTTCGAAAGACTTACGTACATTTACCGACTGCTCTGACGGTGAAGGAAAACATCGTGAGGAAACCTGCACACAGAGATGACCAGTGTGTAAAATGGGGTAGGCACAAAAGATCCTCAAGGGTCGAAGTGCCGCTGGGGTTATTCCCGGCCCCTATCATAAGATAAGATATCTCGTTGTCTCTATCTACCCTGCAAGGGACATAGCGTGAAGGTTTGTATGTATGTAGAGGTGTGTCCTTTTGTGTCAATAACACTGATCTAATTTTACCAGACGTAGGCTGTTTTAAAACAGAGAGGTAATAGACATTTTTGGGGAATTATATTTGTACATTTTTAGTTTGGATTGGGACTGTGGTGACGACGTTATATTGGCAATGCCTTGAATATCATGAATCTAGGAGATCCATATAATCTCTATATTGCTGGGGCCACACCTGCGTCTAATGCCTTTAATTAGCGCGTGAATTGATTAATTAATAATCGATAATTATCGTGTTATGTATATGTGTGCAAATAAATTATAATTCATTCATTAAACGCTGATCCGAAAGGGCTTAACGCCATTAGTAAAATTTAGCGCTTAGGCCCTTTCGCATTAATGTCAATTAGCACGTTATTTAATGGCATTAGACGCAGGTGTGGTTCCAGCATAAGGGTCAAAAAACTTTGTAAACGCGAAAGATTGAGAACAACATAGTTTTTACAACATGTACCATCAAATGAACCAATCAATTTTCAGGGTTCCTATTCAGAATGTTGGATACATCTTGTGGAGCGCCGTGCCAAGCCAGCAACTTCTTAAGAGCCTTCCGTACGGTACCCGAGGCAGCAGCATTGGGGCTCATATTGCCTGATCGAGGACCTGAGCCGAGGGTGGACTTGATTGCTCTTATACAGGTAAACAAGTTATTTATTAGTGGGCGAGCATGCGTAAAACGACGAATGACTGTGGAGGAAGCAAGAGAGCTTGTCAAGACAGAGATTCGTGGCCCTCATTCTCTCTGCCTACCCCGCGAGGGACATAGCGTGAAGTAACCTATGTATGTATGTCTTAGTGGGGACCGAATTCGTCTTAGTCGTATTTCCTCATTGATGAGGATCGTAAAAAAATACGGAAATAACCACTTAGAATGACTCTCTTGGCAGATTTAAGATTTCTTGGGGACCGAATAGTGGGAGCGAAAACAAAGACGGTCCACGTCAAAAGACGGATGTTATAAGTTTGATACGGATATGTCTATCTGTCTGTTGTGGTTAACTCAACAACGGAACAAGTGATTTGGATGTTGTAATTTAAGACGACAGTCTTCTTAGCCATTATTATAGCCTATGCTGTGCGAGTGGGAACTCGTGGGCAAAGCCATATCAGTTTAAAATAGCACAGCGGTTTGCAACATTTTGAAAGATTTTCGATATCAAATAGAATCTGTTTTTGAACCACAGAGCTGGAACCGGTTCATACTTCACCAAATCCACTACGAGATACTGGAAACGCGGAAGAAAGAGAAGGAAATGGCGATGATGGCTCAAAACAGCCCACCAAAACCTCGGATCGGCAACGCTAAGAGAAGTCTGGCAACGTCGCAAGTGAACGGGCAGTATGGGGAGGAGTTCCAGTATACTGAATTGGAGTTCCTCGGACCGACGACTGAGTTTGATGGTCAGGAACTGCTGACTCAACTGAATGAGTTTGATGGGAGAGAGGGAGGGTGGCCAGGACCGGGGCAAGAGGAAGGTATGTATTTTTAACCCCCAACCGATCGAGGGAGGCCGTGTTATAAGTTTGACACGTTTGTCTGTGGCATCAGAACTTGACAACGGATGATCCGATTTGGATATATATATAGTGTCATGGTGTGTCTCCGACATCTAAAACCTTGAGGATCTGATGATAACTAGGAAAGTGTTAGTGCACTTCAATTTCACAATATGAAACTGGAAGAATTGTAAGATTATTAACCTGCCGAAACTATATTAATTAGGTGAGGTCTTCTCGAACTAAAGTTGTAGGGAATCCTGAGACATTACAAGAGAAATAAAAATTAAAAATGGCGGCCAAAAAATAAATGAAAATGATGTGGAGATAGGAAGTTTAAGATAGCCATGGAGAGGCCGAAGGCCGAAATCCGCGTAGGGCGAAGCGTCCCCCCGCCTTGTAAAGGATGTACTTTGATGTATAGCATGATATCTGACTAATAAGTTTTCAAAGTGGAGGTACATTTCGTGTTTGTAGATTTCTATATACAAAGTCGTTTTGCAACTTTCTGATCATGAGGAACCTTTTCTACTGCAGGGGCAGTTGATGTCGACCAAATGCAGAACAGAGACAGCCTGGAGTTGTCGAGCAACCAGCAAGCCGACAGAGAAGAGTCGGAGATATCGCAACTGTTCGCCATCGGCAGACACCAGCTCAACAGGTGTCTCAAGTGTAACAAGGAGGTTAGTACACATTAAGTTCACTCCAGATGTTTTTATTCAAAGAATCGAAACTGTACCAATTTTTAACGGGAGGAGGGTTTGGCTCCACTCCTTTACCACTGTTATTCATGTAAGGCTGCTTTTCGACCAAAGCTGTACGAGGAAAAATCCACCAATAGGATTGCTTCATTTTACTAGCCTCGCACAGCGCACCTCTGGTGGAAAAGGGCTTTACCAACGGCTAGAATAACCTACCCGTCTAAAATATCTGTGTACATTTAAATTATACATTATGATTACTATTTTATTTTTGCTTGCCTGGATATTGGTAAATACCACATGGTGAAATATGTCGGCATCATGGCGCACTTCCACCATCTCGTATTTTAAAATTGTCTAAAACTATTCCCCGTAGGAAGAACGCGAGTCAGTGGTACTAGCATGCGCACTCCAATACCCCGCGGGAGGGCCTAGAGAGGGCGCGGAACCTCGCGGGGGGTTCGTGGATCTGGTGCGAGCTTCCCTCGCCGCGCGGCGCAGCACGCCCGCGTGGTGCGAGCAATGCGCGCGCTTCACACCCACCACGCAGAGGGGACGCATCGTGAGGTACTGGGTCACACTACACAGACAACAGGGGGTCAGGGGGTCATGGGGCTGGTGAGAGCACTGCACTCGTTTCACACCCACCACGCTGAGGGGGCGCAGCTTGAGGTACTGGGTCACACTAGACAAACAACGGGGTCAGGGGGTCTTGGAGCTGGTACGAGTGTCCCTCGCCTCGCGGCGCATCACGTCGCGTGACTACCTCTCTCTCCAATGGCATGCCCGGTTTAATTTTATTTAGTGTATTAGGAGAGCAGACAAGCTAACTAGACATCTGATGGTAAGTTGTCGCTGTCGCCTATAGAGATCGCACCTCACTAAAATGTTACTATAGAGGGTTTTCAATGCGCTTGTCATATTAGCGATAAGGCTGCCTAAATTGTACTTCACTATTGCCATTTCTATTTTTTGTTTCATGTTTTCTATTTTTACAATAATGTGTATTTTACTTTACTCTTTTGTAATTAACTCTTACCCTTTAAACCGAAACACATCAATGCAAACATTACTGCTTTGCGACAGAAGTGGTGGTATTTATTTTGGAAAATATATTCCTTATTTTTACACCGCACCTTAAATTTCAAGTTTCACATATGAATAAATTACTCATATTTTTAATCGTTCTTTTATTTTTAGATTACCACCCATCCTGGCAGTCAACTGCGGAGGAGTGACTGCACACGAGAAGGCATATTGGGCGAAAGGTTCGCAGAAAGACATGGTAATATTACTTACATAAATATTATGACTCATCTACACGATCGGCCATGATGACAATCTGGGGCGCAATTCGCCTAAATTACAACGTTTGTAGTTCTATTTCTATCCAATTTCAATTTAGTTTTCGTTCCAATTCTATTTGGACACCAAATCGCATTCTGCTGACGCATAACTCTACCACTGCCACCTTTCGATTTACTGTCGATCGGGCAAAAGTACCTCGGGAGGAACTTATGTTCGATCGTTATATTTGACAGTTGGAGCGTTTTGTTACCGTTCAACTGCGATTCAGTATAAACTAAACGTTTTACTAGAATGTTCGATCGATCGTTGATTCGATCGGAAGTAAACTGAAATTGGATGGTTAGTGGATAGTAGCATACGAAACACGTCATAACGATGCAGTTTAGATTCTTCTTTGTTACGTTGTATTTAGTGGAATACATCTCCAGATCGCCTTTCATGGCCGATCGTATAGAGGAGCCATTAAATAAAACTCGCTTCTTTCGGACGAAGAAATTTAGCGAAATTGTACTGAATTTCAGCCCGAAGTTGCGAAGAGAGGTGGCAGCGGTAAACCCTGTCGGTATGGTTTACACTGCGCCCGTCCTGGTTGCCGGTTCAAGCATCCAGACAGGTAAAGTGACACTTTTTGTATGCAAATGCATGAAAACGTGTTTAATTGATAATTCGATTTCGGGGCCATAGTTATGCTTAAAAATTTTTGCCGAGCATGTTGTGCTTTTAATAAGGACTGGCTGAAAATCAGCGCTGTGTATGTGTATTCACTCAAGCATTAGCTGATCCAGGTGCCTTTTGCCAATTGTATTATGGAGTGAACTATTTTTTCAATAACTTGTAACATGTTATATTTTCATTCCAGACCTAACCCGTCTCAGGGTTCATCAAAAAGTCCGACACAAGAATCCCACTGCGTGTTGCCGCATCAGCTGATCATCAGACTGCAGTCCGACGGTGACGTCATTATCAACGATAAGGTTAGCCTAACAATAAACAAAACAATAGGACATAAAACGCAAAGCGTTGCGCAGATGCAGCCACTAGGGCCGTAAAACGAAACGTCATTTAAAAAATATATCAAAATTAAAATGTTTTTATTGTAAGTACCTTAAAGTATATTTTACAACGTCATTCTTTTACTCTTCCACCGCTTCGTAAGGTGCTATAGCTGAAAGGAAAGAAGCGGCGCAAGAAACTTTCAGCGGCACATCTTTTGAATTAAATTAAATTATTTTATTAGAAGAGATCTGTCCTCCGAGATACAGGAACTTCCTAGTCCTGGTCAGCGCTTATTGTAGGATAACTGGTTGCTCACTAATTTTATTTAGTTTAATGTAACATATGCTTAAGTTCCTACTCCATTGTAAACTTACCGCACAAATAAACTATTCTTATTCTTATTAAATATAGGGGGTCCTATTTTATTAGCGGCAAATATTTAGTCTAGTCATCTATAGGTTATAACAAAAATAACAGGCCAAAAAATTTTTTTTTTACTTGTAAAATTTTCGAGATAAACGACAATTGTTTGTTTGAAAATTCAACAAATGAATGAATTATTGCTATTCTAATACTGAAATAAGATGTATGAATGAAACTTGTGTTCCTTCTGGGGCACACGTCTTCCTTAAAAAGAGGGGGATAAGGGCCATGACCCACCGTGCGGGCCCAGAATACCTTTTTTTTTTCTTCAGACATGCAGGTATACTCACGATATTTACCTTCACCGTTAGAGCAGTCGGTAAAAATTGAAAAAAAAAAAAAATTGAAATCGTTTAATTAGCGCTGTAAAAACCAGAATACAGAAGTATACAAAGTTTAATACATGCAGCACAGAACATCTGGTGTGGAACAGTGCCAAAAAGGGTACACCAGCTCAGCAAATGTACGTAAGTCTTCGAAACATCCGAAAACTCATTGGTATATGACATTATGGTTTCGAACCCGGAACGGGCCGGAGCCACTGAACCACCGACGCTTTGGATCATAAGAATGATTTATGATTCATTCCTCAGATGGACCAATCCCCAGCCGAGTCGCCAACCAACAAACCTGAAGTAAAGAACAAGAAGCAGCAGATATCCACTCAATCAGAGGAGGAATACTTGCTGTCAGCCGCGGTGTTCTGCGTCGAGGATAACCCTAAGAATCTGGTCGCGTATGTCCAGACTGAGAGGAAGGATATTGAACCGCATTGGTACATGTTCAATGATTTGAGGTGAGTAATTATTTGTTAAGGTTCCGTGAAACGATCAATTGCGGACATGGAATGACGTAATGTCAGTTGTATAAAAGGGAAAAGGGAAGATATTGCACCAGGCGGGGTGTTGTGCCTGGTGACCAGATGTCCTAGTCCAACTATGGATGTTTGGAACTCGTATATATGCGAAGTCCCAGGAAAATTTCGATAGCGCGTTCTACGCCGATATGAGTAGGTACTAATCGTAGTGGCGCGTCGTGGGTGGCCACAGACTATTAAAGCGAGACGGCGCAATATAAAGAAACGAGAAGCGATTACAACCTTCTCGCTTTTTTGTGTTGCGCCATCCTCTCCAATTGTCAATCGGAATTGATCGTCACGTGTTGTGCCGACCATAAAGAATAGCACCACCCCAACTCTTCCAATGGGTGTCGTACGAGGCGACTAAGGACCATTGTGGATACCATTCTACACCTATAGGTAAACCGCTTAACTGTGGGGTCGCGGGGCGGGACGTCAGAGGGCGAGCATGCGGCGTACGGGCGGCTATGTTAATAATCCTAATGAAGACCATTTATAATCAAGGAGCCCATTTGCTCCTTCCAAACACTCTGGTTTCTTCATTATGTTTATTAACATAGTGAAGAAACTAGCGCTATCTAGTTTATTCACTATGTTTAGAAACATAGTGAAGAAACCTGAGTGTTTGGAAAAAAAGGAGCAAATGTGCTCCTTAATTGTAAGTGGTCACCGTTTTGTCCAGAGATTCGCCTCATATGACATTACTAGAGAGTATTCGAGGCGCAGTTAATATTGAAAACTTAGGGTTTGTATAGTCTACCACAAGCTAAAGTTATACCATCTGTTAAAAACCTTCGATTAAATCTGAACATTATGCCTGCGCATTATGATATAGTTCAGATTCTCAAATTTTGGACTTTTTGGGAAAGATGTTATTATGAGGGTATTGATTCGAAACTCTGAAATTGAAACCGGACATCTCTTTTTCCATAAGCCTAGCGACACACTACGCCGAAATTACGCGACGGAACTTCGGCCCGGTTACGCTCACAATGCTTTTTAAGTTACCTGCGGCACACCTCATTGAGATTACGTCGTTTTGTTCCAGCATCATCCCAGTAAGCCTGGACGAGGTTGTCCAATTCGGCGTGTGGTGGAAATCACCCTGCGTGCTGTTCTATACGGCGGGCAGCGCGAGGCAAGCCGCGCTAGAGGACGAAGCGACCTCATAGCCGTACCTGTATGGACCCTATGCCGAGAGGTTAGTCGCTCTGTTTTATTCCCCGACCGATCGAGGGAGGGCGTGTTAGTTTGACACGCTTGTCTGTTTGTCTGTGGCATCATAACTTGACAACGGATGATCCGATTTGTACCAGGTTTTTATTTATTTAATAGAGGATTTTGTCAAGTGTTCTTAGCCATGTAAAAATTGGATTAGTGGTTTCCAAGATCTTGGATTATTTGATGTCAGATGGGATCTCTGGAACGGTAATAGCTAGATGGTTCGTGTTTGAGCTCAAATGTTTAGGACCATGGAGCCCTTCCAACATTTGGAATCTCAATGACCTGATGATGACCAGGAAAAAGTAAGGAGATGTCCACAATGGTTTTTTAAATTTTAAATGTAGAGTTTATTACACCTTCGCATTGCATTTGTATTGACTTTGTACGAGACGAGGAATTTGACAAGATTGCAGAACGCACACCGCACTCTGTATGACAAATCTTTGATGTATTGTTTTTACAATTGAAATTGAAAACGTCTATTTAGCACTGTAAACACCAGAATATAGAACACAATACGGAAGTATACAAAGATTAATACATTCAGCGCAAAAGATCCGGTGTGTTACAGTGCCAAAAAGGGTACACCAGCTCAGCATAATGCTGAGGCAAGCCACAGCGCTGATTTTCAGCTGGCCCCTCAGTGACTGCACGGACGAAGAAAGCAACAGTGTGTGCGTGCTGTGATGTATGAATGTGTTTGTTTTTACGAACGAGGATATTAGTGTGCATGTGAGGTACTGAGTGTGTGGGAGGGTGATGGCATGGTGCGTGTGTATTTACATGGTATTATGTGTGTGGATATTAGTTAACAGAAAACGCATAAGATTACCGAGCACATCCAGATTGTGAAAGGTAGTAGTTGCAGGCCACCTAAAGAATGTACGGAGCAGTGTCCGATTTTGTTAAAATGTATTCTTTTCTTTCTTTCCAGTGCTATGGGCCCATACGTGACGAACGAGGTATACTATCAAGTACCAACAGACGGACAGTTTTACGTTCAGTAGCTTCCGAAAGCTCGCCGTAAGCTCAAGTGAAAGTTTCGTTGAATTAAGTGAACAAATGCAAGTTTTAATGTAAATTATGTGATGTAGGTAAGTCAAAAATATGTCGAGTAAAGGTCCGTTTCCATTGCGTCGTCAACGGAGCGTACGCTGCGAACGGAGTGTCGGTATTTACGAATTAGTATGGTCAAGAAAAGAAGCAGCGAAACAGCTGCAAAACTAAAGTGGACGGAGCGAAGTGGAAGTGGACTGGACATACAGCTAAAGCTAAGGACAACAGGTGCAGTGAACGAGTTCTGAATTGGTACCCACGTGAGGAGAAATGAAATGATATGAAATTTATTTGCCAGAACATAGTGAAAATTATAGGTGATTTAAAAAGCATAGGTATCATATGTTCTACCGACAACGGTGTGCAAATCTTTTCTGCTATTTGTTAGTGTCGTTGAGATACTCTTTTATGGAGTATAAACATTTGTCTAGAAGCCACTTGGAAATATTAGTTTTAAATTGGCTAGCGGGACCATTTTTAAGGCGACTAGGCAGATTATTATACACTAAAATTGCCATACAGAAGGAATTCTTTTTATACATGTCTACTCTGGAACTTGGCAAATAGAGACGGTTCTTGTATCTTGTAGACCTCGGGAAGACATCAGCGTGTGTTTTGAAATATTGCGGATATTGTCGAACGAAAATACACATCTGCTTAATGTACATACATGGTACGGGTAAAATTTGTGAACATTTATAAAGAGGTCTACAGGAGTCCATGTAAAGAAGAGAGTGCGTGGCCGCCCAAACGGTGGCGTGACGATGTGGCTATAGCAGGCTCGACCTGGACTCGCCTAGCCCAAGACGGAAAATTGGCAAATGATGGAGGAGGTCTATATCCTACAATGAATTTGAATGAGTCTCTATGGCCCAAATCTACCGAGTTTCAATTTGACGCCACAGCAGCTCAAGAACTTAGTAAGCCGGTGGCTACACTTTGCGACGTGACAGAGAGTTTGCTTGATCGATTGCTTTATTTCAACCAATATACGAAGATAGTGCGGGTACTGGCATGGGTTCAAAGATTTGTATATAATTGTCATTAATACATCGAAAAGACGATCAAGTAAAATTGTTCAGAATCCGCTGCGAAAACGTAGTTAGCAGAACATATGGCGACCGTGACGACATAATGTGAAACAAAATTATTTTTTATCATGTTAACCGGATTTACCGGTCCTAGTGAACGCAATTCCATAGGAATCAATACAAAGTAACAAATCCGTTCGCAGATACGTACGATGACGACGCAGTGGACGCGTAGCTATCGACAATACAGCTGAGATTAGAAGTGTCTGTTCAGAATGGGACTGGTTTTAAACTTTGAAGCTTTTCTGAGTTAGCTATGGAAATAGTGAGTTCAGATTTCTGATCAAAGACCAGGAAAATAACAAAAAGAAGTAAGTAAGTAAGTAATACGTTTATTTCACACACAGCAATGACCGAAATAGTTATAATTATGATAAAATAATTATGTAGTCAAAGGTAGACATATTGAAATCATGTCTGATGGTCTGCTGCTGTTGTGAAAAGGGCCTCAACTCAGCTAATTGCATGAACAACCCTGTCATGAGGGCGCCACTGGTACTTTTATAATCTGTTTTATGGAGCTCGCAATGGAAAGAATAGTTCCAATTAATTCCGCAATATGGTGGGGATTTTTATATTTCTGGTCAAGCTTTACTTTAGAAATTGAAACGTCTCATTTTGAACACACACTCCACACCTCAAATAAAATGAAACCTGTTAAAAATAATCGTTCGGAACATTTGTGGAGGAAATATTGTTCATTAGCTGTCGTTTTAATAAAATTCCTTCGCATGTCGCCCAGTGTGGCGTTTCTTAAATTATTATTTTAACCCGAAGTATCGTGTATCGACTATTTTACAATATGCGATCTTACCATTCCGTCCGTTGCTGATTGTGTCAGATTCAAACCATACGCTTATATTTTTTTTGCCTGTCTGTTACTCAAATATTTTACATTTCAGCCTATAAAGAAAGCTAAAATCCGATCAGAAATGTTTACTGGAAATGTTGCCTAATCGTTTTTAGGCCCTATATGATATAGCGGCATATCAGTATAGGTTTGGGTAAGCATGTACAAAATCATAAATATGATACAAATAGGGATCATATCTGAGGTTGAATGTCAATTGCAGTCATCTGTTTTTAAATTTATTTTATGCAAATTTAATACTATTTTACATCAAGTTTAAATGTTTAATAAAGAACCAAGCATGCATTGTAAATACAGGGTGGTTGACGAGTAGCAACTCAAAAGACCTGTGCTAGAGTTGGCTATACGATATTGTCTAAAATGTATTCCAATAGAACTTGGGGACTATGAAAACAATCCGCCATATTGGCGTTGTCGATGGTTTGATGACACTAGTGATGGGATAGATAGATAATTTTCTTTTTTAGAATCATCAGAATCTGCCGTGTTGCCAACATTTATTATAAAAGGCTCCGTCTTCATGCCGTCTGTAGTACTATCAATGATGCCATCCAAAGTTTTCATTTCTTCCGCTTAGGCGCATGTTTCGGTTTTTTCCGCAAGTAGGTGAGCTTCCGCTGGAGATGTTCCTGGTACAGAACAGTCCAGAAACAAAGAATTATAGTACGCGTACATGTCACGAAAAACAGTGAACGAGTTGTTAAGTTGGCACTAACAGTTTAATAATTAAAAAAACCCTCAAATTTCAGCACTCCATTACGAGACTTTAATAAAACCTTGAATAAAACCTTATTAATTTAATTACTTATTCTATGAACATCACTGACTTTCAAAGATTTATCAATATTAACACTTTCACTGTCCATGCATTACATGTAATGCACTGAAGACTTAACTCGGTACGTCCGTGCTCGACATGTAATGCATTAAGAAATTGCATATGGAGTGGTAAACCAATATACCTTGATACATTAAAAAATACTTATGAGTATGACATGACAGGTCAATTTATTCTGGTATTAGCCACTAACAAGTAGTGTTGTTCACGAAGAGCTCGATAATTATGTTTTTTTAAACCCGCCAAGTGCGAAACCCGGAGAAGCGCGAAGCACGGTTTGACCACGGTTACTGAACCCATTCATCGAGCGTGGTTCGACGTTTTTTGAACAACACTAATCGTATAGTAGTTCAACTCATACGTCCGTGCATTGTATGTAATGCAGTATAGGGCGTATGGTGTTCGAAATGCAAATTACCCTGGGGCAGGGAAAGTGTTAACATCGTTAAATGCAGTTAGGACACCAAAGAGTTAATCTCGCGTGAATTAAACCGTGTTTGATCGTATTGTGATATGTTCGTGGAGAAATATGGACTTGCTTGCTTGCTTGCTCGTATGGTTAGTGGCCAACCTATTGTCAGAGTTGTTCAGGCTGCCCGTAGGCCTCTGACATGGCTTAACGACTGCTGTCGAACGACAACAACCGGGACCGACTGCTTAACGTGCTTTCCGAGGCACGGAGGAGCTCAGATGAAATATGCCACTAGTGGTCACCCATCCAGGTACCGACCGCGCCAACGTCGCATAACCTGCACGATCACTTTCGGACCGTGCTCGCAACTAGGCTACGAGCTCCTCAAAATATGGACTGAAAGGTTTGTTTACATTGTCCGCAATTTCTATTGGAAAACACTTTAAGCTTATAAGCTAGTGATTAGTATTAGTGACAATGATGTGTGTGTATGATATTTAATTTAACTGGACGGTCGAGTGGTCTCGGGTGACGAATAAATTAGTTCTATTTTTATAATTCTTACCCACACTTATACTGACGACTCCCTTATCATTTGATATACCATAGTTACCATACAGTAATCTAAACATAAAGCTGAATTTTAAAACATTTCTGAGAGATTTTTAGACATTATCAAATCATTTTATTGTGTTGTTATTGTAACGTAAAAATCATGCGTTAAGTTAGAGAAATATCACGATAAGTATTCCCTATTCTTCTCATAAATTATAAACTGAATTTACATTTATTTATTTTAAATATTATAAGTGGTGGCTGGTCGCTAAATAAAAAGCGAAATTTTAAATTTTGTTTTATTATAATAATTACTACTTACCCTGTACAATCCGTACTACGCATACCTAGTTCATAAGTTTTGTTAACATTAGCGACAGTTATTGTGGGTAGTTTTAACTTTCATTTTTTGTTTCGTTCTGTCAAATATTAATAATCTTAGGCTGAGACGCTGATGAGTTGGTTTTTTATTGGTATTTATTGCCTGCCCTGGACATTATCTCGTTCCCCTTAGTTTATTTCGCCCTCAAAAGATACCTGGAATCGCTGGGGATCGTACATACCCAGAAGCATAATCCATTCGCTCCCTAAACTTAAATAATAAATCATTTTTGACAACCTAAATCTATTACAGTTCACTATATAAAGCTCACTAAATTACAATATATATTTAAATTAAAACGAACTTCTAATGAAAACACTTAGAACTCTTTATAAAAATTAAAAGTTCTTCAACGATATTACCTAAGGCGAATACGTCTTCCTCGCCGAGTCTTCCATCATCATTTTCAACTCTGTTTTATGATGCTCATCCAAGACATTAGTATTTTCGAACCTTCTAGTCGCTACTTTCCTTATGTCTTCATACACCGTGGGATAACAGGCAATGGTACTGTCGAAATCCTCCTTTTTGAGGCTAAATAGCTCACAGTTGGTCACAGCCACAGCCGATGTTGTCCGAAACCTTCGCATCATGACCAGAGCAATTTCTCCGAAGAAATCACCATCTTCTAAATGGCATACCTCTTTGCCGGATTCAGAGTAAATTGCCACGGTTCCTTTGTCTATGAAATATAGGCAATCACCTGTAATTTTAGAAGTGTGACATTTTTAATGAAGGGTGAGCCCACAGCGAGTGGCACATTTCGTGCTCCTTAAAAAGCTTCCGAAACGCCTGAGCAATCTCCGCGATAATTATGAAATGAGTCAGGTATAACACCCGTTATACCCAATAATTATTAATCACCTGTAATTGTTCTAAAATTTATGGTGAATTATGAAAGTGACGACGATGCGAAATACCGAACTAACTGGTCAGAAAAGTGAGACAATTTCGTGTCCGCTTTCTTCCCAGTTGCTATCTTAAGATTCCTACATTAATTGGGTTTAAGTTTGTTTCTTGGCCATGCCATGCCCAATAAGTTTTGCCAATTACCTTGGCAGTATTGACCTATGGCTTTCAAAGCGACTCAAGAAAAAAGAGCCTACATTACCAGACTCAAACCGCCTCGTAATGAGTACCCTGCAAGCCCCAAACAGCACAAATGTCGATGGCGATACGAACCTATAGTATTAATCTTAAATATAATGTCTCCAGCGAGGAATATCACAATATGCAGCTTGTATCCAATCTGCAGCAGTAATGCCCTGGGCAGTTGCTTCAAGAAAGCCACATGGCTGACAAGCTCGCGGCCGGTATGCATCACGATGTCTTCCCGTAGTTGGCCCGATACGCACGCTATCATTCGCGGTTCCTGCAGACAGGAATACCGATCACTCAATCTATATTCCTTGTAGTTTTTATATTCCTTGTCTGGTTATCAAGCTAACTCCACGACATTCGGAATTTTACAAAACATTCTCACTTAGAAAGTCTAGCTAAAAATAGTTGGGTTATGGGATTAGGGGTCCTACACACATAGGTACTCGGTGCGGCACGTTCAGGTCGGCTTTAACTGTCAAATTTGATACGAGTATTTAAACAGTGTATGAAAGTGCCTCTCAGATACCATTCTTATTAGCCGTATTTACCATTGTTAAGGATCATGAATCATGATCATTCTATGGAATAAACCAAGCGACTCTCTTGACAAATTTAATTGAGGGGTTTGCCATTGCCTTCCCCAATTCATACACTGATTATTTCAGTATGCAGGTTTCCTCACGAAGTCGATGACATTACATGCAAAATACAAACATTATTTAGCTACGATTTTCGAGGGGTGACTCTAACTAAACCAAGGTTTGCAGTAAAAAAAACCAATTTCAAATTAGAAAAGATCGAGAACTTTTTTACTTGAATCTGTCAGCAATCATACCACAAAGAAGTTAGACTGGAACCGCAAAGCGTAGAACTTGAGGATTTTCCTCTTCATCCGCGGAGGAAACTTCCTTTGGTCCATATAGGTCTGGACTTGCTGAGCCATCATGAAATACTTTGCTCGAGCCGACTCCGAGCCGAATAGAGCGATGATGTATTTCAACCCACAGTGAAGAACTATCAACTGAAATATCATAACCATTTGTCTTATACTACATTTTTCTATGGTCTTCTTCTTCTTGTCTTGTGGTCGGTGGCCAACCTACTGTAAAGTTGTACAGGCCGCCCGTAGGCGTATGACATTTCCTAAATACTGATTTCTGACGACAGCAGCTGGGACCGACAGCTTAACGTACTCTCTGAGGCACGGAAAATGCCACTAGAGGTCACCCATCCTGGTTCTGACCGCGCCTAACGTAGCTTAAACTACTTATGGACCATGCTTACAACTATATTCTATGGTTATAGATATCGGCATGTGTCGGATAGGTTTAGTTGACATTTGGTGGTTTCGACATAGCTCATAAGATTAGCAAGCTGAAGTGGCAGTGGGCCGGTTACATCTGTCGCAGAACCGACAACCGCTGGGGCAGACGAGTTCTGGAGTGGAGACCGCGTTTGGGCAAACGTAGTGTGGGACGGCCCCCTGCTAGATGGAGCGACGATCTGCGCAAGGTGGCTGGCAGCGACTGGATGAGAAGAGCCGAAGATCGGGCTCAATGGCGCGCCCTGGGAGAGGCCAATGTCCAGCAGTGGACTAGAGTAGGCTGCTGATGATGTTGATGACCACAGAATTGATATACCGATGGTCCGCTCCGGGCGTCCGCGATTTTGATTACGTCACTCGACCGTAGCGCTAGGGCAGTTATAATTCCCAAAGAAACAGCCCTGTGAAAAATATTTCTGGCAATGTATTTCGTGTATTTAGCACCGAGTTCTTTTGACTTGCCCTGAGATCGCCCTGTACGCAGAGTCCGTGTGTGCGTGAGCCGTTTTCGAACATTAGTATTGAGCGTATATGTATTCTGTGACTTGACATTTGATTTTTATCAATCAGTCTAAAAATACCTTTGCAATAGCCCAAGCAAAGACGAAGAAATTTTCGAAGCACCCGTCTTGATCAATGAGGTTTAAATTCGCGTTTTCTCTCAACATGCCAACTGCAATCAGGAAGTTTGGATCAGAGCTTATCTATATAATTATCGTGTTTTAGTTGCGGTGATATATAAGTAGGAAAGGAAAACAGTCTAAGGTTCCAATTCCAAGACCCTTATTGTTTCATTGGTATTCTTTGCGCTTTTTTGACGCCTCTTCTATTGCATTACGAGTTTATCCTTTGTCTCTGCCAAAGTGCAAAATTATACAGATTTTCTTTTCAAGGTATCAATTCTACTTAGCCTATTCTTGGTTAAGACATTCATTAGATCAGAAGGCTGAAGTGGTAAGGGGCTGGCCACATATTTATACCTTAGAACTTTACTTACCTACTTAGGTACTTTACTCCGCTGACTCAGCGACCTCAAGTGGATCTTGTCCTCCGCAACTAAGATACGTCACTGTTACCTATCTCGAGACAACTTTTAAGTTTGGACAAACCATGAGATGCAGGATGGATTGACGATCTCGTGACAGCCAGTGACTGGGCGAAGATAACTGAAAATGGTAGGGAGAGGTCTATGTCTTCAGCTATGGACTCAGTAGCCCAGTGCTAGAATATAGGAACTTGGTGTTACATCGCAGCAGCAGGGAGCTGAGTTAGCGGAGTAAGTAAGTTATGTCAATCTCGTTGTGTTTACCCACCAGCTCTGTCCAAGGCGTACACGAATCGAACCGACCACGTTTCATTCCACAACTTTGCTATGTATAACCATGAGCAGTTCCGAGGGTTGGTCGGCACGTAGGACCCCTCCACCAGAAACTCTACGCCGAATTGGAAGAAAATGTTCCACTCCAAGTATGTTAGTAGACATACAGTCATTTCTAACGAGGTTGTAACTGCTACCTGGTTTAAGAAATGTAGGTTTGAACTAAAAGCAGATTTATAGATGATTCACTCTACACCATTGAAGGTCGGCCAGTGGCGGACTCTCACTTGATGTCGCACCTTATTAGATGGTTTTCAATGCGCTGCTATCCTTGAGAACTTAGATGAAGTGCCTTGTGCCGGCAATTATGCTGGCTCTCTTAAACTTCAAACCGAAACACAGCAATGCAAGCATTGCTGCTTTACGGTAGAAATAGGTAAAAGGCTGACTCTGCACAAAATGATATTACCTTTTAAAAAATGATGTAGGTAAGTAATTGATTGTAAATTGTACTATTTTTTAACTTAAGTTCGCGTTTGTACATATCGTACTACCATTCATGTAGTTTTTACTTTTTTGTACAATAAAGTGGTTCTATCTATCTATCTATTTTTTATGAGATGTCTATGGACATCGATTTTGACTCGGGTGGTATGGATAACGTTGACCCCTTATCGGCGTTCGACGTTTCTAAATTAATTAATAGTAAACTTACCCTAGCCCTCGTCACTATCATAATATTCCGAAAATAACTAAAAAGAGTGGGTATTCTCAATATTTTCAATGACAATAATATAGTATCGACCACCATTTTGTGTCTGTTATTCAGCACGATGCCAGACGTCGAAGCTACGTCAATGAAAAACCAGGTCCTCAGATATCTGCAGAAGATCTTTTTCGGGTCTAAAACCACGTACTGAGCCGTGTGGCCTTCGATGTATCCGGTGAAACAGTTGGATATTATGTTTATCACGTATATCATGTCGAATATTGTAATTATTGGGACCAATAAACGCTGTGAAAAAAGAAGTAAGTAGCTAATTTAACAGTTTTTGAGGCTAAATAGCTCACAGTTGGTCATTGGTTTTGAGCATTCTAATTGGAATCTATAGGCGAGAATGAATGAATGAATATGAATTGGCCTGCGTGGTCCAGCTTCGACCTCATCAGTTACCATGAGGTGAGAATGTGGTCAAACGCAGGTCGGGTACGACGCGGTTAGTTAATCCCAAACAAAAAATAATACTTAATCATTTTCGTTGTCAAGGACCCTATGTTTATTACTAACCCCTCCTCCCTCCCTCCTTGCTTAACCCTCGAAAGTTTTGACCTTGAAAATACATTATAAAAATTTAACATTAGGATATCGTATAATTTTATGAAGTTATAATATAACAATGTGTCCTACAAGAGCGTCCGTGGCACAGTGGCTAGGACGCCGGACTCCCAAGCGGGAGGTCCGGGTTCGAAACCATGCAGTGCAATGTACCAATGAGTTTTTCGTATTTTTCGATGACTTACGTACATTTACCGACGGCTCTAATGGTGCAGGAAAACATCGTAGGGAAACCTGCACACTGAGATGACCAGTGTGTAAAATGGGGTAGGCACAAAAGATCCTCAAGGGTCGAAGTGCCGCTAGGTTATTCCCGGCCCCCTATCATAAGATAAGATGTGTCCTGCCTGACCCTATCCCCTCCCCGCCACCAGATACCGCTACCCTGGCACTCAGGGGGTGCCTGAAAATCAGCGCCGCAGTGCTAAAAGCGCTATACGGCAACAGGCTGAGGCAGTCCCCTTTTTCCGGTGCTGCACGCCACTTTCATCAAACTTAATTACTTTTGCTTATTTATTTATGTTTGTAATATATTTGTTTAATATTATTTTTGTCTTCTGTACCTAGTTGTTGTTTGTGTGTATCGGAAATAAATAATCTTTCATTCTTTCTTTCTAAACATTCTGGAAGTACAGACCTGTCTGTTGGGGTTGTATTGGCAGTAATCAACAGCGATGACCATGTTCCCCAGGATTACCGTAAACACTGTCAATATCTCGAGCCCGTACCGGAACTGACTGTATGGGTGGATAGTAAACGGGTAGTGTTTGTAATGATGGTACTTCTCGGCACATAGAGCTGCGTATGATCTGCGACAAGGAAGGAAATAGAATAGAAAATCTTTATGTGATTAACACTTTACAACACAGTCACACAATAGACAAAAAAAACTGTGCTGCAATTGTGACAGTGGAATGGACGTCGTGTAAGTGATCCGATAACGCCGTCATATAACTTTATCAATATGCGAGTTGGAGACCTAACTCAGCATTTTGCTATAGTTAATGGGTCATTAATTATAAGACGCCAATTCCACTATGCCACGACATGTCAAGATTGTAGATAGTCCAATGTAAAACTTCAAAACCAGACTATTGAAAGGCATACTTAGCAAGCCACTAGCAGTCCTGGTTCTGACCGTGCCCAACGTTTCTTAACTTGCAAGATCTTTTTTGATCATACTCAAAACTGGGCTCGAAGCCCCATCAGCAGCCTACTCTAGTTGCTGGTGGACATAGGCCTCTTCCAGGGCGCGCCATTGAGCCCGATCTTCGACTCTTCTCATCCCGTCGCTGCCAGCCACCTTGCGCAGATCGTCGCTCTAGCAGGGGGGCGTCCCACCCTACGTTTGCCCAAACGCAGGCTCCACTCCAGAACTCGACTACCCCAGCGGTTGTCGGTTCTACGACAGATATAACCGGCCCACAGCTACTTCAGCTTGCTAATATTATGAGCTATGTCGATAACTTTTGTTCTATGCCGGATTTCCTCATTTAGGATCCACCAGAGATACTCCGAGCATAGCTCTTTCCATAGCACGCTGAGCAACTTTCAAGAATTACTCGGAGCCCCATGTGACATGATTCATGTCGTGATAGACGCAATGTAGATCTTACCTGTACAAATAACGGGCTCTAATGTCCCCTTTCTTGACTGTCATCAAGTCTAGGAAGTATTTCCTTGTCCGACTGCATTTCACGTGGTACTCAGTCAGCTTATTGCTGGGTAGCTTGCACTGGTGACCTTGGAAATATACGTGGTCGTCTTGCTTTACCTTCTCCGGTTTTTTTCGTCCCATTTCTTGAAGATTTTTTTAAAATCAATTCAATTATATTTTGAGTTCATGACTCCAGCTTAGTTTAAATTTAACTTTTCGATTGTTTGAAACCAAGCAAAATCGAGCTTTCAATAGGACAAGGATTTTTGACAATGCAATGTCAAGTTACAAAGCAGATAAAAAATAAAGTTTGTGAGAGTTTCGTTGAGCAAATATAAGTTAGTCGGGGTATTACCCTTGGTCTTAAAGAATAACTGTCTATAAACTTAGGATTTATAATACTTCCCATGAAATATCTCTAAATTCCATTCACAGATCAAAGAAATAATGTTTCTACGAAATGAGTAATGGGTTTTGATAAAAATCAAAATTGGCTATCAAAATTTAAAAACGAAACGTTGATACAAAAAGATCTTACCAACAGGCTTGTTTGCTATAGCTATACTATCTATCTTTTTGCATAGAAATCGAAACCAATTTTAGTACTTTCTTTCCTCATATCAATGATATCATTTAATATGCAGAAATCAGTGATGGCAGGTGCTTTCATTCATGGTTTAATGCGTGTGTGGTGTAAAACGATGTTACCGCCAAAAGTAAACATACCTGGTACATAATTTTAAACAATCTGCGTGGGTAAGTAGAAACATTTTAATTTATTTTTATTTTTTATAATTAATTCCAAATAATATTAATAATTAATTGTCTAAAAATAAGTAATTCTTTGGCTCTCTGTCGGAGGATAGGTATTTCAGCTGTCTTTTACCAATTTCCATGTAAGTATATTCGTCTTGCCCCTCTTCCAAACATCGGCACAGTATTTTGAGCAGAAGGTGGCAGAAAGTATTACGTCTTCAGTATTATCGATTAGAATTATCTTCCTGAAAAAAAATATGAAAGTATTATCCACCATGAGTTTGAGGCAAGGGTATCTCAGTGCAGAGTCAGACTGGGTACCACCCTTTTACCACAGAATAACTAATGCTTTTGTTTGTTTGTTTGTTTGTAGTCTCTTTATTGCACAGAAAAAAAAAATACACAGAAATTAAAAACATTAAAATATGTACAAAGGCGGGCTTATCCCGTAGGGATCTCTTCCAGCCAACCTTTGATTAAGGAGAGTAAAACTTACCTACTTACTTACTTAACTTATTAACTTACTTACTTTTCTTTACTTAACTTTATGCCGCAAAGCAGTTATGCTTGCATTGCTGTGCTTCGGTTTAAACGGTAAGAGAGCTAGTTCTGTTGAGTCTTGTTTTTTTTCCATTAACACACATAAGAGCCGTATTTGGTAACAATAGGGAACTTGCATGAATTTTAAAATTTAAAACTATGTGTTGCAGTCGATAGAATAGTACATAAAAAGATTAAATTGTGAGTAGTAATATTTATATATTTGTATTTATTGAGATATTTATTTAGCTTTTTAGTAGCGCGAAATGGAACGTAATTTCAAACACCTATCAGCATTGAGTGACGTCATAGGATTTCTCTACCCTAAATTTAGGGAATATTTTTACAAGTGAGGCGGAATTATCTGAATAAATATATATTATTATTATAAACTATTATTATTTTTATAAATTATATACCTATTATAACAATTATACATAACTGTATATAGAAATAACTGGCAGTAACGCTTACACGTATCCAAATCTGCATAAACTTTGATAAACTTCTAAGGAAAATATTTTTTGCAATTGGCAACTTTTGTAATTAAAACAACGAATCATTACGATTACACCCTAGTTATTGTTCTTAGGATTACACAAATACTGTAAATAGTTTTATTACTCTTGTAAATAACCAATATAAAAATAACCTCTAAAGCGAAAAATCTTTTGACAAGTTCAAGACTGTTCACAGCTCACGTTTGTTTACATAAAATCCAATTACGTCACTTGAGAAAATGAATGCGTTTTGGCGCGAAAATTGTATTATGGGTTTTTACAAAGCTATATCTCTTTAAATAAGCATATTAAAAATCTTTTGTGTTCAGTAAAGTTTCTCTTTTTCAAGTATCTTTCGATTAAAAACAAAAAAAAAACATGCAAGTTCCCTATTGCATTAGCTTTAAGTATTTGGGTTAGGTGCACATAGATCTATGTGATATATCTATATATCACAAACTTTAATTTTACCTTAAGGATGTTTGTTCCTCGATCTTTCAATGGTAAATAGAATTGGTTAAAGTAGTTTCTTTTTCATCTTTTTTCTCTTTATGTTTATGTTTTACTTACCCAAGGCAAAACTCGTAAAATACATAGTCGTATACAGGCTTCTTACAGCTAAGATTTTCACATCTCGTTACAGGTCCATTACAAAGGTCTTGTTTTAGAAAAGTTGGTAGAAAATTCAAATATTTCATAACTATATCAGTTGGAACGTAATATCGTTTCATATTGCTTTTATTTTTGTTATTAGCTAGATCTTCTCGCCTGACAGCTAAATTGTTTCCGTTTACATCTATTCCATTTTCATTGTCGATAACGAAGTCTCCTAAATTGTCTTCAAGATTGGTTACTGTGTTATTATTTTCAGAATCATGTTGTCTACCTCTGTTGTTGGAGAAAATACTGAAAGAATCTACAGAAATCTTTTTAGCAGCATCAGTAATCATTTGATAAAGCATTCTCTTGCACATTTCAAAGAGACTTGATGGTGATTCCATTTCAGTTTCGAGTACGACGTTATGTTGTGGTGGACAGTCTACATCGAATTCCCATTCTCTTGAATTTGTGTTTATTTGCAAACGGCAGCGATTGATTTTTGAAGTGTGTTGGTACTTTGGAATATTCAAGCATCTGAAAATAGAGCAAATTTCGTTACGAATTTGTATAATATATATAACTTATTAAGCGATCGCTCGCTGGTAGGAGAATTAGAGCATATGTTAAGAAAACTACTAAATGCGACCGACAAACCGTCATAAAACAGCTGTTGCGTGAAGTTTCCACTCTATAAAAGCTCGTAATATCCCTATGATATTTTAGTCATAGGAGGATATCATGAATTTCAAATTATACGGATGCCCTCATATAGGTTTATATTATATTGTAGCTTGACATTTACACATACGTAAAGTTTATGCGAGGCGTGCGCACGCGGCGGCGGGTCAATATCCATTGCTGGGCACGAAGGTAAAACATCAGCGAAAGAACATAATAACAAGCAACGTATGTCGATATTAATTCGCTCGCGCCATGCGAGCGTTGGCCCTTATCTATAAATTTTCCAACTTTCCCAGGATGCCAAGCCTACCTTGCCACTTTTTGAATTCCAAATTCAAGGTGGTATAACTTACAGAGTCAGTCTGCATGAGGGTACCACCTTTTTACCTATTTCTGCCGTAAAACAGCAATGCTTACACTGCTGTGTATTCCGTTTGAAGCGTAAGAGAGTCAGCCAGCCAATTATCGGTACATGAGGCACTCAATTTAAAGCAAGTCCTCAAGGTAGCAGAGCATCGAAATCCTCTAATAACATTAAAGGGGTGTCAGATGTCTGTGGGCACAGATGACTACTTGCCATCAGTTGACCCGTTTGCTTATCTGCTCTTCTTATACAATTTAAAATTAATCTTGCAATCCTGTAACCATGTAAATGATGTATAACGCACCCAATATTGAGGCTTCTGGTCTGCTGGTCCCGAAACATGTGGTACCACAGCGAGTAGGGAATAGTTCTCAACTGAGCATTCCTCCAGAACCTGAATTCGCAGTGATAGTAGTTGTACACCGGCCTTTGTGGTAACCATTGAAGTTTGTTGTCTGTAAACAAATTGTAGAATTAATGGCAAGAGAAAAAAAGTTTGCGAAGGGTATCTAAAACTATGGTACCGACAGTTAAACATAATTCCCGAGGCACGGAATGGGTACAAAGGAAAATTTGGTATCAACGGTCACCCATCTTGTTTTCAGCACGCCCCATACATTGCTTAACTTGCACGATAATTTTCTAACCATACTCGCGATTAGGCAAAAGCCCCTCTCAATACCTCTACGAGTGTATATTCTGTCAATGAAATAAGAATAGCATGAGATGAGAGATTCTCTATTGGATATGTCAATCACGCCGCGATAAAATAAAAAATATTTAGTTATGGAAAGTGAAACCCCTTTTCGGTTTATAGGTATTTTTTGTCACACCTCGTATGTAGTACATAGAGATTAGAGACTAGCCGTAAGTTGCAAAAAACGTCCTTAATGTTAAGGCTCTCTTAAGTCTCGTATCTGGAGTTATGGCGGAGAAAGGAATAACTTCACAGAAATCTGACTTAGTTGCGCCCTAAGGGTGAATTTCAAAATCCTTGGATAATATTGTAGGTACTTAGTTATTTTAATGAAACGTTTCTTGCATTGACGGTAAATTAATTGCTAGAAGATAAGCAAAAGCATTTGACTATTCTTGTTACGAATAACAATTACAAATTACTGTACACTAACGGTTCCAGTTAAAACTGAGGTTTACTATCAACCGTTGCGCCCCAGTTGCCGTTTAGTGATCGTAAAGTTAAGGAAGACAGTATGTTTAGTGGCACAGTAAAACGGTAGTTTGGGCGTCTGATAACAAACTATCCGTCATAAATCAGGATTTACGCTTCCTCATTGATTTGCTTTGACCTATTTTCATAGTCATGCAACTACTAGCTGTTAAATTCGTAATACAAAGTCATAAATCATCATCGGTTCTTTGTGAGATCCGAATACAATCATGGTGAAAGTTTCACTGAATAATAATTTATACTTATACTTACATTTATCTAACATTTCGCCTAATATTTCCCTTCGGATCTATGAAAATAGTAATAGGGCAATAGGATGTCAATGAATACGCAATAAAAATCGCGTGATTATGTACCGATGACTTATCACACAGATTTTGAAATGTTTTGCTTCCTTTCGCGGTTAAAACAAATACAAACCAAACCAAACCCAATCCTAACCTGTACACCAAACCTTACCCACCATAAAAGTAGTCTAAACTGTCCTAAATCAAAGGTTGGCTGGAATTGTTTTTTTTTATTTTCTGTCTATTTTTTTATGTACAATAAAGAGACCATAAACAAACAAACAAACAAATCATGTAAGAATTCCGTTTTAAATCAAATTAGGGGTGACAACACTGGATGAAAGAAAAACGTTCGTTCCTTCATGGATGACAAGTTAGTTGCTCAAAGCGTCCTAAGAATTGTCGTTTTCTCCATCAAAGCTTCAGAAAGCACTGCTATTGTAGGTACTTCAGGTGGGTACAATTTTAAGGAAGCTTAATTCATGCAATCATTATGACCAAAGGAAAGACTCTAAGCACTGTAGGTACTTGAGAAATAAAATTACAATCAATTACCACAAACCGATAGATACTGCAGCGATCTCAGCTCAGCCAACCTTAACGGGAGTTCACTCAGCTCATTCTCATCTAATATCAGGAATTTCAGTCCCTCCACCTCCCCCACCTCATCCGGGATATGTTTCAATCGATTCCCGCTGACATCGAGACACTTGAGACATCGCAACTTCGATATCTCTCTAGGCAGCTCTGTAATATCGTTACCGCATAAATACAGGCTCTCGAGATGTTCCAATCTGTAAATCTCACTAGGTATTCGCGATATTAGGTTCTCCTTCAGATAAATGTCGGTTATTTCGGATTCTTCTCCGTGTAGACGTTGGATCGGGAATTCGGTGAAGCCTCTGTAGTTCCAATGGAGAACTGTTGCAGGTATAAGTTCTCTGTAATTCATCTTTCGTATTTGAAGTGAAATAACTTTTATCGTTATTTTTGTTTTTCCTATTAGTTCGGCAGTTTTAGATTTGGCACTCAATTTTTTATCAGTTAACTTATCACAGTTTACACTAGAAAAGTTTTGGCTACTAATTTAGGTAAAGAAATACCAAAGTGTCTTCACATTGTCATGGTACCTACCAATAAATCACATTTATTTCTAGTTTATCGACAATAGTTTTCAATAAGCACGTGTCACTTCACTTAAAAAAATGTTTATCGAGTACATAATGTTATAAGGCGTGTTCCAAAATGTCAATAGGTATAAGACGAGCTTTCCTTATTCCCGTCTCAAGAAGACTGCGCCCCGAACGCGCTAAGCGCAAGTGAATTATTTTTAAAACTATAACAAGGTCTTGCTGTGAGAATTTTCATCTAAATCATTTAACTTTTAATGTTGAACCAATAAAAATGCTAGGTACTTATCCCATTACATTTCTAAAAATATTATTTTAAATATAAATTATTTAGGCATGTATAATGTATTCTTTCTTTTCTTAGTTTCTTCTTCCTTAATACTTCAGGGACGGGTGAAAACGTATAGTGAATGTGGGATGCCACCTTACTAGGTGGAGTGATCTTATCTCATCTTATGATAGGGGGCCGGGAATAACCCCGTGGCACTTCGACCCTTGAGGATCTTTTGTGCCTACCCCATTTACACACTGGTCATCCCAGTGTGCAGAATTCCTCACGGTGTTTTCCTACACCGTTGAGCAGTCGGTAAATGTACGTAAGTCTTACATAAATACGATTGACTCATTGGTACATGGCACTGCATGGTTTCGAACCCGGACCTCCCGCATGGGAATCCGGTGTCCTAGCCACTGTGCCATTGATGCTCTAGGTGGAGTGTTAATCGCCGCAATGGTGGCTTGCAGAGCCTGGATGTTCTCATCGAACCGAAGTTACGGCTCAATGGCCTGGGAAAGGCTGCTGATGTTGATGTTGTGATACCTACCCAGAAATCTGCTTATATAAATAGGTACATACATACATAACTCTCACGTCCATAATCCCCGAGGGGGTAGATTGAACGGAACCACTTTTAATCTTAGGTAGTTCCCACTTTTCGCCGTAAGATTTGGTGGACAAACGTGATAGATACTAGGTTGTCTACTAGGTGTAGAAATGTATCCACTATAGTCGTCTCGTATATTATACAACACCCACGGGAACAGTTGGTGTGGTGCTATTCTTTAAGGCCGGCACCATAAGGCACAGAAATCTACTTGTGATATCCGAAAATCAGACCCGGAATCCACTTAATGCAGACGCCTTAGCCGACTCAGTTCTAGAACATGTTTCCCGTAATCAATCTACATTATGTCACGTTTCAACCTTGGTGTGGCTATTCCGACTTTCCTGACACAAATAGAATAATCCTCTTAGCTTGGCCTAGTCCGTGGAAAACGACATGACATGTGTACTAATTAGTTGACTGGGGTGTATTACTTATTAAAGAAATTATGTACCAGTAGATACTGGAAAATGTTTTTTCGCGGCGCAGTCTATTTCAACATTTGGGAAGAGCAACTACAGGAAACTGATGTTTTATTCGATTTGTTCCTTATTTGCGAACAATTCAATGTTTCTATATCTAATGGGAGTCCAAGGTTTTGGGTCATGAGTTGATAATATTATACCTACTTATGTCCAAACGATAATACACATAGCTTCTGTTAGGTAGGGTAGGGCGGGTCTAGTTGAGCATAGGGGTTAACTCGAAAACTAAGCATCGCACGACAACACTTCAAATGACGGAAAGAGTGGTATAAAGGAGGGGAACACATCTCGTGACCGCTGGTTGCTGCACGGTGACCGAGCGAGGAGCTCTTTGTTTATTTTTTGATCAAAAAGTAACAAATAACTTCCTTGACATTTTTAGTCTGGACTCATATGATAATAGCTATCTACGATTACGTAATTGTTAAAATTTTACGTATTTATTGAGGCTTCGATTACACATTGTTGTCTACTCCCAAGTCTTAACATTTTTACATTTACTTGTATTATGGAAAGTCTGGGTCGGGGTTAGTTGAGCAGGTGTTGCTCAATTTGTCCCACTAGGTATTTTCACTATATATATTTATTTCACTCCGGTTTAGGATGCGGACATAATCAATTAATATTTTATCTCATAATTAATACTATTGAAAGATAACTTTAGGTACAAAGAGCGTAAAATTATCAAAATATTCAGAATAAATTCATTCATGGATTTTTACAGTGTAGATATGAAATAAATCTGAGGAACTGTTTATATGATAGATTAAGTGAAAAATTGCTCAACTAGCCCCATTACCAATCCAAACAATTCATTTCTATGGATTATAGTCCATCAAATCTATCACAAATCTAACATACAGATGAAAAACAGTAGAACAATAAACACAAACACCAGAGTTTTTCTCGCCACAAACCAATAATTTCAAGAGCGATATCTTCAACTCTGGGTCATTCTGGCGACTGTCCAAATCTGGCCACGTGCGCCTCGCCAGGTCGAGGGCAGTGTCACAGTGTAAAAAGCTTGCAGTGATCCGTCGTCTTTGGATGTTGACGGGATTGCATCAGCGCGCGGTCTGGCAGTTGTGAGGAAACTGAGTAAAATATCGCCAATTCGCGAAATATCTCCACCTCGTTAGTGGTTGTGTTTCGACAGGGTACCTACCTAAAAAGGATTTCTTCAAAAACTTACGTATTACATTTACTGACTGCTCTAACGGCGAAAGAAAACATTGTGAGGAATCCTACACTCACAGTTGTTATACGTGAGTAAATCCATAGAATGACCATGACCCTAATCAATGAGGAATACGACTTAGAAGAATATAGGTGGTGGTACCTGCTTACTATTTACCACCAGCGGAACTGTCTTCCCTATTTATAAAAATAATAATTACAAAAGCGCTAACCGCTATCTCGTTATCTGTCGTTATCGAAATTGGAATTACCGTTCTCGTGCGATATCCTGCGAGAAAGCTCTGTATTAGAGATTTTCTTTCTTAATACATGCGTTCGTTGAACGACTAAAAATAGGTAATTCTTTAGGCTGTGACAGTATACCCACACAATACTAACGCGAATGCATTCGATTATGATCTTTATGCCAGTCGTACTAAGAATAGTTTAACTGTAAATATAACTTAGGCGACTATACATTCGCAACGTGTCGCCGTTTCAGTTTCATAAATAATCCCACACGATTGAGATAAAAAGTTTGGCTTTTAAAAACGCGAGAACATTTTTATTATTTATAGAGAGCTTCAGTAGCGTAACGTAATGTCTCCAAATATGAAAAGTCGATAGTACTAATTCTATACTTGTTCGAAGCGAGACTTGCATACTTATCTACGGTTGTTTTTTTATTGGAAAGGGGTGACGAAGGGATTGTCTAACATATTGTCAAGTAGGGCAAA
Source organism: Hofmannophila pseudospretella (assembly GCA_947369225.1). Taxonomy (NCBI): domain Eukaryota; kingdom Metazoa; phylum Arthropoda; class Insecta; order Lepidoptera; family Oecophoridae; genus Hofmannophila; species Hofmannophila pseudospretella. The sequence continues at coordinate 4,486,995 of OX376324.1, forward strand.
TGCGAGTGCCATAAATAAAATTACATTTCTACACTATACCACTACTTACTCTTTAACAATTCAGGATTGGTATTTATTGTATGTATTAAGCATATATTAGACTATTGTTCCAAGTAATTACATATAACAAAATCACTACGTCAACTTGTTGAATACCGAAACCAAGTACCTTGACGATTTATTACATTTACCCGGTTAAAAGGGGCAAATGTGATATTATTGTGTTATTTCTTAGCAGTGTCGATAGACTCAAATGTGGGTAAAAGTAAAAAAATACGCAAATTTACTTTATCTTTCTTTCTTTTGTTAATAATTTGTTCGTCGGTAAAACAGCTTCGATAGGTGGTTTCCTTGTTGTTCAAAGAGTACATAAAACAATATCAGACATGGCAACACTAGTTTCTCAAAGACAAAGTCAGCAACACACATTATTACTTTTACCCCGCTATTGCAATTACCCCACTGGAGTCTACTTCATAGTTTTTGTCAATTTATTTTATTTTATTTTATTTGGGTAGCTTACAGCCTTATTTACACGTTACTTATACATATAAAAACAAAAGCCATTTATAAGCTTCCACAGTTAATGTAAAATTAATAATAAAACAACTCTTAATCTAGCTACCATGTAGGTACTTCAGATAGGCAGAGGAAAATTCGTTAGTAAGTAAGGATTTTACGGAATCAGGACTACTATTGAAAAGATCTATAGTAGGGTTGTTGCTTACCTGGTTAAATGCTGCACAACCCGATACCATCAAACCCCATAAGGCAAAAGATTGACCAACGCTCATGAAGCTGGATGGGCACATACAGCAGCTGAAGGGGAGTCGAACTTTGCGAAGAAGGGTTTCGAATTCCGCAAAGATCCGCGTTCGAGTGGCAGCCACGCGGGAGGGCCGTTCACATCAAGGACCAAAATTAATTACCTTAAATAGGTCTAAGTAGAAATGGGTCATTGAATTTTTTCCGTTTAAGGAATAGATAATTTTCATTAATTTCTTCTTTATTTTTCCAAAAAGTCTGCAAAACATTTTCTTCTTCATCCGAAACGCATACCTACCTACGCAAAGTTTCCATTATTAGATATAATGAATGGGTCAACATTTTTCTTTATATAGTAAAATTATATTTTTCTGAAAATTTCCCATCTTTAAGATCTAGGTTTATGAAAAAACTAATTTGTATCTTTGTAATGTCATTTAATTAAAATTGACAATTTTTACATTAAATACTTATATGTTATATATAATAGAGAAAGGGCCGAGGTAAAAATATCGCATAAAAGATTAACTGTGATTATCCTATCAGATAACTATCAGACTTATTTAGCACACTATAGGATCAGACTTTTGATATATTTTCAAATAAAGCGCTTTGTAATAAAGCGGTGTCCGAATGGAGTAGAAAGTGATAATTTGGCCGTCCATTTCGTTTGAGCTACATTGCCGCTCGATTATTAACTTATGGTCGTAAGAGATCATTCAAACAAGCAATGTACGGTAAAAAGATGGAGATTTGAATTTATAAATCCTTATATACTAAACCTCGGACACATCTTTATTTACAGAAGTAAAGATAAGTTTCAAGACTTCTATTTATTACAAATTCAAACTACTTTTATATTGATACGATATCCTTTCAAAGTACAATCAGACCTAAAATCAGTGTGTTTATCAAATTATGTATAGGTGTATATATTTCATACAAATTGCCTAAATACCTACTACATATACCTATAGGTACTTATATTAATAGAAAAACGACTAGATAGATTTTTTCACATAGAGTATAAATAAATTCTATGTTATAAAAACACATCAAAAAGAGATCATTAAAATTTAGATAGTCTTAAATACCAACCATCACATCCACCTATCTACTCGTAATTCCATAGAAATAGGACTTATCAAGCATAGAAATAAATAATAATGATAAAGAGGTTTTTGTATTTGATTACAAATACTAACTGAATAATCATAATAAAATATTAGTTCCTAATTTTTTATTTTACCCGGTTTTCTATTCTTGATACAACCTATTTCTATGAACAAATTTAAATTTTATAAACTTAACGTTAGGAACAAATAATTCTAAATGCCCGAAAGTAAAATCTTAGGACCACAGAAATCGTACTAGGAGTCCTAGTACTAGCGCCCAAGGGAGAATTAATTTTTTTTTGCTTAGAATTTATTCTTATCTAGGTATATGTGACTTGCATACTGTAACCAAATCACATTATAGGTCTCTATCGATAAGTTTGATCACAATAAAGGGTTACTTAATAAGCAGGATTTTCCTATTTTATTACGTATAAGTACGTGTATGTACGATAAACTTCATTAGACTTTGACATGATTTGAGGGTAGTGCCCCACCTTGTGACCACTAATTGAACTGATTGGTAGTTGGTAGGTATACTCATTATTATTTTAAGTGCAGCCGTCAAAGATTACTCCTCAATCTTAGCTTCCAAATATAAATTAATATGTATTTAAAATCTCCGTATGATCCTAACTCGGCGCCCTTTTCCATCGCCCTCGTCATCGCTGTCGAAGGAAGGTTGCCTGTGTCCCAGCATTAGGGCCTGCACATCAGGGTTGAGGGGCAGCGCAGGAAACGAAGACCGCCGCACCATCGGCACTGGGCGAGCTCCTGGAGGATATGAAGAATGATGCTTGTATTATCAAAATGGACGTTTTGGGAAGTGAATCTTTTGCATTCAAACGGACTCAAACATCGTTCTTTCTTTCAACGTCTGTAGAAAATTCTAACCACCAGATTTTGGAAGGGTTGCGAAATATCGGGGCACGGTAGGAATACGTACAATTCGTGCACTGAGTTGTCTTACCCCTTGACACTGTTACGTTAGCTAGGGTTGAGGGGGTCACCGGTCAGATATCTTAGGGCACAGACTGTACAGAGGGTCAAGAAATACAGACATAGGTAGGTACATATTGTGGCATTGGACAAAGGTAGGGTGAGTTAAAGCGCGATCTTTCTTCCAAGGGTTAAGATGTGGAATAAAAGTACAGACAACAGCTATATAGGTACCTATCTATTTGATAGACATACATAGGTATATGATTCTGGATTTAGGGTACCTAAATACAAACGAGTGACAATAAGTTTTTGTTAAAGTAATATTTGTACAAGTAAAAATAGTTCTTCAACAAAACCACAAAAAATATCAAATACGCAAGTCTATTGCCACACATCACTAAAATATAAAAACTTCATGAGGAATTTTGTTACTACGATATACGAGTAGCACAGGGATTTTGTCAACGACCCCCATAATGCCTTTGATTAACCATTTGGAAAATAATCACGTGATCACTCGACTGTGAATCTAATTGATAAGCAATTTAGTATGTACCTATGTATGTATGGATGCCGGTAATAAACGTAGACGGAGACGCGAATTTACTGCTAACATAATTTAATAAAAGATATCATTAGACTACAACTGACATATCTATCATTTTGACTGTAGAGGAAGCAATAGAAGCGTGCCAAGACAGAGATTCGTGGCGCTCCGTTCTCTTTGCCTACCCCGCAAGGGATATAGCTTGAAGATAGACTACAAGGAATAAGTTGTTTTTAGTTTGCAGATTATAAAAATACGTATAAGTAGATCTTTATTTCTGGACGTAATAAAACAAGAATGTTTGCCTTAATTCTACAATAAAATACATGTAAATTCTATATATAAAGTGCAGGCTATCTACATTCTAGCTACAAGAAGTGTGAAATACTGATTACCTGCAAATATTTTTCAGTCGTCAGACAGACCTTGTTAAGGAACAGAGAATTGAAAACAATGATAGGAAAGACAGAATACATCTTGAAAATATGAAAAAGATAAACATGTGAAATTTTAACAATAACATTCATTGAATTGTTGGTACAATTTCTAAGTGAAAAGATTGGCACATCATAATCAAACGCGTTTTGTAAAATTCGTGAATGCAAACATCAACACAACGCAAAGGAAAATCATAACATCAGAAATAGATAAGAAAGATAGCTACTGTTTTGACAATTATTTCATTGTATTACGTAAAATAAATGTTATTTTTGATAAATGATATATTGTACAACAATATACTTTGGTCAAATAGGTACCTACCCAGCTGTGAGAAGCTATAAACCGTATTCATATGAACGGAAAACCATTGATTACCGACCACTTATCTGTGATGTGCTATTATTCTATGTTACTTAGACATGACATTGAGGCACTGAACATAGAAAAGCATGAACAAAATCAAATCAGCACTGAATTCTTGTGCGATGGTAGGACAAACAAAGTTATCCAAAAAATATTTTGGTCTCAGTGCCTATTTAAATGAAGACATTGAATAAGTAGGATATTTTTTTGTTAAAATTGAAAACATACCAAAGAGCTTTGCAACAGATTGCCTCTTCACTAGTTTTGCTTCTGGAGTTGCAGCGTCTCCAATCGATGCAGGCGCAGAACTTTCCTTATGAATTTTTCTGTCACTCAGATACGAATTCGTCGAATCCCCCCTTGTGTATGGTTTACTCTGGCGTCGACTCTTCTTATCTTCATCAGAATTAGACACAGATTCTGCAATCTGGAACAACTGGAGACCAAACTTGCTTGATTCTCTTCGAATGCTCTTTTTATTTGCAAACTCCGATAATGATTGTCTTCTTTCTCCCTCTGGATTAAGCTTCAGTCTGGCTCTTTCTTCTTCTTTAACTTTGAGCACATCTAACACGGCATTTAAAGCTAATATGACTAGAAATACAGTAATGCCAATTACAGTAATTGCATTGTTATCTGATTCCATTTCTTCTTGTTTGGCTTCTTTGCACTTCGTAGGTTTTTCTGTAAAGACTTCTAGGATGCTACAGGCATTTTTAAAGTATAATGGAATGACTTTTGTTTTCATTTCATGCTTGATTTCTTGTGTAATATGTTCTTGAACGAGCTCTGGTTGTGTTGGTACTTCAGGTTGTATTGTTTGATTTTCCGTATTAATATCTTCATCGACGCTTCCTCTCATGAACCACATATGAACACTGTACAAGCAGTAAATGATCACGGAGACTATGAAAAATACAATCTTACGTTCGTTCATGTTTACATCGCAAAAACACTGGTTTGTTTTGACAGGGAGCCGGGCGTGCGTGTATTTCTATTCGCGTACCGAATGAATTTGCTGTCCAATCTTAAAACCTTGCATTTGATTTAGGAATTTTTGGTTTTATAGTGGTCTGTCTCAGGATTTCGCGTATTTTTTATTTTTTACGTAGTGACTGACCGTGTTGCGTCGAGTCTTGTTTTATGTGAGGTGGGTACTGCTCTTTGCGCATGTGCGGGAATTCTGTTAGCTGGGTCGTCGAGGGCCGGTATCGCTGTAGTTGCTACCGTACTTACGTACAGCTTTCTCGTGTCATTTTTCATCGAATGTAAACCTTATTACATTCGCATAAAGTACAGCGAGCTCGTTTACAAAGAACTTAGATGTCGTGAAACTTTTGACACTTGTTCTAAAGCATAATCCATGACCGATATAAATCTGTATTAGTTCATATCTATATAATAATGTAGATGTACTTAAAGGGTTGAATTTTATTTATTTTTGTTATCGATGTCTGGTGGACTAGACCGGTTATGTTATCAAATTCATTTGTTGAATAGATGAGTGCCTGCACCTACTGTATGATTGATTACTGATAACATTTCATTTCAATATAAACTCGTATCTTCTTATCGATCCAGTAGGTATTACTGAATAAGCGTAGTGTTACGTCAGTTGCGGCTTATCGTGGGTTTGCGACTAATTTGAAGTATGTTTAGGGAAATAATTTTCCTAACATAATTATTATGTTTGGGTCCTCCTAAGTTAGGAGGCCATAACGCTGCTTAAGCTGTCCGTAAGATTAGGTAAGCAACAGCTAAGTAACTCGGTACAAATTTTGCATTATGATCAGATTTTAATTAATTCATTCATTCAGATTGCCGTCATCGTCGGTGGCCTATTGCATCTTGAGAGATGATTTAAGCAGAGCTGTGTCGACATCTTCATTCATGACTGAAAAGTCCAATGCGGGAGCGACATGACCTTCCGCACGATCGGGGTTTGTAGGTGCAGGAGTTGAGTTATCTCTGCGTCTTTGGCTTCGTTTCTCGGCTAGTGACTTGAACCAGATGGTGTCGTGTGAAGTACGATCCTCATGTAGCAGTCGCCTCCAGGGGTCTCTATCGGCGGCAAGATCTTCCCAATGCCCTCCGTCGATTCCGAACGAGACCATGTCGCGTTTTGCGCAGTCTCGAAAACAAAGCAGCCCCAGTTAAACAAAGCTTTAGATCAGATTGTATAAAACGCAAAATGTCTATTGGAATTATTAATGTCTAATAGGGAATATTTTTAAATGCAAACTTTTGTCAATTGTTATTGAAAGTGACTGAGATGCAGTGCAAGTGATGCATACAGGATGCTTATACTGCCCTAAAAATACAACAATGAAATAAATTAAAATAACGATACTCAGCGCCATCTCGTTTGCACTTCCTTTAAAACCAACCAGACGGGTTTGAGATACGAAATCGAACAATTTTAATTTTAGAAGCACTTTAGGAGATGGCGCTAAAGTGATAATGGATATGATCCGTTGACTGATCGTACGATAAAGTTATTTGGAATTTTGATTTTATTGGGATCAACATTATCGGTAGGTATGTTAAAATTAGGGATGTTACGGATGTGGTTTTACCGAAACCGGAGTCGAGACCGAAGGTTTTAAATTTGATTTATCGGAGTCGGAACCAGAGTCGAAACTGGATTCAGAACCGTAGTTGGAGGCGGAGGTAGAAGAGAGATGTTCAGAAGAAGTTCAACTTATAAACCGTTTTTTAAATTTTATAGGTTATCTGGCCAATTTTTTTTAATGATGACGTTTGCGGAAATAAAACATGTTCATTTAGAGAGTAGTGTAGGAATACATTGATAATAATACATAAATGTATTCCTACACTATTTAATAAAATATAGATTTTTGAATATGTTTGCTCACAAATCTTCGGTATAACCTCCGATTCAAAATTATCGGAGCCGAAGTCGGAATCGGAGGTGTAAAATCAATCGGAAGTTCCGACCTTTCAGAGTCGGAGTCGAAGTTCCGTAACATCCCTAGTTAAAATACTCGTAGACTGTTGATCTATGTAAGTAGGTACTCGGAAATATTATAATACATAAATATTATAAGATATATTATATTCATAGGATTAAAGCGTAGTCAGTCAATTATTTTGCCGAATCATTTATTGAAGAATTTCATGAAAATACTGTAAACGTTTCAATTTTCCATACAAAAACGGTCATTACAAGTACTTACTAGGCCCATTTCTTTGACCATAATTTCATAGGACACCCATTATTTATTACCGATTCTAAATCACTAAGTGCAAGTGAACAATAATAATGTTTTATTAACAGCCTGTACTTTTGTGCCTTAAGACAAAAAGCAATTTCTTTATCACTTACCGTACTAAAGGGTGAGCGATGTAATTAAATTCCCCATTTCCCTATTTGCCCACCATCTGGGCGGGAAATTAAACTGCACACGACGACGACGTCTATATTTGCGGGTGAAATTATTGAGCTTACGTGCTTTGCCTTTTACAGCCTTTGGTGTTGGAAACTGTAAACAAAACTTTTGTTATACTCACTGATCTGTAACATCTACTCCATAGACACAGAATATATATTACAGGTCAGTGGTTATACTTCTCAGATGAATATTTCTTTAGTACACTTAGTTATCCTCATTCTATGACCAAACCATATTAAGCGGACATAAGGTTTAGGTTTAATCGATGAAATTTGACCGATGGTATACTTTAGCTAGCTAGCTTGACCGTACAGTCGATCACAAGGTATAGTATAGTATCTGTCAAAAACTTTCGATTAAATCTCAACCTTATGCCTATGCAATATGATACATTTCAGATGCTCAAATTTTGATGGTTTGGGTAGGTTGACCTGTGGTCGACTGTACTAGTACTTAAAAATATTAGAATCCCTATACACAGTTTTATAATATCAAAGAAGTTTTAATACAATAATTAGATACTTCATGTTATAAAAGTTTTTTGAAAAAGTTGGTTAAATATTGAAAAGGTGCATTAGTTAAACCAGGATTACGTTGTTTCAAGATACGATACATATAGAGAGGTACGATAATGGCTTCGATTCCGGGGTGGCTGCTAAATCTAAATGAAACGCTCACGCGTGACAGTACACAATCACACAATCACTACACAATCAATCATCAATCAGTCACTCCACAATCAATCATCAATCAGTAACTCCACAATCAATCATCAATCAGTCACTCGTACACAATCTGTAGTATACGAGTGATCGTATACTACAGATTGTGTACGATTGAACGGGACGCATTAGCGAATATCGCAAATTTTGGCGGCCACCCCGGAATTAATGCCAGTGTCTTGGCTTTTATCTACGTTTCTTGGGTCTAATGCTATGACTTCTTTATTCGTTGGTCTAATGTAGAAAACCATAGCATGTTATTTCAAAGAAAGCGATATACTTCATACGAAGAAAAGTTTATCTGTCCTATTTACAGAAATACGAATAGGAAACAAAAAAGTGTAACGCAACTTATTATTTTATTCTAGTGAGGACATTTAGTTGAGCGTCCTTGGCCTAGTGGCTAGGACACCGGACTCCCATGCGAGAGGTCCGGGTTCGAAACCGTGCAGTACCATGTAGGTACCAATGAGTTTTTTCATATTTTTCGAAGACTTACGTACATTTACTGACTGCTCTACCGGTGAAGGAAAAATCGTGAGGAAACCTACACACCAGTGGGTAAAATGGGGTAGGCACAAAATATCCTCAAGGGTCGAAGTGCCGCTGGGGTTATTCCCGGCCCCCTATCATAAGGACATTTAGTTACCTACATACCTATGATTTGAAACTGTTTCAATATTTTTGAATATTTCCAAATTGCATTCCTGTTAAGGCAACCTGTTACGATCCAGAAAGATTTCCATTTCGCGCTTCGTCGCATTTGGCTGCGCATTAAAATATGCAACGGCCTTATTCCGGAACGCTATACAGAAATTGCGATTTAGGTGTACAAGGTTTAGTAGCCCAACTAGCTAGGGTCCAAAAAATTACTTTAAGATTAGAAACCGCTTAGTACCTCGTACTATGACTATCCTTAGCTAATGGTCCTAAGCTGCTTCCTAAGGACATATCCAGAGGAACCTTTAGTAAGTGCGGGCTATTTTTTTAAGTTCAATTTGTGTTTCTTATCTTATGGTACCCCTATCATAAGACAGGAAGCCAGGAATAATCCCAGCGGCACTTCGACCTTTTGTGCCTATCCCATTTTACCACTCTGGTCGTCTCAGTGTACAGGTTTCCTCACGATGTTTTCCTTCACCGTTAGAGCAGTCGGTAAATATACGTAAGTCTTCTAAAATACGAAAAACTCATTGGTACACGGCACTGCACGGTTGCACGAACCCGGACCTCCCGCATGGGCGTTAGGTGTCTAGCCACTGTGCTACCGACGCTCGACTTGTGTTATTATGACCATGATTTCTAGATCACTTTACTGCTTATATTATATAATCTTTATAGTAAGCATTAATTCTTTTCCTCGACCTGAACCGGCTGAGACCCTGTTTTTCCGTGGCTTGCTTTATTGTAATTCTGCTATCGCGGCATATTTCGCCGGCTTCATTTCTGTATAAATTTAAAATATAATTATACTTATAATGTCTTCATATGAGGCGATGTAAGTAAGTGATATCTTGCTTACCGCTATACGCAACCCTTTTTAACCCCCGACCGAAGAATGTGTCTTATAAGTCATAACTATAAGTTTGACGCGTTTGTCTGACTGTATGTATGCTTGTCTGTTGCATCATAACTGATGGTCCTGATTTTTTATGTAACAGAACATTTTGACGAGAGTGTTCTTAGCTATGTATAATAAGTGGTTTCCAAGATCTTGACAATCTTTGATGTCAGGCTCAAATTCGATGGGATTACCCCATCGAATTTGAGTTCAAATGTTTACGACCATGGTGTCCACATCGGGAACCTGATGATGACTAGGAACAAGTAAAGGGATCTCCACAATGGTGGTGGGGGGGGGAGTAGTTTAGAGTTATGTACAGTACGCGACAGCCCGGGAGTGCGGGTCTGAATATTGGCATGAATCGCATTTCAGTAAAGCCGCCGCGCTGTATAGAGGACATGCCCCGCTCTCTCGCTCTTCTATACCCCTCTAACACCTAAAAACATGTACTGAATCGCGACTCGTGTCTATATTCAGATCCGCACTCCCGGGCTGTCGCGTACTGTAGATTATGCAATAATAGTTAGATGTTGTACCCAACTTTGCAAGGTAATTTAAAACCAACTAGGTTCAGAATAGTACCTGACAATCGCAACGTTTGCACCTGTCGCACTCTAATGTAGGATAACGAAATACGGAATTCCGATATTACATTCCAAATATTACGGTCATTACCTCTACAGGGTGTAAAATAGTAATAGTAACTTTCATTTTATAGCTTTTCCCATCTTGTTATCTAGTAAGCTATGTGGTAGATTCCAAAAAAGTTTATGCCAAAGATTTTGAAATTCACCATAGAGGGCGCTACCAGTTCGATTTCTGGGATGTATACTTATTGCGTTATTTGACATTTAATATGTTGAGCGCGCAAACTTAAAAGTCATCCTTATTAATGGATCTTATGTAACTTTTTGTATTTAAAATTATTCTGTTTCGTTATCATATTATTATAATTAATCTAATGAGATGTCCAAGACTGTAGACATAAATGTCTAACCCCCCCCCCCCCCCCCCCCCCCCCCACGACACCTCGGCTTTCTCTCCCCCAATCCGTAATCTCAAGTGAAAACCCCCTCCTAAATTATTGCCGGCCCTGGACACAAAATATAAAGATATGAAGCAGATTTAAAGGTGATTCCTATCAGTTTATCCCCTTGGAGATTATGGACGTGAGAGTTTATGTATGAGTAAGTATGTATGTTATGGAGGAGTCCAAATATTGCTACTTTTAGATGAAAGGCTGCGCTCTTAGATGAAAGACTGCGCTCTTAGATGAAAGACTGCGCTCTTAGATGAAAGACTGCGCTCTTAGATGAAAGACTGCGCTCTTAGATGAAAGACTGCACTCTTAGATAAAAGACTGCGCTCTTAGATGAAAGACTGCGTTGAACTAATCGTCTGACTAAGCCGCCTATAGGCCTTTTTAGAGATCCGTACTCCGAATGGAAAAAAAATACCCTGCTGTCGCTCCTTCATCCGTCTATCACGTCCTTCTAATTTATAAACTGAACAAGAAATAGACTTAATATATCATGTCAGTATATTCCCTTGACCTAAATTCGAATAGGTACTTATCGAATTTATGTAGAATTGTTTTAGAGGGGATTTCATACAAGTAGGTAAAGGGGGTTGATGAAAACGCTACATACATTATTGCATATATTCTCTATTTAAACAACAAATATTAAACTTGATACTTGTACATGATTAGACTTAAATATATCACGGTAATTTAATACCTGAAGATGTGTAAACGAAACCGGTCGTAATTAATAAAATACAATTTAAAAACCGTGAAACAGTATATTATTTAAGTCTAATCATGTACTACAAGTTTCACCAAGTACCAAAAACCGCAAGTGTTAACCATTGATACACTGAGGAGCTCGTAGGCTAGTTGCGAGCACGGTCCGAAAGTGATCGTGCAGGTTAAGCGACGTTGGCGCGGTCGGTACCTGGATGGGTGGTCACCAATCCAGGTACCGACCGCGTGGCATATTTCATCTGAGCTCCTCCGTGCCTCGGAAAGCACGATAAGCAGTCGGTCCCGTGGCCACTAACCAAACGATAAGCATTTGTAACCGTAACCGTAACCAGTAATAGTAACCTTTTTCATATCTTCACACTACACTGTCGCTAATCTCTTTAATGTCCAATTAACTTCAGAGGTTGCCTGGAAGAGAGCGCTTTAAGCGATAAGGCCGCCTTTGTACATATCGTGCTTATTTATCCCTGTAGTTTTACTTTTCCTGATTTTGTGTACAATAAAGTGTTTCTATCTATCCATCTATCAATTGATACACTTGTAATAGTTTGTAAGTTTTAAACAAAACTAAAGATCAAAACTTAAAAAATCGACACAGATATATAGATTCCCTATAGACACAGATCGTGGCCTGACTCGCATTTGGCCGGTTTTTTCGTTTTTTTTCTAACTCCGGTACCGATATCGGTATTTTCCTGCTGTATCAATGATTCACTGAATAGGCAATTTGGCTGAGGGGAGTTTTTCCAAAGCGCCGAACGCATGCCTAATGAACCTGAATGCCTTTGTGATGAGATACGCCGTTATAATTTACATTTTCGACCTTATTCTTTGGAGATGTAACACCTGGGAATTTTCAAAGATTACTTGCCTGTGCTTATATTGAAAAAAAAAGTTCAAAATTTTAAATTACGAATTCAGAATTAATCTTTAATCATTGGACCGGGAAAACAAATTGGTAAGCGCAGTTTGACTCAATTACAGAATTCTTCGTTTCATAATCCTACAACATATCTTCTTCTTGAGGTTAAATCTCCAATTATGTTGACTTGGCAGCCCATGGAGATTTTTCTTGTGTCTCACGATAGTCCATGATGCCAGCCCAATGTTATGTTAGCTAAGATTTCATTCATGCAGCCGAATTTTCTATTTCCCATAGACTTTATCATTAAATATTGTACAAAAAAAAGTACACTGTGTAACTAGTGGGAAAGAGCCACATTGTGGCAGTGAGTGTGTTTTTACTCATTAGTTCCACAGAATAAATTAGAGGTATTTCCCATTAGTTATGTTGTGATATTCGATTTATTCCGGATTGGTCCGCTAAATTTTATGTCGCCAAAGAAAGTGATATCATTTGTAAACATTATTTTTAAAAAATCGGAAATATACCTAATACTTTTATAAATCACAGTCATAATAGAGGTGATAAAACGAACGACAATTTGAATTTTATCGATATCTCTTATCGATAAACTATTCCCCATCTTATCGTTTGCTACGGAAATCACCGTGAATAGCCAATCGAGAATAGAGTCAGGCTTTTTCTCCCCCGTTTGAATTTGAACGGGCTTAATGAGGGGGAATTTGGGTTTGATGTAAAGCCACTCAATTACGTTTCTATTGAATTCATTCGGTGTTATTTTCACGACTAATGAATTTATTTTAGCATATTATAAGTAGCTAAATAGAATAAAATAGTGGAATTCCAAACTAGCTTGGATAAAAGAAAAAAAATTAGGGGCGGGAGTTCGTTGCTTCATGCAAAATTGTGTTTAACGAGCTTCCAGCTTAAGTTTCTGCAATTCGCGATAGATGTCGCTGCATCTAACAGGAATGTCAAAGTGACAGAAGAGTTGTTTTGACATAATGTTTTTTCATTGCATAGTAGGTAGCTTTTTGTTAAAATATAGAAATTCATCGAATTCATCATTTCCCAATGATACTCTTAAAACAAGAACTATCAGCAAATAACAAATAATTAATATCGACGATCAAATAATAAAAAAAGATATTTTTTTTAACTTTTTTTAACAAATTTTATGGCCTAGGTACCCATGTTTTGGCACATTTTGACATTCCAGTATACAATCAGCGCCATCTGTTGAGTTGATTGGAAGCTGTCGGAAAATCCCTCATTGAAAAGAATGCCAACAAAAATATGGGTGAATCTCCACCAGAGCCAAGTTAAGCTAGGGGGAAAACGCACCAATATAGGATTCCTTCATTAACATATCGAATAATTGATTGATTTTGATCTTAATCCAATTATGTATAACATAAGTTAAATTGTTTTACAGGCTGCGATCGCCTCTGGAAAAACATTTAAAAAATATGGTGTATGATTTGTTTAAACATGATTAACATAACAAAATACATCGCATTACAAGAATTAATTAATTATTTTCATTTTGAGTAATGACCACTTATTGCATGCATTGCTAAATTAGGTACCTAAATAAAGTAGACAATGAACGCATGGAAATAGGATAGACAGACCGCTGACATATCACATCACGAATCATCATCACATCAAGCTTATTCTATTGGTTCAATTTTCTTCGCACAGGTTGACAGCTTTGGTTGACAATAGTTGACTTTCACCCTTAGGCCCTTTGCCACTTCTTTGGTAGAGATTCTAGGGATGCAGCCACTCATTAACCTTTAGCATAGTTAAAATTAAAACTTCACATACGTAGGTTTACAGGGTTAATCCTCTCTAATCTCCTTGAAGGTTGTCGCGTTGGGCGTTGAATTTACAATGTTACAGCACGAAATAGATAAGTAACAGAAAAGAAGCTCATTAGAAAGAAAAGAAGAAAAGAAAAATACTTCATTGCCACAAAAATACATATTTAGTTCACTCGATAATACTATTGGTAATAGGCACCTCAGCTAATGCTTGAGTGAATACACATTAGTTATACACACATATATTCAATTATATGAACTCTGCTATCGCAGTGCGCGGGTGCGTTGCGAGTGTCGCGGGGCACTCACATTGCTATATGTTTCATGTTGCTTAGGGTGCCTTTCGACCAGAGCTGTGCGACGCGGTGAGCGAGAAAAAATCCGCCAATAGGATGACCCCATTTTAATGGTCACGTGATATGACGTGATAATGGCGCGATTCTATTGGTGGATTTTTTCCTTGTTCACCGCCTTGCTACCTCGCACAGCTCTGGTCGAAAGGCACCCTTACAAGGGCGTCAGAACTTCTTTATAGGTCCAACTCAAGCCATTGCCGCGTTGTACCGATCCGATACACAACTGCATACAAGCCAGGCCGATGAAACGGTGTCATATCGTCGCCAATACCAATCCGATACCGATATAATTGGCAAATGTGGCAGCTTTGCATAATTTTCATAGAAATTTGACGTCTACCGATACCGTTGTCGGCATTGTATCGGTCAGTGAAGAAACGTTCATTGTTAACTTTCATATTGCTTTACACTAGTAGGGAGCTTCTTTTCTGTTGTTTATCTATTTTGTGGTTACGGTTTGGGCGAGTTAATTGCGGGTTCGGGGCTAATCTAGCTTAATTGCGACTTGACTGAATTGTAGCCTTCTCCGAGCGCGTTCAGATTGAGCTGTTTTAATATTTTTTATGGAGATTCCAGAATGTCCATTCTGGGTTCCAAAGGATGAAGGCACTTTTGGCCCAAGACCAAAAGTCTGCGGCCACTTCAGGAACCTACAATAATATTACCTACTGTTTTCACAAATTATGTCTTATATAGCCCTTCATACTGGCACTATTTCTTGAGGTGTCCGTTTTTTTTACTTTAGACCAAACTTCATTATTATATTATGTATTACCTATCGCCCATTCACCCCATTCAACAGTGTTGTACCTTATTACCTATGATCGGAGTAGGTAGGGCTGTTTTTGGTACTTGCCACATACGGTCATAATATGGATAAGTATGCCCAATAATCCCGGGATTTCCGGGATTGAATAAATATATTATATAGATTTTTAACGTTATATTTGTTTCGATACACATTTAAGATTGGTGGCGAAATATATTTTTTAAGATTCATGGCGCTAGTGTACCTATGGTAGTGTTTTAACTTCTTCGTAGGTTCACAATTTTTAAAAAATCGTAATCCGCCGAGTAAGGGCGAGGTTTATAAAAGTAATTTACAACATTTGCTCGAAAACTTAAAACGGGATCCCGAAATCATATCCATATAACCTTTGAGGACATTGACTCGAAAGAGCCCTACCTACTCCGATCAGTTATTACTTTGATATGTGAATGAATAAATACTCTTTTATTTTTATTATTGATATTCACATGACTATTAGGTAGCTAAAAATAATAATAGTAGAGTAGCTAAGTACTGGAGTACCTATAGTAGGTAGTCTACCATAGGTACTCTAGTATGCTAAGTACTCTACATTGTTAGTTTCGCGTGTCGCCACAATAGAGAGGTTCTATCGTTATTAAACCAATTAGAGGCGTACAACTGAATTTATATTTGGGATTATAATGGAAGGTTCCAGGTATTAGTGGCTTTTTGGTGAAAGCAAAAGGTTTAGGTAGGTATATAGGTCTAGGTAGGTCTTTTGTTTGTTGTTTTCTATTTGTGCAATAAAGTGTATTTCACTTTACTTTTACTTTATATTAAACATAATTTGCTCATGAAGACTTAGAGGTAGAGCAGGTACCTATAGAAAATTGCTCATAGAAATTGCAAGAGGGTTTTGGATGATCTTCTAACCTTGAAGACTTCGATGGAGTGCCTCACGTCTCGGTAATTGCGCTGCCTCTTTTACTCTTCTCTCTTGAGGTAAACGAATGAAACGACGAATGTCTGTAGAGAAAGCAAGAAAAGCGTGCACACACACAAACACATGTATATATATATATACACATACATATATATACACACACTTTATTGCACACAAATTAAGGGCGGCCTTATCGCTCAGAGCGATCTCTTCCAGGCAACCTTGGGTGGAAGTGAAATCAATAATAATTATTCGACAGTGCAGAACAATAAAGGAGAAAATAATTAATAGTATTTGCAACATTTACTACAGAGATTCGTGGCGCTCCATTTTCTCTGCCCACCCGCAAGGGACAGCGTGAAGGTATGTATGTATGCTTTGAGGCAGAAATAAGTAATATAGTGTTACCTTCCCGTGCGACCCTGCATATCAGTAAGTACCACCAAAAGCTTTTCATTTCTTATGGGCTTATTACACTGAACAAACGATTTTGTGAATAGACAGGCTTGTATGGTATGATGTAAATCGCAGACTAAGAAAGAAAGAAAAACATTTATTTAACATTACACACATTATTAAACTTAAAAAATATTGGAAATAAAAAAAACATATCAAAAGGACACATGCTCAGCATGTTGTACCGACTCATCTTCGAATTCAAAATGAAATAAGTAAATATTTTATAAAAAAGAAAAAGAGAAAAACGATATGTTGGTATTTACATCCAAGGATGTCTTATTTTGCTTATTTATATTGAACCCAGGTCAGCATGGATAAATAAATATATATAGAAATCATCCTTCAAGAAAATAAAACTTAAGGTTTACTTAGCAGACTTTAATGTTGAATCTGTTATTTCGTGTACAAACAAATTTCATTCACAGTCACGTACGCCAGATGTTTATTTATGCTATTAGCTATCTTTAGTCAAAACAATAAAGGGTGATACCTGCTTGCATTCGAACGTGAACGCCCGAGCGACCGTACCTTAAAAGCAATAGAACTGTGGAAAAGAGAGGGGAGCGCCAATGCAGGCGGCAGCGTGGGACAGTCGCGCCGGGACGCTAGGAGACCTCACCCGCACGCCGTTTGGTGGGAGCGTGGTGGCCGAGAGTGCGTACGTGTCCGGCGGTCGAAAAGTAAATGTTAGAGAGATGGAGGAGTGACGTGTTGTGATCAGCTCGGGACCAGTTGAAGATTGAAGTAGGGAGTCAGCCTAGGGCCGGAAAAATGTGTGTGCACGTTCGTGCGCAGCTTTTAGCGCAGGGACACCAGCCAGGACGCGGGACATACCTACGGCTTTTTCGGATAGCACGCGCAGTCGCAGAGCTGAGGGAGATGTCTAGTCGATAGAGGGAGAGAATGGAACTTTCGGGATTTAGAAAGGGTTTTTATAAGAGCCGGGAGGAAATTAAGTGAATGTGTTATTATTATTTCCGTTAAGTGCTAGCTATTATCATGAAAACAAAGAAAGACAGTGTGGAGTGTAGTCTTGTTACTCGTAGCTTAGGGAATAATACCATAACCGTGTAAATAATTTTCTGTAATCTCGTCGCATAAATAAAATGAATGTCTATAAATCCAGATGAGTTGTGTACAGTGAGTCTGGTCGCTTGATGACCTCCACTGTACCGATTTCTACGGCAGAGTACGTGAGTAGTAGTTAATGGTCTGGTTGTATTATGGGAATCATAGGTTTTAGATTGTGGAAGAGGATTTTCCACTATATTTGTTTACTTCGTGAGAAGGGGTGTTTATCGGAATCACTACATAGTTTTATTATAAAATAGTGATTTTGATGGGCTTTTATTTTAATACATAACTTATTTATATTTGCATTTTATGGGGTATTATTGTTATTTTATGCACATATATCAATATACTAGGTATACCATACTCTTCAAATGTCATATATTTACTTTAGCCTAATTTACAAATTAAATAATATTTTAAAGTTAGCTAGATAATCCTTCGCTAGTTTCTGATATTATTATGTAAAGACTACAGAACAACATTCATGTTTCACGAAATAATTTCCTCTGCCCGAGGGTTGACTGGAGGAGATCGCTCTTGGCGATGGGGCCGCCTAGGATGTACTTCACTGTTTCCTTTTGTGTCTCTTGTTTGTTGTATTCTATTTGTGCAATAAAGAGTATGTAAGAAATCAAATAGACACTTAGTTTTTAGATAGAAACTAATGTCGTAGGCGTGAGTATATTGACCTAAATGTCTTCAAAGTAGGTTTGTGCATAAATAGATAATAAATTAAACTAGAGATTTCTTTATTCAGTTAGGCTTTCGTAGATCCGCGTAATAATTAGATATAGGTACGATAAACATCTACAGAGTAATTCTTCGCAGTAAAAGAAAGAACACACATTTATTTACAATGGTATATCGTTTGTTTACCTGACTTTCGTTGCGATCCGCGCGCTCGCGATGCAAAGCCGAACATTCGCTAAGTAAGAGAGCGCGGTTTTAGTAATGTATAATCGATTTAATTGACGTATCGATATGTATATCATTTTATTAAATATCCTTTGAAACTATTTGTTAGATTCTGAATTTTGACACACTAAATTATAGCAAAATTTAATAAATGATATTAGACTTATTACAGAACAAAAAATACGTTAAATATAATATAGTAGTGATACAATCGTAAACAATTAAATAGGTATAAATAAACTCAATAAAGTCTAAAACATGTTTCGTAGGTGTTTTGTTTATCTTTATAAACAACTCAAGCGTTCGAGTTTAAGGGAAATCGGTACGTTCGTAAGACTACAACACTGGTAATAAATAGGTAGTTCACGTGCGACAATTAGATGTAATATAGCTTGAGAGAAATGTTGTAATTTATTAATAGACGGCATCCTTCTAATGCCGAATGAATGAATGAAACTATAATAATAATAACTATAATAAATAATGAATTGCAGATATCGTTTATCACAAAAAGAAAAAGGGCTTAAACTACGTGTATGTAACAGATATCCCATAAGTTAGGTAGGTATATTTGATAATGTTATTGAAATAGATTATTCCAGACGAATAGTATGGTATGTCTAAAATAATGTATCTTTCTTATTTGATTTTCTTGGTTCTAAATAAATATCTAAAATCATCCTAAATATGTAATATTTAACTGAAATTTCTTTTATAATAGTATAGTTTATTATTCAAAATCGTGTTATACAAGAACCAAGAAAGTCCTAAATAGAGTGTTAATAATATTTATTATAACGTGTGATTGATTTGAATAGTTTTAAATTGTTGGTAGTCTCTAGTTATTTATTGAATAACAGGTAATAATATTTTAGGGTTTGTTCCAGTTCGTAATTTCGGATAATGTTTGTTGTGATCTTTTTATTGTTTTATTATATTTTCAGATGTATTCAACTTCTTTTGGAAATTTTATTGTTATTTAATATTCTTAACTTTTATAACAATTTCAGATATAGTCCCGGTTATTTACTTCAATAATTTTATTAACTTTTTGTTGTTGTTTGTGTGTTTTAATTGTTTTATTATATTCTAGGGTACTTGTACTGCACTCTAACTAGTGATATTTTCAACAGGGATTGTATGCAACAATCTATAATGATTTTAATATATATTTTTATTTCCTATTAGGTTTCCATAAGGAGTCTGAATGAATCCACTTAATTTTTATAACAATTTCAGATATAGTTCCGGCTATTTACTTCGATAATTTTATTAACTTTTTGTTGTTGTTTGTGTGTTTTAATTGTTTTATTATATTCTAGGATACCTGCACTGCACTCTAACTAATGATATTTTCTTATAGGGATTGTTGCAGTAAATATATTAATTTTAATGTTTTATTTCCTTTTAGTTTTATATTCTACGAGAAATATCTGCAGAATAATTTAAGTTGGTGGTGGATTTTATTGCAAATAAGTTGGTGGTGGAATTTTGATAGACTACATTTTGTGAGTTAGAGCGGCACGTGTCGGCGCGTGATTTGATCGACTTTCCGTAAAAAAAAAAAAAAGGAAAGTTCGAAAGGATTACGGTTATTCACGATAGTTGCCTGATTCATAAAGTCTATCCAGAATTAGTTAAATATGAAAATACTAGTTTTATACAATTGATTTAAATGATAATTTTTAATCATCATTATCCTAGGTTGTTCCTGAACCTTGGAGTTGTATGCAGTAATCTATAATGATTTTAATATGATTTATTTCCTTTTAGGTTTATTTTCTACGAGAAATATCTTTTGAATAAATATGTTTTATTGCAAATAAGATGGTGGTGGAATTCTGATAGACCACATTTTGTGAGTTAGTGCGGTGACTGTCGGCGAATGATCTGATCGACACTCCGTAAGAAAAAAAAAAGGGGAAGTTCGAAAGGGTTTTAGTCTCTCTTGTCCGTTGCCTGATTCATAAAATCTATCCAGAATTAGTTTAATAAGAAAATATTTCATTTGGCGTAACTGATAGTTTTAAGAACATTTCTAGATTTGATTTTATTCAAATCTAAAGTATTTAATATATTTGCCTAATTTGGCTCATGTTTAACTTCATATTCACTCTCTGAAGTATTTTTGTGAGTGAATGATGGCCGGAGTTTAGTGGCGATTGCAAGGGACCTCACAACCCTTTGTAATATACGACACTGCCTCTTACGCTTTATTTGATTCATGAAAATCACTACAGCAAGCATTTGACTATACACGTTAGGAACAATGATTTCCCCACACTATCCAAGGAATTGATGAGTAGTGGTTTACTTGGCCGGTGAATTGCTGCTTACTCAATTCACCCTACTCCATGGTAACATGACATTGGTTGACCTTGGGCTAAATTGGTATTTGTCAATATTTAGTGCAAATAAGGCTGGTGGTGGTATTAGTGCTAATAAGGCTGGGAAGTTTTATTACAAATAAAACTGGTGGTGGGTAGATCTTAAGCAATTGGCGTAAATAACATGTAAGTTCCTGAAGTCCTTGTGTATACTGAACCTAGTTTGGCTTTAATTAGACAATGCAACTACGTTCTGGAGGTTTCTTGTGAGTGAGTGATGTTATGGTTTAGTGATGATTGTGCGGGACCTCACAACCCTTTGCAATATACATCACTTTTCTTATGATTTCACTGGTTCATGAGAAATACTTCTGCAAGCAAAATACTACACATGCGGCGACTATATTTTTCCCCACACTTCACAAGGAATTGATGAGTAGTGGTCTGCTTGGCCAGTGGGTTAATGCTTACTCAATTCAACCTACTTCATGGCATGGTTGAATTTTAGCTAAATTAGGGTTTTGTTGCTTTGACCTTCGACTATAAAAGTATTATTAATATTTATATAAAATCATTGAATTTCGACTTCGGAACTTCTTAATTTCTTATATTATAAGTTGTTTTAGAATTAAGTTATCCTACCAGATCCCTTCCAAAATTTTATATCCTCTCGCCTCCTTCCTCTTTCCCATGGTTAGATAAATGTAGAGTACATTTATTGATTAAAAACTATTTCAATCCTAGCATGTTTGGTAACTGACTAAATTCCATGACTAAGGTCTTGGTTTATTTATTATCTTATTTACTTACTGGTAGCAACCAGTCTTGAGCAAAGCTCAATATTAGTACACGAATACTGGTTCGTCCAGTCTAATAAGGGCACGGCCCTAATCCATACAACTTACTGGTTCTTCCAGCCTATTGAGAGCATCGCTCTTACGACTACAAATACTGGTTCGTCCAGTCTAATAAGGGCATGGCCCTAATGCGTACAACTTACTGGTAGCAACCAGTCCTGAGCAAAGCTCAATATTAGTACACAAATACTGGCTCGTCCAGACTAATAAGGGCACGACCCTAATCAATACAACTTACTGGTTCTCCCAGTCTATTATGAGCATCGCTCTTACAACTACAAAATACTGGTTCGCCCAGCCTGCTAAGGTCTTTGACCTAATAATTATTACTGGTAACAACCAGTCGGGAGCAAAGCTCTTCACAAAACTATACATGCTGGTTCGTCCAGATTTCATGAATGTTTATCATCGAATGCAGTTGAATAATTATTTCAAATATGTTGGATTTAATGGTTACTTTGCTTTGCTAATTAGCTGACGTTGATGTCAAAGTTCCATTTCCATCCATATCCGCTCCTAAGGGAGAGCATCAAGTGGTTGACTCTCATTGTTGTTGGGCGCTGGCTGGAGCTCTACAGCCCCCTAAAAGGGGAAAAATGTCCATCATTACCATTCCTAATGTTTCCGTCATCTCTAATCTTTTCCTTCCAAAAAAAATTCCTTCATATTTTCCCACATCTTCTTGATTCTATCCTAGTATATTTCCCAGTGTTTCCCTAATTTTATTCCTAATATAATTTTGTGTACTGTACATATTAATAATGTTTTACTCTTGCAGCAATGACATCAACACTACAATTTAGTGTTATCTCTTCCTTTAAGTATTTAATTATTTTATGTGTCTTCGAATTTTAATCTCACGTCTCTAAAAGTACCAGGGTTATTCTTGCGGATCACAACGTAGCGATAGACGATCATGTGGCCAAAACAATGCAAAGCATCTTTAGGTCTTCTTTTGCGCGGAGGCGGTTTAGTTACAATTTGGTGCCGTGACCAGGATTTTTTGCATTGTTCTTATGACTAAAACTAAAGTAGGCCTTGGCCTACAATTTGGTGTTCGTGAAAATGGAAAGAGTTAGTTGAGATTATTTTTGAAGACAGCTTTGTTTATTATGTTTAAAGGAGAGGGTTTGGTCTTTAGGATTGGGGGGTGTTTGAAGTTTAATAAAACGGGGGGGGTGCAAATGTTTTAAGGAATGGCAGAATGTTGTAGAGGTCTAAAGGATTGGGGGGTGCTTGAGAGTTTCAACGATTGGAGAATGTTATACAGTCTAAAGGAATGGGGGGTGTTATAGAAATCAGGAATTATTGAGGAATGAGAATAGGTATGGATTTGAAGAATACTAGGGTATTAGTAATGTTTTAAAATGTAATGAATAGGAGGCGTTCTGAGTTAATGTACTGGGGAATTATAAGTAAATGTTCAGTATGAATGTTAGTTAGATCATTTTGAATTTGTATTAGTTTCAGCTCGAAAATTTTAATCGGATAAACCTTTTAAAATTTTGGGGGGTGAATGTACCGACTCATCTTCGAATTCAAAATGAAATAAGTAAATATTTTATAAAAAAGAAAAAGAGAAAAACGATATGTTGGTATTTACATCCAAGGATGTCTTATTTTGCTCATTTATACTGAACCCAGGTCAGCATGGATAAATAAATATATATAGAAATCATCCTTCAAGAAAATAAAACTTAAGGTTTACTTAGCAGACTTTAATGTTGAATCTGTTATTTCGTGTACAAACAAATTTCATTCACAGTCACGTACGCCAGATGTTTATTTATGCTATTAGCTATCTTTAGTCAAAACAATAAAGGGTGATACCTGCTTGCATTCGAACGTGAACGCCCGAGCGACCGTACCTTAAAAGCAATAGAACTGTGGAAAAGAGAGGGGAGCGCCAATGCAGGCGGCAGCGTGGGACAGTCGCGCCGGGACGCTAGGAGACCTCACCCGCACGCCGTTTGGTGGGAGCGTGGTGGCCGAGAGTGCGTACGTGTCCGGCGGTCGAAAAGTAAATGTTAGAGAGATGGAGGAGTGACGTGTTGTGATCAGCTCGGGACCAGTTGAAGATTGAAGTAGGGAGTCAGCCTAGGGCCGGAAAAATGTGTGTGCACGTTCGTGCGCAGCTTTTAGCGCAGGGACACCAGCCAGGACGCGGGACATACCTACGGCTTTTTCGGATAGCACGCGCAGTCGCAGAGCTGAGGGAGATGTCTAGTCGATAGAGGGAGAGAATGGAACTTTCGGGATTTAGAAAGGGTTTTTATAAGAGCCGGGAGGAAATTAAGTGAATGTGTTATTATTATTTCCGTTAAGTGCTAGCTATTATCATGAAAACAAAGAAAGACAGTGTGGAGTGTAGTCTTGTTACTCGTAGCTTAGGGAATAATACCATAACCGTGTAAATAATTTTCTGTAATCTCGTCGCATAAATAAAATGAATGTCTATAAATCCAGATGAGTTGTGTACAGTGAGTCTGGTCGCTTGATGACCTCCACTGTACCGATTTCTACGGCAGAGTACGTGAGTAGTAGTTAATGGTCTGGTTGTATTATGGGAATCATAGGTTTTAGATTGTGGAAGAGGATTTTCCACTATATTTGTTTACTTCGTGAGAAGGGGTGTTTATCGGAATCACTACATAGTTTTATTATAAAATAGTGATTTTGATG
The DNA here is from genome assembly GCA_947369225.1 of Hofmannophila pseudospretella. Classification (NCBI taxonomy): domain Eukaryota; kingdom Metazoa; phylum Arthropoda; class Insecta; order Lepidoptera; family Oecophoridae; genus Hofmannophila; species Hofmannophila pseudospretella. Next base: position 4,511,687 of record OX376324.1, read on the forward strand.
GGCTTTTATTTTAATACATAACTTATTTATATTTGCATTTTATGGGGTATTATTGTTATTTTATGCACATATATCAATATACTAGGTATACCATACTCTTCAAATGTCATATATTTACTTTAGCCTAATTTACAAATTAAATAATATTTTAAAGTTAGCTAGATAATCCTTCGCTAGTTTCTGATATTATTATGTAAAGACTACAGAACAACATTCATGTTTCACGAAATAATTTCCTCTGCCCGAGGGTTGACTGGAGGAGATCGCTCTTGGCGATGGGGCCGCCTAGGATGTACTTCACTGTTTCCTTTTGTGTCTCTTGTTTGTTGTATTCTATTTGTGCAATAAAGAGTATGTAAGAAATCAAATAGACACTTAGTTTTTAGATAGAAACTAATGTCGTAGGCGTGAGTATATTGACCTAAATGTCTTCAAAGTAGGTTTGTGCATAAATAGATAATAAATTAAACTAGAGATTTCTTTATTCAGTTAGGCTTTCGTAGATCCGCGTAATAATTAGATATAGGTACGATAAACATCTACAGAGTAATTCTTCGCAGTAAAAGAAAGAACACACATTTATTTACAATGGTATATCGTTTGTTTACCTGACTTTCGTTGCGATCCGCGCGCTCGCGATGCAAAGCCGAACATTCGCTAAGTAAGAGAGCGCGGTTTTAGTAATGTATAATCGATTTAATTGACGTATCGATATGTATATCATTTTATTAAATATCCTTTGAAACTATTTGTTAGATTCTGAATTTTGACACACTAAATTATAGCAAAATTTAATAAATGATATTAGACTTATTACAGAACAAAAAATACGTTAAATATAATATAGTAGTGATACAATCGTAAACAATTAAATAGGTATAAATAAACTCAATAAAGTCTAAAACATGTTTCGTAGGTGTTTTGTTTATCTTTATAAACAACTCAAGCGTTCGAGTTTAAGGGAAATCGGTACGTTCGTAAGACTACAACACTGGTAATAAATAGGTAGTTCACGTGCGACAATTAGATGTAATATAGCTTGAGAGAAATGTTGTAATTTATTAATAGACGGCATCCTTCTAATGCCGAATGAATGAATGAAACTATAATAATAATAACTATAATAAATAATGAATTGCAGATATCGTTTATCACAAAAAGAAAAAGGGCTTAAACTACGTGTATGTAACAGATATCCCATAAGTTAGGTAGGTATATTTGATAATGTTATTGAAATAGATTATTCCAGACGAATAGTATGGTATGTCTAAAATAATGTATCTTTCTTATTTGATTTTCTTGGTTCTAAATAAATATCTAAAATCATCCTAAATATGTAATATTTAACTGAAATTTCTTTTATAATAGTATAGTTTATTATTCAAAATCGTGTTATACAAGAACCAAGAAAGTCCTAAATAGAGTGTTAATAATATTTATTATAACGTGTGATTGATTTGAATAGTTTTAAATTGTTGGTAGTCTCTAGTTATTTATTGAATAACAGGTAATAATATTTTAGGGTTTGTTCCAGTTCGTAATTTCGGATAATGTTTGTTGTGATCTTTTTATTGTTTTATTATATTTTCAGATGTATTCAACTTCTTTTGGAAATTTTATTGTTATTTAATATTCTTAACTTTTATAACAATTTCAGATATAGTCCCGGTTATTTACTTCAATAATTTTATTAACTTTTTGTTGTTGTTTGTGTGTTTTAATTGTTTTATTATATTCTAGGGTACTTGTACTGCACTCTAACTAGTGATATTTTCAACAGGGATTGTATGCAACAATCTATAATGATTTTAATATATATTTTTATTTCCTATTAGGTTTCCATAAGGAGTCTGAATGAATCCACTTAATTTTTATAACAATTTCAGATATAGTTCCGGCTATTTACTTCGATAATTTTATTAACTTTTTGTTGTTGTTTGTGTGTTTTAATTGTTTTATTATATTCTAGGATACCTGCACTGCACTCTAACTAATGATATTTTCTTATAGGGATTGTTGCAGTAAATATATTAATTTTAATGTTTTATTTCCTTTTAGTTTTATATTCTACGAGAAATATCTGCAGAATAATTTAAGTTGGTGGTGGATTTTATTGCAAATAAGTTGGTGGTGGAATTTTGATAGACTACATTTTGTGAGTTAGAGCGGCACGTGTCGGCGCGTGATTTGATCGACTTTCCGTAAAAAAAAAAAAAAGGAAAGTTCGAAAGGATTACGGTTATTCACGATAGTTGCCTGATTCATAAAGTCTATCCAGAATTAGTTAAATATGAAAATACTAGTTTTATACAATTGATTTAAATGATAATTTTTAATCATCATTATCCTAGGTTGTTCCTGAACCTTGGAGTTGTATGCAGTAATCTATAATGATTTTAATATGATTTATTTCCTTTTAGGTTTATTTTCTACGAGAAATATCTTTTGAATAAATATGTTTTATTGCAAATAAGATGGTGGTGGAATTCTGATAGACCACATTTTGTGAGTTAGTGCGGTGACTGTCGGCGAATGATCTGATCGACACTCCGTAAGAAAAAAAAAAGGGGAAGTTCGAAAGGGTTTTAGTCTCTCTTGTCCGTTGCCTGATTCATAAAATCTATCCAGAATTAGTTTAATAAGAAAATATTTCATTTGGCGTAACTGATAGTTTTAAGAACATTTCTAGATTTGATTTTATTCAAATCTAAAGTATTTAATATATTTGCCTAATTTGGCTCATGTTTAACTTCATATTCACTCTCTGAAGTATTTTTGTGAGTGAATGATGGCCGGAGTTTAGTGGCGATTGCAAGGGACCTCACAACCCTTTGTAATATACGACACTGCCTCTTACGCTTTATTTGATTCATGAAAATCACTACAGCAAGCATTTGACTATACACGTTAGGAACAATGATTTCCCCACACTATCCAAGGAATTGATGAGTAGTGGTTTACTTGGCCGGTGAATTGCTGCTTACTCAATTCACCCTACTCCATGGTAACATGACATTGGTTGACCTTGGGCTAAATTGGTATTTGTCAATATTTAGTGCAAATAAGGCTGGTGGTGGTATTAGTGCTAATAAGGCTGGGAAGTTTTATTACAAATAAAACTGGTGGTGGGTAGATCTTAAGCAATTGGCGTAAATAACATGTAAGTTCCTGAAGTCCTTGTGTATACTGAACCTAGTTTGGCTTTAATTAGACAATGCAACTACGTTCTGGAGGTTTCTTGTGAGTGAGTGATGTTATGGTTTAGTGATGATTGTGCGGGACCTCACAACCCTTTGCAATATACATCACTTTTCTTATGATTTCACTGGTTCATGAGAAATACTTCTGCAAGCAAAATACTACACATGCGGCGACTATATTTTTCCCCACACTTCACAAGGAATTGATGAGTAGTGGTCTGCTTGGCCAGTGGGTTAATGCTTACTCAATTCAACCTACTTCATGGCATGGTTGAATTTTAGCTAAATTAGGGTTTTGTTGCTTTGACCTTCGACTATAAAAGTATTATTAATATTTATATAAAATCATTGAATTTCGACTTCGGAACTTCTTAATTTCTTATATTATAAGTTGTTTTAGAATTAAGTTATCCTACCAGATCCCTTCCAAAATTTTATATCCTCTCGCCTCCTTCCTCTTTCCCATGGTTAGATAAATGTAGAGTACATTTATTGATTAAAAACTATTTCAATCCTAGCATGTTTGGTAACTGACTAAATTCCATGACTAAGGTCTTGGTTTATTTATTATCTTATTTACTTACTGGTAGCAACCAGTCTTGAGCAAAGCTCAATATTAGTACACGAATACTGGTTCGTCCAGTCTAATAAGGGCACGGCCCTAATCCATACAACTTACTGGTTCTTCCAGCCTATTGAGAGCATCGCTCTTACGACTACAAATACTGGTTCGTCCAGTCTAATAAGGGCATGGCCCTAATGCGTACAACTTACTGGTAGCAACCAGTCCTGAGCAAAGCTCAATATTAGTACACAAATACTGGCTCGTCCAGACTAATAAGGGCACGACCCTAATCAATACAACTTACTGGTTCTCCCAGTCTATTATGAGCATCGCTCTTACAACTACAAAATACTGGTTCGCCCAGCCTGCTAAGGTCTTTGACCTAATAATTATTACTGGTAACAACCAGTCGGGAGCAAAGCTCTTCACAAAACTATACATGCTGGTTCGTCCAGATTTCATGAATGTTTATCATCGAATGCAGTTGAATAATTATTTCAAATATGTTGGATTTAATGGTTACTTTGCTTTGCTAATTAGCTGACGTTGATGTCAAAGTTCCATTTCCATCCATATCCGCTCCTAAGGGAGAGCATCAAGTGGTTGACTCTCATTGTTGTTGGGCGCTGGCTGGAGCTCTACAGCCCCCTAAAAGGGGAAAAATGTCCATCATTACCATTCCTAATGTTTCCGTCATCTCTAATCTTTTCCTTCCAAAAAAAATTCCTTCATATTTTCCCACATCTTCTTGATTCTATCCTAGTATATTTCCCAGTGTTTCCCTAATTTTATTCCTAATATAATTTTGTGTACTGTACATATTAATAATGTTTTACTCTTGCAGCAATGACATCAACACTACAATTTAGTGTTATCTCTTCCTTTAAGTATTTAATTATTTTATGTGTCTTCGAATTTTAATCTCACGTCTCTAAAAGTACCAGGGTTATTCTTGCGGATCACAACGTAGCGATAGACGATCATGTGGCCAAAACAATGCAAAGCATCTTTAGGTCTTCTTTTGCGCGGAGGCGGTTTAGTTACAATGTGCTGCGATCCGACCGGTACGGCAGAACCGCAGCGCTGGTTTTCAGCTGTGCCAGGACGAAGGCATCGCGGGCGAAACAGCAGGTCAGGGACGAAAACAAAAATATATTAAAAGTATAAATAATAAAAGTAAAAATAAATAAATACCTAAAGACGAAATAGATAACAATTAAAACTGGAGAGAAAAGGGATAGAAATACATAGTGCGTGACTAGCCGTACTGAATGTTTTTACACTTGAATTCAGTGAAGTGCAATAAGCCCAATTGGAAACAGGTCGGTTTTCCCTTACACCCTCTATATGTCTTACTTTATACCACAGTCTATTCCATGAAGCGAAAGATTTTGGTCTATACTTATGATTTCTCGTATTTCTATTTCGTCAACGAATGCTTTCACATAATATTTTTATATCAAAGATTTTTTTAATATAAGGCAGTGAAGTTGCGAGTATGAAATATGTGGTTAATATATCGTACTAATACAGAGACTTCATGAATTATTCGTTTAATAACCCCTCCTAGCTACAGTGTTCATAAATTGTCCTCTGAGAGGCTATTACGTTTCTTTTTTCTTTTCTAAACATAGAAAATAACCCGTAAACTTACTTAGTTTGTGAACAGTTATTGTACAGCTATTCGTCTCGCTTTTTCTTTGAAAAAAGTCTCGTAGCATCTTAACTAGAACTATGACGTAGAAAGGGATACCGTGTATTTTAAAGAAGACCCAACTTTAAAGACGTTAAGTGCATCTGACTGAACTTATCTGATATTTTGTGCCTACCCCATTTACACACTGTCATCTCAGTGTGCAGATTTCCTAACGATGTTTTCCTTCACCGTTAGAGCAGTCGGTAAATGTACGCAAGTCTTCGAAAAATACGAAAAAGTCATAGGTACATGGCACTGCATGGTTTCGAACCCGGACCTCCAGCACGGGAGTCCGGTGCCCTAGACACTGTGCCACCGACGCTCTCGTGCAACTGACTAAGTAAACGCTATCAATATCCTGGGAATACAATTCCGCATGGGGCTCTTTGGACGTCGTGTTTAATCTGTAAACTGTCTTAAGGCTCCACTATACCATCGAACATGATGGGCGATTACGTTGGGCCATGATGGGCTATCGTCCACACGATCGACTATCATGGCCCAACGTAATCACCCATCATGGTCGATGGTATAGTGCACGATTAACCGCATGCATTCCTTTGATGTATGGAAACCGATGACTATGTCGATGAAAGGCCACATTACACAAACAAATACATCATCATGTAATATATGCTTAAGTTCCTACTCCACTGTAATTTTACCGCGCAAATAATAAATAACTATTCTTATTCTTATTCTTATCATCATTTCCTCTGCCCGAAGGTTGCCTGGAAGAGATCGCTCTTAGCGATAAGGCCGCCTAAATTGTACTTCACTATTTCCTTTTCTATCTTATGTTTGTTGTTTTCTATTTGAGAAATAAAGTGTATTTTACTTTTACTTTTTACTTGACATTGTTCGGTGAGAATTAACCCCTGAGACATGCCGCAATGACAGCCATCAGGGGAACCTCTGAATGAATTACCAATTCAGACCAGCTTGGCAACTGGTTTCCCTTCAAGGCGACTAACCCCCAAACCTACAAATACCATTATTGAACATTATGCGACGAAACACGATACGTTTTATCGTGTACCTACTAAAAATAAAAGTACGTAAATCAAGCTCGAATCTACGAAAGAAAAGTGAACCAATGTAGAGACGTTTGGATTAAGTTTCCCTGATGATCCCGAGACATCGTTAGTAACACTATTCTTCTTTTCTTCTTGTCTTATTCCTTATTGTTGAGGATCGTGATCATTCTATGAAAATAATCACATACGACTTGCTTAGCATATTTTAATGGGGTAGTTTGCCCTTGCCTTCCTTATTACACACACTATTATCCTGTATGTCGGTTTCCTCGTGATGTTTTCCTTTGCCGTTAAAGTAGTCGGTAAATGTACGTCTTCGTACATATCTTTCAAAAAACAAAAACAATTCTGATCATGCCTACACTTTTGGGCAGGGAACCCTGTATTTTATATCAGATTGAGCGAGTTGCCTTGCTCTCGCGATAGACACTTACGGCACTGAGCTCGGCTTGATAGTGATTGAGCTAGAGATGTGCGAAAAGTGTTACATTTTGGTGTCGCTCGCGGTGTCGTCGGCGGTCTCAGCGTTCCGCCCGTCCTTAATAGGAAGACAGGGTTCCCTGTCAAAAAATCCTTTTTGCTATCGACCTACGACTACGTACTACTCATTATGCTTGCTTGCTTATCGTATGGTTAGTGGCCAACCTATTTGTCAGAGTTGTTCAGGCCGCCCGTAGGCTTCTGATATGGCTTAACGACTGCTGTCGAATGACAACAACCGGGACCGACTGCTTAACGTGCTTTCCGAGGCACGGAGGAGCTCAGATGAAATATGCCACTAGCGGTCACCCATCCAGGTACCGACTACTCATTATGATACAGGGAGATCTAGTACGATATAGTGTTATTTAAAAAAAAATTGCATGACCTTCAATCGTAAAAAATTAAAACGATCCTGTCTGACATTCACCTATTAATCGTCTTGAATATATTTAGCAGAAATAATAAATAACACTAGTAATACCACCGTAATATTGGTAACTAAGATCATGAAATATATACTGGAAATTCCTAATATTACCTACATGTTAAGATCGTTTTAAAGGGAGTTTCAATTAGATTTTTTTATTGTATTTACAGAGAAAATGGTCCAATGGTAAATGGTCACCGTCGCCCATAGCACCCATAGACCTGCCATAAACATCATAGACCTCATTTCAATGTTATTATTTGAGAGTTTTCGATGCACTGCTAACTTAGATGGAGTGTCTCATGTGAATAAGAGAGCCAGCGTAATTTGGCTGCATAATATTTCGCACCGAAATACATACAAACATTGCTGCTTTGCTTCAAAGGGCGGTTCCACAGACTGCCTCTGCATAAAGCCATACCACCATCGAAATTGGTTAAGTCTTCGCACCTACGTAGTGCTTAATCTTTGATAAAAACAAGACAGTTATTAATAAAAATCGCACATCTTGATTCCGGACAATTACATGTTTTGTATAAAAACACGTCAAATCAAGAATTTGCATCAGACCATTTGCGACACTAAGACAATCGGCTTTACATACCAAAATGGTAAGAATATCACATTTTTTTTAAATTTAGATTTTTTTTAATGGTGTACCACAAAGTAAAATGGGTTCAATAGAACCGAGGGGCTATTTTGGTAGTACATATTAAAAGTTTTCAATTGCTTATAATAACTCGTACATTATTGATCGCAGCCGAAAAATGGTACTACCACCTAACATCTGTCTATAAGGAATTGAAGACTTATAATAAATAAATAAATTCTATTCAGTTACGTACGCGTCCCAATTGGTACAATTTCTCAATTGTATTGATTGGTTATAAATAATTATAACCAATTTATATTGGTTATGTAATTAATTTAAATTAATACTAAATTATCAATTATAAAAATATGAAACACTACCACACGGGCCTAATCTAAGAAATTTTATAAGTTACATTTAATTATTTTTTTGTGTACATTATTAAATTAATTATTTCTTTTCTATTGCTCTTGCTTCTGTAATTGTTTGTGTATAAATAATTTTAAGTTGTAAATAAATAAAATGCCCCATTTAAAAAAAATGAAATAAATATAAATTATTAGACTTAAATAATATACTGTTTCACAGGTTTTTACTATATTTTATTAATTACGACCGGTTTCGTTTAAATACTGAAGATGTGTAAACGAAACCGGTCGTAATTAATAAAATACAGTAAAAACCTGTGAAACAGTATATTATTTAAGTCTAATCATGTACTACAAGTTTCACCAAGTACCAATAACCGCAAGTATTAACCATAATATAAATTAAATTATATTGCATCATTAAACTAAATTAGATTAGGTTAAATTTATAAAACATAAATAGAATAAATAGTCTCTTAATACGTAATTAGCAAAATTCAGATCATTTACTTAGAAAATTTAAGTCATACATGTACAATGTATGAATTAATTAAAATTTTTACATCCTAATAGGTCCTCGGTACACAATTGCCCCCGTTTTATGGTGTTTAAAAAGTGCCTTGCTATCAATATCTACAGAATAGAGCTGTTTCAAAGCTATTTTAACATTTTATTAAAACTTTTTTACGAATAAAATTACCTACAACGGTCACAACCATAGCCGAAAAATTCTTCAAACTTCAAATTTACTGAAACGATATCTGTAAATTGCCAATTGACGCAGTTATAAATTCTAAAATTAGATTCACGAAAGTATTTATCGAAATATCAAAGTCTTTTATACAAAAACCCTCGCCATAATGCGGAATGAAATGAATTTTTTTTTGGTTGCGGTTAAAAGTACCAGTACACAGTGACAGAGTTTTTATTTTCTTGAGGAATTGTGAGCAATGGTGCAATTGCTGGGAGCAGACTAACCGTCACACCAGTGTACAAATGCTCAATTTGTTCAAATTTTTATGATAATGTATTAGCAATATTTTGTACAAACCTTCACTCAAGACGTTTTCATCAGAGTATAACATAGATATTTATTTTTTCATAGAAATACCTGATCGCTCTCGCCGTCGTGGCGTGCGCCAGCGCTGACATAGCGCACTTAGGATCTGAGTACGACGCTTCGATCGTAAGAGCCAACTTTGACATCAGCCCCGAGGGTAACTACCAGTATTCATACGAAACCGGCAACGGCATCGTCGCTCAGGCTGAAGGTGCCCTGAAGAATACCAACTCTGTAAGTTGTTTTGAAGCAGATTTGAATTACTACATACCAATACAGGTTGTCCCAGAAAGTATGGATCGAACGAAACAGGGTGATGCTTGTATAAGAGACTAGGGTATTAAGGTTGGCTGGAAGAGATCCCGCATAAGCCGCATTTGTACTAGTTTTAATATGTTTCTAATTTTTGTGTATTTTATATTAGTCCAATAAAGAGATTACCAACGAACAAACGGGACAAGCGCATGCTAAGGCTTTCGTGGCAGGATTTTTGCAGAAGAGATAATGTTAAATCGAAAGGAGTTAAGGATGCCATAACTGGTCACTGGCTAAACAAACACCTTAACAGAATGGGTCTTGCCGATATAACCACCTGCTGATGCTGATCTAATGAGGAGGAGGAAACGGCCACACCATACATATCCATATCCATAGAGTGCGAAGCACTATTCACAGAAGAAACCGTTACTTAGGAGGCCATAATTAAAGATTCCTAACGATTTTAAACTCAATCTCCCAAAGATCATCATACGGTTCTTAAAGATCGTTAGCCTTCACTGACCTTGACGCTGACGATCAGGGTAAAGTTTTTAAATAGTAAGTCTTGTGGTACTCCGCTCTCAAAAATCACCGATTCTTTTAATTCACCGATTTTATTATTATATTTAAAATAATAACACCGACTTTTGTGATTTTAAAAACCATTATAAATTTATAACATTACGAACAACGTTAAAACTAAAAAATTAAATCAATCAATCGTAATAACACGCTCAAGTTTAGTTAGATAAATCAGCTACTTGTCAGCGTAACTGTAATATTGATTGATTTATTACTAAAGTTCAAATTGAACATAACGATCGACCATGATTTTAACAAGGTAAATAGATTATCGACGGAATTTGTAAATGTTTCAACAAAAATATTGATTGATTCAAAAAGTTAGGCATATGAAGGCAAGGAACAGACTCGTAAACTAGGAGGCCTTGGAATAAGAATCAGTACGATAGCGGATAATAATAATTGAATATAGGATTTAGCTTAAAAATTGAGTTTTTCAAATAGACACTTGTTCTTATCTTATCTTATGCCAGGGATAACCCCAGCTGCACTTCAACCCTCAGGAATATTTTGTGCTTACCCCTTACCTTAGTCTCCTTCCTGTTCCTTAAAGATGCTTTGCATTAAGGACGCTGTACAGCTTACAGGAAGGAGCCTATAGTCTTCTGGTTTCGGGTATTCTCATACGCCCTCCAGCCAGCGAGTCATATTCGCATAGTAAGTGTTCCATTGACTCAACGGTGTCACCACAGGCTCTACAGGTGGCATTGTCTGCCAGTCTAATCTTGTGTAGGAGGCTCTTATTGCCAAAATGGCCTGTGAACTCGGGTGAGACTCCTGCTATATATATAAATTTTCCTGCATCCAGCCGTGCCACCATTTCCAATGAACCTCTTAGAGTGTTTTAAGTTGGTCGCTTTTTACCACTCCACCATAGGTCCCTGGCTTTAGCCTTAATTGCTGTTTTGATGGAATTCATTGAAATTCCAACAATAGTCTCAGGCCCCGTAAAAACTTAAGGCACTTGTTAGACTAGGTGTCACATAGGTGGTGTAGTGCAGTAGAGGCGTTATTATTCCAACATCATGAGTCAGTAATCTTTATAAGGTCGATGGTCTATCGAGCTAGGAGGCTTCTCAACGTTCAAGAATTCTAGCTTCAAAATATAATATCACTAAAATTTTAAGTGAACCAATTACTGTTGTACAGGTCAAGGTAAAGACTACATTCGTATTAATATTAAGGATATGTCGAGTCTATTACTAAAACTTTAATTCGAGATAAATTCAAATTGATTTGACTGATTCTTAAATAATACTCGTAACCTTGAAAGCCTTCTATAGCTTGATCATTTTATGATGCGTGATCGATATTTTTTATAGATATTGATGACACGTGTGTTCGTCTGACTGGATGATTTGATATATTTTATTACCCTGCTCTGGATCTAATGCACCAAATTGTTATCCATTTAACGTCACAATTTATTATAAAAGAAAACAGATAATAAACATTCTAGGAAATAAATTCTTTTTGCTTATACTGTTACTTATTCAGAGAACTTATGCTTTTTGCTTTCAGGAGTATCCCACTTTGGAAGTCAAGGGTAGTTGGAAGTACACTTCTCCTGAGGGAGACCAAGTTGACTTCACTTACGTTGCCGATGAGAACGGGTATCAACCTCAGGTAAGCTCCAGATTTTTTCCATAAACAATAGAGGAAAGGCAATATTCAAATCTGCATACTTTATGGTAGAATTTGATAATCTTGCATAGTTCCAGGTTTCTATCATGAACTGATGGTTGGACCGACATTCGTCAATTTATTTGGATAGTTTTAGTTGATTTATTTACTAAGAAAAAATATTATCTATTTGAAACTGGACTCTACATGACTACGAGTATCATAATGAGAAAACATAACATTTTTAATTAATTTAAACGATCTTTTTGTACCTGCACAGTTCGAATTTTGTTAGAACAGTCTTTGCTCTGATTCATTTAACCTCTTCTAGCTGATGTGCTGATCAGAATCAGACAAATACTGTTCGTAGAAAGAGCGTCTCCGAGTGTAGTCTTAATTTTCGAGAGATGTAGAAATAATATTGATTTTAGATGCTTTACTTTTATTATATAATACGAGTACATATATCCGTATACTAAACCCAATTTTTCGTTTTTAGAGCTAATGGCTTTATAAGCAAAATCCTGCCCTATCATATACTCGTATATGTTTATCAATTTATCTTTGAATCGATAACACACCTTAAAGGTTGGCTGGAAGAGATCCCAATGGTTGATCCCAAGAGAGCCCGCCTTTGTATATATTTTAATGTTTTTATTTTCTGTGTATATTTTTTGTGTGTGTACAATAAAGAGACTACAAACAAACAAACCTTTTTGCAGGGGAGCCACATCCCCGTTGCACCTGAAATACCGGAAGCCATCCAACGCAGTCTTGCGTATATCGCAGCTCACCCATCACAGGTTGAATAATTATCCTTCTGGCAAGTTAATAAGCATTCTCGGAAAATAAGAAAAGACGAATCCGACCACAGCTGGTGTTAATTTAGTACAAATACTGCCGATATGTTTGTAACTGTTGAGTGTTTATTGTTCAATTCGTCAATTTAAGATAAAGCTTATGTAAATGGCAAATTGTAATATAAATAAAGGATAGCTTTAATTTTTTGTGTCATTTCTTCGTATCTATGTTACATACCTATTTATCGATACATCGCGAAATGTCAAGGTCGTAAAATGTCAAGACATTTCCCGACGTATCGCTATTTATCAACACAAGGAATGATACTACATGCAGAATGACCTAATGACCAATGCAAAAGTACCAATACGGTCGTCTATTGGTCTTATAAGACCACCACCAACATAACTACCATCCACACACATAATACCATGTAAATACAACCCGCACCATGCCATCACCCTCCCACACACTCAGTACCTCACATACACATTAATATCCTCATTCATAAAAACAAACACAGTCATACAACACAGTCATACAGTCATACAAAAAAATAACGCCTACCATTAGAGCGCACCAGTGACTTGAGTTCGATTCTCAGAAACATTTTTTACAAGCCTCTTTGTTTAAAACTATGAACTGTAGCTGCCCTAGTGCTACGATCGAGTATAGGTATCAATATCGTGGACGCCCGGGGCGGACCTTCTGTAGCGTTATATTTCGTGGACGCATCGGCGGCGGCCGCACCCCTCAAATAACAAATGTCTCCCTCGGCCCCATCTCCTCCAACAAACACGCACACACTGTTGCTTTGTTCGTCCGTGCAGTCACTGAGGGGCCAGCTGAAAATCAGCGCTGTGGCTTGCCTCAGCATTATGCTGAGCTGGTGTACCCTTTTTGGCACTGTACCACACCGGATGTTTTGTGGTGCATGTATTATCTTTGTTTACTTCTGTATTGTGTTCTATATTCTGGTGTTTACAGTGCTAAATAAACGTTTTCAATTTCAAATTCAATTTCTCAATTTTTCCTGACTGCGTGCATGCCAGCCCTTTATGCTTTTTTTCTACCATCTACAGCTATCTTTGACCTGCCCTTCTAAGTCAGAGCAGATATTTGCAGCAATCTGAACAATAAGAAAAATAGTCTGACTTAAAACGCCTGTTGCTACCTTGAAGTGAATGGAATCGTCCCACAGCAATTCAAATTGAAACAATATGATAATTTAAATAATGGCAACTTTCCTTACATCGATGTTAGCATCGATGTCAAATCGGAATGACATTTCCATGCGATTTTAGTAAAGGTTGCCGGTATTTAAATTCTACTCTTTAAAATCAAGCTATACCTACTTATGCTAAACAGTTTATACTTGTGTAAACTTGAAACAATAAAATAGAAAAAAAAATATCACTGGACTGACATTAAAACGGCTTAATCGAGGCAAAAGTTCAAGAGTTGTCAAATATTATTGAGGAATTATTATTTTGTCTATGTTAATGGGTAGGTAGGTAAGCAGCTTATAAATCATAAAAATACCTATCTTCTATTCACATTTAAGTACTCACATATAGAATGAAATTTGCAATTTTAAATGTCACCTCCGATTCATTTCGAAGCGACAATGCCAGGGCACGAGACTGCGGCACAAGCGTAGTCGGTTTGAATCCACCTTTGGACCATTATGATGAACCACTCCCTAGCACAAGCATTCTAATCTAGTTGAAGTGGTAATGAAGAATATTGGAAATGAGTCAATTTCTTTAATTATTTTTTTATTAATCAAAATGTTATTTTGATCACCATCTCCTAGATTAAACCTCCTAGTTGGGGAATTGAACCACTAATAGTAAGTCCAGTGGATTCATTGTGATGATACAATGACTTGTCACATTTTTTTTTCATTTTGTGTGTAGTTTACTTCATCTTCAAAATCAGCGGTGCCATGGTAGTACTCCTAGTTTTTTCTGCTCTACCGATTTTTTTTCTTGTTTGAGGACAGACGAGCAAACGAGCCAATGGTAAGTAATCACTGTAGACAAAATCGTGTATCCATACGGAGCGCAGGATGGACCACTTGAGTTCTAAGTTCCGACTTCGGACTCTCGGAGGATCATTCAGTTAGTTACACATTCATTTACCAGCAGTTTGCCGAAGCAGTCACTCTCTCACTTTCGTAGAGTCCACCGTCTTGTCCTGAACCCGTGCTTCAAGATTTTGTTACCCTTGACTATAAACGTAGATTAAACATTCTTCGTCCGACAGTTTATACGAATAGCCAGTCAATTCTTTATTTATTTAGATCTAAACCCGCGTTTGACTTTATCTCACCTGCTGGATAATATTAATAAAATTATTTTTTCGATGCACTGCTACCTAGCAACATGCCTGTGTTTGAGGACTTTACGGAGCAACTTATGTAGGCAAACCGGAACACAAACAAGTGTTGCTGTTTTCTGGTAGGTGCAGAGTAACACAAACTACCTCTGTTATCATCTAAATCGTATTACTCGTTGAGGCGGGTCGTGATCAATCTGAATGACTCCCTTGGCAGATTTTAATTAATTGGTGCGGTTTGCCATTGCCTTCACCATTTCCATCACAGGTTTCCTCACGACGACGTTTTGTTTTCTACCACCGTTAGAGCTCTCAATAAATTTACGAGAAATCGAAAAAAAACATTGGTATTTACATGGAATTGCAAGGTTTGGATTGGAGCCCGGATCTTGTGTTTGGACACGCATGAGAGTCCGACGTTACCAACGCGCACAGAGTTTATACTATAGGTAGTTCAAATCTCTAAAGGCTGGGTTACATTTGGTCAAGTACAGTGGCGAGTCAACGTGGCTTTCAAGCTGCCTTGCCAGTGGATCCAAACATTGTTTGACTGGCCAGGCACTCGGCATTCTACTCGTCACTGTACTTGACTAAATGTAAACCGGCTACAAGGCATACTTACTGTATTGTGTCAACCAGTTTACAGAGGGTTCTTGTAATACCTAGATCATAACAGAAGAGATATTGTTCAAGAGGCCTGGTACACTAACGGGTTTACAACCAACGGCAACGGAATCCTAGAAAGCTTTACCAATAGATCGACTCTAACAATAAAATACTAATTTCGTAAATGACGTGTGTATTGTATGAAGGTTCGACGTAACATTATATACTCGTAGTGTGGTGCAAAATGTCACATTAGTGAATATTTTGCCTTTGTAAAAAATAGTAGTTTGATTGTGTGATGCTGACGACCGAACGATAAATAAATAATAGTAAATCGAATTATTAATTCTACTTTAGTAAGTTGAGGCAGAGTGCATACAGAAGCGAAAAGAAAACCAAAGCCTTCCCTTTTGGCTCTACATTCTGAAGTGAGGATTTAAAATATAGTAAATAAGGACAAATGCTTAATAAATTTGTGTAGATACCTGTCATGGAATGAAATACGAGTACGATCGCGGATATACAAGAATTGAAACAGACAAATGCCATCAAATCGCGTTCACCTTGTAATTCGAACAAAAATCATGAAGATCGGACATCTTTGTTGCAAAATAATGTAAATGGTCCACAGAGCAGACGGATTGGTATAAAACCCGGAGTGTCGATTCGATAATCACAGTTGCACATCGTCTGTTAACTTTGACACACTCAAAATGGTGAGTGAGGATATCTACCTAACGGATTTTTTAAAACGATTTATTGGTCTGAAAACTTCTTTTACTGAAACACGTTTTTGATTAGGGATGTGACAAAAATAATTATTTTTGAGTTTGGTACATTGTTGTTAGTGTTTATAGACACGGTGACCACTTACCATCAGAATCAGACGAACCGTCTGTATATCTGTAAAAAAGGAAAAGAAAATAAGAAAGGAAACAATTCAAGAGCACTACCTAATCTTATTTGATCATGATTGATAATACATGCTATTTCAAATTACAGACAAAAAAGTTATAAGGGTCAAACTCAGTTTCTTAATATCTCGGTGAAAATACGGCAATCATTCAATATCAGGTAGTCATGTGATACTCTAAATTTTGAAGGTCACGGTGTGGGTTCAAAGAATGCTACGACCTTGTGACGTTATGTCAAGATTATATTACATGCAAGTTATTTTATTAAATAACTGTTCATTTAATGACTTTACTATATTACTCAACCACGCATAGAATTAGAGGAATATAATATTTATTGTAACTTTTTAGACGTTTTGCTACTTAGACGACATTACATTGCAAGTTAGGCATCGGGACATTAACGGAGAAATATTTAGAAAATAAAATTTTCATTACAAATAGTTTCCCTTTTACACTTAAATTGTATCACTGCTTTCGAAAATTAATAACAATAATGGGATTTGACGTTATTTGCCACGATTTTTGTTACACCCCTGTGTTGAACAACCTTTAGAAATGATTTCCTAGTATGATTGCCACAACCCTATTGACAAATACTATCGTTATGTCATACATGATATTTAGAGATTACAAGTATTGTAATATCTATTTAGCGTTTAACCGCGGAGTTGAAAGGTCACGAGCCAGGGATCGTTGACTTTAATTAACTTTGTTGTCAATTTGCTATTGACCAGACTATTACATTAATTTCTAAATGAATAGTTTTGTTTGAATTTTGAAAGTAAGAAACTTCAAAGTTCAAAGTAGCATTGCTTAGCTTTTATTTGAAATATTGAAATACATACTACAAATACAAAATACATTTATTTCTTTGAATCGCTAAATTAAATGAAGCTTATTCTTCAAATATTGTAAGTACTTTACTCAAAAGCTCTATCTGTGAAATATTAGAAACTTATTGGGAAAACGAGAATTCTTTTATGTGTCTGTCTACATCTACCGTGTTTTATGTGTCTGTCTACATCTACCGTGTTTTATGTGTCTGTCTACATCTACCGTGTTTTATGTGTCTGTCTACATCTACCGTGTTTTATGTACTTACCTATCTATTTCTAAATTAGAAGTCCTAATCAATAAACTCCAAACTGGGGCAAAGCAAATAGTCCCACTTTTAATGCTCTGCCTTCACAAAGAATATCATATCACTCATTCACCATTCGTTCTTTCTTCAGAAATCCTTCATCGCAGTCTTTGCCCTCATCGCCGTCGCGACCGCCGACGTATCTCATCTCTACCAAGCCGGGGCTGATGCTGTAGCTCAGGTCTTGAGGCAAGAGGCTGATGTCCAACCTGAACAGTACAGCTTCAATTATGAAACCAGCAACGGCATCGCTGCTCAGGAATCCGGTCAGCTGAAGAACGCTGGACGTGTAAGTAAAAATAAAATATATAATAGTGGATTTTTCAAAATAAAATAATACTAAAATAAATGCTTAAGCTAAAATTACAAAATACCTAACTATTTTACAAATAAAATACCTGACCTAGGTCGCTCCCTGCAGGGAGTGTCCCGAGGAGGCTGGCGGCGTTGCCCCGCTGTATAGCGAGGCTTATACGCTGAGCGAAGTAGAGGCCTCAAATAGTTTTATTAAAATGGTTATAATATAGGTACTTAATAATATATGCTGAATCGAACAGTTATTAATTTAATCCGCAATAAAGTTTGAGGCATTTTTATTAGAGGTATAGGAACTTTTATTAAATATTAGATTAGTCTGATGTTCACTTTTGGTTTAAGTTGAGGGACAATAATAGTAAAATTGTCAGAGATATATTGAAAATACCTTTAGAAACATTTGGAAATATATTTAATGGTCGTATTATTTGCGGGAAGTTACATGTTGTAAGTGTACTTCTTCTTCTTTCGTGTTGAAAGAAGAAGTACACTTAGTGCACTTATTGAAATCAATGTTAAATTAAATTATTACGATGACGCTTTCTTAGACTATGAACGATATCATTCATCTTGTGATGACTATCATAAATTATAATCGTAATACAAACGAAATCACTATCACTGGAGAACAGTTTGACCTCATGAACATTAATAACATTATTGACCTCTGTCAAAATCCGGACGATAGTTGCAATTTTATATTATGGTTATATCTATCACGTTGTTGCCATACAAAAAATAGATACATGAATAAATCAAGGATAACATCGAAAGGAAGATGCATACAAATTGTAGCAAGTAGAATCAAGGTTAGAATCAAATGACATTTGAATCAAAGATATAAAGATACGGACAAAACATGTAAATTAATTATAATATTAGACCGTGATATTTTGTTTAAGGTCATATTCATATTATTTCGTAATAATGGAAACAAATTGTTTTATGACGGTTGATTATATTAACTATTAGGTTATAGTATCATGTGTCTGATTATCATGTTGTGAATAGATTAACATAAATATAAATTTTAATAATATTGATTCTGAGGACATACTTTTTAGAGTGATGCAATTGCCTATAAAACAGCTATTTATTACTTACATTACATTACACATACATAGATTGTAACAGTAGTTTAACAATAACCGCATTATACAATTGTATTTTATTACTTAATAAAAACCAAATGTTCACCAAAACTAATAGTTAGTGAATAATAGTTTGTAATATTGACAATTGTATTAGTTAGTTATATAAACAAATGGAATAGAATTTATTACGCCACACTGTATCTAAGATCGGATATCATGACGATGATAGGACCAGGATCTAAGATCTATCTATTTTCCAGATTAGCCTTTAGAAGTAGGTACCCCCCTTCCAGAATGTTCTAAAAACGACACGAGACTGAAAGGGTTACGATGAAGAGTTCCATTTTGAAGTACAATAAAGCTCTCAAACATATACATAGACAGACTTGCCTACATATAGACCTTATTTATAAGTAATGAAGAGTTTTATTTTGTTAGAGGACACTCTTGAATCCCTTTAAAACGACACAAGTCTTAATGGCGTCATAATAAAGAGATTTAATTCGCAGGAGGACGCAGCTATCGTAGTCCAGGGCAACTTCCAGTACACTGCTCCCGATGGCAGCCCCATCCAGCTGACCTACACTGCTGACGAGAACGGATACCAGCCCCAGGTAAAGGCTTTACGAAAAAAAGCAAACGATTAGATTTTCTCTCTGATAAGAAGCGAATTTTGGCAAAGACTCCACATATGTGCAAAGGCGCCTTATTCGGCATTGGCATTAAAAAAATGGTAATCGCCAATGGCCATTGATTTCCATAAATGGCCAGTTACCTAGTTAATTGTAGTAAAAAAATTATGTTGGCACTTGACACTCCAATAATTGCCACTCAATTTCATAATGTCATATATAGTCAATTGTGACGTAAATTTCGTCTATATCAGTTTGAGAAACAAACGGCACGCGAAACTAAAGAATATTTCCTTTTAAGGCATTTTTTTGTTATGGTGCTTATATTATGTTTTTTTTCTTCCAGGGAGCCCATCTGCCCACCCCCCCTCCTCCCCAGGCCATCCCTGAATACATCCTGAGGTCCATTGAGTACAACGCGGCGCACCCCCAGAAGGATGAGCCTCTCCGTGCCAGTGCCCAGGTCGCTCAAAGGCTGTTCGGTTAAAAAGTTCCAGCCACTTTAAAACTCTTCAAAAACACAACCGTCCTTTTGGAATGGGGATCAAAAATTAAAAAAATCCTTTGATATTTTTCTAGTCGAAAATTAAAAAATGTTACTGAATTTTTGTTGTTTTTCTTTTACATTCATGTTTATTACTCAATATCTGGATTGATTAGCATGACGATTCATAATCATCTGACCTATCAAAAGACCAAACCTTTGCCACTTCTGCAAAATGGCTGGGATTTCCTTTCTCTGTCTTTCGGTTTCACGGTGAATACAACTGATAGTTTGAATGAATACATACCAAGTCAAGTGATATCTATTCCAGAAATAAATAATTATCTATAAATTGTATGATCAACTTAAAACAACCTTCGTGAAATTGGTAGAAAAATGAGGAGTCCTCCCTCCACCATTTAAGGTCCTCTGTTGCTTCAATTTGAGTGATATTAAATTCGATGAAAAGCGTTTTGGTCACGCAATGTCGCCATCAACCAAATGTAAACAGCAATCGTCAAAACTGGCGCCATTTTCGGTAAAACGTAATTCTTTTGAGGACTCAAATTAGTTAATTAAGTTAATAATAGGTATGAAGACTTGCTGGGGATTAATGAAGGGAGTTCTTGAACGAATC
Organism: Hofmannophila pseudospretella; assembly: GCA_947369225.1. Classification (NCBI taxonomy): domain Eukaryota; kingdom Metazoa; phylum Arthropoda; class Insecta; order Lepidoptera; family Oecophoridae; genus Hofmannophila; species Hofmannophila pseudospretella. The sequence goes on from OX376324.1 coordinate 4,532,545, forward strand.
CCCTAATTATAACTAAAATGACGTAACTTAAATGACGTTGTTCTTATTCATAATTATAAAAGTTTTTCCGAAATGTTTTTGGGTAAGAGTTTGAAAAAATTACTGACCTTAAAATGTCAGTTTATTATTTATGAATTATCACTATTTCTCACACCATCCTCTCGTATTTAGACAGTTTTGTTTATCAGCAAAAATCCAGAGAGCGCATAAGTAACGTAAGACAGAGATCCGAATATCATAAAACATTTTTTATTATGTTTGAAAGATGAAGTTAAAATTATTCCCGGTATCGATTATTTCTCTCGATTACTTGAGAGTACCAAAAATACGAGATGGACCTCATTTAGCTACTACCTATTCTCAGTACAAGCAATAAATATATTCCATGTTACAAAGGGTAGAAATAAATTATCATGAGAATAAATCGCACCGAGATCAGCTGCTCAAAATAATTTCGATACATAAGCGTAAATTAAGGGGTAAACACACAACTCATAACGCCTCCATTGGAAACCAAACAAAGCCTCCATCCTCCATCCCGCTGTTGTAGGCGACAGCGGGGTGTGGGCGGAGCGAGGGGTATGCAAATATTGTTTGGAAACCAACAGGCTTCATTACCAATGAGTGATGTAATTAATTTCAGAATTGCGCGGCGAGAGAGGATGACGTTTAATCATAAATTAATTTAGGAGATAAGTAAGCATGGTAGACAGAAAATTCCGTTTTTCGTGTGAATAAGCAGATGAGCATAAAAAATGAAAAAGAAATAATTTGGCGTTATTGAGTGCATTATCTATTACTTAATACTATGCTAACTCCAAAAAAATTCTGGGCCGTCGAGTCGAGTTATCAACTTATTCACGTGCAACACGGAATTAAGGCTCTCGCATATCTACGAGTAATTGGCAGATTCGTAGCCAATCTTTACCTCAGAAACATCAGAATCCTATTTATACAAAATTTTGACCCAAATAGGTATTCTGTTAAGGTCCAAATAGAGTGTCATAAGCTTTTGAGGCTTGAACAATTTTGACAACAGGTTAGTCACTATCCACATTACAAGAAAAAAAAAAGGTTTTCAAGGCTGTTTAGCCTTGAAAAACTTTTGCTCTTAAACGAGATCCTTTCTCGAAAGATGTTTTATGTAAATAATTATTTACAATGTCCTTTTCATTAGGCTCTAAATACATATTCAATAAATCTTAACCTTAGGTAGAGCTTTTGGTTGGTGTGCTTCCTTCGTTGAAAGACATTGTAAATAATATTTTAGAATATCGGTTTTTTTTGGAGAGCAGACGAGCAAACGGGCCTCCTGATGATAAGTGATCACCATCGTCCATGGACATCTCACCTCACTATAATGTTGTTACAGGTTTTCGATGCGCTGCTAACCTTGAGGACTAAGATGGAGTGCCTCATATGTCGCTAAAATAAGCTGGTTCTCTTACCCTTCAAACCAAAACACAGCAATACAAGCATTGCTGCTTTGCGGCAGAAATATGTAAGAGGGTGGTACAAACACAGGTGATCCTACCAAATGCTACTAAAATCCTAAAATCCTACTAACAGTTTTCATTAAGCTCTGCCATTCAATCAATCTTTAAGCTTAGGTAGTTTTCAGCCCTGATCGTTAAATTAGGGTGTCTTTCTAAATAATTTTAACAAAACAGAGTTTTCCTAGGCCAACAGTTTAATATATCTTCTATATAGTAAGAGCTTATGGCTTTAAGGAGACGGAAACAACAACCCTAACGAAACTAAACTCACATCTCAAGGGGCAACGTATAAATTTAGAAAAAAAAAAACTCCGCGGTAGAAACGTTCTTTATCTTTAATCGTATACCGAGTTTGTATTTTCATAAATGGCCTGCAACACGTACCCTTGGTATTGCACGTGCCTCTAAGGGACGGTGAACACTTACCATGTTGAATCCTGTGATAGTAAATAAGTTCTATTTAGTAGTAAGTAATACGTTTATTTCACACACAGCAATGACCGAAACAGTTATAATTATGATAAAATAATTATGTAGTCAGGGTAAACATAATGAAATCACGTCTGATGGTCTGTTGTTGTTGTGAAAAGGGCCTCAACTCAGCTTATTGCTGCAGACAACCTACAGCGCTGGTATTATGTTGGACCATAACCGATGGCTGGCCAAAACCTATCCAAGAGGACAAAGATACGACACAAATAAATTTAATTGAAGATAGGTAGTATTAATAAGTGAAAAATATATATATCTACATTTACCATGACACATAAATGATAAAATATATAAATATCGTAAATAAATAAATATATATACCTACACACAAATATAAATATAAACATCGTAAATAAATATAATATATAATTATACTACACTACTGCACTATTTCACCGATAGGGGTTATTTTTAGGATAATTTATTAATTATCCTAAAAATAACCCCTATAACAGAGACTTTGCTGTATGTACCTTGCTTACTTGCTTATCGTATGGTTAGTGGCCAACCTATTTGTCAGAGTTGTTCAGGCCGCCCGTAGGCCTCTGACATGACTTAACGACTGCTGTCGAACGACAACAACCGGGACCGACTGCTTAACGTGCATCCAGGTACCGACCGCGCCAACGTCGCTTAACCTGCACTATCAATTTCGGACCGTTCTCGCAACTAGGCTACGAGCTCCTCAATGTATGTACCTAATAAGGTACATACAGCAAAGTCTCTGTTAGCTGACCTCAGTGAATGGTATAGATACTCTCTCAGACACAGAAACCCAATTATGTTATCATCAGAAGGAAGCTACGGCCAGCTACATATAGGTAACTACTTATTGTCATTCATTTTAATATAAAATTACATAATAGAGATTTGACCACATAATCGTGTTGTGTAGTAATCCCGCAACCAGCGCTCCATCTAGCACATTAGGCGAGACCTGAAAACCAGCGTGTCGCTGAGGTCTCCACCATTTCATTAGACACATAGGGCAATACGTGTTATATAATATTTTGTTTATAGGTTAAGAATTAGAATAAAATAATAATGTTGTTCCTTTATAAACTTCCTTTACTTTAATGTGTGAAGAATGAATAAAAACTCTTTTATTTTTATTATTTATTTTACCATCAGATGGCCCGTTTGCCTGTTTGTCATAGGCATAAGAAAAAAAAAGTCTTCCTAATTAAAATAAACAAAAAACAGAGCCAGAATTGTCAATAAGGAATGTGTCAACAGATATGCAATACTGTCTCATGCGTCATTGCAAAACCTCTAAGCGGGTTGCGTTATTTCATTAACTGCATTTCGAGTCCCACTCGAATCACTCGACTTATCGAATTTGGCGTTCGTGCCAAATTCGAGCAGAATTCGTATTCATTGAGTGTTGGTTAAGAGCGTCGATGACACAGTGGTAAATACGCGGACTCGATACGAAGCTACCAGGTTCGATCTTAAACACCATTTGAGTTAAATATTTATTAGTTTTCTTTAAAGCCTTCAAACTGAAACCTGCAATCAATCAAATTTCTGATGCAGATGTATTCTAATGGGATATGGCGCTAGCAGCTATCGAAAGCTGTTTAACATTGAGTATTACTTAGTTGGAGGTCTAATGTGCCGGTAATGAAACCGGCTCTCTTACTCTTCAAAAATTGTAAAATGGCACCACCCCAGGCTGATTGCAGAGACAAATAGATATAGACTAGAATAAATATACGAGTTACAATAGACTAGGTATTTTTTAAATTTATTTTTATTGTACGCTACACCCGCGTTTGACCCGACCTCGCCTGACTATGAGGTCGACGATGGAGCATGCGGGTCCAGTAAATGCCTATTCACTCTCTCCTTGAAGATCCTAAGGTTGTAGGTTTTACGAAACACAGACACGGCAGGCTGTTCCATACCTTAGCCGTTCGCATAATGAACAAAGAAGCAAACGCGGTGATGAAAACTTGCGACTTATTAATCAAAACTGCTATAACATCGCATAATTTATTCCACTTTCCCAAAACTAATTACACTTATCTCAAAGTACCGAAGGATACATAATATTAAATATTTGCCCATGTTAGCTTCACGATCAAAGAAGGCAATTTTGTTTTATTACACCAAGTTTCTCCTCACGTAGGTTACGCTGGGAAATGTATGTAAATGAAAATTTATTGAGGCCCGCTCAATCCATTTCCTCTATTCCCAAATATGTTATGAAATTGCGTTATGTGTTTGTAAATAATAATAAACGTGTTTCGCAGAAACACTGTGAAAGAAGGTTTTAAAAGCTGCTGTAAAGGGGCTTCTGACCGTGAAAGGAATTTTGTTGATTTAGTTTTTATTTACGACCACTGAAACCCAGTTTGACTGCTCATTCTCACCTCATGGTAATTGACGATGAGGCTAAATATGGAGCACACGGTCTTATTAAGTACATACTGGAATAAAATAAGACAAACATTACAGATTTATCTGTTCATCGAAGCAAACAGGTAGCTTCTCTGCTACGTTCGATAGTCAAACAGACAAACAGGTAGCTTCTCTGCTACGTTCGATAGTCAAACAGACAAACAGGTAGCTTCTCTGCTACGTTCGATAGTCAAACAGACAAACAGGTAGCTTCTCTGCTACGTTCGATAGTCAAACAGACAAACAGGTAGCTTCTCTGCTACGTTCGATAGTCAAACAGACAAACAGGTAGCTTCTCTGCTACGTTCGATAGTCAAACAGACAAACAGGTAGCTTCTCTGCTACGTTCGATAGTCAAACAGACAAACAGGTAGCTTCTCTGCTACGTTCGATAGTCAAACAGACAAACAGGTAGCTTCTCTGCTACGTTCGATAGTCAAACAGACAAACAGGTAGCTTCTCTGCTACGTTCGATAGTCAAACAGACAAAAAGGAAATACCTTTTTCATCCACTTATTGCTACATCGCGTGACTAAAAATATCAACCTGAAAATCGATACGAAAGCGCTTCAAAAGCTTATCTGTAGTCGAACAAACTTTCCTAAGCTGTGGGTGAAATATAGAACTAAACATTTACCTGTACAAACATGATATTTTAGTACTCAGTGGTGCCATCGTCAAATGCATAGATAATTTTGTCGAATTACCTATACATTAATCAGTTACAGTTTGATAGCGTTTTTTATAGAAACACTAGTTGGTGATGACAGAATAGTGATTTGTAATCAACGAACGAACGCTTTCTATTTGTAGTAAGTACACTTATAACTTGGTTATATTTATTGATTATTTATAAACAACAAATTAAGAACTAAAACGAAACTTATTAAGTACTCATATGTTAGTTGATTTTTTAGCCATTTCATCATTAATTCTTGCCAACTACTTTAACTGGAAAGGCATGGCTTACACCATTTATTTATAGTAGTGAAACAACTAGATCGGATCAACTAAATACACTACAAACTTCTAAAATCCTACAGAACAGAAGTCATTTTTGGTTACGTTACGTAAAAGAACTTGAAAAAGCAAACTTAAAAATCCCATCAAACAACGAATAATAAATACCCAATCTCATTACCATCAAAACGCAAAACCTTACCACACGAAAAACTTCCTAAGTAACTCCCTTAGTGGCTGAAAGGAAAGAAGATGTTCAAAGCAATGAATGAATAAATAGAACCATGTTCATTATATAACTCTCTTTACTTTTTAATTTTCATTGAGCGCCTCGGATACGAGCTGCTTTTACAGCTTCATTTGATGGAAATAATATTTAGGTCTGAGACATAACGGAGACCAACCTCAGGTACCTTCTAAGTTTCATTTCCCACTAATGAGGGTCGTGATCATTCTAAAGAATGCCATTGCCTTCCCCATATCACACACTGATTATCCCAATACGCAGGTATCCTCACGAGGTTTTCCTTCACCGTTAGAGCAGTCGGTAAAGTTCTAAGTCTTCGAAAAAAATCGAAAATCATGTTTTTTTTCGCGAGTGCGCTGATGGTTTTGCTACGTGTAGTTGGTGCATGACATAGCATGGTTTTTAACTCGAATATTAGAAAAAAATCTGCTTGCTGAGAAGGTTCTGTGGGTTTTTAATTTCCACGATCTAAGGTTACTTACTCGTATAATGATTTGTATTCTTTTTGATAAAGAAAGTCTTTCTGCTAAGACATGTACTATATTTGTGCATTAAAGAATAAATAAATAAGTAGGTATATAAATACACAAGCAGTGATCGGATAGGTAGTGCTATTTAGGGTTAAGAAAGTAAGTAAGTAATACGTTTATTTCACACACAGCAATGACCGAAACAGTTAACGACCTCAAACGTTATATTAGTATGGACCTATGGATACGCCCGCGGTATTGCGGGATTTCGGATTTGTTCTGTATATAAAATACTTTTTCTCCTAATGGGAACTCAAAAAGGATCATCTCTCTGTCTCTCATCATCCGTTTTGCGAGAGAGAGACAAAGACACTATTAGGACTATATTCGGGATTTATTGTCTCTTTCTCACATTCGCACTTTCTCAGAACGCTCTTATCAGTCGTCGCCTTTGTTATGCCGAAACAATACATTTTATAAGATTTTTTGTCTAGTGTAAAGTAAACAACAATATGGCGTTAAATTTAGCCTCGTAATATTCTCATAAGAATGTTTAAATATATTTTTGAACGATATTACTGTCCAAAGCTCTTAGAGAATTTGTAATCCCGGGATATCGCTACTTATTGGGTATGTCCATGTTTTATTTCGTCATGGAATCCCGCAAAATTGCACTACCTAATCCGATCACGGTTCATAAGTAATAAGATTAAAAACGTAATCACAATTAACATGAAGTACAACTGAAATACAAGCAATAAAGTAATGCAAATTCTGTGTATGTTACTTGTATTGCCGACCTAAATAGGTACCCTAGGTTTAAAAACACACTTTAAAGTCACGCGAGTGCAAGCCAACATGATAGCGAATGTTTAGTGTTCCTACTTTTATTTCTGGTTCTCGCAAGTATTTAAAAACATCAGTACGGTTCCAGTTTCATAAACCAGCTAAGGTCTTGTTGTATTGGGTCATATATAACGTGTTCCAGTCATTGTATAAGTAATTATGATAATGATCAAAGATTTCATCATCATCATCAGCAGCCTACTGTAGTCCACTGCTGGACATAGGCCTCCCCCAAGGCGCGCCATTGAGTCCGAACTTCGGCTCTTCTCATCCAGTCGCTGCTAGCCACCTTGCGCAGATCATCGCTCCATCTAGCAGGGGGGCGTCCCACACTACGTTTGCCCAAACGCGGTCTCCACTCCAGAACTCGTCTACCCCAGCGGTTGTCGGTTCTGCGACAGATGTGACCGGCCCACTGCAACTTCAGCTTGCTAATCTTATGAGCTATGTCGATAACTTTTGTTCTATGCCGGATCTCCTCATTTCGGATTCGATCCAGCAGAGTTACTCCGAGAATAGCTCTTTCCATAGCACGCTGAGCGACTTTCAATTTGTGAACCAGTCGCACCGTCAGTGTCCACGTTTCGGCTCCGTAGGTCATTACTGGTAGGACGCACTGGTTAAAGACTCTTGTCTTTAGACATTGAGGTATGGGCGACGAGAAGATGTTTTCGAAATGCTGCCCAACCCAAAGATCAAGATCAAAGATTTAAATTGATGATAATGATACAATATTGTACAAGGAGAGCAGACGAGCAAACGGGCTACCTGATGGTAAGTGGGCACCGTTAAACATACACACACATTTCACGACACTATTTTTAGAGGGTTTTCGATGTGTTGCTAACCTAGTGTCTCATGTGCCAGTAAATACGGGTGGTCTTTTACTCTTCAAACCGTAACACAGCAATGCAAGCGTTGCTGCTTTCCGGCAGAAATAGGTAAAAGGGTGATACCACCCCAGACTGGCTCCGCACAGAGTCATAAAACCTTAAAAATATAATACCTGTATTGACCTGTTCATACAATTTATATAAAAGGGATGATCTATTTGTGTGAGGAGCCCAGGTTGTGGCAGTTTTTTAGTTCTGAAGTTTTGATAATCAGAATTCGTGGTTACAATGCTTGGAAAGGGATTTGTACATAAACGCGTGTATTCAAAGTAATTAAACAATGAGCTTAAATTAATTTCAGATTTCAAACATGTGACCGTTTATCTTTGTTATTAGGAAAATAGGGGCGTATTGTAACTTTTTGGTGTAATCTCCCGGAAAAATCCGATGTAATCCGCCTCCTTTGAGAAGCCAACTGGAAACACTGTCATGCGCGCCGTCGGGCCTCACTCTACGCATGCGTCCTCACCATGGCGTCGAACAAATGACAGTTTTGACAACAAACCCTGCGAGAATACTCTATTTTCAATTATTTTCGCGAAAATCTCTGATATTTACGAAATTTCTCTCAAATATAGTTTTATTTCATTTATTTCAACTAGTTTCGTGCTTAATATTTTGCATAATCTAATTTTTTGGAAGTCTTCGTGTATTTGTCTTGCACAAGATATCGCTTAGGTTATATTTTGTAAGGCTGTGTTTGTTTATTTTAATCGTAAATATTGTAAAATAAGATTGATAACGGACAGTGGACTTACTAGTGTGGTGTTTATTGTTTGTGCGATTTGTGATTTCGATACTGAGAAGAAAAGAAATCGAAGAACTGCTTTCGGTCTAAGAACTGCAGGTAAGCCGCAATGACTTACGTCGACTAAATATGATTTGTTTGATTAGTTTACTATCAAGTGCCTTTGAGTATTATTCAACTAAAATATTAAAATGTCTAAATTTTTTGTATTAATATTAGCTAAGTACTTGTACTTGAATTTACTAAGTTATAGTTTAGTGTCTTTTTAATTTGGATCCAATTTCGTAGATGTCAATCCCTTGTATTATTTACTTTTTGGTGTCAGCGTTATATTTTGTATTACCTATCTACATTGGAAAACACATCAAGCTATTACTCTATGGAACCCTGTTGGAAGAAGTTTTTGTTGTGATTCCTTGATGTTCGTATCAATAATTTAGAGCGACAAAGTACTGTCTAGTAAGCTTGATGTGTTACCACATACTTACTTATTCATTCGTAAAATCTTTAGAAGGTACGTAAAAGGGTTAATGTATATTCTAAGGTAAAAGGTGAGCCCATTTAAAATATTCTTTCCTAAAATATTTAATACTCAAGATTTAATAATATAAAATAAAGTAATACTAAAATAACAATAAAATATACACTAAAGCTAAAATTACAAAATACCTAGGTAACTATTTTACAAGTAAAAGACTTGGCCCAGGTCGCTCCCTGCAGGGAGTTACCCAAGGAAGCTGGCGGCGTTGCCCCGCTGTATACCGAGTGTACAATCCGTACCACGCATACCTAGTTCATAAGTTGTGTTTAGTAGTTTAAACTTTCGTTTTTTTGTTTCGTTCTGTCAAATATTAATGTCCAGTGAGGGAATTTTTTATCGTTGATTGCCACTCGCTGACACAGTCTTGGAAATACAGCCCTTGAGACAGCATCGTTTTGCGCGCGCGTCACCTAATTTCTTCATCGCGTGTGATCTATCACCTCCATGGACTCCTCGCAGTGCTGATACAGTGCTGGTGCTTCGGTGACTCTAAAAATTGCCAGAATTTTGGACATTGTCGGCGCCGACGGGTGATCTCGGGCTGAGACGCTGGTGGGTTTTCATTGGTATTTATTGCCTGCCCTGGACATTCTCTCATTCCCCTTCGTTTGTCCAGCCCTCGAAAGATCCCTGGAATCGCTGGGGATCGCACAGCGAGGCTTACATATACGCTGAGCAAAGTAGAGGCCAGCCTTCTGGTCCCGGGATGTCTCTACGAGGCTCTTGGCTATTTCCCGGTAGAGGCAGTGGGCTCCAGGTCCCCACGGCCCCAAAGTCTCCAAAATTTTTAATAATTACCTATGTAATGTTTCGTAATTTCTATAGATCTTTGATTTGACTGTGTATTATATGCCCTTTGAAATGCAAGGTATGAAGATTATCTTCGCCTAGCTATTCATTCGCCTATGCTTTGATCTGTTCACGATCAATACTATAATCACCTAGTACTATACTATCTAGCTCATCAATCGGAGAAATTAGCTATGGCAAAGCTATCGGTCGAGATTAAACACCATGGGGTATGGCATTAGATAGCTACGTTGTGACTTTGACGACCAAATCTGATCGAAATCTATAGATTCGGGAAACCTACCTTGAGTATAAGCACGTATCTCAAGTACAGTCCACTACTGATCATCTTATGTAAAAAGTCTTTGTGAAACTTAAATAAACCATATTACGCGGACATAACTTTAGGTAATGGTCTATTCCTACCAAAGTATTTAATCTCTTGCACAGATAATATAGGCGCATTACCGCCTTTATCAGGTAGGCTAAGTATTAAGTATTCATCATATTGCGATATCGTCTGTTCATATTGACGTGCTGTGACCTGTCTACAATCAATAACACTATGTGATCCTTTGTGTTCTATTCGTATCAAACATATCAATTAAGCAATACAATTAGACTTGGTAGAGCTACGAAATACGATCTTTGATCTGGACCTAGATTAATCCTGTCTTTTTCTTTCTGATATTTTCCTTTACATTTTAGAGCTTAGGTATGTTAGCGTTTGTGCAGAACATGTTTTTTTAAACTAATCCGAATTATTTACTCCTGGAGGATTAATTCCAAGCCATTTCTTTTCAAGCTGACAAGGGAAATTAAACTTGACGGTCAGTCGGTCAAGCAGTATCTAGTTTATAAAGTTGGAAAGGATTAATTTAAACTAAAATAGTCACTAGCCAGCCACAGCCTGACAAGCTAGAATATAGTGAGGATTGGTGAATTTTATAACTGCTTTCAAACATATCTGAGATGTTAAGATTTCCATCGTGGGTCTATATTTATAACATAATGATGAAAATAAATAACATCTAAACTCGTGAGCCTACATTCGTTTTGCCAGGAGCTTGTTTCATTCATACTACAACATCACACTACATAGAGGCCTGCGGCTAACAATGCACGTACAGTTTAGTTTACCTACCACAAACGAGTACCTGTATTTGAACTAATTAGTGTGGTTCATTGCTCGCCTGCTCGTATTCTACCGCCATGGACTAATTTGCTTCCATTGTGAATGCAAAACACATCGTCGATACTATCTATACCTATCCAAAAATAGCTCTATCAAATTACGTACCTACGCCTATAATTGACGATTCTCTATCTGTATCTATATTAGGTTATGACTAATTTAGCTTTGAATTTATAAAGCGCCTGTGAGTTTCTAATTGCAAAGGAGTTTGCTAACCGAATAGAATATGGCGCTAGCATAAAATTTCATTTATTAAGTTAATGAAGAGATTCTTATTTATTCAACAAAGCAACAACAACATAATAGGTGCCTAATTTATTTTAAATTGAAGCGATCCAATAAGAAAAAGTTAAAAAAATCAACCAAAGTTAATTTCAGTCATTATTCCCTATCTTTTTAAAAATCCTAATTTATCGATTAAAAGCATGATAAATCCCCGAAGAGCTGTTTATATTTCGCGATGGAATTAAAATGATAATATTAACCCTCCGCTGTATCGGCCACATAATGTCGTGTAAGTAATGTAATGTCGTACTGACTGCCTTTTTTAATCTGACGTTAAAAACCGCTTGCTACGCGTTAACGCTAACGTTTGTTAGAAACGTTGTTGGATGTTTATCCAACAAAATACAAAATGAACTTTAAGTATATTTCTACGATACTACATCAAAGTAAGAGCTGTTTTAAATACCCACTTAACAAGATCCAGGGCATTATCAAAAGGCGAGGTATTAATAATGGAATATTCTAATCAACTCTAAAACACGTCAACTTGAGGTTAAAATTTCTCCAGAAATTGTGAAGCTCTTAACACAATATCCAGGGACATTTTAATTAGTAGTCTCAACCGACAAAATGCTTCTGAAATTTTCGTCTATATAATGCTTAGAATGTCTTGTTTTTGTATAGAATTTTGTTCTTTGGATCGAGTAATAAATTACTCTATACAACACCATCTCAAACATGTTTTTGCACGCAGGGCGTATGCCGTGGCCCGTAGTTTAGGCTGAAATTAATTACGAATTATGAATTCTGCTCACAACACTAAGAACATAAAACCCTGCAAAACCCCACATAAGACTTAACGCGGCGGCAATAGGCGTAAAAAGTTGGCAAAACATCGTTCAGGATGTAATGTAATATAATGGATGCCGGAATTATTGTTATATTCACGTTTCGTACCTATCTCAGCAGGGTTTCGGCACGTGAAAGCCTCCCAATCCGCCCCAGGGTTTTTCTGTTTTTGTACTAAAACTCACATATTTCGGGTCTTCGCGGAGCTGTAAACATAACTGGAAGTGGCTTACAGTGTTTACAAACGTATAATGTAAAATAGACACTTTTCTCGAGATTTTAACAGCTTTTTGTTGTTGTTTTATGTATATTTAATTATCTTTACTGTTATCCGAATAATTTCCGCGAAATTTTCAAGTAGAGCAAATTCAATTTTGGCAAACATGATGGCTGATTAAATTACGGATGCTTGTTTATTCCGTTGCCTGTGAGATACCAAATTCATAGTAAATCATGGTGATGTCCATATGTTCGTACAAGCGAGGGTCCCGCAGGTATACGTAGCTAAAATCATTACATTATTTTTATTGTTAGGTTAGCACGAGTATTGCTCCTGAAGTCCTGTCACTATCTTCATGACGCACTTACAAGAGCATTGACTTTTCATTGTACCCACAGATGACATAAGAGAGTCGATGATCAATAATAGGTAATTTTGAATCTATAAAGGAACCCATAATCATTCACTGAGTAAAATATCATCGTATAGCTTCTTAGGTACCGACGCCGGTTGCTCTACAGTAGAAGACACATCGAGCACTCCGGAAACCCTGTCGCAATAAGATTTTGTTATGATTTCATGCCATTCGTATGAATGAGTCAAATAAGTTGAAGCGATAAAATACCAAAGATGTGTTGGCCACTGCTGTTCAGTCCAGTATAATCTTAATTACAATTTAGACATTCAGAAACCTTGTTAGCATGTTACGTCCGGCCGACAAGTGTGCTTCCATGTCGTGTCCAGCTAATGCTGTTTCCGTGTACGTTCTATTTGAATGGAAGGCAAAGCGGCATTATTTATAGCACATATGGAAATGCGGAGTGTGAAATGGCATCGTAATGTTTGATCGTTTCGCAGATAAAACCATACATTATGCGTAGAGTCCGAGTCAAGATTATTTTCTCGGTAACCTGGGGCTGAAGGTTCGGTTTTACTTTTGACCGAACGCAAAGTCATTGTAGACCTAATCTATGTGAATATTGGACGTTATAGGCCTATGATTTTTTAAACAGACGAGACATTACAATACAACCTAGTTTCATCTATGTTTCGTTTTTGCTTTTATATAAAACCATACCATAACCTACGCGTATATTTTTTTTAGAATATTAGAAATGACAAGATGTGCAATGGTTAATAAAGATTAACTAATCTACTTTTATTATTTCATTGGGATATAAAATACATGACAGGATTCCGTAGTCGTTTTATCACAAAATCTATCAAATTATATCAAATTCCATGACAATCTATCACAATGACCGAATAGTCGTATTTGGTCACAAAAAGTTATCTGTGGACTCTAGTCATGCACGATGGCCGTTCCGCTCTTTATTTGCTGTAAATTTGCATTGTAGATTAATAAGTAAACGGGAAATTTTGGTTGATTTAGCTAGTTGCTTCTCTGCTGAAAATACTCCAGTTCGTTGGAGTTCCGAAGTTGAAAGCAGTAGCCATTAGAATTTAGGGAAATTATTGTTTAGATAATAAATGGTGCCGATTCTGGCGTGACCAATACGAAATGAAATTTATACAGTCACTTATACAGGGTATAATAAAAACTCCATTGTAAGCCGAAAGGCTGTTCAGTATCCATAACCGAACAGCTTTCACTGTGGGGCTAACACTGAAATCGCGAAAAAATTCAGTATGTAAGTATGTAATTGAATTGAATAGAAGAATAGAAAAACGTTGCAATTGCTTGCTTGCTTATCGTATGGTTAGTGACCAACCTATTTGTTAGAGTTGTTCAGGCCGCCGTAGGCATCTGACATAGCTTAACGACTGCTGACGAACGACAACAACCGGGAACGACTGCTTAACGTGCTTTCCGAGGCACGGAGGAGTTCAGATGAAATATGCCACTAGCGGTCACCCATCCAGGTACCGACCGCGCCAACGTCGCTTAACCTTCACGATCACTTTCGGACCGTGCTCGCAACTAGGCTACGAGATCCTCAATATGTAATTAAAAATCATTCTTAGAACCATCTGAAGGTGTATAGTTAGTACCTATAATTATCTAACCTAATTTGTTTATAATATCGTCTAATAAGATTCTTTTTGAATTATACCAAAGTACTTTACATTTACATTGTGAGTAATTCAGTTGCGATACTCTGAAAATCCATTGAAAAGAAACAAGGCAGCCGGCCATTATTCCGCCGCCCCTCGGAATTGTTTAGCCTAATGTTTATCCCCTATGTGCTCCCGGTTTAAGGCCCCGACTACATCGGTTCTCGTGTCAGTATTGCTACTGGCTTTGTGACATTTTCAGAAAGTTAGTGATATTTTCTTCTTCTTTCGTCTTTTCTTCTTCTATGGGTAGACTGCAAAGTCTGGAACATCGGCGCAAGGTTGCCTGTCTATCGGTATTTTATAAGATACATTTCGGAGAGTGCGCATCGGAATTGCACGACCTAATTCCAGCATCTCCATTCCGCCTTCGGACTACCAGGCGCGGGGAGGGGTTCCATCCTTATGTTGTTGATATCCCATCTGCTCGTACGAAGCGATTTGCTTCTTCGTTCATTATGCGAACGGCTTAGGAATGGAACAGCCTGCCGGCGTCTGTATTTCCCGAAACCTACAACCTTGGGATCTTCAAGGCCAGAGTGAATAGGCATTTACTGGACCCGCATGCTCCATCGTCGACCTCATCGTCGCTTACCATCAGGCGAGATCGAGGTCAAATGCGGGTTTAGTTATACATTAAAAAAAAAACATTCTCACATTTATATTCAGGGTTCCGAAGCCAGCTAGTTTCGTAACGTCCGTCTGTCCGTTCGTCTGTATGTATCTATGTATTTTGTATTTATTTTTATTTATTCAAACACAAGTTAATAGAAGTACGTAATACTAAACTAAGTAAAATAGTAAGCATTAAAATTACATGTATGTAATTGTATTGTATGTTACAGAGGACGCCCCAACTTTAATTGAAATACAGTTACAAAAAATCTGACAAACTAAAACTGATTGATAGCCGTAGTAAGTAACTTTCAATGAAAATTACAACGGATCCAGGACAAAAGTTACGTTATGAAATAGAACTCCACAAAGTTATTGTGTACCTAATTAATTCGGAAGATATTGTACGAAATTGACCTCTTTTGCGGTTTTCATGCGTTACTTCTACGCCGTAGCGCCACCAGCGTAGCAGTATTTTTCAACTCGTAGCACTAAAGGGATATCTTTATAATGGACTATGTAGCAGTGCATTACCTAATTTGTGTAAAACCTTTTACACGAATTCCATTTCATCCTATGTGTAGTGTACAAAAGCGTTACCTTAATTGTTATGGATATTGTTCATGAATACTTAAGTTGCATACATTTTAAAGACCATAATTGTAATTTAGCTTTTTATAGAATTCAGCCCTTCCGGTAAAATAACCTTCTCAAATGTTATTGCTGTGCCTTATTTTCTGAATGCTGAATAAATAAAACACAAAATCAAATTACTTAAGGTTCCACAAAAGCATCTGGCCGCGTCTTTTGTGCAAAAACCGTTTATTCATCTCCTACTAATATTCTCTCAGTGATATTTCGCTTTTCTCGATATTATACTTATGCCTATGGTCATTAATCATCTTTAGATAATGTAGGTTATACGAGTATCTATTTATTTATATCTGGTTATTGATAAATAACTTTCTTTACAAGTATTGACAAATCAGTTATTTCTTGTTTTATTTGTAATTTTGCTCTCGAAATCAAAAGGAATTAAGTACCTTAAATAATCAAAAGAAAGTTAAATTTAACATTTTATTTGATTTCTTATACGTTTGAAGTAAGTTTATAAATAGTTTACTGTAAGGGTTTGATAGAATGAAAAGGCTTCTAAGTGTCCGTCTACTATAAACAGCGAGGATTTTTTCTGCAAAAGAGCTAAGTAATAGCTGCATATGTGTTTGTCCTCCAGGGACCATAACTTTACAAAATCACAACTAAGGATAGTGTGGTGTTTCTGAAATTTCGTACAGACGAGGTGAAAAGGGTTAAGACGTACGTTAATTCTGGCAGAAGATTGGTTGGAAAATCAAGAATAAAACAACTTATTAAATGGTCCATAGAAGATTCTATAAGATTCGCTGCATCCTGGGTCTTAGATAAAATAATCCCTCGCGAAGTCACGAATTAACCACTCAGTGGCGGACAGCAGCCATAAACAAAGACAGAGCGGCAGTTAAGGCGGAATTTCGCGGGAAAATTAAATTTTCGTTAAAATTCCGACGGTACACTGCCCGGCAGTGTAAACAGAGCAAATGGATAAAGTTGCTAAGAGCGCTAATGCAATCATAGCCTCGAGTTCGCAACTCGCCGCGAATTTAAGTGGCTGCCTCGTTCGGGTAAAATAACATTTGATGCGGTTTTCGTCAGGGGCCACCGAAAACATTGTGATGGCAGAAAATTCGAGTTCAAATCGCGGAAGAATTTTTTTCACGGAGGTCAAATTATATTTACATCTTCCTATATTTAAGTCGCTACGGAATTAAAACTAACGTATATGCACTGCTGTATTATTAGTGAGACTTATATTCAACGTACACGTACGTTTTCATCCTTCAATATTTCACTATTTGCAAGAATGTTTGTTGTAGAGAATTATCAACCAATTATCATAAAATACCTATAGAAAACCGTTTTCCAGCAAGTTCTGTATGTAATCTCTCTCTCTCTTGTGGCTCTACATACAAGTAAATCGATAGACTCGCATTACCAAAATGCCGCCTTTACCGGAAAACGAGTGGAAAATCTGTATAAGCACTTCCGCGTAAACAAGGACCGCTGTGGAATCTTTGCTTTGATTATATCATAACGGCTGCGAAACCTTTCAATGATTGCCTAAAACAAACACAAAAACGCATTATTTCCGCATTATAGAGTTTTTCGACCAAAGTAAAAAGCTGTATGATTCTCAGTGTATTTTGACATAGTCAGAATATGTGTTTTTTTGGGTTAAACGAAAAGCAAACGAGTATACGAGTATAAGCCACCTAATGGAAAGTGGTCACCATCGCCATAAGACACTGATCTCACCTCACAAAAAAATGCAAGAGGGTTTCCTTAAGTTGCTGTGTGATGAGCTAACCCTGACGATTTAGATGGTACACCTTATGTGCCAGTAATTACACTGGCGATCTTACTCTTCAAACCGGAACACAGCAATGTAAGCATTGTTGCTTTGCGGCAGAGATCGGTAAAAAATAGCATCTCCCCAGACGACACTGCATATTCTGATCTATGAATAACGAAATCATTTTAATAATGTTAATAAACAAAACAGACATCATCAATGATTTACCTTTAGTCCGAGTGTTACTGGAAATGATTCGAATTGATATGAATATAAATTAAAATTAAATTCATCGGAAAGGGCGATTAAATATTTAAAATTCGCAGTTCAGTCGCCGCCAAAAATATTCAATTCCCTGCAGCGTTGATGTCGGTTTAAAACCGGTAGAGGGTTTAATTGATTTGAATATTTTGTGTCTACTGAATATAGTTGAACTGAAATATCATTCATCGTACCAGCAACTTCTGAATAAGTAGGTACGCAAAGCATATACATATAAACAATAAGTAAGTACAGTAGGCTTTCAACTAAAGTATACCATCTGTTAGAAATCATACGTATACCTACGCAATATGGTAAAAGTACATCAGATTTTCAAATTTTGATGTCTTGGATAAGTTGACCACAGGTCAACTTTACTTCGATGAGTACGAGTAGCTCCATTCCAGATTACGTATTTGTGCCAAAATTATGAATAAGTTAACATTTATTGCAACTGTATGTATATAACCGATTAGATATAAGTAATTCTAAGTAAATGATTATTAAATTCACTTACATACTATAAAGTTTAGTGACACGAAGCTAATAGATACTACATTCGAAAATTTAAATAAATAAACGTAATAATGTCTTTTTCAAATGTCACCTCTCAGATATCGAAGCTTAGTTCAAACCCGCTCCTTAAAGTTGACACTGATGTGTTGTCACTGATCTGCTGTTGTAAATGAGACAGATATTCTTATAGCTAACTAAAGAGTTTAAATACTAAAGTAATAAAATTGAAATTGAAATAATAATTGTTTAGTTAGCGCTGTAAACACCAGAATACAGAATACAGAAGTATGCAAAGTTTAACACATGCAGCACAGAACATCTAGTGTGGTGGTGTGGTACAGTGCCAAAAAGGGTACACCAGCTCAGCATAATGTTGCGACAAGCCACAGCGCTGATTTTCAGCTGGCCCCTCAGTGACTGCACGGACGAAGAAAGCAACAGTGTGTGCGTGTTGTGATTTATGAATGTGTTTGTTTTTATGAATAAGGATATTAGTGTGTATGTGAGGTAATAAGACAATACTACGCTGAGAAATTCGTGCAACGAGCTTATAATATCAACCGTATATATAGAACTTACCTCACAATCTATATATTTTACTTAATCTACGGGGCACAAAACAAATTATTTACAAAATTGTACTGGTCGGATGTGGTTTCATAGCACGGAAACATTAATTGAATTACAGGAAAATTTAAATTTCTCCCCCATTCGGGTGCAGGTTGCAGCGCCGAATGTTTATTCAGTACCTGCGAGTACATGCCAATTAGTAAGCGCGTTTTATAAAGGGTGGGTTTGACTAGTACACGGGCTTTTTTGTATAAGGAGAGCAAACGAGCAGTCTATCTGATGGTAAGTATAAGTCAGTCGTCGAAATATATCTCACCTCGACTTTATTTTATTAGACGGTTTCGATGCGCTGATAACCTTGAGGGTTTAGATGAAGTGCCTAATGTCGGGCACATTACGCTAATTACGCTATTATAATTACGCTACCATCCTGTATTACGGCAACATCCTGATTCGGAAAAAAGTGCTCTGGGTCCAGCAACTTCCCGACCCCCTGAATTCCTATCAAACCCGGTATGTATTACGGTAACATCCTGATTCGGAAAAGTGCTCTGGGTCCAGCAACTTCCCGACCCCCTGAATTCCTATCAAACCCGGTATGTATTACGGTAACATCCTGATTCGGAAAAGTGCTCTGGGTCCAGTAACTTCCCGACCCCCTGAATTCCTATCAAACCCGGTATGTATTACGGTAACATCCTGATTCGGAAAAAGTGCTCTGGGTCCAGCAATTTGCCGACCTCCTGAATTCCTATCAAACCCGGTATGTATTACGGTAACATCCTGATTCGGAAAAAGTGCTCTGGGTCCAGCAATTTGCCGACCTCCTGAATTCCTATCCAACCCGGATTACTTATAAGGCAGATGCAATGGACGTTATCAATTTACAACAAGCAAGTGAAAGCTTCTTAGACCGTCTTGTACTAACGTTAACTTGTGGTTTAACACTATCCCGAGCTCAATTTTGTATATGAAGCGTAAACAATCCGCGTGTTAATTCAGGATAAAAATTGCGCCAACGCGCAAGTCCACCCAGGTATAATTTTGAATCCTTCCTTTAAATTGCCAGACATTGAAAGCGTATTTCTTCGTATGATGCCACAATGGGTTACAACGATAAACCACTACTCAGGCGTAACTTTAGCGTACTTTATGTCGTGCAACCTGAGTTGCATTAGCATAAATTGGTATGGAATGGAATCATTATCCACTGGAAATGTTATAAAGTAAATTTCTACTTTAATTCCGCCTCCGACTGTCACTGGAAATGAGATACGAAACTGGCATTGTTTGCATTATTGATGGAAATTTAATTTTAAAGCCAAATCTGTGAACAGAAATGCGCGACCTGAAACTAAAAATAGGACCTGCTTCTCTATTTAATGCTAATGCACTTTATGGTACCTAATGTTATTAAGAATTATATAAAGAATCTTCTTTAATATAAAACGACTTTGTTAATGTTTGATTTATCAATATCATCCAGCAATTTTTTGAACTGAAATATGACTATACCATTTATCTACTGGTTATTTAATTGAGCAACTTTGAATCAAGTTTTAACCTGACATACAAAATTCCAATTATTTTCTCGTAAAGTTCACAAATTAATTTTTAGAATTTACACATGAATTATTATATATAGTAGTATATCTCTATCTATATAATATTCGAATTCATACATTTGTTTATCGCTAAAAGTTGTTCCACAATTGTATACAATACAGACATTTCGTTAAACCCTGTATTCTGGCTGTCCTACTTACACCTATGTAGTAATAATTCCTACCATTATTGGAATATAAGCTTTCATTTGTAGCAAATACGTAAATCAATAAAGGTGGTTTCCACTAATGAAAGCCGTTATGATTTCCATTGCCCAATTAAACGTGATCGATCAGAATATCTGGTAAGGGGATTACTATACCACAGACTTGTGATAATTTGCTTCTGCTATCGTTTGAGGCTTATCATCTAGGTAAGTGCCGATTAATCTTGGATCGATGTTGGTTATTAACATTTGTATACTTATTTGTCTTTGTATTGGATAAAAAGAACGAAAAATTGTATATCTACTGCGGTATAGTTGAGAAGAAGAATATGAGTTATACCGATTAAAAGCGTACATTTGAATGTATCTAAAACTAAAACATTCGCCTGTTTGATTCACGGACTGTTGAGATAAACAGGCTCCGTTAAAGCTACGTGAAAATGTTCATATTAGAAACCTATTTTACTCTGAATTTTATAGACATTTTTTAAGCCAAAACTAACAAGAATGTCAACAAACAATGTTAATTAGGCTAATGTTTTGGTTTTACGATAGATACTTCCAAATGTAAACTTTTAATCTGTATTTCTTACTGTTCTCAGCTATACCTAAGTTTTGCGGTCTCCTCATACATAACTTAAAGTAACAGTTGCAGTTTTCTTCAATATGTCAAGAATTGGATTACTTCGTTATTGTGAAGTTGTTGTTAGATTTCCGAACTAATATTAGTTCTTTCAGGAAGGTTTTCTTGTTTTTGTTATAGGTAGTGGTCAACAGATTGTCAGAGATCGATCAGGCCGCCCGTAGGCCTCGAGATCTTCAGTTTAATGTGATCTGCACTTAGGGGTGAATGAAAAGGTGCCACTTGCGGTTACCCATCCTGCTTCTGACAGCGCCCAACGTTGCTTAACTTGTACGATCACTTCCTGACAATGCTCGCAACTAGGCTACGAGCCACATTGGGATTTTCTTCATTTTGTAATGTCCAGGTAAAATCATTGATTGTTCTCTGTAAAAGATAATGGACTAAAAACTTTAACAAATCCTCTATAGTTAAATGTTTCAATTATTCCGTTATTAATAATTTTAGTTTACATTCTAGGGAATTAGTCCAATTCATTGGATATAGCGTTCATCCACGAACTTGTAATTTGCTTTGCCATTGCATTCACTTTGTCTTTGCGACTAGCCTTTGCTACGTTTGAACCAATCAGTGCCAATAATTGAATTATTCTGCAGTCACTGCATGTTTGCATCTGCAGGCTAACATGACACATTCAACAGAATACAAATATTTAAAAAAAAATGTATTTAAGATAACACTTTTAGTTATGTACAGTGGACAGCACATCAGGCTGTACCTTTTAGTACGTTGTCGCTTTAACTTTTTTGATACATCCATTCAAATGTCAAGGAATCATATAACAAACACTTATTGCGACAGGGTTCCACATAGTATATTGATGTGTCTTCCAGTGTACAAACAAGAATTTGTCGAGTCGTTGTTTTAAATACTATGAGAATATGAATGTTAGGAATCAGTAGTTCGATATAGTCAATATAATATAAACATATTACATTTGTCAAAAGCCTTAATCTAATAAACCTCCCCGAGTCGCACCCGGCGGGAAGGTGCCCATCACCCTGGCAGCGTTTCCACGCTGAATAGCCAGCGAGATGCGCTGTACCAAGTACGACTCGGCGCGGGGTCACCTGAGCGCTCTCTCAGTCGTTGGCCCAAACCTCGGACAAAAACCTTGGCCTCCGTGCACCATACGCCCGTGGTCTCCACAGCGAGTGGAACGAAAATATAGGCCGTAGTTCGATTTATTTATAATTGAAATTTTGAGCCACATGATGAATTTACAAATTGATTTCTGGTTGCTACACCGTCATGCCCGACGTGTATAGGTACAGCCCAAAAGATACTTAATAATTCAACTGCAGCATACTCGATGAAACAGCTCACTGACGTTATTTGCTGTCTCGATTAGCCTGCTGTTTAACTTGGCTGTGTTAGGCATTTGCATGCTGACGGGACTAACGACGACATCGGAAATACATTATGGTATGGAAATGCAGAATTTAGATGTAAGCTGATGTAAATGGATTATGGCTTAAAGCTTTTACCTGTAACTAAGGCCTCGGTATAGTAGTGGCTAGGATATAAGTAGTCAGCAAAAAAATATCTTTCAGATTTTTTTGCACCGGGCCCCCCGGGTATTGTAACGATGTCGACTTCATCGTCCATATCAACCTCCTTGCCATCAACTTCAACCTCATCGTTAGCGTTTATCTCATCTCATTTCGTGTTGGCATCTTCATTTCTTCATTTAAATTCAAATCATATTCCCATTCCATTTCTAAATTTCATTATATTATTAATTTCATTGTTTTATTTGTATTTTCACTTTTTCTCTGTATTTTTCGATTCGTTATTTTTCGAACGGACGTGTCCCGTTCACTTTTATTTCCTACTACTACCTATTTTCTGTGTTACTGTTTCTGTGTTCATTTCCTTAAAATATAATATTTATCACCAAATTCTTCTATTACTTCATCTGCGCACTGTCCTAGAACCCTGCTAGCCGGCATCTAGAGGACAGACTGTAGCAACCGTACTCCCACGCGGAAGGTCTGGATTCAGTACCAGGAAATTGTGTTACGATTTTTTTTAAAACTTGGTTACAATTATAATTGCTCTAAAGGCAAATGTCGTGAAAAAATCCGAACACTCAGATAACCAGTGTATGAAAGGGGAAGGCAGCGTTGAACCACTCCATTAAATCTGCCAAGAAAGTTATTCTATGTGGTTAAGTGTGATTAATTCCTGGTCACGTTCAGTTCATTTGCTAACACTATCTACTAACTGAAATGTTATAAAGGGCTGGACAGAATAAAACTTGGACGTATTGGTACCCAGGCAGAAGCATTTGTAAGTAGGTAGTCAACAGAAATTTCCGTCAATAAAATTAGCCCTAGTTCGGGAAAGTAATCAATTTTATTTACACACTGAAAGCTCATTGGATTAAGCCCTTTTAAACTCACAGTAAATTTCGTTTTACCTTTCTGGGGAGAACGTTCTCTAGTTTATTTCCCGGAAAATCTTAGGTCCCGCCTAAGAAATGTTTGAATAAATTGAAGGAAGTAGGTACTTCGTTGAATCACGCTATTTGCTTTTAAGATAGATCTTGGAATAAGGTTTAATAACCTTTAAAAATTTAAGAAACCTCCGACTGACAATTGTCGAGATCCCCTTACTTTTTCCTGGGCTTCATCAGATCCTTAAGGTTTCAGATGTCGGAAACGCACCATAAACTTGAATATTTGAGCTAATATGCGAACCATCTAGCTATTACCGTTCCAGAGATCCCATCTGACATCAAAGATACTCTAAGATCTTGAAAACCACTGATCCAATGTTTATTAGATCTAGCTAAGAACACTTTCGAAAAAATTCTCTAATAAATACACACACTACACACTGTTGTTAAATGATTGTAATTTGAATATTGTTTGGCTCAATAAATATTTTGGTATATTTTTTTTAAATAAAAATCAACCGGGTCCAAATCGGATCATCCACAGTCCACAGTCACATCAGTTATGATAACACAGACAAACTGACATACAGACAAGCAGACAAACGTGTCAAACTTATAAACACGACCTCCCTCAAACGGTCGGGGGTTAAAAAGTTGTTAGAACACAAAATAATCTGTTCTTAGCGCAATCAGATAAAAAAACTTGCCCAAGCTTAATGAATGAGGCGGCGGCTATTCCCTATAATGGAATCTTTTTAGACACTTTAAGACGGCACTTTGGGCTAATGAAGTGCCATAATTCATTTTGACGCACCTACTGGTAGGGTAGGTGGGCTTTTACCGTCAGCCGTCGACGGTAATTAGATCCACGGGATGCTACATAAATTTTTGAGCTAAATGCTATGATGTCGCAAGTTACTTTCGAATAATTAATATAAAACTGATAACTTACAGTACCTACCTACTTAATATAGGCATTTTGTGGCGTAACAGACTTATGGTGCAACGTTACTCAATAGGTTGGCCACAACCATACGATAATCAAACACGGTTTTCACACAAGACTTGATTGATTGAATGAAATGAATGATTGATAGAGAGAAATGAATTGAATGATTATTGTGTGAAAACTTACCAAGTTAGGGATTTAATTTTAAGCAATAATTTTTATATTTAAACAATGTTATATATTTATGTAGGTAAGTTTGAAGGAATTTTAATTGAACATGGCATCCAGTTAGATCTCAATTCTTTTAAAGACGAAGTCGACATGCCTACTAGATCCTTGCCCCGAACTTGGTCCCTTTTTTCACATTTATGTTTTTGCTGGGATTTAACTTGATTATACACATACAAATATACTTTATTGCACACCCGGGACAAAAACAAAACATACAACATTAAGAGAGGTACAATATAATGTGCAGAAAGGCGGCCTTATCGCTTTGAGCTTCTTGCTTTATACTTCCGCCTGAAAACTTTATATCAGCAATTTCTTTCCGTATGTACTTTCAAAATTAATTGCCGTATTAAACATATCAGGAGCTTCTGTTCCGTTGATAACTTCAGCGATTAAATTAAAAATTTTATGCTCCAATAAAGACCATCAGTTTAGAAAAACGCAATCGTGTGCCCTTGTAATAGGGGCACATAAAATACTTACCTTAACGAGAGCCCTGATAAGGGCTGTGATAACAGCCCCTCTGAGAGCATAAAACGTGTATTTAAATATTCGATCGACATTAAAATTCACTCTTTATAGTCTAAAAGCTAATAAACGCTGACAGTAAAATTTCCTGTATTGTATTGTAGGACTTATGAATATTTTGGACTTGGTCTTTGTGTCGGATTTGGCAGTATGTTTTCTAGGTATTCGTTCGAATTTTTCACACCTAGACTCGTAGCCAGCACAGAATACACAAAATATCGAGTCAAGTGATTTAGCACGCATCTCTAGCTTAATTCTTGCCGTCACCGATTTATTATTTTACCGAATCTCATACACGCAAGCACTTTCTATAAAAATTACAATTAGTAAGAACAAGAGAAAGGAGAAGAGTACTAGATAAGTTATTTAATAACATACTTAGGTATTTTAAGTTCTGATAATTTCGTCGGAAAATGACCACTTTCGGAAACCCCACTTAGGTACCTAAACAATTTATCCTCATTCATTTTTCCTAATTCTTGCCTCAAAAGTCAGGTAAATATTCAACATTATTTTTAGACTAGACTGAATAGAGGAAGCCTTTGCAAATTTTGTCTTTAGGCTGTAAAAACACCTGTCAGACAGATTTCTTAGATATTGCTTAATAATTAAGAAAATACTTACAGAAATTTTAAGCAGTCTTTGATGTATTTGAAGCACGTATCTTATATAAGTAAGTACTTACCTACTTTATTTACGTTAATGATGTAATTTCACTTCATTGATACCTCATGGTTTAGTACAGTATTACATTAGAGTACCTGTTTCACCACTAAAACCGCTTCATAAAACCTAATAACCTGCTTGAAATTAATTCTAGAATGTATGTATGTATAGCACTGGCCAGATCATCAATTTTCTCTGCTTTACTCTCCATTCACGTTTCAATCGCAACTACAAATTCATCCCGACAAAGTTAAAAGTTTCGCGTTCGAGTTCATTCGTCAGTGTCGGGTCTGTATTTCATTCGATTAGGGCAATGCAGTATTGGGGGTCCATTCAGTACCAACATTTTAAAAATAGTCTTCCTTTTCAGGTAGCCAGCAAAGCTCTCGAGATTTCTCGCTTTGAATGAAGTTACATCAATAAGCATCATTGCCTCGCTTTTCAATTTATTTGTATTAAGTAAATAGATACTTACTGGTTTTCTTTTACTTGATGCAATAAACTATTTTCTTTAAGTATAGCATTTCGCTTTCGAGTTATTGACTAAACGTTTATTGGGTGGGATGCCGATTTGAAAATAATGATGTTTTTGGCATTTTTTCGAAGACTTGCATACCTACTTGTTCATTTACTGATTGACTAATCTTTTGTCGAAGTTAAAACATCCGAACTAATCGAACTTATTTTATGAGACTTATAGGTAAACTGTACCAAATACTCCAGCTCGCAGTTATGTAACGTCATGGTCAAAACTTTGTCCCTAGTTTAGAAAGCAATACGATTTTTCCTACTTGCGTTCCGTATTTTAAACTTATTTCACAGAATATAGCTTTAAATTTCGTTCCACTCTGTACTCGAGTGGATCTCCAGTCGGTGGAAGTTGGTCAGACCGCTATTGGACAGCCATTCATGCAGGAAACTTCGCAACTGGCACGTTGCGACCTAAGTTCGCTTCTCCAGGTCGTTCTGGGCTTAGCAATGATATTTAGTTTAATTATCTCGATGTTTCTATTTCGTGTTAGGTTACGATTTTCATACAGATCCTTACTTGTTGATTATGTTGATGCCTATTATGACAGTACTTGAAGGTCATCAGAGTAGTCAGGGCAAGGTTAGGCATCGGATACATAAGAATGATTCTACTTGCTCAGTCGGTTCAGAGATCATAGAAGTGGGTCTGCCATTGGCCTTTTAAGAGACGCCATTGTTTTCTTTCCTGCATCATGTGCTGCTGGTTTGGAACTCGATTATGGTCTACCTCCGCCGCGTCTAATAATTATTAATTATTCGATCACTTTACCAACACTTTTCCATCTGCTCGTATGAAGCGATTTGCTTCTTCGTTCATTATGCGAACGGCTAAGGAATGGAACAGCCAGCCGGCGTCTGTATTTCCCTAAACCTACAACCTTGGGATCTTCAAGGCCAGAGTGAATAGGCATTTACTGGACCCGCATGCTCCATCGTCGACCTCATCGTCGCTTACCATCAGGCGAGATCGAGGTCAAATGCGGGTTTAGTAGTAAATAAAAAAAAATAAAATAATAATAATTAGAGTTTTCAATATTAAAATCATATCTTAATGTGACAAAATTATACTCGTAATGTTCTTATTCAGTCTCATTTTCAAGAAGAAAAGAGACAAAAATGCCAGTATTGTGACGTTTTTAGCGAACTTTTTAGTATGTTTTCAAAAGTCGATACCTACAAACACATAATGCACTTGTTCATCGGTGCACTAAGACTCTTACCGTGCATCGCAATCCCTTAAGACTCAGCTTATTAGAACCGCTTTGCCAGCACGTGACTAGTTTTCGCCTAGTACTTCAGAAGTTGGCTTATATAATGAAGTTATGTATTCCCCAGTGTATGAAAGCAAATTTACGTTGTCCTCACACACAAATGTGAAGTTGGCGGAACTTGTAATTGTGTATAGTCGTAAATATTAGGTGTGTCTCTATTTCGGGTTGTATTGCAGTGTGACCTGAACAAATATTAGTATATCATCAGTATGCGGTCGGTAATAATAAGTATGTTTTATTTTTAGTGGCTCTATACATTTTGTACCGGACTTAGTTATATTTCAGTGTAATTTTGTACAACTTTAACAAATTTTCTTCGTTTTCCTACAGTAACGAAATCGGATTTCGATGTTTTGAAATTCCAAATGTCGTGGAACAAAAATTGTTCAATTATAATCAATTTTAAACCCTGTATGGAAGCTGTCTTGTAAAATATAACTCGACAAACTTGTAGTGTAGTTAATTTGGAATAAATTGTATGAAATCGATCGCCAAAACATTTTGTGATAGAATTACCTACTGCAAATCCCGTGTCCGAAACACTCTTGTCTATCTAGTTTTTTTTCGCTGTTGAGTCTACGTACCAGGTCAATAAAGGTAGAAGATAACGAAGTTAGGTACCTACTTAATGTGAACTTAAACTAAGATTATTGTGTGCAAAAATATTACATGATTTGATTACCTAAGTAATCTTTACTCTGGAAAATATTTTCTTGATCAACACCCAAATAGCCCCGGCATCGAGCACGGTACAGCTTTTTACTTCGTAGGTATACGTCAGTGAAAGAGACAAGGGTTTGAAGGCTTTTATGCTACAACCGATATGTTCGATATAAAAGTAGCCATGGAATACGTTCAATCGAATATATTCGGTGTTCGATCTCCCTTACGACGCTCGCGAAACACCCCACACGCGGCATAGCGAAGTCGCAGTAAAACAATGAAATTACTATTGGAACTCACTTATTTCTGTTACTTATTCTGCGAAACCGATATTTTTGTGAGAGATTACCTGTGATCGGAGTAGCTGGAGCTCTTTCGGGTCAATGTCCTCAAAGGTTATATTAATATGGATATGATTTCGGGATCCCGTTTTAAGTTATCGAGCAAATGTTGTAAATTACTTTTATAAACCTCGCCCTTACTCGGTGGATTACGATTTTTTTTAAATTGTGAACTTACGAAGAAGTTAAAACACTACCATAGGTACACTAGCGTCATGAATCTTAAAAAAAAATATTTCGCCACCAATCTTAAATGTGTATCAAAACAAATATAACTTTAAAAATCTAAATAATATATTTATTCAATCCCGGAAATCCCGGGATTATTGGGCATACTTATCCATATTATGACCGTATGTGGCAAGTACCAAAAACAGCTCTACCTACTCCGATCACTGGGGATTACATTGAAAAGTAACTATATTCAAAAGGTTTGGTGGTAAATGTGTAAAGAAAATGAAATCACACTGATTGAACAATCATCTGAAATAATTGTTTTTCTCTATGAAAAACACTAGACCTTTTCCCTAAGATATGGCTCGTTTAGTACAGTGGGGGCAAGCTTTGGAACCCTGTTGTCGCAATAAGTTTTTATTATGACTTCTTGACATTGAAAATGAAAATGAATAGTTTGAAATGAAAATTAAATGAATTGAAAAGTTTATTGACTTATTTCAAGGCACAATAATACAAACTAGGTCGAAAACTTCTTCTTTCTTCTTCTTTCTTCTTCTTCTTCTATGCTGCCACCTGTGGGACGGCTCAGCTAAATACCAACTGGCTGCCCTTGACTCAGTGGAGAAACGCGCTAAGCGCCTTATAGGTGACGAATCGCTGGTGGAAGCTAGACTGCAAAGTCTGGAACATCGGCGCAAGGTTGGCTGTTTATCGATATTTTATAGGATACATTTCGGAGAGTGCGCATCGGAATTGCACGACCTAATTCCAGCATCTCCATTCCGCCATCGGACTACCAGGCGCGGGGAGGGGTTCCATCCTTATGTTGTTGATATCCCATCTGCTCGTACGAAGCGATTTGCTTCTTCATTCATTATGCGAACGGCTAAGGAATGGAACAGCCTCTGTATCAGCGTCTGTATTTCCCGAAACCTACAACCTTGGGATCTTCAAGGCCAGAGTGAATAGGCATTTACTGGACCCGCATGCTCCATCGTCGACCTCATCGTCGCTTACCATCAGGCGAGATCGAGGTCAAATGCGGGTTTAGAAGTAAATAAAAAATTTAAAAACAAAAAATCTTGGAAGTCGGGACTCCGTCGTACTTTCCATGCAAGCATATGAATGTTCATGTCATAAAAATGAACATTCGTATGAATGTGTCAAATATTATATGTTTAAACGACAAAGTACTAAAGCATTATACCCTGCTGTATTGGGGACTATACTGAATTGAAATTGTTTTGTGTGATGTCTGAGGAAGCGAAAGCATGGAGACATCTTTTACTAACCCCAAACTACCTTACTAACTCGGCTAAGTACGGGAAGTAGAGAGAGAAAGACTAGTTTGGTTAAGGTAGCTATTACTGTTCTCAAAACGATGAAATGATACGATAGCGTGCTACAGAGACAGCGCTATACCAACGTCATAGCATTATCTCTGTTTAGCACGCCATCTCGTGTGTTATCATTTCATCGTTTTGGGAACGAGATTTCGAGAAGCAATAGTAAGTGCACCACTATTGTGGTAGTACAGTTCGATATTGTTCTCTTGCGTAATGTCAACAAACAATGATTACGACGTGTGAGCCAACTCCGAATGGGATAAGAAAGTGGGTTTTCAGGCTCTTAGCAAATAGTGCTTCACAGAGTTACATATCCTGCCACCTATGCAAAATCATAGGAGTAGATTGTACTTGTTTTTAGTGCAATCACTTGTTTTTGATCCACATAAGTAATTTAAACTCGATGCATTGTAATAACGGATTGTCTTGTTATTAATATTCTCTTTTGTTTAATAATTATAATAATTATGTAGGCATGCAAGTCTCACATACTTAAATATCTTCATACAATTTTAAATCCTTTGTCATCATGGTAATCATGTTTACTTAATCATGTTTTAATATTTTATAAAACGTAATTAGTATGTAAAAAATAATTATTTGTATATTATATTGTTAACTAGTTAAATTAACATGTATATTGTTGATTATTAAAAAAAAGACTTTTCAAATTAAAAAAAAAACCTGTGCGAAAGCATACCAAGACGGCTCAGAAAAACGTGCTTGTGAGCGACTGCTCTGGTAAACAGGTCGATGCAGAAGGTTTTATCACGGTCCAGAAGAAAAATTGATGCAAATAAGAAACATTCATACATTGTACTTTAGTATTTAGTATGTTGTTACTTACTCGTGATACTTAATTATCATTAGAAATAAAAGAAAATCTAGGCATAGCAAATCAAACAATGTGCTCAACTTGCTAATGACTCTAATGCAAAGGTATTGAAATTCGCCCCTATGTAGATTGCTCGCTGGAGAACTTTTATAAGGAAACCGCGTCTGCCAGTTGGCGCATGCGATTTGAACATTTTCCCATACATTAGTCGGGCACTGAATTGGCAAATGTATGAAAATATATGACCTATGGCTCAATTCCGTGGCTCGCTGTCAGTGCTGTCGCTGTCAGTCAGTGTCATTGTTCTAGAGGAGAGGCCGCTAACAGTCCGATTTCTGTGCTTTAATGAGTATTAAAGTACCTACGATATTTTATTGGTAGAAATTATTTAGTTATCGATATTGATTGGAATATTTAGTAATATTATATAATATTTTTTCTCTTTGTTCATCTATAAAATCCAAGAGTGTTTCTCGTCGTGATAATTTTAAGATTACTCATCTACGGTTAATTTTCTATATTTTATAAGGCATTCGTGTTTTATGACTGACAAATATAAAACAGAATGGATTTTCCTTTCTACGAGAGTGCGGAAAATTTTACTTACCTACACCAGAATGGGAACGCGTGTCCAAAACAGTTTGTAAGCTTCATCATAATCTCGTTAACACCTCACTTTACGTACACAGATCTCGACAGAAAACAGATCAACAGGCACT
Source organism: Hofmannophila pseudospretella (assembly GCA_947369225.1). NCBI lineage: Eukaryota > Metazoa > Arthropoda > Insecta > Lepidoptera > Oecophoridae > Hofmannophila > Hofmannophila pseudospretella. The sequence continues at coordinate 4,564,418 of OX376324.1, forward strand.
AAATGAAAAGATAAATCTGTTTGTCTCATTTTCGCTTACTTTGTCAGCAAATAGTAATCGACACATAATTTATCTCTAGATGGGAATAACCCGTGTCGATAACAAAGGTGATTCATTATTAACAGAATAGTGTAAATAAAGATCTTTTAAAAGGTTGTGTGATGTGTTATGTACATAATACACAGTACATATTAATTATAAGTGTGTATTGAATTTACACTGTCGATACGGGTACTATTTAGTGCTTCAAATATAGGTCCTACCTAAGCGCTACAAGTATGTAAGTATTAGGTTTTTATTTATTTACACCTGAACCCGCGTCTGACGTCAATCTAACCTGGTGGTAAGTAACGATGAGACCAAAGATGGAGAACACGGGCTTAGTAAGTACCGGCTCTTCTATAAACACTATGGCGAAACACATCAACACGCGCCGGAGCGAAGGCATTTTTGACGACAGATTTTACATAGAAGGTTGGTCGCTAAAAGGGGTCCTACCACCAGCAAGTTACTCGGATTAATCGCCTCGTGCTATACCCTTATCAAGTGGCGGTAGGATACACGGAAAAAGTTAAGTTACTTTGTTTCATATCAAAATAGGTATAACATAAATGCATATTCCAATAATTAATTTTATAGTATAGTGTAACTCACACGTCCATAATCCCCGAGGGGGTGACAGAGGAGCCACCTTCAACACAGGTAGTTCCCGCTTTTCGTCGTAAGATTTGGTGGACAAACGGGTGGCGAGCCTATCGTCTATTAGGTGTAAAATAGTTTCCACGAAGACCCTTAGTCGCCTCGTACGACACCCACGGGAAGAGTTGGGGTGGTGCTATTCTTTATGGCGGCATGAAATGGCACGACATGGCACGACACGGCACTCAATATGGCCGGCACGTCACGGCACTTTATATTATTTGTGATATGCGTATGCATATGTGATATGTATACTTCTTCTTCTTCTTTCGTGTTGATGATCCGAATTAAATTTTTCCCGACCAGAAGGCAGCCACATCGATAGCCTTCTGGTTGGCCTCGAAAAGGTCCTCCCGCGTGCAGGTGGTCGGACACGCGGGACAACAGAGCAAGTGCTCCATGGTTTGAGGGGAGACACCACACTCACACTTTACTTGATCGCTGGAGAACCCCCAGTTGTGAAGATTATCTCCGCAACAGCCAACCTGGGTTCGCAGGCGATTTAATTTATTATGCGTTTAGTTCCATTTATGATCCGAATTTACTGTGTTTATTGCAGCGAAATATTATTGTCTTTACCCACTTATGCATACTCATACTCATTTATTAATAATAATTGTACACGTCAATAATACAATAGTATTATAAAAACATTGATACGTAATATTTTTCATATTATGTTACTTAATACTATAATACATTTCATTTTACATTAATACTATATTCATTTATTACTAGTGTTAAACTCACCCCTCAGGCTGAGAACGACAACTTCCTAAAACGACAACTTCCTAAAACGACAACTTCCTAAAACGACAACTTCCTAAAATGACAACTTCCTAAAACGACAACTTCCTAAAACGACAACATTTTAGAATGTCAACACCGTCAGAGGCTGAGAACGACAACTTCACTATGAAATTAGTAGTTGTTTACTATTTTTATTACTTGCTACTACGGAACACTTCATGGTTGAGTCTGACTCACATCATTAAGTTGTTTCACTTCATTAAAAGACGTTCAGTAACAGAGCAAAGCATGTTTTTAACGAAAAGCACCTATGATCAATCCACACGCACACATATCTAATACGTATAAATTAGACATTTTTGACATTTCATAACTGAGGGCGTTTTCGGAATTTGTCATTTTCGGAATTTGTCATTTTCGGAAATTGTCTATTTTGGAATAGACGTTTTAGGAAGTTGTCGTTTTCGGAAGTTGTCGTTTTAGGAAGTTGTCGTTCTCAGCCTGAGGGAAACTCACATAGACTGTAAAATCTTTTTAGCTACTGTGAATTTAGTAATAAAATAGGCGAGATTTTTATGGTTACAGTACAAACGTATGGTAGATATTCTAGCCACGGAGCATGGTATAAGGTTATAAGTACCTATGCAACTTGTTTTGATTGAGAATTCGTGTAACACGTACGTGTTTGAAGCCGCCACATGCTGCTCCTGACAATTAGTTTCCTTCATATTATTGAGTGTGCCGAAAAAGGAAACGGTTTCTATCGTAAATAAAATAAGTACTCGTAGCAGTGGTTCTTTATTATTTATGTTTCTTTACATACGGACTGTATCTACAGGCTGTAAAAATACCCCTTATTGTTCCTAAAGGGGGGTGTTTTCAGTATCCATAACTGAACAACTTTCACTATGGGGCCAACCAAAAAAATATTGAGCTTTTGTATGGAACAGCTGGTTTCTTTATCCTTTTTTCGCGTTTTTAGAATTGGTCCCATAATTGTTCAGTTATCTTTCGGGACTATATTTTGGGCGTTTTCATATAAATCGAGACTTACACTTCGGGTTTTCTCTGACTCTCTTGGTGAATACTAGTTTTCACTAGTAAGAAACTAGTCTTAACCGATTTCAGGTTTTGACTATAACATTATCCAATAGGTATAATATTTTATAGACACTCATATTTAACTGTGTTCTGTCACAGTAGGTTGGCACAGAATACTTTCAGAGTCAAGAGTAAACAGTAAAGTCATTATTGTATTATTATTACAAACTGTATTCAATTAAAGTACAGTTATGCGTCTTACTCGCTTTTGTATAATATTCTGAGTAATTTAGTTTGATGGTTATCAAAATAATGGTTTTCTGCCATTTCACCGGCTTTCTTCGTTATGTTTTTTGGTTATTGCCGAAAATACTATTAAGCAATATGATCTCTTTAACTCGTGGTCTTGTGGTTTTAGATGGCTATTAATTTTATATATACGAGTACTTGTAGTGTTAGATCCTAATGTGAAGGATCGCCTGGGGTGGTACCACCCTCTTATCTATTTCTGCCGTGAAGCAGAAATGCTTGCATTTCTGTGTTTCGGTTTGAAGGGTTAGATAGCCGGCGTAATTTCCGGTACATGAGGCAATCCATCTTAGTCCTCAAGGTTAGCAGCGCATCAAAAACCCTCTAATATTAATACAGTGAGGTGAGATGTCTATGGGCGACGGTGACCACTTAACATCAGGTGGCCCGTTTTCTCGTCTGCTCTCCTTATTCAATAAAAAAAAAAAACTTAACTACCATTTCGTTCATAACATTTATGGCGAATACACTTAGTTATCCCACCAAAATCATAAATGTGAAAAAGGGTCAAGTTATTTAATAATTGAGATCTTGCAGTGTTCACTTAACCATCAAACTTAACTACAGAAATATATACCTACCTACTTAACATTGATTTTTCTTCCATTTATTGTTCAAAATAGTATTTAATATAAGTACCTACATGTTATACACAAAGAACACGCAAACAAAATTCCTTTTCGGATTTATACGTGGCGAGAGTTTAAATTGTTTAAAAAGAAAAAATAATTCTTGCTTAAAACTAAATCCTTGGCCAGTTTTCACACTAGAGTCATTTAACAGAAGATAAGAGAGAAAAGTTCAAGAGTCTTGTGGGAAAACTGTCCTTTTAAGAAACTTTCGTCAGCCAAATAAACTTTTAATGGAACACTAATAAATCTCATAACCAAGAAACAAAACTCTATAAAAACTTATAACCGTCCAGCTTAAGAATTTAATTTGTCCCCTGACAGGTTCCGAGACAACGCCGACAGCGCCCGCGCCGTCTAGATAGAATAAACTTTCATATTTTTTGCTAATCAGAACTTTTACCGGATAGGATAACTTCTTACTTACCCGACTGTACAGGAGAGTGACGTTTTGCTCAGTCATGTTTATTATGCGTTTAGTTCCATTTATGATCCGAATTTACTGTGTTTATTGCAGCGAAATATTATTGTCTTAACCCACTTATAGTTTAACAACAGCATCGCAATACAGGTGTTCGGGCATTATAATTTACCTATAAGTGGGTATACTAGTTGACATAGTAACCCTAAATGATACCATTAGAATATAGACATAGATATTACCTATTTGATTTTAGTACAATATCCGCGACACGCGGGCGTGCGAGTGGTGGGAGACTCTCGGTCGGCTGCCATCTTGCCTCGACCACACGAAATCTACGGCGGACAATTAAAAATTCGGTTTCTGTGGTTTTTCTCAATATTTCTGGACAATTTCATTCGATTTATATGCTATTATATGTGAACTATGTTTGTGTAATAAATTGGCTTGCCAAAATGTTGTGATTAGTGAGAAAACTGATGTGCACAGTTGGACAACACGTGGCCTAGCTCCTTTCCATAAGACGCAGCTCAAATCCAGTCAAGTTGAATGGTATACTTCTTATGGGTCTATTGTAATGCCTGGAAACGCCTAACAGAAGAACCAGACCAGCTCCATCCACTATCGATCGAAGTCTATTAAACTATACTAACTATACTTTCTGATATTGTCTTTGAAGATAACAGAAACCTAAAGGAGTTAAAATTTCTAACTTGATTCAAATTTCTAATAGAATCCAAGTATGAACGTGGGTAGTAGGTATAACATAAAGTTTTGAAAGGTGATGTAGGTAAGCCATGATGTAATTGTATACTTAATTATACAGGCACTCTAATTCGCCGAAATGTCAATTGGGGACAGAAACGATTTGGCTCTTAAATCTAGGGTTCTATCCGAATCCGAAATAATACAATTAGCCTTCTATTGTTTAGTTTGTATTATATTTTAAGAACTGTTGGTTTAAAAAATAATAATAACTGGTACTTACACTTTGCTTGTACCTGAACGGTGGCTGACATCATCATCATTGTCATCATCAGCCTATTAATGTCCCCACTGTTAGGGCACAGGCCTCCCCTTTTACGAGGGTGTACGGGCCATGATCCACCGAGCGGGCCCAGTACTGATTGGTGGATTTGACACGCCTTCGGAAACTTTTAATTTCCTCAGACATGCAGGTTTCCTCACGATGTTTTCCTTCACCGTTAGAGCAGTCGGTAAATGTACGTAAGTCTTCGAAAAAAATAATAGCTGACATAGACAAGGTAATTCATAGAGAATATACTAATTAAAGAGTGTTGTGATTTTCTAGATGCATTCCTAACAAACAGTACCTACTATATATTAAGTTTATTTTAACGTAGCATTTAAAAAACAAAGCCTGTGCCCCAACAGTGGGGACATTAATAGGCTGCTGATGATGATGATTTAAAAAAAACCTTTATTATTAACTAACACACACAGAGAGACCAGAGACGATCTCATTATATACTAAACAAGCAGATAGGTAAGTATGTATTCGTTTTATACATAGGAAACTAAATAACCGTAAAAGAATCGTAGGTATATGTTCTGCATGAGCGAGAGGGCTCTCTCTCTACCTAGATTAAAGTAAAATACCTATACCTAACATACGCGACCGATCCATCTAATAAATTATTTATTGCAATATTTTATTCGTAATAGAAAGCGGATCGCGGTTATTTTCCCCTTCATTTAGAGAACGAAAACGGATCATTGACACCTCATACATCAAAATCGTTGGTCATAAAACCCTTTTCTCTGTCGTCAATCGAGAAGCTATATACGCTTATGTATGTATATACTGGCACCTGTATGCCTGTGATTGGCATCAATTTTGAGGTGTCACTCGGTAACTAAACAAAAACGAAACGTCACTCACTCTTATACAATCTAGCACATGAGTGAGCGTAACAGTTTAATTTAGTTTTAACTTTAGGTTATTAGTTTAGGTTTTTAGGAATAAGAATAAGAATTGTTTATTTGTGCGGTAAGATTACAATGGATTCATAGTCCATACACCAGTAGGAACTTAAGCATATGTTGTATTAAACTAAATAAAATTAGTGAGCAACCATTTAGTTTACAATAAGCGCTGACCTCCGAACTAGGATGTTCCTGAATGAATGAATGAATGTGAATGTATGTAAGCATTATTTATTATATTGATAAAGTCAATTTGGATAGCATCAAAACGGAAACTTGACCATACATTTTTTTTATTTGCTTCTAAATCCGCATTTGACCTCGATCTCGTCTGATGGTAAGCGACGATGAGGTCGACGATGGAGCATGCGGGTCCAGTAAATGCCTATTCACTCTGGCCTTGAAGATCCCAAGGTTGTAGGTTTCGGGAAAAACAGACGCCGGCAGGCTGTTCCATTCCTTAGCCGTTCGCATAATGAACGAAGAAGCAAATCGCTTCGTACGAGCAGGTGGGATATCAACAACATAAGGATGGAACCCCTCCCCGCGCCTGGTAGTCCGAAGGCGGAATGGAGATGCTGGAATTAGGTTCAGCAAAGTTAATTCAAAATCCGCCCAGCTCTACGTATTGACTCGTTAAACTTTAATTTCTCCTTTAAACACAACAAAACCCATAAATTGGCGAACTGGAACCTAACTTCATGGATACTGCCGTAAAATTTCATAACCAACTCGAATATAATGCGATTGCGCTCTGAATAATTTATCTATATTATTCATTATTCTAGAACCCTTTCGGCGAATAAACGCCAACTTCTTCTAAAACTTTTATTGTTTACACCATCCTCTGTTGGGAACGCAATTGTTTCTTTGTTCTTTTTCCTCTTTAAAAGATTACCATCTTTCTTTCCCTTTCTAACGTGTGATTGCTTACTCGGATGTTTCCTTCCTATCTTTTATTGGATTGATTTCGAACTGTTATTTTCTTTTATTTTGGAAATTGGTGCTGTTTATGTTTCTGATAGTATCTGTGGCAGGGAGGAAAATGCTAAAATAAACTTATTTAAACCATCAGTGCAAGTTATGTAAAAAAGTTGCCGAAAATACGTTGGAGCATAAGTTGAAGTTTAGATAGTAAGTACCTGAAACGGTAATAGATAATTAAAATTCATTATCATCATCATCAGCCCATGTCGTCCCACTGCAGGGTATAAGCCTCCTCTCTTTTGTGCCACCCTATACGGTGCCGTGTGTGTAGCCGGCCAAAAAGAATAGCACCACCTCATTTCTTCCCGTTGGTGTCGTACAAGGCGACTAAGGGATCTTGTGGATACTATATTCTACACCTAGTAGACACGAAAACTCGCCACGAAGTACTGGCCAGCAAGGCGTTTTAAGACTATTAACCCTCTCTTTAAGCAAAAAAAATCATTATGGATAACCTGAATAGACTCGGTTCATAAATCGAATACAAATTAATTTTAAAATATTTTGTATGCGAATTCTAATAGTAGATGTATTAGGATTCACATACAAAATATTTTAAAATTAATTTGAAGTAACTACTATTCCAGATACCGTTAATAAGAATTATCGTGATTTGATCACTAACCTTAGGGATACCTCGACAAAAAAGCTACAAGAAAATTGAGAAGGTACGAAAGTTCTAAGAACATAAAATGAGCGAGAACCGATAGCAAAATCATTCAGATTACTTATCGGTTCACTTAACCGATAACCTTCTCCTTAGGGTTCCGTACACACACAATCGTTAGTTGTACGTAGCTTCTATTCAACCTCTATTAAGAAAAACCTGTTCTAACCCATTCTATATCATTGGTATAGAAATAAATGTCATTAGGTTCTTGTAAGGTACCTGGACATGTTCTGCATATGGCCTAAGTCTATTTTTTTGTGCAAATAAAACTTTGAATCTTTGAATATAAAGTCGAATTCAATTTAACTTGTTAGTAAGGTAAACCAACCACCATATTGCCGTTGTCCATGGTTTGATGAATTTACTGGTGATGGGTAAGATAATTAAAAAATATATATCTTATTAAATAATGTATGTGCAAATTGTTTAATCTATTTACGAGTGGTTAATAAAAATTCTTTATTATTTTAAGTTCGAAATGAGTTTGTGAAATACAAAATATATTAAGTAATGAATTTATATAAAAGTGAACATCACTAACTATCAAAGTCAATGTAGAGTTTTGATAGGACAAAAATGTACAACCAAGTTGACTCAAACTGAAATTGAATTTTATATTTTAATGAATTATCCATGTTTTTATTTACTGCATCGTATAATGTAGTTTAGGACTCGCTAAAAGTGAATTGCAAGTGAATTAAAGTTTGGTTGATATTAAGTAATTAATTTATATAAAAGTGAACATCACTGACTATCAAAGTCAATGTAGAGTTTTGATAGGACAAAAATGTACAACCAAGTTGACCCAAACTGAAATTGAATTTTATATTTTAATGAATTATTCATGTTTTTATTTACTGCATCGTATAATGTAGTTTAGGACTCGCTAAAAGTGAATTGCAAGTGAATTAAAGTTTGGTTGATATTAAGTGATTAATTTATATAAAAGTGAACATCACTGACTATCAAAGTCAATGTAGAGTTTTGATAGGACAAAAATGTACAACCAAGTTGACCCAAACTGAAATTGAATTTTATATTTTAATGAATTATCCATGTTTTTTTTTACTGCATCGTATAATGTAGTTTAGGACTCGCTAAAAGTGAATTGCAAGTGAATTAAAGTTTGGTTGATATTAAGTAATTAATTTATATAAAAGTGAACATCACTGACTATCAAAGTCAATGTAGAGTTTTGATAGGATAAAAATGTACAACCAAGTTGACCCAAACTGAAATTGAATTTTATATTTTAATGAATTATCCATGTTTTTATTTACTGCATCGTATAATGTAGTTTAGGACTCGCTAAAAGTGAATTGCAAGTGAATTAAAGTTTGGTTGATATTAAGTAATTAATTTATATAAAAGTGAACATCACTGACTATCAAAGTCAATGTAGAGTTTTGATAGGACAAAAATGTACAACCAAGTTGACTCAAACTGAAATTGAATTTTATATTTTAATGAATTATCCATGTTTTTATTTACTGCATCGTATAATGTAGTTTAGGACTCCCTAAAAGTGAATTGCAAGTGAATTAAAGTTTGGTTGATCTTCTGATGTATTATATCACGGAGAAATATTGATTAATAGGTTGAACAAGTTTCATAGATCCATACTTTAGTTTTCTTTATTTCCACGTAAGTACTCGTATGTAGGCAATTACTGTTAAAGTGCAACTAAAAGCCTGGCTCATACTGCCTGCACTTATAATTCAGCCTGTCTACTATTACGGAACCTTTAAAACATTGTTTTACTGCTCAAGCTTAAGCTTTGTAACATTTTACTCAGCTCTTGGTTATAAAGGCGAAGAATTATTACTTTTACACAAGCAGCAAGTTTCTAAGGTTGTTATGATTCGTGTTATCATGATCGTTCCGTCATTTTGCACTCGATTCTGTTTTTTAATTTTTTTCATAAGGTTTTATTTTAAAATTCTTATATTAAAATGCCGGCGGCTGGTCTTTTGATGTATAGCTAAAGCCTACAGTTTCTGGATATCTTAAAAAAACTCAAATATGTTATAATTTGTGGCGTATGTTTATTATGAATTTGTCATTACAATTTTTTAAAAAGGCATTCGTGGTGATTACTATATTTAGATCAAATTGTTGATATACAATTTTTTTTTAGTCTTCGCATAACTTTTACTTTCTTGCCAACTATACATCTTATTCTTCACTAGCTGTTGTCCGCAACTTCGCTCGCTCGCTCGGAGCCCGTGTCTGTCCACTGCTGGACATAGGCCTCTCCCAGAGCGCGCCCCATTACTCGGTCCTCTGTCTTTCTCATCCAACCATCGCCAGCAACCTTCTTCAGGTCGTCGGTCCATCGGGCAGGGTCCCCGGGAGACGGGCGTCCCACACTGCGCCTTCCTGTACGCGGTCTCAACTCCAGAACTCGTCTACCCCAATGGTTGTCGGTTCTGCGACAGACATGGCCAGCCCATTGTCACTTCAACTTCCTAATCATATAAGCTACGAGTATGTCGGTAACTCGCGTTTTGTGACCGATGACTTCATTTCTAACTCTATCCATCAAAGAGATACCTAGCCCTCTCCATAGCTCGTTGAGCGCCGCATTATTTATTTGTAATTAATTATCGAAAAGACTACAATACGATTGACAACGTGCGTATAATAAATAAAATTTAGTATTCTGTGGTAATACCTTTTCCTTGAATAATAAAATATATCTATTTCCCTACGACCTATGAAGTGCAGTACTCGTGTATTAATAATTTTAAAGAGGCACGTTGGGGAGGGAGCTACTTATCTTGGCTTTTAGATTACGCTCGGGTCCACATTCCTTTAAATAAGTTTTTGCATTTGGTGGGAAAAGCTGCATCACCGTTTTGTACCAACTGCAACAAAATAGAAGACCTCACTCACATCCTAATGGAGTGTGACCTGGGGAAAATTGATAGGAAGAAATTTGGCCTCAATAGGCTCCAAAATAGAGGACTCAATTTTATTTTGAGTCTGCCCTTATCTGATAATATGAAACACTTACTGTTGTTTGCTAAGTTAGCTCTCAAAGTGAGGGCTGACTCTAATAATACTTGAGCTTCCCTTCCCTTTTCTTAGTGACCCTCACGAGGCTGACATGGTCACCTTGTCGTGTACCAAAGCCTCTAAACTGAGATATATTTTTTAAAGAGGCTCGTTGGTTTTATTCATTGTCTTTGATTCCTATTATAACAGTAAGAACCTACGGCAACTTAGGTCTTTTAAAATTATAATGGACATACGTTTATGTGTATGACTTTTACAACAGCTATAAATTTTACGACTTCTGTTACCTTGTTGTGAGAAATATGAGAAATCATAGTTTCTCGGTTTTAAACTATGTGCTTGGGTTGCATGCAATATTTTAATGTGTATGAGATTAAAGTTACTTGGACATTCAACGTTTTAGTGCTTCTCGCTTTATCGGCGGAGCCAAATCAACTCCCATTAACGGGGATTTATTTTTTTAAATCTCACCCTACTTCCAAATATACTTGTGCTTTATATAATACGATTTTGGTAATTTAATTTGAAATATCTTTGGTTTTAAAATGAGCTCTGTAATTTACTCTCATCTAAATTAAAGTGGCATTAGCCTATCCCATTTCAAATAGACTATTGTGATAACTAGGTCAAGGCAAGGCCTATATTCACTCTGTCCATCACAATTATTTTAATGTGCAATGATTTGGTACTTTGTCGCTTTAATTTATTTGATGCATTCATACGAATGTAAACTAATCTTTACAAAAAGTTATTGCGATAGGGTTCCACAGAGTATAGCTTGATGTGTCCACTGTGCATTAAAATAAATGACATTAATAAGCCATAGTATGAGAGCCAACTGGGATTGTATCTTTTTAATGCACGAAATCGTCAGGAAATATAGCTCTGTTTTAATTTAACCGACTTATAAACATTCAAATCACTAAAAAGTTACAAATATTTATAACTTAAATGAAAACTTACCTATAATTAATTCGAATACTTGCCAATCACATGCAATGCGTTGCACTGCCAGCCACGTGGCCCACCAGTGAACCGCGCAGTGCATCGGGTTGGACGTGGCTGGTTCCGACTCCAAATAATTATAGATACACCTAGGTTTTCATTAGTATTATTTATAATTTTCTTAAAATTAAACATCGTTTATGGTAATCTCGTGTGATGTTTAATTAAAACTCGTTATGTGCTTACTTGTTATGCTGTTTAGATAGATATATTAAGTAGGTCGAAGACTTACGTACATTTACCGACTGCTCTAACGGTGAAGGAAAACATCGTGAGGAAACCTGCACACTGAGATAACCAGTGTGTATAATGGGGTAGATGGATAGATTGATAGAAACACTTTATTGTACACTTTATTTTAGGCACAAAAGATTCTCAAAGGTCGAAGTGCCGATGGGTTATTCCAGGCTATCATAAGATAAGATAAGATAAGCAGGTATAAGTATATTAAGATCACCTGGAGGGGATCGCTCAGTTCGATAAGACCGTTTTTGTACATGTTATGTTACTTTTCCTGTAGATGTTTACTCACTTTGCTTTTAACTATACACATAATAATTTATATCTACTCGTATCTATTGTGTTAAATAATTGTTGTCAAACCTTTTAGCATCAATTAGTACTATACTATACTATTTATATTTAAATCATTTTATAATATTAAAAACAGGATAGAAAAACTAATGAGGTGCATAGAGATATTAAATGTTATTTTAATAAATAAATAAATTTAATATAAATACAATGGAAGGTAGAGTATAATGAATAATTTAAAAAAAAACATACATATTTTCTAATAACGAGCCTACGGCTAGCACCCACACTAGGTAATTCTGTGTCGTGGGCGCTGTGGTGGGGAGTGTGTATTCTGATTTGTACCTAAATGTGCTGTAAGTAATGTGATTTGGCGAAGTAGAATTGTGTGATCTACTCCTATAGGTAATCCTAAAGGTTGGGAAAACCAATATGAACATCTTTCATCCATACTTTTTGTATGATACAAAATGACGGATCGTGCTCCCGGTCCAATTAAGTCTATAGATTCATCAGCCTGTTGAAGCAGTTGGGCGTAAAATCACGTAGTTGTCTCGGAAGCGTTTGCTAACAAATACGAGATAACTCGAACTCTATGTAGTTTCCGTTTATGAGATTCATAACTTTACGACTGAGGTATTCTTAGGGTTGTCAATATTTACCCTTTGTTCTTGCTCAATTGTTTTAAGTACCAACCTAAATTATCAAAACAAGTAATATAGTAAAGGAATATATGTAGTCATAGAGTAACGGTAAATATTTTCAGTCGTTTCGTTTATCGTATGGTTTAGTGGCCAACCTATTTGTCGGAGTTGTTCAGGCCGCCCATAGGCCTCTGACTACTGTCGAACGACAACAACTGGGGTCGGCTGCTTAACGTGCTCTCCGATGCACGGGGGAGCTCGGATGAAATATACCACTAGCGGTCACCCATCCTGGTACTGATCGCGCCTAAAGTTGCTTAACCTGCACGGTAACGTTTGGACCATACTGAAAAAATTATGAGCCATAAAATTTCTCAGATTTTTCCTCTGTAAATTTTTATGCCAGGTTTTTTTTTCTTTGGTTTGTCAAACATAGGTAATAAAAATTCACACTCGTTTAGAGTTGACTCACGTACTTAATTACCTAATTAATTCCTTGTATTGCCTTAAACTCTGTCATTAGACCTATGTATTATTCTTAAAATGACAGTCACTGTGATGATATCATTCTCATTTGTGTATTCAACAAGGAATCTTACGTCTCTCTTATTTGCATATTTGATATATTTTACTAGTATTGTAACGATGTCGACTTCATCGTCCATATCAACCTCCTTGCCATCAATTTCAACCTCATTGTAAGCGTTTATCTCACCTCATTTCTTGTTGGCATCTTCATTTCTTCTTCTATACTTTCAAAATTCAAATCATATTCCCATTCCATTTCTACCTTCCATTATTCCATTTATTTCATTGTCTTCACCTTTCTCTCTGTATTTTGTCCTGAACGGTCGTTCCTCCGTTTTATTTTTGTCTCCTACTACTACCTATTTTCTACATTTACTATTTTCTGTGGTGTTCTGTTCTTTAAAAATATAATATCTATTACCAAGTTCTTCTATTACTTCATCTGCACACTGTCCTAGAACCCTGCTAGCCGGCACCTAGAAGGCAGATTGTTGCACGTGGTAAGTAGCTATAGGTAGTTACTATTCAGTCATCCTGTTTTACTATAGCCAATTGAGACACTTAGATTTTTTATTGTAATTAATTTTCAGCTTTGTATATGTATTTGTATGAAAATAGTGCATAAATAAGCCTTTTGATAAAATTGATTGTAATAAATTTATGATTTGGCGACGGTACTACAATACGATTGACTTGATGGTGATAATACTTATTTCCGTAAAACATTGTTTTGTTTTTTATTACATTTAGGAGAGCAGACGAGCAAATGTGTTAAATAACTTGTATCAAAATTGAGTCGTAACGTTGCACCGTACAATCAAAATCCTAAACAAATGAAACCCGGACTAGGTTACTGACCTAAGACATCGGTTACGAAATGATTGTAAATAAAAGATGGTAATGAACTCCTTGCGGGCTGACCCGCTGATAACGTATCTACAGAATTAACACGATGCATTCGGAAGTGTAGTTTTACCACACAAAACGAGTAGATGGTAAGTGGCCCCGTGGTTTATAAATTAAAAACATTAGCAATATCAAGTATTGATCATACAGTGGTAGAAAGAAAAGGCAAAGAAAAGAACGTACAGAAACCGAAACAATTGTAAATATAAGATTGTATTGAAATTCTTATACGAGCCTGGCCTGCAGATAACATCTACATAATGCACACGATGTAGTCGGAAGTCAGTTATATGTACAGTCGTTGTCAGAAAGTGTTTATCACCCTAAGGTCTATAATTGAATGCACACGTCAGTTATATAAGGTGCTGTCAAAATTGTGACTAGCCATAGACAACTTTACTTTGATTATCGAATGTTGAAAGAGGTGACATAATTCATAATTATCAAAAAAAAACGTAAATAATCTTTTTGTGATATCAGAAAAAAAAGCAATAAAAAGAGACCAAATTACGAATGTAATAATAAACTTCTTTCATATTTATTTGATTTACTTTTAAACGCTCCACAGTTTTAAAACGTAGCAAGTACACTGATTTTATGTAGAAATTATTGTACGAGATATGAAAAAGGAATGAAATTGAAAACTGGTAAACACTTTCAGGCCGCCCCTGTATATTCGTAACCTCGTAACTGTACGTAATATGTAGATTATTTATTGCTTGGATAAACGAATAAGGTAAGCAAACGAGCAGATAATTTAAAACTGATGGGTAAATGCTGCCTATAAATATACCAACCAGTCTTAGAGTTTGTTACTAAAGAAAGAGAGTTGTAATAAAATAAATTACTGTAATTAAAAATGCTAATGAACTCTTTATCGGATGACCTGGAGATAAGAACCTATACATAATACATATTACGGAAACGGAAATAAAACTACTCAATGAAAATATGTATGTAACCGCGGAAAACTAGATTAAATAAT
The DNA here is from genome assembly GCA_947369225.1 of Hofmannophila pseudospretella. NCBI lineage: Eukaryota > Metazoa > Arthropoda > Insecta > Lepidoptera > Oecophoridae > Hofmannophila > Hofmannophila pseudospretella. Next base: position 4,579,491 of record OX376324.1, read on the forward strand.
GAACTGAAATATGTTATTTACGTTTATAATATTTGTGAACCCTTTTTGTTTCTGTGTTAAAAATTTTGTTTATATGTTTTTCTATCTATTTGTAAACTGTTTGTGTTCCTTAATAAATATAAATAAAATAAATAATCAAAATTATCATTGTTAGGTTACCTAGGCAAGTAAAGTAGCATAGCAACACGCATGGAAATACGCATATATAATATTTTACCACACCAGTTTGCCGACTTAACCATAAGAGTATTTAGAAGAAGACTATTTGAATGGTTACTGGATAAATGTTTCTATTCGGTTAATGATTTTTTTTAAATAATTATTTATAAGAATAATAGATATTATTTGTAGGTATTACGATCTAAATGACATTCATATTTTATAATTGATCTGACTATTATATTTTTTATATTTGCATGCTCATTGTTGAGTAGAATGTATCGGCTCTTTGTTTAGAAAATATCATCTTGTAATTATGTACCTATATTCTGGAAAAAATCTGAATCTGAAACGTTTACAAAACAATGAACTCCTTTCAAACTTACTCGAAGATAATGTATCAGTTGCATACGATGTAATCAAAAATCAATTCTACAGTCATTCTGTATTCGTAGATATAGAAAAGAAATGTCTAACCACGCTAGCAGCAATTTCTCATGCCCATGTTAGAAGGATTGCGATATGTTTCGATAATTGAAACGGCAAATACGATAGTTTGCTTAGGTTCAAGAGGGCCTCTTTGAAGATTTCTTTAACAAAGCAAGACTCTATCGCCATTTAACACCATTGCAGTCAACACAATCTCCCAACAAATAAACCTTATTTTCGAACACTCAGTCTGTCGTGTAATTGGTTAGTTACTTTTCCATTAGATAACTTTCTTTCTAATTTCCTTTCGTCAATTTGCGTCTTTTCTGTAAACAACAAACGTCGTCAATTTCAATTCCAATTACTTAATTGGAAAATATTAAGAGTTTCGTCTCAAGCAAACGCCTTCGTTGTTTTTTAGTGAATTTGGTTCAGACTTCAGACCGGTAACTGAGCTTTTAACCTTTGTCTCTCTACATAAAATCTTATGAAAAATGGAGAGTTGGTAAATACAGAATAGTTTTTCAAATGTCTAGTGCTATTGAACACAAAAACTGTGTAAGTAATCTTATACTGGCTGTAAAAAATGTGGATTGATATATCAGATCAGAGCATCGGTGGCCTAGGCACCGGACTCCCGTGCTGGAGGTCCGGGTTCGAAACCATGCAATACCATGTACCAATGAGTTTTTCCGATTTTTTCGAATACTTACGTATATGTACCGACTGCTCTAACGGTGAAAGAAAAACATCGTGAGGAAACCTGCATGTCAGAGGAAATTAAAAGTTTTCGAAGGCGTGTGAAATCCTCCAATCAGCACTGGGCCCGCTCGGTAGATCATGTCCCGTACCCCCTTGTACAAGGGGAGACCTGTGACCCAATAGTGGGGACATTAATAGGTTGATGTAGATGATATATCAGAAAACCGATGATCAGGGTCGATATAGTAGTTAATTTTTTATCGATAAAATTAGGTAATTTTGGTATTTCATACAAAGCGTAGTACAAAATTAAAGCGCTTTGATGGGTCGTTTAATTATTTTCACGAACAAATTAGCAAATGTTATAGCACAAAGCTGACTCTTTCAGGTTCCACTTATGTTTACAGAATTTAGAACGTTTCTATGTAAGTACCTGTTACAGTAAAACGCAATAGGCAGATGGACTGGCGGGCCCCGATAAGGGAAGTGCTCACTTGATAACGGGTCTGCATACGCTGCGTGCTAGTAATTGCAATGCTGTGTGCCCTCAATTGGAAATGGAAGACTTTATTTTGTAACAGGTCAAAGACATAAAGGCTGGTTAGAAGTTCAGAATGAAAATGAATTCTATAGACAGCAGTAAACAGTGGTTAATGGTTAGAAGAATTTCGCTTGGAGTTTTGAACTCACAAAACTGACAGCATAAATATTTCCAAAAATTCAAGGACATTGTAAGCGTTTGGTACATAGATGTTAAAGAAAATGTTGCTGAATAGATTGACTGTGATACATTCATTAAAAATCATCAATACTAATTCGAGAATGGTCATCAGAATTATTGGGAGGAAGCAGTTTTGTGTCAAAAGCATAATTATTACGATTTATCTTTCTTCAGTCATGTCGCGTGGCACTCGGCTGTTATCATATCAGTTTAAATTATCAATACCAATATTGCGTATAGGTACCAGATACCTGACCGATATTCTTAATCAGGAAGTAGCACCGAACTCCTAAGTTTTCCCTCCAGCGAATTTTATCAAACGCGTTGAACGGAAGCTGGGTGCTATGCGCATCTTTGCCGCATCCCGTTTCACTCCGTCCTCCGCCAATCGTCTCCGACCTCCGACCAAACGGACCTCCATACCTCTGTCCTCCCTCAGTCGTACTTTGTGTGTGTCAACGTACGGACGTACGCTCCGATCGCGGCAGTATCGCTCGCGAGCTTTCGAATTTTTACCTGTGGATTGTCAGTGGCATGTGCTATTGAAAAATTGACAACATTGTGGTTTTGTTCTGGATTAACCTTGTTCAACGCAGTTCTGGAGGGAAAATCAGAAATCGAACACTTCAAGGTCGGTATGAAATATAATATGTCTTGCGAATAGTAATGTGATCAGATGCATTCGGAATGTCACTTGTCCAGTATTTATTAAGTTGGTATAAAAAGGATTGTTTCTTGCCAAGAATACGTAAGTTCTTGTGGATGAGTTCGTTGACTCTTCGAAGTTGACTACTTTTTTAATTGTTTTTTTGTTGTTGAACGGTCGGTGCGTAGCGTGGGAGGTGTTTCTGCGCACGGTCAATCATTCTTCGGTAAAGTAAACGCGGTACCTAAATGAAGAAGTTCATGTTAATGAATGGGCTTGAATGGGAATTTGGTTTTTATAAACAGATGATAGTTTTATGATATTGTTATATTTGGTACCTACCTAATTAAATTAATTACCTTATTCAATATCAATATTACCATTTTGTTCACTTTTCCTTATTTTATTAGGTATTATGTATGAAATTATAACAATTTAAATGTATGTATGTAACGTCATCATTAGCCAATTTAATGTCCCTACTTGAGCTTGAGTCCTCAAATAGAAAATCTCAAAAGTGAATGAGCAAGAACAGAAATAGAAATACATTTATTGCCAAATGCTCATAAAAAATTAAAATTTAAAACTAATGTACAAAGCACTATAACAAAGCACTATGTATATTTGGCAAAAGGGGGGAAAGTCAGCAAATACTGACATACTCGGGTACCAAATATGCAGCGCTGTTTTTCATTTTATAATAACAGGTAACAGGAACAGGTAGCTATCTAATAACGAATACCTTTCATCTCTAATTCTTTACCCGATGAATGGCTTAAACAACCTCTTCGACTCCTTGCCCATTATGAGTATAATAGGCTAAAACAATAATAACCAAGAGGGTTCCCATTGTCATCGTTGATTCATATAAGGTTTGTGTAGGCACTCAGCATTATAACCACGACAATTATGGTCTGCGTGCCGACTAGTGTTCAACCGTCTTTAACAAAAGTAGAAGTCTCGGTTTTTTTGTCACTTTCGGTCAGAGCCAAAGAAACCAGAAATTTACAGGACTTTCCATATTGCTTTAAAAGAAACTAATTTTCACATAGAAAATTCCTTACAAAGGTCTGTTGACATTTTCTGATTGGATTGTTTATTAATACAGCTACAGAGGATGGAGCGCTGATTATGTAAAATGGAAAGATTAAGCAAAATATGATTATTTATCTCACGTTTTATCAGTTATCTGAGATAATCACTGTACCTATCATAAATAAGAAATAAATTCCATCAAACGATTGTCGGAACTAGTTAAATACGTAGATAAAATCAAACGTAATCCAATTTATTTTGCAAAAGAATTGGGTCAAATATTGGGTCTCATTGTGACCGAAGCTACTTAAAGCCACAATTGTGTAATGTATAGCGACCGAAGCGGAAACAAAACCTGGTTTGAAAAAGATGGTGAAGTCGAAAGATAATCCGAGGTTTTCGGGAGGTCTCTAATACCAGCTAATGTCGACGAACAATACAGTGTTTTGGAGGTTGCCCACATGTCAAGGGGTATTCGCTATTTGCACACAATGATTGTGCGTTTAAGCGAATTTGTCTGAATGTTGTTAGGGTTAGTTGCTCCGACAAATTGTTGACTCCTCACCATTTTGATTTAATATTAGCTGTTGTGTGTAATAGGTACTTGGAAACTTGATTTAAAATTATAGGTATAAGTTTTTAGTTAGAATGAAAACTATACAAATACAAATGCAAATATTCTTTGTTGCACACAGGACAGAAGAAAAGATACAAAATACAATTGGCGGCCTTATAGCTTTAAGCTATTTCTTATTTGGGTGATGGAGTTTTTGTAAAAATACAATGTGCAAGAAAAAATTTACAAGGAAAGTACCTCAAGTGTCCGGCTCAGATTTGATTCATTTTAAAATATATTGCAAAGCATTAGAAAATAACTGACCCGTATTTTTTTTTATCGACCCAAATTAATTTTTAGTGGGAGAAATTGCCCTTAAAAGTTTTCGAATGTATGGGACAGTGAAATCGGTTTGGTACATGTTGAAGAATTGACTCCTCCGATTTGATTCGTTTTAAGATATATTGCAGAGCATTGAAAAATAACTGACCCATATATTTTTTTACAGCGCAAATAATTTTTTTTGGGTGAATCGCCATTCAAATTTTCAAATTTATGGACAAGTGAAATCAGTGATACGGTTCGGTTATTTTTCAATGCTCCGCAATATACCTTAAAATGAATCAAATCGGAGGAGTCATTTCTGCAACATACAGGTATCAAACCGATTTCACTATGTCCCATACATTCGAAACCTTTAAAGGGCGATTTATCCCACTTAATATGAGTCTGGGTTGATAAAAAATATATCTCAAATGAATCAAATCGCAGCCGGATACTTGGGGTACTTTCCTTGTTAGTAGATTCATGTTCCATGTAATATTATTGAAAACGTCTGCAATAGATTTATCCATGAAAGGTAATGCTCGCAAAATAAACAAAATTAAATAGTTAAGTATGAGATAACGTCTAATCCTGATCTTTAAGTGACCTAAAAACCTTTAAACTTCAGTCCTACAATAAATGCCAGTCATTGCTCAAAGTTAGAAAATTACGCCGGCCAAAGTTGAAAAGGGTGGGAAACTCTAGCTGGAGCCTTTCCATTAACTCCGTAGAACCTACGAAACCTTGAGGAGTTAGAAGCTAATTAGAAAGGTGAGTCCAGTGACGCGCAGATTTGTGTCAATGAGTTTCCGCCAAAGGCAGGATGCCGTTAAATTGCGGATATATTTTAAAGCTAGCTGCTGCAGATTTATGATCGCCTAGTCGTAAAATATTCACAAGCACAAATTTTACACTCGCTGCATTTGCATTTAATGTGCCGAAAAATACGAAATTTTAACACCTTTTCTATAAATAAATACGGATTCCTCGTAAATACTCGTAATATAGGAGACATTTTGCTTTATTTGAACTATTTTCAAACTCAGACCGATTGAGGGAGGGCGTGTTAAAAGTTTGACACGTTTGCCTGTTTGTCTGTCTGTAGCATCATAACAACGAATGAACAGATTTGGACCCGGTTTTTAAAATCTAATAGAGAATTTTATCGAGAGTGTTATTAGCTATAAGTCTGATAAAAATTGGATCAGTGGTTTCCAAGATCATGGAGTATCTTTGATGTCAGAAGGGATCTCTGGAACGGTAATAGCTAGATGGTTCGAATTTGAGCTCAAATATTCTGCATCATGGTGCGTTTCCGACATCTAAAACCTTGAGGATCTGATGAAGACCAGGAAAAAGTAAGGGGATCTCCACAATGGAACGTCGGGGGTTTCTTAAGTATTTAATTTAGAGTTAATGTCAGTGTTGATTATTTTCAGCATTTTACCATAAGAATATTTTCAAAATCCTGTTTGTTCCATTTAATTTGCGACTAGGTTTACTTGAAACTTTTCAAATTCATTATCATTATCCGTTTCGAAGTGGATGTGGCAGCTTTGTCTCATATAGAAAATTTAATTAAACCTGTTTGTTTATACGAGAAGCTTCAAAGATTATGTATCAGTAAGAACTCATAGAAGCCCGGTCTTTGCAATATCTCCACAGCAATGTACGGCTTAATTATTATAAAGCTCATTGTTTAAGCAGCAATCAAAATTATGCACCGCTTCCATATTTCTAGTACGCGTCAAGTTTACTTTATTTTCCTGTAAGCCTCGCTAAGTCGTTCCCCTATTCTACACCAACTGCTGCGGCAATTTGAGCATCTACAAGATCCGGAGTTTAAACAATCGTAATAAATTCAGCTTGGAACGCCTCAAGGTGTTTAATTATACTAACATCAAGAGCATACTGCCAGGCTCTCAGGTGCTTATACGCATTCAGTGTGATACCGTGCGTCGAATCAGAATCACGCGAAACTGATTCTAATTATGTAAATGACGTAACCACTTCCTAAGTATAAGACTGTGGTATAGTATGAGTAATTATTCTCCGACTTCCGTTTCTTGGAGCGTAACGAGCGTCGTCGTGGGAACATCTGGTTTATTTAGCTTTTTACAAAATTACATTGCTTGTGTCCATATAACCGAGTCAATTTGCGTTGGTCAGTTATGTTATGCCGACGCGTTCAGTTTGTTAAAATTTCAGTTTTCTCTTTTTAATGCGTTGCTTGTTAATCTTTAGTTTAGTTATTTTGCTTAACGGTGGTAAAGTATAAAAGTGCGAATTAGTTATCAAATTATGTATAAAATTAAGGTTCTAAAGAATAGGTCAGGTGCGGTCAACCACTAACCGAAGAGCGTGTAGGAAGCGATTGAGGAAGCGAGAACGGTTTGTCTGAATCGTTGCAGGTGGAAATATTTAGTCTCTGATGCCAACCTCTGCGGGAAACGGGCGTGAGTTTATGTAGGTATGGTTGATAATTTTCGGCATTTTCGGAAGAGAACAAAAGTACGCCTACACAACACTCCTTAACAACAAAACAAAGTTATAATTAAAATTCCCGTTTTATTTCATCGCCATGCAGTTATGTAACGTAATTATAACAAACGTAGGTAATACCTGTGGCTGTGTATTTTATGTGTCCGAGGTAGTTAGCAGAAATTTATCGTGGAACCTAATTATCGGAACACAATACGTGTGAAATATCGATAACATTACAAATTATGTCACGGCACTGGCTGGTGGGTTCGCTGATAGGATGTTACAAGAGTTGTAGTGATAGCGCATTTCCTGCTACAGTAATTTATTTGATAAATAATTTGAAGTCGTATGTTTTTTGTCATATTTAATATTTTTATCAGTGAATTGGTTTATACTTACATAATGTATTGTGAGCATCGCTGGCGTCTATACGCCAACCTATGTTAAGACGCCAGACTCCCATACGACTCCCATTCCCATCCCATACCAATGAGTTGTTCAGTTTTTTACTTTTTTCGAAGACTTACGCATATTTACCGACTGCTCTAATGACGAAGGAAAACTTTGCAAAGAAACCTTCACACTGAGATAACCAATAACCTGAGTGTAAAATGGGGTATGCAATAGCAAACCACGAAGATCACGACACTCATCAATGTGGGATATGACAAAGTTGATAGGTATTGACGTAAGACCTAGTTAGGTATTGTAAATAGTATATAAATACTCAACAAAATAGTATGTAACTTCCTTATATTCTATGTATAACATACATACTATAGATAATGTAGACGAAGGGCGTGTCACAACTTCACAAGACATAATTCGTAACGCTCCTTCTCTGCATCTGCACGCTGTCATTTATGTACTTACATAATGTGTTGAAATGATAATGTTTTCCTGTAAGTCATGAGACTTTCATGAAAACATGAGTGTAGATATTTTCACTTATTCAAAGGATTTTTGCGTTTTCCCTGATAACATGCACACACCTAAGGTTAAGCCACCTTAACCTACGTACCCACGTACGGACTTGAGCAAGCTCGGGCCGAGCAGTCTCGCCCACGCACATCGTGCTCAATTTTTGTAGGCGAGCGAGAGGCTCAGGGCGAGGCAACGCGCTCGCCATCTCGCGGTGGTGCGGCGCACAAGATGGCGTCAAACGTCACAACAGCTGATTAATCTGTAAATATAAATCGAAATAATTTCGGTGTAATTCGCGATAAAACTATCGAATATCTAACTATTTTTATTTTTTTGCATTACCCCCAAATTCAGAACGACGGTCGGAAATTTTCCCGGGTAAAAAAATGATTTTTTCTTAAGCAAATTTTATAACTAGGTACGCATGAGTTAGTAATTGAATTGTTTAAAATGAATATTCTGTTTACCTACTGAAATAAATCAAGTACAAAAATTCTTAAATTATACTACGTGTGCCTACTGTTACCCATTGCCACTATGTTCAGAGGTTCAAAATTAAAAGGTTAAAATCTTATAGTATATTTTGCATTTCCGAAAAATGTCAACACAACCCGAGGCACGCACATGCGTGTCGGTATTCGAAAACACGTCCAGACTGAGCACTGAGGCGCCTTTGTGCACGGGCAAAAAACCGACATCAGATGGCTCGTCCCCGAGCTTGCGCGTACCCGAGGCAGCCTCAGGTCGAGCCACGTATGCATTTGAGCAAATCGGCGAGCAGTGTGTGGCTCGACCCCGAGCTGCCTCAAATGGTTACGCAGCTTTAATAAGATTATGTGCATGATTATGTGCCGGAAAATAAGCATCTTAATACTATCGCTAACGTGGCTTGAACTATGCAGAATCGATTCAGCCGTAGTAGCCCGTTGGCACTATGAATATTGTAGAATAAAATACATACCTACTCGTAAGTACTAAAATACTTACCTTCTAATTTAAAATTGATGGAATGTAATTAATAAGTCAATAAAGATATACATAAGTATGCAACTACGTTATACAATCATACTTTTATAGATTAGATTAGTAATGTAAGTCATATTTGTTCAGTTTAGTCAGATTGTAGATACGTAAGATAGGAATCGCTAATACCAATAAATTCCCCTTTATATTAATTAATGGAATTACTCTGGAAGTAAACGACCCATTACTTAAATAGGACACGAAAAATCGTATTTTTTCACGTGAATTCGTGGAAGCGTACATAAGAAGACTAATAGTGTAGGGTAAACGGTGCAATTGCCGTCCCACCATTGTCGCTGTGCGGATGTAATCGCAACGCGACCGTACACTTCCGATGTAGATTAACGTGGCCGGGGTGATGTAAAAGTGAAATTACCCTCATGTTTGTGATATAAGTATAATGGCCATCGCATATTATACCAACTCGACGCGAACCCGGCACGAACTCTACTCAGAGCAAAGCATTGAAATGTGAGTTTTATATTGTATTACATACAGGTTTTCAAAATTCAAAAGTAGAAGGTGAAGTAGTCATCGATGAGTTGTCAACGCGTGGGCCACTCGACGACAATTACTTCACTAGAATTTTGAAAACCTGCTGTATGTAATACGATATAAAGCTCACATTTCAATGCTTTGCTCTGAGTTTAGTTCGTGTCGGGTTCACGTCGAGTCGCTGCAATGTGCTGGCCTTAAAGCTGTGAAGTTTGCGATAATAAATAAAATAAAAATAAACAAGTTATGCGATTGTTGTACTCGATTTCAACATTAAATACCTACCCGTATAGGTAAAAACGATTGGAAACGAAATAATGGGTACCTACACTTTGAGCACTCCAATGAGGGATATTCCGACAGCTTCCAATCAACTCAACAGATGGCGCTGATTGTATGCTGTGATTGTATGCTGGAATGTCAAAATGTGCCAAAATATGGGTTCCTAGACCATAAAATTATAATTCATGTTCCTAGACCATAAAATTATAATTAAAAAAACCTTCTTTTTTAATATTTGATCGTCGATATTAATTCTTGTTTTATCATTGAGAAATGATGAATTCGATGAATTTCTATGTTTGTACAAAAAGCTACCTACTATGCAAAGAAAAAAAACAATATATCAAAACAACTTTTCTGTCACTTTGACATTTCTGTTAGATACAGCGTCATCTATCTCGAATTTCAGAAACTTAAACTGAAAAATCCCTCATTTGTCATTTGTTGCAAACCTGTCGATACCGTGCATGACGCATCGTATGACACGTCATACGTCATACATATGATAAAGTTATAACTATGTATCAATATTTTTTCAGCCACTGGAACTCCAACTTACTTGATTTACACAATAAGTATTTATACTTAATTATATTTTGGCCTAATTAAATGGTAAATAAAATAAAATTGAGCGTGTGATCATTTAAATTAAAGAAAAAGTGTAGAATACAGTAATTTAGATTGTGTTTCTGATATCAACTAATTAAAAAGATATGATACTACTGATAAAATTAAATCATAGTGCCACTTTATATGTGTGCCTCTATTAATTGGATACTTAATTAGTTTGGTAATAAACACATAAAATAAAATGTTTATTAATATTTCAGAATAAGCTTAGACGCTGAAAATAAAAGAATGATGAAACCTAAATAAAACAATAAGCACACACCTTAGTAGGTACACTGAAAGAAAAGCTTGTTTACTTCAAATAAAAACTTGTTTCAATACGAGCATATAAAGTCGGCTTGTTAACTTTAACCAAGATCTTAGTCGTATCTATCAAGTAATTTGTTCAAATGAACAGAAATTACTTTATATATACAAGCTTTCTTTTAGTGTAGCAACACCAAATAAAATAGTATTTTTCTTTTTATTACTTCACGATAGAAAATTCATTAAAAAACATTTTTTTTTAAATCGTATACTACTCCAATAACGTGTACAGCTGTTTCAAAGTTAAAACAAAAAACGTCTCTTTAAAATGAAACGTGTTACGGAGTGGTAGTTATCACATCATATTCCTCAAAATGTTCTATTAGATAAAGAGGTCGATAAACAAGTACTTGTAGATGTAGTTATGGGAATTCCAATACAAAGACACGCTCCAAACGCAAGTCGTAAAATGCGCCATCAACATTTGTAAGTTAACCTTTCTGTTGTGTTTTAAATGACAGTTTGTTTGTACAGGTTTAAGTATTTTTTGTATTGTTTTTGTTTGGGTGTTTCAGTTTCTCATGTTTGTTTTAAGAGTTTACAATAAGAGAATTATCCTTTCTTTATCTTATTATTCATATCTTTTCTATCTGTCACGCTATTATCAAAACAAACAATTTTATATAATCGTATATTTTAATGAATTACAGCACCTTACAGTGCCGTATGTGCCTTACATACCTATAATAACCTAAGATTTTGGGAAAAGTAGTTGTAATTCAGATTAGTTTTACTGTAACTTTAAAATAACATTAGAACAAAAAAAAGCTGATGTGATGTTGTTTTCTCGCAAACACATTTGTTTGTTAATTAAAGTTTTCGATGACAATTAACATTTTTTCTATTCAGCACGGTCCAGTTACTATCTTACTATAATATGCAATTATTAAGTAAGTACACTAATTAATGATCAGCGTGAAGGAAAAAGGCGTGTGAACTGGGCTTAATGAGTTCAGAATGTATGAAGCAACGTGTGGTTATAAATGGAGGTTTGATCAGCGAACTATAATTTTAGCTGTCTTTGTTTGCTTTCAATTCTCACTGTGCAGTATTTTATCATCATAATTCATAACTGTATCGCACGATATTTCTTTGTTTTCATCACAGCCTTATTACCTAATAATTTGTATAATCAAATGGTAGTCGAGCAGCAGCGTCATCAGGGCAAGCGACCCGGCTACTGGCCAACCCGCAGGACTAGCGCGACGATTATGGATAGCGTACAAAGTGAGAAGTGCCGAAGATCGGGCGCCCTGGTAGAGGCATATGTCCAGCAATGGACTAGAGTAGGCCGCTGATGATGATGATGATGAAATGGTAGTCAGATATCTAAATTGATCATTTAAATTAATAGAGAAATTTATTAAGATTATTTTTGTAATACAGTAGTCCAAGCATGGAACCAGCTCTCCGATGATGTTGTGTCTGCCGCTTCAGTGAACTCCTTTAAAAATAGACTTGACAACTGGTTTAAAAAGCAGTGATAAATAAACCTAATCTCAATCGTATGACAAAACAATGATTTAGTGCAAACATTTATTTTAAATAATAACACTGACTGCGTAAAAACTGTGAACTGTGAAATCTATAAAATGAAATTAAGAACTTACTGTCTATAAATATGTAATAATAATAATAAGTTATTAATTATTTAAATTAAAATTTTATTATTCATTGTAACATTTTCATTACATACATACTAGTAAGTAGCTCGAACTCGATTTGAACAAAAATATTCTTTTAAAATTGTAGAACTACATGGCAGCGATCGATTTTTACCTTCCATAAAAGAGTGCATACACATTCATTACAAAAACCGGAGATCACAATCCATCCGGTAACAAATGAGTAGTTTGCCAAGAAAAGCGCGTCGAACAGGTTTCGTTGACCGCTACTACGCGTCACCTGACCGCTTGATCCGCTGTCCGATAACAGGTGTATTTACCACAGATCTATCGAGTGTTTCATCGATTGGTGTAGCGTGGTAGCGGGGGCGTGTAGTCATGATGTGGATTGCGGTGTCACCTGAGGCCATTCCTCGGTCAAGTGTAGGTAGGTTACTTGTTTATAAGGTGGTTCGCACTAACGATTTTGCCGCTGGCAGGCGATGATAAAGGCGTATTGGTACATGTTATGGTGCTAACGGTGCTTGATAAGTTTGATAACCGTGAGAAAGTGACTCTATCATGGGCCCTATCCAAATTATATTTTTATTTGTTTGTTTGGCGATGGTTTAGCTGTTCTTTTCAATGGTCTTTAGCATCCCGGAAGATCAGCGCTGCGAGCGCCACCAAAAAATGCTGAGTCAGCGCCTTTTTGTTGTTGTCGATATCTTCTTCTAAATCGTGTTCCTCATTGCTGAGGATCGTGATAATTCTAAGGATCAATCACATAGAACGACTGGCTCGGCAGATTTAATGGGGTAGTTTGCCATTCATTCATTGCCCCATTTCATACACTGGTTATCTCAGTGTGCCGGTTTCCTCACGATGTTTTCCTTCACCTTCAGAGCAGTCGGTAAATGTACGTAAATCTTTCGATAAAATCGATAAATTCATTGGTAACATGACATTGCATGGTTTCGAACCCGGACCTCCCGCATGGGAGTCCGACGTCCTAGCAACGGCGCCACCGACGCTCCCGTTGTCGATATAGTATTATTAAATTCATGCATACATATTGTATGTAGTTTATAAGCTTTCTTATTGTAACAAAATCTATCTATCTATCTTAATAATGTTCGATTGATGGTTTACGAAAAATATTTTTCCTTTGATGGAGATCGTCAATTAAACGAATCTATTAGTCCAGCAGTGGGCACACTTATTTTTATTTTGGAACCGTGGACTTGAAAGCAACACAATAGACATTGTGTGATAGAACAAGGATCAATGCGCGTGAGTTTTCTTAGATCCTCCCAATACATGTCCACCATAACGGCTGCATCATCGACTACAACCTAGATTTTTTAATAAGCTTTAGAAACTAAGTCTAAATAAAAATATTGGCACCTATCTCTTATTGGCATTCAATAGCATCTCCTCTAGACACCTATAGCACAGAATCTTAGAGGTAATGACGTAATTTCTTGTCTTGTGTCAGATCTTTGTTATCATAGTTTAGTAGTATAATGCCATTTCAATTGAGTGACGTTAGGTTTATTGATGCAACTGGTTAAATCGTAATGATCTCTGGTGCATCTATGTCTTATTATACAAGTGTATTACCTACATCAAAAAGTGGTTTGATACGTCATCTTATAAAACTTTCTAATGACACTTCCGCTAAAACTAATGCCATATGCTCCAGACTTGCAAAATACTAAGTACAAGTATGAGTAAAATTAAAAAGTTATTAGGGTTTTTAATATACGTTGTTCAGTACTGATTACGACATAGAAAATATATAGAAAAAATATTTCAGTGTAAAATAAGAAACTTCATATTGTCTGTCCATGATAGGTAATGATAAACCTCTTCCGTTTTTTTTTATGCATTATAGTCGCAGTACTACAATGGCTTTGATTCCGCGGTGGCCACCAAATCTAAAGCTATATAAACCTAAATGAAATTGTAACGCCAACTCATGGACTAGATTACTCAATCTAGTATAATCATAATCATAATTTATTCATAAAATTAATTTACATGTCATATATGTTCTTAGTATAGATATTATGCGTTATTTCCTCTAAGAGCCTCGAAAAGTAATCGGTGGTGATCCGACCTCCCGCCCCGAAACCTTCAGGGAAGAGGAGGGTCGGAGTCCGTGTTAACAAAAACTGTGTCTCCTAATACTTTGCTGACTATTGTTGCCGTGTGGATGCCTGCTTCTGTCCTATGTGTATATTTATGTGCGCGTCCAGTTTGTCACAGTACCTGTGTATTTAGTATAGATATTATTGTACAATGTATAAAATTGACAAATATTATATTGAAAAATGCACAGCCTAGCAACAATGTATTAATATATCAAATATTATAAAATTCGTTTATATTGAAAAATGCACAGCCTAGCAACCACATTTTAAATTTATTTTCAAAAGTAATTATTACACTATCAGAATTTTTTATTTCATTAGGAATTTTGTAAATTTTTGGTTCTAAGGCGTACATGGTTTTGGTAGATTTTTGCAATCGACATTGTTTAAGTTTTAATTCGGTTTTGTAACTGAGATCACACTTGATGTCAGTTTTATCATGGAATAGATGTATACTACGAATAGTACGAATTAGCGGGACGTTTCGTTTAGCAATCAGTAAAGTTAAAGACGGCCACCCCGGGAATCGGTCCCACTTTTTTTCTGATTGATTAGTATTCAATAAGATACATTCTTAATAGTGCTCTAAGTTTAAACTTGTTGTTTACTCCATAAGTGAAAACATTCGCTAACAAGTTCCGACTAATAAATAGACTAACATGACAGACTCATGTTCCGAAACTGAATCATAAATAATGAACAACAAGAACATTTTCTTTCTATCGATAAGCATTATATCGGTTACTACGAAGAGACCAAGATACGGAAATATTTTCACGGATTTCTAAACCTTTGTTGTAAACTTGTTTATTTTGTTAAATCACTTTACAACCTTGTTATCATTTCTCTAGGTAACTGCATCGAAATACAAATTGTATTTCGGAATAATAAATCATTTTCATAGCATCTACTACGCTGTTATCGCACGAGCAATGTGTTTGTGGCAACAATAACAATTCTTATCAAACTGCATACATTTACTCGTATGCACTTATTCGTTTTCGATTATGGCGTTCGCATAATACTTACACCCGCTGCACACGATGCTGAGCACTTGCGCAATAAGCAGAAATTTTACATCGCGTAAACGCTTAATGCGAGTACTTAGAATGGGTCGTATCTGCCCTACATAGCGCGAGCACAGCTGAAAGAGATATTATTTCATAGCAGTCTTAGGTGCGGGGCGCGCGTGTTTCGCGATCTCAGACTGCGTTTCAAATTGTTTGTTAGCGAGTTTTACCGCCATAGTTCTTACGATATGTCAAAATCATTTGGCGTTCCCGCCTTTACCTATTGGGAGCATATTGTTGGCAGTGTATATGAATACGATCCCCGTCACACTATACCGTCTTTTCCATCGCTGGCACTGCACCGCTCTACTTGCATACCTGCTACTGCGTGTAAAATAACTCGCGCGAGTTCATTCATGATCTTCAATCCTAGGTTCCTTTCCTTCGGCAGGTCTTGGCATTTACTTAGCATTGCGTACAGCTGCACGGTGTAAGTAGCTCAATAACGTGTGTAGGTACGCTGCACCGCACCGGTGTCAGTACATTAGTCCTTGCGCAAGTATACTTACTGCGTATCGTGTGCATCGGGCTTTACGGTGCAATGATTTGGTGGCAGTGCGTAAAACAACCGCGAATGGCATTTTCTAAGACCTTACCAATGTAATTTTGTTTGAGAACGTGATAATATCAAAACCAATTTCCTTGTTATTACTTCGCTTAACACTTTCACAGCTTATCTGGGCTAAGAATTTGCACACGCAAAAACAGGGAAAACCTATCGCAGTAATAATCTGTGATCGGAATAGGTTAGAGCGAGTTTCGTTTTTGCGTGGGTTCACTACACTGAACCTAATAAGATACTATCCTATCTTTTTTGGGGCCGACATAAACTTTTACAATAACTTCATTATACTATGGGAGAGCATAGAAATCTGACCTCACTATAATGTTATTACAGGGTTTTCGATGCGCTAATCATAATGTGCTTCTGTATTGTAGTTTAATTAATCCCCCCCCCCCCCGTCCATCGATGGGCCTTCAGAAAAGTTCACAATTGTCTAATTACAAGTGACTTGCTGTAACCCGCTGAGGACTTCCGCTGTTCATCTCCAAAGTGCATCATCAGATCTTGACCAAATGTTTATGGGACCACCCTGGAAGTATTATACATTACCTTTGTCATTAAAAAAAAGAATCTGCAAATCGGTTCACAAATGCCAAAGATATGCGGTAATATATTATACATTTAAAAAACATATTGTCGAACTAATAACCATTTTTTAAGTCGGTTAAAAATATTTCCAAAGTATAAGAGACCGTTTCAATCATAATAATATTATTATGAACACATTTTTCTTTTAAAAGGACAATCACGATTTAGCAGAATTGATCAGGCGCAGTTCTAAGTAAACTTTCCGAAAGGTTACTTATGTTATGAAACTTCTTATGACAGTTATGTGATCTTCTGTGACTAATATATGCTTTTCTTTTATTACAGGTACTTACATGAAGTGATGCTAATAACTATATAAAACAACGTCATTGAAATGCTATGAATGACTTCTTATGAAGGTAGGTAATAATGTTTACATATACATAGTGTGGCAATGAGAGTTATGTAGATCTATGTTGTTAGGTACTCATAAATGACGTCTATAATATTGTTGAGTTAAATTATGTGTATATATTTTATTTTTAATATTGTAATCAATTTTAAGGTTTCAGTGTTGAAATACCTATAATAACTAAAAGCTACCATATCAGAATCGATACCATACCATTTAAGCATCGGTGGCGTCCTGGCTAGGACGTCGGATTCCCATGCGGGAGGTCCGAGTTCGAAACCATGCAATGTCATGTACCAATAAGTTTTTCGGTTTTTTCGAAAGACTTACGTACATTTACCGACTGCTCTGACGGTGAAGGAAAACATCGTGAGGAAACCTGCACACTTTGATAACCAGTGTGTGAAATGGGGAAGGCAATGCAAACTACCCCATTAAATCTGCCACGTCAGTTGTTCAATGTGGTTCATTCCTTAGAATGATCACGACCCTCAGCAATAAGGAATACGACTTATCTCTCTCTCTCTCTCTCTCTCTCTCTCTCTCTCTCTCTCTCTCACACACACACACACACACACACACACACACACACACACACACACACACACACACACCATATCACAGGAGGAGCTCGTAGCTTAGTTGCGAGCACGGTCCGCAAGTGATCGTGCAGGTTAAGCAACGTTGGCGCGGTCGGTACCTGGATGGGTGACCGCTAGTGGCATATTTCATCTGAGCTCCTCCGTGCCTCGGAAAGCATGTTAAGCAGTCGGTCCCGGTTGTTGTCGTTCGACAGCAGTCGTTAAGCCATGTCAAAGGCCTACGGACGGCTTGAACAACTCTGACAAATAGGTTGGCCACTATCCATACGATAAGCAAGCAACCATATCAAGAGAAATCAAGAGAACTGCGTACCACTACGAGTCAAGAGTTCTGAAAATATCCATCGTTTCATCACCTGCCTGCATAGTCTAACAAACCTCAGAGGCGAACTCTACTACAATCGATCAATCCGCCGGCTCTATTAACTATTTCTTCCCAGTCTAAAAATAGCCCTTAAAGTGCTTTCGTATTATCGTGTCTCTTCGTCGGCATTACTAAGTCCTCAGTTTCTTCCATACAATGTTTGCTTTCATTGCGTTATTTGCTATGAGCGGCTGTGTCTCGCTTAATTAAATGCGGTCTCATTAAGCAGTATCCATTTAGACGTTAAATTGAGCCTCGGCGGCGCTAACGCCGTACTCGAGTTTAATACTGCGGGGTATAACAAAGTGTGTAACTTGGATGTACATTTTTTATGTCGAAAGAATGCTAGATTAAAAGCCAGTCGCACGCAGGGCATAAAGGCAGGCTTCATTATGTCCTATGATATCTCTATCTGCATCTAAGGCAGGCATATGATAGCATTTGTTCATACAAATTATGGCATCAGAATTGTATTCAACCTAAACCTATTTTTACTTACTCTGTTTGTAATAGAAATTATTAAATTATTATAGATAGAAAATGTATCTTATGCATATTTAATTTCTTATCATTGACTTAAGACGTAGTGTCTTAAATCTACTAATTTACTAATCAAATCAACGACGCTCACTCAGCATCTGTGTCTTGTTTAAATTTTCCAACGTCATGAATCCCGCGTCCCTCTAAAATACAATCCCCTTAATTCTCCATCTCCCCTACTACATTCATTTTGTTTAACCCCGTATAATTCAGCTAACAGACGTCAACGTTTCAACCATCACCCCAGACTTACCGACTTACGAAGTTCGGGTTGTTCTTGGACCAATTACTGAGAACGTTACGACTTACGACCTGACTGGCCCCTACCCTGAAATATTGACCCTAAAAGGCCATTAGTGTCCCATTTCGCCCGTCGATAAGCCATCTTTGACCGTTTAAGGATATGGAGCACGATTGAAGGCAAATGGCGGTGCAAATTCTGAATTTAGAGCGAGGAATTGTGTTATTAGTAGCGGTTTCTGTCTAATTTTAATGTTATTATTACAATTGCACAGAAAGGACAGAATATCGCTAATAATTATGGAAGAGAATTTAAATTGGAAAGCGTCATAAATACTAAGAAATGCATATTAATAACAATCATAAGGTCAACATCAATTAAAGCATCTTGTTGATAGTGAAATCGGTAAATTGGTTTCCATTACAACTATCATTACCTATCATTATCGCTATCTGTCTTCAAAATTTAATAATAGTCAAAACTCGAAACTTTCGTCTGTCATTGTGTTAGGTGGGTACTAACTTTCAATTTTTTCGTGATTGGTTCTCGCGGAAGTACGTTTAAAGGTCACGCTTACCAATCATCATCGCTTCTGGTTGGAGTAGTCATAATTATTCATTGTTTTGACTTGTCTCGTTGTGCCATCTCCATTGTTCCCTTACATGTTGTCAAAGATTGTGTTTGGAAATAATGACTCACTTCTATTCATTGCGAAACACATCTCCTTCCAGGCCCGTAGTCTTTAATCAGTTTCCTCGTTGTAATTCACATTATTGAATTGATTACATCAATGCTATTGACTTATGGCACTCAATCAGGTAGAGTTTCATATTGTGGCCTTAATTTTTCTTTCATAAAGGCATTGTCAATATATTTTCATTATACCCACGTCCAAGTTTAGCTCACATTAATTCTCTCATACATTGATGTTTCGTAATCGTGCATGTTAAGATCTCATTCCAAACGCAAAGTACAAACATGTAGGCCATATTGATTTCTATTCTTGAATCTTAGAATATATTTCTAAAAGCATACACTCTGCTACACTTTTATCGATGTGCCCACTTAATGTTATTCAGGTGAATTATAGTTCCTCTAAGCACACTCGTAAAGTTTACCGTTCACACTTATTTATTACTGTTTATTTTCATCGTCATTCGTGGCTAATGCGGCGTCATTTGCTTTGATTCACTCGTCGATTGTCATTGATGACACCTCATTTGTGACTATTCTGGTTTTTGGGCTTACCTACTATTTGACAGCGAGCCTCCACGTCGTCGGTCATTCTTCTTGGTACAATATCATGTACTTACTCTTACCTCTTATTGTAATCTACCGACGTCTACAATTGATAAATGGACACCCAACTCTCGCTTCCCTCCTTTGATTGTACCTCGATGAGATTTACTTTCTTTGTTAGCATCGGGTGTCAATTCAGTTGATAATGGTGTTTGCTGGTCCCTCTTTTTTCAGTAGGAATGACATTCTCACATATACCTTCAAAGACCTTTTTCTATAAGAAATGCAAAATATTCAAATGGTATAACTGTTCAAATTTTTCAAAACCCTGTTAGGACAGTGACGTCATACTCTGTTAGAACAATAAAGTTGGCATTTTTTTAGATAACAACTGTCAAGATAATACCTTTATCGTGTCAGTAAAAAGGTACATAAATACTAATAATGAGGATGATGTGTTAATACTTTATTTCCGTGATTAAAGATTTCCTTTTTTTTTTAAATGTTGGCTAATGATCTTACATCCGCAATGAGAGCCGTAAGCATATAATAATATTGCATGTGTTTTTGCATCAGTTTATATAACAGCAAAGATTCAGTTTGCAGTGTCCATCAACCACTATTATCTTTACAACTAACTTGGCGAGTTCAACCTAAACCGACAGCTGTTGTAGGTACAGCAAGAATGTATGTAGTTTCTGCACGGAATAACAAAACAAAAGAAACACTGAGGTACCGTTATGTATGGTATGAGCTGCACAATATCGACGCGGGAAAGCGAAACTGCTGTAAGTGACCAAAGTACCGAAAATGAGTTATATATATCATTGGAATCAGAAAAAAATACCGCGTCGAATAGTTCGGGTCTCATGTCTCTACGATGAAAAATAAATTACTTAAGTCGTCGAAAACGCCTGTACTTTTTTCTTGCTTTGAGAATTCAAATGCTGTAAGTGGGCCGAAATCCTGTTTTTTTGGGTATTTATTTACTTACAGCAAAATAAAGATTGTATTTTTGTTGTGTGTTAAACTTACGTCGTCTGAATTTAGAGACTTAAGCCGAACTTACATCGTTTTCAAGGGTTGTAAAATGTTATATATATTTTATTTATAGTTTTCGCGGAATGTAATTTTTTAGTTGTACAACAAAATAATCGCTACGTGTTCCACACACTATGTGTAGTTAATACATTTTAAAGAACTTATTATTTTGCACTATCTAACGACGGTGTAACTATCTTACGACCTGTAGAGCATGTACATATGGCTACATACTAAGAGAGAAAATAAATGACTATATTTATATAGGTATATTTTTAAAACCATTTTTTTAGTGGAATGATCTTTCTACATGCTGATAAATGTAAATGGACTTATTTTAATTATGAAATTAAATAAATGTCACTATATTTGCCAAATTTCTCAGTAGTAAGCGACAAATTGTATCCTATTTCAA
Source organism: Hofmannophila pseudospretella (assembly GCA_947369225.1). Classification (NCBI taxonomy): domain Eukaryota; kingdom Metazoa; phylum Arthropoda; class Insecta; order Lepidoptera; family Oecophoridae; genus Hofmannophila; species Hofmannophila pseudospretella. The sequence continues at coordinate 4,600,984 of OX376324.1, forward strand.
TTATTTGATAATTTATTACAACTTCGTTGACTCATACATTTGGTCTCTTTACTTATAACATTTTTAAGGTCTGTAATTGAAAAATTGCATTGCTGTAAGTAGCAAAACATATACTTCTAGCAACTTCAAATAAAATTTCTCTATTCCAGTTGATGGATGTAATTTAAAAAAATCAATATTCCGAAAATGGCATTTTAATTCCTCAAAATGGATATGGCCAGGCACATAAATACACGTTGTATTTCTGTGCCTGGCCATATCCATTTTCCAGTAACCGAAATAAAAATAGTATCTGTCATCAAGCCTCGTTTTGTATGAAGGCCGCTCGATTTCCTTTGTAAAAGTTTTTTGGTCCTGGTGTAAAGTTGCGTTTTGGCTACTTACAACAGTTTCGCTTTCCCACGTCGATATGTAGAATCTGTCCAGGTTTGACCGCGGCACGGCCGGACCGTTAGTGCGCCTGGCCATTTCGTGTTGTTCTTGCCTCGGACATTGACGTGGAGTCGTGAAGAAATATTGTATTATTAACCACAACGGTTAAATAAAAATATGTATTTTTACCCCTGACCGATAGAGGGATGTTATAAGTTTGACAGGTTTGTCTGTTGGTCCGTTTGTGTGTAAATATTCAGGTACATGGTGCGTTCCCGATGTCCTTAAGGATCTGGTGATGACCAGGAAAAGTAAGCGAACTTCAATTGAACAGTATGAACATTGAAGAATTTGAAGATTATCAGCCTGCCGAAACCATAATAGTTATATGGGGTTTTCTCGAACTAAAGTTGTAGGGAATCCTGAGATCTTTAAAGATGGCGGCCAAAAAAAAAGATTTATAGACAGAGGCCGAAGGCCGAGATTCGCGTAGGGCGAATCCCGGAGCGTCCTCCGCCTCCAGTATTCTTAGCAATGCTAGATGAAAACTGGATCAGTAGTTCTAAGATCTTGGAGTATCTTGGGATAATGGAGTATGATGGGATCTCTGGAACGGTAACAGCTAGGTGGTTCGAGTTTGAGGAGTTAAATTAAGGAATACTATAACCAGATCAAATAAATGAGACCGCTAAAAATACTTTAAACAGTCACATATTAAAAATGCTTAATAATAAATCTCTACTTCCACATGCAATTAAGATAAAACTAAGACCATTTCACTAATATTAACATAAGCCGCGGTTGGAAAAACACCAGATCTGGTTGATACTCGTACTTGCTCGTAATTTGTGAGTTTCTACACATAATTATTATAAATTTGACAATTAGCTCCTTATAAGATATTTTCTAAAAGTAAACATGATTCATTTACATTAGTATTTTTAATATGCAGCTTTCCAATAATTAATCAGATTAATAAAACATTAATACCTACTTTTAGAATTCTGGTTTTGTTTTATACGTTTCAAGGGAAATTTTAGATTTCGCTTTAAACAAAATCCTTTGCAAAAAGGAAAACAATGCTAACACGTGCTCTTTGCACACTCCGCTGAACTTAACAATATATTATACCTCATACATAACAAGGATATTTATTATTCTTGTACTTAAACGATACACTCTAGTTACCATGGTTTTAGTATCGAGCTATGTGATTGTAGAGCTCCTTTGTAATAATAAACGTTATAGAGACATGGAAGCTGAAACATTACATTACTAACTACTAACGTCTAACGATTACTTTGGTTGTGAACATCATTAATAATTATTAAGATCGTTCTAGTAGGTAGTTGGTTGAATGTTCTAGTGTCATATTTGAAAGCCATTAATCTCTTGAAATTTAACACTACTTAGCTTACAAATGTTGTACATTGAACTAGGTTTAGTAAAATAATTCGTCGACACCATCGCTGTCATAAAATATCGATTGTGTTTTACATTTTTTACAGTTTACTTTGAGGGAACTTGTTGATGATTATTCGTCGTTAACGTCTAATTTTCTATCTAATTATTCTCAATTTAGAAGTTTTGTTTAATTCCCTATGTTCATTGTCATATATAGAACAAAAGTTATCGACATAGCTCGTAAGATTAGCAAGCTGAAGTGGCAGTGGGCCGGTCACATCTGTCGCAGAACCGACAACCGCTGGGGTAGACGAGTTCTGGAGTGGAGACCGCGTTTGGGCAAACGCAGTGTGGGACGGGCGTCCCTGATAGATGGAGCGACGATCTGCGCAAGGTGGCTGGCAGCGACTGGGTGAGAAGAACCGAATATCGGGCTCAATGGCGCGCTGGGAGAGGCCTATGTCCAGCAGTGGACTAGAGTAGGCTGCTGATGATGGTGATTGTCATATGAAAATTTTATCTAACCTACTTATAGGTACTCATACTCATACCATTTATTGCTTTTCATGTCTAACAATTGGTCTTAAAAAGGTACTTATTGTAAAGTTAACATATAACCGCGAACAGTGAAAACAATTTCTCTAATGTTAAATAAACTAACATCATCATAACCAGAAATGACAGCGACATTTCCTTTCTCAGTTTAATCTACTGAGTTGTTTATTACCATAATTGATTCTATACTTTTATACCCTAAGGCTCTATGGACAAGGTTAGTGGCATTGACCGCGCTACCAACTAATGACGTACGTGCCCGACTTATTAATAAAGATTTTCCATTCATCGCACTGAGCTGTACCTGCAACCGATTTCACTATTCAAATGGGATATATTAACGCAAACGTTTTAGGAGATTGAAATTGTGAAATTTGTTGGTACCTACATATTTTTAATTTTTTTGTACAATTTACAGATAGATATAGAGCAAAGATCTCTTTGATTTGTATTTTAAATATTTCTTCAATAACTTTAGTATTGGTAGATCTACTAATGTGAATCGCCTGGGGTGGTAACACCCTCTTATCTATTTCTGCCGTGAAACAAAGATGCTTGCATTTCTGTGTTTCGGTTTGAAGGGTAAGAGAGCCAGCGTAATTTCCAGCACATGAGGCAATCCATCTTAGTCCTCAAGGTTAGCAGCGCATCAAAAACCCTCTAATATTAATACAGTGAGGTGAGGTGTCTATGGGCGACTGTGATCACTTAACATCAGGTGGCACGTTTGCTCGTCTGCTCTCCTTATTAAATAAAAAATATATATCTTAAGACACGGAATGAGAAAATTGAACTGTAATTCTAAATTACACTTTCCTGCCTTCTTAATTTTTATTGTTTTTATTTTATACCTGTTTCTTTTCATTTAATATGCGTGAATGTTATCATTATTGTAACTCTCCGCGTTATTGTCATTTTATTATGAACCTTTCGTAAACAGCTCAAAGGCACTTTTACTGCTAGCATTAAAATGCGGGCGGGCCTACAACACAGCCCCGAGGCACTCCGGAACCGGCACAGACGCTCTTAACCTTATGAATGTCAAATTAGCATGTTTTCTTTTTTTGTTCCTACTGTAGGTACATTGACCGTCTGTTAGAACCGATTTTCATCGTCCGAAATTGATTGAACATGTTTTTAATAAATATGAATAACAAAATTGGTAAAAATATTAAAATTACCTATCCACAATTTTGCTCTTCAATTGTTGAATTTTTTATTAAACAAAATAAACGAAAAGTGTAAATTTAACGGATTTTGTATAGTTTCCTCTTTTGGCCCCTTTGCCATTGCTAATGAATTAGTGTTTCTTTCAATCCGTACGATGACCGTATTAGGAAACCTGTTAAATATAGGTACGTTACCGACTTACCGTTACCGCGAGCCGCCTCGATCTCCAACAGTGGCATCTCTGTAATGTTACCTTTATTGGATTAGACTGAGGTCGTTGAACGATACCTATTAAATACTCGTAATATCTTTAAAAGAAGAGCAGTTAAAGTTAATATCCATATCTACTATAGCAGCAATAAAAAGCTTCTTTGAAACGGATCTTTCCTTCATTACAGATGTTAACAGATATCTCGAGAATTTAAGATACCAACTCCTTTAGGAATCTACTTGAGTGGCTGCACTTAGATTATAAGTAGGTTTCCTCTATATTTGCTCTTATTGAGTCATAATTACTTCTTCTGCTATCGCTCTACCTTTCTACTTCGTTTAAGCCTCTGCAATTGCATTATACTAATGGTAAAGCAGGAACTCTCACACTCTTATCTAATTGTTCTTTCGTCCCGTTACTCATTCCGTCACATTCACGTTAGATAATACGATGAGATGGAAGTGGCGCAGTTTTTGTTTCAATAGTTACCTAATTGCTAGACTGATGTTTATCTGCGTGTGGAGTCGTGATTATCATTCTTGCATCACGACTTTTTGACGAATCATGGTTACTAGATTTCCATTATCAATATTTACTGGACAACCTCCGATGAAAAATTTCTTTTTTTGAGACTTTACGTACCTACTCTACTGATATAATTTTTGACTGAAATAAACAAACATAGTAACGATAACCTTCCTCCGAAGCTAATAATGGTAAACAAGTTTTGGTCAGAAAAAGTAGCAGGTGCGTGGAAAAAACATGATTACCAACGTAATTAGTAGGTATAGTATTCAATAATTATAAAACTTGTTTTGCATATCGTTAATTTAAATAATCATTGCTAATTACATTAGTTTTTTTACAAGATAATTTGGTTTTAACCGTAGTCTAGTTTGCCCACATACTCGTTCTTACATAATTGTAACAATTTCCCGATTCAATGAGTATATAAGCTAATTGATAGTTTGCACTGATACACGACTTTAAATTTTAGTTTAGTCAAAATTCTTTGAATCTAAAAGGTTCTCAACCTACACGGCCTCACCTCACCAACCAAAGGTTTCATCATACATAAATAACAGAACAAATAATAATAATTAAATCGTTTACAATCAGTACATGTACAAATACAGATTTTTATGGCATAGAGATACGCCTTAATGGGACACGCTTTTTAAATTCGATAATATTAGTATATTTGCACTCGTGAAGCAACAAAACTATGAATATTATTAGAATATTAGATATAACGGTTACTCACTTCGTAATAAAACTAAAAACTATAAATATTGAATAGATTTGGTTTACGACATCCAATTTCAGTATTAGCAATTGTGAACAGTTGGGATGTTGCTGTAGGTTGAATTATGATGATGAATTCATTGTGTGCACTTATTGCGTCCAAATTGTTGTGTTGTAATGTAATGTCATTGTTACTTCATATACTCTTTGATTTCTATCAATTGGACTCATTTGATTTTAGATGGTTGCAATATTTTTTTTGCAGGTGTTATAATGTTTGTAACTTGTGCAATCATATCTTGATAGCCAATGTCAGGTATAATCTTCTTGTGTATTTCTTTTAACAACTTAATTTTAATTTACGATATCTTTGGTCAAGCTTATGTATGTGATGATACTGTCTTTGTTGTATTGATCTAGACATTTTCGGCTTTTAGACATTCTTTAACTTAAGTCATGTAATCCGAGAATTCCCAAGATTTTAACCTGCCTTTTAATACTGCCGTATTAAATTCAGAAGTGCATCCAACTACTATTACCTATGTAACCCCAAGATTTTAACCTAAGGCAGGTTACATAGGTAATAGTAGTTGGATGCACTTCTGAATTTAATACTTCATATTAATTGGCTACCGTATTGATATCAATTAGTATAATAGTATAGTATAGGGGTCACATCAATTGATTATCAGTAAAATTATGTCATCATAATATAGATATTTCGGAAGAGACTGGCTCCCACAACACGGGCTATCCTAGTGTGGGAGCCAGGGAAATCTGAGAAAATGTAAAAGATACTGTCTGCGTGTATGTTTTTTTAGATAGATAGAAACACTTTATTGTACACAAATACAGGAAAAGTACAAACTACAGGAATAGTGGCATGTTTTTTTAATTTATTTTTTAAAATCACAAATTAAATTACTAACTAGGTACCTACGTAAAGAAAAATGCTCTATCAATCTATTGGCTTTATTTGTGGCATTGTATAATATAATTATATTGCTTAGCCTTTTAAAGTTAATATTTTTATCGTAGATCGATATTTGTTAATTAAAATTATGACGAAAACAAAATCCAGGCTATCTCTACATACATGACATTGATTAGTGTCGTTACGTGGAACTTGATAAGTGATTAGTGATAACATGCAAGTGTTTAATGCGACTCTTATCATATGTCAATGTTGATCAGAACTGATTATTTATTTAATTACTTACTTAGTACATTTTCGTTATGATCATGTCTGCCTGATTCACTATACCTAAAGGTTTTTGATTTTTCAATTGCAAAATTACTTAGCTCCAAAATGCCTATCGTAAAACCAGTCTTTTATCTAAGTATTTATAACAATTTTTGGAAATGAGATTTTCGACAATCCGTTATTATCTCTAGCTAGAGTAACATTTCGGAATTTTAAAAAAACAAGTGAGAATTCTACAATACCTTTTTGAAAAGACACCACACTCGTAGCACTAAACCAACATTAAACTGACAATAAGTAAAACAAATCAAAACTGCTATTACTATTCTCTAGCTAGACAGTTACGTATAATATTTTCTAGAAACCGTTCTTACTTGGAATTTTTATTCTTATTTTTAAAACTGATAGAACTTTGTTTCTCATGTTTTTATAATATATATTCCATTGACCAAAGTTATTAATTTCAAAATAAATTCAGATTTATAAACACATTTTTGATGGTTGCAAATTATGTGAGTGATGAGAACATCCCAAGTTAAAATTAAAGTAATTTGAACCTTCCAAAACGTCCAAACAATGATTGACATGGAAAATAAACGAGTTAAATATATTTCAAAGGTTAAACACAGACGAGTCTATAAAATAAACCGACGTAGAAATGGTATAGACGTGGGCAATGAATTAACCTTTATTGAAGTTAAAACAAGTTATTTTGGAATTAGTATCTAGCAGAAAACAATAATTTCCTCTTACTACGAAACAAAATACAAATTCACAGATAAAATATTAAATGGGTTTTTTGCAAACACTTATGTTTATTATACATAGAAGATGTTTTTAATGTTCTATTGTAACGATGTCGACTTCATCGTCCATATCAACCTCCTTACCATCAATTTCAACCTCATCGTTATCGTTTATCTCATCTCATTTCGTGTTGGTTGTTCAATATTCATTTCTTCATCTATATTTCAAATCATAATCCCATTCCATTTCTAAATTCCATTAATTTCATTGTATTTTTTTGTATTTTGCACTTTCTCTCTGTATTTTGTCTTACACGGACGTTTCTCCGTTTTATTTTTGTCTCCTACTACTACTTATTTTCTACATTTACTATTTTCTGTTCCTTAAAAATATAATATCTATTACCAAGTTCTTCTATTACTTCATCTGCACACTGTCCTAGAACCCTGCTAGCCGGCACCTAGAGGACAGACTGTAGCACTATATATCGATTATGTCGATTGGAGGATTGGATGTAATTTTACCCAGAATGTTCATTCGTTTGATTTAAAAAGGTGCGATATAGGTATTATCGTTTTAGATATAAATCATCGATAAAGGTATTACTGTCCTTCCTTTTGAGTTAAGCAGATTAATTCCACACTGATTTTTTTAAAACTCATGATATAATACAAATACGTAACGAGAAATCAGGACCACTCTGTGTCTTTACTCGGTAGAACTTAATTTTAATTATTGGAAAATAAGATTTGCACAACTTAGTTCTACAAATTTTTAAGCGGAAAATGACGTATTGTCGAAACCGGTAGAACACGGTACTAAAATTTAGTTGAAAAAAAAATTAAAACAATTGTAGAACTAAGTGCTGAAAATCTTAATTTCCATTAATTAGAAATCAGGTCAATAATTGTTCATAATATCCATTACAATATTTTATAGCATCCATTACAAATGATGGAAAAGGCTGTTCAATAAACTACCTACTTAACAGTCAGTGGGCAACATCTTATCAGAAGTTCATAAAACAAGCGGTTTGGTCCGGGAAGCGAACCTGCACCTCATCTACATACTTGATCTCCGCCCGAGGTTCCGCGTCTCACAGATTCCATGACACGAGCAGCCCAGCTGATTCACGCTTTCGTGGCGTCTACTAACTTGTACACCCGGTACTGGCGATGACAGAAGTTTTGTGCAAGTGTTGATTTTAAAGTTTTTTTTTTTAGTTTAGAGGTTTTGGTACACGACAAGGTGACCATGTCAGCGTCGTTAGGGTCACTAAGAGGTCATTTTAAAGTTGTAAAATAAATTGAACTCAAATTACAGATTTAACGATGGTATAAAATAAGATGCATGGTTAAGTGTGAAAGAAATTACTCCCAACACTTACATAGACACACGCCTATTTTTAGCAGGGGTAGACAAATATAGAGTTCCATCTGCAACGACAAACCGTTCTCGCTGCTTCCACTCTCATCAATCTCTTCATACACGTCCTTTGGTTAGTGGCTGAACACACCTGACCTTTCATTAGAACATCCGCAATCTGATTGACGTAAGTCCTTCCAGGTCTCCTCCTCCCTACGCTTTCATTCCCCTTTTTCCTTATACACCGCTTTTGTTATTCTCGTTTTATTTATTCTTTCTACGTGTCCAAACAATCTCAACATCCCTCTTTCAATCTTACTACTACATCGTCTTACACACCACACCTTTCCTTTATTGCACTTTTCGATATTCTATCACAAACTTTTCTATACAATAAAAAAATACACTTAATTTAATGTTTTGCACATATTGTCACGATTTTTAATTTTAATAAAAAAAAAAATGTTTATTTTCATACTAACTAAATGCCTTGCCTTAATTACCTAGTATGCCATACTTTTTATCCGTGCTGGCAACGTCGCATTTTGATTATTTGAACTTGACAATCGTGACATAAGTTAATAATGACAAACGAAAGGCAAATAGTTTGTTATTGTTTTGTTTCAGGTTTTCTTGAGGCTTACTCATTGAAAAACACAATTAAATAAAATAGCAAGTATCTCGAAAACGAAGCGTTTATGAGGATCACTTCCATGGTCAAATATATTATGTAAAAGCTACAGAAGTGTTTGGCGAAGTTAATGCATATCCTCAGGACCACCTTGTATATATATACCTACCTAAGTATATGTGATAATTTCCTGTAATTAATCGTACCCACTAACCACTTTTTTTTTTCTTAACCTAACCTTTTTAGCTACCACATCACCTCAACACACAATTTCGGGTATAGACCATTAACACAACACAGAAATAGACCACTCGTACACCCGCAGAACAAAGATACACCATAACAACCGGACGTGACCATTTTTATTAACAACACTCGTCTAACAAGCAAACAAGATTAAATATTTGCTAAATTTTCTCCACTTCCGCGCACGCGTGTACTTTTCGTGACATTAAGCCGGGGACACAACCACGCGGCGAGTCGAGCGAAAGCATCGCCACTTTCACCGTGACCCGCGAGTCGCGACCTTTGGCTGAAGAGGGCCTTACCAGTCCCCACGCGGCCGTGTCCACTGTATGCACTATGCTTTCGAACCTTTCGCAACCGGTAAAGGTTCGAATCGAGATGGTGATCTTTGACTTGTCTGTTGTATCTTCTTTACGATTATAGCTGTCTATATTGTGCCTATTTTTTTCATTCGTTTTCTTCACGACTTTAGATCTGTAGTTCGGCGATCAATATAAGTGAGAATTTATTCTAAACTAACGGATGTAATACAATACAATACAAAATAATTTATAACCACAAAGAATTTTACACTTGTTTTTAAGTTTACTGTTGGACCCCGCACTAGGACGATCCTTAAATACATTAAAAATATGTATTTATTAACTAATTAGGACTCAGCTATAATTTACAGTTTACTATATACCTACTTTATAAGTATATAATAGAAGAATCGGTTTAGTTGAGATTGAGTGTGTAATATAAGATATATTGTATATAATGTGTATAGTATACGTGTCTGTGAGGTGTGTTAAGGTGGGAAAGGTGGGGGGGGGGGGGGGGGGGGGGGGGGTTATGGGTCAAAAGTCGTGTTAGATCCAAAATAATAAACTCTGACAAAGTGTCGTTAACTAAATACTTACTTACTCCGCTGGCGCAGCGACTCGAAGTGGATCTTGTCCTCCGATACCAAAGAGCGCCATCGCTCTCTCTCCTGCACAGTCTCGAGCCAGTCAGGCGCCAGGAGCTCACGCAGATCCTTCTCCACTTCATTCTTTGATGAGAGATGAGAACTAATCAATTCTAAGGTTTTGAATTGATGATAACATACCAATTCCGAGTTTTCCGATCGATGATAACCAATAACTAGACTTCTCGAAAGGTCGAAATTAGGAGGCCTGGATCTGTGCTGATCCAGGTCCCCTAATTTTAACCTACTCGCGCCAGCGGTATCTGGCACGTCCGACCAGACGTCGTCTAGGATGGGGAAGATCGGGTAGTTAAACGAGCGTATGTCGTTAACTAATTAGATTTTTTAAATAGATGCCTTTAGAATTGCACCATTAATAAAAAAAAATTGTTAAAAGTATTTTTATTTCATTCACATCTATACAAAATTTGGAGCTCTCAACAGTTCAATCGGGGGATCAGTTTTTTTTAACTACCTACTTATACAATTTTCCATAAATTGTAAATCAAACTACGTCAGCTATTGCATTAGGTGTGAAACTTGATCAAGATTGTATGATTATAAAAATTTGGATCTCAGGCGCGTACTGAGATCCAAATTTTTATAATCATACTCTATACAATTCAAGTAAGATACTATTTTACTGCTTTGTAGCGATTTTGAATTTGACACACTTGTATAATAATTATACCTTCTATTCAATGGAATTCTTTAGCACAGCTCAGTAGGCTGTACTATGGCTGTCATAAGGCTTCTAAGCGAGCTTCAAACATAATGTTAGGGTAAGCGTACAGTTGCTGACTCAGCATAATCATCTATTGTCGCGGTTCGTCAAAACCGACAAGCGTCTATTTGACGTGACCTACACTTGACCCACTTGGCGTTTGATGAGATTTGTACGTATACTTACTTCTTCCTTATTTATTCTTGGTAGAGATCTTATAAAATACCAGATAATAATTTTTTTGTTGGCAATACCTACCCAATACTGAGCTTCACTTAATCTAACTCTGGATTAAATATATATTAAATAAATATACCTAGTTATATAAATGTATATATTAATATATTTTATAAATTTATAATAGTCTTAATAATTAATAATCTTTTAAATAATACATATAGGTACATATGATTTTTTAAACTTAAGTTGTATATTTTCTTTTAATTCTGGAATGTAATGTTAAATTGACACATAACAATGTAAAGTGGTCAGTGTGTGTATGTAAACTCCAGAACACGGGCAACGCCTAGTGTGGAGGTTATAGTTTAATGTGAAATGTTAATTAATATGTGGTAAAAGAATAATTTTTTTCAATTATCTATACAAATTGTGTAAGCGTTACATATAAAATTGACCTCGAATTGTTTGGTTGGTTGGTATAAGTTGAGCTAAATGAATTCAGAATTTCGAAAAGGTTGTTTACAAAAGTAATGATACTGGGTTGCAAAATGCCAATACAAGAGGCCAATACTTGTTAAGTAGTTACACAAAACAATAATAATAACGGCTGCTGAATCATGAAGTTGTTGTAAGCCATGTATGTTTAGTGAAACAACGATACGACAAAGTATCGTATGACCACCTCAGTATGATAATTATTGATAATTAACTCTTTAACACAGTACCCATGTCGTATGTATCATGTTTTGGTAGTGGTAGATCCTAAAGCGAAGGATCGCCTGGGGTGGTATCACCCTCTTATCTATTTCTGCCGTGAAGCAGAAATGCTTACATTTCTGTGTTTCGGTTTGAAGGGTAAGAGAGCCAGCGTAATTTCCGGCACATGAGACATTCCATCTTAGTCCTCAAGGTTAGCAGCGCATCAAAAACCCTCTAATATTAATACAGTGAGGTGAGATGTCTATGGGCGACGGTGACCACTTACCATTAGGTGGCCCGTTTGCTCGTCTGCTCTCCTTATTTAATAATAAAAAAAAACTTACAACATAAGTAAGTAATACGTTTATTTCACACACAGCAATGACCGAAACAGTTATAATTATAATAAAATAATTATGTAGTCAAAGGTAAACATATCTAAATCATGTCTGATGGTCTGCTGTTGTTGTGAAAAGGGCCTCAACTCAGCTTATTGCTGCAGACGAGAATGCTTCCAGCGCTGGTATTCGGTAACATCGATGTTATATTTCATGCATTTGCGAGGTGTATGCATGTCGTCGAGGTGTTTTATTGTTAGTAATATCCTTTGAAATTTGTTCCATGCATGTGTCACAAAGAAACATCACAGTCTCCTACTTTCTATCATCGTTTTCTTCCATTGAACCGGCACTATACATTTTACGAGCAGAACTAAAGTACAAGAATGTCTTAAACCTCTGGAGAGTAAGTAGGTCGTCCGCTTCCAGTCGTCACTTCATGCATGGAGAGCATTTTCAGTACACATCTCATGCATTTCAAATCGAAGGAAAAATCCTAACAACAACGTCTTGAAACTATGTTTTCAGAAGAGATGTGCAAAGATGTAAGTTGTAAATATGTACTTAAGAGCGTCGGTGGCACAGTGGCTAGGGCACCGGACTCCCATGCGGGAGGTCCGGTTTCGAAACCGTGCAGTGCCAAGACTTACGTACATTTACCGACTGCTCTAATGGTGAAAGAAAACATCGTGAGGAAACCTGCACACTGAGATGAGCAGTGTGTAAAATGGGGTAGGCATAAAAGATCCTCAAGGGTCGAAGTGTCGCTGGGTTATTCCCCGGCCGCTGGGTTATATATCATAAGATAAGATAAGAAATATGTACTTGTTGATAGTTAAGTAGTCATTAGTCAGTCGAACTATGTCACAGAAAAAACTATTCTAGCTCTGTAGAGTAGACATTTTAAAAATAATTACTTATATTGTTTTAAAAACTATAAAACAATAATAACTACAAAACCAATTTTAACCATAGGTACGAGTATAATAGTTCGAGAGGATGTTACACAGATTCATAATGAATCATGCAGTTTGAGCATAGAAAGTGAAAATTATCACACGTATTTAGGACTCCCAAAGGATCATTTTGAAGATTAGAGCCCACGCAGATCACCGCTCCTCTGCCCTCGAAATCAGCATCCTTAATTTGTACGAAAACGATATCGTTATCAACCTAGTAGGTATAACAAAAACGTCAAAAGTGTTAGACTGGAGCGCTAAAATTCACTTTTTACCCCCCTGATGCCCATGAGCACGATCTGCGAGCGCGGCAACCGGGCTAACTCAGCTTAGATTGACCCAAAGAATAATTGTGCGAAGCGGCGTCTTGTCCCAAATACGCGTGCTAATTTTTACATTCTTTGTTCGCAGTGCATGGTTTTTCAACAATCTGCCCAGCTATAATACATATACCTACCATATCTTATATACCTATTCAATATTTTTTTTAGTTTTTCTCGATTTAGGAGTTGTTTTTGAATTGGACATTTTGCGAATTTGACTTTCTGAGTTGGAGTTTCGAGAATTGAACATTCTGAGAAATTATCATTTTGCGACCGCTGGATATTTTGAGAATTGAATATTTTGTGCCTGGTGATTTAATTTATAAACAAACAAAAATGTAATAAGATCGATAATTGTGATTTATAGTAAGGAAAAAAAATCTTTTTTTCAGGTAAGTACCAACCAACAACACTATTCGGAATATCATGAGTCAACAATAAGGCTTTAACGACGTAGTAAGGTCAGTTATAAATAATTACCAGTTTAAAGGTTATGTAAACTTAACTTAACTTAAATTGTGTTTGTAACAGGTGCCTCGTCTTCAGTTTTGGACACAACTAACAAGTCGCTCTAACTAGCTTTTTGAAAGTGATTGATCAAAGGGAATTGAACACTATTTACACTCATTTCGGTCGTATTTTACGGGGCGTTAAATTTTTTGTTTCTTTCTGTTTGAAGAGTTAGAGAGCCAGCGTAATTGCCGGCACATGAGGCACTCCATCTCAAATCCTCAATAAAAAACCTTATAATATTATAGTGAGATGATGGTGACAACTTACCATCAGGTGGCCCAATTGCTCGTGTGATTTCCTTATTCATTAAAAACACCTATGACGATGATGGAACTGCCATCCTCAGCCTATTAATGTCCTCACTGTTGGGGCACAGGCCTCCCCTTGCACAAGGGGGTACGGACCATGATCCACCGAGCGGGTCTAGTGCTGATTGGTGGATTTCACACGCCTTCGGAAACTTTTAATTTCCTCAAACATGCAGGTTTCCTCACGATGTTTTCCTTCACCGTTAGAACAGACGGTAAATGTACGTAAGTCTTAGAAAAAATCCGACAAACTCATTGGTACATGGCATTGAATGGTTTCGAACCCGGACCTCACGCATGGGAGTCCGGCGTCCTAGCCACTAGACCACCGACGCTGATGGTACTGTAATCACCTTATTTACCGTCAGTTGCACGAAATGTTCTTACAGTTAAGTCTTCATTAAGAGATGACAGGAGACCTTAACATTAAGAATATGTCTTGCAACTCATTGGTTAGGTGATACCTAAATAAGAAGTGAAAGAACAAAAGGCTTTATTATTTATTGTCAAAGAACTGCTGAGCAGTAATTCAATGAACGTAATTTTGCAAACACACCATGTTTTGATAATAAATGTTGTAAGACTCGAATTTATAACTGCACATTAAGATGTAAAAAAATATATACAGCGCTCAGTCAATGAGGAAGAACAATGTAATGATTCTTACCTACTGCATCTTTAGAAAAAGTTTAGATAATTAAGGAAAAAGCAATAAAAAGGTTCAATGTTTTCGCGAATCGCTTGGAAGATAATTATGTCGTTTATCTAAGTACCTACCTTCCCTCGATGTAACGGGAACCCTGGATACAAACTGTGAAATAAACATTATGCTAATGTAATGATGATACGAATTACGAACAGAAATGATAATAACTAAGTACTCTATACCATAACTGTAAATATTGATTTTTATATGTATCACAGTTCGATTGTATAATCCACTGTTTTACCAGGAATCAATGAGAATCACAAGCTTATTTTACAATACCACTGCACTACAGCCATTTTATATTACGCCTAGACGTGGGCCGCCGTATTGAACGACGTTTAGTTATGTAATACACAACGACGTCGTTTTTAGGGTTCCGTACCTCAAATGAAAAAAAAAACGGTACTCTTATAGGATCACTTTGTTGTCCGTCTGTCTGTCAAGACGCTTTTTCTCAGGAACGGGTAGAGGTATCAAGTTGAAATTAATATATAATACTAAGGTCTGTGGTCCCTTGGTGCTGTAAAAAATTCAAGTGTCTAACTAAATGCTATCAAAAGATAACGTCCATATAAGTAGCATATTTTGACAATCACAATCTCACTCGTCAAAACCTATAGGGTATACTTCCCGTTGAATTAGAATCATGAAATTTGGCACAAAGCAAGGCCTTACAACACAAGTATCTAAAGAAAAAAATCCGAAAATCGTTAATTTGTAATTATATCACTTATAAATCCTAATTTTACGATTACAAACGACAGATGTATGGGAAAACAATTTTTTTTATCGAAAAGCTACTCGTAAGTTTAATTTCTTTTGAGAACGAGAGCCTCGGTGCGCGAGTCCGACTCTCACTTAGCCGTTTTTTTAAGATTACTAGCGGTTTTGTAAAACAGCGGATTAAACGATCGGATTGCGATATATGTATTAACAAGAGAAAATGCCGTGCCGAACTGAATAAAATTATGTAAGTAGGTACCAACGGATTGGATTTTTCTGTAATGCTGTAGTTCTGAATAAATCGAAATTGAAAATATGTAGATATTATAATGAGTCATACTGTAAATGTAAGCTATATACAGGATGGTCCAAGTGATATTGGCTACATACCTAAGCCTATTGTATGGTTTTAATTTTTGATAGCAGAGCCACTGTCACGGAACATTATATACTCTATGCCACTGTGCAGTGTAGCCTTTACAATGTAATAGATAAAGAAAGAAGTCCTATAACGATAAGAACTTCAGTTGAAGTTTGCTTCTTTGTCTTATTTGGTTACTGATGCAGCGCTTTTATTCATCAAACTTTTAAAAAAAATTATGTATGAAATCCGAAGGATATTCTCAAATTAGATTTTTTTTGCAATTTGCTGAATTCATTGAAGCTTGACGTATCAAAGCTCTTTCAATTTATTATACCAATGGCTCCTCATCATTAATCACGAAGATATTCATAAAATTACCGGTATGATTTACATTTTAAGCTGCAGTAATGAATTTGGGATACCTGTTGTATCTTTCATCACAAAATATAAATTTTTTGAAGGTTTTGCAGTCAAGTTTTGTAATTAATTTATTCACAAATTTATTTAAAGAATTTTGCAATGATGTTATTAGGTAGTTTGCGATGGATGATCTTAGTCGGTGAATATTAATAGAAGGAATGACCTCATAAATAAATATAAACATTTGTATTGCTCCTTAATTATTTTTTAAAAGGATTGTAGGTACGTATACCTATGTAGAATGTATTATGTAGTTTCTAAAACCGTATTTGATAAGTTGGTCCTATTTATATCCCTGTGTCTCTACATACAGAGCAAAGGCCATGGTAGCCGACATGGTTATTTAATACTTCCCTTCATCGTAACTATTCATATTATATAATATAATTCATATAATACCTCTAAATTTTCAGAAGATAAAATTATCACATTAGCACTATTATAAGCATGCAATCATTGCGGCGTCTCAACTAGTGATGTGCCAAATCATTTACATTTCACATTATTTAATACTTCTGCAGACTTCTGCTGCTTTTCAAAAATAAAGTAAAGTAAAGTAAAATACACTTGATGTTGCACGTTGATAAACTATCGCAAATGACATTTGCCGAGAAGGAACTCTTCAAGATAAACATACTATCTTAGTTATTAGGGACCTATAATGTGTTAATTGTTAATTGCTATGGTACCTAATTTAACCTAAGGTACTTTACGAGGCACTTATAAAAATGTAGGTTTGTTGTTTGACGGTAGGTAACAAGGTGTTTTTGTTTGTGATGTAGGTAATGTGGCCTGTTGTGATGTGTGACACTGACGCGTACTCAGAATCACGAAATTACCCATGCACGTGAATCTTTATTTCTGCGATGTGTAATTATACTAAGTATAAAAATGTAATTATTTTTTATAAAAGGGAGCAATAAGTCCGTCGATAAACTGCTAAGCAGTTTGGCGGTATACACGATACGATATTATTGTATTTTATACTGTATAAAAGATGAATAAAAAAATAAAAAATTATGTAGACCGAAATATTGCATGATAGACGAGTTCCACGTCATTAATATCACTTAATGCTTCATTCAGAACAAACCTATCAGTATACGATTCAAAGAAAATATTAGCGTTGTTTGGAAGAAGTGGATTATTACAAGTGAATGGCTTTATAGTGCACCCGCCGTTCAGAGTGTTACCGCCAGTCATCACTTGATTACAACATGATTGTATTTCTTTTAGCTATTTTTTCAGTAACATGTAGATGGACATTGATTGAGTCTTTAAACGAGTAACGTAAGGTAACGTTAGGTTTCGTTTTTTTTTCACTTCTAAGTTGGTAGTGATGTTTCTATTTGTAATTTATCGTCATGGCATGTTTATTGTAAATAATCTTAAGTTTGCATAATGTGAGGAAATCCTTTTGCCCTTTATTGCATTGCATTTCATGGGACGAAGCATTAGGTGTCCTTGGATGTAGCTTTTTGCAATTGACTCTATCATATTCATATGTGTCATGCCTTCTCTCGTCATTATATTTAGGTTAGCAAAATTAAATGCCAAGATTAACAGTCGTGCAATCGTCTATGATTTGCGAGGTCAGCTTGTATTGTTTGCAGTGCTTTTTTAGTGTCGTGATTACATACTTTCACGTGTAGTGTTAGGTATATTCTTTTATTAGTTAGCTACTTTGATGTAATTCAGTTGTTTGCAATCGTTAATCGCCAATTTTTTCCACTGCTATGCGATAAGAGAATAGTGGGGAAAGGAAAACATAAATGCAATATATTTTGATAATTTCTCCACGGAATACTAACTGTAGTTACTGTCGGTCCCAAGTCCGTTCACGTGTTAAATTAGTTCAGAAGCTACCGGATATTCCTCTTGGACCAATTTTGTTATTCCCGAAAGATCCAAGGAAATAACTTCTTCTAATAAACCCGGACCAATTCGCGAAATTCACATTGTTTCCCTTTGAAATTCTGTTCATAAATTAATTTCTCTCATTTCCATATCTACGGGGAACTCGAAACCTAATTAACTCTCAATCTGAGGTATTAAAATCGAGTTAACCGTTTACGTATTGAATGGATGGTATATTTTATTTTCATTGATTTGGTATGGAAAAGGAGGTCGGCTAAATAATTATGAAATAACATGGAAAATTGGACCCTCGAAAAAGGTAATTGATTGTGTTTTCCCGTTTCATTCCATTCTGTATTAACTTTGCTTGTTTAAAAATAACTCGTTTACTCATGTTAGTTTTATCACTTTTCTTACTGTCACTATTTATTTAAAAAAAATAAGAATCTGTATTTTGATAGGTCCTTTTAAACTTAAACTTAGACTGTCACACTTATTTGTTAGGTACATGTACTTTTTCTTTAAATTATAAATTTACAATAGGTATCAATAACTTCTTGATTTACAATCTATGAACTTCGAATTAATGCTAAAGGATATTTACAATCTATGAACTTCGAATTAATGCTAAAGGATATTTACAATCTATGAACTTCGAATTAATGCTAAAGGATATTTACAATCTCTAAACTTCGAATTAATGCTAAAGGATATTTACAATCTCTGAACTTCGAATTAATGCTAAAGGATATTTACAATCTCTAAACTTCGAATTAATGCTAAAGGATATTTACAATCTATGAACTTCGAATTAATGCTAAAGGATATTAACAATCTCTGAACTTCGAATTAATGCTAAAGGATATTTACAATCTCTGAACTTCGAATTAATGCTAAAGGATATTTACAATCTATGAACTTCGAATTAATGCTAAAGGATATTTACAATCTATGAACTTCGAATTAATGCTAAGGATATTTACAATCTATGAACTTCGAATTAATGCTAAAGGATAATTACAGCACCTACCTATGTACCTACACTTTACAGCATACTGAGCATTTGATACATAAGAGTAGGTGGGTAATAAACCCGTGGATTAGATTTACGCCTGCGATGTCTACATATGAAATTTAATTAGCAGCTGTGCTAATGTCCCAACCACTTCAAACCCAGTTTATAGTTCTATGAGTTTAACAGCGACAAGTATGGAAAGTAGTTCGATATTAACCTGTGTGTTTATTAACGCCATTTGTCGGATTTTCGATGTTTATTAAATGTTTGATTTGAATGTGGTAACAATTTCTATAGTTTTAGATTATTATTATTAACTCTTTATTATACACACATAATATATTACATACTTAGACAAAAATATGTGAAGCACAAAGGGCGTGACTTATCTCTAAGACAGATCTCTTCCAGCAACCCCATAAAGTGACAATTTGATATGAAAGGCAGGCGAAGTGTGCACCAAGTGTGCAGTGTTTGTGTGTTGGATCTCATGTTTTCGTTAAAACATCAGCTTTTCAAGGAAAATTGCAGTTATTATTGGTGGTACAGAGGAGTGCAACCGCCCGGAAATCAATCATCTATCAATAAAACAAAACCATCTGGCACCCCTCTAAAACCTAAATCAAATTACGATCAAGTGCAAAGCAGGAGAGCTCTCAACATGGCGTATGAAAGCAATTTTTCCACATCAATTACATTGAATAGGTTAATACTTCTCGATAGGTTAAACTAATTTATTTACCAGTTTAATTAGTTAGTAGTTCCCATTTTCAAAGGCTTCTGTTGTCTAAATTATACATGTGAATCAATTAAAGCTTTCAGGTTCATGACTTGGTTAATTGTAGTTAATGTATTGTCCTACAGCCTATAATTAATACACTGACAACTTGAGTTCAGTAATCGTGTTCGACTTTGATAATTCAACTGTTATATTTAAGGCGAATCTCACAGTGCCCCGCACGCCGCAGCGGATGCGGCGCTTCGTTTTTAGAGTTGTTTGTAAGTAGTAAAGTTTGTATAAAAACACGCATAGTATGGTACACTGACTACGCAACCCTGCACGGAGGTGCGGCGGCGCGCGCGACTTTCCCGCGCTCCGGCACGGACCTGCGTCGAGAACCGCATGGTATGATGTACCGAGCCCCGCAGTGTCATGCATTTTTTCGACATAGACAGTTTTATTGTTGACATCGAAATACGTGTGTAGTTAAAAAATGATATTTATATTTTCGTAAATCTTCGTAAAACAATACATAAGATCCATTTATCGAACTGGATCGTAAAAAGGAACGTATATTCTTTGGGCGCGACGTTTTACTATACAAAAACCACATTAATAGTATCACTGCAGCATCCTAATTGAGTTCAGTATTATTGACCATTTTTATCAAAACGGACCTTGGCTCTCCTATACCAGGGCGTTCGATTGTGAATTCGCCCTTATTTCGTGCGGCGCCTTCGCGCACCGCATCACCGGACGAAGCTGGGGGGAAACCGTACAGAGGTGCGTATTTTGCATCATCGTCGCTACGCGTGTCGCTGAGTTTCACGCAGACCGCAGTGGGAAGCGTCGCCAGTGTGAGATCCGCCTAATTGGATCCTTAATAGGGAATATGCATGTGATTCAAATGTAGGTCAAGTATTTTTTTTTGTAATCTTTATTACTACAGAATTGTGCCTTTACCATATTTTTTATTTATTTGCTTTTTAATTAAGAATTTAAAAGAATAAAAGTGGGATAAATGTGAGAGAAATTCAAAATAGCAAAACGCAACGTTATTGGTTAGACCGAAACGTGACGTTGGCGTCCATGTTGGATTGTCAACGAAGGAATTTGCTTTGGATAAACACTCCACAGCACACAAAATGTCAACGCTGTTGTGGACGCTGACGTCACAGAAAGCGCGCCAAAATGGAGGCGTTTAAATCGCCCGATTTGATTGCAGTTTTAAATATTTATTTTTATAATAAATATTCATATTTATATAATGATATTTTTTACGGTAATGTACCAACGTAATCAACCAACTAAAACCATAAAATAATACATGCATATACCCTATTCAGAACACACACCGATGGTTTCATTTCACATGTTTCTTGTGCCTCTACCTCTCTGTCTACATACATTATACATAAGTCAGCATTACGTTATTGTAGACAATAAGTCTTTTTTTAACAGTCAGTCAAAACCGCAGAGATAATTCGAGTAAATATTGAAATTTACGTAGATGTGGTGACACATTTTCTAAAGGCGTCTTTATTTCTGAAACAAAAAGGAATTGATGAATGAATCCAGAATGAAGCTAGACTCACCAATCGAAGAAGTTACGATGTTGACGACGGATGTAAGAATGAAATAAATGAAGGTATGATCATAAGAAAGAAATAAAAGAAAAAACTAAAATTGAAAAAAAAAGTTTCCAATTACAAAAGATAATAAATACAACACGCCTAATACAGACATCAAAATATGATAAATATGATTGTCGACCCAAAATGACTGTCGATAGAAGATCATAATAGTATTGCAAGCCGTGAAGAGTCGTGTGTATTGATTTTTATATAAAGCCTGGACCTATTTCAAAAGTGAGAGGTTTTATGCAACTACTTGTGTAATAGTACCTACCGCATATGGACAGCCGAAGATGTTTGCTTGTACATTTTTACACGTTTATGTAGTTACTTTCTAAATATACTGCGGTTTTGTTTACGTTATTTTACTACTGAATAGATAACTACATGTTATGTTAAATACCCTATTCTGCCCTAGAATCCTTAAAAAGGTTAAAGTCAAAAGAGGTAAAGTAAAAGTAAAGTAAAGTGAAATACACTTTATTGCACAAATAGAAAAGAGATAACAACAAATAGAGAACAAACAGATCACAAAACATTAATATAATATAATTGTATTTAATGTGACTGTATATTTGGCAAAAGGGGGGAAAGTTTGCAAATACTGACATACTCGGGTATAGGTAATAATTTGACTAAAGGAAAAGTCGACAATTTATCTGTATTTTCAGAATGTTTGATTAGAATCATTTACAATCCAAGGTTCGAGCTTAAAAAGTTGAGAAATTTTGGCATTTTGAGTATGGGGCGTTCTGCGTATATAGTACCTCTGTGACGCGATCTTCATTCCTCTGTCACGTGTCAAGTTGCTGAGATCAATCCTTGTTCTAGAATACCTGAAACCCGGATGTGAAGGTTGCCTAAAGGTTGCCTGCTCTTCGCTGCGACTCGAGAGACACGATGACGCAATAGTTTACTTTGCAGGAGCTATCTAATAGAATTATCTCTACATCTCTCCATTGTTCTTCAAAGAATAACTGTGTAATGAAATGAGCTACGATTATTAAGCATATTTTATTTTCATAATCTATTTCAAAGTTATCATACCTAGCTCTTTGATTTATTATAATATTCAACTTAGCATAATATTATTGCCTGCATTCAAGCATTAGCGCCTCCATTACTCATTCTATGTTCCGTATCTAGACACATGGAAGTGTGTCCACCAAGTTCGGAAGAAAAGGGCGACGAAGCACGTCGTGTGTTTTTTACAGGAACCATTTCGAGCGATTTTCGATTCCCAATACCTCAAAATCTATTTGACCTACACACTTGTAATTTTGTATATCTATTAAAGTAGGTAATTTTGAAGGTTAACTGAACTTGGCATTTACTTAGATCTCAATTATTTTATCGGCGAAGCCGACAGACTCACTGTTTCTTGTACCAAACTTGGCCCCTTTTTCACATTTTGGTTTTTGGTGGGATATAATATACACATCACTCTTGAAAGCGTATGTGAATATCCATGAACATTTTATTAAAGATATATTTTTTATTAAAACTTCATATTATAACGTAGTTACTTCTATAAGTAGGTAGGTACTTCTCTTAAGTTATATTTGGAGCTTTCACAAAATTAAAATGCTTTCTTATACCGTACTCACTCAAGACGGGTTCTATTCCTGTCCATTAATAATGTTGTACAATTCACGTGTTGAGTGATATAAATGGATGTGTGTTAGCATATTCTAAATATACTTTGCTTACTTAGAACTCGTTTACTTCATCACGGATAAAGTGAACACCCATTTTCTGCTTAATCTTTAAATGCGTTTACTCCACGACTTGACTTGAGTTAGCTCGTCTCACTTTGCGAAACACAGTCATTGTAAGTATAGTTTTAATGAAATATGAGCGCACCATCCGGTCACTTTGTACTAGCCCCGTGGTTTATGGGATTAGAGGTTGTCTGTGGAGTGCTCTCGGAAACCCCTACTTACGACGAACGGGATTTGAGATTACCATGAAATCTCGGACTAGTTTGCTCGGAGGCTGCAGAACTTGAATCACTTAGTTAGATGCTATATTTCTTTGAAATGTTGAAATATTATACGGAAAATATTTAGTATTTGCTATGCTGTAGCGATTCTTTGATGTAACAAACATTATTCTTTACTATTTTCGTTTTGGTTATATTTCTCTAGTCTTTAATTCTTTACGTATCACAAAATTCAACACGTCTCTGATCTTTTAAAATCAATTACTTTTAGTTCTTTGTCCTTGAGTGTATGACTGTGATGTTTTTATACAATTAAAGCTGAACTCCGCTCACAAGTTACTGGCTGATGTGACAATCTAAAGGTCATGTGCATATTAACTCAAATGGCTTTTAAAACTGATTTTAACTGCATTCCGTTGAACGTGAGCGTTGCCTATAAATAGTAAAAGGCAAAAGCATTAGCGTAGTCATCGAACATCCGCGACACGACCTCTCGAATGGGGGACAGATGAGGGGGGAGAGGAAAGGTCAGCCGGTTTGCTCTCTGCACCACGGTATGCGATCTTCTCCAATAATGCGATGGCCTTTGGTGCGTTATTAAATTATTATATGCAGTATAACTGGCTTATTTTGTGGTTATCGACGTAATTTAAAATCATGATTTCAAGTTTGATTTCCAAATAGTTTGATATTATCTCTGTGGACTTGAGTTTTGGGAATTAGAATAATTATTATTATAAAGTGAATTATTCATAAAGTATTTAATGAACGTTGTGTTAGAAATAGGTACTTTTAAAAATTTGTTGTAGGTTTATGATAGGTATGTGCATTACATTAATGCACATACCTGTATAATGTATTCATGATGTAATCTTCCTATCTCATGATGTAATCGGTTGGCCACTATTTATACGATAAGAAAATATCTCAATATGGGGTAGCATCAATGAACCACAAAAAGTTTAAGAGACCGTTCCAATGTTTCTATAGCTTTTAAGAAAATACCGTTTGTAGCAAATCTTAGGTCGTTCGTTTGAGATTCAAATTGCATTTGTTATTTATTTGCACCTATATCGTTACAATTTTCGTAAAAAATATTTATAAACTCGGGAAATTGTTCATTTTGTACACCCCAGGGCACACATTGAGCTGTGGGGTTGTACACAAGGGCCAATATGGCACAATTATGAATCACACTTAGATAAATAGCAATAAAATGTCAATTTTTATATGTTACAAAACAAATAAGAAATGTAGATATTATAACTTTGTATCATTTTTTAACAAAATAATTTGCTAGGTAATTATAATATTATGATCTATTTGAGATCTATTCAAATACAAACGTAAATTCCTATAAGTGTTAGGCGCTAAACATAAAAAATCATATTATAAACAAAATTGCTTAATTGCATTGTATTGTAACCATGATTCATTGTGTGCACATCAAAATTGGTTCATTGTGTCCCATACCCTCTCTAAAATTTTGAGGTTATATAGCTACCGACAGAAACGCGTGATGACCATGAAATAATCCTTAAAAGAAGCGTAAATATATACCGTTACATAGTAATTTTGCAAACCTAAACCTGTACCTTAGAATTTCATATGAAAAACAAAATTACTCAGAATTTTTTTGTCACTTTTCGACCTTCGAATAACAAATGTGCGGCGCACGCGGCCCTCTCTCCGAATACTTGCTGGCGACTGGGGGACCGGTGTTAAGGCGTCGCCATACGTGCCGATTGCATAAAGTGGTAACGTCCCATTCCCGAGTTAAGTATTGTGATTCACAGTGTCCACGTGGTTCACTATTGGCACCCTTACCCTGTTTACAGGAGTGGTCTTAAACATCCTTTTTATGGTTTACATTTTGATGTCTTTATCGCTCCTGTATATTACTTATACATAAGTATACATAATAGTAATGTTAAATTAGTGGGTCTAGAAAGTTTAACAACGTGAAGATAACAGTTTTAGCGTTATCTCTAATGTTAACGTAGCGTGAAAGGTGCATTTGCAAGAATTAATGTTGCGTTTTACAACCAGCCCTAACTCTTTGGCTGTGTGTTAATTTGTGCAAATAACCAACGGTTAAATATTAGTTAAACAGTTTACGGTCATATAGTAATCGACTGTAGGTAATGTCTATTGTTATTTTTATTATTGTTTTAGTTTCAATTCAAATAATTTATAAATTTAATGAATTGGGCTTTTACAACCTGAAGTCTACTTTAGAGCCACTCTATTGCTAACAAATCAATAAATACATAATTTCAAAGCAATCTTAGTATTTATTTACCTACATACAAAGATAAATGGTCATTTTGAGTTATCTATATTTGAGATAGGTTAGATAATTGCGCTGCAGTGATTATACTCAAAACCTAGGTTTGAAACCCTACTGTGTGCAATATTTGTTGGATGCTTTTAATTGAAGCTCACTTTTACTTTTGGTCGTCTTTTCTCTATACTTTTTTGGCAATATTTACTATACTTTCAAAACAATTTGTTTTGCTTCTGTAGATATTATTTTCCTTGTGATATTCCATAATACGTATCTACGTACGTGTAAGTTAATAGAAACAAGACCGTCTCGTTTGTTAACCGTGTACTTATTTATTCTTTATACTGTATCTTTAGGTATGTACTTTATATGTTTAGGTAGTAAATTGGTATCATACATTTTACCCATGTGAATACTGAGAGCATTACTGGATCCGCAAACAAACTGTTGTTACAGTTTGGCGGAACAATTGTTACAATGACAAAATGCAAGCTGAAAATAAATAGTTTTTAATTTTTCATTCATTCATAAACAGACCACGTCAGTGTTGCATTTTCGTGCAAATTGTCTATGATGATAAATAAAGATAAATGTTGATTAATGTTCATCTTCCTTTCCATTACCTTATTCTCAGCATTAGATCTGTAGGAACGCGCTATGTGAGGGATATGGATGACGTAACGTCATGTATGAAAGGGAAAAGGGAAGATCTTCCACCAGGCGGGGTGTTGTGCCTGGTGACCAGATGTCCTGGTCCGACTATGGATGTTTGCAACTCGTATATATGCGAAGTCCCAGGAAAATTTTCAATAACGCGTTCTACACCGATGTGAGTAGGTACTAAACGTAGTGGCGCGTCGTGGGTCGCCACAGATCCATCGTTGCAATAACACAAAGAGCATAGAATAGAAGCTCATCAAGTTATCTTAGCCGCAAAATAGACAGAGGCATACCTCTTGTATATGTTTTGCGCCGCTGCACTTTCATATATTTTGTATGAAAATAGTTTGAAGGGGGCGAAACGCGGGCACAACGGCCGGTGCGTAGCCTTTTAATTTACATTTACTTGCATACAAAATGTATGAAAGCGACGGGTGCAAAACAGACAAGAGGCAGTGCGCTGCAGGCCGGCACGCCTCTTGTATATGTTTTTCGCCTTACGGTACCTGACGTGTAATGGACGGTGCTGTACCGCTTTACGGAGGTCAGAGGTCGCACGTTGGCTCTCTTATACTGAGTCTATATAAAGCTAAATATCTAGTCGATGTATGTTAATGGGCATAGAATGTTTCTGGTTTTCTTTTAGATGTGTCCCACACACCGAAAGTAATTATTCGTGGTTGAGCTTTCATGTGTGAGCTCTTTACTTACCTATAGTCCTATACCACCTACCACGTTTATGAGGTTTGGCTCAATCCACATTTAATTGACTGCTCCCGATTATGACGCTACTTACGTTTACTTTTCTTAATAGAAACGCCTTCTCATCTATGTATTAAACTTCTAAATTACACCACACCCAAAAGTCTAAGCTGGGAATTCCGTGTGCTTTGAGTCCAGATCAAAGATAGGTATGCAACTGAACTTGTCTGAACGTAGAAAAATGCTTAAGAATAAGAATAAGTTTATTTGTGCGGTAAGATGACAAAGTATTCATAGTCAAGTAGAAACTTAAGCATAGGTTATGTGGCTTGTGGGTTTAGATTAATAAAATTAGAATAAGAATAAGTTTATTTGTAAAAACTAAATACCCTTAGGTATTTTTTAAATACTAGGTAACACTGAAAATAAGCATCACAGGCACGGATAATGTTTTGTGGATTTTTATGTAAATTTTTACTAACGAAACAAGGTCGATTCAGCTATTCAGATAAAGGTCAAATATATGGTAGTTCATAATGATTGCATACCGAAATTATAATTTCATAGCGACCGACTCTGTCAAACCGCTGTCACGATTCACATCACGGTTTGAAGAGAAAATGTTACTATTTTTGTGTATTTTACGCAATATTTTTTGTTGGCAAATGAGTAATGGTTTTGGCTGCGTAATGCTAAAATGAAACTATAATATTTCGTGGTTTTCTATAGGGAATGTCAAAAGAACAAAATGAACTTGTCATTAAATCTCATTTTGATATAATATGTACTAAAATGTATTTTCGATAAAATTATATATCTACTTAGTCGAAGTAGTGAGTAAGATGCAAGTAAGTCGGAGAATAAAACTAAAATATTGAAACGCATTTGGAAATGTTCACAAATGCTCTTTTATGTCAAATAAATTCATCATTGCTTTTCGCCTCCAGGGGCCACTAAGCTCTGTGATTTACAGTCCCTCTCGGTAATAAAACTATGTCAATGGCTTCATAGATCAACGATTTGATATTATTTTCACACAATGATGTAGGTAGAAGATTACCAAAGAGACTGAGAATTGTTGATACTCAAAGGGACCATCGTAAACTTGCTCGTCGAGATTGAACTTTACCATCTTCAGAAAAGAAAGTCTTATCCTAACATAACAAACGTCCATCTGACTTTTGCAGTAAGAAAGAAATTGCAACGAGATCCTCTAACAGAAGTTCAGTTTGATTGTGTCTTGTGAAGTAAAAGAATACGACAAAAGTCCCGTCGTTTCAAAACTCGAACGAACGAACGTTATGAAACTCTCTACCGTTGCAGCGGGGATCAGAATTAAATTAATAACCGGCGAAGTTCCTTATTTTTACTACTGGCGAAATAATTTGCTAGAGATGAGGTTTCGTGGAAAATCCTCAATGAAAATTCGGCGGTAGAGTGATTGCACATCTCCCGGGCTTTTCAATTTAGAATTGATCGTGAGGGGAATGAGAGGAAAGAAGATTGATATTTGGGATTTTTCCCCGGAACGGCCCCGCTGGGGGCCCCACAACACAAGTGAGGGATCGTTCCAGTCTGTCCCCAGCTAATGATATCCGAAGCTTATCGGTCGCTTGTCGCACGTCATTTTTACGGATTCGACGGAATTTATGTAAATTTGTTTTGTCAGCGATTCGCCTTGTTACGACTCACAGCGAATCTGTTGCGATATCGCCAATATTGATATTCTCGTCCGTTTTTTCGAGTGCTTTGCTTTGATAGATTTTTCCGCCGCAAAATATTTTCACGTGCGGGTTTGGTTGTTTTATTGAATTGATAGTCCAGATTATTTCAACACATATATGTGTCGTTTTAGCTAAGTACAAAAGATTTAAACAACAGGATATGACAGTCTATCACCAAAAAATATCTCAAACCAAAATAATCTATTCGATGGTTAATACTAGTTAATGGTTGTTGGTACTTGGTGAATACATGATTAGACTTAAATAATATACTGTTTCACAGGTTTTTACTGTATTTTATTAATTACGACCGGTTTCGTTTACACATCTTCAGGTAATTATTTATAATTTTATAAACAAATTATAATTTATAAACAAATACCTGTAGATGTGTAAACGAAACCGGTCTAATTTAAGTCTAATCATGAGTCTACTCGAACCGAAAAATTCTGATCTGATGTACTATTGTCATGCCCTTACGCTAGTAGGTAATATAATATGTCTTTGGTAAGTACAGATAATTGTTTGTAGAACTATAGAACATTCTACAGCAGCTTAAGTCGAAAGCGTTATTAATATTCATCAGATTAGGCAGAACACAACGTGTGCCGACGCAGTTAAGTTACCGCGTATACGAGTACGTCTACATAATATAGGCAGTTCACAGTCGTCGCGCAATCTCTAGGTTGTCTGCTAACCTTATAATTCCGTAGATCTACTCGTATTCTCGAACGTGCCTCTTGACTTAACAATAGCCCATCTCCGGGTATTCAATGAGCATGCATCTGATTGCTTCTAATAGGGTTAGAGGAGAATAGGGTATTATGGGACGACGTGAGTTTCTTCCTCTACTACGGCTAGCACCTCGTATTATGTTGACAAACAAAGAATTGATTGCTATTCTATATTTAGCTGGTGCTACATGTACGTGAGATGAATGTTTATCAATGTTTTCGACACTTGAAACCAATTTAAGTTAAATTCCACACAGGAGAAACACTTTCGGTTTTGTAGTATGAAAACTACGATTACAAATGTTACTAATCATTATATTGTGGTGCAACTACTCAAACCATCAGCATCATAGCTCTTAAAAGATAGAATACAATATAATAGAAGAATAGGAAATCTTTAAGATCTTCGAAATGTTTGCATGTGAAGGACTCTAGGTTTTAACTATGTAGTATCTGAAGATCTTTATACTGATGATATATAGGACAGTGATCACTGCTTAGGTAGTGTGTCCAAAGCAACACTGTTTTGCACATACTATCCTATATATCATCAATATAAAGATCTTCAGTATCTACATAGTTAAACTCTAGAGTCCTTCAGACATAGAATACATCACCTGTGGGACTGATATGCCCTAAGCAGTTTAGCATCCATCTATAGTGATTGATGAGATGTCTCCGAGACGGAACGGTAATCCGATCCGGTGTCCGAACCCAATGCGTCTGTTGTCGTACGAAATTGCATTCGATACGATTAATTGTATTATAATTTGCTGTGGCTAGGATCATCCAGTGCTTGATTGAAACACGAGGTGAAGCTGGTTACCTATTATTTAAGAACCTTCGCACTCATTTGCAATAGTTAACTTCTGTACAACATCAAACTTTTATTCTCGTCAGAAAATCATCATCATCTTCTCGACATATTCTTTTTAATAAACTGATAAATTTCATTTTTACACTGGGTATTCTTTGGTATCTTTCTTTTAAGTTGTGTAAGTACAACTAAGTAGGTATAACTTGTAAGCTTTCATGGTTATATTTTAATACTATAGTAAGACAACTACAGAACAAGCTCAAATAACTCCAAACCGTGGTAAGAATCCCGTGTCTACCAATAAGTAGGTTTTCAATCCAGTGCCTATGTAAGGCTTTGAAGTTTTATTGTAATTGTCTCGTGAACTTTAAATTCTAATTGTCTAATAAACCTAAGGATTATTTCATTAAGCCTTAATTCATCATCAGCAGCATTAATTAATTAGATATTGTATCCCGTTGCTATAAAATATCGCCCTTAAATTCAAATCCATCTCAATTTTACTAGTTTCTATTGAGGTCATACAAATAACTAATGCCTCGTAATTCAATATTGACTTTTAGAATTTCGCCGGGATAAACCTCTGGTCACGAACCCAACCTAATTTAAACCCTACTAATAGGGGATATCTTTTCCATTTTCACATTCCAAACAATCGTCAGATGCTCCCAACCTAAATTAACGGACAAAATATTCTTAATGTTTTAAATATTTTGACTGAAAAACACGATTATTTTTTGCTGAATAGACCGGCATAATGGTTCCGATTGTAATTCAACCGGCGCATTATCGCGGCTAGTGGGCGTGAAGAGATAAAACGTGTCCCGTGCACGGTTTGTTAAACAAATCGCTTTTTTCCCTCGTTTTTTAACCGTATTGCTACAGAAAGCGCGCCTTTAACCAGTAATTCAACTTGTACTCTGACCAATGTACCTACATATCAGGTTTTTACATGCGGGCCCTATCGACCTAATAGCCAGCATGCAGTTGACAGAACGAAAGTGGTAAGTAAATTCAGGCGACAAAGATGTGTCATGAACTAGCAGTTTGGAGTAAACAAGGCATATAGTTGATGATGTGGTAATTTATTACCACATATATTCTTTAGAATAGAATAGAATAGAAAAACCTTTATTAATAGACCATATATAAAAATATCTGTAAAAAATATGTACAAAATATCACAAGTGGATGAAAGTCTAAAATAAATCCATACACTTATAGCTACTTCAATCTATCTTATGCATTTTGTCACATAATTTGTCAATCTAGGTGGCCATTATGTCTAACTAGACCATGATTCAATGGAGTTATTGTTTCATATGTCTACTGTATATCTTCTGATTCTGATCTTAGGCTATTGTAGTTCTTACAGAAAGTGAGTTTTTCGAAGATCGTCCAATTGTTTCTTTTTACACTACTTGAGGGGAAGTCGTGAGAAGTTGGTTTCCATGTTTTAAGGTTGATGACCAACGAAGAACTATTTATAGTCCGTCAACTTAAGATCTCGTGTATTTTTAAGTGATTAGGAATATACAAACTATTATTCCAATAAAAAAAATTGTATAAAAGATTCAAATGTTACGAACTTCTGCCTTATTGCCTGCAGCATAAAATAATTTTCGTACCATTTTTATTTCATTTTTTTTTAAGTATTCAATTGTATTTTACGTACATTTCATACCAAAGAATTTTTTGTGCGGCTTTGTTTTACTTGTTTAATAGGTACGAAAAATGTTAACCTACGATTTTAATGTTTGTCAACAAACTACTATTGATAATTTATTTTATTGTTGTGGTAACCCTTTTGTTTATATTTTTGATCTCGGATTTCATTTCCTGGTACCTTGAGTATCTTGATAATAAATGCTGACTGAAATGCAAATCTAATTTTTACTATTATACGAGTACCATGTGAGTCTTGCGTTAGTGTT
The DNA here is from genome assembly GCA_947369225.1 of Hofmannophila pseudospretella. Classification (NCBI taxonomy): domain Eukaryota; kingdom Metazoa; phylum Arthropoda; class Insecta; order Lepidoptera; family Oecophoridae; genus Hofmannophila; species Hofmannophila pseudospretella. Next base: position 4,633,370 of record OX376324.1, read on the forward strand.
TTATTTGAATTATTTATTGCGATCATGAATAATTTAATCTCTATTTTTCTGTGTTTTACAGGTAAATCGATAACAGTTGCTAAGTCGCCACGTTGAAGAATAGGTACAAATAGTAAGTGTTTTAAAATTCTCGCGAAAATTTTCGAAGAAGATCTAGGTAAGGCAGTTAACTTTCATTCTAAGTGAGGCTATAATTTTTAATATGAACTTTGACATAAGTAGATTCCAAGCCTTTGAAATTACGGTCTAACTTGGAAAGCTTCCAAACTGAATTCAAGCAGAAACTCTAGTGCTGAGTAGTACAATATCTGATCTCGACCGCTAAAAATTTCTCACAGAATTTCTTCCGCTGTGGCGCTAGTGCATCTGGAGGTCAAATGGTGAAGGTTAGTGCTTAAGTGTATGGAAATATCGAGCATGTTCTGTCAACTTGTGTTTGGATTTTTCATAGTAACCAGTCAATGTAACATAAGCTTTTTGTCTGCCGGGAACATGACTGGATGTTCTAGATAAACACTGTTTGACACAGTACAATTTTGAGTGATATTATATTAATTTTAGGAACACTTTTTCCTCATTGACAGTTAAACAAAACATAACCTAAAATAATTTGAATGACCTCCAACTACACCAAGGCCACCTGCTTTGAGCTTTCCAGAATCCCTACCATTGTAAGTGGATATCATATTTTCGTCAAATTTCTATGTTTCGAATTTCCATTTTAATTGGTAGTCTGCAATTAGATAACCGACTAACAAGAAAGTTATTTCGTCTTAGATTTTGTGCCTTCAACACAATGGAATCTGGTTTGATTAAGACTTTCTTGAAGATACCGTTAGTTGGTAGTTAGTAAAGTATTTAATAGTGTAACTGTTTATTTAATGTGTGGGTATGAGCGTTGAATCAATTGAGGTGATTGAAGTGTGGTAGCGATGACCTCTTACTCTTACGAAGGCATGATTGTAGCAAAACGTTGTTGATTAATGATGATACGTAACCATATCATTTAAAATTATGAATGGCGTAGAAGAAGAAGGCACAAATTATCTCAAGTCCAACCGTTGATGAAGATCCTTTAGACTCAAGCAGGTTGTTCGGCCATAATATATTTAATGCAACCAAAGAAAGTTTTATTATCATCAGGATTACTTGGATTACAAAGGTTTGGTTCTCATATAGAAGAGTCCGATAGTATAGTTAGTTTTACAGCCTGTAAACAGAACTTTGTCTAATTCGTCGACTGAATTTAGTCAAGTGTTACAAGCGCATTATAACTAAATTAATTTTATGTCTCGTCGTATGAGTGACTTGGTGTCAAAGTTGAAACTTTGATATTAATTATTGGTAGGTACTCTTCGCAAAATTGCGTATAGTATACTTTATTATCGTGTCATGTTTCTGAAACTTTACCGTTGCCGCAAAAATATCAAGATGCGAGACACAGTTTTATTTATTTATTTACACTTTAATGCACAAAATAAAAAGGTGTACATTAGGCGAGCTTAATGCCTTGCGGCATTTTCTACCAGCTAACCATGGGGTTATGCAGAAATGTTTAGGTAGGCGCATAAAAAATGGAAGTTCTTATTATATTATATATAAATAGCTATTCATAATACATATTAACAATACATATACATAAATCTTTAAAAAATGCATACTAATATTAAGTATATTGTACATAATATATAAACATATAAATACTAATATATTATAATGTACAAATAAATATATAATTATAAATATATATACTCGATAGCTGAACAGATAAATATGTAAACTCTATTGTATTATATTTAACAGTGAACTAGCACGATAATACCTTATTGATTTGGACCTTGTCGTAGATGTTCTCGGACCAGGGGGGGGGGGGGGGGGGGGGCTGATGTCCTCAGGCAGACTTTTATCCATATTTACAAAGGGAAAATATATCTACCAACAGGGCTTAGAAAGCAATTTCACTGTGGCCGTGCCGTGACTTGGTTGAATGAAATTGCGTAGGGCATTCGGTCACCATAGTCACCTACTGGCCTTTGTGGGGTCGAACACAGGGTTAGGGATGCTACTGAGTTAAAGTTTCTCGACACGGAATGTGTTTTATTGTTGACTTTTGCCAGCCCCTTTCATTTTAGTTCTCTTAATGGGTACGGGTTTTTTAGTCGTCCTATTAAGTCCCTATTATATATATAGTTGGTTGCTTTTTCTCGGTAGTTTAGCAATTGTATAACTTTTAGATTAGTTCTTTGGTTATTTATTTTACAATAACTGTAAACTGAAATATTTTGTGCATCTCTCTTGGAGTTCCTTTTTGTAATAGTCTTTCTGTTATATCTTATTCATAAGATGCAATGTCTTTTCAGGGTCTTTTAGGTTAATAGGGTCTTTTTAGTTATCTACACTTATTATTGTCGCTTTAGTGTGAAAACCTCGGTAATGCATTTTTATTTTTTACCACTATTTTAGTTACATTCTTGAAAGAAGTCCTCGTTAGACAAACTAAATACATAATGACTTTTAAGTTACAAATTTAATGTAAATTAAAGTAAACTTGGCGTGCCTTATGAGTTTGAGGCATTTAAAGATCGAAATAGAATTAAAATGGGCAAAAATTTGTTACCGAGGTTTTTATTCTACGACGACTCGTGCGTGATTCCATTGAAACGTCAGAAGAAGAATTTTTCTACATAGAATTTTATAACCCAATCGATCAGATCGTCAACTATTTTACTCTTATCAGTCTCGAATCCTTGATATCTGATAAAAGTTTCTTAACTGTAAGCTTATGCTTAGTGTATCCCTTTCTTCTTATATGTGGCTTTAGTTACGTCACGGTCCGACAACCCCTGGGCGTACAGGGGAGTAAATGTACCCTGTTTCGCACAATTACAACTTCCGGCCACATGTTATGTACTAACGTTCGCACGTTGCACGAAATTAATGTTTTTCTTTTCTCGGATTTGTGGAGAATTAGTAAGGTTGTACGTATTGGGTTTCTTGGGTTGTTGCTAAGTTCTTCCATAGTTTTATTATGTTTTAGTTGCCAATTTGTATTGTAGAAGATTTGGGGCGAATTCTATCATATTAAAATCTTTATCTTATAATCTTTATTGTACACACATACAAAATACAAAACAACAATATTATTGTTTACTTGTATTAACATCTTTATTTTAAACTGTACAACTACTGTTATGCCGTAAGACTTACCTATATCTGTACGTAGTAATTATAATAAATTGACGAATTCTGTAGTTCTGGTGTTAACCACTTCCTTAATGATATTGTTTCATATGATTGTATATCGATCAATAATATGAAAATATAATTAAGTTATCAAATAATGTTCCAAACGCCAATTGAAAGCAACTTTTGTTTGAAAAAATGAATACATATAACTAGATTTAACGTACTCTGTATTCATTATTTTAATTTCGATTTATATTACAATATTATTCATAATGGTCGAAGTATTATCACGAATGCTAACATTATAATATACGGGAATGTGTAGTCATTTTGGCATCAATTCTTGCTGCCATTTAAATATATTACCTAACTAACTTTGAACTTCATCGGCATTGCGTATCACACCTTCAACTTTTGTGTCATGGACTTATTTCTTCATAAGGTTTTTATTACATGGATGCGATTCGTGTCGCATCGACGTAGAATCAATTGTCAATCGATGACAGATCAGTTTGGTAAACAAAGGGTCGATCGCGCCCATGTAATAACATCCTAATACTTTAAAATACTTTACCGAAGAGCTCGTAGCCTAGTTACGAGTATGGTCCGAAAGTGATCGTGCAGGTTAAGCGACGTTGGCGCGGTCGGTACCTGGATGGGTGACCGCTAGTGGCATATTTCATCTGAGCTCCTCCGTGCCTCGGAGAGCACGTTAAGCAGTCGGTCTCGGTTGTTGTCGTTCGACAGCAGTCGTTAAGCCATGTCAGATGCCTACGGGCGGCCTGAACAACTCTGACAAATAGGTTGGCCACTAACCATACGATAAGCAAGCAAGCAATAGTTTACCTACTTACCTTTGAATCGTACTTGGGTCATCTAATATCATAAATATTATCTATGATCGCATCATCTCATTATTTAATCTCTTTAAATTCCGTCTAATGATTGAAACAATAAAATCATTGGCTTGTGAAATCCTGAAGCATGATGCAAGTCTGTTTTCACAGATTTGGAGCAAATCCTTCCCTAAGGCAGTTTGGCAACCGACCAGTATATAATCCTAGATCACATTGGCATCGGTAATGCGTTTTGGTAAGTAACACAGGCAGTTTAGTATTACCGATATTGTGTGAATTGGTAGGTTGTCGGGGATTTGTGGGTACTTGGTATCTATTGGCTACCTAAATTGCTAATTGTTTTCAAGTTGTTGCGGTAGTAATGTATTAATCTATTTCAGTAGTTTTAACGTATCTCATCATCAGCCTATTAATGTCCCCATTGTTGGGGCACAGGCCTCCCCTTGCACAACGCACATGATCCACCGAGCGGGCCCTAATGCTGATTAGTGGATTTCACACGCCTTCGGAAATTTTACATTTCATCAGACATGCAGGTTTCCTCACGATGTTTTGCTTCACCATTAGAGCAGTCGGTAAATGTACATAATTCTTCGAAAAAATCCGAAAAATTTATTGGTACATGGCACGGTTTCGAACCCGGACCTCCCTCATTGGAGTCCGACGTCCTAGCCACTAAGCCACTGTCGCTTAACGTACCTAGTTCATTTTATTAATAGGATTAGATGTTCACCAATGATTTTGAAATTGCCAATTTCTTGACCACGATAAATCGGCTTAGGGCTACATAGACTATAGATTGTCAAATTGTCTGCCACTTTATGACTATGTTTGATATTTAAACCTCCATACACTAGGTGGCTGACACATAACTCGTATTAATGATTTACTTTCCATACATTAAATCATATGTTAAGCCGGAACACGCGTATGCGTTTGAATTATATGCGAGGCTGCAAGTAATTGCATATAGTAAAGTGGTTCATGTCGGTAAGACATGGTCTGGAACGTAGGTAAAAGGGTTATTAAAATAAATCTAGCATGACCAGGTGTCCGTACCGTTCCTTTAATATTAATACCTGCATACATTTTACATACGTTAGTTTATTATATTTTTAAATTATATTGCAACTATCTAAGTTATATTGCTCTATCATTGTTTGCCTAAGTTGTTTATCTTGTTTTCTTTTTTATATTTAAAATGCGAAAAAAAATGTTTGAAATTCAAACTCACAGATTCATCTTTAGAATACTGTTATATTGTCTAGTCTGTTTGGGTGCAGTATGTCTATTTCCCAAAATGACTAGTTCCAAAAATGATCAGTCTCAAAATGTCTAGTCTCAAAACGTCCAGTTTCCAAAATGACTGGTCCCAAAATATCCAGTCTCAATGTGTTACAATGTGTGCTATGCAATGTGTCAATGTGTCCAGGTCTTTCCGTGACTAGTATGATTGACACTTTTATTATGTGCTTACAAAATGTTATAGTCGCCTGCGTTATCTTTTGTGGCCACTTTACCGTTGATAATTTCAGTTACTCGTCAGGCGGTCCGTTTATGACTGTGGGTTTAAAAGCTTATATTTTATGACACTTGTGACTATAATATTAGTGTCTAGAAAGCTGACTTACGTTTGTATATTTTAATAGCTTCAGCGGTTTTACGGAACCTCCATGAGTACCATGGAACTATCGCAAACTTAATAAAAGTAAGGAATTTGATACTTACATCGAAGATTTAAATGCATGTACGATTATTCATATAGCACAATGTATGGAAGCACTGGAAAGCATGTTAATGGACATAGCATGGGCGAGACTTTATTAATTTTAAAGACTGGAGTTCAAATGGCCCCGCCATTGCTATGACTTTCAACGTGTTTACTATATTTTAATAAACTAACGACTTCGAACATTAAGTTAAATATTTAAATTAATGGTTCCTTTTGTGCGTGTAGTTTTATTAATATTTTATTCAGTTGATAAGCGGGGATAGGAATGTAAGAGTGCTAGACTGCTGGGTATATTGGATTGTGGCTGGTGGAGTCCCTCAGGCAGACCCTTTGGGAAATCCCCGTTAGTGTATTTATTCGGGGTGGATTCTGTTTAGTTACTTATACGATTTCATATTTTAGGCCTTTCGTTGTTTTTTAGTAAAGTAAACTAGGTAAAATAAAATAGACTTTTAAAAAAATATCAATTTAGAGGCTTTGGTACACGACAAGGTGACCATGTCAGCCTCGTTAGGGTCACTAAGAAAAGGGAAGGGAAACTCAAGTATTATTCGAATGCACAAATAGAAAACAACAAACAAAAGATAGAAAAGGAAATAGTGGAGTACAATTTAAGCGGCCTCATCGTTAAGAGCGATCTCTTCTAGGCAACCTTCGGGCAGAGGAATTGATTTCGAGAATGAGGTAGTAGGTGTGCAATCAATGTGGAAAGCGATATATAAGAGAAATTTATTTACACAGCAATAACAGACTTATAAATAGGTACCAATGTAATTAATTAATTATGTAATTTTAGTTTATTAGGTAAGGGTAATTGTTTAGGTACTTATACGGCACGGGCATTAGCCTATATTATGACATGAAATGCATAAAAAAATTGAAGTATGAAATCTAAAAACGGGATCCAAGTAGACATAGCTGTTGGCGAAGATCTATGTCCAGTATGGGATGCTTAAAGGCTGAAAATGATGATAAATTTCACTGTTGCTAGTAATGGGTACAATCTGTTTGAAGAAAGTTTCTAAATATTACTAAAAGGCCCTGCCATAGCGACTAACATTCTCTCCTATAGATAAAGTTCGGGAGGGGTACTTAAAGGAATAAGTTATAATATACTTAGTAAAGTTAACACATCATTTATGGGTCACTGTGTACGACTTTATAATAAGATACCTGATACTGTAATAAATATGACAGAGAAAAAATTTAAGACCCATATAAGACGGAGCTAATGTAAAAAGGGTTATTATAAAATAAATGACTACTTAAATGATAAAGAGGCTTGGTCCTAAATTCGGCTCCAGCTCTGAACATTGTGTACATATATGATTGTATTCATAATTATTGTAAGATATATTTATTTCAAAAGATGTGCTGCTGTAACTTTCTTGCGCCTCTACTTTCCTTTCAGCTATAGCACCTTAGGAAGCGGTGCTAGAGTAAAAAAGAATGACGTTGTTAAAATGTACTATAAGGTAGGTACTTACTTACAATAAAAAATATTTTGATTTGATTTTGACAGCAAAAGTGAAGGGCGTTTTTATGATAACATCGTCGTTCGGTACATTTAGAAAAAAACTACAATTATCTAATTACGAACTCTAGTCTTCCAATCTGTCTGAGATAGTTTTACACGGATCTTTTTCTTTTTGATCTATGACAAATGACAATCGGAAATGAATCTTCGCACAAAATTCGAAAGTAATTACGACACATGATAGATGGCAGCACAGATAATTAACAATGATTCACGCGACTGGGCTCCCACGCCTCGGTATTGTAATGATTGTTAAGTAACTGCATTCTGGGTGCTCACTTGCGGTTCTAAAGCTGGTGCAGATTGTCATTGATTGAGTGATGGTATTGATGTATGGTCTTTAACCAGTGCGTCCTAGCAGTAATGACCTACGGAGCCGAAACGTGGACACTGACGGTGCGACTGGTTCACAAATTGAAAGTCGCTCAGCGTGCTATGGAAAGAGCTATGCTCGGAGTATCTCTGCTGGATCGAATCCGAAATGAGGAGATCCGGCATAGAACAAAAGTTAGCGACATAGCTCATAAGATTAGCAAGCTGAAGTGGCAGTGGGCCGGTCACATCTGTCGCAGAACCGACAACCGCTGGGGTAGACGAGTTCTGGAGTGGAGACCGCGTTTGGGAAAACGTAGTATGGGACGCCCCTCTGTTAGACGAAGCGACGATCTGCGCAAGGAAGAGCCGAAGATAGGGCTCAATGGCGCGCCCTGGGAGAGGCCTATGTCCAACAGTGGACTAGAGTAGGCTGCTGCTGATGAAGATGATGTATGGTCTTATTATATTATTTTAGTCACCATGCTTTGATATACTTTCTTAGATTTGGTTTGGACTCAGTAAGTCCCATCCCTAAGACCCATAGACGCACAACGTACCACTACAGAATACGAGGTCGTAAATAATAGGTCCCAGTCGGTTCGGTCGATGGATCAAAGTAGCATAAATATTCAGTAGAAATTGAACGATTCATGAATCTGCTCTAATCTTTTACAATCATTATTCTACACACATAAAACAAAACTTAACTTTATTTATTACAGAAAACACGTACATAGACATCAAGCTGTGCAACCCTGTCGTAATTTCGTCATGATTTCTTGACATCCGTATGAATGTGTCAAATGTTTAATAGTAATCCTGATGTGTTAAAACAATCTTTTGACTGTATGCAAATTGTTACGTTCAGTAGATTTTATAGCCTAACTTAACAAGTTTTTGTGGATTAATATATTTTTTTTATTAATAATAGATTCATTTTAATTTATCCTGATTTATTGATGACAGATTCAGAAAATCTTTCGTCGTCGTCTTAGAAATTTATCTCGGAAGAATGTCGTATTTGATCTCACCAATGTCTCTAAGTTTTGTGCGACCACAATGTTGTACAACAGTCCTTATACTTAATATACCTGAAGTTGATGAGCCGATGACGCATTAATGAGCATTACCTACATGTTCAATGTACAAATTGTTACGCTTTTTATGTGACCTATAGTTCGGATCACTGATTATTACAAGACTTGTAATCAATTAAACATGTTCTTTGCTATAGCCTAATGGATTTTCACAAATGTATGTCAGTACGCATTATCAATATTGCATACTTACGAGTACATTTGTATAGATAATTTATGACATGCAAATACTTTATATTACAATAGCGTAAGGATATGTGATATAAAATTCACGCGTCTAATGCAGTTTAGTCGCGATTCGATTCGATTGGTTTCGAACGAAAAATTTTAAAAGAATGGACTGTCGTATCATGTTGCTTAATTGATGATAACACGGCTACTATACATCTTGAACTAATCGGGATTTTGATAGTACAAACTCTCTCAAATATACGACACCTTTGTTTATCCAGCCCTATCTATTCTGTTCATTATATCCTAGATCTACTCGTACAGTTAAAGAAGTTTCCTTTAACTTGAAATAATTTACAAATGCTACTCCCTGTTGTCCTTATATATAATTTGGGAGAATCATGTCGCCATTGAAGGCATATTATCATTTAATGGAACCGCCATGCGCTTATTTCTTGTCCAAGAATTTAGTAGGTCAAGGAGGTCGGACTTCGCATCGCAGCCGTGGCTAAATATCTTCATGTGTATAAAGAAGAGTCCACCTACTTAACATATACCTGTGATATGTTTTTATGAGTGAGGTCCTATTTGGTTTATGCTTACGTCTATGTTTCTTTTTGCTGTAGAAATATTTGCGTTGAAACCTTGAGAAAGATAATTAGAAGTAATTGTGATATCATAGTGATATGTAATGAAATATATGTAATTAACCCAAAATGACTAATTTGCATCACAAATATTTGAGGATTTTCATTTTAATATCACAAGCAGGCATACACGTCAAGAGCAGCACTAGACTGCAGATGAATGCAGCAAGGCTGCTGAAGGAAAGCTCAGGAGAAGTACAACCACGTTTTGCCTTAGGGCCTGATGGACATGAATACGCGCGCGAAGGAGCGGCCACTATTCAGCAGCAATCACGAGTTGTTTGGGTTTTCATCATTAACAGCCTATTATTGTCCCCAAAGGGGGGGTCCCCTTGCACAAGGGGGCATGGGCCATGATCCACCGAGCGGGTCCAGTGCTGATTGGTGGATTTCACACGCCTTCGGTTTTTTTTTATTTTGTCAGGCATGCAGGTTTCCTCACGATGTTTTCCTTCACCGTTAGAGCAGTCGATAAATGTACATAAGTCTTCGAAAACATCCGAAAAACTCATTGGTACATGGCATGGTTTCGAACCCGAACCCGCAGGGGAGTCCTAGGCCACCGACGCTCTTTGGGTTTCATTAGATGATTATTTCTGTTATTCACAGAAGCGATTTGCTTCATCTTTCGTAATGGCTAAGGAATAGAACAACAATTTTTCGATACACCTTGGGATTTATTGGGTCTACGTGCTCCATCCTCGATCTCATTGTCACTTACCATCAGGTATGATTGTAGTCAAACGCGGGTCTCGTCCCAAAACAAATAAAATAGGGATTAATTAATGTCTGGAACCAAAACTTGTTAACCCTCTCTCTTAACAGACAGTTTAGACACCATCAAAGGACGTCACTTTAAAGTCCAAATATTTCATGTAAACGGACTCCGATCAGAACGTCATTCGAGATACCTATCTAACACGAAAGCAAAACTTGAGAAATAATTTCAGAACAGTTTATCATCATAGTTCTTGAAGTTGGAACGGAACTAACAGAGAGCGAAATCTGACATGTTTAATGGCTGTCTGACCTCAAATATAGAACTTTGGAGTTGGGAACTCATAAGTGTCAGAGCTGATATTGTGGTGGAAGCTGAAATTCACTTCGTTCGTGTTTTGTCGTATCTTGGTGGTTTAGATAATTTCACTATGTCTTTGTATATGTAATAATACTTATTTGTACATAAGCCGTTAACAGAATAATTTTAGAAACTTTAATTTATTTGAAACTTTAAAAGTGGAATGCCGTTTTTAATTTCAACTAAGTAATGTGCGAGTTGCCACCTAAGCCTTTTTGTTTGAATTTTTCAATAAAGTTCAAAATTACGGTCAACTACTACTACATTATCCAGATTATCCTCTTTAACACTTTCTGTTTTCTGTAATTTTCTAATTCTGGTACGTATTACAGCTGGACTAAAACATAGGTAGATGGACTGATAATAAGCAATTACATTTGTCATTTGGAGATGCCAACAATAAATAATATTTATTAATAATAATTGGTAGAACACCTGCTATTATTAAATAATCTATCTACTATTATAAATTACCTACGGAGCCTAAACGTGGACACTGACGGTGCGACTGGTTCACAATTTAAAAGTTACTCAGCGTGCTATGGAAAGAGCTATGCTCGGAGTATCTCTGCTGGATCGAATCCGAATGAGAAGATCCGGCATAGAACAAAAGTTATCGACATAGCTCATGAGATTAACAAGCTGATGTGGACCGGTCACATCTGTCGCAGAACCGACAACCGCTGGGGTAGACAAGTTCTGGAGTGGAGACCGCGTTTGGACAAACGTAGTGTGGGACGACCCCCTACTAGATGGTCGACGATCTGCGTAAGGTGGCTGGCAACGACTGGATGAGAAGAGTCGAAGATCGGGCTCAATGGCGCGCCTTGGGAGAGGCCTATGTCCAGCAGTGGACTAGAGTGGGCTGCTGGTGATGATGATTATGAGTCCATCTACTTATGTTTTTAGTCCAACTGTAGTACATACCGGAAATGGAAAATTTACACACTCCTTCAATATGAGCATAAAACGTATTGTTTACTAATTACTTAAGGCATCCTAGTTTCAAATGCAAGGGTAAATAAAACACAGGGTTGCGTGCCACTTACCCACATGCCACCCTACTGTCTGTCTATTCGGTTTAGTGACAGTGACAGCGGATATATACGAGCTAATTCAGTCAGTGAATTTACCCCAGGGCAATTTACAGTACCTGATGCCTCCACGTCAGTATTGACGTGAAATTGTAAATAGTACCTTTGTAAGACCAATCAATAAACAAACATAAATTTTTTTTAAACGAAACGTGTAGAATTCTACTCATCATCTTGGACATAGCGTGATGGCTAACTTTTGAATTATACTATTAGATACATTATCTGTGCATGAATTACAACATCTTTTTAATACAGGGTGGACCAAAAGTCCGTTAACATTTAAAATGGTTATAAAAAATACAAATGCTACTTTAGTGAAAAACTGTTTATTTAATAATAAAGTAGACAAATTAGGATTTCACTTTTTAAAAATAACATCATTCAAATGTGACCCTTGTTCATCCTGGCACACCTGTAACCGGGAACGGAAATTTTGCATGACCGCCCGACAAGTGGTTGGTGAAATGTTCTGCATTTCCTCGCGTATATTTTCTTTTAATTCCTCAATAGACACTGGGTTGCTGATGTAAACTTTACTTTTGAGATATCCCCAAAGGTAAAAGTCCATTGGAGTTAAATCCGGGCTGCGGGGTGGCCAGTGAATGTCACCTCTTTTGGATATGACTTTTTGGCCAAAAATTTCACGAAGTGCTGCTATAGAGTCATTGGAGGTGTGACATGTTGCCCCATCTTGTTGGAACCAAGAGCTTCGATTAAAGCCTGAGAAGTCCTGTAATGCTGGAGCAAAAAAATTCTGTAGCATCACAATGTATCGCTCTGTATTAACGGTGACGGCGCGGTTTCTCTGATCTTCATAAAAATATGGACCAATGATTCCGCTGGCTGACAATGCGGCCCATACAGTAACCTTGGGCGAGTGTAAAGGTTTTTGGTGCTTCAAGTCCGGGTTAGTGTCACTCCAGTATCTGCAATTTTGTCGATTGACATGTCCATTTAGGTGGAGGTGTGCCTCGTCTGAGAAAAAGATGTTATTGAAGCTCGTAAACCTCTCAAGCACTTCGTTAGCAAACTGCAGTCTCTGAGCAGGGTCATTTGGCTTTAAAGCCTGTACAATTTGAATTTTGTAAGGATGTAAATGTAAATCTTTGTGTAGAATGCGATTTAGAGATGTTCTGGGCACATCTAAAGCACTAGACCGCTTTCGAGTAGAGAGACCAGGTTGTTCTCGAACAGACGCTCGTACACGCTCTATGTTTACTGGATCGCGCGATGTCCTAGGTCGGCCGGATCGTGGTTGACTTAAAGTTGAACCTGTTGTTAGGAACTTCTGTACCCATTTTTTAATCGTTTGAATTGTTGGTGCTTGATTTCTGTTCCGTATATTGTAATGATTACAAAATTTCCGTTTAGCTTCGGTCGTAGAATCGTTGTTTCGATAGTACTCGCGTACGCAAAATGCGCGTTGCGCTCCGCTGAATGACGCCATGGTACTAAATCCCTATTAGTAGCTCTCGCTTGTAGTAACACCCCCCGCGCCAATACCCCGCCCGCGCCGACGCAGCGACCTATTCAAATGTTAACGGACTTTTGGTCCACCCTGTAAGTTAGTTATTTATTGCTGACCCATGTTTGTTAAATAAGTACCTTTTAACTATGCGTACGTTCCGTAAGATGACGAGTAAATGTAGAGTCAGTGCTTTGCAGCGTGACGTGATTTTACCTCTTTGGTATCGTTATAAAGTACAAAGCTAATATCATATTTAATTAAAGTGCTGAACAAAGTTCCGTGCATATTACAAATGGAATTGCCTGGTACACCAAGAGCTATGAATGACTAATAGAACCAAGAGTGTAGATACACTCTTGGTTGCTTTGATAAATAGAGAAAACGCAACAGTAGTCTGAATATATCTTAATATTCTATAGGTACCACTCTGTCCACTGCATATGATTTTAAAGATAGGTATTATTTTAGCAAAGAGTTATGGACTATATGACATACATACATATATAACTTCACACGTTAAACCCTTGCGGGATGGGCAGAAAGAATGGAACGCCACGAATCTCTGTCTTGGCATGCGTCTCTTGCTTCCTCAGCAGTCATTCGTCGTTTGATGCATGCTCGGCGTTAGAGTCGTCTGCGCTGTATATTAAAATCTATGAGTACTATATCAATCTGATCTTCAAAGGTCTGTATGAAATTGGCATATTAATGTCGAGTATTAACTCGTTTAGTGACTGACGCTGCACTCGATACAACTCTGTAAATCGATTAATTGAATCGAAGTATTGTATCAGCAACTCGTACTGAATTTGTCCTGTGACGTCTGTGGGAGAGGATCGAGTTATCAAAAACAAGATTAGTGTTTCCAGGTCAGCAATAGCGACGTGGTGATCCGGACAGCGTTGCAGTTCGTAACTAAATTGTGTCGCACGTCCGGATGTGCCGGCAGTTCCAGGTTTATATATAGGTATCGATTCGGTGTAGCACTTTAGTGTTGCAAGAAACGATAGTTTTTCGATGGTATCGAAATCTTGTAAATGTTTCATACTACCGAATTACCGATAGCACAATCATCGTCATCATCAGAAGCCTACTCTAGTCCACTGCTGGACATAAGGTTTTCCCAGGACGCGCCATTGAGCCCGATCATTCTCATCCAGTCGCTGCCAGCCACCTTGCATAGATCGTCGCTCCATCTAGCAGGGTGGCATCCCACACTACGCTTGCCCAATCGCGGTCTACCCTCCAGATCTCATCTATCACAACGGTTTTCGGTTTTGCGACAAATGCGAACGGCCAATTTCAGCTTGCTAACCTTTTGAGCTATGTCAACAACTATTGCACTGAAACGTCACTATACTATCGGAAGTATCGATGGATCAATATGAGCTACACTATCGACAGAAATAATACTTGAGTTTGATATTCGGCCTCTAGCTAATGTATATCATCTGTCACATTTCTGCAATCTGAAATGAACCTTAATGCATTAGCTGTAAACTTTAAATTTGAATTGTAGAATATTGACAGATCGTTTACTTTAGCTAGATGCCGACTGTACTATTACAAGTTATGACTATTTTGAATCATCGAGTAAATCGGACGAGTTGATTTGATACTATTGATAGTGCAATCGATATCGAAAGATTCCAAAACTATCTAGTTTTTCGCAACACTGGCATGTTGAGATCTTCGGATATAGGTATTGAGGTTGAAAAGCTAGTTTTAGATCTTTGGTTTCGATGCTAGTGGTATTTTCGTTTACAGCTCCCCAAGTCTTACACAGGAAATTGGAAACTGTATCTTCAGCTATCTTTGTCGAAGTATATTTTGAGCATTAAGTAAGCTATTAATTTTTATCATCATCTGAAATTACCACATTAAAATCTTATACTTACACCCTTAAAAAATGGTGTCACATTTAGTAAGTACCCTTTAGATGTTGCGTTAATATAGTTCTTCGAAAAAAAACTTCTTGAGAACATTGCCAAGGTACTGCGAACGGACAGGGTGACGTACTTAGATACATTCGTGCCTATTTTATAAATCTGTATCCATATTTATACGTAACTACAATCACAAATAAAATACGCATCGTTTTCTCGAAGTCTCTTTTATAAAGGTCAGAGGTTTAGGAGTCACGAACCGACTGACATCGTATCGATTTCCATCTCCTAACGAGGGTTTAGAAGTCACAAACCAACGGACCGTATCGAATGCTTGTGCAATATACTTTTCTATTACTGTTAAGAGCAACATAAGCTATAAAACTGCAGAAACAACACTGCTAGTATAATGTAGCTGTCACCTCGCATGTAGCAAAAATAACAGTAAATAATCTTCCAACCTTGTTCTTGTAAGGATCCAGGAAATTATTAGTAGAGTTGTCACACTTTTATTCAAGCGTCCAAAACCATTACAATAGTAGAGTACCTATTTAAACGATGGTGCGATAATGCCTTTATCATGTAGTATTTTTAAATCCGTCATGAACTCATGAACCGACAGTAAATAGTTGTTTTCGGTAAAATCTAATAGATGCGGCAATTCGGATGGCCTCGAAAGTTTACGCGAATTTGCGATATATAGCGCACTAATGGCGGAAAAAATAATGGATACAATTTACTATACTACCTATAATAATAATACAGGGAGGTGAGAAGGTATGGGCGACGGTGACCACTTACCATCGGTGCCCGTTTGTTCGTCTGCTCTTCCTATGTAATAAAAAAAAACTTACAATTGCAATTTTCATATTCACGTTATCGTTATGCACATACTCGTACAGCTACATATGCATGAGATGAGATAGATAGATATGAAAAGTTGGAGTTTAATTTGACAAATCCTAAAATTCTATCAATTTCTTCACCCACCGTACCTATGTAGTAATCCATGCGTTTGTATGAAGTAAACACTTTCTACTTAGGTATTTTTCTACTATGGCAACTGGCACCTCGGATTGCAAACGCTTGGCTCATGGCTCGTAAAGCGGGTGTCATCTTGTCACACACACACAGGCACACGTTGGCTATGAATGCCGATACCACACCGTTACCTGCTTAGCATAATGGCTTCGGTGTCTGTATCGATGATTCGTTTGTTGGCCGAGTTTTATCGTTTTAGGCCCGCATGCGAATTGTGTGCTACTTTCATGGTGTTCTCTTCTGTTTTTGGTTATTTTTGAGGCTTCTTCGTTTAGATACCAGTACCAATATAATCTGGAAATGATTTGTGTAAAGTATTAAAAAGATCTTACAGGCGAGAATAAATAATTGGAAAGAAAATGGCAAACCATTCCATTAAATTTACCCAAACATCTCAACAGTGAGGATGTAACTATAAGAAGAAGAATGAATCATGATTTTTGATACTATAGCATCGAAACCACATATTTTTACCCCAAAACAGAACAAACGTGTTCAGGTTTATTAAATTTACAGTGTAATGTATAAAATTAGTGTGGGTATATTGTCATAATAGACCAAGATTGATTGGTTCAAGTTATGTTATTTTAATGTTAAAAGAAAGAAAATTTATTCTTAATATTAGTAATTTTAGAGTCTAGTTATATTGAGATATTATACACCACCCACACGAAAAAAGCCATCGACCATAACGGTTCATCGTAATAACCTATATCAGTTGCAGGGTTTTCATAATATTGTCGTAAAACGAGCAGTTATTACGTTTCTGAGAGTAGGTAGGCGTTATTTTACGTAAATTAGGTAGGCATACTGTTGGTAATTTCACGCATATAATTACGTATTTTATACACTTCGCTCGTAAAAATGAAGTAAAATGTTAAGCTTAAATGTATTTTTGTTTTATACTTTTATCTCAAGTGTTGTTACTAAGTTCGTTGCTTGAAACAAACTGGACAAAAACTAAAAGTACAAAAAATACAAGAATATAAAAGATTCTACTCAATATGTTGTACCACTTTAAATTCAATATCATCACTTTTAAATCTATATCACCGAAGAATTTCTTGAATCTATAATCTATTTCCCATTTCTTGAATCTTAAATTTTAATTTTTTTTTGCTTTGCAACACAGTGAATGATTCTACGTAACCCTGACCAGAAAAATAAAAATCCTCGCCATATATTGCGGAATTAACTGGAATTATTTTTTGCATATTGAACTCCATAACACAGTCTAAAAATTACCAATGGCGCCCTTTGACAGGGTTTCAATTTGTCTAGTCAGGGTAAACAATGAGATATCAGTGGTATAATAAATGATACTACCTAAGTATATCACGAACGATGTTCACATGTTCAAGCAATAAATCCCGGAAACTATTCAGGCGAAGTATAACGAGATTTCGCGGCAACACCAATTGTGGAGGCAAATATGTTTAGTTAAGAACAAGTTTAGCGCAAATACGACACTTCCAGTAAATTCTCCCGTGAATATCTGTTCTTACTACATGCTACTACCACGTTTTAAATTAACAATAAGCCACACTACTATACAAGTGCCTAGTTCATACGCTAGTCAAAAAGTTTTAGAGTAATTGAAGCATATAAAAGCCACTCACGAAAATGCAGTTGCTTGCTTGCTTATCGTATGGTTAGTGGCCAACCTATTTGTCAGAGTTGTTCAGGCATCCCGTAGGCCTCTGACATGGCTTAACGACTGCTGTAGAACGACAACAACCGGGACCGACTTCTTAACGTGCTCTCCGAGGCACGGAGAGGAGCTCAGATGAAATTTGCCACAAGCGGTCACCCATCCTGGTACCGACCGCGCCAACGTTGCTTAACCTGCACGATCATTTTCGGACCGTGCTCGCAACTAGACTACGAGCTCCTCAAAAAATGCAGTGCAGAGGTCGGAGTCACAATACATATTTGTGACTTGCAATTGGTGCGGAAAGTGAACGTCATCATCGTGGCGGTAACGCGTAGCTCGAAGCCAACCAGTGACCGTAACATTTTTCTATCAGATCCAAATTAGAACAGTATTTCATCCGTGCGGTCGTTTGTCGTTTGTTTCTTGTAAATTGCGTCTCCTTAGATATTACTTGTATTAGATAGCTGACGGTTAGCTACAGTCAGCTATCTAATGAGCTAAGCCACCTGACGAGGAAAGTCGAAAGAAAATTCCGAAAAGTTTGTTCTTAAAAAAGTCCGCGGTTTCATTTTTTGGGAGACACTTTGGCTCGAACTTTATGTTGAGGTTAAGACATTACCTGAAATTGACAATTTCGTGACATAGTCACCTGCTTACTTTATGAAAATAACGTATATATCATGCTGGGTTTCGTGTTTTACTGTGATGAACACAACGTGGAAATAAGTACTTTCAAAATTCTTTAGTAGTTTCTAGTTGAATAAGTGATGATGAATGATGTTAAAGAAAAACATCGTAAAGAAACCTGCATACGTGTGTGGTTAATTCCCCTTAGGATAGGATGATAGTTTATCATAAGAAAAAATAATAGTTTATCATTTTGTTTCAGGTATGTGGAGGGAGAATCTGCTATTATCTCTTTCATCAGAAGACAGTTTGTAAGGTATTTGAAGAAAGAAAAATAATAAATTGAAATCGTTTATTTAGCGCTGTAAACACCAGAATACAGAAGTATACAAAGTTTAATACATGCAGCACAGAACATCTGGTGTGGTACAGTGCCAAAAAGGGTACACCAGCTCAGCATAATGCTGAGGCAAGACACAGCGCTGATTTTCAGCTGGCCCCTCAGTGACTGCACGGACGAAGAAAGCAACAGTGTGGGCGTGTTGTTTTGTGTGAATGTGTTCGTTTTATGAAAGAGAATATTAGTGTGTATGTGAGGTACTGAGTGTGTGTATTAGCTAGAACTAGCCAGGCATACTATCGTGCATGCACGATGACAATGCAAAGCATTTTTTTTATAATAATTAAAAAGAACGGTATTTTATGCTCTATAAAATAAAATGCATAGAATTTAAATAAATTGAAAATTAGTGGAATCTGCGGTACTTAAAAAAATTGATTCTACTTTTTGGGGGTGAATAGGTAAAACTACCATTAAATCAATATTTACATACCTACATTTTAATATATTTATTACTAAAAAAGTGGCATTCATATATTATATATAACTTATTTAATTAAAATATAATACAAATAGTATCTGTCATCATCAGGCCTCGTTTTGTATGGAGCGCCGCCCGATTTCCTTTGAGGCGGCTAAAGCCCAGAGTTTTGGCTAAAATATTAACCATTAAATTCTGTTGAATTTAATTTTATAATGAAGAAACATGCCTTTAATGTTGAATGTTAAATACAAATGGTTAAGTTAATTGTAATTCAGATGGGGGGAGGTGGTGTCACAGGGATCAGGAACCCCCCCAAATACCCTAGAACCCTAGACCTATATCATCCCCTTCCAAATCGACAGTTACCTATACACATAAGTGACCTGCCCCTTTCTTGCTTGCTTTGCATGGTACTTACAAATGTATTACAGTATTAAATAGGTATGGAAAGTTTCATGAACCTCTACTTAGTTATTCTATACTTACCTAATTAATATTCGAAATATTGTTTCTGTTTAATAAAGTTATTATAAGGGATAAATATTTCGATAGTTGTTAGTAACAACAAGAGAACATTATTTATTACCTACCCACCAAAATTAATTCATTAATTAAATCAATTTATTAATTTCGTGTGGTTAATTTAAAAAAAAAAGATTTAAGGAAATGGTGAAGTAGAACTTTATGACAAAGGAAATAAAGCCTTTCGAAATTTTTTTTTCAATAAAACTGTTTTCCACTCACATTTCGTAAATTATTCATTAAGAAACCACAATCAATAAAAAACATAAAGTGGTTCATTCGTCATAGTTGTGTGAAAATAGATTTTTAATGAATATTAAACAACAGTTTTCGATTTTAATATGTAATTTTTTCTTTGTTGTATGGCACTGCATGCGAGAACTCTTTCGTATTAAATGCACTACATTTCACTGGCCAACTACTTGGTACTATAGCCATGAAAAAGAACTCGACAACCGCGCCTGCGCGGTGTCGACAATACGTCAAACATATATTTGTTTCCATAGTTAGGTACCAATAAACATATTAAGCTATCATGGCGTCTGTTGAAGTCTCCGTAATGGTTTGTATTTTCTGTTTATAGGTTTCATGGTCGTAGAAAAAAATAATGATTTAGCGAATGTTCTCTTAACATAACTCTAAATTAAAGGCCCTGAAGATTTCAGATGGAACGGTCACTACGGTCCTAAACATTTGCGTCAAAACTCATACCACCTTACTGTAACCGTTCCATCTGAGATCAAAGTTACTATTTTTATCAAATTCTCACGACAAAATTATCTGTTAAAAAAAAAACGCGCCCAAATCTGATTATTGCTTGTTGAGTTATAATACCAAATACAAACAGACATACAACGATAGAAAACAAACAAACGCGTCAAACTATAATACCCCTTTCTCGGATAGTTGGAGGTTAAAAAAGAAAAAGAAGAAGGAACTCGTAACCTCGTAACATTCGCGTCTTAAGCCCACCTTTATCCGTGCGATGAAAATCCGGGATCCCTATTTTTATTTTAACCCCTTTTATCGAGGAATAGTTGGGATTGTTGCCACTGGCCCTCCACTCACCGCAGGGGATCAAAGAAGCCCCTTTTATAGGATTGATTTGGGGCACAAAGAAAACACGCTTTACCTCGGCTTAGACTTTCATTAATATTGGACGAACTTTTCAGTCCGCTGAGACGTAAGTTTATTCTTTTTTTTTTCTAAACTTGTAAGGGAAAACCTTTTGATAGATAATGTGAAAAATGTTAGGTACTTGCCAAAACCATATTACATTAGGTATTCGTCTAAGGATATGACATACAGAATAGTACATCATATCTGTCCTGTGACACTATTTGATCGGCACAACTGTCAAAATTAACAAATAGGTTGCGCATGCGCATTGGAGTTAAGTCGTGATTAAGTTTTTTGATTCGATTCGTTCCGATCGACATTTTTGGTGAAAAAATTATGGACTGGCATATCTTGTTGTTTAAAAATCGATGGGCATCCTATTTCCATATCTACCTATTAGGTATAGTTGCCTGGCTTGGTTTTGAGGTCATTAGATATTTCGATTCTTATATCTTTTTTTAAAAGTTATTCGATATATTAAAATTAAAGAATAATAATACTAAAAAAATAAATTAAATATAATATATTTTGATAAATCTATAATAATACTAAAGCTGAAACTAAACTTAGACTAAGAAGAAAAAAACTAAATATATATCTTATATACCTATTTATAGTTTTAAAACGTTTAATTAATTATGTACTTAAACATTAACAAAATGTCACGAAAGGTTTAGTAAAAGATGGACGGCGACCTAGAGCCCGGTTATTATAAAATAAACGAAGACCTCTTTTATAAATGATATAATGGTAATTAGGTACCTATAGTTTTAAATATAATTCTATGCTAAGGTATTTAATATAAGTCGTACATTTTTAAAAGTCTGGAACGAAGAATTTTTAGAATATGTTTTTTGGTATAAATGCAATGACAAAACGCAATTGATTCAGTCCGACCCAAGGATCTTTACCCTAACTGAACTCACTGTCTGGCCCGTTTTTCTTCTTTGGGTTGTGTCAAAGTAACAACAACCTTGTGTATGTGGGAATAAGATTTAATCTCCCTTTTACTTTAATGACAGTTATCTATCTAGTCAGGGTAGAAATCTATGGCCCGACCTCAAATAGAAAGAATCATGGCTGCTAATAAACCGTCAAAAACATTGGGCCTCAAAATGTATGAAACATCGCCATCCTTCTTTCTTGTGCTTATATAAAAATATATTTTATTTTAATTATAATTTCTAGACTACGAGTATTCAGGTATAGTAAACCAAACTATGGTTCCACTAATTACGTACGAGTCGTTAAATTAGTACCTATAATACATATTATGGGAAAAAATACCGTATAGTCTCAATTTTGAACCATACAGCTTTGCGATAAGCTTTTGACGCGTAAGCTTTAACTTACGAGTTGCCTTACAGGACTGTAATCGTAAAAGTTGCTGTTGTTTTGTGTTCCTAAATATCGCTTGGTAATCTTGTTAAAGTTGGTTTCAGAACTGGCTTTTAGGCTTCCCGATGCTAATGTTTCCAAAGTCAAATCTTCAGTTTACTTCTTGTTTGTAGTTAGTAAGGTATGTTAAACGATGGGTGATATTTATACTTAGTATAAGTTCTAAACAATATTATTAACTTACTTTAATTATGTAGGTATAGGAAACGCCAGTTTCTCAACAGGTCCCTTTTTAACATTATACCCTATATGGACGGAAATAGATCAGGGATGAAAAGGGGCATCGAATGATTCTTGTTAGGTACCTGGGTACTTATGCGTGCCGGCACGATTTTATTTAGCACATTGGGAAAATAGATAGATAGAGTATTCGCGCCGTCATAAATTTTACTGAAAAACTAAGTATTACCAAAGCAGCAAAAAAAATCTCTCTTGGTTGGATTTTTTTT
Source organism: Hofmannophila pseudospretella (assembly GCA_947369225.1). NCBI lineage: Eukaryota > Metazoa > Arthropoda > Insecta > Lepidoptera > Oecophoridae > Hofmannophila > Hofmannophila pseudospretella. The sequence continues at coordinate 4,656,075 of OX376324.1, forward strand.
AAAAATCCTGTTTTAATTTAAATTCAAAATAACTTAGAATTGAAACTGTACCAGAGACTCGTCTTACCATCAAAGCATAATTCGCGAATACTCTGCTATTATAACGAAATTTTGCAAAGACGACTTGCCGTCAGTAATTTTGATAAAATGACGCAAATTACACGTCCCTCGAAGCACTAGACTTTAGCAAGATTTTAGCCTAGATTTAACACAAGTGGGGATTTAGCTCGACGCAGTAACAATGAGATTGCCTTGGCAAAGCTTCGCTGGATGGACTGGGTTTTAGTAGGTTTTATTTTAAAGTCTTTTGCAAGACAAGTCTTGGTAATAGTTGTGTAGCCACAATAGGTACTTACAGTTAGAGCTAGTTAAAAAGTTGAACATCCTTTACACAATTGTCTTAAATTGAATCTTTTGTTGCAAGTAAAGTTTTTTTTTAAATTTTTGTCTCATAGTTGTACATTAAAGAAAACAATAATAACAATGTAACATAGGTAACATTGCACTGAGATAAATGCTATAATGAAACTAAAACTTTACCGTAACGTGAAAACAGTGACTACATATCTATTTATTGGTAAATAATATGTATGTAATCAAAGCAACATTAATGGTAAACAATTTTTTGTTAATTAGGCAATGATTTTACAAAGTTTTGTTATATCTGAAATAACCGAATTTAGCTATTTCTATTTGTTAGTGAGACTCGGTAAATATTACTTACCTACTTCAGTAACCTTTTATAAATCGGTACAGTAAACGTACCGGCGCACAAAAGTAGAGACTGAATAATTAATAGCATATTTATTCGTGGAATAGGTTTTCCACAGGGGATCGTAAGTGTTTTGTATTTGATGTTAAGTTAATCAATTTTCGTTGCCGACTATACCTCTAATTTATCATTCCTTCGGAGTACGTACACTCATATACCTATATATATCTTATTAAGTACCTAAAACCTAAACAAAGCAACCCAAAACTTCATTCATTTTATCTCGGAAACCTTCGTACAATACTAGGGTATACGGCTAATATTGTTTCCTGTACGGTGGCAGTCAAAAAGAGGTATACAAACTAATTTTAAACAAAGTTTTCGAATTTTCGCCGTAAAGTCGGTCCGGGCATTGTAGGCGGTAGGTCCTGGATCTACTCTTGTAGATATTCTGAACGTACGCGAAACTTTGATACATGGCTCGGCTATAAAACGCAGCGTTTGCTCCCCGCGTGTATTGTACACGTACGGCCATGAAAAAGTTTATACTAAGTATTCGTAACAAAAATTACGATCGCGATAAATTACGATTTACGAGTATGTGATTACAACGTTTTATTGTAAAACGGTTGCTGTTAAAACTGAAAAGTAAGTAAGACCAACCTATTTCAATGAATCCTTTATGCAATGTTTTGATAATTACTGACTGACATCTTGTGAAAATGAAGACATGAATTACCGAAACGACTTTGCACATCAAGTCGTTCTTACTTTGGAATAGGTACTTACTTATCTAATACTTACTTTAATATCCAAGCCAAATAAACCAGATTGATGCCCTAAATATTGCCTAACATCTATTTTGATGAAGCAATTCTATCCACATAACTAATAAGTAGGCACAACCTTACATTTTTAAAAATAAAAATAAGGATGACTTTTCTATATATTCCAAAATATTTAATGCTCACTTAGAATGGCCTGAACAGCACATGGAAACAGCAATAGCGCATCGATGTCACACCGCGAGCCAGCGAATTTTATTTTCCCTATGAACGGAAGCCTCGCTGCGTTTCCGTATGTGCAGTGCGTTGTCGACTCGAGTTTTATACTTTTTGTAGCCGCCAGTGTAGTAAAGCTCTGGCTACACGCCTGAATTGTTTGCCAATGAAGTTCAGATATATTAGGTGATTTTGTTATCAGCCCTGAGATGAACTTTTTGCCATACACTTGGGAGCTTTTTGTTACAATTTTACAGCAATTTTTTATCTCTTTGTTTGAAACACACATCACATAAACACTACTAAAAGATTTGAATGGAGTTTTCGCGGATATACGTGGGGCGGTCCAAAAATTGTTACTCAACGGCTTGTTATCAACCTCATTGTTTTACTATTATAATCCCTTTGAGGCAAATTCTATTACAAACTCCTTGACCAAATATCACTTTAGTTATTTTTTTAATTAATTGTTAAAAAAACATGTCTGTCACTTTCGCTACGATGGAGGTACCGCGGGAAGCATTTCATGCTATGATCTATTATGATTTGAAACAAGGGTTAACATATAAAGGAATCCCATGAAAATGTAATCAGTGGTTTTGGGTAATTGGCTCCAGCGTCAACAAAAAAAGTCCGTTGTAGTGGGCCTGTGACCGTAATTCCACTAGATGATCAAAGAACAGTTAATAGCTTATGGTATAGCGAGGTTTGTCTGCCGCAAACCTTCCAGGAGCTGAGTGACGATCGTTCGAGGAGCGGAACGCGTGGTAGACTGAAGCAGTCGACCAATTTAGGCGGCTTTTTTCGACCTTTTACAGGAACAGTTTTTCACATGTTCTGAAAGCTGGTTCAGTCGAATACATAAGTGCATTGATACCGCAGGGGAATACATTGAAAAGTTGTAAATAAACATTTGTAATATTTCTTTTATTTTCTATTTGACTAAAAATTAATGGATCTAATATTTAAATAAGTCCAGTACATAATTTGATTATTTAATTGAATTTGTAATCTGTCATCATCATCATCAGCAGCCTACTCTAGTCCACTGCTGGACATAGGCCTCTCCCAGGGCGCGCCATTGAGCCCGATCTTCGTCTCTTCTCATCCAGTCGCTGCCAGCCACCTTGCGCAGATCGTCGCTACCATGGCCAGGAATAGTGGGGCGGCCGGGAACTGGGGGCCGTTTTCTTTTTGTGCTATCCATGGGAGGAAATGCCATAATCGCCACGCTAGGCCTGCGGGTTGGCGATCGCAGTAGCCGGGTCGCTTGCCCTGATGACGCTGCTGCCCGTCATCGTAATCTGTATTTGTGTACAATAAAGTGTTTCTATCTATCTAAGTCCAGATTTACATCTAAGCCAAAGACGTTATCAAAATTCTACTTAAAAATGTTGGGGTTTTAGTATGTATGGAACGCGAACGAAGTTGCGGGTAACAATAAATTTAAAAAGTAATTTAATAAATTTAATTTAATTTATTAACATTTAAGTTAACAATAAATCTTCGATAAATTGATAAATATTCCGAGTTAACCTTTACCTTTGTCTACACGATACGTAAATAACATTGCCCAAAGAAATGAATGAATTGATTGATGCCCCATTATTTATGAGTCTCGGTTCATTCCTAACAACATCAATCATGCAAAGCCACATTCTCTTTGTAAACTAAACGTCTACCTACATCAAGCTTCTGGAGACGACAGATTTAGATGTCGAGATGCTACTGATACCAAAGATATATAAATATAAGAGTAGGTAATCATTGCTTATGTAAAGTGTATGAACTAGAAATGTCAACTGAAATTTGAAGATAAATGTCAGTGTATTGAAGAATAGTAAAATGGTTATTACTACTCATATTCATATCATTTATTGCTTTTCATGTGTAACAATTGGTCTTAAAAATATATGTCGAAGCCGCTGACGAGACAGGGCGTCAACACCAGAAATGGCGTGAATAGATCGTACAGTTGTAAGGAACGCCATTGAAATACGTGGACGATTAATCCAGGTTACGAATAACAGCTATATTTATCAGGAAAACCTGAACGTGTACCTCTTAACCCTAAGCACGGGGAATACACCACATACAATCGTGGAGGTCCACCTACACCCCGCTATAGTATTCTGAATGCGTCGTCAGAAAAACAATGAAAACATACCGACCTAGCGTATTTCTTGTTTCACATCATTTTAACATCACAACCTTACCAGAAATTGATTATCAGCCTGATTACCATCACCACCAGAAACCACCCTGATTACCATCACCACCAGCCGGGATGGAGCTGACTGTTTTCTTCATATTATAACCTCAAAACCACAGGCCGCCGCTCGCTCTCTGCCACTAGACTGCCTTGCGTTTTCGTTCTACGCATTATAACGCTGCATATTACCGTTTTTGAGGAACACTAGCGCCTCACTCTCCGATATATATATTATATGTTCATACATGAAACCCTGAGTAGGGCAGCGCAATATAAAATATTAAAATTATAATACATTATAATATTAATAAATGCTAACGGGATAAATTAAGTTAAATGTCATCTCTTATCTTGTCTTATCTTATCTTGTCTTTATCTTATTGGATCATACGCATATAAATGTCCCGTTTCACGTAGTTTGGTGTCCCATAATGACCTCTACATATAGAATGACCTATACGCATAATGTCCCACACGTATACCGAGTTAGGTGGAGTGGAGACCATGTACAAAATATAAAACAGTATAAGAATCCTTTCCGAGCTGTGGTCCGGCAACATTAAAGTTTTTGTTGATGGCAACATGATAAAAGCGGACGACGGAGTTATGTGGCAATTGTGTCATATTTTGTAGAAGATTCACGTCCAGCAGTTGATAAATAAGAACATGAACTAAAATATCTACGTACATAAAATAAACAAAACATGTAGTCAGCGAAGCAAAAGTTACACGCAAAAGATTCTACGCGACAGTAACTGCTAACAACTTTATTAATTAATCTTATATATTGCTTACTTCCAAGAAAACCGTTGGTAAGTACTTGTAGATTCTTCCGAATTTGATTAATTTATTAAGTTTATCCTCGGCTGTTTAATTAATGTCCTACTGAAACATTATTCAAGTCAACTCGTATTAGCTATGCTTAATCTGCTAATTATCTGTTCCCGAAATTTGTTTAATGATCTCTTTACTTTTTATCGGTTCTATGTCTAATAGTACTAATTCCGTGGTTAATCATTTCCGTTCAATCAGACCTTTAATCGGCTTGATGCCCTTTTCAGCTCCTCACGACCCTTTGATTAGATGCCGACCTAAAGGCGAGGGCGGGAGGCGCACTGCGTCACTCAATTGACTTATCTAAACCGAATTTTGAGACGGGTGCGTTCGTCAGACGACGTTTTCAATACCTGATTTAGGGTAAATTGTTCACATTTATAGATATTGTGGAATTCAATTAATATAATTGAATCTTAATCTAATTTTATACACCTAACGCGTCGATGAGATTATTAATTAAATAGAGCTGCTTTGTCAGATTATCTTAGTTAAGATTCTCGTCAAGATGTTCTCGTATGTGCCAGACATTTTCAGACACAATGACTAATTAATATTTCAAACTGGTAATGCAATACCTCAAAGTATGACCTTTTCAAACTATAGTTGGGAAATATGCAAGAGACATTCTACAGTTTGCAAAATTACGAAATCTTCGTCAAATCTGAAATGAATCTTCTTATACTAACTCCTTTTCGTTCGGGTGGCACGTAAATTGCTAAGAACCGCCAAGTAGTGTGCGAAGTTTTTAAGGGTCGCCTACAATAGTATTTTTTACTCAGCAGCTCAAGAGCTCGGAGCCTTTTCATGTCCGTTATGGTTTGCGCGTCTTTTTACGGGTTCTGTAATGGACAGGGCTATTTAGAAATATTTGATGTGTCTTCTGTGTTGTTTGTAACTGTGAATGTTTCATTTTGTTTTGTTCTCACACATATAATGACCGTTGAGAATTATATTCTGTCTCGCCAAATAGCTAGGAGTACACGCGATGTGTGTCGAATGCTGTTTTAGAATGGATTCGGTATTTTGTGGAAGCGAGTGTAGGTACATTCAGTATTTCATTGGAAACTTTTGTAGTGACATGCAATAAGTATTTTTAAACTATTTGCATAATGTAGTTGCATTAATTTTAGTTATTTTGACTTTAAATTTGACATCAGAAGCCGATTTTAATGCTAACATAATCAGCAGATTAGTTTATCTGCTTGTATTTCAGAGACATAATTAAAAAGTGCTAAATAATAAAATTGTTTAAATAAATAATCTTCAACTAAGTTATACAATTGGGCTTGATCAAAGTTTTACTACCTTTTATGAAAGTATATCCGGTTGTTTCACGACCGTAGTTCGAGTTCGTAGCTTTGTTAAATTATTTAATTTGTCACTTTACTCTTGCAGCAGGTTGCGGTTTCCGTGGTTTATTCCAAGCCGTTGTACTCTCTGTAAACGTTTGTGTTTCTTTACCTTGGCTTTGTTTTCTAACTTAGGTTAATTATTAGAGCTGTCCTCTCATTAGAAACCTATTTTAGTATATTTTCTACCTTTTTGATGCCTCCGCAGAAGGTTGACAATACCGTCTACCTATTTTGTAATTATGTTCGTATTTATTACTGTTTTTCAGCGTCCTGTCCCGTCGGATTTTTCACAAGAATCTAATAATAATCTTTCAGAAAATAATATGATGCACACGTAGGACTCCAAAAGGGTCATTTTAAAGATTAGAGCGCATGTAGATCACCGATCACCGCTTTACTACGGATCTACTAGCTATATTACAAGAGGTCACATTGCGCCCCACAGTCCAGAATTTAAAACTTTACCGCTATACTTACTGGCGCGTTTTCGGAGGACGACACATTCATTTATTGGAACAATATTTTGACTATTATAATTAGCACAGAGAAGTAAGTAATTTTTTCATAGTATCAGTGAGTCATTTTAGAGCCTCAATAGGCTCTAAAACTCAATGTACGGCCTCAATAGGCCAAAACTTCTCTGATTGTTATTGAAACCATATGCTTAAAATCGGAGTAGATACAAAAAATAACACATAACATTGTTTCATGGTACAAGTATTTTATATGTTACTTCTGGGAGTAACATATAAAATACTTGTCTATAGTACGTAGGCTGCTGATGGTGATACTGAACGTGTTGATACGTAATACTTACACAAAAATTACACCCAAATGTAACGCTTACCTGAATTCAACTAACAAATTCTATTCCCTATGCCAAGTAATTTCGTCACTTAGAAACTGAATACCTGGATATAAACAGGATCGATTGTCATGAAATATTCATCTCAGCCTATTTTCTACAGGGCATGACGTTTCCGGAAAATTATATCCTAAACACCCACACAACATTATATTAGACACTCGTCAAAAAGACAGATGTTTATTATTTTGAGGAATATTACATTACAAATAAATGTCAGTTAAACGAAATGTCATAACGTGCCGTCCTACGACATTTAGGGTTTGTTTGTAGCAAAAACGATACGGGGATAAGCGGGGAATGTCAACACTACGGTTGACTAAATCAAATAGTAACAAAATAATAACAAAATTTATGTTATTTTATGATATCCTAAGCTTTACATTTCGCTATACAGATCTTCTTCTTCTTCTAAGTCGTGTTTCTCATTACTGAGGGTCCTGATCATTCTAAGGAATTAATCACATAGAACGACTCTCGTGGCAGATTTAATGGGGTGGTTTGCCATTGCCTTCCCCATTTCACACACTGGTTATTATCTCAGTGTGCCAGGTTTCCTCACGATGTTTTCCTTCACCGTCAGAGCAGTCCGTAAATGTACGTGAGTCTTTCGAAAAATCCGAAAAACTCATTGGTACTCGTACGTGGTATTGCCTGGTTTCGAACTCGGACCTCCCGCATGGGAGTCCGACGTCCTAGCCACGACGCCACCTACACTCTTATACGCTATAAAGATAATCTAATATAAATGATACGTATGAGAAACATTATAATTTAAAAAAAATCTAATTCAGACAAAGGTGTCTAAAATTATCCAAATAAATGGCGAAGAAAATGTCACAGAACATTCCAATCAAGTGAAGACGTAAACTTCCGCAGGACAGCGGCGGCGGGACGTGAGACGCTTTGTAATCGCCATTCACACTGAAGCTCTCGGGCCATTAACCGTGAAAGGAGCGATCGGATGGAAGAGATTAACTTCTACTGCGGCGTTTAGATGGCAGTCTTACGAACCTCCGTGAACCAAGCGGCGATGGAAATTGTGCAGCTTTTGTTTTTAGCGAAATTTTGCTGCAAATTTTTGTACATGGTTTTAAAGAAGTGATCTAATGTAATAGATTAACTTCTATAGTGGCATTCAGATGACAGTCTTACGAACCTTCGTGAGCCGAGCAGTGATGGAAATGGTGTAGCTTGTTGTTTTAGTGAAAAACTGATCTAAAATATTGTAGTGCATGGTTTTAAATAAGCGGTCGAATGGAAGAGATTAACTTCTACAATGGAGTTCAAATGGGGCAGCCTTACGAACACTCGTAAGACGAATAGCTGGCGATGGAAAATGTGCAGTTTTGTTGTTGGCGAAAAATTGCTGCAAATTTTTGTAGTGCATGGTTTTAGATAAACTATCTATTGGATGAGATTAACTTGTATTGCGATTTGTGATGATTAGACGGCAGCTTTACGAACGCCAGTCAGACGAGCTGGCGATGAAAATTGTTCAGCTTTTGCTGTGAGCAAAGAATTACTGCATTGCACAGAGCATAGTTTTATGGAAGTGATCAAATGGAAGAGATTAACTTCTACTGCGGCGTTTAGATGGCAGTCTTACGAATTTCCGTGAGCCGAGCGGCGATGAAAATTGTTTTTAGTAAAAAATTGCTTCAGAATGTTGTAATCCACGGTCTTAAATAAGCGATCGAATAGAAGAGATTACAAGAACCTATGAGATTTTGATGGTTGTCTTGCGAACGCCCATGAGACAAGCTATAACTATGGAAATTGTAGATTTTGGTTTTAGCGAAAAATTATTGCAATTTTTTGTAGTGCATGGTTTTAGAGGTCGAATAGAAGATATTCACTTCTACTGAGTATTACATGCAATTATATTGAATATAGACACGGAAACGCAAAATGTATTCTCGTAAAAATTGAGTGGCCTTATCAAAAATAAATATTTTCTGTATTTCGAAAATCAACACCGCGCATTTCTGAGATAAGACTAACCGAAATATTATATCCGAGGTAGAAATAAACTGCCAATAAATTGCATTAAGAGTCACACACCATTACGTACCAAAAAGGTGACTGTGTGGAAAAGATTAACTCGGGTCCTCTTCGAAAATATGAGGTTACGAGTTCTTTGTACGAATAAATATAACGAACGGAAACTATTCTTTTGGTTTATGTTTCTAAAGGTAAACTAGAGCCACTTATTGACTCGCTTTCAACATTCAATATTTTTAGTAATATAAATATTTGTCTTTTATTTCTAGTTCAAGTTTTAAAACAATACTTTCAGATAAATGTTTCAATATTTCTCAAAATAAACCAAAACTTGCCGGACAAAGATGTCTTTGTTGAAAACCGGTACTTGATGAAAAGCCTTGATAAATAATGAAATATTTTCCAGTCCCTTTGTTCGGCTACTTTACAGTAATTACAACAGATATTACCTACCTACATCGCTTTTCCACTGTTTGCTAGTTTGAGATTCTCTCAAAAACTATTGCATCGATTCTAAAAATTAACTTGTGAAGTGCCAAAAATGATAGACTAAAAAAATGTTCACTAGCATATATTTTTTTCGTCTACCCATCATTTTTTGAAAAACATCTAAAAACAATGTTGCACTTGTTATCTAATCGTATATGTTCCATTCACCACGAAGAAATGCTGGGACAATGCGGTAGCGTGTAAGACAAAGCGGGCCATATGTCAGTTTCCTCACGACAATCGGAAATTGGTCGGAAAACCGCATTGAATAAGATATTACACGGTTGTTACATATGTCCGCTATTCGCATTATGCATTTAGTGCAAAAGCTGTAACGAAATCTACTATTTTGTTATCGTATTATTAAATTGAATCATAGAAGTTTCTTACACATGCATATAATTCTGTAACTTAGTAACTAAATACATTGCAAAGTTGAAAACTGCGTTTCAATTTCTTAAGGTACGCGTCCACTGCATCGTCATCACATCGTACGCTGCGAACGCATCGGCATTTTCATACCATTCGCGTATTGACATCGACAACGTACACTCATATTATGGAGGATAGTAACGAGGATATTGTCATTATTGGTTGTTTGTTGGCGGAGGAAGAAGAAAAAAGGAAGCGGAAAATGTGGGTGCATAAAATTAATATAAAAATACATATCTTTGGAGAATATTATACAAGGAATTAACACTTCTTTGTTCATTTTGACACTTTGTGTAGCTACCAAGGACCTTAGAAAAGAGTTTTTTTTTGTTTTTCTAGTAGTCACAGTCGTACAGTGCGTAAGTTTTTAGAAAGGGTTTTAGGTTTTGAGATTTCGGTTATGATAGCGACACGCGAATGTACTAAGTCTGTAGTAAGACATACCGATTTACCCGATACCCGAATCCCTTTCTAAGATCTCACGCACTGTACGTTATGGTACAGGTGGACAATACATCAGGCATTACCCTTTAGTACTTTGTCGTTTTATCTTTTAGACGAATTCATACTAATGTCAAGGAATCATTACAAAAAGTTATTGCGACAGGGTTCCAAGGAGTCTAGCTTGATGTATCTTCCGCTGTAGGTACATTCGGCGCTCATGTGTATTCCAAAGTATGTAAAAAGAAATTTCTCGGCATCCGCCCGGGTCCGCGCTGTATGACCAAGTTTTTAGGAAAGCCCTCATCGAGCTCTGGCGTTACAAACTGGAGCGGTAGCGGTAAACAATAGTTTGGAATATGTTATATGTTCGCGGGATGAATGGCTATTATATCGCCCGGCAATCCGTATGAGAGTGGCGAATTCACTGCTGATGACGTCATCGGCAGATCATGATCAAAATGCTGACATCCGCTTCGGATTTACCGATCTAGTGACGCAATTCCTTAGGAATCAATACAAAGCAACAAATCCTTTCGCATCGTACGATGCGATGACGAAGCAATTGACGCGTACCTTTATTCCGTTAACATTGTTATTGATTATATAGTTGAAAACATTTCCTTGATAAATAAACTTGAAATACTAAACTATAGTATCAATTTATATTAATCAAATCTCTACCATCCTGCATTGCTCTACTTTTTGCAGCTCTATGAACTCTATACTCTACCAAAGACGTGATAAATAAACATCACTCTCAGACACAAGTGCTGTTTTTAGAACTGAAAGTTTATTGTAATTGCGTGTCACTATCGCTATGTTTCTACTTTAGGAATACTCTGAGTATCTATGGCAACGGCGGAGAAATAACATATTTCTGAGATAAGTTTTCATGTTATACTTACTTACGATATACGGGTTGTTGACCTATTATTTTTCTAAGTGTTTTATAAATAACTTAACACTTTAAAATGTTGTATACAAACCAATGTGATTTCACCTCGATGGCTATTTATATGATCTATCCACTATTGATCTATTAGCTCAAGTGCTTACTTACATGCAATCTATCCAAAGATTTTAATGCGTCATAATTTGAGCGGTAATTAGGTAGCTATATGCAAAGATATTTAAAGAAATAATGTGAGAAAACATTTAATTAAAGCTGTACCAAAGTTTCATACATTAGACGTCATTTATACACCCGTGGCTTACTATATTACCTTCACGTTAAACATTACACCCTATGGGGTTCGCTGAGAATAGCTTCGTCTTAGAAACCCATCGACGAACACTGAATACTGACTTCTAAATCTTCAGAGTTCCGTATTTTGCTGTTACAACGAAACAGAAAGTATAGATACTTTAGTACCAGAAGGGAATCTCAGCGTTCGAGCGTGATACGAGTACTTGCACGCCGCAGTTACACGTGCAAGTTAATATTACATGGCAAACAGGTGATAAACAATTCATTTATTGAAGGTAATGAATGAGATACATTTGCTTACATCTATGCCATAAGTAGGTACGTATAGCTAACCCACGTATGTGGGGCGAGGAATTGCCTCTAAGTTAGATAGTAAGGGGAGTTAATGTCGTTACAATATTTGTCCTATGTTAAGATTATATGCGTTTATGGAAAAGTTTACACACACAGAAAATATCGCACCCTAATAACAAGACGTCAAGTTTGTCTGAGAGGAAGTAATAAAGTGCGTCCAGGCGGTGATGGGCGGCGCGGCGAAGTCGCGTCGAGACATCTCAAGTGGGTTGCAGGTAGAGATCTGTTAACTCACGACAACTTTATTATCCGCCCAGCACAGCGGTAGACAGCACTGTAGCGCGTGTATATGTACGTGACTGCCTCGTGTCGCAAACGCTAAACCGAGATTCCATTCTATTACTTATCTTTATTATGGTAAAACGCTTCACCGCTATATCACCGCAGTAAGCTCAACCGGAAGTACATTTTCACGAGTATATCCTCGGCTAGATACTTCCGTAAGTTTAGCCGTTCCCCTTTATTTATGATCTCCTCAAGCACCAGGTGTGTCCCGGCTAAAATCCGTTTCCGCTGTCCCACCTTGCTGTGTCGCTGCAATATTTTCTCATTTAGTTTTTTCCTGATGTGGCTTTGTTTATCCTTACTCACTAACTCACATACGTGTTACTGTTTTTATTAGAACAAATTGTTGGACTAGGAAAACAACTTATGTTGTAGCATGTTGCTCGTCCTTTTTTACAAAAAGAATTTTTGTTTTGAACTGACTAGGCGAAGCCAAAAAGTAGGGTTATGATCGTGATTGAGGTCTATAATAAACTCTGGAATAGTAATTCGTATTTTGCTATTGTGTAAGTAAGTAATTTAACAAACTACAATTTAAAATGATTCGTTTTAAAATTTAAATTTAAAACTACAGCGATTTCAAAATCATAATTGTGCGTTAACCTCTGTAACTATTAGGAATGGAGTACGCAATAATTATAATTTAGATCACAAAACTGAGTGACATAAGAACTCATCATCATCATCATCATATTACAAAATGGTCGCAGCGTTAATTTCTTATGAAGTTTCGTCTTCGTTAGAGTCATCTTAAGTCTTTAACATATCTTACAAATAGAAAGGTAAGTCTATCTACAAAGTTCTGCTAATACTGACTCGTACATAATTTTCAGAAGTAGAGCTGATCTTCGGAATGTTATTTTCTTTGAGCGTTTTCCATGAAGACTCGCGAGTCTATACTTACTTAGGAGGTGATATGTAAACGGAGTTGATATCAAAGAGGCTTTGAAATATGATGCACTCAAATCAACGTCGTTCTTGCATAGTCTAGCCAACTCTAGTCGTATCTTTACCCAGATCTCAAGGGGTAAACGTGTTTTATGAAAATTGTAATAATTCTGTTCATCAGTAATTTGGGAAACAGAAAACTGGCATCAATTAAGACAAGAATAAAGGGGAGAGGAGGGATTGAGGGATATAGAATTTTGACACAATGAACAACAGTCTTATATTTGAGGTTTCTGATACTTATACCTACTAAAGTCACTAATACAGTATCTATATCACTAATACTAATACAGTTATAAGAACAAGTGTTAAAAGACCCTAGAGATATGAAGTTCAGCGGGAACGAAAGTAATGTGAGCGGCGACTGGAAATGTAGTGACATATTAAATTATGGTAATTGTCAGACAAAGTAAGATGAGTGATCACAAAGTTTAGTCGCAAGGGAGGTAGTTTTATCCATTAGGAGCAGGTTGTCAGAGTTAGGAGTTCGTGGCGGTTCGTATTATGTATGATGTTATACCTTACTATATTTTTACTATTTTAGACTTAGAAAAGGAACAAAGGAAGATATTTATTTTTCACAAATTTGATAGGTTAACAAATGATGATGAAATGGGTACTGGTTGTGACAATGTTCGTCTTGAAGTTATAATACTAGTAGTAATATACGAGTAATTTGAAAACGAAAACCATTTGTTCATTAGAATTTAATGATAAAAGGTTTTACAGCAGGTACTCGTACATCAATAGTAGTAAAAATAAACCTAGGACAAGAGTATATTTTCCTAAGATCATAAATTATTCATAAACGGGATATAATCGTACCAGAAATACTTAAAAGTTCCATCATTACCCCTACAACTCGACGATCATCACCATTACTGTTGACAGATTGAACATAAGTACTTACTTATAGTTAGACACGGGATTCTTACACGGTTTGGGGTTGTACAACTAACTATAGTATTGACAATAACCATTAAAGTTTAAAAAGTTTTAAGTACTTACATTGGTCTCTAACTGTCTGCATCGTATAGATACAGAATAGTGGAAATAACGACAACATTCCTCTCATTATATGCTATAGCGGAATGTGCACATGACTAAACGGTAATGTACAGCACGCTGTAGTGTGCGGTGTAGTTTTTGCCCACTTTCATTAGAGGACAATATTGGCTCGCTGCCGTTTTGTGGCCCCGAGTAACAGTCCAGGGGAATTGTCCAAGTTTTCTCCACTAAGTTATTACTCTCTTGTTTTTGTTTGTTGGAACTGATATTGTTTGTCGTTTCTCCGGTGCTGCGTAATTTCTTTACGCTAGAGACTTCTATTGAAGTGAAGTTTTGAATTTTTCTTTATATTTCTTTGACGTGCTTTGCATTTTGTATTACTTATTTGTGTCTTCTGTGTTTTTAATTTGTGAGTAGACAAGTATTCTTGGGTAAACGTTGCGGTAACTTGCTAAATGGTTATTTAGTGACGCTCTGAGACAGTGACATCAAATTTGATAGTCCGATCTTCAACGTTTGGTTATTCATTCTCACTAAGAATATTCGATCTGTGAACTGAACTATTAAATCATAGTCAAGTAGATAATATGTTGGCATTATCTGTAGAGTCCCATTTGTTACGTATTCGAGGCCAAAAACTCTATCGGAGCTCTATTTGGACATCAAAAGCTGTTTCGCGTTCCCTTTTATCCCGAGTTTCGTAATCGCTAAGCCAACAATGAAACATATCCGAAACTGTGTTTGTCGTCGAGTGGGACATGTTCAGATATAATTTATGAGCTCTAGAGAGATATTTTATTTCTCTTTATTTTTATGTTGGCAGACTTTTCTAACCGCTCTTCTATATGCTAAAAAAAATCTCATTCAAGAGGTGGATAATATTTCATTTTTACTTTAAATATTTGTATTAAAATGTCAGTATACTTACTATTTCTATTAAAATCTCTATATAAAATCTGTAGAAAAATACTAATTACAAATAAGGTTTATGAGTATGTATGACCATAGCTGTAAATTATTACTTCCTATGTTTCCTTCTTGAGAAAGCACAAAGCATCATTATTTCCTAAATAGATTCACTCAGAAAAAGAAATGAGAATTCAATTTCAATCGATAAATCGATCAAGACGAGGCACTACGAAGTCAATAAGCAGGAGTCAATAATAAATTTTCTTTCCCACTTTATTTCGAAGTAGAAGGAAATAAAATAGTACACCTTGTGAACTTGCGCATTGATAGGGTCTCACGGTGGACCGAGGAGGTCGTGTCTTAGGCTTTGTTTTATTTACAAATATGGAAAAGCATCCACATTGTTCGGTCGCGGCCGAGACAATCTTGGCCATTATGAAAGATTTCATGGGAAATAACTGTAATGTCTTAATCCATGTTCATGAAAACATATCACGACTTTCGGTTTTAATTCGGGGCACAGGTCTCCCCTTGCACAAGGAGATACGGGCCATGATCCACCGAGCGGGCCCAGTGCTGATTGGGCCTTCGGAAACTATTAATTTCCTCAGACATGCAGGTTTCCTCACGATGTTTTCCTTCACCGTTACGTATTAATAACTGTAATGTCTTAATCCATGTTCATGAAAACATATCACGACTTTCGGTTTTAATTCGGGGCACAGGCCTCCCCTTGCACAAGGAGATACGGGCCATGATCCACCGAGCGGGCCCAGTGCTGATTGGGCCTTCGGAAACTATTAATTTCCTCAGACATATGTTTTCCTTCACCGTTACGTATTATATACTTACCTATAATTATTACATGTTTCAAAGTAATCAACCAGTTGTATTTTACAAATAGATTCCTAGATTCAAATCATTATTAATTCAATTTCCCATACTATACGCATACGGAAAAAGTATTCCACGTATGGACCACTAATGACTTTTTAATTGGAACTGAGTATACATTTTATGTTAGGAAAGGGACAAAATGTTAATTTAATCTATGACACCAAGGTAGGGTCGTTTATAGTTACGATGTAGCCCATTGTGCTAGTATAATGTAACCGAAATCACCGCAGTATACTGGTTCTGAAAGGTATAAAACTGCAGTTACCATTTCAATATGTTTTTGTTAGTGTAGTTTACCTAGGCCATATGGGAAGTTTTAATGAAAGTTGGATTTGTAGCAGCAGTTTTTGCTGTGTTGGTGTTGTTTGGAAAGGTGAGTGAAGGTATAATGCAGTATTGTAGTAAAATAAATAAAAAAGCCATTTATATCTCATCAACTCATCATATTACATGCAAGTATAGTGCATCATATTACATATATATTAGGTTAGTTGAATTAATTAAAATTATTAAAAATATTTTTTTTATTCTTTTTAGATGTGAACTCCTCTGCGGATAAAGGCCTCCTCTAGAGATAACCAAGTGCCCCTGTTATTCGCGAAGTTCATCCAGATTTTTCTTCGCGATTATAAGACTTTCTGTTCCTAACTCCTCGCTTCGCTTGTATTTTCTCGAATTAAAAAAAAAAACTTACTGCATAACTGTATACTGAGCTGGATTTTGAAAGAATTTACATTTCATTTTACTAAGTTTTCTTACCTCACAAAGTAAATAAATACCTGTTCATCACCACAAAAGAGAAGTCTTTTGTGTCATCACTCATCACTTTAGACGGTTGCCATTTTAATTTATAAAATCTTCAACCGACGATCTGGCGAAAATCGGCGTTTCAATTTTTGACGGACCTCTTAACCACGAATTGCAGAATGTTACAATCTTTG
Source organism: Hofmannophila pseudospretella (assembly GCA_947369225.1). Lineage (NCBI taxonomy): Eukaryota > Metazoa > Arthropoda > Insecta > Lepidoptera > Oecophoridae > Hofmannophila > Hofmannophila pseudospretella. Next base: position 4,672,972 of record OX376324.1, read on the forward strand.
ATCAATTGTCGACGGTTCCAAGTTCCAATATCTTTCAATTGATCTAAGGCTGTCCAAACTCTGACGCCCTTTGACTCTTAACTTGGGTCGACGCCAAATGCGGCCTCCCCCTAAAGTTGGGCACTTTCCTATTTATTGTGAGTCAAGACAATATTGTTCGCGACCTACAAACCCCGACAAAGTTCAAGGGTGATCCAAATCGTGCCGGACTGGTTATACAGGCCGAGACAGAAACAATTCACGTCCAATATAATACTGACTACGGGAAAGTGGGACAAACATTATCTGGTGGATAAGTAAGGATATATCATGTATGTTATGTAGTGATGTAGTATGAACGGTAGCGTAAGTAGGCTCTTTCTAAAAATACCTAATAGGTATAGGAGGCGTTGAATTTTTGCGATATCATGTTAGGCTGTGAATGATTGATACCATCGACATTTATTAAGCTGAAATAGGCAACATATTGCTGGCTTATAATGCCATCTGAATTACCTATTTACAGGTACCACCGTCATTCATCTGTGTTTTTTTTATTTATAAATAGGCTACGACAAACAGGCAGACGGGCCACCTGATGGTAAGTAGTCACCGTCGCCTAGAGACACGTGCAATGCCAGGGGTATTGCTTGTGTGTTGCCGGCCGTGGTGGGAGAGGACGTTTTTAACGTTCTTTTTGAAGCATCCCATGTCGTAGCGCTGCGGGAAAACGTCGGGTGGAATCTCTTCCACCCGACGTTTTCCCGCAGCGTTGTTCCACATTTTACAGGTGCGTAGCAGAAACGCTCGTGTAAAACGGGTCATGGTAGACACCCCATGGTAGATATCTGTAATAGAGCGATGTTGAAATTAACAAATTACTTATGGATGAAATAACAAAAGGCGAAAAGTGCGAACTACCTATAATGAAGGTGGTTCCTCTGTCTACCCTTCGGGTTAATGGACATCAGAGTTATGCTATGCTATGAAGTAACGGAGAAAATCGCTTACACGATGAGAAATGCAATTTTACAAAATGTCACAGTCACGTGTAAAATAAATGCCCCCGGTAGATTCAATATGTTCCAGGTTTCAATTCGGGATCAGGTACACGGCAGCCGAGTATACGTAAATCGTCGCGTCGGATCGAAATCGAATTTTTAATAGAACACTATCGGTTTGTCCAATAAATCTCTGTTCAAATCCTCGTGGACCGAGACCGGCTCCGTATCGGTCGAAACGTAGTCCATAAGGCTACGTTCTACAATTTCCCAGCATTATAATAATACTTACATATTGCCCTTGTCGATTAATAATTATTTTTTGCGACTAGGGTAATGGGTAAGTAGGTAGAAGGATAAAAGCGTAGTCAATTGTGACATCTTCAGTCAATGCTAAAATTTAATCGAAATAAAATTAAGTATAATAAGAATCACCTACCTACCTCGCCGTGTCAATGTCACAGCAAGTTTTTAGCAATTTCTACAACCATGTTGGAATAAGTTACCTTTACAAATAAAATTTATCAAAGTTCGGAAAAATACCCTAAATAGTTCACTAAATAACGTTTAAATTGCAAACTAAAAATTATTTCATTACTTCTAAAATATGTAACGCGTGACTTACAAAGTTCTGTGACATCAGCTCTAGCACTACGACATCTGGCGCTGACTGGAAGTGCTCCAGGACACCAAGCAATCTGTTCGGTATACGATAAACCGTATAAATTATGTACAAACGTAGCTGAAGATGTGATCGTTGGAAATCGAAACTTGTGTCGTGTTGACTTTATCTGTGGTAGATTTCTAATCTGTACTGTGAAATGTGGTATAAATATTAAGAGAAACCATGTTCACGATATTTTTGAGACTTACGTACTAGAGGTTATAGCAGATTACATAGCTCGGCATCGCCTCGCCTCATAAATAAAACCAACCAAGTGCGAATCGGACATGTCTGTCTATAGGGATCCGTAATAAGGATAAGGGCTTTATGTAAGTTTTGTGCAAAAAAGGGCGTTCGGGGTACGGATCCCTAAAAAGAAGGCTCTAGATTGATGCAAGACGAGGCGTTGACATTATGGAGTTGATAAGTATGCGTTGTTCTGTGGAGTGGATAAGTATAAGAAATTCGGACCCCGGCTCGAGTTGAGGTAGTTAGTGTCGATGCCGCGGCGATAATTATACTATAACCTTTACTCGTATACCTAAAGATGATAGTATAGGCTGAGAAAAGAAAAAGAAAATATGGTGTCTAATAATGATAATGCTCAGCTCATAGTACGAGTGTCTGTAGAGCACCTAAAGGGCAAAAGTTTCGTCGTGTTGGAGCAAAAAGCTCGAGACCCAGTCGCCTCGTGATTTATCGATAGATAGAGTTAATTTATTGCCTCTCACATAATTTCACGATAAACACGTACGTCTAAGTTTAAGAAGAATGTTCGTAAGTACTTATATATTTTCTTATAACTCGTAATAGTAGTTAATGCAACGGTCACGTAATGATAGCGATTTTAACATGATAACTGTTTATGAGACGAAGCGAAGCTGAGTTTCATAATAGATCGTTCGAGTGTTATGTTAAGAGAATATTTGCTAAAATTATTTTGTTTGTGTATCGTCACATGGTATTGTGTTAGAAAAACAAATAAACGGTTTTAAGTTAGCGTTTCATGTGGAAAAAACTTATATTTTTATCTAGCTTTTCTCTCGGATACAATAGTAGTTTATGCAACGGCCCCGTAATGATAGCGATTTTTACATGAGAATCGTTCGAGTGTTAAAATCGCCATTACGTGCGTTGCATACAATACTTTTTCTACGAACATGAAATACATATATAAACAGAAAAAACAAACCATTAAAAAGACATTACGGAGCCATGACAGCTTGACATGTTATTCGTAACTATGGAAACCGTAGACATGTTTGACGTATTGTCGACATCGCGCAGACGCGGGTGTCGAGTTTTTTTTAAATGGCTATAGTACCAAGTAGTTGACCAGTGAATTGTAGTGCATTTAATACGAAAGATTTCTTGTATGCAGTGCCATAAAACAAAGAAAAATTTACATATTACAATAGAAAACTGTTATTTAATATTTCATTAAAACACTATTCTCACACGACCATGACGAATGAACCTCTTGATGTTATTGATTGTGGTTCTTATTGAACGATTTACGAAATGGGAGTAGAAAAAATAAATTAAAGTAAAGTATTTCTTAGGAGCTGAATAGTTAGGTGAGTAAGTACCACTATTGAAAAATACTTGCGAACAATATAACTAAAAGAGACACTTTTGTCTCCAAATCTGCCAAAACTTTCCACCTGAGTCCTGGTAAAATTATATCCTCGCATTTAAATAATAGAAAGATTTTTCGCTGACAATGAAACACCCTTTTGAAACATTTCTCATCGTACCACTTACGAGTAAAGAAAATGAGGAGAGAAAATACGAAGTCCTTTATAGGGCCCACATTCTTCATTGAAATACTTTTTTCCATTTTCATAAAGAGTATATTTCACTCGGTGAGAGATTTCAGCGAGGCGGTTCATATCCGAAGCGGCGGGGTAGGCAATATATCACGGGAGACGCCGAGAAAGCGCTTCCGTCTTTTGACCGGACTATGCGATTTTGACTTCCACTTGAAACTTGTAACAGTCACGCACATTCCTTAATGTTTATTATGGAAATGTATAGACCCATGAAGGAACGAACGCCCGTCCCTTATCCATTAGCGGGAGACTGTATACTTTTCAACCATGTATATAGAATTATAGACCCTTCTGGACTCCAATTCGGTATTTGACTATTATTTTTTTATTCCATCAATCAAATTACATGGATATCCTGAAGAAGAATCTAAAATTCGTTTTTCGATATCAAAACTAACATCAAAGATATTAATGATTTAAGTTAGTAGTTTAGTACTGGAGAGATGTTCTGTCCCTTTTTAGCAAAACAGTTCTTTATATGTAGCCAGGATCTCCTTGTATGGCGCTACTACACAGTGACGCCATAATGTAATATTGCCTTTTCTTTTTATCGTCTGATTTTTGATTGTATGTAGCTATTTTATTTATCAACGAATTTTAATTCTGTTTTCACATTTGACCATCAATTTATGTCTATTTCTTAATTCTTAAGAAATGTATTTAATATTTGTTACTTGGAAACTACCGAATTATCTTGTGAAATTCAGTGATGTTATGCAAAATAATAAACCTTTCATTTTTCAAATAATAAACCTTGAATAATACAAGCTTCTTTGTGTCATCATTATCTAGAGTTGAGTTTGAGATAATTATATGTAAATATTAAAGTTAGTATATAACATTATGTTCGTCTTTATAAAATAATCATCATTTTAATATTTTTCGAAGCCTCGTCGTCGTTGGCCTTGTACCTACATCTTGACATATGATTTAAACAGCGTTGTGTTGGCATCTATCGCTCGGGGCTGAATAAGCCGATGAAAGAACGACAGGTTCTGCCGTACGTACGGCAGGTGAATTGCGGATCTATTGGAGCAGGAGTGAAAGAAAACATCGTGAGGAAACCTGCATGTCTGTGGAAATGAAAAGTTTCCGAAGGTATGTGAAATCCACCAATCAGCATTGGGCCCGCTCGGTGGATCATGACCCGTACCCCCTTGTGGAAGGGGAGGCCTGTGTCCCAACAGTGGGGTCATTAATAGGCTGCTGCTGCTGCTGATGATGATGGAGCAGGAGTAGCGAGGTGTCTGTGCCGGTTAGAGATCGCTTTAAGCGATAAGGCGTTGTACATATCGTGTTATTATTCCTGTAGTTTTTACTTTTCCTGATTTTGTGTACAATAAAGTGTTTCTATCTATCTATCTCGTTTGTCAGGTAACCACTCGAAGTCATGTGAAGTGTCATCGATCACCAGACACCTCCATGCGTCTCTATCCACGGCGAGATTCTCCCAGTGACTGGTATCAATCCCAAACGCAGCTAAGTCTCGTTTCGTTTTTTCGAAGGCTACAAAATTATAATTTAGTAGCCTGAAACGTTGGTTTACAAGGGTACCTTGTGATAACATTTTAATTAGATTTTTAATTAATAAATCAACAGACAACACGTCCTAAGCACGAGTGTGTACTTCGGAAGAACTGGAGCGTAAATGAACATTTTCCCACTCCTGTTATTCTATTTCATTTTTAAAAAGCTACGTTGGTACGTGCTTTTCATACCGACCTGAATATTACGAGTAGGGTTGCCAGATGAAAAATTTTCTTATAATTTTTGGGCGTGATAATTTATTGGCTTTATTTAAGTCATTTATTTTTTATTATAGTGTGTATAAAAAGTTACTTAATCTTTATTTTTATTTATTTACAATTGGTAAATAATAAATAAATGGAAAATCTTAACTGCCTAAAACCAAAAAGCTGATTTGTCTGGGCGACATTTAGATTTCTATATTTTACTTTATAAATACATTGATAGATGTCAGTTAGGTACGTATATAACAAAATATTCATAAAAATATCGTCAAACAAATAGTGTGTAAATGGAATAAATACAAATAATAAGAATCTGAAATAAAATTGAAAAATGTAGAATACAATACAATGTCAAAAATAAATTGAATAACTCTAAATTAAAAAATTAAGAAATCCCCGACGTACCACTGTGGAGATCCCCTTATTTTTTCCTGGTCTTCATCCGATCCTCAAGGTTTCAAATGTGGGAACGTCATCATAGTCATAAACATTTGAGCTCAAATTCGAATCACATAACTGTTACCGTTCCACAGATCCCATCTGACATCAAAGATACTCCAAGATCTTGGAAACCACTGATCCAATTTTTATCAGACCTAGGTAAGAACACTCTCGACAAAATTCGCTATTAAATTAAAAAACCCGAGCCCAAATCTTACCATCCGTTGTTAAGTTATGATGCCACAGACAGACAAACATGTTAAACTTATAACATCCCTCCCTCAATCGGTCGGGGGCTAAAAAATTTGCAGATGGTGAGTATAAGTTTTTATTACTCATTACTCAAGATTAATACATTTTTTGTCCCAATTGATGAACCATAATCCCTTACTAATCCCTGAAACTGAGAAAAATCTAGCAACCCTGATTATTACGGGCGGTACTCATTACGGGGACGCAAGGAAAGGAAAATTTCTTGGAAATTTGATGCCGTAAACGGTATTACTAGGTATCAAATCAACCTTATCGATATCATTTGTGGATTGTGCGTAACTACGTTCATACCGCTAATGTAATTACTTAATTTAAGCACAGAATTGTACGAATTCTATCAAATTTTATGTAATAGAGAGGTCAGGAAAATATATATATCACGCACACACACACACACACACACACACATACACACACACCTATACTTATAGTAAATACGTAAATACTAATATGTATTATATAATATATTATCCTATTATTATTCTCCTTTCTGTCCTTCTTATGTTGTTATTTAAAAAAAAATATTTAATGAGTGGAATCTGATTTGGCATACAAATATTTAAAGAACATTTACTATGTATAATTTATTACGCTGTAAGATTTCCTGCAAAACAAATAAAATAAATAAAAATAAATATTAAAAATAGTTTGGTTCATATTTCCTTTACGCTATCCTGTTGGCTACCTATATTAAAATTGGTCTTTTATATCGGGACAGAGCTCTCAGGGTAGCAGTGTAGCGATTGAGAACTTGTGTGTTACCCTATGAGGCTGGTATGTTTCTAACTCCATTAATAGGCAGAAGCCTTAAAAAAGTAATTTATTAAAAAAGAGATGTTGGTTGTTTAAGTAATGTTTCTTAACTTAACTAAACGTTCACTTTAAACTATCAATTTTTAATTTATTTTATAGCTCCATTATAATGTTTTAATATCTAGAACAGGAACAGTCAAATAGGGGACTACAGAAATTACGTTCGTGTCATGAGCATTAAATTAATTTTGTCACTTCGTCTTCTTTAACGCTTCGTCTGCTCTAAAGTAATGAGTACGTGATGCCAAGTTTGTTGTAAAGGTTCCTATGAAAAGAGCTGCACACGTCGTATGAAAAATAAAAATGGAAACACTAAACGGTCATGCTTTAGCTAATTTGATGCTTATTTTAGCAACAGTTCTTTTTTGGCAACGATCCGTACAATAGGAGGTCGAAAGCCATAATGTAGTATAATTATAATAATAACGATAGGGCGAAATATCCTCGCGAAGGACAGAACGCAGGTAAAAATCTTAGCTGTGAGCCCTAAGTCCTTAATGAGGAATAAAAGGAAGTTATCATCATTTTAGGTATCCTTAAGTTATTTAATATTGTCTTTGTCTCATTTACTTAGGTACTTACTTAAAATACATAAATAATTTGCGTATCAAGTGATGTATTCATCAAGGTTTTTCTCCAAGAATTGTGCTCTTCAATAATAGTACAGCACGTAGAGATAATCTCCACATCAATGAGCTAAACAGAAGAACGATGCAGTCAGGGATCGTGACTCGCCGACTGTGTCTGCGCAGGTGGTAGGGAAGGGAAGGAGGTCGTAGTCGATGGCCGGTGACGTCATAATATTCTATTATCATCATTACTACGAGTACCTACACTCAGGGTTAACACTCTTTTCTAATGTGAATCGCCGTTAGTAATACGGATGTGTTAGATGAAAATTATCATTACAAAGATCAAGTAGATAAAATGAGCAAATCGATGAAATAAACATGTTCTGTTTCTTTGTAAAAAGATATTTTTACCTAACGTAAGTAGTTACTATTTCAAAATTCATAAGACATAGCTATGAATTTTGGAATAGTAACTACTTACGGTAGGTAAAAGCATCTTTTTACAAAAAAACAGAACATGATTAATTTTAATTTACACTTAGCAGATTGAATTGGTTAAGTATGAGTTACCTAAGTAAATATAGGTACATACTAAGTACATAAACATTATTTAAAAGTTATAATAAAGTTAGTTGTTGCTTTTTCAATCATAAAGACGAAAGTATACCAAAAATAGAATCTATTATTACTTACTGATACTTTATTAACATAATATTTTATCGAATTTAGGTAGAGTTTATTTATACATTCTAGCCTGCTACTGAAAAACAATGTTCACTTCGGATTCGGAAGCAATGAATATTTAAAACAAATTAAGTATTTACCATCACTTCCCAAAACTTTTTTTTTTCCTTGAACAAAAAATTCCGAGCGCCATTCCGGCGATTATAAATTCTGAGAGGTGTTTTTCAGAAACACCCCCCGATGGCCGGTTTCGACGGTCAACAAAAAGAATATAAAACCCAGGTGGGAAAAAGTTAATGCTAAACGTTGCCAAGATAAATCCAAGTTATTCCGCCCAACCGGAAAGTTTTAATTGATGAACCTTGAGGAGGATTTAGGAGGTCAAAGGGGAGGGAGTTAATACGAACGGAGTTCATACCTCGTAAAAGTTTAGTTACGGCTATGTATTGATTAAAAATCGTTAGTAATTTACGCTGAAAATATAATTCAGGAGATTTTCATACTTCATTAATTCATGGAGTATAAAAGAACTGTAAATTAATTTAATGTAAGCACAATTAGGTTCAAGACAAACAGAAAGCCAGGAAATATACTTACAAAATAAACTTAATAATTAAAATATTAAGTTGTACAAAAAGTTGTATAAATATATTATATTACTGAATTCCTTTCATTCAACGGAACTTCTGGGTTTCCAAATAAAGCGTTTGGTATAGATAGGCAGCGTGATATTAAGTCCTTTCGGGTCATGTGATTATAGCATTATAGCACAGGTGGTGCTACGTGTGTGTGTGTCCGTGCCCTCCCCCCCCCCCCCCCCCCCTGCGTCGGCGACGGCGCGGACGCCGCAGGTTTTCGATTTAAAGCTCTGTGATTGGTTAAGTGGAGGCAATGTCATTGCTTCGAGGCAAATGGAGGTAATCAACGATATCAAAATATGCTGGTAATTTGATTTTTTGACATTTTATAATAAATACTAAAAAATACTAAATATCTCAAGCTCCGGTGCAACATTGGGAAATCACACTACACAATAAATGTTCCCATGCGGGAGGTCCGGGTTCGAAACCATGCCATGTACTAATAATGGGTTTTCCGCATTTTTTCGAAGACATATGTACTTTTACCGACTGCTCTAACGGTGAAGGAAAACATCGTGAGGAAACCTGCATGTCTGGAGAAATTAAATTTCCAAAGGCGTGTGAAATCCACCAATCAGCAATGGGCCCGCTCGGTGGATCATGGCCCAATTCGCCTTGTGCAAGGGGAGGCCTGTGCCCCAACAGTGGGGACATTAATAGGCTGTTGTTGATGATGATGATGATGATGAATACATTACTTTTACAGATGACCGTGACTCTTAAAAAGTGACAGTACTTTTACCAAAACCCCTTTATTCAGTATTATTCGTTTGCCATCGTCAAACGTAATTGTATCAAATAATTTATTTATTATTTTACACTTTTGTGTACAGGTGAGCTTAATGCCTTGCGGCATTCTCTGCCACCTGACCTTTGGGAATGCAGATATGTTAATATATATATGTAAATTTCATCTATAGAATGAGCTGATCAATTGAAAACAATTAACTTATCAGTTATCGAGTCCTCCAAAGTGCCAGCCCCGCATTTTCCTGAAACTAAAAGTGTTACCAAGCAATTTTGCAAAGTGTTACCGACAGATAGTTACTCGTACAGTTACAGGTGAGGTGACTCCCGCTAAACTTTTACCCGCTCCAAATTTGCCGACGTGTCTTTACCAGAACTTGTTCTGCTCTCCGCCATAATTCTAACTATCAATTAAAATGAGTTCGTGTTAAAGTTAGTTTTTCAGTTATTTCAGAACTTACATACGTAGTTAAGAGGCTGCGTTGAATCGCGTTATGACGATCAGTCAAAAGGCTGTATTTACATTTAGCGCGTGAAGAGCTTTTCTGATGAAATTGGTGTCGGTTTACTTTTTAGCTGATATCGATCTATTCTATTCAATTCAATCAGCTTACAGTAGATATTATACAGCAGAAATTAATAGAATTTTGACACACAAATATTTTATACATCTCATTAATTAGTCAATTAATAAATATTCAAACGTCGTACATAAATTATTAAATTAACAGTTCACTAGATAATTAATTCATTTGAACACTTGATTACGTCTACGATGCCACTTATTCTAAAACACTTAAATTTAGTAAATATTGTTCATACTATCGATTAATTAATCGTATTTGTGAGTTTTTGTGACTCAATTAAATCCAGAAATATATTTTTAATTCTGCAGATTTTGTTTAACCAAAAATGTACCTACTTATTTACAAATAATACCTCCAAATACACCGACAGCGGTAAACATATTTCAGGCCTAAACCGTTATTAATCCAATGTTAAGTCAATTAGGCGCCGAGTCCCTTATTAAGGGCGGATATAGGAGGATATAAGTGCTTCAGGGCGCGTTGGGTCGGAAACTAAAATCGCGGCACGGTTAGCACCCGTGGTCTAATGGGCTCCGGCATAACGAGAGGGTTAGGAGTACTCTCCAGATCCGACCGATCTTCGAACGAACGAGTTGTGTATGTCAAGGGTCTTATGAGATCGTTCTTCGGATGTTATATGATTTTCGGCGTCGGCACTGAAAGGGTTAATCCGGATTTCGTTGTGTTTATTATTGGATTTATTTTGTGTGCTGATTTTCTTTTTGTGTACGGTGTTGCTGAGAGTGTTACGTGTATTTACTGTCTGTTTTAATATTAATGTATATATTATATTTGTCGTAGATGCATAGCGTAATGGCGAGTTTTACGAAGTGCTAATAATATTAGACAGATACTGTAGTGGTCGAATTCTATCTGTCTAAGATTATTAGCCACTTTGTGAAGTGCGGATCGTTAATTCGCACATAGGGTAATGATATTGAATCTCATGTGGATTTTAATTACTCTTCTATGAAACTAGCACCATCTGGTAGTTTCCCCTTATTTGATTAGAAATGCTATACGTACGTACATGTATATTATCGATGCCTCATGTCGCTACTTCGTAGACCTTCATTAAAATTAATATTAAATGAGATTTATAGCACTTAATTCTACAAAATTTATTTTATTTGATTTTATTTTCAAACAAATTCACCGCGACCGGTTATTTACTAAATATTTACTAACTATATTATACCATTACGCTATGTACTAACTAGAAATCTGCATTTCACGAAGTGTCTAAAAATCTTAGACAGATAGTGTAAAACTCGACTTTTACAAGAATCTGTTTAACTTTATTAGCGCTTCGTGAAATGACTACGCACTTGCTGAAATGCGCCATTACGCTATGTGGCTACGACATATTAATTACATGTTTCTTATCCCGATAAGTATTGAAAAGGACATTGACCGGCTGGAGAGTGTCCAGAGAAGAGCCACCAAGCTCCCTTACTGCCTGCGCAAAATTACATATGAGGAGAGACTACACATTCTTGAGCTGCCGACGCTACAGGCACGGCGTACCCGAGGCGAACTAATCTAAGCAAACAAAATCTTATCCAATAAGTATAACTGCCCGGACTTGCCCAGACTCTTCAATGTGAATACTACACACAGAGCCCGGCACAATAATGACTTGCAACTGAAGACTACTCGTTCAAACACCTTGGTCGGCCATAACTCTCTCAATAACAGAGTCGTGAGAACATGAAACAAGCTACCGCAAGAAGTCGTGGATGCATCTTCAGGCAACGGTTTCAAAAATAGATTAGATAGGTTTTTAAATAGTGCATAAGTAGTGGCGGACTTAATTAACTATGAACAATGACTAAGTGCTATAAGTGAATGAACACCAGCTTAGATATGGGCGCATCAGCTTAATGCTGCCTGCTCATTAATAAATAATAATAATAAATAGTTACCTCCATCAAAAATAGTATCATCAAAGTATTATTCCCTTTATTTTTAAAAGTACAGAATCTACTCATCTACCATCAAGCTTCCTCAACTATTTGAGCTTTTTATCGCCTCGAAAGCAAAAGCACTAAGCTGTATTTTCTTTTGTTGACAGAATCTGAACGACGGCGATTTAAATAAGAAGGTAAGTAACTTTCATAAACATGATCGCGGGAAAAATACGTCATCATTCTAATGGAAAAGAAAAACGTATCGGGAGCAAAATACCATTAAACATTTTCAATAAAAGGCCGGTTGATGTCATTTTCTTTTAGTCATTAATTCAGCTATTGTAAGTCACGGCGACCGATAGCCTACGAATTCAATCAATAGACTCAAACGCGGAGTTCGTTTTGAAAAGTGGGGGTCAGAAAACCGGGACCCTAAAGTCATTATTCCGGACATTATTACGATAGTATTGTGTCTAATGGAGGTCTATTCGATGGGAATCGCAGATAAAATTAATGGAACTATCCAATGTACCTAACTTACCGATTACGAACCTATATCTATCATTAATCGTAAGCAAATGGGTCATTTACGTTACTCTGAAATAATACATATTACGCGATGGGCATGGAATTCCTGATGCATAAATTATAGACAAGGAATGATGAATGAATGGTGATTTTTTTTTCACGAGTGGAATTCGAACCCGTGACTAGCCTTTCCGGGGCCTGCTCTTTTCCAAATGATCTACAGCTAGCAGTCCGATAACTAGAAACTTGAAATTTTCACTGCAAGCGTCTTAGGGACAAGAGCGTATCTAACGTTGCAGATAGAATGCATGATATTTTCTGCACTTTTCTGGATTTGAATTTCTGCTTCGCATGGTGTACTTGCTAAATATTTTTTTTTAATATAAATACCTTCACGCTATGTACTTTGCGGGTATAGGAGCATAGACAATGGAGCGCAATGAATCTCTCTTGGCACACCGAAATGTTGAATGTAGAAAATAAAATAAAGGCTGTGCAGATAATAAACACGAATAGAAAATAGAGTTACATATCGCAGAACGTATATCGGATGAATCACGTAACGATTCAAATTTACCAAATGTGCTGTCCATTTTAAATTTAGATCACTAATCCGATTGGTTCGTTGCAAGGTCAGCGGCCTCAGGATGTCAGTACTTATTCTATTTACTATACCAAGTAATGTTATTGCTTTTAAATTTTGTATCATAGTAAGAAATAATGAGAGTTGTATTTGTATAATTTCTTTCACTTTACTATAAACTTTATACTTTAAGTACACAGAGTTTATCACAATTAACAAATGAAATTTTATGTACATATGGATAGCTTATATCTAAAGAAATACTTCTTCTAGCCAGACCTGTGTGGCACAGATAGAACATAGTAAGTAGCATTATTTTCGGCAAATGAATGTAATATAATTTAGCCGTCTACGAGGAATACCAGCATCAAGACAAGACTTCTGTTGTCGGTATATATGCCCTTGGGGAATCTATTAAAAATTTGATAAAACCTAATGAATTTGACAAAAATCGAAAAATAATGATAGAATAATAAATTCTACATAAATTGACAAATTCTCGAATTTACTCATTTTATTCGCTTTTGTCGAATTTATCCGAATGTTTAAATTTTTCGGAATTTACTCGATTTTTCAGTTTTTTTTTAAATTTTTCGATTCGATTTTATCGAATTTCTTTTATGTTTGCCGAATTTGTCAGAATTTTTAAATATTTGATGATTTTATTCATTTATTTCAATTTTTGTCGAATTTGTTCAATTTTATCCGAATTATCCATTTTTGTCGATTTTTTTCCGAATTTTTCAAATTTTGTCGAATTTATCAAGTACAATGTACTATTATTTTTCTTCTAAACTGCATCTATCCGATCGGCAATTTAGTCAACTGGGCATCTAAACACACTGGGGCATCAATCCTGACAAAATAAGGTTTTTTTAAATGATTATAAAACTGATTATTCATTTTATTTAACAAAATGTGTTTATTAATAATGAAAGTAGAAAGACCGAACAGTATAAACATATACTCAGCAGGTTTCCAACTATTATAGTTTAAAGACCACAGAGGGATTTCAAAAAGTGAAACCATCCTGGACTTATCCTACTTACAATATTTTTTTCTTACTTAGAGAAAGTTGGTAACTTCGCTTAGCAGGACGACTGTAAAAACTTCGGAACCGTGCAATCATAAATTTTTTTATTATTTTTTACAAATAATAAACGATATTTTTAATTACGACTAAACCTGTGTTTGACCACAATTTCACCTGGTAGTAAGTGACGATGAGATCGAAGATTGGGCACAAGGGCTTAGTAAGTACTGGCTCTTCTTTAACACTGTCGAAACACATCAACGCCGAAGAAAATATATTTGACGACAGACTTTGTAATGTAATGTAATGTAATAACGGGCTGATTTTCGCAACTCGACGTCTTAAGCGCCTATTTTGCGTGTGGTGGAAACTACTACTCATCGAGCCACCCCAACTTCGCCAGAAAGTCCAGCAGTCCTTTGATGTCCTGTAGGACTTCGGGAAGTGATCCTGGGGTGCCAAGGCTTCCCGCCCGGTAGGTGGTCACCTCACTGCACTCCAAAAGCACGTGGGCGACCGTCTCCTCTGCCTCCATGTAAGCTCTGCACAAGGGGCTGTCTGTGATGCCTATATTAAAGAGGGGTCTATTAAGTGGACTGTGTCCGGTTATTATCCCGGTTGCCTTCCGCAATTTGACTCTGATGAGCCGCAGGAGCTGTCTGGTGAGTCTCGGATCAGCCTTCGGCAAGGCTTCTCGAAACTGCCTGCAGTCCACGACCTTGGCCCAGACAGACTTTACATATATTTTTGATGATTGCATGAATCGACGAGTCACATAGCGTTAGTAAAATCAGTGCAGTAGAGCAATCTAGCCACAAACGGTCTCAGTGAGAACGGGAACCGTTGCTGCAACTACTAACTAGTCGCGGTCTCTGGCAATCGCAACGCGATTAACAACCAAGCGCTTGATAGCGGTGCTTCCGACGTGTGGGGATTCGCCAATATATTCTGAACTATCAATTTGCCTCAAACACTTCCAAGAACTGACACTTAGCTCACTTGCTGGAGCTTTATTTTAAGTGGTGTGTTTAATTTGAGATCTGTTAGGAACGTTATATTGAACCGCAACGGCCTTCGTGTAATTTTACTGATTGTTGTGTCGTTGCTGATATCCGCAACACCGTATATATCAAACCGATCAGTATTTTTCTCGTTCATTCATTCATCTTCAATGTCACTATTTTGTATTATGTGCATTTTATCACTACTTTCTAATTTACCGTCATTCACTTTACATTTTAAACAAACAATGTAGACATATTTTTTTCAAAATCTTTAAGAATTCTTGCAATTCGCCTAAAGAATATTTGTCATTCGAAATACTGTTGTCAGTCGTTTGATGTCTGTAAATACAAATACCAATTTAGGTACACGGTTGAAAGATAAGACCTGAAAGGCTGGCAAAGAGACCACTAGCCTAAGACCCTTCAGTGTGATCAAAGCCTCTGACATACCTGTGATTCAAAGTTAATAGCCACGTTTTCAGCAATCTAGAATGAAGTTCTTACTGCAAATTACTATTCATTAAATCATCACTTAAAATCATTATCAAAAGCCACGTTATATTCCGTAAATGGCTCATTACTAATGCTACGGCCATTGATTGAGGCAGTCGTTTATTACGATTTTTATTCGCAAAGTGCCCATAACCTTTGATAATTTATGCCATTCTGTGCGTAACGACCCAAATATCGCTCCCTTGCGTGCGATTCACACTGGAGTTTGTACTGTACGAAAGAACATTATTTGTGGTGAACTACTATTATTTGTCTTCTTTCCAAACTTCGTAAGTTAGTACTTACTTTTAAGGCGAACGAAACCAAGCAAGCAAAATTCGCCCGAATTTAAGTTTCCGGACTAGTCCGAAAAAGTATTCCAGATTGGTGCTTAAAAAAGGAAAGAGATGAGAATATCAGCTTTGATGAAAACTGCATATTCCGGATTAAAGTATTTTAAGACCACGACATGCCAGAATAAACTTTATAGCTTTTACGTTTATGCATATGATACGTGTATAGCACTTTAACCTCTGCTGTTACTTATAGCTTAGTCATAGTCGTGAAATATTTTTTTTTAGTTTGAACAAAAAAACGTAAATTAGCCAAGAGGTCGTTTTTTTTTAAATATGTCTGACAGGTAAAGGCTGAATGAGGTAATATCCGCAATCAGCCTCATCTGCTATAGACAGACGAGTCATGACCTTGGCTGGAGAAGACGCCAGTGCGTGATGCACGACCGAAGTACCGCACGATCAGAATAGTGCGGGAGCTCAAAGTGTTACGAAGCGTATTGTAGCTTTGATAATAGTTGACTTATTATTAGGTACAGTGACTTCAAATTGCAATGCCAATTTTATTGTGAGGATTAGTTTCGATTATGGTTTCTGATAAGTAACCAAAATTAACCAAAAATACTATACTAAAAATCAGTAAAAAAAACCACTTAAATTGATACCTATACTTATTTAAAATTGATTTATGTTCTTTCTCAGTTATTACTTTTCAATCAGATCTTACTGAGAGGTCAGTTCTCGCCATATCAATAATATGAAATCTCGCATCATTATTGCCATTATTTGTAGAAGTTAATTCACTGGTTAAGCTCCTGGTCCACAATTCGAATTCGATTAGAATAACTTTCAGTGAGAAGATTTTAATGGAATTATATATTGATCACCTCAATGTCGCTCACATCCAGGTTATGTAAACTAGAATATCAAAGTTATCTAAATTATCTATTTAGATCTTACGTGGGAAAATAATCCAACATTGAAAAAAAAACCATAATTGGAGTAAGAACACAAAATATGTGTCAAAACAAAAAGCTGGTTGAACCATAGAGCTCAAATTTTCTTTTTCAGAGTCACAGTAACAGAACAACTTATGTTCTTCGACTTTTTATTTTTTCTGATACCCATACAAAATTATCGTGATTGATACGAGTAATATCGCTTTTGTGACAATTTCTACAATATATATTCTGAATCTTTTGTCAAAATAATGTCTTTTTATAGCACTACCTCCAAAAATTGGCCAAGTCCTAAAAACTTGCCAGCCCATTTTATTGACTGTCCAACTTTTGAATATAATGGTTTAGAACAAAAATTTCAATTAAAGAAATAGTCACACATGCCCAAATAAAACAAGGCAAAGTTACACTCTAAGTGTGAATAGAATTTACGATGACAGGTCAAGAATTTATACGAAGCGTTTAATATTTCACAGTGCACCAAGAAAGACGACTTTCTGGAGCCTTAAGGGGAATCTAGTTATTATAAAGTAAAGTAAAAGTAAAGTAAAATACACTTTAATGCACAAATAAAAAATAAAAAAACAAACATGAGATAGAAAAGGAAATAGTGAAGATATCTATAGATACAAGTATACTTACCACAAACCTTTAGCTTTTTTTTTTATGTATAACTAAACCCGCATTTGACCTCGATCTCGCCTGATGGTAAGCGACGATGAGGTCGACGATGGAGCATGCGGGTCCAGTAAATGCCTATTCACTCTGGCCTTGAAGATCCCAAGGTTGTAGGTTTCGGGAAATACAGACGCCGGCAGGCTGTTCCATTCCTTAGCCGTTCGCATAATGAACGAAGAAGCAAATCGCTTCGTACGAGCAGATGGGATATCAACAACATAAGGATGGAACCCCCCCCCCCCCCCCCCCGCCTGGTAGTCCGAAGGCGGAATGGAGATGCTGGAATTAGGTCGTGCAATTCCGATGCGCACTCTCCGAAATGTATCCTATAAAATACCGATAGACAGGCAACCTTGCGCCGATGTTCCAGACTTTGCAGTCTAGCCTCCACCAGCGATTCGTCACCTATAAGGCGCATTTTAGTAGGTATTAATTTTTGCATGAATCATATGATTCTATAGACGTAGGTACATAGACGTGCCCAACTTCTCCCAGGTATAGCCCAAAAACCAGAAACCTTGATCTTGCTTTGATTTGCCCCAAGATTCCCATGAAAACTTATGAGTGGCGCATAGGATTTTAATATTATTATATTTAGTTAGGTACTGAAATAGTTCAATAAAATTTCCGGATGAACAGATGATACCTTTTGGGTATGTAGTTTATGGCTTTTTAATGACGCCATAAACTGAAAGATAGAGCTTAATTTCGTCGTAATAATTTGTAAGTACCTAAAGCTTGTACAACTATATTACAACGATTACGTTTGTCAAAACCAAATAAGTATTACAGTATTATTACTTATTTATTACTTAATTAACTAAATAACAAACGTACACGTGTAAATTATAACAATCCTCGGTCGGTCGAGGGTTAAAAAAGATTTGTCTCCACTACAACCTCATTTCAAAGCTGCGTCTCTAAATCCTTAATATCAATAATTTAATTCTACCTTTACATCACTCAGGAGCTTTGATAATTGTTTCAGGCTCGTCCGAAAGTTTCTCTTGGGAGGTGACAGAAAATTCGCCCTATACTAGCCACAAAATAGATAACTAAAGGTAACAGAAAAGAAGCTCCAGATTTCTGGCTTGAGGCACTCACACAATCGCACACCGCGAGCCTTCGTTTATATACGTTGCTTACAAGGATCGGAAGGGCAGGAATATCTTTAACGGTCCCGGAACCTGATTCCCTGTTTTACAACGTCTTTTCCAATTAGGTAGCGACTACGTTTCTTTATAGATCCGACTTTAACTACAAATCGTATTCTACTAACACCATCCTATCGATCGTTGACTTGACCAAAACGTAACGTTATTAGAACGGTTCGTGACTAGTGGCATACGAAAAACTTCAAGTCGCTGCAATTTAGTTTATATTGAGAGAATCGGTCCCCAGTTCAATGGAGCACCGCGCTGCAAGTAGACGATGCGCGGTATGCGATTGTGTGAATCCCTCGCGTCAGACCCTACAATAGTGAGCTTATTTTGTGTTATCTATTTTGTGATAGATCGCAGCAAGGTTAGTTTCAGCTGTCAAGTTAACGAGGGTCGCCTGGAAGCCCTGAAACGTTAAATTTCGACAGGCCACATTCGAATTTAGGTGAGGCATTTGCATAGTTTATGCCATTGTATAATTTAATTGATTTAGCCTGTTTTGTACTGAGCAATAATACGTAGGTTGTTGATTTATGCCATAGTTGTTTTAGGGTCACGATCTTTGAATGAAAAGTTTTGATACTGAATTACAATACATGACGGAGAAATGTCGTTAATAAATATATACTTTATTCAAAATGAGGTAATACTAAAACAACACTAAAATACATACTTAAGCTAAAATTACAAAATACTTAACTATTTTACAAGTAAATGACCTGGTCCAGGTCGCTCCCTGCGGGGAGTGTCCCGAGGAGGCTGGCGGCGTTGTCCCGCTGTACAGCGAGGCTTATACGCTGAGCAAAGTAAAGGCCAGCCTTCTGGTCGCGGGATGTCTCTACTAGATAGTATATTGTATCTACCTATTTTAGACTTTAAATGTCATGAATTGCACATCTTCTAACTAAAAAAAATATTTATCAGAATTTGTTTACAAATGCCAGAGATATCAGGTAACATACAGATCCAATTGAGAACCAAAAGTCGGAAGTAAGTCGAAGTCGGTTAACAAATTAAAGTAATTTATTGAAATCGGTTTCATATTAAAAATTTATCTTTACAAAATGACAATAAATGTCTACCTATTAAATATTATCGAATGGAATTTAACCGTAAACGTCCAAATTTGAAAATAATTGCTTTTCATATAGATAGAGGCGGTGTTCGTACCCGTACAGCGAATGTAGAGGCTCAATTAAGGCTCTGCCTGACGTCACAATGGCAATTCGTTGTGGCAAAGTTGTGGTCTCATTAAACGCCGGGATCCTCTCTCGTCATTGCCTACCGGGAATGTCGAATTTTCGAGTACGTCCAGAATGGTAATGGGTGTGACGACGAATTTTAACTGTGAAGTTATACATAGAGTTGCAATGCAAGTTGCAACATGCGGTATAACTGAATCATTAATATTAAAGTCACTAAGTGGTAAACCCATTGTTGATAGTGATGATATTAATATTGATCAGTAGTGGGATATCATCATTGTGGTACAGTCAATTATACATTTCCTTGGTTATAACTACGTTCAAGAGGATGGTGTTCACGAATGTTCTCGTAATATATTGACAGAGTCCTCCATAGCTAACTCTGTAGAACCATAAACATATAAATATAGAGAGATATAGATAGATATAAAACAGATATTAAGACAGAAACAGAGAAGAGACCCAGATAGAAAGCAGAGAAAAGGATAGACAGAGCTATTCAAAGTTAGCGTTGGAGGAACTGCATATAGGCACTTATCATCACATAATAATATTGTTAATTTGGTATTTGACTAATTTATTTGTTCCCTCAATCAACTGAAATGGATATCCTGAAGAAGGATCTAAAATTTGATTTTCGATATCTCAACTAACATCAGAGATATTAATGATTTAAGTTAGTACAGGATAGATGCTCTGTCCCTTTTTAGCAAAACAGTTCTTTTCAAGCAGATCCTGGCTACATAAGCCAGGATCTGCTTGTGACGTCGTGATGTAATATTGCCGTTTCTTTCTATCGTCTGATTTTTTATTCCATGTAGCTATTTTACTTTTCAACGAATTTTAATTTTGTTATCACATTTGACCATCAATTTGTCTATTTCTTAATTTTTAAGAAATGCATTTAATATTTGTTACTTAGAAACTACCGAAACCAAAACCAAAATAATGACTAACATTTTCACTGCCGATAAATGCCAGCTTCCTGTTGAAGTGGTCGACCATTACATATACTTAGGTCACAAAATAACCCTGGGTCTTGACAACCAAACAGCAGAAGTAGATCGCAGAATAGCACAGTCCTGGTCCGCCTTTGGAGCTAATGCTAACATTATGCGCTCAAAAACCATCCCCCAACATCTAAAGAGCAAAGTATTCGAGCAGTGTGTCTCGCCAGTTTTTACGTATGGAATGGAAACTACCACGTTGACAAAGAAGTCCGCTGAGAAGCTTAGAGTGACACAAAGAGCGATGGAAAGGGCGATGCTCGGTGTAACACAGCTAGACCACAAACGGAACGAGTGGATCAGACAAAGGACGAAGCTTAGAGACGTGGTAGACCTCATCGAAAGCCGGAAATGGAGATGGGCGGGACACATTGCACGGATGGATAGGGACCGGTGGACCAGAAGAACGCTTGAGTGGAGACCACGGCAAAACACGCGGGGACAAGGTCGCCCACCTATGAGATGGGTGGACGACATTCGGGGAATAGCGGGCCACAACTGGATGCGCACCGCCTGCGACCGTCGGAAGTGGAAGAAGTTGGAGGAGGCCTATGTCCGATGGCGGACCACACGTGGCTGAGATAGAGATAGAGAAACTACCGAATTATTTTGAATGATGGTTGAGGATGAAGCAGCTTAAAAGGATGGAAGGGTAACTGAAGATTACATATCGATATAATGATTGGTATTTTTTTTAAAATTCAATAAGCAAGTTACTTGATTCCACTTTATAAGATAATTCTGTATAGAAGAGCCAATTAAGTAAGTAAGTAATTGGTTTTTCACTTGAACCGGATGCCTCTTCAAGTTAAACCGAAGCTGCTTTGCGGTGTTTATTATACAATTGTTTGTGAGGTTAAATGTTGAGCAACAGGCGGATGAAAATAGGAAAATGAAGCAAGTCTTTTAATTTAATTCAAGCGCGATTCAAACATTTGCTTGTTGAATATTGGAACATCTCATTATTATTAAAAATATACACATTTTCGTGACTAAGACATCCAATCTAAAATCAATCTATTCCAGGGTAATGCGGGGTATTCCATAAAGTATATGGATCAAAGGAAATAGAGTGATAGCTGAGGTGATGTTTACTAGTCAATATATTGATACCTGTACTGCAACACAGGTTTACCTAGTGTAGGTTCGGCAGCCTCATCTTGTGTTTATGTGGCATACATCATAATGTATGTGTGATTGTCAACAAAATTAATATCTATCTCCTAAGATACTACAACTACTACTGGTACTTACTTCTGTTTTCGTTCCCTCAAATAAATATTTTATTTATTATTATTATGTACAGGGTGGACCAAAAGTCCGTTAACATTTAAAATGGTTATAAAAAATACAAATGCTACTTTAGTGAAAAACTGTTTATTTAATAATAAAGTAGACAAATTAGGATTTCACTTTTTAAAAATAACATCATTCAAATGTGACCCTTGTTCATCCTGGCACACCTGTAACCGGGAACGGAAATTTTGCATGACCGCCCGACAAGTGGTTGGTGAAATGTTCTGCATTTCCTCGCGTATATTTTCTTTTAATTCCTCAATAGACACTGGGTTGCTGATGTAAACTTTACTTTTGAGATATCCCCAAAGGTAAAAGTCCATTGGAGTAAAATCCGGGCTGCGGGGTGGCCAGTGAATGTCACCTCTTTTGGATATGACTTTTTGGCCAAAAATTTCACGAAGTGCTGCTATAGAGTCATTGGAGGTGTGACATGTTGCCCCATCTTGTTGGAACTAAGAGCTTCGATTAAAGCCTGAGAAGTCCTGTAATGCTGGAGCAAAAAAATTTTGTAGCATCACAATGTATCGCTCTGTATTAACGGTGACGGCGCGGTTTCTCTGATCTTCATAAAAATATGGACCAATGATTCCGCTGGCTGACAATGCGGCCCATACAGTAACCTTGGGCGAGTGTAAAGGTTTTTGGTGCTTCAAGTCCGGGTTAGTGTCACTCCAGTATCTGCAATTTTGTCGATTGACATGTCTATTTAGGTGGAAGTGTGCCTCGTCTGAGAAAAAGATGTTATTGAAGCTCGTAAACCTCTCAAGCACTTCGTTAGCAAACTGCAGTCTCTGAGCAGGGTCATTTGGCTTTAAAGCCTGTACAATTTGAATTTTGTAAGGATGTAAATGTAAATCTTTGTGTAGAATGCGATTTAGAGATGTTCTGGGCACATCTAAAGCACTAGACCGCTTTCGAGTAGAGAGACCAGGTTGTTCTCGAACAGACGCTCGTACACGCTCTATGTTTACTGGATCGCGCGATGTCCTAGGTCGGCCGGATCGTGGTTGACTTAAAGTTGAACCTGTTGTTTCGAACTTCTGTACCCATTTTTTAATCGTTTGAATTGTTGGTGCTTGATTTCTGTTCCGTATATTGTAATGATTACAAAATTTCCGTTTAGCTTCGGTCGTAGAATCGTTGTTTCGATAGTACTCGCGTACGCAAAATGCGCGTTGCGCTCCGCTGAATGACGCCATGGTACTAAATCCCTATTAGTAGCTCTCGCTTGTAGTAACACCCCCCGCGCCAATACCCCGCCCGCGCCGACGCAGCGACCTATTCAAATGTTAACGGACTTTTGGTCCACCCTGTATATAGGGTCCAGAAAAGCATAGAGGACAAATTATATTGCCGAGAAGGAAAAACAGGTTCAAGTAGCAGAGTGGTTCTTCAGTGGAAAAGTTACAAAACTACCTCCTTTATATTTATAGTTTTAGTTTTCAGTATGGTTTAAAATGTTCATGAACTAAAAATAAACGCACTATCTTCTGCATTAGACTGCATTAGACCAAAAAATACTCTCCTCTACCACCCTCAACTTCTTTTTAATACCTATACTTATTATATATTTGCTGTTTATATCATCTTCAAAGATTGCGGTATCACCTTCATCATCATCATCCGCAACCCATATCTTCCCACTGCTGGGTATAAGCCACCTCTCTTATTTGCCACCCTTTACGGTCTTGTGCTAGTCGCATCCAGGTCTGTCGTAATATCATCTGACCACCTGGCTACTGGACGACCTCGTTTTCCAATCTTTGGCCACCATTCTGTGAGGGCTTTAGTCTACCTGCCCTCACCACGCCTAGCCATGGGTCACGGGTAGCAACACGCTTTCCGACGTCTTAGACTTTGGTTCGACGTCTGATCTCAGTGTTACGGATCTTGTCCATGAGGTTACTGTCTAACATGGCCCGCTCCATAGCCCTTTGTGCCACCCTGATCTTTTGCACAGCTTCTTTTGTGAGCGTCCATGTTTCGGCACCGTAAGTCATTGTGGGCAGATCACATTGGTATCGCCTTACTGTATACCAATTCCACTTATATAAATAACAGCAACAAAGGAATTCATAGGTACCTAGGTAGGTAAATAGCTATCCATTTCAGGAAAATATTTGTAAATATTTTACCTTACTGTCGAGTTTCTTTGTACAGTAAGAAGAGATATTTCAGGAATGTGAATGAAGGCTGGGAGTCCTATTTTTAATGGTGCTCCAGGTTAGAATTGCAAGTACCCTACCTATTTAATCATGCATTTTCTTAAAAATATACCTTTAAAAGGGTTTTTTCCGATTTCGCTTTTTTATACTGTCCTTAGAATTTAACCCTAAAACGATTTCGACGCCCGCGCCGGTGATAACATTTTCAGTACAGTAACACTTCTTATGCTAAAAACGCCTACAATGTCTAAAGCAAAAGAAAAGATACTTCACAATAATTCCAATTTGATTTCAATCTTCAATCAATTTGGAACTTAATTGAATTTTGTTAAAGCTACCCTTATGGATATAAAGAAGCCCCTGTTGATGAAATTAAGTGAATTTTTGCTGAACAAGTCGTGATTATGCCAAGGACGATCGTCGGCCCGATGTAGTCTGGGTTATATCGCAGGTACGAAACGAGTTCGTGTTTCAATAATAA
Organism: Hofmannophila pseudospretella; assembly: GCA_947369225.1. NCBI lineage: Eukaryota > Metazoa > Arthropoda > Insecta > Lepidoptera > Oecophoridae > Hofmannophila > Hofmannophila pseudospretella. The sequence continues at coordinate 4,697,754 of OX376324.1, forward strand.
TCTAATTATACACTGGCTGCAGATAAAAATAGACAATTTAGATAGAGAAATAAATCTTGAGTAACCAAGTTAAAGATGAACTTCAAAGGGTTACTTTTGAGAATTCTAATTAGAAGTTGACTAATTTGCTGAGGGTTTCATGCTCTTCCGTTCGCGAAAATTGATCTTTGATTTTAGATGCCCGTCGATATTATATTTCTGACCAATTTTAAGTTATCTGCGTTTAAAAATGTTTATTAATAGCAATTCTGTTCGTTAAGAATTCCCAGGTCCTTCTTCTTCTTCGTTTGCTTAGTTCAAATATTATGCCTCGCCCAAACTAGGGACACTATGTCGGGTACATTAACTACGACATTTGTGGACACAACTCAACAGCACAAATATAGGAAATCGCACATGCAATGACTGTCCTCACAGCATATCACGCGACTTGTCCCATAGTCACAGACCTTTAGAGTGGAGGAAGTATAAGTCCCAAGTTTTTGTTTCACGTACATTTCCTAGCCGCGCGGCGTGACGCAGCAAAATGGAAAGAAGAGGAAAGAAAGTAATTTAAGCTGTGTCATCCCCAGTCGCCGCGCCGGCGACCACCTTCATCGCGAATACATTAAATACGTACCTCGGGTACGTGACTACGGACATAGTAAAATAAAGCTACGGACTCTCCTCGTAGAAGTTAGAATTTCGAATTTAATTTTTATTATTAACCCCCGACCGATCGACTGAGGGCGTGTTATAAGTTTGACATGTTTGTCTGTCGGTCTGTTTGTCTATATAACAACGGATGGTCTGATTTGGATCTGGTTTTTTTTTATTTAATAGAGAATTTTGTCGAGAGTGTTCTGATAAAAATTGGACCAGTGGTCTCCAGGATCTTGGAGCATCTTTGATGTCAGATGGGATCTCTGGAACATTACGGTTCGAATTTGAGCTCAAATATTCCGGGTCGTGGTGCATTTTTGACATATGAAACCTTAAGTATATGATGATGACCAAGAAAAAGTAAGTGAACTTTAATTTCACAATATGAAACTTGAAGAGTTGGAAGATTATCAGCCCGCCGAAACTATAATAGTTAGAGGGGGTCTTCTTGAACTAAAGTTGTAGGGAATCCTGAGACATTACAAGAGAATATATTTTTTTTAAATGTCGGCCATTTTATGATAGCCATGGCGAGACCGAAGGCCAAGCTTCGCGTAGGGCGAAGCCCGGAGCGTTCTTTCGCTTTCAGGCGCCGCAGGTCTAACCTGTTGAATATTCTTAGCCATATCAGATGATAAGTGGGAACTACCTATGATGAAGGTGGTTCCTCTGTCTACTCCCTCGGGGATTATGGACGTGAGAGATATTTTATGTTATGCTTATTTTATGATTACATTCCATAATCACCACCCCAGGTCCATTGATTGGTATTTTAGACGGGTTGTACAAAAGCGAATCAGCAAAAGTTTTTATTTCTACCTTGGGTATATTTTCCAGAACAATTCATTTTCCGCTTCGCGCAACTCATAAAATCAGTTTCTCACGCATTGTCTGTCATTACGCCGATTTGATTCAGTTATCGTTTGTGTTCATAACTCTTGGTCTCTAATTGTAATTAATTTGTTTTGCTTCTAATGATGTAATTAACTGTTCATTTGTCATTTAGTGACAAGTAACATTGTTGTATTGCAGACAAAACGGTATTCGATTAGTTTGTATCACATAGGTTCTTACTGTTCTCCTCTATAAAATAATCATAATTATGTCATAGCAACGTTACTACTTGGTATCCATAAGCCCCGATATCATAGTTAAAAAAATAATTAAAAATTATCCGACTCTACTGAAATGGCGCTCTTTTGTGTTATTTTGTTGATCGCCAACTTCAGTAGAGTCGGTTATACTTTTTTAATTTAATTTTTAATTTACGCCGTGTAATATTTAGTGGATGAAATCAATAATTTCACTAAAACAAAAACACATAATTTCGAAAACTTTGAAAGGTGATTTTTCCCACTTAATATGAATTTGATGCGATAAAATACAGGTCGGTTATTTTTCAATGCTCTGCAATATATCTTAAAATGAATTAAATAAGAGCCGGACACTTGGGGTACTTTCCTTGTCAGTAGTTTGACTTATTAAGCTTGAAATCATACTACTATCTTTTAACATACCTATTAATGCAGCTGACGATATTCGTTATCAGTTGCATTAAACACCTCGGGATTTCCACCTCTATGAAAATATTGTACTCTATCTCTTTATACGTATAGTACCTACTTTTTAAAAAAATTTCTTTATTAGGCAAAGAAACAAATGCATAACTAACTTAAGTTATACAGTTACATATGACTTTATTGTTAACTTCAACAGGCTAAAAAGACCTTTTAGAGTTATTTACATAATTAATAAATGCTCATTACATCTTGAGATGTGTCAAAGTTAAGTATAGTACCTACTAGTACCTACCATAAAGAAAAGGCATTATACTAGATTACTAAGTGCTTATAATATATAAAAGAATCGTACGACGCACGGTACAAACATCTAACAGTAGTCTAAAGACAGGTTCCCAGAAATGTGAACATTTTCATATTATAATACTTAAAAATGTTACTCGTATTTCATCGGCTTCATCGCGTACGAGAATAAAAGAATACAAACGGAAATTCTTAGAGCAAAATGCTCGGATTTCTTATTTGAATCGCAAATTAATTGGCGTTTGATTACTGTATATATAAACATCATCGCGTGCTGCCATTTCCATTCATTGATTACTTGATGATCGAGAGACTGATTAATCAATTAACGAAGATTCACACAGATCTTTATTACACCTTTACGAGTATTTAGCACATAATACTTACATGCGATTTTAGAAGGGTAGCGGAGCCGAATTTTGACACGTGCCTCAACGGAAAAGAGCCTTAATAATTAATTTTTGACATTGAATCATCCAGTACGTGCTCAATACTACAGAACACTAAAAGAGGTGTAAAACCCTCTATATAAAGCCGCATACATTAGGTATTTAATTAAAGCAACAACGTGATAAAGACTGCTCCTCGGCAGAACGGAAGTATGTGCTAATGGAAAATAAGAATGTATAAGCAAAAACCATAATTGCAGAGTGGGGCCTGATACTATGCATAGCTTAATGTCATTAGAGGGTCTCCCAGGGGGTTACGAGGTTAGAGGGGAAGGTCAGTGGCCCCTGGTCGGTTTTGCTTGGTGCACATTGTACTCCACTTACGTAGTTTAAGGTTATAATTTTACATTTTTAAGGTTAAAAAATATACACATTAAAAAATAAATGAAAGTTGTATGAATGAGAGTTGGGTGCGTAGTGACTAGGACGTAGGACTTCAATGCGGGAGGTCCACGTTCTAAACCATGCAAAGCCATTATCCAATGGGTTTTTCGGTTTTCTCGAAAGACTTACGTGTATACCGACAGCTGTATCGGTAAAGGAAAACATCGTGATGAAACCTGCACACTGTCATAACTTGTGTGTGAAATAGGAAAGGCAATGGCAAACCACCATCGCATTAAATCTACCAAGAGAGTGGTTCTATCTGCTTATTTCCATAAAATGACCACGACCATCATCAATGAGGAATACGACTAACAAGAAGAAGAAATGAAAACATTGTGAAACTACAACTAATTTTAAGGTTTAGTTTCAGAAAGTTCAAGAAAAACAAAACCCTTAAATTAGCTTTTAAATCTATGTTCACAATATGGACAAAATTTGTAACTTTTTCTTCGAAAAGTTGAGTAAGGCCTTTAAGAAAATTAGGATACATTTTTATTGAAACAAACTTTTAAAACTAGAAAAGGCGGAAAAAATAAAGCTTTTAAACTTAAATGAGCGACAAAATCAATTCAGCTGACCTGACCCTTAACTTGATTAAACCCATTAAGAATTCGTGAAAACGACCCATGGGATATTTTATAGAACAAAATAATCAAAAAAAAATGTCGCTCAATTCCACGTCAAATTGACCCGTAAAATATCGTAAAATAAAAATAGAAAGAGGTTTTGGGATCGGCATTTTATTCGGGGAATGCTGAAGGATTTTTCCTATAAGTACTTACTGACCTATTTAAGGATCAAAGGTAGGTAAGTTGCTACTAAAAGATGCCCACTTATTATTCACTGAATATACTTACATACCTTTACGCTAAGTTCCTTGCGGGGTAGGCAGAGATAACAGAGTGCCACGAATCTGTGTCTTGGTATGCTTCTTTTACTTCCTCTGCAGTCATTCGTCGTTCCACGCATGCTCGCCGTTGGGTTCTGCTCTGTATATTAAAAACTAAGCGCACTCTGTCAATCTGAACATACTTAATTATGTACAATTTATCGAGAACTTAACTTATGGAATATTACCTGTATAATATACCAAATATATCTGCGATATACGTTGATTGCAATAATAATGAAATTAAATGTATGTAAGTAGAGAGCGCGTCAATCTTTATGGCGTATCTGAATTTAGACACGAGTCGCATTCTAGCACATGTTTTTAGGTGTTAACAGGGTGTAGAAGAGCGTGGAAGCGTCTCTCCATGCCGCGCGATAGCCCGTACTCATCCCTCGCTCTTTTACACCCCGCTAACACCTAATAACATGTACTGAAATGGGACTCGTGCCTATATTCAGATACGCCATAAAGATTGACGCGCTCTCTATCGTTTACGCAGGAGACGTCAACTTTTTTTTCGCTGCCTCATTCAAAATGAGCCAAAGCCCAAGTCCTGCTGCCACCTGTGGGACGGCTCAGCTAAGTACCAACTGGCTGCTCTTGACTCAGTGGAGAAACGCGCTAGGCGCCTTATAGGTGACGAATCGCTGGTGGAAACTAGACTGCAAAGTGTGGAACATCGGCGCAAGGTTGCCTGTCTATCGGTATTTTATAGGATACATTTCGGAGAGTGCGCATCGGAATTGCACGACCTAATTCCAGCATTTCCATTCCGCCTTTGGACTACCAGACGCAGGGAGGGGTTCCATCCTTGTTGTTGATATTCCATCTGCTCGTACGAAGCGATTTGCTTCTTCGTTCATTATGCGAACGGCTAAGGAATGGAACAGCCTGCCGGCGTCTGTGTTTCCCGAAACCTACAACCTTGGGATCGTCAAGTCCAGAGTGAATAGGCATTTACTGGACCCGCATGCTCCATCGTCGACCTCATCGACGCTTACCATCAGGCGAGATCGAGGTCAAATGCGGGTTTAGTAGTAAATAAAAAAAAATAAAAAAAATTCTTTGTCTCCTTTAAATAAATTTATTTTATTTTTTACACATGGAAATGTTAGATATTTTTTACTTTACTTTAACCAGTTTCATCCATTTTCTTATTAGTCCAGATGGCTCCATCGATTTGATAAGAGGAAAATGAAGCCTTCCTCGGGGCGATTCTAAATTAGCTCATTTTATCTTCGTTCCTAAGAAACATTCCGCTGATTTTTATCCAAACCGCCGTTCATTTTTAATAATTTCTTCTGTAGGAGTAATCGAAATTGGTCATCTTGTTTGCTTTGTGATTTATTTTTTTATTTATTCTTTACAGTGACATTAATGTCTAGAATTGGATATTTTGAATATGAATTAACGCAGAATTATAGTTTGACAAATTTTACAATTCGACATTGGCAGAATTCGTAGCTTTGAAAACTGTTTTACACACAGGGTTATAATACTTATGTACTTATCTGTAATAAGAAAATCGAAATGAATGAATACACTTTATTGCACATGATTAGTGTGATAGAGTGCGTACGTAACGTAAAAGTGTTTTCCAGACAACCTTTTGGTGGAGTAAATGTCCTATCGACCAAACTTGTATATGTAATAGTAGGTATAGTTTAAAAAGCAATGACATTTGTTTCAATCAACAATGATTGAGGGTAATTTGAGTTCTGCACCTCAAATTGAGTCAAATAGCTTGAGGACTGCAAATCTATGAATGAGCGATGAGGTAGACGCGGTCGCGGTCGAATGTTGAATAAAGTAATGGCGAAAATTACAGTGTGGCGCCATCTCGTGACTGTTGGGCGGAATCGCGCCGTGCCACTGAATCTTTAGGTCATGGTTGCTGCGTGCACGCATCTTTTCGTTTGGCCATAGAATAGTAACTAAATTTCATATTACAAGTTGCTTAGCGTGCTATGGATATCTGTCTCGCTTAGCTATCCTCGGAGTGTCTCTATTTGATCGAATTCGAAACAAACAGAACCGCCATAGAACCAAACAAAATTGCCGATTAGGTGCCGCAGTTAATTTGACCAGCATGACATTAGCTTTTTCAGTTGTAGCGTAATATAAAAAAAATACCAAATATTATGTTTAGGGGTTTATAACTTCACGCTATATTCGCTTCCCTCTACATTTTCTTCTAAGGTTATTTCCTGTAATTACTCGATGGCGAAGCCAAACATGGGGGGAGGGGAGGTAATGCTTTCTCTGCACGTAGTAGCTTGAAGTTTGTCAACCGCTGGTGTTGTGGCTGCAACTTTATCTGGTTTGAAAACTTGCAATGAATAATCTAAATGCTTAGCGGTTTTGCACCGCTGCTGTGTGCCTACTTATTATGACATCGCGCTAACTATTTGATTAAAATTGCTCTTTGCAATCCCAGCAAGTGAAAAATAAAATAAGTACCTACGTAGTTACCTATTTTTTACATTATTACCTACTATGTGGTTTCCGCTGTGTTTTTATTAGCTTTTCCCGTTACTAATAACTTGCTACAGTAGTTATACATAGAGGTTTTTTTTTCTGGGATAAAGGATCCAAAATATGTAAATACTTATGTAATAAAGAGGATAATAGGGATAGTAGGTACATATACTTAATAATGTTATGTAATACAAAACGGAATAGAAAGTAATCCTTTTTTATTACTTATACAACATTGTATACTTATAATATTAAGCTCGTAAACATTGATATATAACTTACATTGTGTTTTTTATGTAAAATCAAATAAGACACGTATGTATGATTTTACACGGTTCCATTACCTTCTATTTTGGTATTCCATCCTTTACTTCGGCGAGAGCTTTTCGATGCCCGTATTAAAATATAAAATATCCAGAGCTTATGAATGTTTCAAATCTATTACCGATTGGCTCAAGCGTTCAAGCCCTTGGGAGGTGTTTACTCTTTATAGCAGCAGACGTCTCAGATAGTAAAATATTCGACGTTATTAACGTGAAATTTAAAACCGTCATGATTTTATCAAATTCATTGCGCGTATTTCAGTTTAGAGCTTAAGTGTTTCGGATTGATAACTCTGTGCCAGTTTACGCTTGAGCTTACGATGGAATCCAATTTAATATTGTATTTTTTTCTTGTTTCAGATTCTGAGAACCGTCTGATATCTGAAGGAGATTGTTATTTGAAAGGTAAATTACTTACTTAAGCCTTTGCATTTTTTTTACAATAATTGGTTCCTTCGGAAATTGGAAAACAGACAACGATATCTCAAATTTAACACATAATTCGATAAACCATAAGTATCTAATCGATAATTGTCGTTAATTGTATGTTTGGAGACGATAATTTAGATTTACGAATATTACATTACCGCTGTAAGATCAACAGATACTAAAATATACTATCGCCACGTTTTACTCTGCTGTCGATAACCACCACCAAATTATTACTAAATAGATGCGGGCAAGTAAGCGGGAAATTGTGTTCAATTTCAGGTCGATAGCTTCAGTAGTTCTTGAGAAAAATAGCTGTGACATACAGACTGAAGGACGGACGGACACCGAAGTCACACCTTAAGCGTTCCTCTTTTACTATTTTGATACGAAACCCTAAAAACGTAATTAAAATAAATGGTTCGTTTTACTGCAACTTCCTGGTAGGTAGGTACCAAAAAGTTGCTACTGGGGCCTACAAAACGCGCTGTGCTCGAGTGAAAAATGGCGCTGGCACCCAGCCCCGATAATGTACGGAGCAGAACAATCCATCAGGGTGCGGAAACCCCTCCCACTTGCCTCCAGAAAAGGGCTTCTACTTCTACTACCCTTTGGTAATCTGAAAGAGGAAATTCTGTGTCTAATGTTTTTAATCTTAAGAAAAATAAGGAGGCCAAGTTTGGATATAAAAATTAGTCTTGTGACGAACGTTTATTAAAAGGTCCATTTGATATGTCCATAGATATTTCCAGGTAATTTCTGTCTGAATTGTTTACACAACCAAATTCATTTAAATTGTTGCATAGAGTTTAATAAAACAATGTAAATAATTATGTACTTACCTATACTTAATTTGAATATTATGTCTTTCATAGCCCATAAAATCTGAATTTGAAATATTTGTTTCCCTTTTTCTGAATAGAGATTTAATTTACGATGTTTTATAATAGAAATTAGAGGGAAGCTCACTTTGTGAACATTAGTGAATGCCTTTGTTAAGAACCTGAAACAGATTATAGTCTATTTGTGTTGGATTTAATTGGTTGTTATCGTTTGGGTCTTTTTCTAATTATAACTACCTATTATTTTATAAAAGCCAAGAGTTAATAAAATAAGAGGATTATTGTCTGAATTAGATTTAATTTTTACTATGTTAGGAATATGGGGAACTATAGGTGTGGTAACTGAAGATTTATTTAATGGCATACAGGTAAGGCATAAGGAAAGGCCCTCAGTCGTCTGGGATAGGCTGGTAATGGTGATATCGAGCGAGTTGTTACTATCGCCAAAAACAAGTACCTATTACAAACGGATCTAAGTTCTCGTTTTGTAATTGTTGGGCTAACAAAAGTGTTTAAAACCCTTATTAGGTTGTTTTACCTCGAGAAATCCCATGACATTTAAATTAAATGGGTTATGAATTTTAATTTATGTAGATACAGGGTGTTTTACATCAAAATGTAAATAGTTACGTTTGTTTTCTTGTTGAATGAGATGAATAGCCTAACCCTGGTTAATCTACAAGACAATGATCATGGTGTATAATACTTTATAAGTATATAGGTATCTGTCATGTCTATGTTGGCATTTGACGATTTTTTTTAAATATACTTAAATATTTATTTTTTACTCACAGAATATGTAATTTATTTAGGATGTACGTCATCCGGCACTGATGTGAATTCCAAACTAATGTTTTCCACCACCGATCTAGTCTAGCACTATTAAGCTCAATGAGAGCTTTCCGAAAAACTCGGTCATATAGCGCGGACCTGGGCGGATACCGAGAAAACTACCCTCAAAATATTATTTTTTCTTTTATGTATCTAAAACAATCACCTAGCAACATCATTTTAATACAGATCAGAAATACCCTAGTTTACTTTACGAATTCGCTATTTTTAGTAAAAAATCAGTAACGGTTAGGACTTTATGACCGATTAAAATTTAAAATAAAAATGGTCATAAACCGCTCAACAAAATCTGTCACAATTTGCGATTTAGGTATCATACAAATAGCCACTTTCATGCTGTGGTACTATTAGTCCGGTAGTCAATATTTCAAAAAATCGCGAGAATTTACCAACTTTCAACAGTCATAAAATCAAACCCGCCCTTTAGTTATGGTCATACAACATATTTTATAAAAAGGTTATTGGTTGTCTCTCAAGCCATGCCAAAAATTACCTGGAATTTATTGTGGCAACGAAGCAGAATGATTTTGAAAATCGGAGTTTTATAAAATTTGAGGGCTAATACGAGTATCTCCGCATCCACCCGTGTCTGCGCTGTATGACCAAGTTTTTCAGGAAGCCCTCAAGCTATTTCATATGATACTAGAACGAAGGAGGAAAAGAATAGTTTCTTTCTTTAGATGAAGGGACAATATTGAAGCTTTGAAGTTACTCGTATTTACATTTTAATGTTACCTATGTATTTAAATAGTTAGGCCGAATGTGACTGTTGTTAATTTAAGTACAACAATTATTAAACTTAAGGAACTGTTTTCAAATTATATGCATGTTATGCAGTATTTACGTAATATTATTACTACAGCATTATGTATCATATGATTTTTCCATCACCTGACGGTTGCCTGGAAGATATCGCTTAAAGCGATAAGGTTGCCCATTGTATTATACCTCTCTTTATGTTGTATGTTTTGTTTTTGTCCTGGGTGTACAATAAAGTATATTTGAATTTGTATGTTCACAGATCACAAGTTGATGGAGATGGATCAGAAAACACCCTGCACACGGAAGAAACAGAAATGAAACAAAGAACTAGAAAGAAAGTTATAAAAATTTCGCACAATCGGGCGAGATTATAGCTACAAATCTCAGAGCACCGAAGTCATGTGAAATTTAATCAGAAACATACTGTAATTAATTGTCATATCGAAAAGGCATATCTCGAAATCAACTCGAGAATTCGAAGACATATCTCATGTTTTATGCTAGTCACCTTTTTGTGATTATAGATAGTGTAAACTTTATTGCTCAAATTCAATAAAAAGTATTTCCAATTATTGTCCTCATTAGAAATTAATGAAATCAAGACTCACTAACACAAACTCTTTGCTGTACTCAAGACATGTGTTGAGAATCGACGACAACAAAAACCAAACGGTTTTATTAATTGAAAGGAAACAGTACGAGTTATGAAATTCTACAGCATGTTCTTCTTAAGGAGACGCACTTGGATAATAAAAGCTGTACTTATACTGACAGCGTTGTGGTTTATGATTGCTTTGCTGACTACTAATGGAGGTGCAAGGAACGCTATTGGCGCACCAGCGATTGAATACGAAGATACGGAGGCGAAGCCATTGAAAATGGCCAAGCCCACGTCTACGAAAAGGAAGAGCGAATCCTACGCCAATAATTTATCGGATGGTGAGTCTTGTACATGGTAAATCTGCATGAGCTTCTATGGTGTAGGTGTTAATGACACTATACAGAATTCTCTGTTCTCTTGACATGCAAACACTGAATTTAATTTAGTAACACAGTATTTTATTTTGGTAATATTCTTGGTAATAGCTTTTGAACACGCGGAGTCAAAACATTTGAAAATGGACATTATTTGTTATTACAAAAAGCTATTCTTAATTGAATAATTTTTCGGGAGGTTTGTTTGGAGGTTTCTAAATTTTATAGAATTTTGTCCGGTGCCTCGTCGTTATTAAATATCGCTTATCAACTTTGATTTTGTGAATGATTCGCGTTGTATGACCGACGTTTTCTGAAACGAAAGACATTGTTTGGATTACGAGACCTTTAAAAATTACATTTGAATATTCTCTATAAACATTAACGCTTGTCTAAAGTTACAAAATATAATCTACAACTAATCAGCATCATTTTTTTATTTTATTTTTAGATTTTAATATTGTAAACTCATTTTAACTTCGAAAAGTTTGTTGACTTTTGTTAGTAGTTTCAACATATTGCAATTTAAAAAGATCATTCAATGAAACAATAAAAATGTCTAGCGATAATTACAGCCATTATTTTAAGAAAATAATCAACTCGGACTAATTTACAGTCTTTTGCCAGTAATTACTTCGTAGGAATGCCCAGGAACTTCTCCGAGTGCGATTGTCTTTCAGCTAATATATGCAATAGAAATGCTAATGAAGACAGTCGCCTGATAGTGCTAGAATGAACTTCTCCCCTAGTTTATCAACGAGCCTTTAAAATGTTTCGTTCCTCAGCACGTTTTTCACGTGTTTAATAATATTAATACCACTTTTAGTTTCACACGTTCTGTCTGCATGTTCGATGTCTTTGATAAATGTTTCGTTGCTTTAATTACTTTAACATTGTGCATGATTTTATGTTTATACACAACAGGAAACCGAATCAATTGGCTTGGTCGGATTGCGGGGGAAGAAGGTAATTTAAATGCTTGTTTTATTTTATACTTCCAGTATTATTTAAGGCTTTCACGTTATTCGTTAATTGGTTGTGGTCTTACAATTACATTCATACTTGTTTCAAGCATGTTAATTTTGTACCTACTGCAGTATTTGTTATAAAAGATTTTTATGAAACCTAGGTTATATTGAATGTTTGTTTCAAAAACTTCTAGTTAATTGAATTGATCGCATTATACTTTTTCACGGATATAGACCTGAATGTTGTTGTAATTCGATCTGAAGTAAGTCGTGCAAAGTTAAGCATGTTTGTGTTCTCACGTTTTCTTTATGAATATTATTACGATAACCTGTACTAATAGCTAATATCCCGCAGGCTTGGGAGTAATAGCTGCCCCCGGTTCGGACAACGCTCCCGGCGAACTGGGCAAACCGGTCGTTCTACCAAAGAATATTAGCGAAGATACAAAAACGGCCGTGTCCGAAGGATGGAAAAAGAACGCCTTCAACCAGTACGTCAGTGACCTTATATCGATAAGGAGAAAACTGCCTGACCCAAGAGACGAATGGTAAGGCAATGAAATGTAAAGAATAATAAATTTTGGTAAATTATGAGCAAATAAATACTATTAAGGCAGAATTAGATTTCCCTTGAGATCTCATAAATATTTGTGGACGAGGGTAATTTCTTCGCGTGAATTTTCTACTTTTGGTGTAATAGGTTTTCTTTAAATTATTTGAAATTAAGCTTTACCTCGTAAATTATTATATTTATTAGTTGCATTTTCATATTATTTTTTTAGTTTAGGACCATAAAAATGACGACACTAATATTATTTCAACAGGTGCAAACATCCTGGTCGGTATTTAGAAGATCTTCCACAAACATCTGTAGTGATATGCTTCCACAACGAGGCATGGTCGGTGCTGCTCCGAACTGTGCATTCTGTGTTAGACAGATCGCCATCTCACTTGATTAAAGAGATCGTTCTTGTTGACGATTTCTCGGATATGCGTGAGTATTGCTATTCGTTTTATCCTTATGATTTATTAATTAATTCTAACATTCCAACTGCTTGCTAAATTAAATCATCATAATCAGCCTATTAATGTCCCCACTGTTGAGACACATGCCTCCCCTTGCACAAGTGGGGTACGGGCATGATCCACCGAGCGGGTCCAGTGCTGATTGGTGGATTTCGCAAGTCTTCGGAAACTTTTAATTTCCTCAGACATGCAGGTTTCCTCACGATGTTTTCCTTCACCGTTAGAGCAGTCGGTAAATGTACGTAAGTCTTCGAAAAAATCGGAAAAAGTCATTGGTACATGGCATTGCACCATGCTCGAACCCGGACCTCCCGCGTCCCGTCCAGAGTCCCTAGTCACCTAGTCACTAGTCCACCGACGCTTAAATAATAATATTTATATAATTTATATTATATATTAATTATATATTTATATAATTAAATAATATTTGTTAATATCATATGAACGAATTATCTTTCTTTCGTTCTTTCTTTCTTTCTTCATTCTTTTAGTTTTTAATAGGTGTTCACAACCAGTTTACAATCACTCTGACTCTTTCTGTACTTGTAGCGCACCTGATGCAGCAACTAGATGACTACATGTCTTCGCTTCCTAAAGTTAGAATAGTTCGAGCACCACGCCGAGAAGGACTCATCAGAGCCAGACTTCTTGGAGCAAGATACGTGACTGCACCAGTGTTGACTTACCTTGACAGTCATTGCGAATGCACAGAAGGTAAAACTGAACTGAACTTTTTACCAAAGATTTACAGTTATGAATTGTGACTAAACGTTGTATTCTTTTACAGGATGGCTGGAGCCTTTGTTAGATAGAATTGCTAGAAACAAAACGACAGTTGTATGCCCAGTCATTGACGTCATAGATGACAATACTCTCGAGTATCATTACAGAGACTCAACCTCAGTCAATGTTGGCGGTTTCGATTGGAATCTCCAGTTCAATTGGCATCCAGTACCCGCAAGAGAACGAGCAAGACACGAGAATACAGCAGAACCAGTGTGGTCGCCGACAATGGCTGGCGGTCTATTTGCGATCGATAAAGAATTTTTCGAGAGATTGGGAACTTATGATAGTGGTTTTGACATATGGGGCGGAGAGAATTTGGAATTATCGTTTAAAACTTGGATGTGTGGAGGAACCCTAGAAATAGTTCCATGCTCGCACGTAGGCCATATATTCAGAAAGAGATCACCATACAAGTGGCGAACTGGCGTTAATGTATTGAAGAAGAATTCTATTCGATTAGCGGAGGTATAAATTTATGTCTGATAGGTATTTTTATAAAATGTTTTGCAATTTCAGTTCTTAAACACTTAACTTAATTTTAAGGTTTGGCTGGATGATTATGCGAAGTACTATTACCAACGAGTGGGTAATGATAAGGGCGATTATGGTGACGTAAGCAGCCGAAAAGGTTTGAGGGATAAACTAGGCTGCAAATCCTTCGACTGGTATCTGAAGAACATCTACCCTGAATTGTTCATTCCTGGGGAATCTGTCGCTCATGGCGAGGTTTGTATTATTAATACATTTTTGTGTCGTATAAAATAATCAATTGAATCCTTGTCAAGAATCATGATTCTAGTTCAATTTAATATCGTTACAATAAAAATATTACTTATACTTATTCTCATAATGAGACAACAAGATTATTTCACATTGTCAATTTTATTTTCTTAAATAAATGAATATAAGAAAATTGTTTATAGTAATATCGAGTGCAAGAAAATAGGATAGGATATTAATGTTTTTTTTCTTCAAAATTATTACTTATACAGATTCGAAACGTGGCCTTCCAAAAGATTTGTTTGGACTCTCCTACGCGCAAGTCTGATCATCATAAGCCAGTCGGACTTTACCCTTGCCATCGACAGGGAGGAAATCAGGTCTTCTGTCGTTCACAATTCGACCTATTGCGGCAGTACCACTTTGTAGGAGTTTTCGTTCAAAATCTCTTCTATTCCGTTGTTACCACTATTGCACTCTTTAATTTTCGTGCACCTTTATGTAGCACATTGCATCCTTTGAGCACACCATCAGCATGGAATTACTGTTTTGTTTTTACAATGATGACTATTAGGTCCAAAATCGAGCGTTTGGTCGCGATTATTGCCTCGACGGAGTGACAGTAGAAGACAATGAAGTGGACTCACAGCCAGCTAGAATCCATAAATGCCATCATAGTGGTGGCAATCAGGTATCTCCATTGGAAAGTGACAAACTTGTGTTGTTTGCCTACGTAGTTCGAATTCTGGGTTTATAGGACAGACACTGTGAAAACAACTTATTTTTAGACAAATAAGTCCCGTGTTGAGTTTGTTATTTGTTGTTTTGTTTTTCATTTTCATTATCACGACAACAGTAACATCATCACTTCAAGTACCTATTAATATTTTCATAAACTCATAAAAATATACGCTTCAAGTTATGATGTTACCCCAGCACGCTTGCTTGGCACGCCTTTATAACTTCTCGATGGCATTAGATCCTGAATCGCTGGTCGGATATGTGCGTCGACTCTGCTGCGGCCCCTGAAGATATGAAGAAACCTGTTGGCGTTTGGCCTTGTCACGGGGAATACGGCAATCAGGTTTGTCCAAGGCAGCCATCATTTTCTTCACACATTAATGCTTTTGCTTATCCCGTAGTTGGTTGTCGGTGCTCGTCATCATTATGGTAAGATTGGTGTTTGAAAGTAAAAGTATTTAGCAACATTAATTGTATTACTTTGTTACATCAAACTTGACATAAAGTTAGAGGGATTTTGGTATACTTCTATTATTTAAGTACTTAGTGCTTAATAGCATTGAATTGAAAGTCCTAAAAAGGTACATTGAACTGAAATCTTTTTGATTAAATCAATAAGTACATGAAAAGTAGATATTCCAACCAGGTACAATCTTTTTGGGACACAAATACTAACTAATATTCGACAGCTTTCTTTCATTAACAGTTCATTGGTTAGACTAGGTATAATATTAAAAGATGCGTTTGTTTGGGTATGTATTGATAACTAAAGTAAAGTTTGTGTTATGATGGTTTCCATGAATACTAAGCTTTTTTGGGATATTGAAACAAATTAGAAAAATAACTGAACTTTTGCAATTTTGGTACTGCCGCCTAGGTATATTATTAGTATGTAAGTTTATTTTTGTTATATTATTAAGTCTAATCTTTTTATTTATAATGTTCTTCTATATAAAAATCTTCTAACAAACACTTGTTTCAATTTGTTCTTATTGTAAATATTTTTGTTTATTTCGGTTTTGGGTAAATAACTGTAAAGAGTTACCTATCTTCTTATATAATTTACTATGTTATTTATCTACCTATTTGAAAGTTTTCAGTATTATTATACTTAGATTCATTTGGCTTTGTTTATATTTTTACGCTCTACATGCTTTCGGAAGTTGATATTCATAAATATTATCTGCCTTAAAACTATGAAAATGTTTTTTTTTATGAAAGCTAGTTACATTTCATCAATAACTACGAACTACGATTCAATGATCATGAATGTCAGTTTCTGAAATAGCGTAAAATAAAGTGGTCATTTTATTGATTGAAGTGTATGTATGTCGGTTTGCAGTATTGGATGTATTCGAAGAATGGCGAGATTCGTCGGGACGAAACTTGTCTCGACTTCTCAGGTCGTGACGTGGTGCTGTACCCTTGCCATGGTGCTAAAGGCAACCAGATGTGGATGTATGACCCCAATGTAAGTATCATTACGTTTCTTATAAACAAATAGCAGACTGACGCTGTATTTTTTTTTTCCAAATAGTGCTTTGCAAATATTTTAACTATTAAGAAATGGAAATAGCATAGTGGTCTAAATTATTACACTAGATTTATTTAGGAAATTTATTGATATTTTATTATTTCGACATGAATTCGTTTGAAATAAAGTTAAGCTGTGTTTTTTTCCAAATAGTGCTTTGCAAATATTGTAACTATTAAGCAATGGAAATAGCATAGTGGTCTAATTTATTACACTAGATTTATTTGGGAAAAATATTGTTATTTTTTTATTTCGACATGAATTCGTTTGAAGTAAAGTTAAGGTGAACACGCACTTGGACGCATCTAACGGGCCGAATGAGCCGAAATTTCTGATGGCTTCGCGCAATATCTTCATCGTCCGCGCCGAAAGAATCGACCGCGCCGAAGAATCGTTCGGCAAGCCAGGGTTGCCAGGGTTACAGTGCTAAATAAACGTTTTTCAATTTCAATTGATGATTTTTGATTGATTGATTTTTCAAATTTTCTCATACTTATATTTTTAGTTTCCTCATATTTGTTCAGGTGGAAATATTGTAGCCATCATTCTAAAATCTGGTAATGAGTCAACAGTTATAGTTACAGTCGCTGAATCGCTAAGCAAATAAACTCACTAGAAAAATCGAGGTTTTGCTTCCCAAGCTGGCCTACAACGTCTAGCCACTTTTATTTGTTGACAAAAGGACGGATGACGCAACGTAAATACACTCAACTCACGGTTCACTTGGGGTGCGTTCGGAAACGAGTGATTTATACACCTAACAATCGAAATTCATTATACCAAATATCCTCCTCCTCCTATTGGTTTTGATTTGACAATTATCTGTCAGCCCTAGTTTTAAAATTCAGCTGTTCGGCTAGGTAAGGGTATTGAGCCATGTCAGCCATAGCCATGCCCCAAAAATTTCTCAATGTGATCATATTAATTTTTCCCCAACCAACAACTTTCCTCTAGCACCAAATTTTTCCCCAAAATCGCGAAAAAATCCCCCAATCTGGTAACCCAGCGGCAGGCAGAATTCTGATGACGTCAGTCGCACAGCGCGCCGGCTGCCTCCTGCACACCGTGCGCGCCGAATATAATTATACGTCATCGGAATTCTTCGAGGGTGGGACTACCTGCCGAATCTTTCCTGCGATTCGCCGCGTTCGGCGCGGATAGGTTAACGAGGTTTCATATGATTTCATACAAAGAATTCTAAATTTCAGCTCGTTCGGCTCGTTCACCTTTAATCTTAACGATGAATCTTCCATCTTATATGGACGATTTATTAATTGCAACGTAATTATTAAATTTACAGACGAAGTTACTGAAACACGGCTCCAGCGAGAAATGTATGGCGATATCGAAAAACAAAGACAAGGTCGTGATGGAGGCGTGTCATCAAGATGAGCCACGACAAATGTGGAGCATGGAAAACTTCAACCCAGACAGACTGACCCCAGAACTAACAGCCGAGTAGCCGGAGGCCTACGACGAAGTGTTGTTCATATAAAACGGCACAAAGACTTCTTTGAAATTAGATTAGTGTTAGTGTGACTGTGAATTAGTATTACTCCAATGGATCACTTGTTGTCTAACGCAATGTGTGCTTCGTAGTCTATGTGAATAAGTATATTCTCTTGTAAATGACATTTGGAGCGAGATTTTTGTAATACAAATAGTAGAAGTAGCAACTGTACTTTCAACTGGAAATGTAATTGATGAATATATCATTTTTACTATAATTCTGTTGATTTGAACACAAAATTACAATTTGTCCTGATAAGCTATGGAAAAGGGGCCAGTTACCGATGCCATATTATAATACTGTAAACAAATTAATATTGAAAGATCTTAGATTTGGCCTGCCCGTGTTCGAATCAATAATTTAAAAATAGAAGAATGAATGTTGTACTAAATGTTTATGTAAGTAAGTAAAGAATTTGTTCACGTCAACCCCTGACACTTGGCCTAAAATTTGTGAGGACTGATTTGTATTTATAAAACCGGTCTAACTACCGTACAAATAACAATGTACGTATGTTTACTAGAATTATTACGATTTTATTTGCAATCAGGTTTGTTTATTGTAAAAATAAATTTGTTTATAGATTTATTTATTTATTTTATATTATTGAAAGCTCAAACACTTGGAAACTAATTTCTTGCAACTATTAGATACGTACACGTTACTAAAATTTATATAATATTTATTTAGTATAATTTTGTTCATATTTATAACAGACATATTGTCTTAATCTCTCATATCGTCTATGACAAATTACAAAGAGTGCTATTGTTTTGATATACTAACAATACTTGTTGTTATAGCAATCAATATAAATATGATAGTTTATAAAACATTAAAAAAACTTATACCTAATTTATACTTCATTTTTTTGCATTAGACAGAAGCAAGTTTTAGGTATTTTATCGGGCACGTTATAAATATGATGTGCATAAATTTCAATTAAGGTCGCTAAAAATGACATATTTTCGTAAACACCTCACCGTCAATGTCTGGCTATTTAAGTAATTAATTCGTTACTTTTATACGTATTTCTCAATATTGAAACGTTGGGGTCTAATGATAATAAAATCAACAATTGTCTTCAATAACTTACACTATAAAAGACCTAAAGAAGCCTACCTAAAGGTCCTAAACGTAAAACGAAACGTTTAGTAGTATAATACGACTAAATTAAGAATGTCGTGTCACCTGTCAAATATTTAGGACGTTGAATGATTTTAAAATTCGTCGCTTTTTACGACTTCAATGGAACCTAAAGAAGGTTTGCGATTACTGCTTCTTTGTTTACGTTTTTTCTAATGCTAAAAACGAAGTGTACCGAGTATCTACCTATAATATTATTTTGTTGTTATTTTTAAAAATTATAAATAAACATGAATTGTATTCCATTTAAGCTGCAATAGTATTTATCGAGTATTAATTTTGTATTCGTAAGAATTAGTGAAAAATATCAATCTGTACATATCTAAACTACGTACATATAAATTATCACTGGACATACTACAAGTTTTACATTAATTGTATATTTACTATAATACATTAGGTTTACGCAAAATGCTATTGTGATTTATTTAAAAATAAATTAGTCATCTTGACTTATGTATGTGTTAGAAAATTAAATTATTCTAGTGAAAAATTATGATAATATAGTGATAATGATAATTCAAAGGTAAAAACTAAAATTTTCTGTTTGTAGACTTTGATGATGATACTTCAATACGATTTTATTTTATACTTGGTCCGAATTAAGATAAAAAAAAACTTCAAAAGGGACTGAATATTGTTTAGAATATTTAAATCATGATAGTTTTTCATATAAAGAATTATGTAGCTGTTTACTTTTATAGTTTATAAGATTTTTGTCAATCCTGTGTCATCTTCTTTTTCATCTACCTTTTATTTACATTATTAGAGAGAAAAACATAAATCATCTTTAATGAAAATTATTGGAATCTCATTTCTAAAGAATTTATATAATTTTAAGAGACCTTTTACATTCCTTTATGTGATTCATTAAAGATTTTATGTATAGGTAGAAAATAACTGCCAGTTATAATTATGGAAACTTTAGAGATATGTTAGACCTGTGAAAGTTATGTTTAACTCTCCAAGGCCATTTAATCAAAATCCAAAAAATCCAATTGATTTTATTAATTGTCGAAAACGTGCCAGTAATATTTACAACAGTTACATAGCTGCCAATATCCCATTTCAATTATTTTTTATTGTATCAATTTTTTATCCAAAATTATTATTCTCTAAAAATAGAACTGCCAGTAATAGTCTTTCTGTGCCAATGTATATGCAATTACAGTACGTGAGCATTAGTTAAACATTCGGGCCCTGAAAACTTCGGTGTGCTTCGGTTATTGTTAAGGAAACGCGAATGTACTACGACTGTAGTAAGAGAGAGACAGAGGCCAATTTTACCCGATACCCGAATGTTTAACTAAAATCTCACGCACAGTATATATAATGTTCCGTATATTGGATTAATGCTTCCAATAATTCATTATTTCATCACATTCCTTTTCAACTACGTAGGTACCTACTAAATAGACTGAATCAAGAAAAAAGTAAAAATATCTTATGAATGGAATGGGAGAGTTTGAAGAAATTTAAATCTCCGGTTGTCATAACAAAAAAGCTAATTTGTGTGGTCGATTTTAATGTCACCCTACAAAGTGTTTCATTAGTTCTCGGAAAATGTTAGGTGTTCATATTTTTTCCGAATTTTCTTGTAAATAAAATGTATCTAACGTGAGCGTTATTTATAAATAAATTTCTTAGAATAATGACTGTATTCATTACCGCAAGCGTTAAAAATTGTATATACCTACTTATAGTTAACTAGTAGTTATTAATTCGTAATGGGATAGAAAGTTTAAATGTGCCTTATATCTTTACATAATTATTATATTTGAATGTTGAAATTTCTGTATATAATGCGATGTCTCCAATTGTATTATACATAGTATAATAGTGTAATGTTTAGATGGCGATAAAATAGTATTTGTAAAATAAAGCATTATGTTGGATTTGTATTAAGTTGTTTTAATTCAGACTAGAGAATATTATACTACACATTTTTAGATAATCGATAGCACAAACAACCAAAACTTATTTCTCCCTATAAGCATTATTTTAAAATAGGAAATCTGTAATTGGCAGTATGTTTTATTAACACAATCACTGTCCACCATACAAACACAAAATCTAGTCCCTCAAGTCCACTCCAATATTCGTTGTAACTTATTATTTCATTTTTTTTATTTTCTTTTTTATATGAGTTTCAGACGCTACATAGGTACAAATTTAAATAGATTTTACAGATTACCTAGAATTCAGTGCTAATGCATCCTTTTGGATACATGGACTCCACGGTAACCCTGTTTTCGTATCCATTTGGATACCGTGGACAGTGAATGTGTTAATGGACATTTTTGTTTTTAAATTTAAGTGCTGTGGATTTTGTGTTAAATAAATATTAAAAAAACAATGGAGCAGAAACTAACTGCCTCGAGAAAATCAATCTGATAGGAATATAGTGGCAGTACCTAAATGTGTTTGTGCTAATAACTCAGAGTTAAAGATCAATTCTACCCCAACTTTCAAGTACCACTCTTTCAAGTAAAATCATGTAAAATCGAATCAAAATCTTCTTAGTCGTTGCTATGGGTCGTGGGCATTCTCTGAAAATAACCACATATAACGACTTTCTTGGTTAGAGCAGTCGGTAAATGTACTTATTTCTAAAAAACCGAAGAACCCATTTGTACACCCATGTCCAAAGTACACATCAGCAAGTATGGAAAAAAATGCCGAAGAAAATTAAAAAAATAAATATATGTTACGTGTATTGATGCATATAACAAAATACTACAAAAGTAAAAACTTTCTATGTATAGTTTTCGAGAAAAAAAATTATAAGTGAAAATTCACCTGAAATCAGATTTCATACAAAATTGTTAGAAAAAAAATTAAAAGTGTCCTGTATAAACGAAAAAGAAATATGATTTAAAAACCAAAATTATAAACTATATCTCCATAGAAACTAAAATGACAATGTCTATAGTTTCTAAATCATGAAGCTTTAAAAAATGCAAAGTTTTTTTTTCCATACTTGCTCTGCGGTGTACTTTGATTAAAATTAAATAATCCAATTAAACAATCGAACCATAATTGTATTCTAGTACTAATACAATTTCTAAATGAGTACCATACCAACCTCATACAATTTAACCACAAGAGAGATCTTCGTGTCCAAATGCAGTAAGTAGTTGCGGTATACTTTTTGTGTTGCTCGGTGGCAGTGTTCGCCTAGCCTGAAGCTCTGTCCGATAGCTTACGGACAATTGGCTTTTTAATTCTCTAATGTTACTTTTGTAACTGCCCCGATTCAGGCTAGCTTTTGTAGCTCTAGGCTTCGATGTGTGTAGCTTCGCGAACATAGGTAGTATCCGCTATAACTTGACCTCTTCCCAACTCGATAGATGATATAGTTCTAGGGATTTCTTATCTCCTAACTGATTGACGTCATGATTATCAGAAACATAATCTTGGATTATAATAATATTACTCATCGCTTTATTTTAGTCTGCGATGAGGGCTCCTAGTTGTCTATGCTCATAACTAGACCAAAGATTTTGGAATCTACTTAAAAAGGTTCGCAGCTAATGAAAAAAAAATTAGTACGATATCAGTGCCCTGTCGTCTTTAGCAAACTGCAGCGAAAGCAGAAAAGAAATTCAGAATATCGATTAACAGAAATGTCTATGGTTTCGTTCCGCTTCCGTTGCAGTGTGCTAAGGCAATATAGTCTAGCATTCATTTGCTATCAAAGTTTTTGCAGTGAAGCATATAAAACTTCAGATCAAAACGTAAAGCTGCTCGGAAGCTTAAGATAAACTTTCGTATTAAGCCTTTTAATTTTAAATTAAAACAAGCCTTCATTTTAAAGTTTCAGCCTTACAGCGGCGCTAAAAAGATCTTTCGGCCAACTTTCAACTCCGATCCGAACTTTGGAAATTCCGCGGTATGAAATCAGGAATAATTAAACGCTTAGGACTATCAATACAGAAGTTTGGTGGAATACAGCTCTCTAGGGCTAAAAGTTTAGTTGTTTTGAATTTTGCTCTCGGCTTCCTGATTTGCTTTCCGAAAAGCATCTGCAATTGTTCGAAGCACTTTAAAAATTCAATGGATTCTATTATTTAGGGTTAATACGTATTGGTTGTAAGGTAATCTCTGATTTTCATATAATCTATGAGGAGCACGTAGCCCAGTTGCGAGCACGGTCCGAAAGTGATCGTGCAGGTTAAGCAACGTTTGGCGCGGTCAGTACCAGGATGGGTGACCGTTAGTGGCATATTTTATCTGTGGTCTTTCGTGCCTCAGAGAGCACGTTAAGCAGTCGGTCCCGGTTGTTGTCATTCGACAGCAGTCGTAAAGCCATGTCAGAGACCTACGGGCGGCCTGAACAACTCTTACAATAGGTTGGTCACTAACCATACGATAAGAAAGCAAGTATATAATCTATACTATAATAGAAAAAACCGTATATCCAATTTGGTTCAGTTTGTAGTACTCTAGTTACAATACATAATGCATACCTACTCGTACATCAAGACTTTATATATTTATTTATTTATTTACACTTTATTGTACAACAATAGACAAACAAACATATATTTTTTTCATTTTAGGAAAACCAATGGGTCTCTGCATTTAATTTTTCTAGTACAGCAGTACCCGTTTGAAATAGGACATAAACATAGTTTGCTGGCACAAACACTGAGCGATGAGTGGAGTTAGTTCTCGTATGTAGATTTTGAAACCAAGTCAATTGCGTGATCAAAAAGTCTCAAAATCGTTTACTACGCAAACTGTCACAGTGGCTCAACTTTGGTGCCGGTAACTCTAGGTACTTAACAAAAACAAAATGAACGACCCTTCCAAATTCATGTCACATTCGGGTTGCTTTCAAATTACGTGTTATTTTATGTCCCCTAAGTTCGATCATAAATTTTGGATGTCCCTAACGAAACAAAAAGTCATAATGCGGAACGTGTGTCCGTCGTTTGTTTGTGACAAAAGTTTTAATGTCGCGCCTCGGACGCGTGTAGTTCAGCGTCACATTACAAAGTGTCGTATGAAACATTGTGATAGTCCTGGATTACACGCGTCCGGTTCCAGTCCCGGTTCGGTTCACTGCATCCAATTTATTTCTTTATAACAATAATTATGTCTGGTTCACAGATTGTTCCAAAGCACCAGGCATTCAGTAACTATATGTGTAGTTTACAATTACCTACAGGTACAAAGTAAACATAAAAACATCAAAGGTTTAAACTTAACTTAAAGATTAACACCCGAATTTAAAAACAATGTAATTTTTTTGCAAATACTGCTCCATGGGTCTGAAAATACGTCGACATTCTGGACCGTGGTAAGAAACCGATTAAGTAGCAATCACCAAACGCTGACTTCAAGGGGGTAGGCTGGAATGGAACGCATGTGATAGGTTGCAGCGAACCGAAGTGGAATTGGAACCGGACGCGTGTAGTCCAGGCTTAGTGTAATTTCGAAGAAAATAAATTCAATATTATGGCTAGAAGCTAGAAATTCAGTTACCGATGTAAAGGTTTTGAGTGCAGGATCGCCTGGGGTGGTACCACCCTCTTATTGATTAATGCTTGCACTGCTGTTTCTGTTTGAAGGGGGAGAGTCAGCGTAATTACCGACACATGAGGCAGTCCACCAGTTTCGCGCATCGAAAGAAAACCCTCTAATAATATTACAAAAAGGAGTGACGTTGACCGCTTACCATCAGATTCCTTATAGCTTCTAAGTAAATGTTTAAAAAGTAGCTCTAAGTAACTGTTATTAGTTCCTTATACAAATAATAACAGTTACTTAGAGCTCCCATTTTTGAATACGAACATTTCAATATTAATTTAGAATGATAATTAGACTGTTGAAATCAGGTTGCAATCTACAATATAGTGAGTGAATAGAATCAAATATTATTATGCCAATTCAAATGAAAAACTCCAAGTCTGGTGAAAAAATAGATCCATAGATATACTCATACTCATACCATTTATTGCGTTTCATGTGTAACAATTGGTCTTAAAAATATATATTATATGATCATACATGAAACCCTATAAAGTAATAAAGAATAAAAAAAAGATGATCTATAAAGATTATAGTTGTTTGTTTGTTTGTAGTCTCTTTATTGTTGTTCTTGAGCTTAATTTATAAAAATTGTGACGATAATAAGCCTAAAGAAAACTAAGTACTACCTATGGGTAACAAATACAATCTTATTTACTTAGAGTTCAATTCAAATGGAATATGGCTTTCAAAACAATCCACTACTAGCTTTTAGTTTAATGAAAACTATTCTCAAAGGTATGTCGGTCCATTTTTATTATTGCGTGTGTAATAGAACCCAAATTGTGGAAAACACAAACTGTTAGTTAATTATGATTACATCTTTAATTCTTTAAAATGGTAGTAAAATATAAATAAGTAAAAATAATTGTTATGGATCATCACGGGAACAAAGTGTCGTGTAGTTCTCCATAGATCGTTTTTACTCTATCTATATACCATTACGTCTCGCCTCAAAATACTTACGTTTCATCATAAATAAGTAATCGCCATATTCCAAAATAATGAGAGTTATTAGGGGTCGGTGCGAATTTTAACAGGAAACAACTAGCGCCACATAAAAAAATATCTATTTCTTTATAATTAAAGAGAATTCTGAAAAAAATTAGGGTTTTACTATGTTCTTCTGATGATACCTAAGTGATTTTTAGTATACCTTAATTGTAAGTTGTGTTCGTATAATAATCTAGACGGAATACAGTGGCCTCTTTTTACGTCTAGACTACTATGGGAATACGGCTTAGAATAATGTTACTACTATAGTTCTGAAAAATCACTTTTCATATGTAGAACAATGTAAAAACCCCAATTTTTTTTCAAAATTAACCTTTGTTAATGTCCCCACCGTTGGGGCGCAGGCCTCCCCTTGACCAAGGGGGTACGGGCCATGATCCACCGAGAGCGGGTCCAGTGCTGATGGGTGGATTTCACACACCTTCGGAAACTTTTCATATCCTCTAAGACATTCATGTTTCCTCACGATGTTTTAGAGCAGTCGGTAAACGTACGTAAGTCTTCGAAAAAATCCGAAAAACTCATTGGTACATGGCATGGTTTCGAACCCGGCCCTCCGCTGTTTAACCTGTATTTAATAGAATTTACTTTATTACACAGCCTTAACGTCATACCAGAAACAAACGATCAACTTCCCCACCGATACACTATCATACAATCCTTTCCCAAGAGACTAGTAATTGCTCTAATATCCCGTTACCTACAAAGTCTCAATTCGTCCCTAGTGATACTAAGGGCGTTCCTGCAATTTCCTACTTCCTCCACCCGGGCAATAATCAGAGCAGTCCAACTCTGAAAAACTTTTCAATCGGCCGCCGCTGATTCCACTTTATTCAGGCTCCCGTGAGGGGAATGGAAATGTCTCACGATTTAATATCATTCGCTTTGATAGTTACACTTTTATTCATATAAGTACAGTCAACACAATCATAGACCTATACAGGCTCAAAAGTTTCGGCGGGGCATCCAGGGCAGCTACCAGATCTGTTGGAGCTACGAGAAAATGGTTTTAGGAGACCTTCCCTAACTTTTATATATATTTGAAACTGCAGTCACAAATTTTTGAAAAAAGGTACAGTCAGCGAGAAAAATGCCATTTTTCACAAAAAAATATTTTTGATGCTATTCGTTTCTATTTCGTCTCAGGAACGAAAGACTATTCCCATACTTACGCCGAAACTTTCCAGCCTGTGTCGTATTACTACTATCCAATTACTTTATAACTTTTTTATGGTTCGAATTGCCAAAGTTTAGGTCATTTGTTTCATCAGGCTTTTTACTTACTTCGTTCAAAAGTTACTTTAATTACTTAGGTACCTGATTGTAAAAATACCAATGGTTCATGACAATTGTATTTATAGTCCTGGTCAGGGTTTACCTACCTAGATTAAGTATAATCATTTCATATGTATACTTATCGTGAGTTGCAAAAAAGGTTTTTAATTCTCGGCTTCCTTAAGTCTCGTATCACATTCATCGAGCACTATGGCATAGAAAGGGATACTATGTATTTTACTGAAGACTTATCTTTAAGAACGGTTCGTACAACTGACGGCTACACTAGAAATCAACAATTGTCCTTCTTCTTCCGTCTCGCTTGGAATTTCACTGTCGCAAATCATGTGTTATTCAATGAAAGATCTAGATATCTTAGATTAATTTGGTATACCTATTTGATTAATATTCGTGTACAAATTGTGTTGTGAAGGTAGAATTTAGCGATAAGTAGGAAAGTTCTAAGAACTGCAATGTAAACCTAAATTCCCACATTAAATAATTATGATTTAAGAGTCAACTCAACTGTACACTTCTTATAAATAAATACCGCTAAAGGCTTCGTCGCTATAGACAAGATCATGTGGTACTCAGTTCAAAAAGTTTGCGTAAAATAATGTCGGCATGTATTCTGCTTTCAATTTGTCAAAATGTCTCGGTTTTCAATATTGTCAATGTTTTAACATCATCTATAGTCCCACTATTTTAAGTGAGATCACTTTGGTATAAAATCATGACACACCTATTTACATTTATCTTAAAGTTACTTGCGAGTTATAAATGCAGAAAAAATTGAAGAAATATCGTAAAGAGGATTTGCTGAATGTAGATTGTTTTTTTTTTAAACTTTTTTATCGTATGGCAATAATCACATAAGAGAAATCAGTATTATAGATTATAAACCCATATGGCGGACAGGACATTCGCTCCATGAAACATACAAGATGGCCAGAAACGCGCGTATCCCGGAAGTCTGGATGACCTGATTTCACTTACTAATTTAATGACACCGCATTTGGTTAAGTAAAAATAAAAAAAATAATGCTTTCAAAGTACTTGTCCAAAACAAAACAAAAATGATAGTAAAACAAAAAGTATTAAAAAATTAACAATATAGGTCATGTTAATTTTTTCATACTTTGTGAAAATTAAATAATGAAAAAAATACCACGTAAGTCATTCAGGATACATGATTCGTAGTTCTTCTTTGATTTTATACAAAAGTAACAGCATTACATGCAATGTAAGTATTTACCTATATTGTTAGGAGTATACCGTACCACCCTACAGATTTAACAAAACCAAAGTCATTACTGCACACGATATCTTATTTGTATGTAGCGACTCCTAAACTAACATAGCCCAGAAATAACGGGCAAGTCCTTTTCATTCCAAACTACAGGGAAGTCCGTAAAGTAAGACGTCATTAATTCAGTTGGGAAGCTTAAAAAATCCTTAAAGCCAGAAGGATTCTCGAAGGCTTCCAGGGCACGGCATCCGTTCATATATTATTCAGACGGCGTCCGAGAGCGTAAATGAAAAAGTTTCTGTATTCAATGACTATTGGAACACCACCAAAATACTCGTAAAAACCCCGAAAGTTTCCGAATCGAAGCCGAATTACGAGTTGGACAAGTTTTTCTTTGGCTGTTCCGTATTCAATCCGTGTCGGTTGTCGTATGAAGATTGCGACGGTGACTGTACTGCTGATTAGTCATGTTACTTTTCTCTGATCTTTTCCCGAAAAGTTACATTCCTTTTTGATATTTTTTCCTTTGCTTTATTATAAGAAAACATCGAAATTAGGAGTAAAAGTACAGTAACATATCCTTTGAAAACATTTATCTGATTTACAAAGCTACGTAATGTGTGTAAATATTGAACCATGCTGCCTTGTGTTGCAATTAATTGGTGTTTTAAACAGAGGAAAAGAAGAAGAACAGAAACAACATAATAATAAAAAATAACAAAATACAATACAATAAAACAATAAATACAAATAACAATACAAACAACAATACAATACTATACATAGTTAGAGGATGACGGGATTCTTACCACGGTTTGGGGTTGTTTTGAGCTACCGATAAATACGAAAACTTAAAACTTATACCAACATACGCGTATATATGTTATAAAATATGCGGTAGTGACAATTTCTCTAAAATCAAAATTAACGATCTGATGGTCAATTGCAAGAAGCTTCATTTTTCAGATAAATAAATTATAATGACATCTCTTTCAGTGACGTAGAAAGAGACAGAGCATGTAAGCGAGGTAGAATCCTAAGTACTTTTCTTGCAATTGACGGTTACAGTATTACTGACGATATCGCTATACTAATTACCATAATAGTTGCATGCGAGAGTAGGACAGGGAAAATGGTTTGGGATATTGGTACCCTTCAAAACCTTTAAGACTCAACATGCATTAACTATAAGAACAGCTCTTACCTTTCCAAAAACTTCATAACAAATCCACTTAGAACCTTTGTTGACGATCCCAGATCCTTTCCCCAACTGATTTTTTTATTTAATTTGTTCGTAACCAGTAATAACTAGTGTTAATATTGTACCACAAAGAGTAATAGCATCATACAACTGAGTAGATTGGCTAGAGCTCGTTCCTCCGAATAAGATTTAATATAAAAATTCCTGGTCCCTCTGACTGCTCGCACCGGACGAGGAAATTCGTTTCGTCGTCACTTCTATTTGATTACTGGCAATACTGAAATATCCTAAGCGAAAAATGTATACTAGTATTTAGTTTTAGGAGGTATGAAATACTTAAAACTGAAACCACTATCGACTCATTATCTACCTTTAACAATTATTTTGTTGTATCCGGATATTATAACTTGTTACATAAATTTAATTTTAGTGTATTTTATGTTTGTTATAGGTGTACAGAAGTTAACAAGGTTGTACGTCTATATCTGTAACGGCGTATGTATATTTTACATACTTAGGTTTTACCACACAGCCATAGACAAAGGAATTCAGAAAGGTAGCGTAAAACGCGACGAAGCAGGAGCCGGTGTAAAAAAATTCATTTCCCCCGGGGATCAGCCGGCACCTGGGCCGATATTAAAGGACGGACGCGGAAGGGCTGCGAACTCTTTGAATATCGGGACACACGATTTTTGTCTTTTATCTACCGCAGTAGGTACAGGAATTCTTTTTCTGGGTTTTTAATGTTTTGTTGAATACCTAGGTATCTTTATTTCTGAATATACATCCACTAATTCAAAGGCTTGCATGTGAGTGTATACCCAATCACCTTTTAAAGAGTTCAATACAACTTTTTTTATTTACTCCCTTATACGTTTGATTTCTCTCATTTTCGAATAGTTGGCTTCAGCTTCTAAAATAAACATCTTACAAGTAAGTACATTCATCTAATTCCTACAAGAACAGTGCAATTTAAACTCAAACTCGAAATTGGGCAGTATGCTACTAAGCCTTCAGAGAGGCATTACGCGATAATTTATGAAGGCACAAACAGCCGGATAAGCAGATTCCCCCTAATCAATTTTGTCAAGGTTTACGGCTTTTCGGGCAGAATTTATGTTACGACAACTTGCTACAGTAGGGCTCGATACTATACCCTGACCAGAAGTCACGTATCTATAACATCCGAGAAGAATCGCCTGAAAATTATGGAAGTAAAATAACACTGAAAAATAAGTAAGGTGACCAGAGTGTCATGGAAATTCTAAAATTCCACATGGTAAGACCTTGGAATAAAATATATCATA
Source organism: Hofmannophila pseudospretella (assembly GCA_947369225.1). NCBI lineage: Eukaryota > Metazoa > Arthropoda > Insecta > Lepidoptera > Oecophoridae > Hofmannophila > Hofmannophila pseudospretella. The sequence goes on from OX376324.1 coordinate 4,728,620, forward strand.
TTGTCATCGATATGAAATGGCTTTCAGGAGCAAACTATTGTTCCCATAAAATTATTAATAACTAGGATGCAAAAACATCTCTCTCTCGGGCGCGCGTTAGTATTTCAAAGTAATAAGTATTGGAATATTTTTAATGACATTCTGTTGGGCCTATAGTATGTAAGTGAAGTATTAATGTCATGATTGAGTACCAGCTACATTGTACTCTTTGTCGTGATTGACAGTGAGTGATAAATCCATTTCCTATGAGGAAACCAAACATCGCCAAAAGCAGAGGCGTGAAGTTTTCTGTTTTATTTTCATTTTATTGCAGATCTTGCCAAATAGAGATACAGTGATACAACTACTAAACTGCAGTGATTTGAGAAAACAATAACAATTAAAATTACAATACAATATAAATATTCTTTATTGCACACAGGACAAAAATACAGGACAGAAGAAAAGATACAAAATACAAATACAATTGGCGGCCTTATAGCTTATTACTTAATTACTTAATTTTCTCTTTGATTTGACCTTCCCAACAGTCAGTCTTCCTTTTATACCTTTGACATCATACAGTTGATTTTCTTTTTCCACATTGCCTACACTTGCAGGCTTTCTTTAAAGCCTTAATGCTACCCGTTAATACGTACTTTGACCTGAGCTTTCGTTTCCGCTCCTTTAGGACTGCTTTCAGTTGGGCAGCTTTACTTTGCTCGCAATTTTTATTCACAAAGCTCCGCAGAGGTTTCAGGATTCTGTGAGCTAGTAAGATGATGGAGTTACTCGTAGCTACGGGTATTCATAAACTATTTGCTTTATTTAGGTAAATACGAGTACTTACGTCATGTTAAAATTCTTATAAGGTTCTTGTTGGAATTCTGATTTTGTATAAAATCAGAATTCCAACAAGAACCTTACAATCTTCAATACTATGCCATTTTTCAAATGTTCAATAGGTGCATGACTACTTTGGTCAATAAGAAACTTAAAATAAACAGATATAGCTTATCCTAATCCTTAGAACGTCGGTGGCGTCGTGGTTAGGACGCCAGACTCCTATGCGGGAGGTCCGGGTTCGAAACTGCAATGTCATGTCCCAATGAGGTTTTCGGATTTTTTGAAAGGCTTAAGTACATTTACCGACTTCTCTAACGGTGAAGGAAAACATCGTGAGGAAACCTGCAAACTGAGATAACCAGTGTGTGAAATGGGTTGCACACAATAGATCCCAACGGGCCGAAGTGTCGCTGGGTTTACCAAGCCCCCACCAAAAAAGATAAGATAAGATCCTAATCCTTCATTTTCTTCGAACTAGCAACATCTATACTCTATAAAGTTTTACATTTTTAAAAGGTACCTACATAATGTATATTTTCAAACGTTCCGCAGCATCTTCCGTGATGAAATGGGATTAAGTACATTTCTTCCCACTTCATCACCGGTAATTAAAAGTGCCATTCACCGTAGGTGGAAATTATTTTTACACTTCGCTTTGAAATAGAAATTAGATGGTTCGGAATATTTTCAAAAGTTTCCTCTCTACAAATGCTGTAACGTAGCTTAACAAACAGTCTCCGTTCTACCTTAGTTTGTGTCTAGCTAGATCGTTACTTGCCCAAAGTTATGTTTAGAATCCGAACATGGCTGTGGGATTCGCATTTATTTCAACTTGTTACATACCTAAATCCAGTTTATACATTTTATATTTGAAATACCCAATAAATAGTCTATACTGGATGTCCTATGACAAAGTGTTCTGACATAATAGTTACTCGTATAGGATTTAAAAGCCACAACATGCTACAAAAGTAATAATTAAATTCACACAAAAAGTTAGACTCTCTTCTCTCTTCTAAGTCGTTTTCCTCATTTCTGAGGGTCGTGATCACTCTAAGGAATTAATCAAATAGAAGGGACTCTCGTGGCAGATTTATGGGGTGGTTTGCCATTGCCTTCCCCAATTCACACACTGGTTATCTCAGTGTGCAGGTTTCCTCACGATGTTTTTCTTCACCGTCAGTGCAGTCGGTAAATGTACGAAAAAACCAAAAAAACTCATTGGTATATCGCATTCCTTGGTTTCCGACGTCCTAGCCACGACGCCATCGACGCTCTAAAGTTAAGTTAGACACTGTACTGTAAATAGTCGCGTTCTACGCAATGAGATGACATTTTTAGACATTTCGTGAGATGCAGGTCATTTAATACTTCGGACATAGAATGAATGAATTTCGAATAATATTGTTACCCATATATATTTTAGCAGAAAGAAATTAACATTGAGTAACGTTTTAATCAATAGAAGAGGGGACAAAAACAGAACCAGTTGCATGAATCATTTTTAAAATTAAAGGAAATAGAGTCTTAACTCTTGGCTTGCAGAAGTTGGTCGTTAATTTTTCAACATTAGCTGACCTGTCTAAAATGAATGTTGCGTTACCATTTTTTCGTCTTCATAAAGTCATTATTTACATACCTTGCAAGCACTGCACGCCACTGTAATTACAAAGTGGGGTCCATTTTTTTATCGATAGTACAGTAATTAAAGAAAGCAGCTGACTACCAAAGAGTAGGTAATTCGCGGGCAGGACTGGCATGTCGTTCTACGTGCGCGCTCGATGTGCGCGCTCGATGTGCGCATTAGCTAAATTGCGTATGGTGGAAAAACTGTTCAATGGCTTTTTTGGTTGACTGTACCTTTTCCACCCTGAATGCAAATTGACTTTTTATTCGTTTCGTAATTTCCTTTGGTTTTTTCATACGAATGGGTTCAGAGAGCGACCTAGATTGTTTGAATTTATCTTGTACATTCTTACTTTCAGGTACATGACGTAGCCTTGTTGGCAGTTCGTATGTTTTATTTAATTATTTGTACCTACTTGCTATGTGTGCAATTAAACTGTTCTATTCCTTAATGTTATGTAATCTTCCATTTATATTTGCTAATTCTTTATGCTCTAGAAAGTGATGTCAGTAGCCATAATAGAGCATCAACATTAGGAAACAAATTCTTCCTTATACTTAATGTTCCTACGCTTATAACTAGAGAACCGCTTAAATTAATTTGAGGGGGTTTTCTATTAATCATAGAGTAGATTTCTACTACTACAGGTAATCCGCTTAACTGTGGGGTCGCCTGCGCGACAAGAGGGGCGCGGGGCGGGACGTCAGAAGGCAAGCATGCGGCGTGCGGGCGGCAGGCTCCACCTCCTGCCCGCCGCATGCTTTCCCTCTGACGTCCCGCCCCGCGTCCATCTTGTCGCGCAGGCGACTCCACAGTTAAGCGGATTACCTGTAGCTACTTTTAATATGACGCATGGGATAAAGATTAAAAAAATCGGGAGCAAAGCCGCGGCAACAGTTAATATCTATTTACATAAAACCAAACGGTAGATATAGATACTAAATATCTTGCAACATTACACTTTTAAAAAAATTAAATTAAATTCATAAAATTCTCTTATACCTATAACGTTTTCCATAAACATTGCACACCTACTACCTCTTTCTCGATATCATTTACTCTGCCCGAAGGTTGTCTGTAAGAGATCGCTATTAGCGATAAGGCCGCCTAAATTATACTTCACTATTTCCTTTTCTATCTCATGTTTGTTGTTTTCTATTTGTGCAATAAAGTGTACTTACTTTACTTTACTCTTTATTCTACTGAACATTTCCATTTTCTGATGACTCATCTATCTACTCTTTGTTTACTTATGACCTGAGATAAAAAATAAAATTCACTTGAAAGTTTACTGAGCTAACATCGCATGTCATCTTCAATCTTCCAGCAAAAATAAAGTTCCTTTTATATTGTGTCGTCTCATATAGGAACCGTTCCGACTTTTATTTCACATATAAAATGTCAACGCGAGAGTGACGCATACCCGTCGCGTGTCTAAGGACGATGTATCACAAACAAGGGATACGGAACACCCGTTTTTCTTAAGAAAAATACACGTGAGACACCTGTTAGTCTCGTACGAGAGTGATACGGGCTTTCCCATTTGGAAGATGCATACGTTTCTGGATTATTTTATTGCGTTGGTATTTTCCGCATGCTGAAACTTCTGTAGATACCTAGAAATTCGTGTTTTAAGTATCGTGTATATATTCCTTTTATTAACGTATTCGTGTTTTAAAAAAATGGGTAGGCGACGACGTAGGATGACCGATCAAGGCGCGACAGCGGGGTCTCGAAACGATCAGCAGGCGTCTGCAAAAGACTGGCCTGTCCACGCACGTCGCCGGCCCGCCTATATACAACAAAATACCTGATCTAATCAGAGATGCCATTGTACAACAACGTCTTCATTTCTAAATTAAAGAAATGGTTAATCCAGAAGGCCTTTGGAAAGGAAGGAGTTCCTCGAGGAACGAAGTGACATCTGATTGTTTAATTTATTATTCGACACAGCTTATTTTAAGTAAGAATTTTTATTTTATATTAAATTGACCTTGTATGTAATGAATGATTATTTAATTTTATTGAATGAAATGCGATTGATTTTTAATTTAATTTATTATTTACTTATTTATTTAATTTTAATAGTTTAATTTTTCATGTGTGAAATTGAAATTGTGTTAATCATTGAATACAAAACAAATAAATGATAAATGATAAAATGATATCCAATGTTCGTCCACTGCTGTATGTGTATGTCTGTTAAAAAACAGAGGTTAAAAATACAGCAGTAAAAGATAGATAGTTCGTGAAGACTGCACGAGTAAAATGGAAGGAAGTAGGTGCACCTTAGGCTTTCCTTAGGCTATCTCTTTTGTCGTGAAGTCTTCACGAACTATCTATATTTAGGTATATTCTATCCACCGAACATCGTCATGCAAAAGTTCCGCGGGTTCCAGATGACTTCTCGGTTAAAGAATACTTTGCCCGTAACTTAATAATTTTGTAGTTGATGTGTATGTACCTTTTACCAATCTGCACACGGGGGTCCCAACGCTACGTACCCATTATTTTCTTGGTGTAGGTATTCGGTTTCGAGGATGTGATCTGTGCGAATTATTTTCAACAAAAAATAATCATGATCAATCTTTCATGTCTTTGTAATTCCCAAGTTAATATTAATCTGATCACAGCATAACGTGATCGATGATCGACGTCATCTCATAACCCAAAAAAAAATTAATTCTATTTGTAATTAAATTTAGTCACTATAATAATTTTAAGTTCAATAATTAGTCCTTCAAAGCCTGGGTTTTCAACTTTATATTAGTCACAAATATTATGTTCGTCTTTCCATTGAACGCTGTGTTACAAAAGGTTTCATCTCGAAGGTAACCGTCTGATGTTGGATTTAATAATACGAGTAACGGCATAGGAACATGTACATAACGTGTTTTTAATGGGCCCCAACAAAAACAGGATTTGTGCCTTGAACCTTTGATCCGAGGGTACAAAGGTGAATGCGGGATTTTCTGAAGAATATTATGTTACGGGCGAAGTGTGCAGGGGTGTGCGGTGTTAGCACTGCCCGGTCAGTGTCGACTTTGCACGGAGCCTCTGGACTTAGTTCGCGATTGTGGTACACTGTTATAATTTCAGAATTTACACTGAGAGAAAAAAGTTCAGACTGTTTAAAAATGAACTGTTTCACTAATACCTAATGGACGCGGTAACGACTCGGACAAATTAGGTTATGTAAGGTTACCCACGCACTTCGTGAAACGCGCCATTACGCTATATGTCTACGACATATACACCATAAGAAAGGATAATGTGACACAAAGGAAAAGTAATACTATATCTAAACGAATATTAAAAAATACTCAAATACTCATTTTTTTAACCTTTGGGGAACTTATAAGTTCACTAGTTTAAGTCACTATCTAATCTGAAATACTGGTAACATGGCTGGATGTGCACATTATATATTGTAAGTAGGTGGTACAATTTAATACAATTAAAATTACACAATGCACAATGTCCACAAAACAAAACGAAGAGATCCCTACGATCCCTTTGTACATATTTTAATGTTTTTAATTTCTGTGTTTTTTTTCCTATGTGTGCAATAAAGAGACTACAAACAAACAAACAAAAACAAACTAAATAACATTTAACAAAATTAAAAACAGGTTGGATTACATACTTAAAACTGTAAAGGGGCATTGTCAAATAATAATTATACTAAATATAATTGAAATAATTGGGATTCAATTTGAATAGATTAGAAAACTGCTGTATAGGGGCATTGCCATGAAATAATAATACCTAATATACAATCCGTACCACGTATGTTCATAAGTTCTGTTTACATTAGCGACAGTTATTGTGGGTAGTTTTAACTTTCGTTTTTTGTTTCGTTCTGTCAAATATTAATGTCCAGTGAGGGTAATTTTTATCGTTGATTGCCACTCGCTGACACAGTCTCGGAAATATAGCCCTTGTTATGCGCACGCGTCACCGAATTTCTTCATCGCGTTTGATCTATCACTTCCATGGACTCCTCGCAGTGCTGATACAGTGCTGGTGATTCGGTGACTCTAAAAACTGCCAGAATTTTGGACATTGTCGGCGCCGATTGTAAGCCCTCGAAAGATCCCTGGAATCGCTGGGGATCGCACACCTATTAAGGTTATTGAAATGTCAAATAAAATAAAATAAATAAATAAGAATATACATCATAATTCTAAGGAACCTGTCTTCTAAGACATTGTCATCATTGGATATAAAAAATATGTCAATAGTATAATAATGAAAATAAATTAAAAAAAAAAAAATAAAAAAAAAAAAATATCAAAGAGAGAAAAAATACATGTCATTTACATTTATTCTTATTTGTGGAAAGTATCCCAGTTTCTAAATGAAGAAGTTGTTTCATTGTTCTTCTTTTGACTGCTTTTAATGTTGTAATCGCATTAAAAGTCAATGGGTACTTATTTGTGCGTGGATTAGGACTTTTCTTTGAAAAAAGCTTCAGTAATAGTCTACTAATGGTCCTTTCAATTTTTCAGTTACCTATACATCAGTATACAGTATAATAATCATATTGGGAGAGTACGGTTACTTACTTATAGGAGATCTTTCTAGTGTTGCTTAAGAATCGAGTCCTCCGAGTCCTATTTATTAGAACTTAGTAGGCAATTTAGGAGACTCGACTCGACTTTGTGACTCGAGAACCCGAGAACTATAATTTTAGTGAGATTTGATCGAGCTCGAGTTATACATTAGAGAACACTGAGCTTCGAGTCGAATCTTTGTGCTCAAGGATTGGATACAGATTCCAGTTTTGAGTCTTTATTATATTATATATAGCCATCGACTCGACTCTAGATTCTGAGTCTAATTAGCACGTTGAGTTCTTCATAATCGAATCGAGTCCACAAAATTAAGACTTGTAGACTCGAGTCCTTTGAAACACTAGCTCTTTCCCATGTACACTTTCTAAATCCTTCTCTGTTGTCACAAGTGCTTCGACTTGTGACAACAGAGAAGGATTTAGTGCCGCCAATTTTCTTGAAACTGTGATAAAGACGATTAAATCTTCGCCCCCTATTTCCTTGACGTGAAAACTTCTATTGCCATGTCAAGCTTAACATGAGAGCCTTGAAAAGTTAGTTTCTGCAGATCTATATTTGCAGCAAAAATTCTAAAATCTCCTCGAAAATTCGCTATAAAAATATTTTCCCACATCCGCCAAAAATCCGAAGACAAATCCTCTATCCTCTAAAATAATAAAACGGGAATTTTACATGACCACACCCTCTTGAAACGAGCGCAACTTGTGTTTCCGTGTCCCAAATTTCTCAAGTCATAAAACACGGACACAAAAGCTACGCTATACTGAAAGATGTACGAGTATATCACCCACCTTATCGAGCCGAAGGTTTACGCGCATCTCAAATGTGGTCGCGTAAACTGGGCTGGTTAAGGATGCTACTTGAGGAATGTACAAGATTTGTTTTTATATCACGAGAAGGTGACCATGTCATCCTCGTTAGGATCACTAAGGGAAGGAATGGGAAGCTTAAATATTATTAGAGAACTAATTTAGCAAATAACAGTATCTACCTAAGTATACAGATGAGGGCTGACTCAAAGTAATACCTATTGAGCCCCCATTTTGAGTCTAGCATGAGAAATACATAATAAATAAAATTGATTAGGTAGAGTAGTTCTCAGAAAATGTAAAAAACCGTAAATTAGTTGAGTTGATTACCTTTATTTGAGACTTCAACAAATTGTAAAGAATGTAGGTACTTAATTGAATTCGGAAACTTTTTAAGGAGAAATAAAATGTTTAATTTATATTTCAATCGTCAGATGTCCACAGAAGTTAATAATCCATCGAGTTTTAAATAAATATAAAACAGGCTGCGGAGTAAAACTTTATGTAAGACGCTTAGATAGATTTTTTCAACAGAGTTTCCAATTATCTTGCCTTGTAGTACCGATTAATAATGAGTAAGTACTGAAAATTACTATTAAATTAATGATCATTAAATTGGGTTAGTTCAACACTATCCGATTATAAATCCTTATGGAACTTATTCAAATGTCCGGAGTACATATGTTGTAGACACATAGCGTAATGGCGCGTTTCACGAAGTGCGTACGCATTTCACGAAGTGCTAATAATCTTAGTCAGATACTGTAATGGTCGAGTTCAACACTATCTGTCTAAGATTTTTAGTCACTTCGTGAAGTGCGGATCGTTAGTTCACATATTGCGTAATGGTATTGAATCTCATGTGGATCATAATCACTCTTCTATGAAACTGGCGCCATCTGGTAGTTTGCCCCTATTTTATTAGAAAACTTCATTAAACTTAATATTAAATGGGATTTATAGCACTTAGTTCTACAAAATTTATTTTATTTGATTGTATGTTCAAACAAATTTACTCCTAATGGTTATTTACTAAATATTTACTAACTATATTTAACAAATTCTCTAATATAACGTTTGTATAACGACATTTAAAACAAATCTAGATAATGTTTTACTATAGATTCATATTCAAAACCTGGCATCATGAAGTGCGGTTCAGATCAATAGAATTACGCTATGTGCTAACTAGGGACCTGCATTTTACGAAGTGACTAAAAATCTTAGACAGATAGTGTAAAACTCGAATATTACAGTATCTGTCTACTTACTTCTGTCTCTCATGTTTGTTATTTTATTATGTGCAATAAAATGTATTTTACTTTTACTTTACTTTATTAGCGCTTCGTGAAATGAATACTGCCATTACGCTATGTGGCTACGACATACTACTTCGTCTTGTAGAGCGAATACTGGATGCAATCACTTAGTTACCATTTATCTTCAACACGGATGCCGATAGAATATGAAATGTTTACAACCCTAGTGCAAATTCTGGAACGCAACGATATCTGAGGGCATTGTTTCCCAAAGTGGCTCGTACTGGCAAGATAAGGCTCGCAAGCCCTAAGGGAACTCGATAAGATTCGTCAAAGCTTCGCGGATTCTCGCAAAAAACTCCACCAACTTTGCGGTTAATATTTCTCGGAAGAACGTAAGGAAAATGAACCAAAAAAACGTGAAATATTATGTTGATCTAACGGATTTTGATGAGAACACTTTTTTATCAGAAAACCGCTGTGAATCTACAAATAAGTATAGATAAAAGGAAAATTATCTATTCCTTTTCTAAATAATTCAACAATATGTATTGTTCTTTCCGTAACTAAATATGTATAATATAATTAAGTTTTCCTTCTGTAATTATAATATAAATAATTTTAAGTTATAAATATGCTAATAAAACCAAATATAATAAGCCTGTAATAAAAGCACTGATATACATGATATTCAAAAGTAAAATTCCTCGAAGCGTTTCGTGTAATGGTGCACAGAGTGAGTACCTACGGTCGATATAAAACTTGTCCTGAGTCCTGCCATACGCTTAAATTGTTTCATTTAAATATTATTCGATAGTTTCTTATTATTATCTTATCAGGGTTGACTCGCCTAGATGTCAAAAAACGTTACCTCAAGTTACGAAAAGTTACTAAATCTACTAACTTTCATTTTATTTATAAAAAAGTTTCAATAAATTTATTTGACATATCCCACAAAACCCAATTAGTTTCAATAGGTGTGGGAATAAAGGTAGTGCTTTTGCATTCTGGCAACACGAATAACTGCCTGTCATGAGCTTATTTTTCAATAAGTTGTTGTTGTATCTGAAATTCTAGAATGCAGTAGAGCGCCTACGAATATTACAGGCATCAAGGAACGAACTGGCAATTTTTTTAGCCCTAGACAATTTATTTTTCATCCATGATTACAAGTTTCCTAGAAATCGTATCTTATTCCTTTGATACGCCATTAATGAAACCTTAGCATGCGATACAAAAGTATCGAATCGTCCAGTTTAATTCCCGCAACTTTTTTCACTGTAAAAAGTCCCTGACTTCCTAACAGCGAATTCTCCGTTCCAAGTAACACTTTTCGAGTACATTCTGCAGCACAATCCATCAAGTTAGCCGCTGTACGGCAGCTAGCCCTGGGCACTGCAACTTTTCTTTTACCCTCATTTGTACTTTTTCGTTTTGTTGACAATGTGAAGTTAACTGAGTTGATCCTACTACCACTCAGGATCCGTCGGAAAAATTCAAAGTTACATGTCGAGTGTTTTATTTGTCGCTTTAAATGACACAAATGTAAATACGATGAGAGATATTCTACGAATTGAGATCTAAAGAAAGGAGTTGATGATACTGAAGAAAGATAAATAACTTTGGATCCTTTATATAAGAGTTTTTCTTTGTTACGGCTGTTGCCTATTGCGGAGTCCAACGTTTAATGTGATCATGAAAATAAAGATTTTATTTTAATTTTTTAATGTATTAGCAACATAAGGTAAAGGTAAATACATTTATATTAGATAGATGGAAACACTTTACACACTTTTTTCTACATATTCAAAATAATTATTATATTTTAGTATAGGTATTATCAAAAAAATTAAAAAGAGAGCAACACTCATATTCCTATCATAAATAAGAGCTTTTACTGTCTACGTCTACAAGCAAATATAGCAAGAGTATTCATTCATTCTTTCATTCATTCAAATATTATTTAATTTATGAATAGTTAACCAAAGCTACATTAGGAACATTACTAACTAATTAATTACGTATTTAATATAACTATGTTAAATACATATAGTCGAGCTCAATGAAATTTGTTTCTAATCTAAACATATCACCATATTTGATGTCGATGGTTTGATGAATTATACATGTTTTATTATATAATGTAGTACATGAATTAAACTATGGTTGATCGTCTAGCTAGATCATATTAGACCATCAACAAAGGATAGGTTTGTTTACATTATGAACAAGTTCCATTGGACCCGACTTTAAACATTTTATGTCAAAATATAATGTTCCAAGCTAAACAACATCACACTCACAATAACAAGAAAGCTATCTTGTTACCGTACGAAATATAAGTAGGATTTGTAAAGCAGAACGCAACAAGCGTAGTTACAAAGAGACATGCACGTCAGACGTTACGTCAGGACATTCGGCGAATGCACCCGGGAAATAAACACGTCACTGCAACTGCAGCGAGAATACAGACGGAGCGGTGAATGTATGTCTAGAAAATGTAAGAGAAGATCGCAAGTCATACCATGTCGACCTTACAATTGGTTTTTGTTTTGTAAAGGAGAGATGAAAAAGGAAAAGCACGAATTCTATGTCGACCCTTAATGCAATCTAATGCAATCTTAAAAATATATAATAGTGTCTAAAAATATATAATAGATATTGTTAATTCTAAGTACAATGAATACTACAAAAAATTAAAAAAAAAAACATACATATTTCCTAATACCGAGCCTACGATTAGCTCCCACACTAGGTAATCCTGTGTCGTGGGCGCTGTGGTGGGGAGTGTGTGTTGTGGTTTGTACCTAAATGTACTATAAGTAATGTGATTTGGCGAAGTAGAATTGTGTGAGTAATATTGGTGTCTCTAAAATAATTAACAGATAAAGATATTCGAATTAAAAAAAAAGAAGTAAATAAAGCCCAGTAGGTATTTCCGCTAAAAATACCTACCCCATACACAAACCATACCCACTTTACATATATCTTTGAAGATCGGGGCGGGAAACAAAACCCTTAAAATCAAATTAAAATTGAGCGATCAGATCTTACTTCTAATATACCTATCTATCTCCAGGCAGTACAGATATCCAAGCCATTTTTACCAAACACGACGTTATTTAAAAACTAAAGTCAGAAATCGAATTATAAGTGTTCGTATAATAAAACTTATTTAATGCAAGAATGTTAAAGTAAAGTAAAAGTAAAATACACTTTATTGTACAAATTAAAAAAAAAACATGAGATAAAAAAGGAAATAGTGAAGTACAATTTAAGCGGCCTTATCGCTAAGAGCGATCTCTTCCAGGCAACCTAATAATGAACCTTATTAAGTTACATATTGGAGCAAACAGGCTCAACTGTTGTTTTTTTTGTTGAGGTCAAACGAACACTTGATGGTAAGTGTTTACCGTTGCCAATAGATGTCATATTGTCATTTTATGGGGCTTGCTGGAAGAGGTCTCTCTTAGAGATAAGTCACACCCTTTGTGTTTCACATATTTTTGTATAAGTTTGTATTATATTGTGTGTGTACAATAAAGAGTTAATAATTAGTTTTTTCGATTTTTAAGCACCGACCAAAAATAGAAATAGAAATAGAAAAACCTTTATTAATAGACCGTATATAAAAATATCTGTAAAAAATATGTAAAAATATCACAAAATGAGTCGGATTATAAATTGGCAAAAAATAAAATAATATAATTATAATTTAATATATTTTATATTAAATTATAAATAGGGTGTTGACGCGTATGTCTGTTTGTCTGTGGCATAATAACCCTACAACTGATGATCCGATTTGGACGCGGATTATTTTAATTAACAAAGAATTTTGCCGACAATGTTGTAGTCTAATAAAATTTGAATCAGGAGTTTCAAAGATCTGCGAGTATGGTTGATATCTGACGGGATCTCTTGAACGGTAACAGTTAGATGTTTCGAGTTTGAGCTCGACCATGTAATGGTGCCCTTCCCACACTCGAAATGAAAACTCAAGGACCTGGTTGATGACTAAGAAAAAAGATGATCTCCACAAGGTTCAGTCGGGGGGTTTCTTAAATTTTTAATTTATAGTTTTTTATTATTTTAATAGATTCTACTAGGAACTATAATATATAAAAACTACCTAAAGTATAACGAACAAAAAAATATATAGTTATGTGAAAATAGAAATAATAAGTGAGGATATTCCTCGAATGGAACAACAATCTATCCCCAGAGATTTCTGATTATTGTTATAGGTAAGTGCTCAAACTATAATGATCTCGTTTACGAAGTACTTACTCTGTTGGTATCAAATAACGGCTTCACGTATTTGTAATGAGTAAGGACCTGGTATTTACTAGCTTTAGTTGAATATTCAGGGTGGATCGAGGAAAAAAATGAGGGGGGGGGGGGGGGCATCGATTATTGTAATCGGAAAATAGGTACATGAACGAACGTGCGCCCGCTCTTATTTTTTCTTTCATCAAAGGAAAAATAGTACTAAACAAAATTATCTAGGACAAGTCATTCCTCGCGTTACAGGTTTGGGAGAAGGGGGGTTTGCATGGCCCCTCTAGTCCCCCACCCCTGGAACCACCACTGGGAATACTTACCTGTTAACTTCCTACCTACACTTACTAAGGGCCAATTATTTGTATCTGGTGCTTAGGTGGCCACTCTTTGTTGTAACTTATATAGAGTTAAAAAAGTTCAGTTTGAGTTAATTTAGGTACAGTTTGATTCATGTCATGATATTCGTACTTCTTTTGTTACTTGTCTCAATTTTGTATCTTGAACTAGTGACCAAAAAAGGGTGGATTCCAGCACGCTTTATTGTCACTTTTTTGAAAACAAAATAAAAAGAACGTGATATGGAAGAGTCACCCTGCTCTAGCAGTATACTTACAGAATAGAATCGCACGGGCAAATCAAAACATTTATCAGAAAAGAATAATCGATACACCCTGTGTATGGATGCTATGTGGTAAAGCCTATTTGTATACACAAAAAATCCAACAACGTCATCATTTTTACGTTAAACGTTAAATTCCGTTCACTCAAATAATCTCGGTACACCCAAATGGAATGCGGAACGGCGGGTGTTTATCATAAAATAGGAAATTTAATAATACACTAACGGAAGCAAAAAGAAATGTAATTATAAAGAAAACATAAAATAGAAGGGAACATAGAATTAAACACTATTCTTCATCACTACGATGTCTCTGCAGAAATAGAAAATCCTTTATTAATAGACCATATAGGTACATATGACAAAAATTATATAAGAAACACCACAAAATGAGTAAGATTCTAACATGACCAAATTTTCAATTTTTTTTTCTCTATATGAAGTTATAAAATGACCTGCGAGTGTACGCGGCTGTCGGCGTCCTTTGTTGTCGCGGCGGCGTCGCTTGACTTGCGGCGCGCAGCATTTTTCATTCCATTTACCTATTTCCACTACCTACTTCATGGACGTCGATAGATCCCTCTGTTTGCCTGAAAAAAAAGTGAGTACTTTGTCTAACTAGTGCAGGAAGAGATAAATTATACATACGAGTGTTATTTCGCACACGAGTTGTAGACGAGTGTTGTGGATACACGTGTGCGATACATGGTCTTCCCGCACGTGATAAACACGATACTTTTTGATACAACTGCGAGAAGAAGAAAAACCTTGTACCAGTTAGCGGTCAAATGGAGAGTGCGGGGTCCAATTAATCATAAGAACATAAGCTTAAATTAATGAACTGTTTTACCTACAGCTAATGCCATTATCATCTTTTATTTTTAAATATTTGTAACTGTATTTTTTTTCAGTTTATTAAAATTTTAATCATAAAATATAACATATTTTATACCTAAAGGCAATTTGGAATGCATAAGGTTAGAATGTTTTACCGAAAGCTTTTTTTCAAACAAATCCAGCGTTATTAATGACACTGATAATATTGATGGATATTCAATATCACACATATCTGAAATATTACAAGTCGAACAACCAAACAATAACAAAACTACATCCCCATAAAAGAGATTGACGAAGTGTGCCACCATACTATCCCGTATATCAGCTTATGGCTCAGTGCTCGTTCGTTTTTCACACTGAATGGGCGCCGTGGAGTGGAAGTAAGTCGATGTGGGGTAACTTCTGTGACACGTTGTTCTGTTTCCTTTTTCTGCGATACTGAATATTCAGTTTCATTTTTATTGTGTTTAGAGATGTAGGTTACATCTCTCATCTAGTTTGTTTGTACTCGTTTGGTGGGTAGTGCAGAGATTAGGAGGTATTTGTAAGGAAAATTCTTTCAGGATGCATTAGTACGTAGGTATGTTTCGTAAGAAATTAGTACTTAGCTTGGTTCTTCTTCTAATAGTTGAATTCCTCACCTACGGGACTCGCGATCATTCTATGGAATTATTATTATTAGTCAGCCCTTATCTGATAATATGAAACACTTACTGTTGTTTGCTAAGTTGGCTCTCAAAGTGAGGGCTGACTCTAATATTACTGAGCTTCCCTTTCCCTTTTCTTAGTGACCCTAACGAGGCTGACATGGTCACCTTGTCGTGTACCAAAGCCTCTAAACTGAGATTAAAAAAAACACAATAGAACAACTTCCTTGGCTAATTTTACTAGCTTGGTTTCACAAACTATAGTTATTTCTATTTGACTAAAAATTAATGGATCGCCCTAGGTATTCAGGACGCTTAGCAACGTGTATTATTAGGAATATACAGAGAAAATATTAAATAAAACATTACTATTAAGTTGCTTACTTATTAGGTTACCTATAGGTGCATACAACTTTTTTCCAATCTCAATACGAAATTAGCAAAATTATTACAACTTTCCATTTCAATGTATCATTTCAATGTATATAATTAAAATCGGTGGGATACGATTTTAAATATTAAATATAGCCAATTAAAGTAAATACGTTTCATTGAATGTGTCTGATTTCAGTTAAATAAGCTGAAATTTTTATTTTCTATAAGTATCGTAAACTTGGACCTTCTACAAACTTTTGTTTATAAACCAAAAGCGATTAGTTTCAGAGTTATACAGGTGAAAAAATTAAACGGACATTAAGGGCCATTATAGCTACAGGAAAACGTCTTCTTTGAAATGAGACACTAAAAACTGAACTGATCTGTACGACTGCTATTTAGAAAACTCAGTTATAAATCTGCTAATAACCCAGACGTACATATTAGTTTGCATAATGATACGTACGTAAGATAAGATATAGATAAGTATGTAAAAGAAATTATTCAAGGAAGTAACATGTGAATTAAACAAATAATAATAAGTCTTTAATGTACACAAATAAAAATTAAATGTTACTTATATTTTTTTTTGGCCTTTGCCCAGCAGTGGGACAGCCTATAGGCTATTATAAAAAAAATATATTTTTTTTTAGATTAGACCTGTGTGGTATGATGTGGTAGGATGCTGGCGACGTTGCCTCGCTGGATCGCTATGCTGATCCTTTGGGCGAGATAGCCGCCAGCCCTTGGGTCCCTCGTCGCATCAAATAGACGCTTGGACAGCTCTCGCAACAGTGACCAAGCTCCAGGGCCCCAAGGAACAAGGGTCTCTACACCAAATGCAACAAAGTTGCATTGGTTGCCGATGCCCCTGTATTTGGTAATGTAAGTACCCAATTATAAATGAAAAGAGATGATAGTTTTTGCAAAATAGACCTGTCGCTATTTTATTCACCTGTGCTTAAGACTAGGTACGGCAAATAACCTGAATAAAAATAATATTACATTGTATAAGTTTAACACAGTTTTTATATAGCCACAACATTTACCGCAAGTATACTATATACAAGTATATTCATAATAATAAAACTTACTAAGACAAAAGTACTTTCAAGAATTCCAGTAGATACCCACGCAGTAATAATCCACAATGTGTGTTAGATTTAGTTAATAAGAGAACCTTCAAACAAACTTCAAGAAATCCTCTGAAATTAAATGTTGTATATTATTTAACATAAAAGACTCGCTCCTCGGTGTTAATGTAGTTGTTTCGAAACCCTACAATGAAATATTTCAAAAGTCTAGGTAATTTTAAAACATTTTTGTGTAGGAGTAAGTTTAAAAAAAGTACTTTTACAAATACAAATACTAATAAATTTATTTTGCAACTTACAATTAATACATGGTTGATGCTCTAAATCCCGCACTAGGATACCCTGTGTCGCGGGATTTAGGCTCTTCTATTTAAGAACAATTTTGATATATAAAGGGAAAAAATAAAATTAAAATAAACGTATACAATTTTAAAATTATCATTAGATACTAAGACGTAAGCATGGAGTGAAAGTTTGTGTGCATGTGTGCGTATAGGTGTGGGGGTGTGGAAAGGTAAGGGTGTGTGTTTGTTGAGGGTGAGAGTGAGGGTGCGTGTTAGGGTGTGTGAGAGTGTGCGTGTTAGGATGTGTGAGAGTGTGCGAGTGTGTGACTGCATGACTAGTATATGTGTGTTTATTCATTGGACAATTTCCAATACTTTCTCAGTGCTATCATAGTCCAAGGTTGCAAGCCAGGTGGTTAAAGATTGTTTGCACCTAAACTAAATAATTATGGTTTTCTAGAAAAGGTATTTGTTTAAACAAATGGTAGGAAAGTAAGTATTTTTGTTAGGAATTCAGTATGATGTGTAAAAAGAAACTTTTACCCCAATCGGTACTTATTGCTTTAAAAAATAAAGTACCTTTAAGTAGTATTTACACACGTAAATACTACATTACTACTTTATACGAGTAGTAGGATAACAACAGGTCTAAAACCGTCTAAAAACTCTTTTTATCGGTTTCATATTTCTAGGCCTGTCAAAACGTTGCCATCCTTTAGAATCGATTTTGAACGTAAATTTCTCAGTTCCCGTATAGGTAACCGTTGTACTAACAAAGGAACTTTGAAGTTCGTTAATTAGATTACTGTACTTTCACATCATACTCGTACTTACACGACTTATGAAACAGTATTCTACATAGCTCTAGGAATCACTAATTTACAGAGTGGTGACGTACTAAATTTTCTAAAGACACAAACTTTGAAGTCTAACTCGGAACCTTCGGAACAAGTCGGAAAGTCGTAGTTCTCGGAAGTTCCCAGTCAGTTACAGATTGTTTCTTCACGAGCTCGGAGCGTTCACAGAACTCGACTATATCGACGGGTTCCAATTCGAATTTCTGAACTTTACATTGATTTGTACCTATATACGTATGTCTGTTGAAGTTTTAATTTTAATTATTGAACATGTTGGAGTAGGTTTGATACTATAATATTTTCTTGTTGTTTTCTACCCTTGACTCTAAAAGTTCAACTGAAAAGTTTAAATACGTAATTACTGTAGACAAAAACTTATATTTTAGATATTTTGTAGTCGTCCAGACGAAACAAAATAGTTTTTTATGTTTTTACTTTGAAACTTGTTTTAGAGAATCAACGTTAATATATTTTTTTTGTAAGAGTACAACACAAATATTGTTGCACGAAACATCAGCTTACAAAATAATTCTTTGTTATCTACATCCATCATGATTTGTAACCCTTTCTTCTACTTCACATTTATCGAATCTGGAGATTTTTTATTTTTATTAAAAATCAACATGTTTTACACATTATCAATATTTTTGCTAAGATGCCTGTCCTAGGAGTGTTCCACCACAATGGTCTAGAGGCGGATTCGATCCGGCGCAATCTCGTGCTCTAGCGTCTGAGTTATTGTCCCTTAGAGATGCTCTTATAATTTCTAAGCCTTTGGTAAAAGAGCGTCGATGGTCTAGTGGTTAGGACGCCGGACTCCCATGCGGGGGAGGTCCGGGTTCGAAACCGTGCAATGCCATGTACCAATGAGTTTTTCCGATTTTTTCGAAGACTTACGTACATTTACCGACTCCTCTAACGGTGAAGGAAAACATCGCGAGGAAACCTGCATGTCTGAGGAAATGAAAAAGTTTTTGAATCATGGCCCGTATCTCCTTATTCAAGGAGAGGCCTGTGCCCCAACAGTGGGGACATTAATAGGCTGATGATGATGATGGTGGTTAAATTTGGTAAATACCCATACATACATTCCAGCCCTTATGCAGTCAATTTCTGAATATAGTGTTCCTCTATTATTCCAAGCCTGGCTGTCCGTAGTCCTCCGAATCCAGCACCCCTCCGTGGGAGACGACGTCATCAACCCAACATATAGGTGGACGTCCCCATGATCTATGACGTTTTCTACATGGTCTCTATTCGTCCATCGATATTTGTCCATTCTAGCATTATGACTAGCCCATCTCCACTTCCGCTCAGGGATCATTTGACAACATCTCCCACTGGACATAGCTAATTAATAAAACACTTTTGCCACTACTAATTTCTTTACCTATTCTCATTCCAACGATACAGGTAAGTAATAGACTCTTGGTTAGCAACAGAGGGAATCGATCTGCACCTCACTGAATAGCGCACAAACAGGACTAAAGAGTTTTATTGTGATCTTCTATCTGCGGGCTTGCTTGTTAATCGTTTTATTTTCAAGTCCGATCTACGGGCTTCAGTTTGAGAGCCTGATTCAATATCGTTTCTCGTTAGATTTGATGGGGAAAAGCGAATGGCTCTGATTTGATGGCCTCTAATTTAGAAAAAAAGGTATTGACTTTTATATTTCCGATTGGGTTGATATTGGATTGCTATCTTTGCAGTTTAAGCTGGACAAAGTTTTCTGAGATCATTTTGTCTTAAAATGATTTTTTTAACCTACATCTTTAGAATTTTTCTTAATACGAGTAAGTTAATGATGACAAACTTATGTAGTTACAAAAACTGTACATTCTGTCTTTTGAGCCGCCGTTTTATTCAAATTAAAAAGCTGCTGAATAAGTTTTTCTAATTTTATACACATTGAAATGATAGCATGGTGAATTGGTGTCATATATCCGCACTTTGACTGCAAACTGCAACTATTAATAAAGTAGTTCCGTTCCAGACTGATATGGCATCAATAAAGGACCACTTTTGTGTCTAAATGCGGATACAGGAGCCCAACAACTTTACCATACTGATATGGATACTGGCAAGTTAGTTGTCTGTTCTGTCCTTAATCGCAACACCATCTTTTCGGCCGTAATGGCCACAGATGGGTAATGGGATAAAGGTAATTAAGTGAGAGGGCGGTACCTTAATGAGTGTAGTGTGGGTATAACTGTGCTAGGTCGCTGTATGTCCCCTTGGTATTAAACAGGAGATTGAAAGTAATGCGAGAGAAAGTTGTAGGTCATCTAAGATTAGGTAATCTTATAATTCATTTATTTTTAAACTTTTTTATGAGAACCTCTCAGACTAGGTTATATTAAAAAATAAATAATAATGCTCAGAACATTATTTAAATACTTCTACGAAAGAAGAAATCATTTTTTTTTAAACTCTTTCTTTCAAAATTATTTATGCTGGTTGATTTGGCCGGAGTACTATTTAGTATTCTGTGGTTTGGCTCTACATTTTTCATTTTCTTGTTTTTACAATCGACTAGACCTCTACCTCTAATGCGTGTACGCAAGTCTTTTGACATTATGAAATAGCAAGCGATAAAAATCATATTGAAACAAGTCAATTCATTCATATACCCTACAAAACTTACTGAACATAAGTTATAAAAATACCCACTCAAGTGTTTAGTAACAACTAGGGTTTGTCGTTTCTCGATCTTTTCGAGAATTCTCAAGACCCGAGGTCTTGAGAATTCTCGAGCTCAATTTCCCGGGAATTCGAGAAATTATTGTTTTTTATGGAAATTTTTACAAAATATTAATAGAATACTTAATATTTTTATTTAAATATACAAAAATTAACACTTATTTTTTTCTTGTAACATATTTATGTTACTTAATTTATATTACTTTGGCAAAAAAGAAATATATTAAGTTTTATTAGTCTATATAATTCAATCACTATCAGCGCAGCGCGGAAATAGCAAATGCCAGCTCTACATTCGCAACGTGAAAAGATGACAACGCCCGCGAACAGGAATGTCAACATTTTTTCTGTGTATGGGACGTATTTAGAAATCCCTATCGCCACTGGACACAGCGTGTCGTACGAGACGACTAACTCGAGTAACTTACTGGTGGAACCTTCAGGGTCCGCCTGGCTAGCGTTACCCTTCTATGTAAAGTCTGTCGTCAAATGTCTCCGAAAAAAAACCACCTTCGCGCCGTTCATGCTTCGTTCCCACATCGGTGGCGATACTTTATGCCGACAACCGCGAAGGCGTCCATATTGACGTCTCGCGGGATCACGGTGTATCGCGAAACTAGTTGTAGAGGGAAGACGCGTGTCCTGTGGTTCGCTTGAGTGGCGAAAATGAATACCTACTTACCTACACAATGTAATACGCCCTTTACGGACTAAAAGCGCAAGAAAAATAAGAAGTAAAAACCGACTTTACTGAAGTCTACTTAAGTCGGCTCTTTCGTGATATTTTGTTGGTCACCGTCTTCAGTAGTCGGTTTTTAATTTATTATTTAATTATCAATAATGCGCTCGGTACTCTTCCAAGATTTAGGATTTAAATGTGATCCTAATTCTTGGAAGAGTACCGAGGACCATTATTGATAATTAAATAATAAATTAAAAACCGACTACTGAAGACGGTGACCAACTAAATAACACGAAAGAGCCGACTTAAGTAGATTTCAGTGAAGTCGTTTTTTATTTCTTATTTTTCTTGTGCTTTTAGTCCGTAAAGGGCGAACATAGTTGAAACTGACAATAATCTCTAACTATTTCTCGACCTTTCTCGAGATAATTTTCTCGGGAATGAGAACCGCCGATTTTCGAAATCCGAGAATCGAGAACGAGAATTCCCGGGAAACAAACCGTAGTAACATCTCTCTACATCAAACGAAAGCTCTGGCGTGAATCAACCGCACCATTGTTCGTAACAAAGGCACTGAAATAAGTTTCAGGAAGCGAGCTTTCCTTCAGGAAATTACTTCCTACAAACTAAACTACACAATGTAAGTTGAGACAAACTTGGGAATATGACTTTCTGCCTGTGCGGAATTTCTAGTTTTTGCGTTTTATAAGAAAATATGGGTACGATTCTGTTAGGTACTGCCTTCACTCGCTTCTTTGGACTGATTCTGTAACAGCTATAGGCCTTTATCTGACACTTAAATACAAGTATGAGTATGCTTAAACTGAGAAAAGCAAAATCCAGTTTTGATGTTCCTATTTCATAAATTCAAATATAAAATTGCACATAGTATCACAATTATTTTAAACGTGACTACAATTCGTGCTAGATCATACAGAGTTCGTAGCATTCTGACGTAAATAATAATGTCAAGTCTAAGACAACGGTGATGTCCGGTTTTCTATTTGAATACGAAATGCCTAAGATTTACGTCAGGACTACAACATCTGGATTTTTTTACGATCCGAAAAAGGTCTATGGTCGATCTCCAGATACGACATCTCTCCTTTCCCTGTCATTGACCTTTAAACTGTTGACCCTCGACGCCAAATATCGTCACACTCTTTAAGGAAAAGATAAAGAAAAACCTGTAATAAGAAATACTTTGTTTACATTTAAAAAATAAGGAGGTATTTCGACTTCTTTCAGCTTAATTCTACTTAAGTACCTACCCGTATATTCAATTTGGCTTAACTGTCTGTTACAGAACGATTGTTCAATCGCATTTGCTTACTTTCATATTAGCAACCATGCCCGTGTAACACAATTGCAAAATGTCTAACTACGATTAAGCCATCATTAAAGTTTGACGGTTCTTGGGCAAGTTTCGGGATCACCTAATCCAGGGTGACCTACCAAACTCCGTTTAATATTCAGCGTCACACTTGCGCTGATCCAGGATTAGCCACTAATGCAAGTCCCCCGCCTGGGAAGATCTCCGAGCGGTACGTTGCTTTAAATAAACCAAGGAGTATATGTTGAAGACTTGTCAAGCTATACTCTCAACCTTGTCGCAATAATTTTTTGTTATGATTCCTGGACTGGATTTGTATGAATGAGTCAAATAAATTAAAGTGACAAAGAACTAATAGTGTATAGCTTGATGTGTTGTCCAATGAGAACGAACGTTAGGGGACAATTTTTTTCTTTCGTCCAAGTGTTGTCCAATATACCAACATTGACGCGGAAAGACAAAGTTCTACAAGAATTTCAGAGATAAAGAACCGTCTTATAATAGCGTCCAATAGCTCTAACTGCACACCAGGTGACCACATACACAACTCCATACAACCTGTCCCATACTAATGGGATGGATTGTATGGAGGTTGATGCGTAAAGAACAATAAACAACCATTGCAGTAGAACTATATGCACTTTTTCCGTTTTTACCTACTACTAGATATAATTTTTATAATTCGCTAGTGGCCATATAGAGTTAGGAAACTGTAGTAATTAAAAAAATACCTAAGTACCAATATTTTATCGATAAAAGATTTCTAAATTTCACCTTTCTCTAAAGGAGGTATCGTGAAAAGTACTCGTATAGTCTGTCCAAGAACGTAAATTGGTTAGTCTTTGGTTCAAACTAAGATGCTGAGGATATATTTAGGACATAAATTAGGAACACGTTGGTGTTTGCTGAATTTAGGAAAATGTTCTACATACCTAGTGTTTGAAACCTTACCTAAGTGAAGCCTAAGTGTATAAGATACAAGTACCTATGACTTTAGCTAGAAAGTGTTCTAAGAAAAGTGTTTAACATGGTAGATTAATTTATTGTACGTTTACAATTAACCTTTTAAGATTTCATCATCATCATCATCAGCAGCCTATTCTAGTCCACTGCTGGACATAGGCTTCTCCCAGGGTGCGCCATTGAGCCCGATCTTCGTCTCTTCTCATCCAGTCGCTGCCAGCCACCTTACGCAGATCGTAGCTACCATGGCCGCCACCGTGACCAGTGTTATAGTAGTTTTTAAGTCCTCCTCTAGGCTGGAGCGCATTTAGCGCTCGCCCCAAAAAACCCGGTGAAGCTGTAAAGGTCATTAGGACCAACAGCAATTATCAGTACGAAAAAAAAAAAAAAAAAATGTTGGAAAATATAGACAAATTGTTGATTCTTCTCCCCCAGATATATTCAGCAGATTTGGCACAATCTCTTAGCATTCGAACCCAAACTCCATTTCCCTTCTAAATTCATATTTTACAATGAAAATAAAATGAATCTCCCAATTGGATTCATGAAAAACGTATTTGTGTTTATTTTTGTTTACTTTCCCGTTTTTCTCGCGTCATATCAAATTATCCTCTGTCGGTTGTTCTGAAATGGAATTTCGGCTGTCTATTGCTCCCGGAGCTTTTATTAAATGTATCCAATTCGTTACATTCGTATTTTTTTTTCTTCTTATACCAATAGAAAACAATTAAGTTAAGTCCTGACAATTATTTTAAACAATAAGAACTTATTTCTACACAATACCAAATACCACTATAACAAACGCTGCATACAACGGAAATGCGAATGTTGCGCTGGTCGGGGGGAGTTACACTAAAGGACCATATCCGAAATGAATATGTCAGGGGTAGCTTCAAGGTGAGACCGATTGTGGACAAAATGGCAGAGACTCGCCTAAGATGGTATGGCCACGTGATGCGCCGACCTGACGATTATGTCGTGAAGAAGTGCCTTTCCATCGCAACCACTAAAAGGGGAAGAGGTAGGCCGCGTGCTACCTGGCTAACGACTGTCAAACGTGACATGAACACCATGGACCTAGCTGAGGATGACGTGTACAATCGAGGAGAATGGCGCCTCAAGATTAGGAAAGCCGACCCCGTCTAACCGGGATATGGCGAGGACAAAGAAGAAGAAGAATAAGAACTTATTTCTAAGAATTGCGTTGTGTGAAAACAACAAGTATTTCAAAGAAAACATAAGTAAAATAAAAAGGAATAATAATTTCAAACTTTTTTAAACTGTTTTCTTCAGACAGACAGATACGTAATCCGAAGTTTATATCGCTAGTGCTTTCTGTGCAATTTAACAATCCATGTTTTGGATCTAATTACTTTACACCCAGTGCTCGCAAATCCGCACATAGAGAATTATTAAACTAGTCGGCTAACAGACGACGGACTCACAAAAGGTTTCCGACTACTGTTCTCAACAATAATTGGTTTTCGGACCACAGCGAGAAATTCAAATCTAACTGCTATAACAGATGCAAAATGCGGTTACCTTGTTTGTTTGTTTTCAACTCTGCTGTTTTTGATTAAAATTAAAAGGCACCTTCATCAAGACGGCTCCAATTTATCTTTTTAAGCAATAATCTAAGTTTTAAGCTTTCATGGTCATTGTCAATACTATACTTACAACAAATCGCAGCCTATGTCAGTTTACACGCGACCATGGCGCACTCAAAACAACCCCAAACCGTGGTAAGAAACCGTGTCTATTAACGAAACTCGTAACGGCTCGGATTTGTTGTTAACCTACCGCACGCGCCAATTTTACCCAGTTAGCTCATACGTTATGCATTTATATAGGGATGATAAAAGTCTGTCGAAACTTTGAAAAGTATCTAGATTATAAATAAGTAAAAGAAGAAGAAAAAGATTTTATAGTATGCACAGGAAACGTAATTCCCTTTGGAAGGCCGTGCAGTAGGCCTGACTCTGCATAGCTGCCGCCAGGACGACCCTACGAGTTTTACATTTCACAATCGCAATAAAATCACAACTAAAAAAATTACCTCAAATATTTTTCTCAAAGAATTTAATACAGAATCCATCCGGTGGCATCCTCCGGTCTATAATTATGTCGTTCCCAGATGAAATTTATGAAGTGAAATTCTGCTTCGACCCGCTTCGTTCGCTTCTGGAATCGGAGACAAAGCCCGGGGCCCAATGCCAACAAATTGGATTCCACCACAGCACCCGCCTTGGAAAATCGGATGTTGTTATTACATGAGATCGAAGAGATGACTTTACAAGATAAGTTGCGTTTTTAGATCTTTACTACAGATAGGTACTTATTGAAAAAAATACAAAATGATTCTTCTTCTTGTCATGTGCTTAGTGCCGACCTATTGTCGGAGTTGTTCAGGTCCTCTGTAGTTCTTAGATGTGGTCTAACTGCTGGACCAAAATTATCGTACTCACCTAGGGGTTTAGATGAATATTTGTCTGTCGTATCTTTAACTTTTCTTTATTTACATCAAGTCAAGCGTTTGATCTCAATCTCACCTGGTGGTAAATGACGATGAGGTCGAAAATGGAGCACACGGGCTTAGTAAATACTGGTTCTTCTATAAACACTGCCGAAACACACCAAGAATGGAAGACGTCAAATGTCACATAGAAGGGTGGACATACTTTACATATAAGGTGGTCGGTAGCCAGACGGACCCTGAAGGAAAAGTCCACCAGAAGCTACTTCTATAAAAGGCGTCAAATTATAGTTAAAACAATGAAAACCACCACTAAAATTCCTTCAGACGGATTTCTAAAACATTCAGTTTAATTACAACGAAATAAAAATAATTAACTCCGCAATAAATGGAGCTTAATGAACGTCATTGAGTGAAAACAGAAGTTAGTCGCGGCTGCGGGGACTTAAGTAGATTTGTGAACTTGGCTTAAATTAAATAAAACTTTAGGTCAATTAATTTAAACCGGAGAAATCCTTTGGATTTCATTGTAAGCGAAATAGAATTGGAACAAGCGACTTTGCTCGTGAGTACAGGACAAACCTACAGTTGCAAAAAAGTTCTTAAAGCTCGTAGCTTTAGATAGAGATGACACGAGACTTAAGGAAGCCTTGATGGAAGGACGTTTCTTGCAACTCACGATAAGTGTAGATAAGAAGTGATTATACTTAATCTGGTAGGAAAACCCTGACCAGGATTATAATAGAGTTGTCAAGAGTGTACCAGTGGTACTTTTAGCTTTGAGAAATATGTGTTTATTCAAAATAAAATAATACTAAAATAACAATAAAATAAATGCTTAAGCTAAAATTACAAAATAACTAACTATTTTACAAATAAAATACCTGACCTAGGTCGCTGCAGGGAGTGTCCCGAGGAGGCTGGCGGCGGTGCCCCGCTGTATAGCGAGGCTTATACGCTGAGCGAAGTAGAGGCCAGCC
This sequence comes from Hofmannophila pseudospretella, assembly GCA_947369225.1. Lineage (NCBI taxonomy): Eukaryota > Metazoa > Arthropoda > Insecta > Lepidoptera > Oecophoridae > Hofmannophila > Hofmannophila pseudospretella. Next base: position 4,755,848 of record OX376324.1, read on the forward strand.
TTCTGGGCCCGGGATGTCTCTACGAGGCGCTTGGCTATTTCCCCGTAGAGGCAGTGGGCTCCAGGCCCCCACGGCCCTAAGGTCTCCACCCCGAACGGCGCAAATATGCAAGCACCACCCAGGCCCGCATATTTACGCCGCTTGAGGTTCTCCGCAGATGCACCGGCAGCGATGGGGGGCGTTGCAGGGAGCGCCTAAACGGATGGAAGCTGCAATCCGAAAGGTGGTACGGTCCAGGAGAGTTCCGATATTTCGTGATGGTGAAGTTTGGAGCCATAGCCCTGACTCCCAAACTCCAGCAGCCAGCAGACGAGCGCGCTCTGCAGGGTTGGTAAGCGTATTTAAAAGATGTAAGTGGTACTTTTATAGTCTGCGTTTTAAAGATCGTTATGAAGTAAATTGCCACTCTAATGTTATACTCCCGGTCGAGCTTTATTTTACTTTACGTACTTACCCATGATGTACATAATTACCCAATTGGCTACATTTAATAAGTACCTACCAATTATTAGACGAAAGTAAAAAAAGGTCATTTGAATTTCTTTTCAAAAGCTTAGGCGATTTCTGGGACAATGTTATGGAAATATCTTTGTGCTTGGACAAAAGAATATATTTGTGAAAAATGAACCTGTAATTATAAATAGGTTCGGCAGACATACAAAAGACACTTTTTGATATTCATTCCAGTCAGTAGAGTAGAATTTACCTAATGGCAACCTGCCATACCAAATTGCAACGACATCAAAAACCAATACCTATATCTGCCCTGATACTGAAGAAGGCCGGTAAGTGTAAATGTGATTTACAAGAAAATGGCAAAAAAGCACTAAATTAGTTTTCTAGTGTTTCCTGGAACTCTTCTCTATAAACTGGAGTTTTTAATTATAACATTAGAAAATTAATATGACGCGTTTATTGCCATTTTCTTTCCAAAATCACGTTTTCCCACTTAGCGACATTTCGTACCATATTTATACCATAGACAAATTTATTATTATTATTAATAATTATCTTGTTATTTGTTATTGTTGTCTTATACAACTTTTTCATAATGCTTTCACACGTAGGTGTCTCTTCCAGGCAACCTTCGGACAGAGGAAATGATTTCCAGAAAGAGGTAGTAGTACCTCTTTCTGGAAATCATTTTCTCAGTCCGAAGGTTGCCTTGAAAAGATCGCTCTTAGCGATAAGGCCGCCTAAATTGTACTTAACTATTTCCTTTTCTATATCTTGTTTGTTGTTTTCTATTTGTGTAATAAAGTGTGTTTTACTTTACTTTTACTTTACAAAAAAAGAAGATTTAAGTTTACCTATAAGCTTAGAAATTCTCGTAGCACAGTCACGTATAAAGTATAAAATACGGGAGAAAAATTAAATTTAGATTTTCAGAGAGTATAAACTCCTCCATGCGAAACACGCTAGTGGCCCATAAATTTTTCATCATACGTCACCACACTACCACCGAGTCGCATCTCGGCCGCACAAAAGAACTGTTTACTCAAGTAAAGAGCTTTTGCATTTTTAACCCTCTCACCGCCAGTTCCAGTGGCCGCTTTTATACGGCGAATGGAAGAGCTACCACTTGTCCCCGATAGTGATTTTCATACTCGATTGGAAAATAAGTAAAAAGATTAGTAAGAATTTCTAATTCTAAAATCTGAATGTTAAATTGACACATAACTTTGTAAAGTGGTCAATGTGTGTATCCATGTAATCTCCACGACACAGGCAACGCCTAGTGTGGAGGTTATAGTTTAATGTGAAATGTTAATTAATATTTTGTAAACGAATATTTTTTTTAAAATTTTTAATTATATGTAAGGGTTAGTTGCAATGTATTTATTTATTTACACCTAAACCCGCGTTTTACCTCAATCTCACCTGGTGGTATGTGACGATGAGGCCGGAGATTGAGTATACGGGCTTAGTAAGTACTGGCTCTTCTAAAACACTGTCGAAACACATCAACGCCAAAGCGAAGATATTTGGTGATAGAAAGCGGTAATTACGATTCTTGTGCTTGTGAGTTCAACATAACAGTAGTTGCCCTCCAGAGGTAAGTATAGGTAACGGGTGATTTTTTACGCTTCTTCCTGCTTTTAATGAATTTTCTAGTGAACTTATTCAGTTTTAATGAGCGCTCGTCTAATAAACAAAATATGGTTCTTTTCATTCCTACTTGATTACTTGGTCAAAAAAGTCTCCGATCCCTTTCAATCGTATTTCCTTCGAGTAAAGTTCAAAAATGTGAAGTAATTTGATTGATTGTAAGATTTTTCTACCTTTTTGGCTTTGAGTAGAGTTCAAAAGTAATTACTTAAATGTGTTTATTTTTTTGAGATCACTAACATTAAGGACGCTGTAGAGAACGATTATTTTCTGTGGTTAAATTAAATTAAATTAAATTCAGTTATTTAACAGACAAAAAAGTCCAAAAATGTTAGTAACAATTTTAACTTAAAAACTATGTTAGTAGATATAATAGTATTTTGAGGTAGGTATGAGTAGATTAGTCACTGTACAGGAGCCAACCAGCACAGAGATCTATCCGATTGCCGGCTGCACACAGTGTCTCATAATGTGACAGTTGGGCTTAGTTTAGTTTGTTTTTAAATATTTCCGACAGGGTAAGAGATAATCATATAATAGAGTGCTTTATACAATAGCTCATGTCAATTATACTGCTATTTAAAATTGTATTAATATAATATAAGACAGTAATAAAGAGATCTAGATCAGCCTTGGATAAAGGCTTCGATTCCTTTTTATTAAATTCTATGAAATTTTATTCAAAATAAAATTAAACTAATATAACAATAAAATAAATGCTTAAGCTAAAATTACAAAATACCTAACTATTTTACAAATAAAATACCTGACCTAGGTCGCTCCCTGCAGGGAGTGTCCCGAGGAGGCTGGCGGCGTTGCCCCGCTGTATAGCGAGGCTTATACGCTGAGCGAAGTAGAGGCCAGCCTTCTGGTCCCGGGATGTCTCTACGAGGCGCTTGGCTATTTCCCCGTAGAGGCAGTGGGCTCCAGGCCACCACGGCCCTAAGGTCTCCACCCCGAACGGCGCAAATATGCAATCACCACCCAGGCCCGCATATTTACGCCGCTTGAGGTTCTCCGCAGATGCTGCTGCTGACCCGGCCTTCGCCGCCGTGGCTGGAAGGTGGGACGGGGCAAGGGTGTCGACGCAGGTAGCGTCCCACACCAGAGACCGTCCCAGCTTCCAGGGCACGAGTGTCATAATTAATTTAAAATTTACAATTTATTTAAAAATTACTTATACTAAAATAAATAATGTTTTCTACATTTTATTGCCAATCAACAGCAAAGTGAGGAAACAATTTTTTGTTTTTCTAGAAAATTAAAACCTAACTGGGGTTTAAGGTATTTGGTGGTTGTACTGTAAATGCTATTTACATCTGAAATATTTACATGTAATTATAAATGCTATTTACATCTGAAATATTTACATGTAATTATAAATATAAAACAAATTATAGAAGCAGGGCGAGATATTTTTAAATTTTATCGGTAGTTAATGTTAGTTGAAATAGTATAGTATAGTAGTATTTTCTTACGCACCAAGATCTGAAACATGGAATGTTGAACAACTTACAACTACTACTGGTATTACCATGTTCGCGAGAAATAGAATAAAGATAGTACTACCTAATATCTATTAGTAGACAAAAGTCAAAGTGCAAAATGTAACGACTGGAGAGCTAACTGGCGATCTTTGCTGCACGTGCCTCCCTTAGCGCAAATTGCTTTCATGTGGGCAGTTCTAAAAAGCGTCGACGTAGTACTACCCGTCGGAAATATAGTATGAGGGTTATGGCTAAAAACTATCGGTTATCAGTTTATCACTATCGATAGTTTTGCAATGCTAATCTGGACCCATGATTTAACCATTACGTAAATATTGTGTTTTTTTTGTTTTATTAAAAACTTGAGCTTTAACCAAGTCAATCATATTTTATTCTACGACGAATAAGATCAGGTTTATTTCATAGCATACCACCTCTTCAAACCTAGTCTTGATAAAACAAAGGTTAGGTTTAAGTTAAAATACCGAAAGAAAGCTTCCATCTACAAACAAAGCTAGCGGAAACGTGAATTTAGCCTGAATTGCAGTGTATCCTCGACAGGAAGCTCGTAGATGTAAGAACTCCAGTGTAACTAGCTGAACCGCTTCTGCAATATCTTCCTGTATTCCAAATGAGCTGCTATTTTATTTGGAATGCCTTTTTGGAGACGTTAGTTGTGGGAAAATATCCGTTTTTAAGACCAAACTCACGATCTATTTCTGGAATAACAAAGGATGCGAAGGACGACCAACGATCCAACCTCATGCTGGGTAGAAAGTGACACTATATTGTGGTATAGTGGTTTATTTGGACTGCTTTTTGGAGACTGTCTTTGTGACAAAATAAGTATTTATTTCGTGAACTTGAAACGTTTTGTTATAAGTACTTAACAACTTGGTTCTGAGAACAGCTCTTTCAGCCTGCTTTTCCCCATGCTGGGTAGAAAGTGACACTATATTGTGGTATAGTGGTTTATTTGGACTGCTTTTTGGAGACTGTCTTTGTGACAAAATAAGTATTTATTTCAACAATAAACTGGCGATTGACATATCGTATTAAAGTAGAAACGTTTTGTTATACGAGTAAGTACTTAACAAACTTGGTTCTGAGAACAGCTCTTTCAGCCTGTAATCGTAATATATTTAATAAGCATCATAGAATCAATAAGTCGTATAAACGTGGCTGCTTCATTTCATTATACGATGATTTGGGTAAAAGTCGCATAACTACTTGACTCACGGTTGTATCAAAACCTTTATTTCGAATTCCAAAATTAAGGCACACACGTATTACTTACTTTTGACAGCGATCGTTAACCGGGCGGAAAAAAACATAACTGATCTTGTTTCTAATTGAGTGGGACAGTTTCCCAAAACTATAATTATTAAGTAAAGAATTTAGATAGGGTCTAAAAAGCGTGAAAGGATCTCCTTCGTACCGTGCAGTGGACTTCCGTGCTTAGCCGAGGTCTGCTGTATTTTAAATGAGCTATTTCCCGCCACTGCTCTTCGAGATTATAGGGTTGTTACAAGGATTTACCTGAACTATAAAAATAGTAGAATGTAATAAAAAAAACTTTATAAAAATAAGTTTGTATTCTGAAATGCTCTGAAACTAAGTAAGTATATACTAGAATATGCTCTACTTGAAACTATTATGTAACTAAGATTAACGCAATATACCTACTCTGAAAGGTCTTGTTGCTTTGAGGCTGAAAGTTAACCATTTTTCAACAACTTGATTTTTTACGGGGACGAATTGTGCAAAAGAAGTAAAGGAATTGTTATTTAGGATCACTTAAACAAACACAATATGATCCTACTACTCATATGATGATGATCGAATTAGAAGTATATGTGCCGCTGCAGCGGTGGTTCGACCACTGAATATAAATCGACCCTCAATGTAAACTTTCTAGCCAAGTAATGCTCTTGTAGAAACAAATAGAAAGAAAAGGATGGCAACCCTAGGTGTATCTGTTAAAAATGTCACGAGACCCTCGCCCGGTTGTCCCTCGTACGAATTTACGACGATACGAGTACTTGAATAGACGATAGTAATTTTTGTCTAAGAGGAGGTATTCTAGGGAATAACGAGAGAGCTCTGGTGTAGCACGATACAAATTCTACTTTGTTCGCTGTAAAATACCTTGCGTTTTTGTTTTCAATTCATTAGTGACGTCACTGAACTATTAACGACTTTAGTAACGCTTTGCATTTAACTTTCCATTCAATGGTTAATGGGTTGAATTTATACGAGTTTTCATTTTAATTTTCTACCATATTTTTAAGTGTGTCGTAACTTTATAAAACAGACTGATTAAGTCAATTTTAGCGAGGCAATGCGTCCAGCGTCCTGGGGACCGTACCACATACTGGGGATTTGGACGAAGTGTTCGGTTGGTAAGCATTTTTTTAGTCATATCTGTTCTGTACATTGTAGGTATATACATTTTAAATTTTAAGTAATTGTAAATGTTTTCAAATAAAATTTAAAATAGTCAATGCTTGAGCATTTTTTTTAGAAATAAGAATCTGTATTCTAGAAATAACAAGCTGTATTTTACAAGAGTGATGGCAACTTGAACTAATTCTCATGCAATTAAATTCAGTTACCTAAGTATTTTCATTATTTTTCACTATGATAAATGATATAACTAAAATATAACTAAAATAAATGTTATAACTAATTATGTATATTGCTTTGGGGATTACCTACTCGTAAGCATTAAAGTAACGCTTTCAACATTATTGGAAGATACTATTTCAAGCGTCTTGTATAAAGCAGCGGCAAGCGGGGCAAACCAGCAAAATTTTATGTAGAAGTATACTTACCACCAAAAGATTAAATAAAACATAACTTCAAGGAGCTTGATGTTGCCGTGAATCTTCCAAACTCTAAAGAGCAACCTTAATAAAAATGTCACTCCGATTAAATCCTTGCAGACGATATTCGATCTCTCGGTCACTGAGGAAAGGAAGGTACTCGTATGATTAATGACAGTATCAATAGGGATCTAGTGGGCGATCGGTTTCTATGCTGTTGAGTGATGAACTTCTACATTTTTTCTGAGAAAAAAAACCAATGGTAACCTATTACTTTTTTCCAATATTCTTTATTAACCACTCCAACTATGTTAAAATACTTAAAATGCATGCTTGTGCTAGGAGTGTTCCACCACAAAGGTCCAAAGTTTTATAAATATTTTGGCCTATATGACTGACTGTCATTTTAAAAATTACACACGCATAAATACTATACAAATAGATAGCTAATATCAAAACAAACATACATCATACATACATAACTCTCACGTCCATAATCCCAGAGAGGGAAGACAGAGGAACAACCTTCAATCAAAATCACCTTCAATCTTCAAAACAAACAAGAAATATTATATGTCAAAATCTCCTAAAGTGTCACGTTTCCAAGATATAAGCTATCAAAGTTGTGCTGGTCATACAACTAGTTTCCGGACAATCTTGACAAAATGTGCAAAATTCTAAATTTCGATAAACCAATTTCATAACCGGTCACTTTCACGATGTGTCTCCTCCCTTACAACGTGAATTGGCGTAATTATTAAGCCTTAAAACACAATACCAAAGGCCATTAATTTAAAAAAAAAACTTGTATCTGGTGTACAACTTTGATGACTTGACTTATATCTAAGAAACGTGACATTTTAAGATATTTTATTTGATTCGGCGACGCTTGCCGTGCGCTGCAGTCTCATGCTCAACTGGCGAACATGAGACTTGGCCCCTTTTACAGAAATGTTTTGATGGGATTTAGATGTTTCCACTCACACTTCTCCCTAATTCAAACAATACCAATCTTATGGCAATAAATTCCATCAAAATCACCCCCGAACATACATACGCGTCGAATTGAGAACTCCTTTTTATCATCGATTAAAAATATAACAAGATTACATGAAAAAACCTTGACGAGGAAGTGAGGGTCGATTTTAATTCCACGTTCTCTGAAGTCGGTTCCAATTTCAGTCTGAAATCGGGAGTGCAAGCACGAGTCCAGTAAACATTTAGGGCGACTAGCACGCCAGTGGCACGGAACAAAAGGACAGCAGCTGTCGTTAAGGCGGATGACAAATTGCAGTGTCGCCGCGCAGCGCACGTTGCTTCCTGTCTTTCGCTGTTGTTTTACACTAGTGCAATGTTTTAAAAAAATAAGAGTGATTAATGAATGTAACGATCTTATTTTATACAAAAATCGAGGAAATTTAAAATTTAGCTTATTTCAGTGCTTGAAAATTTCTAGCAAAGTTTTCATTCCATAGCTTATCTGTAAAGTCAACGGATTGTAGAGAACTTTACTGCATATTTCACGAAGACATAGCTAGCCTTTTTGCAATCTATCGCAATAACTTGGCTAGATATTTGAGGAATTCTGTCGTTTATACGTTGCAGCTTCTATTCGTTTTATCGTAAGATGAGTCTGGCACGCCGCCCAACTGCCCTTCATGATACTTTCCAATAAATCCTAGTTGCGCTGTAGATACAGCCTTTAATTAAGGTGCAACGTTACCTTCAAAGGCATAAATAAACCTTTTAATAAAATAAATTGTAACACATTTTTGAGACGAAGACAATACAACAATACGACATGAATGTGTAAATTACTTGAATGGAGACCGCGTAACGTTACACGTACACGTAAATAAAATCTATAAAATAATGGTTTATTTTCCCCAACTGTTTCCTGCGATGCCTTGACCGTTCCATAGGCGGTGTGGTGGCTCACACGTAAAGGAAAAATCAGCTGTTTGCTTATCAAACACAGCGTTTTATCATTCACAACATTTCTCAGAAAGTCCCTCAAAAATTCACTAAGAGAGCTAAAAAAATGTTTGGAAACCAGCCTGTTATAGTTAGCGACTATTTTCAATCAAGAGGATTGCTGCATTTGCCACCTGTGTAAGGGGTTATAAATTATAAATAATCTCTCATACCCCCAAGCTGTATTCCGTCCGGTCCGGTCCGAAATGAAAATAACCGAATCACGAACACGTAGCGTCCAGTTTCGGAAAAACCTTAAAAATACTGAAGCTTGGAAAACTGAAATAATAGTCAAAGAATAGTATGAAAATCTAAGGGCGCTGATATAGATACAGTGGCATGGACCGATTTCTGTGGTAAAACTCCTGCCTCTGTTTAAACATTTCCACTAGATGGCTGTCAAAAGTAAACATTTGCTACAGCAATATGTGCTTGCGAAAACAGACGGTGAGCTCTTTTACATGCAAATAGGCCTATGTCCGGGGTTATAACCCCGATCGGCTATCCTAATCTGACCTGCGTGCCTCCCCGATAGGTTTGGAATTCGGGAAAATTCGGGGGTGCTTTTAAGATGATGACAGGTCTTGTTGAACGGACAGCTTATCTGGATTACGTTAGCTGTGTCAAGCTAATTCATGCTAAGCCTGCGTTTGATGGAGCTTGTATGGGCTCGAGTATAGCGTCATTATCGCCTTTGATTTTGATTTGACTTCTCTATACGACCGTTAAAAAACTAAATTGTTATTAAACACAAAGTAAACCCTATTTGCAAGTGTAAGGTGTTTAATTCCATACTATTCTTATGTTTCTAAAAAGATGGTGGTGTTGTATCGAAGCAAAATTTTGCCTGCATTATTTTCCTATTACTTATTTATTAATTTACACTTTAATGCACAAAAAAGGTGTACATGAGGCGAGCTTAATGGCTTGCGGATTTTCTATCAGCTAACCATGGGGTTATGCAGATATGTTTAGGTAGGTGCATATAAAATGGAAGTTGATATTATATTAGGTTATATAAATTTATATAAGTAAAGATATATAATACGTAATAAAAATACATATACATAAATCTTAAAAAAATGCATGCTAATATTAAATATATTGTACATAATATATAAACATATAAATACTAATATATTATGATGTACAAATAAATATATATACTCTATATTACTATATATTACTTCTGGTGGACGTATTTATTATAGAGCTCATATCTACAGTGGGAACTTATGCTCTGTAATAACTTAAAAAGACTAACATTATTGGATCAAGTAATATTTTCAAGAATTATAAAAGTGTCTAGACACATAAAAGCCCCACTTCTAAAATGTCTCTGAAAAGCTAGACCTTTTGTTCTTACTATGCTGAACTTTAGTGCACAAAATGCAGGTACGGAGGCGAACAATGCCATAGTTACTTAAGGCAAAGTGTTTATGGCCTTTGAATATCTGCAGTACTTTAGTGCACATATCGACGACGAATGGATCAGACATTGCCTAGCAATACTGGTACGTTTGATCATGACTGTAGTTTCAGGCGTCGCTTCAATTATTGTGGCAGCAATATCGACGGCACTGTATTTTGCGTAGGTAAGTCTAATGAAAATAAAGGAAAAAGTCTAAGTTTCCATTAGTTTATTTCTAAACAAGAATTTATTAGATTATTAGAAGAGCCGAAGACCGGGCTCAATTGCCCTGGGAGAGGTATGTGTCCAGCAGTGGATCAGTGCTAAAGATGATAATTTCTAAACACCCAAGTCTGTGTTATATTTAACTACTCAATTTTACGGCATTTGAGAGCAAAAAAAAAACAATGTCTTATTTATTACTTATATGAATTGTAAACATGACAATAGTACTCCAGTTTGGAGCACAATCACTGACACATTTTTTACAACAAACGTCAAATCCATACATCGATTCTTGGTGAGTGCTGTGTAGGAGTAATCTTAGCTTGCGTAATGGGAATCCACTGCTCTTATGGGTTTTCATGGTTCCACGTGTATGTAGATATGGGAATGAGATGGGATGGGACATTTCGTTTTCTTTAAAACTTTTGTTATTAAGGTTAAATAATTTATTGGTCGTGTTCATGACAATTCATTGATCATGGCGCAATTGTACCGAAATATCAAAAACTCAAAGCAATGTTAATAAATCGTGATAATAATCCTATTATAAATTTTTCTATTCTATTTCTGTTAATTATTCTGATGACTTGTATACAATGGTTTTACGAAATTCCAATACTTAATATTAAAACATTTTTTTGTTACGATGAAATAAAAATTACTCCTTGAATGGTTGTGCAAATGCATTAATTAACGGGTTTATAACTCGTTAGTCCTATTAATAAAGTGAATTAATAAAGTGGATTTCACTGGGTTTCAATGATCATCTAATCTCTAAAGAGGACCACATAATCTATTGTTACTCACATTAATATTCACATTAGGGTTGGATAAATGTAATCTTTGTAGGGATTTAGTTGAAATCAATAAGTATCGTTCCGCGGTACGTTTATTCTAAAAATATTTTTTTATTACTCAGATTACATTTTACAAAATTACAATCATAAGAGCAAAAGGTTTTTTTAATTTTTTATGTTATTGGGCAATCGACAGAAAAAAAAAAAGAAAAACCTTTATTAAAATACCATACCTATATAAAAAATATCTGTAAAAAATATGTACAAAATATCACAAAATGAGTCGGATTATACAGCATATATTATAGTTTTAATAAAGTGAATTAACGATAATAAAGCAAATAACAGACTGCCTCGTATTTACTAAAGTGGCGAGTAGACAATATAATGAAAACTAGGTGCTAAAATAGAAAAAATAAAAATTTAAAAAATTGAAAAGAAATCATACATATAGGAACAAGCAATAGTGGGTTCTGAAAAAAAATACAGGAACCCGGGGCTTCGCCTTCAGGCGGTGCGCAGGAACACCGGGGGGTTTTTGGCCGGTAAAAGTCCGGCATAACCTCTTCGTCTCCCCCATGCGGCGAAGAGGTAAGCATGAGCGTTTCCCCCCTAAAAAAAAGGTATTTAGTTATGAAAATTAAAAGATAAAATTATGCTTTCTGGCATTAATTACGAGTAGTACATTTAGGAATAACTTACACAAATTACAAGAATGTAAATTACAAAAATTTTAAAGTTTCTATTTACTTTAATAGAACATACGTTATAGTAGTAGAATTATGTAATTATGTAGTACTTGAAGGTAGTAGTAATGGTAGTATGACTCTATGCAGAGTGAACCTGAGTATCATCCTTTTACCTGTTTCTGCCGCAAAACAGCAATGCTTGCATTACAGTGTAAGAGAGGCAGCGTAATTACCGACACATGAGTGCAAGTTCTTAAGTTTAGCAGCGCATCGAAAACCTCTAATAGCATTATTGTATAGGTGAGGTAACTATGCCGACTACCGTTAGTGGTCACCCCTGTTTACGGTCATCTTTTAGGTCGCTCCGACCACGCTTAAACTCACGAAACCAATAGGTGATGCTGGCATGTGATGGAGCCAATTCCCCAAAAGCACTGATTATATTTTCATGTGATTCCTTATATGTTAACCCTCGTTTAAAATCATAATAAATCATAACACGAAATACTTCCCGCGTTACCTCCATCGTAGCGATTGAAAAGTGACAGACATGTTTTTTTAACAATTAATTAAAAAATAACTAAAGTTCGCCAGCCAGTGATATTTGGCCAAGGAGTTTGTAATAAAATATGCCTCCAAGTGTTAATAAAATTAAAAGAATGAGGTTGAGAACAAGCCGCTGACTAACAATTTTTGGACCGCCCTTCGTAGATAGATATTGAAGGCAGACAAAATTGATTTTGCCTTTTGCAAAAAAAGGCGCGAATTGCACTTTTAATTTCCTGTCGAAACGTGGCACCCCACGTCTATTTGTCAAAGACTATCACTTCAGAATTAAATTTTTCATTGTAGAGAGAGAATATGGAAAATATGATGTTTCTTGAAATTAAAGTGTCTTTGATAAGACAATTTTTATTTTACGAAATCGAAATTATCAATAAGTGTACAGTGTCCAACAAAGTACCAAATGTACTTTGTCGCTATAACTTAATTGGCACATTCATTTAAGAATGAAGAGAAACAAACAGTAAACAGGGTTTCACAGAGTATAGGTTGATGTGGCTTCTACTACCTGAACCTGTGTTCTCGACTGTATCCTAACAAACCCCTGACGTTAGTGAGATGAGCTTACTTAAGAATGAAGAACAAGAAGAAAATTATTGCCCCTTCAGACTGAGGTGGGCGTAAAATCGTAGAGGCGCAGAGCAAGCGTAGCACATGCCACATTTTACGTAGCACAAGTAAATGAAAATTATTCTACAGCTACGCCAGTCATTTTAGTAGTATTGTAGCTGAAAAAAAGGCCATTACATTAAACCGGGATCAGGTTTCGCACTAATACGCACACTTAGTATAAGATATACTTACTTTTAAATTTTGCGCAAAAAAATTGTTATGTTAGTCACAACTTTCAAACTAGTACAGGGGTAAAGAGTTTTAGTATTTTAGCATTTTCAAGTTCCTAGATACGAGTAATACCGTTTACAAAATAGACCTGATAACAAAAGTGGCCTAAAATCGTGAACTTTGACGGACGGTTACATCGTTATTTCTCCACGAAAAAAACCGTAAAATATTTTCGTAATCTGCTTGATAAGCTCTAAACAATGGCGTCTACATGATACCATTTAACAAATTTTGAAGTTGACATTCCGATTTGGGTCAAGGGAATACTACACATTATTTGAAATCTTGAATACTATATCTTATTCCGATCTTATTCCGTTTAGGCCCTAGACTCGCGTGACAGACGGACGGACGGAGTATCGACAGCAATAGGGCTCCGTTTTATTATTCTTAATCCGTACGGATCCCTAAAAAGCGTATAATAAATAACTCATATCATCACCATCATCATCAGCCTATTAATGTCCCCACTGTTGGGGCACAGGCCTCTCCTTGCACAAGGGGGTACGGGCCATGATCCACCGAACGGGCCCAGTGCTGATTGGTTAATTTCACACGCCTTCGGAAACTTTTAATTTCCTCAGACTTGCAACTTTCCTCACAATGTTAACCTTCACCGTTAGGTTAGGTTAGGTTCTGCTCTAACGAGCAGTCGGTAAATATATATATATATATATATATATATATATATTACAAATAATGTCAACTTAATTAATTACAATATGATAATAAAAAAACTAATTAGTAAAATGTCATACTATAACTAGGCAAAAATTAATATAACTTCAGTCAAACAGCCCCCCGCGAAGTGCCCCCTGGCCGAAAGTACCCAGAATACTCGCGGCGTTCCCTCGCTGAATGGCGAGGGAGATGCGCTGTACCAAAAAGTGGCCGGCACGCGGATCACCTCCTCTCTCCTTAATTAGCCTCCCCACAGCGCGAATCAGATCCTTGGCCTCGGAGCCCCATGGTCCCGCGGTTTCAACTGCCAAAGGCACGAAGTCGTACATCGATTCCAGGTCGGAGTACTTTAGGTGCTTCCTCTGGGCCGCCGCCTCGGCAGCTGCACCTGCAGTCTGCCGAGTGCTGGCGAGATGGCAGGGCGCGAAAGTGCTAACGCACGTCGCGTCCCAGAGGTGACAGCGCCCTCTCGCCCATGGAATCAATGTAAGACCGTCCGGCCTCTTGCCGTCCGCACGGGACAAACCAGGGGGCTCCAAGACGCACGGTACCTCAGCTGAAACCATGGCCCGTCTGAGGATTTCATTGATCGCGCTGTGACGGGGGCGCCGGCCCGCGCATCGCATGCAGCTCAGCCCGTGGTGTCCGTCGGCCTCGACCAGTGAGCCGCAGACACAGTGATGGGGCATATAAACATAACTCTCACGTCCATAATCCCCGAGGGGGTAGACAGAGGTTCCCACTTTTCGCCGTAAGATTTGGTGGACAAACGTGATAGGTGGCGAGTCTATCGCCGTCTACTAGGTGCAGAATAGTATCCACTAAGATCCATAGTCACCTCGTACGACACCCACATAAATAGTTGAGATTGAAGAGTTGATAAATAACTCAGAGCAGGGTGTAGTAATCGGAACTTGTATGTAGGGACTCTTATATTGTTGCCTGTGAAATGGAAACTCATTGCTTACAAGGACATGATTAGATTTCATTAGATATAACATTAAAAATAGAAATAATGCTTGTCATAATCATAAATTCATAAGCTTTCTACGCAAATAAACAATATTGGAATGTAATAATTATATTACATTACAAAGAAATAATAATAAATTGATAACGCAGTTTTACATTTGCACAAAATGCTTGAAGGAATTAGGAGTAAGTTGGATTCTTTACAAAAAAGTGCTGCTTCTTTTGTAACTTGAAAGTAGGCATAATACAGCGCCGTTAAAATAAAGCCGTGCATATACCGATTTCAAATAATAAAAATCATCCGAGCCAGGTGCGATTGGCGCCAAAATCAAACAAGCGGTGTTATCCAGGAAATTGAATTTTGGTTAATACTCGTATATTGGTATATGTAGTAGTAGTTTGTAAATTGTTAGCAAAACAAGCCAAAGTTTGGTCAAAACTTACAAATAGACTCCAGAGTACGGATCTCTCGTATAGAGGAAGTCCAGACGCGCACTTAGGCGGTTTTTAATGTTTGTTTAGTCAGATTTTCTGTAATTATCTAACATGAAGAACATATTACTTATATATTCACTGGCTTTATTCATAGTCGCCATAGCCCAAATACTGTACACCATAATTGCCATAATCACCTTATTTACAACTATTTGTATCTGCGATTTTATTCTAAATCAGATATTTTGCGGCTCTGTCATGCCATGTCATATGTAGTGCAAATGGTTAATGTTTTAATTTGGGGAGCAAGTGAGTACCTACGTTTTAAATTGATTATTGCACGATTTACATTCTGTTTTAAAAGAGCGTGAACATCGGTGACGTAGTGGCTAGGACGCCAGACTCCCATTTCCCGCATCGGATTTGAAACAATGCAATGCAATGTACAGTGGACAACACATCAGTTCAACGTCAAAAAGTTTCCGAAGGAATGTGAAATCCACCAATTAGCATTGTTCATAGGGGAAGGTGGGGTAACACCGGATAGTTAAGAAGAAAATTTCATACGAAAGTCAAGGAATCCTAACAAAAACTTATTGCGACAGGGTTCCACAGAGTATAGCTTGATGACGTGTTTTCTACTTCTACTCAACCTCAGAATAAACATACTCTACGATGTTCATACTCATGCATTTGACGGTAACGAATGACACATCGTGGAGCTTCAATTAGCACGCGGTCTAATGATGCTACGAATTGAAGCGTTTTGCGCTCAAACACCATCTGACGTCAAATTCAATGGGATGCTGGCGCAGATTTCGTAGCAGTTCTTTCTGTGTTAGTACAGATTAAGATACTTTTAAACCGCCCCTATACAGCTATGCAATCGACCGTATCTAATTTGCTAAAATCGGCAGGAGATCGCATAGCTCTGTGGTCATTTTCGCGATCCTGGCTGACCTTAAGTCAAAAACGTATAATAAGTGTTTTGTATCCACATCTATCGATCATTTTTATAATAACAACAAATATTCGAATCTTTTAAATCATTTATGTATTTGTCTGTTAATTTCCCTAATAGAAAAAAAAAAAAAAAAATTGCATGCAAGGCAAAGCACCGTATCTAGTTTGCTAATTCTATTAACATATGTATAAGCCAAAAACATAAGTGTTCGGCACATCCAATGATTACTTCTCTCTACCCACATCAATAGATCAATTCTAATAAGTTGATATAATTATGCGCAGCGATGACCACTCACCATCAGAATGGTCAGTTGATTCATTTAGTTTCCTTGTATAATAAAAAAAATAGACACAACTACAAGGACCGGTGATTTTAATGATACGAGGTTATTTTAATGATTTAATGAGCAGCTCGTAGCATAGTTGCGAGCACGGTCCGCACCTGCACGATCGCGTGCAGGTTAAGCGATGTTGGCGCGGTCGGTACCTGGATGGGTGACCGCTAGTGGCATATTTCTTCTGAGCTCCTCCGTGCCTCGGAAAGCACGTTAAGCAGTCGGTCCCGGTTGTTGTCGTTCGACAGCAGTCGTTAAGCCTTGTCAGAGGCCTACGGGGGGCCTGAACAACTCTGACAAATAGGTTGGCCACTTACCATACGATAAGCAAGCAAGCAATGATACGAAAAAATCTAAGGTATCGTACATCGTACGTCACCGCCAGCCAGTTGCGACACCAACTGTTTTGTATGATTAATGATGCGGTCGTTAGCTGCCGAGAGACTGGAGAAGGCAACAAAGTGACGTCTTTATTTGCGGCAGGCAACTAAGATCATCACTCTCCTCTTGGGGCCTGTTTCATCAAATCTGTGAAGTCATCATGTTAACGGACGCATTATTATGTAGCACAATAGGATTGAAGGCGATTTTGGGTGGTCACATACTTTTATGATTTGCCCGGTGCTCGAACCGCGCCGGTTACAGTATATGCCCACCCACAAAATGCTCTTCTGGTTCCTGATTCTTCTAATATAACGTAATCTGAATATAAACTAAATTGCAGCGACGACGTGACCTTTTTCTTATGTCACTAGTCACGAACCTTTCGATTAACCGTTAAATTTTAACCAACCAACGATCGACGGTCCTCTATTAGAAAGGTGTTAACAGAACACGATTTGTAGTTAAAGTTGAATCAGAGCGTCGGTGGCACAGTGGCTAGGACACTGGGCTCCCGTGCGGGAAGTCCGGGTGCGAAACCGTGCAGTCGAACATTTACAGACTGCTCTAACTGTGAAGGAAAACACGTGACGAAACCTGCAAGTCCTTAAGTGTCGAAGTGCCGCTGGGGTTATTCTCGGTCATATCATAAGATGAGATGAGATAAGATAAGATAAAGTTGGGTCGATACGAAAACGTAATCGTTACAAAATTGGAAACGAGCGATGAGCGCTGTAAGACAGTGGAATTGGGCTCCTGATTAAGTAGATTTTTTCATAAAATAACGAAAGTGCGTTTCATTTTATATCAAAGCATTTTACATATCGCACACTGCATTTCCTTATAAGTTTTGTTTAGAGCGCCGTTCGTTCAAAAATAACTAACCTCTAAATTGCTAAGAAAATTGTCTCCGTGAATTAATTTAAAGTTATAAGTACTTGCCCACTTTTAGGGTGTCGTTCTCAGGTCCTCAGTGAAAGTTTCGTGGAACGCTACCAATTTTACTTTTCATTCTATTAACGTGTAACTTTGTTGATTGTACTTAAAAGTTTCAGTTGTGGACATTCGGGCCATTTAACTTCGGTTAAAGTTATCGGTCAGTGGTTATTTTGTATTTACAGGTGATAGTGAGAGATAAAGAGCGATGGTGGCGTAGTAACTAGAACTAGTCCAGGTTCAAAACCATGCAATGTCATATACTAATGAGTTTTTAGTTTTTCTGAAAGACTTACGTACTTACGTATTTACGTACGACTGCTCCAACGGTGATGGAAAACATCGTCACGAAACCTATACACTGAGCCAACCATGATCCAATTGCAAATAATTTTAT
Organism: Hofmannophila pseudospretella; assembly: GCA_947369225.1. NCBI lineage: Eukaryota > Metazoa > Arthropoda > Insecta > Lepidoptera > Oecophoridae > Hofmannophila > Hofmannophila pseudospretella. Next base: position 4,773,875 of record OX376324.1, read on the forward strand.
TAAATGCCAAGAAACTGATTAATTCCAAGTTATAGTGCCTTGTGACACTTGGAAGTTCCATCATACATATCATTCCTACATCATAAAAAGAGTTCCGTCACCGGAATACTTAAACCCTCTGTGGAGTGAATCCTCGGATATTATTTACTTCATCTACTTTCATTATGAGTTTAAAACAGGCCGAGAGGTTACATCTCAGACTTTGTTTGAAATTATTGGAATCTACAAGATTTTCTCATGCCACTTTAAGCTATCTGGATGTAAACCTCAGATTTACTAGGTTCTCTATGTTATGAAGTCCTAAACATTACCATACATTTCATCATAATCAGCCTAATAATGTCCCTACTGTCGGGGCACAAGCCTCTCCTTGCACCAAGAGGGTACGATCTATGATCCCCCGTACAGGCCAAGTGCTGGTTGGTGGATTTCACATGCCTTAAGATTTTTTTTCTCAGACAAGGTTTCCTCACGATGTTTTCGTTCACCGTTAGAGCATTCGGTAAATGTACGAAAGCGTAAAAGTCATTGGTACTTGACATTACATGGTTTCGAACCTGGACCTCACGCAGGAGGTCTGGCATCCTAGCCACAATGCCATCACGGATGCTCTAGCTGCTGTTTCAAAATTTGTGAATACTTTTACTCGGCCACTTTTACTTTCAAACCACTGCCCCAATACTTTGGTATACTTAGTTAAATAGAAAGAAGTAAGTATCAAAAGAAAACTCGCCTAAAGACCCCGCCTCATCTTAATTAAATGCCGTTACGCAAACCTTACCCTTTGGACCTTTGGAAAAACCTTCATTAGAATCATTACTGGCATGACTTGCTACCGTCTCAAAACAAAACTGATCTACTACCTTCAACCTTCGGCTATTGTCTTTGAGCTTTTTATAAATGAACGGCGTGCATTACAGCTGCAAATTTAGTCTTGTCGTGCTGTAGTACAGTCGACGACAAAAAAGAATGCTCTGTAGATTTACTTTACAAGAGCATCGTTAGGGTAAATTGAGGTGAAGGTGGGTAAATACTAAAGTTAACGAGGTACACCAGAAAAAACTTCCACAGGGGAATTTAGTTAACTAATTGTGGTAATAAATCAGCAGCATTAACCAGCTGTGTCGTGTTCTATTTGCTGGTATATTGGGTTGAACATTCCTTTTAAATAATAACACTAGCCAATGTCAGTAACCTACAGTAATAATTACGAAAGTTTGAGAAATGAAACAATACGAATTGTTGGAACTAAAACTCAAAGTGAGACTTTTTAATTAATTTTGGTTACATATAACGAGTGTTATTCATAATTACTGCTCACGGAGGTTGCTCCGATGTTTCAGTCTACTCTGGAGACCATTTTATAGGAGCAAGAACTGTGCTACTCGCGGTGAGGTCAAACTTCAAACAAATTATGAAGTTAGTAACACCCGCCAGTATACCCAATAATGATACATAACGCGTTCATATTCTGACTTGTTAGTGGATTAATTCTACCTGCATTAGGAAATTAATTACGATTAAGTGAAACTGTACAAATAAATACAAATACAAATAAATTTATTTTGCAACTTACAATTAATACATGGTTGATGCTCTAAATCCCGCACTAGGATACCCTGTGTCGCGGGATTTAGGCTCTTCTATTTAAGAACATTTTTGATATATAAAGGGAAAAAATAAAATAAAAATAAACGTATACAATTTTAAAATTATCATTAGATACTAAGACGTAAGCATGGAGTGAAAGTTTGTGTGCATGTGTGCGTATTGGTGTGGGGGTGTGGAAAGGTGAGGGTGTGTGTTTGTTGAGGGTGAGAGTGAGGGTGCGTGTTAGGGTGTGTGAGAGTGTGCGTGTTAGGATGTGTGAGAGTGTGCAGGTGTGTGACTGCATGACTAGTATATGTGTGTTTTTTCATTGGACAATTTCCAATACTTTCTCAGTGCTGTCATAGTCCAAGGTTGCAAGCCAGGTGGTTAAAGATTGTTTGCACCTATATCGTGTATGATTAACAATTTTAAGTAATTTGTCTGTAAAATGTTTGTTTAGATTCTTAGCATTGACATCGTGGGAACGAAGGAAATTCGTAGTATTTCATGTTTCCACTGACAATAACTCTACAGAGTGTTATTTTCCTTGCCAACAAGATGTACTTTATTTTTAATAAAAAGGTATTTCCTTTATAGGTGAGGTATGAAAAAAAAGCCTAATTTAGAAGCTTAATTTTGCTTTTTTTTATCTTTAAAGAAAAATATTAATAACTGTTTAATAATTTTTTAATTTAAAATTTTATCTATTTTTATTTATATACCCACAAACATCAAAATAGGTACCTACTAGATGGCATTTAGGTATACTTTTATATTTTTTTTGGTTATAATAACCATTACTATATCTTATTGGAATATTCTGTAAATATGGTAACTACCGATAATTATTCCATCTAGGTTTATTAATCAAAACAAAATATTTCGTGAAACTGTGAGACACAATTCAAGCGATATTTATTATTATAAATATAGCTAGCGAAATAAATAATAGCCCACATCCATCCACTGCTAAACATAAGCCTGACCTAAGGTTCGACACGGCCACTCCATCTTCTGTTTATCTCGGCACCAGCAACTTTCCTTGGGTCGTTTATATACCGGACTGCAGAAGAATAGATAATAAAGCAGACAAAAACACTATGTTATGAAGCTAAGATTCTGTTCGTTTCTTCGCATCCCCTATAGCCACGATGTCACAAAGCGTAAAGTAAAGTAAACAAAACTTCAACACAATGATTCTTATAGTGGAACCTTGGTGAAACCACACTTAGTGCAGTATGTTTCCCGTTGTGCGTGTGATAAAACTTTCTTGTTAATACCGCATAGACTAAGTTTAAAATACCATGTACAAAAAGACATTAAAAGTTTTGGGAGCGTTACTAATTATGTGGATTGTATCACTATTGACTATAGTTAGAGAATTCAAATATAAGCACAGAAATTTTATGGTGTTAGATGACAATCAATTATATGAACACGCTTTGGATAAATTTAAAATAAAATATAATTTAGACAAATTCATAAATGGTAATGGATCGGGCTTTGATGGTAAGTAAATTTTTCTTATATAATTATGAATCGAAGAGTAATGAAACTATTCAGTATAGCTATCAGTATACAGTAGGTAATAAGCTATGTAGTAAGAAGATTACGCTAGCTGATCCGTTGCTATCTACAGTTGAGTGTTTCTTTTCAGTCTGGGATATGTTAGGAACATCTAATGGCACTTTGACAATTGAAGATCAACTTGCAGCTGTGAAAGGGTATGAATTTCCACCAGGTAAGTACAGTTTTTAATAATCAAGATAAGTAAGTGGCTATAGGACGCCGGGCTCCCGTGCTGAGGTCCGGGTTCGAAATCACGCAATTTACGCAAGAATCAAAGAGATATTCGGTTTTTCGCAGACTTTCGTTTTACTGATTGCTCCAACTGTGAGGAAACCTGCACACTGAGAAATGGGGAAGGCAATGAAACAGCATTAAATCTGCCAAGAGAAACATTCTCTGTAGTTAATTCCATAGAATGATCACGCCCCTCATCAAAAAGGAATATTGACTTAGAATAAGAATAAGTTTATTTGTGCGGTAAGATTACAAAGGATTCATGACTATGAATCCTTTGTAATCTTACCGCACAAATAAATACACCAGTATGAACTTAATCATAGGTTTTATTATTATGTTATATTAACGGTTATATTTAGAAGAAGTTATCGTTCACACTAAAAATGAAATGTAAAAAAATTAGTAGTTTTCATTTTACGAAAGAATTTGTTGAAGAAGTAGTTTAATCATGAAGCCTCATTTGCTTTATTATATAAAGGCTTACGGGGAACACAATTTAAAAAAATATCACAGTTTAGTGGATTTGGTACACGACAAGGTGACCATGTCAGCCTCGTTAGGGTCACTAAGAAAAGGGAAGGGAAGCTAAAGTATTTTTAAAGTCAGCCCTGACTTTGAAAGCCAACTTAGCAAATAAGTTTTTCATGTTATCAGATAAGGGCTGACTTCAAATATTATTGAGCCTCCCATTTTGGAGCCTATTTAGGAAGAGATCGCTCTTAGCGACAAGGCCGTCTAAATTGTACTTCACTATTTCCTTTTCTATCTCTTGTTTGTTGTTTTCTATTTGTGCAATAAAGTGTATTTTACTTTACTTTACAAATTTCTTCTTCTCAATTTTCACCAAGTCACACTCCATTAGGAAGTGAGTGAGGTCTTCTATTTTGTAGCAGTTAGTACAAAACTGTAAATTAAAAATTAATGTTTCAAAATCAACATTATGCCATACCTCTGAATTTTATTACAGGTATGAATGGTAGACCAGTGATCCTAAATGAGGACCTGAGAGGCAGCTTAAGCGTATTAGTAAGAAAGGGATGGTCTGATCACGCCTTCAATCAGTTTGTAAGTGACCTCATACCCATCACTCGAACTCTACCGGATCCAAGGGATGAATGGTGAGATTCATGGTTTATTTTGTGACTGTAGCTATTCGTATTAAAATATTCCTGGTAGATAATCGGGATATGAATCAAGAAGCTTTTTCCCTCAGGTGATGAGTTATCACACTTACTTATCTACGCGGCTCTATAGCCTATATGTAGGGTGCATATTTTCAGGCTCTGCCTGACTTATAAAATAGACTTGAGAATGCGTCTCGAAATGGCATTTTCGCATCATGTCATGGTCTATGTCATTGGTAGTTACATATACATGAACAACACCGAAGCGACAAATGTCTCAAAACCTATATATAATGTGTAAAACTGTACCATTTTTTTAACAGAGTTACATGATCCATAAACCTCAATGGGCGTAACCTCCTACTTGCGTTGTTAACCTCTCTTTGTCCTCTTTAAAATTGACCATTCCTTTTAGCCTTATTCATTCCTAAATTCACCTAGAATCACATGATGTACTTACAGGTGTAAAAACCATAAGTATTTAAGCATGCTACCTTCAGCGTCTGTAGTGATATGCTTCCACAACGAGGCGTGGTCTACGCTCCTGAGAACCGTTCATTCAGTGCTGGCAACGTCTCCGAACCATCTTTTAAAGGAGATAATACTCTTAGATGACTTCTCTTCTATGGGTATGCACCTAATATATCGTTGCTAGCTAGTTAAAATATAGGATGACCACACAAAAATGTTCAAATTCACGGAATTACTACCTATAGCTTTGATTATTTCTTTTTCTGCCTAGTGGTGTCTTGGTCGTTGGCCAGGATCCTCCTAACTTTCATTTTGATATATACGAGTATGATTCAATGTGATCACATTATCAATAATATCAACGTTACATAACAAAATTACCAATCAATTTTGATATTAATGGTGTAATTTTTTTTGTATGAAAGCCACTTGTTTCTGGTTTATTTCAGACCATCTTCGGAATCGTCTTGACGATTACATACATAGCCTCCCTAAAGTTACGCTGGTACGAACTGATAGGAGAAAAGGGCTGATCAGAGCAAGGATGTCGGCACTAAACTACGTGACTGCTCCTGTCGTTGTGTTTCTTGACAGCCATTGTGAATGTACTAAAGGTCAGTAAATAAAACCAAGGAAGATAATACTTTATCATAACGATGATAATTTATCATCTTCCATATAAGATATAATTTAGTTTTAGAATGTCCGTGGCGTAGTAGATAGGATGCCGGACTCCCAAGCAGGAGGCCTCGATACCAGGTAAAACCCATTGTACCAATTAGTTTTTCTATTTTTCGAAGACTTGTAACAATTACCTACTGCTCTAACGGTAAAGGAAAGCATCGTGAGTAATCCTGCATACTAGATATAGCACAAACCACAGTATTAAAAATCTGCCTGCCTTGTTCTATGTGGTTAATTCCATATAAAGAGCATCACCATCATCATCATCAGCCTATTAATGTCCCCAGTGCTGGGGCACAGGCCACCTCTTGCACAAGGGGGGGTCATGATCCACCGAGCGGGCCCAGTGCTGATTGGTGGATTTCACACGCCTTCGGAAACTTTTAACTTCCTCAGGCATGCAGGTTTCCTCACGATGTTTTCCTTCACCGTTACAGCAGTCGGTAATTACCATGACCGTCACAATGAGGAATACAACTTTTAACAACGGGCAGAAGTATGGACCATCAATGAAGACCAACATGAAATATTTATCCACGGAACCTGAACCACTAAGTTAATACAGTTTTATATTCCAGGCTGGCTAGAACCTTTACTAAATCGCATCGCGCTCGACACTACAAGGATTGTGAGTCCAGTTGTAGATCACATACACGACAGTACCTTCGAATACATCCCTCAAGACACAAGCGACTTACGAATAGGTGGCTTTAACTGGAACTTACGTTTTATCTGGAAAGGTATTCCTCGAGAAATTCTCGCTAGACGAATGAAGACAAACCCAGCGTCGCCAATTAAAACACCGACAATTTCTGGTGGACTGTTCGCTGTTAACAAGAAATACTTTGAAAGGTTGGGATATTACGACGGCGGTTTCAATATTTGGGGCGCTGAAAACCTAGAATTATCGTTCAAAACGTGGATGTGTGGTGGTTCTTTAGAAATAGTGCCGTGCTCTCACGTCGGACATGTATTCAGAAAGAGGTTCCCTTATAAGGGACAACGGGGGTCTTTCGAAAGAAATAGCGCTCGGTTAGCTGAGGTGAGTAACCTTTTATAAATAACGAAAGTATTCCTAAAAGGTTGTTGGAATAAGACTCTTTGTGACAGTGGCTATACGTAAAGGGTGTAACAAAAATCCGCTTGTAAACCGAGACAGGGGTGTTCAATACCTGATTATTGAGATAATTGAACTGCTTTTGTTCTACGAAATCAGCACCAATCAGCACTGGGCCCGCTCGGTGGATCATGGCCCGTACCCCCTTGTTCAAGGGGAGGCCTGTGCCCCAACAGTGGGGACATTAATAGGCTGATCATGAAAATTAATTTTTTTTTTAACAAGGTGTTTTTTTTATTACATTAAGCAGGTGACTACCTATAGATTTACGTCGTACCCATGGGTTTCGGATACCTTGACATTATACATAATTAACATCTAGAAATATCCTTGGAGATAGATTAATGAGTTTTTAACATAAAGATCCCGTCTATATTGTACATAGGCTAGTAGAGATTAGATGGGATTTTTAGTATTCCCACAGGAAACCGTGGACGAACTTCAGGACGGAAAGTATTTATGAAATTTTATGCTCTCATTGTCTTTGTAAAAGTTGTTAAATGCATATTAAATTTTATAGAAACAATATAGGCCGATAATAAGATTAAAATTAAATAAGGTTTGGATATAGGTATCCTTACTGCTCTAACGATAAGGAAAACATCGTGAGGAAACCTACCTGACTGAGGAAAACATTCAATGAGGAAACCAGGTATGTGCCTCAACAGTGGGGACGTTAAGACGCTGATGTTGATAGGTATATTATTTCCATATAAAAAAGTGAAAGGTACTTATCAGATGTATATAGGGTTAGTCCTAACTCCCGCCTTCCCATTTGCTCCTGAAATTTTTAATAAGAATTCACGCTGCTAATTTTATTTAATCAGAAAGGTACTGTCGAGTAGAAAAGTAGAGGTTTAGTGCAAAGTCCCCCCGTTCCCATATGCCCCTGAAATTGTTTAGTAAGAATTCGAGCTTCTAATTTTGTTTTAATAACAGGTATGGATGGACGACTACGCAAAATATTATTACGAACGGATAGGTAATGTAAAGATCGATTTCGGAAACGTTTCTGAGCGCATCGAGCTACGCAAGAGATTGAAGTGCAATTCATTTGAATGGTACCTGAAGAACGTTTATATTGACATGGAAATACCTGACAACTATGCTGCTAATGGTCGAGTAAGTCTACAGTTTGATATATTAATTTCCATTGTGCATTTTCAGGTTATGACTAGATATGACGTCACAATAACAAACAACCAATCTTGCATACAATTCGATTGACTAAATTTTTTAAATTCCATCAATCAACTTACATGGACATCCTGAAGAATGATCTAAAATTAATTTCTCGATATCTGAACTAAAATCAGACATTAATGATTTAAGTTAGTACTGGAGAGGTGCTCTGTCCCTTTTTAGCAAAACAGTTGTAGCCAGGGTCTGTTTGTATGGCGCTATTACACAGTGACGTCATCATGTAATATTGCTGTTTCTTTCTAAATTCAATTCTCTATTCAATTATTGTAGATTTACAGTGCCACAGATCTGGATGTATGTTTGGATGGGTCCACTCACGTACAAAACCTTCAAGAGAGTGTGAGCTTATTGCCTTGCCACTTACTAGGGGGTAATCAGGTGATTATCATGTTTACCCTGACCAGAAAAACAAAAGCCCTGGTACTTAATTTATAATCTGTGTTATGGAGATTCAATTATTTCCGTAATATGGCGAGGGTTTTTATATTTCTGGGCAAACTTAACTATCAGATATTATATGAATGGAACTTGTGCTGATCGATTCTTTCACTTTTTTATGAGATAATTTTCATTATCATTATTTGACGTATGATGATGAACAAAATTATTTTTAAATAACGAAATTGATGAATAATATTCTTAAGTTTACTATAGAATATTATTCTTCGATTTCGTTAGTGGATCATCTGTCAAACTACTACATGTGTCCATAAATTTATAATGTACGTAGAAAGAAGTGGGTTTGCTGAAAAAATCTCTTTTAGAGATAAGTTCACCCTTTGTACACTGTCTCATTTTAATTGTTTTTATTAAGTCTATTGTTGTACAATAAAGTGTAAATAAATAAATTTAAAAAATTACTTCCATGCCTGTGGACGAATCAAAGGCGAATACTGAATACCGATGTCTCACTAAATTTCTTATTTTATCCCTATGTTTCAGTACTGGGTATACACAAGGGACGGTGAAATCAAACGTGACGATATGTGCTTGGATTTTGTTCTTGACTCTATCACTATTTTCCTTTGCCGCGGTAGAACACCATCGCAAGTTTGGTTGTACAATGAGAAGGTAAAAAGTTATGTTGTAGCAATTACTCCTATATTCTGACAAGGGAAATAAAAACCGCGTCACGAGGGCGCCACTTGTGCTTTTATATTCTGTGTAATGGATGTCGTAATGAAAAAAAAATAGTTTCATTTATTTACGCATTTTGCCGAAGGTTTTATATTTCTGGTCAAGCTTTAACTTATTTGGAAAGCCTTGATAACGGAGAGTGTGAAACGCCTGTCGTCGCGTTGGCGTCACGCCTCACTTCTTATGACTTTTTTTCTTTAATTTTCAGACTCAACAGATAATGCATATGTTGACTCAGAAATGTCTACGTTATGTAAAAATTACAGACCAAGGATACAAGGCAGTATTGGATGTTTGTCAACCGAACGCACACACCCAGAAATGGCTTATGGAAAATTTCAAAGTAGAGAGGCTCGCTCCCGAGATACAGATTTATTCTACGAGAAATAATTATAATAACGTAAAGATAGATAGAATTCAGTCATAGTTTTAAGAAGAATTAAAAAGTTACTTACACATTTCATACAACAAAGTTTAATATTATGCTTTTTATCGAGAAAAAAAATCTGCCAAACATACGAGTACCTAGCTAGTGTTTGTCTGAACTCCTTTCATAAAACTCATGTATTGTCCTGAATCCGTCACGTGTGGGCAATAGCTAAGTTGCAGTGGGCAACAACTGTAGTGACATCACTGCACTTGACAAATTGATTGGTTAAAATAATTAAATATCTGAACGGAACAATGTTTAATTTATTATGGTTGTTCCATCACTATAATTTGTGGTTTACCCGGGTTTACCCTATTAATTTAGATGTTGAGTGCAGGGCATAGCTAAGTAAATAACATTAAATAATGAGAACACAATTTAATTTTCAAGACTACATAACTTTATACACTAGCGAAATATATTTTATTACTGTCCATTTGCCCTTTCACGTGGACCTCTGACCACAGAAGGGTTCCAGCGAGTCAGACCCTACAGGCATTATTGTGGTTTAGAGAAAAAGCACATTTGGACAGAACTCGAATTATTTAACTTTGTTGGAATTTGTCCCTGGAAAGCACTTAAAAGTTTTTTGAACCGTTGAGTTTACTCTGAAATTTAAAATATGTTAATCACATTTTATCTATATCATAATAAGTATACATTATATATAATACAGGTATCAGTGTAGAAGGTACTTATGTACAGTCGACTACAAGCTATAATAAACCATCTGCCAAAAACATTCAGATTCTCAAATTTTGTCGTTTTGGGTAGGTTAACCTGTGGTTGACTGTACCATAAGAGTCTTCTCGAACTTGACATAGTATCTTGTGCTTCATCATAAGTCACAAGTTTTTTTAAATATTACTTTACTGAATACACTAACAAATGTCAAAATAATTCTACTATAAACTTTTTACTTATTGCATAATCATGTAGCTTTGTTGAGCCCGTAGCCTAGTTGCGAGCACGGTCTGAAAGTGATCGTGCAGGTTAAGCGACGTTGGCGCGGTCGTTACCCTGGATGGGTGACCGCTAGTGGCATATTTCATCTGAGCTCCTCCGTGCCTCGGAAAGCACGTTAAGCAATCGGTCCCGGTTGTTGTCGTTCGTCAGCAGTCGTTAAGCCATGTCAGATGCCTACGGGCGGCCTGAACAACTCAGACAAATAGGTTGGCCACTAACCATACGATAAGCAAGCATGTAGCTTTGTAACATAATCAGCAAGTAAAAGAGACGGCTTAGTAAATAACTGAGAAAATATTGCAAGAAACCAAAATCACCCGCACTTGGCAATTTATAAAAGGGAAAAGCTTTTTATTAGCAGCTTAAGTTAATTGTGACCGTAAAATGTTGCGGTAAAGCAAATTTTGTAATTTCTTTTTGTTTTATCTATGTCATGGATTAGGGCGGATTTTTATTTTAGAATTAATGGACTTACAAATAAAAGGGCACAAACAAAGTGAGAAGATAAATACTCGGTGCATATTTTATTTTATACATTTTCTGTTAATCTTGTTGACAAAGTTTATTACTTGAACATGACAGCAAAAAACTTTCATTCTGTAAATAAGTACTTGCTCTAAATCAGGTTTTATCATGGACATGTTTTTTCCCTGCGGTATTTTGATATACCTAAGTATTTTATTACACTGTAAAAACATTGATTGCATTTTTGGCAAAACTACCTAAAACAGCCACATTTTGCACAAAACACGTAATTTCAGTCTGCGGTAAGAAAGAGCTCTGCTTAAATTCTACAGATTAACTTCTGAGCAGGGTCAGTGCAGAAACTGAAATACTTAAAGGGAAGTATATTGTGGCAATATTTCTTCTGTAAAACTAAAAATAATAGTTTAATGTTTTGTGGCAACATTTCTTCTGTGAAACTACAAATAATAGTTTAATGTTTTGTGGGAACATTGCTTCTGTAAAACTACAAATAATAGTTTAATGTTTTGTGGGAACATTTCTTCTGTGAAACTACAAATAATAGTTTAATGTTTTGTGGGAACATTTCTTCTGTGAAACTACAAATAATAGTTTAATGTTTTGTGGGAACATTTCTTCTGTGAAACTACAAATAATAGTTTAATGTTTTGTGGGAACATTGCTTCTGTAAAACTACAAATAATCGTCTACTGAAAACAAAATCGCCTACAAATCTGACGAATGAATATAATTTTATTACAGTTTTTCACTCAAGTGTTTATTTTCATTCCACAGTTCATTGCGCTTGCAGACCGGTTTACGTATTCGAGTACCTACAATCAAATAAATCGATTTGGACGAATTGGAGATATAAGTTGACTGATCAATTTGGTAGTTTCCAAGTAACAAATATTAAATGCATTTCTTAAAAATTAAAATGTGAAAACAGAATTAAAATTCGTTTAAAAATGAAATAGCTACATGCAATCAAAAATCAGACGATAGAAAGGAACGGCAATATTATATCATGACGTCACTGTGCAATAGCGCCATACAAGCAGATCCTGGCTACATATAAAGAACTTTTTGCTAAAAAGGGACAGAGCATCTCTCCAGTACTAACTTAAATCATTAATATCTCTGATGTTAGTTGAGATATCGAAAAACGAATTTTAGATCCTGAAGAATCAGGATGTCCATGTAAGTTGATTGATGGAATATTTTTTTAAAGTCAAATACGGAATTACCAATCGTTCCGATTAGTGCCTCTTCCACTTCACCTTAGATCCTGCATTCATTATAACAGTGCAGTGGCGCGTGACTTCGATAAAATACGGTTCAAAATGGCAAGCGCGAAATCGCAGGCAAGCCATTTTAAAATGTATTGTATAGAGACTAGCTTTAGTTCACATTGTTATTAAAAAAGTAGCCGCTCCTCCACTCAGATAGTGTGATATTACCCTTAACGCGATAATAAAGGATTTTGTGAAAATAAATGAATCCAAACAACCATTATTCCTCTGTGATGTAAGGGCGTATGCACACCGCGTATTTTATACGCGCAGACGACACGCGTTTCGAGAACGCGCGTCGCGTCGTCTGCGCTACAACTACAAACGCAAACAATCTTCTTTTTGAGTTCTACGGCACCGTGTAGAACTCAAAAAGAAGATTGTATGCGTTTGTATCCATGAAAGCGCGATACTAACGCGGTCAAAAAGCGCGTTTAAGGCGCGTTTGTTTCGATGGAAACACGCAGAGACGCGATCTATGTGTGTAACTGAATGCGTCTGAATCTCGTTTGAAGCGCGTATACTCACGTCATCTGCGCTTTTAATAAACGTGGTGTGCATAGGCTCGTATAAAAAACGTAGTGTGCATAGGCTCTAACAGTGAAACAATGACATGTCAAGATAGTTTAAGTAAACAAGGGTTATTAACCTTAAAGCTTAAAATCATTTCTGTATAAATCAAGTAAGTACTTATAAGTGAATTATATACGATTAAGAAAGTAGGGAGTTAAGCCCTTTTGCAAAAACGCTTTTACCTATAATCTGCACTAGGCAGGTTTCCAAATAGAATTTTACTTGTGTTAATTTTGTTGTCAGAATAAAGTAAAAAAAAAAACTAAATCTGTTACACGATTTAAATATCTAACTTTATTCGGGGCACTGAATCTAAATTGAGACCTGTCCGTCTACATATATTCGTCTAACTATTCAGACCGCACTGATTTCCATAATGTGCCCCACAAGATAGATGGTGAAATTCACCATTCTCGCAACATATTGGGGCAGGGATGAAGAAAAATTGCTCTGGAGTCGCCCTTTGAAAACTGGAGGCTTTAATTTACATGGATTCCTTGTAACTCTTATTGCAAAGCTTTACAGGCTATAATCGAACGACACACGTATTGATCTGAATGCGATGTAAAGATGATAGAATTGCAAATAGATGCGTCAATAGTAAATAAATCGAAAATAGTCAAAAATGGATATAAGTTTAAATTGGAACATTTATTAATTGGTACGAAATAACGTCCAGAAAAATATAACTACAAATTGCTTCATGCTACTGATGGAACCACCTTCATGCATAGGTAGTTCCACTTTTCGCCGTAAGATGTGGTGCGGACAAACGTGATAGGTGGCGAGCCTATCGTCGTCTACTAGGTGTATAATAGTATCTAGTTTTACTAAGATCCTTAGTCGCCTCGTATGACCTCCAAGGGCAGAGTAAGAAGAAGTAAGAAAGAAAGAATTTATTTCCAATAGCGCACACATACAAACAATTAGGTACAGAAGATAAAAATAATATTGAACAAATATTTTATAAAAATAAATAAACAAAAGTAATTAAGTTTGATGAAGGTGGTGTGCAGCACCGGAAAAAGGGGACTGCCTCAGCCTGTTGCCGTAGCGGATTTAGCACTGCAGCGCAGATTTTCGGGCATCACCTGTGTGCCAGGGATCACTCCCTAATGATACACTACCGGAACATATAAATAACGGAAATATTAATAAACAGAAGAAAAATATTAGGAAACGAAGGAAGGTACTTACTTTTTAAATTATACATTAGTATACTCGAAGGTATGTATGTAGGTATTATTGTATAAAATAGAGAAAATAAAAATAAAGCAAGCAATGAAGATAAACCGAAGGAAGGATTAAAGTAGGTATCTACTACTAGGTACTACTGTTCAATGTAGCGAAATTTGTATTTGCTTTGTCTATGGCAATGACTTTTGTATATCAAGCAGATAAAGTTTAAGTTTTTTTTAATGTACCCTTAGTTTAGATACATTATTTTTCGAAAATTTTAATGAGTAACTCTATGCTGTGTTGTGTTGCGATGCGTTATGTTATTATGAGGTTAATCTGGGATACACAGTTTTCATCAAAGCCGAAATTCTCATCTCGTCCCCGTTTATGGCACCAATACGGAACACTTTTTCGGATGAGTCCGGAATCTTAAATTTAAACGATTTTTTATAACAATCCGGAATAAATCCGAAAATAATTGTTTCAGGACCGTCCACGACGTTCCTAAGTTTAAGTTATTCCATATCCACTATTTTCTGTCATCTATAAAACAAAAAGTAGGAAGCGTAAATTGAAGGAGGGTTAACAAATATGTTACGGGCGTGCGGAATTTATGATCGGACTCGTATTTTTCAACATATCCTGCCTTTTGGTAGCTAGGGCCCTCGGGCAGATTGAGAGATTATAATGATGTATGGATTTGATCGATAACTGATCGTGATGTCAGAATGGAGGTTCGTATTACCGACATAATTTTGTATTATTTTGTATGCCAAGTTCAGTTTTATTTTTACAGTCATAGAAATTGAAATACTCGTTCTTATATCAAAATAATTATGACATTAAATTATTTTAGTGGATGAAGCAGATACACATTTACTCAGTGATTGGAAGTTTTCTTCACTTTAGATAGATAGAAGATTAATACTTTATTGCACACACAAAAATTACAAAGAATAAAAAAGAAAGGAAACATAAGAATAAGTGTACAAAGGCGGCCTTATCGCTCAGAGCGATCTCTTCTAGGCAACCTAGGCGATAGAAGAATTATTAATAGGTTACCGGCAGTATAGTGCAGAATAGTGAAATATGAAATATTAGTATACAGTGGCCTACAACGCATCCAGTTATGTACTAAACCATTGGAATCTACGCCGTATATATTTACCGACAAGAAGATGGCACAAATATATCTTTTTTCTGAAGTTTTCTTGGCTTGTTTTATTTGTATTTTATCTTTCATTGAATTTTTGTTTGCCATCTTTGGGGTGCTATCTTGGGGGGTTATTCTCAAAACATTTTGTTTAGGGTGCTATCTATTTGGGTGCCATATTCTTATCGGTTATAAACTGCCTTTGTGTACGTTTCATTAATGCTTCCGCCTTATTTTAAGCTTTTCTTAACTGCCTAACGGCCAACTTTACTTAAATGCCCGAAGCAATGGTCATAATCGTAAAAAACTCCATAAAAACACTCTCAAAGGGGAAATGTCATCGTAATAATATTGGGCCGTACTCGTATAATATAATGGAACGTACATATTTTATGTGACCGTAAAATTATGTACTTAAACTTACGCTATTCATATAAATTAAGTAACGTTAAAGTTGCTGTTATTACATAAAATGTATGAAAGAATCAGTTGCACGAAACAACCTTTAAATTAAGTCTTTATTAAAATACATGCTATCTCTTTTTACGCCGTAGCTCTAGACAGAGATGACACGAGGCTTAAGGAGCACGTTTCTTGCAACAAAACTACCAGTGCGGGCGCACAATGTTATTATTTTCTTGATCAGGCTTTACATGAATTATGTTATCCGTATTATAACCTACAAAGCTGCGGAAAAGGAAAAGTTTAGAATAGATACCGACAAGTTTGTTGTCTTACTAAATCTTACTAGCGAGAGCTCAGTAGTAGCATCAGAAGTTTCGATTCCTAGGTGAAATTGAGTTACCCAGAGCTTCATGAAACTTAGATCATGATACGGGAACGCTCTCAAGGCAAGGCGAGAGGCATCGGGAAAGGAGGAAGTAATAACGTGAAAGAAGTCTTAGTCTTTAACATTTTATAGCATTCAGTGGAAAAGATTTCTTATTTACTAAAATATCCTTTAAAGAACCTAAAGAGATGAAAGAGAAGAAAATTACAGTATTGATAAAAATTTACTTACATTAAAAAAGTTATATACGTAAGTATATTAATAAAGAAATTCTTTGATATAGATCATACTACTACTACCGCTTCCCATAGGAATGGCGAGCCGCATAATGGACAGACATTCACTCTTTATTTCTATCCCTTTTCTCTCCAGTTTTAATTGTTACCTATTTCATCTTTAGATATTTATTTATTTAATTGTACTTTTCATATTATTTATCAACGACTCACTTTGCTATTCTATGTACGTTTATATTTTTGGTTTGGACCTTGATGCCTTCGCCCTGGCACAGCTGAAAACCAACGCTGTGGTTCTGCTTTACCGGTCGGACCGCAGCACATGCTGAGCATGTGTCCTTTTAATGTTGTATTGTTTTTTTTATTTCAAATATTTTTAAGTTTAATTATATATGCATAATGCAATGTTAAATAAATGTTTTTCTATCTTTATTTCTTTCTTTATCACATCCTAAGTCCTGAATAATTCTTAAGACGAAGAAACATTTGAGTGTTTACATAAACTGCTTCACAAATACCACAACTACGTCCGAAATATCCGCGCTGATGATATTGAGTTGAGAAATAACACTTTTTATCAAGAAATCAGTGCCTTTTCTGATTGAAATCCCTAAGAACAGTAATTACATTGGCAAATAAAGTCGAGTTCACAAATGATTGAAGATCAAACATTGTGAATGACAATAAATGACGAAGGAAGAAATTCTCGTAAATCTCTTTACCTCGTTTAAACTCGAAATGAAATCGACAAAGTTTGTAACAAGTAACAATATAGAAACACGTATGATATTGTCAACGAGATCACGGAAGTATACACATGAAAATCACATCCATTGCATTTGGTATACGCTCGAAAGCGAAAAGTTGTCGTCGTTCGAAATATTCAATCAAACTTTGTTCCTACCTGGAAGGAAGTTTTTACTCGTAGATGAAGAAATATATGAGATATAAAATACGGTATATGGACATGGCATTGTTAAAGATGATGAGAATCTTCAGTTATGTAGGTAATCTTGTAACGATGTCGACTTCATCGTCCATATCAACCTCCTTGCCATCAATTTCAACCTCATTCTTAGCGTTTATCTCACCTCATTTCGTGTTGGCATTTTCATTTCTTCATCTATATTTTCAAAATTCAAATCATATTCCGATTCCATTTCTAAATTCCATTAATTTCATTGTTTTTACTTACACTCTCTGTATTTTTGTCCTGAACGGACGTATATCCGTTTTATAAAATTGTCTCCTACTACACCTATTTTCTACTATTGTGTTGTTCAGTTCCTGATAAATATAATATCTACTATTTCATTTTATAGTTTCTTCTATTACTTCATCTGCACACTGTCCTAGAACCCTGCTAGCCGGCACCTAGAGGACAGACTGTAGCAATCTTTATATAGTTATTATTAGTTATTCTTTGTTTGAATTTCACAGTGCCTTGGTATCACTGTTATGCTGTGAAATTTACTGAAATAAAAATAAAATAAATAGGTAAGACAGATTTGAAAATTGATGGAAGTATAATGCCAGGCAGGCCACCAATTAAAAACTGCATGTTTTATTCATCGAAGTAATTATGTGTCGATGGTTTCATTATGTATTTGTTGAGTTTAGCGTTGTGTCCCTGTTTGATTGAACATCCTAGCTTATATGTATGTGTGTAGTAAACAGATCTAGTGATTTATTTTTCTTGGTAGTTGGGTTTCTCAGTTTCGTTATTTGTGTCTCTTTTACCCCACTCATTCTGATATTTCTGATATTGCCTCATTGATTTCAAGTATACATTTTTTCTTAGCTCTCTGACCGAAGTTTTGAGCCACGCGAAAACACGTAAGTTTCAAAGATACGAATAAGATTGACGTTGAATAAAAGAGAATTTGAAGACATCAGTGATTCCAGTCGTTTTGCAAGAAACGTCCTTAAAGTTAAGTATTCATTAAAATAAATGTTATCCCTTTTTAAGTCATAGCTCTAGATAGTGATGACTTGAGACTTTAGGCAGCCTTAATATTAAGGACGTTTTTTGCAACTCACGGTAAGATTATTACTATTACTATATACGATTACTATCTTGATGATTACAAAATTCCGCTTACAAAGACAATAAATAATTGAATGCAAATAACATTTACGTACATGAGTTTCTTCTTAAATTACCTCCATTTTACCTCCATATAACTAAAAACTTTCGGATCAGCCCTCGTATAAAATTAAATGAGTAAAGAAAGACAACAACTAACATTTACAGGAGAATAATTCACAGCATTCATTGCCTTTTCTTTGCTCGTGGAGCTTCACGTGTTATTTTTTAATTTCGTACCACGTGCCATGATTCGGGTGGGTAATTACGTCTGGCCTTTTGCGTAAAAATAAACACTGCACTGAATCACCGGAAGGAAGTTTTTCTACAACAGACTGTACTAATTGCTCCCCGCGTATTTATTTGAGCATTCCTCGTAGGTTTGGCATTGCATTGATATTATTTTATTATCTTGTGCTATATTTTAAAATTATTTGAATAACCGAATAGCCTTATTGGTTTATATTGGATAGATAATAAGTAAATATGTAAGAAAATAATTACTTTCAATTTAATAAAATTGCCGGGATGGTAGTGTGCTAGCCTACAGCTGCTGTAACGAATGAATGCCGCATATTGATACCAATCAAAAATTTAGACGAAACTGTAGGTTAGGTATATTATTCTACTCTACTGTACTCTCTTCAATAAGTTATTATGTTTACGGGAAAATTGTAAAGCTGCGACCGTCGACGGTCTGTCAGTGTACTGAACAAACCTTGATTGGTTTTTGTTACACTGCCCATGTAAAATTTTAATATAATTATGTACATTTTCATTAAATAAATAAAAATAAAATAAAATAAAATAATCTTTATTGAAAACATTACAAATTAGTAAATCGAACAATACCCTGACTCCCAAACTAGGCGAACCTGTATCTTGGGAGAGAGTGCTTTCCCAAAAAGAAGGTATTCAATAACGGTCAGCATTCATCCCATAGATAACTTGGTAGCTATCCATGGGACAAATACCGCCCCCTACTGAATACCAAGCTAAATAATGCAAATTATATTACATTTTAACCATCTACTAAAATTCCCCTTACGCTACGCTTAGATTTTTATTAAATTCACTATTCTAAAGGCAGCAGAAAAATATCCAAGCTTTAATTCCTGACGCTTTTAATAATATTCCTGACATGCTCGTATAAATTCTCGTTATTCTGGAATTACTGGGACAGCTAAGTTCTTAGGACATTAAAGGGTTTTTATTGTATAAGGAGAGCAGACGAACAAATGTGCCACCTGGTGGAAAGTGGTCACCGTTTCCCATATAGATCTCTCCTCATTTTAATGTTATTACAGGGTTTGCTTGCTTGAGGCAGAAATAAATAACTAACTGGGTGATACAATAATAATAATAATAAATTTATTTAACGACAACACTATACAACGGAAAGGTACAATGAATACTACAAAAAGTTAAATTAAAAAAAACCATACATATTTTCTAATACCGATCCTACGATTAGCACCCACACTGTGTCGTGGGCGCTGTGGTGGGGAGTGTGTGTTGTGTTGTACCTAAATGTACTGTAAGTTATTTGATTTGGCGAAGTAGAATTGTGTGAGTAATGTTGGTGTCTCTATTTGTAAAACTAAATGATTTGAAAAATAATTAACAGATAAAGCTATGAGAATTAAAAAAACTAAAAAGTAAATAAAGCCCAGTGGGTATGTCCGCTAAAAATACCTACCCCATACCCAAACCGTCAAACAAGATGTACAATAACAAAGAGGTCTGGGATGACAAATATAATATAAGTACTGGACATGTATATAAATTTCACATATTTCATTAAATTATATTTGACTAAAAGTAACTAAGTAGACCACGCAAAGACCAAAAACAGACATTATTTCTTTATGGTGAGAAGTTCTTCAGTTTCCTCGTAGGTTAGAGATAGAAGCCAATCAGTGATTTTAAACTTTGCTAGGCTAGTGCTACATTCTAACACGTTACTGGCTTTAATTACCTTATTATAAATATATGGATGTAAAAAACCACCAAACCTTTGCGCGAAGGTAGTGGACACACTCTCTCCCAATACCCTAACAACTCTTCGTTTCCTTAAGTTGTCATAGTCAAGGGAAATGAGAACAGATCTAAGCACGGAAAGCGATGCCTTGAGTATGAACAACTTGTGAACATTGAGGACCTGACAGTCCTGATACAGTTGCTGCGTGGGGTACCTGTAGGGTCTACCAAGCATGAACAGATGACTCTGCACAAAGTCATATCATCTTCAAAAATGCAATTACTTACTTTCTCATAATAATAAACTGGTTCTTGCCGCGGTTCTTCGGAGACTCGTTAATCATTTACATATTATTTACGAGTGTAATAATATGGCAAGATTTACCGTAATAAGCAAAGTTTTGGGGTGTCCAAGACAAATTATCCTCTTGTTTTGGCTCCAGTGCCGCATCCTTTGTAACGACTTGGGCCACGACCTCAAACCCCAGAGTTTACTAAATCTGCTATGACATAAGGCTCATAATCCCGCAATTTTAAGGCTTGGACTACACGAAAACGGTTCCAGCGACGGTTCGATTCAGGAACCGCTACCGGCCGTGTAGTCAACTGAATTCAAACTCATGCGTTACACTCAACTTGGTTCAGGAACCGCGATGGCCGGTTCCAAATGGAACCGCGATACCTGTAGTCGACAGCGCATTTTTGTTTGAGTTTATATGATGCACCGGTTCCATGGAACCGACCGATACTGGAACCGTCGTAGGAACCGTCGTCGTGTAGTCCGAGCCTATAAGTTCCTAAACTTCAATAACCTTTCCGTCTTTACTGGGTGACTTGACGCGCTTGCTTGAAATTAGTTTCCTATTAAATTTTGGATTAGTTTATTAATCTTTGCTGCTATTATACTACGTGAGATTGCAGTACCTTGAAGTAACTTAGGCATCTAAATCAGGAATGAAATTAGGTTTAAAGTATCTATACATGAATATTATACGATATAGATTATATAATTTTAAGTTTTTAATTTCGAAAAATAATCGCTCCCACTAACATCTTGGGATAAGGGGTGAAATGAAAAACAGCACTGCATAATTGGTACCCGATTATGTCAGCATTTGCAGATTTACCCCTCTTATGCCAATTAAAAAAACAGCAATGTGGTTATGTGTAATTAAATCCTATAGAATGTATTGTGTTTATCTGTTAGTTTTTTCCTTGTATCATATATACATATTATTATATATATTATATGTATTTATATTATAAATATCTAAGTATACCTACGTATTTATGTATTTGAAACATTATTATTGTAATAATAATAATAATGTAAAAATAATTGTTGTATTTTTATTACTTTGTATTATTTAAATCGTTCTTGCAACCGTTTACATTGTATTTTACAAAAACTCCATCACCCAAAGGTTGCCTGGAAGAAATAGCTTAAAGCTATAAGGCCGCCAATTGTATTTGTATTTTGTATCTTTTCTGCCGTTCTGTATTTTTGTCCTGTGTGCAATAAAGAAAAAAAAACTAAGAATACAAAGCCTGTAGTTTATTCTATGTAGATAATTGTATATCGGAATACATTATCATTGCTCCGTTAGTTCGGGCATGTGGAAAGAATGAGTTATGAACGAATGACGGAAAGTGAGTGGAAGGAAAAGCCGGGGTCGTCCTAGACTGATCTTTAAAGATCAGATTGACAGAGTGCTCTTAGACTTTAATATAGAGAGCGGACGACCATAACAGCGAACGTGCGTGAAACGACGAATGACTGAAGAGGAAGTAAGAGAAACTTGCCAAGACAGATTCGTGGCGCTCCGTTCTCTCTGCATACCCCGCAAGGGACGTAATGTATGTGCCAATGTTTCCATAGATTCTATATCAAAATTCAATTAGGGTATCCATCCGCATAAAGGAACAGTACGGAAACCATGATTTATTTGTGCGACCCAGGACAGATTGCTGGACGATACTTCAGTTGCGACGTGACGTGGCGACGAAATTGTCATTACATTTGGGGCTGGTTTCCATTTACATTCTGTACTATTTTCTACCTCGTACTTTGTACTTTTCTACCTCTGGGTTATATAGGTTTTTACCGAAACTAGTAAATTAAAAATCAGTCAAAATCTCGTATCAACACCGCTTCAACTTAAATAGTTCCGAATTCATTATAGAGATCCATAGATCAACGCAAGTCTTATCTACTCCATAAGGTCAACACCTCGCCTTGCAACAAGCTATACATAATAATAATAAGGTGTCCGTTGTCTCCCTTAATAGACCCGATTATCCAATCCACTTACCTTACAACCCAATATCCCAAGTAAAATATCTTTTTTTTATATATATAAATTGGCTACGACAAACAGGCAGCCTGGCCACCTGATGATAAGTAGTCACCGTCGCCTAGACACACGTGCAATACCAGGGGTATTACTTACCATCAGGTGGCCAGCCTGCCTGTTTGTCGTACACACGTGCAATACCAGGGGTATTGCACGTGTGTTGCCAGCCGTGGAGGGAGAGGACATTTTAACGTTCTTTTTGAAACATCCCATGTCGTAGCGCTGCGGGAAAACGTCGGGTGGAAGAGAGTTCCACATTTTACAGGTGCGTGGCAGAAACGTTCGTGTAAAACGGTTCGTGGTAGACACCCAAGGCTTTAGAAAGTGTGGGTGTAAATTGAGCCGCCGACGAGTGGTGCGATTCAAGAAAGTTGACTACGGCACCAAGTTAACTAATCCCTTAATTCACCAATAGTCCATGCAACTAGCGGGGACTGTCTTTGAATGCATTCTTATGGACGTGTTCAGAGTCAGGTCCCGGTAGGTGCACTCCATCCCTCGATTTTATAGTAAACACTCTAACAAGGCCTCTACGTGTTGGACCCATGTCCCCACGCAAGCCTTTCAAAGTACCGGGCCTCTTAGGGCTTGTTCAGATGACCCGCGTGTGCGGGTCTTGTGCGTGGTAAACCCACGCACAAGACCCGCACACGCGTTGTGCCCGCCTTCCACCCGCGCTCGCCACGCGCAAAGTCAGCGAACGTATCGCGCACGCCTCGCGCCCGCTTATACAACTAGTGGCTGCACTAGTTCGTTCACTGGACCTAGTGGCTTCCAGTTGTCACAACGTGAGGTTTATGACACTAGCCGAAGCGCGGGCGCTAGGCGTATGCGGGGCGGGTGCAGCGCGTGTGCGAGGTGAGCACAGGGTTGGCGCGAGACGGGCGCGTGGCGTGTGCGAGGCGTGTGCGGTTGGACTTCGATAAATGCAATTTGAGATTTATTGATGTGTCTTAAGACTTAACAACAAATTTCAAAGCAAGTTAGACGCGGGTGCTGACACGCGTGACGTGCGCTTAGCGGGCGCGTGTCGTCTGAACACGGCCTTAGGGCCCGTGAACCCTGGATAGAGAACAAAAATAATAATAAATTATTTATTTTCAGGCATCAAAATATATAGCTAACTATACAAAAGGCCCATAGATATATACCTTATAGACTAACATACGTGACTTTATAAGTAAAAATAATTCATTTTGGTGCGGCTTGAGATGATGACTGTTTTTTCGTTGTCGGATCTATATAGCCTTCTATTGTTTATGAGGTAAGGCGATGTCGCGACGATGTAATGTGTTATTTATGTAATATGTTATAACCACATGAGAAAAAGTTTCAAAGTTTACAATGGTCGATCAGACTACTAAAGTAAATGATTATCACAAATTCTTCACGAAGACAAAGTATATTCTATAATTTAATTATTCAGAAGAAATACTACACCATTTTTACGAAGAATAGTATATATAGGTAGGTATAGTCGTCACAAAAATTCTTACCCGCCCCACACGCTCAATATACGGGTGCGGAATGAATACGGAATTTCCTATTTTTTCGACGACTCTTCCCAGAGGTTCTTTGTGAATTTGTTATTAGGTAGTGAATAATGAAATTTTACTAAGAGACGGTTCTACCGCAAAATAAATAAGAGCAGAACGGCAACTTGGTATTAGCGTTCGGGAGACAATCATATGTACCTACTCCGCAACGGGTCCCGTCTTTTAAGGGATCTTCCCTTATCAGTCCATCAATGGCGGTCACCGCTTTGTATGATCGCGCAAACTATAGGTAAACCGCGTAACAGCCGTATCGCCTGCGGAGAAAGAGCGGCGAGGGGCGGAACGACAGAGGCGAGCGGCGGCGAGTGGTAAGTGAGGCCTGCCTATAGCGCCGGTTTCACTATAGCGCTGCGAACGAAATCGAAATCGAAAAAAAACCTTGTTACATTATTAAATTTTATTTAACGAGCTCATCTATATAAAATCTTGTGCACAAGTTGCACTTGACAGATTATAAATATTTCTTTGAGCTTTTATGGCAATATAATGACAATTTAATTCGTATTTTGAATTTAGATGCTCGAAAATATTATTTCTGAAACAATAATAGAAGTATTACACATTTTCAATGTATATAGATTTTTGTATCTTCCTGTAAAACACGTCAGCGGACGCGTGATAATTTGGCTTCTAACTAGGCCATGCTAATATATTGGAAATTGATAGTTAGTAATGATTATTGTTTATATTGCATTTTTAGAGTTCAGAAATGATCATATTATTTATTTAAATATAATGCTTCATAATACTAAGTAATCTAAAAAGTAGTGAAACGTATCCGGAAGACAATATGGCGGGGCGGTATCACGCCACCTCATTTTGTTGTTTACATCGTACGATGGTATTATTAGACTTAGCTTTAAATTATAAGTTAATGTTATAAAACACGTTGATAAATATCCAATATAATTAACAATAGATTAATTAATGTGTCCATTACAATGTAATAGCCCTAAAGTGAAATAGTGTTTAAAACATTGTACGGTAGTCGGAATCGACAGCATGGCGACATTTTTATATAAATACAAGCCAACGCCCAAGATGGGGGTTCAGTCTGCGATGTGCCTCTAGTGTAAAAACGTATATACTTCTGCCATGCTGTCCAAGTCTAAGTTTGTTCTATCGACACCAGTGTACCTGATTTGTATATAAATTATGACTGCTGTGCTGTATAATACAAAAGATGAGTATTGAATTGTATTACTTTGATGTCGTAGCTAAGATGCCTTTGATAAGTGTGTTCCTCTGATATTTGTCTGACACTGATGATTTATATGAATACAGTAATGATATATATAAGTGTGATTCTTCTTGTTTTCTCTTAAAAACTATCCCTTATAATATATATTAAATATTGCCTAACAGGCCCAGGCAGGATAGTTTTACAATTAGCAATGCCACCCTCGCTATTACAGTATATTGTCAGTAAATGTTTCTTGCTAACTTAGAATGAATAACTAAATAAATGCAGTATATTATTATTTTGCATAGTCACTGACTGACATTTCCATTGCAGTTACATTTAATCAATAGTACATTGGTAGTGCTTGGTAATATTAACTACACATGACTTATTAAGTCAAATGTAGGTACTTCATTAATTACGTAGGTAATTCACTAAACCTGAGGTTACTCTTACCTACTATGAATAACCAGTACCAAACATATCACGTAGGTAGTTCTTATTATCGCATTATTATAGCCATTGTGAGAAGGTTGGTAACTAGACTGACCTTAGTCCATTTGCCGTTTTGAGATGATCCAATTATAACATGAAACTATCATGTAGCTATGTGTAGTGTAACTATGGTGGAATTATAATTAAAATTAGTAGTGTCTATACAATAGTGTAGTATCATGTCGTCTTGACTATAATTTACTATTCAAATATTATTTTATATATTTTATTATTGCTCTACATGATAGCGCTATGTTTCCATTCTAACACACTCATAAAGGATAACTAATTAAGTAGAATTTTTGAGACTAGTATTAATAACTCTGTTTGAATGTCTGAAGTTATAGTACGAATTTCCACCAAAAATTGCAGTTTCATCTGAAATTCGTAAGTACGAGTAAATTCAGGAATTCAAATACGGTTCTAAGTACTAGCTTTTTTTAAAATAAAATAAATAAGTACTAGCTTTAGTTTCTCTTCTGTCCTTATTTATTTTGTAGCTCTACTTAATACATTCGTAAGTACACCTACGTCTCCAAATACAATACATAAAAAGAAATGCGTAAAAGCGTTCCAGTGGCGCGATCGGGGAGCTAATATTAACTCTATAGGGAGAGGCCAAAAATATCGGTAATAGGTATTATACCTATGAATACTTATCCGTTTTCAGTTAAGAAAATATGTGATCTGAAATGCGTGTTAAAAATTAAGTTAAGCAAAGAAAAAGTCCATAGTGAAGACAGTTTAAGATTCCGTTTCGAAAGATTATGAGTCATGGGTATGTATTGTATGATAACTTCCAATACAATGAAAAAAATTAAAATTCGGCTAGGTACTTTCTCAATAAATTATTATTAATATACTATAAATTATACTATTGACAATTGAGCGTTGGTGGACTAGTGGCTAGGACGTCGGACTCCCATGCGGGAGGTCCGGGTTCGGAACCGTGCAGTGCCATGTACCAATGAGTTTTTCGTATTTCTCGAAGACTTACGTACATTTACCGACTGCTCTAATGGTGAAGGAAAACATCGTGAGGAAACCTGCATGTCTGAGGAAATTAAAAGTTTCCGAAGGCGTGTGAAATCCACCAATCAGCATTGGGCCCACTCGGTGGATCATAGCCCGTACTCTCTTCTGCAAGAGGAGGCCTGTGCCCCAACAGTGGGGACATTAATAGGCTGTCGATGATCGATGATACTTTTGACAAAGTATCTACCTAGTCAGAATTTAAATTATTATTATTATTGGATTAGCAGGCAGGCAGCTAATGCTGGTTAGCCTGTTTCTTCACATTTCGTAAGTGGCTGTCTAATCTGTTTTTAAACTG
Source organism: Hofmannophila pseudospretella (assembly GCA_947369225.1). Taxonomy (NCBI): domain Eukaryota; kingdom Metazoa; phylum Arthropoda; class Insecta; order Lepidoptera; family Oecophoridae; genus Hofmannophila; species Hofmannophila pseudospretella. Next base: position 4,801,078 of record OX376324.1, read on the forward strand.
GTTTATAGTTTCAGCATTCACAACTTGGTCAGGTAGGCCGTTCCACGGGATGACTACCCGGTTGAATAGGAGATGATGTTTTGGGAGAATTGTAAAAAAAAATATATTACTTATATTGACATTTCTATCCAAGCTACTCGTAGTATGTTTGGAGATTGAATTCTCAGCACACGCATTACTACGCAACTGAAGGATATCTAAAAGAAAATATAACTGCAAAAATTACTAAAAAAATTCGCTCCAAAATAGCGGTGTTCAAAAAGGTTTTTTTGCACTCAGCTCGCAGTTGTTACATGATAAATTAACCGTGTCAATGAACCGATCGGCCACTGCGCCGATATCGAGTGAAAAACGACCCGTTCGCTTTGACGTATGACCGGGGACAGCCTTGTTGGTGCTATTTTTAAAAATGGAAAGAAATATTGGTGCCCTAATCGAAAGTACAAACTTAAGCTAAAAAGGGTATTAGAGAAATTAGTAAAAACAATTAAGTAACAATTTATTGACTTTACTTAAGATACGAGTAAATGGTTGTTCCGCATAATGTTTAGAGCGACTGGTAAATTCGCTTGTAAGGAAACAGTTTTGATTTCTAGCACTTTATTGAAACACAAGATGCTGAACACAAATTAATTATTTTAGAATAAATTATAAAGAAACGTGTTCCACCTTAGGTGGTTAAGGTCTAACAGGAAGTTGCTATTTTTTACCTTTTTAAAGTCATCATCATCATCAGCAGCCTACTCTAGTCCACTGCTGAACATAGGCCTCTCCCAAGGCGCGCCATTGAGCCCGATCTTCGGCTCTTCTCATCCAGTCGCTGCCAGCCACCTTGCGCAGATCTTCGCTCCATCTAGCAGGGGGGCGTCCCACACTACGTTTGCCAAAACGCGGTCTCCACTCCAGAACTCGTCTCCCCCAGCGGTTGTCGGTTCTGCGACAGATGTGACCGGCCCACTGCCACTTCAGCTTGCTAATCTTAAGAGCTATGTCGATGACTTTTGTTCTATGCCGGATCTCCTCATTTCGGATTCAGTTTGGATACAATCACTAAACTAGTGTTCTATTGCGAACCATGGTCTAGATGGGGTAGCTTAAGAGTTGGAAAACCAGAAGAAGGTGTAGCCACAAAGTATATTTGATGGAGGGGCTAAAAACTACGCCATAAATAGTCGAGAATACTTGTTGCCGTTGATCAAGATAATAATTTTAGTTCCATACGTACTTGGAAGAATATTTTTCCAAACAAGATTCCGACACCTAAACGAAAAGAAAGCCTGTCTTTTATTTTATTATCTTGCAGGTACTTTCTTTTAAATTCATTTTTTCTAAAGAGATCCTTAATTTTCAAACCTAATTTTCATAATTCTCCACAAATGGCGGGTGTAATATTAAACAAAAATACCTCGCTTTGCCTCGAGGCTCTTACCCAATGGAGTATAAATGCGATGAGGGAGATCCTTGGACCTTCGTCTTCTTATCCATCCGTACTTCTCCGATCTCCGAAGCAGTCGAGTTTGTAAATTTTGTGGCATTGTCCGTGGACTGTGGAGTTACTAAGATTTTCCTGATAGAGTAAGTTGTAGAGCATATTGATAAAATACCTAATTTTTATTTATTTATTTACACTTTAATGCACAAAAAAGGTTTTTTGCGAATTTTTGCTAATCTCTCAGGCCGGCTTGCACGAAAGTCGAGTTAAGAGAAAACCCGAGAGTTAGTGACTAACCCGGGTTAAATTACAAAAACGTCTAGCACCAACGTTAATCCTGAAAATATTTGTATGAAACCATAGACAATTCACGAGTTAACCCAAGGTTATCTAACCCGGGTTAATAACTCAAGGATTTATTACATGTTTTGACAGAAATTTTAGTAAGTTTCATTGGAAGTTCTAGAAAAGCCTATTGCGATTGCGATCGCGACTCATACAAGATTCTGTCTCTGGCTGAAAACTTGATATATTACGCTCATTTATAAAACTGCAGATAAGTACGAGTAAGTACCTAATGAAATATAACGCAGTTCCAATTTTCACAATTTATAAATTCGTAGCTCCGCCGCAACGTATAATAAACGACGTATTCTGCCTGATCCCTTCCCGCGCAGAACGCAACCCGTATCATTTGTTATGACAAATTGTAACACCGCTCCAGGACATCTACGAAATAATGTTACATTAATGTTTATTTACAGTCTGCCGGTGACATGGGTGGGAATAGAAACCGTTTGAACTGCGTATTATTGATGGGTGATGTGAATAGTAGATAATCCTGCAATGTTTTACCACTAGAGAGAGCGCCACTGTTAAAAAAACATTCAAAAATACGACGTACGTGTACGACTTAACCTAAATGTATTGCTTTCAATGACAGTAATTTGATAAATAAATAATGATTATTTTGATTCATATTGAATGATTTTACACGATTTTTGTTTAATAAACTTTAAATTGACATAAAACCAAATATCAACATGTAGATACGTAACTTTCTACCAAATTCCTTCAGATTCGCGCCACGCTGTTAGGTTTGCTATTTTGAAATGACCATATGATGCCATGATATCATCTCAATTTTACTATAGCTTAGAGAAATTAAATTATATTAATACAAATAACGAAAAATTTGAGATATCTTCAAAAATGACTTTTCGTTTTGCTTTTCTGTTTACGGAGTATGCTTGTAGCTCCATCTACGCATATTTGTTTTTCACTGAGTCCAAAAAGTATGGTCTGAGCTAATTTTAGGGGTTTTTCATTGTCACAGACTGCTGACTGGTGTGACGCGGGGAGCTGAGTGGTGACGCGGGCCGGCCAAAATCATTCTCTTTTTTTTCCTTGTAATTAGGAAAGTATAGACGAGCACACGGGCCACCTGATGGTAAGTGTTCACCATTGCCCATAGACATCTTACCTCACTATAACAAGTTCCATCTTACCTCACTATAACAAGTTCCTAGAGGGTTTTCGTAGGGTATCAACCCTTCAAACTGGAACACAGCAATGTTAGCGTTGCTACTTTGCGGCATAAATAGCTTATTGGAACAGGGTTCCACAAACTTATGATGGCTTTATGTGTCTTCCACTGTACTTACGTATAACATAGTAAAACTTAACTTTGTTATACTTACCTTGTTAATATCTGCGGGCTATCTTATCCGGGAATTTCGGATAGGTTTATGTAAAGACAAGTAATCAGGATGTCACGAGCAAAGTTAAATGGAAAAGTTTTTGTGGGCGGTCCTTTATGCATGCCCTTTGGGTTAGTGACTGACCTTAATAGATGCCTTTTAGAAGTTGTCCCCTCGGAAAAAAGTTGTAACTTACGAACGTGAGTTTAGGAGTTAATAGACCGGCTTTTATACAAGGAAAGAGAGTATTTCTTCTTCTTTCATTTAGAATGGACAAGGAAAATTAGTTGAATGAGTAGCTTAGGTTTTGTAGAGATCATTTATTAACAATTTTTGAATAAGTAAGTACTTTCTTGTAAATAGCTGTGTTGCTTTAAAAGTAATAGATGATACAGGTAGGTGGGTCCTACAAAGATCATATGTGGCGTGTAGTGGCTAGGACGTCGTACTTCCATGCAGATGGTCGAGGTTCGAAACCATGTTCTATCGTATGTACTAGTAAATTTCTCGGTTGTTTCGAATACTTGCGTCTATTTAGTTATTTTAGTTCGGAGGTCAGCGCTTATTGTAAACTAACTTGTTGCTCACTAATTTTATTTAGTATAATATAACCTATGCTTAAGTTCCTACTGGTAATAATTAATAAATAATGGACTATGAATACTTTGTCATCTTACAGCACAAATAAACTTATTCTTATTCTTATTTAACAACTGCTCTAACAGTGAAGGAAAACATAGTGAGGAAAGCTGCATACCTACTGAGATAACCAGTGTGTGAAATGGGGAAGGCAATGGCAAACAAATCCATTAAATCTGCCAAAATGGCGTTCTATGTGGTAATTTTATAGAATTATCACGACCCTCATCAATGAGGAACACGACTAAGGCCGTCTTGCTGCGGGAGGTCCGGGTTCGAAACCGTGCAGTGCCATGTACCAAAGAGTTTTTCATATTTTTCGAAGACTTACGTACGTTTACAGACTGCTCTAACGATGAAGGAAAACATCGTGAGGAAACCTGCACACTGAGATGACCAGTGTGTAAAATGGGGTTGGCACGAAAGTTTCTCAAGGGTCGAAGTGCGCTGGGTTATTCCCGGCCCCTTATCATAAGATAAGATAAGGCCATCTTGCACGAACCTATAACTCTCTGATTAACTTTAACTCATTGTCAATTTCCTATGAAAAGCATAGGTAATTCGCGAATTAATCGTATATCAAATTTTCGCGCAAGAGAAGGCCTAAGAAGAAAAGAGTTTATTACAGAACGAGGCATCTGTGTTTTTTTTGTGTACAATTAAGAGAAAAAAAAAGCATTTAACCGTATTGATCTCTTTTCTACGATAGTAACCATCGTGAGATGTTGTACCAACTTGATACGAGTACCATAGGTAGAAAACGAATTGAATTGAATTCTAATAGCGTCTAGACAATTATATTGAATTTTAAAATCCCATTTTCGAACTCAAATCTAAGAAAATGAAGTTAAAACTCGTCTTCAATTCTTAGGTAATTATTAATTCTGACGTTTCGCTAATATTACGCAATTGGACTCATTCAGTCAGCACTTGCATTCACGTTCAATTAAAATTAAGTTTAACTAGGTATAAGTTGAAACAATAGTTTCAATAGTTTTAATTAATAAATTTTAATCATATTATGATTACGGGGCATAACAAAAAAGATATTTCCAAACATCTGGGTATCGATAACAGAACAACTTTTGTCAGGAAAACAACTTTCATACTCCATTATGTAGGATTTCATTTCCGATTTCACATTTCCGACACGGTACCCAATCTCCGCGGAACCCTTGTTGAATAACGTCGAAAAAATATAGATTATTCCCATTGGCCGAGGTAAGCTGGCCTTCGATCAATCACGTTTGCGCCGAAGTAGGCTAATTTAGTCGCCAACCCTTTTATAAGATTTCCGAATGGAATCCTGATTTTAATTAGCGGTTTGATGTGAAAAGATTTATCGAGAGGCGCTTAGGTGCGAGCAGGGTCAGAATGTTATCGTGCAAGTTAATCAACATTTTATGATTGGCCGCTATTGAAGAGTAGCTCTCTTCAAGAGGAGAGCAGACGAGCAAACCTGATCGTAAGTGGTCACCGTCGCCCATGACATCTCACCTCACTATATTGTGTTTTCTATACGCTAGGACTAAGATGGAGTACCTCATACCTCATCAGTTATGTATAACTTATAATGACATTTAAATTAATTTATCCCGTTAGCATTTATTACTATTATAATTTATTATATCTCTTATTTTATATTGCGGTGTACTCAGGGTTTCATGTATGATCACATAATATATATATTTTTAAGACCAATTGTAACACATGAAAAGCAATAAATGGCATGAGTATGAGTATTTGTTGGTAATTACGCTGGTTAGTAATAATGGTAGATAATTATACCTTTTTAGTGTAATAAAGCCTCTATAGTTGGTTACAGGCCAGTAATAAATAATTAGGTATGTAACATTAGCATTTTTGGGTATTCGCAAATATAATTCGACACCTCTTTTACAAAGACCTTATACGTCCAAGCATGGTTCGTTCGTTCCACTGTATAGGTAATAAATGTAACAGCAAAGACCTGTTCTGATGTAAATAAATCGTTTTCAAACAATTCCACTAACACTGGGAACTTGGAAAAATGTAAAAAACCATTGAAAAAGACAAATGTATCCTACCAAAATAGACTTACAGTAGAGTAAAGAATTCAGGACCCAAGTTGACGTGGACCGGCGTGGTCGAATAATGCGTAATCTACTGAATACGTAATTTGACTCACGTACGTTTCCAAGACTGACCAAAATGGTTCAGTGACAGTGAAAAATTTCGGAGCTTAGCCTTACTACGTTCTGCATTCAGGGGAGCTTTCCGTTCCTTTTCTATTTACGTCTGCATAATCTACGCCCACAGGAAGCTTTGGTCCCAGTATTTGTCGTTTATTATTCATAAAATCAATGAAGTCTATTTAAGTTAGGTCTATTTTCAACACGAGTCACTCGGAATAATCAATGGTAGCCAATGCGATAGTATTCTATACGATGTTTTATTCTTGCTTGATTTTGGTCTTTGACAAAAGTATACGCTGGTTTTATCTTTTTTACTTATTCCTGACTTAGCCGGTAGTACACCTGCCATCTGTATAATGTATGCTGGATTTGTTTCCTCATGGTAAGTTTAATACTTATAACAAAGAGCAAAGAACTTTTCCCGGGTGTGCCGTAGTTAGGGATTCGGATATAACCGTAAAGGAAAAACAGAGAACTGTTGTTCGGTGTCGCCCGTCTGTCTGCCCGTCCGTTTGTTCATCCGCCTGCCACAGTCATCTAGTTATATGTAAGTATGTGTATTGTATATCGACATATCCTATAAATAATCCTGTAAAGGCGTGTGCTTCTTTTTTCTCTCTTCAACTTCCACTACCGTGCCGTGTCGTGCCGGCCTTAAAGAATAGCATTACCCCAACTCTTTCTGTGGGTGCCGTACGAGGTGACTAAGGATCTTAGTGCACACTATTCTACATCTAATAGACGGCGATAGGCTCGCCACCTATCACGTTTGTCCATCATATCTTACGGCGAAAAGTAGGAAGGTACCTATAATGAAGGTGATTCGTCAGACTACGATTATGGACATGAGAGTTATGTTTATATAATATATATGTTTACCGACTGCTCTAACGAGCAGAACCTAACCTAGCCTAACGGTGAAGAAAAACATCGTGAGGAAACTTGCATGTCTGAGGAAATTAAAAGGTTCCGAAGGCGTGCGAAATCCACAAATCTTACGGCGAAAAGTGGGAACTATACCTATGATGAAAGTGGTTCCTCTGTCTACCCCCTCGGAAATTATAGACGTGAGAATGTATGTATGTATAATTTCGAAGTACTCCCATTAGGTCATGCCATCACTAGGTCATGCAAGGGATCATGCATGACGTAGTGTGAAAAAATTCACGCATGACCTAGTGAGCTCATGACCTAATGGGAGTACTCCATAATTTACACAACAATTGAATTCAATGTTAATTGATGCCATTTAGAAATATAAAATATCAAAATCAGGAAAGGAAATTAAAATATCCTTCCGCGTTCACCTGGGCTCACTTGGGCAATATTAATATTCGACGAAATTGGAATTCGTAGCAAATTCTAAGGCGGAGAATTCAAATTGAAGTTTTCGCGTCTTCTAAAAGGTATTTGTAATTGAAATACTGTTCCGAAGATGATTACAGTAGAAGCCTCCGAATCAATCTCGGAATTCAACCGAAAAAATATATCTTTAGTCTTAAGTGGCAATTTTCGTTTCCAATTAATATTCAGCAATGACCAAGGGGGGAAGAATAGCCCATTTTAAGGGCTACTTTTATATGACCAAATGTGGCGAAGGTAAGGAATGGATTAATATTATTATTATCAACTGTAGATCTACTTTACATAAAATTAGGAAATGCTTGGAAATTTCGTCACAAGTTCAAAATTTACATAAAATTACTTTAATAATTTTAATGTGTGTGTGTGTGTGTACTTATACTGCCAGAAAAAGCTCTATATTATACGTTAAAACTTGAGTTTTGATTTCAACATTTTATTAAATAGGTACCTAAGTACCTACCTATTTGAAAGAAACATAACAATATATATTAAGGTATATTACATCCCGGGATATATATTTTTGGTACCACATACGCAGCAGGTAATGAGATATCTTATCTTTCCTTCATTTCACTGGTGTTACGCCTAGCTGACGCACGTATTCGCTGCTAAGTTCAAGTAGTAACAAAATAGTAAGAAAATCTGAGTAGATTTATTTGAAAATAAACATAATTCCTACAGCATTACACTGAAATTTTCGGTATCAGTCATTATTTCAGTTTTGGTCATTAATTTAATTAGGTAATAATATATCATGGTAGGGTAGGATTACTAATGAATCCGTAGTTAATTTCATACTTGAAAATGTCTCACTATAGTTTCAATTCTAAAATAGATAGTCTTATTATAGTCTTTTTTAGATGAATCCAGAAAATTGAATTCGGACGAATTTTTAGGACCAATCCGGATTACAACTTTCTGTTCTACTTTTTGTCAGTTTTGTTTTACATTAAAATTCCTGCAGCTGCTCAACAATATTTCATGGAAACCCATTAGCCAAAATGCTCTTTACCCGATTGACGTAAAGGATGATTTGATGCGTTGCGCGCCATTCTGGTGGAACGCAAATTGTTGCAATGCGGTCGAACGCGCGCTTTCAGCGTAATCAGCTTGGTTACATCGATTACGCTGTCCAGGGTATGTTTCAAAATGATTTATTTTGCTGGATTTTTCGGTGGAACATGGAATTGTTTTGGTCAGTAACAGTGGCCAGCATATCATCAGGGTATAATTTTTCTCTTTGATATCTTGTTGTTTTAACTTATTTATAACTTATTGGAGAGACGTGGTGGAAAATAACCTGCCTGAACTACACTAAGACAACTGGAGAGAGGTGCCTCCAAATAGTGCACTGATAGAAACACTTGTTTACTTCAAACAAGAACTTGTTTCGTGTTTGTGTGTGTGAGTGAGTGTGTGTGAGGTGTGTGTGTATGAGGTAGTGTGTGAGGTGTGACTGGGTGAGGAATAGTAGTGTGTTATGTGAATAGTAATTTATTACTATTTCTTTCCCACCTGTCCTCAGACTCCACTATATTACTCAAACTTATAGAATTATCTTAACAAATAAGCCTTGAACTACTCAAATATTAACATATGGCGCAACAGGGCGGCGAGGAGAAGGGAATGTTCCACATATGTGACAAAGAGTGGCGTCAACTAAACAAGTGTCCGATCACATATTCGTGTCACGAACCAGGCGTTCTGCCGGGAAACAATTTTGTACGCGTCAGTACTGACATGGTTATACGGCTAGGGCTTACACACGTTACAAAAATTATAAGGTACAGAAGAAAAGACAAAGTCCTTTTTTTTTGCAAGCTGGCTTCACTGTTTCCTGCGTAACGGTCTGTATGACCAGTGTAGGAAATCAGAATACTAACATATTAGTAAAAAAATAAATTCTATTTTATATATATTTGTAACGTTCTATGTACATTGTAGCAAAAATAAATAATATGTTCTTTTTTCATTTTCATTTTTTAAATGTAAGTACAGTGGACAACACATTAGGCTAAATACCCTTTATTAATTTGTCGCTTTAACTTATATGACACATTTATACGAATGTCACGGAATCTTAGCAAAACGTTATTGCGACAGGGTTTCACAAAGTATACTTTGATGTGTCTTCCACTGTACCTTAGAGCACATTGTACAAAGTATTTTTTTTACTCTACCACCGCTTCGCAAAGTGCTATTGCTGAAATCCAAGAAGCGGTGCAAGAAATAATGATAAATCAGCACAACTTTTGAAATAAACATACAATAATGAACAATTTTAATAGTTTAAATACAATAATTAATCACGATATAACAAAAACACTGTTTTTTTTTCTACGACTCAGTAATTAGAAGAAATTTCCAAAAAAAATCATCTTCCCGTTACACTACAAAGATGTCAGGTGTCCAAACTATTTGTCACTATAAAAATAGCACCAGGAAAATAGCTACGAAATTTTTATTTGCATCTTAATTTTTTTTATATATATAGGTAAATACAATTACTTACTTAAGATAGAATAAAATAAATTAAAAAAAATATAAATGTTATTTAAAAAAAATCCTTAATGCTACGTAATTACATGAATCGTAAAATAGATATGCAAAACAAGACACGTAGGTAGTTGCTACGCGTGTGCTACGCTCGTAGCACTTCTACAGTGGGACTACTTTTTCTTTCATTTAAGACTTCTACGAATAATGTAGAGATATTAGTACAGCAGTGATGTAAATGTAAGTAGCAACCATATAAGTAGTATTAATGATTTACAATGGACAAACATTCTGAAACTTTAATAACGGTACTACACACTGAAATATTAATAGTATAACATAAACACGGATTGAGTCATTAATTCCGTTCAATACAAACATCTGCCATGCATAGATAATTAATTAAACAAAAGGCCTTACAAAATATACCATTTTACTAAATATATTTATGGTTATAAGTATAGAAAGATTTTAAAAAGATTTTTTTAATAATGGCAACTTTCCATGCATCGACATTATATCGCAATGACAATACCATGCGATTAAAAAATCCTTGGATATGAGTAGAGGTTAACATTATTATATTAACTAGCTACTCCCCGGCGGCAACTTCGCTCGCCTTCTTTTTATATATTCAGAAACCTTCCCGGGTGTGCGCACAACAACTTACCAAAATTTCATCGCAATCGGATGAATGGTATAGGAAAGCATAGAGTTTAAACAAAGAAACACTCATTTTTATACAGATAGATAATGTGTATTGTGATATCGTAAAACGTCTACTACTAGATAAGTTTTAAACATTATTCTAAACTCCTGCTGATTCCGTCAAAACTTTCCTAAACGAGTTTCGTCAATTTGTTTCCGGAGACCAAGGTGAGAGACATAGATTAACAAAATAAGAGAGATGAGCCACAACAATGGTGGTTAATATTTTAGCGTCATATCTACAACTTGATTTTTTTAAACTGTAATGTAAAATTTATTTTAGTTTAGACATAGACAGAGTATGTTAAAATAAAATAAAATACTAAACAAAGACAATTAGTTATTTACAATATTCAACTACCTATATTTACTAAGCGAACACGCCGTCTAGGGCGCTCCCATGCGGTAAAGTTCCCAGGATGCTGGCAGCGTTACCCCGCTGAACGGCTAGGCTTAGGAGTTGAGCGAAGTACGCGCCAGCTCTGAGATCTCCCGAGGCGAGGACCAGTCTGGTCTAAATGTCAAATTTGCCTATATGGTGGACAACACTATAGTACTTTGTACTTTGTCGCTATAATTTACTTGAAATATTCATACGAATGTCAAGGAATCATAACATAACACTTGTAGCAACAGAGTTCCACAGAGTACTGCTTACGGGATACGGGTGATACGAAACTGTTGCGCAAGCGTCGCTAGATGAGACCTGATGATAGCCCACTCCTACGATAGGCACTTTAGCTTACTTGGAGTAGTGGAAGGGTTCCGAAAATCCGGAAAGCTACTGGTGATGGGCAAAATAGAGGGGAAAAGACAAATAGGGCGTAGCGGGTGACAGGCGAGTTTGTGAGAAGACTGTGGATGAATTTTGTCGGGGGCAGTGCGCGTTGCAATGTGCGATTCGTCTAAAGCTTTTAAGCCTATACGTGACATTCTTGTTAGCAAATCTTTGACGAAACCGAGGTGAGAGACATTCAATTTCGCAGATCCCGCTGATAAAATAAAATTACGTATGGTAATCAGATTTGCGGTAGAGCGAATTGGTGTTTACGTTCCGCAAAAGATTGTAATTGTTTTCATATCGTAAAGCCCCTTTGTTTTTTTACGTGCGAACGGGTTAACGAGGATTTTAAAGGCCTGAATAACTTTTTGTTAACGGTTTTGTTTCAGTATGAGTTTTAAATGCAGAATGATTATGAGTTTCGCATGTTCGCATGATAGCTAAATCCACAAGAAAAAGAACTGCCTCTTACATAGTAGGTAATCACTAGGTTTTTGTCTCATCAATCAATAAATGTTAAGTATTTATTGAGCTTTCTGAATCCGAGTGGGCAAAGCAGTTGTAAGTTGCAGTGGGTAACAACTACGTCGACGGGGCAATCAATGCATTTTGTATTTTTGTGTTCTATAAACTTGGTAATAACCTCTCTCTTTTTTCCGACCAGGAAAACGTTTCATAGTAATACACAAGAGAGTTGGATAGAGGTGTTTGCCCGGCAGTGGGATAGTGTTTTATTAAGCTTTCTGAATCCGAGTGGGCAATAGCAGCAGTAAGTTGCATTGGGCAACGACTGCGCCGACTGGGCAATCTCTGCATTTTGTATTTTTGTTTTCTATAAACTTGCTAATAATCCCTCTCTTGTTTCCGACCAGTATCTACGAAAACCATTTATAGACAAACATTTGAGAGTTGGGTAGAGGTCTTTGCCCAGCAGTGGGATAGTGTGAGCTAACAATAACAATAAAAGAAAATGAGGCTTAGGGCAAACACGACTATGAAAAAAGGTCGTCAATTAATTATACGTATCATATTATTATTTAAGTAAAGTCAGAAGTTAATATTCTACGTTTTTATGATTTCGTATAGAATAGTCGACTTTATCACGATTGAAACATTCATGTCATAAAATTTTACGACGATCCAAAAACACGTTTTATTTTACGTATTTTTATGTTATTTTTATATTTTTATTGAACCAGAAATACTTACTATTTGATTGTGTTTGTGCGTGTTTCTTTTATACTGCACCCTGTGTTTTACAATTAAGATATTGATTATCATATTACTAGACACTTAGAGGAATAAAACAGACACTACTCCTAAAGAAACAGATCTACTATTTTATATAGATAGTAAATTCAGATCTTAAAACAAGCATTTTAGGTTTAGTTTTAGTAGGTATTTTTTTCTTTTTTTGCGATCCGCATCTCAAAAGTAAAAACGGATCCATTATAGGATCACTTCGTTTTCCATCTGTCAAGACGCTTTTTATCAGGCACAGGTAGAGTTATCAAGTTGAAATTAATATCAAATACTAAGGTCTATAGTCCCTTGGGGCTGTAAAAAATTCAAGCTTCTAACTAAATGCAATCAAAAGATACGGTCATATATTTTAATAGTCGCAGACTCACTCATCACAACCTATAGGGCAATCCCGTAGACCTAGAATCAAGAAATTTGGCACGAAGCAAGGTCTCATAGCACAACTAATTAAAAAAAACCGAAAACCGAAAATCGTTAATTTTTAATTATATTACATAAAAAACCCTATTTTACGATTACAAACTTATTTTTGTAGATTCGCGAATTTATAGTTCTATAATGAGAATGGAACAGAACTTTGAGAGGGGGTTGAACTTGCTTTACCCCTACGCAAAAACGTACAACGACATACGTTGTCACGTACAAATTATCTTCAGCCTGTCTGTCACAGAGGTGATAGGGTAATGGCGGGAGCGCCCCGGAATTTTAAGAGACCTTTTCCACGTATTACATGTAGTAACAAAAATAGGGGTAATAAGAAGTTTCAATGTTCATACGAATGTGACCGAGAGGGGTATTCAATTTCATGCGATAAATTTTAGTCACGTATTTGTTTAACTGTATTAAAAAGGTACGTGGGATAGTTTAGAAAATCATTCGGTTTTATGAAATTGAATAGTATGTGACTGGAATAAAAATATATTTATTTTTCATTTTTTATGTACCCACATAACGAGTAGGTAGATAAATGAACATAAATACTGACCGGGAAAAAAGGGGAAGTGTTTAACTATGAAGAGTCATTCATTCTCTGAAAGCAATTCCAAGTTCCTGTGTACAAAATTATCATATCTTAATATTAAAAAAGGTAATAGACTCTTGCCCTCGTGTTGTACTCAAACCTTTGAGCCAGTGTTGCTTATTTAATTAAATGTTACTATTAAGGCCCACAAATACAGTGACATCGGCAACCAATACAACTTTGTTGCATTTGGTGTAGAGACCCTTGTTCCTTGGGGCCCTGGAGCTTGGTCACTGTTCCGAGAGCTGTCCAAGCGTCTATTTGATGCGACGAGGGACCCAAGGGCTGGCGGATATCTCGCCCAAAGGATCAGCATAGCGATCCAGCGAGGCAACACCGCCAACATCCTAGGTACCAGGATCTACCACACGGGCCTAATCTAAGAAATTTTATAAGTTACATGTAATTTTTATTTGGTACCATAAAGACTTATTATTATTTGTTAAATTCACATGTTACATAAAATAAATATTAAATAAATTGCCTAAATTAACTGTAGTCTTCACTCTTTTATTTTCTTTCTTATGATACCTATAAATGTTCGTCCCGGACCACCTCACCACCAACTTCACAATCAATGATTATCCAGTAATTATAATTGGGCTCTTATTCCCTTGAGAGAGACCAAAACCCGTCACTTAGACTATATAAGTATTATCAGTTGAAAGGTGGCGTTGTGGCCAGGACGTCGGACTCCCATGCGGTAAATCCGAGTTCGAAACCAGGCAATGCCATGTACCAATGAGTTTTCCGGTTTTTTCGAAAGACTTACGTACATTTACCGACTGCTGTGACGGTAAAGGAAAACATTGTGAGGAAACCTGCACACTGAGATAACCAGTGTGTGAAATGGGGAAGGTAATGGCAACCACCCCATTAAATCTACAACGATAGTCGTTCTATGTGAATAATTTCTTAGAATGATCACGACCAATGAGGAACACGACTTAGAAGAAGATTATGCAGTAATAATAATTAAGCAGTAATCACCAGTAGCTTAATCTTGTGTCGATTCACCACCAGTGGTAAAATGTTATCCCAAAGTATCCCATTTCTAGAGTGGAGAAATAATACCTCTAAGTTATTCCCCCCCACAATAATGAAAACCTAAACCATAGATTACAAACCAAAACTAGTTATCCTATATAAATTTCCGTATAATTTTTCTATTTTCTTTTACAAACAATCTCTTTCTCATTATCCTAACATTCCAACACTAAAAACATTACCTACTCTAAATAATTACAACACTAAACAGAGCGTGGGAGTGTGGAAGCTCCATTCATTAAGGCGGCCCGACGATGTTAATTTCTGCTTTAATTAAAAATAATTTCTCCCGCAATGGACACTATAATTAATGTTTTGCGGGAACAAAGTATTCATTTAACAAAAAGTACGTTAACAACTACGCTTTAAATGCATTAGCTTCTTGCTAGCTACAGCGTGAGGTAGTTCTTAATAAAGTAGTTGTTATTAACAAGCTACACGTTCAAGTTTTAAGTAATACTAAAGACTTTCCTAAGTTGTAGCACCTTGTTTTATGTGGAGATGTAAATAGATAAATATTTATAACAACTTAAGACTACGAAATTACACTAAATAATTTCGTAGATACTTATTTAAAGTATGTATGGAGCGTCGGTGGTTTAGTGGCTAGGACGTCCGGGTTCGAAACCATGCAATGCCACGTACCAATGAGATTTTCGGATTTTTTTGAACACTTACGTACATTGTGAGGAAACCTAAATGTCTGATGAAATTAAAAGTTTCCTCAGACATGTGAAATTCACCAATCAGCACTGGGCCCGCTCGGTGGATCATGGCAAGTTGAGGCCTGTGCCCCAACAGTGGGAACATTAATAGGCTGATGATGATGATCATGGATAAATTAATTTAGATTACTTATACTACAATCATTATTATTACTTATTGTTTACTTACGTACGTAATTACTAATTATGCTACACGATTGTATTGCGTAAGAAAAAAACGCTTACCTCACCACCATGCTGTGATAGACTTATGTATGACTACTACTGGGTATTAGTAGTAAAGAATAAAGAATTGTCAGAAAAGATTTATTTTTATTTTTTATTTATAAGGGAAATCCGGAGGGCGTCCCAGATACCGCTGGCGCGATGAAGTGGAGAAGGATCTGCGGGAGCTCCGGGCGCCTGACTGGCTCGAGACTGCGCAGGAGAGAGAGCGATGGCGCTCTTTGGTATCGGAGGCCAAGATCCACTTCGGGTCGCTGCGCCAGCGGAGTAAGTAAGTAAGTAAGGGAAATCTACAGCTCTTAACAATTATAAAATTACATATGTATTAAACTTAAAGAAGGCCAATTACCGATTTCCTCGTTTATATATGACTTGTATACTTATAGAACACGGTAAACTTTAGACTAATAATGTAGAATTAACATGCATATGTCATACATATTTACCACGAGTATTAAATAAAAGATATTGAGCAAAAGATTTTGTTAAGCTTAGTCGACTTAAGAAGACAAAAATATTAACATTATCATTACGTATGTTGATGAAAATCAAAAAGCATTCAATATTTAAATTTTCCCGCCAAATGATTTTTGACAAATGTCAAATGCATTGTCATAGCGTCTCTCACGCCGGCGCAAAAAAGAGAAGGAAAGAGACGCCATCTTCCTACTCATTCTTCTTCAAACTACTCGACGCGAAAGACGCTGTTCTCAAGTGCTCCTTATTATTTTATGTGGAAATCTATAAACATCTGAATTCAGAACAATTCAGAAAATAAACTTATTATAGGTCAGTGGAAACCAAACTATAGGTACCCAGTACCTAACGCGTGTGAAGTGAAACTTTTAAAAACAGACAATGGTCCGGCAGCGCGCAGTGGTGGTCTCCAGGATTCAGAAGACACCAAATTAGAGCAGTTGGACTAACTACAAAGTAAGCCACCGGTACCCGCACTTCAGAGGGAACTTGAAGGTACCCATAGAAAAATATCATTTGTAAATATAGATACCTACCTAATGCAGATGTTACATTGTGTTTCAGTATCACCATATTCTGCCCGAAAACGTACAATTTTTTATTCATTTAATAAATCAATCAATCATAAATTATCATCAATCAAATAATCAATCATAATAAATTTGCAAAGTAATAATAAAAGTAACAAAACAAAAACATCAAAATGTTTACTAATATGTCTCAATTTAAAAAAATACATAAGAATTAACAATAAAGATAGATTGGAAGAGTTGCATCACCGTTTTGTACCAACTGCAACAAAATGGAAGACCTCACTCACCTCCTAATGGAGTGTCATCTACTGAAAATTGAGAGGAAGAAATTTGGCCTCCAAAATGGGAGGTTCAATATTATTTTGAGTCAGTCCTTATCTGATAATGCGAAACAATGACTGTTGTTTGCTAAGTTGGCTCTCAAAGTGAGGGCTGACTCTAATAATACTTGAGCTTCCCTTCCCTTTTCTTAGTGACCCTAACGAGGCTGACATGGTCACCTTGTCGTGTACCACAGAGATTTTTAATTAATTATAATAAATGTCAACTTTAATTAAATTTTGATGATGTCACAGCCTATCACTAAGGAAGTCGTCAATTTGTAATAACATTTTTCTAAGAGCAATTTATATAGTCTATTTTTAAATTCAGGCAAGCTTAATTCTACCATGGTTTTTGGCAATTTATTGTAAATCTTAGAAGCCATGCAAACTACACTTTTGTGTTAGAGCGCTGTTCTGGACTCTACGAAACACAGCCGATCTGTATTGCGCAAATTTCTATCGTGAACGTCAGACCATTTTACAAATAATTCTTCTTATATTTTTTTTACAAACAACATAGTATCACATTTGATTCGTGGGCTACGGCTCTATCAACGTATAACATTATGATATTTATTTTTAAAAATAACTGAAAGGCATTTGATTCTCAGAAAGTCAATAAAATAAAATAAATTTTTTAATTTAATTGTACTGACGTCACGGACGTGGTCACGGCAGTTGTGTGCGCGGCTTTATTGTAATTCTAAAATAGCAGACTGCTTATATTTTGTTCAAAGTATAACTAAAGTGAAGTTTAATCAATAGTGCATGTCTACAATTGTTTTGCGAACATAATGTGCAGTGATTTGTGAGATATTTGGATATTTTTCTGCGAAATACACATAGTGACATTGTTATTGATATCTACCTACATTCTCGCATTGTATTTGTTGAACCTGTCACATCGCCCGACTATACACCGCCACTTTGTAGAACACAAATTATCGTTATACCTACCTATTACCGTTAACGTTGTTGCTGTTGACATAAAGAGTATCGACGGCTACGCGCCGGCTACGTGGCGCGCTTTGCTTCCCGTGAGACTTGACCGATCGATCAACTGAACGACGTGTTTTTGATTACCGCTGCGCGTACACAACAGTAAAAATGAACTGCGCTGGCTGTTTGTTGGAGTTGTTGCCGGGGGAGGAGTACCTTCATTGTGCGGTGGAGGCATGTGGAAAACTATATCATCACCAGTGTAATAACAAACGGCTTACGTTGGAGGAGCGGGCCGTATGGGTGTGTCCGGAGTGTCGCAATAAGTCAGCGATACTGGGACGTAACTGTAATATCCCAGTGGGTACGCCGGTTAACAAGGTGACATATAGAAAAAAAGACACCCCTCCTGTAGAAAAGACGAAGAGCGGATGCGCGCGCTGCGCGCGTTGTTCCAATGCTCTTCCAGATAGACACTTTGTGAGGTGCTCAGTTTGTAAGTTGAGCTATCATCTAACATGTGGTAATGTTTCCGAGAAACGGTTTTTCCTAATGGAGCAGGAGCGAAGGGAAAAATGGAGATGCTCAAATTGTTATGGCCGGGAAGCCGACGACGTAAGTAAAGACCACACTCCTCCTTTGATGCAGCCAGACCAGCCTCATGCTAAGATAGATACTGTGGGCTACCCTGAACTCGACCTCACGTGGATCTCTCAGAATAATACCCATGACCTGAATAACTGTAGCAACAGTGAGGTACAGCCCCAGGACGAGCAGACAGAGAATAGGTGGCGCGAGGTAATGAGGCAGGAATTACAAATTGTCATGGAGGGCCACATTCAGGAAATAGTTGCGGGTAAACTCGATAACATCATGGAGCTAATACGCGGTTTGACGGGGGCGGTCAAGTCATACTGCACTGCAAATGAATCGCTTTCAACCACTTTAGTAAAAAAAGCTGACATAATCATGAAGCTGCAAGCAGAAAATGCTGAACTGAAGTCAACAGTAGACCGGTTGACAGGCAAACTTCAAATCGCTGATCAGGGTGAACCTCTAGAGGCTGATAATGTTACACTGAGCTTCTGCCAGTCCGTTAGCGGTGACATGGGGGTGTCGGTTGACGAAGGTGTTTCACCTGATATCAAACAGGGTAAAAAATATATATCAAATACAAGTAAAAGAGACACTGAAGCACTTGGCACAACAACGAGTGAACAATGTAAAAATGATGGCGAGGTTAAAAAAGCTGTAAAGGACCCAAATAAAGGGCATCCAGCAGAGGAAGCAGATGGTGAAAGGGGATGGAAAACAGCTATGGACAGGAAAAAAGAACGGAAAGCAAAGAGGGCTGAAGTTATGCGAGGTGGTAACGCCCAACTTAACAACCTACAAGCAATCGAAAAGAAGAAATATCTTCATGTATGGTCGTTGCATCCAAGGACAACTAGTCAGGCATTGGAAGATCATCTAAAAGAGATATGTAAAGAAGATTGTAATGTTACTGTTGAAAAAATCAACCCGAAAATCAAGCGAGACTATGCCTCATTTAAAATTGGAGTTCCCGAGAGCTTATTTGACAAAGTATGTCAGCCACAGGTTTGGCCAGTGAATGCAAGATTCGGGGAATGGACGTGGTTTCGGACCTTTCGAAAATCGAACACCCCAAACAAAACCACATAGCATGCAAATAGAATTATATTATCAAAATACAAGAGGCCTACGAACCAAGCTGGAAACCTTTCAAAAGAATATATCTGCATCTACGGCCTCTCTGTTCGCAATAACAGAAACTGGACTAAATGAGTCAGTGCACGACGGCGAGCTGGTGCCGGCCGGCTGGATCGTGCTGCGCTGTGACCGCGCCGACGGCCGCAAGCACGGCGGGGTGCTCCTGGCGGCTGCGCCCGGGTACGAGCTAAATAGGTTACCACTACCAAATGCGACTGATCTGGACGGAACTACCTTCGAACTTGTTTGTGCGACAGTGTATAGACGAAACAGATTTTTGTTCATGTGTTGTGTCGTATATATACCACCATCAAGCAAGAACAGTGAATATATGCATTTATTTCACTTATTGGAACAACTATGTGTTAAATATGACAACGTTTTACTCATCGGTGACCTTAACATGTATTCGACGACGAAAGAGATACAATGTTACTATGAATATTTCATTACGTTCTGTGAATTCTGTCAACGGAACAATGTGACCAATTGTAATAATCGACTGTTAGACGTAGTACTTACAACTCTTGGTGACGAGATCTCGGTGTGCGAGGAGCGGGAGTGCTTGGTGCCTGTGGACCCTCAGCATCCTCCCCTCAGTGTCCAATGGTCGCGTCCTTGTCTGCCTGACCTTCCGACGTCTTGTTCTCCCCGGTCTCTGTCGTCTCCCTCTTTGTATCCGAGGTGGAATTTCCGTAAAACTGATTTTCACGCACTTTACTCGTTGTTGGCGGCGGCAGACTGGGACGCGATTTGTGGGACGAGCGGTCCCCGTGAAGCCTTTGATCTGCTGGTCGCTACTATCACTCGGGTGATAAATGACTGCACTCCCATCAAAAAGCCTAAAGTTGTGGATGCCAGGTATCGCTACCCGGAATGGTACACGGCTGATCTTATAGGCGACATTAGGAAAAAGGGCAAATGGCATAAGTCGTATAAGAACACCGGGTCTCGGGATGACTACAACATGTTCTCAAAATATCGCAAAATGGTTAAGGAAAAGACTGCGATCGCGTACGAGGCTTATCAGGCGAGAATTCAGGCCCAATTTTCGGAGGATCCTCGGTCTTTTTGGAGTTTCGTCAGAAGCAAACGCTCTAAACGAAACAAGAATCGAATCTTTAAGAACGGGCAAGCGTTGGAAGAGGAGGAATGTGCGCGGGAATTCGCCAAATATTTCAGCTCAGTGTATGGTGACGTTCCTCCCAAACTGGACGCCGATGCAGCGGCTGTGGCGGCGGCGGCGGCAACTAGAGCGGACGGAGCGCATGTTTGCGTGGATAGGTTGCGCCTATGCGACGTGCGCTCCGCACTCGCACGCCTCAAACCCAAGCATTCGGTAGGCCCGGACGGCATCCCACCGTTCCTCATAAAGGATTGCAGGTTTGTGCTGGATCGTCCGCTACTGCATCTATTCAACCTCTGCCTGGACTCGTGCACATATCCGGAGGAGTGGAAACTGACACGGGTGATACCGGTACCGAAGAGCGGCCCCGGATCGGACGTGAGCGGTTTTAGGCCGGTGGCTGTGTTGTCTTCGTTTGCGAAGGTGTTCGAGTCGGCTCTATATTCGTCCATATATCGGCAGATGAGCACGCAGCTCAGCGATGCGCAGCACGGCTTTCGGCCGGGCCGCAGTACGGACAGCAACTTGATGTGCTTCGTTAACTATGCAGCACCAGCGCTCGATGCCGGCGCGGGACGACAGATGGACGTCGCATATTTTGACTTTCGTAAAGCTTTCGACACGGTTGATAACGACATCCTCCTAATGAAGCTGGCGACCACCGGGTTCACCCCTGAACTGCTGAGATTTTTTGCGAGCTATCTCAGCAACAGCAGACAATACGTGGAATACGCGGGATATATCTCGAATGAGTATAACACTCATTCAGGGGTCAGTCAGGGGAGCAACCTGGGGCCTTTGGAGTTCTTAATCATGATCAATGATCTCCCGAACGTGGTTAGGGATGCGGAGTGTTTGTTGTTTGCTGACGATCTGAAACTGTATATGGCCGTGGAGAAAACCTCGGACTGCGAGCGACTGCAGACAGATATAGACCGGGTGGTGCAGTGGAGTCGCGACAACAGGTTGTACTTTAATGAATCAAAGTGCAACCTGATGTCGTGCACACGCGCGCTCCGGCCTCTGCAGTACGCGTACCAGGTGGGCGGCGAGCAGTTCGCGCGGGTGTCGTCGGTGCGTGATCTGGGGGTCCGTATCAGTGCTCAGCTGACGTTTCGTGACCATATTATAGATATTTGTCGGAAAGCGTTTAAACACCTGGGTTTTATTCTGCGACAGGCGCAGGGGTTCAAGAACACGACGGCTGTTAGAGCACTGTACAACGCGCTGGTAAGGAGCAGATTAGAGAGTAGTGCAGTCATATGGAATCCCCATGAGACTAAATATAGTCTTATGGTGGAGAGGATACAGAACAAGTTTATTAGGTATTTATACTTAAAGCAATACGGAGTTTACCCGTTCTATCCGCTTATGTATCCGACCAACTTTGTGCTAGGGATGGTGGGATACTATAGGCTCGAAGTCAGGAGAAACCTTGCGTTAGCTACCTACGTATTTAAGGTGTTCCGAGGTAAAATTGATAATCGGCAGGTGTTGGCATTCTTGAGACGGTTTGTTCCGGACGCGAGACTGCGGCGAGGACCCAGAAACCAATTTTTCAAGGTCCCGATCGCTAGAACAAACCTACTTAAATTTGCTCCAATCACGAGAGCTCTTCGAATACTAAATGAGGTATCCCAAAGGATTGATCTGGTCCATTGCTCGGTGACAGAATTCACAAAAGTAACACTGACTTATCTAAGCATGTAATTATTATTATTATTGTGAATTGTATTAATTTTAGTGTATTAATTTTAGTGGAATAGTATTGTCTTATATAATTGAATTGGGAATTCCCGTAATAATTATGTAAATTGTAAATAAATAAATAAATAAATAAAAAAAAAAAATACTTACCTAGAAAAGATAGATTTTGCCATAAGCTATATCTCACTTTTGAACTCCCGTAAACTTACGAAAGTAACTAACTAAAGGTAAATAACTGCGCCCCAGACACATATCAGTGATTTAAATAAAGTACCATAACAGTGCAATTGTTCATCTTAATGGGTCTCGACAGGTGCATTGTGCTACGGAACCCGCCAAGATAATGGTTATGACTACGGAACGCTGTTCAATGGGCCAGCGCAGGAATTAAAGAATTTCGGAGAGACATAAAATTTGGATTTATGGGTATTATGTGCATAGGTTTTAGATAATACTTTAAGGCAATGGTGGAGACTGAAACATATTGTCTAATAAGGAAAATTACAAAAATGTAGAGGAGCAGAAATACGAATTAACACGCATTTTAATATGTACTTATCTTCACGTATCTACGAGTATCTATCAATAACTCTATAAAAGTTAAACACCGTCTGTATGTCTGTCTGTTTACTTTTCACATACATAGGGCATACAGCTGAACGGATTTGCATGAGATTAGGTCTTAACCCAATACCTATTACAGTACAGACACGGGCGAATAGTTATAATCCTGAAATTCAATGTTCCTGCGTTTAAATCCCTACAACCACTGAACTGAATTGGTTAGGGTTTAATATTATTATTTAAAGTGTACGAGTATATAACTGTGAAGGTTATAATAAACTACCGAGAAGTTTATACTTTATAGTCCAGGAAAAACGCGGGTTTCTACGGGGGGAATTACAACATACAAACAAATACATTACATTATAAACAGTATAAACATTATTATACAGTATAACAAATACATTGCATTATAATGCATTATACATTACAGCTAGCGACAGCTTAGGTAGCAACATGCAAGATGCTATCTCAACCTAGCGACAATTGAAACGACTGCTTCGCTGAAAAAACCGACAAATGTCGCTACTGGTCCCTAATAAAGCTAGAACGCGCTAATGATATTTTCTCTAGACATCACATATAATTTCAAGTTCCCATGAGATATTTTCCACCGAGATATCACCACTACGCACCTTCAACGTCTAAAACGTATTTCTTCATTCTAGTTTATTTATTGCCGTGTATAGGTTATGAAAGTCGTTCCACCTTCCAGGCCAGAAGCAGCTCGTTAGTTTCATACATACCTGTCTACATATTATTTTGTGATAAATGCGCGAAAATGCTTGAGAAATTCCTCAGTTAAAAATAGCATCACGAACTAATAGTTTGTTTATCATCATAATCAGCAGCTTATAAATCTTACCTAATTCCAGCATCTCCATTCCGCCTTCGGACTACCAGACGCGGGGAGGGGTTCCATCCTTATGTTGTTGATATCTCATGTAATTGTACGAAGCGATTGGCTTCTTCGTTCATTATGCGAACTGCTAAGGTATGGAACAGCCTGCCGGTTCCCGAAACCTAGAACCTTGGGATCTCCAAGACCAGAGTGAATAGGCATATACTGAACTCGCATGCTCCATCGTCGTTTACCATCAGGCGAGATCGGGGTCTAATGCGGGTTTAGTAGTCAATAAAAATAAAAAAGTTGCACGAAACGTCCTCGAAGTTAAGTCTTCGTTAAAATATGTTAAGTAGCTCTAGATAGAGATAACACAAGCCTTATAAATAAGGTGTTTCTTGTAACACACGGTTTTTTACGATCTTCTTCTAAGTCGTATTCCTCATTGCTGAGAGTCGTGATCATTCTAAGGAATTAATCACATAGAATGACTCTCGGGCAGATTTAATGAGGTGGTTTGCCATTGCCTCCCCCATTTGCCACACTGGTTATCACAGTGTGCAGGTTTCCTCTTGATGTTTTCCTACACCGTCAGAACAGTTGATAAATGTACGTAAGTTTTCGAAAAAACCGAAAAACATATTGGTACATTGCATGGTTTCGAACTCGGACCTCCCTCATGGGAGTCCGACGTCCTAGCCTCGACGCCACCGACGCTCTTTCTACTGATAATACTTCTATATTCTAAGTGATGGGTATTGGTCTCACTCAATAAGAGCCCATTTTTTATATAAAATTGTATATTTTACAATTCATCAATAAAAAAAAAAAACTAAAAAATTCATCAATAGCCGACCTTACAATTAGATGACTACGAGTATACACACACCTTCTTACACGCCCACTCATCCTTAAACACACACACACACACACACACACACACACACACACAATGCATTCCCACCACCCCTTATTTCCCATGTTCTGTTACATGTTCATTTGCACTGGTCACAGAAGAGATCTGTCCTCCGAGATACAGGAACTTCCTAGTTCGGAGGTCAGCGTTTATTGTAAACTAACTTGTTGCTCACTAATTTTATTTAGTTTAATATAACCTATGCTTAAGTTCCTACTGGTGTATGGACTATGAATCCTTTGTAATCTTACCGCACAAATAATCTTATTCTTATTATAAAAATAATAGGCCATTCCAACATTCCAATAAAAAGTGCAGGTGCAGTGTAGAATGATAATATTCGCCAAGTTTTTTTCCTATAATAAAAGAGATTATATCTCTGTAGGATCAACATTAAAATATCTATACATAACTTCAGAAATTCTCGCAATATATTCCGCAGTTGAGTTCCATTTATTTAGGGCGGAGGACTTTAACGACATCATAAATTGCTAAGCGTTGACTTGAGGCGAAGGTGTAGGAGTTTAACCATATTTCCTTAAGAATAATTATATTTCCTGCATACCGCTCTATCTGGGGAGCAGTGCATTCAAAACGTGAAGTTTGTAATGAATGCATGTGCAAATATGCAATGTCGTTGTTTGTAGTGCGCTTGTATTTGTGTGCTGCAGTCAAAGTATAAATCATTTAAGAGCAGAAAAGTTTAACGTAGTGTTTTCTGTAGTCTATACCAATATTATAAAGAGGAAAGGTTTGATTTTTTGTTTGTTTGTTTGAATTGAATAGGCTCCGAAACTACTGAACAGATTTGAATAATTCTTTCACTGTTGGAAAGCTACATTTTTCCTGAGTGACATAGGCTATATTTCATTTTCAAAAAAAATGGGGATCCTTACTTAAATTACGATAAAGTGTAAAAAAATATCAAAAAACTTCCTTACATCGCGTACGCTGCGAAAACTATTGATGATAGAACAAAATGATATATAACATTTTTTTAGAACACACCATTATCAACAAAAAAATCAGCGGCAGCGTGTCTCTAACTATTATAGTCATGTCACAATAAGCGTTTTTTTTATAAAAAAAAAAGAAATTAAAATACCACCGCTACAAAAAGCTCTTTATTTGTACCTTATCAAAATAAATGATTTATTATTTAAGACTGCTTCAATACCTTTATATTACTTTTTGAATTATTCGATTTTGACATTCCATTCAAAAGATATCACGAGTTTAAAACTTTGAAAAAATAAACTCTATTCGGCTACTTATGCGTTGTAGGGCGTCACTCGGGCAGGGGTACGGGAGGGGAGTTAAGATCACGAAATAAACTTGCCGCGCGGCTCACTCGCGCGGTCGGCTCCATACGTGATGGATGTGCGCTGCTCGTGCGAAGCCGGGACGGGCCGCTAGTGTTATATAAATTAGCCACGACATGCTGTGTGACGGCCCTAAAGAATAGCACCACCCCAACTCTTCACATGGGTGTAGTACGATGTGATTAAGGATCTTAGTGGATACTATTTTACACCTAGTAGACGGCGGTAGGCTCGCCACCTATCACGTTGGTAGACACGAAATCGTATAGCGAAAAGTGGGAACTATTTAATGATTAAGAGTGAAGACGTGAGAGTTTATGTATATGTACTTATATGGCATGTAATTAGGCACGCAAGTTAATAAATTGAAAGAAAATGAAGCCTAAATAAAATACTAACTGATACTTTCCATAAGACCCTTAACTTGTTAGGGTTCCGTACCAAAATGGTAAAAAACTTACTTGCCTGACTCTATTCCAAGTAAAAGAAATTTGGAAATAATTTAATTGGGGCAAGTGGTGTCATATTAAAGGGTTTTATTTGTGCTTTACAAACTATTTATTTTTATTTTTATGTGCTATATAGTTTTTAATTATGGCCAAAATTGTGGAAAAAATTACCGTTCCCCTCTAGGGCCCTTATCTCCGAAGTTTGGGAGTCGTAAAATATGAAATACTTCAGACTCATAGATAATCCCCTATATTTTACAGGAAACATAAAACAGAGTTTCAAAAATTTATAATTTTTGAGAAATGAAAAAAAAAATTTTTTTTCTACGTAAAATCTGAAATAATTAGTACTGAAAGAAGACATTATGCGTATTCCGGGAAAAATAAAATAAAGGCTAAATATTTATAATTTTTGGGGATAAAAAATTAAAACTTTATATTATATTCAAAATTAAAACTACTCATTTCTTCTGAGAACGGAATCCTCGGTGCGCGAGTTCAACTCGCAGTTGGCCCGTTTTTTTGTCTATGGTTACATAATATCTAACGTTTTTCGGCGACGGACTCGTGGTTACACTAATAGTATTGTAACTGCATAAGTAGTGCGTTTTCTGTGTCGCGCTGATACTAGTTTTAAATGGGCCTTAAATCATGGTAAAACCCAGTTCAATTAAGAAGCCGATTCAGGCGATTTTGGTTATTTTCTTACACTACCGATTTCACAGAGTGCCAGCTACAAACACATGCGTTGCTGGAACAATAGGTGTTGTCGCGGTCTAAATGCACGGCATTATCTGGGAAATAATTTCTGAGTCCTGGACCGTGTAGTATTGTAGGCCGCCATAATGGAAACCAGCGTGAACTAAATCGCACCGGCCTGATATGCAAATTCACACAGTGTGTTGATTAAATTGGGATAGAGTTTTACATAATTCTGGCGTAAAGCAGCAATGAGTGTGTTTGAAGAATCACAGAAGAAGTCCTCAAAATTAGCAGTGCATCAAAACCTGCATTGCAAAAAGTTGGTAATATTAAACTTGCTGATGGTAGGACCCCTTCAGGGTCCGTCTGATGGCTAGTGATCACTCTTCTATGTAAAGTCTGTAGCAAATATCTTTGCTTCGACGCTTATCTTTTTCAGCAGCGTTCATAGAAGAGCCAGTACTTGCTAAACCCGTGTGCTCCAACTTCGCCCTCATCGTCACTTACCACCAAGTGAGATAATCAAGAGCGGGTTTAGTCGTAATTAAATTTAAAAACAAAAACAAATATATATTGCACACCCGGGACAAAAACAAAACATACAACATAAAGAGAGGTATAATACAATGTGCAGAAGGCGGCCTTATCGGTTTAAGCGATATCTTCCAGGCAACCTTCAAACATTTCAATTTTTTTATATTTGAATGCAATATCGGGTCAATGTTGCTCTAAAATCGGGCCGAATAGCGGGTTTTACATCTAGCAAGTAATAAATAATATTCAAAAGCTCCAATTCAGTCAAAAGCTCCATTGCGGGCCAGTGTATATTTATTCGCACTCCAAACACCTTATTAAGCGTAGTCATGTCAATCTGGTTCCTTCACGAATACAGAAAAAATAACTTTCTTGAAAACCAAATTGTCAACAGTAATCTGTTATATTCCAAAACAATTGAGTGTTTTGTCTCTATTTTTTATTCCCCGACCAAAAGGAAGGTGATTCAAGTTTAGGCCATATTTGGATCTTGAGGACCGCATGATGACCGTATAATGGTAACTCGGGGGTTTCTAGTTATTAACTCATGTGCTGTATTAAATTAAGTAAGAGTAATATTTAAGTAGAATGAAACTCTCGATTATGTCCAAAGAATGATATCATACCTCTGGTACCTATAAATTTCTTCTCAGCACCTGTCCATATCGAGATGAAAGTTTTTTCACAGCATAAAAGAAGTTTTCTGCATACATTTCAGCGGGTTGGAAATTCTACTCTAAAATATTTAATTTAGCGAGTCACAATATTTACGACTTTTCCATCAAAATAAAATTTTATATCATGTTCTCGTACCTTTTAGCGAAATAACGTCGAGCAGCGCAGATGAAATTAATCTAGGTAAAAGCTAGATAAAATTTTGATTGAAGTTATTTTTTATCTCGTCCCCGTTTCAGGCATCAATCCGGAATACTTTTTCAGACAAGCCGGGAAAGTGGAATGTAGACTTTTTGGGACAAATCAGTAATAAATAATTTTGTCGAGTTACTTTTAATTTTTAACCGACTTTTGGTAACCTTGTGTAGACCAGTAAAATTAAAGAAAAACAACGCTTTACCCCGTTAGCTTTACAGCGAAACAAGCACAACTCCCGAAAAAAGAAACATTTCTCCTGAATTAAGGCATTTATCAAGAAACTGGGCAGTAGAATTGTTCCATGAATGAAAAAGATTTTTTTAATACACGTTTACAGTCCCCGTACAAAATTGTTTGACAACTTCACAAGTCCAACTAATTTAAATCTATTGTTATGTGACCCCAACAAAAGAGGCATGGACTCCTTGGATAGGCACATGGGTGTCCAGCGTGGAGGCAACTGTACTGTGAATGTGTTTTGTATTCTAATAGTGAAACAATAAGAAGCAGAAATCGAATGTGTCAAAACAGCTTAATGTCTGCTTCCCCAGAAGGACGACTTCGAATAAAAACCTTGTACTTACCTACTTAGTTACCTAAAAAACAAAAATTAGACATGTAACTAAACTTATCCTATCTTATGATAGGGGGCCGGGAATAACCCAGCGGCACTTCGACCCTTGAGGATCTTTTGTGCCTACCCCATTTTACACACTGGTCATCTCAGTGTACAAGTTTCCTCGCGATGTTTTTCTTCACCGTTAGAGCAGTCGGTAAATGTACGTAAATCTTCGAAAAATACGAAAAACTCATTGGCACATGACATGGGAGTCCGGTGTCCTAGCCACTATGCCACCGACGCTCTGACATATAACTAAACTTTCTTTTGTATTTTAAGCAGAGATTAAGAATGCCGGTATAATGTATCGCCTCTTCCTTTTCATATCAGAATTTTCTTTCTTTTCAAACTGAGCTCGACTTTGTAAAGCTCGTATCTGATTTACATAATGAATTTAAATAGGGGCCAGTCCAGTATCCAGAACGTCCGATCAGTGTTTAAGAGCCGACGTAATTAATCTTAGTTTGGCCCCTAATCCGTCTTCCAGCGGGATCCGATAGTGGTCGGGCATCCGTCTAACGGACCCTGGACGTCAGGTGGCGACTCAGAATAATGGTACAGTGGAAGACATGACAAGCTATACTATATTAACACTGGCGCAATAAGTTTTTGTTATGGTTTATTTACATTTGTATAAATGTGTCAAATTAGTTGAAGCGACAAAATATCCCCTTGTTCCCGTTTCATCTACCGCAGTTTATACACTGGTGGTTGAATCGGGTATTTAACTCCCAATTCAACTACCAGTGGTGAAACGGGATTTTTTCAACTACCACCTGGTAATTTGAATTATGTTACCTGTTGAAAACCAAACCCAGGATCCACAAATCGATCGAATCGGGACCCCGCCCGCATTGAAAGTCGAAGGTTGTAGCTACTAGCTACTAGGCCAGTGTTCAATTACACTATCCGCACATATTAGGCATTTCACAAAGTGCGCTTCCGAGCTACACATAGTGTAATTCAGGGGATTCCCCGTGGTCCAAACTATACATTACGCTATGTGCTAACTAAAGATCTGCATTTCACGAAGTGGCTAAAAATCTTCGACAGATAGTGTAAAATTCGACTATTACAGTGTCTAACTTTTTTAGCACATCGTGTAATACCATAATAAGTATTTGACCTACAAATACTATACATACATAATATATATACGAGTATTTACTATAAACAATCTTTTATAACTATAAAGGCTTGTTTATAGTAAATTCTCGTATAAGACATATATTATGTATTCAAATATTCCTATCAAATTAACTAAAATTAGGTAACTGTAGTCGAAAAACTCATGACTTTCACAAACCTGGACTTGTTTGTTGTCATTTTTTATAATGTCTACATATAAATTACAACAAAACTTTAAAAACGTGTCTAGACTTTAGCAAGGAAAGCCAGCGAAAATTATAATAACATGGAAAATCATTAAACATTCTGTCTAAAATTAAAATAATTCGTTTCCTGAACTAAAGACAACATTTTCTCGGTGTACATTATTTTATTATTTGCTGATCAGTTTAACGCGCGTATATCTACATAATCGTGATTTAGGTGCATATCCACAAGTTTGTAAATGCGTTAAAAAAATGCGTATAAAACTCTTATAATAGGAACTGAAGATAAGGGATATAAGAGAGGATATCAATAAATACGGGTCTCGTTTACAAGACAAACAGCTCATCAGACAATCCAAACAGTTCGTTCGCAGCCCAGGTGCCTTTTGCAGCAATGTGAACACCCATGCAAAAGAGGAGGATGACACGAATACGTATTTTGCGTTTGTAAAGAAACCAGCTTTTTTATCCTCAATATAGATGTTTACTATGTTATAATTATACGTGGCACACTCAGTAATAGTAGCTTAAAGATTGTAACAAATAAAAACTCAATTCGCCTAAATTACAACATTTGTAGTTCTATTTCTATCCAATTTCAATTTAGTTTTCGTTCCAATTCTATTTGGACACCAAATCGCATTCTGCTGACGCAAAACTCTCTCTATCTCTGTAGTTTTTACTTTTCCTGATTTTGTGTACAATAAAGTGTTTCTATCTATCTATCTAACTCTACCACTGCCCCCTTTCGATTTACTATCGATCAGGCAAAAGTAGTTTGGGAGGAACTTATGTTCGATCGTTATAATTGAAAGTTGAAGAGTTTTGTTACCGTTCAACTGCGATTCAGTATAAACAAAACGTTTTATTAGAATGCACAAATACGTTACTGTTCAATCAATCGTTGACTCTATCGGAACTTAACTGAAATTGGATCATTAGTAGCATACGAAACACGTCATAACGATGCAGTTTAGATTATATTTAGTTACGTTGTATTTAGTGGAATCGATCTCCTGGTCAAATTCATAAACGATATGTATTCGGGAAACGAAATCAAAATTATTATACCGATTATAGTTGTGTGTCGTGCTCTGTTCCGTTTCAGTAGGTATAGTTCTAGAAAAGTAAAACGCACTAATATGAATTGATTAACTTTCGATCGGCTATGCATGCATTGAAAGAGGTGCTTTATGAGCAAAGTTTATTGTAGATATTTCATAGATCGTCAACAAGGAATCGAAATTGTCTAAAAACAGACAAGCAAGTTTAGTACAAGTATAAGAAATTAATCCAATTTTTTCACAAATTCCTTTCCCTATAAATCTTGTAAATGATCTCATAAAGTATGACCATTAGGTAGAAACGGATAGAGAAAAATGAGACAAAAAGATAAGACCCTGAGCAATTAACCGTGAAATGGGGTCACGTCAGTCAGTAAGAGTACGGCTGAAGTACATATTATGTCGTAGATTTATAGCGTAATCGCGCATTTCACGAAGTGCGTAGACATTGCACGAAGTGCTAATAATCTTAGACAGATACTCTAATTGTCGAGTTCTATACTATCTGTCTAAGAATTTTAGGCACTTCGTGAAGTGCGGATCGAATAACGAATGTCATGATGAATCACTCTATGAAACTAACGCCATCTGGTAGTTTGTCCGTTTTATTAGAAATACTATACATACTGCTTCGTGTCGCTACTTGGTAGAACTACATTAAACTTAATATTAAATGAGATTTATAGCACTTAGTTCTACAAAATTTATTTCAATTTAAAATAAATTCTCCGCGACCGGTTATTTACCAGATCAATATAATTACGCTATGTGCTAACTAGGGATAAAATTTCACGAAGTAGGTAAAAATCTTAGACAGATAGTGTAGAATCGACGATTACAGTATCTGTCTAACTTTTTAGCACATCGTGAAATGCCTACGCACTTCAAGAAACGCGCCATTACGCTATGTGTCTACGACATATAGAGTCCCACTAGGTACATTTAGTTCCGACTTTGGCTTCTTCTACATTTTGTTGTTTTTTTGACTGGAGTAATGATGATGCTACCTACATACTTTTGGTCAAAAATGGGCATAATTTGGATGGCTACTTAGTCATCGGTCGGGAAACAATACCTGTAGATAACTTTTATATAGCTGAAACGTTTTGTTACCGAGGTGTTTACCTACAATTACATGTTGAATTTCGAATTCGATTGACCAAAAGTAAAAGAATGAACCGCTTGACTATGGTTTCGGTTTCGAGCACAAAATGACATTTGATTATACACTAATTAAAATACGAATATCTCGATGTGCTCCGATGAAATCGCTCAAGAGGCGATTCATACATCCGAAGCGCTGTTACATGTTTATAGACGTTTCCATGTTAGCGCGATGTCACACACAACGGAATTTCCGTCACGGGATTCCGGACCGGCGCCAATTTATATTAAACTCGTTCAAACTCCTTGGTCGGCCATAACTCTCTCAATAACAGAGTCGTGAGATTATGGAACAAGCTACCGCAAGAAGTCGTGGATTCATCTTCAGTTGACAGTTTCAAAAATAGACTAGATAGGTTTTAAACAGTGCATAGTAGTGCTGGACTTAATTGACTATGAACTCAATGACTAAGGCTCAATGACTATGCGCTATGACTCACGGTGGAAGACGTGCACCGATTCCGTGCCGGAGAAATAAATGCCACCGAAATCGTCAGAGCCGGTCGGGAAAAATCCCGTCAGCCGCCGCCAATCACTATGAAGTATGTACTATACATGCAAGACACATGCAACGGTTTTACCGTCACGGAATCGCCAGTTGCTTTCGTGCGCTCGTAGGCGTAGGTTGTGTGTGTATCGCTTCGTCTCTACAAGTGTAAAAATGGCAGCGCCACGAATAGATGTGAACACCCTTATCGAGGCAATAGAATGCTATCCATGCTTATGGGACCATATTTTAGAGGATTATAAAAAATTGTAAAACAGTGTGCATGGCATTCTGTTTGTGAAATAGTAATGGAAAATTATGCAGAGTTGGACGAAAATAACACTTCTCAAAACACAACTGACACCTAGAGCTCGACTGACATTCCGTCACGGAACCGTCCCGGAATCGTGATGGAAATTCCGTTGTGTAGGTATGTCATCGCGCTTACTCGTATATCGAAACGGAATTATTAATACAAGCATTAAACTGTTGGTTTGTAAATCTAGAATGCTTCCTGCACATTTGGAAAGTACTATTTTCAGATGACTAACCTACTCGAATAAAAACTGAATCATGAAGTATATCCATTAAGGTCCGGTTGTTAGTCCAATTAATCAAACAAGTGATTCTTTTTAGTCTGAGTATTTCGATTGTACATTAAGGCAATGAATATAAGTAAGTTGCAATACTAAAACAAACACAAACTATTACCTGAGATAGGGGTGAGATAGCATTTTTTTAAATTCTCTTTATATACTTACTTCCCCATTTGGACGTAATTTGGAGTCTTGACATTTTACGACTTCGACATTTCCCGATATATCGATTTTGTACTTGTTATACACGCGACATTCCGCGTGGTCAGATCGGCTCGAGTTTAGGCGACGCTGATCAGGTGCCGGGATGATACGTGTGCTATAACCTTTAGTCGGTCTACGAGGATTTTTTTCCCACTTGATACGATCAATAGTCATAAAGTCAAAGTTACCCAAAGAGCCATGAAGCGAGCTATGCTCGGAGTGTCCCGAAGAGACAAAGTACAAAACGAAGACCTCCGGCTGCGCACAAAGGTCACAGATGTAGCTAAACGCATAGCGACTCTGAAATGGCAATGGGCGGGACATGTGGCTAGGCGAACCGACAACAGGTGGACCCACAGAGTACTTACGTGGAGACCGCGCACAAGCAGCAGGAGTATGGGACGTCCAGCAACGAGGTGGTCAGACGACATCAGGGCTAGAGCTGGAGTGACTTCGCTCAGAAGCACTGCAAATCGGGCTACATGGAAATATATAGGAGAGGGCTATATCCAGCAGTGGATGAATAAAGCCTGAAGAAGAAGAAGATACGATCAATCTAATGACTAGAAATTTTCCTGTTTCTGTGTTTGTCCGTTGATCCGATTGTGAAAAGGCAGTAGCTTACTAATTGTCAGTGAAGTGTT
Source organism: Hofmannophila pseudospretella (assembly GCA_947369225.1). Classification (NCBI taxonomy): domain Eukaryota; kingdom Metazoa; phylum Arthropoda; class Insecta; order Lepidoptera; family Oecophoridae; genus Hofmannophila; species Hofmannophila pseudospretella. The sequence continues at coordinate 4,835,806 of OX376324.1, forward strand.
TGATTGTTCCACATTTATTATTTATAAGATTTAGTTATAAATGGAGGTTATACCATATTCTTGACAACACCCATTTAGCATATCACCACAAGTCCTTTCAGAATTTCCCTTGAATCTAAGACGATCTAGGAAGGACGGTACATGAGCTATTAATTAGAGGCATCAGGTTGGAATCTCATACGATTAGTGGTGTAATGGAGCGAGTGGGAGGGTAAGACGTTGATGTATATGTACACTCGCAGATGTTCTAGGCGAAGGATGGATCGTCGTATAAATTACACATAGGTACGCCTTAAGAACATGAAGTAACTAATGGAAACAAAGAAGGAATAGGGTATACTGAACTAGTTGTGCTGGATTATGATCGTTTATCCTAAAACGCAAAACGACAATGTCGTATATCATCTAAAATGCATAACAATTACTATGTAGCCTCTATAATAGTACGTATTCAGTTGTTCATCTGTATCTTCACTTGTTTAGCGTAGCAACCGTCAATTGAAGCTCAGAGGGAAGAAAGTTGAATTGTTTAGTTCAATCAAAGAATTCGAACCTACACACAAAATAAATGTAAAGTCTTAAGAAAGAGAGCTTGTTGTAAACCATCTATGTGGTAAATATTGTAATGTTAAAGTTTCAGAAAGCTGCGACATCTGTACGGCAGCCGGTGAAACCTTTCGTTAGTCACGTAGTCAGAGGCTAGCGCGCCAGACACGGTACGATAACAGTTACGCTTCGTGAGAGTTGTCAGCTTCGCTTCCGATGGTGTAAAGCATAGAAAAGCAATAAAGTTCAGACCTTAGTATGTAGATGTCCCTTATCCTCATTTATTAAATTCGCCTGCTTCCGGTAGTTTTGGGCACCTTCATGTTTGAGAAAGTTTTGACGGCAGTTAGATAGGAAGTTTCAGATATATGTGGCTATTCAGAATTTATATTTCAATTTATCAAAACTTCTCTGTACTGAGTAGAATCTATAAAATTACAATACTACTGACGCACTAACATGCTAGATTTCGTTGAAGCAGTAGGAAAATTGGGTTTCTATGTATCGCCATACGCCTTACCACCGAGCCATACGACTCTTCCGGTGACCTCAGGAAAATTATAGCGTGGCGTCGTCGGGTTACAACTCTCTCATTTTCCAACCGATTTTTATGAAATTGATAAGGTGAGCTACAAGCGCATTATTATGAACAAGATGGCGGCTGAAGGCCGAGCTCCGCGATGAGCGAAGCTCGAAGCATCCCAGCATCTCCAGTTCCAAGCAGAATCGGACGTCCCAGAGGTCGACATCGGTCGAGGTCGGATTGCGAGGTCGCAGGCCGAGGTCCTCGTAGGGCGAAGCCCGAAGCGTCCCCACACCCACAGGCGCCGCAGGCTTGGCTTTTTAGGCTCCGAGTCCGAAAAACTAGAACTTTTCTATAAAATTGTGATTATAGTCACTATCGATATTGGTTACTATTTATGTAATAGGGTAATAGTAAATTGCGAAGGAGTCGTGGTTTATACCCCAACTTAAGAAAATAACTCAGAATATTTTTGCAACACTAGTGGCTACTGTGCGAACAGAATAATGCATGATTTAGTACATCCGAATCCACATTAACCTTTACTTCCTATTATGTTTACATATAGTGCTACCTTAGCCAAGCCTTTAGGATTAAATTACAAGGTAAATGTGAAATTTCATGTAAAGTTCCTGACCTACTTTGTAAAATCACATTGACCTTGCAAAGAAATAATTACATCGTCATCTCTATCTCTAAACGGACGTTTGCATGAACCCAAATAGGAATACATAAGCTTTCACTTATCCCGAACTCATTCATGAAATTCACCTACATCCATTGAATGCCGACCTTCCGTCGAGACGGTGTCATATTGATGTCAAATACGGGCATGCGCTGTAGATGCGACGCATGCGTACTGGCAGGTGCCCACTGTTGTGTACATTGTGTAGTTTCATGTAACAAAACCTGTCAAGCTTTAGTAATAAGCTTAGATTACTTTGCTATTCAGTTTTACAATTGCATTTCAAGCGTTAGAGTAGATTAAAGTAGGTCATTTCATATTCGCGACTTTTGTTTATCTTATATAGATGTTGTGATTTTTGTTTCGAAAACCCAACATAATGTTCGAATATTAGTGCTTTTTCATTGATAAACTATGTGTTAGGATTAAGTATAAGTGGATCAGTGCAAGTGGACGTCAGCTTGTGATTTAAAAGGAGCTATATCAACAGGTAGGTTCTATTTGCCTATAGTTACTATTAACTGATGAAAGAATCTATATACATCGCTAGATGTGGGCGTTACTACAGACAAATACGTGGGTGGAACATCTGGCTGCTCGTAGACAGAGTTGCATTTGTAAATATATTTGTCATTTTGGATTCAAATGCCTTCTCTACGATAAATAATCTTTAAAACATCTACATCAACTGTTATGGTTTTAAGTTTAAGTTGATGCGTCATATACATAATGGCTGTGTTGTCACTATAATTATTATTACTTAGCTCGTCTTTTTTCACTGAATCTGGCTTTAGGTTTAAAATAAATTCAACTTGAACATACGAGTAGTTGTCTCTTCGTTTGTCTTTTCTGTCTAAGACGATGCGCCCTTTCTTTTCTATAAATAAGCTAAGACAAAGTATACTAGCCATCTGATGGTAAGTGGTCACCGTTACCTAGAGACACGTGCGATAGAGGCATAGCTTGTGCGCTGACGGTCTTGGTAGGATAGAACTTTCTTTACGTTATTTTAAGCACCCCATGTCGCAGCACAGCGAAAATACGTCGTCGAGAGGAAGAGTATTCCACATTTGTCGTATACATAATCATCTCTATAGTGTCTGTCTATGTTAGCATATAACATACACAGTACGTCATAAAACTCCACAGTAACAAGATATTCGCATAAAATCAATATCACCTAAGTATTGAGTGATGCAAGCGCTTTCGGGTCGGTGCTCATGTCCTACATACGAGCAACTAAGGGACGCTAATGAACAACGCGATACTTCGTATAACATGATATGAAGTCGATTATGTATTTTAACCATAGTTTTCTATTGTTTGAATTTATAGGGGTTTCTTTACAAAATTGCGCATTCCTCTTATGTACAGAATGAAAGTTCTAAACAAAAGCAAGGCGTGATATATACACATCCGAAACAGCACGTCCGCGTCGGCTTTAACGTTAAACGCCGTACTGATTTGACAGAAAATTCGGCCGAATGTATGTATAGCACAGCACACCTAATAAGAAACAAAGAGAAAGTTAATCTTATTCTTCTATAATCTTGATCATAGATATCTGGATACTTAAATTAGGTACTTACCATTTAACTTAAACTACTAAGTCATTATATCGCTAAGTATATTATGTACAATTTCAAACCAACTTACAAACATTTCATTGTCAACAGCCTATTAACGTCCCCACAGTTGGGACAAAGGCCTACCCTTGCACAAAGGGGTACGATACGAACCAGGACACACCGCGCGGGCCCAGTTCTGATATTTGACTTTTAAAAGTTTTAAATGTCATTTATATCTGGCCTGTCCTTTGACTTTTACGTTATCGCGTTAACTCTTTCCCTTTGCGCCTTCCCTTGCGCTGTAACATTTCAAAATGGTAAAAGTTCAACATCTTCCGATAATAAGCAGGAAGTTTTAAAGTTTATATCTTAATTATACATATAACCGAGGTTCTCGTTTTCCTCTATGATTAAAGAATGAATGAATGAATACTCTTTATAAAGTTTACTCTTTTTAAAGTTTTCACTACAAAGGGTAAAGCGACAATATTTCATTACACTGTATCAGTATAGTTTGATTTAATTTGTGTAAGTGCTGCGTTTAACATAAGTTTAATACTTGAAAAATATTTATTTGCTGTTTTACATTATGGATACATACATAAGATTTTTAATATTTCTGTCATACATTTACAATTATATGCTGCAAGCTTTTTGCAATATGGCTTAGATACTTAGTATATATGACATTGTATGGATTTTGTTTTTTGTTATATTTTTAATTGATTTGATTCATTTTAATATTTTCTTCGTTTGTTGTGTCATCCTTCCTGCAGATTACTTTTCTAGCTCTTCATTCTTTATCTTACTGTATCACTGTACAATTTATCCCTTATAAATTATCACGCACGCTGTTGCATTTTATTTGAACCACAGTCCATTAATTTTCTGAGAAGTCACGCGTAACTTCCATTTCCTATTTTCTGTCAGTCCTAGTCTGAACGCCGCGCAAAGCGGTCGCGACTGTACCAATAGTAAAAATAAATATCTTATTTCTTATTTCTTTGTGTAAATAGTAGTAGTGAATCATGGATATCACTATAACTAGACACTTTAGTTTGGACGAAGTGAGTTATACGAAACATTTTTATTAAACTGTATAAGATTACAAAAGATAATATTTGTTCTAGTTTCTGCCTGTCTGAGATCTCATTAAACCTAATTGGTTAAGGATGCGGTCACAACCCTATCTCCTCTAAAGGTGTCTCTCGTAAAAAGTATCTTACTCGTATAATTAAATCTGAATCTTAAAATAAATGTGCCCCGAAAAGAATACTATTTCTGTGTTTAATCCTTGAAAATTTTCGTTGATGTTTTTGGATTTCTTGTCTTTATTTGTCATAGTAATGATAATAAATTATAATTAAAAATTTAAATAACTAATGGTGGAATTAATTTTAGCCGTCAATGCGAAGCGGGGTGCTAGCGGCCATGGAGGCGGAACCCGACCTCAGCACGTTCGAGAACAAGTCAGGACTGGCTGAGGACATGAAGTTCCTCGCCTCCATGCCCGAGCTGTGTGACGTCACATTCCTCGTCGGTGACACCAGAGAGCCAGTCTGTGCTGTCAAGGCGGTACTGGCTGCTCGCAGCAGGTGAGTTCTGGTCATTAATGGAAGATATTTTTCTTCTTTCTTCAGTACATTTAAATAAACCAAACCTGGCTGAGGACATGAAGTTCCTCGCCTCCATGCCTGACATGTGTGACATCACATTCCTCGTCGGCGACACCAGAGAGTCAGTTTGTGCTGTCAAGGTGATCTGGTTATCAATGGAAGATAGTTTTCTTTAGCATTTTCGAGATCATCTCTGCACATGAAGTTCTTCGTCTGTATACCTATATTTTCCTCGTTGTCGATGCTTCCTAACCTAGAACTTTAAAGAACTGAAATGGGCGAAATCGTGAATTATTTCTTGTTTTCAGCCAAGATTTTTTTTGTTTGTGTGTCCAAAGTTAGATTAATTACTTTGAGAAACTTTATTTTGTTTTGATTACCTCTAGCATCGTTTACTAAATCATCTCAAGGAACCGAATTAAACTTTGCGAACCTGACCATTTTCAATCAGCATATATTCATACCACGAGTACCTATCGCACGTCCCTCAAAATCCTTTTTCCATATTTGAGTTCAGTCACGTGACAGTTCTTATCCCTTTTTCCTATTGAACGATTTTCTAAGAAGCTGTCCTGCAAATTATTTATATTGAATTGTATGTTCACTGTAGTCGGTAATATTGCAGATATACTCGTCGGTACCCTCGTATTGAATCTGTTTCGATATTTTCTAAACTAGTTCCTTAAAGCTGAATATAATATAGAATGATACCTACGACGTTGGTAGTTGCATATGTTCATTTTCTTCTTTACCCTTTGAAGATCCTGTCACCTTTTTCACATATTTTGTTACTCTTCAACGTCAAGGCTTAGAAGAAACATAGAATTCAAAGATCACTATTTTTTTCCATTTCAACATGCAATCCTATTTAGTGATTTTAGCCAAACATAATTTTTTTAAGTCGTTATTTCGACAAAAGTGTTCAGGATTAACTTCTACTCCACTTACCTGTCACTAAAATTTAATCCGGTAGAACGACATAAGGTCCATTTTAAAAGACTTCTCACTGGTTTCACATAAAACACAAGTCTACATTTCCATCAAAAGCATTCCTCATGAAATTCCTTACATAATTTACCTCGTAAGCCTTTGTTATTATGACAAACCACCATTCTTCAACTCTGTTGAAATTTACAATTTTTCCTACCTACTACTTTTTGTGCTTACCTACTGAATATTTTAAAATGTTAACTGCGTAACTTTCTTTACGTTAAAAGAATAAGAGGGTTGTTTCCGGAGATTTTTTCCATCCAATTACGTTCTTTTTTGTTCCTTACAAATAAGTAAATTATATTTGCATAGATAGATCCATATATCTCTGTAAATATCGTTTACCTCATTGTATGAAACAAATAAAGCGTAACGAGATGGAGCATGGGAAATTTCTCAGAATACGTTTCGATATTTTTACCATGGTCACTATATTACGAATTCCTCTTACCCTCTCACATCGCACGAAAATGGGTTTAAGCTCTACCGTGAAGGAATGTTCCAGAAGAGAATAAACCCTTCGAAAATCATTAGGTATGGGGTATGTGAGGTATACCTACTCTATTGCAGCAGTTTCATTTGCTAGTACAGAACCCTTGTAAATATAAATAATAAGTACTTATAGTAATATTTGCGAACTAGACATCTTAACGCGATTTGAATATATTCATATTGTTAACAGGGTATTCCAAAAGATGCTCTACCAAGCTCCCAGCCCTCAAAGGAAGAAAGAACCTGCACCTCGAGAGAACAAGCTGAGATTATTTCTGAAGCGCTCGTCAGAACCCCTCCTGAACCTTCAAAATGCGGCACAGCAGGTAATTGTCAATCCTTCCAAGCGTGCAAGTTTGTGAGGAATGCTCTATGTCCCATTGAAACATACCCTTGTGAAACTGTCGTTCCCTGAACAACCTCAGGCGTAAATTTGACTATCCCTAATTACTTTCAAACCATTGGGTACCTATAACCATTGTCTTATTTAACGCCCGGAAATATGCAAACGGGGCGTCGTTCTTGGTGCTTAGAAGGACGATTTTATGACCGATATATGTTTTATCTGCTCGTATGTAGCCATATTAAATTTTCGCTCATAAAGCATACTGGAGATGAATCATTAAAAATTTATAGCAGTATTAAAATTGAAACCTTGGGAACACAATCAGTTAGGTACATAAAATCACATATTAACCCTTTGCATGATAAAATACCTTCGTAGGAACGAATCCTGTGATTGAGACGCGGTCCTAAGTTTTGCGACTTGATTACATAGGAACCAACCATTCCAATATCCACCGGGAATCCGAACAACTTTATTAAGTACTTTCCTTGTGAAGAGTTCTTCCAGATGTACTTTGCTAGACTGCGGGCGCTTATTTCTTTCAACAAAAGAAATCAATATTAGAGTTCGATTCATGCACACCCAGGCTCTCGTGCATACGGTTTCGTCAAAAGAAAATCTTTTTCATTTATGAGACTGAGATAAAACTTAAAGTATTCAAAATTTCGAAGAGATATTTACTAGGATACTTCGAATGATGGGACTTGATAACCAATGATTACTGTGTTTACTGCAGAGATCTACTTTCGCGCAGCAATTGGCTCCGATACAAGAGGTAAAGGCTAAATTAAAGGGAATTTTATCTCATCGGTTTTGATTATTCGGTGTTCGTTCATATTGTACAAATTTTTCACTTTTTAATACACTTCTGTAGATAGGAATGGTTTGATTCGTTAAAGCAAATTGGATTTTCTTTCTTTGGAATAAACATCTTTATTTTAGGCGGGCTTCATCACAACAATTATGTAAATGTTGCATGGTTCTATTGAATATGATTTTAAAATGTTATTTGCTATGAAACTGTAAGTACCTACGTTACTATGGGTGTTGTTTTTCTCTTGCAACGTTTATGTCACTGACAATTATGTTATTTATTTTTGTACATTTTTAACCATTTATTTTTGTATTTACCTCAAACACAAAAGCATGTAACAACGTCGTATTGTTTTGTCGATATAAAGAAATAAAAATTATGTTAAAACTCATGAAAGGGACTCATATTTTATTAGCCTGTATCTTTTATATCACACTTGTCATAGTCCAATAAAATTTACTTTGCAAGTGGCAAGGACAGTGGACAGTATGATTTTGTATGAACTACCCTTGCCACTGTCCTGCTCGTTTGCACCTTTTCAAGTGGCAAGGACAGTGGACACTAGAATGGACAGTGGACAGGATTTTGTTTGAACTGTCCTCGCCACTTGAAAAGGTGTAAACCAGCGCTGTTCTACTGTCCACTTGACTAATCACTTTAAAAGGTGTAAACCAACCCTTACATGAGTTGTGAATTATTTTATTTCAATTATTTCACTTGTTGCAATAGGAGATAATCCTGCAATGTTTTATCACTAGAGGCGCCACTAGCACAGTTAAAAAAACATTCAAAAATACGACGTACGCGTCACAACTTAAAGATGATTTTGTTCTAAACATAACATAACCTAAATTCATTGCTTTCAATGACAATAATTTGATAAATAATTAATTATTACTTTGATTAATATTGGATGATTTTACAAGATTTTTTAGCACATAAAGTCAAATTTCTACATGTAGATATAGTAGTCAAATATCAACCTTTCCACCAAATTCCTTCAGACTCGCGCCACGCTGTTTTAACAGACTTTTAGGTCTGCTATTTTGAAATGGCCATGTGATGCCATGATAATATTACAATTTTACGATTCATCACAATTTTACTATAGCTTTGAGAAATTAAATTAAATTAACCCAAATAACGAGAAATTTGTGATATCTTCAAAAATGTCGTTTCGTTTTCTTTTCTGTTTACGGTGAGTGCTCGTGGCGCCATCTACGCAACACTTTGCGTTTTATTAACCTTTTGTCAAATGTCACATTTTTGTAAATTACGTTACATTCTTCCAATATTAATTTTATAGATTACTTTGCTTTATCCTCACGTAGATGTTTTTCATTACTTTTCCACTATTTAAATACAGTTTTCTGAAATTATTTGGCATGAAAACCCTATTAAGTGGCAGACATGAAAGCAATTTATGTCGATGACAAGTTCTTTGATAATTAATTCGTTAATTTATTGAAATTAACGAATTAATAAGAGGTTTTCGGAGGTTCGAAGTTTCGGAGATTTTATTGCCATTGTCACATCCGGTTTGAAAATCTATGATATTTTATGAGTGGGTACCTATACTAGTATACATTCATAACTCAATTAAATTAACTACTAGTACTAATTTCAACTCGTACAGGATTTGCAAAATTAAATTATTTTTAATATTATATTTTTTATTTTATATTACTTATGTATGTTAGTCTGTAAGGTATTTATCTATAGGCCTGAAAATAAAGATTATTGTATTGTATAACCTAATTCTTTTTGCTTCCAAAGTTTTGATAACTGAATTTTTATGACAGCCATCATCACAGCAACACCAGACACTGATAATCGAAGAGTTTGAACCCGATGTATTTCGTCAGCTGATTGAGTATATACATACTGGGTGTGTTACTTTGCAACCGAGAACATTACTAGGTGAGTCAATTATGTGTACAGTGGAAGACAAATCAAGCTATAGGTAGGTACTCTGTGAAACCTTGTCGCAATAAACTTTTGTTATGTTGCATGGACATTCGAAAGAAATCGTTAAATAAGTTATAGCGACACAGTACTAAAAGGTATAGTGGAATAGTAGGCTTGATGTGTCTTCCACTGTACCTAAGTATTTATTATTATAAGCAAGTCCATGGACATTATAATAGGAAAACATAATATTGAATCCCTACTATCTTATCTTATGATAGGGGGCCGGGAATATCTCAGCGGCACTTCGACTCTTGAGGATCTTTTGTGCCTACCCCATTTTACACACTGGTTATCTCAGTGTGCAGGTTTCCTCGCAATGTTTTCCTTCACCGTTAGAGCAGTCGGTAAATACGAAAAATTCATTGGTACATGGCACTGCACGGTTTCGAACCCGGACCTCCCGCATGGGAGTTCGGTGCCCTAGCCACTGTGCCACCGACGCAATCCCTACTGAGATAAATAAAAACTGTACCTACAAACTATTAAATTATCATTCTATGGTCTCAGGCAAGACAATGAAAATAATAGACCACACAAAAAGAAGCAGAATGAAAATAATAAATTAGTAACAGTTTATTTCTTAATTAAAAGGACCCTAAAAACGAAGCCATTATTAAACATTTTATCAGTCTATTATTTGGTAGCCGTGATACGATAGATGACTACTATGTCAGTTTCGGGTCTCCAAGGGAAGGAAAATGATTATGTCATTATGTATTCTGCATGGTCAAAGGGGATTAATTACACCTTATTTTATGTAGATAAACATCCAGCTAACCAAGCCCGAAAATGGTAAATAAAATCTAAAGAACAATAATAAAATTCTGTTCGGCTTTGCCTCTTTTGAAACTACAAAGAGAATATTCCTAATAAAAATAACGCGGTAGTTATTTTAAAAAACTTGCTCGCTTCACATAAAGCTTTCAATGTAGTGATGCTTCCTTCCCACTTATATAGCAAATAGAATTTAAATTAGTAGAGCAACGAACAGTAATCGCAAATAGATTTAAGAGAGCGCTCAAAGCTTGTGCTCCGATCCAACATCAAGTAAATTACACATAATATTATTACACGTTTATACCAAGAGCGTTGATTCTGTAAATGTGTAGTACTACCTACTTATAATAAATCAACAAAAAATGCTACTAGGCATATTGTTTTTATTAATCTAACCACGAAATCCATTTATTTACAGAATATCACGAAATAATACCAACTGCTGTTTAGTACAGTACATTCGATGTTACATGATTCTTCCACAGGAACTTGCTAAAAACCTGTCATTGAAGCTATCGTAAAAAACTTTTACGAATTATATTAGGACTTACTAATACTGAGCTCATATTTATATTCGAAGTAGGTTTTTCCTCCAGGGCATAAAGTACATCATTTGTATACTACCTGAACCTCGAACTCCAAACGTCAAATTCTGACTAATATTTTACCTTCATTTTCTAAATAAACCATTTAAAGAGCACCGAATAATTTTAGATAACGTTGATTTTATCGATTTCTCTAATCTTAATAATAAAATCCTCTCATTTATGCTCTGCTTCACTTATCGTTACGGGATTGGAAATTGGATCTTCGGCGTCCATATCCTTTTTTGGTTGACCGAACAAATTCCATTTTCACTCGCAGCGATGATAATGAAATTTTGCGTGAATAAATTGGCTTAAGTACAGTACTAAAGCTTTAAAAACGTTGGCAGTAGATTTATGTAGATAGTCAATTCAATATGTTAGCGTAATAATCTGAAAAAGACGTTTATTCTCGGTCATGTCATAAAAACCCTTTCTTACCATTATTGCTTTCGCTGATATTTGAGAAGTGTGAATGGGCTTTTCTATTTCTGTTCAAGGAGAGTTAAATCATTACTATGGTATGTAGGTACTTATTGACCATATAAATCATATTATTACTTAATGGAACAATATTATTGTAAATAAATAAACAAATAAATCTTTATTGAACCAATGTTTACAATTGATTTGATTGATTTTGAAATTTCTTTATTTGACATAAAAACACAATAATTAGTAGCACCGGCAACACGGTCACGGCATACAAAACATGAAGCACCTACGTTTACGAGGTTATACCTTTTAAAACTTATACAATGATATCAGATATTTACACACATACAATTTAGATATTTCACACACTTAAAGCATAACATATTATAGACATTTCAGACAAATGTTTATATTTATCAGGAATAGTATTATTTTATTTTATGGAAGTAGGTAGATTGTGCAGATGGTCTCGCAACAAACAGGCCTATTGTTACAAAATGTTTACAATTGCATCTTTTAATAACCCTAGTCCCCACAGTAGGATTATCACATTGTTCAAGTCGTTACTTAGAAATAAATACATAGTATCATATTACTTTAATATTATTACAATTTAAATGGCGTTTTTTTTTTAAATTTGATGAGTAGGTATACCTGCCCATTGTATTGTATTGTATTGCGATGAGTAGGTACTCGTATACCATTTACTTACAAACGGATTTTGTAAAATTATTATATTTAACAATAACTAAGTACCGCGGTCTATACAAAATAATCAGTGAGCTTATTTTAACGTAAATTTTCCCTGTTTGCTTAACAAGAACATTGAAGCTTTATTGATCCGGCTTTGAGAGCACGTAGACCTATCAATCTTTTTTTAATCTCTTCCCCGAGTAATCTTTTCTAAATTTGATAAAAGGAATTATTCTAAAAAAGGTCATACTCATAATGCCAATAAAATAATACTATAAAATTAAAAGATCTGACGATTATCTCATGATTTTCCTTCTCTTTAAAACATAAAGTTTTTAATATTTTCAACGGGATGTTTACCATTTTTCACTAATCCATTTTTATGTCCAAACCCACTCGCACTTACCTTTATACCTTCTCTCGAAAGAGCGGGGGCCTGGTGACCTGTAATACGGGTATTAGATAATGTTTTCACGAACTATTAAAGCTATTGTACCGAACTATTTTTGTAATGTTATATTGTTTCTTTGTGGGAGTAAATTATAAACAAGGCTGAATTTTGTAGCTCGTTAGCGTGACCTTTTTGTTCCCGCTCTTAAATTTTTTACCTCTTGTCAATCAGTGAAGAGACTGGGGACTCCCTTTACCTTTACTCGCTTTACCTTTTTCGTCCAAAAATCCAATTTTTGTTACTTTATTTCGTGCAAAATTGATTTTTAGGTTGCGCTACATTGATGTATTATAGCGAGGCACACACTAGGTACACTATGATATTCCACGATGAGCCAAAGGTTAAAGGTTTTGTTAATAAAATGCCAGAATACAAACATACATACATAAACACACAAGTTTATGTATGTATGTAGGTATTAAGGAAATTAGCTTTCTGGCATTTTATTAACCTTTGTATCATCGTGGAATATCATAATGTGTATGTTTCTCGCAGGGGTAGGCATAGGCTAAAGATTTCCACATGCAACGATCCCGATGCCTACTTTAACCCACATAATATGTTATTCTATCGTTCGGTTTAATACGAAAATGAGAAGTTTGGGGCAATAACGAGTCCACGTCAAAAAAAAAGTCTTTTAGTTGGAACTAAACAACAGGTATGGGTAAAACCACGAATAAGTAATATGACAAATTAATAATAATAATAAGAGTATTTATTAACTCTCCCATAAGTACATAACAATGTAATGGGCTAGAAACATAAAATTGCTTAAAAATTTACTTGTTTGTGAGTCTGGTGTCTGCACTAGGTAAACCTGTGTTTCATGCAGTAAATTGGTGGTGTGAGTGGAGTATAGGGTGTGTAAGATGAGTGTGTGTAAGATGGGGTGTGTGCGGATGTGTATGTGTAATGGTGTAGGTATGGGAATGAAATAATGTATGTTGTATGTATGTTAGCCCTACGAAGACAAGATTCTTGGGTTTGGTAACAGCTGTAAACCAGCTACCACTAACTGAAGGTGTCAGTTAGGGTGTGGAGTGAGTGTATGTGAAGAATTTCCTAAGGGAAGTTGTGTGTATAGGTATGTATGAAAGTGTAAGTTAGCACTAACTTCTACAGTTGGTAGATCATGATGTACAGGATCGCCTGGGTTGGCACCACTCTGTTATCTATTTCTGCCGCGAAGCAGAAATATTGAATACCCTTCGGTTTGAAGGGTAAGAGAGCCAGTGCAATTACCGGCACATGAGGCACGGTTAACAACGCATCAAAACCCTTCTAATAATAATGCAGTGAGGTGAGATGTCTATGGGCGACGGTAACCTCTTATCACCTTGTACCTACATCCGAAGTTAGTGAACCCACCAACAAATTCAATTTCATAGATGCATGTATTCTGAAACTAGATGAAACATAAATAGATTATTATAAGTAACTCTACGTGAAAGCTTTGGAATAAGCAACTTTAGTCTAACAGCGTAGGTAGTAAAATTAATTTACAGTATTGTTTACTACACAAATACGCAATGGAAACGAATGAATAGAAAGGGATACATGTGGTAACATAATATATGATAATTATTTCAGCTCTGTTTATTTATTTCGTGACCGAAAAAAGCAAAAATATTTTCCACGAAAACATTCTAGGTACCTATTGTTTTACGTTGTACCATTGAGATGGGTCAGTATGAGGAACTTTGAAACTATAAGAGATAGAGAAATATGTTCTAAGGAACCATGTCGTCGGTTTTAGAGTTAAGTAAAACTGCATTGATTTTCAAAAAAATCACATATAGATGTTAATTATTAAACAAGCTGTATAGAATAAAAATCTCCTGTGTGAACTATTGTGTTCGCCTGAACTCTGGTTGCGTGACTAATACCACAAGTAATAACCACCGTGTGGTTTCCAATTCTAACTATCTATTATGTATTTATGTATAATGACTGGATAAAGTGATTAATTTATCACATTAACTACACAATTAATCACTTTGGCTGTAACATAGACATATATGAAGGCTAACGAAAACGGGTGAACGAAATTTGGTCCGGTTTTCCCTGATGTAAAGTTTGATTCCCGAGAATGCCGGATGGTTGGATCCGTGAAGTCGGGGTTGGCTGGATATATTTTTTTATTTTTATTTACTACTAAACCCGTATTTGACCTCGATCTCGCCTGATGGTAAGCGACGATGAGGTCCACGATGGAGCATGCGGGTCCAGTAAATGCCTATTCACTCTGGCCTTGAAGATCCCAAGGTTGTAAGTTTCGGGAAATACAGACGCCGGCAGGCTGTTCCATTCCTTAGCCGTTCGCATAATGAACGAAGAAGCAAATCGCTTCGTACGAGCAGATGTACGAGAAGAAGTATAATAGACGCAATCAATGTCTAATAATGTTACTCCTATAAATCAAATCAATGATATCAAACCACTCGAGAAGACACTCTTATTGCACTTATCAGCCATTATTGATACTTTACCAACACGATGCGATATTGATTCGATGATAGTACTGCCGATATTATAATATTCCGATAGTATATTGATTTAGTCGTCATTAGACAGAAATCTGTTGATCTATCTATATCTATACCAATATATAAAGAGGAAAGGTTTGATTTTTTGTTTGTTTGTTTGAATTGAATAGGCTCCGAAACTACTGGACCGATTTGAAAAATTCTTTCACCGTTGGGAAGCTACACTATCCCCGGGTGACATAGGCTATATGACGCGAACGAAGTCGCGGGCAACAGCTAGTAAGGAATAAACAGGATAACCTTCCGAAACCTTTTATCACGTGATTTCAGTCCAGATGTGAGAACTTTACCAATCCGCTGCGGCAACAGGCTGAGGCAGTCCCCTTTATCCGGTGCTGCACACCACCTTCATCAAACTTAAATACTTTTGTTTATTTATTTTTATAATATATTTGTTTAATATTATTTTTGTCTCCTGTACCTAATTGTTTGTACTGTACCTAATAAATTCTTTCTTTCTTTTTTTCAATTGAGAAATTGTACCAATTGCTCACATTTCGTAGCTTCCTGGATTTATTAAAATGAATGGAAGCAGACGAACAGTCAGTTCATCTGATGGTTAGTGGTCACCGTCGCCCAAAGGACATCTCCACCTGACTAGCAAATAAAAATGCACGATATTATTCTGATTATGAGATAGTAAAGAGTTTATTTATTTATTTATTTATTTATTTATAAATATATAAACTCTTTATTATTCTTAGCTCTTTACTCTTCACGTTGGTATTGAAGTTTTTTGAAATTCTTAGGCGAATATTCCACGAGAATCGCAACGAGAAGTTTTCAGCTGCCTGAGCTTCATAAACATTTTCTCCATAACTTGAAAACAAGCTTGTTTCTTAATTATGAAAGTTTGCAACTCGGTCTCAGTGCAATTTGAAAAAAAAATGCTTTGAAAAAGGAAAGTTATTTTTTTAAACTTAATGTTATTTTCTTGTACTTAGAAGGGAAGATAATACGTGGTCGCATCAATGTTGATTAAGATTGAAGATTCCATTAGAACGTTACGTGTGTGTTTTGTCTTTGACAGATCTACCGTTAATGTAAAAATGATTAATAGGCAACCAAATCGATCATGTAGGTACATTAGATACTGTTTCTAAATAATGTACTGGTTTTAAGAGATCTAGGGCTGGGTCAGTGTTAGGTCCTTTAACATAGAGTGGATTACGGAGGAAGAAGATACATTTGAAAATTTAAAGTGACGTAATAATTTATCTTCTATTCATGTTACATCCGTCTTTGATTCAACATCCGGAGCATTCCCATAGTTACAAAATTCCCTAATACCCACTAAATTGGCACTCTCGTACAAATGATGTAAAAACAAGTGAGAAGTTTAGCATCTGCCTACTCAACACCTTCATATTCTTTATCTATTCCTTGTACTTGAGTTATACTTAGTTACCTACATCCTTTTCATAAAAGGTTATAGGTACAGCTTAAAGTTGGTTATTTGATACTACTTTGGTTATTACTTTCCATTCCATTGTACACCTACGTACACGTCCTACTCATTTTACACTTTTAAATGTTAATCTTCTTAGATCAAACAAGCGTCTATTATTTGCAGTTTGCTTGTCTTTAATCATGGGCTGTCCTATAGATAACAACTGGATTATCTTTAAAATTACAGGAGTAATGAACGCAGCCGACTATTACGGACTCGATGAGCTCCGTCGCGCTTGCGCAGGGTTCGTGCAATGCTGCATCACTGTTGACACCGTGTGCGCACTTCTTGCCTCCGCTGAGAGATACATCCAGTATAAATGCACTAAGTCTTTGGTGCAGAAGGTAAGGAAAGCATATAATATATCTTTTTAGAACATCAATCTTCTTATTACCTGAAGCACAGAGTATTATATTCCCGATTATACCTTGAAGTATCGATTGCCATCACTTCTAGAATAGGTAAGTTTTAGGTCGTCTGTGTTTTTTGCTAACTCGTCGTAAAAACAAAGTGGTGAACCAAGCGACTTTTCGAAAAACTCCGCGTTGTATGGCCGAATCTTTCGAAAAACGCTCATCGAACTTTATCGTTATAGACTAGAGCGGTTATGATAAACGATAGTTTAGAATACTGAAGAATGAAGAATGAATGAAGAATACATGAAGAATCAACCGTGAGTTGCAAGAGCTGTACTTAAGCTAAAGCTTCCTTAAGTCTCGCGTCATTTCGCGAATATGGCTCAGAGGTTATAGAGTACAAGACTTTTGCGAATCACACATTCTTCCAATTTCACAATATGTAACTGGAAGAATTGGAAGATTATTAGCTCGCCGAAACCATAATAGTTATATGAGGTCTTCTCGAATTGAAGTTGTAGGGAATCCTTAGACATTACAAGAGAAAAAAAATTAAAAGATGGCGGCCAAAAAATAAACGAAAATAATGTGGAGCTAGGAATTTTTAGATAGCCATGGCGAGGCCGAAGGCCGAGCTCCGCGTAGGGCGAAGCCCCGAGCGTCCCCCGCCTTCAGGCATCGCAGGTCTAATCTGTTGAATGTTCTTAGCTATGACAGATGAAAATTGTATCAATGGTTATAAGATCTTGGAATATCTTGGGATGTTGAAGTATGATGGGATCTCTGAAACGGTAAAAAGTTCGGTGGTTCGAGTTTGAGCTCATATGAGCTCAAAACATAAACATAAACATTTGTTTAGGATCATAGTGACCTTCCTACATCTAGAACCTTGAAGACTTGATGACCAGGAAAAAGTAAGGGCATCTCCACAATGGTAGGTGGGGGTTTCTTAAATTTTTAATTTAGAGTTATCTTCATAAACATCTGTTTCAAAAGACAACATAAATCTATACCTTATCCTTTGTTCTACAGGTACTAGAATTTGTGGATGAACATGGAAACGAGGTTCTGAATCTTGGCTCGTTCACCTTGCTGCCACAGCACGTGGTCAGGCTAATACTAGCGAGAGATGAACTCAGGGCTGACGAGTTCACCAAGTTTCAGGTAAGGCTATTTCTTTACTCTAATTTACACGCCGGACACTGGTATACCCTGACCAGGAATATTAAAACCCTGTCAAAGGGGCCATTGGTAGTTTTATAATCAGAGTTTAGGAGATCACTATGAAAAAAAATAGTACTTACATATGGCGAGAGTTTTTATATTTCTGGTCAGGGTATAATTCAAAACCTTTGGTTTTCTGACAGTTTTAAGTAGCAGGATACCAAATCGTCATTAATAGATCGATAATTCATGAATTGAATTCCTCGTTTAAAGATTCTTAAAAGAGGCAACAACAACAAAAATGTTGTGGTGTACATTCACTATATCCTTGTTTTCAATACTTTATTTCAAACCTTTACGAGCATAACTTTGATGCAAGGTCAAGTGTGAAAGTTTTTAAAATATTTATTGAATACAAACAGAAGAAGACATTTTTCCAAAGTCGGTTCACTACCTTCTGCGTTAAGGATTCCAGGCTAGTCCTGGTCAGTAAAATATTTATATCCAAAGTGCACAGAGATTTCCTAAATCTAGGTGTCTGTCTATCTTGTTTCTTTAGACTTGTAATACTGGAAATCCCAGATAGGTCGTTTAGTGTATTGTGTTGTGATTTAAACTAAATATCCAAAATCACCACAATTACAGGCGGCACTAATGTGGAGCAAGAAGTACTGCGATACAAACCAGAACATGAATCTGAAGGAAGTCATCGGCAACTTCCTCGAATACATCCAGTTCCACAAGATCCCTGCCAACGTGCTGATGAGGGAGGTGCATCCTCTAGGTCTGGTGCCGTACTCCATCATCATGAATGCTCTGGCTTATCAGGTGCGTGGTCGTAAGTGCTGATTACAAATAAAAGTCCTCTAACCTCGGTTTAACTGTATGCTGGATCCTGGGGCATTAATCGGTTCGTCATGGAGTCTCTAGTACCTTACTGATGGCCTATTATGTTCATTTGCTTTCTAATAAATCTAGAAAATGTATTTGGACACCTAATCAGTTATTCAGACAGATGATGACAGTTGTTCGTATTTCTAAAAATACTGAAAAAAACTGAAACACTAATGTTTCAGTTACTTAAGATGTAAATACAACATATTAATCCAACGAGGTGACAAGTGAGGTGGAAAAATGAAATCTGCCTATAAATTAGGTGAAATAGTGATTTAAATTGGTAGGTTCTGTTTAGATCTGTGGCAATCTTTCAGCAGAAATTCTACAGAAAGATTAATTTGCTGCTTCGCAAGTTTTTCAGTTCTCATCGAAATTAATACAAAAGAAACTAAATGATTTTGTTTCGAATTATGAATCAAGATACTTCACTAACCACTTTTAATTAGAATTAATACACTGAATGGAGTGCTGAAACCGCTGTTGTTGCAGGCAGACCCGGCCAGCGTAGATCCAGGCAAACTTTCCCCGGCGCGAGTGCGGCGCTCCGGTCGCTCCATGTCCGTGCAGTCCTCGCTCGACCCGTACGGGTCCAACACCACCCTTTCGTCGACCGGCTCGAGCGATGTTCCCTCATCGGACTCTCGGCACAACTAACGCGAGGGGAACCTCCCCCGTCCCGCGCCTGATCCCGTCCCCGGACCCTCCACCGCCCCTGTGGCTCCAGCTCCAGCGCCTTCCGCCCCTGACAAGCCGCCGGAGAAACTCGGACTCTTCTCCTCAATCAAACGCGCAGCCAGCAAAAAGTTCGGCGATCGTCGCTCTCCTACTCCAAAGACGAGAGAACCACGATCGAAATCGGACTCGATCAAACATGCAGCGCTGACGAGACAAGTCTCCGAAACTGTGGCAGCGGCGGGAGATACGACTTTTGAGCGCTGCCGACCGAGGAAGCGCGACAGCGATGCAGAGTTCCCAGTCCGCAAAACCGTTTCAGAGCTCTCGGAAAGCTTCCCGTTTGTAAGACGAGCGCTTGCTGAAATAGAAAATGGATTGAATTACTTCAGAAGGTCAATTGCGTCTGATGCGAGCGAGCCAAAAGCGCCTTTAGCGAGAGCTGAGCCTGTAGTGGTGGTTGCGGCGGCTGAAGACGAGCCTCCATCGTCACCACCTCCACCTATGGGGTTAAAAGAGCGTCGAGGGTCTCGTGGATCTCCATGCGCTAATCTCCCACCGCTGACGTTACCTCCAAGTAGTCCAGACCGGATAACGAATCGATTGTCTCCGAATCGTCTGTCTCCGCAGAGGCAACCGGTACCAGCTTCGGCGCCGATCATCCGCGATCCACCTCGACGTACACGAACGCGTTCGGAGATGCCACCAGACCCTCCTCACCGCTCCCCTCAGCCCCCTCGACCAGCGTCTGTCTCGCCCAAACACACGTTTGCATTCAAGATAGTTTTGAAAAAGGTGGAGAGTACGCCGAACACTTCCTTTGACCGGCCCGACCAATGAGAGTACCTCCTCTAAGCGCGGCCGCTGTTATGCGGTGGAGTACTCGAGGTATAGACGCGCTTTTCTCCGTTTTCTAGAAAAGCTAGCATAGATTAGTTAGCGGCGAACGGATGGTTTGCCAAATAAATTATTTTATCAAAACATGATGCTTCGGAAACTCTTCGTATTCTTATGAAATTTGGGGCTGGTCCTCTCACGTACGTCGACGTTATCAGAGAGAAGGTAATCGTTACGTGTCGTTTTGACGTTTGATGTTATGATAAACCAATAACCATAGATTATAAAATGAAAATGTATGGATGAAGCACCTTGTTAAGACCATGTACGATGTGATGTGAGATTATTATTATGAAATATTATAATGTTTGTATGATGTTTGCCCTGTTCAAGTACTTATAAGAAAAATGTTTTACGATGTGAGATTAACAAAATAATCTAACAGTCCGATTGTCTTGATTCTTGACTATAAATGGACGTTTAATGAAGAATTTCTAAAGATAAATAAGATTTCCTAACGGAATAAAATCATGAATGAAATGTTAAAATATTTAAAATCTATCATACGAGTAGGTTCCAGACTTTGAATGTGCCTGTAAAATAATCATAATCATAAAATTCTCCAAATTGTTGTTGTTGCGTCTACTGTACACAACCAAAAGTACATTTAGGTGGGTAGGTACTTATACTTATATACTTGTAAATGCATCAGGTACACGTTTTATTATTCGTGAAACCACTCTGATAAGCTACCTGCTTACCTGTATTTTCGATGTTATACAAATTGTCTAGCTTGAAAATATTTTTGTATTGTTGTATAAAAATTAAGGTAGAAGTAATACGTGTATAACTTTAATAGAAGTGACATGACCTGTTATCGAGCGATAAAATATACCCAGTGTTCATGATGAAAAACTTAAGTATAGTCGACTAAAAATGTAGCTGACCACTTTCTTCAAAACAACTACATTTTTGGACCACGCCTAGATTAGCGATAATAGCTATCATCAGCGATAGAAGTGAATTGTAACGTTGGTACAGTGCTTGAGGTTTTTAGATAAACATTTGGGCCTTGAAAACTTCGATGTGCTTCGGTTATTGTTAATGTACTACCACTGTAGTAAGACAGAGACAGAGTTCGACTTTACCCGATACCTGAAGCTTTAACTAAAAGTTTACGCACTGTACCTACTATTGAAGTTATATGCACGTACTCTATCTTTCAAAAACCCAAGCCACAATAGCTGTTGTATTATGTGGAGTGATACGAGTAATATGTGTGATTGATTATACGGGTAAATGTAGGTATTTTAAATAAAAAATATATAATTTACTTTTATTTTATAAATTGTACACAACGGTCGGAATAGGGTATTTGGCTTTTTTATTCCATCAATCAATTCAAGGAACCAGGAACATGCTGAAGAATCTAAAATTCGTTTTCTACTATCTCAACTAAGACCACCATTGTGGATAAAGTTATTTTTAGCACGGTCCTTTATGCAAATTACGTATCATGGATGAAAAAATGTATAGTCTCCCCTATGGATAGGTAATGAATGTTATTTTGTATCGTCATGAAGTCTAGGGGGTGGGTGATTTGAGGTACGGAGGTCGGGCGGGAAGCATGACATTTCGTTGACCAAAGTTCAACTATGTTACGATAATCATAATCATCAGCTCTCCATAGGGGCGGGCGTTCGTTCCTTTATGTTATGTATGGTGTTACGTCACATTGCTATTGACGTTTCTTTCTAACTTCTGATTTCTGTAGTTCTGTTTGTATTCAACAAATTTCGACTCAGTTTTCATCACATTTGACCATCAATTTGTCTACTTTTTAATGTTTATGAAAAGCATTTTATTTTCGATACTTGTCAAATGCCTTATTCGATGTGCCATTTGCTAATTCTACAAAATGTAAAGATATTATACTTTGTACTAATTCTAAAAGATCAAATAACCTAAATTAATTTAGCGTTTGGCTTTACCGACTTATTATAGTAACCTATTTTAATTTTTTAATTTAAAAGTCAACATTAGAACTTAATTACTACAATGTCCAAACGTGCTTCCGTTTAGCTCAATCTTGCATATTTATTTAAAATTATTTCTAAATAGGTATGCGTATCATTATAACACTTTTGTAATTTCATAAACTACAGTATGAATGGATAAAATCCTTAAGTGTTTTCTAAATTTTGTATAAGGTAGCGATGTATGTTTTTTTCTTATTATGAGTTAATAAAACTTAAACTTCTTATAGCCAACATATACCAAACTAATTTTGTTAAAAAGTAAAATATAAATTAAAAAATTAATGAAATAAATATATGTAACACCAAATAAATGTTTAACAATCGATCTTCACTCGTACAAAAAACTTGTCTATTATGTTATCTAAAATGTTATTAAATAAAGTAATTATTTTGTAATTGTAAAGGAATTATTTGATTATAATTAAATTATCGGTGTTTTCAACTGATCTGTACCAACTATTTGTTGTATAAACATTGTGTTTTTAAATAATTATTGTGTAAATAAAAGAATATGGTCAAGAGATGGTAATTCAATTGTCTTGGTAATCATTGTGTTTAATTTTTTACCTTTTTCGATAAAATACGCTATTTGCAATCGTTCGAAAAAGTGACTGCCCCTTTTCCCTCTAATTTATAGGAAATAGTTGATAAGTGGTCGGTAAGTTTTTTTTAGTAAAAGTACTTTTAAGAAACCGAATAAATTTTGTAAATATCACATAGGTATTATTATGGCGAAGTAATTATTATGGGGAGAGGGGAAGGTACAAAAGATCCGCCGATTACTCTATTGAATGTTGAGTAGATCACATAAAGTGTTTCTAGTATGCATTTAAAAAGTCATTAGTTTAGCTGATATAAAGTACTACAGTAGAATCTCTGTTTTCATAAAAATATCAATTATCGAAACCATTTCCAAAATGAATATTTCGATGTTTAGACATAAAGCCGTTAGCAGTGCCGTCAGCTCGCACTGTTTCTTACAGTAAATCGCCATTTGTTCGTGCTCTGCAGTATCTTAATGCGCTTCTCGCATCAGCACCAGACTGTGATGTGGTTGCAAGTCGATAGGCGAGTGTGCGTGATTAGTGTCTGAGGTTCTGTGAGAGTATGGATGTGCGTCCGTCTTCAGTTAGTGAATGTTGAATTTCACAGTGCCTTGGTATCACTGTTATGCTATGATATTTATTGAAATAAAAAAATAAAAACTTATGCACTGTAGAAATTCTAGCTTTTTATGAACAATAGCAGTACTTACCAAAATTTCCGTAAGCGGGAAGCTAACAGGTGAATTGACTATCCATTAACACAGCAGGTTCCCGGTGCAATATCCGCTAACACGTCACTCTGAAGGAAGGGACCAAGCCAATATATGTCGAGTCGTGTATAAACTTACATATTGCAAGTTACTCTCCTCTTTGTTTACCGCCACCACTACGGTTTTATTTTTCAGTCAGAGGCTTTCCCGAAATACCTAATCTAATAAATAATGTAACAGCTCTTCTTCGATTGGGTTTTCATCCATTTTTACTCAACCTACGGATATAATTTACGCAACCTACTGTTGTTTTCAGGTAAGGTACTCGTAATCGGTTAGTATTAAATCTTTTTTAAATCAAATTCATTTAGACAATATATGTAGGAAATATAAGGAATTAAGCTCGCCTCATGTACGCCTTTTTGTGCATTGAAGTGTAAATAAATAAATGTGTAGGAAATAAGAATGTATGGGAAAAATCTTTGTCCTTTATGTAATTAAAAGTATTGGACTCCAGCTATGAAGGCCTAGGCTGAATTAGACTCACCGGATAATCTGTAAGCAGGATTCAAATGCCACATTATACCGACGAACTATTTTTAAATACCTTTAAAGACTTTGTGTATAAAAGGTGAACTCAACTCAATGTATTATCTACCTAATCTGCGTTTCTTAAATTCTCGTCTCTTGAAGTCAGATGTATGTAAATATTTAAAGGTAGGTACCTACCTATATACAGGAGCTCAGTAAAAGTAAAGTAAAATACACAAACAATAATATATTATTGTTTATTGTATAGTAATAATATATTATTACCTATTTTTTGTATATTTTACTTTTGTATTTTTAGAATTTTAACAATAAGTCGTCGTTTTATATTTTCAATTTCACACGTATTTTGCCATATAAGTACATATTTTATTAGAATAAAAAATGTATTATGTAAATATGTATGTAAGTATTTTATTAGAATAAAATATGTACTTCTTCTTCTTTCGTGTTGATGATCCGAACTAAATTTTTCCCGACCAGAAGGCAGCCACATCGATAGCCCTCTGGTTGGCCTCGAAAAGGTCCTCCCGCGTGCAGGTGGTCGGACACGCGGGACAGCAGAGCAAGTGCTCCATGGTTTGAGGGGAGACACCACACTCACACTTTACTTGATCGCTGGAAAACCCCCAATTGTGAAGATTATCTCCGCAACAGCCAACCTGGGTTCGCAGGCGATTAAGCGTTTTCCAGGTTGGCCACGGGAGTTTGAAACCCGGTGGTAGGTCTTCTTTTGGCGGTATGAAACCTTTCGGTGGGTATTTCTCCCGCCACAGCTTGCATCTTACTTCTGGTGGGTTCTTATATGGCATAATACGTTTGAAATTGAAAAAATAAAACGACAACTTATTGTTAAAATTCTATCAATGTTACATACGAGTACTCGTAGATTCAAAGTAAAACTACAAGCCATTGAAAGCATTTTTAGAATAGGTCCAGTAGTTTTTAGTAAGTAGTGTTTTTAGAATAGGTCCAGTAGTTTTTAGTAAGTAGTGTTTTTAGAATAGGTCCAGTAGTTTTTAGTAAATAGTGTTTTTAGAATAGGTCCAGTAGTTTTTAGTAAGTAGTGTTTTTAGAATAGGTCCAGTAGTTTTTAGTAAGTAGTGTTTTTCTTCTTTTTCTTTTTCTTCTTCTTTTTGAATAAATCTCAATCACACGTTATGGCCCTGTATAACTACGTACAATTTCCACTATACATTTTGAATCAAGATTGTACTTGTATTGCGTGGTCGTAACGTCTGATAGCGGAGGGTTTAGAGATACTACGAACGAACGTAACAAAGAATTTTTATCTTTTATCCAAGAAAATAGTTCACGGACTTTGCTGGGATTTAGTTGCGCTACGTCAGATTCTCACTTGGTCAGATGTCGTGATGTTATTATATAAGTCAAAGTGGTCATTTATTATTCTCAGGTCATATATTCGTCCGAAAAAATATTTTCCGGATTGGTGCCTAAAACTTCAGCTTTGATGAAAACTATGTATTACAGTTTTGTGCCATTTCTATTAACCTTGAAAGTAAAGAGAAGCAGCTTACGTTAGAGCAAATACTCGTAAATATAAAAATTCTAATCAAAATTCAGTCTTCAGGTTTAGAACGAGATACCTAGAAAGTTCTACCGACGAAACTGAAGTTATCTCAAAAAATTCCAAAAGCATCAAGCACATACACCAACCTTACTCAGTCTGTCAGCTCAAAATGTGAGGAGTTCTCCGTCATAGTGAGTAGTAGAGGTGAAGTTCATTAATTATGCAAGCCTCCACAAATTTTACATAGCGTTCGCGGCTGGCTTTACTACGGAAAAATGCGGTAGACTCACCGATGTCAGAGAGGATCTTTGTTTTATGCGGGTTTTAATTATCAACTTTTTTCAGTCTGATGAGTGCCTAACTAAGAGTTGGGTTAGGTAACAACTTTTGTAAGAAGATTCTGGATTATTATTAAATAAATGAGATGAAATGAATTTTTTTTATTTTCCAGAAGAATTACAGATACAATAAATTATCAGTAATGTCTTCTAATACAATACAAATTACAAATTAAATTAAAATTGTTAAGTTAAATTAAATTGAATGAAAATTATAATAATTTCAGTAAATTACAACAAAAGTACCTATAGTAAAACAAGTTATTCATATTGTCGTCAAGTTATTGGCACATGATAAGTGGCCCATCTCGAATGTAGTGGACTAGGAATAAATGATTGTAATTTTATTCACACAACATTAATTAGTGGACATTTTGTAAATTTAATATTATTGACATTGTAGAAATTTTAATGTCATTATCTTTTTCTTTTCTATTTTCTTCTCATAATCTGTATAATAACATTAATAAGATGTGAATTCATGTTATAGGCCTTTAAAGCTAAAATTTAAACATGTTTATGCAACTATATCTGCAATATATGTAACTCTTACCTAAACTTTTACACAATAAAACTTATCTTATTTTATTTACTATTCTAGATAGATATTAGATACACAGGACATAGATACACCAGTGCGTTCCTCTGGAGATACGAGACCTCCCGAAGTCGGCCATTTTTTTTTTGTTTTTTTTTTGGGTTTTAGTGGGTAAAAATCCTACTTAACCCGATCTCTCCCCCAGAAGGCCGGGTATCTTTGGAAACTTTTCCCGTTACAATTTTTTTAATTTAGGTCCTGAGGTTTACATATTAAGAAAGAGATCTTAATATAGAGAATAACAAGAAATACAAATTCATCTATGTATACTGTTTTGTTAACAGACTGGACTTGAAAGATTCTATTTACATTTTATTATAGTATAATACAGTCGTAACGTTTCGTCTCTACAACCAGAATAAGGTGAAGTTACAAATGTAAGGTCTTTTGTAACTTCATAAGCTGACTACTCTATTATGTGTGTACCATTACAAAGTTGTGAGTGTTGCAGAAGAGATTAAACTAACTTAGGTCGAAACTCTGAAAACGTGAAGTTTCATCTACGTCAAATGCCAAAATGTGCCTATCTAAGTACATAGCTCTTTTGCTTAAAATGAAATAAAAGCAAAGTATACCGCAGAGCAAGTATGAAACAAAAAATGCCGATGAAAAAAATATACGTTACGTGTTTTTTTTATGTATTGTGTTCGAGAAAAAAAAATTATAAGTGAAAATTCACCTGAAATCAGTATTCATACGAAATTATATGGAGAAAAAATTAAAAGTGTCCTGTTTCAAACGAAATAGAAAATAAATATTAATATGCTTTAAAAACCAAAATTATAAACTATATCTCCATAGAAACTAAAATGACAATGTCTAAATTATGAAGCTTTAAAAAAAATGCAAAACCCTGTTATCTAAAAATACATTTTTTTTATTATTTTTAAATTTTCAATTAAATTGTTTACTGAAGTGACTATAGTAATATATTGTCCATCTATTTTTCATACAGAGGTATTTTGTCCAGTCCATCGATATTTTTATATTGTGCCCCAAAGTCAATTTTTGGGGTAAAATCCTGATTAATCGCAATTTAAAAAAAATTGTCCGTTTAGTTTCTATTTTTTTAAATCTTTTTTACTGTGGTTTTTTTCTTAACACAAATCAATGAAATTTAAAAAAAAAATCTATGTACGAATACATTTTTGCAGCATAAAAATATTTTCTAACTCGTACTTACAGGAAGTATCTAGTAGTTATAGCTAATATTACATACGTAGGTAATATATTGTTCGGGCATTATAATCTACCTATAAGTGGGTATACTACAATATCCGCTATATGCGTGTGTGTGGTGGGAGACTCTCGGTCGGCTGCCATCTTGCCTCGACCACACGAAATCAACGGCGGACAATTAAAAATTCGGTTTATGTGGGTTTTCTTAATATTTCTGGACAATTTCCTTCGATTGTCGTGCTATTATATGTGAACTATGTTTGTGTAATAGATTGGCTAGCCATAACTTTGTGATTAGTGAGAAAACTGATGTGCGCTGTTGGACACCACGTGGCCTGGCTCTTTCCTAGAGACGCAGCTCAAATCCAGTCAAGGTATATGGTATACTTCTTATGGGTCTATTGTAATGCCTGAAAACGCCTTACAGAAGAACCAGACCAGCTCCATCCACTGTCTATCGAAGTCTATTGAAAATACATACATAAACTCACATCTACAACACAAAATATATATATATTTTGTATCCATAATCCCCTACAGACAGAGGAGCCACCTTCAAAGGTAGTTAAATAAATTATAATATAAGTAACTTACCTACCTATTACTTATAACAATGCATAGTATGATAGTATAGTAATGGTTATGATAAGTACTTGCTTCAGTGGGCAGTTAGCCTTCTGCGAAAATTGCTCTTTATTAAAATTCCCGCTTATTTTGCTGGCCTTAATTTTAATTAAACCTCAATTTGCAAATTTCGTCTCATTATTTTGATAGGCATATTGTTTATACAAGAGTAATGGGAGTTTAATACCTGATATCAAATGTATTGTTACGATATAGTAGCTACCTATATAATTTCAACTTCTTACCTAATTGAGATTTTTGTAGTAAAATTAGTAGCTGTACTCGTATTTGTGTAGGAAATCAAATAACATAATTTATGAAACTAATTCTTTATTTTTTTAGTAATTTAAATAATTTAAATCTATAATAATACTAAAACTAAACTTAGACTAAGAAGAAAAAACTAAAGATTCGGAATGGAACATTTTTAAAATTTTATGGATAAAATAGCTCCCCAAACTACTTAGTTAACATTGTTTTATTACCAAATGTATTAATGTTAAAAACACTGAATTTTATAATCTAATTTATTGAATAAACCAATTGTTGCTCAAGGAAATACTTGTTGCTACTTTAGTTTACGAATCTTTTCCGAGAGTCAATCATATTGGTAAATATTTGATGGGAGATAAAGCTTCCCATAAATCATCTGCTGAAACCATTCAAGCTCCCAAGCAGCAGATTATATGACTAATAAAACGCTCCTCATATGGCTGCCAATTTCATTCACAATCCGTCACGTTTATGGAAGGAAATATATCGGAGACCGAATGGAGTGTCATAAAAGATATTGCTCCGTCAACAGCGTAAAATATGTTTTGATCTAGGTCTTGGAAAAGTGCACTATAGTTAATAGGTTAGTTAGAAGGTCATTTCAAACTTGAAGTGATTTTCTCGTTCCTAAGTTACACGTCCACTTTTTTGCGAGCACTCGACTCTTTATATCGACTGAGTCAGATGTTTCATCTAAAATATTTTTCCGCCTGAAACCGTTACCAAACGACTCCTGTATTTCCCATATTTCTAGAAAATATATTTTCATTTTATAACATTTCAGAACGATGAGTAGCTGAAGTTCATGGAGATTGTACATTTGCATGGCAAATTGAAATATGATGTCGTTTAACATTAACTTGATTCATATCGCACTGTGTGTCGTGACATATTATTAAATACTGTTCCCTGATGTAAACAAAAATTACAGACAGTAAATTTCCAACGAAATAGAGACAAAAACGAAATAATTACCTACGCATATTATAGTTTGACACGTATAAATTGCCTTATTTTTAGGTAAGTATGGTACGCCAATGAACCTCGAAGCTTCTAGATTTTCATGATGCTGATTATAAAGTGAACGTCATAATGGTTTCTGATGGCAATACTCGTAAATGTATCTTTGTTATTATTATTTTATTCTACCTATCAACATCAGCCAGTGTTTCTCCACGCTCATTGAGCGCCTTTGAGCTTTGGGACGATGTAGACCTACCGTGTATGTCCACATTTTGACGCTATAAACCATAAAGGTGCGGTTACACCTGGTCGTCTGGGCCTGCATGCGGTCACCGCCTATATGTGAATTACCAATCGTCGATCGCATTCGTCGAACGTAAAAGTGTCACTTGTCATCGAGCGAATGACATTGGACGACTTCGGCAAACGATCAAGTGTAAACTACGGAGGTCGGTGACCGTAGGTAGTCCACCGCAGATCGGTCGCGAAGCGGTTAAAGACTATATCGATCCTTCCGGCTACAAAGGTCGTATAAGTCATTTTGGCGTAAATCCATTTTAAATTTTTTTCCTGCTTAAATTTTAGCGCTCTTTCGATGTATATATGCTATGGACCAAGTGATTAATAGGACATTATTCATAATGTCCAGACAGTTTGAATAATGGCCAAAATGAGGCGGCAATATGATAATAAGTATGGCTGGTCAAAGTGTCGTTAAGGGGGCACAAAGATAAGTCGAAGGAGCTATACGCGGGGTTTGTGGTGTGTTGTCATAATGCAACCTAACATAACCTACAATATCCGAGTCGGATTCGCATCCACTAGGTTTCTGTGACATATTGCCTAATTCGACTTGTCATTATTCATACTGCCCGGGCATTATAAATGGTGCCACCATTAATCACTTGCTAATCTTTTTTTTGCAAAGACAGCTGTATAACACTTATGGTTTTGGTCGACTGATCGTACAGGTCGTAACTCCAAAATATAATATTTCAATGTAGTAGGAAAACGTTGTAACACCAAATTACAAAGGAATTGTGATAACTGTGAGTAACGTTCCCTAAAGTATTATTCAAAAAAACATCCGTTATGTCGTAAACTGTTCCGGCTACAAAGGTCGTAAAAGCCATTGTGGCGTAAATCCGTTTTATTAGCGGTCGTTTGCTTTTTTTTTTTGGGTGTAAGTCCAAGCTTATTTCTAAAATAAGGCTTTGGCATAATGTATAATAGAACGAGGCGAAAGGTCATAAAATTTCAAGTACTTCGTTCATAGATCATAATTTTATAACTATTGAAATAAATAAAAATATGACACAAATAGTTTTTCTGTTTTGTTTTTTATTTATTTACAAAAGTACTAGTTTGGCTTTTACGACCTTTGTAGCCGGAAGGGTCGATATGTAACTGCACCTTAACAGATAGAATACAGATTTTTTTATTAAAATTAGATAAGTAAGTACTTCTATTACATTATAATACTTTGTAAGCTGAAATCTCAGACAAGTCGTATCTACAGCAGTATCGTCTGAAGGGTTCCATGACCCGACGACGATGTCAAGGTTCTTGTTATGAAACTAATTAAAAATAATGATATTGCTCTTGAGTCTCGTGGTTGATTACTTTTTCTAGAAGTGATAAAAAATTTACGAGAAACTCAAATCTCTAAAAGTTTTCAGTTATTTCAGCATTTCATTGAACGTTTTGATAAATAGACATTGTGAAAGAAAAGACCATATACCAACTAATTAATTACTTTATTATTTACATATTGTACATTAGGTACTTGTTCTATTTTTAAACCCAGACCGAACGAGGAAGGTTATAAGTTTGACGCGTTTGTCTGTTTGTATTTGGCATAACGGACGATCCGATTTGGACCGGTTTTTTTCTATTTAACAGGGATTTTGTCGAGAATTTAGTGTTCTTAGCAATCTACGAGTATATACGTATATAAAAATGAATGTTTCTTTGTTTGTGCTCCTATTTATTCATCGGATTGCGATGAAACTTTGGTGATAAGTTGTTGTGCACACGCCCGGGAAGGTAAAAAAAGCCAACGCGAGCCGCCGCCGGGGCACAACTAGTGTCTGATAAAAATTGGACCAGTGTTTTCCAAGATATTGGAGTATCTTAGATCTTATTTGAGATCTCTGAAACGGTAATATCTAAATGGTTCGAATTTTAGCGTAATGTTTAGGACTATTCAACGGTGCTCTTCCCACATCAGGAACCTTAAGAGGACTTTATGATGACCAGAAAAAATGGGATCTCAACAATGGTAAAACAGGAGTTTCTTAAATGTTTAATTTAGAGTTATTTGTTAGCAATACAGCAAACAAATGATTGCAGCAATCGGCGGCATTCTTGATTGATAATGTGTTGATATGCATAAATCCACATATGCAAATTTGGAACCTGACTGCGAAAATATAAATAGTAAGGATGAGTAGTAAAGCGGTGAATGTGAACTATTAAGTATGAAGAAAACTTAATCGGAGCTCAACCACAAAGTTTTAACTTCATTCACGATGAAGTGTCGGGAAAAATGTTCCATCTCGGAAACAAGAGTTCTTTGTGCAGCTAAATTAAATCCTTCAAGAAAATAGGAACAATGTTCTCGTTGCCATTATTCAGGCAATGTAGACCACGAGAACAAGAGAAGCGTTAAAAGTTTCACAATCAGGTAGAATTGTGTATTTATAACTATCGAAGGACTATTTTTGAACTTCTTTAATTATATACATAATTTTTTTTTCTTTAGGAATTTGAAGTGGGTACCTAAGTAAAGTCAGTTTATAAGTAGCTTTAGTTGTTGCAGAATGGCATGGCATAGTGGCTAGGACTAGGAGATCCGGGTTCGAAACCATGAAAGAAAGAAAAACATTTATTTAACATTGCATACATTATTAAACTTAAAAAATATTTGAAATTAAGAAAACAATGCAAAATTAAAAGGACACATGCTCAGCATGTGCTGCGGTCCAACCGGTACGGCAGAACCACAGCGCTGGTTTCAGCTGTGACAGGAGGAAGGCATCGCGGGCGAAACGGAGAGAAAAGGGATAGAAATACATAGTGAGTGTCTGTCCATTATGCGGCTCGTCATTCCGATGGGAAGCGGTTATGGTATGTGTTGTAACACTATACCATGCTATCTTATCTTATGATAGGGGGCCGGGAATTACCCGAGCGGCATTTTGACCCTTGAGGATCTTTTGTGCCTACCCCATTTTACACACTGGTCGTCTCAGTGTGCAGGTTTCTTCACGATGTTTTCCTTCACCGTTAGAGCAGTCGGTAAATGTACGTAAGTCTTTGAAAAATACGAAAAATTGGTACATGGTACTGGACGGTTTCGAGTCCGGACCTCCCGCATGGGAGTCTGGTGTCCTAGCCACTGTGCCACCGACACTCACACGAAACCATGATAAGTCATGTATCGAAGTTTTCGGTTTTTTCGAAAGACTTACATTTTCCGACTGCTCTAACGGTAAACGTAAATTTCGTCAGGAAACCTGCACACTGAGATAACTGTGAAATGGGGGAAGTCAATGGAAAATCACCCTATTAAATCTGCCAAGAAAGTCGTTCTATTTACTTATTTCCATATACAGAATTATCACGACCTATCAATTAGGAATACGACTGACATAAGAAGAAAAGTTATTGCAGTGGTTTTAATATTACACTCTTTACAGAGTGTTTTTTTAATTTAAAAAATGCCAACCTACAGGAATCGTGTAAAGATGTTATTGCGTTTTGGTATCGTTGAATGGAGAGCGTTATTAAAATTATATTCGTCCTATAACTGAAAATTGATAATCCAAAGCCAAAGTAATTTTAGTAATGCAAATATAACATTTATTTTGGTGTTCGCAGTTCTAAAAAGAACTGCAGAGCATTCGTAATTACTGAAATATTTGACATACGCGCTTTGTCCCAACATCTATATAATCAGTTCCTCATGTTTAAAAATATTGATGTTCGAAAGTTCACGAGAGCTTTTAGTTTCAATGGTCATGGCTCTCGTGGGAACAGTCTGCCTGTCCTGCCGTGCCGTTGCTCTATAGCAACGAATCGTCCCAAAAAAGTTGTAGTTTTTTTTCGCTCATAGCAAGCATACGTACTTACGAGTAGGTATATCTACTACACACTGGGTACACTTTGGGTATTTTTTTATTTAATTTTAATTTATTTATTAGTCAAAAATGCAACATAACAGAAAATATTCCAATGTGACACATTTGTCAGATGGAATTAAGAAACATGTCAACTTAAACCACAAACATACAAATTAATTCAGTACACATCTGAAAAAACTTTGTGAACAGTGTACTTCTTAGCTATAACAGATAAAATGGAATGAGTAGTTTCCAAGATCTTGGGGTATCTTTGAAGTGAGATAAGATCTCAGAAACGGTAAAATTTAGGTGATTCGTATTTGAACTCAAACGTTTAGTTCCATGGTTCCATTCCCACATCTGGAGTTTTAATGGTATTGAAATCGAATTATATTTCGTCTTATCACTAACCAGATATACTCGAAATGACGTCGACTTGAAGTAAAAACTTATTATGTTAAAAATTTACTTTGTATGTTTTTTGTCTGGAGCGGAACTTAATTTAGTCCGACAAAAGCGAAATGTAAGAGTGCGTTAAAATTTAATCTAGTTTGGTAGGTACCTACCTAATATTAGGTTATTTTTGGACGAAAATATTATAGAGTACCACGACGCAATGCATTCCCACCACCCCTTATATTAACCTTTATTATGGTTCTTTTTTTCTTTCTTTCAAATTTTGTCAGTTTTATATTTTCCCATGTTCTGTTACATGTTCATTTGCGCTGGTCACAGATTATATCTGTCCTCCGAGATACAGAAACTTCATAGTTCGGAGGTCAGCGTTTATTATAACTAAGTTGTTCCTCACTAATTTTATTTAGTTTAATATAACATATGCTTAAGTTCATACTGGTGTATAGACTATTAATCCTTTGTAATCTTACCGCACAAATAAACTTATTCTTATCTAACTAAGTATTCGTATATTTAATTTAATTGTTACTTTCAACAAGTTTTAATTAGTGAAGTCATCAAACTGACGGTTCACGCTTCAGCGAAGGTATCAAACTGCTCCATCTTGCCTTTGAGCTTTTGAGCTTAACCTATATTACTTACCTATTTGAAGCAATTATTTTGAGTATTTACTTACTTTATAGGTAGTAATGAATAACTAAGATATTTTAAATATACCTACAAGATTAACGCCTTTAATACACGGACCGAAACCATAGAAATCTAGAAAACCGAATAATAGATTCTATGTAGAATTTCGTTCTAGATTTCGTTCGCTCCGATACCGTTTCAAAATCGCTGCAGTGTACTAAAGGAGTTAAATGTAATCTGTAGTAGGTTATGTTATGATAAATTAGAAATTATTGTTACTGGTTTTTCTATCTCTTTAGTAAAATAATAAGAATAAGAATTGATTCCATGGGCGAGAGGGCGCTGTCTCCTCTGGGACGCACTTTCGCGCCCAGCCATCTCGCCAGCACTCGGCAGACTGCAGGTGTAGCTGCCGAGGCGGCGGCCCAGAGAAAACACCTAAAGTACTCCAACCTGGAATCGATGTACGCCTTCGTGCCTTTGGCAGTTGAAACCGCGGGACCATGGGGCTCCGAGGCCAAAGATCTGATTCGCGCTCTGGGGAGACGAATTAAGGAGAGAGGAGGTGATCCTCGAGCCGGCCACTTTTTAGTACAGCGCATTTCCCTCGCCATTCAGCGAGGGAACGCCGCGAGTATCCTGGGTACTTTCGGCCAGGGGGCACATCGCAGAATAAGAATAAAAAGAATAGTTTATTTGTGCGGTAAGATTACAATGAAGTAGGAACTTAAGCATATGTTACATTAAACTAAATAAAATTAGTGAGCATCTTACAATAAGCGCTAACCTCCGAACTAGGAAGTTCCTGTATCTCGGAGGACAGATCTCTTCTTTGACTAGTGCAAATGAACATGTAACAGAACATGGGAAAATATAAAAAAATTAAAAAATAAATGACTTTTTTTCTGTTCTTATTGAAAATTTTCTTTCTTTCACTTAACCTTGGCCCACACATTGTGGAGTTATCACTATAAAATGAAACGATTCGTTCTTCATAGTGCCATTGGCTAAATGCCAAGTAAGAAAGGGCCACCCACATCCATTATTAAAACCATTTTCAACTTTAATCCAAATAATTTTTCAGCTTTATTTAGGTGGCGGCAAGCCTACCGCTTTTTAATCATGGACTTATCATAAGTTCTAGATTACAAGTCTCAAATCAAATCAAATATTATTATTTTGTTGAAAGTAGGTAGGTAGATTACATAGCTCTTAAATTATAATAATCTTTTTTCTACCACATTGTGTAGCATACAAAGATTTTTTATTTTAAATATTAGTTATTTATTTTATATAATCGTATCGAATCGCCCGATGAATCATCATGCATATTACCTAC
This sequence comes from Hofmannophila pseudospretella, assembly GCA_947369225.1. NCBI lineage: Eukaryota > Metazoa > Arthropoda > Insecta > Lepidoptera > Oecophoridae > Hofmannophila > Hofmannophila pseudospretella. The sequence goes on from OX376324.1 coordinate 4,872,078, forward strand.
ACGAGTGATTCTGTATGAAAAATTAACGACAATTTCATATGTAGTGTTTTCATATGTAGTGTTTTTATATATAGTGTTTTCATATGTAGTGTTTTCGGGAATATTCTTAGAGAACCATATCATCGTTTCTGCGACATCGCATCGTATTTCATGTATGATCAGATAATATACATTTTTAAGACCAATTGTAACACATGAAAAGGAATAAATGGTATGAGTATGAGTAGCATCAGTAATATAAATGACACATCGCGGGCTTGTCTAATGCCCTAGTAGTAGTTTCTATTAATTTGCCGACAGGTGTCGCTATGCATCTTTACCGGGCGGCATCGTTTTGTGATCTTCGTTCTATAGCATTTTTTGGATTTTGATTAAATTGTGCCCTCTTTCGTGCCAAAATTAATGGCTTTCTTTCCTTTTTGAGTTCGTTCGTTCGTTCGTTCCTCGTTGAGGAGCTCGTAGCCTAGTTGCAAGCACGGTCTGAAAGTGATCGTGCAGGTTAAGCGACGTTGGCGCGGTCGGTACCTGGATGGGTGACCGCTAGTGGCATATTTCATCTGAGCTCCTCCGTGCCTCGGAAAGCACGTTAAGCAGTTGGTCCCGGTTGTTGTCGTTCGACAGCAGTCGTTAAGCCATGTCAGAGGCCTACGGGCGGCCTGAACAACTCTGACAAATAGGTTTGCCGCTAACCATACGATAAGCAAGCAAGTTCCTTTTTTATATAGGCACCCTCTGCGCAACCAGGGTTTGAAGATTTTGCGACGAGAATCAAAATCTTTCTTTTCGAGATTAGATTATCTGACGTTCCAGAAATCGAGCGATTCGATACGATATGCATCTGCTGACTCAGAAATTTATTTGCGAGTTTCTTTTTAATGTATAAAGAAAGCAACGAGTAACGGGCTACATGAAGGTTTACCTCGCTTAACTCGCTCGTTTTAACTCGCCGTCGTCCATAGACTCTCACCTCAAATATATTGTCTAATAACAAATTCGAGGGTTTCGATGCGCTGCTGATCTAGAGGACTTGGATGGAATGCTTCATACCTTTTAAACCGAAACACAACAATGCAAGTGTAGGAACGCGCTATGTGAGGACATGGAATGACGTAATGACAGTTGCATGAAAGGGAAAAGGGAAAATCTTCCACCAGCAGGGTGTTGTGCCTGGTGACCAGACATCTTGGTCCAAATATGTTTGGAACTCGTATATATACGAAGTCCCAGGAAAATTTCGATAGCGCGTTCTACACTGATGTGAATAGGTACTCATCATAGAGGCGCGCGTCGTGCGTCGCCACACAAGCATTGCTGCTTCGCAGCAAAAATAGTTAATAGGGTTACGCAACGCCAGGCTGATTCAGCATATAGAGTCGTACCACCTTCAACACGAAAATGCCAATACTTATGCATTAGTAATCTAATACTCATTGTACTTTGCACTATGTACAGAATGCCATAAAAATCATCGTCAAAACAAAAATGAAACAGTGGTGGCCCTATATGTTTGTCGAGTGAATTCACAAAGCACCCCTGCAGAGTGGAGCAGAAATCGTCGACGAGCATTTGTTTCGTTTCTGTGTCAAGGGGAACTGAAACGCTGAAACTACGCCGCCGCCGCCGCTGCCCTCTCGCGGACAGCGGTAACTGTATACTATAGTGGTAATTGGATAAAGGGAGTTAAGGTTTTTTAGGGATCGGTGTCCCGAAGGGGAAAACACAACCTTTTTACTGTCGCTAGGTACTCCGTCAGTTCGTCTGTCCGTTTGTCCGTCGGTCACGCGTGTGTAATTTCAAAGTTTTACATAACAATTTGTTCCCTTTACCCAAATCTGAATATCGACTTTTAAATTTTGTAAAATTGTTTTAGGTACCGGGAAATAGCCAAGCGCCTCGTAGAGACATCCCGGGACCAGAAGCATGGCCTCCACTTTGCTCAGCGTATAAGCCTCGCTATATAACGGGGCAACGCCGCACGCCTCCTCGGGACACTCCCTACAGGGAGCGACCTGGCCCAGTCTTTTACTTGTAAAATAGTTAGGTATTTTGTAATTTTAGCTTAAGTATGTATTTTATTATTATTTTAGTATTACTTTATTCTGAATTAGAGTAAAAGGAGTTGATGACGATAAAACTCCGATCAACCCTGTATGTATTTTATGTCAAAATGAACGAGCAACCTTGCACTGGCTCTCGTGTTACATTTTGGTGTCGCTCGCGGCGTCGCTTGCGCCGGCGCCGTTCCGCCCGTCTTGAAAAGAGAAAAAAAAATACTTTTGTATTCCACCGTGTTTAAAATTGGCTAGAATATTGAATGTCCTCTATTGATTTGTTTACATTAATTTTGTCAGAACCACAGAACAAATAAACTCGTAAATATAATATATGTTATAAAGAAATAAAGAAATAAATTGAAATGGAAAAACTCGTGAAAGTGGTCACTATTTAAATGTGAACATGTCTGTAATTAATCGTATTATTTTCATGCATGATTCATATTTGGTTCACTGCTGATGTAGTATCACAGAACAAGTCAATTCACCATTTATAATTTTATAATCCAATGAAATATTTTCCTGTGAACGATCGATTCCAGTGGAACGGTACGTACATTTTGTGCTTTCAATTTAAATAAATACGTGAATTTTTATCGCTTCATTCTGAACGTGTATAGTTCAGAATCAGTAAAATAAAGCAAGGTAAATAAAAGTTCCTGTACGTTTTATATAAAAAAAATACGAACGATTTCACTGTCTGTCTACGCATTTTTATTCCAGGCGAGTTTCGTCGGCTGAAATTTGATTTACCTACACTCGGAAAGATAAGAGAAAAACATTGTTTAACGAATCGAATTGAAACGTTAGTACCTACGTGTGACACCGATATTCCTTTGTTAGAATACTCTATAAATAATCGCAAATTCGCTGAATGCCCAAAACATTACCTCATTAACTGAAAAGTTTAGTGTTTTTTTAGTGACTTCGTCTTTAATCAGTCAAATCAGATCAAGGCAAAATCTGTAAAATCCTTTCGCTTCATTATAAACCATTTGGCGTCACTCAGGTCCTTGATCTTTCCAATACAATGAAACTCGTTACGAAGCACCAGTTTTGTAGACGGTAGAAGGAAATAGTACACTGGTATGACAAGCTGGTGTGACCACGAGTTGGTCGTGAATGAATCCAGTGTATTTGTATCACGGGGCAGTTGCGATTCCGACAATTTTATTGCCTCCGGTTAGAATCGCAAAGAAATAGATTAAAAATTAATAGCTCCTGTCAAAATCCTGTTATAATTTATTATGGATATTGTTATAACGAAATATACAGTCATACGAGTATGTCTGACTTTATCCTTCTATGGTTAAAGATTACTAAAAGACAATGCAATGTAGGTACTGTGTGGTAGCTAAAAAGAAAAGCAGTTGTTTAAAAAAATATGATCGCAACATGATCGTAATGGAGTTGCTGTATTGGACAAGACCCAGGTCTTGTCTTTGCTCCGTGTGTGGACTTACCAACCCCACCTGTGAAGACGAATATTTTTTTAATGTTTGACCGCGTTTGACCACAATCTCACCTGATGGAAATTAACGATGAGGCCGAGGATGGAGCACATTGGACTTAGTAAATGCTTACTCACTCTCGCTTTGAAAATTAGGAGGTTGTTTGCAGGCAGGTTGTTCCATTCCTCGACGACGAATTTGAAAGTTAAGGGAATCCTTGTGACATCATTTCGTCTTGAATATTGCGTTCGGTCAATCTTCTGTATTTACGTTACTGAATTTCGTTTCGAATTGAATGCCATTTCTAATAGCTACCTTGTCCAATAATATGCAAGTCCATCAAATAGTCTTGTTAATTTCTCAGACTTAATTAAGAAAAAATACTCATTTTAAGAACAGAGAAAATAACTGAACTGCAAAAAAAAGTTAGTTAAACTCGAACTCTCAAAATGCAAATTTTGCACAAAGTTCTTACGTATAACTTTATAAATTTTGCTAGTTCTCGTAACTCACAGATTTAGTACTCTACAAAGTAAGTGTTCAAGCAATCACCTTGCTTACTTAAGCATCCTGAGATTGGTAATAAAATCACAGGTACGTTTCATGTTGTATATATAGTAGACACATAGCGCGTAATGGCGCGTTTCAGGAAGTTCGTAGGCATTTCAAGATGTGCTAAAAAAAGTTAGACACATACTGTAATATTCGAGTTTTACACTATCTGTCTAAGATTTTTAGCCACTTCGTGAAATACAGATAACTAGTTAGCACATAGCGTAATTGTATTGATCTGTACCGCACTTCATGATGCCAGGTTTTGAATTATGAATCTATACTAGCGCCATCTCTTTTATTGCCCCAAAACATTATCTTGATTTGATTTAAGTGACGTTATACAAACGTTATATTAGAGAATACTGTTAAATATAGTTAATATTTAGTAAATAACCGGTCGCGGTGAATTTATTTGAAAATAAAATCAATAAATTTTGTAGAACTAAGTGCTATAAATCTTATTTAATATTAAGTTTAATGAAGTACGTTCTACCAAGAAGCGACACAGAGCATCGATAATATACAAGTACGTATGTATAGTAGGTATTTCTAATAAAACAAGGGCAAATTACTAGATAGCGCTAGTTTCATAGAAGAGTGATTAAGATACAAATGAGATTCAATACCTTTACGCTACGAGTAAGTGCGAATTAACGATCCGCACTTCACGAAGTGGCTAAAATTCTTAGACAGATAGTATAGTACTCGACCATTACAGTATCTATCTAAGATTATTAGCACTTCGTGAAATGTCTACGCACTTTGTGAAATGCGCCATTACGCTATGAGTCTACGACATATATACGATGCGACCTTTCCACAATTTTCTCTGTACCGTGTTTGGTAGTTAAATTACAACTTACTAATTAAAAGAAACACGTTTTAACGCTAGGCACGGAGATTAACTTTGTAGCATTACACATACCTACGCCTTACGTACTTCATTGCAGAAAATGCGAATAATATTACTGCTATGGTGTTTTCTGTTTATTTTTCTAACCCTGGCAGCGAAAAAACGTAATCAGGAACTGAAATTATGGTAATTTTTTTATAGTCAAGCGGTAGAGAGGAACATAAGGTAGGGTATTAGGCTCTCCATCGAAATTCAAATTAAATTAGAGCTTTTGGGAGAGATAAAGTAGTAATTAAAATGTATCAACTTTCCAAAAGCATAATTTAATTTTAGCTAAGTACATACTTACATACTTTTTGGCGGTAAATCTTATACTGGTTTAATTTAGTGCTCTAGCTATAAGTATTAAAACTTTACCAATTGAGAATTTTCACCAACTGCTCATAATTCTTTAGCGGAGTAAGTATATAATATATACTTAATGTGTATGTATATAAAATTATTTTTAAAATAATCATTATTATGATTTATTTTCTATTGTTTTATTTTCTACTTTTTCGATTGATTGATTGATTTTGAAATTTCTTTATTTGACATAAAAACACAATAATTAGTATCACCGGCAACACGGTCACGGCATACCAGAACATGAAGCACCTACGTTTACGAGGTTATACCTTTTAAAACTTATACAATGATATCACATATTTACACACATACAATTTAGATATTTCACACACTTAAAACATAACATAATTGAAATAAATTGACATAACATATTATAGACATTTCAGACAAATGTTTATATTTATCAGGAATATAAACATTTGTCTGAAATGTCTATAATATGTTATGTTTTAAGTGTGTGAAATATCTAAATTGTATGTGTGTAAATATGTGATATCATTGTTTTTCGATTGGAACCATGATTTAATTAATAGTTTTCCAATATGCCGTGTAATGTCAAACTGGTTATTATGAACACCTTTGTGTTTGTGAGAGCGTCGGTGGCACAGTGGCTAGGGCACCGGACTCCCGTGCTGGTGCTCCCGTGTTGGAGGTCCGGGTTCGAAACCGTGCAGTGCCATGTACCAATGAGTTTTTCGTATTTTTCAAAGATTTACGTACATTTACCGACTGCTCTAACGGTGAAGGAAAACATCGTGAGGAAACCTGCACACTGAGATGACCAGTGTGTAAAATGGGGTAGGCACAAAACATCCTCAAGGTTCGAAGTGCCGCCGGATTATTCCCGGCCTCCTATCATAAGATAAGATTTGTGTTTCCCTTAGCATCGCATTAAGTACTTACCTAATAACTTAAGATTTAACTTAATTTATCTACTTCAATTAAGTACCTAGAAGACGTCGACGTATGTATTTGCACCAGATTTTAATTTTTAGTATCTAATTGTTTGTAAGTTTTTAGTGATTTAAAGGTGTTGTTTGCTAAATTAGCTCTCAAAGTGAGGGCTGACTTTAATAATACTTGAGCTTCCCTTTCCCTTTTCTTAGTGACCCCAACGAGGCTGACATGGTCACCTTGTCGTGTACCAAAGCCTCTAAACTGAGATATAAAAAAAGGCGGTTTTTATATTTTTATTTACATTATGAATAATTTTTAATTACATTCAAGTTCTCGACAAATTCGTGTAATTGTGCATATACTCGTAGTTACTTATTAAATTAAGAAATACTTACATATTATTTTATCATTGCGATTGCAAGAGAAATCTAAATTTATTAATTAACGTGTATTTCAGTGGTATCCACGTGTTTCTAACGTAAGTTCGTACTAATATCGTACCTATTGTATAAAGAATAAGTGTAATTTATTGTCTAATATTGAAACTTCCATTTAGTTTAATGAGAATTTAAAAATTTGTAATTTACCCCAACCTAAATCCGTACCAAACGGTGCACTTGTACCAATGAACATTCATCATCATCAGCCTATTAAGGGATTGTTAGGTTAGCATGAAGTAACCCTGTTTGAATTTCTGCAGTTACGGTATACGTATTTCCGCCAAAAATTGCCGTTTTGGCGGAAATGTTTCTCGCTTTTTGCAAATGTTGCCAGCACTCGCCTTTCAAAGAGCGAGGCTATTTACGCGAATGGACTTTTAAAGTAACCTATCCTTAATTTATTAACATTAGACGATCAATCATCATCATCAGCCTATTAATGTCCCCACTGTTGGGACACAGGCGTCCCCTTGCACAAGGGGGTACGGGCCATGATCCACCGAGCGGGCCCAGTGCTGATTGGTGGATTTCACACGACTTCAGAAATTTTTAATTTCCTCAGACATGCAGGTTTCCTCACAGTGTTTTCCTTCATCGTTAGATCAATGATCAATGATATACATCTTTTGACTAACAACGGCGCGAGCGCGGGCGAAATTTTTAAAAAGCGAGACGATTCAGTGAATGTACTTTCCCGTAATTTCAGGAATTCAAACAGGGATGCTGTTTTGCAGGATGCTAGCCAAAAAATACTGCTTATCCTTTTGGAGATAAATTCGTCGAGTTTTTTTTTAATTAAAAGTAAAAAATGTAACAAATATGTATGTTTTCCATTTGCGGTGCTAGTATGCGCGACCGATCCTTTCGTCCCCACTTTTGCGGCACACTCGAGTCTCAGCTTACACAAGAGGGTAACGGCTACATGATCCAATGAGCAGGCTCAGCCCATTGCTGATTCGTGGATTTTTCATGTCTATAGATTTTTTTCCTTAGACCATGAGCATTAATAGTAAATATACATTTTTACGCAGCGGAAAGGTAGAGTGTGTTTATTATCTAATACCGAAGAGTATTGCATCGGCCAAGATCTGGTGAGTAACCTTTACTTAAATAAATAAGTACATAATAGTTGCAACTTATTGCAAGATACGTCTTTAAAGTTAAGTCTCCATTAAAATACATGCTATCCCTTGCTTACATAGCTCCAAATAGAGATAACACGAAACATAAAGAGGCCTTTTCTTGCAACTTACGGTTACCTTTATAATGACTTACGAACATTTACCGCCTGCCCTAATGCTGAAGGAAAACATCGTGAGGTCTTCCTCACAATGATAATGGATAACCAGCGAGTGAAATTGGGAAGTTAATGGCAAACCACCATTAAATTTGCCAAGAAAGTCGTTTTACCCGTATTTGATTATTTCTATAAAATGATCATGACCGTTATCGATGTATAATCATAATAATCATCATTCAACATTCATCGTCCATTGATTTCGGACAAATTTTTGGCAGCATAATTTCTCTTATCAAGATTTAATGAGCCTTCTAAAAAGAAGAAAGCCTAATAATAATGGGTCACATTTTAATTATTCTAATAAATTCCGGGATTTAGAACTAGAATTCTGTTATAACCAGCTACCATATCGTATTAAAAAAAACTTGGGATGATCCGACCAAAGAAAAGATGTTCCTATTAAAGTTATTTTTAGGTCATAAATTATTTTAAATTAAAAATCTCTTTGAGCATTCGAAATTATTTTTGTGAATATTTTGTGTATATCCACATAAATAGCACAGAATAAATTAATAACTGATTATTATTTTAATTTTCTTTCAGATAACAGAAGTTCGTCTTTCTTGTGCCTCTCCGTCCAGTTAAATTTACCATCAGGCGATTATTTAATAATGAGTATGATAGAGTAATAAATTTGTTTATACACATACTTACATGGTATGGTCGGCAATGTTTGTACAACACGTCCAAAACGAAACACATATTCAATTCAATTAGTTTATTTCAAGTTGGTACAAATTGTACACTTTTGTTCGTCAATAATATTCATTCAATATAACAATAAAATAAACAATTAAAATAATAAACAAAATAACAAATCATAATGAAATTGAAAACGAAACAAAAATATATTAATTAATTATACTAATATAATATAATACTATTAAAATGTATAACCTAAAAATAATCATACATGTCAAATGTTAGATAAATAAAACTAAAAATCTATAAATATTTCAATGTCATATAAATAGTCAATAAACAGGTATAACCATCTAATCGACAGTTCAGTCAAACAAGCCCCCTCTAACTGTGTCCCTCCCAAAAGTCCCCATAATGCTTGACGCATTGCCCCGCAGGATTGCGATGGAGATGTGTTGGGCGAGGAAGTGTCCGGAATACATTTTAATAGTATTATATTATATTAGTATTACAATAGAAATAATTATACTAATTCTCAGATTACGTCATGACCACGCCAAGCATTTTTATATTTCAAATATTGTTGAACACTATAATACGATTTTTTGATAAGAATTTTTTTAAAGCGGCTATTTTAATTTTCCTTCAATTAACATTTCGATTTCTTCGGGGACAAGATTATAAATTTATAATATTCTATGTTCCAATGAAATAATGTCGAAATGTTACCATAACATTATGTTTTTAATAATCTATTTTTATACGCTGATCCGGTACTATACCTAGTTGTTTTTTATTACTTATACAACCAGTTCATAAAATAATGGTTAGCTTTTTAGTAGGTAGTACGAGGATATTAATTAATACTTATTAAATCGAGGCACTTCATTTTAGTCCTCAAGGGTAACAGCGCCCTGAAAACCCTCTAATAACATTATGATATGGTGAGAGTTCTATGGACAATGGTTACCACTTACCATCTGGTGGCCAATTTGATCGTCTGCTCTCCTTGTACCTACAATTTAAAAATATTGAATGTCGTCCTCTACAACAAAAGTTACTTTGAATATTCACGAAAACATGTTTTAGATGTAGAGCAAAGTTGAATCTTTGAATATTCACAAAAACATGTTTTAGATGTAGAGCAAATTTGAATCTTTGAATATTCACGAAAACATGTTTTAGATGTAGAGCAAAGTTGAATCTTTTGATGAATTTTGGTGTTTCCAGAAAGTCAGAATGATGCCGAAAAAAAATTAACTAAATACAATACATTTGAACTATACCCACAGTTCGACCACGATGACGAAATCCGAAAAATGGCAGAACTCTGTTTATGATTACGATATTAACTCGCTAAAACATTTTTCTTAAATGATAGAAAAAATCAGTGCGTGACGAAACTATGTATTTGCACTAAATTGCTTCGCGAAAGTACAAGTCTAGACGGTGTCGATGCCGCCAACACATGAAGGTTTTATACCTACTTTGGTAATTTGTTGCTTTAACTTATTTGACCATGTATTTGACACATTCATGTGAATGTGTTGAATGTTACTATAACAGAAATCGGACTACTAGCGCCATCTCCTCTGAATTTGAAAATCTTTGCATTATAACAAAAACTTATTGCGACAGGATTCTAGATCATTCAGATAGACGTGTCTTCCATTGAACAGTCGTGGACTACGCATAATAGGTTATTTGATACATTTTCTTTACTAGTTTTTTTTATTTCCTCATACTAAAGTCGCTAAATAGGTAGTCCTAAACAGCATTTATATTTTTATCATTATAAATACCCGCGAAAACGCTGGTCGCCATGATAGTTTTGCTGTGACGTCACTATCGATTAAATAAACAAAGGCGATCAGCCTTACATTCGTTGTGTTGTTGACTCGATAGTGACGTCACACTTGACAGCGTCATGGCGGATAGCGTTTCACTGCGTTTCAGGTCACGTGATATACAGATTAAAAAAGGGCGATTTTAAACTTAAATTATTAAATTAAAATCATAATATCGGAAAACAATATATTTCTGTTTCCCAATACTTGTTGAACTATCATATTTACATACTCTCATAATTTATTGTTTATGGTAAAAGCAAAGTCTCTGTTAGCTGACCTCAGTGAATGGTATAGATACTCTCTCAGACACAGAAACCCAATTATGTTATCATCAGAAGGAAGCTAAAGCCAGCTACATATAACTACTTGTATTGTCATGCATTTTCATATAAAGTTACATAATAGAGATTTGACCACATGATCGTGTTGTGTAGCAACCCCGCGACCAGCGCAGCGCTCCATCTAGCACATTAGGCGAGACCTGAAAACCAACGTGTCGCTGAGGTCTCGACCATTTCATTAGACACATAGGGCAATACATTTTATAGATATATTTTGTTTTTAGGTTAAGATTTACAATAAAATAACAGTGTTGTACCTTATTACTTTGATGTGTAAATAAATAAAATCTCTTTATTTTTTTTATTTTTTTATGGTGGCAAATAGCCTATTGCACACGCTCTATCTAATCTACCTACTGAAAATCGTGTTGTTTATTTTGTCTACCCTCACTCAGCCGTTGTTACTTTTAGGACTACAGGTAGGTATACCTATTTTAGATCACGACACGTGTACAGATAAATAATTCAATAGATTACGTCATCGACAACCCGAGGGGTGCTACACTTTCACATTAAAGATTTATCAATATTTGACTGACCCAATTTTAGTGTTTATACTAGTTTTTGCTTTCAGTGAATTTTGAATATAGTTGTTGCGATGGTTTACCGGAAAAATCTATACTGAAAATAATAATTTTCTTGTACTAAAATTTTGTAACATTAAGAATTACAATACTTATGACTTATAAGGCGAACTATTATTATAAATGTGGCAATAATAAATTAGACTAAACCTAATTATTAAATGAAAAGAATAACAGAGAAAAAAACATTACAAAAAATTATTGGTTCATGTTTTAAATTATCTATACCAATATTATAAAGAGGAAAGGTTTGATTTTTTGTTTGTTTGTTTGAATTGAATAGGCTCCGAAACTACTGAACAGATTTGAATAATTATTTCACTGTTGGAAAGCTACATTTTTCCTGAGTGACATAGGCTATATTTCATTTTCAAAAAAAATGGGGATCCCTACTTAAATTACGATAAAGTGTAAAAAAATATCAAAAAACTTCTTTACATCGCGTACGCTGCGAAAACTATTGATGATAGAACAAAATTATATATAACATTTTTTTAGAACACACCATTATCAACAAAAAAATCAGCGGCAGCGTGTCTCTAACTATTATAGTCATGTCACAATAAGCGTTTTTTTTATAAAAAAAAAGAAATTAAAATGCCACCGCTACAAAAAGCTCTTTATTTGTACCTTATCAAAATAAATGATTTATTATTTAAGACTGCTTCAATACCTTTATATTACTTTTTGAATTATTCGATTCTGACATTCCATTCAAAAGATATCACGAGATTAAAACTTTGAAAAAATAAACTCCATTCGGCTACTTATGCGTTGTAGGGCGTCACTCGGGCAGGGGTACGGGAGGGGAGTTAAGATCACGAAATAAACTTGCCGCGCGGCTCACTCGCGCGGTCGGCTCCCTACGTGATGGATGTGCGCGGAATTCATTAAAAATACGCTTGATAATAATTCGTTTAGTAACTAAACCCATTTAAAAAGTTCTTTTCAGAACTAGACCCATTTTTTTTTTAAATTAGACCCATTTATATAAAAAAAATATATATAAAATATAATAAATAAATTACTTGAATATTTTTCATGATATTCAATTTTTTTTCATGATATTCAATTTAATTTTAATAAATAGTAGTTGTTTACGTTGTAATAGTAGGTAGCTTACAGTTATGCTAATTTAGTTCAAAGGCATTTTTTCTTTTGTCATTTTGAAATGCCTAAAAGATCAAGATGTCAACTTTTCAGAAATAGTTCCCAGGCCAGGGCATCAAAAATACGTCGAAATGCGGAATCGTCATCTGAAACTGAAAATCGTCTTTCAAGTCAGAATGAATGTGTTAAAATTAACAAATCTAAATGTAATGTTTAATGCCCGTGCGAAGCCGGGACGGGCCGCTAGTATCTAATATTTTGTGTATTAACATTAAACTACTACTACTACTATTATTATTAAACTGTTAAACTATTATTATACACTTTATTACTTTTAATTTTCATATATTTCAGTAGGCATTATTGTTATTTTTTGTCATTACAGTTACTAGTATATTTTGCTTTCCCAACTAAATTTTGTACAACAACCAATTTTCCACTTCCTAACCATGCTCTGTTTACACATTAAGGGTTACGACCTAGCTCATAACTTTATATTGATTTTTCTGTAATTTCTCTGGTTGTAATCTGTTATGTTTACCTAATAAATAAATAAAATTATATACAAAATAGGTATTCTTATATTGCTTCTTATTACGAAATGAGGTTATGTAAGTTAGGCAAAGCCCTAACTTACAAACTCTCATTCCGTAATAATTAATAACTTTATAACGAGACTTAAACCTTCAATCTTATCAAATGACTCCTGTCAGTACCATAAGGTAAGATTAAATCTTAATCAGATAACCGTCTTAGACACAGCGGAGTAAACTTGATGTTCCAATTAATGTGTCCCGTTCTTTGACTTGTTAACTAGGTACGTTCTGAACACTCTTAAGTCTCAAGCGAGAGGATAGCTTTGATCCTCTACTTATAGGTGTACTTATTGGTTAATGTTAATGTAGATGTTTCCATGTGGGATGTTCAGATTTAAGATTGTCATTTTTTTAAGACTAAGCCCGCGTTTGGTTCGTCAGACCGACCACTCATGCGATTTCATATATGAAAACCGTAAGTTCGGTTACGCACTAGTCTACCTATGCACATCGATGTTACATCGGTGCCGTGCCGTGTCGTGCCGGCCATAAAGAATAGCACCACCCCAACTCTTCCCGACTTAGGGACTTGATGGATACTGTGTTCACCAAATCTTACGATGAAAAGTGGGAACTACTACAATGAAGGTGGTTCCTTTGTGTACCCCCTCTTGGATTATGGCCGTGCGAATTATGCCATGTTACACAGAAAAAAATAATTCCAGATTATGAATATTTTTTTTAATTTAGAAATCCATCGATCACAACCAATGACAAAGAGAGTGGCCATTCTATGTGCAATATTAATATAAAACTTAAGTGTGAGTATGTTGTGAATCGTTTTAAGGAATTGGTCGACTCGTAAGTCGTACATATGCGAAGTCCCAGGAAAATTTCGATAGCGCGTTCTACACCGATGTGAGTAGGTACTAATCGTAGAGGCGCGTCGTGCGTCGCGGTCGCCACAATTGATATGGTAACTTCCCTAGACGTAGGATAATAAACCATATTCCGAGGACATATGGATAAGATTTAATCGATTAAACTTAACAGATGGTAAACTTAAGCTAGTCGCCGTGCTCAAGTATTAAGATTGTCTTACAATATCCTAGCGTAAGATTATGTAGATGCTGAAAATGTCAACAGAACTCGAACAATGGACGCTTAAGACAACGTCGTATATAGCTCTTATGAATAATTCAGGATGAGACCAGTCTCATACTATACTGGGATATACTAGGGAAAACTGGGATGGACCACGAATATTATGTAGGTAAACCTAGAAATTATGGTAAAAACCAAAGATTTTGAAATTCACCCCTATATATGTAGATTGCTCGCCGTAGAAGTTTTATAAGGAAATCCCGTCTGCCAGTTTGCATATGCGATTTGAGCATTTTCCCATTCATTAGTCGGGTAAAGTCAAATGTATAAAAGTATGTGACCTATGGGTCAACTCCGCGACTCGCTGTCATTGCTCACGTCATTGTTCTAGAGGAGAGAGCGCTAGTAGTCCGATTTCTTTGGTAAAACGTATCATCATGATTTCTAAACGAAAAAATTATTATGGAAATTTAATATTAACAATTTAGGTATGTTTATGTTTTTTTTGGTTTTACATGCTATTCAAATGATAATATCGAATAAAAAGTTGATCTGAAATGATCTTCAACTTACATCAGTTCTTAAAAGAATACCCAAAGCAAGCGATAGAAAGAACGGAGGTTCGGATTTTCTCGAATTATGCGTAATATTAACAATCGTTATACACCAATTTAGAATCTAACTAGGTAGGTACTTAAATGCAAATCTGACCAAATGTGAATTAGTTTATTTAGACTCGTTATTCACGTTTGTGAAATGGCAGATTCTTCTGAAAATATTTCTGTAATTAAATAATCCACAGCGGTCGTCATTTAAATTATACTCGTAGGATATTGAATAATAAATTTTATTATAAACATACAAATATAGTCAATATAATATAAACATATTACATTTGTCAAAAGCCTTAATCTAATAAACCTCCCCGAGTCTCACTGGCAGCGTTTCCACGCTGAATAGCCAGCGAGATGCGCTGCACCAGCTACGCAGCAACTACTCGGCGCGGGGTGATCTGAGCGCTCTCAGTCGTCGGCCCAAACCTCGGACAAAAACCTTGGCCTCCGTGCACCGTGCACGTACTTGGATATTGAATGAAAGAAAAATAGTCTCCCTTAGTGCGCGTTTTCCTTCATGCGTAGGATTAAGTTTCCGTACTACACGACCTAATTTATTTTTCTAAGAATAACGTTGAGTAAGTGGCCCTTGTTCCAGCGACAGTGGATTATAATTAATTTAAGTTCAAAGCGTTTTTAATTCCATTGGAGACCGAAAGGCTCATTTCATAGAGAAGTAACCTATTTACCAAGTATGGAAGTAGGGCAATGAAGAAAAGATAAAAGGAAAATTAGATACGGACAACGTTAATCCAGTCTGTAGAGCTGGAGAGCAAAAACGCGCACCATGCAAAAGTAGGTCATAGTAAATAAAGGCAGTCTCCAGGTTAAGAATCTACGAGACGAAATGATTCTAGCCTTTAACCTTAATCTCAGCTTAACTCTTTAAAGCCTGCCTACCTAAGTGAATAATTAAAGTATGTAATGACGTCTCCTTCTAGTGATGTCTCGTAGAAAGGGACATAGCAAGTTTTAATCGAGGTAAAATTCTTATGGCGTTTCAGTTTTGATAGAGAGATAATAGAACATGGATCCCATTGTAGCAAGTTAATTCCTTCAAGACAGTTCCCTATTTCAATGTTCTATGTCTGTGTTAGTAAGCATTTTTCTTTAAACATTTTGTTCGTCTCCTTGTTCCCGATTCATCTTAAAATTTTAATATAGCTATTTTCGTCGACCGTTCTTTTACCCGAACTTGCTGTCGCAAGAGCAGGGTCCTGTTTTTCGCGCGTATCTATGTTCGTTTGTTTGATTGTGGAGTAAGTATTCTTTATTCCCTCGTAGCGCCTAAACGGCTGGATGTATTTTAATGAATGAGGTATCATTATTTTCCTCTAAATCCCGAGAGTGATATAGGATATATAAAGTGTCATGAAATCCAATATGGCGGCTGCCAGCCGTCATAATTGTTGTAATTTTTTTTCTTTAAAATAGAGATAAAAGAGAAATCTCAATGAGACGATTTCAAATGTAAGTATATATGATATAGCACTAAAAAGATAAAAATAAAAAATAAAATTAAAAACCCGACTGCGTAAAAAAGCGAACTAAAACGATGGAAAAAAGACGGCATCAAATGGTTACTGTCCTCAGCCTTGAAGGCGCAAGTGGAAGATGATAGAAAACGTCGTGGACTAATATTTATTCTATCAAACTACATATATCACGCAATCGGAGGCATTACCATATGGAAGGCATTACCACGCAGGTCTTCGACTGCGTGATATAGTTTGTTAGTCTGAATCTTAGTCCACGACATTTTCTATCACCTTCCAATTGCGATTTCAAGGCTGAAAACAGTGACCATTTGAAGTCGTCTTGTTTCCATCGTTTTAGTTCGCTTTTTGACGCAGTCGGGTTTTTTAAAATATATTTTAAGCATTCATTCAAAATTATTTAAAATCACAATATCATTACACACTGAATCGTGTCAATGACCCACTAGTCATGTATTTTTGCAATGAGGTAGGACTTATCTACTCCATATTGTTTAAATTGTCCGGAGCCGAGCTTACTGCAATGCAAGTAACGTAGCACTAGAAAGCGGGTAATTGCGGATACTTAAACTGAGGTAACTCGTAAAAGGTTTAATGAGCAGAGCGCTCTGTGGTCCATGGAAACGTGCTAAACTCAGTTTACAAAGATCACGCCACCACAATACCGGATGAAATTTTAGTTCATCTGGAAAAACAATGTGGCAATGACAGGTTTTTTTTTTAGTTTTTTTTAATTAATTTAGGAGCGTTTGCTCGCCTGCTCTCTATCATGGTGACCAACATCAGGTGCCCCGTTTGGGCCATCACCCATAGACATCTCACCTCACTGTATTAATTATTAGAGGGTTTTTGATGGACTGCTAACCTTAAGTAAGTAGAACCTGAAGATTTCGTCAAAATAACAGCTTTTATAAATTATTTAAAAAAATCACGAAATAGACAGAACCCAACGTGATACATCCTACTTATTAGTATTAGTATTATACCTACGTAACTAAGCTCTGACCGCAATTTTTTTTAAATATTTTTTTAATACCTAGGCTAAGACAAACAGGCCATCTGACAGTAAGTGGTCACCGTTGCCTAGGGACACGTGCAATACCAGAGGCATTGCTTGTGCGCTGCCGGCCGTGGAAGGATAGCATTCTCTTGACGTTCTTTTTAAAGCACCCCATGTCGTAGCGCAGCGGAAACACGTCGGGAGGAAGAGCATTCCACATATTGCACGTGCGCGGTAAAAACGTGTGCATGAACCAATAGGTTCGGAAACAAGCGGACAATGCACTTGATAAATACTGTAAGACCAGAGACGTCGCTGATTTTGAGAAGGGTTTGAAAGTTTTGGAACTCCACACCACCACACCACCACACCTTTCTTCGAAATTTGTCTTCTACTAAGCTGATCTCTTGCTTTTGTTTTGCTCAAATCAGACTGCAATCGATTTCAGAGAAAGACAGTTGTTACCGACAAAGTAATGATATTAGAGGAAAATGAGCAAAACGACTCCCTCTATTTCACTAGATGCGACACCTCTATGGGGGATATAAGTAGCGCATTTTGGCAGTGAAAACACAGTTGAAATCCAGTAGGTAATAGTCCAGTTGGTTCAAAAGGAAAAATAGAAGAAAGGATCACAATAAAAGAAACCTTCATGGAAATCGCGACTTTCATTCTACAGTCCACAGCTCCACTACAACAGTAAATGCTCGACAGAATCTATGGCCAACTTCATCCGAACCCTAGGCCGTAAAATGTACCTTATCTTGAAAAGTATACAAGGTGAAACACAGCCATGAATTATTCACAAAAATGAAGTAAGCCTTGCGAGTAATTACCCCTTAATTAAGAACAATGGCCAATTAGTTCGTCGTTGTATTTTTTTAATGTGAGTTTATTTTTTCTCTTGTTTTAGTAACATTTTAGTGACTCTAAACTATATTGTAGTAATCGATCGACTTACGTACATCAGTCAACCATACGCTGTATCATTAATGATCCTTTGGCTGTAATAAGGCTATTTCCTGACAACATAAATACCTCTTGTCTAAATAGTTGTAGCAATTTGTACAAAAGTAGCCAAGACAACAAGAGCGTCGGTGGTCTGTGTTATGTGGAATATCCGGGTTCGAAACCATACAATCTCGTACCAATAAGTTTCTCGATTTTTTCTAAAGACTTTGAAATTCACCCTATATAAGAGATTACTCGCAAGAGAAATTTTAATATGGAAGCCGCGTCTGCCAGTTGGTACATCCGACCACGACCGTTTTCAATGAGGAAAATGACTAAGGCGAATCGCACCGCGTGCCGCCGCGGTGGGCGGTGAAGCGGTAGAAGTAGTAGTACTACTGGATTGTAAGTAATCCGTTGTGACCAAACACACTGACAACCGCTTCCCCGCGCAGTAGTGCGGCGCTCGCTCAGTGTGTTAGGTTATTTTTATATTTAAGAATATATTTTTATATTAATTTCTTTTCTTTTTTTCTTTATAGTGTTACAACATATACCATAACCGCTTCCCATCGGAATGACGAGCCGCATAATGGACAGACATTCACTCTGTATTCCTATCCCTTTTCTCTCCAGTTTTAATTGTTATCTATTTCATCTTTAGATATTTATTTATTTATTTGTACTTTTAATATATTTTTGGTTTGGTCCCTGATCTGCTGTTTCGCCCGCGATGCCTTCGCCCTGGCACAGCTGAAAACCAGCGCTGTGGTTCTGCCATACCGGTCGGACCGCAGCGCATGCTGAGCATGTGTCTTTTTAACATTGTGTTGTCTTTTTAATTTCAAGTCTATTTAAGTTTAATCATGTATGCAATGTTGAATAAATGTCTTTCTTTCTTTTTTTCTTCCGCGTCCACCGCCCACTTCCACAGCGGCGGGCGGTGCGCGGTGCAATTTCCCTAAGGTCAATCTTTTTAAACTGTCTTACTTGAAACTAACTAATACTTCCATTACAGTGTTATGCCTCTATAGTCTATAGGCGTAACGTGAATGTACGTGTTCCGTGCAATAATAAATGGCTTCCTTATGCCCACTTGAAGTTATTAGAAAATATGGCGCTAGGGTATTAATACCTACAATCACCCGCAATGCAGTGCAATTTGTTACAACAACGGTCTTGATTTATAGTTAAGGAGCCGGATAGACAAGTCTTATCATAGAAAAGTTCCGGAAAAAATGATAATATTATAAATAGGACGTTGTGTAATCACGTGTCAAACAATTCTGGGTTAATTTTGACAGCTGTAACCTGAACCTTGGTAAGACTCCCGTTTCCAACTATTATATACATACCTGGAATATGGCAGTTTTATGTGATCTAATAAGCTAATATAATAAATACTAATCTGCCTGATCTCTTTTCAAAATACTCCAAAAAATATGGTATGTTGGATAAGCACCTATATGTGTAGCATTAATTTTCTAAAGATATGGACGGCGATTCTCGTAATGGAATGGCGAATTTGACATTAGTCCTATCTCATTCGCTCCCATTACATATGTGAACGTGACAAGACGTTCGTAGCGCTCGAGTTTTGTATGTCGAACGCTGCGAGAATCGCCTTCCTTCGCCTTGTATACTGATGTACTCGGATACACGCATAGTTATTAAGTATAATATACGTTACGTTCAAGTTATGTTAGTTGCCATAAATACTACTATTTTTTTGGGGTTTTAAGGAGCTTCCGTCTATCACCATTTCATTCAATTTTCTGTGAGTGCGCTAAATCTATATCCAGCTCCCGGTCTATATGCTACAACGACGTATCGCTTTACGAACTCCCTTCGTGACAAAACTAATAACTCCACAATTTCTTTATAGTTTCTAGATCGAACTAGTTTAAGGCTCGGACTACACGACGACGGTGCCTACGTCGGTTCCAGTATCGGGCGGTTCCATGAAACCGGTGCTTCATATAAACTCAAACAAAAATGCGCTGTGGACTACACGTCGACGGTTCAGCTACCGGCCGGCTCGGTTCCTGAACCGAGTGGGCAGGGCGCACGCATGAGTTTGAATGCAGTCCACTACACGGCCGGTACCGGTACCTGAACCGAACCGTCGCTGGAACCGTCGTCGTATAGCCCCAGCCTTATTGTAGCAGAACTAAAAGGGATCTGGGGGCACGGTAGTGCCCCACCAAGTCGAGCAGAAAAATTAATGGGCACTACCACCCTTTTCTGGAAGCATTTCGGCCTGTTTTAATCTGCCTATAACTTTGTATCAGAGGTTACTAGAAGGCTGAAACTTTACACGTCACAAGCGAAAATAAACCCCTAAGTTTCATGTACATATCTCTTCTAGTTTCATAGTAAATCAAATGCAAAGTTAGGCTATTTTGATACTGACTCTGCACATACACTCACTCACTGATCATCAAAAATCTAAGGTATTTCCGTTAGTTCCAAAAAGCTGAAATTTGGCAAAGACGTAGGGTTGTACACATATAAAGGAAAAATTAAAAAAAATCGTCCTTTTTAGGGTTCCGTACGCAAAAGGTCCAAACGGAGCCTACACATCAACAGCCTATTAGTTATGTCCTACTGTTGGGGCACAGGCCTCCCCTAACATCGAAGGAGATAGAATCATGATCCACTATGCGGTTCTAATGCGGATTGGTGGATTACACATTGTCTTCGATATTATATTTTTTTTAATTCTCGTACATGTAGATTTCCTCGTACATGTAGATCGATGTTTTCCTTTGCCGTTACGAGAGCAATCGGTATTCGGTAAATGTATGCCTATATACACGTTGAGCCTATGGTTTTAGTCTAAGATATGGCAGTAAATTTGGACCTCACAGAGTACCACTACGATCTTGGGGCACTGTAGTTATCAGCGGTATTTAGTTCTCTATGATTAAAACTAAACTGCCAAATTCATAATACGAACAAATACCGCAGACTTGGCTTCACACGAGATCTCACTACTTTTTATAGCCAAAGGGCCAACAAGAGACTTTGGTTCTTTTTACAGAAATGTTTTTGATGGGATTGAATATAATTAAAAAATATAATTGATATCTAATAAGATAGAAGATAGAGCTTTAAGTAGTACTCATCCTGCTCTGTTTCATACTATCTAAAATATTCGAGTCATGGCAAGAAATTCTAGTTGTGGGTATGTAACAACGTTACAATTCCGTCTTTCAACCTTGTATCGACAAAAAATAATCAATACTTATAAACTATTAACAGACTAATAAATGACGGGTCGGTAAAACTTCGGGCGCATTAAATTACTCAAGCAAACAGAAACAAAAGGCTAACATTGATTGTTTTACCGAGTGGGGGTACAAATATACTTCCTGATCTAATAGTGGATCGTGGAAATGTCAGTTAGGACGTCAATATTACTCGTACCTAATGAAGAAAGTAGTAGGGAATCTTTTATAGTGTTGCTAGTTTTTGATCCGTGCTTACCCGAAGGGCAATCGGAGCCCTTTGCCGCCGCCGCCGTCCATCTGCCTGTCGTGGCTTTAAAATTTCAAACGTGGTGTGCCTATTCCGTTCGTCCGGTATCTTGGTCAGATCGCTTAGTTAGATCAATCTGACCACGGCTACTGTTTAGTGTCCATGGTCAGATTGATATTTAGGTGTCCGTAGGTAGATCGGTATCCTTGGACAGATAGCATTGGTAGTTAAATCAATCTAACCACAGCTACTGGTTCGTTATTTTTGGATATAGAGTCCATAGTTAGATCTAAACTGCTGAATATAATTGAAATGTAAATTATATATTGCGTTTACAAATTTAATTGAATAAACAAATTGAACATTGAAATACAACAAAAATGCCCGTTGTATCAATTATACTGATCATCTATGATCGGAGTAGGTAGGGCTGTTTTTGGTACTTGCCACATACGGTCATAATATGGATAAGTATGCCCAATAATCCCGGGATTTCCGGGATTAAATAAATATATTATTTAGATTTTTAACGTTATATTTGTTTTGATACACATTTAAGATTGGTGGCGAAATATTTTTTTTTAAGATTCATGGCGCTAGTGTACCTATGGTAGTGTTTTAACTTCTTCGTAAGTTCACAATTTTTTTAAAATCGTAATCCGCCGAGTAAGGGCGAGGTTTATAAAAGTAATTTACAACATTTGCTCGATAACTTAAAACGGGATCCTGAAATCATATCCATATTAATATAACCTTTGAGGACATTGACCCGAAAGAGCCCTACCTACTCCGATCAGTGCTGATCATTCAGCAAATTTTGAGAAATTGGATGCTGCAGGAGACAACTTTTTTTTCTATTTTCTATTAGACCTGCAGAATTTTAAAGTACTTATTCTGTTGAGTTTGAAGAAATCACTTTAAAACCACAAACATACAGTCAGAGACGATCTTAAATACTAGTATATATGTGTGACTGTGTAATAGTGAAGACACGTTAATCTTTAGGAACTCTATGGAACCCTGTCGCAATAAGGTTCTGTTCCTTTACATTTAAGTTTGTATGAATGTGTCATATAAGTTAAAACGACAAAGTACTAATGGGGTAGTTTGTTATGTTTTTCACTTTATCTGAAATTGGTGGTGAGCTGGTCACGAACGCTTAGAACTTGATTGTTAATAAATAAAACCGGCATTCATTTTATCCTTTATTTTACTGTGATAGTAAATAGACGTAAGGATTGTAAATAATTGTACAATATACTTAGACTTTTTTATAATTTTTACATTAGAATTATTATTATGAGCATTACAATATCGTGTCATGTAAGTATAGATATGTACAGCTTTAGATTTAGCAGACTAACCGCACATACTAGCCATGTAAAAGCTACTCTAATTTATTATACGAATTTAATTTTCTCAGTGACGGTGAAAATACAATAGGATTTGCTAAAACACTTTTTCAATTCTCACTTACTTTCTCTATAAATAAAAAGATATAATTTGCTATTCATATTTTTTCCAATTTACTACGAAACAATATTATTATGATACTTACAAATATAAGACTATATTCATTGCAGAGTCTAAAACATTTATTGGATACAATGATAAGGTTTATTGGCACAAGACAACTATAAAGATGTCTACGTAAATAAAGTAGGAACGAAAAAAATTACAAATGTATCGCAAAGAGTTCCAAATAATTTACCTAACTGAGTTGATGAATATACTATATAGGATATTGGATAACGGAGTTAAGACTATAACTTAAAGATGTCAAATTGAGTGATAATGATTACTTACAATATACATCGTCAATTATTTATGACTTTACAATTTATAAAAGCAAACTGAATATTTTGAAATATTTAAGTTCTTATATTTACTTACCTATCTAGATCATTTGATTCTGTAAAGGTAAGACAACTACCTATAATTTGAAGGATCAAATCTATAAATAGTGGAGGGAATAAATAGCCTTATTATAAAAATAGGTTTAATTGAAAGGGTTCTGCAGATACCCTATTTGAAAAAGTCTACTTTGACATGTCCTGTCCTTCTGGTCCCAAAGTACCAGTTGCAAGTACCTCCATAGCAAAAATGTGATCAATCAATCAGATCAATTTTACATGTAGTTAGTGCCCTTTATAACTTTTTTATTACTAATAGAAATAAAAAAATAAAGTAAAGATAATTTTAATTGACGTTTTTAAGACCATTCTAAAGATACTATAAATATTATTCAATAGTTTCATTTCAATTGATGAAATAGGTAAGTTTTAGGGTAAAGGTATACTATCTAATTAAAATAAAATCGGGCGGAATCACAGTACTAGATTTTTTAAAGAATATATACTTACTAATTTTATACACACTACTCAACGCACTTTACGTCTTTAGCACACTACAGCGATTTTGAAATGGAATAGTACCAGTAACCACCGGTAGTGCCACGGGTAAATCGCGGGACCGCACAAAACCCTTAGAAATCTATTTTAGGATTTCGGTTCATTTCAGTTACGTTTCAAAATCGCTACCGTGGGCAAAAGGCGGAATTTTCGCCTCATTCTGATGTTTCAAAGAAATTAAATAGTTCCTTACATTCTAGAACACCATGTGCACGTAATACATTTCATTGGACCAAAGTTCAACCTTCAAATCTTGTCATACATCTATTTGCTAATTACTACACACAAACTCTAAAAAATGCAATCATAGCCAATATAATAATTATGAACAGGCCCGTCGTTGGTAGAATTTTTCCGAACGAAAGGTCGAAGAATCACAGAAATCGGACTAGTAGGATGGAACCTTTGGATGAAAAAAATAGTGGGACAGGCGTTTCTCACTTCATGCAACCCAGGGGCGGCTGCAGTGGTCAAAAGGGTCATGACTCATACCTCCCCCTCCCATCCCTCTCCTAATCTTCGACTCTTATAGAAAATAACTTTAATTCGTTGCGAAACTCTATAATGACCCCGCCAAAATCGACAGTTGCTTATATAAGTGACCCTCTCTCTGTGTAGAGTGTAGGTATAGATATTATAATATAATCATTGAGTATCTTGTACCACGTTTATAAATACTAAATTCAATAGACTAGCAACTAAAAATACAAAACAAAGATCTACATCACTATAAGGTATAGTTTTTGTACAATTAGCTATCATCATAGTACAATACCTACTTACAAAATTGCTTATAAGAACATCTTCACAGACATCACTTAAGTCGCATATTCCATAATGTATAGAGTGGCACTGTTAATATTATTGATAAAGTTATTGTGCAGCCCTTAATGTTAATAGTGATAATATTTAAAAATCTAATAATTTACCTTTAACACTCAATAGAGACACAAGAGAGTATAAATACAAAAATATTAATGTTATAGGGAAATAAACACGTACTAAAGACTATGGTCCCACAACAAGACACACTTTTAAAGTAACTGTAGATTAGATCGCCGAAAGTCTTTGATATTCGTTGCAGCGCTGAAAGTCTAGCTTCGAAACACTCATCATAGCTAAACTAAGCTTGATAAATGACGCACACACTATCACAAACTTATCATAACACAGTTTATAGAAGAAGTCCAGTGCAATAGTGCTTAAAGTCTAATCATCGCTTAAGGACTTTGTGCGGGGCTGGGCCAAGGTGGCCTCATCTTTTCCAGCACATATTTCAGCTGGAAACTGGTATGAAAATGCTACAGATACTCGTCTATCTGATCATAGTCCTCGTCAGGGGGCGAAGGGCCAGACACTGAGAGGATGGGGAGACCGAAATGTTTCACAGTCTCCACGCTTCCGCTGTCGTCTGATCTACATCCTTCTTCATTGATGGTTTCTTCTCTCGGAGCTTTGGCTTTACAAAGCCGTTCTGATGAATCACTCATTGTTGTTAGGGGTATGTTGTCTGCCGATCTGTAAGAAACAATTTATGATATAAAAATGATTTTTAATAAATAATAGGAACCGACTCTACTGACTCTATCTCTCTATCCACCGACTCTACTATCTCTCAAGGAAATTCTAAGTACTACCTATACGAATTTCCTTGATTTCCCTAACAAAACCTTCGCATTTTTTAGATAGAAGCAACTTGGAAACTTTAAGGACATCGCACATTGTAGCGACTCGACGTGAACCCGACACGAACTCAACCCAGAGCAAAGCATTGAAATGTGAACATTATATCGTATTACATACAGTAGGTTTTCAAAATTCAAGTGAAGTAGGTAGTTTTTGACGAGTAGTCTACGCATCGACAACTCATCGACGAATACTTCACCGAGTTGGTATAATATGCGATGGCCATTAAGCTGCCTGTCGATTCGAGAGCGATCACGTATCACGACTACTTAGATTACTATACATAGGGATGTATAGAATCAAATTACGTCATTTGTAGGGACAAACGACGTCTTTATGTAAAAATAAATTCAGAAAATCTGGTGTCGAAACAATAGTCAATGTATCTATTTTAAGGTTACCTGAAAATAATGTATGTACAGGTAGTAGTAGGCCTAGATCAGGGAAAAGGGGAGTTGGTCATAAAAGGGGAGTTGGTCATCCAGCGGCCAATGAATAGGTAAAATATGGTTGCGGCTTGCACAGGACCGAAAAGGGTGGCACAAGAGAGAGGAGGCTTATACCCTGCAGTGAGATGAGAAGGGCTGATGATGATGAGTAGTCTTACCTGGCCTTTCGACAAAGTTTAGACTGGGAGCCGTGTCGCCTTAGGAATTCGCCAGCGTCGAAGCCTGCGAAGCCAGCGGGCTCGGCGGAGACGAAGATGGCAGAGTTGACTCGCGGCCGGTTGCACCGCGCCAAAAGATGCTCCTCACACTCTAAGCTTTGCGTGTGCGTGTGGGACCAACGCATGTGCTGTAAAGAACATCTTGAATTAGCTCTTTGAAAGTCGTGGTCTTGTAGTGGTGGAAGCCAGAAAGAAAGAGAAAAACATCCAGGTGTTGCAATAGATATATTTTTTCATTGAACAAACACCTAATACCCAAAGTATCGAACTGAAAGATTAAAACTTGCCAATTGACATTATTCGTAGTCGAATCTGGAAGGGAAAAATCAACAAAGAACAAAAATAAAATATAACATGAAAATCCAAAACTCGTTGATGAAAATCTAAACAAAATAATACCTACTCGTACACGACATATTTAACTTTGAAACCCGGGAGAAAAGTTATAATGGTTTTGGAACAAATTTTGTGTTCAGCGAAATTTTAAACGTATTTAGAGTACAATTCAAATGGCGTAATAAAATTAAGCACAAGTTGGGAATAAGATTACCTTACTGCGTAACTTTTAGGAGGGAGCCAAGAAGGGACAAAAGAGAAGTTTCAAGTTATGCCCGCATACGCTTTGGTTTAAACTTACTGGGTTTGCTCTCGGGATAGAAATGGTCCTTAGATAAGGAGCAACAAGTCCCTATAAACAAAGCAAATTAATTTACTACACATGAATATTTATATGAATGTTACAACCTAACATATAGGTAAGTTTAGAATATGCATAGTATAGCATCACAATCACTTTATAAAAATGGCACTCCGATATTGTAGATAGAACAATTTACAATTTAAAGTAGCAATATAACCGATCAATTCAGATATCAAATTGTTTGCATTGTCAATTGCTATTTCAAAATCATATTTCTGTAGAAAATAAGTAGGTAAGTAAGTATAACGTTTTAAAATAAACGAAAATACCGTGTAGTGAGTCCATATTAACAGTTTTGGGATAATGACAAAGTGACTGCAATATCTCAAGCAATGGCGATTGTAATTTTTTTAATGGTCTAATTGGAAAACTATTTCGAGGAATATTCTAATGTCATCATTTTATAGCATTGTTAAAATTTAAAAAAATAGTTTATTATTATACAGATTTCTGGAAATACTATTTACCTTCATTTACCCAAAGTCAGACTTCACTATTTTCGGGATTTAATAGTTTTTTTATATTCAGTATTCAGCAATATCTTTATTAAGGCATCTACTATATCTTCACTCTCATCATCATTTACCACGACAAGACCAAACATGAAGTTCGCGTTATGGATGATAACGCTTGAGGTCGTCATTTTCACTCAGTGAACGTTTTCGGCATTTGAGTCTAACAAGAAACAGACACGATGTCTCGATCAATTTCAACAGATTTCGCCTCGAACAAAACAATATCGTATTGCTGTAAATCTCGATCTAAGAGGTATACATAAAGGTACAGACTGGAGGTGATTCTCGTAGACGAAAGTCTAATTCGACACTCTCCTATACGGTTTCCGGAGCGTGAAAATACGTCTGGTAGCGCTCGACTTTTGAATGTCCAACCTTACGAGAATGCACCTAACTTTGTTTCGACGCAAAAACAGAAAACATTTTCATTCGGGTATACGTTACATGACCTCTTACATGCGAAACTGTTGGTGGTTCCTTTAAAATTGTATCATTTGCTTACACATATCGCGTGTCGTGGTAAAGTGTAAGTACCTCTTGAAATGTAGAGCGAGGCTCGATATTCATTATTCAAATGGCGTTTCACTTTGTGTATTGTTGAATCAAGAGGTAGGATGACCTAGCTTTTGACATCTATTCGTATTGCTAACTTTCTTTTATTAGATCGGAAATGACTAGATAAAAATGGCAAACTTTGCTTGTTAGCATAGTTTGCCATTTTTTATTTTTACCTTGTTAGGTTGACCTACAAAAAGTAGGCTAGGTCTTTTATGATTTATTGCAATAATTTTATTTTATTAAGCAAATGCTTTATGATAATATTTTAATCTAATTTACTCATTAATAATTTGACGAACATTCTACAAATAAGACATATATTTTGACATGTATATTTCAAATAGTGTAGTATGATATTTCATAATAATACTAATACTATACTATACTATACTTTAATAATACTTATTTATTAATAAGTCACAAGTCAAGCCATAAGTTGTGTTGTATTCTATGAGTATTTTTACTACAGTTTTAATAGTACAAACATTATAAAAGTAGGTGTTTCGTATTTTGCAAAGTGTATTGGTACCCACCAATATAACACTTCCCACTAATGAACAGTGGCCAAAATCAGATGTTTAGTACATTGTCGCTTAACTTATTTGATGAATTCTTACGAATATCAAGAAATCATAACAAAACGTTATTGCGACAAAGGTTACACAGAATGTTGATGTATCTTCCACATTTGCATAACGAAACTTTAACATAGTTCCTACTAATGGTTGAAGATGAAAGGGATTTTGCTACGTAATGTCTACTATATGCCACGTCATCAGACTAAGGAACATTGAGCAAACTTCAGTATGAAGATTAAAGTCTGAACTCTCGCGTCAAAATATTAATCATCCATTATTATCAAGCCAGTTAATGCAAGGGTGGGTTTGGGATCTGCACGATTATAAGAATAAGTACCTATACAGATAAGTTATTATTTATTTTTATAATTATTGATAGTGTTGTACCCAGCGAGTAAAGGGCTGTTTGAATTTAATTTTATACAAAATGTAAGTACTTATTTTCTGAGAACCTATTACTGACCGAGTTGAAATATATATAATTTCAAGTCACTGTGATTTATGGGCTCTTTGCCTACTTCAACAATTTAAATATTGACCACTTCAGACAAAATTAAGCAAGCAAGAGAATTTTCTTTCCCAAGTTATCGAATTAAGAGATCGATTCCTGGAAATATTAATTAATCTAACGGCGAAACAAACGAAGCGATTAATGATTCAATTAGAAGTAAAATAATGGATCGTAATAAACTTTAAGATAAATGTAAAGTGAGAATTTCTAAATTGAAGCTAAATCAAAGTAAGAGGTCTAAATTAATACTGATGAAGATTGTGTCTTCTCTATCTAGAGCTATTGCGTAGAAAGGGATAGTATGTATTTTAATGAAGACTTAACTTTCAGGACGTTTCGTGCAACTGACGGTAAAACTATTCGAATTTTAAGTTTTCTGGAATAGTCTTAATACATTCCTAATGGTTTTTATTCGCGTATTTTTTTAATTCTATCCTTCAAAATGAAATACTTACCTTAATAACCGCTTAGACAAGATAAGATAAGAATTCATTCTACTATACATAATATATTTTTTCCTTTTTGTCAACCATCATAAGAAAATAACGTTAGCACATAAGTATTTCAAATGTAATAAATCAAACCTTCAGTAAAAAAAATAGTGCAAAATAGTATAAACAAACCAATATTAATTCGTGTCACATGTGTTACCATTCTTAGTTTTTGCAATAGAGTGCTTGCCAGGAAACTTTTGCCCTTGGACGCTGCAGAGTGCTAAAGGCGTTAGTATTATAGCTCTATGTACAGCCTTATTCCAACACCTAGGTGAAATTCTTTGCGGGAATATGTTCAGTTGATGTTTCAGTTTCATTTCTTTTCATTTATTTTTGCCATAAATTCCGTGTAGGTACATTGTAGGTTTCAACACAATTTTACCCAATGGACACCCATTGGGCACAGCTAACAAAAATATATTAATTATAAAATAAAATTTAAATTAAGTACCCAAATCAAATCAATCACAATAATCTCTATTTATAATACCAAAATGTCAAATCATTAATTCAATTATTCATTACCATAATATCAATTATATCATAAAGTCAATCATATTGTAAATTCCTATTTAACACACACTACACATAACAAAATGTCATGTAAAACGTTTCACGTAATATTTTTTTTAAAGTGAGAATTCTTTTCTCACTGGCCATTTCAGTTGTCAGATTAGTGCCCATTAATAGAATGTCATGCTTGTAAGAAATCATTCAAATCATAGGGATACTTTTATCCATTCAAGACAGTAACAAGAATATATAGAATATTATTTTCATACGAAAATTGGCATTTCACCGAAGATATTCCTGCAAGAATTTCGCCTACGTGTTGGAATCCATAAGGCTGTACATAACGCTGCCTTTAGCACACTGTAGCGGTTTTGAAACGGAATCGGATCAGACAGTACAAATAGAAATAGATTTCTAGGGATTCGGTTCGATTTCGTTTCAAAATCGCTGCTGCAGGTGTCTTTATAGGCCTAACGTACAATGGTGACGTCGTTGGCTACTAAAAATGTATGAACGAGTACAATACCGCATTAATGATATCTGGCAGCTAACAAGTACAACAGCGTCGGTACCAATCGTCAGGACTGACCGTCAGAACTCGTCAGGCCTGACCGTCAGAACTCGTCAGTGTGTAGCTTCAGTGTAGTTGACAGCATTGTTTCTGTAGGCAAAGTTATCTGGATAGCACTATTTGTGTTAATCCATTAGTGCTAGTGTTACATAGTGCTTCCAAACTCCAAATTTACTCTCACTGCCAATACCACCACACAAAGAAAGTCAAAAAAATTATTGGTGATGCGCTAAGCAATATCCTCCATGAGTATGCGTGTGCACATTTAGGATTACAATACAGGTAGGTACCCCTATCCCTTATTATTGTAATATGATTGGCGGTGCATGTATTCCTACGGCAACTCGATTATCAGGTTCAGAATGCACGTAAGATGTATTTAAGCCGTTGCCTAGCGTATTTTTTTAATGTATAATGTAGAGCAAGAAGCAACCGGGCCACGTGATGCGTCAGCGGTCACCGTCGCCTATCGCGCAGAAAGAGGTAAAACATTAAATTTCTCAAAACGATGATATGATACTATGAGATGGCGTATAAAACAGAGACAATGTTATCGCGTTGGTAATAGTTGGAATATCGCTGTCTCTGTTTGGCATGCCACCGCCAGAAGCATTTCATCAGAGAATATCGCTTATAACTTGGGTAAAATAGCTGAGAACAACAATGTGAGATCGATTAATTTTGAATTCTTTTTTGTAGGTATTTTTAGTTTTCTTTTGCATTTTCTTTAGGTAGTTTCTTTGGATATAATGGTATTTTTTAAACCGTGAGGTGTTCCTTGATGCCTTTTAAATACCGCAGCAAACTCGGGGTTGATTCAGCGGTGCTGTGCTATAAACATAATATAAAATACCGGTGCATATAGGATCACAGCGTTAATATGTGCGTAGGTATAGCATGTACAATATACGTTTTTCGTAAAATTAACTCCTTTGAATACGATGAATAGTTCCATCGGACACTAGCTGCTTCAAAAATTCTTGCCGACGCGATAAATTTCCTAATACACGGTGCGTATTAGCGTGTTAGTGCTCAAAGGCTGATATTGAAATCCCGTCTGCAAAACCCGTTCATGTACATAAGACAGTCTCACGTGTGTGTATTTTTCAATCCAGGTATTCGTCTTCCCCGTTTATGGGCACCACAACAATTGCACGTTTAACCTAACACAGAGGTTTGGATCTGCAAAAACCGGTGCATATAAGATCAACGTGAGTGTGTGTGTTAGCAGATATATGACACGCAATTTGTAACACTCTTTTACGGACACCACAATAATTACAGTCAATGTGTTTGTGCTTGTAGCTTTGTTTTAATATCATAGTATGATACAAAGCTGGGATCTGCAAAAACCGGTGCATATAAAATCAGCGTGAGTGTGCGTGTTCGTAGATACGTGACGCACACTTTGTAACACTCTATTAGGGACACCACAATAATTACACGGGTTGGTCAATGTGTTTATGCTTGCAGCTCTATTTTAATACCATAAACAGAATACAGTTCTGGATCTGCCAAAACCTGTGCACTTAATATCAGCGTGAGTGTGCGTGTTAGCAGATTTGTGACACGCACTTTGTAACACTCTTTTATGGACACCACAACAATTACAGTCAATGTGTTTGTGCTTGTAGCTCTGTTTTAATATCATAGTATGATACACAGCTGGGATCTGCAAAAACCGGTGCATATATAAGACCAGCGTGAGTGTGCATGTTAGCATGATATGTGACGCAGACTTTGTAACAATCTTTTAAGGACATCACAATAATTACAGGGGTTGGTCAATGTGTTTATGCTTGCAGCCCTATTTTAATATCAAGCAGAATACAGCTCTGGATCTGCAAAAACCGGTGCATATAAGACCAGCGTGAGTGCCTGTGTTAACAGATACGTTACGCACACTTTGTAACACTCTTTCAATGTGTTTATGCCTGTAGTTCTATTTTATCATTATAGTATGATACACCGCTTTGGATCTGCAAAAACCGGTGCTTATAAGACCAGCGTGAGTATGCGTGTTAGTAGATACGTAACGCGCACTTTGTAACACTCTTTTAGGGACACTACAATAATTACACGAGTCGGGCAATGTGTTTATGCCTGCAGCCCTATTTTAATATCAGGCAGATATACAGCTTGGATCTGCAAAAACCGGTGCATATAAAACCAGCGTGAGTGTGCGTGTTAGCAGATACATGACGCGCTCGTTGTAACACACTAGTAAGCGTGCTACGGCTTACTTGGTGGTCGCAACCGGCACACCGGCATTGGCAGTGAGAGCAAGCCCGCGCCCTCGCGCGGGCAGGGGTCCGCTAGCTGCCCAGCGTTTGATCGTCTGGCACGGCATGCAGCAACGCGAACTGACACCCACAGTCCCGGGCGCTCCGCCGAGGGTATTGGAAGCAACGGTCCAGAAGACAGCACACGTCCTGCGCACCACACCAGTTAAAGCCCCCAGTTTACATACAAGCATTTTGAATAGCAGGTGGTAGCTGCTTCTAGCCTTCTACAGTCCAGAGAGCGACTCACGAACACATATGCTCCTTCGTCTTTTGGTCTTTGGAAGTAAATTCTCACGGAGGGAGTTGTGCATGAATCCTTTTGACATTGATCGACTTTGTCTCTGTACTTAAACAATATAGAGTCTTTAAAACTTCTCTCTATTGGCAAAGGTAAAAGCATTCATGCATAATCTCCAGTATAGCTAATGAATGACGCCTGCGTGATACGTGAGCAGCTATTCTTCTATGAGAGATTATCTATGCCTATTATCTACTTCTACTATTTGCTACAGGATAATTCGCGAATAAAAGGATGTAAGGGAGCGCAGGAGCCGGTCAAGCATTCCACGGTCTGCGTTCTATCTCCTGATTGGCGTGTATGATCGACATCAGAATTCTACGCCATTCAGCGTGCGAACGCTTGATCGGCTCTTGATGTAGGCACGCTCCCTAAGATCTATTTCTTGCGAATACAAGTAGGTACTACTGGCAGGTCGGTAGCAAAACCTAGTTATGTAGACAAATTAAATAATTCATTGTAGATCAGTGAAATAGCTTGATATGACCCAAAACCAATATCAATTTTTTTTTAAAGTCGACTCAAATGTCAGGCAAATCGTTTTACAATGTTTCGTGAACTAGGACTACAAAAGGATTCGGGATGCTTGTGAGTGAACTATGTGACCCAAGCGACACAAATGATTATTATATATCTATTTCCCAATACCGATGCACATCAGTGTTTCTAGAAAAAAACGGCTCTGTGGCACTTTCTTTGTGATATAAACTTAAGTTAATTAAAACGAAATAAAATCTAAAAGAAAATGTTGGCTTGAATATGTTCGTTCGAATGTTCGTTGTAATACCTTTCAGCAACGCATAGATAAAACATTTACATTAATTAAATGTTGACTAACACACCTACTGACCTATATAAATGAAAGTCAAAGGTAACGTGTGGGTAGTACAAAATAATATGACTATCTGTTTTCAAAGGTCCTTGAAAGCCTTAAAATAGTTTAATTATGAAATTAGGACGTATTATCAGTGTGTCCTTAAAAATACAGGTCAAACATATGACAATAAGTAGACATATGACACTTTTCCTGTCACTGCCGCCATACAAGCGGTTTAGGGCCATCGCACATTGTAGCGACTCGACGCGAACCCGACACCAACTCAACTCAGAGCAAAGCTAAGTGAGCTTTATATCGTATTACATACAGTAGGTATTCAAAAGTAGAAGGCGAAGTAATCGTCGATGAGTTGTCAACGCGTGGGCTATTTGTCGACAACTACTTCACTTGAATTTTGAAAACCTTCTCTGTGTATACGATATAAAGCTCACATTTCAATGCTTTGCTCTGAGTTGAGTTCGTGTCAGGTTCACGTCGAGTTGGTATAATATGCAATGGCCATTAGTCGTCCGTTTACAAGCTACATGACTAATTCCAGTAAAGCTCATGAGCTTAGCTGGAAGAGCATAGTAAAAATAGAGACTAGAGTGAACGTCGGTGGCGTAGTGGCTAAGACCGGAATCCCATGCGGGAGATTCGGGTTCATAACCCATGCAATGCCATTCCATACACCAATGATATATTCGGATTTTTCGAAGACTTATTTACATTTATCGACTGCTCTAAACCTGCAAGTCTGAGGATACAACAAGTTTCCAAAGGCGTGTGAAATCCACCAATCACCTACTGGATCATGTCCCATACCCCCCTTATGCAAGGGGAGGACTATGCCCCAATAATAGGAACGTTAACACCATAAAACTCTCACCATACCACATATTAATCTTAGTCACTCAGCTAGCACTTACCTATAACAGTTAATACTCGTGGTAAATATATAATATATGAAATATTCATGTTAATTCTATATTTTTATTCATAAGTTAACCGCGTTCTTTAGGTATACAAGTCAAGTATAAACGAGGAAATCTGTAATGTGGTCATCTTTAAGTTTAATACATAAGTATGTAAATTCATAATTGTTAATAGCTGTAGATTTCCCTTATAAATAAAAATAAATAATAAGATGAGAGAGTGAGAGTTACTAGAGTGGTATTGAATGTCTAAAAGGTTGTCTGGAATTATTATTTATGAGGAGATCCGGCATAGAACAAAAGTCATCGACATAGCTCATAAGATTAGCAAGCTGAAGTGGCAGTGGGCCGGTCACATCTGTCGCAGAACCGACAACCGCTGGGGTAGAGTGGAGACCGCGTTTGGGCAAACGTAGTGTGGGACGCCCCCTGCTAGATGGAGCGACGATGTGCGCAAGGTGGCTGGTAGCGACTGGATGAGAAGAGCCGAAGATCGGGCTCAATGGCGCGCCCTGGGAGAGGCCTATGTCCAGCAGTGGACTAGGGTAGGCTGCTGCTGATGATGATGATGATTCATTTATTCATTCTAAATACCAAAGACCTTTTTACAATACAATACAATAACCGTTTATTTCCAGACAAATAAGTCCATCCATACATAAAACATTAGTAAATTCTTATAGCTGCTTATTCTTGTATTTATAATATAAATATCCAAGTATACCTACCTATTTATGTATTTTAAACATTATTATTTATTAAGTACCCATTATTGTTTATTTTTATTACTTGGTATTATTTAAATCGTTCTTGTACCCGCTTACATTGTATTTTACAAAAACTCCATCACCCAAAGGTTGCCTGGAAGAAATAGCTTAAGATAAGATAAGATTTATTGTGAAAAAGTTTAGGTAATAATAATTACAAATATTGCAGATATAGTTGCATAAACATGTCACACTAAACTCCACCTTTACAGGCATATACACCAAATTCACAAATTAATAAAAACATACATTTATACAGATTATGAAAATTAAAACAAGAAATTAAAAAAAATATTAAAAAGAGAATGTCATTAAAATGTATACAATGTCAATAATATTACATTTACAAAATGTCAATAATAATCCAAATTAAATAGAAATTAGCAATCAATTAACGTTTATCGTCCAAAAATTCCTTGACGCTATAAAAACATCTTTCTACAAGCCATGATTTCAGAGTAAATTTAAGTTTATTAAGTTTCATCGTTTTAAAGTCATCCGGAAGCTTGTTATAAATTATAAAGCTATAAGGTCGCCAATTGTATTTGTATTTTGTATCTTTTCATCAGTCCTGTGTGCAATAAAGAATATTTGTATTGTATTGTATAGCTATCTTAATAATGTACGGTGTTATATTACTTACAGGTGTGGAAGAAGTAACAATAAGGGTAAAAATTATGTAATTATGACTAACATGTCAATTTTTCATACTTTTCTATAAATCTGTTACATTATAGTTATGTTATAACTTATAAGGTTAGTAGTAAAGTAAGTAAGTAAGTAACATAAATAATTTAAATGACAAAAAGGTATGTATGTAGTGATCGATTAGCACTTAGTCATAAATAGTCATTTCAGATTTTAGCAAATAATTTTCGTCAAAATGTATTGCATTCTGTAATAAAACCTTCATAAAATAAACTTCTAATGGATAAATAGCGTGCAGTTAATAAAAAACTATAATAATGGAATAATCAAGGGATCAGAAATTGTTATTCCATTTACCGTTCCAATTTATTTATTTTTAACGGCTGTTGATGGGAGTTTAATTAAATGCCAAAATAAATGCTAAAATGGAGTGCCATAAATGTATATATATCTGGGTGGAAGATAGCGAGAAGTTAATGCGTAAGTATATATATATATATATATATATATATATATATATATATATATATATATATATATATATATATATATATATATATATATATATATATATATATATATATATATATATATATATATGTGTAAGAAAACAAAACAAAAACTATGTCTTGGGCCGATCTCACACCTATTTCAGAAAAAAACAACAAGGAGTAAAATCACAGGAGAAAATATCCAAGCCCAATTAGCAAAACCTGTTAAGTCCATTAAAGACCGTTACTGCCATCCTGGTCGTCTTGTTCCCTTTGCAAATATTTGCAAACGTTCAGACAATTCTATTCTCGTCTAAATCGTAATCATTTCGTTTAACCACGGTTATAAACAGAGACAGTATTATTGCATCGTTACCATTTAGATTCGAATACGTCTGTTTACTTGGATTTAATCCAACGTTTTGATGAAAACAACGAAATGATGAAAGGTTGGGTGAATTTACAATTCGATTTCTGTACTTTACAAGAATATAATTTCATTTGTATTTTACCAATGAACAGTAGAATTCATAAACTTTATGATATTACTAAAAATAAAAAAAAATAAAAAAAAAATATTTATTAATGCAGACAGTATCTTTTACATTTTCTCAGATTTCCCTGGCTCCCACACTAGGATACCCTGTGTTGTGGGGGCCAGTCTCTTCCGATAAATAAATTATGAAAAACATAAGGCAATGCTAAATTAAACAGTTAAGAATGCGTGTATGTGGTGTGTGTGAGGGGTGTGTGCGTGAGATGGCGTGTGTGTGATGTGTGTATGTGATGTGTGTGTGTGTGAGGGGGTGTATGTTGGTAGGTGTAGGGGTCAGTGTGCGTCCAATAGGACTCAACTAATTGGTAACAATATTTTTTCAGTATTAAAATAATCAAGTGTCACTAGCCAATTTTTAACCTTTTCTTTGCAGGAATACCTTGAACAGTTTAGGATGGAAAGGAGTTTTTCGGCTCTTTTGTATAAGAAAGGGCCTCGATCAGAAGGTGCTCGCTGTGCAAAAAGGGTCTTTCTTATTTTTGCGGTCCAAGAGTGAAAACGTTTTGACCTTGTTGGATTCTGCACGGTGGTAGGGGCCATTTTGTGGAAGCGCAAAATAGTCGAGCTTATATAAAGCTGCCTTACTGTAAGAAGTTTACAGTCACTGTACAGGGCTCTCGTAGGGTAGCGGAATGGCTTTCGGTATCCCACCTTCAGGATGGAGCGCTGTGCACGTTCGGCTTTGATTAGGTAAGTAACCCCAGCAGAACCCCAAAGTACCACGCAATACAGGAGCACTGGGCGGCAAAGTGCCTTGTAGACAAGATCAATAGTACACTTATCTGCGACCGTTCTAAGACGCTTAAATATGTACATAAGCTTCCTTACGCGACCACTAACCACTTTAATATGGTCCTCCCAGGTAAGTCGGTCATCCACAGTTAATCCTAAGTATTTGATGTTCCTGACTTGTTCCAGTGTTGGGCATGCCATACAGGAGCGGTCGGGCATGTAGTTGCAGGTGTGAATTTTAATACACAAAGGATTTGGTGGCGCTGTGCGCTGCGATATGCTGAAGGTCAGGTATTTAGTTTTACTAGCATTTAGGGTTAGCAAGTTATTCTGTAACCATGCCAAGACCTTGTGAAGTCCAAGTTGCGTTACTTTAGCCACCTCGTCCCAGGTATCTGCGTAGAAGACCAGTGCAGTGTCATCAGCAAAGACAAAGGTTTTGGCTTGGGTCACATTTAAGCAACACAGGTCATTAATGTATATTAGAAAGAGCGTGGGCCCGAGTACACTTCCTTGCGGGACACCATATGTGACGTCTGCTAGATCACTACACTGGTCCCCGACACAAACCCTCTGTCGTCTATTGGTTAGGTATGATTTGAACCATTCCAGGATTATTCCTCGCACACCAAGAGACTCCAACTTTTTCAGGAGTATCGGTCGAGACACCGTGTCAAAAGCTTTGGCTAGGTCAAGGAAGACACCAATGCTCTTTTTGCCCGAGTCCAGTTTATCAGCAATGAAGTTCACTAGCTGAGTAGCGGCGTCCTCCGTTGACCTGCCAGAACGAAAACCAAACTGGTTGTCTGCCAGTAAGTTTTCATTCTCCAGGAAAGTCAGAAGTCTCCTGTTCACGACTTTTTCGAGAATTTTTGAGAGCGTGGGTAATAGAGAGATGGGTCTATAATTTGTAGCGTCTTGTGGGTCGCCTGATTTGTAAACAGGGCATACATTTGCAACCTTAAGACTCTCAGGCACAGTTCCCGAGGCCATGCTTAGATTACATAAGTATGTAATAGGACTCGCTAGGGTATGTTTACATCTTATGAGCATTTCATTATTTATATTATCCCATCCTGGCGCGGAACGTCGTTTCAAGTCACCAATAATTTTCAGGATCTCAGCTTCGTCAGTAGGGTTGAAAAATACAGAGTTAAGCGGCGAGTTACTTAATTCCACCTCCTTGGCAAGTTCAGCTTCAGTTTTATTGATATTTTTAAGGATATTTTTTGCTAAATTGTCGCCAACCATTGTAAAGTAGGAATTTACTCTATTCAAGGATTCTGTCGAATTAGCACAAGTACCTAGTAAACTTGTGTTGGGCGTTTTGCTGTTTGTAATATTACAGATTTTCTTTACTGCATCCCAAGTTCCTTTACTATCTCCTTTACTGTTTTCTAATAGGGCTTTATTATGTAGGTCTTTTAGATTCTGAAGGATGTTATTGCAGTAGTTTCTGTATTTTTTGTATGACTCTTTTAGTTCTATGTTGTGTGGTTGTTTACGTGATTTACTGTGTAATGCATCTCTGCGTCTAACACATTTCAACAAATTTGGCGTGATCCAGGATTTTCTTATTATTTTAGAATTTCGAACTACTATCCGTGAGGTGTGCAATGCGATTTTTGAGCCAAAGATGCTAATGAATTTTTGAATAGCATTTGCTGTATCATTAATGTCATATACATCTGACCAGTCGGTTCCTTCCAAATCCTTGGCAAGTTCCATAAAGTTGATTTTATTAATTTGTTTACAATCCACAACGGGTTTAGAGATTTTCTTGTCAATTCCAAGGATAACAGTATCATGGTCAGTGATTCCCGAACTACAGATTACCACCCTTGCTGGAAGACTAGTTTTCATTAATACATGATCCAGGCAAGTACGATCATGAGTC
The DNA here is from genome assembly GCA_947369225.1 of Hofmannophila pseudospretella. Classification (NCBI taxonomy): domain Eukaryota; kingdom Metazoa; phylum Arthropoda; class Insecta; order Lepidoptera; family Oecophoridae; genus Hofmannophila; species Hofmannophila pseudospretella. Next base: position 4,912,374 of record OX376324.1, read on the forward strand.
GGTAAGGTGTGGCCCGGTATGAAACCATAGTGGGACGTTAGCTCTAGATATTTCTCACTTCTTGATTTGTCGATGCTATCGTCTGTAATGTCTATGTTTATATCTCCAGTGATAACTGCCGTACCCCCGGTTATAGATTCCATTGTCTTTTCCAGCGAATTCAAAAATCCCTCAATATCATACTTGGATGGAGATCTATAGATTGATACAATAGTGATTTCGTTGTCAATTTTTAGCAGTAAACAGTTTGCATCATCAAATATAGGTTCAGAGATTTCAACTTGTAGTCCTATTTTGGTGTAGATTATGATGCCATCGTTTTGATTAAGGTACTTGTTTGATTTGTGATATACATAGTTGTCCAAAGAGATTATACTCGAATATTGGTTTAGCCAGCATTCAGTTAATATGATTACATCAGGTAAGAACTTTAGTCTAGTTAAAAACACAGTCAGTTGATCAAAGTTCTTTTGTATACTCCGAATGTTTTGGCTAAGGATGGTTAATTGATGGGCAACTTTTCCCAAAGACATTTTGCAGCCTTCTGGATTAAGGGTGCGGTAGCTTTCAACTAGTTCAGTTGTATCCATTTCATCAAATAGTGTTGGACTATTGAATTTTGTTATAAAATGTGACACGAGTGCTAATGAGGGTATCTATAGTTTGGTATGTGTGTTTTTGCTCATAGTTACTTACCATAGGATAAGTTATAAAGTTATTTAATGACAACTGGCGCACTTTATAGCTGCCTCGCGGGGAAGAAAGTTTATTCAATGGGACACTATACATTATTTGACAATAATGAGTCGAGGTCCTATTCCAAGTCCCGAGCACTAGTATGGTGTATGATGTATGACTGTTGTATGCATGAGTGAGTGTTAGAGAATGAATAGTGTAATTTATGTATTTTGAGTGTACTAAGTATATGAGTGAATGGTATAAAGATCTGATTAATAGCAAGTACAATTTTGAAAAAATTTGTCCGCTTGGTGAATACACATAAGAATTCGAAATGATTATACTTTTAGACCAAATGTCTGTAAAGTTACACATAACAACAGTCTCACCTAAAACTAGTCACTTATTTTTAAGATCATTTAATTGACCTTCACTTTTAACTAAAATATATGGTTCCCCGTGTTTCTTCCTCAGATATACTAGACCATTTGACGTCCAGCAGTACTCATAACCCTCCGTCCTGGCGAAGTCCCTTGCCAAAAATTGCAGCCGTTTTGCTCTAGCGGTTAGATGTTCAGATATGTAGATTGTAGTAGGGGGTCCATTGAGGCCTAGGTTCTTTGAATTTAGTTTCTCTTGTTTGTTTTTGTTGTAGATTCTGGCCGCCTCTAGGAGTTTGAATTTTTGAAGAGTATTGCACAGTTCAACCACCAAGGTAGAATTCTCTTTGTCACCCTTGCGAGATACTCGATAGATGTCACGCACATCATACTGTTGGAGGCTGAGATTTAGAGTTGTAGAGAGAGAAGAAAGCATACCATAGCGGTCATTCAGGTTCTCTGGTTTTTGCTTCGGTACGTTTCTAATTTCTATGCAGGATTTCCTTAAGTTCCGTTCTATGGTTTCGCACTTCTCCTCGAGCCCAGTAATCTGAATATGGATGGTCTTGCGATCCTTTTCCAGTCTGCCAATTTTAGCCTCAATGTCACTGAGCTGGACCGATACATCTCCAATAGACTTCTCGATCTCTGTATTAGTGGTCTGTACAGAAGCGGTTAAAGATTTCAAATCTTTTATGTTTTTATCGAGGGTATCTAGTCTGGAGTTTTGTTGGTTTTGGAACTCGCGAAACATATCCAACATTTCCAAACGGAAGGTTGCAAAGCCATCACTCGGAGATTCATCCTGGATAAAACGTTTATTATGCCCTCTTTGGGTATTCACCGAGACAATAGGATCGATCGCCTGACAGGTCATTTCCGGCGTGGGTGTGGGAAGGTTACTGTTTTTAGCGGTGAGACCATGTTGTGGCGGAGTCCGCATCATTTTATTTGGCATCTTGTTTTCTTCGCGGCGGTTGCACGTTAGTAAAATCCCGCGGCGCGAATCGCACACTAACAACGGCCCCCGGGCGATGTAAACACAGAGACCGCGCGAAGAAAGTCGTAAGCGCCGTGCAAAAAGCGGTGCTTACACGTTTCACTGCACTGCTTACTGCACTGGTTAACTATGATTAAATTTTGAGGTTAAGTTTTAACTTATTTCCAATTTACAGTTTATTTATACACTATTTCGTCGAGAAAAACATCGTCGGCCGATGCAAACATTTTATATCTGTTCTTCATATGGAAACAAGCACTGTATTATCACTTTTTACCACTGAAAACTAACAAACATTGTGGAGCCGACACGAACGTGTTAAGTGCGGAGAGGAAGAGGTCACTGGTACTACTTTGTAAGTATTCATTGAAAGATGTTATCTAGACACACGGAGGGTGTCCGCCAAGTTCGGAAAGAAAAAGTGCGACGACGCACTCAAGAGTGTTATATTATAGGAACCATTTCGAGCCATTTTCGACCCCACTATAACTCAAAATCTATTTGACCTATATATTTGAAATTCTTTTGTCTGTTAATACCCACCCAATTACTCCGAATCCCAAATTTTATAAAAGGAGCTCAAATAGTTCCCGAGATTTGCTTGAAAATTGCCATTTTTAACACTGACTCACTCATCAAAAACATTTACCACTTCCAGTTGACTTAGAAGCTTGAAATTTTTCAAGAGAAGGGTTCCAGAGTTTTGTGTGAAAACGTGCCAAGTTAGGCATTTAGTTTTAAGCAAGCAATATTTTTGTAGGAACGCGCTATGAAAGGACATGGATGACGTAACGTCAGTTGTATGAAAGGGAAAAGGGATCTTCCACCAGGCGGGGTGTTGTGCCTGGTGACCAGATGTGCTGGTCCAACTATGGATGTTTGGAACTCGTATATATACGAAGTCCTAGGAAAATTTCGATAGCGCGTTCTACGCCGATGTGAGTAGGTGTACTGTATCGTAGTGGCGCGCGTCGTGCGTCGCCACATTTTTTATGTTTAAACAATGTTGTGTATTTCTACTAGGTACCTATGCTGAAGGTGGTTCTGTCTATCTGTCTATCTTCTGTCTACCCCCTTGGGGATGGACGTGAGAGTTATGCTATGCTATATATTTCTGTAGATAAGTTTGTAGGAACGTTAATTAAACTTGGCATCCAGTTAGATCTACATTCTTTTTACGGCGAAGCCGACAGACCTATTGGTTCCTTGCACCGAACCTGGCACCTTTTTTCACATTTAAGTTTTTTGATGGGATATTTATGAATATAAAGTTTACGTCAATCATTTTTTAATCTTCTATGTTAAGGTAAACTATAAGAAAATATTTTCAGAATATTACAAGCTTACGAGTATCTATCTTAATAAAATGTACTATTTCTACAATATTAGTACTCTGTGCTACTAACCACTGAACGAATTTCAATAGAACATAGAAAAAAAGCGAAAGATGTGTTTCCAAATATCTATAATATCTAATGGCATAGTTAAGGTTAGTTGCAATTCGTCCTAACTCATTAGAACTACTTGGGACCAACCGAACATATTACAACCGTAAGTGCCCGGGCTAGAACAAATTACTACAATTTATTGCCGTAACCTCTTAATTAGACTTCTATGTTCCGAACATCTAAGGGAATACGAACTGTCAAACGAAAATTGTAGGCTTTGTAAGGTGAAACCTCTTCATGAGGGTACAATTAAGTACAATTTCAACGTTATTACGTAGTAATTACCGAGCGGGATTTGGTCGTGGAAAGGCTTATGTAAACCTAAGCTACGTTATCGATCGTGATGAAACTACCTCATTAGATTAAATAAAGTCATTTTACAAAGTAGGTATTTGTAATGTTTGTAAAGACTAGAAATATTCTACAGTCAAATCTTATTATGGAGAATGGAGGAGAAGGTTATGAGTTATGAGGTGTAATGTTTTTTTAATTTTTTTTTTAAAACGACTAAACCTCATACTCACCTGGTGGTAAGTGACGATGAGGTCGAAAATGGAGCACACGGATTTAGTAAGCACTGGCATTTCTGTAAACACTGCCGAAACACTCAACGCCGAATCAAAACTATTTGACGACAGACTTTACATAGGTCGCTACTCTAGCCAGGCGGATCCTGAAGGGGTTCTACCACCAGCAAATTCCATACACGGAAAAAAGAAAGTGAAATGAAATTTGCTGATTTACTCTTGATAACCCTGACAATATTATGGTAAATCTATTCAGTTACGAGTATACAGGGAATACCGAGAGGCGCTACTAATCTGATTTCTGATTGGAATATTTATGGCAAATTGATCCCTTATTATTATTTAAAGATCTATAAGTGTTTTCCTCGCCTAAATAAGCTGTCTTCATATATAATTTAATTATATTTTTAAGATAAGAGAGAAAACCACAAAGGGTAAATGGGAGCATTGCAGGATAAAATCAGGAGTATAAATTAAACATTATCACCGCCTTGTTACAGTGGATTGTACAATAGAACCCGAGGAGAAAATAAGGAATTAAAAGCGCTGCTTTATGAGCTATTTCTAAGGAACACGCTTGTAAAGGAAAGTCCCAGTCCTATAAAATACAGCGTCGTGTTGTTAATGTTTACTATTAAATCAGAAGTATCGTTGTTAGTGTATTTTCAGGTTGAAAGAAGAGCAACTTCAGACAACGAATCGGTCATCATTTACGTTTTAATATTCATTGTTTTCTGAATAAATATCACTCATTTAAGAATTCTACGTGTTGTATATTATTGTTCTACTCATATTATGTTAGGTATCAATCTTCTCGACAGAATTCCCAATAAGAAGACGTCGCCGTACTCAATTCCAAGACACTGGTAAACGTGTTGCAACATTAAAATGGCGATGGCAGGGCATGGCTAGACGAGGTGATGGCAGGTGCAGTAGAGCCCTTAGGGAATGGTGGTATAGATCAAGGAAGAGGGGAGTTGAACGTCGAGCGGCCAGGTGGGTCGACGATATCATAAAAGTTGCAGGTAAAACTTGGCTGCGGCTTGCACAAGACCGAGAAAAGAAAAAAAAGAGAAGAAGCTTATACTCTGTAGTAAGATGAGAACGGCTGTTGATGATAATGATATATACCAGGTACGATAAGGTAGAATAGAATAGAAAATTCTTTATTCAAAGCAACATAAAAATTCACACACAGAAAAAACACATTTCAAAACTCCAGTTATACTTAACTAAGTTATACTTAACTGGAGTTTTGAAATACTTTAAAATTAGACTTCTAACCTACCAATTAAATTAATTTATTTGCACTAATTTTATTTTTGTTACTGTTTTGTTTTGTTTGCAGTTTTAAGTACGGTACCTATAATATTAAGTGACTACCAAATTATAGCTGTTTCTGGGTCGTTAAAAGCATTACACGGAATTTGGATTTAAAATTAACCTTACTTTAAGTTTGCGAATGGGTCATTGGGTCATTGTGAGAATGTCATTCCAACATTTAGTTGCTAAAAACCTAAAGCTACCGCGGAAAGCTACATATTTGTGAATATAAAAGTTAAATATAAATTAAAAAATTATAGAGTTTAAATAACAAACAATACCACCTAGTTCAACTTTATGGCTGTATTTAGTGCTACTATGGTCAATCCTGTCCTGACGATCAGCATTGACGATAATTATAATGATCATCTATCATCAATCATCAGCGCGGTACTGTATACGCTCTCACATAGGGGTGGGTAATTTTCCCATCAAATAAGCTATGGAAAAATTGAGACTATGCATGCATACACGGTTTGTATGACAATGCGTTAACCGACTTTTGGAAAAATAGTGACAAATTTATGGGTTTTTTTTTTCACAGAATTTTCATGAACCATCTCTACACATACCTAGTGACAGCTACGGGCGACCGACTTCAGAACTTGACCACTAACAGTGTAACACTAAATACAGCATAATGACGGAGGTACGTATAAACTTTCTTTCCATAATTTATGGCAGGTAGAGTATGGGCGTACACGAGTTCGCCCATAAATTGAGCCGAAGTAATAGACTTGTAGACACGACATTAATAGGCAGTTAAAGAAACAAGAAAAGAAATATATACTAGAAATCGACCTTTGTTTTTGCCGCAAATTCCAAAGCAATTCTCGGGCTATTTTTATAAAATGTCTGTATGCGAACATAACTGTACATGTAATTTAGGTCAAATACATATAGGTCTGTGGTTTAACTTTTGTTAAACACATGTACTTATAAGCAATTTTACAGAAAAATGTGTGAAAAAAATTATCACCTGAAAATAAAGTTCTGGATTTTTTACTTAGAAGACGGTCAATATTCAATCAAATTCAAAATGTCTATGTTACGAGTTAATTGTAAGTAGGGAAACCATTGAAGAGGTCAAATTAATTAATTACTTAATATTTATTTAATTATCGAACTTAGGTTATTTTATTACTTAATAATTAATCCAATTTTTATCAGACTCTCTCGGTAAAATTCTCCGTTCAATAAAGAATATGTGTCCAAATCGGATCATCGGTTGTTGACTTATGATGCCACAGACAAACAGACATACTCGTCAAATTTATAAACCCCTTCCTTTTGATCGGGAGCTAATAAAAATTCGGAACTACTCGTGTGAGTGATACGAGTAGTTATGGTGAAAGATTTATATTGACTAAACATTCCGTTGCAGTCGATAGCCTCATTAATGGTCTTAAAAATGCCATGTAAAATAACCTAAATTATGAAGAACATTGCATTATCAAAGACAAAGTCGATTTAATTATCCCATGCTATATAAAGACGCAATTACGTATAATACAAAGGCTATTTTGACCGACACCGCGAGGATCGTTACCTATAATACAAATTGTTGTGAAGTTCTCGCTTTCGCTTTGAAAGTAATCATCGCTTGCAAGAAATACGAGTAGTAGGCAACTGCTGAAGTTTTTATTGGAAATATTTACTAAAATTTAAACAAGTACATAGTTTAACAAGAGTTAAACTATGTACTTTTATGTACTTGTAGGCAGGCGAAGTATCCTCTTCACTTCGCCTGCCTTTCATAAATAAATCTCTCTTTTTGTCTAACTGTACCATCAATAAAGATATTGATGTACCCACAGAAAATATTACAAACTTAGACAAAAAGAGAGATCTCTTCCGGCAAATGCCATAAAGTAATAATTTATTTATGAAAGGTAGACGAAGTGAAGAGGATACTTCGCCTGCCTCGGACTGTCAGACAAAACTTAAATAGTCCCGAGACGATAACACATCTAAGTAGGAAACTTAACTACTTATTCCATACTCATATTTATAGTCACCACTATTAAGCTCCGATACCTACAGTTAACTAACACAGATTTATCACAGCCCATTATAACAAAACCTCTCTCGGTGAAGGCACATATAACGTGCCAGCAGTAAAAAGAGTTAATAGCCATCTCCCAAAACGAAAGCCTTCAGGATTTAAAGGCTCAGCAAAAAATATGAGTCGAATAAAAGAGTACTAATGGGTTTTAGAAGCCATGAGGGAGGGATAATGAAACACAGGTGATATAATAAATGAAAAAATATCATTCGGAAAAAGCTACTCGTATTTACTGTTCATTTTTAAAATCGTTCATTTCGCTGCCAGTAGTTAATATTTCGTTTTCAACCTGATGAAGTTGCCGAGATATTGTAGTGCGTCGGGCATGTTCGCCGCGGCCAGAGTTCCTGATTTCTACGCGATCATGAGATCACGTGTTGCCTCCTTTTGGCAACGTCTCGATGTGTCTCGTAACGAGATTCTCCGTACGCTGAGTGGGTACCTGAACTGTCCCATCCTGAGGCACTGGGATGCAGCGTGATGGGAATCGAAAGTAGATGTATGTACCTTACGTTTTATTTTATATTATTTTATTTTATTTTACATTATTATTTTTATTTCATTGTATAAACTATTTCATTTCATTTCATTTCATTTCGTATGTTTTATAATTTTATAATTTTATTATTATTATTTTGTAAATCAATGGGTTTTATGCCTTAATAAAGAAATTTTATTATTATTATATTATTATATTCAACAATGTCATGCATTTTAAGATTATGAATAACAGACAACGCAGAATAAATTTGCCAACTCTTTCATACCGTGTAGCAATATTGTGTTCCAAGGAATTTTTAATAGGACTTTTACTATGTATATGTAACTTGTAAATAAGGCTGTAACCTACCCAAATAAAATAAAGCTAAAGCGAGGGTTAAATCAATAAGAACTGCACCTCGATCACGATCCTATTGCGATCAAAAGTTTTAAAGAACTGCATTTACCAATAGCATAGTAATACATTGTGTTTTAGTCATCTTTAATTTTGGTAGGAAAAATTCAGGCAGGGTTGTATAAATAAATAAATAAAATGTATTTAATTTGACTATATCTTGCGATTGTGACTGCGATCGATAATTATTGACAGTCCGCGATTACTATTTCTTTTTTTCCCCGCGCCAACAATTTTCGCGCCATTTAGTTGTTTTTTTTTAGTATAAAGTACAGTAGCGTCTTAATTATATACCGCCAAACTGCTTAGCAGTTTATCGGCGGACATCTTGGTCCCTTATTTTATTATAAATAATCATTATATTTTTATACTTTTTGCGCCTTTTTATACTTAATTACATACTAAATAGATAGTCACATAACCTACATCACAACTTATTTCTCCGGATATGTCATCTTAATTGAGTGAGATGGCAATTTTGAAACTCATAACTTAAAGTGAGACAGAGCTATACTTGACAGGAGCTATATCAGTTAACAATTCGACAAAGTTTCGGACATTTCGTAATTCACAGAAAATCAATTTACATTGTCGATGTACCCAAATAGATACAGACTCGAATGTAAAGTGGGTAAGTTCGAGGGGTGCGGAATTTTACTGCGTTATATATATTTAAACAGTCATTCCGGTATTCATCGACTCGGATACGTTACGATCACGGTGAATTGGGATTTCCATATGAACCTTCAGAAAAAAAATACGGTTATTCAAATCTAGAGTGGATTGGTTTTTTGTGAAACTTTCGCATACAGCTTCCTATATGCGATTCCAAAGCAACATTACTTTATTACAAATGCTTTTAGAGTCTAAAATATTATTCTCACCATTGTTAAGCTCACTTAACAATATTTAATTTTATGAATGGTGAGATGAATATTTACAAAGTACAAATAAAAATGAAAGAATGGAAAAAAGAAGAGAAAGAATGAGATGCTGTTTCTTTTCGTACTACTAATCCTACCTTATCCTCATATTCGTCAAAAGTCATTTTATAAGTGGAAATTTATTATTAGCATTTTTTTATCTATGTATTCTAAGTCTATTGTTGTTATGTATTTGTCTGTTAATTTCCCTAATAGAAAATAAAAAAAATAAAAAATGGCTAATTCAAAAAGCTTTTTATTCAATAAATGAATTCCTAACTGGACAATCTATGTAAAATAGTTGTAATTGTTGTAATTAAATTAGATTTATACATGACATTGAATTAGAATAGATATGAATATAACATATATCACTCATAAAATTAAAAGAACCTAAGTATTTATATGAGAAACTTAACAGGAAAACTGTCAACGAGGATTATTGCTTTAGAGATAGAGGTTTCCGTTTTATACTTCCTGTGTATTCCTTAGTGTGCACCCAGGGTTGCTTTAAACACGCTGCCTCCAAAATATGGAACGATCTACCGCCACCTGTCCGTGGTGCATTGACAAAGTCTCGTTCCTTGTTCCAAAAAATGTGTTCGGTTGACAATTCTGGGACGCTGGTGGGACATTGGTCGTGCAAATCAAAAAATTGTTGTGTTTGTTCTGTTTTTGTTAATTTTGTCATTTTGTGTGTTTCAATGTTGTATTATGTCGGGCCATGGCAGAATACCAGCTGACGACGGGGTGTCGTCAGCCATTATGCTGAGTCATGGACCCATTTGCCTTCATATTATAATTTTATTGCATTTTTATTGTATTATATTATATTTGTATTGTACTTAGGGCAAATAAACGTTTTTTCATTTTAATTTTCATTTTTCATTCATATATTTTCACTTGACATATTTACATACTTGTAGTACTAAAGTAGTACGTAATTATTTGTAAATGTTGTTATTATGAACCTTTGACGGGTAATTATATAATATTTACCAATAAACATGAATAAATTTTATTACATATTTTTTCTACTTCTTGAAATCAAAAACGTTCGCAAATTCTCCAACGAAATTCGCTGAAGTATGGGGGATCCTTTAGTCTCGCAACTGACGTGCCAATTAACGGATTGTTGGAAGCCATTAATAATTTCGTAAACGAGCTCAGTGCTAATGAGGAGTAGATTGATGGACTCAACTGTCAATTCTTTAGCTTTGATAGACGAGTTTTGATTATAGCCGATAGACCACGAACATAGAACACACATTTTATACTAAAGAGTAACTAAGGTATTATAGTATTAATATACTTAGGTTAGGTTAGGGACTTGTAATTGGTACCTATTCAATATATTATCAAGAGGTTTACACTCTAGTGACTAATATGAACAATTTTCTACAAAAATAATTTCGATAGAACCAAAATAATCTTTACGATAATATTTAATATCATTCCAGACCGTACACACGTACCTACACCTACGATACACTCGTAGAAATGTGGTGAATATTTATTTTATTTTTATTGGATAAAGAAAACAGACGAGCAAACGGGGCATCCGATGGTAAGTAGTCACCATCGCCCATAGACATCTCACCTCACTGTAATATTATTAGAGGTCGATGGAGTGCTTCATGTGCCGGAATAGATGAAGATTACCGTAGCCACGTAATCAAAATATATCAAAATAACCCTTAATTTCCTTGTTACAGCATAATGTAAAAGTATGTATGTCACAGCTTATGCTGTAACAAGATAAACTCAATTTCTAATTTATTAGGAATTGAGTTTATCTTGTTACAGCATAAGCTGTAAAATTTCGTAATTTTCATGTTATAGGTAGGTTATGGTATGACTTATCGAGGAGCTACCCGGCTACCCATAAAGTCATACATAATAATCTACCTACACCTAATGGGAAAGTTAGAAGGCTTTTTACTTAGCAAGAGTTTCTAAGAAATATACTTTTCCTTAACATAACATAACAGGACACGACGTCGTTAATGAGCTAAGACCATACATAACCTTACTTGATCTAAGCTTACTGGTCCGAAGTTTCAGTTTGGTAGGTGCAAAGTTTGGCCAAGTTTTAATTGATGGACTGGCGGACGGAATTCGTCATTAATAACTTGACGGTCGAGATACTTGATCGATAATAATGGAATATGTCATTTATTATTAATGGTTTACGGGTTGGGGGGGGGGGGGGGGGGGGGGGGGAGTTTTTCACCACAGGTAGGTATACACTAGGCTTTGCTAGGTACAATACAAAATAGGGTGACTTTCTTTGTAAGCAAGAGCTTCACTGTGAATTGCGATTACAAAGCGTCCCACTACCCGCCACCACTGTCCTGTGGAAGTTTACGTCTTCACTTAATTGAAATGTTCTGTAACATTTTCATCCCCATTTATCTGGATAATTTTAGACACCTTCTTTCTCTGACTTAATTTTTTTTAATTATAATTTGTCTCATACGTATCATTCATATAAGATTCTCTGCATAGCGAAATGTAAAGCTTAGGTTTTCATACAATAACGTAAATTTTATTATTATTTTGTTACTATTTGATTTAGTCAACCGTAGTGTTGATATTCCCCGCTTATCGTTTTTGCTACACACATAGGAGGCTAAATGATAAAGGTTGGAAAATATAAGCAACTTTCAGGTTCAAACCCTATTTATTTCCTAACTAGCTTCAGTACAGTTTCGGCTCAGCGTTGATGAGTTAGTCAGTCAGTTAATCAGGTTATCTCTTTATTATATTATATATAAGTAATACATATAGCAAAAACAGCGAGTTAAAAATTTAAAAACGTAAAATAATTTACTTTAAAGACGTATCTCGATGCCATTTCTAAAATCACAATTTTCTTTGATATCTTATTTGTACTGAAGCTAGAATTTCAGCCAGCAAATCCGGACCACTGTCGTAAGTAAATAGTTTTCAACTTAAATAACAAAAGATACAAATGGATTTCGTTTCGATATAGAAAGTATAAAGATCCGCACTGAATTTCACACTACGTGTTACTTATTTTATCTGAAAAATTGACATTTCGTAGCAGCTTTGTTGGTTACACGTAGTTGGGAAAAGTGTCGTATTTTCTTGACAATTTCTTGATAACGTTGAAGCTCCTATTATGTGTTGCAGCAAAAGTCAGCTAAAGCTAATAAAATAGAGTGCATCCGACACCCGATCTAGGTGACCTAAAAATCTAAAATACACTAGACACCTCCAAAAACATTGTTTCATTTTAGAATAGCTAAATCAGATAATTGTAAATCGGGTCACAACAGCTGAAATCACGACCGAGATTACTCCGACAAGAGTGTAGGGACCAAGAAGAAGAAGAAATGAGACAAGGGAGTCATCGGTATATCAGTAAGCATGTACTAATAGATGACGACTGCAATTAATATTCAATCTCAGATATGATCTACATATATTTGAATCTTTGTTTACCTAGTCCACACAAATATCTATTTTAGTTACATCTATCTACTTGGATGAAAGAAAAAATAGCCTCCCTCGGGCGCGCGTTTGTTTTTTCATGTCTATTTAGAAAACTATGTAAAGGATCTATGTATGGTTAATACTTGCGGTTGTTGGTACTTAGTGAAACTTGTAGTACATGATTATACTTAAATAATTAACCCGTGAAACAGTATATTATTTAAGTCTAATCATGATCTATGTATATTTGGAAAACATTCCAAAGGAGTTCGTTTTTTATATTCTAACTGCCTATGTACCTATATTTTGAAGGTTTTATCCATTTAATAAAGTAGTTTTCAAACAAGATTTCTGCTATAAACCATAAATGTGGTGACAACATTACATAAATTAGTAGGAAAATTTTGTTCTAATAACACATATATTAATTTACTTAGAGGAAAGTTAGTTTTAATTAGATTTTAGGTAGTTAGACTATCTCTAATCTCCAATACTGAATCACAAAAATATATCGTACAATCACTGTGAATTTACATTAATGAATGAACCAAGTAAGTAAACATTTTACAATGCATCATTTTAACGCTTGACATGTCTCGCCAATGTATATTTTGTTAAGTGTATATTTCGAGGTAATCATTATTTATTTATACAAATTGTCAAATTTATAAGTAATAACCTTAAAATATAATATAAACATATTATATGTGTCCAAATCCTAATATAATATAATAAAATCCTTAATCTAATAAACAGCCCCGAGTCTCACCCGGCGGGAAGGTGCTCATCACGCTGGCAGCGTTTCCACGCTGAATAGCCAGCGAGATGCGCTGCACCAGGTACGACTCGGCGCGGGGGTCACCTGAGCGCTCTCTCAGTCGTCGGCCCAAACGTCGGACAAAATCCTTGGCCTCCGTGCACCATACGCCCGTGGTCTCCACAGCGAGTGGAACGAATACAATTAGTAAACGGAGTTTTCAATTTCGCTATACGATTACATAAGTATCAAGAAATATAATAGAGCTAATGGTGTAAATTATTTTGCGATAACTTCGCTCTATAACAAACCGAAATAATCTGTCTGCGCTTTACTGCAAACGACCGGTTTTGTGGTGCAATATAATGTCTTATAAAAATCGGTTTTACAACTTCACTTTATCGCATTCGTAAAATAGCGGAATAGATGCTTTCCTGCCGGGACTCGAGGGATGTGTAGACTGGGAGACGGACCGATGATTTCGGCCTTAAAAGGAACATGATTATATTACTCTCAAAGTTACTTGGTTTGTTGGGTTCGAAACCGTGCAGTGCCATGTACCAATGAGTTTTTCGTATTTTTCGAAGACTTACGTACATTTACCGACTGCTCTAACATCGTGAGGAAACCTGCACACTGAGATGACCAGTGTGTAAAATGGGGTAGGCACAAAAGATCCTCAAGGGTCGAAGTGCCGCTGGGTTATTCCCGGCCCCCATCATAAGATAAGATAAGATACTTGGTTTGTAGTTGGTCTTCCCATAGGCTCTGCCTACCTATAACTAGCAACTAACCTTCAGATGAAGTCTGTTGCCAAATAACTCTATGATGAGCTAAGCTCTATTAATTTAGTTAGCGAATTAATTTCTGGTAATTATAGGCGTCGACAGACAATTACAATCAGGCGGTTCGGTTCCTCTATTTGTCTATGAAATGCCTTCGATGTGGTCCAAGTGAAAAATAAATTATTTTAGTTCTGTACAAAGAACTAGGAACGAAGATACTTCTAGGAAATATTTTATGTTACAAATAATAGATTGAACATGACTGAACTAACTGTTCATTTCCTCTGCCCGGAGGTTACATGGAAGAGATCGCTTTTAGCGATAAGGCCGCCTAAATTGTACTTCATTATTTCCTTTTCTATCTTTTGTTTGTTGTTTTCTATTTGTGCAATAAAGTGTATTTTACTTTACTTTACTGAACTCCCGTGCTAGTGCAATTGCGTAGAACATCTTACTTACGACCCGTAAAAGGGACATACGTCGAGATGTCGTAAAATTTCTCTAAGATGCATCTTTGCGAGAAAATTTTGTTACTAGCGTGTTCTTTGTCTATAGATACTTATGTTCAGCGGAAAACACATCCAGCTACAATCTGTGGAACCCTGTAGTAATACGGTTTTGTTAGGATTTCTTGATATTCGTATGAACGTGTCAAGTAAAGCTACAAAGCATCAAAGTATAACCTTGATGTGTTGGCCATTGTATAGTGTTGGTCATTGTATAGTGTTGGTCATTGTATAGTGTTGGTCATTGTATAGTGTTGGATTTTTTTGCTAAACCTTTGGGGATGGTTCCACTCTGGGAATGGAC
The DNA here is from genome assembly GCA_947369225.1 of Hofmannophila pseudospretella. Lineage (NCBI taxonomy): Eukaryota > Metazoa > Arthropoda > Insecta > Lepidoptera > Oecophoridae > Hofmannophila > Hofmannophila pseudospretella. The sequence goes on from OX376324.1 coordinate 4,927,424, forward strand.
ACTGTCGTTGAATATATATCGAAGAGTTACCTATAGGCAGATTCAACTTTAATTTAGGAGATGGAAAATACTTTCGAAGACTACGGAAGCTGAAATCTGAAAAAACTCTAGGTAACCTTTATGCAAGGCGGTTGAAGACTACTTTCAACAACCAGAAAACTTTATTTATTTAAGAGACTTCATGAGAAAGTCTGGCACCTGGTGTCGTGACTGTCATAAAAATAATTTGATATAAATAGGTAGGCAGTGAACTATTTACATTTATTCCTACGTATGTACCTGGTGTTCGCCTCAACTCTCGGTGCGCTATCATCCGTAAAAAAAAGATATTTTTTATTATTATTTTATCCTTTTTATACAGCATGTTTTTTAATTTAAAGCATAACGTTTTTATATCAATACTTTTTTATTTACAGCTTAATATTTTCCCGGAATGGGTTTTCTTTGATTATGCAATACTTACGAGTATATGCAGTCTGTTACGGTATAAAAAGAAAATTTGAACTTTATGGTTATGGTCCTAGCTTAGAGGAAAAAGCTTCAAGCTCGCGCTGACAGCAATAATCTTTCCTTTATTAAGGCTGCGGTCTAGGCTACACCAATGGACAATACGTTTCCTTTGATCGGGCTTACGTTTTAATAAAATCATGTCTTTCATTATTTCTTTTTCATTGGAACTGACAAGTCTTTCAGCAAGCTATTAGAGACTAAATATAGTTCAGGCAGGATTTCCACGACCTTCGCGGCATAGCACTGCTGCAATGCGGCTCAGTAGAAATCACGCTAGCATTGTTTATTCCATTACTGCAATCTCACCGACGGCGTCTCCGTTTTAGTGATGTGAATAGCTTAGATTTTTTTAGATGTTTGCGAATGCGAATGCCAAAGTAGTTGCCTATGAATCGATAGGTAGTTAATATTTCAATGTTCATCGGTAAGATGTTTTGTATATTATGTATTGTATTTTTAAAGATGTTTATTATTTCTTTTATAGTTATGGCATATATGTACTTATATGTTATATGCATATTTATTATAGTTGTCTTTATATATTGTATTTATTTTTATTTGACGTACACACTATGTCTGTCTACCTCTAAATTATAACGCATCTTTCACTTTCGCGGGTTTGCTAGAAGAAATCTCTTTTAGAGATAAGTTCACCCTTTGTACAGTGGCTCATTTTAATTGTTTTTATTAAGTCTATTGTGGTACAATAAAGTGTAAATATGTTTATCTCCGAATAGTAGTAGTTTTGAACTACGAGTAAGTATTGTTATCGAATTAGAGATACTTCCTTAATTTTCTGCTGGGATACCAGTCAAGGAAAGTGGAATATTAAACGATATCGATACCGAAGATAATATTTCATGAACAGCATCTATAACAACTTTTATATACAAAATATTCTATACGTATAATGTTTTTAAGGTAATTCGCGTAGGTTGTTCCTAGATGGCTAGAAACATGGGTTTTGCCGATGGTATCACGACTCCACTGTTCGTCGGCTGCTTTTTGAATGTCGTCGGACCATTGACCATTACGCTCTCGGTCTGCCAGGTGTTCGGCTTCCAGGGTCACCACTCAGTCATCACTCAGCTCCATCTGTCATCTTGACATCTCATTAGGTGCCCGGCCCACTGCCCCTTAAGGCGGGCTACACGGTTTCCGATATCAGTAACACCGGTTTTCCTCCTGATGGTCTCGTTCCAGATGCGGTTTCAAAGCGAAATCCGCAGCATTGCTCTCTCTCTCTCTCTCTATTGCTCTATGTGTGACCTTAACCTATTTTTTTCTTTTTTGTAGGAAATCTTACAGCTTATAAAATTTTACATAATAAATGCTCTTTAAGTATTTGTATGAAAAAAGGACGGAAAGGAGAATAATATTAGCATAATTTATAATACATATATAACGTCACGGTGTTCTCTGTGAGTATCCAGGTTTCGCATCCGTAAGTATGTCATTTTCGGCAATATGCAATGGCCAAATCAGGGACGGGTCCAGAAAGGCCTTTAAGGGAATCGGTTATTTTCTAAAATCGGAAAACAGTAAGCACTAAAGAAATGTTAAAAATTTTTTTTTTCTTTCTTTCCAAATACTTAAAACCCCTTTTAAATATTACATACATAAACTCACGTCTACAACACAAAATATAATCGATATTTGTGTCCAAAATCCCCGAGGGGGTAGACAGAGGAACCAACGATAGGTAGTTCCCACTTTTCGCCTTAAGTTTTGGTGGACAAACGTGATAGGCGTGATAAATAGTATCCACAAAATCCCTTAATCGCCTTGTACGACACCCACGGGAAGAGTTGGGGTAGTGCTATTCTTTATGGTCGGCACGACACCATTTAAAAATTAATTTTACTTTTATTAATTTAACACCCAGAGCTCTTTTTGAGGGGCATTGATCCGCCATTGAAACAAATGTTCGCCTCTTGAGATTTTAAGCGTAAGGGTACGAAGATGAGTACCTAATTATTACTAATTAAGCTCTTGATAATGAAGTAACAGTTGAAAATATGAATACTCACCATTGTTTAGAATTGTCTAGACACATGGAGGAGTGTAATATGTAGGTAGTTATTATTTGCATGTACCGACAATTGGGTAAAATGTCAGTTAATAAATCGGCTGCCTACAATACGGTTATTTGATTGCTCGCTCCCGAATTCCCTGAAATAGTTAGGGATATTGCAGTAGATGAATGGATTATGAACAATCACAATGAGTAAATCATAAGATCTGTTATACATAAACAAACACAATATAAAAGCTGATAAAAGTGGACGATGACATTTGACAGTCCAGTGTTATCCTGTCAATGAACTCAATATTTTGTTGTGAAAGACTTTTGGGAATACCGAACTTAGATCGAGTTTAGATTTGTCAAGTTGATTCTTTTATTATTTCGATAGTATCTTTTTCTTTGAATAGCTTTTTATAGTGAAGTTTCTGTACGTATTATTATTAGTTATTCTGTGGTCAGGTATGCCAACCTTCATCTTATGTTGCAGGCTAGGTAGCCACAGCCAGCCGCTGAAATCTCGTTTGTATTTCTGTTCGATAATAATCTCGTGAGATTGACTCCAGGTCTCGATATTTCGAAATCACGAGGATCGAAATTGCATTCTCTAATCACGCAGGTTTAACGTCTACACAGAAAACAGAATAAGATACGGACTTCATACCTGAATACCTAAAAATATATTTCCTTGACCCAAATTCGAATATCAACTTTAATGGTAGAATTATTTTTAAAGGGGTCTCATTCAAGGGAGTCGATAAAAAAATCTTTTAGTACCCCACCGAGCCTATCGTTGTTCAGAGCTCGTCAAGTATCTAGCTGATTTTTATTTTCATAGAGAAACAACGACGTAAGGTAAGCGTCCGTCAAAGTTGTTACCAGGTCCATCCCATGAACGGTATTATCTAGGAACTTGAAAATTTGCTAAAGCATTGGTCATATCCTCCATTTCAACAACAAATAAGTACTTAAACTTGATCTTGATAAACTGTAATCGTTTTTAAGTTATGAGCAAAATCAATAAAAGTTTTTTCAATTATAAATTATCCTTATAAATAGTATGGATCCGTAAAGATATGGCGTAGCACGACTCGCACTTGGCCGGTTTTTTCTATACTCATACTCATTTATTAAAAACCATCTGGACACCATGAACTCTTAGTTCCGTCATGCTTTTACAATAAATTTAAAATTCAAACACAATTCATGTTAACTATAAACATAACTGGACAGGAGCGAACAGACCAGCCGACTTACATATATAAAATTGGCTAAAAAATTAAGATTGTAGCAGCTGTAAAGGGGCTTTGTCATTTATCTAAATTAATAAATAATAAAATTAATATATCTGCTATAAAGGGGCATTGTCGTACAAATAATAATAATAATAAATTATAGCTGCTGCTATTGTAGAGTTTAAACAAACCACACGTATTTTCCATCGTGTATACCTTGAGCTTTCTCTAAGATTATTAAAGTGGTTTTGCCATCCGAGTAACCTTGCAACACAAGCTGTTGCTTATGAGTCTTCTTCTTCTTCAATTTAAGAGCTATGCTCTTGTCGGTGTAGTAAACGCCACTGTGTCCTGTCTAGGGCCCTTTCCTTGACCTCCTTATACGACGCAACGCCAGCCTTCTCTTTGATTTGATCGAAGTAGCTTATCCTCGGTCTTCCTCTTCCCCGCTTGCCTTCAACTTTTCCTTCTATAAGGTTTCTTATGTATTCGTCGTGTCGTATAAGGTGGCCCACCATATTTCCCCTTCTACTTATGAGTACCTATGTAATATTATCTTAGGACTAATTTATATTCTAGAAACATTAAACAATACTTAGACGATTTATGTAGACACTTTGAAAACCACTCGAATTCGGTAGTAAGTTTTGGTCGTGACTTTCAATACTGTAATGTAATGAATTTGTATGTAAGATACGTCTTTGTGTTTAACAAAGAGGGTGTGTGCTTATGACCACACGATAGAAGTGAAAACGTACAAAAAAAAACACGCAAAGCACGAATTGATAATAATAAAAACGTAATTCTTGTAACGATGCACTCCTTGTTCGACAGTAAACGTGGCTGATGACAGCTGATGACGACTAGAGCCAAGTATACGTGATTCAGCGTCACCGACCCGAGCGCGCTTGATGTCGAATGGAGCCGAGTATACCCGATTCAGCATCACCGACTCGAGCGTGACGGTTCAGTTTGGTTCACTGTTCAGAAAGAACGCAAGGTGCGCCTAAAGAAGTGTTCACTCAAAAAAAATACTTACAAAAAAACACTACTAACTTGATTCATTGTCTACATCACTACTGCTAACCTTGAGGTATCAAGTTTATTAACTCGAGCAACGGCAACCGGTAATGTCGAGTTATAAAGCCTAGTGTTTATTTATGGCAGCTTGGGCAGCTTAACTGCCATCGGAAAGTTACGTAAGCAATTCTAAGAGACGTTTAACTGCCCTGGAAAAGTAAAAGTTACTCCAACAGAGGTCTTACAAAACCGAACGTGATGACGTCAACGCGTTATCAACCTAATTTAACCCAACACAGGTAACTAGAATTGTTTAATAAGAGGTACTATTGTTGTGTGATTCATTTGATTGAGGCATAAGAATTCATAAGTTTACTCGTATACAGGTTGGAAAGTTTCGGCGGGGCACCCAGGGCAGCTACCAGATCCGTTGGGCCTACGAGAAAATGGTCTTAGGAGAACTTCCCTAACATTTGGAGCTATTTAAAAATGCATTCACAGATTTTAGAAAAAAGGTACAGTTAGCGAGAAAAGTGCCATTTTCCAAAAAAAAAATTTTGGCGCCATTAGATTGTATTTCGTGTCAGGAACAAAAGACTATGGGGTCAACCGAGGGTCGAGTACTAGAAATCTCAGAAGTTGCAAAATACTGTTCATTTAAACGAAACTGAATGTTGACGGCATCGACTTTATTTACTTACGTGATTCGAACTGTTTAATAAGAGGTAATACGGTTATGTAATTGATTTGTTATGCTGTTTGTAAAGCATAGATAATAACCTCGCGGTTAACTTAGAGCGTGCGCCGGATGTAGGCACTCGAACTGTTAACGCCATATATCGTTATTTTTAAATTACACTATACACATTTGTACTTATCTAATATTCATAAAAAGGTGGAGGGGTGGAGACCTTGGGCCCGTGGGGGCCTGGAGCCCACTGCCTCTACGGGGAAATAGCCAAGCACCTCGTAGAGACATCCCGCGACCAGAAGGCTGGCCTCTACTTTGCTCAGCGTATAAGCCTCGCTATACAGCGGGGCAACGCCGCCAGCCTCCTCGGGACACTCCCTGCAGGGAGCGACCTAGGCCAGGTATTTTATTTGTAAAATGGTTAGGTATTTTGTAATTTTAGCTTAAGCATTTATTTTAGTGATATTTTAGTATTATTTTATTTTGAGTAATCAACCCGTTAATGAATATTCATATAATTATACCTGTTCCTTTCCTACCTATCACCTAAGAGACAAGACCGAAAGAATACGCGCATCGTGATGACGTCACAATGTCATCTGCCAATCAAACTCACTCGTGAAATGACTTCTGTCGCAACGGTCACGCAAAACAAACGCTCCTCGGAATTGATTAATTTCCACGCTAATTACTCTATTTTTGTAAACGTGCTCAACCCTTCAAACTTTGGTGAAAACCAGAAGAAACCAGCCGCCTGGAGATCAGATCCAGAATCTTCCCAAGTAAGTCTTGTCTCATCTCCTTCTAACTTTCTGCCGCAATTTTTTCCACCACGTACATCGACTCGTCCGAGTCGCTCTCGATACACATTGCTTTTGTTATCGTGTTCTTTCGCTGATATTTTAACTTCATAACGAGCAATGGATATTCACCGTCCGCGTCACGCAGCGGAGGCTCTTAGGCTAGGACTACGCAACGACGGTTCCAGTATCGGTCGGTTCCATGGTACCGTAGCTTCATATAAACTCAAACAAAAATGCGTTGTCAACGATGTACCGCCAGCGCGGGGCTTGAGCGCAACACATGAGTTTGAATGCAGTCGACTACACGGCCGGTAACGGTTCCTAAACCGAACCGTCGCTGGAACCGTCGTAGGTAGTTCCAGCCTTAACCCTAAAACCGCGTCGTCTCATCCCCATCCCACAGGACAAACGAGTCTCTCTGGGTCGTTCACTGGTCTGTTCTACCTACAGAAATAAATCAAGAAAGAACGGTGATGTGGGCGGGGCATCCGTCTCTCAATCTTGCAATATACTGCAAGATTTTATTCAACGCTTTCGATGCGTACCGATTAGAGTGGCTGTGCTAAAATGCCTTATTTCGCGGTTTGCAACTGTAACAGATACGACAGTGAAACGATAAAAAGGAGGTATTCGTAATCACGTCACTTTGGGGGCGTGGTTTATGAAAAATTTGACACGCGCGATTCCTAAGTATAGCAGCTCGCCCGCGTCAACGTTCTATCTTGATTTATTTCTGTGCTTCTACCAATAGACCAAGTAGAGAAAAAAAATATCGCTTTGTAAACAGTAGCTCTCTATACTTCATTTTTTTAGCATTAGACAGAAGCAAGTTTTAGGTATTTTATCGAGCACGTTATAAATATGATGCAAAAATTTCAATTAAGGTCGCTAATAATTACATATTTTTGCGTAAACACCTCACCATCAATGTCTGGCTATTTAAGTAATTAATACGTTACTTTTATACGTATTTCTCAATTTTGAAACGTTATGGGTCTAATGATAATAAAAACAACAATCGTCTTCAAAAACTTACTCTATAAAAGACCTAAAGAAACCTAAACGTAAAACCACGTTTTAGTAGTATAATACGGCTAAATTAATAATGTCGTGTCACTTGTCAAATGTTTAGCACGTTGCACGTAGTATGCGCTAACCCATTACCATCATTTTACTTTGCATAAACATCACCTCAGGTTTGCGATTACTGCTTCTTTGCTATATATACTCGTATATATAGCTAAGTTTAAAGTTGTCGTACTAAGTATATGCTTGATTCCAATAACATGAAAAGTGTAACATCATCTGTAGCTGTAAAGTGAAGGAGAAACTAAGAAAGTTTTTGAATCTTTGAATTAAATGCAATATCGGTGAATTTTACAAGTAAAGCATCAAAGGCATCAATAGCAATACACATAATGACATCTAAACAAGACGTAAATTACGCTTTAGCAAATGACGTGACAACTTAAAATCGACCAATCACTGAAGTTCATTATCACGCGATGTGAGTCTAATGGTCAATTCGTCTTTTCTACCTATCAATCAGGTGTGCGAATAGTATAACCCACCAATCACTGCTAATTATTATTATTTTAATCGCAGTGATTGGTCAACTCGTCTATGATTTCTACCAATCAGATGCCAGATAGTTACCGAGCACGCTGATGGTGCTGAATGCGCGCAAGTTCCTCCTGCTGTCGCTGCAGCCAGTGCACTGCTGCCTGGTACCTGATGGTGAAATAAAATACATTGTTTCAACATAAATACAGAATTGGAAAACTGTTATATTAATTTGGTAACAGAATATTAATTCAGTAGATAACTATACTGATACTTTTAAATATTTGTTATAGAGGACTTTTAGAAAGGTATATAGTTTTTAGATGAAGTATAGGCTGATACATGTTTGAAACGCAAAGTCAAATTTCAAACCCCTTAGGAAATACAAGCTTAATCATAATACTCTAGTAGGTAGCTAATATAGATTTAGAATGTACGTAGAATTTACGTAGAAAAAAAAATGTCTATGGTAGATGAGCTGGGTAGTAACAACAATTTATAATACAGACTAGCTAGATACTTTAGCCATTTCTAAATTACACGAAAGCATCAGGAGGCCAATTCTCAAAACCGGGATATAATATCGAAACTCGATAAATATCCCGTCTCACATGTCGATTATAAATATCACGTAAAATATCGATCGATAAGGACCACTCGTTGCATGTCGATCGCTGGGACTCGATAAATATCGAAATTGATAATTATTATTAGATTTAAGCGGATACCTATAGCGAAAGTAGCGCCACTCCAGAAAAAAAGTCATTCCTGAATTAAGACATTTATCAAAAAAGTGGACATCAGAATTGTTCCACAGATAAAGAAGTATGTACTAATAATGGTTTTGTATTCTCATAGTGAAATAATAAGAAGTACAAAGCGAAAGTGCTATAAGTGGCCACTACACATTCGCTTTCCACTTCTTATTGTTTCACTATGAGAATACAAAACCATTATTAGTACATTCTTCTTCATCTATGGAATTATTCTGACGTCCGCCATTTTGATAAATGTTTTAATTCAGGAGAAATGATTTTTCTTTCTGGAGTGGCGCCATTTTCGCTAGGGGTTGAGCATTAACGGGTGTTACTCACTTTATAATTATCGCGGAGGTTGCTCCGACCTTTCCGTGAAGGTGATAATACGAGAATAGCAAATAATCCCGTCATTCGATATCCACCATTTTTTTTAAATATTTATCTACTGCGATATTTATATTACCTCGTGAGAATTGGCCTCCCTGACATTAAAAAGCTGAGTACGTGTAGACTAGACACTAATGTTTAGTTATTGATTTTCGACAGACAAAGAATGATAGAAGGAGTTCCTCTACAAAGAAAGGTTATTATGTTTGTTACTAACAATAAGTAATTTCAAGCGACGACGAGCGATATTTTGGGGTAATTAGTAATTTTGAAGAATAACAACACACCATGATCCTATATCCGCGTTGGTACATGGGAGAGACACTGTTCCACCTGTCGAAATTATATCCACTATGGAAATATAACATATACACATCAACTAAAGCTAACCAAAATTTGATGTGAGCTTATTACGCTTCAATAGGTTTTTATTACGTATATGAGAATCTTATTAAATATACGAGTTATTAATTAGACTAATTATCGCCAACATTTTCACATTGTAATTTCGTTTACCTACTAAAATAAGGCCCTTTTAATCGGTTTATGTCAGCGTACTTAACGCTTTTAGGCTAAAACGGAAGTGTCCAATTTGGATCGCTAATTTTGTGATATAAACTCATAAAGTCATCTAACAGAGGGGCGCCAGCTGACGTGTCTATCTGGGATTCGGAGCTCTTTCACGAGAACCACTTTAGAACCGAAATTTCTTTCGACTTAATGCAATTCACTCTAGGGTATGGCCGTAGAAAAGGGGGGAGGAGGGAGGGGACTCATCTCCACTATCAACTCATACAAAAATTGATGCGCTACGTTCCTGCTCTGGGGTGCTATTCTAAGTAGTCCCATTCTGCCTGCATATACCTATATACAGAAATGGGACTATCAGTAGCACCGTATATCACAGTTGAGTCTGGTTAAGCTTTTTAACCGACTGATCTAACGGTGAAGGAAAACATCGTGAGGAAACCTCAAGGCGTGTGAAATCCACCAATCAGCACTGGGCCCGCTCGTTGGATCATGGCCCGTACCCCCCTTGTACAAGGGGAGGCCTGTGCTCCAACAGTGGGGACATTAATAGGCTGATGATGATGATGAAGAAGCTAAATTTTGATATTCAGTAGTGCTCATACAGTCAGCCATCTAATTGTAGTGCTCGCATTTCACAGAAATAAAGGAACATCGGTGAAAAAATATCTATAAATTCTTACAGTTATGTTTCTACAATAAATTAGCCTATAGCATTGCTCAATAAATCCATCCTCACCTTCAACTGCTCCTGTTTGTAATCTGGCTGGTACGGGAGCAGCATCCGGATCTTCCCCCATCGGTTGAAGAACAGAGCTATCGCGCCAATCCACACGATCAGCACCAATACTACTATGCCAATCTCCACCCCTCGTATCTGCGTTCAAATAATACACATTACCATAATTTAATTTCGCTGTAATTAAATCATAACATCCGCGATCTCGGGCGTTACCTCCAATTCCCCGAAGGTGCCGACGTCTAATTCCTTGAATGTAACGTACTCACCGTAGGGAAGGTTGGCGAGGGGTCAGGTGGACCCACCGAAGACCGAGGTGTAGCTCCTGCTAACCCCCCGTCCTGCTGCGGCGACGTCCGCGGGGGCTCTGGACAAATACAATACAACAGTTTTCAGTCCGATATAGAAAATAACGCATAAGGCATTCCTTACATAACATCATTAGGGCTGGTCTGTTCACGACGCCGGCGGCGTTGGCGCCGGTCCGGTTCGCCTGTGGCGCTAGCGCCAGCGTCGTGAACAGATCTCCTAGGGGTTCCATATATAATTGGCGACCGAACTTTGGCCGTGGCCCGACTCGTCCGCGCCGGTGCAGCGCGGGTATCGTTAACAGACCTCCTAGTAGGTTTGCAACCGTGTCTAGCCCCGGTGCAAAACCGTCTCGTGAACACAAGCCTCATTATACAATATTATACATTATAAAGGAGATTAAATTCTTTTCCGCAATTATCTTACTCGGTAATGAAGCCAGCGTTGCCTAAATATGATTATTACTCCGCAATCGAGTTAAAACACAATGTCACGCACAATAGTCTGTAGCTGCTACTATTCTGATATATAAGCCCCAGCCGTAGCAACTCTGTTGTGATAAATTGATAACAATGTTTATTGAATCACTATGGTGATATCGGTATTTAGTAGCTAATGCTATATTGATAAAAATCTTATTTATCTATATAATAATGTTTCATATCACGGTTACCTGGAGCAACGAAGGGAGACTATATTTTCTTTCATCCAAGATTATTATGATTTTCTCAAACATTTTCAATACTTACGCAGATGTTTGTTTTCAATAAATACTTCTAAGTCGTGTTCCTCATTGATAAGGAGCGTGATCTTTCTTTGGAATTGACCACATAGAACGTCTCTCTTGGCAAATCTAATGCAGTGGTTTTCTTTTGCTTTCCCTATTTCTCATATTGGTTTCCTACGATGTTCTCCTTCACCGTTAGAGCAGCCTATACGTACCTAAGTCTTTGTAACCAACGTTCTCATTGGTGTCGAAGGTGGGATTCGTTGTTTGAATAAAAGTGAACTGTATGCTAGTAAGTAGATATTTTATGATAAGAAATTCTTGAGTAATGCAAAACCTGGTAGGTACAAACAACTAGTTATTGTTTTGAGAGAAAACGTTGCACACTTCTTCTTGTGTCCGTAGAGATGACAGCTCCGTCATATTTGAATTTTTGATATTTTGTCCCCCGATACTGCCTCAGGTAGTAGCGGGGGATCGCTTTTAGCGATAAGACCGCCTAGATTGTATTAATCGTTTTGTACGCATTGTATCATACTAATTTTGTGCAATAAAGAGTATTCATTCATTCATTCATTCAGGCCCCTCAAGAGACGTTCGTTTCACGGTCTTCGAAAAAACTAATTTTTTTTTGGTACATGACATTGCATAGTTTCGAACCGTAACCGCGCATTGGTGACCGGCGTTCCTTCAATAAATAGACCCTCTGAAATTGACATAAATAATCAATACAAGTACTAATTTAAGCTAAAATAGCGCGTTCTGTCTGGTAGCGTGAATACGAGTATAAAACACGGAACAAAGATCCAATAAAGTAAATGTCGAAGCCAATTTTAGAAATCGGTCAGAGCACTCGAGAATCGTACTCTTACTTTGTACGGGAGTATATTCTTGAAGCGACGGTGGAATTCTCGTGTCTAAAATGGTCTCGAAAGCGTAAGCGTAAGGACATGAAAATAAAAATTCAGATCTGTAAAGTGAAGTAAAAGTAAAATACACTTTATTGCACAAATAGAAAACAACAAACAAAAGATAGAAAAGGAAATAGTGAAGTACAATTGTAACACTTTATGGTTAGCACGGCTGTCAAAGTTAACGCTTGGAAGACCAAGCGTTAAGACTGACTGCAGACAGTCGCGATTCAATTTTTCAATTCGATTCGTTTCGAACGATTTTTTGGTGAAAAATGTATGGACTGCGATATCCCGTTGTTTAAATCCATGTAAAGACATTGACAAAAAGAAATCACTCTTTTTTATACAATAAAGGGACACGAGAGAGTGAGAATGATGGAGCCAACCACTAAATTCAGGATACACTGGTTGATATTCATGAATATGTTAACAAAATTAAAATCAATCTATGTATTTCCCTTTTATCATCATCGTGTGCCGTCTTCAAATTGAAGTTTGGAGGTCAGTATTTTCCTTGTATGGGTTTTGGGTAAATAATAATGGTATAGAACTATCATTTAGAACAAGAACGCTAAATCAAGTTTTATTAATGATAGTGTATCACCCAGGCCGACATATCGATCGGAGATAAAGAATTAAACATTAGTTACTCTGCTATAGTTGTTAAACTTATGACGGTCGGCATTGGAGTAAATTGAGGCCTTCGTCGATACTGCTATACATACTCATATATAAGTGTTTCTATGTATCTATGTAATGTAATGTAATAACGGGCTGATTTCCGCAACTCGACGTCTTATGCGCCTATTTTGCGTGTGGTGGAAACTACTACTAATCGAGCCACCCCAACTTCGCCAGAAAGTCCAGCAGTCCTTTAATGTCCTGCAGGACTTCGGGTAGTGATACTGGGGTGCCAACGCTTCCCGCCCGGTAGGTGGTCACCTCACTGCACTCCAAAAGCACGTGGGCGACCGTCTCCTCTGCCTCCATGCAAGCTCTACACAAGGGGCAGTCTGTGATGCCTATATTAAAGAGGTGTCTATTAAGTGGACTATGTCCGGTTATTATCCCGGTTACCTTCCGCAATTTGACTCTGCTGAGCCGCAGGAGCTGTCTGGTGAGTCTCCGATCAGCGTTCTATATATAATAACAGAGAAGAAAATAGATTCCGAATTTGATAAGAAGGTTCTAAACGTCAGATAGAAAATGGTAGTTCTAGTAAAAACTACACTTGTTGTAATTTTAGACTGTCTAGAAAACATGAGCATAGCAAGATCAGATCAAACTGGTTTTTGCCATCTCAAACAACGGGTTTTCGACAAAAATCACGAAATAGGCAGAACCCAACGTGATACACTCTAATAATAAAGCGTATGTAAATAAGTAACAAGCTCCAGACAACAAATTCTTCCAGTCTACGAGTTGCTGAAACGTCCCAAATTCCCGTCATCTCTTCTAAAGCTTTGGCGTAGATAGAGATAGCATGTATTTTAATTAAAAATTTATATTTTTATATAAGTAAGTAGGTATTTAATTTTATAGACGTGCTACTGACGGATAGAAAGTTAATCGATATATAGAAAATGAAATAAAAAAATTAATTAAAAGAATACATGGACATATTTATTTCATCTCAAAATATCAAAAAAGTTACAAGATAAGTTAATACAAAATAATTCAATATATGTTAATGCATAGTAAAACAAATAATTGTCTATAATAATAATACAAGCATCGATGTACTAGAATAACACCGTACCATTACCATCACGTCAAGATGCACATGCATCCGGAAGATGCAGGCAAACGAACCGTCTGGAGAGGTGCCAACTTGCACAAATGGAACGTATGAGCACGAGAGCCGTTCAAAACTTATAGAGATTGCGAAAACCAGCTTGGTGTGGTCTTAAATTTATAAAACTCTGAATGTGGAAAATAAAGCGTCGAATATCAGGTAAAGAGATGAAGATGATAAATAAATGAGGCAGCAAAAACGCTATTAATATTTCCATACATTCTTGCTTGCATCTTTGGTTTGCTAAACATGTCCACATTTTATGCATTTTTTGGGGTTCACCAATGGTACTCTTTTACTCATTACTACTCATAACTCATCCTCACTTACTCTTTTATTAATTCTCATTGATGATTTTACTCGGTATCTTATTACCGTATTCAAATGCTGAAATAATATCATTCGATGGCGTGCAAAACTGAGATAGCGATATATCAATGCGATAGCATTGTCCCTGTTTATCACGCCATGTTATCATTTCATCTTTTTGAGAACGGTATAGATACTCTGATCCGTTTAAGTTTTTTTTTTTCATTTAAGATTCAACATTTTTGAAATCTGCATAACTCAGGCCAAAGTCTCTATGTGTACTAGAACAGAAGGCCATAGACCAAGGATTAAAAAAGGTCCTGCACATCACTAAAGAGATCACGTTAGTCTAAAAAATAAAGGCGAGGAGTCATTGAGGGCAGGCGGGCGGAAATGAAACCCGTTTGTTGAACATCACTCTAATCTAAGGCGTATTCATTATGTAGAACTCTAGTAATGGGCAAATAATTTTTAGTCTTCTCGGTTGTGATAATTTGCACGCACACGTATTTAGGACAACTAAAGGGTTATTTTATTGGGATGAGAAAGAATAGGCAGATGGTGAACGAGCCGAACATCATAGGAAAGACGAAAGCGGCTCGACTCCGATGGCTCGGACACATCACTAGGATGGGGGAGGATCGGGCAGTTAAACGAGCGTATGTGGGACGCCCTAACGGACGACGTCCGGTCGGACGTCCCAGATACCGCTGGCGCGATGAAGTGGAGAAGGATCTGCGGGAGCTCCGGGCGCCTGACTGGCTCGAGACTGTCCTGGAGAGAGAGCGATGGCGCTCTTTGGTATCGGAGGCCAAGATCCACTTCGGGTCGCTGCGCCAGCGGAGTAAGTAAGTAAGTAAAGGGTTATTTTGACACTTGTGAAAATTTCCACATTCTTTTCTTAAGGTACAATTTTTCAATGATCTACGGGACTATTTCATGCAATGGACAGATTATGTCCAAATTCCTTATATACTCGTACAGGGTGTAATAAAACCCAGCGCAGTATAACGAACTAGATATCACTAAAACCGTGACATTTTGTATAGAGGTCATTCGAACTCAATAATTATGTTCTAAATGACCTTTTCAGCCTTTCTATTTGACAAACTATATTCTGCTGCACAATAATCTTATTTTATTTCAAGAGGTTCTATGTGCTATTTGACAAAGATAAATACTTATATATTTGCAATGTTAAAATAACTGACAACACTATAATACGAGTACCGAAGCTAAAATTATAAGATACAATTTTTGTTTTGTTTTACATATCTTATCTTATCTAATGATATTTTGTG
Source organism: Hofmannophila pseudospretella (assembly GCA_947369225.1). Lineage (NCBI taxonomy): Eukaryota > Metazoa > Arthropoda > Insecta > Lepidoptera > Oecophoridae > Hofmannophila > Hofmannophila pseudospretella. Next base: position 4,943,036 of record OX376324.1, read on the forward strand.
CCATCCCCATTTTACACACTGATCATCTCAGTGTGCAGGTATCCTCACAATGTTTTCCTTCACCGTTAGAGCAGTCGGTAAATGTACGTAAGTCGATTTGGTTTTGGTACCTACATGGCACTGCACGGTTTCGAACACGGACTCCCGCACGGGAGTCCGGTGTCTTAGCCACTGTGCCACCTTGTTTTGCATATACAAAATTAAATATAAAATTCCCAAAGAGGGAATGCATCGAAATTACAGAACTTGGAAACATACTAACATGTAAATGTAGTGTGGGTGCGTATGTAAATTTAAGCTTAGCAAAAGCTGCTCTAAGTAAATATGAGTTTCTATACTATAATGTAGACGCCTATACAAACAGGTCTAAGTTTAAATTTAAATGAATAGTAAAGTTAACCTGGGTCAATGGACCAGTTATATTGTTATAGTTTAATATTGTTTGTCATTAAAACATTCATGCTTTTAACATACTGCAGTTATTTTGAAACGGAATCGGTCTCAACGAACCCATAGAAATATATGATTAGATTCACATAATATACTGTTTCACAGGTTTTTACTGTATTTTATTAATTACGACCGGTTTCGTTTACACATCTTCAGGTATTTTCAAATAATACCTGAAGATGTGTAAACGAAACCGGTCGTAATTAATAAAATACAGTAAAAACCTGTGAAACAGTATACCATTTGAATCTAATCATGTACTTCAAGTTTCACCAAGTACCAACAACCGCAAGTATTAACCATAGAAATATATTTTTCGATTTTCTAGATTTCTATGGTTTCAGTCAGATTTTGTTTCAAAATCGCTGCAGTGTGCTAAATATGTAATCTTGAGAAATCTAGAATTCAGATTCAGATTATTTACATGGCATGGGTGTGTTTTAAAAATGACAGTATTTTAAATGTGTAAAATATGTAAAATGTAGAACTACTACTATAATAACATACAAGAGTTCTCTTCGATAAGTTTTCACCTATACCTACTTAATACATTGCAAATAGAGTCTTAGTTTTAAAAGGATTTTTAAAGTTCTAAACTATGGGACGTCAGATTTTCAGTATAGTATATAAATTAAATAGACCTTGAATATCTGATATATTTCAATATCAGATATTCAAGGTCTATTTAATTTAGTATTAAATAAAGACGAGGACAAAAAAAGGGATAAAATTTGTCAAAAAAGTTTTAAAGCTTTCCTAGTACCTAATTAACAAAGCGTCGATGATGAGATCGTCGGTGGTCTAGTGGCTAGCACGTCGGAAACCATGCGATGTACCAATGAGTTTTTCGGATTTTTTCGAAGACTTAAGTACATTTACCGACTGCTCTAACTAACGGTGAAGGAAAACATCATGAGAAACCTGCATGTCTGAGGATTTTTTTTTTCTAAACGCTTGTTAAATCCACCAATTAGTACTGGGCCTGCTCGGTGGATCATGGCCCATACCCCCTTGTGCAAGGGAAGGCCTGTGCGCCAACAGTGAGGACATTAATAGGCGGACTTCATTTGCGACCACAGATAATTTTCCAGAGAGTAGGTATATGGCTATACAGCCGCGCATTCCCTTTATACGTGGTCGGCTTTCTTTATATTGAGGCGCCACTTGCTTCGGTCGCATGCATCACCCTCCACAAGGCCCAGGTTCCTTATGTCCCTCTGGACAGTCGTTAGCCATGTTAGAAGACCTTGACGCCAGACGCCATGTCCGTAAAACGCGTCCGAAGCCCTCCTATAACTACACCTTCAACTCTAGTGGACAACTCTACTGCTCTGTTTGTGACCGAGTCTTCAGGACGAAGTTTCTCTTCGCTAGCCACCTACGAGCGCACGCCAGGAGCTAAGCAGGGGTCGCCGTCGACGGATACGTCGTGGAGGACATCATTCAGAGGCCTTCATCTGCCCCTTTTGGTCGTAGCGATGGAAAGGCATTAGCCGCGTAAATAACTCTATGTTCCATATATATTACAACAGGTACTTACTATAGATATGACTATGGTTACGCTCGTATTGAGAGCAGGATGGCAGCCTCACATATTGGATAGCGTAATTTTCCATAATTGTAAACACAATTGGACAATAAGTATGCAAACGAGGCAATACCCTGCTCCGTCCATATTGCCTCGTACAGTCTGCTGCACGACATGATCTTATTATTATTCAGTATACATATATATTATTATAGTACTCTGTGTTATAATGAATCGGCTTCTTGAATGAATGAATACTCTTTATTGCACAAAATTAGTGTGATAAAATGCGTACAAAACGATTAATACAATCTAGACGGTCTTATCGCTAAAAGCGATCTCTTCCAGACAACCTTCGTTGTTTACAATACAATATAATATTTTGTTATTTACACATTAAAATACATTAAAGTTTTTCTATCTATCTATCTAAGCCAATATTACAAAATATAATATGTATTACTTATATAATATTTATTCTAGTTTCAACTCATAGATATTTTCAGGCATTTTCTAAATACTTAAATATTGCTTCAGTCGGGTTTACGGTTCACTTACTTCCAAAAAAATATTTAGTTTAAAATTAGTTTCGGTTTCAAAGATCTTAGACTAACTTCATTGTCAGATGGGAACGGTAATATAATTTAGAAACTGTAACGGATTTTACCATCATGTATGCCGAGGTTCAATAAAGTGACATTGAAAATAATCAGAACATGTGGTAGACTGTACCGCATATGGGTGGTGTGGAATATGATCCTATTTCAGTGTTAACGTCTTATAGGACAAAACAGCTTAGTTACAAAGGAGTACATGAGATAAACGTATTTAGAGATGTTATATGTGGAAAATACCCGTAATATAAGGTTCCTGTTCTATAGAAGCTTCAGGACCTCCATAAAAACCCTATCTTCTACGACTTTAAACTTGGATATTTTGGTCATTGGTCATTGTGTCCATAGACGGTATTCATGCATGCAAGGTGCAAGCTGAATGCAACTTGAGTAGGTACCTAATATTACGGTTTTTTTTTAATTTCAATAACTCACATATTAAAGGTAAACTTGCATGCAAGCTGCAGGTTGCATCTTATGTAGTGAAGTTTTATTTTTGGACCTACGCATGCAAGTAATTTCATGCATGCAGGATGAAGCCGTGGTAAACATGTATCGAACGCAAGTAACTTGCATGCAAATGTGACTCATACCTGCATGCAAGTATTGCAAAGGAATCGCAGATTAATTGCAAAATATGAAAGGGATGAACGCGTGTAGGATGTTTAATAGAGGTGCAATGTGGAATATCTATTCCATTCCGCTAATAGTATTCCCGTCCTAGATTTCCCTACCGGCATAGAATACGAGTATGCTTCCGGTCTAATAATAACCCGAGCATAGTAAGTAATAACAGGAATTGAGAACATGTGGGATCAGGATCAGTTTAGTTATAAGTATATAAGTTACTTTTATTACTTTGTATGGTTAATAGTTCAAGAGCAGACGTACAAGTTTCTTGTGAGAAAAGCAGGATAACGAGTTAAGTTTGACATTATACATGAGCTGCTCTCGAATAAAACTCAAACTAGAAGCGAAAATCGCAGTGAAATTATAGTATCCTAAACGATTTTATGGGGAAGGCAATGACAAACCACCCCATTAAATCTGCCACGAGAGTCGTTCTATGTGATTAATTCCTTAGAATGATCACGACCCTCAGCAATGGGGAACACGACTTTAAAGAAGAAGAAACGATTTTATAAGTATATGCAACTATTACGTAATGATCGCCTTTTTAACACGAGTGCCAGTTTGTAGCATGAGTGATAAAATAGTCACTACGTTCAGTTGAATGAAATACTTATTTTACGACCACGAAATACGTAAATAAATAATAATAGGTACCTACAAACTCATTTGCATTATCCAAACATTGTTTTAAGCAAAGAATTCGTTCAAGAGGTACTTAATAGATAACGCTAATGTCCAATGTTCAATGTCCAGTGTCCTGTATCAGACTGTATCTAATGTCCAGTATCCTGTATCCAATGTCCAGTGTCCTGTATCCAAAATCTAGTGTTCAGTATCCAATGGCAAGTGTCTAATATCATATGTCCACTGTTTATTTAGCATGTCCTAAAATACTTGAATTTGGAGTAAGTATTCTAATTTATAGGGCTATACATAGATATGCTACAGTCTGTCCTCTAGGTGCCGGCTAGCAGGGTTCTAAGACAGTGTGCAAATGAAGTAATAGAAGAACTTGGTAATAGATATTATATTTTTAAGGAACAGAACACAGAAAATAGTAAATGTAGAAAATAGGTAGTAGTAGGAGACAAAAATGAACGGAGACAAAAATACAGAGAGAAAGTGCAAAATACATAAAAAGCTAAGAAATTAATGGAATAATGGAATTTAGAAATGGAATGGGAATATGATTTGAATTTTGAAAATATAGATGAAGAAATGATGATGCCAACTCGAAATGAGGTGAGATAAATGCTAACGATGAGGTTGAAATTGATGGCAAGGAGGTTGATATGGACGATGAAGTCGACATCGTTACAGATAAATAATCAGAAAGGCTTTAAAATAGACTCCTATCTACGTACAAAATACACTTTCCCTTTTAACGTACATAGTAATTATGACTAATGTACCTATCCCTAAAATAATATTTATATAACCCTAATTTATCAGTCTATACGAGTATTATTTAAATGTCTCGTATATTTCCACGCCTGTCAATACCAGACTACAGCGACAGTAATGTACGGTTCAACCTCTACCGTAATATTATTCTGTGTTAACCTAGTTTTTATGCTCTGAATAATAAAAATTAAAGTTTTCGTATCATATACCTATAGGTATATCAGATAAGAGAGTTGTCGATATGTCGATTTAGAAGTATTGAAGTTTTGAAGTCTATTTATATCGTGACTCGTGTCCCGTTTAAAAGCTAGAAGCGCATAACAACACACGGACGGACTAACGGTGGAGCGACAGCAACAGGGTTCTGTTTTCCCCTTCGTAGTAAGGTTCCCTAAAAATATCCAACCATTAGAGTGGTAGTTTTATCACTTTCACATAAGATAATGAACTATAGTCAAGTCCTGACTGAATGCTAAAAAAAAATTTCTGCTCAATCGAATGTACGACCAGGAGCGTAGGTCGACCACCTGCGAAATGGGCAGATGACATAAGAAAGTCTGGTGGAGGAAACTGGATTGGAAAAGCTCAAGGCCGTAGAAAATGGCGTGCATTAGAGGAGACTTACATCCAGCAGTGAGTGGACACCGGTTGAAGAGAGAATCGAATGTACAGTGGAAGACATATCTAGCAATATTCTGTGAAACCCAGTTGCATTAAATATTTGTTGTGATTTCTTCACATTAAATGTCAATAAATCACAACAAAAATAGGTACATACATATTTTTTTAAATATTATTATATATTATTTTTTATTAAATAAGGAGAGCTGACGAGCAAACGTGCCATCTGATGGTAAGTGGTCACCGTCGCCTATAGACATCTCACCTCACTGTATTAATATTAGAGGGTTTTGATCAGCTGCTAACCTTGAGGACTAAGATGGATAAGGTGTCATGTGCCGGAAATTACGCTGGCTCTCTTACCCTTCAAACCGAAACCCAGAAATGCAAGCATCTCTGCTTCACGGCAGAAATAGATAAGAGGTACACTATAAATGTGTCAAATCAGTTATCAGCGACAGAATACCAGTGGTAGTAGTACAGCCTGATGTGTTGGCTACAGTACAAATGTAGGTATATGTAAGTGTAAAGCGAAAACAGGGCAGGCACAACTCCATCACATAAGTTAACTCTATTTTCGTGACCCAGGGGACACCCGCACGCACGTTTGGCACGCAACAGGTGCACTTTAGCTAGGCATGTGTCATAAAGATGGGGATCTAGGGAAATAATATGCTAATACGCTAGCAAAGTAAAACTGATCCTGTGAAATTCGTTCAAAAATGTACCAGCTTAGATTTGAAATCTATCGAAATGTGGTCATAATTATGCTTTTTTGAGTTAGTAGGTACGTGAACCATAATAAAATACAATATAAATGAAGAAATCACTTATTTACGAAACTTACTGAGATAACATTTATTCCTGTAGTTTTTACTTTTCCTGTATTTGTGTACAATAAAGTGTTTCTATCTATCTATCTATACATTAACATCGAAAATCGAAATATTGTCAAAAATAAGGCTCAACTTAAACATAGAAATGTTAATATTTTGAAAACACTTTCAAAAAATCTTTATCTTTTGTTTAGTTTTTCCTTTTTTTCTTTTTAGTTTAAGTCTAGTTTTAGAGTATTTTATATCTGTTGTACTCGTATGTACATACTTTAGTTATGTTCCAATAAATATTTCATTTACATTCAAAAATGTTCGATCCAATTTCTATTAACATACGTAAGTAACCCAACAACGTTTAACTAATTCATTATAGTTAATCGATAGCGTAGTGCCAATGCAGTGAATTCACTGTTATTTAATATTCTGCTGTGAATATACCAAAACTAGGTTACGCTTTGCTCTCGATATGATATTCGCTAGCTCGTCTATGTAGCACGGGCTTTATACATTAGTTCTAGTAAATATAAAATGTACTTATTTACTTTGAAGGACTGACATGAAATTTGTTCGTTATGCAGTGAAAATGTAGCAAGGCGATATGTCAACGCAAGTGATTAACACGTTCCTTGCGATGTGGGCAGTATTTGGACACAAGCGACATCACTTCAGTGCGGCGCATATAATCGCGGTCTCTCGCTCGGTGCGGCAAGGATATTTCTATGTTCCTCAATGAGTGCAAAAAAGACAAATATATTTTCGTAATTGGCTATTGATCTATGACTCAAATATACAACAAAATCAATGGCAAAACAATGTTCACGACGCACAGAAGTGTAATGGTTTGCGTCCAGTGCGGTGTGACAAGTATTTGGGCACACTCTGCCACCTCACGCAGCCCCAGGGTGCAAACGCGCCGAGCCTCAGTCCCGCGTAGTAAAGTGCACAGCACTTACATGCAAAGAGAATTTGTAGATTGTTGTTCAAAAGTTTTTATATTTCAGAAACTAAGGAAACTAGGTATAGGCGGCCGAAGTGTCATATACTACAGTCTATGTACTGTCATTAAGGTCGATAATAATATTAAAACGACGTTAATATTTAAACGATATAACGAAAGTTATATACTTTTGTGAAATTATAAGCTTTCAGAGTCAGTAGGTGTTATGGGCAAATAATACCCCCACCGCACCGTCTAAAACTTGCGAGTGAGAAGTGTAGAGGTCACGTCGCACCGGTTGGAAGTCTCCCAAATAGCTTGCCGCAATGAACGTGTTAATGTGGTAGTATGAATGGGTAAAGTGGAAGTAGGAAGGTAGTTTTAGTACCTAAGGGAAATTGTAGTCATTAAATTCATATTTCAAAACTTTCAAGTCCTAAACTTACTAATGTAGAGTCCCAGTATAAAGACTAACTAAAATTGTAGTAGAGTAGATTTAGACGGTTCGCTCGATCATTGTACTTACCTACTATATGATAATGGTATAGGTATTTAACTCTAAACTAAAATAAAAAACTGGCAAAGTGCGAGTCGGACTTGCGCATCAAGGGATCAGTTCTCAAAAGAAATACCATTTTTTTTCTAAAACACCATAGGTATAAATTAAAACATGGTTTTATTTTTCAATACAACACCGTCTATCAGAACAAACTATTTTATATTTTTAAGCAGTTCCTGAGACAAACAGCTGTGATATACAGTTGGACGGAAGAACGGACACCGAAGTCTCACCATAAGGGTTCCTTTTTTACCGTATGATTTTAGATTTTTAGGGTTCCGTACACCCTAAAAATCTAAAATCATTTTGATCAGACCTTCTCGACAATATACCTACTCTTTCAAATAAAATAAACCGCATCAGAATGGGATTATTTCTGTATTTATGAAGTTCGTATTTTATAGTCACGGAAGATAAAATTTGTCTGCGAAATGGATTTCAACGTAAAGACACGTTAAACCTGAATGTGCAGATTTTATATCGAATAAACTTGACATTAGGGCTCCCGTAAGGATTTATAGATGGTATATATATTAGCGACTTTTACTGTGTACGATAGAATCAGTAAAAGGGCATCCCATCAAAAACATTTCTGTAAAAAGAGGTCAAGTCTCGTGTTGGCCGTTTGGCCATAAAAAGTAGTGAGATCGTAGTGAGATCTCATGTATAGCCAAGTTTGCGGTATTCGTTCGTATTATGAATTTGGCATTTTAATTTTAATCATAGTAAACGAAATACCGTTGATATGTATCAATTTCATTGGGTAATTATTTCTAGAGCCTTATCGTAGAAGGAATAGAGTACTTTTTAACGCAGATTGAAAACACAGGACGATTCATGTTAGTAAATGTTAGAGCATTATTAGAATAGAAAAAAGAAAACTAATATTTTGGTAGAAAAAGAATAATATATAATTTTTATTTATTGCTTACCACCTGGTGAGATAGAGCTCAAATGCTGGTGTTAATAAAAATAAATAAAAGCTTAAAGCCCAATTCCTAAAGTGATAAATTGATTACAACAAAAGTTGTAATAAGACAAAGCTCCTATTTGCGGAAACACTATGGCGTAAGTGCTAAAAGTTTGTTCACACGAATTAAATGGGACTACCGTGTCCGGCCAAGGGCCATGACAAATTGCGAAGAGCTTTTAGTTTGACATGGCGAAAACAGAACGGACAAAACTGTGGTACTCCAACAAATGAATTCAATTAGTGTAATTTTCTTTGTGACAAAAATAGTTTTGGAATGTAAAAATGATGAGTAAAAATTGTAATTAAAAATAAGTATTTGCGTGGAGAGATTTCACAGCTAAAAGAAGAATCAAATCAAAGTCAATAGATGAAGAAAATCCATTACCTTGCTACAGTCTGTCGTCTAGATCCCGGCTAGCAGGGTTCTAGGGCAGTGCGCAGATGAAGTAATAGAAGAACTTGGTAATAAATATTATATTTTAAGGAAAAGAACACAGAAAACAGTAACATAGAAAATAGGTAGTAGTAGGAAATAAAAGTGAACGGGGAGACGTCCGTTCGAGACAAAATACAGAGAAAAAGTGAAAATACAAATAAAACAATGAAATTAATGAAATAATGAAATTTAGAAGTGGAATGGGAACATGATTTTGAATTTAAATGAAGAAATGAAGATGCCAACACGAAATGAGATGAGATAAACGCTAACGATGAGGTTGAAGTTGATGGCAAGGAGGTTGATATGGACGATGAAGTCGACATCGTTACAACCTACGTACTCCAGAAAGCAAAAATAATCAACATTAATACATAAGGAAATAAACGGAGCGAGAAAATGTGTCAATAATATCACACATGTAAGTGCCTTTAAAGCTTCTTAGAGATTTTTTCTATTCTGTTAACTACACAAGTGATATACATATGCGTAGTTAGGTAATAAGATTATTTGTTTTGTGGTAACGCGAACATAGGTTAGTAGTAATGTGTGTGTTATTCAAAACTTTTTACAGACAACCGAAAAAATCTAAAAGCAAACTTCCTGTTGTTTCAATTATGCTTTATCACACCGATAAATATAATGTACACTTTAATAATTAACGAGCTTATCTGAACTTCAGTCAACAACCGATTATCCGCGATTAGCATAAGCTTATCGATCGAGTGTTTCCTACTTAGATTATATAGTTTTTATAATCTAATGTTTCCTAACATATGCAATAACTAGCGTTTAGATATACCTCGTCAAAATTGGAGTGAAAATAGGGATCATGGTAATGGTTGGACAAACAGAGCTAATGGATATGAAATTTGCCTAATTAAATTAACGGTGGTTAGTCTGGTGCATATAGCATCGAGTTAGGATTTACTGTTAATGGTCTAACCAGCATAATTTGAGTGTAGGTAGGGTTACGACCTCGGAGCGTCGGTGGCGTCGTGGCTAGGACGTCGGACTCCCATGCGGGAGGTCTGAGTTCGAAACCAGGCAATGCCATGTACCAGAGTTTTTCGGTTTTTTCGAAAGACTTACGTACATTTACCGACTGCTCTGACGGTGAAGGAAAACATCGTGAGGAAACCTGCATACTGAGATAACCAGTGTGTGAAATGGGGAAGGCAATGGCAAACCATCTCATTAAATCTGCCACGAGAGTCGTTATATTATGTGATTAATTCCTTATAATGATCACTACCCTCAGCAATGAGAAACACGACTTAGAACAGAGGCAAGGTACACAGGAACGATCCAAAAAATTCTTTCAATAAAATTTCAAGTTTAAGATACGAGAACCTAATTGTGTTGCCTGCTGGCTTATCGTATGGTTAGTGGCCAACCTATTTGTCAGAGTTGTTCAGGCCGCCCGTAGGCCTCTGACATGGCTTAACGACTGCTGCCGATCGACAACAACCGGGACCGACTGCTTAACGTGCTTTCCGAGGCACGGAGGAGCTCAGATGAAATATGTCACTAGCGGTCACCTATCCAGGTACCGACCGCGCCAACGTCGCTTAACCTGCACGATCACTTTCGGACCGTGCTCGCAACTAGGCTACGAGCTCCTCCCTTGTGTAAGTAAGTAAGTAATAAAAGTATGTGTGACGTATTATATTGAGAAAATCTCAGACATAGTTATTTACATTTTGTCTCTATGTTACGAATAAAGCGTTCTCGTATATCTATCGCTAACAAAAGACCTATCTTGACTATCGTGTCAAAGACAATGCCTCTACCCTAGAACCTACCCACCATAATATCCGCTGCAACAATTACTTGTTGGTTCTATAGAGTGACTACAAGACACCCTTCAACAGTTCCGCTGTATAACAGTGTTTTGTTTGAAAGCTTATCTGCTGCTCTATTTCTGAATTGTCTTATATCTCATCTTACACGTTTTAATAACTTAATTGGAAATTAAATTACAAATTTTCCTGGCACATAATGAAAAAAATATGGTCATACACCGGACTAAAGTCCAAGATGTGCGAAAGCTAGTTGCGACGCTAAAGTGGTGATGGGCAGGAAACTGGGTTAAACACGGTGATGACCGGTGGACCAGAGCCCTCACTAGTGGTGGTCAAGGTCGGGGAAAAGAGGAGTAGGTCGCCAGCAGCCTGATGGATGATATCACCAGGTCTCATCGAAAACCTAGACGCGAGGATCGGATAGGATGGCACAAAAGAGAGGAGGCTTATACATGAGCTGATAATGATGATAATAGGAATTTAGGATCGCCTGGGGTGGTACCACCCCTCTTATCTATTTCGGCCTGTAGTGGTAGATCCTAAAGTGTAGGATCGCCTGGGGTGGTACCACCCTCTTATCTATTTCGGCCGTGAAGCAGAAATGCTTGCATTTCTATGTTTCGGTTTGAAGGATAAGAGAGCCAGCGTAATTTCCGGCACATGAGGCAATCCATCTTAGTCCTCAAGGTTAGCAGCGCATCAAAAACCCTCCAACATTAATACAGTGAGGTGAGATGTCAATGGGCGATGGTGACCATTTACCATCAGGTTTCCCGTTTGCTCGTCTGCTCTCCTTATTTAATAATAAAAAAATAAGCATTCACGAATTTCACAGTGAACGGAAATCTTACTGGATTATTGCCAACAAGACTTGGTAGTCAGAATTTTCATCGGTACACTAGGTATTTGAATACCCAAATCTTTCCCCTGTCTCCTAGCCACATAAACACACAGTAAGTTCGGTGAAAAAATGACTCACCCAGCGTGCGGAAGACAATGGGCCTGCTTCGGTACTTGTGACCGCCCCAAAGAGCGGCGACAGTGACCTGATACTGGGTATCAGCTTCCAAACCGCTCAGTATGACAGCGTCCGAGTTACCAGCCACCTCCAGCACCACTCTGTAACTAACGAGCAATGAGTCAATTTCGCGGTTTTCTATTGACAAGCTAAAGAAGGAAGGAAGAGGGAAGAATGAAAGTATAGATTACTGAGAAGCTTTTAGAAGTGGAACTATAGAAAGAAGTTCTACTGAAATACTGCCTTTGGCGGTGCTGTGCACCACCGTCAACAAACTACTTCTTTTGTTCTTTGTTTTTTCTACCTTTGTTTCTTTCTTTCTTTATTGTTTGTTTGTATAATTATTTTTTCCTGTAATTGTTATTGAGCAGACGACGATATTCTTGGCGCTCCATTCTCTCTGCCTACCCCGCAAAGGATATAGCGTGAAGTCATGTATGTGTGAACGGTGATCGTCTGATCATAATCAACCCTACCTCGTGAACATGTTTAGTTACATAAGCAATAGTAGATTAATTAGCACCAATATGGCTAACAGAATTATTAATGTTCAACAGATTTAGGAATACGATAAGTTTCAGTATGGAATTATTAATACCATGGATGAAAAAAAATTGTCTCCCTCCCCAAGGAGCGGGCGTTCCTAACTTCATGATTAATATCTATATTATGTAGCAGGTAGATTCGAGTTCAACAACGTCAAAGTTTCGACAAACTCGTGTAATATTCTATCGTCGTTAGAAATAGAAGCAGGAAGTTAAGTAAATGTTCGAACACATAATATGAAAATTCACTTAAATAACTATTATTACTCGTAGGTAAAAAATGCGATGTAAGTATCATAATAAATAACAGCATAAGAACAAAGACAAAAACTAAAACAGTGAACGAAACAAGACACGTATCTTATTCCAAGAATAATGTAATTAGGTATATAGGTACCACAAAACAACACGATAGACGTAACTACAGATGTATGGACTAATGGAAAATGTAATTATGACTCATAATCAGACATAGAACTTTTGGTAGCACGAACGAAAATTTGGTAGTGATTTGTTATCGATAAATGACAATTGTCGATAGTTACTTCGCTCAATAAAGGTACATTTAAAAAAAACTTAAATTTATCTGCTAGAAATACAAAAGTCGTTGCCATAGACAGAGCAAATACAAGTTTCGCTGCATCGAACAGTAGTACCTATCCTTCCTTCAGTTTCATCTTCATTGTTTGCTTTATTTTTATTTATTTTTTCTCTATTTTATACAATAATACCCACATAGCTTCCTGTATTCTAATGTATAATTTAAAAATTAAGTGCCTTCCTTCGTTTCCTAATATTTTACTTCTGTTTATTAATATTTCCGTTATTTATTTATATGTTCCGGTAGTGTATTATTAGGTAGTGATCTCTGGCACTCAGGGGATGCCTGAAAATCAGCGCCGCAGTGCTAAAAGCGCTACGGCAACAGGCTGAGGCAGTCCCCTTTTTCCGGTGCTGCACGCCACGTTCATCAAACTTAGTTACTTTTGCTTATTTATTTATTTTTGTAATATATTAGTTTAATATTATTTTTGTCTTCTGTAGCTAGTAGTTTGTATGTGTGTGACGAAAATAAATAACCTTTCTTTCTTCTCAATAGGTAATACGACTATTCATTATTCTGATAATAATCTCTTTAGATAATGTAATTAAAAAGATGTCATACGTTAAAACAAAATAATTATCTCTCAATGTCAGTTATTGTCAGACCGCTGTCATCATCTAAATTAAATTAAATTGAAGCCATTTATTTAAGGAAAAAAATTGTAGGTCAGTGTATAGAAAATGATTCCTAAAAAAATATTATTATTGGTTTTCAAGAACTGAGTATAAAACTATCGACAATTGTCATTTATCGATAACAAATCACTACAAAATAATCGTTGGTGCTACAACAAATTCTATGTCTGCTCATAATATTCTGGCACATCACCAAGTCAGATATTGTTTGTAAGGTGCTCTGTATCACAAAAATAAATAAATACCAAAATATTGGGTTGTACGAGTACTGTCCTGCACTATCGTCTGAACTGTCAAAGTCACCGCGCCCCGCACCTGCCACACTCTCCACCCGCAGTACAGTTCGGTGCACAATCAATAAGACGAGTGAATTTCGGTATATTTAAAATCAGTTTACTTCTAATTAATTTATGTCGTGACTTTATTATTACAGCATTATTTTATTGTTTTCTGATATACGTCGTTGTATTATAGGCAGATTAAAACAGGCCAAAATGCTGGTAAGGGTGGTAGTGCCCTCGTAGCGTCTGCTCGACTTGGCGGGAGCACTACCGTGCCCCCAGGTTGGAAATTAAGTCAATATTTGCAAGAGATCACCATCGAAACATTTTTTTTCGCCAACTGTACCGCCATGCCAGCGCACAGTGGGAACCCTCCATATAAGAGCATATCGAAAATGGTTATGGTGAAACTCGTAATTTTAAGGAACTGTCGATGGTTTTACCTAGTAGAATAGACCAGCTTATCGGCAGGAAGGCTTTTATATTTTTCAATTTAGTTGAAATTACCTAAAATTATTTTCAAACAAAATGTTCGATAATTTCATGTTTTTCAAACTATGCATGGTGACAGTTCGACGTCAATTTCTGCTCATGTTGCTATAGACACTATAGCAAGATTATATGTTTTTGGAAAGCTCAAGATCTCTAATTTATAATGCTGCAATTAATATTTGACTTTCATTTAGAAATTAAATGTTAAAAAAAAATTCGTGAGTGATGTCATTTTAAACATTTTATTATTTTCAATTGGAGTTTTCTCTGTTGCCGAAGGCTGCCGAAGTTGAGTAAATTATTGCTAAAGGTTCGTAAACTATTCAATATTGAGAAGAAAAAATAAAAACTTGCGCATATTTGCGCCATTTTAATTTAGAGCAAAAAATATTAGACAAGGAAAATTTTCAATATTTGGGAATTAATAAATATTATTTCTTATTCTATGAACTGTTGAGTAATAATGATGAATAAGTATTTTATTTGACAAATGACTAGGTTACGCGCCAAAGAATTAATTTTAAAAAATATTCAAAATAGGTACCCTCTGATAAGAAATTATCTTGCGGTCATCTTTTAACCATTAAAATGATAAAAATATCTGTATTATATATCTATATTGGTTAACTGATAACAATGATGGTTGCATTTATTGTATGGTTGCAATTAATTTAATTAGGTCA
Source organism: Hofmannophila pseudospretella (assembly GCA_947369225.1). Lineage (NCBI taxonomy): Eukaryota > Metazoa > Arthropoda > Insecta > Lepidoptera > Oecophoridae > Hofmannophila > Hofmannophila pseudospretella. The sequence goes on from OX376324.1 coordinate 4,958,090, forward strand.
TTGTGGTTTTGCGCTAGACACTAATTTTGGAGTACTATAAAAAGACCATCCAACTATTGCATTACCATTAAAGTGATTGGATCCTTTGATTCGTCATACAACTTTTACATACATAACATAAACGAAATTACTGTGCAACATGAGTGAATTTGTTTGCAGTAGACGTGACTTGTGTACTTTAATTATTAACGAGAAAACTACTTCTGAAATTGAACAGTATTTAATGGTCAATTTTAATTTATCGGCATCAGAAATTAGTACTGTAGTAAACAGTATTCAAAAAAGTTTGGCTACGCCATGTAGACAACGATGGGCAAACGCACAAAGAAAAAGAGATCGTTTTGAAAATAACAACTGGACTTGGTTGGATGGTGAATTTAAAGTGAAATTGGATTCTTGTGGCACTTCTACTTCTACGTCTGAAGAAACTGCATCGAATACATCTGGAGATCGTGGCAGGCCCACGAAACCATATGAAGCATGTTCTGAATCCACGAAGAAACGCAAAAACATGGAACTAATACAGGAATACGGAATGGGATTTGTGTATAACGCTTATTTGCAAGGATTACGCTCCATGGGCGAGAATAATGAAGCTTCTATTGTGAGTATCGTAAGAAATACATTAAAAGAGGACAAGAACGATATCCTACAAAATATCTTACTAAAACCAGATGGTGTAACTTCGTTTACAAGAGAAGAAGCTTTGAGTATTTACATCGAAACAGATATGTCAAAATCACATTACAGTTGCTTGAGACGTTTTCTTATTAATAAGAACATAACTGTATTCCCTTCCTATAAATCTTTAGGTGAAGCGAAAGCGGCATGCTACCCTACTCCATCGAGCATAACTGTTACTAACATAAGTGCCAAAGTAAATCTTCAGGATCTTTTAGATCACACTGCGATTCGTATATTACAGATAGAGTCAGTATATAAAGATGGTTCGCAAAATCTTAAGCTATATTGCAAATGGGGCTGTGATGGGTCATCAGGTCAAAGTCAATATAAGCAGGTTCTACCTGAAGAAAGTGAACTGATATCCGATGCTAATTTATTCATAGCATCACTTGTACCGTTGAGACTTGTAGATGAAGATAGTAAGTCTGTGCTATGGCAAAGCCCTTCTTGCTCTTCAGTAAGATTTTGCAGGCCAATTTCGATAGAACTTGCGAAAGAAACTAAAGAGAAAACGCAGGCACTTGTGGTTGATATAGAAAACCAGATAAAGCAATTAACTACAACACTTTTAAATAAAAATGGCAAAGTTTTACAAATAAACCATAGCCTTTTTTTAACTATGATTGAAGGTAAAGTCGGACAAGTCTTAACCGAAATGAAATGAAATGAAATGAAATGAAATGAAATGAAATGAATTTTTATTTGCAAGAATATACGTTATGAAGGATCTTAAAATTACATAGGTAGTTCCAGTATATCCTACCACATTGTGGTGTGCAAATATATATAATAGATAACATAAAATTAAAAATTTAAAAAAAAAAAAAATTGTTACGAAGCTAACTAATACGCTTTAGATTACGAGAACTATTTACAAGAAATATTAATATAGTGATTAAAGTGCTTCCTGCACTGTGTGTTGCCACACCAAGGCTGCAAAGAGTAAGGGCTAGAGATGTGAACGAAAACTCTTTCCAATACGGACTCTCTACGTTACATGCTTGGATCAGATGTATGGAGATGCTACTACACATTTCATACAATTTATCTTTTCAAAAGTGGTCAGCGACAACACCTGAGAACAAAAGAAGTAAAGAAGAAAAGAAAAGGCTTGTGCAAAGACGTTTTCGTGAAGAACTTGGCTTGCATATAGACAAACCAAGACAAGGTACTGGTAATAGCAATGACGGTAATACGTCAAGAAGGTTCTTTCAAAACTATCAATGCTCTGCAGAAATAACGGGTGTTGACGAAGAATTAATAAGAAGACTATACATAATTCTTCAAACTATGTCCTCAGGACTTCCGATTAATCCCGTAAAATTCGGCCACTATACACTTGAAACAGCACAGTTATATATTAACAAGTATAATTGGTATTACATGCCTTCTTCCGTGCATAAGATTCTTATTCATGGCGCACAAATTATAGAATACTACGTAGTTTTGCCAATTGGTCAACTTTCTGAAGACGCCCAAGAAGCAAGGAATAAAGATTACAAGAGTTTTCGGTTGCATCATGCCAGAACGTGTTCCCGGTCAGCTACAAATGAAGACGTCTTCCACGCTTTGCTATATACATCTGATCCATACATATCGAGCCTCTACAGACGAAGTTTAATAATATCAAAAGAATTATTTGACGAAGCTAAAGAACTTCTAGATATAACTGTTATCGAGTAGAGAAAATAATTATTATAAGTCTTAAAAATATACAACGTGGTTCTTTTTATGTTTAAAAGTATAGTTTTAGTCATAAAAATATTATTTTAATAGTGTAATCATTATTCCTATTTTTAAATTAATTTTATGGCAATAAAAAGTGAAGATTTACATGTTTGATATTTTTTAATTAAATAATTAGTTGTGTTATAACCATGAATTTTTATTCAATTGATAGCCTATGTATTCTAGTATGTGTGTGTAAAATTTCAAAATAATATGTCAAGAAATAAAGAAGTTATAGATTTATGATATGGAACGCACCGTTTGGGCCCACTGTGCAGCGGTGAGGTAGGTAACGCCTGAGGAAGCGGGAGGCAGGGGGAGTCTATTTGTAGTTGCTGGATAGTAAACGTCGAGATTCTTTGCCCAACTTTACTATCAGTTTCAAAATACGAAGGCACTTCAACAAACGTCATAAAATATTCCAAGCATAGAACACTGTGTTTTTGGTTCACGAACTATTGAGCGGCAGGTCGACAGGCCATCACAACAAGAGTTCAGTACAAATACAAAGCGTCGCATTTTCTTCGAGACATTATCGATAATACCATTTCCTGTGCCCGCCCTTTCCTTTCCGTATACAATTTCTACGTTTGACATTTGTTGTTTGATCTTTAATGTCCGTATTGTATCTAAAACTACATTTAAGACTCGATTTCGGGGAATTTTTGTTACCATTAAAGGGTTCCTACGTATACTTATACAAATGACGTATATGCAAATGTCAATTTGTCAGGAGAGCCACAACAAGTTTTGATATTCTGTATTTCAGAAACTAGGCAATGAATATAATTCAGGGCATGTACGTACAGAGCGTCGATGCCTAGTGGATAGGACGCTTTCTGATTTTTTCGAAGACTTATGTACATTTACCGACTGCTCTAACGGTGAAGGGAAACATCATGAGGAAACCTGCATGTCCGAAGAAATAAAAGAAATTCCAAAGGCGTGTGAAATCCACCACTCAGTACTGGGCCCGCTCGGTGGATCATAGCCCATAACCCCCTTGTGCAACAGGAGGCCTGTGTCTCAACAGTGGGGACATTAAAAGCGTACAGTTCACAGCACATTCGTACAGTTTACATTACTGGCGAGGACGTTATTCAAAGAGCCACTAAAAGTGAAAAAAACGTAACTACCACTTGTGGGATTGTACCCAGGGACCGTCGCAATGTTATCAGCTTCATAACAAACGCTATATTAATTCCTTATTACTCTGTCATTATAATGAAATGACATTCATCATTACTCCGTAATGTTCATTCTATTGTGTACTGTCACAACAGTGCGAGTGAATCATACTGGCTCGTCGTTAATGTCATTATGGGTTGTTTAATCGATACCAGCGACACAGTTCTCACAAACAAAGACTGCTTTCATACAAAGTTATCTGTACAGCTAGTTTGTGTTGTAAGCGAAATTTGTGTATTGAACTAGTTCTCGAGGCTGTATACTACTTGTCTTTCACTCGTTCTCTCAATTTATTTATGACCATGACCATTGTATCTTTTAATGCTATGAAAGGCTATGGTCGTTTTTGGTAACGGGGGGAAATCTTCGAAAGATACCCAGCCTACTGGGTTATGTGAGATTTTACTCACTAAAACCCCCTAGCATTTGCCATTGGGCTCCTCCTGGGAGGTGTACATTCCACCTCCCGGTTCCTCCCGTCACAGCAGCGTGCGGCCATAGCACGTTGCTGCCTTCCCCAGGATCGCCCGCCAATGGACGGCCAAAGCCCCCATTTTGACCGCCCGCGACCCTGATACCTCCTTTTAGTCGCCTTTTACGACAGGCAGGAGATACCGTGGCTCTATTCTTCGCCCGAGACTACCGGTCTCACTCGTAAGTACCTAAGGTAAAGTAAAACTGTCAAATTAATGTAACATGTCAGATTCTTAGAATAATTCTATGGTCCGATTACAGCTACAGCTAATATACCGCCCTGAGTCGTAACTTGAAATGATAGTAATTCCCGAGATTAACGCTTTTTCCCTCGTTCTCATAATTTCAGTAGGACCATTGTATCAAATGTGCTAAGAAAAGCTACTTGTGGTCGTTATAAGGTTAATAACTCTAAATTTAAAATTGAATAATCCCCCGACTTACGATTATGGAGAACCCCTTAATTGTAATTTTTTCCTGGTTATCATCAGGTTCCAGGTGTAGGAATGGCGCCAGGGCCCCTAACATTTGCGCTCAAATTCGAACCACTTTCTACCGGTCCAAAGATCCCACCTGACATCAAACATAGTTCAAGATCTTGGGAACACCCGCATCCAAATCGGATCATCGGTTTGATGCCACAAACAGGCATACAGAGAAACAGACAAATAGACATGAGTCAAACTTATAACTCAAGGGGAGTTATAAGTTTGACTCATGTCTATTTGTCTTTTGGTCGGGGGGTAAAAACTTGAATGAACGATAATTTCAAGAAACGCCCTATCGATTCCAGCCTTGTCTTTAAAATCAACTTTTCTAGAATCACCTTGTGACTATAAAATACGATGCCTGGGTTGGCATCTGTGTGCACTGTCCATATTTATATTTCTTACAGCAAACAGTCTAAAATAAACCTAGTATTTGCCTCGTCCAGCACTGAGAGAAAGGTCAGCATAAGCATTTATTTTCATCATTTAAGTATTTAAAATTTAAATCAATGAAGTGACAAGGGTTTTAGCAGGTTTTAAAAGCATTAAGCAAACTTTATCGACGCATTAGGCTGGTAAACTAATCACTCGTTCTACACTGTACGTACTTATAACGACAGATGGCAAGTGGTTCTTACTAATAAATTATTTACGCGTTTGGCATCGTACGCCGCCGCTCTCTGAGGGGGTCGTAAAATGTCAAATTGAAAGGAGATTGGGCGGTTTCCATACAAGCTACCACTTTTTTTTTTCGTCTCCAAATAAACATAGTACTTACATTTGATATATTTTACCTGGGACTACATCTTTCATTAAAGGACGAACATCCTAAGTATATAGTGTGGGACAGGATCTGGAGACCAAAAATCGTCTTCATATTATCTTGCTCTGATTTCGTTTATTTTTGTTTCCTCCAACCAAACATTATGCATTTGATAGATTTTACCTAGGACTACATATTTCATTCTAGGACAAATATCCTAAGTAGTGTGGGCCAGGAGCCAGAGACTAAAAACCGTCTTCATTTTAGCCTTTTCTGATTTTTTAAATTTTTATATCGCCTCCAACAAAACAAGAAAACCACAATAACGTGGCGTAAAGTGGGGGGCGGTCGGGGGCGCCATGGCTCCGGGCGGAAGATTTCAAGGGGCGGCATTCTCGGCCGATTTCAGATAGTGAAATTTTAAAAAATAGCGGCCAAGTGGGACAAAAAACAGTTACAAATTTTAAAGTCGGTTCGGTTTGAATACATATTGTGTGAAATTTTGAAGTCTGTACTTATTCCGTCTAGGCGCTAGACCCGCGTGATAAACGGAGTCTTGTTCTATTTACGAGCTAGATGCGCGTGACAGACGGATCGCCAGATGTACGGGCGGAAGACGTAGCAATAGGACTCCGTTTCCTTCCTCGGGGTACGGATTCCTATAAAATTATATCGATTGAAAATTAATTTAAAAAATAATGTGCTGCGCGACGTACATATCACGTTATCGTCAAATTATGCCGATTGCAGATTATGAATTTTTTAAAATGCGCTGCGCGGCATTGCCTACCGTATTATTTATTTAATCCCTTTGAAATTATAACAGAATATGCAGACTTTATACCGATTATTTGCCGGATTTTAAAAACAGGGGTCGGAGAATTCTGGACCTTTCCTCGAGCGGCAGAAATTCACGCTAGACCACTGGAAGTTAATACAGGTTTCTAAGTGGGCCACTGAGTGTTTGTTATATTTTGTGAAGATAGTGATAAGATTACTTAACTCAAGTATTAAGTAATCTTAACTCAAGTCTGTGATGCGCAAATACGGAATACTAACTGATGAAAGTTAGAAGTTCCGACTAGTTTCGATCTATTTTGACTAGTTTCGATCTATTTCGACTAGTTTCAATTTATTTCGAAGGCCTTGGATTTGTTTTGAAGCGGAATACTTGAAATGATGTAAACTGCTCATGGACTTTGTCAGCAAACTACTGCTATTTTGCATTTATTTGCATAGAATCCTTTTCGGTGGCATCCGACTTTCCATCTTTAGTTCTTGCACTATTGGCTTTTGAATATTTAACAGTTTGTGTGTGGAATTTTCATTTAAATATTCTATTTTATCCCAGAATTGCGACGTAGACGCGTCAAGTATTCTGTAAATATCTCAACTGTATCTCAAATCTGGGACCGAATAAATTACAATACATCTTGTTGTGGTATCCTGAGGTTTTGTATTCTCTCCTTCATCTGTGCTGCTGACTGTTTCTTGCGTCGCTTCTTCGATTTCAGCAATATTACCTTACGAAGCGGTGATAGTAAAGTAAAAAAGTGACTTTGTAAAAATGTACTTTAAGGTTAGTACACGAGTAAGTTCTTATTATTTTTTTAAATACTTGACTCTCCACTAAAAAAAATTTACGAATGCGCTTATTTCTTCTCATTATTTTGAAAATAATAAAAATACGCGCAATCGTAAAAATTGCAAATTTCTCTGGTTTACTCTATTATACATTTAAAGTCAATGGGATTTTGAGAAACCTGATCTGTAAAATAAATGCTTTGTCACGAGGGCGCCACTGCTACTTCTACTCATACTCATACTCATACCATTTATTGCTTTTCATGTGTTACAATTGGTCTTAAAAATGTATATTATCTGGTCATACATGAAACCCTGAGTAGGGCACCGCAATATTAAATAAGAGATTATAATATATTATAATAGTAATAAATGCTAACGAGATAAATTGAATTAAATGTCATTATAAGTTATACATAATTGATTTTATAGTTAAGTATTGGTTTTATCATCAAAAAAACTCCTGCAGTGAATAGAAACATTTGTTAAGATGATACATCTTTAATTTTTTATTGAATATCGAGTCTTTGACTGTCTGAGTCTTTCTATGAACTGTATTGTAGAGATCGCAATGAAAAAATTAGTTTTATTTAATTCCGCAATATGGTCAAGTGCAAACGACGAGACTACCCACGTTACAGATGTCCAGCGGAAAATGTTTATCCAAGTGAAAAAAGGATCAGTCAAACAACGATATGTAGGGTTAGATGATCAGATCGTTATTCCTTCGTAGTTTGATTGTAGTGTAAACAAACATCAATTCCTTTCCGATGTTATGTAATTCTATTTCTGTTTTAAATTGAGTTTCCCTGTTTTGATTTTGATGTCGTGTTTTCGTTTATGTTAGATATAGGTGTCTACGAAATTTAAACTCACACAAATTAAGTATTCAGTGAATTTCAGAGGAGTTTCCAATAATTATTAGTAGTAATAACAGTATTTTTAATCATTTTTTAGAGGCTTGTTATGGTATGGTCACTAGAGGAAGAAATGGAAAGCGTCAAAGGAAGAGTCAGCCCTGGCTTTAAAGCTAATTTAGCCAAGAACAGTATTTTTTTCTTGGTAGTCATAATACAGGGTGGGCCAAGAATTCGTTAACATTTAAACCTAACACCCCGCGCTAATACAAGCCGCGCGGGGAGCGGGGAGGGGCGTTACCACTAGCTCGCTTCTCGGAAATTTAGTCGCAATGTATCGCTTCACGGGGCCGCAGCGCGCTTATTGTGTGAAACAATTTTATTTAAACAACAGTTCGCTCATTACAGTGAGACGCTTATTTCGCGTTGAATACGACTTACACGATTTAAATCAGTGTCCGAGTGCTCCATTAATAAAGAAATGGGTTAAGAAGTTCGAAGAGACGGGATCTACACTAAACGTGAAGCAAACCGGCGGCCCACGGACTTCTCGGAGCGAAGAGAACGTGCAGCGAGTTTCCGCATCAGTTCGACGTGATCCAAATTTATCGACGCGCAAACGTTCGGCTGAATTAGGACTATCCCGAACATCATTGCGCCGTATTTTGAAATTAGACATGAAATTACATCCATATAAGATCCAGTTAGTGCAGGAATTAAAACCTAATGATTTAAATTTGCGCAAGTCGTATGCCGAAACAATGTTAGATCGATTCAATAATTTTGATAACCTCTTATTTTCCGACGAAGCCCATTTCCACCTCAACGGACACGTAAACAAACAGAATTGCAGGTATTGGAGCAGCGAAAATCCCAAATCTAAACACGCGAGGCCACTTCATTCTCCCAAGGTAACGGTATGGGCTGCAATTTCAGCAAAAGGAATTATTGGGCCCTACTTTTTCGAAGATTCTCGCGGCCGTTCGGTTACTGTGAATTCTGCTGAGTATGTGAAAATGTTACGGGAGTTCCTGGCACCGAAGCTACTGGAATTTGCTGGCTACAACCGTAACACATGGTTTCAGCAAGATGGAGCCACTTGTCACACATCCAACGAGTCCCTGCCGGTAGTAAAAGAAATGTTTCCGGAAAAGCTGATTTCCAGACGAGGCGACATCCCATGGCCACCCAGGAGTCCAGATTTAACGCCAGCAGACTTCTTTTTATGGGGTTATTTGAAGAGTCGTGTTTACACCCATAAACCAAAAACACTACGTGAACTAAAGGAAAAAATTAGTGAAGAAATGTCAGCGATCTCGCGGTCTCTTTGTCGACGAGTATTCGAAAATTTCGGTGTTCGCTTAGAAGAGTGCAAAAATCGAAACGGTGGTCATTTAGATGATGTTATTTTTAAAAAATAAATTCCAAATAACTAACTTTCTTGTAAATAAACAATTTTAAAAATATGTCAAATGGTTTTCTTTATATGATTTTTTCAATTGTTAACTAATTCATGGCCCACCCTGTATAAAAAAAAATTAATAAAAAATAAAAACCGCTTTCAAATCACTAATCAGTTAGAAATAATTGTAATACAAAAATGACTCCTAGGTGTACCTATAATTATTTGGAGTCGGTGCCAACCACGCGCAATGCGTCGCACTGCGCGGTGAACTTAGGTAGGTATCTGGCAGTGCAACGCGTTGCATGTGATTGGCACCGACTCCAAATAATTATAGGTTACACAATTATAGGGTACACCTAGGGTTCATTTTTGTATTATAATTATTTCTAACTTTTTAGTGATTAGAAGCCGGTTATTAATTTTTAATAAAAAAATATCACAATTTTTAGTTGTAATGATGTGTTGGTGGAGGGGAAGGAGGGCTTCGCCTCACTCGGGGCGCTCGTTGGGCCTTCAGAAAGGTTCACAACTGTCTAATTACAAGTGACTTGCTGTCACCCTCTGAGGACTTCCGCTGTCCATCCCCGAAGTGCATCATCAGATCTAGACCAAATTTTTATCGAACCACCCTGGAAGTATACCCTTGTCACTAAAACAATAATCATCATATACGGTTCACAAATGCCGAAGATATGCGGTAACATTCATTTAAAAAACATAAAGTCGAATTGATAATGTCCTCCTTTTTTTGAAGTCGATTAAAAAGAGACTATTATACTATAGTAAAATATAACATGATAGAGTTGATTCAAAGTAACATTGAGCCTCCCGTTTTGGAGCCTAATGAAGCGAAATCTTTCGATACAAAATTATAAATATATCGCCACTCGTATCAACTACGTACCTATGTAATAATAACTATTATTTAATTTGTACTCGTATTAAAAAATATTCTACATTCCTATATAAGTACCTACCAGCCAACATGAGATATACTTATATCATAATAAGTTGACAAGGGCCTTGAATCATTTTCTTCGCATCTCCAGATTTATTCTCTGTACTTGTAAAGAACATTCGTTCCAGAAATTGCGAATATTTCAAAGCTTATGAGATTTCAGGCAAATAAAATAAGGGAAACAATTTTGAAGTAACATTGAATTATTCTTAGTACTTACTTATTTAATATACAGAGAGTATTTGCATAGATTTAACATTGTTGGTATGTAATGAAACAAAACTTCTTTCTCCTTTATTCTTTTAAATTCGAAGTCGGGGATATTCGAATAGTAAACCTTCACATCCAGTCAACTATAACACAAGCAGATCTTATTTAAGACTAAACCGCAAATGGCCCCCAGCAGTGTAATAAATATTTCTAACAGTAATACCTAACTGTCCATTGGGATCTCATTCCTTTCTCATTTCCCAATAAACAGGCAGTACGATTGAACAAATATAAAGACCGACACAAAGATAAAAGTAAACAATAATATTGTAGGTAAGTACGTGCCTATAGGTACGGTTTTTTGTTTGTAATACGAATATGAATTTAGGTATATTGCTCACATGAAAGATATAGACTTAGTTTAGTTACAGCATTGATATTTAAAAAAAATCATATATGATTTAAAAAAGCTAATAAGTAATGTAGGTAACTTCGCGGTTTGTTGTGCGAAGGTTGATGTAGAATGGCATCTCGGTGGAAAAGGGAAGATTTTCCTCCAAGCGTGGCGACAGCTAGAAAATATCGTCAGCGTGTTTTAGCTTTGTATGGCGATATCGAATTTGTATGCAAAGGCCGTTCAATGCCATCTGTTGACGAATAGAGCGAAGAGACAAAGCGTGTCGCTTGATTGAGATGTGTTTTTGTATGGTTTGTATTGCGTAGCTTTGTCACTACAACAGTAACACCAGTAAACCTATACTCTCCACAGTCAATCGACGTACAAGACACATCTAGCTATACTCTGTGGAACCCTATCGCAATCCCTAGAACCCTAAGTATTTATTATTATTTCTTGACATTCGTATGAATGTGGTTAAACTGATGTGTTATCCACTTTGTCGAGCGAGCGAGGTCATTTTATTTAGAGTTTATGATACGACCAATGATAAGAATTGTGAACGATCGATCGACTGCCAGTCCAATCACCTCTCAAGTGCCCTTGTCCTTCGCAATAGCCCAATAAACTTGACGTGCAATGCCTTGGAGAGAGAACCCTCATGAATACCTCTATCCAGAACATCTGCGTTGCTTTAGTAGGTATCTGAAGTAATATTTTGCTCAAATGCAACTGAGTATACCTAGGTATTTGGATACGAGTTGGAATACGAGTTTGTTTGGAATAGTAAATAATTGATATAACTAATAACCACGGATTTTTTCCGTGGATACACGAAATTTTTTCTGACAAATTTTCTCGGATTTCGCAAAGTTTGTTTAAAAATCTTGCTTTAGAAGATATTACTCATCTTCTATAGTTTTACATTTCTGTATTCTTTCTGATTTATTACACATTTTCTCGGATTTCGCTAAGTTATATCTGTAATGTATTAATTAATTACCTAAGCCATGTGTTTTCCAAATAAAATTCTAAAAAGATGCTGCTGTCGTTTTGCCAGCTACTAGCAATTTTTGGAGGGATCCACACTATGTTTCAGCAAAGAGTTAAGATAGAATATGAGGTTTCGATGATACTCGTAGGCAGTGGGGATCAGAGGTTGGTTTAGGAAAAGGTGGTTAAGTCCAAAACACCAAATCTTGAATAAAGACCAGGTTTCTTGTCCACTGGATACTTACTGAGTCACAACGTAACTGATATCGCATTTTATACATATAGGTACTCGCACATATCTAAGTGTAAATCTATTTTTTATACATGGTTGGCACATCACAACACACTTATTACGCGGCCCTCTTTTTTGTTACTGAGGGTAAAAGAGTGCTTGTCCTCCATTATGTGTGAAGAGGGCACGAGAGTTTTCGCTTGTCTATTCAGAGTGGAGTCGTTTTATGTAGGTCAAGTCGTCAATAGATAATATTACGGAGGTTATGTACTTACCTACCTGAAAACATAGACTTAGGATATTTTTTTAACGAAAAATCCTCCAATCAAAATAAATTTTTGACTGTAATTTGCCTCCTGGGTTTTGGCTTAGAGATTTTTCATGACGCCTTCTATTTGACTATGTTTGTCGTGTATTAGACATTCTAAGGCGCAAAGAACACACAAGAAATGCAGCGCAGAAATCTTGATACAGTATGCAAACGCCTATAGAGTTCACTATTTATTGGCGCAAAACATTTAGAAGCGACACAGAACAGGTGTTGTCATGTTTTAGCTAATAAGCAAAAATGAACTTTATAGTCATTTGCAAAATTCGATGGTCGCGTGACCCGCACGCGTCGCGTCTTCGCGCGATGTCTCTCCTAGAAATATTTGCCGCTAATAAAATAGGAATTTTATAAGCGGCAAATATTTATAAGGTGTCATCTATAGGTTATAACAATAAAGATAGGGCAGAAATATTTTTTTTACTTAATAAATTTTCGAGATAAACGACAAAATTGTTTGTTTGAAATTTCTACAAATTCTATTACTGAAATAAGAAGTATGAATGAAACTCGTTTCATTCATAACGACATGGATGAGTTTATGCCACCAAGGCGCAAAATAATGGGGTTTATTTTTCTTTAGTATGGAATATTTTCATACAAGTAACATGGTTATTTTTTCGTGTAAAGTGGTAAAATGACCAGCACATTCCCTTCTCCAAATATTTGCTACTAATAAAAAAGAACCTTATTATACCTACCTAGAGATATTGGATATATTAATCAAGGTAACCATTGTTTGGGTGAGTGCGCTGTGGTAAATTCGGATGCGAGGTAAGATCGTTGAAATCAAATTACCTACTGTCGAATCTAGCGTTACTAATTGTGCTGGCAAAACAGTTCGCGAAGCCATTTCTCGCTCGCGTCGTGAGCTGTTTTATTAGCACTAGATTCGGCAGTAATTTAATTTCAACGATCTTACCCCACTTAGCCCCTACTACCTATAGTCATTATATACTATTTATAGAAATTTGTTAGAAAAAAATATCTGAATGTCTAAAGTAGCAGGTACCATTGCGCATGATTTTGGCATCAAAACTAAAGTAGAAGAAATCGCTGATACGATTCTAAACTCTAAATCAATTTAACAAAGAAATACATGTTTGTTCCATTAGGTGTGGAGACAATGGGCCCCTGGGGTCTTGAAGCCCCTGGGGTCTTGGAGCCCCTTTCGTCGTTTGCTACCTCTTCAAGGCCAATGTGGCATTAGCCAGGCCATTCAGAGAGGAAACCGGAGCGATGCGTAATTAATGTTATTCGACGATTTTTAAAATTACAATTAACTATTGCGGTGTCTCAAAGTAACCTTAAAAACCATTGTAATTTTTAAAAGCAAATAATATTTTAATGTTTTGTATTGTAATTGTATTGTCACAATGTACAAGACAGTTCTGAATTTCAATAAAATCTTCCAATTATCTAAACGTGTCTTATGGTGTGAATTTGCCTGAAAAGATAATTAATCAATTCTTTATGAAAGGTTCATTTTTTCTTCTTCATGAACGTTGTTAATTTTTGATAAATGATAATTATAAAGATGTTAATTTTTATAATTATCATTTTAAATAACTTAATAGTTAAAAAAAGAAATAAAAACCCGGCATTTAAAAAGGCGAAAATAAGCATTAAGTACTAACTGTGAGTTCTCCTTTAAATTAAGGGTCATAAAGAGCTGTTTGATAATAGTCGTTTATGCAATGGTCACGTAATGATAGCGATTTTAACATGAGAACGTCATTTCATTCTTCACTTCAATTTCATTTATTCATAATTACAGCATGACAGAGATTTCCAAAGCGCTATATAATTCGGTATTATCTTTAACATTAATAAATACATAGGTTTATATAATAACAATAAAAGTAAATTAAATAATAATAATAAAAATAATTAGTAAATTCTTTGAATTTCTTTGAATGAATTTTTTTCCGCGAGCAGGATACCTACCTTACTTAAGTAGGTATACCTAGCATGAGAAATGCATAATAAATAAAATAAATAAAAGTATCTATTAATCGTTATATACACACATGCACATACAAACTCATATGCATACGCACATACATACATACATCATGTTTTACTCACTGACAGTGTGTGATAGGGCTCCGATAAGTAAGGCCCATACTTAACGAACTGCTTTTTACTCAACAAGTAGCTAGAGAATAGTTTGTGACGCCTAGATGCAAATCCCATCTTAACATGTTATTGGTAACTATGGAAACCGTAGATATGTTTGATGTATTGTCAATATCGCGCAGGTGCGGGTGTCGAGTTTTTTTAAATGGCTATAGTACCAAGTAGTTGGCCAGTGAAATGTAGTGCATTTAATACGAAAGAGTTCTTGTATGCAGTGCCATACAACAAATAAAAATTTACATATTACAATCGAAAACTGTTTTTTAATATTTCATTAGAACACTATTTTCACACGACCATGACGAATGAACCTCTTTGTGTTATTGATTCTGGTTTCTTAATGAACAAATTATGAAATGGGAGTAGAAAATGTTGTTAATAGAACAGTCAGATACGGTATTGGCTTTCGTTTTAAACGTAGACAGTAGAATATTACAATGTTACAAACAGCTGTTAAACTGCGAGAGTTCGGAAATTTAGTTCGAAAATTTAATATTGGAAAGCCTTTTAATTCCTTGGAGGCAGAGGTTTAATCGGGCTCCCAATGTGATTATTGTTTTGTACTATGCTAGATTTTACAAAATTATATTTCCGGTTTAACTTATGACTATGTAAAACCTGACTTAGTGCGGCTAAATCTTTTAATAATATTTAGGTATCTAAAAGTATAATGAATTTTCCTTAATAAATAACTGTGTTTACGTATTGCATCGTACTTCGTACTTTCGTCAGTGCCATGATAAAAAATATATTACTATCAATTTCTCGATAAAATTATACTGGTTAATACGAAACCATAATCAGTAATACAAAGTGTCATATTTTAACACTGGTCAAGCTTTTATCACTCGGCTGCGCCTCGTTTGACGACAAGCACTCGTATTAAAATGGCTATCATTACGTGACACTTGCGTAAACTACTAACATTAAACCTACAGCTAGCAAAGTCGATACTCGTAGGAGTACTTATTATTTATTTAACACTTTAATGCACAAAAATAGTACATGAGGCGAGCTTAATGCCATGCGGCATTTTCTACCAGCTAACCATTGGATCATACAGATATTGCAAGGCAGGTGCATATAAATTACTATTACGAGTATTACGATTATTATTAACTTATTCTTTTACGAGTGTGAGGATTTCGTAGCGTAATTGCTACGCTTGCTACGAATATCTACGAAAACCTTATTATTACCTACGCGCCGTCGTAGGACCGTAGCATGAAGCCATAGATATTAAATTACATTTTTTTAACTGAAATCGCATTAAAATGTCATGTGATTCGACATCGGTGTATGAAAAGTTAAAATTATTAAATGTCTACTTCTTTGTAGAATCTACATTCTTGTGCTCTCTATATGGTAAGTATGTTAAAAGACAACTGTTACAAAACGGTAATACTTTACCTCGTAAACCTACCACTATTTTAAGGGTATTAAAGTTCCCATTAACATCAGCAACTGTACTGGGAAAAAAATATTGGATTTTGTGTGGGAAATTATTATTTTTCTCCGAATTTTAGATTGTATTTACGCGTAAATTGTTTAAAATTCATATTTATGGGTACTGTCATCAACGAATGTCTCATGTCTTCAACGAATTTCAGATGTTGTAATTGTTTTTCACGCGTGAAGTGTTTCAGATTCATAATATATTATTTTATGGGCAGTGTCGTCTTTTAAAATGAATGGTATAATTTTTCTGACATGACCTGTATATTTGTATATTTGTATAATTTATGACAACTCTTAAATTGCAACATCAAATCTTCTGACTTGCACAAAGACACCAATTTAGCAATAAGAAGAAAAGAGGAGAAAGCACAGAACAGACAGATAGAGAGGAAAGGCAAAGCCGATGGCCAGCCGACCCTTACCTCGCATCTGAGGGCTTGTAAGTGACGTCATACTTTTCCACGAGGTCCGCCGTGGTTGACCACGAGACCCGCACCGTGGTAGGATTGAGGAACGTCACCGTTATGTTCTCGGGTACACCGGGGCCCATTGAACCTGAAAGCAAAGGGATATCAGTTGATATCCAACGTATAATTTTATAAATACTTGGTATATTTTACTTTTGGTTAAGTAATATTTTTCAGAATTATTAACTGATTATCTTATCTTATGATAATGGGCCGGGAATAACCCCAACGGCACTTAGACCCTTAAGGATCTTTTGTGCCTACCCTATTTTACATACTGGTCATCTCAGTGTATTCCTCATGATGTTTTCCTTCACCGTTAGAGCAATCGGTAAATGTACATAAGTCTTCGAAAAATACTAAAAACTCATTGGTACATGAATGACACTGCATAGTTTCGAACTCGGACCTCCTGCATGGGAGTCTGGTATCCTAGCCACTAGGCCACCGAAGCTCCTATTAATTTATTAACTCTTCTGTTTGAATGCCCTAAGTAATGGTATGCATTTCCGCCGAAAATAAAACAACCAACGAGAGACACTCTGTCGAAAAGTTGTTCTTTGTAATTGTGTTTACAGTTCAACCCTAATTGAACCCTTTCTCCGAGAGTCTTCGTTCATCCATTGCATGTAAGAATAGAATAAGGTAAGGATATCATATAAAGTTCCTAGTTGGCAACGGAAACCTAAAAAGCTTCTTCAAACCATAACTGACTATTGGTGTAAACATCTATCGATTGGGATAGGTTTCAAGTTTCAGTACGAACAATTACTTTGGAATTTTGGGCCACATGTTAAGGGAATAGTTGCATTGTCATTTGATGCACATAACGTTATTTTAAAACAAAGAATAAAAAACTACATTACCTACACCTGTGTAGGTAAAAAATGAAAAAAAAAATGGTGAATTCTTTTACTTTCCTGAAATAAAAAGAATTCGTACTGCACAGGTCATTGTTTCACGAAATGCACGACGTATTTTATTTACTTTACATAGAACAACAAGTAAACTTATTTTTTATAACTTCGAATAACACGCTTAGAAATTGTTATTCTATGTTAAAATCAAATATGTCGTATATTTCGTGAAACAATGTCCATAATCAATGGCCTTTATTTACTTTAACCCTTTTGTCTTATGGAACCGTACATATTATACTTTGCAGCTATTTGTGTTTCAACCTCATATGAAAAAACTTTTTTACGAAAGTTGACAAACAAAGGCAGTATTTTGCTTTCATTTGGAATGGCATATTGAATTTTTTATTTTAGCGTATATATATACGCTAAAATAAAAAATAAATTGCTTATTCAGTTTACGTTAATGTGACGGGCTTATTTATATATCCCTCTTTTCTCGGATTATCCTTTAATTATTTAATAGAAGCTGTTAATTAACAGGATAATAGTTACATTAAAAATATCACAGACGGGGACGGTCTACAATAACTAAAAATACTCCAGACTACTGGGAATTATAACTACCAAAATCAATTTACGCTCTTTTGTTACATTTCAATGTGAAAAAGTGTAAAATATCCAATGAATACAGAAATTCGATCTACCCACGCTGTAACTACGCTGACGCGAATCCAATCACTGCAGTTGATAGCTGGGGAGTTCCGACGACTGTCCCACAGGAACCAAAGCGTTGAATACAATGTAACTAACTAAGGATTTATCTGGTAATGTTGCATCAAGGTATGCAAATAAGTTCTAAACTAGATTATTGAGAAGGTAAAACACTCCTGTTTCCATTTTTAATTTTCTTTCTTTTTGTCTAATGTTATAGAATATATCTGTCATCCGGTCATTAAGGACATGCGTCGCCCATCTCCGAAGTACGTCATCAGATCTTGACCAAATTTTTATGGGATCTCCTGGAGCTAGGAATAGATACCTTTGTATTTTAAAAAAAAGTAATTGAAATTAATTGGTATGGTATGGTATGGCTACGTGTTTGTGCTATGCTTCTTCAACCGCGACTTCCTCGTAGATAACCAAGTTTGATAACCGGTTATGTTTTTCACATTGCACATTCCATTGTAATTACCATGGCATTTTATTTTTTCGAAAATCAAATTAACGCTGCACTTACAAATCATTTGATGCATATATTCATAACTCTAAATTAAAAATTTAAGAAACCCCCGACGTACTAGTGTGGAGATCCCCTTATTTTTCTCAGGTCCTCAAGTTTCCAGATGTGGGAAGGTTACCATGATCATAAACATTTGAGCTCAAACTCGAACCACCTAACTGTTACCGTTCCAGAGATCCCATCATACTCCAACATCCCAAGGTACTCCAAGATCTTATTTTCATCTGACATGGCTATGAATATTCATCAGGATAGATCTGCGACTCCTGAAGGCGGGGATTTATGGACTTAGCGAAGTATATTAAAAACTGGCTGTTATGATTTTTTTTTCTATCTAAGCGATCAGCTACGGTTTAAATAACGTTGGATTTTTATTATTTGGTAAGTACTTACCTAATTTTTAAGGAGTTGGTGTTGGGTCATCTTACTTCACTTTAATGTAATTAGATTAAATTCAATGCAAAGTACAGTGGACACCACATCAGTAAGAACCCTTTAGTACTTTGTGGCTTTAGCTTAATTGACATTTTCTTACGAATATCAAGGAATCATAACAAAAACTTACTGCAACAGGGTTCCATGGAGTGTATCTTGATGTGACTGTACACAGTCACGGAAAAAACCTTTTCCATACTTGAGGAGCTTTTTTTATTTTTATTTACTACTAACCCGCTGTTGAGGACTCGTGTAGCATCATCTTTATGCACAATTTGCGAATGACAAAAGAAAAAACTTCAATTCAAACATGGCCGCGATCTATCTCTAATCTCTAATCTAATCTCTAATCTAGCGATTTTAAATGTAATACGCATTAAAAGTGTTCTAAAACTACCTCTGTTCTACTGCCTGCACCCATCAAGAAACCCTACACCCGCATTAGACCCCGAAAGGAGGTCAAATGCGGAGACCTTTCTGTTCAAAAGGAGACAAATCCACTTTCTATTTTTTAAATTTTTATTGCTCTCTATGTTCGAATACTTCTTACCAACAATTTACTTGATAAGTTATTATTACTGCAAAAAGCATGCATAAGTAATTAATTAAAGTAATTAAGTATATAGTATAGTGTATTAGTATTAGTATTATTTTAATTAATGTATCAAACTATACTATTACTATTAATCTATGGTATTTTAGTAACTGCTTTGCTCCGTAGTACAGAATTTGGAGCACAACGGTGCTTTATAGTATGCAATGTGCAGTTTGTGCTATCTCGAAATTATGCAAAGCATCTATTGAAGCATTTGGGTTATTGTTTCATTATTGCACAACCAATTAATATTGTGTAGCTGTAGGGTATCATATTCATTAAGAGCGTCGGTGGCGTCGTGGATAGGACGTCGGAGTCCCATGCGGGAGGTCCAAGTTCGCAAGCAGGCAATTCCATGTGCCAATGAGTTTTTCGGTTTTTTCGAAAGACTTACGTACATTTACCAACTGCTCTGTCGGTGAAGGAAAACATCGTGAGGAAACATGCATACTGAGATAACCAGTTTGTGAAATTGGGAAGGCAATGGCAAACCATTAAGTCTGCCACGAGAGTCGTTCTATCTGATTAATTCCTTAAAATGATCACGAATTAGAAGAGAGGTTATCATATGTTACCTATTCACCTGTTAGGAGCTCGTAGCCTAGTTGCGAGTACGGTCCGAAAGTGATCGTGCATGTTAAGCGACGTTGGCGCGGTCGGTACCAGGATGGGTGACCGCTTGTGGCATATTTCATCTGAGCTCCTCCGTGTCTCGGAGAGCACGTTAAGCAGTCGGTCCCGGTTGTTGTCGTTCGACAGCAGTCGTTAAGCCATATCAGAGGCCTACGGGCGGCCGGAATAACTCTGACAAATAGGTTGGCCACTAACCATACGATAAGCAAGCAACCTGTTAGTAGACCGGTGAATAGGTACGACTTCCCGACAAAACCAACGACATCTTAGCGGTCTAAAGGATAAGAAAAAATTTACTGGGCTCAAGCTCTTTAAAAGAGAAATAAAGTCTCTATAAGTACAGTTGTAACTCCTCTAGGTGTAACTTAAAGTCAAAACAGACAGGTCTGAGTTGTAAAGAAGTTCATGAAAGAACATTTAATTTTTTAAACCTTTTTGTTTGTTAACAGTATTACCACGGTTTGTAATAATATTTATTATAATGTCAAGACTCTAAATTAAGCCCAAGTCGCGAAGAATGTCCAAGTCATAAAATGTCCAATAACATAACGTATACCCAACCCAATGTATCTTGTACAGTCGACCGCAAGCTATAGTAAATCTATTTATCTATAGTAAATACTAAATCTCACCCTTATGCCTGCGCAATATGATACATTTCAGTTTCTCAAATTTTGACATTTTGGTAGGACCTATGGTCGACTGTACCTCTCGTATATCTCGGGTACCCAATGTATCTCGTATCTTCTAGTCGTGTTTCTCATTGATGAGGGTCGTGATGATCATTTTATGGAATTAACTACATAGAACGGCTTACTGGGCAAATCTAATGGGGTGTTTGCCATGCTCTCCCCATTTCACACACTTATCTCTGTGTGCAGGTTTCCTTAGGATGTTTTCCTCAACCGTCATATCAATCGTTAAATGTACATACTCGTAGGGTAGGGTACCTAAGTCCTTAAAAAAAGAGGGTGTGTGCTTATGACCACACGATATAAGTGAAATCTTACAAAAAAAACACGCAAAACACGGCTTAGATAATAATAAAAACGTAATTCTTGTAACGATGCACTCCTTGTTAGACAGTAAACGTGGCTGATGACAGCTGATGACGACTAGAGCCGAGTATACGCGATTCAGCGTCACCGACCCGAACCCGTTTGATGTCGAATGGAGCCGAGTATACCCGATTCAACGTCACCGACCCGAGCGCGCTTGATGTCGAATGGAGCCGAGTATACCCGATTCAGCGTCACCGACTCGAGCGTGACGGTTAAGTTTTGTTCACTGTTCAGAAAGAGCACAAGGTGCGACTTTTTTGACTTCAAAAACAAGAAAAATCATTGATACATAAATAGTTTGCTTTGCTATGGACACCTCACATGGGAGTCCAGCGTCTTAGCCAACTAAGCCATTCATAATTTGAACCTCATTTTAACAACGACGGAAAACATTGCATATAACATAAGTAACAGTAAGGGAGGTTGTGCACTACTCCGTGGTTCACCGGATCGGATCGGATCTTTCACTCATACATTACGCTAATGAGTAAAGATCCGATCCTTAGGATGCGTACACACCGGCGTTGACAAAACGCAGCAGCAACGAGAACGCAAGAGCGACGACGGCGGGTTGCGCGAGCGGCGCGCGCCGCATGTCGCGCCCACCCGGCCGCTCATGCCATGCCGCTTCTAAAACAAAAGATAAAGAAGCTTTATTGCCACACATAATCAAATCTGCTATTACATAAAACATAATGTGAAACATAATAATATACACATGAAATATAAAATCTGACAAAACAATAAATGTGGCAATTGGCGACGGGCTCAGTCTTCCTCAACAGGGACTCCAAGAAGGAAATCCACTGTTGACACTAGTTTTCAGCCCTCTCCATTTTTCCTATGCTTAAAATACGTTGATGAGGATACAGAAAAAAACCTAAAATTAACTTCGTTTTAAATAAGTAGGTACTAAAACAGATTTGAGAGAGTACGGATATTTATCGACCAATACCATGCATACATACATACTCTATGTCCCTTGCGGGGTATGCAGAGAGAACGGAGCGCCACGAATCCCTGTCTTTTATTTTATTTATTTTTTATTAGGGAAAATTCACGCATGCTCGCCGTTGGGGTCGTCTGCTCTGTATATTAAAATCTAAGAGCAGTCTGTCAATCTGATCATTAAAGGTCAGTCTAGGACGACCCCGGCTTCTCCTTCCACTCACTTTCGCATTGTTTCATCATTCGTTCATCACTCATTCTTTCTACATGCCTGAACCAACGGAGCATGCCTTTTTCATCTTATCGATGACACACATTCAGACCAACCATTCTGCTTATATAATGCACCTATTATGTATTTGCTACTTATTTTTTATTATTTAGTTATGTGCCTATATTGTATAATGTATAACATACCTAGGCACCTACTTCATAATTGTAATAATGTATGCTTCCGTTTCGCAACGGTTTCCGTATCAAAATATTATGTCCAGTGTGTCCATATGATTCTATGACTCTACAATATGTGACAATTATGTACTTACTGGTAAATAAGTAAGGATAATATTGTAATTTACTCAAATTCATTTATTCCGGGACTACACGACAACGGTTCCTAGGTCAGTTCCGGTATCGGTCGGTACCATGGAACCGGTGCTTCATATAAACAAAAATGCGCTGTTACATTTGGAACCGGCCTGCTCGGTTTCTGAACCGAGTGCGGGTGCGGTGCGGTGGGCGGGGCTTGAGCACAACGCATGAGTTTGAATGCAGTCGCCTACACGGCCGGTACCGGTATTAACCGAACCGTCGCTCGAACCGTCGTCGTGTAGTCCCAGTCTTATTCCACTTCACGCCGTTAGTGTCGATTTGTATTTAGCGGTAGAATTTTAAGTTTGTTATGGTTTATGTGTGTGCGAATGTGACTCGTTAGCTAGAAAGCGTATGAGTCTTCTGGGGGTAGCCTACCCGAAACCAGAGGACTATAGGCCCCTACCTGTAAGCTGTATAGCGTCCTTGATGCAAAGCATCTTTAAGGAACAGGAAGGAGACTAAGGTAAGGGGTGAGCACAAAAGATCCCCGAGGGTCGAAGTGCCGCTAGGGTTATCCCTGGCTAAGTCATAAGATAAGATAAGATAGCGGTAGAATCGCTGAGATGGTAATGTACGAGTGAGATGGTAACGTTTCGATAGGCATGCTTAGATTATTAAAAAAAAATATAATCTAGGTACGCACGGGAATTTATTAGGCGGTCGACAGCGCTTCAACGTGTCATTGTGTGAGTTCCTGCCTCGCACCGAGTTTTTCTTCTTGGACTTATCTATTAGCTGTCGTCGTTTAAAGCTTTTAGTGGGTACCCGAGTCATACAAAGGCAATAAAATCACATCAGACGTAACGACTCGTGGGGGTCAAGGGTTATTTTAGTATACTTTTATGGTTTCATATATGCCATTAGGACCCTACTTACCACAAAAGGCTGCTAAGTGGGTAAGCTTAACTATGGGAGAGTTTACCAAGTTATCCATTTTATGGTATTTGAAAATAATGTCGTAACTATTGAGTTTCTATGAAAATTTAAAATGTATTTTCCAATGATTTTTTCTACATAATTTTTCCTTTGATAAGAAAGAAAGACACCAAAATCATTGGGTACCTTTGTTGTCCTTGTCCTATTAGGCACATAGCTGATTCAGAAAGCTTTCACGGGATCTCTCTATAATCTTCTCTATCTAACTGTGTAATTATATTATTGATGTAATAGCAAACGAACCCCTATAAAACCAGAAAAGGTTTTGACTAGGCAACGTTATGAAATCAACCACTACAGTTATATAAGATCAATACACTTGCAAGATTCAATATTCGTCTTACATTTTCTAGAGATTTCACTCAGTTAATAATTGCATTTCTCGCGAACTGTCATGTAAACGCTAGGTAAATAGGTACCTATTCATTATTTTATTATAGTTACTTAGAGAGTTCTTCAGTCTGTATTTTTCATGTATGATTTTCTCGACGAGATTTTTCAGAAACTGACTGTTCTGCAGTCTTATTAGTTTTGGCGTCGTTTACGATGCTCCACTCAAGGTTACCCCTTTCGCACACTGCAGCGACTTTGAAACGAAATCGGACAGAACCAATAAAAATAGAAAAACCCGAATTCTATGAGTTCGGTCCGGTTCCGTTTCAAGGGTTTAGATACAGTTAATTGATAGGTAAAGGTAGGTTATTAGGTAGGTAAATTGATAGCTTAGATAATAATTTTCTGCCGTGTCGTGCCGGCCATAAAGAATAGCACCACTCCTACTCTTCCCGTGGGTATCGTACCAGGCGACTAAAGGTCTTAGTGGAGATGATTCTACACCTAGTAGATGGCGATATTCTCGCCACCTATCATCACATTTGTCCACCAAATCTTACAGCGAAAAGTGGGAATTACATGGAACCATTCATCAACCAATTCATCATAGGTATGATGAAGGTGGTTCCTCTGTCTACCCCCTTGGGGATTATGGACGTGAGTGTTATGCTATTTTGAAGGCTGTGCTATAGATAATAATTTTCGTCTGTCACCGTAAATTTGAATAAATTTGTGGTTTGAATATGTCAAAAGTCAAACCACAAACCCAGTCTCAGAACTTCAACAAAAACGGTCCTCCGACAGTACCTCCAGCAGTACAACTAGGTGGTACCTATATCTCCTGAATAATTTGAAGTCATTCCTCCCTAAGCCGAAATTCACAGAAGTCTGCCGTGCCTTTAAGCTTTAACCCGTATTAAAATTCAATATCTTGTCTCGTAATCTCCGGTATTGAATAGATTAATTTTATGTCATTTAGTTCGAGTAATGAAAAGATGCAAATAGATTTAGAAGCTCCAATTCTGTGACGAAATCAAGCCTTCTTCAGATGTCGCTTTTGATATAAATTACGAAATAGGTAATAATATTGAAATAAGATAGATAGAAACACTTTATTGTGCACAAAATCAGAAAAAGTAAAAACTACAGGAATAATAATAAGTCTTGATAAGATGAAATAAGTCATTTCCACGTGTTTATTATATAGGTATTCCTATTACTATTGATTCATTAAAAAAAGGGCTAAATGCGAGTCAGGTCTCGTTATACATAGTGATCCGGCACTCTGAGGTAATGTGTGAATTGTGAATAAAACATCTTTTGCTTGTTTCACTCACAACTTACAAACTACTACAGATGTAGAACCAAGTTTGTATTTGTTGTTTAAATAGAAGATATATTATGGCTAATATTACAGTAAATTTTCAATTTCTTAGATAATACCGTTCATGAGATATACCTGGTAACAGAATGGTCTAAAACTGACAACTTTAACGGTTCGAGTGAGGCTTACGTCGTTATTTTTTTACCAAAACGCACGCATGCATTTCACACAGCAACACTATTCAATCGAATCCAAACGTGAATAACATCACCATATTCTGACTCACTCATTCGTCCCTGACCCATGCATCCTTTTAATTCCCACGTTTCAAGCGGTGCACTGTGGTTGAAAAGCATAACTAGTGCATGCAACTGCTGCACTTAGTACTGAGCCATTTATCTTTTTGCTGCAACGAATACAAATATTTATTAGTTTGTAAGAATATGGGTACATTTTAGATTGAAATTGAAATCGTTTATTTAGCGCTGTAAACACCAGAGTACAGAAGTATACAAAGTTTAATACATGCAGCACAGAACATCTGGTGTGGTACAGTGCCAAAAAGGTACACCAGCTCAGCATAATGCTGAGGCAAGCCACAGCGCTGATTTTCAGCTGGCCCCTCAGTGACTGCACGGACGAAGAAAGCAACAGTGTGTGCGTGTTGTGTTGTATGAATGTGTTTGTTTGTATGAATGAGGATATAAGTGTGTATGTGAGGTACTGAGTGTGTGGGAGGGTGATGGCATGGTGCGGGTGTATTTACATGGTATTATGTGTGTAGATGGTAGATGGTACATACATTAGCATAGATTTAGTTCCTAGCATATTTTGCCCATAATTGGCATGCAAACATTGAGTAGCAATATTACAATATAAAAATACTGTACTGTCTCTGTTGTACTTATATTGCAATATAAAAATATTACAAAGCTAAGTAACAACTTAAAAATCGTTAAATACCTATTGTTTAAATTAATTAATTACTTACAAACAAAAACACAGAAATGTCACATTATGTCCGAAAAGTATTCTGTTATATTATAATAGCATTTATTGACCAGTAACTTAAATAATTTCCGTTTAAATACAGTGATTGGAGCATATTTCATATCTTTATATTTTGGGGGCCATACAGAAACCACTCATACAACATAGATTCGTTTCTTAATTAACAGTTATTTAAATGAGTACTAATTTAATATTTATTATTTGATGTAACTTCCATGTTGCGCAAATTATTTATTTATTTTATCTTTTTATATTGGCAGCTTGTTTTACATAATTATTATGTTAGTTAAATGGCAATTTTCACCAATTCTGCAAGCAAATGACCGACTTAATTGTTTAACTTTGATAGAGAAAGTTCTGGTGATAAATTAGCTGGCTTCGCTACCGAATTTGTGGCTTTTGTATATTATGTACGTAGGTATATTCAGGGTATAATAATTGGTTGTGACTTCTAAAAAATAATTTCATAATACCATATTAATTATGGTATGAATCATAGATGAAGAAAACGTGCATATATTGCTTCTTAAATGAATTATTTTTTAATAGTCATTCATTACCGATTTGGAAGACAGGTACCTAAGTATCACGACTTTTATTACAGAAATTATTAAGTTTTATTTAATAAAGAATAGGGATATATACAGTCATTATTAATATAAAATTATTACGAGATGATGATGGTTTTACTATGTACTAATTTATAGGTAGTTACGTAGTTACCTACCAATTTATTTTAATGATTTATTGCATTATTTCATTTTATTAAACAAATGCTTTATGACAATATTTTAATCCAATTTACTCATTAATAATTTGACGATCATTCTACAAATAAGACATAAGTTTTGACATGTATATTTCAAATTGTGTAGTATGAAATAAATAATTATATTTCTATTCTATGTAAATTAAAGATTAAGTGTTGAACTTATTTTGAAAAAACTAAACTCACGAAATGAAAGAATATATAAAAATACCCGTACCTATACCCTCACACACACCCTTTCATTCCCCCTTACATACATTCACACGTCTTCGGGTATAAAATAATAATTTTAAATATATATATATATATATATATATATATATATATATATATATATATATATATATATATATATATATATATATATATATATATATATATATATATATATATATATATATATATATATATATATATATATATATATATATATATATATATATATATATATATATATATATATATATATATATATATATATATATATATATATATATATATATATAAAAATGCTAAAACAACAAAAAAAAAATTTTTTATGCCAATCAATCCTAATTCGTGTAGGGATCAAAAGACTCTATCGGGCCAACAGAGGTTTGAGTACTAGAAATGATAGAAATCGCCAAAAACTTTATTATATATATATATATATATATATATATATATATATATATATATATATATATATATATATATATATATATATATATATATATATATTATAATAAATTGTAATTTGTGACTATTATTGATTGGTATTCAGTAGGGGGCGGTATTTGTCCCATGGATAGCTACCAAGTTGTCTATGGGATGAATGCTGGCCGTTATTGAATACCTTCTTTTTGGGAAAGCACTGTCTCCCAAGATACAGGTTCGCCTAGTTTGGGAGTCAGGGTATTGTTCGATTTACTAATTTATGATGTTTTCAATAAAGATTATTTAATTTAATTTATTATCAGATCTTTTATGGAACCGCCCTGCCTGGAAATAATCAAAATCGGAATCAAAAACCATAGAGTCGAATTGAGAACCTACTTCTTTTTAATGTTTAAGGACTTGTATACCAATTTAGTCTCACGGATTTTACAAAGCATTTTTCTTTTAAATTAATTTTCGAGTTAGACAAGGAAACTTTAGTCACAAGCACATAATAAGCAATTTCAGTTGTCAAACTCCGCGGAGTCGAAATTCAATTTGTTGGAGTAATTCCTACTAAACAAAACAACGTTGGTTAAATACACTTCTGAGCCTTTGATAAACTTCTGAAAACAAGTAACAACTAAATAATACTGAAACCTGAAAAACATTTGCTGTGGCCGAGATGAAAGTCAATAAAAAATTGAGCTTTCCGCAATCCAATCACATTTATTTTTAATACTAAATTCATCTAGCATAGTTAAATAGAGGCAATTGTAGATTCCACTGATCATCACTGATGTTATACTAAAAAAAATAAAGTATCCAGTAAAATAAAGGCAGGTCCATTTGACTAATGTGCAATAATAGCACCTCGGTATAGCAATAATAGGAGCACGTTGCCTAGTTGCGAGCACGGTCCGAAAGTGATCGTGCAGGTTAAGCAACATTGGCGCGGTCGGTACCTGGATGGGGACTGCTCCTCCGTGCCTCGGAAAGCACGTTAATCAGTCGGTTCTGGTTGTTGTCCTTCGACAGCAGTCGTTAAGCCATGTCAGATGCCTACGGGCGGCCTGAACAACTCTGACAAATAGGTTGGCCACTAACCATACGATTAGCAAGCAAGCAAGGTCATCTCAACAGGATCCTGTCCTGTTGACCTAAAATATCTATTGTGACTATAGGTCACTTATTCAAGAATTAGAATTTAGAACAAAATAGATTTGTATTAATTAATTGATACAATGTATAATGTATGCGGACTATGGCTAAACGCGATCTCTTCCATACATCATTTGGGTAAATATACTTGTATGTATAAAATATCATGACGTCATCGTTACGTCATTGCCTCATCTAAGTCCATACATTTCAGACAGTACGGTTCTAGAACTGAACTCATACAGACAGAGCTCACACAATGCCGGAAAATAGTCTTAGATAATCAAACAAACAGTGAAGGAATCGGTAACTATGTACCTTGAAGATTATCCTACATATACCAATCTAATGTGTAAATGTATACCCTGCCTGTACCATGAACCATAAAACCCCGCCAATATGGCGGGGGTTTTATGAATTAAACCGTAAGTACAATTTTTTTCAAAGCGAACCCCATAACAAACATTATAAAAACCAATGGTGGTCTTGAAACAGTTTTTTACAACCTGGGCAGGGTTTACAAAGCAAAAAGTTATTATGTGTGATTATTTGAAAGAACAGAAAAGTTTTTTAATTATATTTTTTAAGTATAGCAAACGTGCAAACGGTTCGCCTGCTGGTAAGTGGTCATGCACCGTCGCCCATAGACATCTCACCTTATCATAATGTTATTAGAGGATTTTCAATGAGCTGCTAACCTTGAGGATTTAGATGGAGTACCTCATTTTAGTAGTGGTAGATCCCAATGTGAAGGATCGCCTGGGGTGGTACCACCCTCTTTATCTATTTCTGCCGTGAAGCAGAGATGCTTGCATTTCTGTGTTTCGGTTTGAAGGGTAAGAGAGCCAGCGTAATTTCCGGCACATGAGGCAATCCATGTTAGTCCTCAAGGTTAGCAGCGCATCAAAAACCCTCTAATATTAATACAGTGAGGTGAGATGTCTATGGGTGACGGTGACCACGTAACATCAGGTGAGCCGTTTGCTCGTCTGCTCTCCTAATGTAATAAAAAAAAAAAAATTGCCGGTAATTACGTTGGTTCTCTTACCCTTCAAACCGAAACACAGTAATGCAAATATTGCTGATTTGCGGCAGAAATAGTTTAAGAGTGGGTCGGTTCGGTACCCAAGATGACTCTTCAATATTGTTATAAATACCATTAAAGAATATTAATAAACAGAAGTAAAATATTAGGAAACGTAGGAAGGAACTTAATTTTTAAATTATACATTAGAATACAGGAAGGTATGTATAGGTAATAATAAAGAGAGTTTCAGAATTTGTGAACCAGATTTGATCAGACAGGCTGCGAAACAAGACATAAGTACGAGACCTAAGCTTTCAGAACTATTAAATTAGGTATCTTCCACAAATAAGACCAAATTAACAACTTGATAAATAGAGAATGGGGCTTGATCCGGATACAGTGGTCCCTTGCGGTAGGCAAGTTACAGACATTCAGAGAATCTGGATGTTTAACCAAATTACTAGACATTAAGCAATCCAATTACTTACACCTGCCATTCTCGACGACACGTCAGAGCAGGATAGTTATTAGAGTCGGTAGAGCACAGCGATAGGTGCTTGGGCGATTAGGTCAATGAACAATTGAAACGTGTTCTTATCCAAAGGATTTTTAATTGCTATTACTGAAATCCACAATTCGTATGTATAAGTATTATTAGAAGACCAATACTTGAAGTCTTCCAAGTTCCCACTAATACGTTATCTTATGACAGGGACAGGGAATAACCCAGCGACACTTCGACCCTTGAGGATCTTTTGCGCCTACCCCATTTTACACACTGGTCATCTCAGTGTGCAGGTTTCCTCGTGATGTTTTCCTTCACCGTTATAGGAATCGGTAAATGTACGTAAGTCTTCGAAAATACGAAAAACTCATTGGTTCATGGTACTGCATGGTTTCGAACCCGGACCTCATGCATGGGAGATAAGTACCTAAGTACATAAATAAGAAATTAAGATGTAGGTATCTATTGTTTTATCTGCGGTATTTTTTGCAAATAAGTCTTTGAATCTACGTACAGGTCGATTATCTAAAGCTGGCACATTCACAGTACTCACACCAATGCAATTTCATTATGTAGCAATTATTTGGGTGGGCTATGTATAAAAAAACAATGGGATAATTGTAGAAATATAGTATATTGTATAGTGTTATAGGTAATGCCTTAAAACCGAATTTAGTAACTGCCGTGGAACTTTTAAATTCATCAGAAATATAAGTTAACAGGTGACGATAAAAAATAACAGACAGGTTTCATTTTATTTAAAAACGAGAATGCATAAAATATAAAGATTATTCCACATGACTGCTAACAGGCAGCGGTGTTGAAAAGCCGTGGAGATAACTACAACACATGTAGGTCTGTGTGAATAGCCTTTTGTTTTTATTTATGCCGTGAAAGCCCGGTGGCTCGGAAACTTAGCAATGAGGCTATTCTCGGTTTAAGGGTCCAATTCTCGCTCTATGTAAAATTGAGTTAGGTTAAAATTCGACATTTGGAATCGAATCTCGATTATCTGAGTAGATCACTTCGAATCATGAATACCTTAGATAGGTATCTGATGTCAGACAATGTCATGGTAATTTGCGGTCATATTATTTGATACATCTTCGGCCTCATCGTCATTTACCAAACAACCGCGAGTTTAGTCGTAAATAATAAAAAAACTAAAAAATATTATGTGGTTTTATGTTATTCAATCAGAAATCAGATCTTATATCTTAATATCTTGAGAGGGGTGGTAACTCAGCGGCGTTTCGGCCCTTCAATGTTTTGTGATAATTTGTTAGTTCATAACATAAGAATACTTACTATAAATTATATATTTTTTTTAATTTTATGTAAATTACATATTATATTAGTATCCATAACTTCACGCTATATCCCGCGCCACGAATCTCTTGTCTTGGCATGCCTCACTTGCTTCCGTTACAGTCATTCGTCGTTTCACGCATGCTCGCCGTTGGGGTCGTCTGCTCTGATATTAAAATCTATGAGCACTCTATCAATCTGATCTTTAAATGTCAGTCTAGAACGACCCCAGCTTTTCCTTCCACACACTTTCGCTTATTTTCGCGTATTTACACTTTCGCTACCTATTTCATCATTCGTTCATCACTAATTCTTTCTACATGCCCGAACCAACGGAGCATGCCTTTTTTCATCTTATTCATGGTGCATTCATTCGGTTCAGTCATTCTACGTATCTCTTCGTTGCGTAATCGGTCCGCCAGGGTTCATTTTTCTACTTCATTCATCTTACTTTCATAAGTCTTCGGGCATACATAGGTTTCACTGCCGTACAGTAGCGTTGGCACCAACACCGCGATGGCACCACCAGTCGTGCCTTTTCCGACACATTCTGGTTTAGTGTCAACGCGGACAGGGCACCATTGACTCTGTTTCCGGCAGCTATTTGCCTCTACATCCATGTCACATCTTCCATCACAGGTAAACATACTTCCCAGGTTTACGATTTCTTTCAATTGTTCAAGGCTTTCACCATTTACTATGTTTAAAAATTACTGATTTAAAAAATAGAAATAAAGATTATTTATTTCCGATACACACATATAAACAATTAGGTACAGAAACCAAAAATAATATTAAACAAATATATTACAAAAATAAATAAGCAAAAGTAATTAAGTTTGATGAAGGTGATGTGAAATACTAACGTTTTCAAATAATATGAAACGATTTTCAAACAATATGAACTTATTACCAGTTTCTCTATCTAATACGCAATTACAGTAGTAGTTTTTCTTACGTATGTCACGAACAAACTACGTCAGAGACTACGTTGTTCGACTTCCAAACTCCATGTTATTAATTAAAGGTTTAGTACTGGAAAAGAACCTCACCGTTACTCTCAAACTCAAATTTAAAGTCCTTTGATATATTTTTACGAAACAATTGTCAGTTTCTAAGAAGTTCATGGTTCTAATACCTATGACTATTTACTTAGGATGGTATAACTGAAAACGTATTTAGCTGAAATTCTACGAAGGGAAATACAAAAGGGTTTCAAAGGGATTTTAATTAAATGGTCGGTGAAAACTTGCGATAATTTAGAAAATGACAAAAATTTAAAATTTCGAATCCCACTGCGAATTTTCAACATTTAGGATTTAAAATCCGCGCGAAAATAATATTCACAACCTGATACGAGTTTATGTTGCAAATCTCTACAGTTTGATACAGAATGGTGTGAATTTTTTCCGCGCAAATATTTTGTGATTTTGTGCATTTATGGAGTTGTACGAGTATGTCGATCACCGCACTGCGAATAAATCCGCGCGGGCTGGCTCGGATATTTCCGCAGATTTTGATGGTTGGATTGTTCATGACGTCTTTTCACGCCTTTTACGCTGCAGCAGTAACAAGCAAATCAAGATTTTGGTACTGTTAGGTATCCATTTCAGATACGTCCGTACGTTTCGGCCGGGCACTGAGAAATAAAAAAACGCGCGATTTTCATTCGCAATGCGTGTACTTACTCGTATATGGCTTGTACAAGGTAAAATTATAATAATAGATACACGGAAATTGTATCGCGCGAAAATATATTGCACGGTGAAATTTCGCAGTGCGTGATTGCCGTAATCATTATTAGGGCAAGCATAGAAGGCATTAGGTATACAGGAAGCCATTACACTTCAGAAACTTATGGACGAATCGATATTGCTTATTAGTTAGTTATATACGTCAGCATGAAATAGTAAGTAGGTATTTGAAGATAGTTTGTGTCTAATTAATATCGTTACTTCGGCGTTGATGTTTTTCGGCAGTGTTTATAGATGAGCCAGTACTTACAAAGCCCGTGTGCTCCATTTTCGACCTCATCGTCATCTACCACCAGGTGAGATTGAGGTCAGACGTGAGTAGCGTCGTAAATTTAAAAAAATCGTATATCAAGTTAAATTCACACCGTGTAGCCTTTCCCAACCCTGGGGTCCGCAGACACATTCAAAGTAAAAGCCTAAACTCAGGAACACGGCGTGTGCCACGCTAAGTTCGAGAAACAGGGAGGCACACGTTATTCGGAGTATGTAATTATTAATTATTATAACAATGGCGGGCATTACTTCCTTTTCTCTCCAGTTTTAATTGTTATCTATTTCATCTTTAGGTATTTATTTGTACTTTTTTTATTTGTACTTTTAATATATTTTTGGTTTGGTCCCTGACCTGCTGTTTCGCCCGCGATGCCTTCGCCCTGGCACAGCTGAAAACCAGCGCTGTGGTTCTGCCGTACCGGTCGGACCGCAGCACATTGAGCATGTGTCTATTTAACATTGTAGTTTTTTTTAATTTCAAGTCTTTTTAAGTTAAATCATGTATGCATAATGCAATGTTGAATAAAAGTGTTATAAAAAGATTTACTTGGATTGGAATTTATGATCATCATATAGAGAATCACTATCGAAGATAAATTCCCCAAAAGTTCAGAATAATAAAAAAGTCGCCCTTCCACTCCCACATTTGCTTTATATAAAAGGATTCAAACTTTCAGATACGGTTTCGCTGATCAAACAACAGCATTACCTGTGTATTTATGCTATACCTATATAGCACTCTGTGGAACTATACGTAGGTGTAATATAATCCGAGGAGCCACCAGCAGCACAAAGGAAATCGAATAACATAACCAAGTGCAAAATACAAAAAAAATATACAATTATTATCATTATTTACATTACCAAAAAAATCTGTAACAATGGCAAAACCACTTCATCGCTGTAAATAAACACTTCGTTATCCGCTCCAAAATCAAATAACGTCCAACGCAAGGCAAATTGGAAATGGTAAAAATAACATCCGAGCCGAAAAAGGCCTCGGGTGCCAGATAATCTGACTTTTGTCGGATTTCCTTGGGATAACATTTTTTTTCGCTTGTCAGAATCATTTTTTCGCCCTTGATTACGTTATTGAATAGGGAACGGTTATAGATTCAATTAATCGAGGGAAATAGCCGTCAGTTAATGGGTAAAATAAATTGAATTACGTAATTACGCCGCTGGACCTGAGTATAACCCGACGGTAATACCAAAATAAAAGAGATTTCATAATATCATCCGATCAGGAAATTATTAAAGATGTTGGAGTATTTAATAAAATCAAATTCAGCTCAGATCATCGACTCCTTGAAAAATTGCAATCAATTTCAAAATGCACTCACACACCCACTCACCCTACACTACAGATGCACACTTACATTATTACCACTGATCGGAGTAGGTAGGGCTCTTTCGGGTCAATGTCCTCAAAGGTTATATTAATATGGATATGATTTCGGGATCCCGTTTTAAGTTATCGAGCAAATGTTGTAAATTACTTTTATAAACCTCGCCCTTACTCGGCGGATTACGATTTTTTAAAAATTGTGAACTTACGAAGAAGTTAAAACAGTACCATAGGTATACTAGCGCCATGAATCTTAAAAAAAAATCGCCACCAATCTTAAATGTGTATCAAAACAAATATAACGTTAAAAATCTAAATAATATATTTATTCAATCCCGGAAATCCCGGAATTATTGGGCATACTTATCCATATTATGACCGTATGTGGCAAGTACCAAAAATTTTCAAAATATACCGCAAAAAAATATTCCAAACCCGAATTAGGAAACTTGACAAAACCACATTCATAAACAACTCTGATCAACTCAATCTTGAATTAAGAAATAATTTTACGACCTGCCCGTAAAAGACAATGAAGATTCTCAAACGCAGTATGGCTGATGTGTGCAGTCAGCCAGCGATAGTACCACCTTTCTACCTATTTCTGCTTACATTGCTGGCTTTCGGCACCTTTCAATTGAAAGGGTAAGAGAGCCAGCATAATTGCACCTGCACATGAGGCACTACATCAAAGTCCTCAAGGTTAGTATCGAAGGGCGCTACCCTTTTATAATGAGGTGATTATGTCTAATGGGCAACGGTGACCACTTACTCGTCTGCTCTCCTTGTAATACAATGATGGTTCACAGCGTGCAATGGGATCTCAGTTCTTAATGGTGGATTTCACATGTCTTTAGAATAAAAATATCCTCAGACATGCTGCATATCTGATTTTATACCTACCGGCCGAAACCGGCCTCTCAATATAAGTTCATAGAAGATGAAAAAAGAGTTACGTGGTTAATACTTAGAAATTTTGTGTAAATATTTGCGTGTTACAGACTTATCTATTATCAACAGAAAGTAATTCTCGTAAACTCGTATTTATTTGAGCAATAAATTCACAAGTTTTTTTGCGTCGGTAACAGCATCTTAAATTTTTACGCCTGCCCCGCATTTATTGGAAACGCTTTATCGGAAATAATTGAAATTTTGTTTACGACGACAGAAATCAACAAAGTATCTATATAGGCACGTTTTAGAAACTTTGTTGTTTGATCAATAGCCCCTTGCCGGGATACCAAATTTTGTTCGTGGTAACACATTGTGCTACTATGCAGTTGGGATCGGTACACTATTTTTATCGACCGCTGAATATATTTTTTATGGATTTTAAGCTTCCCATCTGGCTAAGAAACTACCTTGCTTTTTATTTGTTACTTTAATGCCAATTATTAGTGTACTCTGTTTAAAAAAATTAACCTTTCAGATATGAGGGGTTTATTTATACCAACAACTATAAAATTGCTAATAACTTTATGTTTCTGTTTATTATGTATACGTCTTAATGCACGAAAATAAAATTTTATGCTTGACCTTTATTTAATATCGTTTCGGACATATGACACCACCCAATGATACTACCACGGGTATTTTTAATCCCTATGACACCACCCACCATGTAATAGAGCTGTGCCATGGGTATTTTCAATGGCGGCACTGACCCGGGCTATAAGAAAAAGCTAAAGCTCTGCAAGATTGAGGTTCACTTATAAAATCTTATTTTTATTACAAAAATATGATACTTTATCTGCTTTGGACCGCCTCGGCCAAAATAGGGTGTATTTTTCCAAATTTCTCCCCACTTTTCCCCTTATCTTACACTTTTCTGCCACTTATCTTACATTTTTCTCTCCCATTTCTATTCTACTTTTCATCCATTTTTCATACATTTCAAGGGAACAAAAATGGAAGGAAAATGGAAACCATTCCATCCATTTCTTTTCCATATTCCTTCCATTTCCCTTCCACCTCTATTCCAGTTCTCATCCATTTCTGTCCCATTTATTTCCCAATTCTCTCCCATTTTTCTCCCATTTACTTCCCAATTCTCTTCCATTCCTCTTCCATTTTTCTTCCATTTTAAATGGAAATGGAATGGATATGGAAAGGAAATCGAAGGAAAGTGAAAGGGATATGGAAGGGATATGGAAAGGAAATGGAAAGAAAGTGGAAGAGAAATGGAAGAAAAGAGGAATATAAATGTAAGAGATAATGGAAGCAAAATGGTAGAGAAATGGGAAAGCAATGGAAGAGAATTGGGAGATAAATAGGAGTAAAATGGAAGAGAAATGGATGAGAAACGGAAGAGAAGTAGAAGGAATATGGAAAAGACTTACATTTATCTTCCACTTTCCTTCCATTTCCTTTCCATTTCCTTTCCATATCCCTTCCATATCCCATTCAATTCATTCATATTCATATTCAATTTCACATACAGTTCTATTCAACTCTTCCATTTCTCTTCTACTTTTCATCCAAATTTCTTCCATTTCTCTTAGATTTCTCTTCCATTAATCTACCAATCTTATTCCATTTCTCCTTCCAATTCTCTTCCAATTCTCTTCCATATAATCTTCCATTTCTTAGCCATTTCTTTTCCATTTCTTTTCCATTTCTCTTCCATTTCTCTTCCATTTCATTTCCATTTCTCTTCCATTTCTCTTTCATTACTCTTTCATTACTCTTCAATTTCTCTTCCATTTCTCTTCATTTCTCTTCCATTTCCATTCCATTTCTCTTCCATTACTCTTCCATTTCTTATCCATTTCTCTTCCATTTCTCTTCAATTTCTCTTCAATTTCTCTACAATTTCTCTTCAATTTCTTTTTCATTTCTATTTCATTTCTCTTCCATTTCTCTACAAGTTCTCTTCAATTTCTCTTCAATTTCTCTACAATTTCTCTTCCATTTCTCTTCAATTTATTTATCATCCATTTCTTTTCCAATTTTCTTCCATTTTCTCTTCCATTTTTTCCATTTTCTCTTCTACTTTTCTTCAATTTCTCTTCCTATTTCCTTACATTTATCTTCCATTTCTTTTCCATTTCTCTTCCATTTCTCTCCAATTTTACTTCCATTTCTCTTCCATTACTCTTCCATTTCTCTTACATTTATCTTCCATTTCTTTTCCAATTTTCTTCCATTTTCTCCTCTACTTTTCTTCGATTTATCTTCCTTTTTCCTTCCATTTTTCTATAATTTCTCTTCCATTTCTCTTCCAATTCTCTTCCACATAATCTTCCATTTCTTAGCCATATCTTTTCCATTTCATTTTTCATTTCTCTTCAATTTCTCTTCCATTTCTCTTACATTACTCTTTCATTACTCTTCCATTTCTCTTCAATTTCTCTTCCATTTCTCTTCATTTCTCTTCCATTACTCTTCCATTTCTTATCCATTTCTCTTCCATTTCTCTTCCATTTATCTTCCATTTCTCTTCAATTTCTCTTCTCTTACATTTATCTTCCAATCCTCTTCCATTCCTCTTCAATTTCTCTTTAATTTCTCTTCAATTTCTCTTCAATTTCTCATCCATTTCTCTTCTTTTACATTTATCTTCCAATCCTCTTCCATTCCTCTCCCATTTCTCTAAAATTTTTCTTCAATTTCTCTTCCATTTCTCTTCAATTTCTATACAATTTCTCTTTCATTCCTCTTCCATTCCTCTTCCATTCCTCTCCCATTTTTCTGGAAGAGGACTGGAAGAGAAATTGTAGAGAAATTGAAGAGAAATGGAAGAGAAATTGAAGAGAAATGGAAGGAAAAAGAAAGAGAAATTGAGAAAAGTAGAAGAGAAAATGGAAAAAAGTAGAAGAGAAATGGATGATAAATAAATGGAAGAGAAATTGAAGAGAAATTGAAGAGAAACTGAAGAGAAATTGTAGAGTAGTGGGAGAAAAATGGGAGAGGAAGTGAAGAGAAATAGTAGAGAAATTGGAGAAAAATGGGAGAGGACTGGAAGAGAAATTGTAGAGAAATTGAAGAGAAATGGAAGAGAAATGGAAGGAAAAAGAAAGAGAAATTGAGAAAAGTAGAAGAGAAAATGGAAAAAAGTAGAAGAGAAATGGATGATAAATAAATGGAAGAGAAATTGAAGAGAAATGGAAGAGAAATGGAAGGAAAAAGAAAGAGAAATTGAGAAAAGTAGAAGAGAAAATGGAAAAAAGTACAAGAGAAATGGATGATAAATAAATGGAAGAGAAATTGAAGAGAAATGGAAGAGAAACTGAAGAGAAATTGTAGAGAAGTGGGAGAAAAATGGGAGAGGAAGTGAAAAGAAATAGTAGAGAAATTGGAGAAAAATGGGAGAGGACTGGAAGAGGAATGGAAGAGAAATCGTAGAGAAATTGATGAGTAATGGAAGAGAAATAAAAGAGAAATTGTAGAGAAATGTGAGAAAAATGGGAGAGGAATGGAAGATTTTTCTCCCAATTCTCTACAATTTCTCTTCAGTTTCTCTTCAATTTCTCTTCCATTTCTCTTCCATTTATTTATCATCCATTTCTCTTCTACTTTTTTCCATTTTCTTTTTTTCTTTTTTCTACTTTTATTCAATTTCTCTTTCTTTTTCCTTCCATTTCTATTCAATTTGTCTTCAATTTCTCTACGTCTTCTCTTCACTTCCTCTTCCATTCCCCTCCCATTTCTCTACAATTTCTCTTCAGTTTCTCTTCCATTTCTCTTCAATTTCTCTATAATTTCTGTTTAATTTCTCTTCCATTTATTTATCATCAATTTCGCTTCTACTTTTTTTCAATTTTCTCTTCTACTTTTCTTCAATTTCTCTTCCTATTTCCTTCCATTTCTCTTAGAATCCATTTCCATTTCTCGAAGAGGAATGGAAGAGAAATCGTAGAGAAATTGATGAGTAATGGAAGAGAAATGGAAGAGAAATAAAAGAGAAATTGTAGAGAAATGTGAGAAAAATGGGAGAGGAATGGAAGATTTTTCTCCCAATTCTCTACAATTTCTCTTCAGTTTCTCTTCAATTTCTCTTCCATTTCTCTTCCATTTATTTATCATCCATTTCTCTTCTACTTTTTTCCATTTTATCTTCTACTTTTCTTCAATTTCTCTTTCTTTTTCCTTCCATTTCTATTCAATTTGTCTTCAATTTCTCTACGTCTTCTCTTCCATTCCTCTTCCATTCCTCTCCCATTTCTCTACAATTTCTCTTCAGTTT
Source organism: Hofmannophila pseudospretella (assembly GCA_947369225.1). Taxonomy (NCBI): domain Eukaryota; kingdom Metazoa; phylum Arthropoda; class Insecta; order Lepidoptera; family Oecophoridae; genus Hofmannophila; species Hofmannophila pseudospretella. The sequence continues at coordinate 4,998,379 of OX376324.1, forward strand.
CTCTTCCATTTCTCTTCAAGTTCTCTATAATTTCTGTTTAATTTCTCTTCCATTTATTTATCATCAATTTCGCTTCTACTTTTTTTCAATTTTCTCTTCTACTTTTCTTCAATTTCTCTTCCTATTTCCTTCCATTTCTCTTCAATTTCTCTACAATTTATCTTCAACTTCTCTTCCATTTCTCCTCAATTTATCTTCCATTTGGGAGAAAAATGGGAGAGGAAGTGAAGAGAAATAGTAGAGAAATGGGAAAAAAATGGGAGAGGACTGGAAGAGGAATGGAAGAGAAATCGTAGAGAAATTGATGAGTAATGGAAGAGAAATGGAAGAGAAATTGAAGAGAAATGGAAGAGAAGTTGAAGAGAAATTGTAAAGAAATTGAAGAGAAATGGAAGAGAAATGAAAGGAAATAGGAAGAGAAATTAAAGAAAAGCAGAAGAGAAAATGGAAAAAAAGTAGAAGAGAAATGGATGATAAATAAATGGAAGAGAAATTGAAGAGAAATGGAAGAGACACTGAAGAGAAATTGTAGAGAAGTGGGAGAAAAATGGGAGAGGAAGTGAAAAGAAATAGTAGAGAAATTGGAGAAAAATGGGAGAGGACTGGAAGAGGAATGGAAGAGAAATCGTAGAGAAATTGATGAGTAATGGAAGAGAAATAAAAGAGAAATTGTAGAGAAATGTGAGAAAAATGGGAGAGGAATGGAAGATTTTTCTCCCAATTCTCTACAATTTCTCTTCAGTTTCTCTTCAATTTCTCTTCCATTTCTCTTCCATTTATTTATCATCCATTTCTCTTCTACTTTTTTCCATTTTCTTTTTTTCTTTTTTCTACTTTTATTCAATTTCTCTTTCTTTTTCCTTCCATTTCTATTCAATTTGTCTTCAATTTCTCTACGTCTTCTCTTCACTTCCTCTTCCATTCCCCTCCCATTTCTCTACAATTTCTCTTCAGTTTCTCTTCCATTTCTCTTCAATTTCTCTATAATTTCTGTTTAATTTCTCTTCCATTTATTTATCATCAATTTCGCTTCTACTTTTTTTCAATTTTCTCTTCTACTTTTCTTCAATTTCTCTTCCTATTTCCTTCCATTTCTCTTAGAATCCATTTCCATTTCTCGAAGAGGAATGGAAGAGAAATCGTGGAGAAATTGATGAGTAATGGAAGAGAAATGGAAGAGAAATAAAAGAGAAATTGTAGAGAAATGTGAGAAAAATGGGAGAGGAATGGAAGATTTTTCTCCCAATTCTCTACAATTTCTCTTCAGTTTCTCTTCAATTTCTCTTCCATTTCTCTTCCATTTATTTATCATCCATTTCTCTTCTACTTTTTTCCATTTTATCTTCTACTTTTCTTCAATTTCTCTTTCTTTTTCCTTCCATTTCTATTCAATTTGTCTTCAATTTCTCTACGTCTTCTCTTCCATTCCTCTTCCATTCCTCTCCCATTTCTCTACAATTTCTCTTCAGTTTCTCTTCCATTTCTCTTCAATTTCTCTATAATTTCTGTTTAATTTCTCTTCCATTTATTTATCATCAATTTCGCTTCTACTTTTTTTCAATTTTCTCTTCTACTTTTCTTCAATTTCTCTTCCTATTTCCTTCCATTTCTCTTCAATTTCTCTACAATTTATCTTCAACTTCTCTTCCATTTCTCCTCAATTTATCTTCCATTTGGGAGAAAAATGGGAGAGGAAGTGAAGAGAAATAGTAGAGAAATGGGAAAAAAATGGGAGAGGACTGGAAGAGGAATGGAAGAGAAATCGTAGAGAAATTGATGAGTAATGGAAGAGAAATGGAAGAGAAATTGAAGAGAAATGGAAGAGAAGTTGAAGAGAAATTGTAAAGAAATTGAAGAGAAATGGAAGAGAAATGAAAGGAAATAGGAAGAGAAATTAAAGAAAAGCAGAAGAGAAAATGGAAAAAAAGTAGAAGAGAAATGGATGATAAATAAATGGAAGAGAAATTGAAGAGAAATGGAAGAGACACTGAAGAGAAATTGTAGAGAAGTGGGAGAAAAATGGGAGAGGAAGTGAAAAGAAATAGTAGAGAAATTGGAGAAAAATGGGAGAGGACTGGAAGAGGAATGGAAGAGAAATCGTAGAGAAATTGATGAGTAATGGAAGAGAAATAAAAGAGAAATTGTAGAGAAATGTGAGAAAAATGGGAGAGGAATGGAAGATTTTTCTCCCAATTCTCTACAATTTCTCTTCAGTTTCTCTTCAATTTCTCTTCCATTTCTCTTCCATTTATTTATCATCCATTTCTCTTCTACTTTTTTCCATTTTCTTTTTTTCTTTTTTCTACTTTTATTCAATTTCTCTTTCTTTTTCCTTCCATTTCTATTCAATTTGTCTTCAATTTCTCTACGTCTTCTCTTCACTTCCTCTTCCATTCCCCTCCCATTTCTCTACAATTTCTCTTCAGTTTCTCTTCCATTTCTCTTCAATTTCTCTATAATTTCTGTTTAATTTCTCTTCCATTTATTTATCATCAATTTCGCTTCTACTTTTTTTCAATTTTCTCTTCTACTTTTCTTCAATTTCTCTTCCTATTTCCTTCCATTTCTCTTAGAATCCATTTCCATTTCTCGAAGAGGAATGGAAGAGAAATCGTAGAGAAATTGATGAGTAATGGAAGAGAAATGGAAGAGAAATAAAAGAGAAATTGTAGAGAAATGTGAGAAAAATGGGAGAGGAATGGAAGATTTTTCTCCCAATTCTCTACAATTTCTCTTCAGTTTCTCTTCAATTTCTCTTCCATTTCTCTTCCATTTATTTATCATCCATTTCTCTTCTACTTTTTTCCATTTTATCTTCTACTTTTCTTCAATTTCTCTTTCTTTTTCCTTCCATTTCTATTCAATTTGTCTTCAATTTCTCTACGTCTTCTCTTCCATTCCTCTTCCATTTCTCTCCCATTTCTCTACAATTTCTCTTCAGTTTCTCTTCCATTTCTCTTCAATTTCTCTATAATTTCTGTTTAATTTCTCTTCCATTTATTTATCATCAATTTCGCTTCTACTTTTTTTCAATTTTCTCTTCTACTTTTCTTCAATTTCTCTTCCTATTTCCTTCCATTTCTCTTCAATTTCTCTACAATTTATCTTCAACTTCTCTTCCATTTCTCCTCAATTTATCTTCCATTTGGGAGAAAAATGGGAGAGGAAGTGAAGAGAAATAGTAGAGAAATGGGAAAAAAATGGGAGAGGACTGGAAGAGGAATGGAAGAGAAATCGTAGAGAAATTGATGAGTAATGGAAGAGAAATGGAAGAGAAATTGAAGAGAAATGGAAGAGAAGTTGAAGAGAAATTGTAAAGAAATTGAAGAGAAATGGAAGAGAAATGAAAGGAAATAGGAAGAGAAATTAAAGAAAAGCAGAAGAGAAAATGGAAAAAAAGTAGAAGCGAAATTGATGATAAATAAATGGAAGAGAAATGGAAGAGAAATTAAAGAGAAATTATGGAGAAATTTAAAAGAAATGGAAGAGAAAAAGAGAAATGGGAGAAAAATGGGAGAGGAAGTGAAGAGAAATAGTAGAGAAATGGGAGAAAAATGCGAGAGGACTGGAAGAGGAATGGAAGAGAAATCGTAGAGAAATTGAAGAGAAATGGAAGAGAAATGGAAGAGAAATGAAGTAGAATTGAAGAGAAATTGTAGAAAAATGGAACAGAAATTGAAGAGAAATTGAAGAGACATTGAAGGGAAATGGAAGAGAAATTGAAGAGAAATTGTAGAGAAATTTAAGAGAAATAGAAGAGAAAATGAATAAAAATTGTAGAGAAATTGTAGAGAAATGGGAGAGGAATGGAACAGGAATGGAAGAGAAATCGTAGAGAAATTGAAGAGAAATGGGAGGAAAAAGGAAGAGAAATTGAAGAAAAGTAGAAGAGAAAATGGAAAAAAAGTAGAAAAGAAATGGATGATAAATAAATGGAAGAGAAATGGAAGAAAAATGGAAGAGAAATGGAAGAGAAACTGAAGAGAAATAGGAGAAAAATGGGAGAGGAATGGAAGAGAAATTGTACAGAAATGGGAGAAAAATGGGAGAGGACTGGAAGAGGAATGGAAGAGGAATCGTAGAGAAATTGAAGAGAAATTGTAGAGAAACGGGTGAGAAATGGAAGAGGATTGGAAGATAAATGTAAGAGAAGAGAAATGGAAAAGAAATTGAAGAGAAATGGAAGAGAAATTGAAGAGAAATGGAAGAGACATCAACTTCTCTTCCATTTCTCTTCAATTTCTCTTTTGAGAAAGAAATTGTAGAGAAATTGAAGAAAAATGGAAGAGAAATGGAAGGAAATAGGAAGAGAAATTGAAGAAAAGTAGAAGAGAAAATGGAAAAAAGTAGAACCGAAATTGATGATAAATAAATGGAAGAGAAATGGAAGAGAAATGGAAGAGAAATGGAAGAGAAATGAAGAAGAATTGAAGAGAAATTTTAGAGAAATGGGAAAAAATGGGAGAGGAATGGAAGAGAAATTGTAGCGAAATGGGAGAAAAATGGGAGAGGAATCGAAGAGGAATGGAAGAGAAATTGTATAGAAATTGAAAAGAAATGGAAGAGAAAATGAAGAAAAATTGTAGAGAAATTGAAGAGAAATGGAACAGAAAATGAAGAAAAATTGTAGAGAAATGAAAGAGAAATCGTAGAGAAATTGAAGAGAAATGGAAGAAAAATGGAAGGAAAAAGGAAGAGAAATTGAGAAAAGTAGAATAGAAAATGGAAAAAAGTAGAAGAGAAATGGATGATAAATAAATGAAAGAGAAATGGAAGAAAAATTGAAGAGAAATGGAAGAGAAACTGAAGAGAAATTGTAGAGAAGTGGGAGAAAAATGGGAGAGGAAGTGAAGAGAATTATTAGAGAAATGGGAGAAAAATGGGAGAGGACTGGAAGAGGAAGGGAAGAGAAATCGTAGAGAAATTGAAGAGAAATGAAGAAGAATTGAAGGGAAATTGTAGAGAAATGGGAGAAAAATGGGAGAGGAATGGAAGAGAAATTGTATAGAAATTGAAGAGAAATGGAAGAGAAATTGAAGAGAAATGGAAGAGAAAATGAAGAGAAATGGAAGAGAAATTGAAGAGAAATTTTAGAGAAATGGGAGAAAAATGGGAGAGGAATCGAAGAGGAATGGAAGAGAAATTGTATAGAAATTGAAGAGAAATTGAAGAGAAATTGAAGAAAATTGTAGAGAAATGGGAAAAAAATGGGAGAGGAATGAAAGAGGATTGAAAGATAAATGTAATAGAAGAGAAATGGAAGAGAAATTGTAGAGAAATGGGAGAAAAATGAGAGAGGAATTGAAGAGAAAATGTAGATAAATGGGAGAGGAATGGAAGAGGAATGGAAGAGAAATCGTAGAGAAATTGAAGAGAAATGGAAGGAAAAAGGAAGAGAAATTGAAAAAAGTAGAAGAAAAAATGGAAAAAAGTAGAAGAGAAATGGATGATAAATAAATGGAAGAGAAATTGAAGAGAAATGGAAGAGAAACTGAAGAGAAATTGTAGAGAAGTGGGAGAAAAATGGGAGAGGAAGTGAAGAGAAATAGTAGAGAAATGTGAGAAAAATGGGAGAGGACTGGAAGAGGAATAGAAGAGAAATCGTAGAGAAATGGAAGAGAAATGAAGAAGAATTGAAGGGAAATTGTAGAGAAATGGGAGAAAAATGGGAGAGGAATGGAAGAGAAATTGTAGAGAAATAGGAGAAAAATGGGTGAGGAATCGAAGAGGAATGGAAGAGAAATTGTATAGAAATTGAAGAGAAATGGAGAAGAAATGGAAGAGAAATGGAAGAGAAACTGAAGAGAAATGGGAGAAAAATGGGAGAGGAAGTGAAGAGAAATAGTAGAGAAATGGGAGAAAAATGGGAGAGGACTGGAAGAGGAATGGAAGAGGAATCGTAGAGAAATTGAAGAGAAATTGTAGAGAAACGGGAGAGGAATGGAAGAGGATTGGAAGATAAATGTAAGAGAAGAGAAATGGAAAAGAAATTGAAGAGAAATGGAAGAGACATCAACTTCTCTTCCATTTCTCTTCAATTTCTCTTTTGAGAAAGAAATTGTAGAGAAATTGAAGAAAAATGGAAGAGAAATGGAAGGAAATAGGAAGAGAAATTGAAGAAAAGTAGAAGAGAAAATGGAAAAAAGTAGAACCGAAATTGATGATAAATAAATGGAAGAGAAATGGAAGAGAAATGGAAGAGAAATGGAAGAGAAATGGAAGAGAAATGGAAGAGAAATGGAAGAGAAATGGAAGAGAAATTAAAGAGAAATTATAGAGAAATTGAAGAGAAATGGAAGAGAAACTGAAAAGAAATTGTAGAGAAATGGGAGAGGAAGTGAAGAGAAATGGGAGAGGAATGGAAGAGAAATCGCAGAGAAATTGAAGAGAAATGGAAGAGAAATGAAGAAGAATTGAAGAGAAATTTTAGAGAAATGGGAGAAAAATGGGAGAGGAATGGAAGAGAAATTGTAGCGAAATGGGAGAAAAATGGGAGAGGAATCGAAGAGGAATGGAAGAGAAATTGTAAAGAAATTGAAAAGAAATGGAAGAGAAAATGAAGAAAAATTGTAGAGAAATGGAAGAGAAATCGTAGAGAAATTGAAGAGAAATGGAAGAGAAATGGAAGGAAAAAGGAAGAGAAATTGAGAAAAGTAGAATAGAAAATGGAAAAAAGTAGAAGAGAAATGGATGATAAATAAATGAAAGAGAAATGGAAGAAAAATTGAAGAGAAATGGAAGAGAAACTGAAGAGAAATTGTAGAAAAGTGGGAGATAAATGGGAGAGGAAGTGAAGAGAATTATTAGAGAAATGGGAGAAAAATGGGAGAGGACTGGAAGAGGAATGGAAGAGAAATCGTAGAGAAATGAAGAAGAATTGAAGGGAAATTGTAGAGAAATGGGAGAAAAATGGGAGAGGAATGGAAGAGAAATTGTATAGAAATTGAAGAGAAATGGAAGAGAAATTGAAGAGAAATTGAAGAGAAATTGAAGAGAAATTGTAGAGAAATGGGAGAGGAAGTGAAGAGAAATGGGAGAAAAATGGGAGAGGACTGGAAGAGGAATGGAAGAGAAATAGTAGAGAAATTGAAGAGAAATGGAAGAGAAATGAAGAAGAATTGAAGAGAAATTTTAGAGAAATGGGAGAAAAATGGGAGAGGAATGGAAGAGAAATTGTAGCGAAATGGGAGAAAAATGGGAGAGGAATCGAAGAGGAATGGAAGAGAAATTGTATAGAAATTGAAGAGAAATGGAAGAGAAAATGAAGAAAAATTGTAGAGAAATTGTAGAGAAATGGGAGAGGAATGAAAGAGGAATGGAAGAGAAATTGAAGAGAAATGGAAGAGAAAATGAAGAAAAATTGTAGAGAAATGGAAGAGAAATCGTAGAGAAATTGAAGAGAAATGGAAGAAAAATGGAAGGAAAAAGGAAGAGAAATTGAGAAAAGTAGAAGAGAAATGGATGATAAATAAATGAAAGAGAAATGGAAGAAAAATTGAAGAGAAATGGAAGACAAACTGAAGAGAAATTGTAGAAAAGTGGGAGAAAAATGGGAGAGGAAGTGAAGAGAATTATTAGAGAAATGGGAGAAAAATGGGAGAGGACTGGAAGAGGAATGGAAGAGAAATCGTAGAGAAATTGAAGAGAAATGAAGAAGAATTGAAGGGAAATTGTAGAGAAATGGGAGAAAAATGGGAGAGGAATGGAAGAGAAATTGTATAGAAATTGAAGAGAAATGGAAGAGAAATTGAAGAGAAATGGAAGAGAAATTGAAGAGAAATTGAAGAGAAATGGAAGAGAAATTGAAGATAAATTGAAGAGAAATTGAGGAGAAATTGTAGAGAAATGGGAGAAAAATGAAAGAGGAATCGAAGAGGAATGGAAGAGAAATTATATAGAAATAGAAGAGAAATTGAAGAAAATTGTAGAGAAATGGGAAAAAAATGGGAGAGGAATGAAAGAGGATTGGAAGATAAATGTAATAGAAGAGAAATGGAAGAGAAATTGTAGAGAAATGGGAGAAAAATGAGAGAGGAATGGAAGAAAAAATGTAGAGAAATGGGAGAGGAATGGAAGAGGAATGGAAGAGAAATCGTAGAGAAATTGAATAGAAATGGAAGAGAAATGGAAGGAAAAAGGAAGAGAAATTGAGAAAAGTAGAAGAGAAAATGGAAAAAAGTAGAAGAGAAATGGATGATAAATAAATGGAAGAGAAATTGAAGAGAAATTGAAGAGAAATGGAAGAGAAACTGAAGAGAAATTGAAGATAAATGGAAGAGAAATTGAAGAGTAATTGAAGAGAAATTGAAGAGAAATAGTAGAGAAATGTGAGAGAAATGGGAGAGGACTGGAAGAGGAATGGAAGAGAAACTGAAGAGAAATTGTAGAGAAATGGGAGAAAAATGGGAGAGGAAGTGAAGAGAAATAGTAGAGAAATGGGAGAAAAATGGGAGAGGACTGGAAGAGGAATGGAAGAGAAATCGTATAGAAATAGAAGAGAAATGAAGAAGAATTGAAGAGAAATTGTAGAGAAATGGGAGAAAAATGGGAGAGGAATGGAAGAGAAATTGTAGAGAAATGGGAGAAAAATGGGAGAGGAATCGAAGAGAAATGGATGATAAATAAATGGAAGAGAAATGGAAGAGAAATTGAAGAGAAATTGAAGAGAAATTATGGAGAAATTTAAGAGAAATGGAAGAGAAACTGAAGAGAAATTGTAGAGAAGTGGGAGAAAAATGGGAGAGGAAGTGAAGAGAAATAGTAGAGAAATAGGAGAAAAATGGGAGAGGACTGGAAGGGGAATGGAAGAGAAATCGTAGAGAAATTGAAGAGAAATGAAGAAGAATTGAAGGGAAATTTTAGAGAAATGGAAGAAAAATGGGAGAGGAATGGAAGAGAAATTGTAGAGAAATGGGAGAAAAATGGGAGAGAAATCGAAGAGGAATGGAAGAGAAATTGTATAGAAATTGAAGAGAAATGGAAGAGAAATTGAAGAAAATTGTAGAGAAATGGGAAAAAAATGGGAGAGGAATGAAAGAGGATTGGACGACAAATGTAAGAGAAGAGAAACTGAAGAGAAATTGTAGAGAAATTGGAGAAAAATGGGAGAGGAAGTGAAGAGAAATAGTAGAAAAATGGGAGAAAAATGGGAGAGGACTGGAAGGGCAATGGAAGAGAAATCGTGAAGAAATTTAAGGGAAAGGAAGACAAAAGGGAAGAGAAATGAAGAAAAATTGAAGAGAAATTGTAGAGAAAGGGAGAAAAATGGGAGAGGAATGGAAGATAAATTGTAGAGAAATGGGAGAAAAATGGGAGAGGAATGGAAGAGAAATTGAAGAGAAATGGAAGAGAAAATGAAGAAAAATTGTAGAGAAATGGAAGAGAAATTGTAGAGAAATGGGAGAGGAATGGAAGAGGAATGGCAGAGAAATTGTAGAGAAATTGAAGAGAAATTGAAGAGAAATTGAAGAGAAATTGAAGAGAAATGGAAGGAAAAGGAAGAGAAATTGAGAAAAGTAGAAGAGAAAATGGAAAAAAGTAGAAGAGAAATGGATGATAAATAAATGGAAGAGAAATGGAAGAGAAATGGAAGAGAAACTGAAGAGAAATTGTAGAGAATTGGGAGAGGAAGTGAAGAGAAATAGTAGAGAAATGAGAGAAAAATGGGAGAGGACTGGAAGAGGAATGGAAGAAAAATCGTAGAGAAATGGAAGAGAAATGAAGAAGAATTGAAGAGAAATTGTAGAGAAATGGGAGAAAAATAGGAGAGGAATGGAAGAGAAATTGTATAGAGATTGAAGAAAAATGGAAGAGAAATTGAAGAAAAATTGTAGAGAAATGGGAGAAAAATGGGAGAGGAATGGAAGAGAAATGGAAGAGAAATAAAAGAGAATTTGAAGAGAAATAGTAGAGAAATGTGAGAAAAATGGGAGAGGACTGGAAGAGGAATGGAAGAGAAACTGAAGAGAAATTGTAGAGAAATTGGAGAAAAATGGTAGAGGAAGTGAAGAGAAATAGTAGAGAAATGGGAGAAAAATGGGAGAGGACTGGAAGAGGAATGGAAGAGAAATGGTATAGAAATAGAAGAGAAATGAAGAAGAATTGAAGAGAAATTGTAGAGAAATGGGAGAAAAATGGGAGAGGAATGGAAGAGAAATTGTAGAGAAATGGGAGAAAAATGGGAGAGAAATCGAAGAGAAATGGATGATAAATAAATGGAAGAGAAATGGAAGAGAAATTGAAGAGAAATTGAAGAGAAATTGAAGAGAAATTATGGAGAAATTTAAGAGAAATGGAAGAGAAACTGAAGAGAAATTGTAGAGAAGTGGGAGAAAAATGGGAGAGGAAGTGAAGAGAAATAGTAGAGAAATAGGAGAAAAATGGGAGAGGACTGGAAGGGGAATGGAAGAGAAATCGTAGAGAAATTGAAGAGAAATGAAGAAGAATTGAAGGGAAATTTTAGAGAAATGGTAGAAAAATGGGAGAGGAATGGAAGAGAAATTGTAGAGAAATGGGAGAAAAATGGGAGAGAAATCGAAGAGGAATGGAAGAGAAATTGTATAGAAATTGAAGAGAAATGGAAGAGAAATTGAAGAAAATTGTAGAGAAATGGGAAAAAAATGGGAGAGGAATGAAAGAGGATTGGAAGACAAATGTAAGAGAAGAGAAACTGAAGAGAAATTGTAGAGAAATTGGAGATAAATGGGAGAGGAAGTGAAGAGAAATAGTAGAAAAATGGGAGAGGACTGGAAGGGCAATGGAAGAGAAATCGTGGAGAAATTTAAGGGAAAGGAAGACAAAAGGGAAGAGAAATGAAGAAAAATTGAAGAGAAATTGTAGAGAAAGGGAGAAAAATGGGAGAGGAATGGAAGAGAAATTGAAGAGAAATTGAAGAGAAATTGAAGAGAAATTGAAGAGAAATTGAAGAGAAATGGAAGGAAAAGGAAGAGAAATTGATAAAAGTAGAAGAGAAAATGGAAAAAAGTAGAAGAGAAATGGATGATAAATAAATGGAAGAGAAATTGAAGAGAAATAGTAGAGAAATGTGAGAAAAATGGGAGAGGACTGGAAGAGGAATGGAAGAGAAATCGTATAGAAATAGAAGAGAAATGAAGAAGAATTGAAGAGAAATTGTAGAGAAATGGGAGAAAAATGGGAGAGGAATGGAAGAGAAATTGTAGAGAAATGGGAGAAAAATGGAAGAGGAATCGAAGAGAAATGGATGATAAATAAATGGAACAGAAATGGAAGAGAAATTGAAGAGAAATTGAAGAGAAATTATGGAGAAATTTAAGAGAAATGGAAGAGAAACTGAAGAGAAATTGTAGAGAAGTGGGAGAAAAATGGGAGAGGAATGAAAGAGGATTGGAAGACAAATGTAAGAGAAGAGAAACTGAAGAGAAATTGTAGAGAAATTGGAGAAAAATGGGAGAGGAAGTGAAGAGAAATAGTAGAAAAATGGGAGAAAAATGGGAGAGGACTGGAAGGGCAATGGAAGAGAAATCGTGGAGAAATTTAAGGGAAAGGAAGACAAAAGGGAAGAGAAATGAAGAAAAATTGAAGAGAAATTGTAGAGAAAGGGAGAAAAATGGGAGAGAAATGGAGAAATTGAAGGGAAAGGAAGACAAAAGGGAAAAGAAATGAAGAAAAATTGAAGAGAAATTGTAGAGAAAGGGAGAAAAATGGGAGAGGAATGGAAGAGAAATTGTAGAGAAATGGGAGAAAAATGGGAGAGGAATGGAAGAGAAATGGAAGAGAAATTGAAGAGAAATGGAAGAGAAAATGTAGAAAAATTGTAGAGAAATGGAAGAGAAATGGGAGAGGAATGGAAGAGAAATAGTAGAGAAAGTGAAGAGATATGGAAGAGAAATGGAAGGAAAATTCTCTACGACTTCTCTTTCATTTCTCTACAATTTTTCTTCATTTTCTCTTCCATTTCTCTTCAATTTCTCTTCCATTTCTCTTCCATTCCTCTTTCATTACTCTCCCATTTCTTTACAATTTCTCTTCCATTTCTCTACAATTTTTCTTCATTTTTTTGAAATGAAATGAAAATGAAAATGAAATTGTATAGAAATTAAAGAGAAATGGAAGAGAAATTGAAGAAAATTGTAGAGAAATGGGAAAAAATGGGAGAGGAATGAAAGAGAATTGGAAGATAAATGTAAGAGAAGAGAAATGGAAGAGAAATTGTAGAGAAATGGGAGAAAAATGGGAGAGGAATGAAAGATTTTTCTCCCAATTCTCTACAATTTCTCTTCAGTTTCTCTTCCATTTCTTTTCCATTTCTCTTCCATTTATTTATCATCCATTTCTCTTCAACTTTTTTCCATTTTCTCTTCTACTTTTCTTAATTTCTCTTCCTTTTTCCTTCCATTTCTCTTCAATTTCTCTTCAATTACTCTACGATTTCTCTTCCATTCCTCTTCCATTCCTCTCCCATTTCTCTACAATTTCTCTACAATTTTTCTTCATTTTCTCTTCCATTTCTCTTCAATTTCTCTTCAATTTCTCTTCCATTTCTCTTTCATTCCTCTCCCATTTTTCTCCAATTTCCGTTCAATTTCTTTTCCATTTCTCTTCAATTTCTATACAATTTCTCTTCCATTCCTCTTCGATTCCTCTGCTATTTTTCTCCCATTTCTCTACAATTTCTCTTCCATTCCTCTTCAATTTTTCTCCCATTTCTCTACAATTTCTCTTCAATTCTTCTTCATTTCTCTTCCATTTCTCTACGATTTTGCTTCCATTCCTCTTCCAGTCTTCTCCCATTTTTCTCCCATTTCTCTACTATTTCTCTTCACTTCCTCTCCCATTTCTCTACAATTTCTCTTCAGTTTCTCTTCCAATTCTCTTCAATTTCTCTATAATTTCTCTTCCATTTCTATTCCATTTCTCTTCCATTTATTTACCATCCATTTCTGTTCTACTTTTTTTCCATTTTCTCTTCTACTTTTCTCAATTTCTCTTCTTTTTCCTTCCATTTCTCTTCCATATCTCTTCAATTTCTCTACTATTCTTCTTCATTTCTCTTCAATTTCTCTACGATTTCTCTTCCATTCCTCTTCCAGTCCTCTCCCATTTTTCTCCCATTTCTCTACGATTTCTCTTCACTTCCTCTCCCATTTTTCTCCCATTTCTCTTCAGTTTCTCTTCCAATTCTCTTTCATTTTTCTTCCATTTCTCTTCCATTTATTTGTCATCCATATCTCTTCTACTTTTTTCCATTTTCTCTTCTACTTTTCTCAATTTCTCTTCCTTTTTCTTTCCATTTCTCTTCCATTTCTCTTCAATTTCTCTACGACTTCTCTTCCATTTCTCTTCAATTTTTCTTCATTTTCTCTTCCATTTCTCTTCCATTTCTCTTCCATTTCTCTTCCATTCCTCTTTCATTCCTCTCCCATTTCTCTACAATTTCTCTTCCATTTCTCTACAATTTTTCTTCATTTTTTTGAAATGAAATGAAAATGAAAAATGAAAATGAAATTGTATAGAAATTGAAGAGAAATGGAAGAGAAATTGAAGAAAATTGTAGAGAAATGGGAAAAAATGGGAGAGGAATGGAAGAGGATTGGAAGATAAATGTAAGAGAAGAGAAATGGAATAGAAATTGAAGAGAAATGGAAGAGAAATTCAAGAGAAATTGAAGAGAAATGGAAGAGAAATTGAAGAGAAATGGAAGAGAAGTTGAAGAGAAATTGTAGAGAAATTGAAGAGAAATGGAAGAGAAATGGAAGGAAATAGGAAGAGAAATTGAGAAAAGTAGAAGAGAAAATGGAAAAAAAGTAGAACAGAAATGGATGGTAAATAAATGGAAGAGAAATGGAATAGAAATTGAAGAGAAATTATAGAGAAATTGAAGAGAATTGGAAGAGAAACTGAAGAGAAATTGTAGAGAAATGGGAGAAAAATGGGAGAGGACTGGAAGGGGAATGAGAAATCGTAGAGAAATTGAAGAGAAATAAAGAAGAATTGAAGGGAAATTGTAGAGAAATGGGAGAAAAATGGGAGAGGAATGGAAGAGAAATTGTAGAGAAATGGGAGAAAAATGGGAGAGGAATGGAAGAGAAATGGAAGAGAAATTGAAGAGAAATGGAAGAGAAAATGTAGAAAAATTGTAGAGAAATGGAAGAGAAATGGGAGAGGAATGGAAGAGAAATAGTAGAGAAAGTGAAGAGATATGGAAGAGAAATGGAAGGAAAATTCTCTACGACTTCTCTTTCATTTCTCTACAATTTTTCTTCGTTTTCTCTTCCATTTCTCTTCAATTTCTCTTCCATTTCTCTTCCATTCCTCTTTCATTACTCTCCCATTTCTCTACAATTTCTCTTCCATTTCTCTACAATTTTTCTTCATTTTTTTGAAATGAAATGAAAATGAAATTGTATAGAAATTGAAGAGAAATGGAAGAGAAATTGAAGAAAATTGTAGAGAAATGGGAAAAAATGGGAGAGGAATGAAAGAGAATTGGAAGATAAATGTAAGAGAAGAGAAATGGAAGAGAAATTGTAGAGAAATGGGAGAAAAATGGGAGAGGAATGGAAGATTTTTCTCCCAATTCTCTACAATTTCTCTTCAGTTTCTCTTCCATTTCTCTTCCATTTCTCTTCCATTTATTTATCATCCATTTCTCTTCAACTTTTTTCCATTTTCTCTTCTACTTTTCTTAATTTCTCTTCCTTTTTCCTTCCATTTCTCTTCAATTACTCTACGATTTCTCTTCCATTCCTCTTCCATTCCTCTCCCATTTCTCTACAATTTCTCTACAATTTTTCTTCATTTTCTCTTCCATTTCTCTTCAATTTCTCTTCAATTTCTCTTCCATTTCTCTTTCATTCCTCTCCCATTTTTCTCCAATTTCCGTTCAATTTCTTTTCCATTTCTCTTCAATTTCTATACAATTTCTCTTCCATTCCTCTTCAATTCCTCTGCTATTTTTCTCCCATTTCTCTTCAATTTCTATACAATTTCATTTTCATTTTTCATTTTCATTTCATTTCAAAAAAATGAAGAAAAATTGTAGAGAAATGGAAGAGAAATTGTAGAGAAATGGGAGAGGAATGAAAGAGGAATGGAAGAGAAATGGAAGAGAAATTGAAGAGAAATGGAAGAGAAAATGAAGAAAAATTGTAGAGAAATGGAAGAGAAGTCGTAGAGAAATTGAAGAGAAATGGAAGAGAAATGGAAAGAAAAAGGAAGAGAAATTGAGAAAAGTAGAAGAGAAAATGGAAAAAAGTAGAAGAGAAATGGATGACAAATAAATGGAAGAGAAATGGAAGAAAAATGAAAGAGAATTGGAAGAGAAACTGAGAACTCTTCAATTTCTCTTCAATTTCTCTTCAATTTCTCTTCCATTTCTCTTTCATTCCTCTCCCATTTTTCTCCAATTTCCGTTCAATTTCTTTTCCATTTCTCTTCAATTTCTATACAATTTCTCTTCCATTCCTCTTCGATTCCTCTGCTATTTTTCTCCCATTTCTCTACAATTTCTCTTCCATTCCTCTTCAATTTTTCTCCCATTTCTCTACAATTTCTCTTCAATTCTTCTTCATTTCTCTTCCATTTCTCTACGATTTGGCTTCCATTCCTCTTCCAGTCTTCTCCCATTTTTCTCCCATTTCTCTACTATTTCTCTTCACTTCCTCTCCCATTTCTCTTCAGTTTCTCTTCCAATTCTCTTCAATTTCTCTATAATTTCTCTTCCATTTCTATTCCATTTCTCTTCCATTTATTTACCATCCATTTCTGTTCTACTTTTTTTCCATTTTCTCTTCTACTTTTCTCAATTTCTCTTCCTTTTTCCTTCCATTTCTCTTCCATATCTCTTCAATTTCTCTACTATTCTTCTTCATTTCTCTTCAATTTCTCTACGATTTCTCTTCCATTCCTCTTCCAGTCCTCTCCCATTTTTCTCCCATTTCTCTACGATTTCTCTTCACTTCCTCTCCCATTTTTCTCCCATTTCTCTTCAGTTTCTCTTCCAATTCTCTTTCATTTTTCTTCCATTTCTCTTCCATTTATTTGTCATCCATTTCTCTTCTACTTTTTTCCATTTTCTCTTCTACTTTTCTCAATTTCTCTTCCTTTTTCTTTCCATTTCTCTTCCATTTCTCTTCAATTTCTCTACGACTTCTCTTCCATTTCTCTACAATTTTTCTTCATTTTCTCTTCCATTTCTCTTCAATTTCTCTTCCATTTCTCTTCCATTCCTCTTTCATTCCTCTCCCATTTCTCTACAATTTCTCTTCCATTTCTCTACAATTTTTCTTCATTTTTTTGAAATGAAATGAAAATGAAAAATGAAAATGAAATTGTATAGAAATTGAAGAGAAATGGAAGAGAAATTGAAGAAAATTGTAGAGAAATGGGAAAAAATGGGAGAGGAATGGAAGAGGATTGGAAGATAAATGTAAGAGAAGAGAAATGGAATAGAAATTGAAGAGAAATGGAAGAGAAATTCAAGAGAAATCGAAGAGAAATGGAAGAGAAATTGAAGAGAAATGGAAGAGAAGTTGAAGAGAAATTGTAGAGAAATTGAAGAGAAATGGAAGAGAAATGGAAGGAAATAGGAAGAGAAATTGAAGAAAAGTAGAAGAGAAAATGGAAAAATGTGGAAGCGAAATTGATGATAAATAAATGGAAGAGAAATGGAAGAGAAATTAAAGAGAAATTATAAAGAAATTGAAGAGAAATGGAAGAGAAACTGAAGAGAAATTGTAGAGAAATGGGAGTAAAATGGGAGAGGAAGTGAAGAGAAATCGTAGAGAAATGGGAGAAAAATGGGAGAGGACTGGAAGAGGAATGGAAGAGAAATCGTAGAGAAATTGAAGAGAAATGGAAGAGAAATGAAGAAGAATTGAAGAGAAATTGTAGAGAAATGGGAGAAAAATGGGAGAGGAATGGAAGAGAAATTGTAGAGAAATGGGAGAAAAATGGGAGATGAATCGAAGAGAAATGGATGATAAATAAATGGAAGAGAAATTGAAGAGAAATTATGGAGAAATTTAAGAGAAATGGAAGAGAAACTGAAGAGAAATTGTAGAGAAGTGGGAGAAAAATGGGAGAGGAAGTGAAGAGAAATAGTAGAGAAATGGGAGAGGACTGGAAGGGGAATGAGAAATCGTAGAGAAATTGATTCTATACAATTTCATTTTCATTTTTCATTTTCATTTCATTTCAAAAAAATGAAGAAAAATTGTAGAGAAATGGAAGAGAAGTCGTAGAGAAATTGAAGAGAAATGGAAGAGAAATTGAAGAGAAATTGAAGAGAAATGTAAGAGAAAATGAAGAAAAATTGTAGAGAAATTGTAGAGAAATGGGAGAGGAATGAAAGAGAATTGGAAGATAAATGTAAGAGAAGAGAAATGGAAGAGAAATTGTGGAGAAATGGGAGAAAAATGGGAGAGGAATGGAAGATTTTTCTCCCAATTCTCTACAATTTCTCTTCAGTTTCTCTTCCATTTCTCTTCCATTTCTCTTCCATTTATTTATCATCCATTTCTCTTCAACTTTTTTCCATTTTCTCTTCTACTTTTCTTAATTTCTCTTCCTTTTTCCTTCCATTTCTCTTCAATTTCTCTTCAATTACTCTACGATTTCTCTTCCATTCCTCTTCCATTCCTCTCCCATTTCTCTACAATTTCTCTACAATTTTTCTTCATTTTCTCTTCCATTTCTCTTCAATTTCTCTTCAATTTCTCTTCAATTTCTCTTCCATTTCTCTTTCATTCCTCTCCCATTTTTCTCCAATTTCCGTTCAATTTCTTTTCCATTTCTCTTCAATTTCTATACAATTTCTCTTCCATTCCTCTTCGATTCCTCTGCTATTTTTCTCCCATTTCTCTACAATTTCTCTTCCATTCCTCTTCAATTTTTCTCCCATTTCTCTACAATTTCTCTTCAATTCTTCTTCAGTTCTCTTCCATTTCTCTACGATTTTGCTTCCATTCCTCTTCGAGTCTTCTCCCATTTTTCTCCCATTTTTCTCCCATTTCTCTACTATTTCTCTTCACTTCCTCTCCCATTTCTCTTCAGTTTCTCTTCCAATTCTCTTCAATTTCTCTATAATTTCTCTTCCATTTCTATTCCATTTCTCTTCCATTTATTTACCATCCATTTCTGTTCTACTTTTTTTCCATTTTCTCTTCTACTTTTCTCAATTTCTCTTCCTTTTTCCTTCCATTTCTCTTCCATATCTCTTCAATTTCTCTACTATTCTTCTTCATTTCTCTTCAATTTCTCTTCCATTTATTTATCATCCATTTCTCTTCGATTCCTCTCCCATTTTTCTCCCATTTCTCTACAATTTCTCTTCCATTCCTCTCCCATTTTTCTCCCATTTCTCTACAATTTCTCTTCAATTCTTCTTCATTTCTCTTCCATTTCTCTTCAATTTCTCTACGATTTCTCTTCCATTACTCTCCCATTTTTCTCCCATTTCTCTACGATTTCTCTTCACTTCCTCTCCCATTTTTCTCCCATTTCTCTTCAGTTTCTCTTCCAATTCTCTTTCATTTTTCTTCCATTTCTCTTCCATTTATTTGTCATCCATTTCTCTTCTACTTTTTTCCATTTTCTTATCTACTTTTCTCAATTTGTCTTCCTTTTCCTTAAATTTCTCTTCAATTTCTCTTCAATTTCTCTTCAATTTCTCTACAATTTCTCTTCCATTCTCTTCCATTCCTCTCCCATTTCTCTACAATTTCTCTTCCATTTCTCTACAATTTTTCTTCATTTTCTCTTCCATTTATCTTCAATTTCTCTTCAATTTCTCTTCCATTTTTCTTCCATTCCTCTCCCATTTTTCTCCCATTTCTCTACAATTTTTCTTCAATTTCTCTTCCATTTCTCTTCAATTTCTCTACGACTTCTCTTCCATTTCTCTACAATTTTTCTTCATTTTTTTGAAATGAAATGAAAATGAAAAATGAAAATGAAATTGTATAGAATCAATTTCTCTACGATTTCTCATTCCCCTTCCAGTCCTCTCCCATTTTTCTCCCATTTCTCTACTATTTCTCTTCACTTCCTCTCCCATTTTTCTCCCACTTCTCTACAATTTCTCTTCAGTTTCTCTTCCATTTCTCTTAAATTTCTCTTCAATTTCTCTTCCATTTATTTATCATCCATTTCTCTTCGATTCATCTCCCATTTTTCTCGCATTTCTCTACAATTTCTCTTCCATTCCTCTCCCATTTTTCTCCCATTTCTCTACAATTTCTCTTCAATTCTTCTTCATTTCTCTTCCATTTCTCTTCAATTTCTCTACGATTTCTCTTCCATTCCTCTTCCAGTCCTCTACCATTTTTCTCCCATTTCTCTACGATTTCTCTTCACTTCCTCTCCCATTTTACTCCCATTTCTCTACAATTTCTCTTCAGTTTCTCTTCCATTTCTCTTCAATTTCTTTATAATTTCTCTTTAATTTCTCTTCCATTTCTCTTCCATTTATTTATCATCAATTTCGCTTCCACATTTTTCCATTTTCTCTTCTACTTTTCTTCAATTTCTCTTCCTATTTCCTTCCATTTCTCTTCCATTTCTCTTCAATTTCTCTACAATTTCTCTTCCATTTCTCTTCAATTTCTCTTGAATTTCTCTTCCATTTCTCTTAAATTTCTATTCCATTTCTCTTCTCTTACATTTATCTTCCAATCCTCTTCCATTCCTCTCCCATTTTTTCCCATTTCTCTACAATTTTCTTCAATTTCTCTTCCATTTCTCTTCAATTTCTATACAATTTCATTTTCATTTTTCATTTTCATTTCATTTCAAAAAAATGAAGAAAAATTGTAGAGAAATGGAAGAGAAATTGTAGAGAAATGGGAGAGGAATGAAAGAGGAATGGAAGAGAAATGGAAGAGAAATGGAAGAGAAAATGAAGAAAAATTGTAGAGAAATGGAAGAGAAGTCGTAGAGAAAATGAAGAGAAATGGAAAGAAAAAGGAAGAGAAATTGAGAAAAGTAGAAGAGAAAATGGAAAAAAGTAGAAGAGAAATGGATGACAAATAAATGGAAGAGAAATGGAAGAAAAATGAAAGAGAATTGGAAGAGAAACTGAAGAGAAATGGGAGAAAAATGGGAGAGGAAGTGAAGAGAAATCGTAGAGAAATGGGAGAAAAATGGGAGAGGACTGGAAGAGGAATGGAAGAGAAATCATAGAGAAATTGAAGAGAAATGAAGAAGAATAGTAGAGAAATTGAAGAGATATGGAAGAGAAATGGAAGGAAAAAGGAAGAGAAATTGAGAAAAGTAGAAGAGAAAATGGAAAAAAAGTAGAACAGAAATGGATGGTAAATAAATGGAAGAGAAATGGAATAGAAATGGAAGAGAAATTATAGAGAAATTGAAGAGAATTGGAAGAGAAACTGAAGAGAAATGGGAGAGGAAGTGAAGAGAAATAGTAGAGAAATGGGAGAAAAATGGGAGAAGACTGGAAGAGGAATGGAAGCAAAATCGTAGAGAAATGGAAGAGAAATGAAGAAGAATTTAAGAGAAATTGTAGAGAAATGGGAGAAAAATTGAAGAGGAATGGAAGAGAAATTGTAGAGAAATGGGAGAAAAATAGCAGAGGAATCGAAGAGGAATGGAAGAGAAATTGTATAGAAATTGAAGAGAAATGGAAAAGAAATTGAACGGAAATTGGAGAAAAATGGGAGAGGAATGAAAGAGAAATGGAAGAGAAATTGAAGAGAAATGGAAGAGAAAATGAAGAAAAATTGTAGAGAAATTGTAGAGAAATGGGAGAGGAATGGAAGAGGAATGGAAGAGAAATCGTAGAGTAATTGAAGAGAAATGGAAGAGAAATGAAGAAGAATTGAAGAGAAATTGTAGAGAAATGGGAGAAAAATGGGAGAGGAATGGAAGAGAAATTGTAGAGAAATGGGAGAAAAATGGGAGAGGAATCGAAGAGAAATGGATGATAAATAAATGGAAGAGAAATGGAACAAAAATGAAAGAGAATTGGAAGAGAAACTGAAGAGAAATGGGAGAAAAATGGGAGAGGAAGTGAAGAGAAATCGTAGAGAAATGGGAGAAAAATGGGAGAGGAATGGAAGAGAAATCGTAGAGAAATTGAAGAGAAATGGAAGAGAAATGAAGAAGAATTGAAGAGAAATTGTAGAGAAATGGGAGAAAAATGGGAGAGGAATGGAAGAGAAATTGTAGAGAAATGGGAGAAAAATGGGAGAGGAATCGAAGAGAAATGGATGATAAATAAATGGAAGAGAAATTGAAGAGAAATTATGGAGAAATTTAAGAGAAATGGAAGAGAAACTGAACAGAAATTGTAGAGAAGTGGGAGAAAAATGGGAGAGGAAGTGAACAGAAATAGTAGAGAAATGGGAGAAAAATGGGAGAGGACTGGAAGGGGAATGAGAAATCGTAGAGAATTTGAAGAGAAATAAAGAAGAATTGAAGGGAAATTGTAGAGAAATGGGAGAAAAATGGGAGAGGAATGGAAGATAAATTTTAGAGAAATGGGAGAAAAATGGGAGAGGAATCGAAGGGGAATGGAAGAGAAATTGAAGAGAACTGGAAGAGAAATTGAAGAAAATTGTAGAGAAATGGGAAAAAAATGGGAGAGGAATGAAAGAGGATTGGAAGACAAATGTAAGAGAAGAGAAATTGTAGAGAAATTGGAGAAAAATGGGAGAGGACTGGAAGAGAAATCGTAGAGAAATTGAAGAGAAATGGAAGAGAAATGAAGAAGAATTGAAGAGAAATTGTAGAGAAATGGGAGAAAAATGGGAGAGGAATGGAAGAGAAATTGTAGAGAAATGGGAGAAAAATGGGAGAGGAATCGAAGAGAAATGGATGATAAATAAATGGAAGAGAAATTGAAGAGAAATTATGGAGAAATTTAAGAGAAATGGAAGAGAAACTGAACAGAAATTGTAGAGAAGTGGGAGAAAAATGGGAGAGGAAGTGAACAGAAATAGTAGAGAAATGGGAGAAAAATGGGAGAGGACTGGAAGGGGAATGAGAAATCGTAGAGAATTTGAAGAGAAATAAAGAAGAATTGAAGGGAAATTGTAGAGAAATGGGAGAAAAATGGGAGAGGAATGGAAGATAAATTTTAGAGAAATGGGAGAAAAATGGGAGAGGAATCGAAGGGGAATGGAAGAGAAATTGAAGAGAACTGGAAGAGAAATTGAAGAAAATTGTAGAGAAATGGGAAAAAAATGGGAGAGGAATGAAAGAGGATTGGAAGACAAATGTAAGAGAAGAGAAATTGTAGAGAAATTGGAGAAAAATGGGAGAGGAAGTGAAGAGAAATAGTAGAGAAATGGGAGAAAAATGGGAGAGGACTGGAAGAGGAATGGAAGAGAAATCGTGGAGAAATTGAAGGGAAAGGAAGACAAAAGGGAAGAGAAATGAAAAAAAATTGAAGAGAAATTGTAGAGAAAGGGAGAAAAATGGGAGAGGAATGGAAGAGAAATGGAAGAGAAATTGAAGAGAAATGGAAGAGAAAATGAAGAAAAATTGTAGAGAAATGGAAGAGAAATGGGAGAGGAATGGAAGAGAAATAGTAGAGAAATTGAAGAGATATGGAAGAGAAATGGAAGGAAAAAGGAAGAGAAATTGAGAAAAGTAGAAGAGAAAATGGAAAAAAAGTAGAACAGAAATGGATGGTAAATAAATGGAAGAGAAATGGAATAGAAATTGAAGAGAAATTATAGAGAAATTGAAGAGAATTGGAAGAGAAACTGAAGAGAAATTGTAGAGAAATGGGAGAGAAAGTGAAGAGAAATAGTAGAGAAATGGGAGAAAAATGGGAGAGGACTGGAAGAGGAATGGAAGAAAAATCGTAGAGAAATGGAAGAGAAATGAAGAAGAATTGAAGAGAAATTGTAGAGAAATGGGAGAAAAATTGAAGAGGAATGGAAGAGAAATTGTAGAGAAATTGGAGAAAAATGGGAGAGGAATGGAAGAGAAATGGAAGAGAAATTGAAGAGAAATTGAAGAGAAAGGGAAGAGAAAATGAAGAAAAATTGTAGAGAAATTGCAGAGAAATGGGAGAGGAATGGAAGAGGAATGGAAGAGAAATCGTAGAGAAATTGAAGAGAAATTGAAGAGAAATGGAAGGAAAAAGGAAGAGAAATTGAGAAAAGTAGAAGAGAAAATGGAAAAAAGTAGAAGAGAAATGGATGATAAATAAATGGAAGAGAAATGGAAGGGAATTAAAAGCATTCAAATTGCAATTGCATCAAAAACCCTCTAATAATTATACAGTGAGGTGAGATGTCTATGGGCGGCGGTGATCACTTACCATCAGGTAGCCCGTTTGCTCCTCTGCTCTCCTTATTAATTAAAAAAAATATGTGTTAAATTCCCCATCGTCTGGCAATGTCAAAAGACTGCGTTGCTCCGTTGGATGGCTTAGTTAACCCGCTGGGATAAATAGAAGCCAGCCCTTAGGTCATGCCTGTTTCAATTTTCTTATTTTTACTCATAATGTAACGATTAATCAAAAATTTCAATTATAAATTCCTATTGATATTTCAGAATGTTATAGAAACTTATCTGAGCACGTCCTGAAAAGAAGTTATAACTTAAAACACAAATTGAAACACTTTTTTCTAAAAACGATGGCGGATATTGTCAAAGGAAAATGTTAATTAATTCTTCAATCTTTGAGATAACTTTCCGGTGTAGCAACGTTTCAAATTTTACCTTGAGTTTTCTTTCTCATTATATGCCAATTTGTGAGTTTTATCTTTGACGACGGATGACGAAGTTTTTTTTAACAATGATCTATTGCACACAGGAATTTAATAACAGAAATATAAACGCTCCATAATCCCTGATGGGATAAACATAAGAACCACCTTCAATCACAGGTAGTTCCCATTTTTCGCCGTAAGATTTGGTGGACAAACGTGATAGATGGCGAACCTAGCGCCGTCTACTATGTGTAAAATAGTACCTAAGATCCTTAGTCGCCTTGTACGACACCCACGGGAAGGGTTGGATGGTGTTATTCTTTAGGGCCGGCACAAAGCACATAATTATATCTATAGTTCTATAAAAATGAAACGCCGTCTGCTCTTGTTTCTGTTATTCTTTCACGGACAAACGGATGAACGGAGTTCTGCACTCGAGGCTTACGTGGGCAAAGCCGCTGGCGGAAAGCTTGGTAGTTTATAACAATATGGCACCCGGCTGCTGTCGATCATATAGTTTTGTACCACTCAGTCATATAATCACACTTAAGGGCTTATTACACTTGACTTAATTCAGTCTGACTAAATAAGTCAGTAGTCATATTCAGTGAATAGCATTGAGCACGGTTAATCTGCGATTATTGTCATCATATAAACAGAAGCCTGTCTAAGTCGTCGACTAAAAAACTAACTCAGCCAAGTCTATGATCAAATTAGTGTAATAATTTTGATAATAAGGAAATATTATACCTCCTAATCAGTAGCTATAAAGGTCAATCAACTCGACCCGTTAAGCAAATCTCACGCTACCATGAACCTTATAAATAGTTCTGACTTCGACTTCTCACAATGAGGTATAATATATACGAGTACGCACTCGTAGCGTGATTTTGAACTGCCCATGTCAGAAACCTTCCATATACAGGTAACCTTCATTTTAAATATAATAAAACGATTTAAAAGCCATACGAAGCAATGGCGGCGGCACTTCAACTCTCGTCCACAGCCGTTAAAAATAAAAATGGCCGCCCACCCTGAAACACATTGTGCTTTATATTAATAGGATAGGATGAGCTTTAATTTAATTACATAAGTACTTATTTGCAAAGATAAGTAAGTACTTACTTTATTTATGTATTTGCAAAGTAATAGATAATATGGGCCAAAGTTACATGCCAGAATTTTCTGTTTTTTCTTTTCAAAATAACTGAAGTGTGCTAATAATTAACCTAAATATCATTACAATCCAGAAAAGACACGAAAAGATGAAAACAATTATGCTCCCTTCTATTCCATTACACAATCGACACTTGACTCAAAACTTAATTGTGTAGAACTCGATATGATTCGCTTTCACCTTCGAATTGGCTTCACAAGTGGCTTCACGAAGATCAAATTTTGTGGTCGAAATAAATACTTAATAATATATGAAATATTTTATACTTACATAACCGTAACAATTACCTATCCAAGAATAATTTATCAGTTCTTATTTTAAGAATTATTTATCAATGCAATAAGTGGGCATTACTCAAAATGCACATACTCGTATTTAATTAATTCTTGTGATGCGATGTATTTTGTTATAATAATCACCAACATATATTTTTAAATGTTTTTCCAGAGGCGATCGCAGCCTATAAAACAACTTAACTTATGTTATACATAATAGGATTAAGGTCTAATTTAACGTGTGTCGTGGAGCAGTGGACTGTATAATAAAAATCTCGGTCCGGTTCCTCGAAGGCTTCTTTATGGTAATTCTTCCTTTTTCCAACCGGGCTGTTCAACTGGATTCAACTGTGTTCTCACGGTAAAAATGCCCTTCTTATATCCCCGGTAGAGGTGTCGCAACTAGTACTACACGGGGATACTATACCACGAGAACACAGTTTCACAATGTTTTATTCTGAACTTAATCTATTATGTACACAATCTTATGCTAACTTATTTTAGGGTCGCCGTCGTTAACAACGTGTTACTGTGACTTTATGATTTAATAAAGAATTTTTCAAATAAAAAAATCAATCAAATATCCAAGAATAATTTTGATTTTTTTAGTAAACTCCGGACCGTGAGGACTGAAAAGGAATGGAGAAGTTCTTATGTCCTATGAAAGTATGTAGTCGTAAGTTCATTTTATCTAAGTAGGTTTATTTCAGTGAAAATTTCACCCAAATAATGACCTCCAGATTCTAGAAAGCCGGTTTCCTTTTAAAATTACTTTCAGTAGGACCCTGCATTATTGAAAAGTTTTTCAATAACCTGTGAAGGGTCGATCAGGACCGAAAAAGGTTGAAAGTCCAGAAAGGGTGAATGAGTCACTTAAACCTAACATGGACGCGATTACATTGCGCGGAAATTGGAAAGCTATACAGTCCTATTACAGTCATTCAGGAAATAATCAGGTAATTTGAGCGTCGGTAGCTATATGGCTGGAATACCAGACTGTAACACGAAAGGTACAGGTTCGAAACCATGCACGATATTAGGTAAACTTACTGGGATACAAGAGTACGTTTTTTGCAAAAACTCAACGCACATTTACTAACTGCTCTAAAGGACAGTGAAAACATCGTGAGAAAATAATGAATTATATCTGAAGTAAACCATGTATCTACTCGTAGTACCTGATTTCTCGCGTAAGGAACAACCACAACACATTACATACATACATACATACCTTCACGCTATGTCCCGTGCGGGGTAGTCAGAGAGAATGGAGCACCACGAATCTCTGTCTTGGCACGCTTCTCTTGCTTGCTCTACAAAAAAAATGTCAAATACAGTGATTGCCCAGTCATGTCACCCATTGCCCACTGCTAGTTACAGTTATTTCCCTCACAAATTCAAGAAGTTATACAACATTAGTTTTACGAGAAGATTTCAGTGAAATACGAATCGAGAGGCAGTTTTCTTTGGCGTGGGCAATAGCTATCGGTGGCGCAATCATAGTCGATTTTCCCTTACATAATATGAAGGTGTAAAATATACGAGTATACATAATAAAAGATGAAAGGGTTACACCACAAGTGAAGTGATTTTATATTATAGGACCGGATAAATCCACCTTTTGTGCCATAATACCACTGATATGCAAATATGCCTCTCTTAGAAATTGAAGCTTTACATCGGGTTTAGGGAACAAGTAAGTACAATATCTATATGGAGGAAGAATGTAACTGAACGTTGGTAAATTCGAGTTCTAAGATAAAATCAAAACTCCCATGTGAGAGGACCGGGTTCGAAAGCATGCAATTTCATGTAGCAATGAGTTTTTAATTTTTTATGAACTGATTTTACCGACTCTAATAGTAAAGAAAACCATCATCAGAGACAACCAGTGTGTGAAAGGCAAATGGCAAACCATTCCATTAAATCTGCCACGAGAGTCGTTCTATTCTTCCTTCTAAGTCGTGTTCCTCATTGCTGAGGGTCGTGATCATTCTAAGGAATTAAATCGCATAGAACGACTTTTGTGGCAAATTTAATGGGGTGTTTTGCCATTGCCTTCCCCATTTCACACACTGGTTATCTCAGTGTGCAGGTTTCCTCACGATGTTTTCCTTCACCGTCTGAGCAGTCGGTAAATGTATCTAAGTCTTTGGAAAAAACCGAAAAACTCATTGGTACATGGCGTTGCATGGTTTCGAACTCGGACCTCGCGCATGGGATCCGACGTCCTAGCCGCGACGCCACCGACGCTCTCGTCTCGTCGTAGAGTCGTTCTATACATGTGGTTAATTCCAAAGAATGTCGTGATCATCAATAAGGAATACGACTTACAAAAAAAAAAAAAAAAATATAGACTTGAACCACATGACTTGATACTGATACGTCGATCCACTGATAGAAACAGACGTTATAGACTACCAATGAAGGAATAACATTTGATATCATATAGGGGACCCCTCGAATTCAGACTTTTATGGGTTTCAATTTCATTATAATTTGACAATGTATTTACTTACCTAAATTCTACGTACTTAGGCTAATTATTGCTTGAATTTCTGCTCAGGAATAAATTACATTTTAAAACCGCGATGTAAAACGAAAAAGCCCTCACGCTAGCCACATCCACCAAATTAGATAAAAAGAACAAGTCGGAACAAATTAACAGGGTTGCCAAGTAAAACTTACTTCCAGCTAGTTGGTTTTTCAATTAATTCCACGTCGGATGCAGGATGCAGCTGCGGATGGTACGTACCGACGGCAAAGCAAATTGAAACCACAGATGGGAGTATAGCTTTAAACCGTAGTGTTTAAAATATACCAAACCGCGTACTTAATGCAGTGAAAATTACTGAATAATGGCTCATTCTGCACTCATTATTAATATCGGTCTTTGAAACCTAATAATTAAAATACTACACATACAGGATGTAATAGATTTTTAGCGGACGGTACGTATCGATGACAAAACAAAGTAAAACCACAGATGGAAATACTTTTTAATAATCATTTTGTTTCACATGTACGAAATTGCGTAAATGTACTGAAAATGACTGAATATGCATTATCGGCCTTCGAAAGATGGGACAACATCTAATAGTTATAATAACATAAAGGTGTATGTAACAGATTTTTTATTCGTAATGAGATGGATTGATTTCGTTAACTCTTACAAGGTGCCGTACTTGGTGGCAGGACCTACCCACAATTACACTTATATTTAGTTTAGAAATAGTTGAATTCGTGGTACGTGCACCATATCAAAAATATAAAAAAATATAAGTACATTTCAGTTGTCAAACAAACAACACAGACCAGAGATAAATAAAAAACAACAGAGGGTATTTAGTAGTTTGGTATGGGTTGTGTGCAGCACCGGAATTTGCGATAATATTTCCGCCAACATCTTTTAGGTGTTGCAATGCTACGTACGAGTAGTCATATACGTATATTTATTTAGAAGAGCGGTATTTCATAGCTCATCTCTCCACCTTACTATTAAGACCTCCTGTACCATAAAAATGTTATTGGTTAAAAAGAAAATACTTACCGAAATAGGTTACTTGGGTCAGTTAAAAGAACTTTCACCTAAGCTACTTTTAAAAGTTATGTCAACCTGAACTAAGCCTATATAGATATAGGTAAACTTAGTTTAAGGACTTTTCCTTTTCCTTCCTTAACAGAATATTTTGATAAAACCGGATTCTTTCCAAAAATAGCGTGAACTTTTCTTTTACGATGTTACACAAGAAATTGTGCCTAGTAGCGTGAAAATATCTAATTTACGGGAAAATTCCGAGTAAGAGGCAAACCGTGTCATCTATAATTCCTATTACGTATACGAGTATAAGTATTTCGAAGAAAGCTATTCCAAGTGTAAGCGATTTAGCTAATAGCTGAATTTTTAACTAAGTTTGCAGACTCCAACTTACAATTGTGTAGATCCCCTTACTTTTCCTTGTTATGAAAGGTCAAATGTGAGAAAGGCTCCATGGCTCTAAACATTTGAGCTGAAACTAGAACCACCTAATTGTTACCATGGTTTTAGAGCGTCGGTGGCACAGTGGTTCGGACACCGGACTCCTATGTGGGAGGTCCGGGTTCGAAACCGTACAGTGCCATGTACCAATGAGATTTTCGTATTTTTCGAAGACTTACGTACATTTTTAGACTCCTCTAACGGTGAAGGAAATCATCGCGAAGAAACCTGCACACTGCGATGACCGTGTGTAAAATGGGGTAGGCACAAAAGATCCTCAAGGGTCGAAGTGCCGCTGGGGTTTATTCCCGGCCCCCGGCCATAAGATAAGATAAGATACCATGGTTACAGAGATCCCATCTGACAATAAAGATACTTCAGGATCTTGGAAACCCCTTATCCAATTTTTATTAGACATGACTAAGAAAACAACACTCAATAAAAAAATCCGCGTTCAAATTAGATCATCGGTCACAGACGCAGACAGACGTACGCGTTAAACTTATAACATCCCCTCCTTTTTGCCAGGGGTTAATTAGAAGTAAAAGGACACAAAAAATAATCTTTTAAAACAGAGAAACTTGAATGATGAAAGTAACATATCTACCTTTATATAATAGACATGTACTCGTAAGGTAGGTTAATCTGATGAAAATTGCCAGTTCTACCCACAAACATAGGTTACTACATACTTTTTAGTACAGTATGGTAATTGGTATTTATATGTTATTGTTATAAATAAAATTCTCTTATATAACGTGTGGCGGCTTCGCGCCACAATGACGGCGCATGCGCGCGCTGCTGACGTCTCAAAACAATCGCCACCGTTTTTCTCTTACTCGCGCTGTCACTCCTCTTCCTTTCATCATCGCAATATCTATATAATATATTTCATCATCGCATCAACATGCTGACTTTCATTCAGTGGGGCACCACGGACCCATAAACGTTTTCCATAATGCTTGCACACCTACTACCTCTTTCTCGAAATCATTTCCTCTGCCCGATGGTTGCCTGGAAGAGATCGCTCTTAGCGATAAGGCCGCCTAAATTGTACTTCACTATTTCCTTTTCTATCTTTTGTTTATTGTTTTCTATTTGTACAATAAAGTGTATTTTAATTTACTGTACTTTATTTCATTTTAATATACGAGTATAAATACTTATTCATGTTTGTGATTTTGCTTCAAACAATATAACTACCTACCTAGCTAACTGGGAAAACGGAAAAAACATCCTTGAAAAGAAACTTGCTCCTTATTTTAATAGGAGAAACAACCATTTTACCTCTTTTAA
Source organism: Hofmannophila pseudospretella (assembly GCA_947369225.1). Taxonomy (NCBI): domain Eukaryota; kingdom Metazoa; phylum Arthropoda; class Insecta; order Lepidoptera; family Oecophoridae; genus Hofmannophila; species Hofmannophila pseudospretella. The sequence goes on from OX376324.1 coordinate 5,028,769, forward strand.
TTATAATTTCTAAGTATTAATTGCACCACATAAGTTCAACGTGAAATCGAGCACAGAACATCGTTTGAAATTCATGTTAGATTATACAAAGGACTTTCATGCGTGTAGTCTGCCGTTTTATAATGAAAGCGCGGAACGGAACAACTTTATTCCAAACTAGTATTTGCTGAAATACCGCCATTTGTGAACCGAATACCAATGATTAAAATTGCCTAAAGCTACTATTGGAAGCTAGATTTTCTGCAACATTATTGTTTGAATGATAAATTGAAAATGGAAAGGAGGACTGTACAATACTCGTATGTTACGATGCTTTTACCTTTATTAAAAATGCTGGAGTTTCCTATGAAATTAATTTGCAGTTAATGGGCATTCTGTACTCAAAAGTAAAAATATATCGTGAAAGATAGAACGGGTTTTTGAATGTGTGAATGTGAATAATCAAAACGGGTTTTCTTCAAGATTGGTGTCCTTTTACACATATTTTTTCAGTCTAAGTTACTTTCGGTCAAGATAATGCTGTATATCTAAGCTAATAATTTATACTGTATAATTTCTTAGTTTATGTACAATAAAAATCAAAAATAATTAGTACGTGAACAGTGTAAGTATGGTATTTGCTTATTAATTACTCTTTCTTCTTGAGAGAGAGAGTGATTATTTACACTAATAAACGAAATGAATTTAAGAAATCTAAAATAAAATGTAAAAAGTAAACAAGGAAGAAGTTGTATGTATGTATGTATGTATGTATGTCTTCTTCTTCTTCTTCAGATCCTAGAACACCTAGTGGTGCATAGGGCTGAGACAATATTCTTCCACCGCGCTCTGTCCGATGCCGCAGACTCTATGGTTTCCCAGGATACTTTAGCCGCATCTAGGTCTTTTTGAAGACAACGTTTCCATGTAGTCTTCCACGTTTGCGAGATCCTCCTGTAGGTTGCCAGTTCAAGGAGGCGTAGGCGATGTTTTTTGGGCGACGTAAGGTGTGCCCTATCCACAACCATTTCCTATGTATGTATGTACTCACTATTAAAACAAACAAAACGACATATCAAGCCGGTGGTCGGCTTGATATGTCGTTAGTATCTTTCGTAGCACAAAACTAAATTAGGTCAATAGTAAAACCTTCAGCTGCTTCTATTTCCGAAGTAATCGATCGAAACCGACCTATTGCACTAAATACGTTGTGACTTTTGTAAGCCCTCCTAAAAATAATAAAACATTAGAGCCACAGTTGGCTCGGAGTTGCATCAAAAATGCAGGAGTAGAGACACGCGAAGTTTCAGCCCGGGGCGTTGGGACACACAGCCGCAAATATTTGCCAACGAAATAATTAGTGCTGTAGTACGAATACCTAGGTATTTTTGGTGTCAGTATTCCGTGTAGGTATTTCCGTCCTCCGTAGAGCATCGGTGGCATCGTGGCTAGGACGTCGGACTCCCATGCGGGAGGTCCGAGTTCGAAACCAGGCAATGCCATGTACCAAAGAGTTTTTCGTTTTTTCGAAAGACTTACGTACATTTACCGACTGCTCTGACGGTGAACGAAAACATCGTAAGGAAACCTGCACACTGAGATAACCAGTGTGTGAAATGGGGAAGGCAATGGCAAACCATCCCATTAAATCTACCACGAGAGTCGTTCTATGTGATTAATTCCTTAGAATGATCAAGACCCTCGGCAATGAGAAATACGACTTAGAAGAATTCCGTGTACGTTTTGTTACGTGAAAGGAAATTATTTAAATTCGTTGGACGGTTGATGATTCAGTGTGGTCTTACTTACATACATAACTTCACGTTATGTCCCTTGCGGGGTAGGCAGAGAGAATGGAGCGCCACGTATCTCTCTCTTGGCACGCCCCTCTTGCTTCCGCTATAGTCATTCTTCGTTTCACTTAGGCTCGCCGTTGGTGGGATCTTGTTTATTTATTTTAGGCAATGGTTTGGGAAGTAGGTATGTATCCATAATATTATTAAAATTAAAAAAATTGACGCTTGACTGGCATCTTACAGTATAATCTTCATCTGTACTTTATAGTTTATTTTCTGTGTTTACTAGATATTGTAATGTAGAAGATGTATCAGAAACTTTTATTTTCATTAAAACGCAGACTTATTTTTTACGACATTTTATGCAATAGAATTACGCGTAGTAGGATTAACCCTAACTGGCCATTGCCCACTCAACTACCATTTTCACAAGCTGGAGATCACCGACAGTTCTCTATGCCGTGGTTGCATGGAGGCTGAGGAAACGGCTGCTCATGCAGTATTACACAGCTCAGCAATGAGTAGACAACGGGCACAACTCTCAACCAAGGACGCTTCGTGAAGCCTGTCGTAAGAGACATCTGAGTTTCTGGACGGAGCTGGGTTGGCTAGAAATCTAGCTAACCAACATATATGCGGAAACAGGTGCCCAACAACTTAACAACAACGTCGTTATTATATCGATGAAAATGAGAGTCTACCGTACGAAACACGTTTCATTTTAGCTTTAATTTCGCGAGTGAAGTTATTTGGAAATAAAAACGAAGAACAAACGTTGGTGTGTAGACACGTCTGTATGTCGTATTGTACCGACAAACTCTGGTATTTATCGCTACTATTATTGTAAAGCCAAGCTATAGCAGACTGCATATGATTATACTCACCTATACTCAAGCTAGGTGGTATAGCGTTATATGCTGAAAAGATATCGGTACTCCCTTGAAATTACAGAATTTATTTTATAACTTCACTATGATCGATGATCGTTCAATCAGTCAACCCACTCGTATTCTTACATCAATAGTTCTTCGATCAACGTTTAGAAAATTAGAAAATTAAAATACTTCCTCTATCTACCCACATTTATTTTGTAACTTAGGTATTAATCTACGATGTTTCGATTAGACTTACGATTCTTACTTTAGAATTATTATTTTATTATGCTTCTAGAAAATCAGATAATGAAAATATACCTACATATTTTTCTCTATTTACAAATAAAATAAGTGATAAATCACATACAGTAATTCCACTGATTTAATTTTCATGATTAATGAAAATCGTCAATTTACTATGAAGGCACTGTGTGACTTGGCAACTTTGGAATTTATTGGTGTAATTTATCATTTCCACCTTAGGTATTCAATTTAATTCATTCAGGAGTTAATCAATTCCATTGTTGTACCATATAAATAGAGCTTAATAACACTAGTAATAAACTAGATTCTGGGGATTCGATGATGTCACGTATAACGTATTTATTATTATTATGTTTATCACGTATTTCATTTTCAAAATCTAATCTAAACGATTACTGGCTTCTATTTGAACAAGTTAAAAGCTATTTCAACTATTTTTGTCTTCAAATGTTTCTTTGAATTGCTTTATTTCTAACGTCACGTATTCCATATACTTTCACCTATTTTCTATTTCTGGTTTCACTTAAAATACCTTTGAAGTACAATTTATTTATACTAACTTCTAAATACGAGTATGTTCTATTTTTACATCAGAACGTGTTAGAATTATCGTGATATTAGGTACTTAACTTACCTAAAATATTAGGTATTTTAAAAATATTGGTAAGCAATCGAACTCTCGGTATACCCCTGATACCAACCCCTATAATTATGTTAAATAATTTTGTACATAATTCTCTATAGGATTTCGTGCTGCAGGCTTCTTAAATATTTTAAGCTAACGGTTATATTGAGAAACATTTAAAATTAATCATCTTTATACTTACTCTAAACTGATTACATGTAAAGATGAATACTTTATTGTAATGAATATAGCTCCATGGAAACAAAATTGTAGATGCTAACAACGTAAGCAAAACCCCCAACAAGGTCCTTGCGTCTATTTAAAAGGCAAGACACTGAAAATAATTTATTGGCCTACCAAGTAAGTAATTACGTTGGAAAGACACTAATATGATATGAAGGATGCTAACAAGATGTTGGTTGAAGTAAACCAAACCATAAAATGAGACAGTACGTATCTTCTTTTATCTTATGATGGTGGCCGGGAATAACCCAGCGGCACTTGTAGTGGTAGATCCTAATGTGAAGGATCGCCTGGGGACCACCCTCTTATCTTTTTTCTGCCGTGAAGCAGAAATGCTTGCATTTCTGTGTTTCGGTTTGAATGTTAAGAGAGCCAGCGTAATTTCCGGCACATGAGGCAATCCATCTCAGTCCTCAAGGTTAGCAGCGCATCAAAAACCCTCCAACATTAATACAGTGAGGTGAGATGTCTATGGGCGACGGTGAACACTTACCATCAGGTGACCCGTTTGCTCGTCTGCTCTCCTTATTTAATAATAATAATAATAATACTTCGACCCTTGAGGATCTTTTGTGCCTACCCCATTTTACACACTGGTCATCTCAGTGTGCAGGTTTCCTCGCGATGTTTTCCTTTACCGTTAGAGCAGTCGGTAAATGTACGCAAGTCTTCGAAAAATACGAAAAACTCATTGGTACATGGCACTCCTGCATGGGAGTCCGGTGTCCTAGCCACTGTGCCACCGACGCTCAGACAGTACGTAAAAACAAATACAAAGAAACCTAAATACTACTACACGTCATCTACTCGTACGATATAATTATAATGAAATCAAAGTGGAATGCACAAACTCATACGTCATCAAGATAGCTATCGTGGGCATACACATTCGGTCCAAATCAACGGAAAATTAAAAGCAAGCTGTTATTACCGATTTGTTTACAAGATAGTGTTTGAATGATGTCAAATCTATTCAAAAATTAGTTGTTAGTGGAATAGCCCGTTCTTTTACATACCTAATGCACTTGAAAAGGGACAAAGCCGAACTGATTACAGTGGTATTCGTATGTTCTGAGTAATATTCATATCTCACATAACGAACGACGACATTGTATCACTAATTAAAACATGTTCGCCAAAATGCGTTTGACATTTTGGCTGTAACGGTATGTCGACTACCAAAAATGGACAGTTTTCACAGAGAACGTTTTTAGGAAGGAATATTCTGTTTATATTGTTTCTAAAAAACTCACGATTTTAGGAAGCCAAAGGTTATTTTCACCTAAATTGGTTTCTATTGAAAGAAATGGGAATGTACCCAGAAATTAATACAGGGGCAGATATGTATCTGGATTTATGCCAATTTCTTCACGTTGAAAAGAAACACCGCGTTTTCGTCGAAATTCTACCTTATTATAATAAAAGTCTACCTCATTATATAATATAATAGAAAAGAAGTTATATAATTTAAAAAATATAAGTGCTATCTCATTTTATAATCTACACATAATGGGCAATCTTTTAGAGAGAGTTTTTCCAGTTTAGGTTAGTACATTTTCTTACAGCGTAGTGGTAGATCCTAAAGGTAGTGGTAGATCCTAAAGTGAAGGATCGCCTGGGGTGGTACCACTCTCTTATCTATTTCTGCCGTGAAGCAGAAATGCTTGCATTTCTGTGTTTCGGTTTGAAGGGTAAGAGAGCCAGCGTAATTTCCGGCACATGAGGCATTCCATCTTAGTCCTCAAGGTTAGCAGCGTATCAAAAACCCTCTAATATTAATACAGTGAGGTGAGATGTCTATGGGCGACGGTGACCACTTACCATCACGTGGCCCGTTTGCTCGTCTGCTCTCCTTATTTAATAAAAAAAAAAAAAAAAAAAAAAGCGTAGTCAGTCAAACTTGGGCTATGAAAATTTGAGAGACTTTAAAACCACTGTGAATTTGTTTTTGAGATATCTATCCGTAATGGAAAAATATTTGATTACGTTGGAAGCAACGTCCTTTATGGTATTCAAGAAAAAAAACAGAATTTAAAAAATCCTACATTTGTAGCTGTAGCATGCGAAACAGTTACTGGAGGCAGAAATTTTCCCGAATTTTGAATAATTCCAATTGCTCGAAAACCACGAGGATTTTACTGAGATCAAGTTTAGTTATTCTGGTTAGGCATGACTCATGAGCTAGCACATCACGTCTTGCCGTGTTGACGTTGGTTTTTGGGTCTGTCCCTGTATAGTACGTAAACAAGCCACTTCTAGTATTTATTTTATTCTGTGTTTTTAGTTGGACTCTAGCTATATTTTTTTATGATTCTACCTTGAATCACCTATATTATGTTCAAAGTAAAATAATACTCAAAAGATAGCCTCTATATCAAAGTTTGTTTTACTATTCAACTCTTTTTTTTTCAGTAAAGGATTGTCCAAATTACGATGGACGTCCGCCGTCAGATATGGTTATAGTCTCTATACCTATTAGAATAAAGACTATTTCATATTTAATTCGAGCTCCGTGCCGTCCCGTTGCCGTTATAATGTGAATAGAGCTTAAGTAATTGAAAAAAGGATTGAATAGTAAAACTAACTGTTATATGTAGAGGCTGTCTTTAAATGGCTACTCTTTTTCTTTGAACATAAAAAGAAAAAAGAATTTACCCGAGAAAACGCTCTTTTTACACGGTGTTTAGTCGAGATAATGATCTATTTTTGGTGAAATTCGATTGGCCTTAGTGGGGAAAAGCAATTTTCCGAATGGCGTCGCAGCGGGGTGGAAACCGCAAACAGCTGTGATTCTATTTACCGTACTAGAGTAAACTATGGATTTTCCTATAGGTACCTACTAATCTAAACTATTTATGCTTTAGATGTTTGATGTTTGATCTAAAACTAATATTTCAAAGAATGCCAATTGATTTGCAACTTTGATTTCTATGTTATTTGAATATTTGCTACAACTTCCATTTAATAAATACTCCAGCGAAAGCTTGTCTGGAAGAGATTGCTCTTACCGACAGTGTAGGCAGATCTCAATTAGTACTTTGTATTCTGTGTAAGTTTAGGGCCTAGAACACTTCCTTGTGACACTCCTGATTTTTTTTAATACATCTAAGTACGTGCCTACTTATCTGACAGTTATAATTTAAAATTTTCAGAAATAATTCCAAATTCTTTACAAGTCGCAGTGTGGGTATCTACAAGTGAGATTCTTACAAACGAATGGAAAAAAGAGCAACAGCAAAATTTGCAAGTCTAAATAGTTCCACAAAAAATATAAAAAGCACTAGTGCGAAATGAGCAATTTTCGATCGGCTAGATACACACACTGAAAAATGCTCTTTATGAGCAGGTGTGATGAAAAATAATATTTCTTTATGCAATAATAAAATTCGTGAATCATCAAATTTTACTAACTGTTGATATGGAGTTACGACCAGCGCAAAAATGGATGGGTAAAATAAAAATACAAAGTGAAACCGAGAGCCAACCCTCTGTAATTGGGACATGAACGTAAATCTAGACACTTACCTATAGTTATAGCAAATATATACACGTCTGTTTGCACGGCTATCTGTTCAGTATGGTTCGGATAAAATGGATGGCATATAAACGCTTTGCTTTGCGTGAAATGAATACTTTTGTGGATATCTACAAATACCTATTGGAATTGGTAAAGTGGTTCTTTTTGAGGAAGCATTAATAATAGCACAAAAACACAACACCTGCATGGTGTCATTGAGTGAATGCCAAGTCAACTTTTTTCTTCAACCAAGAAATTAAGAATTAAGCTGTGGTCTAATTAAAATAGAGTATGTATAGATTTTAACTTCATTTAAGTTGTAAAATGTATTCAAGATGCAGCGCTGTCTCAAGTTTCTCGCAAAGAACTTTCATGCTACAACGAAACTGAAATGCAAAGAAAATATTTAAGCAGCTAGAAAGCCTGAGCAGATGCTTTGTTTCATATCTTTTGTTATGTAGGGTACCTACCTACATTAAGATATTTTCGTCTGGCCCTGGTGTTTCTTATAGTTGAAATTATTTTTTCAAAGGTTTCTGGGACTTCAGACGGATTATAAGTGCTCGTTTTGTGTGATTCCATAAGGAAAATAGCTATTTTCTAATTTTTTAGGTGGAAGTTAAAGACAATAAGAAACGGGATTTAAGATATCTTGCTAAAATATTAAAAAGCGGCATTAAAATAAATAACTTTATTCAATAAGTAATTTAAAATTGAGGCCTAAGGTAAGCTTGTATGGAGCTCTGCCCGATATTTTTCTATGGAACGGTTTGCCATTACCTTCCCCATTTCACGGGGTACGGTTACCTCAGTGTGGAAGTTTCATCATAATGTTTTTGTTTAGAACCCGGACCTCCCGTACGTATCTCGGTCCTTATAGCTATGCCACCGAAGCTCTTTGGTTGTCATTATAGTTTAATGTCATAAAATGTAGTTTCTCCAAAGCTATTAAGGTAATAGAGACTTGACAGGCCTTGACACAAAAGGGTTCAGATACATTCCAGGAATGCTCAAATAATAATGAATTCATTGAAGGTTAAAAAAAGGTTCGGGCAACCCCAGGGGACATTACAATTCCATTTGTTAGGATCGACTGTGTGAACTACTTCCTGTGATGGATTAGTTTACTTACCTACTTTAGATGTAGGCAGTAAGATTTCCTTTCCAGGGATGTGGTTCAGGGATGTGGTACCGGTCGGGCCGCAGCACATTTTGAGCATGTGCCTTTTGACATTGTTTTGTTATTTAATGTTAAGTTTTTTTTTATATATGTAATCTCCTTTGTAATGCAATGTTAAATCAATGTTATTTCTTTCTTTCATATTCCGTTTCCTTCACAAAGTTCTACACCTCGATCACGATCCTGTGGCGATCGAAATTTGAAACAACTGCATTTCTATTTACCAAGCGCATAGTATATTTGGAAGAAACAATAAAATTTTAAATACCTATCTATATGCAAGTTTAAAAACAAATTGCATTAGAGCAAAAATCTGTTTAAATAAAAAGTATTTAACTTGACTATTCCTTGCGATCAGGATTTGACAGTTCGCGATTGTTTGCAATTGGCCCATTTCTCCGGATAGGTACCTGTGCCATCTGATTGAAACTCATTAAATTAAAAAGAGATAGAGCTATATTTGACAGGAGCTATAAGTTTATTCTTTGCGATTCTAATCGGTGATAAAGATGTTACTAGGCCATGTCAGTGGCCTATTGGCGGCCTGAATTACTAATAGGTTAGCTACTAGCCATACGACAGAAGAATAAAAATGTGATTATAGGTGAAAAATATTGTTGCTATAAAATATTTATTGTATTGTATTGTATTGTATTTATTTATCTTATAGTAACTGAAACCGTTACAAGATACGTCATTAACAACAGTATTAAATATACTCTAACAATAATATAAATTCAAACTATATAAAACCAAAAGTTTTAGTTATAAGTGTCTTGCAAATATTTAAAATGAAACATAATAGTTAGGTACAGTCTTGTACACCGTCAGAGAATAGAAACGCGGACATTCTGAACCTAAAGGATTATACAGTACCTACCTACCTATCTCAACATAGAGTGTTGACCAACAAAAGGACAGATGATTCAAAGGCAGGCTTAAATCGTAATGAATCCATTGAAGATAAGCTTTGACCTTGTGAGCCTTGTACTCGTATAAGGGAGTTGTCTCAATTGGACATTACGAGCTCAGCAAAGTGATTGTTTCCTACAGACAGATTAAGTTTAGGTTTGCTTAATTAATTGTTAAGACCTGGATTTTAACATTTTCTATCAAGAAATAAATATGATTTTTCTCAGACCTTTTCGATTCCACTATTCAGTCTATTACAAACAAGTAATAAATACGTATAAGTATATGATTTCTTCCTAAGTAAAAAAAAGATAATACATTCAAAAACTTTATTCATTTAGTTTGTAACTTTAGTAGGAAGGTATTTTGCATTTTTTTTTAAATTTTATTATTATTGATATTTATTTGAGGGTAGTATCTATTCCATACGCCTTTTGCACCCGTATATTATGTATCTTAAGATTTTTCCATCACCTGAAGGTTGCCTGGAAGATATCGTTTAAAGCGATAAGGCCGCCTTCTGCACATTATATTGTACCTCTCTTTATGTTGTATGTTTTGTTTTTGTCCCGGGTGTGCAATAAAGTAGATTGGTATTTGTATGTAGTTATTTTAATGTTGTATTTAATTAAATAAACAGATTTTTCGTCATTATAAAACAAATAAATCTGATAATGTTTACAAAATATTTCAGTTTTTTTTTAAATTTCGCTTTACGTTTAGAGACATAAGCTCAAAGCATAAATTTAACCTTTTTTTCTTTGTGATTGTTTAAAAACCGTAAAATTAGCAATGTTGCAACATTAATTAAACCTTTCCTCTCGACTCTAAAATGTGCGTGAATAATTACGAATCCAGTTTGAGATATATCCGGGCATTAGAACCTCAAACGAAACCTCTGCTCCAGGGCTACGGCCCGGTAATTTAAATTGTTCACTTATTTACACGTAAAGTACCCACGTCCTTCATTTACGGTATTTGCCCTGAAGTACGGTCGGTAATGAAAAAATCTTTAATTAATAGTTGATGGATTTGGGTCTATGGAATACATGTTGTGTGAAATTTTGAAGTCTTCCGTTTAGACGCTAGACCCGCATGACAGACGGACGGATGGACGACGAAGCGACAGCAATAGGGCTTCGTTTTCCTCTTCGAGGATATCTAAAAAGTGGCAGTACAAATCAAATTTTAAATATCCCATACGAAACTCTCACTAAGTATTTCGTATATTTAGATACTTTCACTCTTAGCAAAGGTTTCACTTTGTTTATGGGATTTTAAAAATTGAAATTATATTACGGCTTGTAAATTGTCTATATAATGCCAGCCATTGTTACTCCGAACGTTAGTTTGTAACATGAGCCGTATATAGGCGAGAGATTTTCTTTCTTTCTTCACGCATGCGAGTTTCCTAATCAGAAATCTGTATTGGCTCTAACAGAGTTCTTTGGTGCCAATAGTTGGCTTGACCTAATAGCTGATACGAAAATAAATTAGCTTCGATTGTCATACGAGTAGGTAATAGCGTCAATCTGAAAACCATTTGTTTGAAATAGCAAATCACAAATTTAATTCTGTTTCTCTGTCCTCGATTTCAATGGATGTGAAAAAGAAATATGCAACTTAATACTACAAATAGGTAACCACCCACCTATCTGTAGTATTATAGGTTACCTATTTGTAGTATTAAGTTGCATATTTCTTTTTCACATCCATTGAAATCGAGGACAGAGAAACAGAATTAAATTTGTGATAATAATGTTCAATATTATTAAAAATGTTCATTACACGTCAAAAAGCAAGTACACAGGCACTCATACAATATGCATCATACACCAAGGTATACACTTACTACACTACTATATATAATCGAATTGGCTAAATTCACTTTACAGAAACCCCAAAAAACCTATCAACCTCATTACGAACCCCATGCCTACATACGAGTAGCCTTATGCTGAGTTGCGGCCTTTTTCACCTCAACAACAGGCCCTATGTGCAAATACTTGCCAACTTACCTATGAAACTATTTTCGCTACAATTTCTATATTTACCTAAAAATAAGCACAGATCAATGATGACGACATATAAATGAGCGTGTTACTTTTACTATTATTTTTTATTACCTACAAAGCTATTAGTGTGACGTGTCCAATGTAAATATTACCTCCATAATGTACCCACACGAGTCACGAAGTAAATTCTATCGATCTTACGTGAGTGGCGTCCCTGAGCCACCAATAGTATTGTATTTAGACATATAACCAGTCTGGACGATCAATAGCAATCAAACTGGAAGACACGTAACCCTAATACCTACGTGTTGTCGAAGGAAATATTTATTGTGTTAATATTTTAAAACTATTAAATACGATCTTCGATTTTGTGAAATGCAGATCATTAGTTCGCACATAGCGTAGTAGTATTTAATTACACTATGTATCTATTTTAGAGCGTCGGTGGCACAGTGGCTAGGGCACCGGACTCCCATGCGTGTCCGTGTTCGAAACCGTGCAGTGCATGTACTAATGAGTTATTCGTATTTTTCTTTTTCGTATTTTTCGAAGACTTACGTACATTTACCGTATGCTCTAACGGTGAAAGAAAACATTGTGAGGAAACCTGCACACTGAGATGACCAGTGTGTAAAATGGGGTTGGCACAAAAGATCCTCAAGGGTCAAAGTTCCGCTGGGTTATTCCCGCCCTATCATAAAATAAGATAAGATTATTATTTATTATTTAACACTTTAATGCACAAAAATAGTACATGAGGCGAGCTTAATGCCATGCGACATCTACTACTAAGCTAAATAAGATAAGATGTATCTATCTAGCTCGAATCCGCATTACATGAAACGGCTGACACGTTTTACGATGGCGTAGTAGCACTATAGGACTTTCTTGATTCGATGTCTTGGGTCTTAGGTCCCCTCGTGCAAGTTTTCCTAAGACCCAGTAAAAGGAGATCGAATCCGGATCTCACGCAGTCGAGCGTCCTAGGTACTATGTCGCGGCGCCTCTGTTTCATTCACTATCGGCGTAAAACATGATAGGTATTTCACATAGTGCGTATCCGTGTTAGATACGCTGTGTGAATTAATATAATTACACTATGTGCGTAGTAATGATCTGCATTATAATTGAACGTCCTAGAGCTACTACGCAACCGCGCGTCTGTTCTGTTTATGGGCGTAAAACGTGTTAGGCTTTTAATGTTGTGCGAATCCGAGCTAGACACATAGTGTACGGGCCATGATCCACCGAGCGTGCCTGGACAGTGGATTTCACATACCTTCGGAAACTTTTCATTTCCTCAGACATGCGGGTTTCCTCACGATGTTTTCATTCACCGTTAGAGCAGTCGGTAAAATATGTACGTAAGTCTTCGAAAAAATAAGAAAAACTCATTGGTACATGGCATTCAGCATTGCATTGTTTTGAACTCGGACCTCCCGCATGGAAGCCCGGCATCCTGGCCACTAGGCCACCGACGCTCTTAACTTTTTAGAATACATAAGTATTTCATAAAATTCGCCATTACGCTATCCGGTTACATATTAATTTACGTTATAAGCATTGGTAAAATAATAAATGTATGGAAAGAAAATTCAAGTTTAGAAGGTCATGACTTGACACTCATTTGTCTGTTTACCATTTCTCAAATCGATATAGGCAATTGAGGTATGAGTAAATAGGTACCAGTATAATATGTCGCTGGGTACCAGGTTGACAGAAAAAACAAGCTCGTTTCGAACGAGTTTCGATAATTATTTATTCAACACTGTATCGACCGGAGCAGACTAAAGTAATCCTTAGAAAACTAGTGCTTAGTTTTTTCTTAGAAGCACTAAGAAGAGAATATTAAGAAAAGAATTATGGATTTAGAAATAGTGCTTGCTTGCTTTCTTATCGTATGGTTAGTCGCCAACCTATTTGTCAAAGTTATTCAGGCCGCCCGTAGGCCTCTGGCATGGCTTGCGACTGTTGTCGAACGACAACAACCGGGACCGACTGCTTAACGTGCTCGCTTATGCACGGAGGAGCTCAGATGAAATATGCTACAAGCGGTCACCCATCCTGGTACCGACCGCGCCAACGTTGCTTGACCTGCACGATCACTTTCGGACCGTGCTCGCAACTAGGTTCCGAGCACCTCAGAAATAGTGCTGATAATTATTTATTTAACTCTATATCGATCAAAGGTCATGGGGAAGGCAATGGCAAACCACATTAAATCTGCCAAGAATGTCGTTAAGTTTTTTTTTTTATTTACTTCTAAACCCGCATTTGACCTCGTGGTTAATTCCATAGAAAACTATCACGACCCTCATCATCAATGAGGAATATAACTATGAAGATATCGATCAGACTAATCAGTGACCAAGGCATGAGAAAATAAACCCGGCTCCATATTGCACAGTAATTTTCTTTGTGTCCTCGTTACAATTTAGTATGGCTAGTTTCGATTTTTCGTCGTAAGAGTTGGTGGACAAACGTGGACAAAACGATAGGTGGTGGCGACCTACCGCTGTCTACTAGGTGTATAATAGTATAAGTATATAAATGTTTACCTACTCTTCATGTTCCAAAAACAAATTGGAGTATGTTAATCATACAGACATTGGGTCTGTCACGAGGGCAAAGGACTTATCTTTCTAATTGGTGCAAAGATTTTTCTAAAATTCCGCTGGGTAGAATAAAATGCTTTCAAATTAGCCACCCATTTTAATTGTTCTTAAGAGTAGTAGGTATTAAACACTGGGGCGCCTGAAGAAATTATATTATTTGTATTGTATCGTATTTATTTATCTTATAGTAACTGAAACCGTTACAAGATACGTCATTAACAACAGTATTAAATATACTCTAACAATAATATAAATTCAAACTATATAAAATCAAAAGTTTAAGTTGTAAGTGTCTGTCAAATATTTAAAATGAAACATATTTTTTTTTCTTTGTATTCTCCATATTTTTATATGATATATATCTTCTATGTGATACGAGAGATTACTAGGTCATGACCTCACTAGGTAGTACCTTAGGTATTTATATACTGAGGTTTCTTATGATTCGTTACATTTATATCAAACCAAAAACATACATATTTTCCTATATTTTCCCCTTTCACTTGAGTAAGCTACAAGCTAAAACGACGTTAGTTAGTAATATAGGTAAATAATGTCAAAGAAAGTCCCATTTCATCAAAGTTCAGATTTACTCAAGACACATCAAACAATCTGTTAAATTATGACTAGACTGTGAGAGGTCGAATATACTTAATATTGTTTTTTCTTTGAAAGCTTAAGCATGTAGTATACAAAATACACTATAAAAGGACCTCTGTTTACAAAAGCTTGCTAGCTTTTCCATCATTATAAAAGTTTTATTATACGATTCATCCCGGTTTGGGCGTGCAGAGTGTTTCGTTCTCTTGTTATCCTTTATTTTGGTAATCAAACTCATGTATTTTAGTGAAACAAAACATTGGACTATTTTAATATGCTGTTAGTAAACTTTCAGTTACTGAATCGTCTTTTTTCAAATTTGACGGATTCACTGCCGTGTGTGTAAATTTTAGAAAAATGGGTCGAGCTCATTCATGTCTGAGCAGTCAGTGGAACATCTTCCTTTCCATCATCAGACCCTGGCCATCATCTCTCAGCGCTAATATGAGGTGTCTGTGATTGATTCAATAGTTACCAGCGCATTATTAGTTTTAGAGTCATATAAACGTTGCGAATGAACTATTTCAATTTTCGTAGACTCATGAGCGGAAAATAGTTTTGACTTCAAAATTAATAAGCTACATAAAACAAAGGCATACCTATTACCTAGTATATACCAGTTTGATACCAGTTCAAAGTTCTCTAGACCAAAACAATGCCGGCTGTTGATTATAAGATTGGGCACATGCACTGAAGTGGTTCATTGAATGTACTGCTGAAACAGTTCAGTAGATTCAAGTATAATACTTTGTGTAACTAGTGTCTTTCATAAAATTGTTAGATAAATTAGTTATAGATGTTCCATTTTGATGGTAATTAAATCACTTCACGAGTTTTCAGTACAATTATTAGTTTTACATACATACTCGTACATAACTTCACGCTATTTCCCTCCACAAAAAGTAATATAAGGGTAATAGTTTGACATTTTAATTGTGTTTTAACAAGATACGTTTATAAAATTTGCAATATTAACCGAGGTCTTCATTTAATTTTGTTCTTTGAATTTCCGAGAGTGTGTGCCTCAGCAGCAGACATTTTACATACCTTACCTATATTGTGCAATCACTCCATATTTTTCAGTGCAGTAAGGTAACAAATTCTTACAAACTATCGTGTAGCCCCATGGGGAGCCATGAGAACTTTCTTTGTTAGTTGTTACTAGTTTGTTCATGTACGTTAGTTCCTCCATATTGGAAGTAACCCTCAGAGGAAGCGACGAACAAAGTAGCTTAGGTGTTATGTTAGTTCAGTAATTAATAATCCCTAAACCATCGATTTCGCTATAGTAGATGTGTGTTTTGGCTGAACCATTCATAGAGTGGTTATTGAGAACTAGAGCAACATATTATGTAGTCACACTTTTATATGAAAATTGTATATTTACACGAATTTTTAAGTCATGAGTAAATTACGCGTATAACAAGTCTATTTTATCAACTTAGGTATACGTAGGTATTTACTGTTTATATTTTTCCTTAAGGATATTCATAGAATAAAACACATACCCAACGCTTTTTTAAAGCCGAAAATTAGAAAATACCTTTAACTTTATATCACCAAAGATACAAGATCTAACCTCAGATTACTTATACATAAGCTAAACCTTGACATCAAGACTAGGTATAAAGGAAGCATCTAAATTAAAGAAAATATGGCTTATTTACTATTCTTGCGTCATATTTTTCGGACCTATGATGCCTTCTAAACCATGATGTTTATCACGTGTCCAAAAATATAGCCTGTTGCCACGCTATATAGAAAAAGAGTATACTACTAACCATTTCGATATGCCATGAGATTAAATAAAAGCAATGGTGATGCTAAAAGTAGATAATAGGGAAAAACTCTAGATATTTTTCTGGAGGTCAAGTCATAATCCGAGGAAATGGCGGGGCGTTACACTTTTTAAGCTCGACATTTTTTTTGGGATTTAGGGTGATGGAAGGGGGCGTCGTCGTACCCGAGTCCCCTCCGATATTAGTACAGGGTACTTCTATGCATCCTTGGTGGAAATAAGAGGAAATATGTCTACCTGTAGCCTAGGTCTGTTTATAAGCCTTTCAGAAGTGGTCGTGTAAGTTAAGCAATGTTGGGCGCAGTCAGAACCAGGATGGGAGATCGGTAGTGGCACATTTTTATCTGACCATCTCCGTACCTATCTCGGATGGTACGTTAAAACTTCGACAAAAAGAAGAAGAAGACTTGTAACTTGTAATAACCTGTGTTCGACATTCATTGCACCTATCGAGTACAATAGTTTGAAAAGTAGTCCAAACAAAGAGAGCTTTTATTACTTGTGCAAGAAACCTAACTCCAAGAACGCTCAACATCTTGTCGGCTTCCTTTTGTAACTTTGTTTCGTGGAATTAAGGCGCTGTACTAGCTAGATCATGATTTGGTATACGAGGACGACCACATTTTATTCATAAACTTAGTCGATTGAGAATCTGAAAAAAAAGTATATTTGAGACCTTCATGCATGTACGTCGGTAACTCGTTACACGATTCGATAAACGCTTGATTGAAAGAAAATTCAAAAGATTGATGTTTTTACGAAAAAGAACTCATTTCATTTGGTTCTTATTTGATTTTAGGTATTGGAATTTGAACCAAAATAACAATCTGTGTACCTACGTCAAACGTCGGTAATTATATTTTGAATATTGATCACCGTTTATGAAATAATCGCCGAATTGTCAAAAAAAGCTCGCGCTTATGTAATTCCGGCACCGTGTGCGATCACGCGTATCCACAACTACAATATGTTTATCTTGGTCAGGATCTAGCTAAGTACAGCGCCTTAAGTTACATTCCGTAGAGGATTGTAACCGCCTCTTATATTTGTTTTATGACTAAGAGATACCTAAGTACATATTTTTTTTCATCTTATTATACAGTGGGTAGACTGAGAAAACGCTTAGTTGATTCTGACCCTACCAAGTAACTTTGTTCAGTTAAACACTTTATTTGGAAAACATAACAAAGATCTTGGTTGAAGTGAACAAACCTACCAAGTAGGTTTCGTGGTGAACTGGATAAGTACCTACATTTTAAATCCAAAAAAATATACACTGAATTTCTGAGCCTATCTAACCTAACTAACTTGTTATTACTTATTACAATCTAGAATTTCTTGGTGAACAAACAAACTTACCAAGTAGGAAATTGAGAAGAAGGAAAGAAATTCTAGATTATAATAACAAAGTTAGTTAGGTTAGGTAGGCTCAGAAATTCTCATAGTGTAAAAAAAATTGGATTTAAAATGTACTTATCTAGTGTCGTGAAAATTCGGTACAATTTGTACTTATGGGATTGTATTTTTTGCTGATTTTATAATGTCTTAAAATAAAAGCTGTTCAGTTTTAGAACTTGATTACTACAGTTGAATAACATTTGGGTTCCTGCATACCACTCATCGCCTCACAGATTAGATTAAATAGTCTAGTTTTGAGTGTAAAAATGTTACTTATACATAATTTGAAATAGTCTAGTTTTGAGTGGGAAAATGTAACTTATACGTAACTTGAAATAGTCTAGTTTTGAGTGTAAAAATGTAACTTATACGTAACTTGAAATAGTCTAGTTTTGAGTGTAAAAATGTAACTTATACGTAACTTGAAATAGTCTAGTTTTGAGTGGGAAAATGTAACTTATACGTAACTTTGCAAACAGATAAATGTTACATTCTTATTTTGTGATGAATAAAAGAACATAGTGGTCAATTTCAAGTTATGTGGGCCGAAGGCAATTTGTTAAACGTCCAATTACCGAAAAATAAACGTGAATTACGGACACGCATGGGGAAACGCCTTTTCAAAACACAGATAACTAAGTATATTCACTCAAGGGTAGGAAAGAGGCAGCTTTTGTGGTCGATCGACCTAAATACAATAGACAGTGTAGACGATTATTTTGTCTTTTAAGTTTTATTTAACATTGCAATTTATTTTTAATCATCATCATCAGCCCATGTCGTCCCACTGCAGGGTATAAGCCTCCTCTCTTTTGTGCCACCCTATACGATCCTGTGCTAGTCGCATCCAGGTCTTCGATGCGACTTTGGTGATGTCATCCGCCCATCAGGCTGCTGGACGACCTACTCCTCTTTTCCCCAACCTTGGCCACCACTCAGTGATATGATATGATATTAGAATAGCAATAATTCATTCATTAATGAATTTTCAAATAAACAATTTTGTCGTTTTTCTCGAAAATTAAATAAGTGAAAATTTTATTGTTATAACCTATAGATGACACCCTAGAAATATTTGCCGTTAATAAAATAGGACCCTATATTTTTATAAGAATACTAGTTCTACAAGATGTTATTTTAAGGTCACTAATTGAACACGGATATTTTTTACCAAAATCTTAGAACAAAACCCCTTTCGGATTTCATTACACGCCACTAATTTCACAGCCTGTTTAATTAAAAACCTAGAATGACAGCATTAATCCCACTTTGTATGAAGTTTCTGACCCGTGTTGTAATTTGTTATCATTTAGGCCCGCTTGTGCGAAGGTCGAATCAAGAGTTAACCCAAGGGTTAGTGCCTAATGCGGGTAATCATCAGCCTATTAATGTCCCACTGTTGGGGCACAGGCCTCCCCTTGGGGGTACGGGCCATGATCCACCGAGCGGGCCTAGTGCGGATTGGTGGATTTCACACGCCTCCGAAAATTTTTAATTTTCTCAGACATGCAGGTTTCTTCACGATGTTTTCCTTCACCATTAGAGCAGCCAATAAATGTACTTAAGTCTACGAAAAAATCGGAAAAACTCATTGGTACATGGCATTGCATGGTTTCGAACCCGGACCTCCTAGCCACTAGGCCACCGACACTCTAGTTCTCGAGTTTATTCAGGGTTATCTAACCCAGGTTAAGACCATTTAACCCGCACTTTGGCGCAAGCGGCTCTTAGTCTTGTAATAACAAAGATTGTAGGGCACCGATGACCCGTCCGCTTTTTTGGCTCAGTGCCCCAACAAAGGGACATTAATTTTGTTAAAATTAAAAAATAATCAGACTACGTTCGTGAATTTAAATGACTGACTTTCGTGATTTAGTTTTGCTAGAATGAGCATAGAAATCAGAAATATATAAAATCTATAATCTATATATAACATTATCTACCACACAAAGACTTCTTTAGGGTAAAGTATATGGTCCACATTTGGGCTAAGGATCACATTGGTAGCAAAACTGCGTCTTAAAGAAAACTCCAATAAGAATATAGTATTTAATTAGGTACTAATAATTACGAACGGACCGTACCCATAGAAATCTAGAAAACCGAAAAATAGATTTCTATGGGTTCGGTCCAAAGATTTTGAAATTCACCCTATGCGATTTCTGTGGTTCGGTGTACCGAATAACAGAAATCACATGGAGTAAATCGCGTCAGCATACTGTATATGTATGGTTTGAAACGTATATGTATCAAACATATATTCGTTACAGTATGCTAACGCCTCTAGTCGCTAAAATTTATCGTCATAATGATAGAATAATAACCACAGTGCATCTTTCATATGGGTCTTACTTATGTAAGTAAAACTCCTTTACCTAATTAAACTAAAACTGGCGCCCTAGTAAGGTAAAACTTAGCAAAACTTTACTCCACACTGGGCAGCGTTCTAGGTAACGTTCATGTAGTAGAACAATAGATGCACCTTTCTGGTTTCGTGTTCGTAGCGTAAATACATAAGTAATTTATTCCAGGCAAGTAGAATTACGTAGAACCGTGCGTTTGAGCGCAAACATCTTTTGTTTTCCATCTAATTTCACGTTACCTATGTTTGCTTTAAGAACACGAATAGACCAGGAGCTCAGGAAGCTTATTGTTTAAATACTTGTGATGAGCTAACTCTTACTCGAGTCATTCGTAACATGAATCAATATTCAAGTGTGACGAAAATAGCTAGAACAGCGCTTAGATGTTTTAAAAAATTCTCTGACATTTTATCCATTTCATAGCGTATGTAGGTCATGTAAATTAAAAATCTAGAGTATAGGGTTCAAAATGTGGTTGGGTAACCAACCTCTTTAATAGCTAAGAATATTTTGTGAATTTCACTAATTTTGAAGAATCGGTCATCATCTGAGTGAGGAGATCGGTCGGAGAATCAAAGTTACCGACATTATCTCATATGAATAGCACGCTGAAGTAAGGTTAGGTATCATCATTATCATCATCAGCCTATTAATGGCCCCACTGTTGGGGCACAGGCCTCTCCTTGCACAAGGGGATACGAGCCATGATCCACCGAGCGGGCCCAGTGCTGCTCGGTGGATTTCACATACCTTCGGAATCTTTTCATTTCCTCAGACATGCAGGTTTCCTCACGATGTTTTCCTTCACCGTTAGAGCAGTCGGTAAATGTACATAAGTCTTCGAAAAAATCCAAAAAACTCATCGATACATGGCATTTAGCATTGCATGGTTTCGAACCCGGATCTTCCACATGGGAGCTCGGCGTCCTAGCCACTAGGCCACCGACGCTCACAATTAGGTGTAGCTGATGGCATCTGTAGCAGAGCCGATAACCGTTGGGGTATTAGGTAGACTAATTCTTCAGAGGAGAAATGTGGTGTTGGTGTTGAACCTTCTGTCTTATGCAATACGTGACCACGTCGCGGCGCCTTATAAATTGAAACCGTTTATTTAGCACTGTAAACACCAGATTATAGCAAGTACACAATACAGAAGTATACAAACATCCGGTGTGGTACAGTGCCAAAAATGGTACACCAGCTCAGCATAATGCAAGCCACAGCGCTGATTTTCAGCGGGCCCCTCAGTGACTGCACGGACGAAGGAAGCAACAGTGTAAATGTGCCGAGTTTATAGTTCTTGAGCCGGTGATTGTTTATCGAATTTAGCTCTCGGTCCATCCATAATCCTGCTCCATCGAATAAACTCATGGCGGATATTATCACAAACCTAAGTTGGGATTTATATAAATAAATCTTAAAGCGAGGCTTTACTGCTTAATCAGAAATTGGCTAAGTTCAAAATAACTCTCTGTACAGTAGCATTATATTATGAAAGCTTATAAGCTAAGCTGATGGGCTGGCAAGTGAACGACGCACGGGCGGATGGACGAGCTTTTTTATTTTTTTAGTAACAGCTGTGGATGGGAACTGAAATGGCCTAGCTTGCTATGGCTATCGACTCATCAATTAATATTAAAAAGGATTTAAAGTTCAACATTAATGAAATTGTAAATGTTATTGGTATAAATAGCAGGTGCCTCGTATTTTATTATTAATTCACAGGGCACGCATCGATCGACGTCGCGTTGTCTAATGATGTTGACTTTAAATTTACTGGACTTTATCGAAGAAGAATGAGGAAAAAGATAGGTATACAGCTGTAGGTGGACAGTGCATTTGTCGAAGAAGAAAGAGGAAAAAGATAGGTGGACAGTGCATTTGTCGAAGAAGAATGAGGAAAAAGATAGGTGTACAGCTGTAAGTGGACAGTGCATTTGTCGAAGAAGAAAGAGGAAAAAGATAGGTGTACAGCTGTAGGTGGACAGTGCATTTGTCGAAGAAGAAAGGGGAAAAAGATAGGTGTACAGCTGTAGGTGGACAGTGCATTTGTCGAAGAAGAAAGAGGAAAAAGATAGGTGTACAGCTGTAAGTGGACAGTGCATTTGTCGAAGAAGAAACAGGAAAAAGATAGGTGTACAGCTGATAAAAATATACCTACTGCAAATTGATGTCATAGATACAAGCTACATTTGGCAGAAATAAAGATAATGTTCAATTAGAAAAAAAAATTACAAAATAAACCTTTAAAAACATATATAGCGTTTAGGCAAGGGTTGAATATTTTTACACACAGCACAAACAAACACACCCTCTTACATACCCTCGCATACACAAACACACCCTATCACAGGCCTTTAACCACATATAGTATTTCTATTTCTTCTATATATTCAGTGCTATTTTATTAAAATTTATTTTGAGTTATTGTGTAACATTTTGGCGTTATAACTTTTTAGAATAAGTATTGTTATAATTGTTTTGCTGTACAATAACCTGTAATAAAATAAACTAAAATATACAAATTAAACAATAGCTTATAGTTTACCTTATACACAGCGAATCATGTAAGGAACATGAATATATAGGAAGCGATTTGAAATCGAATCGAATAAAAAAATTCGAATCGTGACTGAAGTCCAATGTGGAAGTTTTCTGGTTAAAAAAGTGTCCCAGATTTGAGGTACTATTTTTATGTCCAATACTATGTAATATAGGTACTTATTTAACACGTTACCTGCCAAATACGAGCGTTCTCGTAGAACGGAATCCCGCGCCTAGTGCCAGCTACGAGTGTGTTCGTAGATTTTGTAGGGCAACCACATACTAAATAATGTCGTCTATCTCTGTCCGAAGTCCATTGACAACTATGTTGCTATAAAACAAGTTGTACAGTTGTTCAAGTTGTACATTTGTGTTAAAACTTTCTTATGGTGTGCTATTGAACATGTTATAGTCAGTCAATATAGCTTAGTTAGGGCTTTCATATGATTATATTACTTGACATGGTTACAACTATTTTAATAGTCTTATTAAAAAAATCAAGTGAATCGAAAATGTTGTTTATCTCTGTCGAGCATCCAGTGATAACTTTATCCCCATATAATAAATTGTAGAATATGGCTAGAGTTTTTGTTTGATGTATAAATCAACCGTAAGAATACCTAAAATACACAAACGCGTCGTCGTCGCGAACGCTCGGTGCGTACGCCGGGCGCGTGCTCGACGCTCCACGAAGATACACGAGCGGCGCGAAGAAATTATCGCACACAGATAGACACCGATGCATTCGCAGATAGTCAGTAGGTGAATGTGCGTCTCTGATGTAAAAAAATATGCGTAAATATACTACAAGTACGTTCGTAGTCGGCAATGGGCAATAAAATATTACATCCAGTGCCAAACTACGTACATACTCGTAGAATTGACAGGATCTGCTACCAAGTGCTGCTGGCAACTGAGACAAAAAAACGTCTACTACGTATAAACTCGTGTCGGCAGGTAACGTGTTTTAACACACGACATTTATGTCTTTTGTCTTCATAAAATAGGCCCTTTTCGAACTACGTAAGAACAGTTTTTGATTGATAGTAATTTGTTTAACCGCGGGTTAAAGTGTAATTACTTTGTGTGGGAGGTGGGCCGAACTAATGATGCGTAGAATAAAATATGAAATGACAGGAAATATTACTTTGAATTTTCGATAAATGTCAGAACACACTTCTTTTTTACTAATAAAAAAAATTGATGTTCTTTGCTTGATAATTATACCGCTTCGTTCACAGTAGGTACCATAGAATTGTACCATATAGATTCTACATTGTAAAACACAGAAATCAAGCTAGTCAAAATCTTTGTTGTAGAACAGTCAGACTTTTTTGTCCTACCTACAAATTTTACAATGTTAATCAAATTAAAAAAGGAATGTTGTTTACCGTATGGTAAACAGTAAGTAGATATCTACTGGAATTTATAGAAAATTTTGTTCATTTTGTATTATTGAAAAGAAGTTTGTCTATAGGTTATTGTTTTTTTTTCCAACAGGCCCGTGTCTGAAAACAAGAAAGCCGAATATACCTGCTTTTCCTATACCTACATAAATAAAAGTGAGAGAAGGGCCTCAGAATATTTTTACATCAAATTGCTTTAGTTTATCCGAAAAAATTGCTCTAAGTATTTTATCCGAATATAATAAAGCAATTTGTTGATGCAAAATTATTCTGAGCCCCTTCTCTCAGTGCTCTCATTTTATAGGAATACAAAAGCATGTTAAATGTTTGAAGATGTGAGCGAATAGTGAATTCTTCTCATTCATTCTTATGATGAAACAATATGATAAGTTTGTGCCTCTGTAGACAGCACGATATACCAATTTTGTGTGTTATTCGTCTTCTGGTTACCCGCAACTCAGAAAAATTACAGCTCTTCAATTAGATTAACCTTAATAACTGAGTATTATATACTAGTAATTTAATTTATAAGTAATAACCTTAAAATCGCGTCTACCGTACATATTGTTAATTACAATAAGTTTATCCTGTATTTCCCTTGTGGATTGTATCCTTTAGAGAAATAAATTTCTTAAACCGTAACCGTAAATAATTAGTTTATTCTATGCTTGATTCGTCGTTTTCATAGCTTTTTACGTTATATCCTCCTGGTATTTGAATAAAAAAATTAAACCGGGGATTTAATACCGTATTTGTGCCAACATGTAGCTATAATTCTTTATTTTTTAATTTTTGAGATTTTTTATTTTTGGTCCGGAATTGATTGGACCAATCCCAAAAATCTTACAAAATAGAACTGTAACATGTGCCACTTTTAAAAGTACTTATTATACTTTTAAATTAAGAATGTTTCACACTTTTTAATTTTACGGACAATCCGGTACAAAACAAATATTTCGCACCAAAAAACACATCAATAGTGTCAATACTTAGTTAATAAAAATAAGACAATAAATCCACCGACTCACCTGTCCAATGAATAAATTTCAGGACGGCCGCCCTGGCGCTCCTACACGCGTACACTTCAGAAAACTTAACACACTTTTCTAAAGCGTACGTGTTCACTGTACACTCCATCCATTTGCTAAACAGACCTCGTGAACGAAGCGTCACTGACACTCAAACCACTGGAATTTAAAAAGAGAATCATTCGAATTCGATTTTTAAATTATTTTCGGCCGGTAACCGTCGGGTATTAAAAATTTACGTCGCGGTGAGCGGGTCGCGTGCACACGAGCTTTCGTGGGTGCAAGCTCGGAATGACTGACGATCGGCGGCGCGGCGACATGAGTGGGGCGGGCGGATTCGGTGTTGTCTCACTGAGACAGTTATTGTACTAGCTTTTGATCGTTTTTATTCTCTATTTAGAAAATTAGGTATTTTTTTCTTAACTCTTCATTTTATGCTAAGAAAAATTGAGAAGATAGGTTGGAATTAAATGTAATGTTAGGCATAGCTCAGTGTTTATTAGCGCATGTAGGGAAATGGCTATCGATGTGGCTGCCTTCTGGTCGGGAAAAATTTAATTCGGATCATCAACACGAAAGAAGAAGGGAAATTTTTACACCTTGCTGAGTCAAAACAGTAAGAGATACCAAAGCATTTTTAATATCATTATTAGGTTCATAAGTATATTGTATCAAAAAATTGTATCCGAGATACAACTTTCGGATACATACAATTTGTCGGTACGCACTAAAATGATTGGGGGAGACGGGAGATAAGACGAACTGAGACTTGTTTTAGACGCTTCGTTTCTCTGCTTTCGGCCATCGTGTGAGGTAGAGCGTTATCCTGTTGGAATATTCATACTCATACTCATTTATTAAAACCATCGAGACACCAGGAACTCTTGGTTACATCATGCTTTTACAATAAATTTAAAATTCAAACACAATTAATGTGAACTATGAATATAACTGGACAGGAGCGAACAGACAAGCCGATTTACATTTAAAAATTTAGCTAAAAAATTAAGATTGTAGCATCTGTAAAAGGGGCTTTGTCATTTATCTAAATTAATATATCTGCTGTAAAGGCGCATTGCCGTACAAATAATAATAATAACAAATTATAGCTGCTGTAAAAGGGCATTGTTAATTAATAATAACAGTTAAAAATAATAATAAATAAATGAAAATAATAGGTAAATTAAAAATAGCTGCTGTAAAGGGGCATTGTCAAATGTCACATGTCAATTGTCATTGTATTTTTGATGTCAAAGTCAAAATAATCTCAGCGCGTATCCATAGACACAGTAGACAAATACGACGAGGAAAGAGTTCCGTAAATCTGACCATTGCCAGAAAAAAAAAATCAGTGTTTACTGTTGGTTTACTGCAGAACCAATTAACTGCACATTACGTCAAGTTGAGTTATTTATGTTCAGAACTGATTTAACCTAAGAATTTTATAACTTACCACGCTGTATATTCGTTAATATGGCTCCTATCAAATAATCGGTTCTACCAGACGATAAACAACATTTTTATGAGTCGAACTGTATACTTAACTCATTTTCACTCAAAAATTCAGTTAATTGGTTTTCGCAGTAAACCCTCGATATGGCAAAAAGCAATCAGAACTTGGGTTGGGTAGGTATCGCTGTGAAAAATACAGATTTTTACAATACAGATAAAATTCGTTCAGTTAAAGTTTTCGGTGCCAAGTCTCGAGCCTATTTCGATAAACCCTTTCCGCCTTCCCGTGTACAAATATTTATATTATTTCCATTTACAAAGATATGGTCCACTTAACAACAAAATAAATAAAAGAGCGTTCTTGCGCTCGCTTCACACAATCAAAAACCGCGCGCTCGCCCTTTACCTACCTACCGAGCGTTGACGCAGGATAGCGTTGCAAAAGACTCAAGTTTTATACCGTTAGTTGCAAGAAACATCCTTAAAGTTAAGCCTTAATACTAGCATGTTTCTAGGCCAGTTCTAGGCTACGCCCTTTGTAGGGACACTGTGTACAGACATAGTGCACACTGTGTTCTACATTGTGAATTATTATATCAGCACTTTTAAATGGCACGCGGCTGTCATGTATGGTATATTGTTTGGAAATATAAGTATCGGTTAACAAGTCCAGTAACCACGAACAATCTTGAAACCCTAAATTGGTGACCTCGACTATGCCATAGTTCTAGAAAAAGATGGCACGAGATTTAAAGAAACCTTTATATTAATTATACAATAGAATAGAATGACGAGATCCATAGTGGATCTACGGATCAAGTGAGAATGATCCGAATTTAATTTCATCATCATCATCAGCAGCCTACTCTAGTCCACTGCTGGACATAGGCCTCTCCCAGGGCGCGCCATTGAGCCCGATCTTCGGCTCTTCTCATCCAGTCGCTGCCAGCCACCTTGCGCAGATCGTCGCTCCATCTAGCAGGGGGGCGTCCCACACTACGTTTACCCAAACGCGGTCTCCACTCCAGAACTCGTCTACCCCAGCGGTTGTCGGTTCTGCGACAGATGTGACCGGCCCACTGCCACTTGCTAATCTTATGAGCTATGTCGATGACTTTTGTTCTATGCCGGATCTCCTCATTTCGGATTCGATCCAGCAGAGATACTCCGAGCATAGCTCTTTCCATAGCACGCTGAGCGACTTTTATTTTGTGAACCAGTCGCACCGTCAGTGTCCACGTTTCGGCTCCGTAGGTCATTACTGGTAGGACGCACTGACGTATTTAATTTAATTTAATTTATTTATTAGGTAAACACAACAGATTACAACCATAGAAATTACAGAAAAATCAACATAAAGTTATGGTCTAGGTCGTAACCCTTAACGCGTAAACACAGCATGGTTAGGAAGTAGAAAAAACACTGTTGTACAAAATTGAGTTGGGAAAAAATACTATTGAATGTAATGAATGACTAAAAAACTTATGCCTAATTGAAAAATAAAACTAATAAAGTAAAGACTATAAAGTAGGTGCGTGGATAGCTCACTTGAGGACATCCTCAACCCGTCTTTTAAAAACTAATGTCCTAGGATCAAATAAGTCTATCGATGGCTTATTGTTGCTGTTCGAAGAGATTTCGTTAAACAATCTACACATTCGCACAATAGGGTTATAGAACGATGTGTTGTTCTTAAAAACATTTAATACAAATGTTTTAGGATTGCGAAGTAATTAGTAATTTATTTTGTTTATTACGATTTGAACGAAAATTATTCTTGGAACCTTAACCGTCGAGTATTTTAAAAGCTTTGAATCCTAAACTCTTTATCTAGACTAGAAGCATTTGAATTTTTAATGTCTTTTATTAATAAAGTTTTTTCGGGTTAACCCGCGACCGATTGAGGGAAGGCGTGTTATAAGTTTGACACGTTTGTCTGTTTGTCTGTGGCATCATAACTTAACAACGGATGGTCAGAGTTGGACCCGGTTTTTTAAAAATGTAATAGAGAATTTTATTGAGAGCGTTCCTAGCTAGGTCTGTTAAAAATCTGAAACCTTGAGGATCTGATGATGAGCAGGAAAAAGTAAGTGGACTTCAATTTCATAATATGAAACTTGAATAATTGGAAGATTATCAGCCCGCCGAAACTATAATAGTTAGATGGGGTCTTCTCGAACTAATGTCATAGGGAATCCTGAGACATTACAAGAATAATTTTTTTTAAGATGGCGACCAAAAAATAAATTGAAATGATGTGGAGCTTTTATGTTAGCCATGGCCAGGCCGAAGATCGAGCTCCACGTATGGCGAAGCCCGGAGCGTCCCCCTGCCTTCAAGCGCCGCAGGTCTAATATGCAGAATGTTCTTAGCCATGTCAGATGAAAATTGGATCAGTGGTTCTAAAATCTTGGAGTGTCTTGGGATGTTGGAGTATAATGGGATCTCTGAAACGGTAACAGTTAGGTGGTTCGAGTATGAGCTCAAATGTTTATGACCATGGTGACCTTCCCACATCTGAAACCTTGAGGATCTGATGAAGACCAGCAAAAAGGAAGGGATCTCCCCATTGGTACATCGGGTGTTTCTTAAATGTTTAATTTAAAGTTATTTTCGAGTTTATAACGCGTGGCGTGCGATTGTGAGAATGCCTCGCACCAGAACGCTATAATCTTTTTCATATAGGTATGTCACTTTTTTTTTAAATCTCAGTTTTGTGTACCAAGTATGTCACTTGTAAGGCATAACAACAAATTAGTAACGTGCCACAACATCATTCGGTAAAATCGTTACCGAATAACGATCATATCTACCTACACACTTCATAAAATCGATACAACAATAAATCCGGTGTTTTATCTATGTATTTATTAAGCATCGTATTAATTTCAAGTTTGGCTATGATAATTTGACAAACCTTTCTCCTACCGCCATTGGCGGGACAACAATAAGTCTGCGATTTTTTTAATTTTTATAATATTTAGAGTATAAAGTACGCAGTAATTTGCATCCCTACCGGTCCCATAGTGCCTGTTGTCGCTCCTCGAGTGTTAGTACATCGGGGATCTACGATCTTGTCGTGTTATCGGCGAATGTCGGCGCTGGCAGGAATCGATTACGGACTTCGGTATTTTCGAAATACTTATCATCATTTTGACGACGGAGGAGCATGCAGTGGAGTGTGTACGCGAGTGTGGCGGTGCAGTGGTGCAGTGTGTGAAGTGGGATGTGATTGAACTAGCTGAAAAACCTGGAATGTTCCAGTTCCAATTAAGATAGTCAGTACGTTCGCCGCTAGTCACCTCAGACGGACGGCGCGGGTAGCTGGGGCAGCAGCCGAAGCAGCGGCGCAAAGAAAACGGGAGAAGTACGCCGCTCTGGAGCAAAACTACGTTTTTGTCCCATTTGCGGTTGAAACGACAGGTTGTTGGGGGGGCGGAGGCAAAGGATTTTGTCAGGGAGGTCGGCCGTCGCCTGATAGAGAGGGGCTGTGACCCCCGCTCCGGGTCGTTCTTGGTGCAGAGGTTGGCCGTGGCGATTCAGCGTGGCAATGCCGCGAGCGTTATGGGGACCTTTGCGCCAGGGTCGACACGGGGCGGAATATTTGACTAAGGCTTTTCATAAGTCTTTTTTTTTAAATTTTTATTGACGAGATTTAGCATATCATTAAATTAACAGTAATTAATGTATTTAATATGCATATCAAAGTTTAAAAAATCTTCTAATTGTAGCAAATATGAATTTTGAATACTATAAAAAAAATTGCAAAAAAAAATAATGTATTATTGTATATTACTAAAACATCCTACGTAAATCAATACGATTCCTGAAAGTTGTCTATTTGAGAAACCAGATCACTGCAAATATTATTTTTAAGAAAAAACCGTAGGTAAGCGTAATGGAATAATCTTTGAATAAATTGACATGGTATTTAATATTTCCCATATTATTCTTACAATAGTTTGTGATGAGTTTTCGGGACATTCTGTATGAACGCAATAACGTTAATTCAACAAAACAGAGAAACTACAAAACATTTAACCGAGTAATACGAATAACATCAACGACCTATCGATACGAATCATCAAACAAAATCAACATTTAAACCGATTATAAGTCACGTCACTAGGCGCCGTGACGTAATCATTTACTCCAGAAGCTAGAAGGTAACTGCACCTTCACGTTATTATGTTTATAGCTGCTAGTAATTACGTTATTTATTTAATAATTAGCAAAAACGTATTTGTTTTTAGTTAGTTGTATCATTTATCTGAATTATCTGATAGTCTTTGATTTTAAAATTGCAATCTGTGACCACTAGCAACCTATCAGTTTTCGTGACGTAAATGTTGAGTGTTGTAAAGTTACGTTCTATAGAAATTTCTGATGTGCCTTCCTATGTGAAAAAGACTGATAGCTGATGCTTCTTTTCTGTTACTTATCTACTTTGTGACCTAACAGAGAATAAAATATTCAAGCACTGTTAGAAAATAACAGGTCAAGGAAGGCAGGACACAGGAGTCGCTCCTTCGTCGTAATGATTCGATTCGAACTACTTTGCCTTGAGTATGGGAATCGATACGTAATTAGTTAGTCACTGAGAAAAAGCTACTGTTAGGGTATTTGGGCCAAGGTGAAATATTTGAGTTAGGTTACTTATTGGATTCGATTCTTGGTGGCCGCTAATTTTAAACTAAAAATCAAATGAAACTGTCATTCATATGCTAGATAGTGTAAAAGTTCATTAGTACATTTCGTTAGCCATGTTTATAATTAGCAAGTGACACACCACAATCGGTGCCACTAGGTAGTTATTTTTAAATGTTAAAATTATTAAAGTTTCCTCTAGAATTAGGGCCATGTCGTGTACAACACTATATGTAGACTCGGGCACAGAGCGACGGTGGTGCAGTGGCTAGGACACCTGACTCCCATGCGGGAGGTCCGGGTTCGAAATACACGAAAAATTCATTGGTACATGGTACTGCACGAGTACCATGTACCAATGAATTTTTCGTGTATTTCGAAGACTTACGTGCATTTATTTTTATATTTGTTTATTTACATATATTTTTTAATAGCCTGTAGACTGTCCCACTGCTGAGCAAAGGCCTCCCCTCCTCCTTTCCATTTTTCCCTGTCCTCGGCGTCCTTATACCATCCTTTTTGGATACATATTACGTAATTATATTTTATTGACTACTAAACCCGCATTTGACCTCGATCTCGCCTGATGGGAAGCGACGATGAGGTCGACGTTTACCGACTGCTCGAACGGTGAAGGAAAACATCGGGAGAAAACCTGCACACTGAGATGACCAGTATGTAAAATGGGGTAGGCACAAAAGATCCTCAAGGGTCGAATGGCCGCTAGGATTATTCCCGGCCGTATCATAAGTTAAGAATAAGAATAGGTAGAATCTAGGCAATTTAATATCGCCTAAGTAGCACTTATTTATACCTATTCATTATTGCAGGCTCTCATACGTGTATCTAATTGAGCATAAGTCGTGTAGGTATATTATTGAGCAAAATACTAAAAAACCTCTCTAAAATACTAAAAACTACTACTAAGTAACTAATAATAAAATACTCTCTTCGTATTCATACACGTTTCAATAAAATATCTAAAGTTATACGTAAAAAATACGTAACAAGTATTTACTTACGTAATTCAAAGTCAACCCTAACCTAACCTAACCTAACCCTTTTTTTTTGGTAACTGGGTATCTTCGAAAGATACCCAGCCTCCTGGGGGAGAGACTGGGTTATGTGAGATTTCCACTCACTAAAATCCCCTCGAAGGCCGGCCTCGTGCTTATCGGAGGGCTCCGGGATCTCCAGTGGAACGCATCCTAGTACATTCCACCTCCCGGTTCCTCCCGTCACAGCAGCGTGCGGCCATAGCACGTTGCTGCCTTCCCCAGGGTCGCCCGCCAATGAACGGTCAAAGAACCTAACCTAACCCTAGGTTAAGCCATTGTCGTCATTATTAGAGAGTCAAAATCATCAGAATATATCCGAGGCAAAGTCTTCGATAGGTCTAGCTCTGTACGATTTAGAAATATTTCCTATCTGACCCTGCCTCTATTTGCCTACTTACGGATAGGTCTTAATTTTTACCTACATTGGTATGGCATCAGCAGCATTTGAAGCTTTAGCCACAGAATACTAAATAGTACTCTCAGCGACCACACCGTCTGCAAGTCTATCTACACATTTCCTTTTGCGCTCGTTTATGTAGGTTTCGTTTTTATAAAATTATTTATTACGCAATCTTATAAAACAAATGCATAACTAACTTAAGTTATACAATTACACATGATTTTGTTGTTAACTTCAACAGGCTAAACAGACGCCTTCTAAAGCTATTTACATAATTAATAAATGCTCATTACATCTTGAGATGTGTCAAAGTTAAGTAATAATTTTACGTTATCGTATAAATATGTAAGCTATTGTATAGACTTTACTTTTTCATGTGATTTTTTGTGATTTCGTGTTTTATGTAGGTAGGTAAGAATATACAAAACATGCGTGGGAACATTTCTATATCCGCATATTAAGAGCCAACGACCTAACCAGTTAACGTCGACTAAGGAAAGTGCTGGAGTCATTCAAAAGTTATAAAAACAAAGATTCCGTGCTTTACCCTAACCACACGTTTACGAGTTGTAGTTCCCTTTTCTCTATCTTTTCACAAAATTATCTATTGTCACGCGAGATCAAACGTTTCAAGTGGATTCGCAATGCGGACAGCTACGAGTATATACGTAGAGGTGCATTTTTCTTTGAGATCTTTGCCTCTAGTAGGTACCTAGTAAAAATTCTATTTTTGGTTATTTACTTATCTATCGGAGGGTGGAGGATAAGAAAGAATAGGGAGATTGAAGAGATGGTGAGCGAACATTATTGGAGAAACGAAAGCAGCTCGACTCCGATGGCTCGGACACTTCACTAGGATGGGGGAGGATCGGGCAGTTAAACGAGCGTATGTGGGACGCCCTAACGGACGACGTCCGGTCGGACGTCCCAGATACCGCTGGCGCGATGAAGTGGAGAAGGATCTGCGTGAGCTCCAGGCGCCTGACTGGCTCGAGACTGTACACGAGAGAGAGAGAGCGATGGCGCTCTTTGGTATCGGAGGTCAAGATCCATTTCGGGTCGCTGCGCCAGCGGAGTAAGTAAGTAAGTACTTACTTACCTAGTACGTAGATAGGTATCGAGAAGTTTAGATATTCACTGTACAAAGAGGGTAATCCATCACCCCCTCCCCCTATTTTTTTCCTGGATCCGTCACTGGAACCGCGTGAAAGCACCGGATAATATATTTTCACGTGCTACGGGCTTAGAATATGAGATGTTCTATATTCTAAGGCTACGGGACGAACGCAAAATGCTCACGCGGGTCAAGTTAAGTAAAAGACATCCGCATAGTGTGTTATGTGATGTGCCCAATAAAATGATTACCAAGTATTATATAGGGTCCTATTTTATTAGCGGTAAATATTTCTAGGGTGTCATCTATAGGTTATAACAATACGATAGAGCAAAAAAAAAAATTTTTTACTTAGGTATTTAAGTTTTGAGAAAAACGTCAAAATAGTTTGTTTGAAAATTCTACAAATGAATGAATTATTGCTATTCTAATACTGAAATAAGAAGTATGAATGAAACGAGTGGGGTGGGAAACGACATGGGTGAGTTTATGCCACCAAGGCGCAAAATAATGGGGTTTATTTTTCTTTAGTATGGAAAATTTTCATAACCCTGTTACGGGTTATTTTTAAGTGGTACAAATGACCAGCACATACCTCCCTCCAAATATTAGCTACTCATAAAAAAAATAGACACCGGCCTCGAGTAGGAACGGCCCTGTTGTACAAAACCACGGAAAGAGCACCTCGTCAAGTCGTAACACGTGGGGACAATTTATTAACGCACTACAAGCGGAGCGAGGCCTCGCGTCGCATGTGTCAAGTAAGCCAAGATAGGTGACACGCATGAAATACTGGGTCATTGTGTCATTGTGGTGACTATTTAAAGCCTTTTTATTACAATAGAAAATATAAATAAGTATGTAGTTTCATTCAATCAGTATCTGTTACCAATAGGACGTAAAACGCAAGCGTTGCGTAGATGGAGCCACGAGCACACTCCGTAAACAGAAAAGAAAACGAAACGTCATTTTTGAAGATATCACAAACTTCTCGTCATTTGGGTTAATTTAATTTAATTTCTCAGAGATAAATTGTGATATCATGGCCATCATATGGTCATTTTAAAATAGCAGACTTAAAAAATCTGTTAAAACAGCATGGCGCGAGTCTAAAGGAATTTGGTGGAAAGGTACGTATATACTTGTTGATATTTGGTTTTATGTGCTAATTTAAAGTTTATTAAACAAAAATCTTGTAAAATCATCGAATATTAATCAAAATAATCATTATTTATTTATCAAATTATTGTCATTGAAAGCAATAAATTTAGATAATGTTTAGAACAAAATCATCTTTAAGTCTTACACGTACGTGGTATTTTTTAATGTTTTTTTAACTGTGCTAGTGGCGCCTCTAGTGGTAAAACTTTGCAGGATAATCTCCTATTCTCTTTCTCGTCATTACGATACAAAATAAAATCATCAAGATTAACGTCTTCCTTATTTATCACGAACAATAAGTCACAACCTATAATTCCGAACTTTACTAGGTGGTCGCGCCAAGCGCTTTATTTTATAAAATGCATACCTAACGGCTATTCTCCCTATCATCTTACCTATACCTTCATACGCACGTTATCGCCTGATATAACGTCACTGCGTCCGGCTTTAACTATTGGTCGTTAACTGACCAGTTGGACTTCGACATCTGATTAGATCGCATGATCTGTAACCGCTGTCTGAACCCGCTCTCGCTAATTATTTAATTTTCCGCTAATTAACACTGAAACCCGCTGAAATCTGTGTGCTAAAACTATATGTATGGTGCCTGGACATTGCCCGTGAAAGCTTCTGCAGGAAGAGCTGTAAACGAAGCTTAGACGAGTGCCACGCCGGGTGTCCACAGGTCAGTGCGTATCCTAAGAATAAGTCATCTGTTATGTTGTTGATATCCCATGTGCTCGTACGAAGCGATTTGCTTCTTCGTTCATTATGCGAACGGCTAAGGAATGGAACAGCCTGCCGGCGTCTGTATTTCCCGAAACCTACAACCTTGGGATCTTCAAGGCCAGACTGAATAGGCATTTACTGGACCCGCATGCACCATCGTCGACCTCATCATCGCTTACCATCAGGCGAGATCGAGGTCAAATGCGGGTTTAGTTATACATAAAAAAATATATCTATCCTTGTGTTCCAGGGCTTATTCTATTTTCAAAATCTTAATCTGACTACGCAAAAAGCACTTAGGTATTGCATTTTTTATACAACCGCTATCCCGCACGAGCCCTATGGCTCATTCACTAGGCGTGTAGGATGGTGTAGGTAGGTACGTGTAAGTATAAAAACCACAGCGTTTTAAAACGCATATTTTTAGCAAAGCAAAACATTTACGTTGAGCACTCAATTGCCGTAATGTTGGTAAACGTTCACATGTCAGATTGTTTGTAATAATGTCAAATTTACAATCGCCGGCCGTAACATGTTTATTTGGTTGGCACATATTGGTCGGACGGAATTGTGTTTTGTGAAATGTATGATTAAGATAAAACGGTTACGAGCAAATGCACAGGTGTTGATTATTTTTAATTAAGCACCCATACGAAGGTTGTTCGGTATATATACAATGGAGTCTGTTTTAGCATAGAATTTCTCGAATAATGATTAGATGTGATTTTTAACCCAATCGAAAAACACGAGTACTGTATCTAATGTACTAGCTAACCACGTGTACCGGCTATAATAGTATTAAAAAAATAAGGTATAGTTACAAATTTTATTTTCATTAATTTCACAAATACTTTTATGTCCTTTCTGAACACTTTCTGAATCAGGTATACACAGGAGATCATGGAAAAAGAGAATTGCAAGTCTTCTTCTAAGTATCTAAATCTTGAGTCAAATTATAGGCGTGACTGAAACAAAAGAAAAACATAC
The DNA here is from genome assembly GCA_947369225.1 of Hofmannophila pseudospretella. Lineage (NCBI taxonomy): Eukaryota > Metazoa > Arthropoda > Insecta > Lepidoptera > Oecophoridae > Hofmannophila > Hofmannophila pseudospretella. Next base: position 5,065,475 of record OX376324.1, read on the forward strand.
ATATTGTTAAACCACCAGAAATTAATTACCATACATTTTACAAAACTACAGAATTGAATTGAATTAATGACAAAGAGACAAAATCAGCAAAGTCAGAGTTGAAAAAGCCTTTCAAAACTTACTTCGTTATACATAAACATTTGCGAAGATGGAAAAGAAAAGAAAGAAATTCGTTAAAAAAGCAAGTAACCTAGAGCCATGAGCCAAACTACAATGTTGCCATACACATACCTCATCACCCCTGTGGATTGCGAGGAACATGTCGTACTCGTTGGCGCCCTGGACGATGTTCGCGCGGCCGTCGTTACCGACCGTGATGGTCTTGCCGGTGCAGCTGTTGCCGCTCCTCTGACCGGAGATGACGTCACAGTAGCTTCCAGCTGGCAGGCAGGTCTGGAAAACGATACGAGGCATTAGAGATGCCTATTACTCCTTTCGTACATAGTGTGAAGATATGTGGATGACATAATACTACTTACTTCCAACTTCGAAGATCTTCAGATGATGTTGAATAGAGTACAGGGTTTTAGGGCTGCTTATTGCCTTAATATCAATATAATAAAACCAATCAGGATCTGTATGATCATACTGAAACTTTGTTCATAGAGACTCAGTTTTACATACAGCTTCTATTACTTTTAAACGGATGCCATACCTGGAGATTCTGATTCAAATCCCAAGAGTCGTTGTTGAAAGCAATGAAAGCCTGGCCGCCTCGACAAAAGGCGATCTGGTTGCTGCCGTTGTCCCACCAGTCATTGAGGTCGGTGTTGCCAGCTACATTTCTGAATTGGACCATAGAGAAGATCTGACGCCAGCGGTGCTCGCAGATCCAACCGTTGCCGCAGCTGCCATCCTATAGAATAAAAAGGATTTTTCAGTGGTATTAAAAACTATATCAAAACATGTGGTATCACATCATAACAGTCAACTATGCAGAACCAGCAAAGGACACTGCGCTATAATCCTATGTAACTTTTTAGTTTAGTAAAATTCTGGAGCTTGGGTTGAATCTGGTGTTACAGACATCTTTATAAATTATAGGTAAGTACTTACAGAGTTGATAGAAGGAGAAACGATGTTGCCACTGTTGTCCATTGGTGGCCCGGCTTCAGTGTCCGTGAAAGCGAAACTGCTCATTAGCTGAGGCTCGCCGTACGGATGCGCCAACATGAAGGCTATAGCGGCCCTATACGGTCTAGACTGTTTGTAGGTGAGGATATTTCCACCGGCGCCGTGACCTCTTTGGTTGTCGTGGTTGTCAATAAAGGTTAAAGCAACGTCGGAGGCGAGGAGATTCCACTGAGGACCCCAGTTGGCCAGCCATCTGAGCTCGTTAGCGCCCTGGAAAGCCCTGCTGAGCTCCAATCCGAATCTGAACTCTGTGACGGGGGCGAGAGGGGTATATTCGTCTCGGGTAACGGCTTCACCGCCGAGGTCGATAACTTCTTGGTAGATATAAGGGCGAGCACCGGATGGGAAACCGTGGGCGGTGTTGAGGTTCTGAAGCCTATCGTAAATGATGCGGAGATCTCCAGGCCACATGTGTTTGGCAGCGTCGATTCTAGAATGTTAAAAATGTTAGAGACGAGAGGCATAAAATCCGCTGTAAACATTAATAAATTTCTTTTACATGATTCAATTTTATCAATAATCATCACTATTCACCACTAAAGACATTTTTATAGTGTAAGGAGAGCAGATGAGCAAACGGGCCACCTGATGATAAGTAGTCACCGTCGCCCAAACACGTCTCACCTCAGTTCTATATACCTACCTAAAGGGTTCTCAAAACGCTGCTAAACTTTGGGAGCTACTTATGTGCCGGTAATTACGCTGGCTCTCTTACTCTTCAAACCGAAACACAGCAATGTGAACATTGCTGATTTACGGAAGAAATGGGTAAAATAGAAACATATACAGAGTCATATCAACTTCAAAAGTATTTAATAACAGTACCTGAGTATTTTAAGAACAGTACCTGAATCCGGCTACACCTAATTCTACGAGTCGATTCATGTAGTTGACGAGCTGCTGACGGACATACTCTGAGCCCTGGTTCAAATCCTTCAGGCCTCCCAACTCGCAGTTTCGTACCTAAAATATAAAGACACTTAATTATAATTCATGTCAGCTAATTGTAAGCACTTCAGTTTCATATGAAGTCGGTAGAATTCGTTGGTGACGTAATTATTGCTATTCTAGACTGAGATTTTGAGGAACAAGAATATTTATTGCCAAAAAACATTCAAAATTCCTTTAGTCCACTCGGGCTCGGACGATTTCATTTCATTCCTTATCCTAAGATGTCAGATGGGCACTTCGTGGGTTACAAAAATTACCTGTTAGAGATTTCGCAGCTTATGTTCTTCATTTGAAAGGTTTTCTAGAAAGATTTGATAAAATATGTTGCCCATTCCATAATACATATTATAAAATTATATAGGTAAAATAGATAGGTTAGATTTAAAAAAAATAGTTACTTACTTAAAACATAAATTAAAATGCAAATGAAGATGCTGATGATAATATTAGTGACAAGTTTATAAAAACCATATTTTCAGTTTTGTGAATTATGTTACCGTACAATTATTGCCAATGGAGAATAAAAATTGATATTTGATAAGAAAGATGACTGATAAATAGTCCAGCTCTTACCCTATCGGGACAACAGCCATAATCCTCGGGCTGAATGTAGCAAATCGGCCAGTTGAAGTCATTGGAGCCATATGGTACGGCTGGGTAGTGCCAGCTGCCGAAATCAGCTGTGCTGCCGCCAGTTCCAACATTCTCGTTCCATGTTCCAGTCATGTGGTTGATGATAGCGTCAACATAAATCCTAAACAAAATATTGAGCATGAGACTGGATAAAAGATGTGAATGAAGTATTTGCAAATAACATAATTTAATGAACAAGCTTGTCAACATTCTAAAGTGTAATAATATAAAACAGAAGTTAGGGTACGCTGAGGAAGACCTGGTGAGGTGAATCTCCATATTGTCATTTCATTATAATTCAGACCCTAGTTGAAGTATCTAATAATAAATAATGATAATGTCCATGAAAAAAAATTACTATTTTCCTCTTTAAGAATTGGCATGGAGATTTCGATAAAAGTACGCGTAGTACTTCAACATAGGTAAATCAACATTTACCTACAAGCAGGGGGACAACGTGGGTGACATATTACCAATCTAATCAATTTTTTTAAGTTGCTTATCTATTTAATTTATGACATTTTATTGCACTACTACACGTAAGTACTTATTACTAAAATTAGTAACATTTTCAAATCCGCCAGATTTGATGTAGGTAATGCATAACGTTTTGTTAAGCATTACCTACATCAAATCTGGCGGGTTCTAGGAGTGATCCACTACAAATTTTAAAAGCCCAAATATGGAAATTAATCATTAGCTAGGTTGGCCACTGTGTACCCAGGTTAGGTCATCGATGTAGTATAGGTTCATTTAATGCATCTCCGACATGAAACGTTTATTTTGGAATGGGTAGGGTAGCTTGATTTTTTGAAACGTATACTGACCTGACACCAGCATCATTACAGCGCCTCACCATATTAGTGAACTGTGCCTCGTTGCCAGACCGAGTGATCAGGTGGTACGATATTGGCTGGTAGCGCTCCCACCATGGGCGATTCATTTGCCAGATAACCAGGTTCTCGTTCGGAGGGGAAATCTGAACGATTAAATAACATCGTATTAGGTTTGATTGGACCGAAACGTGAACTAATAGGCCTTTATGAAGTTGCTGCTGTATTGAAAGCAAAAATTGTAGTAAGTACTTAGTTTATTGAATTTTTCAAATTATTTCTCCACAATGACTTGATTATTTGCTTCTTAGTTATATTATGGTCAAGGCAGAGTATTGAATGCACTGTTGGCTTTTATTTAACGTGACTACGTTTTATAGCGGGCCTGTAGAGAAATGAAAAAAGTGACGAAAGTTTTACACCGTACTGACGAGTCAAAACGGTATGAGATACAAAATCAATAGAACAGAAGAAGAATAGAATAGATTTATTTATTTTTTATTTACACCTAAACACGCGTGTGACCTCAATCTCACTTGGTGGTTAGTGACGATGGGGCCGAAGATGGGAGCACACGGGATTAGTAAGTAGTTAGAAGTCTTCGTGTTAATAAACTGTTTGCATTTCCACATTGCAGGAGCAACTATGCTAAAAACCGCTTTCTTGTGCGAGCATAACTATAATAAAAAATTCAGTAACTTTGACATATTTTCCTTTCAAATTCGTTAAATTGTGCACCTTTGATGTAGTTATTAATACGTAAACTAAAAAACAATTTAAAATAGTATTTACGCGAGTGACATATTAGCTATTATTAGTACTTTCTGGGAAAACTTCACTGGCTTTTGTGTTATTTATATTGTCTATTATTATGTACTACTTTAGCTGTTTGTTTTCCTTAATAAATAAATCAATATATTTTTTTTTAAAGAAAAATTCACCTGTCTCTTTTATAAACAAATGAACGCCGAAACGAAGACATTTGATGACAGACTTTACCTACTTACATAGAAAGATGGTCAAGCCTATTCATTGCAGTTTATCTAAAACATTTTATGCCTGTTAGTGTAGGATATGGCTACATTTATTTTAGTGAAACGAATTAAAAGTTCATTTTAAATTAATTATTTAGTTTTTATTACACTGTTCCCTATGATGATCACAAAAAACAGAGAGCGATGCCTTGTTTGTATGTACCAGAACGAGAGGGAAGATTTGACGTGTGCGTTTAGTTTAACCATAATATTTATAATCTATGCTGCGTTTCGCACAGTTAGAGTAAAAAGGAGTTCGAGTCTCCCCGAATCACCCTAAATTTAGGTAGACAAATGATGAAACATGTACTTGTCGTAACATTTCCTGAAGAGTTAGGAACACTCACACGGTACCCTAACTACTCTATGAAATTATTTACCTGAATTCCACCGAAGCCTCGCGGTCCAAGGAACCTCTCACACTCGTCAGCGATGTCATCCCACTTCCATTCGAAAAGGTGCACCATCGTGGTGCGACCCGATGCGTAGTGGGGGTTGAAGAAGGCCGCAGCCATGGAGACCGACCATAACAGAAGAATGAATCGCAGCATCCTGGTAAATGTAAAATGCCATTATGCTTGATTATGAATTTTCATTATTTTGGGCTGTGTTGGTGTTAGATAACAATAGGTACACTGAATTCTAATTCACTGAATTTAAAATTTCCTATTGGTACATATAAGTAGTAAACAACATTATGAAACATTTAACTTACCTTAATAGATTATTAGTGCTCACCTCCTAACTATAGTTATGCTGATTATGCTCTCCCACCGTGATTTATATAGTTTTTGATCAACAATCATCGTTTCGATAAACATAATTATCGACAATTAATCCTTGATAAAGTGCGACTTATAGACAATTTCAGTTATTATTTTTTATAGCTTGATAAAACGAAATTACTTAATATAAACACGACATGCTCGCGTGTGGTAATTTAAAAATAAACTTCAGGTAGGTAGCCAAAATGTAATAAGACCTAAATACCCCAGGTTCCTCTTTTTTAGTGCAATACAGCTTTTTGTGAATACGTTGTAAAACAGTTTTATTTACCCTTAAGTATATGCTTAATATTTTCATATAGATCCACATTTCGAAGGCCGCGAAACAACTTTTCGCACTGTCATCTATGAGCATCCCTGCTTTTATACCATAAGTATGACCATACAGTGGAATAGAGAACAGGAGATCGATTCCACTAAATACAACGTAACTAAATAGAATCTAAACTGCATCTTTATGACGTGTTTCGTATGCTACTATCCACTAACGATCCAATTTCAGTTAAGTTTTTGTGCATTCTAATAAAACGTTTAGTTTATACTGAATCGCAGTTGAACGGTAACAAAACGCTTCAACTGTCAAATATAACGATCGAACATAAGTTCCTCCCAAGGTACTTTTGCCCGATGCAATCGAAAGGTGGCAGTGGTAGAGAATGCGATTTGGTGTTCAAATAGAATTCGAACGAAAACTAAATTGAAATTGGATAGAAATAGAACTACAAACGATGTAATTTAGGCGGATTGGGCCCCTGAAGCAGCGTGCAAGACGTGTAGAAAAATGTTATACTTACTTATATTGAATTTATTTCCCATCACACAGGTTTTTATTGTTCATAATCATAAATTAACTTTCGACCTAGTTTGATCCTTCGCCGTATGTCTAGGTGAGTGAGTTTCTGATAATTGTAAACTAATTCAAAGTTAAGCAAAGAAGCTGGCGATGTTTTTTTCTGGTACCTACTTATATAGGGTCCTATTTTATTAGCGGCAAATATTTCTAGGGTGATATCTATAGGTTATAACAATAAAGATTAGGCATTTTTTTAACTTATCAATTTCTCGAGAAAAACGACAAAATTGTTTGTTTGAAAATTCTACAAATGAATGAATTATTGGTATTCTAATACTGACATGAGAAATATGAATATTTGGAGGGGGCAAGTGCTGGTCATTTGTACCACTTTATATGAAAAAATTACCCTGTTACTTCTATGAAAATTTTCTATACTAAAGAAAAATAAACCCCCAAAATTTGCGCCTTGGTGGCATAAACTCATCCATGAATGAAACTCGTTTCATTCATCACGACATGGATGGGCCTTCCCCCATATTTGCTACTAATAAAATACGACCTTATATACTGATTGGTTTTCTTAAAGTTAACATTGAGGTCATATAATAGTACAATAGTACTCTATTCCAGGATTGCGAAAAAAACCAGTTTTTTTCAAAAATAACAAATAATCTTGTTTTATTTAGAAACAGAAAAAAAACATGTTAACAAAATTGACTTCAGTTTATTATGAGGTGTTTAAAACACGTTTAAAACAATGTTTAAATCAATATGAGGTGTAATTCTGAAGTTATACAGTACACAATCAAAGTATACAGCAAGTGAAGTAACAGGTTTAACATAATATATTTTATGACATGATACCTTCATGTCCAGGAATATCACAAAAAAATTCGTAAATTATAAAAAAAATTGGAACCCTTCATACAAATCGATCGGTCACGTGGCCTACCAATGTATGGAAAGTCAAAAATTTTATAATACAAATTTTATAATAAAAATTTTCAGTTTGTTTTTTATGTAAACTCTTCATATTCATTCATACTTTCATCCCTTAAAATATATAACATCTGTCTGTCCCAGATAGTAAGGATCAAATGAAACATAATGATGTCTGAGATGATTAACAATCAAAATAACCCCACATATGGTAACCATATATGGGGTTATATAGTATTTGCATTTTGTGAGATTTTTATATATGGGTACGATATATAGATAATAATGATTGATCCAACAAGATTTTGGATCCGTGTCGGTGGTGCAACTACTTCCAAATACCTATAGGGCTTCGAATATCTATATTACAAGCTTAGAGTATTAGAAATAAATTCGGATTCGTATCCAAAGTATCAATATAGATAGTAGTGTAATTGTAGTGGTAGATCCTAATGTGAAGGATCGCCTGGGGTGGTACCACCCTCTTATCTATTTCTGCCGTGAAGCCAGAGATGCTTGCATTTCTGTGTTTCGGTTTGAAGGGTAAGACAGCCAGCGTAATATCCGGCACATGAGGCAATCCATCTTAGTCCTCAAGGTTAGCAGCGCATCAAAAACCCTCTAATACAGTGAGGTGAGATGTTGACGGTGACCACATACGTGGTGGCTCGTCTGTTTACCTTATTTAATAAAAAATAAAATAAATATAAGATTCGAAAGTTTGAATCCCGGAATTACCGCGAATGAAATATCAGGGTATTCAAAGGATTCGAATCCCATCACATAGCAATGGACTAATTCCAATAGTTTTAAGAATATTCTAAAAAATAATCCGAATAGGTATCTTAGTTTCAGGTTTCAGTGTTCATTATTGCACTATTGAATTCTACAATAATAATTCAAGAGTAAGTAAAGTATTTATACGAACGATTCAGAGAGGTCACACACACCCTCACATACACGCATACTTAACTATTTAATTTATTGCATTACCTTATGTTTTCTTAATTTATATTTAAGAGGCTGGCCCCCACAACACAGGGTATCCTAGCCAGGGAAATCTGACAAAATGTATGTTTTTTTTATGTATAACTAAACCCGCATTTGACCTCGATTTCGTCTGATGGTAAGCGACGATGAGGTCGACGATGGAGCATGCGGGTCCAGTAAATGCCTATTCACTCTGGCCTTGAAGATCCCAAGGTTGTAGGTTTCGGGAAATACCGACGCCGGCAGGCTGTTCCATTCCTTAGCCGTTCGCATAATGAACGAAGAAGCAAATCGCTTCGTACGAGCAGATGGGATATCAACAACATAAGGATGGAACCCCTCCCCGCGCCTGGTAGTCCGAAGGCGGAATGGAGATGCTGGAATTAGGTCGTGCAATTCCGATGCGCACTCTCCAAAATGTATCCTATAAAATACCGATAGACAGGCAACCTTGCGCCGATGTTCCAGACTTTGCAGTCTAGCCTCCACCAGCGATTCGTCACCTATAAGGCGCTTAGCGCGTTTCTCCACTGAGTCAAGGGCAGCCAGTTGGTACTTAGCTGAGCCGTCCCACAGGTGGCAGCAGTACTCCATGCACACCGGACTTGGGCTTGGTTAAGAGCTGTCCCGGCGTGAAGTACCGCCTAACCTTACTCAGGATGCCCAATTTTTTGGCTGCGGTCTTAGCTTTTGACTCAATGGAGCGCCCAAAGTTAAGATTGGAAGTCAGATCCAACCCCAAAAGGCTTAGGTGGTCGGTAATGTAAAAAAAGGTTCGGTTTTGATTACGTACGACAGCAGGTACTACATTATTCGAAAAGATAATTCGATTATTTGTAGCATACTAGACTGGAGACTGAAGTGTTTTGAACACGAGTGGGTACTATACAATAAAATAAATAAAATGAAAACGTAAGTTCCAAATTTTATTTCACTTTTATCAATGTGCTTATTTCTTTTCCGATTCAGGCATTACTGTAGTTCTTCTCTCCGTTAGGTTTCTTGACTTACAGACGTGACTGAAACAAAAGAAAACAAAATCTTGAAAATCTTTTAAGGCATATATGCAAATCTAAGCTAGCCTGGATACGACAATGAGAAAGGTTCACTAGTCACTACCTACCCAAGTTATGAAATTCCCGCTTAAACGGCAAGTCTACATCATCACACCAGTGATATAAAATCTATCAATTACAATCGATAACAAATCCACAGACAATTCGTTATATTATTAGTAAATCTGTAGCATAGCAACCCCATCGGTGGAATTCAGTTGATAAAGTGGGTGCCAAAATATCAAAATAGTAAGTTGTCTTGTGTTGTAAGTGTATGGACTATGAATACTTTGTCATCTTACCGCACAAATAAACTTATTCTTATTCTTACTAGAAGTACCAAATATATATCCATTTTTGATCACCAAGATGTGTGAAATGGAATAGGCAAAGGCAAACGACACCATTAATTTAGCTCAGTAAGTCGTTTTCTTTATTTGTTTAGGATGATCGTGACCTTGGATTAAAGAAAAAGTAGTCATCGTGAGGAATGAGACTACAAGAAGAATATCATACCTCATCGCCCTGGTGGATGGCGACAAACGAGTCGTATTCGTTGGCGCCCTGGACGATGGTGGCGCGGCCGTCGTTACCGACCGTGATGGTCTTGCCGGTGCAGCTGTTGCCGCTCCTCTGGCCAGAGATGACGTCACAGTATCTTCCAGCTGGTAAGCAGGTCTGGAAAACGACACGATGCGTTAGAAATACCTCTTTCCTTTCTTATCCCGCAAGTGACATATTGTGAAGATAATATCTTAAAGTATGTTCATAACTACTTGCTTCCAACTTAGACGATCTTCTGAGAATGTTGGACAGCGTACAGGATTTTAGTGCTGGATGTAGCATCAATGTCAACTTCAAGAAAATCAATCAGGACTTATGAATCAGGCTAAATAGAGACTTAGTTTAATATCTCGCTTCTGTCCCCAGTATAGACTACTTTTAAATATATGCCATACCTGGAGATTCTGATTCAAGTCCCAAGAATCGTTGTTGAAAGCGATGAAAGCCTGGCCGCCTCGACAGAAGGCGATCTGGTTGCTGCCGTTGTCCCACCAGTCGTTGAGGCCGGTGTTACCAGCTACATTCCTGAATTGGACCATAGAGAAGATCTGACGCCAGCGGTGCTCGCAGACCCAACCGTTGCCGCAGGTGCCATCCTAAAGAATAAAAAGATTTTTCAGTGGTATTAAATACTATGTCAAAACATGTGTGATATCACATCATAACAGTCAACTATGTGGAACTAGCAAACGACATTGCGCTGTGGACCTATGTAACTATTTAATTTAGTAAAATTCTGGAGCTAAGGTTAGGTAAGTACTTACAGAGTTGATGGAAGGAGAAATGATGTTGCCATTGTTGTCCTGTGGCGGTCCAGCCTCGGTGTTCGTGAAAGCGAAACTGCTCATAAGCTGAGGCTCGCCGTACGGATGCGCCAACATGAAGGCTATAGCAGCCTTGTACGGTCTAGCCTGTTTGTAGGTGAGGATATTTCCACCGGCGCCGTGACCTCTTTGGTTGTCGTGGTTGTCGATGAAGGTTAAAGCAACGTCGGAGGCGAGGAGATTCCACTGAGGACCCCAGTTGACCAGCCATCTGAGTTGATTGTTGCCCAGGAAAGCTCTGCTGAGCTCCAATCCGAATCTGAACTCTGTGACGGGGGCGAGAGGGGTGTATTCGTCTCGGGTGATAGCTTCACCGCCGAGATCGATAACTTCTTGGTAGATGTAAGGGCGGGCGCCGGATGGGAAACCGTGGCCGGTGTTAAGATCGCGAAGCCTATCGTAGATTATGCGGAGATCTCCAGGCCACATGTGCTTGGCGGCGTCGATTCTGAATTGATAAAAATGTGTTGGAAATGAATACAATTTTGTGTATGATAATCTATATGTGTACATATGTAGTACGTACCTAAATCCGGCTACACCTAATTCGATGAGTCGGTTCATGTAGTTGACGAGCATTAAACGGACATACTCGGAACCCTGGTTCAAATCCTTCAGGCCTGACAACTCGCAATTTCGTACCTAAAACATAAAAGTATTCACTATTAGGTCATAGATTCTAAGGTATAAAATGTACATTCAAGTGACCGAAGAATCGATGGATTCACCTACCCTTTCAGGACTGTTCATATAATCCTGGGGCTGAATGTAGCAGATCGGCCAGTTGAAGTCATTGGAGCCATAAGGTACAGCTGGGTAGTGCCAGTTGCCGAAATTAGCTGTGCTACCGCCAGTACCAATGTTTTCGTTCCATGTTCCCGTCATATGGTTGATGATTGCGTCGACGTAGATCCTGATAGGATCAGTCAAAATATTTGAAAGATAAAGATAGATCAGCAATTTGCAGCATATTTCAATGCTGTGATTCGCTTCATTGGATCTATTATAGTACACGTTTCAGAGCGTTTAATAAATAAATAGTGCGCGAAAATGGAGTACCTACATAAATTTTGTATTTATTAGCTAAGCTAAACGCAGCTCGATACGGCTTTAAAGATATTTTAATAACGACTATTTTACAATGGATAGATCGCTTTTTAATATCGTAGAGGCCAAGATCGGCTTCGGGTAGATGCACCAGCGGCGACAGCGCAGTAAGTATATTCCAGTTCTGCACAATATTTTTGGTAACCTATTATTTTAGATATCTCTAAAATCATACCTGACACCAACGTTGTTGCACCGTCTCACCATGCTAATGAATTGTGCCTCGTTGCCAGAGCGAGTGACCAAACCGTAGGACATCGGCTGGTAGCGCTCCCACCATGGGCGGTTGTGTTGCCTGATAATCAGGTTCTCGTTCGGTGGAGAAATCTGGAAGGTTAACGTTGTATGAGGTTTTGGTGTGCAAATTGAATCTTCTTCTAAAGATGCCACTCCATTAATGGAGATCGGCTGTCAGGTCAGCGAACAGTTTCTTGTCACCCGCCAAGCGAAACAGTTCTTCTACGATGGCGATTCTCGTCCATTCTTGGATGTTTCGCAACCACGAATTCTTTCTTCTTCCAACGCTACTGCGTCCCTCCTTTGCCCGTTATTAAATTGCTAATTGAATAGTGGGATTGAATTGGTATTGGTTATCGATTAAGACTCAAAGAATTTTTCAACTTCTGCTAAACTAATTGAGGTCATAACGAGAACTCGGTTTTTTTTTAGATAGTTAAGATAATATGGATATGACTTCAGCAATCAAATGGCAAAAGGTAGAATTTACTAAGAAAATTTATTGAATTACTGGATGGTTATGAATTATGAATTACATAGAACAAAAGGATGAGTATTCCTTTTACATATTTCTCAAATGTATGTACATTATTCTTAACTTAATTTCCACAAGTCTGAACTCTGGTCATAACTCAAGCTTGAAACAATCATCACACATCAGTATTACAGTCTTCATGCCAGAATACCAGCGTCTGACGACGACACGTCGTCAGACATTATGCTCAGACATGGACCCATTTGCTTTTATGCTTTAATTTTATTGTATTATTATTGTAATGAAAGCAAATAAACGTTTTTGATTTTCATTTGCATTTTTTCTTCTGTTGAAAAAAATAACCGGTGATAAGGGTCGTACCAGGGTCTTAAAGAAAACGGAATTTGCAATTAAAAATATGAACTAAATTATAATGTCTTTACCTGGATACCACCGAAGCCTCGAGGTCCAAGGAACGTCTCGCACTCGACTGCGATGTCATCCCACTTCCATTCGAAGAGGTGCACCATGGTGGTCCGACCTGATGCGTAGTGGGGGTTGGTGAAGGCCACGGCCAGAGAGACTGACCATAGCAGGAGGATGAATCGCAGCATCCTGGAAAATTTAAAGAAAATTAGAATAATTTCTTAAAGCTTCATGTATTTGCTGAACTTTGAGGAATTTAGAAAGAAAATTAAACAATTATTATAATTTTTAGTTCTGTAATATTTATTTATTTATTTGTAATTTGATAGGTCGGTATCGATTGCCCGTAGTAAGTTGTTTTTTTTAATTTTCGATCTATTTAGCTTGAGTGATAAATACGATTTCTCACTAGTCTAATCAGTACATACATTACAAAATTAATAATGAGTTGAATAGGTATATTTATATAAAAACTTTCTCGCTACACTAAAAAATAAATAATACAAAATAATCAACTTACGTACCTTAGTAAAATAATTGATGGCCGGTCTACCAAATATTGCAATTTTTTGTAATTCTGATTACACGCTTCCACCTCGATTTATATACATTCGTATCTTAGATAAATAATCACTATTTTGATAATAATTATTTTATCGACGATAATTAATCATTGATAAAGTGCAACAAATATGTTAATTTCTGTGAGTATCTAATCGTGGATAATCAAAGGCGGATAAAGTGGCATTAGTTAATTTACAAGATAATTTCGCAAATGGTATTAAAATCAACATCATTACCAATTAAAGTGCACACATAATATAACAATGTTAATAATGCATTATGTCTCATTCATGGAGACGTGAGTTTACTACGGCGCGCAAAGCGGATATTGCAAACATAATGACGATGTAAGAAAAGCGTTTATGCAGACGCGATTTTCCGGACGTATTGCTTGAGTTTTAAGCGGATTCTTACGCGTATAAGTAGGACAGTACGCAGCCGGTTCCGTGGCGCACTCCAAAACTCAAGCAATACGCGCGGAAAAACGCATCTACATAAACGTTCTCATACTAACATCGTCATAATATGTTTGAATATCCGCTTCATCACGCGCTGCACTAAACTCCGCATCTTCATGAACGAGGCCTTACAATGGGATTCAATCTTCGGTTTTGAATCTTACGCATAGGTACCCCGATAATCGAAATTTGAATTTATTATAGGAATTCCAGAATCCAAATATTCGAGTAGGTTCTTATTCTAATCCTGAAGTTACATACCTACTTAAATAATTCCATTACAATATGATAATAGATAGTGAAATAGGCGACGAGACCGGACTGTTAGCTATCTTTAACATCTGTTTGAAATCTGATAAAATCATATCAAATTTATTTATAGCGATAGAAATCACAAAAGTACCTATTATATTATCTCCAAATATATTATCTGAACGTGATTTTTGTTTTATTTAATGAAATCCGACGAAAATTTCCGATGTTGAAAACTTCTGGGGGTGCTGTTAAGTCCAATAATTTGAAAAATAACCCTGAAATAAGTTTATTTGGGGGTCATAGTCTAACAATTGCCAGAACAAAGACACCACAGAATAAATAACAGGCTATCACCCCTATGCGAGGGTCAGTCGGTCGGCCCTAATACGGTTTTATAATATTTAATTACTTATTAATGGTTAAGAGATACCATTTAAATGAAAGACTGAGGTGCACAGTATAGAGTAGACATACCAAAGATTAGGAATCGTTAGTGTGTATCGTAATCTGATTGTTTCGTATTTAAATAAAATAATCGAATACTAATTTCAAATAATTTTATTCAATAATTGATTAATTGATTACATGTTCATAACAATATTAATTTTTATAAGTCATATTATAGTGATTAGGTCTTAATTAATCTTACCCATTCATGGCATTTATTATATCAGATCGACACAAACGGTGTTTGTAAGGAAGACTGTAACAAAAAACATTAACATAATTAAAATACTTTTGCCTAAATGTGAAGTTACTGATGTAACACCAGAGAATTAATTTAGGAGATAAGTAATTTAAAATTTAATAAGTTAGTAAGTAAGATGTCTGCCGGACTCCCATGCGGGTCCGATTTCAAAAGACGAGAAAAGAAACTTTAGGATGTCTAGGAATAATTTATGATTATTACGATCAATTCAGACCACATCCAGCTTTAAAAATTAATTTAAAATTCAAAACCTACAGCATAGAAGACGATTACAAAAATTTTCATCGTTCCTCAATTTAAAAGTGAACTTAAACATCTTTGAAAATAGGTAATCTTCAAAGATGTAGATATTGTAAAAGTAATAGCGCTCTGTCATTTATGTAGCAGAGAACGATAATGAATAATGAATGAGTAGGTATGCCGCGGATTAAAGGAGCCGCTCAAGATGTTTTATCAAGAATCATATTTGATTTCATAGGGCTTAAAATTCGAATCTGAATCCGAACTACTATTCCAGGATTTCAATATTTGAAAATCGAAAAAAGGAATAAGTAGGTAACGTATTTATAAAGTTCGAAAATCGAGGAGTAGGAGTTCGAAAGATTCGAATCCATCCCATAGCAATGGACTATTCGAATAGCATCAGTATTCTACTTTTTATTAGATATATATTAGATAAGAAAATTGAAACCGGTCTCCGCTATACAGGCTGTTGCTTAGTGCGGAGACCAACGTTAAGAATAATTTATTCAATGTGATCATGAAAATAAAGATATTTTTAATAAAAAAAAATGTTTTTTTCTTCTTTAATGCACTAATTTGAACTTGTAAATTTTCAACCATTTTCTACTATTGTGCTTATTACTTATTACACTTGACTGAATTCAGTCAACAATTTAATAGACTAATTAGACAGGATTCTGTTTAATATATGCAGTTACACAGACTGAATTCAGTAAAACTGAATATAGCGTCTGTTTATTTGCTGTAAATCGCAGACTAAACGTACTGAATGCAGTAACACTAGACTGAATTCAGTAAAACTGAATATAGCGTCTGTTTATTTGCTGTAAATCGCAGACTAAGCGTACTGAATGCATTTACACTAGACTGAATTCAGCCAAACTGGATTGTATAGCTTCTGTTTATATGCAGAACTATAAACACACACACACACACACACAATACATTCCCACCACCCCTTATAATAACCTTTATTAATGTTCTTTTTTTCTTTCTTCTAAATTTTGACAGTTTTATATTTTCCCATGTTCTGTTACATGTTCATTTGCACTGGTCACAGATGATATCTGTCCTCCGAGATACAGGAACTTCCTAGTTCGGAGGTCAGCGTTTATTATAACTAAGTTGTTGCTCACTAATTTTATTTAGTTTAATATAACATATGCTTAAGTTCCTACTGGTGTATGGACTATAATTCTTTGTAATCTTACCGCAAAAATAAACTATTCTTATTCTTATAATAATAGTTTAATCGCAGACTAACCGTACTGAATGTATTTACACGAAACTGAATTTATTACACTAGACTGAATTCAGTCAAGTGTAATAAATAATCCCATATGCTATATTGAAACATGTTCTCACCTCCATTCCGACATGTATAGCGAGATGCATGTCTTCTGATTTAGATGGTATGTTTATATCCGCGCGACCGTCGCTGTTGACCGTTACCGTCCTTCCAGTGCACGTTTGAAGATGCCTTTTGCCAGTTATGACGTCACAATACTTGCCTTGCGGCAAACCCGTCTGGAAATGTACTCGCTATTACTTTACAGTGTTGATTAGATAATATGACATAAATAATTAAATAATATGTGGAAAAATAGCATAGCCAGTAGAAATTATCTGAAAACCCCACCTCGATTTGTCTGTGAAACGAAGTTGTACAGAGATTTTATGGTTTTAGATATATCCTATACTTTATACTATTTGGGATGATCCTTTAGATAGATGCCATATAACGTAAATGTGTCGCGTTTTAATAAATAAATAAAACGTCTAAACATTTACATATGATACTTATTGGAGAAAAAAAGATTAAAATGGCATTTTCAAAACGAAAATTAATTTAATTCAGAATGGAACTTGGGCGCGTCCGACTTGCACTTGGGCAGTTTTTTTACGTAATGGAATGGAAATTAAATAATCGAAATAGTTAATCGATCTTTTAAAGAATCGGATCGGTAATGATTCGAGCATCGAATAGACATCCCTGTATGAAAACAAACTTCCAAAGGATCATCCGAAAATGAACAAGGTATAGGGCACTATTTGGTAGACTTTGAACATTTGGAGAACTGAGCAGATCACTAGGTTAGGTAAGTTTCAAAACATGGAGAATAGGAATATACAAATTATACGTATCCTGATTATTCCTACCTGCAAAGTCTGCACAAGATCAGCCCATTCCAAGTTAAAAGCAATGAATCCTCTATCGCCTCGACTGAAGGCGATCTGTTGGTTACCGTTGTCCCACCAGTTGGTCACATTGGTGCCTCTGACTTCGTTCCTGAACCCAACCATCTGATAGATTTGACGCCACCGGTGTTCGCATACCCAGCCGTTCCCGCAGGTATCATTCTGCATAGAAAAAGATTTTGAAACATGTAGACTTTATTATTCTTTGAATGGTTGTTATCGTTATAGGGTGTTATTACACCTGCACGATCGATTTCGCATTAATAAACGTCAGCCGCGTAGGTGTAATAGCTCAAGATGATCAATAATTGCGACTTGTAAAACACGTCGAACCTTGATCAACCTTGTGCTAGTTGTTACGATCAATCAACCGAAGCCGAATATCTTTATCGATCAATCGACAATCGCACGATCGACTTCGGATCGATCTCATTGAATTGAGTAGCAAATCGGTTTGGTTTAATACTTAATATCACACAATGATCGACGTTGAACGGTCTATAATCGACGTTGATCAAGCCACTGGTCTATGTCGTAGTAACACCTTTAGTGATATTTACCAAACAATGTAGGTTGTGGGTAGTAGATACCGATGATCGTTGACCGATGATCGTTGGATTGACCGAAACGTAATGTGGTATACGAAAAGCGACAAGTCGCTGCGATTTAGTTCCTATTGAGATTACTCGTACGTTGTCTTGGTAGAATTGGGCATGCTTACGCGAAGATCTAGCAAAAATATTGGTAGCCGTATTTTGTAATCTTGGATTTAAATGCTTCGAGATTGAAGAAAAAAATAGTACCTACTTATTCCCTAATGTCCAATTCTTTAGGATTCGTTATGTATGGGACGTGCACGTTAGCGATGAGATAGCCTCGGTCTTCACGTGTCCGATTCCAGCCCCGGTTCGGTACGCTGTAACCAATCACCTGCGCTCCGCCTTGACTGATGTCAACTGATGTGCTTTGTGATTGGTTGCAGCGAACCAACCCAGACTGGAACCGAACTCATGGAGTCCGAGGCTTAGGGATGACTTGGAGAGACCAAGTCTAAAATCCCTAAAACAGATATACATAATAAAGTAAATTACCGCATTGATGATTGGCGACAATATATTCTCGTTACTGTTGCTGGGTGGACCTTGGTCGCTCCTCTCGAAGAAATAGCTGCTCATCACACGTGGTTCCCCGTATGGATGTGCTAGCATGAATGCTATGGCTCCCTAGAGAAAAACAAGAAGAAAAACGTAAGTAAGTACTTATAGAAACATAACGAATATAACATAACCTAACCCATCCCTGTCGGTTTCGCTCCGACATGGAAGTTATATAATTCCCACTTTTTAATTATAATACCTTGTTTTTATTCCCTTAAACAACTTTTACCAATCATTATTGGTATTAACCAATATTGATTGGTAAAAGATGTTTTAGGGAACAAAAACATGTGTCAAATTCTCGTGGTAAAAGCCCGAAAAATCTGCCGCTTTTATCATCAATCCTACCAACTCAATAAATTTTTTTACCAACTCATGTTTGTAAATCTTAAGATTTTCAAGTAAGACCTAAGATTTACCATTATTCGGGGTTTTACAGTAACATATACAGTATCTAAGTTTTATTGGCAAAATATGAACTGGCACGTTCCAAGGATACCTTGTAAGCTCTGGACTCCTTATAGGTAAGCACATCATTGCTCCTCTGAGTATCGTGGTTGTCGATAAAAGCTAGGGCTGTATCACTCGGGGAAAGACCCCACTGTTCGCCCCATGTCGCCAACCACTTCAGGGCGTTCTTACCACGGAAACAGTTCTTCAGTTCTGTTCCCACCTTGAAATTATACCAACAATTATTAGCGTGCAAAAAGTCAGAGTACTGTCTAGAATAAGAAGCATTATCCAGAAAAAAATCGGAGAGCGCTTAGCCTAAATTCGAATTTGAATGCAATGCACAGTTTTAGAAGATTAGAAGCAAACAAAGGAACCTCATGATTATTTAAAATGTTTAATTTTATGCAAATAGTTCATTGTTATCTATTGGAATTTTATGCAACGGTCTTTGCAAATTTTATTAATAACTTTGAACTCCGATTTTCCGAGAGCGTTATTGGAGAATGAAGTTTCGAATTTTAATCAATTTAATATAAGTAGACATCGTTATGTTGTGTGCATAAGTACAAAAACGGAAGGAAGAAGAAAGAAGGTTGCCCGGAAGAGATCGCTCTTAGCGATAAGGCCGCCTAAATTGTACTTCACTATTTCCTTTTCTATCTCATGTTTGTTGTTTTACTTCCTAGTTCGGAGGTCAGCGCTTATAGTAAGGTAACTGGTTGCTCACTAATTTTATTAAGTTTAATGTAACTTTTTCCAGACCAATATCTTGTAATATACAGGATGTAACATTAAGAACGGTCAGTATGGGAAAGTCTGAAACTATAAGACATACGAACATCTGTTCTTAGGAACCATGTCATCAATTTTAGTAATAAGAAAAACTGTATTCATACATTTAAAAAAAAACCTGTACTCAGCCTGGGAATCGAACCCGGTTGTTTTGAAAAAAATATCCAACACTATTTCTATTTGGATATCGACTGTGTAGGTCTTAAGGAATAAATGTTAGTATGAAACGTGATGTTTAAAATTAATAAAACGCATTGTTTCCATATCTTTTAATTTATTTTAGACTAGACTATTAATTACTATCTTTTAATTTATTTTAGACTAGACTATTTCTTGTGGGGTTACGTTAAGTATGAAGTGTACAAAACAAGCTACGACACAATTGAAGACCTAAAAGCAGCCATAGAGACAATTTTAACGCAAATTCACCACCTGAAGATACAAAATTCAATAGTAAGATCGTTACGAGTTGAATGTTGTATTTTACAAAATGGTAGTCATTTCGAACACCCACTAAAATAAATTAAAAGATATGGAAACAATGCGTTTTATTAATTTTAAACATCACGTTTCATACTAACATTTATTCCTTAAGACCTACACAATCGATATCTAAATAGAAATAGTGTTGGATTTTTTTTCAAAACAACCGGGTTCGATTCCCAGGCTGAGTACAGGTTTTAAAAAAAATGTATGAATACAGTTTTTCTTGTTACTAAAATTGATGACATGGTTCCTAAGAACAGATCTTCGTATGTCTTATAGTTTCAGACTTTCCCATACTGACCGTTCTTAATGTTACACCCTGTATAGATGGATATTGTGTAGATTAGTTTAATACAGCGAACTATGCCTACATAAGAATTACTTACTTGTGGAAATATTTCATTTTTGTAAAACTATAAAAATAGTATGTATAATAATGAATATTATTGTATAATCTATTTATATTATAACGTAAATTTTATGTTTTTGTAAAAAAAATATCTAAGCATTTAACGCTATTATAACAACGAGTTAAGTACATCAAACATCAATCAGTTATCAGTTGTGCTTTTAAAAATAAAATTCCGTTTACAGTGTTAATTATCGTTTTATCCTGTTTTATTCGTATTGACATCAAACTATTATGAATATAATACATCTTATACCTATATCACGCTGCTTCTGAAAAAATTCACATACGACATGTCATTCTGGTGCGCGCGCGACCGGCTCCGCATGTGTGCGGCGGCACGCACACATTTGTCAAAAACGCAATTTCGCTCGATTGCCTGGCCTGTTACCGGCTCTTAAGTTCCTACTCCATTGTAATCTTACCGCACAAATAAACTATTCTTATTCTTATATTTGTGCAATAAAGTGTATTTTACTTTACTTTACTTTAAAAAACTAGGGACACCAAACCAATGTTTTAAATAAATAAGCATTTATTCAATGAAAGGAATTATTCAGGTGATATAAT
Source organism: Hofmannophila pseudospretella (assembly GCA_947369225.1). Taxonomy (NCBI): domain Eukaryota; kingdom Metazoa; phylum Arthropoda; class Insecta; order Lepidoptera; family Oecophoridae; genus Hofmannophila; species Hofmannophila pseudospretella. Next base: position 5,086,553 of record OX376324.1, read on the forward strand.
TTTAATGAAGATTAGTCTTTATCACAAAGGCAATTTTCTCGAAGTAGATCAGTAAAGCCCCGTCACAGCCAACGACGGTAGAGGTAAATTGATTAAACTGCCGTGATTCGACGATAGTTCATTTTGTGAGTCATTGATTAGATTTTTTCATTGGAAAGTACCTAATCCTAATACCTATCAATACCTTTGCAGACGAAAATTAATAGTGGATATTTATTGTAGGAAATCGAAATTGGTTTTATTATAATCGAGGATCATTTGTCTAGTGAACTCCAGTGCCAAATTCACTAAAGAAGATTAGTGAACGCCATAGGAACGCCGTACGCTACAGGAAAAACTATTACAGGTCGAAAGGAGCGGGCGCGATTCGCGAGGGCGAATGGTGTTTCGGCGTAACGATTTTGGTTGATAATTTTTATGTAAATACGACCAACATTGCAAAATGCTTAATAAATAAAAAATACCTAGGTTTTCTATTGTCTGTTTGATTGCGGGCAGAACCTAGATCTTAGACCTACTTGTACGCGAATTGGTTTTCATCAGATTAGACATAACCATAAGTAAGCTGAAAGTTAAAGGTTCGTAAACAGATTTTTAAAACATATTGTTAGAGTAAAAGTTTTAAATAAGAGGTCTTGAAGGGCTAAGTACATGTAAGTAAGGACCTATAGATTTTTTTAAACAAAGAAATGTCACCCTGCTCTTTGTTTACTATTGTATATTCATAATTTGTCATGGTGGGTAGAGGAATAAACTAATTATGAATAATAATAGTAGGTAGACAAACAGCAGGATGACATTTCTTCGTTATATATTATTATTATAATTATATTAGATACTCGTATAGTAGATAAAATATTAGAATATTAAAATTAAAATGTTAGATAGATTTAAAAAAGCTGCATCAACTCACCCTGAACTCAGTAACATCTCCCAGTGAAGTATACTCGCTGGGTGTAATAGGTTCGTTTCCGTAATAAATTACTTCTTGAACAATATAAGGTCTAGTTTTTGGAGCAAAACCGAATTCCGTATTCAAATCATTGAGCTGCCCATAAATGGCTTTCAGATCGTTTGGCCACATATGCTTTGCGGCGTCCACTCTGAAATAAAGATTGTTTTAATTGGCCAGTTAACAGAGAGTGAGCAGTAATACAAAATAAATCAAAATATGGCGAAAATTAGAAACAAAAATAGAATAAGTGCAATCTCTTTGTTATTAGTAATATTATTAAAATTCTTCAATTTTATTTAATTGTAATAGTAAACATTGATTCTGGAATTATTTCATTAAGTAAGTATAGAGTTTATAACCTATATGTTTTTTTAACTAAGTATTTTGGGCATTTACCTGAAGCCAGCAACACCGAGAAATATTAAATGGTTCAGAAACTCAGAAATTTTATTCTGAACATACGGAAGATTCTGATCCAAGTCCTTCAAGCCAACGAGATTGCATGACCTTACCTGTGAAGCATTTGTTAGTCACAAAAGCTCCGTATATCGTTAAATTACTATTAGTAATGTAAGACATAGAACTACCTGATGTGACAAAACATAGATACCGGCGCCGTTTCTGACCAGAAACTAAAAAATCCTCGCCATATTGCAGAATTAAATGGTACTAATTTTTCATAACGAACTCCATAACACAGATTATAAAAAGACCTATGGCGTCCTCTTGACACGGTTTTTTAGTTTCTGGTCGGGGTATAGAATCAAAGCAGTCTGTAACTATGACACACACGATTCACAGAGTCCACTACAGAATCATGTTGTTGAAAAATACCTTAATCCAGCCACACCCAGCCGAATCAATTCGTTGAAGTAACTGGTTATATTCTTCCGGACGTAATCCATGGTTTGGTTTAGATCTTTAAGCCCTACCAGTTGGCAGTCGCGAACCTGAATTCATTTAAGCTTAAGCTTTAAAAATCGTATCATATTTATTGAACCATTGATTGATACAAGATAATGTCAATTAATTGTAAACAAATACATTATCAAAAACAATTAATCTACAGGTCGGTGGTTGAAACAGGATTTGAGATAAGATTTTAGGTACATTATTAAAATAATGGAATTGGACTGAACCGATAGAAATCTAGAAAACCGAAAAATTGATTTCTCCCATAGAAATCAGTTCGATTCCATTTCAAAACCGCTGCAGTGTTGTAAAGGTAAGAGAGCCCGCCTAATTAAAAGTTATGTATGTTAGTCTGTAAGGTATATATCTATGGCCCTTTTGTATAGTTATCTATATGATTTGTTGTCTGAAAACATAGAATTAGTAAAGAAATATTATAATTAACAGACCGGTAATTATTATTTTTAAATTATTCTTGACCATGGATACAAATCTTTCAGTCGAAATCTTAAATAATGATTTTCATCAATTCTTAATTAAAATGTTGGTGTGACACTTTTTAATGCTAAGAGAATCTAGGAGAATCTTCCACGCTTCTACACCGTCCGAACCAAAGAAGAAGCGTCCCGGACGCAGTATGACTCTTCAAAATCCAGTCAATTACGGATCGGACTACGTCTTATTTGATTTTATTTCACTGTCCCACACATTGATCAAGTCATGTGAACGTTCTTCAAGCAAAAAACACCACTTTTACTAGAAAAACACCACCGTAAAACAATTAGCAAGACAAAACGAAACAATCCGATGCGATCGGGTCAAAAGCGCGAGAGAAACTCGCTGGTAATTAGACTGGCTGGTAATACCAGCACATTGTGACGTATTTAACTTTCATCCGCAAGAAAAAAAAATGTTTTCGGTAAGCAAACGGACCACCTGATGGTAAGTGGTCACCGTCGCCCATAGACATCACACCTCGCTATAATATTATTAGAGAGTTTAGATGGTGACTCGTGTGATTTAGATTAGTTTAGCAGCGCACTGAAAAGTCCGAAACCCTCTAGAAGAATTATTGTGAGATTGAGATGAGATGTCCAAAAGGGACGGGTCACCGTGCTAAATGGTCACATTTAGCACCATCAGTAGTCCTCCCTTTCCTTCCTTACCATAAAATAAATATTCGTAATAACAAGTACGAACCTCAGTAGCGTTATTATAGTTGTTAATATTACAGTAGGGATGGTGGAAGTATTCCTGAGTGTACGGCACGGCTGGATAGTAGTAATTCTTGAAATCGGCAATACTGCCGGCGGTGCCCACGTTCTCTGGATTGTCACCTGTCATGTGGTTGACTACCACATCTGCGTAGATCCTGAGAACAATCAATCAATCATTTTTTTTTATTGTAAGTACCTTAAAGCTATAGCTGAAAGAAATGAAGCGGCGCAAGAAACAATCAGCAGTACACCTTTAAAAATAAATATACTTAACTTTATATAACATAATAATTATGAATACAATCATATACATAATGTGCAGAGCTGGAGCTGAATTTAAGACCAAGTCTCTTTTACCATTTAAATAGTCATTAATTTTATAATAACCGTTTTTACATAAGGTCTGTCTTATACAAAATGTTCCTGAGGATATACATTAACTTCGGCAAACACTTCTGTAGCTTTTACATAAAGCTTATAGCTTTTATTTGACAATGGAAGTGATCCTCATAAACGCTTCATTTTCGAGATACTTGCTACTTTATTTTATTGAGTTTTACAATGAGTAAGGGTCTTTATTTATGCCCGTATGAAAACCTGAAACAAAACAATAACAAACTATTTGCCTTACAGTGTCGAAGTTAATGCATAACCAAAGGAACACCTAGTATAGGTCTTCTCTGTCATATTTACTACAGTATCAGGTACCTTATTATAAAAACGTACACAGTGACCCATAAATGATGTGTTTACATACTATCTTCATGATATGTACCTACTCCTAACATGCACCGTCTTTATGAATTCCAGGGTTCAATTCCTTGGTACACCGAAGTCTCTACCGGAAACCATAAACAACCCACGCAGGCTAGGCTTCTGGCGAGAGTAGGACTGGCTACAGTAACCGTAATTTCACCCTCACGCACAAAGGCTGCCCATCTAGCGGCTAAGTGCGTAAAACAGCCATATTAAGAAGAAGAATATATTAGACCGTTGGGAGACGGGTCGTAAGAGAAAAAGGGGGTTTTTTCAAGAAAATTTGGATAAGTAAGTACCTATTATTCATGAGCACTCATTCACCAAGTGATCACCTGTACATCCATCTTAAACTTTAATTTGAAAATGGCTCGCAATGATGGTGACTTGTTGATAATGATTGATTAAGACAAATGAATCTAAAACTGCGCATAACGGAAAGACTGTATCTATCTCTTCCTAATCCAGTAGGTACCCACTTATCGGGTTTTATTTATTATTAATTACTTAACAACTATCTTCATACCTAAGTTACGATAACTTACTTATGCAATCGATAGCAAATACATGTACAATGGAAGCTATCGGCTAAGCTTTAGATAACCGATAAAAAATCCGTAAAAAGACCGTTTCGTCAAAAGCCGATCTGGCGATCCTCGACCTTTGTTCGTCGCGCTCTGATTGGCGCAGAGCTCTGCGGTCGACCATACGCTCCAATCAGAGTTTGAACGCATGAGCATTTCTAGTCAGAACGACCCCTTAAGGCTGTTTCGGAAGCGATACATATTATCAAAAGATATTAAGTTATCGATCACGATGTAATAGAATGATCCAGTAGACATAGCTGGATAATATATCATTGTTTATTTAGGTATTATTGTCATTTTATCTTGAATACGATTGTTTTGATATTACCCCACGCACCTTAGACGATGTTAAGACCTTATCACACTGCCGATTTGCGAACGTGTTTCCCCGATTGGCAAGCAATGACGGATCTCCTCGTTCGGAACACGCTCGTAAATCATCACTGTGATAAAGCCCTAATTTTAATTGCACGCGATGACCATTCAATGAAATAGCATCTTAGTTATCGATCACGCACATATTGAGTGATTCAGTTTAAAAGGATTACTTATATTGTTTGTTTATTTATATACTTCTATCTTGAATTCGTGTTTTGATATTAACACACGCACCAAAGACGACGTTACGTTTCATTGCACGTGTATGCGTCTCTATGAAATAACATGGACTTTTCCTGTGTTACTTTAAATCCACACATTACTTTCAGACTCAGTTTATTCAGTGATTTCTATAAAAACGTTGAAAAAGTCGAGTGAAATGCGGGGCCTCTATTTATCTATAGGATATAAGTACCTAAGCAGGTTCATCATATATAAAAAGTCAGATGATCGGCACTTATTGTTGGAGCCGTTTCCTCCTGGTGCCCAGAGCCTAGTCAGCTTGGAAAGGAGTAAACGCTCAAGGTACTAATTCCTAGAAAGAAGAAGTAAAATGCTGAAATCTCTAAATCCCTAAGTTTCTGCAATCTTTTTTTTTCTATAATTTAGTATTTTCTTTAAATATGTAAGTATTCTCATTCGTATAGAATATATATTTTTATTTATTATTAATTCAAAATGTTTGAATCTAAATTAATATTGAAATTATAACATAGAAGCTTTGTTGTGAAATTGCTGGTAATATAGGCTATTACCAGCAATTTATTTAGAAACTTTAAAGACACTACTTGATAGATTCGACTATGATCTTGATTGAAGTGAACAGTTCCTTGGTTGAATGTGAAAAAGCCGACTTTATGTGCTTAAATTGAAACAATCTTTTCTATCAGTGTAATGGTGAAATAAACCTCACCTGACACCAACTTTGTTACATCTCCTGGTCATGTTCAAAAAGTCCTCTTTATCGCCGGATCGTGTCGTCAGTATATAAGACATGACTTGGTAACGTTCGTACCACGTCCTCGTGCCATCTCCCGACAGGTGGATCACCAGGTTTTCCGATGGCGGGGAAATCTACGGAACAACAAACATTTTAACACTTTAAGTACGGAAATATTCGGCGGCGAATTACGTATAGTATAGTACCTACAGTATAACTCTCACGTCCATAATCCCCGAGGGAGTCCATAATACCTTCAATAGTATCCATAAAGACCCTTAGTCGCCTCGTACGACACCCATGGGAAGAGTTAGGGTGGTGCTATTCTTTATGGCCGGCACGACACGGCACACAGTTGAGCTGTCAACCGGAGACCCTACTTCGCTATTTTAGTAAACTGGGGTTGCTGAGCTGACAGCGTGGAGGAAATGCACAAAACTCCCATTTACGTGGAGTCAGTACAAAGTCATTAACCCCCATAGAAGAATAAGAATCTTGGAAATAAATAAAAATAAGCCTCCATGTTAACTAAGTAGTTAATTTCTACTCGCTCCCAGAAATTTTGAACGCAGTCTGGGATCGCGCCTACCTCCCAGCGACCCCCGCATGGGAGACCTACAAAAACGCGCCCGTTGGGCTACTACTCCAGGAAATAGGATTGCTTTCACCTGATTCTTTCGACCATAAACCACATGCTGTTCTACTTCATTCTGAATAGATTTCAAACATTGACTTCTATAGACAGACTCATAGGGCCTTAGTTTAAATTTCCAATTTCGATAATGCCTACAATTCCCCGGCTAGTTGAGTACCGAGGACAGTTCGGTGCAGACAATTGTCACTCATAAAAAATGTATTATAAAATAATTAAGTTACATGGTTAGTTTATACAAACGACGTGGAATATCGTACCGTAAAAAATAATCCATATAGGATATTATTGCGCATAAAAAAATTTGCCGCCATTTTCTTTGAAAATGACTGGCTAGATTTTCGGCGACATAGTTTTCAATGGCCAGGATGTACTTAATGTATGACTAAATACCTATCTAAAGAATAATTTATCTTATCTTTAAATCAAAGTAACTTACCTGAACACCGCCAAATCCTTTAGGAGCAAGGAACCTCTCGCACTCATCAGCAATATCCTTCCATTTCCACTCAAAAAGGTGAACAATAGTTGAGCGATCAGGAAGCTGATTGGTTCGCCCGTGATGATCGCAGTATGACGTTCCAAAAATCAGGAACGACACGAATATGAAGAAATTCATTTCTGAAGACATCAATAATAAATTAGGTCACTGGATCACTGCTAAAATTTCACAAGTACCGTAAGCTCATAAATTTTCATGACACGGTAATTTTGGCTTAACTCTCATTTAACATGCTAGGATACGCTTTAGCAGGTACTTCTATACTACGGTATTGTCATTACATTACTTTTGACAATTTTATAAAATCCAGACTCCTCCCTTCTCCGAAATACCTTTAGATAGATAGAAACACTTTATTGTACACAAAATCAGGAAAAGTAAAAACTACAGGAATAATAGCACGATATGTACCTAAATACCTTTAGTATAAGTATTTTATCTTATAGCACAATATGTATCTAAATACCTTTAGTATAAGTATCTTATCTTATCTTGTGACAGGGGGCCGGAGATAACCTCAGCGGAACTTCGACCCTCGGGGATCTTTTGTGCTCACCCCTTTCCTTAATCTCCTTCCTTTTCCTTAAAGATGCTTTGCATCAAGGATGCTATACAGCTTATAGGAAGGAGCCTATAGTCTTCTGGTTACGGTTACTACCCCCAGAAGACTCATGCGCTTTCAAGCCAACGAGTCACATTCACACAATAGGTGTTCCATTGACTCAACGGTGTCACCACAGGCTCTGGAGGTGGGGTTGTCTGTCAGTTTTAGTATAAGTAATTAAATATTGACCAGAAATAGAAGAGCCCTCGCCATATTGCGGGATTACATGAAACTATTTTTTCGTTGCGATGTCCATAACACATCATAAAAACACCAGTGACGCTCATGACAGAGTTTTTATTGTCCTGGTCTGTGTATAAAACAACTTTTATCTATAATCCATAAACCATAAATTAGAAATCGGGCGACTAGCTTTTCAAAGCAATTGTTTTACGTTACTAATTTTTTATTTATTAGGCGAAGTATTACGGGGCTAACACCACCTGCTCATATTATTGGTAAATAGAATAGGATCGAAAGTCGATTCCATATTGGTAAATACCAAGCTCATGGCCCTTACGAAAATTTCGAGTCACGTAATTAATTAATATCCATACAAATCGAAGGCTGTAAATACAGTGCAATACAAACGTAACTATCTAAAAGAAGCTTTCATTTCTTCACGAACAAGATGATTGACCTCAAAAATACAGTCTTTGGGTGGTAAAATTAACATTTTGAACGGGTATAAAACGGTACGTGACAAAGAACAGTGCAATCGTTGTAAATATTGGAAAAAAAACATCCTTACCTTAAAAATTCTATGCGGATGTCGTCACTAATATTAGATCTTATCACGGCAATTTAAAGCTAGCAATTGATGGCATATCAATCTGTGTAATCCTCGATTCGGTATGTCTAATGACCGTCTTCGAGAATCAGATAATAATATAATGTCATAAAGTTGTGTACGTCCGTTATAAACCACATCCGTTTAAATAAAGGCAGGTAACATTTTAAAGACAATAGTTAAACTAGGTACAGTCGACTACCCAACCTACCCAAAACGTCAAAATTTGAGAATCTGTAATGTATCGTATTGCGCAGACATAAGGTTGACATTTAATCGAAGGTTTTTGACAGATGGTATACTATAGCTTGTGGTGGACTGTACATATTATTATAATATAAGTAGGTACAGTTTGTTGCGGCTAAAGTGAAATGTAATGCATTCAGTACGATTAGGCTGCGATTTACAGTCTGTGATTTAGAAGCATGTCCACTAAATCGGTCGACTAAATTCAGTTAAGTCTAATAAGCGCTTAAGCGGTTTAGTTTAGACTTGACTTATTACATTCAACTGAATTCAGTCGATTAATTAGTCGACTAATTAGACAGTCTTCTGTTTACAGGCTGTAAATCGCAGACTAACCGTACTGATTGCAATAAGCACTTAAGTTACCTATTATGTAAAATTATTATTTGCTATCCACGACGAACTGTTTTTCGAATTTTTCCAATGTAGGTAAGATGAAAAAAGGCATGCTCCGTTGGACATGTAGAAAGAATGAGTGATGAACGAATGACATAACAGGTATAGGAAGCAAAAGTGAGTGGAAGCCGGGGTCGTTCTAGACTGACCTTTAAAGATCAAATTGACAGAGTGCTCTTAAAGACCCCTACGGCGAGCATGCGTGAAACGACGAATGACTATAGAGGAAGCAAGAGAAGCGTGCCAATACGGATTCGTAGCGCTCCGTTCTCTCTGCCTATTCCGCAAGGGACATAGCGTGAAGAAAGGTATAATATGCAGGTATACGTATTAACATTTTATTGTATTTATTATACCTACATACCTAGTATGATCGTGACTCCAGTTATTTTCGAAACAATTAATATAGGTACTGTACACAATACACAGGGAAATGCAATTCACATAGCGACTTGCCTATGAATTAAATAGGTATTATAATTACAATAATGGCACTTACTGGTGTTGTTTACAATAATTTGATGCACGATTCACAGAACAATACGCATTATAGGTGTTTTCCTACCGTCTATAACAATAAAGTGGTATATTATGAAGTCACACGTTAGTCACTAGTCAAACCTTTTTTTTTCTTAAAACGAACCCTTTTATTTCAAGAAATCAATGTGTCATTAATTCACGACAACTACGCGTGATTATCACGGTGTTCACCACACGTAGCTGATTAATTTACATAACTCAAATTCTCAATAGTGTTTATCTTTTTTTCTTTCTTTCTTACAATTGGTATAAGTGCGGGAATATAGGTACGTCTTTTAGTTATCTCCGATACCGGATCGATCAGGGTCTCCACTTTTCCAGACCTCTTGATTTGTTCAAACAATTATTTGAACATGAAATGCACATCTGACTGATATGATATAATTCAGAGCATTCGATCGGACATTCGTGCCTTGACGATGCAAACAATATATTATATAACTCTATAAATACTAGCCAATGGTATAAGTCATTATTTAACTTTCAAAAGATTCAATCATTTATTCTCTGGAAATCGTTATTCAAGTAGTTAAGGTTAAACGTCTTTTTCATTATTTTTTTATTAATTTTCATTAATAAGATCCATAGTCAAACAGCGGTAAAGAGTGAGACAATATTACACACAAGTATTGGACGTAAAGGTATATTTTGTACAGTACGTAACCGAATCAGATATCGGAGATAACTATTGGACGTGTATTCCTTCTCTCAAAGATTTTTATGTGGCGTCGATTCCGTGGTGGTCGCCAAATTTAGCGATGACCACTAAACGTCTAGTTCACTCGTACACCATATAGTACATGAGTGAGCGTCTCAGTTTCATTTAAGTTTAGCTTTAGATTTGGCGGCCTCCTCTGAAGCGAATCCAGTAATGGACAAGCAACTAGAACGAATTGTCGTAAATCAGCTTGATTAAAGGTCACTGGCTGGGGAGATAACTGTCAAATTAATGTAGGTATAAATCCCAGTAAACGATACTAGCTGACTTTATGCTGTTGCGTATGAAGTAAATCGTGTTTTGAATTATAAGAACTGCATTTTAAAGTTCACTGTAAGTTCAGCGAAACCATATTAAATTAGAATGTTACTGCTTTGTTGAAACGATAAATTTTGTTATTGTTACGGCAAAAGCAAGTACTTATATTCTTCGGAATTATCCAGCCGTATTATTGACGGTGAAGGAAAACATCGTGAGGAAACCTGCACACTGAGGTAACCAGTGTGTGAAATGGGGAAGGCAATGGCAAACCACCTCATTAAAATCTGCCACGAGAGTCGTTATATGGGATTAATTCCTTAGAATGATCACGACCCTCAGCAATGAGGAACACGACTTGGAATAAGAAGAAGATTATTGTCTGAACCCATAAACAGTGAAAAAATTCAAACATGACCTAGTGAGGGCATGACCTAATTGGGAGTACTCGAAAATAAATTGTAACATTAAAATACATTACTTTTATTTTTTTATTGAATAAGGATAGCAGACGAGCAAACGGGCCACCTGATGGTAAGTGGTCACCATCACCCATAGACATCTCACCTCACTGTATTAATATTAGAGGGGTTTGATGCGCTGTTAACCTTGAGGACTAAGATGGATTGCCTCATATGCCTGAAATTACGCTGGCTCTCTTACCCTTCAAACCGAAACACAGAAATGCAAGCATGCCTGCTTCACGGCAGAAATAGATAAGAGAGTGTTACCACCCCAGGCGATCCTTCACATTAGGATCAACCACTACAAAAGTACAATACCATACTAATTATTAACTACATCGTCTATACTAATAGGTAAACTTACATATGACAGTAATAAACAATGTATTCTCCAATTTCAATATCTTTGCTTTTTGTAAACAGGACGAGTAACTTAGCTTTGTAATATTCTGTTACTCTAATTACAGCTAATTTGGCATCAAAATAACAATAAAATTTAAATCGGGTAAGTACTGTAATTTTTTAGGTTGGTCATTATGCGTATTGGTCATTCTGCGTGTAAACGGTAGTTATGTTCTTTTTATTTTTTATTGACTACTAAACCCGCATTTGACCTCGATCTCGCCTGATGGTAAGCAAGGATGAGGTCGACGATGGAGCAGTAAATGCCTATTCACTCTGGCCTTGAAGATTCCAAGGTTGTAGGTTTCGGGAAACACAGACGCCGGCAGGCTGTTCCATTCCTTAGCCGTTCGCATAATGAACGAAGAAGCAAATCGCTTCGTACAAACAGATGGGATATCAACAACCTGTAATTTCATTTCAGGATAAAGAATAATGGTGATAAGCTATGATCGGAGTAGGTAGGGCTGTTTTTGGTACTTGCCACATTCGGTCATAATATGGATAAGTATGCCCAATAATCCCGGGATTTCCGGGATTGAATAAATATATTATTTAGATTTTAACCGTTATATTTTTTTTGATACACATTTAAGATTGGTGGCGAAATTTTTTTTTAAGATTCATGGCGCTAGTGTACCTATGGTAGTGTTTTAACTTCTTCGTAAGTTCACAATTTTTAAATAATCGTAATCCGTCGAATAAGGTAATATAACCTTTGAGGACATTGACCCGAAAGAGCTCTACCTACTCCGATCACAGGTCATTATGCGATTGGTCATTCTGCGTGTAAACGGTAGTTATGTTCTTTTTATTTTTATTGACTACTAAACCCGCATTTGACCTCGATTCAGGTAAGCAAGGATGAGGTCGACGATGGAGCATGCGGGTCCAGTAAATGCCTATTCACTCTGGCCTTGAAGATCCCAAGGTTGTAGGTTTCGGGAAACACAGGCTGTTCCATTCCTTAGCCGTTCGCATAATGAACGAAGAAGCAAATCGCTTCGTACAAACAGATGGGATATCAACAACCTGTAATTTCATTTCAGGATAAAGAATAATGGTGATAAGATATGATCGGAGTAGGTAGGGCTGTTTTTGGTACTTGCCACATACAGTCATAATATGGATAAGTATGCCCAATAATCCCGGGATTTCCGGGATTGAATAAATATATTATTTAGATTTTTAACGTTATATTTGTTTTGATACACATTTAAGATTGGTGGCGAAATTTTTTTTTAAGATTCATGGCGCTAGTGTACCTATGGTAGTGTTTTAACTTCTTCGTAAGTTCACAATTTAAAAAAAATCGTAATCCGCCGAGTAAGGGCGAGGTTTATAAAAGTAATTTACAACATTTGCTCGATAACTTAAAACGGGATCCCGAAATCATATCCATATTAATATACCCTTGGAGGACATTGACCCGAAACAGCCCTACCTACTCCGATCAGTGGTGATAAGAATAAAAATAATACATAAAACATACGTAGCTTTTATTGTAATATATTGTTATATAAACTATGTTAACCTTAGAACTATGACTGAAATTTTAATTTTGTGACATTGCACTTCCCAATTTTATTGAATTATGTATTCAATAATGAGATTATTTATATATATTTAACCGAAAAGTAAATATTCACTGTTTATTAGTAATTATAAAAATAGGTATGTATCACATAGCTTTCAAAATATTTCCATAAATGCCCCATACAAAATATTATGCGCCTTATCCATCAATTATAGGTACCTTAAATTATCTACAAAATATACTTACATACATACATACAATTGACTTTCAATATGTATTTAAAACCTGACCAGGAATATAAAAACCTTGTTAAGATGGCGCCACTGCTTTTATAGTCTGTGTTATGAAGTTCATTATGAAAAAAATAGTTCTATTTAATTCCGTAATATGGCGAGAGTATTTATTTTTCTGGTCAGGGTATAATGTGTATTTAAACTGTAATAGATGCCTATATTTTAGTAGCAGCTGTGCATTATTTGAATAGTTTCTATATCGTACATATAGTTTCACTAATTTTGTAAACAGATATAAATACTATAAAAGAAAAATAAATTGATGGCATACTTGAGCTATAAAAATTCTATAAATCTCTTATTTACTTGTAATTAAATTAATAATGACAAATTGTATTATTAGTCCTCTAAAGCGAAGTCTGCAAAACCAACCTACAATTGTGTAAGACAGAGAGAGACAGAGATAGAGACATAGCATAAAAGGGAAAGAGAGAAAGCATTGCAGAGTTAGCGTTGGAGGACTCTAAGGCCCGCTTGCGCGAATTGTTTACCCTGGGTTAACTCGCGAATTGTCTATGGTTTTCAAATTTTCATACAAAATTGACATCGGGTTAGAGTTAACCCGAGAAAAAACGGTTCGTGCAAGACGGCCTAAGTTAATTTAAATATTGTACGGGTACCGAATAAATTTACAGACATGACAATAGTTGGCGATGGTATAGATAGATGTGAAGAAAATTAAGGTTGACTGCTAAAAATAATACCAATTTTTTGCTTAATCGAATATTTCAATACTGAAAAGTATTTCACATTAAAATATACACTGATGAAATGCTTGCAACCAGAAAAATCTTAATTAGTCGTTCCCCTCATAATAGGGTATTTGACAAGTATCAAATATTAAATACATTTCATAAAAATAAGAAAATAGACACAAATGTGAAAACAGAATTAAAATCCGTTTAAAAATAAAATAGCTACAGGCAATCAAAAATCTGACGGCAGAAAGAGATGGCAATAGATAATTGTGACGTCACTGTTATGAGCGCCATACAAGCAGGTTCTTGGCTACATAATAAGGACTGTTTTGCTAGAAAGGGACAGAGCACCTCCCCACTACTAACTTTAACCATTATTATAGCTGATGATAGTTGAGATATCGATAAACGGATTTCAGATCCATCTTCAGGATGTCCATGTAAGTTGGTGGATGCAATAAAAAAAATTTAGTCAAATACCCAATTATGGTGTGGGGGTCACATTCGACCGCCGAACCCCCGAACGAATGTATATGACCCAAAAAGGTAGTGGATATAGGTATTAGTTTAAGTGGCAATAGGAATTTTAAAATTAAGTGTAAGATGCAAACAGTATGTATCAAAATATCAGTCTTGGAATTTACGTAAGTAAAGCTGCAGTATATTTATATTCCACTCAGTCTCATCTAACATTGATTTTATTGAAATACCTACTTATTTTACTAGAATGACGACGGTGAATTATTTAATAATTTGAGAAACAGTCGACACTTTACAGCAACTCATTGGTCGCGCCTCAACACTTTATGAAGCGTTTACTACACTTGACTGAATTTAGTCGACTAATTAGTCAACGATTTAGTCGACTAAATACACAGGCTTCTGTTTACAGGCTGTAAATCGCAGGTTTAACGTACACAATGCATTTACTCTTGCCTGAATTTAGTCGACTAATTAGTCAACGATTTAGTCGACTAAATACACAGGCTTCTGTTTACAGGCTGTATATCGCAGATTTAACGTACTCAATGCATTTACTCTTAACCGAATTTAGTCGACTAATTAGTTAACGATTTAGTCAACTAAATACACAGGCTTCTGTTTACAGGCTGGAAATCGCAGGTTTAACGTACTCAATGCATTTACTCTTAACCGAATTTAGTCGACTAATTAGTCAACGATTTAGTCGACTAAATACACAGGCTTCTGTTTACAGGCTGTAAATCGCAGGTTTAACGTACTCAATGCATTTACTCTTGACTGAATTTAGTCGACTAATAAGTCAACGATTTAGTAGACAGAATACACAGGCTTCTGTTTACAGGCTGTATATCGCAGATTTAACGTACTAACCGAATTTAGTCGACTAATTAGTCAACGATTTAGTCGACTAAATACACAGGCTTCTGTTTACAGGCTGGAAATCGCAGATTTAACGTACTCAATGCATTTACTCTTGACTGAATTTAGTCGACTAATAAGTCAACGATTTAGTCGACTAAATACACAGCCTGGAAATCGCAGGTTTAACGTACTCAATGCATTTTCTCTTGACTGAATTTAGTCGACTAATAAGTCAACGATTGAGTCGACTAACTGGACAAGCTTCTGTTTACAGTCGTTAATCACAGACTAACCGTACTGAATGTATTTATGCATGACTGGATTCACTGAAACTGATTTCTGTCAAGTGTAATAAGCGCCTAAATTGTAGTGTTAGGCTTCTTATAAAACCGATATCATACCAACACTAGCGATAGAAACTACGGACTACATTCACATAATGAAATCGATGCAATAATATTTTTGATCCTAAAATTCTTCACGAAATCTGCTAGTAAATTCTGATATTTCTATGAATCAATTGGAACACAACTTAAAAGCATGCATATCAAAACTAAGAAATGGCTAAGGTTCTAAGAATCGAAATTAAAAACTAATCGAAACATAACATACGCAATACCCCAACCTCGAGGAACCACAAATGTATCGTAGTAAGTAGGAATGCTTGTGCAAACTTCTGCCAAAATTATTAAAATCTGTAGACGATTTCGCAAACTTTCCAATCACAATTTCTTTAAATTGAATCAGTCTTTTACAAATAATAATAAATCGTTTATTTCAGACCAAATGCAACCCATACAATTGATAAATACTGTGGCGACGCACGACGCGCGCCACTACGATACAGTACCTACTCACATGGGCGTAGAACGCGCTATCGAAATTTTCCTGGGACTTCGTATATATACGAGTTCCAAACATCCATAGTTGGACCAGCACATCTGGTCACCAGCCACAACACCCCGCCTGGTGGAAGATCTTCCCTTTTCCTTTAATACAACTGACGTTACGTCATCCATGTCCTCATCATAGCGCGTTCCTACAATTGGTGACCTACTACGAACACTTAATTGGATTGAATCGTCCCTACAATACATATGTAAAAAAGAACTAAAGAAACAAAAATAAACTAGGTACTAAATTACACTATATTACGTTATTTTTGTTTGGACTCCGGGGAAAATGCGCAACCAACTCTTAAAAAATACATTTTCAAATAAATTGTCATTGACTGATACTAACTCATTTTTAGAGTCACGCACTCTGACCCAGAACGTTGCGACCCTGTTTCTCAGCACACACACAAAGTCGTCTCTTATATTATTAATAATGAATTATTTAATGCCAAAGTCATATCATTCACAGTATAATGAATAAGAAAAAACACTGCTCGAAAAATCAACACCTACTATTACTTATTATGCCATCATCATAAATAAATACTAACAACAGACTTTTAAAGCCATTATTAAATGTAGATGGGTTAAGGTGCAACGTCACGACTCTTTACACATTACTGTGGTATATAAAAATATATATATATATTCACACACAATAGATATGTAGTACGAAAATAGAGCGACAAAAATAAAATAGAGTGGGCGAATAGATCGGGGGCTGCACACGGTCGAAAAAAAACACGTGACGTTACACATTAAAATAAACATTATACATAAAGAAATATGAAGATAGGTAGGCAAATAAAGATAAGGCTGCCATTTTGTTTCCATGAATACATTTCTTATATTTAAATTAAGTTTTTTTACAATTCTAATAAAATAAAGGACAGGGCGTACCCAAGGGCTCTCTAAATCCCAAGCAACATAGAAAAAAATTTAGGCAAACGATTATACGGTTCACGGGTCACCACTTACCTGATGGTAAGTGGTGACCGTCCATAGACATCTCACCTCAAACACTAAAATATTTTAAGAGGTTTTTGATCCCGGCCACCCCTGAGGATTAAGGTGGAGTGGATCATGTGCCGGTAATAGGGTATATAACAAGTATCAAATATTAAATGCATTTCATAAAAATTAAGAAATAGACGGTCTAATGTGAAAACAGAATTGTAATGCATTAAAAAATAAAATAGCTACAGGCAATCATAAATTAGACGGAAGAAAGAGATGGCGCTACCCAGCAGTGACGTCACTCCTGGGTAGCACCATACAAGCAGGTATATTAAGACTGTTTTGCTAGAAAGGGACAGAGAATCTCCCCACTACTAACTTTAACCATTAATACCGCTGATGTTAGTTGAGATATCGAAAAACGGATTTCAGATCCATCTTCAGTCCATGTAAGTTGAGTGATGTAATAAAAAAAAGTCATGTACCCTGTACATATAAAACTGGCTCTTATACCCTTTAAAACACAGCAGTGCTGCTATGCGGCAGAACTAGGTAAAAGAGTGGTCCTCAATCTCAGCGTCACTTCCCGTCAGATGTGGCCATACTAATTCGAACATAAAATTTAAAAAAAAAACCCAAGCGACCCTGCAGCTTGAGTGTAACCTGCAATCAGCGCACATAACCTTACATAATGGAAACGCATCTTTATAAAGTACAAGTCATACCTGTATGAGGTTTCTAAAACTATTGGTTTTACTCTAAGCTCGGTGCGAGGAACAAAGCGTTGGGGGCATTGTTGGCAGATTGGAACGATCTCTTGATGCTCACGTGGGGATATTGCTCTCGCCATTCCATCACCTGAAAAAAGAAAAAAAAGATACTTTGAATATGGAATCTTATAAAGATAACAATTTATTTACAGGTAGCGAAAGGGAGTGGAAGAAAAATCCGGGGTAGTCCTGGACTGACATTTAAAGGTCTTGATAGAATGCTCATAGATTTTAATATACAGAGCAGACGACCCCAACGGCGAGCATGCGTGAAACGACGAATCACAGTAGAGGAACCAAGAGAGGCATGCCAAGACATAGATTCGTGGCGCTCCATTTTCTCAGCTTACCCCACAAGGGATATAGCGTGAAGTTATGTATGTGTATGTATGTAACAAAAATTAATTCCTGCGATTCTATTTTCTATTATATACCACTATTTCTCAGACAAGTTAAGAATACTTTTAAAATAGGTATGCTGTTTAGATTTTTGTCGATTTACTCACAAATTTTGGGAGACATTCTAACGAATCCATTAGTTATGTAATGGCACCTATTCTGGAGCGTCATTCGCTAAATTAAACACCATTCAACGAAACGTCACCCACACTCTTACAAAATCTAGCGTAAGAGTGAGCGAGATGTTTTCATTTGTTTAGTTTTTGCTTTAGATTTAACGTCCACTCCGGAATCAACGCCTATATCATTGTAATTGTGATCCAGCCGATTTGACCGTATTATAATCGCGACGAAATGCCATTATTATTAACACGTTCACGCGCGGTAACGGCTAATGCCGTTAAATTGAGTTTAAAAAATTCCAATACGACCGTACTGGAATTTTTTCGCCGGAAAATCTTTACACCTTTCTTAAAAGAACTACGGTTTTAGGTGACGATTTTCTATGAACTTGGTACGTACTGCCATTCTGCAAAGAGTGCATTTTGTTTTCTACTGGCAAAACTGCGGGATTTATAGGTGTTCCTTTTTGGACATGACTCATACATACGCTGGTACTTACAAATTGACAGTACGGACATGACAGCTATTCTATACGTATCGTATTACGGCACCAGCAGTTAGTAATGGTATACAATAACTTACTTACATTAATTTTATACAGTACGGCAGTGAAGATTGGTACTGCCAAAGTGAAAAAAGTACCGCGCGCGAACGTGTTAATAGGTGTATGAATGACACATACCTGAGATTCTTGAATTTGGTCACAGAAGCTGACATCTAGAAGTCTAAGCTCGTGGCATTCCGCTAATATCCTGTAAGCAAAAGAATGCAAGTTTATACAGGTTAGGTTACCACTAAACACACTAGATTACCACTAAACACAGTAGGTTACTACTAAACACTAGCTTGCAGATGATACTCACGCGTCACATATGGCCGGCATGACAGTTCTCATCCCTAGTAGGTACAGTTGAGCCAGAAACACACTAGGTTACCACCAAACACACTAGGTTACCACCAAACACACTAGGTTACCACAAAACACACTAGGTTACCACCAAACACATGAGGTTACCACCAAATACACCAGGTTACCACCAAACACACTAGGTTACCAACAAACACTAGGTTACCACCAAAGACACTAAATTACCACCAAACACAGTAGGTTACCACCAAACACACTGGGTTACAACCAAACACACTAGGCTACCACCAAACACACTAGGCTACCACCAAACACACTAGCTTACAGGTACTCACGCGTCACATATGTCCGGCGTGACGGCTCGCACCCCTAGTAGGTCCAGCTGAGTCAGTTTCGGCACTCGCGGCAGTAACACTCTCAAGTCGCGGTCGCAGACTCCGCGTAATGCTCCAAGGAATAGCTTTCGGAGGTCTCCGCCTGTGAGCCATGCTAGCCATTCGCCTGAACCGCCTGCTTGAAGACTGGGGGGAAAGAAAACAGATTCCTATATTTCTTTAATGCTCTTCGAATTGGTTACTATATGGTCTATAGTAACCAATTCGGGTTAAGAGTCATCGTATAGAGTGAGTCATCAGTGCAACTGTAGGGTAAAGGTCTAGTCACAGTCGAATAAAAATTCATACATTGTAAATTACTCGTCTTTCTCCGCTATGAATTATCGATCCACTTTTATTTATACGAATAGGTGAGGTGTTCATTTTAAAATTTACTGTAATGCACAAAGGACACGGCCGTTTCGTACGAGGGTATGTCTTGAACTGGTCAATGTGAACTTGGCTTTCTAATTTGCTGTTCCGTGATTGGTCAGGGGGCGTGGCTAGGCCGGACGACAGCGATGACTCACTATTTTCTTAACTCGAATAGACTATAGACTATACCAGTCTGGTTTTAGTCGCCGAGGTTGAAATATGTGAATTTTTACAATGATGTTATTATCAGGTATGTTATCATTTTTGACGGAAAGCTTTAGCTTTAGTGTTTGTGCACTGGATGATGTCCGAGAAACGGCGGATTCAAAACGGAGGGCACCCATCCATCCAACTGAATGGTTAATAAATTAAAAGGAAATTAACAAATCAGAAGAAGAATAGGAAGAGATCACTCTGAGCGATAAGGCCGCCTTTGTACACTTATTCTATGTTTCCTTTCCTATGTAAATTTCTTGTTTGCAATAAGTATTAATCTATCTATCTATCTAAATCAGGTGGACGGATTCCGTCCGAGAAAATGACGGATCAGAGCAGTGGGAAAACACCGTTACTGCCATAAGGCTCGTCAGTAATGTGTTCAGAGTTTCGTGGTTTAGAAGAATCATTATCAATGTCTGCATCAGCGACGTCTCCGATGTTTTCAGGACTAAAACTCAAGGTTTCAAAACGTCACACCTCAATATAATGGTTATTAGACAGTGAGACATTGTCCGTAGTACACCAAAACATTACCGATGTTGCTAGTATTTACAAACATCCATTTACCATCAATTGGACTGTCTGCTTGTCTGCCGAACTTATTAAAAATAAAATTCAAATGCCTACTTACCACCAACCAACATCCAACTCTTGCAGTTTCATACAATTCCCGAGCGCTCGGATGCCGTTGGGAGTGAGCGAATAAGACTTCCAAAAGTCAACGGATATCAGATTCGGGCAGTTCGCGCCGAGGGCCAATGCTACGTCGTCCATTGAAGATATCATTTTGCAGGAACCTGCCGAAAATAATTTGTAATAAATAGAATGATTAGACTTAAATAATATACTGTTTCACAGGTTTTTACTGTATTTTATTAATTACGATTTCCGGTTTCGTTTACACATCTTCTGGTAAATACCTGAAAAAGTATATTATTTAGTCTAATCATGTACTACAAGTTTCACCAAGTACCAACAACCGCAAGTATTAACCAATAAATAGAATATCCTTCCGTATCTGAATGACCTATTAGTAAAATGTACCACTTATAGAATCCGTCAAGCGGATCTCGCCGCCTGCGTTGGGTAATGGGATTCAAAAATCGACAGTAAGCAACACTAAGGCCGGCTTGCACGAAAGTCGAGAAAACCCGAAAGTAAGTGCCTAACCCGGGATAAGTCACAAAAACGTCTTCCAACGCAAACTCTGAAATTTTTTGTATGAAACCATAGACAATTTGCGAGTTAACCCGGGTTAATAACAACGGGACAAGCCCGACGTGATGCAATAGCGCGGGTGCTTATTGAGGGTGTGATAAAGACCATTCGCTCAAATAGTATCGCTCTTTGAAAATGTCGCCCGCGCTCGCGCCGCTACTAGTTAAAGGATGCCGCCCGCGTTCGCGCCGCTCTACAACACAACAGAGGATGGCGACAGCCGCGTACACTTTCCTATTTTATCCCGCATTTCGTTTGGGAGTACAGAGATTATTTGAGCGAATGGACTTTACGCGTCATCCACCGCACCCTCATGGTGCTTACGGATCTTGAATCTTGAATGACCGGCTCTTGAAATTCACACAGAGCTGGCAGGTGTAAAAACACCAGCAATATTTGGAGTGGAGGCGCAGCATCTTTCTGCGATAACAATGTAAACTAAACCTTAACGTCTTTAAAATAAGTCGATATGAGCAAATAATACCAAACATAAACGCGTACCAACATTAAGATGCTCGAGCGCAGGGTTGGCCCTGACGACGGCGACGGTCGCCATCGTGGTTATATCGGTCCTGTACAGATCCAGTCGTCTCAGCTTCCTTAGTGACGACAGGCACATCCAATCTGAGCAGCCCGTTACCGACCGTAAGCATAATTCTGTAATAGATAATTATTTATTTTATGAAAAAAATATCCTCGCCAGTGTGTTGAAAAACGTCGTATGAAACGTGTGAGCATTGGTCATTACACCCTCGCCTTCAGCTCGGGATGCAATCAGCCTTGAGTGTAATAAATGACTAACTTAGCTCACTAGTATCACAATGTATACACTATTTATAGTTGATGGAATTAGGCGTTACTTCTTATTTAATTAGGTCCCATTAATTTAACACTCTCCCAGTTCTTATCCCATCCTTAGGGGGTCGGATTTGGTTATCATTGGGGATGGCGAATCCGAGGGTGAGTGGTGGGTCCTTCTTTCCCAAATAATTATATAAAAATTAGTTGACTTCTTTAAGAAGAATCTATGTCCTATTTCTCATTGATGAGACTCGTTATCATTCTATGGAATTAATAACATAGAACGACTTCCTTTCCTTGGCATATTTAATATTTTACATAGTTCAATTTAGACTTTTGAAGGGTTCATAAGACACACGCAATTTCAGTCTAACTGTTTAAATGTTTTACAAATAAATAGTGTGTTTGACGAGGATTTATTTCAAGAACTTAACTGAAAGTAAAAGGTGGTACAAATGCATTACTAGGGTTTTCACTCTAACTCTACGGAGACGCTAAGTTCCTATTACCTACTAAAACCTAGACTACTCAACAGATATCAACATTATGGGTGTAGATCGATGATCGTCCACGTGCCAAAGACTACTACTTCTTTTTTTTAAACACACACTGTGCTTATCAAATGTGCATAATATAGTGAACCGCGAATTTGTGTTGATTAGCAAAAACATTTGAAAAGTTCACACATTTTGGGCATCAAACAAGTTCATGAAACATATATATGCCACGATCCACATAAGATCATATAATTAGTTATGTATGCGCTGCAAATTTTAGCTGGTACTCAACTGAAATGATTGAGCAATGTTTGCATATAGGTAAGCGTGATGAGATCACTTTCATGATCGCAGTGACCTTTGGGAAGATTTAGTTTAATTTAGAACCATGAGATTATGAACATCATTTCGATAAAATGAGTAGTATTAATTTCAACTTATTACGGCTACTAAAATGAGCTATTTATACCGAAAAGTTATTATCTTTCATATTTAGGTAGTAGGACCCGTATGCGACTACTTCATTGCAAATTAATATAATATTTACGACATGTTAAAACTTATGTAATTAGAGCGTCGGTGGCACAGTGGCTAAGACACCGGACTCCCATGCGGGAGTGCCATGTACCAATGAGATTTTCGTATTTTTCGAAGACTTACGTACATTTACCGACTGCTCTAACGGTGAAGGAAAAGATCGTGAGGAATCCTGCACACTGAGATGACCAGTGTGTAAAATGGGGTAGACACAAAAGATCCTCAAGGGTCGAAGTTCCGCTGGGTTATTTCCGTCCCCCTATAGATCGGCCCGATATCGATAGATAAGATAAGATAAACTTATGTAATTAACTACGGATTTCTCTCTGATGAAAGTCGGAAGTCATCCAATTAATGTTTAAACTTATTATACCAAGATTTATTTTAATTAAACAGATCACCAATTATATTTCAGTAGTATAGATGTTTAGTAAATTGTTACGTAAATTAATACAGCCTTTATTTACTTGATCTTTTACACTCTCACTTATAATAACTTGGGCTTAGATACAGTTCAGATATCCGAAAACTTCAGACGCCTATTTCGGACCCAAATAGATCAGAAATTCGGATAATAAATTCCTACTTACAATTCCGGAGAGTCAGCCTTATAAAGCAAGTTAGGTCAGTAAATGTAGTAATAAATATATGTAATGTAGTATCAAATTGATTTCGAGTTTTAGGGTCGAAAATAGCTCGAAATGGTTCCTGTAATATACGCACGTCAGTTCGTCGTCAATCTTTCTTTTCCCGAACTTGGCGGACACACTCCCGTGTGTCTAGATAATATTTGAAATTGAAATCGTTTATTTAGCACTATAAACACCAGAATATAGAACACAATACAGAAGTATACAAAGATTAATACATGCAGCACAAAACATCTGGTGTGGTACAGTGCCAAAAAGGGTACACCAGCTCAGCATAATGCTGAGGCAAGCCACAGCGCTGATTTTCAGCTGGCCCTCAGTGACTGCACGGACGAAGAAAGCAACAGTGTGTGCGTGTTGTGATGCATGAATGTGTATTTAGTACCTAGGTACAAATGCAAACCTTGCAAATAGGCCGAGGTGTCAACGACAGCTCTTAGCACGGAGTTGTCGACAAATTTGCAGCAATTCAAGCGCAGATGTGTTAACTCCGCGCCGCTGTCTTTCAGGAAACTGTGAATTGTTAGAAAACCTTGTGTAATATGGCCTGGGTAATTTGAGAAGCACGATACGGTTAAGATAAAAACAATCGTTTTATAATTGACGTTTTATTCTTATAACCTTGAGAATGCATGACTTATTTAGTTCACTAATCCATGTAAAATTAGTTCAAAGTTCCGGTTGCACAGCTTATTGTCTTAATAGAACCCAGGATACTTTCTAAAATCTAGGTTATTGGAGCTTTACATGTTTATCATTATTTACGTATAAGATATAAACTAATGTTAAATAGATTTTTTTAAATAATCAATTTAATGTCCATCAACGCTAAGTCTAGAAATATCCATGATGTTGTTGATCGATGATAGATAATAAAGCAAATTAAAACATTTTGTCCGTTTCTTAAAATGACCAGTTTCAAAACGTCAAGTTCCCAAAATGACCAGTCTCAAAATGACTAGTCCATACACAACTTTCTACATAGATAGATTCATTTTCTGGATAAAATTTAAATTAAGATTTTTCTACCTATTTGTATCAGACACGCTGTCACACTTACAATGGTATAGCCGTTACAGAATATAATTAGTTTTTGCTAAATCAATATGCTCATTGTCTTATAATTTCCTACATAATTAGAATGCAAATAGCATAGCAATTACCTATATTGGCAATAAAACGGTGTAAAAATAGAGTACATTATATGAGTTGCTATAATTTGCTATAACGTTGGCAATAAATAATACTTACTTGACTACGTAACTGGGATTTATCATGCGATGACTGCCACACCATGACAGATCAAGTTTCTGGAGGAACTTGCATCTCATTGATAATGTTACTAAAACCTGAAAAAACAGCCCATTGAAGTTTTCAGCATAAGACAAAACAATGACATTCATTTTGGTGAAAGATGTAACGATGTCGACTTCATCGTCCATATCAACCTCCTTGCCATCAAATTCAACCTCATCGTTAGCGTTTATCTCATCTCATTTCGTATTGGCATCTTCATTTCTTCATTTAAATTCAAAATCATGTTCCCATTCCATTTCTAAATTTCATTATTCCATTAATTTCATTGTTTTATTTGTACTTTCACTTTTTCTCTATATTTTGTCTCGAACGGACGTCTCCCGTTCACTTTTATTTCCTACTACCTATAACATGTATTACCAAGTCTTCCCAAATCATCATCTGCACACTGTAGCAGTGGCGCCCTCGTGTTAATATTGTAAATATAAAAAAAGAAAACTACGGTTTTCGATGTTACAAAGAGCTTTGATAATCCTGATTATAATCAGCTAGGATTTGCCTTTTTATAAGACACCTACTTAATATTGTGACCTGTAATACCGTAATCGTAAGGACAATTAAAAGATAATAAGGGCAAACTGGAATAGGATTGACATTGTAACAAAAGTGTTGACATTGTGGTATTAAATTTGACATTGTAACAAAAGTGTTGACATTGTGGAATTAAATATTTTTTATATTTTAATAATAATAATAATTGGACCCATGTCCCCACGCAAGCCTTTCAAAGGAAAGAGTAACAACATGATAATAATAAATAATGTATCAGAAATTAATTAAATATGTAACTATAATTATATTGTACACCAAGAAAAATGGTGGGCTATAGCTTTAAACAAATATAATTTATAAGATCTATTATTGTACTTATAGTTATGCAATAAATGCCTTTTGACTTTGAAAAATGCAAGAATGTAAATCAAAGATTTAGAGACTTGAAGAAAACTAGTTATTTTTCCGTTCAAAAATAAAATTAGAAAGACCCTCTCCTTAAAATTAGAATTAACCTAACCTTGCTGTAACCTAGTAACCTTGCTGGTGGTATAAACCTTTCAGAATTCGCCTGGCTAGCGACCATCCTCCTATTTAAGCCTGTCATCAAATATCTTCGCTTAGGCGTTGTTGTGTTTCGTACTTACTGAGCGCCCTCTTTGGCCTCATCGTCACTTACCATCAGGACAGATTGATGACAAATACGGGTTCAATCGTCAATATAAAAAAATCTATATCAAAAAACATGAAAATCTAATGGATAACGATTTATTTAAGTCACAGCAAGGAAAAGTTGGCATACAAGCCTGGACTAGACGCATCCAATTCCAGCCCCGGTTCGGTTCGCTGCATCCAATCACGAAGCGCTGACTTCAAGTGAGGGGAGCATGGAACGGATATGATTGGTTGCAGCGAACCGAACCGGGACTGGAACCGGAAGCGTGTAGTCCAGGCCACGTTTCTTATACGAACCTGTGACTGCACGCAATGCCAATAGGGCCTGAGATCGATGCTCCGGTAGAGAATAGCGTCAGACGCGAGTCTGTTGAAGTGTCGGTTTACTTGGGCGCATCGGCACAGAGACTGCATATCCAGATATTTCATCAAGCATAGTATTGTTTCATCCTGACATGTGGAAAATTAAAAAAGAGTTATAAAGTTTAAATAAATTACTACAATTTAATAATGGCAACCTTTATTGAAATCGTTTGTAAATATTATTGCGATCTAGTACCGGATACGACAGGGGTAGCCGCCAAACATTAAGCTAATCATAAATGAAACTGTCACGCTTACTCACATACGGGATTATGTACGAGTGAGCGGGACTTTTCGTTTAGCGTTCGTAAGTCTGCAGTTTTAGGTTTTAGGTATGTTTAACCTACTGTTATAAATATCCATTAATATTTTACGTTATCTTTTTATTTATCGAATGTTTACGCGATGAAGAGAAAACAAATTGTAAAGATGGCGGTCCAAAAATAAATGTAAATGTTGTGAAGCTTTATAGGAATTTAAAGATAGATATGGCGAGGCCGAAGCCCGAGCTCCGTGAAGGGCGTAGCCCGGAGGCGGTTCTTAGCCATGTCAGATGACAATTGGATTGGTTCTAAGAGCTTTGAGCATCTTTATGATGGGATCTCTGGAACGGTAACAGTTAGGAAGTTCGAGTTTGAGCTCAAATGTTTATGACTATGGTGACCTTCTCACATCTGGAACCTTGAGCAGATGATCAACAGATGATGATGACCAGGAAAAAGTAAGGGGGTCTCCACAATGACACGTCGGGGGTTTCTTAAATTTTTAGAGTTATTTCATCGAAAATATATTATGTTATGATATGAATGAATCATAAATGCTTATAATTATAACCTAATAGTAATTCAATAAAATATTAAACATTATACCGTATTACATAGAGTTCAAATTGGGATGCCTAATTAAATGTGTTTACCATTAACAATATAATCTGGCACCAGTGCAAAAAGTGGAACTATAGTAGTATGCATTTACTTACTTATATTTATTGTTGTTCTGGACCTATAGGAAAATATTCCCTCTTGGGTTATTGAGTGTGGTGACGTTTATTATGTGATGGGTTCTTTATAAGCCATTATGTATTGACCAAATTATAGTACCACACAAGATCTGCACCTATCTATACAATTCTTAGCAAAAAACCAAAGGAAAGGAGATCGTACATTTTTCTTTGGAAAGTGGCATATTTAGTCCCAAGCCGCCATATTTTAAATTGGCGGCGCACGTTGGGACCTATAATAAATATCAATACAGGGCACATTTGTAAATAAAACATGTTATATGTTTCCCTAAATAAAGTGACATTTTGCCTAAATAATTTGTCGTTATTAAAGATTTTTAACGATTTTTAGATATGTATTAACTCTTTATTGTACACACACAGAATATGTTACAAACTTAGACAAAAATATGTGAAGGAGAAAGGGCGTGACTTATCTCTAAGAGAGATCTCTTCCAGCAAACCTCATAAAGTGACAATTTGATATGAAAGGCAGGCGAAGTGTGCACCTATATGCCAAATAAATATGCCTACTTAATAATACAAAATAGAAAATACGTACATAAATATAATACAGTATATAAATATATCTATCAGCCCGTGTTTGTCCACTGCTGGACATAGGCCTCTCGCAGGGCGCGCCACATTACTCGGTCCTCCGCCTTTTTCATCCAACCATCGCCAGCAACCTTCTTCAGGTCGTCGGTCCACCGGGCAGGGGGGCATCCCACACTGCGCTTTCTTGAACGCGGTCTCCACTCTAAAACTCGTCTACCCCAACGGTTGTCGGTTCTGCGACAGACATGGCCAGCCCATTGCCACTTCAACTTGCTAATCATATGAGCTACGTGGGTAACTCGCGTTTTGTGACGGATAACTTCATTTCTAACTCTATCCATCAATGAGATACCGAGCATAGCCCTCATGACTAAATAAATACTAAAGGAGAGAAGAATAATGTTCCATATTTAGCTAATGTGATACTTTAGGTTTAGGACATTACACCATATGGTAACATATTTTGTTCACATATGTGTCCTTTCCATCCCATCGTACAATGTCGATTCGTAAATTATGGTGGTTCGTGAAGTGGGTGATTCAAGCCGTTTTCGATTTTCAATTAATCACAGTGTATTTCCCATTAGAGAGGCAATAGGTTACACAAACGTAATTCATAACACTATCTATTGTCTCGTGTAATATAGACCAATGTTTTGTATTACAATTTGCACTAGTTTTAGTTACACCATTGTTGGACTTCCTAATGAGTCATGGTGGAAGTAATGTGATGTGACCACTTGACTAGGTCAGGTTCTCAATGAGAAAAGTGATGAAGTCGGATGCCAATTGTTATACAGTATCTAATAAAACGATGTCAGGAGTGGTTAGCGAAAAACTTTTATTCAACTTTTTGAAATACATACTAAGAAAATCTCATACATTCCCCATTACACCTGTATATTGTCAAAAAGTTGGTATCTAGGTATAAATCAATATTGGGTTGGGATTGTGAATCAACTTGGGATTGTAAATGCAAAAGCACAAGTGAAGTGTGTTACTAAAATGGAGTCGGGCGAGCTTTTTGTTTTAATTTTTAACGGCTGTTGTTTTTTGCATAAGTAGAGCCAAAACTTAAAAGCCATACATGACATAGCTTGCTTTCGGTTTCAAGTTGTAGCACAAAGTTGTACATAGTACAGAGTTGTCTCTTGAAAAAAAAAAGTTTGACTTCCGTTATAAGTCAGGTTCTTGAGAAGTCTAATCATAATCAGATTCACGCATAGAAACGGGGTTGAAATGCGATTGTCTTTAGCATTAAACTTCCGATATTTCAGCGTAGGTATTTGCTATGGTTAGTACATGCTCGAGGCGATATCGGTAACTTAACGTTTACAGTTTTTCTTGCGATTCGATTTATATCAGTAGTTAATAATTATTACCTAGATAAAATTAGTATGAACGTTACTTACAGGTAGCTGTTGAAAATCGCCCAGCGGTGGTCCTGTGTCGAGATTTTGTTTTGGCGGCGTAGGTGCCACGACAATCTCGTGCAGATTTGATGCCAATATCCTATTTAGTAGTTGTCCTGTAAAGCAAATGTTGATTTGTATTGTTTACCTTGGGATCAATGTAGCAAGACATTGATCTCGTCAAACCCAAACACTATAGTATCCCAGATCTGTAATATTTTTTGGTCGGTACAACTGTCAAAATTCAAGCATTGGAATTTAGTATCGATTCGATTCGAACAAAATTTTTGGTGAAAAATACATAGACTGGCATAACCTGTTATTTAAATCAATGTCTAAATCGCTTTGAGTCGTGAAGCAAATACATTGCTCTGAGTGTACGCGTGTTCTGATCCACCGCCTTCCGCTCTTACTTCGCAACACCTACACAAAAGTTTTAGTATTTTGCGACCACTCACGACTACTTCAGAGCATTCTAGAAGTTTGGCTCGGACAGGGTGCAAAATGATCGCCTTTCAGGTTGGTAAGAACTAGCTATGTTACGGAGCTTCGACTCCGACTCCGAAAGGTCGGAACTTTCGATTGTTTTTACACCTCCGACTCCGACTTCGACTCCGATAATTTTGAATCGGAGGTTATACCGAAGATTTGTGACCAAACATATAAAAATATCAAAATTTCATTAAATAGTGTAGGACTACATAAAGGAATATGTTTTATTGCCGCAAACGTTATCATAAAAAATATTGGCCAGTTCAGCTATAAAAATTAAAAAACGGTTTAAAATTTGAACTTGTTCTGAACATCTCTCTTCTCCTCCGCCTCCGACTTCGGTTTCGACTCCGGTTCCGGTAAAACCACCTCCTTAACATCCCTAGTGAGAACCCTACGTCCTTTGCATGTAAGAACCAGCGAATACGTATTTGTTGACCGATTGGTAGGAAAAAGGTCCTCAATCAACTGTGCCTTGCTCAGAACAATAGCTAAGCTACCTTGGCTGTCGTTTGAGCACTGACATAATTATCTTGTTGTTGTTACACTTTGAAGATCAAAGTCAATGTCAGGCTTGTACGATGACGGTAATTCTGTACACAATGGTTGTAAATATGTGTATTGATGATCACTAAGTTGGTTGAAAAATTTCTTCAGTAATTTAACGTTAGTTCTTAGTGGCTTCGGAACGCTGCCCTTTTCATTGATAGACCACAGATAGTACTAACACCTACGTAGTTAGCAAAAACATCATCCAATGATGTATTCAAATAAATATATAAATTTTAAAAATCAAGTAATGGTACAATTTTTTTAACAATCTTTTGGACAATGTAATTACTAATTACTCGTACTCTATCCTCCCATACATTTTCGATTCGAATAATAATAACAAGCAAAAAAGTTCAAGATATTAATTACAGTTCCAATAACAATTCATCACGTTTTTTTATCAAGTTACTTTACTCTTTACTTTGATTTTACGAGTAGCAGAACAAATTTTTCCTTTACCAATTAAATCTTTGCACAGGTAATAAATTACTACCTTGAGTTGCGTAGACAATAAAATCAATAGGTAGTAGTTAGAGCTAGTTGATGGAGCAGAACTGATCACGGCCAACATTAACGATATAAACCCAGGTTTAATAATGACGTCATCTACTTTATTTCTTATCACACAAAGACTTTAACTGATATTTTATGCAATTAAACTGGGATGTAACAGATCAGGCACAGCAAAATTGTAAAAAAGTGCCCCAGCGAGTCAGTCTGTCTGTGTATGAAGCCTAATTTCGGAAAAAAATCACTTATATATAGATTGATTCCTGAGGGTATTTTAGTACGAATCTGTGCAAAGCCAGGACGGATCGTCAGTTAGTTTAAAAAAAACTAAATAATAAATATATTATACAATGGTGTCGATAAATCTAAAGCCAAACACTCACATACACTCACTCACACACACACTCATACACACATGCACTCACACTCAAACACCCTCTCACAACAGGTATGAACAACATAATGGATAAATAATAACGTTTATTTTTATTTTTTATATTTATTTTTTATATAAGTGTATCCCCCTGGCCATTAGACTGTTGCTATCTACTATGCTGCAAGACGGCCGATGAGGCCAGTGCAGGTAGTAGAGACCGATATTTACTTATATATACATTGTAACTACACTGTTGTTAAATGATTATAATTTGAATATTGTTTGGCTTAATAAATATTATTGTATTTTGTATTTGTAAACCTAAATGAAATTGTTATACTCACTCTTATACTAGATTGTGTAACAGTGAGCAGGACATTTCATTACGCGACCATTGTTTTTGGCGACAATACTGGAATCGACACCAATAGTCGTCATACATACCTTTTTCAACAACAGGTTGGGTTTTCTTGTAAAACAGAGTGGAGTATGCGAAGTTATTTTTCATTCTCACTAAGTTTGTGGGTTCCCTTCCTTTTAGCAACACAGCATCTAGCTCTGTGTAGTATGGAAGCAGTCTGTGATTGAACTCCAGTCTCAACACTCTATGGAAAAAATAAATTTATTTTTTAGTGTGCCTAGTAGGGCCTAATACAATTCCGTACATTTGACATTCAACGGCATACATTTAACGGTTAAGGAATGGAACAGCCTGTCGGCGTCTGTATTTCCCGAAACCTACAACCATGGGATCTTCAAGGCCAGAGTGAATAGGCATTTACTGTAACCGCATGCTCCATCGTCGACCTCATCGTCGCTTACCATCAGGCGAGATCGAGGTCAAATGCGGGTTTAGTAGTCAATTAATATTTTTTTTAAAAAACATCCTAGTTTCTCAAATTATAATTTACAGTAGCTAAAATAAAATTATTTAGACCATTATGGAAAACATTGTGAGGAAACCTCTGCTGCTGAAAGCGTGTGAAATCCTTCAAGCACTGGGCCTGCTGGATTGATTATGGCCTGTACCCCCCTTGTGCCCCAATAGTGGGGATGTTAATAGGTTAATAAGAGGTAACTGTTTAGGTTTCTACCTAAACAGTTACCTCTTATTAGCCTATTATATGAATATTCTAGGTATAATAATATAATATTTTGGTGAGTGACTCACCTAGTGGGAAAATTCATCTCCCGTATTGGAGGGCTGAAGATCCTGGGTGTGTCTCCGACATACTCCGGCTCTCCTTCCCACAGTAACGTCCAGGAAGTTGGGCCCCAAGCCCAGATGCGGACTAAGGCCCCTGGGTTGTACGTCTCAAAGACTGCCACTTCGAGAGGGTACACTGCCCTCTCAAATGACACCTCTGTTAAAGGAATTAGAGTTTAGTATGTTAAACTCACAAGGTATATTTCTGCTAATAACAATAAGAGCACTTTTACATTAGGCAGCTTAACTGTGCGGCAGCAGCGTGGGGCTATACAAAAAGTAGCAGCAGCGCTACTGTTGTTTTTACCCGACTCCTGAAGGAGGAGAGTAATATTTTTATATAGAAAGTGAGCCTGGTAGCACAGCTGCGCGCGTCTAAGCCTAAATGTGAAAGCGCTCTAAAGTTATGTCATTGCTTGCCAACCATGGGGTATAACTTCATGCATTGAAATAAACTAGATAGTTTCTTATCGTGGGTCAACATCTAGTTCTGAGGTAAGTTCATGCAAGCTGAAAAAAAATATTCATCTGATATTTGTTATGAAGTGCATGTTTGAGCACTAGCATAATTTTTTTTTCATTAAAATTACTCGATGGGTTGCAGAATCTTTTTCCTGTGCCTCCTTAGTGACACACAACGGAATTAAATTATACAAACCTACAAAATCCTGACTGGCAATGTTACAGCTGTTTTGTGGCATGTAGTCCTCCTGAGCAGAAGGGGCCTCATCCCACCACGTCCCATAAGTTCTCTGTACAAAATAATACTGAATCAGAACCATAAAAAAGGGTAATTGACACTTTTTTGAAAAGTATAAAAATGTTTAAATCATAGCCATTCTTTACTAGTTTTATTATTTCCAAAAATAAAGTCACTGAAATTCCTCAATTATTTTGACACTAAAATAGCATTTACATTTTAATCATTTAAATTTCCCGCGAAAACGCTGGTCGCCATGTTAGTTTTACTGTGATGTCACTATCGGTTTAATAAACAAACAAAACAGAACTGATCGCCCTACATTCATTGTTTACTCAAAACTGATGTCACACTTGACAGCTTCAGTTTTCAGGTCAAGTGATATACAAGTTTAAAATAGGCGTTTTTAAACTTAAATTATTAAATTAAAATCGTTACTTCATGATCGGAAATCAATATATTTCCGTTTCCCATTAGTTGAACTATAATATTTACATAGTCTCATAATTTATTGTTTATGGTGGCAAGTAGCCTATTCAATGAATGTATAAAAGTTATTATACAAATACAATATATCATCATAAATATTAATATGCCAAGCATCAAGTAAACAAAACATAAACAAAAATAATGAAATGATAAGTTTTTGATTTAGATAAAACAATTTTTCAATACCTGACATAAGACAATGATTTCCTTACCATCACAAAAGCCTGAGGATAGTCTCCGTAATCGGGAAAATTCGAAGGTGGTCCTCGTAGGTTGAACGCAGTATACGAAACACTGATTTCACTACCATACTGAGAACTGAAATCTTCAACATTTTGCACAAATTGCTCAAATATAATAGGTTCACTTTCGTCATCATCATCTTCGTCTTTGAACCAGAATAATGAAGATATTACGTCTGAAGCGCTTTGCATTATTATTATTTTCACGATTTTCTTTGCAAAAAACACGTCCGCGCTCCTCTAGTCTTTTTTTCGTTTGACTTTTTTTTTCCTTTGTTTGATGTTTTTTTTTCCTCATGCAAATGTTGCCAACAATAATAAGACGAGAGATGTCAAACAGTAAAATCTATAGAATTTATGAAAATTTAGTCTGTAGAATTCAAATCGCACTGGCAGCTTGAACAACGAAAAATTAACATTCGATAGCCATTTGTGCAATAGAAGAACAAAAACATACTTTTTAAAATGACAATCAACTAAGGATTTTTCTTCTAGCTCATCGATATCTCCAGCCAGTTATACTGGTCAGTTAGGTATGCAGTTGTGTAAAACCTCTTTAATAAATGGGATGCTGGTCTTAAAGGTACTAACACACATGCTCATAAAAAAGCATGCTTGCGAGCATGCTTAAAATTAGCATGCTCTCCAACAGTACACATATGATTGAGATAAGCAAGCTTGCTTTAAGCATACTCTTGGAGAGCGTTCCATACAAGTACAACTACTAACACAATGGATCAAATTATCCGATAAAGATATGACAGACAAATCCAATCAATCAAGCTAATCAACCAGGCCTCCATGCCAAAGAAAAAGCCACTAGCATTAAAAAAAACCTGCTGTCAATATTAAAAATGGCAGCAGGACCGATTGCTGAAAGAAATCAAGGTATTTTACGTTATTAGTTTAGATCTAGCATTTATCAAACTTCAGTGTTATACGAATTAACTTTGAATATATATTTAATAAAATTTATTTTTTTCGAAGGAAACTAGATTTAGAGGTTATGTACCTCGTATTAGTATTGAGGCTTTACTTAGCAAAATTACGAAGTACTCGTAATAATTTCTGTTATATACGGTTCATAATAAAATTAATAATGTTTTTCAAAGCTTTGGTTGCAACTGCGTATCTTTTTCTACTTTTATTTTTTTCTGCAACAATTTATTTTGTTTACAGATGCCACGATATACGTTGGAGGGCTTGATGACAGGGTCTCTGAGAGTTTACTCTGGGAGCTGTTCGTTCAATCTGGACCAGTTGGTGAGTATCGTAAAGACGAGTAAATTGTGTGAACAGCGGTTTTTGACTGACAAAAACTACTCATTAGAAGTTTTTGTCAGTCAAAAACCACTATTCACACAATTTACTGCTGTGAAAATTATTCTTCACAGTACTCACTACTGCTGTAGGGTTATTTACTCATGGTTATCATATCTTTTGGTGGGGGCTGGAAACCCCAGCGACACTTCGACCCATTGGGACCTTTTAGTTTTACTCATTTTATTGCATGCATAAAGGACTATGTGTGTCTGAATGCGAAAACAGTAGCCACACAATCTACTCATGTTAATTTGTGTAGTGCAATGTAGATATATTGGCACCAATTTTGGGGCGTCACTCCCTAAACAATATCGCTAAATTAATTGCATGATCTAGCTTAAGAGTGAAGGTGACAGTTTCATTTAGTTTCGACTTTAGGTTTGGTGGCCATTCCGGAATAAACCCCATTGTCTCCTGTATTATTTGTTATGAAGGTGATCTTTCAAACCCACTAAATAATGCCCTGTCTTCATTTTCGATATTTCATTGGGATCATGTTATAGAATAAGCCACATGTGTTTTACTAATTATTGTTCATAACAAAGAATCAAAAAAATAACAGAATGTACATTATTTTCAGTGAATGTGCATATGCCAAAAGACAGAGTGACACAGACACACCAGGGATATGGATTTGTGGAGTTCATGGGGGAGGAAGATGCTGACTATGCTATAAAGGTAGCCCTATTTACCCTATTAACTTTAAGTAGAGGACTGGTACACTTTGATCCATTTGAAATGAATGATTACTGAACTGCATAATGTTGCTTTACCAACTTATACCTATACAGCAAAATGATAGCGGGATAGATTCCCTCCCTCTCCAAATAAAATAAAAAATATATATTTTTTTAATATAAATTAGCTAAGACAAACAGGCAGACGGGCACCTGATGGTAAGTAGTCACCGTCGCCTAGAGACACGTGCAGTACCAGGGGTAATGCTTGTGTGTTGCCGGCCGTGGAGGGAGAGGACTTTTTCTATAAACCAAGATGAATAACATGAAAGTTTAATGGAAAAGCTCAAAATTCCATTGTTAGTGAGAGTATTGATACCCCCTTTAAAAATAATTTTGAGCATTTCCATTTAACTTTCAGGTTTATTCATCTTGGTTCACAGAATTGGTTTTTCATTTTATTTGGAGAGCAGACGAGCAAACGGGCCACCTGATGGTAAGTATACGTTAGATGGTGTGTCTCGTATGCCGGTAATTACGCTAGCTCTCATACCATTCAAACCGAAACACAGAAATGCAAGCATTGCTGTTTTGCGGCAGAAATAGGTAAGAGGGTGGTACCAACCCAGGCACATTAGGATCTATCACCTGTTACGGTTAAGGTAGAGCCTCTGACAATTCCACTCTAGAATCTTGGTAATATACATATTTTCATTTACAAAATTCTTCTTTGTAATATACTTTACAGTATAAAAATTAAATTACAGGTTATGAACATGATAAAGCTCTACGGCAAGCCTGTAAGAGTGAACAAGGCATCAGCACATCAGAAGAACCTCGACGTGGGAGCCAATGTCTTCATTGGAAACTTGGATCCTGAAGTGGATGAAAAACTGCTATATGACACATTCTCAGCCTTCGGTGTCATATTACAGACTCCAAAGGTATTTTTTGTAGAATTTTAGTCATGTTATTATTATGAAGATAATAGACAGGCAGCATAATACTGGTGTGTCTGTATCAGTGTTGGAAAAGTATTTTTTTATAGTTCACTTTCACTCATACTCGCTCCACACATAATTTATTTAGACAGCAATTATCGTCGTCGGCGGCGGTGGCGTCGTGGCTAGGACGTCGGACTCCCATGCGGGAGATCCGAGTTCGAAACCAGACAATGCCATGTACCAACGAGATTTTCGGATTTTTCTAAAGACTTACGTACATTTACCGGCTGCTCTGACGGTGAAGGAAAACATTGTGCACACTGAGATAACCAGTGTGTGAAATGGGGAAGGCAATGGCAAACCACCCTATTAAATCTGCCACGAGAGTCGTTTTATATGATTAATTCCTTAGAATGATCACGACTCTCAGCAATGAGGAACACGACTTATCCGATTTTTTTAATAACAAATCTTAAATAAATTAGAGAGAGGGTGAAAAAATGTCTGCGGGCAGGATTTGAACCTGCGACCTTTGCCTTTTCTATTTAAGTGGGTATACCTAGCATGAAAAATGCACAATAATTAAAAAAATACCAAAATCTTATCTACATTGGTAAATGCTTTGGGAACTTGTGAACTAATGTACATAGTACACTCAAGTATTTAGAATTTACGTGTGGCCCACTGTATTCCCTATGATCAGTGATGTTTTTTGCAATCTTCTGACCAGATGACTAAACACATTTTTCATATAAAATTATTTTCACAGGTGATGAGAGATCCAGAAACTGGCAACTCAAAAGCCTTTGCATTCATCAACTTTGCATCGTTTGAAGCGTCCGATGCTGCAATAGAGGCGATGAACAATCAGTACTTGTGCAACCGTCCCATTTCTGTATCCTATGCGTTCAAGAAGGACGTCAAAGGAGAGAGGCACGGATCTGCGGCTGAGAGGTGAGACTTCAGAGTTTTTAGTGAAACAAAAACTTATTCATTTAGACGTTTGCGTTTTAGACATTCTGATACATACAGTTCATAATCTTAGGGTTCCGTACCAAAATGGTAACAAAGGAATCCTTATTTTGAGACTTTGATGTCTACCCATATGTTTGTCACATCTGTTTTTCTTAGGAATTACTGGAGCTATCAACTTGAAATTTGGCACAATTATTTTTTATAGTCAGAACTGGCTGTCAATCTGTCAATTGCATAGAATTTAAGAAACATAGCTAGAGACATTTCTTTCTAGACCAACGACATAGTCTTGGACTGAGTATATTTTAAGGACAGACATAACCAGTGTTATATATTCACTATTTTATTTACTGATCATCTTTAGCATGTGATTTCACCACAATGAATTTTGTTTGTTTATAAATGTACCATTAAATTGCTAAACTGAATAATTGACATCTATATAACAAAGCCAAAGCCGACACAAAAGCTTAAAATACCTTCCTTTCCAGATTACTAGCCGCCCAGAACCCGCTATCGCACGCGGACCGTCCTCACCAGCTGTTCGCGGACGCGCCGCCAACTTTGATGGGACCAGTTCTAATGGCGCCGCCGCCGCCGCCTACGCCCTCGCCGATGCCGCCGCCGGGCCCGCCGATGAACGCGCGACCGCCGCCGCCGCTGCCGATGACCGCGCCGCCGCCGCCGCCGTCGTCTATGCCGCCGCCGGGGCCGCCGCCACCGCCTGGCCCGCCGCCGCCCCCGCCGCCGTTCCATCACTTCCCCCCTCCACCGTTCGGCCCGCCTGGTTTCGGCCCGCCGCCTCCCCCTGGCGGGCGACCACCGCCGCCGTGGCGACCGCCCCCACCCTCATACAGACCACAGTTCCCGCCGAGGGGGCCCCCTGGACCGCCCGGACCACCCCCATTCGGCCATCCGCCATTCCCCCCGCACCACCCGCCTGAACCAAACTATAATTATTAGGTATTAAGATAATATAGCATAATTTTACAATTGTATGGATTTTCTATTCTACACCTAGTAGACGGCGATAGGCTCGCCACCTATCACGTTTGTCCACCAAATCTTACGGCGAAAAGTGGGAACTACCTGTCGGTGGTTCCTCTGTCTACCCCCTCGGGGATTATGGACACAATATATCTTATTTTGTGTTGAAGACGTGAGTTTATGTATGTATGTATGGATTTTCTTTGCAATTACCATTTTAAAACTAGTCTATAACTTTCGTTTGTTACTGTAGGTATGGATTTCATTGTAGATATCGATAGATACCGGGAACCTGATTTTATGATTAACTTTGAGGATACACTAAAACCCTCAAAAAGTGCCACTGTCCACCGTTTTGCTTTTAATAAACTGCACAATGCATATTACATATGTCAATTACAAAATATGCAAATTAAAAATTTGAATCATTGATGCTGCTGTACTCTTTACAAACCAGATATAGGTAGAGATAGGTACTAAATAGGTAGGTCTGTAGAACGTAGTTTTATTGCTTTTCCAATTAATTTTCTGTCCCATTTAACATCCATATTTCAAATGAAACGTGGGCATAGACGTGAAATAAAATTCGTTTCTCTCAGCGACAAGCTTCGATTTATTCTCATGCTGGTACATTATTTATTCAGCTGAATAGCTTCATTTGCCGCAGGAAATATCGCACAGTCCAGTGAAGAGGACCAATGTGTTACTATGGATCTGAAACTCGAAACAAACTAGAACGTTATTTAGATGTATGGGAGCTCATAATGCATTTCCGAGGCGAGAACCATAGTATAGATAGACGAAGTATTTGAGAGTGAGTCCTCGCATTCTTTACTCATACTCATTTATTAAAAACCATCGGGACACCAGGAACTCTTTTTTACGTCATGCTTTTACAATAACTTTAAAATCCACAACACAATTCCTGTTAACCATAAACATAACTGGAAAGGAGCGAACAGACCAGCCGATGTACATATAAAAATTTGGCAAAAAAATTTTGATTGTAGCAGTTGTAAAGGGGCTTTGTCATTTATCTAAATTAATAAATAATAAAATTAATATATCTGCTGTAAAAGGGCATTGTCACATGTCATAGAGTCTATAAAAATATAGCCATAAAATAAAGTTATAATACAATAATCAATTATGAATTGTTTGTAGCCTTTGGCGCAGGCCACATCTAAAAGACGTGGCGTGGATGCGACTTCATAGGCATTTGCCTACAGTTCAAATTCACACGTCGTGTCCGTGCCCCGTCCGCGCCACGTCTGTTTGATATAACCTGCGCCTAAAATTTAATTATGATATTCTGCCACAGTTACTCAGGATAGACAGCAGTGAAAGAACTTGCATACCCAACCAATTTAGGGTACCTTAGGGTCTACTAATTTTCACTTGATCAGTGGCGATCTACGCTCAACAGCACATCTAGTACATACGGCTTGATATATTTGCTCAGCTGATTATATAGAGGTTTTATTTGATAATTTCTATACCGCGTTTTTACTTGTAGGTACCTATGTACTTAACAAGCAAGTTTGCCACACAAGAAAAACATTTAGTTCACTCCATAATACAATTGGCAATAGGCACCTGGCTCAGCTAATGCTTGAGTGAATACACTTGCGTGTAAACACACAGCGCTGATTTTCAGCCAGTTTATTGAAAGCGCCATCTATTGATAACACTAAAGAACCAACATTTTTCAGTTTCCCTTTCCGACTATCGAGTGACAATCCGTAGTAACACGCATGCAAAGCAAAATATTGCCTCCGAGACCGACGCATATGATCATGACGTATTCTTATTGGATGCGCTCGTTTACGAGATAAACTGGACGTGCAGTGCAGAACTCTATGAAGAAAGATGCCGATTTGGAAAATGCAAAATTTACGGAAGAATTGTCCTCTCAGCCTCGTTCAGAAGGCGAGCAAAGAAAACGTAGGTTTGTTTTCTTTTTAGATAAATGATGGGTCTGCGGTTCTCATGTTTTGCATTAGATGGTAGATTTTCGGATTTTTCACAATGGTTCACTGCGACCGAATGTTCGTAGATCGTAGATAATACGGTGTGTTACCCATGGACAAACTGCTTGGCACTACCAGTAGGACTAAACTAATTAGGACTCAGTTGTAGTTTACTGTTTACCTATATACCTACTTCAGACAACAATTAGATGAATCGGTATAGTTAAGTGTGTAAGCATGTGTATAGTATATGTGGCTGTGAGGTGTGTTAACGTGCGAAAGGGTGTGTGGGGTGAATGTGCGGTATGTGTGTGTGAGAGCTTATAAGCGAATAATTAATGATTTACCTTTTTATGTAAAAGATATTTCTGGCGTAGATTCAAAAGCAACACGGCAGCCACCTATAGCCTATTATGTGTATTCTGTGCTATTGTGGAATGCATAAAGTTGCCTCTGTAGCATTGTAATCCGTAATGTTCGGACATTATAATTTACCTATAAGTGGGTATACTACAATATCTGCGACACGCGGGCGTGCGAGTGGTGGGAGACTCTCGGTCGGCTGCCATATTGCCTCGATCACACGAAATCAACGGCGGACAATTAAAAATTCGGTTTATGTGGTTTTTCTCAATATTTTTGGACAATTTCCTTCGATTTATGTACTATTATATGTGAACTATGTTTGTGTAATAAATTGGCTAGCCAAAACTTTGTGATTAGTGAGAGAACTGATGTGCACTGTTGGACACCACGTGGCCTGGCTCCTTTGCATGAGACGCAGCTCAAACCCAGTCAAGGTGTGGTATACTTCTTATGGGTCTATTGTAATGCCTGGAAACGCCTAACAGAAGAACTACACCAGCTCCATCCACTGTCTATCGAAGTCTATTAAACAATATCTATTTTGTAATTTTCTGTGCTTCCCTTAGAGAGAGCATTTTTATATCACAGAATTTTAGGATTTTATTATAGATAAACGGGAATATACGAGTATATTATAGTAGGTATAATGGAGACCAGACGAGCAAATGGGTCACCTGATGGTAAGTGTTCGTTCACCGACGCCCATAAATATATCACTAGTCACTACATATAACGCTTTTAGAGGGTATTCGATGCGCTGCTGACTTTGTGTCGGTAACCACTCTTACACCTAGAAACCAAAACACTCACTCAACGCAAACATTGATGTATGGTTTACGGCAGAAATAGGTCTTTACCCTTTGATGGTACCACTCCGCGACTCCACCTTCAAAAATTAATAGGAAGTAGATAATAGGGATGTTACGGAGGTGGTTTTACCGGAACCGGAGTCGAAACCGAAGGTTATAAATTTGATTTATTGGAGTCGGAACCGGATTCGGAGGCGGAGGTAGAAGAGAGATGTTCACAAGAAGTTTAAGTTTTAAACCGATTTTAATTTTTATAGCTGAACTGGCCAATTTTTTTATGATGATGCGGCAATAAAACATGTTCCTTTAGAGAGTAGTGTAAGAATTCATAAATGTAAGTATTCCTAATACATACATGTATTCCTACACTATTAAATAAAATATTGATATTTGAATATGTTTGCTCAGAAATCTTCGGTATAACCTCCGATTCAAAATTATCGGAGCCGGAGTCGGAGGTGTAAAATCAATCGGAAGTCGACCTTTTGGAGTCGGAGTCGAAGTCGTAACAGCCTTAGTAGATACTACCTACTAATACCTATCTTATTCAGAAATAGCGCCACAATATTCATACGCTCGCTTCGTCGATCCCCTACACTTTTACACGCACTCTTTTGATCCTCATATTTTGGCACGCATTTCGCCAACAAAATAATCTACGTCCTCGTCATCAAATTGAGAGTTAAATCCGGCGTGTGTACCTATTTGGCTGTTCCATACATCGTGATAATGGCCAAGCGAGAGCGGGGATTAAAAACATCGTTAGCTTGCAAAATGAAACACAAATATTTGCGTCACTCAGTTGAGTGCCGACGTATGTTTTCGGAGGATTATATAGTTCGAATTAATTAAGTAGCTACAGTCTAAGCAGGTACTTATGCAATATATTATGTCGAAAACCTTAGGTTTCCATTGTCCCTTTGAAACCTTCTAGGAAATTACGTTTCATCTGATTAGATACGTTATGTAGGTATAAGAATAAGTAGGTATATTTGTGCGGTAAGATTACAAAGGATTCATAGTACAGTATGTGTGTGTGTGTATTTGAAGAAAAAGAGGATGAGTGGGCGAGTAAGACCGTCTTACTCGGTTGTGAGAAAGGGAGGAAGGTGTGTGTGTATGTGTTTTTTTATTATTATTGTGTTACCTTTAAAAGTATCTCCGTGCCCTCGTAATCAAGACCACTAAGCCACTATAGGTAGATATACGCTTATATAATATCTATAGGCTATCCTAAAAACCAATGCTAAATGCATCTAGAGCTGATCGGCTAGCTCAATCATTACTTACATTAGGCAGGTACCTACTTTGGTCCCCCCCCCCCCCCCTGCACCTTCAACTTTCAAGTAACGGGTTTCTGCGAAGTGTTTCTCCCATCGACCCTGGAAAGAACCCGCCAGAAGTAAGATGCAAGCTGTGGCGGGAGAAATACCCACCCAAAGGTTTCAAACCGCCAAAAGAAGACCTACCACCGGGTTTCAAACTCCCGTGGCCAACCTGGAAAACGCTTAATCGCCTGCGAACCCAGGTTGACTGTTGCGGAGATAATCTTCACAATTGGAGGTTTTCCAGCGATTAAGTAAAGTGTGAGTGTGGTGTCTCCCCTCAAACCATGGAACACTTGCTCTGCTGTCCCGCGGGTCCGACCACCTGCACGCGGGATGACCTTTTCGAGGTCAACCAGAGGGCTATCGATGTGGCTGCCTTCTGGTCGGGAAAAATTTAATTCGGATCATCAACACGAAAGAAGAAGAAGTAGGTAAGTTGGTAAAGTCGAACTTAAGTAGGTTGTATTTCCCTTCTCGTAATCTCATAAGTCGTTATAAAAACACGGTTAAACTTAGTAGGTACCTTTAAACGTATAGCATTTTATTTAACTGATATCAACGTCGATTTCCTCTTTGTAAGGCTCACAATGTTA
The DNA here is from genome assembly GCA_947369225.1 of Hofmannophila pseudospretella. Taxonomy (NCBI): domain Eukaryota; kingdom Metazoa; phylum Arthropoda; class Insecta; order Lepidoptera; family Oecophoridae; genus Hofmannophila; species Hofmannophila pseudospretella. The sequence continues at coordinate 5,130,783 of OX376324.1, forward strand.
AATATCGGATGGGATCTCATCTCCAAATGGAAGATATTGATATAAGGAGGTACTTACCTATTTCTTGATTCGTAAAAATATTACTTTTCAATATTTTGCGAGCGAGACCCCCGGCCCCGGAAATACCTACTTATACCTGCGTAGCTTCAAACGGATTGTGTTTTGCGGGAAATGGCAGGATACGAAAACAATGATATTACTTATTTTGTGAACGTTTTTCTTTTATTTCATAACTTTTTCTTATGCCTATGCCTACCTACCCATTTATGTGTTATTTATCGAATTATCATGTTGTAAGGAAGTAGGTACTTTTTATTATTTTTTATTTACTACTAAACCCGCATTTGACCTCGATCTCGCCTGATGGTAAGCGACGATGAGGTCGACGATGGAGTATGCGGGTTCAGTAAATGCCTATTCACTCTGGCCTTAAAGATCCCAAGGTTGTAGGTTTCGGGAAATACAGACGCCGGCAGGCTGTTCCATTCCTTAGCCGTTCGCATAATGAACGAAGAAGCAAATCGCTTCGTACGAGCAGATGGGATATCAACAACATAAGGATGGAACCCCTCCCCGCGTCTGGTAGTCCGAAGGCGGAATGGAGATGCTGGAATTAGCTCGTGCAATTCCGATGCGCACTCTCCGAAATGTATCCTATAAAATACCGATAGACAGGCAACCTTGCGCCGATGTTCCAGAATTTGCAGTCTAGCTTCCACCAGCGATTCGTCACCTATAAGGCGCTTATTTACTTGTCGTCGTCAGAACTCTACAAGTTTATCTTGATCAGGAACTTAAAAAATTGGTAGTTTTATAATCTGTGTTACTGAGTTCGCTATGAAAAAAAATAGTTCCTACCTACCTACCATTTAATTCCGCAATTTGGCGAGGGTTGGTTTTCATTTACATATTCCTCCGACCGGAGTCAAATCCGCACCTCCGCCTTAGGCTCAATTTACATTGCCGCGGAATGGAATGGAAGCAAATTTTCGTAACGTAATTGTACATACCATAATGAACTTTATGTCAATTGGGTAACATACAAACTAAATACGAGGCAAAAAAGAGGTCGCGCGTCTTCCGGGAAATTTTCGTACATTCTCGAGAATTCCCCTAGTGGTAAAGCGTATTTAGTTTGTATGTTACACAATTGACATAATTCATTATGCTATGTACAATTACGTTGTGAAAATTCGCTCCATTCCATTCCGCGGCTATGTAAATTGAGCCTTAAATGGGAAATGAAATGTTAAATGACTATAAGATATTTATAATATATAATATAATCTGTGATCGGAGTATGTAGAGCTCTTTCGGGTCAATGTCCTCAAAGGTTATATTAATATGGATATGATTTCGGGATCCCGTTTTAAGTTATCGAGCAAATGTTGTAAATTACTTTTATAAACCTCGCCCTTACTCGGCGGATTACGATTTTTTAAAAATTGTGAACTTACGAAGAAGTTAAAACACTACCATAGGTACACTAGCGACATGAATCTTAAAAAAACACAACGTTAAAAATCTAAATAATATATTTATTCAATCCCGGAAATCCCGTGATTATTGGGCATACTTATCCATATTCTGACCGTATGTGGCAAGTACCAAAAACAGCTCTACCTACTCCGATCACTGAATATAATATTAAAGAAACAACTTAATAAATTGATATGGTGGACCGGAAGCAAATTATCCCTACAGCACAGGGCAACCTATTGTAGGTATCAAATGCAAACATTTCACCCAGCCTAAAAAAACACTAGACACGGCTAACTTTTTGAAATTCAATAAACTCTGTTCGGATTTAGATTACAATATTTTAGATAATATTCATAAATGTAAGTTAGTTTAAGACTTTTTTTTGTCATATTGTAAATATATTATACCGTCCGAATTAGCTGATTCTGGGAGCGGCGCAATGAAATTTGTTGTAAGTATAACTCAAGTCATTTATCGCTTCTTCGACACACAAATACTTCCTCACTTTTCGCCCATTAGAGGGTAATAAAAATAAAGGCCGAAACAAAATTGGTACGAACAAGAATTACTGTTATTTTATTCATCGACGGGCACGCCGTACAATACGTTCTAATTTCCTCGCAGCCGGCTTTAGAGGACTTGGCCCAGTTTTCGAAATATGAGATCGACCTTTCCGCGGAAATAGGAAATTATATGATTCTCTGTCATTGTCTTAATGAAAGTTCAGTGGAGCGACTAGCTGTAATGACCTGACATCCTTAGCCAACATTCACACGTTTTCATAATACCTAGGTATCATTATTATTAACTGTGGAAGCTTATAAATGGCTTTTGTTTTTATATATGTATATGTAACTTGTAAATAGGGCTGTAATCTACCCACATAAAAAATAAAATAATTGTTTTTTTATCTAGGCTAGCTGTTAACCCGTGACGTTTTTGTGTGGTCATGGGTCTAAATTTTTTTTTGTATCTCCGTTTGAAGAGAGTTAGATATATTAAAGACAGAGATTGATCTAATTAGGTATAGGAGATAAGAAGGAAGATTCGTAATTCAAAAGTAATCATCCTGAATAGTTATTTCTTTTACAGACTGACAAGATTCATACACTTTATTATCGAACTATCGAGTGAATGAATCTGCGACTCTATTCTGGTATGTAGTATGTACCTACGTACCCATGTATGTACTACTAGTAGCACAGAGGGTACATAGTAGTGATTAGAAAGGCTGACTCGGTTCATAGATAGATAGATAGAAACACTTTATTGTACACAAAATAAGGAAAAGTAAAAACTAAAGGAATAATATCACGATATGTACAAAGGCGGCCTGTAATAAGATTTTATTCGCAAGGACCAAATCTCCCTTTTTGTCTAGAATAGTAGGTACCACAGATCAAATTGAGGAACTGTTTACATAACTACATACTAATACTCCTCAATATAATACGGAATCAGTAACATTTGGTTATCTAAGTTAATGAATTTCCACGAGAGTGAATTACTTTGGTACCTATTCTTATCTATTCAGTTACACCCCCATAAAGGGGAATGCGGTGATTTAGAAAAAGATAATAAGTTGGGTCATTCCCAGGTCAATATCCCTTAAGGGCATCGCGCTAGAAATGTCTGGTTCTGTTGTAAGGACAGCGCTACACTCGCGTGATAAACGGCTGTAGATTTACAAACTAATTGGTATGTTTTTGTTACATTATTATAACACAACATGAAAAGTTGGATGAACTCTACTTTACTAGCATGACTAATAAAATAAACCTTATTTTTGATTGAACTAAGTTATAACTTATAAAGTTAAATAGGAGTAATCTAGAGTGAGTACTGACTTAGGTATATCAACCGATGTGCAGGTCTAAAAAAATATCGCTGTCGTCGTAGGTTTTAGGTATATCTCATCCTAAAGGTAAGTACACTTTCACTCGCCTAAACTTGGATTGTCATTTTATTTTCGCTTTACAGAACGTAAAGAAAAAAAAATTATAACAGAGCTATCACTAGCCATTAAGTAATCACAGCGCTATTTTCTGCTGTTTGATAAAAAAAAGAAAAAATAATAAAAGCTAAGTTTTATCTAATTTTAGTATAGATACTTACTCTACATTTAGCATGTTCTTGGAAATTATATTTTCCATTCCCCTAGAGTGGTAGATAGTGTGTTCTAAGCGTTACCTTTATATTTCATACGGGGTAAGGGCCGTGTTTCACGTCTGACGATATTGGGCGGACTGGAGTTATGTGCATTCCTGAAGGGGCGGTTCTTATGAGAATGTCTCTTTGTGCCGACGAGAGTGGCCATAGATTCTCTTTCAACGAGGTATGGCATTTGGATATGACTGTTAAACTATTTGATCCTAGTAAAACGGCAAAATGACCGCATCACCTACTACAAAAATAATAATTGTGAGATTCATAATGCTGATAAAACAATTATGGCATCATCCTTTAAGAATAAAGGAAGTAGGTATTTTATGTGTGAACATTTTACACTTAAACTTGTACCTACCCGAACTTCATCAGTAACTGTGAATATCCACTCTAAATCGACTCATAGTCTTTTTTACGGGACAAACTCGCCACCGCTCCTATCTTACTGTTACTCCTGTAAGATAGGATGTGAACATTTTACACTTTAACTTGTACCTACCCGAACTTCAACAGTAACTGTGAATATCTACTCTAAATTGACTCATAATCATTTTTTACGGGACAAACTCGCCTCCGCTCCTATCTCACTGTTACTCCTGTAAGATAGGATGTGAACATTTTACACTTTAACTTGTACCTACCCGAACTTCAACAGTAACTGTGAATATCTACTCTAAATTGACTCATAATCATTTTTTACGGGACAAACTCGCCTCCGCTCCTATCTCACTGTTACTCCTGTAAGATAGGATGTGAACATTTTACACTTTAACTTGTACCTACCCGAACTTCAACAGTAACTGTGAATATCTACTCTAAATTGACTCATAATCATTTTTTACGGGACAAACTCGCCTCCGCTCCTATCTCACTGTTACTCCTGTAAGATAGGATGTGAACATTTTACACTTTAACTTGTACCTACCCGAACTTCAACAGTAACTGTGAATATCCACTCTAAATCGACTCATAGTCTTTTTTACGGGACAAACTCGCATCCGCTCCTATCTCACTGTTACTCCTGTGAGCTAGGTTCGACCGTGACGTATCTGACGTGAAAACAACGTCTACCAATGAAGGTAGGGAGATGATTCTATATAATACCCGTCCCGAATTAATTACAGCAAGAAAGAAAGGAAAATAGGAGAAGAGACAATGCACTCTATTCTCCACTCAGTTACTTACGTTACTGAAATGACATTCATACAACGTATTTGTACCTAGGTACCTACTAGAAAATGTATCGCCAGAATTTATTCGATGGGAACGAACCATCTGTAATAGTTGTGTCTTTGTTGTAATAGGTGTACCTACATTGTACCACGTGAGTTTAACGTTTTAGATAGCAGCAGACTAAATAAATATAAGGTTGGTGTATCACTTTGACGTCACCACCAGTGCGAACCGTCTTTCCCAGCAAAGCTATTCAATTCACTTTTGTATAGGGGGAAATACAAAAGTGCATCGAACAGATAGCTTTCCTTTGAACTTTGAGCAAAGATACCTTCACCTCGAATTGTAAACTATCCAATACCTTACCTTTTACCTACTTGGGTCAAAAGAAGTCGAGTAGAAACTACGTTCGTAACGGTCCCGATTGGAATTAAGGTGGCGAAGTATGGTGGCGACGACCGATGAAACCTCGATATTATTCTCAAAGTTACTTCGTACTTATCTACGTCTAGGACACGTTCAATTTTCCTTTGTGATATTTCCACCTACTTACACGTAAGACGACGACGACGACGACAGGTAAGTACCTACACTTCAAAAAGTTTTCACTGGCAGAAGTTAGGTACGAAGTCAGTACTTAATAACTAAAATGATAGTGTGAAAATATTTTTAGTAAGTATTTACACAGGCCAATAAATGAATGAAATAAATAAATAAGAAGAGATAACCAAATTAATTCGGTTATTTCAGATAGGTATAAGAACACTTTGTCAAGTTCATTTGAAATTAGCTGAAGTGATTTACTTAATGTAATTATGTGGCTTTGTAAATACTTATGTTACCAATATTTTTGTATACCTACATCTATGGTTTTAATTCCATAGAATGAGCATGAACCTCATCAATGGAGCAATACGTAGGTATTGATTTAGAAGAAGACATATTTACATCTAATTGTTACTTAAATCTATCCTTAGTCGACAAAAATTTAAAGTGCAAACAAATTTTATCTTCTTCTTTAATTTTATTTTATTTTATTGTAATCTTCTGTAGGTACCTAATTGTTTGTATGCGTGTACTGGAAATAAAATATTTCTTTCTTTCAAATTGCCATCAATTTACTCCATTCAGTCTGCTCTTAAATGCAATTCAATTCAAACGCATCGTATTTGTTGAAGAAACTTTACTTTTCATCACTGATGCACTTTCCCGAGTCGCCATTACTTTGCGAAGCCATTTCAAAGGGGAAAGACTTCGTAACGGTTTTATTTTTCGTAACGGAATGCTCCGATGTAAATAAAATTTTCGCTTTGAGTACTCCACCGATGTCTTCGTATTTGGTTTATGTGCTGTGATATCCCATTACAGTGTGAAAACATGTTTATTTGCATTTTTTTATAGAATACCAATGTCTGCCACCAGTGGCGGATCCAGTACAAAATTGAGGGAGGTGGGAGGCATAGGTTACTGAAATTGGTACAAACAAATAAGCACAAAATAATTGAATATAGATAAGTACAAAATAACAAATAACAATGCGGTCACGCCCGTGACCGTGTAGCAGTTATATAGTTTTATGTAAGCACTCATGTGAATTCATTTCCGACTTGGAGTAAATAAGTTAAAGGGTTTAACCATGGTTTTCCGTTGCCCAACCACAGGTCCTCGGGTTGGTTGGTGTGCCGCAAGTATTCCAGCGCACCTCTAACTGGCGGATGGGGACCTTTCAGTCCCCTCCGAGATGAGCCTATTTCTGCGGACACCAGCAGGCGGGATTCGCGGATGTGTGCGCAAGCGTTCCCGCGACCCTGTCACTAATGCGGTGAGACAGAATACCGAGGGGTTTTGGTCAGTAAAAGTCTGACATACCCTCTTCGCCTCCCCGTGGCGACGAGAAGCTCATGAGAGAGTATCCCCTAGTAAAAAAGGCGTTCAACCATAGTTAACATATCTATTCAATGAATTTTAATCTTTGAGTAGGTATGTACTTAGGCGCTCGTAGGCAAGTAACTGAAAGCAGTTTTTATAATCCATTGAAGGCTGGCTAGACAAAAGCAGATGAAGCACCACGTGTAATGACTCGAGCTGTCATTAGCTCGGCTAGCGCGAGATTGAAAATTTAACGACCATCATTTCCTTGATGCCTCGCTTCTGGCGTCGCCTCTTATTACAACCCTTCTTGTGTGTTTTATTTTTAATTTAAGTTATAGTATACTCCTGTTGTCGGCTTTAATACGCGGGTAATGAGAAGTAGGTAAGGTTTCTGTAATAAGATTTGCTTGAATATTTGCTGAAGGTTCGCTACTGAACTACCTAATCGTCATGAATGATGCTGATAGGATAAAATATCCTGAGACAAGATTGGTCGTTCTTACACGTTGCTTATTTAAGCTAAGTAATTTTATTTACTTACAAGTCGTTCTAATTCTTATGTAACCTTAAAGTCATCTTAATTAATTTCAATAAAAGTTTAGAAAGTTACTCTCAGAAGCTTAAAATACTGATGTCATGGTTATAATCACAGAAATCCAAACAGAAATCAGACTAAAGCGCTACAATATATTAAATCTAGTCATTATGGCGGATTGCCTGCTTCTTATAACGGACATAATTTTTTCACATAGTACCTACCTATTTAGTCAATCGATGAACTCAAACCGAATCCAATCAAAACAAAATGCTACCCTCCAATTCCAAGCATCAATTAATATTATTTCCACGACGTTCCCACTCAATATTCCATTTCATTGGCATCCTCCCCACCATATGCATATGAATGCAGCTTCTTACCAAAAGAGCAAAAGGCTATTCCCAGTGAATCAGTTCATAATTTTTACACTGGAGAGTTCTACAGTCGATGGTTTTTAAGAGCTTGGTCACAGACGGACAAAATTCCATTAGCGATTTTTGGATGCTGGCCAGTAGTGCAGTGAGTTGTGATTCCCAACACACGTGGAAGTAGGTAGAATGAGAATTTAACACTTTAAGACTTATTTTCTCCAGTTTTTTTTCAACCGGTGTTCACTGATGTGAACTGGCTGTGTAATGGCTGCAGGTTTCCTTTAGTCCCAGGTTAATATTTTCGGTTTTTGACTTTTCTCATTCAGTTTCCTACTCTACTTTACCTATAGAAATTCTCTAAACACTTGTATCTGTATATACGAGTACAGCGTGGGATCGCACATTCCAGTGATTTCGCGAAAACAATAGATTTTATTCGTGATTTCGCTAATTATCTAGATTTTTTCCTTGAAATAATTTAGAGAGACTATCCCTACGCAATGTGCCAAGAAAACCTTAAAGATTTTGCGAAAGCACTGACATGCGATCCCACGCTGATATACTCGTATGTTTCATACCGGTCGAAGTTTCAGACATTTTATTTCTTTTATTTTCTTTTTTGCAGGAAACGCAGTAACAATGAGATCTGAACTGAAAGTACTGAAACATTAAACCAAGCATAATCTCATTATAGCGTGGTGGTTTCAAGAAGAGATCTCTTAAGAAGAGACCTATAACTTTACAGTGAAGATGCAGTCAGTAATGGCGTAATAAAAAACCTTAGGTATAAACTAAATTAAACCCAAAATATCACAATGAGAGATAATTTATACTAAAAGGAAATACTAAACAAGTAAGTCACTTGAATAATTATTATTACCCTAAGCATATACATACATAGATACCGAGTTGATTTGGGTATGATGGGGCTGGTATGTAGGTAAGTACTTTGTATAAAAGCTCCAAAATAAATGAAAAAAAGCATTTAACTACTCAGATACTTACTCGCGTGTGTTTCTATAGTTTCTGCTAATAAATACTTAGGTAGGTACATGGTACCTATTACATTTAGTAAAGAGTAGGTATTATTTATTTTAATTTTTAACTATTATTTATTTATTCGTATGGCAGTTGGAATTATACACAATAGCGGCCCGTCCCGGCTTCGCACGGGCATTAAACATTACATTTAGATTTGTTAATTTTAACACATTTATAATAATAATAATAATAATAATATAACACACATATTCACTCCTTTTTGCGTCGAGCTCCTAAAAAAGAGTAAATTAAAAAAAAAACGAGTGACGCCCTACAACGCATAAGTAGCCGAATGGAGTTTATTTTTTCAAAGTTTTAAACTCGTGATATCTTTTGAATGGAATGTCAGAATCGAATAATTCAAAAAGTAATATAAAGGTATTGAAGCAGTCTTAAATAATAAATCATTTATTTTGATAAGGTATAAATAAAGAGCTTTTTGTAGCGGTGGTATTTTAATTTCTTTTTTTTTTATAAAAAAAAACGCTTATTGTGTCATGACTATAATAGTTAGAGACACGCTGCCGCTGATTTTTTTGTTGATAATGGTGTTCTAAAAAAATGTTATATATCATTTTGTTCTATCATCAATAGTTTTCGCAGCGTACGCGATGTAAGGAAGTTTTTTGATATTTTTTTACACTTTATCGTAATTTAAGTAAGGATCCCCATTTTTTTTGAAAATGAAATATAGCCTATGTCACTCAGGAAAAATGTAGCTTTCCAACAGTGAAAGAATTATTCAAATCTGTTCAGTAGTTTCGGAGCCTATTCAATTCAAACAAACAAACAAAAAATCAAACCTTTCCTCTTTATAATATTGGTATAGATATACAATAACAGTAGTTACTGCGTTATGTCACAACCAAATAACCAGGTTTCTTAGCCATTCAGCGGCGTCTGAGGTTAGTGGGATGAAGTCGTCAGGGTCACCGGCGTATGCTCGCAGGGGGCACTCGCATTAAACATTGACATTGGCATTTTTAACTATGAAAACGGGGCTTAGGTATTATTTATTACCTAAGTAGGTAAGTATCTTACTTATTTTCTACCTATACCCATGTCCCATCTTTCCGGAAAGCAATCTTTGCCTCTCACGCCTAGTCTGTCGGGAAAACCTCGAATTAAAATTTATTGTCCTCTTCATACGGACAGAACCTCATATAATTAGAGGCCAAACTTTATCCTCTGAATAGTAGCAAATTAAAAACAAAATCAAAGCACACAGGTTCATGCATAATTCATTTTCAGCGATTTTGTTTTCAATTTGCATTTTTAGACACAGAAAATTCTCTAGGATAAAGTGTTTTAAAATTATTTCGCCGTCAAAAGTTGCGGAAAAAAGTTATGAAATTTCAGTTTTATTATAATTACTTACACAGATATTTTTTTCTATGTTAATTCTAACACAAAACGATAACTTCTACTTACCATTACCAATACCATTACTATTTAACATTACCTACCTACCAAAACTCTGTTAAAATTAGCATAAGTGGTTCCTTTATTAGGTACATGTAAATGCGGATTTGATTAAACATTTTTGTAGTCTTTGTTATCGTTTTACAGATAGAAAAAGGCTTTGGATATACCCTGACCAGAAGCTAAAAACCCTGTCAAGAGGGTGTCGCTGGTAGTTTTATAATCTGTATTACGGACGGAGAGATATTAATAATTAAAATTAAAAGGAACTATAGTTAATAAATTAAATTAAATTAATAAGTAATTAATTTAAAATCTCGAAAGCATAAAATTATTAACATATTTATTATACATTACATATTTATAAGGATAAATATGTATTTATCCTTATACATTTTATTTATCCTCATAAATTGTATTTATCCTTATAAATTATATTAAAATTATACATATTTATAAGGATAAATATGTATTTATTAAAAAGCTCGAAAGTATAAAATTATTAACTATAGTTCCTTCTTGAGAGCTGTCAAAGTTTTGAACTGCTTCAGTTTCCAAACTCCGCCTTCAGGTTGGAGCTTGGAAAAACATCGAAACTAAAATGATCGCGCAAACATTTATTCATCGCAATCTTTCATATGGGACAACGGGATGCATTACGGCACAAGTTGGTAGATTCAAACTCGTTTGTGAATTAAACATGAGATGAGATCCTCTCAATCTGTCGCTCACGCCGCCAGTTTAGTTTGGACTACGTATTTCATTCATTTTATGACGTTCGTTTTGGCAAGTATACACATAAAGGGAACACACACATAAAGGGAAAGAACACACACATAAAGGGAAAGAACAAAGGTAAGTGTAAAGAGGCCAATGAGGACGCGCCTCGTAATCCTTTGAATTTCCAAAATTTAAAATGAAGTATAAACTTCTTAGGAATATTAAGTCGATAGGTTTTCACATATAAATACCTACCTAGATCACGAAACATAGTATCAACGCTCATCTCAAAACCCATGCATTTTAAAAAGTCGTAGGTGTTAGTTTTCCTTAATGTTAAGATGAAAATCTACTTCTTGCTATTTAGTTAAAAATGTCCCCGTGATCATAAAGCTGGAACAAAGCGTGCGGGCTAAAGCATAGCTTATAAATATTATTTTAACTTTTTGGTGGCAAAAGATCCAGCTTCGCTGGGCGTCGCAGCCTCATGTTTTGGTTTCGCAGCGAAAGTTTGACAAATAGCTCGCAGTGCAGTTCCAGTTCCAGTCGTCAGCCGATAAGCTGATATGTCCCTTCAGTGCGAGCCAGCGCTTTCATACTCACCCGATAGTGTAAGTTCGTCCACCGGGCGTGATTTATATTTTGTTATCGTTTCGCTGGACTCATACTACTCATTCGTACGAACACGATTTCCTTTGTCTTAAAAAAGTTTCCTATCTTATATGACTAACTTATTCGTTCCTTTGTCTCTTCACCTATTTAAATGAATCAAAAAGATATGAATCACCATTCCCATGAGGAGAAGAGATTTTATTATTTCTATCGAGATTACTTATTTAACCTTCAGGAATTACCTCCTAGGTACCTATATCATCTTTGAGTAAGTGCTTATATTATATTTTACAAGTATAGTCACTCACGCGTCTTACTATCTTGTTATCTTCTTCTCGTAGATGAATTCAAATTCATTTATTTGTCATCACTGGTATGTATATAAGATGGTTTTATATAAATTGTCGTATCTCTGTAACATGACTTTCTTAGACATACAAACGTGATAATTTTAATACTTCTAACTTTCTTCAAACCCAAATTTTCAGAAAGAATCCTTAGGATCAAATACAGATCAACTAAAGTTAGATCGATGAAAAACAAATTCTAGACCCAAAGACCCATGCCCATGCAAAACGGTGTAGCAGGTAATTATAATTTTCCTCTGACTGAGGTCGGGGTTAGTTCAAATTAGATTACAGTCAGTTGATGGCTATAGTTTGTCGACTAATACAGTAACCAACAAGCTTTTTATGGCGTCACAGTGAAGAGTAATTAGGAGTCCCTGGGCTCAGATAATTAAGCTGTGTTTTGGGACTAAACAAAGCGCGGTACGCCTAAAGTTTGCCCATTACTGGACGCCCAGCAGCGCTTACAGGGTGGGAACGCAATAATTTAAATTATAGGTTCCCAAAATGTAGAGGGCGCTAATATCATAAAGATATTTAGGGTACAATTGAGGTAAATAAACGAGTGGCGTACATAACCTGCTGAAGTCTCTAACGCCGAAGATTTTCATCAACCTATCCAAGTCTAATGCTGGACAAAGGCACCTCCCACAATGAGTGAAGTTGAGTCACATCTACGACTCTCCGTGTCTCGTCACTGCCATTTATGTTGGACAGCAAGTCTATCTATCTAGCACAATGGATCCTATAAGATGGAACTGCTAAGTGTTTCACGCCTATATTTTTTCAAAACCATTTTATCTCATAGTTTCTGACCTTTTACATTTTTTAATGAAACTATGTACATAGCTACATTTTTGCGAAGGTAGAGTGAGTGAAGTAAAGCAGTTGATTTTGTATACTATATAATAACTAAGTAATATTTTTACTATAATCTCAATTATATCCTAGGGCGCTAACGTATTCAGCAAAGTACATCCCTGCTGTTCGCCTACAGTAGTTGACATGAGCTCCAAAGCTCGAGCTCTGTGCAGCGTAAAACTAGTTGTTTGGACAAAAATTCCTCAGGTGAAGCTGCAAATATTTCCAGGAAATTAAAATGTTTGCGCGGGAACGCTGAGTATTTCGCGTCCGACACAACACAAAGTTATACAGAGCCAGCCAGGATTAGTGAGTTACTCTGTTGTGTTACGTTATAAAAAGTAAAGTTACGTTTATAAATGCAGTTTTTATACTTAGTGAAAAAAATAAAAAATAGGATGTGTGGAAGAGATAAAATTAGATAAGCCAGTCTTTGTACTATTTTATATGTATTTTCGTTTTGTGCATTTTATTTAATACAATAAAGAGTTCAGAAACAAACAATAAATTAACATAATAAAAATTCTCGGTTCTGGATACAATTCCTAAAAAAATTTCACTTATGTCTTTAATTCAATTGAAATGATATATAGTATACCTAGCTACCAATTAGTTTTGAAGAGCACAGACTCGTGTGACCCAATTAGCTGGCAAGCCACTGAGCGAACACTTCAACTGCCAATACCTATCGAGTCTGGGAGTCTCATTACTAAGTTTTAAATAATACCCTCTCTATCCCAAATGTTGAGTTTTCTTGAAATGCCTGTCCAGGGTTCAAGTGAAATAGTGAGTCCGTTTTGGGGTGTTAGGGGGTCCAGACTGAGGGTACAAGTGAAAGTTTTCTCATTTCCATCCGTCCAAAATCCCAAAAATTACTGACCTGTAAATATCTATTCTATAGAATTATTTAAAAAATATTCTTTTTTCTATAGAATAGATATTACAGGCCAAAAATCCTTAGAAAAAAAACGTTGTAATACATAACTTCTGTGATGCCGTACTCAAACTTTTTATGGTCATCGACATTGCTGTCATGAACTGCAGAATCCATGACAGTCCAATCCAGTCTAGACTAGATAATCCTCGTAATCAATGGGGAAACTTGAGCAAGGACGACATACCCATCATAATATAAAACCTAGTAAATAAAGTAGGTAAGTTAGAACACAGTTTAAAAATGTGCTATTGATAGTTATATTTACTTACATTTGTTATCATTTAGTAAGTACCTAAGTCCTTAAGACTTAATTATTATTTTTTGAAGACGAAGTACTATCACAGAGGTATTAATATAATGTAGCAGAGGGAACATGATTGACGCGCACTGTTTGAAATGTTGGTAATATGTTATTGGTTTCACTCATACTCGCTATTTTTGCAATGTTTTCTCCTTCTTTTTGGCCGTGTAATTACCTTTATTTCCTAGTCATATATGGAATTATATTAACTATCTATGCAATTAATTTATGTCCCACCCTGAATATAGATTCCTCATCTTATCAATCTCATCCCAAGTCCGGCCCATGTATTGTCTATCTCTTATTTGTGCGTTTTTGCCACGCATAATTTATCCTCGTGTTCGTTCTGCTCCTTTATATAAATACCCTATATTTTATTTCTGTGAGTACTATATTAATACCTTAGATTAATACCTACAAATTAAGTAAACTTGAAAACAGAACAAGAGCGTGACTCTACATAGAACTTTGGTATTAGAACCCTCGCAATTATGTGAATAAAGCAACTTTACATAGAGCACTGGCATTAAACGCTTCACTGAATAAAGTAATTTATAGAGGCACATAGAGGTCAACAACTTTATATCATCGTCTGTATTAATTAAATTATTACTTGCAAAGACCTCGTAAAGAGCTTTAGAGCAAATTAATTTTTAATTACTTTCGTTCTAAATGTGCGTCGGTGTACTAGTGACTATAGGACGTCGGACTCCCGTGAGGGAAGGTCCGGGTTCGAAACCATGCAATGCCATGTACCAATGAGTTTTTCGGATTTTTTTGCGAAGACCGACATTTACCGACTGCTCTAACGGTGAAGGAAAACATCGTGAGGAAACCTGCATTTCTGAGGAAATTAAAAGTTTCCGAAGACGTGTGCAGTCCACCAATCCGCACTGGGCCCGCTCGGTGGATCATGGCCCATACCCCCTTGTGCAACGGGAGCCCTGTGCCCCAACAGTGGGGACATTAATAGGGACATTGTAGGTACTTACTTATTAGCATATACCTACAAGTCCATACAATTGTTATTGTGTGTATAATTCGAACCGCCATACGAATAAATAAATAAAATAAACCACCACCACTTCGTATGATTTTCAGACAAGTTTTTAATGACAATATTCAGTACTATACTTTATATTATTATCCTACTTGGCTTTTTTTTTTCATTAATTAAGGAGAGCAGACGAGCAAACGGGCCACCTGATGTTAAGTGGTCACCGTCGCCCATAGACATCTCACCTCACTGTATTAATATTAGAGTGTTTTTGATGCGCTGCTAACCTTGAGGACTAAGATGGATTGCCTCATGTGCCGGAAATTACGCTGGCTCTCTTACCCTTCAAACCGAAACACAGAAATGCCAGCATTTCTGCTTCACGGCAGAAATAGATAAGAGGGTGGTACCACCCCAGGCGATCCTTCACATTAGGATCTACCACTACAAAAATTATACCTACTTGTTATTTTTTTAAACGGCCTGCTTCCACTTATTGCAAAGGACTTAATTTCTAAATTGGGTCTTACGTACGGTATGGTATTTCATTGTTAACTTTAATATTAGTATAATAATAGGGTTGGTTGGTTTGGTACCGGAGTTTAAAAAAATTACAATCGATATAGCCACTGGTAGTCCAGCAAAGATATGAGTACTTACCTAAAGGTAAGTGCAAAACCCATCTAAAGGTACTTTATTACCCCATAACCATTAATCAAACCAAACTCCCATCATGTACCCTATAAAATGGTTCATGGTTATTAAAAGTTTCGCCCCTTAATTGTGTATCCGAAAGCCAATCCATACTGCTAGAAATAGACATTCCACACATTTAATTTCGCTCGGACTTATGGGACTGAATTCGTTGATTTTTTTTTACCTTTTATAGTAAATTAATTTAGTATTAATTTACCTATACAATTTTTTTCTTATTAGTTTCAAAAATATTAAAGGCCCGATAACTTACTGTGGATAGTTTAATTTATAACTTCAAAACCTAAGTTAATTATTTCTGACATGAAAGTTCTTTGCTTTTATTTACTTTAAACGTAATAATTTACATATATACATAACTTCACGCTATATCCCTTGCAGGGTAAGTAGAGAGAATGGAGCAGCACTAATCTCTGTCTTGGCATATCTCTCTCTCTCTTGCTTCCTTCTACAGTCATTCGTCGTTGGGGTCGTCTGCTTAGATATTAAAATCTTTGAGCACTCTATCAATCTGATTTCAATTTCATAGACGTCCCACGCTACGTGCGTAACTCGACCATCGCCAGAGACTTGAAGATCGAGAGACTGGACAAGTTCATCGAGCGCCTCGCACGCGGCATGTTCGACCGCGCCGACAACTCCCAGGGAACTGCTGACGGAGGAAGACACAACCGCTAACCACCAGCGGTCACCATCAGACCAGACCACACCTACGGCATTGACTTGCCTACGGCACTCCAACGCCCCACCCGTAGTTACGGGTGGCGATAGAAATCCCTGTATAGGGCAATACGCCGTGGAACAGGCCCCCCACGCCCCCTAGGGGACGTGAGAAGATTTCGACTTACTTATCAATCTGATCTTTAAAGATCAGTCTAGGACGACACCCGCTTTTCTTTCTAATCACTTTCGCTTCGTTTACCTGTTTCGTCATTCGTTCGTCACTCATTCTTTCCACATGCCCGAAACAACGGAGCATGCCATTTTAATCTTATTGATGATGCATTCATTCAGACCAGCCATTCTACGTATCTCTTCGTAATAATTTAATTGGACAATACTCCACAATTGATACACATTGACCTGAAAAACTAAACGCTATGGTGCTCCTAACCAGACCAGTGAGGGGTCTGGTGAAAACTCTGAAAGGTCGCTAAGTCCCATTACAGCGGTCCCTATTATCCCTTCTGAACATATCGCCATTAGGTATTGGGTCGATCTTTAATGGGAATCACCCCTAGTGCCCCTAGTGGTGAGGTCGATTGCTATAACCTATTAGAGAATAATAATATTATGGGTGAGGAGGACATGTGTCTATTCTGAACCATTTTAAAATTGATAGTACTATCTTAGCATGATTCGTCCTAAACCTTTGCGTTAGGTATATATTCTGAAGTGACTTACATAATTTAAAACTGACATGACTAAAATCACTTAAAATTAGATACGTTTTTGATATATTGTTATTTATATGTAGGTTTTACAGACGTCACAATATTTGTGTGGAAAAGCAAGATCAAATAAATTGAAGAATTCTTAATTCCAAGGAAATTTTACACCAAGTTATTTTCCCTGCTACTTTAAGTTCAAGCTATAACTTCACAATGCTTTTACTACAAATTGAAGATAGATAAAGGGAATTACTGCTTAGCGATTTTGAAACGAAATCGGACCAATACCCACAGAAATCTAAAAAAAAAGGAATTTTTGATTTCTATGGAATCGGCACGTTTCAGTATCAAAATCACTGCAGTGCTTCGTTTCATAAATGTTTAATAAAATACTGTTTACAATAATTGTAGCTAATAATTTGATTGATCTTTGTACTTCTAACTCTGTTCAAACTCTACAGAAATTCTTCAAATTTTACAGAGCTAAATCTTAGGATCTAATCCAGGTCAAATTCGTATTTCAGCTAGATATGGGATTTTTTTAGAGCTAACAGAACTAACAGCTATTTTTGATAATACTGAACTTAATTTTTTTTAGTAATCAACAAATGAAAGATATCAGTTGGTTAGAGCATTACAAAGAAACGGTGAGGTCGCAGGTTAAAATCCAGCTTTATTTCCCTTTTTCTAATTTATATGTGATCTTATAGAGATCAGTTGATCATTTTGTTAAAGGAAAACTTAATTAATAGGTAATTTATTAAAGTTTCACGGTAAATAGGTAACACGCCCCACAAAAGCAACTGGATACCTACCTAATTATCTGCAGGGGGTGGAATTACGTAAAAAAACATTCATTAAATAAGAAAATAAGATATGGTATGTTATATAACTATTGCTTGAGTACAACATACTAACTTAGATGTTAAGAAATATCACTAACAATTCAAGTAAACTAACAAATTGGTTACAGGTACGAGTTGTAAAAAGTTTATTTTACTACACGGTGTTTAGGAAGTGTCCAAAATAAACATTCCTATCCTAATTAGTAGATGAGGATAGGAATCTAAATAGAATGCTCCTATGAAATTCGACTTAAATCTTATTACACAATCCGAAATTCAGAGACTCCTGAATTTAGTATAGTGTCTATAAGCCTATAATTATGGATACTTAATTGAATCCTAATGGCGATTTTTGTTTACGCGTCATGGGCTTGTCTGATCCGGTGATGGTGTCGCTGTTGGTAGCTATCAGAGAATAGTGTTAACATTAATAACATTAGTTCCAGTTTTAGTCACCGAAACAGATAAGTTTGTGCCACTGCACGATACATTTTGTGTGTTATTATATTCGTGTTCTGGTTACTTGCAGCTCAGAAAAATTACAGCTCTTCAATTATATACCTTAATAACTGAGTATTATATACTAGAAATTTATAAGTAATAACCTTAAAATCACGTGTACCGTACACATTGTTAATTACAATAAGTTTATCTTGAATTTCACTAAGCTGGATGTATCGTTTTTTAGAGCGTTAAAAAAAATATATAAAAATAAATAAAAAAAGGTTTAACATCAACAAAAAAAGGTACAACATTTTTTTCCAATTGTGGAGGCCCTCTTTTAAGTGTAACAACACCTGTGTCAGAGGGCCACGCTCTTCCATAACTCTTTATTTATGTACCTATTTACTAATATGTAATAAAATTTATTAAAAGTACGAGAAAAGAGTGTTTGTGTGTGTGTATTCCGTAACCCTGCGACGAAGTTTAGTCTTGGGATCGGGAGCAAAAGCTATCATTTACGGGTGTGGTGTGTGGATGTGAGAGATAGAGAGAGAGTGTGTGTGAGGGTGTGTGTGTGTGCAAGAGAGATGTATGGTGTTCTATGCCAAAATGAGTGAGAGATGTCAAATGAAAAGCCCTGCGATAAAAATATCTTGGGGTCGGCGTAAACCACGTTTCATTCAAGGTAAAAAGGGGGATAAATACTATAATGAACTGTCTCAATCTGTGTATTTAAGGAGATTCTCGATCTCCTCACAGTTTAGTGTTTTTAGCCAATCAGAAAGACGTTTTTACAGTCGTAGTATTTGATTAAATATCTTAAAGAAATAAATGTCTTAAACCGTAAACCGTATAACCGCTATTTCAGATGGCTAAGCCAGATGTTTATCCGTTTCTGTAATCTTTGACTGACTCAACGCCAATGAGTATATTTAACTCCATTGAATGTTAGTTGTAACTGGATCCGGCCCGTCGTATGGGCCATTGTGCGTAATTTGCAATAGGGGGAGCTGCAAGGGTAGAATTCAGGTTTATATAGGTACCTCTCTTATATCAGGTTAATCTACGAGTACGTCGTTTAGAAAAGATAAAGGTTTATTAACGTTAGCATGGATGATGGCTGATCGTTTCCATTGATGACGTCATGAACGAAAAGACGTTTCCTCGTGCTCTAGGGTATATTGAAATAAAATATTGTTTACTACAAACAAGGACTTGTTTCAATATGTCGGCTTGTTCACTTCAACTAAGATCTTAGTCGTAACTATCAAGTACGTTTACTTTCGTAACTGTTTTTCGTAACCAGTTTCGGAACTGGACATAAAGTAGGTACCTAAGAATGGATTAAAGAAAATTAGTCTCCCTCCCCAGGGGCGGACGGGCGTTCCTACCTTCATGTACATAAGTATTCAACTGAATAAATTACCTTTTATAATATGCACTAAATCAAACAAGTAAGTAAGTAATAAAAAAATCGCACAAATGAACACAAATCCCTTTTTAAATTTGATTTTGAACTATGTACAAAATCAAATTTAAAAAGGGATTTGTGTTCATTTGTGCGATTTTTTATTGTAAAATAAACACTACATTTTCCACCATTTCTCCAAACACTACATCAGAAAGTTTAGGTATTCCGTGAAAACAGTGTTCCTATAACAGGGTAAGCTAAGAACGAAAGTTAATTAAATTAATTCGGCCCTTTGATCTCGCGGGGCGGCCTTAACGAGGAAATAATTTATTTTGCCATGAAGTCGGACTGATCTCATAATTTAGTACTTAGATGGCATGTTATGGATTTTTATGGTTGCTTTAGAAGAAACTGATAAAGGACATGTAGATAAGAATAAGCAACTTCGATTGACACGTTCGTTAGTTCATATGTTCTTGTATATATCCATATAGAAACAATAAGAAGCAGACATTATTAAAAAATCAGTGACCGACCACATTATAGTAGTGTCCACATTTTAAATAAATGCCTTAATTTATCAGAGACTCTAAATTCCGAAACGTCTACGCTATATAGTCTTTAACTTTATTTATATTCTGTCAAAAGCTTTCCGGCCGATTATCAATTAATTCAGTAAAAGACCAATATTATTTTTACCCCGGTCAAACATTACCGACAATCCCACTTAAGCTTAATGGACAACTTCATTAATTTGGACTAGAGATCGGAATTTTTTGACCGAAACCAAAATAATGCTAAAAAAAAGTTGAATCTAACCTCGAGTGAGATTCAGGCCTAAGAAACGCCGAATCTCGTATGAAAATAAGAATTTCAGGTTTCGAATTATCTTCCGATTGTTTGATGTTTTTCTGCGAAAAAATTCAAGTCTCCAGGAAGATCTACAAAAAAATCGTAAATAGGAATTTAACCGATGTGAAAGATTGAGAAAACTATGTAATCAAGGTCACTTTAATTTACCTAAATATAACAAAATATTATATATATGGTGCAAGAAACTATAGATATATATTACCCAAAATAATAAATAGTTTGCCAGATGATATGAGAGACATTTACCTAAATAGAATTAACTTTAAGAAAACATTAAAAGCACATTGACCGCCTAGATTGTATTAATCGTTTTGTACGCATTGTATCATACTAATTTTGTGCAATAAAGAGTATTCATTCATTCATTCCCATTATATAGAAAATGATACTAGCTTCATATTATAGGTTACCTTAGTTATATTGTGATATGTAATAGTTTAACTACTATACATAACTACTATAAGGGCGAACAAACGGCATACAAACCTTTCAAGGTTTTGCCTAATGGGATACAGTTTATGTACCTACCATGTTACTTTGTACGTATTAAACAATAAATTAAAAAAATCCCTAGAAAAAGTGTAACCAAATTAATACTTTCAAGGAAAATTTTGACCGAAGTTGAACATTTAGCCAGAGAGCATTTGAGAGACCCTAGTTTGAACCCCTGAACAGTAATTTCCCCTAAACAAACTTCTGTAGGCGATTAGCGGAAGTCACAAATGGGATTAGAATTTCTTTACGTTTTTACTTTCTCATTTGTTCGTTTATTGTGACGGTTGGTAATTTATTTGAGAGCCGCTGTCGACATCGATATATTTGTTTTCCGTGGTTTAAAGGGGGGTATAGTAATTTGTGACTATTATTGCTTGGTATTTAGTAGGGGGCGGTATTTATCCCATAGATAACTACCAAGTTGTCTATGGGATGAATGCTGACCTTTATTGAATACCTTCTTTTTTGGGAAAGCACTGTCTCCCAAGATACAGGTTCGCCTAGTTTGGGAGTCAGGGTATTGTTCGATTTACTAATTTGTGATGTTTTCAATAAAGATTATTTTATTTTATATTTTATAGTAAATAAGTAATATGTTTATTTCACACACAGCAATGACCGAAACAGTTATAATTATGATAAAATGATTATGAAGTCAAAGGGAAACATTGAAATCATGTCGGATGGTCTGCTGTTGTTGTGAAAAGGGCCTCAACGCAACTCAGTCATACATCATACAACATCAGTTTTATTTGTGCGTCATATAGTGTTCTAGTTTGCAATAGTTCCACTATAGTGAAAACGCGTAACAGGCAGATCGTCCCCCACCTCCCGCCTGGTGGTTCTAAGATCTTGGAGTAACTTGGGATGTTGGAGTATGATGGGATCTCTGACCATGATGACCTTCTCACATCTGGAACCTTGAGAACCTGATGATGACCAGGAAAAACTAAGGGGATCTCCACAATGGTAAGTCGGGGTTTTTTAATTTAGAGTTATTCCATGTTTATCTCTATCTTAGTCGTCATAAGGATGTACCTAAGTATCTTATATAATATTTTATTTTCAATTATGAATACTAATCAATACTAAAAAAATATTATTCAGATTTTCTATGATTTTCAAACAATTATTTTAAAAATAAGTAGAATAGAGTAGAAAAGAAAGTCTTTATTTAGTCTCCAACTCAGCATAATGCTGCAGTTATTATAACTAAAGCCCTGATTTTCAGTGGAGCCGCTGCAGTGACGTACGTGCTACAATTTTATATGCTACAAAAACACCATGCCCATTTCAGTCCCGACTACGGCATATAATCCTATCTAAAACCAACAATATCTCCTAAATATTATAATTCTCTTTCAAGCGTCACGTGAAAAGGGGGATTTACTGGGAGCAATTCATAGTGCGGGCTAATATAAAATTTAAATTTAGTAAGCTGTTTAACTCTGCCGGCCGTGGATGATTTATATTAGAGTTCGGGCCTCACATTGTGCTGCTTAAATCGCGGTTTATCTGCCGTGAGGTCAGGCATTTATATTTTAACCTTTTGTTGTTACGACAATGGTAGGATAAGGTTCGATGTGTAAACATGGTTAATAAAGGTTCGATGTGTAAACATGGTTAATAATTATAAAGATTGGATAAAGCTCTACCTACTCGATTCCACGATGTGGATACGAACATGTGTAAAAAAATGCTGAAAGATGTTAAATCGTTTCCACTGAAATAATTCCCAAAAATAATAGCCTTGAACGTGATCATTATGAGGATTTATCTACATAAAACGACTTTCTTGGTTGATTTAATGGAGTGATTTTCCATTGCCTTGCCAATTTCACACATAGGTTATCTCAGTGCAGGTTTCCTGACGATGTGAATGAATTAAAATTTATTTGCACACATATACATAACACGATGTTTTCCTTTACCGTTAGAGCATTCGGCACATGTACTCGTATATACGTAAGTTTTCGAAAAAACCGAGGAACTCATTTGTACTTAACATATACCTATTATATTGCATTTCTAACCCGACCTCGCATGCGAGTCTGGCATCATAGAATAGCTCTACTATCATAAAATTGAGCGTCGGTGGCATAGTGGCTAGGGCACTGAACTCCCATGCGGGAGGTCCAGGTTCGGAACCATGCAGTGCCATGTATAAATGAGTTTTTCGTATTTTTCGAAGACTTAAGTACATTTAACGACTGCTCTAACGGTGAAGGAAAACATCTTGAAGAAACCTGCATACTGAGATGACCAGTGTGTAAAATGGGGTAGGCACAAAAGATCCTCAGGGGTCGAAGTGTCGCTGGATTATTCCCCTATCATAAGATAAGATCATAAGAAAAGATAATAATATAAGATAATAAAGTTGATTAGTAAAGTATATACTGAGTAAAGTAAACACATCATTTACTGTGTACGATTTTATAATAAGATACCTGATACTATAATAAATATGACAGAGAAAAATTTAACACCCATATAAGACGGACCCTATGTAAAAAGGGTTATTATAAAATAAATGACTACTTAAATGATAAAGAGGCTTGGTCCTAAATTCAGCTCTATCTCTGCAAATTGTGTACATATATGATTGTATTCATAATTATTGTAAGATATATTTATTTCAAAAGATGTACTGCTGAAAGTTTCTTGCGCCGCTTCTTTCCTTTCAGCTATAGCACCTTACGAAGCGGTGGTAGAGTAAAAAAATGACGTTGTAAAAATGTACTATTAGGTGCTTACTTACTATAAAAACATTTTGATTTGATTTAATTACAAGTCCACAGGCGTAGCGATCCGAAGTAGGTCTTGCCCTCTAAATAGGTACCAAAGAGTCCCATACCTGATGCAGCACAGACTTTAAAAAATATACCCGGAACCACACGTACTTCTATGTACCTGCTCGTAATTATGAACAGCGTCGGATGTAATCTCGTCGCTGAAACACAAAATTTTAGGTTAAAACATAATCCTGGCTTTACCAAATAACGCGTGAAATGGCCAGCGGCTGCTATTTTGCATTTTCAAGTATACACTTGCATAGTTATATGAATGTGTTGCATAGATTTACCTACTTACTCCGCTGGCGCAACGACCCGAACTTTTAGGTAAGAAATTTAAAAAAAAGAAACATGAAAAGGTATGTAGATACTTTCTGTGATAAACGGACTGTAGTGTAGGTGACGTTTTCTGGTTTGTGTTGCATAAAATCATCATCATCAGCAGCAGCATCCTAGCCAACTGCTGTACATAAAATAAGTAGTGTAAAAATATACATGAGGAAATTCTAGCCACGATTTCTTTGTTCCGATATCTTCCCTGCTTAACTTACGTATCTGTTATATTATCTCCTACCTCCATTTATGTAGGTAGGTATACATACGCTGGATTAGTTACTTGTTTATAGACCTTTGGTGCAAGATCTAGCTTTTCAGGTTTCGATATTGGATTTGATTTCAATGTTGAAACTTTCTAAAATAGATGGTCTGTCTCTTCCTGTGTTGAGTTGATTCTAGAATTTTATTTATGGCGTAGGTAGGTACTATTTGAAGCGTTATTAAGAAAATAATCATTACAATTTCATAATGATTATTTTGGGGGCTGGTCAACCCAGAAAAGTTAGGTGCCTATTAGGTTGCAATTTTCTTAAGGACTTCTGGGAATTAGAGGAACCTGCTACGAGCCTAATCATAATCAAAACAATAGTCATTGTTCCATTAGTCTGTTCTGATTCATCTACCTAGCTCCACCGTAAGTACAAATAATCAGTAGAAAGGAGATGAGCCAATACGACAGACAAACAGACAGAACGACATTGTTGCTCTCTATAGCTATAAGTTGGAAAGGGTCAAGTTGAAAACCAGCGTCGCTAGATGTATAGGTATCTCTATACATCTAGCGACACTCAGCTGAACTTGGCCCTTTTAATAGATCATATGTTTACTACATTAAGCTATCAAAATGTATTCGCATGGTTGTAGTATTTTAAGCCAAAAATTATCTATAAATAAAAGATTTCCTATTTCTATTTAGTCTTTTTCGACCATAAACAATAAAGAGCAGTACGTGTCTGCTGGTCGTTTAATGCCCACACGCGCCTAGCGGTAAATAATAGGCAAGTACCACGCTCACTCGCTCAGTGGGGCATCGCATCCCTTTTCTTATACTTCGGACATAGTGCAGAGCGGTAGCGGCAGTGACAAGCGGAGCGAGTCAAGCACCTGAAAATGATTTTAAATAACGATTAACATCAGTCGCTTGGACTTTTTTATAGTGGATATTGTCTAAGCCCCTAACAACTTCTTCAATTTCAGCAAACTACTGAATGGCAGAGTCTGTGACAACTTTACGCCAATAATTACTAATTCTTCTGGTTCTCAAGATAAACCCGCTATCGCTCTTCACTTGGGGACACAATAAACCACTGCGCGCGTCACTATAACTGCGCGCATCACTATATAGGCCAATAAATTATGTCGTAAATTCGTAAATTTCCCGCTACCTCTCTTCACTTGGAGACACAACAAACCGCTGCGCGCGTCACTAAAACCGCGCGCATCACTATAACCGCAGCAGTTCTTGCGCCATACGTCGGAAAATTGAAAAGTTAACAAGCCTATTCCAGCAAGCTCGCGTTTCACCACCTTTTGTTCTGCCGCTGCCCGCCGGAACTCCTCTTATTAGGGGAAATTGCTTGGGGTATGTACCTACAAATTACATGAAAGGTACAGTCATCTGCAAAGAAAAGTAATCAGGGGAAACATGAAGGCAGATAAAAATCAGTCTTAAAAAAGTTTTTTCTACACCTAGTAGACGGCGATAGGCTCGCCACCTATCACGTTTGTTCACCAAATCTTACGGCGAAAAGTGGGAACTACATGTCGGTGGATCCTCTGTCTACCCTCTCAGGGATTACAGACACAAAATATCTATATATTTTGTGTTGTAGACGTGAGTTTATGTATGTATGTAGTTGGTTGTATGTTTCACGCAATCTTTTACAGCACTTTTTGTCAAATACACTGGAATCAAAAGGCATAATCTTGTAATTTATCACATAGAAAAATGCAAAACTCGTTTCATACTTACCTAATTATGTGGAACCTTCTGGGGTTTTAGGGTCCCCCCTGGACCTCATTATAGTATTATGCCTCCTTGCCAACAATCCTTTTGAGATTTTCGATCCGATTTTAAACGTACATACACACAATGACGCACGCTATTATTAAGGAGAGATAATACAGCGCCATGAATCTATTTTTACACGCCTCTCTTGCTTAATATTCACTAAATAAATTAAAATTCAACTCAACATTTTCAAAAAACAATATTCTTGTAATACATTTTTTTAGCGTATCTCCAGCAGTTTTGAAAAAAATGACAAACATATGAGACATGCAGTTGATTATACCTTTCACGTTACTCGTAGTTCGAGCACCTTACCTGGCTAAGCCGCCTCTATGACCTAATTCTACCTAAAGAGGGTAATAGGGCTGATGGAGTTTCGCGGTTATGTCTCGCTCGTTGGTAATTGATATCGGTCGTGGTAAAATTACATTTGCTGAGCAATTGATTTTTATGCCTTTGAAGCGGAGTGGTTTTTTACCACTAAACACACATTTGACCTCAATCTCGCCTGATGGTAAGCGACGGTGAGGTCGACGGTGGAGCAAGAGGGTTTAGTTAATGCCTATTCAGTTTGGCCTATGTTCCTGTCCCATTAGTTCTTAAATGTCGCAGCTAGGTATGCCAATTCTAGGCTCGAAAAAATTAACTAGTGCGGGTTAGATATTATGATAATGATAAGCACGCCTTCTACCCTAAACACAGCTCTAATCGCTTCAAGAGAGCGGTTTCTAGCATTCGAGACTTGTCTAAATTTTGTTTTCATTGCCCACAGTTGATTTATGTGAGGTCTGTAAGAGACCTCCGAAGACAATTTTCTTTTAATTCATTTAAAATAACCCTAATCTGCCAACAGTTAACCCTTTAACGAGTTACGTGACGTGCCTCTCAGACAAAGGACTTCCTTCTGGAGCACTTGACGTCGGCGCACTTTCTAGGCGACATTTAATTATGAGCCACCCTTTGTTTTCTTAAACAAACTTCACTTTAAACCTCCTTAGTTTAAAGTATAAACATACACAAAACGTGCTGTTTAGGTACTTGGTAGTTGGTAGTTGGTATTATACTATTGCGGTGATGAATGAGAATTTGATCTGTAGAGAAATGAGTATATATATTTAGTTGATTATAAGTAGATGGGAATAAATAAACGATTTATTAACAGAAATAGTTTCCATTTTTCTGATACATTACAATAGTGTTCATAATGCTAACTCCCGCAAAGTTATTACGACATCAGACAAAATTTTATTTATTTTATTTATTTATAATAGCCTATAGCCCTATAGGCTGTCCCACTGCTGGACAAAGGCCTAAAATATTAAAACAAAATTGTTAAATATTAACGGACTAAGGTGGACAAAAATATCAATATCCCCTTTGATATAGCGTATAGGTTCTTGTCCCAAGGTATCCATAAAAGTCTGACCTGACCACTTTTAAACTTTTAATAGGGTATATAGTTTCCAAGTTAGTATCAAATTTGAAATGCATTAATTCATAAAAAATAAGAAATAGACCTTAATTGATGTTCAAATGAGAAAACAGAAATAAAATTCGTTGAAAATAAAATAACTACAGGCAATCAAAAATCAGAACGGTAAAAAGAAACGGCAATAATTATTATGACGTCATTGTTCCCTAGCGCAATACAAGCAGGACCTGGCTGCATATAAAAGACTGTTTTGCTAAAAAGGGACAGAACATATTTCCAAAACTAACTTTAACCATTAATATATCTGATGTAACCTAGTTGAGACATCGAAAAACTAATTTTAGATCCTTCTTTATCTGTGATTTAATTGAAAAATCTGTTTAATATCTATTGATAACTGTCCTTATTTCAAAACAATAATTTATATTAAGTTATTAGGCTGTAATAAAATCTCTGAAACACCACCTCTGTGAAGTTGACCGGCCCCAAAGCCGTTGCCCGCAATTCACCTATGCAGGTCGAAAGTACTCGGTAAGTACTTTTAAGTTCTGTGTAACTTTTCGTTAGTACTCTTACGCAATTCGATTATTTTTTAAAAACTTTTTGGGGCCGGCCAACTTCACACTCCCGGCCCAAAACGACTTTTTCGACTTTTTTTTTCGCCAATCGACAGACAATCGTTAGTACTCGATTGTTCCAAAATATTATCGTTAGTACTCTAAAACAGAATTTTTAAAAAAATAATTGAAATGGGGTGGCTAACTTCACACCTGCCGCCCCATATGCAATTCACAATCAACAAAATACACAGGCGAGGTGTTATCGTTAGTACTCGATAGTTCTGCAAAACTTTTCGTTAGAACTCTCACCGTAACGAGAGAAAAAAATAAAACAATTAAATTACTCAAAATTTCAATAGGTAATATAACTTTACTCAACTTCATACTTCAGGAAAGCTATTTCTACGGTAGCGGAACCAAGTAGTGACTGACACTGATAATATTAAATCATCAACGTATACCAAAAATTAGCTAATTAATTAAGTAACACCGAATATTATTATATTTAGCACACGCATAAAACAGTCCATTTGGAAAAAACTGATACATGAAATACCTATCTCATGTCTTGGAAAAAATCTTTAAACGTGCATTTGATGAAATTCATTAGAGTCAAGCCCGATAATTCAGTAGTGGTAATAGCCACCCCGGATATTTTCAGTATACGTAGACAACAGCCCATGTGGAACACTCCTAGTCGACTAACAACGTTAGTACTTTCATCAACTAGTGGAAAATAAACATATTCTAAAAAAAATTAGACCCTTATTACTCGGTAGCGGAGATAGCCACCCCGGATCTTTTCAGCAAACGTAGACAACAGCCCATGTGGAACACTCCTAGTCGACTAACAACGTTAGTACTTTCAGCAACTCGTGGAAAATAAACATATTCTAAAAAAAAATTTACTCTTATTACTCGGTAGCGGAGATAGCCACTCCGGATCTTTTCAGCAAACGTAGACAACAGCCCATGTGGAACACTCCTAGTCGACTAACAACGTGAGTACTTTAATCAACTTGTAGAAAATAAACATATTGTTTAAAAAAATTAGACCCTCATTACTCGGTAGTGGAAAAAGCCACCCCGGATCTTTTAACCATACGTAGACTACAGCCTATGTGGAACACTCCTAGTCGACTAACAACGTTAGTACTTTCATCAACTCGTGGAAAATAAACATATTCTAAAAAAAATTAGACCCTCATGACTCGGTAGCGGAGATAGCCACCCCGGATCTTTTCAGCATACGTAGACAACAGCCCATGTGGAACACTTCTAGTCGACTAACAACGTTAGTACTTTCATCAACTCGTGGAAAATAAACATATTCTTAAAAAAATTACACCCACATTACTCGGTAGTTAAAATAGCCACCCCAGATCTTTTCAGTATACGTAGACAACAGCCCATGTGGAACACTCCTAGTCGACTAACATCGTTAGTACTTTCATCAACTCGTGGAAAATAAACATAATCTCAAAAAAATTAGACCCTTATTACTCGGTGGCGGAGATAGCCACCCCGGATCTTTTCAGCATACGTAGACAACAGCCCATGTGGAACACTCCTAGTCGACTAACAACGTGAGTACTTTCATCAACTCGTGGAAAATAAACATAATCTCAATAAAATTAGACCCTTATTACTCGGTAGCGGAGATATCCACCCCGGATCTTTTCAGTATACGTAGACAACAGCCCATGTGGAACACTTCTAGTCGACTAACAATGTTAGTACTTTCATCAACTCGTGGAAAATAAACATGATCTCAAAAAAAATAGACCCTTATTACTCGGTGGCGGAGATAGCCACCCCGGATCTTTTCAGCATACGTAGACAACAGCCCATGTGGAACACTCCTAGTCGACTAACAACGTGAGTACTTTCATCAACTCGTGGAAAATAAACATAATCTCAAAAAAATTAGACCCTTATTACTCGGTGGCGGAGATATCCACCCCGGATCTTTTCAGTATACGTAGACAACAGCCCATGTGGAACACTTCTAGTCGACTAACAATGTTAGTACTTTCATCAACTCGTGGAAAATAAACATGATCTCAAAAAAAATAGACCCTTATTACTCGGTGGCGGAGATAGCCACCCCGGATCTTTTCAGCATACGTAGACAACAGCCCATGTGGAACACTCCTAGTCGACTAACAACGTGAGTACTTTCATCAACTCGTGGAAAATAAACATAATCTTAAAAAAGTTGGACCGTTATTACTCGGTGGCGGAGATAGCCACCCCGGACCTTTTAGGCATACGTAGACAACAGCCCATGTGGAACACTCCTAGTCGACTAACAACGCGAGTACTTTCATCAACTCGTGGAAAATAATCATATTCTAAAAAAAAATAGACCCTCATGACTCGGTAGCGGAGATAGCCACCCCGGATCTTTTCAGCAAACGTAGACAACAGCCCATGTGGAACACTTCTAGTCGACTAACAACGTTAGTACTTTCATCAACTCGTGGAAAATAAACATATTCTTAAAAAAATTACACCCACTTTACTCGGTAGTTGAAATAGCCACCCCGGATCTTTTCAGTATACGTAGACAACAGCCCATGTGGAACACACCTAGTCAACTAACATCGTTAGTACTTTCATCAACTCGTGGAAAATAAACATAATCTCAAAAAAATTGGACCCTTATTACTCGGTGGCGGAGATAGCCACCCCGGATCTTTTCAGCATACGTAGACAACATCCCATGTGGAACACTCCTAGTCGACTAACAACGTGAGTACTTTCATCAACTCGTGGAAAATAAACATAATCTCAAAAAAATTAGACCCACATTACTCGGTAGTGGAACTAGCCACCCCGGATATTTTCAGTATACGTAGACAACAGCCCATGTGGAACACTCATAGTCGACTATCAACGTGAGTACTTTCATCAATTTTTTTTTAGAAAATAAATTTCTATATATAAATTTCCACGAGTTGATGAATACTCACGTTGTTAGTCGACTAGTAGTTTTCCACAAGGGTTGTTGTCTACGTATGCTGAAAAGATCCGGGGTGGCTATCTCCGCCACCGAGTAATAAGGGTCTACAAGTTGATTAAAGTACTCACGTTGTTAGTCGACTAGGAGTGTTCCACATGGGCTGATGTCCACGTTTGCTGAAAAGATCCGGGGTGGCTATCTCCGCCACCGAGTAATAAGGGTCTAATTTTTTTTAGAATATGTTTATTTTCCACGAGTTGATGAAAGTACTAACGTTGTTAGTTAGCTAGGAGTGTTCCACATGGGCTGTTGTCTACGTATACTGAAAATATCCGGGGTGGCTAGTTCCACTACCGAGTAATGTGGGTCTAATTTTTTTGAGATTATGTTTATTTTCCACGAGTTGATGAAAGTACTCACGTTGTTAGTCGACTAGGAGTGTTCCACATGGGCTGTTGTCTACGTTTGCTGAAAAGATCCGGGGTGGCTATCTCCGCTACCGAGTCATGAGGGTCTAATTTTTTTTAGAATATGTTTATTTTCCACGAGTTGATGAAAGTACTAACGTTGTTAGTAAGCTAGGAGTGTTCCACATGGGCTGTTGTCTACGTATGCCTAAAAGATCCGGGGTGGCTATCTCCGCCACCGAGTAATAAGGGTCTAATTTTTTTTAGAATATGTTTATTTTCCACGAGTTGATGAAAGTACTAACGTTGATAGTTATCCAGGAGTGTTCCACATGGGCTGCTGTCTACGTATGCCGAAAAAATCCGGGGTGGCTATCTCCGCTACCGAGTCATGAGGGTCTAATTTTTTTGAGATTATGTTTATTTTCCACGAGTTGATGAAAGTACTCACGTTGTTAGTCGACTAGGAGTGTTCCACATGGGCTGCTGTCTACGTATGCCGAAAAAATCCGGGGTGGCTATCTCCGCCACCGAGTAATAAGGATCCAATTTTTTTGAGATTATGTTTATTTTCCACGAGTTGATGAAAGTATTAACGATGTTAGTCGACTAGGAGTGTTCCACATGGGCTGTTGTCTACGTTTGCTGAAAATATCCGGGGTGGCTATCTCCGCTACCGAGTCATGAGGGTCTAATTTTTTTTAGAATATGTTTATTTTCCACGAGTTGATGAAAGTACTAACGTTGTTAGTAAGCTAGGAGTGTTCCACATGGGCTGTTGTCTACGTATACTGAAAAGATCCGGGGTGGCTAGTTCCACTACC
The DNA here is from genome assembly GCA_947369225.1 of Hofmannophila pseudospretella. NCBI lineage: Eukaryota > Metazoa > Arthropoda > Insecta > Lepidoptera > Oecophoridae > Hofmannophila > Hofmannophila pseudospretella. The sequence continues at coordinate 5,163,123 of OX376324.1, forward strand.
GAGTAATGTGGGTCTAATTTTTTTGAGATTATGTTTATTTTCCACGAGTTGATGAAAGTACTCACGTTGTTAGTCGACTAGGAGTGTTCCACATGGGCTGCTGTCTACGTATGCCGAAAAAAGCCGGGGTGGCTATCTCCGCTACCGAGTCATGAGGGTCTATTTTTTTTTAGAATATGATTATTTTCCACGAGTTGATGAAAGTACTCACGTTGTTAGTCGACTAGGAGTGTTCCACATGGGCTGTTGTCTACGTATGCCTAAAAGATCCGGGGTGGCTATCTCCGCGACCGAGTAATAAGGGTCTAATTTTTTTTAGAATATGTTTATTTTCCACGAGTTGATGAAAGTACTAACGTTGTTAGTTAGCTAGGAGTGTTCCACATGGGCTGTTGTCTTCGTATACTGAAAAGATCCGGGGTGGCTAGTTCCACTACCGAGTAATGTGGGTCTAATTTTTTTGAGATTATGTTTATTTTCCACGAGTTGATGAAAGTACTCACGTTGTTAGTCGACTAGGAGTGTTCCACATGGGATGTTGTCTACGTATGCTGAAAAGATCCGGGGTGGCTATCTCCGCCACCGAGTAATAAGGGTCTAATTTTTTTGAGATTATGTTTATTTTCCACGAGTTGATGAAAGTACTAACGTTGTTAGTCGACTAGAAGTGTTCCACATGGGCTGTTGTCTACGTTTGCTGAAAAGATCCGGGGTGGCTATCTCCGCTACCGAGTCATGAGGGTCTAATTTTTTTTAGAATATGTTTATTTTCCACGAGTTGATGAAAGTACTAACGTTGTTAGTTAGCTAGGAGTGTTCCACATGGGCTGTTGTCTACGTATACTGAAAATATCCGGGGTGGCTAGTTCCACTACCGAGTAATGTGGGTCTAATTTTTTTGAGATTATGTTTATTTTCCACGAGTTGATGAAAGTACTCACGTTGTTAGTCGACTAGGAGTGTTCCACATGGGATGTTGTCTACGTATGCTGAAAAGATCCGGGGTGGCTATCTCCGCCACCGAGTAATAAGGGTCCAATTTTTTTGAGATTATGTTTATTTTCCACGAGTTGATGAAAGTACTCACGTTGTTAGTCGACTAGGAGTGTTCCACATGGGGTGTTGTCTACGTATGCTGAAAAGATCCGGGGTGGCTATCTCCGCCACCGAGTAATAAGGGTCCAATTTTTTTGAGATTATGTTTATTTTCCACGAGTTGATGAAAGTACTAACGATGTTAGTTGACTAGGTGTGTTCCACATGGGCTGTTGTCTACGTATACTGAAAAGATCCGGGGTGGCTATTTCAACTACCGAGTAAAGTGGGTGTAATTTTTTTAAGAATATGTTTATTTTCCACGAGTTGATGAAAGTACTAACGTTGTTAGTCGACTAGAAGTGTTCCACATGGGCTGTTGTCTACGTTTGCTGAAAAGATCCGGGGTGGCTATCTCCGCTACCGAGTCATGAGGGTCTAATTTTTTTTAGAATATGTTTATTTTCCACGAGTTGATGAAAGTACTAACGTTGTTAGTTAGCTAGGAGTGTTCCACATGGGCTGTTCTCTACGTATACTGAAAAAATCCGGGGTGGCTAGTTCCACTACCGAGTAATGTGGGTCTAATTTTTTTGAGATTATGTTTATTTTCTACGAGTTGATGAAAGTACTCACGTTGTTAGTCGACTAGGAGTGTTCCACATGGGCTGTTGTCTACGTATACTGAAAAAATCCGGGGTGGCTAGTTCCACTACCGAGTAATGTGGGTCTAATTTTTTTGAGATTATGTTTATTTTCCACGAGTTGATGAAAGTACTCACGTTGTTAGTCGACTAGGAGTGTTCCACATGGGATGTTGTCTACGTATGCTGAAAAGATCCGGGGTGGCTATCTCCGCCACCGAGTAATAAGGGTCTAATTTTTTTGAGATTATGTTTATTTTCCACGAGTTGATGAAAGTACTAACGTTGTTAGTCGACTAGGAGTGTTCCACATGGGCTGTTGTCTACGTATGCTTAAAAGATCCGGGGTGGCTATATCCACTACCGAGTAATGAGGGTCTAATTTTTCTTAGATTATGTTTATTTTCCACGAGTTGATGAAAGTACTAACGTTGATAGTTATCCAGGAGTGTTCCACATGGGCTGCTGTCTACGTATGCCGAAAAAATCCGGGGTGGCTATCTCCGCTACCGAGTCATGAGGGTCTATTTTTTTTTAGAATATGATTATTTTCCACGAGTTGATGAAAGTACTCACGTTGTTAGTCGACTAGGAGTATTCCACATGGGCTGTTGTCTACGTATGCCTAAAAGATCCGGGGTGGCTATCTCCGCCACCGAGTAATAAGGGTCCAATTTTTTTGAGATTATGTTTATTTTCCACGAGTTGATGAAAGTACTAACGATGTTAGTCGACTAGGAGTGTTCCACATGGGCTGTTGTCTACGTATACTGAAAAGATCCGGGGTGGCTATCTCCGCTACCGAGTCATGAGGGTCTAATTTTTGTTAGAATATGTTTATTTTCCACGAGTTGATGAAAGTACTAACGTTGTTAGTTAGCTAGGAGTGTTCCACATGGGCTGTTGTCTACGTATACTGAAAAAATCCGGGGTGGCTAGTTCCACTACCGAGTAATATGGGTCTAATTTTTTTGAGATTATGTTTATTTTCCACGAGTTGATGAAAGTACTCACGTTGTTAGTCGACTAGGAGTGTTCCACATGGGCTGTTGTCTACGTTTGCTAAAAAGATCCGGGGTGGCTATCTCCGCTACCGAGTCATGAGGGTCTAATTTTTTTTAGAATATGTTTATTTTCCACGAGTTGATGAAAGTACTAACGTTGTTAGTAAGCTAGGAGTGTTCCACATGGGCTGTTGTCTACGTATACTGAAAAGATCCGGGGTTTCTAGTTCCACTACCGAGTAATGTGGGTCTAATTTTTTTGAGATTATGTTTATTTTCCACGAGTTGATGAAAGTACTCACGTTGTTAGTCGACTAGGAGTGTTCCACATGGGCTGCTGTCTACGTATGCCGAAAAAATCCGGGGTGGCTATCTCCGCTACCGAGTCATGAGGGTCCATTTTTTTTTAGAATATGATTATTTTCCACGAGTTTTGATGAAAGTACTCACGTTGTTAGTCGACTAGGAGTGTTCCACATGGGCTGCTGTCTACGTATGCCGAAAAAATCCGGGGTGGCTATCTCCGCTACCGAGTCATGAGGGTCTATTTTTTTTTAGAATATGATTATTTTCCACGAGTTGATGAAAGTACTAACGTTGTTAGTTAGCTAGGAGTGTTCCACATGGGCTGTTGTCTACGTATACTGAAAATATCCGGGGTGGCTAGTTCCACTACCGAGTAATGTGGGTCTAATTTTTTTGAGATTATGTTTATTTTCCACGAGTTGATGAAAGTACTCACGTTGTTAGTCAACTAGGAGTGTTCCACATGGGCTGTTGTCTACGTATGCCTAAAAGATCCGGGGTGGCTATCTCCGCCACCGAGTAATAAGGGTCTAATTTTTTTTAGAATATGTTTATTTTCCACGAGTTGATGAAAGTACTAACGTTGTTAGTTAGCTAGGAGTGTTCCACATGGGCTGTTGTCTTCGTATACTGAAAAGATCCGGGGTGGCTAGTTCCACTACCGAGTAATGTGGGTCTAATTTTTTGGAGATTATGTTTATTTTCCACGAGTTGATGAAAGTACTCACGTTGTTAGTCGACTAGGAGTGTTCCACATGGGATGTTGTCTACGTATGCTGAAAAGATCCGGGGTGGCTATCTCCGCCACCGAGTAATAAGGGTCTAATTTTTTTGAGATTATGTTTATTTTCCACGAGTTGATGAAAGTACTAACGTTGTTAGTCGACTAGAAGTGTTCCACATGGGCTGTTGTCTACGTTTGCTGAAAAGATCCGGGGTGGCTATCTCCGCTACCGAGTCATGAGGGTCTAATTTTTTTTAGAATATGTTTATTTTCCACGAGTTGATGAAAGTACTAACGTTGTTAGTTAGCTAGGAGTGTTCCACATGGGCTGTTGTCTACGTATACTGAAAATATCCGGGGTGGCTAGTTCCACTACCGAGTAATGTGGGTCTAATTTTTTTGAGATTATGTTTATTTTCCACGAGTTGATGAAAGTACTCACGTTGTTAGTCGACTAGGAGTGTTCCACATGGGATGTTGTCTACGTATGCTGAAAAGATCCGGGGTGGCTATCTCCGCCACCGAGTAATAAGGGTCCAATTTTTTTGAGATTATGTTTATTTTCCACGAGTTGATGAAAGTACTCACGTTGTTAGTCGACTAGGAGTGTTCCACATGGGGTGTTGTCTACGTATGCTGAAAAGATCCGGGGTGGCTATCTCCGCCACCGAGTAATAAGGGTCCAATTTTTTTGAGATTATGTTTATTTTCCACGAGTTGATGAAAGTACTAACGATGTTAGTTGACTAGGTGTGTTCCACATGGGCTGTTGTCTACGTATACTGAAAAGATCCGGGGTGGCTATTTCAACTACCGAGTAAAGTGGGTGTAATTTTTTTAAGAATATGTTTATTTTCCACGAGTTGATGAAAGTACTAACGTTGTTAGTCGACTAGAAGTGTTCCACATGGGCTGTTGTCTACGTTTGCTGAAAAGATCCGGGGTGGCTATCTCCGCTACCGAGTCATGAGGGTCTAATTTTTTTTAGAATATGTTTATTTTCCACGAGTTGATGAAAGTACTAACGTTGTTAGTTAGCTAGGAGTGTTCCACATGGGCTGTTGTCTACGTATACTGAAAAAATCCGGGGTGGCTAGTTCCACTACCGAGTAATGTGGGTCTAATTTTTTTGAGATTATGTTTATTTTCTACGAGTTGATGAAAGTACTCACGTTGTTAGTCGACTAGGAGTGTTCCACATGGGCTGTTGTCTACGTATACTGAAAAAATCCGGGGTGGCTAGTTCCACTACCGAGTAATGTGGGTCTAATTTTTTTGAGATTATGTTTATTTTCCACGAGTTGATGAAAGTACTCACGTTGATAGTTATCCAGGAGTGTTCCACATGGGCTGCTGTCTACGTATGCCGAAAAAATCCGGGGTGGCTATCTCCGCTACCGAGTCATGAGGGTCTATTTTTTTTTAGAATATGATTATTTTCCACGAGTTGATGAAAGTACTCACGTTGTTAGTCAACTAGGAGTGTTCCACATGGGCTGTTGTCTACGTATGCCTAAAAGATCCGGGGTGGCTATCTCCGCCACCGAGTAATGTGGGTCTAATTTTTTTGAGATTATGTTTATTTTCCACGAGTTGATGAAAGTACTCACGTTGTTAGTCGACTAGGAGTGTTCCACATGGGATGTTGTCTACGTATGCTGAAAAGATCCGGGGTGGCTATCTCCGCTACCGAGTAATAAGGGTCTAATTTTTTTTAGAATATGTTTATTTTCCACTAGTTGATGAAAGTACTAACGTTGTTAGTCGACTAGGAGTGTTCCACATGGGCTGTTGTCTACGTATACTGAAAATATCCGGGGTGGCTATTACCACTACTGAATTATCGGGCTTGACTCTAATGAATTTCATCAAATGCACGTTTAAAGATTTTTTCCAAGACATGAGATAGGTATTTCATGTATCAGTTTTTTTCCAAATGGACTGTTTTATGCGTGTGCTAAATATAATAATATTCGGTGTTACTTAATTAATGAGCTAATTTTTGGTATACGTTGATGATTTAATATTATCAGTGTCAGTCACTACTTGGTTCTGCTGCCGTAGAAATAGCTTTCCTGAAGTATGAAGTTGAGTAAAGTTATATTACCTATTGAAATTTTGAGTAATTTAATTGTTTTATTTTTTTCTCTCGTTACGGTGAGAGTTCTAACGAAAAGTTTTGCAGAACTATCGAGTACTAACGATAACACCTCGCCTGTGTATTTTGTTGATTGTGAATTGCATATGGGGCGGCAGGTGTGAAGTTAGCCACCCCATTTCAATTATTTTTTTAAAAATTCTGTTTTAGAGTACTAACGATAATATTTTGGAACAATCGAGTACTAACGATTGTCTGTCGATTGGCGAAAAAAAAAGTCGAAAAAGTCGTTTTGGGCCGGGAGTGTGAAGTTGGCCGGCCCCAAAAAGTTTTTTAAAAATAATCGAATTGCGTAAGAGTACTAACGAAAAGTTACACAGAACTTAAAAGTACTTACCGAGTACTTTCGACCTGCATAGGTGAATTGCGGGCAACGGCTTTGGGGCCGGTCAACTTCACACAAGTTGAAACACCTCTCTAATCTGTGAGATAAAATTAAATAGATAATTTCGACAAAACCCGATGGAGAAAGTATCAAGTTTCTAAGAGAAACATTTCATAAAGTCGCATTAACTGAATGGGCTCTTAAAGCTAATGATAGAGTCCATTAATTCTTCGAATGACCTTTTCGCCGATCGCACCGGGGTTAAGGGATGTATGCGGAAATTAAAATTTTAATGCGAATCTGGAAATACGTCAATGGAGGATTTTGGTTTAATGGGCCATAAAGGCGTTTAAGTTTCAGTCAGAATTTAATTTCAAGGAATGCAGGATGAATTATACGATCCTTATTCCTCAATCTCCAATGGGCATCCAATAAAATATGAGCTTTTACATATAGATATAATAATGTTTTTAGATGTAATCTAGGGCAAATCTAGGCACTATTTTGGTTGAAAAGTCTGTCCCTAGGTAAAGCACCCATTCATTGTACAGGCTACCCGATTGTTAAGAGATTATAGTGACTTGTAAGGAAATACCCGTTTAAATTAAATACACATGCTGTATAATACATTAAAGTTGAAACAGAAGCTCCGAGTTTCACTTTTAATTTGTCAAAGTTTAAATAATCACCTTCTAAAATTTGTAAATATGTACTGAATTATCAAAGATACAAATGCAGATTATCATGGCTACAACTCGAAAAGAAAACACAATTGATTTTGTGCTAAGAGTGCTACGCGCGTAGCTATTTCGTAGCACCACTGATAGTAGCACGGTACATACTATATTCAGTTTAAATTATAAAAAAATAAATTAATATCGATTCAATCTCCTTGGATAGCTTACGCGTTATGAATTCCATAGAATCCGCATTGTACCTAAGAGTAAACAAGAAATCGATAATTTAACCTATATACCCGTACTACGAGTATAACAAGACGAGTATGTATAGATATTAAATACTAAATTATTAATATTAAATCCTCAAATATTTGAGAAAGGTGGTTATTATTCACCTGCTGTCTGAGTACCTACCCCAGAGGTTATCTTTAAATAGTTGAGTAGGCTCCCCAACTGAATTAATTTGACTTCGATGGCTATTTATTGAGCAGGTTTCGAAGTAAAGTTTAGCAATCAATCTTCAACTTACCTTATCTTTAGATACTTAAGTCCCATAGTGATGAATAACTATTTATATTCTGCTCTTTATATATAAGTTTCAACTGTGTACTTCAATATTATTATGTTCTGAAACTTACGAACTGTAAATGAGTAGAATAAATTATATTTATCAAGTTTTCAGAATAATGCAAACTAAGGTAATATAATAAGTTATCAACATTTTAGAATATATACCCAACTCATAATTCAATCTACAGTACTAAGTATTACATAAAATAGTTTGATCATCATATAACAATAACTTATAATAAGTACGTGTATCTGTATAGGTTAGATATTTTAGTATATTTGTCGTAGACAAATAGTGTAATGGAGCGTTTCACGAAGTGCGTAGGCATTACACGAAGCGGTGAAAAGTTAGACAGATAGTGTAATAGTCTATTTCTTTACTATTTGTCTAAGATTCTACTTCGTGGAATGCAGATCACCAGTTAGCACATAGTGTAATGGTATCGAATCACAATATGTTGGTGACTCTGAATCGTATTTTATGAAATGCCTTGCGACTGTAACTTGCGACTATGCGACTGTCTTTGTGACAATACAATACAATACAAATATACTTTATTGCACACCCAGGACATAAACAAAACATACAACATAAAGAGAGGTACAATACAATGTGCAGAAGGCGGCCTTATCGCTTTAAGCGATATCTTCCAGACAACCTTCAGGTGATGGAAAAATCACAAAAAGTTACTTTTGATTTTGCGACTTCGCGACTATGCAATACGCATAATCGCAAAACGCATTGTCGCAATCACAAGTCGCAAGACATTTCGTCTAGCCACTACACCACCGGGGTTCAATTACACTATCCGCGTAAAATGTGTTAGGCATTTCTCGAAGTGCGTTTTCGAGCTAGACACATAGTGTAATACAGAGAATTCGCCGTGGTCCAACTGCAATGATAATACTATTACGCTATGTGCTAACTAGAGATCTGCATTTCACGAAGTGGCTAAAAATCTTAGAATTTATTTAGAACTTGAAACGCGCAAATACGCTATGTGTCTACGACATATTATGCTATGGTTAACAATTAATGGTTCACCCCAACTTGGGTCCGTTATTCATTTAATTTTTTTCAACAAACAATTTTTGAGTGAACATAATTGGATATAGGGATAAATAAATCAATTAAATTATTCCAGCGAACGCGTCCTGTAATGGCGTTGGATGTCGGTGCATTTAGAACCAAACATAAAAGATCTCTGCTTAACCCTTTGAGACATTACAGTTTAATATTAGGATCAGAGGTCTAGTGAGAATGGTGCGCCGTCGCTGAAAATAATATTATCGTGAAGAATTTAGGTATAAATCCAAATCTAATTAGAAAATTCCAGTTTCATTTCAATTTCGTAGAACAAGGAGATTAACAAATAAGTAGATTCGTCATTTTTATTTCTAATCTTTGTTACCTACATAAAAATGCATGCTACTTCTTTAGAATTGCCTGTTGACATAAAAGAAGAAACTACTATTGTTTTTTATTAATAAAATGGCGTTTTACATATAGTGGTCAGTAATTTAAAGCTTGGTTTTATATAAATAATTACATTACAATCACAAATTATGATGTCCTAATTTATTGTCTCTAAGTAGGGTGGGAGTGCCAACAGTGAACAATGTGGATACAGTGAATCACTTACCTTATTCGAGATATAATATATTTATTACGACTAGACTACATGCCACTTAAATTATACATTACAGGCCAATCCAAAAATATTCGAATGGCGTTTGAAAGGAAAACATCTCGAAGATTGCTATACACGTATACTCTACTGTGTGTTTGTGCAACCTATCTGAAACACTCGTGTTTTTACTGTTTGTTTTGTTTGATATTTGATTACCTTTATGTATGAGGCATTATTACTGCTACTGCCACTTTTTGAAATAAGTAATTTTAACGAATATAATATTTATAAAAATTTATTGATGCAGACAGTATCTTTTAAATTTTCTCTGATTTCCCTGGCTCCATATATCACTGATCACCTTGTCGTGTACCGAAGCCTCTAAATCACAGATTTAAAAATAGTCAGAGATAAAATAAATTATTACTGAAATCCTAAGTCCATTAAACAGGTATTTGATATGAGCACTAGCGAGCCTCAAAACCCTGAATATGTCATGGACGTGAGGCCGCGTGGAGAGTCGTTTATCAGAGTCGGTCGAGTAGGGCGCGTAATTAAACGTTACACACTTTACACACGGATGGAAAGGCAGACGAACTCTACCATAGACAATCTCACAACTTTTTGTTGCTCGAAAAGGCGTGTAAGGGCGCTATCTACAATGTCCCTCCAATATGACTCGGCAAGACAACTTTTTAACGTCGGTGGCCTAGTGGCTAGTACGCCCGACTCCCATGCGGGAGGTCCGGGTTCAAAACCATGCAATGCCCCGTGTACTAATGAGCTTTTCGGATTTTTGCGAGTACTTACGTACATTTACCGACTGCTCTAACGGTGAAGGAAAACATCGTGAGGAAACCTGCATGTCTGAGGATATTAAAAGTTTCCGAAAGTGTATGAAATCCACCAAATCAGCACTGGGCCCGCTCGGTGGATCATGGCCCGTACTCCCCTTGTCCAAGGGGAGGCCTGTTCTCCCAACAGTGGGGACATGATTAGGCTGGTGATGATGAAGACAACTTTTTAAATCTTAAAGTCTTTCCTTCCCCTTTTCTTTATTGTTTATAAGATGGAAAAAATCGTTAAGCAACACATACACGTAGCATAATAGAATATACCCTATTCAAAGGCCAATAAATGATCAATCTATATAATCATAACTACTCATAGGAGGAAATAATGACATGACATAACCAAGCTGGCAAATCTAGCAGGTTCAACATGCAAAAGTCGGCGCTACGGATGTATTTTGACGCTGATACATTTGTTTGTCTATGTGATTGAACAAGATAGAACTAACTTCGAATTCAATATTTACATGTCGATCGCTGTGAGAATCGTCCTCTTCAGAATACAAGTCAGATGTTTTTGGACCTTCCCTCCCCAGGATTCGACATCGGATAGCTTTGCATAGAAAATCATTGAACTACAAGGTTTTTCAATCAAACTTTTCGTCGGCATTTACCTAGCTACTTACATACGAGTACCCTACTACAATACTACTATTACTAATATTATAATTATGAAGAGCTCGTAGCCTAGTTGCGAGCACGGTTCGAAAGTGATCGTGCAGGTTTAGCGACGTTGGCGCGGTCGGTACCTGGATGGGTGACCGCTAGTGGCATATTTCATCTGAGCTCCTCCGTGCCTCGGAGAGCACGTTAAGCAGCCATTTACCTAGCTACTTATAGGTACATTTGATTTTGAGCATATTTAAGCTTGCTAGCCAGATTGTACGTGTTTCAAACGTAAGCCAGAACAAACCGCCTGCTTTAGACAAGTGAAATGAAATGGATAGGAACGAAGTCGCATGAAATGTCGCTTAGAGTGTCGACTGTCGCGTAGAGCTAGGATTACCCTGTCTAAACTCTAAACCTCAGTACTCTAGCTAGAGCTAGATAGCGAGAAACGAAGTCTAAAATTCGGTTAAAATTACGTTTTATTATCTGACTGGCTAGACTTTTCTTTACAATTTATGTAGAGATAATGTGGATAACGTAGAGTATCACTTATTATTTATTTATGTTTTTAAATTTATTTTACACATATACATAAAATAGACAGTCCACAGAAATGGTACCCCATTTGTAGTGTGGGCCGATCGACTGAGTTCTGAGTTCTTGAGTTCTATCAAGAGTCAAATGAAGAACTCAAAATACTTATTCTACGTAGTCACATGGTAGCCCTATCGTTAATAACAGGATCACAATCAGAAGGGATAATGCATATGAAACAAGCTGAATTGCGTATCATCATCATCAGCCTATTAATGTCCCCAATGTTGGGGCACAGGCCAGGCCCTTGCACAAGGGGGTATGGGCCATGATCCACCGAGCGGGACCAGTGCTGATTGGTGGAAATCACACGCCTTTGCGAATTGCGTATGTGCATGTACAATTAAGTAAAGGACTTTAGGAACTTTAATAGATTCAGCTTCAAGATAATACATCGGAAAAGCACGATTTATAATACCTAGCTAGTTATATTTAATTTTCAGTCTGACTTGAAATAATAGAAGCGCTGTAGTTGGCAAAGTAATAAAATAATTTGATTTTATCTTCATACTCCAGAAGATTGTTGCTGAAACAAGATTAAAATTTTATTTCAGTTTAATCTTATAGAAGTAAAACAGCTTGCTATTTTAAGGCACAATATAAACTGAAGATCAAAATGTGATTTCGCTAGAAGTGGTCAACAGTAGAAGGTATAGTAAGTTATCTGATTAGTTAGATTGACTTAGGTGTGCATTTGTACGTTGATGACATCGTTATATTAAGATGAAATTGATTGAAATATGTATTTACATAAAATTAGACTCAATATTCAATAAAAGATTAAAATTATATCTTCTTAACAAATGTTTATATTCACTGCAGGAGTTTTTTGATGATAAAAACAATACCTAACTATAAAATCAATTAAAACTTATAATCACATTTAATTTAATTTATCCCGTTAGCATTTATTAATATTACAATGTATTATAATTTCTTATTTATATTGCGGTACTCTACTCAGAGTTACATGTATGAACATATAATAAAAAAAATTAAGACCAATTGTTACACATGAAAGCAATAATTGGTATGAGTATAATGTTATTTAGTTATTATATCAGGAGCTTGCTGCAATAGCCAACAATCTTACTTATAGGTAGGCCTTAATATCCAGAACAATTTAGATCTATCTAAATTGTAGATCTATCTAAATTGTTCAGGACATGTAGGTACCAAATTATTATTATTTTTAATCTCAGTTTAGAGTCTTTGGTACACGACAAGGTGACCATGTCAGCCTCGTTATGGTCACTAAGAAAAGGGAAGGGAAGCTCAAGTATTTTTAGAGTCAGCTCTCACTTTGAAAGCCAACTTAGCAAATAACAGTAAGTGTTTCATGTTATCAGATAAGGGCTGCCTCAAAATAATTTTGAGCTTCCCATTTTGGAGCCTATTAAGGCCAAATTTCTTCCTCTCAATTTTCACCAGGTCACACTCCATTAGGAGGTGAGTGAGGTCCAATTAATTAATTACTAAATAACAGACTTAGGCGATCATTTAATTGAAATTAATCGTTCCTTCTTCTTCATCCTTTTTAATCTTTGGCTTCCAACTGCAGAATATTATCGGATTTTACGATTTAGCCACTATTAAGTATTTAAGCAGCGAATTCTTATAATTTATAGTTCAAATGTACAAAGTAACAGTCCAAGCATGCATTGCATTCCTGTAATGGCGGACCTGTTATTCCCAGGTTGGAAAAAAACAGTAGTTATATATGCCAAAGACAAATTTTATGTAAAATCAGTCAACAGGCGTTGTCAAATTCATTGAGACATTTTAACACTTTTATGGATTACTTTTGGCAAAAATCCCGACCGTCATGAAGCTGGCGAATTCTCCAATATTGCATTGTATAATTACAACAAACCAGTGACGAGAATTTCACTTAAAGAATTCCACATATAATTCACACATTCTGATACTTGTTAGATAAAAGCCTTTTAACCAACAAAATTATCAGTAAACCATCTGCCGAAAAAATCAAATGAAAACCGCAGCGTCACAGCCATTGTGGCCAAAAAAAAACTCCAATCGTTCCTTCTAGTTATCTTTTAAATCAGTGTTAATAGAAAAGGTACGGTCGTCTAGACGTCTTTACGTTACAGAGGATGTCTTTTAGTGAATTAAATGTACAATTGGTGGCAGAAATGTATTGGGTTTCCTAGACTTCGAACATTTCAATTTCATTAAGTTACGTCGCGCAGTGCTCCTCTTACCCAGAGAGAAAAATATACTTAGTAAATAAAGGTAGTAAATACGAATATATCCTACTTGCTCATTGATAGACGATACTTTAGATATAGCCTTACTTTCATACTGCTTATACCTTTCTTTACTTACCTTACCTCCTTACTTTTCTTTCTCTACCTGTACAGTTTTTTAATTGTTGTTTGTTATAACATAGTGAAGTCTTTTTTTTTAATATACAAATGAAATTGTCAAATCGGGCTGTTTTTTGTTCTGAATTGGTATCCGGTTATGTTTCATCTATTAGTTAATATTCTTGTCAATCTTGTGACTTAACCTAGTGTTCTGAAAGTTCCTTCAGGTTCAATAATTGGGTATGAGTACTTATTATTCTTGATAAGACTCTAATAATATAATGAATAAAATACAGTAAAAACCTGTGAAAAAGTATATTATTTAAGTCTAATCATGTACTACAAGTTTCACCAAGTACCAACAACCGCAAGTATTAACCACTTATTATTCTGTTAATGTAAAATTCTGTTGTTTAATTCCACACAACTATTAGTATCTCTCTGTCCGCTGAACTACCAACGGTCTATTTACCGATGAGCTGTGAAGTCGAAAGAGGTTCACGTGACGTTTTCAACCACACAGCTGTTTACGCCTCAATGGCCCCGAGTTTTGTTGTTCACCATACTCACACAGAATACCTCTCGAGAAACTATGTGATCATGTCACGACATGTTCACACGATGTTTCACAGAAACCCGTACCCTTTAACCAGCGAGCCGACATAAAGGGTCCTGCGGGACTTTGTGAATGATCGATGCCAAAGATTACTTTGTGACTGATAATGTACTCGTCTTTGGGCTAAGCAGGTTAGCCTGCGGCTGTCACACTGAACGGTCATGTGGAAGGAAGTGTAAAGATACAAAGGTGGTACGCACGTGTAATTTAGGTGAAAAGTGTTTATATAGAGCATAGAAAAATAGAGCAATCCTTTTGAGTAGGAATAGACACCATAGGGTATATACCTATTTCCTACTTCTCCGTACCCAACACATTTGTTGTTCGTGCACTTTGTTGTTAACTAAGTTACACACCCACTAGTTATAAATAAAGTCAGTTGGCGTTATAACCCAGCTCAATGGGACGTGGCGCTAATAACGGCTTGTTTACTCAGTCCAGACCCAGCACTCAATAGTCATATTTGTTATTTCTGCACCATGTTTTCGGCTTACTTACATTATGTCATTTAAAATAGAGATTTGGCGTAAGAACCCAGCCCAGTGCAGCGGGCGTGGCGCTGGTAGCAGCTACTTGTTAATGCGTGTGTTGTCGGCTTATTTACAGCAGACATTAGACCATATATAAATAGAGTAAATTGGCGTTAGAACCCAGCCCAGTGCAGCAGGTGTGGCGCTAATAGCGGCTTGTCAGTCCAGAGTCCAGACTACTCCAGACTCAGCAATCAATAGTCGCATTTGTTGTTTCTGCAGTGTGTTGTCGGCTTATTTACAGCAGACATTAGACCAGTTATAAATAGAGTAAGTTGGCGTTAGAACCAAGCCCAGTGCAGCGGGTGTGGCGCTAATAGCGGCTTGTCAGTCCAGAGTCCAGACTACTCCAGACTCAGCAATCAATAGTCGCATTTGTTGTTTCTGCGGTGTGTTGTCGGATTATTTACCGCAGACATTAGACCAGTTATAAATAGAGTGAGTTGGCGTTAGAACCCAGCCCAGTGCAGCGGGCGTGGCGCTGATAGCGGCTTGTTTACTCAGTCCGGACCCAGCACTAATGCATCACTTCCTTATCTGTTTGCTGCAGTGCGCCGCGGCGGGCGCTCCTGACGGTGGGCAATTACCGTGTTTGCTGATATTTTTCTTGAAATTTTATCAGGTCTGTTATATAAATCGCTTGTTTTATTGCCCTCGATTAGCAAGCAGCGTTCTACATAAATAAAATACCAATAAGTTTCTGCAGAATCCTGAGCAACGGAATTTGTAAGGCATGTCTCTTGTATTAAGATTCAGTCACTTCTTTTTCTAGTATTTTCATATCGAAAGAGCTTGGGATCACTAAACTTTGTGGAAGGTAAATAATGAGTTTATAACAAAAGTTAACTTCGCAGACTACGCAAATTCTATCCTAGTAAAAAATAGTACGATTTTCATTAAATTTTAAACTTCTACCCAAAATTTCTTATTAAAAACAAGTACAAGAAATCTTCCACGCAACGTAGCAGCGAGACGAAATCAAAACTTTGATAAAGTAATATCACGCTGTATAAAATAATTATGTAATACCTACCCGATTTTATATATTACAGTCTTCGGACAATTAAACCCGGGATACTCGTACTACACTTCCAACAAAATCATCCATGGTATAGCACAGGGTACAGGGCAAAGGACCTGTTTGCTGAAAATTAAGAGGTGACTGGAGGACCCGAATTCCGACATAATTATTCGCACAAAACGCCGCCTAATTGCATGCCCTGTTGGCGACACTTCCGCACGTGACGGGCTGTTCTACACTTGTGGCTCAGTGCAAGGAGTCTGCACTTAGCGAGTTGTTTTTGACAGATAACCCTGTCTCCCTATTCAGAACGGCCGGTACCGCAACGGCGGCGGGTGTCGAAACAATTGCAATCGGCTAACTGTAAACTCATACGGGGTTCCCTGCCCAAAAGTGTAGACACGATCAGAATCGTGCTTCGAGGTTTTTAAATCCCGTCATAAGTTTGACGCTTGGTATGTCTGTAAGTAATATCTCATCAACCGATGGTCAGATTTTGATACGAATGAATGAATGAAAACTTTATTTCAGGCAACTAAGCCCATAGACATATTATACCTTATAGACTAACATACGTAAGTATTATATAATATACAATAAAAATAAAAACACGCGGTGCCTGTATCTCGTAGCTTTCTTTGAAATCGACGTTTTAATTTAGTTGGATTATTACTTTGTCGAAATTATTTCACTGGTTGCAAAGATTTTGAACTATCTTTTTAGTCTATGTATTATGGAATGGTAAAAGTAGCTATTACTCGATCTGTCTGTGGGTTCATATCATTATCTCACCATCAACTGTTCGTTCGATTTTGATTTGATTCGTTTTATAAAAGTATTTTGTAGAGAATGTTTATAGCCATGTCAACAAAGTTCAGTGGTTTCCTATATATTGGACTAGATTTGAAATTTAATAACATTAGTTAGAATACTATTCTGAAATCTGGAACCGTGACGATCTGATGATGACCAGCATGATATGTTCTTTACTTACTAGTGCATCTTAATAAAGACACGTCGGGTGAAAATTTTAGCTTGTGACTTGGACCCTCAAGCTTTCACGTTCAAGTTTATGAGGCATTATGGAACAACGCTCCGGCGGGACAATGTCGCGAAACAATTATGCGATAGTTCTGACACTTCCATACTTTGGGAAATGTTGTCTGTTGTAAAACAATACTGAGTTGCGTACAAATGAGTTATTTCCTCGTTCACTGAAAAAAAAAGATTGTTTAATTTAAACAAGCACTTGTTTCAATATGAGCCTACCAAATAGGCTTGTTCACTTCAACTAAGATCTTGTCCTGTGTCTGTGTCCAACTGAATAAAGTTACTTTATATGCTCAGAATTAACCAATCTGTTTTTCAGTGTTCCCATTCTTTGGTGATCATAATGTTTTGCACAAACTGTATAAATTAAAGAGCAAAGGCAATTAGAAAGTTATGTTATTCCATAAAATTTGATATCCAAAACAGTATAATAGGTACTTATTTCTAATTCATTAGGTGTCCAATATTTTGAATACATTTGAAATAATAGATTTGCAATCAGATATTAGTTATACTTTTAATAAAATTGTTTTGCACAAAGCCTCAAATAGATTCTCGATTTAATTTCTTTTGGTGTGCATAATTAGGTGTGCAAATAGTATTTTTGTTAGGACACTGGTATAACTTGTTCTAAAAAACGGCGATTATTTACTGCTTAAAACATTAAAAGAATGTTTTGATTGTTCTGAACAATGGAATAAATAAACTAATTAGAATAAAATATTATTTATGTAACACCTGCTCGCTAATTTTGCCTTCTACTTATCTGTTAACTGTACGTTTTATTTTCGGAATTCATTTTTTATTTTATTTTCTCTTACAGGTGTTAGGTACATATCGTGTGTATCACATGTATTAAATTCCAAATTAACAATTAAAGGCCGATTCAACCCGTATTTCACAACCGTCGCCTGATGGTTTGGGTTGCGATCGGTGAGACAATTTCACCCTTAGCGCACTTGGTACACAATGCACTAAGAATAAAATTAAAATCTATTTCTATCTGTTGAAACAGTGGTAAGTATTCGTCCTGTTTTATGTTTACCAGCTATTGTAATAGGCGATGACCCCTTTCTCTATAATCGGGAATTGTTTCTTTCTAGCACTCCTTGTAAACAATCCGGTGTATCATTGTGGTTTGTTCTACTTTTGTCCCCGTTAAGGTTAATTTACGCTTAGCTACATCTTGCAAACAACCTTGTGATTCCGTTATCTAGTTTCATGATATCATTATCGCGTTTATTGACTTGCTCTACTCAGGACCGCCACAAGCGGGCGTGCAAGGCGTGCGCCGCACGCGGGCGGCACGTCCAGGGAGGCGGCAAATACAGCGATCTTATCATATTCCAATAAATCTTTTTTCATGCATTACTACCGTCCGCCCTAACCCTCTAAATCTAACCTACTCCCTCCTATACTCCTACTCCCTCACTCCGCTTTCGCTCCAAAAGAAGCCTCTTTTGGAGCGAAAGCGGAGTGAGTTTTGCCGCCCCCCATACCCATGGGGGGCGGCAAATTAGGTTTTTGCACGCGGGCGCTCAGATGGCTATCAGCAGGCCAAGCTATACTTTTTGTAGACAGGTTTTATTCAGTTATATTCTGCTCATTAATTTCTAGTAAACTATGAACTATAATTAATGATAATACAAAATTTAAATAAAAATTTAATATTAGTGGTTTGCAATAATTATATAATTGTATAATACAGGTAAAATAGTTTAATCCTTTGTTGCCTACATACTATCTTTAAGACCAAAAGTGACATATCCCATGGTCCAACCGCCAAGAGTCCAAGTGGCATCCTCCATCGCGTGGAGTATGGGACTCGTTTATTGCCGCGAGGACGTCGTAACTCTCCGTGATGGATTAGCGCTTTTCCGGCTTTTCAGCGGACCCCTAAATGGCCGGCGGAACCACCGCGACGGCCATACGTCTCGCAAGGCTGGTGAGGCATTACGGTAATTGTAACTTGTGTTGTGCTAATGTGTCTTTTGTTTTACAGGAAGTCGGTTGGTATTGTAACATTCATAGGTGAAGCTGAGATCTGATGGTGGAAAGTCACTTCTCTATCGTGAATTCAGATGTTTGGTACCAGGTAACGTGTCTTGATTTGTCGGGTCGTTCCCCGTGGTACTAGAATTATTTTTGAAAGGAAAATGTTGAAATTGGAACCCACCGTCAGTTCCAACTCCAAGACTCGAATATAGGCTAACGGATTTTCAGTTTCAAGACTAATACTACTTACTTACTTTACTTCAGTATTTCCTTTTCTATCTCATGTTTGTTGTTTTATATTTATGCAATAAAGTGTATTTTACTTTACTTAACTACTACGAAACAAACTTTAAAGTACCTATAAGAATGTTCTTAATGCATTTCGAAATCAGGGATTACGTAATTTAATTAAACGTCTCTATATACATATAACGTAGGTGGATATTGACCACTTCCAAAAAGGATGGTATAAGGACGCCGAGGATAGGGAAAAATGGAAAGGAGGAGGGGAGGCCTTTGCCCAGCAGTGGGACAGCCTATAGGATATTAAAAATAAATAAAAAATATATATAACAGAAAATACTATTCCTGTTAAGTATGAACATTTATCTGAATGTCTATAATATTTTAAAGTTATGTTTTAAATGTAAAATCTCATGTGTGTAAATATTTAAATATTCATTGTATAAGTTTTAATAGGAATGTAGCCTCGTAAACGTTGTAGGTACTTTATATTTTAGTATACCATGACTGTGTTACTGGTACTACTAATTATTATCTGTTTTATGTTAAATAAAGAAATTTCAAAATCAATCAAACAATTAAACGTCTCAGATATTTGTACCTGCGTAAATACCTACTATTGATCATGATACGCCGAGACTAAATAATGCGTCATCATAGGTAACTAGGTAATTCATCACACATCATAATTACTTACTTACTCCGCTGGCGCAGCGACCCGAAGTGGATCTTGGCCTCCGATACCAAAGAGCGCCATCGCTCTCTCTCGTGCACAGTCTCGAGCCAGTCAGTCGCCCGGAGCTCACGCAGATCCTTCTCCACTTCATCGCGCCATACCGCTGGAGCGATGAAGTGGAGAAGGATCATACATCATAGGTAATTAATTAGGCAGTAGGTACCGTACTAATTGTTCCCCCTTCCATAAGCCAAATATTTCGTAGAAGCTTGATTTATTGAACAATTTAGTTACTCTGGTTTACGATTTTCAAACCACTCTGAGGGGAGGTAACGATTTTAATACAATTAAATCTGTGTACGTAACGTAGGTACTCGAAATAATTTAGATATTCCTAAGGGGTTCACAAAGGAGCATAATTAATAAATTGTTCGTATAAAATCATATTACAATGTTAAAATATTAATTAATATTGAGTATAGTATCGTGAGAGTTATATAATGGAAGAAAGAAAGATAGAGTTTATTTCTAATAGCGCACACATACAAACAATTAGGTACAGAAGATAAAAATAATATTAAACAAATATATTATAAAAATAAATAAACAAAATTAATTAAGTTTGATGTGAATTAAGGTGGTGTGCAGCACCGGAAAAAGGAGAAGCGTAGGAATTGATTTCTTTATTTTTAACCTTCTTTTTTTTTAAACCGAAGCATAGAAAACTAAAATTTAAACAAAAAACTTCCATTTTAAGACCGAACAGAACAAATAAAATACTTACTTACTTACTCCGCTGGCGCAGCGACCCGAAGTGGAACAAATAAAACTTACTACTCTACTACTTACTTACTCCGCTGGCGCAGCAACCCGAAGTGGAACAAATAAAATAATACACAGTAATTACTAAAAGTCATAATATCTTTAACAAGTTAACTTTTTCCGACGTCAATAAATTAGCGATATTGTTAAAAATTTAATCAAACTCAGGGGCTTAAATTCTTAACGACGTAAATGAAATTACGTCCGTTTCTTATCTTTTAAAAGTTTCCCTCTGGCTGGAATTTAATATAGGCTCGGAAGTTACTATCTGAAATCCAGCCCCGATGGGGTTAGGTGTGAATTAATTTCCATGTTTAAATTTATGTGTGTTGGTGTAAAGTTGCGAACAGAGATACCATAAGATTAGTCTACCTAATAATGTGGAACACTTCTCCAGGGATTATACGAGTATTGTTAGACGGTTAGGCTTCGGGTACTAACTTACCTATTACGAGTATACTCGTAAGTAACTGACAATGTCTTTCGCAAAAGTTCACATGCTGAGCATTGTCTTTTTAAAATTGTGTTTGTAATAGTTATAGGATCTCGAAACGAAACACACCGGTAGACGTGTTAAAACCAACTGAATTTATTGAGAATTACCCTCTATTATATTATTAAGCAACCTACCTACATTATAGTTATTATTACTGTTTGTACACAAAGTACTACTACATATGACAGTGTTGTTTTTTTAATGTTAAGTTTTTTAAGTCTAATCATGTATGCAATGTTGAATAAATGTGTTTTCTTTCTTTCTTATTTGCTCAGTGTAAATTTTGTAATAGTTTGAAGGAGTTTTTTTCTCAGTGATCGGTTAGGTATAACGTTTTGTTATAAATACTTAGACATATTTTTCAGGAACAAGATGTCGTGAGGTTTAGGTATTCTTACATACCATAGCCTACGGATTGATTTTCATTTCTGTCACACACCACACACATCTAATTATATGCTATGTACTGAACAAAATGATATGTATTTTATACAAAGGTAAATATCTCTGCTACGATATAAGGACTTTAACATTCGAAGCAGATGAAAAGATTGTCGATACTTACATTTATGACGAGCACAATCAAAACATTAGTATCGATACTTAAAAATAAAATAAAAATTGCTTGAGCATATTGCAATAAGATTTATGCTCCTATTGTTCTCACCCAAAGCACAGGAAAAGCCAACAATTTGTGCGTAACACAAAGCAGTCTCTAGTCGACGTGAGCGTCAGGAAATGGTTTGCTTCCGCTCATCACACCGGGCGGTCGCCACGCTACATTTAGCCTGAGCCTGTACAGTTTTTGAGGAAATATAGGTCATTTTGACACTTAATGAACGTTTCTATAGATACGAGTACATGAATTTTATAAAAGTAATTACGTACATACATAAAACACCAAAAAAAATGAAAAATATTATATCGAGAGCACGTGAGAACAGTGAGCGTCGGTGGCACAGTGGCTAGGACACCTGACTCCCATTCGGGAGTTCCGGGTTCGAACCGTGCAGTGCCATGTACCAATGAATTTTTTGTATTTTTTGAAGACTTACGTACATTTATCGACTGCTCTAACGGTGAAGGAAAACATCGTGAGGAAACCTGCACACTGAGATGAGCAGTGTGTAAAATGGGGTAGGCACAAAAGATCATCAAGGGTCGAAGTGCCGCTGGGGTTATTCCCGACCCCTTATCATTAGTTAAGAAATAAATAAGAATCTCGAGCAGTATTTCAAATGGGTAGTTTTACCATTCCATGGCTTGTTAGGTATTGTCAATTAAAACTCTGACGAATCAGTTTAATTATTATAAAGCAGGTACTCATTTTCTCAAAAACGATTTTAAAAGGATTTTGACCCCTAGTAGAATTATCAGAGGAATACACAAATTGGTCATGCTTTACCAAAAAATACTATAACAGCCTGATTTTTATCTCAACAAACCTCATCGATATATGCCAATTAAAATTTTAATGAGATATTATTTTCATAAATTGAAATGGCATCAATGACGTTTTAACTCATTAAAATGCAATGGTATTGTTTGACTGCGTACGCAGGGTTTCCGGTTCGATTAATTTATTGAAACAATAACCACGCGTGAATAGTCCGAAGTGTCAAACAGTGGTAATAGTATTGGAACTATTAGATAACAGGTTCGGACCTAGGAGGGGGCCCACGCTTTGAAGGCCCCAATAACTCTACACTCAAAGGCTAGGACTTCACGGGTTCAATTCCAGCTACGGTTCGGTTCGCTGGCTAATCACAAGGCGCTGATTTTAAGTGGGGAAGGCAAGCGCATGTTACTGGTTCTAGCGAACCGAACTATGGCTGGAACCAGACCCGTGAAGTCCTAGTCAAAGCCCACTCAAACAGAGACAATTCAATACTAAGTAGATAATATGTAACTTTTATAAGTAAGTAAGTAAGGAGTAATTGTGTGTAAGTGAGTGTACACAGCCTCAAGTTTGAGATATGTTAGTAAAATTAGGAGTCCTAAAGGAACTCCTAATTTAGGACCCACGTTTAGAATAATATTCACTAATTTTAAATAGGTTTTTTTAATTAAAGTTGTTAATGTCGGAGTACCTATAACAAAATGGACGACCTTATCTATTTTTTTAAATTGTTCTTACTCTATCGTCGTCCGAATGTGTACCCTTTTCAATGTAACAGGGCATCATCTCAGTACGCCACTGAGTACAATAGTACCTAAGTAAAAGTGATTAATTCAGACCCCTACCAATATCTTAGTGAGTTGATTAAATTCCTTCAGAGTTAGAACCGCTTGTAAACGTCGTAAAGTTTATATCGATTTAAGTCTATAATTCCATTGGCAACTTTGGAACCGCGAAAGGGCGGCGCCGAGTTATACCACATCTCATATTAACTACCTATATGGTAATGAAAGACCCTTTCGTGCTATATGTACTTACTTATTCATATAATTTTTTCATAAACAATCATAATTTGTGTTTGATTACAAAAAAATATACATGCCAAAAATAATAATTAATCTCTTTCAGTGTCTATCTTAGCTACATTATGAGTGTAAGAAGGTTATAAATTTTTTTAAAAAAAAACTGAGTCCAAGAGTTATTGTCAAAACAAATATAATACAATAAATTATAATCTGCTAAATAGACCTGCCGATTAACGAACGAGTCCCTGGCGACCGACTAGTGGCGGTATAACCACTCAAATTCTGGCTGGGTCAAAATACCAGAAGCACGGTGACGGGCAGCAGCGTCATCGGGGCAAGCGACCCGGCTACTTCGATCGCCAACCCGCAGGCCTAGCGTGGCGATTATGGCATTTCCTCCCATGGATAGCACAAAAAGAAAACGGCCCCCAGTTCCCGGTCGCCCCACTATTCCTGGTCACGGTAGCGACCATGGTAACGGTGGGGCAGGGGGTGCGAAGAATCCCCGGGCTACGGTAGGCTACCAAAACAATCTGGCACTGGCGACGTATAACGGACGAAGTCTACGGCTGGACGAGCACATTGCGCAGCTCGAAGTAGAGTTGGAGAAGATACGATGGCACGTTCTAGGGTTATGTGAGGTCCGAAGAGAGGGGGAGGACACATTAACCCTTGAATCGGGCCATCTACTCTACTTCCGAGAGGGCGACCAACTTTCCCAGGGGGGTGTCGGGTTTCTCGTCAATAGGTCCCTCATAGACAATGTTGTTGAGGTCTCCAGTGTGTCGACAAGGGTAGCGTATCTTGTCCTTAAGTTAACCGAGAGATATTCTCTCAAGGTTGTACAAGTTTACGCACCGACCTCGACACACTCGGACGATGAAGTGGAGGCTATGTATGAAGACATAGCCAAAGCCCTAAACAACACCTGTAAGGCACACTTCAATGTTGTCATGGGGGACTTCAACGCGAAAGTGGGAGTACGGACTTGCAGCGAATCGAGGGTTGGGCCATACGGCTTTGGCGGCAGAAACCACAGGGGGCAAATGCTTGTTAACTTCCTGGAGATGGAGGGCCTTTTCTTAATGAATTCTTTCTTTAAGAAGGGACCCCATAGGAAGTGGACTTGGCAAAGCCCCGATACTGTGACGAAAAATGAGATCGACTTCATTATGACGGATAAGAAGCACATATTCAGAGATGTCTCAGTGATCAACAGGTTCAAAACTGGTAGTGATCACCGACTCGTCCGAGGCACTCTGAATATTGACTTTCAGCTGGAGAGACGCCGTCTAATGAAGCCCACGCTCCGACCTACTCTGCACCAGGTCGTGGCAGGCTCCGACCGATTTCAGCTAGAACTGAAAAACCGATTCGATGCCTTGGAAACCACAAATAATGTTGACGAGTATCTCCAAAACGTGGTGAGGACTATTAGGGATGAAGGAGTAAGGTTTTGTCGGTTGCAGCGCACAGGCACGAAGTCGAAGCTCTCGGACGGGACTCTGGCACTTATGAGGGAAAGACGCGAAAACACACAAGCCACATCGTCAGAACAACGGGCACTCAATAAGAAAATAAGGAAGCTGACACGACGCGACCTCCGAAGCTTCAATACACGACTCATAAAAGAGGCGATAGAGCAGAATAGGGGGTCAAAAGTGTTCGTTCAGCTACTAGGGAGGAGCCACCTGACGAAGCTCAAAACTTCTAGTGGCAGGACCGTCACCTCCAAGCCAGAGATACTCGCCGAGATCGAAGACTTTTATGGCCGACTGTACGCTGCTCATGCTCCGCGGCCTGAACCGACAATCGAAGATCCTAGAGCCACGTTAACCCGACACTATACCGACGAACTGCCAGATTTTAGCCTAGACGAGCTCGGGCTGGCTCTCAAACAGCTTAAGAATGGAAAAGCCCCTGGTGAGGACGGTGTCAGTTCTGAGCTCCTTAAGGCAGGAGGAATCCCTGTACTGAGGGAACTTCAGAAGCTCTTCAACTCCGTCCTACACACTGGGAGAACTCCGGAGGCGTGGAACAGGAGCATTGTAGTTTTGTTCTTCAAAAAAGGAGACAAAACTCTGCTCAAAAACTACAGACCCATCTCGCTTCTGAGCCACGTATATAAGCTGTTTTCGAGAGTCATCACGAATCGTCTTGCGCGGAGATTAGACGACTTCCAACCTCCGGAACAGGCCGGATTTCGGGGGGGCTTTGGCACCATAGACCACATCCACACTGTGCGGCAGATTATACAAAAAACTGAAGAATATAATCAGCCCCTGTGTCTTGCATTTGTGGACTATGAGAAAGCCTTTGACTCCGTCGAAACCTGGGCTGTTCTGGAGTCCTTGCAGCGTTGCCAAGTCGACTGGCGATACATCGAAGTGTTGAGATGTCTGTATGACGCCGCGACGATGTCTGTCCAAGTACAGAACCAGCAAACAAGACCCATCCAATTGCGCAGAGGAGTAAGACAGGGAGATGTTATATCTCCGAAACTGTTTACGAACGCATTGGAGGATGTCTTTAAGACCCTGGACTGGAAAGGACACGGCATCAATATAAACGGCGAGTACATCTCACACTTACGTTTTGCCGATGATATAGTCGTAATGGCGGAGTCGCTGCAGGACCTTCAAGAAATGCTGGACAATCTCAATGCTGCTTCACGACGTGTCGGTCTCGGGATGAACTTGGACAAGACTAAGGTCATGTTCAATGACCATGTCGTTCCGGGACCGATTATCGTCGATGGTACGGCCCTCGAAGTTGTGCAACAATACGTCTACCTCGGGCAGACTGTGCAATTAGGTAGAAACAACTTCGAGAAGGAAGCCGACAGAAGAATTCAGCTGGGTTGGGCAGCATTTCGGAAGTTACGTCACATCTTCTCGTCGCCCATACCTCAATGTTTAAAGACAAGAGTCTTTAACCAGTGCGTCCTACCAGTAATGACCTACGGAGCCGAAACGTGGACACTGACGGTGCGACTGGTTCACAAATTGAAAGTTGCTCAGCGTGCTATGGAAAGAGCTATGCTCGGAGTATCACTGCTGGATCGAATCCGAAATGAGGAGATCCGGCATAGAACAAAAGTCATCGACATAGCTCATAAGATTAGCAAGCTGAAGTGGCAGTGGGCCGGTCACATCTGTCGCAGAACCGACAACCGCTGGGGTAGACGAGTTCTGGAGTGGAGACCGCGTTTGGGCAAACGTAGTGTGGGACGCCCCCCTGCTAGATGGAGCGACGATCTGCGCAAGGTGGCTGGCACCGACTGGATGAGAAGAGCCGAACATCGGGCTCAATGGCGCGCCCTGGGAGAGGCCTATGTCCAGCAGTGGACTAGAGTAGGCTGCTGATGATGATGATGATGATGAAATAGACATATTTCCGACACAGGGACCTACTTACATTATAATATTATAATTTACCAATTTATCATCATACGTCTATAGACGTCCGCCCTTTTTCTTTCTTTTAACCTACAGCTACGTCTACATTTTGGATTGGTATCAATACTCGGCATTCAATCTTTACGGCAGCTGTAGGCTAGCACACTACCATCCCGGCAAAATCGGTTTACCATGTATACGGTAACTGTATAGTTAACACACAAATAGCAACACCCAATGAAGTGAATCATTATATAATATAAGGCAACATATGACGGAATACCAACATTGTCAGCAGCGTCGAAAAAGTGTAAATTAATCATTTATCGCCGGATCCCTTATGTTCTGGAAAAACAAAGGCAATAATTTAAACGTCCATCAAATAAATTTTTAGACCCCTTGTTAAGGGCACAGAAAACAAGGCATTTAGTTCCAAAATAAATATGCGTGAACAGGAGTAATTATGTGTTTTGGACAATAAATCCTTTTGGTCCCCAAAATAGATAAATCTCCATCAAATATGGTTATACTAAATTGTAAACAATAATACCAAAAGCTGTATTCATAATAGCTTGTGTTAAATCAAATTATATAACTACATCAAAATGTATTACTGGCTAGCTAAAATTACATTCCCCGTTACCCGTACGACTACGGCTATGCTGCTCCCAGTTGCGCCTCTCTCCTGAGCGTCAACACTGCATGTGCTGTGCCTAAGGCCTCGTTCATGAAGATGCGGAGCTTAGTGTAGTGCGTGATGCGGGGTGTAAAGCGTACAATTCAAATGTATGAAAACGTTAATGAAAAATTATTTGAAATTTCTAAATAAATATTATTGATCCTGAATTATTACTTTTTTTTATCTCGATGTAACTTAGTAGATAAATAAATATATATATATATATATATATATATATATATATATATATATATATATATATATATATAATAATAATAATAAACGATTTCTACTATTTTAAAACTTTACCTAGACTGCGTAATCTGATACTTTAAAACCAAAAATAAAACTGAGAAATGTTAAATTATGTCTCCTAGCTACTACAATCAAAAGTCAAAATATTTCAAAAATATTTTAGTAGTTTCAGGATTCATTTGTATTTAAAAACATTGCTGAGATTCACATCGTCGCCGCGAAACCCGCAGTGGGCTCCGCAGCACATTCCACATGAGGTTACGCCCACATGCGTAGTCCCAAAGTCACGGAGCCGGGCAGGGTTGATACTGTAATAATAAAAAAGGATTATTTATATTGCCATTGTAATAATTTATTAAGGTAATTCATGAAGCAATATATGAGGAACATGGATTTGGAATGAAATAATATATTTGGTCTGAATAATATTATAAGGTCGATAATTATAATTATTAATTTTGCCTCAGTTAGGATGACTTATTTGAAAATCATTAATAAAATCTTGGTAATACCTATTTAGTAATGACATAGATTATTGACTTTGGAATTAACATATCCGGGTTCTAATTATTTTTTATAACGCAATATAAATATAATAATGATTACAGATAAAGGATACTTTATTTTTTTTTGTTTTTTTATTGACTACTAAACCCGCATTTGACCTCGATCTCGCCTGATGGTAAGCGACGATGAGGTCGACGATGAAGCATGCGGGTCCAGTAAATGCTTACGCGATTTGATGGAAGTTTATCCGTTTAGGTAAAGATTTGGACTTTTTTGGCTATGTAATAGGTACAACTCTGGCAGGCGTTAAAATACATGCCAAAAAACAAATAAAACGACCGAATCTAAAATGAACAAACGACGAGGTCGTGTTGGGGAGCACATAGGAACGATTAATTATCAGTTTATCACGTTGCGTTGGTCACACGGGAATAGAGACTCTCTTGACTGACGGTTGGGTTTCGGTTCTCTCAAGGCAAACTCATTGTACATTAGGTGATTCTATTTTTAAACAATTATTTTCCATTTTATTTTTGCTTTTTGCCTCTCCTGAGAAGTTTCAAAATCGGATATCCGACTTAATGCCTCGCTTACTACTTATTGATTTACTATATTTATTGTTTCACTTACTAAAACATTATTAAAAAATTCTTCTTCATCTGCGTGGAACAATTCTACTATCCACTTTTTATTATTATTATGTTTTAAAATTTCTGTTTATCTCCCATTTCTGGGGTATTCTACCACAATCGCGGGCTTTTGGCCAAACGAGAGTGGGGACGAAAAAATAAAAAGATATATATTAAAATGATAAATATGTAAGTATTTTATAGTAATTTAAGATTATTCTTCTATTGATAAGAATTTACGAACTATTCTGCATGTATTTATTATAACTGCTTTTTGTAGGAGTCTGTATGTGAGGGCGTGCATGCCAAGTGTTTTGAGGCCGGTGTGAAGTGTGTTTGGGATTACTCCTGTAGATGACAAAATGATTGGTATAGTTTTGACTGTTTGCACTTTCCATTGAGTCTTTAGTTCGATTGATAAATCGGTATATTTGGAAATCTTATCTGTGTGTGTTCATGTAACGTTATGTGTATTGGGTATGGCTATGTCTATAAGGTAAACTATTTTATTCATCTTATCATTATTATTATTGATTAATGAGCAGGCAGCATTAAGCTGATGTATTGTTCGCTTACTTATTCATAGCATTTAGTCATTGAGTTCATAGTCAATTAACTACTTATGCACTGTTTAAAAACCGTTTTAGTAATGTAAAAAAAAGTTTTAGTAATGATTTTTTTTTCGGATGTAGCGCTGGTTTCGCCAAGGGTATATAGCAAGTGGGGTTATTTAAGTCGGTCTTATGGTTTTTTGCTGACAAACTTTAACACA
Source organism: Hofmannophila pseudospretella (assembly GCA_947369225.1). NCBI lineage: Eukaryota > Metazoa > Arthropoda > Insecta > Lepidoptera > Oecophoridae > Hofmannophila > Hofmannophila pseudospretella. The sequence continues at coordinate 5,192,694 of OX376324.1, forward strand.
TATATTTATAAGTATGTCCGCTCTGGATCGTTCCTCGTCCAAAGTATTTCCCTGGCAATTCAGTGTGGTAACGCGGATTATTACATCATGGGGATCTTTGGACGCGTCACGACCCACAGCTGACTTGACTGAACTTTTTTTACTAAGTGTTTTAATTTGACATTTTTATTTTTTTCATTGTATATTGTTAGTTATTTATGATAAGTGAACCTGATATCATTTATTATATAATAAGTGTTTTCAATTGCATGAGTACTTTTGGCTTCGGTTTCGGTTTTGTCAATAAATTAATATTCGAACTCTACACAGGACGTCCCAAAACAATTCGGTTCGAAACATGGTGCAGAGCGAAAAATTATTTTGTCCGAAAACGTATTGGTTCAACGTGTTTTTAAATTAAAAAGGATTTCATTCCCGTGATATACGCAGATTTGTGGGATTGCATAATGTTTATTAGATTTATATTGGGTTTTCAATTGACAACTAGTAAATAGACTGTGACTGTGGTGCCTTTGCTGCATTGTGCTAACGAGCCAGATTAGTTTGTATACCTACACTATAAACAATAAGTAATAAATCTGACTCAATTTTAAGTACTGTATACTGACATGTTTAAGTGTGCTTTAAGTACCAGGCCAATAAATGAAATGAAATAGAAATAAACGAATTTTATTTCTCCTAATGTTCTGAATCTGATAGCCTTGTATTGACATAAGTACGCGTATTCATTTATTGATTGATTGTTGAAATTAGTAAGTAGGTAACTACTTTTCTCATTTTCCTTTATTTAACCATTTTACCATAGAAAATATAATATCTAAGTACTGTATATTAAAACTTCTAAAAATTAGGGCTTACAATAACTGCACTGGACTTACAATACCTGCCACCGTCTGTATTTCTCGAAACCTACAACCTTGGGATCTTCAAGGCCAGAGTGAATAGGCATTTACTGGACCCGCATGCTCCATGCTCATCGTCGCTTACCATCAGGCGAGATCGAGGTCAAATACGGGTTTAGTAGCAATAAAAAAATACAAAGAAAACTTTGTTTAGGTACTTCACAAAATTGTCTAAAAACAAATGAAACATTATGTAACTTGGTAATTTTTTTGCTACACATCACACAGCTTCGGATTAATTAACTTTACCATTTGTATCTCCATTATTACTGACTTTTCCTCTTACTATAATCTTGTTACACGATAAGGTTTCAGACAATAGACCAGCATTCTTTGTCTACGAGGATGCCGGGCAGCGTAACGTAACGATACATAGTAACAAATGACCGCGGTCTGGTAGGGACTTTAGGCACAAAATAAACGGATAAAGAAGGGAAACTCAGGAAGTAGAAATCGAGCCACACTACACGTCGTTTATTTTAGCATGACAGGAACTTTATCTGTTCCGCCCGAGCGATTGTGGCGCGGTGGCGCGATCTTCTCGCTTCGCCGCCGCACCGGCGCCGCGAATTTGCTACTTACCTTTTCTTCTGTAAGTAATTATTTATTTTGTGCTTTGGGTCACGGTGAACACAGACGATTTATCCCGAATGAGGGACTTGTTTTTGCCATTATCCTAATGTGTAAATAAATGCGTGCAATAATTAAACAAAGAACACCGGTATAAGTACCTATAGTAGTAGGGTGTCTCTATGGCGTCAGTCCTCTGTAAAAGTCGTAATAAATTGCAAATGGTGAAAATAATGTAAGTATGGAGAGGTAAAAAACATAAGACTATATAGTTAAGTTGTCCTCCGAGATACAGGAACTTCCTAGGTCGGAGTTTGTCCTCCGAGATACAGGAACTTCCTAGGTCGGAGGCCAGCGTTTATTGTAAACTAACTTGTTGCTCACTAATAAAATAAAATACAAATGTATTCATGCAGACAGTCTTTTACATTTTCTCAGATTTCCCTGGCTCCCACACTAGGATACCCTGTGTTGTGGGGGCCAGTCACTTCCGATATATCTATATTATGATGACATAATAAGGTTATGCAATTAATAAGAATGCGTGTATGTGTGTGTGTGAGGGGGCGGGGGAGTGTGTGTGAGATTTTATTTACTTTAATATAACCTATGCTTTAGTTCCTACTGGTGTATGGACTATAAATACTTTGTCATCTTACCGCTCAAATATACTTATTCTTATTCTTAACAGAAAACTGACGCAAACTAAATGCTAGCCATGTGCTTCGAGGTTTCAAACCTCTGTACACTTTTTACTTATTTTATTCGATTATTTTGTCTCAGAAATAACATTACATTAATGTTGGGCTTTATTGAATGTCAAAGCGGAAGACGCGGGGAAAAGGTAGTGTGTTAAATCCCAAACTGATAAAGAAGGATTATGGCACCTTACTGTACCAAATTATACAGTAACCGGACAGAGTGACACGGAACTAATTGCTTTTAAACCCTTCTCATCTTTTTCATCTCTTAATACCCCATACAGGGTTCCATGTGTATCTTCGAATCACTATGTCACTCCGTTGTGAACATTATCCACGTTAATATTTTAATCTTGCGGCAAAATGAAACGAGGAATGTTGATGAAAATTTGGCGAGGTATTTTTCGCTACCTGTATGTAAAGGTAGGCACAGTTGACAGGTATTACTTTTAATTAGTATGAAAAATAAACGCTTCTTTCACTCTTTTATTAAAATATTCAGACCGCGTATTTTTTTCAGTTATAACTGGAAAAAAGGCTCTGCGCGACCGGAACTTGGTGGATTCAAGATTTTGATAGTGAAATTTAAAAAAAAACCATGCTCGCCACAAGAGTTTTTGTTTGTTTGTAATCTCTTTATAGAACTAATATAAAATACACAGAAATAAGAAACATTTTAAAACATGTACAAAGGTGGGCTTATCTAATAGGGATCTCTTCCAGCCAACCTTTTTGAGTTTTATATGGAGACCCACGGATGCTACTTGGCGAATGTGCTAGAATGTGATATCCTCTAACACAATCGGATATTTGGATTGGTGAGTTATCGTGTGTAATTTTTAATCGTAGTTTATTTGATAAATAAATAATTAGGAACATCACACTTGTTAGAATGTCATGAGCTCTGGCTCTATGCAATGTCTATCCTCATATGTGAGGGTACTGTTACGCACTATTTTTTGGTTTGGTTTGTTTTCTGACTTCTCTAAGATTAATACCTATCAGAGCCTCTTAAAAGGTAGCCACCATAGTATGTTGCGATGGTGAGAGATTAAATAAAATGCAAATAAACTTTATTTTTGTCTCATCTAACTTTTAACTATAACAGAATAGACAAAATACTTGTCATACTCTAGCGCTGTTAAGATAAACAACATACATTTTAATTTAAGAAAGATGCACAGATTTCCGAAAATAACAAGACGTTACGTAAAATATCTACCTACCCTACCTAATCATTAGGGAAATGGCGCTGGCACGGGCCCTAGGGGGACTTAAAAATATGACAGTAATCTTTTACACAACATAATCACTACAGAAACACCCTCTTCACAATCTGTACCTGCCTTGATCGTTCACATTGCGTTGAAATATTTTGAGGGTTGAGTTTGTATATATCATTTCCGACCCCTACTATAAGTACCCATAATGTTTTGTCGCAAGTTTGCTATTATATAAATCGAATACTTAGTCAGGTGCTTACTATAGAATTTAAAGGATCAACACGCACACTAGCGCCCTTAGAAAAGAAATATCATCTTTATTGGTGATGGAAAATGCGCACTTACAGTAATTTCAGGAATTCAGACAGGGTTAATAAAGTTTACTTACTTACTGCGCTGGCGCAGCGACCAAAACAGGATCTTGACCTCCGATACCAAAGGGCGGAATCGCTCTCTCTCCTGCTAGTTCGAGCCAGTTGTCCGCTTGGAGCTCCCCCATATCCTTCTTCACTTCATCGCGCCTACGGTATTTGTTATTAAAGCTAGCCTAAAAGAAATTAATTTTTTTTAAAATATTTTTTGTATATTAATAGACCTTGATGAGTTTTTAAAATAAAATATGCTTATTTTACGATTGGCAGCCCTCGATCCCCTTAATGTTTCGATACCTTTACTATAACCAAAGTATAATACCTATTCGTAAGATTTTGCTACGGGTAGCACTTAAAGGTTCTAAAATTCTGTCTTGCGGCGCGTTTCCTATCGCTATAAATAGAAATAGAAATACATTTATTGCCAAATACTCATATAAATCAGTACAAACAAAGCTCCATGTTATTGAATTTTCAAATTTTTTTCGAAATATAAATACTTAATTGATTTTCTCTGAAAAATAAGATTCATGTTTCACCCTTTTCACATAAGTACCTTTTCAAAATAACAGACTTACATAATTATGTTTTATCAAACTTATATTTTTGTAAAGAAATACTTATTTACCTACCAAACATCAGCTTTAAAGTCTCAGGGTTAGAATCACAAAACAAAATACTGATTTTATATTTTATTTTTTCTCGTCTTACTTTCACAGTATATTTCAACGCTTTTCCGACCACATTTCTAAACAAAACCCTGCTGCAGGTACTCTCGACCTCCCCTCCTAGTTTACACGCGGATAATTTTGAAAAGAGAACTTTGAAAGGAATACGCACTCTCTGACGTATGTAATAAAGAGGTATACCGGAGCCTACGCGTGCACTAGTGACCTAGAAATAAGGTTGTAGTCAGTAGGGGAAACTTTTAATTATTTATTTTTTAATTAATAATGAGAGCAGACGCGCATACGAGCCACCTGATTATAAGTGATTACTGTCGCCCATAGACATTTCAGCTATCTATTGTCACTATAATGTTATCAGAGGGTTTTCGATGCGTGTTAACCTTGAAGATTCAGATGGAGTGGCTCATGTACCCGTATTTATTCTAGCTCTCTTACACTTATTATCAAAACACCGCAACACTGCGGTACATACCATACGGTAACACTTTTTCTCTTACACTTATTATCAAAACACCGCAATACTGCGGTACATACCATACGGTAACACTTTTTCTCTTACACTTATTATCAAAACACCGCAATACTGCGGTACATACCATACGGTAACACTTTTTCTCTTACACTTATTATCAAAACACCGCAATACTGCGGTACATACCATACGGTAACACTTTTTCTCTTACACTTATTATCAAAACACCGCAATACTGCGGTACATACCATACGGTAACACTTTTTCTCTTACACTTATTATCAAAACACCGCAATACTGCGGTACATACCATACGGTAACACTTTTTCTCTTACACTTATTAACAAAAGCACTATACCAGACCTTTGCCTGGAAGGATGATTTTAGAGCTCAATATTAATTCTACGAGTATTGTTCTACGACTAACGAAATATCGTTGAAAACGATTTTTTAAATTCATTGCATTCTTTTTGGCGCCATAAATGGGCTTCATTTATATTCTGAATAATGTTACTGTATTTCATTATGAATTGGACATTCAAGTAACTGGACATTCAAGGAATTAGACGTTCAGGTAATTGGATATTCAAGGAATTAGACATTCAGGTAATTGGACATTCAGGTAATTTGACATTCAAGGACTAGATCTCACCGACTGGACCTTCGGGGAATTGGATGTAACGCCCAAGATCCATATAAATGACCTACTTATCTATTGCCCAAGGATTATTATGAACAGAATAAGAACTAGGGCACGCAGAGTTTCCCCAGCGGCAGCGTGGAGAGCCCTTGACGGCACTCACCTGATATAACGATCCTCTATTACGGAGACAGTCAGAACCGTGTCAGGTAACCAGGAAAACGGGAATGACAAGCTTTTTATAATAGCATTTTTTGTATCCTAAGTTTTCCTGGAATTGCTTTATAATGCGATACATTTTTGTACGTTTGTGTGTGTTTACTAGATCTATTCTAACGATTTTTGTTCTTTATTAGCCTAGGAATACAATTCTTGGTTCGCATGCATTTTTTGACGTATTCTAATGCTTGCTTGCTTATCGTATGGTTAGTGGCCAACCTATATGTCAGAGTTGTTCAGGTCGCCCGTAGGCCTCTGACATGGCTTAACGACTGCTGTCGAACGACAACAACCAGGACCGACTTCTTAACGTGCTCTCCGAGGCACGGAGGAACTCAGATGTAATATGCCACAAATATTGGCGCGGTCGGTACCTGGATGGGTGACCGACCCATCTAGGTACCGACCGCGCCAACGTTGCTTAACCTGCACGATCACTTTCGGACCGTGCTCGCAACTAGGCTACGAGCTCCTCTCAATTCTAACGAAAAAAATGTTTATAATAACACCCCTTCCTCGATCGGTCGGGGGTTAAAAAGGAAAAAATAATCGTGTTTTCTTTTTGGCACAGCAAAGTTTAAATTTAACATAAAGTGCACGCAGTCATGCAGCGCATTTCATACACAATGTCCAGTTCAGGGCAAGATTCCAACGAAAAATAAATTCATACGATTTGAATACGACGAAAAGCCAAACGGTTGTTATATTCATTTTGAGAAATATGTAAGCAAAACCTGAATTTAATATTTTACATAAGTAAATAAATAATTGAAAAATTCTTTGCGAATATAATAAAACCCTTTCGTAATAGATTACATATCATTATCATCATCATTATTTTCAGCTTGTACCAGCCCATTGCATCGCCTCCTCCCTTTCGTGCCATTTTTCTCTACCCTGTGCCATGTCAATGTATGACACCATATCATGTATCAATGACAGACTTTGTAAAACCGAAAATAATTGAAGATACTGTACCACACACGGAACAATTCCTTTTTCCATGGTACAACGTAAATATTTAAGTTTACTTTATATGGTAAGTCGTGTCATTTATTCGTTTTAATTATTATCTGCTAAGTGTAGGTAATGGAATCCGATAGACTCGCCTATTGTAGGGAATTGAAAAATACAATTGGCACTGGCTCAATTTTCCGCCTCAATAAATGCAGTGCAGTCCAGTTTAGGTTTATTCTCATTTCCTACAATTTTCCTTCGACACTACATTTTAGAACCATCTACTTGCCTACAAGCACTTAATTATGATACTGATTAGTACAGTCAAAGATCGTTAGAACTAGAGGGTAGCGTTAAATCTATGTAATTAATTACTTATCTGCTTTTTGCTTATTGCTTGGTATTAGTGCATTTAAAAAGAAGAAAGAGCATTTACTCGTACGAATGACCAATTGTAGACTTCACACTCATAAAGATTAAACTATGGTGTACTCTCGAAGAAGTTACAGAAGACTCACACATTCGCGGCTACACCGTAGCACGCCCAGGAAGGCGATTCTCGCAGGTGGAATGTTGAATTCGACATTAGTCCTATCTCATTCGCTCACATTACATGTGACCGTGACAAGACGTTCGTAGCGTTCGACTTTTGTATGTCGAACTCTGCGAGAATGCTTCTACGCGTAGCAAATTTTTTTACGCTAACTCGTAGCACACTCGTAGCTTTTTAAGCAAGGAATAATATTTATTGTAGATTTGTTATTACTGTATTTGGAGAGCAGACGAGCAATCCTGATGGTAACTAGTCACTGTCGCTCATAGACATTTCACCTCATTTCAAACTGAAAAACAGCAATGCAAGCAATGCTGTTTTGCAGCGGACATAAGTAGATACTTAAGTTTAGGCTAAATGAGAATAGACCAGTGTATATAGTACAAACTAAACAGCTGCAGTAGTTGAGTTCTCCCTCTACTTTGAACTTACCCTGAGGAAGTATGCCAATTGAAAGCGCTTGTTTATTTTCCTTTCAAAGGGAAGTAGATTTTCCATTTAGTTGGAATCTGACCTATTGAGTGTAATATTTGCTTTAATTTTCGCTAATTTACACTTTTTTTGTAGTTTTTCTTGTCATTCATAGGTTTGTAACTGTGATATTTTTTGTATTTAAGGACAGAATACTATATACAAATAAAAACTCAAGACTTTAGAATAGCTACGTGAGAATAGAATACGTATTACGTATAGAATAGCTTGAGAAAATTTCAAACATTTTCAAAGATTTAAATCAATAAAATTCTGTCTCAGTCGCTATTTATTTATTTAGAATTCTACACTCTTGTGTATAGGTGAGTTTAACGCTTTGCGGCGCCTCTCTACCAGCTATTCTCAATTTCTGTAGCATATTAGCGACAACTTTGGTCAAATTGGTGGCTATAAACAGAGACCTTCTGTGTTCGGGCATTATAATTTATCTATAAGTGGGTATACTACAATATCCGCGACATGCGGGCGTGCGAGTGGTTGGAGACTCTCGGTCAGCTGCCATCTTGCCTCTTAAAAGTTCGGTTTATGTGGTTATTCTCAATATTTCTGGACAACTTCCTTCGATTTATGTGATATTATATGTGAACTATGTTCTTGTAATAAATTGGCTAGCCAAAACTTTGTGATTAGTGAGAAAACTGATGTGCGCTGTTGGACACCACGTGGCCTAGCTTCTTTCCATGAGACGCAGCTCAAATCCAGTCAAGGTGAGTGGTATACTTATTATGGGTCCATTGTAATACCTGGAAACGCCTAACAAAAGATCCAAAGCTCCATCCACTGTCTATCGAAGTCTATTAAACATTCTGAATGATCTGCTTGTTTGACTGCCTAAAAATTAGAAATTGGCTCAACACTCAATATACTAGTCACTCCGGTAGGTAAAGGAATAGCCATAAAGTACAAGACCCAGATACCCCATTACGGGACACGACACGGAAGAGGCGTGGACACAGTGGATCGACTTCGAGGGGTCATTGAGTCAGACACATTTTTTTAAAACGGTTCCCTTTATATTTATACTAGACATAGATACTTTAATGTGACTTTAAGTTAGCTTTTGACCGCAACTTCGTTCGCGTTCCATACTAATTTTATTTCCACATTTGACTCATTTTATGAAGAATTTTCACAATGTCTATGACCTAGTTGTCCATCAGGACTTATTTAAATATATCCGTGAAAATTCCATCCAAATACGTTCAGTAATTTTTACGTGATTTGCGTTCAAACAAAGAAACAAAATTTACCTTTACGATTTTATTATAGATATGTATTATTATGTATGTATTATAGATAGTAGATGCTTATAGCAAGCCTGCAATGGAAACCATGTGAATTAATTGAAATTTACTGCTTGTAATTATAATAATATAACTGGATGGAGAGAAGAACGCTGCTTTACTATTAGTTAGGTAATATGAAGGGAAAATAAGCAAAATTTACAGAATTCCAGATTTAACGTGTAAAAATGTTACAAAATTTTATTAATTTGGTCGATAATAGTTATGACTCCTCATTGTTTCCTGTAATCCACAGCGTTTCCGGTCATGCATCAATCAATTAATACTAATTATCAGATCCCAAAAGTATATGCATGGTATAAAAAACACAAATCACTGTCATCCATTCACTTTCCGTCTGTTTGTATGAATTTTTGTTTTTTCCGTGGCACCTGGCTGTCATAAGTAAGTGACAGGTCGACGGACAGACTTTCTCCTCTGCTCTTTTACTTTCACAATTCGCTGAATTATTCACCGGGAATGTTTTTTCGTCGTTACCTCGCCCGCCTAAATTCATATTCGCTTTAAGAATACACGCCGCGAAGCAAATTGATGGTGGCAAGTTTCAGTGTCAGGAAACTCCTCGCGGAAAAGTAGCGTTGGTTCTCTTGAAACTCCCTGAGAACTTTTCCTTTTATGAATTTTTAACGTTTCTTTGAAACGTCGTAGTTTTACTCTCATTTTTTAAGACATACGAGTATGAGAACCGGTATAAAATATGCTTTATTAAAAAGCTCTATAGTAAAAAGCTTCAATTGTTTAATTTTGCGTTACGTCTACATGTTGTCGTAAAATCTCTTCAAAAGAAACCCTTTGTAAGAAAGATTATTATAAAATAGATGATTATTTATGTAACGGAGATGTTTCCCCGATTCTGCATGATTTGATATGTAGCCTGTATATGACTTTTTTTCGGTTTATGGCCATAAAACAGAGTTCCCATGACTTTACAATCACGTCGTTCATCTCAAAATAGTCATTCTACATGACCCTTCCCGTATTTGATCAAAATTTCAAAGACAATGGTGTTTAGCCATGCGGGGTTGATGCTTTTGCTTGTTTATTTATGTAAATTAAATACAACTAATACTCGTATATGTAACTAACGTTTCCATAGAGCGGTATTGTACCAGATTTTAACAACGTTATTTCTGTTTATTTATTCAGTTGGTCAACAAACAATGTAAACGTTACCGAAAACTTTTAATGGTGATCAAACAACGCTTCGTTTCGTTTCGTTTTTGCACCGCGTTGCGACTGGACTGGGTTTTGTTGATGTATAAATTTTTATACAACGGTCCATTTGCTTAATTCCGCCATCGCAACTTGATTTTTGTTTCATTATTCGAATTTATCATTCATGTTTTCGAATTTTTGGCCTCATTCTTTTGTATGGGATTTTGTTTGGTTTGTCGTTTACCGCTTACCAACCATGGAATATAGAGGCCTTTTTTGTCAGTAAATATTTCAATTACTTACATCCCAACCTAATTATCTACGAGTATGTATCTACCTATATAAAGCACAATGTGCCTCGGACAGGCTGACGGGCGGATTGGGGAGCTTTTTTCTCTTCTTTCTTTAATTTTCAACAGTGGATGGGAGTTTAAATCGCTTTTAACTTGTGAACCAATACTTTCTGGCCAAACTCGGATTTTAATTACCATCAGAATAATTTAATACGTATAAAGTGATAGTATCAGTAATAATATTACTTACTTTACACGTATATAGAGCAAAAAGTCATAAAAGAAGAAAGTTATGTTGTGGTACATTAATATCATTCGGCTTTATAGGTTCATAAATTTTACGAACTTTTTACGGCTTGTCCGCTCTTGATGTCGGCGCTTCTCTTATTAATTTTTCTGAACAACATGGCCAATAATATTATTAAGGACCATATACACCAGAATATTTTATGATATAATAAATAAATAATTAATAAATATATTTATTTATAGACAACACAGTATGCAAATATACAATGGAAGGTACAGAAAAATGAATACTACAATAAAATAAAAATAAAAAAACATACATATTTTCTAATAACGAGCCTACGGTTAGCACCCACACTAGGTAATTCTGTGTCGTGGGCGCTGTGGTGGGAGTGTTCTGATTTGTACCTAAATGTTCTGTAAGTAATGTGATTTGGCGAAGTAGAATTGTGTGAGTAATATTGGTATTTCTATTTGTAAAGCTATGAGAATTTAAAAACTAAAAAGTATATAAACTAAAGTAAAAAAACTAAATGATTTGAAAAATAATGAACTGATAAAGCTATGAGAATTAAAAAACTAAAAAGTAAATAAAGCTAAGTGGGTCTATCCGCAAAAATACCTACTTTATACCCAAACCGTCAAACAAGATGTACAATGAGAAAGAGGTCTGGAATGACAAATATTATATAATGTAAGTGCTGGACATTTAGGTATATCAGTTATTAAAACGCCTCGATATAATACATAAGTATGTACTTATACGATAAATATAAACTCTTGCGCTGCAGGTCGATATCAACTTATGTTGTTGATTATCGTATTAATTCATCCGCTGACGTTTTAATTTCATAACCAGGAATGTACATTCAAAGCCGCAGCTCTATGAACATTTTTAGGTCTGGTTCTACATCTCACTAAAGACGTCAGTAAAATAGCAGTATAAAATTTAGGTATCTATATCTCTTTCGAGTGTGATAAATAAATTTATGTTCAGTTTCAGGGTTCCGTAGCAAATTAGGAATCCTTATAGTTTCGTCTGTCCGTCCGTCCGTCTGTCTATCTATATGGTACACAGGCTGTCCCCCTATAACTTTTGAAATACCAACAGTTACAATAAATCTGAAAGATAGGTAGGTCGGTAGATAGGTAGTCTGGAAATATATAAGTACCTACGTCAGTGGAAAGTACGTGTAATTTCAATGAAAATTATAACGGGCCTATTACCAAAGTTACTTTGTAAAATGTTATTTATACGAATAAGTGCGAGAAAACTCGTCGTCAAACTTTCGTTCATTATAAATGTCTATTAATATAATCCACCTTTTGGGACTATTCTGTGCCTATATTTACGGTAAGATTCGTTCAACGTATATTTTTTTATGTGAGGGAATCGTAAAGGTACTCTATTCAGACAGACAATAAACTGCACGCGCCCTTGTCGGCCTCCCGGAGAGCCCTAAGAGGGCGGAGTAAATTTTATTAAAACGCGACAAAAATATATCTGGCCGCGGCAGACGCCAGTAAATATGAGCATTCTTCAGATTGTGGTGACGTGGTAAAGGAAATATAAAAGGTTCCTATGTGAAGAAAATATCAGAATGTAATATTTACGCAGGTAGGCTTATGTAAGTTAGTTATATTTGGACTCTGGCAAACCTTTACAATTCGTAACCGAATAAATTTTTTATATAGGATAATTTGCTGTCTTAAATATTAGTAGTAGGTATTCTTATCATATCATTCTTTATTAAATTATTTCTCATATTCTTTATTTTAAGAGGCCCATTACTGTAAATTAAAACTTTAAACTACAACTACTTTACTCTAAATTACAATTAGTTTAAAAAGTTGAGTTTTAATAGATCATTATTATATGTACAATCTTTCATGTCACGGTCTTAACCGGATCAACGTTAACAATGGAAATAAAATGTATTCCTGTAATATTTAAAAATGTTCTCTCTTAATTGACAAACTGCCGGCTCTAAATGGAATAGGATTTAAAACGTTTAATGTGGAACTAATTTTACAAATTTTAAAATAAATTAAAGTACATTATTGACAGTTAGATAGACAAGTATCTCGGGTTCCGCCCTGTATTTTGCGATGCTCTGAATAATTCATTTAAAGAGGGTGAATGAACAAATTCCCGCTAAACTTTCTAACGTTACAGTGAAATGAAACTTCCTTCTCATTGTTTCAATTCTAATTCTTGCCTTTAATTTAAATATCGAAACATCAATGGCAGTGAAAACATATTTTTTTTACTCTCATTGTGTATTTTTTTCAATACAAAACCACAATCAACACCACAAAGAGGTTCATTCTTCATTGTAGTATTTTAATGAAATCCCTTGTTATATTTTAACACAGATTATCATTAAAGTACAGCTGCTATATATGGAGGTGCTTATGGAGTTGGAATCTAATTAGACACTGGACATTTGAACATTGGACATTTGCACACTAGAAATTTGGACATTGGACATTAATTGTAACATTGATTAGCGCCCTTAAGTAAGTGTCTCTTGAATAAAAGTTAAATAAAAACTAAACTTAAAAACTAAAACAAAACTAAACTTACTTAGTTTACTATATTAATATATTTTTTATTTTACTTTTTTACTTTTGTAAACTTGTATAAAAGTCTTGACAGTGAAAATTACTTTGTTTTTTATTTTATTTAAGTCATGGTCGTAAAAAAAGTATTGTACGCAACTGTACTTAATTGTTGCCTCATTTCAAAAACAGTCACTCGTGTTAAAATGGGTAACATTACGTAGGAGTTGCATAAACTAAAAAGAAATATACTCAATAATTACTTACAATTATATATTATTTAATAAGTAAGTAAGACAGGCAGAAAACTGGTAATAATATAAACTTTCAACTTCATCGAACTTCATCGACCCAAGGGTCAAAAACTATTCTATAGATACGAGTACTAATGAAGAATTTAATCTAAATCTGTTCAGCCATTAACACAATAATGTATTCAATGTTAAATAAATGTTTTTCTTTCTTTCTTTCACTCTGATGATGTTTCACTTTTATAGAGTTACAGATTAATACAAAAGTATTAATCTGCCGACATTGTCTTCATAATCATCTGAGTAAAAACTCAGATGATTATGAAGACAATCTCGTCCACGGATTAAAGGTAAGTACGTGAAATTCATAATTTAATGGCAACTTTATCTACATAAGCACGTTTAAGGGTACTAAAACTCAGCTGGTGACCAATGAAAGGGACAAGGGACTTTAGCCCGAAGGTGTTTGGGCATTCCCTGCCAGGCCACTGCATTTTCAGATTTAATAAGTACGGGACCCTCCTTTAATATAGAGCGTGCCCTGGGGAACCCCTGGGGCAGCGAGGGGGACGGTAATTCTCAGACACCGGATTTTCTTGCCGTGATTTTTCGCGTTCAAGAATTTAAGTCGCGTAATTGCATTCCTTTGTTTTATTTGTGTAGCTTGATGCTCTAATTATTACGGTATTTTCATCTAATTTACTTTGCATCGTTACATTCAGTATTTTTATTTAAGGGTATCAGTTAGCATATTATTAACGAATTTAATTAACTTACTTTTTTGATTTAAATTTTTGACTTTGATGTTATTTTTGTAAACCTTGCGAAACGTAATCGTGAAAAAACTGAAGAAATTAGGTATCTATTTAGATACCTAGTGGTGGTGGTCGTTAAGTGGCTTGAGTCGTTCAAGCTTTATAGATTCAGATGCTCTCAGTGAGCTATTGAACAGCGATAGCTGTGTTGGAATATAAGAGTAGATCCCGGAAATATTGGTCGTGGCAAAACTTTCCATCTTTTTTCTACTTTGCCTTTTCTTATTTTATTACTACAGAGTTAAAGTAACTTTTGCCACCGAGACATTCTCCTCCGATGTTCTAGATCTCTATACCGCCTAAGTTATAAAGTGCCTGAGTTTATTCACTACATGTACTAAGAATGAAATACCTCAATGTTCCCCGTGACTCTACACGCGACATCCGTCAATTGGAAGAGTCTCTGTCGACCGACCGCCAAGTTATTGGATTTGGAACCCACCCTTATTTCATTATTTGCCCACTTTTTGCCCTCAAATACACAAAAGAAAACGAAATTAATATTTGACATTGAGACGATGAAATAGGGACTTACGTGAATAGTGATATTTTAAGGTACTTACTTATAATATCACTCACTTTAGGGTGTTCTAGACAATGGCGGATTCGGATTCTATTGGGTGTGCTCAATTTCTAAATTTCGCTAACTAATATTACTTAGATACTTATACTTGTAATGTAATGTAATAAAGGGCTGGTTTCCGCAACTCGACGTCTTCAGCGCCTATTTTGCGTGTGGTGGAAACTACTACTTACTCGAGCCACCCCAACCTCGCCAGAAAGTCCAGCAGTCCTTTAATGTCCTGTAGGACTTCGGGAAGTGATCCTGGGATGCCAAGGCTTCCCTCGATACTTATACTTATTTATAAGTAAATACTTACTTACTATATTAAGGGAAAGTACTTCTATGCTTATCTTCGTATCTTAAATCATTAGGTTATAATAGATATCTATTTAGTCCTTCCCAAACTGTACCTAATACTAATTAGGTAAGTACTTACCTATTATCAAAACATAGTACACGTGTAGAAAGTAAAACATACGCTATGATCTACTATGAGAATAATCTCGTTGTAAAGACATTTGAATTCTTTATAATTTAAAAACTACTTACTTACCTACTTCATAAACACTATTTCGCAGCAGACTTTTAAATAAGGGTCAGTTCAGAAAAGTTCTTACCCTAACAAAAAGGGACACGAGTCTCTCAAAAGCGCCAACCCTAAAGAATTCCTAATTTCTATTCCTGCTGCTTATCATTGGAAACTTGAAGAGTTTATTTTACTTTTCCGACGCGATCGGAACGCCTCCAATCCCAAGTTTTAATGAGTAAATAACGAAATCCTCGATTCATGGAGAAATTGCTCTCTTTGCGTGTTACTTTAAGTATAATTTGTTTTGAGTTCATTCAAATTCAAATATCAAGTTGCTGAGAAAAGTTTTGAGTTTCGTATTCGCTGATTTCCTACGAGACTTTTGAAGTTGGCAATTTTTTTCATATAAGTACTTATTAACTATGTCTTCTTTCCCAAACCGTTTGCAGGTAAATACAACCAATAATAAATACTTACTTATATTTACGTTTCTGTTATAGAAAAAAATATCATCTAGGTCCATACTTACATAATTATATACAAGTCGTTCCACCTACATACTCGTACAGTCGCCCACAAGCTATAGTATACCATCTGTCAAAAACCTTCGATTAAATCTCAACCTTATGTCTGCGCAACATGATACATTTCAGATTTTCAAATTTTGACGTTTTGTTTAGGTTTACCTGTAGTCGACTGTACACCCTATGTGGTAAATACGATAGATGGGAACGCCATTAATATTTTCGCTTCCTCTATGCAGTCATACAACAAACATGAGATAGAAAAGGAAATAGTGAAGTACAATTTAGGCGGCCTTATCGACAAGATCGATCTCTTCCAGGCAACCTTCGGGCAGAGGAAATGATTTCGAGATACTGGCTTAGAACCACTTGCTTGACTTGATTTACTCCACTTCCAAACTCAGATAACGGACAATGGTTTTAAATAAGTATTTAATTACGGATTACTCGCCGGAAGTCCGAATAGTTTCGGCCTGTTACGAAGGCCTCGATCACGGAGAGTGCGAAACGCCCGATGTCGACGCGACGGCGTTTCGTCTCGCACTACAGCGTTTTTTTAGCTTAACATTCGATGTATACAATAATTATTTGCTTATTTAATGCTACCTCTTTCATTTATTAGAGTCCAACTGACGCAGGTGAATCCAAATCAAAAATCATGAGTACTTACAAAGTATGAGCGCAAAGTTGGATTTTGCAGTTAGATCACGGGTAAATTATGTACCCCTCTTTTATTTGGTAGAAATAAATTCGTATTCACCGCAGCTATTACAACTAATATCATGATAAAAGTAGCGAAGAAAGACATTGTTACTAATTGAAAGAAGCATAAAAAGTAAGAACAGATAACGGAACTGAAAATACGCTAATTGCGGTGACTGTCGGTGACAAGTTATTTGGGCGGAGATGAGGCTGCAAGTTTAGGTTAATTAATTACCAGCCAAGAGACGCCGCCCGCCCTAAGACGGATGGAGGTGACATTACAACGAATTACTGGGCTAAGAGCACGGAGATGATAATCAGTCATTTATAAAATGCTGTTATTGTTGTGGTGGTAGATAAATGATTAAGTGGCAATGGGAAAAGTACGCTACTGTAGCCCAAAATAGTAAATGCCTTGTTTTGAAGTTCTCAGGAAAGACATTGTAACAATAATCAATAATACGTAGATGGCGTTGTAGCTGGATATATGTAGTAAAGACTCGAACAAACACATACAAATATACACACCCCTTTCACTCTCTTCTACACAAACACGCTCAAACACATTTCCAATAAACACATCCATATACACACAACAAAACTTATTCTCCCTATAAGCATTGTTTTAAAGTGGGAATTCTTTAGTTGGCAGTATATTTTTGATAATGGACTTTTTTGTTTTTAAATTTAAGTGCTGTAGATTTTGTAATAAATAATTATTTTTTTAAATGAACACTACTTAATAGTACTCATCTACTATCGTTTATAAGATTATAATTTATAAGACTTCGTTCTGCAAGATACAGAGACTAACTGAACCAATCGTAAGAAATCTGTAACCTGCAGCTATTGCATAAAATTTCGGTTTTCCTTAACTGAAGTAGCACGTGACAGATTATAAATATTTCTTTGAGCTTTTATGGCAATATAATGACAATTTAATTCGTATTTTGAATTTAGATGCTCGAAAATATTATTTCTGAAACAATAATAGAAGTATTACATATTTTCAATGTAGATCGATTTTTGTATCTTCCTGTAAAACACGTCAGCGGACCGTGGTAATTTGGTTTCTGACTAGGCCATGCTGATATATTGTAAATTGATAGTTAGTAATGGTTGTTGTTGGTATTGTATTTTTAGGGTACAGAAATGATCATATTATTAATTTAAATATTATGCTTCAAATACTAAGTAATCTAAAAAGTAGTGAAACGTATTCGGCAGACAATATGGCGGTGTCACGCCACCTCATTTTGTTGTTTACATCGTACGATGATATTATTAGACTTAGCTTTAAATTATAAGTTAATGTTATAAAACACGTCGATAAATATCCAATTTAATTAACAATAGATTAATTAATGTGTCCATTACAATGTAATAGCCCTAAAGTGAAATAGTGTTTAAAACATTGTACGGTAGTCGGAATCGACAGCATGGCGACAACTTAATATAAATAAATTTAGAAGCCAACGCCCAAGACGGGGGTTCAGTCTGCGATGTGTCTCTAGTGTTAAAACGTATACAGGGTGTAACATTAAGAACGGTCAGTATGGGAAAGTCTGAAACTATAAGACATACGAAGATCTGTTCTTAGGAACCATGTCATCAATTTTAGTAACAAGAAAAACTGTATTCATACATTTTTTTAAAAACCTGTACTTAGCCTGGGAATCGAACCCGGTTGTTTTGAAAAAAAATCCAACACTATTTCTGTTTAGATATCGATTGTGTAGGTCTTAAGGAATAAATGTTAGTATGAAACGTGATGTTTAAAATTAATAAAACGCATTGTTTCCATATCTTTTAATTTATTTTAGTAGGTGTTCGAAATGACTACCATTTTGTAAAATACAACATTCAACTCGTTTAGGTAACGATCTTACTATTGAATGTTGTATCTTCAGGTGGTGAATTTGCGTTAAAATTGTCTCTATGGCTGCCTTTAGGTATTCAATTGTGTCGTAGCTTGTTTTGTACACTTCATCCTTAACGTAACCCCACAAGAAATAGTCTAGTCTAAAATAAATTAAAAGATAGTAATTAATAGTCTAGTCTAAAGTAAATTAAAAGATATGGAAACAATGCGTTTTATTAATTTTAAACATCACGTTTCATACTAACATTTATTCCTTAAGACCTACACAGTCGATATCCAAATAGAAATAGTGTTGGATTTTTTTTTCAAAACAACCGGGTTCGATTCCCAGGCTGAGTACAGTTTTTTTTTTAAAATGTATGAATACAGTTTTTCTTGTTACTAAAATTGATGACATGGTTCCTAAGAACAGATCTTCGTATGCCTTATAGTTTCAGACTTTCCCATACTGACCGTTCTTAATGTTACACCCTGTATACTTCTGCCATGCTGTCCAAGTCTAAGTTTGTTCTATCGACACCAGTGTACCTGATTTGTATATAAATTATGACTGCTGTGCTGTATAATACAAAAGATAAGTATTGAATTGTATTACTTTGATGTCGTAGCTAAGATGCCTTTGATAAGTGTGTTCCTCTGATATTTGTCTGACACTGATGATTTCTATGAATACAGTAATGATATATCAAAGTGTGATTCTTCTTGTTTTCTCTTAAAAACTATCCCTTATAATATATATTAAATATTGCCTAACAGTCTCGGGCAGAATAGTTTTACAATTAGCAATGCCACCCTCGCTATTACAGTATATGATCAGTAAATGTTACTTGCTAACTTAGAATGAATAACTAAATAAATGCAGTATATTATTATTTTGCATAGTCACTGACTGACATTTCCATTGCAGTTACATTTAATCAATAGTCCATTGGTAGTGCTTGGTAATATTAACTACACATGACTTATTAAATCAAATGTAGGTACTTTATTAATTACGTAGGTAATTCACTAAACCTGAGGTTACTATTACCTACTATGAATAACCAGTACCAAACATATCACGTAGGTAGTTCTTGTTATCGCATTATTACAGCTATTGTGAGAAGGTTAGTAACTAGACTGACCTTAGTCTATTTGCCGTTTTGAGATGATCCAATTATAACATGAAACTATCATGTAGCTATGTGTAGTGTAACTATGGTGGAATTATAATTAAAATTAGTAGTGTCTATACAATAGTGTAGTATCATGTCGTCTTGACAATAATTTACGATTCAAATATTATTTTATATATTTTATTATTGCTTTACATGATAGCGCGATGTTCTAAATCTAACACACGCAACTTGTACTTCGTCTAAAAGTTCTTCAAATCGAAAGCGTGTTGAAGACACTTTGTATAGGTCTAATTTTATTTTTAATTATTTTAGTTTGTGTTATGTTTTTTACTTGTCTTTTCACGTCCAATTCCAATCTCTTAAAATATATTTTATTTTTTAGCATTTTTTGTAGCATACCAAAAAATGGTGCCGAAACCCGGGATTAATTATATTAATAATTATAATTCACCCATATTACGTACCCATCACAATTGTGACAAATATGGAGTACATTTATCTTTTACTTCTTGTTACTTATGGAACAGAAGCAAACCGGTACTCATTTATTTCTAATTAATTTAGTTATAGAAGGAGAATGCCTACATTATACTTCTACGTAACTTCTGAAAATACTGGAAAAACGGATATACAGGACCTAAAAACAAGCAAAATAGTCCAATAAGAAATCGTTCACTCGGCTAACATTCGTAAGACAATATTTTGATACAACCAAAAGCATCTTGTACACTGAAGCAGCCAAATTTATACAATTTATTGGTTCTATAATGCCTCTATAAATGAAATTAAAACATTATTAGCTGAGGTAGGTGTGCCCAGAATCAAATTTAAATAATTAGTTAATTTAAAAAAAAGTTGTCTAGACTTATACGTATACAACCTGCTTTTACTGGTTGGATTGAATCGATTGGAATCCGTATAGGAAACGACACTTTTAGCCACCTGCATTATTTAGGAGAGCCAGTCTGGTCCCAACTTATTGCACAAAGTGCACATTAAAACTCCGTTATTTTCAACCTGAAGTACCGTTACGCAGGATTTGAATTCTGGAAAATCGAACGACATTGATTTTTAAAACTGTTACATTATAAGGAATTTAGGTACCCATTTTTTAAAATGGATGTAGAAATCTCAAGAATCTGCATTCAGCTGACGGTAAGTAAGTATAATTCGTAATCAATAAATACATAAGTACTTGTCTGTTTTTATTATCTACTATATTTTGTCTTCCCAAACTTCGAAAATATTTCAAGCAATAAATAAGAAGTTCATAAATAAATGTTTCCGAGACCGGGTTGTAGTTCACTTGTGATAGATACGTCAGTGGAACGTGAAGGTCTAAGGGCGAAGATTATTTATTTTAGTCTGGAAGAGATCCATTTACTTACAGAAATAAATGTGGTACAAAAAAAAACGTTTTGTAAATTCCATAATGTATTCCTTTCAGGATATCTGGTTTATACTCTGAAATGAACAACAAGACAGATAGAAGGCTTTATTGAAAGTTAATTATTGGACAAACTAAATACAGTACACGACTGGTATTTGAAGCGAGTTGGAAAGTTTATCATTTTTATATTTTCGTCTCTTCAATGCCTTAGAATTTTCATCCGAAGACTACAAAGTTTTAAGGCACCCACAAGAGATCACGGTGTCTTCACGAGGGATCCGTGCAGCTTTACAAAATCTCAAATCACTCAAGGTGAGACCCATGTGGAAACATACTGTAATATTTTCATTTTGAATAACCGACCGATTCGAAAAAAAATTTGGAACAAGCTTTTAGTTACTATAGATAACAGAAAAACGTGAAACTAATATGTGTTAGCTCCGAAACATTCCTTGATTAAAATTGTAGACCTTGGTATTAAAAGCCTTCTAATTCCGCGGCTTTGGTCGAGCCCATCGATCAGAGAGAAGGACGGGCACCTTTCGACGAAATACGATTCAGACCTCTGGATGTTTGCGAGTTTTTGCTATTACTAACTTTGCAAGTAAACAAACAGGGTAAATAAGTTACTTGTAAATGGACAGTTATGTATCAAACAATGAATATCATCTCGAAAGTTGAAACAGGTTAGCTGTTGGGTAGGTATTACCGTCCTCAAAACGATGAAATGATATCATGTATAGCGTGCTAAACAGAAACAGCGCTATACCAATGCGATAATGCTGACTCTGTTCCGTTTCGGATCAACTTACTAACAGTTTTACCACCAAAGTGAAATCACACTAATTTTCTGCCATTTCATTATCGGTGGTAAAATTACGTCTCAAAGTATCCCATTGGTGATGAGCTGGTCCGGAACGCTCCTCTCTTGCAAATCCGAATTGAAAACATAAAGTAGAAGAAAGTTACATACATTCACCTTGAAAGTCATATCTAATAAATACCTAAATACAGCAGGTAACAAAAACCACAATACGAGTATTTTAATGTGTTTTTTCTACTCCCATTTCGTATTTTGGTCATTAAGAAACCACAATCAATAACATAAAGAGGTCCATTCGTCATGGTCGTGTGATAATAGTATTTTAATGAAATATTAAGTAGCAGTATTCGATTGTAATATGTATTTTTTTCTTTGTTGTATGGCACTGCACTGCATACAAGAACTCTTTCGTATTATATTTCACTGGCCAACTATTTGGTAGTATAGCCATTAAAAAAATCGAAACCCGCGCCTGTGCGATGTCAACAATACGTCAAACATATCTACGGTTTCCATAGTTACCAATAACATGTTAAACTGTCATGGCGTCTGTTGAAGTCTCCATAATGGTTTGTATTTTGTTTATATGTTTCATGGTCGTCGAAAAAAAACGTATTGTATGCAACGCACGTAATACCGATTTTAACACTCGAACGAACTATAATGAAACTCATCTTCGCTTCGTTTATTAAACAGTTCATGTTAAATTCGCTATCATTACGTGCCCGTTGCATGAACTACTATTGTATCGCATTATTATTTGATAGGTAGATAGTCTTTTTTTGCATATAAGTATCCGTTTTCTTCTTGAAGTAGATTCCTAAACATATTCTGCCCCAATAAAAATAAGCATACTTAGATTTGATTTAAAAACCATTGAGTAGAGAAATTGAATTTTCTTGTAACGACTGAGCTTTCGTTCTCATACGAAATACGAATAGGTAAGTAATACTTACCTACTCGTATGTGAAATTTTCCGACAATTCCGGAGCTATTATCAATTTTCCCATTCAATTCGTCTTCACGAAGCCCCCATACCTACCTATCAATAATGTTGTAAGTAAAAAAGAAATTTTCGTATCGTATAGAGAAAATCTTTTTGGAGTGTTATTATCGAAGCCACAATGCATCGATGGCACATGATTTATTATTTTTTAAAGTTTTCTAAGTATAGTAAGTACCTACCATGTAATGCAAATATTTACTTAAAAGTGTATTAATTAGTTATTAAGATCAAATAGTGATTTGATATGGGCAGTGGCCAATATTTAAAAATCTCCTTCGTCGACATTACGAATTGCAGTGTGGATACACTGCCTAACCATATGTTTTCTAATGCAGTTTAATTTTAGCATATGTGTTATTTATTTGTTTATTATATTTTTTATTATATATGAAGTATTATATTGTAAGTATTATATTTCTGTATGTATTATAGTATTTACGTAATTTTATTTCTACTGCATTGCAGCTTGCAAATGTTTGCATTCTTTGTTATTTATTTATTTGAGGGTAGTATCTATTTCATACGCCGTATATTATGTATCATATGATGTTATCATCACCTGAAAGTTGCCTGGAAGATATCGCTTAAAGCGATAAGGCCGCCTTCTGCACATTGTATTGTACCTCTCTTTATGTTGTATGTTTTGTTTATGTCCCGGGTGTGAATGAATGAATGAATTAAAATTTATTTGCACACATATACATAACACGATTACATTTCGTTAGGTACTTAAAAGAGCTACTTTTTTACATTTCCTAGAGTAAGTTTACAATTGTGAACTTGCATATGTGGCAAAAGGGTCCCTGACTCAGCATTATGCTGTGACGATATGGCTAGATGCTAGCCACCGCCGCAGCGCTAGTTTTCAGTCAGGGTCCGGTGACACGACAATAAAGTGCAATAAAGTATATTTGTATTTGTATCATTATAAATGATTTATTTTATAAATCGTCACAGATTGAGTTACTCCTGATATACACCATAGATTTTTATAACTTTTTTCTGTTAAATATTATACGTACTTAAAACATTTTTACTCCCAGTTCTCATTTGTTATATAGTTTTATTTCCACAAAAAGACATACCTAGTGTCCCAAATCAAATGCATATTTTAAACGAAACGGCTAAACCGACCGCGATCTTTTCTGTACGGTTCAAATCTGTTTTCGTTAGTTGCGGCTTTGCCGGAAGACGGTTCAATTTATAGACAAATAGTTTTTTATTAGTTCGGGTGCTTATACGTAAAAAATGTAGTTTTTCGTAGGATTGAAACGAAAATAAATCGTTATTTGGTTCTTTACAAACACTTTATTCTGGACAAATGTTTGCTTTTTTAAATATTAACTTTTATCTTTTTGCGCAAGCAATTTTATGTTTATATGCAAGGGCTTAGGGCCCAAACAATCTTATAGAGTACAAACATAATACATAATTAATTAATCAGCAAAAATAAAAATAAACCTTCACCATTAGAGCGGTCGGTAAATGTACATAAGTCTTCGAAAAATACGAAAAACTCATTGGTACATGGCCCTGCACGGTTTCTAACCCGGACCACCCGTCCGGGTTAGAAACCGTGCAGTGCATGTACAAATGAGTTTTTCGTATTTTTCGAAGACTTACGTGCATTTACCGACCGCTCTAATGGTGAAGGAAAACATCGTGAGGAAACCTGCACACTGAGATAACCAGTGTGTAAAATGGGGTAGGCACAAATGATCCTCAAGGGTCGAAGTGCCGCTGGGGTTATTCCCGGCCCCTTATCATAAGATAAGATATTTAGTACTTTATCACTTTAACTTAATTGACACAAACCATAAAAATGTCAAAGAATCATAACAAAATCCTGTTGCGACATGGTTCTACAGTGTATAGCTTGATGAGTTTTCCACTGTACTGTATATTGTTACAATCTTGTATTATACAATCGCGAGTATCATTACTCGTACATATTATATATATATGCAAATCACGTCAAAGCTGGAGTTATGGGAACGTGAATAATGAGAAAACCTATTCTCCGTTCGAGTCTAGACTCTAGACAGCAGCTAGACCACATATCGACCACAAATCCGGGATGGAACGGAGCCACAAAATAGATACCTAATTAACAGAAAATGAACTCCCTACTATACCCTCTTCATTGTTACATATAATGTGTCACACGTTGTAGAATATTTCAGATTTTATACGAGTACAAACGAACGGTTTTATAATAAACGACGTAACCAAAATATCACTATGGGTATAAGTATGGACGTAGTTATTTTTAGTACCTATTGAGTTTTTACTGTGGTACTTACCTATATCTACCTTGTGCCAGAACTTCTGTATTGTCGAGTCTATAGTAAATACAGCCCAAACGATCGCTGCTGATACACTATGCGAGTGGTGTGTGATTGTATGAAAGCGTTGTCCTCGTGCCTTCTTTCCTTTTTTTTATTTTTTTTTACTTATTATTATAATCTAGCTTCAAAGGCTAATAAGTAATTTAACATGAAATTCTAAAGAGAATTAACTAAGAATTTGTCTACTGACATTAATTTGGTATAATATTTGTTTACATAGCTATATTAGTTACGACCAACAATGGTTTTGAATGCGTTCTTAAGAACGCTATAGCATTCTTAACTGTAACGCTATAGTATTCTTAAGGGTGAGCATTTTTGTTCTTGTGTTCATTTATAATGGCACTATTGTCACGTTGTTCTCACTACACTACACTAACTCAAAAGGTTCCTTAAAGGTTAGTCCTTCGTAGGTCTTCTCACTAAATCAATGACGTCAAGGTTGCCTCGACGTTCACATGTTGATGACGGTATCCACTTGAAGGTCCCGGTGGAGATGCCTTCTTTCCGGCTATCTATTTTGTGACAGGACACAACCATAAATGTTGCCACTGACAAACCTTATTAACGTCCGATCCTGTCAAGCTGTCTGATAAGGGAAGCTCAGACATTGTAAACACTTTCATATATAATATATAGACGAGTGCTTTTCATGTTGTATGTTAGTGGAAACTAGGGTAGTCTTATTACGTCAAGACTCACTGTAGCAGAACAATATGTTAGTGCCAATTTGTAAACACACTTCCTGAATTTGGTGTAATTTGATCTACAAGGCACTCACTGACACACGCTTTCCTTTCTCTTATATTCGTAGGTTCTTAGAAAAATTAATATCAAACTTACTTAAATGAAAATTATGTTTGAGATCTAAATTAGGCATATCTAATTGTTCAACCTCACTGTGCAATAATTGCATGTTTTCTTGTCACTCCTCAAAAATTCATCTATGTACCTACATATTTTTAAGGTGGAATGACTCTGTGCAGAATCAGTCTGGGGTGGTACCTTTTTTAACTATTTCGGCCGCACGTATAACGCAGCAAAGCTTGCGATGCTGTGTTTTGGTTTGAGAGCCAACGTAATTATTGGCAGATAGAGGCACTCGATCTGGGAAAAAATAGCTGTCGATGTTTCTGAAGCCATTAAATGAATTTGTACCTATTAAAGGGAAGTTTGATTACCCGACTTTAACACCGTCTTGTATTGGCAATTAAAAGTTATTCGTTTTTGTTGCTTTCAGAACGTTCTTAAGGTTAGTAGCGCATCGAAAACCCTCTAATAACACTAATGAGATGAGATGTCTATGGGCGACGGTCACCACTTACCATCAGGTGGCCCTTTTGCTCGTCTGCTATCCTTTTCATCATTGTGGCGACGTACGACGCGCCACTACGATTAGTATCTACTTACATCGGTGTAGAACGCGCTATCGACATTTTCCTGGGACTTCGCACATATACGAGTTCCAAACATCCATAGTTGGACCAGGACATATGGTCACCAGGTACAACACCCCGCCTGGTGGAAGATGTTCCCTTTTCCCTTTCATACAACTGACATTACGTCATTGCATGTCCTCACATAGCGCATTCCTACAATTAGTTAGATATAGGACTCTTCTTTCGTGCGCCATATTAATCAACTCTTCTTTTACAATAAATAAAGTAATGTAAAGTAAAATACACTTTATTGCACAAATAGAAAACAACAAACAAGAGATAGAAAAGGAAATAGTGAAGTACAATTTAGGCGGCCTTATCGCCTTATCTTTATAAATAAATATTATATAGGTTTATATTATAAATATTACTTACTCATATCCCCCAAACATTAATCTTACCTATCTGGTGAATGCCCAGTTATTATCGAAAAGCAGTTATTCGCGTAAGCTGAGATTTCATCAAGATCCGAGGCCATTGTTAGCCTTCAATAGGTCTCGTTAAGGTCCCGAAATGGCCCTGCCGAGTAACTCGCCATATCCCTTTGTTAGCAAACGAGCCCTTGATCGATCTCACAACAATGGACCAATTTCAATGCTAGTTCGGTTGGCTTATTTGCCAACTATAACCTGAACTATACTTACTGCCTATAAGGGCGTCGGTGGCAAAGTAGCTAGGACACCGGACTCCCTTGCAGGAGGTCCGTTTTCGAAACCGTTCAGTGCCATGTAACAATGAGTTTTTCGTATTTTTCGAAGACTCGCGTACATTTACCGACTGCTCTAACGGTGAAAGAAAACATCGTGAGGAAACCAGCACACTGAGATGACCAGTGTGTAAATGGGGTAGGCACAAAAGATCCTCAAGGGTCGAAGTGCCGCTGGGTTTATTCCAGATAAGAAGATAAGATACTTACTGCGTGATGAATTGAGTGGGAACTACAGGGATTGGATTTCTATTTCAAGTTCACCAGTTCACTTCAAGAAAGTAAATGAAGACTGATAAACTTAGCTGTTTAACTCGTGTAGTGTTTCTTGTAAAAACCAAGACGTTACCTATACCACCTCACAGGAGCATTATATTTATAGGCATAGGTTGTTATTGTTGCCTATAGATTATATTTCTAATAAAAATAACAAAAGAATTGTCTAGAAGGTGGTAAAGTAATATCCGGAAAGGTAAGGCGGATAGGATAGGAATGACTAAATATAGTTTGCAAGATTAGAGGTTTATCTACTGAAAATTTCATTTCCACCTACGCAATCTTATGGGTGAGGGTGGATAATTAAATACGCAGGCGGGCTTTGACAATAAAGCTAAAAAGGGGAACAAAGTAAAAAAGGAAAGCTACTACTTATTTAGGTAAAGGTATGCAAGGTTGAAGACGCTTCATCGATTAACAACACCTTATTTTATTGCGTCTTATACATCTGCACAGCCTTATGGATGAACGACCGCCTACATAAATTAATCGGAGCTAAAATAAACCGCAAATTAAAATAAATGAACGATCAAGCGATCAAGTATAAATTGGTCAACAATCATCGGGATGAGCGGCAATCAGTTCACGGATGGCTGCAATTAGCTGGCTAGTTAGCATAAGAGACGAGGTATCAAGGTTTATTAACATATTATGGGGTGTTAGCGTGGTGCCACTACGTAATAGCTTTACCTTATTATAAACTAAGTGACCAGGAATAGTGGGGCGGCCGGGAACTGGGGGCCATTTTCTTTTTGCGCTGTACATAGGAGGTGATGCCATAATCGCCACGCTAGGCCTGCGGGTTGGCGATCGCAGTAGCCGGCTTGCTCTGATGACGCTGCTGCCCGTCATCATGCTTCTAGTATTTTAACCGAGCCAGAATTTGAGTGGTTATACTGCCACTAGTCGGTCGCCAGGGACTCGTTCGCTAATCGGCAGGATGCACCACGTGCAGGTGAGTTTGGCATTTTGGGGTACCTAGATGTTGGTGACCCCCCTTGCATCCCGTAAAGATATAATAACCCCAAATAGCGTGCCACCTAAGAGTATGTATAAGAATGCAAAGATTCTAAGCAAGCACAAGAGGTTTTTTTCTATTCACAACTTTAAAGAATACTAATTATAAGTTTTCAGTTTATCACAACAACAAAGCAATGACAGAAAGGGATAAACGAGTTACCTACTTGAGTCCGAATGACACTTCCTCGAAGATCATAACCTCGATGTCGCACCCTCCACGGTTTATTTCTTCGAAACGTTTTTCCTCGATTATTCATTACCTCGAAAGCTCAAAATCTCGACAGTCCTTATCGCGTTAGTATAAAACCTCGATGGTTAATTATTTCGAAACATAGATACTCAGATAATCAGTACAAACTTATATTATAACTGACAAGATAAATCAAGCCAATACATCAATTACCGTAATAGACATACGGGAGTACTCGTATGTCCGCCAAGTTCGGAAAAAGACGGGAGTTTTGGATAATTTTCGGCCCCTTATAATTGAAAATCATAGGAAATTTCTAGAGTGATATTTATTGTTAGGATCTAACCAGGGATTAAGAAGGTAGCCCACAGAACTCTTCAACAATTAACATCATATTTCGAGGTAGGTACTATGAGGATGAGTACTATCGCGGTAATGAACTGTCGAGGTTTTGATCTTTCAAGGTAATGAATCAAGGAAACAACACTTCGAGGAAATGAACCGTCGAGGGTGCGACATCGAGGTTCTCCGAGAAAGTGTTATTCGGACTCAAGTAGATAACCCGGGATAAACAAAGTATTTCGGTTATTTCAGAAATAACAACAACGTTGTCAATTCTTTGCCAATGTTCACCTGAAATTAACAACGTAGTTTACTACTTGTAAATGTCGCTTTGGTTACACGTTACTAATAGTATTATAGTTACAGTTTTCAAGTTACAGGTAGACAAAGTTTTAGTTACATAGTATAACGAAACATTTTTCTCATTGAAGTCTAAATTTTCCAGATACGAAGACCAACCACGAATCACATTTTTCAACAGGAGCTATACTCAATGATGATGTATAAAACAATGATTCTACGTCAACGTAATTCAACCTTTATGAACGTAATTATGAAATTCCTTACGCCAAGAGGAGAACGGGGAATCGTCTCATTTTCCAATTTGGGCGCTAAAGATTTGCAAATGAGATGTGGCTTCAGCCAAGTTATTTTACATTCGAATTCGAATATTTGAATCCTAGAACTTCCATAATAAATTCAATTTTCGAAACATATCCTAATAAATATGAAAGTGCCTATCCACCATAGCTAAACTGTGCGAAAAAATGGGCACCAATAAGATTGCCTTATCGTTATTCCTATTGGTGCATTTTTCTAGCACAGCTTAGCTTAGCTTTGGTTTACATTCACACTAATGTGTTATTCGAATAGCTTCATTGTTCATATACTTTAAGTACTACTCGTATCAAATTCAACTTTTGATAAAATGTACACCCACTAGAATTAAGTTAAATGCATTTTTCATTTTCTCGGTGTTGCCAACAGTCATGTATGTCAGCGCGAAATGTTAGGATAAAACGGTAGGATTTTTATTACTTACTCTGGATATTCCACTCGTCCCGGCCACATGATTTATGAGGGTATCCTTCATACACATTACAGTCCTTCTCTTTTATTTATTCAGCTTTTCAATGTCATATGATGATATATATAGCACAAAACGTAGATAATGTTGCCTTCGGGACTCGTGAAATTGGTATAAGGAATACCTAGCTACGAGTAGCTATAGAATTTTATTTTATATATAGGGAACCCTGTCTTCCTTTTCAAAAGGGGCGGTACGGGCCGAACGACTTGCCGAGCGACACACCGAGTGACACCAAAAACAATTGCAATCTACATACTATCCAATAGTAAAATGTTATCAGAAAAGAGCCGCATGAAAGTGGTCACTATGCATGTAATATACGAGTAAGTATCAGTACTTAGAACTTCCTTCCTTATACATACATATACCTACAGGGTTCTCTGCCTAAAAATATAGGCGCGATCAGAATAGCGCTTCGCTCGCGTGGATTTTTTGTTCCAATTAACACTAAGAGGGGTTTTTCATTACCTTATTTAGATTTTCCATGACAGAAAGAGAGTTTTGGAATAAATGTCTATGACGTCTTGAAGAAAGTAATGACATGATAGTAGTAAAAGGGATCAGTACTATATGACTACTTATATGTAAGTTAGAGCAAAAAAAATACCTTTTTACTCACAACTAAAAAGTATCAATTTAAATACGACTGAGAGAGCGCTCAGGTGACCCCCGCGCCGAGTCGTACCTGGTGCAGCGCATCTCGCTGGCTATTCAGCGTGGAAACGCTGCCAGCGTGATGGGCACCTTCCCGCCGGGTGCGACTCGGGGCTGTTTATTAGATTAAGGAGTTTGACTCATATAATATGTTTATATTATATTCTAAGATTATATTTTAAGGTTATAGTGATTAAAAAGACGAATAAATGATTTAGTATGTTAAAAAAAAAAAAAAAACTAAGACGCATAGTCTTGCTCGTGCATGACATGACATGACATATTCTGTGGATTTAAATAAAGTTTTAGTTTTAAGTTTTTTATCAAGAATTAGTTCTCGTTGCTCAAGTAGAGGATATGGCCAGTATTCTAGCCAATTTTCGTATATGATTTAGACCTGGTAACAAAAATAATCTAACATTGACAATTATGTCGGACACGTCTTAATTTCTTTACAAAAAATAGAGAAATTTAAAAAAAAGTAACGGACGAAAATCTTAAGAACAAAAAAATTATACAGAAACACAGACGAACGGACGTAGGTACATTCCGTACGGGTCCCTAAAAAGCTGTAGACCGAAAGTAATTTAAAAGACCTATGTGAGGACCAAGTCCAGAGAAGAAATACAAAGTTTTGAAAAGACGAACTTAGCGAAATTCATGCCGAATAGATTTAATAACACTGATAATGAAATCAAAATTACCTGCTCTAGAACCCGTGAGCAGGTCCTCAGTCTCTCAACGAGATGAAAGTAACGCATAATTAGTGCATTAGTATGGCGCATTACGCGCTCGGCACGACGCGTGAAATAATATGGAAATGATTCAATTAACCTGCCACATTCGCCCAATTACATGTGAGACACACAGCCACAGAGATTTGGAAGCATATTTTATTTCCAACCGATCTAATGAAGGTAACCCTCAAACACACACACACACATAATAATTTCTTTTATATTGTTTTTAGTATTAATTTTGTCAGTTTTATATTTTCTTGGATTGGCCAATGTCTGTTCTGTTACATGTTCATTTCCACTGGTCACAGAAGAGATCTGTCCTCCGAGATGCAGGAACTTCCTAGTTTGGAGGTCAGCGTTTATTGTTACTTTTTGCTCACTAATTTTATTTAGTTTAATATAACCTATGCTTAAGTTCCTACTGGTGTATGGACTATGAATACTTTGTCACCTTACCGCACAAATGAACTTATTCTTATTCTTACATCTAAAATTAATGTACTCGTACACAAACGACAAGCCTGTAACGTGGGTGGATACCTACGTGCTGACAATGATGATGATGACTCTATTTCAATAGCATAAAGTAGCTCAAGGAGTAGAAGAAACTTCTCTTCAAGGAAAACAATGAATTGATAGAGTCATGAAGCGATAGGTAGACGAATGAAGACTATAAAAAATACGTACGAGTTACTGACCAACTACGTAACATATTCACATATTAAATTAAATAGTTTATGTAGTCTATGTATTATTTTATGTATGTTTATCATTATCTATTTAAGTATACATATATCTGCCTATTTATTTTATGTACTTAGTTATTATAGTATGGTAATTAATTACCTTAGTATTTATATTTATTTATCGTTCGGTCGTCAGCATCACACAATCGTATTCATACTCATAATCATACCATTTATTGCTTTTCATGGGTTACAATTGGTCTAAAAAATATATATATTATCTGATCATACATGATACCCTTAGTAGGACAGCGCAATATAAAATAAGAGATTGTAATAAATTATAATAGTAATAAATACTAACGAGATTAATTAAATTAAATGTCATTATTAGTTATACATAATTGATTTTATAGTTAAGTATTGGTTTTATCATCATAAAACTCCTGCAGTGAATAGAAACATTTGTTAAGAAGATACAACTTTAATCTTTTATTGAATATCGAGATCTTTTAATTCGATGTCGATGATTTGTGAAATTTTGTTATATATTTTTATTGACATAACGATCGGTCCAGAACTGTGTAGACTTAATTTTGATTTTGGCAGAGCAAGTATTTTCTGGTAGCGAGTAAATATATATGTATGTATTTATATGTTATTGTTGTAAATAAAAGTGTCTTATATAACGTTTTCCATAAACCTTGCACACCTACTACCTCTTTCTCTAAATCATTTCCTCTGCCCGAAGGTTGCCTGGAAGAGATCGCTCTTAGCGATAAGGCCGCCTAAATTGTACTTCACTATTTCCTTTTTTATCTCTTGTTTGTTGTTTTCTATTTGTGCAATAAAGTGTATTTTACTTTAGTTTACTTTAATCTATAGTACAGAGCGCTATTAGAAGTAATCTGTTGCTCGTTATTTTGTTTGTCGTTGAGTCATGCCTTGATAGCAGATTTAAACAGATTTAGTACGGTTTGCAGCTTAAAATATGAATGCTGGCTGATCTGCCGTCATTTAAGCGGCATAATGAAACATTCCTGAACCTGATACTCATGGAGACGAAGTTATAGGAAATACCATGGAAATACTTCAGTCTCAAACATTATTTTGAGAGAACAATGATGAAGGTTTGTGCTCAAATCGATCCCCTTTGTTGTCTAATAGCATTCGGAGGCAGTGCACCGAAGAAACGGTAATTAAAACCCCACGCTAATATAACTTACTGACTACTCTATTATAACCTCTAGAGCAAAGGAAATAAGGTACATCAAAGGACGAATCAACGCGTTAATTGTACAGTCAACTGAAGTTGAAGAAAAACTTATTAGTACTTTTATTTCACCATTAATGAACAGTAGTAAACGAGTATATTCATAGCAAATTGCTATTAAATCATTATTCTGTTAATATTTGGCTTATTATAAGTAAAAAAAAAGTTAAATACACTTTATTGCACAAATAGAAAATAACAGATAACAAATAGATAACAAACAGATCACAAATCACTATGTATATTTGGCAAAAGGGGGGAAAGTCAGCAAATGCTGATATACTTGGGTAACAATAGTAATACCCAGAGTATGTCAGCGCTGTTTTTCATACAACCGTTTTAAAAGATAGTCAGTTCA
Source organism: Hofmannophila pseudospretella (assembly GCA_947369225.1). NCBI lineage: Eukaryota > Metazoa > Arthropoda > Insecta > Lepidoptera > Oecophoridae > Hofmannophila > Hofmannophila pseudospretella. Next base: position 5,226,773 of record OX376324.1, read on the forward strand.
TAGTAAGTGTAGGTACATTTTATGTAGGTACCTAAAAAGAAAGATAAATCTACTCCTATCGTTACAATTGTCTAGACAGAACATTACAAAATGTGTTGCAAAAAAATCATTTCATTACTAATCTCTTCTTCAGTAGAGCTGTTTTCTTCATCTTCTTAGTCGTATTCCTCATTGACAAGGGTCGTAATCATGTGATTTGCTATTGCATTCCCCATTTCACACAAAGGTTATCTCAGTATGCTGATTTCCTCACTATTTTTTTCTTCAGCGTTAGAGCACTCGGTAAATGTACGGAAATCTTTCGAAAAAACTGAACAACTCATTGGTACGAGTACTTACTTACATGACATTGCATGATTTAATTGCATTAATGTTCATGGGAATTTATTTTCGTAGCTGGTTGTACCCATACAATGCACCCTGCCACCCATTCTGCTCCCGGCGAAATTATTTGAAATCAGATTCCTTCCGCAAATGAACATTCCTCTAATAAGCGATCGGCATTTAATTAGGCAGGAAATTTAATTCCTTTTAAATAATAAGGTAAATCTTACGTGCCTTCGGCAAATTCACACTACGCACAGTATACAGAATGGAAAATTTCGTTCATCAGTTCACTTCATCACTTCATTCATTGTTCTTCATTATGTTAGGGGTTCATACTAAATGCATGGCAATAGTTTTTTACTATTTCTGAGATTTCTAGTACTCGAACCTCGGTTGACCTTTTTGTTCCTGATATGTGATAAAATCGATTGGCATAAAAAATTGTTTTGTGCAAAATGGCATTTTATCGCTGACTGTACCTTTTTTCAAAAATCTGTGAATGCAGTTTTAAATAGCTCCAAAAGTTAGGGGAGGTCTCCTAAGACCATTTTCTCGTAGCTCCTACGGATCTGGTAGCTGCCCTGGCCCAGTCGAAACTTTCCACCGTGTATATCTATGGACATTATGCATAGAAATTTCTATGAAACATTGACAATAGAAATAGAAATAATATTTATTTGTTAATATGAGTAATTTATGAGAAGAACATTTTTAGTGTATGTATACTCACCACCATTAGTATTGAGGGTTTGGCGCGCTTCCTATGCATTAGATACGTAGATAGATTAGAGAAAATGTATTTAGACACACAACAATACATTTCTAGGGAATATGTACCTACGAAAATAGCCTAACGTGATTGTGAAGAGCTGACCCCTAGTAATGAAATTTTAAGCAAGGACAAAGAAGTTGAAGGAAGTTCAGAAGCTATATTACTTACCTTATAACATCATGCAACATGGTTATGTTGCACAACAAAAATGAAATTTATTTTACAACACAATACATAATTATTATAAGATAAGATGCGATCGCGTGAAGAGGCGCGGAGGTTTCCAAAACTGGGTAATTTCTTTTATCAACTCATTGATCTAAAAACTTAAATCAAAAGGTAGAATTGGATATCGGCGTGAACTCTAATTATAAAGCTATAGAGTTGACAGTCTGCTTTTCATGTTTTTCGGTTCCGATCTCGGCCATATTTTGACCACAAGACCTTCGGATCTTCAAATCGTTTATCTGTTCTTAAGTATCTATACTCGTATATTCTATAAAGTCTATACTTATGCAACTATGGTTACATTGGGATACACGATTAAAAATATACTCATATAGGTAAGTAAATAAATATGAATAGTTACCATAAAAAACATTTAATCATATCCAATGTTTTGAACAGTATAATTACGACGTAGGTAAGTTAGTTAATTAATTAGGTAAGTTAATTAGTATAACATGTAAATAGACAAAGTGAGAATGAAGCGATAAATAAGCAAGGATTTCTAAAATGTTCCACGAAATGGGCGACGACCGAAATTAATTAAGTAGGTATGTTATGCCACGAAATAAAATAATCAGAAATACTTATAAATCCCCTTGTAGAAAATTACAGCTGTTTCCATTGGTAACTTCCATCGGCATCGGTCAAAAAGAAATTCTTAACCTTGGAGCAAACTCTAAGTAAAAGGTTCATTACTATGTAAATTGACGCTATTAGCCAGAATTCAATTTCTGGAAATTATAACTTAATGCCGTATAATGTTTCCCGGCCTTTGGTCGGTAATTATGGAGTAGGTAGACTTTGTGATTACTGTGGAACACGTGAGGGTTACTGTATAGATTTGGAAACAAGAAGCAAAGGACGCGCGCCTGCCCCAATTTTTTTCTTTCATCCAAGTTTGGAACTGCTTTTGTTGCTAGACTACTGTTGCTATTTTCATTTTTACATATTCTTATGTACTTATCAATAATTATGTATTTATATTATATGTATTGTTTTATGGCTAGGGCCATAGTATTTTGGTATTCGTACCGAGCTTTACTTATGTTATCTATTAAAAATATATAAACTAATAATACTTTTCTGCACTATGCTGCCGGTAACCTATTAAAAATTCTTCTATCGCCTAGGTTGCCTGGAAGAGATCGCTCTGAGCGATAAGACCACCTTTGTACACTTATTCTATGTTTACTTTCCTATGTAAATTTCTTGTGTGCCATAAATTATTAATCTATCTATATATTTTATTTATTTATATACATTGTATTAAAGGAAAACAGATCAGCATACGAGCCACCTGATGTTAAAAGTGGTCACCGTCGCCCATATACAGGGTGTAACATTAAGAACGGTCAGTATGGGAAAGTCTGAAACTATAAGACATACGAACATCTGTTCTTAGGAACCATGTCATCAATTTTAGTAACAAGAAAAACTGTATTCATACATTTTAAAAAAAACCTGTACTCAGCCTGGGAATCGAACCCGGTTGTTTTGAAAAAAAAATCCAACACTATTTCTATTTGGATATCGACTGTGTAGGTCTTAAGGAATAAATGTTAGTATGAAACGTGATGTTTAAAATTAATAAAACGCATTGTTTCCATATCTTTTAATTTATTTTAGACTAGACTATTAATTACTATCTTTTAATTTATTTTAGACTAGACTATTTCTTGTGGGGTTACGTTAAGGATGAAGTGTACAAAACAAGCTACGACACAATTGAAGACCTAAAAGCAGCCATAGAGACAATTTTAACGCAAATTCACCACCTGAAGATACAAAATTCAATAGTAAGATCGTTACCTAAATGAGTTGAATGTTGTATTTTACAAAATGGTAGTCATTTCGAACACCTACTAAAATAAATTAAAAGATATGGAAACAATGCGTTTTATTAATTTTAAACATCACGTTTCATACTAACATTTATTCCTTAAGACCTACACAGTCGATATCTAAACAGAAATAGTGTTGGATTTTTTTTCAAAACAACCGGGTTCGATTCCCAGGCTGAGTACAGGTTTTTAAAAAAATGTATGAATACAGTTTTTCTTGTTACTAAAATTGATGACATGGTTCCTAAGAACAGATCTTCGTATGTCTTATAGTTTCAGACTTTCCCATACTGACCGTTCTTAATGTTACAGCCTGTATATCTCACCTAACTATAAATTATTAGCAGGTTTTCTATGCCCCAAGCATAAGGTCTTAGATGGAGTACCGTTAATTACGCTGGGTCTCCTGAACTTCAAACAGAAACACTATACAAAACTTTAAACGCATAATAAACTGAGCAGTACTAACAAAAACAACAACACCATAAAATTATGCAACGGGTCGTTTTAAGCCAAGGGTCTTAGTTTGTCCGGGTGTACTTCAGAAGGCCTCCGGGACGAAATGTTCAGATTAAGATTTAAACACTCCGACGTAGCGACGTAGCCTCCGGTGTTGGCACAAAACATCTCGAGAAGAAACTCTCTTCCCAATGTCTTCGCTGCAGATACAGGATAGTATACAGGGCGCACAAGAAACCGGGATAGCTGCTTATATGGCTGAAAGAATAAAAACAGTTTAGTATTCGTAATCGTTTTCGAATTTAATGAGGATGTCATTGTTCCCATCTCGCCACAGATGCATCTTGCCACTCCTAGGAATGCGTCTCAGCTGGCCACACCTTTAATCGGTTATGAGTGCCATATCTATTAAAAAAAATACGAATTGCATTTCGTCACACGATGATTCTTAATCAGAAATGCCAGGCAACTAAAACAGAGCGTGGGGGCTATAATGAAACATTCAAAGATACATTGTTTTTAAATTAAGTTTTACATGTTTCTTGAAGTATAATTAGAGGTATCGAGAAAAATTATGTGCTGTTGCATAATTTTTAAACTGGATAATCCATTCCAGAATTTTTGCTGACGAAGTTGTACTCGAAAGATTAACGGAGCCATAAACCATCTCATTTTCTTCCCATTGTTTTACACTTCTTTCATTAGTATTAAATATAAAAATACTTAGAATTATAGCATTGAAGCAATCGCATTAGCGTAATACCTACGTAAAGCTTGTCAACTTCTCTATAAAAATCTATCAATTCGCACAAACATTGAAAGCCGAAAGCTCTTTGCCCATAATCAATTCATCCGGTTTCATTCGCTTTCAAAAACAATGAAACTCGTAATGGACACACTCTATTCAGAGAATTTGTTCATAAAGTACGTTTTGTCGGTTAAGAGCCACTCCGGAATTCTGTGTTTGCGTAGCCTGAGGCGTACCACTAAACCGGGAGCCGGATCTGCATTTCTTATTTCACATAAGATTGCCCTTGAAATGGAAACGGGTTCTAGCAGGACACTAAGACACTTTGTTTGTTTGTATAAGTACACTTTATTGTACCAGAAATACAAAATGTAACTAAAAATATAAACTTATTCAAAACATCACATTAACTAGTACAATGACTGATATATCCCATAGGGATCCCTTCTAGCTAACTTTTGACTGTTGAACAGGGTACTACATTATAGCATGTGTTTGTACACACGTTAAAACACGAATTTCGGTAAATATTATACTTAAAGGTAAAATATAGACAATTAAATAAATATAAATAAATAAATATAGTGCAATTTCTTGCTAGCCACATAGGTACATAATTTAGCTTGTATATTACATATTGTGACTTACTAATTAATTTTCACTACTAATTTGCGAGCTCAACAGCTTACATTGGTATTTACATTATGTACAGTGTCATTAATTATGTATAATGACTAAACTGTGTAGTTAATGTGATAAATTAATTACTTTATCCAGTTATTACACTCGTACATAATAGATAGTTAGAATTGGTTAAAGTAATTATCACACGGTGACATGGTCCTACTCGCTTGTAGGTAGTGTTGCAAAACTATAGGTCGCGCAGCCAAAGTTCAGGCGAACACAATACTTCACACCGGTGATTTTTTCTATACAGGTGTTTAAAAAACACAAAAAAACCTAAAATCTAAATCTAATTTGCTTTGACTACTTTGCATGGCTACACAAGACCCAGACCCAAGACCCAGACCCGTGGAATATGAACTAAACTAAAATTTATAGGTTTTATTACTTTATCCAAGTCTTTCCTAGTGTGGGAGCCAGGGAAATCTGAGAACATGTAAAAGATACTGTCTGCATTAATAAATTATTATTTTATTTTTATTTATTTTATTTATTTCTAGATAGTATGTAAAATAGCTTGATAATTTGATTAATTCCACCTCGATAATCACTTTGGCTAAGTATTATTTAAAATGGCTAAGCTTTTAATACGAGTAGTATAAATAATAGCTCGATTAATCACTTTGACTGTAACATATATACAGCATAACCAATTCAAGGCACACTGTGTTAAGTACCTTACGTCACGGTAAAGTATTGTTTGTTATTTATATCTTTGGAAGTTGATATCGTGTTCTTTCGCTCACGTTTTTAACACCATGAACTACAATCGATATTTCACCCTTTATTCACCTGCCACGTACAGCGTTGGCACTAAGATTCGCAATCGATCAACTATTTCAATCGGCCTTCCTGTAAGGAGAATTCCTAAACCAGCTCCCGGTCTACAAACTCTGTGCTTCGGTGGAAAATTGATAAGAATACAACAATGCGGAAATTCTTAACTACAGATGATATTCATGAGTTGTGTTACAATATTGCAGTCTTCTGCATTTGCATTTTGGCGGCATTCGCTGGCGTCTGCTAAGATTGTGCACTTTTTGTGAGCAACATTAACTACAACAATGTTTCTCTATTTTTACCTTGTCCACCCCACATTTATGAAATTGTACCATGCGTTCGAAGAGATAGATAGATAAATAGAAACACTTTATTGTACACAAATATAGGTTAAAGTAAAAACTACAGGAATAGTAGCACGATATGTACAAAGGCGGCCTTATCGCTTAAAGCGATCTCTTCCATGCAACCTCTGAAGTTAATTGGACATTAAAGAGATTAGCGACAGTGTAGTGTGAAGATATGAAAAAGGTTACTATTACTTCATACACAGTAAATATAGTAAAATAAAAGTAATATGATATACATAAATAATTATGTAGGTATACTAAAATAGTTAAATGCGTACATAATATATTTAAAAAGAATAATAAGAAGAGCCACTAAGTCAGTGGATTAATGTTTTATTATTTCTGTTTCTTTGTTGTAGGTTAAATTAAATCGTGTCTTGATTATAAGTAGATTATTCTAACCTTACCCTAAACCGATGCTACATTTTTTTTAAATCTCTGTTTAGAGACTTTGAGACACGTACAAGGTGACCATATCAGCCTCGTTAGGGTCACTAAGACAAGGGAAAGGGAAGCTCAAGTATTATTAGAGTCAGCCCTCACTTTGAGACCCAACTTAGCAAACAACAGTAAGTGTTTCATATTATCAGATAAGGGCTATGTTGTATTACTAGTACATATACTCGTATGTATTTCTTATAAGCCTTTTTCTTTTTCGTGATTCTTTTCTGTCATTCTTTAATTCTGTTTCACAAGTACCTTTATTATTTCTTTCTTATAATTATTGTCTATCCCTCACAATAAACCAATACCAATACGGGAACGTATCCATGACAAAAGTAATGGAATTCATCGACGTAATACAAAGTACCTACTTATTGTGACATGAGAAGCATCGAACCGTTCCCGGAATGAAATGAAGCCATCCCCCTATCGGCATGAATAAGGAATTTAAAGCTGACGGTACACCACGACAGGATAAAAAGAAAGTGAAGTGAAAATGAATAAAAATAATATAAAATGATAATTAAATAATGATGATGGCAATAATACTTGGGATAGAGACTGCGGCACAATTTTGTTGGATGGATTACAATTCTGGACTACCCCCATTTCAAGCTTTGAACTTATTGTGAAGTGGTTAGTAAAGGATATTAGTTATAATGCGTCGGTGCCCTAGTGGCTAGGACGGGAGGCGGGACGGCGGGAGGTCCGGGTTCGAAACCATGCATTGCCATGTACCAATGAGTTTTCCGATTTTTTCGAAGACTTACGTACATTTACCGACTGCTCTAACGGTGAAGGAAAACATCGTGAGGAAACCTGTCTGAGGAAATTAAAAGCTTTTGAAGGCGTGTGAAATACATCGATCAGCACTGGGCCCGCTCGGTGGATCATGGCCCGTAGTCCCCTTGTACAAGGGCAGGCCTGTGCCCCAACAGTGGGGACATTAATAGGCTGATGATGATTAGTTATAAAACATTACTAAAATAATTAAGAAATACTTGAATATAAATAAAGAAATACTGTATTACTCGAATTTGCTCCATGCTAGAGTAACGACCAGCATAATTTGATTGGCAACCCATCCAGGGTTGTGTGAGAGTATCCAACAATGGAATTGATAGAAAGAAAGAATTTATTTCCAGGAGCGCACATATACAAACAATTAGGTACAGATTATAAAAATGGTCACAATTTTAAACAAATATAAGATAAAAAAAATGAACAAAAGTAATTAAATTTGATGTAGGTGTTCAGCACCGGAAAAAGGGGACTGCCTCAGCCTATTGCCGTAGCGGATTTAGCACTGCAGCGCTGATTTTCAGGCATCACCTGTGTGCCAGGGAACTACCTAACTACCTCTACAATTGGTAGTGGAGTTGATGATTCAACCACTTTTCTCCCAGTGTGACCTCTACTTTTCTAGGCAAATAAATCTCTACAAGTGAATAGAGGATGCAGTGGTAATGAAAGTACAGAAAAATGTCTGAATAGCATGTAGAGGGTGGTTCCCTTAATTATGTACCTATAAATCTTTGTGAATTATGGTATTAGATTCTATGGTATTAGGTACTCGTATCACATCCGTAATTTTTTCGTAACCGCTTTGGCTTTGAAACTTTTAATTTTATGCGATAATCCAAATCCAGAGCGTCGGTGGTCTAGTGGCTAGGACGCCGGACTCCCATGCGGGAGGTCCGGGTTCGAAACCATGCACTGCCATGTACCAATGAGTTTTTCCGATTTTTTCGAAGACTTACGTACATTTACCGACTGCTCTAACGGTGAAGGAAAACATCCTGAGGAAACCTGCATGTCAGAGGAAATTAAAAGTTTCCGAAGGCGTGTGAAATCCACCGCACAGCACTGGGCCCGCTCGGTGGATCATGGCCCGTACCTTGTGCAAGGGGAGGCCTGTGCCCCAACAGTGGGGACATTAATAGGCTGATGATGATGATGATGATGAATCCAAAAATGGAATATCAATTTCAAATAAAAATCAATGTTGTGATCATAGGAAAATGAGGATCTCGTAACCCAATTGCGAGCACGGTCCGAAAGTGATCGTGCGATCGCGATTAGTACCAGGATGGGTGACCGGTAGTAACATTTTCATCTAGGTCCCTCCTGAGTTAAGCAGTCGATCCCGGTTGTTATCGTTCGACAACAGTAGTTAAGGCAGAGGCCTACGGGCGGCCTGAACAATTCTGACAAATAGGTTGGCCACTAACCATGCGATAAGTAAGCAGGCAAAGGAAAATGAAAAAAAAGATCATTACATTAGTCATAAAATGGCGAAAAAAAGACTTCGTAATTATTAAAATATATTTATCAAATATAAAATCCTTCTCACTTCTATCTAGTGCGGGGAGCCAGGGAAATCCGAGAAAATGTAAAAGATACTGCCTGCTTCAATTTTTTTTTCAATAATTTTATTTTATTTTATTTTATTTATTAGGTAAACACAACAGATTACAATCATAGAAATTACAGAAAAATCAATATAAAGTTATGAGCTAGGTCGTAACCCTTAACGTGTAAACACAGCATGGTTAGGAAGTAGAAAATTGATTGTTGTACAATATTGAGTTATGAAAAAATACTATTGAATGTAATGACTAAAAATCTTATGCCTATTTGAAAAATAAAAATAATAAAGTAAAGACTATAAAGTAGGTGCGTGGAAAGCTCATTTGAGGACATCCTCAACCCGTCTTTTAAAAACTAATGGCCTAATATTCTTATTTTAGTAGGTACATACTTTTGATATAAGTACCAGAAAGAATTAGCCGTATAAATCAATTTCATCTCGACCTACTTAACTTGGTACTATTCCCGTGAAATAAAACGAACCGTAAAAGAAAACTCAGTTTATCTCCATTTCGTTTAAATACATTTCCTAAATCCAGTTACGTCCGCCCTTATCCAGTAATCGGTCGTATGTCCCCGCTCTGCCACGTGCGGAACACAATAAATGTGTGACCGAATTACAGTTTTACCATACTAGCTTTAGACTTCTATGCCATTATTTAACTACTTCCGGATGATTAAAACTAACATAATTTATCAGTTACCTATGTACAGGAAAATAAGGAACCCTATTTTTTCCCCACGACGGAAAGGAGAAGGTATATGCGTTTGATCTAAGAGGATGTTTGTTTGTTTGTAAGTGCATGTGTCTGTTCCCATATAGCTCCGAAAGGGCTGAACCAATTTCGATGCGGTTTTTTGCTATAGCTTTGAAATTTAAAAGAGCAGGTTCTTAGCTAGATTTTATTGTGCTAATCCACCAGGGGGCGCTGCTGTAGATATGGCAATGCTTAATATTTGTTCCTATCCGGCTGAAAATTGGCATTCGGGGATTTTCATAGCTTCTGTTTTCGAATTTGGCAATATTTTTTGTGCCAATCCACTAGTTTACATTATTAACAATAATCGGTACTGCAGTTGCCTTCTTAGACATTGAATAAAAGTCCAATTTCTAATGATGATGCTATAGTGGACTCAAGGGTATTATTCTACTTTAATTATTTTTTGAGCACATTTTTGTGTTATTCTATATAGGTATAACAGAGAAATGATACTGAAATTACTTACACATTATACGTAGAAAGATATCTAGTAGTCTAACGGTATTGAATAAAATATCCGTTACCTACTTAAGTATTCACTTATTTAATTTTCCTCCTGGCAAGAACCCGAAGACAACACTATCGTATTAGTAAACCGGATTGTTCCGGTCCGAATCCGGAACCCTTCAGGAGGAAATTCAATGGAAACCTAATTTTCCAAACCTTGCCTCACGCATAAAAGTCTACATTGAGACACAAGACAATGTGTTCGAACTGGATAATGGCCCTATGGATAATTATTCTGGAGTACATTGTCATTGCGTGTTGGTAAAACGTAGAATTGATTAATGTACATTAGTATTGGCAACTATTGGGTTTATGTGAAGTAATAGGATGGGAGAAATGAAATGAAAAACGATATAAAGGTCCTGCATAATTAATAATTATAAAGGAACGAGGAAAATAATGACAAACATAGGTATGATCTGTGATATTTGTTTGTCCCCTAAGCGTTCCTATACCATTTATCAGATTGCAATGAAACTTTGGTAAGTTGTTGTGCGCAAGGCCGGGAAGGTTACTGAGTCAAAAAAACGTTCTTTTTCTTTGTTTGTCCCTTATGCGTTCCTTTACCATTCATCCGATTGCGATGAAACTTTGGGAAGTTGTTGTGTGCACGCCCGGGAAGGTTTATGAGTTAAAAAAAACATGGCGAGTGAAGTCGCCGCCGGGGCGCAGCTAATTATATAATATAGGTTGGCCACTACTCACGACAAGAAGAAGTTGTTTTCGGGACCTTCACGCAAGACAGATGCAAGGATGCATCTTTTACTAAAACTAGTCCCAAATTCCTCGAGAACAGGAAAAATCGAGACAGAAATACTCGTAGGAAAAAATTGTAAAAACCCAAAAAAGTTTAATAATTCTTTGTTAAAACCAAAGCAGACTTCGCTACCTCGACCACATCTCGAAGTTTGAAGGTGAACAAAACGAACGTACGTTTGACTCCCGAGTAGTCAAAGGCCCGTTGGGGTAGACGTATACGGTCAGCTGGTTGAAGTAGCGTAGAATTGACAGCCAATTGGTTTGTAGGCCAAAATCTACTATTAGTCTTTGGGTTAGCGCAGTTACGAAATAACAACTATAATCAAAGCCTTGTTGCTGACGATGCAATAATAAAATAATAATAATAAATAATTTCTTTATTCAGGCATAAAACCCATTGGTTTACAAAATAATAATAATAAAATTATAAAACATTTTGAAATAATGTAAAATAAAATATAAAATAAAACGTAAGGTACATACATCTACTTTCGATTCCCATCACGCTGCACGAACACCCAGTGCTTCAGGATGGGACAGTTCAGGTACCCACTCAGCGTACGGAGAATCTCGTTGTGAGACACATCGAGACGTTGCCAAAAGGAGGCAACACGTGATCTCATGATCGCGTAGAAATCAGGAACTCTGGCAATGACTGAATTGGATGAGAATGATCTAGTGATGTGTGCTGTATGAGATGAACAAATAAAACGTGAATTACATTAATTATAAATATCGAAACCGTTCCGAAACATACATACAATAATACAAAGGCCAAACAAAACAGTAGAATTTGTTGAAAATTCGGAATCATCCCGCCATGGTCTACGAAGCGGATATGTCAACACTACGTGATGGCGTTTTCAATCACTCTATTTTTATATTTCACCGGACTCTACAAAATGCATTTAATTCCCGCGATGCACTGCACTCTATGCAATTGCTAAGGCTTATCAAACGTGGGCGCGTGCGCTCACATATTAATCAACGGTTTTTGTTCAAGCGTTCACAGCTCTACCAAGAGCTCACACACGATTGAATAAGGATGACCCTAGCTGAGCTCTATTTCTCGAATTTGCAACCCAAAATATTAGCTGAAACGTTTAGTTAACTAACCCAACGTTTCATTTGAAACTCTCTTTAACTAGGGAGAGTTTCAAATGAATACATATAGAGTTAGAGAGATCGTCCAGTACTACCTTCAGAGTAGAATTTTTAATTTGTAATTTTCTTTCACACTTGTTGCAACTAGAAAGTAACTAACTAAGTAAGTATTAGCGTGTGTGTGCGTGTGTGGCAGCTACGACTGAATTAAATTAAATGGTTTTTTTTTTCACAATTTGCTTATTACCCATCAATCTGATGGTTCTTCTTCTTCTTCTTCTTTCGTGTTGATGATCCGAACTAAATTTTTCCCGACCAGAAGGCAGCCACATCGATAGCCCTCTGGTTGGCCTCGAAAAGGTCCTCCCGCGTGCAGGTGGTCGGACACGCGGGACAGCACAATCTGATGGTGATCAATAATAATGGAGTTAAATTAATTAGAAAAAGGGTGAAAAATAATTCCGCGAGCAAGATTTAAACCTGCGACCTTGCCGTTCCATGGCAGTGCTCTAACTAACTGAGTTATCACTGAGCTAATTTTTGACCCCTTTTCTAATTTATTAACCTAGCATGAGAAATACCTACATAATAAATAAAATAAATAATGGAGTTAAAGGTGGAGCATAAGGTAAATAGTAAGTAGTTGTAAAAATGCCTTTCACACAATTCCACTGACTTCGGTTTCCAAAAGTCCCTTAAATCGTAGCTGAATGAACCCGCGTCTAAAACTCTTAGTATATGTCGTATATATAGAAATCAATCTTATTGCACTGGATGAGTTTTCAACATGAAGGTTTCTTCAATTATTGTATGTTAATTCGAGAATCAAGTACTATTGTATAGTCAGTTCCCTTCCCAGCCGTCCGTATTATGAGTATGAGGGATGATGAACACTCAGAATTATAATAAGTTTGTTGAAAATCGAAAAGGGAAACCTTGTTGTAAACATGATCTTCGATGAACGGTCAATACCCACTGGCGCCAGTGATTGATGACCATGACGGTACAGTCTGGTCCTGTACACAGTACGTGACCAAAGTTATATAAAGTTATATTAATATACGTAGACTTTGTAATGTAATTCTATACAACTTTTAAAAATCTGGGACATAAATCGTTTTCTCTCTGTTGACGTTGACATTCTAAAAAATATCACTCTGTTTGGCACCTACAAATAGGATCCTATGGTTTTTCAAGGTTGACCATCCCAGGCAAGATCCCGTGAAAGAAAAGCGCCGCCGGTCGCTCAAGGCGTGGATAAGACTCCTTGATATCAAGAATTAGACCGAACCTGAATTACTACCGGCGTTTTCTCATGGGCACACTAATTTGTTATACCTTCTAGTCTGGTTTTGACTACGAGGAGAAACTATTTCTTGTGGTTATACTCTTGAACAAGAGATTGACACACGAAAATTCTACGGAGACGTAGGATCGCAAGCGACTAACTTTTGGTATCAAACTTCCATTTAGATTTAGAATTTTATTATGGCATACGATAAGTTCCTGTTTATTGACGCAGGAGAATCAAATATAGGACCGTTTGGGTGCAGAATGTTCAAATGACTAACCCCAAAATGACCAGTCTCAAAATGTCCGACCGCTCGATCGAAAAACGTTTATTTAATATTTCTCACAAGTAGATAGTCACATTAATATCATATCATCTGTCGATTCTCATTTAATTCGAATCGTTAAGAAAAATTAATTAATAATTAATTAGTAATTTTTTTGTATTTACAAAATATTAATTGTACCATCAACGTCCAAAGTGATTATGAGACGACAAAAGTAAAACAGTGGATATATAGATGCAGTTAATTTCAAACTGCTATCCAATTCTACTTGGTGGCAAATTGATAAACGAATAGACAGTTGTACATTTAATTTTAGACTACTAGTAAATCTGATAGGGATCTAATTTTTTTAAAATCTGTTTGAAGTGGATGGCAGACCATTTTTCATTTTGAATTCTTTAGCTCCCAGCTGCTCAGGATAATTTTACAGGTTTGTTTTTTGAAGGGTGGGAGGTGGGGGGGGGGACTCCTATACCCGCTTAGATCCGCCATTGAAATTGGTCAATCAATGTAGCCATCATTGGCCTAAATTGAACCGCAAATCCAAGCGGTTACGGCGCCTAACCGTGCCGTCTGATGGTTGTTTTTTACTTCAAAATAACAATTACCTAAAATTGTTATTTTGAAGTAAAAAACAACCATCTACCTCCATTATTTTTCTTCATCGAAGCCTTAAATAACTTGTGGTTTCAAATAGCTTTGTAATAACAGAACTTCTAATCAAGCAATCAATTACTGAGTCAAAAGTTTGGAACAAATTCTGTCGTCGCCTTTTAAGAGAAAGTAGAGTCGGAAAATAAGTTTGATCAAACGGATACTAAGAACAACAACAATTTGTTGTAAATTCAAAGACCCTTTTGTTATGAAAATGCAGCTTTGGGAAACTTGTTGGCTTCCGTAGGAGTCAATCAAAACTGTGATTAAGGTTAGATAAACGATACTTAATTTTCAAATTGAGTTAACTTTTTGAATTTACAAACTTGAAGTAGATATCTACCTATCTTATCTTATCTTATCTTATGATAGGGGGCCGGGTATAACCCAGCGGCACTTCGACCCTTGAGGATCTTTTGTGTCAACCCCATTTTACACACGTTGTGCGCAGGTTTCCTCACGATGTTTTCCTTCACCGTTAGAGCAGTCGGTAAATGTACGTAAGTCTTCGAAATATACGAAAAAGTCATTGGTACATGGCATTGCACGGTTTCGAACCCGGACCTCCCGGAGTCCTAGCCACTGTGCCACCGACGCTCTTAGATATCTACCTAGATTGGTTCTTGTATTTACAAGATTTTTTAATATATAAGGAAAACAGACAAGCAATCGGGTCACTGTCATCCATAGATACTTACTATAATATTATTAGAGTGTTTTTGATGCGCTGCTGCTAACCTTGAGGACTGAGATGGAGTGCCTCATGTACCGGTAATAACAGTGGCTCTCTACTTTACGCCAGAAATAGTATGAGCCATGAACCGTGAATGTATTTGGAGTTAGTCATTTAGTATTTACGGCTACTTTTACACCTGAAAAAGAGTGTAGGTGGCGAAGGAATTATCTCACCCTGTATAATGATCTCACGCTGTAAGCCAGCACAATAAAATCTCAAGCGCCACAGCGGAATTGGATTAACCCTGCCATTGTTGCAAAACGATAAATTTTCTATTCGAGGCGACTAAGCCCCGTATCGCAATGTTTTACACCGGGCCGCTCGAGCACTGCAGGGTTAACTGCTCACGTATTGTTTCCAGAATGTTTCTTCCTTTTTAATTCACATTCGTTGAAAAGGCTGGCGCTTGCGATATAAAGCTGGTAAGTCTGAACGATAAAGGTTCTATCACACAGGTGGGATAAGCGGGCATGAAATCTTGCAGCGAATTCGGAAACTTCCCTATCCAATCAACCTAATATTTAACGAGACAATTGCAAATGCTTTTTTGCTGAAATACAATAATGGTGATGTTAGAAATAAACAAAAAAAAAAGAGAAAAATATAATACATACACTCTCACGTACATAATCCCCAAAGGGTTAACAAAGGAACCATCTTCAATCACAGGTAGTTCCCACGTTTCGCCGTAAGATTTGGTGGACAAACGTGATAATTGTAATTTGCTTGCACGGAAAGTGCGACGGAATCCCGACTTCCAAGATACAGGTTTCGAGTCGGAGGTCCTTTTTTTGGTGCCTTGTATAAGTGAATAAACTTTTTCATTTTCATAGGTACGGGGCGAGCCTTATACCACCGTCTACTTGGTGTAAAATAGTATCCACTCAGATCCAAGAAAATAAAATAGCATATATAATACAGCAAAACCTACATAATTATGCCGTGGTAAGATCAACTGCCCGTTAAAAAAGTCGTCATTAGCGATACTCTTCTGCTGATCTATCTTTTGTTTCACTCACATACATCATTTTACTTTAAGAAGTTTAATACCACAGAAGAGCGAGGAAAGTTTCAGGTCAATGCTGACACCGGTGGTAGAGGCGATAAACTTAAGAAAATTTTATGTGTCAAAGCAAAGTCAACTGGTAGCAGCTGTCAGTTTCTGAAGGCGGTAATTCCTTTCACTGCAGTAGTTTTCATGAGTTCTTTACGTAATCTGCCAACTCACCAAAGTCGTAACTCTATGGTCGTAACCGTGAACATAATAAAGAAACTAGTAAAGGACGTATCCTAACAGCATTTGAACCAGATAATATTAAAAGTTGTCCTAACACTTATGGTTTCCTTGATTTTGATTGCATCACCAATACCAAACCATTCTTCACAAAATTTTCTCATAATAAAAATTTCCCCTTTACATGTAATGATTATGACTCGAGTAACTATCACTGTTTATTTAAAACCGACATTAAATAAACTCAAAGAGGAAAATGTTTACGTAAGATATTTTTCTGGTCAGATTTATTATTTTTATATTTGATAGAAATCAATACAAGCCGGTAATAAACCAATCAAACTGAATGGGAACTCTATCTCAAACCACATCAATTACCGGAACTCCGGACCTAATAAATTAAAAACACTACATCAGGAATTAAATGGTATCCTGAAGTCACATTGCGAATGCTCGATAGAATAACGACCAAGTTACCTAAACCTCTCGTATTTGAAAGGGGATACCAGGTTTTCGAACGCTCAAAAACGCGACAGAGGTCTTTTTAGATTGGCCGTGGTGATATTCCGCGTGTTGTGAATAAACCATGAGTTGTTTTCAATTTAGCGTAAAAGCGTTCAGTCATAAAGGCGCGGGCCGGTCCCATAATTAACATTTTATTCACGTGTGACAAATGTATGAGGTATATCAGTGCGATATCGTTTATTGCTGAGTCCATTTTCATTCATTACCAACAATTGAGGAAAGTCAAATGAGACAACAAAAACAACTGTCTACTATGATATTCATGTACTTACTACTTACTTTTATCAAGCTATATCTTTTTTTCAGCTTTGACGTTTTAAAGTTGAACACAGAAAGGGAAAAAGAGGTACCAAGTAATTCTTCTTTCTATATTTTTTTATTGGACAATCAACAACGTACATCATAGATTTAATAGAGTAAATTAATGATAATGAGGCAGTTATTATTAATTCACTCTGTTAAATCTGTGATGTACGCTGTTGATTGTTTAATAAATCATGTACTTAAATGTTTATTCAAAATAAAATAATACTAAAATAAATGCTTAAGCTAAAATTACAAAATACCTAACTATTTTACAAATAAAATACCTGACCTAGGTCGCTCCCTGCAGGGAGTGTCCCGAGGAGGTTGGCGGCGTTGCCCCGCTGTATAGCGAGGCTTATATGCTGAGCAAAGTAGAGGCCAGCCTTCTGGTCCCGGGATGTCTCTACGAGGCGCTTGGCTATTTCCCCGTAGAGGCAGTGGGCTCCAGGCCCCCACGGCCCTAGGGTCTTTAATAAATTGTTAAATAAAATAAAAGATAAAAAAATACTAGGTACCTCTTTTTCCCTTTCTGAATTCAACTTTATAATGTCAAAACTGAAAAAAAGATATTGCTTGAAGTGTTGCCTACTGTACAGTAAAGTGTATTTTATTTTACTTTATAGGTCTTGCACATTCTCATTTTGCTGTCTCATTTCGACTCACCACACCGGTGTACCTTTTCTATTAAAATCATACCTACCGTCATGTCAGTTGCACGAACAGACCTTAAAATTTAGTCTTCGTTAAAATACATGCTATCCCTTTCTACGCTATAGTTCTGGATAGAAATGACACAAGACTTTAAAGAAACCGTAGCACGTTTCTTGCAAACTGTTATTCGTTTAAGCACTATCGATTCTTGTTAGTAGTAATCTTCGTACACAAACATTTTCTAATTTCACATAATTATTACCAGGAGAGCAGAAAATCATAGAGAGTGGCAGAAAACTACTATGTTTGTACGGCATCGGCATTGTTCAGTCGTAAAGTTTCGTAACTCTAACAAGGTAGCCCTGATCAACTGGCTGTAAGCTAAGCGCTGTAGAAATAACCTGCTAACGATATTTGTTTAGCCTAGTTAATAGCCATATATGTGAGGTAAGAAGTGAGATGGTTTACTTTAACGAATCCTCAAAATTACACTGATCATCAGAACCATCTCTCTTTCTTTCTCTTGAACCAGTGTACTGGATGTAAGTCTCTAATGTACGCCATTCTCTGCGGTCTTGAGCTTTTCTTATCCAGTTCCCTCCAGCAGTTTCTCATGTCATCTGCCCATCTCGCAGGTGGGTCGACCCACGCTCCCGGTTCCAGTCCTTGTTCTCACTAGCAATATACATATAAAGTATCTACAGTGACCTGCACACTGAGATAACCAGGGTGTTAAATGGGAAAGGAAATGGCAAACCACCCCATTAAATCAGCCAAGAGAGTCGATTCCATAGAATGATCACGACCCTCATCAGTGAGGAATACGACTTAGAAGAGAACTTAATACTTCTTGTACTACGCAATGTGATTTTTTTCTTTATTTAAATAAGACTAATTACATTTCTTAAAACAATACTGGCATAACTCTCACTCAGGGCTTGTGCACCAGTAAAGAATCGGTCGTACGGACCTATATATTACTATTTCTAAAAGTAGTCAATAAATACTTACATTAATTTAGGAATTAGCGGAGTTATTCGATAGTCGTAAATGCGAGGCACAAGGCATAGTAATGCGTCGATCTTACCGATTCTTACTGATAAGATGCGCCAAACCGGTTGAACCGATCGCAAGCTGTCGCTCAGATACAGGCTGCGCCGTTTAAGTGGAAAAAGTCACCCACGCCTTGATTAGTAAAAAAATTATCATCTGAAGATTTTGCCAAAACTAACTTTACAGGATTACATTTTGTAAGCAACTGTACTAAACCTACAATTTGCGATTTGATGCACATTTCTGAATACCGTAAAGTAAATATTTTATAACTTTAAACGTTAATATCTGGAAGTTGGTTGACTACCCGCCATCCGTTCGGAAGCCGAGAGACTTACACTACCGCCAACTCGCGCGATTCTGTAACTTCTTGATCTCTGCAAACGCCGGCGCGAACCTCGCCGCAGATTGCAAACTTTAACGGGATTTGTGGGGAAAAGTGCGGTAACTACCTGGCTTTTACAACAATTTTCAAGGCTTGGAGAATTTTCTTCGAAACTATGAGGGGGAAAGAATCGTGGCGTAAGTATTATAATAATTACTACCGAATAAGATAAGTAGGTACAATACCTAAATATCCTACATATTTGGATGCAGTGGCATAGCGTGGATTTTAGAATTCATCGCCCTTTCCCCCTTATTTTCCCAATTCGGCATATAAAACTCGGGAAAGTAGGAAAGGGAGTTTTTTTAATATTCACAATTTGCAATAAACTTTGAAGAACTGACATCAGAACCATAAAGTGACACTGTTCGTACCTGGTGCTGTAGTTTCACAGGCCATGTTATGTATAACTTTGAAATTAGGTTGACCACTAACAGCACTATAAGAACAAAAAAAGAAGAAGAATCGGCATGATGAAAAGTCCGTGAGCTCTTAGAAGAGGATTCGGGTATCGGGTAAAATCGGGGTCTGTCTTTGTTTTACTATATAAAAATAGATAGATTAGATTAGATTTTTTTTAATTTAATTTTTTATTTGGTATTTTTTATAGTAGATATATTCGTGCATACGCGTATCGCTATTAAAAACTCGCGCACTGTACAGATTTTCGGTTGTTACATGAATGAGGCGGTACCTACTTTCTTTAAAATAAAGTAGAGCTAAACACTATTGAAATTGAAACTATTAAAAAAAACAGAATTGAAAATAAAACTAGAAATTGGTTGCAGTAGAAAATAGAGATATGGACATAACACCACAGAACTGATTGGTTTCCCGTAGCATCCAGATTGGCACTCCGCAACTAACAGAGCTATTTTTAATACCTGCAGAGGTAACAAAAACCCGTACGTAATAAAAGTAGGTTTACGCAACTGTCATGTAATTGAAAAACGAGTTTTACAATGGCTAATTACGAGCAGTCGCATACAATACTTTTTCTATAACCATGAAATACCTATATAATTGTAAAGCATCCAACACGCTATGACAGCTTGTCAAACTCCGTCGACAACAGTGCGTGGTCCAAGTTGTCGGCTCGTGCCTTTGTCATTAAATTTTTATTTTTTTATTTTTTATGTGACTTTTTTTTAATAAACTACTAATTTTGTATCAAATTTCATGAAACTATTAATTACTATTAATTAATATAAATTACTTTATTTAATAAAAACGTAAAAAAATAACTGTCATAGGGCTTCGACTTGTATGGAACCCGCCTGATCTCCTTTACTTTGTACTTAATTTAGTTGACGGTATCGTAACGTAAGTTCGCGGTGTCAATTACATACCGACCCTTAGGAATGAAGTAGTTTGTGTTGCTGACTGTGGTTTCATAATATTGAACAAATTACCAAATGGGAGTAGAAAAAAGACTTTTTGCGAAATTCGCAGTCAGTTCTCAATATCAAATATATTGGAGACACATTAGACAATTAAATATTACATATAAACAAACGCAAGACAAAATCCAAGCAATCATTAAAAAAAGTCTAGTTTAAGTGGTTGTTAAGTTATCTTTATAAATAAAGAAATAAGGAAAATTGATTTTTCACAAACTGAGCTCTAACAAATACCTACGTCTGAGCTATAAACTGTCAGCAAACCTCGCACCTTTTCACGAACTCGACGAGACTGCCGTTTAGTCCCGGAAACCGGAGATCGGGACATTCGGGACAACCGGGGCGTTGGGTACGTTCGGGACAAACTTGCCGACCCCCCAAGTTCCGTTACCCGATTGCAGTGTTTGCAGTCGATCTGAACTGTCCATTCTAGTTCCAACTTCGGAGACTGCTTTGTGTTGTGGCCATTTATGTTTTATATCTCACGTAGTTTCGTTGGTAAAACTTGATTTAATGCGAGTTTTAGTACTTACTTATTTATATATATGTCGTAGACACAAAGCGTAATGGCGTATTTCAGGAAGTGCGTTTTTACGTACTTCGTGAAATGACCCATTATTTCATTTTTATGAACGTTAAAAATATACATCGTACAGACGAGTATTCTTCACTCGCAATCACAGCAGCTAACAAGGTAAATTTAATATAGACCGAAACCAACTTCCTAAATACTAATACTGAAGACAGACTGTAGCATGATATGGTTGTGGGGAACTCTTTAGATGTTCCAACACCATCTGAAATCCTCAGTCTAGACTTCAACCATCTCCTGAAGCTACAAATCCTTCCATCCCCCGTTCCTACGAAAGCGATTTCCATTTACCAACCATGATGCATTATATCTCACTCGTTACTTAGTTT
Source organism: Hofmannophila pseudospretella (assembly GCA_947369225.1). Taxonomy (NCBI): domain Eukaryota; kingdom Metazoa; phylum Arthropoda; class Insecta; order Lepidoptera; family Oecophoridae; genus Hofmannophila; species Hofmannophila pseudospretella. The sequence goes on from OX376324.1 coordinate 5,248,349, forward strand.
CTTGTCTGCAAGCTTGTATAGGGCAAGAACATTGAATTCTAAGATGAAATATATCAAAACTTTAGTAATACTGTTAGCAAAACAACAAGTATCCTTCCAAAGTAGGAAACTACCTGATGATTATGTCGATAAGAGTTACCTTGTCAAGTCAGAATTAAGTCTAACTTTGTAAGGCAATTAACTAGTCAAATCGACTAAGCAAAGTCCGCTACCAAAGTCCACTTTACAAAGTATATAGTGAACTTTAGTGCTGGCTATATAAGCTCCTCCACGACGCTTGCATGAACCGGCAAATAAACAACATTGCATGGAAATCGCTTGACCACAGATTAACTTTATCGGTTGGCAATCTGGCAATTTATACGAGCATGTGACTAAGTACACAAAAATAAAAAATGTGAAAAAATTTGGCGTGACAGGTTAGTAGAAGTAGAACCAATGACTTGCTTCATGAGTAGAACCTATATAATATCCTTAAAGTTTCATCAAAATGTGCAGAGCACATACAGTGCATTAAAAGTATAGGTAATCGGGAGACGTGAATATAATAAACTAAGACTTTTAAAGTTAAACAAAACAACTATAACATCAACAAAATGCGATCGTTTCGTTCGTTACTTAGAACATTAAAAAAAGCAAGTTTATAATAATTAATAATTTATAATTTAAGTGATCGCACTTTGACAAATAGGTGACATTTTTTTTAATCTTCCTTGGAAGCATTGCTGCTTTGCCGAAAGGGGAGTGTTCAGTATCCCTAACTGAACTACTTTAAATATGGGGTCGTGCCTCGGAGAGCACGTTAAGCAGTCGATTCCGGTTGTTGTCGTTCGACAGCAGTCGTTAAGCCATGTCAGAAGCCTACGAGCGTCCTGAACAACTCTGACAATAGGTTGGCCACTAACCATATGATAAGCAAGCAAGCAAGCAAGCAACTATAGGGCCAACTCTGAAATCGAGAAAAATAGGATTTTGTTACATCCTGTATAGGTACCAGACTAAAGGTGCGGTTACACCTGATCGTCGACCGATCGTCTGGGCGGTCACAGCATGCGGCTACCAACTTTACTTGAATTACCAGTCGTCGATCGCATTCGGCGCACGTCACTGTCACTATAGGTTGTCATCGAGCGAATGACATTGGACGACTTCGGTCATGACCGTCGAGGTCGGTACCGTAGGTCGTCCACCGCAGGTCGGTCGCCGAAGCGGTCAACGACTATATGTAACAGCGCCTTGACTCTGCTTGAAGCACTGGATGTTCCAACTCTGTGGAGCGACTGCCGATAGAGTCACGATCGCTCGTGTAACCGCCGACACATAAACAGACACATATTTCACGAGTCCGGACCACAGTCCGGACGTTCATCTCACTGCGCTGTTTGGAAGAATTCCGAGGTTTTTGCTTTACCAATGGAAAAGTTAAACAGTTTGATAGTCATGGTACAAATAGATACTGTAACAGGGATATAGTAGATTGTGTAACTAGTGAGGAAAATCCGCATTATCGGGACGAGTATAATTTCGTGATGCGGTTACACGTGGTTTTCCCCATTTGATACACACGAAATTTTTTTTATTATGCCTGCGAGAAAATAATAAAATACTAATTAAAATGGATAACAGTCCATGGAGCGATCCATATATATTATTCTAAGTTATATGAATAATTATGAAAAAAACAGATTGAACTACACACATCAAAACATCAAATATCCCTAGATTGTTTTGATGTGTGTATTTTAACGACGCACAGTGTATTTTTTCAATTATAATTGGAAATTTTCTACTAGCTGGATATATTCTTACAAATTCAGTAAGTGTGACCACTGAAATAAAAACACACATATTTCACGACCTCGGATTTACGTTTTAAATTTCAATGCATTTGAAAGAGTAAATACGCGTCTCGAATTTGAGGAAATGAACGAAAATACTGTTCGGAACTCATGGTAAATGTTTTGGAAACTATGAAATGAAAGATTAATATAACTAAGCATACCTTTGCTTTGGCTTTAGATGTTAAACGAAATTGTAAATAGGTATATTTAGTACCTGAAAAGGGTAGGTACATACTTTTCATAGCATCAAAGGAGAAACATTCTAGCTAGGTTCTATAGAGAACATAAAAGTAGCATTCGGTACATGTTATCTCGATTCTAATTAAATACATTTCTAGGCCCAATTCCAAAACACAAACGTACGTAAGTAAATTTTTTACAAGTGGATTCACAGAAAGGAGAGGAAAACGCAACATAAAAGAGCTTGAAACAGTACACACCAAGCATAATGTATGACCATGTAAACGTTTCTACTTAAATATTCTAGCTGTGTCGCCGTACAATGTTACTTCAACAATTTTTTTAATATCACGACAAAGTTGGCCACAATCCAAGGGCCTACGAAATGCTTTCATGTTTTTCTTTTGACGCTCGACGTAATTACAATTTTCGAAATAGAAAACAATTTTATATACATACATAAATAGTAGATTACATAAATACCTGCCTCTAAATCTAAACCAATCACTCAGTAGTAGATCAAAAGGGCTCGAAATAGTTTCAACTTGTTTCGAAGGTCGTTTCATTACTTTGAATAGGACAAATTCCCCACCATTTCTACGAAGTACCTATACACAAAAACCTATTTACAACTCTTCAGTTTCAGGCTGTGGTTATTGAGTACAGGCAACAGGCGCGTAAAACCGTTTTACCCTCAAAACAATGTTCACATTGGCGATAGAACAATCAAAAAGTTGCTTTTCATTTAACTTATCGACGCTTGCAAACAACCGTGTGGTATTGGGGAACGAACGTCATAGCTGATAGAGCTGGAACCTCTCTACTGATTGGAGAATGTTTAGCGATAATGTTTATGCCTAAACATTGTATAAGATGATTAGAGTTACGACCGGAAACCGGTCGTAATAAATAAAATACAGTAAAAACCCGTGAAACAGTACATTATTTAACTCTAATCATGTACTACAAGTAAGTCAAGTACCAACAACCGAAAGTATTAACCATTGTATAAGGTAACAATTCAATATAACCTGATGCTGATGACTTAGAGTGATCTGAGGGCTTATCCGATAGGATTTTTTGGACAATAACGGAACGAAAATCTCTCTGGAAAAACGAGGTCAGAGACTTACTAGGTATTTAAAGCTTGCCTTTCTTGTCGCTTTGTCTCTATCGTCTAGCATACGGAAACCAACACAAAACCACACATTTCCGGTCATCTCCGGAAGTTTTTGATATGCATTGCCATAATTCCGCAGCTGTCACATTAATCTGACACCTGTGTAAAAGGGAACGATAGATTTATTCGAAATTTTCCGATTGCCTACGGAGTTGTATGGTATTTTTGCAGAACGCGTATGGAAACCATCACGAAACCGTTTACCAGACATCTCCGCCGGTCTTCGGTAGTCAGTCGGCAGTTTTTCGAGATGCATCGTCCTTGCTTCCTTGTTTCGCACTTTCATGAGTCGATTTTAAGTGGTAACGAAACGAACGAAAACGAGAACTTTCCTAACTTTTGGAGTTATCTACAACTGCATTCTCAGATTTTTTAAAACTGGTATAGTCAGCGAGAAAATGGGTAATACTCACATTTTCTTTTTATGGTGTCAATCGATACTGTTTCTTATAAGGGTGAAAAGAAGTCAGAAATCGCAAAAAACTTTTACCATACTTTTTCCTCTACAAACTGTTTAACGTGAAAAAATAAAATTACTAATTGTTATGTACAATTATTTAATTTGAAAACTTGCTTGTCAAATCCATTGTGTACGTCTACTCTGCCCCCAGCCTACTAGCCTGAAATTCTGTTACAGTCAGACTATTGGCGCTATTGTATATGGAGCTTCGTTTTCGAGACCCGTTGTCAAAATTTTAGTTTCGTGACTGTCAAACTGAATTCTACGGGATAAGGCATAGGCACTTGCAATAAAATAAGCCGATTGCGAGCAAACGCAAGTTTTCTCCTAGAATCCTTTTACTTTTGGTAGCGTTGAAGGTATTTATTCGACTTTTACAAGTATTTCTTCCCATCTAGTTCATTCATTTAATCGTTGGATATTTTGCCTTGAGAAGTAAATTTTTAATCCTCTAACGCGTTAAACTTTCTTTCGTCCATCGCAAACGCGAACAGGGTGAAATTGGTTCATACCTTTGTCTTGTTGCTTTGTGCCTGAAAAAGAATCGAGTTTGCATAGGAGCTGGGAACGCAAAATCGATTTAAAAATATTTTCCGGCTGTGGCATCGCGCCACGCAGGCCACTGATAAATCGAAAGCTTTCCGATGTTCGTTAACATATGCAGTAAAATCTAGCTTACGGTTTAATTCACCGTTTTGATATCTAAGTGACACAGCGTGACACAATTAACGCGTATCCAATCATTCATCATCGTCATCATCAGCAGCGCTATTGAGTCCAGTATTGGCCATAGAAGTCCCATAATTCTCATTTTTGCTGGTAGTATCACGACTCCATTGTTAGCCAGCTGGTTTTTGAATGTCTTCGGCTCATCTAATCGTACTCATTCAGATCTGACTTTATGAAATGTACTATCTTCTTACTACTATGTACTATCTCTAATTCTCTTTATGTACCTCTTTCCCAAATTTGATTTTCAGTTAAAATTCAGTTGACACGGTTCCACATTTCAAAGCATTAATATGTATAAACCCTACATTTGAGAATTGTCCCCGGTCGCAACCCCGACCTGCCAATACTGTCGGACATTTAGTTTGTGTCAAAGCGACCGACAGCAGGTGAATTGAATCAGGCTCTCAGGGGCCAAAGGGCGGCGGCCACTTACAACTTTGCCCCGGAATAATGGACTGGAAACCGCTGCTCATGAACTTCTGCTTGGAATTTCGGAATTCTCTGACGTTTCAGTATGGGAATATTAGATTTTCATATGTAGAAATTTACCGATGTTAGCTAAGACCATATGATTCCTGCTCTGTTAAGACATTTCCTTTTATTTGCCACTACAGAGAAAATTTTCGTGTTTCGAGAGCATGATCACGATGAATAATTTATCCTCGTTCATACTAATGTAATAAAATATGTGAAAAAACCGATTGATCTCTGTTTTTAATTCTCCTGTCTTCAAACTCATTATTCAATTCTTCAATTTCAAGAAATTCCTTGACGTCATGTAGCATTTCAGACAGATTGTAAAAATCCTAGACCCGTGACTATACAAAACAGTCAAGGACTAAAAGCTATAGCTTATAGTGGTATCATATACCTATGTAGACTTGTAGAGCGTTACAAAAAGATTTATTTAGGATACCTAACTATACAGGTGTAACGAAAACCCCCTATAAAATCGAAAGGGGGGTGTCCAGTATCCATAACTGAACAACATTCTATTAAGGTGCCGACTCTGAAATGGAAAAATCAGCTGTCACATTTCGGTTGTATAGGTATTATATGGAACGGTTTTTTTTTTGCGATTTCATAGTTCGCCCCATAGTGAAAGTTATTCAGCTATGGATAATGAACAGCCCTCTTTCGGCTGTATATGGGGTTTTTGTTACACTCTGTAGATTAAAAAAAAGTTGCCCCTTATCTGTAGCACTAGCCAATCTATCTAAGTCCAACCTGTATGCTTTTGTTTTCCTAGCCAACTTTTCTTTTGTAGAAGGCAAAACAAACAATACAGGACACGCACATATAAAGTCGTTCCTTTTCAAATAAAAGCCTTTCTCAGTACCTACTTGCGCAGCGGTCCGAGGGGTAAATAAATAAATACCCCACAGAAGGGTTGGACATGGATGAAAAGTGATGGATGTTACTCTACCGTCGACCAGCATATTGGGACTGCAACCAATCGTGCGGAAATAATAACGACTTTCTTTTTTTTAATGATTTAGATTTGAAACGGCGGCAGCGACTACTTTACCATCAGATGGCCTGTTTGTCTGTTAGTTGTAGCCGATTTATTAAAAAAAGAAGGTTTTTTTTTTAAAATATATTCCGGATTATAAAATGTATTATTACAGTCTTGTTTTGAAGAGTAGAATTCAAATGCAAATTACCTATAGGTATATGTTGGCCACACCAATACCACGTCTCGAACGGTTTTAATCTTGGAGAAAAAAGTATCTGGCGCGCGTTCGTTCCTTCATGGTTTTGATACTCATAATGTATGCAGTAAGTACCTATATTATTTTATTTAAAAGTCTCACTTCGGCCGCCAGTAGCCAATGGCAAATCTGTTCAGTGTTTTCCGTCATACTTTTTACTTTGCATTTGAATTCAGTCTGTTTTTTTAATATTTCTTTTTTGGGCATTGGCCCATTATGGGACCATGTCAGCCTCATCACTAAACTATTTCCCTGAGACTGCGCCTGATGTAGCAGAATTGTTTGATAGTTGTTTCGGAGAATCAGTCAATTCAGTCTTTATAACCAAACTATTAATATGAGAGCGTCGGTGGCCATGCGGGAGGTCCGGGTTCGAAACCATGCCATGTACCAATGAGTTTTTCGGATTTTTTCGAAGACTTAACTTACTTTTACCGACTGCTCTAACGGTGAAGGAAAACATCGTGAGGAAACCTGCATGTCTGAGGAAATAAAAACAAATTCAAAAGGCGTGTGAAATCCACCAATCAGCACTGGGCCCGCTCGGTGGATCATGGCCCATAACCCCCTTGTGCAAGGGGAGGCCTGTGCCCCAACAGTGGGGACATTAATAGGCTGCTGCTGATGCTGATGAACCAAACTGTTCTCACTTATTTCAAAGCAAAAAGTTTGCACCGTTTCTCTTCATCAACCTATACAAATCTACACTTGCTTGCTTTTCGTATGGTTAGTGGCCAATCTATTTGTCAGAGTTGTTCAGGCCCGTAGGCATCTGACATGGCTTAAAGACTGCTGTCGAACGACAACAACCGAGACCGACTGCTTAACGTGCTCTCCGAGGCACGGAGGAGCTCAGATGAAATATGCCACTAGCGGACACCCATCCAGGTACCGACCGCGCCAACGTCGCTTAACCTGCACGATCACTTTCGGACCGCAACTAGGCTACGTATCTATACTACAACCATTATTAATTCGCTTGATTGATATAATTATTTAGGTATTTAGGTAAGTAAGTATATTACATACAATTAGGGTCTTTAGATTTTATTATTCTAATAATTTATAAATTTAAAATACTTGCAATATAACCCTGGAAGATACAATTCTAATTCAACAAACAGATTATTAATATCTAACACATTGCACAAACTAAATCCTGAATCCTATCGAATAGAATCGCTGGCTTGGAATTATGTCTATTTGTATTTAATCCTCGTCGAGAATCCGTGGTCGCTGATCGGAATCCAATGGATGTTCACACAGAAATATAGAATCATGGAACTGTCACATAATAGGTTCCTTTATTTACTTTCCAAACTTTACATCCCCTGTGTCCCTCGATACCTCAGAAACATTTCCCCTCCCCCATAATCTACATAAACATCCTGCAAATGAAAACCTTCCGAGAGTAAAGTCAAAGGAACTACTGAGAACAATCGTGTTTCGATGATTTTAGTTCTATTTTAGCGACAAATTAAAATACAAGTGGTCAAAAGGTAGAACGAAATGTAAATTCCAAAGTGGTTTATAATGAAATTGCACCAACTGCTCACAATTCCTTCACTGAAAAGTTTTTAACTTGTATGAATTTGAGCCTACAAAGAAACATTATTTAGTTGACATATTATTCGCTAGATACGGTACTACCAGTTTATAAGTATCAAGAGTTTAAACAGATCAAATATTATGAGACTGTAATGACAAACATACAGACGTAAAAGCTTTCCATAAAGGTTTCGTTTTCCATTTTTCCAGTTTATCTTTCCAGCTTATATAGTTCTGAAGACACACAACTTCCATAGCGTCACAAGAAGAAAGGATTTTAACTCGCCAAGGAAAAATATCAATGTCCCCTTGTCTCTTCACTGACAAGCTCTTAGTGGTGGAAATTTATAATGGTAGTTCCCATTATACGGAGTGCTCCCGTCTGACCTGATGCATGACGCACTTGGAAGGAAATCTTAAAGACCACGTGCTTTACAGGGTGTCCCAGGAAATAAGGATCAAATGAAACAGGGTGATGGCTGAGGTCATTACCAATCAATATAACCCCACGCATGGTTATCGGAATATTCATGATAAAAGTTATTTAAAGTTTTAAAATTTTATCAAAAATAGCCTAGTGAACCCAATAAAACCGTATTTAGAAAAAAATACCAACAGAGATTTTGCAGATTTTATCTACATAGCACAGCGCGTGTATTTTGCGCCCGAGTTCCTTTGACGCATTGCCCGTGTGTGCGTTCTGGTGTATTCTTTGATAAAATGCAGTATTTTTTTCAATTGTTGGTCAACTTTCTGCAGTATATTATTTTTCAGTCATTTAAATATGGCGTTCAATTTTTTGTGGTCTAATAAAGTTTAAAAAGCATGAATTAACTTTAGTACTTACATGCTAGGAGATGATTTTATAATGCTTACAGAGGAAAGGCTGATCCCTGAGGAGCATAACAAAAAAGAAAATCTTTCAAATACGAGTAACTGCTATTTTTTATTGAATTTTTTATGGATTCACTAGGCCATTTTAGGTCAAATTTAATTATTTTTTTATCATGAAGCATTAAATAACCATATATGAGATTACATAGATTGATAATTACCTCAAGCATCAACCTGTTTTGTTTGATCCATACTTTCTGGGACAACCTGTATAATGCTCTGGTAGGATTAGCTTAGATTTAGCATGCGTGGAACGGAAAAAATCTTGCAAAAATTGTACTTATGTTTGAAATTACACTTTACTATTATGCGATAAGAAATAATATATTTGCATTTTACATTACAAAGTCGTTTTAATGATCTTATTATTTAAAGCCTCAATGTATTTCTGGATGGAGGACGGGCGAATGATTTTTGTAATTATAAATGGCTGTGAATGGAGCTGAAATGACCCGTCATAGCTTGCTTTAGTTTTTAAATTGTTGATTATATAATTTAGAACTACAACAACCTATGATGAAGGTGGTTCCTCTCTCTACCCACTTGGCGATTATGGACGTGAGAAATTATGCATACAACTGGGCCGTACGTAAGACATAGGTAGATATGTCATAAATTTTCAAACATTTGACATTTCAGTACCCGTAGTAAGGGTTTCCTTATAAAACTTCTATAGCGAGCAATCTACACACGGGTGAATTTTAAAATCTTTAGTACTAGTAGTAGGTATATCAAACTTTCAATGATACTGAAATAATATAAAATCGGCGAGGTATTATCGAATGATCTATATGAAACGCCACAATAAGTATTATCAATATTGGCAGTATCGAATTCGTTTCAGTCGATATAACTTAGCCATAACGAAAACTTTATCGATTTGGGCGAAGACAGCTTCTAGGAAAACATTTCGGTTCTGAATATATAGGCAATATTAAAAGTTAGAGTTAGCCAACTGTTCACTTGTGCAATTTATAGGGGAATTTATTTATTAGCTTTTTGCGAGTAGATTGGCTACAAACGAGATATGGAAGCATTGTTCCTGTGTTATTCGCATACCTCAAAATACCTTTGCCATAACAATTTACCTTGTAGCTTAAAAACAACTACGGTTAGATGGAAATTATGAGTAGGTTAATTATTTTCGGAATAAGTACTTAGTATGTAGGTAGTGCTGTTGCTTAATATTTATTAGTATATAATAACGGGAACTTTAATATGTACATAACGGGTGGACCAAAAGTCCGTTAACATTTAAAATGGTTATAAAAAATACAAATGCTACTTTAGTGAAAAACTGTTTATTTAATAATAAAGTAGACAAATTAGGATTTCACTTTTTAAAAATAACATCATTCAAATGTGACCCTTGTTCATCCTGCCACACCTGTAACCGGGAACGGAAATTTTGCATGACCGCCCGACAAGTGGTTGGTGAAATGTTCTGCATTTCCTCGCGTATATTTTCTTTTAATTCCTCAATAGACACTGGGTTGCTGATGTAAACTTTACTTTTGAGATATCCCCAAAGGTAAAAGTCCATTGGAGTTAAATCCGGGCTGCGGGGTGGCCAGTGAATGTCACCTCTTTTGGATATGACTTTTTGGCCAAAAATTTCACGAAGTGCTGCTATAGAGTCATTGGAGGTGTGACATGTTGCCCCATCTTGTTGGAACCAAGAGCTTCGATTAAAGCCTGAGAAGTCCTGTAATGCTGGAGCAAAAAAATTCTGTAGCATCACAATGTATCGCTCTGTATTAACGGTGACGGCGCGGTTTCTCTGATCTTCATAAAAATATGGACCAATGATTCCGCTGGCTGACAATGCGGCCCATACAGTAACCTTGGGCGAGTGTAAAGGTTTTTGGTGCTTCAAGTCCGGGTTAGTGTCACTCCAGTATCTGCAATTTTGTCGATTGACATGTCCATTTAGGTGGAAGTGTGCCTCGTCTGAGAAAAAGATGTTATTGAAGCTCGTAAACCTCTCAAGCACTTCGTTAGCAAACTGCAGTCTCTGAGCAGGGTCATTTGGCTTTAAAGCCTGTACAATTTGAATTTTGTAAGGATGTAAATGTAAATCTTTGTGTAGAATGCGATTTAGAGATGTTCTGGGCACATCTAAAGCACTAGACCGCTTTCGAGTAGAGAGACCAGGTTGTTCTCGAACAGACGCTCGTACACGCTCTATGTTTACTGGATCGCGCGATGTCCTAGGTCGGCCGGATCGTGGTTGACTTAAAGTTGAACCTGTTGTTTCGAACTTCTGTACCCATTTTTTAATCGTTTGAATTGTTGGTGCTTGATTTCTGTTCCGTATATTGTAATGATTACAAAATTTCCGTTTAGCTTCGGTCGTAGAATCGTTGTTTCGATAGTACTCGCGTACGCAAAATGCGCGTTGCGCTCCGCTGAATGACGCCATGGTACTAAATCCCTATTAGTAGCTCTCGCTTGTAGTAACACCCCCCGCGCCAATACCCCGCCCGCGCCCGACCTATTCAAATGTTAACGGACTTTTGGTCCACCCTGTATCATTACTTATAATATTAAACACACTAAAACTAATAAAAACAAAACTAAAGATAAAAAAGATGGAATAAATCCCCCACATCCGGCAGTGTAACCAAGAGACTGGCTGCGTTGCGCCGTTGGATAGCTAAGTTAATCTGCTGGGCCAAATAGGAGCCAGCCCTTGGGTCTTTGGATGCGTCGACCAGGCGCTTTGCGAGGTCCTTGGAGACGCGGTGCGCTCCTGGGTCCTAGGGTCCCAATGTCTCAACTCCAAATATGCTCAAATATGTAGGTTTCGACCAGGGTAGTATACTCGTATTTGCGCCGTTTGAGGGTTTCTGCAGCAGCGCCAGCGGCCGCAGAGCTGGCTTTACAAGAGGACTGGAAGGTGAGACGGGGCAAGGGTGTCGACGCAAGTGGCGTCCCATCTTCCAGGGTACGAGTGTCGTTCCGTCGGGCCTCTTGCCATCATCGCGCGTCAGTCCACTCGGTTCAAGAACGGCTGGCGCTCCAGGAATATCAATAAAATATCAAAGGAATATCAAAGTTGGCCAAATAGTTTGAAAGGATTTTATGCACGCGCGCTGTGCACAGAGGACAGGAATGCCGGAAGTGACACACTTTAAATATAATTATTATAGGTTTTTTGTTTGTTTTACCCCAAAATACACATAGTAAGTACATTAGCCAACATACATCATCAGGCTATACCCTTGGTACTTTGTCGCTTTACCTTCTTCGACACATTCAATGAATGTCAAGAAACCATTACAAAGACTTATTTTGACAGGATACCACAGAGTGTAGCTTGATAAGTCAAAATCTGGTAAATTATTTAAGAATTGAAAATATAGTGAGATATTTAAATACCCATGTGAGTGAGTACCTTCTTCTTCTTCTAAGTCGTATAACTCATTGCTGAGGGTCGTGATCATTCTATGGAATTAATCACATAGAACGACTCTCGTGGCAGATTTAATGGGGTGGTTTGCCATTGCCTTCCCCATTTCACACACCGGTTATCTCAGTGTGCAGGATTCCTCACGATGTTTTCCTTCACCGTCTGAGCCGGTAAATATACGTAAGTCTTTCGAAAAAACCGAAAACTCATTTGTACATGGCCTGGTTTCGAATGGCCTGGTTTCGAATGGCCTGGACCTCCCGCATGGGAGTCCGACGTCTTAACCACGACGCTACCGACGCTCTAAGTGTGTACCTAATCCGTAGTTAATTACATGTCTGGTAAATTACTTTCTGGTAGTAGTAAGTATATTTGTTTGACTACAGCTTCGTCGATATCTAAACTCAACTGAGCTTATTTTGAATTACAAAAGTTTTACATGTAGTTATTTATAACTTTCGTTTTAGAATCCAAAATACCCTCTGAAACAAAACATTTACACAAAACGGGTTATATGAAACCATTCTTCATAGGTACCTAAAGCTTAATCATAATGGCGTATCCCCTTAAAAGGATTAAAAGTATGCGAGGATCCGACCGTTAAATAAATAAGGGTAGACCAGTAGCTAAGGGTGATATCAAAAACAAAACAAGGGAAAAGATTCATAACAATTTCATATCAGACGGAGAACAATACGAGTTTATTACAGTGGAAGAATTATGCACGGACATGTTGAAAAGCCCTTAGAAAATATGCGATGAACTGAGCTTAAATTGGAGAACAAGATAAATTTATGTATTTATACAAAATTATTTTTTGGACAATCAGTAACTACAAAGACCATAGAAACACCTGGAATGATAGGATTATAAGTACACCAGTAATGATGTCGACTTCATCGTCCATATAAACCTCCTTGCTATCAATTTCAACCTCATTGTTAGCATTTATCTCACCTCATTTCGTGTTGGCATCTTCATTTCTTCATCTATATTTTTGAAATTTAAATCATATTCCCATTCCATTTCTAAATTCCATTATTCCATTAATATCATTGTTTTTACTTTCTCTCTGTATTTTGTCCTGAACGGACGTATGTCCGTTTTATAAGATTGTCTCCTACTACTACCTATTTTCTACTATTGTGTTGTTCTGTTCCTGATAAATGTAATATCTACTATTACCAAGTTTCTTCTATTACATCATCTGCACACTGTCCTAGAACCCTGCTAGCCGTCACCTAGAGGGCAGATTGTAGCACACCTACACCACAGAAATATGACTACAAGTGGTAGCGCATTTCAAAATCTTTGAGATGCACCTATAATGTGCACCTATATTTGACTTGTGCAATTAAAATTCCCGCTTAACTGACACGATGTACCAATGTATAAGACATAACGTAGTAAGTAGTGTACAGTTTTGATTTGAACAATTCTAAGATGAGTGTATGTCATTTCGATGTATATTTATAAAATAAATAGGACAGCCAGTTCCCTAGAGTTCCGACCATTGCAGATGACAAAAGCAATTTCTAGCACCACAAAACATGCTGCGATCTCTAAAAACAAAATAACAGAATATTGTATCTCATTTGAATATTCCGACATGGACAACGATCTTTTTGTTTCCTGGGGAGCATGTATGAACTTGCAGGCTTTAGAGGACTTAATATGTACCATGTAGGTAGGTAACTTTGGTCTCAATTCTCGACATCCAAAATTCGATAGTCAGAATTTTTTAAGGTTTGACATACCTGCCGCTGTTGTCTCTATTAACTGATATGCGAGTAAAAGGGAACGACATATTACTTTTTATTGGACGTCTCTAAGAACTACAAAAAGTCTTGGCAAAATGATGTCATTCATTTTACTGTTGATTTGTCTCTAGCTATTAGTATAATTTCAATTCTGCATTTAAATCAGAAGAAGACCTATAGTAGAACAATAGTAAATTATACCTAGGGCGATTCATTAATTTTTAGTCAAATAGAAAAGAAAAGAAATATTACAAATATTTATTTACAATTATTCCCCTGCGGCATCAATGCACGTATGTATTCGACTGAACAAGCTTTCAAAACATGTGAAAAACTGTTCTTAAATTGGTCTACTGCTTCGTCCGCAGCCGTACATTTCCTTCCCCGCAGAGATTTCTTCAACGTGGGGAACAAAAAGAAATCACATGGAGCCAAGTCAGGACTGTAGGGGTAGGATGTGGTAGCAATTGCACGCCCGAATTGGTTAAAAAATCCATGGTTCTGGCGGCCGTGTGACCGGGAGTGTTGTATTGGTGAAAATTTTTACCACGCGTTGCGCTCCCTATATGTTAACAATCGTTTAAAATCATAATAGATCATAGCACGAAATGCTTCCCGCGTTACCTCCATCGTAGCGAATGAAAAGGGCCAGACGTGTTTTATTAACAATTAATTAAAAAATAACTAAAGTTCGCCAGCCAGTGATATTCGGCCAAGGAGTTTGTAATAAAATGTGTCTCCAAGGGATAATAATAGTAAAACAATGAGGTTGATAACAAGCAGTTGACTAACAATTTTTACACACCTCACGTATGTCCCATCCACTACTAACTGTAGTAAAAAAGTCATAAAATGACACTCGCTACTGCAGCAATAAAAATCCTTCTTCTATTAGCGATGAATCCAGAAAAGGTCTCTGCTATAAATGAAATTCCTATTCCACTTAAAATATTATCCGTATTATCCTTATCGCATAGTCTCTTTAATTTAAAAAAATCATTTTTAGCGATCCGTAGGTACCCGATGGGCAAACCCAGACCTATTGCAGTCGTTACTCTATCCGTTGGGTTCGTCCGCCTGTCACAGGCTGCAAGCGACTGAAAGATACTGACTGAAAACTTACATGTTCTGTATTACCATGGCCCAAAACTGAATGAAACTGAAACTAAAAAAAGTTGAATTTTACAGTCAAGTAAACAAGGCTGATATTTTTCTTCCAAAATATTTCTAACATTACAGGCTTATGGTGTCGAATATAAGGGGTTGTTTAGAGCAAAAGACGAAAACTAAATACTAAAATATAAAATTTTAAGCGTAGGATTGTCACGATAACGCAATTTCGTATCCTGCATTTACCTAGCACAATACTTGAAAGTTGGTAATAAAATCAAGCAAAACCTTTTATGTAGCGGTTGCTTTGTAAGACGCTCTAACATGAAAAAGTAGAAATACAGTACAATACAATACAATACAATCCTTTATTGTTAACAATAAGTTACAGGTCAATACAATAATTCAATTCAATACAATAAAAAATAATAAAAATGATTATAATGTCCAATTAAGAAAAATATTCAATAAATGATTCAATCGCTTCCTTGTCAATAATGAAATAAAATAAAAAATAAAATAAAGAATATAATATAATAGCAGATACCTATTGTAAAGATAGGTACCTATTGCAATGATTAATTTAATTTTAATTTTAGAAATTCGTCATATGAGTAAAACGATCGCTTGACAAGACAATCACGTAATTTCTTTTTAAAAACAAATGAGCTCGGGGCGCCAGTGACATCGCTGGGCAATCTGTCGTACACTGCAGGTAGCATAGCCTGGACGGTTTTAGAGCTCTTCGCGAGGGAGTGCGAGGGCGGTCGGAGCCTGTTGGCGTGGCGGGTGCCGTAGGAGTGGCGGTCGCCGAGTCGCGAGTAGTGGTCAAGGTTCTTCCTAGCATAGGTAATGACTAGGCATGGCAGTGTCATTATGCCCAAGGACACGAACAGCTTCCTAGCCGGCTCGTCGTGAAAAGAAAATATACTTGTTTTGCTCATAACATAAACTATTACGGATTCCTATGGGGCGCGAGGCTCGACTCGCTTTTGACCGTTTTTTATAAAAGTGCTAAAAGGCTTCCATCTTATCGTGTTCACTCTAGGTTACGGGTGGAAGGGGACAATTTATTAACATCTTGATTAAGGTTATCTTCATTACGGCCTTTGCCGTTGTTCTATATCTGAAAGGCTCTATCGTAGGTGCGGATTAAGGTGTATTTATAGAAAAAAATACATATGAGCAAGATTATTTGCTTAATAACCTTAAGCTTATACCTACAAATACCTGCCTATATTTACCATTGAAATGTCGTGAGCTTTACTTTACCTATAAAAGCTATACCTATATATTTATACCTATTACAATTCTCTTTTAACGGAAATTAGTCTATGTTTATGCATTATAATGATGTTCTAGAAATGTTTCTAGAAAAATACAACCTTACATAAAATCACAGCCTTACATAATCGTCGCCCAAAAAAAATCTTGATCCGCACCTGCTTTATCGAAGGGTTGAAACTCTTATTTCCCTCCCTACGTAATACGGCACGTTGGGGTTAAGAAAAGGCTGGAGCGAATGATAATGGCCTGATTAAGGAAGGTTACGTCCATTTCTTGCCTGATTATTTCTAACTCGTACAAAAATGCTGCAAAAATCTAGCCTTAATTAATACCTTATATCTTTGGTTTTCGAAGATTATATGTCTCTGTACATAGTCAGCCTGGAGTGGTACCACCCTTTTACCTATTTATGCCGCAAAACAGCAATGCTTGTTGTGTTTCGGTTTGAACGGTAAGAGAGGCAGCGTAATTATCGGCACGTGAGGTACCTTATCTTATCTTATGATTGGGAGCCGGGAATAATCCAGCGACACTTCAACCCTTGAGGATTTTTTGTGCCTACCCCATTATACACACTGGTCATCTCCGTGTGTAGGTTTCCTCACGACGTTTTCCTTCACCGTTAAAGCAGTCGGTAAATGACGAACGATAACAGACGAAATACTCATTGGTACATGGCACTGCATGGTTTCGAACCCGGACTTCCCGCATGGAAGTCCAGTGTCCTGGCCACTGTGCCACCGACGCTCTGAGGTACTCCCTAAGTCCTCAAGGTTAGCACCGCATCAGAAACCTTCTAACAACATTATAGTGAGTTAAGATGTTTATGGGTAACAGTTGCTACCTTCCATCAGGAGGCTCGTTTGCCATCTTCCCTTCCTTGTCCTCCTACAAAAAAAAGTCCACGAATCAGTACTGGGATCGTACGGTGAACCATGGCGGGTACCATTTGTGCAAAGGAAGACGATATCTCAACATATAACGTATAAAGATAAAACTTAAAGAAATAAAGAGACTAGTAAGTTTGGTTGGTAGGTAAACGTATCATTATATTTCAACATTAAGCATACTTATTAATTAATATCCACGGTACGTCTCGAGTTCTCGATACCACTTCGTTGAGCCTTCGAAGTTCACGCCTGAGGAATTTTAATATGCAAATAACAAGCAAGTTCCAAAGTATCCAGGTTCGAAACATGCCCTGTGGCCTTTAAACACAGAAACATTGTAGATATCTTATAAATAGCTTACTGTATCCATGCATCCATTTACTCATACAAAACTATTATGTCATGTAACATCAATAAAAGTTACTTATTATGTCATGCATGTTGCAGAAATAACTAGGTAGATCTAGGTCTTGCAAAGAGTTCATAGGGTTCAAGAGACATAGTTCGAGTTCATCGAGAGACGAAAATCGATTTAACTTTTTATAAACAGAACTACATTTCATAAAAATAAGAAAATACAAAAAAAAGTCAAATGTGAAAACAGAATTAAAATCCATTGAAAAATAAAATAGCTACAGGCAATCAAAAATCAGACGGTAGAAAGAGACGGCAATAGATAATTGTGACGTCACTGTTAGAACAATTAAAATCCGATGAAAAATAAAATAGCTACAGACAATCAAAATCAGACTGTAGAAAGAGACCGCAATAGATAATTGTGACGTCACTGTTATGTAGAATACACATACAGTGACTCATACATACAAGCAGGTGCTTGTCCTTTGTCCTTATAATAAAGACTGTTTTGGTAGAAAGGGACAGAGTATCCCCTCACTACTAACTTTAACCATTAATATAGCTGATGGATGTTAGTTGAGATATCGATAAACGGATTTCAGATCCATCTTCAAGATGTCCATGTAAATTGATTGATGCAGTAAAAATAATTAGTCTAATACCCTACCTAGAAATAAATTTTTGGATCATCCTGAACTTCTCGAAATACCTTGCAATGTACTTCAATTATACGTAATAAATGCAAGCTTTCCTAATGCCTTATCTGCAATCTGCATAGTATAGACTATGTGTAACACACAATGTCGGTTGTCGTTGCTTTAAAGAATGGAGTTCAAACAACTCTTCAACTACTAGCAAACACTCCTTTGAATAAAATTACACAATTTTGTACAGCAACGACAACCGACTACTAAAAGCAACATCTCATATTTTCTGTGCTTATTGTATCTATAACTCAACTTGCAGAAGCAGGATATTGTTTCAACTCAAACTTCGTTAAACGGAAAATTTTCAAGGTTCAGGGTATATTGTGAAGTAAACTAAGAATATAATCCAAAGCTTAGGATAGACAGGTCACGATTTCTGGAATTTGGCGCATTATGACAAACTCTTATTAGTTCGAATTTATGTCCACAGTCGACAAGCATTTGTGCAGTCAAATACCTATCACTATTGGTGTTATATAGGTCCCGTTGTTTCATAGATTTCTTTGAAGAGTTGGGCCTTTTTTATTTTATTTTTTATTTACACCTAAACACGCATTTGACTTCAATTTCACTTGCCAGTGACGATGACGCCGAAGAATCGAAGAAGGAGCATATGGGCTTAGTAAGTACTGGCTCTTCCACTACCGAAACACATCAACGTCGAAGCAAACACATTTAACGACAGACTTAACATAGAAGGGTGGTCGTTAGCCAGGTGGACCCTGGAGGGGTCCTTCCACCAGTAAGTTACTCGGGTTAGTCGCCTCGTACGACATGCTTATCCAGAGATGGTAGGGATATTTTAAATACATCCCATAAATGACCATTATCTTGTCTTATCTTATCCTTTCTTATGATAGGGGGCCGGATGAGGATATTTTGTGCCTACCCCATTTACACACTGGCCATCCCAGTGTGCAGGTTTCCTCACGATGTTTTCCTTCACCGTTAGAGCAGTCGGTAAATGTACGTAAGTCTTCGATAAATACGAAAAACTCATTGGTACATGGCACTGCATGGTTTCGAACCCGGACCTCCAACATGGGAGTCCGGTGTCCTAGCCACTGTGCCACCGACGCTCTTAAGGACTATGATACTTTTATCAACTTAACTAATTAATATTTATATATAAACCTCCCCTGCCCATAACGCTTGCGGCATTACCGCGCTGGATCGCTATGGCCAACCTTTGCACTAGGAACGACCCGGAGCGAGGGTCACAAGTTCACAACCCCTGTCCCTAAAACGACGGCCAATCTCACCCACATTTGATTTGATTTGCTATGATACTTCTTTATTTTGTGACTAACCACGACCCAAAATATTGTCCGCGATAACGAGTTTCTGTTAGGAGTGGCGTGAATGATGACTTTATTACAGTAATAATAACAAAGGTTGTAATCACTTACATTGCTGGTACAAATTAAATTTATTGCGGAATTTAATTACCAAAAATCTTTTACGGGCAGGACACTCCCAGGCCGGGTTCGCCGGGATTTTAATTATCGTTCGCGGCGTCGTTTCGCCAGTAAATAATTAAATACGGAAGGGAAACTCAAGTACTCGTATCTACTAGGGTAAATGGTAAGGGTCTTCTTTATCGGTCCATCAATAGATACGGCCGCACTTATAAGCATGGAGCTGTGGCGCAGAGTATGATCTTCATTTACCTATTTAAAGAAAGAAAGAAAGAAAAAATATTTATTTAACATTGCACACATTATTAAACTTAAAAACTATTGGAAAAAATAAAATAAAAACAATGCAATATTAAAAGGGGCACATGCTCAGCATGTGCTGCTGTCCGACCGGTACGCCAGAACCGCGGCGCTGGTTTTCAGCTGTGCCAGGACGAAGGCATCGCGATTAAAACCGCGATTTGCTTATACTCGCATGGTGGTGAAGTGATACGATGAAGTCGAAAATTATGTAAGTACTCATACGATTGTCTCGAGCGAATAACACTCATAGATTCGCTTCTGTTCTTATTTATTTTGTGGTTCTGCCGCGTCACGTCATCATGCCGCTTTCATTAGCTGTGTAAACAATGTTAATCGCCTCGGTGCGGTGTGGTCGCACCCTAAAGATGGGTAGACGAGCAGCAAATAAAAATCGACAGATTTTCTGCAATTTACGGCAAACAATGAAGACATTCACAAATGCGGAAAATTTCAGAACCTTACTTATGCTGACCGTCAGTCAAACATCACCTGCGAAGAATTTTTGGGAGACAGCCACATGACCTTTGAGGAGTTAACGACGAACCTCACGCACATTGAAGCCATCCTGAATTCAAGACCATTAACAGCCACGTCAACTGACCCGAACGACCTTCAAGTTCTGGCACCTGCGCATTTTCTGATAGGACGTCCGGTCACGCTCCTATCTCCATCAGCCACAGGAATCAAACAAAGAACTTTACTATTTCCTTATAAAAGTGGCAGGTGCTCGATCTGTATCAATAGGTCATTAAAAAGGTAAACGATTCTCAATTCAAGCTAAAGTTATAGAAGATATTTCGAATTTGCACGTCGGCAATAGCCGGCATCTCCATAAAAATGTATCCATACAAGCTCCCTTCATCCTCATTACTTATTTATTGCTCGAATCAACCCACGCGCGCATAATAATGAAGATCACACCGCTACACCACCAGGGGGCGCGTCTGTACTTGTTGCAAATGATGCTAGTATAAATCAATGGGAAATTATAATAGCGCGGTGTCGTGTAAGTCTAATGAGATGCTGATGAGCGTCGGTGGCACAGTGGCTAGAACACCGGACTCCCATGCGGGAGTTTCGGGTTCGAAACCGTGCAGTGTCATGTACCAATTAGTTTTTCGTATTTTTGGAAGACTTACATCTCTCTCGTACACTCGAACGGTGAAGGAAAACATCGTGAGGAAACCTGCACACTGAGATGACCAGTGTGTAAAATGGGGTAGGTACAAAACGTCCTCAAGGGTCGTAGTGCCGCTGGGGTTACTCCTGGCCCCCTGTCATAAGATAAGATAAGAATGAGATGTTGTGGAGATCTTGTAGTATAGTTGTGTATTACTGAACTTGTTGTAGTTACCGGTTTGGAGTTAAGACCACCCTTATTTATTAAGAATTGGCTCATTTTGGCGCTTAACTTTCGCTTTTGATGGGTACATGTGTGATAATGCAAAAGGTAAAAAATAAAATAGGGCCTAAAATAAGACCAAACGTGCTGTATAATTATTGAGTTCAGGTACACTTCCAAGTACCACGATGTATGGACCAAAGGTCGATTAAGATGTTCTTTGGTTCTTACCCCCGTTTACGTCAGAACCCCAGCCTTCGCCACCGAAATCCTGAAACCCTCCCCCAACTGCTGTCCCACAAAAGCAAATCTTCCTCGAAAATATTTTTTGTTGTGATGTGAGAGCAACACTGCCCTCAATTTACGAGCAGAAGTCACATAAATCTATTGACATGTCGATCACTGTACAATTTCCCATTAGCCATGGTCAGCAACCATCAGATGCGTCACGGCATGTCATGGTGAAACAATGCGCCGGTCATTAGCAATGACCGATGGCCGTTACTCTATAACTTTTATTCCAGGTCCATTAATATCAGGTTGTAAATAATGTGACTGTTGTTACTAGAAAGTTTCTTGGTTATTTACTATAGAATTAATACTAATCATACTATAGAATTAGCATTCGAAGGGTATTTATTTGTAGGTGGTATGACTCTATTCAGAGTCAGTCTGGGGTTTTGTTTGTTTATCGAATGGTCAGTGGCCAACCTTTTTCTCAGAGTTATTCAAACCACCCGTAAAATAAGACTGCTCCTTCTTTTGTAAAATTAACTAATCCTTATCTGATAATCCTTATCAATTAACCATCAGGGATCACTCATGGCTGAACTAGACATACCTAATAGTAGATACAAGCATTACGGAACATAATCGTTAAGATATTAACGTAGGTAGGGTGCCACTAGGGCTGTCACATGAATTCAATAAAAATATTTCAAAATTATTTAATTTTGAATTTTAAGATGTAAATATTTATAAAATTAAGCACTTACTAAAAATCTCAAATAACCCAATAAGTGATAATAATGATCATTTTATCTCCTGAAGAAATGAAGAAAAAAAATTGAAACTTAAGTGAGGAGTCCTCACTTAAGTTTCAATTTTTTTTCTTCATTAATATATTAAACCAATTTATGAACTTGAAAACTTCTAATGGTAATATCGAAATAAGCGTGGAGCTATAAAGTTGGGAACAACCAATCACTGCTTATGCATTTTCACTGTTTTGTATGAGTAAGGTTCTATTCATAGGCCCATCAGACACGTTCACGTTCAAAGATATTATCAGTAGATTGACACCTTGCCTGACAGCCCTGCTAACCGCTTATAGGTCTCGACCCAAGGTTCGCAACAGCCTGTCGAAGGCACAACAAAAGTCCATTAGGCTCTAACCATCGAACAGAGTAATTAATTCACATTCGCCCTCCATTTACGGTGACCCAAGATTTAGCCCTCCCCGGGCCGAACTTCGGACAGTGTACAAAAGGACAAGATTTTGCTCTATAGAGATGAGTTGACCAACACTGAGGATGCTATGCCAACCTACATTAAGGAGTGAGTCTAATTTCTATAGACATGATTTATTTCCAGTCCCATGATTGGTTAGCGACCGATCTGATACACACTTTGTTCTCTTGATCTACAGCCGTTGATCGAAACAAGATTTTGAGAACTTATAGCTCCACTTTGCCTTAGCCAACGGAATATATTTAATTACTAATCGATGGATACACCTAGGCGCTACGAATATAAAAGTAACGATCCAAGTCAAATTCCATAATCACAATACAGATCAATTATTTCCATGAAGAGCAAAGACCGTTTATACTTATATTAATAGATGAAGAGATACAAGTAAATAAATAAATGATTTGAACGTACACGTGCATTTGAAGCGAACAACTTTTGCTGTCTAGATGTATGTAAAAGATTTAAAGCATTATAATGGTATATTTTTTAAACGTAGGTAGACTCTACGAACCTAATAATCAGGTGTGAAGTTGCTAATACCACCTACATATAATTAGGCTCGTATCAATGTTCTGAAATTACAAGGCGTTCTCTGTCACTACGTTGGTAGATAGCAATTTTCCTTTGATGTGCTAGTAGAATGTGTGAGAAACCACATATGGAAATATTAATACGTACCTACTACCGATCATATCACAAAGTTCTCATTTTAGAATAAAATGTTCGAAGAATAGGTGCTTACTTTGTAAAGTCATTGTGTATAATATAGATTCTTAGTCTGTGTATTGCAAACATGATCAAAAAGTGATCATGCAAGTTATGCAACGTTGATCGCGGTCAGAACTATCAGGATATGGAACCGCTACACTGAAATAATATTCAGAGTCTACCAAGTAACTTAGTAGACATAATAAAAATCTTAGTTGAATTTATTGAACAAACCTACTTACTATTGGTAGGCTCGTAACCAAGTAGGTTTGTACACTTCAACCAAGATCTTTGTCGTGTCTGAATTTTAATTTCCTCCTCCTATTTGAAACTAGTTTTTGGTGACCAGCTGACGTAGATCAGAAGCACAGGATTCGGGTTAGTAGATCAAAAGCTTTTTGTATTTGTATTCGAAATTGCTTTGCCAATACTATTCGGGGTATATCAGAACAAAGTTCGTACCCTACGGGCTTTCCCGTTACCTTTTGACTTACCTCTCAAAAGGAAATAGCGGGATATCCCATAGCAAATCCCCTTATTGTAATACTTGCTAATGTATTTCCAGAGAGCTTTGTCCAACAAAACAATGAAGTCCCGGCCAACGGTGCGGAGCAAGAAAGTTCCGGCCCCGAATAAAAGCAAGCGAACAATACTAAACCTTAGCGAACTACGCAGATTTACCATGGGCGTAGGAACCGAGGGATAGAAGCTTATGTTAGTAATTACTACAAAACGAAGGTACTACTTAGACATCCTGTGCATATAGGAATTCGCTATTATACAGAGAGCGCAAAAAGCTACTTAATTCATAAGCGCCCTTACGTACGTTTGGACTTAAATCTAAAACATACCACTCGTAGGGATGTAGCCGCGTCCGTTAACACGAATGTTTCATACAAATGAATCGGTAAGAGGCTTTATTACTAATTAAGTAACACCTACTTGTAAATGACGAATGCAGTACACGTAATAAGTACTTATATACCATGTCACGAACACTTTGGTAAGTAAGAACAGTAACTCAGAAGCTACGTTATACGTGCTTATTTTTTCGCTCAGTGTATACAGATTACTACAGATTATTACGATTATACAGATTCACTACTTACATCATTCTGTATAAAGAATTTTAATTGAAAAATATATCTTGAGAAGGGTAAAATTCGTAAAAATTAAAAAGATGTCAGGCTTTAACGAGTGTAACGAGTTGAAAGCCATACCTAGCGGAAGCATTTCAATTTTGAGCGAGCTTTGTTTTTGTATAATCGTCCGTTTTTATGCAACCCCTAAAACACTAAAACGCAAAATCAATTTAATTTTCATTTTGGTAGGATCAAGGACCAAGGTCTCTAAACCTACATTATCTCTATTTCACAAATAAATATCACATGTTTACCTAAATTCACTATGAAATTCTATCTATATTCCATTAAATATTTTCTAACAAGAATAAGATTTTTACGAAACCGCGCCGCAGTACAATTTAGATAACAGACAAAATTAAATGCAAATAAGTAAATAAAATAAAATTTACATAATGGCAGTTACTTTGCATGATTTCAGGGATACCTACTTGTATTTCATACTCAGTATATCTACTTAACAAAATAATTGTAGAGCCTACTTCTAAAGTCAACAATACGTAAGTGAAATCCTCGAACTTTGAATAAAAATATCATATAATATACATATCGAGTTCTGGAGTAGGGTAAAGAGTCACTTACCTCAGGATTGAGACCCACGCAGCTCTTTCTTGTTGGCGATAAAAGTTTGCTATTGCTGTTCCACACGAAATAGTTAACAAACTAGAATAATATTTTTATTGAGAATGATATTTCTACTTAGTTAGATAACACAATTATATTTTAATTAAAATTAGTTAGATAACACATAATATTTTAATTACCTACTTATATATTATTTATGATATTTCTACTTAGATTAACTAATTATTATTAGTTATTAACTGATTTTAATGAAAATATAATTGTGTTATATAACTAAGTAGAAAGATCATTATCAAGGACTGCGAAATATGGGCCATACCAGGAGGAATCGACAGATTACACTTGCTGGACGACGTAGCCATAGCATGGCTGAAGAATATTTTGCCTTTGTAAAATAATAGTGTGATTGTGTGATGCTGACGACCGAACGATAAATAATTAAATAATTATCGATAAAAACATTATATAGATAACTAAGTAGAAATATAATAATATTATATATAAGTAGGTAAAAAAACGAAGCAAGCAGTTACCTACCTATAAGTATAATATGGAACCTTTGAAAAGTTGGAATAATTTGGATCTAACTGAAAAGACATTGCCTGAAAGTGGCGTCTTTTTTACATCTTTTTTTTCGCACGGCTTTCAACCAAACCTGATGTTTGTAGCTCAGGATTATTGCAACAACCAAATTGATTGTATTTCACATCACATTTATATACTTTTAGCCTTTATACCTCGGGTCAAACTGAGTTTAGGAATAAACATGTCGTAACAAGTTTTGTTTATTGCATTATTCTGAGCTACAATAAACAGGTTTGATTGATGGCCGCGCGAAAAAAAAGACGCCACCTTTCATACAAAATCCGGCATTATCTTTTGTAAAGTAAAATTGCAAAGCTGTAAACTGTTCTGCTATATCAGGCGCTGTTTTAGGGCAACAGTTTAGTGATTAAAAACTTGTGTTACCCTATGAGACTGTCATGATCCTTTAATGGTCCGAAGCCTCACAAAAAAGGGATTTAAAAAAAGCGAATTCGTCAATCAAAAATATTGCTGAAAAACATTTTTGAGTCTACTAAGTACCTACTTCGGTTGAATATATTATTTTGTATTGATACACACAAATGTGATAATGACGGACGCAAACAAGATATTGGCTGAGTAAACCAAGCTATCTTTGTAAGCTCAAATAGAAACAAAAGTATAGTTAAATCAAAAAGTAACCCAAAACTTGATACCTATAGAAACGTACTGAACAATAAATACAATTACTACAGCAAGCCTAATTAACCAAAATTAAATTCCAAACCGAGTTCAAATCTTATCTAACGTCTCTCGTTGAAGACCAAATAAGAATCAGAAGTACTAATTACAGCGGTAGAAGCGTATGTTAATCGCAGTTGGATTGCCCCCGACCCCGACACGACAGTCAAACTTGTCTTATCTGCAGAATGCTGATTACCCCGGTCTCCCCAAATGAACTGGAACGAGTTCGAGAGGAGATCGGGCTTCATCGAGCTATCGGCACTCGAGTCGACCCATCTCCTGAGTGTCATTAGTTAATGTTGCGGGCAGTTCCTACGGAGATTTAATCTGGCGGTTTGAGATCAGTCGATGGGCACAGGGCCATAGCCAGGGGAATAGGTGAGCCTCGAAGTTGTAAAAAGTGTAACGTGGAGACTCATTTCCCCGAAATCACAAATGGATTTTTAAAACTATAGCGTTGTTAATTAAAACAAACCTTGGTATACTTTCGTTCATAGACTAAACGGCAAAACCTAAGTTGAAATTCATGGCAGTGGGTGATGGATGTCAGAAAGTCTGGCACGTACTCTTAGCGTAGAGTAGCGAACACGGAAAAAACTAATTGAATACATTGTCCAAGAGTGAGCAGTTACCTTGCCACTCAAGAATCAAATTCGGACGAAACCTCTAGAACAGAAGCCACAATGCAAATAACATGGATATTTGAGACCTCCTTATACCTGGCTACATCACTGGATACGCCCCCGCGTTCGCAGATCCTATCGGCATCATTACAGTCCCCAGCGAAGATAACGCGCCCTTTGACGTTGTGTATCGAGCCCCGAGATTGCTACCTACGACTCTATTACTTTCAGCTTTTATTATGCTTTCTCTCCAACTTTTTTGCTACACACACTGTATAAGTTCTAATTGGTTTTGACACAATTCCGGCATAGAAACAAACAATAGGCAATAAATGTTTGTGGCGAAGTGGGGATTATTTTTAGGTAAGTACATTTAAGTACATTGAATAGGTAGAATAACATATAGACTGATAATGTGCTTATTACTTTGGAGGTGGGTTAAGGGCCTATTAAAATTCGAGGAAAAATAATTCTATC
The DNA here is from genome assembly GCA_947369225.1 of Hofmannophila pseudospretella. Lineage (NCBI taxonomy): Eukaryota > Metazoa > Arthropoda > Insecta > Lepidoptera > Oecophoridae > Hofmannophila > Hofmannophila pseudospretella. Next base: position 5,275,759 of record OX376324.1, read on the forward strand.
TTAAAAAGAACTTCGCTTTATTCCTACGAAAACTTTATTCATAACATAATTATGTTCGGGCATTATAATTTACCTATAAGTGGTATACTACAATATCCGCGACACGCGGGCGTGCGAGTGGTGAGAGACTCTCGGTCGGCTGCTCGACCACACGAAATGAACGGCGGACAATTAAAAAATCGGTTTATGTGGTTTTTCTCAATATTTCTGGACAATTTCCTTCGATTTATGTGCTATTGTATGTGAACTATGTTTGTGTATTGGCTAGCCAAAACTTTGTGATTAGTGAGAAACCTGATGTGCACTGTTGGACACCACGTGGCCTAGCTCCCTTGCATGAGACGCAGCTCAAATCTAGTCAACTTCTTCTGGGTCTTCTTCTTCTACTTCTTATGGGTCTATTGTAATGCTTGGAAACGCCTAACAGAAGAACCAAACCAGCTCCATCCACTGTCTATCGAAGTCTATTAAACAACATACACCTAGTCTTTATATCATTGACTTGTATCGCGAAGTCTTATTAATGTAAGTAGATAACTAAAAAAAGAGAATTCTTAATTGTTAATGTTATATCTATTGCTTCAGCTTGCCTATTTTCATCAGGTCACGAAAAAATATTCTCTCTGAAAAATAAATAGCCGCGTTGTTATCTTTTATTCTTTCCATCCACTTTACGTTTATGTTTTTACAAGTAAGTGCTAAGCGTGCTCGAGGGATAACAAATAACAATAAAGGAAAAGCATATAAACTAAGGCAAAATTATATTATGTTCCCATATTTTCCAGAGGTTTGATAGATAGATTAATAGATTTTCCAATTTCTGTATGACTTTTCCCAACGTTCTCAGTTTTGATACATATTAATCACAATCAGTACGAAAATGCTACCACCATTGATGTTTGTAGACTTATTACACCATTATAAGTTTTATTTTCGACTTATCATACAATTTGCGACTTTTTTTGGAGTTGCACTGAAAAGGCTTCCGGACCACTTGTACCTTCGGCCAGTACCATTGATGGTACAACTGGCACCGATTTGTCCCAATAGTACCATTAGTCATGTACAAATGCAACTTGTCGTCGGGGAAATAAATGTTCCACTTTTCCTCAAAAATTACGTCAATGTTAACTTTCGTCTTTTTCAATTAGAAAAATTGTTTTGTTTCTAGGAATAATAAAATAATAATTTAAAAAGCATATGATTTCAATTTTAATTATTCCAACCCGGGTGGCGTCCCACTTGTATTTATCATGGTACAACTGGGACAAATCAGTGCCAGTTGTACCATCAATGGTACTGGCCGATGGTACAAGTGCGAGTAAACCCGGGTGGCGACCCACTTGTATTTATCATGGTACAACTGGGACAAATCGGTGCCAGTTGTACCATCAATGGTAGTGGCCGATGGTACAAGTGCGAGTAAACCCGGGTGGCGATCCATTTGTCTTTATCATGGTACAACTGGGACAAATCGGTGCCAGTTGTACCATCAATGGTACTGGCCGATGGTACAAGTGGCCCTGCTCCCTGAAAAGTGATTGATTTGTAAGTAGGTATTATAAAAAAATTAGGGAAAAAATAGAACGGTTGCTTGTCTAAAGCTATTCAATTAGATGGGTATACGAGTAGATACTCACTCTATATTATATAAGAGGTCAATACAGGCTCTGTTACACCATATAGCCCAGTGACTTACGCACAATATTGCCAACCATTTCGGGCGGTTTTCCGCTCCCTATCCGCTACGTCACGTACGTTTGGAGTTGTAGACCGTTACGGATGTGTTCATTACGTTTGCGGTACATACCGCCAAATGTCACATCGATCGTAGCACCTTCATTACTGATAAATAAACGATGGTCTTGGAAACACATATAGCATAGCATTACTCTCACGTCCCTTATTCCCGAGGGGATAGACAGAGGAACCACCTTCATCATAAGTAGTTAACACTTTTCGCCGTAAGATTAAAATTTATACTTGTCGTATCAACTCTCAGCCTATTAACGTCCACACTGTTGGGGCACAGACCTACCCTTGCATAAGGGAAGTACGGGCCATGATCCACGCGGTCGATCAGTTTTATAAATTTTGATATGGATTGTATTTGAAAATGATGAAAGAGAACGTTGTAAAATGTAGAAGCGCATTTTCCCAAACCCTTTGGCTCGCTGTGTCAGTGATCATATCATCATTCTAGAGGAGAGGGCGGTACGAATCCGATTTCTGTGGCTGTAGCAATTAATGAAATGAAAATACACATATGTGTATTTTCATTTCATTAAATCACCTCATATGAGGTGATTTTCAAAATTTGCCCATTTAATTCTTAATGGTGCACCGAAAGCGTACCAGTGTCCAACGACCGCACTGCGAGCCTGAGCGAAACAATTAACACATTCTGACCACGAAATCTGGAGCTCAAACCGAGCTTGCATTAATTCGAAGCTCGAAACGCTTGTTTTAAATTACGATTCTGCAACAGGGATCGCTCATAAACCGCTGAAACCAAGAGAGATGGGTCAGCAGAAGGTGACCGTTGCCTCTAAACATCTCACCTCACCATTAATGTTATTAGAAGGTTTTAGATGTTTTAGCATCATAGTTCAAAGTTAGCCCTGAGGATTTAAACTGAGTGCTTCAGTTACTAATAAAATTACTTTGTTTCGCAGAACTTTACCGTGATTTTACCTACATTTGACCCTTTCACTAATCATAACACTCTAGCTCCTTTAATTTTGGGAATCACTTTTTAGATTTCACTTCAATGTAATTAGAGTACTTATTTCTGAAGATCAGTAGGTTCACGAAAGAATTAAACATCTATGCACGTAAATTGATATTACCTACGTATTTGGTCAAGACTAAATATAAACATTAATTGTAATATTACTATTGCTAATACTACTTTGTTTTGTATCTATTTCGAAATTATTAACGAAACTACAACTGACGAAGACAAACGTCTTAGGCGAAATCCCGCCCAAAAAGCCAGAAAAATCATTACGACTTTTATAAGCGATCCCTTGCGAAAGTATTTGGGAACATTTGGAAACAAGGGGGCGGGGCGCCTTGGGGTCGAATCCCCTCGGAATAGAAATAGTTTCCGTTCCCGGGAGGAATTACGAGCGACCCCGGGGTCATCGGAATGAATTTTGATTCTGCTTTTTCTATCCAGAGGCGGATTATTGTGCACGGTGTCCGCGCCCTTCGGTTTACTTATGCAAACCTACCTGCCCGGGTGCTTGTATAAATTTGTATATTTAAGTATCAGTGGGCCTCAGTAGAATTTTTATGACAGCACGAATTGGGTACAAGAAAGCTCTGCTCCATTACAATGTTCTTTTTCATCTTCTTTTTCTTTTTCATTTTCTTTCTCACCTTCGACCTTTTTCCAAAATGAAACAAATAAACCGGTTAAAGAATGCGCCTTTTATGAATTTACTTTCAGGAATTCTTAATTTTGTACTGTTTCTTTGTTTCGCAGTTAGGTACATTACTTATTCAAAATTAACATGAAAGGGTTTTTATATCACAAGACGTTTTAATGTAACTTGCCTACGACCTTAGATTACAGAATAAAACATTCATCCCAGAGCCCAGCTATACGACCTTTTCAAAGTTTTTCCGGTTCATCCGTTACAAAAATAAAGGGGTGAGCTCACAATTTTCACATTTTTAGCTCCCTATCAACGGGTTGATGCAAATACAACAAAATCCTTCAAGCTTCACGCCGAGCTCGCTCTGAGCTCAGAATAAAAACACAAACATCATTACCCTGACCCATGGAGACCGAGCCTTTTTATAGGATCGAGTAACTAATGGAATTAAATTTTCAACTCTTGTCCCCTTCACAAACCGTTTGATAAAAAATAAGGGTTCCGTTTTCCCATTTTTTTACTACGAACCTAGGTAAAAGAACACTACCTTTCTCAAATTTAATTCCTGTTACGTCTTAGTTTGTTAATATTTATTTATACCTATGTATGTATACGTATATCTATAATATGCATGTATATTATGTATTGATTTTTAGATATATTTATTATTTACTTTATAGTGATTGCATATATGTACTTATATATGTATATTTATTACAGTTGACTTTATATATTGTATTTATTTTTATTTGACATACACACTGTGTCTACCTACAAATTCTAACGCATCTTTCACTTTCGCGGGTTTGCTGGAAGAAATCTTTTTTAGAGATAAGATTTTGTACAATGTCTCAATTTAATTGTTTTTATTAAGTCTATTGTTGTACAATATAGTGTAAATAAATAAATAAATACCTAAAAAAGCCTAATTTCATATGTACGAGTAGATGTACCTTTACTGAGAAAGTAACTTTTTAAACGCCCACTTGAAAAGTTATAGGAATACTGTCGCATATAAAAAGTATAAATTAACCGTTTAATGTTGCTGACATCCTGACGACTTTGAACAGGAAAATAAAACTTGTTTCTCGTGACATAATAAAGACTACATCTGTACCTTTTATTTCCATAACAAATAGCTTTACTGAATCCTCTTTACACAACTCTTTCGTCCACGTTGTGTTCGGTAAAGAGTTGGCTCGTAAACAAGTAATAAATGTCCTGTATTTCATTGTGGAAGGGCGAGACCGCTCTATCGCGACTAGCAGTAAATTTGCCTGTAAAAATTCACAACTCAGCCACTTTATTGTTTCCGTTTAATTGCTGCTTTTTTATGCTGACGCTATGCAGTTTCGTGACGTAATGGCTAATAAAAGTAGAGCTTTTATTGCCACAAATTTGTATGCAGCGCCGTTGTGAAATTGATTTTATGAGGAAATTACGTGCCTACGAATGGTGTGAGAAAATTGGTTAGAAGTATAGGTGGTTACCTGAGTTGAATCTGATGTGGAAATCCGCAGAAAATATTTCATTCATTATGGTTGGTTGTCTATTTTATCAAAATAGTAGTTCGATATTTGACAGGAACTCAGAAGTATAATTCTTAAAATGTGTAAGTTATCTGACAATTCTCTTGTAACTTACATAGCTGACCGTTATTTCAATGCAAAACTAGAAAAATAGTTATTATCACGGGGTACGCTCATAAACTTTACAAGTATAAAAACAATAACATCATGACGTCATAAAGAATCTTTATGTCCACCGCACCCAAGTGTAATGGTGAAATTTTATAGAGAAAAAGGTTGTAAAGAGTAGGAAACGATAATGTTGTCAATCCATGTGAAATGTATAATTTACGATTTTTTACGACTGCTGTCGAACGACAACAACCGGGACCGACTGCTTAACGTGCTCTCCGAGGCACGGAGGAGCTCCGATGAAATATGCCACTAGCGGTCACCCATCCAGGTACCGACCGCGCCAACGTCGCTTAACCTGCACGATCACTTTCGGACCGTGCTCGCAACTAGGCTACGAGCTTTCGAAATGTTTGACAATTTTATATAATTCATTTAAGCCGGTAAGAGAATATCACTCAACGAAGGATAATGAAACTTTCTATTTTGCTGCTTCACCCATTCATCCAATATATCGACGGCTATCTTTAAATCTTCTGTTTCATTTATATTGTATGTCTTCCTCACGACTTCTATTTTTATATTGTCTTCTGTCTTCTATTTTGATATCATTCATATTGCGTAAAAAATCTTATTTCATTTACAAAGTAACAACAAAATAATTACGCATGTGGAACAGTTTGCATAATAAATAAGTAAAGTAGGTCCGTGCCTAATTCAGAAAGCAGAAAGCTTTAAACACTCACAATTGCCCTCAGAACCCTCATCACGCTACTGAAATCAGACCCCTCGACTCACAACTTGTTTAGTTTCGGAGAGCCACTAAATTTACTCAAACGACCATCTCAACTCGAGTACGTACAAATGAAAGCGAATCCGACCGCAGCCCTACACGTTGGATACATTTATCTACTCAAACCGGAAAGCATACATCCTAGATTCGCACACGGCAACGCCCTCGTGTCGAGTGATGCGAGAATCAACCCCCTGTTTTTAGGGTTGCGTCTGTATCAAAAACTGAGACTATTCAAGTTCTTCCGATGTGTCTTGTTCTGATCTTTAATTTAATTTATTTATTAGGTAAACACAACAGATTACAACCATAGAAATTACAGAAAAATCAATATAAAGTTATGCGCTAGGTCGTAACCCTTAACGTGTAAACACAGCATGGTTAGGAAGTAGAAAATTGATTGTTGTACATAATTGAGTTGGGAAAAAATACTATTGAATGTAATGACTAAAAAACCTATATCTATTTGAAAAATAAAAATAATAAAGCCAAGACTATAAAGTAGGTGCGTGGATAGCCAACTTGAGGACATCCTCAACCCGTCTTTTAAAAACTAATGGCCTAGGATCGAATAAGTCTAACGACCTTTATGTAATATTTCTAAATTATCATTGTGCTGTGGCGATGCACGACGCGCGCCACTACGACTAGTTCCTACTCACATCGGTGTAGAACGCGCTATCGAAATTTTCCTGGGACTTCGTATATACGAAGTCCCAGGAAAATTTCGTATATACAAGTTCCAAACATCCTTAGTCGGACCAGGACATCTGGTCACCAGGCACAACAACCCGCCTGTTTTACATTACCAAATTTTTTAAAGCTGAAATGCCAATGTGTTAGAAGTGGTCTACCACAATGGTTCACAGGTGGATTCGATCCGGCGACGCTTGTGATTGCGCCGCACTCTCGTTGTTGGGAACAAGTTAAAGATGATTCTTCGATGAAATATAAGTTTAATGTGCGAGCTTCACAATATGGATGCTTATAAAAATTGACAAATCAACGTGCGCTCACGGCGAGTGTGTTTGTGGTCTAACGATGGCGGCGCGGGCTCCCCTCGCGCACCGTAGCTGGTTTCCGGGCGTAGACACTCGTGCTCTGGCTTTTGAGCTAATGTCGCTTCTTTGGCTTGTTTTCATTGGCTCTCTGACTAAATTATAAATAATTAATAGAGATTTTTATATTGGCTGATAATTACACCCCAAAACGCTCGAAAAATATGCCGGAACCCTCACCTTAAACACGACGCAAACTTGACTATTTTTTTATGTTTCCGCAGGCCGTTATATTTCGCTCAAGTGTAGAGGTTCCTCATATTTTTATTACGCATGACATAAAAATCAAGATCGAAAGTTGTAAGTCGCGAGTATTTGAATGTTTTAAGGTCCCATAGTGGTAGTTAAAGGAAAGATAGGGTGATAGTTTCTGGGGATGTAAATGTGGTGATATGTTGGATCTGGGGGTTGTAAAATATTTTGTCTCATATTTTTGTACGTGCCACCCTTTAATATAGGGTAGGTGACGTGAGTAGGCTAGTGATGCGTTTTGGTGTGTTGGGATTAACTTTTTACTTATGTGGGTTTAAGAGACATTGTCATAGTATTATGTATTACTTATAGTAAATATGCTTGTGCCCTGTTAATATGTATAGTTTTACATATTCGCAAAAATATGGTCGTATATGTTTTGGGTTTACATACATACATATAGAAACACACATCTACAACACAAAATATATGGATATTTTGTGTCCATAATCCCCGAGAGGGTAGACAGAGGAACCACCGACAGGTAGTTCCCACTTTTCGCCGTAAGATTTGGTGGACAAACGTGATAGGTGGCGAGCCTATCGCCGTCTACTAGGTGTAGAATAGTATCCACAAAGTCCCTTAGTCGCCTCGTACTACACCCACGGGATGAGTTGGGGTGGTGCTATTCTTTATGGCCGGCACGACACTCGTACATGGTAATTTCACCTTATATTTTGATTAACAATTAATTATAAGTAAATAGTTTTTTCTCGGATGGTTAAAAACTTAGGTAAATACGTAAGTTCTAATTTTTACGAATTTCTACAATTATGCGCTTATCAAAAATCATTGACATTGATACAGTCTCAACAATCTGTAAACTTGCTTATCGTATGGTTAGTGGCCAACCTACTGTCAGAGTTGTTCAGGCCGCCCGTAAGCCTCTCACATGGCTTAGCGACTGCTGTCGAACGACAACAACCGCGACTGACTGATTAACGTGCTCTCCGAGACACGGAGGGGCTAAGATGAAATATGTCACTACCGGTTACCCATCCTGGTACCCACAACGCCCATCGTTGCTTAACCTGCACGATCACTTTAGGACCGTGCTCGCAACTAGGCTACTGACATTTCGTTTTACCTTCTCTCCCACTTCTAGTAACACTCCGCCGAGAAACTTGGGGCTAGCTAAAGAAGGGTATAGACATCTTTTGATATCCCCAAATTCCTCGCTTTACCTTGAATAACCAATATCGTGCCAGTAATAAAATAAGGAGGCGAGTATAAATTCCAGCGGCTCTCAAGTCCTCCACCACCGGAAGTAGGTACGTGACCGGAAATGAATTTCCCGGACGTACCGATACTCAACGAAGAATTCAATTTATTTCGCCATGCCTTCTTTATTTCATTTGCTACCCACGAGTGGGCAAAAGCTTCTTGTCGCCACTTGAGTACAAACAAGATCAGTTGCAGTATCGTTAACTGCGTTATGTTTTATTACACGACATTGTGTAAAATAAGTTTCCAACTTGGGACCGTGCTAGTGGTAGAATTTCTTTGAGGACTGAAACAACTGTACATATAACTTTTTAAGCTTTCATGGTTATTGTCAACACTGTTTTCTAGTTCGCGTGTGGATATATAGTGAGTTCTGTGTGACGTAAATTGGTGAAAATGGACAATAGTAGTGGTCGCAGCCAGGAGAAGGCTATAGGTAAAGAGCGTCGGTGGCACAGTAGTCACAGGTGTCCTAGACACCTGACTCCCATGCGGGAGGTCCGGATTCGAAACCATGCAGTGCCATGTACCAATGAGTTTTTCGTATTTTTCGAAGAATTACGTACATTTACCGAGTGCTCTAACGGTGAAGGAAATCATCCTGAGGAAACCTGCACACTGAGACCAGTATGTAAAATGGGGTAGGCACAAAAGATTCTCAAGGGTCGAAGTGCCGCTGGAATGATTCCCGGCCCTCTATCATAAGCTAAGGGTAGGTAAATATAAATATTCTGACGTCTACCTACTAATGATGGGACACTTGTAATAAATATGTCATTACTCATTAATAAACCTATACAATAGAATCCAAAATTTTTAAAATAGTTACAAATTTACTAAATACTTGATTAATTAAGGTAGCTTATCTAACAAAATTCCAGTAAATAAATTATGTTAGAAAAGATCCCGACAATCAAGGTGGGGGCGGCAGTCCACGCGCTTTACGTTGCTTAGTGAATAATACCCCAATTTATCATATTTGCATAAAAATAGAACCCTCCAGTTAAAAATGGCACATCTTCATCATGCCGGCTCGAAATGAATATTGAAATATTCCCTTGAATTGTTAGATTTATGAAACTGCCCCTAATTTATTTTACAGAAAAGAATTGTCTACTATAAACCATTACCAGCATTTGTCCATTCAGAATCTTGTTTAGACTACGAGGAGTTTCCTTTATTAGCCTAGGTAACTTACTTAAAGATTTATTTCCAAAAATACATGTAGGTACTCGTAAGTACTTACCTAATATCGTCGGACGCATATCATCGTCTGACGTGTATCCGTGTATCATCTTTAAGTAAAAGTTCTTTAACTTGAACTTTTTGGAAATACAGAAATAGTCCTGGAGCCGAGCAGTGATTTCTTACACCATATTACAGTTACCAGTACACGTGAGACTATAATGGTGCCTGTCCACAAGAACGCTTAGCTCGCACCAATAGAAAGCTCTTGCGAGGAGTCCAAAAACATAAAAAATCTCAATAGAAAGCTCAGTACATGGCATTATAATTTTTCTGAAATGAGATGTAATGACCTATTCTTCGCTTAACAGTGCTAGCGAAGTCAAGCAAAATCTCCATCTCCTCCTTGACAGCGCTGCATCCGAGCTTGGCGGTCAAACGGCGGAAAACGCTACCGATCGCAATCGGCCTGACTCCTCCGTCCCTTTTCGTCAGCGCGCACAGAGTAGCTCCATATAAATAGGGGCCTACCTCGGGGTTCAGCTGCCCACTGAGGAGAAAGTTACACAACTTAGTCAGGCATTCCAGTAGTTGCGGCCTGTTATCCCCCGCCGAACTGGATACCAGCTCCTTCAGATGAGCAGGTCGAATGCCATCCAAGCCAGCCGCTGAACCGCTGTAGAATGAGGCAAGGGCCCGGCCCACATCTTCCATGTTGACAGTGAGGACAGGCATGGACCTGTACGGCGCAGGTGGAAACGAAAGTGAACGTGACGGTAGTGGATGCTTGGACTGCAGAGAGGCGAGAATCCGCTCCCCTCAAGTCGCCCTCGTGAACCTTGCATTCAATTGTCCGCAAGACAGAGGACGGCCTGTGACTGTCCACAGCGTCCGGACAGCAGCTGGTCCGTAACTCAATGTTACGCTTAACTTTAGCCGTGAGCGTGCCCGGCGACGCACTATCCGGAGTTCTGAGTGCCGAGTAAGCGAATATACAAATTGAAAATATTTTTTCAGTAAGTTCTTGCTTCTCACAAATTTCGGTAATGTCCAGCGGCCTATAAAATAAATACCCTGGTTATTCGAATTCCACAGGCTTATTCGGGTTTTACGATATTGCCCCAATATCACCTGCGGTTAGTGAATGGCGATAAACCCACCCGTTCGATAACCCGACTATTCATCTGTATGCCGCACCCGTTCCGGAATTAGCACCGTATCTCTTAAACGGGAATCGTAATTTGCTAATTATTGCAGTATGCCGACTATGCGGACTATGCGGGCGTAGCTGACAGGAATTAGGACATTTTAACCTGATTTAATATGCTCATTGACGTCATAATTATGTGTCAGCCATATTTTATAGTAATGTTAATAGGATTTAAATTTACGTATGGAATGACAATTGTGAGCAATGTCGTCATAACTTGTCATAAATTGAAATTATTACATTAAAACCAAACTCCCAACTTAATGACGTTCACTAACAAGCACATCTAAATTATATGTACTTACTATGGTTAATAATAGTGAGTAGGTATAGGTAGCAAGTTATATAAGGTTATAATGTACCTATTAATCGCCTCGTAGCCGTTAACTGCAGACTATGCTCGTATTTAAATTTAAAAAAATAATTAAAATGTCTTTATTTTCAGGCACTAGCCCATAAAATTAAAATTATAAAAGAATCAAATAATAAATTATCAATTAAAATTTAATTAAGTTAATTATAATAAAACATTATTAATTAAAATTATTTAAATTTAGTATTATATAAGTATTAACTATTTATTCTTATTCTTATATGTATACATATAAATTTCAGAAATTATAAATTACATTTCAAATTACAATAATATAATAATAACAAGTTTTAAAGTATTTACGAGTACACTATGTTTTTTAACTGGAGATAACAATTTTTCAACTCCCCACATAAAATGGTCAGCGCTAGAGGTGCACTTGGTATGGCGAATCGAAAAAAATGCTTCTGATAAAAACTACTTATATCGCGGAAAGTGAATAGAGGGCTCCGAAGCGATTAAATAATCACCGTGTATTCTTATTGTAAGTGAGAATCTTCACTTATCACTAACTTAGTGCCCACTTTAACGAAGTAAATCCCTTCTTAACTTGTAGGCAAACAACAAAGGTACGAGTATACCTAGACACCCTCAAACAGACAGCTCGATACAGCTCTTACTCTCAACAATCAGTGAGGCACTGCCGTAACCGAGTTCCGCTAACGAACTTGCCGTAACCAGGCAGTAACGATGCGACGCGCGAACTTCTTAATTAGACCACGCTGCGTAAACGGCACTTTTACAGGTAAATCCAGAGAGTTTGAAAGTTGAACGAAAATTAAAGTTTCAGCAAAAGAAACTTGGTTTCATGTTCAGTGAAATTTTATTGTGAAAATAGCAAAAATATCAAAGGCATGACTCTGTGCAGAGTCAACCTGGGGTGGTGCCATTTCTGCCGCAAAGCAGCAATGCCTGCATTGCTTTGTTTTGGTTTGAAAGGTAAGAGAGCCAACTTAACTACCGGTACATAAGGCACTGCATTCCAAGTCCTCAATAGCAGCATCGAAAAGCCTCTAGTAACATTATAATGTGATAACGGTGACCACTTACCATGCCGGTTTCCTCATCTGCTCTCATTATATAATAAAAAAAATAGATAATGATCAATCATTAGCACGATAGAGCCGGAATCCAATGCAAAATTGCTGATAAATCACGGATTGAGTAAATCTTTTTTGCCGTAGTTGTAGGTACGTATTGTCTATTACAGAATCGGAAATAAATGGAAGTAGCTATTAATAATGCAACAGTATCTAGCTAGCAAGCGGTCTTCGGTTGCACTCTTTAAAGAACAAACTAATAACTTTGACTTGGAACTGATTTACATTGGAAAACACAGTATTAGTGAACGAGAAATGAAAGGAAACGCCAAATATCCAACTGAAGTTCCATTTCCGCGACTCACTGCTTGTTATTTCTTTATCACAAGAGCCAATTACTGTATTCTCGAGAATGTCCCCGACCAAGCATCTCCACTTTCAAATAGATGAATAATTTTCCAATTGAATAGACAAGACCAAGCATAAAAAGCGATGGGAACAAGTTAAATATCCTGCAAAATTGTTAGCGATGAAAAAGGAATAATACACTTCATTCCCCTTTTATTTGCTAAGCTAATTGAGGGATCGCTTATTGAAATGTTTATTAACACAAAAGCTCTTTGGAAACACGCTAAATCATCTCAAATTAGGAAAAGTGACCCCTAACCGTAGATACAAAATATAGAATAAGTATTTTAAAACAGTAACTCGATTTAGTACGCTTCATTTGAATGGCAGTTAACACCGCTGTTCACTTACAAAGTTGATAATAATTTGTTCGTAGAGTATCAATCATCATTAATTACAAATTCATAATTAATATTCAATGGACTACTGTTGCAATGTTGCAACAGAGTCGTAATGTTGCACTTTCCTTATGAGAACCATAATATTCTCTTAAGAAGAAAAACAACAACAACATTACGACTCTGTTTCCATGTAAGTAATTTTACACATTCATGTCGTATGCGTGAAATATTTTATTGAAATATTATTTATTATAACCATCAATCATGTTGCTGTTCAGACGCGATTTCAAAAAAAAAATTATTTTATTAAAATGTTTTATTTATATACTTTAAGGTTTCGTACAAATATTGAAAATTTAATATTAAAAAGTGTCGTTTTACTGTCGCCAATCTGATATTTTAGACTGAACTAATTGTAACACTAATCCAGTAAAATGTTCCACAAGAACGACATGACTGCAGTGTAAAACAATTTGCATGGAAACTGGTAGTACATTTTCACTCTAAACTGAATTTTGGTTTTTTGCCTTTGGATCGCTAGATCAGTTAAACATGGAAACTGGAAGATCTATAATAATACTAAAACTAAAACTAAACTTAGACTAAGAAGAAAAAAACTAAAGATGCAAATTATATGACAATAAATAAATGTCATTGAAAAAAAAACTGGTAGTAAATTTGCATTCTAAACTGAATTTTTATTTTCTGTCAGCCTTTTCATGTTGATGGTCTAACCGTCTGGATCGCTAAATCAGTTAAATATGGAAACTGGTAGTAAATTTGGCACCCTAAACTGAATTTTGGTTTTCTGCCAGCCTCTTCATGCTGATGGTCTAACCGTCTGGATCGCTAGATCAGTTAAATATGGAAACTGGTAGTAAATTTTGGCACCCTAAACTGAATTTTGGTTTTCTGCCAGCCTTTTCATGCTGATGGTCTAACCGTCCGGATCGCTAGATCAGTTAAATATGGAAACTGGTAGTAAATTTTGGCACCCTAAACTGAATTTTGGTTTTCTGCCAGCCTCTTCATGCTGATGGTCTAACAGTCTGGATCGCTAGATCAGTTAAATATGGAAACTGGTAGTAAATTTGGCACCCTAAACTGAATTTTGGTTTTCTGCCAGCCTCTTCATGCTGATGGTCTAACCGTCTGGATCGCTAGATCAGTTAAATATGGAAACTGGTAGTAAATTTTGGCACCCTAAACTGAATTTTGGTTTTCTGCCAGCCTTTTCATGCTGATGGTCTAACCGTCTGGATCGCTAGATCAGTTAAATATGGAAACTGGTAGTAAATTTGATACCCTAAACTGAATTTTGGTTTTCTGCCAGCCTCTTCATGCTGATGGTCTAACCGTCTGGATCGCTAGATCAGTTAAATATTTTAATATATGTATAAGACTTGAGTAGTGCTACCGTTCACTCTGCCTACTGCACCCTGGACCCTCTATTCATTCGCAATTTTTTTCAGCGACAAAAGCATTAAAACATCTCGCGGGAAATTAATGGCGTTTCCCATTAAGGTTAAGTGCTATTTTAGCTTATGTGACTTGACAAAAAGTTGAAAACTTGGTTCATTCGAAGGTTTTATTGTTTCGCCATGGGCCCCTAACGGAGGGCCTGTCGCGCCAATTACGTGCTATAATGTTATCATGATAAAATTTCTGATGAAACTTGTAATGTTTTGTTCTACTTTTGAGGAAACTTTATGTAAATACATACTACAGTATTTTGGAGGTAAATTATTAAGATAGACTATAAAATACATACGTAAATACGTAATTAAACACTATTATTTGATAATTGATATTATCTAAGGAAAACTTTTGAACCGGCATCCGCGATACAAGCTGTCGCCTAGTGTGGAGGCCAACGTTTTTGAATAATATTAATGTGACAATGTAAAAAAAGAGATATTTTTTTAATTATATTGATTTTTACAGCACTATTGCACACAAAATACCGGTTGACGTTCAATAGTTGTGTATACCTACACAATAAAGTGTATGACGACTGATTGTGAGTTAGCAAAAGATCCACTAAAATAGGTAAGAAGTTAAACCGATTATTTTTTTTAAATCTATTAGGATATAATAAGGAATTGTGAGCAATTGATACAATTTCTCAATTGGTAAAGTTCTCAGTTCGTTCAAATTCGCTGTTCGTACAATTCACGAAGTATGTAGGTACTTCTTAAACATTCGTATCATTAAACCACTTTGGGTTTGACCTGGCAAAAACTTATAAGAAGTATAGGTAAGATACGAGAATGTTTAGGAGCGTCGTCGGTGACGTTGTGACAAGAACGCCAGACTCCCATGCTCCATGGTCTGGGTTCTAAACTACGGAATGTCATGTACCAATAAGTTTTCGTTTTTTTTTGAAAACGTACAATTATTAACTGCTCCAATAGTGAGAAAAACTTACACACTGAGATAAATATAATACAGGTGAATTACAAAATCTTTGGACTGTACTTATTTAAATATTCTCGTTGTAGCTATCCTACCCTCACATAATCAATGTAAGGCTCCGGCCTCCAGTTATTTCCGTGCCTTTCCCTTGACAAGTCGCACAAACTTTTTACAAATATATTTTTTTTTACATTGCGCTAAGTGTAGGCGTTCACGCTCTCGCAGGCAAATTGGCACACTCACAATGAGCAGTACGCGTACCTCACGCGGCGGGCGTGTAACGAGCCGCAACTTTTAATTACCAAACTTGAATCCGAGAGACACTCAGGAAACACCATCGTAAAATATAGCTGTTAAAAATAACCTCCACTTCCTTGCCGCCTTTTTAGAGTTCCGCTGAAAAGTAACTCTACGAATTATTCGTGTTTGTTATGTGTAATAAGTATATACCTACTTACTTGGTTGCAATAAGTTGCATATATTAATTTTTATTTAATAAAAGCTATTAAAAATGTCCTAGCTTTGGATTTCATGCGTAAAAAACCAACTGCGCCTTAAAAAAGAAACATGCAATGTGTGTTATTGTAAGACAAACCAGTCTTTTCTCAATAAAATCAAAAATACTGTGTGTGTGTCGACTTTATTTATGAAAGTCGACACTTTACGAGTACCTCGAAACCACCGCGGAAACCGTAATTCAAGATATAAATATAATTCCTCAGAAATTGACGGACGGAACCTGTATTATACGCGCAGGGTGCTTACATACTTTACGAACTTTTTATTCAGATAATAAAACTGGCGCCCAACTGCAGCACTCGTAGACTGAAAGTTGCACCGAGTGCCGAGTCTTGCGGACGCTAGCGGACTCTTGTGGGCTGTTGCGTCGGCGCAGTTTTATACGCGCCCGACATCATTTCAATTAGATTTTCCTTGCTGAAAAAATGTGGATGGCTGACGGAAAAGTTTCGTCAAGTTTCCCTTGGGGTGTTTTGCAGTAGTCTGTCTTCAATTGCTATTTTTGTTCAGTTGCTGCTAATGACGAAGATTTTAAGTAGGTAAAGTAAAATTTGCTAAACATCAAAATCTTTTCAGTAAAAGTAATTGTAGTTATAAGTACTTAGCATGAATTTGTTATTGTCTTCAAAAGAATATTGAAATGAGTATACACACATACACTCACTCTCAAACCCTCGCACACACACACACTCACAACAGGTATGAACAACAACAGAATGGATAAATATTTTATAATTAATAATTTGATAGATAGGATAGAATTAATTAATTTGAATAAATATATATTTTTTTGAGTTAGGTACAGATTTGTACAAATGTTCTTTAACCCTGTAAAAGTAACCGAAATCGATTTCTTGTCCACAATAAATGCAACTCATACATACTTTGGTCCTATTGTGTAGGTAAACAACACGCTTTGTCCGAAAATTCTCTTATAAGATTTTCACGCAATTCCCTACGCATTCTAATCTGGGACAAAGTTCTAAAACAAGCAAGAAAGCTCACCACCCCTCCCCCAGAGCTTAACAACTTTATTTCACCAAAGTTCAGCAGAACGCATTAAGGCGAAACAGTTTCTCACTTTTTTAATGGCCTTAAAACGCTGCTCGCTGCTTTTAAACGTCTTCTTGTAAGAGACAAAAAGACCACGGATTTTTTAAACGTTGGTGCAAAATGTAAATGGTTTCTATATTGGACTCCTGGGTTTATAATGCACACAATTATAAAGCAGCAATCCTTATGCTATTATAATGTTTATGTTCGAAAAATAATTTGCCAACTTACGAGTACTTATAATTAAACAGCATAGGCCTTTCGAGTTTTTTTTGCCTCTGAATTATCAGCCTTTAGTACATTACCTACAGCGATTTTGACTCGGAATCGGACCGAAACCATAGAAATTAATTTTTCGGTTTGTCTAGATTGTGATCTTTTCTAAAGAGGACAATAGAAAATACCACAAGAGAATCCCGATTTGTTGTTCGGGCGAAATCTTGAGAGAGAGATAACAGTGGTAGCAGGTCTTCTACTTATCAACTCTATACGAGTATTTAGATATTTTGAAACGATCGCTAGTACTTTCTGTGTTTTCACATACTTCTGTATATTCTTAGTTAGTCTGTATAATTAATAAAAGTGTAAAGAAGTACCTATCATAACATGATAGGAAAAAGAAAACACGAAAACTAAGTTTTCCTGTGTGCGAGCTTTTCGCAAAGTTTCGGAATATGGAACAGCTTCCCTCGAAGACATGTATATATACTAACTACATAAATGCGTCTCCAAGGTTGTCTATTTCTCAAAGTTTGTTGTATTTTCCACCGCTTTGGAGCCAATACATGGTGTAAACAGCGTCTTTCCTTGTTTTTCCATGTTTTTCATGTCTTATTATTTTCATTGAAATGAAGTAGCTTGATGGCATGACGTAATATGAACAAGTGATATTACTTCTAATTATATTCTATTTTAAAGAAGCCGACTTAGAATAGAATAACTACAAAAATATATAGAATAGGTATAGTATAGCCCCCCCATACAAAAAAACGATTCTCTAAGAAAGAGGTTTTAATTTTTTTTCAGGCGTTAAATTTTTTCTGAGCAGAATATTTTGGTGAATGTTAATTAAATCCTCTGTAAGTATATGGGACAACGTAAAATTCCCGTGACAAGCAAAAACTTTATGCAAGCGAGAAATAAAAGCACCATTTTGCATATTTGTGCGCATACAAATTCCATCCCCAGGAGCGATCCGCGTGTGCTCGGAAAGTAATATTTCGAGATAACACTCCGTCCATAAAATGTTTGTCTTTGTCGAAAGGGTTCCAGTGTGACAGATGACTAATGTTGTTTGTTGATGCTGGAATGGGCCAGGGTTCGTTCCAGACCCGCTGTTTACCTTCAATAGACTTTGACTAATAACCACTATGGACGGTGTAGTCTATAACTAGTAGCTAGAGTTGACATAAGTTCGTTTGCGTAAGTCTAATAATTACTTCCTATCCGATGTCCACCAAGCAAAGGTTTCATTTTATTTTTAAATTTTATAAAAATGATCAAAAACATAAATGAGGAACACAACTAACAGAAAGGACTCCGCATGGCAGTAATCAGCAACTTCTGTGCATTTCGTTGCAAAACTTTAACTTTTTGCGCCGGAAAATTTATATTAGTGTTCTTTCCGCTCCAAATGATACTTTTAGCTCTTATAATAAATATTATAGATTGAAACGAGTAAATATTTATATTGTTCCCTAAAGAGGTACGCACGGGATATCTTGGGGTATTCATCAATCATAATTTATTACCCCATTGTTATCGCAGCTCTGAATAATCGCTCATATCCGAAACACCTTCCTTAAGACGCGTCCATAATGGAAGTATAATATTATGTACTAATATTTGTTCTATTCTATTCCTACCTTCCTTTTTTATACTTCCATTTCAATATTTTTAAATACTTGAGCGATAATTACGCCATAATCATTATTTTTGTTGTTGAATACTATGATACCTAAACGACCTAAAGTAAGATTTTAGATATTAATCCAAGTCTTGTTATTTGATCAATCTAGTCATTTGATGTACGAGTATTTACTTGTATAAGCGTAAGTTAACTGTCATACAAATTAAGTACTTACTTAAATTATCTATTATAGCTTCAAGCAAGATCTCTAGAAATATCCCGGCTTCGCTTTAGGTACTTCTTCGTTATTTACCCGGTGTAATCTATGTAAGTGTATGGAGCGTCGGTGGTCTAGTGGCTAGGACGCCGGACTCTCCGGATTCCAAACCATGCCATGTACCAATGAGTTTTTCGAATTTTTTCGAAGACTTTCGTACATTTACCGACTGCTCTAACGGTGATGGAAAACATCATGAGGAAACCTGCATGTCTGAAGAAATTAAAAGTTTCCGAAGGCGTGTGAAATCCACCAATCAGCACTGGGCCCGCTCTCGGTGGATCATGGCCCGTACCCCCTTGGTCAAGGGGAGGCCTGCGCCCCAACAGTAGGGACATTACTATTAATATTTTTATTTTTTTGTAATCAGCCTATGCTGATGAGATATTCTATGTAAGTACCTTTATATCTAGTTTACTAGGAGGTTCTGGAATTTGTTCTGTACTTACATTTTAAGAGGACCACTTCTTTTATGATTTCTTGACTTAATATCGTGGGGCTGCTGGGGAGCATTCTAAAGAGAAAAGGCTTTGCTTTCCCGCGTACTCTCCTCGACTTTGATTGGCACTATACTGGGCCTTTCTCTCCTCGGAAGAACTTATAATATCTTAGTAGAATAGATATATATAGATATAAATTAAAATTGAAAAACTAATTAATATGGTATCTGTCTGTATATTCACTTTGTATCCTTTGAAGGACATCCGAATGAAGAATCTCGTATAACTTAATTACTTTAATTTTGATGGACATAGCTAGGGTTGCCACCCCTACTATATAACATAGTATCCTACTATATTGACCGCGCCCCTACTTTTATTGAAAAAAAGTATAGTAGGCAAAACTACTATTTGGGACGGTAGCGGATCCAGAGTATGCCAGACCACACTGGCATGACCCCACGGTCATGGGGTTCAGGATATGGGGGTCGGAACTGCCCTGAAATTTCGTGCTCGCTTCGCTCACTCCTGCTCTATCCTTCTAATCCATCATCTGTGCCGGATCCATGTCGAAATTTCGAGATCGCTTCGCTTGCTCCCATCCTAGCCTTCCAGTCTAATCCATGATTTGTGTCGGATCAGCGCCAAAATTTCGAGTTCGCTTTACTCGCGTCTACCCTAGCTTTCTAACCTAATCCATCATCATTTGCGTCTGATGTGCACCGGAATTTCAAGCTCGTTTCACTCGCTCACGCCATATCCTTCTAACCAGATTAGGTTAGAACTCGAAATATCGGCGCGTATCCGGTACGATGATAGATTTATCATATTTCGAGTTCACTTAGCTCGCTTCCACCCTAGCTTTTGTACCTAATTCATCATCTGTGTTGGATATGCGCCAAAATTTAGAGCTCGCTTCGTTCGCGCCTGTTCTAGCTTTCTAACTTAATCCATAAACTGTGTCGGATCAGCACCTGAATTTCATGCTCGTTTCGCTCGTTCATGTCTTAAACTTCTAACCTAATCCATCATCCATGTCGAAAGTGAGCTGAAATTTCGAACTTGCTTCCCTTGTTCCTATTATATATAACAAGGGAAGCAAGTTCGAAATTTCAGCTCACTTTCGACATGGATGATGGATTAGGTTAGAAGTATACTTATATTGGCTAAACCCAAAAGAAGAAAGTAATAAAATAAGACGTTGGAAAGAGTTTAGAAAACATCCATAAAATTAGCGTGAGTGAAACTATAAAAAGTAACTTAAAATATGTAAAAAAAAACATTTTTTTACAATAATACTATATTTTTTGTGGGTTTTCTAGTAACTACTATATTTTTTGGGGTGTTTGTGCTCTAATACTATATGTCTTCTAAAAAAGGTGGCAACCCTAGACATAGCTGTCGTTTCTCAGGAGAAAGTCTAAGATACTTATACTTATATGAAAATTCTTATTTTGTTACTTCTTTGATCTAATATTGTTATTATATATTCAGTTAATGAAACGACGTCTAGCCTATATTTTTTACATAAGAATTTACTTACATACTTATGCTCAATATAGAAATTAATAATGATCTTCAACTTGTCTCACTAAACAAGAGGAAATTTTTCTTTAAAATTTATTGCGTGTAGACTAGCTTTAGCTTACGATCATACAAGTTTTGTAACCACATTTTACATGTGATATTACAATATATCTTTCAGTAAAAAGTAGTTCCACTGAAATCTGCGAAGTAATTACGTTATTAGTTACAGATTATGCAAGCAAACGTAGCAGCAGAAAATCACTCTACTTTAAAAATGCAAATCTCTAAACAATTGTCTACCCAGTGTGGACAGGGCGCGAAGTTACCTCCTTTCGTCCCCTCGCGTAATGCAAGCGTAGGAAATTGGATTTTTCTTTATGCTTTCCCCACACAGACGACAAAAATGGTACACGACGCGCGACGCTACAGAAACGCACTCTGTTCGCAATGTCTCCATCGTAGCGTAGGTAAGTCTAAAAAGTAATGTAAGTAAGTACTTACCTGTACTTGCTGAGCTGAGGCCTATTTGGTGCTGCAGCATGTACGCCTTCCATTATTAATTTAGTTGTTTTAGAATATATTGTATAATATATCCTATACTTACCATAAGTGGAATTGCATGTGTGCTGCAGATAACTAATAAACGTTTTTGTATTTATATTTCTACCTCCTATACTTGAGAATTACAGATGACTAATATAACTGTGTAAACGGAACCCCAGTATAATTGGCAAAAAAATCTATGAAACGCTTTCAAATCATTACTATTATTTGTTGCCTGTTCCTGTGCCTCGCATAAATAATTCCTTAGATATTTGTATCAATACCAGTCAGATACTGCATTATACCCATTGTGTCTGTTGCTTGTAAATTCAGCTTTTTGAGCCGGAACCGTTTCCACCGCAGCGTCGTAGCGTAACTGATGTCACGCCTGTATGGAGGAAGATTTTCCCGCGCCGGTAACTTGATATAGTGTGAATTATGGAAATTGGCCCGCTAAATCGTTGATTTATTACCGTGATCCATGTGATTGGTTGCCCAAGAGTTGTTGCCAATATCTTTTGTTATTATGATAATATGAAGCATAATAATCGCTAATTTATTTCCTTTCGCCAGAACACACGCAATGTTCAATTTTCTTAATATTTTTTTTATTCCAAGCAGCCATAATATCTTTGTGTGCATGTAGTTTATACATTTGGATGTAGGTGTACTTTGTTCGATATCTTCTTTGTTCAAATAAGTACCTATAATACCCAACTTTTCAGTGAATTTTCAGAAACCAACAACCTTGGAATCTTCAAGGCCAGAGTGAATAGGAATTTACTGGACCCACATGCTTCATCGTCGAGCATCGACGATATCGTCGCTTACCATCAGGCGAGATCGAGGTCAAATGCGGGTTTAGCAGTCAATATTTTTTTTTAAATCCTGCATTATATTCCTTTGAAAGTCCATAATGAACTTTATCGGAAGGATTAAAGGAAATCATGTTAGCTACCTATATTACTCGTACGCTCGAGAAGTCCACACATGCCCGATGACGATAGATCTATTAGCCGTTTAGGAGTTCCGTTGATCTCTTTGCGATTCCTTCTTCAAACCCTGGCCATCTCTCACAAAAGAACTGAAAAAAGTATTCCTTAAGATAAGCACTTGCATGTGCCTATTATAAACCTTATACAGGTCATCAAACCGATTAAAACAAATACCAGTCCATATCCCGTTACTTAGCAATTCGTCAGTATCGAATTAAAACAAATAACGTCATTCTAACAAAAAGAAAGTCCCGGAACGACGGACATGAACGCAGCTTGTACAAGACTATCAAATTACATTTTATTTGCGGTTTGACCACTAACTCCGTAGCGCTTGTGGCTACATTTAAGTTGTCATTTTGTTCGAGTTAGACGAGCTTTTTCGTCCATTCCCTGAGTAAATGTCCTAATATTTACTTGCCTACCTTTTTATATGTATTCGTTAAATGGTATTAAATGATATTTCAAATTTCATGAATCGGAAATGACATTAATTAACTGATTAACTCTTATGTAAATAGACTAGTTAAGTTACTCGTGGTCGTAATAGGGGTTTTGGGGATTCAACCCCTTATAATCCATAGATCTAACCTAACCTAAACCTCCCCCCTTCCCGAAATCGATTTCTAGCTACGAACCCTGAAATTCCTTTACTTAAAATAAACCCTTAAAAAGTTGGTAGCTAGCACATATTTTTAACGACATAATGACTGAAACATTTGCTATTTCAATCCATTACAAGATACAATGCTATATTTAACTTAAATATTTCAGAAAACCTTCTTTTCAATACGGAAGAACTCATTCGAAATAACAATCCTCCCGATATCGAGCCCTCGACTCAATCTCGAGGCCGACATCAGTGAGAGGCCCTTAAGAAGATTGTTCTACGAGCTCTCATCCCGTCTTGTTAAGTCCCAATCTACGCTTATTTTTGTTATTAACGATAAATTAAATTGGAAGGAATTGTTTTTATGGAGAAGGCTTCTTTCTTGTTAGTACAATATGGAAAAATAATGTTAATAAATCATGCTTATTTTGCAAATCTTCTAGACAAGCTGGTGTCACACCAGCTTGTCTAGAAGATGTGAAAATGAGAAAAATGTGAAACCTCACGACTCATCGTTACACTAGCTTATCACATCAGTAGCTCTCACGCACACACCCCTTCCACCCCCACCCCCACCCCTAACACGCATACTTAATTATTTAATTAATTGCATAACCTTATTATGTCTTCATAATTTATATTTATCGGAAGAGACTGGCCCCCACTACACAGGGTATCCTATTGTGGGAGCCAGGGAAATCTGAGAAAATGTAAAAGATACTGTCTATCATTAAATTTTTATTTTATTTTATTTTTATCAGTGTGACTACTAGTAAACTTTGCCGCTAGTTGGATTCGAATCCGCGACACGCCTTCACAGGATCTGCTCCATTCCAATGCTTTTTAGAACGGGTTATGAGCGCCAAAACTAGGCATCCGACATAATTAAATGTTTCCAAAGTTACTTAGGCTAACCATGACAGTTTATGAGTAATTATGGATTACTCACTGTCAGTGGAAGTCGGAAGTCCTATTACTTTACTTACCTTTACCTACCTGATTAAGACTATAGACTGCTTGATAAGAAAACTAGACGCAGTATCTTAATTAAAGATACAACGAAACAGACTGTTTCTAAAGCCTTCCTTGTGGTCACTTTCCAACGACCCCGTAACTATAAACTTGTCAGAGCAACCTCATTTATTTGTAGCTAAGTACATAAAGGGTAGGTAAGTACATTTTAGAGCGTCGGTGGCGTCGTGGCTAGGACGTCGGACTCCCATGCGGGAGGTCCGAGTTCGAAACCAGGCAATACCATGTACCAATGAGTTTTTCGGTTTTTTCGAAGGACTTTCGTACATCGACTGCTCTGACGGTGAAGGAAAACATCACGAGGAAACTTGCACACTGAGATAACCAGTGTGTGAAATGGGGAAGGCAATGGCAAACCATCCCATTAAATCTGCCACGAGAGTCGTTCTATGTGATTAATTCCTTAGAATAATCACGGCCCTCAGCAATGAGGAACACGACTTAGGAGAAGAAAGTACATATTACTACTATGGTATCTACTGGAACTGGAACCACTGAGACGATTTTCCTTGTTCTTACGCTATTACTTACTAAAGTAAAATCTACTTTTGATAAGTACGTAGGTATTTTGTAAAATACATTGCCTGAAAGTGGCGTCTTTTTTGTATCTTTATTTTTTCGCGCGGCCTTTAACCAAACCTGTTTATTGTAGCTCAGAATAATGCAACAACCAAACTTGTTACGACATGTTTATTCCTAAACTCAGTCTGAACCGAGTTATAAAGACTAGAAGTATATAAATGTGATGTGAAGTATAATCAACTGAAACCAACTGAACTCGGCTGAAATATGTTTAGTTGAAGGGCACGCGAAAAAAAGGCGCCACCTTCCATACAAAATCCGGCATTGTCTTTTTAGCTAAGGTGCTTATTAATTTATCAACAACTTATAGGTTTAGTATTAGTTATTTTAATATCTCTTTTTAAGTATTTTAATATCTCTTTTTTGTAAGTGGTCACCGTCGCCAATAGACATCACATCTCACTAGTGTTATTATTAGAGGGTTTTCGATGCGCAGCTAACCTTGAGGACTAAGATGGATTGCCTCATGTGCCGGTAATTACGCTGGCTCTCTTACCCTTCAAACCGAAACACTGAAATGCAAACATTTTCTTGCGGCAGAAATAGATAACGAGACCAAGGACCAAGAATACCTAAGGATCCACATCAGGAGGTACAAGAATTTATAATTCTGGATTGTAGAGATGATGATCATTGTGATTAGTGAACTGGACAAAAAGAGTGACGTCTCGTCTGTATCAATGACTATAGAAATGGTTATTTGCTTCATGATCTATATAAATAGATGTAATAGCTGTAATGCGGATTTGAGTCGCTTGTCAGTCCGCATGATGTAACTCGCCCGACTAGTCACAGATCAAATTGTTGCGGATCTTTCCCAACTTTCCCATTTGGTCTCAGTTTTCGATTTGAATAAAAATGTTTTTTTGTCCTCGGATAAATCTAGGTATTGTTAAATTAATACCGCCGTGAAAGAAATTGTCAGGACATTAAAATTGAATAATTTTATTTCTTTACTACATGTAGGGTTTCTTGAGGGGTGCAGGCAATAGAACAGAGGTAGTTTTTGAAGACTTTTAATGCGCATATTACATTAAAAATTAAAATAATTATAGTGAGCCGTATAAAGCGTTATCGATCGCGGCCATCTTCGAATTAAAGTTTTTTTTTCTGTCGTTCGCAAATTGTGCATAAATATAATACCACACGAGCCATCAACACCACATAATAATTAACATTTCACATTAAACTATAAGCTCCACACTAGGCGTTGCCTGTGTCGTGGAGATTACATACACACACTGACCACTTTACAATGCTCTATGTGTCAATCTAATAGTTATTCAAATTCCAGAATTACAATTTAAAATTACAATTTGAGTTAAAGCGTATGATATTCATTTTATATAGGGTGGGCCATGAATTAGTTAACAATTGAAAAAATCATATAAAGAAAACCATTTGACATATTTTTAAAATTGTTTATTTACAAGAAAGTTAGTTATTTGGAATTTATTTTTTAAAAATAACATCATCTAAATGACCACCGTTTCGATTTTTGCACTCTTCTAAGCGAACACCGAAATTTTCGAATACTCGTCGACAAAGAGACCGCGAGATCGCTGACATTTCTTCACTAATGTCAGCGATCCAGATTTAAGATTTAACGCCAGCAGACTTCTTTTTATGGGGTTATTTGAAGAGTCGTGTTTACACCCATAAACCAAAAACACTACGTGAACTAAAGGAAAAAATTAGTGAAGAAATGTCAGCGATCTCGCGGTCTCTTTGTCGACGAGTATTCGAAAATTTCGGTGTTCGCTTAGAAGAGTGCAAAAATCGAAACGGTGGTCATTTAGATGATGTTATTTTTAAAAAATAAATTCCAAATAACTAACTTTCTTGTAAATAAACAATTTTAAAAATATGTCAAATGGTTTTCTTTATATGATTTTTTCAATTGTTAACTAATTCATGGCCCACCCTATACTATTACATGAAACATTAAAGGAAATAGGAGGTATGGGATGATAGGACTATTATAAATTTAAAAAATATATACAATTATTAATTATATATTATATATTTAGGTTCATTTATTTAATATATATATTTATAATATTAGTGTGAATACACTTCGTTACGTTTCTTTAAATTATCATAATATCTCGGTTTAGTTCAGATATTGCATTGTAAGAACACTGCATACATTCGTACATACCCACGCTATATCGTTCGTTTCATTCATCCGATACATTCATCGGTTACATCTTACTTTACGTTCATTCATTACGTGCACAAATAAACTTATTCTTATTCCTTTACGGTCTCTCATACGGTACCCAAAGGTGTATTCACACTTAAAGCAGACTATCAAAAATGAAAATGTATTACGAAACACATAAATATATTAGAAATTCTTTGAAAAAAGTGATTGTTCCCATACAAAATACATACAGGTTCAACAAACGATTTGTGTGGGAGGGAAAATCGTTTATAAATAATCGATTTTCCCTCAAAGCATACTATAAACAGTATGCTTTTAAAAAAATCATATCATCTTGACTATGAAACAGCCAGAAAAAATTGAAACTGCAACTGCGTTCCAATTCCTCCTCCTAAGTACTTATTTTCTACAGGCAGTTGAGACGCAATGGGAACAAAACGCAGTTGGGGCTGCGTCACGCGTGTACGGAAGGAAGACTTATGACAACCCTCGTCAAATACTAGGGCTGTCACTCCGGCCGAGTACACGGAAAACGTTTTACTCGAACCAGCATTTTATTGGTTTCAATTTCACCGTTGCCTTGGCGCGGATAATACGCCAACGTTTTTGGCTCTACTCTTCACTATAAGGGATATTAGTGCATTTTGTTGACTCGGGTGTTTCGTATCCAGTAGTATGATGACTCATGAGTTCGTATTATTGGGGCCGGGGTGGAATTGTTTTATTTTGTCCACTTGTATTGAGTGGCTGGGCTTGATGGATATTGTGGTCTAGAAATGTAATAAGATTTAGTTGTCTTTCGTGAACTGGGTAAATAAATACTTGTGGCAAGATTCCTATCAATTTCATGTAAGAAAACAGAAGTAGGTATCTATTCTAATCGAGGGTTGGGGCTTAGTGGCTAAGACTTCCATGCTCCTGCAGGGTTCGAAACCATCCAATGTCATGTAACAATAAATTTACCGGCACTCTACCGGTGAAGGAAAACATCATGAGGTTGTGTGTGAAATGGGGAAGGCAATGAAAAACCAACCCCATTAAATCTGCCAAGAGAGTCGTTCTATGTGGTTATTTCCATAAAATGATCACGACACGAGTTAATTATCCCTTAAAAGGTTAAAATTAAAAATAAAAAAAAAATATTTTTTTGATTACTGTGGTTACCCCAAACAAACAGGTCTATACATGTCTATTTCCAAAGTAAATTATTTCATCTTTTATTTCAGTAGAGAACCTTATTTTAAGAATATACTTTCCTAGATAGATATACACAATTTCAAATAATAGGCATCAAAACAAACAAACTGCTTACGAAGATACCCAAACTACCTATCCAACTTGATACACATTTGGCACAACAATGGCACACGTATGGGTAGTACGAGTAGTTTCAGTTGCACATTCACTGGCGCCACTAAATGGTCGTAATCCCGTCGGAATTAGTGCTAAGTTCAGCTCCTATCAGCAAGGTTCCGGAGAATCCATTCCGTGTGAGACGATATAGCCGCCACTCCGAGATCGAGGACGTGCTAGTCGAGGAACTAGTTGCCGGACTAAGTTCCCGTAACTTTGCTCTGGACTGTCGGGAACTTATGAAATCCATTTCGATTTGTGAGTTTGATACGGTTCAGCTTTGAGATAATTTCACATAAGTAGCGGGTTCAGTCGGATCAATGTACAGTCTCCGAAATTGTCGAAATTGTCTGATACCGATACATCAGCTAAGGGGGGAAAGGAGGTTCAGACATCTCATTGAACCGACTGAACTTGTGTAAAAACAAGTGTTTTTTTTACATACCTACTCACTCAGTTTAGTCTGAAGTGTGTTTCGGTATTTATTCTACTTACTGAATTCAATGAATCAATTACCTTACACATAATAAGACCATAGACAATTTAACTAAAAGAGCGTCATACCAAACAAGATAACAAGTCGGGCTTCAATTCAAGAGCTACAATAACACTCTATGTTTCAGCTTTGTGAAATGGAAATGAGGGTAGAAGACAATGGTGCCGTTTGGGAAAATGAACGTGAGCGCTTTACAAGGCGCTAGCATAAAAGACCTGGACACTATTACATTCAGTGACCCATGTTCATACAGTCGCAAGTTGCAGTGCAGCAAGCCCGAAAAAATGTTGTAAGTACTATTAATAACTCCGAATGGTCCACTTATCCAGTAGGGATAAGTGGAAAAAAATAATTAACAAACCCCAGGCTTACCATTGTGGAAATCTCCTTACATTTTCCTGGTCATCATCAGGTCCTCAATGTTCCAGGGAAGGGCACCATGATCCTAAATATATTAGTTCAAACTCGAACCACCTTATTATAACTGTTCTCGTTCTAGAAACCCATTTGACATGAAAGATACTCCAAAACCTTGGAAACCCCTAATCCAATTTTTATCAGAAATGGCTAAGTATATCCTCGACAAATTTCTATTAAATAAAAAATCTGCGTCCAAATTGGATCATTGTAGTTATTGAGTTACGATGCCACAGACAAACAGACTTACGAATAAAACTTGTAAAAAACAACAAAGGAAAGAACAATATTCGTAATTCGATGGACTAAAGTTGTGTTTTGAGGGGAATATTTGACGACGTAACGTAAAGAAAGGTAATTTTGGTCCATTTAAAAACCTATTTTAATTCGAACCACTGTTGGTTCTGTCCACTGTGAGACCGTGGCTCCACCAATCTCGCCGCCGCTGTGAAACTGTGAAAGTTCACAGATAGTGTAGAGCAGTGCGGAGTAGCTAGCTGTTCCGCCGTGCAAGTTGCAGACAAGTCCTAGAAAATGCAGCGTTGTATGTCATTCCATTCATGACCTGACTCGTTGTGCTCTTTTCCACGTTGCATCTCACTTGCGTCGAGTTTCATTTATTTATTGTAATAAATGAAACATTGACACTCAATAGTCTTTCAAGTCGATCACAGATCAAATCTACGAAAAAGTCGATCTCGCCGCCTGTGTGTATTAAAATCTAAGCAACAAAAAACATAAAAAGAAATATCAACCGTCAATGTATAGTAAAGATTAAGTTTTTTTTAATATTTAGTTTTATGGCTCTGGGTTCTAAAGAGTCTCCTCCTCCTCCTCGCGTCGTAATCCTCAATGCTGAGGGTCGTGACCACCTTTAGGTATCATCTTCTGGCGGATGATCTTTCTCCATTTATTACTGTCCCCGGCGGTGTGGATGGCGTCGTGAATTGTAGAGTCAAGGGTGGTGCGGATTTGGTCGGACCAGCGCATCGGACTACGTCCTCGAGGCCTCTTCCCTTCCATTTTTCCGGTCATAATAAGTGTTTCGAGGTTTCACTGTCTTTCCTGGCAATGTGACCGAAATATTCGAGAATTCTACGAAGGCACTCGGAGGACAGTCGTGAGGTGACTTTGAGTTCACGTAGAATGGATACGTTGGTACGATGTGCTGTCAAAGGAATTCGGAGAATTTTTCTCCAGCACCACATCTCGAAGGCATCAATTCTAAAGAGTAAGTACTACTTAAGTGTTGCTCACAGTAGATTTTCAATTTTCCTTTACTCATTTGATAGATCCCGCAGGGCATCGGGAGAGCCATATACTGTGGCAGTCGAACTTTGCATTATAAAAGACAGGGTTGGGAAGGTTTCTGTTACTCGTATTTCAATGTATTTATTCTGTGATAATCATAGAAGCTTTATGCTTTGACACGGTGTAACTAAAACCCCCTATAGTTCCGAAAGGGGTTCAGTATTCATAATTAAACAACTTTCACTATGGAGCCTCCTCTGAAATCGCGAAAAAAATAATTCTTACTTATTGAGGTTTTGTAATAAATAGTTTTTTTTATCGCGAATAAGTCGTAAATACAATACAGGGGTCTTTTGTACGACTTATTTCTATGGAAACATTTCTGTTATAAACGTGATAGAGCCATTCAAAACCTCGTCTCCTCTATACAGGGTGTAGTGTTCACAACACACGTACGGGCAATATGTAGAGGGTGTTATCTCGCTTGAACGGAGTTGATCCGCCCGGCAGTCGGGCTTGAGTAACTTTTTAAAAGGGGCTAAGTTACAGCTAAGGTTTAACTCTAGTTTATTACCACTGGCCCTTTCTAAGCAGCGGGATAGGTTACTTTGACTCTGAGGTAAATAAGAGTAAGGAAACTTTGAATACGTACAGAAAATTGAATTTGTAAAAAATATATGTGATAATATGTTACTTGGAATGGGCTATTTGCCATCATAATCATAAACAATAAATTATGGGAGTATGTAAATAATGGGAAACAGAAGTATATTGATTTCCGATCATGAAAACACGATATTAATTTAATAATTTAAGTTTAAAATCGCCCTTTTTAATTTGTTTATCACTTGACCTGAAATGTTATCCACCATGACGCTGTCAAGTGTGACGTCACTATCGATTAAACAATACAACGAATATAGGGCGATCAGTTTTGTATTGTTTGTTTATTTAATCCACAGTGACGCCACAGCAAAACTATAATGACAACTAGAGTTTTCGCGGAAATTTTAAATGATTAAAATTCAAATACTGTTTAAGACGATTTAGCTACTATATTTTGAGAAAATAAAAAAAATAGTAATGAATGGCTATGATATAAACATTTTTACATACTTTTCAAAAAAGTGTCAAATACCCTAATATGAGTTGTAATGTTAATTTTTATGTTTGCGACGTCTATGTATAACATCATTTTACTCGACAGTAAAATGCTTAAATCTCAGATCCACTTGCTTCGACTATCAGCGACCTGAAGTGGATCTTGGTGAGAGTCATCATTGCTATCAAGATACACTGAAAAAAAAAAGATTGTTCACTTTAAACAAGCATTAAGTAAAGTATTCAACTAATTAAAGTTATTTTGTAGGCTCAGATTCAACAAGCAGATTTTTCAGTGTAAACCTTGAGCCACCTCCTGCTATTTGCTGGACTTGTATTATATATAGGTCACTCTCCATCGCATTTCTCCCAGTGATAAATATCAAATCTAAGGCGACAAATTGGGTGACGTCCTGTTTGTATTTGTCTTATACATATACCCTTAATATATGAAACTATATAAGATTTTTTCTTTTATTCTGCAGCGGAAAAAGTTCGCTACTGACTTAAATGTAACCTACTTATTCGTTAAAGTTAACATTATTAGATACTCAGAATGACATTGAAGTATTTTGTAACACAAAATTCAGCCTGACTGTCGATATAGCCCCTGAGGGTGGACTTTAATACAAGTTTACCTACTTCCAATGATGACTAATCTACCCGAGGGATCGGTTTACCTTTGTCAAATGTACCTACTAAAACTTTCATGGCTTTGTCGAACCGTTTTCGAACAGTTTGACAGTTCAAGTTCATTCATTTCGCCAAATAATTAACCTTTACTACTATTAATCACTAACGTACGAGTATGAGTAAATACTTCGTTTAATCTGACGAACTAAACGGAATTCTTCAAGTATAAAGGTTATTATATTATTCTATGACTTGTCTTGCAGTCCAGTGACGAAACGCAGCCAGTATCTTAGTGATCCTAGGTCCGCTCTCGAGAACTTAGACGACGTGTTCTTCCTTAGTGTTTAAGTTTCTTTGTATTTTATTTTTATGTACACAGTCTTGTGTGTTTCTGTAAATATTTTATATTATTCTATTTACTTCTTCATCTAGACCCTTCAACTTACCACTGGCCATCTTATTCTTGGCTCCTGTACCGTCTAAACCACATGTCATATTCACAGCACACTGGCATTAACTCATTTGGCATTCACCTCCGGAGTTACTGTATGTAACCTCTCTCTGGCAGGCTTGCTGTCCGTAAGTGCCACGTGATCCCATTACGTGCTTGGCACGACTGAGACGTTGCATAGGCCATGCCAGCCAGTACCTGAAAACATTGTTTGGACTTGAATGTTCAGCGAATGGTTAAATAACAAGGTTTATATGGTAGGCACATCGAATTCCAGGTAATTTTTTATGCAAATGAGTATGTCGTGTCGTCGTCTAGACAGGTCGTCCTCGTGGTTAAACTTTTTTGTCAAACAGCTATGACCACTGGTATGGTATATGTATAAGTATGGTATAAGTAGGTATTCCTCTAGTAGGTAGGTACTCTAGACTAGATATCTATTATAGATTGAATATCTATTATAGATATTCAATATTAGCCCGTGACCCCGGTTTTTTAACCCCCGACCAATCGAGGGAAATCGTGTTATAGGTAAGCTTGACACGTTTGTCTGTTCGTATGTTTGTGTGTTTGTCTGGGGCACCATGATGCCCCATGATTAGATGGGGTCTTCTCGAACTAAAGTTGTAAGGAATCCTGAGACATTTCAAGAAAAAAAACTTAAAAATAGCGGCCAAAAAATAAATGAAAAGATGTGGAGTTACGCATTTTAAGATAGCCATAGCGAGGCAGATGGCCGAGCTCCGCGTAGGGCGCGTATCAGCATCCCCCCCTTCACTTCGCCTTGTCTAACCTGCTGAATATTCTTAGCCATGTCAGATGAAAAATTTTTGAAGACAGTAAGGCCATCTTGGATGAACTGTTAACTCTCGTGTTAACTCTAACCCGATGTCATAATGGTATCAAAAGCATAGAGAATTCGCGAGTTAACCCTTGGTCAAATATTCACGCAAGTGGGCCGTAAAGACAGATATATCGATCTAATATTTCTATTACCTACATAGATATACAAAAATACAGATTTTCCATTCACGTATTCGATAGGCATGTTGCATAAAGTTTCACGATATATAGAGAAAAATAAATTAATCAATCAAACTGCACCTCCCGAATCATGTTAGCTTAATATTCGATACAAAAAGGGCTTTTACCACAAAGCTCATCAATCTATGTCCGCTTTTTTTCCGTAATTTAGATTTCTTATGTGAAAATCGCACAAGTTCCAGATTCTAAGTATTTAGAATCTGGAACTTGTGCGATTTTTTTTAACTTGTATGAGTAATGTTAGAATAAATGTTTATCTGAGGGTACAATAAGAGATAATAATAAAATTGATTGTACGCGGGAGTCTATTTCTTTGCACAATTTTCTACAGTAGGTAATGTAAGAAAAAATATAGCTAAAATTAACTTATAATTCAAAAGTTTTTTCAGTTACTGATGTTATGATGCTTTTAGGAAATTATTTTTGTACACCTTGTATATAATTATTATATTACCCTACTTTGACATTTTTTATTAATATTTCCCTCTATTTCGCTCAGCGAGGCACTATGATAGAATTATATGGAGAGCCGGTATTTTTCACAGTTTCCGGCGCCGCACAGTGGGCCCAAACGGTGCGTTCCATATCATAAATCTATAACTTCTTTATTTCTTGACATATTATTTTGAAATTTTACACACACATACTAGAATACATAGGCTATCAATTGAATAAAAATTCATGGTTATAACACAACTAATTATTTAATTTAAAAATATCAAACATGAAAATCTTCATTTTTATTGCCATAAAATTAATTAAAAAATAGGAATACACTAAAATAATATGTTTATGACTAAAACTATAATTTTAAACATAAAAAGAACCACGTTGTATATTTTTAAGACTTATAATAATAATTTTCTCTACTCGAGAACAGTTATATCTAGAAGTTCTATAGCTTCGTCTAATAATTCTTATATTATTAAACTTCGTCTGTAGAGGCTCGATATGTATGGATCAGATGTATATAGCAAAGCGTGGAAGACGTCTTCATTTGTAGCTGACCGGGAACACGTTCTGGCATGATGCAACCGAAAACTCTTGTAATATTTATTCCTTGTTTCTTGGGCGTCTTCAGAAAGTTGACTAATTGGCAAAACTACGTAGTATTCTATAATTTGTGCGCCATGAATATTACGGGATTAATCGGAAGTCCTGATGACATAGTTTGAAGAGTTATGTATGGTCTTCTTATTAATTCTTCGTCAACACCCGTTATCTCTGCAGAACATTGATAGTTTTAAAAGAATCTTCTTGACGTCATTGCTATTACCAGTACCTTGTCTTGGTTTGTCTATATGCAAGCCAAGTTCTTCACGAAAACGTCTTTGCACAAGCCTTTTCTTTTCTTCTTTACTTCTTTTGTTCTCAGGTGTTGACGCTGACCACTTTTGAGAAGATAAATTGTATGAAATGTGTAGTAGCATCTCCAATTCTCCATACATCTGATCCAAGCATGTGACGTAGAGTCCGTATTGGAAAGAGTTTTCGTTCACATCTCTAGCCCTTACTCTGTGCTAAACGCACAGAGTTGTCTACATGGCGTGGCCAAACTTTTTTGAATACTGTTTACTACAGTACTAATTTCTGATGCCGATAAATTAAAATTGACCATTAAATACTGTTCAATTTCAGAAGTAGTTTTCTCGTTAATAATTAAAGTACACAAGTCACGTCTACTGCAAACAAATTCACTCATGTTGCACAGTAATTTCGTTTTTGTTATCACTTTAATGGTTGGCTGGTCTTTTTAAAGTACTCCAAGATTAGTGTCTAGCGCAAAACTTATAAATTAATTTTTATTTAATTATATCTTATAAACTTATAATTAAATTAATTGATATTCGAAGCAATAAATGCAACCATCATTGTTATCTATCTGTTAACCAATATAGATATATAATACAGATATTTTTATCATTTTAATGGTTAAAAGATGACCGCAAGATAATTTTTTAACATAGGGTTTTTTTTAAAAATTTTTTTTTTAATTTTTAATTTGACATTTTAAAAAAAATTAATTATTTGGCACGTAACCTAAAGTCATTTGTCAAATAAAATACTTATTCATCATTATTACTCAACTGTTTATAGAATAAGAACTAATATTTATTAATTCCCAAATATTGAGAATTTTACTTGTCATATATTTTTTGCTCTAAATTAAAATGGCGCAAATATGCGCAAGTTTTTATTTTTTCTTCTCAATATTGAATAGTTTACGAACCTTTAGCAATAATTTACTCAACTTCGGCAGCCTTCGGCAACAGAGAAAACTCCAAGTGAAAATAATAAAATGTTTAAAATGACTTCTCTCACGAATAAATTTTTAACATTTTATTTCTAAATGAAAGTCAAATATTAATTGCAGCATTATAAATTAGAGATATTGAGCTTTCCAAAAATATATAATCTTGCTATAGTGTCTATAGCAACATGAGCAGAAATTGACGTCTAACTGTCACCATGCATAGTTTGAAAAACATGAAATTATCGAAGTGTTATGTTTGAAAATAATTTTAGGTAATTTCAACTAAATTGAAAAATATAAAAGCCTTTCTGCCGATAAGTTGGTCTATTCTATTAGGTAAAACCATCGACAGGTCCTTAAAATTACGAGTTTCACCATAACCATTTTCGATATGCTCTTGTTTGGAGGGTTCCCACTGTGCGCCGGCGCGTACCGGAAATTGATGTGCGCCGCCTCGGGACAACTTCCGGTACATAATCGCCGGCGACACTGGCCGCATTCGCTTTTTTAAAAGTCTGTTGTACATGTTAGAAAACGCTATGCCGTTATACATTACTGACTGTAAAAACCAAGAGACATAATTATTAATTTACTAATTACCGTAATTAATTACGGTGTAGTAATGGTGCTTGTAGGTGTAATTTGAATTTGTTGGTGCAAAATGAACAATAGTTGTAAAACAAAATGTTGTAGGTATGATTTACATTTTTTTCCTTTATTCATAAATGTGCTATATATTTCGTAATTTACAATACCTACTCACAAATATTTTGACTTTCTAAACTAAATTGCGAGATATTACCTTCAAAGAAAATATTCAAAAACATTAAATAATCGACAAAAATAGAAGAAGAGGTTCTAAATTCGACGCGTATGCATGTTTTTTAAATGTGTTAATATTTTTTTCCTGACGTAAAACATCTTACCACAGTTTATTTGTTTATTAGTGTGATCTAACCCTATTGCAGGAGTCATCAATCATAAACCTGTATTAATAAAATGCAAACAAACGTAAAGGGTTAATTCCCTGCCTATAAATATCTCGTACAACATCGCATTAGAATGACGATTTTAATCTGCAGCTAACGACCGCGATAACGCTCAAGCAATAACCGCGCGGGCGCGGATATAGGCAGGGTCGTAATCGTAAAAGTCCGCATGGAAAATCCATATTGTTTCGTGCTTTTTGGCGGATTTTTTTATTAAATAAGGAGAGCAGGCTAGCAAACGGGCTACCTGACGTCAAGTGGTCACCGTTGCCTTCTTCTTCTAAGTCGTATTCCTCATTGCTGAGGGTCGTGATCATTCTAAGGAATTAATCACATAGAACGACTCTCGTAGCAGACTTAATGGGGTGGTTCGCCATTGCCTTCCCCATTTCACACACTGGTTATCTCAGTGTGCAGGTTTCCTCACGATGTTTTCCTTCACCGTCAGAGCAGTCGATGTACGTAAGTCCTTCGAAAAAACCGAAAAACTCATTGGTACATGACATTGCATGGTTTCGAACTCGGACCTCCCGCATGGGAGTCCGACGTCCTAGCCACGACGCCACCGACGCTCGTCTTCACCATCATCAAGACATCTTACACCACTGTATTAATAAAGGGCTTTCGATACGCTTCGTCTTTTGAAGTGCCCTGTTATCCTGGGGACTTCAAACTCAGATGCCTCATGTGCTGGTATTATTACGCTCTCTTACCCTTCAAATCGAAACACAGAAATGCTAACATTGTAGCATTTGTTCGCATAAAGTTTTATAATTATTCTGATTACCGAATCACCACAACTTGCAATCAACTAAGTACCATTAACAATTATTTTATTAAAATGTTTCTTTCAATTATATTGAGAGTTTAGTATACACTGTATGCACATTTATTTGCACATAATAAAATAATAATAGAACACATATTTTTTTGTATGTAATACAAGTAAGTTATTTTTGGCGGGTAGGCAAACAAGTGACACAGTAATTTCGATTGCTCTGTATTTTAGCATTTAGGTGCACACTTCGCCTGCCTTTCATATCAAATTGTCACTTTATGGAGTATGCTGGAAGAGATCTCTCTTAGAAATAAGCCACGCCCTTTGTGCTTCACATATTTTTATCTAAGTTTGTAATATATTCCGTGTGTACAATCATCATAATAGGCCTGTTACGTCTCTTGCAGACGATTTAAGTAGCGTCGCGAAGGCATCGCTTTTCGTGGCTTAATAAACCAATTAATAAAGAGTTAATAATAATCGTAAGTAGGTTTTTTTGTCTTGTTTACACGCTCTCTGTTTGCCTTTTTTAATCGTCATGGTTGTCCTTATACTTAAATACATCGCTAGCATGCGATCATCGGTAACCCTATCCGCAAAATCGCAACCTTACTCACCTCACCCCTCGTGATAGCAATAAATGACTAATTTCGCGAGGCTATTTCCGTAATTACATACGTAATACGGGTGCGAGTCTTGCGCAAGAAAAATCCAATTTCCATCAGTAGAAGCGAAAATGGGAGCGTCATAGGCTCGGATACACTGCCAAGTGGTGGTGATAAAAGTGCTTCTGTTGTTTACCTGTGTTACTTGTCAGAGGTTAAAAATTTAAAATTGTATACTGAAAGAAAAACTTGTTTACTTCAAACAAGAACTTGTTTAAATACGAGCATATAAAGTCGGCTTCTTAACTTCAACGAAGACATTGTCACTTCAACAAAGATCTTAGTCGTATCTATCAAGTAACTTGTTCAAATGAATAAAAGTTACTTTTTATGCTCTAAATCAACCAAGCTTTCTTTAAGTGTAGTACCTACTCTTACGTGGTTATCTACCATAAAAACTTAACGTTAAAGATACACTCATCATGGTTTTACTCCACTTTTAGTAACTCTGTAATGACGTGCAGTCTCTAGTATACTTTACCTACTGTATATTAATATTGTTATTCAGTTACCTGAAATAAATAATATTTATTTTTCTAATAATTTTACAAAATAAGTAAGTATATTCAACTAGGAAGGCTTAGAGTAGGATTAAGTAGGGCTTTAGATAGATTATGGACGTTACATTTTCGGCCCATTTTATTATTGCCTCTTATATCATATTTATTCTGCGACATAAATATCCGGTCAGACCTCACTATTTATCGAAGTAATCTCGCACTACTAATAAAAAATACACATTTTTTGCGGAGCTCATCCAATCACAACACAGCTCCGCTGTATCGCAACGAACAAGCGATGCGAGAGCAAAAATGAGCAAGATTGATGGTTTGTCATCGCGGGAGATAGGCCCGGGCCGACCGGGAACCGGGAATATTATGGCACTCGACGGGAATGATTACCAGTCGGCATACCGTTCGGGAACGTTTTCTTGTTGACGTTGAGAAGCTCTGATAATAGTGGGAGATGATTATTCGTCTGACTAAAAAGAGGCGAAATACCAATGTATAAACCGTCTTGACGCATACTAGGATTTCTTATGTTGTCTAAAATATCGTACGTCAGTCATGACTGGACATTATTAGTCAAGAGATTTACACCTAGATTCGGAAAAATAGAGAGATAACCTATTTACACCTATATTTTCCCGTTCGTTTTTTCGAATTCGGAACTCCTTGCATAAAAATTAATGTTCTTGTTCTTTCTTTCTTTCTTTCTTTCATTCATTATGCAAGATCTTGGGCGAAGGTTGCAGGCAAGTTGAAAGGTTTGTTTGTTATTGGTTGGTTGA
The DNA here is from genome assembly GCA_947369225.1 of Hofmannophila pseudospretella. Taxonomy (NCBI): domain Eukaryota; kingdom Metazoa; phylum Arthropoda; class Insecta; order Lepidoptera; family Oecophoridae; genus Hofmannophila; species Hofmannophila pseudospretella. The sequence continues at coordinate 5,315,398 of OX376324.1, forward strand.
TGTTGTGATATCATACCTGCACGCAAGTTCTACACTTCTAAATTGAAACGCGACTTTACACTTTAGGGTATACCGAATAATATTTTTTTTAAAATTAAAACACAATTTACTATATCGTGTTATTATTCCTGTAGTTTTTACTTTTCCTGTTTTTGTGTACAATAAAGTGTTTCTATCTATCTATCTATCTACTATTATTTATGAATAAATGATATGATGAATTACGAATAATATTCCTGTACCTAGGCGTACCTTGTTGATCGACATGTTCTATTAAAACAACGTATTATTACAACGTAATTTCAAAGTTTATAAAACTTGTAAGTTCCAAGAGACCGTCGTCGCTGCCAGTAACTTAGTAGAAACTTAACTGGAGAATTTATGTTGACGGGCTAATTAGATGTCACGTCTTGCATCCAAGCTACATTACACAGTGTTGTGTTTTTTTACAAGCTTTTTACTATGCACAACAGTAATTTATGTGGCTTTTACGAAATTTATAATTATTAATTTCTGCCTTTACTGCAGTAGACTTTGTTCCTTAATAGTTTCTGGTATTTAAATTATGATGGATCATTATTAATAATACCTGCCGTAACTAAATTTCTACTTACATAATAATTGTTATTAGGCACCATAGGACCTAGAAGTCTACTCTCGAAATCGGTAAATTCATTCCTCCAAGTTAGACACATCTTTGGTCAGTCTTTCTTGAATATCGGGACATTAACACAGACATTTAGACTAACCAAAAACCGATGAAGACTCCACTTATTATTGAAAACATTTTTTATACCACGAATTTCATTGTAATTAATTAGCAAGTTTTGTACAGCCTTAGGTAACATGTAAGTACTTCTTCATCTTCCTCATTAATAAGAGTGTGATCATTATATGGCATTAACCATATAGAGCGACTTCGTTTGCCATTGCCTTCCCCATTTACGCACTGGTTATTGACAAATCGTAACCAATCCCTAATCGCGTTTCCATACCAAATTTAGAAACCTAAAAACCGAATAACAGTTTTATATATGAGTTCGGTCCGTTTCAAAATCGCTGCAGTGTGCCGAACGCTTTAATAAAGACCTTAACATGATGTTCTTTATTACACTATATGTGCATTTTTATGTAAACCTTCCTGCATAATTATTGAGCGCCTATCAAGTTATATGTGACGACGCGCAACGGATCAGTGCCGATAAGGATGCCGGAATGCTAGATAAATCACGTTCGGTATTGCCCCTACTTTTAGCTATGATCTCAGTAAAAACGTGAGTAATTATTGAAGAATATCTGCGACTTCAACAAGTTAGTTTTCGACTTCTCATTACGAAACGAAGAAATGAACGACCGACTGAATAAAGGCGAATTCCTAATTTTCATTAGTGAACTTGTCCATATTTGTCAGTCCATTCCGATGTTCCTATTTGGTCGTCAATGTATACGTGTATTTGATTAGGAAATGTCACACTGAAAGAAAAGCTTGTTAACTTCAACCAAGAATTTTTTCACTCCAACCAAGATCTTAGTCGTATCTATCAAGTAACTTCAACCAAGATCTTAGTCGTATCTATCAAGTAATTTGTTCAAATGAAAAATAGTTATGTATTTGCTCTAAATCAAACAGGCTATTCTTTCAAGTTAATAGAACGATGTAGAGACATTGTAGGGGACAATTTCTTAGGTATAGGAGGAACATAGAACAAATCTATGAAACATGGAATAAATCTAAGTTGCAAAGGAATCAATTGGGGGAACTCGGGGATAATTGATTACTCGATTTGATTTACTGACCTGCGAGAAAGTAAATTTGAACGAATACGAACCATTGGTAGTGTTTGATGGTAGGGGCTATAAGGACAGATTCTTATTTCGCTAATGTAGCAAGAGAAAATAAATCCAGATGATTGGGGAAAATCGGGATAATTGATCACCCGATATGACTTACTAACCTGAGAAATAGATTTGATATTCAATTTCATCTACGTAAGTACGTCGTAGCGTAAAACGGCCTTAGCATATATATTTCTATAATTCTAGGTTTAGTAAGAATTTGATTGTTATACCACACACACAAAACGTCTTGTGCGAAAAGGCAATATTAACTCGGTCCGTAGAATTCAAACTCGTCACCTCGTTTACAATTATTCATTTTCCGCAATAGTATCACAATATATTATGTACTATTGAATCTATAAAAAAATATATTACACACTTATATTTCCATCACAACTCATAAATGCTCGTGTCATCATAAATTCGCGCATTTGCCAGCACATGCTATTGCCATGCCAATACTCCAATATCAGCTAATGCACCCCAGCCTTTTTCCTTAATCCCCGAAATATGCAGCATGCCAGTCCATATTTCAAGGTAGAAAGCTTCAACGTGCACCTCGGCAGATAAGAGCCCATCAATCACACTTCGCGTTATAAACAGAGCACTAACGGTCCGATGTTCCCCCTTCTCCCTTACTGCAGGGCTGACAAATTCTCGTACTCTACTACAGCTAAGGGAAATGGTACTGAATCAGGCTTTTTGAAATCATCCTAGATTATATTAACTTTTAATTTTTTTAAAATAGATATTTCATATAATTCACGAATTATCAGCGCCGCAGTGGTAAATCCGCTGCGGCAACAGGCTGAGGCAGTCCCCTTTTTCGGTGCTGCACACCACCTTTATCAAACTTAATTACTTTTGTTTATTTATTTATACAATATATTTGTTTAATATTATTTTTATCTTCTGTACCTAATTGTTTGTATGTGTTACTATGCTATTGGAAATAGATTCTTTCTTTCATTCATTCTTTCTAATTATATCTTAAATGCTTAATGATTATCATAATAATACGTATGCTTATAATATTGCTAAGAGATGGCGGATAGATATCATAATGGATATATAGATGATTTGTCAGTTTATTACTTTTTTATATAGAGCAGAGTTTTTACAAATGTATGACGGATGGAAAGCAGTAGAGGTATGCGGGCCGAATTTCGATCATCCCTGTCCTGCCAGGAAGGGTAAATCTTCATGAGAGGCAATATTTCACACAGCGTCTAAGTTTATAATCATTGTTGTTAATGGTGCGATTTCGCAGACGATTTGAGTGGGGTGTGTGTAGTTCATTAAGCAGAAACACTTGTGGGGTAAATTAAGCAAATTGTAGAAGACATCGCTATAATTAAAAGCCAGATGCAAACAGGTATGGCGACGAATTTGTCTCCGTCCACGAAATGGTAGGTAGAAGATCGCAATAAAGTCCCCAGGCATATTACTGAATTTTATAGGATATTATGCTCCCTCTTACATCTAATAGTGTTCCATTCCAGAGCTGTTTTCAACATGCTCGAGCTTCCTCTAGAGAAATTCTAGTGGCAATATTCCTAGACGACGAACATTCACGCTAGGTGTAATCTACCTTTGAACCTCGTACTTCGTCTGATATAACGTGCTCTGTCCATAGATGTATAGTGTATGAGATAAACACCTACTTGTACGTTGTCAAAGGAAAGTATTGTAATATGAATACCTAATTACCTACCTATAAATAGTTGGGATATATGTCTGTGTTTCACAGCTTCTATAATCGTCATCTGCTATCACAGATGAGATATAATTGTATATTGATCGCCATGAACGAGTGATCGTTGGTACTTTTAATATAAATCTGTTTTTAAGAAAATCTCTTTCTAAGAATATTGTCTTGGCTTTTAGGTTACGCTCGAGAAGACATACATCACCGTTTTGTACCAACTGCAACAAAATAGAAAACCTGGTGAAAATTGAGAGGAAGAAATTTGGCCTCAATAGGCTCCAAAATGGGAGGCTCAATATTATTTTGAATCAGCCCTTATCTGATAATATGAAACACTTACTGTTGTTTGCTAAGCTGGCTCTCAAAGTGAGGGCTGTCTCTAATAATACTTGAGCTTTCCTTCCCTATACTTAGTGACCCTAACGAGGCTGACATGGTCACCTTGTCGTGTACCATAACCACTAAACTGAGATTTTTTAAAAATACTCACTTTCTGAGTACATAAATCCACCTACCACCTACCAGGGCTTTGTAGATAGGTATGTATAACAAATAAAGACTGTGTAACAAAATAAACAGCAAATTGCGCATAATCAGGTTCATTATATCTGGAAACTGAAATGGATAATAGGATGAAATTAAGCATTTTGAGTAAGTTGATGATTGATGACGAATGATGATTACGTCATATTTCTCAGCGAATATGGAGACTTGTTTACGGACAGTAATTGAATAAGTACCCAAATTGGAATAATGAAATGAAAGTGTATTTAGGAAACGCCCACGTGAATTTTATTGATATCATATGATGGCATATCTTCACGTATTTACATTCATATTATCATGATGCCTGACTTGATACAGGTTTTAAAACACGGAAATAATATATAATTAATAACATTTTTTCTTGAACGAGTGGGCGAACATTATATAGGATACTTGATTAAGTTCTTACCTTCCAGTTCAAAGTAATATAGGTTCTTTTTTTTTCTTGTCATATTATTTTTATTTTGTTTTATTATATTCTTCTTTCTCTTTATGTATACCTACTTTAAAATAAAAGTATATTGATGTGAATTCTGTGATATAAATTAAGGATATGAAAAGGCCCACTATCTAAGAAAGTGTGTCCATAATTTCTAATTCCAAAAACGGCAACCATTCCAGATAAAAAATTCTTCATAAGTAATCGTGTGGCATCAGGAATTCATAGCTGAAATTTTTCACAAATCTATGTCGAGAATACATATCCAAAGGAGAAAGATATTTTAGAAAGTAATCCAGGACAATTTGAGTCGGAATTGAGAGCGGGGTGAATTACGACGGATCCGGCAGCTCGGAATTCCGCTGGATTAACGTCTGAGGAAGCCCTGCCGTGGATACCGATCCACCCTAGATACGTTCTAGGCATCCCTGTGCATCAGACCGGGCTAGTCCCGTTTGTACCAAAGCAAATACAGTTTTAGTGAAACAGGGTGTAACTAAACACCGGTATTGATCATTTAGGTGGCCTTTTGTATCGAAACGTTGACTACGTAAAACATTTTTGCCCTGCAATTTTTAGGATATTCGTAAAAAGCTCAAAAACAGATTTGTCAACTGTGCTACATTTCTCAGTTTCTGAATGAATTACAATATAATGAAGTCGTAACGTTTACGAATTTTGATCATTAATAGTAATGTGGTTTTGTAGTTTTGTACGCACTATGGAAATACTTAATTAGGCTGTATTGCAAAAGTAATCGAGAGACTATTGTCACGTTGATAGATAGAAAGTACCTACCTACATACCTATACGATATTATGAGTTTCGTTAAACATAGTGTTCCGGTGAGCCCGTCATATAGCGATCAACTGAAATCAAATTCTGAAAAGTTGCAGAACGAAATGTTCATTTTTTGTTTTTTTTCAGCATCCATACAATTGTCAAAATAAAAGGATTTAATAAGAATGACCCTGCAATTCCAGTCTCGTCTGTTATTATTAGGAAATGCGATTGGAAAGAGAAATACACCGAGTCTGAACTCAACAATGATATTATTTGTACAAGGTAATAATTTAACATATTTATTATTGTTATTGGATTCAAGGTTTATTATTAATAATAATAATAAAAGCCAAAGATTATATAAAGCTTGTTTATTTAACGTCATGTTTTGCAAAATAGACAAATATACCTATACATCATTTTAAATTGTCATTTTACTTAAAAAAATCCGCATCAACATTTAACAATAATAATTTACATAGTTACACGCACTTCCCATACAATTTACACATTACCGTGCTATACAGTTGAATTTACACTTATTCTATTTATAAATAATTATTACTTAATTTATTTAATAAGTAATTCCTTATGAATTTCTTAATCAACAAACATAATCGGTTAATTATAATATTATGGAAAATAAATAATTTACGTTTATAATTCTAATTATTGTCGTGAAGTCCTTAAATTTTGATTCAATATAGTCCATACACAAAATGTTATAAGAACGAAATAAAATTGTTTACAAAGTATCTAGGAACGAACACTTCCGTTCAGTATAGTACGCCCAAACCTTTGAGTTTCACCTTATTTTAATAACTTTATTACTTTACGTATCCCGTTCCATTATTCATATACAAACGACCAGTCTTATCCAGTATAAATAAATATAATAATTGCCGACTGCTTTTGAACTCCATGTAAATATTAATAATAGGGAATAATTTAAACAATAACTTATTGAAACTAAATAAACCTAAATAGGAAAAAATTACCCTAATTTATAACAAAACTAATAGGTTGGGTAATTAATGTAACAATAATTAAAATAAATTATTAACCTATTTCGTAATATTTTAATTAAATATTATACAATGTATGACTAGCCCTCGTAAAGGAAACGAAATGCACCATTATTTTGTTTTACTATCTTATTATCGTATGGCACTACACATAAGTTTTCTATGAATAAGACTCGCTGTCCAAACAAAATAGCTATAAAGAGAACTTACTTCGATGACTTATATTGTATAATCAATAGAGCCTTTGATACTATTAATAGCAGGGGTTGAACGATATAATTAATAATATCGTAAATACGCACGACGCGCCATGCTACGATTAGTGCTTACTCATATCGGTGTAGAACGCGCTATCGAAATTTTCCTGGGACTTCACATATATACGAGTACCAAACATCCATAGTTGGACCAGGACATCTGGTCACAACACCCCGCCAGGTGGAAGATCTTCCCTTTTCCCTTTCATATAACTAGCATTACGTCATTCCATGTTATCACAATGCGCGTTCCTACATATTTCTTAAAGATCACAATAGGATAACAAATAATGATCGTATGAATCGACACAAGCTTTCGAAAGCGACATATAGTCAGTGATTTTGCTTAACTACAGGAAATCGACTATACCTAGGTAAAACGTTAGTTAAACATGAAATCAATTATGTGATTGGTGAAAGGGATAATGAGAGCCCTATAACCGCAAGGTCACAAAACGCGAGTTACCTACATAGCTCATATGATTAGCAAGTTGAAGTGGCAATGGGCTGGCCATGTCTGTCGCAGAACCGACAACCGTTGGGGTAGACGAGTTTTAGAGTGGAGACCGCGTACAAGAAAGCGCAGTGTGGGACGCCCCCCTGCCCGGTAGACCGACGACCTGAAGAAGGTTGCTGGCGATGGTTGGATGAGGAAGGCGGAGGACCGAGTAATGTGGCGCGCCCTGGGAGAGGCCTATGTCCAGCAGTGGACAGATACGGGCTGATAGAAAGATAGATAGAACCGCAAGGGAGAACGTATTCAGTCTGACATACTCAAAGCAGGACAGTGAGTCTAATATTAAGGATATATTTCTCAAAGCAACAACATTCTACCAACAGCACAACAGCACATCAGGCTTAGATTTAATATACTTAGAACCACTCAACTTCTTGGTCGACCGTATTATTACGTTATAAAAATATCTTATTCTTTTTAATCTATATGATAACAAAAAGTAAAAAGCTGTTTTGAAATTTACGGTAATATTGTAAGAAAAATAACCCATTTTGCAATGATAATAATACTTAACTAAATATTTTCCATTAATTATTGCAATTAGTATACAATCTACGTATGAAAGTTCAAAAACTATTAGTTTTTGTTGCATAAAACGTCATTTAAGTTAATTTAACAAAAAACCTGTGCGACAAACCTGTACCTACCTTGATTGTTGTAATTGTAGTGCTAGAAATGTTTGCCACAAAACGAAGTAAGTATTAATTTAAAAACGTTTTATACAACTGAACTAAAAGTAATAAGAGTAAAGATAAAAATCTGCAAAATAGTTTCAAATAACATTTAAGGCGCTATCACAGGAATAAAATCATGAAATAACTTCATAGTTTCTTACAACGTATTACTAACTTAGAAAGTGCAATGATTTTGATGGTCTGGTATCAATCATTCGATATTAATGTCTTTGGGGCGTCTTTAAATCAGTTTTATACTCTAACAGTGATCGTTTCTACACAGACTGACATGACACCGATACTCCTTTACCGATAGGTACTAATTTAAGCTTATAAAAGGTAGCAATCAAATCGGTATGGGCATATCGAGCCAATCGAAGTCGTATTAGAGCCAGAAACGACCAATTATTGAATCTAGGTTAACTAAATTTTGAAGTTAATTTATAGGTATCATATACTTCCTACGCAAGTGCACCATATCAGACCATCTCGTCAAAGGCCTTCGAACGTATAATACTGCAACTATCATCAGTCTCGAGCTTCCACCATGCTCCTAATAGTTCAACAGAGTCACTATAATTTAATATTTTCATTTCACTACACGAAGTCCCTCCGTAGTCCGTTCGTAGTCCCACAGTCTATGCTGTTCCTTTCACTAACCACTGCCACTTCTAGACCGTCACTTTTCCCTCTGCATACTTGGAAGAGTCTTGAAAACTGAAACAAAAGAAATCTGTTACTTCAAAAGTTATTCTTTTGATCAAAGTTTGTCTCCGCTTATCTGAAAAACAGAAACTCATTTTCTAATATAAAACTACCAACTGATTAAAACTGGTGGACCAACAAACAATACCTTGTAAATCGCCTGAATTTCTGTTTCATAGAAAATAAAATATTAAACATTTTATGTATGTATTTTATGAAAAGGGCGCTCTTTATTATCGTAGGCAAAGATCCGCTTCGGGTCGCTTCGCCAGCGGAGTAAGTAAGTAAACATTTTATTTTCTCAGACAAGTTGGGGTTCCAAAGGGGTCATACCTTAACATAGGAGCGGACGGGCTGCTGGAGCACGAATATTGCGAAGATCACGACGCCCTGCAGCGCGTTGATGAGGTCGAACACCGACCATACCGAGACGGCTTCGGTACCAGCGCCCGCCGCCCACGATACCACCTCCAGCACCCAGGATAGGCCCATGATGCCGGACAACACGCAGCATGTGCGGAAACTGGTAAAGACGGTAACTTTTAATGGGTGGGTTGCGATGGGTATATCTGTTTGTAATTTTGGGTAAGTATGTAGTACGGTAATAGGTACGTAAGTTTTAGAGACTGCGGTACAGTGGCGGATCCAAGGGAGCTCTCCCCCAAAACCTGTAAGATCCTTAGATGGCGCGAGGGTCGACTCGTCCTTGACCATTTTAGTACTATTTTCCCATTTAATGCTGCGGTACTACTACCAATACTTTGGGTTATCTCGCTCTTCATTAACTGTTACGGAGCAATGTGACTGCTTTCCGACCACAATACGAACATGAACAACAAGAACGGGGTCAAGGATTAACACCATAGAAAAATATTTAAATATCTATATATAATTATATATATATAATGTTCTGTTACATGTTCATTTGCACTGGTCAAAGAAGAGATCTGTCCTCCGAGATACAGGAACTTCCTAGTTCGGAGGTCAGCGCCTATAGTAGGATAACTGGTTGCTCACTAATTTTAATGTAATATATGCTTAAGTTCCTACTCCATTGTAATTTTACCGCACAAATAAACTATTCTTATTCTTATCTTTTTAAAATAAATACATCGATAATTAATAATCCATTTGTAGCTGAATGGATGGCGAACGGGCTTTCTTCCCAAAAAAATGAAATTTCTTATTAAACTTCAACCATTCTTCATTATTTGTAGCTGGATGGGTTCTACTATTACAAAAATAAAAAAAGATTTCATAAACCTCAGCCATCTTTTACGTTACATTTCCATGACTTACATTTTCCTATACTTTTTCAGCCGCTCGCTGAAGTTGACTGGTTCTACTCTTGGAGGAGATGATGACCGATCCTGAAGAGGAGGTATTGTTTGTCCCAGCACCGCGCCCAATCTCACCCAGTCGTCAGAGTCTGAGTGAGCCACGTCCAATGCTACAAAAATAATTGTAACATTACCGATGGACCGTGACGTTTTCTATATCTTTATAGATAGGACACGGTACGATATAGATTTATTTATTTATTAAATCAGAATTTGAATAAGCTAATGTATGTAGAGTTATATTATTATGTTGTAGGTAAAGTTCGTTGCAAGTTTTTCCCCATTATCTATGTTGTATTCAACATTGATGTTAGTAACACTAGTTTACCTACAATAAGAATGAGTCATACTATTACTTAATAAAGGTGAGCCTATAATTCTGCGAAAGTACAAGTGATATCTTTGAAATTGAACTACAAATACGAACAAATTCCGATTTGATAAGAGAACGGAATTACCTGTACCCATTCTAAAGTGTAGTAAAGTGATTCAACGCTTTCGTATCCTATATTTTTATCTACAGTTTGAACAGATAACGTAACTATCCATATTACCACACCCGACATAATGACTCGTAAAATTCCAAATATGCAGAGATAAGTTACAAATATGCGGAGCTTACTTACGTGAGAGGTCTTTCAATTTATCGTAGTGAAGTGTGAAGGCCCGGGAGGTCAGGACGAAAATTACAAGATTACTGAGAAGAATTACTGCTACTGGACCGTAGAAATACGGTAACGCTGCTGTGTTTGCTGAAAATAAAATAAATTTAGAAGAAAATGCCAAAATTCATCGAATATCAATGTCAAGCCCTAATATTCATTGGTTCCTCAAGATAACAAATCAGTCTATTTTTTATTGAAACACGCTTCAAATAAAACTATAAATGAATTTATATTGTAGTTAAATCAAAATCGACATAAATTACTACCTTCCATGATCCATATTCATCACCCTAATGCCACACAATAAATTACGTAGGAGGCAAGACTGATGCCAACATAAAACTGTAATTGGAAGGTTATTTTGATAAATAGGTTTGGTCTATTTCAGCGCCGTCGGTCAACTGCCTGCCCTGTTGAGCTTTTGGCTCTTTCTAACCCTGTCGGAATACACTTTGACTAAGATATTTGATGACATATTTTATATGTAAAATCGTAGAAGAGTCGCCAGCCAATAGGTTCTATCACGGATCAAATTGGAGGTCATAATAGCATAGAATAATAATTAATATGAACCATAAAACAAGGCTCTTGATTGCAAACGGAGACAATACTCTGACAATAGGTAGATTGGCCACTAACCATACGTAAGAAAAAGAACATTTCGGTATTGCCCCATTTCTTTTAGTCGCCTTTTACGATATCAATTCGAAAAGATGGGTCTTCCATTTCGTAACCGAGAACCACACAGTTTAAAACTTACTTTCAAACCAGCAGGCTTTAACTCCGAAGCTAGGCTTCAAATACGTGCTAGGCACAGCTGGATGGAGCTGCATAGTGATAGTGACGATGAGGAGTATTAGCGGCAGGATGATGGCGTACGCACAGTACCACGCGAATCGCCGTCTCATGCTGCGTCTGGTTACTGACGAGTTGATGTATCGCCTGCAGACATCATATTTATTGTAGTGATCCAATATAATAAAGATATTGTACTTTATTTAGTACAATAAGTGTTAATTATTATTAATACTCTACATAAAAGTGGAACTGTGATTTGAAACATTTATTTGTGTCTCTGTTTTCAAAGCTTATTATAATTTGATAACAAAATAAAAAATAAAAGTTCCAGCATATTTCTTGATCTAAGTATCAATTTTGATAAATATATTACAACTGTTGATTACGTACCGAACATTGAGGAATATATCGAAACTCATCACATTTAACCAGAAGAAGCAGGACACAAACGAAAACTGGATCACATAAGCTGAAAAGAAGAAGAATTTAAAACTTCTACCAATCAAAATAGTTCAAAGTAAAATAAATAAAAAAGTGAAGACTTACTTACCTATAGCTGTACAGGCAGTGGCAGGAAATGCATGGCCAGCCAGTTGAGTGGCAGCCAGACAAGAAAAAGCTATGGCTAAGCATATGGAATGGCAAGCCAATGCCTTTCCATGGGTATCCCTCAATTCAGTGATGAAAGTATACACACACGCTGTAGCCAGAAGAAATGGAACTGATATTATAAGGCCTGAAAAAGAAATTTGGTTTAAAAAATGGAATAAAAACAGCTACTCGAGATGCAGAAGAAAGATAACAAAATAATGCTTACCTGTAGCATAAAGAATAAAAGTAGCAGAAGATTGGGTTTCCTGTTGCGCTTGAAAACAAACTAAAGGTAAAGTCAATCCAGCAGGATATGACTCGTTCCAGAATGTCTCCATACAAAAGTCCTTCGGTCCAAGCATGAAATACGGTGTATGAAAAGGAACGAATATCGAACCATTCACCAGTAAATAGAATTCGTCTTTGCTGTCTTTGTGTGGATTCAATCTATACCTGTAAAATAAAATACTTCAGAAAAAAACTTATTTCACATCATGTTATTTGTTGAGTTTTTAAATAGAAGTCTAAGTAAAAGATGGTGCTCGTTAATTTAAGAACTTTTACCAAAAGCTGTCGAGATTTTTGCCTCCTCTGCATTATGCATGAAACCAAAAGATATTTGCTTTGAGAATTTTAAAAACTCATCTCTGAAAGTCTTATTTGGAATCTTTGATTTTACGCGAATTGATTAAAAACATTTTAAGCGTCGCGTCGCGATAACTCGTCAGCCTATTTTTACGTCCTTAGTAGGTATTTGGGAAAAGACCTCCACAGTCAAGACCATGATTGAAATGCCTTCGAAAATTTTACTAACAGATATGCAGATTTCCTCCCGGTACTTTACTTTATCGTTAGAACAGTACCAAATGACGTATTCGAAAAACTTTTCAGTACATATCGTCACTTGAAATCGAACCCAGGTCTCCCTTATGCCTCGGTCAAAAACTTTCTGAAGTTAAACTCAATTACATGTCACAAAGACCTGTCGTATTTGCAGGGGTTGCCGACGATAGTCTCGAAGACATTTGTGTCGAAGCTCCAGATGTGCGTGTCATTGGACTTGTGGAAGATCGGCTGGAACGTGAGAGTGGATCTGGTGCATGTGGACTTGACCTCCCCGTCGACGTAGGTGACTGTCAGGTTCTGGCCGCTTTCGCAACATTTTGGCACCACTGGCAGCTGCTTTTTTATTTTTTCATCCTGGGAAAGAAGAAAAGAAACTGTTTATAAAAGGGCTATTCAATTAAATGGCAGTAGGTCGAGTAGGTATCTAATTGATCTAATTTGTCTAAAACACCTTGTGGTGTAGATCCCCATAAGGTTTCCCCGTTCTAACGTATCAACGTTGTCGTTAATTGAAGTTCATGTTTCTTTATAAATTGCGTCAACTATGCAATATTTCTCATAAATTCCCCATAGATTTCCTGCGTCATTTTAAAATTAGGTCAGCCCATAAGAGCCAATTTACAAGATTCCAAGGAAAGGACAAGTTAATTATGGTTGTCATTCAAACAATGATAAATTGGACGGATCATACGACGACGAGCCTAATCAGAATTCAAGACGAGAATTTGAACTTTGACGTGTTCATAAAAGTTTGGCTGTGGTTGCTTGACGCAATGCTTTTGTATGAAATTGGTCACGTAATGAAAAATAAATTTTATGAGTAGTAAAAATTTTATGTCTTAACTTATATGTTTTATGTAAATCCAGAGACAATGCATGTCAAGCTGTCAACAAAGCATTAGAATATTTTTACATTTTTATCATGTTTTTAATTGTTTAAGGTTGATTGATCAAGTGCGTGATGTTATGGATAAACAAACACCTTTAATGACAGTATTCAGGCTGTAACAAAATAAATAAATGTATAATTATGCAGGGCGACATAGTGCAGATAATTGAACAACTTTTTCCAAGCAACATTTAAATAAAATCATATTAACCAAGTTTCTGCTTAAAAGTGGAGAGTTAAGATGTGCAAAATGATCCAGTAGGTGCCAATTATAGATCTTTTATGAAACCCCTATCGTATGATGATAATTGTACTAAGACAAAACTTGTAAAAGAATCTTTGTAAACTTCGTTTGATTTGGGTAACTTCTTTTGACTTCTGATTTTTATTTCCAATTCTTCCAAATATTCTGTGAACTTATAGGAGAGGGGCAGTAAAGTGCGCCGGCAAAAAGTTCAATATCGGAGGCCCGCGTGCGTCAGTTGGCTTGTTAGGGACGTGATCGCGGACTTAAATGAGCGTCTATGGATGGTTTTCCGGAAAGAAATCAGCATATTATTGTTTTTGAGAGGAAAATAAAGGGGTAAAATCAACGATCTTTTGTGTATCATAGAAAAGTATGTACAATTTACGTCACATACGTACTAAGTAATGTACGTCATGGTCGTAGATACATACATACCTATATACATACTTAAACTAACGCCTGTTTCCCGCAGGTTTCCCTGAAGAAAGTAAATCTCCATCGAAATAAATATTTGGCCTCACACTATTATTATTACCGCCATCGTAGTTTACAAAAGTTACCCTTCTAAATAACCACTGACCATAATACAACTCTATCTAAGTATAACCTCCTATCAACTCAAATCAATAAAAGGTACTTTACCGCAAGTATTTTCATTATGTTCTATCAACTATGTTCTGAAGGTTGCATTATCAATTCATTTCACCAAATAAGTTTGCGTGGGTTTTAATAATCACGAACGAGCTTTGATCTACTCTAATTAAATACTTACTTATATCTGGTTTTCGTTGAATAAAATAAAATAATCGAAGCTTCTTTAGGTAAGTATCCATTTGAATTAAAAACTTAATGTCAAAATATGTGCGAAACAAATATCTAAAAATATTCTATAACCACCGTCAAACTAACTCTATAGTCTAACTCTTATGGTATTACGTTATTCCATGAAACAATTTTTTAATTTAGTCGAGTAGGTAAGTTCTCTCAAATCCCATAGACAAAATGGTCGATCACGTCCTGTTGTTTAAAATCATTTATAGGGAAAGTCGTGAGTAAACAATAGCATAAGCTCGGAACAGATTAGCTTTGTGTTTGCGCTTAAAATTAGAGGCAGACCCTGCAGGAGCCTGTTCAATGTCAATAACAAGGGAGTGTTGTAGGTACTTAGGATGACTTGGGTATAAGTAGATATCTACTTACTTAAAGTTTTGAACATGATAACATGTTGTTGTTGTTTTTAAGGCATAGGGAACTAAGCCCATACAGCCAGGTCTGATGTAAACAACTCTTTCAAGTCTTCATTAAAATGCTGGTGTGACACATTTCAATGCTATCTGGGAGAATATTCCACGCTTCTGCACCAACCGAACCAAAGAAGAAGGCGACCCGGCCGCAGTATGGCTCTTCAAAATCCAGCCGGAGTACCAAGTGCGGATCGGGCTGCAGCATCTTATTTGACTTTACTTCACTGACCCACACATTATTCACATCTTGTCGAAGGTCGAAGTTCTTCGAGCAAGAAACACCATTCTTACTAGAAAAGCACTACTGTAAAACAATTTGCAATACAAAACGAAACAAAGCTGACATGGATGACACAAAAGCGCGGGAGAAACTCCCATTTTAATTAATGTTCTCATATTTTTTTATTTTATTTTTATTTAACAAGGCATTGGCAACACAGGCCATCAGCCTAAATATTAAGCTATTTAAAACAGTTTTTAATTTTTAGACATAAGACGGAAATTTCAACCGGTCTAGTCTCTGGCGAATTCTCATGGCTCGCCGCAGAATCACAGGGTGAAACTATACAACGAACCACTAACGAGAAGTTTATTTAAGAGTTCAACACATTATCACTGTTACTGACGTTTGCTAGACAAAACTACACCGATTTAAGCTATCAAAATCACCAGAAAACAATTTTTGAGCAATAAAATAAACACCGCAGAACCTTCTCCAGCGACTTTCCCGGCAAAACTCCATTAATGTTCTCACCTTGTTCAAACGACAAACGCTTTCTTTTCTAACTAAACTCAATTCATAAATATTTATTATTATGTAAGAAACATAAAAAGTTATTTAATATCAGTTTCGCACCATATCGGTTATTATTATCTTATCTTTGTATGGGGGCCGGGGATCCCAGCGACACTTCGACCCATGGGGATCTTTTGTGTTCAACCCCTTGAACCTATCCCTTGACCACATCACCGAATATGTCGTGCATGAGCAAGACTATGCGTCTTAGTGGGAGGGATTTGAATTCCCTTGGGTCCGGATAGGCAGAGCCTAGCAGACCCATCCTTTTTGCCGCGAAAGTGTCACATTCACATAGGAGATGTGAAACGGTCTCCAGTTGGTCACCACAGGCTCTGCAAGATGTGCTGTCAGTTAGCTTCATCTTGTGTAGGTGGGCATTGGTGCTAAAGTGACCGGTGAAGGCACCGACCAGTAGGCGCACTTGACGTCTATTCAGCCCCCAGATCTTGCTGTTCCAGTCTGTAACTTTGTCCCCAATGAATTTCTTAGAGTGTTCTAACCCCTTTAGGGTTAGCCACTCATGTTTGTGCCTATCAGTACTGTACTTCTTTAACCTTATTATATTTATTATTACCTTCATAGTTCGTTATTTTACACACCCCTATAGAAAGAGATTTCAGACAGATTTTTTCCGGTTGCGAAAAACATTGTTTACAAAAAAAACTTAATTGTAAAAGATGAAAGAATAGGCCCGTTCAAAGTCCACAACTTCCGCTGGCATTTCGAAACAATTTTGTTTGCAAGGGTTCTCTTTTTAAAAATATTCCGGACGAAACTCCGTGACGTCACCGGCGACTTCCGGAACCGGCCGCGACACGGAGCCCGCAAATATTAGCTTTTCCCTGAAACTTTCAGCTGTTGCTCGCGCGGTCCGTATCAAAGTGTAGAAGGATAACATATTAGCTGTTTGTATAATATATATAACACCGCTAGTTACTCGTATAGGACCGTAAAGGAAAATTGACAAAAACAGATAGATTGATACTTTACATCAAAGAAAAATTTAGAGCACTACGAGACCTATGTCTGTACACTTACATTCATAAACTCAAGTCTACAACATAATCAAAATGTTCTTAATCCCCGAGGGTGTAGACAGAGGAACCACCGACAGGTAGTTCCCACTTTTCACAAGATTATATACGTTATTAAGCGTAGGTAGTTCATGAAGACATAAATAATAAAGTAACGAACGCGCGCCGAGACACTATTTTTCTTACATCCAAAACATAAATAAAGAGAAAAAAAGACGGTAGAAACTAAAGAAGTTTTATATTACGAGTTACCGTAGTTTGGACACTATGCCATGTGACTAGAGTTTGGGACAAAAATATGTATGTACGTATGTACTACTATTACGGTAGCTTTAGCTATTCGATATATACGGTATCGACTCTGATTTTATATTCTGGAATTATTATACTCCATCATCCCGTGCCGTTGATTCCAAACAATTGTTTTCCACCTTCTTTCTAGTAACAAACGAAGCTCGATGAGGGATTTCCGAAAAATTTTATAATTTTTCCAAAAATTTGGATTACATAGTTTTGTAATTCGGTATTTGACTAAAAAAATATTCCATCAAACAACTTTCATGGACATCCTGAAGAAGGATCTAAAATTCATTTTTCGATATCTCAACTAACATCAAAGATATTAATGAGTTAAATTAGTACTGGAGAGATGCTCTGTCCCTTTTTAGCAAAATAGTTATTTATATGTAGCCAGGATCTGCTTGTATGGCGCTATTACACAGTGACGTCATGATGTAATATTGCCGTTTCTTTCTATCGTCTGATTTTTGATTATATGTAGCTATTTTATTTTTCAACGAATTTCAATTCTGTTTTCACATTTGACCATCAATAAATGTCTAATTCTTAATTTTTAAGAAATGCATTTAATATTTGTTATTCGGAAACTATCGATCATTTTATCATAACCACATTAACATAGGTAGGTACCTAAACAACAGGTAAGTACTTACTTATCGATAAAAAACTTTTTTTCCCTAACTTTTTCTTGTAATTTTGATAACATCGGTATTTTCTGCCATTTCTACTATTTATTGATTTACCTTATCTAGATTTAATATTATAATATAAATATTATAATCCGATTGATAAGGGTGCTACTGTATGAATGAATGTATAATTTATCGGTATCTATAGGCATTTTAGGCCTTAGTTACACAATTATCTACATCATAGTGATACCTATAAATTATTTTGTAATCAATCGAAAGAAATGATAGAATTTGATTACTAAGGAATACATTGCTGGTTACCGTGTTCTTTGATGACGCTTTAACTTCATAACGAGCAATGGATATTCATCCGCCGCGTACGTCCGCATCACGCAGCAGAGACCCGATATGACACTTTACTTTCTTTTTCTTTATGAAAACAATCAACACACGCAGACCTAAATAATTTAGGTCTATTAATAAAAATTATTAATAATGTATTAGTCATTCATTACCTAACTTTTGTGCACTTTTAAAGCCCCTTTCTTTAAGGCCCATTTACTTTTAAAATAAGACCAGTGCAGACGTAACGAAGTAAATTTTTCAGTACAGTACTAGCTCAGAAGATGTAAGGTTTCCTTAGGCGTTTGGCGTAGTAAAGTACTAAATAATGTAGGTAGATTTCTAGTCTAGTCTAAAAGCGAGCCTAAACCCTACCCAGCTTTCATTTTTAAACATTACCTAAGTTCCAAGTGTCAACCCTATTATAACTTGGTCCCATGTTGTTCCCAGTCGGTGAGAGCACGTACGTCACGTAGACAGGTATCGTATTGAAGGCTACTAGGGATGTGAAAAATATAACAAGTCCAATACCAATAATAATAATAAGTCAGTACCTAGTCAAAGTCAAATAATAAGTTGTACCGATCGTTTATCAATTATGTCAGTTATGTTATTATATGTGTATAAACTCCAAATATTTTACTTAATTTTTAAAAGTTCTTTATTAACTAGCTATACTGCTCTTATCATGAACGAAGGAACGCGCGCCCTGCCCCAAAGGGCACAAATTTTTTCTTCATCCAAGTTTCTTTTATTCTATTCATAAATATCTATAAAGATTAGATTATTAGATTATATATTAAGTATTATATTTCTGTATATATTATAGTATTTACGTAATATTATTACTACTGTTTTGCAGTTTGCAAAGGTTTGCATTTTTTTTAAATTATTTTTTATTATTGTTATTTATTTATTTGAGGGTCGTATCTACTTCATACGCCTTTTGCACCCGTATATTATGTATCTTATAATTTTTCCATCACCTGAAGGTTGCCTGGAAGATATCGCTTAAAGCGAAAAGGCCGCCTTCTGCACATTATATTGTACCTCTCTTTATGTTGTATGTTTTGTTTTTGTCCCGGGTGTGCAATAAAGTATATTTGTATCTAGAAACTATATAATATTACATACTGATTTACAATTATTTAGAACCACCGCTTCATAAGATGTTATTGCTGTACCAAGGAATAGGCTCTAAGAAACAAGTGTATTAAATATAACTATAGGAACGCGCTATGTGAGGAGATGGAATGACGTAACGTCAGTTGTATGAAAGGGAAAAGGGAAAGTCTTCCACCAGGCGGGGTGTTGTGCCTGGTGACCAGATGTGCTGTCCAACTGTGGATGTTTGGAACTCGTATATATACGAAGTCGCAGGAAAATTTCGATAGCGCGTTCTACGCCGATGTGAGTAGGTCTGTATCGTAGTGGCGCGCGTCGTGCGTCGCCACATAATCATCATTTGCATTAAACGTCATTAATTAAATTTGCATTATGCTATTCCTTTAGATGCCATAACTACGAGTAGATGACACGAGCCATAAAGAAAGAAACTTTAACATTAATGACATTTAATAACAATTGCTTGCTTGCTTGCTAATCGTATGGTTAGTGGCCAACCTATTTGTCAGAGTTGTTCAAGCCGCCCGTAGACCTCTGACATGGCTTAACGACTGCTGTCGAACGACAACAACCGGGACCGACTGCTTAACGTGCTTTCCGAGACACGGAGGAGCTCAGATGAAATATGCCTCTAGCGGTCACCCATCCAGGTACCGACCGCGCCAACGTAGCTTAACCAGCACGATCACTTTCGGACCGTGCTCGCGACTAGGCGACGAGCTCCTCGTAATAACAATTGCAACTCATATATGTATACTGTGACGATCTAACAAAGATTAAAGAATACAAATGGAAATATTCAGTCTTTACCATTATCCAGCTTTCCATAGTTTATTGACAAAATAAGAGTTAATTAACTAGGGCCAGGACCGAATAACAAAGTTTAGAAATTGATCCTCGCTAAGGTATAGTTATGAGGCTGACCCTATGTCCCTTCCCGAACAAATAAGTAGGACAGCAAGGGGTAAATATCAAGGGGGAACTTGCCGACGTACTAATAAATTCATACAGTGATATTACGCGCGACATTCTATGAACTTTCACATTTACCCTTTTTATTACAAGCCTCGCGTGTTTTTACCGTTTCTTGGGAATAGTGCTTATTGAATATTTGCTCCATGTAATGTTGTTTGTTTGTACATAAATTATATTCGTCTTATTACCTGTCCTTCGACACTTTGGCATTTGAACAAAAGTAAGTAAGTACCTACTTATTTTAACTTTTATTAAAAGGCGGCCGTTTTTCTATTAGTAGATACTGTCATATAAGAGCGTCGGTGGCGTCGTGGCTAGGACGTCGTACTCCCATGCCAATGAGCTTTTCGGTTTTTTCGAAAGACTTACGTCCATTTACCGACTGCTCTGACGGTGAAGGAAAACATCGTGAGGAAACCTGCACACTGGAGATAACCAGTGTGTGAAATGGGGAAGGCAATGGCAAACCACCCCATTAAATCTGCCACGATAGTTGTTCTATGTGATTAATTCCTTAGAATGATCACGACCCTCAGCAATGAGGAAAACGACTTAGAAGAAGAGAGACTGTCATATGAGCTAAATAAATAATGATACGAGTAAGCTCAGTATTTATTTATTTCACCTAAAACCCAAAAGCTTCGCAATCGTTTGGTAAGGAGGTTACCAAAGTGTTTTTTGAGGTAAATTACGAGTAAAGAATTCTGCCACTTCGATATCCCTAACTTTGCCTAAGTTAGTAATTAGGTTAATACATTCTTTATCACACGAGTTTTGTCAGTGCTCTGGTATGGAATTATCCTAGAAATAGACGTCGACAGCGTAGCTGCAAGTGGGCTGTAATGCGAAAACGTATGGGTATTATGGCAGGGTAATAGAAAGTAAATATTTGGGGATCATTCCACGCGTTCGCGGCTGCCGCTTCGAGCGATGTACGTTCTAAAATTGTCGTCCTTTTCATATAGTAGTTACTCACATCACAATTTCCTGGGCCCTATTACACGAAGCAATATTTTTTGTAATTACAAGTCTAAAGTGGCAACACTGTTATGTATGGGGATTTCTATTAATGTTGCCAGTTTCAGCTTGTAATTACAAGGACTGTTGCTTCGTTCGTAATCTGGGCCCCCTGGCTCCAAATACAAATTATTTATTAATTCTTAAATACAGGTTGCACAAGATGTAACATAAAAGTATGGATCTCTATGTTTAGCTACGAAATTTTTCTTAATTATATTATAACTATAGTAATTTATGTAATCTTTAACAAATAACTAAATAAATAAAATTTAAAACAAAGTTAAATTCAAAATAAAAACATAACACTTATAAAGAAACAAAGAAAGACTTATATTCCAATAGAGATGTTACATAGTATACCGATAATGTTTATATAATATTTATGAATGACTGATAGATATATAGATAAAATCGTTACATTTATTTCAACTCTATTTTCTTCATCATAATCAGCCTATTAATGTCCCCACTGTTGGGGACAGGCCTCCCCTTGCACAAGGGGGTACGGGCCATGATCCACCGAGCGGGCCCAGTGCTGATTGGTGGATTTCACACGCCTTCGGAAACTTTTAATTTCCTCAGACATGCAGGTTGCCTCACGATGTTTTCTATCACCGTAAGAGCAGTCGGTAAATGTACGTAAGTCTTCTAAAAAATCGGAAAAACTCATTGGTACATGGCATTGCATGGTTTCGAACCCGGACCTCCCCGCACGGGAGTCCGGCGTCCTAGCCGCAGTTAGCCACTAGACCACCGAGCTGCCTATTTTCTATTTTCTTACGAGTGGAAATCTATGATATGTCGTCCTTTTGATAGGCTGTCTACTCTCGGCCCCTAAAATGGGGTTCAATCACCGTCTGTAGCAAAAGACTCACTTTTATTATCATATACCTAGCTATTACGACTAATGGTCACCTTGAGTACAAAAAGTCTAGCTCTATATGTTTATACAAGCATGTATCTATGAAGAAACATCTGAAACAGCCGTCGTCTTGATAGGCCGTTACATCTCGAGGGGCTGAAATATCACGCACTACCTGTTCGAAATAAAGCAAAAGAACAAATGTTACTGTAGGAACGCGCTATATGAGGTCATGAATGACGTAACGTAATGTCAATTGTATAAAAGGGAAAATCTTCCACCAGGCGGGGTGTTGTGCCTGGTGTCCAGATGTCCTGGTCCAACTATGGATGTTTGGAACTCGTATGCGAAGTCCCAGGAAAATTTCGATAGCGCGTTCTACACCGATGTGAGTAGGTACTAAAGGTAGTTGCGCGTCGTGGGTCGCTACAGTTACTAACACTTGGTTATAATATATAATCTCTGATAATATAGCTCTAGAAGACAGCGGAAACTCAAAGATATTTATTTCTGAATTAGGGCTCTGTACCTAGTTTCTGAGATTGCGCCAAGTTAGAAGCCTACGGGCGGCCTGACAAACTCTGACTGCCAATAACCACACGACAAGAAGAAGATCTGTACATTATCTATAACTTTTTTTTTTTCTTGCTTCGGGCGCCTGACTGGCTCGAGACAGTGCAGGAGAGAGAGCGATGGCGCTCTTTGGTATCGGAGGCCAATATCCACTTCGGGTCGCTGCGCCAGCGGAGTAAGTAAGTATTTTTTTCTTTACTTACATTTAGGTTGACCATTTTGGTAGAGGGAGTTCGTGACCCCCTACATCAACATGGTACGACCCGGTTTGGCACAATGAAAGCGGTGCGTGGATGCCTCAGGGCAATCACTTTAAGTGGTCGCCGAGACTGGGGCCTTATCGGGCTTTATTAGTTATTTATTCTCGTACGGAACCCAAGGTCCCACGCCGAGAGTGTCCTTCATGTAAATTGCATTGTTTTCTCCGCTATGGAATACAAATTGCTTGGACAAACTTGGTGGTTCACTAAATTTCTTTAGAGAACCTTAGCAATTTTGGTTCCGTGAGCTCTGGTGTTTTGTTTCGTCGATGAGTGTAATCAGGACTCAGGAGTTCATAGTATGACGAGATAAAGAGAACTCTCTCACTCTTGTATAAAAATTAGTTGTCATTGAGGTCAGTCCTCCATTTAAAAGAATCTTGATTAGGGATGTTACGAAGCTTCGACTCCGACTCCGAAAGGTCGGAACTTCCGATTGATTTTACACCTCCGACTCCGATTTCGGCTTCGACAATTTTGAATCGGAGATTATACCGAAGATTTGTTAGCAAACATATTCAAATATCAATATTTATTTAAATAGTGTAGGACTACATAAAGGAACATGTATTATTGCCGCAAACGTCATCATAAAAAATATTGGCCAGTTCAGCTATAAAAAATAAAAAAGCGGTTTAAAACATCTCTCTTCTACCTCCGCCTCCGACTCCGGTTCCGACTCCGGTTCCGAATCCGGTTCCGACTTCGATAAATCAAATTTAAAACCTTTGGTTTCGACTCCGGTTCCGGTAACATCCCTCCGTAACATCCCTAATCTTGATACTAGTTTTAGGAGGTAATGTACTGAACACAGGTGTATCTTCTCAAGTTTTAAATTAAAACAAGAGACCAAACAAGAGTGTCCAAATTTGAAGTACTGGTGAAAAGAGGAAGAGGAGAGTGAGAACGAAACTTATGAAGTTCTGCACCTAAATCTTTCTCAAGCATTCATAAGACTGAGACAATAAATATTTCAGAAATCACATACGAGTATACATAATAGAAACAATTTAAAAGACCAGTTTATAGCGTTTGTCAAGGATTTGGTTGTTTGTTTTGTGTCAAGATTACACGTACATTTCTTCCTACTCAGGTCGGCGTTATAAACTACATCCACCATAAAAAGAAACCACGAATAAAGTGGACTAAAGGACCGAGCATAAGAAACAGGAACCAGACGTATTATTTGATCGTATATGTAATGATTAATGAATAAATAATAAACGTAAATAAAATTAGAATGTTTTGAAAAGCAAAATATCGAAGAAAAACAAATAACAATTATAAGTAGGTACTGAAATATGAAATTAAAATAATAATACTTATAACTCTTATAAGTAATAGTAAATTAATTACGTAAAATCAATTCTTATAAACGTCAACAATTATAAGAATTGATTTTACGTAATTAATTGCTATTATTTATAAGAAGTTATAAGTATTATTATCTTAATTTCATATTTATAAATCAGTACTTATAATTGTTACTTGTTTTACTTCCATATTTTGCTTGATGATGCCTCTAAACAAAATTAAAATGAGAGAAATAGTGATAAATTAAAAAGACAATTATTTGTAAAGATATACCTATTAATAATATGATTGTGAGAAGAGTCTCCTTTTGTACTATATAATCTTATATGTACAATGTACTGATTAAGTATAATGTAACAAATAGGCAATAAATTATTTCTATTCTATTCTTTCTTTAAAATCATTATTTTTTATGATATCTATGACATTTATCACCATTTAACACTTGTGACAATATGAGGAGTATTACAGTTTTTTTCATAAATGCTCCATTTTCCGAGATTTACAACCTCACAAAAAGGCGCATCTCTAATTAAGGTTCCATCAAACGATAATTAGAGATGTGCCTTTTTGTGACATTGACGTCGTAAAATGGAGGATTTCTGCATATAAATACTTAGCGCATTTTGGTAAAGAACTGAGATACGCCTTTGTAATGTCAGCGACGACATATTTGTCTTGCATTCTCAATCCCTTCAAGTATAAACTGTCGTCAAGAGTGTCCCATAAAGCGTATATTTAATAGCGTGTAGAGGCTTATCTTGCGACATGACGAGCGCGATACAGTATCGATGCGCCGACGCCGGTAGCCGGCCGGTGACAGCCACAGATAAGCCAAGCGCAACTATACGACACCACAAAATATTATATAGATCCAGAAGGTCCGCTCAATTCAGGCACGCGATATCGTCCCACGCATACGCTGGCCCTGCGTACAAGCGATCTCAAATCGAATCAGACGAATTCAGTCGCGAAATGCGCGTGCTGTATGGTAGGCATTACTTTTTGTACTTAAAATAAACGAAATACATTGCCATAAATATTTTTCTCAAGGCTATAGCTATAGCTGTCTTAGCGGTACGATCAAGTGTAGGTGATTAAAAAAAAATCGAAGCACGATTCTGATTGTGCCTAAACTTTTGGCCAGGGAACCCTGTATGTCATCATCATCTTTATATCATCGTCCTATTAATGTCCACACTGTTAGGGCACAGGCATCCCCCTCTTACACAAGGGGGTACGGGCCATGATCCACCGTGCGGGCCCTGTGCTAATTGGTGGATTTCACACGCTTTCGCAAACTTTTAATTTCCTCAGACATGCAGGTTTCCTCACGATGTTTTCCTTCACCATTAGAGCAGTCAGGAAATGTACGTAAGTCTTCAAAAAAATCCGAAAAACTCATTGCATGGTTTCGAACCCGGACCTCCCGTATGGGGGTCCGGTGTCCTATCCGCTAGACCACCGACCCTGTATGTGTTTTAAGGCAATAGTATCGAATACAGTTGGCCGATTGCAATGATTTTAGCGTCAGAATGAGCGAGCAACCTTGCTCTCGCGATAGACACTTACGACACTGAGCTCGGCTAACGACGCGCTGAGCGACTGAGCTAGAAAAGTGTGTGTATTACATTTTGAAGTCGCTCGCGCCGTTATCGTTCCGCCTTTCCTAAGTAGGAAGACCGGATTCCCTGACAAAATCGCAGACGCCCGGAACGGACCTTCTGTATCTTTATATTTTGTGACCAAGCTCAACTATACGACACCCACACTCGTTCGGAGACTAACTACACGCCCGTACTATAAATCAGGGACCAACTTTCTTCTTAATTATGTTCTTTCCAGTAATCGGACAGTTGAGGGATTGACGGGCTCTCACTTGGCAGTGCATTAGTAATTTAGATCAACGGTATACTTGTGTGAGATGTTCGTTCAATGTTTAATCTTGTCAAATATACTTAGTGGGTTGAACTTTCTTTTCTTTCATTTCCGTAATTTTATTTTAAAGAAATAAAGAATTTATTTCCAATAGCACACACATACAAACAATTAGGCACAGAAGATAAAAATAATATTGCTTATCGTATCTTAGTGGCCAACCAGTTTGTCAGAATTGTTCAGGCCGCCCGTAGGCCTCTGACATGGCTTAGCGACTGCTGTCGAACGACAACAACCGGAACCGACTGCTTAACGTGCTCTCCGAGGCACGGAGGAGCTCAGATGAAATAAGCCACAAGCGGTCACCCATCCAGGTACCACCCGCGCCAACGTTGCTTAACCTGCACGATCACTTACGGACCGTGCTCGCAACTAGGCTACGAACTCCTCAAATAATATTAAACAAATATATTATAAAAATAAATAAACAAAAGTAATTAAGTTTGATGAAGTTGATGTGCAGCACCTGTAAAAGGGGACTGTCTCAGCCGGCTGCCGTAACGGATTTAGCACTGCGGCGCTGATTTTCAGGCATCACCTGTGTGCCAGGGATCACTCCCTGATGATACACTACTATTACTACTAATTTTTATTTTTATCATTATCTTTAGGAAGAATAGATAAACGCTATATCATTTAATTAAATCGACATTATCCAACAACAGACAAGCGATAAAATCTTGTTACTGCGTACTTATTTTTGTATCATACCCTACTTAAGTTAATCCATCAAAGTCTTCTAAAAAACCAATAAATTGTACTAAATGTAAATGGTCACCCGGAATTTTTATTTGGAAAACAAGAGAGAGACATAAGACCAAACATGACACGTATTCAACTAAATTTCAAGAAATACTGACATCACCGAAACGATAGTCAATTTATCCATCACACTCCACCGAATTCTATAGTCGCTCTTTCACAGTCCAAGCAGTTAGGCTGTGGAACTCCCTCCCGTCGTCTATCGGGCAGGCCAAATCACTACCAATATTTAAAAATCTCCTTCGTCAACATTACGAACTGCAGTGTGGGTACACTGCCTAATTGTTGTAATGCAGTTTCATTTTAGCATATGATGTGTGTTATTTATTTATTTATTATATTTTTGATTATATATTAAGTATTATATTTCTGTATATATTATAGTATTTATGTAATATTATTACTACTGCTTGGCAGCTTGCAAAGGTTTGCATATATTTTTTTTAAAAATATTTTTTATTTATTTATTTATTTGAGGGTAGTATCTATTTCATACGCCTTTTGCACCCGTATATTATATATTTTATGATTTTTCCATCACCTGAAGGTTGCCTGGAAGATATCGCTTCTCTTTATGTTGTATGTTTTGTTTTTGTCCCGGGTGTGCAATAAAGTATATTTGTATTTGTATTTATATAAGAAATACAGTATGTAAACTAACTGAAGGAAGATATAAAGTACCCATGAAAATGAACGACTTTCACGAAAAAAATTCATAATTCATAAAAAAAGTGGGACTTCATACAAATCGGTCGGTCACGTGACCTACCAATGGATAGAAAGTCGTTTTTTTTAATGCAAATTAATTTTCTTTTCAAAATTCTTTATATTCATGAGTAAGTTTACTTGTTCAATATAATGTCGATAATAAGTTTACTTGTTCAATATAATGTCGATAATAAGTTTACTTGTTCAATATAATGTCGATAATAAGTTTACTTGTTCAATATAATGTCGATAATAAGTTTACTTGTTCTATATAATGTCGATAATAAAAACTCAACTTGTAGTCGTTCATATCGATACGTCAGGAAATGTCAAAGTAGTAAAATAGATTTGAAAATTTGAAAAAATTTGAAAAATTTGAA
Source organism: Hofmannophila pseudospretella (assembly GCA_947369225.1). Classification (NCBI taxonomy): domain Eukaryota; kingdom Metazoa; phylum Arthropoda; class Insecta; order Lepidoptera; family Oecophoridae; genus Hofmannophila; species Hofmannophila pseudospretella. The sequence goes on from OX376324.1 coordinate 5,343,535, forward strand.
AAAATGTATTCGTTTACAAATTATTAATTAAAATTTCACATTAAACTATAACCTCCACACTAGGCGTTGCCTGTGTCGTGGAGATTACATACACACACTGACCACTTTACATTGTGATAGATAGATATAAACACTTTCTTGTACACAAATACAGGAAAAGTAAAAACTACAGGAATAGTAGCACGATATGTACATAGGCGGCCTTATCGCAAATATCAAGACTCCAAGTTACGTCTAAGTTGCGAAATGTCCAAGTCGCGAAATGTCCATGTCGTAAAATGTCAAAATCGTGAAATGTCTAAGTCGCGAAATGGCCAAGTCGCGAAATGTCCAAGTCGTAAAATGTCCAAGTCGCAAAATGTCCAAGTCGTAAAATGTCCAAGTTGCGAAATGTCCAAGTCGCGAAATGTCCAAGTCGTTAAATGTCCAAGTCGTAAAATGTCCTAGTCGCAATATGTCCAGATCGGAAAATGACAATATCGTAAAACGTCCACAGTCACATGAATCACTTAAGTACTAAGACTCTACAAACCAATTTTCATTGATAAAGTGGGATTTTCGAAAACTGATTTTAATTTTTATTCGAGTTACTCGTATCTGCATTCAATTTAAAACAGGTCATTAATACCAGACGCCCAGTGAAGGGACAGCCCTAGCTAACGAGGCATATTTATAAGCTCTCCACGTCAGGAGCGAGTCGCAGCAAATAAATAAACCAAAGGCTCCGGAGTTATGTCATTTACTTACTATCTCCACAGAATATACTGTTTGAGCCAACTAGTCATATCGAAGAGCAATATTATTTTAGAAAAGTATTTGCCTTGGACACTGAAAAACAGCTTGTTTGATTTTTCAAATATTTACAAATATGTTTATCTATGATATTTCATATTTATTCATATTCATAACAATGTCAACTGTGTTGAATGATTGAATGTACATTTATATTTTAACATAATTATTAATACTATCTCGCCGAAAGTAAAGCTCGCTTAAAGTAGGCCCGTGCTGTAGGGCCTACTTTAAGACGCCTACTTAATTATTAATACTATCTCGCCGAAAGGATCAGCATAGCGATCCAGCGGGGCAACGCCACCAGCATCCTCGGTACCCTACCGCACGGGCCTACTTTAAGACGCCTACTTAATTATTAATACTATCTCGCCGAAAGAATCAGCATAGCGATCCAGCGGGGCAACGCCACCAGCATCCTCGGTACCCTACCGCACGGGCCTACTTTAAGACGCCTACTTAATTATTAATACTATCTCGCCGAAAGGATCAGCATAGCGATCCAGCGGGGCAACGCCATCAGCATCCTCGGTACCCTACCGCACGGGCGTACTTTAAGACGCCTACTTAATTATTAATACTATCTCGCCGAAAGGATCAGCATAGCGATCCAGCGGGGCAACGCCACCAGCATCCTCGGTACCCACCGCACGGGCGTACTTTAAGACGCCTACTTAATTATTAATACTATCTCGCCGAAAGGATCAGCATAGCGATCCAGCGGGGCAACGCCACCAGCATCCTCGGTACCCTACCGCACGGGCCTGCTTTAAGACGCCTACTTAATTATTAATACTATCTCGCCGAAAGGATCAGCATAGCGATCCAGCGGGGCAACGCCACCAGCATCCTCGGTACCCTATCGCACGGGCCTACTTTAAGACGCCTACTTAATTATTAATACTATCTCGCCGAAAGGATCAGCATAGCGATCCAGCGGGGCAACGCCACCAGCATCCTCGGTACCCTACCGCACGGGCCTACTTTAAGACGCCTACTTAATTATTAATACTATCTCGCCGAAAGGATCAGCATAGCGATCCAGCGGGGCAACGCCACCAGCATCCTCGGTACCCTACCGCACGGGCCTACTTTAAGACGCCTACTTAATTATTAATACTATCTCGCCGAAAGGATCAGCATAGCGATCCAGCGGGGCAACGCCACCAGCATCCTCGGTACCCTACCGCACGGGCGTACTTTAAGACGCCTACTTAATTATTAATACTATCTCGCCGAAAGGCATAGCGATCCAGCGGGGCAACGCCACCAGCATCCTCGGTACCCTACCGCACGGGCCTACTTTAAGACATTTTATAAGTTACATTTAATTTTTATTTGTGTACATTTTCTTTCCTTCTGTAATTATAATATAAATAATATTATAAATCAGATTAATAATGTCCAAAGTAACTAATCAAAATATAACATAATCAAAATTTACAATAATAAACTCAGACATTCCAAATATGTCAAATCCATTAATAATATCTATATATATAAGTAGGTAGATCAATGTCATGCATTATACTTGTCCCTTAAAAAATCGATTAGACTGTAGTAGCACTTTTTCAACAAGAATTCTTTAGTTCGTCTCGTAAGCTTCTAATAGCATAGCATTAGATACTTATGACTGTGTTGATCAAAAATACCTTTTAAAATATAGGTAAGTAATGCAAATTAAAAACACCTGACCAACCCTTTACCTAAACAAATAATTACATAGATAACAATACAACTAGTCACCTACGTAAAAGTACCTACTTTTTTCGAAGATACACATATTATTGTGGAAAAAAATTAAAATAGCTTACGAGTATCGAAGATATTACAGAGCTGCGATAATATCTGATCTATCGTTTTATGGAAGTTCCAAGGTTAAGTAGTTGCGTTATAAACAGTGTTAAACACACACTAAACGTATATAAGTAGCGTAAGGTATTTACCTACTGATAATGGAAGATTACAATTTCAAGGACTCCATTATTTTTATAACTCGTGGTTTGACTATCTATTTAAAGATATGGATCCAATACGGAAATCCTATACGGTAGTTATAAGTTTATACCATCCTTATAAATATTACACTTAGGTTTACCCAATCGCGTACAAAGGATATTCGATTATGCTGCAATTGGTAATATTGTGTACCGATTCCGTTGTCTATTGATAAGTAACAGGTAACTGCGCGTTATTTACAAGAATATTCGAATAAATATATACCGGCCAAATGCAAGTCGGGCCTTGCGCTATAGAGATTAGGGATGTTGCGGAGGTGGTTTTACCGGAACCGGAGCCGAAACCGAAGGTTTTAAATTTCATTTATCGGAGTCGGAACCGGAGTCGGAACCGGAGTCGGAACCGGAGTCGGAACCGGAGTCGGAACCGGATTCGGAAGCGGAGTCGGAGGCGGAGGTAGAAGAGAAATGTTCAGAAGTTCAAAATTTTAAACCGTTTTTTAATTTTGAACTGAACTGGCCAATATTTTATATGATGACGTTTGCGGCAATAAAACATTCCTTTATGTAGTTCTACACTATTTTAAAAATATTCCAATTTGAATATGTTATAATATAATAGAGATCCGTACTCAGAAGTTTTAAGCAAAAAAAAAAACTTTTTCCACCAAAAAGAAAAACATAACGTCGCGGTAGAGTGAAACTTCGGTAATGTATTTCTACAACCTTTTATTTTTAGTTTGATTCTTGAAAGAAATGCTCGTCTGACAGTGACTCAACTCTACACTCACACACACCGAATTAAATATGAGTTTGAGTGAAACTTGAAAATTAAGGTGAGCTGAAACTGGCGTGTATCTTACAAGCCTCTCCTTCAAAAATCGAAACTGAACTAAAATGTTCAAATAGACTGAAGTCTTCACTCTACAGCGCCGAAAAGAGGATATTCAGTAAAACCCTTTACATACATGTCTTTAAGATAAGAAACATATAAGTCCACCCTCATTCTACCAACTATTCAACGCCCAGAACTGATAGTCCCTTCATAAACCTAACCCCGACCCACCTCAAGGCGTTGGGCCAGGAATTCAATAAACTTTTGATTGTTGAACAGATTACTAATAGTACTTCCCCGGGCGATGGCATGAGGATCCTTAATCTATCTAATATACAGCGTGTGTGGGTATTGCTGATAGTATAAATGTGATGCTGACTGCTTCTTGCGCCGCTTCTTCGATTTCAGCAATATCACTTTATTAGATGGTAGTTTACAAAAATAACTTTGTAGAGTTTGTACTAATGTACTCTTTAAGGTTCTCACAATTAAAAAAAATTTTTTTTTGTGGTTCTATAGCACTTAGCATGTTTTACAATTAAAGCGGGCAACTCTTAGATATAGCGATCATGGAGTCTAATCATTTCAGTCTTAGTAGGTACATGAAAGAGTACCTTGTAGAGTAGAGAGTAAGTATCACTTTCGTTCGCCGAAAACTGTTAGTGGTACAAGTTAACAAACAAACAAAGTTATTGTCTATATAAGTTTTATTAAAAGATGCGTACATTAGATTGTTGAATAGAAACCTTTAAAATAATTATCTTAAAAAGAACCAATATTTAATAAAAAATTTATACAACTACTAATTGTATGTAATCGAATTTGACGATATCCGAACTGTAAAATAAATAATAAATAAAATAAAATAAAAAGCCTTTTATTGTCCTTATCTAAACATTAAAATAAATGTATAATACCTATGTCACATTTTTAAACATTCAATCAATAATATCTATAAATACAACTGTAAATAAACTATTAATGCATCAAATGGGCCATCCTGTACAGTCTCAGATGCCGTATTTATAACAATCCCACAGGCGATACAGCTCGCCCACTGCCTTTCCAATGTGACCCTAAACAATCAGCAGTTGAATAATTGCAAATTACTTCACCCTGTATAAACGCCGGGCCCGCTATAAATGTGGATTAAATGTAATTGGTTCACGTCGGCGTCGAAATTGAGAAAATATTTATCATGGAAATGAGAGAACAGGCATGGCGGCCGGAAACTACATAAATCAAATCTGAGGCTTTTTACAGCGAGTTAATTAATTGTAAGTACACGATGCATTAGTAATCGATCAATTTTTATTTTAAGAGCTTTTAAACCTCGAAAGAAGTCCTAGAATTTCAGATTAGTTGATTAGTTTTAAAGTATCTAAGTAAAATGGCTATAGGGCGCGGCAGAGACTGCGGCGCAAGAGACGCCGGATCGAATTCACATTTAAACCTAGCACAGGAATTTAAGACTAGTTGGATTGGTCAATGAAGAATTTAAGACTAGTTGGATTGGTCAATGAAGAATTTTGGTAATTTTAGTTCGAAACCAGGCAATGCCATGTACCCATGAGTATTTCGGTTTTTTCGAAAGACTTACGTACATTTACAGACTGCTCTGCAATCGCAAACCATCACATTAAATCTGCCACGAGAGTCGTTCTATGTGATTAATTCCTTAGAATGATCACAACCCTCAGCAATGAGGACAACGACTTAGAAGAGAAGAGAGTTGATAAAGTAAAAATTTCCATTTTTTTTAAATCTTTGGGTGGCGAGAGTCCCATAGAGTATCATTATGTAATTTAAGAGCCCGGCGGGCGTGTTTCGACTTTATCGTAAAAACTTATACAAAATCCCGCAAACAAAACTTCATTCAGAAAAAAGTATTTCTATGAGTAAGTACTTACTTGTATCCTCTGTATAATAAAAATACGAATTAAATACAAAATTATTAACAATATTTTTATATCAATCCTATTTTAATGCTAACATTTATATCCCTCAAGTCCCAAGTTATTTCTATCTCTGTAACTGTACAGACTCAAAACAAAACAATTCTACAAAAGATTAAGATAAGGACTCAATAATTGGAGACATTCCCATACCTTATTCCCCACGTGACACACACCCACGCTAAAAGACACGCCACCTACTTTAGGGAATAACCATAATAAGACCGTTCTATTGCAAGACGACTGCTAGAAATGGGGACATGACTATGGGGACCATATACTAATATTCAGGGACACTTGTCTGTCACGAACCTGCCATATCCCATATCCCAACCATATCTCCGACTCGTGTGAAAGATAATAAAAGGTAAATATTTGCTAGGGCTGCCACATCGGCGGTTCCCGTAGATGAAAGATAAAAGAAGATGTAACGTTGAACGACGACGAATGTATAATATATTTATCTTCTTGGTAACTGATTAGTTTGAAGTCGTTGGGTCTTAACCGTTGACAATTGATAATTATCAATGGTTAAGACCCAAAGACTTTAACGTCATTGATAATTATCAATGGTTAAGATTTTAAGATAATTGGAATCAGGCATTACTTTGCGGAAATCCATAGATAGATAGAAACACTTCATTGTACACAAATACCTACAGAAAAAGTAAAAACTACAGGAATAGTAGCACGATATGTACAAAGGCGGCCATTATTAATTAATTAATTATTGGGGGAAGAATTCATTAAAAAATACATTCGTATTTGACAATGCCTTATGCAGCAGCCATATTTTTTCTTTTTCTTTTGACAATGCCATTTACAGCAGCTAGTAGCATGTAAGTAATAATTTAAATGTTGTAATATAACGGATAATAATTGTACCATGACGTATCTAAGCGTAACTTTGTTATCAAAAGATAAATATTTTTAAAAAAGGATCCACCCAAGAATCCGAGGGTGAGTGATCTTCTACCGTCTTCCCCCAATAATTTTAAAATGAATAGTTTTTTTTTTAAATTTATAGTTTTAATGTTTTACAATTGCCTACTGAGTAGGTACCTATGACAGATGTCTACGTACGTAACTTTTTGATATATTTACTGGTAAATAAAGACATTATTCTCGTACTTTTTCTCATTATAAACTATCTACAGTGCGTGAGATTGTAGAAAAACATTCGGGCCTTGAAAACTTCGGTGTGCTTCGGTTATCGTTTACGATACGGGAATGTACTACCTGTAGTAAGACATAGACAGTGGCGGATTTTACCCGATACCCGACGGTTTTTCTATTCTAAGAGCCCACGGACTGTGTACTTATCTATTCAACAAACAACAGTGTTATCGTTCACAGATCGCGTAGAACATTCGACCACGTTCAACCTCCAATATTTATCGTAACAAATACATAATGGCGTATCTCCAATTTTAGTGGTCTGTGACCCCATACTCTCACTCTGAGCCGCTCGGTTCATTTCATTTCCCATCTGATGTTTGCAGAGTCAACACCTCTTCAACATTACCCTGCGTTTTCAATCTTGTATCATCCAGATCGCACCATCTCACTTCATCCCACGTTTCTAAAGAATAATTATTATAATTACTTTGACTTTTTATCGAGAACTTTTTTATTTACATTGCGTGGTGCATTATTTATATGGACAGTTAAGTTACGAGTTGGGTATTGGTTATTTTGACAGATTTCTTTAAAGGTTAATTGAAGGCCTCGCCTTATGTCAAGTCCAATGCGTAAGTAAGAAATATATTACTCGATCTTGTTTTTAACATGTGTTGTATTAAAATGAATTATTTTGTAAATGTTAATATTGTGTCATAGCTATGGCGTAGAAAGGGATACCATGTATTTTAATGAAGACTTAACTTTAAAGATGTTTTATGCAACTGACGGTAAATAAGAAAAACTTTTATTTTAGTTTTTTATTGAATACTAAACCCGCATTTGACCTCAATATCGCGTGATGGTAAGCGACGATGAGGTCGACGATGGAGCATGCGGGTCCAGTAAATGCCTATTCACTCTGGCCTTGAAGATCCCAAGGTTGTAGGTTTCGGGAAATACAGACGCCGGCAGGCTGTTCCATTCCTTAGCCTTTCGCATAATGAACGAAGAAGCAAATCGTTTCGTACGAACAGATGGGGTATCAACAACATAAGGATGGAACCCCTCCCCGCGCCTGGTAGTCCGAAGGTGGAATTAGGTCGTGCAATTCGGATACGTACTCTCCGAAATGTATTCTATAAAATACCGGTAGACAGGCAACCATGCGGCGATGTTAATTACATAATTAGCAAAATCATATTACGAATGGCAGAAAGGAAATAATTAAATTAAATTAATTGTAGTTAAAGCCCAATAAAATTAATTTTCTTTTCCGATAATCTTTAATAACAGAATTAATTACGCCATTCAGCCGAGAAAGGGGATTTTTTCCGAGCGGGATTAAATTCTTTAATCGGATAAACGCGTAAACTCCATAATTTCTTTGAGATCCGAAGGGACCTCATCAATCATTGCGCATTTTTCGCCGTTCCCGATTTCCTTAGTCTCCAGTCTCCAGTCTTCCCCTTAAGTCGGTTAAGCTGGTGCAATTACCGACGGGGAAATTGAATTATTCCTTGATATCGTCCACTGAATAGGATTAAAGACTTATGGGATCTTCTACACCTTGTAAATTTAAATTTATAGCACCCACTTTGAGCAATTGAAATTCCAATACTGATAATTCAAAGGTTCCTGATGAATCGACAGCTATTTATTAGTCTTGCCTGGAGATGGTGAGATAAATTGAATCTACGATACTTACCTATTTCATGAGTTGATATATAGTTTAGAGCTCTAACTACAAAACTATGTTCGGATATAAATACGTTTGAAACTTGCATTGTCTAATATTAAATATACAAGTTGAAAGCAAGCTTTGATAGGGCCATTTCATCTCCCAACCACAGCCCTTAAAATAAAACTGAAAATGCTACTATTCAATTCTTGTAATTTGTACTTGTCTCATAATTGGGTACAAATATGTATTTCTTTATTTTTTGTGGCAATAAAGTGTTTTTTTCTTACTTTCTTTCTTTCTTTCGTTCTTTCTTTCTTTCTTTCTTTCTTTCGTTCTTTCTTTCTTTCTTTCGTTCTTTCTTTCTTTCTTTCTTTCTTTCGTTCTTTCTTTCTTTCTTTCTTTCTTTCTTTCATTCTTTCTTTCGTTCTTTCTTTCTTTCTTTCTTTCGTTCTTTCTTTCTTTCTTTCTTTCGTTCTTTCTTTCTTTCTTTTATCTATCTAGGTACTAGGTATCATCCACTATCCCACTTGTACTCTAATATTATAATATTACACGTAAACTACATATAGTAAATATGGAAATCAGGTGGCCCGTCTGCCTGTTTGTCGTAGCTAACTTATATAAAAAAACAAATAGATAAAAATAAATGCCTGGTGTTTTGGAACAATCTGTGAACCAGACATAATTGTAATAAAGAAATAAAGAAACACAAGACTATACTGCGTAGATACAAGATATTAAACGGATTTTCTGGGACTGGGCCAGGAGCGTAGGTCGACCACCAGCAAGATGGGCAGATGACATCAGAAAGTCTGCTGGAGGAAACTGGATGGGTAAAGCTCAAGACCGTAGAAAATGACGTCCATTGGATGAGACACATCCAGCAGTGGGTGGACACCGGTTGAAGAGAGAAAACGTATTTTCGGATTTTGATAAATGAAATGACATACCAGTAGATTGGCATGATTCTGTAGTATTCATTACTAATATAGTAAAATAAGCCTATTCCTTTATATCTCCAATTCGTATATACAGAATGGAATAAACGAACCGTACCTGGAGGGAAAGTACCCTAAATATTAAATATCCTTAAACTTAAGATGCAATGTTTATTAGAGAGATTTGATCCTTATGATTGACCCTATCGATTGGTGCCATAAAACTACAGGTTGTTATTTTTTGGGATTTTAGTCGGTTTGATTACTGCAGGTTTACTTATTTTTTAATAAAAAGCAGAACTGAATGCAAGTGTACTATTTTAAATAAAAAGTAATGGTATAAAAACTTTTTATAACTTTTCAGCCCCATAGGAACAAATATTAAGCATTGCCACATCTACAGCGGCGCCCCCTGGTGGATTATCACAATGAAATCCAGCTAAGAACCTGCTCTGTTAAATTCCAAAGATCGAAATTGGTTCAGCCGTTTCGGAGTTAGATGGGAACATACACATGCAGACACAAACAAACAAACAAACAAACATCCTCTTAGGTCAAATACATATACCTTCTCTGTTCTGTCGTGGGTAAAAATAAAGGAATGTAGAGTAAAATTTAAATGAAACTTTTAAAGGTAACACAATAATATAAAAAAACACATACACACACACTCACACACGCACACACAAACACGCACAAACACATATGCACACAAACATCCTCTCTCTCACACACCTTACACGCCCACTCATCCTCTCTCTCTCTCTCTCTCTCTCTCTCACACACACACACACACACACACACACACACACACACATACACCTTCAAACACACACACACACACACACATACACCACAATGCATTCCCAACACACCTTAATATAATCTTTATTGTTGTTCTTTTTTGTCTTTCTTTCAAATTTTTAAGTTACATGTTCATTGGCACTGGTCACAGATGATATCTGTCCTCCGAAATACAGGAACTTCCTAGTTCGGAGGTCAGCGTTTATTGTATATTAACTTGTTGCTCACTAATTAATTATAACTTATAATAACTAATTAAATTATTTTGACATTGTATCCGCACTTTTATTTTATTTTTTATTGACTGTACACTATTGTACTATTATAGGTATTTTTCTGTAATGTAAATAATTAAATTTTGACTAATTTGATGTATTATTTAATTTAAATTTATTATTAAAATATTTTGTACGACTTATCTTGCAACGGGTTTTGTTGCTTTGAGATGAAATAAATACAATTAAACAATTTTATTTAGTTTAATATAACCTATGCTTAAGCTCCTACTGGTGTATGGACTATGAATACTTTGTCATCTTACCGCACAAATAAACTTATTCTTATTCTTATTTGCTCTCCTCAATATTTAGGGTACTTTTCCTCCAGGTACGGTACGTTTATTCCATCCTGTATATGTATTAAGGTTTAATATTTATTATTCATTGTTTGTGAAACATATTGGACGATATTGCTTATCATTGTCTTATTAGAATAAGAATAATGTTTATGTTATAAACATTCAATATAATAGAAACGTTTACTCGGTGAATCATAGGCAGATAAGGACAATAGGTAATCACTAAAACAAATAGAAATCTATCAGCTAATAGTATTTACTCACTTAGAACTAATATCTCAATAAAAATATTATTACTTACTCGATTGTCTCTGGGCATGATAAGATGGAAGGACAACAAAGCTCTTTATCGTATTATTTACTGCTATAAATAAGCCGAGTTTAGGATTTACTTCGCGCTTGTATCGAAAATTCGTTCGCAATGAAACATTATTACTCGTAGAGTCTAAAATAATTGAGTTTTGGCCCTGAAATAATCGAATTTAATGTCGTGACCTAACGTACGTAATTAATTATTGTATATATAGTAATCTGTTTTCACCCGTGTATATGGGTCAATTTAGATACCACATTTCCAAAGGTGGGGTGGGGTAAATACGGATAGCAATTTATTTGCAGAGCGACACACGCGAAACACTAGTTTTTGAGTAGCACAGCCAGTACAAGCTTTGTAGGCCTATTTTAAACAAACTGTGCATCCAAACAAGGACACTCGTCCTTGTCAATAGGAATTAAGTAAATATTTGCAATAGAATACATTCGAAACACTTTTTTGCCAAAACTACTGCCGTGCTGACCGAGGGGTGAGGCTTGAGAAAGCCTGCTTGCAGGGAATGACTGCTAGGATTTGTAGTTCTCTACAGTTTTCAGGATGTTATTAAGAGGTGGTCCAAAAAAAAGAGACAACGGGACGGGTCATTTCAGTTGAATTGCGAACAGTTGGTGCAATTTCTCAATTGGTAAAGTTCTTAGTTTGTTCATATTCACAATGAACTACAACGTTTCTATATACGTATAGCGTCCCTTGAATAGTAAGTTCTAAAATAAATTTTCTTCAGTAAATCTAGGTATTGATGACAAGTAATGGTATAAAGTCTGTTTTATCGATATCATATTTACCTGTCTATTATAGACTTCATAGAAATGTACATATACCTATTTACCGTCTATAATGTACTTATTACTATAGAAATACTTCATAGAAATACAAAAACGTCTGCTGCTAATATGAACATCATCAAATCTAAAATTCAAATATGACAACCGAATCGCAAACAGCATAATCAAATAAAGTAAAGGAACTTGTGTTTTCGAGCTCGTTTCACACTGGGAGCCATTTGTTAGCAAACATATTATGTGTTTGTCTGTTTGTTCGAGCACACAAACGTTGGATCATTGTTTTCAAGAATATTAGTAGTTTGAAGTAGGTAAGTAGCTTAGAGAAGTAGCTTACGAGTTTGGACACAAATAAATCTAGGGGAAGGTTAGTAACACGGCATAGTTAAGAAAAAAATATTAATAATAATTGTGGCAAATGTTTATTTTGAAATGAACGCTTAGAAAACAATCAACCACTAACGGTGAGCAACGGCAAATATATATTTTTTATTAAAACATTAAGTTTAGAAACTAATCAACAACTAAAATTTTGAAAATATGTTTTCACGGGTCAAACCAGATACCACATTTCCAAAGGTGGGGTAAATATGGATAGCAATTTATTTACAGAGCGACACAAGCGAAATACTAGTTCTTGAGTAGTACAACAAGTACAAGATTTGTAGGCCTATTTTAAACAAACTGTGCATCCAAACACCTGTTCTGAGATCCATAGAGTCGTCTGCAGATGTTCTGTAGCTATATTTCTCATCACAATTATAGCATTCTGCATGTTTCTCGTTAATCAGTTTTCTCTTTCCTTTTTATTTGGGATTCTCTTCGGTCTGTTTACCTTTTTCGTTTCTTTTAAAATAAGGTATTAATTATGGTTTTCTTTAATGATATTAGTTAGGCTTATGAAACAGGATATCCTATTTCACCATCCGGTTGCACCCCATGTGTACTTTTTTTCAAATAAACATTATATTAGGCAGATGTATCGATCAATTTGTGAAACAAAAGCGTAAATAATTTGTCAAATAGACGTTGCTACGAAATAAATTATTCACATTCACATTGGTAGTCAATAAATTTGATATTTGCTGAAATAAGTAAGAATTTTTCTCATACGCCGACGCAATAAACAACATCCGACCGATCTGAAGCATTCTGAAACCGAAGACCGATCTCCATTTGTACACGAGATAAGCACCATCTACAAATGCTTTCTTATCTACTAGAATGAGACAGCGGTAGCTGGAAGTATGAAATATAATGTTATCTGTTTAGCCCCTATCCGAATTCCTCCTATGTTCCCCTACATACCTACCTAACTTTGTCTTTACTTACATCCATAAAGGGCAATTCAAAGATTTTGAAATTCAGAGGAGAGGGCGCTACTAGTCCGATTTCTGTGAGCCTATAGTCCCTACCTAGATTAGCTAGTTATCAGTCAACAAAACGGGTACCTAATATATTTATTTAAATCATCACACACACACACACACACACACACACACAATCAGAACTTCTTCTATTTTCTTTGCATGATAAGGGCAGATATTACAGAATCAACATTTCATAAACTATATAGGTAAGTACTTAATATAATATGGATGGTTATAAATAAGTAAATTAATGTTACCATACAAAAAATAAAGAAGTGTTAAAAAAAATTAAGGGTGGGAGTAATGCCCAAGCAACGGTTCGGAGTCGGTGCGAATTTTAACTTAACATAATTAGCGCCACTGGAATAAAAAATATATTTCTTCCAAATACAAGGGACTTCGGAAAAAACCTGGGATTAACGTTGTTCTTTCGAATATATGTGATTTTTTAAACATATTGCAAAAGGTTTGCGTATAAAGTGGCCACTTTTTTCCATCTAGACAAATATCGACTTAGAATAAAGCCACACTATGGTTCTGAAAAATCACTTTTCATCTGTAGAACAATGTAAATACACCTATATTTTTCAAAATTAGGTTTTTTAAAGATTTTTTATCAGAGTGAGTGTGGTTATTTCCTGCAGCCTTAAAGTTTAGATTCAGAACAGCGCAACCGAAGTTGTTTTCGTGTTGGTCGTGTGTGAACGAACAAACAACTCGCGCCATTAGCGGTAATTGTGTTAACTTAGCGTGCACTGGTGGTACACTTTCTTTTCTTCCATGTGTGATACGGTGCGCTCGTAGATCATAGAAAAATAAGACGTGAAGAAAAAACTGTTGGGCTGGTTTAAAAACAATTCACTTGACTTATCTAAGAAAATGATTTCTGGGATTTCAGGGAGGAGCTTCTGGATTTGACCCTAGGATAGATGTGATAATATTATTAACTGTATCAGGGTTTCTCAAAATAGACTAGACTCTTACTAAATAAGTATTTTAACTTACGCGGTAAAATACTAACTTGTGAGATTTTTTATTTGAAGAACGGTATAATTACCTAATTTAGTATAAATTATATCCCTTTCTTCAGTCTATTTTGAGAAACCCTCGTCAAAATCCTCACAAAGTACTCTTATACAAATCATCCAAACTAGGTAATACGCTGAAAAATGTCTGCGAAAACTTACACTGGATTGATTTTTGATTAATTCACATTTTAGTAAGGATAATAGGGACGGACAGCAATGCATTTATTATCTTATCTTTCGATGGGGGCCGGGGATCCCAGCGACACTTCGACCCATTGGGATCTTTTGTGTTCAACCTCTTGTATCTATCCCTTGACCACATCACCGAATATGTCATGCATGAGCAAGACTATGCGTCTTAGTGGGAGGGATTTGAATTCCCTTGGGTCTGGATAGGCAGAGCCTAGCAGACCCAACCTTTTTGCCGCGAAAGCGTCACATTCACATAGGATATGTAAAACGGTCTCCAGTTGTTCACCACAGGCTCTGCAAGATGTGCTGTCAGTCAGCTTCATCTTTTGTAGGTGCTAAAGTAACCGGTGGTGAAGGCACCGATCAGTAGACGCACTTGACGTCTATTCAGCCCCCAGATCTTGTTGTACCAGCCTGTGACTTTGTCCCCAATGAATTTCTTAGTGTTCTACAGCAATGCATTTGGTATTGTATTGAATATCTGTTCCAGTAATAAAATTGTCCTGTCGATATTTCACACATCTATCATTCATAAATGTATACAAAGCCACTGATGTCATAGAGTAACACTACTGGCATGTTGAATGCATTTTACAGCCATAGCCAATGTTATGATGAATTACGATACGTATACCTAATTGAGACTTAATGCGTGCTACTTGAATGTTAATTGATAAAGCGGAATATTTATGGTATACTGTCAGCGTCTGCCGTGACTGACGCTATGGTCGCTCAGGTGAGAGCAATGCTTTGTGATCCGTGAGGAACAATACTGAGCGTCATGTAATTCATTATAGTTACGCGTTCATATTCCGTAATACTAAATGTTTAAGTGTTGTTGTTTTTTTATTGACTACTAAACCCGCATTTGATCTCAATCTCGCTTGATGGTAAGCGAGAGAGACGATGGAGCACGCGGGTCAAGGAAATGCCTGTTCACTCAGGCCTTGAAGATCCCAAGGTTGTAGGTTTCGGGAAATACAGACGCCGGCAGGCTGTTCCAATCCTTAGCCGTTCGCATAATGAACGAAGAAGCAAATCGCTTCGTACGAACAGATGGGATATCAACAACATAAGGATGGAACCCCTCCCCGCGCCTGGTAGTCCGAAGGCGGAATGGAGATGCTGTAATTAGGTCGTGCAATTCCGATGCGCACTCTCCGAAATGTATCCTATAACAGTATAGACAGGCAACCTTGCGCCGATGTTCCAGACTTTGCAGTCTAGCTTCCACCAGCGATTCGTCACCTATTGTTGTTTATAATATTTATTTCTGTCATTCATCCCAAAGATTCACTAGCGCAAAAAATTTGTCATTCGGAAAAATAATTCTTCCCCACTTCTCACACTAGTTATCTCGGTGTGTTGAACTAAATGTGAACTGAATAGGTACTGAGGTTTATAAATTCCACAACAATTATCACGTTTTAAAATAGGTCGGTATCAATTAAATAAGAATCACGACATGTTATTGAAATGAGACAGTCTGGGTTTACGTCCATTAGTAGCCAGGTGAAAATTATTTCCTTTGAATATGGAATACCTATACTTACTATGCACACTGAGATAACCAGAGTGTGAAATGGGGAAGGCAAGGGCAAACTACCCCATTAAATCTGCCACGAGAGTCGTTCTATGTGGGTAATCCCTTAGAATGATCACGACCCTCAGCAATGAGGAATACGACTTAGAAGAAGATACTTATCTAGCGACCGCTAGTGACTATACCGACCTCCATTATTTACACTTGGTCGTTGGACGAAGTCGTCCAACGTGACTCGACTCGTTCGATGACAACTGACACTTTAAAATGAATTCGTTAAAACGAATGCGGTTGACAACTGGTAATTCACATATAGAAGGTTATGTTGAACATTAATGCTGTCATGGCGTATTCGGCCTATTTAATTGTTTAAAAACGGTTACAGTGGTAATTTTTTCGTAAAACTAATGTATTTTACCTAAAAATCGTTCCTGATAAGTGAACTTTTTTTTCAAGACAGACGGCAAAACGTTCGAGTTGTTTTCAAGATTCTAACACGGTCATTAGCCAAATTGCAGTGTGTACACTAGCAGGGGCCATAATTAAACAATAAAACAAAAAAATCACATATAGGCGGTAGCCGCATGCTGTGACCGCCCAGACGGTCGGTCGACGACCAGGTGTAACCGCACCTTAACTGTGTCAGATGATTACACCTTAATTTCTATGTGAACATGTTTATATAAATAACGACAATGTTGTCTATTCCGGTGTTGCCAGTAAATCTTTATTGTATAAGGAGAGCAGACAAACAAATGGGCCACGTGATGGTAAATAGTCGCCGTCGCCTACGGACATCTCACCTCACTATAATTTTAATATTAGAGGTTTTTTGATGCACTGCTAACCATGAGGTCTTAGATCTGAGTGCCTTATATGCCGTTAATTATGCTGGCTCTCGCTCTCTTACCTTAAAACCGAAACACAGCAATGCTTACTTTGCTGCAGAAATAGGTAATAGGGTAGTACCACCCCAGGTTGACTCTGCACACAGTCATAACACCTTCTTATCTAAAGCTAAAAATAATTAAAACACTAACACTCACTCATAATAATACCTATATAGATACTTACTAGATTATATAAGCGTGAGCGTGGCAATCCAGAATCGATGCCTTATGGGTAGATAGGTTAGTCATGCATATGGTCACAACGACCTTAAATTAAAATAAACTGTACTTATTTCGTTTCTTTTATTTTGCTTACGTTCATCGATATCAAAATACACTAGAACACTTTTTATTACTTCTACATCCTGCATAAATTGGACACACCAATCCAAATTCGGTTAGCATGATAAATGGAATTGACGTAAGTATTTTACTAAGAATGCATGACTCAATGATTTCTTTTAACCATCCTCATTCATTTATCACAATGTACAAGTATCTCTGTACCCTGCATCATCAATGGTCATCAGTAGTTGAGTCACAGGAGTTTCGCGACCGGGAAGTTATTGCAAAGTGAATGATGATCAAACAATCTCACTTAGCGTTTTCTTAGAAAAATGGGGTCTTGAATTAGACTCAGGTGATTCCATGATCCATCTACATCTGTATTACGGGACAGTTGCGATTCCGGTAATTTTATTACCCCTCTATCACCGATTAGAATCGCAAAGAATAAACCGATAGCTTTTGTCAAATATATCTCTATCTTTAACATTATAAATTTCAATAAATGCCATCTCGCTTATAGGAATCAATATAATTGTTCACTGTTTTTTTTTTCTCGCTTATTACCTGAGATTATTCTTTTCTTGTTGTTAAATACAAATATCATTAGGGCAGAAATATGTTTAAATAGAAAGTATTTAACTTGAATACACCTTGTCGGGATTAGACAGTCCGCGATTGTTTTCTATTGGCCCATTTCTCCGGATATGTCATCTTTTAAGCGAGATGGCATTATATAGATAATGCGGACGAGGGTCGAATTGGGGTCAATTGGGAGCAGAGCTTCTCATCTGTTTATATACCACTACTATGTAAACAGATAAAAAACCATTACGAAGAAACTAATACGTATATACTAGTATAAGGGTATACCACGTTGGGTTCTGCCTATTTCGTGTTTTTTGTCACATACTAATATTTTTTAAGTCGTTATTTTGACTAAATCTTCAGGATTTAGGTTCTACTTCACTTATCTGGTATGTGTTTTTTCCAGACTTTCACTAAATATGTTTTAGTGCCTCCATTCTATAATTAATTTCACCGTGAAATTAAAAAGACCCTGTATGAATGAAATTAAAATACCCAAACAGGGATCTCGGGGGGTGGGGGGTGGGGGGGTTGGTCCCCAAATCAAACGGGGGGGGGGGAATTTTGCCACCCGGTAAAGTAGGATTCTTTGAGCTGTCACACAAATGAATGAATTTAAATGAAATTCTTAGGGAATTCGTTTCAAAGAGGCGCACTTTTGAGTTGAACTGTACTTGATAATATATTAATAAAATATAATTAACAATTATTAAATTTAATAATTAATAAAATATTTTTATTTTTGACGCATCTATCGATCTGCATTTCGTCAAGTTGGCTTGCAAGCTGCCTTACCAGTGGATCCAAATTCTGTTTGACTTTTTGTCACTGGCCTGGCACTCGCCACTGTCCTTGCCACTTGACTAACGCACTGTTCTTGCCATTTCACAAGGTGTAAACCTACCTTTACACGCAGTCATAAAAGCATTTACACAAAAAACCAGAGCGTATACTAAACTACTTCAGCAATTTTAAAACAAGCAATGACCAAGCATTTCTCTATAATGCATTCACTAAACACAATGCCATCAATTTTACATTATGTCGAAATAGCGCAGGGCCGTCAGTCAACGTTGAATGTATTTTTGTTTACGTAACGCTGATAGTTTTTATCACGCAGCTGGTGTGGTTCCGAGATTGACATTGGCGTCAATTTGTTGCTCGTACATGTCACGTTTCTCACGTAGGGAATCTACTCCACTAATGTTTGTTATTTGATTTAACAATGGTCCGACATTGATAAGCCGTACCGAGTTTAGTTTTGGTTTTACAGCTGTGTTAGATGGCGAATTCAGCTCCCCTCCCTCTCCCTCAACTTGTAAGATCCCTATCCCTTGTAAGAGCGCGAGGCTCGGCTCACCCTTGACCATTTTAGTATCATTTTCGGCCTATCCTACTAGTCCCGAAATATATGGACCAATAGCAATCACTGCTGTCAATTACAGATCCCGACTGAGTCGCAAGGTTTAGTCAAATTAAATACATTTTATTTAAACACATAATTTGTATTTGAAATAAAAATTGCATAAGTATATTTACAATTCATTAGGGATATTATTTTATAATATACTCGTACAGTCATGTGCCTGAATTGTTCCTAGCAAAGTCAAAAATGACTAAAAGACAGTACAGTGCCGTAAATAGAAATGCAGTTGTCTATACGTAATCGTTGTCTATACGTGTCATACGTAAACACACACAAACACACACACACATGTATCACAGGTCATTAGTGCAAATTATTTATTTTTTTCTTTTTGGCAAATTCTTACCTTCTATTTGATGTTTAGTTTTTAATTTTAATTATTATTATTTTTAACCCACGATCACTATCGCTCCCACTAACATCTTGAGATAAGGGGGGAAATGAAAAACAGCGCTGCATATTTGGTACCCGAGTATGTCAGCATTTGCTGACTTTCCCCCCTTTTGCCAAATATACATTACATATTCATTATATATCATATTATAATTATTTGTACTATAATTTTAAATTACAAATTGTTATGTAATTTGGCAATAAATATATTTCTATTTCTATTTCTATAATTTTGATGACAACAAGATCGTGATCTAGTTACTGAATCCCTATGTGATGAATATAAATATAAGAACACAGGTGCACTAATAGCTGCCAGAATGCCGTCAAACAAAACACAATCTACTCATAAGATGGATTTATAAATCCGATCTTGAGTGGGTAATCTATCAGTGCGCTTCATTCTAGTGAACGTATTATACGAAGGTGCCATCATACAGCGACGGACGAACCAATTTATCAGCTGTCCCCGATTACATACTTCTACGAACAAGATTTGAACCACATTTGTTCCGCAATTTACTAAGACCAGTTTTAAAAGACCTCTCACCTTCTTCTACCATTGAAATAAAACTACAACGTATCGGAAGTCAACAGGTCATGAGAAATTGGACGATTATAGTACATTCTAAGCGTAATGTGGTGTGGTGACGTAACGAACTAGATTACACGTATTGTGATTTGTGAGTCATAGGTACAGAAAAAAATGTGTAGGTAGAGTTTTATACGTTTCTTTCGTACGTACTTATTACTTATTTACACAGGGTCACAGAAGTACTTAACTTATTACTAGTCAATGAAGCTACGCGTCAAGCTGATATGAATTGTTTTGGTTCGTATTGTATCAAATTGGATTCATTTAGTGCTTATATTTTTTTGGTGTAGTAATTTTTTTAAACAATTTTTGTTGTTGTGGTAATTAATGATACAATGTCATTGTCATCCACATTTCTTGGGATTTTGGCGTTCACCGCGGACCACTACCCGTTTCGTTTTACACAAAATCCTCCGTACGATATTTTAGCACTAAGAACCGACTGAAGATGAGACTGGCAGACAATTCCACCTGTAGAGCCTGTGGTGACACCATTGAGTCAATGGAACACCTGCTGTGCGAATGTGACTCGTTGGCTGGAAAGCGTATGAGTCTTTTGAAACCAGAGGACTATAGGCTCCTTCCTGTAAGTTGTATGGCGTCCTTGATTCAAAGCATCTTTAAGGACCAGGAAGGAGACTAAGGAAAAGGGTGAGCACAAAAAATCCCCGTGAGTCGAATTGCCGCTGGGGTTATCCCTGGCCCCCTGTGATAAGATAAGATTCTCCGGACGATACTCTTCCACAACGCAAATCGTAAATCGTAATGTTTTTAAATAATCTCATACAGAGTGTAAACGATAAGTGATCTCACTTTATAATTCCTAAACTATACAAGATATTGTAAAACTTTTTACTGATGTTGAAACTACGTCACTAGCTTAATAAATTAATATTAATAACTATCTGGAAAAAATATATGGTATATGTCCAAAATTTTGATTTTTCCCACTCCCATACATTTACTATGGAATGGCACTCATCGAGATATTTTTAGCAGTTAGGTACTTAAGAAGATTTTATGCACTTGTTAATTACGAGATAAGTACGAGTATTATATCTTTATTAATAATTGTGATAGATAGTAAATACACGTGTTTCCACTCTACCCCGGTACTTTAAAAAAGTAGTTCAAACTGAATTGGCTGTATGAATTTTGTACCTTTGTCTTAAATTTAATAAACAAAAACAAAAGAAGAATGCCGCCAAAATTTCATTAATATTTAAATTTAAAAAATATCAGTTGAAGTAATTTTCCAAATCATCTCTTTAGTTCCATTGTAAATGTATGGGAGTAGGAAAAATCCAAATTTTGGACATATCCTGTTTTTTTTTCAGATATTTATTAATATCAATTTATTAAGCTAGTGACGTAGTTTCAACATCAGTAAAAAGTTTTACAATATCTTGTATAGTTTAGGAATTATAAAGTGAGATCACTTATCATTTACAGCCTGTATAAATCGAGTCCATCAAAGTCAGTAAGTATACAGTAATATAAGTGTTGTAAATACAAGTGTCACCATGTGATGGTGAGACCTACCATCAAGTGACCTGTCCTAGCCTATTTATAGAATAAATTAGTAGATACAGTAAGTAGGTGTGTATACTAGATGAGGCGACGAAAGGTGAATTTGAATTACAATGTGTCAGTCCGCTGCGCTCTGATATATCGTTCTACCTACTTATGTTGTAATTATGCCCACAGATTATGGCCTTCACACCTATTGGCGCAAAATAATAATTGTTCTGACGTGTGACATATTCTTTGGGTATTTAATGGTTTCGCACAAAAGGGTGGGTTTATATTATGGTTTTTCTAAAGTCAAAGGAATATGTAACGTTATATTGTTTTTTTTTTCATTACTACCACTTTCGCTCTTACCTACTATGATGAAACATTTTGTTATTTAGTTTTAAAAGTAAAATTTATTTTAATAATCATTTATTTTAAAATTAAGTGCCTTTGCCTCTTGTGCAAGCGTTTATTGAAAAGGTATCGTTATCATTTACCAAAAAAAGGCATTTAATTTTTTTGGGCAGTTTTTTTCTCAAATCTAATCAAATCAAATTAAAATACTTTATTTGTCAGAATACTGTATAGAAAGTAAAAGATCTTAAAAATATATTAAAGTCAAAGTATTCAGCCTGTTAAAAGACGTACAAAATGTCAGGTACCTACAAAGAATATAAATTAAAATAATGTCAATTTTAGTGCTAATGTGAATGTTCATTATACTCCTTCACACTATAGAAAGGATTTTCATGCAATGATTATGCCATTTTGTATAATTATATAGTAATTTATTAATACAGGCCTGAGGCCACACTTTCCCAACATTTCTCTTGAAATCGCCATAATTTACGAAAAAATTATATTATATGGCTTTTACCCACAGAAATTGTACTACCAGCGCCCTCCTCTAAAACAATGACGTAAGCAGTGACAGCGAGCTACGAAGGTCACTTACTTTCATACATTTTATATTTCAATGCCCGACTAATGTATGGGAAAATGCTCAAATCGCATGCGCGAACTAGCAGACGCGGTTTCCTTATAAAACTTCTCTAGCAAGCATAGGGGTGATTTTCAAAAACTTTGCTTTTACTAAATATTTTTCGGATTATATGCTACCAGTTCTTTATATTCGTAAAGCATGGAATTAGATGCACCTGATAGGGGTTTGACCGGATATCCGGATACCGAATATCCGGCCGACGACGCTGGCCGGATTTTCGGCCGAATGGAAGGCGCTACATACAAGTGATGTAATCGCATGCGCTCACGCGCTCATACGTGCTACAGTAATGAAACACTGTTTAGGCATAGGTAGATAGTTGTTGGTAAATCAATTGACCAGCAGTAACTTTTAAACTATTCATAGCATCAGAAAACAATGTAGGACTATTTTGTAGAGAATTTATAAAGAATCATATCCGCCATAGACAGTTTTATTGTATCTATAACCATTTCCGTACAATTTCGAAAAAAAACGACATAAGTGACATAATATTTTTCAAAATGGCGGCCGAGTGATAGCATCCCAAAATTAAGAAAGTTATTGTAACTTAATGCGACATTTAATAAACAAACATCGATGTATGGAAGTTGCCATTAGGTATTTAAAAATCAAACTGTACTAATTATAATTACCATAATGTTAATTACCCTTAATTATAAACCTAGCTTATTGTTGATTCATCTTTCACTACGCCGTTAAAACCACAGAATCCAAGTTGATTAGCAGCCAACGTAATCTCCCTAATCAGAAATCATGTACTAATCACCATTTATCGTAATCCAGATTGAGTCAGCATGATCATACGAGTACCTACTGTTAAATATTGTTGGGCTATCCAATTAGCTTTAGCCCCATATACTTCGGCATTACGGTGTTTGTATTTTTATTAGATTTTGGAATACTTCGTACAGTGGCGTGGAAAAGTACCTACTATACTAAGTAAAAACCCGGCCAAGTGCTAGTCGGACTCGCGCGCCGAGGGTTCCGTTCTCAAAAGAAAGTATAGTTTTAGTATTGAAAAAATAAAGCTTTAATTTTCTTTCCACAAAAATTATAAATACATATTTAGACTTTATTTTATTCTACCTATACACATTGTATCAAGTATACCTTAAAATGTATTTTGACACTTATCTTATCTTATGATAGGGGGCCGGGATTAACCCCAGCGGCACTTCGACTCTTGAGGATCTTTTGTGCCTACCCTTTTTACACACTGGTCATCTCAGTGTGTAGGTTTCCTCACGATGTTTTCCTTCACCGTTAGAGCAGTCGGTAAGTCTTCGAAAAATACGAAAAACTCATTGGTACATGGTACTGCACGGTTTCGAACCCGGACCTCCCGCATGGGAATCCGATGTTCTAACCACTGTGCCACCGACGCTCTATTTTGACACTTACTTTTAACTCTTAGGACTAACTAGAAAAACTTTCAATGCACAAAATATATTCACTTCACCTATTTCTTAGTAATTTTATATACATGTAACAGGGAACTCAGTTTTATAACAGGAAAGTTCAATCAACAAAATTGTTCCATTAAAAGATCCACACCATTACAGCCTAATAAAGTGTTATGCGCTAGTACCTTTGATGCTCCATAAATTACATCGTTACGGATAATCTTTACAACGCCAATAAGAGCACAATAAGATGAACGCGATAAAAGGCTGTATTATGCAAATGATATGGACAAATGTATATTATGGAAAGCTAAAGCTATGCTGTAAAGTTTGAGAATTATACAGGCTGTAACAAACAACTTAACTAACACATAGGTATTCGGTATTGATAACTTGCTTGCTTACTATAACATGAAACACTTTCTAAGTGGGCTCTCAAATAATACTCTAATAATACTTGAGCTTCCCTTCCCTTTTCTTAGTGACCCTAACGAGGCTGACATGGTCAACTTGTCGTGTACCAACGCCCCTAAACTGATATATTTTTTAAAGTTTTTTAACATTGCTTGCTTATCGTATGGTTAGTGGCCAACCTATTTGTCAGAGGTTTTCAGGCCGCCCATAGGCATCTGACATGGCTTAACGACTGCTGACGAACGACAACAACCGGGACCGACTGCTTAACGTGCTCTCCAAGGCACTATTTATACCTGAACACTTTTGTTCCTCGTGAAACCCAATGGACCTACATGTAGAACAAAATCATTATAGTCATTCGGCCCAAACTTAAAAAATACAACCTATCCATTAAAGCCCATAGTACGTTTTACAGGACTAATTCGATACCTTTGGCGGTCTTAGAAATGAGTCCTATGTAAAGAACCTTGGGCGTTTACTAAGCTTGAAAAGCTCTGGGCGCCAGGATGCTAGGCTAGGACTTTTCAACAACTTTATTTATTAAAGGTGTCCTGTTGAAGGCTAATTAGCACATTAAAATAAGATGTTACGTTGCTTACAGTTTATTATTCGGCCACAGACTGACATTTTGGAAAATAACATTTAATTACCCACATTTTGAATAATCAAGTTACCCACATATACTACAAAAGAAAAGGTACTTAGCATTGAATTATTATTATTATTATTATGGGTGTAACACGAATGTTTTCACGAGCCTTTTGGCCGGGTTTGAAAGCGTTAGTGGGGCCGGAGCCAACACTAAGAAGCTTAAAACTATGATAAGGAAGACTATTTTACTAACATGAAAATAAAAACGCTTATGCTTCTTCAGCAGCTAAAAACTTTCTTACAATTCTACATGTGTTTAATATTGCGGCTTTTTGTAAAGTGATATATGTGTATTTTGACAATCCGATTGTTTTTAGGCTATTGAATATGTGGGTAGGGATCACCCCTGTACACGACACTACTATTGGGACTATAGTGACTCTATCCATTTTCCAAACTCTTCTGATTTCTTCCTGTATTTCAGTGTACTTTCTTACTTTTTTATTATTATTAAACTATTAGTGAGTGATAAAAAAAATATGTACTTAGGTACAAAATACAACAACTGGTGTGTAATCATAATCAGACTTGGTTAGAGAGAATTTATTCAAAAATATTTTTGCGAGTGTTGTAGACAAGATAATGATAGAAAGAAAGTAAGAAATAATGATACACTTTATTGCCACACAAAAAAATACATATTTAATTCACTCCATAATACAATTGGCAATAGGCACCTGGCTCAGCTATGATATTACATCTTGAACATTTTTTTAATTTCAAATGCATTTCGCACAAACCGATGTTCACCTACTTGCTGCAAACATTCCCGGCACATTAAATATAAACAAACGCATATTTTATTGAATAAATTGTAATTTTATTCGCACAATAGATTTGCGCGCTAAATACGCAACGGAAGATCTTTGTGGGACCAGACAATGGGTTCGAAATAATGATTGTTGCCTTAATTAATTTGAGAATAGGGATGTGTTCCTAAAATGTATCGATATCGATACAAACAGTATTTATCGATAATATCGTAGCAATTCATAATAGAAGAAGAAGACAAAAAAATGTATTGCCACAAAAAAAAACATATTTAGTTCACTCCATAATACTATTGGCAATAGGCACCTGGCTCAGCGAATGCTTGACTTGCGTGTAAACACACAGCGCTGATTTTCAACCAATCCTAATAAATATACATAGGCACCTAACTCTATCTATTACAGATTTTCATCCAAGTAGATACTTGCTCGTACATACCAGTTACCACATACCATTATTAAAATGCAAAATGTGTAAAAGAATCTCTATGGTGCTATTAAAGAGTGGCACAATTTGTCTTGAACACAATATAATTTTCAACATTCCGGTCAAAAACCTTTCATAAAAGAAAATGAATGAGGCTTTCACATTATTTTTATTTTGGGGTGTTTAGATGCCAAAAACATCGATAATATTATATTAAAAAATTTTGTTTATTAAGTTTATTTAAATTTTTATTTTATTTTGCTATGTAACAAGTTCTAGATCTTTGTTCTATTTTTTCGCAAAATTTATAACAAACAATTGTTCACAATTTTAATTTTAAATCTTATTATATAACTACCAACTTTTAATTCAATGCTTGTTGTGGCTACCTTAATAAGATATGCATTTAGCTGTATTTCAATGAATGTTTTTTGTTTGTATTAAGAGGGTAATATCTACTGGTTGTCCTAAATAAATAAAATAAAAATAAAAAACAACGCAACGTTCTGGGACAGAGTGCGTGACTCCAAAAATGAGTTAGTGTCAGTCTTCCATGACAATTTATTTGAAAATGTATTTTTTAAGAGTTGGTTGCGCATGCACCGGAGTCCGAACAAGGAATAACTTAATGTATAATTCTGTAGTTTTTTGTATGTTTATCTCCTATTTTTACAATTGTATGGGTTGTATTTTGCCTGAAATAAACTATTTATTATTATTATGTTGCGCTACGTCAATATATTTCGACATCCCTATTCGCGAAAATCCTTTCGTGAAATTAGTACAAAGGCGTGGTTCGCACGAGCGGGCACGTTATCAATTACAGGCTGTTTAAGTATACAAGCACGGGTGTCAGCGACCAAACATAGCGGTTTCCGATTCAGCCTCTAGCCTAGGTACATATTATATTATATATACATATATACCTAGTACCTACATTGAAAGTGGAATTATATGAATACGTGTTATTAAATGAATGAAATTGAAAAAATATAGAATTGCAAATTTTGTACTACATCCAGGTAATATATTCAAAAACATTTTTTGATAAAAGAAGAAATGTAATATGGTATAGGTATTTGTAAAATTCAACGTGTCGCTTACAGAATATTTCTGAAGCCTTTTTCAGAACGTACGTATAATTAATTATAATCTTTATTACACACACAGACAAAATACAAAAACAACTTAATTAACGAAAAAATAAAATATGTACAAAAGGTATATTCATAACTCGTTTCGAGTTTTCTCCCTGCTAACCGACGGGATAGAGAAAGGTGATAGATGCTAGACGTATGTACCTCTTTACAAATAAAATTTAGTAAAATAAGGTACTTACTTACAATATTTATATTATAGGTATTACTCGACGTAGAAGTAAATGATTGAGTTCACAGATATCTAGATGCAATAAAATTAGGTACAATACAAAATATACCTGGGCCCGAAGCCTCAGGGAGAGGAAGCCATGCATTCGATTGTCTAACTAGATATCTGGTGCAATAGGAATAAATCAAGTGCAGGTTATCGCACACATGGCGAACAATTCCAATAAATCCATACTTACGGCTCGAACAGATCGCATCGCACCAAATTTACTGCATTTTATTGGAATTTGGTGTCGTACGAGCAGCACCGAACAACAAACAGTCGTTAACTTGCCATTATCATCAGCAACTTCTTTATTTACGATTTGGAGTAAAATGAGTATTTAATACAACGACGTAAAGTAAAGTAGAGTAAAATACACTTTATTGCACAAATAGAAAGCAACAAACAAAAGATAGAAAAGGAAAAAGTGAAGTATAATTATCGCTAAGAGCGATCTCTTCCAGGCAACCTTTTAAACAACGAACAAGACTCTTAGCATGGATTTGAATAACAGGTCCATAACTACATTTTTCTCTAATAAATTCATTCGAGATAAATTGAATCGTGGTTGAAGTCCAATGCGTAAATTTTAACAGTGAAGAAAAAAAACATACCGAACAGTACTGAGGTAACGACTGTCATGTCTTACGCTACTATAGTAAATATGTATTTGAGTGGTAGTTGTCATCTAGTTGAAGTGGTAGCAAACTACTTATTCTAAGCATTTTACTTATAGCTTGTTACATACACACATATCTACATGGTAGTAATGAGCGAAATCCTATTAGGTAGTAATGAGCGAAATCGATACAGCGCGCACAACACTAGCGCGCGATCGAATTTGTCCATCATTATTATTAGAGTTTGATATAAGTTTGTTGAGTAAAATCCCGCCGAATACTGACAATATGTGTTTTCCAATCGTAGATAGATCAATGTTCACGACATCACGACATTACGGTATGATGTTGTCATTTAATTTAATTTACTTTTATAATTACATATTTTTATTTTTATTGGAGTATTTTACTTACAGGGTTTGTGTGCGTACGGAAACTAAAATGTAACATCTATATGTAACCTAGGGATGTTACGCAGGTGGTTTTACCGGATCCTGAGTCGAAACCGACGGTTTTAAATTTGATTTATCGGATTCGAAACCGGATTCGGAACCGGATTCGGAACCGGATTCGGAACCGGATTCAGAGGCGGAGGTAGAAGAGAGATGTTCAGAAGAAGTTCAAATTTTAAACCGATTTTATTTTTTTATAGCTGAACTGGCCAATTTTTTTATGATGACATTAGCGGCAAAAAAACATGTTCCTTTAGAGAGTAGTGTAGGAATACATAAATAATACATAAATGTATTACTATACTATTTAATAAAATATTGATATTTGAATATGTTTGCTCACAAATCTTCGGTATAACCTCCGAGTCAAAATTATCGGAGCCGAAGTCGGAGTCGGAGGTGTAAAATCAATCGGAATTTCCGACCTTTCGAAGTCGGAGTCGAAGCTCCGTAACATCCCTAATGTAACAACATGAAGCAATAAACATATTGAGTATTGAGTATAATCTACCTACGAGTTTTATAACCGAAGGCGAATGCGAATATAAAAAATATATTTCCATTTCGACCTTCCCGAGATCCTGAACATGTTTCGACAGGGTTTTGACCGGTCCCATGATCTTTCAACAATTCACTTCGAAAATCCAAAACGAGATGAGCCTCTGTCTGAGCGAGTCTGCATTGTAATGATATCAGGGCTGCCACGCGGTCAACTCTCTACAAATGTAGGGCGCCAGTCCTCCAGTACATACAAGAGTGGAATGACGAGGGTCTGGCTTTCATTCTGCCGTCGAGCTTAGGGCTGACGCTTTGTCTTATTATATATTGTACTTACTATACATATAGTGATCATGCGGATGTAGATAATGGTATGTGCTTATTTGCATCATAAATTCATGACGCACGCAAGCATAGGGCAGACCGTATGTTTATAAACAAAAATTAAAGAAATTAGGGGTCATCCATAAATTACGTCACACGCTAAGGGGGCGGGAGGGGGTCAACAAAGTGTGACATCGTGTGACAAAGGGTCATTCGCTTTGTGACGTCACATTGTAAATCTAAAAGAAGAAGTCAAATAATATAAAGGAATGGGTCAAAGTCCATTGACACGAGATGATTAAATTTTGTATCGTTCATTGGATTTGATATTAGTAAATTTTGTATCGTTCATTGGATTTGATATTAGTAAATTTTGTATCGTTCATTGGACTTGATATTAGTAAATTTTGTATCGTTCATTGGATTTGATATTAGTAAATTTTGTATCGTTCATTGGATTTGATATTAGTAAATTTTGTATCGTTCATTGGATTTGATATTAGTAAATTTTGTATCGTTCATTGGATTTGATATTAGTAAATTTTGTATCGTTCATTGGATTTGATATTAGTAAATTTTGTATCGTTCATTGGATTTGATATTAGTAAATTTTGTATCGTTCATTGGACTTGATATTAGTAAATTTTGTATCGTTCATTGGATTTGATATTAGTAAATTTTGTATCGTTCATTGGATTTGATATTAGTAAATTTTGTATCGTTCATTGGATTTGATATTAGTAAATTTTGTATCGTTCATTGGATTTGATATTAGTAAATTTTGTATCGTTCATTGGATTTGATATTAGTAAATTTTCAAAAATGTTTGATTTTTGTTGACTTTATGAATATGTTGAAGTGCTGTTTAACTTCATAACGTCTAAATTTAAAATTGCAAGATAATTACCAGGGGTTGGAGTGGGGCACACAAATGTGACCACCTGTGGGACAATGACGGGGAGAGGGCTCGAAAAATCATAACATTCGTGTGACGTATTTTTTTATTTTTTTTAACTTATTCTTAGGATTTTATTTGATCGTGTGCAAGTAGTTTATTTATTACTATTAAAAATGTTAAAAAAACTTTATTGAACTAAAAAAAATACAGCAAAGTCATTGTTATTAGTAATTCATATCGTAAAAGTAATGATCATTTGGAAATAGAAATAGAAAATCCTCTATTAATATAGGTACATATGACAAAAATTATGTAAGTTATATCACAAAACGAGTAAGATTCTAACTTGACCAAATTGTCCATTCTAACAAGTGATAAGAGTAGTAACATTTGTGATAACCCTATGTTGTACTCTTTGGTTACATAATCGTCACGACTGCGGGGCATTGGAACTCTTAACTCCGACTTGACACGGCCTATATTTGTGAGAATTTGACATCTTTGTCGCTTACAAGTGCGGTTCGCGGAAAAGCTTTTGCGTATAAGTACTTGTTTGTTTATTGTATACGAACGAACCCATTTTATGGAAAACCAGACCCATCAGATTCTAAGGGCTTACCATCGTCTACGACTCTACGTTAAAGGCATACCTAATCATAATTACAATATTACACGAAAGAAACATCTACTTGCTAAGTAAGTAAGTTTAAAATAAAGTAAAGTAGAATACTCTTGTGGGTGGGAAGAGCTGCATCACCATTTTGTACCAACTACAACAAAATAGAAAACCTCACTCACCTCCTAATGGAGTGTGACCTCGTGAAAATTGAATTAAGAAATTTGGCCTGAATAGGCTCCAAAATGGGATGCTCAATATTATTTTGAGTCAGCCCTTATCTGATAATATGAAACACTTACTGTTATTTGCTAAGCTGGCTCTCAAAGTGAGGGCTGACTCTAATAATACTTGAGCTTCCCTTCCCTTTTCTTAGTGACCCTGACGAGGCTGACATGGTCACCTTGTCGTGTACCAAAGCTTATAAAATAAAATTTAAAAATATAAAAAATGCTCTTTAAGTATTGCCCAAAACCATGGAATTAGTAAACACTACGTACATCTGCTTACTTATTCCGTGCGCAAAACAAAGTTTTAAATGGCATACATAAAAATATAATACGTTATTGGCGGTATATCTCTAAGACAACGACAGTGAGTATGCATTTTTTATTTTAACTAATTTAAATTAAACCAAAACTAAGCTAGAGAAGAAATATAAGTGTTAAAAACCATAAAACTATACAACAACTAAATGTCAAACAATTTGGTAAAAGTCTCCCAACGGTAATTTCCACCCAATTCCAAAACCAACGTTTCCACCACAGATTACAGTCGACTACAGGTTAAACGGCAAAACTTGAGAATCTGAAATGTATTTTAAAGCGCAGGTTGAGATTTAATCGAAGGTTTTTGACAGATGGTATACAATAGCTTGTAGCCTTGTGAGGAGCTCGTAGCCTAGTTGCGAGCACGGTCCAAAAGTGATCGTGCAGGTTAAGCGACGTTGGCACAGTCGGTACCAGGATGGGTGACCGCTAGTGGCATATTTCATCTTAGCTCCTCCGTGCCTCAGAAAGCACGTTAAGCAGTCGGTTCCGGTTGATGTCGTTCGACAGCAGTCGTTAAGCCATGTCAGAGGCCTACGGGCGGCCTGAACAACTCTGACAAATAGGTTGTCCACTAACCATACGATAAGCAAGCAAGCAAGCATAGCTTGTTGTAGACTGTACTTATTCTGTGTTTCCGCGTTGCACGGCTAAACTTTCTTGCCATGAGCAAAGTAGGAATGCCAATTGGGTTTTTTTTAAAGTTTAGGTTAGGTTTTATTTCTATTACATAATCGTTGTTTTCTTAGTTTTAATGTAAGTAGTAAATGAAATGGTATAAGTATGAAGAAAGGAAACTAAGCCATTCAAAAGCTTACAAAAGTTATACCCACGGTTACTTTACGGGATGGATTTTTCAAAATTTTGAGGTTTTTATTATGGATAGGTACTCTAGATACCTAAGTGTAGACACACTATGCCGAAATTACGCGACCGAAGTTCGACGGCTAATCATTTTGTATGAGTTTTCGGCCACGTAATTTCCGTCAGGTGTGTCGTGGGTAACCAAAAAAGCATTGTGATTAAGCATAGTAGTAGTTGTAATTTGTTTCCTAATAAAGAAACGTCCGTCCATTAGCAAAAATTCAACGGAACAAACAAAAACAATACGTTAATACCCTCTTAATTCGGTTGGAATCTGCGGCATGTAGGGTTTGTAACGCACCCCGACTAAATGCCTTTATTCCGATGCGAATGTCGCCGCTTTATAATTTATGGGGTCGGGGCTTAGAGGCTGCTTATAGCGATGAGTTATCGCCCCATCGAGTGCCCCCACCATAACTCAGAGCTTTTCACGTTCGCCAATACGCAGCAACCGAAAAATGAATAGTGAACCGATCGTACTTCATTCAAAATGATTAGTTACTAGTACTTACTTACTGAGATTTTTATTGGACTTTCCGTCAGTTTCACAAAACGTCCTTAAAGTTAAGTCTTCATTAAAATACATGTTGTTCCTTCTACGCCCATAGCTCTAAATAGAGATGACCTGACACGAGACTAAAGGAATCCATTAAGTAATAAATTAACATTTCTTATCTTCTTGATATCTTTTTGGTATCAAGGTCTTCTACGAGTAATAGTTACTTAGCGTGTGTTACTTACTGTGACGATAAATTAATTATAAAACCTTTCTCAACGATTTAGTAGCACTTGATCCAATAATCGTTTGGTCCAAAACGCAGTTTATGAATAAAACTACCGATTAGCGTATCAGCGTTTATTGTAAACTTGTTGCTCACTAATTTTATTTTATTACTTTAATACGAGTATAACCTATGCTTAAGTTCCTACTGGTGTATGGACTATGAATCCTTAGTAATCTTACCGCACAAATTAACTTCTTATTACCTTTAAACTTGTCACAGATTATCTTTAAACTTTAAGACAGCATGAAAATTATTGGCTAGAATACAAATTGCTTTTTAAACACTAAAGTGGTGACAGTGGTTTTACTGGAGCGGATAGCGCAGTATACTGTTAACGACTCCGTCCCGGACGCGTATATAGAAACCCTACTCCAATACCTCCCGTTGGGTGGAGACGAACTGGATTAGCATTTCCAGACGGGAAACACACAGAAATGCTAGTTCAATACGTCTCAGGCGGTGACGTACTAAAGTAGGATTTCCAAGTTATTGTGCATTTAAATACAATGGAAAGCCTCATCCTATTCGTCTACCTCGCCTATCCACCTACTTGGCTCTTACATTTATTTTGGACGTGTATTTTCGTAAAACCAACGCTCAAAATGTATCACCTAGTTTTTGCAATAAATTAAATTGATTTAGTATGTTTATATATTATTTTTGAGCAGACCCCGATATACGCGAATTTCGCTTAACGCGATTTTCTCTGGAACGTATCCCTCGCGTAAAGTGAGGTGTTGGCATTAAAAATTCAAACTGATGAAAACTATACTTTATCATTGCAGTGTAAATTAAGTGGTGCAAATTACGACGAAAAGTGCAGTAACTTTATAAAGACTTTTTCCGATAAAATAGCTAGCAATTGGATTGTTGAGAAAAGTTTTCGTGAAGGTGATCGATATGTATTTCGCAAAAGGTATTTATGCTAGCTTTCATCAAACAACAAAGTGGACAATAAACGAAAGGACATCTTCAATGCTAAGGGAAAGGCTGCATGTTCAAATAGAAATAAATTATGAACACTCCCACAGTTTACGCGTTGCTCAGGCTCGTCCCCACAATATTGCTTTCATTCAACATTAAAAATAATGAACCATGTGCCAAGAAACAGTAAAACATTATTTATATACTCTAAAAATCGGATTAAAAACTCTACATACGTTACTGATTAAACTATTTTTCATATCTTAAGCACTATTTCCAATTACTTCTAACGTATTCATAACCTTTCTTTAAGTTCAGTTTTACGTTGATGTACGGAATTAGGATAAACCTACTATATTACTTGTAAATCCTACTTCAATTCGTCAACACCGGAAACGTATTGAACTATTTCTACGTGTTTCCCGTCTGGAAATACCAACCCAGTCCGTCTCAACCCAAGGGAACGTACTCGTATTTTAAGTAGGGTTTCTATATACGCGTCCCAAACTAATCGAGCACTAATAGTTAAATTTTAACTGTTCACGTACAGATGAAAACGATAGCGTTAATCCAGCGGTACCCAACCAAAGGCCGGCATGCCCAAATACTATGTATCTCTCACGTCCATAATCCCCGAGGGGGTAGACAGAGAAACCACCTTCAATCACAGGCATTTCCCAATTTTCGCCGTAAGATTTGGTAGACAAACGTGATAGGTGGCGAGCCTTTCGACTATCCAAGCTGTTCTTGGGCTACTAGTACAACTAGTCGGTGGTCTTCTGACTTTCAACAGTATGAGAATTAAATTAAATAATTAAATAAAGTGTTTATTTTCTCAAAATACATAGCTTGTTTTATCATAATTTACAGTAGGTACAATTTACTTTTCTGATTGTTAGACCTGTAGATATCAGGAACGATAGCACACGTACTAGTTTCGTTACAATACTGTATGACAGATTCTAACGCCTTCCATCGGGATACAATGAATAAAAATAATTAGTGCCAGTAATCGTTAAGCCAAAACATAAAATTATGGTATGGGTATATAAGTATTTAACATAGAGTATATTCATATTTAATTACAAAGTTTTACCAACTCTAATATTAAATTAGTGTTAGTAAAACTTTGTAATTATCCTATCCTATCTATAATAATTTTATCTTCCTTATGTTGAATGCTAAGTACTTATCACTAACAATATTTTGCATGCATTCTTCTAAGTAAGTATATTTCTCATAAACTTTGCGGCCCGGGAAGTAAAAAGGTTGACAAGATAGGCATCATGCCTACACCATAAATACAGAAAACCTATCTTTCGCCATAACACAAGTTCTTTATCTGGTAATCTGGCACTAGAGCTTTATCTCCAAGTTTCGCGTAAAGCAGCTTATTAGTATGGAATCAGTAATTTGTAAGCACGTTTTAATGTGGAGGCTTCATTAAGCGGGAGAGATAACAAATAATGATATTTCCGTGGATTTCACCATAGAATTCATGCCAAGGAATTTTACATACATTATTTATATGGATAGATATTTTATAATGGTAAGATTAATAAAAGTAAAAGTAAATGTGCCGTGCTTACTAACTTAAAGTGCCAAAATCCTTCCTTGTGAATTGTGTAAGATTTTACAATTTAGTACCAGAGAAAATAAAAGAGCTAAATGACAAAAAAAATAAAAACACTGTTAAAAAATCTCTGTCTCGTAAAGTATATGTGCCAGACTTTATGACTGACAGAGATGCATGGCAACACTACTGACTATTTATTTGTTTGTGGTGCCAATGGCACGAAATGTTTTATTTTTTATTAATGCACGGAGAAAAAATGAACGATTATTTTCATTCATTTATAATTAATTTTAAGTTCTTAAATTGTTATATAGAACAGTGTACAAGCTGTACCAATTTGTTAAACATACTATTTCATTTCGTTTCATGTCGTGCCGGCCATAAAGAATAGCACCACCCCAACTCTTCCCGTGGGTGTCGTACGAGGCGACAATGGAAATTGGTGGATACTATTCTACACCTAGTAGACGGCGATAGTTTCGCCACCTATCACGTTTGTTCACCAAATCTTACGGCGAAAAGTGGTGACCTATAATGAAGGTGGTCGGGATTATGGACGTGAGAGATATATTATATATTAATAAAAGTAAATGTAAAAAAGTTCTGCTGTCCTTTATTTCCACATCATCGAACATCGAAGACAACCAAGGAATTCAATAATCCTATATAATAAAGCTTATGCTTTATTGTACAAGGGCTACTGGCTCGGGCGATTGAGTAGGCGAGTTTTTTTTTAATCGGCCGTAGTTGCATGATCGCTAGCCTCGTCTTTTTTTTCCTTTATTTAAATAAAACTAATTACATATCTTAAAGCATAATACTGACATAAGCCTTAGGGCTTGTGCACCAGTAAAGAATCGGTCGTACGTACCTATTTACTATTTCCAAAATTATTTAATATTTATTTATTTCTAAACCTTGGTATGGCGTTCAATTCGTGAGATAATAATTTCAAAACTATACTGATACTAATATTAACATCGATTTCGTTAAAGCCTCTGTTTAAATGATCTATTGAATATTTCCTTCACTTTAATTATGTACGTACCTAATCACTTGAGTACTTGGATTAGAAATTTCATAAGGTACTTAGCTAAAAAGCATTCGAAATTGAAAATAAATCAAAAGCTATATCTTTCTAATAAAGAGCCCTTCACAATTATTTTTGTTCACGCTCCTTTGCAATGATTCAAAACGAATTCATTAAAAGTCATATAATATTTGATCAGAAAGCAATAAGGAAAGTAAGTACCTACCGATCCTACATTTCTTAAAAACGAAACTCATTTGAATTTCCCGAGAGTATCCGAAAATAAATTAGCGGAAAACGGGCAAAAAAACTCATAGATATCAAATGGTTTGTTCTCGCCTTAATTCTTAAATATCAACATTCTGTTTGTGCCTCCTTAATTACATCACGCAATTAATGGAACGTCATTTGCAAGAGCGAGAAACGGTCTTTTATTGTAAAAAAGTTAATTTCCTTAATTTGGCCCTGTTCTCTTTCAGCTGTCAAGTTTACCGAGCGGCTATAATGAGAGAAAGATAAGTCGGATAATATGAAAGATCAGCCAGAAATCGCTTCCGGAATTCCGACTCTATATCCGATTCTGAATAAGAAGGGACCGAAACGCATTGGTACATCTTTGATAGACATGCCAATTATTAATAAGATAGCGAAATGTAAGATTTCTGTTTTCGTATAAAAATGGTGGTACGTAGGGGAAGGTAACACCGCATAGTTAAGGGAAAAAAAAAATAACTGTGGCAAATGTTTATTTTGGAACTAACGCTAAGACTAGTCTAACATTAAACACTCAATGACTGACGGTGAGGTAAATATTATTTCTTTTTATTAAAACATTAAGTTTAGAAACTAATCAACAATTACTAAAATTTAGAAAATCCGCTTTCACCCCTTGTATATGGATCAAACCAGATACCGCAATTCCAAAGGTGGGGTAAATATGAATAGCAATTTACTTGCAGAGCGACACACGCAAAACACTAGTTCTTGAGTAATACAGCCAGTACAAGCTTTGGAGCTTTGCTTTATTTTGAACAAAATGTGCATTCAAACAGTCGTCTGCAGACGTTTTGTAGCTATATTTCTCATCACAAACAAATCATTCTGCATCTTCCTTGTTAATCTCTTTTCTCTTTCTTTTTCTTTTGGGATTCTCTTTGGTCTATTTTGTTTTTTCGTTTCCTTTAAACGAAGGTATTAATATGATATCACCCCATTAGAAATAAACATATATATGTCGATCAATTTGTGTAACAAAAGCGTAAATATCTTATCAAATAGACGCTGCTGCGAAATATATTATTCACGTTTACATTGGTAATAGCTATTTTGATATTTGTTAAAATAAGTAAGTAATTACGCGTTTTTTTAATTTTCTCAAACGCCGACGCACTAAACAACACCAGACCGATCTCCATTTGTACGCGGGATAAGCACAATCTACAAATGCTTTCTAACCTACAGCGATAGGTTAGATAGCCTACAGCGATAGGTTAGATAACCTACAGCGATAACCTACATGTAATAAATTTCATAGTAATAAAAACAAACAAAAATCAGATAGCTTTAAAATGCTGTCTGTTTTTACCCACTATCCGATTTCCCCCCATGTTCCCCTTGTTTTAATAAACTTTAGTTGTTTTAATACTTTATAATTACTTCGTCACTCTAATGTTTAATCTACCTACTACATAAGTATGTAGGTACGAGTACCTATTTTAGGTAGCTTAATTATTTTTTTCAATATTTCACGAACATGGTAACGGCATGGAAGCATAATCATGAAATATTCATAAATTACATAAACTGGGGGTGTTCCGTAAATGTAAACTGTTGCGGCATATAACATGGGCTTATTACACCCGCTCTAGGAATGTACCCCCACATTTGTGAGGCAAATTACGTCGCCTCAGCGGAGTAAGGTCGTTAGGATTTATAAACATGATTCTTTTAACATACGAGTATCAGAGAAAATAACTTTAACTCCGGCCCCCATTTTTGTTCACTGATGTAATTTTGTATGAAAAAGGCGCGTTTATTAAAATTGTTCAGGACGGCATAATGAAAATAACTACCTTTTTTAACTGGGCAAAGGTCTTCCCCTCTCTCCTTCCAGTTTTCCCTATCCCGGGCCACAGATCGACGATACATTTTTTGATTATTATAATTATTTGGGGAAGAAGGACCCGCCTCTCACCCTCGGATTCTTCTTAGTTCTTCCCCAAATAACTATAATAATTAATAATGGATTTCCACATAGTAACGCCTGATGCGCCAAACGGTCACTTCCTGTGACCATACTCTCAACTATAGGATAGGAGAGAGCTCCTCATTCTCCTATTTAAAAACAAAGTAGACCTATAAGTATCATCTCATAAATCTACACCGATTGGTGGTGAATACATCCCAGCTATTCGCTAAACGTATTGATCGTGGGATCTATTCGAGTCGTACAGTGCATGCCTTGCACACAATCCGAGTCTTCCCTAGGGCTTGCACACATCTGGATGAAACAATCCCGGCCTTCTGGACATTAACCTATCGGAGGCAATAAAGGGTTCAAATCCTGAATGCCTGTATTGTCAATAAAATGGAACATCTTTAATTCTATATGGGTTGAAGGGCCGGAGTCTGATTCGGAAACAGTGAAGCCATTGGCTATTTTAATACCACGTCTAGTGCCGGATATAATCGCAAAGACTCTATCCGTGAATTGCAAGAAACGTCTCGTTAAGTCTCGTGTCATCTCAACTAGAGCTATCGTGTAGAAAGGCATGCAGCATATGTATATTTTAATGAAGACTTACTTTTAAGGACGTTTCGTGCAACTGTTAGTATAGTCATTCATATTTAACGCGAATAAATTCTATTTCTAAAACTTTTCCCACACAAACTATTTAATATTATATACAAATATTCTGGCAAAAGTAAATGGGGCGGTACAGAAAATGTGACGCTAAACAATTCTCAGGAAAAAAATAAAGGGAAAGGGAAGAGCGTGCCGACAAAAGTCAAACCATAGATAAGAAAAGAATTTTACTATCGTCACATTTTACTCTATGAGAAGAAAATGTGTATATTGTTTTAGACATGTATTTGATTCATATAGTATGTATTTGATAAATTAAAGAATTCATATTTCAAAACTTCAAACAAACAAATATCAAGTTACTAAATTGAAATTGAAGAGATCGGTCGATCATTTTAATAAGTATCGTTATTCTGTTATTCTATTACATTTTCATCAAATTATTAATGTACTAATACTACTGCAGTAGTCAATTATAATAAAGATAAGATATAGTTATTACTAATACAACTAACTTATTATACCTAAGCTATTTCACTGAATATATATTATGTTGTATAATGTAAAAGCTATATATATATATACAAAGCCTCTTATCTTTCTCAAACCTTATTGATTGTAGAGGAGGGACTAATTGAATCGTCTGTCCTTGAGAAGGTCCCTAGGGTTCGCAGACATCTGTGAGCAAAATGATCCAGGCTTCTGGACAGACTTTGCGGTCACGCTATTGCCGGATTCGATAAAGAAGGCTGGCTGGATTGGGTCTGACCATTGGAACACTAACTCCAGACGACCGAATTCGTATTTGTTATTAATGTAATGGAACTCAGTTGGGTAATGGGTTTTTCTTTCAGAAATTGTTTAGTGGAAAACAGGACAATACGCGTAGTAGTTAATGTATTACAATAACAAAAAAAAACCAAGAATAGGAAAATAATCGTAAAGTGGGCGAATAGGTTGAACCTCAGCACAGATGCTGGTTTTCAGTCAATTTTGGTTGGCACGTAACTACAGCTACTTGTGAAGAGCTCTCTGTTCTCCACTGGAAGGTAGGTAGTATAACAAAATATTCGTGTTATTGATAGTCATATCTTTAAAAAAAACCGAAGGCGTACGAAATCCACCAATCAACACTGAACCCACTCGTGCAAAAGAATTATTATTCCCCAACAGTGGGAACGTGAATTGACTGGTGACGAAAACGAAGGATTTTGAAATTCACGACGCTAGTAGATCAATTTCTGTGCTTAGAACGAAACGGAACCCTGTCGATATGGACAATTCCCGATACCGATATGGGAAAAATTCGCGGTGTGATATTTGATAGTGAAATGAAAACCGGCGAGACGTTCCTATTTCCAGCACTCCCGCGGTCCTTCGAATATTGCGTTCAGAAACGTTCGTTCAAGCACTTGCAGGTTGGACGATAAAGGCACTTCAAGAAGAATTCTATTCAACGCATTCCACTTCCGAACGAAAGTCCCCACTATTGTGTTCGCCAGACTATGAATATTTCTGCCAATCCCTGTTCTTGTGTCTGAAAATGTGTTTTGCTAACTTTGTTATTGAACAAAGTGTTTACTTAGTAAGTATCATAAATAATATGATTTGTTTGTTTCGATGTGCTTTGGAAAGTTGATTCAGAGTTTCCTACAAATGTAAAGCTCGCATTTAATCTGTAATTAATCTATTATTATTATTATTTAACACTTTAAACACAAAAATAATACATGAGGCGAGCTTAATGCTATGCGGCATTTTCTACCAGCTAACCATTGGGTCATACAGATATTGTAAGGCAGGTGCATATAAATTAAATATAAAAGAGTTACTATTAATTATTATTTTAATTGTACTATACTATAAAATACCTACTCGTATAATACAAAAAATAGACTTACACCTAATTTCCCGTTAGGTAAGTTGGTATACAACTATACTACTAAATGCATCATAAACCAAAACAATCCAGTCGGTACTAATATCTAGTAGTGCAAACTGGAATCATAAATAAGTTTTAGCAAGTTTTAGGGAAGCAGAAAGTTAATTACATGCCAGCCTGTGCTCCATGGTTTGACTGTGTCAGCCTCGGTAGGGAGCTACTTGTCTTGGCTTTTAGATTACGCTCGGGTCACATTCCATTAAATAAATTTTTGCATTT
Organism: Hofmannophila pseudospretella; assembly: GCA_947369225.1. NCBI lineage: Eukaryota > Metazoa > Arthropoda > Insecta > Lepidoptera > Oecophoridae > Hofmannophila > Hofmannophila pseudospretella. Next base: position 5,385,285 of record OX376324.1, read on the forward strand.
GGTGGGAAGAGCTGCATCACAGTTTTGTATCAAATGCAACAAAATAGAAGACCTCACTCAACTCCTAATGGAGTGTGACCTGCTGAAAATTGATAGGAAGAAATTTGGCCTCAATAGGCTCCAAAATGGGAGGTTCAATGTTATTTTGAGTCAGCCCTTATCTGATAATATGAAACACTTACTATTGATTGGTAATCTGACTCTGAGGCTGACTCTAATAATACTTGAGCTTCCCTTCCCTTTTCTTAGTGATCCTAACGAGGCTGACATGGTCACCTTGTCGTGTACCAAAGCCTCTAAACTGAGTTTAAAAAAGTTTTAGGGAAGCAGAAAGTTAAACCTGAATAGCTCGATATAAGAACGATTCTTGCATAAGTAACGAGATCCTTTCGTCCCGAATCACTTAAACGAGGCATATTGTCAACACAACATTGAACCAAGCCGCCGAAGCTTCGCTATTACCGAATAAAATTTCATAGAAAGCTTCGCAAACAAAGCCTGATGGAGCAGGCCATTAGGCTCATGCATAAATTGTTAGTTCAGTCTCCGGCCCCCACGCGAACTGCCTCCTGGTGTAGGTAGTTGTGTCATCATATTTGCTCAGATTTTTTACGCTCGATTTCATGTCAAGATGCCGAATTCTAAATGTTTACGGTGGCTAGTTTCACATCACGGTAAGATAAATATGATTTTTTTAATACGATTAGGTCAGAGTTATGTGTATTCGTATCGTCGTACGAAGCCGACAGAAGATTTCAGCTGGGTTGGGCAGCATTTCGGGAGTTATTAAGTTATTAAGAAGTATCGCCTAAAGATAAGAGTCTTTAACCAGTGCATCGTACCAGTAATGACCTACGGAGCCGAAACGTGGACACTAACGGTGCGGCTGGTTCACAAATTGAAAGTCGCTCAGCGTGCTATGGAAAGAGCTATGCTCAGAGTATCTCTGCTGGATCGAATCCGCAATGACGAGATCGAGATCGGAGACCGGCATAGAACAAAAGTTATCGACATAGCTCAAAAGATTAGCATGCTGAAAAGGCAGTGGGCCGGGCACATCTGTCGCAGAACCGACAACCGCTAGGGTAGACGAGTTATGGAATGGAGACCGCGTTTGAGCAAACGTAGTGTGGGACGCCCCCCTGCTAGATCTGCGCAAGGTGGCTTGCAGCGACTGGATGAGAAGAGCCGAAGATCGGGCTCAATGGCGCGCCCTGGGAGAGGCCTATGTCCAGCAGTGGACTAGAGTAGGCTGCTGATTACTGATATGCTGATGTATGTATGTACTCGAAAACACTCAATTTATATGACGCTGGAAAATAAATTTTGTATTCGATAGCAGTATGGCCAATTTGTAAGGGGACATCTTTATTTATTTACAACTTAAAATTATTTATAATACAATTACAGAAGGAAGACTTACAAAAGTGTGCTATGCCTAGTTTAAGTGATTCGGGACGAAAGGATCTTTCAGAAGCAAACTGCAAAGTGCATACAAAGCGTAAATATTTAAAAAAATGATGAGATACATTTACTTCGGTCTTCAATAAAAACTAAAATCATCAATCACTAAAGATATGTGAACGGTATCCCATTCGAATCGCGACAACACAATGTATACAATTCTAAAACAATAGAATACAAACGACACTTTTAATCTCCCGTCATCCATTAAGCCCTTCGCCCTTTCACGTGAAACCTGAGAACATACGCGCATACGAACGATATGGACATACAAATAAGTCTCTACCTTACTGCGATAATTTTTTTTTCATGAACTTTATCACTTCATTGACAAACCTCTACGCAACGTCTATAAAAAAATTAAGAATCGCTCATTCACTGATGGTGAAAAGTTCTTAAGTAAATATACATATTTATTCAATGGGTGAGATACAAAAAAGTATGTACCTAATCAGACAACTCGCAACTTTTTTTTGAAGTTCTATTAAGTATTCTTGTAAGATAATACTGTGGATAACACATCACAATATACCCTTTAGTACCTTGTCGCTTTAACTTATTCGAACACATTTCATACGAATGTCAAGGAATCATAACAAAAACTTTTTGCGACAGGGTTCCACGGGGTATAGCTTGATGTGTCTCCCACTGTACTTTAATTACACATATGTTGTACCTAATATTAGATGTTGGTAGAGTTTTAAAAACCTGCAAAAACCTTCGAAGTTATTCAAAGGTAAAATTACTAATCGATATGTTCGTGACCTAAATAGTAAATAGTAGCTAACAGTAAATTCTAAGTTACCTACATTGTAAGCAAGAATAATAGTTAGTAAAATGCTAATTCCACAGACTACTATATGCACAACTAAGTCTAAAGAAAAACGTTTACAAAAGTATTACCTATTACATGTATAGGAAGTTATCCATACCTAACATTAGTTTAGCATTAGTTTGCATTAGTCATCAGCATGATTGCATGTTATGTAGAGCTATCCTAGAGTGGTATTAATATAGGACCTCCAGCCGAGGGTACATTTAACAGACTGGCATGTAACGACCCTAAATCACAGTGCCCATTGGCCACCGGCCATGGAGAAACGACAGGGTGGCCATATCTAAGGCTTTGGACATTTCAAGAATTGGACGTTTTAAATCCCGGACGAATCCAAAATTTATTGTAAGTACTTAAGTATCTAATAAATTGTACCAAATTAGTGTGCCAGGTTTTTTAATTATAAGATTAATCCATGTTATTTTTTGTGTAATTTACACATACTTACCCTTGATGGGTAAAATTGTACATAACCATTAATCACCTAATTGGTCAACTGTATACAAGTGTTCCTTTGGTTATGCATTAACTTCGACACTGTACTCAGAACCTGGAAGTAGTCATTTTCCAAATAGACACATTCATTAATTTTACTAAAAAAAAATATTTTTTTCATACAAAAATAAAAAATAAATTACATGCCATACTCTTTATCCGAGCTGGCAACGTCGCATTTTGATTAATTTAAACTTGACAATCATGACATAAGATAATCATGACATGTGCAAACGAAAGGCAAATAGTTTGTTATTGTTTTGTTTCAGGTTTTCTTACGGGTATAAATAAAAGCCCTTACTCATTGTGTAACTCAATTAAAATTAGTAAAATAAATAGCAAGTATTTCGAAAACGAAGCGTTTTTGAGGATCACTTCCATTGTCAAACATATTATGTAAAAGCTATAGAAGTGTTTCGTCCTCGGGAACACCTTTTCTTAATTTACTTACACTATATATTATACACCTACATATGAAAATACTAAAATACCTAATACAGTGCCCAGTAATACAATGCCCTTTTACAGCAGCTATATTAATTTTATTATTTATTAATTTAGATAAATGACAAAGCCTTTAAAGACTTTACAGCTGCTACAATCTTAATTTTTTAGCCAAATTTTTATATATAGATCGGCTGGTCTGTTCGCTCCAGTCCAGTTATGTTTATAGTTAACATGAATTGTGTTTTGAATTTTAAAGTTATTGTAAAAACATGACGTAACCAAGAGTTTCTGGTGTCCAGATGGTTTTTAATAAATGAGTATGAGTATGAGTATAATACCAGAGCTAATACGTAGCTAGGATTTACGAGTACCGACGAGTACCTTTAAGGCTGTTAACAATTTGTCAAACAAGCGTACCAACCCGTGGGCGTGGGTTCGAATCCCACTTCTGATTTGTGGTCCAATTTCAATGAAACACTGCCTTTGATAAAAAATATTTTAATGAATCTCGAATATTACAACAACAGCAGACCATCATACATGATTTAGATATGTTTACCTTTGACTACATAATTATTTTATTATAATTATAACTGTTTCGGTCATTGCTGTGTGTGAAATAAACGTATTACTTACTTACTTATATAGTACCATATATATGTATGTAAGTATGTATTTTAGTACCTCACATACACACTAATAACCTCATTCATACAAACAAACACATTCATACATCACAACACGCACACACTGTTGCTTTCTTCGTCCGTGCAGTCACTGAGGGGCCAGCTGAAAATCAGCGCTGTGGCTTGCCTGAGCATTATGCTGAGCTGGTGTACCCTTTTTGGCACTGCACCACACCAGATGTTCTGTACTGCATGTATTAAACTTTGTATACTTCTGTATTCTGGTGTTTACAGCGCTAAATAAACGATTTCAATTTCAATATAGTACATTATTTTGAAAAATAGACAAATATACGTCCAAACTTCATCATGACCCAGCGACGAATGAATCAACGCTACGAGTAACAGCTCCCGTCAGTACGAAAACAAGTTATTTAGTTGATAAAGCATCGGTGGCCTAGTGGCTAGGATACCGTGCTCCAATGTGGGAGGTCCGGGTTCGAAACCGTGCAGTGCCATGTACCAATGAGTTTTTCGTATTTTTCGAAGACTTACGTACATTTACCGACTGCTCTGACGGTGAAGGAAAACATAGTGAGGAAACCTGCACACTGAGATGACCAGTATGTAAAATGGGGTAGGCACAAAAGATCCTCAAAGGTCGAAGTGCCTCTGGGATTATTCCCGGCTCCCTATCATAAGATAAGATAAGATATTTAGTTGATGACGTATTCTTGTACTCGAAACCGTAACTGTTTTGTCTGGTGAAGTATGAGACATTATCATATGCCATGAATACATTTTATAATACAACTACCTAGCATTTACCGATGGATCCTTATTGCACTGACTCTCTTCTCCCCGATCCCTCCCTCCCCAGCGACGTCCTAAGCCGAGGTCCGTACCCACCTGGGTGCCCTTAGGCAGTCGCTTCTTATAGTAGTTTTTAAGTCCTCCTCCAGGCTGGAGCGCACTTAGCGCTCGCCCCAAAAACCCCGGTGAAGCTGTAAAGGTCATTAGGACCAGCAGCAATTGTCAGTTCAAAAAAAAATGCACTGGCTCTATACTTACCTATGAGTGTCCAAATCAAATAGCTTACAGTTTGTTGCAAAATCAGTAAAATATAAACGACATTTTTGAACTAATTTGAGTGCCCAACGTCTTCAGCGTTTACCTTTCTACGTTTGCGTTTCTACGTTTTCATTAGCGTTTTTTTTAAATGTGGGTATATTTACCGGCTGTTCTGACGGTGAAGGAAAACATCGTCAGGAAACCTGCACACTGAGATAACCAGTGTGTGAAATGGGGAAGGCAATGGGAAACCACCCCATTAAATCTGCCACGAGAGTCGTTCTATGTGATTAATTCCTTAGCATGATCACGACCCTCAGCAGTGGAACGACTTAGAAGAAGGTATCTACATCCATAGAAACCTATACCTAGATTAAATGTAGTGCGTGAGCTTTTAGTTAAACATTCGGATCTTGAAAGCTTCGGTGTGCTTCGGTTATTGTTAACGATACGCGAATGTACTACGACTGTAGTAAGAGAGAGACAGAGGCCGATTTTACCCGATACCCGAATGTTTTTCTTAGAGCTCACGCACTGTATATATACAGTAGATACAAATCAAATCAGAATGTTTTTATTGTAAGTAAGTACCTTATAGTACATTTTTACAACATCGTTTTTATTACTCTACCACCGCTTCGTAGGGTGCTATAGCTGAAAGGAAAGAAGCGGCGTAAGACGTAAGTACAAGCGACCGTGATGGTAAAATGATGAAATTAAAAAGGTAATAAATTAATGGACACGAATCAGGATGTAGCAGACTTAATTATAACCTACTACCCACCAAACCTAATTTGAAATAAATTATGAAATCCCACGTGACGCGTGTGACACGATATAGTTTTTTTTTTCATCACGAAATTACCTACATACTCATACGAAATACCAACGTATAATTTAGTGAGCCCATCGATGTACCAGCCGATTAATTATACATAGGTTAGGTACTTACATTCTAATAGAGCGTCGGTGGCACAGTGGCTAGCTAGGACTCCGAATTCCCATGCGGGAGGCAGGATTCGAAACTATGCAGTGCCGTGTGAGTTTTTCGTATTTTTCGAAGACTTACGTACATTTACCGACTGCTCTAACGGTGAAGGAAAACATCGTGAGGAAACCTGCACACCTCAATGACCAGTGTGTAAAATGGGGTAGGCACAAAAGACTCTCAAGGGTCAAAGTGCCGCTGGGTTATTCCCGGCCCCTTATCATAAGATAAGATACACTCTAGTAGGTTATTTGAATAAAAATTACTCTATAATTAATGAAATTTCATATTACGGATTACTCACTCGTAAGTGCTCAGACCAGATTCGACTTATTTCGAAAGCCAAAATTAAAATGTCCCATTATTATACATACATAATAGAATTAATATAGAAATATAAAGGACAAAATGTAAAAAACACGTCAGGCATTCCAACTCCTCAAGGTTAGCAGAGCATCGAAAATCCTATAATAACATTATTATATTTTATTTATACTTATTATTTATTGTACTCCAAACCTTACCCACCATAAAGTAGTCTAAACTCTCCTTAATCAAAGGTTGAGATCCCGCCTTTGTATATATTTTTATGTTTTTTTAATTTCTGTGTATATATTTTTTTGTACAATAAAGAGACTACAAACAAACAAACATTATAGGCGACTATGGTCACTTGCCATCAGGTGGCCGTATGGTATGCACCTCTACTCTCCTTATAAGTACAATAAAAAAAAAACATCTCTACGGTTTAGATAAAATAATTTGCATAGACTATATTTTACGACTGACTCTTCATTAGCATTATCAATTATTGAAATAGAGTCAGTACTATTATATATTTTGGATTTACATATTTAATTCATGATGAAACAACATTTTTTGTAAATGAACCTAAAGCAGAGATCGTAAAGTTAAAAGTTGACTACGTACATAAATGCATCGTTAAGATGGGCGCTCCAGTCACCCACGCGATGTCCGAGCTCGCAAGAACTTAATTAGTCGCGTCCAAAGTATATTCGAAGAGTAGAGCAACTTCTCTGGAGATGCATAGTTGGAGCATAAAAAAATAAAATTAAAAAAATTAAAATCTCTTAATTTACATTGTCACATTAAAATTATTCAAAAACGTTGGCCTCAACACTAGGCGACAGCTTGTATCGCGGAGGTCGGTTCAAAAGTTTTCCTTAGCTATATCAATTATTATATATAAACAAGTATGTAAGATATATGTAATTTAAATTATCATTATTTTTTATTTTATTATTTAAATTTTACATGAATTTAATTTAATTAGACAGTTATTGCTAGTATTTTTGTCAGAATATTAGAATAACGTTAAATAGGATGCTGGATATGATAATTCATCTATTTCAAAGTCAGTCATATTTTTTTATTGTAAGTACCTTAGAGTACATTTTTACAAAGTCATCTTTTTTTTACCCCTCGGGGGCGTTAACTCTGCCACCGTTTGTACGGTGCTATTGCTGAAATCAAAGAACCGGTGCAGAAACAATAAAAAGAGAAGCCTATGTATCATTTTCACGACCGACTCGTCGTTACGCATAGAAAACAACCTATTTTTAATGTGATTAAAAATCATAGATAATATGACATGATATGACTTGCATTTAACACAAAAAACCGTACAGTGCAACCAATTCTTGTTACTCCCATAACATGCATAACATTAATAACGATGATTCACATTTCGTTTCAATTATTTACATTATTTATTATGCAGGCTCTATTAAACCTATTTAGCTAAGAGGGCGATCTGCGCGTAAATAAAAAATATCGTGAAAGTTCGATTGTTGATTTCTTCATTTCTATAATTATTCTGCAAAAAGTAATTTTATGCAAACATTCATATTGACTATCCGATAAGGAATACAAACTTTCATTTCTTAATATTATTTCATTTTGATTTTATGGCGGGAGAATTTCACGATTTTTCACGCGTAAACCATCTTAATTCCTTGCTCTACCTCACCTCGTACACACTCATAAAACTACCCGTGGACTGCTAATAAAATAAACTGATATTTTGCAAAAATAGCCGGGAGAAATGAAACAAAGTATTTAATTAGTGACAACGTATATTGACTGTAGCGAGCAAAGAACGGTACAGGGATGGATGACAGCAGACGTCAAGTAATAAAAAAAAACAGTGTTGCTTGTTATTTAATATGTTTTTACTGTTATTTAATCTCTCTGTTCTTTTCACTGTAATCTTACCGCACAAATAAACTATTCTTATTCTTTTTCTTATTTACAATAACTGCCTCTACCCAGTGAAATAACACTGTGCCATCTCAACGCGTCTCGAAATGTAATTTATTGTCCGATACACAATTCAACTGATTGTATGCATACCTCCTATGTCGACAACTTTCAACACAAGACAAATGTGCGCGACACACAAACTCAAGAGGAAATAATTAACATTCGATGGTATCCTTACCTACTTATACTGTATATTATATACAAGTAGCTGTTGATAATCTCTTGTAATTGCCTGTCGTTTGTTTTTATTTGATTGAATCATTTAGGAACTGTGTTCTTAGGTCACTGATTTTTTTAATACATATTCAACGAAATATTATATCCTAGAAATGTAAAAGACGCATCCTGTGCAGGTCGCTTCTTTTTTACTATTAATAAACGTTATTTTACAACGGTGGTAACGCTAATGTTCTTACTAAACCCCATATTTAAAACGGCGTATGCTGCGGATGCGGATGTAACCATAATTAAGCGCCTCTCAGAATTAATAAACACTCGCAAACTAATTATATTCTTCACAGGAGTATGGCCAAGGACTAACTGACAAAAAAGTACAAAGAATCAGAACAATCGAATAATTCAATATATTCAAAAGAATAGTTAGCAAAGAGAGATCGGGGTATAGTAGTAACTACACACGTGTATACAGCAAAATATTATACCCTAGAAATGTATAGACGCACGCGAGTGGCGCCACAAAATGTGTACTCAGGTGGGCGGGGCTTAAAACGGTGTGCGAGCGGCGAGGCAATCGCGCCTAGAGACCTGTGCATCACGATCCTATGTAAGAGGTACGTAGACGATATTCGCCTTTGTGACATCGCCGTAAGATCTATTTTTGTTCAAATATTAATTCGGGTTTAATTGTGTGAGAAATGTGTTGCATTATTTTCAATTCGCACACAGTTTTTATTTTACGGGAATTTTGTTGGAAGTTACTCGTCTAGGGTATAAAATGTCGCTGTACGTAATTACTTAATTATACTGTATGTAATTTTAACAAGATTTTTTTATAACGAAATAATTAGAATTCGAATTTAAGAAACTTTACTTTTTGATCGTCGATTAAATATAAGCTGTTTTATACAGAACTAAAGTTTTGTATTGTTTGTTTGTTTATATTAGTGGCCAACCTATTGTCAGAGTTATTCAGGCTTCCCGTAGGCCTCTGACATGCTGTCGAACGACAATAACCGGGACCGACTGTTTAACGTCCTATCCGAGGTACGGAGGGCCACTACGGTCACCCATCCTGTTTCCGATCTCGCCCAACGTGACTTACCTTGCACGTTCACTATGTTCGCAGCTAGGCTATGTATTAGCCCCTTTGACTTTATATAAGTACCTATTTGTATGTATGTTTCATACAACATTAATGTGTACGACTATAAAGAATGTATGTAAGTGGATAAAGAAATGTTTCAAGGCGATCAGTAAACCTTCATTATAGTTCCCAGAATTCCAAATTACTCTGAAGTAGATAAGTACCATTGAATATAACTTAATATTCATTTATTTATTTGTATGGCAGTTGGAATTATACACAATAACAGTAGGTACTGCGACATTTCACAACCAAATACTCATATACAAGTACTAATTATAAACTTAAAATAGAGAAAAGATTTTTTTTTCCTGATGCACAAATGGTCTTCTAATACACACACACACACACACACACACACACACACACACACACACACACACACACACACACACACAGACACACACACACACACACACACACACACACACACACACACACACACACACACACACACATTACAAATTAAGATACATTAAATTAGATTAGATTAGATTAAAGCTTGGTAAAACAATTAAATTAACTTAAATGAAATTTATAATAATAATTTATAATAATATTAGTAGAACAACACAAAACATAAATATTTCTCTATATTGTCGTCAAGTAATTGGCACATGATAACTGGCCCATTTCCGATGTAGTGGGTTAGGAACCCATTCTCTGATCGCCGTGATGATGAGGTTGACCGAGCGTATGATCCGCTCGCGGAGCCCCGCCGTTCGCTGCCGGAGCAGCGCCTGCCAGACGGGCGCGCGGCCCTCCATGAACATCTCGCTGGCGCTGCACCACCTGGGCAGCCGGGACATGGCGCGCCACGCGTCGTTGTACTGCACTCGCATGCTGTGCATGGTGGCCGCGGTGTAGTTGCACCACAGGTCGGCTGTGTACACACTGGTGCAATAGGACAGGAACAGCTGTCTCTTTACCTCTGCGCTGCATCGTCCGAATCGTCTGGCGAGCATGTTGGCCCTCACTGAAATGGCTCTTCTTTGTCGCTCAATGTCCATGTTGTCGGAAAGCGAGCTCATTATAATATGCCCTAGATATTTTGTCTCATTCACTTTACAATGTCTTTATAAAATATAAGTTACTTAGATATTTGAATTTAGACTTTATTAATAGCCAGGTCAGGGATTAATTAATTAATACTATTTATGTCTAACAAAAAATAATATAGCTACAAGGAAGTCAGATTCGGAATAAATCCATTCCAGAAATTCAAAGGAACACTTGTACTCTACCTACACGTTTCTACCTATTTACTGAAGAAAATGGTATTATTATTTCCGTATAATCATTTTCATCCCTATAGGAACAATTAATTAGAGATTAGAACAATGTTATCGTGTTTCCGTATGGAAACACGAGCAAAAAATCAGCCCGAATTATTAGGAGCGAGCACAAAGCGTTCTGCCGCCGTTTAATTATGTCGGTAGGAATATGTTAGGAATATTTTCTGCATGTACGAGTAGGTTCATATTATTTAACATAACTCCATTACACGGAAGGATACTTTATATTTTATGTAGGTGTAGGTTTAGGTATTGATCGAGACAAATCTGTAAGATACCACTGCAATTAGCTCTCCGTTATAATATAAGTGTCATTCATCTCTATCTAGAGCTATAGCGTAGAAAGGGATAGCGTTTATTTTAATGAACATTTAACTTTATGGTTTCGTGGAAAATATGGTGCTTCCAAAAGGAAGGAAATGGAAGGAAGGAATTTGTTTGTAAAAACAGTCGGCATCTCATAGCATCAGCGCCTTGAAAAGGGCCTTTTGATAGCTCAGTTGGTTAGAGCACTGCCACAGAACGCAAAAAATATTTCAATCGCTTTTTCTAATTTATTTTAGAGCGTAAGTACAAGAACGAAAGAAGTGAATAGCAATAGCAAGCTCTATACTTTAGCAACAGTAGCGGCAGAAGAAGGAAGTCTAGAAGCAGTTCCATCTACAGTGGAAGGCATGTAATATGATCTCGTATGTAACATAGTACTGATAGTACTTATATTTGGATATTAATCAGTGATTAAGAACATTGATAGATCGAGAGGTATAAGTCCTCACTTCACAAACCCCGTGCATCGCGACGCGAACTGCCTGAGTGATCAATCTAAACGAGCTCGCTCCGGGACTGGGATCACCTTCGCATCCCGCGCAGATCACTATCTTTATTACTAATGAACGTTATTTACACTAGGGTTGTACCGTAGGCATGTCTTTTTTAACTCCCTCCGCATTTGCAGCTGCGGATGCGGATGTCATTATCATCATAATTACATAGGCAGTATAAGTACCTTCTTTAGAAAAACGTGCACTAAACCGGATTACTGAGCTCTCACAGAGATTAAGAATCACCTCGCATGGCGTCCTCGTGCAGGTCGCTTCTTTTTACTATTAATGAACGTTATTTTACACTAGGGTGGTAGCGCATGTTCTTTCTAAACCCCATATATAAAACGGCGTATGCTGCGGTTGCGGATGTAACCATAATCAATCGCCTCTCAGAATTAATAAACACTCGCAAACTAATTATATTCTGGACCGGAGTATGGCCAAGGACCAACTGACAAATAGGTACAAAGAATCAGAACAATCGAATATTACGAGTAAATATATTCAAAAGAATAGCTAGCAAAGAGAGATCGGGGTATAGTAGTAACTACACACGTGTATACAGCGAAATATTATACCCTAGAAATGTAATAGATGTGTACTCAGGTGGGCGGGGCTTAAAACGGTGTGCGAGCGCCGAGTCAATCGCGCCTTGCGTTTGACGTAAAATTTTGAAATCGATCTGCGCATCAAACGATCCTATGTAAGAGTTACGTAGACGATATTCGCCTTTGTGACATCGCCGTAAGATCTATTTTTGTTTAAATATTAATTTGAGTTTCATTGTGTGAGAAATATGTTGCATTATTTTCAATTCGCACACGGCGCGCGGCGGCGTGAGGTTTGGTATCATCTTTTACGGGATTTTTTTTTGAAGTTATCCTCCGCATTTATATCATCCGCATCTTCATCCTTAAATGTTAAAGTAAATATTCTGTACGACCCTAATTCAGTTACACCCAGCATTAAGTTGTTACGAGCCCCAGCCCAGCCCCTGATAACTAATATTTAAACCGCGGTACTTACACCTATTATAAGACTTGTATACGACCGTACCTCTCCATTTTAAAACAGGTTTATTTTTAATAGCTTATTTAACTCTGTTCGTAATAACTTAATTATTTCACTTAAACGATCGGCAATTTAATGCATCTTTAATTTTTATAATAACCTTTTATAGTGAAGTTTCTTGGATATGGAGAGATTGGGCAACGTTTTAAATTGGTATCTACCTACCGCTTCATTTATTTTTATGGTGATCGCTATTATTTACTGATCTTACCTCTTATCTTACAACACAACAGGCACACACTGTTGCTTCATTCGTCCCTGCAGTCACTGAGGGGCCAGCTGAAAATCAGCGCTGTGGCTTGCCTCAGAATTATGCTGAGCTGGTGTACCCTTTTTGGCACTGAACCACACCGGATGTTTTGTGCTGCATGTATTAATCTTTGTATACTTCTGTATTGTGTTCTATATTCTGGTGTTTACAGTGCTAAATAAACGTTTTCAATTTCAAAGAAAAACCTACTGACGTAGTACTTTACCTACAAAAATTGTTAAAGTTTTTATATCAAACATATTAAAACCTGTCTGAAAAAAAATACCGAACAGCGGCCGCCGCTGTTTTGACATTTCCACAATCATTAACTCTCGATTATCTCAATCAGACAAAAATAAATAATGACATCATGTTGAATAACCGCTACAAAACGGCCATAACAGAAAGGTCTCATTGAATTTCAAATAACGTACGGCCCTATAAAAACAACTAGCCATTGTTTTTGAGCGTTCAATTGGACCTGTACAACGCCTACGTCATCGTCATCATTGAGATCAAGTTAAACAAGGCTCCAGAATTGGAGGAAAGAAGATGGCGCTCGCGCTTATGTGGCACCAGTGTTTTACTTTATGGCTAAAAATAAGTATAGTAAATTTTTTCTCAAGTTAAGGATAAGTACATACTTACTATATAACATACAATACAATACAAATATACTTTATTGCACACACGGGACAAAAACAAAACATAAAACATAAAGAGAGGTACAAAACAATGTGCAGAAGGCGGCCTTATTGCTTTAAGCAACATAACATAGTCAGTATAAAATACAATGACAAGGTAGTTATTTAAATGTCACGCTGGGTGCAATCAGACATAATTTGTTCCCTTATCTGCGAATTAATTAATTTAAGCCTATCACTATTTAAAATAAGTATAAATTTAAAAAAATATTAACCTAAATTATTGCAACTTTTAAAATATTATTTTTTTCTCAAAAACTGGCCTTGTATTTGATGTATCATTCAATAAGTAGTATGTCGATAAAAAAAATGATTTTTTTATTGCCCATATAAAATAATTGATAAACAGATACTAGTTAGTAGGTAGGTACAGCAACAAATGGGTACTTATAATTTTAAAAGGTATTCAAATAAAGACTCCGATCCCTTTTAGATTCGACCCTACTTTCTTTACAGGCTGTATTCCTTTGGACTAAAGCCGCATTCTATACCGCCAATCACTTAACCACTTCTTCATAAATCTGGGAAGTTGGCTTCGTAGTAAATTGGCTGCCTACATCGCTAATCGCGTAGTGTTCAGCCGAGCGTCGCCTGTAAACGGGATTACCTACGTGAACACATTTTATCGCTTCATATATTGTACCTGAACACATCCTGAACACGATATTTGGGGAGCTAACCGTGCGAAAAAGTCGGATATTGATTTACCTATGTGATGTTTTCTTATGTGTTTAATACAGGAGCATCAAAATCTTTATTTGTCTAAAAAGTTTCCCGTACTGCTTTATGCTTGGGCACGGAAATTCGAATATTATTTATGACTATTTATGGCTTTGCGCTAACTCGAGCTAAATTTTTTGTGTGCTAACTACACCATTACAATATAAGTACTCATTTGAAGAAAATAGAAAAACAATCCATCAATAAAATCGATACGGTTGCGAATATTTATGTCTCGTAACATCTATTATAACTACTAAAAAAAGTAAAATGTTTATGACACGTATGACAGAATGGGTTATTTCAATTCTCTCACTGGCAATTAATTTGAGGAAAATATATCTCGTTCCGATTTCAAAATAAACAAATCGCAACGGAAGAACGCAAATCCAATTTAAGAAGCAAACATCTAATTTTCCTTTATATTGGCATAAAAATGATTGCGGTGGTGGCATTTATTCAGACAGCAATGGTGTCTATTCGTTAGTTTTTCGCACGAATTCGCTCCTCTAGAAAATAATTAAGTAGGTAGAAACAGTAATTATTACTTACGTACAGTTCCTATTTAATTACTAAGTAAGTAATTCCGGCTAAGACGATATCCCGACTTTACTAATCCCGAACAAATAAAATGGATACACACTTACCCATGTGTTTTCTAGGTTTCCATCTTGTACATTAATTTGGAGAGACAGTAATAAAAGCTAGACCGTCTTTATTTTCCTACGTAAGGGCTGGTTAATACCTTTTCAAGTGGACAGTAGGACAGTTAACAGTGGACAGTAGGACAGTGGCAAGGACAGTAGGACCACTGTCCTACTGTCTTACTGTCCTTGCCACTGCACAGTGGCAAGGGCAGTGGCGAGTGCCTGGCCAGGGACTAAAAGTCAAACAAAATTTGGATCCACTGGTAAGGCAACTTGCAAGGCAGCTTGACTCGCCACTGTCCTATCGGTTTACAATACTGTCCTCGCCACTCGACTAACGCACTGTCTTTGCCACATATACATTGAGATTGCCTGTCAATACCAAAATTTGTCAAGCAAACTGTGCAAACAATATTTTATGTTATTTTGTGAAGAAACCCCTTCAGCGAAGACCCTAACCTAAATTACTTTGCTTTAGTAGATGTCTAACGTTATACTATAGAAACTCGTTAAGGTTAGGGGATCGACTGACTGGACTGCTACTAAAAAATTCAATGCAATTTAAATCAACTACTTCCGATTCTATAGACGGTATTACCTTTCGATATGTAGGTAAATATTTACAATAAATAAATACTTGTGTAACAATTTGAAAGCGCTCTAAAGGACTTTCTTATTCATGTCTCAGTCAACTTGTCAAGATTCAGTGTGAAGTCGCAGGTGCGATGACGGACTTGAGGGGGACATCCATCGATTTTCCCTAAAATATTCGCTTCATCGCTCTTTATGATTAGGGGAGGAAAGAACAGATAATTATTTTGCCTGACGACTGCCATGCTTCAGAGGCAGATGTTTGATTCGCAAGGAATTACATCTCCTTTTATAACATCACTGAAGGGAACATAATAATTATTGTTCGTCGTTACGATCTTCATAAAAACGATTTTTATGCGAATAATAAAGAGCAGATAATTAAATTTTAACTTCTCAGTGTTAAATATGGGTTTTATTTTAACGTTTGCAATCGTAAAGTTGGTGAGAATGAACAAGGCGATATGCCTTTCATTGAATATTTTTTCTATAAAAAGTTTGAACGGAAATTTCATGAGTCATAATCATAACAGGTAGGTAGGTAGTCGTAAGCATGAGGTTGTCACGCAAACAAAGAGGAATATTATTTTTTCGACTCGTAAATTCGTGTAATTGATATAGATAAAGGAGAAATACTGCCCAGATCCCTCTGCCTGATAGAGCGGCGACGGGCTCAAATGTGTCCGTGAGGTGCAATACTGTATTAAATTATACACCTGAACATTCATTAGCTAAATAATTAATTAGTGCCGTGTTCTGTGGGCGCTGTGTATTTTTGAGAAATATAATTAGTATATTATTAAAAAGTAATGAATATTTTTTGTGGAATGTGGAAAGGAAATATTATCCTATTACTTACTTTTGAGAGAAATAAGACGGTAGATGTATTAGGTAGGACGAAAGCCCGCGGGAAGGAGACTATTTTTTCTATCATCCAAGATTCACTCATTCATTAGTTAGGTAGGTTATACCTAATACCTAAAAATGGATGATTACTTTTGAATTTAGGACGAAATACTTCTAAGTGCTAGCAGTTAGAAGTGTTTCGTCCTACACCTCAAATGCCAGTAAGTACCTTGTTCTATACATATAAACTATTATCAAGTATGTTTGTTGAAATAGTGGAAAAATACCAAAAGATAACACTGAACATTTCACATGAATTAGTAACACTAACCAAAGTTAGGTAATCCTACCTTATGTTATGTATTAATGAATCATTACAAAGTTTACGTGGGTTACCTATGTCATTATAAATAGGCAAATAGCAACTCTACCAACTAGGTAAGTGTAATGTATGGGTATAAAAGGAAGTAAAACTGAAAATTGTTTTAAAATTAACCGACCTATTAAATATAATTGTACTTATGATGAGTTATTGTACCTAGTACAACAGATGATTCAGTATAAGATAATGATTAAGTTACGTAATTTTTCAAAATTAGTTTGTTAGTGAAACGGGAAGTCATTAAATCCAAGGAAATCGTAAGTACTACGTCATAAATCACATTGTACTAACATATTTTTGTACGTGTAACTTGAGTAAATCCAGCCACCCCTATAACTAAACTTTTAGTTCAAAGTTCAAAGGCTTACTTATTCGTACCTCTTGGTAAACCCGAATCTGGAAGAACGTTGAAAGCTATAGTACCTAAGCTATGGTGTGGCCATTTAAATTTCCACCCATAGCCGCCGTTAAAAATAAAGTAAAAGCTCGCCAGTGAATTAAGTACACTACACGAATCCGTCCGCCATTTTTCACCTATAGGATAGAATTAATAGGATAGCAGGAAAGACAAAATAAATGTTTGTAGATTTCTTGAAGGAAATTAGATCGTTGGCTGCAGCAGGGTTGGCTTTTTCCTTCATGGTATCCCATCTAACATTTTGATTATAATTACGATGATATTCTCATTATAATTTTATAAGCATCTATGTATAGGTAGGATAGGTACTTACAAGCGTTTTACTTTAGTGCTTTAAAAGTAAAAAGTTTTGGTGGTAGATCCTGATGTGCAGGATCGCCTGGGTTGGTACCATCCTCTTACCTATTTCTGCCGTAAAGCAGAAACGCTTGCATTTCTATATTTCGATTTCAATGGTAAGAGAGCCGCGTAATTACCGGAACATGAGGCACTCCATCCAAGTCCTCAAGGTTAGCAGCGCATCGAAAACCCTCTAATAATAATACAGTGAGGTGAGATGTCAATGGGCGACGGTGACCATCAGGTGGTCCGTTTGCTTGTCTGCTCTCCTTATTTTATAAGATAAAAAAATAAATTAATAAAAAATAAAACCGCCGTCAAATCACTAAAAAGGTGAATAGTGATTTGAAGGCGGATTTTATTTTTTTATTAAATTAATTCGCTGAGGACTTCCGCTGTCCATGTCCAAAGTGCATCATCAGATCTTGACCAAATTTTTATAGGACCACCCTGGAGGTATACCCTTGTCACAAAAAAAGCATCAAAATCGGTTCCCAAATGCCGAAGATATGCATACATAAAAAAAAACAGTCGAATTGTCAGCCTCGTCCTTTTTATGAAGCCGGTTAAAAATAGATAATTTCATCTAATAGGTACCTATATATCTATTCATTATTAACTACCTTACATTTACTGACAGGTTGATGCACACGGCAACTCAATCAGACTCTATTAGAGGCTATTAGAGCAACACACTCGTTCGCATCGACAGGACAGTACAGTACGGAGGGAAATTATTGATTTGCACCCAATTTCCGGGTGATCGACGCGGATCGCCGGACGCTAGGTCGTTTGCGCCAGCCCTAGTGCGGCCAGTAGGCGTGATGTGGTCACGACTGTAACTCTCAAAGTGCAGGTTAGACAAACATTTAGTTAGGTACCCAGTCGAGAAGAAGGGTGAATTCATGAAAGAACGAACGCCCTGGAAGACTATTTTCTTTCATCCGAGGTGAAATTGATGAATTTATTTTTAGGTATTTAATTAGGTACAGCTTAATTTTTAGCTAAATCCACATGGCGCCGGTTAGTTGAAAACGAGGCAGCAACAATCCGAATGTCCTGGCAGGAACTCGAAGAGGCCGCACAAGATCGCAATAAGTGGACAGCGATTGTTCGAGCGAGCCCTATACCCCAGCAGGGGGTGACAGGAAGAAAAGAAGAGAATAAGAGAAGAAGACAGCTTAATTTTAAACATTAAGGTACCTACATATTTAAATAATGGGAAACTTTGCTGAAATCATATAGAAATTGTCATTGTAATTTGACACCTTGTTTAAATTCTGTACTCTTTAAAGAGTGTACAATCAGACTGCACCTACCTACATATCATTTTTAGGAATCCGTATGTATCCTAAATGGCAAATGGAACCGTATTGTTGACGCTCAGTAGTCCGTCCGACCGTTCGTTTGTTACAGTATTCTACCTCGTTAAACATTATACCTGCAGTATTGATCACCATCGTAGTACGAAAGTTAATTTAATCCTTAAAAAGAAGAATGCTGAAAGCCCTGTTTTCGATTTACTATTTAAATATGTTCAAAAGTCAGTGATTCGTGCCCGATTTCCGGTTGACCGAGGGTCGGGTCGGGCTGGCAACCCTACGGCGATAGGTGTGGAGTGGATGCGGTCAGAGATGCGATACATAACTCAGTAGGTACATTATAAGTATAGGTGCAGGTCAGCGAAATATCATACCCTAGAAATCATGAAGCAAGTAACAAATAGAGTACTGATAGCTACATTTCTTCCTACAAACGTTGAGCAAAAAATGTGGACGGTAGCGGAGGGAAGAGCGCGGCTATGGCAATGAAAAAACGAGACAATGCTATACAATTAAGCACATGAAAGAAAAAGGCGGCGACATAACGAGCTTGCTTTAACTCTGATAAGCGTCTAGACAGCCGCGAAAATTATAAGAAATATACTGCTAATGTTCGGCGCGCGCGGGTCGCCCGCATCGGCAGTCAAGTGATTCTATAGTCATTGGTAGAAATGTATTAGACGAACGCGAGTGGCGCCACAAAATGTGTACTCAGGTGGACGGGGCTTAAAACGGTGTGCGAGCGGCGAGTCAATCGAGCCTTGCGTTTGACTTCGAATTTTGAAATCGATCTGTGCATCATACGATCCTATGTAAGAGTTACGTAGACGGATATTCGCGTTTGTGACATCGCCGTTAGATCTATTTTTGTTCAAATATTAATTTAAGTTTCATTGTGAGAAATGTGTTGCATTATTTTCAATTCGCAGACAGTGGCGTGAGGAAGTTACTCGTCTAGGGTATTATAATATGTCGCTGGTGGACTTACTGATTCACTGATTCATTCTAATTGCCAATCAAAATCCACTTTACAATCTCATGTTGAACATACCTAGGTAAATAGGTTTTTTATCGTACCTAGGTATAAGTAGGTAGAGCCAGACGAGCTACCTGGCCACCTGATGAAAAGTAGTCAAGGTTTCCATTGACATATCACCTCACCATAATGTTATTAGAGGGTTTTCGATGCGCCGCTTACCTGGAGAACTTATCTTACGCTTCAAACCGAAACAGCAAGCTTTGCGGTATAAATAGGTAAAAGGGTCTAGGGGGTCCTAGACTCTGCACAGTCATACCTACCACCTTCAGTGACTCAAAAAGGTACTTTCAAGGAACTTGCACAAATAACCTAAGTTTATGTACCGACAATATTATATTCAAACTCTTCTACTTCTTATAGTCGCATGAGAGTGGCGATCATTCTATGGAATTGACCACATAAAACATACTTTTTGGGTTTAAAATTGGGTAGTTCGAAAAATCCGGAAACCTCATTGTTACATGCATGACATATTTATTGCATGGTTTAGAACACGAACCTCCAGTGCGAGTCCGGCGTCCTAGCCACTACGACATCGACGCTATTCTTAGACTCGTAGTTCAATGTCATAGTCCATAGCTGTACAACAATAGCTTTGGGCTTATGATTAGAAACCGCCAATAAAAAAAATATGATGCACAGACAGTATCTAACAGTATAACTTCTCTATTTAATAAATAAATGAGAATGAAAAAACGTTTATTTACAAATAAATACCTACCTATTTGTTTCTTTAGAGGTACAAGTGCAGACATTGTCCAAACTTGATAAGTTCAGACAATCTGTACAATATTCCCAGTACTTATTCTGAAAGGTTGATAATCCCTGGCTTACTCGTATAGGCACTATAAAAAAGTATTACAATAATTGAAAACAAAACCAAAAGAAATAATATTAATTGTGCCATATTTCACGCGAAACGGTTAGACTTAATTGAGTACAAAGGTCACAAGTTAAACTAAACCAACATTCATGGAACCGACTGTAGGTAATAATACCACCACCAGCTTTTTCAAAGTTTAAATGACTGTTGTAACTATTGAGTTAAAGACACGGTCGTGGTGTAAAAAGACTTATGCGCCTAATACACTTGAATGAATTCAGTCGACGATTTAGTCGAGTAACAAAAAGGCTTGTTTATTCTGTAAAGCGCAGACTATGAATGCATGTACACTTGGCAGAATTTACTAACACTGAATTTTGTCAACTGTAATAAAGCCCATTGTCTTTTTCACATAGGAAGGCACGTCGAACGTTTATGAAAACCTAAATAAAATACGTATTCTCACTGACGAAATTCGGAAGTCCTCCTCTATGTACTCTCTGTGACTCAGCCGATACTAATCGGAAGACTTCTAACTTCCAACAGTGAGAATCCGTATTTTATTTAGGTTTTTATGAAAGTTCGACGTGCCTTCCTATGTGAAAAGGACTTAGTTGATAGCATGACGTCGATCTTTTTTGCTAAGAATTTAAGCCGCGCTAACCAAGTTTAAAGTAGATAAGTAAGGTTTACATGTTACTTAATTGTGAGACAATAGATTCGTATCGTAAAAAAACTATAGTTAAGAGGGTGGCCTGCGCGTGAAAAATCGTGAAATGTTCTCCATAAAATCAAATTAAAGTAATATTAAGAAATAAAATTTTATATTCCCCATCGGATTGTCAATATGAATGTTTGCATAAAATTTCTTTTTTCAGAAAATATATAGATATGAAGAAATTAACAATTGAAATTTCGCGATTTTTCACACGCAGACCACCCCTCTTAAATTATTATAGCTCGTGATCAGAAAAAAACCTTCGATCAATGGGTCAAATTCTACAACTCTATCTATATAGGCTGTCTAGACAACTAAGAAAACAAAAAAAACTGATAAACGAACTATATCTACACGTGGGTAGGTATCTACTCGTAATACGCATCTACTCGTGCTTATAAGATACTCGCTAATTATTCATAACTAGAGATAAGTAGTTACCTAAATAACAGCAGTAATAATATGAAACAGAAGTACGTATTCTGTGTAATTCCAGCCACTTCGCATGGCAAACCTCAGTTTGTTTTGTGAAAGGTTAACAATGCGGGGTGAAAGGCAAATGAAAAAAACGTTTTGTATGACATACGAACGTTATTCATATGCCCAAATACCGCACCAAATTGCTAATTCACGGGCTTTGACCCTTGTCTCTCATTTTTATCGTGATCTATATTTTCACTGTTCAGTTGGGTAGTTCAGCACATTATTTTGAGTAATTAAGATGCTTACGTAAAACTTTACAGATCAAATCCAGATCAACTAAATTTTCATTTGTCCGATAAAGGCTTTCAAAAGTTAGAGCTAGTTTAGTTCGTAAACAGTTTATAAATCTTTTATTCAAAGCAAATTAATGCCGACATCATCATAAATAAATTAGTCTTTCTCATTGTCACTCCATTATCAAGTTGCTATCAAAAAACCAATTGTTTTAACACGAGTTATTACTTAGTTTTCCTTCAGTCATCGAATTATTTAGTCGAATTTTTATGCTTATCAATACGCAAACAAAATGTAATGTATACTTTTACACAATGTGATTTCAGCGATAAATACGTGGGATAGCCGTAAAAATATCAGCAACATCGTCGACGGCTTTAAATAATCCCCTGATATGGCGTGATAACGCGCCACGAGAGCCAATCTCCCCTTGACAAATATCTTTTTGTGTGTAGTTTGATGCTATCTCGCGCACCGAGAAGAACATATTTTAAAAACAATGAAGGGTATTCACTTTTATCAACGCATCGCGCTCGAGGGGGTTCTGAATGGGAGACGTGAATAGGAGTCCCCCAGGCCACGCCGACAGGCTATCAGTTCAGTGAATGGCTATTAACCACCTCGGGCGGCGATAACGCTGAAAGGGAGCATTATTCTGTGGAGTGTTTACACTCATTACCTCTTCGTCGTTCTCGTCCCGTCGCAGCGGCACCGGCGGGGCCACCTCGCGCGTCTCGTTCACCGTTCCACTTCCACCACTCACTTCACTGACAATCACGTCCAGCTCCTTAGAATCCTGCGAATCCTGCGATCCTTCGATGACTCGCCAAGGAACGTCGCTGTCGTAAACCGCGACATTCCGCAAGTCCGTCCCGGAATGAAACCTCCACGGCAAATCGGTCCCGCTCTGTCGAGCGCGCCTCCTCTTGTGCCTCACTTTGTGTCTCGTGAACCGTCCAAACTCCGCTCCGTACTCCTCGAGCATGGCGTTGTAAAGAGTGTCCAAGTTGACTTTTGTATTATGATATTTTTTCGCGTGTTGCCGAGTTGTTGTGGCCGGAGTTTGGGTGGTGATGGGCTCTCTGCTGAGCCCCTCGGCGTCCCATAGTTGTATCCTGAGAATGTTGTCGTGGGAAGGTATGTGAGCGCGAGTCGCGAGCGCGAGTGCGACGAGCGCTAGAACGACCACACGCGCGAACCCGACCATCTCTCTCGGCGGGTGCGAGCCTACTGACTCGATGAGGCGAGCGCTGCCTCGCGTTTCCCGCGCTTTTCCGATAACAGCTACGTAGATTATCTACGCGTATGTCTACGGGACGAGCTACGAACGCATTCGACATCAACGCACTGATCTACGAAACTCTTTATCACGATTTGTTTGACAAGCAAACATCACGCCTATCGCAACGAGCGCCCATCGAGGGCAGGCAATACAAATATCAAACAGGGAACAGATAATTGTTACGAAAATGAAACAAAATGTGCAAACTAAATAAAATCTATTAATGATAACACAACTATTGTGACAACTCCAGAACATTTTGTACTAAACAACTTTAAAATGCGATATGGCCCAAAGTGCCTTATGTACATGTTATTGTTATAAATGAATTACATTAGTAGCTAACACATTTTAACAGGTACATTTTATTAGGATTTTCATCTATGATGAATGTATTTTATACGTTAATAGCCATGTAGGTAACGTATAAAATACATGTAAACAAAGGTAAGTAGGCAGATTTGTTTTACGGGATACTTACGGGATAACTACGTATTTTACAATCTAGAGATTGTAAAACACGTATACGTAGTTTGTACGTAAAAACAGGAGATACCAAAATATCACTATTAATCGTTCACGCTGTTATTTAATTAATTATACGATCAATAAAGTACAAATGTTTTATTTACATCCCGTATAACAAACTACAACCCCCCGTATAACAAACTGGCAAGACAGAAATTGCATTGCAACTAATAGAAATAAATGAAAGTTTAAGTACAAGATAAATATTTCCAAAATAAGTTTATGTTATTAATTTATGCACTTATAAAATGCTTATAAATAGACTATAGAATAACCAAACAAAAAAATCCCTCAAAAAAAATGGTGATTATTAATTAAGTACTTACATACTTATTTTTTTATCAATTAAGTGTGACACTACCTTAACAAACTAAACATCATTTATTATTCCATAAAATTGTTCATATTTGCGACCAAAATAATACAAAAAATAGTAACATTTTCATAAAAGTACCGGTGGATTAATTAATAATATACGCTATTTTTGCTTGCTCCAAGTTTAAATTAATTAAATATAAGGACGGGCGCAATTTGGCTTTATTTTAATTAAAAATAACAGAGCTAAGCCAATTTATTAAACTCACAACACGCCCTAGCTAAAATATTATTGTCATTATAAGACTGAGCTATTCTGGAGCTAATGCTCAAACTTAAACCATGCATAGACTAGGCAACAATAGGAGATAACCCTGCAATGTTTTATCACTAGAGGCGCCACTAGCCCAATAGTACGTAGCCAATCAACATGTAGATACGTTCCTTTCCACCAAATCTTTTTCTTACCTTCAGACTCGCGCCACGATGTCTTAACAGATTTTTTAGGTCTGCTATTTTGAAATGACTATATGATGCCATGACATCACAATTTGACTATAGCATTGACAAATTAAATTAACCCAAATAACGAGTTTGTGATATCTTCATAAATAACAAATAATAAACAAATAAATAATAATATAATAATAATATACATTTTTAAGACCAATTGTAACACATGAAAAGCAATAAATAGTATGAGTATGAGTATGAGTATGAGTATAACGTTTCCTTTAGCTTTTCTGTTGACAGAGTGTGCTCGTGGCACCATCTACGCAACACTTTCCGTTTTATGTCCTATTGACGCGCCACATTTTCACACAAACAGTGAGCCAAAAAGATAACGTTAAATTATATATTGAAAGAAGAAT
Organism: Hofmannophila pseudospretella; assembly: GCA_947369225.1. NCBI lineage: Eukaryota > Metazoa > Arthropoda > Insecta > Lepidoptera > Oecophoridae > Hofmannophila > Hofmannophila pseudospretella. The sequence goes on from OX376324.1 coordinate 5,410,521, forward strand.
TTCACTCCCATACAAAGTGAGGCTCAGCGATTTAACTTTTTAATTTACAAAAAAACCGCATTACAGAAGAAAAGAAAATATACTTTGATTGGTGAACTATTGGTCAGTGATTGAACTTGATCTTTGGAACAGTACTTTTATTTCTTCAAAAACTGGCAACACAAGAATCGTCAGTTTAGTCTGTCTAAAAAAAATACTACTTACGCAACGTTAAGCGTCACATGTTGCGCATCAAATGTTGCCTAGTGAATACATGGTTTTACTAATACATTGTGACATTTATAAAAGGCAAGAGGAAAGCCGTCGGTATTCGGCATGGCACAAGTAAATACTCACTCATGTTTGAACTTATTACCTAACGTACTACCCCCACATCACTATACTACAATAGTTAAATGGACACAGAAGCGACACTGAAGCGAAGTTGCTATAATCGCAATTTATTGTCATTATAATAAAAGTATCACGTCTTTGGGATTAGGTAGTATTTCATAGCAAAATTATTAAAGGAACTCTTCTATTAAGCCTAACATCGTATCAATATAATTTCAAAGGATTACACGGTTTCGTCAGGTAGTTACAATTACGTTATGGCAAATGCTGGGAACCGAAAATGACTTGTACCTATTCTAAAAATATCATTGTAACATCATTGTAGTATCACACGCAAAATAGGCGCTGAAGACGTCGAGTTGCGGAAACCAGCCCGTTATTACATTACAACATCTTTGTAGTAGGTACTTAATAAAAGGGAAACTCACAAGGAAAGTACACCAAGTGTCCGGCTCCGATTGGATTCATTTTTAGATAAATTGCAGAACATTGAAAAATAACCGACCCATATTTGTTTTTAACGGCCAAAATTCATATTTATAATTCATATTTCAAAGTTTTCGAATGTATTAGACATAGTAAAATCAGTTTGGTACACGTTGCAGAAATGACTCCTCCGATTTGATTCGTTTTAAGATACTTATATTGCAGAGCATTGAAAAATAACCAACCTGTATTTTTTTTATCGGTCCAAATAAATATTTAGGACACTTGGGGTACTTTCCTTGTCAGTAATAACGGTCACCACGTTATAAAGTTGGAACCACATTTATTTGTCCGCACGAAACCGTATTTTCCCATAACTCTTATCCTTTTCCGTCGCTCAGAAATATCGTTCGCTAGAGCGAGAAAGATAGCTTCCACGGAATCGGCCCGCTGCCGATGCCGAATAGTGCGGGCGTTTGGAACCAATCTTCGTCGCTCTAACGAACGACGTTTCTAAGCGACAGACAGGGATAGAGCTACGGGAAAATGCTGTTCCGTGCGGGTTCCTTAAGGTTCAACCATTACACGGAGCGTATGAAAGTAGATAGAAACACTTTATTGTCACAAATAGAAGTACAAATTACAAGAATAGTAGCACTATATGTACAGTTGACCACAGGGCAACCTACCCAAACCGTCAAAATTTGAGAATCTGAAATGTATCACATTGCGCAGACATAAGGTTGAGATTTAATCGAAGATTTTTGACTGATGGTATACTATAGTTTGTGGTCTTGTCGCTTAGAGCGATCTCTTCCAGGCAACATCTGATGTTAAGTGGACATTAAAGGGCTTAGCGACAGAGTAGTGTGAAGATTACACAGTAAAGTTAGTAATGTATAATAGTAACCAATATGAATAGATATACATAAATAATGATGTACTTATATATAGATAGATGTATAGGTATAGTATGGGCATGAAACTCAGTACAAAGGAACTCAGTTCCTTTGTACTGAGTTTCATGCCCGGAACTCAATGGCTCAGCAGCAACGAATACCGAAATAACGGCTAACCATTCCATACTACATTAATATTAATCTAGGCCTTGAAATAGTAATCATATGTATATGACTTAAGCCTATTCAAAACAAGCCAGGTACAGTTTTATATACGATTACGTTCGTAAACAAATAATGTTATCAGTATTCTAAATAGAGCTATACAGAGGCTCGATTCTACAATATGAATCTCATTTTATGGATAAGCTAAACGTAACGATATAAGGGTAAATCGAATACAGCCTTTAAACACCAGTACCTAATATCAACAGTTTTGCTAATTCCTAGAAAAGGAACTAGTTTTTCTAAGGTCTTGATTATAAGACTGTCTACGCAACAATTTGGCGAACTATTATCATAATAAATCAAGATGCGAATAATTACTCATAATTATGCCACATGATAACAATCTCTACTGAATATATAAATATAAGGTCCTTTTTTATTAGTAGCAACTATTTGGAGCGGGTTTTTAATTATTTTTTTATTTTATTTTTTGCTGGTCATTTGTACCACTTTACACGAAAAAATAACAATGTTGAAAATTTTCCATACTAAAGTAAAATAACCTCATTATTTTGCGTCTTGGTGGCATACACTCATCCGTGTCGTTATGAACGAGTTTCATTCATACTTCTTCTTTTAGTATTAGAATAGCAATTTTTTTTTCATTTGTAGAATTTTCAAACAAACAATTTTGACGTTTTTCTCGAAAATTTAAAAAGTAAAAAAAATATTCTTTTGCCTATAGATGACACCCTAGAGTCATTTGCCGCTAATAAAATAGGACCCTATTATATGCAACAATAGTGTATACATAATGCATTGCACTGCACAATGATGTATAATTTATACAAATTGTACTGTATTATCACTACATAAACCGTATTTACATAACTACACAGGTATCCATAAAAATGCTCCAATCCCTTTAGGGTGCCCGCCCACGTCATACTTTTTGTAGGACCGATAATCGGGCAGATTTTTCCTCCGATTCTTATGACCGATTTTGTGACCGACTCAACGCACACGGCCGTCACTTTGTCTGTAGCTTTCGAGGGAGTAGCACGTCATGGAGAGTGATAACGTATACCATGTCATGAATCTTAAGAGGAAGTTGGATATACAGAGGAAAGTTTGTGTTTTATTTCTGACCGACTTTTTGTAGGACGTGTGCGTTATACTATTGCAATCAGTACGTTCTATTTTCCTCCTACAAAAAGTCGGTCACCGTTTGTCGGACGTGGGCGGGGACCCTTAAGCGGTGAAGTACCTAATAACTTTAAATTTGAATTTTAAACAGCATCGTGTTTCGAAATAATGAAAATAGTAACTGTAAATCAATAGCAAACATGAGTTTTATCAGCTAGCACAGGCTGTGTCCCAGACATAATTATGGAATAAATAGGACAGTCCAACATGAAAAACATTCTCGGAAAATTCAATGCAAATGGTAAATTAATTTCACTGGTACGTTGCCAGCTTAAAATAATTGATATATTTAAAATTAATACATAGAGCTTCTATATGTCAATTCCAGTATATAATTATACTACAATCTACAGTATATTACTAGAAATTCGGTAGCTTTATTCTGGTCACTTTATTGTCTAAACTACACTTTGCTTATATTACACTAAAATGCATATTTGTCAAGTACTACGCTCTGTCTACCATTCTCAATATAAGTTACGTATAGTTTAAGTCATTAATAGTGTAAGATAAATTACAAATAAGAGTATATACGATTATAGTTGTTGTAACATGTAATGTTATAGGTGTACCGTTAAACCCGTCAAGTGTTTTCCGTGCACTATTTTCGTGCGCGCGAAATGTTCGCCGTACACGGGGATACACTAATATCCGCCATGAGGGTCGTGTTTTTTTAAGGCAAAGGGATCTGTGCCCATACCGCCATGTCTGATGTAAACAACTCTTTCAAGTCTGCATTAAAATGCTGGTGTGACACATTTCAATGCTATCTGGGAGAATCTTCCACGCTTCTGCACCACCCGAACCAAAGAAGGCGTCCCGGACGCAGTATGGCTCTTCAAAAACCAGCCAAGTAAGTACAGATTGGGCTGCACCATTCTAACTAGAACAGCACTACTGTAAAACAATTTGCAAGAGCGCGGGAGAAACTCCCCTTGGTCGTGTTTATTGTTTGACATATGTTGACGTTTCGTTCATAGCATTCGCTAGTATAATTATTTGTAATTTTTTTTACTATTTTGGCCTATCAAACTCTCTAATCGAATCTCGAAATTCTAGACTACCAGAACACTTCTGTCCCCTAGAAGTCTGGGATTCCAATCGTGAGAAGGTATTATATAGGTAGCCGCGTGGTACGGGACAAGTGACAGATGGTGTAGACAGATGACATAACGCCACACTATAATGTGGCGTTACGTCATCTGTCTACTATTATAATAGTACTATTACTATTATAATAGTACTATATTCACACCTACAGGTTTTTTTTTATATTTGATTGAAAGCAGTAGCTTGGGTCACGTTTTTGCGTACTGTACTACCTACTATGTACCTTGTACTATTTTGTGACATTTCGCATTTTGATCATTTTGTGTATTGAACATGTTCGCAGAAAAATAGTTTTTTTTTTACACTTTGCGTACAGTCGACCACAGGTCAACCTACCCAAAACGTCAAAATTTGAGAATATGAAATATATCATATTACGCAGACGTAAGGTTGGGATTTAATCGAAGGTTTTTGACAGATGGTATACTATAGCTTGTGGTCGACTGTACCTATTGATAATATTGTGTATTGATCGTATTGTGTATTGAACATTTATTAGTTTTTTAAACATTTTGTGTATTGAACATGGAACATTATGCGACGTGACGTTTCCCTGCCACACCGCAGGGCTCCCGCCCCGCATCCCGCAGCTTGCTTGCTTATCGTATGGTTAGTGGCCAACCTATTGTCAGAGTTGTTAAGGACGCCCGTAGGCCTCTGACATGACTTAACCACTGCTATCCAATAACAACAACAGGGACCGACTTCTTAACATGCTCTCCGAGGCACGGATGAACTCAGATGACATATTTCACTACTGGTCACCCGTCCTGGTACCGACCGCGCCCAACGTTGCTTAACCTGCCCGATCACTTAAGGAGGGTCTCAAGCAAACGGTACACCTTTAGTACGATAGAGAGCCTATGCTCTATATTGCATATTCCTACGTTTTCAGTTTAACAATTTAAATAACTCGTGTTATAAAATCTTTACATTTAAGTAGGTACAGTCGACCACAGGTCAACCTACCCAAAACGTGAAAATTTGAGAACCTGAAATGTATTATATTGCGCAGGAATAAGGTTGATATTTAAGGTTTATGACAGATGGTATACTATAGCTTGTGGTCGTCTGTACCTAATATAGGAATGACAATAATATTATTTTGATTAAATTAGATGCTTTCTGTGTTTTCACCAGTAAGTAATGATAGATAGTTGGTCGATTTATGAAGTACACATTCTAAATTTAGTGTTAATGATGGTATAATTAATATCTTTGATCATTTGAAACAGTGAGTATGGGGAAACCAGTTATTAGTAATATTAAAAACTCTGCCTATAAGATTACTAATAACTAGTTTCAAAGACCATAGCAGCCAGGAATGGTTAGGAGAGGGTGAGATTTGACCAAATTAAAACGAAACCATATTTTGGGGCGGTGATCCACTACGCCCTTCGCAGCCATGCCTGTTTCATAGCATCAAAGATATCTTGTACTATTTTGTGACTGAACTCTTAATATCTAAAATCACCTACGCATTGTCCTTCCGCCTGCTAAACGCTGGCGAACCGGGCAAGTAACCCTTTAGTCAGTCAATACTCAAATCATTGGAGAAATGACGGGACAGTTTAGCCACATCCAGACCGGTGAAGTCGGTGAAAATGTCCGTTGTAGCGGTGCTGGGTTTGGTTCTGCCGAGTGAGCTGCTGCTTGAGGGTTGTTCGCAAGGGTCTAAGGTGACTAACCTGTCCTCTTTGCTGCTGACTTCGAAGGGTTCCGATATACCTGTGGGATTAAGGGTTATTTAAAAACTGAGTATTGCACCATCCGGTGTTACTTAGCGTTACTTAATGTTGAAGTCAACCGATGGTTTTGGCATACTTAATTTTTTTTAAATATTAATACTTGATTGGAGTATAAAAATGGCAAGATATCCTAGAAACGTCCGGAATCTGTTGTAAGACTTGTGAGTAAGGCGTTACCGCCATCTGATGGCAAGTCGAGAGCGTCAGTGGCGTTGTGGGTAGGACGTCGGACTCCCATGCGGGAGGTCCGAGTTCGAAACTAGACAATGCCATATACAAATGAGTTTTTCGGTTTTTTCGAAATACTTCGTGAGGAAACCTGCACACTGAGATAACCAATGTGTTAAATGGGGAAGGCAATGGCAAACCATCCCATTAAATCTGTCACGAGAGTCGTTCTATGTGATTAATTCCTTAGAATGATCACGACCCTCAGCAATGAGGAACACGGCTTAGAAGGAAGGATGGCAAGTAATGATGAGGCTTAAGATGGAGCATAGCAGAACACTGTCAACGCAGAAGTGAAGATAATTGGCGAAGCTAGCCGGCTGGGGAATGCCCACTTTAGCCAGGTATGTAGCGGTCAAGGTATGGAAACACTCACTCGGAACACTCCAAACGTAATGGTTTGACTGGCTAAAGTAGATGAATCGGTGGAAGCGGGAATCCTGACGCCGCTGCCGACGGGGAAACTGACCGTATATTTGCATTTGTAGTTATTTATTCAAACATGTTACAATATAAGTACGTAATACTATACTAAGTAAATAATAAACATAGAATTTACATAGTGATGTGTTTGAAGTAGAAGCGTTGCAAGCTGTTAGAGTGGGAGGACCTCACTAGGCTAACCCGTGTCGAAGACCACCATATGGTATGATATGGTGCGAGGTTGTGGTGTATGGTATGTAGTAGTCAAGCTATGGAAACACTCACCCAGAACACTCCTAACGTCGTGGTTCGGCTGGCTAAAGTAGATGAAGCGGTAGAAGCCGGGAATCCTGACGCCGCTGCCGACGGGGAAACTGAGCGTGATGACGCGAGGCTGCCCAGCCACCGTCGGCGACTGGGGAATGCTCACTTTGGCCAGGTATTCGTACGCTATGTAGTCGTCTAGGCTGTGGAAGTTGGCCTGGGGAATAGAACGTATTTTCATGGTCATCATCAGGTCCTTGTGGTTCCAGATGTGGGAAGGGCTCCATGGTCCTAAACATTTGAGCTCAATCTCGAACAATCTAGCTATTATAGTTCCAGAGATCCCATCTCACATAAAAGATACTCCAAGATCTTGGAAACCACTGATCCACTGATTTTTATCAAACATGGTTAAGAACACTCTCGACAAAACTGGGTCAAAATCGGATCATCAGTTATGATGCCACAGACAAACACACAAACAGACAAACGTGTCAAACTTATAAAACGCCCTCCCTCGATCGGTCGGGGTTTAAAATTTAGACTACTTACATCATAGATCCCGATCCAGTCGTTGGAGTTTACTTCGACATCAGGCGAGAGTGTGCACAGCGTCCTAAAGTCCGCGTCGCCGATGTACCAGATTCCACTGACTGGCGCGAAGTCCACCGTCTTCACCGTGTAGTTTGAGAACGTCTGGAAAAGACGCGACACATTCTATGGTCCGTACAGTCGACTACAAACTATAGTATACCATCTGTCAAAAACCTTCGATTCTCAAATTTTGGCGTTCTGGGTAGATTGACCTGTGGTCGACTGTATTTAGCCTCGGATTTCACGAGTCCGGTTCTAGTCCCTATTCGGTTCGCTGCATCCAATAACAAAGCGCTGATTTCAAATGGGGGAGGCCGGAGCACATGTGATTGGTTGCAGCGAACGAAACCGTGGCTGGAACCAAACTCGTGCTGTCCGAGGCGTTCTGTGTAAGTAAGAATACTTAATTGGCACCAAGACTAGGAAAAAGTGCACTTGCAACTTCGTGATGAGTAACCGAATCCAGAATATCTTTCACACAAGGCAGATACACTAACAAATATGATAGATATCAGTCTGAAAATGTTCTTGTAGCAGACTGTAGATATTATTCAATAAGTTCATAAAACATTATTATGTATTTTTAACTCGATCGAATGACTAAAACAATGATTACTGTGAAGTCGAACGGAAGCGATCAGGGAACATTATTAAAAATGACTGTGTTAAAAAGATGTAATCGTCCTCAGCCTATTAACATTCACTAATTGAACCCAGGTTAATAATTAATACACTTCAATAATACCAAGCAAACAAAACCACTATCCAAAGCCAAGCAACAATAACAGCATTTTAGCTTATCTTATGATAGGGGATATACCCGGGAATAACCCCAGCGGCACTTTGACCCTTGACGATATTTTGTGCCTACCCCATTTTACACACTGGTTATCTCAGTGTGTAGGCTTCCTCACGATGTTTTCCTTCACCGTTAGAGCAGTCGGTAAATGTACGTAAGTCTTCGAAAAATACGAAAAATTCATTGGTAAATGGCACTGCACGGCTTCGAACCCGGACCTCCCGCATGGAGTCCGGTGTTCTAGCCACTAGGCCACCGACGCTCTTTAACAATAACAGCATACTATACCTCATCATTTTTCTCGAGTACCGCAACAGTATCAGCTTCAATCGCAGTCACAGGAGCATCGACGCCATCACTACCGACGAGAACGTCACTAGTAGCAGATACACCAGTAACAGGTACGGGCTCGCAGTCGGTGGGCGGCGCGCCGACTACAGCCCTACGCATGCTGATAGCCGAGCGCGCAGCCCTAGGCGACTGCTCTACCAGGGAGCGGATGAACCCGTGCCGGATCTACCGTGCAAGCAGTGCAAAGGATTTGTTATCAGCAAAGTGTGAGTTATGTAGTAATTAGGAGCGATATCAAGCTTGGACTGCGCTTGCTAGGCAAGGCAAGGCAGGTGTAACTAAAAACTTTGCACATAGGTGCCCTTTAGTTACGCCCAAGTGATTATACAATTATGTCACTATAGTCAATTTGACGAAAATTGATAAGTATTATAAAAACGCCTCTACAGCTACTCTCGCTTGTCAAAATTTATACCCCTCGCGAACGTTATCTATAGAGAAGAATATAGTCGCTAAGGGTGAGGTTTTCATGATATTTATCAACTCTTTTCAAATCAGTAACAGGTACCCAGCCCTAGGCTCTACCAGTGAGCGGCTGAAACCGTTCCGGATCTACCGTGCAAGCAGTGCAAAGGGTTTGTTATCAGCAAAGTGTGAGTTAAGTAGTAACTATGGGTAAACCGCGTAACAGCCGCCTGCGCGGCAATAGGGGCGCGGGGCGAGACGACAGCGAGCGGGAGGTGGAGCCGGCCGCCCGCTCGCGGCCCGCTCGCCCTCTATCGTCTCGCCATCGAATAGTCTTTATTATTAGTAAAAAAACGTATAAGGCAGACATGCAAGCGTCATTACATTACATAATTGTTTCCACCTGACAAATATGTGTTAATTCAATTAGTAGGCCTTGACCGCCTATTGAGATCTGATTATTACATGCGTACACGTAACCTAAAACCAAAGCTACATATTTAATGAACCACACGGGTTATTGGTGGTATTTTCCCATTGAAACGTATTGACATTTCACTGAAAGTTGAGCATATAACGATTATAGTAAGCCCTTAAATAAGTTTAACTACATATAGCCTTGACGAGAGTCTATACGTACGTGTACACTCCGTTTTATAATATTTGTCGTTCTTATCCAATTAAATAGTGATTATGTTTTCGTATCGATCCAAATCGTATAGCTATAGCTGTCCTATTGGACATAAAACGCAAAGCGTTGCGCAGATGGAGCCACTAGCACAATCCGTAAATAGAAAAGCGAAACGAAACGTCATTTATGAAGATATCAGAAATTTCTCGTTATTTAGGTTAATTTAATTAAATTTTTCAAAGGTATCAGTAAAATTGTGATATCATGGCATCATATGGCCATTTCAAAATAGCAGATCTAAAAAAACTGTTTTGACAGCGTGGCGCGAGTCTGAAAGGTAAAAAAAGAAGAAAAAGGTACCATTGCGCTAGTAGGCGCCACTAGCAGTAAACCATTGCTGGATTATATCTATTAATCCAATATTATAAAGACAGCGATAAAGCAACTCACTTTGCTGTCAAAACCTATACACCTAGCGAACGTTATCTTATATGGTCGCTATACGGGACTTTTATAATATTTATCAACTCTCTTCACAGAGACTATACAGGCTGTAACATTAAGAACGGTCAGTATGGGAAAGTCTGAAACTATAAGAAATACGAAGATCTGTTCTTAGGAACCATGTCATCAATTTTAGCAACAAGAAAAACTGTATTCATACATTTTTTTTTAAAACTGTACTCAGCCTGGGAATCGAACCCGGTTGTTTTGAAAAAAAACCAACACTATTTCTATTTAGATATCGATTACGTTAAGGATGAAGTGTACAAAACAAGCTACGACACAATTGAAGACCTAAAAGCAGCCATAGAGACAATTTTAACGCAAATTCACCACCTGAAGATACAAAATTCAGTAGTAAGATCGTTACCTAAACGAGTTGAATGTTGTATTTTACAAAATGGTAGTCATTTCGAACACCTACTAAAATAAATTAAAAGATATGGAAACAATGCGTTTTATTAATTTTAAACATCACGTTTCATACTAATATTTATTCCTTAAGACCTACACAATCGATGTCTAAATAGAAAGTGTTGGATTTTTTTTTTCAAAACAACCGGGTTCGATTCCCAGGCTGAGTACAGTTTTTTTTAAAATGTATGAATACAGTGTTTCTTGTCACTAAAATTGATGACATGGTTCCTAAGAACAGATCTTTGTATGTCTTATAGTTTCAGACTTTCCCATACTGACCGTTCTTAATGTTACACCCTGTATATACATGCGAAATATATGTTCTCGTTTATAAAACAACAATCAAGGTACCTAAAATAATACCAATGTTATTTACAACAAATCAGTGTTTTCTACAGCTCGTGATCAATAACCTTGCATGTTAGTAATGTATGCAACAATTAAAGGTGCAGATAACATACTAACCTTAATATTGAATTGCGCTACCACTGGTTTGTGGTCACTGACTGAGTAATGTGGCAAATGGTTGTAGGATATCAGGTCCGCTCTCAAGGTTATGTTCTCGTAGTTGTTTGCGATCACTTTGTACAGGATCCTGTCCGTCCATGAAGGTTTTCTCCTAGAAACAATAGATTAAATAAATTAAATAATTGAAAATTGAAATTGGTAGGGATTAATGGGTTTAATACACTTGACTGAATTTAGTCAAGTGTAAATGCATTCAGTACGGTTAGTCTGGGATTTACGGCATATTATTTTATTTTATTGGAAACCTACAGCACTTAAAACAAAATATAAACCAAACTAACAATAACAGGTCTTCACTAATAGAAATAACTTAAGCAAATAATTAAGAAAATAGGTGCCACTTTAAACACACACACACACACAGATTAAAAAACATTTGCCTCAGTAGACGTCTCACCGCCACACTACCGGTATTGAACAGGTCCAGATCTAGGACCTTGCTTTGTGTTTATTATCATAAACACAAGCCTGGAACCCTGTCTAATTCAGTTTGTAAAGAAAAATTTAACTAAGCTATTTCCAAAACCATTTCGAGATTTTACATTTGCATTCATTATTTTTCTATTTATAGCTCTTCAAGCTTTGGGATGACGTTTATTTTAGCGAACATACCGAATTGTCGACTAAATCGTTGACTGAATTAAAATTTAAAAATAAATAAATTATTGAATAAAAAAAAAAAACAATATAGTGGGGTTTTCGCCCTAGTCCCCACACTAGGATTCCCTGTGTCGTGGGGACCAGTCTCCTTCATACATGAATCTTATTGAATAATACCATTGTTTATGGTATGGTATTGTTCAGTCAAGCAAGTGTAATAAGTCCATAATACTTAATTCCCACCAACAGTTGAATTAATAAAAACAATAAACATCCTTATCCTTTTTAAAATAGAATTGATACTGATTGCATATATTGTGTCTTGATCGTTTTATTCAACTTTCCCCTGTACCTTTGAAACTTTGAACATATATACAAATAATCATACAAAGTAGCTAATTGATATTTCGGGCTAATTGTGAGAAAAACATACACACAGTTAGATACCTCCTTACGTCACTCCAGCCTGTTTATCGACCACAAGTTAACCTACCCAAATGTACCATATTACGCAGGCATAAGATTGAGATTTAATCAAAAGATTTTTGACAGATTGTAAACTTTACCTAGTGGTCGACTGTACAAGATAAAAATAAGTACTGTTATAACCAGATACAGTTAAAAAAATGAAGCACTGAACTCACTTGATGTCATAATCGTCGGTTCCAACGTTGTACTTGTATGTCGGTGGAAACCTGATTTCGGGTTCCGTGAACTCAGAAAATGCTTCGCCTGACTCCATAACCGCAATCAGCTGATCGTGTTTCAATAGATTGGTGTATTTGTCTTTCTCCACTTTCTGTAACGCTGCGACAATTTGTTCTGACGTAGGACTGCTGCCGGTGGGATGGTCTGTGCGGAAGTTGAGATCGCCGAGCCAAAATACGTAGCTGAAACAGAATAATTCATATTGGATCGCTCCATTACATTTTGAAGGTTTTTCATAACTAAGTAGCCATATCATATATTATGATAGGGGGCCGGGAATAACCCCAGTGGCACTTCGACCAAATATCTTCACTTCTGCATTGACAGTGTTCTGCTATGCTCAATTTTAAGCCTCATCATTACTTGCCATCCTTTCTTCTAAGTCGTGTTCCTCATGAACACGTCGTTGAGCGTCGTTATCATCTAAGGAATTAATCACATAGAACGACTCTCGTGGTAGATTTAATGCGGTGGTTTGCCATTGTCTTCCCCATTTCACACACTGGTTATCTCAGTGTGCAGGTTTCCTCACAATGTTTTCCTTCACCGTCAGAGCAGTCGGTAAATGTACGTAATTCTTCGAAAAATACGAAAAACTCATTGGTACATGGCACTGCCTGGTTTCGAACCCGGACCTCCCGCATGGGAGTCCTAGCCACTAGGCCACCGACGCTCCAAAAGCAGCCTTAGTTATTAATATTTATTGTATAATCGGGTAATAAAATTGATTTGTAATACTCTATTTATAATAAAAATCGATTTTCAAGGTGATGACTAACAGAAAATACGATTATCTATCGCCAAGTATCGGCTGATAAAAGGCAGTGTAGATTACAGATAGGTAGTTCAAATACAAGGTTTTAAAATATCTTTATGATAAGTTAGTTTTGTCTAAAATTACCTAATTTACTGAATAATTATGTAATCAATTACTTGCGTAGAAAGAAATTGTACAAAATTATATAATTAAGCAATTTTGTGCATAATTATTATTGGATTATACAACCCAACTGTCGGGTTGTATAATCCAATAATAATTATGCACAACACTCATTGGCACATCATGATTCCCTGTGTCTCATGGATTCAAAGAGAACACAAAATTGATTATTTTTTTAACATCTAAACATAAATGATAGTGATAATGATAACAAAGAATAAAGCACTGAATTACCCAGTTCAAGATGTACGAGTATTTATTAAACTTATTTTAATATAACTTAGGTACTGTAAGGTCAGTACCATCCACAGAAATCGTAACTAGTATAAAACGATATGAGGGCACCGATAGAGAACCAAGATTAGGCTACCTTTCTACCAAAGTTGTGCGAGGAAGCGGAGCAGTTAACGACGACAAAATCCACAAATAGAAATGCTTCATTTTACTCATGATGTGATAATGAAGTGATTCTATTGGTGGAATAAAGGCAGAGGCGGATCCAGGGGGCCAGAACCATGCGCCCCACCCCCACCCCCCCTAAAAATGTAAGATCCATATAGGGCGCGAAGCTTGACTCGCCCTTGAGCATGTTTTTCATTGTCTATTTTCCTATTTCAATAGCCAATAACTTTCAGGTAATTTTGTCAAATAGTTAACTGTATTATACTACGTGTTCGCTTCAAGTTTGCCGTTGCCTCCAACCGCGCCCTCATACCGCGCTCATACTGCTTAAATAAAAATAAATAACATTTCTTTATTTTCAAGCAAATACACCCATTACAAGATCTCAATGGGTGTCACTGGGTCACTGAGCCAATTAATTATGAATTATTATTCATAGATGAGATAATATGCTCAGCTCACAGGGTCTTTATATGTTTAATTACGGAGTAAACAAATATCACTCACTCATGATAAAGGATGTTGGAAGTCTCGTCGACATGATAGTAGTGCTGTTTGAGGATATTGTTGTAATCATTGATGCGGTCCGCTAGAAGATGCTCGTGCGCAGTCAGGTGGCAGTTAACGAGACACACTGAGCAACCGTATAGGCTGAAACGAATACTCACTGCGCCTTTGTTGCCCTGAAATAAAGGATAACTCGATTGCTGTAACATGTTTCTAGGGAAATGTTCTCAGTCAGTAAAAGTGAAATAGCGAAATCATTCATTACAATGTAAAGTGTAGTAACTAAATGGTTACAAGAACAACGATTACATAAAAATCAATTTTTTTTAAATAAAAATAAAATAAAAATTTATTAATGCAGACAGTATCTATTACATTTTTTCAGATTTCATTTTTTCTTACTAAATACTCGAGAAAAATGTTGCTGTATAATGACAGTTTTTTAATTTTTACCTACTTAAATTAATCTTCCTTACCAAAGTGTTATTGTAAATTGTAATGCTATGTAGATATTTTGTATGGGCGTAAGAGTTAGGTCATCTTTTGGTGAAAAGTGGTACTTTTAACCAGCATATTATGCCCTTCAAAATATTTGCATCTAAAATAGCACCCTTTATAATAAATTAACTACACATAAAAAAAATTTATTTGAATGAAACACAAATAGCAATAGGTTTAGAGCTTAACTACAGGCTTAAGTACTTAGGTACAGATTGTATTACTAATTGAGTTAATTAATTATACTAATTGGATTTGAAACTGTACCTACACAAGGGTTTCTGGCAAAATATTTCAGGTTTTAATCATAATTTCACCAACGTTTATCCTTGCTCTTTAGTATTTATTGTTGAATAATAGTCTTCAATAATTAGATCGAGATTATAGGGCGATTGACATTGCATTATGCCTGTTTGAGGATTAGATAAATAGATAGCCTTTAGACAGCAGCTGATAAACCATGTCAGACTGAAATTATTTTGTACTGATCACTACCATAGATTACTGAACTATAAATAGGAATAGATATTCCAGTGTTTTACAGTGTAATACATTATATATATTATATTTAAAATAAAATATTTATAAATACATAGTTCTGATCTTCTATTCTATTTAAAATCTAAGGAAAATTTCAAAAGCATTCAACTATAAATACATAATGCGGACAAATATTATTTCCATTTATTAATACTGAGATATTAATAATATAACATTCTTAAACTGTTATATTATACATATATGGTTGCCATAAATCTGCCTACAAATATCTGATAGGTAGATGTTTGTAGATACAAACTATTTTGCACATCTAACTACCTATAATTCCAAAAACTGATAATGTATCCAACTATTTTTTCTATATGATAATTTATCTTATCAGTAACTTACCCACATCCCTCCCAGTCCAGTTTTTGTGTACTGCGCCTCAATGTCCCTAAGGTGTGTCACATGCTTCATCTGAGTGTAAATAAGGAGAATGATGCCTTGCAGTCTTATGCTCTTGGCACTGATGTAACCATTACGACACAGAATCTGGTTGAAGGCAGTTGTCCATGGGTCCGAGAACAGAGAGTCCATCAGCATATTCTGAGGTTGGGACTTCACTTCTTGGAGGCTGGAGAATAGATTTTGTAATTAATATTGTGTACATATTAACTGTACTAAAATATTAAAATTAGTTTTTAAAACTAGGAATATGACAACACACAGCAAAGTAACTACACTGGTGAAGTTTATATAATTTATATAATTTTAAGGAAGCAGAGTAGACTTACAATAATTTTGAAAAAATATTTCACAACATTAATTTGGTCACCCTGCTGAATAAAGGTCAATACTGTATTCAGTATTCAACCTATAAAGTTGATTTGGATCATTTTGCTTCCTTATATTTTGTAATGCAACATCCTAAAGGATATATAGAAATGCAGTTTTATATTGGCTTAGCCAATAAGATAATGACAAGCTATTCATACTCCACTTCACATAACGTATTATTTCTTATGATTTTCATATCATAAAAAAAGGAATTCTAACACACAATAAAAAAAATTAGGAATACTGACCCAATAATATAGAAGTCCGGTAAAGGCTTACTCTTATTGAATTGAGATGGAAAATCCAGCAAAGAGTTAAGGTCCTGTCCTGGAGGCTTCGTCGCCACATTCCAGGTCACCATGTTAAACCTGAACATATTTAAAAGCTTCTAAAATTATGTTCACATGGTATTCTTCATTTTCAGTTTTTGTTGTGCTTACTTACGTAAACGGAATTAATACTAACATCTTAATTACTAACGTCATACATAGCTAAATAGGTATTATACATATACAGCCTTGACTTTAAAATAGTTTGTTTGTACTCATAACATTGGAAATAGGTAACTGGTATTTTTTGCTTACCTTAGCGTATCCATTTTTGACCTTTTATCACTACTTCCGCACGGTTCTATACTAAATGTGGTAATATACTGTCACAAATTTGTATAAATTAACAATACACGTATTACAGGTAAAGATAAGATAAGGTTTCAAGTCGATAGGAAAATTTTAATGGAACTGCACAAGGTTTAAGAAAGAGTATTGGTTTTATGAGGTTACCATGAAAACCCTTTATTCCAAAAATGTTCTAAAAATGCACGAAATATCCCTTACTCTTACAGAATGCATATTATTGAAAATATAAGTAGGTAATATTATTTATTTTCAACCACAGAATCAAGAATTTTCAACATATCAAACTCGACAGACAACCACAGATTAGAATGTTTATGTCCAAGCCACAGATTAGAGTATGTCCAAGCAGACAACCAACCAAGTCAACCACAGCATAGATTAGGATTACGTTCCAAGAGTGCGTTCCAAAACCAGTTGAAATTATTAACGTTGACAATTATACACATTCCATTGCTTGTACCAAATAAATGTTTGACAATTTTCAGCTGTTAACGCAGTAATGGACAATAGATACTTGTCAACGTGAATTATTTCAATTATTCAAAAGAAACTATCTCTCGTTTACATAAAATCTAGGAGTAAATCCGGAGGAAACAACTAGTCAGATTGGATATTATTTCCCACCCTAAACTCTAAAGGAAATCAATTCGGGTTTTTTTATCTATAAACGAACTTTTAGGTCCTGAGGCCTTGTTAAGGGTTAATGGCGTTTAATCAAGCACCGCAAGCGCACTGCTCCGATCAGATCTCAACGAAATAAATCTTGTTCGCTGCCAAGGTAGATTTTAAATTATTAAAATTATCGTACGAGAAATGACGTAAATTTATTTATTGTGCGATTTCTTAGGTCCGTGAAAATTAGTTCTGGAATCACGGAAATCGGATGTATTGCGCGAGCGTGCATTATGTTTGTGTAACCGAGTATGTATTTCGGACCACAGATTAGAGTATGTGTCCAAGGTTTCGGACCGTATTTTCTCGGAATTCGGATTCGGAGCAGTGTGCGATCGCGCTGTGTGGGGTAAATTCGGATATTTTCCCAAAATATTTTCTAGATTGCCAAACGCAGGCCGAACACGGCAACTCTAATCTTTTGGCATAAGGGCTTTAATCCAAAGCCGTAAAAATAAATAAAAATACTGCTTCAAGCTGTCATTCTTCGATCCCGTCTGATTTTGGATGTGTTTTGGATTGGCGGGAAAGGCACGGGAAAAAAATAAAAATTCAGCGGATCAGCGGAGGAGTGTCGAGCAAAGCAAGAGAAATTTATGTTTTTGTCGCTAAATCCGTTTGTTTTCTGTACAAGATCTAGTAGTTAGGAATTGCTTTCATATTCGTACACTAGCGACAACAATGAGTCAAGAGGTTAGAATTTTAATTATTTTGTTTGTGAAAATTGTGATGTTCTTTTCTTGTTTACTATAATTTATATTACGCTTCAGGACGGTAAAAGCTCTAGGAAGTCTCTCAAGACCCTGCAACATGTCGCTGCAGATAGAGAAAACCTAGTGGGTAGACCTTCCAAAAGTTTGAAACATCAGCTTAGCCAAGAGTCTTCTGTGTAAGTACTTGTTTGTATGTTTTGAGGTGGAGGGTTTCGTTGGTCTATCAATTACGAAGATTTGAAAGGTTTATAGTTCAAATAGAGAATTTGTGCATAGGACATACGACCTAAACTGCATTCTTAACTCTGGTTTTGTGTTGTTTGTGTTACCACTAGGGTAGTGATTTCAGTCAAAGTGTCGTTAAGGGGGCGCAAAGAGTAATCCAAGAAGCCTCTTTGCGTGGTTGTCATAATGCAACCTTACTCAACCTACCTACTATATCCAAGTCTGTTTCACATCCACTAGGTTTCTGCGACACAGTTCATTTTTTTCTAACACTTTTTTCCTCAGTGCCCCCTTAGCGACACCCCAACCGTGAATTCCGTTTGTGTGCAATAATAATGTTACCTACCCAATCTGTGCTAGTACCTACTAAACTTCCATACAAATCAGCATAGATATGACAGTAGGTATAATGAAATAACATACAAATCAAAAACAGATATAACCTTGTCATACCTCAGTACAATACTAAACAGTCCTAATATGTCTTCCAGTCTGTTCTGATTTTTGTCAGATATGAATTTGAACTACAAAATCAAAACCCTATTCTCATTTTAGGGAGGTGGACGTTAAAAGAAAGAATTCAGCAACTAAGGAAACTCAAGCGAATCTCGACTCAAAAGTCTCTGTGAATGACCTCACCAATCCTGAGGGTGCATCAGAAACATATTGGAAAATACTAGCCGACAAGCGCCAGTAAGTAGTCATACTTTTAAACATTTCATTTACTAATTATTTCATTGTCAGAAATCAGTAATTTGGTAAAATACTACTGCAGTATCAATAGTTAGGTACTCAAAATGTATTTGGTGGAATAGCTGTGATAATATTTTTTACAAAAGTTTATCCAAATTACAATAATAAAAATACAGAATACTTTCTATTTTTTCCCAACTCAATTTTGTACAACAATCAATTTTCTACTTCCTAACCATGCTGTGTTTACACGTTAAGGGTTACGAGCTAGCTCATAGCATTATATTGATTTTTCTGTAATTTCTATGGTTGTAATATCTGTTGTGTTAAACTATAAAATAAAATATATTATTACACACATTTTTGATAAAAAAATTATAGAATTGCTCTGCAAGAGTCCTTGGATGAAAATAAGAAACTCCGCAAAGTCATTGAAGATCTAAATGAGGAGAACGTTTCATTGAAGCAAATGCTTGAGGAGGCAAATAGCTTTGTGGAAGTCATTAAGGTGAGTTAAAAAAAATTGAATAAAAGACAATTTTAGATTAGATGTAGTTTAGCAAAAACTTTTCAATCCACAATCAGTCTTTAATTTAATGGAGTTTATATTTTACACAGTATTTCTTCAATAATATTTTACTAATGGATACATTGGTTGAACATTTTTGCTTACCTACATTAAATTAGCACCATTTACTTTACTTACCCTTTGAGACTGCAATGCAGACTAATAATCTGAATCTGGATATCAACTACTTACTAAATCAAGTTGTATCAATACACCACCTAATTCTGGATTTCAACAGCACTTTTTTCTAATATTTCAGGAGGAATTGGCTAACTCTGACAAAGATGACACTGGAATTGATGTGAATGATGTCAGCACGGCTGATGAGACCATTGATGGCACCGAGAATGAAACTGAAATCAAATTCAAGTCCAGCACAAGTCAAAATTAGGTCAAATTTCTAAGAGTTGAGAGTATTACACTGTAACATGTTTATTACAGCTAGGCATTTCCTTTAAATCTTAATTTTGATTTCAATAAGACTAATGGACTGAATATGTTGTAAGTGGTAACTAATGTAAGTTATTAGTTGGCATAAAAATGTTGTAAGTGGTAACTAATGGAAGTTATTAGTTGGCATAAAAAAGCTTGACTATGGGAACAAATCCATACCGTAAAATGCACAAACAAATAAATTCATTAATAATTCCAAAAAGTCATTTGTTTCTTATTTCATGTAAACGAATTTATTTTTCTGCACTAAATTATTACCAGTTTCATACTTTTCTCAAACTGTAACAAAGTAAAACCTAATTTCAATGTTTCCAGTACATACTCGTACAAGTAGAAATTATAATTAACATAGTTTACAAGAGTCCCAAAAAATACTGTGGTAAGCAGCGACATATTGCTGGTGGTAAAGGATTAATTGTGTATTATTAAGTCTAATCAATGTTTTTGTCTTTTTCAAGTACATAACGTTCAATAAAAAAAAGTCTAAATTTATCTTTTATTTTAATATAATACAGAACTCCTATTTCATAAAACCTTAAAAAAATGATTTATTAACTGCCATAAACATCAGGTACACATCCTTTGTTATGATGACTAAACAGTACCCCTTTTACTACTTACACCTATACCTATTAAACTTAAAAAATACTTGGTAGCAACTTGGCAAGTCTATCAGTATTCAGTATACATTTGTAGGCAATAGCCCTATTAGCCAAATTTTTGATGTTTTTATACACAAATTAATTAATTAACATCAAACTCTTGGCTGATTTAATAGTATTCTACATCAAGTAGATATTCTTAATTTCATTACGAATTATTGATAGGAACAATCAACATCAAGAAAGTTCTCTTTTTAAAAATGCTTTGAACTGTTTATCAAAATTGGTTTCGAAAGTCCAAGGCATCAAGTCTGGATACATAGTAATGTTAGTAAGTACATCTACGGCACAGTCCTGTGGCAGGACACTTCTGACTTTCTTGTTCATGCAACCATTTGCATGGATGTACGTGTTTATTATTAAGTTATATATAAAATTAACATATTTGCAATCTAGGTTGTCACAAGTGCTTGGGACACTGGGATTGTGAGATTTTATTTCTTGAAGATAACCCGTTGTTACGATGGGCACCACAATGTCAGCCTGAAACAGAGACTTTGTTTACTAAATTGGTCATTAGTTTTACTTATACATATTTCACACTAGTACTATTTCACTCTAAAATCTTATTACCTTTTTCTGTGTACTCACCTTTTCAAAATACTCTCTTATAAACTTCTCTGGATTCTGATATACTTCATCTCTCATATCATTTAGTGTTAAAACTGTCACTCCTGGAATATCTGTCCAACTTTCCACATAATACTTTACATTAAAGGCAGTTGCCAGACCATCCTCTGCAAATGTTAAGAAAAGTATTGGGCGATCATTTTTAGTTGATATTTCAATTTTTTTTGGTGGCCTGAGTAATGGTTGATTTGGTCTATTTGGTTCTTTACTTTGAATATATTTTTTTATTAGAGCTGGTGGTATGTCGTTTATGGCATCGGTTGTGTAAGTTATTATTTCTTTGGTGCCAGGCTTGCTGTTGCTGTGGTAGCCACTGTCATCCACATTGAAGCACTGGGCCAGATCCGACAATGGACCCTCAATAGCTTTGAGAATGTCATATCTCTTCATTTTGACAAACACATCAAGTATTTTGTCTAATGTTGCTTTCTCATTTTGTGTGAATACTTTCAGCACAACATCAGCAGGTTCAAATTTAACAGAGTTCATGATATACTGAAACAAGAAAAAATATATAAAACAACACTATCACTATCTATTTACTATAATCTTAATTTTCCTAGGGCAGATACAGATAGAAATATTTGTTTTCATTAAGTTAATGGTCAGATTTAAGCATGAATATCCTTATTTCAAATACTTACATCTAAATCGGCTTGAGTAATGCCCAATGCATACCCTAGGTCTCTCCATGTGTTGGGAGAACCTCCTATTTTCTTTACCATCATCCGCCACGCCTCATAGCAGGCAGCACCTCTCTTAGACTTTGTATTCCGGTAATACAATAAGCTGGTATGAAGAAAACACACTTTTGTACTTAATGTGTTCAGTTCAGCTATTTCCTTGTCCCTTTCCTCTTGAAGGATTTCCTCGAGAGCCAACGTGTCAATACTAATAGTATCGGCATTATCGTAGTCTTTTAGGATCTCCCTGTAAATAAATAATCAGTAATGAGTAGGTACCTATCTAAGCCCAAAATTCTTGGATAATAGCACCTGAGATTCGCACGTGTAATTTTTTCTAACGTGCCACAAACCGAGTGAATCGTGTTTAACTAGCAAAACGTTACCTACTTACATTAGGCTGTATCTTCTAATATATTGGGGGTGTAAAAATTATATATCGATGAAAATTATGCGAGAAAAAAATTAGGAATATTCAATGAGGAAAATGTTTTCAAAAAACACGTTTGACATTTCCTCTTTTTTTTAAGCTGACAGCCATTGCATTGACAGCTGCTGTCAATTTTTTTTGGCTTGGCCTCATATTGGTCTTAATTGATGATTTCTAGATTAGCCGAAATACACAAATAAATAATTGCAAAAGCCATAACAGCAAGTAATGAAAAATAATATTTTGTTCTTTTTTATTAAATGGTTGCATAAATATTTATTTTAACTAATTTCAGCCAGTAACTAGTAGGCATAGATACTTTACCTCTATGGTAGAAGGCAAGTATACTTTTTTCTGATATTTGTTATTTTCACGATACAAACTTGTTAAAAAGTAACAACTAGATACTAGTATACAAATATTTAAAAAAAGGTATTTTAGAGAAATATATTTTGGTGACCAACACCTTTCCCGCCAATAATTTAAAACGAAAGAAAATCTTTCAAACTTAACATTCTTTAAAATAATATAAAGTGTAGGTAATGTAAATTATTTACGTATGACTTGAAAATATAATGTTAGAGACAACGATGTCTAATAATCTGTAAGTATTGAAATATTTAGGCACCTAGGTATTTTTGTTTTTACATTAAATATTACTGAATATTGTCTACTCGTATTCCTACAGTGATTTATTTTATATTATACCTATTCAAGATAGATTATATCATGCTAATTATATACTCCATATAACAAAACGGTATACTATGCTTATTTTTAGTGCCAGTTTCACGGATATCTTGGGTGATGCGGACGAGATAGCGAATTCCCAGCCTTTATCATGGCCTTCGCAAGATTCTGGAGATCTCCAACTAGCCAATCACGTTCCAGCGTCGATTGTCACCTTTCATCAAAGCAATACGACACCAGTGCGTCCGATGAAACATACCGGGCAGCATGGGGATTTCCGCAGCGTTGAGGAAATAGGTAAGTAAAACTTAAACCAATATTAATTAAGAGTTAACCTTAGCAAGCTATGGAGGTACCATTGCAACTCCCATTTAACTCGTGCTATATTTATTAGGATACTCAGTTACCTACAAGTACCGTGCGTTTAGTTGTAATTGTAGGAGGAGCTCGTAGCCTAGTTGCGATCATGGTCCGTCCGAAAGTGATCGTGCAAGTTAAGCAACGTTGGGCGCGGTCAGAATCATGACGGGTGACTCTTAGTGGCATATTTCATCTGAGCTTTTCCGTGCCTCAGAGAGCACGTTATTTATAAGCAGTCGGTCCCGGTTGTTGTCGTTCAACACCAGTCGTTAAGTAATGTCAGAGGCCTACGGGCGGCTTGAAAAACTCTGACAATAGGTTGGCCAATAACCATACGATAAACAGACAACAGTTGTAATTGTGGCTAGTGACTTAACTGAAGTCAGTCAGTGACTTTACTGAAATCAGTCAGTGCCAGCGATTGTCTCGACCGCTCTATTTAGGGTCAGCACCTGGCAGTTATGATTGAACTTTATTTTTTACTTCACTGACTATAACCATACGATAAACAGACAACAGTTGTAATTGTGGCTAGTGACTTAACTGAAGTCAGTCAGTGACTTTACTGAAATCAGTCAGTGCCAGCGATTGTCTCGACCGCTCTATTTAGGGTCAGCACCTGGCAGTTATGATTGAACTTTATTTTTTACTTCACTGACTACATATAAACCTTGTAAGTTTCTCCTGCATAGAAAAAACATAGATTACAGGGCGAATTTTAACTCTATTATCATTTACCTATTAACTATTACGTACTTACCTATTTATTATTTAATAAAGTAGGAATCTCTAAGGTCGCCCTCTGTTTATTTCTACGGCATTAATATTTTACTTCCAAATAATGAAGTTACAAAGTATCATAGGTACTTAAGTGAAATACCAATTACAACAAAATAGTCATAGACGTATTCAGTCGACACAATACGTTTCTTATGAATCAATTATACAGATATATGGACTTCGCGCTATTTTTCTTTTTACTAACCCCCATTTCGGCTTTACATGCTTCATTTCAGGGTAATAAAAGATCTAGAATCTATCTATACACCAATGAAATCGGAAAAAAAAACCGTTCAGTCATTTCTGAGACGGACACGCCCCGGGAGGATTTGTTTTACACTTACCTTAGAGCGTCGGTGACACAGTGGCTAGGGCACCGAACTCCCATGCGGGAGGTCCGGGTTCGAAACCACGCAGTGCCATGTAACAATGAGTTTTTCGTATTTTTCTAAGAATTACGTACATTTACCGTCTGCTCTAACGGTGAAGGAAAACATCGTGAGGAAACCTGCATACTGAGATAACCAGTATGTAAAATGGGGTAGGCACAAAAGATCCTCAGGGGTCTACGTGCCGCTGGGTTATTCCCGGCCCCCTATCATAAGACAAGATAAGTTACACTTACCTTTGTATAATAATTGATTTGTATTTGCCTTAATAGTTAAATAATGCTAAATAAAAGAATAGAAGTTGTTTCAACAACAAACGGTAATAATTATAAAATGTCTCATTTTAATTTTAAAACATAAACATAGTCCCTTGTGTTTCAGATGACAAATACCGTAAAGTTTTCACGTACCCGTACTTTAATTTGGTGCAATCGAGAGTGATCGACGATGCTTTATATTCAGGTAATTTCATTTTTTCAGATATTTTTTTTAATTAAACGTATCTATACCTACATGTTTCCTGTGTCATTTGAAATACCTGTCTTTTTTACTATGCATCTTAAAAACTGCAAACGTCTCATGGTTGCGGAGGCCAAGATTCACTTTGGGTCACTGAGTTAGTGCAGTAATTAGTAAGATAAAGTTTTTTAGTTTTACCATCTTTTAACAGTTCGAAATCCTGTTATACACTATGTATAAAGCATAATGTGTTAGCCATGGCACAAGAAGACAGCTAATGTGTTCGATTGCTATAGAAAATTGAAAAAAAATATTCGTTTTTTAATTATTAATTAACATTTCACATTAATCTGTAACCTCCACACCAGGTGTAGCCTGTGTCGTGGAGATTACATAGATACACACATTGACTACTTAACAAGCTATGTGTTAATCTAATATTCAGATTCCAGAATTACAATTTAAAATTAAAATTTAAGTTAAAGAGATTAGATATGACTATTATAAATTTATAAAATATATTAATATATACATTTATATATCTAGATATATTTATTTAATATATATTTATAATATTAAGCTAATTATGTACATATACATGCAAATATATGCAATAATTAAAATAAATCAGTCACAGTTTCAATTACATAAATACTATGGGTTTCAACTCGTAATAAAATAATTAATTAGTACAACTACAACTTTGTTGCATTTGGTGTAGAGACCCTTGGTCCTTGGGGCCCTGGAGCTTGGTCACTGTTCCGAGAGCTGTCCAAGCGTTTGTTCGATGCGACGAGGGACCCAAGAGCTGGCGGCTATCTTGCCCAAAGGATCAGCATAGCGATCCAGCGGGGTAACGCCGCCAGCATCCTTGGTACCCTACCACACGGGCCTAATCTAAGAAATTTTATAAGTTACATTTAATTATTTTTTGTGTGTACATTATCAAATTAATTATTTCTACAATTCTTTTCTATTGCTCTTGTTTCTGTAATTGTTTGTGTATAAATAATTTTAAGTTGTAAATAAATATCTGCAATATTTGTAATTCACGTTAAATATAAACAAAATATAACCAATTAAAAATAAATAAATTAGTAGATAAATTAATAGATTAATTCGTCCAAAGGATCTCACTGGCTATACAACGTGGCAATGCTGCCAGTGTAATGGGTACCTTTGGACGGGGGTCGATTCAGGATCGGGAGTAATGACTGTACATTTTTAAAACAAAAAAAATGTATTTACCTATTTATTTTATTATTTATAATATTTAAGTTGACTTTTGTAGATAGTTTATGATTTTTTATAATGTGGTAATTAGTAGATATCTATATTAATTTATTGTATATTCAAATTAATGTATATTCAATAAAAGTCTTAAAAATGTATTGACATTGTACTTAGTCTTATGTATAATTTTGAATCAATATTTTCACTTCATACATTGTGATATTGTATATACATACTTTATTTATTTACTTACGTGCACCTTTTTTTTTGTAAGTGTGAATTGTACCTATCTTTTGACATTGTAGAGATCATTACTGAATATAAATATTACTAGATATAATATTTACTTCTCAGATAAATCGATGGTCGTTTGCGCTCCCACCGGCTCCGGAAAGACTGTGATCTTCGAAATGGCCATCGTCCAACTATTGATGGAACTAGAAGACAGAAACTATACAGACGATTTTAAAATCATTTATAGTAAGAAATATTGTTTATTTAGTCATTGATAAACCTGCTTTGTTTTATTTACCCTAAGGCTCAATTTACATTGCCGCGGAATGGAATGGAAGCGAATTTTCGCAACGTAATTGTACATAGCATAATGAACTTTATGTCAATTGTGTAACATACAAACTAAATACGAGCCAAAAAAGAGGTCGCGCGTCTTCCGGGGAATCCTCGCGCATTCTCGAGAATTCCCCTTGCGGTAAAGCGTATTTAGTTTGTATGTTACACTATTGACATAAAGTTCATTATGCTATGTACAATTACGTTGCGAAAATTCGCTTCCAGTCCATTCCGCGGCAATGTAAATTGAGCCTAAGTGGGCTTAATTTTGGAGTGGGTCACTGAAACTAAAACTGTCAAACTCGCATCTTATTACGATTGTGTAAGAGCAATCTTTGATGAAAGAAAATATATTATCGCTCTATAGAGAGGGGGTTCGTTCCTTCATGCTAATCAGTATTGTAGATATTTTGTCCCCGTTATTTATCACCATATTATATTTTTCGTACAGTGGCTCCAGTGAAAGCTTTATGTACCGAAAGATTGACCGAATGGTATCCAAAATTTACTAAGCTTGGGTTACTGTGCATAGAGGTAACAGGAGACACCGATGTCGACTTCTCTCAATTAAAACCTTATAGGTAAGAATTTAGATTATATTTTAGAAACCTAACTAAACTGAGTTTCAAGAAACGTCCTTAACGTTAATAGAACTATGACGTAGAAAAGGATAATTTCAATGAAGGCTAAACTTAAGCGGGTTTCGTGGAACTGACGGTAGCAGATGGGCCACCTGATGGTAAGGGTCACCGTCGGTCAAAGATCTCATCTCACAAAAAAATTGCAAGAGGGGTTTTGATGCGCTGCTTACCTTGAAGGCTTAGGTGGAGAGCTTTAAGTGCCGGTAATTAATGTCGCTGGCTCTTTTAACCTTCAAACCGGATTTCTGCTTTGTGGCAGATATAAGTAAAAGCACATAGGTCCGGGTACGGGTATCTTTAAATTTAACATACTTTGTATTATTAAACTTTCTTAGAAAATGTTACCTTTGTTGTTGTCCTTATTTCCAGGGATAGATACTTACTTATCCTTCATATTATCTTTCAATCGGCATAAACCCTGAACCCTGAACCTTGAAGGTTGCCTGGAAGACCTCGCTCTTAGCGATAAGGCCGCCTAAATTGTACTTCACTATTTCCTTTTCTATCTCTTGTTTGTTGTTTTATATTTGTGCAATAATGTGTATTTTACTTTACTTTACCTTTGTTTTTCTTACTATTATTACTTACCACATTTCAATTCACCAGGATAATAATAACAACTCCAGAGAAATGGGACATGTTGACCCGTCGGTGGCGTGACCATAGAGGGCTGGTCGAAGTCATTAAACTATTCCTGATAGATGAAGTTCATATCCTGAACGATAACTCGCGCGGACCCGTGCTTGAAGCCGTCGTCAGTAGGATGAAGACTATTGAAGTAAGAGTTCTTTTCCCGTTGGATTTATCCTATAGTTCTTGGTCTTGAAGCTCTTTCTGATAGATGAAGTTCATATCCTGAACGATGACATGCGCAGACCGCTTGAAGCTGTCGTCAGCAGGATAGAGACTATTGAAGTAAGAGTTCTTTTATTATAGTTATCCTATAGTTCTTGTAGAAGTCTTGAAGCTCTTTCTGATAGATGAATTTCATATCCTGAACGATGACACGCGCGGTCCCGTGCTTGTAGCCGTTGTCAGCAGGATGAAGACTATTGCAGTAAGAGTTATTTTCCTATAGTTATCCTATCGTTCTTGTAGAAGCTCTTCCTGATAATTGAAATTAATATCCTGAACGATGACCCGCGCGGACCTATTGAAGTAAGAGTTTTTTCCTTTAGTTATCCTATAGTTCTTGTTGAAGCTCTTCCTGATAGATGAGGTTCATATCCCGAACGATAACACGCGCGGACCAGTGCTTGAAGCCGTCGTCAGCAGGATGAAGATTATTGATGTAAGTGTTCTTTATCCTAGAGTTCTTGTAGAAGCCTTAAAGCTCTTTCTGATAGATGAAGTTCATGTGCTAATTAATGACATACGTGACCCGGGATTGAGTTGTCATCAGCAGGATGAAGTGTATATTTTCATATCAAGTTCTTTCTCATTTATGAAGTTGATAGCCGGAAATTATAATACACCTATATTACTTTTTTCTAGGCATTGTTTCATCATTCAAAACATAAAAAATATGATTATGATTAAATTGTCAACTACTCTAAAAATAAATCTACAAATCTTTGAATCTTGTATCTGTACTGTATAGACCTCGATTCCAGTAAGTCGTCATTTTCCAGTCATCAGCTCAATCTGCCCACCGCATCGAACAACTCCAAAAGCAATACCAAGGCAACACAGAAGCGTCAACTGTCAAAACACGCCAAGATACCACGACCAAGGACTCCCCGCGGATCAGATTCATAGCTGTCTCCGCCACCGTCAATAACCCTGAGGATGTGGCAGTCTGGTTGGGTACAAGTGATAAACCTGCGGTTTATTACAAGTAGGTGCCTACAGGATAAACCACCTATATTCCCGAAAAGGGGGTGTTTCATACATTTCAGTCGTGTAGTGTAGGTGAGCTTTTGTATGGAACAGCTTTTTTTCACGATTTCAGAGTCCCCCAGAGAGCCCCATAGTGAAAGTTGCTCAGTTATGGATACTGAACATCCCGCTTTTGGGACTATAGGAGATTTTTTGTTACACCAAATATACCTACAATATACAGTGGTTAATATTTGCTCGAAGCAATGCTTGCATACTGACTTGTCCTCAACTATCTGGGAAACAGTGAAGTTTGTGTCCCATCATGAGGACTTTTTGATAGGCTATTGACATTGCACGAAATTTGCACTAAATAGCGCCTTTAGCACACTGCTGCGATTTTGAAACGGAAGCGGACCGAAACCATAGATATCTATAAAACAGAAAAATAAATTTCTATGGTTTCGAACCGATTCCATTTCAAAATCTCTGTAGTAAGATCCTGGGGCACACTTTAGTCTTACTTCTAACAGGCTTCTAATTGAATTAACCCTGAATTACCTAGTCGGTAATGCCCTGAAACTTCTGTGCAGTGGTTCAATTCCTGGTCGGGAAATAACACGAGGAATCCTAATATCGATGCCCATACTAATGATTGTGTCTTTCTTTCTTTATTTTATTTATTTATTCAATAAATTCTACAAATAACAATAGAAAAACACAAGATCCACCCTCTGAAACCTTATGGGTTTATGATCTATTTCTACATAGGACGTGCATGACATTTGTTAAAGATTTTCTAACCTTTAGATAGATACTTATCATTCTTGCCACTAAAAAAATATCCGCCTAAGGCTTGGACTACATGAGCCGGTTCCAGCGCCGGTTCGGTTCGCTGCAGCGAACTGAACCGGCGCTGGAACCAGACGCGTATAGTCCAGCACTAAGAAAACCTAAGGGTACTTAAGTAATCATATTGAATTGAACCCATTATCTTTACACTTTAGATTCGGCGACGAATGCCGTCCAGTGAAACTGAAGCGTGTGGTGGAAGGCTACCCGTGCACGGAAGGCACCAGCATATTCAAATTCGACATCATTCTCAACTACAAGCTCTGGGCCATCATACAGAAGTACCACGACGGGAAACCTACTTTGGTAAGCATATGGAACAAGATGAAAGGCATATCAAGTACGGATTGCACGATGTTCACGTATACGCACAAGGATACGTCATCAAATGAGGGTTACGTTTGATGACGTACCCTTGTGCGGTAGCACAAGTTACTCTACTAGAAGTTACTCATCTAGGGTATAATATGTCGCTGGGTTGGATCATTTAGTGTACAGTTTATGTTGTTTCTCAGATATTCTGCAACACCAGAAAGAGCGTAGCGCTGACGGCGGAGACGCTGTCCCGAGAGCTGACCATCGGCTTTACTCCAGAGCAAAAGGCTCGGCTTACGGCTCTGGCTTCTACTATCAAGACCAAAAAGTTGCAGGTACGGTCGGCCTCTAGCTGAAGTATACCATCTGTCATAATTTTAATGCGTTTGTGGCATCATAACTAAATAACCGATGATCCTATTTGGACATGGAACTTTTTATTTAAAAGATAATTTTGTCGAGAATATTTTTAGCCATTAGTTCTTGTCTGATAAAAATTGGATCAGGGGTTTCCAAGATCTTAGAGTATCCATGATCTCAGATAGGATATCTGGAACGTTATTAGGTGGTTCGAGTTTGAGCTCAATTTATTTGAACCATGGTGCCATTCTCTTTTTTCTCACATCTTGAGAATCTTGAGGACCTGATGAGGACCATAAGAAATGGAAAAGTAAGGGGAAAGGGGAAGTAAAGGGATCACTACAATGTAAATCAAAGGACATAGAACCTTTTATTATGGAGCCTGGCACATCTACTCTCCGTGATTTTGAAAAAAATCGTGGTTTCACGGCGATCGATACCAGCTAGATAATTCGATAGAGGATATCAATAGAAACATAAAATATATCTTGACAAAAACTCCTAAAGTATCTCTGAACCCAGATATTTGATTTTGAAAGTTGCATTATTTTTTTAGGAAGATTCCTGGGTCACATACCTTGGTGCAGAGATACTTTAGGAGTATTTGTCAAGAGATGTTTTATGTTTCTATTGATGTCTTCTATCGAATTATTAAGCTAGGCTCGATCGCCAAGAAATATTTTTTTTTTCGAAATGGCGGAAAGTAGGCGTGCCAATAAGGTTCCAAGGCTAAAAATTTAGAATTTTGTTAAAATGCAGTGATTATTTCCAGTCGCTGGTACTAAACGGCGTGGGGTGCCACCATGCAGGGTTACTCTTCGAGGAGCGACAGAACATCGAGCAGGCGTTCCGGAACAGAGACCTGCCTATCCTCATCACCACTACCACCTTAGGTAATAGGCTACTTGCCATCATAAACAATAAATTATGAGAGTATGTAAATATGATAGTTCGGCCCGCTCGGTGGATCATGGCCCATAACCCTTTTGTGCAAGGGGAGGCCTGTGTCCCAACAGTCGGGACATTAATAGGCTGCTGATGATGATGAAGTAATGGGAAACAGAAATATATTGATTTCCGAGGAAATCACGATTTTAATTTAATAATTTAAGTTTAAAATCGCCCTTTTTAATCTGTATATCACGTGACCTGAAACGCTATACGCCATGACGCTGTCAAATGTGACGTCACTATCGAGTCAAAAAATCGTTTTTTTTTTAAATGGCGGAAAGTTGGTGTGCCAATAAGGTTCCATGGCCTTTGACGTTTTTGGTAGGTTTAAGTAGGTACCTATTATATTGACTAAGGGACTTAGCCCTTGGGTCCTTGGTGGGTATACCTATAGGTAAAATAAATTATGGTACAGTCGCCCAGTAGCGGAAGTTTACCATCCATCTTTCTTCGATCAGATCTGAACCTTACGTCTGCGATTTCGAAACGAAATCGAGCCGAACCAATAGTCTATCTATCTATCTATCTCAGCCACGTGGGTCCGCCTTCGGACATATGCCTCCTCCAACCTCTTCCACTTCCGACGGTCGCAGGCGGTGCACATCCAGTTGTGGGCCGCTATTCCCCGAATGTCGTCCACCCATCTCATAGGTGGGGACCTTGTCCCCGCGTGTTTTGCCGTGGTGTCCACTCCAGCGTTCTTCTGGTCCACCGGTCCCTATCCATCCGTGCCATGTGTCTCGACCATCTCCATTTCCGGCTTTCGTTAATTTTAGTACATATTCTATTTTTCTAGATTTCTATGGTTACGGTCCGCTTCCGTTTCAAAATCGCTTCACTGTGCCGAAGGCTTTCGGTTGAACCAAGATAATTTGTTTCAGCTATGGGAGTCAACTTGCCTGCCCACCTGGTCATTATCAAGAATACCCAGCAATATGTGAACGGAGCTTATCAGGTAAACTTAACCATCTTATCTTATGATAGGGGGCCGGGAATAATCCCAGCAGCACTTCGACCCTTGAGGATCTTTTGTGTCTAGCCCATTTTATACACTGGTCATCTCAGTGTGCAGGTTTCCTCATGATGTTTTCCTTCACTGTTAGAGCAGTCGGTAAATGCACGTAAGTCATTGAAAAATACGAAAAACTAATTGGTACATGGCACTGCACTGTTTCGACCCCTGACCACCCGCATGGGAGTCCGGTGTCCTAGCCACTGTGCCACCGACGACGCTCTCAAACCTAACCACATACCTATATATAAACCATTTCCTTTGGACCGTTGTAACAAAGTGTTCCGGGCCCTTGTTTTAGGTATACCATTTAAGTCAGGCTACGGCCGCGACGTAAGAGAGACAGATGAAAAAAAATAATTAAGACCCATATAAGACGGATCTTATGTAAAAGGGTTATTATTAGATAAATGACTATTTAAATGATAAAGAGGATTGATCCTAAATTCAGCTCCAGTTCTGCACATTGTGTATATGATTGTATTCATAATTATTGTAAGATATATTTATTTCAAAAGATGTGCTGCTGAAAGTTTCTTGCGCCGCTTCTTTCCTTTCAGCTATAGCACCTTACTAAGCGGCGGTAGAGAAAAAAAATGACGTTGTAAAAATGTACTTTAAGGTACTTTCTTACAATAAAAACATTTTTATATTTTGACATTTTTGTCGCTCAGGAATACAGCATCAGTACAGTGCTGCAAATGGTCGGTCGCGCGGGAAGACCCCAATTCGACACCGAGGCCACCGCAGTGATTATGACCAGACTCGGCGACAAGGTAAGGGCAACGCTTTCTACACACATAGGTAATACAAAAACCCTAACGTCCATAATACCCGAGGGGGTATACAGAGGAACCACTTTCATCATAGGTATAGTTCCCACTTTTCGCCGTAAGATTTCGCGGACAAACGTGAAAGGTGGCGAGCCTATCGCTGTCTACTAGGTGTAGAATAGTATCCACTAAGATGAACCGCCTTGTACGACACACACGGTAAGAGTTGGGGTGGTGATCTTTAGGCGCCACACAGAACTAAGTTTAACTCTTTCACTGTTTATAATTCTGACATACCAGATCATAACTCCAAACCTGCATGGTCTCCGAAGAAAATAGCGTGTAAGGCAGTATATAAATACTGCTATTGTGGTCTGGGTTATACTAGGTGTAACTAAAACCCCTATAGAGCCGAAAGGGGTGTCAAAAGTCAAGTCAATAGTCATTTTTTTTAAATTGCAAGTTCATTAATGTACATTTTTTTTACTGTGTGTTCAGTAATCCATAACTGAGGCTCTATAGAGGTGTTGTTACGACGACGGGGACGGCCTTAAAACGAAATTAATACAAATTCTTTATAAAAGTGTGAAATTTTTGCCACTAGCGGGATTCGAACCCGTAACTAGCCTTTCCGGGGCCTGCTCTATTCCAACTGAGCTAACGCGGTCCGATGGCTCAAAAAATTCAATTTGAATTTCCGCTTCATATTTTTTTTTAAATTAATTTATTACAAAATCCACAGCACTTAAATTTAAAACCAAAAAAGTCCATTAAAAAACATACTGCCAATTCAAGATTTCCTATTTTAAAATAATGGTTATAGGGAGAAATAAGTTTTGGTGTGTGTGTGGATGTGATGTGTTTATTGGAAATGTGAAATACTAGATACTGGATTATAAGCACCAAATTATTTATAGTTTTGTAGTACGAGTGAATGAGTTGCAAAATACTGTGACAAACACAGACTGTATCTTTTATTGTATAAATATAAAATATACATGGAATATGTTTATCTATACTTAATGTAAATACATTACTTGTAAAATATTCGCTATATAAGTAATAATTTCCTTATACTACTGGCAATAATGGCCTTCTTCCATACAATCACAGAAACGGTAACTTGACAAATAAGAAATACGTCCATAACACTACCTAATATTTTTTATACAGTCACAATTTTAATTGAATTCTAAGAAAAAATATTTCATGATCTTACATCGGAATTTATCTATACTTTAGATCACATAAAGATATACACAAAGTTAGTGGTTCACCATATTTAAAAAAAATCAATTGAGTGAAGTGAGATGTCTATGGGCGAGGGTGACCACTTACCATTAGGGGGACCGTTTGCTCGTCCGCTCTCCAAATACAATAAAAAAGATTTAAAAAAATATCTAAATTCCGATGTATGTTGATGCCACAATTTTGTAAAAACTACTTAATACTGGGGTTATTAATTTTATAGAAAAATAAAAAAGACTTAAACTCGTCCAAAATAATAATCTTCCAGAGATTCAACATCAATGATAAGTCTTATTTAATTGTACATACCTATATCTGTTTTACGGAAACAATTGAATGCACAAATCTTTTTCGAACAAAAGTACAACCGTAACCATGCATCTTTGTCACTTGAACTATTATTGTACAATCATCATCATAAACCAGTCTTACTTTCCTTTGCCGAAGGGGTTGGCATTATCCTCGAAGCTTATTTTAGGCACGAAGCCGCTTTCGCCCTCGACTGTATACTCTACTGTCATGAGACGTCCGTCCGGAAGTAGCACTTTGTATCCGCCGCTGACTTTTCCTTGGGCATCCCCAGATTCATTGGCGCCGAAGAAGAGTTCTTTCTCTTGGTCTTCCACATCGTATTTATATTCATACTGTTGAAAAATAAAAATAAATTGTTATTGAAGAATTAGCTTGTCGATGAAACATATCCGGCTCAAAGGACAAAGGATTTTTTACAACTTATTTACGTTTTATGTATCCTGTAATTTGAATTAGTTTCTATTTTGTAAAATCGACCCCGAAAATAGGTACCTACCTACTCTTGTTGTTTTTGTTTTTATAAGTTACCCTCACATAAAAATAAATTGTTATTGAAGGATTAGCTTCTCGATGAAATCTGGCTCAAAGGACAAAGGATTTTTTACAAATTATTTAATTTTTATGTATCCTGTAACGTGAATTAGTTTTTATTGTAAAATCTATCCCGAAAATAGGTACCTACCTACTCTTGTTGTTTTTGTTTTTATAAGTTTCCCTCTTACACTATAACAATAATTATGTAGGTACCGAATATTTTCAATAGCTTTTAATTTTGTTAAATCGCTCCCGTTAATAGATACTGTTAAGTGTTAAGATTCTGTCATAAATGTTCTTTGTCTTTCTAAGTTTTCCTCTTACGCTAACAATAATTAATATTTTTAATTATGAACATGATCATCTTAACAGTTTCCTTATACAGTGCCTCTACAAACATGACAATCCTTCACGTACACCCATTTCACCCGACAATTTGATTAAAAGCCGCCATTGTCCCTTTATTACACGTTGCACGTTGATATTTCTTTGTGGCTCTTAGCCTGTAATAAAGCTAAATTACCTTAACCGCGATGGCCCTAGGTCTTGGGATATCTGATTGAAAATGCCACATGATTCATACCATACGTCACTTTGTTTATGGATCTTCTTATATAAAGCCCGACACGATTATAATAGAATCCGCCATATTGAGGAATTTTATGGGAATTAATATTTTCAAAGCGACATATATTTTTTTATTATATTATTTTTCGATGTATCTATATTGTATTTTATTTTTGACGCAGGTTACCTATAGAAGTACTATACAATACAATACAAATATTCTTTATTGCACACAGGATAAAAATACAGAACACTAGAAAAGATACAAAATACAAATACAATTGGCGGCTTAATAGCTTGAAGCTATTTCTTCCAGGCAACCTTTGGGTGATGGAGTTTTAAAGTACTCGTACCAATGACGACATCCTCTTGACGCCTCTATTATAACTAAATACATTATCATTGTGACCTTTTGCTACTATGAAATGTAATTTCGTAATTACCTTAGGTATATGATTTTATAACCGAGGATGACGAGGATATTTACTATAATTCTATCGTCTTACCTAATTCGTTATGCGTAGTACATTAGTACCTACTGGAGCACGTCTAGTCTAAACTTATTTAATTATAATTTAAGATGTTTATGCGAGTACGTAAATTAGGTTTCTAATATGCACATTAAAATTGTAATTACATCTTGCGTACTATTATATTTTGTAATATTTTCAACGTTGCATGCACTACACTGTCTCGGTTTTTCTTTGTTTCTGGGAGTAGGTATATTCTGTGACATGGGCGGATAATTTTTCCCACTAGTCCCATTGCACAACGTAATATTTTTATTACATTTAATTTCTAATGTCTAGTAAGTATAGATTACAATAGCGCCTCTTAGAATGTGTACAGAAAGACTTAGATCAGAGTAGCTGTCGCCAACAAAGCGATTGGGTTTTTATTGTGCAGTTAATCGTGATAACCGCGAGATTACAGCCTCGGACCGTTTACAAAGACGGTTAAACGCAATTGCGTCCAATTAGTGCGTTAAGCCGCGAATATTCACATCGTTAGCATAATAGTTGCCGATGTGGCCAGATAAATGGTGGGCTGAACCGTGGTTAGGCATGGGGCTTGCAAATGTGCACTATGGGCGAACAATTAGATACTAGATTATCCGGACCTATACTACACAGAATTCAGTTTTCCTAAATGAGTTACCATCCGTTGCAAGAAACGTTTTGTGATCTTTAGATATACTTTTTTTTTCGGGGGAAAACGCTCATGCTTTCCTCTTCGCCGCAAGGGGGAGACGAAGAGGTTATGCCGGACTTTTACCGGCCAAAAACCCCCCGGTGTTCCTGCGCACCGCCTGGCGACGAAGCCACGGGAACGCTTGCGCATAACTTCGCGCGACTTCGCCAGCGGGTGTCCGCATTACGGACCCAACTCAGGGAACTTGCGTCCCCATTCGGCTTGTGGTGGCGTGCCGGAACACTGGTACGCCAGACCAACTCGAGATCTTTAGATATACCTAGGTCAGTCTTTCTGACCATAAAGCTGTCACTGGAGCCACTGTACGAAAAATATAAAGCCTTTTTTGCTTGGGAATATTTTGCGAAAAATATTCAAAATGAAATCAATTAAACATGAAACATGTATGAAATTAATTCTTAAACTTCATACTTTGTTCTACTACAGAGTAAATCCGCGGACTACAACTAATGTATTGCAGTGTCTTTGACGCACTATTGTTCCTAAGGCTAAATTATTATAAAAAACACTTTGATGCGATTATAAACTATAGAATTACTGATAATGGACGTATATTTTCCTTATGAGGTTTTGACAGGCATTGTTTATTGAGATTTATTACCTAGAAAATGCAGGTAATTGAATTATATTAATTTGTTCTCAATTAATCGATAGAGTTCTAGATAACTAGAATGAGGGCGTGAGGTAAGGTGAATATCACAATTTGTGATGGTAGGAAAGAGGAAATTGCACAACTCTATCTATCATGTATTATCCCTTTCAACATGATAGAGATCTTACATTTCTTAAGGATAGGATACACATTTAAATAAATAAAATAAATAATACACGAGTTATCGGTCATTACTATATTGGAACACTGACTGACAAAAGGGAATGGTAAACTACCTACAACTAATATTATAATAATAATTAAATCTACAAACGGTGCACAACCTACCTTTTTCCACCAAAATTACTCCACCAGAAGGTTGTCTGGAAGAGATCGCTTTTAGCGATAAGACCGCCTAGATTGTATTAATCCGTATCATACTAATTTTGTGCAATAAAGAGTATTCATTCATTCAAATCTACCGACAACAAATAAATTCATTATAAACATTTAATATTATTCTTTTATTTATTCATTTTAATTATTTTTCTATAAGCAAACGATTCATGACTAAGCCTTGCTCTGAATATCACAGAAGTTACATTGCATTGTAGGTTTGTAGGAATAAGAATGTGGATCTCAACATTTGTACATCTTTTCATTCCTCGTAAATGACTTTAAAATTTTTGCAATCATATGAATAAGGATACGCCCGTACATGGATGATTTAGTTGTAAGTACGTCAAACATTTAATTGGCTGCCATTTTAGTTGCCATATATTATTCAAGCTTCAATTATACCTTTAATGTCATTCGTATTTTATGGGGAGAAGATGCCTCGTGTTGCAATTTAAGGTTGGTGTCTAAACCTGCCTTCGCAATATTGTAGGTCAGAGACTCAAAGGTATGCACGTTTTGTTTAAATTATTGCCTATGTGCGCCGGTGCATCCTTGTGTCCCCACTTATATGTTAAGGTAGACAACTTTTAGTTATAACGGCCCTATATGTACGTATATGACTATTATAATCGCTTATTATATCCTTGTCCATCCATCCATGAGAAATATATGCAGTTAGGCTTTATAATATTCCGATGAAGTAGTCTCTTTCCGTCATAATTTTATTCTGGGAAAAATAAATAAATAAATAATTATACTTTTGCTCATATTAATAGCCGGAATGCCAAAACTTTTTTTAACCTAATGTTTTTAAAATAAATAAACTAAGACAAACAAACGGACTGGCTACCTGATGGTAAATGGTCACCATTATCGTCCAACACGTGCAACACCAGAGGGCTTGTGTGCAGCCGGCCTTGGATACTCTATACGTTCTTTTTAAAGCACCCCATGTCGTAGCGCAGCGGAAATACGTTGGATGGAAGAGTGTTCCACATTTTTCATGTTTGACAGATCGAACAAAACTATATGGGAAAAAACGAGCGACACTCGTTCCCAGAAATATGGTACGCAACAACGCATGGATAGTATGGTTTTCCGTACCGACTTTCCCGCACCCTCCGCGCAAGTGAGACCTATATACGGAATCATGCTTGTTGGGGAACGGCTAGGAAATAGCATGGCACAAGAAGAAAGGCATATCAAGTACGCAAATTGCACGATGTTCACGTCAACACAAGGGTACGTCATCAAACGTAACACTCGTAAGATGGATGACGTACCTACCCTTGTGTTGACGTGAATATCGTGCAATTTGCGTTCTTGATATATCTGGTGAAGAATGAGCTGTCTTCTTGTGCGATGGGATATAGGATCTATTAGCCTAGCGACACACTGCCGAAATTACGCGACGGAACTTTCGGCTCGGTTACGCTCACAGTGCTTTTTAGGTTACCTACGAACACCTGACGGAAATTACGTGGCTGAAAACTCATATAAAATGATTAACCGCCGAACTTCGGTCGCGTAATTTCGGCATAGGGTCTCTACTCTTACGGTTGTGAAAACGTACTCACTGGCATAGGCGGGCCGTCGTCATCTTTTGCTTGTTGCGGCGCGGCGCTGCTCGCGCTGATGCAAACGATCACTAGCGCACACGCTAACCACTTCGATGAATACATCTGCGAATATAAAATCGTATTTAGCGCTTAAGTTAAGATCACTTACATTTTTAAAGTGGCGGTATAACTAAGAACGACAATGTGCAGTCATCCCGGGTAGTTACCCCCATTTTTGCACAAACAGCTATGATTGCATTTGCTGTATTCGGTTTGGAAGGTAAGGGTCAACGCTGTACAAAGCGGGTGTTAGCGCGGGTGAGTCGATATCAACGTTCATTGCTGGTTATCTGTTCATTCACTGATGTTTAAAAGGAATGACCAGCAATAGATATTGACCCGGGAAGCGAAGCGGAGGCCCTAAGAGAGCCATACCACTCCGCACTTCGCCTATATCGTAAATACTTGAATATAATTCCCCGTGGTTCAACCAGTTGAACATTTCGGTTGTGCCACTGGGAACGACCCGGAGTGAGATGTGTATGAGATCTTTTCATCAGGTTTGCATTCCATAAAAAATAACAATAAAAATCATCACATATTCGAGCTATATTGCTAGACTCTGGAGGTAGGCTGAGAGAGGAACGCCTTAGATATCTGTTCTATCAGGTCTCCTTAGGGCAGCCTACCACCTTTTAGGTAGTTGTTACTCCCGACATTCTAATCTAGGTGTCATAGAAAAACTATATAGGTCAGTCATCAAGGTCCCTAGTCAGAGTCATCAACAACAAATACTTGTGATTTGACTTGTCAGTAGGTAGTAAACAGTAGCTTTGTTTCACTTTTTACCAGATAACTCATATTACCTATATAAGTAAATTCCATAAATATATTGAGGCCATCGCTGACATGGATATATGCTGCAAATAAGTTTATGACACTTGAAACTGCTTAACGTCAGGTCGGGGAGCAATAAAATATCTTTCAGAGAATCGGCTGTTGCGAAACTTGATACTGTGACCCGCGAATGTTTGTGCCATGCTACTCAACGAGGCGTATTGTCTTATTATATAGTACTCCTGGTCGGTCGATCTTCGTCCTTTGAAATACGAACTTTGATAGATTTTCAATTCGTATTTTATACAATACGTACCTACTGTATTTTATGTTGTGAATTGCTTGATAATGTCTGTGTTTTATTGAATAAGCCGTCGATTGGCCTTATTTTTTCTGAACTTAGAGCATATTTATTTAATTAAGTATATCTACGTTATTATCAATATGACGTTTACAGTTAATGATATATACGAAATGAATTCTTTATTTAATTTGGTTTTCTTTTGTAATTTCAAACAAGATTTTAGAACATAGTAACTAAAACTGCTATTAAGCGAGAAATAAAACTATTAAAAATACTTGTATAAGTATGTAGCGCCTTTAAATGTATTTTTAATTTTATGTGCATCTGTCATGAACTCTGTAGATTCTTTTCCGATAAACAATACCTAATTAAGAAACTGATGGATTTAAAGAATGTTGTTGAATATAATTATAAACAGCAATCTATACAGATATCAATTATGTGTGGAGATTAATAGATAACATAATATAGGTCCGGGTTATTAGTACTCTAGGATCTTATGTAAATAATCAGGTCATCGGGAATAAAAACCAGTTTATCTTCACATATCGGTCACCCATCAAAGCGGTGAACAACTTTTAATTGACGCGAAGGTGAGCTAACTCAATTAATGTAATTACGATACTTTTTGTTGCCGTTGCGGGTTCGCTTTTCCCACAATTTGTTAGTTACACCTATGATTGATGTTGTTTGATTGTACTGCGACTGTACTTTGTTGAATTTATTATCCTGACATCCGCGTAAATATCAGCAACAGATTACGCACTCTGTTACAGGTTAAATTAAATGTTGTATTTTTCATCGTTGTTCAAATAATGTATCCTCAACATTTTCCTTTGTCTTTTTATTAT
This sequence comes from Hofmannophila pseudospretella, assembly GCA_947369225.1. Lineage (NCBI taxonomy): Eukaryota > Metazoa > Arthropoda > Insecta > Lepidoptera > Oecophoridae > Hofmannophila > Hofmannophila pseudospretella. Next base: position 5,452,515 of record OX376324.1, read on the forward strand.
GAAACTGCAATAAACATTCTTTTGATACAAAACTCCTATCTTGCAACAAGAGATGACCACACACATTGACTCATGGTCATACTTTGTGAGACTGAAAAAATTACTCTCTGTATTAAAGTCATGAGCACTATAAGTACAGAAGAATCATATTTTAATGAATCTGTTATTATGTAAATTAAATCATTGCACTGTCCCTGAAATACATCTCATTCTGAGCAATTTTTCTCAAAACGTAAAAAACAGATAACGTAATTAAAAATAACAATAATAAATGTAAGATGGGAGGCTGTTATCTGCATAAAACATCGCCGGTATGCCAATAAGCTAATAATTGAGTTTTGTCTGGCCTTGCGTGATCGATTCCTTCAGGGAATTCGCTTTGTCTTGTCGAGTTGCAATATAGACGTGTGATTGCATACTTATTCGATGTTTTTTGCTGTAATGAAATGCATTGGAAAGAAAATTATATGCACTCACATGTTACCCATAATCAATTCTGTTCGTAACGATTGCCCAATGGGGTTCAATTGTTTCTCATTGCATGCTGATATCACCATCATCATCATAAGCCCATGTCGTCCCACTGCAGGGCATGCTGATATAACAACCTATAAATGAGACTTCGTTCATGAAATGAAAATGAAATTTAATGCCATCTTTTTTTTTAAATAACCTATAGACTGTTGCCCACTGCTGGGCAAAGGCCTCCCCTCCTCCTTTCCATTTTTCCCTATCCTCTGCGTCCTTATACCATAATAATAAATACAATTTATGTGTATAGGTCTTCAACAAGGCAATTCTGGGACGCTGGTGTCCCCATATAAAAAATATAAAAAAATTGTTGTGTGTTTGTTCTGTTTTTGTTAATTTTGTGATTTTGTGTGTTTCAATGTTATGTTATGTCGGGCCATGGCAGAATACCAGCGGCTGACGACACCCCGTCGTCAGCCGTTATGCTGAGTCATGGACCCATTTGCCTTCATGTTTTAATTTTATTGCATTTTTATTGTATTATATTATATTTGTATTGTACTTAGGGCAAATAACCGTTTTTTCATATATATTTTTTTCAATAGTTTACACGTGTATACCTACTTTACGTCGGATTTTCATTGTTTATATAATCTGCATGTCAATGGAAGCATGCGAACTGCTCATTTTAATTTATTTGCGGTTTTGAAATGAAATGAAATAAATTTATTTGTCCGATTTTTGGTTATAAATTAGGTGTTAGGTATGATATTTTAGGGTCATGCAAGAATCTGCCATTCATCACCATCATCATCAGCCTATTAATATCCCCACTGTTGGGGGGGGAGGGGGGGGGGGCTGTATGGGCTATGATCCACCGAGCGGGCCCAGTGCTGATTGGTGGATTTCACACGCGTTTGGAATATTTTTATCTTATTTCCTCAGACATGCAGGTTCCCTCACGATGTTTTCCTTCATCGTTAGCACAGTCGGTAAATGTACATAAGTCTTCGAAATCATCCGGTTCGGTTTCAAACCCGGACCTCCCGCATGGAAATCCGGCGTCCTAGCCACTAGGCCACCGACACTCTCTATTACTAGCGTACAAATATTTAATTAATCCGTACATTAACAGTTATTTGTTGTCCTATTATTAATTTCTTATAGTTGTAAATGTCAAAGTTATACTTTATGTCATTCATTACATTACATTATTATTTTACTATTATCCTATCATATATCATCTTCCGTTACCAAAATTATCTTTCTGCAGTTTATTATAATCTAAGAATTCCCGAACTGAATAAAATCATCAATTTAACAACCATTTATGCAGTTTCTTCTTTGTGAATTAACCAATGGAATTCAACTCAAGTTGAATTACAACAAACAACATTAATACAACAACAACAACATTACAACAACAACAACATTATTATTACTATTCGTCAACGAATATTCAGAATTGCTAACGTATTTTATGCTACTTGGTAACCTTACTAATTGCATCAAAATGGATCGTGGAGTATCCATGCCTCTAGTTCCATGAATTAAATCTAGGTCATAATCATCTAGAAATTTCCCGTAACATAATAAAACCACTTATATTTTCGTCTTTCCTTAGCAAAAATTCTACTCTACAAAAGACATCAACGCGCCATTTTTGAGTATATATCTTTATATTTTTTTCATTTATGACTTTATTCAAGCTTTATTCATGATTATTTTTTAAAGAATTTTCTTCTTCCCAGTGTTATACCGACCTCGTTTTCCCAGGGTTAATTCTGTCTGTCTCAGCGCTTGGTTTAAGTTAATGAATCAAACAATAATAATTTTTTGCGATAGAGTAAGATATCTATTTTCACACGTTTTTAAGATAATAATGATTTTTCATAATTGATAATTGATATTATTTACCATTGAGGTTCATTCAATCAAAGTCAGATAATAAAACTTTATACTGTAATAAAGTAACGTAATCAAATATTACGCAGTAAATTGATTTAATTTACTTTCTTTAAATCGTATTATTTTTTTATATCTTTACGTAAATTAGATACTTAAGTCAAAGTGTAAAAGTACTAGATTATACGTTAGATTCCACATTTCACGTCAATCACCTATATTAATTAGGGCCTAACTTCTAATCTGCAATACCATTTCTATTCGAATCCTGGGATCTCTATACTCAATTCTAATTTCGAAGTAACCGGTTCTCCGGATAAAGTTTTAGAATCCACAATACCGAGTTATTATTATACTTTATTGGAAAATGAACAGATATAGTAATACACAAACATAGTTAAAGTATAGCCTACATCTTTCGCATTCTCGCGACAGACTTGTGGTCACACCAGTGTGACACTAGTTTTTATAGCTGTGTGACGAAGAAAACAATACTAGTAGTCACACTGATGTGAGAAGCTAGACTCACTAAGACGATTTCTAAATTTATTTGAATAGTTCCATTACTCGAATGTTATAACCTATAAGCACTGATCAATAGGTACATTTAAACCCTAACTCACCGTATCAAAGCCGCTAATCACACACAACACTTCACAACAACAATGGGCGGTGGAGGCGAATGCGCGCTCGTAGTCAACTGGTGCCGCGCCCCGGCGCCGCCTGCGCTTTATATAGCCACCCCGCGCGACGCCGGCAGACGATGCAATGTCACCCTTTGCTGATACATGGAGGGACAGATCTTACGGCGATATAGGGATTATTGACACAGAATTTCATGGTTGCTTGCTTGCTTATGTTTGTTGCTAGTGTTAGTGGCCAATCTATTTGTCAGAGTTGTTCAGGCCGCCCGTAGGCCTCTGACATGGCTTAACGACTGCTGTCGAACGACTACAACCGGGACCGACTGCTTAACGTGCTCTCCGAGGCACGGAGGAGCTCAGATGAAATATGCCACTAGCGGTCACCCATCCAGGTACCGACCGCGCCAACGTCGCCTAACCTGCACGAGCTCCTTTCATGTAGAGGCATTTAGTGTTTTTTTATTGTGGAAGAAGCAGACGAGCAAACGGGCCACATGATGGTATGCCACAGTCGTCGCCCATTGATATTTCACCTCAATGTAATGTTACTAGAGGATTTTCGATGCGCTGCTAACCTTGAGGACTTGGATGGAGTGCCTCATATGCCGTTAATTACAGTGACTCTTTTATTCTTCAACCGAAACAGCAATGAAAGCATTGCTGCTTTACTGTAGACAAAGGCTGGTACCACCCTAGGCCGACTTTGTATTTGCACAGAGTCATACCATCTTATTCCCAAAACTATGTGGTAATTTCTGAATATTATTGTATCAGTCAAGGTCACGCATCACGCAAATATCATAAAACACTAAACCATTTTAATGAATGAATGAATTATCATTTATTTGCACACACATAACACGATAATTACATTTCACTACTTAAAAGTAACTAAGACTTAAAGTAAATTTACATGCATATGTGCCTAACTCAGCACTATGCTGTGGCGATATGGCTAGACGCTATCCACCGCCGCAGCACTGATTTTCAGTCAGAGCCGGTAACACGGTTTCATTAAATACTGCTTATGAGCATTTATAACCTCTGACCAAGGGAAGCGGGTTTATGCTTTTAGCTTCCGCTACCCCCTTACGTATCTTCAGGTATCCTATCGTACAAAGAGATCACGCCGCGGTTGCGCAATGAGTTATTTAATTTATATATGTATAATAATTATTAGATATATGGTCAAAGGTTTACAATTAAAGTCTCATCATCCATCTATCATAGTACGGTAAGGCTCTACATATTACTTATTACTTGCATTTCCTTAATGCTGATTGTCTTCCTTTATTACCAATTAATTGATATTAAATTATATTACTACATGCTTCTTCTTATAATACCTGAAACATCCTTAAAGCTGTCATTGACAAAAAGCTTTGCTATACGTAAATAGAGTCTCAGCCTTCATCAGTTTCCAAGTTGACATCATAATTTTGTATATTTTTTAAAAATATTTTGACCTAAATATGTTTACAATGCATTTTCAGTAGCTATTTTTAAATTACGTAAGTCATGTATATTTCTTCCTTTATACTGTCTGGTTATTGTGTAAATTTTTTAATGTATTAATTAGTAGGTAAAATGTATGACGTAACCAAGAGCTCTTTTAATAAATATTTCCCACCAACATGCCACAAAAGAGCGTTATCAACACATTTCTGCTTATCAATAGACACAAAGACCTTTTTAATCCCGCCAACAATCAAAGCCTGATTCTATCGCATGATCATCAAACGTCAGTTTTCGTAACACACGCTTGTCCACGTTTTGCGAGCTTTGTGCCCAGTAATTATTTCATAATGTTAACGTGCTGTGTTTGCCTTCTCAGTTTATAAACCAATTATACTATCAGTACGTCTGACCGTGAACCTTTTTAATTACGTACCATAATGAATCCTTGATTTATAATTCGCATGATGGTTATTATTATTTATTCTTTTGGATATAGTTGGTTTGAAGAGGCTTTTTATTAAAATGCTCCAGGACCTCATATTTTTTTATTTATTTATTATTTATTTATTTCATAACAACACTAACAGCTATTACATAGTGTCAAACGTGTGTTACAAGTCAGTAATTTTTATCAAATGATTTTGGATTTCAAAATTGTTCTATTCATACATCCTCGATAATTTCGAGCTCCCAAGGAATCTTAAAGCACTAGTGCCTTATACTATCTTCATGGGAGCTCTCTACAGCGCTGAAGTTTCTATCCTATAGATATATAATATACCGTACAGTATAATGGCAGATACCCCCAGAAGCCTTCCACTGCATGGTACATACCTTGTACCCTTCATAAGTATACAACTAACGAAGATAATCCGTATCCTCGTTTAACTATCATTACCCTATATCCTGCAAAAATCCCGATAATTCATAATAATCAAGGAATTTATAAATCAAAAGACGCATTGTTTTCTTTCCCTTCATTTCTGTGTTCTTAGTTTTCAACGTGTTGCATCAACCCTTCAGAACTTCCCGCGTTGCAATGAGCGCGTCGTGATGCCTCTAATAGCATTCTAGGCCCAGGTACACAACGCAAAGCTTCTCTCGAAGGAAAGATGCGAATTAGTCTAGTTTCGCATCATGCTCTAAAGTTCCATTACAATACAGTTCGTTATGCAAAGTAGGGCAGCCCTTCTTCCTTGTAGGCTATCCTTACTGAATCAACCAGGACCGGATCACGTTCTTTGCGACCCCACTTAACTTTGTGGGCGCTAAAATATAAACGTACCAACAATATATCTAGATTATTGCTACATTTATTCATAGTATTGTATTATTTTATTCATTCTTCTATTTTCTGTTAATTTTACACCATTTAATAGTTATTATATTAATACTGTTTAGTGCATTATGGCGTCATTTAAGATGGCACTGCTGTTGTGGGTCACGATCCTCAGCATTGACGTTTACGACTAAGGAAGACTAGGTTCAGGTTGCCTAGGCCCATAAACAAATACCTTACAGACTAACATACATTATGTAATACAAATGTAATAGTATAGAAGATGATTGATATTAATGAAGAGTTTACAGTATAACAACGAATATGTAGGGAAACTAGTTTTTTAGATAATTATCAAATCAAATTACAATAAAATACACCTAAAACATTTAAATGGCGTCGCCAAATCTAAAGCTAAATATAAATGAAACTGCCACACTCACTCATATTCTAAACAAGACTGAGCAGTCAAGAGTCAAGTCAGAATTGACGCTATTAAGATAAGATAAGATTTATTGTGTAAAAGTTTAGGTAAGAATTACAAATATTGCAGATATACTTGCATAAACATGTCACACTAAACTTCACCTTTACAAGCATATACACCGAATTCACAAATTAATAAAAAGATTCATTTATACAGATTATGAGAAGAAACAAAAAAGAAAAAGAGAATATCATTAAAATTTATACAATGTCAATAATATTAAATTTACAAAATGTTAATAATAATCCAAATTAAATATAAATATACAATCAGCAATCAATTAACGTTTATCGTCCAAAAATTCCTTGACGCTATAAAAACATCTTTCAAAATTTAAGTTTATTTATTAAGTTAGATAGGTAAATTTCGTCAATCAAAATGATTATGCTTTTTATTAGGACCCTAAAACGACCTTGACGCGACCCTGGTACCAGTGAAAGCGACGTCAATACTCGTATCTGTCATCGTCCGCACATGATGAGGAAGTGACTCACATTCACTGCGTGCTTTATGATCTTTGACAAGCTCTTCAAATGTTTGCCGACAGGCCGCATATTGCTAATATGGTTACATTGCATTTCTACCTCTGAGAATTGAGTTGAGAATGTAGATTGCTAAATTCAGTGCAAGAGTCAAGCTCAGGAAGCCAATTCTCGCAGAATTCGACATACAAAAGTCGAGCGCTACGAACATGTTGTCACGCTCACACATGTAATGTGAGCGAATGACATAGGACTAATGTCGAATTCGACATTCCACTATGAGAATCGCCGTCCAATGTTAAATCAGTACCTACTAAAATGATTTAGTTAGAAAACCTTTTTTCATAAACTCGTATAGATCGCTCGAAATTGTTCTGAAGGCTAATAAGTCTTAATAAACTTAGTGTTAATAAATACACTAGTAAAAGATTTTAAACTCTATAACCGTACTTGTGGTATCTTTGTGTTAAATAAATTCATCAATATTTACCGCACTACATTAGTTAAAAGGTGTAGTTTTTATAATGGTGTGACGACGAAGAAAAAAAACCTGGTAGTCACACTGGTGTTACAAGCTGGTGTGACGACGAGTCGGTCGCGAACTAATTAATAATGTGTACACGTACCCTACAATATTATCTAGGCACCAAGGACGTTTAGATAAAATCCAATGCACCAAAACAGTATTATACTTACTAACATAATTCAACAATGAGTTGTATAGTTTTATTATGGCTAACCTTATAGAGCTGCGTCTTTACAGCAATACCTATAAAGGCGATGCGATGGCGGTTCAATCTAAAGATTCACATTATTCAGCTTCATTTATTCGATCGGAGGGTTCTTTAAATGTCAACTCAAAGTAGTATAATTAGTTTACTGTTAAAGTGAACAAGTTCATAGGTAATTTATTAAAGACTTTTACTCTAGGATTTGATGTTATTATAAATGTAGTTATTAAATTAGTACGTAGTTAATTTATAAAAAATTATAAAATCCAATATTTTAAATGATTGTTGTTGGTTGTTTCCGCCGCTTGACGGTACAAAAATGTTTTGTTTTATTTGCAATGAAAAATATTGTCTTTGACTTTGATGAAATTGAACTTGTTATTGTGTTTGAAATTGAAGTTAGAATTAAGATGCGATATCCTAACCGGAGGTCCGTATTCGATTCCCAGACACATCGTGTATCATTGGGCTTTCTGAATTCTTCCAAGACTTGCGTACATCTACTACTGCTGCAAAGAAAATTATCGTGTATGAAAAAAAAAGTGTTTTCGAAGACATGTAAATTCCATCAGGACTGATGATTGAAGCATGTCACGACAATAGGCTGCAATAGAAAGACCTAAAGCGCGATGTTTGATATTTTGTTTAACCAAATCCATTTATAATATAAGTCGCCTAGTCACTATACGTAGATTTTAATAGTAAATGACATACCTGCCGCATATGTGAACTTACATTAAACGATGAAGAATGAATTAAGTCACAAGATAAACACTTTTAGACTTTCCATATAAAATTGAAAATTCCGATATATTTCAATAAACCATATGCTTTGGGGATCATTAATGAAATGAAATGAAATTTATTTGCCAGAACATAGTGAAAATCATAGGTGATTTAAAAAGCATAGGTATCATATGTTCCACCGACAACGGTATGCAATCTTTTCTGCTATTTGTTAGTGTCGTTGAGATACTCTTTTATGGAGTAATAACATTTGTCTAGAAGCCACTTGAAAATATTAGATTATTATACACTAAAATTGCCATACAGATGGAATTCTTTTTATACAAGTCTACTCTGAAACTTGGCAAATAGAGACGGTTCTTATATGTTGTAGAATTAATATGCTTTCATATGTATTCACCTCTAAAAAGGAAATGATACATTGTCTCTGACATCCTGTACAGTCACTTGCTTGAAGTCTTTCAATAATTCGAAACAAAAAAAAAATTTGAACGAACAATTGAATTGAACATTCTCAAAACAATATAATAAGCATCACTTGTGCTTTTATTGTTATAAAAATGACTGTTTAAAAAAAATCTGGTTTTGATTCAGACCACCGATTCGTTAGGATAATATCGAATGGTTTATTCAACGCTTACGTTCCCGCTATAGACCACAGCCTCAGAAGTGGATAAGGTCAAAGTGGCATCGTTTGCGCCTCGCAAGGGTCTCGTGTCATTGCGACACGCGACGCCCGCACAGCCACCAACCGTGATGCGAACTTACCCAAAACATGGCATTATTCACTCACATAGGACCTGTGAAATGCAGTTATGTCACAATTTAACAAGAAGGAAGACCTCCATATGTGCATCGTGACTTTGGTACACGAAAACAATTCGAGGAGGAAACGATTAATTTTATTCCAGCTATGTTACCTAAAAATAATATTATTGAAGTAGAAGAACATCATAGCAATTAAGGCATTCAAATCAAAGGCATTAAGTCACCAGCGCCGGCTATAAAAATATTTGCTCATCTCTGCCCCGCCTTCAACAGCAACAGGATAAAAAACTGCCTGTTTCTTATTCTCAAAATTACACTTACACTGTTTTGTATCTACGCCAGGTAATTTGTCTACGTTGTACGATTGTACTCTCTGTAATATAACAGCATTTTCGTGTTCTAGAAGCATTTTTTCCCGAGCCAGAGCTCTCTTCGTTAGCTCGGCTTTAGCTATGCGTTGCCACAATCTTGCCAGACCACTGGTACTTATAATAGCATTTGAGATCAGGGAATCGTCAGATTGCTGTCTGCGAACATTAGTCTTCGACATTTCTGACGACTCAAGAGGCAAGTTTGAATCATATGGCAAAACTTTTTCACGTTGCGTTTCAAATTTTCGGCAAAGTATTGCTAGACGAAGAATCCTTTCACCCTTCTTATGCGCAGCTTCCAACCATTCAATAGCGCTATCAGATGCCTTTACTAATATTAGCAATTGTTTCTCGTCAGTAGTACAACCCGCGATCAATTTTTTCTTCAATTCAGCCCAAGCAGCTCTATGTCTGTTTCGTCGTTCACGAAATGCTGACTGTTTCGAACCAGATTCATACGCCGCTAAGTCAGTGCGAAGGCGTTTGAGCATACCATCACTGTTAGCTATTTTCTTCCCTTGCGTTGCTATTATGTCAGCCATCAAATTTTCCTTGCGTCGTAATCTGCGCACATGTTTTTGGTTTTCAGCGGTTCCTACGACGTAGGCTCGGAGTACAGCTTTATATTCATCCCACATCGTATTGTACATGTTTTCTAAGAACGAGCGTAGGTCCTCGCGTATGTCTGCATATTTGGTTCGCTCCTCGTCTTCCTTCACCATATTTTCACCGCGCGTATTCCAAGCTAGATTATTCGAAGCCGTGTGTGCAGTGTAAAGTAATAGTTGTAAATGTGTTTCGGCAGCATCGTGATCGGACATAATTTTATCTGCATCGTCTTCACCTAATTTTAAGAGAGCAGCAGTCCTGCGTTCGTTTTCTTTTGACATGAGCTCCAGGTCTGAAAGAAACTTGTTGATCATTGTATCTATTGTGTCGCAGAAGCTGGTGATAGTTCGTTGGAATTGGTCGTCTGCAATATCGATAAGCTTCATCGTGTGGTTGATCAGGTGATCTTTTTTGTCGTTGACTCTTTCAAACGTGTGCCACATTATCTCTATGTCCTGCCTAAACAGAGGTGCCTTAATTTTTATCATCATCTCGCGCCAATTCTTGTCGAGCTCTCCGCGTTTCTGCGCCTGCGCCTTCATTTCGCGCTGGAGTTCATCCCGCCTCGCCTTCTTCTTGGCCTCAGCTTCTAGCCGAAGCTTTTCTAATCTCTTCGCCTCTTTTTTGGCTTTCTTTTGTTCCTTTGTAAGTGCCATGTTGATTTCGTACTTTTCACCGGATAAAATAAAATGTTATAATGTAACGTATAAAATAATAAAACTTGATGTTTACGTTTTACCAAAATTCATTTAAAATACTGTCATCAATGTCAAATATTTATTCATTTTTGACAGGATGTCATTATGTGAACTAAAAAGATTTTAGGTAGATTATACTTACCTACCAAAATGTAACGTATTATATAATGCTGTACACGCCAACGAAAGTCCTACATTAGTTAGTGATATAATTATGGTAAATAACCACGAAAGTTTCAGACCCCGAGTATTTAACTAAGGCCTTATAATACCATGAGTTTATGACGACTGCAAATTATTATGATTTGTATACCATAAGCATTAATAGGTATGTCAGTAGTACAAGATCTCTAACCACACACTTCGCATTCTCCACTTGACTAAAAGGCCACAATCACAACCACTGAGCCCTGTTTCCATTCTTCCATTCCGACAACAGCCACGCTACCTAGCCCTGGTCGGCGGCAGCGAGCCCCTTCAGAGCTATCTTCACAAGCGCCTGCCCGAAAACCTAAACAGCGAAGCGGCTCTCGGTACAGTCTCCGACGTGGCACAGTGCGTCCAGTGGCTGCGTTCCACGTTCCTGTGCGTGCGCGCAGCGAGGGACCCCAAGTGGTATCTAGGACTGCCGTCCAATGCGCCGCCGCAACTTATCACTAAGAAGATCGAAGGTTAGTTGTAGATCTCCGCATCTTTATTTATACCGTTGTCCAATGATCTGCTGACGTGTACAAAGGCTTCAGTCGCAAGGCTTTAATCAGGATCTCGAGGAGCTTACACCTACCTGAAGTACCTACTTACCTACGCAAAAGCAATAAAGACAAAAAGCGACCAAACCCTTGGAGGTTGATCTCTCCACAGTTCTTTTTTTGTAATTCGCTAAAATCTTAGGATTAAATGTAAGGAAAAAAGGCTAATGGTTTCGCAAATAGGCAGCGATCATGACTAAAATATATCTTGAAACTTAAGAATTGTAAATAATAATATGTTTTTTATTGATGATTATTAATTATACGCACATTATATACTTTACTATTTATTTTACTACCTATTTAAATTCTTGCAAGTAGGTACTAGTGAGTGATTGATGTACTTCTGTACGTATTTAGCAAAATAACGCAAAACGATGGCTTCACTTTGCAATTTATTTACGATTGGAATAGCAATCAGCACGAGTCATCTGCGTTTGCATTTAAAGGGAGACAAAGCCCTGAACTTTTACGTGGGTTTAGTTTCTCACACTGGCGCAGTTAGCGACGCGACATAGGACGATAGAGTAACCTAGATACAGAAAGATAAACAACCGTCTTTTTGGTTTCGTGGGGTAGTTTTTTTGCTCATGAAGACTCGACTATGTGATTTCTTGGGAAGAGCGTCAATGGTACAGTGACTCCCATGCGGGAAGTCCGGGTTCGAAACCGTGCAGTGCCATGTACCAATGAGTTTTTCGTATTTTTCGAAGAGTTTCGTACATTTACCGACTGCTCTAACGGTGAAGGAAAACATCGTGAGGAATCCTGCACACTGAGATAACCAGTGTGTAAAATGGGGTAGGAACAAAAGATCCTCAAGGGTCGAAGTGCCGCTGGGGTTGTTCCCGGCCCCCTATCATAAGGTAAGATAAGATAAGATGTGATTTCTTACTTTGACGTTGTCGAGTTCGATATGAGAATATTTTGGGCACTGACAACCTGTAGGTATTTTAAGCGAATTTTAAAACAAATATTAAAAATAAGTACCGCCCATTCTCTTAATCCTATGAAATTAAAAAAAAAAGATTAATTCACACAACTCGCCGACAGATTGTTCTTCCGGAGCGTGTCCGTATTTACACACAGACATATCGATATTTCCAATGGGACTTCGCTTCCCTTTCCCAATCAGTTTCTGACGTCAATCCACCTTACGCAGAAAGGGACAGAGTATTTTTTAATAGATATTGAATACTTATAATATAATATTCGTACAAGTGATTTTCCGCACTAGTGTGAGAGAGTTCTACATACCTTAACCCCTGATTGATTAAGCAGCGGTTTTCAGTATGAATGGCTAATCGCGCTCGTTAATCGAGGATTATCTTCAGCAACGGCCATTGGATTGTATCTCTGCATTAAAATTAACCTAAATTAATTACAGCACCGGTTAAACTCGCAGGGTAACTTAAGACAATACCTACTTACTAGTAGCTTGGTGTAATTAGTTTTATGCGTTTGTTTGTTGTGTTTAAACAATTATGAATAAGTTATTTAAATATGAAGTTATAATTGTTTCCTCGTTTATTCAACTTTTTACACGACTTCTATTTTTATAAATTTTCTATAATTTAGTCGCTTTTTTAACTATTCGGTAATACTTTATTATCGTAAGCGGTACTCAAAATGTATGATCTGTCTTGTTACTCTAAAATATATGGTCTAGTTTGAAGCAAATAAATAGTAAACCGCTGGTCACACGACCTCGACAGCAGTTCCGGATCGTGATATACGGAATACACTGATCCTTAGCATTTATCCGCGCACGCGGTCGCGGACTATATTGGCCCGATACATGGCCACTAGCGTGTTAATTAATACATCTACAAATCGTTTATCTAAAAACCGACCTAGTTTTTTTTTCTTTTGTTTTTAATGGCAATTGTAATTCCTTCTGTGGGTCGTGGGGAACAATACTGTCAGCCTCGTTAGGGTCACTAAGAAAAGGGGAAGCTAATGTATTATTAGAGTCAGCCCTCACTTTGAGAGCCAATTTAGCAAATAACAGTAAGTGTTTCATATTATCAGATAAGGGCTGACTCAAAATAATATGGAGCCTCCCATTTTGGAACCTATGGAAGCCAAATTTATTCCTCTCAATTTTCAGCAGATCACACTCCATTAGGAGGTGAGTGAGGTCTTCTATTTTGTTGCAGTTGGTACAAAACGGTGATGCAGCTCTTCCCACTCATACTTTTATAATCCGCGTTATGGAGATCGCTATGAAAAATTAGTTCACATAATTGTTTGCAACATATCGCTGTCTATTAAAAGCCCGGTCGGCTTTTAGAACGAGTGCAGAGGTACCTGGATGAAATAAAAAATAGTATCCCTCTCCTAGACGCGAGTTCGTTCCTTCACCTAGGTATATTCTTTAAGGCCGTTTAAAGTTTTAGACATAGATCTAGTAACTCTAGAATTTAAGCTCGCTCTGAGCTTCTCTATTGCGTCAAGGATTCAAACGTTTACTGCTTGCCCTTTACATAAAGGTATTTATAATGTCATCACATCGTGCACCTGATGAGTGTATGATCATCCTAAACAGTTAATACCTGCCCATAAATAACGCCATGTGAATGTCATTTAAGTCATACCCATGATCAGATATTAATGAATATAGCCAGAAGTGTAATACAGGATTTTGCTCGAAAGATAAACACAAGGTCTATTTGATTATACTTACTGTTCCAGATAGGTGTTATTTGCCTACGTTTGGTGTTATTTTAAATAACACAGCTAATCTCCTCTGAATTTCAAAATCTTTGGTTAATCTTAGTTAGCACTTTTCCTGTTGAGGAATTATACATTTGTATTTACCACCTTTTGCACTTGGTGATCTACACAGACATACTTATTTGGTAGAAAATTTACATATTATTCTAATAATATCATATCTAGTACCTAGCAAAATCAGTCCGCCCATGTTTAGTAGCAATAACAGTTGAAATATTTTGAATAGATTTATCAGTGACGAAATAATTGTCTGTAAACACTTAGCTGTTCCACCCTGTTTTTTCCACCTACATTTTCTTCAACGTCCTATATTCTATACTATATTTTTTACAGAGCTCTGTGTGAAAGCCATGAATCGCCTGGCCACTTCTGGGCTGATAACAATGGACGAAGCGAGCTGCATAGAGTCTACCGAAGCAGGCCGTCTCATGTCCATATACTACTTAGACTTGGAAACCATGAAGCACATAATGAAGGTACCTAAGTCTTATAATCTAGATGTTTATGAGCTCTTGGTGAATGCCTTGTACGGCAGCCTAACCACTTAAGTCAGGACGAAGTCTTTCTTTATTTCTTATCGAGTGGTTAGTGGCCAACCTATCGTCAGCGTTGTTCAGGGCTCCCGTAGGCCTATGACATGGCGGACGTCGGACGACAGCAGCCGGGACCGATAGTTTCACGTGCTCTCCATGGTACGGAGAGGCTCAGATAAAAATACTCCACTAGCGGTCACCCATCCTGTTTCTGACCGCGCCTTACACGATAACTTTCTCGCAACTATGCTACGAGCCTCTCAGTTAGCCGAAGTGAGCTGCACTGAGGCTAACAAACCGGATTGTCTATGTCCTTGGAAACCATGAAACCCATAATGAAGACAGGTATACGAGTATCTTCACGGTTGTTAGGGTATTGGTAATATTTTAACTAAATCTAGCGTGCACGCGTAAGCCTTGACACCTCATAAATGTATTGTACGCAACAAAACTACTTGCATGAATTAAATGTCGAGATGCAGTAAATACCTAAATACAACAACATTTACTTAAATTAGGAATGTAGCCAAGTTTCTTTACATTTACCTACAGTAATGTGAGGTCTGCTAAAGTGGCGAAAAGCAATGGAACTACTACGACTGGATTTATAAGTGTTTATGTTCCATGGAACTGGTTTAGCAAAAAACCCACTAATTCCATCATGGAACTGGGCAATTTATTTACCTGGCCACTACCTATTGTAAATAGGTCTAATTATTTAGTTCTTTACATCGCATCTAAGCAATTATAATACTATTTGCAGTATTTTAGATCAGACTGCAAACATTTTTTTACGTACATACGTAAGTTTTTGAAATAAAAAACTAAAAACTTATTGCTACAAGCTTTTGCCTGGTTTTGAACCCGGGACTCTCGCATGGGAGTTCGGCTTCTAAATAACAACTTTTCACGTCAGCAATCCCCATTATATATTATCTATCTAATATCCCTATAAATGGCGCGCCCTGGGAGAGGCCTATGTCCAGCAGTAGACTTGAGTGGGCTGCTGATGATGAATTCCCTATATATCACAGATCGAAGGCTCAGAAACCTTAGAACCGCTTCTCTGGGTAATATGCGAGAGCCACGAACTAGCGGAAATGCACCTCAGAATGGATGAGAGGCGATGTCTCAACAGCCTCAATAGAAACAAGGCTGCAGCCACCATTCGGTTCCCTATGAAGGGCAAGATCAGCTGCCGGCAGATGAAACTCAATTGGTGAGACTACAAAAATAGTGAATCTGTTATAATGGGGTAGACCCTCGTGTTGCCTGGGGAGATACCCCCTTTTACCTGTGGGGTTAGTTGGAATATTGGTCTGTGATCTTCGACATCTAAGGTTAAGATGAAATATCCTATATTTGAGAAAAAGTGCACATAGTGAGCGAAGCAGCGTGCCTTAATAGCGTAGGATTTCATTCTGTGGAACACAGTGTGCACTTCGTCCCTACATTTCTGCCGCAATGCTAACATTCGTTTTGTTGGGGTCCGGTTTGAAGGGTATAATTGCCGGCACATGAGGCACTCCACCTAAGAACATTGTATAATTCAGTACTCAGTTTATGCCGTAGTACACTAAATTACAAGATCCTCAATTTAATATTATATTATCGTTCACTACCTTGTTTTCAGCCTAATTCAAGCTATCCTCGGTTGCCTTCCAATCCCCGAACCTTCCCTCAACCAAGAAGCCATGAAAATAATGCGAATCGCACAAAGAGTGTGCAAGTGTAAGCAGTTTTCCAAAATTTTAAAGAGTTTCTTTAGTTGCATTCCTGTTTAAATGGAAATTAAATGTTAAAATGGAATTAAATCGAAACTTTTGTTTCCTGATATTTAATATTTTTTAAATGATCGGTAAATATGGTTTTAAACCCAAATCTCACCTCAGGGTCTTAGTGGACACTGTTCGATTGGTGTAGATTGGTAGACATAAAGCCTAACGCGTCAATCAGATTGCGAATATAGGCAACAAATTTCTTGACCCTGTCGGCTGGGAACATGCGGCCCTAGTACAGTCGACCACAGCTCAACCTACCCAAAACGTGAAAATTTGAGAAACTGAAATGTATCACATTGCGCAGGCATTAGGTTAAAATTTAATCGAAGGTTTTTCACAGATGGTATACTATACTTTGTGATCGACTGTACCTGATTGCCTATTCACAATCGTTTTGATGAACCAAATATTTTTTTATCATGGTCTATCTACCCCGTAACTGAAAACATGAGTAAGATCCGTGGTCCACTTATCCCTATCAGGGTATCCCCACCAGTAGGGATGAGTGGAAAAAAATGTACTCTTTTCGGATCGATGATCCGATGATAAACTGTTTCCATTACAGGCCTAGTAGCCTACGTCACTCGACCGGACTTGGTTTCCCAGCAGCCCCAATACTTCTCAGCGGTTCTCAACTCCCTGCTCCTATCCAAATGCATTGCAGCGCACCTCTGGGAGAATTCCTCGTACGTTAGCAAGCAGCTGAAGGGAATCGGCCCCACTTTCAGTACGCTGTTGGCAACCGCTGGAAAAGTCAACTTTACGCTGCTGGAGGAAAGCCATCCTAGGGATTTGGAAAGGGTAAGAAATGGAACTTTTTATTGCAAGTTAATTCTTACTTAAAAGTATCATAATGAAAGTAGGTATGACTCTATAGGTAGTATGGCATTTTAATTTGGGTGGTAACACGGGCAAACAAAAACCCTTGTTACTACTGGACGAGTGAGTAGACAGATAAAAACCAGTAGTAGCGATGGTAGTAATACTGGTAGTAACATGGACAATAATAGGGTAGTTTCCAAGTATCAAATATTAAATAAATTTCTTAAAAATTAAGAAATAGTCATAAATTGATGGTAAAATGTGAAAACAGAATTAAAATTCGTTGAAAAATAAAATAGCTACAGGCAATCAAAAATCAGAACGTTAGAAACGAAACGGCAATAAGTTTTATGACGTAACTGTTCTCTAGCACCATACAAACAGGTCCTGGCTGCATATAAAGAACGGTTTTGCTAGAAAGGGACAGAGCATCTGTCCATTACTAACTTTAACCATTAATATCTCTGATGTTAGTTGAGATATCGAAAAACTAATTTTAGATCCTTCCTTAGTATGTCCATGTAAGTCGATTGATGCAATAATTTTTTTAGGTTAATATCGTATTGGTGAAAAGTCGGCCTGAAGTCCGAAGTGGTAAAATAGGTAAAAGACCTATTTCTGCCGTAAAGCAGCAATGCTGTGTTTCGGTTAGAATGCTAGGAGAGCCAGCGTAATTACCGGCACATTAGACACTAAATAAACAAATGTGTTTTCTTTCTTTCTCAATTTCTGAAGGTTAGCAGCGCATCGAAAACCCTCTAATAACATCATAGTGAGATAAGATGGGATTACATTCAGGTGACCCGTTAGTTAGTCTGCTCTCCTTTCACAATAAATTAAATGTGAAAAAATTGATGAAGATTTTAATTCATCTCTTACGAGTATGTCCATTTACGTGTACCAATGTAGATACGATACAATCACTAAGCATGATGATTAATGCCTGTTTTTGTAGCGACCGTGTATATTTTTTATTTCTAATTGACCTGAAGAAGCATTCCTTACCACATTCCTTGAATTACCATTGATTTTATACGGTTGTTTGTGATGGATGAGTTAGATATGCAATTGATGTTACATACAATGTAAATTCTCGAAGCGTCGCGCATTAAAGATACCTGTATATTGTGTTGTAATTTATATGAGAATCCCATGATATGTGTGCCGATGCTGATTGTAACTGATATTTAAGGCTGGACTACACGCGTCCGGTTCCAGCCCCGATTTGGTTCGCTGTAACTAATTAATCATTTGCGTTCCGCCCTCCCTCCACTTGAAGATTGGATGCAGCGAACCGAACCGGGACTGGAACCGGACGCGTGTGGTCCAGGCCCAACTAGGTTTACCAGGATTGCAATAGTATATTAGTACAGAGGCCAGGAATTTGCCATTGCTGGCCGCGATTTTAGCCATTCTCTTTAAAGCTCACTTCTATCTTATTCTTATTCTCTAAGCCAACATTGGCTATTTCCGCCGAGGTGTGTATAGTGTTTATCTCAAATACTCGTAATGCGAGGAAATCTAGAAAAGAAAATCATTTCAAATACTTACTGATTCTAAACTGAAAGTACTAGGTACTTACTTCTGGAAGCAAGTTGTCAAATCACAATTAACATTCATTATGCGAACGGCTAAGGAATGGAACAGCCTGCCGGCGTCTGTATTTCCCGAAACCTACAACCTTGGGATCTTCAAGGCCAGAGTGAATAGGCATTTACTGGACCCGCGTGCTCCATCGTCGACCTCATAGTCGCTTACCATCAGGCGAGATCGAGGTCAAATGCGGGTTTAGTAGTAAATAAAAATAAATAAAAAATAAAAAATCTGGTGACGTCTAAACAACGTCCATATCACTGTCATCACTATATATTATAATTTTTAACAAAAACAATAGTAATGAAAGTCAAAAGTATGAAAAATTTATGTGAAATTCGCGCTTATAGTCTCGCACCTTTTTACACCAATAAATCGCTTTCATTCTTCTTCTGCTTCATCAGCCTATTAATGTCCCCACTGTTGACAGGCCTCCCCTTGCACAAGGGGGTACGGGCCGTGATCCACCGAGCGGGCCCAGTGCCGATTGGTAGATTTCACACACCTTCGGAAACTTTTCAATTCCTCAGACATTCCAGTTTCCTCACTATATTTTCCTTCGCCGTTTGATATCTAGTATATACTAGACATCTAATAGATATACTAGTAGTATCTAGACATTTTGTGTTATTAGGGATATCTTTCTCAACTGTAGATAATGAACAAAGGAGCTCCAGCCGGCAACGTTCTCCGCAAACAAGTCAGCTTGCTTCCAAAGTACCAGCTCAAGATGACGCCCATAGACGAGAAAAAAATTTCCGTCCAACTAATGTTGTTGAACCAAGAATACTTGGCTGAGAATCTGGAACAGTTGACCGCTGGAGAGAGTCATAGGTGCCACGTGGTCGTGGGAGACTCTGAGAACCACTTGCTGCTGTTGACAAGTTTCAAGTAAGGGTTACGAGTACTTAATTATAAGTAACTCTGACAATAGGTTGGCATATTGTCAGAGTTGTTCAGGCCGCCAATAGGCGTCTGACATGGCTTAACGACTGCTGTCGAACGACAACAACCGGGATCGACTGCTTAACGTGCTTTCCGAGGCACAGAGGAGCTCAGATGACATATGCCACCACCGGTCACCCATCCAGCTACCGACCGCGCCCAACGTTGCTTAACCTGCACGCTCGCAACTAGACTACGAGCTCATTTAAGTTATATACCTACTTGTCTTTATTTTTTACACAATGTCGTGGACGCATAAGTACAATAGTTCGATGTTCTTTTGTATTCTTTAGTGTAGGTACCTACCTGCTTACAAAATATTTGCTGACGGGTGACGACCACACTCTGTCTTCTTATCCTTAAAAGAAATAAATTACAGCCCATAAGCCACTACGACTTAAAAGATCTATTGTAGTTATAATTATAAATTTCTTCATAGGTAACCTTGCAGATAACTATTTGTTCATCTATTGAACACTCGTGTTTTTATTTCTAGGGACAAAGATCTAATATGCGTCTATGATGGAACTATAACATACGAGATCACAAGAAAACACAATTTTGAGCACAAAATTATAGTCCACTGCATCAGCTCCGATTATGGTAAACAAAACATATTATGATTCAATTGATATGTTAGAAACATTAATAGAAAAAATATGATGATGGTAGAGTCAAGTCGATATCGCCGCCTGTGTGTAGTGAAATCTACGTATGGCAACAAAAAAACGGGGGGAAAAGTGTGCAGTGTTGCTTAGTGCCGATTTTTATTTTCCTTTACAAAAATGGGGTGCCACATAACTTATTTGATAGACTATAATATTTTGATTAGGTAATATATAGTTCTGTTTCAGTTGGTATCGATGCACAATGCGAATACTTATTCAAAGATTTGGAGCAGTTATATACAAGAGGAAAAACAAGCATTACATATCCTACCGAAGACAGAACCACAAAGAAGACGACAAAGAAACAAACAAATATAACTGATGTTTTCAAAGAACGTAAAAGAAAGAACAGTGACGACATAACACAATCCAAAGAAAAGAAGAAACGCGATAACGCACTAATAGAGAAGATTAGAAATCTAAAAGACTCCTTTGGGATAGCTTCAAAGCAGTTAAAAGAAGATCTAGACAAATCTTCGGAAATGTCCAGTAAAATACTGCTTGAAATGAATCAGCTACACAAGCCTCCTGCATTTGATACAAGGGATAATTCAGAACATTTATATGAAAATAACACAGTTCAACCATTTGTAGGCAACAGTGAAATTGTGAAAGATTATGAATACCCAGAAATGATAATTGACGATATTGATGAAGACAGCTTTATGGTTGATGATCGAATTGATGGCATTCTTATTGAAATTGAAAATGAGATCTCAAAAAATCGCGATCATGATTTGCCAACAGTTCCTATGGTTCCGTCTGTGTCTGTTTCTAAGAACACGAGCAACGACTGTAATAACAGAGGTCCACAAGTCCAAAGTTCGTTTTTCGTGACACCTAAAATGGATAAAGTGGAAACTAAAACACCACTAATGCCCAAATGTATAAACCAATGCATCAAGCCTCTAAATTATAAACCAACATATGATTCAAGAAAACGTAAATATTTAAATAAGAGATCAAATTATAACTTCATCGAATTATTAGAGAAAAATATCGATATAACCGATGATGACGAAGTTATTCCGAAGGACGATAATGGATTTGCTAAAACTATAAAGAACCAGGTAGAACGATTCTTGCAAAAAGCTCAAAATAAAGGTGAAAAATCAGACAGAACATTGAAAGAACTTATTAATGGTACACAGGAAACACCAATGCATCTAATTCCCGATAAACAAATTGAATCGAGAGAAACTGAGCCCTTGAATTATTCGGTGGTGTACATAAGTGACAATGAAGTGGAAAATACAACACATAAAGAAACAATCCATGCAGACAAGACAGTAAACGAACACGAAGGTTGTGTTATCGGGATGGGAGACAAAAACACGGATTTTGATAATAATTTGGCTGAACCCGACCATCTGAAAAGTATAACTGGAAATCGCTTTATAAAGCTGGCTGACGACCAAGATAATGCAGAATATTCTGAAATTATTCACAATAACGACGAGATCCTAACACAAAAACTAGAAGAATTAGAAGTTACTGATAGTGTAAATAAGAAGGAAGAATGTAACCGTGAAATTAAACACACGTCAGACTACAATGATTACATAAATGAATTGGAAGCAATAATGTATAAAGCAAATAAACAAGATGGAATCATCAATCTAATAGAAAATGTTCCGTCTAACTTTGTTTCTATTGAAACAGCGAGATATGAAAAAAGACCAATAAATATTGATTTCAACAACTCGTATAAAACTGTAATAGAAGAGACAATCAGAGAAGAAATTAAAGAACCTAAAAATTTAAGAGATAATTTACCTGAAATAACAAAACCCTGTAATATTTTAAACTCTGGTGTCATAAATGCTACTGTCCTGGAAAGCAATACCAATAATAACTATACTAATATAGAATCATCTCAATCCCAAGTTAGCTTACTACACAAATCTTGGATTCCTAAACATGTTATAAATGCAAATATCGACACAGATGAGCTGAATCCACAACTAAACATGAGAGATAAATATTATTCTAATATTACTAGTTCAAGAAACGATCACGCTAAGGATATAGGAGAAAATATCACAAAGACACTTTCAATGAATGCAAATACTGATACAGCAGAGCTGAATCCACAACGAAATATGAGAGATAAATGTGATTCTAATACTACTCATTCAAAAAACGATCAGACTAAGGAGAAAGGACAAAATATCACAAAAACATTTTTAAATCATCCCAGTGCACCCATTACCTTGCCATATCAGTCTATGTTTATAAAAGATCGTAAGCTTCGTGCAAATTTATATACTGAATCTAAAAATTATAGCAAAGAATCGAAGTACTGCGAAGAAAACATTAATATTGATAAAATTGAGGAACTAGAGCTTCCTTATTTAACTGAGAATCATATTACGCTCACAGACGACATTGTTACTGACAAATCTGTACAGAAACGTGACATGCTAACATCTGTTCCATTACAACTATCGACTAGCAAAGACCTTAATCCTATAAGTTTCGCGATTAAGAACGTTAATAATAAACCAAATATATACGAGGAAGAAGCTGGTCACCAGTACCATAATAGAAGGGAAAATGATCGTGCTACTGGTACACGCGCTGTAAGACTTCCTGGTAGCAATGAAAACCCAAATATTTCTTCTTTTCCATACAAACAAAAGCCGTATGATAAAATATCACACGCAACATGTGCTCAAAAAGATCAGTACATCAATAAATACTCTTTTACAGCAACAAAAATTGACGTTTGCATGAAAAACACACCTGAACATCAAGTTCAAATCATAAGGAAATTGAAATTGGATTTAGACGTAACAGAAATGGTGTCTAAAAGGAAAACTGACATACATAATAATAATGATAGAGACAAAAGACATAAAGGAGACAAAAGTAATTTCGAAAGAAGTGAATGTTTATCGCTTGTTCAAACACCACAATTGCTTAATTTTAATAATTCAAGTTTAGAAATGCGAAATGTTTTAAGGAACGATCAAAATAGAGAATCAGGTCGGACATGTAAAGAAATTAATTTTAATGCTCTTGATACTGGAACAGATACAGGAAAGCAATGTGAAGAAAATAAAACTGCAAGATTAGAAGAAGACAAAAATTCAGTTGGCCAGACTCCGTTATCAACTAGCTACAATAATCTAAACCAAAACATCCAAAAAAGGATAAATTACAGTATTGAAACTAAAGCAAAATCAACAACGGTAACAAATAAGGAAAAAAGCGAGTTGGTGGCGAACGATGGAACAAACATAGAACAGGCATCTAATGTTTACAACGACACTACGTTTGAAACGTCTTTTGCAAAGGACACTAAAATTGGAAATATCTTACAAAAGTACAGCAAAATCCTTCGGTGAGTGTTAAATTTTAAAATATTTTATTGCGTTGGAAAAATTTCTTGAATCCATCTTTGCTGTATGTCTTCTAAACTGAATCCATAGTGGAACTGATCAAGAATCTAATGAGTGAGAATGATCAATTTATTTCAATGAAATGTATATTTTTTTTCAGAAAAGAGAATATTCGTTTAGTTAATGATGAAAACGACGACACTACGAACCTAAAAGAATTTAAAGACAAAATGAATAGTAACGAAACCAAGACCTCGATGGTAAAATTGAGAAGACCATATAAAATTAGCGACATCCACAAAATGGACGTCGCTTTACCCAAAACCCTTATAGTAGAAGCTACTAGAAGTCCTCGACCAACAATTACAAGCGACGACGTACTTACACGTATTAAGGCAATAGAGCCTTCTGTTCAGAAACCGAAGGATTTCAAACCTAGTCAGGATTTTAAGATTGCACAAGGACCTAGAATAATTGAAGACCACAAAATTGATGAATACATCGAAGATTATCATGAAGAAATTCCTGAATGCTCTTCGCCTGTACAAGCAATGCAGTTTGAAACTACAGATTTACCAATGAACGAAATAGATCAGTCGATGTTTAACCCTAAAACTCTCTTGCAATGTTTTAACAACGAACCGGATGAACTTATACCTCCGCCTTTAGAATTTTGTGATGAAAGCGTTTACTCACCTATACAAGATAAAGACAAATTTGATATTGAGAAACTGAGTCCACAATCTTACTACGAACCCAATCCACTAGCTGATACTGAAGAAATGTATAATATTACGAATTTAAATGATACGAGTATTTTTGAGGACAATTCCCATGATACATTAACGCCATCTACAGAAATTGAAACGTGGACAATGTCCAAAGATGAAAACATGATAACAGATTACTCTTTTCAGCCCAATCCATTAAAATCTTATACTGTAATGCGCAACAACTTTTCTAGAAACAGCAGAACCGCAGCAGCACCCTTAACACAAAATGCTAATTATTCAAGACAAACGTTAGGTAAATTTAAATTTACTCCTAAAAGTAAGTTAAGAAAGTAAATAAATTCTAATAAAGCACTAACATGCATTATGTTGTGATACAAAAAGATTTTTATTTCATAAAAAATACCTCGGGGATGATGCTATGCTAAAACCTGTCTATTTACGTAAAAAAGCACGATTGGATTACATACAAGAATGTGTCCTGCCGGACCGGACACAAGAGGACTCGGGCAACGTGACTATCGAATTTTCAACTGTATGAAAACGCAGATAAAATTCACTTTTGATTATCAACAGAAGCATGACAGCGCACCTTCCACGTCGCTTGTTTTGCGAACTTCGTTGCATAGTTCGAAATTGGAACGTCCGTCGTCGCGAACGTGCCATGGTCATAGTCATAGGGCTAAAATCTTTGTCCAACTCTGCTGGATGGGTCCCGTGCGTCCCATTAAAAACGCCATGCGACAAATACACCAACATTGGTGTTAAATGGCCAATGGGGATTATCACTTATTATCACTATTATTTTGCTACTGCGAGTTCGATCTAGAATACGCGCTTCTAGATCACATATTGTGGACTGTTTGGCACTTGGCATCAGAGGTTTGAAATCTGGAGGCCAATTCTCAAAAACGGAATATATTATCAAAACTCGTTAAATATCCCGTCTCACACGGCGACCACATGAAAATAGACACTGCTAAGGACCACTCGTTGAATGTCGATCGCTGATGAAATAATATCAAAAGTGATTGCGAGAATAGCGAGAAGTCCCGTCCTTTTATATTTCCTCGAGAATTGGCTTCCAGAATGTAATTTGCAATAAAGGTTAGTTTGGTCGAGGTTCATTGAATAAGGAAAACAGATAATTTCAAGCAACACGAAAAATTTATTCAGATATAGTAGAAACAATGCATAGCACAAACTGAACTAATTCCTTAACATGTAAAAAAACATAAAGAATGCATTATTTTTATTAAATTATCATACAACTAGAAAGAGTTGCGAGATTGAAAGTGTTAACAATAGTGACGTTAAATCTACAATAACTACTTATTTTTATTCTTGATTGAATCAAGAACAAGTAAAACCAAGACTCACTAAACATAAAATAAACGTGAACTTCGACGTCCCGATGGTCGGACCTCGTGACTTTATTTAGTCGGTCTTGGTTGAACAGAACTCCATGCCTTTACTCCATTTTAGTCTTTTCTAACTTGAACAGTGCGATGTTTTACAAGGGCAGGTGGAACTCACACCATTCAATTTAAAAGAAACTCGGTGCGTGCAGAATCCTCGTCGCTGCCGCGGAGAGTCGCGCACCGGGCAGCACCGACGACGATACTGAACAAGTAGAAATTGTTACAACCTCTATACTTTGCATTAAAATAATGCCCATTTTCACAGGCAAGGGATCCTAACTCCGCAATCACTAATTTCCAGTGATATAATTCACTCTAACACATAGTTCTCAGCTTCCCTGCAAAGTTTTCCATCATGTATTCAAAAGAAAACCAAGTGAGTCACTGACAAAATGGAAATAATTAACAGTCTACAATCCTGCCTCCACATATCACACGAGTCACCTGCAAGTACCAACCCTTGCACTTTGTAAGAAGTTCTTTCCAAGTTCAAGTGATATGATGATATGCAACTGCCACCTAGGAGCTTGTTACAAAGCAAAGGTCGGAGCAGTTCGTCAACAAGACAAAACTAGCTGAGAATATTTTTTTCCGTTTAATGCTCAGCATGTTAGAAAAACTCTTAACACACCAGTCTTAACTAAATTTACAATAAATTATAATAAATATCAGTTTATCCACAAGAAAATAAAAATTATCGGCAATGCCATGATTATGATTATTACATTAAAAGCTAAGATTCCGTCTTCTGGGTAAGTAGATCTTAATTTCATTTAAATATGAATGCAAAAACATGCCTAAATAATGCTGAATATTAAACTGGAAATACATAGTCCACACTTTTTTTTACATGTTGCAACAAATATGTATTCAATGTTATTTAAACTAACACTGGCAAAAAGCTTCCAAAACTGATCAATTTTCTTTTGTGTAATTAATTAAATATATATTTGTTGCAACAATATTTTTTATTTTTATATTTTTTTTTTACATTTTTTATTTTATTTTTATTTTTTTAAGTAATTTCCACGCTGGGAAAATTACACTAATTCTATGCAAAGTATAGCTTGTATTTAGTTACATTACCACTCCATACTTTGTTTCTTTTTATGTTTACGGGCTATGCAATTTACCCTCGCACATTGGCAGTAATAGTACAAGTGAAAAATCACTTGCAATTTAATTTTTATGACTTACTAATGAAAAAAAACGATGGTGACCATGATTAAAAATAATAATAAGTAGAAGAGTATGATAAATGACACTGCAAATTCATCAAAATAATAATGTAAACATTATGATGAATGACACAGCAAATTCATCAAAATAATGTAAAAATGATGAATAACACTGCAAATTCATTGAAATAATAATGGTCAGAGAAAATGAATCACAAGTAAGATACTGCAAATATGCCAGTTATAAAGCATAGCCCGAAGTGCTGTCTGCACACTGGCATGATGCCATATTCAAATGGGAAGTGGTGATAAAGACAAGTATAGACTCGTAACCTTGCGACATCAACCACAGGCTTTTCGTGACATTCTATGCACTTTCCGATGCACCATTTAAAAGACTTAAACATAATTGCATAAATAAAATAAACTGTGGCTATACTTTTGCATTATCACACGCATAGAGCACTAGGCGTGTCACATTGATGTCGCGAGATGATGAGACATTCACTTCTTGGTCATGATCTTGAGGTACTCAAGTGCGTTCTGAGCGGCAGAGGCTTGGGCGTCCTTGCTGGTGAGACCAGACCCGTAGCACACGGCGACCGGCAGAGTAGACAGCTGAACAAGGCACTGGGAACGGCCGGTCATCGACTTCTCTTCAATATCCACATATGTCACTTCGAATGACTGCTCCGAAGCAATCTCTTGGAGAAACTGTACGAAGTTGAAATCCTTGTTGTTCAATGGAGTAACCTGTTGAAAGACAATTTAATCAAAATACTTGTCAATGAAATAGGTTATTAAAAAGAAAATGCAACAAAAACAATTACACGCTGGTTTTCTTTCATGCACGAAAAAGCAATATTGAAAAGTGAGTCATTTTAAAACAACATTAACCAATTTCATGCATAATAAATGGATGGTCGTACCTGCAACTTGGCCAGGTTAGGGCCGACAGACTGTTTGAGATGTTTGTGAAACTGCGACACCTTGTGGCTGTGACTTGTAGTCAGTGTTGAGATTTTACTATCTTTCAAGTCGGCATAGCGGGCCGCGACTCCCTAGAACACAACACGGATTATAAACAACAAATCAATGAGTGAGTGACCCTTCTGTCCATTCAAACTTGTAGGAGCCGACAGAAAGATAGTAAAACACCTGGCCAAGTGCAATCCTTTTAGGAGAATGACACAAAAGAGCCACTGTAGTTTCATAGCTGTAGATAATTTGGAATTGTTTGACAAGTGCATTGTATTGTGTTGTAAAGTGTATTGTATGTCTGGCGATATTATCTTAATTATACAAATAGCCTAGCATTAAAATGCTAATGCAGACACATTATAACACAAGGAGATTAAATGTTAATCTTGACCAGGTCATGAAACAGGTAAATTTTCATTGTATATGTTAAATTACAACAAGCTACAAACAATATCTACACAAAGTTTACCTTTCTGGACAAATCACAGTAAATCAATTTGCAAATAAATCAAACAGGCACGACAATTCCCTAGTATCAAAACTCCAATTTATACTTTAGTCACAGAGTCATAAAAACAGGACACGCAAAACATTAGAATGGCTAATTAGTAGGTAAAAAATATTTAGAATTTTAGTAATAAAATGGATTAGTTATCATTAGTAATCAAATATGACTGCCA
This sequence comes from Hofmannophila pseudospretella, assembly GCA_947369225.1. Taxonomy (NCBI): domain Eukaryota; kingdom Metazoa; phylum Arthropoda; class Insecta; order Lepidoptera; family Oecophoridae; genus Hofmannophila; species Hofmannophila pseudospretella. The sequence continues at coordinate 5,481,327 of OX376324.1, forward strand.
TAGTGACTAATTACCTCTTCATCTGGCTGGAAAGACTCTGGAGGGTTATCCTGGAGTGCTTGCCACATCTTGTAGGCGGCCTGGCGCTTGGCCAACTTCTTGGACTTGCCGGTTCCCACTTCGCGGCGCTTCAGCAGCGTACAGATAATCGTGAATTGGCGCTCGTGCGGCAGACCTACGGGTAAAATGCAAATGTAATATACGTACTTGAATTGGATGGATGGATTAATATTGTCTCAACCCTATCCACCAGATGTTCAGTCGAGGTCAGAAAGTGTTTACCACCCTAAGGTCTACAATTGCATGAACACTGAGTTCTATAAGGTCGCTGTCTAAAATTTGTCAATTTGAAACTTTATATCATTATGTGTATCGGCCAATGTTAACATGTCTTCAGAAACTTTACCTCACACATCCAGGTTTCGTCATATTTCATTTGACAGTCAGTCCAAAATCCCACTAACATTCGAATAATAAATAAACTGCTAGAGAATCTTTTTAAAATCTCTTTTGTCTATGCAGTGGAAGACACATCAAGCTATACTCGATGGAACCCTGTCGCAATAAGTTTTTGTTATGATTCCTTGACAGTCATTAAAAGCGACAAAGTACTAAAGGGTTACCTGATGTGTTGTCCACTGTATATCCAAGCCATCATCAGCAACTATGAACTTACGTCGGTTGACATTGTCATCATTCTCGGCGTGGTAAGACGGCGGCGGCCAGAAGCGAGACATGCACAACTCCTGCAGCCAGCCGACAGGGTTGCCCATCAGCTTGTCTTCAAACGAAGACACCACAGTGCCACTGTAATTTCAACTTAAACAATTTACTGGTTGTTTACTGTGTTAATAGTAATATACTCCACCTAAGTCTTTGATATCAGTGTCGCAAAACAAACATTAGTAACGTGAGATGTCTATGGGTGTGACAGTGACCACTTACCATCAAGAGACCAGTCTGCTAATTTACCCTCCTCACCTCAACCCTAAAAAAATAACATACAGGAAAACCATTTTCACAACATAGATAGTTTGTAAATGTAGTAACAGGTTGGTTTCCGCAACTCAACGTCTACGGCGCCTATTTTGCGTGGCAGGCCTCCCCACAAGAGATACGGGCCATGATCCACCGAACGAGCCCAGTGCTGATTGGTGGAATTCACACGCCTCCAGAAACTTTTAAATTTCCTCAGACATGCAGGTTTCCTCATGATGTTTTCCTTTACCATTATAGCGTACGGTAAATGTACGTAAGTCTCAAAAAAATCCGAAAATCTCATTGGTACATGGCATTGCATAACCCGGACCTCACAGGAGTCCTAGCCACTAATTGTTGCACGGGTTTCTGTAATCAATAGCTGGTTAGCTTGAATTAGTTTTTTCTTCTTCAAGTCTCTGAACATATGTCCATGGGCTGAGACAGTATTCTTCCAACATGCTCTGTATGATGTTACACACTCAAATACCTAATCTGTGAATCGTTTGTCTATGTTCAGCATACTATATCAGGACTCAAGATAATGCATCCTAGTGTTTAGCACTTACGTTTCAGGCACATTGCCATTGGTTCCCTGGTCTGCGGGAGTAGCACCAGTCAGCTTATCCAGTAGAGCTTTGGCCGCTGAATGTTTTGCTTCCTTCTTGGAACGACCAGTGCCCATGGCTATTCAAATAAAACAGTATAAAATTAGTATGTGGACTTTTGTTTGTTTGTAATCTCTTCATTGTACCCTAATATAAAATACACAAAAATTAATAACATTAAAGAGGGCAAAAAGGCGGGCTTATCCCATTGGGGTCTCTTTCAGCCAACCTTTTTTTAATGTTAAATCTTATTTTCGTATGTAAATAGAAGAGGAACAAAACTTAGGAAATTTCTAACCTTATAACTAAACTGAAGAATTAGCATCAAACACAATCTGATAATAATTATCCCATTACAAACTATTATGGACCTGAAGGATCTACCCTGTCTCAAGAGTAATAAAACACTTCGCTGGGTAAAACTGTAAAGGCCGTTAGAGTCAACAGTGCAGCCAGCCTGTATAGAATAAAATAGATAATAAAAAACCAAAGGCTCACCAACTAAATCAGCAACGGTAACACGGTAGCGGAAGGTTGGCTCATGAATCATGCCTTCAATCTGCACCAGCTCGTACTTAGGCACTGTACCACGACGGGCCAACAGTTCTTGCAGCACCGACACCGGTGTCTTCAACGGCAGAGACTCCATTTCCTGATGGTAACAATTTCAAGTTATTTATGAAAGCCTAATACCTAAATTTATTATTATTGGGTTAGCAGGCAAGCAGCTAATGCTGATTAGCACTGATCGGAGTAGGTAGGGCTCTTTCGGGTCAATGTCCTCAAAGGTTATATTAATATGGATATGATTTCGGGATCCCGTTTTAAGTTATCGAGCAAATGTTGTAAATTACTTTTATAAACCTCGCCCTTACTCGGCGGATTACGTTTTTTTTTAAATTGTGAACTTACGAAGAAGTTAAAACACTACCATAGGTACACTAGCGCAAAGAATCTTAAAAAAAAATATTTCACCACCAATCTTAAAAGTGTATCAAAACAAATATAATGTTAAAAATCTAAATAATATATTTATTCAATCCCGGAAATCCCGGGATTATTGGGCATACTTATCCATATTATGACCATATGTGGCAAGTACCAAAAACAGCCCTACCTACTCAGATCATAGCTGATTAGCCTGTTTTTACAGTTTTGATCAAATTGATCAGATCAGGTATAGAAGCTTTGAACCACCTCACAAAAAAACCAGGTATTTTCTTTTGTAACTTTATATGTAACCTCTATTAGATAATGCACAGGGCTTGGCCAACTAGATAGTGTTATCAAAGTTGATACATCCAAATGGAATTCAGGTGGGGTTTCAGGACTATAGTAGTTATATGACAAACAATAGGGAACCCCACACTCTGCTTACATTTACATAAAAGTTTACTCAACTACCTACCTGAAGCACAGACAACAGCAGATCTAAAGCTAACAAAGATAATATAATAAAACAACCTAAATAACCTTGACATCTGAATATCAACAAAAAGAACCTTTGTCTCAAAGTAAATTTAGCTACCAAATACATGCTTTAACAATAAGGTCCTTTGTCTTAAATGATACATATATTTAACTGAATTCACTGCGTGAGTTGGTAACGTCAACTTCGTACTTACCCAGACCGACCACTCCTAAATTCAATGTCAACAGGTGGTGTGTAATAAATGTTGGAAGCCCAAAGGATAGTGTAATCACTAAGCCCTAATTTAGTTCTATCTACCTACTTAATCATTGTAAACTTTTTAAGTGGGGTCATTGACCTCTAGGCCTTACCCGCTTGGCAGCCTCGTCGAGCGGCAACCTCTCCAAGTTGTTAGGCGGCTTCGGCCGACCCTGGTAGCGGCGGCGCGGGCCGTGGGGCGCGTGCTCCCCGTCCGGGCCCGCGCCGTGCACCGGCATGCCGTGCACCACGCCCGGCACGCCACCGTGCACTACTCCCGGATGCGGATGCACTACACCGCCGTCCATCTGAGGATACGGATGGTACGGATACATTGTTACCGCAACCTTCACAAATACACTACACTAAGTCAATACGACCTATTTAGAACGCGTCGCGCTAAACTGAGCACAGATCGATCGATAGCGGGATATTTCAGTGCAAATCAATCGCAAGTATTTGAGTTTTCATGAAATATCGAACATGTGATCGCGGTTCAGTGACATGGCGGTCGCCGGCCATTACGCCATCGCACAAGATGGCTTCACGTCCCGCATGCCGGCATGCTGGTCATTTTATGTTATCAATTTTGTACATTCGGCCGAAATAATCCATGATTAAAATCACATAGAGTAAAAATAATCTACTTAGAAGTAATAGGAAAAACTATGAAAAAGTGGAGAAAATCGAAATCAAGGTTACGAGAAACTTACCATTTCGATAAAAATGTAGTTGTTTGAAGTGAAAATCAACTAGAAATCAACAAAACTGAAATTAAATACGAATTTAACACGAAAATCAAAATTTTCTAAAAATTCACCGAAATCGCCGACGACCACACGATGCAGACGCTATTTTCTTTTTAAATTACAAGTGTTGCCAGTTAATGTTTTCATTACCCAAGGCCAAAACTCGGGTTTCACGAGTCCGGTTCCAGCCACGGTTCGGTCAAAGAATAATTTAATTAACTACGTAAAACAGAAGTATAATCCCATACAATATATTGGCGATACTCTAATTCTGGCTATTGGACTGGCTATTTTCTTTATATTAAAAATCCGCTTGGAGCGCTAGTGGGTCAAAGATTGGTAATGGACCTGAGTAAGAGATTGCTTAAATAAATAATAGATGACGCTATGTAAGAGCTGTGTTGACTAATTACCGTATGTACAATATCTGTGCATAGCACTGCCATCTTTTGATAAAATAAAATAAAATTTGCTCTCCATTTTACATAGAAAATGAGTCCGTACCAGTATGCGAATAGATGGCGCTATCTACTAATATTAATACCATCTCAAAAAATTAAACAAAGTATTTTGGTTATTTTTATATTTTAAGCACTTGAAGTAATCAATAAATAAATTTTAAAAATAATATGATGCGAATCATAACTAGAGTGGAAACTAAATTTGACATCGGTGTTCCTAGCGATAATAGTGACGCCATCAGGATACTGATCTATCCGCCTGACCCCTATGGTTCGGTTCACTGCAAGTTGGATGCAGTCACCGATTCCATTCCGGTGAAGTCCGAGGCAAAGAGTAGTCTAAAAAAGGAACAAGGCAACCAAGGTATTTGCTAAGAAATTTAACCCAAGAGTTAACGATTTATTAAAAGAAGAGACGACAGTTTCATTTAGTTTAAGGTTTAGCGGCCACCTCAGAAATCACAGAATCGACGCCAACGCCAGTTTCATTTAGTTTTAACTTTAGGTTTAGCGACAATGGCGGAATCGACGCCAATCAACAAGTATCCCTTATATATTTGGCATTACCCTTAAAATTGGGTATAATAATAATGCTGGTATCACACAAATATATTCTGATTACGTTTCATTTTAAGCATATTTTTTCTGAAGCACTTTACTTTAGTTAATTTAATTTTTTGTCTTATTTTTGGTTGTATTACAATGCATTGATCGCTAACATACCTACGAGTATTCTTCGACATCATCGTGACACAAGATGTTCATGGCCGTCTTCTTGTGTTAGCTAGGTATCAAAATCACCAGAAAACATTTTTAAGAAATAAAAGAAACACCGTAGTCTCCAACGAATTTCCCGCCAAAACTCATCGCACAAAATATTTATACAATATAAATAAATGTAGTAGGTATAAACTAGAGTTGCCACGAATAGTGATTTGGCCGAATACCGAATATTCGGCAACGCTGTCGGCCGAAGCGCCGAATATTCGGCGGCCGAATATTCGGCACAAAATACATGCTTGCCGAGGGCGTAAACTCGTAATAGACAGGCCGCAACCTGTCTCATTACGGTGCATACGGGAGCGACGGGCGGGTATTTGTTACAATTGCGAAAATCACGTCACGGCACGCTTTGTCAGATCGTAATAATACATAAAACATTAATATTGTGCAGAGAATAGTTCTTATTCAATTGTTTGTTCGTTAAAAGGTTTACAAAATGACACCAATTAATAAAAAAATCGCCTATATGGGAATATTATGAGATATTATCCATCACAACCTACCATTGATCAATTTTACTTACTAAAGTATTGTAATTTGGTAATAGAATACATATAATCTTGAGTAATATGTGGTTTTTTTTTTCATGATTTGTTATTCGATATTCGGCCGAATAGTACGCACTATTCGGCCGAATACCGAATACCAAAAAAAGTGGCCGAATAGGCCGAATACCGAATAGTAGCCGAATATTCGTGGCATCTCTAGTATAAACCTATAAAGATATCACTTAGAAAAAAAAACGTCTTATTCCATGCACATTCGTATATTCCCTTGCCCATCAGACATCCGTTGAATGAAGGGGAACGAGGGGAATTTGGGAAGTAGGTACATATACCTATAACCTACTTAAATCATTAGGTAGTAAGTAATAAATAAGGAATATCTGAGTATGTACTAGTCATTTCATGTTATTTATTAATTTTCTTGGAGGTAAGACTTCACTAATTAAATGTTTTATTACTACACACGCTAACGAATAAATAAATTAAATAAACACTGTTACACCCTATTTGGGTTATGGCGTCGATTCGCTGACCGATAAATTAAATACACAAACTACATATAAATTTCATCAATTTACGCAAATTTATATAAAAACAAACAAAACAAGAATCAGGGAAAATAAGTTATTATAAATAATGTAGGTATGTATCTAATTATTCGGCTTGGTCGCATCCCTACAGCGTTGGAAAACCACTCCCTCTCAGGCCATACTGAGAAAAATTCGTTGTGATAGAAACACTAATTCCAGAAAATAATAATTATGAATATCTACCTACATACTTTTAGGGTATTTTATTCGCTTAAAATTACTGACTGTGCTCAAACTGCACAAAGATGATCAAATACATAGTTGCAGTTGCAATCATCTGAAAAGAAAAAAAAAATCTTAGCAGATTCGGGGTAAGAAGAGGGTAAAATGGATTCCGCCCGGAGCGAAGTGTGAATTCGAAAGATTCCTGACTCACCTTTTTTACCGTTTAGGTACGGAACCCTAACAATGGTACTTACTGTTGTCATAAGAGTAGCATCAAGTGGAAAGTAGCCGTACACAGACAACACTGCACCCTGGTAGTTCATCAGAGAAGAGAAATGTTGTACCTGTAATGCAATACAGGTATAATTGGTAATATTATCGTCTACCTAAGACTAACACCACTGAATACCTGTGTTTTGTGATTCTTACGGGGTGATTCAGTATCAATAACAGAACAAGTTTGTTTCTATTTTATACTTAGGTACACGATTTGTATTAATTTTTTAAACAATGAAAACGGAATCACTGGAAGAGGATAATCTCTTCAACACTAGTTTTAGTGTGGGGACTAGTGTATTATTTGCTACGAGTTCAAAGCCATAGCGCTGGGACCAATGAGTATAGAATCTGAGACCAATTATTTTTATAATTTTATTTTTATAAGGGCAGACGATCAAACGGAACGGGCCATCTGATGGTAAGCCGTCACCGTCGCCCATAGCCATCTTACCTCACTGTTTTTTTATTGATTATCCATCCACCTTCCAGAAACACTTATTCAATGTGCATTGTATTATTTTTAGATATTTGCAATCGATACCTGAGTCTGCAAGGGGTCTAGGCATTTTGACACTCTTTATCTAACTATACTCGTATTTAACCAACATACAAACCTCCAACAACATTCTTAAATCTTGTTTTTCTGTTGGTATATTGTGTAGCGACTGTCCTACTTTTAATGCCTGAAAATAATGAGAAGTTTGTATAGTATTTATTGTATTACCTACATAATTCGAATTCATTTCTAAAAATTAGCTTTGATGTTTATAAGTAGGTAGTAATAAAATTCTAAAAAAACGTCTCTAAAAACACGAACCTCTTCTTTTATCAAATGCCCTGAATACGCTAGGGAGTAAATTTTGAAGAACTGGTAAAGAATCCAAATGGTACAATTGAAAACATCATGAATATTTTGCACTTCTGTAACCGCGCCGTGATATATGATGTGTGCCTCGCTCACTATACAGTGAAAACATTGCAGCACTGACACCAGAATAGAGGCTTGGAATGCTTCGTTTATATCCCGCTTGACCTCAAAAGCTCTCGTGTAAATCGTTTCTAGTTGTCTCAAAGTCATAAACGATTCCTTCTCATGAACTAAGATAAAACTCTCGGTAAATACCTTTTTCCTTTTTAAAGTTTGTAAGTTCTCGTCGAGGTATGAAAACATGGATACCACTATCATCACAAGCGTATAATAAAAAGCCAGCGACATTATTTGAAGAGTTTGTGGGAAATTAAAGGAAAACGCAACTAGAATCATCTTCCATGTACTATCGCCTCGTGTGAAGTTCACACATACCATCATCGCCACTGTGAGAGACAGAGTTCCTATAACCACCATATTAACATGACGACGAAGGCATCCCAAAACTCTGTAATTATCATTATGGGTCAATTCCATAAAAATGGATGCCATTTCGTTCAATATCTTCACGTATTTGTTTCGATTTAGATAAATACAAATATAGGAAACTAAACAAACGATGTATAGGGCACCCATTTCTATAATGTAGTTCATTTGAGTTATATTATCATCTGTCATAGGATCATTCCTGGATTTTAAGATTTCATCCAAATGTACGCCAATAAATGCAACAATCACCAGCATACTAAACACTGCGCATATCGAATTGACGTATACTGACTTCGGTATGATTGTGAACTGATTATTTGGTTTGCTATATTTTACACTACATGGAAATAAGCCGAACAAAGATAATAGAATGTATAAAGGTTTAAATATTGTATACAGATTTAGTTCTTCGTTTAGTTCTGGAGTAGAAGAAAAGTATCGCCTTATGCTAGAGTACATTTTAACCCCCGACCAAAAGGAAATCACTAGTGTGAAACGATGAGCCAATGGAAAAAGTTCACTGGATTATGCAGACACTATTATGATATTGCTAAATCATAAAATCGGAAGCAGCGATAATATCGGTGGAGTTCATTACTTATTCATCGAGCGCCCGTGTCTGAATGCGAAATGTGGCAATTAAATCCCTATCAGTATGGCTTCTTCGGTTCGGTTGTTGTATACCAGTCAGTAGCGTCGCTTAATGACAACATACTCCTACTAACATATGGACGGTAGGCAGGGCCTGAGTAGCTATAACCGTATTCAAAACGATGAAATGATATCATGCGAGGGCATGCTAAACAGAGATAGAGCACGAGCACATACGAAGCATGATAGCGCTGTTTTGTTTAGCACGGCATCTCATGATATCATTTCATTGTTTTGAGAACGGTAAGCTACCTTGATCTATTCAAAGGCTGTCTACACTGATAATTCAAAAGCCAATTAAAAGAGAATGTTCTTTAGGCCTGAGTCCGGTGCATAATATGCATATTAGAGTCTATTAGAATACAACAATAACTGTAACCATGTGAACCCACCCTGACTAATACTGTCTCACCTCACCGCACCACTCCCTCACACCAGACCACAGATTAGAGTATATGTCTACACCAGACACACAACTCGCCACTCGTCACACCGCACACGCGCTTCAAGCGCACACGCACGTAAACATTATGCGACGCATTTCTCTCATAGTCATAATAGTTACCTACGATCTGTTTTTTGTTTTGTTGTTTTCTACCTAAGATTGTTAAGTAACATAATGTAAATTTATAATTGGCCAATGTTCAAGTAATATTTTATTCCTTTTAGAAGTTCTGAAAAAAGCTGTACTTTTAAGTATATAAATAAAATAACAACAAAATAACAAATAACAATTTTTACATGTCGCATTATTAAAAAAGATTTAGATGCCGCGCCGGTATAGGTACTCGTACATATAGGTGGGTTTCGTTCGAAGCTCCACAGATCCTATAAAGAATGTAACCATTTTTCCCCTCTACTTCTTCTCGCATTCTCATATTATTTAGGTACGCAATGTGTTAAATATAATAATAATGAAATGAAGACGGGGCGCCAGCTATATTTGTATAGGGCATCATGTCCAAGCCTCAGATCCCTAAATCAAACCCTGGATGTTGTGCGTTACATAAAACATAACATGTACCTACTTAATTACCTATTGTAATCGTCGTAATACAGCGCTATGATGGTAACTTGATAGCAAGTTAATGATAGAAATGAGCTTAAATTATTAAAACTTTTATAGACAAGTCAGTGGGTTTTCTGAGTTTCTTGCACAAAAGTAATTGGGGTATATGATATAACACACGTTTCGGTGAATCTAAGGGCTGGTTTACACCTTTTCGAGTGGCAAGGACAGTGGACAGTGGACAGTAGAATCGACAGTGGACAGTACGACAGTGGCAAGACAGTAGGACAGTGGTAAGGACAGTTCAAACAAATTCCTACTGTCCACTGTCCATTCTACTGTCCTATTGTCCACTGTCCTTGCCACTTGAAAAGGTGTAAATCAGCCCTTGGTCAAGTTCAATGGCGAGTGCAAATAAAATGGACAGTTGCGAGTGACTGGCAGTATGCACTCGCCACTGTACTTGACCTAGTATTATGTTTTACGATACAATTAGTTTTTATTTAAATAAAGGAAAAAAAAGTATAAACCAGCCGTAACAAGAAGTAGCTAAGTAGTAGGATACTACTCTTTGGTATGGTAATGCACAAAATAGTTCTTTTCTAAATTAAAAAGAAGAAACATTCAATTTGTCACATATAAAATACTCAAAATCAAAATCGATTGACAAAAACATGTCAAAATTTTAATACCAAAGTCATGTAGATAAAAATTATAAAAACACAAAAAAATTAACGTACACCAAAAATTAAAAAAATGATATTCAACGGTATTTTGAGGAAAGCATGGCGCGACGTAGGCAGGAAGGCACTCGGGACGCCGTGCCACAATGTGGCCCCCCGGTATCGCCGGTGCTGGGATCCGCATTACAGTACTTGTCCGGCCGGCATGAAGGTCACTGTTTGTGGAGCTGCTGGATGCACAGGTATTACTATGTTAACACACCTATTTGATGAGGTGATTCATTCAGATGTTTCTCCTGATTGCTGTAAAAGCGCATGTCGTCAGGGGTTAATTCGCATCGGACAACGTCGCAAACCAATCCTTAAAGTCGTGCAAAACTTCTAGAAATCTAGAATGCTTTGAAGTTACCTACTGCGAAGGATGTCTGTCGCAGAACGAGGGCGGAAAATGCGGGGTGCATAGAGAGATAACGTGCACATACAGAGCTATCTAGATGTTTATTCTAGGCATAGAGAGGTAATTGAACTAGCGTTTTCAGTCCTATATCTCCATTTATCGGAGCATGGTATCATTGTATTTGCAAGGTATTCATTATAGGCAAAAAATATTGCCTAGCGGAGTTTTCAACTTCTATCATAATAAGGTATTTGGTGAAGGCAAGAGGCACCCCCTGACCTTCATGTCTGACCCTGGTACTATACCTTACACTATGGAAATACATGTGGTAGAAGTACTTAGGGCATGTCAATCATGTGTCGTCCGCAGGTCAGCCTTTGTCATTGCTGCTGAAGCAATGTCCTCTCGTTGATGAGCTGGCGATCTACGACCAGGTACCCACGTGCGGCTTCGGTCTGGAGCTGAGCCATGTGGACACCAAGTGTAGAGTCGCCTCCTACTCGGGGCGGCATATGCTTTGTGATGCGCTATGTGTGAGATTCTGTTTGAAATTTTTGTTTTTTTACAAATATCGAAACAAGCCATGGGTACAAAAAAAACCCCGATGGGACTTGAACCCACAGCTTCGGCTTAACCGTAGCCGGCCCGTTTATCCAATTTCACCACAATGGTGGTTAAGTCTACCGGCGCTTTTCAGCTTTGCTTGCTTCCTCATATAGGTATAGATTACAAATCGGCTTTTTTTCACTGGCGCCTAAAGTTTTACTCATAAACAATATTCTTTAAACTAGGCTGAAATGCCTGTGCGTAGGAGTGGTCCACCAGAAATGTATAGTCTAACGACGGATTCGATTTCGCTGAATTCGAATGCGATTCGATGAAAACAGAATTAAAATTCGTTGAAAAATAAAATAACTACAGGCAATCAAAAATCAGACGGAAGAAAGAGATGGCGCTACTATGGAGTGACGTCACTCCATAGTAGCGTTATACAAGCAGGAAATTGGCTACATAATTAAGACTGTTTTGCTAGAAAGGGACGGAACATCTCCCCACTACTAACTTTAACCATTAATATCGCTAATGTTAGTTGAGATATCGAATAACGGATTTCAGATCCATCTTCAGTATGTCCATGTAAGTTGATTGATGCAATAAATTTTTTTTAGTCATGTACCCTATTTTATCAACAGGGTGCGAAAGTTGTTGTAATCGTAGCTCGCGACGTGTGTGACACGTTTGAGAAGAGTGCACCAATACTGACTGAAATAGCCCTTCAGATCTGCAATATCTGTCCATCGGTGAGTTTTCATTATTGTTTAAAAATATATAGTTCGTGAATGTTCTAGTGGTAAGAAAACATCACAAGAGAACCTGTACAGGTTTTCAATATTCCTGACTCTTGATCTATCTATGAGGAGACGATATCTATAAGAACTGAGGATGTAATAAATTAAGAATCCTATAATATAAAGCAGTGTGTTTCTGGTAGGGATGTGGGTGCTATTTTATTTTTAACTACCCTTAATGGTAGTTGAAATTGCCCCGCCAGCTAGCTATAGCTTTCAGCACGTGTTAGAAAAAATTAACGACTCCAAATTAATACAAAAATCAAATTAAAACTCAGCAGTCCACAACAATCAAAAGGTCTTAACAAGCTGCTATCCAACATTCAAAGCTTCTAGACATCATTGTATTAATTAAACTATTCTTCTAAGTTCTTAAAGTTAGCAGCACATCGAAAACCCACTAATAATATCAAAGTGAGGTGAAATGTCTATGGGTGACTAAGACCGCATACCAACATGCGGTTTGTTTGGTCGTCTCCTCTCTTTATACAATAAAAAAATCACATTATTTAACAAGGCTATTCTTATCACCAGGCCTTCACAATAATAGCGACGGAACCCGTAGAGAGCATGGTACCACTAGTAGGGGAGATCCAACGGCTACGAAACGTGTACAACCCTCGGATGCTGCTCGGCTGCGTGGAACTGAACTGCGTGCGCGCAAACACCGCGCTCGCAGACTTTCTGCGCATGCCTCCGGAGTCGGTGCGCATTCCCGTCATATGTGGTGCCACCCCGCAGACCATGGTGCCTGTGCTATCGCAAGCTGTTCACCCGTGCATCATGAGTCAGGAACAAGTGAGCAAGCAAACATTAATAAAGCTGGTTTTATAAGTAGCTTTCTGCTATTGAAAAGACGATTTTTTCCTTTGAGTGTGATATTTGAAAAAAATACACACACACCATGAATGTTGCAGGTGTTAAAGTAAACAGACTTATTGACTTCGAAAGGACTTTTCCTCCGTCAGAAAACATCCTGAATTTGATATTTGGCGATAAAATTTCGTAAACATTTTTAGAAGCACTCTTCAGTCGAGCGCGACATTTTTAGACCAATAAGCGGCTTAATAATGCAATACCTAAATGAACACGACATCTTAAACACATTACAAAACGTATTTCCTTTGCAATATCGCATATTTTAAGCCATAAAGGTAGCATGTCACCTAGAATTCATTTATCGTTTCGATCCTACTTCTGATTTACAGATAGAATGCATATCATCGTGCATAATGAGTGGCACAGAAGCCGTCTGCGCAGCCAAGGGATGCTGTAAGGAGACGCCGTGCCTAGCCGGCGCGTACGCAGTGGCGCGCACCACCATCAACGTCATCAAGGGGCTGCAAGGCGCCAAGATCATCCAGTGCGCCTATGTCGATAGTCTCGGCACCTGTGCGCCTGATTGCCAGTTCTTCTCAAGCGATGTATGCACTGTCTCTCCCACCCAGACGCGATTTCTAGCGCGTTTACCGCCCGACTCGTTCACTCTAGGGTCTTCTAACATTTCGATAAATTGGCCAGTATTACGCAGGCGGCGCCTGTGGGACAAGCATAATAGAAGGGTTTAAAAAACATTGGAAAAACAATGTCTGCCCTGGAAATATTTTTGTAGCAATGACGGTTGTCGAATGATGACGCACCATGATTGTTCCAAAAACGTTGAACAAATGCGATTACTTTTCCTGGGGAAGTATGAGCATATTCTTATGCAATGGGGTATTAAACATTCGCGACCAGTGGACCCAGCACAATGATCCACTGGTGGGACCACGGTTAAAATTGTATAAATTATCAGACGAGATAAGAAAAAGAAGACTGATAAATAAAAATTAGTGATATGTTGAATGAAGATCATTTTTAAGACTATTAACAAAGATTTAAAATTTCTACTCCACGTATACGGAGCTACGATGAAATATTGTGCGTAAAACTGTTTTGTACTTACTTGCAGGTGGTGTTAGGTCCTACTGGAGTGGAAAAGAATTTGGGTGTCCCAGAGCTGTCAAAGTTCGAGCACTGTCTCCTGTGCAACAGCATTCCTTACGTCAGAAACGAAATAGCTCGAGCGATTTGGCTGGTAAGTTATTTTACAAACTTTTCAAAAATTCCTAATTTTCAATTGTTCCTAAATATTTGAGCTTATAAATAAATATTCGAAGGTTGTACCGTTCCAGAGATCCCATGACATCAAAGATACTCCAAGATCTTGGAAACAACTGGTCCAATTTTTATCTGACATTGTGGAGTGTTCTTAGCACAAAATTTTATCTTTTATTTAAATCTTAAAGCCTTACGGCGTTATCTACCGGTTAACCTTTGGGCATACAGAAATGTTGAGGCAGGTGCTATAACCCCTAATAAAGCCACTGAAAATCATGAATAATACTATGTAAATAATAATAAAAAAACTGTTAAATAATTTCAGCGAGTATATTTTCTACCGAATAATTTCATTAAAACGTTAATTAGGGCTAATTACTAAACTAAGTATCCAGAATCCCAACCCTAGTTATAACTTCCATGTGGCTTCCATGCCTTCCCAGGTGTACACGATGTGCCAGCAATGCTGCTGCCAGTCGTGCTCCGTTCACCCGTGCACGTGCCACTCTCCTCCGTGTGTGCCGTGCGTGCCGCCCACCAACTGGACCTGCGACTGTCCTGACGCTTGTCGTGACGAATATCTGGCGTCCGTGAGTATCATAGATACTGTAGTCATAAGGTAGGTAGATTCCTTCCCAGGTGTACACGATGTGACAGCAATGCTGCTTTTACCTACACGAGCAGCATCATCATCATCATCTGCAGTGTTAATTTTTAATTTCCATTCTTATTATCCCACCCTCGCAGCTGCAAAGATGCAGCGTGTGCTGGATCTGCTACCTGAGTGGCTGGATAAATGGAGGATGGCAGTTAATGTCGGTAAAACCGCCGCTCTTTTAACCGGCCGTAAACGAAACTTGCCACCAAAACTCCAACTTCGGGGACTGGATGTAGAGTGGCAGAGGTCGGTGAAGTACTTGGGGTGCCATATAGACAGGTCGCTAAGCCTAGCGCCAATGGTTAATAACCTTATCAACCAGGCTAAAGCCGCGCGCGCGCTCTTGCGACCTGTTCTATCGTCTAGGCTGCCCCTACGTGCTAAACTGAGACTCTATAAGACCTACATCCGGTCCCGACTCACATACGCGGCACCCGCGTGGCTTCCATTTATCTCAGCCACTAACAAAAAGAGGCTGCAGGCCCAGCAAAACATAGCCCTCAGAGTGTGCACGGGAGCGGGTCGTTATGTCAGGAATGATGTGATAGCCCGCGACGTGCAGGTGGAAACCATTCAGGTGTTCGTGGAGAGGTTAGCGAGATCAATGTATGATCGCGCCGACAACGGTCCCCACGAACACCTGAGGAATATCGCCCCACTGCACGCGCGCCCTCCTGACGCACGGTACCCGCTCCTGCGCGAGTTAGTACGCCCGCAGTCGCCCCGTGGCGACAGGGTGGAGCGACGTGACGGCGCGTGGTGAGCGCAGCGTTCAGGCTCCCCCCCCCCCCCATTGCATCCTTCCGCTCAATTAAATTAATTTAGTTAACCTTAAGCCCGTTTAAATTTAACGGCATCAAACACCGGGGATGCAGTGACACCCCGAGCTTCTGTCCGGGCACGAGGTTCGCCTCCAGGCCCGCACCCACTCCCCCCAGCCAGGGTTCGAGTGGACGACCCGTTTGATTGGATTCTTATTATTCTTACTTATTATTTTTCTATGCACCAGATCTGCCGAGAAATGACCTGCACATGCGGCAGCTCGGAGCTGTGTTGGCGGCCGCGCGAGGCCGACTACGATGCCAAGCGTGCCTCCAACATCAAGCACCAGATGCCGACCAAGTGCGCCGCCTGCAACATCTGCCGGGTCCCCAGGAGCGTACAAATCCAACAGCAAGTTCGGGAGAAAGCGCTCAGCAACCCTTGCTCTTCCTCCCATAATATGTAAACAGGAATCGGCTTTAGATCCGTCCACACCCGGCGAGCAGCTTTGCGAGGCCGTGTTTCGTCTTAGAAAACAAAAGAGACGACAACAAAAGACTATCGCGAGGCTGTTCGACTAGAGTGGATCCCGCTAGACGAGGAGAAAACGCTCGTCACTCTGCATTTGATCTGCTGCGATGAGTAAGGCCATTTGCCCAATGAAGGCGCGCCAAGTGGGCAGCGGGTGCAGGTGTATTGTATGTAAGCAAATGCTTAGGACACTGAACTGGCAACATAAAGATAATGTTGCACTTGTCAGTTCTTAACTGTTCAAGTTCCCCCCCACCCCGCGCCCGCGCTCGCGCCTTCATTGTAGAAAGTCTATATGTAATGAGACACATCGTTAACCCAATGGCCGGGTCTTTACTCAGACAGACCTTTAGGAGGCCGTATTTGTGTATTTCGTCGTTAAAGGCGAAGTTGAAAGACTGCCTCGCGAGCTTACTCGCCGTAGACATCGGCAATTGCAATGGCTTTATGTTGCGCCCATGAAATATCTGGCGGCGGGCGCAATAAAGTTGACCTTGCAAAAAAGTTCGACAATCTTACTGTGTAGTTCGATGTCCGTCGCAATAGACCGCCTTCCGTGTGGCGAGCGTTTTAATTATAATATTTGGACTGTGTAGGGTGACAATTTTTTATAGGTGTTCGTTAGAAGTAATAGACTCAATTTTGATGTGGTCTTTAAACTTGTAAAGTTTATAAAAAATATACTCACCCTTTGTTCGAGGGCGGGATACCGCTTCAAAATTGAGTAAATAAGTACTTAAATATTACGAGATTGAATGCTCAAAGCAAGGGCCGTCGCGTATTGTCAAAAAATTCACAATGTAAATCAGTATTCAGTAAAATTGTAGTTAGTATTGACTTGTAATGTAATACCTAGTAATGCATGTATTCACCTCTTCACTTTACCGTTGTGATACTGTAGATATTTTTGATACTAGGCTTTGTGAAATAAAATTTTCGATAGTAATTGTTAGTAGGATTTTATTTAATACTGCACTGCAATATGATTAAATAACATTTGAAAAACATTTTATATAATGTTAAAATAATAATATGATCACAGATTCACTATCCAATCAAGTTGTTAATAAAAAATATCGCTCAAGTAAAATATTATAGTCAACTAAAGTAAATATGTCGTAGACACAGCATATGGAGCATTTC
The DNA here is from genome assembly GCA_947369225.1 of Hofmannophila pseudospretella. Classification (NCBI taxonomy): domain Eukaryota; kingdom Metazoa; phylum Arthropoda; class Insecta; order Lepidoptera; family Oecophoridae; genus Hofmannophila; species Hofmannophila pseudospretella. Next base: position 5,498,755 of record OX376324.1, read on the forward strand.
ACGAAATGTGTAGGCATTTTATGATTTGCTAAAAAAGAAAAATAGAGTGCTTCTATTTCTCTAAAGTAGGCACGTGATAGGCATTTCACGAAATGCAGATCCGCATTGTTACAATACCATCGCTATGTCTAAACCAATGATCCGACGGATATGAAGAAGTCGACTATTATAGTAAGGTGCTAACTTTTTAACACTTCGTGAAATGCGCCATTACGTTATGTAGCTACGACAGATACATAAAATAAAACTACGAAAAACTCAAAACTAGTACATATCCTATTTCCCAAAATACATATAAATGAAGCCATTTCATATATTCCACGCAGTTTTGATTTTGCTTCGTACGATATTGTAGTTCTCTCGAAGAGTGCCAAGGAATTTTACATAAGGAATATTTGGAACCACCTGAAATAGATAGCAGGAAAGATATAATCAATAGCAAATTAAGATTTTTAACAAATTCGCTAGAAAATAAAGTAAAATTTATATTTATGACGAACACGTAATTTGACGGCAGTAAAGAATTTCTAGTATATATATTTTTTTTAATTTTTTTTTATTAAATATGGAGAGCAAACGAGCAAACGGGCCACCTGATGGTAAGTGGTCCCCGTCGCCCATAGACATCTCACCTCACTGTATTAATATTAGAGGGTTTTTGATGCGCTGCTAACCTTGAGGACTAAGATGGAGTGCCTCATGTGCCGGAAATTACGCTGGCTCTCTTACCCTTCAAACCGAAACACAGAAATGCAAGCATCTCTGCTTCACGGCAGAAATAGATAAGAGGGTGGTACCACCCCAGGCGATCCTTCACTTTAGGATCTACCACTACCGAAATATACGTATGTACTTGTATATTTATGTACTAGTACATGGGTAGTTATGTTATAATTATTCTGAAGATAAGATTTTTTGTCTATTGTATTATAATATGATGAGTGAGAATTGATTTATAGAATTGATTTTGATTTGAAGAGATTAAAACTTATTTGGTACATGGCATGCATGACCTTAGATTGAACCTGTACTAAAATAGTTTGTAACCGCATATATTCTGAATAGAATACGTGAAAGAAATATAATAGTTACCCTAATAGCGCGTGTCTCTACATCGCATTGCGGTTGAGATTTCGGCTGGTTGGCCATTTCAGACTTCGACGTACTTGGGACACATCTCTGTTTGGAAAACACGTTCACTTATTTTAATTTTCTAGTTTTACTAGTAAAGTTCTCCTGTGTGTGTGGCGCTCTATTTTATACCCCACCACTAGTGTTAAAAATGTATCTACTCTCTTCCTGACTTGCGTTTTTATCACTAATAATAAGATATAGAATAGAGCCACAGAACACAAAATATTTATATCTAGACTAGAAAAGTACTCGAATTTCATTAGTTTTGGATCTATAAATTACCTTAGATATTGTTATGTTGATCCCAGATTGACTTGGACTGAGATTTTGGGATAATATTCTCATTGACTTCTGAAATTTTAAACTATTAATTATGATCGTAAATTATAAATTTAATGTAGTGTATCCATTTTATGGGCATATATATAATAAATAACTCTTATAAATATAAATAATTACCTTGGGTACACTTAGAGCTATACCAGAGGGTCCTTCGTAGCGGGTTCTGGATTTGCAAGGTCCTACCGACGCTTTCCGTTCTAGGAGCACAGCCTGACTTTTTGCATCCACTTCCTGAAATAATACAACCAGAATAATTTTTATTACCGAGACGCATCATTTCTATAGGTGCTACGGGTTGGCTACGAGATTGCTACGAAACGGGTACGACATGTTTCAACGCACGGAAATATTGATTTTTTCAGTAATTCATGTGATAGGTAGTCAGATAAGATTGGTGACGGAATTTATTTTTGATGTGTAAATATCGGTTCAGCATGGTTCCACATATATAGACTGCGCCATAACGATGTAAGCGTTCATGGTGTTCAAAAATATCTAAAAAGCATAAGTTCAAAGGTTCGAGCGATAAACAAACTTAAAAAGCCCATTTCAACTCAGAATAGAATAAGTAACTGGTTGCTCCCTAACTTTATTTAGTTTAATATAACATATGTTTAAGTTCCTACTGGTGTATGGACTATGAATCCATTGAAATCTTACAACACAAATAAACTATTCTTATTCTTATTCTTAATACAACAGATTTTTTTTTAGGAAGTATCGTATATTACCTTTAAATGCACTTTTTGAAGATATTCGTCATTATTCCATGATATCTCTTTATTCTTTATAATTTGCGAACTAGAAGCCTGCAAAAAAGATATTAAAATTACAACATAAATATCATGTAATGTGTAATACGTTGTTCTGTGTGATATGAAGTTAATTTGAATTACTGTGTCATTTAATTTTGTCATATCTAAGTGCGCTTGTGTTCTGGAAACGTTACTCTCTTCCATGGTTTCATTGCTGATGTTCTTACATTCAATTCTGCTATCGTCGTCCTGTAAATTCCGCTTTAGATCAGTAGTACCATTGACCAGTACCATTGATGGTACTAGCGACACAACTTTGTATCTCTAGTACCATCATACCTTATGTATGTATGACAATAAAACGAGGTAGCAACAAAGAACAAAAACTACTCTTCCAAAAATAGTAGCACTCCAACGTCACCATGTGTGTATATGGGACATCACAAACTAGCTTCATAAGTCCGTGCCCCATATATGGGGCACTTAGAAAAAATATGTAATTTAGACGTTGATTTCCCAACATTCATCAGTAACACCTAATTTATTTATTACTCCAGCCCTGCACTAACTGAAACTAAGTGTATTTATTTTAGTAATTTTTTTTATGCGAACGAGGGCGACTGAAATAAAATGCTGGATTTACAGGGTAATTAAAACATTATGTATGGGGCGAGTACTCCCATTAGATCATGCGCTCTAATTAAATTAGATTTTAGATTCTCTAGTCAGATTAATTATTTTGTCAAAATTTTCTCTCTAGATATGTCATGGCACGCTACTGCCTTCCCCAGGCTTGCCATCCAATGGACGGCCCACTTTGCCCGCGATCCCTATAACCCCTTTTAGTCGCCTTGTACGACAAGCTGGAGCTGCCTCCTCTGAACCATAAGGGTTTCGTAAGAGATCATCGCCTTCCACGCCCTTTTGTCCGCCAGCATAGCCGCTACTGCCGCTGGTGAAGATAGATCCTGCCTGATCCGGTCGACTAGGACCCGCCACACGGAGTCATTATTCGAGTGACGTCAGAGATACGAAGTTGTGTCGCTAGTACCATCAATGGTACTAGTCAATGGTGTCACTGATCTTAGCGGTAAATTATCAAAGGGCTTTTATTTCATTCTGGGTTCAAATACTTATTAGACCAAATGCTACTTAAATACTCCTGCCTAGCTATACGGTCTACCTACCGTTCTCAAAACCATAACGATGAAATTACATCATGAGAATATGTGGCATGCTAAACAGAGATAATGTCAACTCGTTAATATAGCGCTAGCATGATATCATTTCCATTACTGACCGATCGTTTTGAGGGTGACGAACTCGTGGTTACACGGGTTGGAGATCGGTAATAACGGGTGCGTCGCCATTCGCTACCCTGGTGGTATCTTTTCGTTTTTCATTAGCAATGACTGAGTTGTTTTATTTGAATATCCTGACAAAATTTAGCGTTACAATTTTCAGAGAGAGATTGGAGAACGGTCCACTTCTCACTACCGTCTCCCGTTAAAGGCATTTATAATCTACCCACATGTTATAATTACTTTTGTGTTAATTACAAAGACCTTTGGTTAATTACGATTTGGTTAATGGAAGACGTCTGGCTCTTAATTATTAAAAAAAAAGTGGAGACATGTTTGCCCGGAGTTCTAGACTGGTGAGTGAGAGTCCTTTCGTTACCCGTGTTACTCGATTTCTTAGAAAAAATAGTCTCTCGGGGCGGAAGTTCCTTCAAGCTTGAATTGATATAATAAAAATAACATTTGGTTTGGAAGTGGAAAATAACTTTAATTTGCATTAACCGTAACACAATATTCCGTAAAGCACCTTAATTATTCTTAACGATAAAACGTTGTTTGTCTAAAACAAGTTTTTAAAGATAAATTATTTGCATACCTATGAGAAGGCAAATCCTACTTTGACATGGCAACATGTACATAATAAAAATGAATATTGAATGCAACAACACTTAGAAAATATTTTTGTAAATTGCGTTATTCTATCAACACATAAAACAAAACCACTTGGATAATGGATACCTAACCGTCCTAATTGGAATTCTAAGTTCACAGCAATGGGTTTCCAAGCAACAAAGATCATTTCTATTGGTAATTTTATATACAAAGGTAAGTTCACGCGCAAGGTCACAACTAGGTAAAACTTTACGATTTCCGATCTTCCCAACTAGCCACCCACGACAGCCGCCTATGGCTGTATTCAGTCCTAGTCACGTGATAGGTAGGTAGTAACTTTTTATCTCTAGTGACAAGGTATAAAATAAGAGCCATCGGTCAGACTCCGTGCATCTCTCCCACAACTGTAAGCTCCTGTCGACTGTTATTTATCGTAACTGAACATACGGGATGAATACTCGTCATTTATTACTTAACCTTTAAATCGATGTTTTTTATAGTATTTTAAGCCTCGTCCGCACTAGGGCACTTTTGTACCGGCACGCGTTTTGGCACATATCGTCACAAAAGCATTTTAAATGCTAAAATCTACGAAAGTTTAAAAGCTGCTATCAATGAAAGTGAACCAATAGCCTCTCTTTCAGAATGATGACAGAATGAAAACACAGACAGCCACAGAACTGCAGTGCGCAATAGGCTTCGACAAGTTTCAAACCTACATTAAACTATCAAATGGCCATATAAAAGCGCAGGGAAATGCTCACATTGTTAGCGCCAAAATGCGAGCCTTAGTTTCCATTAAACACTTTACTAGCGAGCAGTTTACATCTGGGTGAGTTATATTATATAGAATCGACATTTGCTCATAATGGAGCAACTACAAATCAAAAGACCGGAATTTTATTGACGACAAAAACCTAACATCCCAATTAATGTGTGAGCGACGAGATAATAATAACGCTTCTAATAAAGTAATTCATCTTCTTTATACAACCAACTGATTATTACGAATAAAACATCAAGTAAAGAACAACAATTATTTTGATTTAGCGTTTCGATTAATAAATTAACCTCTAAATTACTAGTTTACCGACTGATTGTCAGCGGCGGATTTATAATAACCCAGAAAAAACTGCTTGCACATTGCAGGAGCGAAACCGACATGGATGGATTAGGTTTAAGGTTAGGGCGGCAAATATGCGCTCGCTACGCCTTATTGCCGCCCTAGCCTTCGTTAGACTGCTTTTTTATAACAACTCAGAAAAATATGCTTGCCTGGGGGTGAGGGGTAAGTAGGGAAAGGTCTATAACTTTAGGGGGGTCAAAGACTGAGTCCGAAAATTCAGAGGCTAAAATATAAATTACGATGCTGAGGTTAAATTAAATCTTTCGTGTTCTGACAATATTTACCTGAACACGAAAGTAAAAAAAGTATAACATATAAAAAGGTCTTCATTTGCGACATGTGCCTAAACGTGTGCCGAAGCCGGTGCCCTAGTGCGGACGAGGCTTTAGAGTACGACGGTTGAGAGTGGCCAGCCGGTACGACACTTGCGGACGCGAGCTCACCGCGGACGGGAGCGGGGGTGACGCGGGCGCGCGGGGGGCGGAGGCTTTATATGGCGTGCTTGTAGTCGACGCGCATCGATATGTTGTCTTCGGAGGGGGCTTCGTAGGCCACGCCGCAGCAGAACAGCTGGCGCACGGCGCGGGACACGCGCGACGAGCGCGATTCGCTGCGCGGCAGCCCGCCCGCCTCCTCCTCGTCCGACTATAACAACACAACCAACGCTGTACGGAGCGTGCAACGGAACGACATACATTGTTGGTTGTTGTGTTTATTCGATGACGTTAACCAACAATGTATGTTGACCGGCCGCGTGCCCACGAGTCGTTCAGCGGAGACTTTAAGCGTTAAGACGCAAGCACGCGGCACGACACCGTGTGGCACACGCTACATAACTGCTAACTGAGCCAGGGTAAGGTCACTTTGAACACTTTTTACGTTTTAAACAGCAAATAATCTTAGTTTATCTACCGCTATGATGAAAGCCATTTAAACTATTTCATCCCGAAAATAAATATTGCTACTGAGCGAGTATGTAGCGTGCGGGCTGCCGCGCCTGTCAAAGGGTTTGTTTGTACGAATGCGACATTATAATTCGAGACTCTCTTAGACAAATAATGAAAGCGTCCAGTGCTGAACGCCAGTGGAATAAAATAGGAAGATAAATGGTAGAATAGTGCAATAGAAAGAGTGAGGATCAGAATCAGGTCTGCTGGCTGGCACTTTAAAATCGAAGACCCCTCCTTGCCTCGAAGATTTAATAGCTTAAACCGTGTCGCATCTGACATAGCTATCAAAGGCCTACTGGCGAGCTGAACAACTGTTGCCCAATAACTACACGAAAAAGAATAAAAATAGTCTTACCCATTCGGAATGTTTCTTGTCGGCGGTCCGCAACTCTGCGATCTCCTCCGTTATGCTGTCTTCGTCCAAGTTCTTGTCTTCGGCGACCGCCGCCTGTGGTGCCGCCTTCACGTCCGAGGCAGCTGCCACTGGCGGAGGGATGGGCTGCGGCGGTGGTGTAGTTGTGCCTTTCTAAAATAATCAACTTAGGGCTACCAACTTTCTGTGGCTCTATTCTGTATCTTGTAATAAAAAAGGCGACGGATTTAATAAGCCCTGTAGTGTACTACATGCGCCGGTTCCAGCGTCAGTTCGGTTCGCCGCAGCCAATCACAAGCGTCAGCGCCTCGTTATTGACTGCAGCGAACCCAACCGGCGCTGGAACCGGTGCACGTGTTCCAGGCCTAACTCCTTCCTGTTATAAGAGGCGACGAGGTGTTATCGGGGTTGCGTAAGTGGGGGCTTTGACCTGCCATCGCAGATGGGCGAACCTGAGAAAGGCAGCAGCGTGCTATGGCCGCACGCTGCTGTGACGGTCGTTGCTGGAAGGTCGAATACGTGGTGTATTCAGGAGAGGCCCAACCCAAGGAAAGTCTAGAGGTGGCGCCGCCGGTGCGTTCTATAGATCCCGGAGCCCTCCAATATGCAAGAGATCGACCATCGAAGGTGTTTAGTACATAACCCGATCTTTCCCCCAGCAGGACGCTGCGAATATTTTGGAAGATTATCCCCACCGTGAACAAAAAAAGGACTAGAAGGCTTACTCTTGATTCGACTTCCAAAGTTGCCAGTATAATAGCCTCCGGTGTAGAGCCTTTCTTTTTGGTGGTTGTTGATAATTTCTTTGCGACGTTGTGCTTGTGTTTGTCGGAAGCGATAGCTACAAAGTGTACAACAAATAAATATTGACCTTAGAAGGAGGTATGACTTAATGACTTTGTACAGTCAGCCTAGGGCGGTAGGACTTTCTACCTATTTCTTCCGCAAAGCAGAATGCTTGCATGCTGTGCTTCGGTTTGAAAGGTAAGAGAGCCAGCGTAATTATCGGCACATGAGGCACTTAAGTTTTCAAGGTTAGCAGCGCATCGAAAACCCTAATATTATAGTGAAGTGAGATGTCTATGGCGACGGTGATCACTTAATGAGGTGGCCCGTTTGTAAATGGAATGTTTTTTTATTCTTACACTTTGTAGGTAGCATATAGATAATAAGTACCCGGTCTTTTCTTATACGGAACACAAAACACTCAAGGATTCCTTGTATAAATACAAAAATGTCACCCGGACTCGAAAAAAGGGTTGGCACTTTAGACTCAAAAACGCTTTCCCGAAAAGGAATCAAAGCCGGTCCTTATATGCACAGAAAGCAGATGGAAACTCCACTATACATTGCGTAGACGTCGTCAAAAATGTACTAAGTTTATTTATGGTCACCTATATGGTCATTTAAGAGCGTCGGAGGCGTCGTGGCTAGGAAGTCGGACTCCCATGCGGGAGATTCGAAAGACTTACATACATTTACCGACTGCTCTGACGGTAAAGGAAAACATCGTGATAAAACCTGCATACTGAGATAACCAGTGTGTGAAATGTGGAAGGCAATGGCAAACCACCCCATTAAATCTGCCACGAGAGTCGTTCTATGTGATTAATTCCTTAGAATGATCACGACCCTCAGCAATACGACTTAGAAGAAGAATATGGTCACTATACTTACTAGTTAGTTATAAAATTTATAGAATACAGGCTCACCGCGTTCACTTTCCTTTCGCTCTTTAGTTTCGACATTTTCGCTTGCAGGGCTGTCATCCGATACAACTTTCAGTTCTTCCGCAACAGCTAATAAATAAAAAATGCATATACATATAAGTGTCTTTCAACCAAAAATCTTAGGTTTTAGCTTATTTCCTGACTGTTTAGTGAAAAAAAAGTTAAACCGAAGGATTTTTTCAAACAAACAAGTCAAGTACATTTTTAGAAAATCAGCTGACTCCACTTCTTATTTTTCTTGGACAAAACGAATTAGTTGTAGTTTTATTAAGCACTAATGCACTTTAATAAAATATAAGCTCGTTTGCAGATAAAGCCGTTGACTTGGTGTTATAATCCTTGGTGTTACGAAGCACCCGATTCGTAGACGGCAGAAGGGGTGTGATTGCGTAGTTCAAGTGTCAATGCCATGGCGACAAGCAAGGTAAGGTACAGAAAGCGGTATTACAAGGCACGGCGGGCGCCCTGGAGCGCCTGTGTGGTTGGTCCGGCGGCTGTTCGGGCAGTTCAGTGGGGCGGTACGGCTTGTGCCGGCTGCCGCCAGACTGATCCACCACCACCAGTGGGGGCGCACCGCCGCCGCTCGCGCCGCTTTTCTTCTCTTGCTCCGACATCCTTCACGATTCAAGCATCCATACGTGCCCTAAAACCTCACTAATTTGTCACCAGAAAATCGGCTAACAATTTTTAGAAAAATTACAAATGGGCGAAACGTCACGCTTTGTAAATTTTGACAGCTAACTTTCTTGTTTTTCCTTGTCTTCCATTTTCGAAATGGTTATGCGTTAAAAAGTCGTGTCGTATTTTGACTGTGTGAATTAATTATCTTCGCTTAATTAGCGATGCGTATTTGTTATAATACTTTATTAGGTGAGTGGAACAATTGTCTTAAAAATTAAATAGGTGCATTAATGGTTATAACGCGAATAATTTTTCTATTGCTTTCTTACCAAACAACTAAATTAGCATAAAAACATTTTTAACAAAATTATTCCTAGTCAAACTTCTTTGTAACCTAAAAGAAAACCTTAGACAGAAGATATTGAGACTGCCACAGTCTAAGAAAAATAAAAACACTGCCAACTGCCAACTGCAACTGTCAGGATAATGTAAATTTTCTTTTTATCTTTACACTAAATTATTGTTTTGGCCACTTTTGATTTCAAGTCAGGCGGGTGAATTGTAACTATGCCGGGGAGGAGGAAAATAAAATGTGATGGAAAATAAAAAGTCTTCATCAAAGAAGAAGTTAATATCCATCAAAGAAGAGAAATTAATTCGTGAAGTTGACTACGACCACATTCCAGGAATTTCCTCTCGCTCGCCTAAGAAGCAACTTCTTCTAGGTAATTAACATAACTAAGAGTTACTGCCGAAAGTAACCTGTTAAAAAGTAATGTTACATTCTTCTTATCTATTTACGCAGATCTAGAAATACTGAAAAAGCATCCCACTCTACGGCAAGCGTCTCAGAGAGTTCTCGTCTCAATAAAACCGCGAGCACCCGCCATCAAGACTCTCTACATCGCTGAGAAGAGTCGGTTCCATTCTAGAAAGGTGCTGTTTCGGTATGATTATGTCTGTAGTAACTATGGTATCGTATGGTTTGGCTAATTAGGTTTGAAATGTTTTTTCAGGGTTCAGAAAAGTCAGGTTCACGGTCTCGACTTGGCATAGGAGACCACTCCTCCTTTACTACACGTAAGTTATCAAGTAGGAATTATGTCCATCTCGTGTATTTAGAAAGTGAATATCGTAATTTTTTTTTCAGATTTCAGTGAAAATGATTCCAATGTAATTACAACAACAGCGTGTGGCTCTGATCAACAAGATACAAAAAGTAATATTGAAGTAGAAGAAGACTCACAGAATACCCATTACGAGTCGAGTTCAGATTCTAAATGTTCTGAGGTAGACCCCCTGCCGCAGAAAGCCAATGTGTACAACACTTCACGTCGGTCCGCAGAAAAATGCTATATTTATACTCAAACTCAACTAACTATGAACCTTCCTAGAGTTGAAGCAAAGGTCAAAGAATCGAAAGTGAGCCCAAACAAAGTAGATATCGGAACATTCGTGGCGAATCCATCTTCGGAAGATTCAATACCACTCTCAATTCATACTCTTCATAAATTGCACAAACGAATAGATCACTTGGAACGTAAAATTTTGAGGCAAGAAATGGTTTTTCGGTCTATAGATCCTAATTTACATTTATCTTCGTCTGATGAAGAATGCAACCATCCCAAGATGAGAGCGGCTTCTGGGTCAGGACGCCCTGGCTGCAGCTACATACAGCAGTACAGCCACATACCAGAGACATCTGCGTTCCAGCGCTACGTGCAACAGGCCTCGCCGTTGTCACCTAGCAAGGCTACTACACTAGAGAAGGAACATAATTCAGAGCAATATGGTCGAGACTTTACGGCCTATGACGGCATAACGGCACGTGGCAGGCGCCAGTGTGCATCCGTTCCGTGTAAACGCGACGATTTCCCCAAAATGGCCGCTGAAAGGGTGCATAAAATAAGGCACAAACTTAATCCAGTGCGTGACTATCGATTGATGGATACAGTCCACTACTTAGCTCAGGGCGAGTTCGCTCCACGCGATGACGGAATAAAATTAACGCCGTCTAGAGAAGCGGTTCTCAGTGACATCATCTGGGAAGACGTGTGTCGCACGCACTGGCCGAGCACGAGGCTGGGCCGGCGGCAGGCGCAGCCGGAGCGCTGCAGCACTCGCTGCGAGCTGCAGCGGCTCATCGACAGCCTGCTGCGGGAGCGCGTCGCGCACGTCGAGCGCAAGAGGCGGCGCCACTATAGAATTGTAAAACTTAACCACCGACATGAAAGCTGCAAGCCTGTTGGCAAAACCGGTGACATCATCGTTGCTAGTCACAAAAAGAAGGAAAACAATGAAGAGAGGGAAGTGCATATCAGCGACCACAACGCGGCAAGCGCCATGATGTCGGACCGGCGGTGGGAGGAGCAGGCTGCGCGCAGGAGTCACAGGAGCCACGACCGCCTCATGTACCAGGAGTCGCCCCAGAAGCGTCGGTTCAGACAGGAAGAATGCTCTCCTGGGCCAAGTTACGCGGCGAGTCGATCACCGACCAGCAGGGAGCCCACTTGCTGCTACCAAACATCGAGCCCCTCTAAGCCTGATAGGAATACGGGGACGATACCAAAATCTACTCGCGTCAATGGTGCACAGGAGCTGACCAGTGGTAGCAGCTCCTCTTGCAAGCGTCATGCGAAGAATCCTCGACTCGTCATAAAAAAGGAAGCATCTCCCAAAATATACAAAAAGGAAGAGCCGGATTTAGAACAGTACATATTATTGCCTACTCTAGTCATTCGTACTCCATCTAATGTGCGTCGACAAAAGAAATTTAACGAATTATACCATCGCATACTCAACGTGCAGTTAAATAATCGTGAGTACCTAACTACCTAATGTTGCATACAATTATGAATTAGGCACCAGGCACCTACTGCGTATACTGTCTGATTGATTGTCTCTTCTAAGTCCTCATTGCTGAGGGTCGTGATCAATCTAAGAAATTAACTACATATACTCTCTTGGCAGATATTATGGGGTGGTTTGCCAATGCCTTCCCCATTTCGAACACTGGGTTATCTAAATGTGCAGGTTTCCCCACGATGTTTTCCTTCACCGTTAAAGCAGTCGTTAAATCTACGTAAGTTTTCGAACCCGGACTTCCCGCATTGGAGTCCGACGTCCTAGCCACGAACGGTCATCTAACTGATTACAACGTAATTTTTTGTTGCAGCCGGAACTGGCACACTGGAATCACAAGCATCAGAGCGTAACGGAAACCCGAACCCAAATAAAAAAGACATTGGGTTCAACTTCAACATAACTCTCTCAGGTAGTGAAGAAAAGGTAAACAAGAAGCATAAAGATTAAAAATAAGACGCATCAGAAATTTATATCAAAAACCTCCTTCATAATAAAATAATAAAATACAGTTTATTTGTTATTATATTCCTGAATCATCACGATTATTTTATCGTGCACGTTGATAATGATTAATTAATAATATACCGTCTTTGCAAATAATATAGACTTATTACTTATTCAGATTGTCATTTATTTAGTAAAATAGACCAACATTTGTTTTGTTTAGGTTTTCACTGTTTTCTGTTAGGTAAGTAAATCACTTTCTTTTGGCTCTCCGTTGGACAGAAATCGCAACTATCAAAGTTGTACGAATCGCTTGCTAGGGAATTGTTAATAGCTTCAACCCTTTATCAGGCATAGTACGTTTCATCAACCACATAAATAATTTGAGTTTGTTAGAGACCCCTTAGCATTTTTTAAATTAGCATATAATACTTATAAGTGTTTAAATATATTTTTATATGTCTGAACTAATGGGGCCTGATAAAGGGTTAATGGAACTTTACATGATGATTCGTCCGCGACCGACTCGTCGTCACACCAGCTCGTCACACCAGTATGACTACCAGTAATTTTTTTCTTCGTCGTCACACCGCTATAAAAACTGCACCTCTTACAATATTGCATTAGTGCTGGGATAATAATAAACTGATAAAAATCTCCCAGGAGCGTTAGGTCCTATTGCCGGAACATTCAGTCGGTCTTTTAGGTCTATTCCTCGGAATGTCCATTTCCACAAATGTCAATTTCTCCGAATGTCTATTTCCCCGAATGTCCACTCTCCCGGAACGTCCACTTTCTGCCAATGTGGCTCATGCATTACGTCAAAGTGACAAATGTCAAAATAACAAATCAACAAGCTATCCTGGCTTAAAAAATATTGTTAAAAAGCTCGCGATTAATTAATTAATTTACCGCATTACTATTAGTTAAAAGGTGTAGTTTTTATACTGGCGTGATGACGAAGAAAACGTTACTAGTAGTCACACTGGTGTTACAAGCTGGTGTGACGACGAGTCGGTCGTGGATTTGTCGCTATTTGCCGAAATAGAATACAAATTAAGAAGTAACCTATACCTACATGGAAAAAATTGTTCAGGTAACCTATGGATTCAGTTGCACCCTGCAATATATATGGGTAGGTTATCCGTTCGCTATTGAATCAGTGTTGAAAAAGCAAAACGAACGCTTATAGAGGTCAGGCCTGAGAATTGACACATTTCTTGCATGTGGTGCTCTACGTCGTGGGAGTTTCATAGAAAAAACACTCGATGAATTATGGAATTGGATGGCATAATTTGTTCCATCTTCTATGAATAATGAATAGCAATCGATTATCTAAATAAAATATTTGTATGTACGTTACTGTGAAATGTGTCATATTAAAACTGTGACCGGTTATAATTAAATGTTTTTTGTCAAAAATTAACTTGCTACGGCGTAGCACTCGTAGCGATCTTATAGGTATTTTTGGAGTTGCCTGCACGCCTTCACTATTTTTTACTTTTCTCATTTATTCAAGAGCATTGATGTTTTTTTTTCAAGCATTGTAAAATTTTAAAGTTATCTACTAAATTGAATGGAATTGAATTCGAATTACCTACCTACTGTATAGCTTTACGAAAATGGAAAATGATAAGCAGATAGTCGTCAATTTCCAAGGAGTTAAGAATTAAATAGACCTGATCTTTAGAATGACATAGTTCTATCATTTTTATTGTTCGACTGTACAATTTTAATTGGGTGGACGACATTCGGGGAATAGCGGGCCACAACTGGATGCGCACCGCCTGCGACCGTCGGAAGTGGAAAAAGTTGGAGGAGGCCTATGTCCGAAGGCGGACCACACGTGGCTGAGATAGATAGATAGACAGACAATTTTAATGCCATTGCAATACCTAAGACAATAAATTAAGTGCCAACATTTGAACTTAATTCATCATCATCATCAGCCTATTAATGTCCCCACTGTTGGGGCAAAGCCTCCCCTGCACAAGGGGGTACGGGCCGTGATCCACCGAGCGGGCCCAATACTGATTGGTGGATTTCACACGCCTTCGAAAACTTTTAATTTCCTCAGACATGCAGGTTTGCTCACGATGTTTTCCTTCACCGTTAGAGCAGTCGGTAAATGTATGTAAGTCTTCTAAAAAATCGGAAGAACTCATTGGTACATGGCATTGCTTGGTTTCGAACCCGGACCTCTCGCATGGGAGTCCGGCGTCCTAACCACTAGGCCACCGTCGCTCCTAATTCATAAACATCGTAATAGGTATGTTATAAAATAAGTTTATGACTTACAATTGTTGTACACATTGTTATGTAAAACATGTGAAAGTAGATACTTACCAGGGCATTTAATCATCGCGACTTCATGGAGGCACCGAAATGAGAAGCTCGGGCTATTTTGCTAAAGAAAGCTTCCTTGATACCGCATCGTGCCTCCATTAATTATAACGTCAGCCGCTTTGTGTCGATAGGCTTTTTTTTATGCAAATTTTTGCTGAATCAGGAACAATCGTGCTATAATGTCTGGAAATGTAAAATATTTTAGGTATATTATTTAAGTAATCGTGTCAAGACAGATATTCGTGGCGCTCCATTCTCTCTGCCTACCCGGCAAGGGACATAACATGAACCTTTGTATTTAAGTAAATAATACACAAATTAAAATTCAGCGAGCCACTAATAATAATAAAATAAATCCTTTATTGCAGGAAGTCCACCCATTTAACAAAATTATTACAAAATATATTACAATTAGTACAAATTACAAAATATGCGCCAATAGCAACGTGTGTTACATCCGAAACACTGACGTGTTGAGTAAGGATTGAGGTAACTGTCTGCGTTCTGCCTGCCATACGGTCTCTAGTACCTTCGTTTGTTACTCGTGATATAAATATTTTTTTATCCATGGGAAGCACTGCAGGGCAGGTAAGGGTTGTGGGATCAATTTAAGGCTGAAAATAAGCTTTATATTCTATTAGTAGTGGACCATGGGAATAAATAATTTCCTATAGACCACAAACTGAACAGGTACGCTGGAGCAACTTTAATAAAAATATCTAATTTTGATCCTACATGCATATTTGATTTTACACCAGTTCATGAATGATATCCATAAATCTATGAGTTTATACCCCTTTTATTTATGCATTCAGCAACGACAACCTTTTATCAGAGGTGTACCTTTTGTAGACTCGTCAATGAAGACGCTCCATCGTCTCTACGTAGAGACCTGTTAGTGCATTATAAACCTTCTATCGAACTCCTAGTCTATTCCTAGAAAAATAATTCCTAAGAGTGTTTTTAGTGTTCGTTTAAATACTAATTAGGGGTTAAAACTTCCAGTTTTGCTACGCCTAGTGCCATCACTATAATTAATATCTATAAAGTATCTAATTAATTAATGTTTATTGTTGAATGTAGTTAGCATAAAGACCGTTACATATTAAAACGATATATATAGGTAACTATTACTATTAATGTTAGCCATCTATTCGTATACTCGTACAAAAATAACTGAGTGTGTTTCTTTCTGCACCTAGGTAGGTACCTACTTTTATTTCAAACATCTTTCGATGCATATTTATTGTAAAGTTTGATTTGACTTCAATTATAATTTCGGTCGGAATCGAGTACGTATAATTAAAATAGATTTTAACTTAATTCCGTTCCTTTAGTAGGTCAATAAGCCGAACGATGTCAGTCGGACACGCGGGTAAATATTTAATACAGAACATTTTCGATCGCGCCTACCCTGCGCGACCAACTAAATCGATTGATGCTTGCTTCCATTAGGTACGAGTACACGATAAGATAGGTTTTATGTTAGGCTATATGGAAATCTAGAACAATTTGTGTTCGAGTGCTATCGACCAATGAAAGACTACCACGATGGCTTCCATAAATAACGAATGATTTTATTCAAATGGAGTAATGACGCAGTAGGTACCTAATATAGCGAAAAAAATTGCTAAGATTCAATATCGACATCAAAGTTATAAGAATAAACGGTTTCCAATATAAGTATGGTCTATATTTTTCAAATGACAGATGAATTAATATTAATAATCCCTTAGGTAACTCATTTCAAAAATACTATTAATAATGAAAAAATCTTAGAGCTTCTTTGAAGTAGTGTGATGTTTTCTTACTTTGTGGATTATTGGTTATGGAGAGCGTGAAGAAATGGCTCTCTGAACGATCTGTAAAGAAAAACGGACTCTACGTGCATTACAGCCCGCCTAAATGTGAGTACGACAATATTATTATTATTACATACAGTGGCAGTGAGAAAATGTTTATCTATTTCTGTCGTGAAGCAGAAATGCTTGCATTTCTATGTTTCGGTTGGAAGGCTAAGAGGGCCAGCGTAATTTCCGGCACATGAGGCGATATATCTTAGTCCTCGGAGCCTAGTGGCTAGGACGCCAGGCTCCCATGCGGGAGGTCTGGGTTCTAAACCATGCAATACCATGTACCAAAGAGTTTTTCCGATTTTTTCCAAGACTTACGTACATTTACCAACTGCTCTAACGGTAAAGGAAAACATCGTGAGGAAACCTGCATATCTGAAGAAATTAAAAGTTTCCGAAGGCGTGTGAAATTCACCAATCAGCACTGGGCCCGCTCGGTGGATCATGGCCCGTACCTTCTTGTGCAAGCAGAGGCCTGTGCCCCAACAGAGGGGACATTAATTGGCTGATCATGATTATGATCTTAGTCCTCAAGGTTAGCAGCGTATCAAAAACACAAATAAAACAGTGAGGTGAGATGTCTATGGGTGACGGTGACCACTTAACATCAGGTGGCCCGTTTGCTCGTCTGCTCTCCTTTTTTTTATCAGTTATCAGAAATGACCTTCAGTGGATAACGTAGCGAAAGTAATAAACAAAAATGCTGAAGAACATACAATGTGAACAAGTTCGTGACTTAGTAAAATGTGTGCACTCAGTTATAGACCATAGGGTGGTGAACATTTTCTGACGGCCATTGTAAATCATACAATTATAGTTGTTACCCACAGAAATCTGACTAGCAGTGTTACCATTTATTTATTCTAATGATAAACAAATAAATAAATGTTGGAGCAACTGTAAAATAAAACGCAAATTTAAGGTACATGAAACCTCTGTGTGGTCCCTTTTTTATTTATTAGATAATAAATTACAATATTGTTATTAGTGCAGTTCGTATAGACAAAAATAGTCTGGCTACATTATTTTATAAAAACCCTTATTCAGCAATTGAAAAATAAAAAGGAAATATTCACAAACAAACTGACAGGATGTAAACACAGGCTGAAAACTGCGCGTCTTGTAGACATTCTTCGCGTGTCTACCCTAACATGTCTGAAATTTTAAAATTACTTACTTTAAATGTTGTTTACTAGCATTTTAGGAGCTTTAGACTAGTCTAAGGTGTGTTGTGTGTAGCCTAGTTTATTATAGATAATGCATGATTATGTTTTTCACAAACTATAACAATGTTTCGACATAACTGACGGTCTTTGGCCTCGTGAATCCAATTTTAACCAAGACGTGATGTTGTTGCTTGAAACCTCAATATTAGACATACTTTCATACATACCTTCACGCTATGTCCCTTGCGGGGTAGGCAGAGAGAACAGAGCGCCAATAATAATAATAACGGGTCGTCCTCTCTTGAATCCGCGAAGGGAGAGAGGGTGCGGGCCTGGAGGTGAGACCTCTTTCCCGGACGGATGTCGGTGAGATACCGCTCACCGGTGTTGGGTGCCGCTGATACGACAGCGGACTCAATGGTATGATGAACTATACTTAAAAGTATAGTTCATCATACCATTGAGTATACTTAAAAGTATAGTTCATAAGTTACTGGGGGAGGGGCTACGGAGCGCCACGAATCTGTCTTGGCACGCCTCTCTTGCTTCCTCCCAATTCATTCGTCGTTTCACGCATGCTCGCCGTTGGATAAACACTATAAAATTTATTAATAGTGACCACCAAACATTGCCTATATCTACTCGTAACTCTACGGAATTACACCAGTTGAGCAAGTGCGCAAAATTGAAAATAGCGCGCTGAATTTTCGCTCACGGCAAAATTTTCAAATTTTCCATATTTATTTCCATCTACTAAGTATAAAAGGAAGTAATTCCGTTTTATAGGTCCAATTTTAAATAATTTATTCAGTCCAGGGTAGTTGCAAAGTAATGTATTCCGTCATAAGCACTCATGAACGTCATATAAATTCGCTTTGTCACGATTTTACGAGGGTCAGCAGCATGTAAGGCAAAGCGCGCAAGTGTTATTTTAAACCGTACCAAGGTCAACCGAGCATGATTGAGTGAACAAGAAATTGAACTAGATAGGTACAATCGCCCAAAAACGTAATTGACTATTTTTCAAAGAACGATAAGTAAATCTGCCGTATAGAAGAGCCGAAGATCGGGCTCAATGGCGCGCCCTGGGAGAGGCCTATGTCCAGCAGTGGACTAGAGTAAGCTACTGATGTTAAGTAAATATAGGTTGAAATATTGTCTGACTTTTTGGGCAATTGTATCATATTTATCACTATAAACAAAGAATATATAATTTATTTCGTAAAACAGAAGGACAATCCCGTACATGATTTTGGCGACATTCTAATTCGGGCTATTGGACTGGCTATTTTCTTTCTATCAAAAATCCGCTTGGAGCGCTAGTAAGTCAAAGATTGGTTATGGACATGAGTAACGCTTAAATAAATAATAGATGGCGCTATGTAAAGATTGTGCCGACTAAGCGCTTATCCGACAGCTTCCTTAAATCGTACTAGATGGCGCTCCATATTTGCGAATATATATATATATATATATATATATATATATATATATATATATATATATATATATATATATATATAATTTCGTCCAGTCCGTCCGTGTCTGTCTGTCCCAGTCTGTCACAGCGTAATAACTAATACAGTTATGAACCGAAATACACAAAACTCGGTATAGAGATACTTCAGAAACTAAAGTTTATATGTTGATCTGAATTTAGAGAAAATAAAAATATTTTTTTTCGTTGATAGCGCTTTACACACAATGTCAGGAAAAGTTACTAATCTGAGGACATTTGTGTTAACTGTTACACAAGTCCTCAGATTGGTGCTGAACTTTGACAAAAGTGTAAAGTATGTGTGTATAAATTCGATGGTGGCGCCGTTTAAATCTCACACGCTATCGAGCGCATGTGTACTCATGTGTGTGCTCATGTCACTTGTGCCTTGTCATATGTCACTTGTCACATGTCAGTTGCCACATGTCATTTATTACATTTATATTAAAGTTACAGACGAACCGAAATCCACGCGTCAGACGCCATGACAGAATTGGTTTTTTTTTTCTCATTTTACCGTACAATCATCCTCTCCATTTTACATAGAAAATAAGTTCGTACCAGTATGCGAATTTTTTTCGGTTATTAATTAATACGATACGGCAATTAATACGAACTCAAAAACTCTTTTTGTAAAAGAGTTATTTTAGTTATTTTTGTATTTTAAACACTTGAATAAATCAATAAATAAATTATAAAAATAATGTGATGCGAATCAAGACTTACAAACAAACCCGCGATGCGATGCGTATTCGCGTCGCAAAGCGTTTTGCCATCATAGCATAGGATGACCATTCATTCGAGGATTGTGAACCGTGCTGGACATTATCTGAGGGCCTCTCTACTTGTGACAGGGGATCGTAACAAGCGTATTGCTATTTTATTAAGAAATTATATGAAGATTTTTTTTATAAAGAACAAAGAAGATTCTAGATTCATCCACTTATTACCATGATTTATTTTTATAATCGTTGTTTCTCGAATCCCAAAAGACGGGGCGTTCCTCCACTAACTATATTTAAAAAAATATCTTAGTCGTCTGTCATTTTTCGTCTTGACACTGCACTGTCCCAGAACGATCTAATCATAAAGTAATAGTCAACAAGTTTGACGTCGCATCGCAAGAATCCGCGACGCGAATCTCCTCGCGAGTTTCTACGATGCGTCCGGGCGAACTCGCAGATTTTGGCGATACGACGTCCATCGCATCGCGGGTTTTGTTTGTCGGCCTTCGTATGTAGAGTTTGGAATCTAAATTTGAAATCGGTGCTCATAGCGATACTAGCGACGCTATCAGAGTCTCAGGGTGCTGTGGCCCGTCTCACAATTTCGCGCCATTTCTCCGTGATGACCGTCTTGGATATTGGTATAGTCGACCACTACCTAAAGTATACGATCTGTCAAAAACCTTCGTTTAAATCTCAACTTTATGCTAGCGCAATATGATATATTATTTCAGACTCTCAAATTTTGACGTGCTGGGCAGGTGGCACTGGCCGACTGTACAAAATTAACATTGAGATTTCAGGATTCGAATAACCTGTACACCTTACATCATATATTTTCTGACCTACTAGTATTCAACAAGTTTGCAGTAAGTGGACATGACCTTAGCGTGATATCACGAGAAAAATATTTTTGCATAAAAATGGCGTGGACTTTGTTTCATTGCATAATTTTCCCCCGTAGTTTTACTCATGTATATGTCTCCTTTATAATTCATTATAAAAATCTTAGTGATTTTTAACAATAATTCATAGATTTAGGTGTCATATAAAATACAAGCGTAAATAAAATATTTAGGTTTAATAATTAGAAGACACTGCTGCACACAACTAGTACGGAACACGGCCAAAACACTGCCTAAACATCATCTCCTATTCAACCGGGTAGTCACCCCGTGGAACGACCTACCTGAGCAAGTTGTGATTGCTGAAACTATAAACCAATTTAAGAACAGATTAGACAGCCACTTACGAAATGTGAAGAAACAGGCTAACTAGCATCAGCTGCCTGCCTGCTAATCCAATAATAATAATAATTAATTTGGTACTTATAAACAGATGTATATTTACTCATTTATTTAACGACTATATTCGCGTGTAACTAATTAACTATTATAAAAAACTCACTTCTGTTTTATTAGTTCTAAAATATTTAACATAGAACTATTGAACATGTTTCTATGGCCTCAAACATAATGTGTCCAGTGAAATATGGGCACATAGAATAATTGAAAGCAGTTCGACGACCAAAAGGTGAACAGGGCAACAGCCTACAAAACGTGTCAGCAATTATTTATTATCAGTTCACTTTGTCAGACTATGTCAACTCTAGGTACATAATAGGTCTAATACATATATTTTATTACGAATAATGGGAAAGAAAAGTTCTATTTCGATCTGGAATGATTGATGAGACGGAAAATGACGATTTTGTAACTTTCTAAAATATGTTATGTAAGCACTTATTTGAATTTGAATTTGAATTTCAGTCCCAAAATCTGTATAAAATTAGGTACCTACTTCAACCACTGTTAACGCCATATATCGTTGTTTTTAAATTACACTATACACATTCGTACTTATCTAATATTCATATAATTATACCTGTTCCTTTCCTACCTATCACCTAAGAGACAAGACCGAAATAATACGCGCATCGTGATGACGTCACAATGTCATCTGTCAATCAAACGCACTCGTGAAATTACTTCTGTCGCGACGGTCACGCAAAACAAACGCTCATCGGAATTAATTAATTTCCACGCTAATTACTCTAATATTGTAACTGAATTATCGCCGCGAGTGCTCTAAGTGCTCAACCCTTCAAACTTTGGTGGAAACCAGAAGAAACCAGCCGCCGCAGATCAGATCCAGAAGCTTCTCAAGTAAGTCTTGTCTCATCTCCTTCTAGCTCTCTGCCGCAATTTTTTCCACCAACCACCTATTCCTATAAAACAAGGCAAAATACAGGTATAAGTAATATAAAACCTTTAGATAGCTATAAACAGACATAACACATGCTTCCATTTTATAGTATATTCGTTGTAATAACTATTATTACAACGAACTAATTTAAGTACATAGGTACATTAAAATGTGAGAAAAATTAAAATGTGCAGTCATGCAAACCAGTGTGTATAAATTTCATTATCGTATATTCGCGGAATAATGCTTGAGAAATGACATGCACCTTCATGCCTGTTCATAAAGTACTTTCTTGAGAATATTTATGTAAGGTTTGTGAAATATAATTGCTTTAATGTTAATCTTTACCTAGCCATGCTTTAGGACAGAGATGAAACAAGATAATAAACTAAACATACATAACAGGACTTTTCCCACGGTTGGAATATGACTACAGGGTAGGGTCGAAACGCTTAACCCCCTCTCGACCGCAATACAAACATTTTGACCCACATGATTCAGTCGACGATTTTATGGTGTAATTCACGAACTAACCTAACCGAACTGAATGCATTTATAGTTGACTGGATACAGTTTGACTAAAAAGCGCATAACCAACGCGGGTGGAGCGTTCTCTCCACAGATGCTGTATCGCCTGGATCGCTCCAGAATCGGGACTTTTAGCTACGAACGTAAATACCATCGCATAGACTCTGCTTAAATCGTCGTATGAAGATGACGATAAGTGACAAAGTATTTTTTATTGGACATTTATTTATTTATACTTTAATGCACAAAATAAAAAGGTGTACATTAGGCGAGCTTAATGCCTTGCGGCATTTTCTACCAGCTAGCCATGGGGTTATGCAGAAATGTTTAGGTAGGCGCATAAAAAATAGAAATTCTTATTATATTATATATTCATAATACATATTAAAAATACATATACATTAATCTTTAAAAAATGCATACTAATATTAAGTATATTGTACATAATATATAAACATATAAATACTAAAATATTATGATTTATATTTATGATGTACAAATAAATATATAATTATAAATATATATACTCGATAGTTGAACAGATAAATACGTAAACTCTATTGAATTGTATTTAACAGTGAACTAGCACGATAATACCTTATTGATTTGGACCTTGTCGTAGATGTTCTCGGACCAGGGTTTTGAACTGGAACTTGTTGGGGCCCCCCCTGATGTCCTCAGGCAGACTATTCCACAAACGAACAGCTTGAGCAGTAAACGAATGGGAGAAGAAGTCGGTGCGTTGTATTGGGACATCAAGCCGGAGATTGTAAGAGGAACGAAGGAACCTATCATGAGACGAACCCAGATAATGAAACATATTTTTGAGATAAGGAGGGGAATGGGGGTCATTAAGGACAGAAAACTGAACACACAGAATTCGAGAATTTCTACGTTGCCGTACAGTCAGCCATTTCAGCTCCGACCGATAGTGGGAAACGTGGTCATATTTACGAAGACCGAAAACAAATCGTATACAATTATTTAATAGTCGCTCAAGTTTATTAAGCAGTTCTTGGTTTAAATCTAAGTAACATACGTCACCATAGTCGATAATCGGTAAAACAAGAGACTGAACTAGCATAAGCTTCGTCTTACACGGGAGAAAATGTTTGAACCGATAGAGAGTGCGCAAAGTAGCCACAACCCTGCGGCTAACCTCTGCTACCTGTACTCTCCAACTTAATGATTGGTCGATATGTAGACCGAGATTTTTAACACTAGGGCAAAATGGTATCGCAATTTCATTATACTTTATGGGAGCAATAGTATCCATGTCAAGTCTAGCTAGCAGTCGGGAACTACCAACTATAATAGCCTGACATTTGACAGGGTTGACAGCTACACCGTATCTCCGCGACCAGTCACATATCTTATTCAAGTCATCATTCAGATGATCTACAGCAGCAGAAATGTGGTTAATGTCAGTCTGATAGTACAGCTGAAGAAACATGAGAAATCATAAAAGTTAGTGTTGTTATGAAATATTATACATATATAAACATTAAAATATTTTGTAACGTTATTTTTTGTTTATGTTTATTTGCGCTTAGGCAAATAATAATTATAACTAACTTGGTACCTACATTACTTTTCAGCTGCCAAAAGGTGCTATTGCTGAAATCAAAGAAGAGAGATGCATATCCAGTCATATTAATAATAGGTATAGCGTCGGTGGTCTAGTGGCTAGGACACCGGACTCCCATGCGGGGAGGTCCGGGTTCGAAACCGTGCAGTGCATGTACCAATGAGTTTTTCGTATTTTTCGAACACTTACGAACATTTACCTGCTCTAACGGTGAAGGAAAACATCGTGAGGAAACCTGCACACTGAGATAACCAGTGTGTAAAATGGGGTAGGCACAAAAGATCCCCAAGGGTCGAAGTGCCGCTGGGGTTATTCCCGGCCCCTATCATAAGATAAGATATTAATAATAAGTGTATAAGTAAAACCTAATGATGGATGAGTATAAGTGGGTACTCGCAAGGCATAGCTAGGAGATACCAACTCCCATGGCGTGGCTTGCGAGTACCCACTTATACTCCCCCGTGAGCGGGGGTTGAGAGCTTTTGCGTCCAGATCCAGCTGTGTGGAAAACAACACAGGATCTGACTTTGACTTTTTTTTAAAAGACGTTTCTTCCACGACATACCTATGTCCAGCAGTACTTCTCTGCGACATCAGGATAAACTTATGACGACTTCTATCGGCTCTCTTTTGCTACTGTAGATACTCCTATTTTTACTGTAGACTTTTCGCTGCTACATGAACATACTGAGTAACATCAGCTGTTTAGATAAAGGCCACTGCTTATTGCCCACTAGCTCTATAGCTATACCCACGCCTAGCTGTTAACGTATATATCGCGCAATCTCACCTCATGAAATAGCCACTTTACTGCATACAACTCGTTGACGACATAGAGGGTGCTTCGTATTAAATTAAATTTGATTTTTGCTGTGTTCTTACTTAGATTTATGACTGTATCACTCTGTCTTGTACCAACCATATGGGTACCATTTTGTAGACTGGAAAGTTAATGTATACCTACGTATAATTTTATTTTTGTTAATTAAATAATGAAATAAAAAAAACAAGCATAATATTTAATTTAACAATCTCCATATCTCATATTCAAGAGCTTATTATACTGTAATCAAATTAATGAAGCTCAAAATTAAGGTATTTTAATGATCTATAACGGAGATGTATAAAAATAATTAAAAAGTTTATAGCCGACGTAAATATCTAGTAGCTACCTATTTAGAGGCCGTTCAATGAACTATAAAAACCTAGGCACCAAACACAATTAGTTCAACACGTAAATGATGAAATCGATTCCTAGGACCTGCTTAGGTAGTATTATTCAAAAAGGTCGTTAAAATTAATTTGACTAATGTCGTAGCAACAACTAATTTAAATCTTGTAATAATGTTGAACATCCTATAAATACCCGATGTATGTAATCTCAGCAGTAGGTAAATTGCTAGGTCTCATGAAATCAGACAAGAAACGTGCACTGTAGTGTTAGCTTTTACAGCAGTAGGGTCCCGTCCAGTCCAGGCAGCAAGATTTTGTGCAGTGTGCGTTAAAATTGTTTGAAAAAAAAACGTACGTAACGTGACAAGATTAAAAATCCATATTTTTTCCTATCAAAATGCACTTACAATATGAGGAAGAAAAAATAGTTTTTTATTACAGATGGTTTTTTTTTCAAAATACCCAGTAAAAAAGCTAAAAAATTAAGTAAATACCTATATAAATATAAATATCGGCGGTGCCAAGTTTTCGTTGCAGATGGAGGTGGCGGGGTTCGTTCGAGAGAAACCAAGTTTTGACCATGGGGAATCACTGTTACCCCCGACACAGTACAATAAGATGTCGCATATAAACATCTGACGCACCTATTGTTTTAGAAAAAAACATGACAGTAAGTTGTTTCAAACAGTGCTGGACGTGGTATCAGCAGCTCAATTCCGCCAGTGGGCACGCGGAGGAGCGGCCGGCAAGCTGGAACGTGCGGTGCTAGCAGGGCAAGGCCGGCGGCTGCTGGCAGAGGCCGAGGCACTGCCGCTGTCGCACCACCTGCCGCAACTGATGGCCAAGTGCGACGCTCTACACGCGGCCGTGGAGCGGGGGTCACTGCTGGAGCTGCAGGTATTGCTGGTAATGAAGGTTATGTACACAGCTCAACAGCCAAGCTGCCAGCCTACTTGACAGGGCGGTACTACCGGGGCACTGGCGCTGTCGCACCACCTGCCGCAGCTGTTTAATGAAGTTTAAGTAGAAGTAGCTCATCTCTACCAAAGCTGAGCTGCCAGCAAGCTGGAGCATATTGTCTAAGTAAGTTCGTCTTTATAGTCAAGATAAATGCTGTTTCATAGATTTCAAGTGTCTTCAAAAAATGGTCTCAAACAATTTCCCTCACAAATCGGAATGAATGAATGAATGAATGAATACTCTTTATTGCACAAAATTAGTATGATACAATGCGTACAAAACGATTAATACAAGACGGACTAGTAGCGCCCTCATTTCCTCATTAATTTCCTTCACCGTTAGTGCTGTCAGTCAGTAATTTTATGAAATTTCAAAGTGACCATGAATCGAACTCGGACGTGGCCGTGTATGAGTATCACAAAACCATCGACCCCTCATCATACACAATGAATATTATTTTCAATTTCCAAAAACAAAAAGCTTTTCTACAATATGTACTGAGAATTAATGAGCTCTTCTCTTTAAATGTACCATCTTTCAGGAACTCCTGGACTCGGACTACAACCGGCGCAAGTACGCGATGTGTCGCGACGAGGCCGGGGTGGGCTTACTGCACAAAGCGATCTACTACGACTATATGGACATCGCCGAGTGGCTCGTGCGCTACTACCCGCCCCTCGTGCTTCAGAGGGACTCTGTACGTGCCACTTTAATCATCGCCATTAGCCCATTTACATCATCATCGTCAATCAGACTATTTATATCATAATCATTTACATGATCCCCCAAACATGGGGATGTAAATGATGATGGGAGTCCTGTGGCCTCACTACTCTCGTGCATCACAGGGACTCTGTACATGTCATAATCATCGCCATCAGCCTATTTACATCATCATCATCATTTACATCCCCCACAAACTAGTGAGTTAAATACTCGTATGTTACTAACAAAGCTACGTGCGAGCGTCACATGGAGACGCTGAACGTAGCACTGTTAAGGCCAGTGCTAGGCGCGGGTAGCGCTGCTACGATCTGAAGCTTTTCTTTACTTTTGCAAGTACACATTTTTAATTACTTTTACCATCTGAATTTGTCATTTCGGCCATAACCGAGTGCAACCTAGTTCTCATCAGCGACCTTGAGTGAGCTTTTAAATCGAATAGACGGCGTCAAAGAGCGGTTTCAAGTGCCAATTTCAATTGTCATTACGAAGGCCGCACACCAGCGCACTACTACTACGCGGCTCTATATGGGCTCTATGTACCGCGACGAGGCAGAGGTAAATCTAAAATTATTGGTTTGTTTGTATTTGTTAGTTTATCGAACACAAAGAATTTAACCGATATATGATTTTTTGCGTATCATCCATCGGTTATAGATTTATTAGATTGTCTCACTGGTGAGGGAAAGACCAGATTGTTGCAACGAGACAAAACGGCGAGGGTTGTGCGACAATTTTTTGATGAAAAATGTATGGACTAGCATATCCTGGTTGTGCCTCGGACTTCACGGGTCCGGTTCCAGCCACGGTTCGGTTCGCTTCAACCAATCACAGTGCGCGGATTTCAAGTAGAGGACGAAGGGCATGTGATTGATTGCAGCGAACTCAACCGTGACTGAAAACGGATCCGTGAAGTCCGAGATCCGATGATCGACGGCGTCAAAGGCTCGATTTAGATTCGGCCGCCGCGCAGCTCGTCGCTGCCGATTTATATGGACGGAGTGCATGTACCCTAAACTCACTCTATAGAAATTGGCAGCGGCGCGGCGGCAGAATCTAACTCGACGCAAAGAGTTCCAATTTCAAGTGTCATTAGGAAGGTCGCACACCGCTGCACTACGCGGCGCTTTGCCGCGACGAGGCGGCCGCGGCGGAGCTGCTGGAGGGCGCGGGCGCGGCGCGGGGCGCACGGGACGCGGCCGGTCGCACGCCCGCACATTACCGCGGGCCCGCCCGCACACTGCTCACGCTGCCCGCGCCGCCGGACATGGCGCCCGAACCAGCCAGGAACCCGCCAGGTCAGTGAGCACCATAATTTAGTTATTAATTTTATTTAAAACTTCATACAATAAAAAGGTCTGCAAGGCGAACTTAACGCCCTGCGGCGTTATCTACCAGTTAACCTTTGGCTGTACAGAAATTTTGAGGCGGGTGCAATGGTGATAATAAAATGATAAAGGTAATTATAAATCTTTTCGACATCCCGTCATCAGCAATATATAACGCTGAGCCATGGACAGATTTACTTTTATATCTTGTTTAGTATTTTAAATTTATTTTAAACATTATCTATACCTTAAACAAAGTTTATTTATTTATACATGGAATTTACTTCAAATTCGAAAGACGTTACTAACATCAGTAATAACTAATAGGCTATACAAAGAAAAAAACACCGCCGGTCAGTGGGATTTGAACCCACACCTCCGGTTTAACCGTATTCGGCGCATTTTCCAATTTTCCACAGTGGTGTCAAGTCGACCGGAGAATTTAGCATCGCTTATATCCTTATATGTACGAGTATTATATCTAAGTATTTATTACTATGCAGCTTCCAGTCGACTGCTACACACTTTCTTTAAAAAAAAATTTGCACAATTTTCGTATTTTGAAACTATGTTCTTCATTTACATTAAATTCTGGCTTCCACAGCATAAAAGCTTTTACAATTTTGACGGCACAAACTTTCTACAGTGCGTAAGTTTTTAGAAAGGATTTCGGGTCTTGAAACTTCGGTTATTGATAGCGATACGCGAATGTACTAAGTCTGTAGTAAGACAGAGATAGCGAATAATTTTATCCAATACCCGAATTCCTTACTAAGAGCTCACGGAATGTAAGACATGTTTTAAATTAAGTTTTGACCGTTTTAAATTTATTATCAGCTGATGATTGTAATATTGATTTAGTTATTATTAAATGAATTTAACATTAATTTAAAGGGGATAGACTATCACTTTTATCAACACCTACCATTAACATTGCCTACCCGTTAGTCACGTACCTATCTCTAATTAATTTAAAATGAAGTCCAATCAAACTGGATTTCATAAGAAGGATAACTTTAACGTTCAGAAATAATAAACTACATCTAAAAGTTTAGAAAGTACTTATCTTTGTTTCAACTCAGAGAAAGTCCTTCTTCTGAGGAATGCATATTATTACTAATAAGTAGGTAAATGAATTTACTTCAAAAGTGACAAACAACATGATTGCAACATGATTGCTATTGCTTTGCATTAAAAGCACGAACTTCTTAATAAATGGAACCAATTCTTAATAAATGGTTTTTTTTCGGTCGGCCGTGCTTTATTAAACTGCATATAAAACTACAAAAGTATATCTCGTTGCTGAATTTTTTATCCTGTTCCTATCCCTATGTTTTAACACTTCAAATCAACGAATTCACATTTATTTCATTAAACCACAGTAACTGTGCAAAACATACCATGGATATGCGCTTTCAGCTTGCTACGAACGCTACGCGTCTGCTGCGTGCGCTACGTGGTGTCGTAGAGGGTAGAAGCAAAGCTAGTATCACATCCCATTATTTCAGAAC
Organism: Hofmannophila pseudospretella; assembly: GCA_947369225.1. NCBI lineage: Eukaryota > Metazoa > Arthropoda > Insecta > Lepidoptera > Oecophoridae > Hofmannophila > Hofmannophila pseudospretella. The sequence goes on from OX376324.1 coordinate 5,528,612, forward strand.
ATTTTAGGCTCTTTTTAAGAAATTCTCGCGTGAACAATCCTAACTTGCCTCTGTCATAAAACTTTATTAAGCCTGCATGATTTCTTAATTTCGTAAGTTGTTGGATGTAAATAATTTTAGTGGCTCTAACACCATTTTATTATACCAGCTTAACACGTTCACTGTCCAGTGCCCCATATATGGGACACGACAAACAAGCTCCACAAGTCCCATATATGGGGTACCTAGAAAAAGTCATTTACACGTCGAAGAGGTTATGGGCGGGGACGACGGGGACGGCGGGGACGGTAACGAGGGGGGCGGGGACGACGTGAATGTCGAGGACGAGGAGGGCGGGGATGACAGGAATGTCGGGTACGAGAAGGGCTGGTCGAGGGGGATGGCCACGACAGCCCCGTCGTCACCGAGGTCCTGGTCGTCCCCGTCCCCATCGTCTCCATCCCTTTTCATCGATTTTAGTAGAATCGTTTGTTTGAAACAATAGAGACTGAAATAATATGCGGGACTTAAGGGGTGATTAAAACATTTTGTAAAGGAACTATGAACGTGTTAAGTTTCTTCTGCATTTCACCATCTTCAATAGTAACGATTTCTTACATCTATTTAGAATGATCCACTAAGTGTCCAGCTTTTAAACCTATTTTCGTTCAAAAATGGTTTATGGTAAATGTGTTAGAAATTTTATTACACCTACTCGTATGTTTACTTTCGTTATATTATATTTTCAAGTAGACAAATATTTACGCAGACTAATATAGTTTTCAAGCAACTCTACCAAGACAAATAGAATCGCACTTACATTTAGTTTATTAAATATTTAGGAAGCTCGTAGCTTGTGTAACCCACTTTTAATTAATCTTTAGGCCTACTCATTTGATAGATGACTAGATTCCCTCCCTCCCCGTCTAGAAGTTCAGATTATATCATACCATTAATTTCATTAGCGTGCAGATAAAGGCTTGCCGCGGGTGCGGCCAGGTTGCGTGGTCATGAATATTTAGTTTTATGGAAGCCCCACTCTAGACCCCACCCACCATAACGTTATTCTAACCCCCAAAATAATTGACCATTCTTTCCAACCTTATCTGCAAAACTCATAATTTATTCTATACTTGGAATCTAGGAATGTCGTGATTCAAAAAAAGCCGGTTACCAAATATTACACAATCCTTTATCTGTGATCTAAACACTTTGGCGACGCTTTCGAAGCGTTCGTTCGTAGCGATTGTTATCGTATTGGTAGAGTACGGTTTGTTTTCGGCGTGTTTTTATGAAAGTTGCCATTACTTATGTTAATCTCGATTACGCCTGCGGGCTCTGGCACGCGAACTTGTTGCTTCGAAGTTTTGTAACTTTCCTCTCGTTTGTTGGTAAACAACGTTAATCATAATGTAACTCGCTCTCTTAGAAAATGGTTTAATAATGATTGCGCAAAGTGTAGTTTCTATGTGTTGGCATGGATTTTTAAAATTAAATTAACACCGTTTTCCCAAAAAGTCAATCGAAGATGCGTCAAAATAGGTACCATTTCTCAATAGTTTTATCAGAAAAATAGAATGTTTTCGTCAACTATTTAGAACTCTAGTCGAGCTATAATGAGTCTACTAATTTCGATTTCTCGTGGGTAATGTTTTTTTTGTGTATCTACAACTAAACCCTTATTTGGTTTTAATTTGGGCCTGATGAGATGGCGATTGGACCCATGTGTACCCATGGGTCCAAAGCTTAGATTTCGGGAAATACAGACGCAAGCTCCACTCCATGCATTATTAACGAAAAAGCAAATCGCTTCATACGGATAGAATGTTCTATGTTAAAATGTCAATTCCGGCCCCGTGACACCATCCAATGATACCTACAAGAAACTGTCTCAAAATTTTAAATGGAGAAACTTTATTGACGTTGGGTATCCAAATGACTGTCCCATATGGAATTGCCGCCATATGATGTGTGGGCCGAAGCCGGGCAGGTGTGCGCCATCGATCGGGCCACGTCATTAAACATTAAAGCCTGTCTGTCTGAGCTCCAGTCTGAATAATAAAACAAACGGCCTTGACACTCCATTCAGGACGATTCTAATGTCCGAGTTTTACTGCGTCATGCGAATGGTACACGTATGTGCCTTAAAAACTTTCCAATTTACGGTTTATTTAGAGAGACATAATTAACCGCTTTTTATAACTTGAATACTTGAAAGCTCTGGTACCTAAAGTGATCTAATATTCAATCGATTGGTTGATTAGTCATTTTGTTCTATGTATTATAGATTTATATTTCAAAATTCAATTATGACAATTCGGTAGTTTCCAAGTAACAAATATTAAAGTAATGTAATCAATTATGATGATGATTGATTGTATGATGATTAAAGTAATCAAGTAATAAATTGATGGTCAAATGTGAAAACAGAATTAAAATGCGTTGAAAAATAAAATAGCTACATGCAATCAAAAATTAGACGATTGAAAGAAACGGCAATAGAGCATTATGATGTCACTGTGCTGTAGTGCCATACAAGCAGGTCTTGGCTACATATAAAAACTGTTTTGCTAAAAAAGGACAGAGTATTTCTCCAGTACTAACTTTAACCATCAATATCTCTGATGTTGAGATATCGAGAAACGATTTTAGATCCTTCTTCAGGATATCCATGTACCTAAGTTGATAATTATAATTTTTTTTGTCAAATCATGTCAATTTTTTTGTTGATATCCCAAAACGTTCCATCGTTTTGGGATATCAACAAAAAAATGGTGCTCGAAACGTTCCTTCCTCGAAATAACATTCGATAAAAATGTATAAGAGCGTCGGTGATCTTATAGTGGTCAGACATTGGTTTACGACGCTTGAATATTTTTGTAAATCATCAAATTACTAAACGATCGCCTTATCCAATGCCGTTTCATAGCTAATGGATAGGAGAATTGATCCGGATTCTTCAAAGAAACCCTTCACAAAATCCACAATATTCTTAGGTATACATTACTTGGACCTACTCGTAAACAACCTACTCGTAAACAAATGATCACTTATCTAGCCTAAACGACATATGAATTGTTAATGTATAATACCTGTTTATTCGGAGGGAAACGTCGAGGTCTTCCTTTTAGATATTAAGTTAAATCGTTACGTAAACAGAACTATGTGAAGGTTGTCGTAGTCAATTGGAAATGAGGACACTTGCCATTCAATTTTCGACTACCCTCAACAGAATCAATGGGCTCTAGGATAATTCACGACACGCACTATGCCCCTGAAAACCGTCTTCCTAGTATAATAGATACTGTGAGATACAACTGTGACTGTGTGGGGCACAGCATACGGACACTACTGTGCAGTACTGGCCGATAACACACATGGGGAATAAACGTGTTTCCTTGCCGAAGCAGTGCACTAGCACTGGAAATGCACAAGCACAGTGCTGTTCTTCACACATTCACAAATATTATACGACCGTCGACGGTCTGCCAGTGTTCTTAACAAACCTATATTGGTTTTTGTTACACTGTGAATGTAATTTTTGTGAATGAAATTATGTAGATTTTCAATAAATAAAATAAAATAAACTTAATTTTCATGGTGCTATTATGGTCTTCTTCTTCTTTCTTTTTAGCCTATCGTAACCCATCGTTGGGTATAGGCCTCTTCATGTGCACGCCATTCTCCTCGCATCCACATCCTCACCGCCGTCTTCACAATGACGTCGGTCCATCTTACGGGCTGCTTACCGACACCTCTGCCCCACCCGGGGTCGCCACTCGAGCAGTCTTCGGGGCCACCTATCGTCCTGCATTCTACACACGTGCCCTGCCCATCTCTACTTAGGCTATTTTATGGTGCTAGGTAGTAATGGATGTTTGATGAGGATGTTTTCACAGGAAATGTCAAAATACGGAGAAAGTGCCTCCTTAAGAAATTTCAGATACACAGTGTAACTGGGCAATTGCGACTAAACTGACGGCGTTTGGATGAAAATGCGTATTTGACGAACAAGAATATGATTTCTTGGGTTTCCTGTGTAACTGTGATCCTGACGGAACTCATTCAGGCTATGTGACATCATATCTTCTTATTTATATGATCCACGTTGATAAGTTTCGTAACACCTAACCGCCTCGTTTGCGTTTCGTAACGAAAGACGAAAACTTTCACACTTTCAAGTTTTTATCGGTTTCACAAGGTTGGGAAATACCCTATTAGAAGAACTAGTATAGTATTTGCAGTTAACAAAACCTGTGACCTAAGATAGTTTTCATGTTATAGCTTTGTATTCGATTTCTATAAGTGTTCTGAAATGCCAAGGTCCTCAAAATGAAAGCGGTTTATTAGAATTCCGTCTATGAAGGAGTACCCTGGTACTTACTATCCGATAGTTTTCAATATTATAGTATAAACGTATTGTACACAAAGAAGAAAAGATAGTCATTAAAATTAAGCGTCGTCAATACTCAATATCTTTATTGCGTTCCACAATGTACATAATAGGTGGACTTATCAGATCATTTACATATAATTATGGACCCTGCCGGGGATAGCAACATTAGGAGAGAGGTGGATGATTTTCTATTCCATTTTTTAAATATTATATATGGAGTTAGTTCTGTATTATTATTATTCATAGTGTTATTAATAAGTTATTATATTTATATGTACAATTATAATTTATATTATTTAACTTTCTCACTTAAATATTCATTAATTTAGTAGCTTTTAGAAATTACGAATTGTTTTAATTTTGTTATAAACTTATTATCATTAGTTTATTTTTTTACTTTAGTCCTTTCCTTGGAATGAAAAGAATAGGTACTTTTAGTTCGGAAACTGGACCAGTAATTTCTCCAATAAAATGTTAATCAGACAGTAAATTTACAACATAGTCTAGTTATCCAATTTGTCCAAAACCACTTACGCCATAAAAAATCGCCGAGGTCTTTTACACTAATTCCTTTTACAGATGAAGGCCATTTATAAAAATCCATACGCATAATAAATTCCCCCTATTTAGATTGTGATGCCACAAGTCTCCCTTTTCCCCTTTGAATGGCTCTCACCTTGAACTTTGCCATCGATTGCAATTCTACGTAGCATACCATACATTCATCATTCTTTTGAATTTATGACCGCGAGTGATTGTAGGTGAAGCCGTTTAATCTAATTTTATTGGATTACTCAATTTCCAATGTAAATTACATTACGTGGGCGACTATATTATTCTGCACGCCATTGAAGCAATATTGCTGAAATAGAGCCATATTCAGTGCCAATGGAAAATAAGTTCTACAGCGGGTGTTTACCGGCAATTACTTCGCAAACAATTAGCTTTTCCACTTTGTTTAGTAGATTAGATACGAATAATATAGGTAATAGAGTACCTATTTTTTAAAGTTTTTATAAATTTTTGTTACAGTTAAGTTACAGTCTAAAAATGGTATCCTTGCCATTTTTTAGGAAATATTGTTAATAAAAGTGTTATCAATTACCATATCTAAATACAACCACTTTAAAACTTAATGAAATATCGCGTCTTCTCTCTTTCAAGAAACAGAAATCTATAGCACAATGACATGTAGTTTTCATGCTAACCCAAACAAAACGCAGACAGGACGCAGCGTTAGTTCCGCGTCTGTTTCGCGCAACTTACGATAAAACCAAAAAAAATATATATAATATTGCATAATAAAACTCCGCAAGCAATATTTCGTCATCAGCAGCCTACTTTAGTAAACTGCTGGACATAGGCCTCTCCCAGGGCGCGCTATTGGCCGATCTTCGGCTAAGACTCTTCTCATCGTCGCTGCCAGCTACCTTGCACAGATCGGCGCTCCATCTAGCAGGGGGGCGTCCCACACTACGCTTGCCCAAACGTGGTCTCCACTCCAGAACTCATCTAATTCTGCGACAGATGTGACCGGCCCACTGCCATTTCAGCTTGCTAATCTTACATCTTTACCAAATAACAGGGTTGGTGATAAAACGCCACAACATCCGAATATGGTGTCACGACTGCGATATGGCGCGACTGCAGCGCGTCGTGTGGGAGGGGCACGGCACGCGACTGCTCAGCGAGGTGTCCAACCAGCCCGTGGTCAAGCGGTTCTTGGAGGCTGTTCCCTACATAATGGTGAGTCAATTAACATCTCTTATGGCACCATCAGTTGCGGGGTTTGCAATGCAAAATCATCAATATAACAGACAGTTTGTAACTGTTTATTCATTCCAAATACGTGGCCAACACATCAGGGTTGAACCTTTTGGTATCGCTTAAGCTTATTTGACTTTTCATATAAATGTTAAGAAATCATAACAACACTTATTGCAAAAGGATTTCGAACAGTAGGTACATATCGCCTGATGTGTCTTCCACCGTACATTCGCCTTAATAATCAATTAAGTATTTATTTATTTATTTTTAAGTATTTGTCTTATGTCGGCATAATTAGCATACAAGGATCGTTGGTCATCATCATCTCAGCCTGAAATCCATTAATTCGATTTTACTTATTTGCAGAACACGATTCGTGAGATCCACAATGCAGTTGTGCAAAATGACCTGGAAGGCCTGATGAAGCACGCTGGAGATCCAGTGCCGCCACAGATTCTGTCCAGTAGGGACAACAACAACATGACTGTAATGCATAAGGTCAGTAGTCAGATCAAACGAAATAATTGCATTCAGGAAATAATCAACCATTTAAAGCGTTAGGATGCTGCAGCGACATTGAAACGGAGTCGGACCGAACACATGGAAATCTAGAAAACTGAAAAGAGATTTCTATAGTTGGCCCGATTCAGTTTTAAAATCACTGCAGTGTGCTAAACTGTGCCTAACAAGACCACCTTTACCATTACATTATTAAACCAAGGCCAGGGACGAAAGCGAGAAAGATCTTTATAATTATGTCATGTAGTTGGAAATGGTCATACGAGAAATTAAAAGCAAGCTTCTACACTTTTTGCTCAATAAGATGTAGAATTTAAAACTAAAACGGGTCATTCCTCGTACTCCACCTACATCTGAAATCAGTGAAAATGAACTCAAACCATCAATGCTATTCCAATATATGACTATATCAGTTGGATTTATGACTTATGATGACAAAGATGATTGCTTATTCCAGGCAGCAGGTCTAGGTCACGGAGGTATACTGGGGTACATCGCAGACAGGTATCCTCAGGGGATCAACGACGTCGACAACGACGGCCGCACTCCTCTGCACTACGCTGCAGCAGTAAGAGATGATCAGCACACTTACAGCACTCTCGTCAGTCTTGGCGCAGACGAAGGAGCCTTGGATAACGTAAGCATTTAATATGATCAGGATAGGGAAGCCGCTGGTATATATATAGAGCAAAAGGTATTGCACGCACAAAATATTGGCATATATTTACAATTACAACAGACACCACAAGTACACATCAAAATTATGTATCAGGATTTTGAAAATAATGATATTTAGACAATTTTACATTAGTGTTATAGTTAGATACGGGATTATTACGCTACCTACCTACCTACCTGCCTACGTTATTCTACCTGCGACCATGGCGCATCTTGCATCTGCATCTAAATATCCGAAGTTCAAAACAACCTCAAACCGTGGTAACAATCCCATGTCTAACTAGGACATTGTCAATAACCACGAAAGTTTAAAAAGTCAAGTATACATTTGGTATTTTATACTATTTGTAATAATTTACTCTGACAACGTAATCGCTAATACTTAATATTTTTAGAAAAATAGACCACCGGGCTATTATGTCAATAGACCTCAAGAAATTGATAAGAACATTTTAAAAATGTTACCCGAAGCGCCTAGAACAGCTTCGAGCGCTTATCCAGCATCATGGGACTGGAAAATATTAGATACAGAAGCTATTGTGGAATTAAATAAAAAATCAAGGAGGAAGAATTTAAAAGCGTCTAATGAAAATATTTCATCTAAAAACAATTCAAACAGTACCTCAGATAATACATATAGTCGCAGAGCTATGAAAACCAGCAGCACGCAAGAGTTTATCAAAGACTTACCAGATTTAGATGATAGTAGAAAAAGGCAAAATGGAAACGTAGATTCTAAGGTGAGAAATGCATGTCACACTATCACGGAATGTTATTACGATTGATTTGCATTGCTTTTTGGTAAACATTTGCATGAATATTTACTTTGTGCATTTTAGGAACCTGATGTAGTTGAAGAAAACGATGATACAAAAGAAAATGATAAGCCCAAAGGAGACGAAGAATCCCCAGAGGTCGCAAATACTGAAGAGACTGAACAAAATGACCCTGAAACAAAGGAAAACGTAGAAGAAACAACTGAAGGAGATAAGAATGATAACATTGAAGAAACCAAAGCAGAACATGATGATGATGAAAAGAAGGAATTAGGCACAAAAGACGAAGGCGGAGATAATGAAGGCACAAAAGACGGAGAAGAAATTATCGAAGAAAAAAAAGCAGCTGATGCCGAAACAACAGATAAAACGAAAGAAGAACATGATGTTGAACAAAAACCTGATGATAATTCTGAACATGAGGCACAAGATAATGTGAATGAGGAGGACGAAAAAGATAACAATGACGATAAGGATAAACCAATTAGTGGTGATCACCAAGATGATAAGGATAAAGCAATTAGTGGCGATCACCAAGATGATAAGGATGAAGCAATTAGTGGCGATCACCGAGATGATAAGGATGAACAAATTATTGGCGATCACCAAGATCATAAGGAAGAAACACATTTTGGAGAAGACAATGATACAAATGAAGAAACAAAAGAAAACGACCACGATAAAAACACAAGACAAGAACATAAAGAAATAGTACACGAAAAGACAGCAAACGAAAACAAAAATGAAGAAGAGGAATCTGGCACAACAAAAGAAGGTAATAACAATAACGAACACAATGAAGATGACGATGACGTCCAAGTACAGGGAGATTCACACTCTGAGTATAGCGATATTCACCAACGAAGTACCGCAGAAGCAAATAACACAGGAAGTGCCAAGAGAGGTAACAACGACATCTCTTCTGGCACTGTACACGAAACAATAAAAACATAAACACCTTTACTCAACAATTATACGGGGTCCCTGACAAGCTCAATATTTTTACTTATTTTGCTAATTAAGGAAGCGAGACCAACGGCCGAAATACACAGGATAGCCTCATTGAAGGTATTATAAGTGGCGAAGCCGAACAGGATTCACAGGATGCAAGTATCACACAAAGAGATGAAACAGTTCAAGGAGAGATTCTTATTGTTGTAAGTATAATTCGTACATCAAGCATGCCAATTCGACCAGGTGACGAAGGTAATACGTATATTACATAGTTGGTTGTGGTGTTTATTTAGAATAGAATAGAACCATTAATGTAGCACTGTGTACCTCTCACAGACACCTCGTAAACTCGTGACACCACCGTCATGAAAATTGAGTTGCCAGCTTTTTAGTTATATGTTAAAACAATTTAGACCGCGATCGCCTGTCACTAAATCCTTAACATTTATAGCTTATTATTATCACATCTTTTCAATTATCGCATTTAATTTATTTTTACGAATTTCAACAGGATAGTGAAATAGACCCCGAAGTTTCGGAATTGATAAATAGTGCAAATATGGAAATGTTAGCCACATTAGTTTTAAATGGCGAGGGATCAAGATTAGTAGGCAGAAGATCAAGAAATGTAGAATTACAAGCATTTTTAGATAATGTACCAACGTATATGGTAAGTTTATCGAATAACTATCATTTTAGTTTCACTGAGTTCATAAATGTTGTGAGTATAACAAATTTGTAACATTTCAGCAAAAAATTAACAAGGTTCATTTAGCAGCCAGAGAAGGAAACATTCGAGATCTTCAAGCAGCCTTGGATCGAAGGAAATTTGCAATAGCACGGGATCCTATATCACCAAATGGGGCAACTCCGCTGCATGTCGCTACCGTGTTTGGAAAAACCAACATTATGAAATATCTTGGTGGAAGGTAAACAAACAATTTGAAAACTATCTCGTAACAGCAAATTGTATAATTTTTGTTTAATGTGTTCAATTTAAATGTAGGTTCCCAGAGACTCTATCTGCGGTTGACTTTGAAGGAAGAACAGCTCTGCATTACACCGCAGTTCTTCCAGACAACGGACATTATTACAATTTGTTGCAACAGCTTGGTGCCAATGCAAAGGATTTGGATGACGTAAGATATAAATATGTTAATAATAATATGATAACTAATTAGATATTATATGAGGCAATAATCTCTATTTAAATTTCCAGAGTGGACAATCGGCTGAAGATTATTTTAAGAAACCTAGTTTACTACCCTTTAAACAATTGTTAGCTGACTATGGTATAAGCGAAGAAGCAGCACAAACCATGCTATCAGATAAAGGTATGTATGATACCTAAGATCCATCATTATAAATATTATTTTAGATTAAACATGATTCAGTTTTCTATGTTTTTATGTACCTATGACTACTTAATTTTGCATGTGTATAGTACCTGAGGATCGCGTATCATCTCGGCGAGTCTTGGACACACCTGAAGCATTGGATACTTTGGAACGTTGCTACCGTCTCCTAGCATCTGCTAGACCAATTCGAACTCCACTTTCGGCATCATCTAACAAAGCTACGCCACCACTCGTATTGGGTAGATTTCTTAAAAGACCCATTTTTGAAGCAATCAAATACAGAGTAACAAAACATGACCACGATCTTTTCGACGTTATATGGCCAGCAGTAAAAAAACTACCAGATAATAGAAACATTGTACAAACAGTCGAAGAAGATTTTCCTGGTGGAGTAACAGCCCCAGATTATTATGTTTTTGACGTTTTTCATGAGTTTTTAACACCTCTAATTAAAGATCTTCACAACATCAATGTCCATTCTGATCTGCCACTACATCCACCGTCTGATTTCGTCACTAATAAAACAAAAGCATCTTCCGAGCCACTTATTGAACTTAATGTAGATCCAAAGGATGAGTTTGTACTTTCCGGAACAATAGAATGCACTAGAAACTTGGACGGATTTGAATTGCCTCTAAATCTTAAAATAGGGAAGTTAGAGACTATTGAAAGAATTTTAACAACGTTATTAATGCAGGAGGATTTCTCAAAGTTTAGTGAGCAGACAAATCCAGAATCAGATCAAAAAGGAGGAACTTATTATACGTTAAATGAGGTTATGGAAAAACCATCAGAAATACGTGCGGCATTGGCTTCAGCTGGTTTATTGATAGCTCTTTGTGATAGAGATGAGATTGACGATTATACTCGACTACACGGCAAACACTGGCCGTACGGCCGCGGTGTTTTCGTTAATGATGATAGAACTATTGCAATATGGATCAATGTGCATGACCACATACGTGTACTTGTATCTACATCACCAGAATCACCGGGAGAAATTGGTCTCGCGTTCAGTAAAGTCACGTATATCATGACCTATCTACATGAAAAACTCGATTTCGTTTGGGATTACAGACTTGGACATTTATCTAGTAGACCGACATGCCTGGGATCGGGAATTAGGTTCAGTTTTATCGTCAACTTTCCCGGTTTATCCAAAGATTCAGATAACATGAAACACTTGTGTGCAATGAGAGGACTGCAATATCGGGAGACGTTAAACGCCGAAATAACGAGAGTCTGTAACTACCAATGTTTAAGCGTCACTGAAACTAACTCTTTCAACGATTTTGTAACAGCCACTTCAAATTTACTTCATTTGGAGAAGGATTTATCAATGCAGAATTCAAACAATATTGCGACAATGTTATCAAACATTTTTAAAAGAAAAAGAAGTAGTTTGGCTGGATCCGACGATCCTGAAAAATATGACAAATAATTTACTTAGATTATTAATTAGCTATTGTGTTCGTAGTAGTCCCTTCTTAATAGCGTTCACGTTTATTATTAATTTTATCAAATGTTGGAAAGATATTGTAGGTACAGAAAGTAGCATCATCGGCTGCGGATGACCATCAATAGAATATATCCTGAAACTTAGGTCAGTACAAACTAAACATTTCGTAGACATGAGTTCGCGTGTCCGTGTTCGTTTTACAATTTCAGTGACGTGATTGCAAACGTTCACGCTTTATACACAGTTTGTGAATTATTGATATATTGACGCTTTGCATTCTACTGCACGATCACCGCAAGCTACTGCAGTCTTTCCAACATTAGATAACTGTGTCTGTCTGTGATTCGTTATAATCTTGTTGCCTATTAAGTATTCATCTTTACTACTTAAAAAAGTATATTTCTTGTAACGTACAGTGACCTTTCTTTACATGAGCTCGATTTAATAACCCATCATAATCAATCAATTAAAGTTAAAATTAATAAACGTATCTAAAAAATACGTATTTTTTATGAGTCTCAATAATTTTCGATGAACGTTACGGATCGATCGATAAAGTGTGACCAAAGTATCAATTATGAGCGGCGTGGGCTATAGGTCCTATTTATCCACTGTTTCCACCGCTATAGGCTCACAATCAACGCCCACCCCCACCCCTAACGCTCACAGGTGTACATTTTCGTGTACAAACACATATGTCCGAACTGACCTCACGTCCACACAAACACGCCGAAGGCCGCCACACTGAATAATTGATCGGTTTCAGGTCCGAGCAACGCTGCTAATGGCCACATGGACATTCCCATCTTTAGAACCGAGGAGGGCAGATACCTCGCAAAGTGTAAGCTTCATTTTAAATTTACCGTTTCATGTGATGAGAGTCTAAAAGTCAAACGTTTAAAATGGATAAAGTGAACGGGGTGAAGGAGGAATTCATGGACGATGTGTTTGCAGCTCTCGGGGATCCTTTGATCAAAGGTCTGACCGAAGTGGCTAACGTAAAGCCGAAGGATCCAGTCGCGTTTCTCGCCAGCTTCCTGCACAATTTTCCAGCACATGAAAAGCCTCAATTAGGTACGCAGGTGAGCTTGACTTTTGCATGTTATTTAAGCAGGAATGAATATGTAGTTTCCACGCGCGTCGACCGATAAAGGGTATAAATTGTTACTTAATCCAATATAGTTTCTCTTAATCTACTCCTTAAGACATTCAAAGATCCAAATTAATTTGCAAAATATGAGTTATGATTAAAATTAAATCGGTGCAATATTTTTTATTTGTTTAAGATTCTAGATCTATAATAAGCTAGCTGTTTACATACCTAATTCCTACATCACCATACCTTTCCAGTTTAATTTGCTCTTTAATAGCACGCATTTACTTTAATTCATAGAACTTATCAAGCAAGAGTGCATGCCTTTAGAAAAAAACAATTTGTAAACAGGAATCAAATGTGATAGTGACAAAAGAGGCGCCAGAGGTAGAGAACGACCAGCCGCCACCCGTGGCGGCGGCGGCGGAGGCGATGCCATCCAAGGTGACAAGAAGCGCGGCGCGAACCGCCACGCGGCCGCACCGGCCCATTGACGTCGTGACTGTGGACCCGCAGCCTGAGGCCAGCCCTGACGCGCCTGAGGCGGCCTACAGCAGCGTCAACCGGGTAAGTCACCTATTGGTTTTAGATTTTTTACTAGAGGCTGCTGTTAAGGAAAAATATTTCGAAAGGTGTTTTGAAGTTTTGGGGTGCTAATTTTGGAGGAAGGATCAATGGAGGTTAAGTCTCACATGAAGAATTCAGCGAAGAAATGCCATTACGCTTCCTAACAGTTGAAGAGTAACGGAGGAACGCGATAAACTAACAAGCCACATATTTTTACGATCGTCGCAAGTTGTTCCCTCCCTAACGCAAACTTTACTTTGTTACTAAATAAATTACTCTGCTACTCCTCTTTCCTAGGAAAATATCACAGATTTTTCGAATTTTAAACTAAACTCCATTCCACAGGACGAGCACGGTCAGTCGATGCTGCACTTCGCGGCAGCGCGGACGCATACACGCAACGCGTTGTTCCAGCTTATTCAGGAGTCGGAGATCAGCGTGGGTTACCGTGACGAACTGTACCGGACTGCCCGTGACGTCTCCATACAAGCCAACGTAGCGGATAACACTGTGGAAATCGACCGATGGGTGCTACATTTAGCTGCTAGAGGTTTGGATACTTTTCCTAATTTATTTTCCTTTCTGGCCTTCGCAAGAGAAGATTAAGCCTTAGTTAAGCTACTCTATTATCGATCTGCATTCATATTATGGTAGTCTCATATGTTCCGAATTGGTGACATAAATGTCGGTTTTTAATTCACATCAGACTTAACTGATATTTTATTTCATCAGGAAACACACAGAAGATAATGGAATTGTTATTGGAAGGATACGATCATATCTTGGACGTAGTTGACGAAGAAGGAGTACCGATTATCGACGTGGTCGCACAACGTGATGACAGCGAGATGAGCAATTTACTCGCTTCTATTCCTGCTTTCGAGGTATTGTACACACAAACTTTCTAATATAGACCCTTATTCTCGGTTATTTGTAATAATGATGGTGGAAGGCTGTACCTGTGACTATTATGACATCAATTTAGTTGGAGCTGAGAAATCCCTTGAGTGTTAATCGATATCCACTACCAAGATTAGCAGAGGACAAGTTATGGTAACCTGTAACCAATGCGCAGTTTGCTAGTTTGAATTTAGAATCGACAGTCCTGGTAATCGTTTTAACAGCCGAAACTAATCGGAAGACTTCCAACTTTCGTAATAATAAAGAGAATAATAAGAGTTTTCTTAGTCTTACTCATGCTCATAACTATACTGTTTCTGTCAAGGAATCTCGAGAGGCCTTACATGGCGCCGTTAGAAGAGGCGATCTAGCAGCTGTCCAAGAGGCCATTTCCGCGGAGGGGGGGCGCACGCTCGCTCGAGCACAGAACTCCTTCGGAAGAACCGCCCTCCATGTGGCGGTGCTGGCCCAACATGAGGATGTGGTAGCGCATTTAGCGCAAACGTGTACGGAGCTACTACGCATTGGAGATAACGTGAGTAGAAGTTGAGGGAAATGATATTTTAAATATTAAAACTTATTGGGAAAAGTCCGGAGGATGTGTGGGGGGGGGGGGGGGGGGGTCCTTCTTCGCTTAATATTTTTTATAATTAAAATTTCATCAACTAAGCATCTTAAAGGAGATGATATCAGTAGAATAGCTAAACAGAAAGTTAATAACTAATTGATTGCTGTCTGTCTCACTTTTTCCTGTTACTCCGCCGAGAAATTGGGCCTAGTAAAAGATATTTCCATGAAATAAAAATGATCGTGGATTTCCAATCGTACCACAAAATTGTATCACTGGTGGTAGGTACTCCATGAGGTTATGAAGCATCACTGATGGTACAACTTGGTTGGTTTGCTTTTTCACCTGTATTTTGAGAAGTGTGGGGTAATATACGTGCAACGTAGTGGACAAAATAAAATACCGACTGTAAGTTTACGTTAAACATCATGTTTATAGCTGGAACGCAACCCACTACACTATGCAATGGGGATTGAGAAGATGGAGTCTATAAGCAGGCTTCTGATCCGAGCAGGAGCTAAACGCGTCCTCAAAGACCTGAAGGGTCGACAACCGTCCTACTACTTTATGAACAAATCTGACATACTGCGGCTGAAGGAGGAAGAAGAAACGTTTTGAGGCTGCATGGTTTCACAGGTTGTGGGTAATTTTGGGCGCTAAGATTAATAGAAAATAAGATAAGGGATAAAGTGAAACTTAGATGTCGAAAGAACTATGGCACTACAAAAGAGTATTTGGCAAGCATATTATAAAACTTATATTTTTATAAGATTCCTGCACTTTGTGTATTGTGGTACGGATACCTTATAAAGTTAAACTTATTAAGTTATCACATGTGCAATCAAATGCAATTTATGGGATAGGAGATAAGACATTGAAAGGAAGTAGGAATTCACTGATATGACGTAGCGATAAATGTATTATGGCTGTGCTGTGCTGTACTCGTACCTAGAACTCATAGAAAGTCGGGATGGAAACAAATGAAATGTAGTCATATAGATAGATGCTTGTTATTAATGCACTTTTGCAAGTTGCAACGTTTTCGTTGTACCTACGTATTAGTTGTTAGTTAAATACTTAAGATAATAAAGAACGTGTGCCGAATGTTATCGCGTAGCGTTTGAAACTTTTCTATGATAATATTTGTTCTACACCTAAATATTTGTACTGTACTTGAGGGGACCCTGTTGATATCTCAAAATTTTACGATTAAATAATAAAACTATGTCGCTAAAACAATCTCGTTTTATTTTGTCTAAACGTTCGTAAGTAAGTAGATCGTATCACAACAATAACCCTGATAAATAACTACAACAAAAGTTTAATCTAAAATCGAAAATTTACTCTAAAACGAAATACATAGTTTGTAATAAATACAACCAACTAATAATCATAGCGTTGAGCCACACATAATATTCTATGATTTAGACATGATCCACATAGTTGAAGATATTAATTAAAGTAAGACATCCTTCCTTTTCCCAGTCTTATGTTGTCATGTCGGCGATTGCCACGGGATTGGGTTTATATACATTTGTGAAACAGATCCCCGCATACCTGGTGTGGAGAAGAAATTATGAAAACAGGTAAGAACCTTTCACATTCAGGAACCTGCGGCAGATTCATAACTTAACTTAGACGATACTGAACGACGAACTGGATGATATACTGAAGAGATGATGGAAATTGATCGCAAGTTTAAGAAAGACAAGTTTTGAAAAATGTTTCAACTTTCAAGAATATGTGATCCCTTCAGTGCATCTGAGAGCGCGTCGTAAAGTTCCATCGTTAGGCCTGAACAGCTCAACAATAAATTCAATTTCCCTCCCTCCCTTGAAACCCCCAAAAGCAAATAAACAAACAAATAAAAGCCTTCAAATCATGGATTGGAAGGTCCCATGGCCGTAGGAAGTTCAAAACCTCCCTTTCTCGAAACTTAAATCCTCCGCTCCCCTGTACGAAACCCCTGAAATTAATTCTTGCCCCGGGGCTCCTGTGAACTCCAACCTACTGGTTGTCAAAATGCATGATTAAACTCACTGAGCTCCCCCTGGTTCAGCGGCACGGGCAGTGGTTTGTTCTTGCTCGTGCGCAGCCAATCGCGGTACGCGCGCTCGCCGTTGGCGCGCCGCCGCTCGTCCTCGATCGCCGCACACGCTGCACGACGCTCTCCACGAGTTTTCATCGCTGTGTAACAAGACCGTCCATACTAGAGTCAGAAGACAACCTTGAATTCAGGAAATAATTCAGATTGAATTCTTTTTCAGCGACCGGGATTTGGACCTGAAACCCCGAAAAACATATTTTACTCCTTATTTGGAATGTTTGACCATTTGGCATGATTACAGTTTGGCTTAGTTAACAGGGCGGTTAAGAACTTGGGTATCGCCCATTTACCACTTTACGGTCCAATTGTCTTTGAATAGATTTAGCAGTTATTTTTATAGACGATATTTGCTATTAGTGCGGCGTTGCTTTCTGAAGAGATTTAGGAGTATAAACAATGTTCACCAAGCTGGGTCACTGAGACATTAGTATATAATGGTGATAGGTAGGTACATCTTTGTGTTACGGTAGCCTAGCCACTGATGATCTTCCAGAGACTTGGATACTTATGTATTGTACCTATGATATAGGTTTCAGTGGTTTTCCTTGTATATCTGCCAATTATCACCTCCTCTCAGATTCACACCGAAATCATCTCATTATCTCTCCTTGCGTTCGTTTCTTTTAAGTACGCATTCAATTAAGGTGTGAAGACAAGCTTCAAACGACTCCTTGAGAACGTCTTACCGTTCATCTCCTCCTTCCGGAACCACTTCGCAAGCTTATCTTCCTTCTCCCCAAACAAACAAAAAAGGTGTACGAGTACATGAGGCGAGCTTAATGCCTTGCGGCATTTTCTACCAGCTAACCATGGAGTTATGCAGAATAGGGTAGGTGCATATAAAACTGAGAGTTGTTAATATATTAGGTTACATAAACTTATGTAAGTAAAGATATATAAATAGTTATTCATAATACATATTAAAAATGGAAGGGGCTGGAAGAATCACTTAATCCAGTCGATCTAGACGCGCTTTTCTATCATGGTACTGATAAAATCTCCAAACCGGATTCCTTGAGTCTTACTTTTTATCTCCTTCTCCCAAATCCACTTCGCAATCTTCTCTTCTTTCCTTCCTCTTTTTCACTATTCTGCGTTTTTTATTGTATGGTAGGAGAGCAGACGACCAAACGGGCCACCTGATGGTAAGTGGTCACCGTCACTTATAGACATCTCAACTCACTATAATTTCATTACGTAGAGGGTTTTCGATGCGCTACTAAGCTTGAGGTGCCGGTAATTACGCTGGCTCTCTTACCCTCCAAACCGAAACACAGCAAATAGGTAAGAGGGTGATACCAACCCAGGCGATCCTACACATTAGGATCTACCACCTGTAAAACTTAGTACGATCTCCCTTTTTAGAAAATCGACCGTTAAGTACGTCTTACCTTTCATGTCCTCCTCTTTCTTCCGGATCCACTCCGCAAGCTTCTCTTCCTTCTCCCTATCTCGCTTACTCCTTTCTCGCTCGACACGCTCATTGTCTCGGTACTGGCGCATGATCTCCTCAGCCTTGCGGCGCTCGTTTTGTGAACGCTTGCACTCCATCCAGCGGCGGAAAGATTCTTCACGCTGTTCCGGCGTAGGCGCCGCCACCGCTTGACGCTTCAGCTTCTCTATACGGGTTTTGCTACGTCTCTGTGAATAATACTTTATTTCACTTATTACCTAATCATAACTAAAAACCTAATATCGACATTAAAGTTTTAAAAAATTGTATTATAGCGTAGCATAACTCTCACGTCCATAATCTCGAGAGCCTAAAGTCGGGTTCTAATACTACAGGACGATTCGAAAACACATAATTAAAATAATCAACAACTCTAAATTACCTCTTGCTCTTTACGCTCCAACCACTGCTGAAACGCCTCCTGTTTCTTGCGTTCGTTGCGTTCCCGCTCCTCCTTTGCGGTGGCGGTAGTGGACAGCGACGCCACCGAAAGCCGGAAAGTGTCCGCACCGTCTTCCCGATACGTGCGGCTGTTCCGAGGCGTTTCTTCCCCATCGTCTTCGAACATAGCCCCCCCGCCTTCTAAACGACATGATTTCCTCTTCACACTACCCGACGACGCACTCGACCCTCGACCGCTCAAGATCGGCGTAGAATTGCTCCTGTACGAGCTGTGGGGATGCGGCGTGACATCATCGATACACGACGAATCAGTATGCAATGACGTCACAGAATGCGTGGCTTCAACAGTCTCAATGTATATGGCTGGGTTTATGTAACGGGTCTTGCTCTTCCTGGACCCCTGTGACTCTGAGTCGCTGTGGTACTGTACGTTCTCCCCGGCTCCATCGAATACGTGGTTACTGTTCTTGGATTTCAACTCACACTCTGCTCGGTTACGAGTGCTGTCTCCAAAGTTCCCCTTCTCGATTTCCCTCTGCATCCTGTCCTTTCAAAAATTAAATCCCATGCCTAAATAATCCAAAATAAAGATTGTTAATTCGAAAATAAAGATGGTAAATTATAAAGGATATTATAAAATTATTCGTGATATTACTGTCAAAAATCTCACCCCAAAGCTAACGTCACTGTCTGAAAAAGATTCCAAAAACAAATGCCATTTGACAAACCGATGGCCTCTCCATAGGCAGGGACATCAAAAAGTTTGAATCCCAAAAAATAATGATTGATTCCTTAACTATTTCCTTTCTTCCCAATCCCAATATTGGTTACTCACATGGGCACGACCATATGAAAGATGATCAAAGAAAATATAGATCATCCAGTGTCCTAGTTCGACTCAGACAGCAAAAGCGTAAAAAAAATGAAACAAAAAACTCAAGAAATTAACTTTCGGATAGGTTCTTTAGCAAATTTGTAGTTACACGTAATAGACCCTACGCACTGTCCCCTTAGACATCACTAACTGGTGCACACCTATATAAAAAGTCTGTAGCAGAGTTTTCTGTCAATCTGTACCCACTTCCGGACACCAAAAAGTTACCAAAAAGGTGCGACTATTCTTTTAAATTTCCATCAATAAACTTACATGGACATCCTGAAGGATCTAAAATTTGTTTTTTGATATCTCAACTAACATCAAAGATATTAATGGTTAAAGTCAGTACTGTAGAGATGTTGTCCCTTTTTAGCAAAAGTCCTCCAGCCCGGCCCTATTTTTTTCATCCATGGTAGCCAGGACCTGCTTGTATGGCTCTACAGAATAGTGACATCATAATTCTCTATTGCCGTTTCATTATATCCGCTATTTTTTGATTGCCTGTAACTATTTTATTTTTGAACTAATTTTAAATCTGTTTTCACATTTTATCATCTATTTATGTCTATTTCTTAGTTTTTAAGAAATGCATTTAATATTTTATACTTGGAAACTACCCTATTCTAGGTACTAACAGAAATCCGATATAAACCTTGCCCACAAGCCCACAACTGTCTCACGGTCCAACTGCTGGTCTAAAAATATGTATCTATATGTAATAAAGTACATTATCGAAAGTACGCATCAAATTATCTGGCAACATACAAATGAATAAGCTGAATAAACTAGAGCTCGTAGCCTAGTTGCGAACACGGTCCGAAAGTGATCGTGCAGGTTAAGCGACGTAGGCGCGGTCGGTACCTGGATGGGTGACCGCTAGTGGCATATTTCATCTGAGCTCCTCCGTGCCTCGGAAAGCACGTTAAGCAGTCGGTCCCGGTTGTTGTCGTTCGACAGCAGTCGTTAAGCCATGTCAGAGGCCTACGGGCGGCCTGAACAACTCTGACAAATAGGTTGGCCACTAACCATACGATAAGCAAGCAAGCTGAATAAACAAGTAAATAAACATGGGCATTAAAATTGTGGATTTTGACTAATCCGCAGGTTGTCCGGCACTACTTAGCTAACCGCGAGCTAGCCATGTATTTAGTAAAAATATACGCAATCACGTTAAGCAAAACGTAACACCCATGATCAAATTATTGTCATAGAAAACAATGAGCGGACAATCATAGAAACATAGAAATGTGTTTTATTTTTTATTTATCAATATTGGTACATTTTAAATGAAAATGTTGATAACAGCCGAACTGTATCACTTTGCAAGTAGATGGGTAATGTCAACAACTATTTTATATTATTAACACAGGCACTGAAAATTTACTGAATTATACATAATTAAATAATTATAAATTATATTGAATCTTACATAGAAATCGGTTGTCTAAATACCTATTACGCCCGAATGTTTCTGTTCTTAAATTACTATTTCAATGGGAATCATTCTGGAATCACTGGTAGGAAACAAGTCTATCAATCATACCGTAGTTTCATAGCAAGTTGACTATGAAATTGCGTTCTTTTAACCAATAACTTAAAAATAGTATGTAGCAATATAACCTAAGTTTGCTATCGTCAGTATCAAAATTACATGTCATAACATGTTTAGTATTATAGCTATATTCGTCATGTTTCAATTAAAACATCATTGTCATATTAATCCATAAACTGGACTCAGTCTCTTGATAATACAGCTCTAGTCTCGCCTTGCTATAAGACTACATCATGAGGGTCTATTTTTTATTCACTAGACATTGAAAATGACTCTATATTCACACAAAATAATATTTTTATAAGAAATATACTTATGAATATTTTTCTTCATGTGAATGCTCTGAAGTCTAAATTAATACTTTCCGTCAGTTGCATGAAACATCATGAGAAATCGGAATCCGTTATAACATTCTCTGTCCTTTTCTACATGACACTAGAGATACTTCAGAGAAGCTTCATAAGTAAAATAGACACAAATTTTCAGTACATACAATTAGGAAATCATGGATTTTACAAGTTTGTATTGTTTGTGTTGTTTTATAGGAAATAATGGATTATTCTAATGGATTTTACTTGTTGCAGCCCAGTTTCAGGCCAAGTCAATATGTCAAAAATAACAGGTTGTTATGGACTAGTATTCTATTTTCTAGATCTACTCAATATTTAGGAATTGACTAGTGAATAAAAAATGATAGAGACTGTTTCAATACCCATTTGCGAGGAAATCTCATACAATTGAATGCAACTAAGATACTAGTGAGATGGCGGCAGCCTAGTATAGAGACGACTCTGCATTGGATCGAGGTTTCTTTATCTTCTCCAGATTCTTGATGACAATATCGTGCAACGAACAGTAGCGGTTGCGAATCTCACACATTACCAGCCAAAGTGAAAGGTATTCTTTCTCATCCAATTCCTGAAAAAATAGACATTATAATTGATTAAAAAGGTTCTACTACCTGTACTGACTGACATTAAAAGGATAAAGATTCTATTTTTTTAGAAGATATAAACTATTACTTGAAGTTTTAAGCCATACTTACTCTAACAGCTCTCCTATAGTCGTCAATGTGTGGGTACTTGGCAACCTTGGACACGATCTTCGCTCGCGAGATGAAATACCGCGAGATTTGGTCGAAAAACGCTGCCGCTTCAGACTCGACAGACTGAATCTCTGCCAGTGTATCTTCCTGTATTGACACGCCAAAGTTGTTGCCGTCTTCGATTTTAGGAATCATGAATGAGATCCACATTTTCAGCTGAAATTAATAATAAAAAAATCTTATTCAAAGACCCTATTAAACAATTGTATGGGGTTACATTCTTGTTGGTGCTAATTAGTATCATAGTGGCATATGGGAGTACCAAATACGCATGTCCTTATAAAATTTTGTTATCTGTGAAGTGGTAAAAAATCAAACTTCCTTAATTTACATATATTTCATCATTCAACACTTGTTTGCACTGGCTTGCTTCTGGGAATATCAAGTAATCAACAAATTTCAGTTGGTACAGAACTAGTGCCATAAATAAAATGAAACAAAGTACACTCATAGAACCAGATTGAAACCTATTTATAAGAAAAAATACTTTGAATGTAGTTATGAGCTATTTTGGGAATTATGAGGAAAATGTGTATAAACAACAATACCTAATTTCATTATTGTAATAAAATACATACAAATACACTTATGTATTAATACTCCGGTTCTAAAATTCTAGCAATAATTTGGAGTTCTATGGAATAGAGACAACAAATTATATTATATTCTAAACAGTACTGTCATCTTAAGGTTACCCTTGATCCTGTTGTAAATGAGCAATAGAGGAATGAGGAAGGCACAAGGGTAAGAGATGACAATTTCATCATTGAAAATTCCCATTCTTATATTATGTATGGGCACTCACCAAGTTGGAGTCCTCAACAAGCTCTCTAATATGTGGTTTGACAAGATGTATCAGGTCACAAAGAGGCTTGTTGCATGGGACTGTTCCATTGGGCAAAGCATACACACGCGTGCCCTCTACAGTGGAATTACTGGACACCTCAGATGACTCAATCCGTGGCCGCTTAGCATTTGGTTCGTTTGCTGCAGGAGGTGGTACTGGAATGTTTAAGTCCTGAAAAATGAATATACATTGACTCAGAAATATTAAATTTACAAAGAACTCACTTGGAATGGGAACTTACAACATTAGCACTACAATTCACTTGTACTATGTAATTACCTGGTGAACATCAGCTAAGTCCCGGTTTTGGAAATTAGATGTCTCTAGGAGATCATTCAATTTTACTATTTTCTCTGGAAATCCCTTTATTATTAGATGTTCCGCCTTCTTCTTGAGAGAGTCTTTGTAGTCTTGAACCTGGAAAAATGACAAAGTGGAAACCAACTAGTACAAAAAAATCGTTAAGCGAAGCGGGGCTCCGTCGACTTTCTTTACGCCCCGTAAAGAAAGTCGACGGAGCCCGCTTCGCTTCAATATTCCTTCGCGGGGCTCTTTGCGTGGTTGTCATAATGCAAACTAACATAACCTACTATATACGAGTCGCTTTCGCATCCACTAGGTTTCTGTGACACAGTTCACTCTTTAACAAGTCTGAATTATTTTTACACTTTCCATCAGTGCCCCTGAACGACACACCAACCCAAAAAAAGTGGTACCTAAGTACTACCTACCTCATAGATATGGCCGTACTTTGAGGTTAAGTTAACTTAAAAAAATATTCTTGCAAAATAACTATGTAGAAAATTGTAAAATTAGAAGACAGAAGATACTTCTTCTTCTTTTGTAGTGAGAGAAGAGGTTTTTACTCATGTGTAGACATAGTTTTACAGAAAATTGTAAGGTCACGCACACTATTCATTGTTCGTCACTCGTGACAATTATATTGTATGAATGTAGCGTAAAAGCTATATTTATTTACCTTTTTCGCAACGTCTGTCATTGTTCTATTTAATATACTTTCTGAATAACTTGAATTAAACCTATTTACTTTCCTCACTAATATAAAATAACGTTAAAATCACCACAACTCTTGCTGGGTTTCAACAATTCGTGCAGACGAAAAGTTCAGTTCGGATACATTCAATTCAATGAATACAGCAAAAATAGAAGAAAATAAATCCCTACCACATCTAAATCAAGTATTACATGAAACGTAGAAGTAGATCCCATTATAATAATTTCTAAAGGATTATTACAAATATTATTGCATTTGTGACAATTTTTTTTACTTTTAATTTTTTTGTGAAATTTTTAGGAATTCATCATGGTAAAACTAAAGAGTTTTTAGTACTTTACCTACCTAACTATAGATCGGAGCAGGTTCCAAATAAAAAATCTTGTAAGGGCGATTGGGCACTACTCCGTGTTTCGCCGGATCGGATCGGATCTTTCACTCATTAGCGTAATGTATGAGTGAAAGATCCGATCCAATCCGGCGAAACACGGAATAGTGCACAACCGACCTTAGACCTAATTATTTTAGAGTACGTACCAAAACCAGTTGAAATTATTCACGTTCCAAATTTACACGTTCCATTGCTTGTTTTGAATACAAGTTTGATACATTTTCAGCTGTTAACGCGGTAATGGAACTGTACAATTGACAACGTGAATTATTTCAACTAGTTATGGAACGCTCTCTAAAATAGACAAGATTCCTTAGATCTAGCAACCTTGATTATTGTAAGATTAAATACAATGTCACGCGTGTATCCGAATATTTCAATCGCGTCCTAGTTCAGTGTTGCAAACTGTAGGTGCTATTCCCTAAAATATGGGATTTTACGAAAATCAATAAGAATACGATTATCATAATGCTGAATAACTCAAAGAGCTAGCACTCCGACCTATTGTTATTGTCAAACAACAAAAAAATACTGTCAATGTAGATCACAGATTAGAGTATATGTCCAAACGTAGATTGAGGAGTTTCTCCCGCGCTTTTGTCGCGTCCACACCAGCTTTTTTTCGTTGTCTTGCAAATTGTTTTACAGTAGTGCTTTTCAAGTAAGAATGGTGTTTTTTATTCGAAGAACGTCTATAAAATGTGATTAATGTGTGGGACAGCTAAGTAAAGTCAAAGAAGACGCTGCAGCCCGATCCGTACTTGGCTGGATTTTAAAGAGCCATACTGCGTCCGGGACGCCTTCTTCTTTGGTTCGGATGGTGCAGAAGCGTGGAAGATTCTCCCAGATAGCATTGAAATGTGTCACACCAGCATTATAATGAAGACTTGCAAGAGTTATTTACATCAGACATGGCTGTATGGGCTCAGTTCCCTTATCCTTAAAAAAACCCAACAACAACAACGTAGATTGAAAGATGATGAGAATGAAAATTATATTGAATTAATTAATTATAATCATTTGCTTAATGTGCCTACCTACCTATTGTTTTCTTCTCTTATTGTTCCTTTATTAAAGTGGTCAGCAATCCATCTAGTTACTCGATTCCTGTATTTATTATGTCGTCCTTTAGATTCAATTTTTCTGGCAATGAAGTTAATCAACCTGAACTTGGTAAATAGAGCTGAATGAAGAGGACTTTAACTCTTAATGTTATGAGTAGTTTCAGTAAACTCAACATTCAAATTGATATCATTCCTTTTAGATAAAACGAAAGATGAGGTTAAATGGTTTCAATGTGAAGTGATCAGTCCAGCTGGACAAATAAAGAGTCTTGATGATATTGTTACCCGTGCCAAAATGTTTACTTGCGGAGATGTAGAAATAGGTCATGTTGTGGCCAGCGATGCAATTCTCAGCTTACAAGAAAATGATATAACAAATGCAGTAGAACTTGCTGAAAAGGAGCATAGTGATTTGGTCACTGGTAAATATGAAGGTAAAGTGGTGGGTGTATAAGCTTATGAACAAGTTGTTAAATTGTTAACTAAATGTCCTTTTTTATTATAGGAGGATTTAAAATTTGGGAGTGTACAACTGATTTAATACATTATCTTGAAGAAAATGCAAAAGAAATTGAATGGAAGGATGCAAAAATTTTAGATTTAGGGTGTGGTGCAGGAATTCTTGGCATTTATGCCACCATGAATGGTGCTCTAGTCACATTTCAGGACTATGTGAGTATACATGATTAAATTTAATTGTAAAAGGATTCCTACGGTACAGTAGGAATTAATCTTCACAATTGGGGGTTTTCCAGCGATCAAGTAAAGTGTGAGTGTGGTGTCTCCCCTCAAACCATGGAGCACTTGCTCTGCTGTCCCGCGTGTCCGACCACCTGCACGTGGGAGGACCTTTTCGAGGCCAACCAGAGGGCTATCGATGTGGCTGCCTTCTGGTCGGGAAAAATTTAATTCGAATCATCAAGACGAAAGAAGAAGAAGTAGGAATTACTGATTAATTTGAAATAAGGTTAGGCTAAGGTTATGTTTAACAAATTCTAGATTGCCATAATATTTATCACAGATATAGTTTACCAATAATAAATAATTTTGTTTACAGAATAAAGAAGTTCTAGAAAATGTGACAATACCTAATATTCTACTAAATATAGAAGATGAAGACAGAGAATCTGAAATCAGAAAATGCAAATTCTATTCTGGCGACTGGGATTCGTTTAATAAAACCCTTCCAGATTCTGATGTTTATGATGTAATACTTACATCAGAAACGATTTATAATCCAGAAAATTATAATAAATTAATAGAACTGTTTTCAAAAAGATTGAGCAAAGATGGCAAAGTATATGTAGCTGCAAAAACTTATTACTTTGGTGTGGGAGGTGGAACCAGACAATTTGAAAATATCATAGGTACACATGATGCATTATCTTGTGAAGGTAGCTGGAAGAGCTCAGGTGGTATACAAAGAGAAATATTAAGAGTAACAAGAAAATAATTATTTTATTAATGTTAATCATTTTATGCTAGTAATAATAATAAGAATAGTTCTAATTCACTATTTGGAAGACTTAACTTTTACTCTATACATAAAATTGAACTAGATTTTTTTTTAAATAAATTCATTGCAATAGCCGATTATGAAACCTGCACTATTTATGGTGAAAGTCTTTCAAAGACCCAACCATCATCACCTTCATGGAGTAGCTTCCCATCTGGCACCTCTCCTGATTTTGACTTTCTGAATTTTATTCGGTCATGGAGGCGGTCCCTTTGTCCCTGCCAAAATTCCACAGATTTTGGCCGTATTATATAGCCACCCCTGTTAAAGTAAAAAGGATACGTATTTAATTTTATCTAACATTAGTCTTAAACTGAAATACTAAGTTTTGCTTTAATAAAAAATCTATTGGTACCCTTACATAAAATCATAGATTTTATGAAAAATTACATACTCATGCATATGCAAAAAGTTACCAGTAATTTGGTTTTGGAACCTCCTTCCCAGGAATCAAATATTCTGCTTCCAAAACACTTTCCTTTTCACAGAGAACGTCTCTGGACTCAATAGGAGTGCTCTGGTAACTGGCGCAAGCTGCAATCTGACTTGGAACTGGACGAGAGTGAAAATACGTCGTTGACTCCTCTTCCGACAGTTTCTCAACATTTCCCTCAATCCTCACGCAACGATTCAGAACTTCCCAGTAGAATGTTGCAGCAACATTAGGGTTTACAGCCTACAATATAAAGGGTTCCCATTTATTATTATTATACTTTATTTAATTAATTCAATAAAAGTTACATACCATTTCTTTAGCTTTCCTGCTCTCATAGTTTGTGAAAAACTTAAATCCATCTTTGCCATAGCCTTTACATAACACAAACCTTGCTGAAGGGAATCCCTCTCTTTAAAAAGAAAAAGAATATATATTTAAGTGTTTCTGATCATAGAAATCAATGGATACTAAAATAACTAACACTAAAATTATAGAAAGTTACTGGGTTATCCAATTATCCATGTCATAATATAAATCAATAGATAGGGCAGGTAATATAAAAATAAATTACTGGAATCAATGTTTCCAATTTACACGACTTTTACATGGTAAATTGAAGTAAAATAAATTAAATAATCACAATAAACTTAGGTCTGATAGTCAATGGATGGACTAATGAATACTACTTACTTTGAAACTGTGGCTAAACACATAGCGTTTGGTTCTAAAATCTCCTTTTTGGTACAAGCTTCCTCAAACCATGCCTTGAATTGTCCGAAAGGTTCTTTTGATACCAAATGTTTTTCCAAGAAAGTATCATTTTTATCTTTATACTTAATTCTCATGCCTAAAACGATAAAGAAACAACACTTATAGGTACCTAATTTATATCACAAATATTTTTTAAACCCTAGGTAAAAAGATGATTCTAAATGGTTCAGTGGTGCTGATTAATTTAGTAATTAAAATGCCTACTTAATTTTGAAAATAATCTTTCTATTCTGTATAGTGCGGAGTAGACACGAAGCTTGCAAAAAAAAACTAAAAAAGAATAATTACCACCAATGTCGACACTCATGTTTCGTACTAGAGATGAATTAAATCTTGAACTCGAGTAAATTAGTAATAAACACCTCTTTCCCATGCGCATTTAATTACCTAAGTTTACCTATTTCACCGTAATTTTAGAGTTCTCACAAGACAGCTTCGGGTAATGAGTTTTTACGATTTGGCCTTGGTTTACTTGCGGATAGCAAATAAAATGAATGAAACCAAGAATATGAATGTATAATTTTGTAAGAATAAATATTGTGAATTTGATAAGTGAATGATAAGGCGGTAAGTATGTACCAAGTAAGTATTTGTATCACTGATAAGATAACTTGGGGCTACGTTCCGAATCACTGTCTCTGACGGCCGGCCTTGACGGGTAATTCTTGTTAATAATTACCCGACAAAGACTCATTGTTGACTGTTTTGACGTTTATTCCAAATAAAATAAGGGAAATTATAAAACACTGGTCACACTAAATGTCAACGTGTACGCAGCGGAGATTTGTTTTATCAGTTTCTTTGTGTTTTTATTTCTGATTATAATTATATTCGCGATTTTTAGTCAGCATGGATTCAGAAGTAGTAAAGGAAAAGATTCATACCGAGCCAATGCTCAATGATCCTCGGTACATAACCTTACTCAGTGTGATCATCATAGCCTTTACTCTGTGTAAGTACAGTAATTTTTCTGTTATTTTACGCATTACGCATAATACTTAAACTTCGCTTTGACTTAGTTGGAGACTATTGACCTGACCAGATTTACAATAAGTTGATACCATATGCCATAATATATGTTTCAGTATTTTGGTGGTGTTTCAATCGGCGGCGCTCGCAACGTAGATCGGTACTGCTGACTGGTCTGTCTGATTCCGGCAAGACGCTGTTGTTTGTGAGGCTCGCATACTCAGAGTACAGACAGACATTCACGTCCATGAAAGAGAATGTTGAGGAATACATAACTTCTAATGTAAGTAGTGCTGTTTCATATGGAGATATCACTTTCAGGTCAACTTTTTGTGTTTATTTGCCAAGCAATGCCAGCTTTAGTTTATCAACATAATCCAGGATCAATGTCAAAGTTAGCTGTAAAAAAAACTTAGTGCCAAAATTCTCAGTACCCTTTATGTTCAGAGTAACAGGGAGTCGACATTTTATTTATTCATGTTAACAAGTTTGGCCATTCCAAAACATTTTCGTCAAACTATACTCAAAACTTATTTCAAAATACTAACAACAATAATTTTGTCCTGATAGTGAAAAGTGTTTCAGTACATAGAGAAAAAAGAGATTGTTCAATAGCTTTTCAATGTGTTTCTATGTTGTTCCACAGAATCCCCTGAGGATTGTTGACCTGCCAGGACAAGAGAGGTTGCGGAACAAGTTTTTTGACCAGTACAAGAACAGCGCTAAAGCTATTGTTTACGTAGTGGACTCAGTCACCATACAGAAGGAGATTAGAGATGTCGCTGAGTAAGTTACTTTTTTAAATAATATGTATTAAAATAAGTATTGTTGGTTATAATCACTGATCGGAGTAGGTAGGTAGGGCTCTTTCGGGTCAATGTCCTCAAAGGTTATATTAATATGGATATGATTTCGGGATCCCGTTTTAAGTTATCGAGCAAATGTTGTAAATTACTTTTATAAACCTCGCCCTTAATCGGCGGATTACGATTTTTTAAAAATTGTGAACTTAGAAGAAGTTAAAACACTACCATAGGTACACTAGCGCCATGAATCTTAAAAAAAAATATTTCGCCACCAATCTTAAATGTGTATCAAAACAAATATAATGTTAAAAATCTAAATAATATATTTATTCAATCCCGGAAATCCCGGGATTATTGGGCATACTTATCCATATTATGACCGTATGTGGCAAGTACCAAAAACAGCCCTACCTACTCCGATCATAGGTTATAATGCTGGGTAAAGTTAGGAAAATTCCTAAACCTAGTGTTTACAATGGAAATAAGTGTACAGTGGAAGACACATCAGGCTATATTCAATGGTACCTGACACAATAAGTTTTTGTCACTATTCCTTGATGTTCATATGAATGTGTCAAATAAGTTAAAACGACAAAGTACTAAAGGGTATAGCCTGATATGTTCTCCACTGTATAGCCTGACATGTTCTCCACTGTACAGTTTGGAATTTGATATTGGTATAGGGAAGCTTACTATTTCAATTCTACTCTTTAAATCCCAGTTTACATTTGGTCAAGCGGGTAAGTACAGTGTATAAGGACAATGGTGTAATGCGATCGGACAGTGGCGAGTCAACTTGGCTTTCAAGCTGCCTTGCCAGTGGATCCAAATATAATCGCTTTCTATTTATTGCTCAACTGACACCCCTCGCGCGTAATGAGACCGCTCAGCCTTCCGCGCGGCACTTGAATCGTCACTGACTGTAGTGTAAACAGTCACTAGCCAGGTGCTCGCCACTCGCCACTGTACTTGTATGTGACTAGATGTAAACCGGCCTTAAAATCAGACTACTATTCTTTCAGTATGAAAAGGGCAGAGACAAAATTATGAATGTTATTTCCCAGGTACTTGTACACAATCCTGGTCGACCCAGTGGTCCAGAGCAACAGCCCCCCACTCCTCATTCTGTGCAACAAACAGGACCAGCCATTAGCCAAAGGCAGCCAAGTCATCAAGAGCCTGCTTGAGAAGGAAATGTAAGACTTACTTAAATGGTTCTGGTAACCACTCAATCAAACACCTCCCTTAATAACAAAGTCGTAGGCTTATGGACGTTGTGGATCTTCTTTTAATAGTTTTAAAAATAGACAGGTTTTTAAATAGTGCATAGTGGTGGATTTATCACAACTTGGTATCCAAGAGGCGCGAAGAGAAAGAGGGGTAGGCCATTCAGACGCTGGGATGACGAAATAGCGGAAATGGCCAGTAGGATGTGGACTAGGATGGCGTTAGAAAGGGAAGAATTGAGAGGACTGGGGGAGGCCTTTGCCCGGAGGCACTCAGATAGAACTTTCTAGTTAATTCTAGTATGCAAGTAAATAATATCTGAAAAGAGTGTAAAATAAAATAAATAAATAAGTGGTGGATTTACTGATTATGAACTCAATGACTAAGTGCTTAAAGAGAATGAATTCTATACACCAGCTAAGATATGGGCGCATCAGCTATTAGCTGCATGCTTATTAATTAATAATAATAACTTTGTTTTA
This sequence comes from Hofmannophila pseudospretella, assembly GCA_947369225.1. NCBI lineage: Eukaryota > Metazoa > Arthropoda > Insecta > Lepidoptera > Oecophoridae > Hofmannophila > Hofmannophila pseudospretella. Next base: position 5,560,646 of record OX376324.1, read on the forward strand.
CATTTATGGATGGCAGACGAGCAACCTGGCCTTATAAAGTCACTCTCATAGACCTTGTTATACCATTACTATTATAGAATGATGGTTTCGATGTGATGCACTTTAGCTTATTTTGGTATAAGCACTTTTTCATTTAAGATGTGTTGTCTCTGAATCATGACAAACGAAATCCTAGTATAGATGATAGTGGTGGTACAAATTTCATCTTTAGGTGTTGATAAACAAACATTATCAGATCTTTTTCACTAATTTTAATGATTTTATAACAAGATTAATACAAGTAGATGTTACATTTCTTAATCAACAGTAACCTCGTACGAGTAACGAAGTCTAGTCAGCTGCAATCAGTAGACCCGTCCCAGACCAACAACACCACCTACCTTGGCAAGCAAGGCAAGGACTTTGAGTTCTCCCACGTGAGCTGTCGTGTGGACGTCGCGGAAAGCTCTGCCAACGCCGGAGACGATGATAACCCAACAGACATCAAGGCTTTGCAAGATTGGATCTCTAGAATTTAAATGAACAGAAAAGTCAGACTCGTCTACGACAACTTAATGTTGTAAAAACAGCTCTAAAGTAATGCAGATATTATTCTCATTCCTTTGAATCGAAAATGTGATACAGCAATCAGCTATTAATATAAATTTTCTGCTATGATTTGTTTGATTCCTGTTTACTTTGGAGCCTACGTAATTTGATTCCTACGACAAAGTCTAAGTCTGTTTATTCCTTATTATTTTTATGCATTTGCTAATTTTAGGCTCTTAATTGTTATACTCCTCGTTTAACAAGAGAAATACGTTTGTGAAAGCCCAGTGGCGTTATCAATATTTAGTGCACGAATATTGTATGAGTGAGAAAACAAATATTGTATGTGATCTGATGATTCTTATTATTGTGAATTTTTATAGGCGTATTTTTATAAAACGAAAATAAAATTTATTGCTTTTATATTCCTTGTTTTTATTGTAGCGTAATTGTGGTATTGTAATAAGTAATAGTATTATTAAACTGACCACTTGCAGGGCGACTCGGTAACTGAAAAGGCCAGTAAAATTTATTTTGCGAATTACCTGATGTCTTAGAACAAAGGTTATCGATACTAAACACCGGCGAGCTTCAAAGGACGAACCCATATACAAGTTTTGTACAGGCGTAAATTCTTAAAATAGACAATTGATTTATACAGATTGTCTTTTTATAGACGTTACAGATTTATACGGATTATTAAATAAAAATAAAATAAAAATTTATTAATGCAGACAGTATCATTTACATTTTCTCAGATAAATTTATTATCTGATAGATTTTATTATTAAATAAATGATTGTATTTATTTATATTATTGACATTGTATAAATTTTAATGACATTATCTTTTTCTTTTTTGTTTTCTTCTCAAAATCTGTATAAACATTATTAATTTGGTGTATATGCCTGTAAAGGTAAAGTTTAGTGTGACATGTTTGCAACCAAATCTGCAATATTTGTAATTCTTACCTAAACTTTTACACAATTAATCGTATCTTTTTGTGAAGAATGCCAACATTTTTTACTGTATTGCAATTGCGGTTATTGCTTGTTTGTGGCAAAAGTTTAAATAGTTATCGATATCTATGAGCCGTCCGTTCATACATACAGCAAATAATAATAACGAGTGCCTCCAAAAACCATCAATTAAGTAGGTAGGTACCAGGTGCCGATAACCTATAGAATTCAACCCTTCAATTAAAATAGGTGCGTCCCGCTACTAAAGAAAAATATTCACTCTTTACTAAAGAAAGCTCGTAACGACCGCGAGGTGACTCATCCCAAAATCAAGATCAAAGCCAATATTGATTGTTCTAATTGTTATTTTTGCATATTCATGAGTTGATAATAGATACTTATTGATAGGGATCGATGTCTATTGTTATCTCAGGTTGAAGAAGGGTTAAAAATTGAAATAAAAGGTCTTTTCGCGCATACGTAACTTAAATTCGGTTGAATAACGGAACCAACACAAAAGCTTTATGCATATTCATGGGTTATTCATAAATTAGCAATGAATTGATTGATGACGATGTAGGTATTGAAGCCATTGCCACCATAATGAACTTGGGGTATAACCGTGTAACAAATTGTCTGTATTGATTACTTTCAGAGTGATTCAAAGATAAAGATTTTCAGTATCGACACTGCATTTATTTTGATCTAAAACTCTTTTTACACAGTATTATCAGTATTATTAATTAACCACTCCAGTGGTGGTCCACCAGGTTTAAAGGTGGATTCGATCCGGTGACGCACGTACTCTAGACATACTTACGTACATACTTACATTACTGCTAGTACCTTATGTTGTGGTTTTATACAACACGCTTTGTTACTTTGGAGGAGAAAAGAGAGACTGATGCAAAGTTTCTATCAACTTTGAGAGACAGCGTGGGTAAATTGTCCATGGATACAGCTAGCCTTTTTTTTTCGAAAAGCTCAAAATTAACTCTTCCCAGTCCACAATACCCGATGACACACATTGTGTGGGACGCAAAAGCGGGCGCATTGAATGCAGACGTCACAGGTTCAATCTTTGTCGCTTGAATTGAATTGATCGACAGGACCGTCCGGCCGTGGGAGGCTAAAGGCCTTTTACTTTAAGTGCTTTTACCGTGGGAACTTTATCAAATTATCAACCTCACATGGTTTCTTTTTTTGGCCTCACCAAATTGTGAAGAGTGTGGTGTGGTCGAAGACGTTATGTTCTACTGATGGAATGTGCCCGGAACGAGTCTAAGGCGAGTGACATTTTTAAATATAAATTTTAGTGTATGGGATATGGGGGGCTGTAACAGCACCTTGGCCTTTCCCTTATCGGATTCAAGCAAGGCACTGTACAAATTAGTTAAAGTTAGGTGAAGGTAGGTTAGGTAAGTATAAAATGTACCGAGCGACATAGTCTCACATGCGACTAAGCTCATAAAATAAAGATAGAAAAAAAATTGATACCTTGTACTTACTCTATCTGAAAGCTTTTCTAACTTAACCACTTGTCCTGAAAAAAGGTACTTATCTAAAGTATTAACACACGCTTCTTTTTAAGTTTCCAACTTCTAGATAGGTACTTATGTGACATAAAGACTTCATAGATTCTTAAGATTGTGCATAAGATAATGCATGAAAGTTAATAATTTATACGTAAAATAAATAAAATAAAATAAAAAAGTCGTTATTGACTTCGTTCATTTCAAATTATACATTTTAAAAAAAGAATTAAATTAATAAAAATTATACAACTTGCATTATTATAAAGTTAATAACACACAGCACATTAATAACTGAAAAAATATATAGGTATAAAAGTAATGATCCATAAATAGGTATTTAATTAATAATGTTGTACTAACTCATATTATATTGTCATATTATACATTTATACCTACAACAGTACAATATTTACTTCCACGGTATAATGATGATGATGGATGACCATAGGATCAACATTAAATATTTTCATAGGACAGTTAAGATTTGCATAATGTTTCAAATTTGTAAGATACCTATAAAACATAAGCAAAATTGTTACAGTAGCGATTCATAAGTTACAAGATAATACATAATTATATTTACTTATTTAAAGTTATGCATATAGCTCGGCTAGGCCAGGCTTCTCTCTCGGCCTGAGGCTAAACGTCTGTTCTAATAGCTATGTTACAATCTCGATTAAAAGTACGATTAATGCGTAGTAATAACCGTATGTTGATACAATTAATGTAGACTACTTTTAATATTGTAGATTTTGTAATAGGTAGGACAAATGGATCTTAGATGAGGCTGTTAGAAGAACCATTTTCCGCTATTCTAATATTATAGCAGTGTTGGAACTTTCTGCACGCCGAAGCAAAGCGCGTTAAATATCATCAACGTATTCATGAAAATGTTTTCCTGCTACAAGAAAAACTGTACAACTCATCGGTACAAGGCTTTGTGGGATATAAGCCTCCTCTTTTTGTGCCATTATTCCCTCCCGGTCGAACCCTGTGGCCGAAGCGTTCAGCACCAAAGAACCTTTATATTTTGCTCAGCACGAGCCTCGGACGATCCCCGTGGCGAACGGCTAATTATTTTTAATCAAGAATTAATCGAATTCCCTGCTCGGCAGATAAAAGAGCTTCGTGCGCTGTCGGCGCATGTCGCATCCAATTAGGGTTCCAAGGTTTTTTAAACATTCGATACCGAGGCCGAAGTTTAATTTGGTAGTTACAGCAAATCTATTTTAAGGTGCCGTCGTTGAACATTTAACTTATGGTAGTAGATGAGTTAAGGTGTTCCACGTTTCGCTCTGATATATGATGCTGCTAGTTATGTTTTTTTTTATTTTTTTAAAATTGTATAATGAAAGCAGACGAGCTAACGGATTACCTGATGGTAAGTGATCACCGTCGCCCAAAGACATCTCATCTCACTGTATTATTGAGGGTTTTATCGGTTTTAGCGCATCGGTGCTGTTAATCTTGGACTTGGATGGAGTGCCTCATATGCCGGTAATTGCGCTGGCTCTCTTACCCTTCAAACCGAAACACAACAATGCGAGCATTGCTGCTTTGCTGCAGAAATAGGTAAAAGGGTCGTACCACCCCAAGCGATCCTGCACACCAGGATCTACCACTTCAAAGTATGTAAGAACATTCCAGCTGAAGTAAGCACTAAACAACCTATCATGCGCCTAAATCACCAAACCTTGTCCAAATTCTACTTACGCTCAAGACGCTGAAACAAGCATCGCTTGGTCTCAAACCTTCTACCACCACTACAGCTTTACTGACTAATAACATGAGCAGTTAACTGCTAAATGACGCGCGTTTACTTAGCACAACAAACAGCCGCTCCGTGTGTGGTCCCGGCTCCAGGTGGAACCGAACGAGAAATCTCAATATTTATCGACAAATGAGCATGGTTGCGCCACAAATATGCAATTATGCAAAATCTTTATTGATACCAATTTGAATACATATTCGTGTTTCGTTATGTGAGAGGCAAGTGGTCCATATTAAATGTACTTTATTATTGTATCGGTAATCGGTGAACTATATTCCTAATTGATATTGGATATTCAATTGCTGAAGTAGAAACTGCCAGTAGTTTATGTGCTTATAGATTGCGAAAAATTATATTTTTCTTCAACATCAATTATACTAGCGTAAAGTAAACGGGGTGAACAAGGGGTGCCTACCAGGCCCCAGAGGTCTATTCAACTCGAGGAGACTGAAGTTTTGAGAGGCATCTTTACTCACGAAGATCTGCCTGACTGATCATCACGATGCTGAAAGAAAGAGGAGAACAAAAATAAAGATACCTATTCCGAATTACGCGTTCCAAACGCTGTTGCCGCTTTGAAGCTACCTCTCTACATTCTATCTCAGTAGAGTGAAAGTTGTAGGTAGGAATATAGGTAATCGGTAGGTACAGAAATCCTTAGGCTTGGACTACACGACGACGGTTCCAGCAACAGTTCGGTTCAGGTACCGGTACCGGCCGTGTAGTCGACTGCTTTCAAACTTATGCGTTGCGCTCAAGCCCCGCCCAAGCAGGCCGGTTCCAAGTAGAACCGTTGTACAGGGCACTTTTGTTTGAGTTTATATGAAGCACCGGTTCCATGGAACCAACCGATACTGGAACCGGCCTAGGAACCGTCGTCGTGTAGTCCGGGTCTTACAACCGGTGTGCAAGGCACTCGTGGCACGTTTAACCGCACACGGCACACAGCACAATTAACCGATTACTCTGAAACAAGCGTGGCGCTCCGCGACCGGCCTGTCCCGACCCTACCACAAAATAGATAAGTACTGAAGAGAAACTCTCTATACTAGTGTTCCAGTGCCAGCGGCGCACTCACAAAACCATCACACACTGCGCCGCGTGCCGCGTATGGACTGGACCAACAAAAAGCGCCCGTGTATCCGACGAGCGCATCATGCGAGTATGTAGTGCTTCGCGGTAGGACGTAAGCACTAAGTTCCCATTCTGTATTTATCTACTTTGTGCCCTTGCCTTGTTCGCCTCGAGTCTTTGTCGGTGCCTCGCTGACATTTAGTGGAGCAAATCTTCATTCCGCGGTTCCTTTGATGCGAACCGTGTTATTTAATTTGATGGATACTTCATACGCACTATAAATAATGTAATTGGCCTACTATTTAAGTGCAACAATTTTTTTTACGTCGAAGAGCTGCCAGTTACGGCCTGTCGTTTCAGTAAACAATTACGAATTTTTCTAGATACCTAAATAGTTATATGCATCAAATATTATTATGTTCTTTAGAGTTGTCCAGTTACGGTACGGTCCACATAAATAGGTACACTACTCGTATATACTACGTTTATAATTTCAATTTGAAAGATAGGGGTGGATGTTTTTGTTATTTCATGAATTCAAATTTCGTCCTCGGCGCTCACCATCTTGGTCAACCTGGTTTGAGCCGGTGTCATTTTTCTGGGCTTCTTTCTTTCTTAAACGATGAAGACGTATTCTCTCCGCTCCCGAAAGTGATTCGGGTCGGTCGCAAGCAGGATTTAATCTGTTAATTTTGGACTTTTTTCATTCGACCTTGCCATTTTCACTTGCAATCAACGTCAGAACTTTATTAATATCGCAAACTATATTATTTTTAACCTTAGCGTATTTTTTATATATTCTTAAAAATACTGTTTATTTGTTCCAAATCAAAAAAGTAGTTTCGACGCTAGATCACTTTAAACTGAGCGCAACACTTCATTTTCAGTGTTCACTTGCGCGGCCTATGGCGCCACCAGAGGGAGCCAAGGGTGGGTCGAGCATATATATTTTTTCTTGTCGTCAGACAGATCTTTACGATGGTATAACTATTACTTTTCTAACTGTTAAAGTTACACGAAGCTCTCCAAAGTACATATTTTTCGTCACACAATTTTTCTTGAATGACCTAACGTAAGACGTTAATTAGAATTAATGTCAAAAACTAAAAGGTAAAAATATACTTACCAGTTAACACCACAACGAAACTAGAATAAAGTAATATCCAATTTCTATGGAAAATTAAGAACTACAGCTGGTATTTTATAACTTGCTCACTCCCTAGGTACTTACCTACATACTTACACCCAAAGAACAAGTCAGCTATTATAGTAATGCCAGCTGTAGACCTGAAGACCTTGACGTGATCGGCACCGCCTCACGCCAGCCACGATCGCGTATTGGTTGATTTGCGAACGATGATAGTGCCCGCTGTTTTTCAGTCGATGGGTGTAATTGTGCGACTGGTATGCCGCGAGTGATCGATGGGGATTACTTATGCATTTTTTCCGATAATGACTTTTTGTTATAGGAATGAGCGGCTGGGTTGCTTGTACGGTATTCTTTAAAAATACCTTCCAATTGGTTATCAAATCTTGGAAATATTGACAGCTTCAAAGCCATGTTCACTGTCAAAATCATCGGAAGAGCTGTCGCGTTCACAGAGTTTTTTGTCGTCGGCGTTGTCCTCTCCATAGCATATTATTGTATCGTAAGTATAAAATAGGTCCATATTACGACTGCCCTAAATTGAGTGATGATTTCACCCTTAGGTGGGTACTCAATTTTGCTGCCCAATCTCAAAAACTACCTACTCTCTCCGAATGTACGGAATTAGACGTGTATTGATTGAAACGCCGTTCGCGAGTAATCACACGTCGGCAACAAGAAACAACGGGGCCAGGCCATACATCTGCCCCCATTTATTAATACTGACAATAAAACATCTGAGACACGTTCTTGCGAATCAATACTCGCGATCCCGATATGAATTATTTATATATTTTATTGTCGCTTTATCGCCTGCATCGCGGCCGCAGCGCCCGCGCCGCTCGGATGCCGCGCGCGTCTCGGCTTGAAATAATAATCAGAACATAATTTTATTTTTGACAAATAACTGGCCAGTATTGGGTGCGGGGTTTTTATGAGACCGGCTGCGCCGGAGTCTGGTTCTGACGGAGCGGCCGTGATGCCGCAGATTCCGGACCTTGAATCTCTACATCAAAAGCCTGTCGTGGTCTGACTGTATGTGGCTCTATTCTGTATTTTACCACTAGTGATAGAAAGATGATTGGTTCTATTTATCACGCTTTTTTTGTTTCATTTCCAAAAATTGGTGATAAGAAAGCGTTTATTTATATGAATCACCTATTAAAATAAAGGGTGATTTGCTACCTAAATTTGCTATAGGTAGGTACATATCAATCATCGCTTCCGTCCTTATCACCAATTTTTGAAAATGGAACGACAAAAACGTTATATTATAGAGCTAGCTACCTTTTTATCAGTAGTGACTTAATTGCATCTTGATGCAGAATAGGTTTACACGCATGATGCCCAATTTTAATTACGCAGAACGACCAATACGCAGAATGACCAATACGGAAAATGATCACACACAGTCAACACAAATTGACAAATGACAGTGATATTGGTGTGTGTATTGGTCATTTTGTGCATTGGTCATTCTGCGTATTGGTCGTTTTTTGTTTCGTTAGTCATTATGCGTATTACCCATTCTGCGTGTAAACCGCAGAATAGAGACACAGGTCTGTCATTTTGGAAGTCTCTATAGTCAGTACATTATTTATAACTTTCATAGAGTACGATTTTACATACACATAGACTACTATTTTCTATTTCAAAACGAACAATAAATGACCTAGTTTAATTTTATATTATTTTTGTTACCAATATAGATATCAATCCCGTATAGAATACAAAAATTTAATATATTATTGCTAACACATTGCTAATAATATTGATGTAGAAAGCTACCTTATATACTTATTTGGCAGCACAGGCACAAATTAAAAAATCCTCTGTTTACATCTTTTACAAGCAAAGCCACGGGTTTACAAGCTAGCGAGCGAATATTATAAAACAATGCTGTTGGAATTCCAACCGCACAATATTATCTTACATCCACTACAGCATGTTCCTAATTGCCTATACAATACAAGTGTACCCATATACATACACGACACATACAGGCACCACCTATATATAAGTAGGTATATGGCATATAATTACTGCTTGTAATCTGATGGATCGCCAGTATGTCGATTCACAATACATACAGTTTGGAAGGTAGCAATTAAGTTTTCATTCTGGATGTCGATCAAGTCACGATAGCTCCTTGTTCTCGAAAATTATTATCTACTTCCTATTCGTACATGGGATTCGGTAGGTAGTATTGAAATGGTTTTATACTTACTGTAGGTACCTAAGTAAATTTTAAAAGGCTTTGAATCGTCTATACAGGCCGCCTATTATTTTAGTTTTTTTTATATTGTACAATGAGAGCAGACAATCAACACCCATAAACATCTCACCTCACTATGATGTTATTAGAGGGCTTTCAACGCGCTGCTAATCTTGAGGACTTCGATGGAGTGGCTCATATGCTGGTAATTATGCTCTCTTACCCTTTAAACCGAAACACAGCAATGTATACTTCTGTATTGTGTTCAATATTCTGATGTTTACAGTGTTAAATAAACGTTTTCAATTCCAATGAAAGCTTTGCAGCTTTACGGCAGAAATAGCACCACACCAGCTGACACTGCACAGAGTAATATTATTTTAATCGATAATTATTTTTTTTGCAAATATGTATAATTTTTTATTAATTTCGTCAATAAAAACATTAAAAAAACATTTTAAAAAAAACGATTAAAAGCCGAACGAAAAATAGAGCGGATTATTTTATCACAAGCACCATTTAGGTATCCGGGTCTTAGAGTAGGAATAGGTATGTTAGCGGGGATTTTGGCTCCCTATAATCATCTGATAGAATCAATTAAATAATTGAATTTGTTTAACTGTTAAGATATTATTCAATAAAAACATATGCAAATACGATAGTTTGGATTCCGTAGGCCCATCATGCTCCAAGACATGTCAAAGACAAGATACAAATGACTTGCTCTTATTCGCTTCAATCGATATTCAACTTGATTGTTACAAAGTAGTAAGCAAAAAAAGCGCTTCAACGCTTGTAAGTACATGAATATATAAATCATTGTCATATCAGACCCAATGTTCTGTATAACGATCATTTGATCAGTCTCACTGTAAATGGCTGTAACCTTAATATGTATGAATCGATCACGGGTGATGAATCGGAATCGCGTACAAATCATTCAAAATGACAAAGTTGTAGATGTTAATGCATGATTTTAAAATTGAAAAGAAAAGCTTAAAAGCTTCGAGGTATCATACCGTCAGTTGCACAAAATGTCCTTAAAGTGAAGTTTTCATTAAAATACATGTTATTCTTTTCTACGCCATAACTCTAGATAGAGATGATACGAGACTTAAGGAAGCCGTTAAGGTTAAGAACATTTCTTATAACTCTCGGATAATCACTCAATTTGGTAAACTTATAACTTACTTACTTACTTTACTTAAGTGTTTCTATCTATCTATCTATCTTATCTTTAGTAGTTGTGTTGTGTTTCCCCTATAAGTATGCCATTGCAAAAGCGGTTCAGAATGAAGATTATTGAACGAAAGAGAAGAAGATTTGATCAACATTTTACTGCACAAAGGTGAGTCAGATGTTTTTACACTCTGTATATAATATATTGACTGTCATAAGACAGTCAAAATACAAAAGCTTTCAGCAAAATATTATCTGTAGATTAATAAATGTTGCTTTATCCTGCATGACTTGAAATAAATTGCAGTCAAAGAGTCAATGCACGAAATTCGATGCCCAACTGAGTCTGGAATCGAAAGGGTTGACTTAATGAGAGCTCATTGTCAATCGGCTGTCGATGCCCGGCGGCATGCAAACCGTGCAGTCACAAAATAGACAAGTACCAGAAGGGAAAATCAGGTAAAAAAACTGAACGAAGGGAACTCTTGCCTGTAGTAGTAATACAGTTTACAGAAAATAAGATCAGTTTAATTTGACTTATTAATGTTAGGATTGTATGTACTTAGTCAAACGATGAGTTTGCAAATCATATGTTATTTAATAATTTAAAAGTCCCGTCAAAGAGAGTCCCGTCTGATGATATCTTTGCTTGGGGTAAGACTAACCGTCACACCTTCCTGCCACACCAGTGTGGAAGTCTAGCAGTTCACTAGTTTCTGACAATTTGTGACATCAGTACTAGCTATCGAGCACGAAGACACTACTAATACACTCGCACGGTCGCCGGTCGATCCGTAATTTAAATGTGTGAGTACCTCGCGACGCGAACTAAGTACCCTTCTGGTTCTGGTACTTACTTATTTATTTATTATTTAGTGGTACAGTGCATCCGAGGCTTTATCTGATGAGCCTCTTTGTCTCAGTTTTATTTCGACGTCCGCACTGCCCGCTTTTGTTGGTCTAATTATAAACGCTATGGTAGAAAAAGAAATGATGCCTAACTACTTTTGCGCTGTGTTTTGTAAAAATATATGTCAACAGTTTAGCATGCAGTGATCAGAATTGAACTAAAATTTGTTAAAAGTACTAGGATTAGCAAGCTGAAGTTCAGTGGACTTGTCACATCTGTCGAAAAACGATGTACCGGATGGACAAGGTCTTGGGTGCTTACCACAAGTAAACTAAGAACAGTAGGTGCTAATTTTGCGAAAACCTGCGATAGGTGATTGTAAATATGTTGCACCTAAAGATTGGACTCAGTGGTGCAATTTAGGAAGACTGTATATGTGTTCCATAAGAAGAAGAAAAACATCGAGGAAAGAACATGAATTCTCGCACAAGTACAGAATGAGCGCTCTCTGTGTACCTATAGGGAGAGAGGAATTTAACATCGAACATGAGTTGTTCAGTTATCGGTGTCCGATCATCACCCAATCGGGTCTGACAAAGGTCCGACATGGCTTTTATTACACCCTCTACAAGAGGTTCTACTACATATTAACATTGAGCATCACTTTAGTCTTTTCTTTTTCCGATAAAAAAGGGGACATTTCGAAATACTTTCACAGCGGATCCTCTGCACTATCAGTTGTTTTTATCAAAGCCTGCCGTTTAACAAATGTCCCTGACAGATTGCGGCGTGTGCGATGCCCGCGCCCGCGCAATGCCGCCAAGTATTTTAATTAATGCCACACCAGAGACACATAAATTTTCTGTACATTTTGCTGATTAAGGTTTTCTGCGGCCTCACCACTTATCGGTGACTTTTGCTGTTGATCGTCGTACACTGGCTTTCATAAATATTTAACGCGCTTTTTTGTCACCGCTCTACGGGTGGAGTTCGCATTTCAAGCTCAATTAGGTTCTGTTTTCTTTCAAAATTCATGAACCGCTTTGCAGATCAAAAAATTGTTTGCTGTAAATGAGTTAGTGATATTTCGTGAGGGTTTAGAAAATTATCTTTTGTTATGAGCAACGGTGATGGCCATAATGATGGCCAATGTTCCACTTGATGGTTAACCATCAGTTTATCTGCTGAACGTATATCTTTTCTTGTATCTTTACTTTCCAATCTGTAGCTTGTCACTAGTCACGCAACCATTTCAATTATTTGTCAGTCTGATTTCCTCAATGAAAATTGAGCCGGTTCCACAAGAAACAAATGCATAATACAACCCGTCACAAATGATTTATACATGAGACTTTATTTTTGTGTCAATGAACGTGGCCCGAAGTGTACCGCTACCGAATCGCGAGGCAGGAAGCGAGCGCGTGCTCCAAACGACTGTGCTCTTGCGCAGCGTTGCGATGTGCAGTGACGGAGCTAGAACAAAATTAGGAAGTGGGTTCGACTCGTTCACAAAATATATTTTTTTCCTTTTATCTTCACTTTCTATCTCATATTGGTCCTTCAAGGCATAAATAAATAACAACCATCTAGGCATTTCTCATATCTGATGTTCTATGACCCCAAATTCAGAATTATTATAAGGAATTTAGTTTCCATAAATTAATTTCAAAATAACTTAAAGTCTATAATTGTATGTACCTTTTTTATCTGAGATTTTGACTCACTAAAACCCCCTCGATGGCCGACCTCGTCATATCGGAGGGCTCCGGGATCTACAGAGGAACGCACTGGTCCTAGCATTTGCCTTGGGCTCTTCCTGGGAGGTGTGTATATTCCACCTCCCGGTTCCTCCCGTCGCGCGCGGCCATGGCATGCTGCTGCCTTCCCCAGGTACGCCAGCCAATGGACGGCCAAAGCCCCCACTTTTACCGCCCGCGACCCTGATGAGTCCTTTTAGTGCCTCTTACGACAGACAGGAGTTACCATAGCTCTATTCTCTGCCCGAAACTATAATTGTATAATTATTATATAATTGTATATACCTACTACATGTTTCTGTACTACGTAAAATGTCTTTCTAAAGCACAGATTTCGGACTAGTTAGTATCCTTTCATAGATCTAGGATTCTTAGAAATCTAGATCTACGATTCTATGAAATCGTATCCTGAGTTTCAATTTTTTTTTTTGCTGTGAGTAACATTTTCACCATTTTTCTTACTTTTCAGAGAGAAAATGTGAGTTGAGCTTTAGTCCTTTTCATGGGGTCTCCCCTCCCCACCTCTGATTACAGCCCTGGTGGATGCGTGTGCGTGCATTATTCAATACAATATTATCAATAAATTAATGCTCACATTCGGACGCCACTGCACATACTAATGGCGACACGCCGGGTTTCGCTTTTTGCAACACCGCCATTCAGCTTTCCATTGATACCGACCACGGAAAAAGTGGTATGCAATCTTGTACGTGAAACTAACTAACATTGCTGGTTTTTTTCTTTCAGAGTCCTTAGCACAGAGGAACTGTGGATAATGAATTTGAAGTATGAATAGCTTCGACGAAGCTTTCATTTGTCACTTCCTTGAAAATGCCCAATCTCCTTTACCTCCTGAATACCAAAATTTTACATAGCTCCACCACTGTAAGTAATATTTCAGGATCGTATTTTTAGTTTAGTTAGTTTAGTTTTTAAAAGTTTAGTTTAGTTTATTTAATCGTATTACCGACACGGCATCGAACATTTAGGTAAATCCCTTTTATGTGATAGAAAAACGAACGCCTTGATAACTGAGTATGACCCTACCTGTATTGGATATCGATAGTTGAGACCAAAGTCACATTCTACGTAATAAGTCCTCTGCTCGGTACAGTCCGTATAACCAATTGCCAAATGCTCCCAATTACATTTCGATTTTGAATTCTATAACCACCTCTCTTTGGTTGTGTTCATAATGCAGAAATCCGACTTACATTAAAGTGCAGCTGATTGTAGAAGGACGTGATCGGTTTTTGTTTCAGAAGAGGTGCGGGGAATTTTTAATTGCCCGGACAATCGAGGATCGGCATCCGCTACAATGTGCGGACAAATACAATTTGCAGTTAATTTGCGCTATTAGCCCTGATAGCTTTTTGTCACTGATAGCTTGAAAGCAAAATGGAATTAATGATAAGCATATGTATGCCGGCAATAAATCATCCTCTGTACGACACCTGAGTTACTGATACGACAGAACGCCTATCTACCTATATTGACACTGTTCAGGAAAGTTTTAAAGATCGATTGGGTATGTAAGGTACTTATTTTATTTATTGTTTTACAACAAAATATAACAGTACAATAACATTTTCAGATACTTACAAAGAACAATATTGTGAGTAATTTATGTTGATTGCAATTTTACGTTCATTATAGTACAGCATGTCCCTAATTATTATTTTATGTTCATTATAATAAAAATCGATAATACTGCCAAAAACGCTGTAAGTAATAAAAAGGCGCTATACGGTTTTAAGGCCTGATGAGACTCTAAATTATGGTCAAAATAACTTTAAAGTAATGGCCAAAGAGAGAGCTTATAGCGTACGAGGCATTAAGCCGATCACTTCGATAAAATTACACTCGCAAAATGTACGGGTAATCGTAATGGGGCATTAAACTTAAGAATGAAAGGCATTAAATATGTAAGTCATTATTTAAAATAAACACTACAGCGAATGTGAACGAACTGAGAACTTTACAAATTGAGAAATTGTACCAACTGCTCACAATTCTCGAAACCGCGACGAGCCTTAAGTTAGACTTCCGTTGATCGCGGCCGATGCGGCCTATGACACACGTTGCTTCCGATGTCAGCGGCTAGCCGCGCGCGGCTGTCCGTCAGACCCTGTCAAGAATAAGCGAGACGCACACGAGGAAGCGATAGGAATATACTAACGCTCGTGACAGGTCTCGACACGATCGCGCGCGGCTAAGACAGTCGTCAGCCGCGCGCGTCAGCCGTCGGCCGTCATCCGCATCGGCCGCGATCAACAGAAGTCTAACTTTAAAGAAAAGTCAATAGTAAGATGTTGCTTATTAGTTGATGAGTTGAAACTTTGAAAGCCATACCAAGATATGGCGGGGACATTTCAACTCCCGTCCATAGCAGCCATTAACAAAAGAATAAAAGCTCGCCACCCACTTATCTCCGCCTGCCTAATGTAAATTAACCATTAGGATGTGTGTGCACTTTTTGTGATTCCTTATAATTTTACTGTTTATTTCATGTCTTCGTCCTCCTTAAGGCCTGATTTACACCTGGTCAGGTGCTTAGTCAAATGCGTTAGGAGAGTGGTGTAAACCGGTGGATAGTGGACAGTCAAGTTGGCTTGCAAGCTGCCTTGCCAGCGGATCCAAATTTTGTTAGACTTTTTGTCACTGGCCAGGCACTCGCCACTGGCATTTGCCACTTGACTAAGCACTTGACCAGCCGTAAACCAGCCCTTATACTCCTGATTTCAGCAAAGCAAGCGGGCGTGCCGAACAGCCTCATTAAGTGGTGTCATTATTCAAGCCCCCGTCGCCGCGCACTTTAATGTCAATTTACAATCAACGTCCGGTTTCGTCAACCCCGGCCCGAGACAGATGAGATGAGATGTAGGCATCGTTAACGTTGGGTACTTAACTTACTTTCATCGTTCGATGTCTTTATCACATCGTGTTTTGGACCTAATTATGCCCCTTTTCTTAATTTACTGATATAAATCTGCGTCGGGGTTTAATGATTATACTCTGCTATGAAGGTTTCATGGTAAAGCTTGGGTGAACTTGTTTCCTACAAGGAAATATTTATGGTATTTCATATGTCGGTTATTTTACCCCTATGGTATTGCACGTGTCTCAGGTGGCCCGTTTGCCTGTTTGTCATAGCCTATTTATTTAAAAAAATTCTAGAGTGAGCACATTACTAAAAATTATTGACAAAAATATTACCTCAAAAATATATTTTTTCATGCCTTTTGAATACAAACACCATCCTGAATAGGTAGGTATGAACCCGGATCCCCCTGTGCAGAAGGCAAGTTCCATGCAGATTACGCCACGAGGTCATCGTAGATATAAGGAGCGAGAAAAGAAGGAAAAGAATGGCTAAATTATCGTGAAAGTTACAGTATAGAGTTCATTTCATACAAAAGACATCAACGAGATCGTTTTGCAAAAAGGTCGTCAATCATTTTATTTCATTTTCGTGCACAAAAGCAGTACATAATGGCAAAATATTATCTGCAGTAGGTTAATGTAATGAAAATCGAATAATTAAAACGGTCTGCCGACAAACCTTCAATTCAATAAAACCTGCAAAAAAATCGAGGTTGTGATTTAGTCCGGATTCCGGAATCACAACAACTCGTTAACATGCGATGCGACCTCCGACTAAATCTCCGTTTAATTGATAAATTCTCGAGAATAACGGGCCATCTCTAATTGAATTCAGCGGTAGCCAACTCGAATTACTTCAATAAGATAGGGCAGGGAGCGGCGCCGGAGCAAATTGCGCTTACCCGCCGTTTTCCTTTTGTACCCCGACCCGCCACAGACTGCCATTGGTCCATTTTAATGAGCTACGATCAATGGGCGTAATTATTTCTTGTATCATTCTTTGTTCGACGCGAGCGCGCTGTCATCTCTTATGGCAACCAATACGCATAGGTGAGTTTTTGCGTGCGTTTTTGGCGAATATCCATAAGGAGATACATAATAAGTCGATCCAATTACTGTTCGTATGGAGAGTATCTCGGAATGGTGGACAATGCCAACCACTGTCCTGTTACCCTGTTAGCAAGTGCCCGTATTCTCTTGTCATTAATGAGGCTGTTGTTCGCTTTGAGAAGCAAAGTTTTACAGAAAAACAAGTTGTTTACATACTCGAGCTGTACGTTGAAGCAAAGTTTTTGTGCTAGTAGGTTTTCTTAAAAATAATGATGGTCAAGTTACGGGAACTTTCTTATCAAATTATGCCTTGAAACATATAAACTCTTAAGCTAGCTGGATTTATAGATTCCTCGAGGTTGCAAAGAAGGTTAGCTTCTTCTAATCTATTCGGCCAAGTACAGGAAACTTGCAAAGTTTCGTAAGTTAATGACTTCCTTTCCTCACCGTACCGTGAATCTTTATGTTATTTATGATATTATCTTTTTACAAGATGTATTCTTGTAAAAAGATAATATCATAAATATCTTTTATTTATTTAATTACTCATAGTTCAAATAATAGTGATAATAGTGAGCGTCGGTGGTCTAGTGGCTAGGACGCCGGACTCCCATGCGGGAGGTCCGGGTTCGAAACCATGCAATGTCATGTACCAATGAGTTTTTCGGATTTTTTCGAAAACTTACGTACACTTATCGACTGCTTTAACGGTGAAGGAAAACATCGTGAGGAAACCTGCATATCTGAGGAAATTAAAGTTTCCGAAGGTGCATATCTGAGGAAATTAAAGTTTCCGAAGGCGTGTGAAATCCACCAATTAGCACTGGACCCGCTCGGTGGATCACGGCCCGTACCCCCTTGTGCAAGGGGAGGCCTGTGCCTCAACAGTGGGGACTCAATAGGATGATGATGATGATGATGATGATGATGATGAATTCAAATAAACGTACAAAGCGTTAGAATTTAGTCCAGATTTTCTGTAAGAATCCTCTTTGTGTAAGCATTAAGTCCACATTTTGCAAATTTCTGACCGTTTCTACCTATCGTACAAGAAGATGGAAGTTCAACCTTTGCAGAATAAATAAATCCTCTACACAATTCCAATTCAGTACTTTCTACGCTTTGTTTTCCAACAGAAAACACCAGCGTACAAGTGATGTATACGCAAATGACAGTTAATGCCCCACGAGGTACCCCGTGTCCAGGCACCAAATGCCGCCAATTACGGCACTTGGCCGTGCCGTAAATCCGCAGAGACCTGTAATCAGCACCTTTGCGCTGGCGCACTCATTACGTTTAATTTCTTAATCGCACCTTTAATTGAAATGTTAAGCCGGCGACGATAACGCGTCGTTCTTGTTTATGTCCGTGTCGGAACGTGTGTTGTTTGCTTTTTGGATTTGACAACACAGGTAGCGGTAATGACGCTTTGAACTGGAAGATAAGGTAATTGTGACATGATTTATCACATGTCTGTTTAAAAGGCGTATACTTATTGCGTACTCAAAAAACTGCATAATTATTTTGTTAGCAAAAGTTACAACATTCCTTTACTTCCTACTCTTACGCACCCTAATCCTGTCTCTCAGGTTTTAATGTCCGAATTATCCGTTACCTAAGGAATTTTGAACCCGCTGAAATTTTGTCAAAGCAATAATTTCGAAATATGAAACGCCGTTGAATTGTTCGATTTATTTATTACGGAAAGGTTTTATTAGTGGATAAAAAGACGACGACGAGGACGACGATTTGTGTACCTACGTAGGCGACGGATGACAAAGTTAATGTGCGCTTTAAAGCCTGCGCCCACGCACCTACCGCCACCGGCAGCCGTCCTCAGGCATGTAACCTGGGACCTTTTTAGTGTCACAAATTCCTTACATTTTTGGAAGAGAATAATCCAATTTAAATGTGAGCATAATAGGTACGAAATAAAATTGAAGTGTAATTAATTCTTATCTCTCTTACACTTTGGTTAAATTGTACTTCGTTGATGACTTTGTTTGGGAAATGAAATTATATTAAATCGTTTATTTTCAAACATAAAATACGACAAAAAATTGATACGTAAACTAGACGTAGAAGTTTACGTATCAATCTGATTGTGAGAGACGGAGAGAGAGAATGCTCAAGACCAAGAAAACGCATATAGTAGCGCGCGGCATATATAGAAAGATTTTCATCAAATCCAATTAACAAATGAAGACATGTGTTTGGTATCTCCCCTACTTTCCGTTAAATTTTATGTTTGTGGCAACCCCGCTACTTAACTTAGGTTTAAAAAAATACAACTGTCACTTTCACTTTCGCCTCCCTCTCGTATCAGCGACACAGCACGAGCTCGAATTATTAATTTCCTATTTCTATTGACTTAACCCAAAAATCCACACCCCTTGATCCCTATTTTCACCCCTAACCGGTCCTACCCCTGAATCGATTCTTTCCCTCCCAAATTCCACGAAAGTTATATTTTTATGTGTCAGTGGTTCCAGCCTGCTCCTCGTCAGGTGAGTACCTAGCATACCCCTAAGTTATTACAACCCCCTGCAAATCGAAAGGAAAACTGTCGCCTAACAACATCAAAAAGGGAAGAACCAAAATTCGCAGGGTTTGCTCGAACCCACCCCCCAATCGCGGCCTATCCCAGGCGATGCACCCTCTATGCTCCAGGGTGGACACAATTATGGAACAACATGAATTTAATTCAATGTGAATTTTACTAGCACTTGCCACGCTTACCTCTACCTAAGTCTAAACTAAACCCATACAATTTGTTAGCGGTTGTTTACAGGTTCCAATGCCGTAGGTACCTGGCCCCAAGGATTAAAACATCCTACGTCGTCCTTGAGGCGCACCCTTGGAAAGTGAAGATAAATTTAAACAGGTGAGGCTGCTTATGGATGGCACTGTTTACTCGCCGCCACGCCGCCAATGTTCTGAAACCGAGTAGTAGTAGTTAAAAATAAAACGCTCTTGATTAATTTTATTATTTGTGTATTTTATTTTAGGTAAGTCAGGCGATTTACCTTGAAAAAATATACCTCGGTGAAACCGTAAAGGCCGCCTGAAGCAAAAAGTGCAGTTCATAGCAATAAAAAAACTTAAAAACTTTTAATTATATTTTTTATTTGTTTTTATGGTCAGGTGTGGTCGCGGGCGGGAGGGCACAGGGATCATGACCCACTCCACCTCCCCCAATCTTCAACTCAATTATGATAAACTAGAGATCAGCCAACGTATTAAATTGTTACGTTTTTTTTGTTTATATACGTTGATATCTTATGAAAGAAATATATGACGACGTAAAAATTTACATCGTGCAAATTGTGTAGCATTTTCAATGTCTTTATAATTAAATATTTAAATGTACTCAGTGATCTTATGACACGACACACATATTGGGTTGTGTACTGATGTTTTTGTTCATTGTTCATCGTTTAACACACTCTAGTGGTCACGGGCGACCGGCGGCGGCGTCGGTACGGCGGCGGCGGCGCAGGCGATCCGTTCCGGCCGCGGCAATTCCATTGTTCTGCCGCTAATTGAATCGATGCCACTGATAGATTGTGTAGCGTTAGCGTGGCCGGTTCTAAAATGAGAAAACAGTTATCTGAGGAAACAACTTTAACTGCAGTTAACTCAAGCACTCTATTTTCATTGTATAAGGAGAGCAGACGAGCAAACGAACGATAAGTGATCACCGTCCATAGACATCTCACCTCACATGTTATTAGAGGATTTATCGAGGATTTAGATGCCTCATGTGCCGGTAATACTTGTTCTCGCACCCTTCAAACCGGAATACAGCAATGCAAGCACAGCAGTTTGTGGCAGAAAAAGATAACGGTGGTACCCCAAGTTGGCTCTACACAGAGTCATCACACCTTCAAAAATTATCTGTCTAAAGGAGCTAAAGAGACTTTCTTTGTAACAAAGCTCAATGAATACGATACGTGAATATATTATTACCATTATCAAAAATTCGTCATAATACGAGAAAGAGGCGACTAGTCAACTGCCTTTTATTTCACGATTGGTAATAAAATTGGCTATAGGTAGGTGGGCTGGATTAAAGCTGTGTTGTGTTATCTTTCTTGTTATAATAATTACCAAACAAAATACTACCTTTTCACGAACGAACTACTAATAGGAAATATGTAAATTATTATCGAATTAAAAACCCATAGAATCTTCGGAAACCGCATATTATTATAAATCATTCTGTCAATGCTGCAACTTGCTGTTTAAAAACTCGTAAACAAAAATCGCGTGTTTCCGTGTAAAAGAAAACAAAGTTTGCATTCGGCCTTGTGAAATGTATTGTACGAGTAATGTAACAAACAGAGGTTTAGTGGCGCCGAGCGTTCCCGCAACGAATCGTTAGCGCTGCCGGACAATGGACAAATCGGATCTGTCACGGCGCCCGCGCACGCCTCGAGTACCGATGTGATTACACGCGTAGGTACTACATCACCGTTCAAGGCTTCACAATAAAATTATGTATATGTATAAGAAAGCAAGTAATATAGTAATGTGCGTCGCTGTATATATTTGGCTAACGGGTTGAGCGAACTGTTGTGCTCCAACTTTCTTCATAAAGTTACGTTATAAGGCCACAATCCATAGAAAATGTAACGCATGTAGAAACCAATGAAAACACATTCACACGCGCAATATTTACGGGTAAACGACCATTTCCTGATTTTTTTGCAAAATGTTGTTTACCGCCGAAAAGATCTGTAAAACCTATACGTACATTGTTTCCATGGACACAATTTACAATACTTGGCTTAGACCTCAAAGGCCAGAAGAATTTAGAATTCTACACTACATGAGTATGTCTGCCTGTATGCCACAAGTGTTCTCTCCATGCTAATACCAAATGAGAAACTGTCCCTTAATTAGGCCTAAATCGTTCTACAGATAAAAATGTTCCAAATTACAAATTATACATTTATTCTTAATCATAGGTTGTATTGTATAAGTTGGAACTTAAAAAGCGATGGCTATGTTTTGCTATACATCATATGAAATGTTTGTTATACAACAAGTATTGTAATTGTAACGATAGTAGTCTATAACATAATTATTCCCAAAACCTATAATTACTTTTTCTTGTCAATTATTTTTTCGCGATCTCATTCCATTTACAGCAAGAGATTCACGGCTTGTATTGTAACTTTACTAGTTCCCCACCAGTTCAACTACATTCATCGCCTAGACCACCTAGTCCCTAGACCAACTACATAACCTACAGTCTAAAGCCATCTTTGACACAATTACTAGTAATAGCAACTGATTTGCGATGCCTTCATTATAAGCCCTCACCGTCATTAACTCCTCACGACCGACTTAATCGCCCTTACAATGGCCTCGTTTATTTACGAAGGCCGATGAATCCTACTACATACACTAGGTATATCATATAGAATTTTTAAAAAAACACGTTCTCTTTTTTGACAGCAACCGGACACGAGGAGAAGACCCCACAGATATAACAGGATACAATAGATGTGGTGTGTCTGTATAATAGCAAAGGTGTGTTATTGTTGTATTGTTGTAGATAGATATATGTATCTCTACTTTTTTATCTGGTTTGGAAAAATATGTAGTGTGAGGTATCACCCTTACCTATTTCTACCGCAAAGCAACAATGCTTGCATTGCTTTGTTTCGGTTTGAAGGGTATAAGAGAGCTAGCGTTATTATCGGCATATGAAGCACTCCATCTTAGTATTTAAGGTTAGCAGCGTATCAAAATTCTTCTAATAACTTTACAGTAAGGTGAGATACCTATGTTCCTTATAATGTGTTATGGGTGGCGGCAATCACTTACCATCAGATGGCCCATTTGGTCGTCTGCTCTCTTTACACAATAAAACACTTTTAACGTCCCATTTAGGGGGCATAAACATACGGCAGAAAAACATTATTATTATATATATTTCTGTAAACCGATTATTATAAATTTATATAAAAATTATATTATACATGTTTGGTATACAATACAAGTCAATAAATAAGTATAACCAACTAATCGACAGTTCAGTCAAACAAGCCCCCTCTCACCTTTTTTTAAATTGTTTAAAAGTTGGTACATCAATACCAAATCAAAACCAAAAATATTTATTGTCTTCTTACTAATTCCATCATTCTACATCGTGACGTGATCTCGGTCCGCAAGCTGCCTACTGCCATATATTACAGGAGTAATCCCAGCTACTACTCTTATTTTCATTCGCTTTGTGCGCAGCCGCCTTCTATAGAACCTCTACGTTGTTCATTAAGCTTAATAACATAATTTCGAAAAGTAATTACTGTCTTAATGAACCTGCACTTTACCAAGCTTTCCATTGACATTAGGTCTTAATTTGCACCGAGGTGAGGTAACGAATGCATTGATTAACTTAAGTAATGGCAATCACTGAGCACACAGTCATTTGTTGGCTGCTTGATATATGGTTTGTAATTTGAACTTGGTAACCTTATAATTGCTCTTGGTTAATGCAATTGTGTTAAATGTTAGGTATATTTAGCAATTATATTATGTGGAATAGGATCTAGAGTGGAGGCAAATACAAGACCCAACGAACAATCCTGTTACCACAGTGATGGTAGAGTCCGATTTTGTAAAGTAAAATGTCTGAATCCTTCATACAATGAAAGAAAATATTTCTCTTTAAGAATATTGCAGTATAATAAGTCTCAATTACGGCTGATTATAAAATTTTAATTAAATAATAAGTACCTTCGTAATGTCATAAAGTTTTACGTAATATTTGACCTTATTGCTTAAAAAGGAAATATTTAATGTTTAATTATCAATATTGTGTTATTAGCAAATAACGTTTATAATACTTACATAGCGTCGTATAAAACATCATAAATCGAGAGATTACGAGTCACATTTTCCTTCTAAAATAACATGTCATCAGATTTAAAGTGTCGACACTCATCGGAGATTTCGAAATGGCATCAGCATTTCTGCAGGTAAGCTCACAATTACCCCCGTCGTAAAATGGGGTAATAATAATAAAGCACTAAGCACAGCATCGTATGGCATCGTTGTAAATAAGTATAAGATTGATGCTGCAAACCGTTATGATTTTATGAATATAATGCGATTTAATAGTTATATTATACACGGTTTCAGAATACATGTCCCGAAAAATTCAACAATTTTCACGTCACGCTAACTATTTTCACGTCTCATCATTTTATCTTCAACACAAGTGTGATAAAATATTTACTAATCACCAGAATTAAGAGTATATATTATATTCTAAGATAAGAACAAAAAGTCTTCTATCTACAAGTGATCGAAACTCTCCTACGCCACCTAAATATTGGCCTAGGAGCACGCCTGATCTCAAATATTTTTGGTCGTGTGACGTCAGCCGAAGGTCCACATCTGTCACCTGCGCAAGGAGTCAAGTGTGAGATTTACGGTGACAGACCAATGTGTCTCCGAGTCTCTAAGCGCTGACGGACGTTAACTGGTTTACTGTAGGGCTACTCCAAGCACCTCAATTAGATTATACTGGATATTTAAAAGTTTGATATTTTCATAGAATCATTGGACCTTTTCAGATTAATTTTCTATATGTAGCAGATGTTTTAAATAACCGAGCTAGGTATAAAGGATCAAGGCGGCTCTCTCATGGTCATACATAACATAATTACCAGACACTCTCCAGCGTGCAAGACACAGCTGACAGTAACGAAACCGAAATTTTGAATCACTGTCTAATAAGATTCTTCGATATGTCGGCAAATGGTTTATTTTAGATTACCTTTTGATTTTTTGGGTAGATTTTTATAGTTGACTTTACTGGGTACTTATTGAGACGTTAAGAAGAACAAAATGGATAGCTATAAAGCTAATTCGGAGCAGCCCTAACTAGTGATCCGAAGCTCGTTTTATTAGGTTCGCCGGTGGCCACGCTTTTGGATCTGTCAGTAAGTAATAAGAACCTACCGTACCCAGGTGACGTGGATTGAAATGAAAACGACTTACAAACTTAAGCCTATTGGTAACACCTCAGGTAATCTGGTTGAAGTGTTGTAAAGTCATGTTGACGGTAACAGACATTTGATTTACGTCGAATCAAAATATTAAATTCGGTCAAAAATCGACATAACATTTCACTAACGTTCTTATCTTATGATAGGGGGCCGGGAATAAACCAGCGGCACTTCGACCCTTGAGGATCTTTTGTGCCTATCCCATTTTACACACTGGTTATCGCAGTGTGCAGGTTTCCTCACGATATTTTCCTTCCGTTAGAGCAGTCGGTAAATGTACGTAAGTCTTTGAAAAATACGAAAAACTCATTGGTACATGGCACTGCACGGTTTTGAGTCCGGACCTCCCGCATGGGAGTCCGGTGCCCCAGCCACTGTGCCACCGACGCTCTTTTCCCTAACGTTAATTATCACACTTTTTAATTTCTCGAGTTCGAATAATTCGATATTCGTGTAGGTGATATCATTCTGTGCAGAGTCAGCCTAGGGAGATACCACTCCTATTTCTGCCGCAAAGCAGCAATGCTTAGCAATGCTTGCTTTGTTATGTTTATGAAACCCAAACCCAAAACAGTGTAGCCACTTTGGTCTTCAATTTCCATCGTACAACGCATTAAATATACTTGGATGCGTCGCTAGTAAAATAAGAAAATTATAAGTACGAGTATTCTTTACGATAGATAGGCCTCATCTTAGGACAGATATATTTGTTCCTAGTAGAACTGCCGTATTTCCTATTATTATTTTAAACATTCGCTTAAAAAGAGTATAGACAGAAAATAGAGGATGATGGAAAAGTGGGTGGGAAACTAGTATGCAAATAAGTTAGACGAATGGATATAGGTAGCAGCCAAGGGCGCCACGATAACATATGATGATGGCACACAACATGCTCATTGTGACCATTATGCTTGAGAAATTAGCCGAGTGCGAGAGGCTTAATGATCCTGTTAATTACTAGAAATAAACGTGCGTACGCATTTATGCATAAATTATATGTGGAATGGAAAGGTCGATGAGGGCAGTATGTAAAGCCATGGTTTTAACATGTAATTGTCAGTAATGCTTATGTAATTTAATGGTTCAATCTCGATATAAATTGCAGGTACAAAAACTATACTTATTTAAGTCTAATCATGTATCACAAGTTTCACCAAGTACAAACAACCGCAAGTATTAACCAAAAATACCTAGTTTCCAAGATAATCTTAAATATGTACTTAAAAACTGGTAGATAGGTGGGTATATTCACCGGTATTTAGACATAAAATTCGTCAATAATATGGCAATGAATTGCTTGGATAATATTGAATCTGCTTTCATAATTGAAATCATGTCTTACTTTACATTATAGTAAATCAATCTCTAGCTATATTCTCGTCTACTCTGTTCCTTCACTAATAGAAACTTTAATTAATGATGAAATTGATTTATTAGTAAAAAACCGCTTAACTCTCATTGCGTGAATTCCGAGGCGTATAAAGATACTGATCGGCAGTGAAATGAAGCTTTCAATTAACGAGATACCTAATCAAGATAGGTAGTACGGTTGAGCGGGAGTCTATTTTATTCGATGGTATCAAGTGGCGATGGCATGTTGAGCTTAGTCGGATTATGCTGTGTTACTGATTTAGATTGCGAAAGGATTAAAGGATGAAAATTCTTAGAATATAAATATAATAACTAAGCAAGATATTTCCTTGCATTTCAGCGCGAACTTTCTACACAGTCTTGTTTTGCAAAGCTTGACTAGAAATATATAAGCCCTCGCCATATAATATTGTGGAATTAAATGAAACTAATTTTTTACAGGGAACCTTGTCTACCATGCTTGCCGTAACACCAAATATGTAACCACCAGCGATCGCTTCTCCTTCAGTCGCCCGCAGGCCTTGAACCGCGTGGCATGTGTCTACCGCGTGGTATGTTAGAGGAAAGACTCGCAAACAAAATAACAAAGAAAAAATTCTTGAAAGTTAATAACATCAGAAGTTACGAGTCCTCGCAAACAAATGATTTTGTTGAAATTTTGTGCCGTGAAAAAATTTTAGAAGATTAATGTGGTACAGGAACAAATGAAAATGGTATTAAATTGGGAATCGATACATTTAAGAAACTTAAAATCCAACAAGAACTTTAGAAGTTGTGCGTGAATGCAGTTTTGAAATTAGTCATGGTACCCAGAAAAAGTCGTGATTTGGAGAGGTATGCATTAAAAATTGGGGCAAATAAAGCTAAACTAAGAGAAAAGGTGTAGAGTCATCGATTGAGATAAAAATTATTCTAATCGTCCCACGGGAACCCAGTCAACGAGCCCTCCGAAGTTGCGGCCGGCGGCGAAAATTTGGTGCCGCAGACTTGTACGAGCGGGATTACGTCGTAGAAACTTTGTTTCATTTATTTCTTAGTTTCCGCCACTGTCCCCCACTCTCCCCCACTCTCCCTCACTGCCTGCCACTGTCCGCTACTATCCCCCACTTTCCCTATGAAAATTCTGTAACATAATTCAGGGTTCTCTGATCAAACTTGAGGCACGACCCGATCTTGCTTCCGGCCGTTTTTTTTTCATTGTTATATACAAAGCACAGATTATAAAAATTCAAGTGGAGTCCTCATGACTTGTTTTTATAGTTAGGGTATCATATAATTTAAAATATGTAGGTACATATTGTATCTACATAGGTATGTAGATACTTACTAATTTTGTAAGTTTTGTGAAATATGTGAGTGTATATAAACAATTTTATTTAAAGAGCATAATTTTATGCAAAACTATTTATTTGTTTTTCGTCAGCCATCTTGCAAAATTAGTAAGTACATAACATACTACATTAAATATGACTAGGAAAATACAAGTTATATACATGGATGAAAAAAAGGCTCCCTCTGTAGGTTCTATCGACAAAGGCTCTTCAAATTATAATCTTTCTATATTTTACCATAACATCATATTTTACTATAATTAAATGAATGATAACATGTTTTTAACAGCCGCGTAATTGGCCTCCATTAGTTTTTAATCAGTTTATTTTTGTAAAAGTTCGACCGACGGTAATCTCGTGTATGATTTATTGCTATTTAATTTTTCACAGTGTTAATTATAGATTTATCTATAAGTAACCGATTATAAGTATATTTTTGTGTAAGTAGTAAGTAACATAGGAACTAAACATACCTAAGTACTTTTTTTTCTAGGTTGAGCACATCGTCAGTTCCAGCTTCTAACAGGTATGCAAAATAAATTTCAAATTAAAAAAAGGTATTTTAATCAGACAATTCATACTAAGGTCTGGACTATATTCATACAACATTTTATACAACCGGTTCCAGCGCTGCCGGTTCGGTTCGCTGCAGCCAATCACGAGGTGCCTGTCTTTAAGTGGGGGGAGGACGGAACGCTTGTGATTGTCTACAGCAAACCGAACCGGCGGCGCTAAAACCGATGCATGTAGTCCAGGCCTATTCAATGTCTGTCAATGTTATAAAATATTTTAGATAACTGTATCTACGATTATATAAAATTTACAGATGGTTACATTGAATAGGCGGTCAGAAAAGATTTAAGTTTTCAAATTCGATATCTTCTCACGCTGTGCGCAATAAATAAGTGCCAAATATACATAGTGCTATGTATTTTAATTTTAAATTTTTTGTAAATAATTATGAGTATTTGGCAATAAATGTATTTCTATTCTATTATATTCTAAAGTCAATGTCATATCAATCTACATCGATCTTATGTAAATGACGCTTGCACGCAATCACAGAGTCAGGACCTTAAGGAGGTAAACGTTTTTCGACTGCCACTGTACTTGACAAAATAAATCAATCCAAACAACAGAACTCTATAGCTTTATACTCTCATTTTTTTTTACTTAATTCCCACATGAGTATGCCGCATTTCCGTATAAGTACTGAAAGGAAAATGGCCGAAGCCATAATATACGAGTATGTCCAAGGTCCCGCTCCATTAGACACGCTCGAGCCACCAAAGGTGTGAATCGACATTTAATAAAATAATTTATCGGCCGCTGATGTGATTTTAATGACCGCCAGTGTAGCCGAGTTTTTTTGATGCCACTTGAATATTAACTACAACAGGAGTAACGGGACAGTTATTTTGACGTGTAAATGGAGTACTTAATAACTTCTTTTGGGGACACTGCAGCATCCTGTAGTTGGCGATTGTGTTTTTGAAAAATAATGTTGGGACAGGATCATGTGTGCTCTGTAGGTATGAAGTTTATACTAGCAAACATTACCCAGTCATATATTTAATTTAATTTTTATTTCTGAGAAACCTCATATATATCATTTTTGAAATTGTACTTGGAAGGCTTTTATTGTGATAAATATGATTATCGGCAAGTGACGGAACTGGTGCATGACAAGTTTATCTTATGATTATACAAAAACCATTTTAAAAGTTTAATAATATTAGATTAATAGTATTAGATCTGTAGATGAAGTTTTACTTCAACTACAATAGTTTAAGATTGGTGTACGTAAATTGCACATAGGTTTTAGATGCCCAAAACCATAGGAAACTTGGCAATTTTTTACCTATATTTTAGTGGGATATAATTATCAAATACCTCCTTGCAGTCGCAGATAACGTTTTCAATAAGTAGGTATACTTACTTACTTATTTTGATCGATACACGCATTCGTTATTAGTCATTACTATTTTGATATAAAAGGGCTAGTTTGGCATTTCGAGAAGAATTTATTTATAATTCGAGGCGTACGCGCTACGGCACACAACAGGTTGCGCACGTGCAGGCAGGATCCACCGGTGCAGCGGCGCGGACACAACGGTCAGAGCAGTAGTAGGTATACATACATACTGAAAATCCATTTGATTCAATGAAAAAAGTTTGGTTTACTTCCATTAATATTTTGTTAAGATCCTGTAATTAGAACTTTGATATAATAAAAACATGTATTTAACTAACAGCAAGAGAAGCGTGCCAAGACAGACATTCGTGGCGCTCCGTTCTCTGTGCCAGTATAGTATGTATTATATGTATGCAACTGTGTAGGGCGAGAGGTCAGCCTTCTGGTCCCGGGATGCCTCCACGAGGCACTTGGCTTGGCTATTTCCCGGTAGAGACAGTGGGAGCCCTCCCTGGGCCCCAGGGTCTCCTTTCCGAACTGCGCAAAGATACTATTTACAACATTCTAAATATTTTCTTATGAAATTATTTTTCGTGTTGCAAACAAAAACAAAAGATAAAACCTATATATACTCTACACTACATAAACGGAGCAAAAAATACCTCTTTAAAAAGAAGAACACGTATTTTATTACTTATAGTTTTATTGCTGTTATTATTCTGAGTGTTAAACGATCACTTCGAGAGACACGAGGAGTCTGTCTGCCCCTATAGAGATGAAGTATGGGGTGCAATTTAAGCGCCCCTAGAGAAACTATAATATTTGACGTTCCGATTAACATTTTTTTACTTAAAATGCATTTATTGAACAAAGAAGGGATTTTTATTTTTTATTTTTTTCGATTTCATAATCGTCGTCAGCAACTATTGTAAGGTTTTATAAGGGGATCGAAGATTGAAGAGGGCCCTCCCCTCGGTCTTGACCCCCTGGTCAAGACCCTATGAGATCACGCCCTCCCACTGGGACCATCCCGGCTTTTATGGGAGATGTATTAAGGTTTTCTATGGGAGTCGAATATTGAACAGGGGAGGTGGTCAAGACCCTATGACCCACGCCCTCCCCCTGGGACGAACCCTGGCTTTTATGCGAGACGTATTAAGGTTTTCTATGGGGGTCGAATATTGAAGAGGGGAGGGGGTCAAGACCCTATGACCCACGCCCTCACCCTGGGACCATCCCTGGATTTTATGCGAGATGTATTTATTTGCGGTGGAGGCGATGCACGCATATGATAGTCGTATAGAGAGACGATCAATTACCTCGCCTCGAATTCGATTATTGATTTCGTAATTAAATCGCGCCGGTGGGCGGGAACGGTCGATCGCGACTC
Source organism: Hofmannophila pseudospretella (assembly GCA_947369225.1). Lineage (NCBI taxonomy): Eukaryota > Metazoa > Arthropoda > Insecta > Lepidoptera > Oecophoridae > Hofmannophila > Hofmannophila pseudospretella. Next base: position 5,591,625 of record OX376324.1, read on the forward strand.
GCCGCTATGAATTACGGAATTTTACCGACATCTGCTGATTTTTCAATTAAGTCATTATTGATTTAAATATCGGCAAAAGTTAACTGTCATTTTAAGATTTAAATAGTTCCATTTGTAATTTTTTTTCCGATTTTACGTAAGTTTTAACATTGTTAAAAGTTTACACAACTCAAAGGAATTCTTTATATTTACACTGTATCAATATAAGTATAATTTTATTGAAAGCAATAATTTAAACACATAAATCTCTTGGAATTTTAACATTCGCTACGAACAATATTATTGCACAAAATATGCCTTGACAGTGCACCTGAATGAAAATAATTATAGCGTTGGTGACCAACAAAAAGAGACCGCGGAACGCCATCATTTACCGTCGGATTTCTTTATAGTGGCATATGCAAACATTTAAACTATAATGTAGTCCACGAACTTCACAGTACCCCACTGGGCCCTTAATCATGTATTTCTTAATCGATTTTTGAAAACTTGATTCTTATTTTTCACCTTACGAATCGACCGCTTTAGTAATCTTGATGGCCAATGAGAATAAAATTGCGTACAGTTTTACGGTACCTGGTAATCATTTTGTTATTTTTCAACTTTTCCCTCTCAATTTTATGTGCGTAAATGCGGCAAGTATTTGAAGACCTTCTAATTTCTATAAATTACAGGTGATGGTAGATCATGATGTGTAGGAGCTTGGGTTGGTACCACTCTCTTATCAATTTATGCCGCAAAGCAGATATGCTTGAGTTTCTGTATTTCAATTTGAAGGGCAAGAGAGTTAGCGTTATTACCGGCATATGAGGCACTCCATCCAAGTCCTCAAGGTTAGCAGCGCATAAAACCCTCTTATAATAATACAGTGAGATGAGATGTCTATGGGCGACGGTGACCACTTATCATCAGATGGCCCGGCTGCTCGTCTTCTCTACTTATTTAATAAAAAAAAGGTCACTAAAAGAGATCTCAAATGGAATAATTCGGTACTGTATGTTTTAATATAATGTGATATAAAGAGATTACAAACAAACAAATACTTACTCGTAAATCCTACAGAATATAACCTACTCATATTATATTTCTAAAAGTTTTAAGACATAACAAAAATACCTGCCCTTACATCATATTAGAAAAAGCTTTAAATTTCCCCCTATACGATCAAACAAAAACTAATAAATAACACAACTATAGGCTGTCTAATTCGTTACGTCGATGTAAGGTCAGACCACAATAGATGAGAGAAGACAGAATTAATTGGGCCCTCCCGTCTCAGAGGCTCAAAGCCAGCGGCGGCGGCGGCCTCATCAGTATGCGAGGTGCATCCCTCAGCATGCCGCCACTTGTGCTCGCGCCGACAGAGTCGCGCGCCCATTCATCCGTGCCACAACCCAAAACAAATTACCTTAACCAGAACTCTTTGTGAAAATGGAACGCGTCGACCCTTTTTCGGTAAAAAACGAACCCGTCGCACGTTTTTTCACCTCTATTATGTATGAGTAATTGGGAACAAGTCGAAGGCATACGTGAAGTACGCCGCCGCGCGCCACCACCAAATGTATGGCACCATTTACACTCAAATACGCCGATTTGCCCCATGTTTATACCCATTTAAAAGTCAATCATTGTCACGAAAGTAGTAGGTTGATAAGTTGCATTTGCATAGCCTTTTATAGGAGACGCACGACTTTAGTCCACTTATCTTGTCGCCGTATTGGAATCCTTTACACACGAAGGTTGACAGAGCCGTAGCCAGAAATTTCTTTGCCCAAAGATCCCGACGTATCGATTCTTTCAAAATAGACTCAAAAATGAAGATTCAGTTTTTCAAAACGCGCCAAATTTTGTATGAGAGTGAAATGAGGATTTCTCGAGGGAAGGGGAGGGGGTTTGAAATCCCCAACCCAATACTCTGTTTACGGCCCTGAATGTTGAGCATATTACTCGTACAAACAGGCTGTTTCGGAAGGACAGTCCATTTAGAGTAAATTAGTATCGGGTCTTGTTTTAACGGGCAGGGTATTATTAAGGCTTCCAGTGGTGTCTTTAAAAGCGTAAATTGAATTGCCATCTATTTTGCATAAACGCTACGAGCCACCGGCGCGGCTGCGCGGGCGCTTGAGTTACGGCAGCGGTGTGCCATCAATTAAATTTTAATTTTCGATCGCGAACGAATGAGTCGGCAGCAGCGTAATTGGCCGGGCCATCCCGATGATTGCTTTATTGGTCACACACATATTCCTTCATACACATAAATGTTATCGTCATATATATTTTATAAATATAACTTATGCATTTTACACTGGCGTTTTAATTTCAATTCTCATGCACAACAATTATGCAGACATTTTTGAGGGATCTTTACCCCTAAGGGGAAAACGGAACCCTATTTCGGTCGCTACACCGCCGTCTGTCATGTGGGTGTAGCCTAAACGGAATAAGATATAGACTTCAAAATTTTACGCTATATGTACTCCCTTGACCCAATCATAAATAGCGACTTAAAATTTTTGAAGAATTATATTTTAGAGTGGCTCCTTACAAGTAAAGAGGCTCGATAAAAAAATATTTTTTTGTCCTAACGTGTAACGGGGCTATCGTTGTTCAGAGCTCATCGAGTAGAATACGAATACATTTTTTATTATTTGTACCAGTATCACAAAGCAGTTGCGATTCCGATAAATTTATTGCCTTACTTCTAGCACCACCGGTGGGAAACGCAAAGAACAAAAAACTGAAAACTGATACAGCTCCTATCAAATATAGCTCTATCTCTTTTCGAGATATGAGTTTAAATATTGCCATCTCGCTCAATCGCGGACTGTCAAATACTGATCGCATGATGTAGTCAAATGAAATACTTTTTAATTGAACATATTTCTGTCCAACAACAATTTGTATTTAAACTTGCATATATTTAAAATTCATTAGGAATAAGACTATTATTATACAGTCATGTATCTGAATTGTTCCTTTCAAAGATAAAGTTACCAAAAGTGCATTGTCTATAAGTAGTGTGCGATTGGTAAATAGTGATGCAGTTGTTTAGAATGTTTATCGCAACAGGATCGTGTACGAAGTGCTCTACGAGTATTGTATTTTCAAAACCTAAAATCTAACATCCCGCCTCAGACATAAGGTGTAGATAACCCGTGTCAGTTAGTGGTACAGACCAGGTCACCAGGATTTAATTTAAATAACTTGTTTCGGCTACCTACCAACCGCCTTTGACTTCGGTAACTTTTTATTGTGTCCGCTCCGCTGCCTAATCTAGCCTCCTTATCTCTCTCTAAAAGAACCAGGTTTATTTATCTCTTTCGTGTTGATGCTCAATCATATTGTACCCCAGTGCCGATGATACCTTTTTATTTAAGGTCCCAAAAAGACTGGGTCTACCTGCGCAGTATTTACAAGCTTTGCGTTTGTTTTTTTAATATTTTAATGGGCACGACCGCGAATTATGATGTGTAATCACGGCTAAGCACCTTCCTGAGTTTATAGTTTTATTCAACGTAGTCAAATTAGTATCCCAGAAGCACTAAGTTCCTTGCAGAGCGATATAGTCGCTAAGCAACTAAGCTCTTAAAATAAAGAGAATATAAATCATTAAGTAACATCCCTATTCAATTATGTATAAAAGCGAAAAGTTTTCTGTCTGCCTGTTGCTCAATCAGGCCTCAATTTCTCAACGAAAATGTTCATTTTTATTACAAATGATAGGCTAGGCTAGGTGCATTAGATTGGTTTGAGCACGATCTGGATATAGATGCCGCGGACCGTTAATTAATGTATTAAAAAATCATCGTGACCTTTCATTGGTTGGTTGGCTGTCCACCGGGACGAGAACCGTAAATAAATAAATTGTAGCCAAATATTTTTTTTGGTTTCGTTTGTTTTTTATTAGTTTTTGTGTTAGTATTAATTATGATTTTTTGTATGTTATATTATTATTCTTTTGTTATATGGGTTTTATAAGCCGGAAATGAAGATTTATTATTATTTTAACTAAAATTAACATAACCGAGACCATAAAATTGAACATAAGATGATTGAAATATATAGATATTTTTATAAAAATTAGGTAACTTCATTTCGAAGTCAACCCCAAATAATTTCCAAATACTTTTAGAAATTTATATGCGTCTAAATTGATTTGAACCTATTTCATCGGTTTTTGGTTCGGCTACAAAGTAGGTATTAAATATTTATATGTTTTCAACATATCTGTAAAATTGTTTCGAATCAGTTTTCCTTTAGTTTCACTAACATTTTAGTAATTGGTTAAATACCATGATGAACATAACACCTTCGGGTTTTGTTGTTTTATTTTATACTCAACATTAATCTACTTCCATTTGAATTTCATTCTGTAGGTTTACCTGTAACAGATAAATGTTTGGTATACTTTAAATTGATGCTTTCGTAAACGACCATATTCTCCTATAATTTTTTATCTTTAACTATCCTGTGACTATAAGTTATAATACAAAATTACCTATAAGTATTTTTTAATTGAAAATAATTTCAGAAGTCGTATTCTCGGGGTCTTGCGGTTGTGTCATAAAGTTAGCTTCCTGTATATTATTCCGTATGCATTATTGTTCAAGATAGCAAGTAAATTAGCCTCGATACGCAGCCGCTTTTACAAGGTGGCACTAAGTACCAACTTCTGAATGTCACATGTTTTTTTAACTCACTACCGAGCCGTCAAAGGGATACTGTTTCTTCTTCTTGTCGTGTGGCCAACCTTTTGTTAGAGTTGTTCAGGCCGCCCGTAGACGTGTAGATGGCCTAATGACTCAACCAGAACTGACAGCTGATAGTTTAACGTGCTCTCCGAGGCACGGGCAGGTTTTATACTAAAAAATGGCACTAGCGGTAATCATATCCTGGTTCAGACCACGCCAAATGATACTGGTACCGTTAGTTGCATGAGTCTTCATTAAAATACCCTATCCTTATCTACGCCATAGCTCTAGATAGAGATGACACTAGACTTATGAAAGTCTTACCATTAATGACGTTTCTTGTAGTCACAGTAACCCCCGTCTATAGGCATTTTAGTTTCCCTTGTAGTGGATTGCGATGCATGCAGATGAAGTTGTATGCGTCTCGGCCGCTGCAGGTTTATGCCAACTTATTGTCAGGAACATCTTGCGATGTCACGAAACATTGTTTATGGAAATTTTACTCTGACAGGAATGTACTTACTTACTCTGAAGTTATTACGCTCGCGCGCTCCTACAATAGTTGCTGTGTTACACTTTTATTCCGTAATTGAAAATATTGTTGCGTTGCTTGTGAATACGTTAAATATTTTCAAATAAAAAAAACCATAATTACTTATTATTAACTCTGAATTATTATTTTCAAAATATTCCATCAGACTTGAAAAATAGGAGTTAAATCTCATATAAAGATTTAGGGGTTGTTGAACGACCAACAGAAAGAATAAAAAATAGTCTCGGTCGTGTTCAATTCTTCATGACTTCGGGGGTGTTTGAGACCCCCAATATAAAGTAGATACTCAGTCCTAATCAATCTTCTACTTTGCCTTTGCCTTATTGTAAAAGTATTTTATAAAATAATCAGAGGTAACATAAAGCGCGCCGGCCCGCAAGCCCATAAAGCAAATAGATTGCATCTGCGCGCATGCGCGTACGTGCCGCGTGGAGCCTTGATGCCGCCTCTGTGTTAATGCTGTCGCTGTGAAGTAGCGAAGAAGCGCTGCTGGTAGCCAAGTCACAAGCACAATACCTACTGCATACAGTGGGGCATAGCCACAGCATCTCCCATTCTGATTGCGGCGGCAACGCTTACTTCGTGACGCAGACGCACGCGGCGGAGAATATCCATTGCTGGTTATGAAGTTGAAACATCAGCGATAGAACACGTTAACCAGCCATGTACATCGATATCGACTCTTGCGAGGTTCTATACAAGTAATTTTACACATTCATGTCGTATTCATGCAATATTTTGCTGAAATAATATTAGTTTACCATCAGGTCAATCATTTACTCTTGCACTGTCACCAATTCAAAAATTTATTACGTTTTTTTTTATTAAAACACCTAGTTAGACACTTGAAAGTTGAAAATTAATCATATTATCTATCATAAAGGTTCTAAATTGTATTATTTTTATATATTAAATAGGTAATGATAAAAGATCTTGGTTTTACTGTACTTACTATAACGATTAGATAGAAAGTAAAAATTAAGAAATATTCCTTTAAATAATTTAAACATCAACAAATTGAAGCAGTAAAATGAAGCAGTTAAAGCGCTACAAAAACAACACCGCTGCTCTGAGATACTGAGGATCACGTCGCACCTAGGCCAAGATAAATGTAGTTATGTGAAAGGATGGCACTGGTTGTTACCACAGAGTACTATCCTAAGGTATAGGATGTAAACAATTAAATAAATACACACTCTACTTGACTCTCGTTTTGATAAATGTGGTATTGCCATTTCTAACGTGAAAGACCCAGGGATACATGGAAACGTAGTCTTCAAAAAGACCTGGATGCGGCTAAAGTATCCTGGGAAACCATAGAGTCTGCGGCATCGGACAGAGCGCGGTGGAAGAATATTGTCTCAGCCCTATGCACCACTAGGTGTTCTAGGACCTGAAGAAGAAGAAGATTGCCATTTCTAACTAAACATTTTCACATATTCAGGCATCATGCCGCTCATGAGCTACGACGACGTGTGTTCATATCTTGTTAATGGTATAACAAATTAGCCTTACATAGCTAGTAGGACAAACGTTTATAATAAATAGGTACAGTACTTAATACTATTCCTATACTCGTATATTACGAAATTTACACCTTCCTTTATAATTACCATGACGACCTTCAAACTCTGAAATCTGAGTCGATATCTTTCTACTTATACCTATCAACATAAGGAACATTACTGGCGACTACAAAGTAGAAAGCCTGGAGCCTAAAGCCTGTGAAAATCATTATAGCATATTATTTCAAAGCGTTCCTCGCCCAGCGTTCGTTTTGCGAGAGAAATGGGCCGTTGTGTAAGGTGCGGCACAAAAACCCTTTGAGAGTGCTTGTAGCTATTACCTGGATAATACACACCTGAGGCCCCGTGGGAAACTCCGTAACATTCTTTTCGGTGCAGGTTTGGATTGCGCTTATAAAAAACAAATGAAGTACGCAGCAGTTATTATAAAGATATACTGAACATGTCCAGGACGTGTAGTCTTTATAGCGAATGATTATGAGAACATTGCTTTAGCAAAAAGATTTCTTATTTCAGCGCTCATAATCGTTCAGAACATTACTACGATACTTATGTCGTATATTGTAATGTTCTGAACTATTATGAGCATTATTCCTTATTTACAATTGAAAGATTAAAGAATACTCACATACAAAATGTAATTATTTATTTCCAAAGAATTACGAAGAATAAAATACAAAGTAACTCATTCAAGATTGGAATTAATTAGCTGCTAGTGTATTCTGAAGGAGGCATGTAAAGGTTTAGTTTCTACAAAAGTGTGGATAAAATACATCTACATAATATGGAATTTGTATTTTATTTTTTCGACTTGCATCGACGAATTTGTTTTTATTTCAACTTGAAATTCGTCGTGAAATAACAAATTCGTCAACGCAAGTCAAAAAACTTGAAGGCACAATAAATTTTTTGATAATTCTATCATTATCATCGTCGTAAGTCTACTCCTAATTAAGAGCATAAACTCCACTTTATGAGATAAGTCATCATAATCCACCAGGCAGTCCACCAGTTCTATAGAAACAAACTTCATCATCAATCTATTAAGGCACTTATACAAGATTAAGAATTCCCTTAGAAATCGAAAGTCAATTTCTGGAATGCCACTTAATAACTGCCCACACGATACCATTGTTAAATCTATAGGATGTTATCGTAGTCCTATACCTCTCCTAAGAATGCGATAGAGGTAAACTTATTACCCTATCAAAATAATAAACACACGACTTCTTAGTAGCAGTCGGCGAGCATTAGGGAGCGGCCGGCGCGGCGGCTGCGGCTGATGGCACTCACACAGAGATGCGGTGCGGAGGCGCAAGGAAAGGCTTCGGTGTGGCACAGGGTCGGACCGAGAATAATCATTGAGTTGAGGGTCCTCAGAAAAGATTATTTATCCCGATTAAGCATCTCTGAATCCGGCACATAATGACGAACATAAAATTAAACCTGAATCTTGAACTTGTAAAATAAGTGTTAATATGAAAACCACCATCATCATCATCATCACCATCATGCACCAAGCATCTTTGAAACAGGAATTGAACAAGGCTTATGAAATCCTCTTGATGTGAGTGAACCGTTGAGCGATATATAGGTACTTACGCCTGGCTAAGAGTAACTATAATAACAAGACGAAACTTCCTTTTACAATTCTACCCGAAATACCATATCTATTTATTTTTGAGTCTTACAGATTATCTACCTGAATAAATAGCCTTTGGTAGAGCCCATTTATGACTTAATAAAAAGGCCACAGTAAGGTATGACTTTCAAGCTAAATTGAGGCACCCTGAGCCTCGATGGGGATAATCGCTGTACACGCCAAGAAACCAATTATAACAACGATTGTGGGGATACTGATGTAGGAGTCTGGACAACGGAGTCTGACTGCGACCCTGGTGCGGCACGACTGGAGGCGGCGCGGGTGGGAAGAGGCGCGCGCGGGGCAGGCGGGACGCGGAGGGCGCAGGTCAGCGGGGCCGTGAGAACGCGCGCGCGCCGCCGGTTCCCAGGCACGCGCCGCCCGCGCCGTGCCCGCGCCGCGCCCGCGCAGCGCGCGACCTGAGCGCGCACACCCAGCGATGAAAGTAACTAAATGATGCATTTATTTATTGAATACATTTCAGTTGAACCACGGGTAATAGGTATCTGTCTCTATTCGTAGCAGGCCCTGTTGCGCAAAGGTGAAAAAAATATTAATGGTGGTAGGTGTGATTTTGTGCAGAGTCAGTCTGGAGTGGTAGTTGGTACCACTCAAGCAGTTTTTGCCGTAAAGCATCAATGCTTGCATTGCTGCGTTTCGGTCCGAAGGGTAAGAGAGCCAGCGTAATTACTGGCAAAAGAAGCACTCTATATTAGTGCTCAAGATTAGCAGCGCACCCAAAACCCTTTAATAACATTACAGTGAGATGAAATGTCTATGGGCGATGGCGACCACTTCTATTAGGTGACCCGTTTTTTTATACAATAAAAATGTAGGTGATATAAGACCTGATGTCAAGAAAGAAAAGACAAAGCAGAAGAAGATAATCAGAAGGAGCAGTTAAGGCTTGTTCGTGGCTGTACGCTATAATTATATTGCACTCAAATCAGTTGGTCATTTATTTATTTAATCGTATGGCATTACAATTTTAACAGAAGATAATAGCACTACAATGGTAGCGGTAGTCGGCCAAGAGAAAACTGATGTCCTAATAAAAAATAAGGAATTAGAAATACATAAGGATCAGGTCTCTGCGTAAGGGTACTTATCGGTTTTTTCGAAACTTTGGAATAGTTAAAAAAGTATTTACCAATGGCTGCATTTCTGTCGTATATTAAAACCAATATGTACACAACACATACAAAAAGCAAATTTTCCAATCTTACCCTCCAGATTCAAGATAAGTCCAATTACCAAAAAAGCCTAGATCCCCAGCGGGTGTACGCCGCAGACGCAGCACTCGAGCGGAGAGAGGTCGTCGCGGTCGCGCGCGCCACAGATTGCGCCGACCACGTTAGAAACTCATGCGCATCGGATCGGATTAATGATGCTGTGTGTAAGGGCCTTCCTTTGTGCACCGCATCCGAATTATTCCGAATCCGTGATTTCACCGAGGGATCTTTACAGATTCCTCAGGTTTACACCTGAGATGTTAAAAAATTAAAAGGAAAAATAGCAATAATGGTTCGGACACAGCGATCGCAGTGTAAAAGCAGCCTCAAGCTTCAACTCACTTACGAAGGTTCGTAGTTCTACACCTCTGTCTCTCCTCAGTATTGGAATAGGTGGTTTGCTCAATACAACTCTACTACCTATAGGTGTGGGGTGGTAATACATGTTTCTCACCAATTATCATGTGTTTCGTTCCCATAGCGTTTAGAATCTAAAGGGAGTTCCATCTCAAGTGAGTGACCATAACTAAAATTATCTTCAGGTAGAACACTGCTTGTCTATTTACCGGCGTTTACATTATATCTAGATAGATCTAGATAGGAATTTAGGTAGAAACCATAGATTAAGTCATCATCACAGCATAATGCTGAGTTAGGGACCCTTTTGCCACATATGCATGTGAACTTACTCTAAGTCATAAAAGTAACTCTTTTAAGTAGTAAATTTGTAATTATCGTGTTATGTATGTGTGTGCAAATAAATTTTAATTCATTTATTCATAATATAACTTATCATTGCTAAATATCATGCTATAAAAGTGTACCGTCGACTTAAATTAATTAAGCTGATAAAGTAATGTCGAGGAAACTTTGAAAATATTAGATAGTTAGAAACACTTTATTGTACACAAAATCAGGAAAAGTAAAAACTACAGGAATAATAGCACGATATGTACAAAGGCGGCCTTATCGAAAAACTTTTTTAGCATTTTTAGAGTTTGAGAGACAGGTAGAGCTTTTAGATACAACATTTTCTATAGAGACTATGACTCAAAGGCACGAGACTGCAGTGCAAGAATCAACATCTAGACCATTTTGGTGGACCACTCCTAGCATAGGAATTTTAGACTATAGTTAAGAGAGGGTAATAAAGAATATAGGTAATATGTAAAACATTACCTATATTTTTATTTTTTTAAATCACATACTACTAATAACTCATGTAAGTTGCTACGTTTTAATGTGCATCTAATCTACCAATTATCTTCCTTCATTCACAATCGCACACCTATGCGCAGGAGACGAACTTCATAATCTAATTTATGCGAGGTCGTGCGCGGCTCGCCTACCGCGCCGCGCGCGCCGGCCTGATGAGTCGTGACGCGCTCAACCCAAGGAGAATTAGACCCAGCCGCCTGCGCACCTGGCCAGCCAACCTTGATCCCTCCCATCTTACCCAAAACCCCGCATCTTCCACCCAAGCCAACCGACCAGGGGGTAGAGCAGATCTTAATAATTTGGACGCAAAATGACAAAGATCATCGCACGTGTGGCGCTGCGTGAAGAGTGCCCAGTCACGGCGGAGTACAAATAAAGCGGAGGCAGTGGCAGTACCTAGACAAACAAGACGTCAGCAATAGCTGATTGATGTCTGAGTAAATTTTTGTGGTCTGAAAGTGTGTTTACTTTACACTCAATAGCTTCAAAAGAACCGATAAGTACCTATATTGAAGTTTCCAAAAGCGTTATGGTTTTTTGTCCGTTTAGAATCTACCACTTACGTCTTAGGGATTTTGAAACGGAATCAGACCGAACCCATATGAATCTAGAAAACGGAAATATAGTTTTCTATGGGTTCGGTCGGCGGAATCCATTTCAAAATTGTATTTGAACTGAGAATCGCGTACTCGCGAATTTAAAAAAAAAAAGAACTCTGATTTTTCTTTAATATTCACATATACACTTACAACACGACGTAGCGAAGTCTACATATTCAATTTATATTATATTTTCAAAGACACTCTAGTATGGCATTACTGCACATTTTCTTGGCAATTCCAGTAGCTGCCTACGCATACTCTAAAGCCTACACAACACATACCATAAAAGCGAGATGCTCTGCAATTCTGCGCCCACTCATTACTCTGCGAAATTATTGTGCAGAGGCGATTGCATACTTAAAATTACTTATACGTTTGAGATTGAGAGTGAATTATCTTCATTGAGAGGTAATGACGCCATCAAACTTGTTATTTTGCGTGACTTTGCTTTACATAGCTTTTTGTTGTGGTAACGTGAAGCTTTTTAAGGTGTCTGTAAGGATCGTCAAGAGAACGACAATATCTCCGTGCAAATTATCATGGTTATGTTAAGGTAAAGAGAATTTTGGTCATTGTGATAATGATAAGTGAGTAGTCTTATTAGAATTTGGAATGGAGTTATCAGAAGGCCAATTCCATGCAGAAGAGCCGCGTGTACCTAAATCGCCTTATAGTTGCAACCCCACCGATTAAGATCGCGGTCATTAGAACGGCTTCCTGAGTTGGGGTGGTCCGCCATTACCTTCAATTTCACACACTGGTTATTTCAGTGCGCAGATTTCCTCACGATGTTTTCCATCGCCATTAGCGCAGTCGGTAAATGTACGTAATACTTAAGTCTTCGGACACTAAAATGAAAACTCATTATAACATGCCAGCAAACCGAACCAGCATCTCACGCATGGGTAACTAGTAATTCCAGAAAAGTGTGGTAGTGCCCCTTAGTTTTTCTTCTAGACTTGGAGGGGCACGCGTGCCCCCAGATACTCGTAGAATAGAAGAGTTAATTTACAGATATCTCATACTGCGATTGCGATCTATTGGCGTGAATAAAAGCGTGAACAGTTTGTTTTTTATCCAAGAAGGAATCGATTTAAACTATTTTAAACAACTGTTTGCTTATTTTACCCCTGCACTAGACAACCCTCTATCGCAGGGGTCTGTTTATTAACCCCCAAGGTTGACAATGTTACTGAAGCCTACACATAATTCAGTTTATATGGTTATAATAATGCTTGATATTACCAACAGGTTAATTTCGTTTTGTGAGTAGTATCTACTATTTAAAAAGACATGCACAAGTGGCCTGGCATGGAGGCTGAAAGGCGTAACCGATGTGGCACAGACAGACAGATATCAGGCTCAGTCACGGTGGCGAGTTCCCGGTCTTTTCACGGTACGTCTGTCGTACAGCCGACAAAGCGAGGACAAGGAAACTAATTGTGCTTTTAAAATCAATAAGGAAATATTTAAAATAATTGAATACAAACTAACAATATAGTTATATTCCATTGTCTACTACACCTATAAACAAAAACATTATCTAGGTATGTATGTGAAAAAAACGTAAAAATATAAAAGGCTCTATTCTATTTTTTTATTATATGGGTAGAACTTGTTCAAAGTAAGTACTTAACCACAAGTAAATTATAACTTAACCTTAAAAACTATATGCTTAAACATAACAAAATTACAGTCAATTTACGCATGTACGTGGGTAATTTACTAACTACTAATAATTATCTGGGTTATGTAAAGTGAAAGGATACCTCGTGAAGCAAATGGAATCCAAAGAAGAATCGTGAAACAACGCATACATAAATAAAATAACTACCTAGGTAATACTAAATGTTATACATAGAATACTAAATGTTATACAATATGTACCTTGAATAGATGCTGATTCCCACATCTGAAATCTTGAGGACCTGGAAAAAGTAAGGGAGAACTCCACAAGGCACGTCGGGGGTTTCTTAAATTTGCAATTTATATGTACCTAAGTTGCCTGTAAAAAAGAAATACAAGAGCCCTTGCACAATCCCATAATGATTAATTACCCTCACTTAATAGCAACAATGCGGTGCTTGGCTTGCTTGCTACATGCGTGCAGAGCCCGTAGGGTGAAACCGCGATAAAAAACGTGTATTTTGTTTCTCCGACCTGTTATTCTATAATTCGAGTGCGCCCGCGGCGGATAATAACTGTAATAAGACGTTCTGTGGAGCCCATAAGTCACGTGGCCTCGCTGTAAAACGGCACTCCCATTACCGAAGTAGGATTAACGTGTGAGCAAAGTGGAAACCTTTTTTTAATGAGCTAAAAATAACAATGGATAAAATTGAAAGTTATAAATAGGTAGGCTGAGGTAGGAAGGTAATTAATGTACAAGTACATTAATTGTTCCAATAATAATAATCGAAGCAAAATCGTGTACACCATTACATTTAAGTGAATGTGAGAGACAATTTTCAGAGATGTTATAATCAGACACAGATGTAAGATGTAATCAGCTTGTTCGCCGACAGGTCGCCGAATGTCGAGCTGACAATAATTCTAGAGGCGCTCGTAACTCTTCCGAATAAAAAAATCACCTTATATGACGGCATAAATATCGGCGCAAGAGAAACGTCGTCACGTTCTTTCCGATACCCGCAGCTCTCCCACAGAACTAGTCACGAACTTATACTTCACTTAATTAACGTAAATAAGACAGTTTTGCGAACTAAAAAACAAACGGAGCTGTAGAAAGGTCGCTGGAACCGGATTTGTGGATTTAAGGCGATCTAACCCGTTGTAGGAGCAAACTCTCCTGCAGTTTCTTTAAAGTTACACGTCTGTGCGGTGTCGTCTCGTGTCGGCACCACCCCAACTCTTCCCGTGGGTGTCGTACGAACGAGGCGACTAAGAATCTTAGTTCATCACTATTCCACACCTAGTAGACGGCGATAGGCTTGCCACATCTTACGGCGAAAAGTGGGAACTACCTATGATTGAACTATCTCTGTCTACCCCCTCGGGAATTATGGACGTTAGAGTTATGTATGTATGTATGTATATATAAATAACGCGTTATGGTCTAGATTAAATAGTACGAATTTGTCTAATAAAGTATCTCTTATTTAGTACCTAGTCTGAGAAAAATCCTTCGAGTCATCTATCCCGCTTAGAAAAGTTAACACTGACCGAGTTAAACATGTCGCATTTTAAAGCTTTAAATTAAACGATAATAAATATTTAGAAGATTATGTGAAAAAATATCAGTCTTACTTGCTCAATCCCCTTAAGCGTTACAGCTCGCCTCCTTGGCGGTGCTTTAGTCCACACTTTATGTCACTTTTTATTTTTAATGAGGCCTTTTATCGCGACACTAATAATCGCTGCGAAAGCCGATTTAATTACTCGTAATTATTGTTAAGATGACATGAGATTTCAAGCTCGATACACCTTCTACTTGTTGATGTTATAAACAAAAACAAAATTAAACTATGCAAAGGTAGAGTCTATTGGTACTTCCAAAACTACAGATGTGGCAGACATAGAATATGAATGGATAAAGTAAAATTGAAAACTAAATTGTAGAACAGCAATACTACGAGTCTAGAAAATTAAACCCCTAAGTACGAGTACTTACCTAGATACTGCCGACCGTCAATCGCACGAAGCATCCTTAAAATTAATCGTCATTAAAATAAATGCTATCCCTTTCCCTTTACGCCATTAGATCTTGATAGATATATCACGAGGGACACTAGTAATATTCAGGACGATTCTTGCAACTCACGGTACGAGTAAGTGTTACGGTACGAAAAAATGAATGATGTGCGAAGATCATATAGTTGTGTAAACGTGCATTGCAATATAATTGGGATGTTATGTGGAAATTGTTCAAACATTTCAAGCGTTTAAAATGAAAGGATTGAATTTCATCTTCTTCAAATTAATCTAATATATACTCGTTAATCTTGCAAGAAGTATCAAGGCGAATAATCGGATTATAAAAAAACATTTTTAAAACTTCGCATGCCAACTATGGCATTCGTGAAGGTACTAACCTCCATGAATGACGTTTCGAATACATACAAAAAATCAGCATCATTCAAAAAATGCACCCGGGATCTTATCCCGAAGTTCCTTAACCCTTGCCGTGGGATATAATATTGTAAAAAGATGTACAAAATGTGCAAGTCACCGCACACGCTGGGACCACTTACCGTCGCTTCTCAACCGTGATCATTGATTTGCGAGGGAGCGATGACAGACGTGCACTTGCATTTTGAAAATGAAATCAAAGGAAAAAGGGTACTTGACTTTCGTTACAGTTTTTCAGTATAATTATAATACAGGTGCACCATGATATAGTGAACTAAATGATACAATTAACTCTCAGTAGGTAGTAAACCAGAAAATCTATTATATAAGGAGAGCAGACGAGCAACCGGGCCACCTGATGATAAGTGGTCACCATCGCCCATAGACAGCTTACCTCACTGTATTATTATTAGAGGGTTTTTGATCGCTGCTGCTAACCTTGAGGACTAAAATGGATTGCCTCAAGTGCCGGAAATTACTCTGGCCCTCTTACCCTTCAAAACAAAACACAGAAATGCAAGCATTTCTGCTTCACGGCAGAAATAGATAAGAGTGTGGGACCATCCCAGGCGATCCTTCACATCCGGATCTACCACCACATCATCACTTAAAATTAGTAGAAAATTAGCTGCAAAATGCCTTAGTTTGACTTGTACAAGTGAAACTTCATTTGAGGTTTATAATACTCTTTATACCGTTCTAGTTATAGTTTATACGAACGATCTATCTCTACAACTTTGTGAGATATCACGGTTTTTCTAAGTGACCCGTTATTTTTGCGTCCCAGTGGTTAGTAACTATGGTTATTTAATGTATAATTAGAGGATAATAGCAAATAGGACACCTGATAACCCATTTGCTATTATGATTTGATAACCTAAGCTCTCATGTGTGTAGAGTGCCTCATGTATGCCTTGAGTGCCATAAGGGTGGTACCCTTGCGCATATTCATACCTTGAAACACATAATCTTATTAATATTTTTTTACACTCTTTCTATACAAAAAGTTTGCAACTAAAGAAAAGAAAGAATAGCGCACACATACAAACAATTAGGCACAGAAGATAAAAATAATATTTAACAAATATATTATAAAAATAAATAAACAAAAGTAATTAAGTTTGATGAAGGTGGTGTGCAGCACCGGAAAAAGGGGACTGCCTCAGCCTGTTGCCGGAGCGGATTTAGCACTGAGGCGCTGATAGCAACATAACTGAGGAGAGCGATCATCGCGATTATTAATATGAATATAATCCATTTACCTTTTCATACTATTAAAAAAACGTAGTTTTATGGAAAATAATGAGCACTCTTTACAAAGAACGGTCGTCAACGTGTTATACTGGTGACCTCAATTTTTCGCGTGCGGTCGCGCGTGCTGCGGCGATGTCGGGAGGACGGACCTGTCACGAACCTACCGACAGCCTGTAATTATACCCACAGACTGTAGGTACTGTTGTACTCCGACTTGTTCTTAGTTACTTAGGTAGGTACTCCGAATACGAAGTGAGTTTGTTTCACAAACACAGGGTTTTATAATATAAGTTACACTTAAATGTACTAGTATATATAGAAATTCCTTGACTTAAATAGACTTGGATGAAGGGGTGGACTTTACTCTATGGGTTTTATAGAGGGATTTTACGCCTAGGTTCCATCCACCAGGCGATAAAAAGAAAAAATTAAAAAGCTCGAATCCCGTTGCTTATGCCTATAGTGACCCAGTTCGCTTTATTTATAGGTAGGATTAGCCATATTTAAACCATTATAAATAGAATGTACACAAGGAAACTTACATAAATGTTATTAAAAAAATGACATAAATTAGGGCCGTGTGGTAGGATACCAAGTATGCTGGCGGCCTTATTTAATTACTCTTCCTTTGGTAATTGTACCTATTACATTAATAATTTTAAGTTGTAAATAAAAATCATTATTAACAGCGCAATACGTATAGTATACATATTTACATCAATCAATTGGAGCAACACCCTATCAACTTCACATAATGAAAGACTTAGGTAGGTTACCTCAGTTTTACATTGCACCTACCGAAACCATTCCAGTAGTAAAACTCCCAGTAAATACCCTGGAGGTCGAAGCATCGTGGTTGCGGACCATGTAGGTGATATTTAGCCCCCAAGGTGGTGCGGCCACTTCGTGACTTACCGCCGCGCGCGCAGCTGTACAACAAGAAATAAACGCAGCGCCCGGCCGCCGTAAAAAATGTTAAAATAAATAAAATGCACGCGTCGGCTTATCTTGCGCTTGCGCGTCCAGTGAGGACAGCAAAGGGCGCGCGTGCGCCGTGCTGTTTTGTCAATTATTGTACATTTTGTATCGATTGAGCAATGATACGAATAATTCTTACTCTTTACTTAGTGTAGTTATTAAAAAAATTGCTAGTACAATACAATACAAATATTCTTTATTGCACACAGGACAAAAATACAGGACAGAAGAAAAGATACAAAATACAAATACAATTGGCGGCCTTATAGCTTTAAGCTATTTCTTCCAGGCAACCTTCGTGTGATGGAGTTTTTGTAAAATACAATGTAAGCGGGTGCAAGAATGAATTAAATAAGTAGGTACCTAGTGCTAGTAAGTAGGTACCATAAAGTTCTTTTTACAAATTCACTGTTATACCAAGAACTTAATTTTAGTTCATTTTGAAGTGATGGGGAAAATTTGATTTAAATAAGCATTGCTTACCTACTGTACTTATTTTGAGCAAAGGAAGTAAATAGTTACGCAAAATATACACATTATGTAGGTACTCGTAGGTATAAGATAACGCAAAGTATTATGACTATAGTTCTGCATAAATACCTACATGATAATTATTTAAATAAATTAGATGTGTTTCATGAGCCATCTATTCAGGTACCCTGTAAATAAAAAAAGTATACTATTCCTGTATTTGTTGTCGTGTGGTCAAACAAATGAAGCAAAGGTAGCGATTTTACTGAAGTTTTCCAAACAACTACATAACTCAGAAACCGTTAATTTTCGCATAGGCTCTTTAGTTATGTGCCGTAGTATATCACTAGGTATATCATCGTATATTACTCACGGTTCCCCTTTTTGGACGTCGCTAACTGGGACACCCTGAATATTCTATATTATGATACTAGTCAGTGCCACTACATTATATTATAAGTTAAAAAATTGCAAACCTCTAGACCACAAAGGCACCATATTAATTAATACGCGATAGGTATCGCCTGGCAGTGTATTGCGCAGGAGTTGCATGCGATGCGTGAATGCGTGGCGTGTGCCCGCGGCAGGTGCGCGCGCAACCGGTCCGGTTCAGCACAATACCGCACGGCTCAGCCCAGATAACAAGAGTGACTCCCAGAGAAACCTAGTTGTACTGCAAAAAAGTATAGATTCGCACAACTACAATGAGCTTTAGCAGATATACGAGTATCTACTTTAGCAGATATACGAGTGGTGGTGAACTATCTACTTGTATTATGTAGGGCGGGAGGCGGGTAACTGAATCTTCAGATTTTTTTAAAATAATATGTATCTATTGTTATGATTTCGCACATTATCAGTGGCCTTTATATAAAGCTGTTGCACATCCTACAGCTTCCTTTCAACAACTTCTCTAGCGGAAGGTTTTTGAAAGAAATCGATAATTGCATGCGTAACCTAGCTGGAACCTACTTGAACCTAGCTGGAACCGAGAACCTAGCTGGAACCTACTTGGAAACTAAAGTAATAGGCTTGTTGAAAAGTGCTTTTAGACTATAAATGACTACCTAAATCCAAATAAATAATAACTACTTGTATACCTATCTTAAAAATAACAACTTTAATTATAAATATCTTGACATAATTATAGTAATTGATTAATAAATTAATTGTTATAATTATAAAGAACATAATGTAATATGTTTGAAAATAAAATAAATATTGCATGCCTTAACAAGGTAGATTATAGCGGATCAAATTATTCATCATAAGAACCATGTAACCTGTAACCAGCAATAAAACATTTGAATTTTTTAACTTACCTAGTATTTAAGTTTGAATGAAGATTATTAAGTTTTGTGCCATAATCTGGAGTTGTCCGCCATTATGCCCCAGAGTTGGAAACGTTCTATGATCTAGCAAAAAAAATAGTATGAGCGGGCGCGCGTTTCTTTCTCCATAATATTTTCCAATGAACTTACATTGTGAAAAACTTTCATCAATATTTCTATAATTTTCACTACGTGTTCGAGATTAAATTGACTATGATTGGAGAGAACTTCAAGACGTATAGAAAGTAAATTAACCTCCTTTCTTTAAAACACATTCCTTGGCTACCGCAGTATATGAATTTATTTGTGTCAATATTGTTAATTAACATTGATTTAAAATGCTTTTGATATTGGAATTAAACTTATCAACACTGTGCAAAGAGTGGCAATACTCTTTTGCCAGGTGTGCCGCTAATGAGATATTTTTTTTTGCATTTAATAGCTTCCTAAATGCAAAATGTCACAATATTTCCGATTACAGACGTAAAATATCATGTTTATTTTTAAGGTGAATAAAACGTGAGTTTTCCTTTAAAATTTGGTCACTTTTCCTTATTAAGAGACCAATGATTTTGCAATCCTTTTCTTATATCTCTACAAGTTGCAGAATAGGTACATCACGTTTAATTTTTTAGTCAGCTATGTTTAGAAATAATACGCGAATGATTTTGAGTGAAATATTTACTTAATAATATAATATTCAAATAAACCAATTTAACTATTTTATCTAAAACTCTAAAGAGTACCTACCTGCCCCGGCCAAGAAAATTAAAACCCCTGTCATGAGCGCCACTGGTATTTTTATTTGTTATGGAAATACTATTTGTTATTTTTATTTGTTAAATTTAGTTCTAGCTATTAGAACTACAGATTGTTTAAGCTGGTGACAGCATATTTAGGTAAATCAATACAGAAGTTTCAGAGAAATTTGCGATTGTGTAAGTTGCAGATGATAACCACGTTCTGACCTCGACTGTACATAATAAAAATTACGCATAAAACAATTGCCAGCGACCTTGATATTGCGTTTGACATTTAGCACATCGTAACCATTTTTATGTTTCGGGATTTTATGGGACATTTTAGTTTTTAAAGAGTATAAAAATATAGTAAAATCTTACAAAGTAGGTACTTAATTTACGCGCACTAAAAATTAAAACAATGTGTTGAATGCTTTCGCAAAAGATCCTCAAAGTTTTGACATGGAATCTACCTATTTCATGTCTTACACACTCGCTTTGTACGAGTATGTGAGTGAACTTGTGTGAAGTCACCGTTACGAAAATGTGTACTTTCAGTATACTAATAGCTCTTGAACTATTTAACCTATCAAAATGGAAGTTATACCATTGGATAGAGTCATCTGGCGTCGTTCTAACAATACCTAACAATAACTGAAACATTGTTTCCCCGCTTCCTACAACTTGCCGAAGTGTGTCCCTTTTTTTCCCAAAAAAAATTACCGACTTATAATAAATTCCCTATAACATTAGAACTATTATAAATATCGAAACACTTAAAACTGCGTTGTGATGAGCTTGAACTACGCTACTTAAAACCAGGTATCACTTCGCATCTGGTTTCAACAGTTGAAAATAATTGACAAGTTTCATCAGCTGTGACCTCATGCCTCGCATAACATGCCGTGATATAAAAAGGAAGCGCAGCCGAATTCGACAAAAACCCATGTCTAACGCAGTGCGACAGCGCATATATCGTTTGCGTCAAAAATCGCAACAATCTGACAACTACGAACAAACTGGCGCTTCGCGTGTTGGTCCAAAAATGTTGGAGCTGCAGAATAGATTCCATATTTCGGCAGATCCATTCTGCCTGGCAGGTTTTTATGTCACCTTCTTCTACTCTACCTACGTTTAAAAATGACAGAAGGTTACAAGAGAAACTAAAAAGTAAAAAATAAAACCTAAAAAGTAAAATCTAAAAAGTAGGCGAGTCAATCTATTGTATTGAAAAGATGTATAGAAATACATAGGTATACATAGAGATTTATTTTCACTTAATATAATGTATACTGAAATAGATGCATGGTTTGAGACACTTTTTATGTTAAATCGCCATCTAATTTCGCATGAAGTTTGCGCAGGTTGGCTCACATAGTTTGAGAGCTGGTGTCCTGGAGAAGGTCGTCGTTGGAACCGACGGCGGACTCGATAAAATTCCGTCTGGGCATTTTATTTTAAGGCGAGCATTAACAGCGAGGTAATTAAGCATCGAATGTCGCCGCACCGCGGGCTACTGAGGCGTCGCACTAAGTAATGGTCTCGAGGAAAAAAATACATGCAAAACAAAAAAATCTACAGAGGAATTACAAAAGAAAAGCGAAATTGAGTCTGTTTATGATGAGTGTCAGGATAAGACTGATGCCTTTTTTGTCCACACACAGACGCATATTTATGGTAAAGTATTTTAGAAGAGTGTATACTTGTAAAGATTTCTTGTTTCTACATAAGTATGTAAGTATTTATGTTAGTGTTATTTTAGTATTAGTAGGTACTCGTTTAAAGTAGTACACCCCTTTATTTGGTCTTAAAACCATTCGTAGGTAATATATAGCTAGATCAAATTTAGTTCCACTTCTCTTTTCAATTTTCTTTTTACAGCACCCCACAGCGCAAGAAATATGCACCTAGAGAAATACCCATAAATATTGTAACAAAATATCGAGTCGGCATTTTCAAAACATTCCGTGATGTTTACGTATACCTAACTACCTAGGTACCTACCTACTTACAGCCAAAAAAAAGACAAGTAATCAAGAAGAGCAGAAAAGGCTTCAAGGTCGAAGGGTTGACAACGTTACGACCAATCTCAAGTGGTCTAATTAAACTATTGTAGGTGTTTCGAGAGGTATTCTCGGTCGGTAATCGGTTGTCGCGACGCCGATTCGAAGCGATGCGAGCAAAAACTCAATTGCAATGAATTCAATTGGTTAATCAATTCAATTAATTTGAAGGGACCGTGACTGCCGATCTCGAGCCCTTAATTGGATTAATGCTGAGGATTCGATTCGTTGTTCGATTGAACATGTCGATGGTATGTTTGGAATGAATTGTACTTTATAAATAAAGTTCGATCCGAACCGAAAATTTAATGCAGATATTGTATCAAGCTATTTGGAAGCTTTGGCTAGTATTTTAATTTAAAAATAATATGTACTGTATCGGTCTCCTGCTAATTTGTGAATTATTTCTGTAACAATAAATGAAACTATTTTAACGAAACTCCGATTTCTTAGTTTGTCAAGTGATTATAATTTGTAGACAAAGAAAGCTTTGCACTTACATAATATATTCATTTATACATGGGGTGACTGATTTTTTCACATTACTGGCATATTGTCGGAATTAAGCGTACTTGGAATAGAATATTATGTATCTAGTTTGTAAACACTTTATTCAAGGTCCTTTCAAACTTTATTGCATCATAAATATATTACAACTAAAAAATTAACAAGTATTCATACAAAGGCATCTTAAAACACTTCTAACTTATGGCAACAAAAAATAACATATCCCAGTTTTCCTCATAAATGTTTGTTTTTAAATCACTTTTTAATACTTAGTATTACCTCCACTTTTTAATACTTAGTATTACGACCATATAACTTCAGTAACATGTACCTGTTACGATTTCGGTCAATGGTTGGCCATTCTTCAACTCGTGTAAGCATTCTCAATGGGATTTAAGCCTGGGCTGTGAGTTGGCCACTCCATGCAGCTGATACCTACATCTGTATGCGTTGGCTAAATGAGCACTATGTGCAGGCGCATTATCGTGCATAAAACAATGGAATCTGTGCCCATATTGACTAAGAAATAACCAACATGCTCATTTAAAATCTCCTCTACATATCTGAGAGCAGTCAGTCAGTCCGTTTTCTATCGCCACTAACTCCGTACGACTTCCTGAAGATATCCCAGCCCACACCATTACTGACCCTGGAGGATCAGTAATGGTGTGGGCTGGGATATCTTGTTATATATATGTTTTAAAGAAAAGGAACCATTTGGTGGACAAAATAGTGGTGAAATATAATTAAATAGATAAGTATAAAAAAAACAATTTGATATACTACATTAGTAATTCCTTTTAGTTTAGTTAGACGAAGCTGTAGTCAAGTGCCGCTGACCGTACATGCGCGTGCGGTGCCATCGTGGGTGGTGTGACTCGACCGTGTTTTTTCGCGGGTTTTTTTCTAAGTCGACACGTGATCACCATGTAAACAGCCTCCGGACCACCGGCGCCTTTGACTGACAGATTCTTGACACGCCACCTACCTATCTACCTACACGTGAAATAATATCGTGTGGCCATAAGACGGTCCTCCAAAAACAAAAACTAAACATGTTTTTACACAAAATATTAATTCTAGAAAATGTATCTAAATTGTATTGTATACATATGTATATTGAAATAAATAATTATTACATTAGTCTTTCCGTATCTAACGATAAAAAGGTACCCTTATGGAGAGACATCGGTGTCCGTCCGTCCGTCTGTATGTCACAGCCGTTTTTCTCAGGAACTACTATGCTATAGCCTTGAAATTTGGCATATTCTCGTAACATACTAGGTCGCATCTATCCTAGGTAAAACAAGTTTGTACATAATTTTATTTTATTATAGATGGGGACTGAAATGGGGTTTGAAATCTGAAATTGGAAAAACTGGGGCAAGTGGGATTAATTAGTATTATTATTATTGCCTAATTTGGGCATGCAATCCGGATATTCAAATATCCGGATTTAAAACATTTTGTTATCCGGATAATCCGAATACATATTTTAATAGAAAATTAATCCTCATGTGTCATTCTGTCATAAAATAAAAGACCAAATGTTCGTAAGATATACAAATACTACACCATGGTATCATGTTAATAAGCCTTTGAACTTACGTCATGTATGTACGACTTACTCGTATTTGTCCATGCGGCAATTCCGACAACAATTAAAATATCATGCAGAACATTGATGCCGGCTGTGACATTTTGGTCACTGTTCCCCGCACGCACACCAAATTTTTTTTGTTTGTTTTTCTAAGTATCGTATGAATAGTAAACCATAAAATATTTAAGGTTTTACACTGATTTCACAAATTATCCGGATAATTCTTTATAATTCTAATAAACCGGATAGTAAAATCGAACGGATATTGCATGCCCTAGTCCTGATAGAAGCTGTAAGTTTATATTCCGGGAAAATTAAAAGGAATCTAAATATTTATAGTTTTTGAGAAATACAAATTCAAATGATTCAAATGTCATTTTTCGTCGAAGACGATAAAACGACAACGAAATGGAACCCTCTCGGTGCGCGAGTCCGAATCGCACTTGGCCGGTTTTTAATTTAGTTATTTGTTTAGTCAATACTTACTTACACTTACCTACATCTTATAGAAATTATAAGTTTCGAAGCGGAGGTAGTCAATTTGGATTGTTTCAAATTGCCATTATTAAAAGCTCTCAATTGGCCCACCCTCGAACTCTTAATACAGTATTATTTTGGTGAACATCTTTCTTAAGCTTCTTTCTTACAGGTGTGTTCGCCCTATCATTATAAATAATAATAAAACTAATTTTCTCACGTTTGTGTTGATTACTGATTGATTATACAGAAAAAGGTGCAGGGGCGCAGAGCACATTTTTACTTTAATTCTAAGAAAAGCTTTCCACAAATCGTGAAATACTGCGAATTTTTGACTGCTGGTGGTTAAACACTAAACGTCGCCAAGAATTCAGGGCAAGCCGACCACCGTGGTGACCACCTAAAAGATTCAGCAAAAGGAGTTAACATCATGGAGGTCCCTTACAAAAAGCATGAACATTGAAAATCAGACCACCATTGATTTGGACCACCGTTAGCGCTTTTTTAAAATTTATTTATTTAAATATAATCATCACTTACAATTTTTCAAAACTTACATTTAATTTCCACCAAACTGCTTAGCAGTTTAATGGTAGATAATGTATAATTCTATAGAAAGTAAACGTTTTTAACCGACAGATACCTTTTAAGCCTAATTCTCAGTTAAGTAAACATCCTCATCGCGAATATACTTTTTACGAAAGAAATATACATGGAAAATATTAAATAACAGGTAATTAACCAGCAAATTATCTTAAAAATATCTTAACGGAAGTGTCAGAATAATCTACATTTAAAACATTAACTGTTGTAAGTTAAAATCTGCCTTTTCAATTAACGTCTCGGACATAACAATCTGGGACAATGCAGCAATTTACGTAGTCCATCCCCCGGCGCTCATTACGTCGTGTCACGCGTCATAACGCTGATTAATTGGCCTCCGACGCATCGCACTGACGCTGACGTCAACAGGGTAAAAAGTAGAGACCAACGAAGTGAAAAGTAGAGACCAACGAAGTATAAAGTAGAGACCAACGAAGTAAAAAGTAGAGATGAACTGAATAGTAACTGGAGGAAGTCTAAGCCAGGACTTCTTTAAGATCCAAGGAAACGTTGTCATCATTACAATCATCAAGCATCATACTGCTGATTAATTATTGGCATCCGATGCATCGCACTGGCGCTGACTAGTCAAAAGGGTAAAAAGTAGAGACCAGCAAAGTAAAAAGTAGAGACGAACTGAATAGTAACGGGACGAAGTCGAAGCCAGAACTTCTTTAAGATCCAAGGAAAAGGTTATCATAATTACAACGTGTCAAGCATCATCATCATTATCAGCCTATTAATGTCCCCACTGTTGGGGCACAGACCTCCCCTTGCACAAAGGGGTACGGACCATGATCCACCGAGCGGGCCCAGTGCTGATTGCTGGATTTCACACACCTTCGGAAACTTTTATTTTCCTCAGACATGCAGGTTTCCTCACGATGTTTTCCTTCACCGTTACAGCAATCGGTAAATGTACGTAAGTCTTCCAAAAAATCCGAAAAACTCATTGGTACATTGCATTGCATGCTTTCGAAACCGGACCTCCCGCATGAGAGTCCGACGTTCTAGCTACTAGACCACCGACGCTCTGTTATTACGAGTATTCGATGCGAATGGCCGAGTGCTGTCAATTAATAAAGTAAGAGTGAAGCAAACCGAAACCGTGTAGAGAATCGGTGGATCTCTAGTAAAAAGTAAAAGAGTGACATCGAGCATGCAACGACCTTTCGGTAACGAGAAGCCGTCAGTCAGACAGAGCCACACGGGGCCGGCCGCCTTGACAACTCCAATTTATATGCAGCAGCAAGCCCACGCTCGTTCAGAACTTGAATGATAGGTAATAAAGTCATGATTTCGATCGTTTTCAGAATTATCGCTTTTTTCCAATCGTAAAATTTTCTTTCAATATAATTGGCCCCCATTCCTCTCTTGTTCAGTTGAGGGAGTATCTTATTAGGAGGATAACTCAATTAACTTCACCCAAAATCAGTTACAACCCAAATTAGAGGGTATCAACGTAAAGATGGAGCAAAACAGTAGTTTGACAGACTCAGCTCGCCCGCTGCCCCCAGGATCGTCTTGGGTGGCGGGCGCGTTTGGTGGAGCAGATGCTGCTAAAATTCATAAAAAAATCACATTTCAATTATGTTCGGTCGTTAGAGCCCGATATCAACATTACACTCGTCATCTTATGAATTTTAATAAGGAATCGAGTAATAAACGTATATAATCATGTAAAAGCACACCGCTATTCGACCATATTAATTTGCATATATCCTGCTAGATATCTCGAGAGTATGCCGGATCGGAGTGCTACTGTATGTTACTACTTTAAATAAAATTAAAAATGTTCTATTTTACAGCAGTCAATCACATTTCACTTTGATTGCTACAGACTGAACCGAAATCATAAATCAATAAACATTGTAGACCTCACCAATGAAAAAAGATCACTACCTTGGTGGTACAACACGAAAATAATTAATACCGATCACAGATTGTTGCAAATTACTGTTGCTCGTGCAATAATTCCACAAATACCCTAACATTAGTGTCGGGACAGTGTAAACATACAACCGATACTACCAGTCAATGTTAAACCCTCGGAGTCCTCCATCAAGGTCTATTAAACTAACTTGCAAGGTAATGGGGAGATCTTTAAGTTCTGGTCACGAAGAACGTCCTTTGACGAATTAGTTCGACCACCAGTGCGCCGGCGCAGCTTGCAATTAGTCGCCCAAAACGGTTAATTTAATGTCTTCATGAAAAACCTCTACCGAAGGGTAGCCATTACTCAAAATTGAGAGGCCCATTCTAAATTAGCAGACACATTTTTACTTAGCTATAGAAACTACAATGTATACATTGAATGAAGTCTGACTTGAATGTGGACATACAGGTATAAATGGATTGCTATCGTTAAATTTAAAATCTTCTCTATTTCTGGTAAAAATTATATAGACATTAGACAGTAAAACCAAAATAGGAACAAAAAATTGACAAAGTCAATTTCAAGTGTAATTAAGTTAGTTCTTAATAATATACCTAGAGAAGACGACGTGTTTTATTTACATTTATATTTTTTATGTCATCCGATAACAAATTACCAATTCCATATTGACAACCCTAATATCGATAATTACGTACTCGATATCGAGGTACGATCTTTTTGTCTAACAAAAAGTGATCGAGTCGACATTCCGAGCGAGCAGGCGTTGAGACTGGAATGATTAGCAGCTCACATCACATGCTTGATTGATTGTGCACTAAATAATGATAATTATTCATCGTGACAAGTAATTTGTAACGAATTTGTTTTGTATGTCGTGCTAGAAGCTAACACGTGCGACTCAAACAACAATGAACAATAAACTCATTTGAAGTAAAATTAGGTTCTTATACATATAGGTAGTCAAAATATATAAGTAAAAGAAAATAAACTCCAACTAGCTTTCTGGCAGCCTCTGGCGCAAAATTCTCACACACACGCATGTCTCGCGATGGTTACACGGCCGGGCGGGAGCTTCTTTATCGGTCCAGCCAGTGTACGGCCTCTATTTTACTTATGGTACGGCGACGCTCGGCAGCGGCAGCGCACGATTGTTTGTGCCTCACGGGCATGAGAATGAACCTTCTGTACTTATCTTACTAACCTATTTTTTGTGTGTTAAAGTTGAGTTATGTATTATGTACATTACAGTATGACTATGTATCAAGAAATGCAATGTTTTCAATTATTTATCTAATGTTTCTGATACATTCAATTATAATACCCGTACTTAGACAGAATTACTTTTAATCATTATTGTTTGAATGTCCGGTAGTGGTATTTAACATATATATTCGTTCTCGTTGAATCGGTTAACGTCTATCACATAACGTAACCGGGTAAATTGAAATTCGTAGTGTAAAAATTAAAATTGAAAACGTTTATTTAGCGCTGTAAACACCAGAATATAGTACACAATACAGAAGTATACAAAGTTTAATACATGCAGCACAGAACATCTGGTGTGGTACAGTGCCAAAAAGGGTACACCAGCTCAGCATAATGCTGAGGCAAACCACAGCGCTGATTTTCAGCTAGCCTCTCAGTGACTGAACGGACGAAGAAAGCAACAGTGTGAGCGTGTTGTGATGTATGAATGTGTTTGATTGTTGTGTAATATTTGCGATAACGTATGTTCAGACAATCGTTATTCGTTGTGCCGTAATTTCGGAGTGCAGTGTTTTTGGGTGTTTTCAGTAAGGAAGGAATATTGCTCAAAACACAGTTCCCCAAGGTAAGGGATAGAAATGTTGATTCGGGGTACAAATCCAGGGTTTTGTCGGTCATGATTACTCGTGATTTAGTCAGGAATGTACCTATGTATGCACGAGTAGGTAAATTACGATTAAAAACGTTATTATACGATTTAAAACTTTTATTTCCACATTAATCAGCACACTTCTTTTAGGTACCTACATCTTATTTTAGTATCTATTCTTAACATAATATCACTTCATATTTCTTAAAATTATGTGAGACGGCAAATTACACAAAAATGGCATAAATTTTATGTAAGTACTTAATTACTAGTATTATTGTATTGTGTACGAACAAGTGGTCATTATTAAATTAAAACATTATTTATTTAGAAAAATGGAACCTAATTATTTACTGGTTATTGCTTAGAATTTTTAAGACATTATGAAAATAATAATATTAATAAATTGTATAAAATACTGTCCATCTGGTAACTGGCAAAGGAAGACCATGACTATTCGCATTATATGGGTAACACACTATTAATAAATTGAGCATTAATTACTTCAGTTTTTATAAAAATACGTGAAATAACTATTTTAAGTGTACGTATTTACAAAGCCATAGTGTTAACTTATGTGTCCTATCAAAATAATGTAATGGAAGACTATAGGATTTTGCTGTATAAGGCACTCCGAATTCTTTATTACTATTATGTAGGTAAGTAAGTATTTATTTAATTTTAATAAAATATCTATAAGCATTCTTAAGAATATAATAACCACTGGTTAATTACGGATAAAATATACCTACCTATAAAGCTTAATCAGAAACATAAAAACGCTCGCCATGATTGTGGAATTTAATGAAACTATTTTTTATTGTGATCTCCATAACACAGGTTATAAAAGGACGAGTAGCGCCCTCGTGTCGTGACAGGGTTTTTATTTTCCTGCTGTTTTAATTTTACTGGATGAAAACTACATGGCACTAAGTTCTAATATACTTAGGTTAAATTAACATGAACATGTTCATTAAATTATAATCGGACGTTGTCCATTTACGTATCTACATATAATGAAATACTGCCTCAGATGTCATACATAAAATTTACAAAATTAACTCATAGCACACATCAACTTACTCATAGAAATCTTTATTTATCACACAAAAAATATACTGACCATACTTTTATTTACAATTATGTATAAACTTTTATACTAGGAACTTGAAATACTCTGTCATCTTCACACAGAACCATTAATATAACCTATGTATATCACAGAATCCAATCAGAGGAATGGAAGGAAAATCAACTGTCACCATGGTCTCCAAGGTTTGTCTTCTGTAGGTTGCTTCCTCGTCACTAGAGCTAGAGGGGCTGGCTCGTCCGAAGGGGGAGGAGGGGTACCCCATCCTGAACTGGCGGGTGAGTAACACCTGGGTTCTGATGATGCAGATGATGAAGACGCATCTCGGGGGGAGAGCGGCACCAAGGTGGGGACGGCGCCAAGGTTGCCGGTAGTCACACCAGCTGGTAAGACGAGAGCGATATCGCCGTTGGACAACCTTGTAGGGACCAGGCGGACGCCTGAACCGGGGCCGGCTGCAAACAAAGGTTGGAATAAGTCATGGTTCCAATGACGTCACACGCTCTATTGTGCTAAAGTGATTGAACACAAAAACTACGTTTTACTGGAAATCTTAACTACTTTCTTTCCAAAAATATTTTTTCTACTTCCATTAGATCAGAAAAGAACGAACTTGTTGGGGAGAGAGACTATTTTTTCTTTTATCCAAGCGTTCTAAGCTAATACATACGCCTACTCCCCGTGTAACAAACTAACACTTGTGTGTTACAACTTACAATCCGTCATAATTTGTCTGTGGCATAGATTACTATAGCTATTCATAAACTATAATAAGTATGCTTACCGGAAATGAAAATAGTGGAATGCTGATTCGGTGGAGAAGCATCTTCAGCATCAGATGGTGGCGTTGGTGCTCCCACAGGCCTCGCTCCAGGACTATTCGTGCATCCCTCCAAGTGCCTGACTAGTCGTCTTTTCAGGCCAGCCTCCAGGCCTTGAAACTTAGCCACTTCCGACACGCAATGCTTGAACCCAGCCCGGAAGCGGTCAGGAGATCCTGCACCTTCGGATCGGAGGCCTTCGAGGTGCTTCACTGTCATTTCGAGGATGTCAGCTTTTTCTAGCTTAGAATGTCGCGCAGGCTGTAAAAATGAAAATGATATTACTTTCTTCATTCTTCCAAATAATAATTGAAACCCAATAATAATAATAGATTCTAATAATAAGCTAAAATTCTGCTTTGGTATATACGTACCTAATACTTGATGTTAAGCTAAATTAATTGTCAGTCTAAGTACATATTTCATAAGTCTAAGAATAGTTTTCGAGATACCAATCGTTGAACCGTACCTAAATCTCTCATGTGATTATATTCTGAAGGTGGTATGACCCTGTGCAGAGTCAGTCTGGGGTTGTATCACCCTTTTACCTATTTCTGCCACAAAGCAGCAAAGCTTCCGTTGTTGTGTTTAGTTTAAAGGGTAAGAGGGTCTCAGAGTCAGCTTATTTACCGGCACATGAAGCCAAAACATCCATCCTCAATTCTTTTAGTAGCGCATCGAAAACCCTCTAGTTCTAGTAATGTTATAAGTAGCGAGATGTTATAAGTAGCGCGTCTATGGGCGCCGATGACAGCTGACCATCCGGACCCCAGATTATGAAACAACAATTGTAATTACAAGTCTAAATTGGCAACATTAATAGAAATCCCCATACAAAACAGCGTCAATGTTGCCATTTTTTACTTATAAATTATAATTAAAAGGATTGTTACTTCGTGGTTCAGGTAGACCTTTGTACATTTACTATATTACATACATATGTATGGTGACACTTACGTCTTTTTTCATAGCGTCTAGGATAAGCGCCTTGAGTTCATTCAGGCAATTGTTGATGCGTGCGCGTCGCCTCTTCTCCATTATCGGTTTGTTGCTCTGTAACAACACAACGTCATTTGTTAAAAAAAACAATTAGCATTCTGGATAAAAACCTATCAGAAAAACTGTAGGTTTCATTAACATTTTGTTCGAGGATAAATCTTGAACGACGATAGATAAAACAAGCTAATTAAACCGTTGAATCGTCATGAAGATTTCATCAGGTCTCCTGGTCTCCTTGCAATAAGACGTAAAGACAAACCATTGAGGCAATCCTTAATTTACCTACCTACTAATAGCACAGAGCCACTAGGTATAGAAAAGCTACGAAAAGCTATAAGAACGATCATCAACATTACAGCCTTCCGCGCTGGATGGACATTTTATTCCTGTTTAATAAAAAGCTCAAACGTATTCGTAAATTCACCTATTAGCACCTTTTGTAGGTAGGTACACAGTCGTTCATAATAAGAATAAATAAATTAACTCTACAGACGTTACGAGTTACGTAAAGATAGACTTAACATATAGTAAGATGCTATGATTACGCAAAGATCCGTGTTCAAGTCGCGTGTAGGTAATTTAATTTGCATCGACTCACACGCATCAACGTCACGTGTAGGCGATGCGATATCAACCTGTTCCCAGTGAGAAGGCTAAACATGCTAATTTGTACCACCACGAGTAATTTACATGAGGTTTAAAAACAATTTAAACACCATATGATAATATTGGTAACGATGTTGTTACAATATCAATTTGTTATCTAAGTTTATATATAGTCTACAGCGTGAGAAATCCTGCATGCTTTTTGTTGAGAGTAATCAAATAGGTTATTATTTTGTAGATGACTGGGATTTTGCTCTAGCTAGGCGTAGAGATTTTAATTTACGGTTTACGGTTTAAGACATTTATTTCACTAAAAAAGGATACAATCCACTTAGCTTAGGGAAATACAGGATAAACTTATTGTAATTAATCGTGTGTACGGTAGACGTGATTTTAAGGCTTATAAATTAAATTACTAGTGTATAATACTATTGTAATATTATTTTATTTTTCCTTTATTAAACTAAAACTAATTACATGTCTTAAAACATAATACTGGCATAAGCCTCAGGGCTTGTGCGCCAGTAAAGAATCGGTCGTACGTACCTATTTAATATTTCCAAAAGTAGACAATAAATACTTACATTCATTAAGGAATTAATTGAGTTATTTAGAAGATGTAAGTACATCTAGCGAGTTTGAGCAATGAAATGTGAACATGATGGTAAGCGCTCGTTATTTCCATTTATTTATTTCGTTCTACAAAAAGACAGTCAACTGAATTTAACAATCAAATGTTACTATACTACTAATCATCAGGATCTTGCATCGGTCTGCTGCTCTTGCAGGCTATATAGGCTTCTCCCATGGCGCCACTAAGCCCGATGTTTATGTCTTTAGCATACTACAGTCAAAGCGAAATAGGAGGGAAAGAAACCATAGAAATTGGAAAAACCGAAATTTAGTTTTCTATGGCTTCGGTCCGCTTCCGTTTCGCTTACGCTACAGCGTGCTCAGCTAAATCATTTAACTCAGTCCAGTGGTTTATACATATTTATTTATATAGAAATTATAGTGTATAAGTGACCAACTATTACAAATCAGAGTTTAGGTCTTGTCGCCGTATGTCACCGCGTAATAAAAGCAGTGATTAATCTCTAATTACACGCTGCCGGCGGCGCGTGCGTCTGCCAAGGTGAAGGTCGCCGCCCGTCGTGATTGGCGGACGCCGACACACGCCGTGACGCCGTGCACAGCGTCACGCGTGCTGCAACCACGTGACCACGTGGATGCGGTTTCTGGATTCAGTCACCCAGGTCACAAGAGGAGCAAAAACATAGTAAAACCTGATGGTAGGTATATGTCATTATAATACTTAGTTGTGAATTGATTGTCAAATACGAAAAAATAAGAAATTCTGTTTTGCATTTGTTACAATTACAACTTTCTTACTTAGAAATTGATAGCGTCGATAGAGATTTTAAGGTTTTAAAAATTTAGGAGAAGCAGTTTTAAGGACATCGACTTGGCTTTGTGGAAGTTCAGCGGTTGATAATTTCATAGGTACCAATTCGGAGAGTAAAATTGGTACCTATGAAATATTTTTTTTTACCTTTCGGTTTAGGCAGGTACCTCTTATAGAACGTTAAATATCCAGATTCAAAGTCACAAAAAGGGAAGCTAGAACATACTTAGTAAGTGCAGCAGCGCCTGCAACCTCTTTATTCTCTGCCCACAACAGCGTGGCGGCGGCAGAGCTTTAAAATTAGCTTTCCACGAATTCGCCCGATCGTCCGAGTGATAACAATCCAGTCAGCGTACAATATGTATCAACGTACTGTCTGCTATCAAAGATGAAAGGGAGGACATTCGGAACACAATGAACGCTGACAAGTACGAGTAGGTACAATATATTTTATGGATCTAGTCTAGCTTTCCACAGCTTGCTGAATTTTTCAAAGAGAGAAGGTACATAACTTTTTTAAGGAGGTACACATTTTTTATTATTTTCCGGAAGTAAAACGTCTGTGTCAACACAACCTTGTTCTGAACTACCAACAACTTTTGACGTCTCGTCTAATGTTGAAAACATTTACTACAAATGTTAAATAATCGCGGAATAAGATTCTAATCCTACAGAAAACTACTCCTATATGAAAGATAATACGATCAAAGAGGATCAGAGAGAGGCCTATGTCCAACGGTGGATACGATACGGGCTGATAGATAGACACAACGATCATGTCAAACACTTATCGATAAAAATGGTATATTCCTATTCTTCCTATTGTTATACAAAATTAACTATGCTACTTAAGTGCAGTGTATTGTACTGGTACGTAGGTAGGTGCCTCATTCTGAACACAATGAGCGATTAATGCAGTGCCATATGCGGCGGTATCTACGGAGGTAATCTCGGCACGGCATGGCGCATGGGCGGGAAACTCGGCGCCTGCGCTGCTTCTGTGGCCT
Organism: Hofmannophila pseudospretella; assembly: GCA_947369225.1. NCBI lineage: Eukaryota > Metazoa > Arthropoda > Insecta > Lepidoptera > Oecophoridae > Hofmannophila > Hofmannophila pseudospretella. The sequence continues at coordinate 5,626,882 of OX376324.1, forward strand.
CTTCCGGCACGCGACCTCACATCCTGCTCGCTTGCGACACTAAATATTATCCTCTGTTGATGACTAGACATGACTGCTCAACTATAGATAATTTGATTAGATAGACGTCTTACATTTTTTGTATTTCGGTTTTTTAATGCTTCGACCACCTGAAATAGCACGAAAATCACCATGTGCACAATTATTTTCTTGACGCCATCACTGTACCTATTGCTATTTGCTAATAAGTAAGTTATTATTTTTGTGATTTTCAGCTGCTCTACATTTGCTACCAACCTATTATTTTTATGACTCATTTTCATTTGCTCATCTATTAAATACGATCCAATTATATTTTTTGTTAAGAAATAATATTTACATAATTATGTTTAAGTTCCTATATAAAACACACAAATGTAGATCGACGTAATTGAAATAGCTGATTAATTAAAACGTGACTGTTTTTAATCGACTAGTGAAATACGACTCTTTAGTTATCAAAATTATTTTGCCACCTAAGGTGGACTTTGCTTGCTCTATATAGTAAAATACGTAGAGTCGACCAAATGTTCGAAACGGAGAGAGACGAAGGCTAGAGTTGTAAAAGCGGTAACTTACCAAAGAACGTAAACATCCATAATTATTGACCGTTTAGTAAGTAAGAAACCACCGAACCGAAGCGCTGAAATGGGATAAGAACAACCTCACTCAACTTGACTACATTTATCTCTCTTCATTCATAGATAGAGTATAAAAATTCGCTCGTGCCGTAAATTCCATCGCCCGAGTTACCATACTATATGAATTATGTAAATTACAGAAAGTACTAATACCTGGCATAAAAATCATTGATCTTTCTGTGACGTAAGTGACTTTATTTTGATATCCTCGAAAACTCAATATATGTTTGCTTAACTGGAGAACGCTGAAACGAATTTGATTGGATTTTAGGTTATTTGTAGAGTAGATTACCATGAAGGTCATAATTCATAAGCAACCTTTTATTCCTGGAAAAAGACTGGTTCCTATAATAATTCCTGGTATAATTATATTTATATATATTGTATATATTGTGTGTTATATATATTGTGAGTAGGTATATATATTTATTTATTTACGATATTTATATTTTTTTATCATTTATGTGTCATGGTAAATGTAGGTATATATATTTTTAACTTATCAATACTACCTGTCTTCAATTAAATTTATTTGTCGTATCTTAGTCCTCTTGGACAGGTTTTGGCCAGCCATCGGTCATGGTCCAACAGAATACCAGCGCTGGAGGCATTCTTGTCTGCAGCAATAAGCTGAGTTGAGGCCCTTTTCACAACAACAGCAGACCATCAGACATTATTTAGATATGTTTACCTTTGACTACATAATTATTTTATTATAATTATAACTGTTTCGGTCATTGCTGTGTGTGAAATAAACGTATTACTTACTTACTTACTTTTTTCCTAAAAAAAACCTTGCGAATCCAGACAACAGAAGCTACGACTGTTATGAAGCTATGATAGTTATGTATAACAAAGACAGCAGGAAATGAAATAAGAACAAAAGTATCTTTCTATTCTCTCTCTAGTTGCAGATTACCGTCGCGACATCATAATATCCCGTCGGCTCCACTTACGCAACGCGTCATTTCAGACGCCATTCCTTTTCCTCACAAGGACGCCTGTCGGCTGGCACGTGGCTCAGAAACTTATTAGTGTAGAATTGTATAGGTACGTAGATAGATGTCACGTTCGATACAAATACAACCGACGTAGCCTATGCATGCACTACTATCACTAGTTCATTACGGATCACTGTTTGCGACGTAATACCGTCGACTCAATTTACGCAGCGCCTTTTGTGCATTAGCACACTAAAGAGATTTTGAAATTGAATCGAACGGAATCACGGAAACCATAGAAATCTTTAAACCCAAAAAATATATTTTCTATTAGATAGGTTCGGTCTGATTCCGTTTTTGGTTCGATCCGATTACAGTGTGCTAATGGCATAAAAAGGCGCTTCTTTATTGCGTTCCATACTGTATAATATATTTTTTTAATAAATTAGCTACGACCAACAGGCAGACGGCTGAAGGTAAGTAGTCACCGTCGGCGCCTAGAGACACGTGCAATACCAGGGGCATTGCTTGTGTGTTGCCGGCCGTGGAGGGAGAGGACTTTTTTAACGTTCTTTTTGAAGCATCCCATGTCGTAGCGCTGTGGAAAAACGTCGGTAATAGGTGGATTTATCAGATAATTTACAGATTATGGACCCTGCCGGGTACAGCAAAATTAAGAGATAGAGTCGGAGCGTTGCATTGCTGTCGGTATTTTTCTTTGGGTTACATATAATTTTTGTTTACATTTCTACATCTTACACTTCTTATTACTTAAAGGTAGGAAGGACCATTCAACCTTCGCCCAAACAGTTTGCAACTCTCAATAACGTTAGTTAAGAACGATTCAGACGCAAGATTGATAATGCTATTTATTGTCAGAATAATGTAGATATTTTTAATCAGTTCAATTTAACATAATTGAGGCTCGCGCTGTCCAAACAAACTGGCTAGACGAACTAATCGATGCGATGCGACGACCGTTGCGTAACGTTTGGCGAAGTACCTAGGTACTCTAGGGTTATCAGATCTAGGTATCTAGAATACAAGATATAATCATGAGTGTGAGTAGACATAATATGGGCGTAGACGTAACAATACGAGGACTTTATGAGGATCTATCATAAAACCTGTCCACACAATATAAACCGTAAGTCTGTTCCGAAAAAGTACCTAATATTATAATCGTGTCCAACCAACACGACAAAACTGCATTTGAAACTGCGAAGGTAACTAGGTCACATTCTAGTGTGTCTAAAATCTAAATCAATCTAGATTAGGTATAGACTGTGTCTCGAGGATCCTTTCTTGGTGGTAAGATAGGGTTACGACTCGTGACCCCACTAATTTGACCCACTAGTGGTACAGTATCTCGATATAATGTGCTCGTGGTCCCACTGCCTGATGGGATCATCATCATCAGCCGTAATGCTCTTGGTCCCACTAATTTGGTCATAAACAATATCACTATATTTTAGGAACTCAACATTAAATGGGAAATAGAAAAGCCAACATAATTAACGGGTAGTTTACTAAAGAAGTAAAAATAATTATATAATTATAAATGTCTTATTTCTTAATTCTCAGAGTCGGCCTATTTTATCGCTAAATACCGATTGAGTAATCCAGAGCTAAACCACCCTTCAACTTATCTTTGGATTTGTCTGTTAGATAGTATAAACCTCATAGCCTCAGGTTCCATAAGTTTTTTAAGAAACAGATTTTCATTTCAGCATTTTCGGTAATGGTAAACCCTAGTTGCAGTAGCGAAGCGCCGTCGGCGGCGGCGCGGCGTCAGGCGGATAAAACCCGACACGACACGTGCCACGTCTGCGTATAGCTTTCCCAATGATGGATGACACATTTTCCGGCGGCAGCGGGCGGCGCGGCCCTCACCATCAGATCTCGACTCGAACCGTCAGATCCTCGGTTTTTGTTTACAATATAACTGGGGTCCAATGTTCGATCGTTATATTTAACAGTTACAAGCGTTTTGTTACCGTTCAACTGCGATTCAGTTTAAACTAAACGTTTTATACGTTACTGTTCGATCGATCGTTGACTCGATCGGAACTTAACTGAAATTGGATCGTTAGTGGATAGTAGCATACGAAACACGTCATTACGATGCAGTTTAGATTCTATTTAGTTACGTTGTATTTAGTGGAATCGATCTCCTGTTCGGAAAGATAACGTTTGTTTGTTTGTAGACTCTTATTGTACTAATATAAAAATACACGGAAAATAAAAATAAAAACAATAAAATATGACTCGACTTTTTCGGAGTTAATTGGGACGACACTCTATAGAGTTTGTTTGTAGAGAATTTTGCATTGAACGTGATATTTGATAGAAAAGCATGCCTACCTGTGGATAGTGGAAAAATAATTAAAATGTGACTTAAAATAAATTAGAGCTTTGATCAAAGCCGTAGATCCCAATCACCCCCTCCAAAATCTCAGTTCCCATATGTTTAATCTTCAAAAAATCCTCCTACTGGAACATAACACAACCCTTTACGAAATCGATATTTAGTTTTCTACTCTATTCATAGACTGAAAAATGTTTATAAATATTTTCCAGACCCTTAGTAGGGGACTCGACCAGACGACGGCTATTTTCCGCACCCTGGCACGCGCCCAGTGTAACTGTAACTAGCTAGACATACATACAGGGGCAACACAAATGCAGGCGTTAAATATATGTACCTATCCACATGTTGGAGGACATCTCGATGTGCGTCGAGAAAATTGATTTACCTACCTACCTACCTACTTATAACTATAGAAAAGAAATCCCCAGTAGCTAAGCAAATACTTTAATCGTGTTCAACACGTGAGATATAAAACGTGAAGGCGCACCACTTCATAGCTTGGACTGGGCGCTAATTTATCATGAGTATATACGAGTATAATTTACATCGTTGAGTGTCTAGTAACGATTAATTTGTTACCTAGAGTCGTTCCTATAATTTAGCAAAGCAGAAAATTATTTTTTACAACTAGGGAAATTGATATGTAATGTACCTACCTAGAACGGTGGAGAATGGTACTCCTAGCGGAACTGAATTCGGTCTCATTCGTCAAGTGCTATATTCCCTTGTACTTTTAGGAGTTTTATGCATCTAGGTAAAGCTGAATGTACTGCATCTAAATTAATTTAATTATTCCGCGGATTCCTCGTAATACCCAAAATAAATATGTCGGAATGCAGTAGGTCGGGTAACGGAGCGCATTGGTTGGCAGGAGTTGCCCCAGTGGGTTGATATTGGCCAGCGTTTGGTAAATGTAGGCGAATGTTGGTCAATGTTTGGCGTATGTTGGTCAATGTTTGGCGTATGTTTGCCAATGTTTGGCTCGCGTGGCTACTGACGTCGCTTGCCAAAGCGTGGGAGCGGACGCCGCGCTTCCGGCACGCGCGATCGTGGCACGGGAGTCAATGGATGTTATATGGTGTTATTATCTGTGATTTGAATTAGATAAAGGGTTGGTAATTATTATACTCCATATACATGTTTTTTTTATTTAACAAGGCATTGGCAACACAGGCCATCAGCCTAAACATTAAGCGATTTAAAACAGTTTTTAGTTTTTCAGCATCAAAATGTTGTGGTGTAGACACATTTTAACACTCCTCTAAGACGGGGCTAAGTAAGACATACGAGTATGTGTTGTAATTTTACCAAGACAAATTATAAATAACAATTGAACTGGATGAAACTGATAGTTTATAGAAACTTCCTTAAATTGCTTAAATTGTTTTGAGTCTAACGGCTAGGTTAGAAAGGGCAAATATAGATTAGTTACGCTAAAGAATACAGTACAAGTTGAATAGAAGTGTCAAATCATGCTACAACAACGACACAACCTTTGGAAGATAGCCCAAAGCAATAAAACGAATACATAATTTCAATAATAGGAAATGCTCTGACAAGATTTGATTTATCCATATCGGATTACCATACTAGATTGTTAATTACCGGCCCACACGGATCGGCCCCCGATCTTTAATCTTGGGGCGATAAAACCCGCAAGCATTACGCCTTATCGCCGCGTGAGTTCTCAGCTACCTAGGTGTGGGCGTATGGGTACAGGGATGTAGCAAAAAATGCAAAGCTCACAGGTGACAAATAAAAAGTCTATGAGTATCTGTGGTCGTATGTTTTAAGTCGTAGAATCCTTTTTACCTAAAAATAAAAGACTATGGATCGAACCTGGAACTCCTTCCTCAGGAGACAAATGCACTATAGGTATCACTTGCGCTAGTGCCGTTTAATTCAGTCATGAAAAATTTCATGAAAATTTTTAAGAGGTTGAGAGAATCTGGAGGTGTGGAGACCTTAGATGGGACTGCCGAGCTGACGTCGATTGATCTAACCTAGGTAGGTAATAGGTATTCATGAAGAGATGCGGTTAAAAAGAACTACGAGCTCTAAGTCAGCAACTGGAAGGAAATTGCACAGGAAAGGTAGCAATAGCGTCACTTTAAACGAAGGCCAAAATCCATTTCGAATCGCTGAGCTAGCGGAGTAAATAAGAGGGCCCTATTCTGTCTGATGACCATCCTAGGGTACGTCCCTGTACTGGCACGTGGGCGACTGGGTGCTGCAGAAGTGGCGTGGGCGCGTTCACACGCGAGCGGCGGCGCGTCGACGGCGGCGCGGGCGCGGCTAATCTCACGAACCGCAGCGACGATGTTTATCACCGCGTGATGAATCGCCGTCGGTAATAGCTTCCCGCGGAATACTAGGCGGTCACATGCGTTGTGTTTACGGCTCAGACAGGGCGACAGGTCGACGTGTAGTTATGTCTGTAGATCTGTGTGATGATTGCTTTGTTGTTTCGCTTCTATTTTGCATGTTATTAATAAGCTTGTACCTAAAACAGTAGGGACTCATGCGGAGTGCTGATTTATAAGATAAAAAGACAGACGTAATAGGTAGTTGAGCTGGGACCAATTGAAACACCCCTATAGTAGAGCCCGCCCTACAATCCTACAAATCTAAACAAAGAAAATAGTGATACCCTGCGAACCCTAAACTAATTTGTTCGCAGGTGATACGAGTATCTAAATAAAAGCTATATAATCTCGTTCAACCTAATCTAAAATTATGTCTAATTCTTAATTAAAACATACATCTAACAACATTATTTCTTTCGAATTTTATCCCAAATCCAACCAGACCAAATAATAATATAACGTGGGACTAGAGACTAATATAAATATGAACCTAAGTAATCTAAATAGAGATGAGACACACGTCGCGTCCAGACGGTCCTTGGAGCGTGGTGGCGGAGCCGCGTCACGTTCCCACGACAATTAGCCCACGCGCCCACGCGCCGCCCACGCCCGCCCGCCGCCGCCTCGCCCGCTGCCGCTTGACTCAGACAAATGCGGTAGATAAAGCAAGGAGGACCTGCCCTTGTCCTTACGTTTTTATGACCACCTGTGTAGGCGTAATGGGTGGAGCTTACTCTAATTGTTCTATGGAATTGCTGGTTATGATCCATTAACCCATCTTTTAATTCGATATACCTGTGCATCGAACCTTGAACCGTTTTGCTTTGCACACGGGTGGCACTACTCACTGGTTATAAAAACTATGGTGTGTGTGAAGTATGGAGTCACAGTTAACATACAAACGGATGCGGATGGCTAGAGACAGAGAACGATGGCGTGATCATGGTCAGTAGTGGTAACACTCAACAATACGACTACGCGGTCTGAAATATAGAAAATTCAAAGCCTCAACTTCGTGTAGTAATCTAGTAACCTGACAAAATGTTAATCTGACCTAGTGCGAAAATGTCGTAACTGTCCTAAATCTTTAGGCTTTTGTTAGACCTTCCATATTTTTTCTGGATACAACACTGAACTACTTTTCTGAAGGTAATGACTAATGTGCAGGGCCGTCTGAGGAGGAAGCACTCTTACTTATTTCTGCCGCAAAACAGCATGCTTTTTATTGCTGTGTTCCGGTTTAAGGGCAAGAGAGCCAACCTAATTGCCAGCACATGAGGTACTCCACATAAGTTCACATGGTTGCAGCGCATCGAAAACCCTCTGCAATATTTTATTGATCACTTAGCGCCGTGTGCTTTCCTTCAATATTACAAAGAAAAACTAAAGTTTGTAGATGCTCTGTGAATCAGCGCCACGCCACAGGTCTGCGCCGGGCGTCTGGTCATCCACGGAGAACTGCCAAATATTCTACTCGTATATAATAATAACTGCGTCGTCATTAGTTCATCGAGTGATTGAGAGCCGCTTTTATGTTGTATCGTCTACGTCTGCTGGGAAAATAGAATAAAAAAAACTAATTAATAACTCCGTGCTCAACGACTCCCAATTTCCACGGATTTAGAACCGAAATTGATGTAATACATTTAGATGTTTCGCAAAAATAATGTGTAGCCTTGGTCTGAGGTTCATATTACATAGGAATTTTGGAGTAAGTTAGGTACTATACCACGTTGTCCATTCACAGGTAACAAAGTATGGGACTCTGGTCGCAGACGTAGAACACACTAAATTATAGCTGATTTTTTTATCGTATGAGGAGAGCAGGCGAGCAAACGGGCCTCTTAATGGTAAGTGGTCACCATCGCCCACGATCTCACCTAACTATAAAGGGTTGTTGATGCACTGCTAACCTTGAGAACTTATATGGAGTACCTGCAATGCAAGCAATGCTGTTTCGCAACCATTGCTGCTTTGCGGTGACTGAATGAGAAAAGCGGAAGAACGAATGAAGTGGCGCATCTTGACAGGCTGTTAGATCTACCTAATTGGAAAGACAAAGGCTGCAAAACTCCGCTGGCTTGGATACGTGTAAAGAATGGGGGAGGATCGGGCTGCGAGGAGAACATACATTGGGCAGCCGAGCGGACGTCGTCGTCGCCCGGTATCGCTGAAGAGAACGCGGTGGAGAAGGACCTTCGCGAAGTTAGCAACTTCGCAGGATAATGCGCAGGACAGGGAGAAATGGCGCCACTTGGTTGCGGAGGCCAAGATTCACTTAGGGTCGCTGAGTTTCTATTGTATAATATCTATTGTATGTTACCTATGTTCACAAATAAATAATTTGTATGAATGGAATCAAACTTAAATACTAAAAAAAGAACACATCGTCTAGGTTCAGAGCAGCATGGCCCAGGGTGCCGGCTAATGCAGCCGGCACAGCCTCGTCCGTTTTTTCCCAAGGCTTAATCTTAGCGAGGTACGCTCAAGAAGAACACATCGTCTAGGTTCAGAGCAGCATCGCCCCAGGATGCTGCCTGCATTGCCTCGATCGTTTTTTACTAAGACTTAACCTTAGCGAGGTACGCTCCAGTCCTGGGGTACCTATTGCAATATTACCGAGCTCACGACAAAGCGTGACACCTCAATTGGCGACAACTCGCTAAGAAGCCCCAGCGTGGCGCCACAATCATCTCTATTTAACACCTTCGCCATGCCCCATGCCCATGCATGACTTATTGTCACAGTTAATGGACTTCACCTATTTTACTGTGATAATTATAAAATTCAATACGGGTAAATGTCAAGTAACTCTAGGTTTAGATATTTGCATTTAATGTTAGCTATTGACATTATGATCTAAGGACGATCTACAAGTAGGTACAGTCGACAACAAGCTATAGTATATGATTTGTCAAATACCTTCGATTAAATCGCAAACTTATGCCTGCGCAATATGATACATTTTAGATTCTCAAATTTTGACGTTTTGGGTAGGTTGACCTGAGGTCGACAGTACAGTGAAAAAGTAGCTGAGTGTGAAAATAAAAAAAGAGACATATTAATAATTAGAGTAGTGTATACATTACACAGGATAAGTCAAGTTCAACTTATGGTAACTTATAATTTTTCGAGCCTTTAATTTTTACCCGACTTTCCCTGCAGGACGTCAAGGAGGGTAATGTTTTTTTTTCTAATTTATTTACCTATAGTTTACTTCAAACTGTAAATTACAATGTAAGGAAATCTGCAAGCCTAGGAAAATATGAAAAAGCTCTATAATCCACCAGCCATGGTGGTGCGTGATGAATCATAGCAGAGTCCATTCCTGCGGGTAATTCTCTATGAATAGTGCTGCAATAAATGACGTAAATAGACTATAGAAGACTTCTTTTTTAGAAAAATGTATAGGTATACGAAATGTGAATAAACATAAACAATAGACGATTTTTTATTTTATTTTGTCCTACAAAGTAATTAATTTTCTTGAAATTTCGGCTACAAAACATAAAATACCTATTTAAAATGTGGAAGTAATGTTTATAAACTGTTAAAATACGATTTAAAAAAATATTTGTCCCCCAACCCAATAATAATGACTTTTGTATGGAAAAACCGTAAAATCGTAACTTGGAACCCTTATCAATTAAATTTAAGTATTTTTTATTGACAAATTATTCCAATAACATTATATAATATAAACAGTAACTTAATAAACAGTTGCTTCAGTTACCGATAATTTAATTTTCAACAAATCAAAATCGGTTAGGGTGTCGTCAGTGCTCCCTTGCACTGAAAACACAAAGTTTATGAAACTGAAAATTCGCACATACTTTTTTTGTGATCCAAGTTTATTTGCGACTCCCTAACGACACTGCTGACCAATAAATCATGAATTAAGAAAAAAATAATTAAAACTCACCCTCCTATTATCGCCAGGCTGTTTCTTCTGCTCCTGCGCCATGTTCACAGGGTTGGCGGCCTGAGGGCCAGCTACGCCCGTCACCATAATGTTTGTCACTGCACTTGGAGAACAGTCACTGCATTACAATACACGAATAGCTCTGACGTATCGCGCGTGCGCGTGAAACCGACACACGTCTTTCACCGAGGGCCGTTGTCGCGCGACTGACACGAGGCAGCAGGCAGGCAGAGGCGGAGCGCCGCGCCGGGACGCGACACGAGAGAGGCGCAAGGCAAGGCTGCTGCGGGCACGCGACGGGCTCGAAGCGGCGCGCCGGCGGAGGCAGCCTTTCGCGTGCCTCTGTGTAGTAGCCACGCTATACAGTTCCAGGGGATAAGGGATATACCACGACCTGACACTCTATACGGCATAGTAAACTTACAAATATAGGTGGAGGAGCTAGGCTGGCTGACAGACTCTACAGTCAGGGAATCAGGGTATTTGTTTACTAGAGTCACAATCTAAGTTGGAAATTAAACTTCTTAAGTCTAAAAATCAACAGTGGCACTCTGCATAATCCTGAATTGTGCAGAGTGCGGCATACAATATGTAAGACGCTCACGATCAAGTACTCGTATTAGGTCAGCTATCGTTATTTATAAACACCAACCAACTAAACTAGATATATATTCTCGAGGTGGGCAAATGTGTGAGAAGAAACCTGAGTAACTACCCTACAAAAAAGTGGTTGGTGTGAGACTAACTAAAATGAGACAGAAACAGCTCGATACAAAAGACCGGTCAGTCCACCCACGTCGCTGGCCCCCAGATATACTCGTACAACAAAATATCGACTCTTAGGCAGGCGAAAACCTACAACGGTTTTTTCATTTCATTAAAGAAGTGGTTGATCCAGAGGAGCTTCTATTCCGTGAAAGAGTTACTGGAAGAATTTATTGTCAATCAACATTTATGTTGTAAATTGTAATGTGGCTATACTTATTATATTATAAGTAGAAATTAAGTAAAAAATGGATATGACAGAATCTAATTTGTTATACTTATTGTTTTGTTTATAATTTAATAATTTTAATTTTGTCTATGTAATAATTAATTGTATTCAATAATTATGAAATCTATTTACAACTTGAATTTTGACAATTTATATTCAATAAATATTAATAATAATTTTTATTTTTATTAATACTAATAAATAATATGAATATATCACTGATGCACTACCGACCGACCGACCTAGAGTAGGGGACTTTTCAAAGTTTGACCCTATCGGAACATAGGACGTTTATGGCTCCCTAATTATAGGAAGCGGGTCGACAAAGTCCACATGGCCATATCAGCATCGTTCAGTTGTTTGGAGGAAGGACGTTCGCGCGCCCTCTCAGTCGGCGAGCCTTAATTAGGCCATGATCACACCTAACTCATGTGAAGTACAGTCTGAAAAATCTGAGGAAACCAAGCATATGTAGTCACCCTACCCCCGCATTATTATTATTCAAATGGCCGCTGACATCAGTCGCGACGCCGCAGCTCTAATGTATTGACACTGCGCATAAATTTGCCCGCGTCTGCCGCCCAGACATCAAAGACGCCCGACGCAGCCTCCGGCGGGTTATTCAGGCTCTAACAATGTTTTCTCTAACAATTTTCGGTATACTTATCAATGTTGTGGTAATAAATAACTTACTTGTAGAGTAAATGCTTGCTTGGAGCCTATAGTTGCTTAGCTGAGCGAGCTTTGTTGAAATTACAATTTTGTATTTTGTTTCGAAGAAGAAGAGAAAACCCGCGCTTAGTATCTGGTTAACCCCTAGTTGTATCATAAAATCGGAATTGATGTAAATACTAAAGAACAGAATTATGTGAGCATGCGAAATAACGCCATTAAACTTATTTGAAAATTTCTAAAGTACATTATAGCTACCATCAACCCACCCGTCAACTGACATGATATCTCACACTAAGGTGTTAATAGAATGATAAAGATCATAAAAATAACAAAATTCCTTGTACAGAATAGGCCTGGTTCTTAGCATAGCATATTATTATGCAAAGGTCTGACAGCCCACCCGCTCGACTGTTCCTGACACCGCCATAGGTCTTTATTCAAATGCTTCCCTTTATTCTACACGTCGACTTCCACTGTAACTAATTAGTTGATCGACGTAACAATATCTATCCTATACATGTATGTAATGCATACTTACACAAGGAAGAGAAGGTACTCGTATATATACCGTCATTCGTTACTAGGTATAACATTAAAAGTCTATTTATATTATATTTTAAATATTCCTCCGTATACCTAACACCCATGCCCCTTAGGTATAAGTTATTGCTTAAAGGTAAAACAAAATCTGCTAAATCAGTTTATCATTATATCATTATCATTTTGTATGGTTTTTAACTGAACATGGCAAAAACTAGCGGTAAAACTCCGTAAAGTTCCCAGATAAATCGCTAACATAGAAAAACGGATTTCTTAGAAAGTGTATACCTAACTGTCAATGTTTGTTATTAAAAAATATTACTGCTACAAAATTAACGGTCCCAATATTTTTTACACAAAATATGTCCCTTGTCGTCGCCTCTGAAGCAAAAACCTGCAAACAATGGATTTGCTCTATTTAGTTAATTTTTATGAGCTAAAAATGGAGCAGATCCATTGAAATCAAATTTTGTGGAAAAAATGGTAACATTTTTTTATTTTACGTCTACTTTTATTATCGTCTCGTGCTCGTGGATCCGAAAATACCACAGTAGACCGTTATGTTATTGAAGAAACTATTATTGTTGTAACAAATTAAAGTAACTGTGTTTTCATTGTCGAGGTAGGTGCCGATTGTGAAATAATTAGGTACCTACTTCCATGAAATAAGAAGTAGATCAATAAAGCTGCTATCGCCCATTGTCCAAGTCAGCAACTGTCAGGAGATCGCGCAGGAAATTGAGCAATATTGACGTCTCTTGGTAGAGGAACCAAGATCCATTTCGGGTCGCTGGCTGGTGTAAAGCTATGATTACACGACATAAAGACATATCGCCGGTCTTAATATTGTCTCCGAATCCGAAACATTACGACAGACACGACGATTGTTTATATAATTGTATTCATAATTATTGTTAGATTTTTTTTCAAAAGATGTGCTGCTGTAAGTTTCTTGCGCCGCTTCTTTCCTTTCAGCTATAGCACCTTACAAAGCGGTGGTAGAGGAAAAAAAATGACGTTGTAAAAATGTACTATAAGATTCCTTAAAATGATCACGACCCTCAGCAATGAGGAATACGACTTAGTAGAAGTCTATTTATTGTCAGACTAGGGTACTTTCTTACAATAAAAAAATGATTTTGATTTTAAAAATTATTTCACTGGTCTACAATTTATATTCTAAGCTACATGATGCTGAAATAATGTTTAGATTAAAGCTAGTAGTTTTGAGAAAATCTCAGTCTTATATGCCGCCCCTTGCCTGCCCCCGCTGGCGATTGTACAAATCATTCATACCAAAATGTTCCTAATCCGGTTTTCGCTGCAGCAAAGGTTAGAATACATTGCCATGGAGACGAAGCCGCAGGCATCCACTTATTAAATACAATTTAGTCCGCGAACATAACGTGCCCTGCATAAATTACACTTAGGTATTCTACATTTAGGTAGTTATTCTTTGAAACACTTTGAAAAGCGTTCTTCAATAATGACGTTCGACTTTCGTTATTATTTCGGACGAGTCGTAATTAGTTTCGGCCTACAGGTAACAACATTCTCCATACAAACACTGTGTAAAAAAATATTATAGTATGTATGGACGCAGGTGCTAGTACTCGTAACATGTCATAAACGTATTCATAAATCAATTTTCTGTCACAAATCACAACATGACTTCTAGATCTCTTTCAATAGTAAGATTCTTTTTTTCTTCAACCAGCGTGCTTCTGTTTCTTCAACATTAATTTCATATATTTATGCATTCCGTGGCATCTCTACGTAAGGGTTTAAAATGTAAATTTTCTTACGAACTCGCGATTCTTTTCTTTAATCATGATTCGATCAGTAAATATAGAGGTTGGTGTTATAGTTGCCATCCCTAATCAGTAAAAAAAAACCGCTTTGTGGAACTACACCGCCGGTTTTTATCTGTTTGTTCACAGCTCCCGCATTTCGGGGAAGGATTGAAGGGTTTGAAAACAAACTAACTCAATTGTTGCGGAGTTGTGGACGAACGCAAGTTTTATTGCTACCGAAACCAACGACGTTTTGGTAGTTTGGGACAGCCAAATAATGGGCTTTCTAAAGAAATTCTTGTTATTTCACTGGATGGTGGTGCCATGTGACGAATCCTTGGGGTGTAGGGATATAGAGTCAATGATGCGTCTTGCTCTACCGAAGATTAAGAAGTGAGACAAGACTAGTACAAATAATTTGTAGGTAAGTATTTTTTGCATGTATTGTATTAATGATTGTCAGTCCTTCCCTACCGCTAGTTGTTACGAGGTGAGGTCCAAAGTTTCTGGCCAGACATATTTCTAGATGTCCAAAAAAAACAAATTATACGTCATTGTAATTGTCACTTATCCTACTAATTCGTGTATCATTTTTATACTGGGCTGGAAATGCTAATTAAACGATCCGAAAAGTGTTGAACAAGATGGAGACTATATTGAAAAATTATAATAGTTTCATGACCTTGAGTGTCCTTTTACTTTGTCAGACCGGAAACTTTCGGACCTCACCTCGTACCAATACCTAATGTACTACACTAAATAAAAGGCAAACGAAAGTTACTTACTATGTAATGTAGTAATAGTTATAGCTGGGCAGATTGTTGAAAAACCATGCATTGCGAGCAAAGAATGAGAAAATTAGCACACGTATTTAGGACACCCAAAAGATCATTTTCAAGATTAAAGCCCACGCAGATCACCGCTCTTCTGCGCTCCATTAAAAAGTTTATAATGACATCGTTACACCTACCAGGGCGTATTTGTTGTCGATTTCATATAAATAAAGGATGACTAATTCAATTTTGAAACAATATTTTCACTATTCCATTGAAGAAATTCAAGAAAATTAAAAAGTTTAAACTTGACAACAAAAATGTCGATCTGTTATCGTCGCGTCGATAACGATAAAAGTAATGCAAATATAGTTACATAATAAATACTTATTCTAGATTTTTAGCCACATTATTCTAGATTTTAAAAATATAAACTTTTAATACCATTATTTCACAATAAGTATCTACGTCAAAAAAATTTTTTGTGCCGGATGGTAAGTGGAATTTGCAGAATTTAATACTTACTTATTTTATCTGTAGAAACTCAAATCTTTCTTTTCTTGTATAAACTTCTGTTCTCCATGGAGGAGCCATGGATACGAGATTTGTAATTACAGTGTTACGAACATACGCAGTACCGAGTATCGACCAAGAATTAACTTACACAAAATAATAACATTTGTAAACAACTAATTTAACAAAAGGATATCTAATGACTCCAACCAACGTCGTAACAGTTATTCCTTTGACGCAACCGTACAGCACAATAATAAAATAAACTTTTACTAAATGACGCGATGGGCGTCGGCCATGGGGTTTATTGCAGGGAACAGAAAAACAGGCCCATATAGCACCCATGGGGTAGCCATAAACAGCCATAAACACATCGGCCGTTACGTTTTGTTTAGTGGTAAGTAGACTGTTCGCGTAACGCCTTTGGCGGCTCGTAAATATTTGGATTCCGTCAAAACAAAAAATATTAAATATCGACCGAAGTTTTTTGAAGCAGTGCTATTTCAACTATATGAATAATAACATTCGTCATTCATACAACACTATAGGTAGGTACCAACGAAGTTCTAAGTATCTACTAGTACTTAGTACTAATTAGGATTTATAGGAATGCAATTATCTTTTTCTTTCAAGACGAAGTTCGACTCTACATACACATTTTTATGTAACGTTACGAAATACCGCTTAACTTCGATTAAAATAATCTAAGACCGCGAAAGTATCCTCTGTCCCACTAAAATGACATAGGATAGCATTCGCTGGCTCCAAAATCCACTACGGAACCCTCGACTATCCTGTCAAGATTTATCATCAATTTTTTCGTAGACCGTTCCTCCTTCGCAGTAAAACATCGGGTTGAGTTTGAAGCCGAAGGACAATGCCAACCGGATTGTTGCCAAACACGCGCCCTCGGCGAAATGCTAAAATACTTCTGCAATAACCCTGCCATTGTCGAGCTCCTCTCTTATCTTTTACGACGTTACAGAAAGGTTTGAATGCTCGAGAACTATTTAAACAGTTTACGATTTGAGAAATATGAAAAAGTTCGTTTTACAACTTTACTTATAATTTACAACAAACAAGGTTTTTGTTTTTGCAGCCCAGCCATGATACGCCTCCATTATTTTTAGTACGTCAGTATATTTAGTACCCTGTGATTTTTAGGAACATGTCAGGTTATACAATCGTCCTAACTTTGTACCTACATGATCATCAGTCATCTCATCACCCAAGAACGTGGCACCTGCCGTTTTTTCCATGCACCTTAGGTAATTGCCCGAAAATCGGCGAGTGCCATAAACATAATTATACGTCGACAACACCTCGTTATGGAAATGCTGCCTTCTGCCGTCTCAAAACCTCTCGGGGGCGAAAACAAATATTAGTATTGACGCGCGGTCGTTCACACGTGGCCATAAAGGGTCATCCATAAGCCTTTCACTTTCAATTATTTGTTCCATGGTCATTGCTACTGCAAAATCCTTAAATACTTCGTCTTAGCATTTGTGGTGACTGTCGGTTTTTCCTAGTTATACTTCTTTTTATTTTCTCAATCTTGTCTGAAATTGATCCATCGAACGAATATGTTTTGAGAAATTGTAAGAATTTACAAGACAGGAAGGCGATTCTCGCAGGTGGAATGTCGAATTCAACATTAGAGTCCTATCTCATTCGCTCACATTACATGTGAGCGTGACAAGAGGTTCGTAGCGCTCGACTTTTGTACGTCGAACTCTGCAAGAATTGGCTTCCTGATATTGATCTGATTTTGTCTGATACCTATATATAGTGTTCAATAATTGATACGATACTCTACTCTCATATAGATCATAGAAATATACATGCGCGTAATACGGCACATTGGGCTATTGGCGTGGATTCCAGGCTTGCCGCCAAGTCAAAAGTATATAGTAATACTAAACCAAACTGTCACGCTCACCTCATATGCTAGGTTGTGTAAGAGGGTGACGTTGCGTTCAGCGAGTGAACCCCAGAATCAATGCCATTTTATCTTAATCTCTTTCACTTTTCAATACCCTGACCAGGAACTAAAAAACCCTCATGATATTGCGGAATTAAATGGTACTATTTTTTTCACAGCGAACTCCATAACGCAGATTATAAAACTACCAATGGCGCCCTCTTGAAAGGGTTTTTTAGTTCCTGGTCAAGGTATACGTAGTTTATAGAGAGTTCCTCTATACCTGGCTGGACCGCAGGCAAACGCGATGCGACGCCTTCGGTGTAAAGATTGGTGCTGAATTCGGCCGCACCCTTATTTCGCCCGCAAGTTATAATTTTCTCACGAGATGCGAGAACTTAGGGTCGACAAAAAATCAGTCATTATTTTAACACGGGCCCTTCAGCTTTTTAAATATTTAAAAAGCAAGCGGGACGGAAATTAAAGCGCAGACAACTTTCATGTAAAATTTATTTTTTGTTACTACAAAAATAAGTATATGTATTTGATTACTTAAGTAATGTTACATTTACATAACTACTTGATATCTTCGACATTTTGTCAATAAGTCGATATAATCACAGCGAAATAAACTTTACGATTCATGCTTACTTACATTAATAGATATGAACCGAATAGTGAGCCAAAAATAAGGAATTTCAATACATTAATTAGATTATAATCAGAGTATAATAATTCAAAAACTGAAAAAGAAATAACTGTTGAACAGTAAGTACCTACCTACACAAGAGATTCGTAGAAAATATGTAAATAATAGTTAGATATAGTAAAAAATCTGAAAATCGTAATAAAAACTCTTCCTATAGTACATTCGGTCTGAAGTAGGTAAGTATTATTTATTAATTAACAATAAATGATATAACATTGCTTTGAGCACAAATTGAACAATGTAAAATAAAGAAAAACTTTGTAATAAAATATTGTTTACATCTGAAAACAATTTATCACACGGCGAATACTGATTTGAACTTTGAACTCACTGAAATAAAGCATGTTAGCGTAAACTAAAATTAAACTATTAATTACTACTGGAATGGTTACAATTTCCATATACCAGTAATACCAGAAAGTGGCCCGCCGATTTTATAAGGAAAAACCTGCGAGAACCTTATCTTATCTAATGATAGGGGGCCGGGAATAACCCCAGCGGCACTTCGACCCTTGTGGATCTTACCCCATTTACACACTGGTCATCTCAGTGTGCAGGTTTCTTCACGATGTTTTCCTTCACCGTTAGAGCAGTCGGTAAATGTACGTAAGTCTTCGAAAAATACGAAAAACTCATTGGTACATGGCACTGCACGGTTTCGAACCCGGACCTCCCGCATGGCAGTCCGGTGTCCTATCCACTGTGCCACCGACGCTCTAAAACGGGAAATCTTACTATCTCCCGATATTGTCGGTTCCGTAATACACCCCTGCCTTCTGTGCAAGAGAATCCTGGTTCGATTCCTGATCGACTAAATGCTTGCTTACAGTTTTTTTTTGTTCTTTCCACGGGCGTTATAATATAGAGGGAAGGGGTTTGGGTCCGGAACCCCGTAGGCAACCTCTGTTAAGGCGCAGTTACATATAGTCGTTGACCGCTGCGACGACCGACCTGCGGTGGACGACCTACGGTCACCGACCTCCGTTGTTTACACTTGGTTGTTGGCCGGAGTCGGCCAACGTCATTCGCTCTATGACAAGTGACACTTTGACGTTCAACGAATGCAGTCGACGACTGGTAATTCACATGCTGTGACCGCCCAGACCGTCGGGCGATGACCAGGTGTAACCGCACATTTACGGCATTAAATGGAGTGAGAACCCCAAAGGCTGCGCCGCAGTAGCTCCTTAACGAGCCCCGAGTCGAAATATTTCGACTGGAAATTATAAATGGACACATCGCAACTCCATGATGTATAAAACTCTAATTTGAAGGTAAAACAGTAATTCCGTTAAAATAAAACATTGTTTAGTTAGACATAGGTACGTATTGCTGGCATTTTAGGAACCATGAACTTCAATAACTACGATCATAACTTCCTAATCATATCGTAAGTTTATGTTTAAAATCACAGTTATCGACAATAAAATACTTCGAGTCGAAATTTCAATAAAAAGAAAATTATAATTTTTATCTGAATATCTTTGGCTAATGGAAATGTTAGCTGCAATAACAGAATATAATTATCTATTGTTACAAAAAGCACATCTTAAAATTTTCTTAAAAATATTTGAAATGTCGTCTTAATAAAATAATAGAGTATGTACCTATCTATTAGGGATGTTACGGAGCTTCGAATCCGACTCCGAAAGACCGGAACTTCCGATTGATTTTACAGTTCCGAGTCCGACTTCGGCTCCGTTAATTTTGATTATATACTGGAGATTTGTGAGCAAACATATTCAAATATCAATATTTATTTAAATAGTGTAGGATTACATAAATGAACATGTTATATTGCCGCAAACGTCATTATAAAAAGTATTGGCCAGTACAGCTATAACAATTAAAACGGTTTAAAACATCTCTCTTCTGAATATCTCTCTTCTACCTCCGCCTCCGGTTCCAAATCCAGTTCCGACTCCGATAAATCAAATTTAAAACCTTCGGTTTCGACTCCGGTTCCGGTAAAACCACCTCCGTAACATCCTTACTATCTATCGTAAAAATTTTGCTATTAAACAAATAATTGATTCAGCGATTTTATCCTGTTATTTTTATTAGCTATTATGAGTGATGAACTGATGACATTACAAAATTCGCAACAAGCCAATAAAAGACAAAACAATATCGCATATTACTCAGTATTTTGCTGTATTTACAAAAATAATAAAATATCCCTGACACAGTTGAAGTTTCAGATCAATTACCTAAAGAGGTTTTAGATAATTGTTCTAAGTTTGAAGCAGAAACTGTTTGTCAGATATTTTGATAAGAATCCGCGAAACGGTCAATTTCAATTGACAATTAAAGAGAGATGGCGCAATACAAAGTAGCAAGAGGCGCTTAGAACCTTCTCCCTTTATTGTATTGCGCCATCCTCTTTTTGCGAAATGATCGTCTCCGAGGTCCATTAGATTCACGAGTAAATAAATAGCACCAATCAATGCATGAAATTAAACTCTATCCTGTTCAAAAAACTATTGCAAATAAAATAAAGTTGGGGCGAGACACTTTTTCTGCCATTTTATGATCAGTAACTTGATATATCTGTTGTATAAAAATATTGATTTCATACCGAGTTAAAAAAAAACATGTATGAAACTGAAAAAGACATGATCAATGGTCACTTGCCGAGTGACTTAAGTATCGATAGAATAAGTGTAGATTAAGTAGCATGCTATACACACATGCTAGTTAGTAGCATTTGCTCGAAACTAGCACGAAAGCATGCTAGTATTGAGCATGCGTGTCAGTACCATAACTTCAAGATGACGCAAAAGTCTTGCTCGACTTGAAAATCGAGGAACTGGACAAATAGGACATAAAACGCAAAGCGTTGCGTAGATGGAGCCACTACCATTTTGGTAGACAGAAAAGCAAAACGAAACGCAATTTTTGAAGATACCACAAATTTCTCGTTGTTTTCTTGATGAAAATTGTAATGATATCATGGCATCATATGGCCATTTCAAAATAGCAGACCTAAAAATCTGTTAAAACAGCGTGGCGCGAGTCTGAAGGAATTTGTTGGAAAGGTATCTACGAGTATACGGCAAAGAAAGACGAACCGCACACTTGCGACAAGAGAGACCTAGGTCTTCAGAACAGCCTGCCGGTGTCTGTATTTCCCGAAACCTACAACCTTGGGATCTTCAAGGCCAGAGTGAATTGGCATTTACTGGACCCGCATGCTCAATCGTCGACCTCATCGTCGCTTACCATCAGGCGAGATCGAGGTCAAATGCGGGTTTAGAATCGATAAAACGAGTTTATCCGTTGCCGGGGTGATGCGATAGTCTTTACAAGGATTTTCAATTACTTATTTATAATTGGGTATACGAGTTTTACTCACTTCATAATAATAATTATCGCGGAGGTTGCTCCGACGTTTCAGTCTACTCAGGAGACATTTCTCAAGGAGCATGAAGTGTGCGTTTTGCGTTTTGCGTATTTCAATAAGTTATTCAGTACAGTGATCACAAGTACTTTGCTACTTGTATAAAATAATCCGTAGCTTCCGTGCTTTCAGCAGACCTATACTGGTGGTATAACATGCATTTTTCCTGGGTAGGTATAGCTTTTTACCTATTTCTGCCGCAAAGCAGCAATGCCTTAATTAGAGAACCAGCGTCCAGCGTAATTACGCAGCGCTGTCGTATGGCCGGAGTGAAAAACATTTTAAAAATCAGCAATAGAGTATTGAACAGAGGCACAGGAAGTAAAAATATTTTGTTCTTATGAGGCGAGTGTACGTTTCAGGACATCGCCATATGGGTCTCATAGATTACGTTATCTTGCCGTAACGTCAAAATTTAATAGGTAGGGGAGTAAACGATATACTAGTTTTCTTATATACCTATTATTTTTAGTACCCTTTATTTATTTGTAACTCCAAAATAATTGACTTTTTTTATTCCAAAGATGAATATTCTGTAATAGAATATGTTTCTAAACCACAGCATTATAAAACTTTTATTTAAGGGTAAGTTCCAAAACCATTTTCGCTTTGACGGGTAATAATTGCAGTTCTTTTGAAACGGCAATTTTTACCCGACAAATAGCACTCATTGCCCAAAGCGGTTTTCAACTGTCAGACATTGAATACCCTTTGACGGGTAATTATTAACTGCCTTTGGAACGCTTCCTAATAAAACTATAGTTATACAAATGGTATACCTATAGTTTTTAACCCATATTTATATATTTAGAAGGTAATAAACCCTTCTTACGGAATCGTGACGTCACGGCTACAAGATAAAGGAGACTACTCATAAGTCAGTTACAGCAGCAGCCATTGCGTGCGCGGTGCGGTGCGATCATTATGACTCGTTGAACAGGAGGCTCTCGACTGGCGCCGGCGCAGTCATGTCGTCATCGTCGGGCCGCGACCAGTCCTGCATAAAAGAAATCATTTTTGATGTTTTTGTTTATTTATATATCTTTATCACCCATAAAAAGTTACAAAACATGTACACACTCCCCACCACAGCGCCCACGACACAGGATTACCTAGAGTGGGTGCTAACCGTAGGCTCGGTATTAGAAAATATGGATGTTTTTTTATATTTTATTTTTATTGTAGTATTCATTTTACTGTACCTTCCATTGTATATTTGCATACAGTGTTGTCGTGAAATAATATCCCACAAAACCAATTGGTTTAGCTGTGGGAATGTTGATCGCTATTATCACGAATATAAGAAATACCTAGCGTGATCAGCTGGCCACCCGTCCCGATCGACCGCTAGCCAACACGAAGCGAAGCACAAAACTGGTTCCGTGAAAACATCTTATAACTCGTGAAGTATGCGAGCCGGTTCGGGCATGGAGTGTCACACTTTTATTAAATAGCTAATAACTTCGTTAATTTTAAACATATGTGAAAACAAATGTTATGGTTATTTTAATACTTATAAATTAAATTCTTTTTATACTATTTTTGCACAAGATAACTCGTAAGTCTCGGAACCTTAATCTATCGTAGAAGGATTAATTTGTCTCGAAGCTGACTCTTTATTGAGCAATTAAAATTAACTTGAAAATCAATCAAGCTTTCATAAGTAACTTAATATTCAATTAACAGCTTAACTTTTGCTATGAGTGCCGTTGTCCTTTGCCTAGTTAGGAAAACAAATAGTATAGTTGAAAACATCGATAAACAAAGCTCATGTTGGAGTCAAATGTATTTAGCTAAAATAACTAAGAGAGATGAGGAAGGATGTCAAAGTTAGCCAATTTTTCGCTATGCCCGCGATACTTTGAGGTCTTATATCTCAATGACTAGACATGTCAGCGAAGATGTTTTCACACATAAAGTTAGCGGCACAGCGTCTCTGTGCCTCTTTTTTTTTTAAATAATTAAGCTGAGTTAAAATTATGCAATTTTTATTTAATAAGCAACTGCTTATTAAGTATGCGCCCTGAAATAAATTAAAAGTGGTTGAAAAATTTATTGCGAGGATTTGAACCTGCGACCTTGCTGTTTCGTGGCAGTGCTCTAACCAACTCAGCTACTGTGGCTCACCCTGCCGGTAAAAGGCAAAGGCCACCTGATTATCAGTTGTCATATAACATAGTGGTGAGGATACGGGACTCCCATACAGAAATTCCGGGTTCAATTCCAGGCAAGTAAGAGATTTCGGTTATTTCGAAGATTTACATACATTTACTGACTACTCTAACGCTGAAGGCAAAGGTCATGAGGAAACCTGCATATACGAGGAAAAAACGCGTGTGAAATCCACTAATCTGCACTGGGCCCGCACGGTGGATCATGGCCCGTACCCCCGTGTGCATGGGGAGGTCTGAGCCCCAACAGTAGGGACGTTAATGGGCTGATGATGACGACGAAAGGCTCACCTGCTCATCAGTACTGGCGAAGAATAAGTAGAAGAGATTGGCGCCGAGGTCGATAGCCGCTGCTAAATAGAATACTTCGCGCCATTCGCCCAAGGTTTGCTGAAACAATACATTGTGTTGATAACCATATATATATATTTTTAAACCGCTGCGTGAGGCGGTCGTACGCGGCGATTGGATATCTATTGCTTGTTATGAAGTTAAAACGTCAGCAAAAGAACACGATGACCAGTCATGTACAGTCTGTAGACTGTACATACTTCGATTAAATCTCAACCTTATGCCTCCGCTTTCAGTTTCTCAAATTTTGACGTTTTGGGTAGATTGACCTGTGGTCGACTGTACACCTATATCGACACGTCCGCGCGCACGGAGCCCGCTTAACGTACAATTGATGGTCCTTTTTTAAAGCCTTTAGCACACTGCAGATATTTTGAAACGGAAGCGAACCGAAACCATAGAAATCTAGCGTACTGAAAAATAGTAAAGTAAAAGTAAAATACACTTTATTGCACAAATATAAAACAACAAACATGATGAGATAGAAAAGGAAATAGTGACGTACAATTTAGGCGGCCTTATCGCTAAGAGCGATCTCTTCCAGGCAACCTTCGGGCAGAGGAAATGATATCGAGAAAGAGGTAGTAGGTGTGCAAGGTTTATGGAAAACGTTATATAAGAGAATTTTATTTACAATAATAACATGTGTAATACTAAGTACATAAAATAAATAGGCTGATATATATAATAGATGTGTGGATGGAGAATACTAACGCTGTATCGGTTAGGGAATAATCTGTTGTAGAAGTTGATCAGGCCTAGATGCCTTTTGCGTCTGTTTATCGTATTCTCCGAGGCAAGGAAGGACTCCGAAGAAAATGTGATAATGGTCACCCATCCTTGTTCTGACTGCGCCCAATGTTACTTAACTTGCATGATCAATTTCTATTCATGCTCACACCTAGGCTAGAAACCAATGTGGCTTAAGATATGCGCGTAGCAATTCATATTTCTTTAGCATTTAACAATTCTGGTGGTTGAAAATGTTTTCATGAGCAGGATTTGAACCTGTGATCTTGTGAGCCGGCAGGATGGACCGCGATAATTCAGTTGGTGAGAACACTGCCACAGAACGGCAAGGTCACAGGTTTAAATCCTGCTCTCGAAAAAAGGGTTCAAAGAACTTCAAAATGGCGGCCAAGCATAAATACTTTATAAATCGATTGTTTATATCAAAAGTGTCACGTTTCCAAGATTTAAGCTATTAAATTTGTGCTGGTCTTAGAACTTTACAACTTTGATGACTTATATCTTGGAAACGTGACTTTAAAAAATTTTCTCATATTACATTTCTTGTTTGTATCGATATCAGCTATCAATTTTATATAAGAATTATGCGTGGCCGTCATTTTGAAGATTTTTTTAGCAGTTAGTGCCAGGCTCCATACTGAAATCTTAGAACCCCTTTAATAAAAAAATTAAGTAGTAAACCTGATCGGAGCCGATGATGCGGCCCACGACGTATGGAGCCATAAACCCGCAGATGTTGCTCGCAGCGTTCGTGATGCCGTACATAGTGCCCGCGAACTGAGGCGACAGGTCGATGTGGTTCATTTGGTAGCCTGCGGAGCATCCATACAAAAAAAAATGAAAAAAAAAGAAATGATATTTATTTTATTCGCACGCAAAACGGTACATATAAGATAGTAGTATTGTTGGAATAGATCATACATGTTTCGCCATTATTTTTAGGCATGCAAAAAATTTTTACGTCATGAAAAATAATAATAGGTTATAAATCGCAATAATACAATAAAATTAAATCTAGCAACTAGCCATAAGGTTAATGTCAAATTTATTAATTATTTCCAAAAAAATATTTTATTAAATTAAAAAAAAAACATTTTTCAATCAGCCATGCATGCATTTTGCAATGTTTACCACTGAGATATTTTTTTTATTTACATATAAACCCGCGTTTGACTTCGAGAAGTCGATGAAGATTAGATCGAAGATGGAGCACACGAGCCGAAACGTGGACACTGACGGTGCGACTGGTTCACAAATTGAAAGTCGCTCAGCGTGCTATGGAAAGAGCTATGCTCGGAGTATCTCTGCTGGATCGAATCCGAAATGAGGAGATCCGGCATAGAACAAAAGTTATCGACATAGCTCATAAGATTAGCAAGCTGAAGTGGCAGTGGGCCGGTCACATCTGTCGCAGAACCGACAACCGCTGGGGTAGACGAGTTCTGGAGTGGAGACCGCGTTTGGGCAAACGTAGTGTGGGACGCCCCCCTGCTAGATGGAGCGACGATCTGCGTAAGGTGGCTGGCAGCGACTGGATGAGAAGAGCCGAAGATCGGGCTCAATGGCGCGCCCTGGGAGAGGCCTATGTCCAGCAGTGGACTAGAATAGGCTGCTGATGATGATGATGATGATGGAGCACACGAGCTTAGTAAGTACTGGCTCTTCTGTAAACACTGCCGCTACACATCAACGCCGAAGCAAAGGTATTTGAAGACAGATTTTACATAAAAGGTCGCTTGTGCCGTGTCGTGTCGGTCATAAAGAAATGCACCACCCCAACTCTTGCCGTGGGTGTCGTGTCGCACGAGGCGACTAAGGGTCTTTGTGGAAACTATTTTGTACCTAGTAAACGGCGATAGGCTCGCCACCTATCACGTTTGTCCACCAAAATCTTACGGTGAAAAGTGAGAACCTATGATGCAGGTGGTCCCTCTGTCTACCCCCTCGGGGATTATGGACGTGAGAGTTATGCCGTCAGCCATAGGCGAACCCTGAAGGGGTCCTACCACCAGCAATACATACATTTATATACTTCTGTATTCTGGTGTTTACAGCGCTAAATAAATGATTTCAATTTAGCAAGTTACCCGGATAAGTAAATCATTCATGTATTCTAAATCCGTCCCATACACGAATAAGAACTTGAACTAAAGTTTTTGAAGTTCCATATCGAATTGTCGCTTTATGGGGTTTGCTGGAAGAGATCTCTCTTAAAGATATGTCACGCCCTTTGTGCTTCACATATTTTTGTGTATGTTTGTAAAATATTGTGTGTACAATAGTTACAATAAAGTTAGGTAATTAAGGTGGTAAATCCTGATCCTGATTTCTGCCGCAAAGCAGAAATGCTTGCATTTCTGTGTTTCGGTTTGAAGGGTAAGAGAGCCAGCGTAACTACCGGCACATGAGGCACTCCATCTTAGTCCTCAATTAGCAGTACATTGAAAACCCTTTAATAATAATACAGTGAGGAGAGATGTTAATGGGCAACGATGACCACTTACCATCAGGTGACTCGTTTGCTCGTCTGCTCTTAAATCTTATGTTATAAAATCTTATCTTATCTTATCTTCTTATACAATAAAAAAAAAACAAGTGCGAGTAAGGCCTCGTCGTTTTTTATATCACGTCATTTACACCCAGATTCAGTACAAGCACTCGCCCAAATTTGAATCAAATCGAGTACAAACGGCGGGGACACTACCGTTTTCTGTTCCAGCTCATCAAATAACAAAGAATACCCACCCGAGTACGCCGCACCACCAAAAATGGAGGTGATGGTAAGCAATAGCATGACAGCCACGCGGTCGCAGCCAGCCCACGCGATGCCCAATAGGCCCATCGCTGGGACGAAGGCCGCTGAAACAAAAATATCACTTTCGACAGATGCTAACATTACCCGGCCCCCTAATTTGGGATACCTCAAAAGATTCGTAGATCTAAATTCTAATGTATCCTTGGTATGTGTTACCTTTCTTGTTTGGCCGATGTCACTAAATCGGACTAGTAGGACCCTCACAAAACATTTGTATAAGACATTTACATAAATAGACAGCATGACGACTACTATACCTACTCTTGGGACGGTTACGGACATACATACAGCGACCCTAGCCTATACGGCGCCGGGGTGCGAGCTTAACTCGGCGCCCCCTATTCCCCACCCCGGGACAGCAAAACTTTAGAAAGCTAGGGCGGGAGCGATCGAAGCGAGCTTGAATTTTTGGGGCAGATCAGACACAGATATTTTAGATTGTGTTAAAAGGCTAGGGCGCGAGCGATAGAAGCGAGCTCGAATTTTCGGGGCAGATCAGACATAGATAATGGATTGTGTTAGAAGGCTAGCACCGGAGCGAGCTTGAATTTTCGGGGCAGATCAGACACCAATTATTGTGGATTATGTTACGCAATCCCCTTAAAAAGGGCAGTGCATAAGTCGTTCGGTCTCATAAACTTCAATGTAAAATAATCCCTATGTTATACGGAGACCGGGCAGTCCTTCAGAATGCAGTAATCGATCAGGTGCGGCCGGCCGCCACGCGGCGTCCACTCAGCCCTGGCGCCCCATTCGCCCCGGGTAAGGCCGCCCCTGCATATATAACTTCCGAGCATCCGTATCACCGTACGTGAATGGTACGAAGCATCCGTAGCGTAGATCTAGACGTTAATGTATTTCGATAGCGTACCATTTTTCAACCAACATGCTCCATCGCACCGTCGTTTAAAAGCATCAGCTGAGATTTAAGACAAACACAAGTTCATGAATTTGAAGCTTTTGTGTTTTCTCACCAACAGTGTTCCATAGTTTCATGCTATTGAGTCTTGAGAGCCAGCCTCGAACCAGCATCCAATCCGCGAATATGCTGATGACTATGCCGCCTATCCAGCCTGTCAGGTACGGAAGTGCCGACAGCCACGCGTTCTGAGGAATAGTTATAAATATAGACAGGATATAGAACATTAAAATACGACCCATACCTTATTATCCCGGGTAGTTTTTCTATAAAAACAAAAGTGTAGAAAATACTGTTCAACTTACAATAAAGGTTTAAATAATTTGTAGAATTAAATTACAAGAAAAGGCCCCCAAGGGTCCGTCTCCGATTTGATGCGTTTTAAGATATATTGCAGAGCATTTAAAAATAAGCGACCCTTTTTTATTGGCTAAAATTCATATTTAGTGGGGGAAATCGCCCTTCAAAATAGCATAGTCCGGTTGACATATCGAAAGTGCCCATGAACTGAAATCGAATTTTCTAGACCCATAATTAATTAATTTTTCATAAATTTTGTTAAAAGATTGATAAATGTCTACACGGGTCTAGAAAATTCGAAAGCTCCAGTCCTAGCTCCAGTAGCTCGAGATATGGGAGCAGTAGCGTGTCTGTCTTGGTGGCGAAGGACAAACAAACACTTCGGGTCACTGTGTTAGTTAGTAGAGTGAGTGTGAATTTAGTCTTTTAGCTAAACAACTAATCTCGTTTAGATTTGGAATTTGCAATTATCGATGTCTTATCATATATCCAGTGTCAAATACTCACGGAAATAATATCGAAGTGCAGTATTTTGTCCATGTAGGTTGGCAGGTTAGTCAGTTGCGTGTAGAACAGCCACGACTGGCCGCATTGGGCAATCAGGATCGCCCACAGCGGTACGCATGTGAGGAATTTCAGCCATGGTACTGATGTCGACGCATTGTGTTCCTGTACGAAAATAAAACAAATAACTCTAAATTGAAACCTACCATTGTGGAGATCCCCTTACTTTTTCCTAGTGATCATCAGGTCCTTGAGGTTCCAGACGAGGGAAGGGCTCCATGGTCCAAACCATTTGAGCCCAAACTCGAACCATTTAGCTATTACCGTTCCAGAGATCCCATCTGACTTCAAAGATACTCCAAGATCTTGGAAACCACTGATCCAATTTTTAACAGACATTGCAAAGAACACTCGACAAAATTCTCTATTAATTTTAAAAAAATGACTGGCATATCCCAATGTGGCTTAAATACATGATAAAATCAGATAATATCAGGGTTACAAAAAAGGAGCACCTTTAGCAAAACTTTATACTTGAAGTACAAAGAAGCTTAGCAAAGTAATATCTTCTTTTTTATAACCTTTTTGCTTCAAACAGCTGTTTATAAGTTGCATGTTGAAAGGAATGAGTACATAGAAACATCTGTGAGATCATAATTGTGTGAGTCATCGCTTCGCCTCATATGAACATAACTGATAATGACCGAATTATTTAATAATGTATTGCTTTTGTGTTAGATTAGTTTCAAATATGTTTCACAAATGACCCATAATTATATCAAATTAATGACATATCGGTCAACGATCTCTTGGGGGACTAAAATAGGAATGTGGAATGCGCGAAATATTATGTACTAATTTTATGTAGAAAATAGTGTAATGGCAGGTTTATAGAGAATCACTTACTACAATGGAAAATGCCGCAAGCAGTGCTGACCCGAAATAGTATGAATTCTATGTCGGATTCTATAGATTGATACTATTTCGGTGTATAAACCTGCCTTATATTTATGTCTGTGTTCAAGTTAAGGAGAATATTACTGTCGTTCATTTTATATTAAACCCACCTGAGGCCCAATAGATGTTGTAATGTATTCAATCTCCTTAGGACATATCCTGGGATGTGTATGTGGCGTGTCATAGACTAGAAACATCCACGCCACGAACCATATTATCCCGACGCCTCCAAACAAGTAGAAACACAGTGGCCAGCCACCTCCGAAGTCTAGGGTACACAGCCAGCCTGATACAGGCATTGAGATCACTGTGCCTATGCTAGAGCCTAGAAAGTAAAGAAAACCTAGATAGTAATATAGTGGGTATAATTCGCGCTGATAAAGGATTTGATTGAAAAAATGGAGGACGTAAACTAATCGATGGTCAACAATAAGAATAAAAATAAATCGAGCTTCATTCATCTATAATTATGGGCAATTTCAGTTTCTTAAAGTTGAGTTTCTTTGTACAGTCCGCCAAGTAAAGTATACCATTTGTCAAAAACCTTGGATTAAATCTAAACCTTATGCCTACACAATATGGTACATTTCAGATTCTCAAATTTTGACGTTTTGTGTAGGTTGACCTGTGCTGTGGTCGACTGTACAGTGACATCTCTTTCTAGAGCACATTAAATATAACAATAGAAAGGGATAGATAACGTTTTAATCAAGATTGAATTCATTTCTAGTATGAACGTTGTTGCACACGTTTTATCTAGCTAGAATGGAAATGAAAATAATGATATTTGATTGGTCAAAATTGATAAATAATAATTAGGTTGATATGCAGAAAGGCAAAGTTATCAGAGAGCTTCGTATTGCTGATAACGAAAAGGTCTAGAGAGCTAGTGCAATATATATCATATTATTATGAATAACCCATTATAATATTCTGATATTTTATACTCGAATTAATATAGAAATTCCAGGAATTTGATATTTCTATATCTCCTTCTTGATGTGTGGCTAGTGGCCAATCAATTGTCAGAGTTGTTCATTATTCAAGTCATGAAGATGTTACTTACCAGCATAAACATATGCAGCAAACTTTGATCTCTCCATTGGTGGTATCCATTCAGCTAACATAGCATGCATTGCTGGATATGTTACACCCTCGCCCAGGCCTTCAAGAGCCCTCACAGCTATGAAAAATTTAAAGTCTACATATGCTGCGATTGGGCTTAGTATTGTGAATATAGCTGTTAATAATACCCCTATTCCATAAACAAGTTTCCCTCCAAATAATTCTGCTATCCTACCACCAGGCACCTGAAAGAAAGTATGGTTTTTATTAGTTACAAAATGCCTAAAAGATGTCTTCCTATAATATAGCTTGATTAAGAATTAAGAATTGCATACCTGTGTCAATACATATCCATAAAAGAATGAACCTAAAATTATACTTTGTTGCTCAGGGGACCAATTGAATTCACCTGGTTTCTGTAAAATGAAAGAAATTAATTAAGAGATTAATCATTAAAAGTAACAAACATTTTACTGCAGTCAATTTTACTACCAGATTCTGATAATGTCAAAATGTAATTTTTTGTTAACATTTTATTGACCAAACAATTGGTAAAATTATCAAAGCCATAAATAACTCATAATTTTTTTTAAATTACTTAGTAACAGTGAAATTATATTAAAATACCTAACTTCCAAACCCAACCAGGAATACAGTAAAGTTGTCAAGAGGGTGCCACAGGCACTTTTATTATAATATGTGTTACTGAGACAGCTATGAAAAAATTTGTTCACATAAAATTCTGCACACTTTTATATTCCTGGTTGATATTTAAAAGTAAAATAGTTCATACTTACAGTGGGTATGGAACTATTACTAGGTCCATTAGTAGGACAGACATCAAGTGCAGAGTCATTTGATGGTAGAGGTGTCGTGGAGTTTATCATTGCTACTATAGCAACCGAAAGGTTGACCCTCATGGCGTACACATTGGCAAAGCCGAGGAAGCCCATGATACCAAGCACTGTTCGACATTTGATCCATCCTGTTGTTTCTTCGTCTGGAAATCAAACTAGCTTTTTCAACGGTGCTAATTTGTAAGAGTGAAGTAAAAACCTACAGATAGGTTTAGTGTAGTTACTGCTTTTTATAACAAGCCTTTTTTATAAGCATAGACTTTTTTATGAAAGCGAAGGAACTGTGTTGACTTCCTTGACAAAAAACTAGTATATTGCTTCAAATTCCTACACTGCTCTGAAGTTGTTGCAGTTGAGCCTTCGCTCCAGAAAGAAGGGACATAGCACACTGAGAGCAATCTAGAAATTTGATGTTCTGTAGGTACCTTGTGTGCTAAATATAATACATACAATAGAGTACATGCATTATTTGTTCATTATCTAACTTCTGTTGTAAGGTGATGGCCTTCAATGACATTGATGTTGATAAATGCATTAGTATGTTTGATCACAGTGAGTTCTCAATATTTTGTCTGCGAACTAACCTGGTCCGATTTCCACAAGATTTCGGCGACTACTCGTAACATCATGTTCGATGTCCGAATTTATAATAGGACTTTCTTCTATAGACGATGACATGGTAAATTCAAAATAACATTCCTCGCTCCTATTCCGTTACCATTTGTTGAAAAGCCTCCTCCACAGTAAGTTGTTAGTTGAATTGATAATAGTTATTATCGTTTACTTCAACAATAGCCAGCAGGCAATGCGTGAGTCACACAGCAACACAAAGTTTTTTTATTACGGAAATAAACAAAGAAAGAAAATACACCTCCCCATCCGTCAAACAATTAACATATTGTTTTTATTTAACAAGGCACTGGCCACACAGGCCTTCAGCCTAAACATTAAACGATTTTAAACAGTTTTTAGTTTTTCAGCGTCAAAACGTTGTGGTGTAAACTGATTTCCTAGGAATTATGACGGAAATTTCAACCGGTCTAGTCTCTTGCAAATGCTAGAGCCGTAAAAATAATTATTAAAAAATATATAATATGAACTTACTTTGGTTTTACGTCTACAAAATGTGATTAATGTGTGGGACAGTAAAATAAAGTCTAATAAGACGCTGCAGCCCGATCCGTACTTGGCTGGCTTTTGAAGAGCTAACTGCGCCCGGGACGCCTTCTTCTTTGGTTCGAATGATGCAGAAGCGTGGAAGATTCTCCTAGATAGCGTTGAAATGTGTCACACTAGCATTTTAATGAAGAATTGAAAAGTTGTTTACATCAGACTGTATGGGCTTAGTTCCTTTTGCCTTAATAAAAAAAATATACTTTTGTTAAACCGGCAATTTTAAAAATAGTAGTTAGCAGATCAAAAATTTATAGAAATTATCATCTCCTACTTCGCTGACACGCATACATTTGTATTTGAATGGGGCTCGGAAACAAAAGGGCGCGTCCGTCTCTTGTCTGTGTAAGCATATCCAATCCAGAGCATACCTGGGAAACGACTGAACGAATTTTGGTCTGGTTTTCACTGATGTATAAAATTGATTCACAAGAATTTTCTTTTTACCTTTGAGTGTGTTTTAATTTCTCTTATCTTTTTATCCTTAAATGAACTCTTGCGAAACTCCCATTAAAAAAAACAGTTTGTAAAACAAGTTTATTAAAAAAATAAAAAATGACTCATTATTTAAGTACTCTCAAAATACAATGCCCGCTGTACACACCCGCCGAGACACCCCGAGACAGACCGAGTGTGTACATTATGGTTCTCGCTTTGCCTTGCTCGTTTTCGCTTGCCATGCTTCGTCCTCGGACTGTCTCGGGGTGTCTCGGCGAGTGTGTAAAGCGGGTATTAAAGAAAAAATAGATAAAGAATATATGTGAGCCATATAAGAGGGTTTATCCTCGTTTAGAATAATATTGATTAGAAAGTTCTTGCATTGCAGGCTTGCAGGCAAATGGAATGTTATTATTGCTAATTCAAGTCGATGATTTGATTTTTCTTCTTGGAATCACACCCACATCAAATAAGTTTCATACCATGTACTCAAAAAACAGGCCACAAGCTTTTACTTAATGCAGGCATAAGCAAGCCCATGATGACGGTTGTAATGAGATTGACACTGTGGTTATCCAACATGCTTCTTCCGCTGATATGTTTTGCTGTCAGAGTAGGGTGTGATACAATTTTTCCATCTTTGTCTACTCCTGAAAAATAAATGTATGATAAATTACTTACAAAATTCACTAAAAATAAAAGATCTCAATATAAGCGTATGGTACAGTGCAACCACTACCCTTTTATAAAGTTGTAAAGCAGCAATACTGTTTGGTAAGAAGAGAACCAGCATAATTACTGGCACATGCATGAGACACCCATCTATAAGTCCTCAAGGTTATCAACACATTGAAAACCCTCTAATAAGATTATAGTCAGGTGAGATGTATATGGGCGACGGTGACTACTAATCGTCAAGGGGCCTCACTTGCTCTCCTTATACAATAATAAATAAATCTTTATTTTCCAAATCCAAAATGAATTTAATAGGGATTATGGATATAAGAATGTATGTGTGCAATTGTATATTACATATGTAAGACCCCTGGAAGCCAATTCTCGCAGAGTTCGACATGCAAAAGTCGAGCGCTACGAACGTCTTGTGCTTACATTTCATGTGAGTGAATGAGATAGGACTAATGTCGAATTCGACATTCCACCTGCGAGAATCGCCTTCCTGCTTCCCACACTAGGATTCCGTGTCCTATGGGAAAGCAGTGTTTTCCAAGATAAATTAACTTTTACGTGGTGAATAGATTTTTAAGACTGTATGGTAGTTCAAATAGTAAACATCACAAAATAGCAAGTATATGAATTGAGTAAAAAAGTAGCAACCTAAAATACATACCGGAATACTGCAATGTAGCACCCATCACAGAATCTATGAGGCTACCAAGAAACCCGCCCATTGCTCCAAAGGCAATCATAGGCCACTGTGGAGGGGCATAAGTGAAAGATGTTTTCTCAGAAAAGTATATAACTGTTAAGTACTGGGATAAACCTATGACGAGTCCTCCAACAGTGCTAAAGAATGTCCCAATAAAGGTGATCCCACCATTAGTTCCTTTTGGCACTCTCTTCCAGGTTGTTATTAAAAAGGGATCAGATTTAGACAGAACACTGCCTAACTCTGATGCCCATGTGTCACCATTGGAACATGCAAACACACCTGCAAATAAAATCATAACTAATATCATTGATTCCTTTCAGAGAAACAAACCTGACTCTGACTCTGTAATGATTAATGACAAGATGCAAGCTAACTTACATGTCGGAGCGAAACCGACACGGATGGGTTAGGTTGAAGGCTAGGGCGGCAAATAGGCGTAGCGAGCGCAGCTCAGCAACTGTTTGCATATGCTTGCATGGGGGTGAGGGGTGAAGGGAGAAAGGTCAATGACCTTTGGGGGCTCAATAACTCGGGTCGAAAATTCGGAGGCTATAATGTAAATATGTCTATGCTGAGGTTATATTAAATCTTTCTTCTTTTGACAATATTTAGTCACGGAAATAGTATATTTTAGACCCTCATAGTTGGTCGCCAAACTAGTAATTCAGAGGACAACTTAGTTTTAGAATAGACAAAAATGCTATTTAATAGAAGTTTGGTTAATTACCACCCAATGTAAATTACCACACTGAGGTTATATTAAATCTTTCTTGTTTTGAAAATATTAAGCCACCGAAATAGTATTTTTTAGATGCTCATAGTTACTTGCCCGTCAATCTAGTAATTCAGAGGACAACTTAGTTTTACGATAAAAATGCTATATAATAGAAGTTTGGTTAATTACTAGACATAAATTAAATCATCTTACCAAGTACACCCATTGATAGCCAAGAAGCTCTGTAATCCTTGACAAAGTCTATAGGCCTCTCAGATGCACCCACATCCATTAAGTACAGTATGCCAAGTTGAGTGGCCATGCCTCCATTACATAGAACCTGAATCCAATTCCTTTGACCACCTGAAAAAAATTGTTATCAAGTTTCAATTTTTTAGGGTACACAACATACAACATTTATATATGTCCACAAAACTGTCAGCAAAAAGTGGGAACTATCTATGATGTAGGTGGTTCCTCTGTCTACCCCCGCTGCAATTATGGACCTGGAAGTTATGCTATGCTATACAACATATATTTCTTAAAATTAACATAGGTGGTTAACTTGACTAAAATTGTTGATCAATTGACATTGTTACTGTTTGATAAAAGATAAGATAACCATGAGGTGAAACTTGTGACTCTGAGGTTAAAAAAAAACTAAACTTTTTGGTGTGATTTTCTGTTTCTTTTTAAGTGCAAGCACTAATTGATTGAGATTATTTTTATATGATTGGCAGTGGGGGCAAGTTCGAAGAAAATATGTTTGGCGCTTAAAAGGTTAAAGTTTAATACTGTACCTTCTTTAAAATCTTCTTCAAATTTCCTTTTTAAATGAGATCGAAACTTTGTTGCTCTTGAAGATGACAAGAAAAAAGTAAATAGAGCTGCCAAGAAACTGAAGTTACTGAGTGTAAGCACAAATGCTACTAAAACTCCAAGTAAGGCTCCACTCAGGTTAACACTCCCTTTTTTATAGCCATACACAGCAATCATAAAGGGTATAAAACATGACGCTAACCATCGCGCTGGAGATATTACTACAGGTTCTGGAAAATAATCAAAATTCATAAAAAAATTATTAATACCCAGTCTAATATTGTACCTTATTAATCTTATTATAAATAGAACTTACCATCAAAACCTTCATTTCCCATTACATATTTAGAATAAATTAAATTAATACTCCACATGGACATTGACAACGGTATTGCAATAGCACATAGCAGAACGGTTAAGATGTGATCTTTTTTCAAATGCCTCTTACTATTTGTTAAAATTTCGTGATCCTCCTGTTGTATATCCATTATGTTTAATATAGTTCGAGTATTCCAGGGCAATACTCAAGCTAGCACAATTATGTAGAACAAGTATAGAAGTAAAAAAAATATTACAGGACTGGTAAATTTCAGAGAGAGGAAGTTTTTTACAATATTTTCAGTAAAATACCTATTACACACCACGACGAAATAAAGAGAAATAATTCTGCAAAATAAATAAAGCTTTTCTCTTTGACTTTCTTTCTTATTGTCAAAGTTGTCAAACATGTTTTTGACATTATGTTTTTTTTAATACATTTGTCCACCACCCCAAGGAGCTTTTGGTCCACCCCACAACATGAAATTGAATTTTGTTAATGACAATAACTTATAGGTAAATATCTCGTCAAGTATGGAAGTCTAAGTGGTTGGGGTGTCGCTATGGGGGCACTGAGGTAAACCATTATACAAGATTTCGACTGAAGGTCTTGTATCCATGGTCATGAACAATTTAAAAAAGTCAGTTGTTAAAATAAAGTGGATATCTAGGAGGTTTTGTTGCAGCAGTCGAAAATGCTGTAAATCTTTTGTTTAATACAAAATACATTATTATTGTGCATAAATACATATAAACCGCCAAAAATGAAGCCCTTAATAGATTTTGATGAATGTCTCAGAGATTCCCCTAAATTCAGGTAATTAAACAATCAACGAAAGTTGTGCTTAATTTTTTACGGATAGAAAGTGAATTTACGTGCGTGCTTTGTGTAATAAATTGTGGCTTCCTTATTTATTTTGTAGGGAGCAACTAGAGACAGAAGAGGCAAGCATCGATTCTTTGGAGCAAAAACTGGATAAAGTTCTGAAAGCTTGTTCTGTTATGATTGAATCTGGAAAAACATACATGACTCATAGAGGGTAAGGACTGTGTGCTACTTTCATTTTTATTGGTTTTACACTGGTTTATTCAAAATAAAGTAAAACTAAAATAACACTAAAATGATTTTACCTCACCATGATTGTTTCATAATTACTTATTTGTCATACAATTTTATTTAACGATTTATTGTTTCATACACAAAATAGGTACTTACTTATCTATTTGTAATTAATTTGTCTAATTCTGTATAATAATGTCAAAAATATAAATATAAAATAATAAAAAATTAGAATAACATAACAGATAATTATCATTAGAAAATTCTAAATTTAAGCTAAAACACTATCACAACACCAAAGAGCTCAAGGGCTTAGTAAAAAATACCACCTATTAGCGCGCCCCGCCCAAATGTTCCTATTATGCATGCTACATTTCCTCGCTGAATAGCGAGATAAATGTGCTGGGCCAGAAAGTATCCCGATCGGGGGTCACACCCCCTCGCTCTCAAACACTTCAGCTCT
Organism: Hofmannophila pseudospretella; assembly: GCA_947369225.1. Lineage (NCBI taxonomy): Eukaryota > Metazoa > Arthropoda > Insecta > Lepidoptera > Oecophoridae > Hofmannophila > Hofmannophila pseudospretella. Next base: position 5,665,524 of record OX376324.1, read on the forward strand.
CGGATAGCCTCCCACCTTTGAGCCCCAGTTGCCTGCAGTTTCTTATTACTTGTATGTAATTTATTGGTTTTCCTTTTTTTTGCTTTAAAAAGTACTTAAAAACTTATGATTGATCGCAAAGAAACAAATAGGATAATTCACCCTAACATCGTTACTTCATTAGTGAGAATAGTTTTAAAGGAAATGATGACAATCTTATATTTACATTTAAATAATATACTGCTAATATAATGACTGGCCGCTCAATACCAGTACTATAACGTTGCCGTCTATCAAACTTCTTCAAAATGTTTATTTCTGTTATTTTTACAGCATGTTTATAAATGCTCTATGGGACCTTAGCGGCAACTTCTCAGAAGACCCAACTGTGATGGCATCACTCAATCGAATGATCCACTCTCTGCAGGAAATGAACAAGTACCATTCCATACTCCTGGACCAGGCTTCCAGGACAGTGTTGAAGAATCTCACTGCTTTCATTAAAGTGTAAGAAACTATTTTTAATTTATTTTTTTCCTTTTTATTATTTTTATGAGATATTTTATTAAGAAACTAAATACATATAGTGAGGAAACCTAGTTTACTTTAATTGATAGCCTCATGTTATGTACAGCATATAATGAGACCATGATACTAAAAAAAAATAAAGATTTAGTATTTTATTATAATATAGTATGTTATAATTATAAAATATGTCCTATGGCTGATGAAGTCATTTTGAAAATTAATCTAATGTCATAAAGATATAATGCCACATATCTAAAATAACTAAGCTATACTTATCAAAAATTGATTCCTCGCAAGGTCTTGTTGTAGGAACACAAGATATACAATTTAAAGATTAATACTTTAACTGAAATCCATTATGAAGATAAAGATAATGTATATCAATAGCTGTATATACTTACATAGCAATGGTATACTTAGATTATTTATGAGGTGTAGAGATCAATATTTGTTCTAAAGTTCATTAACAGACTGACAATCTACAACATTTATGACCTCATAAACCTAAAAAAGTAAACCTTTACTGCTTCTAAAAATATACATGGCCGTCAAAGTATTTTAGATGCTTCAGTATTGAAGAAGCCGTACTGTGTAACATAAGCAAGGAATAAATACTGCATAAGGTTTTGCTTTCATCTTTTTAGGAAGTTTGTCACGGCTAACCTGATTCATTGTTAACCAATACTTTCCTTCATTATTGCTTTCTGATTCATGCACTAAGCACTATAATATATCTACAGGTAAAATACAAGTAGGGTTGACTAATTTGACGCCAGCGAGTTGGGCTACGATACTTAGTTTGTACGAGCATTGCTATGGATGGGAAGGTTACAGGTTCAAGACCTGTCAGTGAAATCAATGTTCAACCTTTTTCTAGTTTATTAAAGAGAGCTAGTATTGCCTAATTCTTAATAAGTAAAACAAGTAATAATGCACTTAATTATGCTACATTTATTAGTATAGGTAACGGATGAAGGATGCAGAAGGTACAGCAGCCAACACAGAAAGAATCAGGGTATACCCCCTTTGTATTTTGTTGCTTTAACTTATTTCATACACATTCATTTGAATGTCAAGAAATCATAACAAAAACTTATGGCGACAGTGTTCCACAGAGTATAGCTTCATATATCTTCAGTGGAAGATATTTTCTGAAACATGTACAGTGGTACATGTTTCAGAAAATCCATAGACATACATTCACACATGCTGATTTTATCGACAGTTCCATTAGTTTTGGCTTTAGAGTATTAATACTCTAAGGTGTTGGCACAGAGTACAATGTATGTAAGGATGTATAAACGTAGTAAATAGTCATTGGCGTAATGGCGAAGTTCCAGATTAAAATCAAATCCTGCTTACAATAATTGTTTCAACCTTATCTTTAATAAGGAGTTAGACATTTCAATATTTTTTCCTCTCTACTATGACGTAAAAACTACACACTGCGGCAAACTTACCTATATGTTAGTTGCATGTCGGATGATTGCAAAATCAGTAATACTAAGTGACTCAGGCATTTTGATTGATAGTGGTAACAGACATCCACATCCTCAATTCGAGTCTCATCATATTGTTTAATGAATTATACTTTTGTTACAGAGATATTAAGGGTGTAAAGGAAAGCAAGCACCATTTTGAGAAAATCTCAAATGATCTGGATATAGCTTTAAATAGAAATTCACAGGTAATAATTATTGAAGCATATTTTATATACAGCTTACGACACCTAGGTATTTATATAGGGAAGTAAATGGATATCTGGTGCATCAGAGACATCCTTTTTTGCTGGAATCTCGCTAATAGTTGGTGACAACTGTAGTAGCATGCTGACCACTGACCTACTTATGATGTGGACAGCCTGCTTGTCTGCCAAGATCAATTTGAAGAAAGAATAGCTTATTTTTTTACCAATCCAGAGGACCTACAATGGTTCATTATCACTGGAATGGTATTATTTTTAATCATAAGGACATTATTAATGACAATTTAGCATAGCCATGAACAACCTAAGAATACGTTAAATATGTCGCAGTCCGATTGTATCCGCTGTTTGACAACACCACTAGGCATATTTCAAAACGGCGCCGTTATGTTAGTATTACAGCTGAACTGTTCAGCTGCTTTAACGTTAACTCGGCCGATTGTATAAACGTTTTGCGTTCTTCAATGAGGCGGATCATCGTACAGCCGTTTTGTAAAACTGCGTGCAATTAAATTTTTACATCACGTTTGTTACATACACAATATAGAAGGATCTGAATATTCCAAGCCTAATCAAAGTCCATTTTCTCAGGTGTCGCGCCATAAATCTCAAGATGTGGAGGAGGTGGTGAATCTCTTGCTGGCGACTCGCTCTTGCTTCCGGCACACCGCCCTCGACCACGTGCAGAAGATTACCATGCTGCAGGCCAGGAAGAGGCACGAGATACTTGCCACCGTAAGTTGTTTAACTTTCTGTATTGGGGTGTATTTAAGGTATTTGACACTTTTTTGAAAAGTATGTTAATTTTTTAAAATCATAGCCATTCTTTACTAGTTTTTTTTATTTCCTCAAAAGAAAGTCGCTAAATAATCTTAAACAGCATTTAAATTTTAATCATTTAAAATTCCCGCAAAAACGCTGGTCGCCATGATAGTTTTGCTGTGCCGTCACTATCAATTAAATAAACAAAGAAAACAGAACTGATCGCCCTACATTCGTTGTGTTGTTTAAGCGATAGTGACGTCACACTTGACAGCGGCATGGCGGATAGCGTTTCACTGCGTTTCAGGTCACGTGATAAACAGATTAAAAAAGGGCGAATTTAAACTTAAATTATTAAAATCGTGATTACATTATCGAAAATCAAAATATTTATGTTTCCCATTACTTGAACTATCATATTTACATACTCTCATAATTTATTGTTTATGATGGCAAGTGGCCTATTAAATTGTTAAGGAAAGTGACAATGGGACAATCGTTACTGCAGCGATTTATAAACGGACCGAAAGTATAGAAATTTTTCCAAGTGTGGTGTATTTAAAAAAATAAAAAAACTATTAAACTTATTCCTATTTTTTTTTATTGAAATAGGTATAAATAATGCGATCAATGATTAGGGGATCTACCTAAGACTGCGGCTGCGGTGCTAACGTCGTTGAACCCATTCACCTCTAAACTTTTGTAGGTTTTGAGTGGTTGGTTAGTAATAGACGCCAAGTAGGCTTTCTTATAATATATTAAACGTGACTTTAAAATATCAACAACTGCAACAAATTCTTGTTTTGACCTCTTGCAGAGTGACTCTTTCGATAACTGAAACTAATTCGCATGAATTTCAACATCCATATAAAATTGCAAGTCTTTCTTTCGGTGCAATTTCTTCTTGCTTAGAATTAATCACACGGCAGAAGTTCTACTAACAAATTACAAATACAAATTCCATGGGAATATTAATTCCCATGGAATTTGTTCATAATGTAAACAAATATATCCTTCATTTATCACATTAGACGAACAACCATAGTTTAATTCACTTTTATTGTATCCTAAACTAATCTAATCTTCATTATAAGATGAAATATTATTATCAAACAATCGACATCGCGAATATGGTTTGTTTACATTAGGAACAAGTTTAATTTTGCTCGACTACATATGGAAATCATGTTCAACATACCATGATAGATACCTAATAAACTACACCACGTTGTTATTACGTTAAATACAAATGATTCTAAGACAAATACAAGGAACGTTAATATGTTTGGATAAGCATCCTTTTTCCTCAACATTTATCTCAGATATCGAAAGATGGATGACGCAATATTAAGTATATAACCGTCGTAATAGAATAACAATAAGCACGGTTAATTACAACGCCAAGGCCTTGAGGTATGCATTGCCGCAGTAACTTAGATGCGTCAGTAACCCTACTAAACGAACTAGGTATAACTTATTTATATTAGCCGCAATGTAGTCACGTAATTACTAAGTAAAATAGATAACGTCTGTAGGGCGCAGGTCTCAGGTGTTATTTATAAATATAATATAATAATATGCACAATTAATATGTACAATAAAAACATAACCGCATTAATAAATATGTAAAGCTTGGTACTTTAGGAAAACCTATAATTGGCTTATGTCTAGATTCTTAAGTATGGTTAATTTGTTTTAACAATAGCTGTTGGTTCTCTAAATAAATAAAATAAAATATACAAAATACAGGATTTGTTTCGTATCTAATCGGCGTAAGGACTTTGTATATTGTATTTTTAATTCCCAAGGATTACTTAATCATATAGATAGATAATTGTCTGGAAGAGATCGCTCGCCTAGATTGTATTAATCGTTTCGTACGCACTGTATCACACTAATTTTGTACAATAAAGTGTATTCATTAATTGTTGTGTAAAAGTATCTTTAGCCACTATCACACAGCTGGACGTCTTTTTTTTTAACGCCACTTCATTTGGTCTTGAGCCAGTTTTCATCCCTATGTCATCGTTGTCTGTGGTCTGTTATATCGTCCAGTACATTTGTTTTATTTCACCTACGTTCGCGGTTACAGCATTGGTCAGGCGCGCTTCGTCTTATATCAGCATCCCAGTCCCGTTATTCTTGCTGACATTCTCCTTCTCTATTTACCATTTAGATCCAATGTACAAGGTTGTCATTGAGTGTGGTGAGGGCCAGCTAAGTTTAGTCACTGTTTGCGTTGTTCTAACTACTACGAACGATCAGTCAGACACCGTTCGTGGGAACAACATACCTGCTGACTTGTGCCTTGTACTGTGCTTGTTCATGGTGCATAGTATTATTAGAATAAAAACAACGCGTAAAAACTATTGTAGTACCGGATTTGCATAGAACTCGTACTGAATGTCTGAGTTGATTTGAATAATATACAGTTACCTCAAGATCCGTCTCACCCTACTGGCTGAGAATTATAATTAGTTACTTTGTTTAAAGTAATGCATTATATTGTAATTACCTTTTCTTTTTATTTGAACTGCGCGACAGCAAGGGCAGGATTATTACATATATATCTTATTTACATATACATAAATATAGAGTTTAAAAAAAGAATAGCCTATAGACTGTCCCCTTTTGGACAAAGGCCTCCCCTCCTCCTTTCAATTTTTCCCTATAAACGGCATCCTTATACCATCCTTTTTGGAAGTGGTCGAAATCGTCTTTCCACCTACGCTAACATAGAGTTATCACTTTAGACACTGATTGATGACAGATAGGATAATATTTCATAATAGTGTCGATTCTGGCAGCACCGCTAAATACATATAAAGTTAAAACTAAATGATACTGTCACCCTCACTCATATACTAGATCATATAAGGCTAAGAGTGAGGGTGACGTTTCGTTTAGCGATGTTTAAATTTAGCGAGTGACACTCAACAATCTGTGTCATTACATTATCTTTATAACTTGTTGCTTCCCGCGGATATTTTTCCGGAACTTGAGGGTTTCAGCCATATAACTCTATAGATACTCTATTGGTATCAGCTACATTTGTATAAAACTTGAAAGAATGTTGTGCAGTCAGCCAGGCTTGGCATCACCATTTTATCTGTTTCTATCGCTAAGCAGTAATGCTTGCATTGCTGTGTTTCGGTTTAAAAAGTAACAGAGTCAGCGTATTTACCAGCATATGAGGCACTTCATCTAAGTCCTCAAGATACATTAAAACCCAATAAGATTACTGTGAGGTAAGATGTTTGTGGGCGACGGTAACCACTTACCATCCGTTGGCTCGTTTGTTCGTCGCTCTCCTTATACAAAAAAACCGTACTAATAACTGCATCAAAGTATTCATAGTCGGGTGCAGATCCCGAGATTTACTTGAGACAGTCACATTTATGGTAGATGGATGTCTCGTTTCTGTTTCGTGCAAATACATGCCTTGAGTAAAAATTTCATAAATTATTTTTATCTAAATAGTGACCATTCTATTTACTTTCACGTAGGTTTCTATTCGAAAATTATCCCACCTTCTTTTAAAAACTGGGTAAGAATATGGGTAAATCCACCTGCGTCCATTAGTTTCTTGATATGTAACGAAGGCGTTTATCAACACCCACCCAATTCTGAGCAAGTCATCGGTGATCAATAGATAATATTTCGCAACGACGCCTAAACAAACATTGCAAGGCTGCCGTCTGCCTTATCGAGCAATCGGCCGGCGACGTCTCCGCGACGCAGTTATGTATTCCGTTGCATAAGTCAGCTGTAAAAGTTTTTTGAAACCGTCTTCACACTCGATTGACTCTGTGACGAATTGAGACACTCTAAGCGCGGACTACTCGAGGTTTTGGTAAGCATTCATTTTATATTTAAATAGTTAACTAGTAAATATTCATTTTTTAATGTGATATACCGGATTTTTTTATTGGTATTTCCTGTTGCGTTAGAGTTAGATTATCTATGATAGTGATAAGTGCAAATTATGATAAAATATGGAATACATACAAAGATAATAGTGTTTGTTATTGTTTTGTTTTAAGGTAAGTGTTCACTGTCGCCCATAGACATCTTACCTCACTATAATGACATTAGAGGGTTTTCGACGTGTTGTTAACCTTGAGGACTTAGAGTTTTGACTTTTGAGTTAGTGCAGTGACAAAGTTAGTAATAAGTGTAGTGTGTAGGACAAAGACACAAGAACAAAGTGCTTCGCCTTAACAAACAGTAACTAAAAATCGAGGCAGTGGACATTTCCTTAGATTAAATGTTTTTGTATCAATTTAAGTTAGAATTAAACTACTTATTAGTCTGTATTATAGACTAGATTGTAGTAAAAATTAAGATTTGGCCAATGGCCAAGATACCAATGGCCCTTTAATTGAAAGAAAAAAAAAATATGTGCCGGTTATTATTATCGTCATTACGCTGGCTCTCCTGCCCTTCAAATAGGTAAAAGGGTGGTACCACCCCAGGCTGTCTTTGTACAGATTCATAACATCTTCTAGTCAAAGGGTAGTACGAAGTGATTGATAGCAATTTAAATTATTAATATTTTATTTCCTATTTGCGAGTTTAATCAAATAAATCTTGTTTATGTACCGGTTGCATGTCATTCATTGTTAATAGTAAAACAACAGTAGGTAACATATGTATAGTCGTAGATATGACATCAGAAAATGAGTCATATTGTGCGGAAAGTCGTATTCATCATCAGCAGCCTACTCTAGTCCACTGCTGGACATAGGTCTCTCCCAGGGCGCGCCATTGAGCCCGATCTTCGGCTCTTCTCATCCAGTCGCTGCCAGCCACCTTGCGCAGATCGTCGCTCCATCTAGCAGGGGGGCGTCCCACACTACGTTTGCCCAAACGCGGTCTCCACTCCAGAACTCGTCTACCCCAGCGGTTGTCGGTTCTGCGACAGATGTGACCGGTCCACTGCCACTTCAGCTTGCTAATCTTATGAGCTATGTCGATAACTTTTGTTCTATGCCGGATCTCCTCATTTCGGATTCGATCCAGCAGAGATACTCCGAGCATAGCTCTTTCCATAGCACGCTGAGCGACTTTCAATTTGTGAACCAGTCGCACCGTCAGTGTCCACGTTTCGGCTCCGTAGGTCATTCGTATGTAAAGTCGTATTGTAAATACTAATTTTGTTATAATCATATCATGCACTGCAACTACAATAAACTTTTCTTGTAATACCAGAAATTACTAACGGATGTTCGTCTCGATTTCAATTCTTGGAATAGGGTGAGAAATGAGAAATCTTCGTCGAATTCCCTCTGTATGTAGGACAATAGTGTATAGGAACTGTACTATGGGTTCGACACTGAAACTGATGTTGCCAACCTCCAAAAACACACTAACTAATCCAACAATATATGCTGTAACAAAGTAGAATGACTTCATGCAGGGCGAATGAGTATCGATAACTTAAGAATTTAAAAAAGAAACGAACTATTCCTTGATGCTAATTAAAATTCAATTCAAGGAACTATGGTATAAAGAATTATGGATCTCCATACAAACAAATCGATATGTGCAAATCGAATGGAGTGCAAAAAAAATTTGCAAATGGTGTTCAGGTATTTTGTTATAATTAAGGAAGGTGTGAACCCCTCTAAACGCGCATAATATATATAGCATAAGATTAGATTAGCACGTTTATCTTATAATTGATTGTTGAAGTGTGTGAGTTAATCATTATGTATTTCCTAAGAACCGATGAGTAGTTTTGTTTGACTATCTTTTCAGTTCCTGTCTTACGTCCAAGCTTGTTGCACGTACTACCATCAGGGGGCGGACTTGTCCGAAGATTTGGAGCCATTCCTCAAAACTAGTGCTGAAGACGTAAGTTGACAATTTAAACTCCGATCTGGAATGTAATAAAGTGCGCCATTTTGCGGAATTTTCTGTGAACTAGTTTTTTCATAGCGATCTCCATAACGCAGATTATAAAAGTACTTGTGTCCCTCTTGACAGCTCTTTTATATTCCTGGTCGATGATTATAACATCGCCTTTATTTAGATTTTCGTTGTTATTGAGTGTATAGTGGAAAACACATTAAGCCATACTCTATGAAACCTTGTTGCATTTTTTTAATGATTTCTTTAAATCCGTATGAAATAGTTAAAGCGACAAAGTACCAAAGGATATAGCCTGGTATGTAGGCCACTGTATAAGACAGTGATAAATTACGCTAGTACAATTATACTGGGGTCGTCCGTACCAGCTACTGGTATACGCGAGCAAGGTGGTTTTGGAAGATTCAGAGTGTTTGGTTATGAATAAGAATAAGTTTATTTGTGCGGTAAGATGACAAAGTATTCATAGTCCATACACCAGTAGGAACTTAAGCATAGGTTTAAACTAAATAAAATTAGTGAGCAACAAGTTAGTTTACAATAAACTCTGACCTCCGAACTAGGAAGTTCCTGTATCTCGGAAGACAGAATGTTATGAGATTTCTGGAGAAGGAATTTGATATTTCTGTGAGGAGTCCAATGCGAAATCTATGGAGATATTTTTTAAATTGTTACTACTATCACTGAATTACCTATTAAGAGAGCACAGAAAAATAAATAGATTAATGTGTAACTCGTATTCCTCATTGATGAGGGTCATTAATCATTCTATGGAATTAATCACGAAGAACGACTCTTGGCAGATTTAACGGGGTGGTTGCCATTGCCTTCCCCATTTCACACACTGGTTATCTGTGCAGGTTTACTCGTGATGTTTTCCTTCACCGTTAAAGCAATCGGTAAATGTAAGTTTGGTACTTGATATTCATTGGTTTCAAACCAGGACCTCCCGTATGGGAGTACAGTGTCCTAGCCACTAGGCCACTGACACTCGCCAATAATGTAAACCGTCAGTAAAGTACCGCAAAATGCCCTATAAAATCAGTGAAAATCAAGCACAATAGACAAAGAGTGCATTGATTGATACATATGTGCATGTAAAGAAAGTTTAATTACCTACCAAACAATTTTAATGGAGCCCCAAGTATTCAGCACTAATGAAGCAAATTTCCAGATTTCAACTATGCGTAACGACACAAAAATACTCGACAAAGAGATGGAAAATCGTCACACGATTGTAAACAGTAAAGACACTGTGTTACCCAGCTGTAAGAACAATGAGAGTGATGGGGACTGCAAAGATGGACTTCTGAGCTCGCCGTGTCTCAAAAACATACCTCGAATGCAGGGATACTTATTCAAAAGAACATCGAACGCGTTTAAAACGTGGAATCGAAGATGGTTCTATCTCTACGACAATAGACTTGTGTACAGGTAAGCTGTGTTTGACGCACAACTTTTGTCTAAAGAAAATAAGTCATTCTTTTCTTTTCAAACGCTAGTTAGTGCTTATCTTATTATCTTATCTTATGATAAGGGGCCGGGAATAATCCCAGCGGCACTTCGACCCTTGAGGATCTTTTGTGCCTACCCCATTTTACACACAGGTCATCTCAGTGTGCATGTTTCCTCGCGATGTTTTCCTTCACCGTTAGAGCAGTTGGTAAATGTACGTAAGTCTTCGAAAAATACGAAAAACTCATTGGTACTGCACGGTTTAGAACCCGGTCCTCAGCATGTGAGTCAGGTGTCCTAGCCACTATGCCACCGACGCTCTTGTTAGTGCTTAGTCACCATCACCTATAAACGTCTCGACTACGTTAATGTTACTAGAGGTTTTTCGATGCGGTGCTAACTAACCTTGAGGACTTTGGAGTGACTCATGCGCCGTTAATTACTCTGGCTCGCTTACCCTTCAAACCAGAATACAGCGATGCGCATTCCTGCTTTGCTACAGAAATAAGTAAAATGATAGTAACCTAGGCCGACTGTCACGTAGTCATACAGTAAAACTTGTGTTCTTGAACTTGAAGGCTATTTAAAGTAGGTCACAATAATTGGATTGTCAAGTCATTACGACCTTTTAATCATCGATAATCGTATTGTTACACTAATTTATCGATATTGGTAATTAGGCAAACAATTGTTTTGCTATAAAAATAAAAGCATATTATTTTTAAAGTTAAACAATATTGTCTTTCGCGATTATAAAACCATAATTTTATTGAGGTGATCCTCTGAATTTATCCATACTTTTGCCTATAATATTGTTTTTGGTTTCGATTTCAGGAAAAGAACAGGAGAACTCAATGTGACTGTAATGGAGGAAGACTTGAGGCTTTGTACAGTGAAGCCGGTACATGATGGTGAAAGACGCTATTGTTTCGAAGTTCTGTCGCCTTCTAAGTGAGTGTTGTATTAACTTTTCACAAAATATTTAAACCGCTTTTTCAGTCTTGCAGAATTCACCTGTAGAAAGTGTACCTATTTGATTTGATTTGCCATTAGAGAAGTCTTTAAAGACAAAAAAAAAAGAATAAAGAGTAAAAGAAAAGAGAAAGAGTATAAAGAGTATTCATTCATTCTTTCTCGCCGCCTTTATGTGGTAAAATCTACGTATGGCAATAAAATAAAAATAGAAATGTCACCTGTATTGATGCCACATACAGTGGTAAAATTTTCGTATGGAAATAAAATAACAAAAATAGAAATGTCACCCGCATTGGAGCATTTCATGGCTTCTCTATACGATCAGCCATGATGGGCGACTACGATGGGTCATAATGGGCTATCGTGTGGCCACGCTCACGATCAACCGCACGCATTCCTTTGATGTGTACGAAAGACCGATGGCTATCCGTTTATCGTCGATTATAGGCCATCATGGGCGATTACACGCGATCACGATCTCTTACACAATCGCATGTGTCTGTAATCGTCCATCATGGCCCATTGTGTAGACGAGCCATCACGTCTTCGGGAACTTTTCCAGGAGTCACATGCTCCAAGCAGACTCTGAGGAGATGTTGGGCTCGTGGATATCGGCGCTGCAGCACGGCATCCGCTCGGCGATCCAGCAGGGGCAGAGCCGGGAGCACCCGGAGTCGCAGCTGGTACTAGTGCCAGATGACACGCGGCCCGCTGATAGCAGGCTCGTCAACTCCGGGATGAGGAAAGTTAGGTAAGTCTATATACTCTGACCAGGAATATAAAAACCCTTGTTATATTGCGGATTTAATGGTACTATTTTTTCATAGTAAACTCCATAACACAGAATATATATGTTTTATGCGACCACAAACCGTAACACAAACTTGGTCATTCCTAAACGTAGTTGACAACATTCTTTGGTAACGGTAGCAAAGTGAACTTTTTAATAGTTACATGGAATTATATAATATCAGAACTTTCCTTCTTATCAATGTACTAGATTTATTTATTTAAAATGCTTGGCGCCATATTCATAAAATTTCAAATTTAAATACCAATGTATACTCGCTACGCTCGCATCACAAACTAGCACTCATGTTACAAAGGCTGTTATTACGTGACAGTTGCATAAAATACTATTACTGGTATAACCACCAGTAATAGTATTTTATGCAACTGTCACGTAATTACAGCCTTTGTAACATGAGTGCTAGTTTTGATACGAGCGTAGCGAGTATACATTGGTTTTTAAATTTGAAATTTTATGACTCTGTGTACCTATTTCTACAGCAAAACATGCTTTTATTGTTTCAGTACTTTATTTGTAAAAGAGATAAGAGGTTGTCGACTAATTCCAGGATATGGGAGCAACTGCTCAGCATCCCTGGCAACAACTACTGCTGCGACTGCGCCAGTCCTAACCCACGGTGGGCCAGCATCAACCTCGGAATCACGCTATGTATTGGTTAGTATTTTTTCTAATCTCACTTCGTAATTTTGTTCATTAAGAAACCACATTCAATATTATAAAGAGGTTCATTCGTCATGGTCGTAGGAAAATAGTGTTTTAATGAAATATTTAATAACAGTTTTCGATTGGCTTATGTAACTTTTTCATTTTTTTGTGGCACTGCATACAAGAACTCGCGTATTAAATACACTACATTTCACTGGCCAACTACTTAGTACTATAGCCATTTAAAAAACTCGACACCCGCGCCTGCACTATATCGACAATACTTCAAAATGTCTACGGTTTCCATAGTTACCAATAATATTATTGACGTATGTCAAGCAGACGACTCAGCTACGCTTGGTTTCATAAACAGTTCTAATTTTAAAATCGCTATCATTGCGAGGCTGTTGAATAAACTACTATTTTGAGATACGATTTTAATGAAAAAGAGAACTATTATTTTTATTTAATTACTATTTTGAGATACATATTTATGTATAATTTTTAATGCAGTTAAGAAATGACACGGCATCTAACAGTTGGCATTGACTAAAATTATCTCGGTAGCTTTTATTTTAAAATATAAAAAGTAATCACCAGACATGAGTTATCCAAAGATAAGGTTGAGTGGAAAAAAAAATGATATCTGCCAAGGCATTGGTTGGTCCCATTTTATATTCTTTGTAGTTCAAGTTTTTTCTTCCAGGCGCGGGGAGGGGTTCCATCCTTATGTTGTTGATATCCCATCTGCCCGTACGAAGCGATTTGCTTCTTCGTTCATTATGCGAACGGCTAAGGAATGGAACAGCCTGCCGGCGTCTGTATTTCCCGAAACCTACAACCTTGGGATCTTCAAGGCCAGAGTGAATAGGCATTTACTGGACCCGCATGCTCCATCGTCGACCTCATCGTCGCTTACCATCAGGCGAGATCGAGGTCAAATGCGGGTTTAGTAGTAAATAAAAAAAATAAAAAAAGTGTGCTTGTGTTTTCTAGAATGTTCGGGTATTCATCGCTCTCTAGGCGTGCACGTCAGCAAAGTGCGATCTCTTACGTTAGACGACTGGGAGCCCGAAATTATAAAGGTAATGCCATACAAATTGTATCATACTTTTAATATCCTTATCTATCTCAATAAACGTGAATATCTCATTCATGCCGTTACGTTATTTATTACAAAAAAATAAAATGTGTAGTTTGATTTGTTTTGGTTTTAATTTGGATAAATAACAAATGTGTTAGGTGATTTAGGATCTGGATACCTATTACCGTTCTCAAAACTATGAAATGATATCATGAGATGGCGTCCTAAACAGAGACAGTGCTATCGCTTTGGTATAGCGCAATTTCCATGGTATTGAGAACGGTAATAGGTACACTGGAGCAGACCTAATGCTACTTTTTTAAATCTACTAGCGAGCTAAAATTTTTATAAATAGTAACAGTTTTAATAGTTAATAATATTTTAAATAGTTTTTTTTAAGTTTAATATTAACTCGAACCTGTAGCTATACATTAATTTGCAGGTGATGGCCGAATTGGGTAACAAAATCGTAAATTTAATCTACGAAGCTAACACTGAGGGCGCGACCATCGCCAGGGCTTCGCCTGACTGTGAAACGTGAGTACATCAACTAACTTATTTACTCATATGGAATTACTAGATATGTCATTTATGATCCATATTAAGATTCTCAGTAATATGGATTGAGATACAGATAACACAAAGGCATAAGCGCTTTTGCACTTGACTAAAATTAATTCAGTATGTTTAGTTTGCCTATAAACAGGAGCCTATCTTATTAACCGTCTAAACCGTCGACTGAATTCAGAATAAGCACTGTACATAATTAAAAGATGACACACGGAATCCTGCAATTTGGCAACAAACACCACCCGATCATATTCATAACCATACCATATTCTGGCAAATAAATGTTTTACTTACAACCAGGAATCGATTGACACGTCAATGCTGAAGCAATTTCAAAAGGCTAATCCGAACGTATCCGCAGAAAACAGGCACAAAGTCATTACATCTTCATTTTTATTCGACCACGGAGAAGCCAAAAGGCTAGAGCTGAGCCAGATGCCTATTGCCATAAGTGTAATTATATTATTGTCCAGTGAATTGAATACTCAATTCTCATTTATTTCATAATCTTCATTACACGTCACATCACATAACATATTATTCATTAAATTATTATATTGAATTAGTTAATTCATCTTAAAATATAAACAATGCTAATTGTAATATATTAATAATCAATAATAATTAACATCAAAATGACAACATAAAAAATAAAAATTTAAAAAGAAAGTACTTACATTGATTCCATGGGCGAGAGGGCGCTGTCTCCTCTGGGACGCGACGTGCGTTAGCACTTTCGCGCCCTGCCATCTCGCCAGCACTCGGCAGACTGCAGGTGCAGCTGCCGAGGCTGCGGCCCAGAGGAAGCACCTAAAGTACTCCAACCTGGAATCGATGTACGACTTCGTGCCTTTGGCGGTTGAAACCGCGGGACCATGGGGCTCCGAGGTCAAGGATTTGATTCGCGCTGTGGGGAGGCGAATTAAGGAGAGAGGAGGTGATCCGCGTGCCGGCCACTTTTTGATACAGCGCATCTCCCTCGCCATTCAGCGAGGGAACGCCGCGAGTATTCTGGGTACTTTCGGCCATGGGGCACTTCGCGGGGGGCTGTTTGACTGAAGTTATATTAATTTTTGCCTAGTTATAGTATGACATTTTACTGATTGGTTTTTTTTATTATCATGTTGTAATTAATTAAGTTGACATTATTTGTAATTTACGAATAAATATAGAAAAATAAAAAGAAAGTAATAATAATTGTATATGTAATAATGTACATTATTAATAATACCATTACTCTATTCAAGTTTCAATAGAAGAAAAAAAACTAATTAATTATTTTTTAAATATACATTATACTTACATGAAATTTCACATATTCATGTATTCGTTAATATCATAGAAGGTCTACTCAACAAGCCAGTTTTTCAGTCGAAACTTAATTTTTGTGGCAATAAAAATCTTTCTAGAGGGTTTTATGCAGATTTTGTAAAACCTTCCTAAATGTATCTTCAGGTCGGTACGCGAGGCGTGGATCCGCGCTAAGTATGTGACTCTGTTATTCGTGAAGAACATAGTGAACCCTCAAACCGTGTCGGATTCGGCAACGGATTCCGTCGCGGTCTCTCCTCTGAAGAACGTTCGACGTTGGTCCGTCAGGCGAACGCGCCGTAGGTATGTATCCTTGTTTTTAACCACCGACCGATCGAGGGAGGGCGTGTTATAAGTTTGACAAGTTTGTCTGTGGCCTCATAACTTGTTTTGATTGGCTGATCCGATTTGGACCCGGTTTTTTCATTTAATAGAGAATCTTATCGAGAGTGTTCTTAGCCATGTCTGATAAAAATTGCATCAGTGGTTTCCAAGATCTTGGAGTATCTTTGATGTCAGATGGGATCTCTGGAACGGTAATAGCTAGATGGTTCGTGTTTGAACTCAAATGTTTTGTACCATGGAGCCCTTCCCACATTTTGAACCTCAGGGACCTGATGATGACCAGGTAAAAGTAAGGTAACTCTGGTTTTTTTTAAATTTGAAATTTAGTGTTATATTTCAATCTTTTTCACATAGGAAGGCGTGTCTGAAGTTTCTATAGAACGTAACCTTACAACACTCAACATTTACGTCACAAAAACTAATAAGTAGCTAGTGGTAACAAATTACAACTTTAAAATCTTTTTAGAGTTTAGTTTGACAAAGCCCAAAGGTTTACCCATTATTTCTTCCTCCACCGTACGTGCGTGCAAAGTTGTCCACGTTATAAAACACATAAAAAATTTGAAATCGAAATTTAAATTTAAAACGTTTATTTAGCACTGTAATCACCATAATATAGATCACAATACAGAAGTATACAAAGATTAATACATGCAGCACAGAACATCTGGTGTGGTACAGTGCCAAAAAGGGTACACCAGCTCAGCATAATGCTGAGGCAAGTCAAAGCGCTGAATTTCAGCTGGCCCTCAGTGACTGCACGGACGAAGAAAACAACAGTGTGTGCGTGTTGTGTTGTATGAATGTGTTTGTTAGTGTGTATGTGAGGTACTGAGTGTGTGGGAGGGTGATGGCATGGTGCGGGTGTATTTACATGGCATTATGTTTTCAGGGTCCGAGCCCCACCTGCTGTTCCAGAGACAATCAGTGACGAGAAAAGTGATGTAAACAGTAACACGAGTGGTAAATACTTTTTGTTATTTGTCCAATGTCGATTATGTTGTCGAGTAGAACGCGGCGTCAGATACCAGTAAATAACAGGGTAGCTATTACCTTCTCAAAACGATGAAATTATATCATGGGATGGCGTGCTAAACATAGGTAGCGATACCAACGCGATAGCAGTTACTCTGTCTGGCACGCCATCGCATGTTATTATTTCATCGTTTTGAGAACGGTAAGCTACCGGTACTACCGGTAGCGGTAAGTACGGTAGTTATTCTGTGTATTTCGATATGATAGTTGTCATTTTATTTTGCTCGAGCTCTAAGGGCGGAAACAGACTTTTGAAACGTGATGTGACGCGATATTCTAACACCCCAATATTAGTTCCACGCATCGGGTACCTTAATTGACATTTTTACACATTATATTTATATCGTGCACGATAAAATACAGAAAAAGAAGTAGTGTTAACTGGTCATAGAATATGTATAGATTTTTTCGAGTAGTGATGTGTCACGTTTAGCCGGGCGCGTCGCGTTTCTAAAGTATCGTTTCCGCCTTAATTTGAATTATTAACCTTTCAGCATCAGAGAGTGAGGGCAAGTCGCAAGGCAGTCCAGTACTAGTGATCGGCGCGGAGCTAGCGAGCGAGCGCGGAGTGGACCTCAGCCTGCCCTCCGACCACGACTCCACTGAGGGGGAGGACGGCGACGAGAGAGGTAAGGCTTGAATTGCATGAAAAGCTGTGAATTATTTTTTTCAGCTGATCGTTTAACCTCAATTTTTCGAAGACCTACGTACATTTACCGACTGCTCTAACGGTGAAGGAAAACATCGTGAGGAAACCTGCAGACTGAGATCACCAGTGTGTAAAATGGGATAGGCACAAAAGATCCTCGAAGGTCGAAGTGCAGCTGGGTTATACTCGGCCCCCTATCATAAGATAAGATAACCTCAATCTCACCTGATGGTAACCTGACGATGAGGTCGAAGATGAAGCTCACGGGTAAAGAAAGTACTAGCTGTTCTATAAACACCCCCGAAACACATGATGCTTGTATTGCAGCCACGGAGGACATATCGTGCTTATCGCCGGACGCGGTGCTGCAGCGCGCGGCGCTCGCGCACAACGTGGCCGTGATGCGGGCCGCGCTGGCCGCCGGCGCCGACGTGAACGCGCAGCTGACGCGCGGCCGCTCGCCGCTGCACGCCGCCGTGCTCAGCGTGAGTACAGAAACGCGTATCAACTACGGATTGCACGATGTTCACGTCACCGCACAATGATAACACTCGTTTGATGACGTACCCTTGTGCGGCGACGTGAACATCGTGCAATCCGTATTTGTTATACAGCTCTGAATAACTCGTAGACAGGGCTTATTACACCTGTCTGAATTTAGTATGCGATTTACAACGTAGGACTTATGGATGTCAACGCGCGGCCGACGCTACAAAGATCTAGCGCATGGCACAAGACGGCTTAAGGCCAAAACGCACTTGCGCTGCCCTGCACTTCGCGGCACTGCGCTGCACTGCGCGGCAGAATATTCTTTATATGAATTTGTATGGAGCTGAACGCTGCGCAGTGCGCGAGTTCCACCCTGACTACATACTTTAGGAGATTAAATCTTATTGCCATACGCACAAGTTTGTAAACTGAATAGTCACGTCACAGACGTGATTGCAGTTGCCGCGCAGTGTAGCGAAGCACAAGTGCGTTCATAACTGCCGCTGCAGTGCAGGTGAAGTTGCCGCGCAGTACCGCGCATTGCAGCGTAAGTGCGCTCAGACCTTTATGCTTCACCAGGCAAAACAGTTACCGATTGCATGACGTTTCACGCACAAGAGTGCGTCATCAACAAACTGAATTTAGTTGATATTGTTATCGAAGTAAGACGCCGCGCCTCCACTAGGATAGTGTGCTCTGAGCTTAGACATACAGTTCGCACAACGCTCCATCCCAAGGATGTATATCCAAGATGGTAGATATACATCCATATACTACTATATACTATCCATATACATCTATGTACTTTTTCATATTTACTTTCAAATTCTTTTATATTTACTTTCGCATTTTTAGTAGTGCTATTTGTGATACTGTATAATGTAATATTCTTAGAAAAGAAATGGAACTTTAGGTCTATAAGTATTCTAATATCTTATGTATAATGTTTGTAAAAGACTGTATGTTTCCTGAGTAAACCAAAATAAATAAATAGATATATTTTTGTTTCCCACTACCATTTCTCAGAAGTCCACTCGTTAGAGTTAAATCGATCTAATTTTGAATTGTTGAGAGTAGTTTTTATACGATAATATCTGATTATTAATGACTCCCATGCAGGAGGTCCGGTTTCGAAAGAGCGTCGGTGGCCTAGTGGCTAGGACGCCGGACTCCCATGCGGGAGGTCCGAGTTCGAAACCAAGCAATGCCATGTACTAATGAGTTTTTTCCGATTTTTTCGAAGACTTACGTACATTTATCGACTGCTCTAAGGGTGAAGGAAACATGCATATCTGAGGAAATTAAAAGTTTCCGAAGGCGTGTGATATCCACTACACAGCACTGGGCCCGCTCGGTGGATCATGGCCCGTACCCCCTTGTGCAAGGGGAGGCCTGTGCCCCAACAGTGGGGACATTAATAAGCTGATGATGATGAATATCTGATTATTGCAGGGTTCAGTAATGGCGTGCTCGTTCGTTTTACTCAATGGAAGCAAACTTAACGTGCAAGACGAGGACGGCAAGACTCCGTTACATCTCGCCACGGAGGGCGGCCACACGGGACAGGTGTGTAATTTTATTCTTATACATTTTTAACTTGATAGTACTTCTTGGTAGTTGGAGCATGAGGAAATAAAATTCCTCGTGCTCCACCCAGGTGGAGAACCCAGGTGGAGTACGAGGAACGACCCTGTGTAATAGCTGCTATCATCGCTCTAGACCTTTTTAAGCTCTCGTGATTGTCAATACTATAGTTAGACACGGGATAGTTACTACGGTTTGAGGTTGGCGCAGTTGCATGCGCCAACCTCAAACCGTAGTAACTATATAGTACTAGTAACCGCCTAAACTAAACGGGTTAATCTCGACCTTATAGGCCAGGTACGGGGTGTGGGGCGAGCCCTTTTCCGGGCGGAATCTCGGAGGGGTAACTGCCCCCCGGTCATAGACAACCTCGTACGAGGTAGAAGTGGGAGAATGTAGCTCTAACGGTTAGAGCTACATTCTCTCGAGGTTAGAGTCTAACCTATCGCATAGGGACAGGTGAACGGTAGTTTACTACTCTACCTTGTTGCAACTGCGCCGAAATATCGGGAACTCAAAACAACCCCTAAGAATCCGTTATCTAACTAGTATTAACAAAAACCACGAAAGCTTAATTGGACAGTTATTTCTGAAAAAATCCGTAGTACCTCTCCTCCTCCTCTTCTCTCCAGTTATCCTCTTTTATCATGCGTAAATCGAAACAACATTTTAACTTTTAACAGTTTCGCTTTTTGTTTCATATTGTTTCAATATGAGAATACAAAACTATTTTAAAAAAAATCTTCATTCGTGGAACCTGAACCTGAACCTTCATGCGGGTTTAATTGTACATAAAAAAACCTTAATACCAGACACTTTTTTAATGCCTTAAATAATTGATATGATTTTTTTTTCGATTGGCGGTCTAAATCCATCTTGTTCACTCATATAGACATAGACATAATATAATATGTTAACAAGAACAAGAATGAATGTGTTGTCACGCTCACACATCCCGTAGCCGGGCCATTCTTCGAGCGTTTCAACCGCTGTCATTACCGCTCCCGGTATTGTTGTTTATAAGTACAACTGTCCTCGTGGACAATTTTTGTCCTATAAACTACAACAACACGGAGGAGCGGTTGAAACGCTCGAAGACTGACCGAGCCGAGACTGATTCCTGTTCATGTCACAGGTATGCCTGCTGCTGCGATACCGCGCCGACCAATCCATCGCCGACAACGAAAACAACACGCCGCTCGACATAGCTGTTGGACACGCTAATGCTGACATCGTTACACTGTAAGGCTCGGACTACACGACGACGGTTCCAGCGCCGGTTCGGTTCGCTGTAGCCAATCACGACGCGAGGCGAGGCGCGGACTTTAAGTGTAGGAGAGAGGAATGTTTGTGATTTGCTACAGCGAACCGAACCGACGCTGAAACCGGTGCATGTAATTCTAGACTTCTAAGGGCCAGAAGTGTTCTGGTAGTCTAGAATTTCGAGATTAGATTAGAGAGTTTGATAGGCCAAAATAGTAAAAAAAAATCACAAAAAATTATACTAGCGAATGGCGATGCTATGAACGATACGTCAACAAATGGCAAACAATAAACACGACCAATGTACATTTCGTGCGTACGAAAATAGTATACACACGGGAGTAAGTAAAACACTGGACGGGTTAAAACAAAAATATATATTTTTTTGGTTTTTTTTTTCATTTCAATTTTCCAACGGTTTATGCTATGCAAAAAGTTTTTTAATTTTTTTACAAACCTTCAAAAAGTTGACTATACTTTCATACACTATACTCGTAGTAACCGTTTTTCTTTCATATTTCAGTAGCCATGATAAAGTATATAAATTAAAATATTTCCTATTATTTTTTTGTTTCCCAGACTACGCCTCACGAAACTGAACGAGGAGATGCGCGAGAGCGAGATGTCATCAAACGACGACACGTACAACGAAGTGTTCCGCGACTACACGCAGCTGGCGCACTCGCACCCCGAGCGGCTCGTGCGACAGCGACACAACAACAACGAAGGTTCGCATCATTAATTTTTAAGAGAGACTTTATTTACAAAAGTTAAGGGAGTGGTCTGCGCGTGAAATATCATGAAATGTTCTCCCGCCATAAAATCAAAATAAAGTAATATTAAGAAATGGAATTTTATATTCCTTACGGATAGGCAATATGGATGTTTGCATAAAATTACTTTATTCAGAAAATTTATAGATATGAAGAAATTAACAATCGAAATTTCAAGACTTTCACGCGCAGACTCTTAACTTTTGTAAATAAATTACAATTCACTCAAACAATTTCTTTACTCCCAAACAAAGTGCGGGTGTTTAAATATCGTTAAATGGGAAAGTGTACGCGGGAGCAGCCATCCTCTGTTGTTGCGAGCTTGTTTGAGTGAACAGAGTTTACAAATTAAGCTTTTTGGGCACCGCCCTTCGGCGGGCCAAAAAAACAAGGCCTGCGGCGGCTGAGAGCCGAAAGACGTTTCGGGTTTCGCCCTAAGCGGAGCTCAGCCACTGGCCTCGCTAAAATTACTCGTATCGTAAGTGAGAAAGTACACACTATGTCTACTTATAAATAACGCATCTTTCACTTTCGTGGGTTTGCTGGAAGAAACCTCTTTTAGAGATAAGTTCACCCTTTGTACAATGTCTTATTATAATTGTTTTATTAAGTCTAGTGTTGTACAATAAAGTGTAAATAAATAAATAAGGTTTGTGCTGGTTATGGCAGCGTCGTTAAGGGGGATTACGCGATTCGTTCGTTATTACGAACGCGCGATCAAACATACTGATGTCCAATAAGTGTCCTAATTAACAGTCGCGCGATGTGTTTGCAAATGTTTGATGTCGTATCGTTTATTCCCGCGATAATCGCTTGGTCGCGTTGTATTAGGACGCCCCCTGACGCTCCGAGCTTGACTTCGGCTTTCGGCCTCGCCGAAGTTTGTTAAGGGCTCCTCCATGCCTCTGAGAGCAAGTTAAACTGTCGGTTTGACAGTGGTCTTCATGTCTTGTCAGAGGCCTAAGGGCAGCCTGAACAACTGATTATAGGTTGACCATTAACCACACCACAAGAAGAAGATCATCAGTTCATGTTATATTTGTTGACCTATATCTTTAGAAAATGCGACAATTAAAAATACTTTGTTGTTGTCCTTAATATATATCGCACCAGCCTTTTCATTAGCATAATAATATAACTAAATTGTTACAGGTGAACAACCGAGTGAATGACGAAACGAAACGTCGGCGCGACGACGATGGCTGTGGTGAGACGACTGCGGAACGACAACGTAACGACTGAACGTGTCACGATCGTATAGTAGTTACTGCATTATGTGACTATGCGTAGCGTATTTAGACTGTTTCTTAGGCCTAATATATACTCAATTGCAATTCTGCTATGAAACGACTCGGACAATCATGTGAAGAATTTTTCTTAGTCCCAGAGGCTTGTTATACTGGGGCCACACCGTTAATTGACATTAAGCGCAGATGCAAAATGGCCTAACGCCCTAATTAACGGCATTAGACGCATGTGTGGTTCCAGCATTATATTGAGGCGAGAGGCAAGTTTAATACAGTTAAAATCTTGTAGGAAGGAAGCCGGCTCCCGAGCGCTTTTTTTTTGATCCAAGATTGAAATATTAATTTGTATAATATCTCAATCGACCCCATAGTGTCTCAGACGTTGTTGTAAGTTGTATTTTATGCGTGTATATGTGATTTGATTATGCTCTATTTTATTTTTTATAAACTTTTATCTAAGAAGTATTCTTCTTAAAATAGTAAAATTTTAATAGTGGTAACTTTCCATGTACCGATGTCAAATCGCATTGAAGTAATTAATTACCGCATTAAATTTCTACTCTTTTAAGACTGAGTATATTTTGCATGCTTTCGAAATTTTAAGGCGTTGGTATATTAAAATAATACAAATAATGTACTAGATACGACAAGTGCTAAAATAATGAGCCTATTATAAATATTTCACGGTAAAAAGTTTTACATTTACACTGTTCGCTATTTTGACGAAAATATGAAAAATATACAATATTTAGGTAAATATTGAGTAATTATTTGGGCGAATGTTTTATTATATCGCCTCTATGCCTACACTTTTTTATGATCTCTATAAATTTTATACGAGGCTTTTATATAAAAAATTAACAGTTTTAATCACGAACTTGCTGCCAAATATACTTAATCAGATTTATAGCAAATTCCATGTAGAATTAAAAATAATCACTTTTTCCTTCTACGCATACATTCTACTCGATTATATTTGACTACTACTACAAATATAATACTTATAATGTATTTTAAGAGCCATATTTCATATTTTAAACGGTGGTGTGGTGTATTCATAAATGTTTTATTTAGTAAACCAAAGATTTTTGAGTATTGCTGTGGGATTATGGGTTTAGTATAATAATATGAATACTAGGGCCTAAAACAGATAGTCTGTTTATTTATTTTTTGGCCGATTTCCGCGTTGATGCTAAATACAGCATCATAGAGTGTTATTTAACATTCCTATATATTTCATAAAATCAAATATTTGTATCTAAATCATTCCAAAATAATGCATTTACTTCATAGTTTGTATTTCCATCAATTCGACTCCGAAATTTAATCGAATCTCAAAAATATTATTAAGTTAGTAGTGTTTTTGTTGTTATTACATTGTGATAAATAATTAACTTTAAAATTACTATTATTTTTATAAGTGTATTTCCTTTTGTACTTTTTGACACCACTTGCCAAGTTCTAAATACGACTTTCGCTAATTTCAATTAAATTTAAGTTATATCTCAATATCTATATGAAAAATCATAGTACTTTGCATCGACCATGATAATAATTAAACCTATAAATTTTATTAAATATTATACATTGCTCCAATTACCTACAGTCTACAGTTTTGATGAATTTACACATATAAATACATAGATTTAAGAGTTAGATGTGCTACGTATATACGTGCTTTTATTTGTTAATATCTAGGTATATTTTAAAAGTTACGACTCATTAATAATACATTGAAGTAATTATGTGATCGTATCATCGATCGATATCAAATGATTATCACAGCGAATATATATAATATACCTTCTTATCCTATATTTATGAAGTTATGAAGAATAATATATATTTTGTCCTTTTCTGATTTTGTTAATTACTAAATTGGGATCCATGTTAAAATTGTTCAAGTTTGAAGGGACGTGACGTCAAAGAATTATTTAGAATGACCGGCGATCGAATCTCAGTTGTTAAGAGTTTTGAGAATTAATGTATATTCAGGAATTTTAGCACAATATAGTGCCATTGCCTACAAGCACTTTAAAAATATGAATTTAAAGTTAATGCGTTTATAATATTGAATATACATCTAAGGTTTCAATTGACAGAAGTGGGTGTATTTTATATAAATAACATATTAGGGCCAGTGCAAAAGGGCGAATTTTGTTTGAATAAAAAGTAAAGGCACACGGCAAGTCAGCTACTTGCCGTGTGCCTTGCGACCGTGATATTGACAAGCGCCCTGCATTCTCGTTTCCCGCGTACAGAGCTACTTTACTTTACTTCCCCCCCAATCTACAGGGCAAAAGTCGCCCGTCTGCACAGGGTCCTAGTGGCAAAATAAAATGGTTATGTACTTTATAAATTTACGTAATATTTGATTTTATAAACAGACTTGTCAGTCGTCGAATTTATAAATATCCACTGTCACATTGGGATTTTGTATTAGGTGTGTGCTGTTAGAGACAAAATATCTCCACATATACAATATCCTACATGTAATCTTTAATGAGTAAAAAGTATAGTGTTGATTGTTAATAAACTATTGGATACGTTTTATATCACATGATGTATAAGTAACCCGTTATACTGTTGATGTATTATTCATAATAAGTAGTTGTATTTGAATAAATACTGAAAAGATCTAACGAATTTCAATTATTAATTAAAACAAAAGACTATTGCTTGAAAATTTATTTAAAAATACATAAAAATTATAAGTAGAAAATCCCACACCCATAGAAATAGAATGAAATAATTTTTCATTGGTAAAACTGCTTCCATAAAAATTCTATTATTACATTCATTGCCAAAGTTAAAACACAGAAAAATGATGGTAAATTATTATGATAGGATTGCATTATCGGTATTAACAATAAATTTCATTTCATTTCATTGAAATTTAGAATTGAATTCATTAGTATTGTTCCAATAGAAACAATGATAGACAACATTTAATTAAAACTTCATTATGGTCTTTACATCTGATCACACACATTCATATTTAAAACCCAATGAAAAATTTATAGATGGATAAATAGACTATAGTACTTTTATGAATTAGGTACATTCTAATTCCGTCTACATTTTAAGAGTTTTTCAAATATAGTATGACCAGCATACTTATATTTGAACAACTTCAGCTATCGACCAGCTAAACAGTTTACTTTTCTACTTATTGAAATAGTAAAGAAAACAACAGCGTTGGAATTAGAATATAAGTCGAACTACAAAAGTAATTATTTTATAACAAGTGTAAAGTTTCATTGTCTATATTAGAGTAGATACCTTTAGAGTATCTTATAAACCTAATCGATCCATAAACGTATGCTGAATATATCAGCTAGCCGGGTTTGCATATTTCATACAGAGTCTTTGTTTAATTTTTCAATCACAAATTAAATGAGGGTAATATTGGAATCTTTAGTAACAACTAACATCATATATTACTTGACTGCGATTTTACCCAGAAACAAAATGAGGGCTTCCGCTGGGAGACGCGTGCGCACGCGACGGTCAGTATTCATTGCTGATTATGAAGTTATTTATACGTCAATCAAAGTACACAATAACCAGTAATGTAATTCGATATCGAAGCGCCGCGTCGTGCACACGCATCGTACAGTGCGTGAGGTTTTACTTAAACATTCGGGCCTTTAAAAGTTCGGTGTGCTTCGGTTATTGTTAACGATACGCGAATGTGCTACGACTGTAGTAAGAGGCCGATTTTACCCGATACCCGAATATTTAACTAAAAGCTCACCGAGTGCGTGAGCTGTACAGTGGTACAGCGTTGGCCCTGAAAAGAAAATTGTGATTGAAAATTAGCTTAGTTCATTCTGTTAATTCCATTCATGCCAAAAGAAGTCCAGATATGAGAAAGCGAGGCGGTGGTGGGGCACGGAGAGGATGCCGGCGCCGGGGTGGAGGGTGGCTGGGGGGTGCGCAGTCCTCCGGGCATCCCGGGCTGTGAGGGAGGTCCAATGATCAGAGATGCGGAGCTGTGGAACCGGCGGCGGGATGCCAGACCCGAGCGCTCGAAATCTATGGACAAATGTCAGATATGAACCAATAAAAGCACTGAAAATTTAATCAATGTAATCTCGTCAACGACAGACCAGTTCGGAGCAAGGCCACTTCTGAGCCATATTTCACAAAACAACAGTTCCTGTAATCAATAGTCTAAATGGCTATTTTGATGGGGATTTCTGTTAATGTTGCCATTTTAGGTTTATTATTACAAGGGTTGTTGTTTCGTAATACGGGGTCCATTGATTTCATCCAAGCTAAAATTAAAGTCAACCTTATATAACAAAGGAAAACATTATTATTATTATAATCTTTATTACACACATACCAAAAAATACTTAATAAACGAAAAAATAAAATATGTATAAAAGGTATAGCGTAACTCGTTTCGTTTCGTTAGTTGTGAGGAAACCATAACGTCCGAAGGAATTCTGCGCCTTTGATTTCGTTCCGTTAGATTTAGCATGGTGAATAAGCGGTAAAAAGTGAATGTGTAATTGACCACGCCCGGCATTTTCCAAAGTTTTCCGATACCTACATCGAAAACACTGCCTCTGCCAATGCAAGACAAATAGCACAGCACGCGGAATAAGCAAGCTAAGCTATCAAATCGTCCTTCGCCCAATCACGATCGAGATCTCGTCGGAACAGCGCTGGTAAAAGATAAAACCAGACAGTGTCAAAAATGTTTGTTTATTTATTATTTGTTTATTTGTTCACGTCATACAAAGAACTTACTTCCGTCATTACCCTCGGGGCAATACTTGATGGTGTGCGCGCGATCTCCGGTGGCGCCGCAACGCGGGCAGCGGAACGCGCGCAAAACTGGGCACAATACGCGTCCACGCCAGTCCTTCAGCGCGTGGGAGGAGTAGCACTCTTCGTTCTCACCGTTGTTCTTACAGAACGCACACTCCTTGGAAAGAAAATAGAGTAACTAAAGAAACTTCCAAGTATCAAATGATAAATGCATTTCTTAAAAATTAAGAAATAGTTAAAAATTGATGGTCAAATGTGAAAACAGAATTAAAATTCATTCAAAAATAAAATAGCTACAGGCAATCAAAAATCAGAACGGTAGAAAGAAACGGCAATAAGTTTTATGACGTAACTGTTCTCTAGCACCATACAAGCCGGTCCTGGCTGCATATAAAGGAATATTTTGCTAGAAAGGGATAGAGCATATGTCCAATACTAACTTTAACCATTAATATCTCTGATGTTAGTTGAGATATCGAAAAACTAATTTTAGATCCTTCTTTAGAATAATAGGAATATTTTATTTATTAAATATTTTTAAAAAATATGCAATAAAAAATATATTATACCTATTATTCTAAGTACTTACGAGTACTTCTTTGATCAAAACCAAGAGAGCCAGCGCAAATAATTGCTTTATTACCTTTGGGAAGGCAATGCCAAACCACCCCATTAAATCAGCCACGAGAGCCTTTCTATGTGACTAATTCCTTAGAATGATCACGATCCTCAGTAATACGACTTAGAAGAACCTTTGGGTATGAATAATAACATCGATCATGATGATTCGATCCCAACTTCGAATGATGAACCGCGTTTAGGATTAGAAAAGCGGAGTAATGCATGTTCTTGGAGAGCAGATTTGTCCGCAGTGCATGTTAATGGGCAGTTTAATAACAGTTTGAACTGATAATACCGAGCTCAGTGATGCCCCTTGAAAGAAGCCCAACCTCAAAGAGTTTACTAGAATAGGCTGATGATGAATTGTTGGAACAGCATCAGCATTGTCACGTATACGAGTAGTTAATAGACTCAAGGTAAGACGTTGGAACTCACATTATGCAGCGATCGCCTCATGCGCTTGTCGGTGCGCACCTTGGCTATTTCCTGCAGGAACTCGTACAGCAGACTGGGGCGGATGGAGCGCAGTACTGACAGTTGTTCCCTTGTCAGCATTGACACGTAGTTGTTGGCTGACGACAGGCCTGCAATATCCCAGTCCCAGTGTTAACCAGAATCAACATATATAGATGGGCTAGAAATTCATGGCCAACCAAAAGCCAAACTCACTTTTTTTTGAACTGCTAGGATTAAGTTCAAGACCCATATTGTTATAGGTACTTATATTTGCATACAATGACAATGGTATTCTTGGCTTGGTACAATAAGTAGCGAAACAAATTAAAATCCTAAGTGTAATATTTTATCATAGTTTTAATTATTGATTGAACTAAGTTTAATAATTTAGCAAGCTTTTTAGGCAATGCAGGGATATTTTGCATTATTATTAAACAGGGGACTATTTTATTGTATTTTGGTCTTATAACCGAAACAAACTTTTCGATGTAAGGTAAGCCCATAAATATGCACAGATTATAAAAGTTATTTAGTTCTTTGTGTTGGCTGAACACAAAGAACCAAATACAAAATATTGATGTCTGCCAAAGAAATATAGAAAGAAGCATACTAAACTTAAAAAGAATAGACAAAGTAAGAAATCAGAAAGAAAACAAAAGTGATAGATGCTATTGAATACATACATAAACAAAAGTGAATTTGGCAGGACACATAATGAGAAGTAGTGACGATAGATGGACAAAAAGAACAACAGAATGGTATCCGAGAGAAAACAAAAGAAAACGAGTACGACCAAAGAAAAGATGGATAGACGAAATAAAAGAGGAAACGGGAATAACATGGAGTCAGAAAACAGAAAATCGGAAGGAGTGGGAAAAATTGGGGGAAGCCTTTGCCCAAAAAAGGGCATAAATAAGTGAAAGTTATAATGGAAAAATAAATATATATAGAATTTATAATTTAATAATTTAAAATCGCAAAATTAAGGCTATTTTTATTTTATTTTATTATTATATAAAAGTTAACTAACTTTTGATTAGGAAGTCGAAGGTGTCGATCATCTCGCCGTTCCTCGCAGAAGCCACACTCGACGCGTCTCCCCACAGATTGGCGGTCGATGCCACCGACTCCGGTCGGCTGGCTCCTGAAACAAAAATAATAAAGTAAAGTGAAATACACTTTATTGCACAAATAGAAAACAACAAACAAGAGTTAGAAAAGGAAATAGTGAACTACAATTAAGGGGGCAATTAGTGCAATTTATTTAATATCAATTCTTATGTACTTTTTATAAAATAGGGAACCTTTTATTCCGCGATTTTGCCACCAGTGGTGGCGTTACAGGTGGTGGCAAATGGTATTCCCATTTGCCACCCTAATTTTATAATTATTCTCAAAACGAATGGAAAGTCTCTTTGCGAATTTTAAAAGATTATTAACTTAACTTTTTATTAGTTATGTCGTTACTTTATTATATTATCCCTAGTGGCTCCTATTTCGTAGGTATTTAAATAAGTGTACTTAAAACTTTAAAACAGCTTAAAACCGACATTTC
This sequence comes from Hofmannophila pseudospretella, assembly GCA_947369225.1. Lineage (NCBI taxonomy): Eukaryota > Metazoa > Arthropoda > Insecta > Lepidoptera > Oecophoridae > Hofmannophila > Hofmannophila pseudospretella. The sequence continues at coordinate 5,696,019 of OX376324.1, forward strand.
AAAAATTTGGGTCAATCACTAGATCAACCTACTTACTAAAATAATATTATTTTTGTTTGTTTGTAGTCTAGAGACTACAAACAAACAAACTATATAAAAACAAACAATGACATAACAAACTATGTATTTTATATAAATAAAGATATTGTACTAATATAAAATACACAGAAATAAAAAAAAAACATTAAAATATGTACAAGGCGGGCTTATCCCATAGGGATCTCTTCCAGCCAACCTTTGCATTATTAGGGATCTTGGCCGCCGCATAAGAGACAGGGGCGATGATCCTCGCCCTGGGTCGTTCCTCGTCCAAGGTCTCTCCCTGGCAATCCAGCGTGGCAACGCCGCCTGCATCATGGGGACCTTTGGACGAGACACGACCCACAGCTAACTGACGGAATTTAGTTTTATAATTTTAATTATTTTTTATTTAAACTTACATAAGTAGGTAACAGGTAAGAGATACGAGTAGTTATTTCAAGATGTAACCTGACTCAGGGCTCAAAATATATGCACTCACTCACCCTTATTCAATGTCTGGCTATCTGACTCCCAACTATGTTTCCCTGTGTGTGGGATATCAGAAATCCTTTCATGTGTCTCGATATGTTTTAATTTTCACTTAATCAATGTACTTTTGTTTATTTTTTTACTTAAAAATTAGTTGTAATTTTCACCACCACCGGAAAGTGTAGGTATAATATATTTTTTATTTTATTTTAGTTTTTAACGTAGTAATATTCACTATAGATAAATAATTATGTTATTATATTATTAACAGATTATTAATTGATGCGACGAGGGACCCAAGGGCTGGCGGCTATCTCGCCCAAAGGATCAGCATAGCGATCCAGCGGGGCAACGCCGCCAGCATCCTCGGTACCCTACCACACGGGCCTACTTTAAGACATTTTATAAGTTACATTTAATTTTTATTTGTGTACATTTTCTTTCCTTCTGTAGTTATATTTACAACAAATAATTTTAAGTTGTAAATATAAATTATTTCAATTTGATATTGACGATATTGATTACGTGAAACTTAATTACTAAGTGTCAAATATTTGACACTTAATTTTTAAGTGACAAATATTTGACTGCGGTGCGCCAAACAACTCAAGCAAATGATATAAAAGTGTCAAATATTTCTGATGCTTACTCATTACTTACTAACTCATAAAGTAATTACATGTTTAAAGTGTATTAGTTAAAGGAGTTATACTTACTCATAAAGTAATTACTGGTGTTGCTTTCGACGTCCTCGAACAAGACGGAACATTCGGAGCTATTCATACGGTAGTTCATCATATCCACCTCGGGTGCTGAAGATGCTGGAAAAGATATTTAATTAAAGCACAACTGAAAAATACGAGTAGGTAGTAGTCGAAAAATCTAATATAATATAATCTAATATTACATTATTTAAAATAGTTGTCATAATACATTACACACATACCCCCACATACTAACACACCCATTGCAAGGAACGTCCTCAAAGTTAAGTCTCTCTTAAGTGTCGTGTCATCTCTAAACCTATGACGTAGAGAGGGATAACATGTATTTTAATGTAGTCTTAAGGAAGTTTCGTGTAACGTGCAACTGACGTTATGACATTTAGACTAAATTGTCATCTCTATCTAAATGTATGACGTAGAGAGGGATAACATGTATTTTATTGAAATCTTAAGATTAAGGACTTTCTAGCAACTCACGGTTAGTCAATAAGTATGTGTTGTATTTACCCATAAAACAGGACAAAATAGTTTTGAGCTAAAATATGAATCAAAACAAACGAAGAACATACCTGTTTCTGCAGGGCGTTGGTCTTGGGAAAGCATATTCAGCAGCTCGTTCCCGCTGCCACTTTGGAACGGTGCTGCAAGAGATGAGAAGCATAGGAGTAACAGTCAGGGTATACTTATATGTAACTTTTTCATACATATAGGTATACCATACCATAAATATAAAAACCCTCGCATATTGCAGAATTAAATGGTACTATTTTTTTCATAGCAAACACAGATAATAATTTTACCAATGGCGCCCTTTACAGGAACTTTATATTCCTGGTCAGGGTATAATTCATATTTTAGATAGATACCTACGTAGACCACAGAATAAATAATTAAAGACCTAATCCTAAATTCCCATCATCAGACATTTAGATTAATAGCGTAAGGACGTGACGATAGTAGTTACCTCAGATCACTTTACACTTTTGACGTGGAATGACGTCTTACCCAAATGGTACAGTAGACCACAGGTCAACCCACCCAAAACGTCAAAAATTTAGAATCTGAAATGTATCATATTGAGATATGCATAAGGCATAAGGTTGAGATTTAATCGAAGGTTTTTGACAGATGGTATACTACAGCTTGTGGTCGACTGTACAAAAGTATGTCAATGTCAGTCAAAGTCACAGACACGAAATCAAGTACAAATAACGCTAGAAAGCAGTCGGAGTGCGAAGCAATTCCTGCCCACCCCTAGTTTTTCACGGACTTCAGCCGCGATTCAATTTTTCGATTCGGTTCGATTCGTTATCCAATGATTTCTTGGTGAAAAATGTATGGATTGTTTTAAGAGTACTCGTATCCCCCAATTTTAAGGATTTTTTTATTGTATGGATTGTCTTAAGAGTACTCGTATCCCCCAGTTTTATACTTGTACTGAGTTGTCTCCCAATATTTTTTTGTCACAACATTGCTGTAGACAAAATTACTGAGTATATAGAATTTATCACCATTATTATCGTTATCGGCCTATTTGTGTTTCCCATTATTGGGTTTCTTTCTATGAGGGTGAAGGGGGCTATGGTATGGGTGCAAATCTGTGTCCGCAGGACAGGTTTTGCTGCCCCAATATGTTCAACAATTAGTTCCCGTAGTTCTGTAACGGGGCTGCCATGGGAGAACCTGACGTTTTGCTTGTAATTCCCTCCGAAGACTTGCTCGTATTTCTGTTGTTACACAGTCAATAAATAAAATATTGGAGAAGCCTGTATCCCCCGGGCGAGGCTTCGTTCCCGCGGCTCAGGAACGACGCTGCCATGGGAGAAAAACACACTGACGTTCGGCGTGTAAATCCCTACCAAGGCTCGCTCGTGTTTCTGTTGTCCTTCTTCATCTCTTGTCCTATCAATAAGTAAGATATTTGACAAACCTGTGTCCCCCGGGCGAGGCTCCTGCTGTCCCAGAATGTTCAACAGTTCGTTCCCGCGGCTCTGGAACGGCGCTGCCATAGGAGAGAACACGCTCTCCGAAGTTTTGCTCATGTTTATGGCGTCGGGTGACGGGGCGAAACTGTCCTGGGAAAGTCAAATTATTTGTAAGCCTATAGCAATACGCGGAGAGCATGGGAGAACTCTCAAAAAAATTTCGTCTTCCCATACTAAAAGGTTATTTTGACTAGATATCACCTCAGCCATCACCCCCAGCTCGCTTGATCCACGACTTATGCTGAGGTACCCAGTATTCATTGGCTCATAAAAAATCTATATTCGATTTGGTGGATAGAATAGAATAAGTTTATTTGTGCGGTAAGATGACAAAGTATTCATAGTCCATACACAAGTAGGAACGCTTATAAGAATAGAATAGAAAACTTTAAGATAATGCCCGCACTTATATGAAGGTATGTTGATTAAGAATCATTCTAGAGACTTGATAAATCCCTATCAGAATTGTTCCCTTTGAGGAAAACCTAGGTGGAGCACGAGGATTGACACGAAACGAGTAGGTGTAGTAAAATACCTTTTTATACCTACATATTTCTTTAATAAAGATAGTCACAACACTGAACCAAAATTAAATATTCTAAGATATTATTAGTGGGCATTATTAAACTACAACCTTTTATGCTTAATTAATACATACATAACTCGCTTAATTAATAGAAACTAAGTATTAATGTAAAAAGCAAGTAATTAATCTGTTCGAGTCTTGAGTGCATTTCTACGAGTATTAATACCTAACCCTTTCGCAAATAAATACCGTCCGGCCATCGAGATCACCTAACCACCTAAATAAAACAAGTAGGGAAAACAATTAGAGAACCTAGTGTTAATCAAGTTTTGGGGTACTTACTTTAGCAGTTACTGGTTTCACGTCACTGGCCGCAGTGAAAATAGGCATCTGGTCTTCCATTTTAAAATCGTATGACAATGAATCCATTAAAAACAATTTGTACAGCCTTCAATTACTAGAGCTTTATGCACGCGAACACTCACCGTAAAAAAGAACATTCGAGCCCAAATGCGCTCAATATATACGAAGAAAACAGTCATATACATTCATATAAGTATCTGTTTGTAATCTAGTCATTGGCTGCTTTTGTATAGCGTAGCAACAAGCGGCAATCTTGCCGAATAATATCAATCTACCCTCCAGTAATTAATAACACTGTCGTAACATATTTTCTAGGTACGACAATAAATACTTGAATTTAGGATTTGTATGTAGTTTATTCGCCAATATAGTGTTTTTGTATAAAATTAAGTAAAAGTTTTGGAAACAATTTAGTATTAGTATTTAGTATATTTAGTATTAGAGATTACATATTTAAAATGAGGGTGATCGTTAAAAATTCAACATTCCATCGGCAGTCGTGATTCTTTGTTCGAGTTTTTCTACATAAGTACTTACTTAACTATAGTTTGACGCCAGTCAGTTGTTCAGTTTTGTATGTATATTGGCTAAAATATAAGTAATTAATTTTGATAATTTCTCGCATGGATCGTCGATGTCGTAGCGACGGGAGGCCGCCGGGCCCCCTACGGGTAGTCCGGGTCCGAAACCATTGTAATAATGAGTTTTTCTGTTTACGTATGTTTACCGATTGCTTTAATGGTGAAGAAAATCGCCGTGAGGAAAGCTGCATGTCAAAAGAAAGTTTTCCGAAGGCATCTGAAATTCACCAATAAACACTGGGTTCGTATCCGTACGAATACGGATTGGGCCGGTATAACTTCTCACACTGAGTTCTTACATCTCGCATGCATGTTAGATAGTATACCTAAACCCCGTCATCATAGGCCTTGCAGACATAAGATTCTGTAAGCAACGTCGGCAGCAGCATTTATTCGTGACTAAAAATCGTAGGTATACTTAGTTAAAATACCTATCATACTATTATGTTGTCGTTAGCTTATTATTATAATATAGGGTCCTTCAAAAATAGTGTAAAAAAAGTAAAAGAGGAAAGTTATATTACAACAATGTTATATCAAAACCGTAAATACTTTAGTTTTTAAAAATTATATATCAAAAGATAACGAAACGATACATCTTGCATCCACCCATCTTTTCCACGTGAATGAAAAGTACGTCACGAGGTCACCAACATGCAGAGTGCAAAGTTCATCCGCTGATAACTCCCATGGGTCAATGACCTGCCTTAAAATAGGCGAAAAATTGTTTAGTGATCAGAATTTATTTTTACAAAAAGTCAAAAAAATTAACTATTTTTTTTCGTAAATTGATTCTTTATGACCTTCTAATTATGCCCTTATAATAATTTACACAATTTTTGAAGGACTCTGTATATTTTTCATGCGTCGTTAGCCTATCACCGCAGCTGCCTCCTACCAGAGGCGTAATCCCAGCAACGGGATCACAAGGGGATATTCATGACCCCTCCAAAATCTTCGATTCCCATATAAAAAACCTTAAATTCGTTATACCCCCTATATGATAGTGTCGGTTTCCTGTAGGTAATCCCCCCTCCCTCGTATTGGGCTATGACCGCTCCTACTGTCTACGCCGTTTGACAATACCTACCTAATTCGCCCTCGAAACCCTTCTGTTCCAATTCCAAGCCGGCCAAATCCCTTGTTTGTTTGTAATCTCTTTATTGTACTAATATAAAATACACAGAAATTAGAAACATAATAAAACACGTACAAAGCCGGGCTTATCCCATAGGGATCTCTTCCAGCCAACCTTTAAACCTTTTCCCTTGGTTTTGTTATAAATAGTTTGCTAAAACTACTTATTGTCAGCGACATATAAGTTTTATTGTTCGCAGCTTATGGTATTAACCAACATACCTGCTTAAGCAAGATGTCAATTTTAATTAAGCCAGTGTGTAGTGCCGGCCATGAAGAATAGCACCACCCCAATTCTTCCCGTGGGTATCGTACGAGGCGACTAAGGGACTTGGTGGATCCTATTCTACACCTATAGTAGACGGCGATAGATTCGCCTCACCTATCACGTTCGTTCACCAAATCTTAAGGCGAAAAGTGGGAACTACCTATAATGAAAGTGGTTCCTCTGTCTACCCCCTTGGGGATTATGGACGTGAGAGTTATGCTATGCTATGAGTAAGCTTACACTACATTTAATTCAGTCTTCCTAATATAATTCATTCAGGTGGAATTTTCTAGGTACATTCTAATTATTAATCCTTTAATTAGGTTCTTAGATTCATAGTGCATAAGAGCTTTAGCTTGTGGGGCTGAACGCGCCCACGAAATAAAAAGGCAAGTCTTGAAGATCGAGAGCAAGATTGTATTCTGTCTTCACAATACTCTATTGACATCTCTAGTATATAAAAACCGATGGCAGTTGTTTTCACACTTGACAGGCGCGCAGCACGCATGCGCCGACGTTGTGGCGGGAAGCCGCCATAAGCTTATTACTCAATACTTATAGCTTAGCTTAGAGTGCCGAATTTGCGTGTGTGAAAGGCAAAGTTTAGAAAAGAAAACGAACCATAAAATTACAGTCATCATTTATTAATTTGTTAAAAATATTAGATATCCATTTAAAAAATTACATCAAAATACAAAACATTATTTTTCGTTTAAATCTTAATTAAGTTTTTTACATAAATAGGAACTTCAAAGACATGCTCATCCATGTCAGCGTATCATTAAAAGTTAAAATATTGTGTAAAATGTGTGCTTATTAGGTCGTATTGAATGAAAACAATTACATCTAATAATACAGAAATTACTTACTCTAATCTTATTCTATATCTTGTCAACTAACTAGTCATTATTGTCATCGTGAAATTATATTCAATTTTTATTAAGTGCACATGAAATTATTATAAAATCATTAATCCTAACTGTTAAAACATTCATAATAAAATATCAAGGCGGATCAAGTTAAGTAAAATTAATTCATTATTATGTCACATCATTTTAAAATTAATTCATTATTATGTCACATCATTTTAAAATCCATTTGCGTATAACGAGTAGTCAGTGTTTTTAACAAAGCGCTGATGGTTACGGCTGGCTGAACCAACGACGTCGGGTATGCTATGGTGAAATTATAATGGCACCAGTGGAAGCTTTTGCTATTACTCCATGCTGATGGGCACAACGCTGGGGTCCCTGCAGTAATGTGTAAATACGTGTGTGTTTTCATCCTCCAGAAGCGGCATGCATATTTGGTTAGGGCTGCAGATACAACTGGAAAAAATAACATGTATTTAGTAATGCTTGTTGCACGGCTGTGTTTCGGTTTGAAGGGTAAGTCTTGGAGGTTAACCGCGCAACGAAAACTATCTTGCAATTATTTTAGGGAGATTTCTATGGTGACGGTAACCACTTACGAATACAATCAGGTGACCAGTCTGTTCGTTTAATTCATTTAAAAAAAAAAATTCGTCGTAAAGGAAATAATTTATTTATTTACAACTTAAAATTTATTTATACACAAACAATTACAGAAGCAAGAGCAATGGAAAAGAAATGTAGAAATAATTAATTTATTAATGTACACACAAAAAGTCGTCGTAATAATTGGAAATAATAACATTTGTGTAAAGTAATGACAGAGAGTTAATGGCGTAGTACACCATTATACTTCGTTTTTTTAGCATTCGAAAAAACGTGAAGAAGCAGTAATCGCAAACCTGAGGTGATGTTTATGCAAAGCAAAATGGTGGTCATGGGTTAGCGCATGGTTAGCACTAATTTTAAAATCATTCAACGTGCTAAATATTTGACAGGTGACACGACATTTTTAATTTAGCCTAAAATTATATACAATGCCTAAACTCACGCCTGTTTCCTGCAGAGGTACCTATCCAGAGACTAACAACGATTCTGATAAACCGTTCTCGCTTCTTCCACACTCATCAATCGCGTCATACACGCTAGTAAAACATACAATTACAATTCCTTAATAATAATTAAGGAATAACTAAGTTTCTGTTACCACTTGCTATTATAGGGGGCACAAAGTGTTTGTAAAAGGTAGGTACTTACTAGGCATTAGTTATGTTGGATTCGTGAAACCTGGTGTTAACATTGTAAGTGATCCAGCGGCATGGCGTCTTCGAATGGCAGAAGATCACATCTGTCTTAGCAGGAGCCGCTGTAGTCGAGGAGGTAGAAACTGTCGTGGTTGAAGCTTGCTCCTCCTCTGTGTTCATAGCCCGCTGAAATTAATCGCTTATTGTTATAAAAGTGGCATCGGTGGCTGGCGTAGTGGCAGGATGCCAGACTCCCACGGGAGGTCTGTGTTCGGAATCATGCAATGTCATGTACCTCCAATCAATGGTTTTTGGATTTTTCGAAGACTTTTACATTACCTAAAATTTTTTTAACATTGAAGGAAAACGTCATGAGGAAACCTGCACACGGATAGTAACGGATAATCCCTCTGATTATTCGTGTGAACTTCCCCTTTTTGGCCCAGGAAGTCATTCTACGTGGTTAAAATTCCATAGAATGACCGCGACCTAAGGGTCTAACATAAAATGGCTTATAATTTAGGATAATGACTGTAACAAGAAGTTCAACTAAATTAAAAGGCATGCCATCCAGGAAAACTATCGAAATGTACTGGAAATCTAACAGAACATGTACATTGTACACTCCTATGGCCGATTTATATTTGGTCAAGTAGGTACAGAGGCGAGTGCGAGTAGAATGGCGAGTGTCTGGTTAGTCAAACATTTTTTGGATCCACTGGCAAGGCAGCTTGAAAGCCAAGTTGACTCGCCACTGTACTTGACCAAATATAAACCGGTCTTTAAAGAATTCTTTGTGGTATAATCTTATCTACTACGCGACGGATGAACGCACGGATTTAACAAGGTTCATTTATATGACCTACATCGTCTAATATTATATACTTAGATATAAAAAGCAATTAAAATTACGATCAAGGTTTACGTAATCTTTTGTTATTATAAGTAAATACGCAATATTATTCCGAATTATCGTACATTCTTAATGTTATTCTCAAACTTCGTAGTAAATTGCAGATAACTTTAAACATGGAGTTGGAATGTTCTAGAAGAAATCTATTTGCACATACAAATAGACATACAATACAAATTCACAAAAGAACCGGTCAAGTGCGAGACGGACTCGCGAACCGAGGGTTCTGTTCTCCAAAGAAACATTTTTTGCTTGAAAAAAATTCAAATTTTATTTTTCTCTCAAAAATTTTCAGTTACCTACCTACCTACTTATATAAAAATAAATTTAAAAAAACTCACCATTTCCCGGGGAATAAAAGCAGTCGCGACAGCGCAAGCGCCCATAAACAGCAAAAGCCCCTTCATTTTTTCACTTCCAAATGTAGCTTTACGTATAAAAGACAAAAAAGCCCTATAGCTGCTGATTTAAGGACAGGCGTGAGATGCGCACGATTCGGAAGTTCGTTAGTTGACTGATAAAACCGGGCTGCTGCGCAGGGTTTAAGTAACCTCGACTGATTTTCCAACCTTCCTACCCCCAACTTCTAAGAATCGTAACGATATCAAATTACTAGACTAATGCTATTACATTGTGCATACCCATTTTGACGTCATACATTACTAATCCAAACATACAATTATATAAAATTTCCTTGGAATTTTTAACATTATTCACATGTTATCGTCACTAATTGATAACAAAATTATATGTAGGCGTTTTTAGCGAATGGAATTCCTGGGATTACACTCATTAGTAATATTTATTAAACAAAATGATTTTACTTATTATAATTTAGGAATAACGAACATTGGGTTTTCCGTTTCAGTACATACTTACTTTTATATAAAAGCTATAGGGGGTACATATTACCTACCTATCATTAATTAAATTACATCAGTAAGTATCTAAAAAGAAAGAAAGCTTTTTATTTAAGTTCATTCGTTTCCATATATGTTTTCTTAAAAAAGTTTATGGACTTAAACGTCGCATTTGTGCAATATTTTACTGAAATACTGGCTAAATTTGGCGACCACCCGGAATCAATGCCAATATGAGATAAAATAGAAAATGTTATCCCTAAGATGAAAAATACAGACCTCTAAAACACATTTTTAATTGATGAAACTTATTATCGTAAAATGATAGCTGATATTAGAATAAATAATGAGAGAGATCTCTTGAGTTTCGATGAAGTCTTACGTCGTCGATATCTTACAGCGTAGCTCAATAAAGCCTTCGCTTGGCTTACTCTCGTGGAACAGACACTTCTGTCCAGGCCGGCAAACACAGCTGGAACAAGAATTTATTTACACTTAATGTGATTTAAAACGATGATTAATAGTACATTATGATACAAGTGAGCTAAGTTGGTCATTACACTCGAGCCGAAGGCGAGGGTATAATGGATCCGAGAGTGTAATGAAATGACCGATGCTCACGCGTTTCATACCACCTTTTTCAACACAGTCACATGTGAGGTAAACATATTTTTAGACACAAAAACTCTTTACTGAGATTTAAAAAAATATTAAAGTATAAAGCACTAGTGCGGTAATGTAAAGTAAAAAGCGCATTCTTTGGTAAGATTTAAAAAAATATGTAAAGTAAAAATTGTGTGGTAATGTAAAGTAAAAACCACGCGTATTTTATAAGCTGCATTATGAACCTAAAAGCGGTGCAATCACTTTACGAGCAAGTGTGTTGAAAAATAAATAAATCCAGACAATGTTATACTTATGCTCGCGCGATTTGCTATAGGTGATCTAGGGATGTTAAACTCACGAGTCCAGTAAAAATATGCTTTTAGCTACCGTCTGCAGTGCATCAATTATTATTTATTTAATATAAAAATTGTGGGTGGTTTTTTCTGGGAAGGGTGACCAAGTTGGATATTAATCACGTGATTAGTTTGTGTATGGGCTTCTGGGTCGTAACCAGGGGGTATATAGGTTACGACTTGAATCACGATGCTATAGCCAAAGCAACATTGTACATTTGTATTGAGATAACGTTATAAATTGTATATGTAGGTACTTACGCACATGATCGATTTGAATCGTGCATCGTGATTGACTTGACCTTCTTATTACACTAATTAGTTATCGATTTAGTCGACTAATTAGGCTTAGAAATAATATTAACTATTTACGCCATGCAAAGCGGAAATGTGCGGAAAGTGGGATAATTTCGGATGGTCCGATTGGAACCCGCGACTAGCTTTTCTGGGGCCTGCTTAATTACAAATTTACACTTTTCTAGATATAGACAGACTTTTGTTTACTGTAAATCGTAGATTAACCCTATACTAAATACATGCATTTAGTATAGGGTTAATCTACGCGCGGTTAATCAAGCGCGGAGTTATTTTTCCAAAATTGTTACGTCGCTCCTTATTGAGATCTGGGTTTAGTTTAGTAATACGGGTTTTATTACCTCTTTCAGCCTTAATCACTTATTTATTACACTTATCTGAAATCAGTTTGGCTGTCTTAGTTAAAAAATAGGAATGATTGCCAGTTATGATTTTAATATAGAAAAATCTTCAAAGGTTTCCCAAGTTTTTCCTGCTGGTTTTCCGATTTTTTGAGGTTTAATTACTTTATTAGGTACTTAGTTAGGTATTAGGTACTTACAAAAACCTTCGTTAAGATTATTTTAATACAGCCTTTATATTTTTTGTATACTTATTGATATTCCATATACATTCCACACAAAATTATAGTTTAGTCGAGTAATTAGTCAATAATTAAGTAGACTAGACAGGCTTCATTTATAGGCTGTAAAGCACTTATTATAGATACACTTGACTGAATTCCGACAAACTGAATTCAGTCCAGCGAGTGTAATAAGCGGCTGTTGTGTTCCAAACAAATATTTTGTTTTTATGTTGATAATATCTTAGATATCGGAGCCCAATGAAGACTGCAAGACTCCGCTGGCTTGGACACATGCAAAGAATGGGCGAGGATCAGGTAGGGTGGAGAGCATACATGGGACTGCCCTGCGGACGTTGCCCGGTCGGCCGCCCCCGATATTCCTGGAGAGACGCGGTGGAGAAGGACCTGCGCGAACTCCAAGTCAGCAACTGGCAGGAGATTGCGCAGGACAAGGCGACGTGGTGTCTCTTGGTTGCGGAAGCCAAGATCCGTATTGGGTCGCTGAGCCAGCGGAGTAAGTAAGTATCTTAGGTTAGTGGGTACTTACTAATCATTGGTGAGACTGATCTCCGTTAAATCTGCTCGGTTAAATATTCTCCACGCACAGGGTGTCTGTGGTTGGCAATAGCGAACGAACTTTGTGGTGGTTTTTACTTCTTTCTGTCGACAAAACAATTACAAATTTAAAGACGAAGAGTTGATTGCAAATGGCTAACCCGCACAGCGTACAGTAACTTCAGGAATTCAAACAGGGTTATTATGCTGGCTTCAAAAACAATACATAACTTGTTTAAGTGCGACTCGATGAGTTTTTTTTTAATAAAACGTAATAATGTACCAAATAATTATTATTTCGATTGGCGGCGCTAGTGTCCGCAGTATCCGTTCGTATTAGGCTCGTGCTGACTTGTACGTTTAAAAAAAAACGAGTGCAGACGAGCAAACGGGCCACCTGATGGTAAGTGGTCACCGTCCCCTTTAGACATCTCACCTCACTGTATTAATATTAGAGGGTTTTGATGCGCTGCTAATCTTGAGGACTAAGATGGATTGCCTCATGTGCCGGAAATAACGCTGGCTCTCTTACCCTTCAAATCGAAACACAGAAATGCGAGCATTTCTGTTTCCCGCAGAAATAGATAAGAGAATGGTTACACACCAGGCGATCCTTCACATTAGGATCTACCACTACAATTAGGGTATACCGATCATACAAATGGAAGTCTTGTAAACCTTCGTCGATAAGGAAGACAGCACCAGCAATGAAACAAGTTCAGTGGCCAACGGATAAACCTATGATATGAGTACCTGGGATAGGTGCCATTCGAATCATTTTATACCCCGCTGAAGATTTCGTCTAAATAACGACTTACTAAAATTAATTATAATGTGTGACAAAAAACACGGAATTTGCAGAACCCCGTTGATACACCCTTGTAATAATACCTGTAACTAAGTAATAAGCTCTGACCCCAATTGACCCCAGTACGATGCTCATGCATCCATCCGCTCGTATTTATACAGGAACCGATATGAATTTTTATCGATTTTGATATATATTTTATCTCGCTACGTGAAGCGAGAAAAAATATATATCAAAATATAAATAAGGTTAAAAACGATAAATACTTACCTAGAGAAATATTATTTAACCCTAGTACCAGACAAAAAAAAACTACCAGTATACGTAACATACATACCCAATGGTAGATATGCAAGAGATCAATGATCTAGCTATGTATACAAGAGGACCAAGAGGTAATTAATTCCTCATCATCAGCAGCCTACTCTAGTCCACTGCTGGACATAGCCTCTCCCAGGGCGCGCCATTGAGCGCGATCTTCGGCTCTTCTCATCTAGTCGCTGCCAACCACCTTGCGCAGATCGTCGCTCCATCTAGCAGGGGGCCGTCCCACACTACGTTTGTTATTTTATATTTGTGCAATAAAGTGTATTTTACTTTTACTTTTTACGTTGGCCCAAACGCGGTCTCCACTCCAGACCTCGTCTACAATACAATACAATACAATACTTTATTGATAACATCAGTTACACGTCATTACAGATCATTTCCCCAGCGGTTGTCGGTTCTGTCTGCGACAGAAGTGACCAGCCCACTGCCACTTCAGCTTGCTAATCTTATGAGCTATGTCGATAACTTTTGTTCTATGCCGGATCTCCTCATTTCGGATTCGATCCAGCAGAGATACTCCGAGCATAGCTCTTTTCATAGCACGCTGAGCGACTTTCAATTTGTGAACCAGTCGCACCGTCAGCAATAATTAAATATATAATTATAATTATTATATCAGAAATAATTAATTATATATCTATTTAATTAATTCCTCGTAATAGGAAATAACTTAAAAAATATAGGGTAGTAACAAAAAATTACCTTATCTTCGGAGGCTGGCAAACAGGTGACTGTCAGCGCTAAAGCCATCACCAACACTAATACTTTAAAACTCATTTTGTTCCTATTTTTTTTCGATCACAAGACACAAGTCTAAATTCAAACAGCAACGATTTTGGTTTGATGTCCCTTATCTAAGCATTGAGCCCTTTATACCTGTCCCTAATTTGGAGAAGGCGTTATCTATCTCCCTAAGTATGCCTATTAGGCGACACAATACACTCAGTTGCAATATTTGATGAGTCAAGATAAAGGGCCTAGATTTTAGTTGTTACGAGTACGTATAGGGCTATTTATCTGTGTTTTAGATGTGGATATTGTGTTCCGTTACCTTGGAAAGAATGGCAGGTGTCTCTTTGACGTTGTTATCAACATTAAACCCAATCTATGATTTCCTACAATAGGTAAAGATAAAATGATAGCGGTATACTCCTATAATCTCACAAAAACAAATAGAGTAAATAGTTGTGACGTAAAACATCGCATATACGTTCAACTACCTTTATAAATTTTATTTATTTGTAAGTATGGTATCTCATTTTTCGATTTACCCCCATGTTACCATACCTAGGTTTTTATTATTATAAAAGAAAGTAGATGAGCAAACGGGCCACCAGATTGTAGGGACATCGTCGCCCATAGTTTACTATTATTTCGATTAATTAGAGGGTTTTGCATACGCTGCTAGATAGAGTGCTAGCCTTGAGTTAATTACGCTGGTTCTTACCCTTCAAACCGAAACACAGCGTTTTGCGGCAGAAATAGGTGGGACTTCACCAGGACTGACTTCACTCAGATTCATACCAACTATAATAGGTAGGTAGGTACCTATATTTTAATTTACCTATTTTTATTGCCCTGTAATAGATAGGCGTATAAGTACACTAGTACTTAGAACCTTCTTGTAGATATAGTTAAGTACTGGGCGGATATTATAAATTGGGCGGAAAGCGATGCCTGGAAGATAATAGTCATTATGTACCTTGTTTTTGATGACAAGAATAAAAATATTGTGTGTCAAATATCTAATTTAAGACGCATCTATAAATCAAATAATGTTTAGTTTTGTGGCTGATTATACTTATAAATCAGGAGGATGTGCAGCAATGACTCCAAATGATGTTTTTATAGGAGTGACCAGACATTTTGTTTGAATAGTCTCTAATTTAATAAGTACCTATCGTTATATTTGTAACAAACTCCGTTATCGGGTCAGCGCGTCAGTGTTCCGTGGGCTTCTGTTTACAAATCGAAATAAAGAAAATTTATTGGGACCAAATTCGATAACGATTGACCCTTGAACGAACCTTTCGGAACCTGTTAATCGATGTTATTTTGTTTTAAAGTAGATACTAGTACCTATATTATAAGGTACATTTAGCAATATAAAAGATATAGGATTAACCCACTTACCTACAACTTTACTTGCTAACAGTACTTTTTGCAAAAATGGCAACCTGTGGCGAATTTACGACAACCTGTCCCAAAAATATATATGTAAATTCGTCACAGGTACCAGGTACCTGTGACACACATATATTTTTGGGCCTGTGGCGAGTTTACTTCCATTGTATGGAACTTACGAAAATGTGACGAATTTACAATGGGGCGAATTTACAACAACCCATGCAAGGATTGACAAATCAGAAGTAGATTTACCTGATATTGATAGATAGAAAGATAAAACTTGTATCCCTACAGCTTACCCAGGGGGGTAAGCGTTTCGTACGAGGTGACTAGCCCGAGTAATTTGCTTGTGTTTCGCCCTTCAGGGTAGCGACCACCCTCTATGTAAAGTAAAGCTTGTCATCAAACATCTTCACTTCAGCGTTGACGTGTTTCGGCTGTGTTTATTGAAGAGCTAGTACATACCAAGCCCGTGTGCTCCAATTTTGGCCTCATCGTCACTTACCACCAAGTGAAATTGAGGTCAAACGCGGGTTTAGTATTAAATAAACAATACAATAACACTTAACACACTAGCAAAGCACTGAAAAGCACCAATAATAGTTTACTTGGTGTAAGCTAGTGCTTACACTAAGTATACACTAATACTGCAGTCGATTTTTAACAACATTTCTAAATTGCAATGTGTCGCAACCGCAACGAAAAAAAGCGCTGACTAAGCAAGAGTGTTTCTGCGGGCGCGCAGTGACTCACGTAGCGCTGTTCTCAAATCCGTATCCATCATAACGTAGCAGCTCATCTATGTATGGCATGTATGACTCTCGAAGTGCATTTGTTTATCCATGAAAAAGATTTTATTTATTTATTTATTTTTATTTATTTATTACAAAATCTACAGCACTTAAATTTAAAAACAAACAAGTCCATTAAAAAAACATACTGCCAATTAAAGATTTCCTATTTTAAAACAACGCCAATAGGGAGAAATAAGTTTTGGTGTGTGTATATGGATGTGTTTATTGGATCTGTGTGTGAGCGTGTTTGTGTAGAAGAGAGTGAAAGGGGTGTGTACATTTGTATGTGTTTATATGTGTGTTTTTATAAGTGGATATATATCTACTATAGAAAGAGATACGCTTTAGGTAGCTCTTGATAGAGATGATACGAGACTTATAAGAGAGCTTTAACATATAACTTAACTTATATTATTTACATAGCGTAGAAAGGGATACGTTATAGGTTTAGATATAGATGATAGATAAGATACTTAAGAAAGCCTTAACATTTCATGTAACTGACGTTTAGATAATCAAATATTTAATTTTGGAAACAAAGTTATCGGTTAAAAGTTTTACAGGCGCAGAAAAAAAAAAAAGTTAGGACTTGTTCACGCAAAGGATAACTGCATCTCATCCAGTATTTTTAGGACTTTTTCCATAAAACTGAATGACGCAAGGAACTTTTTTTCCATTCAAGCTGTAATTACGACTGCATCGACTAAGCAATAATAAACCTACCTATACTGGGCGAAAAAAGCTGCTTACTTATACATATATACTCGTATACATGACACAGTAGGTACTTATTACGTGTAGGTAGGTACGTAGGTACGTACGTAGGTACCTTTTTGTTCAAACGTACATACCTACGTAAGGACCTATGTTATGTAAGAAAGCTCATGAATTAAGTAACTTTTTTCGCTCTTCTATGTATCTTAATATAAAGAAAAAATTAAAACAAAGAAAACAAAGAATTAATCTTAATCATTTAATAATTTCATCAAATTATAAATTGTTACCAATTAGGTGTTTATTACACTAAAACATCTAGTAATACAACATCGTTATTATGTCAGAAAACTACATCCCTAAAAAAATAAAAGTTTAACTCACAGTGTAAAGATTAACTAAAGGGAGAGAGGCCAAGAGGGCGGCGTGGTCCGTAAGAACGTAATGTGTACCAAAATGACCGACTTATTAAAATGGTGTTCGAGCTATTTCCTTGTTACTATAAGAAATTGCGAGCTGTCAACTTGAACAAACTCCGCCATGTATTTTACGCGAAACAATCGGTTAGAGTTCGTGTCTGTTTAAGGTATGACCGTATCCGTGTTTGGTGAGGAAATCCGGGCTCATTGAGTTACTCGACGATGGCATATCTCCCTTTAGTTTATAAATCTAAGGATTAACTTAAATACTTAATTAAAAAATAAGTAGTAAAAAATAGGAACTTCAAAATGACGTGCTTATCCGTGTCAGCGAAATGAATGATTAAATCATCAATGTAACTGCTAGTGAACTAATAATACCTAGTAAGTACTTACTTGTTGTTTGTTACAATTTTAAGATACATAGGGAACATTTTGCATTTTAAATGTACCATATAATTAGAGGTATATGACGCAAAAACACCTACCACTACGACTGTAGAATTATTTTTAACAAAACAAGGCGGAATAATATAAAAATGTACTTTCTTTCTACATAATTCAGAATAGACCTCTTTTTGTGTCGAAAAGGTCTATTTTATTTTGATAGTCGAAATAGAACATAATTATGTCAATATTTTTTGTATTTCCTACGCGAGCATAAAGGATTCGCCAGACAGAGCTCGTAGCAAGTAGCGATCTCTAATCACTAGTGACAAAGCTACAATTGCGCACTTTGATCGGAGATCGCATTACCGCGACAAGATTTGGTTCTATGTGACGAGGCTTGGCTGCCCGTTGCTGAGGTGGAATCGTGGTGGTTCGGCTGGTAGGAAAAAGCGACGTCGGCCCGCTCGGGTGGCTGCCCACCGAAGCTCTTGTTAGCTGTAGATGGGTTCGTCGGCGTCATTGGATGGAGGCCTGCAGCGGTAGATGTATGCGTTGACAGCGGTGTCGTCCTCGTTCACTTGGCATGCGGTGTCGGGACTGCATACGCAACTATAAAAAAATAAGTAGGGAATTATCATAAAGCATATTGTTATATGTACATATTAGATTATTACAGTGTCGGGAGCATGACGGAAGGAACGCGCGCCCATCCTATGGAGAGCTAATGTTTATCGTCTCGGGTCAGGGTCACCCACCATATGGTTGTAATCTTTTCAACGAAATGTTGGGAGAGGAAACTATTATAGACTATTTTTTTCTTTCACTGTACATATACGATCAAAAATTATCAGAGCTAATAGAAATGGGTCACTGTGTACGATTTTATAATAAGATATGTTATAGATACTGTAATAAAAATGACCCAGAAAAAATTTAACACCCACATATTATAAATCGGACCTTATGTAAAAAGGGTTATTAACTTATTAGTTATTACTTATAAAATAAATGACTACTTAAATGATGAAGAGGCTTGGGCCTAAATTCAGTTCCAGCTCTGCACATTGTGTATATGATTGTATTCATAATTATTGTAAGATATATACGAGTATATTTATTTCAAAACATGTGCTTCCGAAAGTTTCTTGCGCCGCTTCTTTCCTTTCAGCTACAGCACCTTACGAAGCGGTGGTAGAGTACAAAATGACGTTGTAAAAATGTACTTTAAGGTACATACTTACAATTTAAAAAAAAATTATTGATTAAACAAAATTTTGCGAGTTATTTAAAAAAAAAAGATGCTAGATGCGCTTCGCAGTCCCAGTCTGATGTGATGCTTCGCGCAGATCTCCTTAGGCTCGGCCGTAAACGAGATATTTTCTAGAATTTCTCTATCCCAAAGGTTGTCTGGAAGATATCCCTCCTAGCGGTAAAACCACATTCATTACTACGCATTATTTTGTATACTTACTAAAGTGCCATATAGTAAATTTTACAATTTATAAAATTGTGTCGTCATGAGACTTACTAGGCATTAGTTATGTTGGCTTCAATAATCTTGGAGACGGGTCGGTAGGTGGACCAAGCGCAGGGGGTCTGTTTCGCGCAGATCTCCTTCGGTTTGATCGTGCTTGTAGTGGACGAGCTGGTCACTTCAGTGCGCAGGCGCTCCTCTTCCTCCTCAGTGTTCACTGCCCGCTGGAAAGCGATGGAGTTCTTTTAGTTTTAATGCGTTTACATAAACCTAGATCCTACGTTTATGTGCGTTGACTACTGGGCGTTTTCAACCATTAAGGAACGGGAACGAACGCCCGCCTTTAGACTAGACGTAGAGGAGACTATTGTTTCTTTCATCGAAGATAACAAATACATTTAGTACTAGACACTTTCACTCTATGTCGTTCACACACGATACTTATCGGTGTCGCTTTCTTCTAACGTGAAAACACCCATTAGTCGCTCAAATGTCGCTGGATTTGTCCTTAATATGTTAGCTTTATCTACCTACGAAATACTTATACCTACCTATGTATTTTCCTTAATATGTATTTATGTATATTGATGTTTTTATGCGGGGACTTTTACTTAATACTCGTAAGATAAATAGTGTATCTCAAAGGGCAGTTCACACGAATTGAACCTTTAAAAGATTACGTCAATCTAAAGTGTGTAAGTGTGACAAAGAAATATACTGCACGAAATGACGTAAAATTGCGATAATAGTTGATATAAAAACCATAAATCGTGCATTTAACTATATTAAATAACTTATTTTGTTTATTTACTCAAATAAGTTCAAGCAACAAACGTTAATTCTTATATGTATACCTATATCTAGGTACTCATATGTAATGTAATGTATGACACCTTCGATAAACTAGGTACATAAACAACCTGCGTTTCTGCCTACTGCCGCGTTATTTGGCTTTCTAGGTGCAAATTATCTTTTAATAATTACTTAGGTATCTGTTTAGATAGAACATTTAGAACACGATGTTCTATCAAATTCTGAAATCGCTATAGTTGCTACTAAAGAAGCGTTTCCATTATACAGGGCAGGTTAGAACCTACGACGTTACAATCTGCGTTGCACGCAACCGCGTAAAGTTAAATTGACTTTAGGATAATTCCTAGGATTGGCCTTTCCCTTTAAAACTACTTGAATGTAGAGCATTTCGTTCGCGAAGGTCAAGGCACGAATGAAAATAAAGACAGTAATAAAGGAAGAAAAAGTATACCTAGGCACACCTAGGTCAGATATCAGAGTAAGATTGTATTTTGCTGCATGCGCAACAGCGCAACCGAAATGGGAAATGATTAATACTCAGCTCACTCGTAATCCGCGCCCTTGAGCGTATCCGGTGACGAGTCTACGCATACCTGAATGGACGAATCGGCCGAATGAATGACGAAATCGCGACCATTAGCACGTGGAATCAAATCACACAACGTAAACAGGAAACTGCAGGAGTAGGTCGTTGACCACGCTCGAGGCTTGTTTACTACCATTGAAAACGTAAACAAAGTCAGTTTTCATCGGGGCTGTTTTCACAGATTGAATAGCGGTGTGATGTGCGTGTGAGCAGCGACTCTCGAGAGATTTCATATCAGGCGCAGTGATCTCACATTTTCCCCGTTCCCATTGTCCTTCATATTGGGCTTACTATCTTGGATGCCCAAGAATAAACAACGACAAGTCGACAAGCATGCCGAAGATTGTCACATTGTTTTTATTCTACACCTATTATTTAGAACCGTAGTGACAAAATGGAATGGAAATACTAAGTAGGTACTATACCTAGACCTAGTGCACCTTCATAATTGCAATGTAAATTAACCATGGAATTCTCTTCGGTGTAGGTACTGACTGCAGTAAATGTAGCCCCTCTTCTTGTGAGAACCTAACACTAAAGTTTAGAAATTGTCATCAAGAACTTTGTTATTAATAAAATTAAAAAATTGGCACGCAAACACAAAAAGGCTCGCCAAGCCTGGACTACGCAGCAGACACTCCCACACCTGCCGTGCGTCTGCGATTGCGACAGTTACAAGTGGGCCTCTTGTAGTAATTTATACTACAACCACTGTCTACCACGATGAGTCATGATTCGAAGAAATTATCGTAAAAGCGTACAAACTATTGGGCATCGGAAATAGAACACGTCGTCGTCGCCGCCGGCGCAGTGTAGGGCAATCGTACGAAACAACAATATCTTGTTTTCATCGTGTTTATTTGTTGCCTTTACGCGAATTCACAACATTTTTTTTTGCCAAGAACCCATCAACTACTACTAGTATCAGATAACGCACGAGACTCAAATTTCCTATAAGGTAAACCTTTTGAATTTCGGAAAGGGTGCGGACATCTCGTTTCTCCCATCCCCAGAGATTCATTTGGGCTCAATAGGACTAGTAATTTCAATACAGTATTGAATAAGGATTGCAGTATCTAAACCATACCATTTTATAGCCCCTTTCATTACCATGAGTTTGCAGTCTATCGGTTGCAAAGCATCCCTCCGTAATTACTGAGGATAATTACTTAGGTACATTCCCCTCTTTTGATTTTCACATAGCGCGATACCTATACATGCGGTTTTTTAATATCAATCATGAAGGAACAAACGTGAGGAGGGAGACTTTTTTCTTTCGTCCAAGTCTACAAGTTCTACGACTTTTAGAGATGATTCGCTATTTACCCTATCTGAAATATATGATACTCGTATTCAAAAATGGTTTGAAGAATTTCATTTCGTTGATACCAAAACTGAGCCGACGAATGTCGACTGTCGAGTCTATTCCACTAAGCTATCGCGACGTAGGTACGGTTCGTCGATCACATCAATTATACAAAACCACTGAACCGTCGGTTGTCGGTACGATCTATAATTTCTCTTGACATTTCCCCGTAAAGTCATTGAAAGTGGATCCAGCCTTCTTAAGCAGTCCAATCGATATCAACAATGTATGTGGATCGGTCATTGACTATAGCAAATTAAAGGCACGTTTTATTCATCTAGAGTGTAACGACTCATGCGTCGCTTAAATTGTTTTTGTGGCCTATTTATAGGACAAGAAATTAATGAAGCGAATAAACAGAAATATCGTCACTATAATATGTAGCTGGACAGTGACTGGGTACAGGCAGAGGGAAAAACCAGACTAAATAGAGGTTCTTGGAAAGCACTGCAGTAGATTTTGAAATTCGAGGAGAGGGCGCTTGTAGTCTGATTTATGTTGTAGCAACAGATAATTATGATATAGTTACGATGCGGTCTTACACATTTCCTAGTCTGAACGCATTGGACGCGTTACACCATGAACACATAGGTAACGGTTCACCCTCTCAAGCTCAAAAGCGCTCCTCGCCTCCATGAAACCTCAAAACTTCGGAAGGTCTCTGACTACGGCCTTGGATGCACAGCACACACGCAAAAGAAAGTGATTTTATTAGCCATTGATTTAGTGTTTCGTCGAAATTGGTATCAAAGCTTTTTGATGTCTGTCCGGAGCTTACGAGTAAGTTAACTACTGGATCGCGCTTTTAGTTCGATGGTTCGGTATAAAAAATATGCCGTTTGTAGACTTTCGGCTGCAACCTATAGATGTGGGACCATAAGATCGGTATAGTTGCTCAGTATCCGAGTTATAGCTGCCTATAGCGGATTGAAATTCCTTAATTATTTTCGTTATACCTTTAAATTCATATCAACGAGTGACAGAAACCAGTTAGAGCGTGTCGGGCACAGCGTGACCTCAGCATGTCGCGCACCATGCTCGTCAACTTTTTACAGTGGTATCAAGATGGTATCCCGTATATTGCCCTTTATATTATCGATATTATAGATGTTCCCACATCAAAAGGTTAAAAGCCTCTTTATCTATAATTTCCACGTTTTGGTAATTCCCAAAAAAACATCGTCTCAATATGAATAGTTTAAGTATTTTTTGCGGATTCTTAACATCTGTGTTGTATGGCCAGCTGAAAATGTTTTTACATAATATACGAGAAAATCGTAAAATAAAACTTGTTCATTTGTAATCAACTAGCTGGTAAACCATTTAACTCTGGCTACGCCCGCGACGTAAGAGGTACGCGAGGCGTGATGACAGAGGGTGAGCGGGCGGCAAGCGGGAGGCAGGCCCCACCTCCCGTTCGTCGCACGTTCACCCGCTGTCGTCTCGCTCCCCGCCCCTCTTACGTCGCGGGTGTAGCCTGACTTAAATGGTTTACCTATAGCTCATGGTATGCGTGACCATTTGACCGTTGTGTAGTCTATATTTTTTTTCGATTTTGCTGAAATACTAATGTATTTGACCCTATAAGGAGTATAAGGTTCCGCTCTGCAAAATTTGAAGAATTTCTGTTTGAATTTGAAAACAGTTTTCTAACTCTCTTAATACTTCACTTCAGTATTAAAGATCGATCGATCACACTATATACATTTATTTATTCGTATGGCAGTTGGAATTGTACACAATAACAGTAGGTACTGCGACATGCCACAACCAAACATCCAGGTTTCTTAGCCATTCGGCGGCGTCTGGGGTATATATAAATTTGTCTCTATATTAAGAAGAAGATGAACACCCTGTTTCGGTTTACAAGGAGGATTTGTTACACCTGTAGAGCTACTAGCTGTAACCCTGTTACATTTAGTAGCTCTACAGGGTTATTCAACATTGCATATTGAATGATCAAAAGTGATTTATAAACCACTTTTGAAATCATTTAATATGCACTTTACGATTAGTGAAAAGTATAGTATATGTATTTACTTACCTAAGATCGAGTCTCTTGTCATCTCCATCTAGAGATATCGCGTAGAAAGGGATAACATGTAAGTATTTTAATGAAGACTTTACGAGCTTTTTAGACGTTTCGTGCAACTGATGTATGTAAGTAGGTATTTTAAATGCAGCATTAAGACCACTAAATAGCAATAAGGTAACCAAATCACAAGAATATTGATAAACACAAAACGAACTCACATGATATGAACTTTAGCACAAACACAATATCATTATTATGTTATGTTTTACGTCATTTGAACATCGAACATTTACACAGTTCATCATATGATCAATGTTTACAAAATATGTTATGTATGTCACCTACCTATTATATTATATTATAATTTATTAAATTGCGTGCAAATTGTGTATACCCTTTAGTACCTTGTCGTTTGAGAGCGTCGGTGGCACAGTGCCTAGGACGCCGGACTCCCGTGCGGGAGGTCCGGGTTCGAAACCATGCAATGTCATGTACCAATGAGTTTTTCCGATTATTTCGAAGACTTACATTTACCGACTACTCTAACGGTGAAGGAAAACATGCATGTCTGAGGAAATTAAAAGTTTCCGAAGACGTGTGATATCCACTACACAGCACTGGGCCCGCTCGGTGGATCATGGCCCCGTACCCCCTTGTGCAAGCCTCCCCTTGTCCCTGTGCCCCAACAGTGGGGACATTAATAGGCTGATGATGTTGACTCTGTCGCTTTAACTTGTTTGATACATTAATACGATTTAACAAAAACTTGTTGCGACAGGGTGCCACAAAATATAGCTTAATGTCAAAGTATCTTCCAGTATTTCACACCAAAAGGAAGTCTTCTTTACTATAGCTATTAAGAAATCACCGTTACGTAATTGAATCAAGTAGGTAGTTACACTATTAAGTAAACAAAGTATGTATCTAAGTAAAAACATTAAGTGTATATCTATAACTGAAGGAACTGTAAGTACTTTCAAGAGATTAGATTTTATGAGATAGGTAGGCACTAAAAGGTTCAAGCTGTGTTTGTAAAAATTTCGAACTTTTAAAGTTTGATAATTTACATTGATAGTGCAGGTAGAGTATTCTTTCATAAAGGAACATGCAATACCTACCTTATTCGTGTTATTTGCAATTTCCGTCCTTTAATCGACATCAATATCAAAGTAAAAATCTGAGGAATAAAGTCCAACTAAAGCTAGATAGATAAAAATTATTCACCCTTTCTCTAGGCACGAAGGCAGCCGTGAAAGCACATACAGCCAATAACGTCAGCAGCCCTTTCATTGTCACTTCCGAACTTTCCCAGAACGCCCTTAAGTTATTAAATAGTTACGCGAATAGTGACGTGCAAGTAGGACGCGCGCGGTTTGCCAGTGTTCGGATGAATGGCGTAGGGGGCGGGCGGCGCGCGGTTTAAGTACCATTCTAGAGAGGCCCGGAGAGCGCACGTACCACAGATTTTCCAACCACGAGGTACGTATTCGCTAGGGCTGTCGGAAATTTTCACGATATTAACCGAACCGTCTGATCCCAACCGTCATTCGGGACTATCATATTGCTACAGTCTGTCCTCTAGGTGCCGGCTAGCAGGGTTCTAGGACAGTGTGCAGATGAAGTAATAGAAGAACTTGGTAATAGATATTATATTTTTAAGGAACAGAACAACACAGAAAATAGTAAATGTAGAAAATAGGTAGTAGTAGGAGACAAAAATAAACGGAGAAACGTCCGTTCAAGATAAAATACAGAGAGAAAGTGCAAAGAAAACAATGAAATTAATGGAATAATGGAATTTCGAAATGGAATGGGAATATGATTTGAATTTTGAAAATATAGATGAAGAACTGAAGATGCCAACACGAAATGAGGTGAGGTAAACGCTAACGATGAGGTTGAAATCAATGGCAAGGAAGTTGATATGGACGATGAAGTCGACATCGTTACAATATGACCCAAAAATACACCATCATAGACCGACCAGCTACACGTACGTACCACAGATTCGCTAGGGCTGTGAAAGATTGTCACGTTTCCATTGGACAAGAGTCAAGGCTGGTCAAGAGCCTGGTTAAAAACACACTATCCCTCCCGTTTAGAAGGGCCTCAACGAGCACGTATGAAGGGTAGGTATTTTCCTACCATGACGATCATTGGTCTTTAACCGGGATAGACACTAGGGATGACAGAGGTTTTCACGACCTTACGTGGTGAACAAAGCGATCTAACCATCGAGAATAAGGTTAAAAGAGCTTGCAAAAGTGCCACAGATTTTCCAATCACGACGTAGGTTCTTATATATTTACTAGAGTTGTCAAGTGTCAGAGATTTGGACACGAGACATCTTCGTCAGCCTATTATTAGGACTATCCAGGTAGTAAATACTTACGGGAGCAGTCCTAGGTACTCATACTGAATTTAGAAAACTGGCGTTACCTGGATACTCGTAGTTATTTTCCATCAATTGTGTTATGTCCGTGTGCTGTGCTCTGCCCTAACTCGACTGAAATTATCTTCCCAATCGGGGTGGGTGAAGAGGGGAAGGGTTCCATATCCTCCAGAACCGATCCTGATTACTTCGAAAGTACCCAAAAATTTGACTTCCATAGGAAAAACCTTAAGTTAATTGCAACCCCCTTGATCGCTTCAATTGGCCCCCAAAATAACGGTATGTAACCCCACACTTAAGGTGCACCTGATCGTTGACCGACCATCTGGGCGGTCACAAGATGCGGGAAGATCACCGCCTATATGTGAATTACCAGTCGTCGACCGCATTGGGAGAACGTCAGTGTCACTAGGTTGCCATAGAGCGAGTGACGTTGGACGACTTCGGAGATCGTCCGGGTTCGAAACCGTGCAGTGCCATGTACCAATTAGTTTTTCGTATTTTTCGAAGACTAACGTACATTTACCGACTGCTCTAACGGTGTAGGAAAACATCGTGAGGTACCGTAGGTCGTCCACCGCAGGTCGGTCGCCGAAGCGGTCAACGACTATATGTAACAGCGCCTTTAAGGGGTTTGCAATGAACTATAGGAAAAATTGATGTCCCGGGAAATACAGAAGTTCTGGCAACCTTAGGTAAGTATCTACTACTACGCGATACGTGATATCATCTTTTATTAGTATTGTGATCCAAATGACATGAATGGGCGAGCCTAGTAGCGATAACCGCTTCATCGCGTCGCACGCGGTCAACTCAGTAAAATATAAACATGTTTATATTTACGCGGGTACTGACTACACGCTCGAAACCAGATACTTTTTCAGGTTCATCGCCTTCAGTCTATTTTTTAATTATATTTTCACTTATTGATGCACAGACCTTTCCCTTGCACGAAGGAGCACCGGTCATGATCCACCATGCCGATAGATTACCTAAGTCTATCTACCTCGGACTCAGAACTGAATATTTCCTCACAATGTTTGTCCTCACCGACAGAGAAGTTCGTCAGTCTTAAAAAAACGGAAATCTCATTAAAGTAGGCACTTGGTCCTCCCGTGTCAATCATCACCACAACGCCACCGATGATGTAATAAGACTACGAAATAAACCGATACAACTTACACTTTTTAAGTTTGATAATTTTGGTGGTATGATTAGATGATTTATTTAAACGTTAGGTACTTTTTCCAATAGTTGGTCAACTCTGATGAAAAAAATATATCGGTGACAGTTATTTAAATATGGCGTTCATATTTCGGTGGTTTAATAAAGATTTACAAAAACATAAATGCTGTACATGATTTTTTATTGCTTACAGAGAAAAGGCTGATGAGCATAATACAAAAAGAAAATCTGCCAAACTACTAATTTTAAAAAAAAATTTGTTCACTAGGTCGTTATGATAAAGTTCCAAAAATTTTAATTCCCATTTTATCACGAAGAATCTGATAACCATATATGGGGTTATATAGATAGGTAATGACCTCTGGCATCGCACTGTTTCGTTTGATCCATACTTTCTGGGACACCTGTATTGGCCTCCCCAATATCCTTTTAACAGCTTTTAGTAGTAGATGCTTATTTATTACACTAGCTAGACTGAATTCAGGCGCCTAATTAGACGACGATTTAGTGTACTAAAATAATTAGACAGGCTTCTGTTTATGAGTAGTAGTTTATATTGCTTTCCCATTTCACACTATACTTACCTACTGTACTTGACTTTGATCCTGGTGACCACTAGGCCGAAAGCAAGACACATACATCAAGATTCCATAAAAAATATTACTTATTATTAAATTTTCTTTCTTTATAGAAAGATTACTAATCAAAATACATTATGCATGAGTAGGTATATATATAGGTAGTTTTAATGTTGTAAATAAACTGAATGCGTAGGTTGTTAAGTTTTATGTGCACATTTTCTTAATTAGATAGGCAGTTAATTATCTGATGTTTTTCCGTTTTAGAAAGTTTCGAAAATCTCATTCATGTCTGCGAATCGATTAAAATTCTCATCTCTTCATCGTATAAATATGAACACTCCACCAAATTGTTTAGTAACTTCCAATTTGTACTATATACGCGTATTTATTTTGTAATCCCATAACCTATAATGGAAATACGACACTTCACTGAGCTAAGCATTTAGCATGAATGCTCTCCTAAACTGTTTTGGCATTCGAACTCATGTTATGACTGAATTACTTACATATTTACTAAAAAGTTCCATGACATAATAGGTATTTGTTATCGTTTAGAAATGACGATAACGAATAACAACGGGTCTCTATTGGAAAATTCTTATACGATTTAGAGAAACGGGGGGTTTTACTGAGACCTTGTCGGGAATAATAATTACTGTACGTAAATACTTCATTTCGTCATCATTGAGTTCCTATATGTAGAATTCCCATTGACGCATGGTCTTATTACACTAGAATTCAGGATTATAATTATGAGCCTAAGTAGAGTAGGTACCAAATATATTGTCGTTTTATTTGTTTTTATTTTGTGTGCTCCTGTAAATATTAGTTTTATTGTTAAATATTACTGAGAGTACCCTTGTAAAATTCATCCTGAATACGCACGTATTACGTACACCTTTCTAAATTCAGACTAACAAACTCCTTCAGGAAGACTGACTTCAGTGTAGTGTAATGAATTGACTTTATTAGAAGGTGGTATAACTTTGAGGAGTCAACAATAGGAGGTAACAGCCTTTTACCTGTTTCTGCCGCAAAGCAGCAATACTCGCATTGCTGTGTTCCCGTTTAAAAGGTAAACAGAGCGTAATTAATTACACTCCGCAAGGATACACACATGTGCTCAAGGAGAAATCAAAAACCCTCTAGTAATATTGTAGTAAGGTGAGATGTCTATGGATGAAAGTATCAACTTACAATCAGGTGAGCAGTTTGCTTGTCTGCTCTCCACAAATTTAAGTTCAGATATACGATAACGTATAAAGGCTTTATTCTTAGATATGGGGGCGGGGATTAATTCTAATAATATTTAAGGTTCCTTTTCAGTCTCTTCTTAACCCTAACAAGGCTGACATGGTCACTTTGTCGTGTATCGCAGCCTCTACAACACAAAAAAAGGTGTAAGTGCTGCAGCTGTTTTGGTAGTGCCAGCCGCCCCTGCTGCCGCCCGCCGCAGTAAATGTGACGGACTCGCGCTGCAAAATTGCATCATCTTTCATGTGCGCCGGTTATCCTATTGTGGGTGTAATACTCAGGTTTTTGGTTAAAATCCTAATTGGTTGTGTTTGGAAGAGAGCAGGAATATGGAAGAAATAAAAAGGTACGCACGTACCAATTTAAAGGAAGTGTTTAGGCCTTGACTACCTATACGGTTTTTACCTATGCCAATGTAAGATAAATTATATCGTAAATTACCCAAGGGGAAAATATCTAGGGCAACTACATTATTATTCGTATGCCTTGCTTGACTATTTTCACGATCAATAAATGAACTAACAATATACGTACTTTAGGCATTGATCATAAAACCATGCAAAAAAGACATTAAGCTTTCCTCAGACCTTGATGCCGGTGCCATGGCCATGGAAAATCCAATAACCCGGGAATAGTCGCGTCTATTCCAAGAATAGCTAATGCATTCAGGTGCCAGTAAGAGCACCTACTCGGGCGCATTGAAGTGCATAACGCAAGTTGGCACCCAACAAACGCTATAAATACGAATTAAATGCAGTGAAAATGGCAAGAGCACGAGGAAACTGATATTATACTACCTAATACCTGTATTTAAATATCCGAATACAGACAGACGTGCATGATGCAAGGAGATGTTTGCTTCAAGCTTGGAGGAAAGGAGTTCGGGAGAGCGAGCTTGATACCATGTCCTAAATATACCCGTTAGAAATATTCTTTATTCTTAGAAATATTTTGTAAAGGAGTAGGTATAAGTACTTACTTATAGCTACTTATCGATTCATATCATAACCTTTTTTAACTTGATGGAAGCAATCTACATAATAATTATCGAATCAGTCTTTTTAATTTGCAACTAAGCATTTTCTCTATTCCATTCATTATCGTAATTCAAGGAAAATGCATTTGATGGCTGAAGCTGGTATGGGTTGAAAGCCTGGGTCGAGATTAATTACTGATAGCTCACTGGAATGATGCAAGTGTTAACCATTCTTTCTCTAGGCTAGATAATTATTTACTATGAGTAAGTTGTATGTAGTAAATGTACTGAGATAACCAAAGGAGTCAGGTCAGAGAGAACTGATTGAGCGTTTGGGCTGCGCAAGGTGCCACTTCGTCTCGTCGTGATCTCCGACTAGAGAATTTTAAAGCTACCCGCAGCGACAGACACAATTATTTAAATGCACCTTCCTTTACACTACTTCTTTTCTAAGAAAATATTCGTAGACAAGCGTGGGAGACGCGTCGATGGATGTGTGATCACCGTTTGAACCACGCCAGTTTTACACCTGCTCATAGGGCTGGCCGCCTGCCAGACTGTGAGCTAATCCTCACCCAAACAAATCACAATTTTACGACTTCACAAAAAACCGAACATTACGACATGCGGCGGCTGGACTCACAAACAACAATAAGACTGTAAAGCCCGTGATTTATATCTGTCTGTCTGTCCGTCTGCGGTCTTGGTGAGTAATCGGGATCCACTGTTGATGCACAAGCAGGTGTTCCTACTCCAATCTGTCTGTACTCGAGTTAGCATCGTCTGCTCCGTTGGTGGCTCAGTTCAGAAATGGGATATTATTTTTAGTGCTTGAGCCGTGGCTGTAGCGAAACGAAACAAAGCATATTTTATTTTTATTCATTTTGCTAAGACAACATTTGAGTTTAGAAATAAGTCAGTGCCAAGGGCACATGAGTGTTTGGAAATACGATGGATATAAGTTTTTTCTAGTATTATGTCTACTAGAACTTAGTATGTAACTCTATCCCATATAACGTATCCCCAATAACTCCTTCGAGGTATCTAGGGTACCTACGTAACGATTACTTGAAAGTACGAAAAGAACTTTACTAACGGTGTACGAGTAGATAGTAAAAAGACACCTGGCACGCCAAAAGGTTCCTCGTCCGAATTTTGACTTATTATAAGTACTACCATGTATTGTACTACGGTGGTAATAACTAGATCTAGTACTTAGTAATTTGTAGTACTCAGTTGTAGTACTTACAAGTAATTCCCTGCTACTTCAGATTACATAATAACATAACCTACTTAGATTTTCTTTCCGTTAGTCAGCAGCCAGGCGACTTGACGACTGAAGTGACGTGAGTGAGAAACTTTAAAAAGCAATAAACGTCTGCATAAAGTTACCTAGCTGTGTACTATCCACCTAGCGAACAGTGATAAAAGCGGTAAACTTCTACAGTTAGAAAAGTTATTTTATGCCTAGAATAAAGTTTACGAAAGTAATAAATAAGTATAGGTATCATCATTAATACTGCGGCTGTCGCGAATGCGATATTCGGAACGAAACGGTATTGGCAACACCAGATACTATATACTGTCAAAACTAATAAAGGGAGTTATTATGACTGCTGTGACTGGCGATGCCGGCAATAGAAATAGTGTTTTATGAGATTTATAAAGTGAAGTTACTGGTAATCATGGTTGGTAAAGCCATGTATTCACTAGGCAACACGTGACACGTCCGAAATGTATGAAACAGTTGATATTGTTTCACGATTTGAAAGTGAAAGTTATGGATAGGATACTGAAAACTTTCGGCTCTATTGGGGTTTTTTGTTACGCCCTGTATACGACCGGTCTAACCCCTTACAAGGTAGTATTCGGGCACACAGAGTCTAATAGTCACTTTCATGCTGAATTACCCATTGCGTACTGTTACAAAACTTAAATACATCGGCAATCAGAATAACTATAAATACCCTAATAACGGGTACCAAGTGTTTCGCTTGAAAGAAAAGCTTGTTTAGTTCAAACAAGAACTTGTTTTAATACGAGCTATAAAGTCAGCAAGAATTTGTTCACTTCAACCAAGATCTTAGTCGTATCTATCTAGTAATTTCTTCAAATGAATAAAAATTACACTATTAATATGCTCCGAATCAAACAAGCTTTCTTTCAGTAAGGGCTTTACAGCAAGCCTGCCTTTCGGACTAACACTTCAGGGCAGCTGTTACCCCGTATGATGTGGTTTTTTTTTCATCGATTTGCCTGAAATACGAACATGAGCTCATGAGCTGTAATTGGCCCTAAGGTTTCACTCTACAAAATTTAATGAATATGTTTTAGTTTGAAGGTATACTACTATTACGAGTACATACTCGTAAGTATACCTGTAAGTGATTTAACATAATCTTGTGCTGTAATCGATAAGTAGATGTGCTTGAACATTGGAAGACACATCGAGCTGTGGAACCCTGTCGCAATAAAGTTTTGTTATGATTCATTATCATTTTTATTACCTACTGTTTCAAATAAGGTAAAGCGACAAAGTACTAAATGGTACCTATATATAGTCCACCTGTACCTACCTACTATAGATCTAATACATAGGTATAATTTTGTATCTTCTAAATCGTATCCCTCATTGCTATGAGGGTCGTGATCATTCTAAGGAATTAATCACATAGAACGACTCTTGTGGCAGATTTAATGGGATGGTTTTCCATTGCCTTCCCCATTTCACGGTTATCTCAGTGTGCAGGTTTCCTCACGATGTTTTCCTTCACCGTCAGAGCAGTCGGTAAATGCACGTAAGTCCTACGAAATAAAAACTCATTAGTACATGACATTGCATGATTTCGAACTCGGACCACCGCATGGGAGTCCGATGTCCTAACGAATAATATTGTACCTATAATGAAAATTAAATAAAAATTAACTGCAACAGCTTCTCGAATTTGAAAGAAAAAGTAGTCTCTTTCCCCTAGGGGCGGGCGTGTGTTTATTAGGTAGCTACAGTTAAAATGTGACGAGGGAACAATATGTACACACTATAGTGCATACTTTATCTTCTATTTTCCACCGTTGATTGGTAGAAACACCTGTGTGAGCGTGAAGTATTCCCAGAAGTCTCGGTGGTGTCTACCCGGTTATGTCTGGCACCAGCGCCCGTCGGCGACCTAGAAACTATTGGCTGCCAGATGCATCGTGTGGCGGGGTTCAGCGTCCTAACCTAACAGACAGTTTTATTAATAGGTAGTAAGGTACATTACGTTTTATAATCAAACTGCAGATTTTAATCAAAGCACTTGCTTGCTTATCGTATGGTTAGAGTCCAACATATAACCCGCTTGTTGTTCAAGCCTCTGACATGGCTTAACGACTGCTGTCGAACGACAACAACCGGGACCGACTGCTTAACGTGCTCCGAGGCACGGAGGAGTTCAGATGAACTATGTCACTATCGGTCACCCATCATGGCACCGACCGCGCCCAACGTTGCACGATCACTTTCGGACCGTGCTCGGAACTAGCTACGAGCTCCTCAAACCACTAAGCGACATTTATATCCCACCAAAAACATACATGTGAAAAAATGAGCCAAGTTCTGTGCAAGGAACCAGTAGGACTGTCGGCTTCGCCGGTAGAAGAATTGCGATCTAACTGGATGCCAAGTTCAATTAAAGTTCCTTCAAACGTACTTACAGAAACATGTTTAAATATAAAAGTTATTGCTTGTTTAAAACTAAGTCAGTAATTTGAATGACTTTTGTGTGAAAACTTGCCAAGTGGTGAAATGGGTGGTAACTACATAGTATATAGAAAGTCCTTGGGTGGTACCATTCCAGGCTGACTTTGCACAGAGTCATACCATCTTCAATAAACAATAAGTCACCGCTAGAAAAAAAATGTTACCTACAAGTACCATTTCCTTAGGAGGTAATGTAAAGAGGTAATGTAAAGAGGTAATAGAGGTAAGGTAAAAGTGACATTCGGTTGACGTATTCCATTTTGAACCAAAATGCCGCCGCCGACGATAAAATGCCATCTGAGCACTCCTGTTATCATGTTGATAATAAATGACGAGCTGTTTGGTCGAAACTTCACATT
The DNA here is from genome assembly GCA_947369225.1 of Hofmannophila pseudospretella. Lineage (NCBI taxonomy): Eukaryota > Metazoa > Arthropoda > Insecta > Lepidoptera > Oecophoridae > Hofmannophila > Hofmannophila pseudospretella. The sequence goes on from OX376324.1 coordinate 5,730,739, forward strand.
TATCATATCAAGCGCACGTGTCATCTGTAAAACGATCGCAGACTGCTGGGCGGCGCGGCGGGCGACCGCAACCGCATTAGGCCTGGTTATAGTTACATGAACTTGCATGCAACCTACTACCACTATTTGTATTAATGGGCAACACCCTATGATTATAATATTATAAAGGTGTAACAAAAAGTCCCTATAGTCCCGAAAGGGTCCATAACTTATAAGGTTCAGTATACATAACTGAAAAATTTTCAATATGGAGCCAAGTTCGAAATCGCTTTTAAAAAATCTGCTGTTTTACACGTTTCGGTCATGTAGGTACTTATATTATTGACCTTTTGTATGGAACAGATGATTTTTTATTCGCAATTTCAAACTCATGGTGAAAATTGTTCAGTTATGGATACTGAACACCCCTCTTTCGGTGACTACAGGGGTTTTGTACACCTAATAGAAAAACACCTCATGCTTTGCTACTGCTAAATACTTGCACTCGCACTAAACAAAGTGAAATAGTCCTTTACGTCAAGGTCCCCCCTCTCCCATCGAAATCCATTGTCCCCGTTTCCATCGAAACCTCGCTAAACGTCAACCTTCCCCCTGGAACCCCAACATTACCCCCGAAATCATTTCTTTGGAAAAGAAAAGAACATAATAACATTTCACATATTTTAATAATGTTTTATGACTACAATTTTGAGTTGGGACATCCCGTCATAAAATTGTAATAGGTTTTCAATAAATAAATAAATAATTTCTTCTGCGCGACAGCATAGGCAGTTATTATGTTTGTTTGTCTGTTTGTTTGGGGGTGGGATTCTTTAATTTACCAATAGTCTAGTGGACTACGGAGAACGGATAGTTGCGTACCTTGGTTTAAGACATTGAAAGTGCTGACGCTTCCTTCGCTGTATATATACGAAATAGCAGTTTTTGTATTTACCAATACACATCTATTTGTAAAAAGTTCGGACGTTCACGACAGAAACGTGCGCAACACAGATCGGCTGTCTCGTGAAGTCCAGAACAGCGCTCAAACACAAAAGTGTAGTGTTTGCATGGCTCCAAAAAATGTCAATAAATTGCCAAAATGCACGGTAGAATTAAGCCTACCAGAATTTAAACTTTATAAATTTCTCTTAGACAAATGTTATTTTTTATGTTATTAGTTAATTTATTAGTTATTAGTTAATTAGTTATTATATTAGTTTATTAGTTATTTATTAGTTTATTAGTAAGTTAGTTATTAGTTATTCATTAGTTATTTTATTAGTTATTTTTTATATTATTAGGTACATTAATTATTGAGTGACTTCCTTGGTGATAAGCTGTGACATAATCATAATTTAATTAAAATTGACATTCATATTATATGTATTTTGATTATAATTAATAATAATAATTAATAATTATAATTAATTAATTATAATTAATTTGCTAATTTATTGATGATAATTCGTGATTGTTTGATTTATTAATTGAACAAATAATTTGTACGCTTTCGGGCAGAATATGGTGATACTGAAGCACAATGTAACATCTGCATTACCCATATTTACAAATAAATTATATTTCTATTTCTTTCTACAAAACACATCGGTAAACGCATTGTCAGCCGAACCACGTATGTATGCAAAGTTACAACTCTATTGGATATTGTAACGTCAAAATATTTATCCGATTACACGTTTAAGTATTTATCATGGTACTTATTTTGAAATATTTCGGAAAATTACCCATCTCTATCCCAGGCAGTGTGCTTGTTTCCTTCATGATAAGCACTTGATTGAGTAAATCAAGTGCGCACTGCAAATTTCTTGTTGGCTTGTTTATCAATCACTCATAATTGATAGCGCGTGCGTGACAATGCGAGTAAGCGCGCATCGTTTGACCCCAGTGTGCCTCAGCTGATGGGCGGAGCTTGAGGGTTAATGCTTTATAGATAGTTGGCAGTTAAAGGCATTATAGTATTTCTTGGTTCGCGACCCGTGGACCCACCAATATGCAACACCGGTGGGACCACGGTTAAAAAAAATACCCGTGGCTCCACTCTCACCGTTTTTGCACATACGAGTAATTGCATCCTTACCGGCGAGGGTTGCGAACAGTCATTTCTATGGAATGAACTACATACTACGAGTAGGACTTTTTGCGTAGTGTCATTCTAATTTCACATAAAATTGTTGTCTAAACTATAGTGGGCACTGTGCAAGTTTCCTCACGGTGTTTTCCATCTCCGTCAGAGCAGTCGGTAAATGGATGTAACTCGTCGAAAAAATCGAAAAACTCTTTGTATTCTAATAGTTCGTCATAGTAACCACTTAAAATTATTCACTGTGTCACAAATCACAAAATAGGCAGAACCCAGCCTGATACGCCATAAGTAGAGCTTCTATTTTTTCCTGACTGACTTAAAAATCTTCCTATAGTTTGGTCCTCTTGCAAGAGGGCACTCTGGAACGTTGTTGCTAAGGTTGGTCGAAGGACGAAAGTGGGTGATCGGTCACTTTCGCCCTTCGCCCAACCTTCTCGTTATTTGAAGTTGTAAAACGCGGTTCCAATAACACATAGCAACAGCGAACGTACTTATGCAGGCATGACAAACTTAACTTGAAAAAATGGCCAATCGACTGTATTAGGGTTTGGTGGGCCGCATGTATAAATAAGTACTTAGGTAGGTACATTAATTATTTAAAAATAACAGTAGGTATCTATTAGTCATTGTTAGCGTTATATAGCCTCGGCTGAACCCCCTCCCCCCTAGATTCAGACATTCTCATATGAAAATGCTTTACATGAGGTTTAATTACCTACATGAGGTTGTATACCCGAATGTGTTCTTGCTCAACTCAAGATGCATTTCGAAAGCAAGAATTCTTTTACTTTTATTTTGAAGTGAATATTGCTGATTTCGGGCTCTTTATATTATATATGCATATGCGATTTCAGGGCCGCAGAGAATTATACGTTGCGGATAGAGAGGAATATTTTCCTTCATCCAAAGTTGCGGGCTACAGTTTGACATGCCTGCACCCTGTACAGGCATGCAAATTTCAAAGTAATGACCGCCGAGACCACCGACTCATTCCAGTGTCAATAAAACATCGTGTTTTGATTTTTAGCTTTGTTTTAAATGTCCTACTAATTAGCGAGTGTTCATTTAGAATTCACGCTTTCAGAACATTTCATTTCAGACATGTAATCCAAAACCACTTTCGCTTTGTCGGGTAATAATTGCTAAGTAAAGTTAGTATTTTGGAACCAGTAATTATTCCCGACAAAGGGCACTTATTACCCGAATTGGTTTTGGAATTGGCGCTATTTATATCAGGTACATTAGGTACCCATTGTCGGGTAATTATTACACATTTTGGAACGGTTCCTTAATTGGTACTTACATTGCATGCTTCTTGTTTATAGAACTGTTCCCACTCTTCTCTCTTCTTGCTGGTATTCGCGAATGTTGTGTTTCATATATGGGATATTATATGTTTCATATATGGGATAATATGGGAGTGAGGGCCGATCCGGGACAAGCATGGGCGGTCACACACGTCGTATAAAAAGTCTCCCTCGGTGTCATCTCCTCAGTTGCTCTTTCTTACGAGTGTCTTCTAACTTGAGTCCAGGTCACCGTCTTCCATCGTTTGCCTCCACATCGCGATCGTGGAATCAGCCCCAATTACAACGACCACTTAGTTTGTGTTGCCCGCGTGTACAACTTTTCTATAGGTATTACATTAAAGTGAAAGTTCGAAATTCATCGAACTGGACGTTCAGGTAATTGAACATTTAAGGAATTAGACATACAGGTCATTGGACATTCAGGGAATAGATATCACCGACTGGACCTTCGGGGACTTGGACGTAACGTACCTCTTTCACGTAACTCTATCTTTTGCCCGAAGGTGCCTTGAAGAGATCGCTCTCAGCGATAAGGTGATCTAAATTGTATCTCGTTGTTTCTATATGTACCTATTATTTGTTTTTTTTGTGTGCAATAAAGTGTATTTTACTTTTACTGTACCTACTTCGTCTTAAATCAGTCATTTCTTAAATTTCGATACGACTCATATCGCATATCTTACTCTCTGTCTGTATATCGGTGGATCGATACTTCTCTCTTCAAAGTCAAGATAAATTCTTCTTTACAGAGCGAAGAGTAAATAAAATACGGATAGTTCCTATTTCAACCGATTTTTTGGAAAAAAAACCTAGACCCGTAACCTGCCCGTGACCATAACAACGGTCGGAGCGGACGAATTTTATGTAGGTATTGTAGGAACGTGGTCAATGGAGAGAATAAAAAATCAACCCCAAGCACCCGAAACCCCTAATTTTAGAGTCCATGGCACTCAAGCAGGCAGGCATCATGGGAATCTAAAAATCTTCGACAACTAACAACAACGATAATAAGTAGTACGAGTATACCTACCTACTTACTGTTTGATGTCGAAGATTTTCTGTAGACAACATATTGACCACAGAAATACCTTAAATCCTATTTCTATCGACATTATCGGTAGGTATCTTATACTTAGAATATGTCAGTGACCTTAGTTTTACGGCGGCGCAGGGTGACCTATTACGTCACTTATACATGAATTTGTGATTATTTTTAGTTCTGGTTTGGTCACATGATTTATTTAATAATATTGTAATTTTCTCCCGTTGCGATAGAAGGTATAAGGCTGGGCCCACATTGGCGGGTTTTGCCCGGGCCGGTCGCCTGGAAGCGCAAATTCAATACAAATCTATGACCTTTCCACAGACACGGCCGTTCGCCCGGCCCGATTAGACAGCGATCGGGGCGGTTGCCTCTTGCCCGGTCCGGGCACCTGAAGCTTCGCTCTGCATAGACTAGTCGTATATCGCCACAAACGACTCGGGCGACCGGGACGGTTCCTCAGTCGAGCGACGTTCGCCGTGCTGAGCGGTTATGTTTCTTTCGTCTGTAATTTTCTGTAATATCGAAACCTCAAACTATCTAAAGAAATTTTCTGTATAAGATTTTAAATATAATAGCTTAACAGGAGGTACAATAAATATTGTTTTATATTAAAAAAAACTCATTGCCCTCCATATTTAATTTCATAAACATTATAATTTTTCAGAAACCTCTAAAAGTTCTTGTTGTATTAAAATAAATACCATAATCTTATAAGTACATTAGACCACTAGCTAAAGTATATCATCATTTCGAATTTTCAAATTCAGAAGGTCACATGTGTGAAAGAATAATCGAAATCAGTACAAGAACATCCTTTTTGTGAAGTCGGTTAATACAATGTTATTGTAATGATGATTGTTTCTGAAGAAATTGGCGTGAATAGTCTCAAAACTGCATGAAATAAAAATAAATAAATAAAATAATCAGGTACTACCACCCCTAACGAACGAGGGTCATCCTCTCTAATCCGCGGCGGGAGAGAGGGTACGGGCCTTGAGGTGGGACCTCTTTACCCGGGCGGGTCTCGGAGCGTTACCGCGCTCCGGTGCTGGGTGCCGCTGATACGACAGCGGACTCAATGAAGTGATGAACTATACTTAAAAGTATAGTTCATAAATTTATGGGTGGGTGAGGGTGGGGGGTGGGGGGTGTATAGAGCTTGTACGTCGCATTCACCGCGCGTTGTCACGTCGCTCCTCCCTGGCGCCCTCAGGCGTCGGAGACAACAACAGCTCACGCGGGAGCGGGTACCGTGCGTCGGGCGGGCGCGCGTGCAGCGGGGCAATATTCCTCAAGTGTTCGTGGTGACCGTTATCAGCGCGGTCGTACATCGACCGCGCTAACCTCACCACGAACTGTTGGATGGATTCTATTTGCACATCGCGAGCGATTACGTCATTTCTGACGTAACGGCCCGCGCCTGTGCAAATACGCAGAGCAATATTCTGCTGAACCTGTAGCCTTTTCCTTTGAGTAGGCCTGACGAATGGGTACCACGCAGGGGCGGCGTAAGTAAGTCGGGACCGGACGTAGGTCTTGTATAGCCTCAGTTTGGTACGTAGGGGTAGCCGTGACGACAAGACCGGTCGTAGGAGGGCCCGCGCGACCTTTTGCCTGATTGACCAGGTGGTCAACCATGGGTTTTAAGCTCAACGACCGGTCTATGTTGCACCCCAGGTACCGCACCGATCGCTGCCACTCTACGTCCTGTCCACGAAGAGTGAGATTAGGTGGTAATTTGTACCACCCCTGTTAGAGGACAGATCGCGGCGACAGCCGAAGTAAGACTAAGGAGAAGGCGATGGACCGGCGGCGTGTGTGGCGATAAACCGCTGCCCGGGCTCCAAATTGGCGCGTTTTGACCACGGGTGCGGGGCGCCCGGGCCGGGAAAAACCTGCCTGTATGGCCCCGGCCTTATTCTTCTTCATACATACGAAGCAGAAAAATGTACCGAAAACTTAGGCCGTGCATGTACGCACTTTCAAACAAATCTACCGTATCATACAACGAAACAATTTTGTATGCTGTTTTGCGAACAGCGTTGTGTACAGAACTAGAGTAGGCATCATTAAAAAGTTATTTAAAGGGTTCCAAACTGTACAATGTACGAGTAAAAGATTTTGAGGTGGAATATTAGATTTATTTCTACATCAAATTTATCGTACACGTGTAAAAATTCTAGAATATCGTCAACAAAGATTAGTAAAGTTCAAAGAATAATATTTAAAATGAAAACAACTCTGTCGAGTCTATTTTAGACTTTTTAAAATGTATAAGGCTGTTTATCTACGGTTTTACATTATGCTTAAACCAAATTCCAGGTGTTCATTTCACGTTTAAAATATACCTACATGCATTCCAAGTAGTGGGGTAAAGCCTGACCAGAGTTTATAAAATCCTGTCAAAAGGACGCTACTTTTGAGTTTTATTTAAAAACAAATGGTAGGTATAGTCATGACAAGGTGAATTGGACGTTTCATTTAACGATTACCGATGTTTTAATTTAGCAAGTGACTATTCAACCAAATTTTAAACCTAAGTTACCTACCCCTTTGTCCGGGTTCGAAACCGTGCAGTGCCATGTACCAATGAGTTATCGTATTTTTCGAAGACATAAGAAATGTACGTAACATTTACCGACTGCTCTAACGGTGAAGGAAAACATCGTGAGGAAACCTGTACACTGGGGTAAAGTGTGTGTAAAATGGGGTTGGCACAAAAGATCCTCAAGGGTCGACCCTTAGAAGGATTATTCCCGGCCCCCATTAAGATAAGATAAGATACCTACCCCTTTAAGGCTTAGATAATTATTGTATATCTTCCTATTGAACATTTTGTCTTGTTATTAATATTCAAGCCTTTCAGATTAATGTATAACCCCTGATAAAACTATACAGTCTGATTTTAAAGAGTAGAATTTAAATAATACCCAGTACACCCAGTTGAACATTGCAGTTGGACCACGGGTAATACCCCAAACTTTCCACACATCGATCGATTACTTTCGATACGATTTCAGTAAAGGTACCATTATTTAAATATACAATACAATCCACTCTTTAAAATCAAACTGAAGGAAGTAGGTACCTACATATCTCGATTTCATAATATCTTTAAAAAAATAGCAAATACCATTAGTCTCTTTGCTTTTCCCATAGTAAGTAAGTATTTAGGCAAATACTCGTAAGTACTGTTTGTGGCGATAACTGTGGCCTTAAAGGCACAAGTTTGTAACAAAGATCAAGTTGTTTTGATTAAACGATCATACACGTATTAGTATCGATAAATAATTTCTAAACAACCAAGAGTAACTGCGCATTACTGTAACTAATTAAACTTTCAGATCTAGGACTAGAGATCATTATTATTTTACTGCGCAGTAACGGATTTCCACGGAGAAACAACGCCCGCGCAGCTGCCAAGTGACGTCAAAGACGAGGGCTATCTGACCTATCACCCCTCCATTCAGAGATTTCTACTATACTACAGTACCTACCTAATCGATTAATAACCCTTGGGCAATAGTTTATTTATCAAACAACGTACCAACATAATAACAATGTATCAAACTTGAAAACAATAGATAAGAAAATAAGTTTGACGACATCTCCTACCTACCTACCTATTCATTCCTACACTTACCTAGGGAGATCCATTATTTTTTAGACAAATAGAAAATAAAACTCTTTAATTAGATCTAAATTAAAAAATAACTAAATTTCGCCAGCCAGTGATATTTGGTCAAGGAGTTTGTAATAAAATTTGCCTCCAAGGGCTAATAAAAGTAAAACAATGAGGTTGATAACAAGCCGTTGACTAACAATTTTTGGCCGCCACATGTATATTTTAAAAACATACGATTTTCGAATTATTAATGAAGTTCACAATTTTTTTTATCGGTGAATAGTATGTGGCCGAAAATATATTTAGTACTGGTAGGTGATAGCTGGTCCAAGCATTTTGGAATGCCATGCCACCGAGCCTTAAGACCACTGGGAAGGAAATTCCCAGTAGGCCTCCTACGAGTAAATCTAGCTACCTTGGGGAATTTCCTTTCTAATATCTGGTAAGATAACGGAATAAGATACGGATAAGGAACGGCCCCATTTTAATTTTTAAGTAAACCATCAGCAGGATATAAATGCATACACAGAAATTATACTTACAGAGGTTGTAAAGAAACATACCATTTTCATTAGGGGTACCCTACACCTATTTATACTATTATGCTAGAAAAATAATGGTATACGCAACAACAACTAAAAAAGACCACCCATTACATACATAAACTCACGCCTGTTTTTCGCAGGGGTAGGCAGAGACTAAAGATTTCCACCTGCAACGATCCTGACAAACCGTTCTCGCTTCTTCCACACTCATCAATCGCTTCATACACGCTCTTCGGTTAGTGGTTGACCGCACCTGACCTTTCTTTAGAACGTCCGCAATCTGGTTGACGTAGGTCCTTCTAGGTCTCCCCTTCCCTACCCTTCCACTTACCTTTTCCTTATACACCGCTTTCTTTATCATTCTTTCTACGTGTCCAAAGTATCTCAACATTCCTCTTTCAATCTTACTCACTACATCGTCTTGTACACCACACCTTTCCCTTATAACACTATTCCTTATTCTGTCACACACTGTTACATCACACATACTACGCAATGAACGCATTTCACAACTTGGTGCTCATAATATAACATTATGATGACACGCAGTAAACTAAAATTACAAGATATTGAAAAGAAATTACAAAATTAAAATCTTCAAAAGACTTTTGTAACAAACTACTTCAAGAAAGAGAGGACAATGAACAAGAAGTGGAAGATATTATAAATAAAAATACTTATTTGAAAAACGAATTAACCAAACGAGACGACCAAGTAGAACATCTTAGAATCTTCAGAACAAATAAAACTTAAATCATTAGTAGACTCTTTCGATGATTGTAGACAAACTCATGAAGCTGCATTGAGAGGAATATCTGAACTGGAACACGACCTACGACCTAGCACAAAGAAATGCATCTCATTAGAAGGATTTAGATCAATACAGTGACAAGAGAAACAGAAAGTCTTTGTATGATGAATTAGTTGATGACGAAATGGTAGATCCTATAACCATCATTAACCTTACTATAGCTACACCAAAAGCTACTCTCCAATCCAAATGAAAAAAGAAACTTAAGAGATACAAGAAAATAGATAAATCCATAAATTAATCTATTTCTAACAACAAAAGATTAACGAAATCTGCAACTTCTAGAAAAGGATAATAATTATTTTGAGAATAAACTAACTGAATGTAGGGACAACTTTGATTTGAAAAGTTCTGAGAATGAAAATAAAATTTTAAAATTCCAAGAATCTTTGGATCGCTCAGAACATTTTCTAAAAAATTTGCCTACGAAGTATACAAAAATAGACTGTAATACTGATGACAAGATATTGCAATTAACCAAAGAATTGGAAGTAAAGAGGACCGCACTAAGCTTTAAAAAGACGGGAGTTGAAGACTACAAGAAAGAAGAAAAAACGAAATGGAAACAACTAAATAAGTCCACCTAATTGAAAATCTGTCTAAGACATTAAAGTGAGAGCTTGAAACAATACGAGAAAGTTACGATAAGTTGATAATAAAAGTGTCAAATAAAAATACAGCGTAGAAAAGGGTGAAGAAAAAGGGTGACGTAATGGGTGAAGAAAAGGGTGACGAAATGGGTGAAGAAAAAGGTGACGAAAAAAGTGAAGAAAAGGGTGACGACAACGCCAATCTTCATACCCTTCATCGCTTTAACAATCTCATCTATATTTATTGTATATACATCTTTATCGCCTAATAGCTCATTTGGTGAACCCGATCTCTGCTCAGATATAAACAAAACTTAAATTCATCGAATGAGCCCTGACCATTCGCATAAACCACCATTAGACGTAACCATAACCATACGTTAACAATAGTCATCGTTTGACTAATAACGCCACGGCGCGACTAGCACGGCCGACATTTTCAAAGAGCGAGACTATTTGAGCAAATGGACTTTACTACGTACATATATACGTATACGTATAGGTAGGTACCTAAATAAGAACCTTCTCGACAAAATCGCCAAAATCTGTTTCTTTTGGTCATCGTCATATTTTATTATTACTACGTGAAAAGTAAACCTATGACTTCTGCATGTTCAGACGTGCTAGTAGCCAAGCCAAAAAGATTATACCTACGTGTATCCGAATGCGAATAAAGATAAACTGTCAAATGAGAAGACGTTTTTGTTGCATTTTTTCACAACAATCAATAAATTAGAGTGAAGTAATGCTATACATATAGTGCAGCGTTTTATTCTATCTCGTACGTCAATTGCCTGCCTCCAAAAAAAATTAAAATATAAACGCAACTTGTCAACAAAAAAAACAACCTAAACCGAACTAAAATAATTATTGTTTTGCGTATTTTTTGTAAATAACTATAATCCATATTTATCGCGATAGCACGATGTCTCTAGAGACTGTGCCAAAGGATCTCCGAGGACTGCGAGCGTGTTTAGTTTGCTCTTTGATAAAGGTAGGTTGCTTAAATTAATTGCTAAAACTCACTTGTTTTGTGTCCATTGAACGTTGTCTCATCCTAATATTTTTAGGCTTTATCCGAAAACTGCGTATAATCCATTCCGAACAGTCCCAGAAGTAATACTTCCGTTTTTGTGTACAAAACAATCCTTTAGTTTTACATAACCTTATTTCTAAGGGAAGTGGCTTACTCTGAAGCTACCGACTTCCTTTAAATGTGATAGACGCACCTATGGGTATTCTACCCAAAAATAATAGTTATTTTGCTATAATTTTTATTAGAAATACTTTTATTGGATGATTTGTGTCATGTTGCTTTTCAGACATTCGACCAATTTGAGTATGATGGATGTGACAACTGCGATGAATTTCTCCGAATGAAGAACAACAAAGATAATGTTTATGACTGTACCAGTAATAATTTTGATGGGTAAGACAATGTAACTTTGTTCTTCTGTAAAGATATCAAGTGGAAATACTGGGGTCATTAATAAAGCAATAATATTTTGATGTAATTATCCTCCATACATAACAAAATCTGTGAACCCAGACCAGAAGTATTGTAATATATTTTTTAATGAGCTGTTTGAAACAAGTAATCTTAATTTTTGCAGAATGATTGCAGTTATGAGTCCAGAGGATAGTTGGGTCTGTAAATGGCAACGCATTAGTAAGTTATAATTTCTACATAAATAATCTATTTTATAATTGCATTTACAATACGAATACTTATTACAAATAAATATTTTATTTCAGGTCGGTTTTGTAAAGGAGTGTATGCAATATCAGTATCTGGTCGCCTTCCAGCTGGTGTTATACGAGAAATGAAAAGCCGAGGAATAGCTTACAGACCTAGGGACACCAGTCAGAGATAAGACCATAAAAATATAATGTAAAAATTTAACTGAAATAAACCTTAATTTTTAACATCTCTTTTTTTACTCTTCCATTACCAGAATAGATACCAGTAAATAAAACAAAAACTAACCCATAATATACATTTATTATTGCTAAACTAATATACACAAAATATCTAACATTCAATAAACTATTACTGATAAATGTAGTGATTTTACATCTTTAATACTGCCCTGATACGAAAGAAGGCTGATAATAAGAGTTTTAAGTGCAAAATGTGATTTCGAGAAAATGGCTATATTGTGACAAATTGTTTTTTTTTTTTTTTTTATGTATAACTAAACCCGCATTTGACCTCGATCTCGCCTGATGGTAAGCGACGATGAGGTCGACGATGGAGCACGCGGGTCCAGTAAATGCCTATTCACTCTGGCCTTGAAGATCCCAATTGTAGGATTCGGGAAATACAGACGCCGGCAGGAATTTTGTTTTCAGGAATTTGAAAATTTCTGGAATGTTTATAGAAATACAAAACCAATTTGACTCGTTTTTGCCATTTTCTCGAAAATCATGTTTTGCACTTAGTGGCTCTCTTTCATATCAGGGCAGAATGATTGTCATGGCAAATAGTCCTGCAAGAGATATCTAACACTTATTTTGAAGCTTTGCAGTATGAGATTTTTTTATAAAGGGATTTGGGTCTTAAGACTTTAGTTCTTGATAGCGATACACGAATGTAAGCTAATGTAGTAAGACAGAGACCGATTTTCCCTGATACTCAAATCTTCTAAGAGCTCACGGACTGAACATAGAACTTAACTCATTCAATGTATTAATTTGCAAATGAAATAGTAAATGTGTATGAGGGCTGAACACTGTCTTGCTTATTTAAACACCAACAAATTGTAACTTACATAGAGTGACAATCATTGACTTCATTGCTTACATTATTGGTAGAGGTTTTCTCATCTTGGTACTGTAGCGTTGCTTGGCTTTTAAAAGCATTGCCGTTAAATATATTCCAGCACATAGTAGGGCCGAGAGCGCATATCAGGTTAAATGGACGTCAACTGCTACCTTCTGATGGAGGTGGTTTGTTCTCATTATCAGTACCTAATACATCTTTATCAATTTCTTTAAAATCGATGTTTTGCTGTCTCATTGCATTCTAAAAAGATACACATTGTAATTTGTTACTGGTTATTTAGTAGGACTCCACAATAAGGTAGGCAATTATGAAATTATCAGTTACCTTTACGCAATCCTGATAAACCTTGAAGATACCGGCGCACACTGAGTCATCATGATCACCTTTCAGGAATTTTTCTGTGAACCAGCTGTTGAAGCAGTCGTCATATTTTTTCTTCAACTCGGTACACTCTTCTCCAATACTGTTCATATTTATTTTTAGAGTTATTTAGTCAGAAAAATCCTGTTTTTCCGCTGAACACACAAACATAAAATTCGCAAATGTTCGATTCGAAATCGAAATGTCAAAAAGGAAGGAGTAGGTAATATTTTTACAATTTATTTTTACGGCTCTGAATTCAAGCCATTTTTAGCCAAAAGCCAAAGTGTTGCCCACTCAAAATGAAATCCTGCCTATCGTTTTTTCACACGTAAAGTGATTGCAAAATACATGTATCCGAATATTTCTACATTGACAGTTCACTCACAATGAGACGGTTGTCTCATTCACCGTTCGATATTTCAATTCTTCCTTCGAGTCGAGTCGAGTTTCGTTCACTCGTGTGATTTTTAGGTTAGGTTTGTGTTGTGGTTATTTCATATTTCTAAAAAAGGAAAAAACATGAGTGATGATATACTGAAAGATAGTCGCTTCGCTAAATACCTCAACGATCCGCGTTACAGACAAATTCCTAAACATGAACGCAAGGTAAAAATCGACAAACGTTTTCAGTCTATGTTCAACGATGAAAAATTCAGAGTTAAATATACTGTAGATAAACGTGGACGGCCAGTCAATGAAACGTCCACAGAGAATCTAAGGAAGTACTATGATCTGGAAGAATCAGATTATTCTAGCTCTGACGAGGAAGAAAATGAAAAAAGTGATGTTTCAAAGTTTGAACAAAATAAAGTAATTAATGAGCAGAAAGACGAAACCGAGTCGGGTCGCTTCGTAAAACGGCCCCAGAGCGACGATGAGAAAGAAGATAAGACCGAATTTCAAAATGACAAGTTAGTCCGTGGCAAGTTAGATCACAAGACCAAGGAAAGGTTGTTCGATCTGGACATTGATTATGCTCGTGGAGAAGGTAAGAGGGTTTAGAAGTTCACAAAAGTTCCTCTTTAAATGCAATCCTTGTTATCTAAACTCTGCTTTTATAATGCATCATGGGATAATAGATCTCTCATTTTGATTTATTATCAATCTTGATCTTGAAGTACTTACGTTTTTCAGGTGTACTGGTCACTGACAGTTCTTCAGAAGAGGAGAGCAGTGAGGATGAGGCTGAATCTGATCTAGAGCATGAGTGGGGAGAACTTGATGCGAATGCTGAAACCACTGAAGAGTCAACAAAAAGGTAAAAAGCAGGAAAGATAAAAAAAATGGCAAAAAGGTCAACATTGATAAAACCTTAATGTTTTAGTGGAGTTTGCGTTAATATTTAACACTGGGTTAAATTGGGCTTAGAGTTATTGGTCCACGTAAGACGGCATTAGTTAAAGATCAACATTACAAAGCTCCCATCATAATATAGAAAATAGTAAACCCTAAAGGAAAATATGAAATTCTAATATAACAGGAATAAAAATATTTTGGGATATATTGTTTGGCGTATACTAGAAGAGCCAGTAGATATTTTCTAAATCTGTGTGCTCTATCATCAAATGAGATTTAGGTCAAATGTGGATTTAGTGATAATTAAAAATAAAATATTACAGAATTGCAATCTGCAACATGGACTGGGACAACATCAAAGCCAGTGACATCATGGTGCTACTAACCTCCTTCCTGCCTGCTGGTGGAGTCATTTATAATGTTTCTGTTAGTATAATATATTTATGAGTTTCAATAACTTAGTTTCAAAAAATGGTAATAAATGTGCTTTTAATTTTATGTTCAAGGGTTTATGCCTTTTCTTATTCCTGTGCATAGTTTATTGGTGCATGAAGGTGTGATTCGAAGTATTTCGAAGTTCGACTGCAGATGCAGCTGCCAACTTGCATTGGCACTTGGTTTCTACTGTTTTATACATATGAAGTAACGTTTAACCTCGGCGGTAATACCTCCTGAGACTCAGAAAAGTTTAGATAGAAACCAGTGAGCTTGTAGGCGGCGGGAGAAGTCATACAGCTGGTAGCTGCTGTCTGCAATCAAGCTCTAAATCATGCCTTTAATAAATTTAGTTTATAACCATATTTATTTCATAATTATGTCAATTTTCACACCACCTATGAATATTTCATTTTCATGGATTGTAAGAGCATGAGGATAAAATGATAGGGCTCATTTTCATATTCCATTAGTCTTCATAATTCTTGTTTTAGGTGTACCCATCAGAATTTGGCTTGAAAAGAATGCAGGAGGAAGAAGTGCGTGGCCCTATTGAACTGACAGAAGATAAAATAGATGATGAGCTCCAGGACAATGTTGGCAATGAAGAAGGTATCATAACTGTCTTAAATAACGTAATTTTTCAGGCAATTTTTTTGTGCCACTAAAATCCTGTGGAAATTATGAAAATTCCAGTATTGTCCCTTACAAAGCGCATAGAAAGGATTTATGTTAGGCATTGGTTATGTACCAATGAGTTTTTCGTATTTTTCAAAAACTTACGTACATTTACCGACTGCTCTAACGGTGAAGGAAAACATCGTGAGGAGCACACTGAGATGACCAGTATGTAAAATGGGGTAGGCACAAAAAATCCTCAAGGGTCGAAGTGCTGCTGGGTTATTATACCCGGCCCCCTATCATTAGATAAGATAAGATTGGCATTGGCATTGGTTGATTGAGTCAGATGGCATCCACTGTGCTTCTTTTGGACGATGTCTGTTACATTAACAAACTAGTATGTGTTAGTTCCGTGTTGTGTGTGAATAAGATTATAACTTGACTTGTACGAAACATCTAAACGAATTAATTTAACGCTCTTGGACATCCAATTTTTTAGCCAAAAACTCTAAAAGCTCTGAACATTTTTGGACTTAGCTTTTTTTCTAAGTCGTAGATAATGCACAAGAGGGTGTGGCGACACGTCACATATATATGTCGTAGACACATAGAGTAATGGCGCGTTTCACGAAATGAGTTTGACATTTTACTATCTGCTAAAAAGGTTAGATACTGTTACTGAATACTGGTAATCGAATTCTACGCTATCTGTCTTAAGATTTTTAGCCACTTCGTGAAATGCAGATCTCTAGTAAGCACATAACGTAATGTTATGTTTGGAGCACGGGGAAGGACCCCTATGTGTCTAGCTCGGAAACGCATCTCGTGAAATGCCTAATGTGTTTTACGCGGATAGTGTAATTGAACCCTTGTGGCGTAGTAGTTAGAGGTTCGACTCTCAATGCTTGTGTGGTCCGGATTCGATCCATTTGTACTGGTTCTTGGGGTCTGAGTCTTGGGTCTTTGGTCATTGGTCTGGGTTCTTGGGTCTTGGTCTGACTGCAACTGCGATTTTCGCAGACGCATAGTCGCATAATCGCAGTCGCAAGTTACAGTCGCAAGTCATTTCATAAAATACGGTTCAGAGCTACCAACATAATGTAATTTAATACTATTACGCTATGTGCTAACTGGTTATCTGCATTTCACGAAGTGGCCAAAATCTGATAGTGTAGAAATCGCCACACACTACACTATCTGTCTAACATTTTTAGCGCTTCGTTTAATGCCTACGCACTTCGTGAAACGCGCCATTACGCTGAGTCTACGACATATACAAGTTCCGAACATTACCTGGTGGACCGGCACTGGGGAGGCTAACCCGCCTGGCGGCAGATCTTCCCTTTTTCCAATTATTAGTTCCTCGCTATATTTATACTATATTTCACAGATCGCAGTTTTTAGTCAGTCAGTCATTATTATTTATTTAAATTAAATATTTGTTTTGATTTTTTTCTGCAAGTCTAGTTATCAATTTATTCAGGTGTAACACGGAGTAAGGGCAAAAGCGTCAATATCTGTATAATAGTCAGTGTAAAAGCGTCAATATCTGTATAATAGTCAGTGTAAAAGCGTCAATATCTGTATAATAGTCAGTGTAAAAGCGTCAATATCTGTATAATAGTCAGTGTAAAAGCGTCAATATCTGTATAATAGTCAGTGTAAAAGCGTCAATATCTGTATAATAGTCAGTGTAAAAGCGTCAATATCTGTATAATAGTCAGTGTAAAAGCGTCAATATCTGTATAATAGTCAGTGTAAAAGCGTCAATATCTGTATAATAGTCAGTGTAAAAGCGTCAATATCTGTATAATAGTCAGTGTAAAAGCGTCAATATCTGTATAATAGTCAGTGTAAAAGCGTCAATATCTGTATAATAGTCAGTGTAAAAGCGTCAATATCTGTATAATAGTCAGTGTAAAAGCGTCAATATCTGTATAATAGTCAGTGTAAAAGCGTCAATATCTGTATAATAGTCAGTGTAAAAGCGTCAATATCTGTATAATAGCCAGTGTAAAAGCGTCAATATCTGTATAATAGTCAGTGTAAAAGCGTCAATATCTGTATAATAGTCAGTGTAAAAGCGTCAATATCTGTATAATAGTCAGTGTAAAAGCGTCAATATCTGTATAATAGTCAGTGTAAAAGCGTCAATATCTGTATAATAGTCAGTGTAAAAGCGTCAATATCTGTATAATAGTCAGTGTAAAAGTAACAAACATTATCATATTTTTTACCTTTTGTCAATGATGTCAATTCTAGGTTCCACATACCACATGGAGAAGCTACGTCGCTATCAGCTGAACCGCTTGAAGTATTTCTATGCAGTTGTGGAGTGTGACTCTGTACTGACTGCGGACAAGTTGTACAGTGAGTGTGATGGCATGGAGTACGAAAGTAGCGCCACCAAGCTCGACATGAGGTTCATACCTGATGATGTCACATTTGATCAAGTAAGATTATTTTTATTGTTGATAATTTTGTTAAACAATCGAACCTGATGATAGTGTTGTAGACATCAAATGTCAGAAAGGATAACTTAGGACATTTAGTATAGAGGCACACCAAGATATATTTTCGTCTGGGATTGTCCCTATTGATTTACTTACTTTTGAACTGACTTGAAAAACAAATATAGATATTGATGGTCAACTGACAGGTGAACTATTAACGGCTAACTAAAATGCATTATTTATTACTTAATATATTTTTTTTATTTTATTAAATGGCCTTTGGTATTGTGTTTTAAGGCACAATAATTCCGCCAATTCACGTTGTAAGGGAGACACATCGTGAAAGTGACCGGTTATGACTTGGTTTCTTGTAATTTCGAATTTTACACTTTTTGTCAAGATTGTCCGGAAACTCCACCTACAACAAACATAAAACGGCACATAGGTACATATGGACGGACGAAACGATTTTGAACAGGGGAACATTTGGGGAACTTATACATATAATATAATAAATATTTATGTATTAATTATTTTTATCTGCCGTCGTTGAAACATTCTCCACTGAAAATCATATTTTCTGTTATACATAGGAGCCTCGTGAAGTTTGCACCAAACTGCCAGACTTGACCAAGTACAGGCCGCGTCTGTTTACTACGACAGCACTGCAGCAAGCGAAGGTGGAACTCACATGGGATGCCACCAACCCAAACCGCGCTGAGGTCATCAAGAGTGCTCTGGGTGGAAAGATCGATGACCTCGACTTGAAGGATTATTTGGCGTCAAGTAGCAGCGAAGGTATTGAATCTTTACTTACCTACTTTTGAAAATACTGAAACTGATTTTTTAAAATATTGGTAATATTGCCATGACTGTGTAATGTTCTTTCGACAGATGAAAACCCTACAGAGGATGTAGATGGTTCTCATTCAGAAAATGAAGATGGTGTTAACCCTATTCAGAAGTACAGAATGCTACTTGAAGATATTGAGAAAAAGGAAGACAGGAAAAAAAATAAAGATATGGAAATGGAAATTACTTGGGGCTTGGGAATCAAAGATAAAGCAGAGGAATTGGTGAAAAAGAAAATAAATGAAGGTAAATAGAATATAAGTAAACATATTATAAGTGTTGACCAATAAAAGTATGACAAAGAATCTAACTTTATATTTGTTTTCAGATAACAAAGACCTAACTCCATTTGAGACACTGATAAAGAAAAGAAAGGAAAAGAAGAAACAAAAGAAATTGAAAAACAAAGAGAAAGAAGAAAAAAAGGATGGCACATCTGACTCCGAAGGTTCCTTTGATGATGATGTGCCATCGGATATTGATATGAATGATCCCTACTTTGCAGAGGAATTTAATAAACCTGAGTTTAAAAAAGGACACTCTGAAAAAAAGAAAAAGGGTAACAAAGACCGAAGTGAAAATATAGATGAGGAAGAAGAAAAAAGAAAAGCAGAACTAGAGTTATTATTAGAGGAAGATGATGGTAAGGCACATTTCAGTCTCAAGAAAATCCAAGATGCCGAAAGTACAAAGAAATCAAAGAGGAAAAAGAAACTCAAAGAAAAGATGATGCAACAGAACCGAACATTACCTGATTTTGAAATTGATGTGAATGATCAACGGTTTTCTGCATTATACAACTCTCATCACTTCAATATTGATCCAACTGATCCTAACTTCAAGAAAACGAAAAATATAGAGAAACTTATTCAAGAAAAGCTAAAAAGGAAGCCTGTGGATATGCCAAGTGAAAGTGAAGTTCGACTCAAGAAGTCTAAAGAAGATGCTGAGCTTAGTCTGTTAGTCAAAAATATCAAACGGAAAACTAAAGATGCAGTAAGGAATTAAAAGTATTGACTTTCTAAGAAATCTCTTTCTTTTAACTCTAGAAAAGTAGATAGTAGACGTAATATTGAATGAATACAAACTAAATATTTTATACTAAGAGAGAGAGAGAGATCTAGAGATACGCTGGGAAATGGCGGCTCCGTGCAGACGGTGGGGGTAACCATGAACGCACCAAAGCTGCCCTAACCATGCACCCTACGTTGATGATATCACTTCGCGATCAGGTAAACCGAACCCCAATCAATCATCCCTATAATCCCTGCGGGTGGACAAGCCCTGCACAGCTTCAACATGACGTTTCAGGGTTGTAATTCTTCATGTATTTTGGCTTCTCTGTGTCTGCCGTTTTTTCTTCGTAATTACCCTTTTTCGAGTAATTTTCATTTCTGTCGTGATTGCTTTGATTACTGGTTCCTGGTGTTTCTTCATGTTTTTTTTATATCTGTTGTTTTTATAACGGTGCTCCGTTATTTTCTCGTATCCGTTGGTTAACTGTATGGGTCAGCTTTATTAATTATTCTTGGTACTAATGACTGTGTCAACCGACTCTTGAAGAAAACCGCCCTATTCCGATATATATAGATATAGTTCAAAATAAGACACAATGACATTTTTTTATTACAAAATGATTTGATTGTGACTAAAATAACTGAGCTAATTAAGACGTCAAGGCCTAGAGCCTGCCAACCACTCAACAAATTACCCTATACTCGCGAAATTCCCAGTATTTGTCCGGCACTTGCAGTCCAGATCAACAAAAAGTAATCAATCAAACGAACATCTTTTTATAGGAGTACGTAAACCATATAAAAATATTGGCTCTCAAACTTTGGCGTACTGGGTAAAAAATATGCACGACAGCGGTATCGACATAATTATATCTTTATTTGGAGCTCACAGTACTCGGGCTGCGGGCTGCGTCAACATCTGCCGCTCACAGGTCTGGGGTTGGAGCGACTCCTCTAATATATATAGGTTTGAGGTTGTACAATAAACAACCAAAAATTCGCAAAAAACTGAAATGTTACTCCTTTTTAGTTACAACGTCCAACAATATGTTATTATTGTAAGAAAAATGTATATTATCTAATTTCTGTATCAAAACTGACTCGTTAATTGAAAATGAGATGCTCATATTTATTTTATATGGGTATTGTTTATTTGCATTATTTTTCTTAGGTATTAAATATTTATTAACAAATACTAGAAAGCAAACAGAGTCGAAAAACATGGCAAAGCAATTATA
Organism: Hofmannophila pseudospretella; assembly: GCA_947369225.1. Classification (NCBI taxonomy): domain Eukaryota; kingdom Metazoa; phylum Arthropoda; class Insecta; order Lepidoptera; family Oecophoridae; genus Hofmannophila; species Hofmannophila pseudospretella. The sequence goes on from OX376324.1 coordinate 5,751,810, forward strand.
AATTTATTAATAATATTCTGTAGAACAAATCTATAAATAGTCTTAAACGGTTAAATGTACCGTTTAATACTATGTTTGCGTAAATTAAATCACCCAAAACGGTGGAATTTAATTTCTTTTTATAGCACTAAAGTTCTAAAATATTGGGTACCTAGGTAGTCAACCCGAACAGCTGTAACTATTTTTCATATCCATCAATATTTTACTTTTTTAACATTGTATTACTCTAAACATCTATCTGCATGTTACTGCATGTAACTTTCCTATATATTTTTTACATAATCTACGAAAATTTAAACTCTTGTCTACGCCTTTTTATAAATCCGAGTTGGCAACACTGGTCCCATCCCTCCCTACCAAAAAAAAAAGTACTGAAAAATAGGACACAAAAACCTCGTTACTCTGAAACAATGAGGTCACCAGGCGAGACTACCGATGCATTGCAAGAGGGAGACGGGAGATGGGGATTTCCCTTTTTTAGGATATCTGGCTCTAAATGTGTGTCGAAGATGGCACGATCGCATGTACCTACTGCTGCATGTTAAACTGAATCGTTATCGGTTGAGGTCCTCGCATAATTGGAATCGAACTTCACAATGTATAATTAGTTATAGTTATCATTATAGTTAAAATAGGAGTAACGTATTTAAGTTGATAGCTGTTTTTTTTTTCTATATACCTATTACTTATTTGTTTTACTACTGATTGATTTGTACCTTATGGTGGGCAATAAAGTTTTCTTGTTTCAAGGTAAGTTCATTTGATTCTTAATTATATGTAATGCTATTCTTGCCAATACACAGAAAATAAGCCAGTAGGTAACAACAAAAATACATCGGGAACGAGATAAAACCCATGAACTCAATAGTTCAGTTTTCTAAAGTTCTCGGACACCTTGGATACTCAAAATTGTGGAGGCTTCTGAGGAAGCTAAAATACAGTTTGTTATGGAACGTTTTCGAAGAAGAAAAGGCTTTGAACACCCTTGAAAATTTACAAAAGGCTGTAAAGGTGTCGGGCATAGCGAAGCAGGAAAGTGGGCTGGTAGTTAAAGCTAATAGAGTTAAAAGCTGGGATAAATGTCCCAACGATCATTTTTATTGTATTGGCGAGTGTGGAGTGTGCAAAAAAGCAAATGTATTGAATGTCAGACGGAAATCGGTGTTCAAAACCATACGTTACTGACAGGCATGTTCATGCTCCAGCTCTCGATACGCTGTTGGTCAGGAGGATATAGCAACATGGCCAATTTCGATTGAGAAGACAAGGCGACGACATATTTTTAGATTTTAAAACATTTTTTTTAGAACTTATTGATTAGATATTGCCGCATTAAATTGATCACTCTGTCAGGAATGAATAACGTTCAGGAATAAATAAATAAAATAAAAATTTATTAATGCAGACAGAATAATATTATAAAACACTTAAAAATACTACGGTACATATACAGTGTATTATATATGGATAAGACGTTCCGTCCTTCATGGCATTAGTAATTTATGCGTGTCGCTATGCAGTTGTTGTAGTCGGGGAGTTTACTATTATAGTTTTTGTGAATTTTACATAGCGTCCCTATTTCATACTAATTATTCTTAACTCTATTATTTTATGATTATAACTTTAATATTTAATTTCAAATAAAAGATTCTTGAAATTCCGATAAGTAAATTGTTTTTATTCTGTCACAAATTAAAATGCAGAAGAAAAACTATTACATGTATTAGTAGTAGTAGTAGTATTACATTTATTTAGTAGAAGTATTGTATTTACAACTAGCTGTTAGATTGTGACCGTGGCTGAAATGCGAACTTTACCTGTATTTGACCCCTAACTAACCTAAAATTTTGAAAATATAGATCATTCTGTCGGTACAGCACAGCGCCGCGCGCATCCTTGGATGCAAAGGCAAATAGTCTCCTTCCCATTTCCCGAGGAAATAAAATTCCTTTCACTGCGTTCGTTCCTTCATATCATAACATACCACATCCAATCCAACGTCCATGGTCAACAGAGAGAGAACAGAGGATTCTTAAAGACTAGTTCAGAGGAAAAGTCCCTCAACCCCACTGCAGTAGAATGATTGACTCTCTTGGGGAGTCAGTTTCTACTCGGTAAAGTAGTTGATGAGGGTGTGTAGCTGCCCTCAGTATCATTCCCAATGTGACGCGCAGCTAGCTATGAGCTGACGCTGATTTAGGCACAGTGTCGCTAGTGTAAAAGGCCTAAGGTGCCTAAGGTTCAGACGCAATGTCGTAGGTTAAATCAAATCAAATCCAATAATTTATTTGTAATAGTACATTATGATATAAGTGCGGTAAGTTGAAAATTACAGCCGAGGCGATATTGCTAGCCCGAGCCGTAGGCGAGGGCTATAAGGAAGCAGAGGCTGTAATTTTCAAAGCGCACGTATGTCATACGACGTTTTATAACATATTTACGAGGAAATAAATAAAACTTTGACTTTCTTAAACGAATAAATCTTTAATTACTTGTTAAAGCAGTTATAGAAATTTGAACAATTTTTAAAAGTGATTGTTACGTTGCCAGTTGCTTTTTAGCATTGAATAGTAGCACCACAATGAGCTTGACTTATATTTTTGAGAAAGTTCCATGAAATATGCTAAAAACACATTTTCTGAAAATGAATTTGCATCTTTGCTTGTTTTCCATATGATGAAATTTTGATACGCTTGTAAGTATCTATCGGTCGATTTTTCAGGCAAGAGGCTTAGAGTAGCCTTTTTCGCTGCGTTTAAGACTTGTGGCGGTGTCAAATTAATAAATTCATCACTACTTGACGACATTTTCAAATAAAAACAATACAGCGAAAAGAAAAAGCGCGCGGAATAATTTTACTTGTCCACAAATTAGCGATGCGCGCGCATCAACTTTTTTTAGGTAAAGGTACAAAAACAGCCAGTATTACTAATAAAGTAAATTAATATTTTTGTGTTTTTGTTACAGATAAATGGTTGTAATTTATTGTCAAAATTAATTAAATTAAAGAATTAAATCTTTATTTATTATATTTTATCTCCCAAAGTTAATTTTATTCATAAAATATTGACCACTTTTTTAACATAAAAACTCTTTGCTAAGATTTTAAAAAGTATCGTTCATTTTTAGACGGAGCATCTTAAAAAACCGTACATGTTACTTTATTTAAAAAAACTCGTGCGTTTCACATTACTATAACGCACAAGTGCGTAATGAGATACATTACGATATTGAAATTGGTGTAATTACAGCCACTTTACGAGCAAATATGTTATAAAGGTAGGTTACAAAGATCTTAGGTTATGTCGTGATGTTCGCTACCTTTTGCCTTGATAAGACGTACAAATATTCCTCATTCATTTATATACTTAATAATTATGTTACAGAAATAACAGTTATTAGTTCACAGTAGAATCTAAACATTGAATTCAAACTAACTACATGATTATTATAAATAAAATTATTATAGAAGATTATTGAGGAAGGCGGAGGACCGAGTAATGTGGCGCGCCCTGGGAGAGGCCTATGTGCAGCAGTGGACAGATACGGGCTGATAGATAGATTATCTGAAAAATAGTCCGATAATTTGTAGTAACATTTTTGAATCAGAATTTTTGTCAAAGCATTCTTGAATTCATTACAATTGAATTCCTTTATATTGTCAGGAAGATGGTTAAAAAAAATTGGTGCCATGCAGATCACACTTTTGTGCATAAGAGCAGTTCTGGATTCGTGAATACATAATCTATTACTGTGACGTAGGTTTCTATCGTGAACATTTCATACTTTCATAAACAGAAAGTACAGTTAAAGTTAAGAAGTTTTAGTGGCTATAATTAGCCGTGACGGTCCGTAGAGGCCGGTAAAGAAGAAGAAGGATAACGCTATGGCAGAGAGAGACGAAAAATGTGGTATAGCGTTCTCGTTTTCTCATATAGTGTCATCTCAATTCAATAGTCTACTCTCTCTCTTGTTACGATTAGGTTCTTCCCCGAAGTTTAATGTAGGTATTGCCATATTTAAAATATTTTATTTCCCTGATTTTAGGGAATCAACCAACACCAAATAATCTAAAAAGAACGTGTTTAATTAAAGCTAGACCAGAATTTTAAGATCTGTAACAACATAAATATTATATTTATGTTGTTACAGATCCAATTGTTTCAGAATACATCGTCAAGCCGCGTGCTTATTCACAGACACTACACAAACGCAATGTGTGAATGTGTTGTACGTGCCAGCTTTAGATAATCGTCCTGTAAGTAGGTACTGCTAAATAAAGGCGTAGGTATAAGGGTAATATAATTAGTATTCTAGCAACCCACAACGCTAGTTTCTTCTCGAAGTCGATAAGGCGTACCTCGGTTCGAATATATATTTCTTTCCATTCCACTGCAGTGTGGTGCTGCTAATGTTCCGCATCGGACATACACATTCAATTTTGTAATTATAATTAGTGATTTTATTTGACGTTCGTTTGTGTTTAGCTCGACGTCCGTTATCTCTGTAAGTACCTGCCTACTTATTTTCACTAATCTTTTTTAGGTATTTATGTGCCTACGTGCTTGTAGTAATGTGTCATCCTTGAAATGATGTTTCTATATATTAACAACCCAACCCACAAGAACAAAGAAAGGCTGTTCTAAGGTCAACCTTAGAACCTTAAAACTATGTCGGTCGGTTTCTTTATATGTATGAATCAAGGAAGTTGCAATACTATGTAGTAAATTGGAAAAGCATCTTCATGGTAAGAAAGTGGCCCCCGTCGAAACGCTATTTAAAAAAAAAGTCTCTTAGTACAGTGACCATAGTAAAAAAATCCTAAATTTCCTATGATTTTCCAGCTCAAGTTTCTGCCATTCAAAATAGGTACGTACTTGCCTGAATTACGTAGAATAGAACAAACGTAAAAATTAACGTCACTTACGAAAAAGTTAGTATTAGTAATATCATTGGATTATAAAAAATATTTAGTTACTAATCTCATAATCGATTATCAGTATTAGTAATTACTAGATGTTCATGATCGCCCGATCATGAATGATTTACATAATCGAACCTCTACTGTCAACATGAACAATTTCAACTGGTTTTGGAATGCACTCTTTGTACTACGTTTACTCACATAGGGACGAACATAATATGCGTGTGCGTGACACATGCCGCTCGACTTTGAATGTTTAATAAATAATTAATTTAATTAATAATTACTTCGACAATCAATCATTCAATTCGACATTCCACTGCGAGAATCGCCGTCCAGGATGGCGATTCTCGTAGTGGAATGTCGAATTCGACATTAGTCCTATCTCATTCGCTCATATTACATGTGTGTGCGTGACAAGACGTTCGTAGCGCTCGACTTTTGTACAGGGTGGACCAAAAGTCCGTTAACATTTAAAATGGTTATAAAAAATACAAATGCTACTTTAGTGAAAAACTGTTTATTTAATAATAAAGTAGACAAATTAGGATTTCACTTTTTAAAAATAACATCATTCAAATGTGACCCTTGTTCATCCTGGCACACCTGTAACCGGGAACGGAAATTTTGCATGACCGCCCGACAAGTGGTTGGTGAAATGTTCTGCATTTCCTCGCGTATATTTTCTTTTAATTCCTCAATAGACACTGGGTTGCTGATGTAAACTTTACTTTTGAGATATCCCCAAAGGTAAAAGTCCATTGGAGTTAAATCCGGGCTGCGGGGTGGCCAGTGAATGTCACCTCTTTTGGATATGACTTTTTGGCCAAAAATTTCACGAAGTGCTGCTATAGAGTCATTGGAGGTGTTACATGTTGACCCATCTTGTTGGAACCAAGAGCTTCGATTAAAGCCTGAGAAGTCCTGTAATGCTGGAGCAAAAAAATTCTGTAGCATCACAATGTATCGCTCTGTATTAACGGTGACGGCGCGGTTTCTCTGATCTTCATAAAAATATGGACCAATGATTCCGCTGGCTGACAATGCGGCCCATACAGTAACCTTGGGCGAGTGTAAAGGTTTTTGGTGCTTCAAGTCCGGGTTAGTGTCACTCCAGTATCTGCAATTTTGTCGATTGACATGTCCATTTAGGTGGAAGTGTGCCTCGTCTGAGAAAAAGATGTTATTGAAGCTCGTAAACCTCTCAAGCACTTCGTTAGCAAACTGCAGTCTCTGAGCAGGGTCATTTGGCTTTAAAGCCTGTACAATTTGAATTTTGTAAGGATGTAAATGTAAATCTTTGTGTAGAATGCGATTTAGAGATGTTCTGGGCACATCTAAAGCACTAGACCGCTTTCGAGTAGAGAGACCAGGTTGTTCTCGAACAGACGCTCGTACACGCTCTATGTTTACTGGATCGCGCGATGTCCTAGGTCGGCCGGATCGTGGTTGACTTAAAGTTGAACCTGTTGTTTCGAACTTCTGTACCCATTTTTTAATCGTTTGAATTGTTGGTGCTTGATTTCTGTTCCGTATATTGTAATGATTACAAAATTTCCGTTTAGCTTCGGTCGTAGAATCGTTGTTTCGATAGTACTCGCGTACGCAAAATGCGCGTTGCGCTCCGCTGAATGACGCCATGGTACTAAATCCCTATTAGTAGCTCTCGCTTGTAGTAACACCCCCCGCGCCAATACCCCGCCAGCGCCGACGCAGCGACCTATTCAAATGTTAACGGACTTTTGGTCCACCCTGTATGTCGAACGCTGCGAGAATCGCCTTCCTGAATTCTGTATCGGTCGCACAGTCAATCGTTATGTAAATGTGACTCATCGTTTCATACATTTGTATTACATTTCTCATTTTCTACGTGTGTCGAGTGTACTTCCTGTGGTACTAATAGTCTAATAATAATTACACTCTTATTAATTAATGAACTCTGGTAGGTACTCAAACAAAACAAACCCAGCATCTTGAGAAAAGTGTTAAATATGGATAAACATCTCTCCATCATCAATCGTTTGCTATGATGACGTGTTCATCCAAACGATTTGCAGTCAATCCTGCGCAGATTGTATAGGTGTAACAAAAAAAAACCTATAGACCCGAAAGGGGGTGTTTAGTATCCTTAACTGAACAACTTTCACTATGAAACTAACTTTGAAAGCGGAAAAAAAGGTCAGCTGTACCATTCCGTCGTCCTCGTCAGCCATATAGCGCTGCCCGCTGAACTATGAACCCATTTACTTTTAAAACGAGGCATTGCGTACACGAGCGCCGCCAATCGAAAAAAATATCATAAGGCGTTTTAAAAAAAGTGTCGAATGAAGAATTTTTTAAAAAAAGTTTTGTATTCTCATATTGAAACTTAGAAACAAAAAGCGAAACTGTCAAAAGTGGCCACTGTTCACAATTTCGCGTTTTGTTTCTTATTGTTTCACTACGAGGATACTAAAATATTACTAAAAAAATCCTCTTCATACATGGAATAATCCTGTCAAAAAATTTTTTTAAATGCCTTAATGAAAATTAATTTACATGTCATATAATAAATAATAATAATTTTCCAATAAAAAAAAATTATGTCAATCAAATAGCCCGCCCCTTGTCGTCCCCGGTGCAAAGGTGCCCATAACGCTCGCGGCGTTACCGCGCTGTATCGCTACGGCCAACCTTTGCACCAGGTACGACCCGGAGCGAGGGTCACAGCCCCTCTCCCTGAGGCGACGGCCAATCTCTGCCACGAATTGTTTCGCCTCCGCCCCCCAACAACTCGTTGTCTCCACCGCGAACGGGACGAACAGGTAGTTCTGTTGGAGAGCGGAGTACTTATCCCGCTTTTTGCCCGCTGCAAACTCGGCTGCTGCCCCGGCCGTTCGTGTCGTGCGTCTGACATGGCTGGCCGCAAACGTACTAACGCACGTGGCGTCCCACAGCAGCCTTAATTAATTAACAAATGCCTTAATTAATTAATATGATATTTTTTTCGATTGGCGGCGCTAGTTTCGCTCAGGTAGCAAGTTTAAACTTGTATGCATTTTAAAAGAAAATTAACGTTTCCATTTTCTTTTTTCAATAAATATGAGGTCGGGGGAAAGTTTCTTCGCATTTTATATGAAAACTCAGACATATTTTTTTCAAAGTTTATTTACATTTAATTATAGTATATTATGTGCCATTTTGTTTGATGACTTTTTGCCATCTTGTAGGTAGTGACATGGTCCTGTTGCTGTAGAAATTTTGGGACTTCTGATGAAAAAAACGCAACAAGTAGTTTTGGCAGTCCTCTCTTGATGTTAACCTGACACTGCCTAAAGAATTCTGAAGAGACCGAAACAGGTGGAAATCTGAAGGTGCATGGTCAGGGCTATATGGCAGATGCATTAACGCCTCCCAGCCAAACTCTCTTAATTTTTGTTGAGTGGCTGAAGATGTGTGTGGTCTAGCGTTATCGTGATGAAAGACCACACCTTTCTATTGATCAATCCCGGCCGCTTTCTCTCAACTTCTTGTTTTAATCTCATCACTTGTTGGCAGTAGAGATCCGAATCGATGGTTCTGCCCGGCGGTAAAAGCTCATAATGAACAATGCTCTTCCAATCCCACCATATACACAGCATCACCTTATTGCGAGTTAACCCGGGCTTTGCCACAGTCTGTAAAGCCTTACCGACCTTTTTCGCACGTTCTTGTCGTACGTGATCCACTTTTCATCACCAGTTATCAATCTCTTCAAAAACGGTTCGGTTTCATTACGTCCCAATAAAGAATCGCAAATGAGTACACGGTTCATTAGGTTTCTTTCAATGAGCGATATCTTTTAAATTCTTGTACATATGTGATATGTATGATATTGCTATTGTCAATAGCAATATTATATCACATATGTACAAGAATTTAAAAGATATCGCTCATTGAAATAAAAATGAAATAAAATTTAAATTCGTTTTTCATTACTATTTAATTCTTATAATAATAATTTAGTTTCTCAAAAATGTAGCGCTCATTTTAGTTTCGAAGTAAAAAATGTGCCATGGAAATTACGAAAGTTTGTTTGTTTGTTTGTGGTCTCTTTATTGTACTAATATAAAAATACACAGAATATAAAAACATTAAAATATTTACAAAGGCACACACACATCAGTACATCACATAGGGATCTCTTCCAGCCAACCTTTGATTTAGGAGAGTTTAGACTACTTTTATAGTGGGTAAAGGTATGGAGTACAATAAATCAGTATAAATAAATTACAATAATTATAAAGTAGATAAATAAAATACATACTCAACAATTATAATGATATATACATATATACGAATATATACGAAGTATTATAGGTACATGTGTGAAGTGAAGAATCCTCATTAACTAATATGTTCTGGGATTGATTAATATTCATCTCTTAATGTCAAGCCGAACTACTCCTTTTTTACTATACCTACCTTCAACGCGAAAAGTTGTACAATTTGAAAAAAAATGTGTCCAAGGTTTGTGTAGAAAAAAATGTATATTTGGATATGACTTTTAATGGAAAGTTATATTCAAGAATAATCGTTACATCCTAAGAATCATCCTAAATTAGCCAAAACATGTTTATGATTCCATTTAGCATACAATATTGTGGTTGTTAGTGAGTAGTAATTTTAGTCTCCATACATAAATGATGTGTCTCCTGACTACCCTAAATTAATAAAAAACATAGAAAAAAAGTATATTGAGTATCATGAAACTTTTGTAACCTACGCCTAGAGCGTTAAAAAACTATGAAAAGAGGAAAAAATAATTAAAACTAAATGATGATTTGATGTAAAAAAATATATTTAAATATGTGTCTCCAAAATTGTTCCGTTGTGTTACGATGGAGTTTGTTATTGTGTAAAATTATCTGTGATAGTGTAGCTACATCTTTTACTACTTTTCTAAAGCGGCTACTCCTGGGGTAAACTGTCTAATATATAGTTTTTGCCAGGGATCTTTGTGCTCCGAGTTTCAACAACATTAATCGTGTATGTCAGTTTAGTGCACAAATTTTGGGTGTTTTGGCTGGGGATTTTTTGACACGAAATTTATTGAAATATGGTCATTTTTGGCTATTATTTAAAAAAATACTTATTACGACGTATTTTTTATTAGTACGTTTCAAACGTAAAATATTAATGTATTTGGTGCCGATATTTACGATTGAAGTTAAAATTCACCCGTGTGTTTATTCCAATGTGTTATGTGTGTTACGTTGTGTTATGATAACACACGGGAATAATTAATCTATTTTTCAATAACTAGAAGCAAATTTAAATGCTACAGACAAGACGACGTTCGGCATGTATCAAAAATTAAAACCTGCAAATAATTTTCTAACGCTAATTGTAATTATCCTTTTCGAGGAAAAAGTTAACAAGTAGTCCAGTGTATAAACTTTTCTTCCAGTGTGTTATATATTTTTGGTGTGTTATTGAGTAACATTTTCCAGTGTGTAAAAGTGCAATTTTCAACGGCCTTACTTACCCTGCTAGTTTATTATTCAAGTAGGTTCTATGCTGCTGCACTGTTTGAAAAGTTGAGCAATATAAAAACACTTATTATACCTATGTTTATTTCCCAAACAGCAAAGACCGAAACAGTTTTAAACGCTACTTACTCTGTAGGATCACAAGGACATATAAGTAGGACATATAGGGACATATAAGACCGCGCATATTGATAATCCATAATGAGTCACTGTTGTTAGGTTGTAGGTAGGTATGAACTGTGATATGAAAACATTCACAGACAAGGAAAATAATCACTCAACTCACTACGTTTATAATAATGAACGACATGATTACAATATCACACCCTGCGGCTACCTACCTATATTACTTACCTACACGGATGGATTGGACATTCATCCATCCATTCATTTATTTACTTTATTTTATCCATAATTGGGATGTTCACACTATAATTCAGAATAATTAGAGTGCGTCTTCACTAAATTCCCAATTTATTGGTAGGTATGGTGTTTGTGTAATATTTTTAGTTGTATACATAATTTGTATTAACCTACCTACTACTTCTCAGTAGTAAGTCTGATTAATCTGATTTGATTAGGTCATTTTGCTTATAAATTAAAAAAGAAACAATTTATTTATAAATTAAAATCAGAATTAATTGACTTATAAATTAAAATAAAAGAGGAGAGGGTGGGTATAGTCCTCCAAAGCTAAGGACCCAACTACACGACCGATTCTTTGTCCAACCAAACAGTTTCGTTCGATTGAACGTAGTCACCGATTATGTCCAACAGTTTTGTTGGCTACTTTTTTTGTTACGGCCGACTGAACTATTGGCCACCATCGAAACGATTGGTCCGTGGAGTTTACCTCAATTGGCCTACTATTTGGTTGGCGATTGGTCTCGATTGTGTCAATAAAAAAGTTGAGTTTCTGCCGTGTCCACACTACTATAATAGTTCATTGCTTTTTGCCCACCGACTAAACTATTGAGTTTGTAAACCATCGGTCATGTAGTTCCTCCCTATCTCTGCATTGCTATCTCTCTCTCCCTCTCTCTTTTCTTTTCTCTATCTCTCTCACTCTTATACGATTTTATGTCTATGGTGCAGCAAACTAAAGGTTATCGCACACATATCACCCCGGCACCTGATCAGCGTCGCCTCAACTCGAGCCGTTCAGTATTCTTTGTATGAAACTCCATACTGCAACGCACACTAATCAATTTCGTAACGGCATCGCCTCGCCTCGGGACAAGTCAATGACCCGCTCGCGGTTCGTGGTCAACTCGCAGTCATCGCGCTTACATCGGGACGTCGCCGCTCTGACATCTCGCCGCCGCCGCCGCCGGCGCGGGGATGGCGTGCAGACCGCATGTTGTTTTATCGGTTTTATCGCCGACACCTCGGAGGTGCTGAGCGCCCGTTACGTGCCTGCGCCGGGTTGATGCTTGGTTGACCGCGAGGCGATACGGAGGCGATCCGGTGCAGGGTTGATATCTATGCGTTGGAGGACTCTATTACCTCAGACCTGTATTACGAAGTACCTACAGACAGCTGACAGCGTGACAGCGTTAGAGCCAGTGTATTTTAACTGTATGTCATATTGGTCTGTCTGTAATCCGTTGATCCCATCCCATTGATTTGTCTTTGATCATAATTAATAGCTTAGATCATATTTACCACGTTGATCATAATTAATAGCTTAGATTAGTAAATTACAATACCTACTACCTATGCATTTATGTAAATCGCTTTCAGATAACTTTCTACAATGAATACCTAAAGAAACAAAATGGATGACTATTTTTCCGGTTTCGAGGATAATGGCTATAACCCAGGTATGTCCTATACTTCTCAATAACTTATTCATTACCTGATAATTTAATTTATATTGTTTTTTTAAACAGTGTATTCCAGAATGTAAAATGACTTACCTGCATAAAATTTGTCTGTACATCTAATACAGAGTGTTCCAACATATTATTATGTTACTAGTAAGAGTATGTTATTGTAGGATCTAGTAATTTAATTAAGCCATTTTACATTATGGATTTATTCTAATTATAACAAAATATAGACTATACGTTTCGCTAACTGGTAATCGACCGTTTATCTTCAGTCTGTTAAAACATTTTCAAAAGGCGGTAGAAGAGTTATTATTTGGCGACGAAAAATGGTCACAGTGAAAACTACCTACCTACTTATTTAGGGACCTGTAGTATAGATATATATCAAAATTATTGCAGCGGACTCCAGCGGTTTTCGAGTTCACCATAATGATATCAAGCAGCATTTAATTTTTTGCTATAGATCAGCTGTGTTGATAGGTTATTTTTCCCGTGTGAAAAAAGTAGTCTATCGATAACCTTCAGGGTGATCTATAATCGGTTCAGTGGTACTCGATTTATGGGTACGCGTGTTTAGTTCCAATGTTTGTGAACACAGGGGCGGCGCAAGCGCAGCCAAGACGTGGGCGAGGCCAGGGCCGACGGGGCCCGATTAGAAACCAGCAGAATAGAGCGAACGACGGACTTGCGTGGCGGAATAAAGGGAACACACTGCAACCAAGGCAGCCCCGAGGCCACGCCCTGGTGCAGCAACGCGGTTTCCGACGTGGGCAGGGTCAAGGTAAGACACAAATAAATAAAAAAATAGTAGTTAATGTTTCTACATTACTAATGTTCTTAACCACTAGGTCAATGATCCAGATCTGTATTCGATCCGGCGAGGCAGTCTCCAGAAATCCAGGGAGCCATGTCGCCATAAAACTCATTATACCTTAGGGCCTCCACTGCGTGAAGCGGATATATACGACGTGTGAATATCCATTGCTCGTTATGAAGTTAAAACGCCAGCGAAAGAACATTCACATGATATGACTAGCAATATACTTCTATGAATGTACGTACATCGATATCGACTTGTCTGCGCGCGGAGTCCGCTTAGCGCAGCGCACGCCCTAAATCCGTTTCAAGTTTTTTTTTTAAATTACTGGTAAAGGAAAGCAAAGAGCAGACGGGCCATCTGATGGTAAGTGATCAGATCACTGTCGCCATAGACATCACGTAAGAGGGTTTTCGATGCGCTGCTAACCTTGAGGACTTGGGTAAGTGGAGTGCCTCATGTGCCGGTAATTACGCTGACTCTTAACATAAGTACTTAAAATACTATTTGTTTTGTTTAGATACTGGGGGTCTGGGTAAGTAGGTACCTATAGTTTTCAGAAACGCATTTTTGAATTTGCTTTCAGTATTTTTTCAAAATCAACATATGCCGAACGACAACATGAATAGACAACATCCAGACATAAATCAAGATAGAAATACTGAAAATATGAGAAGAAATGACAGACAACATAGGCAAACCAACAGAAATGATGCTCATAATGATAATGGCAACCAGCGAGCTCGTAATCGCCTTATGGGTTTCAGAGCTTTGCAAGAGATTGCTCAGGCGGACAGCAGAGAAGTTATCGTAAAAATTAACGATAGAAAGGAGGCCTTCATGAGTCTTTTAGAATCGACCATTGATGAGGATAAGCTGGATATGGTTGTTTTGATCATGGATCTGATAGCCAAAGTATGTAATTCCTCATTTGACGAGTTAAAACAGAAGCTATTGCTGGATATTTGTAACAACACCCGCTTTATTATAACTCTACGTGACTACCTTCTAGAGTTACCATATGTAGAACAGAAAATAAGGAATAAATTATATTGGGAAAATCAACACCAGTTTTGGCAAAATTTTGCGACTTTTTGTCAGTTTATTGTCGACATATCGCCAGCAACAGCCTTGACTAAGTGCAGATCATTGATAGAACGCACGTCGAAATGCTGTCTGGAGGGGTTAAATGAACGACATGGATTTACTTCAACCGACGAATATTGTACAAAAATGGAGCAGCTGAAAGAACGGTTAACGTTTTGTGAGAAAGAGGACAAGGTATACATAATTAAATAATTAATTAATTAACTTTGATGGGCGTAGCTGGGTTGGCTGGAAATTTAGTACCTAACCAACATACCTGCACGTGGGGGGACCGCTTAGTGTCCTTTGCTAATTCTCTTTTGTTACGCGATGGCATAAGATTTGGTGAAACTTTTGAGCTCTATTTCCATTACGATGGCGACGGCACGATCGAGTTTAGTATAAAAGACCTCCTCCGTCCTCCGCCGTCCAGACGGCGGACGTGATATGGTACCTATAGGTACTGTATAGTGAACTAGAGCTCCTATCCTAATGTGGATAATTTTTCAGATACAGTCAAAGGAAAATAAGAAACAGAATTTGACGGATGAAGACAGCGAACCGCCTGAAGACTTCCGCCAGCTGTGCATTGTGCCGGATCGCGACGACTTGTTGGGCAAGCGCCCGTTTCTGAGACCCAACATTATTGCCGGCGGGTACCGCGACGTGGAGCACTATCTCGACGTACAATTCCGGCTGCTCCGTGAGGACTGTTTGGGCCCACTTCGGAATGGATTACGTAAGTTTTCGGGCAACATAAAGTGCCTTTTAACCAAGGACAGATCTAGAAAAAGTTTCATGGGGCCATCGGTTACTGAAATTCGAAAACGGTACTAAAAATGGTCAAGAGCGAGCTTTGTTTCGCTCTATATGGATCTTACAGGATGGATCCGCCACTATATTTGGTTTCGGTTTCTTGTCATCATCACATCACATCAGCATATTAACATCCCTACTGTTGGGGCACCGACCTCTCCTTGTAAAAGGGGGATACTGGCCATAATCCACCTTTCGGGTCCAGTTGGTGACAATTTTTCTTCAGACAGTTCATGTATAAGTAATACTTTTATTTCACAGTTCAATACATGAAGGAACCAAACAACAAGAAATTTGATAACATAAGGTAAGATAAAATACGTTATCTACCTATAAGAAATGTCTTATTATTACTACATAAATACGTCTCAAAATAATTATCTTACACAATATTTTCAGAGTGTTCCGTAACGTGAAATTCGTCGAACCTTACATCTCGAAAACTAAAATCGGTTCAACAATACAAATTGATGAACAAACGACTAAGAGGTTTAAGAAAATCAACTGGGCACACAGCAAAAGATTTATTTTCGGTTCGCTTTTGCTATTTACTAAAGACAATTGCAGGAGCTTTATTACAGCTACCATACTGGATCGAGACACGAAACTGTTGACCCAAGGAAAGGTATGTCCGCTACCCAGGTGACTTGTTAATTTGCTATGCAGGTTTTACTTACTTTCCTTTGATAAGTATATAATTGGTAGGTACGTCTTTATAATTATCAACCAATGAATTCAACAGACTCCTAAGACTTTTACAACTTCAGTCCACATTTTTCCGACATTTCCCAACAATTTCTTTACTTACTTTCCTTTGATAAGTATATAATTGGTAGGTACGCCTTTATATTAATCAACCAATTCAACAGATTCCTAAGACTTTAAAACTTGAGTCCACATTTTTCCGACATTTCCCTACAATTTCTCGAATATTACCTATAGGTATACATTGTCGCGTGGTTTGAAGTGAGTTTTAAGTTAAAATTAATTAAGTAATAATAATAATATAGTACAATTTAGTTGTTTGTTAGTGAATTAAATTACTTTTAACTTAAGTTGAAATCAAACTTGTCTTGACAAACTTGCTACCAACTGTCTCGTTTGATAGGTACATCAAATCAAACTGGTTATCCGGGTTTTTAGCTACGCGTCCATAGCTTCGACATGTCATCGCATCGTACGTTGCGAACGGATTAGTTCCTATGTATTGATTGCTATGGAACTGCGTTCACTATACATCGGGAAAATCCGTGCCAGACGTCAGCATTTTGACCAAGCATTTCAAAAAAAAAATTTGACACTCCGTTCGCAGCGTACGCAATAATGCTGATGCAATGAACGCAAGGCTCTCGTCTGTGTGGGAAGTAGATTTCCCATGAAAATATGTACCCTATTCCAAATTTCCAGGTACCAGTTTCCATTGTAGGCATGGTTGACGACAACTTATATAATGACGACTCGTACATCATGATCGAAAGTGAGATTTACTTCGAACCTTACTATCATGTTTTGAAAGCTCTGCAGGATCCTAAATTTCCGGAGCATATAGCCATGAAAAAATATATTGTTTACGTTGATGTAAGTACTTACCCATCAATTGTGATCTTTTGAAATTTAGTTGTATAAGTACCTACCTAGTTTGAAATTGTGTGTATGTTTTTAGCGCGAACCAAACCCCCCGGCATACTTGCGCCCGGAAGCAGTATTTAATGTGCAAACACAATTCTCTGAAAGTACAAAATTCAGAGTTCTGCAGGAATCGACGTGGCCCACCAAAGAAGAGTTAGGCCTGAACGCAAGTCAATACGAGGCCTACCACCTAGCGCTCACTCACGAGTTCGCCGTGATCCAGGGCCCACCGGGAACTGGCAAAACTTTCCTTGGCGTAAAAGTTGCAAAAACATTAATAAATAATCTGACACCTAAGGATGGAGCTTGCCTTATGCTCGTTATTTGTTACACAAATCATGCTCTCGACCAGTTTCTGGAAGAAATATTGCCAGTTACAAAGTCCATTGTGCGTATCGGAGGTCAGTCGCGGAGTGAAGCTATGGAACAGCTTAACTTAACCAATTTGAGACGCACTGCTAAACAGTCGGTCGACTACGGGACAAACAAACTGTTTTTCCAACAAAGGGACGATTTACGAAATGCCGTTTTAGAATTGCAACAGGCACAAAAACGATTAGACTCTTTGAATAACGGAGTTTTAAGTTACAGCGATATACAGAAATTCGCACCAGAAAGCCGAATTCTTGGTCAATATTATGCTATCCACAAACCTGATGTTAAATCAGATCCATTGAAACATTGGCTTTTTGAAAACATGCAGCATGTTGTATTCCAAAACGTGCAGTTTGATGAAGAAAATGAAAATCAGGAAATCGAAATCGTTAATGATATGGATGATAATATTTATGAGCGAAACAAAATGATTTTGGATGATTTTGAGGAAGACGACGACAAAGAAATTAATTTGATCGCTGACAAAAATATAACCACCTCATTTTCAGTGATTAATGCAGAAAATAAATTGAAAAGTCTAAGTTTGCTTTACAACAGAACTGAAATTGGAAATGGAAACAAGCAGTTGGAGTTGCAACGAGACATGGTTGACTGGAAATCCCGTATAGCACTGTTCACTGTAAGAATTATTAAGTACTTACCTTAAAGTCTACCAAATTTAAACTCTCTTTAGCACACTAGACACAGTGATTTTGAAACGGAAGCGTACCGAAACTATAGAAATCTGGAAAAAACCGAATAATTTCTATGGGTTCGGTCCGACTCCTTTTCAAAATCGCGGCAGTGTGATAAAGGCGTCACGATGTTTTCGTACAGGAAATGACAGCAAATCGGACACGTGTCGTTCGACTACACTTGAACGACGGAATAAACCCTTCCACGATTCCAATGGCTGATCGCTGGGCGCTATACTTTAGATGGGCCAACATTGTTATCAACAAATTGAAGCTACATATGAAGCCATTGCAGGTATGAATACTTATAGGCATTAAACTATTCTTATTCTATTCTTATTTGCTGTATCTACCAGTAAAGACCAAGCAAGGCAAGTACTTATTCAAGAACGCTGACAGGGGATTGCACCCAGTTGTACTCGTCTATACCTATGATACTCGTAAATATTCCTTTTTTAGCGGTAATTTTAAGCGGTACCAATACTGATTTATTAATCAGTTTTACTACGCATAGATCGACACACAATAAGAAAATAAAAATAGAAAATATGTAGGAAAAATAAAGGAATAGGGGGCCCTTATTATTCTTACTTATTTTTTATTTTTTTCCTGTCTTATTTTAGCTTTCCCCAATTTTTCTATTTCATGAGCCATGGGGCTCCTCCCGCCTATCTTATTAGTTATTATTAAAATCACCGTGTTCTTAATTTTAGGCAAAAATACAATCCGCGACCACGGCCTATGAGGAATCAAGAATGATGGTGGATCTGAAAATATTACGAGGAATCACAGTCATTGGAATGACAACAAGTGGAGCGGCCAGATTGCGGAAATTATTGCAGGAATTGGCTGCTCCCATAGGTAGGTAACATAATGTTTTCTACCTTTTTTGTCTGCGAATTAGTCCGTCTATGTTTTGGAAACCAACGGAAAGCTATCCTTTAAGTTCCATTCAAATTGGCACATGCTTCTTAGAAACTGACGAACGAACATTAATCCACAATATTTTATTAATGTTATTCTGTTATATTTGGAATATTTTTATTTTTTCAGTGATTGTTGAAGAGGCAGCCGAAGTCCTAGAACAACATATCATCACCTCGTTAACAAAGGACTGTGAACATCTAATACTAATTGGTAATAGTCACTCTGTTGTTAGATAGGTACTTGGTTACACGGGTTGCCCTAGCCACAGAGTTCCTACTTATGTCGACTAGCGATATTCGCGCCTTTCCTGTTAGGAGGTACCTTTACCGAGGTATCATCATCATTACGATGGTTTCTTTTGCAGTTTGAGTACATTCAATGATTTGTATCGTATAACCTGAGCGGGGCTTTCTAAAGCATTCGACATTTAAAGTCGAGCGGCTTCGGAATGTATCGTTACGCTCACACTTGGCTTCGTCTCAAGATGAACTAAAATATCGATGTTGAATTTTGTATGCTGAAGATGCCATAATTCGCGCTACGCCAGGTCCATCCTTCATCTTTCTATCCAGAAACTTTTGTATCTAGGAGACCACCAACAGCTGCGCCCGTCTGCCGCCCACATGGTTCTGGCCCGACGCTTCAACATTGAGGTATCTCTGTTCGAGCGCATGATCACGAACGGGATCCACAGTCGGCGGCTGGCCGTGCAGCACCGCATGCGGCCCGAGTTCGCCGCGCTCATCTCCCCACACATATACCAAGACCTCGCCAACCACCCCAGTGTGGATCATTTCCCCAGTGTGCGGGGAGTCACCGACAACTTATTCTTTTTGACGCATGATTTTAAGGAAGAGGTTAGTTTCTTTTACAATTGTTATAATTACTAATACGTGATTTAACTTTTAAGTTTCGCGATTATTGACAATGTTATAGTTACACGGGATTCTTATCACAGTTTATGGTTGTTTTGAGCTCTCGTTTTACAAAGTTAGATAATTCTGTGGTTAGATACTTATCTAACCACAGAATTATCTAACTTTGTAGTTGTAGGTACAACTACATCGAAATAGGTAATTCACCAGCTTTCTGTGCGAGAGTTCTAGGTTTGATTTCTGGACGATAAGGTGCTTGTATTTGAGTTAGGTAATGTGTTGGTTGACACATAATAAAGAAAATCCTATGAAATCTAGATAACAATCCATTAAATTATTGAAATGCGGTGTAGATAGATACCTTTTCATAAATCAGTTTCATGTATTACCTATTGAAAAATAGACCATAGACCATGAGATGTTGTGAGTAGCAATTTGCACAATAACTTTTAAATCTCGTGTATTTGTGTCTAGCTGCTAATGTAATTTTTCAGAAATTTGAAGACGGTTCAAGTAAATCAAATTACCAAGAAGCAGACATAGCGCTTCGGCTTGCGAATTATCTAATGCAGCAAGGGTACGAAGGCGGAGATGTCACCGTCCTCGCGGCTTACTCGGGACAAATGTTCTATATGAGAAAGGTAATACGATTATATATGTTATGGACCAAGTGGTTAATAGGACATTATTCATAATGTCCAGACAGTTTGAATAATACCCAAAATGAAGCGGCAATATGATAATAACTATGGCTGGTCAAAGTGTCGTTAAGGGGTCGTAAAGAGAAGTCGAAGGAGCGTGGTTTTGCGTGCTTGTCATAATGCAACCTAACATAACACTATATCCGAGTCGGTTTCGCATCCACTAGATTTTTGTAACATATTGCCCAATTCGACTTGCCATTATTCATATAGCCCGGGAATTATATATAGTGCCATCATTAATCACTTGGTCCATGAGATATACATACATAAACTCGCGTCCATAATCCCCGAGGGGGTAGACTGAGGAACCATCTTCAATCACAGGTAGTTCCTACTATTACGATTGACACAAAATAATCTATATGCACGCCCAAATAGAGTAAAAGGTTAATTAGTACTGTATCTCAAGTTATTTAGGTTCTTGATTTACAGTCGTAACGTAAATAATTCACGTATTTACGTGACACAAAATATCAAGTACCTACAAGTAAAAAAAACATTTATCTATAAAAATCCGGCCTATTCAACATGTTTCGTTTCAGCAACGTGACAGATACACCCACCTGTCTAAGGTGAAGATCACTGTATTGGACAATTACCAGGGAGAGGAGTCCAAAATAATCATACTGTCACTCGTGAGAAACAACCTCGAGGACAACATCGGGTTCTTGGGAACAGAGAACAGAATCTGTGTCGCTCTTTCGAGGGCTAGGGAAGGTACGTTTTTGACATCCAATTTTTCCTTTCTTTTCAGCCCATAGACACCCATTTTTGGGTATAGGCCTCCTCATGAGCAAGTCAATAAGTATAGGGGTTTCAGAGATCACCAGATCTTCTTTTCCAATTATTTTTCTGATTTAAAAAAAATTAAGGCTTGTTCAGTCGCCAATAATCATTAGCGATGTTTAAAAGCTTGTGATACCCCAGAACTGGCGCATGTTTTTTTCTTAAATTTTTTGTTCATAGGATTCTACATATTGGGCAACATAGATATTCTGAAAAGGAAATCCGAACTTTGGAAGAAGATTGCTGTGACTTTACAAACCAATGCATCTTTGGGGACAGCCTTGATGCTGAAGTGCTCAAATCATCCAGGCCAGATAACCACCGTTAGTAACTAGCCAGACCTTTCTATAGTTTACATTTTACCCCATGCCTAAAACCATAGAGCTCCTGCTCTTTTGTTCTGTGTCAGTGCCACCTTTACACGGAATGATTATAAAGCCAACCAGAACAGGAGGTCTTTGACTGCCTTTTGGTATGGCAGAATATTGAAGCCTATCTTTAAAGATAAGCAATGTTTTAAAACATTGTTTCGAAAGAAGATAGCGTCCCTGTAGTATGAACACTCGATTCTAGTGTCAGTGGCGGATCCAGGTGAACTAGCCTACCCATAAGATAGGGCGAGTAGGTACTATTTTCGATTTCAGTAACCGATGATCCCCCAAAAAATTTTAGATTCGCCCCTATTTGTATTTGTATTATATCAGGTACCTCCTTCACGAATAATGCCATAAACGCATATTGCCAGACAGGCGGAAAGCCAGATTCGCAGAATGCTTCAAAAACTACACAGCGCATAGTGTTTCGAGTTTTAATTTTTCTTATTTTTCTTGCAGATTTCATCAGCAAAAGACTTTGACAAGGTGCCTGAAGGAGGCTGCCTTTTGAAGTGTAATTTCAATCTGCCGTGTGGACATCGTTGTCCGCTGGTGTGCCACGGCTACGATCGCGGGCACGTCAACACTAAATGCCATTTGAAGTGTGAAAGGTACGATAAGAAATATATGTAACCATTCTTTGGACTGATCTACTAGTTACTAGGTCATCATCGTCGTGTGCCATCTTCAAAAGGAAGCTTGAATATCACAGTATGAGAAACTTAGTGTGGTCCATTTAGTAGATGCTTGTATTTTATTACTACATTTATCAACATCATCATCAGCCCATGTCGTCCCACTGCAGGGTATAAGCCTCCTCTCTTTTCTGCCACCCTATACGATCCTGTGCAAGTCGCATCCAGGTCTTCGATACGACTTTGGTGATGTCATCGGCCCATCTAGCTGCTGGACAATCTACTCCTCTTTTCCCCGACCTTGGCCACCACTCAGTGAGTGCTCTGGTCCACCGGCCGTCATCACGTCTAACCAAGTGTCCGGCCCATCGCCACTTTAGTGTCGCACCCCGCTTCCCCACGTCTAGTACTTTAGTTCGTTGTCGGTTCGCTGTGTTGCGGATCTTGTCCATTAGGGTGATTCCTAACATGGCACGCTCCATGGCCCTTTGTGCGACCCTTATTTTGTGCACAGCTTCTTTTGTGAGCGTCCATGTTTCGGCACCGTAAGTCATGGTGGGCAGAACACATTGGTTAAACAGTTTGGTCTTCAGGCATTGCGGCATTTTTCTGTCCCTCAAGATGCTATCGAGCTTGCCGAATTCCGCCCATCCCAGCTGTATTGTCCTGGAAATCTCTTTCGCTTGGTGTTCTTTATCAAAAGATAAACACTGTCCTAGATAGATATAGTGATCGACCATCTGTAGCGTCTCATTCCCCACAACTATTGTGGGGTTTGGGACGCCAGAGACGCCCGACACTACCTTGGTCTTGGACACGTTCATCTTTAAGCCAACTTGTAAAGAAGCCTCATAAAGGTTATGAAGCATGTCACGGAGATCATCTAGGGATTCAGCAAATAGTACTAGGTCATCCGCGAAACGGAGGTGCGACAAATAGACTCCATTGATGTTAATTCCTTTGTTGTCCCAATCGAGTGCTTTTACTACGTCTTCTAAGACAGCAGTGAATAGTTTGGGTGAAATGGTGTCTCCTTGACGCAATCCCCTTTGAATCGGAATACGGTTCGTAAGTTCATGCAGGCGCACCTGCATCGTGGCTGACCTGTACAGCTCCCGGAGTACATCCACATATCGTGCGTCGACTTGGCAGCGATGGAGAGCATTAAACACAGCCCAGTGTTCAACACTGTCGAAGGTCTTCTCATAGTCAACGAAGGCCAAACACAGAGGCTGGTTGTACTCTTGGCATTTCTCCATCAGCTGTTTGACGGTATGGAAGTGGTCGACGGTGGAATATCCACTCCGAAAGCCTGCTTGTTCGATGGGCTGGCATTCGTCAAGCTTTTAGGTGAGCCTGTTACACAGGACCTTGGCATAAAGTTTGTTGACTTGAGAGAGGAGGCTTATTGGTCGGTAGTTTCCCAGATTACTCTTGTCACCCTTTTTATGTAAGATGGTGACTACAGCTTTTTTCCACGCTTCTGGTGTTTGTCCACCATACATAGCCTTGTTAAAAAGTTCCACAAGAACCTCAAGCACAGGTATACCACCCGCACGTAGGAGCTCTACCGAAACACCATCCTCCCCTGGAGATTTTCCACTTTTCATTTGGCATAGAGCCCATTCCACCTCCCGAGGTAAAATAGCAGGTAGAGTTTCCTCATTATAGTATTTAGTGGGACTGGCTCTAAGATCTTTGAGAGGTGTTGTCGGTTCCATTGAGTTTGTGGTGTAGAGATCCTTGTAAAATTCTTCCACAACATTTATAATCCGGTCACGATCTGTCACTTGCAAGCCCTGACTGTCTGTATGTTTAAGAATTTAGTTATTTCCTATTTTGTTATTTACTACATTTATACTTCAGGTAATTGGTTATTTACTACAGCAATTTTCTTTATTCTTCAGGAATTCTCATTACTTCAGGAATTTGGTTATTTACTACATTTATACTTCAGGTTATTTATCAGTTTCGTAATCTGGAATAGATGTTATGTCTATCTGATATTTTTAATGTTTTACATATTAGGTATGTACCAATGTTCATTTTACAGTCCATAACCACTATCACAGAAATCGGACTAGTAGCGCCCTCTCTTCTAGAACGATGATATGAGCACTGACAGCGAGCCAAAGGGTTTCGGCAAATGCACATATAGTTCCATACATCTGACATTTCAATGCCTGACTAATGTATGTAACAGACTACGTTTCCATATAAAACTTCTCTAGCAAGCATACAATTCCCCAAGCCCGTTTTTAATAACCGTGTAACCGTAATAATAACATTTACGTAAGTAAATGTCTTAAACCGTAAATCCTTTAAGAATTAAATTTTAAAATCTTCAGGAAGGAGGTGAAGCGCCCCTATTAGGCAGAACAGCTCGGATATTGAATTCAGGTTATGATTGGTCTTGTTTGTTATAGAATACTTTGCGAGCTCGGGCACGTATGCCCGCAACTGTGCTGGGTGAAATGCCAGCCGTGCAATCGTTTGGTCGAGAAGACCCTGCCTTGCGGCCATAAGATGCTGGTGAACTGCCACATGGACCCCGCGGATCCTATCATCAAGTGCCTCACCACCGTAACCGTGAAACTGCCCGCTTGTGGGCACGAGGTAAAGATTTCTTGCTTTCTTCGTGTTCAAGAGTATCAACGTATTAACTAACATAATACTCTGTACACTTTTTCCCAGATTGGGCTTCACTTTCTCTCCAATATGAAATCACATCGTATATAAGAGTAACAATCTTCGTTCGCAATGGCCGGCAAATGAAAATTAAACCTCAAAATCCGCAGAATACCTTTTTTTTTACAATAGGAAACTCATGAGTTTCTCTTCACCACGGGGAGGCGAAGAGGGTATGTCGGACTTGTACCGACTAAAACCCCTTGGTGTCCCCCGTATACATAAGGCGCAACGGTCAAGCCCTCCCCTGTCAGCTTATTAACCCGGTCCCCGGCAAGATCCCACAAGGAGAAGTCACCGGACGTCGACCCGGGTGTGCACGGGCCCGACCCACTGCCCTTCCCAGCGGACGTATCAACTGGGAACAACTGGGAATTGCAGCAGGCGGACACACTTGGAGGTTAGCTGACCTAGCACCCCATCCTCAGAATACCTTTTTTTTTCGGGGCGAAACGCTCATGCTTACTTCTTCGCCGCAAGAGGGAGACGAAGAGGTTATGCCGGACTTTTACCGGCCAAAACCCGACCGACCGCGACTCCGCCAGCGGGTGTCCGCATTACGGACCCAACTCTGGGGACTCACGTCCCCATTCGGCTTGTGGTGGCGTGCCGGAACACGGGCACGCCAGACCAACTCGATGACCTGTTATCAGGCAATGGACTCCCCGTGTCCATTGCCCGGAGGCCCTCATTAAGGGGGAAGGTGGCGAGCGTGAGCCAGCCGCCTTCGCCCGGTTCTCCTACGGCGGATCAGGTCGGACGTAGGGTCGTCTTCCCTGATCCGCTCCTCGCCTTCCTTCTGCGCCATTACGTGTTCGCAGAAGGCCACCATTACGTCCCATGCCCTCTCGCTTCCGACCATGGCCTTGACTATGTTCGGCAGCGACAGGTTGGACCCTACTGCCGCGGCTAGGTCTGCCCGCGGCTCCGCCCATGCAGGACACTCCGCTACAGTGTGCAGCGCCGTGTCCTCCGGACAGCCACACCGATGGCACGCCATCGTCGGTTCCCGACCCGCGATCCTGCACAGGTACCTCCTGAAACAACCGTGTCCCGCGAGGACCTGCACAAGGTGGAAGGTCAGGACCCCGTGCCGCCTGTCGACCCATTCTATGAGGAAAGGGCGAATGGCCTCGATGGTGCGGTGGCCGGCGCTCGGCTCCTCTAGTCTCTCCTTCCACTTCCGGAGGAGAGTCCTTTTTTATATAGGCTGTCCCACTGCTGGGCAAAGGCCTCCCCTCCTCCTTTCCATTTTTCCCTGTCCTCGGCGTCCTTATACGAGGAGAGTCCTGCGAGAGTTTAATCTCCATCGCAGAATCTCCTCCGGAATAGGATGGTCTCCACTCGCCCGCATTTCTGCAGTATCCGCAGAATACCTGAATTAACCTAACCAACCATAAATAACTCAACAAAATAAAATACCTCAAAATATTGTATAGCATTTATTATATTGTTCACTTCGCGATATTAAATAAAATTGTATTTCTTAGTACGCAAACAGATTACATTCATTAACTTATCTATATGTTTATATCGAAAATTATAATCTAAAATGTAGTCCAATAATATGCGCACATAACATGACAAATGACAATGTTGTGAAAACGTACAAAAATCAGTTTAAATATTGTATGACGGTATTGTATGTACATATACTTATGACTGTGGTGATAATGATCAAAATAATGCAAGCAATATTATTAAGGCTTCGTTAAGATACAATTACTTTGTGATAAAGGACGTTCCTATAATACATCGTTTGTACTCGTAAGTAGAGAGACTACAATTAAATATGTCGATTTCATTATTATCTTCGGCCCCTTCCAAACGAAATTCTGGAGCCGCTCGTGTCTGCCGACTTCAAATTAAAACCTTTGGCCATTCAGTACGTAGTAGGTTAACCAACTGCTATTGTTACAGACGAAGAAGTCGTGTCACATGGATATAGCGAGTGTGCGTTGCGCCGTACGATGCGTTTACCGTGTGGACAAGTGCGGTCACGAATGCCGCCTCAAGTGCCACGTCAACGACGACCCTGACCACGAACGGGTAAGAATGTGCACGACAGTCGCGTATTTAACCAATTTTGAAGGTAAATCCTGAGGTGCAGGATCGCCTGGGATGTTACAGTTTGTTTCCTGAATTATCTGAATTACCTGATTATCTGAATTATCTCACCAATGTCGCATCAGTATCGGGAGGGGTCAGGTAAATCAGGTAACAGGCCGTACCACACTCTTACCTATTTCTCAAAGCAGCAACGCTTGCATTTTTGTGTTCGGTTTGAAGGGGATGAGAGCCAGTTTAATTACCGGCACATGAGGCACTCCATCTGAGTCCTCAAGGTTAGAAGCGCATCGAAAACATTCTAATAATAATACAGTGAGATGAGGTGTCTATGAGCGACGGTGACCCACCAGTTGGCCCGTTTGCGCGTCTGCTTTCCGCAGTTAATTACATATTGAAAATAAGTTATTTATTATATATAATTTTGTCTATTTTATTGCAATATTTACTATTTTGTAACTTCGCTTCGGCGTTAATTTTCAGTATCTCTGCGAGAAGCCCTGTGCTAAAGCGAAGAATGGCTGCACCGCAGAACTAATAGGGGACCGCGGGGACCACCAGTGCCCCAAAAAATGTCACGAGAATTGCGACTACTGCACTGTGGAGGTAAACTCAATACTACAGGGCAAGCGGTTACTTTCAAAGTCTGTGCCACGTCAAAAGCCTTAGGGTAGCCTGAACTGAGCCTGAACAGCTCTGACAATAGGTTGGTCACTAACCACACGACAAGCAGAAGACTTGACTGTTGACCACTGTACAGATGAAATAGTATTATTATGCTTACATAATGGTATTTACTTTGTTCCTAGGTCAACAAGAAAAGAACGACTTGCAACCACTTGCAACGCATCGCATGTTACTTGGATGCGAACGAGACTCCTTGTCGCAAGAACTGCTCGCGGATGCTGCCTTGTGGACACCATTGCAAGAAGAAATGTTACGAACAGTGCGGGGATTGCAAGCAAAAGGTTTGTGAATACGTCAGTTACGTACCCTAGCCAGAAGAAAAAAATGGGGGGCGGAGGTAGAGGGGTTAAGAAAAGTCGTATTCGATTCTTTTCGAAAGTATTCCCTGATGTAGGAATATTCGATGTCAGACTTAAAAGATTTTGAAGATTCAACTAGTTT
The DNA here is from genome assembly GCA_947369225.1 of Hofmannophila pseudospretella. Lineage (NCBI taxonomy): Eukaryota > Metazoa > Arthropoda > Insecta > Lepidoptera > Oecophoridae > Hofmannophila > Hofmannophila pseudospretella. Next base: position 5,779,678 of record OX376324.1, read on the forward strand.
GATTTCAATTTCCTGTAGTATCTACTACACTAGACTGGAAGAATCCCCTCCTCCCTATTAAGCAATAAAGAGTCGGATATCAGAATCTGAATTCAAAATGCTACAAAGATAATTCCGGACAGTTATAACTTCGATTTTCCTTTCTAAAATTCCAGATGTAGGATATCCCATGTCATACCAAAGGTTCCTGTGTTATCGGTCCGTCTATAGAGGCTACTTAGCTGGACAGGAAAGAAGATCCCTCTCCATGCTCATTACTGAGAACTTAATGGAATGCGATTCAAATATCAGAATCCCGATGTTGAAGTTAGCCAGAAAATAATAATTTGGTTGAGCTGCGGTGTGTTTATTGGTCCATCTAAAGGCGGACGGTCTTATTGAGCAATAACTAGAGACTACCAGTCAGATATCGGAATCTCACTCCCAACTCTTATTCTCAGGTTACAAAGACAATACCGGACTGCCAGCACGACGTCAAAGTAATCTGTATGCAAGTGCCTACTCGCGAATTATGCAAGAACAAGTGCGAGCGAATACTGCCGTGTGGACACCATTGCACCGAAAGCTGCAGTAAAGTCTGCAATCCCGACAAGTGCACTGAACTCATCCCGAGTAAATTCGTTTCGCCTTGTGGTCACCACGTCAATCTGCCTTGCAATATCTACGGCCTATTGACTACTGGTAAGATGTCGTTCTACATAATATCTCCAAAAATAATGTTTAGGTATGAATGTTGTAATGGAAAAATAATAGTAAGTAAGGTAACGAAATACCCAGGGGTAATTTATGCGATTTATTTAGAATTTATATGGTAAAAAATTCACTACCAACCAAAAACGTGAAATCGAAATGCATTGCTGAATACATTGTCACAGGTGCTGTCTCACAACCGGAGATTTTACTACAACACTGTACGGAGCCGTGCAACGCGGAGCTGGCGTGCGGACACCGCTGCAGCGGCTCGTGCTCGCGCTGCCACCAGGGCCGCCTGCACGCCGCCTGCACGCAGACCTGCCACCAGACCATCATCTGCGGACACCAGTAAGAGACTGACCGTTACCTGCCCTACGGTAGTAATACATAAGGCCTTTTGCTGCTCTAGGATCGTAGCTGGCGATTTGTGTTTCGTCTCCTCACTAATGAAATGTTTTGTACAGGTGTAAGGAGCCGTGCAACCAGGTGTGCCCGCCGTGCAAGATGCCCTGCGAGGTCCGATGCCCGCATTCGCGCTGCAAACTGATGTGCGGTGCGCCTTGCACTCCCTGTCAGGTGGGCATGCTCATTCCTCGTTCGTGGGCCCCAGCCTCCTCTGGGACCGCGCCTGCAGGCAGGCAAGGCTCTATCCCCCTAAGGGTTGCGTAGCCAGGTGGCTACATCCATGTCAGTTACTATCATGATTGTTTCTATCTATAATATTAATAATCCTCATACTTATCTAGCTATATCTGTGGGCGAAACGTCATAACCTAAGTACCTAGTTGTATTTATGGATCATATCTTATAGCCGAGTTCACACACTTGGAGATATGGTACCGTGGCACTGTAGGTACGTTTCGTATATGACAACACTTTTGTAACAGTACAGTGGAATATCAATCATTGGCTATCATTGAATCGCGCCACAGCTCGTGTATTTCGCGCCTGAGTTCCTTTGACTTGCCCTGAGATCACCTATACGCTGCCGTGTGTGCGTGAGCCGATTTCACGCGTTTGTATTCAGCGGACCCTGTATATCTATTCTGTGTTCAGGAGAGATGTAAAATGACCGAATTTGACCAGTCACGATGGTATTTGACCATAAATGACCGGTCATTTATTGTCAATTACAGTCAAATTAACTCAACATTTACTGTCTTTAAAAACTAACTATTGTGCTTTATGTGGGATCGAGGGTCCAGGGCAGGAAAACAAACTCGTGCTATCTTCACAAATATGTATTGTCTCGTCTTCTTACATAGATTTAAATATAGATATGGTCGTTCATACATTTTTCTGACACAATTTGGGGCCTATTTCATTCACTGTGCATCGGGGAAAGTTTGATTTAGAGTTTTTAAATAAAGTTTCTTCAAACTACCATGTTTTTATTTACTAAACTTATAAAATGTAATATGCTATAGAACAATTAAGGGAGCTTCTTTGCTAATCTTATAAATCACATAAAACCAAGAAAAAACGTCAAAAACACAAAAAGTCAAAAGGACTGAAAATGACCGTGTTTGACTGTAAATGACAGTTTATGACAGTTTTGGTCAAAAACTTTGACCATAAATGACAGTCAGTCAAATTCAATCGCTTCGGTCATTTTCATCACTATTCAGGAGCCGTGCAAGCGGCGTTGTGTACACGGCGCGTGCGCCCGGCGGTGCGGCGAGCCGTGCAGCCGCGCGCCTTGCGACGCGGCGTGCACCAAGAGCCTGCCCTGCGGGCACCGCTGCCGCGGGCTCTGCGGCGAGCCCTGCCCCAACATCTGCCAAGTGTGCCGCCCCGACGACTTCCCCAAAGACTTCCTTGGCGACGAGTTTGAGGAAAATGACAAGTACGAAAGATTATATCCTGGTCCTAAATTCCATGGACTTGAACATTTCAATAGGCTATTACTAACCATACAATAAACAAACAAACAAAATAGACAATTAGGCAGATGTCTGTAGTTACTAAGTATGACAACCTAAGTGCTACTTAGTTACATACTTGTAGTCACAATATAATTTACTAATATTATAATTACTAATACAACTAATATACTACTATTTTATTAGTACTTATATTATATTTGTCATTCCAGACCTTTTTGTTATTGTACATCTTGTTTGACGGTTTGGGTATGGGGTAGGTATTTTTCGCGGACATACCCACTGGACTTTATTAATTATTTATTATTAATTTATTTACTTTCTCACAATTTTACTCCTATCATTCATGAAATATATGGTCCCAAAAGAAGATCAAGAGTTGCAGGTCAAAACTGCGGCAAATATATCAATGGGTTCTATCGATCTCTGGTCTAGAGGTGGGCAAGCCACCTCTAGACTATTTGTAGGTTGCGCAACTTACAGTACGAGGACAGTAATAAAATGACATTTTATTATTGTACTGTAAGTTGCAACTGTAGGTACCTAACCTACACGGAAAAATGTAGAAGGTATATTATTAAGCAACTTTGTAATAATTGCAGGTTTGTTCAGCTACAAGACTGCCCTCACGTGCTAGAGGTGGAAAATATGGACAATTTGATGACTGGAGACAGAGAGACGGTCACCATCCGCACTTGCCCCTTCTGCCGCAAACCCATAATCAACACCTACCGATACAAGGACCACGTCAACAACATGTTCAAGACGGAAATCAACCCCATAAAGGAGCGGGTGTACGGAAACGAAGCCTTGATTAAGACGAAAGACGAGGAATTATCGCAGACAATTAGAAATTTTGGTGAACGTGAAGACATTTTCCAAGGTTCTCGTCTTGCATCTTCGTAATTTATTTTCTTTGTGTTACACACAGGCCATAGGAAGAAACGTTGATTCTGGGATGGCCACTAAATTTACTTAAAGCTAAAACTAAATTAAACTGACACCGATTCTGGGAAGTCACTCGCTTTATTAAATCATCGCTAAGTAAAATACCCCGTACACTCTTAACACAATCTTGTATATGAGTGAGCAAACAGTTTCGTTTAGATTTGGCGCAAGCAGAAATCGATGCCACACTCACTCATATGGGTATCTACTACAACTACGCTACACTTTAGACTGTGAGGACGGTTCATTTAGCGCCGTTTTAATTTATAGGTAAACCGCGTAACAGGAGTAAAAGGGGCGCGGGACGAGACGACAGAGGGCTAGCGGGTCTGCCGGCTGCTCGCCCTCTGTCGTCTCGCCCCGCGCCCCTCTTGCCGCGCAGGCGATATACGGTTTACCTATAGCGAGTAACATTCAGAATCGGTGCCATTACCTAAGTCTGAAAACATACTGACTTTTCTATTTTTTCAGAAAACCCGCATTTGAAGAAAGCATTTATAAAACTGCGTTCAGTTGTGCTATCACAAAAGAAAGTATCACTATTGAAACTGGACATGCAAGCACAATATCTAAACATTCTGGATATGGTCGGAGAGTCCTACCTGAAATATAAATTAGCCAATTTGACAGAATTAAAAGCCGATTTGCTTGATCACATAATAACCATAAGTTCTGTACTAGATGATAACATACAGAAGATAAGCCAGCAGCTTCAAATGGACATCGGGAACGAGATAAAGCGTTTGAAGTCGATCAGACAGCTATCGCAGATTCTGAGCCATACCTCGTACTTAACTTCGAGGACTACGTCTAAAGTAATGGAAGCTGCCAAAAATGCCAAGAAGGTTGTACTAACGTGGGGAATTTATAAAGAAAAAGACGCTGTTCTTGCTCTCAAAGGACTTGAGGAGGCGGTTAAGGTTTTCGGTATTGTTACGAAGGAAGAGCGCGACTTGGTCGTGAAGGCGATAGGTTCGAAGGCTGGGTCGTGGTACAAGTGCCCCAATGGCCACTTTTACAGTATCGCTGATTGTGGAGGAGCGATGGTAGTCAGTAAATGTGTTGACTGCGGAGTGGCAATAGGCGGGACCAATCACAGGTTGTTGGGGGACAACAGACACGCGGGAGAACTAGACGGCTCTCGGAATTCGGCGTGGTCCAATGAGTACGATAACATGGCTAATTATGATTTGCCTTAAAATGACAATTTTTAAGTTATCTATAGTTTCGAAATATAATGCGATGCAGCATGCTTTTTAAAATATTTAATTTTATGTGTAAATGACTAAATGTATACGAAAATATGGCTTATTCTGATTTGCATTAAAATTACAAAATTACTCGTGGTCCTACTGGTTGTACATGCAGTTGGACCACGAGTCCGCAGCGAATTATTGAAGTTATCTATTCGTTTCGTAATATGTTTTTTAAACCATTTTATTAATCTTGTGTGACCAAATGATTGAAAATAAACTTATATTGTAAGATTTGTAAGAAATAAAGATCAATAAATTCGTCAATTTTAGTGTTTTTCTTTATTTGTGGAGAAAATGACATTTTTTACTACAAATTTTTAAAATATAGAATTAGAATCATTAAACCCTCAATGAATCTTTCCAAGTAACAGTGGCCGTCGTAAAAAGTAGTCGTCGTTCTAAATATTTAGAATCGGACCATAACCTGCTGCTTTTCATCATCATCATCAGCAGCCTACTCTAGTCCACTGCTGGACATAGGCCTCTCCCAGCGCGCGCCATTGAGCCCGATCTTCGGCTCCTCTTATCCAGTCGCTGCCAGCCACCTTGCGCTTTTGATTCTCCTAAATATGGGGTCTGAAGTAGCATGCGTGAAACGGAGACAACTTCAAGAAATACCACCCATTATACTTCAGGGCGTTTAAAATCATTTTACATTACCCCAAAAGACCTAAAAAAAGTTAAGGAGGAGGAATCCTCGAGGCCCTCTGAGTAAGGCTCAATTACATTGCCGCGGAATGGAATGGAAGCGAATTTTCGCAACGTAATTGTACATAGCATAGTGAACTTTATGTCAATTGTATAACATACGAACTAAATACGAGCCAAAAAAAAGGTCGCGCGTCTTCCGGGGAATCCTCGCGCAGTCTCGCGAATTCCCTTAGCTACTTTTCGTTTTTGGCTCGTATTTAGTTTGTATGTTACACAATTGACATAAAGTTCACTATGCTATATACAATTACGTTGCGAAAATTCGCTTCCATTCCATTCCCGCGGCAATGTAAATTGAGCCTTAAGACGTAGGGCCGCGCATTGGCGTGAAATGATACGTGTGTATTTTCTCTAACATCTATTTATATTGTTTACTAAATTTAAGTAAATATAAATAGTATAAACACAAAGTTATGGTTAGCTTCTAACATTTTACAGAAACAAATTAATATTACTGGCATTGTTTCATTGATTGTTAGCATTGCTTAAAATCAATGTTTACAAGAGAATGGATAATAAAAAAATACGACTATACTGCTTTTACTAAAAGCGCTTATTTCTAGTCTTATTTCGTTAGGGGGATTTACCCCCTAACGTCAGTAGTACCATTGATTTGTACCATTGATGGTACTAGCGACACTATTATGTATCGCTAGTACCATCAATGGTACTAGCGATACATAATAATGTCGCAACTATGTATCTCTAGTACCACTGGCTAGACTTAATTAAAAAACTACCCATTTCAAAGGTCGCTGTGAAATTAATTTTTATTTACATAAACAAGTAAACACAGGGTACTATACTTGTTTATTCTTTAATGGTACTAGCGATACATAATAGTGTCGCTAGTACCATCAATGGTACAAATCAATGGTACTACTGACGTTAGGGGCCATTTACAGCCTGTAAACATCTTATCTAATTAATTAGTCAACTAAGTAATAATTATTAGTAGACTGAATTCAGACAAGTGTAATAAGCGCTTTCAATGGTACTACTGATCTTAAGATGATGCGTTGCGTTGAAGTCCAATAAGGACATCAGGATATAAGAATAAAATTACTAAATTACATTTAATTATAGTATATGTGTTATTTTGTTCGATGACTTTTTGCCATCTTGTAGGTAGTGACATGATCCCGTTGCCTTAGAAATTTTGGGACTTTGATCAAAAAACGCAACAAGTAGTTTTGGCAGTCCTCTCTTGATGTTAACCTGACACTCTGCTTAAAGAATTCTGAAGAGACCGAAACAGAGCTATATGGCGGATGCATTAACACCTCCCAGCCAAACTCTCTTAATTTTTGTTGAGTGGATGAAGATGTGTGTGGTCTAGCGTTATCGTGATGAAAGACCACACCCTTTCTATTGATCAATCCCGGCCGCTTTCTCTCAACTTCTTGTTTTAATCTCATCAGTTGTTGGCAGTAGAGATCCGAATCGATGGTTCTGCCCGGCGGTAAAAGCTCATAATGAACAATGCCCTTCCAATCCCACCATATACACAGCATCACCTTATTGCGAGTTAACCCGGGATTTGCCACAGTTTGTAAAGCCTGATCGACCTTTGATCACGATCTTTTTCGCACGTTCTTGTCGTACGTGATCCACTTTTCATCACCATTTATCAATCTCTTCAAAAACGATTCGGTTTCATTACGTCTCAATAAAGAATTGCAAATGAGTACACGGTTCATTAGGTTTCTTTCAGTGAGCTCGTGTGGCACCCAAATATCGAGTTTTTTTTGTGTACGCAGCTTTTTTCAAATGGGTCAAAACTGTTTTGTGGTCAATATCCAGTTCTTCAGCTACGTCGTAACTACTGATATCTCGCTTCACTTTTTCAAAAATGGCGTCCATTTTATCCGTAACAGGACGACCAGAGCGAGGTGCATCTTTGAAATCAAAATTCCCGGATTGAAAACGCTTAATCCAACTTTGTGCTACTCTTACTGACACTGCATTAGGTCCATAAACGTCACAAATTTTTTTCGCGGCTTGCGTTGCATTTTTTCCTTTTTTGTAATAAAATTACAAAATGTATCGAATTTCTTCATTAGATTCACTCATTTTGACAGAAAGAAAAACAAATGAAAAATAGCTGGAAACAACATTTTACTAATTCGTTATTTTTTTATTAATGTGACCTTTTTAATGTCATCAAAACCAGCGAGATACAAATAGTACATAGCCAAAGAAATTTTATTACAAGTTTATACATACAATATGCGAAAAGACATTTTCCCCGACCCTATATATATATATTTGCAATGAGTACCCTTTATCGGGTAATTATTACCAGTTTTAGAACCTTTCTTTGATGAGGCTTCTGGGAGTTCCAATAAACTTTTATTTTTACAAATATCACAAGAGATTGGCCTCACTTTACTGCAGTGTGTGAGTGTTGATGTCTTATAAGATGACATTTCTGAATAAACTGCTTTTTACAAATGTCACACGAGAATGGCTTTGTTTCGGTGTGTGTGTGTTGATGTCTTAAAAGATTAGACTTTCGACTAAACTGATTTTTACAAATATCGCAAGAGAATGGCCTTATTTTATTATGAGTGCATTGATGACTAATAAGATGAGAATTCTGATTCGGACTAAACTGCTTTTTACAAATACCACAAGAGAACGGGTTTACTCCAGTGTGACTGCGTATATGTTTAATGAGATGAGACTTCCGACTATATTCCTTTTTACAAATATCACAACAAAATGGCCTAACTCCAGTGTGAGTACGTTGATGTCTGATTAGATAAGACTTCTGGCCAAACTGCATTTTACAAATATCACAAGAGAATGGTTTATCTTCATTGTGAGTGTATTGATGTCTAATAAGATGACACTTCTGACTAAATTCCTTATTACAAATTTCACAAGAGAATGGTTTTACTCCAGTGTGAGTGAGTTCATGGTTAGTAAGTTGAGACTTCCGAATAAACTGTTTTTTACAAATATCACAAGAGAATGGCCTTACTGTAGTGTGGGTGCGTTGATGTCTAACAAGATTCGCCTTCTGACTATACTGTTTTTTACAAATATCACAAGAGAATGGTTTTTCTCCAGCGTGAGTGCATTCATGATCAATGAGTTCAGACATCTGAGTAAAGTGCTGATTACAAATTTCGCAAGAAGTTGGTTTTTCTCCAGCCTTAATGCAGTCATGATCAATGAGTTCAGACATCTGAGTAAAGTGCTGATTACAATTTTCGCAAGAAGATGGTTTTTCTCCAGCCTTAATGCAGTCATGATCAATGAGTTCAGACATCTGAGTAAAGTGCTGATTACAAGTTTCGCAAGAAGATGGTTTTTCTCCAGCCTTAATGCAGTCATGGTCAATAAGTTCAGACTCCTGTGTAAATTGCTGATTACAAATATCACAAGATAATGGTTTTTCTCCAGCGTGAGTGCATTCATGGTCAATAAGTTCAGACTTCTGTGTAAACTGCTGATTACAAATATCACAAGATAATGGTTTTTCTCCAGCGTGAGTGCATTCATGGTCAATAAGTTCAGACTTCTGTGTAAACTGCTGATTACAACTATCACAAGATAATGGTTTTTCTCCAGCGTGAGTGCATTCATGGTCAATAAGTTCAGACTTCTGTGTAAACGGCTGATTACAAATATCACAAGAGAATGGTGTTACAATGTGAGTGTGAAAATGTCTATTAAGATGAGACTTACAAATAAACTGCTTTTTACATATTTCACAGGAGAAAGGTTTTTCTCCAGTGTGCGTGCGTTTATGATCAATTAGGTTATACTTCCGAACAAACTGTTTTTCACATATATCACAAGTAAAGGGCTTTTGTCCAGTGTGTATTTGTTTATGGGTCCTAAGATTCGATTTCTGACTAAACTGCTTATTACAAATATTACAAGAATATGGTTTGTCTCCAGTATGGGTGCGAAGGTGTCTCGCCAACAGAAACTCCCACTGAAAGTGCTTTTTACAAATACTGCACGTAAATTTGGCAGTATGTATATTCATATGCCCTCTTAGGCTTTGGTTGGTTTGGTACTGCTTGTTACAAATGCCGCAAGTGAATGTCGAATTTTTCGTAACCACGGCGCTGGACAGAGAGGCGTCGTCGGGTTGTCGGCACTGAGGAACTACTGAAGCAGTCAGCTCGTGTCGGTTATATCGTGATTGTAGTAATCGTGTGGGTTTATTATTTTCTGCAAGAAACAAACCAACAATTATTAAGAAAGGAAGGAAGATGAGCATGAGAGCGGAAATACAATACACCCTGGGGTATATGGAGCCCTCGGAAACAACTATCGCACATATATTTCCGCCCTAAGTCTCTGCTTTAAGTCCATCGCACATTGTAGCGACTCGCCGCGAACCCGACACAAACTGAACTCAGAGCAAAGCATTGAAATGTGAGCTTTGTATCGTATTGCATACAGTATGTTTTCAAAATTCAAGTGAAGTAGTTGTCGACGAGTGGCCCACGCGTTGACAACTCATCGACGACTAGGTACTTCACCTTCTACTTTTGTATTTTGAAAACCTACTGTACCTATATAACTCACATTTCAAAGCTTTGCGCTGAGTTCAGTTCATGCCGGGTTCGCGTCGAGTTGGTATAATATGCGATGGGCATTAAGGCAGGTTTACACGGAGTCAGTAGCTGGCGTCAGTGTTGGCACCGATAACTGACCCTCTCTGTTTATACGAAGTCAGTCGACGTGCTATACGAGTCATTTTCACTATGCATACCATATACGTGAAGCATTCCCAAACCGGTAATAATTACCCAAGAAAGGGCATTCATTGGCTGACAGTTGAAATATTACTCGATAGTGCCAGTTCCAATACCTGTTCAGACAATTAGCCTCCTTTTGCACGCGTAAAGGACCGCTAATGTATCTAAAAGCGGAAAACAGGAGCCCCTAACTTAACCTAACAATAAGTTTACTCTGCAGTTACTCGACAAAGTGAAAGTGGTTATAGGTTAGGTTATGTTGTATGTATGCCGAATCTTGGGGGACCCCGGGAAGGTGTCCGCCGCCTCTACGCGGGGGTGGTACGATCGATGGCCCTCTACGGGGCGCCCGTCTGGGCGGAAAGACTGGCGCGTGAACGCCGCAGTAGAACCAAGCTGAATGCTATTCAGCGTATGATAGCCATCAGGATCGTACGGGGATACCGCACGATATCCTTTAAGGCGGCGACTGTCCTGGCGCGATTCCCGGATTTGGTTATTCTGGCGGACATGGACGCGAGGGTCTACCATGAGACCCGCGCCATCCGATAGAGAGGCGGGATCGACCAGCACAGAGAGCTCGAAGTGTTCAGGAGGAGGGCGCGTCGACATGTGATCGAATTGTGGCATACGCGGCTCAACGAGCCGCGGAATGCACACAAACGCACACTCGACGCAATCCTGCCAAGCTTTGAAGCTTGGCTCCGGCGGGAGGGAGGAAGCATCACCTACCGGCTGACTCAGGTACTCACCGGGCACGGGTGTTTCGGTGAGTACCTGAATGGAATCGGGCGCGAAGCGACGGCGCAATGCCACCACTGTGGAGGGGACCGGGACGACGCACAGCACACGCTCGAGGAGTGCCCTGCATGGGACTCCGAGCGGCGAGTCCTGGTCGACCGCATCGGGCGGGATCTCTCTCTGCCAGCAGTAGTAGCGGCTATGCTGGCAGACGACAGAGCCTGGAAGGCGGTGGTCTCCTTCAGTGAAACCGTTATGGTTCGGAAGGAGACCGCCGAGCGGGATCGGGAGAGGGCCGACCCCGCTCGGAGACGCCGGGGCGCCGGTGACGCGCGTCCTGGTCCGTCAGCCCTGTAGTCTCGGGCGAAGAATAGAGCCACGGTATCTCCTGTCTGTCGTAAAAGACGACTAAAAGGAGGGTCGCGGGCGGCCAAAGTGGGGGCTTTGGCCGTCCATTGGCGGGCGACCCTGGGGAAGGCAGCAACGTGCTATGGCCGCACGCTGCTGTGACGGGAGGAACCGGGAGGTGGAATGTACACCTCCCAGGAGGAGCCCAAGGCAAATGCTAGGATACCGGTGCGTTCCACTGGAGATCCCGAAGCCCTCCGATAAGCACGAGGCCGGCCATCGAGGGGGTTTTAGTGAGTAAAAATCTCACATAACCCAGTCTCACCCCCAGGAGGCTGGGTATCTTTCGAAGATTTCCCCGTTACCAAAAAAAAATGTTGTATGTAAGGCTCCTGTTTCCGCATTTAGATACGTAAGCAGTACTTTACGCGTGCAGGTCCTGGTTTGGCTAGAACCCAACCCACAACAACAGGATTAGCTTTCCAGCCAACCTAGCTCCGCCGTAGTGAAAATGATTTTGGAAATATTTTGTATTGGCAATGAGCAGTGTCAGATGAATAAAACGTCTACAGTTAAAACGAGTTTAACAACTAAAGCCACTACTTTTAAACCAGTCGGCCGGCCGAGCGGGCGCAGCCTCTCACTATTTACGAATAGATATTATATAACCAGGAACATACTAACAAGTGAATAAGATCAAATCATAGATCAATCGATCTATCATTTATTTCGGTAAATGACGAAGGAGGACGAACCCACAATTTCGATAGATTTACACTAAAATCTGTAGGTTTGCCATGCTATGACACGGGTAAATAATAAATTAATTATTAACACATAGTCTCCCTACAAAGCAGCGACAGGAGCTAACTTCCACATTCATACAAGGTCTATTCATACAACTGGCGTGAGAGGACGTGACTTCACGTGACATTCGCGGAGGACATGCTGGCTTCAAATATAGACTGTTCTAGTTCGGGTCCAACACTGGCTAATCAGCACTGGACTGAATTGACACATGTGTACATAATAGCAGTACTGTACAGTAAAAACCTGCCTTTAAATTTTTACTGGGCCAGTACTTATTCTTTTCTCATTAGAACAAATTCATTACATAATTCAGTATCATGAGCAGTTCCTTCTGTGTTTTGTCTAATAGAGATTAGCGGAATTATTGTCTTCACCACAATTTAGGCCATTTAAAAAAAGACATGAGTAGTGGTTGGAATCTTAGGTCCGAACTCAGGGAATGATGATAATAATTTTATTAAAATATAAGTTAATTAAAATAAGTTATTATTCAATAACTTATTAGCTTCTTTTAGCTACTTAGATGAAGAATAAACTATTTTAGACAAGACTTCATTACTAGTGTTCACACTAGTCACATGTGTCAACATTTCGAATTTGTTTTGGCTTTGTCTAAAATATGTTCGAAAATAAGAACAAAATTCAGAATGCATACAAAAAACATTAGATTCAAAACAAATTGTGGAGATTTATACATAAAATATAAAAAAAAACTTGTTCTCGCACAATATATTAATTTAAAGAATATGAAATTTTATATTAATTGATAATAAATAAGTTTATTTTATAAGTTAAGTTTAAGTTTATGTTTTGTATCGGACCTGGAATGATAACCAAAAGTCCAATCGCTGAATGAGACCATTTTCAAGTAAATTGATTTTGTGTAACATTCAAGAGTAGGAACAAACCTTTGCACATGAGAGATGTGTACTGATGGGGCTGCTGTAGCTCTACATGCCATATCTCCTTCTTGGCCTCATTCCCAATGTGCAGCTCCTCCACTGGCTCGTAGGCCACTGTTAGGTCTGCAGGCTCCTGCTTGACTGGCTCATCATTAGATTGGGATGCCAGGCTATCTCCTGCCTCAATCTTACAGCATGCTGTGTCATCTGAAAATGTGCAAATAATATAGGTTCTAAACAAGAGATCACTCTGTACCATTGTTATGAGAGTTAATATCGTACGATAATGCTGATGTCGTACAAAATCCATGTATGGGATGGAATTTATTGACTAGCTGTTGCCGTTGTTGTTGTTGGCTTTGATCGCCCTATCTTTTTTTGAATCAGAAACCATCCCAGACATGCAACAACTTACCAAAGTTTCATTGCAATCGGATGAATGGTATAGGAACACATATAGTACAAACAAACATTCATTTTTATATAAATAGATGAAAATGATAAAAAAATGAAAATGAAAAAGTTTATTACTATATTATTTTTTATTACAAATGTATTAAATAATTAACTTTTATAATTATTACTGATTTGAATATTGAAATGTAATCAATTTATTTAGCACTAATATAACGTGTAATTGATAAATAAATAACTTGAAACTTGATTAGAATATCTCTACCGCCACTGGGTGTCATATCATACTAGGTGAATAACCCATGCAACGGCAACCCAACGGCTTACTTGTGCAAGTTTTGAATTCTGAAACTTTAAACTAATTTAAGAATAGATTGGTTAGCTACTTATGAAACTTGGAGAAACAGGCTAACCAGCATTAGATGCCAGGGAGATAAGCAGTCGTTTTAAAACAAATTAATAATAATCTGAGCACATCAATACTGAAGGGAGAGAAAAGGAAGAGATTGAGGTCATTAGAGATTGAGTTTGACACTTAACTACACTTGTATTTTTTTATTCAAGTGAAAAAAAAAAATCCACGACTTTTTAGGTGTTCTTTCGTCATTTTAGATAAATAATTTTAAAATTCTGTACAATGTAAAGGCAATAAATAGGTGCTGTTCAATCATCACAGTACCGTGCGAAACGAAGTTTTAGAAAAAAATGATTAACAAGCAAGATTACAAATTGTAGTAACAAACCTTTGCACCCGAGGGTCGCATACACATCGGGCTGCTGTAGCTCTATCTTTACCTCGTGCCCCGTGTAAAAGTCTGCAGGCTCCTGTTTAAATTGCTCGTAATTGCAGTGAGATGCCAGACTATCTTCCACCTGAATTTCACCGCAAGCTGAATCGTCGAAGTGCTCGTTCTCTTCGTCTAGTTCTTCTTTAATAGTAACTTCGTATATCGTTCTGCAAGCCATGTCTTAATGCCGAATTTTCCTAAAAAATAAAATTATATTGTTTGTTTCCTTTTGTAGGTACCTATTTTTCTTTTTTTATTATGAGAAAAGCTATTTGCACTTTAACTTTCGTTCCTTGCAGCAAAATAAAGATCCGCGTTCAATTGTAGTTTTATTGTCAATCTGTCAATCATCGAGCGAAAGTATGAATCAAAGGCTTTAAGCTCGAAACATGCAGCATGCGAGTATGCTATTGAATCAGAAATCTTTGATTGATCTGACCTGATTCCAGACCATAAAATATTTAAAAAAACTTATCTGTCAATTAATGGAACGAATGAATACTATAGGACATAACCTGCACGTTTGCGCGTTGAAGTGTTTTTGTAATTTTGTTGATTATATTTAATCCATGAATTATGCAAAACCAAGACACAAACGACGAGAGGCAAGAGCTGGGGCCTGTGGACAACGCTTGGGCCATGAAAATACCCAAGTTCACTCCGGAAGATAACCCCCACGGTTTACTTGAAGAAAGCAAGTTTGCGACTCTGTTTCCCAAATACCGCGAGCAATACCTCAAAGAATGTTGGCCACTAGTTCAGAAAGTACTAAAGGAACATCATGTAGTCGCTGAATTAGACCTGATAGAAGGCAGTATCACCGTCAAAACAACCAGAAAAACATGGGACCCATATATAATCATCAAAGCCAGGGATTTAATGAAACTACTGTCTAGAAGTGTTCCATTTGAACAAGCTGTAAGAGTTTTAGAAGACGAAATAGGCTGCGATATAATTAAGATTAATTCATTTGTTAGTAAGAAAGAAACATTTTTGAAGAGGCGTCAACGCTTAATTGGTCCAAATGGAGTCACACTCAAATCTATTGAGCTACTAACAGAATGCTATGTTCTCGTTCAAGGTAATACTGTTTCAGCTGTAGGTCCATATAAAGGTTTGGTTCAAGTGCGGCGCATAGTAGAGGATACAATGAAAAATATTCACCCCATGTACAATATTAAAAGCCTAATGATCAAAAGAGAATTGATGAAAGATCCAAAACTGAAGAATGAGAGTTGGGAGCGATTCTTACCCAAATTCAAGAGTAAAAATGTACCAAGGAAACAACCTAAAAAGAAAGTTAATAAGAAGCCATACACTCCATTCCCACCACCTCAGCCAGAGAGTAAGATTGACCGTGAGTTGGCCACTGGTGAGTACTTCCTCAAAGATGAACAGAAGAAAGCAAAACATCGTCACGATAAAGAAGAAAAACAAGCACAAGCCAAACGGGTTAGAGAGGAACAAAGGCAGAAAGATTTCATACCACCAGAAGAGAAAACAACTGATGTGCCATCAACATCTACTAGTTCTACTGTAGATATTGGACAATTGAAGGCCAAGATGAAAAAGTTTTCTAAGCAACACAAACAACTCAAGAAAAAGAAAAATGACTCCTAAATGTTCTTTGTTTAAAGGTAATAAAAATGACTCCTAAATGTTCTTTGTTTAAAGGTAATAAAAATGACTCCTAAATGTTCTTTGTTTAAAGGTAATAAAAATGACTCCTAAATGTTCTTTGTTTAAAGGTAATAAAAATGACTCCTAAATGTTCTTTGTTTAAAGGTAATAAAAATGACTCCTAAATGTTCTTTGTTTAAAGGTAATAAAAATGACTCCTAAATGTTCTTTGTTTAAAGGTTAAAGGTAATAAAAAAAATTAAGAATCAATTCAATTTCTTTATTTTATATAATTTTAATTCAGGCACAAAAATGTTTTTGGTGATAAATTTCTTTCCATTCATGAATGGTTGCAATACATCTGGAATAACTATTTTTCCTTTGGGATCTTGATGTGTTTCTAATAATGCAATCAACATTCTTGGGATGGCACAACCTGTTCCATTCAATGTGTGTACATAACTAATATGATTGTCAGATTTGTATTTGATGTGAAGCCTTCTAGATTGATAATCAGTACAATTGCTGCAACTGGATATTTCTCCATAGCTATTACGTCCTGGCATCCATGCTTCAATGTCATATTTTCTGTAACAAAATTCAATTTGATATAATAATATAAAGAATTCTAAATTAGGTTTGAACATGTTCAGCTTTGGCTCAGTTTACTAGATCCAATCACATGCTGAAGGGTCAATTTCAAGTGGGGAATGGGTAGTTTGAAATTAGTGCATGTGGTTAAATGTAATGAATTGAGACAGGAGCCAATACAAAACAGCCCAAGCCTTAAAAGTAGTAGACAGATTGACTACCTGTATGCAGGTGCTCCCAACTCATGTGGTGGCATATCTAAAACCCTCATATGGAGCCCCAAAGGCGTAAATAACTGTTCTTCTGTACTCCTCAGGTATTCAAGCATGTTTTCAGATTGGTCTGGTGTTGTTACAGCAAACATTTCCACTTTAGTGAACTGATGTACTCTGTAACAGGAAAAGGATGGGTCTGTAAGGCATGGCCTATACAGCCAGACCCAGTGGAATACAAATCTCCCCCACTGAGCCGAATAGCCTTGCTCGCTCATGCAATACATGTTAGATGAGATCAAAGCACTTGGGGTTGCAGAAAAAAGATCCCAATGTGGCGAAGTGTTGCTCTTATCCAGTCCTCTTTATAATATATAAGCAAAAAAAAACATAAAATCTTGGTAGTGGATGCAGCTGATTGATACACACTTAAAACCAAAAGGATCGGGAATGGCATGACTACTATGCCGGATTGTAATCCTGATTAGATAGAAAAAAGTCGCTTTTTAGTCGAAATTAGTTGCAAAAAACTTTACTTTTTTGACTGAAAAATCCAGTATGCAGCTTGCACCCAGCTAGCAAACTGAATTAGTGATGTTGTTGCGAATGGGACAGGTTAGATAGATGGCAATGGCAGGAGCGAGCGAAGCGAGCTCGAAAGTATAGGGGAAAAAATGCTAGTAAAATAATTTAAATAATATATATGTTACCTGTTATGATGCATATAACAAAATACTACAAAAGTAAAAACTTTCTGTTTAGTTTGAGAAAAAAAAAGATAAGTGAAAATTCACCTGAAATCAGTTTTAATACAAGATTGTATGGAGAAAAAAATAAATGTGTCCTGTTTCAAACGAAAAAGAAATATACTTTAGAAACCAAAATTATACACTATATCTCCATAGAAACTAAAATGACAATGTCTATAGTTTCTAAGTTATTATAAAGCTTTAAAAAAAACCCTGTTATCTAAAAATACATTTTTTAAATTACATTTCAATATTCATTTTAATTGTTTACTGAAATGACTATAGGAATATATTGTCCATCTATCCTTCATACAGAGGTATTTTGTTAAGTCCGCCGTTATTTTTATACTCTCCCCTAAAGTCAATTTTTGGGGTAAAATCCCCAATAATCGCAATTAAAAAAAGTCATCCCTGAATATCTAACTTTTTAGTCATCTATTTTATTTTAATTTTTTACTGTCGTTTATTCTTAACACAAATCAATTAAATTAAAAAAATCTATGTACAGTTTTTTTTTCAGCATAAAAATATTTTCTAACTCGTACTTACAGGGAGTATCTTAGTAGTAGCTAATATAACATACGTAGGTAATATATATTCATACATACAACACAAAATATATAGATATTATGTGTCCATAATCCCCGAGGGGAAGACTGAGGAACCACCTTCAAAGGTAGTTCCAACTTTTCACCGCAAGATTTTGTGGACAAACGTGATAGGTAACGAGCCTACCGCCGCCCGCCGTCTACTAGATGTAAAATAGTATCCACTAAAGATCCTTATTCGCCTCGTACGACACCCACAGAAAGAGTTCGGGTGGTGCTATTCTTCAGAGCCGGCGGCACACACATTGTCCCATATTACCTGTGTCATGCAACAACACACAAACTACTCATAGACTCGCGAAGTCAATAAGTATTCTACTGATAGCCTAGGATATCCTAGAACATTTTATTGAAGAGAAATTATATTATATATAGAAATATCTATTCAATAAAATATAATATTTCATTGAATAGAAATATTTAATATTCAATAAAATGTAGCGTTATGCATGGCATTGTATAATGTAACACTGGTGTCTATAAGTGTGGTATGCTTACAGTAATCACATAGTAGGTACAGGTACATATTAATAGTTAGCTAATTATTTACAAGGTATGCGATGTACAGTCTGTCAAAAAAGAGTAGACATTAAATAATGGCAACATTACTGAAATAGTATGGAAATGTGATTGTGAATTGACATCAATGTATGGAAAGTTGCCATTATTTAATTTCCACTCTTTTTTGAAGGACTGTACATCGCGTACCTCATAAAAGAGTAGAAATTTAATAATGGCAAATAAGCACCAAGTAAATAGCGACTTTTAGTGGTAGTAATCAGATCTTGGCTAAGTGCTGCGGTACTCAAGGTATAAGACTAGTCATGACAAAGTAATGTTATTCTAGCACTGCCACCAATACCCCTCTTGTATCTTTTAAATGGCAGACAGACTAGTTCTGGATTTTAGCGACTAGCTTCTACTAAATAACGACTTTTGCTGGTAGTAATCAGCTCTGCTAAATGTTGTGGTTCTTGAGATATTTAGTGGTCATACTAGAACAATGTTATTCTGGCACGGCCACAAATAAAGCGTTATAACTTTGTTGTTACAAAGTTATAACGCTTTTGTTGTGGACCGACTAAATCTGGTTTTTTGGCACTAATTTCGACTAAATTACGACTTTTTTTTAATCTAGTCAGGATTACAAACCGACATAGTGATCATGCCAAAGTAATGCATACAATGGAATTTGTTGTAGTACCTGAATATGCCTCTTTCCTCAATAACACTAGATGTTTCTGCACGGTAACATCTACTGACTGCTGCCAGCTTCAAGGGTAGATCATGCTTGTCATGGATAGTATTCATAAGAAGCCCTGCCAATGACATTTCCGCCGTACCAGATAAGTACAAGTCTGGCCCGTGGTGGACAGAGTCCAATGAGTAAATCTGGAAAATAAATACAAAACAAAGATTATGGAGTTGTACATTTTCGATTGTTATACTTTGGAAAAGAGCTCACCTGTGTGCGATCACTGTTTACAGTCATACCACAACTGTTCAAAACTTTGCTAGGCAAAATATCAGGAACTGAAACTAACTCAAAATTATTTTCCAATAAATGCTTCACTGTATATTTTATCAATGCTTCCTCTAATTCTGCTAATTCTCCCAAGAAGTAGTAGCTCTTGTGGCCACATGTTTGTCCTAATTTGTCTGTCCTCATCAAGTTTAAACGACGTGCAATTTCACTGAATTCTAACGGACTGTTATTACCAAAATCTCGCTTCTTATTTAATTCATGCACCAAAGATGGATCATTCTTATATCCTCTCACAGAAGGATGAGTTTTATTAGGCAAATTACTAAGTTCTTGGTACAAATTTTCTCTTAAAGTTTTGTAAGAGGCATCAGTTTTTGGAGTGGAAACTAAGACTTTATATGTGTCCAACACTCGGTTTATATCACCAATACCTTTTCTTATATCAATGTTTTGCTTAATTTCTGCAACATTATCAATATTACAATAGTAATTTAAATCAAAATCTGGAAAGGAAACCGAGGAACACAACCTTAAAAAATTTGGTTTTATTAAGAAATTGCCTTTAAATAAGGAGTAAATCATTTTATTGTATAAAAAAACAAGTCAAGAGTTTAATTAGACAAATTTTTTTTTTAGTTTGTATTCTTTGAAACTTAGATAGCGTTCCAAAACCATTTGAAATAATTCACGATAACAATTGTGCATATTCCATTACTGTGTTAATAGCTGAAAATGTATCAAACTTTCATTCAAAAAGAGCAATGGAACGTGTACAGCTGTCAACGTGAATAATTTCAACTGGTTTTGGTTCGCAGTCTTACAAACAACGAACATAACCTCTCAAACAAAATGTATACCTACAAACAAACAGCTGATTTTGACATTGGCATTATCTTTTGTTACCCTTTCAATCAATTATTTCCTTTCGGAAAAGGCAACAGAACACATAAGTCCGCCGACACGTGTCGGGGAGATGATGTCGGCGGGTTCGACGTGTTGATGTTTGAGCATTATACGTACGTATCTCTTCTTCCATGAATACACAATCTACTTTTTCGTAGTCGTATGTATCCGTCCAAATTCCTTCCATTTTACCATACGTTTTCTGTGTGGTTTTCTGCGTTTTTTTTCGACCGACTGGTAACTGCAAACCTGTACAGTCGACCACAGGTCAACCTAACCAAAATGTCATCATTTTAGAATCTGTAATGTATCATATTGCGCAGGCATAAGGTTGAGATTCAATCGAAGGTTTTTGACAGATGGTATACTATAGCTTGTGGTCGACTATACTTATACGTACTTATATGACTCTGTATTGTTTTTTAATCGTAGACAGTTTTTAATATTTTTGTTGTTGTTTTGTCATGCAGAAAACTGTTTTTGGAGTTTCTCGCGGACTTTTGTTGCGTCCACATCAGATTTTTTCGTTGTCTTACAAATTGTTTTACAGTGGTGCTTTTCAAGCAAGAATGGTGTAATTATTCGAAGAACTTCTACAAAATGTGATTAATGTGTGGGAATAAAATTAAATAAGACGCTGCAGCCCGATCCGTACTTGGCTGGTTTTTGAAGAGTCATACTGCGCCCGGGACGCCTTCTTCTATAGCTCGGATGATGCAAAAGCGTGGAAGATTATCCTAGATAGCATTTAAATGTGTCAAACCAGCATTTTAATGAAGAATTGAACTTTAATGAAAATTGTTTACATCAGACATGGCTGTATCAGCTCAGATCCCTTTGCCTTATTAATAAAAACAATAATAATAAAAACAACAACAGAAAGCTGTTTTCGCGCCTATTTTTATTGATTCGTGATTTTTTATCCTTCGTAAACTAGGTATTCATTATGTTTATTATATAATTTTCTTCGCAATTTGACAAAGGCTCCAGTAAGGCAAAAAGTGGTAATGGCTGCATCTGTGAAAAATAATATTCCCGGCAGTTCGTCATCCACCTGTACTACTTCAAAAGCTAATGGATTTTCTGACGAGAATAAAAGCTCTGGTGGAGAAACATCGGAATTATCATCCCAAAGGTACGCAATTTTTAAATGGTTGGTATAACTATGTTTTTGAAAAACCAAAATTCTTGTCGTTTTTTGAGGTTAACTTGTGGGGTTTGTAAGCAGGGCTGCTGAAAAATAACTCATAAAGGGGGTTGTAGATGGCCATAACCTAACAACCTCATAACCTAGTAATGCTCATAAGCTAGAAAATTATGGAAATGTAATCATTATCAGCCTATTAATGTCCCCACTGTTGGGACACAGGCCTCCCCTTGCTCAAGGGGTCCACCGAGCGGGCCCAGTGCTGATTGGTGGATTTCACACGCCTTCGGAAACTTTATTTCCTCAGACATGCAGGTTTCCTCACGATGTTTTCCTTCACCGTTAGAGCAGTCGGTAAACGTACGTGTCTTCGAAAAACTCATTGGTACACGGCATTGCATTGTTTCTAACCCGGACCTCCCGCATGGGAGTCCGCCGTCCTAGCCACTGAAAATGTACATTGCATTTATTTAACTGTAATTTGTATCGGTACTCAAGTACTACAGAAGTACTTGGAGGAAAATAGTTACAAAACGTAACCTACACACTTATGGAACTCAATTTCAGACTATGATCATATTTGGTAGTAGTCAGTAAAAACCTTGTGGTATGCTTGTGCCTTCGTCATTTTTGGTCGATGGGGAGTTCAGCTAATATTAAAATGTTTTGTATTTATCTGTCTCCAATGACCCGCATTTCCATCCACGTCAAATTATAATAAGTGCCTACAATCTGATTTTAATGAGTATAATGATTGCAATGACAATGTACTGACTGAGCAAGCTGCTATGCGAGGCAGACTATTTATTGTAGCTGAATAGAAAAATACAAAAATTTGCATCTCGAGGTGGGTCGCTTGGTTAGTACTTGGTCACTTGGGCTAATGACATTTCCATACAATTTCAGTAAAGGTTGCCATTATAAAAATTCTTCACTTTAAAATCAAACTATACAAAGTTATTATTTTTTACCCATTTCAGACCAGTCAGAAGGTCTGCCCGCAAAGGAAAAGGAAATCAGTTGATCCTGACAAAAATGTTTGCAACAAAAAGAAATAGGAGTTCAGAAGAACTTGATACAAATACTGTAAGTATTATGGAGAGTACCTACTGAACTGACTGGGAGCATTCGTGTGGAATGTAAAGCTTAGAATCGGGCATTACATCAGTGAATATGTCATGTGTTGCTCCGGTCAGTACTGTGCCATGCTCGCCATCGAGCGCCTACTTGTTACATTACATGAACATGCTCCTTGTCAGTACCCTTCTTTAGGTAGGATTTTAATTTAATTGAGTATAGTGATGATTCTCACCATACTAATTAATGTTATGTCAAAGTCAAACCATACAACAAAATTCTACTTTAAATTAGGGGTGAAAGGGGCTTGTTGTAAAAAGTGCTCTAAAATGAGATAGGTACTTCTTTTTCTGTTACAGAAAAAATTAAAAGGGAATTCAGATACCAATAATCAAAATCTGAACAATGAACAAACAAACAATGTAAATGTAGATAATAATATAGAACCAAGAAATGGAACAAATGACATAATGGATAATGACTGTGTTGAAAGTGCAAAACAAGATGTTATAACTCAACCTGCAGAAGCAACCAAAGGTGTTGTCAAATCACAAAGTGATTATAATCTTCCAGCAACCAGCAAAAATACAGAAAATGTGAATATGTCACACACAAAAGAAGATTTCACTGAAAATAATGATAATAAACAAGAACAAAATGAAGATAAAATAGAAACAGGCGAAAACAAGGCAGTTTTATCTATAGCAGTAGAGATGGATTGTGATGAAAATGTAAAACTTGTTAAAAATAATCATGAAAGAATTAATGGAGATTTGGAGATGGATCAATCAGAACAAAATAATGAGGGATGTGAAAGACAAGGAGAAAAGAATGATAATGATGACACTAAAAGTACAAATTCTGATTTAAATTCTAATGAAATCATTAAAAGAAAGATGCCAGATAATGAACAATGTGACATATGTGGTCAATTCTTAAATAATTCTGACATAATATATTATCAAGGACACCCACAAGATTCTGTGGAAGAATTCATTGCATTGACTAATGATAAATTGGTCCTATCTGCTGGTGAGAATGACATTTACATCCAAATTCTGAAATCTTGGGGAGTATTTATAAGGGAGAATGCTATAAATTATTGAAATTGATTTTACAGGCGATGAAGGCGACATTATGGAGAGACCACAAACAAACATAACTGGATTCTCAATATTTGATAAGAATGGTCACTTGTGTGCTATAGACAGTGGGCTTGTGGAAAATGATGTGCGGATATACATGTCAGGCTATTTAAAGTCAATATGTTCTGACTCACCAGAGATTGATGAAGAATCCATACCAGTGAAAGATGTTGGTCCTATTATTGAATGGTAAGTTTGTAATGTTATATATAATGTTGCATAATAATAATGTAGGTATTATATTTAGATTTGTAAATAATGACCTACTCTTTTCTTTAGGTACATCCATGGGTTTGATGGTGGAATGAAGAATTGTATCACACTATCCACTGAATTTGGAGAATATAATTTAATGAAACCCAGTGCTGAATACACTTCACTTATGAATAATTTATATGAGAAAATATGGCTAAGTAAAGTTGTAGTAGAGTTTTTAGAAGAATTTCATTATCTCCAACCTACCTATGAAGATTTGCTTGAAGTGATTCGAGAAGCCAAAATTCCAGAACTTGATGATGAGAAAATGACTGAAGAAATGCTTCACAAAAATGCACAGTTTGTGTGTGATCAAGTTGTCAGTCTCGAGACTGATGAAGATGATGATCCATTGATCACTCTGCCTTGTATGAGAGAATTAATTAAACTGATGGGTATTAAATTTGGAAAGCGCAAACTTCGTGCTAAAATACATTATAAAAAGGTTGATAAAAAGGCTTGGACCAAAGCAACAACTACGCCACTTGTAAGGAAAACTTTCGAAAGTTTCTTTACAAATCAACTAGACAAGACAAACCATGAATTAGTGCTGAGAAGGAAGAGGTGTGGCATTTGTGAAGCTTGTCAACTGCCAGACTGTGGCGAATGTAACGCTTGTCGAGCTATGGCTAAGTTTGGTGGTCATGGGCGCACTAAAAAGGCGTGCATCCGTAGACTTTGTCCAAACATGGCAGTGCAACAAGCTGATGATTCAGAACCTGAAGATGAAGATGATTATTTGCAAATGGCAGAGAAAAGGGTACACGATAAGTTGGAAGACACAGTACCTGTCAAGTTAACAGGCACTAATAGTAGAAAAATAAAATGGATTGGTGAACCTATAAAAGCTGATGCCACTAAAGTGTATTATGAAAAGGTTGAAATTGATGGTGCAGAATTTCAAATTGGAGACTATGTTATGGTGGAAACTTCACAAGCAAACATGCCAGCCTTGGTAGCTAGGGTTATCTATATGTATAAGGAAACATTCAACCCTACATCTGGATATTTCCATGGAGAAGTCTTTATTAGATCTTCAGATACAGTTTTAGGTGAAGTAGGTGACCCAAGAGAAATATTTTTAGGAAATAGATGTAGTCATGGCGCTCCACTTTCTTCCATATTAAGAAAAGCTTGTGTTGAAAGAAGAGTTACGCCTAAAGATTGGTTCAAGCTGGGTGGTAAAGATGTAGATGAAGATACTTTTGAAGATGACGGCAAAACGTATTTCTATAACAAATATTATGACAGATTTTCGGCACGTTTCATAGATCTACCAGTAGATCCAGTATGCCCTAATGAAATGCGGAAACACAGATTCTGCCCGTCGTGTGAACGTAAAGTTAGACGCGATGCTAAAAATATCCCTAAAGTGTCTGGAAAATTGATGGAAAAATCAGAAGTCGTGAAAGAAGCAAACAGAACAGAATGGTCTGTAGTGAGATGGCAAGATCACGATTACAAGAAAAGCTGTGGAGTTTTCCTGAAACCAGGTACATTCAAGTTCAAAAACAGTTTGAATAATACGAGTAACAACAATAATATGAAACTAAAGGCGGAAAATGTCGATGAAGACATTTACCCTGAGTACTATAGGAAAAGTGATAACAATTTGCGTGGTTCAAATGTCGATACAGGTGAACCGTTTTGTATTGGTTACATCGCCGCAGTAGCAGCAGCAGGCGACGGACCGCTCATTAATCCTCAAGATATTTACCTCAGAGTAAATGTAATGTACAGACCAGAGAACACTACAAGTAGATTTCCACAACACGAGGATCTCAATGTTGTCTACTGGAGTGACGAAATTCGGGAAATCTCATTTTCTGCAGTAGTTGGCCCTTGTCAATTAATTTATGAAATGAATATTCCTCAACAAGATTCAATTCTTGAATGGCTGGAGAAGGACCCAAATAGATTTTACTTCAGAATGGCTTTGGATAAATCCACTGGTGAATTTGTTGACGTTCCTCAAGAAGCTACAAGTGTAGGTCGTACAGAAAAACAAAGCAAAGGTAAAGGCAAAGGAAAGTCTAGTAAACCGCATCAAAATAACCTGAAGATAAATGAAGTACAAATCAGACCTTTGAGGACCTTAGACGTATTTGCTGGCTGTGGTGGACTGTCAGAAGGTCTTCACCAGGCTGGTATTGCAGAATGCAGATGGGCTGTAGAAAACGTGGAATCAGCTGCTCATGCTTATTCTCTTAACAACAAAAGTTGTACAGTATTCAACGAAGATTGTAATGCACTGTTGACGGATGCCATGGCTGGAGCGACGCACAGCGGCAAAGGGATGCGCCTCCCTATGCAAGGAGAAGTGGAGCTGCTCTGCGGAGGACCACCCTGTCAAGGTTTTTCTGGCATGAACAGATTTAACTCCCGAGAGTACTCAAATTTCAAAAACTCTTTAGTAGCCTCGTACCTATCGTTTTGCGACTACTACCGGCCCAAGTATTTTATATTTGAAAATGTTCGGAATTTTGTCGCTTTCAAGAAAGGAATGGTGCTGAAATTGACGCTCAGAGCGTTATTGGATATGGGTTACCAATGTACGTTTGGTATTTTACAAGCTGGTAATTATGGAGTGCCACAAACGAGAAGGCGTCTTATTATTTTAGCTGCCGCTCCAGGATACAAATTGCCTTCATATCCAGAGCCTACGCATGTGTTTAGTAGACGTGCGTGTTCTTTGACCACTACAATAGACGGTAAAAGATTCGCGACGAACATTCAGTGGGATGAGTCGGCTCCAAGGCGGACTTGCACCATCCACGATGCGATGGGCGATCTACCCGAGATTTCTAACGGAGCAAGTAAAATTGAAATCGAATACGGATCTATGCCCGAGAGCCATTTCCAACGCATGGTCAGGAGCAAAGACGAGACAGCAAAGTTACGCGACCATATTTGCAAGAACATGGCACCGTTGATACAAGCCAGAATCTGTAGAGTTCCTACCACACCAGGTTCTGACTGGAGGGACCTACCTAACATATCTGTTACTCTATCTGATGGAACCAAGTGTAAGGTGTGTATTATCTATTCAGTATCTTTTTAAATCTCTCCCTTTACTTAATTCCAATTTTTAGAACTGTATTGTTACTTGTTGGCTAGTCTTTCTATAGGTACGTATTGCCTGCGCGGCAAGAGGGGCGCGGGGCTAGACGACGAGAGGGCGAACGGGAGGTGAGGCCTGCCGCCCGCTCGCGACGATCGCCCTCTGTTGTCTCGCCCCGCGCAGGCGATACGACAGTTACGCGTTTTACTTATAGAAGTCGTTACGTCTCGCCTATACAGACAGTATATGGAGAAAGGTTTTTGAAGCCGGCAGATGATTCGCGATAGCTGTTGGTTAGAATACTTCCCCTGAATGGCAAGGTTCAAATCCTGCTTTCGGAAAATGTTTCAACCACTTTATCCATTTTTTTTAAATGCCATGCCTTTTTTTAGATTCACGACTGTGTGGTGGATCTGTGGACCCATCTTCACATGGCTCCCCTATATTTTGACACTATAATGGCTGGTTTACACCTGGTCAAGTGCGTTAGTCAAATGGCAAGGACGGTGGCGAGTGCCTGGCCAGTGACAAAAAGTCAAACAAAATTTGGATCCACTGGCAAGGCAGCTTGCAAGCCAACTTGACTCGCCACTGTCCCACCAGTTTACACCACTGTCCTAACGCACTTGACCAGGTGTAAACCCAAGAGCGTCGGTGGCACGCTAGTGGTGAGTTTTTCGTATTTTTCGAAGACTTAACGTACATTTACACCGACTGCTCTAACGGTGAAGGAAAACATCGTGAGGAAACCTGCACACTGAGATGACCAGTGTGTAAAATGGGGTAGGCACAAAAGATCCTCAAGGGTCGAAGTGCCGCTGGGGTTATTCCCGGCCCCCTATCATAAGATAAGGTGTAAACCAGCCCTTAGAGAAGGTCATCCTAGATACTGATATCAATATTGTTTGGTCAATCACAGGCAGTGTTGCCTCCTAAGTTTTGTAAAAATCGCTAGAAATATTGAGAAAGTCACTAGTTTAGGGAATATTATGCCCAAATATAGCTAGTTTATGGAAAATGTATGGAACACTAGCTATAAAAAAGTCGTTAATATGTATGAAATGCCTGCAAAACAATGTCCCTGACAGTAAAAAAAATCGCTAGATCTAGCGACAAAATCGCTAAAGTGGCAACATTGCTCACAGGTGCTTCAATACCGCTACGACGACAAAAAGAACGGGCGATCTAGCACGGGCGCACTGCGCGGCGTGTGCGCATGCGCGGCCGCCGGCACATGCTCGTCCAATGACAAGCAGGAGAACACTCTCATCCCGTGGTGTCTTCCGCACACAGGCAATCGGCACAACAACTGGGCTGGGCTCTATGGTAAGATTCTATGCAAAGATTTGAAAGACATCCTATATGTAGATTGCTAGAGCATCTCCCCATACATTCAGTTGACCTTTGAAATGCCAAACGTATGAAACTTGTCAAAATTATTATATGGGCATTTGCCCAAACCTTTGACTCGCTGTCAGTGCGCACATCATCATTATAGAAGAGACATAAAATCTTGCAGTATATTGCAAGACCGTTCTATCGTAATTTATTTCCGTGGTCTACAGATTTTGTGACATGGTTGACATTGGTTGTGCAGGACGCGTATCATGGGACGGCTACTTCAGCACGACGGTCACTGACCCCGAGCCGATGGGCAAGCAAGGCCGGGTGCTGCACCCGCAGCAAAACCGCGTGGTTTCGGTGCGCGAGTGCGCGCGCTCTCAGGGCTTCCGCGACAACTACTTGTTCGCGGGCTCCGTGCAGGACAAACACAGACAGGTATATATCTAAATATTATTAGATGCAAGTATTTTGAGGAGGACAAAGATTTTTTTATATAATTAGGCTAAGACAGAGGTTCCATCAAAACAACCATTAAGGCT
The DNA here is from genome assembly GCA_947369225.1 of Hofmannophila pseudospretella. NCBI lineage: Eukaryota > Metazoa > Arthropoda > Insecta > Lepidoptera > Oecophoridae > Hofmannophila > Hofmannophila pseudospretella. The sequence goes on from OX376324.1 coordinate 5,808,633, forward strand.
AAAGGGACCTGCATATGGTGGAGTCGTCAAAAACGACCAACTTAAAACACTCTAAGAGGTTCATTGAAAATGGTGGCACGGCTGGGTGCAGGAAAATTTACAACTATAGCAGGAGTCTCACCCGCCTCATTATAGGGGCGTTCACAGGCCATTTTAGCACTAGGAGCCTCCTACACAAGATGAGACTGGCAGACAATCCCACCTGTAGAGCCTGTGGTGACACCGTTGAGTCAATGGAACACTTGCTATGCGAATGTGACTCGCTGGCTGGAAAGCGTAATGAGTCTTCTGGGGGTAGCTTACCCGAAACCAGAGGACTATAGGCTCCTTCCTGTAAGCTGTATAGCGTCCTTGCATCTTTAAGGAACAGGAAGGAGACTAAGGTAAGGGGTGAGCACAAAATATCCCTGAGGGTCGAAGTGCCGCTGGGGTTATTCGATTCAATTTTACGACCACGACGTTGTACGAGTACGACAACAAAAGGACACATTCAATTGCCTCGCGGCGCCGCACTCTTTGGGATCCCCTGGGCTACAGCGACATATTATACCCCAGACGAGTAACTTCCAACAAAATTCCCGTAAAAGACGGTACCAAACTCACGCCACTGTGCGAATTGAAAACAATGCAACACGTTACTCACACAATGAAGCTCCAATTAATATTTGAACAAAAATAGATCTTACGGGGGCGAATATCCGTCCACGTAACTTTTACATAGGATCGTATGATGCACAGATCGATTTCAAAATTCGAAGTCAAACGCAAGGCGCGATTGACTCGCCGCTCGCACACGTTTTAAGCCCCGTCCACCTGAGTACACATTTTGTGGCGCCACTCGCGTGCGTCTATTACATTTCTAGGGTATAATATTTCGCTGCTGGGCTAAGACAAACGAGCCACATTATGGTAAATGGTCACCGTTGCCTAGAGGTTGGAAGGATAGAACTCTCTTTACGTAATTTTCGAAGCACCCAATGTCGTAGCGCAGCAGAAATACGTCGAAAGGAAGTGTTGTGTGTTATTGTTAAAACCTGTAGATACTACCCTTGAAGTGTTTTAATCTAATTTAGAAACACCATAAATAAGTAAAAGAAACACCCGACCGTTATCTACTTTCCGTTCATCATTCCTGACGTCGAGTTAAGTCCAAAAATCACTCGACTACTGAATGAATGATTTAATAAAAAAATATTTGCATACATATACTACTCACTCAAGTCACTGAACTAATTTTGATCTATGTGGCTAAGATAATCTCAAAAAAAATTACTCCAGGTGAATCTTTTCTCTTCTCGTGTATATTTCAATACCAAAGTAACATGGTATATTTTCAGATCGGTAATGCTGTACCACCGCCTCTCGGCGCGGCGCTGGGCAGAGAAATAAAGAACGCTTTGTTAGCAAGTGAGGCTTCTTGAAACTGGAGTAAGTTCAATGTATTTTTAAGTGTAATTTCTGTAAATTATGTTTACTTTTTGACTTTTTTTGTGAAACTGATCAGTTACCCAGCAATATAAGATTTAATATGAAATATTTAGTTTGTATTCATTTCATACCATGCCTACTTTCTACTTTTCTAGAGTCAAAAGAAAGAGATTTCTTAGAAAGTCAATACTTTTAATTCTTTACTGCATCTTTAGTTTGCCGTTTGATATTTTTGACTAACAGACTAAGCTCAGCAGTTAGGATCAGTTGGATCAATATTGAAGCGATGAGAGTCGTATAATGCAGAAAACCGTTGATCATTCAGATCAACTTCAAAATCAGGTAATGTTCGGTTCTGTTGCATCATCTTTTCTTTGAGGTTCTTTTTCCTCTTTGATTTCTTTGTGCTTTCGACATCTTGATTTACTTATAATATTGGAAAATTCATCAAAATTTCAAAGCAACACTAACAAAACAAACTACCTATGGAGGTACATACTAACTATATCTAGATCTATGAGCTAAGGTCATCAGCATACTTTACCTCTATGGTCATCCCATGGCACAAGAAAGGCATACCCAGTCTAGCACAACTTCATACAACAGAAACGGTCGCCAATTATGTTATCTGTTGTTAGAATATAAAAAAAGTACCTACATTTTTTTCTGCTCATTCCTACTGGTATAAGTGGTCCACCCGTATTTTTCTACTCGACTCTCGACTCAACTTGCAAAAAAGTTTGCAAATTTGCGTATTGCAATAAATACCCTAAGGGCCACTTGCGCGAAAGTGCGGGTTAAATGTTCATAACCCAGGTTAGTTATCCCTGATTTAATTCGCGAATTGTCTGGTTTCATTAAAAAAAATCATGGTTTGCGTTGGTGCAAGACGTTTTGTGATTTAACCCGGGTTAGGCACTAACTCTCGGGTTATCTCTAAATTCGAGTTATCGGGAATATCTGTAGATCTGGGGTAGCAATTAAATTATATTAACACATCTCCATCGTGTTCACTCGCATACTGCAGTGCTGTTTATAGGTTTGTAGATATATTGTGTTCTGAGAAGAAATAATGCAAATCTTGAAATATTGTATATTTTATTATCAAATAACAAATATATTCTTTTTAAGTATAATAATGTCTCTTGGAGACGACTTTTTTCTTTGAACCCACTACGAGTATTTAAGTCCACTTGCGCCAAACTACGGATTATTAATAAATAAATCATTTATTTACATGTTTGTTCTAAGACAAACAGTTTTGTAACATGGCAGGCAATATCGCAAAAAATGTTTTCAAGTTTGTATACTATTTTTATTTTATTTTATTTCAAATCATTTCACAGTATAACAGTTATACTAAGGCACTGTGAAATTCAACAAAAATATATCCATAAATAATTACATACTAACTGAAGAGGGACGCACATCCATACTCTCACAGAACCTCAGACACTCATCACGCACACTCGCCCATCGACTTGCAAACACATCACAGTCTGGTGCTGACGCGAGAAGCGCGTTGAGATTCTGCAGAGCACGCACAAGAGGCGATTTACTGTATGAAACAGTGCGAGCTGACGGCACTGCTAACCGACGGTTCAGACGAGACCGGAAATTAAATATATTAACAGGAGGGACAGACAGGCGGACAGTTTCTCCACCAATTCGGGACAGTCCGATTCCCCACGCAAGATGCTACTAGCAGTAGTTAGTAGGACGTAGTTACGCCTCACTTCTAGTGAATTAAACCCCAAGACTCCAAGCAGGAAGTTTCGTTGGATATAAAAAAGGGTAGTACCCACACATTTTCTTATATAAAAATCTCAAAAACGTCTTTTGAATTTTCTCTAGAAGTGAGGCGTAAGTAATCTCATGTGGATTCCATATATCATTGTGGTCTTAATATTATGTAGGTACTTAGTTGACACTAAGTTTGTCTTTTAAAATTACAAAAATAAATTTTCTCTACTAAACGTAGTTAATTCAAAATTATTATTAAATATAGACCTATAATATTATATTATATAATTCGATATATATTATATTTAACACGTGTAAGATAACCCAGGGTCAACTATATTATTTGACAAGAGTTAATCCTGTTTACGCTATACTGTAAATGGGTTTTCAGATGAAAGACGTATTTGTGATTTAACCCGGAGTTTATCCCTAACTCGAGCCAAGCGCAAGTGGGCTTTAGTTTACTATTAATTATTATTGTTTGTCATGGATGAGAATGGCACATTTAGAACTTAATTCTATACAAATTAAATTAGAATTGAGAATGTTGATGTGAATAAGTTAGCTTAGTACCTATAATAAATACAGTACGAGATTCAAAATATTAATTGTCATGCGAGTCTTACATATTGCTTCTTTTCCATACTTAATAATTGTGATCTTAGCCCAGCCAAGAATATAATAAAGAACATAATATTGCGGAAATTTTATGTAACCATTTTTTTTTCACAGCTTTCTCTACTACTCTAGTACTCGAAGTACTTACCATTCCCCTCTAATTAATTACCCTCTTAACAATTGTATTGTATTCATGGGTCAGTCAGGCTTTGTCTTAAACTAGCTGTTGCCCGGCGGTTTCGCTCGCGTGAACTTTTTTACTCAGAAACCTTCCCGGGCGTGCGCACAACTTACCAAACTTTCATCGCAATCAGGTATAGGAACGCATAGAGGACAAACAAAGAAACATTAGATAAACGCGCAACCTTTACTGAAATCGTAGGTATGGATTATGGACCCACATTGAGATTTGATATCGATGTATGGAAAGTTGACTCTAAAATCAGACTACACGCATCCGTATGTCAGACAAGTATACAGATAAACTAGGAACTTTTGCTGCAAACTTGTTTCTATTCGGTTGCTCATATAACAATGATAGTAAGGAAATTAGTAGAAATTGTTTCTTTACCGAAATTGGCCGCAATTGACTAAAGTAACATAGTTATAGTGCGTTGGGGAAGTACCGATGTTGGGGTAAGATCGTTTAAGGGTCAGACGCCTTCATCTATCCGCACGGATCCGCATTTTTCCAGAAACACCGTTTGCTAGAGCGAGAAGTCCGTACGCACGTCTTCGCACCAAACCGCGCTGCCGAGGCGAGGGCGTACGGATGGTCTTCTCGCTCTAGCGAACGTAGTTTCTGAGCAACAGACAGAGATAGAGCTACGGGAAAATGCGGATCCGTGCGGATAGATGGGGTCTACCCTACCCTAAATCAAATTACTGCCTGAACTCAGCTCGCGACGCTATTTCCTCGCTCGTGTTGCGAACTGTTGCCAGCCAGCACTATTAATACCGCCAGATTATGCAGTAAGTTTTTCGATCTTACCCCGACGCACTTACATTTACGGTTAATTGGCAAGGAACAGGGCATTGATATAAGGGCTCCCGCAATGTCGAGCTGACGGTAAACTCCAACGTTTAGATGGACCATGTTCAAACAGGCGGGGTCTAGGCGTAAGCGGCTACGTAATACAATCGACACTTATAGATGCGCTAATTGAGATCCTCCTCCTCGCGTCGTAAACCTCAATGCTGAGGGTCGACCACCTATCCACACGGATAGCATCGTCAAACAAGGGTGGTGCGGATTTGGTCGGACCTACGCATCGAGGTATCTTACCTTACATTTTTCTGTTCACTGCATTTTTCGAGGATATGATATGGATAGTTGGAACTCGTATTGTATGGAGATTAGTCTAAGGCCTAACGTACACCGCTGGAGTGAAGGCGCGGCGTGTTACTTCGATAACAATTGAATTAACCTCAACTACACTGAAGTACGGTATAAAATGGAATGACAATAGCAAATACATAGCATAGCATCTATTTTATTATTTTTCAGTAGGTATTATTGTTATTTTTTGTCATTACATTTACTAGTATTTTTTGCTTACCCAACTCAATTTTGTACAACCATTTTTCCACTTCCTAACCATGCTGTGTTTATACGAGTACGTTAAGGGTTACGACCTAGCTCATAACTTTATATTGATTTTTCTGTAATTTCTATGGTTATAATCTGCTGTTTACCTAATGCTTCGGAAAGCACGTTAAGCAGTCGGTCCCGGTAGTTGGCGTTCGTCAGCAGTTGTTAAGCCATGTAAGAGGCCTACGGGCGGCCTGAACAACTCTGACAAATAGGTTGGCCACTAACCATACGATAAGCAAGCAACCTAATAAATAAATAAAATTAAATACGGTTTACAATGGCATGACAATAGAGGAACCCCTAGTCCTCTCCACCAAGCACAAGAAGAAAGGCATTTCAAATTGCACGATGTTCACGTCAGCACAAGGGTACGTCGTCAGACGAGTGTTACGTTTGATGACGTACCCTTGACGTGAACATTCTGAAATCCGTCTAGTCGTTGTCTGTTTAAAAAAAAAAGTGAGCAGACGAGCAAACGGGCCTGATGGTATGTGGTCACCTTAGACTCACCTCACTGTATTAATATTAAAGAGTTTTTGATGCGCTGCTAAACTAGAGGACTTGGATTGCCTCATGTACCGGTAATTATGCTGGCTCTCGTACCCTTCAAACCGAAACACAGAAATGCAAGCATTTCAGGTTCACGGCAGGTGATCCTTCACATTAGGAATTACTAGTGGTGGTGGAACTACACTACACTGCTGGTAAAGAATGAGCCGTCTTCTTGTGCCATGCTCTCCACAGCTTAGTTGGGCCACACGAGGCCCACGATCCAGTCGAGGTAGTGTGATATCCGCGTGTAGACGCCGGGCACGGGCGAGCCGCAGCCGCGTCCGAATGACGTCACGCCAACCAGCCGGTACTGCGCGTCACTCTCGGTCACACCCTGGAGCGGCCCGCCGGAGTCACCCTGCGAATGGCAAACTAAATAGTTAGATACCCATAGATATCTATCTATGGGTAATCTTACCCACGGAGCTCAAAGGCGATATCACGCTTAGTAATTTCAGACAGAAGTTGAGGTCACTGTTATTGCAGAGGTGTTTCTACTGGATTACTGAATTTCTAGGAGCTTAAAAATTTATGTAAGGTCCTTTTTATTAGTAATAAATATTTGGAAGAGGGTATGTGCTGGTTATTTGTACCACTTTACACGAAAAATTAACCTGTTACTTGTATGAAAATTTTCCATACCAAAGAAAAATAAACTCCATTATTTTGCGCCTTGGTGGCATAAACTCATCTATGTCGTTATACTTCTTATTTCAGTATTAGAATAGGAATAATTCATTCATTGTGGAATTGTCAAACAAACAATTTCGTCGTTTATCTAGAAAATTTAATAATTAAAAAAATATTTTTTGCTCTATCTTTATTGTTATTATAAGAGTTATAACCTATAGATGATACCCTAGAAATATTTGTGGCTAATAAAATAGAATCCTATATAGGCACTGTAGGCCACAATATGTGATATTTTCTAATAGGTTTATTTGACTTTATTTATTGATTATTAATTATCATCATTATTGACATATTCTTATTATTCTTACTATTTTGACATGTTTAATATACAATTACTTTTTTGACATGTAATGTAATGTAATTGGGGAAGGCAACGGCAAACCACCCCATTAAATCTGCCACGAGAGTCGTTCAATGTAATTAATTCCTTAGAATGCTCAAATGTATGTTTGTTAGCGAATAAATGAATTGAAATTGAATTGATAAACTACATATATAGGCTGATATTTTGGAGCTGAAGATGGCCAACAATGGCCGCGTAGGCCCAGCTCTCAATAAGGGGCAACGTAAAATTTTTGACTTTACGTTTTTTTTATTTTATTGATATCGATGTCGCTGCGCCTCCACTCAGACAGTGTGTGTTGAGTCATACTCGGAAAGATCGGTGATGAGAGGACGGAGAAAGAAAGATTAATCACGCCCAAAACATGGAAAAACTTTTTTAGAAGGAAACTATAGAAAGTCACATGACTCCCAAATCAAAGGAAACTTGGATTGGAAAATGGGTCTTGTGGGACTGGCGGCCCTGGCTTTTGGTCAGAGTCACGACAGTGTCACGTTGTACATTACACGAGACAGTGTCACGTTGTACATTACACGAGAATGTACATTAAACGAGACAGTGTCACGTTGTACATTACACGAGACAGTGTCACGTTGTATATTCCACAAGAGTGTACATTACACGAAACAGTGTCACGTTGTATATTCCACAAGAGTGTACATTACACGAGACAGTGTCACGTTGTACATTCCACGAGACAGTGTCACGTTGTATATTAGACGAGACGCTTTTCACCTGGCAAGTGTCCCTCAAGCCGTCCGGGTCGCCAGCGCAGAGTTGCTCGGTGGTCACTCCGCGGGGCATCTTGCGGTAGTTGTTGTAAGACTTGCCGCATGTGTCCCGCATTACTACTGTTACGTTCGCTTTCAGTAAAACGTTGCTCCTTCTCTCAGCTGAAAACCAAAATTAAATCTATCTATGTTGCTATCATGGTACAGTGAATAGGCTAACTGGAAACATTTCTGTGGTACTATTGATGGTGATAATTTGGGTAGACTGAACCGAGGGTAATTATGATATCTGCTAGAGATATCTCATAATGATGCTGATATAAGGTTTTGGAGGTGGGTCGCAAAGCGTCGAACAAAAGTATTGAAGATGAAATGCATTAGATAAATTGTCATAAATTGAAGGTCAAATGTGAAAACAGAATTGAATTTCGTTAAAAATAAAATAGCAATCAGAAGATAGAAAGAGACGGCAATAGAAATTTGTGACGTCACTCTACTGTAGCCCCCCACTACTAACTTTAACCATTTATATCTCTGGCATTAGTTGAGATATCAAAAAGGAATTTCAGATCCATCTTCAGAATTTCCTTGTAAGTTGATTGATGCAATAAAAATATGCCAAAAACCCTATTGAAACATTTCAATTAAGAGGGTCGTCGACGCGTGTAAAATCGTGTAATATTGATTGTTAATTTCTTCATTAATATAAATTTTCTGAAAAAAGTATTTTTATGCAAACATTCATATTGACTATCCGATAAGGAATATAAAATTTCATTCCTTACAATATTAAGCAAAGATAAAAAAAAAAGAAAAGAAATTTAAGAATTTCATTTCTTAAAGTAATAACTTTATATTGATTTTATGGCGGGAGAACATTTCACGATTTTTCACGCGCATACAGATTTGAAATACTTTCAAATATCCTATTGAAATATTTTAATAACAATAAATACTTTCAAATATCCTATTGAAATATTTTAATAACAATAAATACTTTCAAATATCCTATTGAAATATTTTAATAACAATAAATACTTTCAAATATCCTATTGAAATATTTTAATAACAATAAATTTTTTTGGAAACACTTTCATCGAGTGTATTTGATCTTACAGCCCAAAGTTATAGTATTCTGAATGAATAGATGATATCATACTTGCGGTGCTAGTCTGTCCCCAACCGGTAATGGTGAGCGGCATGCTGGGGTCTTCGTTGCCCGTGTACAGGCACGCGGCATTCAGGTTACTGGAGAACTCCACTTGTTTCGCCAGCCTTTAAACACAATTCAGTTTTATAATGCGGCAATGGATCAATGGTAAGGGCACTACATTGCGGCACAAGCGTCGCCGGATCGAATCCACCTGTGAACCAATCCTAGCACAGGCGTTAAGCCAAGTTGGAGTGGTTAATGAAGAATATTAGTAATATTTAAAACATCATTTGAAAACAATAATGCATTTAGGATGCATGATGTTCTGTTACAATTTGTATTCTAGTTTTTTTTAAAGTCTCAGTTTAGAGGCTTTGGTACACGACAAGGTGACCATGTCAGCCTCGTTAGGTCACTAAGAAAAGGGAAGGGAAGCTCAGGTATTATTAGAGTCTTCTAGTTAAACTCTCATATAAAATTGAGGTTTGAAAGTTATTTCTGATGTTTTAAATGTAAGCGACTGTTATTAATTGGACAGAAATAACTTATGGTATAAGAGTAGGCCCAGTAATAATAATTGGTTGTTTTTTAACACACGCCTTCAAACTTTTTTCCAGAGACATACAGGTTTCCTCTTGATGTTTTTCTTCACCAGTAGAGCAGCGAGGGATTTTTGTTCAATTTCACAGATTCAGGTAACCACTTTAGGTCACTGGTGGTCTTACCTCAACAAGGCCAGGTCGTGGTATTTCTCGCGGCGCGTATACTGCGGGTAGGTAAAGATTTGCGATATCCGGACGTCCGTGTCTTCGTTCCAAGTAGAACCGCCGAGCTCGACCACTCCCAAGCGCACCATGCTGGGCTCTATGCTTAACAATAAGCGTAAAGGGTTTGCGTTAGTATACCCTGACGCGGAATATTAAAACCCTGTCAAGAGGGCCCCATTTTATATTCTGTTTTACGGAGTTTGCTATGAAAAATATAGTACCATTTCAACACCGTTTTTAGTAGAAAAAGCCAACTGTAAATCAATTTGCAAAACAAAAAATAAAGTCAAGAATCCGTTCACTACAAAAGCGCGGCAAAATCTCCCGCGATTGAATAATAAAAAAAGAAAGTTTTTTTAAATTCAAATTTTATGGCCTAGGTACCCATATTTTGGCACATTTTGTCATTCCAGTATACAATCAGCGCCATCTGTTAAGTTGATTGGTAGTTGCCGGAAAATTCCTCATTACCGGCACATGAGGTACTCCATCTTAGTCCTCAAGGTTAGCAGAGCATCGATAACCCTCTAATAACATTATAGTGAAGTGAGATGTCACCACTACCATCAAGACCACCAGATTACGAAGCAACAATCCTTGTAATTACAAATCCAAAATGGCAACATTAATAAAAATATCCATACAAAATAGCATGTATGTTGCCATTAAATACTTACAAGGATTGTTGCTTCGTGAAATAGGTGGCGCGTTCATTCGTCTGCTTTGCTTATCCAATAAAAAAATAATTACCGATCCAAAGTGTCGATGCAATGTGCGGCCGTCAACACATAGGTATTCGAAAGCAACGACCCGCCGCAGTCGAATTCGTAGCCATTGCCTCGATCGAACCCTATCGCCACCTATAAACGCAAGTAAGATTAAATATTATATGCAAAGAGTGTTGTCACATCGAAAGGACATAGCGAATTCGCGATTTTTTTTACTAATATAGAAGATCTGATGACAATAATGGAAAATGAAATTTTTATATGGTATCCCTATTGTACTTAGAATAAAAGATATATATAAAGATATATTGACAGTTGTCAGATTAGTGTTGCCATGTGAATATATTATTACTACTATTTATTTTCTGAATATGATTCTGGTCGACCTATACATTTTACATGGACGTATTAATAATGTAATAGGTCCACGACCTTTTAGGACGAAAAGCTTGTGTATGCAAAGATGTCGAGTAATAACTGAGCACGATTATAATTAAACATGTTCAGAACATAATAGCCATCAATGAGGTAGGAAAACTTGGTCAGACTTTGATTAAACGATTGACTATAAAAATAACGGAAATGACTACGATGACTTATTATTGTAACCGATGTGTGTATTAGTACATGGGTAGGAATGAAGTTACGTGGTTGTAGGTTAGGGAACCTACAGACATATGGTGTAGTGTAGGTACTCTACATTGATATCTTCTTTTTAAAGAAATATTACCATGAAAGAACTTGCGCGCCCGCCTAGTATTGTTTTTACACCCATGGTATGATATAAATATGTACGTACGCGAGTACGCTCTCCTAGATGCGAATCTAGGAGTTTTACATTACCGCGTTAACAGCTGAAAATATATACAAACGTATATATTTTCAGCTGTTAACGCGGATAATTTCAACTGGTTTTAGAACACACTCTAAAAAAGTAACTGCATCTAAAATAATAAAGTGGTGACTTCCTCGTAGATAACTATGCAAGATAGTCGATAAGTAGACAGTTAATTTATTACCTATGGTAATTAACCTAGGTATCTATGCCTAAGCCCTGAGCAATACGCCCATGTTTATTACCATGTGAGGAAATTCCCCGATTGACGCCATTTCTCCACCGATGATGTGCAAATCCAAAGGTTGTATGTTACGAGCCACGATTTTCTGACATTCTGGAAAATATAGATAGAAATTCTTGTGGTGTACGCCTGTTGATTTTAGCGTTGAACGATTTCACATTATCTGATAATTTATAGGTAATTTCTGTACCTCAGAAGCATAACACTGTAAATGCATTTCCACCATTTTCGGTGTCTTTTTTAATTTGCCTACCTAATACGGTAGGCAAATTATAATCTGGAATAGTTTCATTAATAATTAATTATAAAACTTTAAGAATTCGTTTACCAATTTTATACATCATCAAAGTCTAAACAAAACTATAATTTTTATACAAAATTGTCTCAATCGTAAAATCGGTTATGACACTAAGGCTCGGACTACACGACGACGGTTCCAGTATCGGTCGATTCCATGGAACCCGAGCTTCATATAAAACACAAACAAAAATGCACTGTCGACTACACGTACCGAGATTCCACTTGGAACCGGCCAGCGCGGTTCCTGAACCGAGTGGGCGGGCTTAAGCGCAACGCATGAGTTTGAATGCAGTCGACTACACGGCCGGTAGCTGTTCCTGAACCGAACTGTCGCTGGAATCGTCGTCGTGTAGTCCCAGCGTAACAGTTTAATGATACTGAGGTTCAGTTTAAAAAAAAATCTACTATGCTTAATTGCGATTTTATTTTGGTGCCCATTCAAGCCGAAGACGGCTATGTCTAAAATGAAACTGTCACGCTCACTCAGAAAGAGAGCGCGTCAATCTTTATGGCGTATCTGAATTTAGGCACGAGTCGCATTCCAGCTCATGTTTTTAGCGGTGTAGAAGAGCGAGGGAGCGGGGCTTGTTATCCTCCATACCTCGCGGCGGCCCGTACTCATTCCTCGCTATTCTACGCCCCGCTGACACCTAAAAACATGTACTGAAATGCGACTCGTGCCTATATTCAGATACGCCATAAAGATTGACGCGCTATCTACTAGATTGCGTAAAGTGAGCGGGAAGTTTCGTTTAGCGAGTGACATTTTTTATTTATTTTTATTTTATTTATTTACTTAAATTTACAGCTTTTTTCAGAACTAATAAAAAGAATAAAAAATTACTTGAACATTAGCCAATTATAAATTTACATTGTTACTTAACATTATATCAATCTTAGGTAGAAAACAGCAAAACAAGCATGACACTCCAGAATCGGTGGCTTAGATTCAAAATATTTTTCAAACCAGTTAAAAAAGCAACTTGAACAGGAAAACATATTAAAAAGAATAAATTATAAAACTTGAAAGCTTACCTCTATCAGCAATTATTTTTGATCTCGATGGCTTCTCAGTTGGACCTGTAACAAATTGGTGTATTGATTGATATTAACATATTTTTTAAATTTATTCTATAATAAAGTACACAGGAAGGAACGTCGGTGGCGTAGTGCGGCAGGCACGGGTTCGATTCCAGGAAAAAGTCATGTAGGCACCAAAGAGTTTTTGATTTTTTTCGAAGACATACCTTTAAGTACATCAGAGCAACAAGACGACTGCTCTAACGGTAAAGAAACATTTCGTGAGAAGACCTGCACACTGAGAAAACGGATATGTGAAATGGAGAAGGCAATGTAAACCACCCCAATAAATCTGTTAAGAAAGAATTTGGTTCTATGTAGTTTAACTTCATAGAATGACCTGACGCTCATAAATTAGGGATACAATTAAGAGAGAGAGAGTCAAAGAAATACACTGGCATGAAGGAAGGAACGCGCGCCCGCATCAATATTTTTTTTCTTCATCCAAGTACCTACACTGAGAACAAGTTTCGTCTGAAGAACGCACTTTAGATTAACAACATAATATTATACATATATCTGTGCAGCTAGTTTCCATAATGTAAAATTATTTTGAAAGCAGGGATGAGGCTTTTCTTGATTTGATGTTTTTCTAGATCTCTATAATACGGTTGTCAAAGAGAATAGGTAATGAAACATAGAGTGGGTGTTTTCTGATCCCATCCCATTATGTTCTTTTTTATTTCTCAGGAATAAAGTAAATTATATTTACAAAAATAAAATCAAGTGTTATAAATAGATCAAGGGTCTTTGCAAATATCATTTGCAAAGACAAAAATGAATATAACGGGGTGGGAAATTTATCAGGAAACACCACGTGTAGTTACCAAATCTGGTGGTTGTCAGTGGGCAGCATACTACTTCTTGATCACCTCTGAATCCACATCTCTGGAACTGATGATAGCTTTTATTTCTAATAGACCTGTAATCAGATTTGTAAAACAGTTCATTCTATAATTAGTTAAAACCTGAGATATTGTTGTTACTGACTACTAACTATTGCCATAATTGATTAAATAATAGTCAGTTCTTACAGAGATCTTGCTTACGCCATACATTTTATCTACTAATTAATACTAATAAAAGGTACCTACATAATGGCCAGACCAGATTAGACTGTATAGTATAATAGGAAAATATTGGTACCGTGTGTGGTTATAATACTTCTAGCCACCTTCAAACTTAACAGAGGTAATGCAAAGCATGTTTTTGAATTCAAATACAGGACTTTGATAAGAAAAAATCTTGATCCATGATCATACAAACAAAATAGTCATTGGCTAACTGCTAGTTATTGTAATAGCCAACAATTTAATAATTAAATTAACACTAAATTTTAAAGAAACTTGGCACTTTAGGTGTAAGGTGAAAATAAATAAAATAAAATAAAAAGTACTGTTAGAAAGTTGTCTTTAAACTTTCCATATGTACTTTTTATTTTATTTGAAGTTAATTGGTAAATTGTCAATGACATTTGTCACAATAAAACATAGGTGGCAATCAAAAAAGAACTAATACTCATACTAATAGTATCATGAATTACGAGACAATACTATCAATATTAAGGGTATTTTTGACTGAAAACTATTGGTTATCAAACTCAATAGTTTTGCAAAGCTAGAAGGCAGATGTACCACCAACCAACTACGCCAGAATATTGTAAAACTGTAGTCTGCTCTATTTCCAATTTTTACTGACCTGATCGCTTCTTCACACTCTGTTATTACACTACATACTCCCTCTGCTACATCATTATTTGGAACACATTCATCACCAACTGAAAAAAATGTACCACTTTTAACAGCACTAAACTGTTTGCATCTTTAATGGGGCTGGTATTAAAGATATTCCAAGTATGTTAGTTATAAAGCTAATTAATAAAGTAACACTTACCATCATCAGCATGAATAAAAATAACACTAAGTAATATCATAAGAATAATTTGTTTAAGCCACATCATCACCAGTGTTCCACACTACAATAACTGAAGTGGTTTTCCTCCTTCGTTGCTTATCAAAATTATTTACTCAGAAACTGGTTTTCTGGGTCAATAGACACATTTATGACTTTTTGTTTACTGAAAAACAAATAAAGTAAGTAGAAGTACTAGGTAGGAGGTGTTTATATAGGGATTTATTTAAGTATTTACCTAGTTTCTTCTGTGGTATTATTTTGAAAATGTAGCTATTAAAAAATTAAATAAATCAGAAGGGTGAAAAAATTTCCGGGAGCAGGAATTGAACCTGCGACCTTGCCAAATGAGAAATGCATAATAAATAAAATTTATGAATACAAAATTGTATACAATTAATTACATAGTAAAATAGATAAATACCATTGCCACTTGTGAATCACTACATTGGTTTTTTTATTTACAATGTAGACGTGACGGAACGTGCAAGATCGCAGGCACAGATTATCGCAGAAGGCACGGACGGACGAACGGACAAACAAACTGTCTTTGATCTGCGATTTCTGTGAAAGTTGCGAAACAAACAAACAGAACAAATTTTATTTTATTTTTAGTTCATCTATCCGTGGTCCATTCCTTCCATCCATCTCATCTCAGCATCTCACATAGTGATTGTATATGTTCAGTTAGTGATCTCACAGATGAATCATTGAATTGATCCATCGACCACAGATTCCATCGACAGACAGACAGACGTCACGTCAACCCAAGTCCAACCAATCCAATTCAAGTAGAACAACTGAACCACAGATTAGAGTATAATTCAACCAAACAAAATATTTTTGCGTGAATGTGGAGCCAGCTTTTGTTTAAGTTTGTGACGAATTTCAGTGTTACTAACTTAGTTTTTGTAATCCATCCAAATACAAAAATCGGCGACGACTGACGGAGCTCGAAGTTCAACATAAAATAATCTTAAGTCTTACACATAGAGAAATAAAGAGCTCGCCAATCTTTATGGTGTATCTGAATATAGGCACGAGTCGCGTTTCAATACATGTTTTTGGGTGTTAACAGTCAAATTTTGAGACTCTGAAAATACCATATTGCACGGGCATTAGGTTGAGAATTAAATGAAAGTTTTTTAGCTAGTGATCGACTTCCACTGTACGCCGCGCCGTGATAGGTACCTATTATTATTCCTAAATTCGCTGGTTCGGGCGGAAAATTAATTAAACTGGCAACATTATTGTAATTGTCAAATCACATTTTTAACAATTATTAACAGGCCTTGGATGCAAGCATTTTAAGCATGTATTATCACGAAGTGTGATCAAGTAACCATGCCAAAAAATTTAAAAATAATATAAAATAAAGATAGTGCTGCCAGCCAATTCGTAGCTAATTACCCTTATTTCGGGGAATAAAATGTGGTGTAATGGTCGCGGTCTACTCGGGTCAGAGTCGTCGGTAGCAGATGTGTACAGTGAACAACGCATGCCACGGTTCTGTTCGCTGCAACCAATCACAAGCGCTCCGCCTTACCCCACTTGAAATCAGTTCTTTGTAATTGGTTGTAGCGAACCGAACTGTGGCTGAAATCGTAGACGTATTCTCCATTCTGACGCAGTTTCAAGCCATTTTGCTTACCTACCTTACTTTAAGTACTGAGATTTTCTTCTCTATTATATTTTACTAGGGGGTCTCGTCCAAAGAAATCAATATTTTATAATATTTAACCTTTTTGGTCTTATCCAAGTAAAACATATTTTTGTAACCTATATTTTTTATAATGCACAAATAGAAAATATAATATAATATAACACTAAAATAATACTAAAGCTAAAACTAAACTAAGGCTAAGAAAGCTAAAGATAAAAAAAATGTGTTAAGTCCCCCACATCCGGCAGTGTACCCAAGAGACTGGCTGCGTTGCCCCGTTGGATAGCTAAGCTAATCCGCTGGGCCAAATAGGAGCCAGATCTTGGGTCTTTTGACGCGTCGAATAGGCGCTTTGCGAGGTCCTTGAAGACGCGGTGCGCTCCCGGGCCCCAGGGTCCCAATGTTTCAACCCCAAACGGCTCAAATATAGTATGTCTCACCCAGATTGGTATATTTGCGCCGTTTGAGGGTTTTTGCAGCAGCGGCCACAGAGCCGGCTCTATAAGAAGTGGCTGGAAAGTGAGACGGGGCAAGGGTGTCGACGTAGGTGGCGTCCCACACCAAAGGCCGTCCCATCTTCCAAGGTACGAGGGTCATTCCGTCGGGCCTCTTGCCATCGTCGCGTGTCACTCCGCTCGGTTCAAGAACAGCAGGCGCTCCGGCGGAGGAAAGTGCTCGGCGTATAATGTCGTTGAGCTCGGCATGGCGGAGAATGCGACCGGCGCTTCTGCAGCGAGACAGACTATGGTGCCCGAGCTGGTCGACGGCTGCGCCGCAGCGGCAGAAGTGGGGGACGTTGCATGCAACGCCGAGACGCAGGCATACGGCGAGACGAAATGTGGTGCGGTCCAGTAAGGTACCGATGTTAGCCGACGGGAGAGCGTGCAGCCAGAGCCCTGATTCCCACTCCCCAGCGGCTAGTAGACGAGCACGCTCTGCAGAATTGGTTGACGTATGCAGAATTTGCAGAGGGGCTCGTCCCAGAGCCTCTGAGATGTGGGGGTAGTTGGAGGGTCGGTATTGGGGCAAGCGGTCACCCAGGCGCTCCTGGCCTCAGCTGCGTAGGGAATGTCAAAACTAACTAAACAGTTTGTGAGAATATTACTCACCAAGGGGCGCGCAAGGCGCTGTGCACTGAGGACAGGAACGCCGGAAGCGACACACTTGAGATTGTACGGATACCCAAGCCTCCGAATCTAATAGGCAGCGATGCCTGGGTCCAGGAGTTGGGGTCAAGGTCGATGTTTAATATGGAAGCCAGAACTGGTTTTACAGCATCGTCGAATTTGGACAGGAGATCTGGAAATTTCCACTGCTAGCAACATCTCAAAGTGTACATAAATTTTGGCACAAACAGGCAATATCGAATCAAAAAATAGGCCATTTGTGGGTTAATTTTATGCAGTCTTTCCGAAACATCACCAAAATTTTGAATTTTGTCTGTAACAAATTTTGGAAAGGACTCATCTAGGGTGGGGGACCCCAGGAGGCGAAGGGAGCTGCGGTCTACTAAAATTATATTAGGTGCCAGGGTGCTAAAGTTTGAACAAATGGTGTCTTTGTTCGGACAAGTATCGAAAATAAAAAGTTCGCATTTAAAAAAATTTAGTTCGACGCCGATGGAGTTGAGCTCTTGAATAAGTAAGCGTAAATCATCTAAAACCGTTGTAGCATCACCCCCTAGGGTTCCGTCGTCCAGATACCATACGTTAAATTTGGATTTCAGCCGTTCAATTACAGTGTGGATAGCCAGGCTAAAGATGGCCGGTCCGAGAGGGTCACCCTGTTGACAGCCAAACGAAGATGATAAAAGGTGACTCTTGTATAGTAATTTAGAGGGCATACTGTAGCATTGTCAAAGAAAATGATAGATTGATGGGACTTTTGACTTGATTTGGGTCAAAAAGGCCCCTATCGACCGACCTATTTTGTTATCGTTGTTTTGGAATTTGGAGTACGAATATTTATATTTTATATATTTTATAAATTTATGTAAATACTCAAAGTTGTCAATTTTAGCACATTTTAGAGCGCTTTTGTTATCAGTTATCTCTCTCATGCGCTTTATGTTGGCATGATTCTTTCCCTCCCTACTTCTACTCCTTCAGGGGTGACCCCTGAAGTGTCCCTGACGGAGTAGAAGTAGGGAGGGAAATTTAAATTTAACATTGGCAGTACTCACTCACTCGCCCACGGCCACGGCGAGTGGTTGGTTTATCGTAATTTGTCCGCGCGACTACGCAAGCACGTTTCGTGCACGCACGAGCGATACTCGGTTGTCGGAGGTCGTTAATAGGTGTCAATATTTTTTATAGCAACGTGAATTCCTAGCTGTGAAGTGTCAAATCAAAATGCTACCTAGTTACTTTACTATTGATAAAGAAAACAATGATAACACTATGTGTCAGTGATATTACGAGTGAACGTTCCTATTTTAGTCTTATTGGATTGAAAAGGATATAAACAAGGGCAACGAGAAACAGTGGCGCCTTATCGCGATGACATCTCCGGGCGCAGGAGGTACACAGCTCGCGCTGCACGCGGCCTTGGCGAACCAGATGGGGCTGGCCGGCGTGGACTTCGGTGTGAACGCGGCCGTGCCGCCGCCGCTTGCCTACGACTTGCTCTCCACCGGCACCGGCACAGGCGACTCCTCCTCGGAATCGCATTCGCCGGAGATGCCCTCGGCCAAGGCCAGCGACCGCGAGTCGCGTATCATCGCCGAAAAGCACCGCAGGAGCCAGTACAACTCCCAAATATCGCAAATTATGTCCCTACTGTCGGACATTGTGCACCCTCAGCGTAAAATTGACAAAACCGGGGTGCTGAGAATCGCTGCCAATAAATTAAGAAATGAACATGTATTCGGCGAGACCATCACTTGTTCCCACATAGAGACGTGGTCTCCCGCGTTCCTCAAGTACTTTGACCTGTTAGGTGGCTTCATGCTCGCCGTGACGTGCCGCGGCCGCATATTCAATGTCTCGCCGAACATCCAAGAGAAGTTAGGATACTGCTACTTGGATCTCTTAGGACATAACATATACAATTACATCCACCCTGAAGACAAGGACATCCTCGAGAGTCACATTTATCCTCCGGAATTACAAAATGGTTGTGATAACAGATTTCTAGAAAAGCATCACAACTTCCATATACGCATTATAAGGGCAGGTGCAAAGTCTGACACTCCACGATATGAAAAATGTCGAATCGATGGTAAGCTGCGGCGCTCTGACCGAGCAACATCTAACAAAGTGCAAAACGAGCAGGTCATAAGGAGGCAACGGGTGAGACATATTCGTACATTTTCATCTAGTGGTAATGATTTTGTGTTCATTGGCATGGTTCATGTCGAGTCGAATCCTTTACCAGCTCGAATTATGCCACCAACAGCATATTCTGAGTACTGGACAAGGCACCTGATTGATGGACGTATCGTCCAGTGTGACCAGAGCATATCACTCGCAGCAGGGTATATGACAGAAGAAGTCACCGGTACTTCAGCATTTGTATTTATGCATAAGGATGATGTGCGTTGGGTGATTTGTGTGTTGAGACAAATGTATGATCAAAGCAAGGAGTTTGGTGAATCATATTATAGACTGATATCTCGTTCTGGACACTTTATTTATATGAGAACTCGAGGTTTTCTTGAAATAGACAGATCCACTAAAAAAGTACAGAGTTTTGTGTGTGTTAATAGTGTAATCGGTGATGATTATGGTAGGAGGATGATGGACGAGATGAAAAGGAAATATTCAGTTATTGTGGATATGGACAAGAATGAGGATGAAAATAAGGAGCCGGTTGCCATTGATGATGCACCTGTTGAGCATCCAAAACGGTTGCAGCATATTGTGATGCATCTAGTGGAGCCCGCTGCTAGTGAGAGTGTTGAAGAACTGAAACTGGTAGCACCTTCCAAGGAGAATATCATTTCTGCCATCCATGCCAGTGAGAAAGTTGTACAGGAAACAGGAATATGTTTTGACACACGGAAAAGAAAGAAAAGGGACTTCGATGACAATGGTGACCTCTTAAAACGACACAATGGACTACATATTAATGATCTGTAGACTTTTTATACTTATTTTATAATTTGTGATTTTGTGTTCCTAAGGTTTAGTTAAGTAGGTAATACTAACTTAGGCCGGCCTTACACTGTTTGATTTATAATCTGGTTTCATATTATCAATTCGGAAAGCACGGAATTGCATACAATTTGGTACTACTTCACACACATTATGATTTTTTCAGATTATGAATTTTTCAATTTTATTTTCTGTCAGAATTATACTGACGGGCGTTATGAATTCCGAATCGGAATATTTAAGATTTTGAATTCATAACGCGCATCTTTTAATACATTTTGTATTATGAATTATCTCAATTGACACTGGGAAATGTAATATAATGTAATAACGGGCTGATTTCCGCAACTCGACGTCTTAAGCGCCTATTTTGCGTTTGACACTGGGAATCGGAAGCGAGAAGACGTGTTGCAACTTATTGTGACTTGCATTGTGATCTAGTGTGATGTGTGGCACAGAAAAATAAATATTGCGCGTAGAAAAAACCGATAAACAGGAGACTACTGATCGATTTGGAATTCAGATTATGAATTCTGGTATTCCGGCTGTGTGAGACAATGTGCCGGAATTCAGATTGGCTATTCAGACTGTGTAAGGCCAGCTTTAGATATTTGTATATGAAAATCTGTTATGGTTCATATGTAGCTTGTTTGACCAAATAGTTAATATTAGTATTAATTTATGTACGTCATTGGTTAAGACAAGCTTGTGAGAGCATTTTTATAAATAAAGCTGTACGACATACATACATACATAAACTCACGTCTATAACACAAAATATATAGATATTTTGTGAGCATAATCCCCGAGGGGGTAGACAGAGGAACCACCGACAGAAAGCTGTAGTAGTTATAAAATAATATTAAAATCTATTTTTTTAATACAATTCAAATCTTGATTTTAAGGGTTTAATTAAAAACTTTATTTTGTGAATGAATGCACTGGCACCGATTCTGGGTGTCACTCGTTATATTAAAACATCGCTAAACAAAACGTCACCCTCACTCGTACATGATTCCGCGTTTGAGTGAATGTGACTGTTTAACTTTAGGTTTAACGGTCACCCCAGAAACGAAGCCACTGTCATACTGTACATATGTAAATCAATCAAATGTAAATCAATTGGCATGAATATCAAGTACATATGTAGTACTTGATATTCATGCCAATTGATTTACATTTTTAATGTACATACCTACACAAGACACATTAATTACCTAAAACTCTGATTTTGTTGTCCTCACCTCTGTTGTTGATTTAAAAACATAATTTACCTAAATTAATATGGACTGATTGATTACCTACCTGAATAATTAAAAGTTTAAGTAATAGACATGGGTTATATTTATATGTATTTAATTTTAATAATAAAGCAAAAGTGGTAAAAAACTGGGATTTGATTATTTTCTAATATTCCTTCCTCATCATTAGTAACATCTGAAAAACCAAAATATACAGATAGGTATATCTGTATACAACTAATACTAAAAAGTAGATCTATAATATTTGTGGGACCAATTTGGTTCTCATAATAATATTGAAACTCTTATAGATGGTTAAAGTGAGAGGGGCCCATTTTATTCAAAATGGCAGTAACACAAAAAATAATCTTTATTACTTATTAATTACCTAACATTGATATTTTTTTTTGGAATTTCCAGAACTCAAAACAATATTAAATTATCAATACTGAATTACTGAGCGCTATGTAAGAAATCAATTGGGTAGGTACCTATTATATGAGCCATACTGTATTTATTTATGATAGCATAATTTAGTTTGCATAATAATAGGTAACGCCTGCCTAACTTTTTAGAATCCAGCTATTTTAGGCAGCTTAGTATCTATTTTTAACTGACTTTCATTATTATAATCCTTAAATTAATTTGAGCAGCTGGTTCTTGCTATTTACGTATTTATATTCATATTGGTTAAAAGCCAATAGGTACTTTATCAAATCATCATGCATCAGGTTGGAAAATATGGAGAATAAGACGTATAAAAGATGTATTCAACAATACTTGTTTCCTTGTTGAGGAACAAGTTGTGCTGACTATCAGGGTAAATTAGTTTAAAGTGGATTTTAGATATAAGTATCATTAAGGCAGTATGTAAATAATATGTTAGTCAAAGCTCGAAATCGGTTACAACTAGTTTTAACTAGTCAAAATTAATGCTGTTAAATAGTTGAAATCTTTTAGGTGTTAGGTGTTAGTTGAAACATTCAAATTAAGTTCAACTAAAAGTACTTAGTTGTAATGAATTTCTTTTCAATTCTAAATTACTCATTACTAATCAACTTTTAGTTGAACCAAAGCCTTTTAAAAATTATTAAATAACAAAAAGGTTTTGTAATTTTAATATGTAATAAATAAAATAGTGATAAAGCCATATTTTTTCAAACCTTTGATCTATATTGATCTTAAATTACACATAAGTAGCGTATGTATGTACATAATGTAAAAATTACACTTCAGATTGCACTGACACCCTGATGAAAACTATTTTTAACCGATTTCGGGTTTGAATTGTAACAAATATAACTGGACTGGACATTAATTAGACAGTTTCTCCCAAAGTCCTAACCATACTGATTATCACTGGGATCGTCGCATAATTTGATACTAATGTATATTTGGTAATGAAGGTTAATTTTTTTCGCTCTTTGAACCTGCTGTACAGTAGCGGCTTGATTTTTTGTGTAACGTCTGTAAAACCGATGTAAAAATTTGAAGTCAGCTATGTCAGTTGAATGTGTCGCGATGTCGACAGCTCAGTTGGTTCGGACTGGACTACACGCGTCCGGTTCCAGCCCCGGTTGGCGGGAAAAAAATCTATATTGTATTAGTTGATGATGATCATTCATTGTTAGTTTTAATGACAGTTTTTGTGTATTCCATGAACTCAAATGATTGGTAGTGTCGTAACGTAAGTTAATTACAAAAGGTCAAAAAAAATAACCATGGATGAAAGAAAAAGTTGTCCCCTAATGGATAGGTACCTAATGAATGTTATTTTGTATCTGGACCTAGGTCACTAAGAAGTCAACAATAGGGTGACCCGAGACGATAAACATAAAGCCATGTATTCACTAGGCAACAATTGATGCGCAACACGTGACGCTCAACATGTTCGGCAACTTCGCACAACATTGCGCGACGTTGCTAGATGCATGACGCGCGTCTTGTTGCCGTATGGAATTGGACAGGCAACGTTGCTAAACAAAAGTTGCGCGTCGTCGCTCAACATGATCGGCTACATGTTGCGCGTCAATTGTTGTCTAAAGTAGTATTTTTTATGAGACGGATTAAACTGACGTTTCCTGTGTTGCCAGTTTTTGAAGTAATTAAAATAATGTTGTGACCAAAGATCGAGTTCAATCAGTGACCAATAGTTGACCAATCAACGTATATTTTACTTTCTTCTGTAATGTCGTGATGCTTTTTTGTAAATTAAAAAGTTAAATCGCTGAGCCTCACTTTGTATGGGCGCGAAATCCATCTTCTTTCAATGTATAATTTAACGTAATCTTCTGGCTCACTGATTGGGTGAACTAAGGGAATTGATTCACAAGTGAACTGAATGCATCACTATTACATTAAACATGGCAACATTATTTTACAGTGAAATTAGCACCTGTCAGTTTAGTCCATCTAATAAAAAAATCTACTTTAGTGAATACTGGAGGCTTTAGCTCTCCATAGGGGGCGGGCGTTTGTTCCTTCATTAAAATAGCTGATGTTTCTTAGGAGTAAGATTTACATTTAGGAAACTTGTCCATTATTGTTAATGTTCAATGTAAAGTGTAAATATTATTAACGTTTATACATAAATATTATTAATGTATATGGCATTGATGTTATGTACCTACATCCAACGAATTGAACCTAAGTATAACGAGACTGCGACAAGGCATACTATCTACATCTTAAATAGTAACATAACTTTGGGTTGTAAACATAGTAACATACGTTGTGGTATGTAAATGTTTACTGGAACATTAATTTAAGCGCCAGCGACTATGAAGCACCCCAAAATCTAAAATGCTATGGAGATACTAAGGCTCAATTTACATTGCCGCGGAATGGAATGGAAGCGAATTTTCGCAACGTAATTGTACATAGCATAATGAACTTTATGTCAATTGTGTAACATAAAAACTAAATATGAGCCAAAAAAGAGGTCGCAATTCCCCTAGCGGTAAAGCGTATTAGTTTCGAAAATACGCTTCCATTCCATTCCGCGGCAATGTAAATTGAGCCTAAGGAAAACAAGCGCCCAATCTGCTGTCTGTATTTTTGTAACTCAGATCACAGGAGGATTTGCGACGTCCGACTCTGGTCCGCAAAATAATATCTAATTTCCGTACCGCAAACTATTACAAAATAATACCTAGTTTGACTCATGCAGACGGGCAGACAGATACGACGAAACTATTAGGGTTCCTATTTCACTATGGAAACCTAAAAAGTTTTAAATATATTTATATTGTGTGTATGGTTATGTGTGATAATATAATGAAACCCAACATAGTAGATATAACTCTCCTCTCAGAATGTTTGTAAAAGTTCTTTTCTTATCTCAGGCCTAATTTTATCGTCATGTTCTACATAATGCGAATTAAACATGCCATTGGTATTAATTGAATAAGATTACTAGTTTTAAGTAAACCACAATAATTTGTTAGTATGTGGATCTAACGGTTGTGACAAACAAAATTATCAAAATCGAAAATCTTTGCGCTCAGGCATTTAATAACGCCCTAGCTCTACTATTTGAATATTTTACTATTTAAATAAACTCAATTCTACCTACCTACCACTTGTACTTACCTTTGTGGTCAAAGTGGACAATAGACATTCTAAGTCGTGGTTTTAGAACGAGTGTGTAGAGTCAGCGTCAGGAACGGTATTTTTATGTCCTGTACATTGAGGACCTTTGTAATCTACAATTTTGATATTATACCCTATAGACCAGGAATATACAAACCTTATCAAGAGAGCCTCTTTAGTACTTTTATAGTCTGTGTTATGTGAAGTTCGATGTGCAAAAACCGCTTAAGATCATGAGATCGATTCCACTAAATACAACGTAACTAAATAGAATCTAAACTACATCGTTATGACGTGTTTCGTATGCTTCTATCCACTAACGATCCAATTTCAGTTAAGTTCCGATCGAGTCAACGATCGATCGAACAGTAACGTATTTGTGCATTCTACTAAAACGTTTAGTTTATTCTGAATCGCAGTTGAGCGGTAACAAAACGCTTCAACTGTCAAATATAACGATCGAACATAAGTTCCTCCCAAGGTACTTTTGCCCGATCGATAGTAAATCGAATGGTGGCAATGGTAGAGTTATGCGTCAGCAGAAGATCAGTAGTATCAATGGGACTAGTCAATGGTACTACTGGGGCCCAATTCGCCTAAATTACAACGTTCTATTTCTATCCAATTTCAATTTAGTTTTCGTTCCAATTCTATTGAATTTGGTGTTCAAATAGAATTGGAACGAAAACTAAATTGAAATTGGATAGAAATAGAACGTTGTAATTTAGGCGAATTGGGCCCCAGTAGTACCATTGACTAGTCCCATTGATACTACTGATCTTGACAACAAGGAAAAAAAGGGGAAAAAAGCGGGAAAAAAGGTTCCATTCAATTCCGCAATATGGCGAGAGTTTATATATTTCTGGTCAGGGTATAAGATATGACGTTCTAACATTTCTAAGCCTTATTTGTAAACCTATTTTAGGAGTTTTTTTATCTTGTCTAGGCTAAAAACAAACCTGAAAGGAATCTTTGATAACAATAACTTACTTGGCCATATTAAAAATTCTGCATCATCGCGATATTCTCAATTTCTGCGTGCGTGATGTAACATTTGAATTTTCAAGTAGTTCTTGTTTTCAGATATTTCAGCTTCCTAAAAGCTTGTTTACCTGCTGATTGTGACGAAGGCTATTGGGGAAATACTGTATTCCATTGAAGTCAGAGATCTGTTCTTTACTTTGTTTTCTTAGGTCGATATGCTTAACTATAAGCCTCGATTTATATTCGGCCGCTCGCCGCTGGTCAATTTCTATAGAGAGAGCTTAGTGCACGTGCACTCAATCCATACAAATTGGCCAGCGGCGAGCGGCCGAATATAAATCGAGACTAAGAGGGTAACGTCGACAAAAATTTCACTTTAATAATGTTTCTTTTAACCAAAACAAGGGATAATAATTATGTTTGTCTGCGTGTTCTGTACAATTGAAGCGTTTAGTATATTTGTATCAGTGTCAAAGAAAAAAATGTAAACAAGTACCTACGAGTACGTTACATTTAATATTATTTGATGTGTATTAAACACTGTATAATAAATCAGCGTTTTATTTTGCGTCGAAGGTGTAAAATAGGACCTTGGTTTTTATAGACGAACGCGTAAATAGGTACCTACTACCAGCGTTACAAGTGTTGATGGTGATGTTGATGACACTGAACTTGTCGTCAATCAGTACCTACCTATATTTTCACTACAAATTTGAGTCTTATTTTGTTTTTTCAATGAACACTTAGGAAACAATTAAGTAGGTGCGTTGGGGTAAGTTCGGATGTGGGGTAAGATCGTTGAAATCAATTTACTGTCGAATCTTGACTGCTGACAAAATAGCTCGCGACGCCATTTTCTCGCTCGCGTCGCGACTTGTTTTGTCAGCACTATTAATACCGCTAGATTCGGCAGTAATTTGATTTCAATGATCTTACCGATTCTTACCCCACATCCAAACTTACCCCAACGCACTCTATGATCATGAATCGATCGTATCTATGATGTCTGGTCTTTAGTTTATGAATTATTCGAAACAATTACCTTCGTTATCGAAAATGTACCGACTTCTGCTGAAGGTTGTGGACAACGGACACCAGAATCTAAAATGAGGTCAAAGGAACAAAGCTTTGAGGTCAAAATTGAGAATTTTAATCAGGATACAGGTAGTATCTGACGTCATTCGTCGGTGAAATAAAGGTCGTTTTCCGACCTATGTATATTAAAACCGGCCAAATGCGAGTCGAGCAGTCGAACCTCGCCATATCTATAAGGACTAGGTACCACTTATTTTTGCGAAAAAACTTTTGCATATTTTTACTCACAATTTAGACGTAGGTATCAAGTTTTAGTATTTGTTGTTCAAATAGAAGATAATGGCCAATCTTCTAACCAATTGTCTAGTTTCTATAGATATTATCTACCACTAACCATTTTTGTTACGGTATATACGTTCCTGAGATAGAACTGGTAACAAAAGTTAGATAGTGGTTTAAAAATTGACAACTTTGACAGGCGCTTACGTCGTTATTTCTCTACCAAAAAATATACTTACGACACTGACATGTAATATCTATTCTATATAGATATTACAGGTCAGTGACTTACCAGTACCTATTCCTTCTTCCTTGTTCGGACTCTACCTACTTAATGAGCTCTAAACAACAACCCGGGTCCCATACAAGTAAAGGGGGTCGAAGAAAACCCCCCTTGCCTTACTTGTACTCCTCTAATAACAATATTACAAAATTTTAAAATCGATACTTGTGATTTGGATTATTATTGCCTAGGTATACCTATGTACAATTTTGAAGTCTATCTTATTCCGTTTAAAGCAGGCAGCAATCAGATAAAGCCTTTACCCTTTTAGAAGCTTCAAAGCTTCTCTTATGTACAAGTATGTCGACCTAGTATGTAAATGCAGCCTCTTTGTAGGTAAGTACTTATACAAGATATTAATTTGGACGCGTATGAGTACTTACGATAGCAAATCAGGTGATAGGAGGGACCAGTTGATACCATTAAAAAATATTCACTAAGACAGTTAATATTTTAAATAAATTAGGAAAAGGGGTCAATTTTTTCTAATTGTCATAAAAGTTACGAGACGCTTCATGAATCCTCGTGCACGTAGGTGGGTACAGTACAGACAGCTTCCCACGACTTATATTAAATCCACATTTTGTTCTCTAAGGAAGTAAACCTCCAAATTAAACAGCACACTGTTTTACTTGAACTGGGTGTCAATGTCAACTTTCATGCCTTAAAGTATCTGTCCAGAAGGGCTAAGTCGTTAGTTAAGGTGGTCTCCAGGAGATCGATTCGATTCGATAGAATCTAAACTGCATTCCGATCTAGTCAACGATCGATCGAACAGTAACGTATTTGTGCATTCTACTAAAACGTTTAGATTATACTGAATCGCAGTTGAACGGTAACAAAACGCTTCAACTGGCAAATATAACGATCGAACATAAGTTCCTCCCAAGGTACTTTTGCCCGATCGACAGTAAATCGAAAGGTGGCAGTGTTAGAGTTATGCGATTTGGTGTCCAAATAGTATTGGAACGAAAACTAAATTGAAATTGGATAGAAATAGAACTAGGTACAAACGTTGTAATTTAGGCGAATTGGGTCCCAGGTCTACAAAACTTTTACTCCGTGTGACTAGCGCTATATCATCCGCATCGATGTATTATAGGTACCTAGTGATTAGGTATACTGAACTGACGCT
This sequence comes from Hofmannophila pseudospretella, assembly GCA_947369225.1. Taxonomy (NCBI): domain Eukaryota; kingdom Metazoa; phylum Arthropoda; class Insecta; order Lepidoptera; family Oecophoridae; genus Hofmannophila; species Hofmannophila pseudospretella. Next base: position 5,837,658 of record OX376324.1, read on the forward strand.
GGGCTGCGCTGGCGATGCATCACGTTGCCAGCGTCGTGCCGGCGGCAGCGATAAATTCATGTAAGTACCTTACCTACGTAATACGTATTCTAGCCTAGTATACCTACCACATTACATTGTTGCAGTGTACTACTTAGATGCTAGTAGCATAGTCAACATAAATCTATGTAGGTGTTACTTATAAGATGCTATGTTTATATGTGTTTGTAAAGCTTAGGTAGGTACCTACTCGCCCTACTCATACTTACATGTTTATCTTGCCGGTTTATTCGTACTTTATTTGTCCGCTGCGTATATAAGTTAGGTAAGTAAGTATCTAATGCGGAATAGAATCATAATCTTTAGTTACAATTTTACATCATGGATATCGAAAATACGTACCTATCGTTAAATCGTTTTAGTAATACAGTTTCTAAATGCTCTTATCTGATAATTTGAAACACTTACTGTTGTTTGCTAAATTGGCTTCCAAAGTGAGGGCTTACTCTAATAATACCTGAGCTTCCCTTCCCTTTTCTTAGTGACCCTAACGAGGTTGACATGGTCACCTTGTCGTGTACTAAAGCCTCTAAAATGAGATTTAAAAAACAAACAAACCTACCATCGATGTTTTATTAGTTTCCAACATGAATGCGTATAGAGTTACAACTACGAAAGTTGGTAAGTAAGCATCATATTATATAGCGATACTTGGTCTAGTTTACCGAAAGAATAGTACTCGTATAATAGCGTCACGGCATGGCTTTAGCATTACATCAGCTCTGTTTGCCGTCAGTGCTTTGCCGTCGGAGAGGGTCAGGGCCGATGTCCCTGACCACGGTCAACGACTGCGTTTGAAGGTGCCCTCCGAACGACGCGCCGCCGCCGCCGAAAACAGCCTGCTATATACAGAACTGTAGTATATATTACACATGGCACGGCAGCTGAAGCAAAGGCCTTCCCTGCCCCCTTCGAATGAAGAGATTAGAGGTGTCGGCGGGGGAACATCAATTACTGGTATCGCTCTACGTTATGCTGGTTAAGTAGAGCGGCATTTTTATACTGAGCTGAGAGCACGTAGCAAGTATGTGGCTCCAATTTGAACACTACCTACCTATATTAGGACTTAGGACGCTGCATCAGTCCATTAAATATGTACTGACCAACAACTGTGTATATTATTATGTACTAACGTACGAGTTAGATAAGTTATAAGGCAGACAACACACATTGTTGCAATGCAAGCATAGATACAAACATTCCATATATATACTTACGTGACTTGTCGTATTGACCCTCGATAAACTATAGGTACCTATGTATTAAGTCCTCTAGTTGCTAAAGTACAGTTATATTTTTCGAAATTATATATCTATGTATGAATTAACTGCACTTTGCAACTGGAAGCTTCAGATAGGATGTTTATAAATACACGGTGTCTCACAAAATGGCTGCCGTGCCGCACGTCAGAACTGCAGTCTTCATGGGAACGGAATCGGAAATATTTTTGTCCATAAAATTATAATTATTGTACATATAAAAGTACCATTATACTATTTGTTACGTGGGAAACATGTCTTTTTTTCCCCACAATGTAATTTACTTTGATTATTATTTTCTTGGTTGATATTTATTACTAAGTATTTTTTTCATTCAGGTATAAGTAGGAACTGATGGATTTTTATTACTGCTTATTCATTTTGGAGTGCGTTACAAAATCAGTTGAAATTATTCACGTTGACAGATGTACGCATTCTATTGCTTGTTTTAAATACAAGTTTGATATATTTTCAGCTGTTAACGCGGTAATGGAATATGGATAATTGTCAACGTGAATTATTTCAACTGATTATGGAACGCTCTCTTAATCTCGCCTCGACACCAAATGCAAGAAAGGGTGCCGATACCCAAGTTTTTGGGTGCCTTGAGGTTATTCACCGTCTTTGCCGCGGTACTGGATTTACAATTGACTACTTAGGTAGGTATTAAAAGTAGGTAATTAAAAGTGAATGTGTTCAGTACTTGCTCTACATTTATATAGTAGCACCAGCCTAGATTATATATATTATCTGACAGATCCATTATGGTATTAATTCAAAAAATTCAAATTAATAATTACGTAAAAGTACCAATTCGCGTCACTCCATTGCAGCTTTTAGGGGTACCTAGACCTAGGCTAGGCATCTAAGTTCTGGAACAATCTTGCCCCTCCCTTGAGAGTTGAGCGAACTGTGGATACTTTTTCCAAAGAACTTAAAAGTTACGTTTTCATTACCCAATAAGCAAACACTACATTATTTATAATAATTTGATTTTTGAATACTGTTACATCCCATCGCTTCCGAAATTACGTACATACCTACCTAGCCGTATAGAAAGGACAATATGGACATACGGTCTTGTTCCTTTCCCTTGCTGGTTTTACCTAGTTATACTACTTCTCATTTATATCTAAATTCACATAGGTATGTATTTATTTATATTGTATATTATATAGTATAGGTAGTCCTTAACCTGCTATTTCGTCTGCTATGACATCACCAAACAAAGCACAGCTAAAAACCAGCGCTGTGCTTTGTTATATTCTAAGTAAGTATCTGTGGCGTCGTGGCTAGGACGTCGGACTCCCATGCGGAAGAACCGGGTTCGAAACGCTTACGTAGATTTACCGACTGATCTGATGGTGAAGGAAAACATCGTAAGCAAACCTGCACACTGAGATATCCAGTGTGTGAAATGGGCAAGGGAAAGGCAAACCACCCCATTAAATCTGCCAAGAGAGTCGTTCTATGTGATTAACTCCTTAGAATGATCACGACCCTCAGCATTTATGAGGATACGAGTTGATACGACTTAGAAGAAGAACTATTAGGCTATCTGGGTGTCTCTCATGTAGAGATTTTTTGTTTGTTAACGGTGGGGAAATCTTCGAAAGATACCCAGCTTCCTGGGGGAGAGACCGGGTTATGTGAGATTTTTAATCACTAAAACCCCCTCGATGGCCGGTCTCGTGCATATCGGAGGGCTCCGGGATCTCCAGAGGAACGTACCGGTGCCCTCCTAGCATTTGCCTTGGGCTCTTCCTGGGAGGTATAAATTCCACCTCCCGGTTCTTGCGACACCTACACCTATACCTAGTTTAACTTACCCATGGAATTGTTAAAAGTTGCCTTAAGCACGCTAGAGATATGTTTCGTGCCTTAAATAACTCGAGTTTCCTAACGTTAGTAGGTATAGATGGGTACCTAAGTAAATAGGCTTCTTGCCATCATAAACAATAAATTATGTAAATATGATAGTCGAAGTAATGTTAAACAGATATTGATTTCCGATCGTGAAATCATGATTTTAATTTAATAAAATAATTTAGAAAAAGGGTAAAATAATATTCTAATTTATTTAAGTATAGCATGAGAAATGCATAATAAATAAAATTAATTAATAATTTAAGTTTTAAATCGCCCTTTTTAATCTGTATATCACGTGACCTGAAACGTTATCCGCCATGACGCTGTCAAGTGTGACGTCACTATCGAGTAAACAACACAACAAATGTAGGGCGATCAGTTCTGTTTTGTTTGTTTATTGAATCGATAGTGATGTCACAGCAAAACTATCATGGCGACCAGCGTTACGACTATTTAGCGACTTTATTTTGAGGAAATAAATAAACTAGTAAAGAATGGCTATGATTTAAACATTTTAAACATTACTACCTACTTTTCAAAAAAGTGTCAAATACTCTATTGTATGTATTAATCACCTACTCTATATTTGTCTCCGCATTATCACATTATATAAACCTACGTATCTACATTGAGTAGAACAGTAAACTGTAACATATTTCAACTTCGTGCGTGCATTGTAGAAAGATAGCTGCATTTACAAATACATATAACATACATAAATAAGGGCCAACCATAAATTACGTCACACGGGGTCAATACAGTGTGACAAGGGGGGACGGAGACGAGGCATAAACTTCGTGACGTCACATACGTAAATCTAAAACAAGAAGTCATAAATAATATAAAGGAATGGGTTCAAAGTCCATGGACATTTTGTATCATTCATTTGATTTAATGTTTTGTAAATTTGCCAAAATGTTTGATTTATTGTTGATTTTATGACAAAAGATTTTGGTTTTGGGGTGTCATACAAATGTGACAAGGGCGAGGGACGGGGGGGACGGGGGGATCATTAAATTCGTGTGACGTAATTTATGGGTGGCCCCTAAGAGGACGAGGGGCGTGCGGGCGGGCTAAAGAGGCGGGGGGAGCAGAGTTATCTTGTCATTGCCTGGTGCAAGGCAAGGTGACATTGCTCGGCGAGGGTATCGAACTCCACGAATTAGCCTTGTGCAGTCGGTTAATGGGCTGACGCTGCATCAGCAACGAGAATGTGAGCTTGTTATGATGTTCGCTGTCTCAGTTACTCGTACGTTTATGAGATGAGGCAAAACGTGACAATGATCTTTATTGTTTCATGTTTAGAGGCACTTTCAATTGAGCACACGCAGTACTTACTGCCTTTTAAACTTTGATGTAAGGTGATACAACTCCAACGGCCCGATTCCACTAATACATACAAGACAACGTAATTAGACTAAATTGCAGCGGCATGACGTTTTTCGTATACCACTAGTCACGAACCGGTTGATTTCGGTCATCGAATTACGCGCTGAATGTCCAATGTTGTGAGCAGCAGTCACAGGAAAAAACGTAAAAGAGGAAACTCGTTAATTTATGTTAAAGATACCATAAAAGCGAAGAATAGGTCTGACATTGTTAATATGTCAATTGATATGCATTTCGAGGTGAGCTGTGTGGAGTTGGATGACTTACTTGTTCTCGCAATCTATAGATCTCCATCAGAAGGAAACTTAAGTATATTCAAGTCAAAATTAGAGGAGTGTCTAACCAAAATATCAACTAAAAATTGTAAAAAAATATTAATATGCGGTGATTTCAATATAAACTTTCCCATAGTGCACGGTGAAAACCATGATTTATCAGACTTGATGATACTTGATAATACGCAAAGTGACCATTGGGCAAAATCCAGTCCGTCCACTCACTATGTTGACGTGGTATTAGCAGAATGCGATTTGTAGCTTTAAAGATAAATACGGAACCCTATAAACCTATCCTATAACTGGAAAAAAACTTAGAGTATATTAATATTTTATATTTTATTTATTAAGGAACACAAACAGTTTACAAATAGATAGAAATACATATAAACAAAAAAAATTACACAGAAACAAAAAGGGTTCACAAATATTATAAACGTAAATAACATATTTCAGTTCATGTAGACAAGACAAGTACACACTAGTTATATAGAAAATTAAATATGCAAAGGAAGTAAATCTCTGTAGTAATACTCTAAGGAAAAGAACGACAAACGTTGTAAAACAGTGGAATTTTGGGCTCCTGTGTGGCTGTTTGTAAGCAATTATTTTAGACACGTTATTTACATAGAGTTTAATAAAAGCCATTAAAAAATTAAAAACCGCTCGTCCAACCACTCCCTCGCGCCCACCCACCTTCCAGAAACACACTTGTTCTTTATTAGGTACCTACCTACATAGAATTCCAAATACCTAGGTATCTTCGGTAGGTACCACAGACAAATATACAAACCAGAGATAAAGAATCCTCATTGCCATTAATTTAAGATCCTTTTTAAGGTCAGACGCTGAAAATATTTAATAACTCTAAATTAAAAAAATTAAATACCCTGACTTACCATTGTGGAGATCCCCTTACTTGAGAATGTGAGATCATCAGGTTGAGGTTCCAGAGGTGGGAAGGGCTCCATGGTCCTAAACATTTGAGCTCAAACTCGAACCATCTAGCAATTACCGTTACAGAGATCCCATCTCACATCAAAGATACTCCAAGATCTTGGAAACCACTGATCCAATTTTTATCATGGCTAAGACTAAAAATTCTCTATTAAATTAAAAAAAACCGGGTTCAAATCGGAAAATCCGTTGTCAAACTTGACAACTATGTTGCCACAGGCAAACAGACTAACGTGTCAAACTTACGAGTTTGTTAGTACTACTTAGTTTTAGCTTTAGTATTATTTTAGTGTTATATTATATTATATTTTCTATTTGGGCATAATAAATTAATTCAATGAATTAAAAATTCCAAAATTTACGAGTATAATTCGTAGGTATAAGTCCCGATCGGTTAAAAATTTAAGTTGAACTCAGTCTTTTGTCATAGATGGAACTGGACGCCTATACATATACCCTAAACGTATGTATAGAGAATTTAACACGTGGAACCTCCGGCACGTTTTCATTTTTATTTGCCAGGGTCGATCGGACAAATGCCACTGACTCGGCACATTCCAGAAATCTATATACTTAGAAACACGAATAGCTTTTTTGAATCTTCCCATTGACAGTTCTCAATATTTTTCATAAACCGAGTTTTATTGCAATTTTAAATAAGATTGAAAACTAAGCTTAGGCCTGAATTCTCGGGTCAACTCTAACCCGATGTCAATTTTGTATGAATGTTTTCTTCCTTGAACACTTCTTTCTTTTACCAATATAACTAGGCCCGCTTGCGCGAATATTTTGCGCTGGGTCTATTGTTATAGACCTATAACAATAGACCCAGCAAAATTTTTGCGCAAGCGGGCCTAGTTATATTGGTAAACGAAAGAAGTGGTCAAGGAAGACTTAGGAATTCTTCCAATATACCTATATCTACGTAACTACTTTGAAAGAACTTTTAATATTTATATGTAAGTAGAGTACACATTCATTTCATTTAAGTAGTTAGGTACGTCGCTTGCAAGGGTTTACATTCTTTATTATTGTTATTTATTTATTTGAGGGTAGTATCTATTTCATACGCCATTTGCACCCGTATATTATGTATCATATAATTTTTCACCTGAAGGTTGCCTGGAAGATATCGCTTAAAGCGATAAGGCTGCCTTCTGCACATTGTATTGTACGTCTCTATATGTTGTATGTTTAGTTTTTGTCCCGGGTGTGCAATAAAGTATATTTGTATTTGTATGTCTCACAATTTGCATTTAATGCAAATTCAAATCGACTGCACCTTCTTAATTATATTTCTCATACGGTATATAATGATATAATATATCCACCTTTCAATTATTTTCTGGTATTAAGGCGTCCAGTAGGTAATCCTTAGGGCTTTATCACGCTGGCTATTTGCGAGCGTCTTTCCGTATGAACACTGGGCGATTCGTCCGTGAAATCATCGTAAGTGCTTTTCCGCGAGCAGTAGACGGTTCCCCTAGCTGGAAACACGTAGGTACCATCAGTGTGATAAGATTCTTACTAACTAGGTTAATAGAACAGTGTTTTAGTTAAGATTATTGAAATTAATCAATCAGTTGCACAGCTATAAATAGTAGACAAGACAAGACACACCGTCAGTCGCACGAAAGTTAAGTCTTCATTAAAATACATGCTATTCCCTTTTTACGCCAAAGCTCTAGATAAAAATGACACGAGACTTAAGGAAGGTTTAACATTAAGGACGTTTCTTGCAACTCACAGACAGAGGTTCAAAACATATCTTCCTGAAGTTACGTACCTATAGGTATACCAGATTAGGTACCTAGATACCGAAAAGTTTTCATAACAGGGGAGAAGATAAACCTTTAAATAACCATATTTTACTTACCCAATCCATGCTTACTTCGATTTCCGCTACTATCAATTAGTATATTTAGTTCATGTAGATTAGGTTAGGTATAGGTACTTGCGACTAGTTAATTATGTGGAAAACTTGGTTACACAATGCCTGCTTTGTTCAATTCAAGCGATGAATACTTTTTATTTATTTACGTATAGTGGGTTTATATAAGCGTGTTTATATAACAATTTAGCTGGATCATTCTTACCACATTACAATGTAACATTGCTGTTAGAGTATATAATAGAATTATTGCCTTGTTTACACAAAATGCATTTGATCGCCACATTCTAAATTGAACCTTACAGTCAAAGCAGAAAATTATTTGTCCTAGATCAAAGCCTCGAAATCCAGGAATATCTCGTTACAATATTGAAAGGTGATTCGAGTGGAGGTGATGACGCTTTAAAATGAGCTTTAAGAAGAGAGTTATTAGAATGGGTGTCGATTGTGTGGGGGTTGTTGAAGGTGGATGCAGCGGCGGAGCCGGGAGCGGCTGCGGACCGGGCGGTTGCCAAGCAACCAGCGCAGGGCTTGTCCCCCTACCATCTTACAGGAACTCACTATATCGAGTCTCACCAGAATGATCAATAGTTAACTATTTATGTACAGGACAAGTTATACTTAAGGATCACGATGTGATGTGACATTCATCCACCTCATACTTAAGTCTCTATTTAAGAATTACCAACCCAGAGACATGAACTTAATCAATCAGGTGTGGTTTCGAGAATGTTCGCGCGCTGTTGTTTTACCACCTTAAACTTATAGGTGTTACAGCTGGAAGCCCTCATTCACCCACTGTGTTTGATGAATCTTCCACTAACAGACTTCCACATTATTCAGAATTTGAATAATAGAAGTTATTCAAATGCTAGATGAATATTGTAGTTCTGGATCTTGGAGTATGTTGGGATAATGGAGTATGATGGGATCTCTGGAACGGTAACAGTTAGGTGGTTCGAGTTTGAACTCAAATGTGTACGACCATCATGATGCCCTTCCCACGCCTGGAACCTTGAAGATCATGATGATTACCAGGAAAAAGTAAGAGGATCTCCACAATGGTACGTCGTCGGGGGTTAGTTAAATTTTTAATTTAGAGTTATTTATATATATTTTTTACAAAACCCGCGTTTGACCTTAATCTCTGTCACCTGGTGGTAAGTGACGATGAGACCGAAGATGGTGCACACGGGCTTATTCTATAAACGCTGCCGAACGAAACCCATCAACGCCGAAGCGAAACCATTTGATGATTTGACGACAGACTTTACATAGAAGGTTGGTCGCTACGCTAGCCAGGCGGACCCTGGGGGGTCCTTCCACCAGTAAAACTTCTAACTTCAAGAGCCATACAAGAAAGTGAGTTGAAAATGATGGTAGGCAATACAGATGATTATTCTATAGCCGCCCTTGCCACGCGCTCTCTCGGTCGCCCGGGTGACGGCGGGCGACCTTGTACAACTTTGAGCCTCTATACCTGGTCCACAGACTAAGCACCTGGATACAACGCAACTCAATCAAAACGCAGGAGAATAGGGTATTTGATTTTTTTTTTCATTTTATTGCATCAATCAACTTACATGGACATCCTGAAGAAGAATCTAAAATTCGTTTTTCGATATCTCAACTAAAATCAGAGATATTAATGGTAAAGTTAGTATTGGATAGATGCTCTATCCCTTTCTAGCAAAACAGTCGTTTATATGCTGCATCCTTTATTTGCTTGTATGGCGCTAGAGAAGAGTTACGTCATAAAACTTATTGCCGTTTCTTTCTACCGTTCTGATTTTTGATTGACTGTATTTTATTTTTCAACGAATTTTAATTCTGTTTTTACATTCGACCATCAATTTACGTCTATTTCTTTATTTTTAAGAAATTGATTTAAAATTTGTTACTTGGAAAGTACCCAATTAGTTTAGGCCTCCTTTAGTCCTGAGTGTCCTTTGATTTAGCCGTATTATATTGTATCTTTAGGCTAAGACGAAGAAGGTCGAAATGTAGACACGTCGTGGGTATTATGTTTGAAGGTTAGAAATAATGGGTTATATTAAGGTTGGTAGGTCTTGGAATTCTGATCCTAATTTCTGAAGGGCAAACAAGGGCACATATGATAAGATTGCCCGTCGATGCGAAAAAAACTCTCTCACTTATTATCGTGAGGTATGTCTTTTCATAAAATAACATATCACATAGCATTCTATGTGAGCATTTAGTTAACGGTAATATGAAACGACAGCGTTGATTAGCGATTGGACAAGCACTTTTATAATAAAAATCATAGATTGTTATAGTAGATATTCGTGGTGTTCCGTGTTCCATTCTCTCTGCCTACCCTGCAATAGACATAGCGTGAAAGTAATTATGTATGTTCTATAATAATTGTATGGTGCCCTATGTATAGTCGACATAGCTCATACATAAGATTAGCAAGCTGAAGTGGCAGTGAGCCGGTCACATCTGTCGCAGAACCGACAACCGCTAGGGTAGACGAGTTCTGGAGTGGAGACCACGTTTGAGCAAACGTAGCGACGATCTGCGCAAGGTGGCTGGCAGCGACTGGGTAAGAGATCGGGCTCAATGGCGCGCCCTGGGAGAGACCTATGTCCAGCAGTGGGCTAGAGTAGGCTGCTGATGTGATGTGTGCCCTACGTATTACATAAATATGAGGATGTAGTAAATACCTAATGATTGATAGATCTCACATTTAGCTCGCAAAAATTGGTTCCTGCCTGTCTGATCGAGTACCAAGCTGACCAAGCCATGGGAAACTTTACAATAGGTATATAAGTATAATAATATTATATTAAAAAAAAATAGACATGTCAGAAGTTCTATTACTATTACAGGTCTAGCTATTCCCATAACTCAAACATGTCAATAACGACTATTTATAGGTGGCTTATAGTTATAATTTATAATAATTATAAATAGATATAGGGTATAAGGTACCTACCTTTTTTTTGTTGTCAGGGGAAATCTTCATAAGTAACATGGTAAAGGCAACTCGTGCACATGCAGTGAGCTTTTACAGGTTTAGGTATGTAGTGCATCATAAAATGCTAGGTTTACGAGCTTTGAGCTTATGTGACTTTACAGCCATGGGCAGTCAGTATACACGTGTCACGTTTAAAGTAATTACTTTACTATTTGCATCAACCCATGAGTCAAAAGTCTAATAAAACGTAGTCACACACTTGTCAATAATGCTGATGAGGGGCTCGTAGCCATGAACATGACCCAAAAGCAATCGTACAAGTTCAAGGTCAAAACCAGGATGGCTGACCGCAACATTTTCATATGAGTCCTTCCGTGGCTAGGAGGTCCCGGATGCTCTCATCTGACAGCAGTCGTTAGGCCGTGTCAGAGACTTATGGCGGCCTAAATAATTCTGACCCACAGCTGTGTGTTGTGGGTCAGAGTTGTTCAGGCTACCTATATGCTGACTGGATTTTTTTGCACAATCCTTAGATTCAAATTCAAATTATTTATTCATATAGGGTGTAAGTAGGTACAAGTTGTAACATAAATGTATGGTCCTCTATATTTGGCTATAACAGCACACGAAATTTTTCTTAACTTAACAATTATAACAATAGTAATTTAAGTAATCTTTAATTAACTAAATAAATATCAATTTAAACACAGTTAAATTCAAAATAAAAACATAACATCCTATATAGATCAAATGAGAAACAACAAACAAATAAGGCAAATAATATAAGTATTTGGTAAAGTACCAACAGAGATCAAAGTGCCTACACGCGGGTATAATGCATTGAGAAAAACTTATCATTACCTATTATAGTCTTTCACCTGGAAAATCTTTAATATTATAATATGATTTATCAATTAAGAAATTAAATAGTAATTTTACCTTAGAATCTAAGGTTTGTGCAAAGACACCTTACGTAAAGTATGTATTTGTAGGTGTAGGCACTTACTTATTAGTTATTAGGGGAGAGGAACCAAATACCGGATACTTTTTGAAAACTCAAGAAAACATGAATTTCTTTACAATCTACTCAGGTAAGGCAGTCACAATCTTTGGTTCCATAATCAACATTATGATAGAAATGAAATTAAATAAAGAACTCTCTTAATTAATTTTTCATAACTTATTTACTAAACGACAATATTCAATGGCTAACTAAACTTTTCAGCTATATTTAGGTACTTTAACATTACTGCTATCTTTTTTAGATTTCTAATTATTTAACTTTGAGTAGAGTAGTGTTTTTCGAACGGCTTGTACCGAAGTATGGCACGGTAGGCCATGGTAAAAAAGATTTTGGAACAGCTACAAATGGGGATCTTTTATCACATGTAAAGGACGACCATAAGAATACGATAAAACCATAAATTTCACTAAGTTATTAGTTCTACCTCAAAAAATATTTTGCTTGTACTAAAATCAACGAGTACAATAATGTTCTTTGAATCATTACTACATTTTACTAATGTGTTAGTTTTCAGTCTCAAATCTAGATGACGAAGTGTAGTTTTTAATAACGAGGTATCCAGTATTGCGCACCTATCCAATATTTGGTTCCTCTCCCTTACCTACCCATAATTAACTTGGTAATCGCTTTCTCTGCAATATTTTATGTAAAGCATTTGGTGCTTTACATAAAATATACGTATTTATTGTATTTCTGGCATATTCTATGATTTACTAAGTCACGTGGCATGCACACGGTCTGCAGTGGGATTGGGATAATTTATTGGTATAGGTACATCACATTTTACATTGTAGGTAATGTATTTATGTTATATAAATAGTTATACGTTGCACCGGACTGCGAATAAAAAGTAGAAAATTCACTCTTATTCATTTTTATTATGGTTAATGTATTTTATTGTATTGTATAGTGTTCATTCACTTCTTTACTTCTACTTTTAATTTAATTTTGTTTTCTGGTTATTTTCATTTCTTTTCAATTATTTTTTATTATTTTTATATATTTTTTTATTTTTATTTTAATTATTTAATTTTTTATGTTTTATTCTAATTCTAATTTTAATTATATTTTTGTAAAACTTAGGCACTATGGGTGTATAACCTGACAATAAAGACATTTTATTTTATTTATTTATTTGTGCATATGACATGTACTATAACAGTCGGTGTAAAGTGCGTGTCACAAACAATCCGGTTTTTTCAGGATTTTAAAAATAAAAATCAACGTATGCAATACGACGAAATTATATAAACACAAGCTATTTTAATTATTATACATTGTCAAGAGCCATACGGGACCTGTAGTATTATACTACTAGTATACGGATCATTACTACTAGTAGGTAGTACCTATATGACCCGTGCATACGGCCTTTAAGGACTAAACGCACTTGCGCTGCGCCGCACTGCGCTGCACTGCGCGACAGAATATTCTTTAAATGAGTTTGTATGGAGCTGAACGCACTTATGCTACGCTGCGCTGCACTGCGCGGTACGTCGTACCGCGTCTCGGGGGTGAGGCGCGGGGGAAAGCAACCGCCGTGTTTTGAATTTTGACGTGCTGGCAGCCATAGATTTCTACCCTGTGTGTGTTTTAACTGTCATTAAAAGTAAAAAGGAGATTAAATCTTATTGTCATACGCACAAGGATGAAAACTGAATAGTCTCGTCACAGACATGTTTGAAGTTGCCGCGCAGTGCGTTCAGAACTGCCGCTGCAGTGCAGTTACCTGCGGTTGCAGTAACGAGGCGCGCCGCGCAGTGCAGCGTTAGTGCGTTCAGACTTTTTACGTCATCTCATCACATCAGTGAAGATGCGACTACCAAAAAGGTTATATTTATATATAATTGGATTTCTGTGGCGACTACTACCTATAATAAGAAAAAACCAGCCAAGTAATTTAGAAAAAGGGGTGAACATTTTGCGCGGGTTAATTTTTCACCCCTTTTTCTAATTTATTTGAGTATGCCTAGCATGGCAAAATGATTAAAAAAACAAGCTAAAAGCTGCGAGTCGGTATTTTATTTTTCATGATAGGTCTACAATTACTTATTCTGTTATTTAGTAAATAATTATTTTATTATTAATTATCGGCGAAACTAGTGCGGGGCTTAGTTTAAATGAAATGAAATAGTTCATTTAACAAATTGGTACAGCTTGTACACCTTTGTTCTTTATTTTTATTCAATAGGTATAACAAAGTAAGAACTTAAAATTTTAAAAAAAGTTATATAAAATATGTTCGTGTCAGTGGCACTAGGTACCTACAATCATCAATCAAGTCTTGCACCAGTATACGAAACAGATTTTTTTACTAGAAAAAAAAAGAAAATAACTTATTAATTACGTATTATATTAATAACAATCACTACATAGTATAATATAATATAAAATGCTTTTGTCTGTGGCTGGGGTGTGAAAACGGAAGTAAGTGGAAGTAGGTATACTTCGTATAACCCCAGTAGCCCGACATAAGTCGGTTACCTATCTACCTGTTTTATTCCAAGTTGTGTCTGTCGGATATTGCAATAGACTACGTAATGTATGTAAATCAGCGGCGCGGCGGTGCGCCGGGCGCCCGCCGCGTCGGGAATTAGGATTACAAAATAAAAGTTTTAAAAAAAGGTTCAATCTAATGATGCACGTGGCAAGACAAGGAAAGGAGTGAGACCGTAGTTAGACTTATTTGTCTCCTTTTCGTATAAATACGACAAGGCAAAAGCTATAAATTACGAGTAGCACGAAGGACCATGAGGGAACGCGTTTTTCTTGGGTAGGTCTTTAACTAATCGTAATCTACCCATGCATAAGTGTCTCATTATAGATCCGACTCTTCAAACTGTCAAAACCTTTTGGTTGCAGAATACGTAGTCTTTATAATCTACTTTACAGCTATGCTTTAAAAATCTTTGCTCTACTCTCTGTAGGAGGGAACTGGCAAAGGCGAAATCACACTTCATTTTAGACGCTTACAATCAAGAGATCACAATTAGGCTCGAACTATACGACGATGGTTCCTACGCCGCTTCCAGTATCGGTCGGTTCCATGGAACCGGTGCTTCATAAAAACTCAAACAAAAATACGCTGTCGTCTACACGTACAACGGTTCCACTTGGAACCGGCCAGCGCGGTTCCTGAACCGAGTGGGCGGGGGCCTTGAGCGCAACGCATGCTATTGAATGCAGTCGACTACACGGCCGGTACCGGTACCTGCACCGAACCGTCGCTGGTATCGTCGTCGTGTAGTCCGAGCCTTAGAACATTAGACACAATTCGGTAGTTTCCAAATAACAAATAGACAAAAGTGAAAACAGAATTAAAATTCGTTTAAAAGTAAAATAGCTACATGCAATCAAAAATCAGAACGGTAGAAAGAAACGGCAATAAGTATTATGACGTCAGTGTTCCCTAGCGCTATACAAGCAGGTCTTGGCAGCATATAAAGGACTGTTTTGTTAAAAGGGACATAGCATCTCCCCAATCGAAAAACTAATTTTAGATCCTTCTTTAGGATGTCCATGTAAGTTGATTGATGCAATAAAAAAATAGGTTAATACCGTATTAGACCGAATAAAATCCCATCTCCTATCTTAGGTAACCATCTACCTGGATAATTGGGCAAAAACCGATATAAGTTAGTCCATTAAAATATAGTGGCTGCCTACACGTGCCCGATAAGTACATTTTTTGATCGATATATGGATACCTACTTAAGTAACTTAGCTACAGATTAATTCCTTTCTAATATGAATACGAGTACTCATGAAAATTGGAGCGATTGTATGGGAAATATGGTAAATACAGCATGTATTTACATATATCTGTTTAGACTAAAGATTTTGAAATTCACCCTAAGAACTACTTTAGTCCGATTTCGGGGTTCAAACCTATTGCGTGGCGTCTCCGTATAACTAAACTCACTTTTTGTAAGTAACTTTTCTAAGAAGCAGACATAAAATACGAGTATTTCCTGCATTTCCCGCAGTTACGTAATTTCGCAGCAATATTTTTCGTCAAAACGTACTTTCAGTGTTTCGTGATTCCATATAAGAAACCTAACGTTTGCTAGAATGTAGGTACCTACTTTCGGCGTAATAAATATTCGCTGTTTCGATATTCGGCATTTTAACTTTTGATTTTCACTGTAATCATAATATCCGCTCGATTCCGACTGAATACTTACTTAAATCTTTTTGGCTACAAAATACAAAGATGACTAATTTTTTTTTTGCGAACGATTTGTAAGCTGCTGGACACAAATGTTGTTCAATTTTGGAGATTGAACTGAAACGTCCCACCGTATGGTTATACAGGAAGTTAAAAACAGGTGGTTTGTTGTCGTTACAGTAGTACCACGAATATAAGTCCTATCGGTGATATTCGTCAGCGCAGAAAGAGGTAAACTAACGCCGAAGAAAAACGATTCTTAACATCAATGAATTATAGACCTTACCACGTTACACTTTAGACTTAAAATAAAAAGACCATGCGAACTCGTGCTATCTTGCTCATACATAACATATGTAAACTTTGTGGCAATGAAAATGTACATTATTTTGTTATAAGGCATTTATAAGTTTTCAACTTACACGATACTGGTAGTAAAAAGCCATTAATTATTTATCTATGTTATTTGCCTGGCTTGACTTTTTATAGACCGTCCTCTTTTAAGTGAAGACATTTTTGAAATAGCGTATCGATAAATAATATTTTGACTTCAAGTGTACGGTAGAGGCAAATTGCGGACGCCGCTATGGCGCGCGTTCACTCGACCAATAGCAGTGCATATATTTCCCACGCAAACATTTATGATTTATGACAGGTTAAAATGTTTTCGCGCCATTAAAAACAATGACAACTGCGCAGGTATATCGTTGTAACTTATATTTGCGGTACTACTGTACATCCTGTAGAATCGACGTATGTCTGTTAATAAAATACCTACTCACTTATATAATTTATCTTTGAACATGTCATCTGGCTAAAACCGATCTATAGTCTGCCAATTAACATATAATATATGAATGGGTTAGATCCGATCTGAAATTTGCCATCTTGTTTCGATTATATTCTCATATCTTGGCGAATTATTCGAATATTAATATAGGTGCCAAGGCCAACTCGTATTAAAACATTTGAGCAACATATTCTAAAAAAGTATAGTAATTTAAAAAAAGAAATCCAAATAAGAAACCTAAACCTAAGTAAGTACCCACATGGGAATTTTCAAACAGTGATTTGGAAAAAAACTATTTTTTATGAGGGGTTTCCCGTTGGAATCACTGACACTCTATCGATCGATCGAGGATTTAGTGGATCGATTCACTAAAGATAACATTACACGATATTGTCTAATAGTTTAGTTAGTAGAACATCATGGTGCAGGCAGAGCTAGACTGTCAAACATAATACCACTTCCATACTCGTGTTTGGTCACAACACGCAGTAGTACAAAGTTCAGACTTTTGTTCCGTTTTATCGGAGTTTCGTGTCGGTGTTTGTATGACGTTGTCTCTAGTTACTGTTTCGCTTCCCTCTTACTTTCAGAGAACATGACCTCGTGAGGTCAATCACAGAGTCAAAGAATCACTATCATTCAGAACATTATCATCCTCAAGCTCCGTTTTATCGTCATATTATTGCCCATAAAGTAATGGTTCGACCGCACAAATGAGTTTTTCAAAGTTCATAATTATTAAGACCCGAACCCAAAAACTAAAACCTACCCATTGAAGTCCATACCTACTTTTTGGCGGTCTTAGAAATTAGTCCTTTGTTCTACCGTTCTGATTTTGATTGCCTGTAGCTTTTACATTTGACCATCAATTTATGACTATTTCTTAATGTTTAAGAAATGTATTTAATATTTGATACTTGGAAAGTACCCTATTATTGGAATTTCAGCGCCGAACACGGAGCGAACACCTCTTAGATCGAAAAACCGAAATTGGTATTTATTGCTTGCCGAATTACTGCCTTTTACAATTTTTTATAGGTTGGTGAAATAATTAAATAATTGTATGGAGTGATTGTGTTAGTAGCAATAATAATTATTGTAACAGTATCATAAGCGGTCAATCATTGTAGGGTTGGTACGAGTAGGTACTGAGTCTTTATTTATTATAAAACTGTCATAAAATGGTCAAAAACTCTGAAACGTTTTATGTGGCATTCAACCGGACAGTGTCATGTATACCTATAGATAGAGTGACTGACTAATAGGGTTGCCAGATGCCCCGTATTTTACGGGTTACCCCGTTTTTCAGGCTATGACAATATAAGAACCCGTAATTAGCAAAATAAAATACGGGGTAAGATTCGACTTTTCAGAAAAGTTTAAGTTAAAATGTATTGATTTTTATACATTTGCTTCACAAGATGAAGAGCTTTTGAAAGCTGTTTCATTGAACAATAAATAAAAAGTTAATAAATAAAGATTTCATCATAAAACAGTGCTGTTTTAATTGCCTCCCGTAAAAATCTAAAACCCGTATTTTATTCTGGTAACCCTTTAACCAAGAAGTGGCACGAGCCAACCCTACTGACTAAGGATACCGGTCACCCATGCGATAGGTCCGGGTTCGAATCTATACATGCAATATAAATAAAATGTACCTATAACCTACCAATGAGTTTATCGTTTTTTTTTCAGACATACTCGTACGTATATGTACCGACTGTTCTAACGGTGAAGGAAAACGTCGTGAGGAAACCTGCTCACTGTGATAACCAGCATGTGAAATGAGAAAGCAATGGCAAACCACCCATTATATCTGACAAGAAAGTCGTTATATGTGGTTATTTTTATAAAATGATTACGACCTTCATCAATGAGGAATACGACTGTAAGAAGGACAGTCTGTATCACAAAGACTTTGACCAGCTAATCGATAACCAGTGACTCCGCGTCTTACAAAAAGTTAGTCCCGCCCGCGTCTATTCTAAGCGGTCCGTTTCGTTCCATGGTTACGTTACGTATAATTTCGAACGTCCATTTCCCCAATGTCCCTATTTACTTTGCTCTCAAACATAATCATGTTTACATAGAAGTCTTTGAAGGTGATATCATGATATTTTTCTGTGCCAGAGTCAGCCTGGTGAGGTACCACTCCTTTACCTATTTCTGCCGCAAAGCAGCAATGCAATGTGTTCCGGTTTGAAGGGTAAAGAGCCAAAGGGTAGTCAAAGGTTAGTCAAGGGTAGCCAAAGAGTCAAGATTTAGCAGCTTATCGAAAACTCTCTCTATAAAGTGAGATTTGGATGGTAACTACTGCTGTACTACTGCTGTTTGCTGTTTTGCTCTCCTAAACTCTCCTTATACAATAAAAATAGTTAGCAGTAGTATTTGAATGTTCCAACGGCCTTGGTTATTATTAATACCTTCACAACGACGTATACAAACCGTTGTTATCGCTGTGACGACGCGGTTACGTGCATGAAATGGGCAGAAAGAAATCGCCATGCCATACGTGTGTGCGTATGTGATAAGACCCTGTCACGAAGATAAGGAAATAAGCGTAATTTATGCACTAGCACTACTCAAAAAAATACGAATATATTTGCTTTTCATCTGGGTTGCTGTTAGTTATACAGTGAGAGCGTCGGTGGCACAGTGGCTAGGGCATGCGGGAGGTCCGGGTTCGAAACCGTGTAGTGCCATATACCAATGTGTTTTTGGTATTTTTCGAAGACTTACTTACATTTACCGACTGCTCTAACGGTGAAAGAAAACATCGCGAGGAAACCTGCACACTGAGATGACCAGTGTGTAAAATGGGGTAGGCACAAAAGATCCTCAAGGGTGTAAGTGCCGCTGGGTTCTTCCCGGCCCCCTATTATAAGATAAGATAAATCAAGATACGTATACAGTGTCTTTCTTAGATTGCTTTATTCGATGTCCATCATTTGGGTAACCTTTTCTATAAAGAAAGAAAGAAAGAAGAAATAAATAGATTTATTCTGGTATGCACACTTAACATTTACAAACTAATAATAAAGCACAATCCTTCTATGTTTCTGGAAGGCGGAGAAGACAGGGATGGGCTACCTTTTTATTTTTAACGTCTATAAATGGAAGTTAAAAGGGCGCCACCATAGCTTTAATTCAACTCGTAGGGAAATAACTACACTAAATTTTTTTTCAGCGAATTTGACCGAAAGCTTTTATGTGCTTTTAAATAATTGAAATACCTTGGGTACAATTATTGTTCATATTCATGAATTCCAATTGACTGGCGAATATTTACATTACTTAATTTAGTTTATTTTATCTATTTATGTTTACCAACTACTTACGCGATTTCCAAATTGCAAATTTATGGGTAGTTTTCCGTTAGGTATGTTTTCCTAGCTTATTTTGTATGAAATGTAAACTAAATCCGAACTGATGCATATTGGATGATACATTGTAGGCATCGTTCGCGTTCGCTCTCTACAAATATGTCTTCTTCTTAGTCGTATTCCTCATCTATGAGGGTCGTGATCGTTCTATGGAAATAACCACATAGAACGACTTTCTTGGTAGATTTAATGGTCAAGAAAGTCGTTAAATGTTCTCCGAGGCATGGAGCAACTCAAATGTGCCTCTAGCTGCGGCATCTTGGATCTCACCGCGTCCAACGTTGCTTAACTTGCACCACAGAGCAAAAACCCCAAATAGAGTCTATGGGGTAAACTCTGAAATCGCGAAAAAAAACAGCTGTTCCATACAAAAGCTCAATACCTACGCTCAATACTGAATTTCAGGAGCTCATAGACTAGTTGCAAGCACAGTCCAAAAGTGATCGTGCAGGTTAAGCAACGTTAGGCGCAGTCAGTACCAGGATGGGTGAACGGTAGTGGCATATGTCATCTGAGCTCCTTCGTGCCTCGTAGAGCACGTTAAGCAGTCGGTTCCGGTTGTTGTCGTTTGACAGCAGTCGTTAAGCCACTTCAGAGGCTTACGGGCGGCCTGAACAATAGGTTGGCCACTAACCATACGATAAGCAAGCAATACTGAAATTATATGAAATAGTAAATATTTTTTCGCGATTCAGAGTTGGCCCCAAAGTAAAAGTTCTTCAGTTATGTGTAGGAACGCGCTATGAGAGGACATGGAATGACGTAACGTCAGTTGTATGAAAGGGAAAAGGGAAGATCTTCCACCAGGCGGGGTGTTGTGCCTGGTGACCAGATGTGCTGGTCCAACTGTGGATGTTTGGAACTCGTATATATACGAAGTCTTAGGAAAATTTCGATAGCGTGTTCTACGCCGATGTGAGTAGGTACTGTATCCTAGTGGCGCGCGTCGTGCGTCGCCACAATGGATACTGAGCATCACCCCCTTTTCGGCTCAGAAACGCTGAAATCGCTGAAAACAAAATATACGTTTTACAATGTCTACAGCCGTGATCATGAGTATATACCTATACGAGAGTACAACACTGTTGAAATCGGTCAGGTGAATATCAATAAGGTATCGTTCAATAATGCATCAACGACGAATGTGAATTATGATAATAAAATCTATCAGTTTGCAATGGGGACACGAATCATTTAAATACCTCTATTTTCACATGAATTCGAAAGATTTGCAGAGATTTGAGATATTTAATGACAGATGCTGTAGACAATCTTTTCATAAGAAATTCCTCTCACGCTCTTCTTTATTAAATATATAAAGAACCTATCTATAGCGAGGTTGAAAACATCAGCTGCCTTTGGGACTTCAGCCAGTATCTATATAGTCACAACACAAGAGTACTATAATAATTCAGTAGTTTCCAAGTAACAAATATTAAATGCATTTCTTAAAAATTAATAAATAGACATAAATTGATGGTGAAATGTGAAAACAGAATTAAAATTCGTTGGATAATAAAATAGTTTTACATGCAGTCAAAAATCAGTCAATAGAAAGAAACGGCAATATTACATCACGATGTCACTGTGTAATAGCGCCATATACAAGCATAGAAGCAGTTGATTGATGGATTTATTTTGTCAAATACCGAAATACATACCGTGAACAAAATATCAGAAATCATCGTATAAAGAAACAAACACATCAGACTATAAGTACCATTTAGTAGGTACTTTGTCGCTCTAATTTATTTGACACATTCATACCAATATCAAGGAATCATAACAAAAACTTATTGCGACAGGGTTGCACAGAGTATACCTCGATGTGTCTTCCACTGTGCCCATATTCCACTGGACCTCTTTGTTGTTACCTGTCACATAGTAATGTACAGTCCCAGAAAGTATGGATCAAACGAAACAGGGTGCTGCCCGAGGTATAACACCATATATGGTTATCCGATTATTCACGAAAAAAAGTTTTTTCAATTTTTGGAACCTTATCAAAAATGGCCTAGTGAACACACATAAAAATTTATTAAAAAAAACTGGCACATATTTGGCAGATTTTCTTTTTGTTTTATGCTCGTCAGTGATCTGCCATTCTTCTGTAAGCATTTCAAAAAAATCATAAAGGTAAAAACCTTTGTGTGAATTAAAACAAATAGTATAAATCATGTAACACCGTTCATCACTCGTCATTAAATGAATAAATCGAGAAAATTGAGAAAAATATATATAATTTACGTATCTTTTTGAGATCTTATCCTATCCAAATTAAGTTAAAAATATACCTTTCGGTGTTGTTAAAAACAGTTATTATGGAGCTAATTATAAGGAGCTAAAAATATCATGCATTTTTTCTTATTTTCACTTTCCTGTAAAATGGATCATTTGAGTTATACCCTTTTTTACTGGAGGTACTGAAATGTTATCAAGTTTTGGAAAAATTGTTAACAATTGGACAAAAATAAAATAAAATAATTTATTTAATAATAATAAATAGGTAGTTTGCCAGATGATGTGAGAAACATTTACCTTAATAGAATTAACTATAAGAAAACATTAAAAGCACATTATATAGAACATGATACTAGATTTATATTATGGTTACTTTAATTGTATTGTGAGATGTAATAGTTTAACTACTATATATACAATAGTTTAACTACTATAATGGCGAACTCCCTATCGGCATACAAACCTTTCAAGGTTTTGCCAATGGGATACAGTATGTACCTACCTACTTTCTACTAATAAACAATAAATTAAAAAAAATTAATAAAGTTATTCATTCGCAGAAATAATGATAATAAATTAAAAAATAAAAGTGATTGAATTTAGTCTCATATCTCATCAAACAGTGATCGGAGTTCGTTTAATCCATACTTTCTGGGACATCCTGATATAGTGCTGTAATACCTCCTAGCGATGAGCTTATAGACTCCTACATCTTTTGTGTAGTTTCCTATAGATTATTAAAATATACCAATAAGTTAAGTGGCTCGTTTGCCTGTCTGAGCCTATTATAGCCTATTTATAACAAATATTAAAATGTTACCTTGGTATCCAGTTATGAGATTTGCCTACTTTATAACTTTTTATAAGTCGAGCTGATGTCTGCCAACCTACGCCTTATCAAAACTACCCTAACTCCCACTTCTGCGTTCTACGAATGCAAGGAAGACTGAAGTACTACCTACCTAGACAGAGACATACTGATTTTACCCGTTAGCCGAATCCCCTTCTAAGATCTCTCGGACTGTAGGTATATTACCTATATGTATATTATATAATAACCACATTTTCAATGTATAGTTATTTTATGTATGTGCGGATCCAAATGCGAGCGAGCGTGTATTAATTTGCGATAAGTCCACGAACATTGCACGTGTGTCGCTAAAGACGAAATGCAATTGGATGACGTCATACGTAATTCAAACACGGAGTGCATCGTAACTCTTATGCTATAGAAGTTTGTGACGTATGTGTATCAGAGTTTCTGTACTACTTACTTACCTACGTAAATAAGGACTGAAATGAATTTGATTTACTTATGCGTACCTATTTATTTATTTTCTGTTTTATAATTTTCGGCAAATACTATATTCTAATAGTTCTAATAGTTCACACAATACTGAGTACTGTTTAATATTCTGTACCAATACAGGCAGGCTAGCAGGCCAGTTTTGAAGTTCCTAAATAATAATAACATTCATGAGATTTGATAACAAAAGTGGTTCAAAACTGACAACTTTGACGAACGCTTATGTACATCGTTAGCTCTCTAGAACACATATATTTTATAATTCGTAATCTACTTAATGAGCTCTAAACAATGACACAGAGTAGGTACTACGAGTATACGCATAGGTACAATGGTAAACCTGTCTAAAATATGATTCTGCAAAATGTTATTGTCGATATTCGGATTACATGATATATGTATCTTGTCCCGTTTACGAGTTAGAAACACGTCACAGACGGACGAACTGACGGATAATGGGAGACATAGCGTTCCGTTTACCCCTTCGGGGTACGGATCCCTAAAAATGTGTGAGAATTAGATGTTCTTTTCCATCATAATCTTTCTTTTCCATGTTCTAAGTGGAGTAAGTGGACCACCGGAATCAGATAGCCTTGGGTCACCTCTCCGTTTGTTGTCAGAGAGTGCCAATGTATTTTTTACTACGTACAGTCGACCAATAGCTAAAGTATACGATTAAATCTCAACCTTATGCTTGCGTAATAATTTCAGGTTCTCAAATTTTGACATTTTGGGTTTGGTTGACCTGTGGTCGACTGTACGTATAGTCATCGTTTCATATTGTTACCTGAGTTTCTTTTGATGGGTGCAACTTTACAACATCTAATGTGCTCCTTATGTTTACGCACTTTATCATGATAATATGGTCATTCCACTAGTGTAAGGGGTACTAGATATTTGTATTTTATTTTATTATATTAATCATAAAACAATACGACAAGTGAAAATACCAAAAATAGTTTTGTAGACCTGAAAGAGATGCAAACAGTTACTTTAGTAGTAGAGTAGATTTTAACATGAGAACTGAACTGAGTGCGTTGCAAACAATACTTTTCTAAGACCATGACAAATATAATCAGAAAATACAAACCATTACGGAGAGTTCAACAGACGCCATTTCAGCTTGACAGGTAACTATGGAAACCGTATACATGTTTGACGTATTGTCGATATTGCACTCAGGCGCGCGTTCGAGTTTTTTTTTGCTATAGTACCAAGTAGTTGGCCAGTGAAATGAAGTGCATTTAATATGAACGAGTTCTTGTATGCAGTGCTATACAACAAAGAAAAATTTACATTATACAATTGAAAACTGTTATTTAATATTTCATTAAAACACTATTTTCACACGATCATGACCAATGAACCTCTTTATGTGATTGATTGTGGTTTCTTATTGAACAAATTACGAAATGGGATTAGAAAAACATACTTACATAATAATATTTACCTACTTAAGTAAATTAAAGGTCCAAGCTCCATGTTTGAATAAACTTGTCCAATTAACCTTCGTAATTCAGTTTTAGAAAATCGAAGGTGATGAGCTTCGCTAGCAACTTGCAATATTTTACCTAAGTATCTAAATATGTGGTTCCATCTGTGAGTACTAAATTTAATATAATTGCTTCAAATGCCATCTGTTATCAAACTTATGTACTACTGAGGTTTTATAATATGCACAAATAGAAAATATAATATAATATAACACTAAAATAATACTAATCTAAATATAGGTACGAAGAATAGTTTTAGTCGTAAGTTTTATACACTATTATTAGAATCGCTGATTTCATTAGGCTGATTAGATGATACTGTTGCCTTGTTTAAAAAAAAACAACCCGTCATTCGAATGGATGGATGACGTTGCTTTCAGTGTGGTGATTCTATCTTGTTAATTTCGAAAACTGTTGTAATGCCCTAAATAAATATTAAATATAATTGCATAAAAACGTACCTATATGGCTTATTCTTTACTCGTGTATGTTACCGGCCAAACCCGATTCCCGGACGAACTGGTTTTGCCTACCCGAAACTAATTCTAATTTTTGTTTATAAAGCAATTAGCCATGCTAGGCATACTCAAATAAATTAAAAAAAGGGTGAAAAAAATTCCGCGAGCGGCTTTTGAACCTGCGACCTTGCCTTTCAAACTAATTCTTCCTATATGCGATAAGATTAACCGTATAGCTTAGGCCGAACTAGGTCGTCATCAACCAGTTTAGCCTAGGCCAAACTAGTGGAACCTAGTACGAATACGAACTTTCCAGGACTAACTAGTATGGCTTAAAATAAAGACACGGCTATACCCAACTTCTTAGCTGTTAGTGTTGTTATGAAATATATAAATAAACAATAAACAAAGGCAGTACCACTAATCGTGGTCTATAGAATATTCCAGCTTTTGGTTCGGCAGAACCAAATTCATAATTTCCTTTATCATTACCCTAAAAAAATTACTAATCTTATGCGAAGGCCTTCTCAGACACAGGGATCATGGGCGTTACGTCCAATTCCCCGAATGTCCAGTTCCCTGAACGTCCAATTCCCCGAAAGTCCAGTCTTCCATTTCCCGGAACGTCCAGTTCCCCGATATCCAATTCCCTGATCAATTAGATTTTTAAGTCCAATGAAAAGTGACAAATGTCAAATCCAGACACAGGTCGCCTAGTTTGGATGCTAAAGGTCTTCATTTTATTGACCCTTGTCGACATGTCAATTATTAATTTTTTTAATTTATTTACAGTAAGGTAGTGTGTTTTATCTTTAGTTAGTTGTACAACACACACATCAGACATTTTTGTTACTTTGTCACTATAACTTATTTGATACAGTAATGGAATTGTTAAGAAATCATAATAAAACTTATTGCGATAGCGACAGGTTTCCACAGAA
This sequence comes from Hofmannophila pseudospretella, assembly GCA_947369225.1. Classification (NCBI taxonomy): domain Eukaryota; kingdom Metazoa; phylum Arthropoda; class Insecta; order Lepidoptera; family Oecophoridae; genus Hofmannophila; species Hofmannophila pseudospretella. Next base: position 5,864,082 of record OX376324.1, read on the forward strand.
TATACGAGTAGCTAGTGGAAGATATCTCCGTGTACCTAAAAATCCTCCGTGATAACTGAACGTTATATAAGACAGTGAAATGGGAGTAAAATACTGCAGATGATGTGAATTCGGCAACCTAACCTCCAATTGCACTTGGAATGCAAGACACAAGGCAATCCTGATGCATACGACTCTCCCATAATCTCGACGTTGGTAAACTGTTTTTTTTTAAACAGACGCCAAAACGTTCTGAGTGATTTTCAAGATTCTAACACGGTCATTGGCCAAATTGCAGTGTGTACACTAGCAGGGACCATAATTAAAGAAGAAAAAAAGTAGGTACTAAAGGATAGAGATGTGTTGTCCACTGTACCTAACTTGTTCAGTGTGGCACTGTGTCATTCATCGCAGTCATCACATCACATGTCTATTTATGTCCATTAAGATTACGAGTAGTAGGTACAGTAACTTACCTAAAACGTCAAAACTTGAGAATCTGAAATTTATCATATTGCGCAGGCATAAGGTTGAGATTTAATCGAAGGTTTTTGACAGATGGTATACTATAGCTTGTGGCTGACTGTACATATACCGGAGAATGATCGCGAACTTAAGCACAGAATAACTTTAGTCCACTCCAAGCATCAGTAATTCCTTTCAGTTCATATCACAGACCTATAAAGGTTATTTCTGCCAGTCAATAAATTGACATTTTGATATTTTTAATCTCGCTACGTTTAGTAAGTTAAAATAATGAAATACACGTGTATTTCACGTGTATTCTCGTGTATTCATGATATGAATACACGAGAATAAAAATATCAAAATAGGAAAAAATCATATCGGGTTAACTGGGATCAGAGCTTGTCTTAGGATTAAATAGGCAATTAGGCATTATTACTAGGGTGTTTCACGTTGGCTTACTACACTTGAATGACTAAATTGCTTCTTCTTCTTCGTGTGGTTGCTGGCCAACATATTGCCAGAGTTGTTCAGGCCGCCCGTAGGCCTCTGCTAACGACAGCGGCCGGGACGGGACCGACAGTTTTGCTCTACGAGGCACGGAGGAGCTCAGATAAAAATGGACCACTATCTGACTATCTATCTTGTTACTATCTTTCGGATCATGCTCGCAAACAAATTACTAATCTTCTACAAATACTCGCATTGTACCTAGTATACTGTACCTAGTAAGTAACGTTAAATATAAGTTTTATGTCCAAACTGTAGGTAAATGTATTTATGTAGATTTGTTATTTTACCACCAAAATAACGCTTATCTGTTAGATTAGAAGTGTGTTATTTGCCGAAATATTATCATTTGGCTTGGCCTAATACGATAAGAAATCACTATTACTTACTTGTAACGTAATAAACTAATAAGTATCCATTTGGTTACATAAATGATAACAAATGATTTATGCGGAAATCGATTGTAAACCTGCCATGTCGGCACCACATGGCAGGTTTACAATCGATTTCCGCATAAAATAATAGCACCACCCCAACTCTTCCCGTGGGTGTCGTACGAGGCGACTAGGGGCCTTTGTGGATACTACTTGACATCTAGTAGACAGCCATAAGCTGATCACTGGCCACCTATCACGTTTGTCCACCAAATCTTTACGGTAAAAAGTGGGAACTACCAGTGATGAAGGTGGTTCCTCTGTCTACCCCCTCGGGGATAATGGAAGTGAGAGATATGCTATGCTATTATTGTAAACCTCGATTTTTCCGTGGAAGAGTAATGCATAGTTAGACGCTGTGTGTACCCTCAATATGCAATTTAACACCTAAAGTACAAAAACGATTGCATAGAAATTATGAACAATTAGACTGGGACTACATGCACCGGTTCCAGTGCCTATTCGGTTTGCTGCAGCCAATCACAAGCGTTCCGTGGAATTCCGCACTGTCCCTACTAGTCAGGCCTCGTGATTGTCTGCAGCGAACGAAACCGGCGCGGGCACTGGAACCGTCGCATGTATTCCTAGACTTAAGTCTACAGTTCAAAATTCGGAATACGCGTCCGTGCCCGATCTGCGCAACGTCTCTTTTTTTTTTTTGGAAAATATTTTATAATGTATTTGGCAATAAATGTGATTCTGATTCTTTCATGTGGCATGCAGCTGAAGGACACCCAGCGCGAGATTTCTTTGCTCTTAGTTTTGCTGCTTCTTTTTTCATGCTTTTAGTGAAACTGATAATCAAAAACCAACTGGCTGCCCTTGACTCAGTGGAGAAACGCGCTAAGCGCCTTATAGGTGACGAATCGCTGGTGGAAGCTAGACTGCAAAGTCTGGAACATCGGCGCAAGGTTGCCTGTCTATCGGTATTTTATAGGATACATTTCGGAGAGTGCGCATCGGAATTGCACGACCTAATTCCAGCATCTCCATTCCGCCTTCGGACTACCAGGCACGGGGAGGGGTTCCATCCTTAGGTTATTGATATCCCATCTGCTCGTACGAAGCGATTTGCTTCTTCATACATTATGCGAACGGCTAAGGAATGGAACAGCCTGCCGGCGTCTGTATTTCCCGAAACCTACAACCTTGGGATCTTCAAGGCCAGAATGAATGAACTGGGCCCGCATACTCTATCGTCGACCTCATCGTCGCTTACCATCAGGCGAGATCGAGGTCAAATGCGGGTTTAGAAGTAAATAAAAAATAATAAAAAACAGTTCAATATTCGACCGTCTCTTGGTCCGCCTGCATCGCGTCTGCCCGACGTTTCTTGAGTATGGCTTACGCCTAATACCTAATATTTTTCATTTCATTAGAATTTCTGGATTATATTTTTGCGTACACCTTTCATGGCGTCGCAGCAGACAAGGTGGATATGGAGAGACGATCTGGATCCTAATAACTAGTCCGAAGATTAACAGGATATCATGGAGAGGTGGACACATAAAAATACCTAAACTTCCGTTAGTTCCAGTCCCGAATCGTATCTCCAAAACATTACGGACCTGCATCAAATAGTACTTTGTTAACAACGTTATCTGTTGTATTCCATTTTGTATACCTGATATGATAAGATTAGATACATAAATATACTGATGCTTCATTCACGCGGACACTTTTCCAAGGGGCCATACATAATTTCGCATTGGGTTTAGTTCTAGCACAGAGTATTATATAATTGTTCTAGTATTTTCCATTATTATTTCTTCTACATTGATTGATTTTGATAGTTATTTATTGTAACATAATATACATAATAATTAGTAGTACCAGTAACACAGTCATGGTATACTAAAACATAAAGTACCTACAACGTTTACAAGGCTACATACCTTTTAAAACTTATAAATGTACTTACTTACAATGTATACTTACTTTTAATGTATATTTAGATATTTACACACATAAGATTTTACATTTAAAACATAATGTTAAAATATTGTGGACATTTCAGTTAAATGTACATACTTAAATTATTCTACTTTGACACTAAGATCTAAGTATAAAAACTTAGACGGTAAGTACACGGTGAAATCGTAAAGTAATAGTAACCATATAATACACACATGAGCATACATTTGAGCACATATGTTTTTCCGAGTACAGTGTCTTTGAATCCATGATGACTATGGTTACTATGGTATGGACATTAGTGTACAGTAGATTACGGTTAGAGCGTCGGTGACGTCGTGGCTTGGACGTCGGACTCCCATGCGGGAGCTCCGAGTTCGAAACCAGGAAATGTCAGTACAAAGTGTACCAATGAGTTTTTCGGTTTTTTCGAAAGACTTATGTACATTTACCGACTGCTCTGACTGTATATTGAGATAACCAGTGTGTGAAGAGCGGAAGGCAATGGCAAACCACCGCATTAAATCTGCCAAGAGAGTCGTTCTATGTGATTAATTGCTTAGATTTATCACGACCCTCAGCAATGAGGAATGCGACTTAGAATAGAATAGAATAGAAAAACCTTTATTAATAGACCATAATTAAAAAATATAAAAAATATGTACAAAATATGACAAAATGAGTCGGATTATAAAGAAGAAGAAGGTTACCATATTTTTTTAAAGACAAGTTTTTCAACAAGGTGTTATAACACCTAGATCGAAAAAAGCAAATATCGAAACATATGCTTCACTTGTTTGTTCCACAAACTAGATAACCTAGACCTTTCTCTATATAGGTATTTTAGAGTTATCTCGTTCTGTGTTTGTTAGTGATTTTACTAGGTAGGTACAACACAGATTTATCAGCACAATAAATTATAACAAGGTGTAACAAAAATACCTTTTCGGTTCTTGCGGCTCTGTCTTTCAAAATGATCATCGGCCAAGGCTAATTTTCTGGTTTTTGCAACAATGTACTACGCGCGGTGGCGAAGTGGCTACGACACCGGACTCCCAGCTATAACCCCATGGGTTCAAAACCATGCACTGTCAGTACAAAGTTATTCAGATTTTTCGAAGACTTAACGTATAATTATTAATTACCGACTGCTGTGCTTTAACGAAGGAAACATCGTGAGGAAACCTGCACCACAGAATACCCTGCACTATTACGTTTGAACGGAGTTTAAATGTAGGTAGTAGTTATAAAGCGATGAGCGATGTACGAAGAAGAAATTCGTAGATAAAATAAGAAGCGAGTTGAAATTTATTTCTTGTGCCGAGTAAGTACAGTCGTAACTTTCATCTTCAAACTGCACATACCGAGTCACCTGCAAGTGATCTTACGCATATTTTGATACAGCCTGTATGCGTTATGGTCTATACTACAATGTTATAGAATATAAGTTGCATTATCGTTATAATTTTTGGAATAGTTGGTATTGGGTTGGCACTACACTAGTTCTTTTTTCCAGTTTATTGTAGTTCTTGAAAATACAATTCAGTACTTTGGTACTTTAATTGTAATTAATTTTAGAATTTTCAAATATAAATTAAATTGAACTAAATGTCTATGCAAGTATATGCAAAAGAGGCCATATCGATTACCAGTTTCTTTAAAAAATATCTGGGTTTTGATTTTAAAAGTGGGTATTCCAATATTTATTAATATCCGCAGTGTCTAATTTCTAATCGAGTCTTTTACCGTGTCAACGTGTTGCATGTAGTCAAGTTTTTACTTCATTCATCAATTTATTCGTATTTATACGAACTATTTGCATAAACACAGGTGTGATAGTGTAATAAAACTGTTATACTATTCGCAATGGACATCGCGTCGATTCTCAAGGCTGATACGCGAGAAACCTTCAGAGAAATACTGCCATTTGTTTCACCTTCAAACGTAAGTGAATTATCATTTTATTAGCTAACAACGTATTGTTAATTAACTGTAGGTATAGTTGAGTATAATATACTACGTTATCATGTTTGATGTTCATGGTAAGAAGCATAGCACTGATGCTTTGAAGCTAGACTGAATTCTAATTAGTGAATGATTTAGTTGGTTAATACGAGTAGTACAGGCTCTAAATTCTGTTTACAGGCTGTAAATCGGAGACTAATGGGCTTATTTATTGTACTTGACTGAATTCAGTATACGATTTAGTCGACGAGTTTTGTTTATATGGTTTAAAACTACATGCACCGGTACCAACGCCGGTTCGGTTCGTTCCCCCCACGAAGTCAGCGCCTCGTGATTGATTGGCGCATGTAGTCCCAGAGTAAATCACAGACTGACCGAACTGAATGCTAAATAATTTCACTCGACTGAATCAGTCGACTAACTCATTTAGTCAGACAGAATTTAGTGAAGTGTATTAAGCCCTTAACCACATGCATGACTGAATTAAATCAAGTATTGGTACTTATAGGTGTAAACCTTAATTAAGGGAATTCCAATAAGCGTTTAACTCTGTCGCTGTAAGTTCTAAATGTGATTATTATGGTAAGGGATTCAATTCCGGTTCCATTCTTAATCCGTATTAATACTACCTGAAGTACTTACACGTACTTTGTTATTCAGGCTGTGTGATAATGTTTTTCTTCATTACTTCATCAGCGTTGTCATTACCCACATTATAAGGACTATTTGATTAGATATTTTTTAATGACAGTTCCAACTAGTTCTAGGTACTATAAACGTGTATTATTGTTTCAGACTGAGTCAACCAATTTGGAGTATCTTCCTAAACAGAATACTGTGATAAAAAAAGGTGAGTTGATTAACAGACTGACCATCCATCAACTCTTTTTGTTACGAAAAGCACTCAATTCATTTTAAAATTGGATATGAATGTTTTAACCATGGGTCCACAGATCATGGCCCAATTTTGAATAGGTATTGTAAGGTCTAATAAATAAACTGATGAAATAAGTTGTTCATATTAGGTCTTTACGTATGACATTGCCGATTTGTACAAAAACGTTTGATACAATTTTTTTTTTTACACATAGTTTAAATTTCTTATTCTGTGGTAAAAGTCTGCTGGACGGGAGGCAACAACCTCTTCAAAGGCATTTTATACTGCCTCTTGAGTACTCGTATTGAATTTTTTTCCGCCCAAGAAGTTGTCCAAATTCTGGAAAAGTTGGAGTCAGTTGGCGTAAGGTCTGGGTACGATGGATGGTGGAGAGGTTCCAGCCGCAGCTCTTGCAGCTTGGAGACCGTCTGCCGCGCAGTGTGGACTCGCAGTAGCAGCGGGGACGAACGGCTGCGCGTGTCGCCCGGCGACTTGTGGCAACATGTCGGCGGCATGTCGGCGACTTGCGTACACGCTCAGTTGCCCGCCGACACTCGAGCTATAGTGACGTGCTAGTATTTTTTTGCAATATGGAATGGGACGAAGAAAACACTCTTAAGTTAATAAATTTATACCATACAAAGGAATTATTATGGAATCCTAAACACGCTGATCACAAAAGTCGACCTAAATGTTTTGACGCATTAAATTACTTAGACTTATGTCGGAGGTTCGGCGGGTTTGGTCTGTAGACTCCTTAACATTGCGGAAACATGAAAATGAATATATTTACTGAATATTTTTTTATTTTTTTTTCTCACATCCATCAACTCTTTTTGTTACGAAAAGCACTCAATTCATTTTAAAATTGGATATGAATGTTTTAACCATGGGTCCACAGATCATGGCCCAATTTTGAATAGGTATTGTAAGGTCTAATAAATAAACTGATGAAATAAGTTGTTCATATTAGGTCTTTACGTATGACATTGCCGATTTGTACAAAAACGTTTGATACAATTTTTTTTTTTACACATAGTTTAAATTTCTTATTCTGTGGTAAAAGTCTGCTGGACGGGAGGCAACAACCTCTTCAAAGGCATTTTATACTGCCTCTTGAGTACTCGTATTGAATTTTTTTCCGCCCAAGAAGTTGTCCAAATTCTGGAAAAGTTGGAGTCAGTTGGCGTAAGGTCTGGGTACGATGGATGGTGGAGAGGTTCCAGCCGCAGCTCTTGCAGCTTGGAGACCGTCTGCCGCGCAGTGTGGACTCGCAGTAGCAGCGGGGACGAACGATTGACCAAAGCTGACTGGCCAGATGCGAGCTTCTCCATCACTGTTTGTAGTTCTTCACAGTACACATCTGCAGTAACTGTTGCGCTATATGGTAGGAAGCTGTGATGAATAACACCGGCACTGGACCACCAGACAGTAACCATCACTCATTCTTCTGTTCAAAATTTTCGGAACGAAAGCGTTCAAACCAAAAACGGACCGTGCGTTCGTTCGTGGTGTTCATTCCGAACACCACGAACTTCACTCCTGCCGCATTGTTAGCGCGACGGAACGGAACTAGTGATCAAATATTACTCGTAATGTCCGTGATGACGAAAACCATTGAAATGTAATTAAATCAAAACACTAATCGACAAACAAATAACTGAAATTGAAAACAGAATTTCATGGCATTAAAACAAAATTCATTTGAAATTAGAATTCTCAGCTAAACCATAGATAAATAAATTCGAAACAGCCGGTACGGCAACTTCATAGGTAAAGACCTATTATTTTAATCTCTGTGCAAGTTAAAAAAAATATGTAAAATACTTATTGAAATAACCATCATTATCATTTAATTATGTCAATGATAATAACTCTAATATTATCTCATTTAGGTAGGTACTTATTAGCAGAACAGATTTGTTCATTCATTATTTTTATTTTTATTCATTGTCAAAAGTTCACTTCGTTTGTTATTCGTGTAAAGATACAGTTAGATTACGTCAGGATTGAGGTTTGAATTGATTGACGTGTTTACATCTAGAACACATTTCAATACTGGGACTGGGTGACACTTCAGAAATCTTGATGGAAATGTTACAAGGCGGTACAAAAAGTTTAAACCACAGAAAGCGCCCTCTCCTCTAGAACAATGACGTGAGCAATGACAGCGAGCCACGGAGTTGACCCATAGGTCAGTTACTTTCACACATTTGACATTTACATTTTCAGTGCACGACTAATGTATGGGAAAAAGCTCAAATCGCATGCGCGTATTGGCAGACGGGATTTTCCTTATAAAACTTCTCTAGCGAGCAATCAAAATCTTTGGTTAGAACAAATCCGACTGGAATGATTTTACCAAAGAAATTTGGGTTTTATTGTGAATTTGATTCTAACTGACATAATGGTTACGTTCCCTCAAAAACTCGTTAAGGAGTCTACACACCGAACCCGCCGACCCGCCGACACACAGCCTTAGTTGTCGTGTGGAGGCTTGGTGTCGGCTTTATTTCAAAAGAATCATGTCGGTGACTTGCGGCTGCGCGTGTCGCCCGGCGACTTGTGGCAACATGTCGGCGGCATGTCGGCGACTTGCGTACACGCTCAGTTGCCCGCCGACACTCGAGCTATAGTGACGTGCTAGTATTTTTTTGCAATATGGAATGGGACGAAGAAAACACTCTTAAGTTAATAAATTTATACCATACAAAGGAATTATTATGGAATCCTAAACACGCTGATCACAAAAGTCGACCTAAATGTTTTGACGCATTAAATTACTTAGACTTATGTCGGAGGTTCGGCGGGTTTGGTCTGTAGACTCCTTAACATTGCGGAAACATGAAAATGAATATATTTACTGAATATTTTTTTATTTTTTTTTCTCACATGTAATACAAATAAAGTAAAGTATCGCGCGAATATCATATGTGCTAAGAGCCACATTGTCGTACCTCGTGTATCACAAGTAGTACCACACTTTGGCGCGCATGTTGCAAAATCTACTACTTTTTGTTCTAATTTTCAATTACAGTACACCAATAATATTTTTTCACAGACGCACTGCAGGCTGTTAAGTTGGACCCTGCCGTGATGGAGGCGCAGATTACCGTCGACACCAGCCACAAGAGTGACTCTAAAGATCACAATGAGCAACATCAGCACGCCAGTACAAAAGGTGAAATGATTTTTTATTCTAGATCCGTTCCCCGAAGGGAAAACGGAGCCCTAAATTGTTGCTGCAAACAGAGGTGGGAAGCCTTTGGCAGGGACAGCAAGGAGAAGAAGAGTTACAAGACCTGAACTACGGAGACATCCTGAGGGTCTGCAAAGGCACTGGAATATGGTATGGAGGAGACCAGCCGGAACATAAGTATCGGCTACCCCGCAGAGGGTGATGACCCGCCTGGGCTATCCCTTCAAAAAGTCATAGTCATTGCTGTTGCCCAATCTATATTCAAAGGTCGATCCTCAAGTTTTCAGATGTTCGAAAAACACTGTGATGTCGGAATCAGATGATGGAATCACTTTAGCTCAAACTCAAACCACCTAACGTTTCTAAGAACCCATCTGAAATCGAAGATAATCCTACCAAGAGTTCAAGGTCTTTAAAAGCAATCTGCCAATTTTGACCTGACATGGTTAGGAACATTCTCGTCAAAATAACCTTTTATGAAAATAAAACCGCATCTAAATCGAATCATCGGTTGTTGAGATACAAATGAATGAAGCCACAGGCAGAGACAGACATACCTATATGCAATATCCCTCTTTTTTAGCAACTGCTGCTAAAAATTACTGCAAGATCTAGAAATAAATATAAAAAGGAGCACCTGTACAAAGGTCTCGCCAATGTTATTCAACAGGCCTTTATTTTTATTTCATTTTTGTTGAATAAAATCCAAAGTAGTTGTGAACTTGTGAAGGGGAAGGGTAACATGAACAATGAACAAGAACGACTCGCACTTGACCAATTTTTTTTATTCACGACGACACGTGTAAGTAAGAAAACAACCAATTTAATACCGTATCGCAACCGCCGACCGCGACCCCGTCGTCGTCGGATCAAAGTTTTTACTCAATGAATGGTTTGTATTCCAGATCATTTGTGCCATTATTCAGGTTATGGCTGATTTATTATGGTCTTATATTCAAGATTTTTTAAAATTATACCTAAATATTATGGCCATATGAATGTGATTATCATTTATCGATACTTTATTGAGTCGTGAGTTCTTTCAATACATTTAGATGAAAATCTTATTAGATGGATATGTACATAAATTTTTAATTGTAGATTTTAAATAAAATACGTAGTAACTAGAATATAAGTAAAGTAATTAATATTATTAAATTTTACAACCAGCTTCTGTGATCTTTTTTAAATCTAAGTAGGTACCTAATTACTTAGGTTTGAGTGGATGGGTTTTATAACTACTCGTACAACTTAGAACAACAACAAGTACTAAATAATGGCAAATAGCCGAATGGTGCGAAGGCCCCGTATTTTATGGTCATACTCATAAACATTATTTATTATTATAATTATGAGGATAATATTGAGGAGCTCGTAGCTCAGTTGCGAGCACGGTCCGAAAGTGATCGTGCAGGTTAAGCGACGTTGGCGCGGTCGGTACACGGATGGGAGACCGCTAGTGACATATCTGAGCTCATCCGTGCCTCGGAAAGCAAGTTAAGCAGTCGGTCCCGATTGTTGTCGTGCGACAGCAGTCGTTAAGCCATGTCAGATGCCTACGGGCGGCCTGAACAACTCTGACAAATAGGTTGGCCACTAACCATACGATAAGCAAGCAAGCATTATTATAATTATGATCTTTCACTTCATAATATAAAGGATCACGACCACAATTGATAACATCATTGATATCTTGTTAAAAACCTCGATCTTTATTTTTCTCTGCATATGATCGACCTTGACCATGAATATAAAAACCCTCGCTTTATTGCGGATTTTTTTTGTCTTTTTTTTTAGAAGAGAACCGCAAAATATTGTTACAGAAACTCCAAAAAGTCGCTTCAGTTACGAGGACATGTTGTCGATGCAGTCAGCAGCACTGATGTCGCTGACGCCTCAGCAGTACCATCTGCTCATGAAGTTTGCTGATACCCTGCGAAAGCAGCGGGTCGCCAACCAAATTAACTTGGCAAGTATCTCTCACAATTATTCTTTTGCTGTCTTCTTAGACCATATTTGCTTAGCGAAATCTAGTGTGAGATTGCTAATTTCATAAAGGGAAAACCAAATTTGTTCAGGGTACTTTCTTGAAACATGATGATATACGATAGGATAAGAGTAAAATAATAATGTAATATAATGAATGACATACTTATATAATAATGTAATGAACGACATAATGTATAATTTTGACATTTACAAAATGACAATTAATTTTGTCATTTTTTTGTATATTTTGTTACATATTTTTTATTAATTTTTATTTTATATTAAATTAATTATGAGATAACAAATATTAATTAAGGATTACTTAAATATTTGTACGCTAAAAATAGCAGATTTTTGCACGGCCCTAAATTGTAATATGTAACACCAAATTTATAACCAAAAATCAGACAAATATATGTATTTCATTTCATTTCAACAATAAAACTCGGTCATAATTATAGTTCATTTGAAATTAGTAAAAGCACCAATAGTTTTGTAGGCAATAGTTCATTATACAGCAGATAGGTACGTAGTAAGTACTACTGTTATTTATTCTATAGTTACAGTTAGACAAACCTTTCGTTACATTATGTATAAAGAAACGAAACATTTTTCTCAGTAATAACTCACATTTTTTTCTCCAATATTTTCTCTCACGTTTTATAGATTGCCAATAGTATGGGACGACATTGACATAATACCTACATTCGTGTAATCCAGCAGTATACTTACCTATCGCTTACATACTTACCAGCAGTTATTGTCCCGAAAAGATGAAACGAGATTCAAGCCTACATTTGCAAACACAAACACAAAACACAAACAAACACATTCATACATCACAACACGCACGCACTGTTGCTTTCTTCGTCCGTGCAGTCGCCGAGGGGCCAGCTGAAAATCAGCTCTGTGGCTTGCCTCAGCATTATGCTGAGCTGGTGTACCCTTTTTTGGCACTGTACCACACCAGATGTTCTGTGCTGCATGTATTAAAGTTTGTATACTTCTGTATTCTGGTGTTTACAGCGCTAAATAAACGTTTTCAATTTCAATTTTTTTCATTTGTATTTGTTTTGAGTTCCCGTTAAACCGCGATATTTCAGCAAAATTTCATGCTTACTAGCGCCTACTAAATATTAATCTCATGAAAAACTAAATTTCCATCAGGAGTGCGCATTCTGCAAGAACAACGGGGAGCCAACGGCTTGGTACACCTCGCACGCGCTGAGGTCTTGGCGCGGCGGACGCGTGCTGTGCCCCGTGCTGCGAGCCTATCGCTGTCGCCGCTGCGGTGCTACCGGGGATCACGCTCACACCATCAAGTACTGTCCCAAGAACAGTGAATCTGGTAAGTAATACCGTTAGGCTCGGACTACACGACGACGGTTCCAGTATCGGTCGGGTCCATGGAACCGGTGCTTCATATAAACTCAAACAAAAATACGCTGTCGACTACACGTACAACGGTTCCACTTGGAACCGGCCAGCGCGGTTCCTGAACCGAGTGGGTGGTGCTTGAGCGCAACGCATGAGTTTGAATGAAGAAGAAGAAAAACACGTTATTGCCACAAAAAAATAAAAAAAAACATATTTAGTTCACTCCATAATACAATAGTATTTACTATTGCCAATAGGCAATAGGCACCTGGCTCAGCTAATGCTTGAGTGAATAAACTAAAATAGTGCGTGTAAACACACAGCGCTGATTTTCAGCCAGTCCTTATACAAAGTTAACCAAATAACAACTGCGACAATCTAAATCAGTCGCAGTAAGTCGAATGCAGTCGACTACACGGCCGGTAGCGGTTCCTGAACCGAACCGTCGCGTCGCTGGAACCATCGTTGTGTAGTCCCAGCCTTATAGCGTATATACGTAACAACAGTTTGGTCGCACGCGTTGAAGTCCTGAATTTAAAAGATATTAGACCACACGTTAAGAGTTAGGTACTGAGAAAGTGCTTCGCTCCCAGAAAATGGGCGCTGTTGACTGAATATTTTCCTTCAGGCTGACCAGGATCGAATAAACTTATTTACGGACTTAAGTAGACTACATGACATACTCGTCATAAGAAAAAGTGAATTTTAGTGTTTCTTTTTTTTAGCCAGACTAATTTTTTATTTCCAGTTCCAAGATAACTGTGCCTCACTTTATACGTATGTGTGCAAAGATTTGACTGCTTACATAAATGTTTTGTGACGTTGTAGTAAATCAACTGTTACTTCTTTTCAGATATCTGGAGCCGTACCAGCTGGCCTTGACGACCCATTTAGTAACATTTTACTAATAAAATATTTATCATTAGAAACAACTTTCCTTCATCCGTTTGCGGCTGCAAGCAAACACTGAATAAATTATGATTTCTAAAATTAACGGCCCATAACGTCTTAAGTTTTCCCCAAAAAATGAGCTTGTATATAGTATTAGACGGTTTTGCCGAAAATACTTAATCAAGTAATGCGATAGAATAAAACTAAAAAAGGTATTAGGAGGAGAACGTGCTACTAAGAACACAATTGAGAGCAAATTGGACTAATTTCATTATGCCTACTCAAAACATGCCCAAAATAACGTCTCTGAAATTAGAACTGTGGCATGCGTAAGCCGAATCAATGACTTACACGCAATTCATATTGATTTTACCTAGGTACGTATTATTATTATTATTATTAATCCGACATAGCTCGTGTTGCGAGAAATGACCTTAATGTTAAGGCTGCCATAAATCTCGTGTTATCTCTATCTAGAGCTATGGCGAAGAAAGAGCGTCGCACACACAGTGGCACAGTGGCTAGGGCACCGGACTCCCATGCGAGAAGTCCGCGTGCCGTGTACTAATGGGTTTTTCGTATTTTTCGAAGACTTACGTGCATTTATCGACTGCTCTAACGGTGAAGGAAAACATTGTGAGGAAACCTGCACACTGAGATGACCAGTGTGTAAAATGGGGTAGGCACAAAAGATCCTCAAGGGTCGAAGTGCCGCTGGGTCGAACTTATTCCCGGCCCCCTATCATAACATAAGGTAAGATATGGCGTAGAAAGGGGATAGCGTGTATTTTAAATGACGTTTCGTGGAACTGACCGTGAGCGAGTTATAAGTACGTCTAATACATGTAACATAACAGGAAAAAGAAATTGTTTGAGATTATCTTAAAAACCTCTGGACCGATTCTAAAAATCATTTCACTAGTGGAGCTGCTTATTTGTAATTTATGTATGAAATTGTATGAAACTTTTATGTAATTTCCCTTTTTCATCGTATTTTCTTAATCGGTTATTTTATTATGGTAGCTATTTCCTGTTTTTTTCACAATGCGCACAATAATCAGCTACGTTGCTTCGCTATGGCATGTAGTACAGGGTGGACCAAAAGTCCGTTAATATTTGAATAGGTCGCTGCGTCGGCGCGGGCGGGGTATTGGCGCGGGGGGTGTTACTACAAGCGAGAGCTACTAATAGGGATTTAGTACCATGGCGTCATTCAGCGGAGCGCAACGCGTATTTTGCGTACGCGAGTACTATCGAAACAACGATTCTACGACCGAAGCTAAACGGAAATTTTGTAATCATTACAATATACGGAACAGAAATCAAGCACCAACAATTCAAACGATTAAAAAATGGGTACAGAAGTTCGAAACAACAGGTTCAACTTTAAGTCAACCACGATCCGGTCGACCTAGGACATCTCGCGATCCAGTAAACATAGAGCGTGTACGAGCGTCTGTTCGAGAACAACCTGGTCTCTCTACTCGAAAGCGGTCTAGTGCTTTAGATGTGCCCAGAACATCTCTAAATCGCATTCTACACAAAGATTTACATTTACATCCTTACAAAATTCAAATTGTACAGGCTTTAAAGCCAAATGACCCTGCTCAGAGACTGCAGTTTGCTAACGAAGTGCTTGAGAGGTTTACGAGCTTCAATAACATCTTTTTCTCAGACGAGGCACACTTCCACCTAAATGGACATGTCAATCGACAAAATTGCAGATACTGGAGTGACACTAACCCGGACTTGAAGCACCAAAAACCTTTACACTCGCCCAAGGTTACTGTATGGGCCGCATTGTCAGCCAGCGGAATCATTGGTCCATATTTTTATGAAGATCAGAGAAACCGCGCCGTCACCGTTAATACAGAGCGATACATTGTGATGCTACAGAATTTTTTTGCTCCAGCATTACAGGACTTCTCAGGCTTTAATCGAAGCTCTTGGTTCCAACAAGATGGGGCAACATGTCACACCTCCAATGACTCTATAGCAGCACTTCGTGAAATTTTTGGCCAAAAAGTCATATCCAAAAGAGGTGACATTCACTGGCCACCCCGCAGCCCGGATTTAACTCCAATGGACTTTTACCTTTGGGGATATCTCAAAAGTAAAGTTTACATCAGCAACCCAGTGTCTATTGAGGAATTAAAAGAAAATATACGCGAGGAAATGCAGAACATTTCACCAACCACTTGTCGGGCGGTCATGCAAAATTTCCGTTCCCGGTTACAGGTGTGCCAGGATGAACAAGGGTCACATTTGAATGATGTTATTTTTAAAAAGTGAAATCCTAATTTGTCTACTTTATTATTAAATAAACAGTTTTTCACTAAAGTAGCATTTGTATTTTTTATAACCATTTTAAATGTTAACGGACTTTTGGTCCACCCTGTATTATAATGTTAATCTATGGAGCTGAGATAGAATTTTTAGAAATTTTGTTCCTGTACCTTTAGATACAGCCTGACTTGACTGTACATTGGAGAATAAATCAAGCTGTGGAACAAGTTAAAGTGACAAAGTAGCAAAGGATCCACTGTACCACAGCTTTATACATCCGATATGGTAGGTAAAAAGGTGTACGCTTCGAGTTTCGTCGGTGTTTTGCTAATATTATACTGATGTCAACTGATTTTAATGCGTATTTTGTAAATCACAGTGGACTAACCAGTTTTGTTGAGTAGGAATGGAATTTAGACATGAATCAAAAAAGATCCTTCATGCTCGCAACGAATTTATGGGACTGTGGGGGTCAAAGATTGGGAGGGGGGTCCACTTACAACCGCGCCTGACTTAGTTCGCCAAAAGTTGGGCGCATGTTTAGGCAGATTTAACAGTCATTGAAATTACCTCCTATACTTTGTTGTAGAATTTCAATAATATGAGACTATGTAAAGATTGTTAATAAATAAATTCAAGTCTTTTAATATTCTGATCTCCTTCATGAAATAAGGAGAACAGATGAGGAGACGGGCAAACGAATGATGGTAAGTGGTCATCTTCCTTCGCCCATAAACTGTATTATTATTTGAGATTTTTCATGAGTTAGTAAATTACAATAATTTAATAGTTCCTGAATTAACCCCTCCCCTATTATATGTAATAGTTATACTGAAACTGTTACTTTTGTTTTTGTTTTATATAGTTATACTTAATATATAGGTATACTGAATATACAAAATTCAGGCGAAAATATTTTTTCTGTTCGAATTCCTGGAACAGGCAGACTAAACAGGGGTGGAGTGGTTTCGTTCCCCGACTCTTCCCCTCTAGGGGAAGGGTTGCTCAAATGAACGCAGACTGAATTACCGACCGTCTGGCTAGGGGAGTCCAGACTGCAGACTGGTCTGTTATGTTAGTATTATTACCTAACAGGTCCGTTGCTAGGGTAAGTTTCTCGTATAGTATATGTATAATACTACATATACTTTCACCTGCGGATTCAGCCGGTTAGACATCATTTTACTACGGAGCCTGGCATACCTACTTTCCGTGATATTTAAAAAAATTACGATGTCTTGGCGATTGATACTAACCCAATAATTCGATCGAGGACATCAATAGAAACATAAAATATATCTTGACAAAAACTCCTAAACTATCTCTGAACCCAGATATTTGGGTTTGAATGTCGCATAAGTCTATAAGATTATTTTTAGGTAGGTTACTGGTCAAATTTCTGGGGTCTGAGATACTTTAGGAGTATTCGTCAAAATATGTTTTGTTTCTATTGCTGTCCTCTAACGAATTATCAACTTCGAGCAAGAATTACCAAATCTATCGCCAAGAAATTGTCATTTTTTTTTCAAAATATCAGAAATTTTCCCATGGTAAAAATTTGCCTATGTTTGACTTTGGTTTCCTACGATATGCGTGTCCAAAACAGAGGCTTGATTAAGTAAGTAGGTAACAGTCAGACATCATTTCGAATTTTATTTATTGTTATAGGAAGGATGCAGGATAGATGAGTTTTAAAATATAGCTCATTGGGAATAATTACAGTATTCAGATTACAATTTAGTTCCACTCCGTGAGAGAGTGTGAATGTCGAATGTCACAATAGTGACGACACGTGTGCCTTTTGAAATTCTTCCCAGAATCACAAAATACTTAGGAAAAATAAGAATTTCAACGAAATGACGGTTTGAATTGAAACCCCTGAAATTCCCCCTCTCTCTACACCTAGGAGGCTGCAAACCAACTGTGTATATCAATGTACCTACTGAAGTATGTATTACTATTACGCAATAGTCTACCGTTACGTAAATATATTTTTTAAACCCTGATCGTAAGAGGGATGTTATAAGTTTGACGCGTATGTCTGTCTGTTCGTCTGTTTATCTGTGGCTTATCTCACTCAACAACGAATGATCCGATTTGAACGCGGTTTTGTAACACAGAATTTTGTCGAGATATCTGATAAAAATGGGACCATATACAATGTCTGGATCGAGAATAGTTAGATGGTTCGAGTTTGAGCTCAAATCTTTAAACCATGGAATCATTCCTACATGTGAAACCTTGAGGACCTGATGATCAGCAAAAATGAGAAGATCTCCACAAAGATAAGTCGGGGGTTTTTAATATTGAGGTATTAATTAAATCCGACCTGTTATAGATGTGAAAACACAACTTCTAGTCAATCTGACTGTATATATGTCATGGACCAAATGATTAAATGGTGGCACTATTTATAATACCCGGGCAGTATAAATAATGACAAGTCGAATTGAGCATTATGACAACCACGCAACGAGCCCCGCGCGCGTTGTTTTGCTCCTCCTCCTTTGTTTATATTTGTGACCCCTTAACGACACTTTGACCAGCCATACTATTGTTACCATTACTACTACCTCATTTTGGGCATTATTCAAACTATCTGGACATTATGAATAATGTCCTATTAATCACTTGGTCCATAACATATATACAGAATTATAACAATAACATGTTGACTTCTGGTGAGAATAATTATATAACTGTGAGGTCATCAACTTATTCAATCATTTCTCATTTGATATTCCTAATTTGAACCCAGTGTGTGTACCTCTCTTTAGATTGATTTTATTCCGTGACTTGAATTTATCTTTTGATTTGTGTTTTTTTGCAGTAAATAATATTTTTATTTACTTTGCTACAAAGTAAGAAAGAATTACACAGTACCTTGTATGCTTCATATCCTATACAATTACCTATAACCCTGACCAGGAATATAAAATCTTTTTGAAGAGGGCGCCATTGGTAGTTTTATAATCTGTGTTATGGAGTAAGCTATGAAAAAATACTAGGTACCATTTAATATCGCAATATGGGGAGGGTTATTTATTACATAATGATTACATACCTACCTACTGATGTCATGATGGAAATGGAACTAGTGGGACTCATCAAAAATACTAATAATCTTTTACTAAAGAATTGCGTAGACAATTACATAATCCACGGCGGAATGATCTTTGATTTCGATGGTTAAAATTTCAATTGTCGTAAGGGACATACCACTGCTATGCCCCTTACGTCAATTGAACCATCGATTTATAAATGCACCTAACCTAGTTAATACATATTTGTCTTATATGAACTAGGTTAGGTGCATTTATAAATCCCCATACGTCAATTGAACCATAATCCCCTTACGTCAATTGAACTATCGATTTATAAATGCACCTAACCTAGTTAATACATATTTGTATTATATGAACTAGGTTAGGTGCATTTATAAATCCCCATACGTCAATTGAACCATAATCCCCTTACGTCAATTGAACCATCGATTTATAAATGCACCTAACCTAGTTCATACAAATATGTATGAACTAGGTTAGGTGCATTTATAAATCGTGTAAATATATACCATCCTATAGTAAAATAGTAGCGTGTTATTGTTATCAGTGTAAATAATTATCACTAATAACACTAAATCACTATTTAATCACACCGTTTATGAGAAAAACAAGACACTTGCGTAAATTAGCAGACTCTCAGCCTGCGATTTTTTTATCATGACTGGGGCGGAAATTAGAAATTAAAAAATAATGAACAATACATTGTCTTTGCTGGGAGCAAAGACAATGTGTACTTATATATTCCTATGTATTTAGAAATTATTAATATTTACTTATATACTAAGTCATATTCGTCATTGATGACGTCGTGATCAAGATCATTCTAATTTCTATGGAATTAACCAAATATAACGACTCTCTTAGCAGATTTAAGGGGTTGGCTTGCCATTGTCGTACCCATTTCACACACTGGCTATCTCAGTGTGCAGGGTTCCTCACGATGTTTTCCTTCACCGTTAGAGCAGTCGGTAAATGTCGAAAAATGTCTGAAAAACTCATTGGTATATGGCATGATTTCAAACCCGGACCTCCTGCATGGGAGTCCGGCGTCCTAGTCACTAGGCCACCGACGCGTTCTTATATTATTTATTACGTATCTATTTATTACGTTAGTAGGTAGTCGTTTTTGCGACAATAATCACTGTAACCTTGAGTTACTCCGTCAACTGTGTACACAAAAACATGCTCATTTTCATCACTTCTGTAATAAAAGGTTGCTAAGTATTTTTAGAAGAACAGATAGGTATTTTGGCAATCAAACTTTATAGTAAGAATTTTATATAATGGGCGATTCGTAGAACAATTATGTAACAATAAATCCGTCAAGACTTTTAACTTCAGTGCGTAAAATTGATTCAACTTTTTTTTTTCAAGTTATTGTCAACATGGGGAGCCGTCAAACGAACGTTTAGTCATATTGTAAGGTCATCGACCCGCGCAGCTACTATAATAGGCGGTACTGGTATGTACTGGCGAGCAGCTTCGAAGCTTGGGGCAGGTCGTGAACGGGAAACCGCACGGCACGGTACCTACGTCGGGTCTTGAACAAAGTACAAAATTACATCAATACTATCAATCACAAGTACACAACACAAATTAAACGAGTTCTTCCTCAAAACTTATCGTTAAAAATAACCCGGAGCTTTGACCGTCCTTTGTTTTTAGAGTGCCTTCCAAAACCAGTTGAAATTATTCACGTTGATAGATGTACACGTTCCATTGCTTGTTTTGAATACAAGTTTGATACATTTTTAGCTGTTAACGCGGTAATGGAAAATGAAAAAACAGTTGTCAACGTGAATTATTTCAACTGGGTTTGGAACGCTCTCTTAACGTGACTACGATTTATAACGCGAGTTTAGCTAAAGATTCGAAAAGTGTCGAAAGTTTTATACAGCGTGCTGTCTGCTCAGCCTAAACGGTCAGATATAAGAGCGGTTGTTGTATATAAATAAGGAGATTGTAAGTAATTCGAGAGCGTCGGTGGCGTCGTGCCTAGGACGTCGAACTCCCATGCGGGAGGTCCGAGTTCGAAACCAGGCAATGCCATGCACCAATGAGTTTTCTGTTTTTTCGAAAGTCTTACGTACATTTACCGACTGCTCTGACGGTGAAGGAAAACATCGTGAGTAAAACCTGTACACTGGGATAACCAGTGTGTGAAATGGTGAAGGCAATGGCAAATCACCCCATTAAATCTGCTACGAGAGTCGTTCTATGTGATTAATTCCTTAGAATGATCACGACCCTCAGGCCTCAGCAATGAGGAATAGACTTGGAAGAAGGTAATTCAAGGTGAGTAATGTTTTGGAAGATCAAGACTTGTAAACATTCTAGATGAGACCATATCATTCCTCCATGGATTTACTAGGGACGTGAACAGTGATTTTGTTCTTGTGCCAATTTGCGTCCCAGACACAGGCACGTCATTTACTGCATCACTGAAAAAAATAATCTTGTTTAGTTTAACAAACTATCTTTATGAAATACGAACATATAAAGCAGCTTAATTGCAAACAACAAAGCCAAATTGAATAAATTTTAGTATAGTTTGTTATTGAAAACAACAAAAGTTATGATATAATGTACTAATCTACTTATTAACTTGTACTACCCCATATTTTAGTATCTATCAAGTAAGTTGTTAGCAGTGATCGGTCAGAATATGGATAAGTATGCCCAATAATCCCGGGATTTCCGGGATTGAATAAATATATTATTTAGATTTTTAACGTTATATTTGTTTTGATACATATTTAAGGCGCTAGTGTAGTGTTTTAACTTCTTCGTAACTTCACAATTTTAAAAAAATCGTAATACGCCGAGTAAGGGCGAGGTTTATAAAAGTAATTTACAACATTTGCTCGATAACTTAAAACGGGATCCCGAAATCATATCCATATTAATATAACCTTTAAGGACATTGACCCGAAAGAGCTCTACCTACTCCGATCACTGGTTATTAGTTTAGACAATAAACGTTAATTCGTTAATAAACGTTACTATGCTTTATAAAAATAAATATTATTACATTGTTAAGAGTGTAACCAAATTGGCTTTATTGTCAATAACCAAGTATGGTTCTATAAATCAAACAATCTCAGTAAAATCAATTTAAAAAAATCAATCAAGTATAATTTGCACATTGTTGGTTAGGATTTTATAATTTGCACATTGTTGGTTAGGATTTTATAATTTGCACATTGTTGGTTAGGATTTTTTCAGTGTAATGTAGTCTGTACGTTTACGATTGTCGTCATATATAATTATAAGTACTACCTACACATGTTGCCAAGAGTTCTTTGTTCTATATTTTGACTTGAACATCTAATCTAGGTAGACAGTAGATTTATTTAGGTATATACCTTTTACCAATATAAATAGTATCTAGGCCACGGAAAATAGATCGTTTTGAGAGTGCTTCATAAAAACTATATAGGTACACACTTATAACTCTAGTATAGAAATATAACGAGATGAGACAGAAACAAATCATTAGGGTTATTATCGTTACATTTAGTGGATATTAGAGTTCCTACGAGTATTTTAATTAATCTGAGTAGAAAAATATCGTTTTCTACATTTGCCGCATTTTTGCAAACTCGATTTTGTATTAGGTACGTAGGTACTTAGGTACTTTCACTAATAAAAGTGTTGAACACGTGCATTAATTTATGAACCTACCGTCGTATGAATTCGGTTGGTCCGTAAGTTTTGTGGAATTTGAAGTTGATCCAAAAGTGATTGATGAACGTAAGTAACGGAGTAACTCTACATACAGTCTCTACAGTGTGTAACGAAACCTCCATGTAAACCGAAACAGGGTGTTCATCTTCTTCTTATGTTAGTATAGACCACAGAAATCGGACTACTAGCTCCCTCTCCACTAGAACAATGACGTGAGCAATGACAGCGAGCCATGGAGTTGGCCCATAGGTCAGTTACTTTCATAAATTTGAGATTTCAGTGCTCGACTAATGCAAGGGAAAATGCTGAAATTGCATGCCCGTACTGGCAGACGGGGTTCCCTTATAAAATTTCTCTAGCGAGCAATCTACATATGGGTGAATTTCATAATCTTTAATATAGACACAAATGTAATGTGATGAAGTAAGTATAAACACGTTCACAGTCCGATTGTTTGACAACTTCACAAGTCCAACTAATGTAAATCTATTTATAAGTGACCCAACAATAAGGTATGGACTCTTTGGATAGGCACTTGGATGCCCCAGCTGGACTGTGAATGTGTTAAGAGAGTTAGAAAACTCTTTTCAGACTCAAATATAAATTACTCAAATTGCTTGGCTGAAAAAAGCTTGAAAAATGCTGAGCGAATCCTTATAGGGTCAAAAATATAGGTAGGTGTTACAAGTTCGTATTTCAGCAAGATCGGTGACCATCTAGCTAGACCTAGACCACCAAAACGGTCACGGGCTAAACAGCAACTTACTATATTAATATACTTGAATAAGAAATCTATAACTCTATAAGTTATACATTTCTGAATGTCGTAATGTGTAAAAAATTGTTAGTAAAGAGGTACCTACACCGCTGAGTTATAAATATGGGAAGGAAGGTGGAAATACTTACCTAATTGTAAGTAGGTACTACAAAATATATTTTTCGCACTTCTCGGGTCAAAGATCTTTTAAAAATAATCTGTCTCGATTAGTAGTCAGACCGGCTACATTTGATAGAGTAGAAGGATTTGAATGAAAGAAAGGATTCGTAATATATATAGTTCTGTCTGTTTGAAACAGAGACACCTGTCGGGACTCGAATGAAGCTTGAAAAGTACAAGCTCACCTAGGCCTCGAAAATGTATAATTGTTCAGAGAAGACTTACCTTCTTACATAGTATACTGCAAATGGTACAGATGGCTCTGCCCGACATAGTAAATTTTTCAGGAAAAACTATTCTGAAAATTACAATTGGGAAATAACCTTCAATTTCATGCTACACTCTTGCTATATTATAAGTAAATAAATGACTTCTATTTGCATCTTATTTCATATGACAATATTGTAGATAGATCTTCTATTGTACTAAATAGAGACGATCTCTACATTTTGCTGACGCAACAAATATTGGTGCAGATATCAACTGAAGGTCAACTTTCCTTGGAAAATAGGATAGGTGTCAAAATAAATTTTTACGGTTTTTTTTTATTGATAATTTTTTTAATGCTTTTTGATGGTCTAGTGTCGGAAATTCGGAACGCGGGGAGCGCCGCTTGCGCTCTTACAAACGCTCTCTGGCGCCGTCGCTCGGTCGCTGTCGCAGTCGCCTACAGCACCACTCGTCTATTCGATGTAACCACGAGCAGTCGTGTTTCGCAGGGCTCATTGTAGTTCGCACGAAAGCCCTAAACAGTGCCTATTCAAATGTAGTCCTTTCTGTGCCAGCCACGTCAAAGGCCACCGTCTGAAACTTCGAGAGGAAAATCGATGAAAACGTAAGTCTACAAAATTCTTTTATTATACACCATATTTCCTCATTAGTCACTGCGAATATACGAGATTGCACAATTTTCACGATAATCTATTACTGGTTTTCCACCACATAAGACTTTGTTATGGTTAGTGAAAATTGTATTTAGGTCGTTTTTCTTTGGTGTAATCGTGTCCTTCTAGACTTTCTCTTCACTAGTAAGCAACAAGCGAGCGTTAGGCTCTGCATGCTTCTTACTTTACTTTCAAGGAAATGAATACAGAATTTCATTGATAAAGAGAGAAAATGTAGTGAATTAGTGGTCTCTACCATCTCTACCATGCGTATATAGTTGTCTAGACGGACGGCACTTGACCCCAATCGGCGCGTGAGCCGAAAAACTCCGAACAATGTCCCCTCAACCATCCGATTTAGCACGTGGATGGTATATTTAGGGCGTGTTGCGAAGCGGTTTATCTTTGGACAACGTCCGCTTTCAATCCAGTTGTTAAATGCTTTGAAAGTTACCCCTTGAGCACGCTGCTGCCTAACACGCATTTTCATGATGCTGTCCATATGAAAAGATGCCTATTTCATTTAGTAGTAGGTCTACAATTTGCTTCTCTTCTGTCATACCAATCATTAGCATGTTAGGTTTAATATGGATCAAAGAATCTTTATGTAGTATTTCGGACAATGAAGCGAATTCCGCAAACAATCATAGCCAAAGTTAATTAACGCGAAACGTTTGTCGAATGATAGTCTATTAACATCTTTGCCACTTAGTGGTGGCTCGTGACGACTGGTCTCGTACTAATGAGGCCTCCACGAACGGTTTGAAAACAAAACTTCAGGAAACTGTTACCTTGCTTTTCATAGTTGTCTGCCTTGACTTGCCGGAATATTAAACAAGTTCGTTTTTAACTTATTACTGCCTTTTATATGTGGTAAGTATTAAAACTTATATTGGGAAGTCTTCCTTCCATTTCACGGTTACTGCACTTCGATTTAAATTCTTAAAATGCTATCTATTATAATTCTTATTTAATTAAAACCACTCATCTAACAAGTTCACTAAACTTGTTGTTACCTATGTACGAAGCAAACATTTTTTAATTTCTGCGTTCTTACCTACTTATTACTTAGAAACACTTTACGACTCTTTAACTAGGTAACTACGTGGTTCGATCCATCATACTGATAAGCATTATGATATGGAAAATCCCATTATGATATCCCCTTAATATTCTAAGAATTAAGTATACTAGACATAGGTACATTTACGAGTACGTATTACAAATAAATTGTACGTACAAATAACGCGAGTATGCTTGTGAAGTGGACAATTCAATCGGTAATTGTCACACACCGGATAAACGAAGGTTGTTTAGTAAATTTTGTGATACAGAGGAAATGGCCGTGGCAATACGTTCATGGGAACTGCTATAGCCCTGACCGTATATCCGACGATAATACATAAATGATATAGAGTTCACGTCTGACTATATCCGACGTTGATGTTGTACACTTTTTATAAAGCCACATTAGAGGGGATTATAAGGGGTGGTTATTCGAAGAAACGACAGCGAAAATTTATCTGAATATGTCATAATGACATATTCAGATAAATTTTCGTCCTTATTACAATAAATTTATTTTTTTACTTATATATTAGATATGTACGAGTATGTTAGTCTGAAAGGTAAACGGGCCTAAACAGTCCGAAATAAAAAAAAACAGTATTTCAAGACGATCATGGGTAAATCTGACGTAGTCATAGATTTACTAAAGATCGGATGTAGTGCGCGCTTTATTTTTATATAAAGGTAGGTATACATATAATTACTAATTACTTACAATTAGTACGCAATAAATGAGTTTCCTTGTAAAATATAGGAGGTATGTATGTATGATCGTATGTCATCTTATGATAGGGGGCCGGAAATAACCCCAGCGGCACTTCGACCCTTGAGGATCTTTTATGCCAACCCCATTTCACACACTGGTCATCTCAGTGTGCAGGTTTCCTCACGATGTTTTCCTTCACTGTTAGAGCAGTCGGTAAATGTACGTAAGTCTTCGAAAAATACGAAAAACTCATTGGTACATGGCACTGCACGGTTTCGAACCCGGACCACCCGCATGGGAGTCCGGTGTCCTAGCCACTGTGCCACCGACGCTCTTGGTATGTATGATACCTATGTTGTAAATCTACAAGGCTCTGTTCAAGTTTATAGTTACTTAGATCTGCGACCAAATTCTTCGCAAGACACATATGCTGCGATTAAATGATATATGGTAGGTATATATTTATTTAGGTTCTCGCAATAATGAATCACAGCGGAAGGAAACGCTCAAGAACAATTTGTTATTACATATTTACTTAACACGGAAAATGTTTCAGTAGGAATCGTATCCTGCAATGCGGCTGATAAGAGTAAGTTGAACAACATACTTAGATGAATTTTCCTATTATGGGTAAGTATTTTACCTGAAACCTAACTTTAGATACCTATGTAAAACTACGTATTGATGACATCTTTAGATCAAAATTATAATTATAATTTATCACGAAGAATCGTGATAACCGCCCTGAAGCTCTACTATCCAAACATAATCATTTGTTATTGTTGTTTTTTAAGGCAAAGGGAACTGAGCCCATACAGTCATGTCTGATGTAAACAACTCTTTCAAGTCTTCATTAAAATGCTGGTGTGACACATTTCAATGCTATCTGGGAGAATCTTCCACGCTTCTGCATCATCCGCACCAAAGAAGAAGGCGTCCCGGACGCAGTATGGCTCTTCAAAGTCCAGCCAAGTACGGTTCGGGCTGCAGCGTCTTATTTGACTTTACTTCACTGTCCCACATATTATTCACATCTTGCCGAAGTTCTTCGAGCAAGAAACACCATTATTACTAGAAAAGCACTACTGTAAAACAATTTGCAAGGCAAAACGAAACAAAGCTGAAGTGGATGCCACAAAAGCGCGGGAGAAACTCCAATTATTTGTTAATGGAAAGAAAACATTGCCATAAATTATAGGTAATCGACTGAGTGCCTAGAAATATAGAAACTGCTTTCAGTTTTGGCACAGGTTTTATGAAAGTTTTTTTTAGAATTGTATACAAAAGTACTATAACAATAGTTAGCTTTGCACGCGTTATGTTGCGATTTCACACCAATTTGTACTTTTTTTCCTCATTGGCTGGTTTTACGATGTTAATAGAACGTGATCGGTTACTATTATATCGGAGTTTGTCATGCATAATTATTCTTGGTCTGAGTATCGTCAATCATGCATCTCACAGAAGTATGAATAGCATTACAAAGGAGATTGGGCGCTTTTGTACCCAGGTCTACGCCTCCAACCAATATTGTTGTGTATGGCGACAAAAGTTTGTATTGTCTATGTCTCTATTTTTGTCATAAACGTTAGGAGCTCAAGCAAACCTCAGTAACAATGACAATGTGTTGAACTCTTAAAATAAACTTCTCGTTAGTGGTTCGTTGTATAGTTTCACCCTGTGATTCTGCGGCGGGCCATGAAAATTCGCCAGAGACTAGACCGGTTGAAATTTCCGTCATAACTCCTAGGAGTGTTAAAATGTGTCTACACCACAACATTATGATACTGAAAACTAAAAACTGTTTTAAATCGCTTAATATTTAGGCTGATGGCATGTGTTGCCAATGCCTTGTTAAATTTAAAATATAATATATATATATATATATATATATATATATATATATATATTTAAGCGCTCAAGTTAATTATTAGCTTTATTAAAACGAGTAAAAACATCTACTACTACTACGTATCAAGAGTTTTGCTTTCATCAGAAAAACATAAGTAATAATATATGCGAGTGCGGTGCGTGCTTATCATTAAAGTAATGAATGATATTGTAGGTATATTACGCACATATCTACGAGTATATATACCTAGTATGTAACGAATCTATATTCGGGATTTGACCTTCTATCTTGTTGTATATACGAGCATGACATATTTGCATTATAAATTACAATATTATATTAGATACCCACAACAAAAGTTCACCTTCTACAAATGTGTGACAAATTAGCCGTATCTTTTGCATGCATATTTTTTTCACATCATACAAAATTAGCATTATTAGTGATTGATGTAAAAAATATTAAATATAAAATAAAAATACGGCCACCAGGCCTCAAAAGTGGTGTTTTGCATGGTGTAAGTTAAAGACCTGCCTACTTTCACATGTGGCTTTAGAACTTTCACAGGCTTTTTAGGCTCAGTAGGTAGGCTATTTCTCGCCGTAAACTGTCACGGTTGCATTTTGCTCCTCTATTAATGCTCTAATTTTTTATTGCAATCATAGATATTTTTTGCGTGTCGTTTATTTTCCATTTCTTTATCTAAGTACCTATATACTTACGTTGTTTTTTATTGTATTTGCGTAGTATTGACGAATCACCAGAAAAACACGTGGCGATGACCCAGATTATAAATAAATAAGTCGTGATAAGTTATTTTCTATTTTCTTTATCAGCTAACGTATTTTAGCCAAAACAATATTTGGGCCCGGCCTGAAAAGTGTGCGTGACTCGTTTTTCTACGGTCTCCTATGGCTCTATTTTGTATCTTGTCACTAGTGATAAAAATCCTTTTTCCTTTTCATTTTCAAAAACTGGTGGTGAAGCGTGAAGCGAGTCAACATTTTTAGGGTTTCGTACCAAAATAAATACTTCGGTGTCCGTCCGTCGGTGTTTTGCACATTACAAAACTGTTTTTTTATTTAAATGCTCTAGTTTTTTTATTTATGCGAAAAAATGTGCGAAAAATGACCTTCAATCATTAAAAAATATCAATTGACCGCTAAGAAAACCGATTTATTAAAAATGAATTACCTACTATAAAAAAAACATAGGTAAGTACTTACATTCCAGTTACAACCACATCACTTTTACCATCTGACGCAATTACTTATGCAAGACTAGGTACTGTTTTTAATCCTTTTTACAACCGGAACTATCGATATGTACATCTCTATAAATCATTAAGAAGTTAACATTATAAACGTAGGTACTTACAATAAAAAATAACCGTCTGTAAATATTTGTGAAATATTGACGCAAATAGTTATAAAATAAATTTCAAAGACAACAAGAAGAGAAGAGGAAGAAGAAAGGAAAAGGAAATAAACAATTAATGTACGAGTAACTATTGAAAATGCAACTTAACCAGCAAGTTACCACAGGTGAGATACCAAGATAATTCTTAACCAGGACCTTTTATTCTGATAGTAAGATCCTTGTTTTAAACAATAAAACATCCTGTTACATTCAAATGAAACTGAATATTTTTAGTTTCAACAAACAAAAGGAAATAAAATACATAATAGCACAAAATATAATATAATGTAAAAAAACAAGAGAAACATAAGAATGGATGATGAGGAAGGATGATGATGATGATTCTAAGGAAACATTTGTAAGATGGAATGTGCGGTGTGGCCTGATTATACCAGTTGCGGTCAATGGGCCTGTAAGTTACAGTCTATAACCATTAGAATCAAAGTAAGTAAGTACCTATAGTTTGTTTACAAAATAATTAGCTTAGTCAATAATTCAATAGCAAATAACTAAAATATTGTTGTTCATAACAGGAAAATATTTTGTCGGTTAAGAACTATTATTATTAGAAGGCCAGCCACAACACACGCTAATTTTAGTGCAAATTTTCATGTCCTAGAATTTTCTTATAAAGCGTATAAGAAAATTCTGATGTGATGATCGTATATTCTCGTTTACCTGGCCCCCATCCCTTCTAACAGTATCGATAGCGTTTGCGGAATCGACACAAGGGTTGGTAACTACTATGGTTGTTTGCCACTTTTGCCAGCTTGTTCAACGAGTATTAGGAAATGGTCAATCAATGGCACAACATCCTTGCAAAGTGCTTGCTTATAAACCAGATTTTGCAGCTCAGACCAATCGATTTCTAAAAAGTATATTTATCTAATTAAATGAGAATATTCAGTGGTTTTTATCAAAATACAAGTAAAGATACGTTCATGGGTTAGATAGCCTATAAGTTCTAGACAAGTTCAATATTGACGTAAACCGAGGCCACAGTTACTCGTACATACCTATCACTTGTCGTTCGCCAAATATTACACGCTGACTTATCAGTAGGGAGCATATCCTCAAAACTGATAAAATAATATTTCACGCTTATCTAATTGTCATGTATGAGATTAAATTTAACATTTTCGGTCGTCTATTAAACTAGAAAAGGAAGGTAGTTTTGTGTCATCGGTAAGTAATAAACAAATTAAAAGAATCTCTTCATTTTTACGTAAGTTATGGCAAAAAAAAACTCATGACGCATGACCGTGCGTATACCGTTACGAAATTTGATTGAAATTGACCGACTTTTTTTGCAATGTCGCATTGAATACGTCAGCCATTATTAATTTGGTCATTGTTAGCTGTTCCTTTCGGCAGTAGGCTTGTTTTCGTTTTACAAGTTTTAAGTTATTGTGTAGCATAGCATAGCATAACTCTCACGTCCATAATCCCCGAGGGGGTAAACAGAGGAACCACCTTCTAAGATCGACATATACCTTACCTGCCAACTACAAAATTATAAATAAGTGTACCCGAATGCGTATATAGGTACGTACCTATAGTTGTAATTCTGTTATCGTTATTTCCATACCAAAGGGCTTAGAGAGTTAAAGATAAATATCTAATATTAATTATACATAATCCATCATCATCAAGATGTTTACATAAAAACACAGATAAAGCTGACTGAACTCGTTTAACGTAATTATCAGAATAATACCTTGATACTTACTTATTTATTAGGTTACCTTACAAAAATGTCGACAAAGGTAAACGACCCAAGTTACGGACCTTCGCAAGACCTCTACGTCTCTACTTTATTTCAGTTAACTGGTGTAAAGTCCATTCGCTCAATTAGTCACGCTCTTTGAAAAAGGCGCTCGCGCCGCTACTAGTCAAACCATGCCACCGCGACATAAGAAGATGCCCACTGCCACGTACACTTTCTTATTTGACAATATTTAAACACCGTTTCTATAACAGGGCCACCGCGGTGCGCCCGCGCTGAATCCCAGCTCATCTCGGGTAGTCGAGTCGCAGACGTATTGTGTTTACACCGACAGGTGATTATGGTCTCATTATCTTTTATCAGTTTAGTGGCGAGGTATCAAGTGTCCCGCCGCCGACGTAGTTAATTACATATAGTCGCCTAAGAGCCTCAATGGAGTCATGGCTAGGACGTCGGACTGCCATGTGGGAAGTCCGAGTTCGAAACTAAGCAATGCCATGTACCAATGAGTTTTTCGGTTTTTTCGAAAGACTTACGTACATTTACCGACTGCTCTGACGGTGAAGGAAAACATCGTGAGGAAACCTGCACACTGAGATAACCAGTGTGTGCAATGGGGTGATCAGATTTAATGAAATCTCTATGTGATTAATTTCTTAGATGATTAAGTTCTTAATGATCATGATGCTGAGGGTTCAGCACTGAGGAAAACGACTTAGAAGAATAGTCGCCTAAGAAAGCGTCTGACTACCTTTAGAGTCCAAATTCAGTACTTATACTGTACTATGATCGTAGTCCGTCAGACTACCACTTACCATGAAATCTGTAACCCAAATATCTCCAAAGCGGAGTTGTGTTCTGACAGGGATTTAGTAATAATGTTGCGAGTTAGAAATGTCTCAGATCAGATAAGCTGACCTTGATATGACATCAAAGTCAGCTCATGCGCGACATTTACGATAATGCTGATGACGTTTTTCAGCGTCATGTGTACCACTCTACCACTGCAGCAGTGGTAAATATAGTTTGTAGCTGTCATGTGTTTCATGAACCTGTGTGGTAATATTTTGAGGAGATTGACCGTACTTTATTGCGAAACGGCTGTACATTTCTGCTGTAGAGTGCGCGTGAACTACGATCAAGAGCTTAATTGTTTTACACCCTTTGGTTCCACTGTTTTAAAAAACGTCAATGAGATTAATTTGTATTAGGAGAATCGGGCTACTGAGTCTGCGACTTCGACTGACTGTGAGCGACCCATCAATTATGAAGACACACTAAATTATTTATCTATGTGGTTTGTTCCATCGCATCGGAGTCTTTTCTTTACTCTATCGGAGAGTAGAGAATTATGAGTGCTAATAATAATACCTAATAAAATAATTAAGAATATAAAGTTGTACAGACAATTAATATTACCTCTAAACTACCTGTTACTTAGGGGCCAGTGAACCTCCAAATAGCTGCTTCATTATCAACCTGCGTGCGTAACGTGGTAAAGAAAAAACTATAAGTACTAGATTTTATTTTATACATGGAGTTCCTTTGGTTACACTGTACTCAGAACATCAAAGCAGTCATTATCCATATTGCTACATTTTTTAATTAAAAATTTTTTATTTTTATTTTTATACAAACTTAATGCCTTGCTTTATTACATAGTATGCCATACTCTTTATCCGAGCTGGCAATGTCGCGTTTTGATTAATTTAAACTTGACAATCATGGCATAAGTTATTAATGACATGTTCAAACGAAAGGCAAATAGTTTGACATTGTTTTGTTTCAGATTTTCTTAAGGGCATAAATAAAGACCCTTACTCATTGTATAACTCAATTAAAATAAGTAAAATAAAATAGCGAGTAACTCGAAAACGAAGCGTGTTTGAGCATCGTGTCCATAAATTTAAATTTTACTATACAACACCTTGTATAGTAAAATTTAAAAAACAATAATAATTAATGAAACATTATTCTCAGTGCAGACGAACGAAAGTCATCTTTCTACACCGTCTTTACTTTATCTTAATGGTGCCGGTGTCTTGGGGCCACCTTGGTGCGCCCGCGCTAATAGTTCGTCTCATCTCGCGTCATTTAAACCCTCGTATGTTAGCACTTTTGCACCGACAGGTGATTATATTATCAGGTACTTTATTAGCTTGTGGTGCAGTGTCGGGTAGCTGTAGAGTCGTCTTCTGAGCTGTCGTCAAGCCATACTTGAGCTGGACTTATGACTGTTTGAACCTCTGTTTCACTTGGAACTAATTGCATCTTTGTGTTAATTGGTGTCGTGTTATCTAGATGTTAGCTGTGACCGTGTTTTGTGTGGTCTAGGGCTTTGATTGATCAATGTATATTTAACTTTTGACCGTAACGTAAGGTTTCGCTCTGCATTTAATGAATGTATGTTGTGTTTGAAAGGAGTTAGAAGTGTTTTAAGACAGATTATTTAGGGAGGTTCGTCTGTGGGCGAGTTCAGTGAATTAATCGTAGTGCGTCGCCACAATTAATAATCTAGTCTAGTTGAGAAATCTGACTGAAAGTAAGTACAATTTCGTGCATACTACAGGTAATGAGTTCAGTAAAGTGACTCGTATTGTTATATAAGAGCTCAGACAGTTTTCATTGACTGAATTGTGTCAACAGCATTAAACATGAAACCTTAATGAGATTATTGCCGAATAACTTCGTGTGGAACGCATATTTATGGTTGAGTTGAATCTGCAATATCTGTTTCATTCAGTAGAGGTATTTTTATCCCGTATACAGGCACGCTGTTATTAGTCTTAAGCTTTTATTCGCACACAATATTCCTTTATTGTTTTTCGAATAAATTAATTGAATGGAAACGCACTATTCGATTTAGGGTAAAAATACCCATGAAAAACTACGAATAGGTACGAATAAAAATTGATTTTATTACATTAATCCAGTTCCCATGGGAAGTTGAAAGTGTTTATTTTATAAATTCTGATTTTTTTTTACTGTTCATAATTCCATTGATATTTGTCGATTTAATACATATTACTAGACCCGCATGCTCCATCGTCGACCTCATCGTCGCTTACCATCAGGCGAGATCGAGGTCAAATGCGGGTATAGTAGTAAATAAAAATAATAATAAATAAAAAAACATAAAATTTGTTGTTCTGTAAATTAATTTTTAGCTATAAAATACATATTAAATAATGTATTTATTCAAATTAGGCATTTTGCGTAAGTACACTAAGATTCTTAAATTCGTACCATAAGGTTTATTTTTCTTGTATAGGAGTGCATTTTTTTAAACGTGCACATCACCAAAAAGGAATTGATCAAACTGTTTGAATTTAACAATTAACCAGATGTCATGCTTGTTACAGATCAGTAGCGGTCTAGACCAGCGTCGACCGTCTCCCACCGTTCCCATACAGGACCATCCCGATGGGTTGAGTACGCCGACACTGTGTGTTTGTGGTCACACCACTGACGCGGTAAGTAATATTAGTGTTATCTAATCAACATGGAAACTTTTGCTTTAGATATTTGACCGGTCTCCTTCATACCTACATTTGGTAGTAGGTAGGTAGAGTCTATCAAATGAGCCAAGCTGAAATCTTTACAACACACAGGCGGTGGACGAGATTTACTTGACAGATTACAGGTCAAAGGAAATATTATGGATACCTTTTATAGTGGTTTTATACTATTTTTTATATTTGCCTTTCGCAATTTTGAGGTTCATGTTATTGTAAATCTCTTTAAATTACCCATTTACTACTTATGCAACATCGATTTAAAAACCATTATAAGATTTAAACATTGTTGGTTAATAAATCGCGTATACATACTATAATAATTATTATTGTAAATCAAACTGATTATTGCGTCAACTGATAAAATTATGGAACTAACTTTACATTAGAATTCATCATCGTCAATATTCACAGTGTCTATCGTAAACAATATTGCATTAATTGAATCAGTTTTAAAGACGTCAATAATAGTAGATTTTAATTAGAGAATTAAGAGTAAGTACTTACTTACATCTTTATTGCTTCAATCTGAAAGTAATAATTATGGAACTTTTGTAGGTCATTCTGTATAATATACCCTTAATCATACCCATCGTTTATAAGACACTACTGTGAATAATTAATTGATTGTATCAGTCATGATAGGTACCCACGCACAGCATCAATTAAGATCAATGTAGAGCATGGTCCAATGTTTCCTTATTGTCAATTTAGAACTGATAAAACTTATGTAAATAGGACATTCTACTATATAACTTGTGAAATTGGTTGGAGAGACAAATCATTTTCTTAATGTATCACAATAATTAAAATTCTTTGTAAATAACGCCACGAAGAGGTTACAGTACTTGTAGTATTGGATTGCTTAATCACACAACCGGAAATAACAGTAGCTATTTCTCCGTTGACTGAAATATTTCATCACCACTTAGCAATTACCTACTGGCACTGATTCTAGAGTGTCGCTCGCTATTTTAAAATGTTTAGTTTATTAGTAGTGTCCGACCGAAGCTTCGGCTTCGGCTTCGACCACCTTCGGCCAAAAAAACACCTTCGGCTTCGGCCAAAATGGGCCGAAGTTTTGGCCGAAGCCGAAGGTTTCTAACAAACGACGAATTCGAACGAATTTTTCACAAATCGCAAGGTATTTTTGATTACCACTAGATCAACTTCTAGAGAAGATTAAAATTACCGTTCTATATATATACTCGTACAGTCGATATAAAACCTTCAATTTTAAAGTTATATAATCAAATCATTTAAATTAGCTTGTTTCCAGTCTTGAACAATATTCTTAGAGCTTCGGCTTCGGCCGAAGATTGTGCCGATAGCCGAATAATCGGCTTCGGCCAAAAATCGACCTTCGGTCGGACACTATTTATTAGCAATCTAATAAACTAAACACTTACTTTATTAGCAATTTAATAAACTAAACATCTCAATGCAGTGTGACAGTAAATAAAATACAGAATCTAGTATATGAGTAAGCGTGACAGTTTAATTTTGTTTTAGCTTTAGATTTAGCGATCATCCCAGAATTGGTACCATAGTAACAGTGTGAAAGTGTGATAGAAAACTAACGATGTCCTTGCAATACCTATATATCCGAAAACTTAATATAATACATATTATAGATCCTATTCAGATAAAAGTATAGGTACAGGGGCAAAAGGTATTTTTTAGATTTTCTGAGAATCTACTAGGCCGATTCTAACGTTTCTGCTATGTATAGTAAAGTACACTACACACTAGTGAAATAATTTTTACTCTTTTATATTTTTCTATGCAAGCGACTATACTATGCTATGTTGCAGCAAATAATACAGATTAAAAAAAATCAAACGACCAAGAATAGGAATTCGTCTTGCTCTTTCTTGGCAGTATCCTTTAAGGATTGTAGACCCGTCTCACGTCGGTCACTGACCTCTGTGAGACCCATTGACTGTCGGAGTGCATTGCGCACACGCAACGCAAGTGCATTCAACTGTCTTAATTAGTCTTGATAGAGAATGAAGAATATTTGGTATTTGGTGCTAGGTATAAAGATATTAATGTGTGTGCTAGATAAGGGTTAAGTAACTCTTTAAAATTAAAAATTAATAAAAATCTAATCGATAGGGTTTTCTAATGACATCGACATCTTTGTTTAAAAAGTTTAGGTAGGTACTTCCCCTTTAAACAATTTTCTAATTTTCATGTACTATTATTTATTCTGTGCCTTCATGAAAAACAAATAAATATCCTACTAAATGTGAATTTATTGCGCTTTAAAATTTAGGCACATACCTATCTACTTACATAATTGACGTTTAACATTTTATCAATAATGGAATGGAACCGGTTAAAATACCACTTGTGCTATATGGAATTTTAGTTGCTTAAATGACAATAATGACACGGATAACGACAAATGTTATAAAAGTGTTTTGTTATTTTATGAGTATCGTCGCCACTTCGAGCGGGATTTTGATATTTTTTGTACAGACAGGTATTTCCGGTCGTGTGTGAGTTGCACACCAAGTCCCCTCGCTGATTTTACATTATGAAATTCTCATCACTTCCCCTTTTTAGGCACAAACCCGGAATACTTTTTCAAACGAATCCGTAATATTTGAATTCGGACAAATGTTTTGGAAAGAACCCGAAATAGATAATTCATTTTATTTGATCAATACTAGCTAAACTAAACGTGTAAGTACTTATAATTAATAGTGAAATCCTAAATTATATACGGTTTCTTAAAGTATAGGGTTACATAATTCGAAGTACGGTTGGAATTTGGTGCTAATATCAAATCAAAAACTACGTTAGTCTTTAAAATTATGTACTTATTTACTGAAATTTTTATATCTACCTACATAAAAATGTGTACCTCAATTAAGTAATAAGGACTTACCTATGTAGAGTCATGGTTACATCCTTTATAAGTTTTATAACATTTTGTATGAACCGATATGAGTTTAAAAAGCAAATCTAATCAATCCGTGATACCTATCTACTATTACGTATATAAGTAATAAGAATTACTAAAAATTTACGCGCGTGTTATTCTTGACATAAGAAAAATACTTTCTCATTTCTGTATGAAATATATAATATAAAAGGACGACGAAGCAATGACTTATGGAGCAGAAGCAATGACTCGAAAAGGAATGTCGGTATGCGACTACCTGCCCCTTGGACAGGAACAAACTGGATCAACATACCTTTTTATACCGTTAAAGGCAACGTTTAACCGATACACTGGCAGATATTAAGAAATTATTTGTAGTTTATAATATTTTGTTAATGAAAACGTATAGCTGATATGACGTATTGGTTCTTGCAATGACAAAACCATGTATTGAAGGCATAGTATAGTAGACACTTTTTAACTTACTTTTTGTTTTAATTAGTAATTTATGCGCAATGAGTACTCGTAGTTTTCAAAGTAGGAATGAACGTCAGAGACACTTTGCACTCTGTATGAGGCATGCGCAAGGAGGGCCCGCGTCCAATCGACGGGCATTGCTGGTTATTATGCTCTTTCCCTGACGTTTTGACGTCATAACCCGCAATGGATATTCACATGCCGCGTGCGCACACCTCGCACTAAAAATAAGTAGAATGTATAGGTACGAGTACAGTCGTGGCGCCCATTTCTAGTGGCGCCAATGCAATTATCGTAAGGTACATTGTTTATAGTAGGTATAGTACATATTTGCATGAAGAGTTTAAGAATATTCCAGAAATAATAGCAGTAATACAATTGATCGCTATAAATTGAACTATGTCCATGTGAGATAATAAGCCATGGTTATATGATATGATGCATGATGACATTTATATAGAACAAATTAAAAAACCAGTGCTATCGGGCACTATGTAGCTCCACTAAGGATTACGTCAGGTCTGCTGTTATATAAAAAAGCATAATACCAACCATAACATGACCGAAAGAAATGTATGAAAGTGCTAAATTTTTTTTGCGATTTTAGAGTTGGACTCATAGTGAAAGTTGTTCAGTTATGGATACTGGAAACCCCCCTTTCCAGTATCCAGACTTTGTTATACCCCGTATAGTACATAATTCTGTGGTATGGAAAAAATCTAGATTAAACTGACAGTCAGTTCAGTTCATTGAATGCCTAATATGGCCCT
This sequence comes from Hofmannophila pseudospretella, assembly GCA_947369225.1. Taxonomy (NCBI): domain Eukaryota; kingdom Metazoa; phylum Arthropoda; class Insecta; order Lepidoptera; family Oecophoridae; genus Hofmannophila; species Hofmannophila pseudospretella. The sequence goes on from OX376324.1 coordinate 5,902,967, forward strand.
AGGTATGAATTAAAGCGTTATTAATAAATTGACTACTATCAATTTACAATTAATTTTTATTGAGCTAAGCATTCCTCTCGTATATTGAACCTAATAATATTTCGACGGGTAACGTGATAGAAGTAGGTAGTCAATTTGGGACATTGCAACATCGGCAGTCAGCAAAAAAATCAATTTGAATTCATAGTTGCTATAAGTAGCTAGGCAATAAGCAAGTTTCTGCTAACTGTAGCACTTTACTATCAAGACAGGTGAAATTTGATAATTCTGTAACTATAAGTAGGTAAGTATATTTAATTTATCTTGACGTCAATTTTAATTACGTAAGTTTCTGCACGATTTCGTAGGTATATTATGTTAGTAAAAATTCCAAACTTAATATTTACAAATATACTTTTTAAATCTATTCCAGAAAACGCTAGCCTTTAAAAAAAAATAAAAAACATAGATATTATTTTACACATTACCAATATTTTTCATTTCATTAACCACTAAAATGCCTAGGCTAGGAGTGTCCACCGCAAAGATTCAGAATGGATTTGATCCGGTGACGCTTTCGTCGCAGTCTCGTGCCTAGCCTTTGAGCCATTGCAGCATAGGTTTTGTTCGCACAGTACGACATATATTTTTTTCGTACTGATAATTGCTGTTGGTCCTAATGACCTTTACAGCTTCACCGGGGTTTTTGGGGCGAGCGCTAAATGCGCTCCAGCCTAGAGGAGGACTTAAAAACTACTATAAGAAGCGACTGCCTAAGGGCACCCAGGTGGGTACAGACCTCGGCTTAGGACGTCGCTGGGGAGGGAGGGGTCGAGGAGAAGCGGCCTGGAATAAGCCGATAGCGCACGTAAGCGCCAGAAGCAGGTCGCCGTCCGCGCCGGCGCGGGCGGTATGTAGGTGCTGTGTGTGAACTACTATCGGGTGGGGGAGTGGCTTCCGCGATGGAGATCGTGATGGCGTCGTCGGGGTCGTCTAGGACGTGCACAGTACGACACTAAAGATTATATAAGTGTGGGAAATTTATTACGGGGGGTTGTGACCATTAGTAGCATGAATGAATGAAGTAATCGTATTCCTATAGCGAGCTCTTTGATGTCTGTCACTGTCGCGATCACTAAATAAACGAATATAAACTTTACCTACATTACACCTATCAGTGATTCTACAGTCTATAGTATAGATCATACCAATCTCTACTTATCTAGTAAATGTACTAGATAAGTACAGATGTAGTATGCTCAATAGTAGCCGTGTTTCGCGAAAATATATTTAAGACATGAATCCATCATCGTAAAATTCATAATAAATTCAAATGTATATCTGGCTTCAGGCAGTGTTGGTTTTATAAAGTCGGCGTATATGGCGGACGTCCTATTTCAATATCATTTCAAAATCAAAAATTAAATGTGAACATTTACCAGTGCTTGTAAAATAATTTCAGACTTTTTTAATAGTAATTTTGAGAAAAAAAGATTAGATAATATTGGCCTGAACTTGAGGTATATACGAGTATTCTCCTTGGCCCTGAGTCCTATTACACCAGTCAGGAAATCTCAACCAGGTAAGTTGATGCAATTAATAATCATTTTAACGTCAGCTATTTCTTAATCACTAACCTAACTAGCTTTAGTCCGCGGATTCGCGTGTACGCAATATAAAATGTAAATATCCATTTGAATATACTTTTGGTTATTTTAGAGACCAAACCTACTTATTTGTGATTCTAGTATATACACCAATTACAGAAAAAATACAAATTTCAGGAATTATTATTTTTATTGACTAAAGATCTTCAACAGCTTATCTAAAAGTTGAGATATAAAAAATATCGAGATTTAAAAGTTCATATTGGGCTGGAATTTCCACTTTTCGATTTCGAAGTATTCAAAAGTAACAAAGTGTTAAATACATTTAAAAGTTTAAACGGAACCGAATTCGGAATATCAATCCTATCTTCTATTGAAAATTACTTTCAGAATCGTACCATATAAAATCTGCAATTAATAATCCTGTCTTCTTGATATAGCGGCACAGGACAGACCGGCATTGTATAGAGATATAACTTACGATGATAAAGGTGATAATGTAGATAGGTAGTTGTAATAGAAGGCACAATGGAGCCGCTCAGTTGCCATGGCGCTAATATTTAGCGGATCTGTGTCGGGTTGCAAGATAAGCTCCCAGTGCGGAAACACCACGACCATATTGTCTTACAGGCTGGTACTTTTATACTAGTGCACTAAGTGCAAGTGCATTAATAGTCCAACTTGCATGCAATGCATCATTATTTTGTTTTGTCGCGTGTCAACAGATTTCAACTCAGTTTGGTAAAGTGCGCTTTAGATTTAAAATGATGCGGTCGGAACTCTAATTAGTCGTGATTGTTCAATCACTATTATGGTGAATTAAATTGAATAGTTTACACTATTCGTATATAGTCTGTGCTATTATAAGTAAATAAATTAGAAAAAGTGATTAAAAAAAATTCGTGAGCAGGATTTGACCAGCGACCTTACCGTTCCGTGGCAGTTCTCTAACCAACTGAGCTATCGCGGCTCATCCTTGCCGGCAACAACATGGCTAAGTACAAAATTAGTTAACACTATGTTTCATTTGCAATTTTTTTTGTTTTAAGTAGGTTTTAAAACTTTCATTTATTTTAACTTCTATATAATAAAACATAAAACTGAATCTAGTATATTTATAATAAACAAGAACATAATATTATTTTATAATAATAATAAACATTTAGAAGCCAATACTCTGTACCAATACTGTATCCTACACCTACTCGAATACCAACTCGTGCGCAAGCGAAAACGTAGTCAAATGCTAAAATAAATCATGTCTATCTTCTTCCTAGGTATCATAAGCCGCATGCGAGTTGAATTTTATTGCGAACATAAATATTTACTTTACTCTGGAGTAAGTACGAGTATATTGAAAGTATCCATAGAGTATTTTAAAGAAATAAATAAGAATTCTGAGAAAATATTTGCATATATTCTATGGTACTTTCGATAGTGGATTTAAATGGGTTAGGTTTGTCACATACTCGTATATATAGATTGTGCTAGCACAAAAGAGTTACCTAAGGCGCTAGTGACTGTAAAACTTGTCGATCTTAGATTCCTATTTAAAAAAACATGGCTGCAGGCTACAGGCTCAATTCTCAAAAATTTAGTTTTTTGTAACCGAAAATTTCGATCAAATTCGTTCGTAACATTTGAAATACAGTCCGTATTTCTGACTACGAGGGGAAAAATAATAAACGATATTATGCAGTATGCAGTAAAGATGCAGCGTATATTAGTGGCTACTAAGGCAACACAATTACCTATAAATATATTTAGTATTCACTTAAATACATCAAAGGAAGCTTGAAAATTGCAGAATTGAAGATCAGAAATAACATTTACCATACCTAGACCTGTTTATCATCAGGAAAATGATGGCAAACCTTGGGACTATCGCCAACTGTTGCCCACAAACGTGATCCTCGCGCGGTTTCACTAACTCCGGCCATAATCTCTTCACGTTTCGTTTCGTGATATCGGTGCTATGTTTACACGAGTCCGTCACCGGAAGCACGCACTTAACGCATAAGCATGTTTTGCTCTACCTATAATTATTTTAAAGTCTTTTCTAAAGCGTTTTATTTAATATTGTACTTAAATTACCCAGAAGTTAGTTTGTACTATTTTTCAAACTAATAACCAAAACAAGCAAATCATGACGTAAATATACTGAAATAAAATAATTTCGAATGTCTGACGCAAGAAAAATAACGTATACGTATCTACTTACTTAGCAGATAAGTAATTATTTTCAGCTTATTTTATCAATGCATTTATTGACGAGTTCTCCAATTGTTAAACTGAAAAGGTACGTAAAATACTGTAAATTCTACGTAAAGGCCTGGAATAAGCCGATAGCGCACGTAAGCGCCAGAAGCAGGTCGCCGCCCGCGCCGGCGCGGGCGGTATGTAGGTGCTGTGTGTGAACTACTATCGGGTGGGGGAGTGGCTTCCGCGATGGAGATCGTGATGGCGTCGTCGGGGTCGTCTAGGACGTGCACAGTACGACACTAAAGATTATATAAGTGTGGGAAATTTATTACGGGGGGTTGTGACCATTAGTAGCATGAATGAATGAAGTAATCGTATTCCTATAGCGAGCTGTTTGATGTCTGTCACTGTCGCGATCACTAAATAAACGAATATAAACTTTACCTACATTACACCTATCAGTGATTCTACAGTCTATAGTATAGATCATACCAATCTCTACTTATCTAGTAAATGTACTAGATAAGTACAGATGTAGTATGCTCAATAGTAGCCGTGTTTCGCGAAAATATATTTAAGACATGAATCCATCATCGTAAAATTCATAATAAATTCAAATGTATATCTGGCTTCAGGCAGTGTTGGTTTTATAAAGTCGGCGTATATGGCGGACGTCCTATTTCAATATCATTTCAAAATCAAAAATTAAATGTGAACATTTACCAGTGCTTGTAAAATAATTTCAGACTTTTTTAATAGTAATTTTGAGAAAAAAAGATTAGATAATATTGGCCTGAACTTGAGGTATATACGAGTATTCTCCTTGGCCCTGAGTCCTATTACACCAGTCAGGAAATCTCAACCAGGTAAGTTGATGCAATTAATAATCATTTTAACGTCAGCTATTTCTTAATCACTAACCTAACTAGCTTTAGTCCGCGGATTCGCGTGTACGCAATATAAAATGTAAATATCCATTTGAATATACTTTTGGTTATTTTAGAGACCAAACCTACTTATTTGTGATTCTAGTATATACACCAATTACAGAAAAAATACAAATTTCAGGAATTATTATTTTTATTGACTAAAGATCTTCAACAGCTTATCTAAAAGTTGAGATATAAAAAATATCGAGATTTAAAAGTTCATATTGGGCTGGAATTTCCACTTTTCGATTTCGAAGTATTCAAAAGTAACAAAGTGTTAAATACATTTAAAAGTTTAAACGGAACCGAATTCGGAATATCAATCCTATCTTCTATTGAAAATTACTTTCAGAATCGTACCATATAAAATCTGCAATTAATAATCCTGTCTTCTTGATATAGCGGCACAGGACAGACCGGCATTGTATAGAGATATAACTTACGATGATAAAGGTGATAATGTAGATAGGTAGTTGTAATAGAAGGCACAATGGAGCCGCTCAGTTGCCATGGCGCTAATATTTAGCGGATCTGTGTCGGGTTGCAAGATAAGCTCCCAGTGCGGAAACACCACGACCATATTGTCTTACAGGCTGGTACTTTTATACTAGTGCACTAAGTGCAAGTGCATTAATAGTCCAACTTGCATGCAATGCATCATTATTTTGTTTTGTCGCGTGTCAACAGATTTCAACTCAGTTTGGTAAAGTGCGCTTTAGATTTAAAATGATGCGGTCTGAACTCTAATTAGTCGTGATTGTTCAATCACTATTATGGTGAATTAAATTGAATAGTTTACACTATTCGTATATACTCTGTGCTATTATAAGTAAATAAATTAGAAAAAGTGGTTAAAAAAAATTCGTGAACAGGATTTGACCAGCGACCTTACCGTTCCGTGACAGTTCTCTAACCAACTGAGCTATCGCGGCTCATCCTTGCCGGCAACAACATGGCTAAGTATAAAATTAGTTAACACTATGTTTCATTTGCAATTTTTTTTTTTCAATTAGGTTTTTAATCTTTCATTTATTTTAACTTCTATATAATAAAACATAAAACTGGATCTAGTATATTTATAATAAACAAGAATATAATATTATTTTATAATAATAATAAACATTTAGAATCCAATACTCTGTACCAATACTGTATCCTACACCTACTCGAATACCAACTCGTGCGCAAGCGAAAACGTAGTCAAATGCTAAAATAAATCATGTCTATCTTCTTCCTAGGTATCATAAGCCGCATGCGAGTTGAATTTTATTGCGAACATAAATATTTACTTTACTCTGGAGTAAGTACGAGTATATTGAAAGTATCCATAGAGTATTTTAAAGAAATAAATAAGAATTCTGAGAAAATATTTGCATATATTCTATGGTACTTTCGATAGTGGATTTAAATGAGTTAGGCTTGTCACATATACATAGATTGTGCTAGCACAAAAGGTTACCAAAGGCGCTAGTGACTGTAAAACTTGCCGATCTTAGATTCCAATAAAAAAAACATGGATGCAGGCTACAGGCTCCACACTCAAAAAAATTGTTTTTTGTAACTGAAAATTTCGATCAAATTCCTTCGTAACATTTGAAACACAGTCCGTATTTCTGACTACGAGGGAAAAAATAATAAACGATATTATGCAGTATGCAGTCAAGATGCAGCATATAATATATTAGTGGCTGCTAAGACAACACAATTACCTATAAATATATTTAGTATTCACTTAAATACATCAAAGGAAGCTTGAAAATTGCAGAATTGAAGATCAGAAATAACATTTACCATACCTAGACCTGTTTATCATCAGGAATATGATGGCAAACCTTGGGACTATCGCCAACTGTTGCCCACAAACGTGATCCTCGCGCGGTTTCACTAACTCCGGCCATAATCTCTTCACGTTTCGTTTCGTGATATCGGTGCTATGTTTACACGAGTCCGTCACCGGAGGCACGCACTTAACGCATAAGCATGTTTTGCTCTACCTATAATTATTCTAAAGTCTTTTCTAAAGCGTTTTATTTAATATTGTACTTAAATTACCCAGAAGTTAGTTTGTACTATTTTTCAAACTAATAACCAAAACAAGTAAATCATGACGTAAATATACTGAAATAAAATAATTTCGAATGTCTGACGCAAGAAAAATAACGTATACGTATCTACTTACTTAGCAGATAAGTAATTATTTTCAGTTTATTTTATCAATGCATTTATTGACGAGTTCTCCAATTGTTAAACTGAAAAGGTACGTAAATTCTCCGACAATATGTAACTCGCGTTTCGGTAGGCAGTTGTGTTGAATTGAAGAGTTACAATGAACAATTAACAGAGATCTTTCGAACAATACCTGACAGCTGACAGTTACATTACGGGATAATACTTTGAGTAATGAATGTTCTGGGTATAATGGTTTTTCTGGATTATGGTGTATAATACAGGTACATACAGTACTCTGTGATAATTTTAATATCTATGTTCTGTAGGATCGTAATATTTTTAACTTCTGCGGATAGGAGCCGCTTCTTCGTGGCAGTCCCTTGTTGCGAGGATGACTTCTGCTAAACTCATGTAGAGTACACCCACACGCGGGGTTCAAATCCGCGTGAGAGGAAAAACACCTTTAAACTCAATCTTTCTACTACTGGGTTTTCCTTTCAACAACGACAATGACGACTGTATAAATAATATTTATCTATCAAAAAAGCAAATAACTTGATCCCATTTCGCTGTGTACCGTAGTAGCAGTATAACTAAACTTTAATCAAAATTCGTGTGGCAGATTCTTCAAAACCATTTTCCTCAAGCAGACAACAAAAACCTTTAAATCACAGATTTGTTTTATGATAAGTATAAAATAACAGCTTTCTCTTGAAACTCTTGTAATAATTTTCAAATAGCGTTAGATGTTTATTATTGGGTCGTTGTCTAAGCCACGCCACGTGTAGTGTATAATTTCGTCCAGAAAGAGATAGGCACTTACGACTCTACAGTTCGACTCATTGTGCAAACAGGGCTTGGCCTAGCTAGGCAAATAGACTTGATTCTCTAGCGATTTTCAAGGAAATTATATACAAAATAAACCTTATTTCCTTGGAGATTTCATACTCAGATACTGGTTTATATTTACCTCGAAAGGCTGTTTTAAATTCAGTGGATTTGTTCCAAGAAAAATTAAATTATATAATGTAGCATTTTACGGGAAAGACGGTAATTATTTTAATTATGGAATTGGTGAAAAAGTGCATTGGTGAGTCTTTTATTATTATTTACTTTATGGTACCTATTTAAAAAACTTACTTATACTACTTATTTGTAACAACTGTAGCAACTTATAAAATTACCACTTAATTTTATCACTTTAAAAAAAAAAAATTCCAATTCTGCAAAAAAAATGTTTCAGGAATGAAAAAAGAATCGGATTCCAAGGAATTTGATTTTTTTATTGATTTATACACACATACTTATATACCTTATACATAATCTTTCGTTTCAAATCTTTCATTAAAAATGTCTGGAATGGAATAGAAATGGTTTTTGTTTCGTAAAACAATTTCCTGGCACGGTAGGGTTTACAAATCAAGATAATATGAGAACTCTATACACATTAGAGTATCTTATATTTACTCTATGATATGATTTTATCTACCGACTACTGATGATTACCTGCTAGTTGCATTCTCGAACCCTTGCGATCGAAACATATCTTAACTTAGAACTATTTTAATAATAAAATGACAAGTACTTTAAAATTTGGCGGAGTTAAATTAATTGTTATTCAAAATAGTTGTGAAGTTTGATCTATTTTGCGTGAAAACGTTGGATCCTTAGACCCTTAGTGGTAAAGTTTTTTTATAGATATATTTTACTTTGTGTATTTATGAAGTGTAAATGAATTGTAGACTTACTTCTGTAACATAAAATTTATATGTTTTACATTATTATTTTATAATTTAAAATATTCCTTCTGTTCGAATAGCTATGCATTTTACTGTGCCCCCGTCACAGCGCGATCAATGAAATCCTCAGACGAGCCATGGTTTCAGCTGAGGTACCGTGCGTCTTGGAGCCCCCCGGTTTGTCCCGTGCGGACGGCAAGAGGCCGGACGGTCTTACATTGATTCCATGGGCGAGAGGGCGCTGTCTCCTCTGGGACGCGACGTGCGTTAGCACTTTCGCGCCCTGCCATCTCGCCAGCACTCGGCAGACTGCAGGTGCAGCTGCCGAGGCTGCGGCCCAGAGGAAGCACCTAAAGTACTCCAACCTGGAATCGATGTACGACTTCGTGCCTTTGGCGGTTGAAACCGCGGGACCATGGGGCTCCGAGGCCAAGGATCTGATTCGCGCTGTGGGGAGGCGAATTAAGGAGAGAGGAGGTGATCCGCGTGCCGGCCACTTTTTGGTACAGCGCATCTCCCTCGCCATTCAGCGAGGGAACGCCGCGAGTATTCTGGGTACTTTCGGCCAGGGGGCACTTCGCGGGGGGCTGTTTGACTGAAGTTATATTAATTTTTGCCTAGTTATAGTATGACATTTTACTGATTGGTTTTTTTTATTATCATGTTGTAATTAATTAAGTTGACATTATTTGTAATTTATGCATTTTACTTATCTTTATTTACATCCGCTGACCTCCATAGCCAAATTTTATGGTGTTTACAAACACTATTTACAAACAGATTATACTGACATAGGTATTATACTTACTTAGTAGTTTTGCTAGTACTTTCCCCGTATACGGTGATAGCAAATCAAATCACCACAGATATTACCGATTACCTAGGATTCTACCTATACAATTGATATTTCAAAATCAAGATTAACATAGATATATTTATCTCAAAAATATTGGATTCTCATGACTACCCCCTCGGGGGTTATGGACGTGACGTAATGTATGTATGGAATTCTTGGAAAGTCACCTACGAAATACCATGCGAAAAACTAGCAAATATAAATTCTGAGTTTCTCTGCCAAATTCAGACTAACCTATTTTTCTTTTGTTTCAGGGTTAAAAGTTTGTTAAAATAGAATAAGGTGTGGAACACCATAAAAATAAAGCTCAGAGAAGCGAGATCCAATGCCGACTCCGCGAACAACCAGCGGAGCTTTTGTGGAACCGTAAACACGCGACTATTTCCCATCTTTGATGGTTGCTCTTCTTCTAGAAAAAATCACCTATACGCGCTGTCACTTCATTGTTATTAAATTCCTCAACATCTTCTTCATATTATAGTTTATCTGTTTCCTTTGTTATATATTCTTCGTATATAAAATGAGCAAAATACTGACGGTAGTTGGCGCTTCTTGGCTGCAGACCAAGATCAGCTCCTATGTCCTGGGTCTGCTTGGAGTCCTGGCGATATTGGCTCTCTTCGTTGGACAGATTGAAAGGTAATTATTTTTTAACATTGGGGGCACTATATATTTATTATAGGGTGTTACAAAAACTCGCTATAAAGCCGAAAGGGGGATGTTCAGTATCCGTTTCAACGATTTTCAGAATGGGGCCAACTCTGAAATCCATAAATACTTGATTAGAAAGGCGTAGTTACTAAGGCAAGAGTAATACTTGGTTAGACAGGCGTACACAACCTACTACCTACCGTTTCTTATCATTGCCTGCTGCGATACAAAGTATTTAGAGATTTATCCAACGTGTATTTAATGATAATGAACTATTTATAATAGGTACGAGTAACATAAATTATCATCACGAATATACACCCAATTAGTAAAAAACCAAATTCCCCTATAATGTAACAAAACCGCACGTTATCGCCTTATTTTTATATGTCGAGAAAAAATTTAGCTCGTTGATGTCTTTTGTACTGGAACAATGACAAATGGAAAAAAGGTAGTTTTCAATTCACGGTCAAATTCGCCAAGTGTTTACTATGGCCCATGGCCCACAAAAAGGTGAAATCTAAAATACAAAAAGCAACGCTGGTGATTTTCTTTATGAAGTAGGAGTTAGGACATACCGTGGTTAAACTGAATGGGAGCTTCATTTGTAGAGAAGTTGATGAATTCAATATTTATTTCCAAATATTGGATTAGTATTGAAGTTTTTCACATACTTCTATTGGTTTCCAATTTTATAATAATCTTTTATGGAATAGAGATTCAGTGTAGGTACTTTTGACTTTGCCTTTGACTTTTTACGTTTACCTTCCAAACTTTTAATTAACGAACTATCATTCAAGTAACAATAATTTATGTTGCTCCACTGTACAAACGTATGACTGCGCTGCGTAGGTGCTCATCGAAACGTTAAAAAATTCTTCTTCATCCGTGGAACAATTCTACTGTCCACTTTTTTGATAAATGCCTTAGTTCAGGAAAAATGTTTTTTTTTCGGAGTGGCGCTGGTTTCGCTAGAATCTTAATATATTCAGAAGTTGGATATACGCACTGACCTGTATTATTAGTATTACCAGTAGTATTAATAGTGGTAGGTATTAGAGGTCATTGGATATATGACATAAAACGCAAAACGACTTAAATATGTCTTTGTTCTAAACCTAAAATATTTTAATTGAGTGAGTGTGCTAGTGGCTACATCTAGTGGTAACACATTGCAGGATTATCATTCACTACCACATCTTGTGCTCAATCCTGTTTCATCGATCGAAACTGAATCTATTTCCACTTTTTCAGAGCTGAAGACGACGGAAACTATGCAGCTACCGTGTTTTACTCCGAGAAGACCGGTTACCGCATAGAGTACTGGGGTCAGAGCAACGATCTTGCTGACATACAGAAGGGGGTGGCCCGCGCTTACTTCAGGCGGGACATCGACACCACGGGGTGAGTGACCGAACCGATTCGCACTTTAAAAAGTAAAGAAATGGGTTGCCAGTGCTTTATTGGAATATAGATGTTTATGACAGGATTTATGGCCTTTTTGCTTGCGTGTTTGCGTGAGTATAAAAATACTGTAAGGAATGGAACAGCCTGCCGGCGTCTGTATTTCCCGAAACCTACAACCTTGGGATCTTCAAGGCCAGAGTGAATAGGCATTTACTGGACCCGCATGCTCCATCGTCGACCTCATCGTCGCTTACCATCAGGCGAGATCGAGGTCAAATGCGGGTTTAGAAGTAAATAAAAAAATAAAAATAAAAAAAAACTGTGAAGTTCATTTTGATCGCGAAATACCTTTTGTATTGTAAGGTCTCTAATATTCTCGATAATTCTTTAATTCTCTAATATCCGCGCGCATATCTTCTCTACAAAACTGCATTATCAAATTCCTTACGTTACATTAAATTTCCAGCTGGTCCCTTCTAGAAGTCGAAACCGAAGGATCATATCCAGACGAGATCCAAGCTTACGCAGCCGGCATTGTCGAGGGCGCTCTGACCTGGTACCACATCCACACCCACTTGGAGAACACTATCCGAGCAAAATGCGGAGACCAGAGAATGGAGAAGCTGTGCGACAAACTTCAGGACGCTTTAGAGAAGTCGGTTAATAAATGGAAGACTATTGCATCGGAACGCGAGAATGTTGATCCTTTCTGGCACCATGTAAGACAAAATAACTATAATACTTTGAACGTTTCCTGAAAAAATAACTTGTTAGATTTAGAGCATATAACGTAGGTAAAATTAGGTTTATTCAGTTGAACACATTACTTGATAGATACGAGTAAGATCTTAGTTGAAGCGAACAATTTTTTGCTTAAAGTGAACAAGCCGACTTTATATGCTCATATTGAAACAAGTGCTTGTTTGAAAGTAAACAATATTTTCTTTCAGTGTTCACTTTTTAGGATGAAAAACTTGGATGAAGAAAAAAGTTTCCCCGTTTAAGTTGTCAAAGAAGATCAACATCATAGCGAGCGCGTTTTTTAAATGGTAAATGGTTTACTGGGTGATTTTAAATCGATAACTGAGTAGTTTTAGCTCAGCTTTTGATAAATAATTCTTGGTTCTTTGACACAATTTACGACACAACTATAAAGCGACATTGGCTCAAAGGCTAGGAGTACGAGACTGCGGCGCAAGAGCGTCGCGCGATCGAATCCACCTCTGGAATATTCGGGCCATTCCTAGCACAGTCATGTTAGCCTAGTTAAAGTGGTTAATCGCAGATTAGAGATATATGTTGGTTAATGAATAATATTGGTAATATGTAAAACATTATCAAATGTTATTTAACAAAAAGATTGGAATTTAGCCTACATACAATCTGTTCGTTACAAAAAGTATACGCAGATTGAGCATTTACCATTCAGGCGTATAATTTCCCGTTTACCCCATAATGTTGGATAAAAAGAGTATGTATTTTTTTTCTAGGTATCTCTACACTACACACAAATCAGCGGCATATTCACCGGTTGGAAGCACGGCATAGAGAGAAGCCAGAACGAGTTCGAAACAGACATCTCCGAACTGTACTGGTTGAACTCAGTCGCGGAAGTGACAGAGATCCAGCGTAAACTGAACATCTCGTTAGAAGACACGCTCGACCACCTGCCCGGCCTATCTAGTGCGTTCGTGAGAATTGTTAACGAAACTTCTGAAGATGGAACTATAATCAAGAAGCTCTATGTTTCTCAGAATGCTGCTGGGAGGTAAGGACCGAAAACTACCGATAAGTTTTTTTGTATGTGCCGTGTGACTAAGGAGTATTTTAGATTGAGCGTATTTTGTAAACTTTTTTTAAATATTTAACTTTTTTTCCAAGTATCAAATATTAAATGTATTTCTTAAAAACAATTTAGAAATAATATAGTCATAAATTGATGGTGGTAAGTGAAAACAGAATTAAAATTCGTTGAAAAATAAAGTAGCTACTAACTGGCAATGAAAAATCAGAACGGTAGAAAGAAACGGCAATAAGTTTTATGACGTAACTATTCTATAGGGCCATAGAAGCAGGTCCTGGCTACATATAAAGAACTGTTTTGCTAGAAAGGGACAGAGCATATGTTCAATACTAGCTTTAACCATTAATATCTCTGATGTGAGTTGAGATATCGAAAAACTAATTGTAGATCCTTCTTTAGTATGTCCATATTTGGTTATTACTGTATTACTTGCGTGCAAGCTTTTTTGCTACAAATAATACAGTAGATATAGGTAGGTAAATCTCTCTCCTATTTTGAAGATCCTGATCACCAACTAATTGTCCCATTCTATGAACGTATTGTGTAGTTACAGTAAAGGCAAATACCTTAATAGCCAAACCCCGAACCGCAATCAGGATATGATATGGCGTTTGAAATTTTAAGAGTTGGGGGTCTGATCTGATCCAAAACCAGTAGCCGATAGCTGCTATCGGCTATTTTCAACCCACCTCTAGTGTACTACGATCGCTAAGACTCGTTGAGTAATCAATCATAGAATAGTTGGTATCGTGCTGACAAGGGAAATTTTGAAGATTCAAGAAAAGTTGAGAGAAAAATCGAGAGTTTTAGGTGATGGTGTTTGAATCCCCATAACCTCTAGATTACCTACATATAAGACATTATTTTATGGTTATTTCCCTTACTTGTTCCAGCTACTCTTCAATGACGCGCATCCTCAAACGCTACAAGTTCAACTACCACCTAACGTCTCAAGACTCCACGCCCGCTCCCGGAGTGTCAGTGGACTTCTCCGGCTACCCTGGCTCCGTCACCAGCCAGGACGAGTTCTATGTCCTGAGAGGAGAGACACACAGGATGGCGGTCACTGGCACCACGCTACGAAATTACAATAAGAAGCTGTGGAAGGAAGTCAATATTGATGAGCAAGTAAGGTTTATGTTTTTTTAGCTTTCATGTCCTTTTTGTTTTATTTATCTACTTACATATTGGCTTCGATTCTGGGATGTCCACTAAATCTAAGGTGTAATAATGGTGACGTTTCGTTTAGCGATGTTTTAATGTAATTTAATTTTGGAATTGGAATTTAGCGAGTGAATGGGGTGCCAATGTCTAGAATATCTAAACGGAACGGCCTACCTGACCAAGTTGTGAATGCTGAAACTATAAACCAGTTTAAAAACAGATTAGACAGCCACTTACGAAATATGAAGAAACAGGCTAACCAGCATTAGCTGCCTGTCTGCTAATCCAATAATAATAATATCTATTTATTAATATTAAGTTACCTAATAGCTGTTAGTAGGCATGCGTCCACATAAATTGAGCTGAATTTCAAAATCTTTGGCTGCGTCCCATCTTAAGAAGAGGGGGGACCTCGTATGGTCATTTTTATTGAGGTTGAGGGATTCTGGATAGCTAATACCTACCGTTTTTAAGTAATAGCTACCGTGGTTTATGAGGTTTTGAGGAGGATCTTAAGGATGGGAGTAGGGAAGTTAAGGCGTAGGCTTTTCCTGAACAATAATAACTCATACCAAATTACTTCTTCCAGGTGCCAGCTGGTCCCCGTATCACTGCCGCTAACCACCTATCATCCAACGTGACGTCATGGGGCCACGTACTGGCGACCAACAACTCCGGCACGGCCTGCAAGCAGTGGCTGGTGGTCGACTTCAACAAGTTCGATCTCATACACAGCCTCGCGCCGAAGGACAGCTCGGAACCTGTTAGAAATGATGTTGTCACTGAGATCAGCGTGAACAAGTAAGTTTTTTTAAAGACTGGGATTATATTTCGATTTAGTTATGAAATCAGGAATGCGATTCTCGCAGCGTTCGACATACAAAAGTCGAGCGCTACGAACTTCTTGTCACGCTCACACTTGGAATGTGAGCGAATGAGATAGGACTAATGTCGAATTCGACATTCCACCGCGAGAATCGCCTTCCAGTGCTTGCACTTTTGATACAAACATCTTATGAAATACAACTGCACAAAAAGCTGGAAAAGGAAGGTAATAACTACTTGGTGGTTAAAACATTTTGGTTTTTCAACGCTGTTCTGTTATATCCACAGAAATCAGACAGTAGGTATAGGTAGTGGTTAGATCTTTTGAAGTCACAAGTCACAACTGTCCAACGGTTTGGCCTCAAGACTAGGACGTAAATGTTGAAAAGCCTCAGAGCAAAAAAAAATTGTTCCACAAGTGGCTCCAAACATGTAGCGTTTAAAACTATCGATAGTTTGATAACCGATAGTTTTTAGTCAAAAACTCTCACACTATCGATAGTATCGACATGTCACGATACTAGTGACCGAAACTATCGATAGCCCTAAATTGGCAATAAGTAAGTACTATCGGTATAGAAGCGATACTGTCGCTCATTTTGGACTATCGACAGTATGAGTGATTTGCAAGACTTATTTACTATGGATAAGCTATCGAAAAACTCTATTTTTTTCATGCAACACGGCATACATGAGACCTTAGCTGATAATTTTGTATCGGGAATTTTCAAGTTATATCAAAGTTGCTTATAAATATACAATTTTCGAATCTGGATTCGCACACTTTCAAGATCTGACTCTACTCTTGCCACACCTTGACCTGTTACACCTTGACTTTTCCACCAGTGACATAAGGCATACAGTCGTCCACCGCACCAACAGCCACGCCAACAGCCTCCTCTGGTTGATCGAGCAGGTTCCCGGACTCACACATGCTCGCGACCTGTCTTCGTCTTTCCTTGAGCAGGGCTATTGGGCTACCAACGGATTGCCGTTTATTAAAGTAAGTTTAGCATTGTGAAGGATTCTCATCTGCTTATTCAGCAGAGAATGTTGCTCTACCTTGTCGATTTATTATAGGTAAAGTAAGGAATCTATGTAGGTACGTATGTACAGCCAGTCCAAATCCAAATGACGTGGTTGGTAACCCCAACTTTTGTTGGACGTGAATTTAAATTCTCTACCACGCAGTCTATCGAATCTTAGAAACAGTGATTGCTGAACGTGCTTTTTGTTTCAATTGATTTTCAAACAGCGAAAAAAGTAACTTAGTTACTTATATTTATTGTTTTCTCTGCAAACATATACCTACCTCAGAATATGTTTATGCATTTTTAATTTACTGTATTGTTATTGTATTTGTTTTCCTTTTAAAAACCCTGTTTTCTTATTATTTTCAGGATATAGCCGACATCACTCATGTCACAAAAATGCAAGAACAATACGGCAACGTGTTCTCTGAATCGGAATCACCACGAGCGGTAATGTTCAAGCGAGGATACAAGAACGCCACATCCCTGGAGAGCATCATCAAGCTGATGCGTCAGAATAACATGACAGCCATCAATAAGGCTGGAGAGGACAGCGAGGCTTGTGACGATGAAGTGGAGTGCATCATCAGGGAAGGAGGTTACTGGTCCGTTCTTGGAGCACGCGGGGATTTAGTCAGCCATCATAAGGAGCCCTATGGAGTTATTGATACGAAAGTTGTTAGTGGTAAGTTGGAAGACAAACCTTTTATTAGTTCATATATCACACTCGATGTCTAAATATCTCAAAGTTTCTAATTTTGTATTGTTCTCGACGATTTAATTTTCATTAGTATCAGTGCGGTGGATTCTTCCTTATTTTGGATTTATGGGAAAGAAATCCCCTACTAATCAATGAGGTCTAGATTATCCTTAATGTTCTTGTTGATGAATAGCTTCGATTCTGGGGTGGCCGCATAAGCTAAAGTAAAAAATAATAATTAAATGAAACTGTTTCGATCACTGATATGCGTGTGTGAGAGATATATATTGTATATTGTGTGTGTGAGAGAGTGACACTTCGTTCAGCAATATTTTAATTTAGCGAGTGATGTGCAAATAATTAGGTAACTAAGAAACTAGCTAACTATTATGTTTTTATTTCTCCAGGAGCAGTCAACTTCACTTCTTTGGAATTCGTCGCCATTTCCGGTCCCCCATACACAGAAGTTGCATCAAACTCAACAAAGGTCCCCATCAACCGAGGAAACGTTGCGTCCACCTACACCGACAAATTCGACGACCAACCGACCATCAATGGCCTAGAGATCATAAACCTGGTGGAGAAACAACAGGAGAAGGCGGAACAGGAAGCCTTGGAAATCCTCAACAGAGATGTAGTCAAACCCTTCCAATGGTCCGACAGCGATTTTAAGGAGATCCTACACGAAAGCCTACCAGACAAATGGGCTTTCGGGCCTTTCAAACCTAAGTGGTCCTGGTGAATCTCCACCTTTAAATCCTCAACTCTCAGTTCATAATAATTTTTGATATTGTTTGTAGGACTTGATTGCACTGTTTTTTTCTGTTTAGTTACTTTTAGAAACTCAAGAGGAAAACTTGACTACTGAACCAAATGTACTGACTTTCGGCAACAGGCTTTTCCTCGGCGTGTTATTGGTGATCCTTTAGGAACAGTAGAAGGCACATCACGCTTATACTGTGTGGAACCCTGTCACAATATGTTTTTGTTATGCTTTCTTGACATTCGTATGTCAAATAAAGAGTATACCTTGATCTGCTGGCAACAATGAAAAAAGACTTGCAATCGGTCCTCTTAACATATTCAAGTCATTTGTTAATGTTAAGGATTTCCACCATTGTATTCAATGGCTATAATAATACATCCGTCCGATTTCGTACTCCTTTGAGATCGTCTAGAATATTTTTATACGTAACGTCGATTATATTTCATAGTAAATCATTTTATATGTTTAATTTTAAAGGTTTATTTATTGGATTTATGTTGGTCTCGTCTTTGTTTAATGTGTTAGAAAATGTTATTGTGTAACTTATAAAAATAGCCCCAAATTCAACAGAAATATCTAGGTTTGTATTAAATATTCAAATAGGAAACGACTGCCACGCCAACTACTGCGTCTACTATAGTTACGTACTTATGCTACTTATTTTACCCTATGAAATAATTGTATTTGTATTGTGAGTGTATAAAATAATAATTTAATAAAATTGAAGTGACCTGAAGAAAAAAGAGAAAGAAATTGATTTTTCTCTCGAAAATAAATAATGTTTTTGAAAATGGAATCTTTAATTTAACTACCCATCACTAAGCCATCACTATATCCACTTAGGTCTATAATAGCGTAATTAGAGACGGTACCTATCGAATTTGAAAACGGTACAGTCGACCACAGGTCAACCTATCCAAAACGTCAAAATTTGAGAATCTGAAATGTATCATATAACGCAGGCATAAGGTCGTGATTTAATCGAAGGTTTTTAACAGATAAAAACTATATTTTTTCCGAAAAAAGTAATTTTATGCAAACATTTATATTGACTATCCGATAAGGAATATAAAATTTCATTTCTTAATATTACTTTATTTTGATTCTATGGCGGGAGAACATTTTACGATTTTTCACGCGCAGATCACCCTCTTAAGTAAATATAATTGCATAGGGTTTGACTACCATCACTGACCTGTACCTCGGACCTGGTCCGAGACCTGTACTATAATATCTATACAATAGATATTACAGTGGTCAGTGATTACCATAAATATCAATCATCCTCCATCCCACTTCATCAGTGACGTAATAGATCATTCTATAGAATAGATATAGGATAATAGTGAAATCGACCAAGAAACGCAATAATCTAATTTTAGAATTTTGTTGTCTCCTCCTTTTTCCTTAACACCACAAAATTTAAATAATAGTTTGTAATAATTTTTAAACGTAGCCTAGGAATTAGTCATCGTCCATGGCGATTATAAAATCGATATTAAAAAAAACGAACTCAAAAAAAACGAAAAAAATCGTTTCAAGACGCTGTCACACTCACACTACTTCTAATCCCTATGTCATAGAAGAGGAAGACAACTTTATCGAAATCTTTTTTAAATTTCGACATACCACAGAATACTAGGATAGCGTTCCATAACCAGTTGCAATAATTCACGTTAACCACTGCCTATTTTCCATTACCCTGTACAGCTGAAAATTTATCAAACTTGTACTTGACACAAGCAGTGGAACATGTTCATCTGTCAACGTGAATAATTTCAACAGATTTTAGAACGCACTCTAAATAGTACTAGTTCAGTTTTAGTGTACCTACGTAATTGTTTTATAGCAAATTTCACAATTATTGTTTAATTTTCAACGCTAAAAACGATTTAAATTCACAATGAATTTCTTTAAGAAGGCGCCGACAGTCAAGGGTATGAATGTAGTGCTGTATTTTGCAATTTAAACTAAAAGTTCGCTTGATGTTCGTAACTATCTTGTTCTGCTTTTATTTTCTATAATTTTATATGTATAAGGCAAAAAATCGGTTAGTCTCAACTTCTATGATAAGTGGGCTGTTAAATTACCTTTTCTTTAAATTATATGCCTCAATAAAC
Source organism: Hofmannophila pseudospretella (assembly GCA_947369225.1). Classification (NCBI taxonomy): domain Eukaryota; kingdom Metazoa; phylum Arthropoda; class Insecta; order Lepidoptera; family Oecophoridae; genus Hofmannophila; species Hofmannophila pseudospretella. Next base: position 5,922,916 of record OX376324.1, read on the forward strand.
TTACCAAGGGTAAACATTCTAATGATGCAATGACTCATGTTTATTATTTGCATTGTGGAAGCATCAACTTTTAAAACGCATTTATTATCTACCTGTACGATATAGTAACCAAAGCACCACATTAAATCTGCCAAGAAAGTTGTTCTATGCTGTTATTTCCACATAAATTGAATATGTTTTATAACAAAGAAGATTATTTAACCTCCTTACCTACCTCTCCTTTACAGAACAGCAAAGACAAAATGACCGTGAGCTTCGCAGAGCTGGTCGGGATTTGGAAAGGGACAAGGTTGCTCTAGAGAGAGAAGAAAAGAAACTGGTTAAGTACTTTTTTTATTAGTTGATTATCATTAATGGTTACAGTTACTGTTATTTATATCCTATTACATAGTTCGGTTGGGGTGTCGCTATGGGGGCACTGAGAGAAAAAGAGTTAGAAAAATTGAGGCTAGTTAAAAGATAAACTACTTGACTAAAAATCCTAAAGTACCGACTCGAACATATTAGGTTATAATATTAGGTTGCATTATGACAACCACACAAAGATTGACTTCTTTTCGCATCCCCTAAGGATACTCTGACCATAGTTCAGTTTAGTTAAACATTTTCAGCAGAAGCCTTATTGGTGTAGAATTGTAGATTGAATTTTTCCCAGAAAGAGGGCTGATCAAAACCTCAGCTGCTCATTTTATGCACTGCTTAATTTTCAGGAGTTGGAGATAAAAAAAATGGCAAATGAAGGCAACAACGAAGGCTGTAAAATTTTAGCAAAACAATTAGTGCAACTGAGAAAACAGAAAACTAGAATGTATACTGCCAATAGTAAGGTAAGGAAATTATTTTAAAGTCAATCTCTGTACTTACCGAAACCTACCTTTTGGTTTTTCAAAACAAAACTATAGTGTTAATGTATCAATGTCTTTATTCAAAACTCAAAATTAAAATGCATAATTATGCAATTATATAAACGGGTAGTAATATGGCACTGATATGGCTGACCTGACCTCATTTATTAATACTTAATCTTGCAAATTTATACAATGAGTATGTGTAATTTTTGGAGAACTTGGGTTTTCTTACATACAAACCTAACTAATAACAGAAATAAAACAATGTCATAGCCAGCAAGTAATTTCTTGAGTCCTGAAAATATTTAACCACAATATGTCTTCCTTTTATATTGAATACTGGAATTTTTGGTGGCTGAACCCCTGTCCGTCTGCATTGCTGTAACTGACCGTATTAATTACATAGTTTTACTCTCCACTAACAGATTGCAAGTGTCCAAATCCACAACAAAGCGATGGGCGCCAACATAGCGATAGCAAACGCTATGGGTACCACAGCACAGACCATGGGCAACATGAATAAGGTTATGAACCCACACCAGATCGCTAAGGATATGGAAGCATTCAAACAAGCCAACGCTAAGATGGACATGACTGATGAAATGAGTAAGTCGAACAGTAAGCGTTTTGTTTATGTAAATGTGTGTATAGACTTGAGATAGTTGCGGGTAGAGGTAACCTTACTTGGTCTCCTAATTTGCTCATGTTTGGATGTGTTCCGTGCTGCCTTGGGGAGAGCCACATCCATAAAAGAGTAAAACGGACAAGCTAGGCTGTGTGCACCTTAATATGTGCTTATTACATTTTTAGTAAATAAATTATAAATACTATTGGTATAGCTATGCAATTGGAATATACATATTCGTCTCTAGGATGAAAACTCCCTCAATTACAAAGAGATTTTTTATTGTTTAACTAAATCTATGTTTGTCTTCAATCTGACCTGATGGTAAGCGACGATGAAACACGTGTGTTTAATGAGACCCTATTGCCTCTCGCCTTGAAGATGCCAAGTTTGTAAGTTTCGACCATTTAGCACAGAATGTTCAATAGAAAGGAGTAAAAACCACGCCATTCAATTATTTCACTTTATTGTTACTCCTCTAGCCTCATGATCCATATGTAAAAAATATCAAGTTAAATCATTTAATTTCACGTCACATTGCATGCATAGTCCAGTTTACATTCGGTCAAGGGGGTAAGGACAGTAGTGTAAACCGATTGGACAGTGGCGAATCAACTTGGCTTTCAAGCTGCCTATTTTATCGCTCAGCTCGCCCGAGGAAGCGATGACGCTCCTTAGTATTGGAGGCCAAGATCCATTTCGCGCGCCAGCGGAGTAAGTACAGTAAGCCTTGATTGGATTAGCGCGACACTTGACTCGCCACTGGCCAGGCGCTCACCACTCGCCATTCTGTTCGCCACTGTTCTTGTACTCACTACTTCGCTAAACACTCGACCAAATGTAAACCGGCCTTTAAGGACCACTCACGAGTCAAAATGCTGAAACAGGACCCCCAACAACCTAACTTGCCATGACAACTCTTTTAAACGTCTCTTTTTTTTTCTTCGTCCGTGCAGTCCCTGAGGGGCCAGCTGAAAATCAGCGCTGTGGCTTGCCTCAGCATTATGCTGAGCTGGTGTACCCTTTTTGACACTGTACCACACCAGATTTTCTGTGCTGCATTATTAAACTTTGTATACTTTGTAACTTTGTATTTCTGTATTGTGTTCTATATTCTGGTGTTTACAGTTCTAAATAAACGTTTTCAATTTCAAAACTTATGTTTTAATCTTAGTTTCAGACACACTCGACGACATTATGGATGAGTCTGGAGATGAACAGGAATCTGAGGGAATCGTGAACCAGGTGCTTGATGAGATCGGCATTGAAATAAGTGGAAAGGTAATCTCAATTTAATAGTTATATGGATTATCGTTATACCATGTCGTGCCGGCCATAAATAATAACACCACCGTAACTCTTCCCGTGGGTGTCGTACGAGGCGATTAAGAGTCTTAGTGGATACTAGTTTACACCTAGTAGACGGCGATAAGCTAGCCATCTATCACGTTTGTCCACCAAATCTTACGGCGAAAAATAGCAACTACCTGTGATTGAAGGTGGTTTCTCTGTCTACCCCCTCGGGGATTATGGACATGAGAGAGATAAGGATCAACCTACTACATGCAGGTGAATGGCAGATCACTACTAAATTAAGGCACTTTTTAGTTGACATGTCTATGTTTTCGACTTTTTGAAAGACAGTTACTGACTGCTCTTACTGTGAAGGAAAACATTGTGAAGAAACCTACATGTGTGAGAAAAGATTTTCCTATTTCACCTAATCTGCTAAACATCACTAGGCTCGCATTGTTGGTCGTGGTCTGTACCAGATGCTAGGGGAGGCCTGTGCCCTAACATTGAGGGTGTCAATCAATAGACTGAAAAAAAATTAAATTCATTTATTTCCTCGATTTTACTTCACTTCATCTTACGGCGAAAAGTGGGAAATTCCTATGATGAAGGTGGTTCCTGTGTCGTCATGCTATTATAGATAACTTCACGCTATGTCCCTTGTGGACAGTATTTGAAAATATAAGTTTTTATAGTGGAAGATTATCTCTTATTTGGATAGTACTTTTTAGTGCAATACATCAGTGTTTTACGGTGATAACTTGCCATGACGTAATTGTATGACTAAATACATTTCATATTAGTCATTCTTCCTCATCTGTGACTATACCTACTCTATTTAGATAAGTTATCTACAGTGCCTCATAATAAATACTAGTGTAATAGATGATAAAAGGACAAACAATGTTTGTTCTACAATCTGAAAATTGATGAGATATTGCCAAGGTCATATATCCCAGATGTACAGGTGGCGTTCACAACCGACTCATGGTCACACCAGCTTGTCATACCAGTGTGACTAAAGTCCATTCACTTAAATAAGCTCGCTCTTTGAAAATGCCGCCCACACTCGCACCGCCGCCGCTAGCCAAATGATGCCGCCGCGACAACAGAGGATGCAGACTGCCGATTGCTTCAATTTATGTTTGGTTTGGGTGTAACGAGATTATTTTAGGGAATGGACTTTACAGGTCCCGTCGAACTTCTAGAGCGCTCGGAACACGAGGCGAGTGGTGCTCAGTAGCAAAATGTAGATGACGATGAAGGCGGGGGGCGGAGTACGCGTATACTCAGAGTGGTCTAGATGTTTGTCGCGATCTGTAACAAAAAGTCATCCGGTATTAAAGTTCAAAGTGTTTGATTAAAAATTAATCATTCTTTGCCTGTACTCTTCGACTCAAGCTTTGAAAATTCACGTATAAGCCTCGGACTACACGAGTCCAATCCCAGCCCAGTTCGGTTCGCTGCAATCACATGCGCTCCGCCCTCCCCCACTTGAAAACAGCGCATCGCAGAAAAACGAACCGAGGCTGGAATCGGACCCGTGAAGTTCTATCTAGCCTATTAATTTCGACCGTGTATAATCAAATGTTTTTTTACAATTTCTTATCTTATTTCCTTACTTGCAGATGGCGAACGCACCTTCAGTGGCGCGTAACAAAATTGGTCAATCTACAACCGATGAAGACAGAGATCTTATGGCTCAGCTGGCTAAACTTAAATCATAGAATCTACACTTTTCTACGACTATCTCGGAATGCTGTTTATCTATTTAGACATTACTATAAGTATTTAATTTTACTGTAAATATTAATTTTCTAATGGTTGCTTGAAATTGGGTTGTGGTCGGCTAAACGATTCGATTCCACTCGAGTGACTAAAGATAAACATCGGTTGTCTTGTAACAAAGATATAGTCATTTAATGGTAAGAATGGTGTTTCTTGCGCGAAGAACTTCTACAAGATGTGAATAATGTGTGGGACAGTGAAGTAAAGTCAAATAAGACGCTGCAGCCCGTTCCGTACTTGGCTGGTTTTTGAAGAGCTATACTGCGTCCGGGACGCCTTCTTTGGTTCGGATGGTGCAGAAGCGTGGTAGATAGCATTGAAATGTGTCACACCATCATTTTAATGAAGACTTGAAAGAGTTGTTTACATCAGACATGGCTGTATGGGCTCAGTTCCCTTTGCCTTAAAAAATATATATTTAAAATCTGTCGTCAAAAATCTTCGATTCGGCGTTGATGTGTTTCGGCAGTGTCTATAGAAGAGCCAGTATTTACTAAGCTATATCTTCGACCTCATCGTCACTTACCACCAGGTGAAATTGAGGTTACGCCATTTACCAATTGATCCTAGGTTATGCCATGTACCAATGGATTTATTGTGACCTGAATTAGTAGCGAGTTAATAATGTTTTATGTTCCATGTATCTTTGTTCTTTTGTTGGTTGTGTTAAACTGTAGAAGAATCTTTATTGAAATGTAACATTGTGTACATTTCGGAGAGTGCGCATCGGAATTGCACGACCTAATTCCAGCATCTCCATTCCGCCTTCGGACTACCAGGCGCGGGGAGGGGTTCCATCCTTATGTTGTTGATATCCCATCTGCTCGTACGAAGCGATTTGCTTCTTCGTTCATTATGCGAACGGCTAAGGAATGGAACAGCCTGCCGGCGTCGGTATTTCCCGAAACCTACAACCTTGGGATCTTCAAGGCCAGAGTGAATAGCCATTTACTGGACCCGCATGCTCCATCGTCGACCTCATCGTCGCTTACCATCAGGCGAGATCGAGGTCAAAAGCGGGTTTAGTAGTACATAAAAAAATAAAATAAAATATATAGGTATATTTATTTTCACACTAACTAAAAAAGGTCGGCACACGGAATGGAAACATGTTATATTGAAACCTCCGCTTTTATACAAAATATTCGTTAAATAATTTTATAATCACTGAATTTACTATAATGTGTACATGTACATATAATGTGGAAATAATAATCTGTGATATTTTTGTATTATATGATGCAGAATCCGTTAAAATGTTGTTTTTATCTTTTACCATCCTTATAATCTCCATTTCATACATATATAAATACTAATTAGATAATGTGTAGTGTTCGTGTATTGTTTTCTGTTCAAACATCGTGTCATTTATCATGGTAGGCTCGGCTTGTGACATTGAAATTCAAAAGACGTCGTTTGCTTTAAAATTTAATGAAATTTACACGTCTTGTGTACCTGTCCCATTACGTCTTGTATACTTTATCACAGTCATTAATTTAGTCTGATGGGCTTCGTCAGTTCTTCGGTGAAATTATAAAAAGGAGTACTTCAGTAAGATGATTCCGGACCATCTGTTCGAGGAAGGGATAAATAATTCGTTGTTACATCATGATATGAGACATATTCAGCATAATAATGTCGTGCACGAGAAAACTCAAAAAGATTATGTAAGTAGAGTTGACAAATTGTACCTTTTTGTAACAAGATTCACTCTTTGATGTCCTGAATTCGTAACTCCCATTGGTGCATTAGATGCTGGAAGGATAACATTGTACGTGTTTACGCATTTTAACAAGCATGTTGTTCAAAAGAAACTAGCCAGTGTTAAAATCAGAGAAAAACAAACGAATAGAAAGTTACAGTTCGTTACGTTGACCACTACTTAGATACTTTAGTATAAGATGTAACGAAGTGCCTGAATTAATTTTTTGTCCTAGACGGCAATTTGTACAATTCGCAGTCCCAGTCCAATGTTCGAGAAGTCTTAAGTTGTTTAAACAGGAATGTGGTAAAAGGCAATTGGCTATCGATAATGAATCAGATACCTAGTGATCATTGTCCACCAATACCTATATATAATAATAGACACCACCATTGGGTGCGGTGATATGTTACGAGTTTGTCCCCTTATTTCATGTAGCTGAGATTCTTTAAACATAAGACGTGTATTCTCTTTCATGGATATCGTACTAACCATCAGTAATTGCATGATGCGTCCTTAGAGTTTAACGTCTATATTCGTGGGGCGGTCCAAAATTTTTAGTCAACCCCTAGTCCCCTACAATCCTGACTTGGCTCCGTGTGATTTCTTTTTGTTCCCCACGTTGAAGAAATCTCTGCGGGGAAGGAAATGTACGGCTGCGGACGAAGCAGTAGACCAATTTAGGTGGCTTTTTTTCGACTTCCGCAAGAACAAGGTTTTCATATGTTTTGAAAACTGGTTCAGTCGAATGCATCGATACCGCAGGGGAATACTTTGAAAAGTTGTAAATAAACATTGGTAATATTTCTTTTATTTTCCATTTGACTAAAAATTAATGGTTCGCCCTAGGTACTCTCACTTTCTACGTCCTATAGAAAGAGACGGGTAGTTAAAATTTTAAAACAATAAAAAATTCTTAACACTCGTCCAGGAACAAGAGCAACGCGACCAGCTATCGTCTCAAAACGGAGACACGTGCGAGATTCACGACCAGTTCTACCGCGACCACAAACTGCTTCTGGTGCTATTCCGAGTGCTAGCTGTCATGCCTATCACCAGGTCACGCCCAGGTACAACCTCTCGCTACATGGTCTTATCAGAACATAGCAACGTCCTCCGACATAGAGTTTCAACAGAGCAGCGTATTAAGCAAGACGAAGTACAAACTGCATCTGGTCTGGTAGTGTTCCTAGCGCTGTTCCACAAGCGTCCTAAGATGGAGCAACAGGATATCCGAATAACGAATAAACACCAAAGAGTAAAATAACTGTCAACCTATATTTGTATCCATCCAACACCAAAAATCAAACCGTCATCAAATTCAGCAAAACTTTATCAAAACAAAAAAGTCGCACATACTTAGGTACGGATCACGATTCAGAATTAATATCGAGGAGTGTGAGCTAATCACAGAAATCGGACTAATAGCGCCGGGATGAATTTTAAAATCTTAGGAGCTAATCGCTTTTCTAACTAGCTCAAATTCTTTATGTAAACTTTGGCATCCACTAGTCGTTAAAACAAATTTATAAGGCGTCATTACTGACTTCAATCCTTGGCAAATGCTGTGGCTTCAAGTCAGTGCTAACCCGAAATAGAGGTGTGCTAATTGTAAGTAAATAAGTAATTGCCAGGAACAGTAACTTAGTATAAGTAAACCCTATCTTTACAGTTTCACTCGGCGTGAACCTCACGATTCAATTTCCTTATTACTCGCAGGTGCCATAACCTTCAGTTGGAGATCCAGCGCCACCATATACGCCATCTGCTTCTACATGTGCACCACAGTAGTGGTACTAGTGGTGGGCTACGAACGGATCCTTATTCTGAGCTCCATCAGGAAGTTCGACGACTATATCTATGCAATCATTTTTGTGGTTTTCCTCGTACCGCATTTCTGGATCCCCTTCGTGGGGTGGGGAGTAGCGCACCAAGTTGCCATTTATAAGACCAACTGGGGGAAGTTTCAGGTGAGCTAGTTGTTGATTGAGGGTCATAGCCGTTAACATAAGAAGTCCTAGAGTCCATTAAGTAGATATCGCCGCCTGTGTGTGGTAAACACAAAAAAAAACATGTTAAAACAATGCAACTGTCAATATCCAGTAAAGAGCATTTATTACTTTAAGGTGCGGATACACCTGGTCCTCGACCGACCGTCTGGGTGGTCACATCATGCGGCCACCGCCTTTATGTGAATTAAAGTCGTCGACCGCATTCGGCGATCGTCAAAGTGTCACTAGGTTGTCATCGAGCGAAGCGTTGGACGACTTCGGCCAACGACCAAGTGTAAACAACGGAGGTCGATAACCGTAGGTCGTCCAATGCAGGTCGGTCGCCGAAGCGGTCAACGACTATATATAACTGCGCCTTTAGTGTTGCTTACAGTCGATTTTTATTTTCCTTTACAAAATTGGGGTGCCATAACTTATTTGATATCGTCGAGTATAGATAGATACTCGTAAAACATTGTCGCACATATTATTTTCGCGAAACTACTTATTATAAGTTGGGTATAGCTTTTCTTAACCCGCGGAAGGATCACCAAATTTTCTCTGGCTTCAACAGTTAGGTTGATTGATGTAGTAGTTCCACGTTACAGATGGGGTTTCATAACCCATTCCCCGTCCTCGACATCCTAAAAGTCCTAAAAAAGTGTCGCACATGACTTCCGGGCGAATGCTAACAGATTCCCGCCATAAACAAAAAAAAAGATACCAAGGTTTTCATAACCCCCTGAAAAGCTTCTCGGTACGACATTAAGATTGATTGATGTGGAGTTCCAAGTTACTGATATTTACTAATACTCTCCCTGTTACGAACGGACGCTGTCTGTAAGAATATTCTCAAAACCATTCAATGTCGTGAAACTTTTCTAATTCGCCAAGGGATTCGCGCCCAAAAAGTTTTGGTAACCCGTGGCGAGATACATACACAAATAAATGAAGTTTTATAAGTATGAGCCCGTGGGCTAATGGGTACACTCAGTACAAATGTACGTAAAAAAACTACCCGTAGATATTCGGCGTAGCATGTCTACTATTATAGTAGATATGCTACGCAGAATCGTAGCAGTGCAATCAATACACGCTGTTCTGTAACTTAACAACGGATGATGCGATTTGGACCCGATTTTTTAAATTTAAAGAGATTTTTGTAGAGTGTTCTTCACCATGTCTGATAAGAATTGAATCAGTGGTTTCCAAGATCTTGGAGTATCTTTAATGTCAGATCGGATCTCTGGAACGGTAATAGCTAGATGGTTCGAATTTGAGCTCGAATTTTTAGGACCATGGTTCAAATGTTTACTTCCCACATCTGGAACCTTAAGGATCAAGATGACCAGGAAATAATAAGGGGATCTCCACAACAGTAAGTTAAATTTTTAATTTAGAGTTATGATCATGTGAACTCAATCTTATTTATTGGTAAGTGACGATAAGAACGAAGTGGAACGAAGGTATAGAAAGTATTCTTCGAGAACACTGAAGTGAAAGAACTGTAGGACTTTTTATACGATACAAAATGTTGTTAATTCTTACCCTTTTCGTCGTAAACCGTGTAATCTGTTACAGGTGAGATACTATCGAGTTACCGGTGAAAATCTAAAATTTCCCAACCTGAAGATTTCCATTGTTATAATCAGCGCGGGCTGCCTTCTCCTCGCGATTGGATTTCTGCTCAGCCTCTGCGCTTTGCTCGATGGTTTTCTTCTAAAGCACACTGCTGCTTACTACCACATCATGACTATGATTAACATGAACTGCGCATTGTGGTACATCAACTGCAAAGCCATCAAGATTGCGTCGCAGAACCTTTCTCAGTGCTTTCGCAGGGTAATGTTTTATTTTTTCTGTTACGTCGATCGTCGATATGGTTTTCACTTTTCCTACTTAGTAGGTTCGGAGTAGAATAGGGACCGGCAGTAATCTCCTGTTAGAGAATAAGTAATATGCTTAGTTATTTCCTTATACACTGACCCTATTGACAATTCCTCTAATACAGCAGCTAATTACGTAATTATAATTTTATTGCTTTCTAACAATGCCCATACAGTCAGCCTCAGGGAGAGGGGTTGTGACCCTCGCTCCGGGTCGTTCCTGGTGCAAAGGTTGGCCGTAGCGATACAGCGCGGTAACGCCGCGAGCGTTATACCTTTGCACCGGGGACGACAAGGGGCGGGCTATTTGATTGACGATAATTATTTAATTATTTGAAGATTATTATTATTTTTACATGTAATTCATTGTTGTACAATTACAAATATTTCCAATACAGCAGTTATAAATGATAAATAGGTTAATTTTTTTCTAAGTATGATGATAATAATTCTTTTATTTTCATAATGTTATGAAATGACCTATTACTAGCTATTCCAAGTACCTACATACCTATTTTAATTTTTCTAATGCTTTTTCTCTAATACGTTTTATACGTAGACCTAATCGCTACTGTGCTCTTAATGTTCTAAAAATGAAAATGTACAAAAATATATAAATCTACCCAGTATACCCATTGGCAGGCTGGAATTTTACTCGCCTTTCTATGAATATAATTTGTAACAAATTTTTCAGGACGTGAATCTGAAATGTACATCCAATGTGATATCTCGGTATCGTTTCTTGTGGCTGAACCTCTCGGAGCTGCTACAGCTACTTGGAAACGCTTATGCGAGAACTTATTCTACCTATTGTCTTTTCATGTACGATTTTTTTTCACTCAATTAAGTAAACCCAAAACAAAATACTCATTGCGGTCAACAACCTTAGAAGACCAACTAAAACATAAAAGGATCGTAAAACTAATCCTAATGATCTAATTCAGTGATTAAGTCATTGCACAGAGTCAATAACCAAGCTGTAAGAAAGAAATAAAGTTGTTACTTAATTGCAGCTTAAGCCTAATCAATCTGATGCGCAGGATCGGCTGGGGAAGTACCTACCATCTTATCTATGTCTGCCGCAAAGCAGATGAGCTTGCATTTCTGTGTTTCGCTTTGAAGGGTCACACAGTCAGCGTAATTACCGGCACATGCGGTACACCATAGTACACCTAAAGGCTAGCAGTGGCTCGAAAACCCTCTAATAATAATACAGTGTCGTGGAATGTCTATGGGCGACGGTGACGGTGACCATCAGGTGGCCTTCCTTATTTAATAAATTTTAAAAAAAATCAAACCACAATAAAAGGGACATGTAATGGGTACACTTATAAACAACAGACTTTTTAAAGCTCTAGAGTCTGATTTTTAATTGTAAGTAATTTTGTATTTGTAACAGTTACTCGTACTTATTCCTTACGATTGCCATTCTTTTTTTATCATAAGTACGAGTACAATGCATATGCATTTTCAGGTTTGTGAACATAACTATCGCTGTATACGGTGCTCTGTCGGAGATCGTGGACCACGGGTTTGGGTTCAGTTTCAAGGAGATGGGCCTCTTCGTGGACGTCGCCTACTGCTGCACTCTGCTGTTCATATTCGTTGACTGTTCGCACAAGTCTACGCTCGAGGTATACAGGGTTTAACGAAACCTATATAGCCGAAAGGGGGTGTTCAGATTTAATAATACGGAAATCGCTACAAACTATAAATACCAGATATTTGGAAATAAATTTTAAATTATACATACAGTCACTCACTCACACACACACACACACGCGCGCGTGCGGGCACTATGCTGCAAGACGGCCGATAAGGCCAGTGCAGGCAGTAGAGACCGATATTTACTTGTATATATTATACATTGTAACTACACTGTTGTTAAATTTTGAATATTGTTTGGCTTAATAAATATTTTTGTATTTGTAATTTTGAAAAAAATCATTATATAGGTACCTATAACGAAACTGCTAAAATCTGATATCGGCCGATGATCGTTACATGAAATCCTTATAATCGATCAAAGGTTTTTAACATCATTTTACTTATCATATTTGTTTTTAAGTTAACTCTGTCGGTCTCCCGCGATACAGGGTCATTGTCCAACAATGTGTACTGTAAGCTTAAAATTTTGGATGAATATTATTTTGTATGTATTCCTTCAACAGGTTGCCGCCGGAGTTCAAGATACGCTATTATCTATTAATGTACTGGCTGTTGATAGGCCAACTCAAAAAGAGGTACCTACTATCTACTTCCTCGTATTTATATTATATTATATTATTCAACGCCTATTATAGCTTCCAGATAACTGCTTAATGTTTGTACCTTTTGTTGAAATAATAATTTCCTATACATAATTAAGAGAAAGCTTTCAGTGTTAACCTTATTTAGGTAAATAGGGTAGGTATTTTTAATCTTTCCGAGAATTATCTTGCCGAAGAAAGACTATAATACTTACATTATTTCTTAAATTAATGTTCTTTAACAATAAAGAATTAAAACAGGATAGAGAAAATCCTCTGTGAAAGTTAAATCCTAAAAGAACGTAACAGAATTTAATTTTACACTATGTATATTTTTTGGCAGCGATCGCGTCTCAGAGTATCAGGTATTCTGTGATTACTTGATTTTGTGTAAATTTCAGGATGTCGATATGGTAGAGTCAGCATCTTCATGCGTTTTCACACATACCTACTCGTATTTATCACTATGTATATTATTGGTTTATTACTGAATAGTTTAGTTTTGAATATAACAAAAATGTTGATATGCTATTTTTGCTTATTTTTACTTAGTAGGTACTTATACTTATATCGTGCCCGAATTTTTTCGTTACACACGTATGAACATTTCCACCCCCAGATCGATCACTTTATCCAAGCCATCGAGATGAACCCAGCTGTTGTGAGTCTTAAGGGATACGCTAATGTCAACAGAGAACTACTTACGTCGGTCAGTATATTCCTTTTAAGAGATAAATGACAATTCTCGGAGGATTCGTCTAGTGTTTAGTTTCGATGTCTCAGGGAATACATTCTTTATTACCTACACTACTTCAGAATTCTCAACGTAACATCGATTATGTATTTAGATAATAGAAAGTCAGAATCAGCTAAAAAGATGTGGGCGTCGTCAGTAGCCATATTGCGAGGTATGCCCTGTATAAACCACTTACAGATTGACTCAGAGGTATTGACAAGTATGTTTTAGAAACGCGGAAAATTAATATTTGATTACAACCATATTAATTAATTTATTCTACTCCCATATGGTAATTTGTTCAATATGAAACCACAGTCAGCAACACAAACTATTAAATTCCTAAGGGTCGTTACGTAATGAACATCGCGGTGTCGTAATATTCATTACGACACTGCGAACCTACATTACAATACTGTCAATTCAATGAAGTACTCGTACAAAGTCAATTTATTAATAGTTTCATGAAATTTGATACAAATATAGTAGTTTTAGAAAAAAAATCACTAAAAAAATTGTTTCATTGCCGACGACACTAGACGAGAACATGGACCACGCACTGTTGTCGACGGAGTTTTGACCAGCTGTCATGACGTGTTAGATGCTCCACAATAGTTTTTCAATTATTTAGGTATTTAATGGTCGTAGTAAAAGAATTGTATACAACTCCACGTAATTAGCCATTGTAAACTCGTTTTTTCTATTTTGATACTCGCTACGCTCGTATCATAACTAAAAACTCATTTTACAATGACTGTTATTACGTGTCAATTGCATAAAATACTATTTGGCACTAAAATTCGCATCAAGCCAATTAGAGCCAAAGTCGAAATTTCATTTCTTATTTCATGTTTTATTCCTAATTTATATGAGTTTTATCTGCTTTGTTTACAGGCAATAAGCATGATTACGATCTACCTCATCGTGCTACTACAGTTCAAGATTTCTCTGCCAAAAGATGCTCCTCCAATTCCAACATAAAATATATAATATTTTTTTCTATAAGTAAATTTATTCATAAAATTAATTTACATGTCATATAATAATAATAATGATTTTCCAATAAAAAAATAATGTCAATCAAATAGCCCGCCCCTTGTATAAGTAGTTTGTAGTAGATAGTCTGCAAATTCAAACCTGAAAATTATCTCGAAATTCCAATATAAGATGCTAAGAGTAATAACCGGTGCACCATGGTGTATTACCAATGATACTCTACACAAAGATCTGGACATAAACACCGTTAAATCGGAAATTGAAAATACTGTTTCCAAATACAGAGAGAAATTATTTCGCCTTTGCAATGCATTGGCAACTACACAGATACAGTAAAGACAGGGCAGACGCCGCGCCGGCTGAAGCGTAGGGTGCCTCAAGACCTATAAAAGTGGCTGCATCATTGGATGCAGCTACGCAATGACTTTAAGAAGACTAATAAATCGCTCAATGTCCCAACTAGGAACAGAAAACGATTAAAAAGAGTCAAGAAAAAAAAGTAGTTTGTTATAAATCTCTTAATCTACATAGATTATCCACCATAGATTACCTTTGTCCTACTTAACTATTTTCCAACATCATGTTTTCGTTCGTACAATACTACTTTGTAAAATATAAAGCCGTGCTATAAGTTACACGTGCTTTCAATAGATTCTCTACCAAATTCTGTGGGATACTTTATAATATCAATTAACATTTCACGTAGGCAGTTATAATATTACGTATTTAACGCAAACTCAAGTTAGCGTTGGTGTAGATTCAACATTAACGAGATGAATGTACCTATGCCACACACGTCAGTAACTTGTAATATTATTGTAAAATGTTACAGTTACATACCTACACTTATACCTAACGTTAATTTACATACATTTGCCTCATGACCCTGGGGCTCTAAAAGAACATTCGTGGAATTTATTTGACTGAGTGAACCAATTCTACATTTAATGCCCGAAACAGATGGCTTTTTTAAAATTTAAGTAGAAATTTAAAATAACTAACAGAATTGGTATTTAAGGTGCAACGTTAGGACTCGGTTTTCATACACGTCATTTGGCACATTCATGTCGTATTCGTGAATATTTTACTGAAATATTATTACCAACACTATTGACCTGATGGTCAATAGTGTTGTTGATCCCCCAGTTATAATCTGCGTGGTCAA
This sequence comes from Hofmannophila pseudospretella, assembly GCA_947369225.1. NCBI lineage: Eukaryota > Metazoa > Arthropoda > Insecta > Lepidoptera > Oecophoridae > Hofmannophila > Hofmannophila pseudospretella. Next base: position 5,938,195 of record OX376324.1, read on the forward strand.
GATAAATATACCTTTATTTTACTTTTGGATTCAGCTCATACCCATAGTTTTTTTTTTGCATTTGCACATTTGGGTACAGGGGCGGTCAATTAATTCGCCCCGGGAGCAAAATTTGGAAATACGCCTGTGCTTGTATCAATCATTTCCTTCCGGATGAGAGTTCTCCTAAAGCAGAATTCTTGAAGGGTTAAAACCCTTCATCAAAATTGGAGTTATCTATCACACTTCGTACTCGTAATGCAGCGTTCTCGAATCTGTCACCCACAATCACTCCGGCAACCTCTCGTGTCAGAATAGGGATTCATTAATAAACTTTTTCAATTTACAACTCATCAGGCTCTCTGTATGTCTAAGTTCAGTAACAGCGCAAAAAACAGCCTGAGAGCTTTTCAACTTACATCCAATTTTTATTAATTCCTGAAAATATATTAAATGTGCTCTTTGATAAGCTAATGTCGGTATGTTTTTTAATCTGTTGATTATGTATTTGGCAAAATTTACAAATTTATTTTGATGTTTTATTTATCGTCTCACTGTTGGGCTTAAGCCTCCCCTCGGTATTACTAATGGAGTTAATAAGACATAGATTTTTGCAGGGGCGGATTCAGGAAAAAAATCGGGGGCTATCGGAAAAGAATACTAAAAAAATCTAACCATTTGGGCTAGGAAGCCTCCCCCGGATCAACCACTGCTATTTTGTGTTAGGTATATACTCACACGTAGGTAAAGTAAGAATTTGACTACTTTAGAAATTAAGTCTAAGATAAAAAATTAATGATAGAATGCTAGTGCGTAAGTTAAAAATCCTATAAAATACTCAAGTAAACTAAAGTGACAATATAACAAGTGGTTGTATTTACTTTTTATTTTGTAAAAGATCGAAAGTTACGCAATAGGTATGAGTTTTTCCGGACCAGGTTTTTTTTAAATTTACCAGCGTTTGAACTCAAGCTCACCTGGTGGTAAGAGACGATGAGCACCGGGCTTAGTAAGTACTTACAAGTAGAGGTAGGTAGTAGGAATGGGGCTGAGACCCCATTCCTACTTATAAAAGTTTAAGTTCGCTAGGAAGTGTATCCACTTTTTACCGATCAATAAAATAACACACAGTCACTTTACATCAATAAAACAATCTCTGAAAAATATAGGTGACCTGAATATTTTGATACAATTGCCAAACAAAGTGGCTGAACATCGTTAGAGTGACAATCTCTCACAACATGATCTGGTACTCTTAAAATATCCTCGTGTTGCTTCACGCTGTTTGTAAAATTGCTCAAACATTTCTTTTATCGGTTGTACCCAAGGGATTTTCTAAATAGACACTGCAACGCATTTCCTTTTCCTTGTTCTCTCAATCTGTTTGCATCTACGTCGCAAGTACACGTGGCTGTCACGTCACATTACCAATCTGAAGTACCTATATGTAACATTCTGCAGATATAAAGAACGATTCGAGGAAAAAATTGAACATAAATAAGAATTGCACATGAGTTTTGTTTATTTATACTCTTTTACTATTACTACTAACTTAACTATAGTTATATTAAAACAGCTACCATGAGGAATGCTAACACGGGTTTTAAGAAAAAAAAAACGGTTTAGGATTTATGACCTCGGCCTATAATAAATTACTGCCCAACTCATAGTAGGCCTCCCAATTTTGTACGTCCCTTATATTTAGGATGCACTATATATGTCTATGAACCTACTTCAGTAAAGTATAGTTGACGCAAACGACATCTAGTATTACAAAGGTTTTCGTAGAAAGTTAAATATAACTAAATTTACTAGATTTTGAAATTGATCTTAGCATTGGCCTATTCCACTCTAACATTACCATAATAACGATTTGCTAGTAACGGTAGTACTTCTATCGACCGCTTGTAACTTTGGGAGTGCACTCGGTTTAGTATTCTCGATGAAATCTATCTTTCAGTGCAAATTTAACTTCTAAGATTGTTTAAATAATGTTCGCTACGAACAAAACGGGGGATACTCGTAACAGTACCCAAGTCTCGTAGCGCGTAGCAATGCCGTAGCATAATGAGTAATTGATAAGTATCGTAGTTTAAATGCATTTCTTTCATAAACATTAAAAAATACACATTAATTGTTGGTTAAATGTGAAAATAGAATTTAAATTACTCATATCATTTATTTTATAATCTTAAAATATAATCTTAGAATATAATATTTTTTTTAGAATTTAAATTCGTTGTAAAATAAAATACATACTACAGGCAATTAGAAATCAGAAGGTAGAAAGAAAGGGCAATAGCAAAGGGACGGAGCATCTATTATCTTTAATTCCTCTGGTGTTTTCAGATCCATCTTCAGAATGTCCATGTAAGTTGATTGATGCAAAAAAAATAGTCATGTAGCTTATATGGCGCTACAGTACAGTGACTGTTATTTTTCAACGAATTTCATTTCTGTTTTACATTTTACCATCTATTTTTGTTTATATTTAATGGTTTTGAATATGTATTTAATCTTCGATAGGTACTTAGTTATCAAATACCCTATTTGTGAAAGAAAAAAAATCAAAAATAAATGAAGTTTCATGTTCTTCAAAGGACAGTGTTTTTCCCATATGTAGCCTAAAATCCAGGAGTCATATAAAATTCATTTTGACATATCAAAAGGTCTAATTATGGAGCACGTGTTACTTAAACTTAATTTCTTAAAGATCCTAATCGATTATATTCCAATGATAAGTAGTAATTAATAGAATTTAAACAATTTTACCTGCATTAAAGTTTGCCGTCTATTCTCGCAAGTTGACCTTCGTATATTACTGAAATAGTCTGCGGCAATAGTAAATCGTAATTAAATATACTCTTTAAAAAAACTGCATTTAAATGAGATCATCAACTACTGATATAGTACGGACCACAGAAATCGGACTAGTAAGGTGTATTGCAAAATCTGTAGCAAACTTCTAACGATTTTGAAACGGATTCAATTATAATCTCGAAAACTAAAATATAGATTTCAATGGGTTCGATCCGAATCCGTTTCAATATCGATGCAGTATGCTAAAGGCGTGTTTAACCCTCTGTCCCGCTTTTGGACAGAGAGTTAAACAATCCGCTCCATTATTCAGTTATCATTTCTGTGTCACAAATGATAATGTTAATGTACACTTGTTATTGTCAGGTAACAGGGAAAAACAGTAAGTTGATTTCATGTTCCAGTTTCAAGTGAAGAATAAATTCAAAATACGAATGGTGACAAGAACAATCCTAACCCATTTAATAATGTCTGATTTTAAAGAGTAGAATTAATTAGAGAAAGTTTTCCATACACACATGCCAAATCGCAATTATTTTTCAATACAATTTCAGTAAAGGTTGCCAGGTAGCCATTATTTAATTTCTACTTTATAAAAATTATATATTAACCACAGAAATCGGATTAGTAGGGGGTAACCTTGGGACATATCTTTATCAAGTGTTTCGCCGAAGGAAACCTAGTACCTACGTGCAACAGGTAGATATCTAACCCGCGGCTACACCACAAACGCAGTGGCTATTTGTATAGGGTTAGGTTAGTGAAAGTATATCTCGTTATAGAGTATTTATTTATTTGTCTTGATGAAACATGAATAATACAAGCACGCTAGTTCAGCAACCTTCTAAGTTATTATTGACATGTACGTATCGCTTCGTAGAGCCTCCGTAGCAGAGCTACGGTCATAGATTACAATTTCAAAAAAATATTTTAACAGATACCTATCTTTCCGTATTACATAGTACTTACGTCAGTATTATAGATCTTACTCTGTGATAGTACCACAAAGTACTCGGTATTATAGTACTCTGATATTACACTGACGTCTGTACTTATGATGATTACCAACAGCACAGACAACAGGAATCATACAATTAAATAAGGCACGAATTTTATTGATGAATATGTGTGAATGAATACATAGTGGAGTTTTGTCAAAAAAATCCTAGAGTGTCTAACAATTCGTATTATTACACAGTAAAAAATTATTAATGTATTTTGATTCTATGTAGTAGAGCCATAGTATCCTCAACATCCGTACAAAGTATCTATTGACGCAACAGCAAACTAATATATCGTGTGACATCATTCGGTAGCGTATCATAGTGCCGACGGTAAGTATGGAGATTTGTATCGGACCGCACTCCGTATCAAGTGCGGTTATTAACTCTCGAGAGCACTCTAGATTATAGGATTGCTTCAAAACGCATGCATTGTCACAATACTCACAATTCCATGGACGTATGGAATATTTTTCATTAGGCTTTTGCGTCTTAGTGTTAATAGATTTCAGTATTTACTAAGTCCGTATACTCCATCTTCGGCCTCGTCGTTACTTACCGTGTATTGAGGTCGAACGCTGGTTTAGACATAAATAAATAAAACGAGGTAGTTTTTTTAGAAATCCCCATTATGAACTTAAAGGGTTTTTATGATTGTTTTGGAGCCAGTAGTAAGAAAGAACTGCTTGCTCCAACTCTATAATACTGTTTAACACTGTATAATCATCGGTATAATTAATATGAAACTATAGTTCACTGATTTAATAATATTATGTGATAATAATGAGTGAACAATATTTGCCTAAATAATGAACAATACATTATTATCATCAAGGTAAAACAAAAAAAATATTAATACAGGACCATATAAATATGGTTTGAATGGATTTTGGATTGTCATAGTGAAATACTTGATTTTCTTTGATGACATTGTTAGGGTAGAGAGACAAGCAATATAACAGACAAAGTTATATAGTTAAAATATACATGAAGCTTCTAAAATTTTGTGCTTTAGAGAGAACAATAGGTAACATGATGAAACTCAGTCAAATCCACAGAAATCAATTATTATATAGAGGAGCAGAACGAACCTATTATATTGGTAACTCTGTTGTCAAGTCATATTTAAAATATTCTATATTGGGTGCGTGTGTTATGTAGCGAAAAAATATGGCATATCGTGTGATGTTTTTTCCATGAACGAGAACTTCGAAAGGCAAAAAACTATTTCCAATAGCTATATCACGTCATGTCTAATCTAGGTAAAGAAAAGAAATAAGATTGGCCGTCAAATGCCAATTCCAATCCAAACTTCTACCCACATATTTAATGAATTTCATAATATGGCTAGGAAAGTACTGTTCTGTTATTCCTATATTAATTTTAGATTCAGTTTTGTATGATATGACAATTCATTCTAAAATATTCAAAATATTCTAGCAGGGTCGCTTTACACTTCAAAAGGGGTTCTGGTTTGAAAAGTAAAAGAACCAGCATACCGTATATATATTTTCCGTATATATTTTTTACCGTAATTTTTTTTAAATAATTTATTCTGCATTCAATATTTATGATGATTTTGCTTTGCTATTGAAGAAGAAATTTATTACTTTGTTCCATTTAAGTTAGAAAACAGGTAGTGTTCCTAGAAAAGCCAATGATTCCTTGTAAGGCCCATCAAAAAATTAACGGTTAACTTTGCTAGAGCACAGGTGCCTTACTATATCTTCCCAGAAATATGAAAGTTTAGGTAATTAATGTGTATTAAGTAGGTAAAACAATGTTTATTCGATAATAGATAAATAAGAAAAAGTTTGTCATAGGCATTAACGTTCTTTATTTAGTTTTATTTTGGCTTTGGAAGGAACAGGGGAGGAAGGCCAACTTGTTGTTTTTTGAAGGTTTTTTTGTTTCATTAGAAAAGTTGTTTGTATCTCATCTGATTTCGATATAATACTCAGCAAAACGTTCTTTCAGACATTTGCACGAATACATTCTTAGCTTTACTATCGCATTCTAGTGATGTTCAGTGAATATTTTTTAAGTGAAAATATTATCAAAGGTTGTTTTGTTTTAAGAAAAGATTTTTATATGTAGTTTAAGTATAACCACAGTGTTTGTTTGTTTGTAGTCTCTTTATTGCACACAAAAAAATATCCACAGAAAATAAATAAAACACATTAAAATATGCACAAAGGCGGGCTTATCCCATAGGGATATCTTCCAGCCAACCTTTGTGTTTGATTGTTATAACGTCAGTTCTATGTGAAATAACTGATTTATTAGATCGGCCTTATATGGAGCCCTGTTCCTTACAAAACTCAAATTTAATGAAGATTTATTAGCTCCATCCATTCTTATGTTAAATAATTAAACAAAGTTTTACTTAATACTTAGTTTTATTTGTCCAGTAAATAAACACACAGTATTATTCGTACTGTTTACTTGTTATGGTGGCCTTCCATGGTCCACCCAACCCTTATGTGTATCCATAGTTGACTCAGTCTCTTCATGACAAAAGTTTACTTAGCTAGCATAATACCGGAAATAATTTCTAATTAACTGCACTTCGTTTCTCCACAACTCTACTCGCGTAAGTTAAGCGTAAATATGAACAAGCTCTCCGGGTCTCTTGCAAACTTTTCTCTTCGAGGTGTTAGGTTGCGGCGCCAAGTAATTGAAGCTTTGAAAAACACGAGATTTATTAGAATAATGAACATTCATTAGTGGTATTTTTAACCAATAAAGACAATTAGCCTCGTTTGTGATCAGAAACTGAAGCGTGGCAATTAAAAATTGTCGTTAATATTTTTTCAGTAAACGACGTCATTACCGCTCTATACGAAGTTCATACGAAGTATGAAATATGTACGTGCTATGGTTTTTTTTATTTTTATATAAGTAATACTTACTCAAAATGACTTATGACTCTTTAGTTTCTTAGCCCGCTTGCGTGAAAAGTTTACCCTGGGTTAACTCGCGAATTGTCTATGGTTTTCATACAAATTGACATCGGGTTAGAGTCAACCCGAGAGAAAACGGTTCCTGCAAGACGGCCTTAGAAGGTCGGTTAGTTACGCAAATCTTGTAGCGAGAACTCATCAAGTGAACAATAATTAATGGAAGTAGAGTCCACACCATGAAGATTTTATTGAAGCTGAAATACACTTCATTTAAAATTTTATACACTAAACTAGATGTACAGTGGTGTTATCTACCATTTCTTTGAATGAAACGAAATTCCTATCAGTCTGTAAATTAGTTAAATCGAATGAAAATAAGTAAAAAAAAGGCGCTACAGAAAAGAGAAGGTTTTTTGATGTCTCTAATAGCTTTTAACAAGCCGCATTTTGTCCATCACGAGTAGAAAATGAAATTCAGAGTTGAAAAAGAAAAGTAACTGGCTTAAATATTTGACCAATGTGAACACAGAGCATACAGGGAGAAGCTCAAAGCAAGTGGCGCTGGTGTAGTCGGAGGTCTGTCAAATTATTTTAGGTAATGTTTGATTTGACTGTCAATGAGAAAAAGTGTTCGAGAAAGTTATTAAAATATAACTCAAAACTGTGCTGTACCAGTGTTTATTTAAAACAACAGACAAAAAGCTTGTTGCAATGACTGGTGGCTATTAAAACCCCCAAATACAAGCCAACAGAGCAAGCTTGATATTTCCATACAAATAAGTACAGTCGACCACAAGCTATAATATACCATCTGTCAAAAACCTTCGATTAAATCTCAACCTTATTGCTGCGCAATATGATACATTTCAGATTCTAAAATTTTGACATTTTGGGTAGGTTGACCTGTGGTCGACTGTACTTGCTAAAACGTAGTGATTACCTTATCTCTGGTACTAGCTGTCACCATTTAACCTCCAGCTACACTAGCGCCGTAGCGGAAATTTTATTGCTTGCCATTGAAAATAGAAACCAAAGCTGTTCGTCTATCCCTGCGTAGTCTCTAACATTTACTCTGAGTCGTAATTATAAAGAAATATCCCAGTTGTTAATAAAGATGAGGCGTGCTCTGCATGAGGGAGCGTTCAAAGACTTGCAAATGTTGACAAAATAGCCGCGAGTGACCGCCGACCATGGAAATTATACGAAAGACTTAATTTTGTACGTGACAGATTGCAGCCGTATTCATAACAGAAAAAAACAACGACTTGACGATGTTCCTGACGACTTGCGACCATAATAACCAACCCACTTCATCGCTGACGATGTTGTCAATTAATGTCGCCAAGGCGGTGCAGTTTACTCATTTATAAAGATAGAAAAAGAAGATATAACACATGTCCATGTTAGGATAACCTGTAGATAACAAAGTTTCATGGGTCTGGAGAATACACGCACACATATTACACACAAAGATACCCGGATTCCCAGGAATCAGGAATGAACCCAAAATCTCTTCCCTTCGCAAAATCCAGAACTATGAGGAGGAGGTGGGATTCCCTATGAAAAATTGTACTACTCGACCAAGACTATACCTGTCAAGCTCAGCAAAACCGCAAATTATCTCTCAGTGATCCGAGAACCCCTTTTGCTGTCACTCCGCCGTCTATCCATCCGTCTGTCATGCGCTTCTAGCGGGACATGATACAAACTTCAAAATTTCATATCATGTATCCCTTTACCCAAGTCCGAATATTGACTTTAGGGGTCTCATCTCATATACAAGTAAGTGGGGTCGATAAAAATATTTTTGTACCCTTTCATGAGTTTGACAGGTATAATTATAGTTGTCTTGGCAGTCTTGGTAGTTTAGTGTGCCATCACGTAGCTCGAAATTTTTGTATGAAACCACCCCACAGGACTACCCTGTAAAAAGTATTAAAAAATTTATAATAAAAATGTTTCTATTCAAATAGTAAACGCTTGCTTGCCCATGAATATCAACAACATGCAGTTGACGTTCGGAAACATGTCTAGGTTGAAACAGAAATAAAATAAAAATAAAGGTCATTGGATATCTGCAGCAGACTCAGATGCACTCGGTCGGTTATACAGTGACAGTGGTTTTAATGAAACTATATAGTATATAGTTTTAATGAAAGTATAAAGTATAGTTTTAATATAAAGTAAACATAGAATAGAATCTGAATCCGTATATACGGGTAATGTTAGAAGAGAGGGTAAACCTTAGGAACCTTAACTTTCTTTGCGTAAAGCCCGTAATTCAAATTCAAATACAGGAATTTGTAAATACAAATGTAATTTGTATTCTAGGAAAAATCGGATGGTCCACTTATTCTTTTAATAAATTAAAATTTAAAATAATTAATGTACGCCACGCGTACCAAAGAACGGTAGGTACAACGAAACGACAACGAAACTCGCTAAGCACAATAACATTAAAAAATTTGCTAAGCACGTTACCTCATTGAGTGTTCAGCGACTTCTGAACAAGTAATATTTAGCGACTTTTGAACAATAAATGTTTAGCGACTTTTGTTATTCTCAAATGTTCACAATTATTTGTACATCACACTGTTCAGTAACATATGGAACTTTTAGTGTGCAGGTGTTTTGTAAATTTGGATCTGTTCATGAACTTTCGTTGCCGACGTACCTACCCCCAACTAGGGTTTAACTTTAAAAAAATGAAAACTTTCAGTTTCATGTTATGGCAACCTAATAAATGGCATATATTTAGTTATTTTAATTTGGCTAATTTGTTTCAATATATAATATATAGCTGTTGGTTTTCTAAATAAGTAAATAATATGATGTAGGATTAGAATATGATTCAATATTAACTTTCAAACTTGTTTGTTTTTTACATACTAATAAGCAGTATCTACCTATTAAATTATGATAAAATTTACGTTACTGTCGAAACTAAGAATAACTATGATTGCTCAGCTAACAGTAAATCGTCTGTAAATGAGGCTCTTATACCCACCGCTGTGAAGATCCGAATGTATTCCATACATGTACCTATATCATGTATACATGTACTATGCTGAAATACGAGATAGGTTTATAGGTGTATAAAAAATGCGATTGCAGTTCGTAATACTGTGTTGGAAACCCTTTTTTCGCATTTCCGAAAGTTATTTAGTAAACTTTTATACAATAAGTTCATTAATGCCTTGAACGGTATAATTTTGCCAGCTAACGCGCTTCATATCCTCCTTATGAATCTTACTATCACCGTTATATATTTTAAGCATTTAACAGAAATTAACTCACGTGAGCTTGAATAGAACATAAATTCAGGGTCACCTAACGTTAAGTACTTTTTACCATAAGGATCTAGCTGGAAGAAATCACTATTTTAGAGATAAGCTCTACCTGGTGTACGTCAAATTTCTTATAAAATTGTCTTTTGTTATATATGTGCGAGCAAATAAAGTATAAAAAAATAAAGTTGAAACTACCTGTTGAGAATGCTTCAGTGTTGTCCAATTGCACGCAGGTTGGTGTCCATCTGACGATGCAAGAGGCAACGGGGGCAGGGCGGACGATCCGCCCAGTCGCCGCCCGCCCAGACAAACGATATATAAACCGGCCCGAAGGCTTTCACGGCACAACGCAACACAACCACCGTAGCTAGCATCCGCTTCTGTCTTCTCCTACACTTACAGGTCAGTTTTTTTAGAAATAATTTTGTTAGAATTGAAAAATTATTTCAATTTATTCTCTTTTTAAGAAATTAAAGTTATTTTAAATTTATAGATAATTTTATTTGCGATGGAAGTTTGAGCATAACGAGATTTATCATGAAAGTTGTGACAATTAAAAAGTTTTGTTTGAAAGCTTCGATTTTTTTTAAAGTTTATATTATTAATAAATTGTTATCACTTCGTAATATAGTTTCTAAAATGATGTATTGGTCAAAAATATACAAATCTCGAAATACGACAAATGATAACACTTAAAATAGATCGATAGGTATCTAATAATAAACTAAGTCACAAAATATATATGTCAAAGTTCTATGAAAATGGGCTTCGTGGTGGAATTATCTCCTATATTTAGATTAAAAATTGCTAGCAATCAAACCGCTTGATTGCTTGCACGTGTAACGATTCTCTCTCCACACGTCTGTCTTCTGTCCACCTCACCTAAGAAGTTCAAGCATTTTCAAAGGTCCTCTTTTTCAAATATTTACTAAGTAAAAATCAGTCGAATTAAAATAGAACTCTAGGAAAAAGGAGGTGTCTCCTTCAACCTTTAAACAACTTCAAAATGTAGTAATGCAAATATCGTACTTGTGCGTTGCAAAATAATTACTTATATTTAGATACCAAATCATCTTTGGTACCTATCTCTGACATTACTGCTTGAAAATACTCAACTTCACTGTTATTTAAAAAGTCAAGCTACTAGACGAGTTTCAGTGCTGCCATAATTAATAAAAAAATTAAATCATTTATTTCGGACTATTGTCCATAGTGTTTTAAAATAATAATTATGAAATAAAAGTGCCTAAACTAAATTGATAGATTCTATTAATGGCTCAATTAATTCTCTTATTATTACTTTATTATTATTTATTATGAGCATTTGTAATTTTTTTAGTTGTGGTAGCAATAATGACTTCGATTCCGGGGTGGTCGCCAAATTTAAAGCTAAACATCCTATATCACGCTCGCTCGTCTACTATAGATTGTGTACGAACGACGGGAAGTTTAGCGATTATCGCTAAATTTGGCAGCCACACCGAAATCGATGCTAAAAAAGCATGCAAAAGCATAAAACTCGGTTATAATCATAGGATATTTTAACAAACTTATTTCAAAAATAATTTAATTTAGTAAAATATTTTTTTAGCGTTCCAAAATATGTTTACAAAATACTCAATCGTTTTTGTGTAAGTATTCACTATATATCTCTCCTAACTCGTATTCCTCATTTCTGAGGGTCCTGATGATTCTAAGGAATTAATCACATAGAACGACTCTCGTGGCAGATTTAATGGGGTGGTTTGCCATTGCTTTCCCCTTTTCACACACTGGTTATCTCAGTGTGCAGGTTTCCTCACGAGGCTTCACCGTCAGAGCAGTCGATAAATGTACGTAAATCTTTCGCAAAAACCGAAAACTCATTGGTACATGGCATTGCCTGGTTTCGTACTCGGATCTCCCGCATGGGAGTCCGACGTCCTAGCCACGACACCACCGACGCTTTATATATCCAAATCACTATACACAAGGCCATAACTTGAATTAAGTACCAACTTACTAGGTATTATCAATTATTAATTGCACATTAAGGTTTTAATAATTAAACAGTCTAAAACTCTTGATTGAAGCTTATTGGATGGTACTTATAACGCAAAAGTTCAGCCGAACATAAATTCAAAAGCGCTAGAAACAATAATACAGCGTACCTGCAAGCGAGGTATTTATGTTCCAAGGCAGTGCCTTCCAAGAAGCTTTATGCATCTGAGTGCTATTGAATATATTCTTTAATAAAAATATGTTCTCTTTCTTTAAGAGAATCAACCAATTCACATTTTTCAATAATAATTTAAACTAGATATCGTGTTTAGAGGATCTATTTTATCAGCTCATAAATATTAATTATAGGTAGGTACCTACCTACATACTGGTCTTAGGTATTTTACGCAAGAAATAAGTAAATTATGTAGTCGTTTGTACCTATAATTAATATTTATGAGCTAGCTTTTTAAATAGATCCTCTAAACGCGACATCTAGTTTAAAAAATTATTGAAAAATGTGAATTTGTTGACTCTCTTATTTTTATTAAAAAAACAAGTGTTAATGCACTCTATATTACATCAGTTGGTGTACATACAGTGGTTAACACGTCAGAATATAACTCTTTGGTTCAAACTTGTCGCTATTCGGTTATTCATACGAATTTCTATAAATCATAACAAAAACTTATTGCGATCGCAGTATTTATAATTTCGTTGATTTAGCTTGATGTGTCTTCTATTTCCTGTACCTATAGACTCAATTTCATAAACTTAGATAGACACTTCTCATAATAAATGTGACCCGAGTCAGACCATCTTGCTTGATCGCCTCACACTAGCAGTATAGTTCTAGTTGTGAGAAATTGAAATTAAATGCAAATTTTTACTGTCCCTAGCGAGAGTACTTTTACGAAACTATTCGAATGAAGTTTTAAGAATGTAGAGCAACGGTCGGTGTTATATATGTATACTTGTATAAATAATGCACATCATTTACTCGTGTCCGATTCATATTGTATTATTTATATGTGAGAGCCAAAAAGGAAAGAATCTGGTTATCGATGATTAAAATACACTTTAAAATATATGTACAAAATATGTGTACATAATGATGAGTAACAGAAACCAATAGATACTTTCGAGTCAGATCAGTGTGGAAATTATGAGCGCTGTAACGACGTTATTAAAAGAGCAATTTATTTTTGTACAGAGCAAATATTAACCGCTACAGTTCTATCTACTCGTACTTAAAGCTGTGTAAATAATTCAGTCTTTCTGAATACTGAAAATATTAATCTAGACAAGTCGGAAATAATGTCGAAAATGTATTGATGTGATTACCTATGTATTTCCCTGACCATATATCACATTATTCGTATATTGAGTGATAAAGGTAGCTACTCGTATAAAAGAATCTAATTACTTTAGTTTCTGAAAGTTGCGATCGATCACTACGGATTTCGCGTTACTTTGATATTCATAATTGATTACATTTATAGGACCCTCGAATAGTCAATAACATTACCTTACCACAAACCTATTGATCATTTTGGAAAATACCTACACATAAAATTGGAATGTTGAAACTAATACCTACTTAAACACCTACATCTAACTAATTAACTTATCAGTCCTGATAAATAATCACTACAAACGATCTATAATTTGATCAGAAGGTTTCTATAAATTGCATAATAATATTATCGTATCGTACAGTAAATATGACTATATTATAGTCATATGTACGTGCGCGCACGCGGTGGGTCATATCTATTGCTGGTTATGAATGAAAAACATCGAATAAACTTACACGATAACAAGTAATGTACGTCAAAAATCCATGTTCAAACGGCCCAAATTCTCCCCCCTCACTGGCTACGAAGCAGGGTTATGGTAATACCACAGAACTCGGACCCCTCTCCTCTAGAACAATGATATGAGCACAGACAGCGATCCATAAGTTTGCCCTATAAATATATGTTCATACATTTGGCATTTCAATGCCCGACTAATGTATGGGAACACAGCGCATGCATCAACTGGCAGACGCGCGGTTTCCATATACTAATTTAAAACTCCTCTAGCCAGCAATCTATAATACATAGGTAGGATGAATTTCAAAATCCTTGGGTAATACCTTTTAAATAACATCTATAAATATTATTTGTTGTTCGCAGGTTCAATGATGCGAGCTTACGGAGCATTGGCAGTACTTGCCACGTTGCTTGTCTGCTGCAGCGCCAACCCTCACCAGGTACCTTTCTCCAATTCATCTCGATTGTAGAAAATATAAAAGTCACACAGCTAGATTCCAAAAATGAACACTCGACGCCAAATCCTTATACACCGTATCTTGGGACAAGTGGGAACTTCATAATAGTAAATTGTATAATTTATGCGGAAAGGGCCACATTGTCGCACGCAGCGAGTGTAATTTTGCAACACAAGCCATAGGCGAGTGAGACACTTATTCGGTAGAATAGATACATAGCAACTTCCTTATTGAGTACTTTCTATCGGGGGTAATAACTCCCACACTCAGTGCGAGAATATGGTGCTTCCCGCACAGTTTTCAGTCGATAACTACGTTCATTTTCGAGCAGGTGTAACAAAATATATATTTTCGTGGATTATACATAGGTAGGTAGGATTAGGATTTACAACTGAGAGTCATGAGTTCATGACCCTTGATGCAGAAGTAATGCTACTTATGCAAAACCTCTAATGCTAAGTTGTTGATCTTTTGTTTTAAGTAACTCTGAGGTAAACTGTGTACCGCCTCTGATATACGGATGAGCGACTAAGGATGCCAGTTCGAGAAACCCTTTGATTACATTGTGTCTAGATCTTCAGAATACTAATCATGATAAATTGATAATACTACTGTAAATTTTGTATTAGTCAACACCCTGTTAAATGTACTGATCAATAAAATAAAATAATACTTATCTTATGATAGGGGGCCGGGATAACCCCCGCGGCACTTCGACCCTTGAGGATCTTTTGTGCTTACCCCATTTTACACACGCACACGCAGGTTTCCTCACGATGTAGAAAAACATTATCATCATCATCGTTAGAACAGTCGGTAAATGTACGTACGTAAATCTTCGAAAAATACGAAAAACTCATTGGTACATGGCATTGCACGGTTTCGAACCTGGACCTCCAGCATAGGAGTCCGGTGTCCTAGCCACTGTGCTACCGACGCTCAAATAATACTTAGGCACAGTTGCCGGCACCGATGTAGAGTGCTGAGGTAAGTTAGATCACGCGTGTAGACAATACAGCCCACCAACCAGAAGGTAAACGAAGCAATCGCATGATAGCAAAGACCCTTCCCACACCCGCGTTAAAGATACCTTCGGTCGTCTACTAAATTAGAGTTGGAGCTTCATAACTAGTTTCGATGGAGGCTTTTTTTCACTTTGTTTATTGAGCAAACCGTCATCTTCGTTTATCTTTGATGCCGGTAGCTATATCTAATCTAATGCATTCAATTAAAATTGGAGAGTTGTAGCCAGCTTTTCATTATTTGCAAAAAAATTAATGCTAATGCCGTTATCAGCTATGATTAATAATGCCATACATTATTGATCATGGTGATCATAATGCAGCTCTAATTAAAATTTGTATCAGTCAGTGATAGATAAATAGATAGATTAATACTTTATTGCACACAAGAAGTTTACATAGGAAAGGAAACATATAATAAGTGTACAAAGGCGTCCTTATCGCTCAGAGTGATCTTTTCCGGGCAACCTAGGCGATAGAAGAATTATTAATAGGTTACCGGCAGTATAGTGCAGAAGAGTTAATATGAAATATTTATTGGTTTATATAAGCTCTATACGAATACCAAAATACTGTGGCCCTAGCCATAAAACAAGTTTTAAAAAAGCAGTGTTTAATCCTCTGTATCTGGCCGGTTTGTATGTCATATATAGAGCTCTACCGTATCAAGCTCGTTGTACTTATGTGTTGAACATTTGGCGGTGAAACAGCCTGAGGGTCGGCGCTAATCAGCGGATCTGAGTGAGATTCAACGGAATGGAATCACTGGCTAATCAGATGGGATATGCTGACCCCGACAAGCTTTTCGGTGGCCATTTACATATTCTTTCACAATCACGCGTGGTTTTAGAAATGTTAGCCGACTACAGCGAAAACAAAAAGGAAGATAATGATGTTTTTCGGCAAAATGTACGTTTCGTACTTTGGCTGTTTCGTGTTTCGGCCAAGAGACTTTTCAATAAACGTGCATCGGCTTAATAAACATTCGCTGATATGATAATGAGCATTTTGTGTTTTGCCCTCATGATATTAACTCTGTTAATAACCATCTGCAGCATCAATCTGCGCATGTAGAAATAAATTTAATTAAAATTCAAATAAAATAAAAATAGCCTTTATTTTGCGATTTTATATTATTAAATTATAAATTCTATATATCTATTTATTTTTCCATTATATCATTTAATTATATTATTTAACTTCCACTTGTATGTACGTTATTATCGCATGCCCTTTATTGGGTAAAGGCCTCCCCCAATGTTTCCCAATCCTTCCTATTTTCAGTTTTCTGACTCCACGTTATTAGAAATAGAAATAGACATTGTTTATTTGCTTAGAATACTATATAACAAAAGATCCTATAATTTTATATATAGTAATAGTATTCAGCCACATTATGGCATGCAAATGTTTTGAACAAAATAAATCGTTGCAAGTAATCTTAAAATCTAAATGTTTGACGTTAATAACATGACATATTTTACGAAATAATATAACATTAAAACTTTTTCCTCACACTATGAATTTAATTATTTTTATGGTTAATAAACTCGTTTACAGAATAAAAACAATATTCTTAATCAATATTCCCACTTCCTCTTTTATTTCGTCTATCCATCTTTTCTTTGGTCGTCCGTTTTCTTTTGTTTTCTCTCGGATATCATTCTTTTTGTCCATCTATCGTCACTACTTCTCATTATGTGTCCTGCTCAACTCCCACTTTTGTTTATGTATGTTCAAAATTCAAATGCGAATCCTAAATTAATTAACATTTCCACCAAGAAAATGTTTTCATTTGGTTTATGAATATAATATGTGGATACTCATTATTAATGTAAGCCATCACCAGAGAAGGGTTGCCACGCACGACGGAAATAATTTAATGTAGAAGGCTCTGTTACCTGTAACTTTTGGCATTAACCTGCTTACTTCAAGTCGAACAAATTTTTAGAGCGACATTTCCATTAAAAGGGTCATTCGTGCAAAGAATCTGCAGAACGTAGTCTGTATTATTCCAGGGAATCGGCATTAGAATTAGAATGTTTAATTAACCTGTAGAGATTTTTGGCCTTCAAAGGCTTAGGGCTCGTCAACGAAGCGAAATCATAATACCAACTTAAGCCTACGATCAAATACATCGTCGTCGAGTCTGCCACAATAAATACAGAACATAAAATGTAAGAAAATAGTACTTACCAGGCCTAAATCATCGCGTCATATTATAAAAATAATACATAAAAAGTCTTGACAATTTACGGCTTGGACATTTGGCGACGAATCGTATACGAATACTTGTTGTCCCTAGAACATTACTCGTATTTACCTTTCCTTTTACTAATGAAATTGGACGTGAAAGTAATAAGCAACCGAATTTCCCAATGAAACATAGAACTTCACTAACCGAAACACCCTTTAATATTTCGACGTCAATTACAGATCTTTGTAGCTGGAACGCTCGGTTTACCAAGCATTGAATATGCAGAATTTAGGGTTCCCCATTATAATGTCTAATTTCGTTTAATTTTACGGAAACACAAGGTATAATAAGTACTTGTATAAATTACCCGTACAATAAATACTTATTTTCAATTCTTTTTTTACAAATCATCGAGTAGTTCGCGGTTTGTCCGGTTCCCAATTCATCTGTATTCCCTATTTCGTCTGGTCTAATATTTAAGTGGAATAGTTATTTCACTCTAATTTTGTAATCTTTCATTTCTTCACAGAATACTAATTTGTTCGCTCACTAAAGAAACTTCTATTTCAGGACCAAGAGGGAAGCGTAAGTGGCAACAGCCTCGCTGACAACTTCGACAACAGTGGTAAGTTCTCACCACATTGTGACTTGATCTAAATAACATTGCAACAATGTTTAGCACGGACCTTGTTTTAAATCATCGGCACTATACCCCGTGTGTACCCACAAACACTTTACTCTAAGATTAATCACAAACTACTGTTTCATAAATTTTTTTGTCTTGACTAAAGTAAAACCCAACCCTTTGCACTAACAAATCCACAAACACCTATTACCTAGTATTACCCAGTGTACCTAATCTATGTATATCACGACACAGTTTTTTTGATCTCACACATTATTGGCACAAAACCCGTGAACGTATTATCCTTGGCCTCTACTACGAATACGAAACCACGATTTGATGGGATATGAAATCCTATCCTATCCTATCCTATCAAATTGTGGACAACGATTTATATTGACTACCTGTCAAACCAATACGAAACTCGTACTATTGCTTCGAGAGGATTCATGGTAGAGGCTGTTGTATAGTTTTTCATTAACGCGCACTTACCCTGGTGATGGATAAACGCACTTTTCACAGAGTATGTCTTCGCACCAATATATCACGTTTTCTATGTGCACTGTGCATCCGTTTCACAACTAATATGGTAAGTAATCTTTTACACTGTAATCAAATCAATTTACGCCAATTACTAGTTAAACTTAATTTAGGTAATGTCATGTGTAATTGTCATTTCTGTTACAGACATACAAAAAGATGACTTCGAAGATTTTCTACGATTCCTCATCCAATACGATAACCGTCTCGGAGAGCGAAACATTCATGGGATCGGAGGCGATACATTGCTAGGTAGAAATATCAATGGAATCGGAGGAAACACTTTACCCGGTAGAAACATCAATGGTATCGGAGGAAACACTCTCTTAGGGAGACTCGGAAACAGAGGACTGGGAGGATCAACCCTCCTCCCTGGCAGAAGTTTAGGCGGCAGTTCGCTCTATGGAAGGAATTCTCACGGTATTGGAGGCTCGACATTGCCTGGAAGGAACCTCGACGGTCTTGGAGGAACCGGCATCCTCGGAAGAAGCCTAAACGGGATCGGAGGTTCAACCTTACCAGGCAGAGACATTGAGGAAGAAAGATACTCCAGATACGTAGATTCCCTCGGGGGTGGCAACCTTGTACGTAACCTGAACTCTATCGGCGAAACTAATATTGTAAGGAGGACCTTAGACTCCCTGGGTGGAGCCAACCTCGTCAAGAAGAACCTCGACCAGCTTGGAGGACCAAACCTGATCAAAAGGACCCTGGATTCCTTAGGAGGTGCCAATCTAGTCCGGAACCTGGATTCAATTGGTGGAAACAGTTTGATCCGCCAACTCGACACCATCGGTGGCCCCAACCTCATATAAGTCAATATTTATTATATGTAGAAGCAACTATTCAATCATTCCCGAGAACAACGTATAAAATGTGATAAGACTTTATTTTATTTCCCTTTGTTTAACCTTTGGTGTTAGAAGTGATTTTGAAAATAAATATCTTCAAGTTTAGAATCTAAATCTGCCTTTTATTCCCCCTAAATTATTTAAAAAAAGATCAGGTAAGATTTTTATATGTTTCAATGAAATTTTAGTGTTCTAAAACTTTGTATTTGTTTATAATATCTATTATTTAATAATTGTTTATGTTCGTGTTAAATGAATAGGTCACAAGACTCGGAACTTGGAACATTTAGTAGGCGGCAACTTGGTGCGAGCCGTGAGGGAGTCCCACTACCCGTATGCTTTACCCTACCTAGTGAACAGATACGACTTTCCCAGGTAACTAACTAGAAGATAATACTATACTTATGGCTAATTTACACTATTCCGGCCGCCTTACGGACGCAAAGCCGTACGGCTAACTACGCTACGGTCTAGCTACGGTCTAATATAAATTACTATACCGGACGGCTGGATTACTTACAAACAAACTACCTTCCTCTAAGGTCACAAATATCAAAAGTAATAGTGACGACGATATTCAGCGACCGTATCACAGTGTCAATCGTATACGACGGTCAGAGGCCGGAGCAGTGTAAATGAGCCGTAATATATAATTCTTCATGCTCTATCCTTTATCCGTGTTTCATCTCATGGGGGTCTTGCCCTATGGCAGATCTGCTCTGCATGCGTGCCCTCTAAAAACAAACATTTTCATACAAGCTTTCACTACATACGGGGCGCAGACATTGACGTGGAGACCATCTAAGGCCAACAATATAGTCTGTATCTTAAAAAAAGACGTGTAATTGTCAAGAAATTCACGCATACGGAGCAAACCCGCACGCGGGGCGAATCATTCAGACAGGAAAAACGCCCTTACTAAGATAGGTGTACAAATCTTAATACATAAGGGGAGGGCGACTATTTTTTCTTTCATCCAAGTAATATAGATAATATAGAAGTAAGTAATATAAGTAAGTAATATAGATAATATATTATTATTGATTATGTATAGAATATATTAGATTATGGACACAAAGTATCTATATATAATATTTCTAATTCAATTCATATTGCTTTTCTTTGTATTCGATTGGACAGCATTTTAAAATCTGTAAGCACTCGGTCTACTCAAGAAACCTCTTTCAGCATGAAGATGATTTTTATGGTTTCTTTATTACCTATTGTGAAAAATGCCTCTTTTATTAATATTTCATGTTTAGCAGTTAAAGCGGGACTTTTTGTGGCTTGTCGACGGTTATAAAAACGTTTAATTTTTATAACGTGGGCCTAATTACGCATGTTATATTTGAATAGACATTTAAATATTTAGATATTGAGTCAGACATTTAGATATTGAGTCGAATATATGAGGACTCAATAAGTATCCATTGCTCTATCATTGGATTAATTGGAAATGTAAAAATACCTGGGATCAAACTGCTACATAATATGAGACATTCTGAAACGGCCTATAACAATTAATGGTTTCGGTCTGATTCCAATTCAAAATAACTGCAGTGTACTATAAAGGCTTCATATATTAGAGCTATGATAAACGAACCTAGAATTTGCCGGTGTCAGGTGATCTTACCGTGGCGAAATCTACGGTCAAACTGGAGTTGTGAGTTCAGGTCCCACTGGAAATTTTTTTTACAATTTATTCACTTATTCCTAATATTTGTAACTATCAATAGTAGGAATCCTATTCCGGAAGTCCTTAAATATAGATTTCTTGACAGCTTATTAATCAGCTTACACGCACAATATCCACAGGTACTAAATAAATTTTGCGCAAAATGTCCAGACCTACGCCAAATATCCACTGCGCAAAATAAATTAATGTATTTTGTTGACTTGTAACACTGTTATTAATATTTTTTCTATTGTTATATTGATTGTTATATAGCGTGTCTTCAGTGAAAGTATGTCCGCAGATCAAACCAGAACCTGATGGTAAACAGGCGCAATTTCGACGAGATCGACCAGACAGCGATGCCTTTCCCCTACAAGCGTTTCTCCCGGTTCTACAGGCCCAACTTCATTGACATGCCACCGTACCATGAGTTTGTTAAACTTGGTGTTGTGTTGTACCACGTGTTTGTCCAACTTGTTGTTGTGTTGTACTACGAATTTGTTCAACTTGGTGTTGTGTTGTACCACGAGTTTGTCCAACTTGGTGTTTTGTTGTACCACGAGTTTGTCCGACTCCCAAATGCAAGTACGGGTAAGTATGTAATAGATGTTGCTAACGAATGTTGTAGAAATTAGAGCTTGCATTTTTCCGTGGATATTTGATCTAATTTCATAAAAGTTCAGGAACTAGCAAAGTGCTTTGTGTGGCACATGACTGTACTTTTTTCAATAAGAATCATAGATTCCCTAGATACGCTAAAATATCAACCACCCTTATTATTCACAATATTTTATTTAACCTTTGAGAGGCTTACGAGTGGTTGCACTTACAATCTTCATCTTTCAGAGGCAAAGAAGAGAAGAGGTTCCACGACGTGCCCATGGACGAGATAGACCTGTCCTACTTCCCTATTGGGTCAAGGCGCTAAGGACTTCCCATCTATACATTCAAAAGCTCCAGTGTTAAACGTCCACTTCTCTACTTATGGGTCTACTGATTTATATTTATGTTATACTTTATTATCCCAGTGGCAAAAATGGAAAAAAAAGATACAGTAGATATGAAGAATTGAAGATACAAATTGCAATCCAAAGAGAACGTTAGTTTTCATGAAGTTCGAAAGGCTATCACTATCAAATAACTACTATTCTAAATTGAAATAATATGAGATTATTTGTTGTCTATACTTAAATGCTTACGATACGATAAGTTTTATGTCGGTATTCCGTGACTCTTCAGGAACTGCCAATAAAATATAAAATACTCTCCCTGAAACTTGTTCTCCAACTCGATTTAAATAGATATTAAAATAGGATATTATTGTAAATTACGAATATTATATTATCATAAATACATGTAATAATAAGGAGGGAGAGGTTTAAATATTTCTATATAAATGTTACCTTATAGGTTAGTCCAAAGAAAATGTTACCTGTAAATTATATTATTTCTCTCACGATGTTTTGTGATGAAATGCATTGTATTATTTGACTATAAATATGTATACTTAATTAAAAATAAAAGATTATCAATGTTCTTAACAATTGTTTTTATTTATTTAGTTGTTACGAGTTACAGGATACTACATTTCTCACAGTAATTAATTTACTTAAAAACCTGTTAGATTATATTGTGTAATCACTCTTAGCCAACACTTTTGGCTTATCTGGATTATTTGCATAAAGCTCAGTCCTTTCAAGAAAAAATCATCTTTATCTTCCCCACAGCTTTCAAAGTTTCTAGAAGATCCCATATAATTATTAAATACTTACGTAATTACTAATTATTAATCTCTTACCTTTGGGTAGCCTAATAGTCTCACATTCAATTTAAAAAATCTTCAGTTCTCACATTTCAATTTTAAAAATCATAATAGGTAAGTAAGTAACCACAGAAGCACATTTTTTATGTATTTACTTATATCCTTCTTTGTAAAAAGCGAATTTCAATTACGACATACCTACGTAATTAGTTCTTTGACGACCATCACGAACAGAAGACTCTACAAATAAATTAAAACATCAATTCCAACGGTGGCCTCGGCTGGTTTGAATACGAAAATACGGCCAAATGTAATGGGCCTGCCGTAGGCTACAACCTGCCTTAATGGCTCAACCGAATAATCTTTTCATTTCCATAAAAAAAAAACAATATTATAACACTAAAAGACGCTGCGACACCCACGTATCTTTTTTTTCACGTAAATCCTTCTCAGTTGATAACCAGCCTATTAGTTTGCGCTAATTTTCCCGCAGATTCTTTAGTAGGCAGTCGGAATACCTATTTATGCCTACTTTGGGCTCATCTCTCATTATGCGGATTCATTCATCTATACAAATAACTTCTAAGAAAAGATCCTAAAAAATCTGTCGTATTTTATTTGAATACAAATTGTTTATTTATTATTACTTCATTAGTTTGATATTTTATCTCCTATTGTAGTGAAAGTTCTTTGCATTGGATGGATTTTTCATGCAATTATTTCGCAGCTGTCACTTTTGAATAATCTTTTTCTGTTACCTTTTATAATTAAAATACTTATAACCGTTCTATAGACGTGCTTACTATTTATTCATAGGTCAGTGCCAAAAACTTGTTTACTCCAAAAACTAAAAATAGCTAAGAGATCATAACAAAAGCTGTAAATGTTAATCAGAGTCCAGTAAATTAAAGCAGTACCAAAAACCAGGTGTGGCACTAGCAAGTGAGTGGATATTGGTAGTGCTTCCAAACTGATGACGTCGTCGCTGAATATTCGGTATTGTGCCCGTCAATCTTTATGACGTAACTGAAAATAGACACGAGTCGCATTTCAGTACATGTTTTCAGCAATGTTTATAACATGTGCATAATAGTGTACAACAAATTACCTCATAATATAAGGGTGTTAGAAGGTAGACTCTTTAAAACTGAATTGTTGAAATGGCTGCTTGAAAATCCTTTCTATAGCGTTAAGGAGTATAATGACCATTATTAGTATTAAAATCTATAAGAGCGTTTAATTAGGTACAAGAAATTATCTACATTATAATTAATTCATTAAATAAAATTAATTATTAACATGTCACTCAATAAATGATTTCGACTATAAAAGACGGCCTCAGTCAAAAATTCCGCCCCGTGTCGACCCCGGCGCAAAGGTCCCCATGACGCTCGCGGCATTGCCACGCTGAATCGCCACGGCCAACCTCTGCACCAAGAACGAACCGGAGCGGGGGTCACAGCCTCTCTCTCTCAGGCGACGGCCGACCTCCCTGACAAAATCCTTTGCCTCCGCCCCTCAACAACCTGTCGTTTCAACCGCAAATGGAACAAAAACGTAGTTTTGCTCCAGAGCGGCGTACTTCTCCCGTTTTCTGAGCCGCTGAAAAAAAATTGCTTTTATTTTAATTTATAATCTATGTGTAGGTACCTGATATTTTGTACGCCTTTTACCAGGCTGAATACTTTGACATTAATCTTTTTTTAGGATCTTTTACATTATTCTATACAGTATTCTGACAAATAAAGTATTTTGATTTGATTTGTACATGTTATAGGTGTTATAGAAGAGCGAGGGATAAGTACGGGCCGCCGCGCGGTATGGAGGAGGACATGATCCCGCTCCCTCGCTCTTCTACACCTCGTTAACACCTAAAAACAAATGCTGGAATGCGACTCGTGCGTATATTCAGATACGCTATAAAGATTGACGGGCACTCTACCTACCAATTACTTTTAAGCCAAATGTAATGCTAATTAAAAATCAGCGACACAATGGCACCAATTATTCTTAGGTGTCACTCGCTAAATTAAAACATGGCTAAGCGGAACGTCGTCCTCGCTCTTACACGATATAAGTGAGCGAGACAGTTTCATTTTGTTTTAGCTTTAGATTGCAGCCTTGTCTGAATATCAGTTAAATATAAATAAAAGGTACTTATGCCTACCTACGTCATAATGATCAACTTAATACAATAAGAAGAAAAACGGTTATGCGTACTTGAATAAATAGATCTATTTTTTATAGTCCGAACCAGGCACAATTAGATATTTAGATATAACAAAATAATATATCCGGAACGTGGGTTGTTAAAAATTCTCAAAATCAAGCGGAAGCAGTGGGACATGGGTACGGTCTAAGGCCCGGTCTTTGAAAGCCCTATTACAGTGAAAGCTTAACCTATTACCTACGGCCGAAAGCGCGATGAATAGTGTTTTCAAGTAATTAAACTTGGCTAGTAATCGCACACACACGCATAGTGGTAGCCGAGTGACTGTCTACCGGTCACCGGTAAATTAATCTTTTCGTCAGTAAATGATTGGTCATTTACTGACGAAAAGATTAATTTACCGGTATTAGGTACCGGTTTCTTATTTATTTAAAGGCAAGTGGTTGCCTTTCAACTGAATCGATTTCTAGTATTTTTACACAAAACATCATAAGTAACTATACATGGTGGTACCTTGTTGGTACTACGAACATCGGTAGATAATAAAAGAATTATACGAGCGAAAAGTAAATAAGTAAAGTACGGAAGTATGAAACTTGTTCTTAATGTAAACAAATCTATTAATTAATATTTTTCCGTGATATATCATATCAGATGATCAACCATACTTTAATTCACTTGCAATTCACTTTTATCGTGTCCTAAACTACATTATACGATGCAATAAATAAAAACATGGATAATTCTTTAAAATATAAAATTCCATTTCAGTTTGAGTCAATGTGTCAACTTGGTTGTAAATTTTTGTCTTATCATACATAACTCTACATTGACTTTGATAGTCAGTGATGTTCACTTTTATATAAATTCATTAATTATTACATGAAAATATTATATATTTTGTTTTTCACAAATTCATTTCGAACTGAACCCAATCGAACGGATATCACAAGTCAACGGTTATTTAATTTAAAGCTTATCCCTTAAAACATAAAATATTTTTTTTAACTAAATAGATTAAAACAATTTACACATACATTAATTAATAATATATTATTTTTTTAAATTATCTTACCCATTACTAGTAAATTCATCAAACCATAGACAACGGCAATATGGTTGTTTCTTAACCTTATTAAGAAATTTAATTGAATTCGACCATACCTACTTTACAAAAGTTTAGTAATACAAATGTATTCTCTGACTTTTTTAGAATAATAGCAAAATAATTATAAAATGCAAAACCGGAAATACTCCAATTTCCTGTGCAAAATGAAGACCACATCTTTTACCATTTTGTAACATGAAATAACCCATTTTACAAACTGAAGAACACCGTCTATTTTACCTGTCCAACAACAAGACTTTTATCCTGCTTTTATCTTTTAGTAGGTAATACTTACCTGTTTAACGTTCTTTACCAGAGTAAATCTTATAAACTCCTTTGAAAATAAAGTAGGAGTAAATTGAGGAAAATTTTAATTCTGGAATTATTTACTTTATCTTTATGCTAAAAATTAACTGAACACTTTTTAACGGCAAAGTATACTTTTGGGCGATGGTAATAAACAAAAAATAGTTAAGTAATCAAGTCTCGATAAACAAATACCTGTCTTGATTTGGTCGTATTTTAAAAAACTATATTTGATTTTGAGCATTCGACCCATTATAGGACTATGGTCATATTTTATTAATAGTATTACTTTTTTACCGATGATCTTATCACTAAAAGGAAAACGAAGCTAATTATGCTATTTATCGGTTGTTCATTTTCACACAGCTCCTTTTCTCTTTGTTAGACTAAAGCACCCTTAAAATCGTAAGAAAATGCAAAACCCTCACTTTCATTATGTTTATAATAGCAGCGGCTTTTCAGCCTCACTGATCACTATTCAATAAACCCCAATTTTCCTCAAACAAGTGACGGTTATCAAGGGAATTAACAAACACCTACTTACCTAAAATCTGTTGAAAGCAAAGAAGAAGGGCAAGCAATATCTACGCGAATTCAAGCAAATATGTAGGTGCCTGCTAGCCTGCTACACAACATTAAATGTATGGTGCAGTATTCGGAGACTAGTCTACGGTTTGTAGCAGAAAAATCTCGATACAAATGCTACGCCGCGCCGCAGCCCAATCGAAACGTAGTATAACCGTTTCTGATGGAAAAATATACTATAATATATAAATACCGTTTTCCATCAGAAATGTTTGTATTTTTTCAACCCCGACCGACCGAGGAAGGGGTGTAATAAGTTTGATGCGTTTGTCTGTTTGTTTGTGGCATCAACTAATAACTCAATAACCGATAATTGGATTTGTACGCGGATTATTTTATTTTTAGAAAACTTTGTGAAGAGTGTTACTAGCCATTTAAAAAAAATAGCCTATAGACTGTCCCACTGCTGGGCAAAGGCCTCCCCTCCTCCTTTCCATTTTCCTAGCCATACCTGATAAAAATTGGATCAGCGGTTTCCAAGATTTTGAAGTATGTTTGATGTCAGAGGGATCTCTTACGGTAATATTATAGTTGGTGGTTCAAGTATAAGTTCCAATGTTTAGGATCATGGCACCCTTCCACATATTGAGGACCTTATGCTGACAAAGAAACAGTATAACAGTCAACAATATTAAGTCAAGAGTTTCTTTAATTTTTAATTTAGATTTATTTTATATTTTAAATGTTATTTAGTAAGAGTATGTAAAACGTTGTTTGTTTGTTCAGCCCGGCGTCTTAACAGCTCTATATAATCTAAGTTAGGTGTATGTATAGTACGAGCATGTTTATAGTTCAAACCTACGATAACATCGCAGGATACGTCTAGATTATAAATCTACCTCCCTCCAGATAGACAGGTATGGTCTTGCCCAATAACGGGTACACTATTGGGCTACTGTCAAATTAAACTCCGACTTGCATGAAGGAAAGAACGCGCGCCCTGCCCTTAGGGGAGGGAACTATATCTTCTTTCATACAAGCCGACTTGTCATTTGTTATAAATCTGTTAAGTTATGTACATGCCCTGATGCATGACGTTGAATATAACAAAGATATACTTGTACTTCTACCCCCACGGAAATTATGGACGTGAGAGTTATGCTATGTACTTGTAAGTATCCGTTATTTTTTCCGCCCCTATACCTACAAGAAAAGTATCTAAATACGTGTATCGATTGTCAGCAGCCGAATAGTTTGCACTGACTGAAATATTAACGAGATCTAACGTGTGTCAATATACCTCTACCTCTAGTGCAAAGGTTCCACTCGCTAACTTTCACGGTCACAAAATGGAATTGACGAGGGTATCGCAGCAAAAACGTAGGTACACTATCACGAATTCTTGTAAGTTACATCTCGTTGCTAAGAATCTTAAACTTTCATCTTAGAAACTACTTACGTTATCTAATAGATATCTACCCATATAGTCCGTTTAGTTTCCTCTAGATACATGTTTATTACGGGTGCTTCCTCGTGGTCCCCCTAGTTTGTCCCACTTAATGCCATTTCATTTCGTTACAATGTCACTACAGTAAAAATTGGTGATTTTTAAAACTTGATGTAGGATAGTTGGAAACTTTTACTCGTATTATAGTAATTTGTTGGCGAATAATTTTACCAATTTTGTTGGGTCATAAACGCCCGAATTATACCTTCGTGGGCTACGAACGATACACGAAGGTACAACTCTTACTTTCATCGACAGTACAGACAGTAAGTATTAACTGAGCTTTAATACATATTTATGCTATTAAATATGCAATGGTTTCAAACTTGTAACGGAGATTTAGGGCCCGATCTTATGCTGTCAATCACGAATTCGCAGCTTAGATTGGATTTGGGGGATCGGCATAAATACACCAATCTTACTCCACACAACTTCATACAATACGTAAATATCCTCGAAGTCGAACTTCAAAATTGACTTAAGTTCCAATGGCGAACTTATGATGGCACAGAAGTCACCAACACAACAGGTGGTTGGAATGAGATATATAATACGTATGATATTTAGTTAAGTGATTTATTTATTTAGATGGAATTATTTCCCAATATATACCGATACCAATGCTATTATTGTGTAGGTATATATTTAATTTGTCAAAAGTATATGATGTCTTTAAATTAGTTTATTATTATTACAAGGGAATAATAACCGTACTTATTAGTTAAAGTAATATTAAGTATTAATAATTAATTAGTAATATATTTTGACTTTATTTTCGTAAGGTATAATCTAGGTTCTTGCTAAAAAATTACATTACAAAAGTAGAGTCACTTATGATAAGTTAACGTTATATTATTAAAATAACGTCGTAATTTTTTTAATAATGATTGAATTTATCAATACCAATCCGGAATAAATCACCTATTTGAATTCGTTCCATGAGTTTTAAAATAAATTCACCGAAAGGAATGTTAACGTGTTCTAGGTACTGATAACTTCTAAGAATCGAAGAAAGGTAGGAAGATAAAGTAGATTGTAACAAATAAATACAAAGAGGTAGAGTTTGATACTAATGGATATTAAATATCCATACTTATACAAAATCCATTAGTTTCAAATTCTACCTGTTTGTATTTATTCGATCGATCGAACACTGTCAAACGCTAAAGAAAATGTAAAGTCATTTTGCCTTTCGATCGTCATCATCATCATTCTAGTCTATTTTGATCATAATTTCACCTTTTTTTTTGAGATCGTGTCAACAAAATTTCGTTATAAATAAGTAAATAAACCCATATATTCGCCAATAACATGAGTTTATTTAGGTTTATCCACATTTACGATCTTCATACAGATAGATACAACCTAAGTGTAAATAAAAAATCGCTTAATGGTAAATAAAAATTCGCTGAAATGGTAAATAAACATTGTAACGATCGGTGTCTTTCTCATTTATCTATCGAACTCAATTATGACACTTTCGCTTTAGAAAGTCCGTCAGCTCTTTCTGTGTAATGGTATCAGAGAAAGATTCTTTTTTTTGGAATCCTCAATGCTGTATATGAATCGGTACCTACTATTGAGGTAGGAAATTATTTCGTAAAACCTTATCTAATCATATCTCGAACTTCATGGCAATTTCCTTTAGCACATATTCAATGAAAGAAACTGTCATTTCCTGGAGTGTCTGCCCGGATGCGACTTGAGAAGCGGATTGCGTAAATGACAAGTTATATTATTTCTAATTCTATATTGCAGTGACTTGACATTATTCGTATGCCACTAGTCACGAACCGTACGATATAACTTACGTTTCGATCAAACCAATAATCGATCGATCCGCTCAATATGTGTTAGCGTGGTGAAAGCAGAATACGATTTAAAGTTAAAGTTGGATCGATAAGAAAACGTAATCGTTACTTAATTAGAAAAGAACGATAAACCTTGTAAAACAGGGAAAGGGCTCTCTCCCTGTGTCTATTTACTCTAAGGACTTATTGTAATTGTAATTATTTCATCTCAAAGCAACACAAACCGTTGCAAGATAAGTCATACAAAATAATTAAATAATAAACCTCAAGCGGCACAAATATGCGCGCCAGGGTGGTGATTGCATATTTGCGCCGTTCGGGGTGGAGACCTTGGGGCCGTGGGGGCCTGGAGCCCACTGACTCTACGGGGAAATAGCCAAGCGCCTCGTAGAAACATCCCGGGACCAGAAGGCTGGCATCTACTTTGCTCAGCGTATAAACCTCGCTATACAGCGGGGCAACGCCGCCAGCCTCCTCGGGACACTCCCTGCAGGGCCGCGACCTGGGCCAGGTCTTTTACTTGTAAAATAGTTGGGTATTTTGTAATTATAGCTTAAGTATGTATTTTAGTATTATTTTATTTTGAATAAACTCCCTTTTATCAAATTTAATTATTTCCATTACTTATGTAACACATTACACCGCGTGGATAAGTAAGATTATATTTAACATAACTAAACAAAAAAATACCTTAGATCACACCAAGAGCAAAACACAAACTATACAATACACAGCACATAGGTAATTCCAAGAAATCACTATGCAATGATCTCAAGAGTGTCATGTTCAGTTCAGCAGAACACATTATTAATGAAGTTGTTGAATCAAACATGACACAACACAAGACGTTTATATGTCATGTCGTGTTACTTCATGAGATAGATGACATACGTGTTTAGTTTCACAGATGTCATTTTGAATCGGGCTAAGATAATTTCACGGGAATAGTTGGCACTCTATTAAAAACAATGAATAAAGATGATGAATGATGGGTGGATGACATGATCTGGTTAGATGATCTAATTGTGGCCTACTTTACTCGTCCCTTTTATCCTGCTTGGAACTGGTTTATTAAACCCTTGCTCTGCTTAGCTCTGTTAAAGTTAAGAACGTTATAAATAGACAAATATACAAGTTACTTACATTGTTTCGATAACTGGAAACTTTTAGAAAAAAAATGGGAAAGAAAAGTTTATAATAATTATGAAATAGTCACGTAGCAGATAAGTTTTCTTCACACTTTTAAAAACTAAACCAATTATTCATAAGTAGAGAGATCTTCACTACAGCCGCGTAGAGTCCATTTTACAGTTGTTATAAAAAGTAGGTATTTTCGTGTCTTTTCCACGCTATTTTGAAAGTATTTTTCAGTTCATTATACATATACAGGGTGTAACATTAAGAACGGTCAGTATGGGAAAGTCTGAAACTATAAGACATACGAAGATCTGTTCTTAGGAACCATGTCATCAATTTTAGTAACAAGAAACAATGTATTCATACATTTTTTTTTAAAACTGTACTCAACCTGGGAATCGAACCCGGTTGTTTTGAAAAAAAATCCAACACTATTTCTATTTAGATATCGATTGTGTAGGTCTTAAGGAATAAATGTTAGTATGAAACGTGATGTTTAAAATTAAACGCATTGTTTCCATATCTTTTAATTTATTTTAGTAGGTGTTCGAAATGACTACCATTTTGTAAAATACAACATTCAACTCGTTTAGGTAACGATCTTACTATTGAATGTTGTATCTTCAGGTGGTGAATTTGCGTTAAAATTGTCTCTATGGCTGCTGGTCTCTAGGTCTTCAATTGTGTCGTAGCTTGTTTTGTACACTTCATCCTTAACGTAATCGATATCTAAATAGAAATAGTGTTGGATTTTTTTCAAAACAACCGGGTTCGATTCCCAGGCTGAGTACAGTTTTTTTTTTTAAATGTATGAATACAGTTTTTCTTGTTACTAAAATTGATGACATGGTTCCTAAGAACAGATCTTCGTATGTCTTATAGTTTCAGACTATCCCATACTGACCGTTCTTAATGTTACACCCTGTATATAATAATTAGTGGGTATTTTATCAATAAAGGTACGAGGAGCAAGCATATTGTTTACTGAGTCTTTGTATTGCAGACATTGAGGCGTGCGACTGTACGTATGTGCACGTCTTTTCAGTGCACCGATGATAAGAAAACAACATCAATATAGATCGCGACAACCTGGGAGTGCCGTTGCCAAGGACTTTATTTATAGTTGTTAGGCAAATTAAGGGTAATCCGTCGTGTCCTACTATACAGAATGTACCATTGAGATGGGTCAGTATGGGGAACTCTGAAACTATAAGAGATAGAGAAATATGTTGTGGAACCATGTCGTCGATTTTAGAGTTAAGAAAAACTGCATTCTTTGATTTACAAAAAAACTCATACACGACTCGAGAATCGAACCCAAAATCGAATTGTCAGAAGAAAAAAAAACGTATGTTATTGTATTTCAAAAATTTATAGTATAGGTTGTAATAAATAAATGTTGCTATGAAACCCTGTGCCTACAATTAAAACAAAATACAATTAAAAATTTAATTATTACCCGCAAAATTATCAATTCTTTTTTTTTCTTGGCTATACATAGATTAATACTTACGCAGGCTCGTTTTTCTGGCACAACATGGATTGCACTAACTACTGTATCTTTACTTGGTATAAAAATTATTATCAGAAAGGAACCTCTACAATAATCGAACTAACTTAACCAACTTTAAAGGGTCTACAGTTGCCAATTGTACGTTTTTTTGTGAAGCTCTAGTGACGACACGGCTTGGTTCTATAAGTTAATATTTTGCACATACATACTTCAAACCTCTATCAAGGTCTATGTTTGAACAATTTTTGTTCATTTATTGTTGTTCAGCGAAAAGATTCCTCACAGCAATAGATAAGTACAACTTCAAAATTATCGCGAATTTAACGACAATGTAATGTATTATATTAAACTAATTAAGGTTCGAGTTTGACTAATTTACATTTTGATTTTGATTTTTCTCAGAAATATTTGAAATTACCCGATAAGCGCCTGATGATTTATTAATAAATATGTATTAATAATATGGTATTAATACCAATTTCACAATTTTCATTACCATCTCTACATTTTTCTCTAGAAACTACGTTGGGCTGGTCAGTGTGCCCTTCGCACTTAAGTTTAGAATTCACAGTTGCCGTCCGATGTCGATCTTGCAATCACCAAAATCCCCATACTCAATTACACTGGCTTTGTGATTTATATAAAAAAAATGTATTAATTGTGGAAAAATTCAAATAAACAGCCATTAACAACCTTGCGAGTATGCTTGTTCGCCTGTAAAAAAGCTACAAGAATAAAAGCACAGATCAATTTTCATATTTTTTACATCTAGACTAAACTTTAGAAGTGTACCATTTTGACCCCTATCTACCCAATCGGGCCGTCAGCGCGACAAGATAACTTCTATTTATGACAAACAAACAGAACAAGAAGCTTGTATGTATGTATGGAGATTATATCGGCAGGATTTTACGAAGTTTGTTTTCGGCAAGAGTCCAAAGCCGTACACTTCTAGACGCTGAAGGTCAAACTCTCAAGGTCATTGGCGACAGTATAAGCCTTTACTTCACTAGCTACTACACTTCTAGACGCTGAAGGTCAAACTCTTAAGGTCATTGGCGACAGTATAAGCCTTTACTTCACTAGCTACTACATAGTTTTAAAATGACAATTAATCTTGCAAGGAGTTCTATCGTTATCTCAATAAGTTTTGCTACGTCATCGTCGTCGTAGCTGCTCCGTAATCCGTATTCATAGTATTCGTAGCATCTAGTATCAAGCTATATATTAGATGTAGTTTCAATTATATGCGATGTGCACTCTTGTCTTGGTCATAAAACTTAGATATTGGCGAAAGTATTTCCAATATCGCTAGTGCACTGAAAAAAGGATTGTTTACATAAAACAAACAAATACTCTGTACGAGTAACTGTATGTAGTTACTTTGTAGGCTCAAAATCAAACCATTTGAACTACATCGCCGACCGTATTAAACTATTTTTTAATCTACTTCAGAGTTACTTATGGAGAAAATATATACCTTTTTTTTATGTACTACTAAACCCGCATTTGACCTCGATCTCGCCTGATGGTAAGCGACGATGAGGTCGACGATGGAGCATGCGGGTCCAGTAAATGCCTATTCACTCTGGCCTTGAAAATCCCAAGGTTGTAGGTTTCGGGAAATACAGACGCCGGCAGGCTGTTCCATTCTTTAGCCGTTCGCATAATGAACGAAGAAGCAAATCGCTTCGTACGAGCAGATGGGATATCAACAACATAAGGATGGAACCCCTCCCCGCGTCTGAAAATACCTGCAAATATTACTACGGAATATTGCTTGCAACTCTTTGCATTTCTAGTAGCCACTTTTATTTTATGATTTCATCCATGGATGGGCCTGAGGGTAATTCTCAACAATGAAACTCTCTACAAGAATCTCTACTCAACTATAAAATTGAAAATTAGTAACAAAGGCTTAATCATCAGACGGTTAATCTAATCTTTCATTGAAAAGAAGTTGTTTTTAGACAAAATACATTTCAAAAATGTTTAATTGTCTGCAAAGATTGCAAACCTTTGTTATCGTTAATATAGCTACTTGTAATGATTTCTTTTCTAGGAAGGTTAGGTTATAATTTGAAAATATAGGCAAATTGCATCCACAAACAACCATCAGAATGATACAAATTCAGAACCTGAAATTAATACCTAGCTAATGAAATAATAGTAAAAGCATCACAATGCTAATGGTGATTGCTAAGAACGGTCCGATGGATAGATGAAAAGTAAATAATTCCACAAAAGAGAGCATAATCACTCATACCATACTATGTAGGTATGTAAAGAGAATGTGGGTTCATCCTCCCAATTTACACAAATACGGAACAATGCCCTTTTTTTCAGAGTTAATTCAAAGTACAGTTACTGTACTGTAGCATGATGTTTCATTTCAACTGATGAAAAGTAAATGTTTGTTTCCAATAACAATAGATTCAGATATGCCGTTTCCAAAATATATTTTGTTTTTTATTAAGTAGGAAGGTATATATACATATATTTATGTACAGTCAACTACTAATATTTATACAAAATTAGTACTTAGTGCACAATTTATTTTTTATTCTTCGCATGACGAGCGAAACAAATAAAATAGTGGGACAAAGTCACTATGTTAAATCATTCAACTCGAAGGAATCTCGGATGCGAGCTAAGTTTCTTTCATCTACCGCCACATCCATATAATATGAAATACTTTAGGAAGTGTACCATAAGTAAAGATATAAAGAATGTGAATATTGGGCTTGGTATTTATAATCATAAAGCGAAACCTTACGAACAAAGCTGATAGGATTAGGTACTAGAACCACTTTTGTCTGCGCTCTTAATAAAAATGTTTGGGCCACGTGGATCGCCCTAAAAGACTTCGGACTGTGGAGCGCGTCATGATGGTAGGTTCGGTTCGGTTCAACACACAACAAAATATTGTCGAACCTAAAAAGCTTTTGCTCGACATTGTGAGGTCCGACATGAGTGCCTTATGAGTCTATCACAATAAAGGACAGTAAAGACAGGGCAAACTGGAGAAAACCCGTGAGAAGAAGACTAGAAAAGCCTACCCTAACCGAGGCATCGCTAGGTAGAAGAGGCTGTCTTGTCTGAGTTTAGAACTTCGTCAAATTGTGTCATGATAAACTTTTTTTCTGTATGTACATTCACCTTCTTTCAATTTTCTTTTGTTTTCAATTTTTCCAAAATGTAAAGCGTGGTAATGTTGATTTTGAATAGGTAGGCAACTACATTTCGAATTTATTTCGAAGTCTATATTTGTTTAACAATAATAATTTATTATAAAACGTTATATCACGGTGACAGGGTTGAGTTGAGTCCCTAAAGACCGTCAAAGTTCCATAACACATCTGTCTTATTTATAAATCGATGAATTCGGCATTCTGCTTCACAACTCGACCTCGTTTCTTAATAATATTAAGTATTTTACCTACCACTAGGTAACTACTATTTATTTGATGTTGGTCGTTTCGAATGATGTGTTATGTTATTTTTTTTGTTATGTTATGTATGACAATACAATATATACAATCGGACGGTTTGAAATATTTTAGTATTGATAAAGTATTGGATACTTAATAGGTATATAGGTACTACTACTTAAAGGTACCTAAGAACTTCGCAGGTACAGCCTAGCTTTACGTTGTATCGGAAAATGTTACGTAATGTTATTTCCCAGACTAATTTTTTTAAGTGTAAACCCGCGTTTGACCGCAATCGCACCTGATGGTAAGGTGTGTGTCTAAGGTAAGGTCTGGTATAATATAATATAGGGTCTAAGTTGACGCATGTGGGCCTAATAAGTAAAGCAGTAATTATAGAGAATGGGTAAGTACATTAAATGTTCATTTTCAGCTATCAGTGATCACTAGCGATCGGAGTAGGTAGGGCTGTTTTTGGTACTTGCAAGCTGTGGTCATGATATGGCTACGGCTTTCTTATAAACCATATTTGGATAATCCCGGGATTTCCGGATTTGAAAAAATCGCTATAGATAGAGCTACTTTTGGTAATTCCAACCTGCGATCATCATACTATGGACATGCCATTAAAAAAAAAATATTAAAAAATCCCGGGATTTTCGGAATTTAAAAGAAGACTAGAAGACTACTAAAGAAACCCGGATTTAGACATACTTGAAAGAAATGAAATAGACGACGAAATTCTATTGAATTATAAATTCGCTTCACTCTGACGTCTACAGATGTCCATACTAACCTAGCACTAATCTAGCTTTTGAGGTCTTTGACCCCAAACAGCCCTACCTACACCGATCAGTGGTGATCACAGAAGAGAACTGTCCTCCAAGATACAAGACCTTGCTAGTTCAAAGGTCAGCGTACATTTGTTACTTTTTGAACACCTTACCAGTTTTCTCACTTATAGTTCTAGTATAATATAACATAAATGCTTAAGTACAGCTTACTTGTGTCTGGACACCATTATGTCATTTTACTGCAGAAATAAACTTATTCTTATTACCTACATATCACTAACATTAACTTAAAGTTTTTTTATATTTTTATTTACTACTAAACCCGCATTTGCCCTCGATCTCGCCTGATGGTAAGCGACGATGAGGTCGACGATGGAGCATGCGGGTTCAGTAAATGCCAAATCATTATAGCCTATGCCTTGAAGATCCCAAGGTTGTAGGTTTCGGGAAATAAGTTTCGTTCAGATCGCTGTCATCGAGGAATAGGTACACGATCCGAGCTCATAAACCATTGACAACCTTCCAAAAATATTAGATTCCTTCGTACCCGTTATTATTTAAGTACATATACTTACCTACATATAAGTCTTGATCGAACAAGTTACATACCACGGATGAAAGCAAAAACAGCACGCGTTGGTTCTTTCATGTTACATGAGTAAGCAGTGTCATTCGAGCAGACAAAAAATAAATACATAGTAAGTACTACTATGTATTTATTTTTTGTCTGCTCGAATGACACAAACTAAATACATAAAATATTAAATTCAAATCAAAAATTAAATTAAAAGCACCAATCAATTTTCACCTCCACTTTGTGGGTTAATTGGATTTTCGTCGAACAAAATCGCATTTTATGATTCAATTTTTTTGGGTTCGTTCACTTCCGTGCTTCAGATATTTTATCTTTCCATGAAAGAACAAACGCCCCTAGGAGACTATTTTATCTTTCATCCAAGTATCTTTTCCACAATATATTAATATGTTCAAGGTACAAGTCGTTCTTGTAAAGAAATTAAAACTTATATAGGTACATACCCTGACCAGAAAAATAAAAACAGTGTTGAGAGGGCGCCACTGGTACTTTTAAAATCTGTGTTAGGGTATAGAGATCGCAATGAAAAAAATTATATATAATACTTACAAAATTATATATAAATAGAGTTTTAAAAGTTTTATAATGTTATATTTTTAGATGAAGTTTAACTTATCTCAAAAAAATTCTCTATTTTTTTTAAAAAAAACCTGGTCCATATCTGATCATACGTTGTAACATAAGCCACAGACAAACACACAAACAGAAAATCTGACAAATTTATAACACCCCTCCCTCGATCGGTCGGGGGTTAAAAATATAGATATACTCTATAATAGAAAAAAAAATTCCAACTTCTTCTATATAGGCGGCTTTATAAAAAGTTTTGCAGGAATATTCTTTGCCAATAACGACATAGCGTAAAATTAAATTACATCCATTTTCTGGAATAAATCAAGACGATATGAAATATTAATTAGATGGAGAGCACAGAGGTACCAATCCATTTGATTTCTTTGATGGAGAGTAAATCATTGTTTTTTCTTAGTAAATCTATAAAAATCTCGATCTTTAAATGAGAGTGTTGTTTTTTTATTAAGGCAAAGGGAACTGAGCCCATACAGCCATGCCTGATGTAAACAACTCTTCAATTCTTCATTAAAATTCTGGTGTGACACATTTCAATGCAATGAATCTTCCACGCTTCTGTATCGTCCGAACCAAAGAAGAAGGCGTCCCGGGCGCAGTATAACTCTTCAAAAACCAGCCATTTACGGATCGGGCTGCAGCGTCTTATTTGACTTTATTTTTCTGTCCCACACATTAATCACATTTTGTAGACGTTCTTCGAATAAAAAAAACAGCATTCTTACTTGAAAAGCACTATAGTAAAACAATTTGCAGGACAACGAAAAAAAAGCTAGTGTGGACGCGACAAAAGCGCGGGAGAAACTCTCTCGATCTTAAAAATTCAAACTGGTTACAATTTCACAAAAAAAAAAATTAAAATGACAGATGCTCTAGAAAAATATATTCTTATTTTTTTCTAATGCGACTTCATAAAAAGTTTTTCAAGCACTATTTGGCCAGTGACTAAAAATACCTATAGGTAAACCCAGAACAGGAACTAAAAATCCCTGCCATGAGGTATCCTAATATTAATTAATTGGTAACAATTTTGTAGCTTTATAATCTATGCTATGGAGTTCGTTAAGTACCATTTATTTAACACAGCAATATGGCGAAACATTTATCTAAAACTTGTTGAATCCCTTTGTTTGTCCTTGTAACAGACCTATCGAGAAAAGTTCAGATCCAGAAATTCAAATATGATACTATGTTCCTAATTAAGTACTGTACGAGTAAGTACGTAGTTTTTATACACTTTTTGGGAAATAAGTACTTATACACTTAACCAAATGTATCGGATTAGAAGTCGCTTTAAACGATGAGGCCGCCTTTTTTGTACATATAATGGGCGTTTCCTCGTGCTCCTACTTGGTTCTCCCATTACTATTCCTGTAATTTTTACTTTTTTCTGTAATTGAGTACAATAAAGTGTTTCTCGTATCTATGTATCTATAATAAAACGGCTATAATTCAGACTGTGAACACTTTATTTTATTCTGTATACTACCACGTTCTCCAACAGACTGCTCTATCGACAGCATTTTACAGACCAAGCCACCAAAAAACCCCATCGTTCTATCGAGCTTCGCCCTCCAGCGTATCATACTTCGTTTCCTTTCGTTCGCCAAATCCGTTGAAGAACTTTTATAAATGAAACTTATAAAACAATTGGTTGGATCAATCAAAATTATCAATAATTAGTGACATAATATTAATTTAATATATTATTTGTGAAATGCACGTACTTATTAATTATGTTGTCGCCGTAGGTTTAATTATAGATTTCAACAACCATTTCCGTCGAACCGGAGAATGGAAAATTAACTGAAAATCGTTAAAATCCTTTTTAATAAATCAATATCTACAATATTATAATAATTAATTAATTCTAAAATTTTCTGAACCTAACATATCTATCAAACGGTACCTAGGTTACTAACAATGGTGCGAGCGCGGGTGACATTATCAAAGTGCGAATGGACTTTATCTAAGCACCTAAGGCTGAATTAATCTTCGATCGTCTTGCGAATATAGATAGATACCTATAATAAGGGCATCAACTTCTAAAATTATATAATAAGGTTACAAAGAGTGTAAAGTACCCAGTACTCGCCCCTATAATTAAATTCCCCGTTTCACTTATCCTTTCCGCTTGTTTCAGTTGCCGATAGCGTGACGTAAATACAATATGAGTAAAGGTTTCATGAACGTGTGAACGTCCTTTTAAACTTTATTTCTACTTTTTATTTAGTTAGGTACTTATAAACAATGACAGGTTGACAATTATCTGATGCTTCTGCTTCTTTCCGTCATGCTCGTAAATCATGCATGATATTGTCGTAGAAATTAGCATATCAATATTTTCAGTGCAAGGTATACCAATGACTACCTATTCTTTTTTCCTTGATATAATAGCCTGGAAAGTACACAGAAATCAAATATTATATTGGTATATTACCAACATTCCAAACAGTGCACGCAATCATGTTCCCTCTGCTAAATTATATTGGTACCACTGGGGGAAAGTAGGTATTTGGTCTAAAAAGTCAATCTATTAAAAACATTTTAAAACAAAATAGAAAATTGTAAGATAAGGAAGTTCGATGCAAGTATATTACTTTTTTACAAGGAACATTAAATGTGAATTGAATTTGAAACGACCGACCGCATCTCGCCGTTATATCAGTGCTATTGAAATGCTATAGAATGACATTCCTACCTTGAAGGTAATAAAGTCGTATTTTAGTATGATGATGTTTATGATAATGATCGACTGAGTAGACAAAGTGCGACCTTTTCGTTTCGATCCAAAAGGATACAGGAACGCCGTGAAAAGACGCCCCCGAAATTATCACGCGAAACGAAAATAGGAGACGGGAAAGAACAATACATTTCCTTTCCATTAAATGGAGTCGTTTTAGAATGGTAGAGTGTGAAACTCATTGATTTAATAATAATATAAATACTTGCTAGCAGGTTTTGAACGCTCGCTGTTCTGCTCTCTAGTTTTTTTGTATCGGTAGAACCTCGGACCAAGTAATCATTGGTCTGAGGGTAGAACATACTTAGCTGTGATATTAGGTATGGGTATCATATAAGGTCCTTTTTTACTTTAGTACCACTTTACACGAAAAAATAACCCTGTTACTTGTATGAAAATTTTCCATACAATCAAAAAATAAACCCCATTATTTTGTGCCTAAGTATTAGAATAGCAATAATTCATTCTATTGTAGAATTTTCAAACAAACAATTGTCGTTTTTCTCGAAAAATTAATAAGAAAAAAATTTTTTTTTGGCCTGTCGTAATTGTTATAATAACCTATAGATGACACACTAGAAATATTTGCCGATAATAAAATAGGACCCTATACATTATATAAATACAAATAGTTTATTGGCACATTAAACAGTAGGTACTGCAATAAGGTAAACTTATACTATTGACCTGTACTATTATGTTACTATACCATGTTCCCTGGCCCTCATACTAGGTCTAACCTGTAACTTGAGGGTACGGTAGGTACCCAAAGATTTTGAAATTCATTTAATGCTAAGAATGTGATTTCTGTGGCCTCCTTGGACATATACTCTAATATGTGGTGGCCTCTACTGTTCTTAGTTCTAGCGCGCACTACGATTAAAATCCGTGCGGTTTCAAACCGGAGAATCTGAGGACTAGGCAAATGTATGAAAGTACGCACACTATACGGCAAACAAAACGCATCCTGATTTTAATCTGCAGCATGCTACAGATTCGTTGCGATGCGGCGCTGCATGTTTTTTTGTGTTCTATAGAGTTGCATGATATCGCGCGCACTACGGAAAAAAACCGTGCGGTTGCCTCGCCGCAGCGCAACCAAAGAGGATACCTATAATCACTATGTTTACTCAGTCTGCTCTAGCCGCGGTAAAGAGATGTCGTTTCCTGATATATGGCCATTGCTTG
The DNA here is from genome assembly GCA_947369225.1 of Hofmannophila pseudospretella. Classification (NCBI taxonomy): domain Eukaryota; kingdom Metazoa; phylum Arthropoda; class Insecta; order Lepidoptera; family Oecophoridae; genus Hofmannophila; species Hofmannophila pseudospretella. The sequence goes on from OX376324.1 coordinate 5,980,528, forward strand.
CGTATCAAATTATCAAACGATTTTATGCTCATTCTATAACCAAAAAAAAACTTGGATAATCACCAAATCATTTTATCTTAAAAAGTCCCTTCACAGGCCTCATGGCCACTAAGATGTAGGTATCCAATATTGCATTGATTTTTTTTTCCTATTTAGTGATAGGTTCACTAATAAGCCAGGGATTTTAAAATTCACTCCTACATAAATTTATAAAAATTTTAAAAAAACTATTAAATCGATTGCTCGCTAGAGAAGTTTTTTTAAACGTCGTCGCCTGCCAGTTGGCGCATGCGATTTGAGTTTTTCCCATACATTAGTCGGGCACTGAAATGTCAAATGTATGAATATATATTACCTATGGATCAATTCCGTGGCTCGGTGTCGGTGCTCACGTCGTTGTTCTAGAGAGGGTAGTACGGTAGTAGTCCGATTTCTATGGGTAAATGCAGATGCATATTTTATTTCGTAATCCATTTTGATGAGCTTCTAGAATGAGATTTGCGACACGAATGGCAAACCGTGCGGTTATTTAACCGTAGTGCGCGCAGTCGTTTACTGCGGCTGTTTGTCCGGACAGTTGGAAAAACGCACGGCAAGCAACCACAACTACTTTGATTGACCATGGATTCCCTGCAGCTTCATCATATAGGTTCATAATGAGTTCATACAAATACCATGTTCAAAGTTATCAATCACGAATTCATAAAAAATTAAATTGATCTACAAAAATCGGACACTGCTCCGTACATTCTTTAGGTGCCCTGTAAGTACTGTCCTTAACAATCTGGAAGTGATCGGTAATATTATGCCTCTACTGTGAACTACCATCCACACACATAATACCATGTAAATACACCCACACCATGCCATCACCCTCCCACACACTCAGTACCTCACATACACACTAATATCCTCATTCATACAAACAAACACATTCATACAACACAACACGCACACACTGTTGCTTTCTTCGTCCGTGCAGTAACTAAGGGGCCAGCTGAAAATCAGCGCTGTGGCTTGCCTCAGCATTATGCTGAGCTGGTGTACCCTTTTTGGCACTGTACCACACCAGATGTTTTGTGCTGCATGTATTAAACTTTGTATACTTCTGTATTCTGGTGTTTACAGCGCTAAATAAACGATTTCAATTTCAATTTCAATAAAAAAAAATGTACTGATTTAATGGTGAAAAGCTAAACCTAAATGAAACTGTCACGCTCACACATATTCAAGATTGTGTAAAAATGATGGTGACGTTTCTTTTAGCGATGAATTAATTTAGTTAATGGCACCCAGAATTGACGCCACAAACAATTTTGTTATTTTCGAACGAGAATGCACACAAATTCCGAACGTACAGAAGTTGGCATTTGTATAATTCTACTAAATTAAGTATACGCTTATTTTGCACAATAACAATCGGTTCTCTCTTTCACTCTAATAGACGGTATCGTATCCACTAGCGCCAATCTTATTAAGTTAATATTGATTTTGTATTTGTGTGCATTATAGCAAATGGCATCGCATGAAGTTGACAGTTCGCCATACGCGAGAGAAAGAATTATCTAGGTACCTACCTACCTACTTACCTATTTTTATCAAATAACAGGGATACATCAATCAATGTTTATAATCGAAAGTCGAAACAAATGTATCTTGGGAGCGGTTTAAAAATAAAAGTGTTTATAGATAAAAGTGAAAACAATTAATCATCATCATTTTGAAACCGCAGATGTTCTACATTTTGTAATCGGTGCATTTTAAATTATTTTCGTGGTTTACACGGAATAAAAATTAGTGAAAATGACGGACAATAAAGCTCTTGTGATGGCATCAGTACACGGACTAATTGACAAGTCCAAAGAACTCCAGAAAGAGATCCTCATGGAGAAGTTGAGGTCCAAAACATCACAGTTCAAGAACTTGAGTGAGACCTCAAAGGGTGTTCGTATGGCTATGCTGGTAAGCCTGAAATAGAAGTATTTTGAACCTTATTTGTAATTTATAATTTAACAACAGAACATTTAATATTACTAAAACTTTCTCAGTTCATTTATGTACCTATAATGTGATGCAATTATAATCCCTATTGGAGTACCAATTAAAAAAATATATTTCACACACAACAAAAAAACTGTAAAGAAAAATGACACAAACGCATGGAGTTGAACAGAGTTGCACTGACTCCATAAACTTGGAGTTTTGTGCTACAGGCAGGGCTCAACGGCAGCCCTAATATTCTGTTGATATCCATATTAGTTTCATTAAATTGAATTCTCAAATTGTATTATAAACCTGTACTTTATAATAAACTTATTGTAACAACAACAGAACATTAACAGGTCAAAGACACGGGCTCGTTACGTGGTTGTCATAACGAAACCTAACATAACCTACTATGTCCTAAACGGTTTCACATCCACTAGGTTTCTGTGACACAGTTAATTTTTTAACAAGTCAGAATTTTTCTAACACTTTTTCCCTCGGTGCCCCTTTAGCGACACCCCAACCCATTAACATTATTGAACAGAATTGAGAACCCCTTTTTTTTGTAGTCAGTAAAAACATAAAACTGTTTACAAAATAGTAATAAAATCTAATTTAATGTGCAGGACAAGCGATGGGCAGTGGACTGTGCGGACCGCATGATTCTACAGAAGTGTCTGGACAGCTTGCAGCACTGCATCAAAGTCAGCTCCCTGCAGAGCCTCATAGAGAGGCTTGAGTGCTTGTCCAGACAGCTTGGGTTTGTGTCTACATTTTTATAGCCTTTTATGGTGGTCAAAGGACAATGATCCTGCTAATTGATCATATTACAGAAGGATAATTGATTGGTTATTTTATTACTGAAATCAGTAACCTTATCTTATGATAGGAGGTCGGGAATAACCCAGGGGCACTTCAACCCTTGAGGATCTATTGTGCCTACCCCATTTTACACACTGGTCATCTCAGTGTACAGGTTTCGTCACGATATTTTCCTCCACCGTTAGAGCAGTCGGTAAATATGTATGTAAGTCTTTGAAAAATATGAAAAACTCATTGGTACATGGCACTTCACGGTTTTGAACCCGGACCTCCCGCATGGGAGTCCGGTGTTCTAGCCACTGTGCCACCAACGCTAACCCTTATGGATGATATGAAATTAACCAGTAGACTACTCAAATAACTAGGTATTGTCATACCATGTTACAAAATGCTGAAAAATTTGTTGAATATCGACCAGGTATTAGTTGTCGACCAGGAACTAAAAACCCTGTCAAGAGGGTGCCATAGATCATTTTATTATCTATATGGAGTAAGATATGAAAAAAATAGTACCATTTATTTTGCAATATGGCAAGGGTTTTTTAGTTTCTGGTCAGGTTATATAATAAAATAGAATTTAGTGATTGTTATTTGTTTGTGTACCAATAAAATAAACAAATTCAACATTTGTACTTTAGTTAGTTATTAGTGATTACAGTTATAAAGCATGGCTTTCAGGTTGAAATTCGTAGTCGGAACATCTGGAGTAAACCTGTTCATTTCATCGGACATGTTTTACCTTGAAATTCTGGTTGAGTCCTCTGGAAATGTGAAAGATGTCAAAATTCATCATGAAGGAAAGGTGAGCAGCTTTAAAATTCAATATAGATCATGTTTAAACCACATGTCTTCTTTGAAACTTCAAGAAACAATAAATATCACTTCTTCCAATTCTAGAGTATGAGTGTTCTTTCACACTACAAATAGAATTATTTTAATAGGTATATGGATAGTTAGACTTGCAGTTTTAAGTGTTGTCTTCTGAATATTTTACTCAAGTTGACTCCACTTTTTCATTTGGACCCTTCAGTGTTACATATGATAGAAGTGAGAAAAAGCAGTGTTCTTTCAACACAAGCAGTAGGTACATTAAAGGGTTGCTTATTTTCTTCTCAAGCATCCAAATGTTTGGAATATTTCTGAATATTCTGAATTAACAATTAGCAGCTTTTATACTATCTTCTCTAACAACAAGGAAATATTTCTTTATAGATTGAACAGCAGAGTTGTGAAGAGTTGGTGTCTTGCATATCGCGCGGCGACTTTGCTGATTTCACAGCCCAGTTGGAAGGACTCACTGCTGTTTACCAGCTGAATGCTGAAAAGAAAGTAAGTTTCTGTTACGATTAGTGAAAACCATGAACATAATCTTTTTATGTTATGTTAGAAGTGCCCTTTTATGTTAGAATAAAGTGGTGATATCTAACATTATTTATGCATAGATATAAACACTTTCATAAGAGTAGATCAATCAAAAAGTTACCATCCATCCATCAGCGCCGCACTGCTAAATCCGCTGCGGTTACAGGCTGAGGCAGTCCCCTTTTTCCGGTGCTGCACACCACCTTCATCAAACTTAATTACTTACTTACTTACTCCGCTGGCGCAGCGACCCGAAGTGGATCTTGGCCTCCGATACCAAAGAGCGCCATCGCTCTCTCTCCTGCGCAGTCTCGAGCCAGTCAGGCGCCCGGAGCTCCCGCAGATCCTTCTCCACTTCATCGCGCCAGCGGTATCTGGGACGTCCGACCGGACGTCGTCCGTTAGGGCGTTCCACATACGCTCGTTTAACTGCCCGATCCTCCCCCATCCTAGTGATGTGTCCGAGCCATCGGAGTCGAGCCGCTTTCGTCTCTCCTATAATGTTCGGCTCGTTCACCATCTCTTCTATCTCCCTATTCTTTCTCATCCTCCACCCTCCATCTTCCTTCTTGGCTGGTCCCAGAATCTTCCTCAATATCCTCCTCTCGGTCACTTAATTACTTTTGTTTATTTATTTTAAAAATATATTTGTTTAATATTATTTTTATCTTCTGTACCTAATTGTTTGCATGTGTGCGCTATTGTAAAGAAACTTTTTCTTTCTTTCCTTTCTTACCTTTGTGTCTTGACACTGAAACACTGAAAAGGCAAAATCAGTGGGCAAGACATTGTAATATAGCTTAGAGCCTTGCCTTTCTGCGGTTACCGATATTTTCCTACATTGTTACCATCTTCTGCTTCAAAATATTATCCAGTAAATATAACAATACTTTTTCATATTCAAGGTAAAATGCAAAGCATTCAGTGCACTTCAGAGCTTGGAAGAAGACCTGTGTACTCTGAAACAGCTACAGAGCTTTATCAAGGACCCCTGGGCACAGGTTCATAAAGGTCCCATTGGCTTCCTACAGAAACGGAGAGGAGGTACATATTTATTTTGTAGCTATAAATCATACACGATAGCTACAATCGACCACAAGCCATAGTATACCATCTATCAAAAATCTTCGATTAAATCTCAACGTCTATGCGATATGATTCATTTCAAATTCTCAAATTTTGACGTTTTGGGTAGGTTGACCAGTGGTCGACTATACGAAGCAAATCCCTTGAGCTAACGCACAAAATACCAAGATTCTCGCACTGTATCAATTTCAAGCTTTTCAATAGCATTTAATAAACAGAAAAGACGACAACCCTATAGCAAAAGCCGAACTTGCTTATCATTGAGAATTTTTCAGAATATTCCTATCCGAAAAATCTTAATTCTCGTCTCTTATACTCTCTCAATCTTTAATCCTCTTAGGGCGTTTTCAGAGTCGTGCGGATTTCGTCACGCACGCGGGCTTGCCCCGCATGCGTGAAAATTCACAATGTCAATTTGCAAAATCTCCACGCACCACGCATGCTCCAGGTATCTCGCATAATACTGTATCACTCATTTATACTGTATAATATCGACTTAATGTTACCTATTTTCACGAATAAATGATTGATTGATTGAATACTGAAATGTTGTATGAAACTATATGATGCGTAGAGCATGCGGAGCTAACCCAACGTTCGTGACAAAATACACACGACTGTGAAAACGCCCTTAAACGCCATGCAAGAACCCACGAACCCTCTTTCTAAAACACTAAAAAAAGTAAACTACGATAGAAACTAAACTAACATTGAACAGAAATCATATATTTTTTATTGTAAGTAAGTACCTAAGTACATTTTTATATCACTTTTTTCACTTACAGGTCACGCAATGCGGCTAACATACTTCGTATCACCTTACGAGTTGCTGGACAAAGACAAAGGACTGCAACCTCTGACCTCAGAGTTGCTAACCATAGGCAAGCCAGCCGCGTGCAGTGGCTTAGCATCTCTGGTCGCGCCCTCACACACGCCTGTGGGCCATTCTGCCACGGTGCTGCTAGAAGGTTCCACGGCGAATAAGCTGCAGTTATCGCCAATTATATCTGGTGGACAGAGGGCTGGGAAGGGGTAAAGAAATTATTAATTGCTCCTAAAGTCTGTCTTATAAAGACATAATAGTTGTTTATCCTTAAGCTTGAACTACTTGCGCCGGTTCCAGCTCCGCAGTCCGGTTGGCTGCAGCCGATCACGAGGCGCTGACATCAAGTGGAAGGAGGGCGGAACGCATGTGATTGAATGCAGCGAATCTAACCGGCGCTGGAACCGGACGTATAGTCCAGCACTATATTCATAAAATTTACTTTGAGTCTTTCTTTTCAAGTGCGACTTGCTGATTTTATGTGCACATATTTTTTAGACTTATTTATTCTAACCGCGAGTTTCAAGAAACGTCCTTAATGTTAAGGTTACTATAAGTCTCATTGTCATCTCTATCTAGAGCTATGGCGTAGAAAGCGGTAGCATGTATTTGAATGAAGACTCGACTTTAAGGAAGTTTCGTGCAACTGACGGTTACTTTTAATCAGTAAATTATATCATGGTTTTTTAACTTTGATGATTTTTTAAAGCTATAGCTGCCTTCTCATTGCAAAAGTTATTTCAACAAGGATTTTGAAATGCACCCTATGTAGATTGCTCGCTAGATAAATTTTATATGGAAACCGTGTCTGCCAGTTGGCCCATGCGCTGTCAGCATTTTCCCATACATTAATCGGGCATTGAAATGTCAAATGTATGAATAACCCGTGGCTCGTCTGTGCTCACATCATTGTTCTAGAGGAGAAGGCGCCACAAGTCCGATTTCTGTGGCTTTCAGCTATCTCAAAGTTTAACCTTGTATCCACAGAAGCGGTCCAGTGTACGCGCAGTTAGTGCCGCAAAACAGCGCGATGTTGCCCGCATGTTTCACACTGAAACTGTCGCAACCCACGCCGCTCTGCTCCGGCCTGGCGAAGCATATTCACGCCACTACTGAGGTACACAATAGGGTACTTTCCAAGGAACAAATATTAAATGCATTCCTTAAAAATTAGAAATAGATATAAATTGATGGTCAAATGTGAAAACAGTATAAAAATAAAAAAACTACATGCATTCAAAAATGAGACGTTATGATGAAACGGCAATATTAAGTCATGACGTCACTGTGTAGTAGCGGCTACATGCAATCAAAAAACAGACGATAGACAGAAACGACAATATTATATCATGACGTCACTGTGTAGTAGCGCCATACAAGCAGATCCTGGCTACATATACTGTTTTGCTAAAAAGAGACAGCATCTCTCCAGTAGTAACTTAAATCATTAATATCTCTGATGTTAGTTGAGATATCGAATATGAATTCAAGCCCAAACACAGAAATGCAAGCATTACTGCTTTGCGACAGAAATAGATAAGAGGGTGTTACCACCCCAGGCGATCCTGCACATCAGGATCTACCATCTTCAAACATTACATATTTGACTTTATATTTGTATTTTTGCATTATATTTGCCAATGCAGTACTCATACTCTTGGTTACGTCATGCTTTTACAATACATTTAAGATCCAAGCACAATTCATGTTAACTATAAACATAACTGGACTGGAGCGTACAGACCAGCCGATTTACATACAAAAATTTTACTAAAAAATTAAGATTGTAGCAGCTGTAAAGGGGCTTTGTCATTTATCTAAATTAATAAATAATAAAATTAATATATCTGCTGTAAAGGGGCATTATCGTACAAATAATAATAATAATAAATCATTATAGCTACTGTAAAAGGGCATTGTTAATTAACAATTCTTGGAATATGAACATAAACACAATGCCACACCTGGCAACCCCAGGCGACCCGGCTTCTACGTATATTTACTCTGTGCTCACCGTTTGTTGATGTCAGTTTGTGAATTTCTTAATTATCTAATTAAAACCAAGTTTAAAGTTACTTCCGTTTATTTAATGTTATTTACAAGTGGATATGGGCCCAGTTAAAAATAATAATAATAAATAAATAAATGAAAATAATAGAATAATTAAAAATAGCTGCTGTAAAGGGCAGTACCGACTAACATAATGATTACAATTATTTTTGCAGGTGGAGGTGGCGGGCGAGTGGGCAAACGCAAAGCCCATGCTGGGTCTGGTCGCGCAGCTGGCGTACAACAAGCTCGCGCCCGGCAAGGTGGTCGAGTTGAATCTCAGCAAGGGGCTCTACGTGGTTCGTATGCCTTCATTTAATTAATTTCACTTGTCATTATCGAAGAATTTATTTCCAGAACGCATGAGATATAAATGATCATAATTTCAAACAAACAACACAGTTGTTTGGTCGCAGCCATTGTCGTTTCAATTTGCTACATCCAGAGCGCAATAGGGTATTTGATAACATAACTTTCACGTACATAACCCCCCAGGCGGTAGACAGAGGAACCACCTTTATCGTAGGTTTAGTTCCCACTTTTCGCCGTAAGATTTGGTGGACAAACGTGATGGGTGGGCCGTCTACTATAGGTTTAGAATAGTATCCACTAAAACCCTTAGTCGCCTCGTACGACATCCACGGGAATAGTTGGGGTGGTGCTTGGGCACACGGCACGAAATAAAATTACACATAGTTAAATGATATTAATGGACTATAACTGCTTTTGCACAAACCCTTTGGCTCGCTATCAGTGCTCACATCATCATTCTAGAGCAGTTTAGTCTGATTTCTGTCATGCAAACCTTTTTCAGAACCTACCCGAGCAGACCCAATGCTACTTCCTGTGTGAAACACGCGGCCTGGACGGTTGCGTGGTGAGCAGCGTGCCATTCACGCACCCGTCCCACGTGCCGCCGCTACTGGCGTGTCTGCGGCAACAGGCGCTCTTCAACGCGCTAGTGACGAGCTGCGTGCGGGCACAGGCCAAACAAGGTATCACTGATTGACGTGAACGTGACTTGAAGGGACAATCACTGTTAACTACTAGCCTGCCGGGAGATGTTATTCTGGTACTATTCATAACTGAGGTGAAATTACATATAAAAGTAAAACTGATAGAACCTTGTACCCCATACTAAACAGTACGACAAGATTACCTTCTATTATTGTCGCATAATATCGCCGCAATAGAAGATACAAATAGAAAATCGAGCGAGATCATTGGTGGTTTGAACTAAGACTCCGGATTAGACTAGACTGCAGAATTCAGATCAAGGTTCTAGATTCCCCGCCATGTTTTAATAAATTTTCAGTTATTTCGATGACTTACCTACTTACACTTACTGACTGCTCTAACGATGAAGGAAAACATCGTGAGGAGGCACAATCATCGTCAATTGAAATGCTGTACTATGGAGCATAACCACAGAAATCAATCAAGATAGAACGGTGAAATGGGCGGGGGGCACCCGTGTCTCAATCTTGCAATATACTTCAAGATTTTATTCATTCAGCTCCTAGTTTTCGACGCGTACCGATCAGAGCGGCTGTGCTAAAATGCTTTATTGTGCGGTTTGTAACTGTAAGAACAACAGGTACGACAGTGAATCAATCAAAAGGAGGTATTTCGTTCGTAATCACGTCACTTTGGGGGTGTTGCTTAAGAAAATGTTGACACACGCGATTCCTATAGCAGCTCGTCCGCGTCACCGTTCTATCTTGATTTATTTCTGTGAGCATAACCTATACCTGGATGGCTTCTATATTCTAATGATTAACTTTTACTCTTCTTCCCCAGTGATAGACCTGGAGAGCGTGCTAATGTTCGAAGTGAGCGCGCTGTCCTGGCAACACATCTCCATATCGCTGGAGCACCCTCTAGATGAGAGCATGGCGACAGTGGAACTCGAGCTTTCGGACCCCTCCGCGCCCCGCGCTTCCGTCTACACCCTCAATACACCTCCCAGAGAGCACATCGACGAATACATCACCAGGGTGCTGCAGAAGAGCCACTCTATACCCATCACTTTGAGGTACGTTGCAATGTGACGCCCGAACTTAGCAACACATCTTCATATCGCTGGAGCACCCTCTAGACAAAAACATGGCGACAGTGGAAATCGAACTTTCGGTCCCAGCCGCGCCCCGCGCTTCTGTCTACACCCTCATTACACCGCCCAGAAACACATCGACGAATACATCACCAGGGTGCTTCAGAAGAGCCACTCTATACCCATCACTTTGAGGTACGTTACAATATAGCGCCCGATCTTAGCAACACATCTCCATATCGCTGGAGCACCCTCTAGACAAAAACATGGCGACAGTGGAAATCGAACTTTCGGTCCCAGCCGCGCCCCGCGCTTCTGTCTACACCCTCAATACACCGCCCAGAAACACATCGACGAATACATCACCAGGGTTCTTCAGAAGAGCCACTCTGTACCCATCAAATTGAGGTACGTTACAATATGGCGCCCGATCTTGGCAAGACAACTTTACTTATGGCGGTTGCTGTCGACATTCTCAGCATTCCTTCTAGAGTGCATATCGATGAATACATCACTAGGGCGCTTCAAAAGTGTAACCTGAAGTGCAAGATGGCGGTCGGTCGATCTTATCTTAGCCTTTAAATCCTCTGTTAAGTATACTTAAAATAACCAGGATTATATTAGAATGCGCCAAGTCGGATCTTCAACCTACCTTTTTCTACCAAAATTACTACACCAAAATGTTGTCTGGAAGGGATCGCTCTCAGCGATAACACCGCCTAGATTGTATTAATCGTTTCGTACGCACTGTATCACACTATTTTTATGCAATAAAGTGTATTCATTCATTCATCTTCTTGCAGATTATAAAAGTACAGTTGACCCCAGGTCAACCTACCCAAAACATTAAAATTTGAGAAACTAAAATATATCATATTGCGCAGGCACAAGGTTGAGATTCAATCGAAGGTTCTTGATAGACGGTATAACAGCTTGTGGTAGTCTGTACCAGTGGCACACTCTTGACAACTCTATTACGAGTATATTCCTGGTCCGAATGCATAATACAATTTTTAAAAACAGTATATTTATAGGTCCCTGGTGAAGATTTGGGAGCGGGAGGCGGCCACCAAACAAATGAATGGCAACTACTCCGCGCTGGACTCAAATTTTAGCTGCGGCCTGGGGGGCCTCGACCCGGGGGGCGACCACGTGAAGCACGAACCTGGGACAATGCACGGCCGCGCGCACTACCCCTCCAGCGTCAACCACCCGCACCAGGGGGGTAAGTCCACTACAAACGTTATACATTTTAGCTGCGGCCTAGGGGCGACCACGTGAAGCACGAACCTGGGACAATGCACCAGGGGGGTAAGTCCACTACAAATATCATACATTTTAGCAGCGTCCTGGGGGAGGGGGAGGGGCTCGACCACGTAAAGCACGAACCTGGGACAAAGCACGGCCGCGGGCACTACCCCTCCAGCGTCAACCACCCATCAGGAGGGTACACATTTTTACAGGATTCTAATTTGCAGGATTGGGAAGTACCACCCATATATATATTTCTGTCGCAGAGCAGAAATGCATACATTTCTGTGTTTCTGTTTGAGCCAGCGTAATTACCGGCAGAAGAGACACTCATCTATGTCCTCAGGGTTAGCTGCGCATCGAAAACCCTCTAATAATAATACAGTGAGGTGGGATGTCTATGGGCGACAGTGACCACTTACCATCAGGTGACCCGTTTGCTCGTTTGCTCACCTTACCATAATAAACAAATACAGTATTATCATTCTCTTTTTAGTCGTATTCCATAAGAGTCGGCTACATCCACTTGGATCCCGTGGTTGGATCTATTGATGGATCCAAAAATACAAAAAAAAAAAACAATTCAAAACTCCATCGCCCAAAGGTTGCCTAGAAAAAATAGATTAAAGCTATAAGGCTGCCAATTGTATGTCTTTTCTTCTGTCCTGTATTTTTCTTCTGTCGTGTATTTTTGTCCTGTGTTCAATAAAGAATATTTGTATTTGTATGAATCCAAGTGGATGTTTTGGTCCACCTTGGTCTAATAATTTTGAAAATGCCCTTTATTTACGGTCTGCGCAAGGTGGCTGGCAATAGAGTAGGCTGCTGATGATGATGATGACTTTATTTTAATGTAATATGTGACCTATAACCAATTAATGAATATATGAAATTACTTAATGAATATACGTCGGTGCGTGTCAAAAAACATTTCATTTATCTTACGACAAACTAATCAGCACGAATATTTCCCCTCCGCTTACAGGTTCGTACCTATCTGAACAGCAACACCACCTGTCAATGATGTGCCAGGACTCCGGCGCCAACGAATCCAAACCCCAAACCGAGGAACGCAAGTCCAAGAAACGAAAAACCGACTCCGACCCCTGGTCCTCCAAGAGATCCAAACCAGGAATCAATGACATGGTCGACTCAGATAGCGAAAGCGATAACTCAGACTATGTCAACGAAGATGATAACAACAGTAACTCGAGTAACGAAGATGTGGAAGGTCGGGAATCTTCAGTGTCGCAGAACGAGTTCGCTTCGGATCTCGAACTGTCTGCAATGGACGCCAGTGATGCACTGGGGGGACAAGATAACAGGATCTCTTCCGATATGGATAATTCGAACGATGGTGACGTGGAAGAAATGATCAGGTTAGTTAAACTGGTGTCTAGATGTCGTTATGTAGTCTATACACGGTACACGGAGATTATCTATTTTAAAGCCGGCAGGATGAGCCGCGATAGCTCAGTTGGTTAGAGCACTGCCACGGAACGGCAAGGTTTTCGGCAACCCTTTTTCTAATTTATTTAGGTTAGTCCAGCTTCACTATTTATAAATCTGTAACATCTGTAACTTCTTTGTTTCAAGAAACACAGTCAATTTCTATTCGCCTGTAAATCGTGATTGAATCCTAAGAAACCGTCTTCGTTTGATGTCAGTAATTTGAATGAAGCATGTATTGTTTCAGGAATTCTTTTCACAAGCCTGAGCACAAAAGGCAAAAGCTTAAAAGCAAAGACGGCGACGTGAGAAGTGGTAGGAACGCATCGTCGCTCCTTCTGGACCTAACTGAAGGTAAATCTTACATGCCTTCATCCGTCAGCATCACCCCCATAGGCTCCGGCTCTTCAAACCCTCAGGGCTCTAGCTCCGGCTCGAGTTTGTCATCAATGCTGTGTTTAGACCGACGTCCCGGCATAGAAATTATCCCCATCACGGCAGCGCCTCCTGCGGCTTTACCGAGCTCTATAACTATCACTCCCATCACTTCATCACAGCTGAAGTCTCTGGACGATCGAATGAGATCTGAAAAGAAGTCTAAGTCCAGCGAGGAACGAAGCAAAGAGAAAAAGAAGAAAAGGCGAAGGGATGACCCGATGGGCCCACCCGAAAAAGTGCCACCGAAACAAGACCCTCTGACCAAACCAGTCTCGGTCAGTATCAAACCGACGGATGGCTCCCCCATGCGTGCCACCTCCCCAAACTCTCTTATGAGAAAATTTAGCCCCAGTCCAACACACGGTAGATCTGTTTCTATTACTAAATCGCCGAGTCCTAGTACAGTAAAAGGCCTGGGGAAGCCATCTGGAACGTCCAGCCATCACAGTAGTCCCAGACATTCACCAGTTCAAAATAGCCCAAAACACTTAACAGGGTATTCCAGTCCAAAAAACCATAACATCTCTTCTCCAAAGCACAGCTCCTCGGGGTCGGGAAAACCAAGTATGTCAGCATTGAAATCGGCGACCAGTGGCTCGCCATCGGGTAAATCCGGCACAACAGGGTACGATCTGACAAAAAAGATCTCAAAAGACAGTTACGGATCCAGTTCAATGACATCGAGAGAAAAAGAAAAGAAACATTCCAGTTTATCCTTCTCCAGTTCGGATAGAAGTAGTCCGAAATTAAAAAACCCGGTGAAACTAAAGCAGCTAGAAATCACTCCCGTAACATGCGATAGTCCCCTAACCGAACCGTTAATTTCTCCGCCCAATGTTGAAGTGAATAAATCAGCTCCGAGTCAAAATCGCAACAGAAAAGGTTCTCTCAGCGCTGTGATAGACAAACTGAAATCTGCCGCTCACTGTGTTACGGACAGCGAGATAATCGCAAAGTCCAGTAGCTCATCGAGTAGTGCAAAATTTTCGGATCCAAAAAACTCCACGCCTAGTAATGCTAAACTAAGCGAAAGTAAGAATCAAGAGTACATGGTGAAACCCAGTTTAGACGGTATGAAGATCACTATAAATAAAACTAGAACGAAAGAATCGTCGAGCAGCAGTTCTAAATTAAACTACAGCTCGAGTTCCAGCAAACAATCATCCCCTCAACTTACTCCACCGAGTCAAGGCTCCCCTAAGACTCATACTGGTTTAAAGCCCGGCGTCATCAGTGGACCGGCATCCAAGAAAACCCAGGTTATGCAGTCATCCAAATCTGGTAACATCACGGCAGGTTCTACCCCACCTAAAGCTAACATGAGTCCGTCAGAATCCACAGGATCAAGTAACCCTACCAATATGCCTAAAGTGCCTTATTCATCAAAATCGTCTAGTTCCAGTAGCGCCGGCATCAATTTATCCAAATCGGCCTCAAAAACAAGCTCAGGGTCTCCTAAAAGCAGTAGCACAGATCTTGCAAAAATAATAAGGGATCGAGAGCGGGAGAAAGCCAAAGCTAAACTTATGAGCAATTCCGAGAGATCTATATTTTCTTCCAAATCTGAAAGGCACTCCAGCCCTAGCGGATCAAGAGACGAAGTGGATGGAGACAGGTTCAAAGCGTCCAAAGAGGCCAATTTTTTGGTAGAAGGTTTAATCAAGCCTCTTGACACTAGCAAGTTTCAAATTCCCAAACTGAAAAATCAAACCACTCCAGATAAGAATAGCCCCGTGTCCCAGTACGACAGTCGCTCAATGGTTAATGTTAATGTTAATGATTTCGCGAGGACTTTAGAACAAAATAAATTCCCATTTCCTCACTTCGACAGCCCAAACTCTAGGGCCGCAGAGTCTTTGCAAAAGTCTGCGTATCCTTTGAACGTGCCGAAACCACTGTTGAACATGGGATCAATGAGTCCAAAGACAGTTCCTGTGAAAGTGGACCAAACTATTCCAATAGAATACTCCAAAGCGGTGTCAGATAGCATAGCTAAAGGTGAGAGTCCGCAGCGCAAAGATGATACAAAGGATGGTTTCTCGGGGTCGTATCCTTTGATGCCATTGGATTTTAAAACTGATATGACGAAGGGGTTCGCGACTCCAAAGGGCACAGAAGACAGGAAGGGAGCCGATTCTTGTATGAAGCCGCCGGCTAGTGGATCCGTGGCTCGGAGTGGAGCGACTACTCCTCAAGAGGCGGCTGAGATGTTGTTGGACTTTTCCTCATCATCAGGGAGCAAGGTGTCTGGAATGGTGGCGGTTCGTCCCGTGTACCCTTCGTCCCCCGCATTGGCCCTTCAACTTGCCAAAAGCCCCGCCCCCTCGCCGCTGGTGGCGCCCTCCCCGCATTCTAACTCCCCCTGCATCACTGACGATGAGCTCATGGACGAGGGACTGGTCGGCCCCGGCAAATGAGTGAGCATCTTTGACCCACACTTGTCAACTCTTTGGCGAGTTCAAGTGTGCAGGCCTTATTAAATGCGGAAAAATAAGACTTACTTCGGAGGACAAACGATAAATTCTACTCATGATTTTTTTTGTAATAATTAAGATTCATTCTGTAGCTGTTATTATTTTCAGTGGTTTAATATTGTTTTTAAACTCTTCAGTAGATGTTCACTATGTGTATGTATATGATTGTTTTTCATATTCATGTAATGTAATGCTAATTTTCATATTTCATGTAATGTAACGCTAATGAATGACCACTGTAATGATATCGCGAAGTATTTTGTTATTCACGTATGTAGTTATATTTATAATAATAATTCGATGAATAATATTTGTGTCATATGTTTGTAATACAAAAAAGACAGTAGGTAGAGATGACATAAGTCCATTTAAATCGACGGAACCATTATAACTTAACTGCCATGATTACAATTTAGTGTACAACTTTTTGTTTTCCTAATGTATTTAATTAATAAGAATCGTGAATAGCTAATTATAACTTTACGATTATGTAAATAAGTATGAATTGGTAATATATTATTATTATACAAAAAAGAATTATCGATAAGGAAATTAAGCTTATAGTTAATATTTTTAGGAATAAATATATTAAAATAACTTTACCTGTTTCATTAAATTTTATTGCTATATAAATAATTATAAATAACACTAAATAAACCTATTTGGCAAGGGAAATGCTTAATAATATCTAGGGCGATAGAACGAATAAAAGGGATAGAAATAGTACGGCCGTCTGTAGTGGAACGGGTTTCTTCCAAAATGTCTGCGGCTGGCAGCACGTCTTCGACCTTTCTGCCTCTTCCTTAAAAAAGGCAGTGGAGCGAACCCCTCAGCAGTTTCCATGATTTCATCTTGAATTTGATTCACAAACGCATTAGGATACAAAATATTATCAGGATCCGTTATTGAAATTTCAGGAGCATCGTCGAAAAAATCGCTTTGTGGAATAACATCTTTCTCTGTATTCAATGTTTCTTCGATAATAATTTCGTCATTCCCACCGTCGTACCTCATTGAATCTTCGATCGCAGTGATCACGTTGTTTTCGCCAGTAGTGGGTTTCTTTTGTTCCGAATCGACTTTGTTTGGTGTTTTTTCTTTTTGCTTTGTTAGTGATTCAGTATCCGACAAAGGTTGGTTGATGTTTGAATCAGTTTGTTGTGTTGGATTCGCAATCACACCGATGAGCCCTAGCGTGAACAGTAAAATCACTCCGGTCTTCATTTCTTCTGTAAAAAAATTGCACTTTTAGACAGAAATTTGGTATAGAATACTCCGTAAGAATGTACCCGCGATATGAGGAGTTTGACACTGACATGATCTTATATTGCTGGAGATCTGGGTCGAAGAAAGGTCACCGTTATGTTTGAAAACAGGGTTATTTATTCAAATAATTAGAGCCTCATTCAGGTTGCGTGTTTTCCTGAACTGTTAATAGCTTTTAACTTCCCTATATTGTTACGATGTTACGTACACAAATGATAATTATGTCATCATGAGATTGCAAATATTCACACGAAACGGATTAAATAGATCTTGTATTCTTATTGTACCTAAGCCATTCTCATTTAAAAACCAATCTAACTACTCATTCCAGTCCGCATAATTGTGTAATCAGTAATGGCGTTTTTGTATGGTATCCTGAAGGTACGAGTATGTGTATAATAGAGTGCCAAGGTATTAAAATAGATCTCCAAATCGTTTAGCAAAACTGAAATAGAAAAGAAAGAAAGAAAAAAATTTATGAGTTTATCGCAAATGGGACTTGAACTCACAACTATCAAGTTTGCGCTATTCCAGCTGAACCATCGCGGAGTCAACATGCGAATAACATACGAAAATCTATTACCACAGATATCGAAAGTAATACTATGGCTACCCACAGATATTTTAAATCCGCCCAAGAAGCCTATGTTGTTAATGCCATGGATTAATTCCATATAAAAATCGCAGCGCTCATCATCGGTGAGGCATGTGATTAGATAAAGACTACCGTGAGTTGCAAGAAACGTCCTTAGTTTTAGGCTAACTTGGTTATGTGTAAATTACATTACTATTTATTTTTAATAAATGAAATCTAACGGTAAGTTACTTACATAATACCGCCTATACAGCTGCGGACATTTGACCCTCTGGCTCGGCGGGTTCAGTCTCCGCTGCCCCAGGTTCTGCCGTCTCTGAGCACGCGCCTGTTGCCTCCTCTCTTTCAGCCTCTTCATAGCAAACCGTGGCAGAAAGGGATGGCTGCCCGCCGCAGTTTCCATTATCTCGTCAACTTCTTTGACTGGGCTGGCTACTGCCTTTGACTGAGGTTCTTCCAACGGCTTCGACTGTATTTGGACGATACATATAACTAGCATTACAAAGGCGAGTAGCTTGACCGACATGGTGCTTATTTTAGTGGTCTGATTAAAGGTGACGTAAGTAACTAATTTAATTGATTTGACAATTCTAGTATAAATAAACTTGATGCGTTGTTAAATTAAAGTGACTTATTTGGTAGTTAATCCCAGTTTAACTGGAGAGGAGTGGACGGCCAGGTTTTATAGGAGCGGTCCGGTTGCATTTGTTTATCACACCACGGTATTTTAAGAAACGTAGTAACGGGTTCCAATTATCGTGTTCTTCTGCCCGTATTCATAGTTGGAACTTGCGGTTGTTTTAACCGTGTTGTATAACTACCGTTTTAGTTTATATAGCTATTTCCTTATTTATTGTGCAGTTTATTCTCTTTCTTTGCCAATATTCCTCATGCGGCCAAGTGCGTAATTTTGTTTTTTATGCCATATAATGTAGATGTGTCGCGTTTTGAGAATAGTCTCTTATTATTATCAAAGTCGCATCGAAGACCTGGATGCGACTGGCCTAAGATCGTATGGGGTGGCGAATAAGAGAGGAGAGGCTTATACCCAGCAGTGGGGTGATGATGATAAATAATTAGAATTATTCCAAAAATATATTTTTAAGTATTGTAAACATCTGTACTTAAATATTTTTACATAAAAATAACTTTATTTTATCAGAAAATATTTTAGATCGAAAACCAGGCTAATATTTTTTATTTCCAAAAAATTAACATTGCACACATTATTAAACTTAAAAAATATTGGAAATAAATAAAAACAATGCAATATTAAAAGGACACATGCTCAGCATGTGCTGCGGTCCGACCGGTACGGCGGAACAGCAGCGCTGGTTTGAAAACAGCTGAAGCTGTGCCAGGACGAAGGCATCGCGGGCGAAACGGCAGTCAAGGACGAAAATAAAAATATATTAAAAGTAAATGTGGTCAATTTTGTGCAAGTCGTGACGGAAAACTTGAATATGACTAAGTTGTAAGTAGGTACGAGTATGTATGTACGGTAGGTATGCCAAGAAACTGGTTTACCAGTTTTGGCTAAATCTTCTATGGAATGAAAATATCATTAAGGTTCATATTTCAAAGGATGCAAGCGAAAATAGTCCTTATTGTTCTTTGACGCGCAAATGACATTCAAACTTGGCCGACTGTACCTATCCAGTATTCTTCCGCCTCTACATTATTACGAGTAGGTATGTACCTACTTATCCTCGTCTCGTAATTTGCTCTACCGTTATGTACGAGTAGAGCATCGGTGGCCTGGTGGCTAGGTAGGTAGGTCGCCGGACTCTCATGCGGGAGGTCCGGGCTCGAAACCATGCAGTGCCATGTACCAATGAGTTTTTTCGATTTTTTCGAAGATTTACGTACATTTACCGACTGCTCTAACGAGGGATTTAAAAGTTTTCGAAGGCGTGTGAAATCCACCAATCAGCACTGGACCCGCTCGGTGGATCATGGCCCGTACCCCCTTGTACAAGGGGAGGCATGTGCCCCAACAGTGGGGACATGAATAGGCTGATGATGATGTACGAGTACTTTATTGCGGAAATGGACAAGGAAAACATTGCATTTAATACAAATTCTAATGTAATAAATGGTCGAGACTATGAATAGGTCAGCATATGGTGCGCATTTCAATCAGAGTCACTGTCAAGGCATGGAGGTACCCGATGACTAACATTTCGTGGAGTTGGGTCAACAACCATTAAAAGCCAATAAACCTTCCTGAACCTAAACAATGAAATAATAGGGTAGTTTCCAAGTATCAAATATTAAATGCATTTCTTAAAAAATAAGAAATAGTCATAAATTGATGGTCAAATGTGAAAACAGAATTAAAATTCTTTGAAAAATAAAATAGCTACAGGCAATCAACAATCAGAACGGTAGAAAAAAATGGCAATAAGTTTTATGACGTAACTGTTCTCTAGCGCCATACAAGTAGGGTCTGGCTGCATATAAAGGACTGTTTTGTTAGAAAGGGACAGAGCATCTGTCCATTACTAACTTTAACCATTAATATCTCTGATGTTAGTTGAAATATCGAAAAACTAATTTTAGACCATTCTTTAGTATGTCCATGTAAGTTGATTGATGCAATAAAAAAATTAGGTTAATACCGTATTGTTTGCCAATATCGCATGACATTCTCTCTGATGTAGTAGCTCTATTTATTGGCTTTCCTGGAAAACCATTTCCGATTGTATTAGCCTACCTACTACCACAAACTATAATAACAGAAGGGCCGCTCCGGGCGTCCGCGATTTTTATCACCTAGACTCGACCGTAGCGCTAGGGCAGTTATAATATCGATAGTAAATCGAAAGGTGGCAGTGGTAGAGTTATGCGTCAGCAGAATGCGATTTGGTGTCCAAATAAAATGGGAACGAGAACTAAATTGAAATTTGATAGAAATAGAACTACAAACGTTGTAATTTAGGCGAATTGGGCCCCTGTATAATTCCCAGTTTAAAAGAAACAGCATTGTGAAAATTTAATTCTGACAAAGTATTTCGTAAAAAATTATGCGTACATTTCGTCTGATAAAATTTGAGATCGCTTGTAGGTACGCAGAGCCAGCGTGTTTGTGGGCTCATATCGCGCGTTTGTATTGTGCCTTCTGTATCTATATACCTATTTTGTGCTAACACTGCCATGGCCAGAATAGAATATACGTTTAATTGGAGTAAGTACTTTAGCGGATAAGGCGATAATTATAATTGAGTGTATAGAAGTAGAACGAATAATTTATTTACAATAGTGCTAGATATCATACAAATAAGGCTCTAAACTAGTGCCTATATACAGGAGGAAATTAACTAATGGAAAACATATTGAATAAATAAGTAGGTATTTATAATGGAAAGAAAGGCTTTGCGCATACGCAATTCGGGAAAATGCTATAGAACATTCATGGGCACTCATATCACTTTCCGCTGTTGGATCGTTACTGGCCTACTAGCTGCGAGACTAATTCTGTCGGTAGGCAGCTACAGTACCTATACAAAAAGTACATATGAGTATACAATGTGATTATTTGCCGTGAGTTGCAAGAAACGTTCTTAATGTTAAGGCGTCCTTAAGTCTCGTGTCATGTCTATCTAGTGATATGGTGTAGAATGGGATAGCATGTATTTTTGTGAAGACTTAACTTTAAGGACATTTCGTGCAACTGGCGCTTAACTTAGTCGCTTCGAAACCTAAGCATCCACTCGTGTTATGTATATAACAACTTACGTTAAAAAAAATTGTAAAAAAATAAAAAAATAGATGGTCAACGCCAAAGGCGCTCTTTGTATGGGGAATTGAAATCATTTTCACATCTGAAAAGAAAATTATTTACCGGAAGTTGTTTTGCATAACGCGAGTTAAACACTTTGTAGGTATATGTTATATGTTTAAAATCTCTTGCGAGGTAAATTATATTATGCGGGGGGCGGGAGGGGTTGAATGTGTCTTTGTTTAAAAACTCCAATACACGCTATAATCCATTTAATTACGACCATAAATGAGAAAAATCAATTAAACACAAAGTTATTACCAACATGATTTTTCTGAACAAATATCGTAAAATATTTTATCGCTAATTCAGCTAATAATTGCGTGTAAGGTCGCAGGTTCAAATCCTGCTCGGGGATAAATTTCCCCCCTTTTTTCTAACTTGTTAGGAATTATGTATTTCATGATACTTTCTGCTTCCAAGGAACATCCTACTTAAAATGGTAAAAAGTGTTCTCAAAGTTTTTGAATATATCTACGGGTTGTAATTTGTAACAAGGGACATATCGTTAAGGTATGTATATATGTAGTTATATAATTTGCCGAAAGGTAGACGGAACAGCCACTGTCACGGTCTGTCACTTCTCTTCTCCTCAAAATGCCTACCCACGTCTCCAGTCGCTACGATGGTTCGTTCACTGTCCATGCAGTAAGGTTGTGGAATTCACTCCCACATGCTATACGTGCAAGTCCGTCCTTGGAAGTGTTCAAGAGTAGAGTAAAGGAGCATTATCTATCCTTATGAATTCTATACTTTATTTATTATTTTATGTATTGGTATATATGTATGTATATTATGTAGCAAGTGGGTATATGTATTGTATGTAACTATATATACTGTGTATTAGTATTATTATGTAATATATTTAGTATATTTTATGTATATATTTTGTTTATATATATATATATATATATATATATATATATATATATATATATATATATATATATATATATATATATATATATATATATATATATATATATATATATATATATGTTTATTCACATGTACACATACTCTGCCTGCTCGAATCTATCACCTTTCTCTATTCCGATGGTTAGCAGGGAGAAAACTCAAACGAGTTATGCTACACCATTTATACATATTTCATTTTTTCGTTTATTAAGTATTTTGTTTGTATTTTGTATATGTGTGTAATAAAGATTATAATAATAACAGCTTTTGCTGTATATATGTTTATTCACATGTACACATACTCTGCCTGCTCGAATCTATCACCTTTCTCTATTCCGATGGTTAGCAGGGAGAAAACTCAAACGAGTTATGCTACACCATTTATACATATTTCATTTTTTCGTTTATTAAGTATTTTGTTTGTATTTTGTATATGTGTGTAATAAAGATTATAATAATAACAGCTTTTGCTGACAACTTTTTCATTTTAGTAAAAAAGTATATGTACCCTAGACATTTGTAATTAATTATGTTCCAAGCGGTGGATTAAGCTATACAAGAAACAACAGGAAACTGTTTTCTCAGAAGTGTCTGATAAAAAATGCGTATGCTCAAAGATCGCGTTTAAATTAGGTAGTGATGTTTCTCATTTATTTCGCCAAATTAGTAGTAGATAGCCTTACGATGTATCAGAATAAGTGAGTAAGAAAAAATTATGAAAATGAGCGCAGTCTGTTTCGTTCAAAGTACAAAGTGCAGTATCTAAGTATCATCTTGTATAATACATACTTAGGCATCTAAACCGGGACCAGTGCCGGAACGCACCGAAATCGATTAATCTGCTTATCTTTTATTTTCTGATTCCACCATTGACGATTCTTGACCCATTCTTTCAATAGGTAATGGGTTATGTACACCCAGAGGCGTACTAGCAGACTTGGCCGACTTATTTACTGAGCTAAGTATATAGGAATTTCCTAGCTGTTGCCCGCGACTTCGTCCGTGTGGAATTTGAAAACATAAGTATTATTCTATTGAATATTCAATTAATTGAATAATCCCATATATTTAATGCATATTTACTTGAAATCGCATTTTTGTTCTCAGTGTAGTATACTTTGCCCTTAGTGTCGTTTCTGTTAGGCTGTGTAATTTAATACCTTTGCCTTGCTGTATGAAGTAGATTATTTTTTTAAATACCAATAAAAAGATGTCTGCTCGCTATGTGAAACTAATGCCTGTGTACTTATTTAAAAACCGTAATATCCTCGTAAATACCCAAATAACAGTTTCTTATTCACATCTCAGTGTATTCAAAGATTAAAGTTATATCTTCTTAACAAATGTTTCTATTCACTGCAGGAGTTTTTAATGATAAAAACAATACCTAACTATAAAATCAATTAGAACTTATAATGACATTTAATTTAATTTATCCCGTTAGCATTTGTTAATATTATAATGTATTATAATTTCTCATTTTATATTGCGGTGCCCTACTCCGGGTTTCATGTAATATAATAGTTCAATATCCGCTAAGGTTGCTGCGACACGATTCGGTGTTCCTCGGCACGGGCTAGCCTAGTGAGGTCCTCCCACTCTCTAACAGCTTGCTACGCTTCTACTTCGAACACATCACAATGTAATTTTAATGCTTATTATTTTACTTAGTTTAGTATTACATACTTCTATTAACTTGTGTTTTAATAAATAAAAATAAATACAAAGAAAATAAAAATGAACATATAATATATTTTTAAGACTAGTTGTTACACATGAAAAGCACTAAATGGTATGAGTATGAGTATTCTTTACACCTCTTTGCATGTACATCTCTGAATAACAATAATCACTTGAATGTATGGCGATTGCAGCCATGTGACGTTGATAACGTGACACTAACATTACTATTTATTACATTGAGATAATGGATTTTCCGATGGATTTTATGCTAAGATATCTTAGCTTAAAAATTATCTTATCTTACACTTAAATAAGTGACCACCTTCAGGAAGGTTCATTAAATTTCATTATTGACGAAGCTAATTGTTAATTATGTGTACCAGTGTTGTTTACGTAGTTGCTTTGAATAATTTATGAAACAGTAGTTAATCTTTACAAATGCTCATGAATCCAATCCACTAATCCGCAAAGGACCAGCATCACCTGCATGGGTAACGTGATCGCCGAGTCCAAACGTTCAAGTAGGAGGCGTGTGTTCCAAAAGTGAAAAAAAAATAGTTGGCTTTGCCAGGGATAATGAACAATTATATTAAGAAACATACTTCTACCGGACCAGGTAAAACTAAGTTTAAATAGTTGAATAAATTTACTTAGATCCTGATTGCCTGAATGTATTTGAGGATAGTAAAACTATTTTATTTAGGTAAGGTCAAAATATAAGGAAATAAATGTCCTCTCCCTCCACGGCCGGCAACACACGTGCAATACCCCTGGTATTGCACGTGTCTCTAGGCGACGGTGACTACTTACCATCAGGTGACCCGTCTGCCTGTTTGTAGTAACCTATTTATATAAAAAAAATATTTTTGCCAAAAAAATAAGCATTTTATTTACATTTGCTCATCGTATAACCTTTATGTAAGTGGTAGGTCCTTATTAGCCTACGCATTACAATTGCAGCCATAGAAAAATATGGCTTATTCCACTTATATATGGAGATAAATACCGATTGATTATTTATTCCGTTAGTACATAAGGAGTAAATACCCACGTCATGCATGTCACAGAAAAATGATTTACTACAGTCATGCCTCGTTCAGTAGGAATTGTGGAAACACTCATTTCAATTTGAAGCACGTAGGTACTACTTCACACGTTTCTTATCAGATTTATATAGCGGTGTGGCGTGCATGACTTGTAAAATCTCTGCAAGGTGTTGGCTTATCCGCACGTTTGGTTGGCGGTTCAAGGCCTCGATGTCCATTGATTAATGGTGACGTCACGAGCGGAGCGGTTGTTCGACCGCCGATTGCTGTTTGCCAGGCCAGTACTGGCAATAGACTCGCAGTGGCTGCTAGTCGCCAAGCGCTCAACCCGCCTTCTATACAGCCATCGCGTTCGTCGCCGACCGAGGCGCCTCCGCCCCCAACTATCGATCGCTCTCATTCACAATGTTTTGACTACTTTTATAAAACAAACCGGCATTTTTCAGCTCCACAGTAGTCTATAAACCGTTCGTAACACAACACACGACAATATTTGTTAGTAATTTCGCAAGAGTTTCGCAATTTTTTGCCAGTGAAAGTATCGTATAAGGACAAATCTTACGAGTTTTTAGAAGATTGTATTATTTATATTGTTGAACTTTATAGTTGAATACTAATTTTCTACAATGAAGGATAAGAATACAAGGTAAGTTTCATACATAATATTAGATAACAATATTTTCACCAAGATCAGCTGACGTTTATTTATGTACTTACAAGCTTTTACCGCTTGCTTGTATCATTGATCCACTTGTCACAATAATCTGAAACTAACCATAGGTAGAATACGTTTAGTATAAAATAAAACTCTCTGTAAGTGACTAAATTAAATATAATCTTACTTTATTGATTTAAAAATACAGATAGTAAATAATAACAACAAGACTGCGCCGGTAACTTTAACGGTTGCTGTTCTGACTTTCTGAGGCTCGCAAACTCCATACGAGCAAAAAAAGTTTACCAGGCGTCTAATCAACTATACGCTTAGAATCTATGATAATAATTTAATAATACTTACTATAGGTAAATTAGCTAAGTAGTGACTTCGATTCTGGGGTGACCGCTAATCCTAAACCTAAAACTTAGTGAAACTAGATTAGGTACTTAACTTAAGTAAGATTGAGTGAGGGTGACGTTTCGTTTATTATAACGTTTTTTTTTAATTTAGCGAGGATACCGCAAAATCGTTGCCATAAATTACTTAAAGGCAATTTATAGGAAACAAGTTTTAGTGTTTGCGCGGGTACAGTTTTTTTTTCTATCTGTCAACGTTTTTGATGCAGCAGCGGTCTTTCTTTTGTATTATTTTTGCCACATTCGAATAGTTACAACTAGCCATTGTATTCTAAACATGCAGGTAACCTTTGCAGCTTTTGTTTAATTTTATTGTACGTAGGTAGGTATACAACTAAATACAATGCACAACTAATAATTACCTAGACACATACCTACGATTTGTAGAGTTCCAGAAAACATTAGCTTTTCTATCTATAAAAAGAGTTGAATAGAAGATATATTTTTCTCAAAACAATGATCTTTCATAAAACCTTGTGATTTAAAAGCAATAACATTCCCATTTCAATAAATTCTTATTCTGTTAGAAAAAAGTTTATCTTCATATATTTTTTATTCTTGCCGTTTGGTGTAGGTAGGTACCTACTTACAGCTGCTATCTACCACAAACTTCTATTATACAATACACCCTGCTCTGTACGTCCAAAAGGGAACCGTACCTGTGGTTCCGATCAGCAAAAGGGTCCGCAAAAAAATCCGGAATCCGTTTTTGAGTTATTTAGTTCTTTGGAAAAATATAGAAAAGTCTGAAATTCGTTTCAGCCGCCTAAAAGCCAAACGATTTTGTTGTATCATGCGAAAGGCTACTGAGAGTTTGTTCCATATGAAATACGCCAAAAGTTAGTGTACGGTTCACTTTGGATTCAGTATATTTTTTTACACCAGAGGAGGTTAAAGTGGTAGGTTCGAAAAAATAAAGTTCAACTATGTTCTGCTTTTTTTTTAAATTCACTATGACAGAGGTACCATGTACAGATAAAAAGTCGGAAATTCCTGTATTTGTGGTCATGGAGTCAAAAATGTAGCGAGTAGTAGCGATTTTTATGTTTTTTTAATGAAGATAACTCGGAAACCTTTTCGGATAGGCCCTTTTCTGAGTCGTAGTTAGACCACAGTTCCTCTTTGCTGACTGGGACAGCCTGTAGGCTGATAAATTGCAATTTTACCTTATAAAGTATGGAATTCCATTTTTTTTAAATTTTAGCGGATAATCGTAACTTGCGTAATGAATTGTGCCACTGCCAAAGTTATGACTAGCCCCAAATGACGCCATACGCCATTGACCGTGACACTCGACTTTGATAAGAATACCGACTAAACATGTATGTACTATATATGTACCACGTATAGATCACGCTAATCAATCAAAGTAAATAGATAGGTATACCTATTGTAAAGTCACTGTTAGCTATTTTAACTTTTAAATTACAATTTTAGATGTAGCTATAAAAGAAACGAGAATATTGGTTTTATACAAATTACCTAGCTATATATTTTTTTCTACTGAAAATTTCTGAAACTGCAGGACGATTCCTGTATATTTCTGTAGAAATAGAAATAAATACCTACAATAAATTGTAGGACTATATCATTTAAAAATAATTAATTGTAAGACTTTACTATAATATTATTCTACACGAGAACAGTTCTAACATAGCTACAAACAGGCACTACCTAGACGACCTAGACCCATACAGCCACACAGACAGACCGACAGTATCCGACATTATTGCAGAAACAACTTTTTTGCTCCTCTTATTCGTCCGATGACTACATCGAGAGAAAAAACGTCGCTGCCTAGCAACAGAACTGAACAAAAGAACTTTTTTACAGTACAAAATACCTACTTACCTAGGTATTGTTGTGTTGTAAAAAAGTTCCTACCCATATATGGGACCCTCCCTCCGAAATACTTCGACCCTCCCCTCAAAGCCCCAGCACTACACCCTGGAATCTCAACCAAATATCTCTGAAACTCCCCCTCTTCGAAATAAATTGCTGGCTACTACTAAGAATACCCTATGCTATCCAAAAACATTTTATCTTGGTTCCTATGTGGAAATAAACCCTAAACATTTCACAATTTCTGTTAATTCTACGTACGTCACTCGATCACACGTTTATGCCTATTTACAGTTTCTGTCATAAGTATCGTATAACATCTACTACTTAAGTAAATTAATGGAAAATAATAACGATTTGAAACTAGTTTCACAAATTGTGTAAGCATTGCGCAATAATTGGAGTTTATATATAAAAAATAAGAATTAAATTAATAACTCAGTAGCCATAATAAATAAAATGAATTCTTTTTCTTTGACAATGTTTTTTAGAGAGCTTCTCTGTCTGTACCACTGTACAGACCCAAAAACTTTTGTTTCCGCACGGAGTTTCTAACCGTGAGTTACAAGAAACTTTTCGTGTCATCTCTAATTCTCTATCTAGACTCTATTCCATACGCCGCTATGGCGTATCTAGAGCTATGGCTCTAGAATAGAGTCTCTAGAGAGTAAGATTTATTTTTTTCCAAAGACTGATCACGACCGTCATCAATGATTAATACGACTAACAAGTACAGCTATTAGCTGTACTGACAACTGACAATAATGTATTTTTTTATATTTTTTACTGTCATTTGTTCAAATCTCAAGAAATCAACAGAGAAGTTGGCAATAGATAATTAAAATAATTATGTACTTATACCAAACGGATGTAACTGTATGAACCTAATAAAAAGGATAACATAATGTAATAATGACTCATGCTGACTTCCTTCCTTATGCCTTTTGCTCAAGGAACGAGCTTCGGGGAAAACCTGAAAATGAGGTCTTCTACTTGTTCGTCGTCAATAAGGCATTTGACATGATAATTTTTCCTACTTATATGATTTTTTTATATCAATATATATAGCTTTCTTAGTCGTACGCGGGCTTCCGGAATACTACGTCATGGAATCCATGTCACCCATAAAAGTGGGTGTTGACACCCAGAAAAGTAAGATCAGAGGGGCCACTTTCAAATTAAGAAAAGTTATGTAGATACCATAGAATGTTGAATAGGTACTATTCTAAGGTTGACACAGAATGAACATATTTTCACGTACAGTGGACAACATATCAGACTACCTTTAGTATCTTATCGCTTTAACTTATTTGCTACTATTTTCCCAATACTAATTTTTATGTTTGCATTTTTGTCACGCATTAATTACCCTTTGCTCCTGTAAGTAATATAAAAGCTCTTAGCAGGTTTGCTTGTAGAAAATATATCCTGCTCACGCTTCGCGCTGACACTATCATTTTATACAAATAGGTTTATTATAACTTCAAATATTTTATTTACATTCTAAACTCAATACAACCTATATCTTCTTACTAACTTAAGTGCTAAAAGAAAATATCGATCTTTATCGGAAAATCTACTTATCTACGATTACCTCCTACCAACTGCTGCCTTGTCCTTTAGTTATCAAATGAAAAGACTTTTTTTTTAATATAATACTCTATAGACTATCCCACTGCTGGGCAAAGGCCTCCCCTCCTCCTTTCCATTTTTCCCTATCCTCGGCGTCCTTATACCATCCTTTTTGGAAGTGGTCGATATCGTCCTTCCACCTACCTTGAAAAGACTTATCAAGAAAAGAATCCAATAACTCCAGATTCATTGTAGGTTATGTATAATGAACGTACCGAAGTGGACCATTCTTGGGAAGAAATATCCGTGTTACTAGATACTAAAACAAAAGTAGTAAAATGACATTTTTATTAGTATAAATGTAGGTTTGGCGGGTAACAAAAAAAAATTAGGGGAGGGCATTAAAACTAATATAGGAGAATGAATGCGTCAGAAACCACCATGAAGGAAGGAACGCGCCCGCCCAATAAGGGTCTCTATTTTTTTCTTCGTTCCAGTGTCTTAACCATTATTACAAGGTCTATTATTATATAACCACTATTACAAGGTCTTCAGAAATAATGGTTAAGACGCAAATATACCTTTATAACTAGAGACGTAGTTTTTCATTCACGCGGTGGACATTTGTTTATAGGTCATGCCAGCGATTTCGACAATCTGTGTAACAAAGTATCAGTCAGTTGCATGAATTGTCCTGAGTTTTCCACCTCCTTTAACATACTCTGTCTCTGTCTACATCCAGGCTCTAGGAAAAGAGGTTCTAGAAAAAGATCCGGGCGCAAGGTCCGGGTTCGAAATCATGCACAGCCAATATATATTTAGTGCTATTTAATTAAAATTAATTTTGAGTTATTGTGTAATTGGCGTTATAACTTTTTAAGACAAGTACTGTTATAATTGTTTTGCTGTACAATAACCTGTAATAAAATAAAATAAAATGTACCAATGAGTTTTTCGGATTGTTTCGAAAACTTACGTACATTTACCGACTGCTCTCATGATGAAGGAAAACATCGTGAGGAAACCAGCAAAAAAGTTTCAAGGCGTGTGAAATCCATCAATCAGCACTGGGCCCGCTCGGTAGATCAAAGCCCGTACCCCTAAGTTTGTTCAAGGGGAAACCTGTGCCTCAAAAGTGGGGACATTAATATAATAGGTTGATGAGAGAGAGAGAGAGAGACTTAAGGTAGCCAGAATTTTTAAAGTTTCACGCAATTGGCCGTTAATGTGTCAAGAATTGCATCAAAAGCTATCACGCGCCTCAGGTCAAATGGCACGAAGATAACAACAATAATAACTTGACAGACGTTAGTTCCCTAGGATCAGTATTGGACACAGGATACAGTGAACGTGTTTAGAAAGGTCCTTAGTGACCGCTTCACAATGGTTGTGATAATATTCGGATTTGCACTGTCTTTTCGAAAGAAACTTAGAATAATTCGAGTTCAGAGGTGAGTTAGTTACTATATTTGTATTTCCTTGGGTAGTTTACTGCAATTTCTTATTGTTTTACACGAGTAAAAAGCTTTCCCACTCACACATTGTGCTTTATAAATTTTATTAGCACTAGATTGTTCTACAGTGTCCTAGATAGATAGATTCACTTTATTCACGAATTAATAACGGTTTGGATCATGAATATGCGCATTTCATACATTTTAATTAAGTCAATTAGTTTTAGTGACATACCTACTTCTTACAATTTCAACCTATGATGCTTGATCGTTGACATCAACATTAATTATCTTCTCTCATTCAACCTATAAACCTTCTGAAACTTTGTCATCATTATTTGTTGCATGATCGTTGTTTGATTGCTCTCAAAAATTATGATAAAATCCATAGTTTCTAGAGAACAATGAAGTGAATGTATTTCTCGACTAATCATTCACTGATTAGATCCCCACACTAACTGCAGATCACTTGTTGAAAATAAACCTCTGTTCGTGTGACTGTGAACAGAAGCCCTTGTTATTCAGCTGCAGTAATTAATCAGTGGTTATGGTTGTTTAATTAATATTGTTCATGAAACAAGAATCTTTTTGTTTACGTTCCTTATACTGTATGATAATTGTGTTTCACTTGCAGTCTCTGTTTACGATTTACTTCATATAAAATAAGTACTCTTAATAAATGTTTGAGAGATGAACAATAATAATTTGAAGTACTTACTTCAAAACAAATCTTAAATCTATTTCTTTTTTTTTAAATACTGCTCGTCTCAAATCTTTTGCCTTGCTCTGTCCCTATACTATACCTTGTTTCTTCTTCTTTTTGTTGTGTGGTTAGGGTCAACCTTGTCAGAGTTATTCAGGCCTCTGACATGGCCCAAAGACTGCTGATGTTTAACGTTCTCTCCGAGGCATGGAAAAATAATGTACCACAATACGTCATACGTCCTACGATGATACGGCTGGCACATTTGATAGGACGTAACCTGAAATGCAAATGCAAAAAACTAATTCCAAATTATTTAACGTTGCTACATAACATTAAACTACGCAACATTCTTATCGTTATTTGGTTTCCGTATCAATTTGACAGCTGCCAGACGTATCATCGCAGAACGTATGACGTATAGTCACCCGATTTTGACCGAATGTTGCTTAACCTTTGGTTTCATTTAATGTTTAGATTTGACAGCATTCATTCCAAGACCAAACATGACTCAAGAGGGAATTGTCTCTGTCTTACGACTAACTGGAGCAAAATAGGTAGAGCAAATACCGAAAAATTATGACAATATTTAAAGAAAATCTTATAGACCACATCGGCATATAGATACTACAAAATACTCTCTAGTATAATATGTTCGCTAATACCGGTCTAATAAGGAACTTAAATCACTTGTTTCATACATTACTTACTGATTAATGAACAACTGTTTATACTAACCACTTGATTTCCTTGACGGGATAATGCAAATGCTGTTGCTAAGCTTTTGAAGCTAAAAAAAACTTTAGATTGATCAGAAAAAGAAGTATGCATCTAAATATTTTTAGACTTGGCCGCTTTCTATCTCTTCACAGTCAAGGGCAGTCAAATAATAAATCGATAGTATATACTAGCTCAAACCTTGAATAAGATTTTGGCATTTCACAAAGGTCGTAGAAGATCGAATAATATTATGTTATTGGTGCAATAAATTCGGGCAAATGCGTCGCTGCATTTTTGTTCACTTTTATTTGCGATCACACATTGCGATCTATTCAAAGACATTCGCATCACAAAATATAACCTGACGTGTCATTAAAGGTCGAAGAAATACGTATGAGGTCCGATTTAGAATTTTATTTAAGTATTAAATTAAAGCCAAGCGCCTCATAGAGATATCCCGGGACAAGAAGGCTGACCTCTACTTTGCTCAGCGTATAAGCCTCGCTATAGCAACGCCACCAGCCTCCTTGGGACACTCCCTGTAGGGAGCGACCTGGGCCAGGTCTTTTACTTGTAAAATAGTTAGGTTTTTTTGTAATTTTAGTTTAAGTATGTATTATATTTTAGTGTTATTTTACTTTATTTACTATTGTTATATATGTGTGCGTGCCTATAGTATATTAAGTATATTTCGGACTTCCCTCAAATATCTTTGATAACCCTAGGTCTATCTGGGCAAAGCTAAGTTTGCATTTTATAGCATATTTTACTCGTAGACGCAAACGCGAAAATCTATTTGAGAATCTACTGGTGGCAAAATCATAGGTACTCGATTATACGAATAATAAAACTCCTCTAAATCAATCATGCACTCACAACACGTGGCACAATGACTATTTGCTTCATGACGTGGCAAAACATCGTTAACCTTTATGATAGATAATATGATAATTACGGGTAACACCTACATAATCACTCTATTGATAACTCATCATGTTACCGTAGATATTACTATCTAATACCACAGAGCTCGTATATACTGATATACTAAACGTATGTACTAAAATAAACTTAGGATGTAAAAAAAAACTAGTGCCTACCGGCTACCGTAGGGCCATGTTAAAAACATACAGGCTGGCAGCCTAAACAATTCAGACAATTGATTGGCCACTAACCGTACCACACACACGACTAGATGAAAAATCCACAAGTTACTTTTAATTATATTAAAATACCTAATATTATCTTAAGTAGAGACTTATCGTCCTAAAACGAACGCCTCGAACGAACTGCGGGAAACCCGCAGTGGTAGGCAGAGACTAAAGCTTTCCACTTGCAACGATCCTGACAAACCGTTCTCGCTTCTTCCATAGTCCACACTCATAAATCGCTACATACACGCTCTTCGGTTAGTGGTTGACCTCACCTGACCTTTCTTTAGAACGTCCGCAATCTGGTCTACGTAGGTACGTACCTTTTCTTATACACCGCTTTCATTATTCTCGTTCCATTCATTCTTTCTACGTGTCCAAACCATCTCAACATTCCTCTTTCAATCTTACTTACTACATCGTCTTGAACACCACACCTTTCCCTTATAACACTAGTCCTTATTCTATCACACACTGTTACACCTCACACATAGGTACTACGCAAGGAACGCATTTCCACAGCATTAATTCGGCTCTCATTCTTCTTTTGCCATACCCAACATTCGCTGCCATATACCAGCGCAATTGTGAACTGCCAACTCTCGCATCCTTCGATACAAATCGGCTGCTCACAATGGCATGTAAAGCTTCATTAACTGAATTTCCCGCTATTACCCTCTTTTCAATGTCACCCTCACATTTACCGTCCCTGATGAACAAACTCCATAATAAACATTCTATTTTAATTTTTGTTTCAAATCGCCTATACAAGTTTACCGTTTATCGTCTACGATAAAGCTGGTTTTTCTATGCACCCTGTGAATATTGTTTTTGTTTACAGAGGGCCGATATGAATACTCACATGCTAAGTAATAATGATGTTTACTCCATACGCTAATCGATACCTTGTTATTAACTGATGAATATTAAAACTGCAAGGTACAAATATGTATCAACATAACACAGACTTTGTCCGTAGTCGAAAAGTTTCAAAGCAGAAGTTGCTATTTAATAGATATAATAATCATATATATTAACCAATATATATTTTATTTATTTGCCAGTTTCACAGCATATTACATATTAAAAATATAAATCAAACAATTAAAAATCTATAGATGTCATCATCCTTCAGCCTATTTTTTTTTATTAAATAAGGAGAGTAGACGAGCAAGCGGGCCACCTGATGGTAAGTAGTCACCGTCGCCCATAGACATCCCACCTCACTGTAATATTATTAGAGGGTTTTCGATGCGCTGCTCACCTTGAGGACTTGGATGAAGTGCCTCATGTGCCGGTAATTACACTGACTCTCTTACCATTCAATACCGAAACACAGAAATGTAAGCATTACTGGCAAATAGGTGAGAGGGTGGTACCAACCCGGGCGATCCTGCACATCAGGATCTACCACCACATGAATAATAATTATAATTTGCAGATAGAGATAATATGCAGATAGAGTCAGTAATAGACATACTTAATTATTTGGAAATTCTTCTTCTAACTCGCATTCCCCATTGCTGAGGGTCGTGATCATTCTAAGGAATTATTCACATAGAACGACTCTCATGGCAGATTTAATGGGGTGGTTTGCTATTGCCTTCCCCACACACACATATATTTGGAAATAAACATACTTAATTATTTGGAATTTGCTTCAATCAGTTAATCAAATTATATCATTTATTATCACGAATGCTTCCCTACTCCACCTCAAGCTTCCATCATGAATTAAAAGTCGAACACTTTGTCCTATACTATTCAAGGTTCCTTTCCAACGTATTATTTTTAAATCTAAATGCATAATATTTGCATTGCAAATTCACATATCTTATCTTGTGTATTGAGTTGCTTGCTATGTAAACATTGGCCAGTCGTATTTATTTTTGTGTGTCGCTCGAGTGAGTGACTCTTTCAGACATATGACCAATGATATTTATCTTTACCATGGTCGTAGTAAGGGCAAGGGGGAAGGAGATACACCCTATCCCCTCTCTACATCTGAAAACCTAAACATAAAAGTTCGTGTAACGTGGTTCCTAGTAACTTTTATCAGACTGGAAAAACGCAGTAACATGTCGCAATACACTACGTCGCGATTACGCTCTTATGTGTAACTTATGAAAGAGTGTAATGAATTCCTTGGTCGAGGTAATGAAATACGATAATCTGGGGATCAACAGAATACCAATGCTGCCGGCATCCCCTTTATATGTAGCATTAAGCTGAGTTGATACCGTTTTCACTGCAACAGCTGGCTCTAAGTATACCACATGGGTACCCTACCACTTCTGTCTTACTGTACCTGTGCGTTAAGTGTGAAATCAATCATTTACATACGATAATAGGAATGCAGTTGATGTTCTTTCCCTGATTACGAGAGTCTGATCTTTGCTGTAAACAAATCATGAGTTCGTAGTTAAAGTCATCTTAAATATGATTTTCTACTCCCATTTCGTAATTTGATCATTAAGAAACCACAATCAATAACATAAAGAGGTTCATTCGTCATGGTCGTGTGAAAATAGTGTTTTAATGAAATATTAAATAACAGTTTTCGATTGTAATATGTAAATTTTTCTTTGTTGTATGGCCTGCATACAAGAACTCTTTCGTATTAAAAGCACTACATTTCACTGACCAACTACTTGGTACTATAGCCATTTAAAACTCGACACTCGCGCCTGCGCGATGGCGACAATACGTCAAATATATCTACGGTTTCCATAGTTACCAATAACATGTTAAGCTGTCATGGCGTCTGTTGAAGTCTCCGTAGTGATTTGTATTTTCTGTTTATATGTTTCATGGTCGTAGAAAAAGTATTGTATGCAACGCACGTAATGGCGATTTTAACACTGAACGATCTATTATGAAACTCAGCTTCGCTTCGTTTCATAAACAGTTCTCATTTTAAAATCGCTATCATTACGTGGTCGTTGCCATAACCTACTAAAAGTGACTTTCATTAGGATTAAAATAATCGTACGAGTATGTAAATGTCATTGTCTTTAACTGTATGATAACCTTACTCAATGTTACTTAAAACAATAATTACAGTTTATATTTTCAGTATATTACATTTATTTTCTTAATTAGTAGGTACGACGTCGTGGTACTGTTAGGGTCTCATCTCACCACCACCTACACAACATACACCTTCCACTCTCAATCTCGGAACTCCATAAAAAATAGATTTAAACCACTGATATATTTAGGAAAACGAAACTACTTTTGTTAGGACGCCTTCTCCATTCCAGTCATCATTAATGGTCAATAATTATGTAGGCATGCAAGTCTCACATACTTAGATATCTTCATACAATTATAAATCCTTTTTCATCATGGTAATAATATTTACTTAATCATGTTATAATATTTTATAAAGACGTAATTAGTCTGTAAAAAATACTTATATTTTTATTAGATATTGTTAATTAGTTAAATTAACATGTATATTGTTCATTACTAAAATAAAAACTTTTCAATATCAAAAAATCAATGGCATAATGGGCGTAATGGCACAGAATTCACCAGACGGTCCGCTCAGTACAAGCCCTCCGCGTACAGGCGATCTCAAAGGAAGTGAAAGGAACTCGGGCGCGAAATACAAGCGCTCTGTGGCGCGATCGAGTGGTAGGTATAACTTTTTGTATTTTTAATAAACGAAATATATTGCCAAAAATATTTTTCACAAGGCGAATGACGAATTCAAAATCGCGGACGCCCGGAGCGGACCTTCTGGTGTATTACTATATGGTGATGACCGTAGTATAGTAAGTAGTGGTATAGTAAGTAGTTACTTAACTAAAGTTCCGTAATTAATTTATTTAACCTTCTTATACTTAGACAAGACGAGATTATCGAAGGTGTGTCTGAAAACCGTCTGAAACTCGTAAACGATAAAAGGTCACTAACCTTGATGAATGTTTACTATTTGATAATTACCTTATCGAAGATATAATGATAATGACATATTATACCTAAAACAGAATAAAACCAATCACAAAAGCAATCTAGTTTTGGTCAAAGAAATGAAACGTGAACCGAGATAAAAATGTTTGTGCTGTAACCTATCTTTTTTTTTCATTTCAGTTTAGAATTTAGATTCTAGTAATACTAAGGTGTTTTGACTGTGCTATTATTTAAAATCGGAACAAATAAAATTATATTAAAGCAATAATGTGTTCGTTGATGTCTAAAGTAAGATTTTACTTTAGTAGTTTATATTAGACATCAACGAATGCCGATATTCTTGATTTAAGGTTTCCACTTTTATTTTGTTAACCAAGGCAACGCAGCCAATGTCTTGGGTACACTGCTGGATGTGGGGGACTTAGTCCAATTTTTTATTTTTTTATTTTAGCATTAGTATTATTATAGATTTTTCTTTTAACCAAGTTTCGTTACACATATTATGTTATGTTTAGCATGCTACATGTACAATTTACACATAAGAAACCAATTTTCCGTGTAAATTAACCATGAAATTGAAAATTTCCGCGCACTGAGTGAGAAAGAAACTCTATTTAACCTGGCAACAATTATTTTCTGAATTACTAGTTATTATTATATAGTTAGGATTTCGTAGCTATTATAGTATCGGGAGCTTGAGACACGGTATTCTAAGAATCCCGTGTCTAGCTATAGTATAGATTCCAGATTCCATACATCTGTATGGAATCTGGGATTTCATCTTAGAAAAGTCAGCGACAGCGACATCCGATGTTCTGGTGGTTATACTTATAAACACCTGAACATCGGACGTCGCTGGTCACTGTTCACTGTTCACTTGAACAGTGATCATAAACAACCTGATGATGATCAACTGCTTTTCTGCCGATGCTTATTTATACTTTTTCCTGTCGTGTAGTTACAGTTAGTGACCAACCATTGTCAGTTGTCGGAGTCGTCCCGTTGTGTCATCTTACACCACTGACCAGCACCGACGTAGATCTCCGACATGACCTCATATAAATCACCCATAGTCATGAATTACTTTAGGTAATTTATCTGAGAACACGGCCTTTCAATACTTAAATATTTGGCTGGATCAACTATCTTGGCCTCTGCTAACAAGACTTCATTTTCCCTTTTCCTAACTTAAAGCTTGCGCGAATCTTTCTCTTTTTAAAAATATATATATAGTCTTACATATCTTGTTATTTATACAGTGATGGCGCCCACGAAGCGATGCTCAGCGAGGGTCAAAAACCGCAGATCGCGATCAAAGAAACCAAGAAACAGGAAGAGTACGA
Organism: Hofmannophila pseudospretella; assembly: GCA_947369225.1. Taxonomy (NCBI): domain Eukaryota; kingdom Metazoa; phylum Arthropoda; class Insecta; order Lepidoptera; family Oecophoridae; genus Hofmannophila; species Hofmannophila pseudospretella. The sequence goes on from OX376324.1 coordinate 6,019,387, forward strand.
AGCCCTCCAAAGCTTTCTCCGTAGCATCAGTTCCACAGCCACCCTCCCCCCTTACGTGAAGGGGGAGACCTACTCTTCTGTACGTGGTGTGTTCAACCAGGTAAGCTTTTAGTATAAACCAGTTAATTCTTTCAGCATGCGGTATGAGTGGATTACATGGGGGTGGAGTATTTATCTTAATTTTATCTCCCTGATTTTTTCTGGCTTCGACATACATGCATACCAATACGTCTTGGTTTTTATCTGTTTTTCCCTTCCCAACATTAATTTTTGGCTTACATTATCCTATAGAATGTTCTAGGTAGGGTGTTAAAAATATTGTCAATAATTTTTAAACATATAATTAATTACTAATTATATAAGATAAACAGAGAATCCATTTGTTTGCTCTTTAAATAGGCTTATGTATATATTTATAATTGTAAATTGTGTATAGTCTTAAAAGACTATACCGATACAAATAAAATAAATAAATAATATATTGATACAATATAAATATTGTGTAATTAAATCGGTGGAATCGGGTGGAAATAAAAAGTTGCCAACTCGCATATAATTTTTCCTTACAATTTGTTTTGTACTACCTAAAAAGCATTCATTACTTTTTCATTATGCCTTATGGCATAATGAAGAAAAAAACAGCACGTTTTTCTGCTTTTTTACTTAAGACACTACAATAGAATTAGGGACATTGTATTTTGTGGTGAACTATAATTCTACTTATTATTAGTAATCTTGTGTCATTAATTTTTCGTAGCAAAAAATATCTGTGATTCTAACTGAGGATCCGCCATGAGTAAAAAATTAACTAATGAGATATAAATTATACTAATACATATATTCCGCTAACTTCGAACTGCATTTATACAAGACAAGCAAACAGCAGTTTTTGTATTCCAGGTTATAAAACAATGTAACTGTTTTACAAAAAATCATTAGGTACCTATTAAAATAGGTTTACCACTTTACTATCCTACAAATAGTTTTGTTTATAACGGAAAAAATATAGTCATTTACTGACCCACCTACGATTACCATACTTAGGTACGATACCTATGATAACCATACTTAGAACCTTGTCTTATTAAGTTATTATAATAGAAAAGACGATTTTTCCGTTTCCTGTAAATTTAATTCGCAACAAACTATTAAAGCTTATTATTTTCCCGGTTCGATCGACTGTTACTTAGACCCATAATTTCATAAGTATTAATTTATACAAATATACTTTATTGCACACCCGGAACAAAAACAAAACATACAACATAAAGATAGGTACAATATAATGTGCAGAAGGCGGCCTTATCGCTTTAAGCGATATCTTCCAGGCAACCTTCAGGTTATGAAAAAATCATAAGATACATAATATACGGCTGCAAAAGTCGTATGAAATAGATACTACCCTCAAATAACAATAATAAATAATAAAAAAATGCAAACCTTTGCAAGCTGCAAAGCAGTAGTAATATATTACATAAATTCTATAATATATACAGAAATATAATACTTAATATATAATCAAAAATATAATAAATAAATAAATAAAACATCATATGCTAAAACGAAACTATATTATAGTAATTTCTGGTTTATTCGTACTAAAAAAAAATTATTTTTTGGGTTTTTATAAACGAAAAGCGTTCGCCCCGTTCTATAATTATATTGACATTGAAACAAAAGAAAATCATAAGAAAACATAAAATCATAAAAATTCATTATAAGAGAGAAATCCTCAAAATATTTGAATATACTATTCAACATTGAATACATTCTGTACGGAGTTTACAAAAATATGAGTGGAAACGTGCGTTCATGTAGTAATACAATACGAGTAGTAATACTATGCGTTCCAATGTTAATTGATGAAGTACTATCTATAGTACAGTAGGTATAGTAATGCGGGTATCATGTGTGTGAACTCCATTTGATCCTTATTAAGCTGAGCATACCGTGAGTTGCAAGACTTGCAAGTTAATGTTAAGGTTTCCTTAAGTCTCGTGTCATCTCTGTCTAGAGCTATGGCGTAGAAACGGATAACATGTATTTCAATGAAAACTTAACTTTAAGGACATTCCGATACCTACCTAACCTACATTCTACCTACTTACCCTAAAGTGAAATGTAAGGCTTTTTTCATTAGGTTTCGATTTCGCATATCAATTACGAGAGACGTTCAATAAATTCTCCGTAATTATGAAGAAAACAATTTATTTACGAAGTTTTTGTTTTATTTTTCTAAGTACATAGTTTTATTTTTATTTCTTCACACCTACGATGAAAGCTACGTAACTTTCCACCTCGAAAGCTACGTAACTTTCCACCTCGAAAGCTACGTAACTTACGGCTCTTACGAGTAAATAATATTTTTCAAAACAAATGTAACGATGACTAAATCTAATATAATTACGTTTCTGCAGAATCTTTATCTGATATCGAACTCAATTTCCGACCAACATGTGAACAGATAAGAGATAAAACTATGTATCACTTCACTCTATCCTATCATATTTAGATATGTATATAGATAAATAAAAAACAAGATAATATGTGAAGAGGACCTTTGCCCAGGAGGAAAACAATGATGAATTGATGATTATAATGAACTAATAAAAAGATATGGCGCGAAAATATATAAGTATACCTACCTATACTTATAGCAGATTAATTACATAACAATACTAGACTCAGTGGAGAAACGCACTAAGCGCCATATAGGTGACGAATCGCTGGTGGAAGCTAGACTGCAAAGTTTGAAACATCGGCGCAAGGTTGCCTGTCTATCGGTATTTTATAGGATAAACTTCGGAGAGTGCGTATCAGAACTGCACGACCTAATTCCACCATCGCCATTCCGCCTTCGGACTACCAGGCGCAGGGAGGGGTTCCACCCTTATGTTGTTGATATCCCATCTATTCGTACGAAGCGATTTGCTTCTTCGTTCATTATGCGAACGGCTAAGGAATGGAACAGCCTGCCGGCGTCTGTATTTCCCGAAACCTTAGGATCTTCAAGGCCAGAGTGAACAGGCATTTACTGGAACCGCATGCTCCATCGCCGACCCCATCGTCGCTTACCATCAGACGAGATCGAGGTGAAATGCGGGTTTAGTAGTCAATACATTATTTTAAAAAAAACACGATCATTTTTACGCAAGGATTTTCCATATACCTATCACCTCAGTATGGAGCTTCCTTGTTTTTACGACATCTATAAATGGTACGCGAAGAACCAACTTATTAGTGCCGATGTTATGAAGAAATTCTCCATACTCGTATGACCAAGCAACGAAAAAACCTGAATTTTCAGAAACCCTGCAAGGGATCAATAAAGGTCTCTACAATTTTAGGATTTCGTATGTACCAAAATGGTAAAAGAACCTTTATGGTGAGACCGGTATGAGTCCGTCTATAGGTCATAGCTGTTTTTCTCAAAAACTTGTGCTTGGCCGCATCAATCCTAAGTTAAAAAAATCGAAAATAATGTGATTTTTAATGAAAATGGGGTCTGAAATGGAGGGTCGAAATCCAAAAGTAAGGCAAATACCGGAGTCGCAGGTTCAAATCTGGTTTGCAGAAAAATATTTTTTTTCTTTCCATTTACCTAGAACCAAGATCCCTATAGTATCCCTATATAACACGCCACGTTGTTCCAGTGCCTCATAACATGCGCCGTGCTGATCCTGGCAGCCGGCGCTGGTCATCCTATCGGTTTCTCAGCGATCGCCATCCCACAGCTCAGAGAAGAAAACTCCACCATGAGGATAGACGACGACATGGGCTCTTGGATAGGTTAGTAACCAACAATTTCATACTAATAGATCGACGGGAATATCATAACAATAATAGACAAAATTCAGAAATTGATTGCGATAATTTACTCCTAAAAATAATGTCCACAAGTCAGTATTGGGTGGTTTTAATATAGTTTTTTTGAAGAGAATTCTACCTATTTTTCAATGAGGTTTCTTCGGCGGTTACAAAGCAGCTTATAAACCATTTGCCTATAGGTATAAGTAGTAGGTAATTGTACAAACATAACTCCAGAAGTGAGTAGGTAACTACCTAGGTAAATATGAAAACCAAACACCAATTTAGTAAATTATGTACTTACTTACTTAGATTTTCTCTGGGTAAGTATTTTGAAGCAAATTTAAAGTCGCCTTCACATTGACCAGTAAACCAAATCAACAAAGATAAGCTAACTAAACTTAAAAAGTGTACTTATAAAGTGTATTTTACTTTACTTTACTTACAATGTAGGTAAATGTAGGATTATGTAAAAAGAAATAGAAATACATTTATTGCCAAATCATATAAATTTACAAATTTAAAATTATAGTAAAGTAATCTTGGTTACAAAAACACCTATAATATCAAAATCTGTTGTAAGAGGTGATTTGGTAGAGAATAGGGTAGTTTCCAAGTATCAAATACTTATTGCATTTCTTAAAAATTAAGAAATAGTCATAAATTGATGGTCAAATGTGAAAACAGAATTAAAATTCGTTGTAAAATAAAATAGCTACAGGCAATCAAAAATCAGACCGGAAGAAAGAAACGGCTATAAGTTTTATGACGTAACTGTTCTCTAGCGCCATACAAGCAGGACAGAGCATCTGTCCAATATTAACTTTAACCATTAATATTTCTGATGTTAGTTGAGATATCAAAAAACTAATTTTAGATCCTTCTTTAGTATGTCCATGTAAGTTGATTGATACAATAAAAAAAATTAGGTTAATACCGTTTTGCATCTTTTCATTGGAATATGGTAAATCAGTTGCAATGCACGTTAGGTACCTAATTTATTTGACACACATGAAAGTCCTGCTAGGAGCCCCTAAAATAATAAAAAAATATAAGATTTATTACACAACATTTTGCAACTTATTGCCGTGTTATAATGAAACATTTTTAAAACTCGTTTCAATCATCTGCTCTATTGTGCAATGTGTGTCGCTAAGGCCTTAACGTCCATGGCCTGCGTGACCAAGAAGCAATAAGGTCACGCACGTCTTTTCTTCGTTGATGTTCTTAATCCGTAAAATTGGCTAAAATATACATGTTTAATTACACATAAATATGTTATAATGCTTCTACCAGTTTTCTTACCAGATAATTTTACGATAAATTTTACGAGGTTTTTAATGACACTTGAGAACAAAATTAAAGATTGTTCCTACCGAAATTATGTAATGTTCATTAAACATGAGCTAAACATGATTTAAGAGGGCGGCACGGCATTTAATATTCAAAGGTCTAACCTACAGAATTTATGGAAAAGTTCAATAAATAACCTTGACTTTAGAGTGTTTAAATATAGTATGTGTTTTAGTCGAAGCCTTAAGAACGATTTCTGTAATTTTCTTTTTGTTGCGACATAGAACAGTAGTAAGTAGGTATAGTTAACTTAGAATTGTACAATGTATTGACAATACATTTACTTGTATTTCATAATTCGGCCAAATATAAAACAAAACTTGGTTTTCATTGCAAATATGTAATGGACTTGTTACACTTGACTGAAATCAGTCAACGATTTAGTCGACTAATTAGACAGGCTTCTGTTTATTTGATGTCAATCGCACACTAACCGTACCATGTTTTCATTGCAAATGTGTAATGGGCTTTTTACACTTGACTGAATTCAGTCAACGATTTAGTCGAACTAATAGACAGGCTTTTGTTTATATGATGTCAATCGCACACTTACCACTGACTGAATACAGTAAAGTGTATAACAGTAACACCCATCCATAATAGCCAGTGTTTTTTTTTTAATATCACTAGTATTTATCGATGTGATGCATATTCATATACTCGTATTGTGAAGCATGACAATACAAGAGCCAACATGTCGATCATCATGTCACATGTTTCGACAAACAACTCGCAAATGGTGTGTCGTTTGTTTGTGTGTGGGCGAGTTTAGCGAGATAGTAGGCTAGGCAGTTCTTAGAAATAATGTTTAAGTTCTTTTCCGTAACATGACGATTGAGATTGACGATTCGGACAGTTCTCACTAGCTATCGGAAGTCGCCTTATCAATAAAGTCATCTGCAACATTTTTGCGATTTGAAAAGAACGTCATAGCTGAAAACCTGCATCTTTTCGAAGATCATATCAGTCTATACAGTCAGTCTAACATAAAAATATCTATTTCGAAACTACCTAAATGGTCGGTGTAACGGAGATTACACCAGAAAAGGTTGTTCTTTCTAGAACCCTACATTAAAGGCCGCCTAAATTGTACTTCACTATTTCCTTTTCTATCTCATGTTTGTTGTTTTATATTTGTGCAATAAAGTGTATTTTACTTTACTTTACTTACTTTACTTTAAATAACATTAATCCCATATTTATTTTTTGCTCTTGTATAATTCATGTACCTTATAGTACCTACAAGTAATTATAATTATGGTAGTTTCCTACTATGTAACTTACATATTAAAAAGCAAAATAATAATATTACTTACCCACATACAAGTTAATTTCCGTAAAACGGAAGAAAACCTTGTGCACAAGCCACTTTATTCTTGTTTGCTATTTAATTTCCGCTTCCAGCAATCCTTTATCTCTCGATATCAAGTTATCCACTACGCTGAAACGCTCTACCTATCTCTCTAATCTACGAATTAGGTACAATAATACTCATACTCATACCATTTATTGCTTTTCATGTGTAACAATTGGTCTTAAAAATATATTATATGTTCATACATGAAACCCTGAGTACGGCACCGCAATATAAAATAAGAAATTATAATAAATTATAATAGTAATAAATTCTCTCTTCTAAGTCGTTTTCCTCATTGCTGAGGGTCGTGATCATTCTAAGGAATTAATCACATAGAACGACTCTCGTAGCAGATTTAATGGGGTGGTTTGCCATTGCCTTCCACATTTCACCCACTGGTTATCTCAGTGTGCAGGTTTCCTCACGATGTTTTCCTTCACCGTCAGAGCAGTCGGTAAATGTACGTAAGTCTTTCGAAAAAACCGAAAAACTCATTGGTACATGACATTGCATGCTTTCGAACACGGACCTCCCTCATGGGAGTCCGACGTCTTAGCCACGGCGCCACCGACGCTCCAAATTATTAAATTCTAACGGGATAAATTAAATTAAATGTCATTATAAGTTCTAATTGATTTTATAGTTAGGTATTGTTTTTATCATCAAAAACTCCTGCAGTGAATAGAAACATTTGTTAAGAAGATTTAATCTTTTATTGAATATCGAGTCTTTTAATTCAATGTCGACGATTTGTGAAACTTTGTTATATATTTTTATAGGCATAACGAACGGTCCAGAACTAGACTAAATTTTGTTTTGTATTTTTTAATGTATGTAAAAAAACAATTCTGAGAATACATACCTACCTAAATGATTGACAAACACAATAAGATAAGCATAAAAGACACGTAGCGTAACTCGTAATTTATACTAAAGACGAAACAATACTTACTAACATAAAACAATTACATGCCTCAAAGCAATGTCTAAAAACATATAACTTGTAAAGCTACCGCCAAGTTCGTGACTAAATATTCAGATTAAAACATCTTTATGATTAGGTATCATGATAATACAAGATTAAGAAACGATATATGTATTTTGTATTTATTTAGTTATTCAAACACATACCTTTTACAATAGGTACATACTAAACCAAGTAATTAACAGTGAATTTACATAGTGATGTGTTCGAAGTAAACGCTATCATACTTTTAATATTTGGTTATTACTTAGTTAAAACTGCCACAATCTGCCCTCTAGGTGCCGGCTAGCAGGGTTCTAGGACAGTGTGCAGATGAAGTAATAGAAGAAACTTGGTAATAGTAGATATTATATTTATCAGGAACAGAACAACACAATAGTAGAAAATAGGTAGTAGTAGTAAGAGACAATTTTATAAAACAGACAAACGTCCGTTCAGTACAAAAATACAGAGAGAGAGTAAGTAAAAACAATGAAATTAATGTATTAATAGAATTTAGAAATGGAATGGGAATATGATTTGAATTTTGAAAATATAGATGAAGAATTGAAAATGCCAACACGAAATGAGGTGAGATAAACGCTAACAATGAGGTTAAAATTGTTGGCAAGGAGGTTGATATGGACGATGAAGACGTCATCGTTACAAAACTAACTTAAACAGAGCAATAATTGCAAATTCTTTGCTCTACATAACATACATAGGTAGGTAGGTACGTATATGCTGTCAAGAAATAGATAGGTGACTATCTTACAATCGATATCAACAATCAACTTGATCTGAAGTACCTACCAATTTGAATGATGATTTGCATTCTATTATCTAAACCGCGTCAGTTAAAATTACATGTTTGTGGATAAAATAGATAAATAACACCGCATACAGTAATCCGGTATCTTTAGGTAATCTAAAAGAGATACAGTAGCCTAGCTACAGCACAGTAAGGGGCCATCCATAAATTATGTCACACGTTTAGGGGGAGGGTCAACAAAGTGTGACAAGGGGAGGGACGAGTCATAAGCTTCGTGACGTCACATGCGTAAATCTAAAAGAAAAAGTCATAAACAATATAAAGGAATGGGTTCAATGTCCACACACAAGATTAATTTTGATTCGTTCATTTTATCTAATGTTTTGTAAGTGTTGGATTTATTGTAGATTTTATGAAAAGAGATTTTAAATAGAAATATATAAATAACTTTGGAAGTGCTGTTTTAATTTTATAATTACTAAATTTAAAATTGCAAAATATGTGACGTCACACCAGAGGAGTGGAGGGGGTCACACAAATGTGACCACTTGTGACAAAGAAGGGGGGGAGAATCATGCAATTCGTTTGACGTAATTTATGGATGGCCCCTAAAACAGCTAGAGCAAAATATCAGTAAAACGCGTAGCGAGAGTGTTTTTACCAATATTGGATTCTATCAAAGCCAAAAATAACCACTTGACTGCTTTCAAGAATAACCACTTGACTTTGAACTCTTGATTTCCACATAATTTTTGTGCCAGTTTACATAATCTGTTAGCAAACTCCAATTACGTTACATGGTAAGTAATGCAGGTAGTTCGAGGGAGTTCACAGCTTGTAGGTACTGTAGATTTCCCCTCGTTACGTCAACGATCCCAGTTCCTGGGGCCTATATCCACTTACAACGTAAACTCAATAAAAACTAAATTGCAGCGACTTGACGTTTTTCGTATGCCACTAGTGACGAACCGTTTGATTAATGTTGGTCAACGATTGATCGGTTAGCTCATATGTGTTAGCGTGGTGTTAGTAAGGAAAGAAGTGTTTAAATATTTTGATGTCCTGGCAAACATGACTTGCAATACTATACAGATGAAGTAGAACAATAACCATACCATATTTCCACAAATCATCATTTAGATTGTAAGCAAGAAACTAAGTTTTCATTTTTACTGAGAAACTAATTTTGTAAAAATAAAAGATCGCGGTTTTCCTGATTTATTTATTTAGCTAGGATAATAGAGAACCCATAAACATAATTGACAACTCATTAAAGTAATGCCCGTTACACATAATGCGCAGTGACTCGCGCAAGTACTAAATATACCTACTCATCTATTTTCATCTTAAGTAATAAAAGTAGACATTCATTTTATATTAGTTAGTACCTACTTTTAGACACAATGTATACATGAGACTGGCCATGATTTTGGGAAAGTTGCCGTTTTGGGAAAGTGGTCATTTTGATAAAGTAGTCATTTTTGGTTGGTTACCTACGATTACCTAAAATTAAGTAAGTATAAGGGAAATACAAGTCAAGAAAGCGGCTGCTTTCTTGACTTGTTCTCGTATTTCACTTATACTTTGAAGCTCAAAATGAAGTGGCACTTGAAATGTAGGTTCATGTTAAATGAACAAGTTACTAGAAGGAAAGAAGTCTGCCATCCGGCGCGAGTGCAAAGTTCTTTGCTCTAAGTTAAAAATGAGTAAAATAAAACGAACCGCGTCTACATCAACGCTATGTAAATAAAACATACTCGTACTTAACTAAAAAGATTTCATTACCTATACCATAGAGTAATAGAAAGAAATAACTACAGAGCGATGGGAAACCCAAAAACTTAAATAAAGCCTGACCGGTAACGAAAAATCTGTACTATTTGTTGCGTTATAAAACGCAATAGTAGCGTCCTCTTGACAGGGTTTTTTAGACTCTGGTTAGGCTATACAAAGCATATCGTATACCAAGAATATACAAGTGGTAATAAAATAGCATACCACACAAGTAAGACTGCGTATCATTTCTAATTACCGTATCAAAGATATTGAACATCATCAACACTCCAATGTCAAGAGCATTCGCAAACGTGATGTAAACCGAGACCCATTGTGGACAGTCGAGTTAATGATGACTGATGATAACATGAGCGAGTCATTAGCACTATATCACCACCACCATTGTGACACTAATATATTCGTACTTACCTACCTACCTACATTTGCGGTAGACTTGGTGGGTGTACACAGGTTTCAAAGAATACTGACTTTGTTTGATTGAAAATCCTTTTGTCTATTGTTAAAACGTGTGATGAGTTATCTCCTGTAATGCTGTTGTGAAATCTATTAAAATATTTCCATATTCACACAATAGTATATCAATGCAATGAGTAAGATAACGTAGAATAGTAGTAGAATGGAGAAAAATAATACTTTTTACCGAAACACTTTTAAATACAAGTTCTCAAAAATCCTCCCCATATATTTTATTGCGAAGCGAATATGAGTGGAAGGAAAAGCCGGGGCCGTCCTAGACTAACCTTGAAAGATCAGAATTGTAACAATTGTTCAGAAATCAATGAAACTTGAAACATAAATGTTTTCGTCTACTTTGCAGCCAGCATCCACTCGGCAGCCACCCCACTTGGCTCTATGATGTCAGGCCCGATCATGGAAGCCATAGGCCGCCGGCGAACGCTGCAGGCTTCAACGCTACCGCTAGTAATAGGCTGGATCCTCATTGGCACCGCGTCGAGTCACGCTCTCATCCTTCTGGGGAGAGTCGTATGCGGGTTTGCTGTCGGCATCATGGCTGCTCCTTCCCAGGTATGTAACCGGAATGAGAACTTTGGATTCCCGGGATAAGACATTTTTACACACACAATTTCGTAATTTTTGTTCTTCGTATTTTTCACAACATAGAAAATGTATTGTAAAATAACTTATTGGCGGGTCTCATAAAGTTTTTAGTAGTTTTCTATACCCTATAGGTACATACTAACAGATAAATAAAATAAAATAGGTGCAGAAATCGAATTCGTATCAAATATATATGTATGTATTTAAAATACGTAATGCACTACTAACTAAAGACCGCACGTCGGGTAGTTGTTAAAGTGTCTTTAATTAACTCCCCATTACACTCCCTATTTATCATTGCGTGCCGTGGTCTATTCTCAACAATGGGTTACTCGAAACTACTATTTTTAGAGATGAAACAAGATACATACATAAACTCACGTCTACAGCACAAAATATGAGTAGTATTGAGTGTATGTATGTATGAAACGAGATAGACTCAGTGTGTAGTGCAATCGCTGGTATAAATTCTGCAATATACCCGTTTCCTTTCCAGGTGTATTTAGGCGAGATCGCAGAACCAAGACTGCGGGGCCTGTTAATCGGGACCCCCTTCGTGGCCTACTCCCTAGGCGTCCTATACGTGTACGCTTTGGGTGGGGCCCTCCCTTGGCGGTCCGTGGCCCATCTATGCGTAGTCCTGCCTGCTCTCGCGTTTACTGCGCTGTGCTTTGCTCCTGAAAGCCCCACGTGGTTAGCGCGAAGGGGCCGCTTTCACGAGGCCATGGCGGCTATGTCGCGTTTGCGGGGAGACCCGGATACGGTAAGTGTCAAACGTGATCTGATATAAAGTAGGCTATGAAGGTCGAAGATCTAAGCTTCTAAGGAATATTATGTTGAATAGGAAGACATACGAAAATCTTACGCATCTTAGTACACTTCCCTATCCCTTTCTATGTATGACGAATACGGTTTCTTTTATCTATGACGAATAGCAGCAAGAATTTTAAAGAACCTCCATGTATTTGATCGTTAACCTAGTTCAAAAACGAACCCGGTTTTTTATTGCTGACCAAGAGCGTTAAATAAAAGACCCGGGACCATGAGTAGGCGATACTGCTTATGTATTAAGACTCCACAGAAAGTTAGGGACTGACTAAACGACTGCGAATAGAGGAAAAAACCAAATATTATTGTTATCCTCTTTCTATAACCAGCCAACTGAGGCAAATTCATGCAAAAACTTGTCGATGCTCGCAAGAAAAGGCTTTAGTTCCGCTGCGTTGCCATAGTAATGTGAAAATGTTACGCCCGTCTTGCGCAATGACCGTGACTTTGAATTCGAAACGACGAAACTAAGCAACTCGTCCGTGAAGGATGTTCGTCGCCAAATTATTTATTTCTTGGTTCACAAGCCACCTCACGCGATGGTAATTTGTTATTCAATTATTGATACTGTCAATATAGGGCGCTGCCTGTCAGGGTGGCATAAAATTTATAGTAGGCAGCATTAAGTAGACATTGTGACGTCAGTATTCTTTATGCAAGATACGGTCGGTCCATTAAATGTTTATTTATAGAACCCTGGAACTTTCTTCCATTTCAATTATGCGAATGGAATATTGTTTTCGTTGGCCGATCACAGTCGTCGCCAACTATACCGATAACTCATGATGAACATCATGATGAAACATATTTTTTCATTTTTATTTCCAAGCAACATAGCCAAATCGGATATTTCAATAAATCAAACAGAGGAGTCCAACCGAGTCTCAGGGAATGCTCACTTTAAAGTTCCAACTGCCATGCTCTTTGGTTTGATAATAGAACAATCTCTACTATGTCGAAACTCTATGCATCCAGTTGACTTATACTGATTCCCCTAATAAACGAACTCTTCATTGGGCTCAACAAGCCGAGGCAATTGATGCGCTTCTCGAACAACGAACAATTAATAATTAGACGAGTACCTAGGTACATCTTTTTAGTGTCATACATAGCTTTATAAAATAGGTGACTAAAGTGAGTAACTAACTAACCTATGAGGGTCGCGGTCATTCTATGGAATTAATCACAAAGAATGACTTTCTGGGCAAACATAATGTGGGGTAGTTTGCCTTCCCTATTTCACACTAGTTATCTGAGTGTGCAGGTTTTCTCACTATGTTTACTATGTTTTCCGGAGCAGACAGTGAAACGTAAATCTTCAAAAATGAAACGAATTTTCTTTTCGTCTCCCGCATGCGAGTTCTCTGAAATCATACGTGACTCGAAATCTTTCCAGAGAGTTCGGAGTGAGTTAGCCTCTCTAGCAATGATTCTGCAGCATTTAAATCCATATGATGGTAATGCGGACGTCTTCTTTCTCACGCGCACTCAGTTTATAAAGCGTGTTTCCCAAGCGCTACTAGACGGCCACAGCAGCCACTAACCACTAATCATCATATCTCCTGATCACAGAACCTATACCACACTCCGCTAACACTCACACTACACTCACATATACTCAACCTCACAGACAAGCAACGCGACAGACATTTTGTACTGGGATTATTTTAATTTGCAGTGTTATGTCTTTTTTCTTCCACCTTTTATTTACTTCTATCCTCGGTATAAAAAATAATAATTCTAATTTGTCGAACTTTATAATTGTCTGTTTATGTTTAAGATATATGTGTAGTTTTAAGTAGAAAGCTGTTAGTTTCGCTAAAATAAAAATAAAAAATATTAAAGTAGGCCTACATGTAAATATGACAAACTAATTTCGAAGTAGGTAATTGTTAGATCCAAAGTCGTTTCACTGAGATGACGACATGCAGAATCGTATATGGCTCGCCCGCATAATGGCCACACGTGATCGTTTCATGGTTGGATAATACATTTAAACATACGTTTACGATGTGAAGTCGTAATAACGTTGACCAAAATTATGGTTGTCATTCAATCTAACTTAATTGGTAGCATTATGCTTATGACTTTGAAGGTTTTTTTACCTAGGTAAAAAAGATAGATTGATCCTTTGAACTTTGAACGTTATTACTTATTTCTAATAGTGGCCAGAAATAATATTCGTTTTAGTATACTTATATCTTTGGAATAACCCCAGCGGCACTTCGACCCTTGAGGATCTTTTGTGCCTACCCCATTTCACACACTGTGTGCAGGTTTCCTCACGATGTGTTCCTTCACCATCAGAGCAGTCGGTAAATGTACGTAAGTCTTTGAAAAATACGAAAAACTCATTGCCACATGGTACTGCACGGTTTCGAACCCGGACCTCCCGCATGGGAGTCCGGTGTCCTAGTCACTGGGCCACCGACGCTCTCAACTTTTATTACTTACTTTGTCGTTGATACAAAGTCAGTGTCTAAGGAATAACGTCCGTTGGTTTTCTTGTGGTTTTTTCCATAAATAAACATTACTTTGTGAAGACTAAAATATCGTTTAAATATGGAATAAGTACTTATCTTTCCACACTTCTTGAAATATCCATTCTCAAACAACGTCATGAGAACGGTAGGCATATGCTGAACCAAGATCGTTGGAGGTTGTCTCGGGGGGATTTCGTGGGGGATTGAACCCTTAACACCCCCACTATGACCATGTACTGAAGTCACATAGCTCTGAAGTCTTATAATAAAGTATTGCACGACCGAATACTATCATATACTATTTAGTGGTGGTAGATCCTGATGTGAAGGATCGCCTGGGTTGGTACCACCCTCTTATCTATTTCTGCCGTAAAGCAGAAATGCTCGATTTTCTGTGTTTCGGTTTGAAGGGTAAGAGAGCTAGCGTAATTTCCGGCACATGAGGCAATCCAGCTTAGTCCTCAAGGTTAGCAGCGCATCGAAAACCCTCTAACAATAATACAGTGAGGTGAGATGTCTATGTGCGACGGTGACCACTTACCATCAGGTGGCCCGTTTGCTCGTCTGCTCTCCTTATTTAATTAAAAAATACTGTTACTATAATTATCTTTTTCACCCGTCAGGCACAACGGGAACTCCACGAGTTAGTGAACGCCCGGGAGAAGGAAAAGGCTCGAGGGGAAGAAAACATCCGGTTCTTCGCGACTGTGTTCCGTATGCCGGTGTTAAAGCCTCTGATGCTCATCAACGCATTCAACATGCTGCAAATCCTCTCTGGCAGCTACGTGGTCATCTTTTACGCCGTCGACATCGTGAAGAAGACTGGAGGGTCGCTTAATCCTCAGGTGAGATGGACTAGCTTTTAATTTATTTGCAGTACTCGCCAAAAGACATGGCCTCCCCCAGGCCCACGTATAAAGGAGTTCATAATCAGTCTGCCACATGAAAACTTTTTGCTTAATTTCAAATGTCAGAACAAGACGTAAAAAAATTTTACGATGCGATTGACGATCAAGGTCAAGTGAAAGTCATATCTGAGATTTTATTAATTACAAAATTATTTTAGGCGTTTAAGAAATAATAAAGATATCAGTGTGTTTAACTTAATTTGGGCTATCGTATTATAAATATTTTATTTTCTTCTGTAATGTCGTGATTTTTTTTCTAAATTTAAACGTTAAATCGCTGAGCCTCACTTTGTATGGGAGCGAAATCCATTTTCTTTTTAGATTACTTTGCTGTACGCGTACTCTGCCCTTGCGTTCTGACACCTAAAGACATTTCTAGAAGATTAGCGTTGTACTTCTGCTCTCGTCATCAACGTATTAACGTCTCACTATTATAGCACAGGACGGCATGTACAATGGGATACGAGCAAGCGGGATGATTAGTGGATTTCACATGCCTACGATTTTTTCCTCAGGCATGCAGGTTTCCTCAAGATATGACTCATCATTTATCGTTACAGCAATTAGTTCAACTTTCGGTTCCAATGCAATTTGTGTGACTACTGTATCAGAAATGGTTTTACTCAAGCTAGGTACATTATTATGAAAGCAACTTAATACTTCCTCCCTCTGCATGCTTTTATTCCTAAAATCGAATTCTATACTAAAAGACTTCCTTTCTTCCAGATGGTAGCAAATGCGAGTGCATGCGTCAGGCTCGGGGTCACTATAATTGCGTGCATATTACTTCTGAAGATCACACGCAGGGGTCTGGTCATGATCTCGGGTCTCGGCACCGCCATCAGTACCCTCGCCTTAGCCGTCATCCTTTCTCAAGGAGCCAGCACTGGCGTCACCCCAGCTGCCCTCATACTCAGCTACGTAGCGTTCAATACTTTAGGGTTCTTCCTACTACCCGGTCTTATGATAGGAGAACTCCTACCGACGAGGATACGAGGTCTCTGCGGAGGCTATATCTTCTGCATATTCAACGCCGTCCTTTTCGGTTTCACAAAACTATACCCCGTAATGGAAAATAACATGGGCATGCCTGGTGTGTTTGGACTATTTGGAGCATCATCTCTACTTGCCACGATAGTGCTGTTCCTCCTACTTCCCGAGACAAAGGACAAGTCGCTTTTACAAATCGAACAGTATTACCAGAGACCGAATATTCTCTGGATGACACGGAAGAAAATGACGAATGGCCAGACCGTTTGAATAGCACTTACTTACTTACTTGTTTGAATCTAAGAGCAGAATGCACATTGGCCAACACATCAGAGTAAACTGTGGTACTTTGTTTTAAATTATTTGACGCATTTATAGAATGTCAAGAAAACAAAAAAAAAGTATTGCAACAAGGTTCCACAGAGTATATCTTGATGTCTTTCACTGTAGGTACAGTAACTCAGAGTAGGAAATATAATGTTTTTCATAGTGTCTGCCGCATTTTTGTAAAAGCAATATCACACATCACATTCCAACTTATTGCTGTCTTTTGCTTATGTGTTTAATATTTAATACGTGAAGTACGAGTTTTCATTTAGAATTAGGTTTAGGTACATGAATAACGGTGTCGATTCTGGCGGACCGCAAAATCTAAAGCTAAATAAATTATAATAAATGGAACTGTCTCAGTCACTCATACTAGATTGAATAATATTGAGGGGGACGAGGAGTTTAGTGATGTTTTTATGTAGCTAATAGCAGTCAGAATCGGTACCAATTTTATTCTAAAGTATAACAAAATGTTATGCTGTACCATACACACTTAAGAAACTGTGATCATTGTAAAAGACCAGCTTGAACTGATAATAATTTACTTAAGAAATGTATACTGTAGATCCGTTATAAAATACAAAATATTTCATAACGACGTATTAAGTGTGATTTAATAATTTATTTATTAATACAAGGGACAAACGTTGCCTTTTACATTGCTATAAAGATTGGTGTCGAAGATGAAACACCAAAGTAGTATAACAGTAGGGGGATGAGCAAAACAACCATTCCCTAAGCACCACGAACACAAAGGCCTGGACTACACGCGTCCGTTCCGTTCGCTGCATCCAAGTAAGGGAGGGCGGAACGCATGAGATTGGTTGCAGAGAACCGAACCAGGGCTGTAACCGGCGTGTAGTCCAGGTCTATGAGTGATTCTTCCCGTCGCACATTCTTACGTAATTTCCATAGCAGTTTTTCACAACCAAAAAAATGTGCCATGAAAATTACGTTAGAACTTGCCATGTGAAGAATCACTCAAAAAGATAAGCGAGTTTTTTTTAATTCGCTTAAAAAAGTGATTTATTTCTATTAGTGATTAAACCAAGGGAGCCTTAAAAAAAGGGAGCTGTGGGTTTCCCTTACACCCTGTATTGTATAAGCCATAGTAGTTACAGCAATACGAGATTTTTATCTGTGATCTTTATACTGATCGTATTTTACATAATAATTTAACAATACCTAGGTGGTTCTCAAAGTGTATTTAGTGTTGGAGCAGTTACTTTATTTTTCTATTCACGCAATAGAAATTGTCAAAATGTGATATCTAAATAAATATTTCGAACATGTTGCTGTGTTATTTTATTTCCAAACATTAGGAGTAAGTACTGAATAAAAACCAGTTTAAAAATGCATACTTTTATGGTAAAATAACATCGACTTGCCACACAATCAACTGCTACTCGTAGAATTAATGATAACGTGACACCACAGAAATCAAATATTATTTAGAGGAGCAGAACGAACCTGAGGGTAAAAAATTATATGAAGCAGCCACAGAGGTACCAACATAATGTAGCAGAGGGAACACGATTGACGTGCACTGTTTAGAATGTTGGTAATATGTTATTTATTAGTTACAATGTGTTCTTCTTCTTTTTGGGCGTGTAATTATATTCACCAACACACTGACAAATACTGGCATTTTGCCATTTTGAAGACGTTCGCAATTTTTAAAAAATTGTTTTGAAAGGCTGCTTCATATAAGTTTTTTTCATACTATTCGTTAATATTTTAGTTTGGTCAGTGACTATAATCCAAAATATGGTGAAATGTAGTGCATTTCTGCGCGAATACTCAACATGCAACCACCCCTCCGGATTCTCGTTTCATCGGTGTTGTCATGAATGATGTCATGATGGCTGAATGAGGTTTGATCAAGGTATCACGCAAAAAAGCTTACATACAATACTGGCGAATGCAATGAACAACGTTTTGGCTCTCAGGCCTCGGCACTAGAGTCCACGTTTCGCTTAACGAGCGCATTTCACTTTTCATGGCACTTTTGCACCGGGGACACGACAGCGTCATATTATACCCCAGACGAGTAACTTCCAACAAAATTCCCGTAAAAGACGGTACCAAACCTCACGCCACTGTTTGCGAATTGCATTTCACACACAATTAAACTCAAAATAATATTTGGACAAAATAGATCTTACGGCGATGTCACAAAAGCGAATATCCGTCTACGCAACTCTACATACGATCGTATGATGCACAGATCGATTTCAAAATTCGAAGTCAAACGCAAAGCGCGATTGACTCGCCGCTCGCGCACCGTTTTAAGCCCCGCCCACCCGAGTACACATTTTGTGGCGCCACTCGCGTGCGTCTATTACATTTCTAGGGTACAATATTTCGCTGGGACACGATAACGCATCTTTGACTACTTTACGGACACTACGCTCTCGCACTCCCAGCAGTAGTACTGATTACCCTGTGTACCAGTAGAGTGGGTCACGATGTGTCCGGCAGCCTCTGGTACAGGTGCGGCCGGGACGCGCACCCGGGACACACGTGGAGGGTCGCGGACACCACGCTCTCGCACTCCCAGCAGTAGTACTCATGACAACGCGGACACCGGTATATCTGAAGTAAGAATATATATCTGAAGGAATGTCCAAAAGTTATTAACTGTAATAAGCGCTTCAATAAAATCGACTGTCATATAGTTTGACAGTCCATTTTATTTAAGTCCTTATTACAATTGACAAATTAGTCAACGATTTATAGTCTAAACCACAGGAATCGGACTAGTGGCGCCCTCTCCCCTAGAATGAACATGAGAGCACCTTTTTTTTACTAACTATTACAATCTAGCCTAAGAGGCTAATAAGTAATTTAAATTTAACATACAACTTCTAAAGAGAATTAACTACGAATTTGTCCACTGACATTAATTTCTTATTGTCTACATTAAGGGTGAGCACTTTGTTCTTGTGTTCATTTATAGTGGCACTATTGTCAAGTTGTTCTCACTACACTACAATAACTCAAAAGGTTTAGTCCTTCGCAGCCTTCTCACTAAATCAATGACGTCTAGGAGCACTGACAGCGAACCACGGAGTTGACCCATAGGTACATTATATACATACATTTGACATTTCAGTGCCCGACTAATGTATGGGAACATGTTAAAATCGCATGCGCGAACTGGCAGATGCGGTTTCCTTATAAAACTACTCTAGCCACCAATCTACATAGGGGTGAATTTCAAAATCTTTGATCTAAACATACTTGCGCAGTGCCGCGTGGCTGCAACTGCACTGCAGCAGCTATCGGACCCAGATCTTCAAATGTTCAACAATAGATAGGGTAAATATTATACGAAATTCTTAAAACTGGAAATAAATTTATTTATTTACACTTAAATGCACAAAAAAGGTGTACATGAGGCGTTGTCATGCATTAATGCCTTGCGGAATTTTCTACCAGCTAACCATGGGGTTATGCAGAAATATTAAGGTAGGTGCATATAAAATTGAGAGTTGTTATATTTATTTATTTTCTTTATTTCTCTTAGGGAAATTTACAGACAAATACATAACTACAACAGACTTAGAATATATAAACAAAATATGCTAATAATAAATTTCCACTTGTAATTTGTACAATACTAGTACATTTCGCACACCTTATGGTATAGTGGGTTGAAGAAATAGCTTACCTGTTTATCTAGGCCCGTGAACGACCTCAGACAACCGAAGCAGTATTGTCCTTGGCCTTCGTTGCTCAGTTCCACGTAAGCTTCCACGGGAAACAAGTGGTGGTATGACCTGGGAAGCACATTATTTGAAATAGCTAAACAAAGTACCTTGAACAAGTTTTAAAACAGGGTTTTGTCAAACAATATTTGACGCACCATGCAAAAGGATCTCAGTATTTATTTATTAGGTAAACACAACAGATTACAACCATAGAAATTTCAGAAAAATCAATATAAAGTTATGAGCTAGGTCGTAACCCTTAACGTGTAAACACAGCATGGTTAGGAAGTGGAAAATTGATTATTGTACAATATTGAGTTATGAAAAAATACTATTGAATGTAATGACTAAAAAACTTATGCCTATTTGAAAAATAAAAATAATAAAGTAAAGACTATAAAGTAGGTGCGTGGATAGCTCACTTGAGGACATCCTCAACCCGTCTTTTAAAAACTAATGTCCTAGGATCAAATAAGTCTATCGATGGCTTATTGTTGCTGTTCGAAGAGATTTCGTTAAACAATCTACACATTCGCACAATAGGGTTATAGAACGATGTGTTGTTCTTAAAAACATTTAATACAAATGTTTTAGGATTGCGAAGTTTAAAGTTTGTGTTGAAGTTTAGACAGGATAGCAAGGAAGGTGAATCTATGGTGGAATGAAGAATTTTATGTAGGATTATTAGGTCTTGGTGTTTGCGCCTAAGATGAAGCGGGGTGACTTTAAATTTTGCCAGTCTATCATCATACGACGACAGCTGAGCTCAGTAATCTGAGATCCTTTCCACTCACTAATATGAGTGGTACATGTCACGTAAATGGCCGTGAACTAAATCAGAGAGCCGTCTTGGAAATAAGAAAGAAGAAAGAAAGAAAAACACTTTGCCAAAAAGAAAAATAATATATTTTCTACAAATATTCAACATATCAGTGGAAAAAACAATATCTTGCAGATACTCTATGTATATCTATTCTATTTCTATGTATATTTGGCAAAATGGGGGAAAGTCAGCAAATACTGACATACTCGGGTACCAAATATGCAGCACTGTTTTTCATTTCACCGCTTATCCTAAGATGTTAGATGTTAGTGTTAAATACATTCTTTATTTCTTCTTTCTTTCTTTCTTGACGAAAAAGACGAAGGCAAAAGTCTGCCGTACAATAATCACTACGTCTGAGCAGTGCTTACACGAATGTGAGCTGTATGTCAGGAGAATGAAGACAAATAGACATGTATGTACAGTACAGCTACAGGCACAAAACGTGATCGATGATGCGCAGTAAACTGTTTTGGCGGTATGGCCATACCGTAGCACAGTGGTTCCATATTGACATACGGACAAAAGTCGGGATTTCGATCTGAATTTTTTTTATAGGACAGATAAAAACATTCCTAACAACTTTTATTCTTTCAAAAATCTTCGTACTGCACAGTTTTCGAGGAAAAAAATATCTTGTTTTTTTTGTATGGAGAAAAACACATTTTTTTTCTTGAGTTTATCAAAACTGGCCGATGTCTCACTTATATTCGATATTATAAACGATAGTCCATGTCACTCTGTACCTGTGCATTTTACGAAGTTTTTTAAAAGAATAATCGATGTCAGGAATGTTTTTAACAATCTTATTTTAAAAAATCAGATCGAAATCCCGACTTTTGTCCCTATGTCCACCTATTCTCAATATAGAACCACTGTGCGCAAGTGCGGCGCTGCGCAGCAGCAAGCAATACTTATCTTATGATAGGGGGCCGCGAATAACCCCAGAGACACTTCGACCCTTGAGGATCTTTTGTGCCTACCCCATTATACACACTGGTCATCTCAGTGTGCAGGTTTCCTCACGATGTTTTCCTTCACCGTTAGAACAGTCGGTACATGTACGCAAGTCTTCGAAAAATACGAAAAACTCATTGGTACATGGCACTGCACGGTTTCGAACGAGGACCTCCCGCTTGGGAGCCACTGTGCCACCGACGCTCACTTGTACAGTACTTGGTGCGGCACTGCGGGCATTTGTGGCGGCCCTCGCAGTTCACGTATGCGGTATCTTGAAGATGCATTACCTGGCGAGGTGCGGCGCGGAAGCCAGCGTGAGCCCACAGGTGCGGCACTGCGCCGGCAGCGAGCAGTACTTGCTGCGGCACTGAGGGCATAGGTGGCCCTCCCCGCTCACACCCTCGCCTTCTTCCAAGTGGCTGAAGAACAGAACAAACATATTTTTTAAGGGTGCCTACTAAAATTAACAGGAAACAACAACGAGTAGCATCTCTGAATTTTTTTAATTAAAATAAAGGTAAATTTTAAAAATGCATGTATTTACGTTGTTGGAAATTGATTTTTCAGAACCATAGTAGTAGCATTATTCTAAGTCGTTTTCCTATAGTTGTCCAGACAGACAGAAAAAATTGCCACTTTATTCCGTACCTAGATATTACGAAAACGACTTGTAATAAAGCTATACTAATATGTCTAAAAAATCACGAAGAACGACGTAAATCCCTGATTTTTTCAGAATTCCCTTGTATTTGGAAGAAATAGATTTTTTATTAAAATGGCACTAGTGGTTAAAATATTTCCAACACAACCGAACAACTTGTGCTTTTATCAAATCCTGTGCTGAAAACAGCGGATCCGTTTTCGCCTGGGTCCATGCGGGGCGAACAGCGGACTGAGAGATGCATTGTGACGTTGAATGTAAGCGGAGGAATGTCCGATCCGATCGATCCGATGAAAGAAATATGTGATATGATGGATGAGAGGCGGCTGAAGTTCCTTAGTCTCTTGTCTAGTGCCTATGCTTTGTAGTTTTCGCTTTAGGGATTATGATTCCGACCAAATTTTGATCGTGATTGGTTGAGATCAAAGATTCACCCTGTTAGACTGCTCGCTAGAGAAGTTTTATATGGAAACCGCGTCTACCAGTTAGCGCATGTGATGTGAGCATTTTATGGAACATTAGTCGGGTATTGAAATGTCAAATATATGGAACTATAAGTGCTATTGGACAAACCATTTGGCTACCTGTCAGTGCTCACATCATCATTCTAGAGAAGGTGCTACTAGTCCGATTTCCGATCGATAGACAGACGAATCGTCAGCTGCATATCACACAAGTGAAACACTTAATGCTCGGATCAGCTGGACATAAAAAGCCTACAAAACATCCATCTTCATTATCTTAGTTGTCCATTTTTATTTATTAATTTCCTTGCTAAATGCAAGGAATTTCTAATGACATTTTGCCATAAACCACCAACTTCTTGCAACCACTTTTTCTAATTTATTTAACTTAGTATCTTTGGCTGACTTACCACATGCAGACAGCGACGGGAGGGTCGGCATTGGCGCTGGGATCCGTCTCGGTCCCCGGCGGAGCGGTGTGGGGAAACCCCATCTTGACCAGACCAGCTTCTAAAGCACGCGCGCGGGGCGGAGGCGAAGTGTGCTCTAGTAGCAAACAGCGGTAGTGCACGTCATCTAACACCACCTGGAAGTGCAAATTACGTAGTGCTAGTGTAAAGCAGGGATGTTATGGAGCTCCGTAACCGTAACCGAAACTATCGGATATCCGAAATAAAAGAATAACCGAAACCGTATCCGAAATGAAAGTTTCGGATGTTATTTCGAATAATATTTGTCCTACAATGAGAATTTTCCAGCAGCTTCCAATCAACTCAACAGATGGCGCTGATTGCATACTGGAATGTCTAAATGTGCTAAAATATGGGTACCTAGCATGTACGTAGGCCATAAAAATTGAATTTAAAAAATTTTTTTTTTAATTAATTGATCGTCAATATTAATTCTTTGTTATTTGCACATAGTTCTTGTTTTATCATTGGGTAATGATGAATACGATGAATTCTTGAAATTATTGAATTTCTATATCATTATGTCATGTCAAAACATATTGATAATAAAATAATAAATTTGAAACTGGCATGCAATAATACATTAGAACCTTGTCATACATACAATAATGAAACACTAAGATTCACACTTTTCGTCACTTTCATTAAATCAAGAAATCTGACTCCAGTGAGCTTGTTGGACGACAACCCTATTCTGTGTCAAACGTGTCAAATAATAAGACTTACTCCATATTCTCCACCAGTATCTTGGCACAACTTTTTACATATCCTCACTTCGGCAGCTAACCCAATCACTGAACACCTGATTCCATCTGTTTTCAGAGTCTGTAAAATAAATATTAGTCAGGTGATTTTACAAGCATACAATATGTAAACAACATACTCGTATAAGCCAACACCAACACACCTGCAAGTATAAAGGACCACCCTGTATCTAAATCCGGAACCAGGTGCCTCACAAGTCCTTTCCGTCAAATAATCTCAGTACACCCAAACATAATGCGGAATTGTGGGTATTTAAATATCATAAAATAGGAAAATTAATAATAAAAAATGACCAGTGTACGCGGCACTGGGCATCCTCTATTGTCAGTCGCGGCGGTGTTGTTTAACTAGCCGCGGTTCGAGCGCGGACGGCATTTTCATAGAGACTATTTGAGTAAATGGACCTTATTTCCCTCTAAAACGAGCAGGATAATGTTTAAATCTGTTTTAATCTGTCTTTCACTAACATAGGCTATATTAAATATTGCATAGTCTTTGTTTTACTAAACATTATCAATTATCATAAATAATGATATAGGTAATACAGATAGGTCAAACAAAATCAAGTGATTACAAACCTGAATTGTAGTGTTAATATCACCCGGGTCGCAAGTGGTCAAAGATGCAAAGAGAACCAGGAGTTCCCTTGAAGCATGTCCTGGAAGAGGCCGGAGGACTCTTCCAGCCAGTTCAAGGGTATTTTGCAGCGATGGCTCTCCAGTAAGAGTCAGGTTTGATAAGCTGATGATAAACATTTTATGAAGAATTAATTCAGGAATTAGGAATGGTTGGACACAGTAGAGTACCTATGTATATTTTCTGTCTACACAGTAACTTGAAAGGTCACACATGTGACAAGATACATACCCTTGGACAGCTTTTATGTGTTTCCGAACATTTCCAGACAGCTCTGTGATCCTTTCTGCTCTTTTGTTTTTCATTGCAACTATACCCAGCTGACTGAGAGGGTTCTGATCAAAAAACTCTTCTACAAACTTCTCCAGTAACTGTAAAATTTCATTTTAAGTAGTAATATAACTAATTTCTTAAAATAGGTATCCTAATTTGTAAATTAACAGCAAAATGTTGAAAATAACAATATTGTGAGAAAATAAAACAAGCAAGCAATGTATTTCTAGAAGGCACTTCTTTCATCACCTAATCTCAAATATTATTGAAAATAAAATAGATAAAACTCATAGTACAGTGCGTGAGTTTTTAGAAAGGGCTTCGGGTCTCAAGACTTCAGTTATTGATAGTGATATGGAATGTACTAAGACTGTAGTAAAACAGAGACCGATTTTACCAGATACTCAAATCTCCTAATGTGTTCACACACATTCTATTTGTGTTCTATTCTATGACCTTTTGAGAGCTCAACAGCTTTTTTACAACAGCGACAGAATGATAAGGAAATAAGATGTATATAAGATGTCAAAAGGTCATAGAATAGAATGTGTCTGACTGAGCCTTATGAGCGCACAGACTGTAGGCAGGTACCTTTAATGTACACAGAAACCTCATAGGCTTTAAATCCTGCGAGTTCATAGCATCTGAGCAATCAACGGCCACCAGCAAATGCCTCATCATTCCAAGACGAATGGGACCTTTTCGCGGCGCGGCCGCTTTCCGCGCCGCCTTCTGCGCGAATTCAGCGACCAGACCTTCCACCAAACCATCCTCATCTTCTTTGATAGCCTCCCTTTACAAACGTTCAAAAACTTTAGAATACACAAATAATTTATTGGAATTTTTTTGCATGAACCTTTCCCTACTGGTGGGGATACCCTGGCGGGAATAAGTGGACCACAGGTCAGAGTGTCGTTAGGGGGGAGCAAAGAGAATCGAAGGAGCCCCGTTTCGCGGGACTCTTTGCGTGGTTGTCATAATGCTATGTAACATAACCTAATGTATCCAAGTCGGTTCTGCGTCCAGCAGGTTTCTATGACACTGTTTATTTTTTAACAAACAAACACTTTTTCCTCAGTGCCCCCTTAGCGACACCCCAACCGGACCACCCGAAATTCCGGAATAGAAAGTACTCTTATCAAGCTTTATCTATAATGAAAAAATCCAAGGATCTATTGACAAATTCGAAATATCGCAGGATAAATTAATGTACGAGTATGTTAATCGCGTAAAATTACGAAATGAGCTTACCAAGTCTTCTCATAACCTGTCTCCCAGCGATATTCTTTGGAATCTTGTTCATCGTCTGCCATATCTACTCTTCCTGCTTCATTAATCTTAAAAATTTAATTAGATTTTTAGTTAAACGGTACCGACCATAAGAGGAAACTAAACAATCCCAAATAAAAATAATGGCTGGGGTGCGTTCGTGCAACCCATCAGATAAAATTTCTCCGGCGAAATTTTATACTGGGCTCTCGCGAACGTCCATCGCATAATTAATGTCAAATACATATGTCAGGAGTTTGACATTCGTTGGTCGAATGGTCTATTGCCTTTAAATGGTACAAAACGATAGAAATTTATAAATTAACTTTGTTAATAGACATCAAGAGACGTAAGAAATCAAATTTAATTATTTTCGCTTTTTAAACATGACAGACTCTATGGACCAAGTCCTTTGCCTTTCTCTTTTGCTATCCATTTTAGAAACATATCCGGCTTCAACCAATCACATCGGATAATTTTTCTCGGAGCTTGAGAATATTTATTTATACTTGAGTTATAATTTTTTTTTTAAATAATATATATTAACCGACGTCCACGAACGGCATATTTTGACAAACGTCAGTATAAAATTTATACGGAGAAATTTTATCTACGTTGAACGAACGCACCCCCGGAGAAAATGACTTGAACCCAGAGTCGTAAAAATAAAAATCCGTCAAAATGTTAAAAAACCTCACTCGACTCGACTCTCACTTGGTCACTTGTATGCAACTGGCCAAGCGAGAGTCGGACCTCGCGCTACAGGGATCCGTACTCCGTACTCCAATAATGAGTTTATGCCTATGCCTGTTTATCTCGGAGAACAAACGGGAAAATGCTCGCGCACTATTTGAAACAAATAATTGTGGTGTTTTAGGAATTTATTGTTCGTTAAGACTAACATAAGATACAAAAATAGTTTAAAATAATAATGTAGATTCTGTCACTTATATTCCCAAGTTAATAAATGATAACTTGATAACACTTTTTACATCGAGATATTACAACAAAATGTTATGTTATGGTTATGTATGTTACATTGAAACACATCAATCAATACTGTCTCTCTAATGCTGAGATATATATGTATACTTAAAGAAACCTTATAATTACAACGATGGATTTAAGAATGTGAACAGCGGGTACTATCAGATTGCCTTAGAAAATACGCTTGGAATCTCTAGTTATATTAAATATGTTTGTTGAACTATTTACAGTGATAAATGATATTTTGCCACAGTAAATAATTCAACAATGCTTATCCTAAGACCTTCAGATTGGCGAAGTGAAGCATACACCTTAGGCACGGCGTAAAATGCTTGCATATAAAGAGGCCCCTAATGTATAACCACAACCACACCTTATTCATAAAGATGTATCATGTGGCACTGCCGCATCAGATATACCAGATTTTGAGATGGACAGCAGACTAGGAAGCTAACTTGCTTGAGTGCACCATCTAGTTAGCCAGTAAGGTAAGAAACGGGAGTGGTTATGGCCTTATTGATGTTCCTGGATGTAATGCTGACTTCACTCGGTGGCCGCCATTGCACGCGCCTGCGCTCGTACACGCTTGTCGTATTCTAGCCGATTTTGACTGCAAAGTACAAAATGAAATAATGATTAACATATACCTATCATAAATAAGAAAATATTATCAATAGGCAGAGCGGGCATTCCAGAATTTTGGCTTAGACCTATTCAATGAGAAAATGTAAACAGGAACCATAGTCCTGTTTACATATAGGATATATTATGTCACAGGGAAATAGCCGAATCCAGTGAAACAGCCGAATACCCTACGAATTTGGCCAAAACTGAGAACTGTTGCTCTGAGGGTCTAGAACATCTTTGGCAGGTTCCCCGGGGTTCTGTCCTCCATACAACCTACTCTTTAGGACGGTACTTAAGTACACGCAATATTTACAGTCCCTCTTCCCCCTCCAAACAATCTCGTAACTCATTATTACATGATAAACAGTTTTAATCCACCATCTGTTACTACTGACGACCAATAAACCCCAAATCCCTAGAGTATTCGGCTATTTCACTGAATTCGGCTATTTCCCTGTGGCATATGTAATGATAATTAATTGTAAATATGATAAAATGTCCTTTTTCTGCACTCAAATATTATTCAAATGATACTAAACTAACCAGTAGATTGTGTATGCCTCAGCTTGTGCAGGGTCTTTTACATTAGGTTCATTGAGCAGATCTTGGATTCCAAGCAGTATTTGTTTAATCGTGATCGCAGGACGCCAGTCTTTCTCCTCATCAAGCAGTGACAAGCAGACAGTCCCGGATGGGTAGACGTTGGGGTGAAACAGTGGGGGTTCGAATTTGCACTTTGGAGGGCTAGACGGGTAGTCATCTTTGAAGATCATCCGTAATTTATAGAGACCGCCTTCCCAAGGTGTCTGAAAATAATACATTTTGTTT
This sequence comes from Hofmannophila pseudospretella, assembly GCA_947369225.1. Taxonomy (NCBI): domain Eukaryota; kingdom Metazoa; phylum Arthropoda; class Insecta; order Lepidoptera; family Oecophoridae; genus Hofmannophila; species Hofmannophila pseudospretella. Next base: position 6,048,511 of record OX376324.1, read on the forward strand.
TTAAAAAAATTATACAATTTTTTAACAAAGCATAATGTAGGACTAAAAACACACACATTTAGTACAAAAAATGTACACATCGAAAATCTGGAAGCAACAATGGGTAAACTGCTAACTGTAGGGTCGCCTGCGCGGCAAGAGGGGCGCGGGGCGGGACGTCAGAGACAAGATGGCCCTCTGACGTCCCGCCCCGCGCCCCTCTTGCCGCACAGGCGACCCCACAGTTAAGCGGTTTACCTATAGTACAAAACCAGAAAGGGTGACACAAGAGAGAAGAGTGGCAGTGGAAGATATGGGCTAAGGGTTAATGTACAATCTTTGAGCTGATCCCATATTAAAACCACATGTAATAGGTTACATGTGGTTTTAATATGGGATCGTACGCTAGGGCGTAACGGCCGGTTCGTGGCCCAAAAAAAAATTCATACGGGCAATATACGGAATCCCCCCTGAAAAATCTTGCAAGCCACTATTTAACAAACTTGGTTTATTACCACTAAAATGATACAACCAGTTGAGATGCAAGTACAAAACTGATTTATTATGACAACAAACTACCTACCTAATTGTTTTATAAATTACCCTCAACTCAAAACATAACAACCACTACCATCTCTTTATATATTTGAAGTGTATATGTTTGTGAGTAATCATAAGGAACTTTTAAAAAAGCCTCTGTTAGTAATCGAGTCCAGGGAGACCCATACAGACTCGTATTTTATGAAACCCCAAAATCAATGAAATACAGCTAAAACTGTCAAAGTAAATAAAATACCAAGAGAAATAAAAAGGTTAAATATTAAACCATTTAAAAATAAATTGTATAAGTAGATAAATCAAAAATCTGAATGTGCATGACCTATCATAGTTTATTTTTGCTTTAATGGCAAAACATAATTGTAAATATTTGTATGCTGTTTTTGTATGTTAGCAAAACATTTTATAACACATTTTATATCATGTTTAAGCAAATAAAGTTTCTGTATTCTGTATCAAATATATAATATCAATTCTGCAGCAAATAAGTTTCTGTGTTCTGTATTATAGTGGCGAGTCAACTTGGCTTTCAAGCTGCCTTGCCATTGGATCCAAATATTGTTTGTCTGGCCAGGCATTCCCCACCACTGTATTTGCACTCTGACTAAGTTTAAACCGGGCATAAGATACAAGTGTGAGTATATGAAATAAATAAATTACCTACTTACTTACTACACTTGGATTTGAAGCATAAATCTTTAGGAAACTTCATAGTCCTTACCATAGGCCTAAAAACTTTTATATAGATAATTGTGACAAAATTTACCCATTGTGCTAAAATAAAACCTACCCACTGTTATGTCACGCCATAAATAATCTTAGAGGGCATAGAAACTAAACATTACTTTCATTGGCCATAGTCAGGTAAAAAGTCATTGAAGTTTCTAAAGAATAATCAATCTCATTATTCCTGCTCATACGTAATCAGGAATTTAGTATCTATCTAACATTACTGTATAAAGAAAAACGATAGGTATATTCAACATGAATCGTTCTAGAATAACTAACCCCCTTCTTTCCGGGAATCGCGCACTCCCATGTCATCAGATTCAGTGATCCATCCGGGTTCTTCATAGGCCTAGCGACGAAGCCCTAAAACGTGAATAATTATTAGTTAATAAACTGTACTGTTAAAAACTATGCTTCACAAGATGTATTCACTTACAAAAGGATGGTCCTTGCGCCAAGCTTTCCTTTCTTCAGCCAAACGAGCACTGGCTATACCGGACATTGCCTAAAATAACCAATATTTTAGAAGATTCATTATAAATTATATAAATACAAGGCACATTACAGAAAATACTCACTTTACAACTGCATATACAGTGAAATTAAACGAAAAAATAAATTATATGGTGCAAACAAGCGTCCCACGATGCGTCAAGCAAGACAAGGAGACATACATGCATGTAAAAAAGGTCTTGTTTTCCTTTGCCCTTGCCCTGTCATATTAAAAAACCAAAGAACGTTATATTCTGATTGGTCGATGAGAAGATAGCGGCATAATCATAACCAATCAGAGCTTGAAATGTTTTGTAATACACTTCAGTTCAGTCAGATGAAAACCAATCGAAACCAACTTTTGGTTCTCTATGCATACTCACTGAAACGGAAGCGATTCTCGTAACGTTCGACATGCAAAAGTCGAGCGCATCTCTTGCTCTTCTACACCCAGCTAACACATAAAAACATGTAGAGTCTGTGCGAAAAGAGAACCGTCGTGGCACTCAAATGAACTACCTCAATGATTTTTACATGGCAGCCCAGCCCAGCCATCTGTCAAACGTCAAATTTGTTGTTATGTTGTTGTCGCCTTGTGTCTCGTGTTGATTTCTTATAATCCTTGTTTAAAATCATGTCGAAAAAGGGTAAAACTTTACGCAGTGGCACAAGGGAAATAATATTTAACATTATTCAGTTTTGCCACCGAGAAAAAGCTGCAAAACACACCATAATTGACTTGCAAAAAGTCACGGAACGTGTGGCCGCTATTACAGGTATGTATCAGTTTTATCGAGTAATGTTTCAATGATATTAGGCCTTCTTAAGTGATCTCTAGCCTCCGACACCTCAAAATTATTATAAATACATGTAATTTAAGTGTGTATTGATCTCTTAGAAATACGTAATAAACAATGATTTTGGAGTGAAGTATGTTGATACTTGGAATTTTTTATGTGTAAAACGAAGTTTTTTTTTTTTTTTCAGGCCTGAGTAGAGATACAGTGTCTAAAATAAAAAAAGAAGGTTTCTCAAACAACGGCGTGTGGTGCACACCCGGTAAAAAACGCAAACGAAAACCAAAAAAAATTATTCTTGATGATTTTGACAAATGTGCCATCCGAAACAAAATTCGGCAATTTTATACTGTAAGGAAGGAGGTACCTACTCTGAGAAAGTTGCATCGTGTGTTAAAGGACGATATAAACTTTTGCGGTGGAATCACTAGTCTTCGTGAGGTTTTGAAGGGACTGGGATATAAGTATAAAAAATGTGAGTCAAAACGAAAAGCTCTTATTGAGAGACATGATATTGTGGTCTGGCGTGCGAAATATTTGCGGACCATGAAGCGTTTGAGAAAAACTAAAAAACCAATTGTATATCTAGATGAAACTTATATTCATACCGCACATGAAGTTAATAAGTGTTGGCAAGGTCCCGATGAACCAGGTGTCTCGAAAGCAATTTCATTTGGCGAAAGATATATCATTGTTCATGCTGGTACAAGGGAAGGATTTATCGAGAATTGTTTACTTGCATATAAAACAAAAAGTATTTCAGCAGATTACCATCATGACATGAATCGAGAGAACTTCACCAAGTGGGTAAGAGAAAAACTTTTGCCGAACCTGCATCAACCGTCTGTCATTGTGCTAGATAATGCATCGTATCACAGTGTACGCTTAAATAAGTCTCCAAACAGTAATGACAAAAAAGACACTCTGAAAAAATGGTTGGATGATAATGAAATACCATATCCAGATGATGCTCTAAAGCAAGAACTTTTAACTTTAGTAAAAAGGAACAAACAGGAACCAGTATTTGAACTCGATCAATTGCTTGAGATGCATGGTCATACTATCGTCAGGTTACCGCCATACCACTGTGACCTTAATGCGATTGAATTAATATGGAGTTTAGTTAAAAGACAAGTCGCAACAAAGAATGTAAATGTTTCTGCTAAAGAACTACTACCAATTATAAATGAATGCTTTAGCAATATTACAGCAGAACAATGGCAAAAAGAGTGTGATCATGTGATACACGCAGAACAAAAATATTGGGAAAATGACCGTTTAATAGAAGATATGCAAGAATTTGTTATAAATGTTACAGATTCGAGCACAAGTTCAAAAGCAGATACTTCTTTGTATCTCTCTGGTAGTTCCAAAGCTAGCTCAATCATAAGTGGCATTGAGTATTTAGACTCAGACTTTGATTATGGTTCTGAATAAAGATATAAATAATTGACACAATTAACTACTTGTTTTATTTATTACATTTCTCTAACCACAAGTATTTCCTCACAGATTAGTGGATGAATTTGTATTTAATTACCACCTATGTAGTAAAGTATTAAGTCAAGTGATAGGTTTATTGCAATTTTTCCAATTCATAGCTGATTAGAGGGAAGTACAATAACAATCACTGCTGATAAGCAAATCAAATATTTGCCAAAATTTGATAGAAATATAGAAAAGACGATTTTTAATTGTCATTTTCATTAGCTGTCCCCCAAAGCAATGAAGCTTAGATTAAAATAGCTAATAGCTATTTTAATCTACTTGTTGAACTTGAAGGACCGTTTTTGTTCGTATTGGGGCTTAAAATGTACTTTTTATTTCCATTTTATACTTTATATGCTAACTATATAATCAACAAGGTCCCTCCCGTAGGTACAAGTGTGTGTGCGCGCAGTGCACGCTATTCACACAAGGGCACAATTGGCTGACGGAGGTGAATATTACCTGCTGCTGAACCGTGATAACTCTTTATTTTTAAACATATTTTTAGTTTCCTAGTGGGAGAGGCAGACACTATAAATCTCCATCTGTGACGATCCGGGCACATCTATTTCATCAATCTCGCAACTGGACATTTTTTTCTTATGTAACCTCCACTTATAAAGGGTCCTCCTCCCAAAGAGATGGGGTAGTGCTCTTCTAAGCTAATATTTTTGACTTTTTTGTGGCAATAGAACTATTATTATTACGCTTCAGTACACATAGTTTTACTGTTTGGTCATCATGCATAGAAGGTTTCTTTTTCATATCAAGTATCAAGAGGTTTTCTGTCGAACTATAATGACGTGACAGTGTTACCATTATAACAAAAACCGTAATTAAGCACAGTTGCGCCCTCAAATTCTACGACGGTTCTCTTTCCGAACAGACTCTACTGAAATACGACTCGTGTCTATATTCAGATACGCCATAAAGATTGAAGCGCACTCTAGACAGTATACAAATCATCGCACATTGATTTGTATACTGTCTAGAGTCCTTGGACATATACTCTAATCTGTGGTCTAGAGTGCGCTTGACCTATCAAATGACGTTGAATTAGAGTCAGTACTGTCAGCAAAAAGAAATGAACTAAAATATCTGTGATGTAAATGTATTTTTATTTAGTTAAAATATTGTTTTTAGTTAGAACTTGTTAAAAACATAATGTTACAATCAATACTCAACAAATAGAAAATAAAATAAAGAGATCAATAATTATCAGATAAAATGTCGAGAATGAATAAGCAGGCTTAGGACTTCACAGGTCCGATTCCAGTCACGTTTCGGTTCGCTGCGTGTAATGCAATCACAAAACGCTAATTGCAGTGCAGAGCGCATGTGATTGGTTGTAGCCGCACCGTGGTTGGAACCGGACCCGTGAAGTCCTAGCCTTATTGCATTGGCAACGGTACCATTTTTTTATTTAGAAGGCGAACACGGGACAAGCGAAACGCAAGTGGGAAAAGCGAACTCCGCAGCGCAGAGTCGTGCCGGCCATAAAGAATAGCACCACCTCAACTCTTCCCATGGGTGTCGTACGACCGGCGACTAAGGGTTTTGTGGATACAATTCTACACTTAGTAGACGGCGATAGGCTCGCCACCTATCACGTTTATCCACCAAATCTTACGGCGAAAAGTGGGAACTACCTGTTGGTGGTTCCTATGTCTACCCCTTCGGGGATTATGGACACAAAATATCTATATATTTTGTGTTGTAGACTTGAGTTTATGTATGTATATAGACGCAGATACCTACCTAAATACCCGACGATATTAGTACACAACATCATACAGAGTACTTTTTAAAGATCTGTACCCCGAAGGAAAAAACGGAGCCCTATTGCTGTCGCTCCGTTGCCGTCCGTCCGTCTGTCAGAGCCTCTGACTTCCTCTGACTCAGAGGTGGTCTAGCGCCTAAAAGGTATAAGATACAGTCTTCACTTAATTAATACCTATGTATTCCTTTGACCCAAGTCTTTAGTAAAATATTTTTTTGAGGGGGTCCTACCGGAGCGAATGTGATTGGTTGCAGCGAACCGAGCCGTTGCTGGAACCAGTTACGTGAAGCCCGAGGCTGCAATACATTCACTTTTTTTTTTTTTTTTTTTTTCGTACTGATAATTGCTGTTGGTCCTAACGACCTTTACAGCTTCACCGGGTTTTTTGGGGCGAGCGCTAAATGCGCTCAAGCCTAGAGGAGGACTTCAAAACTACTATAAGAAGCGACTGCCTAAGGGCACCCAGGTGGGTACGGACCTCGGCTTAGGACGTCGCTGGGGACGGAGGGGTCGGGGAGAAGCGGCCTGGAATACGCCGATAGCGCGTAAAAGCGCCAGAAGCGGGTCGCCGCCCGCGCCGGCGCGGGCGGTATGAAGGTGCTGTGTGTGAACTACTATCGGGTGGCGGAGTGGCTTCCGCGATGGAGATCGTGATGGCGTCGTCGGGGTCGTCTAGGACGTGTCTAGGCCGACGTCGTCGACGGGATGTCGGTAAACCGTTAGTCGAATAAGCGGCGGCGCTTACTACTAGAGGGTTTGGGTGGTGGGGAGCTTGCTCGAAGAAGCGTCGAGACGCTAACTTCATGTATTGAGCGATCGTGGGGAGTTCCAAATCGTGATGGAGGTCTACGTTACGTAGGTACCATGGAGCACCGGTTGCTCTACGCATGAACCTATTTTGGATAACCTGAAGGCGGCGAATGTGGCAAGAGTGCGCGAATGTCACGCTTGCGTACGTGAGGATTGGACGGATGCAAGTTTTGTAAATTGTCAACTTATTTCTAAGTGACATTTTACTCCCCTTGCCTAGCATCGGGTGTAACCGGCCGAGAATGAATGCTGCGCGGTCGCGGACGCGTTTTACGTGTGGCTCGAAGGTCATACCTCTATCAAGGGTGACTCCTAGATATTTGACCTTTTTCTCCCAAGGGATAGGTCTGCCGAAAAGTGAGAGTTGCCCTATGTTATTCCGAACATGGGTGGTCGTATCAGGGGCACGACCCCTAGCGAAGAGAATGGCGGCGCTTTTGTCAGGGTTCACCTCGATTCTCCACTTCCGAAACCATTCGCCTAGGGCGGTGGCGGCGGATTGGAGAATCCGGGTGATACGAGCCCTGTTCCTATCAGAGGTGTAGAGAGCGGTGTCGTCCGCAAATAGCGCGAGTTCTACCTTTGGATGGCGAGGGATGTCGCTGGTATACAGTGAGAAGAGGAGTGGCGAGAGGACGGAGCCCTGGGGGACTCCGGCTCTGATTTGGCGAGGGGAGGAGAGCGATCCCTCGACGCGGTAGCGAAACGTTCGATTCCTGAGGAAGTCCCGTAGTATGAGTACGAGACGATCCGGCACCCCGATTTGGTATAACTTGTATATCAAACCGTTGTGCCAGACTTTATCGAACGCCTTCGCCACGTCGAAGAATAACGCCCCTGTGGGGATCGGCTTACGCGAATAATTGAGTCCCTCCAGTATGTGTTCCGTGATGCGGTGCACTTGCTGGACGCACGAGTGTCCGGGTCTGAAGCCAAACTGGACGTCAGGGATTAAACCTTTGGACTTGGCAATGTCATGGAGGCGATTATTGAGAAGTCGTTCGTAGACTTTCCCCATTGTCTTGAGGAGACTGATGGGGCGATAACTGGTGGGTTCGGAGCGCGGTTTACCTGGTTTGGGAATACCTATGACAACTGCTTCCTTCCAGACGTCTGGAAAGGAGCAGTTGGCCATTGCGGTGTTGAAAATAGATGCCAATAGGCAAATCAGGGGAGCAGGGAGCAATTTGAGAACCTTGTTGGTAATTCCGTCTGAGCCGGGGGCTTTTTTCTGTTTAAGACCTTTGATAGCGGTATGAACCTCCTGAGCCGTAATCGGATCCAGCGGAGGATCGGACGGGGGCACCTGTGCCCTGGATTCGACTTCGCGGTCCACCATGTCGAGGTGGGTTGGATCGACGGGTTCGCGGGAAGGGGAGCACTGGCTTTCCAGGCTGTCGGCAAGGCATTCGGCCTTTTCGATGTCGTCAAACGCGGGAGTTTGGTTCGGTCGGTTTAGTGGGGGCATCTCTGAGACAGTTTCTGATTTAAGAGCTCTCGCCAAGCGCCAGTAAGCCTGGTGGGATGGCGAGATCTCCGAAAGCAGATCGTCCCACCTACGGTTTCGGAGCTCGGCCATGCGATCCTTTACGTCCCTCTGTAAAGCGCGTAGCCGTCTCCTGTTGTCATCAGTCGGGTAATTGTCGTAAGCTCGAGTGGCGGCGTTCTTTGCCGTCAACAGCTCCCTCATATCCTCAGGCAGCTCCCAGCGTCGATCATTCGACGCTGGAACCCGCCTGGAGGCGTCACTAATGACGTTACCGAGGTGACTGGTGAGGGCATTGACCGCCAGCACTGTGTCGTCTTTGGAGGTGAGAATGTCAGGGATCTGGTCCAGTAGGGGGGAACTAGGATTTCGGAGAGACTCCTCGAGCTTTTTCCAGTTCATTGCTGTCCTGGTGTCCGGCTCGGAGGAGTCGGGCGGACCTAAAAGGAGTTGTACTGGTCTGTGGTCGGAGTCAAGCTCATGTAGCGTCTCTATAGAACGAAACCGTAAGGAGACGTTCCTGAAGAGAGCCACGTCGAGTATGTCGGGTCGATGGTTGACGGTGTAGGGAAAGTGGGTCGGGGACATGGGAGCTAGTACGTCAAAGTTGAGTGTGTCAGCTAATGCGTCTAGTCTGTTGCCGTTGGGGTTTGAAATGATGGAGTTCCATCGCTCATGTTTGCAGTTGAGGTCACCAGCCACTATGACTGAGTCGCCTAAGTCGAGTAGTGCTTGTATATCCCTCCTGAGTAATTCCTTACCGCAGGGGAGGTATACTGAAGCGATGGTAATAGGCTGATGGCCTGTCATGGCAAGTCGGCAGACTGAAGCCTCTATGTTAACGAGGGGAGGGGTGTCAAGTGCGATGCAGTGAAGAGACTTTCTGTAGTAAATCAGGGTCCCGCCTTTCGCGGAGTGGACCCTATCATTACGGATGATCTTATAATTTGCAATCTTAGGATTGCCCATACTAGGTTTCAAGAAGGTCTCTTGCACTAACATTATGTCGGTCTGGTGGGTCTTTAAGTAGTCATGAACCTGGTCTCGTTGTCTCTTCAGTCCGTCAGCGTTAAAGTACGTGAGGGAGAGCGCGCGGGGTTTTATGCGATTTGTTGTAAAGTTCATTTACGTTTTTACGGGGAGGGGGCGCTGAAGGCCTTGATGGCCTTGATTAATGTTGTATGCTCGGTTAACGCGAGCAGTTTTTGGACGGTATTTTTTGCACTGTTGACTTTCTGAGCCAGGAGGCTCAGTTCGTCAATGTCGATCGCGTCTATGATATCTAATATCATAGCAATATTCGACGCGGCGTTGTTTGACGGTACCGTGGGGGCCGGAGCCGGGGCCTTTTTCGGCGGAAACGGTTTTGACGCGGGCGGCTTTGGTGTAGGAGCCGCGGATGATCCCCAGGCCGGGAGCGGAGCGGGGGAGGGCTGAGAGTGAGTCAGCGGACGGGACCAGGCGTTTGGACGCGCCGGCGCGAGCCTGGTCTGCGAAACGGGGGTCGGAGGACTCATAGTGAGTTTTGGCCCGGGTGTATTACGCGACACGGGAGCTGAGGTGCGAGCATGGCTCTGGCGCAGCGCCCGACCGTTCCTGCGCGGGGCCTTGGGGCAACCGCGATAGTTCGCGGTGTGACCCACCTCCCCGCACAGGACGCAGCTAGGGGGTGCGGCAGAAGCATACTGCTCCTTCGACAGCTTCCTAGAGCAGTCGGGAGTGCCGTGGTCGCCTACGCACTTGACGCAGCGAGACTTGGCGAAGCAGTTTTTCTGCGAGTGGCCATATATTTGGCAATTGTGACATTGGCCTGGGGTGCCCTTTTTACGGGGAGCTTCGACCCTAAGGCCAGAAAGGTGGCAGAGATTTTCCAGTTGGAAAATCTTCTTGCCTTCGGGAGTGCGATCTAAAATAACCAGTACTAGGTCGAACGGAGCCCTGTTGCGTGTGCTGTACATTCGGTGTACAGCCTGTACCGGAAAGCCCTGGGCTTTGAGGTCTTCCGAGATCAACTCTTCCGGGAGTTGTTTTGGGAGACCCCTAATGACTACGCGGAGGACGCGTTCTTCCTCGAGGGCGTAGGTGTGGTAGGAGATTTTCCTACCTCGGAGTAACGCGGACAGGTTGCGGTGGTCCTGAACGGTCGGGACGTGGACGCGAATACCGTTCGCGATGTTGGTCGCTTTTGTGAAAGCGATCTGCTTTCCGGAAAGCGCGCGAGTGATGTCCGTCCAGGCTGCTTTGTCCTGGATTATTATCGGAGGCGGGGCTTTGATGTGTTGGTGCTCCTCGGGGAGCGGCGTGGACGCACCGGCGGCGGTCGCGGTGTTTGGCGAAGGGAGGTCGGCCTCCTCAGTCTTTTTTACTTTTTGCGGAGCTTGCTCCGGTTCCGTCGCGGCCGTCCTCTTCTTCCTCTTCTGTTTACGAGGTGGCAGGCCTAGGCCCACGACCTCGTCCTCAGAGCAGGAAGAGGATTCCGGGATCTCCATGGCGTCCGTGGATTTCGCGGGGCTGGGCTGAGGGCTCGTTTCGTCGCGCTGAAACGGCGATCGGGAACGCGCGCGCGTGTTGGTAGAGAGAGAGCGCGGGCGGTGGCGGGGGTCACGCGGGTCGCGGGGCGCGTAGCGTCTCTCCGGGGCGCTGTTTGGCGGAAACGGTACTACCTGGGGCGACGGGCCCGCGGGGGGTAGGTAGGCGGGGGGCGGCGGGCAGAGGGCCGGGACGCCGTTGGGCTGCGATGACGCGGCGGATGCGTGAATCGGGTTCTCACGCACGAATTGCTCGAGAAGAGCGGGGTTTGTCCGCGAAATGTACGCGGCTAGGTCGCGGAGGGCCTCGGCGGAGGGCTCCATTTTTACGCCGGGTGGGAGTTCCCGGGTGTGTCTTGTACAACCCTCCCCGTCGGGTATAGACGGGGGGGCGCGTGTGCCTGTTCCGTGTTCCCTACTGTGTGTCCTTCGCCGATCTTATTGTGCGAAGGGTGAGTACCTAGCGTCCCTAGCAGCTCTAAGTGCAGAGGGTAGCCTCGAACCGTAGTCCTTGACGCCCAAACAACACGAAGAGAATGGGAGGCGGGATAGGGCGGGGGCGGGAGGGAGATGCCTGGTGTCGACTATGGGGTCACTCCAAATGCCGGTGGTTCCAGGCCCAACCAGGTACTGCGTTTCCCTGAAGGGGAACCGCGGGCGTCCTGGGTCTACGCCCTGACTAGCTTCGTTGGCACCGTAGGTATCCACTAGTCAACCACAAGAGTGGGTTTTCAAGACGTCACACTCTTTTGAAACTAGCCCCTTGCGCCGTGAAAACGGCACGTGGGACTTTAATGTATATTGACCGCGTGTGAAACACGATGCTTCGACGGCAAGCCGGCGAGGCGAGGCGTGGGCGCGGGGGCGGCGGGCGGCGGGGGGCGCGCGGCAGGGACGCAGCGCGGAGCTCGGAGCAGGCGACGTGTGCACGCGACGGCGGCGCGCAGTGAAGTCTAATACATTCACTTTAACTGAATGCTAGAAAGGGACAAATAAGATGAAGAATTTTATTAGGGCATAGAAATGTTAACTTTACAGGGATTTTATTTTTATTATTCTGCAGTTTAATTTACCATTGGAACTCATAAATAAATTAGGTACAATATGATTTTATAGGTAGCAAAATAAAATAAAATAACAAAAATAATGGGAATGTCGGCGTAATGTGGCGGCGAATTAATATTTTCGATGAAAACCGACGCCGAGCCGGTGACAGCAAGTCTGTTACGATATGCCGTTTATAATGTTTCTTCTGATTGGTTAAATTTTATTAATACTTATTTGCTATTGGTTGATTCGGTGCACGCCACTTCAATCTGTGAAATGAAAACTGATTATGTCGGCGTTCACTAGAGGGCAGTCAAATGGTGTCGGTGACGCGGTTTTTTTTCCTCATAAATTATTTGATTCTTGCTGCGATTTGTTCCGTTTTCTGTCGTATTCTGCAAGATTTAAAATTTTCAGAAAAAAATATTGTGACAATTGTTTTGGTAAGTGTAATTTTGGAGTAATTACTAGTTGTAAAACTATTTGTTAACCACTTTCAGAGCCGTTCAATATGATAAAAATAACTAAAATTAACACGCTTTGCTTTCCACAATGGTTGAGCGTCGATGTGTCAAGAATTCCTGAAATATTGGAGCTGTAATCAATGATAATTTAATTTCGTGTAGAAAAAGGTAATAGAAGTAAGTTTTATAGGCTCCTACCCCTTGAAATGAATCAATTGCGTAATGTTATCTTAATACATATTTTGTGGCATAAATGTAAATTATTGATAATGAGTTGGCGGGAATCCGCCGGCCTACAATTTTGGGTAGGTTATGTTTCATATAGTTCTTTTTCGCTTTATTATTTTGAAATAAATTTTTACAGATTCTTTTATAAGGAACCATGAGTACTGTTGACGAAGGCGAGGCGGCAACCTCTGAGGAAGTACCAGTGGGAAATCCTGATGAAATCACAAAAAATCCAGCTGCATTGAAAGGTATGCCCTATATTTCTAGTCTGTAAAAACATTTGATGGTCAGAAACTGAAGTGCTATATCTGTGGCTTCCCTCTATAGAAAACCTAATAATATTATTTTAATAGTTTTCACACCTCTATGCATATATATAAGTAAAACAGAACTTCATAGTAGGTATAAATCCTTTATAAAATTGTATTCCTGTCAATAATATACCTGTATGAATCCACATGTATGCTGACTGAGCACCGATAACATTAAGAACTGAAGTTGACCACTTGTTTGTTTGTAACACTATTCATATCAGCTGGATATGGGCTTTGTTGGTATCCGGTTCAGAAAAACCTCGGCCTCAGGCCACCTCTGTCTTAGATCACTTGGAAGTTATTATTATTTAGTCTATCTCCTCCAAAAGTAAAACATGACTAACCTACACTAACCATCCAGCAATAATTGATTCAAAAAAATTAATATTTAATTTTCACTTTTAATTGTTTTGTTTTAGATGCACATGAAGAGATGGCAACATTAGATGTGCTGGTGTGTGGCCATTGCCACTCCGCATTCCATTACATTGAAGAGTTCAAGGAGCACAAAGATGCGAGCAACTGTACTGGCAAGTCTCCTGTCAGAGACAGTGTAAGTTACAAAACCCCCCTTATAGCATCGAAAGAGGGGTGTTCAGTATCCATAACTGAACAACTTTAACTGTGGGGCCAACTCTGAAATCCCGAAATAAAACAGCTTATTACATTATAATATATCATATTATAATTATTTGTACTATAATTTTAAATTTTAAATTGTTATGTATATTGGCAATAAATATATTTCTATTTCTAGTGTAGCTTAAGTTATTATAATACGACAATGATACTAAAAATCTACTAGCTAATTCGGTAACCGTATTATATAGTCCATTGAAACCCATTCCTCAGTTTGTCTCTTGACATAGGCCTCTTACTTATTTATCAATTACATTTTGTTAATAGGGAATATGCATGTGATTCAAATATAGGTCAAGTATTTTTTTTGTAATCTTTATTACTACAGTACTATACCTTGTACCTATACCTTTTTTTTATTAATCGCTTTTTAATTATGAAATTTAATGAATAAAAATGGGAATAATGTGAGAGAAATTCAGAATAGCAAAACGCAACGCTATTGGTTAGACCGAAACGTAACGTCAGCGTCCATGTTGGATTGTCAACAAACAAGTAATTTGCTTTGACTAAACACTCCACAGCACACAAAATGTCAATGCTGTTGTGGACGCTGACGTCACAGAAAGCGCGCCAAAACGGAGGCGTTTAAATTGTCCGATTTGATTGCAGTTTTAAATATTTATTTTTATAATAAATATTCATATTTATATAAATGATATTTTTTTACGGTAATGTACCAAGGTAAACAACCAACTTAAACCATAAAAATAATACATGCATATACTAGAAATAATATAACTTGTCATTTACGCAATCCGTTTCTTAGTTTTTCTTACCCTATTCAGAATGAGAACAAAGCACAAGTGTGGGCATTCCTACTGTGGAAATGCTCATCGGCCCGTGATGGTTCCACTGGCAACACTGACAACAGCTGGAAGCTCTACCAGCAGTGGTGCCGCATGCCGGAGCCGCAACGCACCGCCTGGATCACCGCTGGGGCCAATGTTCAGTCCCTCTCCAAGTTTGCACATGCCAAAGTTGTGAGTTACTGTTTCTAAAAAGGGGCCACTTTTTTCCATCTAGATATATACATAATCACGTCCATAATCCCCGAGGGGTAGACAGAGGAACCACCTTCATCATAGGTAGTCCCCACTTTTCTCCGTAAGATTTGGTGGACAAACGTGATAGGTGGCGGAACTTACCCCCGTCCACTAGGTGTAAAATAGTATCCACTAAGACCCTTAGTCGCCTCGTACGACACCTACGGGAGGAGTTGGGGTGGTGCTTTTCTTTATGGCCTGTATGACACGACATCTAAATACATATAGGAATACGACTTAGTACTACGACTTATTACTATGGTTCTGTAAAGTCACTTTTCATCTGTAGTGTAGAACAACGTAAAGACATTTTTCAAAATAACCTATGTAAATTTTTTTTAAATTATAATGGTGCTGGTTGTTTACTGTTTATTTTAGTATCACCCAGATATTGCTACTTATGTTGGCATGTGATTATTATTGGTGACATATTGATGGGTTTTTTGCCTAAATAAAGGAACTATATTATTATTATATTAGAAAATGTATTTGTAATAATTTTGTTTATACAAGATTTACGTATTTATTTGGTTAAAAATAAGCCCAATTCAAATCTGTATTTTTTCAATAGTAATTTGCAGTCAAGTTTCTTATTTAGAGCGCCTTCACATAAAGTGTCAACAGCACGGCGACTTAGCCACCTAATGTGAAAGAGTTCTTATACTTCTATCTTTTCCTTTTCCAAAAGATCTAGAGGTAGGTAACTGTAGTGAAGCCTTGATAACCTTTATCTGTTCCTAGATGGAATTGAAGACCGATGACCAGCTGGTTCCTGTTCAAACGCCAGTACATGAGACGAAGAAACGTGGCAGACCAAAGAAAACCAAGGTGGTATGTTATTTCCTTTGCTACGTACCTTACTAAAAGTGCAGTTACAATATGGTTATACTGACAGTGGTTGAACTTGAAGAATGGCGGAACCGCACCTTCCGCGTTGCTGAGGGTTGTGATCATTCTAAGGAATGAATCACATAGAACGACTCTCTTGACAAGATTTAATGGGGAGGTTTGCCATTGCTTACCCCATTTCACACACTGGTAATTTTTTAATTTGTAATGCATTAACTTAATCTTGTCTTACCAAATTGAAAACAGATTATGTTACCTAATTACACGTAATTTTCGATCTTTGGATGGGGCGACACTTCGACCCATGGGGATCTTTTGTGTTCAACCCCTTGTACCTATCCCTTGACCACATCACCGAATATGTCATACATGAGCCAGACTATGCGTCTTAGTGGGAGGGATTTGTTATTACACGTTACAAATTTTCTAAAGATGTGCAATGTTTGCCTTCAGGAGGATTCTGAAACTCAGCCGTCAGGTGAAGAGAGCGACGGCCACATAAAAGCAAGTCCAGTAAAAAAGATGGTCGTTAACAAATTGCCTGCTCAAACTCCAAATGCGACGAAAAATAAGGTAACATTAGTTATATTGTACTCAGTGATCTGTCTAATTAGAGTCAGATCCCATCTATCCGCTCGGATCCGCATTTTCCCGTAGCTCTATCCCAGTCTGTCGCTTAGAAACAGAGCGAGAAGTCCGTCCGCACGTCCTCTTCTCGCTACGATGTTTCGGAGCGACAGGCAGGGATAGAGCTACGGGAAAAGGCGAATCCGTACGGATAGATGGGATCTGACCCTTAAGGTGCGGTTACACCAGGTCGTCGACCGACCGTCTGGGCGGTCACAGCATGCGGCCACCGCCTATATGTGAATTATCGTCGACCGCATTCGGTGAACGTAAAAGTGGAGTAACAACGGAGATCGGTGACTGAGTGTAAAGGCCATGGAATATTTTACTATGGAGCCTGGCACACCTACTTTCCGTGATTTTGAAAAAATGAAGATTTCTCGGCGATCGATCCCAGCTAGATAATTCGATAGAGGGCATCAATAGAAAAATAAAACATGTCTTGACAAAAACTCCTAAAATATCTCTGAACCCAGATATTTGACGTTGTAAGTTGCATTATTTTTGTAGTAAGATTCCTGGGTCAAATATCTGAGTTCAGAGATACTTCAGGAGTATTTTTTAATAGATGTTTTATATTTCAATTGATGTTCTCTATCGAATTATTAAGCTAGGATCGATCGCCAAGAAATCGCAATTTTTTTCGAAATGGAGGGAAGTATGTGTGCCAATAAGGTTCCATGGCCTTTGTACGCTTTCGGGCAGAATATGGTGATACTGAAACACAATGTAACATCTGCATTACCCATATTTAAAAATAAATGATATTTCTATTTCTGTAGGTCGTCTACCGCAGGTCGGTCGCCGGTCTACGACTATATGTACCTGCGCCTTCAGTCCACTAAATCGTTGACTAAATAATCCTTTTCTCAGGAATTATTGGACAAAGAATCCGTCCGCAACGCACAAGAGCGCGTGCCACCTGAGGAAAGGATCGCGCGGCGGACGGAGCGCGAGGGCGCCGACCCCGCGGAGGCCGGCGAATACGTCGTGGAGAAGATCCTCGCCAAGAGATTCAACCCTCGCCGGAAGCAGTACGAATATCTGCTCAAGTGGGAGGGCTATCCGCAGTGAGTGTCCTTGTATTAGTGGAATTATAATATATGTTCCAAGATGTACAGTCTGGCAAAAAAGCGTACTTATTCTTATAACTGTCACGTCCATAATCCCCGAGGGGGTAGACAAAGGAACCACCTCCTTCATTGGTATTTCCAACTTTTAGTGAGAATACAAATATAGATGCACTAGTGTCACTATTTAGCTTCCAAAATAGAAGAAATTCGGCCGTCCGTCCCAAAGATGCGCTTGATGAACGACTGTTAGGAACCCAATCTATCGCGATATAAAGTTGTTTATTCCTATACTAGTATAGTGGCGTCGATTCCGGGTTGGCCGCCGAAGCTAAAGCTTAACCTAAATGAAACTGTCACGCTTACTCGTATACAAGATTGTGTATAAGTGAACGGGATGTTTCGTTTAGCGATTATTGCTAAATTTAGCGTCCACCCCGGAATCGCTGCTATAGGTAAACCGCGTAACTGGCGTTTCGCCTGCGCGGCAAGAGGGGCGCGGGGCGACACGGCAGAGGGCGAGTGTGCCGCGAGAGGGATGTGGGACCTGCCAGATACGTGGTTTACCTATAGTAGCCCGCTCTCGGTGGATCATCTCGGTACCCCCTTGTGTAAGGGGAGCTCCACTGTTGTGGGGACATTAATAGGCTGATGATGATGTGCAGTGAACAAAACACGTGGGAGCCGGTGGAGAACATGGAGACGTGCAAGCACCTGCTGGAAGCTTTCGAGAAGCAGCTGGCGCGCCAGAAGGAGCTCAAGGCGATGCGCGCGCAGCACCAACAACAGAACCCTGTGCAGGTCTTGATGACATTTTGCTTTTATACCCTGACCAGAAACTAAAAACCGTCGCCGTATTGCGTAATTAATTGGTATTTTAAAGTGAACTCCATTACACAGATTATAAAGATACTAGTGATGCCCTATTGACAGGGTTTTTTAGTTTCTGGTTAGGGTATATTATTGAGCAGCCCACAATATTTTTGTTTTGTTTTATAATTTTTGGACTTAACGTGATCTTTCGACCCAGATATGTATGAACTCTGTGGTTAATTCTAATTCCTGTTAATTATAGCTAATTGGGTACACCCATGCACAAGCATGTATACAAATACAGTCCTATTTCAGATACTATAGAAATTGTCTGATCATAAGCCACATTTATAATGTATAGTTATGTATTTAAAAAAAAATAGGATGTTAAAAAAGATTTGTAATGCCTATGCCTCGGACAAAATCCGTCCGGTTCTAGCCCCAGTTCGGTTTGCTGCAACCAATCACATGCGTTCCGCACTCCCCCTATTTAAAATCAGCACTGATTGGATGAAGCGAGCCGAACCGGTCCGAATTGGACGCGTGTAGTCCGAGGCTAATGATGATATTTAAAAAAAACATTATTTGGTGCAGGTGAAACAGATCAACACGCCACTGCAGCAGGTTGTGAAGCAGGTGGTTAAGAAACCTGAAACTCCAACATTCACACCTTCAGGGTAAGAACTACTAGAGTCTGTACGCGTCAATAATTAAAACGCTGTACAAAATACTTATGAAAATGAATTTATTGTGGAACAATGGATGGACATGAATCGAATGAAAAGCATAGATTATAAAATGTGACGTTTGACATTACTTACTTACTTACTCCGCTGGCGCAGCGACCCGAAGTGGATCTTGGCCTCCGATACCAAAGAGCGCCATCGCTCTCTCTCCTGCGCAGTCTCGAGCCAGTCAGGCGCCCGGAGCTCCCGCAGATCCTTCTCCACTTCATCGCGCCAGCGGTATCTGGGACGTCCGACCGGACGTCGTCCGTTAGGGCGTCCCACATACGCTCGTTTAACTGCCCGATCCTCCCCCATCCTAGTGATGTGTCCGAGCCATCGGAGTCGAGCCGCTTTCGTCTCTCCTATGACGTTTGACATTAGGTTTTTTTAAATATCTAATACATGTTTGCAAGCTCCGGGTGTAAGACCCTTTGAGCATTTTAGTGTTTCCAACAGAATCCTCCAACGCTAAGTCTGCAGCACAATTAAGTGGCAACCCAAACAAAAACACACTGTGGTAACCTTCTTTGAACTGTCATTTGCTGTCATTTCACTGTTAGATTTTGAAATTGTATTGTGGTTTAACCATTTTGTGCTTAAAAAATGGTGATAACTATAATAAATGAAGTGAGGAAGTTAGTTTTTACTAAATAGTTTTGAGCGATTTAAAGAAGCTTTGGAGTAATTTTTGAGAAATTAAATAAAATTATATTATTTTTTTACGATAAAAATTTGAAATATTTAATTATAAAATTGTTATATGTATTCTGGGGAAAATAAAACGAAGTCTAAATAGTTAATATTTTTCAGGAAAAAATTAAGTTTTTTTTTTCAATACGAAAAAAAAATTGTTTTGAGAACGGAACCCTCGGTGCGCGAGTTCGACTCGCACTTGGTCGGTTTTTGTGTATTGCATAGATCAAAACACGCGCATAAGACGCGGTTTAACATTTCTAACCTATAAACATTCCTTGGTCTCAACTCAAGCGTTACATTCGCAGGCGTCTTCAGAGATCAAGCAAGGTTCGCGCTCTGGACCAGGTGAAGGCATGGTGCGGCGCCACCGACGACGAGCCGGCCGCCAAGAAGGTGAAGAGGGAAGCCTCCAGCGATGACGAGGACTACTCGGATCCAGAGAAAAGTGAGTGTTCTACAAGATACAGAGTAGATCCCAAGTGAATTATGTTTGCAGTTGTCTCTTAATGCAGATACAGGTCGCCTTGGCCACCCGCTTATCTATTTCTGCCGCAAAGCAGAAATACTTGCGTTTCGGGTAGAGGGTAAGTGAGCCCGTAATTACTGGCACACTAGGTACTCGATCCAAGTCCTTAAGGTTAGCAGCGCATCGAAAACCCTCTAACAACATTATAGCGAGGTGAGATGTCTATGGGCGACGGTGACCACTTACGATGGTAAAGTTGCTCGTCTGCTCTTCAAATACAATTTAAAACAAAGTTTCAAGAGTAAATTGAATTAATTGAGTTAATTGTTTCCAAGTGAATTAAGTTTGCAAATGTCTTTCATTTCTGCAGATAATAGTTATGAGATGTGATAATCATACCTGACTTAGGTAATGCGTAGTCTCGTAACCAGAGGGAAAATTGGGGCAGTGTGGTCCATCTTCGGACTCATCGTCACTTACCACTAGGTGAGATTGAGGTCAACGCGGGTTTAGTCGAAGAAAAAAAAGAGTCAGTTGCGCCAACTTACACCTATAGTTTGACCACAGATGCTTTACTGCGCCTTAGGTACGCGGGGGCGGAGCGGCCCGCTCTATTGGCTACACTCTATGAGACCCGCCCGCTTCCCCTCCGCGATCGCCCGCTTCCCTGTCCCCGCACGCCTGTCACTAACCAAGGCGTAGTACAGCATGCGTGGTTAAACGCAGCGCTACAATTCTGACACGTATAATGACATTTTCAGCGGACAAGAAAGTGCTAAACGGGCAATCGTCGCCCAAAGCGAGCCTCGACCCGGAGTTGGTGAAGTCGCTCGGTCTCGGCGGGAAGGGCATGCCCAATATCAAAGGCGTCATCAAAGTGGACCCCAAACACATGCCTAACCTCACCACCGGTGAGTGCTCTCCCTTCGCTCTTTAGTATAGGGACACATGTGAGCGTCGGTGGCACAGTGGCTAGGACACCGGACTCGCATGCAGGAGGTCCGGGTTCGAAACCGTGCAGTGCCACGTACCAATGAGTTTTTCGTATTTTTCAAAGACTTACGTACATATTTACAGACTGCTCTAACGGTGAATGAAAACATCGTGAGGAAACCTGCACACTGAGATGACCAGTGTGTAAAATGGGGCAGGCACAAAAGATCCTCAAGGGTCGAAGTGCCGCTGGGGTTATTCCCGGCCCCCTATCGTAAGATAAGATAGTGACTCATCATCAGCCTGTTAAAGTCCTCAATGTTGGGGCACAGGGTTCCCCTTGCACAAGGGGGTACGGGCCATGATCCACCGTGAGCGGGCCCAGTGCTGACTGGTGTATTTCACACACCTTCGAAAACTTTTAATTTCCTCAGACATGCAGGTTTCCTCACATTTTCCTTCACCGTTAGAGCAGACGGCAAATGTACGTAAGTCTTAAATCCGAAAATCTCATTGGTACATGGCATGGTTTCGAACCCGGACCTCCCCGCATGGGATTCCGGCGTCCTAGCCACTAGGCCTTCGACGCTCCTTAGAAAACTTTGTGAGGTTGTTATCGTTATTAGGACCATGTTTGTTTTATCAATCTGCATAACCTTTTCTATGGTCTACTCCAAGTCCAATAATCGCCATCCTAGTTACAGCATTTTATTTTGTATATTTTAGTCGATATTCTAATTAACCTCGCCTTGTTCCAGGTGTGTACATAATGTCGAAGAGCTCAGGAATAATGAAGATCGACTCGCCCGGCAAATTGGGGCCGGGTCTAAATATTGACCAAGACGTGATTAGAAAACAAATCTTAGCTGCCAAACAGGTGTTTACTAGACATTTGTTAAACTTTTAAAATCGCTGTTGGAAAAGCGAAGGTCAATCACACATCATGTTTGAGTTCTTTGCATGTTCAGAACTAGCATCTTATTTTTTTATTTCTTTGGAAATAATTATCATTTGGCGGACCTACACAAAGCCTCGCGAGGCAGAATTTTGTTTTCGTCTATTTTGTTGCAATACGCATATTAACGAGTTGTATTTTGTATGTAATATTGAAATTACCAATAAATAAATATGAATATGATACTCAGCACGACTCATAGTGGGATAAGTTATAGTGCTTTTATTTGAGGCAAGATTACCATAAAATCTATGCCTTAAACAGTTTTCTTTTGCAGAAAAAAGTGGAAGAAATAAAGAAACCATCCCCAGTTCGCACTCCGGTTGCTTCACAAGTAAGCCACATCTTTATTTTTATTAATCTTTATCTGAACGAAAGCCCACTTTATCAGTATCACAGATAGTTCATCATATTAGATTATGTACACATATTCTTATTCTCCACACAGTGTCATGCGACTTCTTGAATTCATAACCAAAGGTCTCACAAGAATAGGTGGTAGATCATGAAGTGCAGGATCGCCTAGGCTGTTTCTGTTGCAAAACAGAAATACATGCGTTTCTGTGTTTCGGTTTGAAGGGTAAGAGAGCCAGCGTAATTACTGGTACATGAGGCCTCTATCTAAGTCCTCTAACAATAACACAGTGAGGTGAGATGTCTATAGGCGATGGTGACCACTTACCATCAGATGGCCCGTTTAAAAAAATACAAAATAATTTATTTACCACAAAAAAAGAATTACACTTGTTTTTACGTTTGCTCGTCTGCTCTCTTTATTTATTAAAAAAATATTAAAAATTCACGTTTCAAGGTTATTTATTTATTTATTCGTATGGCAGTTCGAATTGGGGCGGTATACTTAATGCACCTGGGGTAATTCACTTGGGTGCATAACAATACTATGGAATGTCACAACCAAATATCCAGGTTACTTAACCATTCAAGGCAATGGAAAGTAGTGAACTATCACTACTTTCCATTGCCTTCAATGGTTAAGAAACCTGGATATAAGAAACTAAGTTCAAAAGAGATCCCAAAATCACACAAAAGATCCCCGGGTTATCCTTAGCTTATGATAGGGGGACCGGCAATAACCCCAGCGGCACTTCGACCCTTGAGGATCTTTTGTGCCTACCTCATTTTACACACTGGTCATCTCAGTGTGCAGGTTTCCTCACGATGTATTCCTTCACCGTTAGAGCAGTCGTAAATGTACGTAAGTCTTCGAACAATACGAAAAACTCATTGGTACATGGCACTGCACGGTTTCGAACCCGGACCTCCCGTATGGGAGTCCGGTGTCCTAGCCACTGTGCCACCGACGCTAAGACTAAGTCGAGTCGTCGTTATACAGATAAAGAAGACATTTGGTGCGGGCGGACAACAAGTGACAGAAAAAACGATAATAACCCCGTCGGGACAGAAGATCATCCAGCGCACAATACAGCGGCCGGCGGGCGCCTCGGACGGAAAGTCGCCCGTTACCATACTCAACAAGAAACTGGCGCAGGTATGGCATCCACCTATATATCACTTGACTTTTTCAGTCAGTCAGATCAGTTCTGTTCAGAGCTATTTTATCCACTTACCTCTGCGGAACATCGGCTACTGATGTTCCGGCTGGTCTCCTTCATTACATCTTTGCAGAGTCTCGGGATATCTCCGTAGTTCAGGCCTTGTAACTCTTGTTCTCCTATGCTGCCTCTGCGGAAGGTATCCCACCTTTGGAGTTTTGGTTTGGAGTATACCACACTCAAAACCGCAATATTTCACTTAGTTACTCCATATCCTCAGCGACTCTAAGAGGATCTTGATCTCCGCTGCCAAGAGAAACCAAGCTCCCTTCCCTGCGCTATCTCTTGCGATCAATTCATCAAGTAGTTGTTTATGTTTCACTTTTGGGACATATTTCCCCTGTATGTATGTATGGAGTATAACAGCCATGAACTATGAACCAGGGCTATAAAATGGCAACATTAACCCTGTTTTGTATGGAGATAGTTACATAATTACAAGGAATTGCTTCGCAATCCAGGTCCCTGAGCTCATTGTAGATTCGAAATCTGGGAAATGATTTTTAAACCAATATAACGTTGCGCGGGCAAAAACCTACCATGTGACACTTTTTGACCCCTTAGTTTTAATTTTAATTTTATTGGAAAACCAACAACACTTTAGACAATATGTAAACCAAACTAACAATAAACATTTAAATTAAAAATGTTTGACACCAAGAGCTCAGAAAAGAGTAATAAACGACCGGTAATAGAGTGAGATTGTAACAAGACTAACGCAGGACCGTTTAACATGGCGCACGAATGAAGAGGCTATACCCATCAGTGGGCGGCGATCTTGAAAATGATGATGATGTATGTGCCATGGCGCACGAATGAAGAGGCTATACCCATCAGTGGGCGGCGATCTTGAAAATGATGATGATGTATGTGCAGGGAGACAGCCTACTGCGGCGCGGCGGGGCGACGCGCGGACGAGGACGCGGCGGGTACGCCGTGTCGACGGCTGGCGGGAACATCGTGCGCATCCGCGACAAGAGTCTGCCCAGTATAGACTTCGAACCGGTGCGTACGAGCTGTTACACTACACTACACAGTCTGTGAAAATGTTGTCGTTTTAATTTCTAGATTTTTAGTTTTTGAAAAGTTAGTTTTTGAAACCATAAGGGGTTATGGCTTTTCTAAACGATGTCTCGTGACGAGCGATTACTGGCATGCACGAATATGTAGAGGGCATGATGGCCTTTAGTCGGCGGCGATCGGATAGCCACCGGTTTTTCGTACACACATCAAAGGAATGCATGCGGATGATCGTCGCCCATCATGGCCGTTCGTATAGAGTAGCCATTATATGTTTAGTTTATAAATAATTCAAATGAGCACAGTTTTGTTTCGTCTTTGAATTCACCTCCGGTGGTAAGCGATTATTTAAATAAATGGCAAAACTTCATTATTGAACTAACTGTAACCAATATGATTAGTGGGAGCAGTCATCGGATTCATCAGACGGCATCGAGGATCCTTTCCCGCGGGACTTGGGCCCGATCCCGCCGCTGAGCCCCAAGCGGGAGCTGACGCTGTGCCCCGACACGGGTCGGAGACTCGCGCGTGCCGAGGGCGAGCCCACGCCGCCGCCGACGCCGTCCCCGCCACCTACGCCGCCGCCTCAGCAGGCCGTGCCCACCATGCTCATGAAGGTACGTTGAGGACCTCATAGGGCCCCGAGAGGGAGCTGTCGCTGTGCCCCGACACGGGGCGGAGGCTCGCGCGCGCCGACGGCGCGGGCGTGACCACGCCGCCGCCGCAGCAGGCCGTGTCCACCATGCTCGTGAAGGTACATTGTGTCTCTGTGGAGTTCCAAACGGGAATCCCAAATGGGATGGAAGCTGGCACGCGCTGAGAGCGATCCCACCAACCACCATGCTCATGAAGGTTACCTGCCGGAATATTCTAAGACACTCTTGACTACAGTTATGTTGGTTCCTAACTTTATCAAAATGGTGTAATCTATCAATTATCACATCATGAAGTGATGTTGGAATTTCGAGAAGTTCAGGGGATTTGTGGTGACGTATTTAGAGGATGTTATCGATGTTTCATCTTAACTATAGATTCAGATAGATATGTCTAGTATTTTCACTTTCTGTTGTCTAGCGATTAGAAATCAACCATTGTCTCATACTGACATGTATTTATTGTGGTTGTTGACAGGTGGAAATGTCGCCTGGAGGCACGACAGGAATGCTGGTACAGGGCGACGGAGCTCAACCTTCGTTACCGGTGCTTACGGACGACGATGGCGTAAGTATTTCCCTAACTTGGAAAGATCATTTCAAAATTATTATGTATAACTTTTTCAATGACTAAAAGACCATGTAATACATATAGTTATCACCTGTCAGTTATTTAGTTATTTCTAGTATACCCTGACCAGGAATTTATTTTATTTATTAGGTAATAATGTAACATGACAGAAAATATTCCAATGCGTTACATTTGTCAGATGCAATTAAGAAACATGTCATATTAATTAACAAACATACAAATTAGTTCAGTACACATAAATGAAATAAATCAAATAATGTAATCACAGTTATTCATTATCTCACAATACAATAAAATTTCTCGGAATATATAAACCTTGTCAAGAGGGCACGATTGTTACTTTTATGAAAAAGAAAGAAAGAAAGCAAGAGCCACAACCAAGAGGGCACACATACAAACAATTAGGCACAGAATATAAAAATGATAATAAATTCAAACAAATATAAGATAAAAATAAATAAACAAAAGTAATTAAGTTTGATGAAGGTGGTGTGCAGCACCGGAAAAAGGGGACTGCCTCAGCCTGTTGCCGTAGCGCTTTTAGCACTGCACTGTTTTATATAAATTTCTGGTCAACGTATAAGCGGTTCACTAAACATTACCTTCTGGCATCACTTTCACAAAACATGTAAATATCGACAGACGCAGGTGAAAGTGGAAGCGAGCGCAGTGAAGCAACTGCTAGAAGAGAGTATCGGAGTGGACGAGGGTGAAGAGGTGGGCGTTGGGTTGCTGCAGGCAGGACATCCGCCCATCATGATCCGCGGCGAGGACGGCGTTTTATACCAGGTACGGCATTCAATACGGGACCTAGACTATGTGGGGTTGAAAGATATTCTTGATTACTTGACTTAATTAAAACTCGCAAATTGGGTCACTGGAAATATATAACGTCCTTTTTTGTACCACTTTACACCAAAAAATAACCCTGTTACTTGTATGAAAATTTTCCATACTAAAGAAAAATAAAGCCAATTATTTTGCGCATTGGTGGCGTAAACCGTCGTTATGAGTATTAGAATAGCAATAATTCATTCATTTGTAGAACTTTCAAAGAAACAATTTTGTCGTTCTGAAAAATTTAATAAGTAAAAAAATCGTTATTGTTATAACCTATGATCGGAGTAGGTAGGGTTGTTTTTGGTACTTGCCACAAACGGTCATAATATGGATAAGCCCAATAATCCCGGGATTTCCGGGATTGAATAAATATATTATTTAGATTTTTAACGTTATATTTGTTTTGATACACATTTAAGATTGGTGGCGAAATAATTTTTTTTAAGATTCATGGCGCTAGTGTACCTATGGTAGTGTTTTAACTTCTTCGTAAGTTCACAATTTTTAAAAAATCGTAATCCACCGAGTAAGGGCGAGGTTTATAAAAGTAATTTACAACATTTGCTCGATAACTTAAAACGGGATCCCGAAATCATATCCATATTAATATAACCTTTGAGGACATTGACCCGAAAGAGCCCTACCTACTCCGATCAGTAGTTATAACCTATAGATGAAACCCTAGAAATATTTGCCGCTAATAAAACAGGACTTTATATATTGAAAACAATGTGCAAATAGTGAAGACTTAGGAACGACTAGAGTTAACGCGAACGCAGCCGCATGCCTTAATAAAGCTGCTGACATTGAAAGACATTCTGTGGAACACAGTGTGCACTGTGTCCCTACAACTATACTGGAAGCAAGCATAGTGAAGCAACTGTTAGAGAGTATCGGCATGGGCGAGAGTGAAGAGGTGGACATCGGTCTGATGTCGGTCAGGCCGGATCATGATTAGGACGGCGTCTTGTACCAGGTATGACATTCATTACGGGACCTGGATTATACTTGAAGCAATCATAATCATAACTGTTATAGTTTTTTTCACATAGGAAGGCACGCCAGAAGTTTCTATAGAACGTAACCTTACAATACTCAACATTTACGTACGAAAACTGATAGGTAGTGGTCACATATTACAATTTTAAAATCAGAGACCTTCAGATAAATGATACAACAAACTAAAAACAAATACGTTTTTGCTAATTTATAAATTAATTAGTAGCAACAGCTATAAACATAATAACGTGAAGGTGCAGTTACCTTCTAGAGTCAATGCGCTTGTGACGTGACTTATAATCGCTACGTTGTTGATTTTGTTTGTTATATATTTTCTCATCAATATGTATATTTGCAGGTGGCGGGCGAGAACGAGGCCGGCCAGACGTTACTGGTGGCAGCTGAAGGGGTAGAGGGGGCCGAAGGCTCCGTGGAGGGAGAGGGAGACGGCGTCATGTACGTCACCAGGGAGGATGGACAGGTGAGAGACAGCGTACGAACTGTTAGTACTACTGCACCAACGTAACTAGAAAAAGAGAAATGTGACGTCATTTGTCGGTCGAACTTCGAGACCTAGTACTCTGTGCAAAAAAGTTTGAGGCAAATAAAATATCACCCAATGCACAAAAATGTATGAAAAGTACATTTGAGTTGCATAACGAATGACTTCGAACGATACTTTAGATTCAGGTAGTTATGGATGCGCGGGGACAGATGCGGGAAGGAGAACATTCCAACCATTTTCTTATTACGTTGGTGAAGTAATACAACTTATAATATCTGCAACACGAAGATACGACTGGGGCCGTAAACAGTATTTTCTTTGTCGATAACTGACCACCTACGCCGCGCCGCTATACCATGAAGCGTATTATAAAATGTTTAATGGTGATGCAAAATGTTTATTTTAAATCAATAAATATTTCCCCATTTTTATTAATTTTTAATAATAATTAGTTTATTCTTCTCTTCTTCTTAATGTTTAAAAACTGCATTGTTATAGATAACATATCGACTACTATTTCGAACAGCACTAACACGGTCCCATAAGACGCATAAGTGCGAGCGAGAGATCCGATGGTAATCATTTTATGGTAATCCAGGTAGCCAGTCGTCTGTTTACAAAGCATTGTCAACACATGCGATATACTCTAATAACATTTTATAAACATATTTATTAGATTCATATTATTTAGATTCTACCGTAACAACATGAGTTTTGTGTCTAATTTTGCATGTGGGCATAATAGACTCAACCTGTGAGTTGATGCCATCTGTGCATAAAAAGTCAGCAATCTGACCTGACCTCATGCCCGTTGCATACAGGACGTGCTGGCCATCGACCCGACGCAGCTGGCGCAGCTGATGCCGGGAGGCGAGGCGGCGCCGGCGCTGCAGCAGGTGGCCGTGCAGGTGGAGGGCGAGCCCGGCGAGGACGCGACGCAGGTCATCGCGCAGCTCGTGCAGGCGGACCTGCCCTCACCAGGTAACACAGTGTGGAAGTTACACTGGACATCAGCCCGCTTCATATATGGAATGCGACTTATTTGCCAGTCGATGGAATGTTACCAATGTCTGCGATTTTGTGAGAAGATGAATGAATGAGCTTTAAGTTGTTGTAAAAGTTGTTTTATCTTTGTGGATATATTATTATTGTATTTAATATATTGTACGACACTATACTGTACTGAGTACTGTACTGTACTGTACTGTATTGAGTACTGTATAGTGTCAATGTCAAACATATGAATTCACAATGTTTTAGTGTTAACTGTATTACTGTGCAATTTTTTGTAATAATAAATAAATAAAATATAATATCTCAGACTGACCGACTGGTATCGCAGATTAACATTAAAAGGAGGTAGAAAAAAATGGCAATAGTAATAGGGTAGTTTCCAAGTATCAAATTTTAAAAGCATTTCTTAAAAACTAAGAAATAGTCATAAATTGATGGTCAAATGTGAAAACAGAATTAAAATTCGTTGAAAAATAAAATAGCTACAGGCAATCAACAATCAGAACGGTAGAAAGTAACGGCAATAAGTTTTATGACGTAACTGTTCTCTAGCACCATACAAACAGGTCCTGGCTGCATATAAAGGACTGTTTTGCTAGAAAGGAACAGAATATCTGTCCAGTACTAACTTAAATCATTAATATCTCTGATGTTAGTTGAGATATGGAAAAACTAATTTTAGATCCTTCTTTAGTATGTCCATGTAAGTTGATTGATGCAATAAATTTGTTTAGGTTTATTAACCTAAACAAATTTATTGCATATGTGACATCATAATACGGTTTTCCGTATTATGTCACACTACTGTGTACTGTAACGCCATAAGGTCATATTTACTAAAAAGGGACGGAGCACCTTCCCACTACTAACCAACCGTAAATACCTCTGGTGTTAGTTAAGATACTGTTCACACCAAAAACGCGTCTAAGCACAGCGTTCTTACAGCGGAAACCGTCACAACTTTCAAACAGAATAGAATAGAATAGAAAAACCTTTAATAATAGACCATATATAAAAATATCTGTAAAAAATATGTACAAAATATCACAAAATGAGTCGGATTATAAATTGGCCATATTTTACATTCTGACAAGTGATAACATATGATATGATCTAATAAAAGGGCCAAGTTCAGCTGAGTGTCGCCAGATGTATAGATACCTATACCTCTACCGACGCTGGTTTTCAACTTGACCCTTTCCAACTTATAGCTATAGAGAGCAACAATGTCGTTCTGTCTGTTTGTCTGTCGTATTGGCTCATCTCCTCACACGTCACACACAATTATTTTCCGATACTCGACCAGTATCAAAAATTTGGGATTCAGTCATAAACAAACACAAACAGTGAGTTAGGACTGAAGGGACTTCAAAATTCTATCGGCATTGATGAATGATTTCTAAAATCACTATACTGTGACTGTACAATTATTGTTTTGCAAATGCAATTCGATTTTAGTATTAGAGAAAAGGCTTGTTGTATTGTAAGCGAGGCTAATCTTATGTTTTACTAAGTACGTTGCTTGTATTAAGAACAAAGTTTCGTCGATTTTGACCATTTCCTAACCACACCTACATAAATACGATATTTTATTTGCAGGCGGCACGCGGCGCGTAGTGCTTCTATTACCGGACGGAAGTTTCACGATGACGGAGCTAGACAAGGAACAGTACGAGTCTATCACAGAAGCGGGCAAGGCGCAAGAGTGAAGTGGTCGACTGTACTTAGCTGTGTAATGAATGACTGAATACATACATGCATAAAGGTGCGGTTACACCTGGTCGTCGACCGCATTCGTTGAAGGTCAGTGTCACTTGTCATCGAGGGAATGACGGTGGACGACCTCGGCCAACGACCAACGGAGGGCGGTGACCGTAGGTCGTCCACCGAAGCGGTCAACGATTATATGTAACTGCTCCTTTACTCTCACCTCCAGAATCCCCGAGGAGACAGACTGAATATCATTGGCATTCCGCACGGGCTCGTTCGTCGTTGAAGATGGCGCGTACAGGGTTTCATGTGGTGTTGTTGGCATATCCTAACATAAATATAGAAAGTACTTCGGACATTTATACCCTGAGCAGGAATATAATAAACCCTGTCAAGAGGGCGTCTTTGGTAGTTTTATAATCCGTGTTATGTAGTTTGCTATGATAAAAGTAGTACTATTTAAATCCGCAATATGGCAAGGATTTTTATATTCCTGGTCAGGTTTTGCCTCCTTCAAAGCCAAGTGTAGTTTTTAACTATTCAATTATTTTTCAAATATTCACCGAATATTTTAGAATATCAGTGTTAAGAATCAATATATTGGAGCGTCGATGGCTTAGTGGCTAGAACATCGGACTACCATACGGGAGGTCCTGGTTTGATTCTAGGTACGTTTACTAAGGTTTCATACATTCAGGTTTCATTTGCAGACTTCGTACATTCTGTACTAACTGTGAAGGTAAACATCGTGAGAAAAAATAGTTTTCCGAAGGCACAAGAAATGCACCAATCAGCACTGGGCCCACATGGTGGATCATGGCTCGTACCCCCTTGTGCAAGGGGAGACCTGTACCCCAACAGCGAACATTTTCGCTTTGTCGGGTAATATTTGTTGAATGTAGTAGTGTTGGAACAGGTAATTATTCCCCGAAAAAGGGAACTCGATGCCCGAACAAAATCTAAAGTTAAAACTAAATTAAACTGTCACCCTCACTCATATGCTAAATTGTGTAAGAGTTCTTATCTTATGACACCCTAGAATCGGTGCTAATATCAGGTAATATTTCAACTGTCAGGCAATGAATACCCTTGGTAGGGTAATTGTTACCTGTTTTTGAATGCTTCCTAATTTAATGCTGAAAAGATAACATTGATTCGGTTGTCTCCGGCCGGCTCCACATTCGCGCCAAGAATTCTTGCCAAGGCTCGCCGCGAATCCGCGAGAATGTGGATGCCTTCTCGGTTCTTTGCCCTAGTCGCGGGCTTTCGCGGACACCGATCGGAGAACAAAGCGCGCAGGCGCAAAAACGCCGCAATGGTGTTCACATTCCTTTTCGCGGGCGTTCTCGCCTGTTCGCACCGCGAATTCGGAGCCGGTATATAAATACGTTGATAACATTATTAGCGGAACAGACCAAAATCCCCGCCCTACAAGTGATGCCTTTTAATGAAACCTTTAAATATATTTTTTGTTACATCTGCTCAAATGGCTTGCACAGGATCGTATAGGGTGGCACAAAAGAGAGAAGGCTTATACCCTGCAGTGGGACGACATGGGCTGATGATGATGGTGATCTGCTCAATAATGGGCGTATTTTTTACAGAAAACTGCACCAAGTGCGGCTTTGCCACACTAGTGGGCTAATTGTTGATCGTCGTCGGTAGATGGCGCTATTGTTAATTAAACCAAGTATTATCAATGATTTAAAAAAACTTGAAAAACTTATAATGTTAATTGTTAAAAATCATAATTTTTGATTAAACGAAAGGTGAATATGTTTGAAAGTACAGTTTCGTAAATTTTATTAACATTTTTATTGACCGTGGAAACTTCTAAAGAACGCCCTTTTGTTTTTAATAATTCATTGACATTATGTATTGTTGTTTATATATACGAGCGTAAAAAACATTATTAATACTCCACCAGATGTTGTCGAAGAAGCACTAGCGCTGTAAACCATTTACTACCGTATGAAAAATATTGTGTCTCAGTTATATATTTTTTATTTTATTATATGTAAGATAAAGATATTATATGCAGATGTAACAAAAAATGTCGTGTCTAACTCGTGAGGAACCACTTGTCGCACTCGTCTGTCCATAACGCTTTCTAATGTTGTCTATCCCTCACTAAACTATTATTTTTTATTAGACGGACTAAACTGACGTTTCCTGTGTTGCCAGTTTTTGATGAATTTAAAATAGTGTTGTGACCAAAGATCGAGTTCAATCACTAACCAATAGTTCACCATTTTATTCTGTAATGTCGTGATTTTTTTTGTAATGTATAAAGTTAAATCGCTGAGCCTCATTTTGTTTGGGAGCGATGTCCAGCTTCTTTTCAATATATAATTTAAGGTTATCTTTTTGTCTCACTGTTTGGGTGAACTAAGGGAACTGATTCACAAGTGAACTGAACGCATCACTATTACATTAAACATGGTAACATTATTTTACAAAGCGACATTGCACCTAAACAATAAAACAGCCAGTTTAGTCTAATAAAAAATCTGCTTTAGTTAGACAATTTACTATTGTTAACTTTAGGTGGCATGATTGTACAATAATTGTTCCAATATTGTAATCTGTGTGAATGGCAGATGTAAATAGAACTGGTTGGTTATAATTATAATGTTAAATGTTTATGTTGTACAGGCAGTACATGTAAAATCTAGATTTCCTTTTTTCTGTAAGACTAAGATTTTTTCAGTATGTTTTATCTAGATTATGGCGTCGATTCCGGGTGGCCTTAATATCTAAAGTTAAGACTAATGAAACTGTCACACTTACTCATATGCAATATCGTGTAAGAGTGAGTGTGATGTTTCGTTTAGCGATGTTTTAATTTAACGAGTGATACCCCAGAATCGATGCCAATAATAATCCCACGCATAAGGAATAAGGGGAAGATGAAGGAGGATTAGTAACAAAGAACCTCTGAAATCAGGCATTTAGATAAATAATTAGTTCTAGCATTATTCAGATAGAGTCTAGAATGTTACGCTCATAATGATCGAATAGATGACTATAATCAAGAGCATCAGCAGCAGTTTACGGTTTACATAGAAATCTACTACAGAGAAATATTTTTACAGTAATAGTAATAAGGCATGGAATCCACGCCTAAACATGTTGTATTTATATCATAAATCTAAACTTTCATAGCACAATCATTGTAAATATACATACTATGACCATTATGAAATATGTCGATTAATTTTAAAAATTCTAAGAAAATATCAAAATGTTATTTAATTTATATAATGCTTCTATTCCTCACAATGTAAAGTTTGCATTATTCTAACTTATCGACATACACAAATACAATGTAAAGCAATTTAGTTCTTTATTTTATATTATACGAGTGTAATAATAATTTGAAATAAATATTTGCGATATGAATGTAAATTGTTTATTTTAACAGCTAATTGTTACAGCAGACATGTTTCATGGCAGTTTTTTGCGCTCTGAAGAGTGCGTGGGGTGCGCAGTAGCGGAAAAATATCGTGATACCAAGTTTGATAACTGGTTATCTACTAGGAAAAATATTTCTTCATAGATATCCGGGTTTTCTTTAAAGAATTGTTTTTCCCTATAGAAAACCGTGGTTTCCTACGAAAAAAGTATTCCTGACAGATAACCGGGTTATCTATAAAGAATTGTTTTTTCTTGTAGATAGCTGTTTTAATTTTTGGTCGCCATCTTGGAAACCCTCCAGCTGAGCAATTTCTACTGCATTCCCCTCAGGGGCGTTAGGTCCTATTACTGGAACGTCCAGTCGGTCTTTTCCCCCCGAATGGCCACTTTCTGACTCTGCTCATGCATAATGTCAAAGTCACTGTCATTCCGGTGACCGCTAAAACTAAATTAAACTATGACGCTCACTCACATGCTAGATTGTGTAGGCACCCCATATTTGGTACCAATCTATGAGTATAATCGCCGCACTGGCTTCGCGGGTTGGTCTGGTTTTTGGCACTTATTATTTCATTTGGTCTGGTTGTAAAATCATCAGAATGCATGGTAACCTATGGACGTGTAGAGACCGTAACACCGTTTAATCCACTTTCGTAACAGTGCGAGGCCAGGCCAACCATTAGACGATAGGTCGATGACATCCGATAACATGGCGCAGGGGAAGCCTTAAGATTCGGGTATTTTTCTCAATATTTTCAATATCGGTTCTACGAGGAAGTCACGAAAAATGCACCAAGCGGCGCGGCACGCTTGATGGTTGCGCTCTGACGACAAACTAATCACGGAACTCTATTCAGAACCGGGTCAACTTATCCCTCAGGGTTTGTATAATTACAGGTAGTGACCTGTAATTATACAAACCCTGAGGGATAAGTTGCATGGCAGCATGGCAGTGGCCATGCAGCCTCAAACATTTGGATATTACCGATAGTCCAGTGAGGGTGACTACAAGAAAGTGAGACGGTGATGCATGTCCTGCTACATTGTCCAGCAACTAGGATTCTGAGCCAAGTCAGGGATGACCACAGGCGTAAACCTTCCACCATCTGAAAGCCTACAACAGTGGTGCCGTCAGCCAAAAGCCCTTCTCCTTTACTTCAAGGAGATAGGTTGGCAGGGTTGATGGCTCGGGGAGAATTGCACAAAACTCCAGCTTCGTGGAGTCAGTGCAGGTTCTGCCACCCGACTTTAGACCGCAGACACTTTGCGCTGCGATCTAGAAGTTTAACGCGATCTGTAGGTAGACGTAAATAGGTTAATCTATGCAGTCACAATCTGTTGGCATGGAAAAACGCTCGCATCACTAATCGTGATGAAAGAAAAAATAGTCGCCCGTTCGTTCCTCCATGGTTCATAGCGGTATCATCATCAGCCTATTGATGTCCCCACTGTTGGGGCACAGGGCTCCCCTTGCACATGGGGGTAAGGGTCATGTCTACCGCGCGGGCTCGATACCAATATCTCTGGTTCATACGTGTGCGTTGCCATCGTTCGTGCATGTGCATCATTTGGTGGTACCACCCTCTTATCTAGTAGTGGTAGATCCTAAAGTGAAGGATCGCCTGGGGTGGTACCACCCTCTTATCTATTTCTGCCGTGAAGCAGAAATGCTTGCATTTCTGTGTTTCGGTTTGAAGGGTAAGAGAGCCAGCGTAATTTCCGGCACATGAGGCATTCCATCTTAGTCCTCAAGGTTAGCAGCGCATCAAAAACCCTCTAATATTAGTACAGTGAGGTGAGATGTCTATGGGCGACGGTGACCACTTACCATCACGTGGCCCGTTTGCTCGTCTGCTCTCCTTATTTAATAAAAAAAAAAAAAAAAAAAAAATGTGCGTGTATCCGATTGCATTCGTTTAAAAGTGCGTTCCAAAACCTGTGGAAATTATTCACGTTGAAAATTATACACGTTCCATTGCTTGTTTCAAATATGAGATTAATTAATTTTCAGCTGTTAACGCGGTAATGGAACATAGACAATTGTCAACATGAATTATTTCAACTAGGTATGAAACGCTCTCTCAGAATGCGTTAAACCAGATGAAATAATTAGCGTTGTGAATTGTATACGTTCCATTGCTCGTTTTGAATAAAAGTTTTATAAATTTTTATTCAAAACAAGCAGTGGAACGTGTACAGCTGCAACGTGAATAATTTCAACTGGTTTTGGAACGTACTCCTAAAAAAGTACAATTTTGTTTTGTTTTGTCTTCTGTTCTGTGCTGCTGAGGGCAGGTGGTGCAGATTAGAGTATATGGAGTATAATATGTTGGCTGCTTAGAGAAGGGTGACTGTGGCCATGTGAAAATGTTATTTGTTTGCTAAGTACCTACCTCTGTATGTTTGCGGTGTGCTAAAAAGTTTAACGCTCTTCATACACCACTATGAGATATCACTCACAGTGCAAGTGATATTTATTAGTATGAGAAGATAATCATCCACAAACCAACCAACCAATGAAAACGTTTTTGATACTATTTATTTGTTAAATTGTCCAGAATGGCAAAAGATGTTATCTGCACATTCTATTTTGAGGATTTAGTCACAAACCGCAAAAGACTGTTTGAAGAAGCAATAACATATGCTAAACATGGAAAAGTTCTTTACATACTCCATGAAGAACTAAACCAACTGCCAGAACTATCTCAAGACTTGAGTTCTGTGAGTCGTCACTACATGAAGATGATCAGTTTTCTGTATGCTAAAACTTTGGAACTATTGCTTGAGAGTGTATCAACACTGCCCGACTGGCAAAATGTACCAGCTACAATAATTTTAGATGGTCTGAGTGAATATTGCTCAAATAATAATATACAGAATGCTTGTGGTGTTGTTGCATTGCTCACTGATGCTGCTCGAAGTTGCTCAATATCACTAAATATGCCTTGTAGAGTATGTATATCAGTTACCAGAGAAGTTGTCGGTGATGAGTATTGTAATACTTTGTTAGACTTGTATGGTAGCATTGAAAGATGAAATAGTTGTGTAATAAAATGTTCTGTCATGCCTACAGTGTAGTCTTTACTTCCATTAAAAGAGACACATACAATTAAACAAGATCTTTATTTACAACAGGATAAAATAAATAATACAGGTAATAATAGGAATGAAATGAAAGGTTATTTGCCAAACATAAATGTATCACCTGATCACCTAAACTTTAACACAATATATAGTACAAAAAACACGAAAATTGAGAATAGGAATAGATAG
Organism: Hofmannophila pseudospretella; assembly: GCA_947369225.1. Lineage (NCBI taxonomy): Eukaryota > Metazoa > Arthropoda > Insecta > Lepidoptera > Oecophoridae > Hofmannophila > Hofmannophila pseudospretella. Next base: position 6,085,630 of record OX376324.1, read on the forward strand.
AATATGTAGTAGTTATGCTTCCCTTTGCCAAGTTTAAGCACTCGTCCCATCGTTTTGCCAAGAAAGCCTGAACTCCTGTCTACGTCATCATCGAGTCCACGTAAGATCTTATCTTGAAAGCGCACTTCATTTCCTATTTCCAAGGAGATGTGTTTGAGGGTGGAAATCTTTCCACTGAGCTCCTCGGCCATTCGCTCATTGTCGTGTTCAAGCGCGTCTTCTGTGGGAGCCCTTGGTAGGGGCTGGTACTGGTAGCCGTCTCGGGCTCGCCGCATGCTGCTCCGTCCCGCCGTCTTGCTGAATAAGGCTTTTCGTCGCACTCAAAATTTGCCACAGTGAGTCAATGATTGAGCAACCTAAAAAGTTACGGTACGCTTGTTTTAGTACTTGTCCTGAGTCGAGAAGGCGTTTCTCCAATCGTCGTAAATTTTTTGGTGGTTTTTTCGTTTTTGTTGATTCTTGATTCGTGTAATTCAAGCAAAATATTTAATTTCCCAAAATTCAATTCACACCAACCCGAAATCAAAATAGAAATTTAACATTTGATTGACTGACAACCGGACAAATCATCACTTTTGCGTTTTGTTATCTATTGTATTGTTCATCATAATTTATTGTAAAAATAAGGCAAATATAATCTAAAAATGATATGGGATATCATTTTCAAGATCTATAAAATTATGTCCGATTCCCGATAATAGATTGTTTCAATTTCTACGAATTAATGATCTCAGATTTGTTTAACCAATGCAATCTCGAAACGAAAGCAGTATTTTTTTTAAAATATTTTATGGCCTGGAATCAGGTTTTTTAGGCCACGTCTTGAATTTATTTTGTCAATTTATATTTGTCCAATAATTAACAGATTTTTTTAAATATTTATAGATGTGACTAGATTTTAATACTTTAATAGGAAGTAGATACGAGGAAGAGGATCAATTATACATACACTAACGTAACGTGATGACACTTCCTCACATATTCCTTTTAATAAATGAAGAAGCGGAAGAAGAGTTTATGAACTCGCTTTTTGGGAAAGTGGAAGAGGATGAAGAATCTCAAATGAGGAACTTCTGCAATATGAGGAAGAAGAAGCCTCATCAACCTAATTTTTAGGCTCAGTGCACATGTAGTGGAGGCGCAGCGACTTCACCAACAGTATAAAGCTCAACGAAATCGTAACAACTATCGGGATATCAGGGTAGCCCGTATTTTGGAGACTATTATTAGGTATCAAGACAGTCGCGCAGACTGACGCTGCGTGCGCCGCCACACTTCTAATAAATATACTGTCTTTCGCTGTTGCCGCTCAGCAATGTCAATATACAAAATAACAAAACATTTTTATTTTATAAGTATCTGACCTACTAATGCTGTTGGTCCTATTGACCTTTACAGCTTCACCGGGGTTTTGGGGGCGAGCGCTAAGTGCGCTCCAGTCTGGAAGACGACTTAAGAAGCGACTACCTAAGGGTGGGTACAGACCTCGACTTAGGATGTCGCTGGGGAGGGACGAATCGGGGAGAAGCGGCCTGAAACATGCCGATAGCGTAAGCGCCAGAAACGGGGCGGTATGACACCACTGATAGGAACAGGGCTCGTATCACCCGGATTCTCCAATCCGCCGCCACCGCCCTAGGCGAATGGTTTCGGAAGTGGAGAATCGAGGTGAACCCTGACAAAAGCGCCGCCATTCTCTTCGCTAGGGGTCGTGCCCCTGATACGACCACCCATGTTCGGAATAACATAGGGCAACTCTCACTTTTCGGCAGACCTATCCCTTGGGAGGACAAGGTCAAATATCTAGGAGTCACCCTTGATAGAGGTATGACCTTCGAGCCACACGTAAAACGCGTCCGCGACCGCGCAGCATTCATTCTCGGCCGGTTACACCCGATGCTAGGCAAGGGGAGTAAAATGTCACTTAGAAATAAGTTGACAATTTACAAAACTTGCATCCGTCCAATCCTCACGTACGCAAGCGTGACATTCGCGCACTCTTGCCACATTCGCCGCCTTCAGGTTATCCAAAATAGGTTCATGCGTAGAGCAACCGGTGCTCCATGGTACCTACGTAACGTAGACCTCCATCACCATTTGGAACTCCCCACGATCGCTCAATACATGAAGTTAGCGTCTCGACGCTTCTTAGAGCAAGCTCCCCACCACCCAAACCCTCTAGTAGTAAGCGCCGCCACTTATTCCACTAACGGTTTACCGACATTCCGTCGACGACGTCGGCCTAGACGACGCCATCACGATCTCCATCGCGGAAGCCACTCCCCCACCCGATAGTAGTTCACATACAGCACCTACATACCGCCCGCGGCGGCGCGGGCGGCGACCCGCTTCTGGCGCTTACACGCGCTATCGGCGTATTCCAGGCCGCTTCTCTCCGACCCCTCCCTCCCCAGCGACGTCCTAAGCCGAGGTCCGTACCCACCTGGGTGCCCTTAGGCAGTCGCTTCTTATAGTAGTTTTTAAGTCCTCCTCTAAGCTGGAGCGCATTTAGCGCTCGCCCCAAAAACCCCGGTGAAGCTGTAAAGGTCATTAGGACCAACAGCAATTAACAGTACGAAAAAAAAACAAAAAAAAAACGGGGCGGTATGTGAACAACTGTCGGGTGGGGGAGGACAAACATCGTTTTACAGTGACGCGGTTTGCTCCGTATGGAACACGCACTCGAAGTGCGGACCATACGCATTGCTCTGAACAGGCTTAGACCTGATTTAGGGGTAAATTGAAAACTACTTTTAAATGACATAATTTTATTTCTTGTATGTACAAATCAATGGTTATTATCAACTTATAAGTTTATAACAATTTAAATGGTCATATGCTTATAAAAAACGAAATACTACATGTATTTTGGGGAATGTATTGCACTACTTTTTAAAATACTAGTTCAAAACGATTTTTGCCATGATTCAGGCTACATACAATGGCAGATTGCTAAAATAAAATAGCTGTACAAACATCCGCCACTGTCGTATGGCACAAGTATTCTTGTGTTACGTTATCTATGTATGTCTTATATCACAAAAAAGCAAATATAAACAGATTATACCCCAAAACATACAGTATTTGCTTTAAACAAAAAAACGCTAAGTAGTCGCAAACATTAACTAACTAATTACAAATATATATTTATGTACATAGTTTCACACTAGAGTGTAATAATAATACAATACAACAAATTGATGTCAGTCAATCAGTGAATACAACAAGACAATACCCAAAAACATAGCCACATATAAACAAGATGGAACACAGTTCCATGAAAATGTCGAAATAAAAATGTTTAAATGTTTTTTAAAATGTCAAATTCAATTAGATTCACTATTAGGAATTTTATAATAAATAACATAATAGATTGATATAATTGCATTTATATATTTGTATATACATGTTTTAAAAACATTAATTGACAATTGCAGTAACTGTATGGTTTTATGTTTTACATGTATGGGCTTGGTGTAGCTTCAATTTCTGTGGTATTTTTGAGGTTCTGATAAAGGCCCAACGCACACCGGTGGAGTGGAGGCGCGGCACGGATCCCGCTGTTACGATAGCGCGGCCTACTCTCGCGCTACTTGTTATCTATATCGCGCGCCGCTTCGCACCGTCGAGCTCCGAGCCGCTTCGCTTGCTATTATCATTCCATTTTAAACCGTATTTCAGTATTGTTAAGGTTTAGTTCAATTGTTATCTAAGAATGACGCCGCACCGTCACTCCAGCGGTGTGCGTTGGGCCTAATGGTTTATATAAAATCAAGGTTATAACACAAAAATTTATGATTTTGTAACCCAAGTTATGATATAAATCATAACATAACAATCTGTTTTGCCAACTTTTCAATTATTATTATTATTAAAGAGCAAGTACCTAAATTATCGTCAAGGAAAATTTAAGTACTAGTACCGTAGTACACCTACCTCTATAATCATACTAAAGACTATTCCTGTTTATTATTCTTGCCTCTCAAATTGACAGCTTGAATGAGCATTTAAAAATACAGGAGTATTATTATTTCACTGTGAATTATTATCCCAAGGAATATTTTAGTTCGATCTATTGATTGTGGTCTTAATTTTTTTATATGGACCTCATGTATAAAATAGACAGTGATGATGATGAATGAAAGCAAGAACCTATACATTTTGTAGGTAAAGGTATGTACAAAACCTATTATAACTTTATCACAATATAGACACAACTAACGAACTATTCACAATAGATCGACGACACTCATCTAGTTATACTCATAATTGCATAGTTTATAATGTGTCAAATTTGGAAATTTCAATTTTTTTTAAAGCATTTTATAATTTTATTTTGAAATTCATTTCATGGTTATGCTAAAAATCGACCACAGCACATGTAAACTATAAGTACCATAACGTGTAATATTACTGCAATAAATCGTGCTCAGCTCATCCAGATATATTAAAGTACTGTGTGGTTCCAGCAACCTACTTGCATATATTACAAAAGAGATTCCTGTATACATATTCTAAACTAATTGCTGTGAAGTTTTACAATAGCTGGCTTTGGTCTTTGGCTGGTAAATTGGTTTCGAGGGCTTATGGCCTATGTTGAAATGAGGACCGATTTTCACTTTACATATCAGTCTTTTCAGAAAACTGGGCTATGTTTAACCACCTATAAGTAGAGTTTTGTAACTTTCAACAGCTAAACCACCTGTCTACTTACCTCTGCAACACCACTTTTATATGCGTCACTTCACTTCACTACCGTATCGCAATTCGGGGTTTTCACTCTGAACTAGTCGTCGGTTGCGCCCGCGTCCGCAACCGCGTGCGTCATATGTGCACTGGGACATGTAGGAGAAGCGCATCGCGGCGCGTGAATTCCAACGAGCACATTTCACACTTGTAGAGCCCCGTGGCGACGGGAGACGAGATCTCGGGCTTGATGTCGGGTTTGAAGTCGGGCGGCGAGGGCGGCGCCTGCGCGGGCGACGGCGACCGTAGGTTAGGGCGGATGGCGCGCAGGTCGTCCGCGGGATGGCGCGGAGGTCGCCGCGTCCTTACCTATAACAAACATTTGCATATCACAACCATTCATAAGTCATTAATATTGGAGCGTGATAGGCTCTGTCAAAAAAACAGTATTACCATTCAATTTAATTTTGTTCTGTTACGGTCTATTTTTGGTACAGTGGGCAACATAAGCTTTAGAATTGTATGTTTTCAACTGCAGGACTTATATTCTAAATAAAAGAAGAGAGCTCATAAGATCAAAGTAAATAAATATTTATAGTAAAAGGCGCGGTAAAAGGCCCAGGCCTCACCACTTGTAAAAAATGTTTTCTATAAATAATGCGATATAATATTCGGGCAGGCCGGCAATAGTCTCTAAAGCCTTATCAAACTTTCAAACTGTAACCTGTTTAGTCCTAGGCCGTGGCGCGGGTTCTTCGGTGTGTATCATGCGCGGTCTCGACGGCGGCGGGTCGGGCAATCGTCGCCGGCGCCGGCTCCTCGGCGGCGACGGCACCGGCGGCGGCGACGGCGTCGGCGGCAGCGGCGACTCTTTCAGCGGCGAGCGCGACGCCGGCGGCGGGGAAACAGACTCCAGCGTCCAATCCTGTGGCGGCGGCGACTCCGTTTTCAGTTTCCGCCGCCTCTTATACTTTCGTGGTCCTGTCTGGTAAAAGTAAAGACATTTATCATTATTAAATTCGGTACGTTATGTTTTATAGCCAGTGAAGATCAAGGTTATTAAGTAAACAAAGTTAAAACACGGCTCAGTTTTTAAGTAAAAGATTCGTCACTGTTACGTAATTGTCAGTACTTCAAAGGCCAGGAGGTAATAATTTTAATATGACTTATTTTTCATAGTAAGGGTCAAGATAGAACAATCGGAATCTTATGTAACCAAGAGTCAGAATAATAAATTAAATTTAAGAGGGCAATGACCGTTCGAGAATGAAACAATACAGGAGGATGTACGAGTAAGCAAATGATATATTATAAAACGGAGGATTACAATTCTTCGACGTTTCACCTGAGGTTGTCTCTTGAGGGCCGTGTTGGCATCACAATGTTGAATGAGGTGCTGTACCAACTCCGCGCTGGAATGAAGAGTTCGCCCGCAAACCACGCAGCAGTATGCCGGACCGCCTGTACCATTTGTTTATTACAATAAGTGTGATATTTCCAATGAATACTGTTTCTAGGATTTAAAAGTTGTAAACAATCAAAAATCTAATGTAATCAGGAACTAAATTATTTCAGGTGTTGGTACGTCTACTTCCTATTATTCAAAATGTATTTCGAAATAGATATTTTTGCTAATAGATTTCATAAAAAACATCAGAATTGTTTTACAGATTATGATGATCCACTATGGTTAAAAAATAGAGCAAAAGTAGGTCGCAATTAAGGATTAAAGCAGACGACATTGATCTTAACGACACACGCAGTTCTAAAGCCCATATAATAGAAGAAAAAAAAACAATATCATCAATAAGATGTGTTAACTAATTCTTATCTTGCTGTAAAAACACATCAGCGGTAATTTGACCGTTTGTAACCTTTTGCGCTTACCCCTTTCCTTCCTGATTCTTATCTTATGATTGGGGCCCGGGAATAACCCATCGGCACTTCGATCCTGAGGATCTTTTGTGCCTACCCCATTTTACACACTGGTCATCTCAGTGTGCACGTTCTTCACGATGTTTTCCTTCACCGTTAAAGCAGTCGGTAAATGTACGTAAGCCTTCGAAAAATACGAAAAACTCATTAGTCCATGGCACTGCACGGGTTCGAACCCGGACCTCCCGCATGGGAGTCCGGTGTCCTAGCCACTATGCCATCTATGATGTGTTTACACATACAGAATCAAAATACATATAACAATAAACAAAATTTGTGGAGAATTTTATGTATCCTCACCGTTAGCACGTCGGTCCGGCGCGGAGTGATGCGACCGCACGTGTTCGCGAAGCACTACACGTTGGTTGAACGCGCGCGGGCACACCGCACACGCGTATGGTTTTTCGCCTGAAATAAACAATATTAAGTACGTGTATAACAGGATGGCTACATAATATCTAATTTAATGGATCTATGAAAAGCTTATTTGCAACTTTCTGTCACTGCATGATGCAATATAATAACATCATTTTACATCCCAGGGTTTGGAATTTAAATGGTTTTAGTTACTAAATGGAATTCAGAATCATGATGAATCAGTGACATCAGTTTTGTTTAATTTATATTGTGTAGTTTTTTTATTACAATGAACGATTACATTGACGATATTATAGTAGCCACCGGTCTGTAGAACCGTGTTTACTGATATAATGTAAATCGTCATCATAATCTATTATAGACATATATAGGTGTTCTTCAAAAGTGGATCTAATGTGCGGCAAGCACTAAACAATATGTAAAATCTACCCGAATATCCCAAAAAACAGGCGATACATAACGTATTTGAATCTTTTAAATGCACCGTAATCTGGCGTCTAGTTAGACGTCAATTTTAAAATTGTCTGCACGTGGTTACAGGCATTTGATGTTTTATTATTGCCGTGAGTCGACTGAGCTAGTAGCCTCACGAGGCAGTTTTGTCTCCGTTTTTTTCGTCAAAAAAGAAAAAAAGTACAACTCGCGAGGTGGCTCGTTAGTCAATATGCAGTTAATGAGTAATGACGATAATCCCAGCCCAGTCTTAACACACCAGTGTGAATCCGCTCGTGCTTCCGCAGCGTGCCGCCGTCCGCGAAGGCCTTCCAACAGAACCTGCACGCGTACGGCCGCTCCCCCGTGTGGATCCGCACGTGGATTTGCTGTGAACTCCGGGACCCGAATACTTTCCCTATGGTGCGGAACATACATTCATATTAGCAACCAGTGCCCTAATTACACGAACCAACAATCCTTGTATTTACAAGCCTGAAATTACAACATTGACGCTGTTTTCTATTAATGTTGCTATTTTAAACTTGTAATTAATTACAAGGATTGTTGTTTCGTAATCGGGGTCCAAGACATAATGAAACTGTCACGTTCACTCATATGCAAGATATTATGAGCAACGAGTGACATCACATCCCCGAATTGGTTCCAATGATTAGATGTAGTGAATCCTAGTAAGTTTAGAAATGGAGTATGAAATAATAGATTAATAACTTGCTTTCAACAACATTGATAGTCTGCAATTGAGGTTGTCGAAGACACAGTCAGGTGTCAAGAATAACATCAAAAGACAAGATCTGTGTCAAAGTGACAAAATTATTATTTAAGATAATGTTAATATGATACAGAAGGGGTTTCTTTCAGTTAAAAATATATAAGTTTATAACTTACCACATTCTCTACAAGGAAATTGACGTGAACTACTTGAAGTCGATGTGTTATTCCGACCTCGTGACATTTTTTTTAACCTGAAACAATATTTTCAGTGTTATTAATGTGTCATAACTACACACAGGCGTATACATGTTATAGGTATATTATGTTCATGGGTTAAGAATTAGAATAAAATAACTGTGTTGTACAATACTACTTTGATGTGTATTTATTTATTTACCCAAAAACAAACATTATCAAACAGGATTATCAATCAATCGCTTTATATTTATATTGATATCTGTGTCATTTGTGTTACTGTTACTGACTTGATACAGAAGAAAGCCTCAAAGTTCAAAACTTGATTTTCGAGATAATGCCAAAAAATGCGTCAAATTGGTTTCCTAATGTTTCTTGAACTCTATGAAAACCTATACACTGAAATTACCCGTGTGTTTAAATGGGTAGGCCACAAAAGATCCCCAAAGATCGAAGTGCCGCTAGGATTATTCCCAATCCCCTGTCATAAGCGGCCTTCGACACATGTCGCACGTGTGCTCGGCCACGTGTCGCTGTGACAAACTAATGACGAGACCAACCTAGGCGCGGAAGGCCGGTGTCGCTCCGCGTGCAGCTCCGCGTGCGCGAGCAGCTGCAGCGCGTCCGTGTAGGTCTCCCCGCATACGTCGCACGTGTGTTCGCCCCACGTGCTGCTAGTGCTGTCGTGCCGCTTGTAGCTGCGATCAAATTACAACTTTAGTATTATATAGAGGTGCACCGGATAGGGGTTTGGCCGAATGGATGGCGCTACAGAGAGGGCTGAAATGTTAATGTTTTTACATCAGAATTTATAACTTATTTAATTTGAATATTGAAAAAACTTGAACGAAACTTTAGCAGTAAGTTTTATTATGCTTATCCAATATTGTTTACTAATAATTGTCTGCTAATATTGATTTTTAAATATGTTTCTTAATACTGTGATTTGAAAAAGTAAAGAAACGCAATGATAGATGAAAATTGCTTTCTTTTAAGTTTCTTTATTAATTCGAAAGTTAATAAGACGTTAAATAAACAAACATGTCTCATATAGATTAGTGTAACTTGATTTTTTTGTTAAAATATCGGCCGGATAGCCGGATATCTGGCGCATTTCCGAGATGGTCGCCAAATTTAGCGATGATAGCTAAACAAAATGTCTGGCTCACTCCTGCATAAAGAGTATTCATTCATTCATTCATTCATTCCTGCCTGCTCCTCTTGTGTTTCCCGAAACCTACAACCTTGGGCAAAACCTTGCAGATGCAAGGCCAGAGTGAATAGGCATTTACTAGACCCGCATGCTCCAACGTCGTCCTCATCGTCGCTTACCATAAGGCAAGATTGAGATCAAATGTGGGTTGTGGTAAATAAAAAAAGGGCCGGCGCGAGGGTAGTGTCACCTGTGCGCGGCGGCCACGTGTCTCCGCAGCAGGTCTGCCCGCTGGAAGGCCACGCCGCAGTCCTGACAGAACAGCGAGGGGCCGCGCGCCGCGTCAAGGGCGGCGCGCTCCGAGCTCGCGCTGGCGCTCCGCCCCGCATGGGACAGCGGCGAGAGACGGAAGTCCATGTCGTCACCTGCCAACAAGAATACACACATTTAATTCATCATGCTTGGGCTTGTAAAAGAGGTACGTACGATATGACGGAACATACCCGAGTTGGAGTCTTCGTTGTACTGTAGTCGGTCGGGCGCGGCTCGCGGCGGCAACAGCGGTAGGTGCGGATGTCGCGAGCTCCCGTGAGCCGCCAGCGCCTCGCGCGACCAGCACAGCTCGCCGCATTCGCTGCATTCCACCGGCGAGTCGCCGCCGTGCACCTAATGCCACAAACAATGTAGGATCTTATCTTATGATAGGGGGCCGGGAATAACCCAGCGGCTCTTCGACCCTTGAGTATCTTTTGTCTTCCCCATTTTACACACTGGTCATCTCAGTGTGCAGGTTTCTTCACGATGTTTTCCTTCACCGTTAATATTGTATTGTTTATGATGGCAAATAGCCTAGTCACGGCAACTCACCCTAGCGTGCGATTGCAGCGCCTTTTCCCTGGCGAATCCGACGCCGCAGTGTCGGCAGACGAAGGGGCGGGACGGGTCCGCGGGGGTCGGCGGCGGCGACGGCTCGGGCTCCGACGGCGGAGATGGCGGCGTCGGCGGCGGCTTGGGCGACGAGCGCGCGCGCCGCGACCACTGCTGCGTGCGCGCAGAGGTCATATTCTCCCACATGCCGTTCTGTGACGTTGTAAAATGACGTTATAAAAATGTACTTTAAGGTACTTACTTACAATCTAAAAAAATCATTTCATTTGATCTGTGACAATGTAAAACCACATTTTTAACCCCCGACCGGTTGAGGGAGGGCGTGTTATAAGTTTGACACGTTTGTCTGTATGTGGCCTCAAAACTTGACAATGGATGATCCTATTTGGACCCGTATTTTTTTTCATTTAATACAGTATTTTGTTCTTATATAGTATATAGTATTGTGTTCTTAGCTATGTCTGATAAAAATCAGTGGTTTCCAAGATCTTGGAATATCTTTGATGTCAGATGGGATCTCTGGAACAGTATTAGTTAGATGGTTCGGGTTTGAGCTCAAATGTTTAGGACCATGGAGCCCTTCCCACATCTGGAACCTCAAGGACCTGATGATGACCAGTAAAAGTTAGGGGATCTCCACAATGATAAGTCGGGGGTTTTCTTAATTTTTAATTTAGAGTTGTTTTTATTAACACCTTAACCCGAGTTTGTCCTCAATCTCGGGGTAAGTGAGGATGACACCGAAGATGGAGCACGCGGGCTTAGTAACTATATTAAAACCGTTTATTTCGTTAGCGTTAATCGGGCGTTAAGTTCGCCTTGTACACCTTGTCACTAGTAATGGAGCATATCATTATATCTTACTTAATTACAAAAATAATTTGGGGAAGAATATTGGATTACCGCACGGTGACGCCCGATTCCATAAACTACTATTGCATCTTTACTAAGATACTTATTATCAAGAAGCACTCACTTCAACTGGTTCAGGATTCTTTTTCCGCCTTCCACGCTTCTTTTTTGGTTTCAATATTTGATTGTTGTCTAACATATCTTCTGAAAAAGAACAACACAAACAAATAACATGGCATTCTCCTCTTCTCTTAATGAAATAAATAGCTTTTAAAATTGTACTGCACATTACAGTATTAGTTTTACTTTAATGGTAGAGCAGCCAGTAAATGTATGAACTTGGATTTGCAGACTCACAACGATCAATATATTTAAGATAGCCAGAATGTTACTGTAATTAAATTAATAAATAATTTATTAATGCAAACCAATTTTACATCGGCCAGGGGGCACTTCGCGGGGGGCTGTTTGAATGAAATTATATTATATAATTTTTACCTAGTTATAGTATGACATTGATTTTTTTATTTTATTTTTATATTTTTGACATCAAATTATTGACATGTATTTTCCATTTATTGTTGATAAATTTTACATGTTATAATTAAATTAGAACTTCCCAGATACTAAACTGCTTACACTATATCTTAGCAGCCAGTACTTCCCTTACAAAAACATTTCTAATTAATGTTACAAATGGTTGAATCAATGCATGAGATATCAGGATATCACACATACTTTTAAACAAAAGTAAATACACTGTTATATTATTTTTCGCATGCAAAACTAATAATAACTTCAACTTAGTATATCTACTTGATGGGCTGTTAGTTGAACTTTCGTTAATTGACTCTTAAAAAGGACTTGCCGAAATCAATGGCGTCCTGGTTGTCAGGCACGAAGGCGTGAGTCTTGAGATGGTTCATGAGATCACACTTGCGGACGTAGCGCACGCCGCAAAGGTTGCACGCGTGGGGCCGGTCGTTCTGGTGAGCCACCATGTGGTTCATCAACGCAGCCTTCTTGCGGAACCTTCGCGAGCAGAAGTCGCACGGCCATGGCCGCATCGCTGTGTATTCGTCCTGTACCGTGAAACACAATTATAATCACATCAATAATTTTTTTTCTTCGTCCCTACCCTCAGAAATGTAAACAGTGTTGGAAATTCGTCATAGTTTAGATTATTGTAAATAAATAGTTAAATGTTCAAAATCACGTTGAAAACACGATAAATAGTGAAAGTGCATGTGGAAATCTGTGTACAATTGTTGTTTACGCTATAAACCAAAAATAAACAGTGATAAAAGTGTTTCGTTTTTAAAACTGTTAACGACTTTTTCGGTGCTTCTAAAACCTGACTTCTTGCTTGTATACGCAATAATGCAGTGCTATCAGTGTGATACTGTCCAAAATGATGACAATAGCGTCATTGTGTGCGATGGTTGTAAACGGATCGTGTGTCTTAGTTGTAGCAACTTGACTAGCAGTGAGGCCCGTGTGATGGCCTTGAAGGGCAAACGAACCCTTCTCTTTCTGTGCTCTCCATGTCGTGAGGCCCTGTTTCAGGTGCCTAAACTTATTAAAGCCTACGACGGCGTGCGCGAAGAACTGGATGAAATCAAGAAGCAACTAGCAGCGCCCGCGACCCCGTCCGCTTCTGCTGCTACACCCGCTGCTGTACAGCCCCCAGTGGACACCAGCATCGTGATAGAAGAGATGGCGGAGCGCGAGCGTAGAACGCTCAATGTCATCCTGGTTGGTGTTCCAGAAACTAACTCCGATGACAGTGATGTTCGGAGGACTAATGATGAGTTTGCTGTCAAGAGGCTCTTACAAGAAGTGACATGCGAACCAGACACACCGAACCAAGTGGTCAAAGTGTTACGATTAGGCAAGAGAGATACTACCAAACCCAGGCCTATAAAAGTGGTACTTAAATCACGACAGGATGCTGTGAAGGTTCTCAAAAACAGGAGTAAAGCCAAAGAGGTAAGGGTTTATGATGACAAGACCCCAATGCAGCGAGATGAGCTCAAGGACTTAAGGCAGCGCCTTGAACTACGAGTCGAAAAAGGTGAGAGTGACCTTACCATCAAGTATATAAGGGGTGTACCGAAAATTGTCAAGCAAAAAAACTGATAAACTGCAATGACCCTTACTCCGACCTTACATTCATGTACACAAATTTATCTTCATTATCACCAAAATTTGATCTATTTCTGCTGTATGTGAACACGCATAGTCCTTCCATTATAATTATTACTGAAACATGGCTAAATAAAAATGATAGGAACAGCACATTTGCAATACCCAACTATAATCTTTTCAGACTAGACCGGAGACATCGACCTAAATCCGAGGGTGGTAAATCACGAGGTGGAGGTGTCGCTATGTATGTTAGAGACTTTGTTAACGGTATTCCCATCATTGCTAGAACTAACCGACGGTACATGAGTGACTGCACAGAGGCATTATACTTAGACATCCAGTATGACACACACCACTTCTTAGTGGTTGGGGTTTATCGTCCTGATGACAAGGAAGAAGTAACATGGAAACCTCGTGATACCAAACTTTTGGCCAATTTAGCAGACGCCGCGGAGAATAACACGATAATAATAGCCGGTGACTTTAATTACACTGATATAGTATGGCCCCTTACTATCGACCAGAGTTCCTCTGGACCTCGGGAACTTTTTAAGAACATGTTCCTAAATAGTAACCTTTATCAATTGGTCAGTCAACCAACACGTTTCCGTGACGGCCAAACTCCTTCCCTTCTCGACCTCATTATGACCAATGATGAATTCTTAATTAACAATGTGTGCTACAAATCTCCAATTGGAAAAAGTGACCATTGTGTATTGCAATTCTCCATTCAATGCCTCATTCAAAGAGTCAGAATGCAACCCAAATTCAAGCGATATTACCACTACATTGACTTTGATGAATATAATGCCGATCTAGAGAACGACCTTGGGAATATGACATCTAATACTGATATGGAATGCCTATGGGGAGAACTTAAAACTGTATTAGATGTGAACACGGACAAACATGCTCCTCTGAAAAGGATAAAAAAGAGAAGGAATAATAAACCGTGGATTAATGATGACATATTGAAACTAATTGCTGAGAAGAAATCGCTTTGGGATGTTTACATGACCACAAATAATGAAGAAGACTACAAGCTCTATAGAACAGTAAACAACCAATGTGTTGCAGAAAGTAGAAAGAACAGAAGTCGTTACGAGGCCAAAATACTAGACAGTGGTGACAAGCCCTTCTATGCCCACCTGCGTAGATGTTTGTCATCTAAAGTCAGTATCCCACCGGCCATGAGAAATCACAACGGCGATCTGGTTACAAGTCCAACAGACATAGCAGAAACCTTTGCTAAGGAGTTCCAGAAGGCTTATTCCCGTGAACCTGATCTAGTGGCATGTCCGGAGGTGAAGAAAATTGCTCGAGTAGAGGAATCACTATGTGACATTACTTTTTCATACAAAGATGTGGATAAAGTACTCAAGAACCTTGATATAGGGTCATCTCCAGGACCTGATAACATACCTGGCATAGTTCTAAAAAACTGCTCGAATACTCTAGTTCCCATCTTAACAGAGTTAATGAGGATCTCCTTCGATACTGGATGCGTCCCTCATGACTGGAAACATGCAATAGTAACACCTGTATACAAAAATGGTGACAAAACGGACCCAGCCAAGTTCAGACCTATTAGTTTGACAAGTATAATCGGTAAGGTCATGGAAAGGATTATATGCAATCAGCTCAAAAATTTCCTAAATAGAGAAAATATTATAGCGGTCCAACAGCATGGTTTTGTCGAGAGAAGGTCTACAATAACGAATTTACTAGAGTGCGTACACTCTTGGACAGGGGAGCTCGACCAGGGCAATCCTGTGGACGTCATCTACCTAGACTTCGAACGCGCATTTGATAAAGTTCCGCATCAACGTTTGCTCCTGAAGTTGGAACATTTTGGTATACGGGGTCATTTGCTGAACTGGGTGAAGGGCTATTTGTTGGGAAGAACATTCCAGGTTAGGGTTGGTACTGCACTATCCCAGAGGAAAGATGTGCTAAGCGGAGTCCCACAAGGATCAGTGCTCGCCCCAACCCTATTTGGAATTTATATTACAGACCTTATTGCTCTAATAGAGTCACAGTCATCATTCTTTGCAGATGACGGAAAACTATTCGGAAATCCATTAATACAGTCTGGGCAATTACAATTGGATTTAGACCGACTACAGGAATGGACAAAGCAGTGGATACTTAAACTGAATGCATCCAAATGTACTATCTTGCACCTGGGTAGTAATAACCAAGATTCTACCTACACTATAGAGGACACACCAATTCCCACAGTCAACTCTCAAAAGGATCTGGGTGTTATAATTACTAAAAACTTAAAGTGGGGAGATCATATCAACGGAATCGTAAAAAAGGCAAACTCGTTTATATATGTTATAAGAAGATCGTTCCAGTTTATAACAGTTGAAGTATTCTTAAAAATTTACAAAACATATATAAGACCTCTACTTGAGTACGGGTTTCAAATATGGAACCCATACTTTGCGAAGGACATAGTCCTTCTGGAGAGTGTACAAAGAAGAGCAACAAAGATTCCTTACAGCCTGAGACGAAAGTCCTACGAGGAAAGACTACACATTCTGGGATTACCAACTCTCAAAGAGCGAAGAATGAGAGGAGACTTGATTGAGACTTTTAAAATCCTCACCTTCAAGTACGACCTCCCGGACCTTCATGAACTGTTTGCAATAAAGGACACACGACCGTTACGAGGACACCATTTGAGAATTAATCGCACGAACACAAGCACTAATGTCGCTTATCATTTTCTAAGCAACAGAGTTGTCCAAATTTGGAACGCGCTCTCTGATCATGTTGTGTCTGCAACATCGGTGAACTCTTTCAAGAATCGTCTTGACAAATTTCTTAAAACGAACACAATGGCTATTTGAATTATATTATGTGGACTTGACAGTGAAAGTGAACTAAAAGAAAAACTATTTCCAACACTGTGATGTAGACATACCAGCATTAGCTGCTCGTCTATAATCTTCAATAATAATAATAATAATAATAGATTTCACCCATTTCTGCTAAAAACCAGCAATGCTGTTTTGGTTTGGAGAGTAAGAGAGCCAGCGTAATTACCGCAGTACATGCTTGCATGCATTGCATTTTACATGTTAGCAGCGCATCGAGAACCCTCTAATAACATTATAGTGAGGTGAGATGTCTATGGGTCATGGTGATCACTTGATCAGGTGGGCCGTTTGCTTGGCTTGTCTGCTCACAATAACAAAAATTTAGCTCCACTTGCGCCAATTGAGGTAATTTCTGTATGAAAAGCATATTATTATACAATTGGGAATTAATTCACGGTTAAATGTTGGAGCAAGTCCGGTTTCTGAAGGTAAACATGGTTTGCGGCCAAGACCGACCGACCGATCTGCGGTGGACGTCCTACGGTCACCGACCTCTGTTGTTTATACTTGGTCGTTGGCCGAAGTCGTCCAACATCATTCGCTAGATAACAACCTAGTGACACTTTGACGTTCACCGAATGGTCAAGACTGGTAATTCACATATAAAGGCGGTGGCCGCATGCTGTAACAGCCCAGACAGTAGGTCGAAGACCAGGTGTATCCGCACCTTGACTCTTGACACTATAAAAATGTATGACGTCGCTTCCGAGCCACGTGATGACGCACCCCCTGAAGTCTACCTTAAATGACAGAATACACACCTGGTCTGTTGGCAGGGGGACATCAATGTCATTTTCTTCTTTTAAATCCAAAACCGGATTGGCCAAATGTTCTAGAGATACTTCCACCCTAAAAGAAATAAGTTGATAAATATGTAAATTGAATCAGGCCATTATCAGTAGATCCACTTGTATAAAATAAGACACAAAATATTTGACAACTTATGAAATTCCTTAATTATTGAAAGACATCACCTGGTATCCTCATATGGAATGGGCATTGTGTTGACAGTGATTACGAAAGAAAAATATGTTGCCATGCCATGTGAAAATCTATTATATTCATGTGTTTGTTATTCACGATTATCGGTTTGGTTTACCTATACTTCTAAATTCAAGGCTCACCTCTCCTGACCTCCTGGCGTGACCCAATCATCGGTGATTACTTCTTCGGTGACACACTCCACATTGGGATCCAGTTCCGCTGTGTAGCTCACCACATCCTGAGCTAAGTACATCAAGTTCTCAGCGGCCATCTGATCTGTGTCTTCTATTATTTCTTCTGACGCCTATTCGAGATAAATAATAGTAGTATACAGAGTGATCATAGTTGAAAAGAGCACCAAAACCAAATGATTAAATTATTATTTATGAAATAGTGCAAAGTGGTGAACTTATTAATTGACTATGAACTCAATGATTAACAAGGAAAGGTCCCCAAGTGGCGATTTCCCCCACTAAATATGAATTTGAGCTGTTAAAAAAAATATAGGTCATTTAATTTTCAAATCTCTGCATATATCTTGAAACGAATCAAATCAGATGAGTCAATTCTGCAACATGCACCAAACTGATTTAACTATGTTCCATACATTCGAACTCTTTGAAGGTCGATTTCCCCCCACTAAATATGAGTTTAGGCCGATAAAAAAAGGTAGGGGTCGGTTATTTTTCAATGCTCTGCTATCTTAAAATAAATCAAATCGGAGCCGGACACTTGGGGACCTTTCTTTGT
Organism: Hofmannophila pseudospretella; assembly: GCA_947369225.1. Classification (NCBI taxonomy): domain Eukaryota; kingdom Metazoa; phylum Arthropoda; class Insecta; order Lepidoptera; family Oecophoridae; genus Hofmannophila; species Hofmannophila pseudospretella. The sequence continues at coordinate 6,103,654 of OX376324.1, forward strand.
AATTGCTATAAGTGAATGAACTATAATACACCAGCTTAGATATGGGTGTATCAGCTATTTGCCATTATCATTAATTAATAATATTTTAGAAATTATTGTTAAGTAACACATTCAGACAAACCAAACACCATGAATAAAATTAAAAAATCATAAGCTATACATGTCAACAGAATGTCTAAGGAAGTTCTCACCATATTGGAGTAAGATCCAGCTGGCTCATTTTCCTCTAGGCCACATATTTCTTCTGGAGTTGCCACTTCATGAGGATGATGCTATAAAGTTTCAATATAAAATATTTAACCAATTTAATTATATTTTGTCTCCAAGAGGTGAGAATATCTTTGCAAAGAAAGCCAGAATTTGGGGCAGAAAGGAAGTTTGTTTGAGATTTTATGAGGGAAGGGGGAATATTGAGGTTTCTTGGAGGTGAGGCGTGCTTTTTAGGAGTGGTTTTAATACATAAATCTGCTCTATTTGGTCTCTAACCTTCACCTCCACTTCATCCTCCCAATGGAGGTTGAACTCCTCCCCATCGGCGTCCATTGTCTTCTATGTTGACTTACACCCAGCCATTACTCTACATAAACAAATATAATCATTAGGTAGGTACACATAGCATTTCATTCCACTTATAAAAATAATTTAAAAAAAGTATTATTCGACCATGAAAAATATCAATTAGGTATAGATAGGGTATTATTGCAAATAAGGTCAAAATAAAATACACTGTATAAACCAGTGATAATAATGAATGAACTACCTATGTAGCTGCAAATGTTGTTTTTATATTTACAATTTTTTACTCAGTAGTAACCGAAAATATCAAAAGTATTTTTGGGTATTTCCTAATAAAAGTCTAATCAAACCTTCAAGGTAGAATTACAGTCAGTCATAATCCTGTCAACCATTTTCTTTTCTATACACCCCTATAGCATTCCTCAACCAAAACAAAACATCAACATAACCTTATTGACCACACAAATATCAAATATCTATTACTGAACAAAATTCTAACTTGTGAATTAAATTACACGTTGCTTATTCGCTGTGGACAAAGATGGTCTAATAATAAAGACGCAAACGCGAATCAAAATGGTGTCAAGATATAAAAACGCTAGGTTATCCTTGTCAAACGAAAAGGTTATATTATGATGGGAAACAACTTTGTTTCTTAAACATTTTTCACCAAAATATTGAAAGATTTGGTATTCCATTGTACAGTATCACAATGATTTCCAGGATATTCGAAGTTGCGCTATATATCTATACGTTTACATGACGCAATCACAGAACTTATCAATAGCTGGACATGGATGAAAACATAATTATAACCAAAGTCATTGCAAAAGTATTGACTGTAACAATTATATATGTACCTGAAAACTCTGGTTTCACTATTTTCAACCCGGAATTAGAGCACAGACGGGAATTATTTCAGTAATACTACGTTGTTGGGCGAATGGCTATCTTCCATTTTTTTTAGCCGTGGCTATATAACAGGGCGTCCCGATGGGAAAACCCGTATGGCTTCGATTTCGGGGCGACCGCTAAATCTAATGCCGGATGGCTGTACAACATTCACCGAGACAAGTTAGAAAGGATGGTGGCTGCCCTTCATACAGGTTGACTTCGGAAGGTGAGAGCAATCCTACTGAAAGTGCTAAACTGCGCACCCGTGTGTCCCATTGGTCTTACCCACGACATAGCAGACCTACTATAAAATATAATAGCTATCACGGAACGCCCCGTGTAATAGCCACAGCCGAATTCGATGTTCGGAACGCGTTCGTTTTATAATTTTAATGACACAAAGAAATGAACAAAAGTTCAACACAATTAAAGTATACCTTAATTTTTATATTAAACCATGACTGAGTTTCTGAACTAATCCGATGAATTGATAACTAAAGCAAAATAGTACTTGGTTGGTTGCTTTTTCAACAAGTTTTCAAATAAAACTTATAGTTAAAAATAATTAACGATAAAACGAAACGACACTCAAGTTGGCAAGTTTTGGTGTTGTTTATTTGTGGTGAAATAAATTTTGTGGATTTATTTATTTTTCTAACCGAATAGCTATTTAATTGGTTCACTCAAGTAAAAAAATATCTAGGTACCGTCGCACAATTCTACATACTACTACCTGGAAGTCATGGCTCAAGAACTAAAAGAGCTTTGCCAGTTACTGTTTCCTGATTCTTCTACAGGTACTGGTAAAAATTCCCAATTATTTTATTTACCATATATTTCCATATGGTATAAATCTTTACTTGCTTACATTTACAGTATAAAAAGAAATAGGTGTCTAACCAATAACATACCTGTTTTTGTTTATTTTAAATATAGAGAATCCTGAATACTTCGCTGATATATCTGAATATATCAAAAAATTAGGCTCACAAAATTGGGAACATATTCGCAAAGAACCAGAGAGACTGACTGAGGAAATGAAGCAGTTGACAGAACAAACACAAGATTTAGCATTTACCAACTATAAGACATTTGTAGAGACTGCTGAGATTTCTCGAACGATCATGAAGGACTTGGGCAAGTCTAAGGACTCCTTGACTATGTTTCTTGATACAACACCCGAATTTATACAGGAGTGTGAAAAGTTCTCACAGATGGCAGGCAACATTGTTAAAGAGAAAAGGTATAATTTTGTTTTAATACCTATAAATTTCTCTAGTAGTCTTATAGTGTAAACATACACTGAAAAAAAAAACCTGAAAGATTAAATGAAAAACCAGAACTTACATTTCCCAACAGATTTTGGGGAATGGCTGTTTTAAAAACTTGTATTGGCTATGCTAGTAATTTCTTTGATGTAAGCTGAAACTAAGGTTCTACAATTATTCTTCTTATCATGTGGTGGCCACAGTAGGCATATGTAAAGGTTCAAGACATATTATTATTTCTACTGTAATTTCAGCCGGTACACTTCCATACGCAACCAAAGTGACAAACTTCTGGAACTACTGGAGCTACCCTCACTGATGAGAGAAGCCCTCAATGCAGAGGACTATGAGAGTGCTTTGGACATATTCACCTTTGTCCGTAACCTATCTAAACGATATTCTGAAATACCTATTGTGCAGGTAACTAAAGTTGACTAAACAACTTTATTTCTGAATTGAATTTTTTTCATGTATCTTTTATTTCTGTATACATATCAAAATTGTTTGTTTCAGAATACAACAAACGAAATAATGACACTATGGTTTGAAACACTTTATCATCTGTTCAATCAACTTCGTTATGATTTGCCACTACCACAGTGTTTGCAGGTATAAATTATTTATTTATAATGTACAGTAAAAACTATATTATCATATCAGCATATATTTTGCCATGATGTGATTTAAAACTGTAATCTAATTTATTGTAACTTTTATTTAGGACAAAACAGCAATCTCTTTTTCAAAGCAAAAATATTATTAAAACCTTCACAAGGTTATTAAATCATAAAATATGCCTTACAGATTTTAGGCTACCTACGTAGAGCAAACACTGTATACAAATCAACTGAAGATGACCAGACTGGGCTACCATATGCTGGTGGAAACAAATCCATTGCTGCAACTACTGACGGTCTACATCTGCATTTTCTGAAAGCAAGGAATGCATGGTTTGAGAAAGTAATCGATGATGCCAGGAATACTGAGTGTATGTTGCCCAATAACATATCTATAATGTATACCTTCCACGAAAAATAGCGCTGTAGACGTCGAGTTGCGGAAACCAGTCTGTTATTTATTACATTACAAAGTATACTTTCTGGGGTAGTGCTTTCATATAAGTATGAAAAGGTTCCAGGTTTGATTCCTGATTGGAATGGCATATGTAATAAAATATGTAATAACGGGTTGGTTTCCACAATTCGACGTCTTCAGCGCCTATTTTGCGTTTGGAATGGCATATTCAAATAGCCGACATTTTTTAAGAGTTTAACTGAAGGAACCACTGCAGACGACACTCAGTACGCTGCACCTTTTTTTTCGTGAAAATAGATACAAATGTATAAAACAACGCACACGCCCACAAAAAATCCCAGAGTGACTTAGCTCATCTACGCACACAGCGGACTTTCAGTCCGCGGGCGCCTGCGAGTGATATACGCACCGCCGCGCGACCTAACGATTATACATCGTGTGCTTGTGGAAAGTCCCTTATTTTTTCCCATACTTGTACATTTGTACTCCAGGAACAAAGTCTCTCGTTTGTGTCGGCCCTTAGTCCTATAGTATACTTCATTTTACGAAGTTTCAATTGAAAATATATTGTTACAGCCTCTGAAAGACTCTTGAGAAGAATAGTAGAACTTCACAGAATACACCTATTCAATGTTCTAACTCAGCACAAGTCTATATTCTTGTCCGATGCGCAGGAGTCCAAAGTTAAAGATGATGAGTTGAGCGGAACCAGTGCTCTATCGTGTTGGTTGAAACAAAAGGTTTGTATTATTCACATCATCATTAGATTCACGTTAGCAGGAATCTAATCCACAACCCCGTAAGGCTGTCGCACAGATATCAACCTTGCACCGGATAGCCTCCGTATCGCCTCGCGGTCAACTAGGCGTCAACCCGGCGCAGGCACGTAACCGGCGCTCAGCACCTACGAGGTGTCGGCGCGGCTATGGCTGGGCGACGACTATAAAACCGATAAAACAATAGGCGGTCTGCGCGCCATCCCCGCGCCGGCGGCGAGACGTCAGCGCGGTGTCTGCGAGTTGAACACGAACTGCGAGCGGGTCATTAGCTTGTCCCGAGGCGAGGCGATGACGTTACGAAGTTGATTAGTATGTGTTGCAGTAAGGAGTTTCATACAAAGAATACTGAACGGCTCGAGGTGAGGCAACGCTGATCAGGTGCCGGGGTGATATGTGTGCGATAGCCTTTATTGTTCACAAATTCATCAGAATTCAAATAAATAATACATTAATAATTTCAGGTGGAAATATTGGCTCAAATATTGAACCAGGACTTGCTGAAAGAAGATGAATCAAGTTTCGAATCATTGCTAAACCAATGTATGTACCTTTGTCTGTCTTTCGGGAGAGTTGGCGCTGACATGAGATGCGTACTAACGCCGTTATTTCGCAATAATGTTCTGATACAATTCCACAGTGGCTTAGAAAAAGCTGACAATCATTTAGATAACCAAATGAAGATATACAAAGTGCCCACTATAAAGAATGTTCCGAGACCAGTTAATGAAGGCATGGCGTCTGGGCCCCCTGAAAGTCTATTGGATTACTATCCTCTTGCAGAATACTGCAATGGACTACTGACAGTACTAAATTCTTTGCGTGTCACTGCACCTCTAAATATTGTAAAAGAAGTGTACAGCGCGTTCAGGAAGTCTTTTGAAAAAGCTGTTCAGGTTTTGACGGCGTTTTATCACAGAGAGCAGCAAGCTTTCACTGAAGTGGAGAGGCAGAATTTTGTGGCGCTATGTGTAAGCTTTACAGAGGATTTGGTTCCGTATATTACAAAATGTCTGTCGTTATCATTCCCGTCTACACAGGTAGCAGAGTTACTGGGTGTTACATTGACTGTTCTTCAAGAGAGCAAGATTCTGTACATAGACCAAGTTGCCATTTGTGAACCTTTGAATGGTATTACTGGATTAGCTATGCATTGAAAATGTATTACTAAATGGAATTTATAAATAAATAAAATGTAAACATGTTCAGAGAAATAAAAAAAATGTTTATTCAGTTTAATCTTATAGCTCTATTATTTGAGATATTGAATTACTGGTAAGGCACAGCCTTCTTAGAACTAAAAAAATACAAATGTCGAAGCTAAACATAGGGAATGGCTTACAAATAGTTATAAATTTGTTATATGTTTAAGAAAACCTAATTTTCTTGATTCTAGACTTTCCTTCATCGTTTCTTGACACCTCGTAGAAGTGGGTGACTTTGTCGATATTACCGAGCGACTCAATGAACTCTCTGTCGTGGGTAATAATGATGAACATGAAGTTTTTTTGTTTCATTCGCTCTTGTACTATTTCGCCGAGTGCTGCACAGAGGCTCGTAACATTTTCGTGATCCAAATTGGTCGTTGGCTCATCCAAAGCCAGGATTCCAAATCTGAAAGGATTATTTTCCAATTATAATTTCAAAGGTTTACTGAAGAGATGTAAGCAGGTTACTAAAAATTGTTATTGTATTATAATATAAATATAAAATAAAGTTAGTTTAAATATCAAGTTGTTACCTGGAGCTAAATGTTTCCGCAAGAGCCAATCTGATGATAAGACAAGCTAAGACCTTTTGGCCGGCACTGCATCTTCCTCGCATATCGATTTCAACACCATTTTTGCATTGAACGACTCTGAAAATATTATTTTTGTGACAACTGTCAACTTATCTTAAAAAATCCAGAAAATTGATAAAATAATTCATACATACCTGTAATCATATTTACGACGATCAGAGTCGGCGGACATGCTCCCCTCAGTCTTTATTTCAATGTAATCAATATCATTGCCCCTGTATATTTTTCTCCACATCTCTCTGAAAGACAATTGAATCCAATTACATAAGACAAGTGAATTAATGTGTTTCTAGAAGGACGAGTGGATGGACGCGTTTATTTTATTGACTGTGGATGCAAGTTGAAATGGTCCCACCATAGTATGCTGTGGCTTTCAATTCAACTTATTTAACATGCTAACAAAGATGTTTAGATTTGATTTTCTTTTCTGGTAATTTCCAACAAGATCCTGAGATCGTATCGTCGACCTTTCCCTAGCTACACGAACTCACCTGATAATAAGATTGATGTGCTCCATCTTCTCACTATGGAATTCCATGAGGCATTTCTCCAACGCCACTGCATAGTCCTTGATGTCCTTATCAATGGCCTTTGTCACATGTAATTCGTAGAACTTCTCCCGGAATTTCTTCTCTATATCTTTGTTCTGTGCTTTCTTGAGTTCCTGCTTGACTTGGTTCAAAGAAGCCTGCAAATGGAATGTTTGTTAGTTCATTTACAGACGTCTGTAGATAAAGACGATACAAGATGTGGCAAAAATACTAAAGGAAGTAGCAGATTACCAGTTGAGATAGCGCCTGGAGTTATCCTATTTGTAGAAATCTCAGTATTGATCAGTTACTTTTTGAGAGACTATTTCACACGAAAGGGAGGTACTGCTCGACATAAGGACATAAATAGGCTATAAAAAAGAATATAAAAGACATACCGTTAACTGTTTCAACTCTCCTTCTGTTTGTGCTTTCTCCCGGAACAACTTTGTTTGTTGCGTAATCAACGATTCCTTTTCTGACAGCATATCCATGTTAACTCCGCTCAGTTTCTCGGTAATGTCGGCTTCGTCTTTCATACAGTTTTCTATCTCTGTCTGCGCTTTTCGGAGTTTCAAGTTGTCTTCTAAATCGCGTTTGTATATCTGTAACAAGGATAATGGAAAACTAGCAATAATTTGCACAATACTAACATTCTTACAAACCACTCCTTAAGTGGACACGAATTAGGACAAAAACAGACAAGGGAAAAATGTATGCATTAGATCGGCGGTCTCTCGCGGACACTTAAACGCGGAGCGGACTGAATATCCGCCGTGCACGTTGATGCGCATAGACACGTTTGTTCTATTTTTTCAGCGGTCTCCTACGAATTTTTTGTTCGGTTCAGTCCGCAAAGTCCGTGGTCGTTCGGGGGACTTTTGTACTCTGTGTGCGTAGAGTTCAGTTCTACGTTGCCTATTTTTACGGACAAAAAGTGCAAAGTACAGTCCAACGTCTGTGATTGCTCTTAAACTTAGGACACTGCAGAGAACGCGGACAAGAAGCGGAAACCACATAAATCTAGATCTATGGGGTCGATCAGCTTCCGGTTTGCGTTAACGTAAACAATGGCACCGATTCTGGGGTGTCAATCGCTAAATTAAAACACTACTTAAATAAACGTCACCTTCACCCTTACACAATATAGCATGTGAGTGAAGGTGACGGTTTCATTTTATTTTAACGACTGACTGACGAAATGACTGGGAAGAGATAATGATCTTTGGAGAAGAGAGCATGATTTTTGACATTTAATTAAATAGTTACCTCCTGTTTAGCGAGCTCATCCTTTAAAGTATCAATCCTCTTCGTGAGAGCGTCCCTGTCGATCATGATCTGCTTCTGTTTCTCCATCAATTTCTCATTGGCCTCCTTTATCTTGTCCATTTCGCGCTGGATATTCCTCTCCTTGTGTTGTTTGATCTCAGTGTTGATAGACTTGACGTTGTCGAATGAGTTCACTATGTTTTGTATGTATGAGTTTTTCAGCTCTATGGAGCTCCTGTAAAATATCGCTGGTATGTAAATAATCGAAGATTTTGAAATTCACGGGCGCTACTACTCCGATTTCTGTGTAAATAAAGATAAAGGTCTAAATATAAATTACTCGGTCCACAGTCCCCCAAGGATCTCAGAAGTGGCTCATGTAGCGATACCCTGGCGGGGACAAGTGGACCACTCGGATCTTTATTGTATTCTAAAAATAAACAAGACAGACAGATGAACCACCTGATGGTTAATGGTCACCGTCGTCTAGAGACACATGCAACACCGTTGTTTGCTTGCTCTATTGGGACAGATAACAAACCTGTTCTTATTGACAATGTACGAACCTGTTTTTGTTGACAATGTTGGACTTTTTTATCTCTTTCTCTTTAAGCGTGACATCTAGTACCGGTACAACTCCTGCAACTCTTGGAGCTCCTGTTCGTATTTCTCCCGTTTCTCCGCTAAAGTGACAGCTATTAAACCTGTTCTTATTGATAATGTACAAACCTGTTTTTGTTGATAATGTTGGACTTATCGTTCTCTTTCTCCTTAAGCGTGGCTTCCAGCGCCGGCACGCCGTCCTGCATCTCTTGGAGCTCCTGCACGTATTTCTCCCGGTTCTCCTCTATTTGCTTCTTGTTCTCTTGCAGATTCACGATCTCTTGGACCTGCAGATCGAATATTTAGAAAGGCGGCTTGACTTCGTGTAAGTCACAGAATAGCTACTATACCTAGGTTTTCATACATATAATACTGAATAGTAGAATTATATCGTTGTTGATTTTGCAATATCGCATATGCAAGGAGAGATAAATTATACGAGGATGAAAAACATTATCATTTTGTTAATCGTCAATCCATATTTGTATGAAATTTGGACATAATCATGGATTTCAAGTGTTTTACACGTGTTTTATCGAATTGAATGATGATTATCACAAAATAGAGACCGACATTTTGGACACATTGGCATTAATAAAACACTTTATTATTTTTGATATACGACAAATGGAAGTACCAACGACGAAATACGATAAGAGCATACCTTTTTCTGAATATTGAGAAGCTCCTCCTTAATTTTGTTCTTCTTGTCGGACATCTGGCGCATCTTCTTGGCGTGAGCGTTCAGTTTGGCCTGCGCGGCTTTCACGCGGGTTTTCAGAGTGCTTATCTTCTGTTTGAGGTCCGTACGTTTTGACGTCGCCTCGTCCAAGGTCATGTCTGATTCAAAACCCTCGCACTGAGATTTTATTGACTCGAACTGCGGAAATAGGTTAAAAGAATAAGAAAAGAAAAAGTAACTTAATAACTTGTGTGAATAATAAGATTTGACGGCATTCTGCCGTAGTTGGTAGCTTTTTGTGCAAGGTTTCGATTTCTTGTCTGCCAAGGGCTTATTCATATCATATGGTGGAGATCCACACCAAAAAGATACATTTGCAGTTTAGGTAGAAAATGTACCTGAGTATGAATATCGGTCGCCAAGGATAAAACTAATCTTTAATACACACTAAACATCATGGATACAAAGTTATAAGCACGTCAAAACCACGTTTTGCACTAAAACATAACGTTTAATTCACTTGTGGGATTTATAATGTTTGCTATTTAAAAAAGAATCGGAAGCAAATGTTACCTTTAGGTGTGGACATTATGTGTCTCGACTCGACTGGTCGATCTCAGCCACTCTCAAGTGATTCTGTCATTTGTTTAGGTGTTTGTGTTCTCTGGATCCACGATAAAAGGAATCCTAATCTGTCTGTTGGTATTGTGACTGCAAGACAAATAAGACTATACTCACATCTCTGGTGGCAGTCTTAATCTCCTGCAGGAATCGGTCGAGCAGCGGCATGTCTCCGTGGATCTGCTTGGCGGTCGCCAGCTTTTGTTCGGGATCCACTAGTTCAGTCTGTATCTTCTCTACAGTCTCCTTTATTGTAGTTATTTTCTGTACAAAAAGTAAAAAAAAATATATTAAAATAACATAAATAAAATAAATAAATATATTGTATATGAAAATTGTTCTACTAATTTCAGATTTTTTTTACACGAATAAAGGCTAGTGCTTATAGCGCTTTGCCAGACCTCGGTGGGCCTTAGGGTCCGGACTCCGGTTACAGCCTCGGTTCAGTTGCAACCAAATACGCTCTGCCCTCCCCCCACTTGAAATCAGCGCTTTGTGATTAGATGGCGCGAACCGAACCGGAATGGAACTCGTGTAGTTCTAGGCGAAGTAAGCGTTTTTCGTCACATAGATAATTGTACAATAACTCTGGAATATAGGTTCACGGACGAGGGACTTTTGTCCGCGGCGTACAAAATGAATACGTACGCGGGAGAACACTGCGTGACGAACTTGTCACGGGTTCAACCCACAAGACGTACATTAATCTGATCGGCGATACGTATCACTCGCGGGTGCTCAACGCGTTAATGCTACTATTTTAGTTAGTTCTATTTTTCAGGGGACTCCCACGAACTTTTGTTTGGTTCCGTCCGCGAGTGTTGTCCGGGGACTTTTTATAAAAAAGTCCCCGGACGCAGTACTTTTTATACGCTGTGAACGTTGTCAGTAAAAATATGTGCCGCGTATTGTCCGTCGTCTGTGTTGGCCCATATTCTTAAAGACTCTACTATAACTACAATAGGACAAGGCAAATATAGTGTTACTTACGGTATCCACATCGCTAAGCCTCGTCTCCAGCTGCGGTATGTCCTTCTCCTTCAGTATTGTGATCTTCTCACTGAGAGATTTCATACTGAGCAGCTCGTCTTTTTCGGCCGAGGTCCTCTGCAGCTCTTCGGTTACAGACTCCAGTTTTGCTGGGACGTTCATCACTTGAGTTGTCAGTTGAGATATTAGATCTGTCACCTGGGAAAGAAAATAATAATATGGATATTAGTGTTTATTTAAAAATAAAGTTCTTAAAAGCATGTTTATAATACTAATTCACACTTTTTTGTAAGGGTCACACAACTATAAACAGGAACTATAACAGTGAGGATACAAAAAAAATGAATGGTAACACTGGAAATGGCACAAAAAAGGATCCTTTTGGTCCTGCTAATGCGTATGTAAAAACATATGTTTATCATTAAATAAAACAAAGAGTAAATACCTCGTTTTCAGCCTCGAACCCACGATTACACAGCGGGCAGCAGTTGTTGTCTTTGAGTTGCGTTTTGTATTTGGCAATAACGAACAACGACGATTGGAGTACGTTTTGTTCATCCTGTAAACAAATTAGTAATTTTAATGTTGTTCACAATAAATTACATATTTTCAGAACACAGTAAATATGTATAATATGACATTCCTTATGAAGATCACAAAAGATTATCAAGGGATACGGAAAAGTATTGATCCTAGGGTAAATTTCAGCCTTTTTTAATTCTTGACCAGTATCTCTACAGCCAAGATGATCAATCCGTTTAGAGTACCTAATTGTTGAGTTGTTAAAAGTTGTTGAAAAATGTTGAAAATTTGAGCGTTCTAAACTAACTCAGGATCAGGAAAAAATTAAGTGAATCTAATACATACATAGAACAGAGAAACTACCTTCAATCACAGGTAGCTCCCACTTTTCGTCATAAGATTTGGTGGACAAACGTGATAGGTGGCGAACTCACCACTGTCTACTAGGTGTAAAATAGTCTCCACTAAAACCCTTAGTCGCCTCGTACGACACCTACGGGAAGAGTTGGGGTGGTGCTATTCTTGAGGCCGGCACCACAGCACAAAATCTCAATAATGGTATCTAATTTCTTAAATTTAGATTTATGTTATGTAAACTTGGTGAAATTGTAGTACCTGTAGTTTTTCCAGCGATGCGGTGACCTTGGACAAGGTAGATTCATAGGACTGAGCGCCGCAAGCCTTGTACATCTTATCCTCCGCTTTCGTAAGCTCAGCGCGTCTGTCGTTGAGCATTTCACGGACGTGTTTGCGCTCAGTTTCCAGCTTCGTGATCTGTGGCAGAAAAGTAAGTAACAATTAGCATTATTCTCCTCTAGAGATAGAAGACTGGACATGAGTGAAAAAAAAAAACAGTTTCAAAGTAGGTATGTTTCTGAAGGTTGGACAAGAAAAGTCCAAGACCGTAAAGAAGTAGTGAGTGGAGTGGTGGAGAGTCAGTTTCTACTCAGGGAAGTAGTAACGCGTGGTGGATCTACCCTAAATCCATCCCACTTTGTTGAAGTCGTATGCCTGTGTTTGGGTGGTTGCAGTTATGGTGAATTCGGACGCCATTGTGCCGTCATTTGGGCATCGTGCCTATTCCGCTGGGCCTCTAAAGCCCGGTGCGCTGATTCCTGGCTCTTGATTCATAAAGGTTGGGCTGCGTTTACAACGCACTGACTAAATTTCGTAATACATACAGCAGTAGGTGGGATTGATTACACTGATACTTACTTCTTTATCATGAGCTTTCAATTTCTTCTTCATAGCGTCAACTTCACTTTTGATCTTCACTTCGAACTTATTCACTGTCATTGCGTAGTCGGCTTCTGGCATCTCACCAAATATGTCAGTCAAAGCAGTCTTATGTTTGTTCTTGAGTACAGTGAAGGATTTTTCTTTCTGCTTCAAATTGTCCTCAGTCATGTCCCGTTCCTTCATTTTGGCACTTTGCTTTTGCAGTTTTGTTATCTGTGAGAGAATTTATTTTATGAACAATGGTGGATGATTGTGGCAGTTTACAGGTTTTGGTGCAAGATTTTGCAGATCAAATCCATCTTCGGAGTATCTTGGTGGACAACTCCTGGCATTAGCTTTTAGTGACTTAATAGCTTGGAGTGATGGATGATAATATAATATTCAAAACATTACAATATGATCAGTTTTCATTAAAAAAGTTGTCAGTCATTAAATTCCAATATTAAATACCACAATCTTATGATCGCATTAGGAAATATCAATAATTATATATTTTTTGCAGTAGATTCTATTACCTTTTCTCCGATCTCATCAAGTTCCTGCTCATGTTGCTCCATCATCTTCTCATCATCGTTGATCTCCTGTTGGCATTCCTCAGTGTTCAACTCGCTTTCAGCCTGTTGGTATTCCCTGTAAAAAAATGTTATTTGAACCTAGTACTTAGATGCATTTTCTTTTGTGCTTCTCTATCATTTATATGTCTGTGTTTGTCGGTTTTTTCGAAAAACTTACGTACATTTACTGACTGCTCTGACGGTGAAGGAAAACATCGTGAGATAACCAGTGTGTGAAATGGGGAAGGCAATGGCAAATCACCCAAGTAAATTTGGTAAGAGAGTCGTTATATGTGATTAATTCCTTAGATTAGAATGATCGCGACACTCAGAAATGAAGAATACAATGTAGAAGAATCATTTATGTTGCAATAATGTTGCAGATGCCATCTACCATCCTAATGAATTCCCATTGTTTTCTTTGCATATTTATTGCAAGCATACCTGGTTTAAACGTCATAATTTGGCTCTTAAAACTTACGTAAAAAATGGATAGGTGTAGTTTTTATGGATCTGTAAGAAAAGATCAATCACTTACTCTTCAGCTGCATTCAGTCTCTGTTCCATGACTTCTAATCGCTGTTTCGCTTCATTGGCGTCAGTTATTTGCTTTTCCAGTTTGTTGATGTCCTTCCTGGCTGTTGCTATTTCCATTTCTTTATTCGATATCTTTTGTTTGTGGCGAGACTGAAATAATAGATTTTATTTAGGAATCTTAATTCGTGTGTGTGAAGCTGTACAGCCGGACAGACTGTAATATAATGACCGACTACCGAGACGCATTTCCACATAACTGGCCATGGTTCAGCAGTGGGATTGCACAGGTAATTAATAATAATCCACTTTGGTGGATGCTAAGAGTAATAACCGGTGCACCATGGTATGTTTCCAATGAGACTCTACATAATAATCTGAACATAAAGACAGTCAAATCGGAAATTCAAAATGTTGTTTCCAAATACAGGGAGAAGTCAGTTCACCACCCAAATGCATTGGCAACTACACTGATGGAGCAAAGACAGGGCAGACGCAGGCTGAAGCGTAGGGTGCCTCAAGACCTATAAAAGTGGCTGCATCAATGGATGCAGTCACTCTATGACTTTAAGAAGGAGATAAATTCATCGCTCAATGTTCCAACTAGGGACAGATAAGGTGACAAGAGTCAAGAAAAAAAAGTGGATTTAGGCCTCCGCTACAAAGAGATGCCATTGATTTCTTTCCAGCAAGTTGCTGAATGGGCGCTCGCGCCGGTTATTCTCCAGCAATACCTGGAATGTACTAAACGACGTCTGTTGGGCAGCCCCAAGTAAACTTCCCACGCAACTTGTTTAATTTATTAATAACTAGCTGTAGCTCACAACTTAATTCACGTTCCATACTAATTTAACCTTTACCATTTATAAATAGAATATTTGAAACCAAAGGCCTAGATGTCAATTTGCTTTACTTAAATATATCCGTGAAAATTCCATCCAAATCCGACCAGTAGTTTTTTACGTGATGTGTGTTTAAACAGACAAACAAAAAATTTCCTTTACGATTTTATTAAATGTATAGATAATAATTAATAATGTAGACTTACAAGTGCATCACGGCTTTCATCGACAGCCAACTGGTATTTTTTCTCCTCTGTATCAGCGGCATTCTTCATTTCTTTGAGGTCTTGTCGCAAGCTTTTCACTTTATCTGTCAAATCCGAGATTCCCTTCTCGGCATCCTCATTAGTCTCAATGGTTTCCTGTGTCTCAATGCCTGCATCATAACAGAACTTTTTAAAGTTTGTGAAATAATTTGTTAACAAAAATCAAGAACAACAAAATATGTATGTCTTTTTTCCATCTTTTTTTCGTCAAAAAAGGAAAGACAGATCAATTTATCTGTTGAAGTCAAAATGGACTCCTGTTTCTAAATGTTACATAAACTCTTAGATCTTTATGATATGTTATACATATGTAATTTTTTTATTTCGCTCATTCTTGTTTATAAAATAAGTATAACATATAAAATATATTATAGATTGGTATTTCACTTACCAGCCATTTTAGCAGTTTCAACAATTACTTTGTTCCTCTTATCAATCCTCTCCTGGTTCTGACTCTCCAAGAATATCAGTTTGTTGTACTTCATCTCATTGGAGGTCTTCTCATTCGCAATCTTCTCTTCATCCTTGTTGAACGACATATTCTTCTTGTAGGATTCATCAAGTTCCTTCTGTTTAGCTTTTCCAGTGGTACCATAGTTACCTAAAATTGTAATTAAAGGATAGAATTTACACAAAATTGATGGATTACTTCGAATGATGATGTACTGAAAATAATTATTTTTTGGATCTAAACCTGATATCAAGAATATTTCCTGTGCAACCATGAATAAATAACTTACTTATATTTTCTTGCAGTTCCGGAGTTGTTCCCTCGAAGATAGTCTTGATGTTTTTCTTTAATTCCTCTTCCAGTGTTTTGTTGTGCTCCAATCTAAAGTTAAATGTTACAATAAATAATATCAGATTTATAAAAATAATATATTATTATGTACAGTAATGGATCAGTCTGACAGAACCTTAGGCACAATTGCATGAAGCTCCTTTAAAATTCTGTTTACCTTAAGTTTAAAGACAGCCATCTCTTTCTAGAAATATATGACATAGAAAGGGACAGTCAGTTTTAATAAAAGTTGGCTAGCCAGGACACTTCATGCAACTGATGCTCAGGACAGAGAGCTCCAACACATACTTTGTTTTTATCTTTTCCCGCTTGGACTCCCACTGGATAAGATTCTTCTGCAAAGTCTCAATCGCTGAAAGTTTTTCGCTTGTTGGCTTCAGCTCCTGTGCCAGCTCCCCAACCTTGAGCTCAGCCTGCGATATCTTTTCCTCTGTGTTGACAGCCTGTAGTTTCTTCTTATCTAACTCTTGCTTTTTCTCAGTGAGATGGGATACTTCCAGTTCTAGGTTTGAATTTAAATACATTAGAGTATTTTCTCAGTCAGATAGGATACTTAAAGTTCTAGGTTTGAATTGTGCTCTCAAAAGACTATCTCAGTGTAAGAGGTATACTTAATTCCAACCAAAGATTTTGAAATTCACCCTATATAGAATGCTGGCTAGAAGAGACAGTTTCTATGAGAACCGCGTCCGCGGATTGACACATGCGCTGTAGTGTTTGTCATGCAATGTCACACGAAAATAGAGATAGGATAATTTCGACATTGTTTATCGATTTTATCGTAATGAACAATAATAATATAGCTATAATTGATTCACTTGACCAAATATGGAGTGTTTTTTGTGTAAGTACATTGTGTGTGATATGTATTTGAAAGTAGTTGGTTATAGTATAGGTTATAGCACTCAAAATACTTAGAATTTGAATGTTTAAACATGGAGTTGTTTGAAGAAGATACACCGTCAGAGCAATCGATAAATGTACATAAGTATTTCGAAAAAACCGAAAAACTCATTGTTACATGACATTGCATGGTTTCGAACCCGGACCTCCCCTTCTGCATGGGAGTCTGACGTCCTATCCACGACGCCACCGACGCTCTTCACATATGAAAAAAATGGTTCCATTTAATTCTGTAATATTCCTGGTCAGGGTGTAAGTATCGTTCAGGAGTTAATTCTTTGGAAATTTCTAACCAGCAACACCTGATAACGTCGATACTTGGTATGAAATATGTAACTTAAGGTTTCCATTTCTTTATATTAAAATAATATAAGTGTAAGTACGGGTCACATTTTCTCTAGTTTCTAACTGTAAATTGCAGATATGTTATATTAATGTCCTGTGTAATAAATTTAAATAAACGGCATCATTGATAAATGAAATTGATATTCGTTACTCATACCTTTAACAGTATCTTATACTTTGTTTCTACAAACTTACAAGCATTTAAGTCACATAAAGTTAGTATTAGTAATATAGTATTCCTTTCATGCATACAAGGCAGTGTAAGTGTATCGATAAAACTAATGTCCCATTTTTACAGAACATTTGTATGGGATTTTTAAGTTATTATTATTATTATTGGATTAGCAGGCAGGCTGCTAATGCTGGTAAGCCTGTTTCTTCACATTTTTAATGTAATTGAATTAATTAAAATATTATCAAAAACTATTTACGCGTCCTGAGAAACAGTCCCGTTAGTTCGATTTATAAATCAATTGCTATTTTTAGACTTAATAATAGCACCATTCCATGTTTATATTGCATAAAATAATTAAATATGGGTGCCATATGCCAGCCATTTGACAATTATCTATAATTGAAATGCTCATATGTACTAGAAACAGTTGACCTATGGGTCAACACGGTGGCTCACTGTCAATGCTCACGTCATTGTTCTAGAGCAGAGGGCGCTACTAGTCCGATTTCTGTGCTTCCAACAGATCATATACTTATTTTTTCTAATTAAGCTCTTGTACTTTAAATTAAACAATAATAAACTCAGAACCGTTAACAATCACAAAATTGTTATGCAACAAATTGTTTCTACTTTAAACATATTTTCAATAAATACAACTTTTAATTCAATTCAGGGGTAAAAAATTAACATACAAAATATATGCATTGCATAGGTAGGTATTTACAGAAAATGTAAACCATATAATATAAATATTTATCTTATGAAAATGATTTCATTGAAAATAAGGCACTGCCACAGATATTTTACAAGTCACCATTTACTACCCAGACTTACCAAGCAGCTTCAGATTTTGAATGTAGTCCTTCCTCAATTTCCGAAGGCGGTCAAAGCAGTCACTGTATTTGTCAGCATCAAAGATCTCATCGAAACGCTCCTTTACCTTCTTCCCTTCATCTAGAGGCCATGCTGAGTCCTCTTGGTGGCAAAATATGACAGAGTTCAGGATAGCTTTTGAAACACCTGAAAACAACACATGTGGGATATTAGTTAATATTAAATATGTAAATATTACTTGAAATATTTTGGAGATAAAGCTGGATGTTATAATAGTGTGAAATGAATTAAATAAAAATACCCAGTTCTTCATGCATCATAAAATCCAAATCAGCACATCTCGACGATATATCCTTTGTTACTCCACTTTCATCAATCACGGACACAAATGAATCCAAAGTCTGAAACTTTGTCTTCTTCTTCGCCAAAGCAGTCACTTTCATTGATCTTGACACTTCCAGTTGTTTATCTTTCGCGTTGACAATCTGCAATAGTACAATGGATGTCAGTATTCTCATCTCATGCAATGTTGCTGTAAACACAGAGCATACTTAGTAGGTAGGTACTACAAAATGTTTTACCTTGAGCTTCACTTGCGCCAATACTTCAGTAGATCTGTTCACCTTTGCATCATGAACAAAACATTCATTCCGGCTTCCCGGCGGCATCTGCCCCGTGATGGCATAGCGAACGCATTCGATGATTGTAGTCTTACCACATCCATTTTGCCCCAGGATTAGAGTTAGGGGTTTTTCGAAAGTTATGCGCTGTTCGTCATTTTCTTCTGGACCGAAACTACGTATGCCCCTCACGGCTAATGATTTCAAACCAGCCATGACGAATATATCACAGTTTTAGGAAGATTTGTAGTTATTTCGCGCCACTGAAACGAAGGAAGCCACACCGCACCGGCATCAATGCAGTGCAGCGGCAGCGGCCAAACAAGTGTGACCAATATAAATTAATGAAAACTGCTTAAAAATATTTAGAAATTCGGCGCTTTTACCAAACTCTGTACTCTTTAGCACACTTGTAACTACAACACAAGTCAAGCACCAATAGTTTTATTGGAACTTTAACAAAATTATACGGTATAAATCATTATTTTAAATTTTTATTATCAAAGGTTTTTTGTAAGATAGTGATAACTTTCAATGCAGTTCAAGTCCTTTACATATGGCAACACTTGCCTTTTGGTAATCGATAGCTCAAAAGGGCTAGAATCCAGAGCCGTAAAACTAATATAATTTATTTTAAAAAAGTAAAAAATAATCGATAAGCAGAGTTTCCAGCAGAAAAATTATTAAGAAAATCGTTTCATAAATTAAACGCGTCGATTCCGAGATAGTCACCAAAACTAAAGGGGTTTGCCCTTGGGAAGGGGCCCTTGAAAGAAAAGAAAATTGAAACGTCAAAACAACAACAAAAGCTAATAAGCTTCGCTATATCTATTCTATGGAATAGATATTACATGTCAGTGATAGCGAGGCTTATTGGCTATTATTATCGATATACAGCGGGGCAACGCCGCCAGCCTCCTAGGGACACTCCCTGCAGGGAGCGGCCCAACAAGAAACCTGTGCATAAAGCACATTTTTTCCAGTTTTGTTTATTGTTTGTGAACTTTTCGGATTAAAAACGCAAATATACACCAATTTTCCGGCGCGGTGTTTGCCATGAGTAATACTGTATCAAACTGAGGACACAATTGATATATTCATTCTTAAAATAGAATCCTTTTTAAGGTATAAGTATTACTTTATTCAACTGAAGTATAAAAAAATAATTTCTCCTGACAGTTTTATGGCAGTTTTCCGCCATGGAAATTTTTTGCAGGATTACTATTTCAAAGTTGGTCACACTGTTTGTCCGTTTGACTTGACTGACATAGAGTTTGAGAGTTGACGACATATACTCTAATCTGTGGAGTTGACTTGTGTTGTGGTTGTGATGTGATGTGTGTCTGTGACGCTTGTTTCTTGGCGATTTCTCGGTTTGGATAAATTTTTATTTGGTTTATTTCTTCGCGTTGTGTAATTATTTCGAAATATCTTCAAATTTCCTAAAAGATGCTGCTTGCCGTCAATGTGTTTTAAAGCTAAAGTGGTTCGTTTTACACAAAGGAGCCACTAACCAACATCGCTCTATTCGCTAATTTTAGGTTCAATTGTTGTGGACTCTGGTTGCTGCATCCAACTTGGGATGGACAAAAATTTAATTCCTTATACTCATTGATATTAGTATTCATGTAGTTAATTGTGGTTTCTCTTTAAAAAATAACTTTCGTGCAGTGTTTGTTGATCCATTATCTCAATAGGTAGGTAAATTCTTTGGACCTACATGTGAGTATAGACGTTTCTTATCATTCTGCTAACGATATTCTGAAGTGACCTATATTCTGTACATAAATAAACATGATCACATCAACCTAGTATTTTAGTGTTTGTGAATATTGAAAAAGACAGGAGTTAAGTATATGAAAAAGGTATACTAAAGTGAGTCATGCTAGGTATAAGTAATATGAAGGCTTAGCTAATTTGTTACGAAGGTCAAATAATTGTTTTTTGAAATTATTTAATAACATTTGAATTGAACCTCCATGATTTACACTGTACCTACCTTACTTACATATTAACTTGAAGGATGGAGTCTAGAGATACTCCTTTCCCAATTTCCTCCTCATTTGAGGTGTTTCTGAACTCTAGGATGGTTCTACTAAAATGGTTTTACATAGATATGTGGACCTGAGAACCCCTTAAGCCAATTTTCAACTGATTTTAATATAAAATTGTCTTCTTTTTAGGAAAGTAAACATTACATAAAATGGCATCAACAACCATGATCGAGACTGTCACCATTACACGGCCGTTGAAGGTTAGTTGGTATTTTTTGTTTGTAGCATAGCAAAGCAAAGTTACCTAAAGAAATCTATTTTGTCAGTATATGCAAAATTGAACAAAAAATGCATTGTGTTATGGTAGAATTTACAATAAATAATTTTGTAAAATATTGGTAATAAAGAACAGCATGTGTTTTGTGATCAACTTTATGTGCTGCAAAATAGATTCAGCTTTCGGACCCTGCTTTGTATATCCTAATCATGCATTAGAATAGATAACGGCTCAAATACTAAGGCATGAGACTACCTACAGGACATGATACATCATTGGATCAAATTAACATCTGTACCCTTGAGATGTTTCAGTCATGATTCAGTGATGATTCAGTCTTAGCTCAACCTTTTAGCTTAGTTGGAGTGTAAAGATGATTGGTAATATTTTATTTAGCAAGCATTATGCAATGTTAGGTTTTCATAAATATTATAAGTTAGAAAAAGGTTGAAAATGTTTTTTCCTGTGACTCAATCCATAGTAATCAAGGTTCAAATACAGCTTGCCAAAAAAACACCTTTGTCTTTTTAATTTGTTAATTAAGTAAGATTAGCAGTAAGCAAAACATTAGCAAAGTTTAAAAAAAATATATGCCTATAGATAAATAGATGCCTATAATATAAGTACTGGCCCTCCTAACTCTCTCTCTGCGTAACCTACACCACCTACACTTAAAGATATGAATTATACTTACCTAAACATAGAACGGAATAGAAATATGTACTAACGTCTACATAATATAAGTACTGGCCCTCCTAACTCTCTCTGCCTAACCTACCACCTACACCTTAAAGATATGAATTATACTTACCTAAACAAAAACATAGAATGGAGTAGAAATATGTACTAATGTCTACATAATATAAGTACTGGCCCTCCTAACTCTCTCTGCCTAACCTACCACCTACACCTTAAAGATATGAATTACACTTACCTAAACAAAAACATAGAATGGAGTAGAAATATGTACTAATGTCTACATAATATAAGTACTGGCCCTCCTAACTCTCTCTCTGCCTAACCTACCACCTACACCTTAAAGATATGAATTATACTTACCTAAACAAAAACATAGAACGGAATAGAAATATGTACTAACGTCTACATAATATAAGTACTGGCCCTCCTAACTCTCTCTGCCTAACCTACCACCTACACCTTAAAGATATGAATTATACTTACCTAAACAAAAACATAGAATGGAGTAGAAATATGTACTAATGTCTACATAATATAAGTACTGGCCCTCCTAACTCTCTCTGCCTAACCTACCACCTACACTTAAAGATATGAATTATACTTACCTAAACAAAAACATAGAATGGAGTAGAAATATGTACTAATGTCTATGTAGGTACATAGTTTTATGTTATTTGCTTTGTTGAGTATGAGTCATGGTAAGTAATGAATGAGCCACTTTTATTATTTATAGTTGTTTTTAAATTATAACAAGTGTTATTTTATTTGCTCCTTTGTTAAGTGATATTGTAGAATAAAATAACATTTCAATTTGGTTCCACTCTTGTTATTTGACTAATTGCCAGAAGGAAGAATTTTGAAATAAATATACGTTATATATATCGAAAAATAATTCTCCATAACTATTAAGGTCCATGCTTTGAACTATTCAAAAAATTGTTTTGACGACAAAGTCCGCGCGCTATTTATTTCAAGCGAAAGGTAAAAATCTTCGCAACTAGCAAAATACATTGTTATGGTTATGATATAACTATCAAAGTTAATACCTGCCTGGCCTGGGCGCAAGTAATAAAATTGTCACTCCATATCCTGCACCTTCAATGCTTATTTAATATTCACATGCGCTGATCCAATTTGAACGCCTATACGCGCACATTTCTTACTGAATACCGTAAAGTGCGCAAAGCCGAGTATTGGATTAGCGATACCAGTCGTGCGTTAGTGAAGATTCGCTTCGTGATGCAAACGCACGGGAACCTGACGGCTAGCTACCTGTGGCAGCCTGGGGAGTTCGCTAGGCGGATGCTGGGGGAACGACCCTCTCCCGTCCCGCCTACAAGAGACCTCTGGCCGCCTCTACAACAGCCATTGAGCATCAGCACACTACACGTTGCATACCTACAAGATGAACCACAAAGACGGGCTGCGACGCTCCCGCCTCAAACTTACGCCCCGACCACGGTACCCATTGAACACGAGTACAGAGCAATGGATTACAGACCTCGCGTGTGCACTGTCGGAACCAACACCGATCCGACGCCAACAATCCTCTCCAGACTGAGAAATCTGTTTAAAAGGCGAGAAGAAGCTCCCTCACTACCGCCGCCCGGGCGACTCACAGCTGTCCCGAGAGAAACTGCTATTGATTCGAAAGAGGAGGAAAATCGAGCTCAGAAAGCATTAAATAGCATCAAGAAGGCGATATCAGGAGCCAAGTATCGTATCGCTCCCGGATCGGAGACTGTCGATAGCCCGAAGATAGTATATGATATGCCGAAACCTGGGGATAGGATGACGACGACGTTTGGAGCGAGGGAGTCTCGCAGATGGTGTAAATTGCCGTCGCGGGCATCGTGTGGTAGACGACTTCGGGATGTAGGCAGTTGGTGCGACTCCCGTCCAAGACGCCCGCCGCGACGACAGTCGCACCCGCCGTGTCTGCAAATCACTCAGGTGTGATGAGATGAAGAAGAGAATCTAGCGGACTGTATTGCTAATTCGATAGTGTATTTGGTTAATGTTGGTCGCTTATCATTGCTCGTCTGTTTGTTCTATGTACAAAACAAGTTGTTCATTCGTATTAAGTTATTGTAACAAAGCGACAGACAGAGAACGCTAAACGATGTTCGTATTTGTGTTGTAGAACGATCGACATTAAAGTAGCGTTTTGGCTAATAAATGTGTCTCCGTAATCTGTGTTTTGTTGGCGCGCGGGAGTGCGGGGTTCCGCGGGGCGCGGCTCGGTAGGGCGGGCGGCAGTCCCGCGACAAGCGCCGCGCCGCCCGGTCCGCCCGCCCTAGCACCGAGGCCCGCCCTACGAGCGTACCCACCATTTATCTCCCAAACCACAAATCCCTTCACCGCTCCTTCGTCGCATTTCTCAAACACGTTTCTGTTTACCGCAAGAGAAGTGTTGTTACGGAAATCCGTCTGAAAAGCACGCCAAAGGTGATTTTTTGTGTAGTCACAAAACCGGCGCGACCCAATGCGCAAATCTCACAAATGAAACCTAAAATTAGGCCAAAAAATATTGTTTTATACCTTTGCCTGTTTTGAGATGGTAGTGTGTCTTCAAAATGTCTCCAAGTAACAACGATTTTGTTACACGTTTTACGTTAATTAATGATATACGTCATATATCTTTTAAAATTGCTACTAATCGCTACATTCATCAAGGTATATGTAAAGTGGTCGTCTTCTGAAATTCCCGCATGGGTAATAATAAGGTTAGATTCCATCGATTTTTTCGTTGATCTGATAAGAGCTTTAATTAGATAGGTATTGATGTGTCTTGGAAGAGCGAAAATTTAAGGAAAACTTTATTTCTATAATGGTCTGACCCAAAGACTTAGAAGATTATATAGCTCCAGACGAAATAAATCTTTAAGCGCGTAAACGTAGCTGAAGATTTACGAGTATAATAAAGTTGACTATCAGATTTTTTATAACCGAGTAGAAGAGATCCTAATATTTATTTACATAGGCAAGTATCAAACTATTTTGGGACACTATAAAAACTGTAAAGTACTTAGAATTATTTTCTTAAAATGAACCGGAAATCAAACAAAAATATTTAGTATAATAAAATTTTGCTACCGTTACCTGTTATAAACTGTTAGAACTATCGTATAGTCATTTAATTAGAAGTTAGGTACCTAATTGATAGTATTGTCTGCGGATGGCTATCTAATAGGATAACTATGCAATTATTGTGGTCAACCACACGTCTAACGTTACGTTACAGTTAGGTTTATTCACAGTTACTTCTATTACAGTTAGCGCACGTTTAATAAAGTTAGCGTTGTTTAATAGACTACCTGTGTTGTACCTAGTTTCGTCAAACTGTCAAACTTATATAGGAGGAGCTCGTAGCCAAGTTGCGAGTCTGAGGAGCTCGTAGCTAAGTTGCGAGCACGGTCCGAAAGTGACCGTGCAGGTTAAGCAACGTTGGGCTCGATGGGTGACCGCTACCGGCATATTTTATCTTAGCTCCTCCGTGCCTCGGAGAGCACGTTAAGCAGTCGATCTCGGTCATTGTCGTTCGATAGCAGTCGTTAAGCCATGTCGGAGGCTCAGGGGCGGCCTGAACAACTCTAACCAATGAATTTTTCGAATGCTTACGTACATTTACCGACTGCTCTAACGGTGAAGGAAAACATCGTGAGGAAACCTGCACACTGAGATGACCAGTGTGTAAAATGGGGTAGGTACAAAAGATCCTCAAGGATCGAAGTGCCGCTGGGTTATTCCCGGCCCGCTATCATAATATAAGATCATATATCTTAATTAAGTTAGGTATTCAATAGGTAACACTGTATATTTGTCTTTCTCTACATGTATCGTCTTGTTTGAATCGTGACAACTGAAGCGAAATCAGTCTTAAATGTAATACATTGAAGCAAATTCTCCGAAAAGCAATCTCGCTGTAATCACATAAAAAGATAAAAGCAACAATCCTTTCTCTTTCAATCGGTACAACAGTTCGCGTCCGGGTTTCTCTCTACATTTATATTATAAGCGCAATAGGTTATGCGACACATCTCACGAAGTCGCGGCTAATGTAACGACGCCTGAGAGCGCCCCCGATGAGATATGCCCATTGTTTGATATTTGTATGTCTTCTGTATCGTCCTGGATACCATTGTAGACCGGAGCCACAATACACAAACACTGGAAGACGACTGAACGAGAGAATTATATGACGCAAGTTTATTTTCTTGTTTCCTTCACGGATAAACATAGTTGTTTTGGTTCTAATCCTGAGCTAGCTATTTGTTTGTTATTCAATACAACATAGCTTACATTTATTGATGTAAGAGGCAATGCATTATGTTGAGATTCTGTTTAATCTCGTCTTAGTAGCTTAGATTACGTGACGTGCATTACGCTATAAAATTGTTTCAAGATCAAAGAAAAAATCCTTTTTGAGAACGTTATAGCCTCGAGTGGAACCCGGAATATAATTTCCGGTAGTGAGCTAATTATAAAATTCCATTCCAGTTTATTGATAACGTCGTTATTCTGTGTCATTACGTTAATAAAGTCATTTTGTCACGCCAAACTGAGGTTCTTGCGTGTTTACGTATCGCTTTTGCTGTAGATAGGGCAGTTTTTGTTCAGAGAAATGTGACGCCAGCCAGCGAGTGACCTCATTCGGGTACAGTCTCCCCTGTACACGCACGTGCTGCTCCAACTGACCTAAATTAGTGGGAAGTCATGCGGAAGGGGTAGCCTTTCAGTAATCTTCACGCTGTGACCATAGCGCCAGTCAACCGCCGGCGTGACACTGATTTATAATCTCATCGAATACGCCTCATTAAGGTCAGGCAACATAACTACAGTAAAACAAAAAAAACGAAATGAAGCGTTCAAGTCTTTCGAGTTTTACAACATTGTGTCGTATATGATGATCATAAAGCTTTTCGTTCTTCGAATTCCTGCCTCGCGTGTTTAGTTCCAAAGAAAGTACGCGTTCTTTTACCATTTAGGGCTTCACGATTTTTTCTTTTTCCGCAATTTTTCTTAACTTAATTTCCGATTGCCGCTCGTTTGGAATTCTTTTCCTCGAATCACGCTATTGATTTTCTGATAATACAAGATAATTTCTTGCAAATGTTATTCTCATTCCTTTAGATAGCAACTTGCGGGCTACGTGACTTCGTTCTTTTCTAGTGACACCATCAATCACCTTTCAATCAGGGGTTTACTTAGGCGCGGAAGGGGGAATTTTTCCCGGTGTTATGTCTAAAGCTCAATTGACGTTGATGAATTATGCCGTATCATTCACCGGATTCCTTTTGCTGCCCGCAATGGGGTTTGCGGTGCTGCAGAATTTTTATTGTCCGGTTAGGGAGCGTTTAGCAATTTCATTTTGGTTGAGTTCGGCGTTTAGTTTTACTCGGCGTTACCCGGGTTCGAAGTTGCGTCCATGGTTGGTCTTCAACTTGTTTAATTAAAGTTACCTCTCAACTCTTCTTTAATGTTCACATTCAGCTCGGCTGACATACAGACAGAGTTAAAGAAAAAAAACGAATAAAATAAACTATTGAGTTAATCTACAGAATGATTTATAACGGGCAAAGGTTATTAAAACAGTAATGTAGTAATATTATCATAACAAAATCGTTTTGTATTCTTCTGTAGGTTCTAAAAGCAATAACAAATTAACCCCAAAAACGTCTGTAAGGCTGAAAAGTGTTGTACGAGGAAGATATTTCTACAGTATTGTCAAAATCGGTGCTACTCGTAGTGTGCTTGATTGTGTGATGCGTTGAGTGCTGGTGGTACTCGCGTGGTGTGGTGGCGGGCCGGTAGCAACGCATGCAGGGGCGCGCGGGCGCAGGCCCGGGCGGGCTCCGCTCCAACCCGCGCGCCCTCCCGCCGCCGGTGCTGCCGCCGCCGCCCCAGTTCGCCGGCGACGACGACGACATGCCTGCCAATCAGATTGCACAGGTGCTTTATTTTATCTTTTCAATATGTCAACCACCTTTCTATGCCGCATAGATAGAAAGCTCCTATTTTTCACCGAGGAAGAGTCTGTCAATCCGATTCCATAGATGCTAAATTATCATTTTGTCAACCACATTTTTATGCCATTTCTCCATGCTGCAAGGAAAACTCCAGTTCGCCGGCGACAATTGCGAGATTATTGCCAATCCGATTGCACAAATGCTTTATTTTCTCTATTCACTATTATATTTCGTTAACAGTTGTCAACCATTTTTCTATACCTTTCAGCCACATCAAAGAATATCCAGTTTTGTCACCGACGACAAAGGCGAGATGCCTGCTATTCAGATTTGCCACACAGGCGCTTTATTTTATCTTCAGTGTCAACCACTTTTCTCTATGCCGCTTCTCTATACCGTGCAGAAAGCTCCAGTTCCAATTTATCACCGAGGAAGCCCGCCATCAGATTGCTTTTGATCTAGACACATTGTGGCCGCCAAGTTCGGTAAAAATGGCGACGACGCACTTTGTGTATTTTCATATCATTATATCTCTCTATAAGCAGTTAAGTGACCCATTATCCTCCTTTATGAAAAATAGTTTAACAATGTCAGTAAAGATCATCGTTCACTCAATAATTCAGGGAATCCCAATGATTACATACATTACACACGGTCCACGTATGCGTGCGGAGTATTATCACACAATAATAATATAATGGTTTCAATCAAAGTTGCCGACACTAACACGAAATTATTAGCTATATTATTATAGCTGAGCAAACCTACTGAAAAGAGAGATTCATTAAAAATTCCAGAGACGCCGTCTCATCAGCGGTTTGAAAAATGTGTAGTTTGAATTGAATTCAGCAGTGTGCACCAAACAAATAGCTGAGCTGAATACGGAACAACTCGTAGTTGATTTTTAACTTTCAACGAATTGAACTGCAAAGCAACGGTGCCAAGTTTTTGGCGAAAATCGGAAATAGGAAATTAATATATCTGCTTTTTTCTCTCGTGCACACACTTGGTACAGTTAATCTACAAGTTAAAAGTTAAACCCATGCGTGATAGTCTTCAACAATTATTGACTTTCCCGATCAATGATAATTCCAGTCGGCAGCATGTTCGTTGTTTCAAATAGATAATTATGTAGATGAGGCACACGCTTTATGATCAAACAGTCTAAAACCCGAAATGACAATGTAGTAAATTAACTAAAACGTATACAAGTAAAATACCTATTGTACTAAATAAATATTATTGCTTTATAGGATACTCTTGTTTCATATATTTACTTATATAAAGTAGCGTTAAACCTGAGTTTTAATTTAAAATGTCCCAGAAAAGCGTAAAAACAGAAAATATTTTGTAAGTATACAGCATAAATTGTCTCGCCTTTGGAGATTCAAATATCGCCTACGGGCTTGTCTCGCTTAATCCGGGACGGTTGTAAGTCTTTCTGTAAAATAAGTAGGTCGCAATATCAGAGGCATGTCTGAAAACGGTTTTCTTTTACGATGAAAAGTTTTTACGAGTAGCTAATAAAGGTTAAATAACATCATCAGACAAAAGTTTTCCAGTATAATTTAAGTAATATTCTTCTAAATTAACTGCTCATAGCATTACGTAGCGGATATGTAGAGCACCTAGATTGTATGGTTAGAGTGGCCAGTGTTTGTATGAGAACGGAAATTGGATCTGCGGTTTTGCTCTTATTTTATTCAAGCGTACATTTAGTGCTAGGCCGTTTCCGGAAAAGAAGGATGGCGACACAGGGCCCAGCTATAACACAGCCCTGTGTCGCCAACTATATAAAATAAACGAAGACCTCTTCATAAATGATATATGTGTCATTTTAAATATAATTTTATGCTAATTTAGTACATTTTTAGAAACGGGAATGAAGAATTTGTAGAACATGTTTTTTGGAATAAATACCTCAAAATGTATGGAACGTCGCCATTGTTCTTTATTGACAAGTTTACGACTTATAAGAGTCCCATTTGCAATCGGAATGAATTAGTAATAAATGATACAGACAAGGTTTTCGAGTTGCTCTTGAAGTCTTGACCTAAATATCACTGCATCACTGCATCACTGCATCAGTATAGAGTTACTGCGTGTACAATTTATGAAAATATAGTAGAAAGTCCTGTTTGTTGATCTAGTGCCATTTGCTTTGGAAGAGAAAGCACATTCTGCAGGTAGTACTTGGCATTTATTGCTGGAGGCAGTCGCTGGGCACCTTGATTAACGAGTCAAATACTAATATGGGTGACACAACATCGGTATAGTTTTGCTTTAGTTTTAGCAACGACCCTTAGAATCAAACTTCAGCCATGCAATAATTGTTAACTGTGAAAAAAAACGGAATGTCTACGACTAAGGCATTGACGGCTATCTTGTCAAGAAGCCTTTTTTGTCTTATGACATATTCGCAGCAGTACAATACAGTCCTGATCCTTCACTCCAGTCTGCAATAAAGTACAGAAAACAATTTGGTGCAGAATAACCTCGGGTACAAAATCATCAAAATTTTGCCCCGCGGGTCCCCTATGAAATGACCGGAACCCTGCACGTGCTGTCGCTTTGTAATTATAATGAATGGCATCCCTCTTGATGACAGATGCTTCCGTTTAATCCAATTGATTTAAAATGGAAATACCCATTTGCTCCTTTTATGTGAATCCGCTTTGTATACTCTGAAAGGTTCACAAGTATTTATCGGAACGTCAATCAGCATTTACTTGTTCGTGAAACGACTTGAATTATTTATAATTGGCGTTGGATTCGTTTGCGGAACACACCACTGAACATTATCAATTTATATTATCATTAAGGTATCTAGGTATATTCGGAGGATTTTTTGGGAACCAATCCGGAATAAATCCAAATTCAATAATGTTATCTTTGACGTCATCTTTTGAACAGACATCGAAAACTGTGTAATGGGACATATCAGTTTTCGAATCGATGTCTGTTCCAAAGAATGCTTTCTGTGGTCTACTCATGAAGGTCTACTATAGTACCAAAGCAAGTTTGAAAAACTAATCATTGTAAGGAATATTCCGTAGGATTTCTTTGAATGTTATCCTTCCGAAAATAAGTAATCAAAAACTACAGGATGCTTATAGGTTCTGCCTAACTAGTTCTGCGATATTTTTTGCACCTACAACGTTAAGCTGAATACCACATACCCAACATAAAGTAAACTAAACTCGAGTAGTTGCCGGCATTGACGCATAAATTGAAAACTTGGCGGGCCCCCAGAGGTGTCAGACGGGCTTTACGTGAGACAACAATGCAGACACCCTCCGAGAAGTGTGTCTGAGAAGGGTTCATGGGGTCCGAGAGGCGGATCGTACGGTCGCTAACAGCTGACAGTGGGCCCTAGCGCCCAAGGGGCCGGGGGGCCGCGATCGATGACCGCACACCGCACCACCCCATACCTCACTTCGAGACACCCACACCTCTCACTTTCTCGCATTTCTTTTCCTCGTGTTTGGATTTCTAGCTCTTATGTACATGGTATATTATCTGCGACGCGAATGCGACGGATGGGGGCTTTATATGCAACGTCTGGTATGAAACAATGCGCTTTGTTCGCGGTGACGTTTTTCCCTCCAGGGAAAAAAACTTTTTCCATCTAGTTATTTGCTAGTCGGTACACATGTTGTGCTGTATTGTATCCCATTTTCCGTGTTCCACTTTTAATGGAACAGATGCACGCACGTGTACGGTTCTGTTTGAAACTTGTTAAAGAAAACTTCCAAAGAT
Source organism: Hofmannophila pseudospretella (assembly GCA_947369225.1). Taxonomy (NCBI): domain Eukaryota; kingdom Metazoa; phylum Arthropoda; class Insecta; order Lepidoptera; family Oecophoridae; genus Hofmannophila; species Hofmannophila pseudospretella. Next base: position 6,134,973 of record OX376324.1, read on the forward strand.
TTAGTTTACGATCGATTCTTTGGAATGTTTATTTACTCGTATGTGCTCGGATTTTAGTCACGTTGAAAGGGGCGTTGCTGTTTATTGTTTTGAGACTATTTTCAAATTCTACACTGAAACCACAAACATTTAAAGACTGAAACTTTCGCAATAAATGCTTGTATTTACCTTATTTGGAAACAAATTATAAAGTGTGTTTGTAGAGTTACTCGTGTATTCTCGTTCTGTTTGGCTATTTCAATACCTAGTCTGTGCTGCTAGCAAACAAATCTATGTCATTTATGTTGTTATTAAAGCTAGCCTAAAAATACTACTTCTGTTAGAACTCGTAGAGTTTTTTACAGTAACAAATATGTATATTTTTAAAATTTAATTTAATTTATTTAGGTATGCCAACAGCACATATATTTCACATTTCAAATAATCTTAATAACAATTGTACTTTTACTGATATATGTGCCAATTAAAGGCATAAACAGCATTCAATAACACATCGGGTACTTACTTATAACGTTACAGCATAGGTCTAGGCCTTATGTTATTATAACTAACAATTACAACTAATAACAACTAAAAACAATTACTTTTAAAAACATTAAATTTAAAAAAGAATGCAGAAAAAAAAGGTGTCGATATCAACTACGTATTTTTTATAATTATATTTATGTACTCTTCGTCCCATTAAGGAAGACCGTTTTTTTTGACGGGAGACATCTTTCTATGATATACTCAGCCTCCTGGAGGAGAGACTGGGTTATGTTGGGTTTTCACTCACTAAACCACTCAATGGCCGAACTCGAGCATGTCAGCTCCGATATCTCCAGTGGAACGCAACGGGTGCTCCCCTATAGAACATTGCTAAAGGTCGCTCCTGGAAGGTGTATACTCCACAGTACCTCGCTTCACAAAAGTGCGCGACCACAGCACGCTGCGAGACCCTACTTTCAGGGCCGTCTTAGGCTATGGAGCCCTTGGCACACAGAGTTTGGAGGCCCTTTTAATAAGCTAAAAAAACGTTGTTATGCATGGGTTAAACTAAGAATCCAATGTTTTCGTTTGTCGCTTCCAGGTGATTGCGCTGATATGCGGCCTGCTGGTGGTGATTCTGATGGTCCTGGGGCTGGCGTCGGCAGACTGGCTGATGGCGACTGGGTGGCGGCAAGGGCTGTTCATGCATTGCATCGACCCTGAGGCGCCCACGCCGCTGCCTTTCGACATCACTGCGCAGCCCGGCTGCTATGCGGCCAGACCCGCGCCTTACATTAAGTGAGTGAATACCAAATACTTACTCGATCCACCCATCTGGTGGAACTAGATAAGCAAGTTCCATCAGATGGGTGGTTTCATAAAATGGGATCCGGGGGTCCGGGGGTCCACATGAGTGCCGGGGGTCCGCAATATTTATCTTATTTTTTAGCGGCGGGACCACACTCTCCGTCGTCGCCAGCGTAGGTTTATTGAATCAAAACAACAGCATCCTTCACATTAATTATGAGATGTTATTAAAGTAATAAATAGTTATTTTCAAAATACGTTATATTTTTCCTACAATTCTATTATGATATTTTTAAAAATCATTTATTGTAAGTTTACCTTATAGAAAATTTGTCAATAAAAAAAATAAAAAGTTCTATTATGAAGGGGGTCCGTTGTCATTTTGATAGTGGTCTGACTATTAAAAGTTTACGAAACACAACTTAAGAAGACAAAAGAGTAATCGACATAATTACTACATATCTGACTTCAATACTTTTACATTTTATATATTTATTTACATTTCTATGCGGCGATTCAAATCATAGATAATGAGGAAAAAAATATAAAAGAATTATACTCCAGAGTATAAATATGGCCGCGACGATGATGGTTACCGTTTACAGTACGCTAAAAATCATCGGTGACGCTCAGGTGTCGGCAATACGCTTACCTTTTGCCATTTATTTGCAATTTATGGATTGGTGTTGGGTTGGGACAATTTTATGGATTGGTGTTGGCTTGGGACAATTTATGGATTGGTGTTGGCTTGGGACAATGTATGGATTGGTGTTGGCTTGGGACAATTTATGGATTGGTGTTGGCTTGGGACAATTTTATGGATTGGTGTTGGCTTGGGACAATTTATGGATTGGTGTTGGCTTGGGTCAATTTTACTAAAGTGTGTTATACAGTGGCTTCCGTCCAGCATTAGTGTTAAAAGAACTAGAATTCAGAGATTTATTGCCATCTAAAAATTTAGTTTTATTTTAGCTACTGGTTTTTCCAGTAAAAATGTCCCATGTTTCCTCATTCAAAACAAACAAGACATCAATTTATTTATGCTGACATTCGATGGAACCCCGACCTCCCCTGGGAGCTTTTAACTTCCAGCGATCGGTGTCCGTTGTCTGTTTTCATTAAATATTCGTGGGTGTAACACTACGATTCTCTAGAGAGCTCTAAAACTGTGGATAGAGATTTTTCCTCGGTAGTCGACTAGTGCCAGGCCAGAAATGCCTTTGCAGGCTAGCTATCTAAATAAGTATATTCTTTGTGATCGCAAAACATATGCCAGTGTATTAATCCGGGGCGAAAGAGAAGTTGCATTGTGTCAGACAGTTTTTCCTATTGAATAATTTAGGTCGTTATTAATTTTTTTACCTTCGATAAGTGTTTAAAAGTGGGAATTTTTAAAAGATCTAAATGGTTGGACGCAGACGCGTTACGAGAAGAAAGACATCATGGTTGTGAAACATCCTAGAAATAAAATGGACGGGAAACGAATTATTTCGCTTAGGGCGCGACAAGAAACTGTTCGCTGAGCTGACAGCTAATCTCCAGTAATCATATCATTCCCCTTATGAGCTTATTAACTCTTGACTGAATTAATTCAAGTGTAAATGCATTAGCTTGCAATTTCGAGTAAATCGTTGACTGAAGTCAAGTATTATTATAATAATAAACTATTCTTATTCTTATTCTTAATCGCTGTAAAGGTCGGCCATCGGCCATGATGGGCGATTACGATGGGCACGATCAACCGAACACATTTTACGAAAAACCGACGGCTATCGTCGTCGATTAAAAAACACACACACAGAAACACGATGCCCTCTACACGATCGTACGTGCCTGTAATCGCCTATCATGGCACATCGTGAAGAGGAGCTATAACATGCTGTATTGTTGCGCCAGGGCCGCGGCGGCACTGTGCGTGGCGACGCTGGCGGCGGACGTGTGCGGCGCGCTGCTGACCGGCCTCGGCCTGCGCGCCGCCGACCACCGCACCAAGTTCCGCTACTACCGGTTCGCGGTGCTCGCCATGGCGCTCGCACGTGAGTACCTGGCTCAATACTGGTCGACCTATAAGACATTCAGGTCTTCATTTTTTTATTAATCTCATAAATGTCTTGCCCCTTACCCTTATGGTTGTTCTCAAAACAATGAAATGATATAAATTAGAAAAAGCGTTAATCCCGCGAGCAAGATTTGAACCTACGACCTTGTCGTTTTCTGACAGTACTCCAACCAACTGTGCTATCGCGGCTCATCCTGCCAGTTTCAAATTAATCAATCTTTTCTCCGTATACCGTCTTATGTGACGTCAATGACGAGACGAGCTAGATTGACTTTATATAACTTGGACAGAGGTAGCGCAAGACCGGAATGTTTGGAAAAGCCTTGGACAGCCATGACTAAGGACAAAAACTTGTAACTAATTATTTTTGTCTGTTCCAGTGATGTGCATTTTGATTGCGCTAGTAATCTACCCGGTCTGCTTTGCTGCTGAGTTGAATCTAGGTAAGAAGTTACTATATTATAATAAATATTATTGCCAATACTGCGCCAGGTTTACGCACGCGGCGGGTGGATTTACATTACTGGTTATGAAGTTAAAATGTCAGCGAATTAATAAGATAACCATCAACGTACATTGATATCAACCCACACGCGGTATGCTTAGGGCGTAGCGGAGGCCCTCAGTATCCTAAATAAAATATAAAGATACAGAAGATCAGCTCCAGGCGATCGCGATTTTAATTACCTACGTTCGATCGTAGCGCTAGGGCAGCTACAGTTCCCAGTTTAAAGAAAGAGCCCTGTGAAAAATATTTCAGCCAATATAAAATAATGCCTACCACTCGAGCACGTTACAGCGCATGCAACTCGCGATCGAGTTCGTCTGATTCAATCTGAGATAGCTTCGTATAGCCCGCGTGTGCGAGGCACAATATCGTGAGTTTGTATAGAACGGATCTTCTGTATCTACAAGTGTTCCTTTGGTTATGCATTAACTTCGACACTGTACTCAGAACATCCAAGTAGTCAATATCATTTTTTGCTTTACTTATGTTATGTATTAAAAGTATATAAACCAATAAATATTTCATATTTCACTCTTCTGCACTATACTGCCGGTAACCTATTAATAAATCTTCTATCGCCTAGGTTTCCTGGAAGGTTGCGTGCTCTGAGCGATAAGGCCGCCTTTGTACACTTATTCTATGTTTCCTTTCTTATGTAAATTTCTTGTGTGCAATAAAGAATTAATCTATCTATCTATTCATATTGTCACATTTTTTATATTTTAATAAAGAATATATATTTATTTTCATACAAACTAAATGCATTGCTTTAAATTACCTAGTATGCCATATACTCTTTATCCGAGCTGGCAACGTCGCGTTTTGATTAATTTAAACTTGACAATCATGACATAAGTTAATAATGACATGTGCAAACGAAAGGCAAATAGTTTGTTATTGTTTTGTTTCGGATTTTCTTATAAAGCACTTTATGTCAATTGTGTAACATACAAACTAAATCCGAGCCAAAAAAAAGGTCGCGCGTCTTCCGGGGAATCCTCGCGCATTCTCGAGAATGCCCCTACCTACATTTCTTTTTTGGCTCGTATTTAGTTTGTATGTTACACAATTGACATAAAGTTCATTATGCTATGTACAATTTCGTTGCGAAAATTCGCTTCCATTCCATTCCGCGGCAATGTAAATTGAGCCTTACTCATTGTATAACTCAATTAAATTTAGTAAAATAAAATAGCGAGTAACTAGAAAACGAAGCGTGTTTGAGGATCACTTCCATTGTCAAATATCTTATGTAAAAGCTACAGATATGTTTGGCGAAGATAATGCATATGCTCAGGAACATCTTGTATATATTTTGTCGTATCTTGTCCTCGCTTTCTGTAGGTTCCAAATTCAAATTTATTAAATTTCGACTTTTATTATTTACAAAATCAATTACACGTAAAAAAAACAACAAATAAACAAATAAACAAATTGATTACATTTAAATAACAATAACACAAAAGTTAATAATTTTATACATTAAAACATTTGTAATCATAATTAGATTTAAAAGGTAGATCCTAAAGTGAAGGATCGCCTGGGGTGGTACCACCCTCTTATCTATTTCTGCCGTGAAGCAGAAATGCTTGCATAACTGTGTTTCGGTTTGAAGGGTAAGAGAGCCACGACGAACAGCGATGGTGACCACTTACCACCAGGTGGCCCGTTTGCTCGTCTGCTCTCCTTATTTAATTTAAAAAAAAAAATTAAAACATAATTGTCAATAATTCAATAAATTCAAATAATAAATCATAATAATAATAATATAATCTGAACAATGTCATGTAATACATGTAATGTATTAATAGCATAATGTTATTTGGATTCGTAATTCATAAGTTCATCAAAATTGTAAAAAGTCTGCTCGACATCAACTCCGAACTTTTAATTCTAAAAATCATTGCATTACAGGCAACAGATCGGTGTGGGAGTTCGGGTGGGCGTACGGAGTGGGATGGGGCGCCGCGATCTTCCTGTTCGGCGCTGTTGTGTTGCTGCTGTGTGACAAGGAGAGCGAGGAGCTCTACTACAAGGAGCGGAAAGTGAGTTTTTGACAGGGAACCCCGTCTTCCTATTCAGGATGAGCGGAACGCTCACGGCGCGAGCGACACCAAAATGTAATACTTTTCGCGCGTCTCTAGGTCAGGCGCTTTTAAGCCGAGCTCAGTGCCGTAAGTGTCTATCGCGAGAGCAAGGTCGCTCGCTCATTCTGACATCAAATACATACAGGATTCCCTGTCGAAAAATATAGGCAAGATCAGAATCGTGCTTAAGGTTTTTGTTTCTAAATGTTGCCTTGCTCCATGATACTAAAGTATTGCGGACTCTTTGGCTGTAGATAATTTTAGGCCGGGTTCGAAATCCTCAGGTGCTACATTCACCTCTTGATGACTCGATTGCCGTTCGAAAATCGTTCTACAATTTACCGTGAGATCGGTTCATTTAATCACGAGTATCACGACATAAGTCAATATACATTATGAATATAGAATACCTAACAATGCCTTGTTTAAAAATTGGTAATTATTCCCCGGAGTAATACTTTTCATTCGCTCGGAAGTGTCAAATAAGAAATTTACTTTACGAACGGGTAAAATTGCCCGACGTCAAGAATGTTTTCCATTTTAATACAATCTTACCGATTGGAACATCCAAACAGGAATAAATAATATTTCTTGCTGCCAAAATGATGCCACTTGCTTCTTGATATCACAAAATAACTGGTCATAGTAACGGGTGAAACTCATCTCTCTTTTTCAGCGGGCTATTTATTCACCTGTCAGAGTCAAAATGACTCCCCGGTGAGGTTTTCGAACGCTTAAGAGTAATCGCTAATTTTAGACTCTTATAGAGCAATATCCTTTCACTACACAATGCCCAGTTAACACAGAATGTGTGAGATAAAACATGCTCAGAACACTCGTGAGTATGTATGTAGTGAGTATGTGTATGTGAGTATGTATGTAGTATGCTCAGAACACTCCCTGTCTCGTTCCATTACCTATCAAGATACTTAACACTCATAGTACTTGGAAGCGCTCTTGTAAGTATAATGAGCAATTATTTCTTTCTCTACTACAAGGAGCTGAGAGTGAGTATTCGTTTCCCTGCTTAATTTGTACTTTTCCTATAATTGTAATTCAGCATGGGGCGGTATCACCCTTTTACCTATTTCTGCTGTAAAGCAACAATGCTTGCATTGCTGTGTTTCGGTTTGAAGTGTAAGAGAGCCAGTGTAATTACCGGCACATGAGACATTTCATCAAATCCGTGGGGTCAGCTCTCCTTATTTTATTGCGCGAGGACAGTCTGTCCTGGGTTGTCGTATCATTTAGTTGGATCTTCACTAAATTCTTGGATACGGTGGACCACCAGGTCGCGAGTGTCCTGCTTGTGGTTTTCGGGGCATCTTGGAGGGCGAGTGCCCTCTAATAACATTATATAATTATAGTGAAATAAACTGTCGATCATCATAAATATGTCGTAGTTTGATGGATTATTGAATCCATCAATCAAACTACGATTTATTTCAGACTTTCTTGCAGCTGAAGCAGATTGCTTGATAGTGTAATTTCTCCTTAGGTGGTGAACGCGGAGTCTGGTGGGCGCCCCTAGGGCCGCGGGCGCCTGCCCGACCTGGTGCCGTGAGCGCCGCGCGCGCGGCCCCGCCCCGCGCCCGCCCCGCACCGCCCCGCGCCCTCACCTGCACCCGCACCCTCACTCGCACCCGCACCCGCGCGCCGTCTGGATCTGACGCGCCAGTACACTCGCGACCTCATCCGCTAGCCGGTTCAGTTTAGCTCGTCGATCGCCGCTCTTGGATTGATGTGATGAGACATCTTAGTCTTTTTTTATTTTTGTTTAATTCAGGGATTGTGATCATACTTTATTTCTTAGTCGTATTTCTGATACGGAAGAAAGCCGCTGAGTGTAAAACGTGGTTTTCAAATGTTACCTGGAATTCTTTGAAAACTGGAGTTTTCTAGAATTTGGATAGAATTCCAGAAACATTTGAAAACCAATTTGACGCGTTTTTGCTATTTTCTCGAAATTCATATTTTGTATTTAGCTGCCTTCTTCCGTATCAATGCAGCATTGTGTCAGTCGTGATCATTCTATGGAAATAACCACATATAATGACTGCTTGATACGCGAAGCTAAATATGGATAAGGTTGAAAAGTAAGTTCAAGTTCTATTTTGAATGATTCCGGAAATTTAATCTAGTGCCGTTCAATACTTCAAAAATAATTATGAGGTTTACCTTGACATTGAACTCTGAAATTAATAACTCTGACTTATAGGCTACTATAATGATTTTGTTATTATTCTATACGGCTTACATCTTCTCTAAAAGTCGCATTCAGATTCACCTCAAACCATTGCTTGTTAGTTTTTCAACCTTTTCCATTTTATTCGCATCTTTTAGGATCTTATTGAATGGCTCATTTACACTATTTCGGCTCGAGACTGACGCATACGGTTCCGGCCGTATTAAATCCATCTTATCGTATACAGCCCTCGAATTAGTGTAAAAAAGTATCAGACCATAATTGTGACAAAAATCTCAAATCACGATTGACATTTGAAATTTTATTACATATGTAAACGTAGAATATACAGGACGATGTCGATCGTTGTAGCTAAACTGAAAGTGGCAAAGCGGGTACTGTCTGGCAATCCTTCGCGTCATGTTTTGTTACATAAACCTTTAGTAGTACTTGCGCTGATCTAAATTAATATCTAACTATTTGTACAGAATCTCGTGGAATTATTAATGAAATCTAAATAATCTCGGCCAATATGCAGTGTAAGTGCTTTTTATTTAATTTACTCATTGTTTTGACTTATGTTTGATTTTGTTTAGTTGAAGGCTGCTATGTGTTTAGCTATTTTTGGTTGTGTAATGGTAGCAGAACTAAATGCTTATAAAATTGTGATCTCCTAGACCGCTATGATACAAAAATCTAGATTTTGTGTAAAGAAAATTGTCAGTCGCTTAAAATAAGTGTTGACTGCCTTTGTCGGGGCCATAATTTTGTTATTATATTTTTTTTTAGTTTTTAAGTTTATTCGTAAGGGTTTAGTTAATCGATACTCCGGCAGCAAGTAGTCTCCTCGGCGTGCGCTCCCGGGCGGAACGCATTCAGATCCGTGTCTGTACTGACGTACCTCGAATGTAATCCGTTCCAAAGAGCGTTACTATTTATTCGCTTTAATTTATTCGTTCGTTCTTAGTTGTAAATATGGTTTGTTTTTGCATAATCCGTGGCGCGTGTGCACGTGTGTGTGATGTGTGTGGGCAGGCGGGTAGGTGGGCAGGTGGGCGGGGCAGTGGGCAGCGCGGGCGGCCGGCGCCGACTCGGGCAGGCGACCCTCTCGACTGCTACCGTTCGCTCAAATACGTCTATATCACTTACTAACCTGCGTTTTTGTAACGAACTCGTATTTAGTGTTAGTGCACAAATGTAGACAGTGTTAAATGTAAGTGGACCGAACGTTAACCGAGGATTATTACTGAACTGCTTCTTCATGGTGTGATATGATAAGTGAAAATATAACGCGGCCGTTCCCCGTGAGCGTAATGCAACTATATTGAGATTAACGGTCTATGACAACTGAGATATTTAAAGGAATTAAATGTATGTTTTAATTAAAGTTACCCTTTAGTACGGTATACTTACTACTGTGTAAAATCTATTTTATTAATATTTATACATAAACTATTGACGACTTGTACCGATTGATTCGATAGAGTGAATTGTTTCACGTCTCAGTGATATTCAACTCTCAACAGAATCTCATTCCATTTGTTTTAATGCGAATCCGCAATTTTATAAAAATGCTTTTTTGGAATTGAACAAATTATTTAAAAATAAACATGATATTTTCTTAATATTTATCTAAAAGTGATGATTGAACAATTTTATTATCGAGATACTATATTGAAGGATGTTATAATTTACTATAACTCTAATATGTATTTGTACAATGTCACGTAAGTGTAATCTTAATGTTATAATTATTAAGATAATTTAAGGACATTGTTAAGAGTGGTATCGAATTCAATGTATTCAGTCCATCTGACTCAGTGAATTTACTAGATTATAGTGAACCATTCCCACATCACTGTCTCTTTAACCTCTTGGTTATGGCTTTAATTTTATTACGATAATTTTGAGCTCTATGAAAGCTATAATGTAATTACTGTTTCAGTGCTGTATAAAGCATTTTATTATCAACCGCTCCTATTGTATAAAATACTGTCAATTCATCTTATTTAGCTGTTTATTTAATGTTTAAGTACAACCCCAGAATAGTTTGTTAGTTTTAGTGACGTTTCAGACTGTACTAGGATCTTGTGACTAAAATATAATCAACAATTTATTTATTTATTTTAACACTCGCAAAATCAAATCACACTGCCATGTAACTAACCGTTACACACTTTCCGAGTCACATAATTTAATCCTTTGGGAAGATTTTTTTAAAATTAAGGTAACATTAAAATTATTGTATTTTACCTGTAAGTGTACATTTTATATAGATATGGTAACCCCGTAAATTTAATTACTATCGATTGATATAATTAATTAGCCATTTATCTACTTATTTTTTACGCACACCGTACTCGGGCAAGTTAGAAAGTCTTTGTAACCAGTATACCTAAAAACAGGCAAAATCAGTTTTATGAACTTGTAATCAGTACCTACATTTTATTTTGTGGCACCTGTATGTGATTGAACGGGAAACCCGAAAATACACAAGTAAAAAATATGCCATGATGCTTCTAATCTGTTCTAATAGTCAATGGGGTATTTGACTATTTTTTTTATTGCATCAATAAACTTACATGGACATTCTGAATATTAAGGGTTCATTTACACTCGTCGAACAGCCACGCTACTGTATTCGGCGACCGGCTAAGTGTTAACAGAATTCTGCGGCCATGCGAGGTTTAATTGAATCTGGCCGCCTCACTGGTGTAAAAGAACAATTACGAAGAGTAGCCACTCAGATTCAGGGTGTAAAGATTTTTCGAATATTCCATGCATTTTAAATCAAATGTTTGAATCTCAAATTCAATAAGCAAAATATGCATTTAAATCTTTAATTACATTTTAATGCTTAGTTTTAAATGCATATGTATTTACATATATAAATCTCAAATTCAATAAGCAAAATATGCATTTAAATCTTTAATTGCATTTTAATGCTTAGTTGAATTAAATGCATATGTATTTACATATATGAATCTCAAATGCAATAAGCAAAATATGCATTTAAATCTTTAATTACATTTTAATGCTTAGTTGAATTAAATGCATATGTATTTACATATATGAATCTCAAATTCAATAAGCAAAATATGCATTTAAATCTTTAATTGCATTGTAATGCTTAGTTGAATTAAATGCATATGTATTTACATATATGAATCTCAAATGCAATAAGCAAAATATGCATTTAAATCTTTAATTACATTTTAATGCTTAGTTGAATTAAATGCATATGTATTTACATATATGAATCTCAAATTCAATAAGCAAAATATGCATTTAAATCTTTAATTGCATTGTAATGCTTAGTTGAATTAAATGCATATGTATTTACATATATGAATCTCAAATGCAATAAGCAAAATATGCATTTAAATCTTTAATTACATTTTAATGCTTAGTTGAATTAAATGCATATGTATTTACATATATGAATCTCAAATGCAATAAGCAAAATATGCATTTAAATCTTTAATTGCATTGTAATGCTTAGTTGAATTAAATGCATATGTATTTACATATATGAATCTCAAATGTAATAAGCAAAATATGCATTTAAATCTTTAGTTGCATTTTAATGCAGTAGGTAAGTAAAATTGCCCGAGCACACTCATAATAAAATGTCCATTTTATTAGCCAAATTTTGAGTCATATCAATGAGATTAAATAAATTACCTAGTGAAAACAGTGTTTTTATTTGAAGAAATAATGCTACCCACCTGTATATTATTTCTGTTGTGGATGGGTATAAAGGAATAAAACGAAACGAATACAGAAGTACTTTTATTCTTAGGTACTTTAAAATTTAAGAAATACAACTTACATAATTTTAAATCTTAGACGAAGGAATAATATCTGAACGGTGTACACTTAAATAATACAAATTTTGATCACCTAATTTGTTTTGTAATTAATTATCGCAGATCAATTTAAATGAAAGTGACACAATTTTTAATATAATTAATAAATAAAGAGAAAATTAGACTTCAACTCCGGTTGCAGCTTTGATACTCTTGATTAGTCTGGCGTTAGCATCTTTGTAGTCGACTGGTAGTGCGTTCATCACAGTGGTCTTTAGGCGGTGTTCATCCTGGGAGAAAACAAAACCAAACAAGTTGTAAGGAATTTACGTCATCACTTCGAGCAAACATAAATAATGCTCATAGATTTGATTTATATGAAAACGCCCAACCGCCTGCTGCGCGACGCGCTTCGTCAAAATACTCAGGTTCTGAATCGGTTGGGCGTTTATAAATAAATCAAGCCAAAGGTTTTAGATACTGTTCTTTGGGACAGATAAAAAATAATATTATGATGATTAGCAGTAACCTAGGTATCTAAAATACAATTTTGTTTATTTGTTTTATATCCCTCTATATTATTCTACATTTACTTCCTTTGTATATTTAATTTTCATGTTTATATATAACTAGTGTGTACTTGTCTTGTCTACATGAATTGAAATATGTTATTTACGTTTATAATATTTGTGAACCCTTTTTGTTTCTGTGTAATTTTTGTTTTTGTTTATATGTATTTCTATCTATTTGTAAACTGTTTGCGTTCCTTAATAAATAAAATATAAAATATACAGAGCAGACGACTCTAACGGCGAGCGTGAAACGACAAAAGACTAGAGAAGGGCGCCAATCAGAGATTAGTGACGCTCTATTCTCTCTGCCTACCCCACAAGTTATGTAAGTCAGCCAAAACTTGTCCAAAACACACAAGGGGATGTTTCGTCATCAGTCTACAAAGGGAGGCCCTTTGTACGATATGGCCTTTGTATGGCGGCGGGTGTTAGGATAGTGTGATTGGTCGAGCGCGTTCCATATTCCTGCCATAATTATGGTCAAACTACAGTACCTTCGAGACCTTTTAAAAGTTCGCGACCCGTGGACCCACCACGATGACCCACCGGTGGGTCTACGGTTAAAAAACCACTCACTCACCGCTTTTGCAATCAGTGGGTCTACCAGAAAAAATACTATACCGGTAGACTGACAAACATGAAAGTGCTTAAAGTGGCCATTATTGACACATTCGCTTTCTATCTTCAGACGAGTATCCTCGCGATGTTTCTTTCAGTAAATGTAAGAAAATCTTCGAGTATACCGAAATTCGTTTTACATGGTGTGCCGGTAAACGGCACCAGTCACTACCCACGCCCATGACGTTTAAAGGCACTTTAACATGTTCACTGTCCAGTGCCCCATATATGGGGCACCTAGGAAAAGTATTTTACACATTGGTTGGTATCTGGGCAGTGTTATCCTAAGATCGGGATACCGGCCGGTTACGACGGATCCCGGCAGGTCCCAGTGGAGCCTGACAGATAAGAAAAGAATAAACTTATAAATAGTATTCTGAAGCCTATCAAGGTCAACTCACGCTGTAAGTTTCCATTTTAGTGCGGAACTTGAACACGAAAGTCCTGAACTTGACGTCCTCGAACACTTGCGCGTACGCTGTCTTGTCGTACTCGGACATGCGGCCGATTTCCGCGGCAGTCTGCCCGAGCATCGCCTCCGCTGCCTCGTTGAACGCCGTTATGCGCTGGTCGCCCGTAGGGTCTGATACATTAGCCTGTTGGAATGATAACAATATTATGACTAGAGAAAATTTTATTTTTGCTAGTAGTTCCGTTTAGCAAAAGTAACATTTTCTTAGCGGGTTTGCTGGATGAAATCTCTTTTAGAGATAAGTTCACCTTATGTCTCATTTTAGTTATTTTTATCAAGTCTAGTGTTGTACAATAAAGTGTAGGTACAACTACACTAGGTTGGTGACAGACAGGGTAAAACTGTATGCTGCACTAATAGTTGACTGGAAAGAGCGACGGTGGCGTCGTGGCTAGGAAGTCGGACTCCCATGCGAGAGATCCGGGTTCGAAACCGTGCAGTGCCATGTACCAATGAGTTTTTCGTATTTTTCGAATTTTTACGTTTACGTTTCGTATTTTTACGTACATTTACCGACTGCTCTGACGGTGAAGGAAAACATTGTAAGGAAACCTGCACACTGAGATAACCAGTGTGTGAAATGGGGAAGGCACCACCAAACCACCCCATTAAATCTGCCACGAGAGTCGTTCTATGTGATTAATTCCTTAGAATGATCACGACCCTCAGCAATGAGGAATACGATACAACTTCGACTTATGGAATAAATGTTTTATAAATAAATAAATAACACTTACCCCTAACAACAACCTATACTTGAAGTTAGGATACTCTCTATTACACTTCTCGCATCTATAGAGGCCGTTCTCCAGGTTGACCAGCTTCTTATTACACGCGTCCTGGGGGCACGCCTTGTACACAGTGTTGTCAGCGAAGATATACGTGAGAACACCGAGAAGGTTGAAGTAGTCTCCCTTATCGCCGGAACCGAGCTGCTTGGCTTCTACTTCGGAGAATGTAAGCCATTCGTTGCTGCCGCCGGCGAAGCCGCCCGATCTGTGATAAAGAAGGTTTGATTTCAGGGTATCCGTTTGTAATTGTAATTATTGTTTGAAATTAGTAGGGTATTTGACTAAATCGGGTGGTCACGAAAAATACGTTAAAAATAAATATAAAGTCGTTGACTAATAAAATAGCTTCAGGCAATCAGAAGGTGAAATGAAACGACAATAGCAATTTGTGACGTCACTCTGCTGTATAGCGCCATACAAGCAGAAAGGGACAGAACATATCCCCTCTACTAACTATAACTATAAATATCACTGGTGTTAGTTGAGATATCGAAAAACGAATTTCAGATCCATCTTCAGAATGTCCAATGTACGTTGATTGATGGAATAAAAAAAAGTCAAATAGGTACAGTAATATCAGTACGTACCTCGCCGAAATATTGGTGATCTCCATATCAGCGCCACCGTTGTCGTACCAGCCCCTCAATTTGTGCGCCTCTTGCAGATCAGGGTTGAGGCGCATCATCGTGCTAGAGAGGCATGACAGAGATTTGCTGCCGTTGAACTCTGTTAGGCGCGCACCCTGCAAGTAAAAGATAAACTTGTTAACTCGTGAGATATAAAGCATTGTAAAGGGTTTGATAACCCTGGGTCAACTCGCGAATTGTCTATGGTTTTCATACAAAAAAATTCAAGTGTTTCAACGTTTGTGGATTTAACCTGGGTTAGCCACTAACTCTCGGGTTAATTCTGAGTTAGACCTTTGCACAAACGGGCCTAAGGGTGTTATTAGATGCGACGCGATAGATGTCGATGTCAATTGACAATCGATGACAGATCGGACAAAGAAATAAAGAATAATCGATGTCGAACGGTCTATTTAATCCACCAATCTATGTCGATCGCGTCCATGTAATAACACCCTAAAGTAATTCGAGTCGAGCGTGGGAATTTGCATCGCAATGACTTCATAACTTATGCCAGGGACAACCCCAGCGGCACTTCGTCCCACTTTTGTGCTCACCCCTTACCTTAGTCTCCTTCCTGTTCCTTAAAGATGCTTTGCATCAAGGACGTTATACAGCTTACAGGAAGGAGCCTATAGTCCTCTGGTTTCGGGTAGGCTACCCCCAGAAGACTCATACGCTTTCCAGCTAAGGAGTCATATCGCAAAGACTTAACAATAGATTAGTGTGCCTATGGATGCTCATAACATAACTCAATTACTGAAAACTTATATTTTTGATGGGTGGCTGTGGATGGCAGTAGAAGCCGCGATAGCTTGGGTTTCAAATCTCAAATATTAGTTATAAATTCTAAATATACATTGTTTTTTACATAATCTTGAACTTTAATTGAGGTCCCTATAGTACGTGAAGCTCGACTCACCCTTTACAGTTTACCGATGTGAGTAACCAGTGGTTACCCCCAAAAAAAATATTCTGGATTTGCTGCTGTTTTGTAAGTGTTAAGTATTTTTAATGTCAGTCAAATAATGAGTAAATTTGTTAATTTAACATTTAAATTCTAATGTTACCTTCACAGAAATAACAGGGTTGGTGCTACCGTCGAAGGTTTCAGCTTCATTGCCCCACAGTGTGAGGACTACAGCTCCCCCTGAGTTGTCGACGATCGTTACTTCTCTTTTCTTGAGCAGCTTTCCACTGCTTTTGGCAGTCAGTTCTTGCACATCGGCTGTCATTTTGCATACACCAATCACATCTATAAGAAAATATGTATACAGGCTGCTAAAAAACCATTTTAATAGTGACCAACAAGCTTGAAGCTTTCTTGAACTGCAAGAAGTATATAGAATGCATTGTGTTAATAGCTTTAAAATAGACTAGACAGGTTTTAAAAAAGTGCATAGTGGTGGATTTAATTATACATTAAACTATAGGACTCTGCACTAGGCAACAGCCTGTACCTGCGCTTTTGTGGCATCCACGTCAGCTTTGTTTCGTTTTGTCTTGCAAATTATTTTACAGTACTGTTTTTCTAGTAAGAATGGTGTTTCTTGCTCGAAGAACTTTGACAAGATGAGAATAATGTGTGGGACAGTGAAGTAAAGTCAAATAAGACGCTGCAGCCCGATCCGTACTTGGGTGTATTTTAGAGCCATACTGCGTCCGGGACACCTGCTTCTTTGGCTCGGATGGTGCAAAAGCGTGGAAGAATATCCCAGATAGCATTGAAATGTGTCACACCAGCATTTTAATGAAGACTTGAAAGAGTAGTTTACATCAGACATGGCTGTATGGGATCAGTCCCCATTGCCTTAAAAAACAAACAATGACTATGAACTAAATGACTAAGTACTAAAAATGAATTAACTATAATACATCAGCTTATATTTGGGCGTATCAGTTATTTACTGCTTGCTCATTAATTAATAAAATTAATTCTGTCTGAGACATTTCTTTCTAGAGGTATGATTTTAATTTATGGTTAGTCTGCGAGTTATGTATTATTATAAAATACATAACTCGCACGTCTATAATCCCCGAGGGAGTACACAGAGGAACCACCTTCATCATAGGTAGTCGTCCATCGTCTGAATTCAGTCAGTGTAAAAAACACTTAAGCATTTTTCTCACCGAGTACTATATCCGGGCTCTTATTGGCAATCTCGTTGATGGAAATAAAGTCATATTTAATAGTCGGCACACTGGATGTCTCCTCCATGCATTCGGCAATAACTGTCTCGGATGTTAACGACATTTCATAATCATTCTTAAGGTGTGTGAACTGTTTGTTGGCTGTCTTCAATGTACAACGGCTTATGTAGTACACTTTATCTACCTGCAAATACAATATGGGAAGTAATTTGTTAATAATTTGAAATGCAGATGTTCATAAATGATGTTATTGTCAGTGGTTCATATCTAATTAATTATATTACACAATAACACTCTCTGCAATTTAGTTACAAAAATACTTTAGCCTCTCTGGCTCTGATCTCAACTGGAACAACGTCGTTTACTTCTTGGATCTATGATGCTACATGGACTTTGCCATAATAGATACGACTGTACTGAACTTGTTAATCGGTTGTGTTATGCTGTACCGAGGACAGTGCAGACGCGAGGTGCGCGCGGGCCGACTGTTCGCAGTCGGCTCCTGCCGCACCAACGCCGGTGTACGTGCTCCGCTCCGGAGGCTTGTAGATTCATACAACACTTATTTTGAAAATGTTGATATCTTTGCACGGTCCGCAAATAGATTTCGTAAGTTTATTCTCAATGTTGTTTCCCATATACCTTAACTCTCTATTTTATTTATAAACTTTATCTAAGTAATTTACCTTATCACCGTCTGTTGGCAAGATTTATAAATTGATTTTACTATTTTTTTGTAAACTGCGGATTACGTAGTGGGTTATGCATTTACTTTATACTTGTATTAGTTACTATGCTTATGTAATCTTTAGTATAACTGTTTGTGATCCCTAATAAACTAAAATAAAAATAAAAATCTCGCCGTTTATCATTCTCTTAGGTATAGTGAACAGGCAGGCAGTGCTCGCCGAAATTTATGTTACAAAAAAATTGCACAGCAATACAGTTCAAACTAAGACACTGTTAATTCATAAACTTGACACAATACAGTACTTAATGTATCGTACAGCAGATTAATTATAATAATAATATCTCTATAAAGATAAAACAACATACAACACATACATTCATCTTCTCACAAAATCGCAGACATTGGAAACATAATTCCTTCCATCGACTGGCAAATAAGTCGCATTCCGGTACTAGTGCAAGAAGGGCATTCGGTAGCACTATTGCACGCACCGAAGGTGAGTTATGATGGATACCGGTTCGCGACAAAGGCGCTAAGCCGCGACACTAAGTCTGGGCAGTCCGACTTTCAGCGAAGAATGCGGCATGATGTGGTAATCAAATCACAGTTTCGCCTCACTTCGAAATAAGTGAAAATACCTGTATCATATCATAGAACTTGTCGCACTCGTTGCGGAAGGCTGTGGCGCGGATCTCGCCGCTCTCGTCACACAGATCCATGCTGAACAGTTTGCCTTCCCCCTTGGCGTTACTCCACGTGCGGATCGGCGACTTCGTCATAACGCGCGCCTTTATCACCCATCTATATAAATAAGGTTTTTGTGTCTCATTGAACAGTAAGTATTTTAAATATAATATCTAAGAGAAACAAGATTTTTAATGCCACTGAACCAATTACTATAGTCCTATAGGACTACAGTCCTTAATTGGTATTATTATTGGTATTGGAATGATCATCTTCTATATGTATATTATGATTTACTAATAATGTATCAAAGATTTAATGTTTTAAATCATGTTAACTGTTGAATACTAACTTGTTTTGGTATGGGCTCAAACTGGCAATGGGATGCGTCATTTGGCCAGACATCAAGCTATTATCAAGTCCTGGGGCAGGACCAGGGTTTGGTGCAGGCCGGGCTAAAGGTGCAGCGGGTGCCGGGGTTGGTCGTGGGACAGGCTGCATAGGCTGGGCTGGTGCCGCAGCCGCCAACTCCTCTGTCCACACCTCAGGGTTTCCCAGCTTCTTAGCTACTTGTGTCCCGGGAGCAAGGATTTTGAGTTCCAATATAATCATTACTCGTCTGTAATATTATAATAGTGATAGAGAATGAGGTTATTTATAGCAGTAGTAAGTTTTGTGTGAATGTAGTCCATTATATCTAAGTAATAGTGGAAGATGACTATCATTGTAGCTCTTTAATACTGATTTCCAAAATAAGGCTGCATGTTTTACGTTTTTATTTGAGTTTTTAATTTCCCTTGTCAGGATCATAGTACAGTGAAAGACACATCAAGCTATACCTGTGGAACTCTATACGTTTTTGTTATGATTATTTGACATAAGTATGAAAGTCTAATATTATGTTAATACGACAAAGTACTAAAACTACTAAATTATAGCCCGATTTGTTGTCCACTGTATATTGATTTCATGTAATTTTAAAATACAATATGTAAATTGCTATATAATGGTACAAAACTTACTTTTCTCCTTTGCCAGTATTTTTCAGCAGTGAAGTAACAAAACGCTCAATTTGCACCACCGAAAAATCAGTTAGTTCTCCAGTGATTAGCATTTCATTCAGTTGTGTTGCAAGCATTGCAAAGCTGTGCGAATGCTTGCCATCTGATACCAGCAGCCTGAACCTCTCGTTGGCGCCCGTGCCTTGGATTTTTTTGCTTCCTAAAACCTGCATTACCGGCTTCTCATAGTGGCCGCCGTTCATTATTACCTATAACAAAAATATTGTGCAACAGTAGTATTGTAGGTTAACATCCATACCTTGGTGATACATATATATGTGCTGTATTCAAAATTACTTATTGCGTCGACTCATTTCACCAAGAAAACAAGAAATTTTATATTCATACCTCGAGGGCACCTTCAGAAAGTTTGTACGCCATTTCTACAAATTTACGCTAACAACTTAATTAAATATCAATAATAGCAGATAGTAAGGCTGGTAGACTCTTGATTTTCCAAATTATTTCATACGGAATTTACAATAAAACATTTAAAAATAGTAGTATTATCACGTTTTAGCGCGAAATGCGAAGCGAAAGCGAACTGTCACTGTCACTCACTTAACTCACTGTCTTTTTTAGTGTTGCCAACTATGCAGTAAAAAATGTTAATAAGCTAACAGACATTTGGCAGAATCCTGTAAGGTAGAAATAGGTCCCACCTCCCGCTCGTCGATGCTCGCCCTATGTCGTCTCGCCCCGGGCCCCTCTTACGTCGCGGGCGTAGCCAGACTTAAATGGTTTACCTATAATAACGCTGGGTGCACACCCAAACCCAAAGAGGATATAAGCACACTTATGCTGGAGGCCAATTCTCACGGAGTAATAAAAATATCACAGTAGATAAATATCGAAAAAAATGGCAGATATCGAAGGACGGGACTTTTTGCTATTTTCGCATTATCATCTTCGATATTTATGGAGTCCTTATTTATTTTCGGATGATCCTTTAGAAGTTTGTTTGACGTATTATACAAGATGTCTATTCGGTACTCGAATCGTTACCGTTCCAATTCTTTAAAACATCGATTAACAATTTCGATTAATTAATTTCAATCCTTTTTGTATAAAAAACCGGCCAAGTGCGAGTCGGACTCGCGCACCGAGAGTTCCATTCTCAACAGATTTATTTTCCGTTATGAAAAAATACCATTTTAATCTTTTTTTCTCAAAATCATAAATGTTTAGACGTCGTTTTTCCCCCGTAATACACTTATTATTTCAGATTTTTGTCGTGAAATTCTTGAGTTTTACTTTTCATCGTCACAATTTCAAGGAAAAATAATCGATTGGAGATTTTATTTACTATAATTGTCAATTTCATTGGGTCAATTTTTAGACGATTCGACAGTAGCATGTAACTGCGCAGTTATTGAAAAAAACATAGTAACAATCTTATTTCAAACGATATAAATACAATAATCTTTAAATAAATAATAATTTGAATATAAAAATAGCATTTTTATGTATAAGAAATTTTTATAGCTGTTTTCGGTAGCAAAATTTTAAGTTCTTATTTTGACAATATTCGGGAAACGCGTCTCATTTTCGTTGTATGGCATCTATCTAAATTGTATCAAGTATAGTGATCGACATGCAATGAGTGGTCTTTAGCAATCGATATTTTACGTGATATTTATAGGCGACATGTGAGACGGGATATATTATTATATTATTTTTATATATTATTATATTATTACGGGATTTATCGAACTTCGATATTATATTCCGGTTTTGACAATTGGCCTCCTGGGGTACGATCATGCAACGTCGTTAATTTTTCTCTGTATAAACTTAATACTGACATTTGTCAAAATCTGCCGTTTATGGAACGCCTGTCAGTATATAATTTATCTGGAAAAATAAATTTGTGCGTTCATGGACGACGATTAGTATAAATTTTAAAGTAACAAGTATAATTTTTTTTTATTGTGCTCTACAATAATCTGTGCTCCTCCAGAAAATTTATTTTCTCTGTCTACGCCTTTGGACGCCTACGGAATTTGTTCATACAGCCTGTTATGTTTTTTAAGTAAATAAAAAACAAAATTTTATTTTTTACGTTTCATAACGTCCATAATCAAAGTTAATTTGTAAATTTGTATCGTTGTGTACCATTTTTTTCTTTAATTATGGCCTATGCTAGTGTACACCCTGCAATTTGGCCAATGACCGTGTTAGAATCTTTAAAATCCTCGAACATTTTGGCGTTTTGAAAAAAAAACAGTTTACCAACGTCGAGATTATGGGAGAGTCGTATGTATCAGGAATGCCTAGTGCCTTGCATTCCAAGTGCAATTGGAGGTTAAGTTGCCGAATTCACACCATCTGTAGTTTTTCACTCCCATTTGACTGTCTTATATAACGTCCACTTACCACGGACGGATTTTTAGGTAAAATACACTAGTTTTACGAAAAAAATTACCCCTGTAAACCGTTTTTAAACAATAAAATAGGCCGAACACGCCATGACAGCATGAACTTTGAACATAACCTCTGTGTACCATTTTAAGACAATAGAACATTGGACCAAACGAATTGCAAACTCCTGTCAAATGAGTTTGACATTAATAAAATTGGCCGTTCACGGGTCCCAGCATAAAATTTCGTCGGAGCTTTGCCATTGCCTTCCCCATTTCACTGGTTATCTCTGTGTGCAGGTTTCCTCACAATGGTTTCCTTCACCGATACGAGTATCAGTGAGCGAGCGCACAGGCGCATTTTATGAATATAGATTTCGGAGTCAATGCTGATCCGAAACAAAATCAGAGCAAATTAATATGAAGACGGTTTTGGTCTCTGGCTCCTGGCCCACACTACTTAACACGGCAAAAATAAAAGCATTATCTTTAGTGTAACGTTAAATTTAACTTTAATTCGTAATTAACAATACTAACATCACAGTGACTTACAGATACACGCGCTTTCGATACCCCTCTTTACAAATTAAACAATTATAAATAAAGTATCACACAATTTCGGTACCTATCTAGTTTTGGTTTACCACCTTTTATTTCTAAATATACTAAATTTTATATCTAGCACCAAGTGTTTCCGTGTTGCGCGTGAATAAGTTGATGACTCGAATTGTATAAAATCCCCAAAAGTAGACAAAATTTAATTAAATTGACACTCTTGGGTGCACTAATTTTGTGCAATAAAGAGTATTCATTCATTCACAATCTATGGCAAAAAAAATCCAAGCTCCAAAATTTCTTAATTTAAGTTAGATTTCGACACTTATGCTGGGGTTAGTGTGGCCCCAGCATAAAAGTGTCGAAAAAATTTCTAACTTAAAATAAGAAATTTTGGAGCTAATGCCATTAATTATAGCATTATTTGACATTACGAGCAGATGCGAAAGTGCCTAAGCGCTAATTTTTACTAATGGCGTTAGGTCCTTTCGCATCTGCGGTTAATGTCTAATAACGCGTTAATAATGGCGTTACGACGTTAGTGTGGTTCTCGCATTATACAACCAAAAGCGCCAAATTAATAACTTAAATTTTTTTGTACAAGCAAGTCGTCAATTTATTAACGCGAAATACAGATTTCGGTCCAGCGCATGAGCGCTGATAAAAAAGCTAACTAGCTAGCTAGCTTTTTCTAATGATAGAAAAGTGACGGCGCGGCGACTTACTTCGATAATAATTTATATTAATCCTTAAGGTCTCTAAAATACAGTCCATTATGGCATGCTAACATTAAGCGACACGGGCGGCAGCGAGCGGCGCGAAGCGCGGAATCACGGTAATTTCATTAAAACCGTATTAAAGAGACTATAAGGTTCAGTTTACATTGTTGGTGAAGGCGCCGCACCTCAACTTCGCCGTGTGCGCTGGGTTTTATGAAGAGTGAGTAATACAGTATGTAAACTAATATGAGCAACTTTCACGAAAAAAATATTCGTAATTCACAAAAAAATTGGGACTCTTAAACAAATCGGTCACGTGACCTACCAGTGTATAGGAAGTCGGAAATTTTTGATGTAAATTTCAATATTTTTATCCGTGAAAGATGCTCATATTCATGGGTACTTTTATCCCATGAAATATCTTCCATCAGTCAGTTTACATACTGTAAAAATAGATATAGGAATGTTGTCAGTTCTGCCTTGATAGTAACTAAACGTCTTCGCTTCAGCTTCGAAATCCGTTTAGATTACGTTGATTGGTTGATTGCTGTATTCATCAACGAGGTTTGAATTTAGAAGCCGTCGACACTGCCCACGCGCCGCCGGTCTGTCTGAGGCACCAAGTATCCGCTGGAGTCGCGCGCGGCGCCCACCATGGCCGCGAAACCCGCTGTCGGCCCGCGTTCTGTGCTCGCATGCCCTCTGGCTTGCAATGATGTTATTATTTCCTGTAAATAAACGAATTTACATGGTGCATACATACGTAACTTCACGATATATCCCTTGCAGGGTAGGCAGAGAGAATGGAGCGCCACTCTTGGCATGCCTCTCTTGCTTCCTATATAGTAATTCGTAGTAGTACGTATAGAAGTATCTTATAGTACATTTTTATGTCATTTTTTTAATACTACCACCGCTTCTTAAGGTGCTATAGCTGAAAGGAAAGAAGCGGCACAAGAAACTTTCAGCAGCACATCTTTTGAAATAAATATATCTAACAATAATTATGAATACAATCATTATATGTACACAATGTGCAGTGCTGGAGCTGAATTTAGGAGCAAGCCTCTTTATCATTTAAGTAGTCATTTATTTTATAATAACCTTTTTTTACATAAGGTCCGTCCGTTATATAGTAGAAATAGACAGTAGAGTCCTGTTTCGGGTCAAGCTCAGCATTGAGTTGTCATGGTTTCCACAGAATTGAAATTAGTAACTGACGTATAAACCTGCATTTATAGTACAGGGATTTCCTAGCTCATTCTAAATGTGATATAACATAGGTAATGTTCTGTAATTTCACGGTCTGCGTAACCAGCCACTTACGTAGGTTGCCTACAAAGGCGCGGACTATTAAAACCGTAATAAATAGCCATTGATACGTACTGCATATGAAACGTATTATTACCACCATGATTCATGTACCTAACAGACGTGTAACGACACATTCATACAACACAACACGCACATACTGTTGCTTTCTTCGTCCGTGCAGTCACTGAGGGGCCAGCTAAAAATCAGCGCTGTGGCTTGCCTCAGCATTAAGCTGAGCTGGTGTACCCTTTTTGGCACTGTACCACACCGGATGTTTTGTGCTGCATGTATTAATCTTTGTATACTTCTGGACGGCGATTCTCGTAGTGGAATGTGTAATTCGACATTTGTCCTATCTCATTCGCTCACATTACTTGTGTGAGCGTGACAAGACGATTGTAGCGCTCGATTTTTGTATGTCGAACGCTGCGAGAATCGCCTTCCTGTATTGTGTACTTTCTATTTTCTGGTGTTTACAGTGCTAAATACACGTTTTCAATTTCAATTTCCTTGTGTTATTTTTGTATAGCCTTGAATTATTGTGTATGGATTTGTATAGTAAATTAATGATGTCGAAAGTGAAATTTGTCGGTGGAACTAAAACGATTTTTGATTGAGCCCGGACCGGATTTGAGTTTCCTGCGGAAACGACCTACTCTGGATAAAAGTAGTATCTATCTATACCATTATTTAGAAACAGATTAGAATTTGTAATGATTTTTAATTGAATGTACTAGTACTGTATCTAAGATTAGAATTCACGTACAGGTCAGTATTGACGTACGTTGCTGGTTATCGTGTTCATTCGATGACGTTTTAACTTCATAATTGGCAATGTATCGCACGCCGCTTCCGCTCTCGTGATACTTACTTACTACTTTTTTTTTAACTTAAACTTGACGAAACATTTTTGCGATATTGCCTGCCATGTTACAAACATTGTATGCAGTGGAACAAAAATGGATATAAATCATATATTTTACTATACTTATACTTAGGAGAATTTCGAAAAATCGTATAGTAAGTGTAAATACCAACTTTTAATTGAAAAATTCATAGACGTTGGTATGCTCAGACCTCACAAGTCCGGTTCAAGCCACGGTTCGGTTCGCTGCAACCAATCACATGCTCACCGCCCTTTTCCCAATCGAAATCAGCGCTTTGTGATTGAATACAGCGAACCCAATCGGCTTTTGAAGTCTTAGCCTTACTGGGTTGAAGTCAGCCTCGTGCTCCACTTCCATGGGCACCAGCTGGTGGTGCAGCCGCGGCCGCTGTATCACCTCCGTCAGGTCGCTGCCTTCCAGCAACGTGTGCATTACAGTCTGTGAACAATGTTAGCAATATGACACAGGGGCGGACCCAGAAAAAAGCATCGGTTACAACAAATTCGCCAGAGAAGATGCGATTCGCTACGAACACCAGCGATCGATGAAGGGTTATAGACGCCCTAGATTTCAATATTGGTGGATCACTTACCAGAGCGACTAGCGTGGTGATCTTAGTGCCGAATTATGTTTACAACATATAAGCCGGAGAAGTTGCACCTTACAGATCAATATAGCTATTGATTGATCACTTACCAGAGCGACTTGCGTGGTGATCTTAGTGCCACCAGCAGCGCCGAGCACTAAATCCGCTTGACCGCTATCCGACAGCACTATAGTCGGCACCATCGAGCTGAGCGGCTGCAGGCCCGCTTTCAACATGTTCGCCGGAGAAGGAGGCATGCCATACGCTGACTCCACGTTGGGTATTGCAAAGTCATCCATCTCGTTGTTCAATATGATGCCGAGACTTTGTGATCTTCGCTGGGCACCCCAACTGGAAAGTAATGTTTATTGAGTATTGTACGGTAACTTAGTTTTTTTTGTATAAGGAGAGCTTATGATGGTAAGAGTCGCTCATTGACACAGACATCTTACCTCACTATAATGTAAGTAGAGAATTTTTGATGCCCTGCTAAGCTTGAGGACTTACACAACAGTCTTATAGATTGAAGTCTTTATACTATGGTGCAAAGGCGCTCTTTTCTAAGTCTGTTACATCATCACCCCCCTCCCATCCCTGTCAAATCCATAAGCTGGATTTCAACTTGCGACTTTCCGTGGCCTGCTTCATTTCAATAGGATAGGAATAATATATTATCTATACAATCTTAGTAATAAAATAATTATAACTAATTTTCGATTGTAAAAATATTCGATCGCGTGATCGGCCTTTCCGGAAGAGAACTATCGACTGGATGTTCCAGTAATAGGACCTAACGCCAATGAGGAGAATATACGACGAACCACGGCATTATTATTGGTAGAGTTTTATTGGCAGGTACCTACTTATATCTAAATGTTAATTTCGTACAAATATAATCTCTAAAATTCAACAAAGATTTCTTACAAGGAATCACTCCTCATAATAAAGATAGTCATATGTTACTATCTAATCAAATGACTAGGTATCTTTATGATCTTTATAGTAATATAAATAAGTTACGGCGCAAGACGAGCAAAAATAAGTAGGTACTTAAGTTAAGTTTACTACTTTTAATTACTGTGTATAAAAACATTCAGGATCCTACCCATCCCAGACGCTTAAAAAGAAAAATTTGAAGTCATATGAATCGGTAAATGGGTACAGACACCGGTACGTAACTAAATCTGTGAAGTTGTGCAGAGTCTGTGTGCAGCAGCAAAAATAAGATACAGATACAGACAATAGAATGCATTTTCCTACTGTAACATGTACGAAAAGGCAGGCGCTGCTATATTCACAGCATTTCAGTTATGTGCCGACACTTGTATAGTGTCTACATTAAAATAATGGATACATTAAGTATCAATCTTGTCATCTTCTCGTCATTCACGGTATGCTTAAAATTAACAGCTGCAACAAATGACAAGTTAGAGTTTAATTTGACAAAGCCCAAAAGTGTACCCATTATTTCTTACCCCGGTGTAGTTATCGGTGTGGTTAGTTCTGAGCCCCCTTTTCCTTCGATTCAGATTCAAAATACTCACATGTAATTGATAGTGCTGGTGGCGGAGACGACGCTGCCATCGGGTGCCACGACGATGATATGGGCCGTTCCGTGGTCGTCCGCGCCCTCGAACATAGCCCCATAATGTTGCCAGTCGTTAAACGTGCGCGCGTCGTCAATGCGATCGCGGTATGATCTCGCCCACGCGGGGTTTGACAGGTTCCGCTCCAGCTGGAAGGTTGCAGATACATAAATATATAAGTACATATTTTAGTTCAATAGATAAGTAAATACACAGTACATAACACACTCTATGGCTCATACTTCACCAGACAAAACAGGATTTGAATGTGTCAAAAGTGGCCTCTTTAGCGCTTTCGCTTTCTACTTCTTATTAAAAAAATCTTCATTCGTGGAACAATTGGACTACTCCCATTAGGTCATGCGCTCGCTAGGTCATGCGTTAATTTTTTCACACTACGTCATGCATGACCCAGTGAGATTAATATTTTCTAACTATGTCGTGCATGACCAGGTGAGATTAATTATTTTGTCAAAATTTTCTCACTATGTTATGGCACGCTGCTGCCTTCCCCAAGCTTGCCATCCAATGGACGGCCCACTTTGCACGCGACCACGGTAAATGACTTAGTTTAGGAGATTTTTTTTCGGGAGTGGTGTTAGTTTCTCTAAGGGTAACCTTATTTATTATGTTCACGAATTAGCGGACCGAAATTTTGTATTAAATATTGTTTTTATGCGAACTTATTAAAATGTGTGATAAGAATGTACAATTCGTTAAAAATAACAAAACCGAATAGAATAATTCTCGAACTACAAGAATCAAGTTCTATCCCTCCTAGGCCGGCAGCGCACAAGCAATGCCTCTGGTGTTGCACGTATCTCTAGGCAACGGTAACTACTTACCAACAGGGGCCCGTTTGCCTGTTTGTCTTTTTTTAAATTGTATTTGGAGAGCAGACGAGTAAACGGGCCACCTGACGGTGTGAGTGGTCACCATCGCCCATAGACATCTCACCTCACTATAATGTTCTTAGAGGGTTTTCGATGCGCTGCTAACCCTGAGGACTTAGATGTTATATTATACCTCGTGTGCCGTTAATTACACTGGCTCTCTTAACGTTCAAACCGAAACACAGCAATGAAAGCATTGCTACTTTGCGGTAGAAATAGGTAAGAGGGTGGTACACATTAAGATCTACAACATGTAAAAACCTATTTATAAAAAAAAACAATCAAGCAACATACCTCAAGTATGTCGTAAGGGAGATTCGAGCGTGAAGGGTCCCCGAGGCCGGTTCGCTTGGCGTACGCGTACTTGAAGGTTTCGACGACGCGGTGCCAGTAAAGGTTGGACCCGGCGGGCACGTCCGAGCCCGGGCCCACCCAGCCACTCAGCAAGTTGAGGATGTACGCCAGCACGGAGCCCGAGCCCGGCAGCGGCACCGAGTAGAGGGTTTTGCCGCCCGTTAAAGGCACGCTGACGGGGTCTTGCCACTCTACCCTAAAATACAAACAGAGCGCGGCTTTGTTAGGAGGATTCGTTGAGACGGTTGGCGGACACAGATTGAGTTTTGTATACCGAACGAGACCATAAGGTTCTTAAAACTGGGTTGATGTAAGGATTTGCTCGGGATTTACTACTAGGGAATCTATATTATGATTATTTATAGCTCGGGTGGTGGGCTCGGGCTATAAGCCGCTCAGCAAGTTGAGGATGAACGCCAGCACGGAGCCCGAGCCCGGCAGCGGCGCCGAGTAAAGGGTTTTGCGGCCCGTTAAAGGCATGCTAACGGAGTCTTGCCACTCTATCCTAAAATACAAGGCGTGTTTAAAGGTAGTATAACAAATCGAGCCCGATTTTGTCAGGGTGAACGATTCGTTGAGACATGACTGTTGGGGGCAATAGATCGGGTTTTGTGCGGTGAGAACTGAAATGTTCTTAAAGCAGATTCGGTTGGATTATAGTTTTTAACTATGGAACAATATGCATATTTAGCTTGAGCTCAAGTTGAGAACATGCAAACGCAAACTGGAACGGAAACTTACTGGAAATTGCGGAGATCGTCTTCTGTAACGATTCCTCCATGGCGCTGGATGTCTCGCGCGAGCGCCGCCGTGAGCGTTCCGTTGTGAATCGCCTCCGGGCCATCCTCTGCGACGATATCGAGCGTGCGGGCCAGGGTCGGCTCTTGGATAAGGTCCCCTTGGACCCACACCTTGCCTGTTGCCGGGTTCACGTATACTTCCCTGGCAAAAAAACAAACTGAGATACAAACAAAGACACAAACTGATGAACAAGTGCTAATAATAATCGACTGAACTTGGTTCGAATGGAATTAATGCACAGAAACAAATATGACATTTTAAGTGCTCATTACATTTTACTGAATTCAGTATTGTCTTATCAGAATCAGTCAAGTCAGTACGGTCAGTCTGAATGCTCACTTGACTGCGATTTACACCATATAAACCTGTCTAAATCGTCAAATTATATCGTACCTATACTGAATTCAGCCAGGTGTAATACACCCATTATACGAAAATGACTGTCAAACGGTACATCTGACAGTTTCCCCATTTCATCCTGAAATTCCTGAAAAAAAATTTGGTGTTCTTCTTATACTCGAAAAACTGCAAGATATCTCGCATTAGTTCCCGTCCCGAAAGAAATTTGGTGAGAAATTGGCCACTACCAACTTCAGACGACTCGATTAGGATCCAACCATGGCACAAGTTCACGTCACCGCACAAGGGTACGTCATAAAGGGTAACACTTGTTTGATGGCGGACCTGTGCGAACTCCAACTCGGCAACTGGCAGGAGATCGCGCAGGATAGCGATAAATGGGCGTCTCTTGGTTGCGGAGGTCAAGATCCACTTTGGGTCGCTGAGCCAGCGGAGTAAGTAAGTACCCTTGTGCAGTGACCGGAACATCGTGCAAACCGTAGTTGATATGCCATTCTTCTTGTGTCATGGAACCAACCAACCTCATAGACGGCTCGGCCAGGATCCGGTCGCTGTACGATTGTAGCACCCGCGCCATATACTCGTTGACTACGTGCCCGCGCCGACACAGGTCCGCGGTTGGCTGCACCAATTCTCGCCAAGGAAGACGGCCGTATTCTCTGTGAAGGACAAATGGAAAGGCGTGCTATATTGAGACTGGTTTAAGTGTTTAGCGAAGGTAAGTACAGTGAGTAAGGACAGTGGTGGAAAGTGGCGAGTCAAGTTGGCTTGCAAGCTGCCTTGCCAGTGAATCCAAAGTTTGTTTGACTTTGTGCCACTGGCCCGGTACTCGACTTCGACATTCTACTCGCCATTGTCCTTGCAACTTGCACTCGCCACTGTCATATCCACTTCGCTAAACACTTGACCAAATGTAAACCAGCCATTAGGGCCGGCATTACCTGCCAAATCAGTATGGCGCTTGACAGTTAAAGCCGATCGGAGCGTGTAAGTAGTACGCTTGAGTAGGTTTCATTAAAATTAATTGCAGGGCTGATTTAACTAGAGTTTCAATTAATCAAACGGGTCGTCCTTCAGGGTTCGATACAAAATGTATGAAAGCCACGGGTGCAAAACAGACAGAGGCGCGTTGCCGGCACGCTTCTTGTATATGTTTTGCCCCTTAGGATTATAGTAGTTATGACAAACAATAGAGAAACAAACAAACAACAAACAGTCCGCTTGTGGAACAGTCTACCTGAAGATCTCGGGACTTTATCCTGATTATCATCATATTCTTAAGGTTTCATACGTCGGGAATATTTGAGCTCAAATTCGAACCAGCTAGCTATTACCGTTCCAGAGATCCCATCTGACATCAAAGATACTCCAAGATCCTGGAAACCACTGGTCCAATTTTATCAGACATAGCTAAGAACACTCTCGACAAAATTCTCTATTAAATAAATAAAAAAACGGGTCCATATCGGACCATCCGTTGTTAAGTTATGATGCCACAGACAAACAGACCGATAGACAAACGTGTCAAACTTATAACACGCCCTCCCTCGATCGGTCGGGGGTTAATATATAAATAGAGAACCATGTATGATGATAACTAAATGGTAGAATTACCTGTACATGGCGCCGTAACCCCTCAGCTCGCCGGGCACGGCGGTCGCCAGCCCGCCGACGGTCGACGACACGTTCGCGAACATGTTCTCGTCCGCGGCGGCCGGCGCCCGCTCGCGCGCGTTCAGCACGCGCACGCGCCCCGTGCCCGCGTCGTAGATCGTCGCCAGAAACCCGCCGCCCAACCCCATACATTGTGCGCACGCGACGCCCTCACAGAACAGTGTCGCAATCGCCGCATCGACAGCACTCCCGTTTTTCTCTAGGATTTCGCTGCAAAAAAGGACTTGAAGTTAATTTCTCGCTTTGTTTTCGGATTCATTGGGATCACAGAATGTCGCCGGAAACCCGCCGGCCGTCCAACGTGACCGTTATGGGACATTGCGCACACGATACGCTCTCACAGAATCATATCGAATCAATTCGTCTAAATTACAACGATTGTAGTTCTATTTCTATCCAATTTCAATTTATTTTTCGTTCCAATTCTACTTGGACACCAAATCGCATTCTGTTGACACATAATTCTACCATTGCCACCTTTCGAATTACTATCGCTCGGGCAAAAGTACCTTGGGAGAAACTTATGTTCGATCGTTATTTTTGACAGTTGCAGCATTTTGTTACCGTTGAACTGCGATTCAGTATAAACTAAACGTTTTAGTAATTTAATTAATTTAATTTTTAATTTATTTATTAAGTAAACACAACAGATTACAACCATAGAAATTACAGAAAAATCAAAAATCAATCAGTAGAATGCGCAATTACGTTAATTTACGATCGATCGTTGACTCGATCGGAACTTAACTGAAATTGGATAGTAGCATACGAAACACGTCATAACGATGTAGTTTAAATTCTATTTAGTTACGTTATATTTAGTGGAATCGATCACCTGTAAAAACTTATAACCTCGATCGGTCGGGTTTTTTTTAACCCCCGACCGAGGTTATAGGTTTGACATGTTTGTCTGTCTGTTTGTATGTGGCAAAAAGTAAGGGGATCTCCACAATGGTACGTCGGCGGTTTCGTAAATTTTTAATTTAGAGTTATTAGAGAGAATGTTTTATTTTTTAGAATTTGAAGTCTCGGATGCGGATTGTCACATAAGTGGTAAGACATTTGTGTCAACGTATTCACCCAGACTGTAGATTGGGTGTTTGAATAGCAGAGATGGGAGTAGTTACCGAGGTACTTACTGAGATAAGTATAATAAACAGATGATTATAGAGCAGATTACAGTCTTCTCGCCGTGAAACAAACAATCTAGCGAAACATTTCATTCATGACCACACAACAATAAAAATCATTGAATGACATTCACTCTAACCGCATCATTGTTAGTTAGATACTTCGTTCTGTTCAGGTTCAGAAAATCAAAGCATGCAATTGGCATTTTTTTCTGTGAAGTCTATATAATTACTTTGACACGGATTTATTTAGTTCTCTTTATGTCGTCCTATTAGTATTCCGCAGACGTATTATGCTATCACATTTTGAAACTAAAAACTGCGAGATAATTACCTACCTACCTATATAGCAAAGACTATGCAAGCAAAAAAGATTTGTAACATACCTACCTACCTAATTGAAATTTACCTGCTTATTTTTGTGAGTTTACAGTGGTTTTGGGTGGTTATAAAACTTATCAAAGTATATATGCGAACGACTTTACAATCTAGACACGATCTGTATTAATAGATAGTGTTTCCACGTTTTTCTCTCTAAAGGTCTATTTATATTTAGCGGTCGAATAGCCGCGGCGCGGCGGCACATTTCTATGGAGTGCACAAGCGGTAGATTATGAATCATTGCATAATAAGAAACTGTTTATTTTCATCACAGCGGCGGTTCCACCGCTGAATATAAATCGACATTGACAGTTATTTCTAATAGGGATTAAAATAGGTTTTCAAAACTTTTTCGGAACCCTGAACACCAATAACAGAACATGGTAAAAACGACGACTTTGTAAGTAATTTAATTAAATCCGTGAGGAAAATGCGCTGGCTTCTCCCGAGGTAGTGGTTTGCGTTTTATTGCTTGATGAGATGAGTCTGATAAGATTTGTCTTTATGGATTCTGAGGCTTCCATGCATAACCAGTTTTTTCTTTAAAAGTATGTACATAATTCGTAAGTCGTTTTTACGTAGTGAATTTAATTATACTGTTTATCAAATTCACCCTGTCGAGGCAGCTTTGTAATGTTTTTCAAAGACAAAAGGCGTTAGTACGGAACGAAGTAGATCTCTATAACTGAGATTTATGCATAGGTTTCTCTAATAAGTATGTCATGCTATTCAAACTTTACACCGCATTGATCTATTGTCTATATACCTAGTATGCATTAGTGGATGTTAATGTTACAAAACATAAAGATCTGCTAGTATGCATTGGTGGATGTTAATGTTACAAAACATTTAAAGATCTGCTAGTATGCATTGGTGGATGTTAATGTTACAAAACATTTAAAGATCTGCTAGTATGCATTGGTGGATGTTAATGTTACAAAACATTTAAAGATCTGCTAGTATGCATTGGTGGATGTTAATGTTACAAAACATTTAAAGATCTGCTAGTATGCATTGGTGGATGTTAATGTTACAAAACATTTAAAGATCTGCTAGTATGCATTGGTGGATGTTAATGTTACAAAACATTTAAAGATCTGCTAGTTTTTACCCGTATTTCTGTATATTTTTATGACTCAGTCAGCGCCTTTTTCTTGTCGTCGATATTGTATTGTTAAATTCATGCATACATAATGTATGTAGTTTGTAAGCTTATCTATCTATCTACTTAGAGAAATAGCTAAATCGTGATACTTCCAATCGGGTTAGAACGTGATTATGATAGATCACAGTTCCATTATTTTACTTTTCTTGTTAATACGTACTTAGATAAGGATTTATAGCTAATGGATGAAAACATCGTAGGAGAGCACTTGACTGAATAAACGTTTTAGGCACAAAATATAAAGATACAGAAGATCCGCTACGGCCGTCCGCGATTTTAATGACTTACTTATTTATACACTGCCTACACCCGACCGTTTAGCGCTAAGGTACCTACAGTTTCCAGTTTAAAAGAAAGAGCCATGTGAATTTTTTTTCTGGCAATGTAGCATTTCCTTTAAATAAAGCCTGCACCTGAACTCGATCATGCCACAGCGTGTGTAATTAGCCACTGAGTTCGTCTGATTCGATTTGAGATAACTTGAATGCAGAACATTCCTTCAATATGCGAACGGCTAAGGAATGGAACAGCCTGCTTTGTATTTCCCGAAACCTACTACCTTGGGATCTTCAAGGCCAGAGTGAATAGGCATTTACTGGACCCGCATGCTCCATCGTCGACCTCATCGTCGCTTACCATCAGGCGAGATCGAGGTCAAATGCGGGTTTAGTAGTAAATAAAAAATTATAATAAAAAAAAAGAACCCGCGTGTACATGGGCCAATATCGCGCGTTTGTATTGAGTGGACCTTCTGTATCTTCATACTTTGTGCTTTACATTTCACTGAATTCATTCTGCGATTAACAGCATATAAATAGAAGCATGTCTAATTAGCCGACAAAATCATTCCTGTTTTCGTTCTAGGGTGGTTACTAATCGGCCGATGACGGCGCACTCGAAGCCATTGTCGCTCTGAATTCAGTCAATTTTCACTGAATACAGTAAAGTGTAAATGCATTCAGTAACGGTTAATCTGCGATTTACAGCATTAAACAGAAGCCTGTCAAATTATTCGAGTAAATCATAAACTAGATCGTCGACTGAATTCAGTCAAGTGTTAAGTAATAACTGTAATGCCCGCTGTACACACTCACCGAGACAGACCGAGGACGAGTGTGTACAGTGGGCCTAATAAGCGTTACATATAGGATAGTTACTAACCGTCCAATGGAGGCGCACTCGAAGCCATTGGCGGCGACGGCAGCGCGCGGGTAGCGCGGGTGGTCGCGGCCGGCCCACGGTTGCAGCACCAGCACGGCCACCAACGCACCCGCCACCAGCGCCGCCAACACGCTGCCCACCAGCAACCACCGCCGCGAACACCACAAGCTTCAACACAGAACACTCAACAATCACACATGAGCTGCGCTGTTAAGGAAAATGAAGACAGAAAGATCATCATTCGTACAGTTTTGTTGGTACAGATCAGTGATAATTTTGAAATTTTGAACGTTCGAGTATGCAAATGCGTCGAAAATGAAAGGTCTGCCAAAGCGTTGTGTCATTGTCGTGTCAATCTTGTTGCAATCTTGCGAATATTTTTATGGCTATACTAGTTCAATCTCTTTACAATATTTAGAATGACCAAAAAGGTGTTATCACACCTTGATATGGTCTCCTTGCGTGCAGTAATATAGAGAAAGAAATTGGTGGCAATTGTCATTCAGTTCTGTTGTCATCTATATTCTATTTTCCTATGCTTTATTATAAAGTTGAATAAATTGATACAAATGATGCAAAACCAAAAGGGGATCTTGGCTTTATTCAACTTTATAATAAAGCCATTTGTGGACTACGGGGAACGGATAGTTGCGTACCTTGGTTTAAGACATTGAAAGTGCTGACGTTTCCTTCGCTGTATATATACGAAATAGCAGTTTTTGTATTTACCAATACACATCTATTTGTAAAAAGGTCTGACGTTCACGATAAAAATGTGCGCAACACAGATCGGCTGTGTCTCGTGAAGTCCAGAACAGCGCTCAAACACGAAAGTGCAGTTTGCATGGCTCCAAAAAATGTCAATAAATTGCCTAAATGCCCGGTAGAATTAAGCCTGCCTGAATTTAAAAATTAACTTTATAAATTTCTCTTAGACAAATGTTATTACTTATTACAGATTGAGCGACTTCCTTGGTGATAAGCTGTGACATAATCATAATTTAATTAAAATTGACATTCATATTAGGTATAATTAATATGCTAATTTATTGATGATAATTCGTGATTGTTTGATTTATTAATTGAACAAATAATTTGTAAGCTTTCGGGCAGAATATGGTGATACTGAAGCACAATGTAACATCTGCATTACCCATATTTACGAATAAATGATATTTCTATTTCTATTTCATAGGAAAATACAATATAGATGACAACAGAACCGAATGACACACCTTAAACCACTTAGAAAAAGGTCTATAGGTATAACTACTACTTTCACGAGGCTGTCCTACGTTTCCTGGATCGCGCGCGCGGCCGGTTTATGTTGGTCGTTTTGACAGGGAACCCTGTCTTCCTATTCAGAACGGGCGGTACCGCAACGGCGCGGCGGGTGTCGAAACAATTGCAATCGGCCAACTGTAAATACATAAGGGGTTCCTCCTGTGTAGGCACGATCAGAATCGTGCTTCGGGGTGGTTTTGTGTGAGTAAACGATATTATGCAATGTAAACAGTGAAACTCAATGATGTAAGTAAAATATGTGGGTAAAAAAATGCCCCTAACGTCAGTAGTACCATTGATTTGTACCATTGATGGTACTAGCGACACTATTATGTATCGCTAGTACCATTAAAGAATAAACAAGTATAGTACCCTGTGTTTACTTGTTTATGTAAATAAAAATTAATTTCACAGCGACCTTTGTTGTGACAAGTTGGCGTGTTGAGGTCGTCGAGTATATGTCTAGCGTCGCAATTTTTCTAAAAATAATGCGACGTTAACATCACCGTTCAGAAGCTGCATTTGTACGTGCTGAATATAAAAAATGAGCATACTGTAATTTCCAACCTTAGATCTAAAGGAATCTATTACCTAAATACGATGCTCGTATAAACACCTGGTGCTAGACATTTTTTTCGCCTAATTTAAACTACATTGTTCGTAGATTGCAGACCTATTTTTTCTTTTGTGAATGAACAATACTGCTCTAATCGGTCTACTACAATAACAAAATGCATCGTAAAAGCCTATATGTGCACTGAAAACGTTACCTACGTTTTCATAATTGCCATTGACGAGCGATAAATCATCGTGCGTGACACGGCTGCAAAGTTACTGATGTTAGTGGCACAAGGTCATGAGATCCATTCGCTTTGGGACAGTCAGAGTCAGAGTGAGGTCATGTCAGTGAACTTAGGAACCTTATAAGAATCTAGGGCTACCAACCAGTTTATTTCGAATTTCCTATAAGAAGCATAAGTGTTTCTTGTAGGTGGATGGGCAGGTTATTTTTTTTGTGGCTGTAATGTTTGAAAGCCATATCAACTAATTGCTAAATATTTATAAAACTTGCTACTTGAAACTTAGCGTTCTATGAACATCCAAAAGCCTAGCCTATTATATAGGATAATAGGTCAATTGTTTATTGTTGGAATAAGCCGGTTTATTGTTGTTCAATTATTATGAAATAGTGAAAGGATTGTTTGATAAGGATTGAACATTTTGCTAAGATAAACTTGAACAACTACTAATAATGTAGGTACTGATGAGCACTGAGAATTTATATAAGTACTGACTGAGGTTTATATTATACCATTTATAGTATGCAGATTTTACTTTCATAACAATGTTATTAATTATTACGATTCACTACAAAGAGACTACAAACAAACAAACAAATTTAAGGTACCTACTAGGGATGTTACGGAGGTGGTTTTACCGGAACCGGAATCGAAATCGAAGGTTTTAAATTTGATTTGTCGGAGTCGGAACCGGTGTCGGAGGTAGAAGAGAGATGTTCAGAAGAAGTTCAATTTTTAAACCGTTTTTTAATTTTAATTTTTATAGCTGACTTATTTTTTATGATGACGTTTGCGGCAATAAAACATGTTCCCTTAGATAGTAGTGTAGGAATACATAAATAATAATACATAAATGTATTCCTAGTTAACGTAGTGTGGGACGACCCCCTGCTAGATGGAGCGACGATCTGCGCAAGGTGGCTGGCAGCGACTGGATGAGAAGAGCCGAAGATGGGGCTCAATGGCGCGCCCTGGGAGAGGCCTATGTCCAGCAGTGGACTAGAGTAGGCTGCTGATGTATGTATGTATTCCTAGTTTCCTACACTATTTAATAAAATATTGATATTTGAATATGTTTGCTCACAAATCTTCGGTATAACCTCGGATTCAAAATTATCGGAGCCGAA
Source organism: Hofmannophila pseudospretella (assembly GCA_947369225.1). Classification (NCBI taxonomy): domain Eukaryota; kingdom Metazoa; phylum Arthropoda; class Insecta; order Lepidoptera; family Oecophoridae; genus Hofmannophila; species Hofmannophila pseudospretella. The sequence continues at coordinate 6,173,699 of OX376324.1, forward strand.
GTCGGAGTCGGAGGTGTAAAATCAATCGGAAGTTCCGATCTTTCGGAGTCGGAGTCGAAGCTCCGTAACATCCCTAGTACCCTCGTATTTCCGTACTTTGTTTTATTAAAGCAAAGATGTAGATAAAACATTATTGTAAAGCGCTTATTACAATTGACTTGAAACCAGTTAAAAGCATTCAGGGCGGTTATATACTCGTCGTGTGACTGTAGACAGAAGCTTGTCTATTTAGTATACCTACTAAATCCGTCGACTAATTAATACACTGAATTCAGTAAGTGTAATAAGTTAATAAGAGTTTAAGTCTTCAGGTTTAAGTGGTAGGTATAAACCAGACTGTTGTGTGGAGATGTAAGAAACGAAATTATTTAATAAAAGTAATATCTACGTAGATATTTGTCGATACGATAAGTGATATGAGAAAGCCAAATGTGCTCTTGAATGATAATAATGAAGTTAGCTTTGATTTTGGTCTTTAATCCCACTTTATTAAGAAGAAGGAAGAAGCCATGTATGGTAAATGGTCAACATTGCAAACGAAGCTTTCATTGGTGACGTTAATGTTTGTCATATCTTGAGAGATAAGATCATTCCGGAAAACAATAGCTCTGTAAATGTTATTGAAATGTAATAAATACCTCGAGTTTTGCTAATTTTATGACGGGCAGAACATTGGATGAAGAATATTTAATGACAATGGTTGTCTTCACTTATTTGAAGATATAATACATATCCACATAGCCTAGTAACCTGGGCTCCAGGCTGGAACAACAAGATCGGGGGACTGAATAGACGTTAAGTGCGTCTACTGGTCGGTGCCTTCACCGGTCACTTTAGCACCAATGCCCACCTACACAAAATGAAGCTGACTGACAGCACGTCCTGCAGAGCCTGTAGTGAACAACTGGAGACCGTTTCACATCTCCTATGTGAATGTGACGCTTTCGCGGCAAAAAGGATGGGTCTGCTAGGCTCTGCCTATCCGGACCCAAGGGAATTCAAATCCCTTCCACTAAGACGCATAGTCTTGCTCATGCATGACATATTCGGTGATGTGGTCAAGGGATAGATACAAGGGTTTGAACACAAAAGATCCCCATGGGTCGAAGTGTCGCTGGGATCCCCGGCCCTCATCCAAAGATAAGATAACATAAACCTGTGCTCAACCCCTAGCGCCACAGCCTAAAATCATCTCCTGAAGGCATTTATCAAAAAGGTTGTTTATAAAAATTATTCCACGAATGAAGAGGAATTATTTAACAATATTTTAGTAACCTCGTAGAAGATAGCGAAAATGCCAAAAGTGGTGCTCCAGGCCACGTGGTTCGACCGCATGGTCACCTTTGATATATTCGCTTTTTTACTTCTTATACTTTCACTATGCGAATACAAAACCATTATTAAAAATGTCTTCTTCATTCGCGGAATAATTCTATAAACCACTTTTTTATAAATGCCTTAATTCAGGCGAAATGATTTCTGATATGGAATCTGTTTCATATCTTACACACTCGCTTTGTATGTGAGTGAACTTGTGTCGACTCACCGTGACGAATATGTGAACTTTCAGCATACCACTAGCTCTTAAACTATTTAACCTATCAAAATGGAAGTTTTACAATTGGATAGAGTCATTTGGTGCCGTTCTAACGGTGCCAAACAATAACTGAAACATTATTTCCCCGCTTCGCTACAGCTTGTCGAAGTTGGTCCCTTTTTTGGCCAAAAAATTTAACGACTTATATTAAATTCTCTATAACTTTAGAACTATTATAGATATCTAAACAATTGAAACTGTGTTGTAATGTGCTTGAATTACGCTACTTAAAACGAGGTCTCATTTCGTATATGGTTTCAACAGTTGAAAATAATTGACAAGATTGTCATCAGTTGTCACGTCATGGCTCACAGCAAATGTTGTAACCTGAAAAGAAACCGCAACCGAATTCGAAAACCGAAAATGTCTCATGCAGAGCGGCAACGCATCTACAGTTTAAGATAAAAATCACAACAATCGGATAACTACGAACAAAGTAACGGATCATCATGTTACAGTGAACGGAGTGAAAATGCAAAGCGTTCAGTTTCTTCATTCTGGGCCGTGTGGAATGCTTTGTAAGCGTTGAGCGAAGGGTGTTGAGGCCAGACAAGTGGATACTTCATATCAAAATTCTAACAATGGATCTTCAATGTGGAACAATCAGCCTCAAGGGCCAAGTGTTCGCTATCGTGGTGCAGATCGATAGATTCCATGGTTCGGCAGATCCCTTCTGCCTGGCAGGTTTTTTCGGCAGTGGCACATTTTTCACTATAGGTGTACTCTTAAGGGCAGAACCATCCCATGAATGGTAGGTAAGTGGTGGTGAACAGCGAGACAAGTACTAAAATATACCGAAATCACAGAAAGCGGCCGTACCTAATCCACAAGTGGTTATCTATATAATTGGTTTACTTATCTATAATTATTGGATTACTTATTTAAATTGTTAAGTAAGATTTATTGTTATTAATGTATTTACCAAAGATGTATGCATGTACCTACATTATAATTTATTGTTGTCTGAAATAGATTCTCTCGTTCTTTTAAGTCCAAAAATGTTATGACGTCGATTTAAAAAAAGTTACATTGTTGCAGCATAATTATGTCGTGTAAGTATAACTGCGTCGCAATTTTTCGCATAAATAAATAATTGACCTCTATTGAATTGATTAATAATAGAACAATAGTTTTACACGTATTTTTAATGATTTTTCTATTTTAAATTTTAAACTAAATAATGACATTGCCCTCTTATAATGAATATTACAATGTGGCATTATTTAAACATAATGAATCAATAGTAGGTAATAAATTAGGCAAAATTAATGCGGATATTTCGTAATTTATAGACAAAACCAGTATGAACCAAATTACTCACGACGTTCGTATACCTACTATAACAGTTACGGTAATTTTATTCGTGTTTAAACGCAAATGTATGACAAATCGATCATTGTATTTTAAATCAGAAACCACGACCGACACGACCTTGCTAGATGTAATATTGGAAGTTAGCGATATTAATGGTAACCCCTGGGTGCAGGTATCATAGGGAGTTATAGGTTGTATCATAATATATGTATGCAGTGGCAGATCTAGGTGGTCATGCACCTCCCCCAAAAACTGTACAATCATATATATTGAGATCGCTCCGCCCTTAATATTTTTTAGGGTTTCGTACCTAAACGGTAAAAAAGGAACCCTTAGGCCCGGACTACACGACGGCGACGGTTCCTAGGCCGGTTCCAGTATCGGTCGGTTCCATGGAACCGGTGCTTCATATAAACTCAAACAAAAATGCGCTGTCGACTACACACAACGGTTCCGCTTGGAACCGGCCCGCTCTGTTCCTGAACCGAGTGGGCGGGGCTTGAGCGCAACGAATGAGTTTGAATGCAGTCGACTACACGGCCGGTACCGAACCGTCGTCGTGTAGTCCGAGCTTTTGGTGAGACTTCGGTATCCGTCCGTCCGTCTGTAGGACACAACTGTTTTTCTACATTAGTAGTTCCTGAGATTGATATAAATATATTCGATCATTAGATCGATTTGAAATTTGGCACATTGACTTGCTTGCCCGCATCATCCCAGGTAAAAGAAGTTTGGAAATAATTTTGATTGAATATGGGTACTGAAATGGGGGTCAAAATCTGAGAGTAAATCTTTATGGTTTTTGAGAAAGAAAAATTAACCTTATTTTTTTCGGTTCCGACTCGCATTTGGTCGATTTTTAGTGCTATCCGATTTCGGTAACCGCGATGAAAATGTGATTTATTCCGGATCCGATTTTCCTAGATCCACCCGTGAATGTAGGTCAGGTAAACTTTGGTTCTGTGGTATTCAATCATCATCATCACCGTAACCTTCAGGTACCTTATTAACGTTACAAGGGGTGGGGTATTCATCGTGCGAGCTAAGTGATGGTTGGTGGATTTCATTTGCATTCTGAAAAACATTTTCCTTAAACATGCAGGTTTCTTCACGCTGTTTTCATTTACCATTAGAATAGTCGGTAAATGTACGTAAGTCTTAAAAACGAAATAAATATGTAGGTAACGAAGTAAATATACGTAAGTCTTAAAAACGAAATAAATATGTAGGTAACGAAGTAAATATACGTAAGTCTTAAAAACGAAATAAATATGTAGGTAACGAAGTAAATATACGTAAGTCTTAAAAAATCATAAGTACAGTCGGATTCAATTGAACTTATTCATAATGTAAACAAACCTATATTTAATTTATCAAATTAGACGATAGTTTAATTATCATGGAATTCACTTTTTTCGTATCCTAAACTACTACATTATATGATGAAATATTAATAAAACATGGATAATTCATTAAACCATCGACATCGCGAATATGGTGGTTTGTTTACATTAGGAATAAGTTTGAATCGGATGAGCTGGACTATACTAATTATTTTTTGGCATTATTGACATTGCATGGTTCGAAACCGGATCTTCTTCGAGTCCAAAGCAGACAGCTTTGGATATCAGTCAGGTATTATAAAAACAAAAAAATAGGTAATCACCTATGCCATTTGAATTGGTTGGATCACACAATGTGACTTATCTTGACAATGCAAAAAAAATATCACGATTTTCAAGTGCAAGCAAAGTCCAAGCAAGCAAAGAATTAAAAATAAAAATACTCTAGGCACCAATTTAATGAACATGACATTTAACATCGCCGTCTTCTAAGCGATATATTTTAAACAATAAACGACAGGATTTATTTAAAAAAATCTGTAATGATAGTATACCTACTCGTAGTTAGTAGGGGAAACATTAGAATTTTTGTTTAACTTCTTGATTCGGGATGGGCAGAAGCTGTAGTTTGCAATGGGCAAATACTGCGATGACTGGGCAATCACTGCACTTGACATTTTTTGTTCTAGATTGGTAAAATAAAAATACCAGAACAGAATAATGTATAACTTGGTTGTAGGCAATTAAGTTATCCCATTTCTTTCCTTGATGTCGAACGAAGTGGTCTTATCCTACGTGCTGTCAGTCCAATAATAACATTTCGAACGAAGTGGTCTTATCCTACGCGCTGTCAGTCCAATAATAACATTTCGAACGAAGTGGTCTTATCCTACGCGCTGTCAGTCCAATAATAACATTTCGAACGAAGTGGTCTTATCCTACGTGCTGTCAGTCCAATAATAACATTTCGAACGAAGTGGTCTTATCCTACGCACTGTCAGTCCAATAATAACATTTCGAACGAAGTGGTTTTATCCTACGTGCTGTCAGTCCAATAATATCATTACAAAATAAAATTATTAGATTTGGTAGGATGTAAGTACGTACTGTACCCGGCGTAGTAATAACTATGTCGCAAAAATTGTTAATAAGGTTTTATTTTAATGTGAGTGTCCCTAAGATTCCAATTGTGTACCCGCGGTAACGAACAAATAAACATGAATTTGGAATTCGCGTTTTCTTTTTAGGGATCTGTACCCAGAAGGAAAAGACAGAGTCTTATTGTTGTCGTCCGTCTGTCACGAAGGTATATCGCCTAAACAGAATAAGATACCTCCAGTCTTCTAAATTTCACATATGTATTCCTTTGACCCAATTCCGAATTTTGCCTTGACTTGATGTTGTAAAATGAGTTTAGAGGGGGTCCCATATAAGTACCTAAATCCAGTCGACTTTTTTTTATTTTTTTTTGACTTTCTTTCACTCCTTATTAACTCCTTACTAACACTTAGGTCATCTTGCGTGTACTGTTAATTCTTGGGTTAAACCAAGGCCAAAACAAAAGTATTAAAAGCATTGACAATTCGTGAGTTAATCTAGGGTTAATTTAATAAATGTTGGCCCAAGTGGACCTTACGAAGAAGAACCTTACCTTACCTTGAGAAGTATTTAATTGAAAAATGAATGTCGTAAAGTCGACCACAAGCTATATTATAACATCTGTCAAAAACCTTTGATTAAATCTCAACCTTATGCCTGCGCAATATGATACCTTACAGAATCTCAAATTTTGACATTTTGGGTAGGTTACCTGTGGTCGACTGTACAAAAAAATTAAGTTCACCATGTTACAGCAACTGACTTTCATTATTGCAATGAATCGTATCAAATATTTATAGGGAGTATTTTAAGTGAAGATTAAAAAAAAGTATATTTAAGTGAAGATTAAAAATATGAGTTCATATGTTATTTAAGTGAAAGATACCTAATAAAGAATGTTAACCATTTGCTTTTTGTTTTTATAATATCGAATAAATAAATACCACAACTAATTAAATTTAAAAATAATTCTAAATTTTTAAAGAAGAGTATAAAATATGTCTGTATTTTGTACATCCCGGCGTAATATTTATTTGCATACTCGAGAACACGTATAGGACCCGCGAATTACGAAATCAAATTGAGTAACTGCACCAATCGAATGAGATATTTTCTAATCTATAAAGTACAATACCACTTGAACAAAAATATTTACGAATAGAACTGTCCAACATACAAAGCCCTTGATAGACATCATTCGTTTGGATATCGGGGAAAAAAAGTATAAATATTTACGTAACAGAAACACGTATTGCTCACCTCACCATTGTGAAAGACGACAGGTGGTGCACTGAGCTGCACACCGACTGCGCGGGCGCAGAAATCTATACTATATGTCGCTTGCTTGGCGTACAGTTGTCAACGCAGGCGACACGGTTGAACGACTAAGCTATAACATAAACGGTAGGCACACTGCGCTGGTGGCTGTTGCCTTGTGCTTTGGTGACACAATAGGAGCAAGTATAATTGATTTAAGTATTTTTAGGGAATAAAAAATACTAAATAAACAGTTTGACCAGTTTCGCTTTATATCTCTTGTTGATACCTACACTATCTTTCGAATTTATCAATTATTAGATCTGTTATCAATAATCAAATACATATTTTTGACCAATGCCGCTCTGAAATTCTTTTCTGATTATGCATAACAATTAGTAGCTAAGTTACTACGTGATTTATCAGTGATATACAAATAAAAACGTTACAAATCAAATCCTGCTCGCGTAATGTTCTTTATAATTTATTATTAAATATAAAATATTTACGCCTCTTTTCTTTTACTCCTCACGACACTTAAAAAAACTCCTCTCACTTATCTCGCCAGTTGTATAAAAGTGTTGATACGAGTATGAATATCTATAGCAAGGTATAGTAATACTATTTCGCTACATAATTACGAAATACACTTATCTTTGAAGTTCGACAATCGCACACGTGAATGTGTTAATATCATCTACTGTGTATTGACATAGTAATAGGTAATAAAAGGATAATAAATGATAAACAAAGTAAAAAGTATATGTACCAGTAGGTAATGACGCGCGCGTATATGAACAAACTACCTATATTGAATTATTCTAAGATTCATATTGAACATTTGTAGGAAATTGAAACATGTTCTGATGGATCACAGCCAAGACTGGGATTAATTCTCAAAATCATACATATTTAGACTGAATAATAATGTCAAATATAATTTGTCAAACAGCCCCCCGCGAAGTGCCCCCTGGCCAAAAGTACCTAAAATACTCGCGGCGTTCCCTCGCTGAATGGCGAGGGAAATGCGCTGTACTAAAAAGTGGCCGGCTCGCGGATCACCTCCTCTCTCCTTATTTCGTCTCCCCACTGCGCGAATCAGATCCTTGGTCTCGGAGCCCCATGGTCCTGCGGTTTCAACTGCCAAAGGCACAAAGTCGTACATCGATTCCAGGTTGGAGTACTTTAGGTGTTTCCTTTGGGCCGCGGCCTCGGCAGCCGCACCTGCAGTCTGCCGAGTGCTGGCGAGATGGCAGGGCGCGAAAGTGCTAACGCACGTCGCGTCCCAGTGGAGACAGCGCCCTCTCGCCCATGGAATCAATGTAAGACCGTCCGGCCTCTTGCCGTCCGCACGTGACAAACCGGGGGGTTCCAAGACGCACGGTACATCAGCCGAAACCATGGCCCGTCTGAGGATTTCATTGATCGCGCTGTGACGGGGGCGCCGCGCCGGCCCGCGCATCGCATGCAGCTCAGCCCGTGGTGTCCGTCGGCTTCGACCAGTGAGCCGCAGACACAGTGATGGGATGTTCTGATTCAGTTTAGACAATCGGATATGTCGATCATGTTCAAGTATGTACAAGGTACCTACGAGGTGAGGTCCGAGAGTTTCCGGCCTGACAAAGAAAAAGGACACTCAAGGTCATGAAACTATTTTTTTTCTTCAATATAATCCCATCTATTTTAACACACTAACACACAGTCAGAAGTTTTGTCTTCAAAATGGGCGTAAACCGCAGCGGACACTTCATTATCAGTGGAAAATCTTTGACCCCTTAAGTCTGACTTGAGTTTTGAAAATAAATAGTAATCACTGGGAGCCAAGTCAGGACTATAGGGTGGGTGACGAATTTCAGTGAAGCCACACTTTGAAACAGCAGCTTTGGCAATGGCGGCGGCGTGGACGGGCGCATTGTCATGGTGAAGCCGCACCTTTGTTTTTTTCCACGATGTTTCTGCTTGATTGCTTCTCGTAACTTCACTATAAGGTTAGCATAATAGCTTCCAGTCACCGTAGTATTGCGTTTTTTATGTCTATAAGCAATATTTCTTGGCAATTCCAGAATATCGTAGCCATAATCTTTTTAGTGATTTTCTTTTTAATCTTTTTACCTTTGCCTTTCTAGGCGGTGCTTCACCAGAACGACGCCACTCCATCGACTCTCTTTTGGACAGGGGATAAGAACCATAGTTTCATCTCCAGTAACAATTGACTCCTGTATTTGATGTATAGGTACTACAAATTGAGTAGAGTAGAGTTGAAATAATGGTAACCTTAACTGAAAAAGTACGCAAATGTTTTATACATTAAGATGGACTACGTAGGAAACATTGATTTATGGAAAAACTAAGGTACGATCTTGTAAAAATGTTCGTTCTTGCGTTCACTGTAATATGATATTCGACGAATGTATTTTCATACGCGATATATTTCGCCATAAATTCGTATCAATAGGTCTCGAAGGAAGGAACACATTCTGTGTGATTCTGTGTGTTGGATATTTTGCATATCGGACGTTCTGCGTATAATTCGTAAAATATAGTTTCGCGGTCTCGATACTTAGGGCCGGAACCAGAAAAAAAGTTGGGAGGCATCTGTTACTTAAATCGGAAAAATTACTAAAATGGTCAAGGGCGAGTAGAGCCTCGCGTCCTATAGGGATTTAACGCGGGACATCCCCTAGCCCCACTGGATCCGCCCCTGTCATTCCCCAACCTAAAACATTTATGTATTTAGATAAGGTACCGAATGTGCTTCGTCGTCGGATCGGATCGAATCCGGACGTCGTGGAAGTCTGATCTTCAGTGCTCAGCAGCTGAGCTGGTATATGGTGAGACGTTACGCATCCCTGGTGAGTGAGCGCATGCGTGCTGCGCGCCTGTCAAGTGTGAAAACAACTGCCATCGGTTTTTATATACTAGAGATGTCAATAGGGTGTTGTGACACAGACGTAATACATGTTTGCTCTCGATCTTCAAGACTTGCCTTTTTATTTCGTGGGCGCGTTCAGCCCCCACATGTGTATGATACGGTCCGTTACATAGTTATGTTTACAAAGGTAAATAAATACTTTAGGAAGTATTTGGTGGGCTAATATGATAGATTGGTATGACTATTCACTGTTTATTTTTAAACTTTGAAAGGTCAGTTACAATTACGCGTTTATGTTAAGCTTAAATATTTGAATAAAATGTAAAATATAACAAGTTTCGTAATACAAAATAATTTTATTGTATTCCATAAAAAAATTGTCAACCTACATAACACTTAATTAAATTGAGTTTGGTAACTGGTTAAGTCCCTCTTCTTAATAATTAACTTACGTAATATTGTATAAGATAATAAATTAGAATTTCATTTAAATACCGACATCATTTTGTGATATAACGAAAGATTATTAACATATTTAACTATTTGGTGCGCTAAAACGTGCAGTTATTTTGCATGAATTTGAATATTGTCAAATTTACCTCATCGACCTAGAGGCTTACGTAAAATCAATACAGAAACATCATGGGATTCAGAAAAATTACGTTTATACGGTTTGTAATTTGATACGTTCGTGTATAGTATAACCCGTCGGAAATATCTATGGACCTGTCAAATAACGTCGAACTGAATAGTACAGTCAGTACTGTCAGCAAAAAAAAATATAACAAAAATATCTGTGATGTTATGAGTATTTAGCAATTTTGTTATTGTATTTAGGTTTATCTTATGTTAAAAACTTAATATATCAACAGTTAACAAGGGGAAAATAAAACTAATAAAAGAACAACATCAATAATTAACAGATAAAATGTCGAGTATGAGTTTAACGCAGGATTGCGTTGCCAACGGTACTTAGAAGGCGAATCCGAGACGAAATGCGACGCGTGCGGGAGGAACCGCATTCCAGCGAGGTCCACTTTTCCGACGGGATATACCGGGTACTATTTTAAGAATAATTTTGGCCGCCTAGACAATCTTTCGGCCTAACGATACACTCGGTCAAACGTTACTCGTATGGAATTACATATAAAGGTTCGTAAGAATTTTAACTATTGTAAGTATGGAATTAAAAAGAGTTTTATAATTTTACAAATAAGGCAACCTCATAAACATTTCTGCTGTAGTTTTAATTTACTTACAAATATTTTGTCTCTTCGTTATTATTAATCACGTCTGTTTACGAATCACGATTGCTATCGTAAGATAGATTCTTTTTACACAAATGCTAAAATTTGAAACTAGTCTATTCATAGTCTGAAATATAGATATCCCACAATTATAGGTAAATCCATAGTATACCAGTGCTCCTGACGATCAGAAACTCATAGTGCTATTAAATTTCAGGTTTTGAGTTTCTAAAATAGGATGCACTATTAAGACATGATATCTTTCCTCTCCTAATATTCCTTGGCTATGTACATCACATCTCGAATTCCGCCAGTTGTTTCTTAAAATTCATAAGGAAACATAAGTATTAAAAAATGTCTACCTAAGTACGTCACTATATGCTAGTCAGGTGTTCTGGTTTTGGGAGGTTCATCACCGAAGCAATGCTTGTGTGCGGGATCTTTGTAGGAATTCTCATGGAGAACACTGTGGGAACTGGTGCGACATTTGGTTAGGCACAGTTCATAGTCATCTGTCAGTGACCGGAAAAGAACATTTTCTTCCGCTGACAGCTTTGATAAAACAACCTCCAGCATGTCCCTCTGAAAGAGAAAAATAAAGATCGTTAGTAGTACTGGAATGAAGAATTAAAGTCAAATAGGATTGGTTCCCAACTATATAAGTATTTTGGTTGGAGTTCAAATTATATATAATTGCATAGTGGTAGATCCTAAAGTGAAGGATCGCCTGGGGTGGTACCACCCTCTTATCTATTTCTGCCGTGAAGCAGAAATGCTTGCATCTCTGTGTTTCGGTTTGAAGGGCAAGAGAGCCAGCGTAATTTCCGGCACATGAGGCACTCTATCTTAGTCCTCAAGGTTAGCAGCGCATCAAAAACCCTCTAATATTAATACAGTGAGGTGAGATGTCTATGGGCGACGGTGACCACTTACCATCAGGTGGCCCGTTTGGCTCGTCTGCTCTCCTTATTTAATAAATAAAAAAAAAAAAAAAAAACCTAATGCATAATCATATCACAAAATTATCATATTTTACACTAAGAGTCAAGCCAGTATAAAAGTATTTACTCATACATTGACATCGATTCCAGGGTGGCCGCCAAGTCTAAACCTAAACCTAAATGAAACTGTCATGCTCACTCACACTCTAGAATGTATACGAGTGAACGGGATGTTTTGTTTAGCAATTATCAATACATTTGACGCCCACTTCGGAATCAAGCCAATTTATAAATATGCAACTATTTTATTTCCATGAAATATATTTTTATGGGGCCACCGCCACTGTCAAATATCCATTATGATGTTCAACGATATCAATATGATAGTTGGCAATGGATGTCTATATCGACTCGCCCTACAGTGAACAGTGTATGGTACAGTGGACAACACATCAGGCCCTAACCTTATACAAAAATACAAAATACAAATACAATACCCTTTAGTACTTGGTCGTTTCAACTTATTTGACACAATAATAGTAATGTAAAGGAAAATTATCAAAAACTTATTGCGACTCAGTTCCACAGAGTATAGGTTGATGCGTTTTCCACTGTTCTGTACGGCTTTGGCCCTTAATGTTTGGAATAATTCTAGAAATAAAATACTATGTACCTTGCCAGGGTCCAAGCAGCAAGAGACACAGTGTTCATATATAATGCAGCAATTGTTCTCTTTGCAGGTCTCACAGCTGTATTTCTTAGCAGAATCTGCTTCAGGATCACAGCAGCCATTTCTCATGATGTTGGGTCGTTCACAAACGTAACCTGAAATTAAATAAGAGTCTGGAATAAGGAGGAGTAAGTATAGAAATATGTATTTGTTAGAAATGACCTGTAATTAGATTTTTATTGTATCTTAATTTCTTGTTGGTATTTACCTACAAATACAATAAATTAATACAGAATGACCAGAAAAAATAAGGAGATCTCCACATGGTCTCGGAGGTGTCTTAAATTTTCAATTCAGTGTTATTTTGGAATCTGTTAAAAATCATCATTGTTTCTTTATTGTGTGAAAAGCGAGAGAAATATACGTCACTAGTCGACAGATGGCACCACATGTCAGTTGTCGCGCGCTATAGTTTCATTATTAGGCGCTAGAACTAAAACCCAACGATAGGTAGTAGTATTCTGTGACGATAGTATCACAAATTCTCTTTTCTTTTTAGTTATTTCTGAATTTTTGCAAGCGCTTTGCTATTGTTGGGTGCGTTTATTATCATTGATTAAATAAAAGGGTATCTGACAAGTAAGTAAGTAAATAATTATAAATAACACTTGATGATCTTGAGGAATTGAATATTCTGAAACCTCAAGATTCCAGATGTTTTGTGTAATTTTGGAGAACCGGAGTTAATAGGGATCCTTAGTATTTTTAAGCTAGCATTAATAACTCTGTTTGAATTTCTGAAGTTACTGTACAAAGCGACAAAGTATCACAGAGTACATAGGTTAGGTATGCACCTGTATCAATATTTTTTTCTTCATCATCATTATCATCTGCAACATTCACTGCTGTGTCTCTAGCTAGATGTCTAGAGGTCTATGTCCTCTTATACGGCACACCATTGAGTCTGGTCTTTGGCTCTATTCATCTAATCATCGCTGCCTTGCACAGATTACTGTATTATCTGGTATATCCAGGGGCATCATACACTATGTTTGCTTAATGATTGTTTTATTAGTTCTCATTTTTTATTGAAATAAATACCTGGTATTATGACACTTTAGAGTTACTTGTTTGTTGAACATAAGTATCTGGTGAGGTCCCACAGACATATACATATTTACAGACATATACTAACAATAAAAAACGACATATTTTACCTCTGTCATCAACAATTAAGAATTTCCCCTGCACAGAATTCCTGCAAATAACACTATCATTAGTGTCATTGTGCTCCTGTAGAGTTCGCCACACAAATGGCTTCCGTTCTATGTTGATGTCCTGGTAAATCATGTTCCTATGGGTGCCCTGGAAACAGAAATTACGTATTTCACAATAATAACACTAAGATGTGAATTACTTGTCATTAATTTGGTAAATGAATAATGACGATCATATTCTTACCCAACCAGCATATAAGTCTTATAAAAGTCTAAATGTTTAGTTAATTATGATTCTGGGCACATCTCTTTCAGCTTGAAATTGTGTAAGGGCATGTGTGCACTACACAAAATTTTACCATCCGGAATCGGATCTTTCACTCATATGTAGCATATAGCTGTGTATGAATGAGAGAAAGATTCGATTCCTGCCGGTAAAATTTTGTGTGGTGCACAACCGCCCTAACAGTCATACCTAAAACTGTCACGATAATTAACATCAATGTCATTTCAATGGTTTCGATTCTGGGGTAGCCTCCCAAATCTTTAGCTAAACCTAAATAAAATTGTCACACTTACTCATAACATAAACTAGATTGTGTATGCGGAACAGGACATTTAGTTTAGATATCATTTGATACATTTGGCAGCTATCTCGGCAGTGAGGCAACATAGGACCAATAAATTGTATAAATGTGACTGCTTCATACAGTTGTAATGAAATGTGAAAATACACGATGAAATGAAATTTTCACAAAAACCTTGCTGGTTGGGCTGGGTGATTTCTTATAAAACTATATTGAAAGTAGTATATCTATAAATACATTACATGTATTACATGGTGAGTGATTTGATTAGGGACGGGGATACGTGGTTCCTACTCTATTATAAGTGGAAAAACAACTAACCTCTCGTAGAAAACTGACGATACAGTAAGTCAGCGAAGACGCAAATATTATGCCTAAGACTAACCGTCGACGAATGAAACGCACCAACGCTGCATACCACATTGTAAAGGCAGGCTTTTTGCTCGGTATAACCAACCAATTATGCGGATAATCGATGTAAAATAATAACATTTTCAGGCTTCACTAGCACGTGGACTTATAGTGTTTCTAGAGAACATTTTGGCTTCACGTTATGTTCATGTCGGACATAAACTACCTAGGTACTCTCGGAAAAATAAAATACTAAATTATCAATACTTTTTTGAATGGATTTAAAACGTAAAAAGTAGACAAAATGTAAACACTTCGCTAATTCGCTTTGTCAATTTGTCTTGATTTTCTTTTTAATATTAGTATAGTTTTACGGCTCTGGGTTCCAGCCATTTGAGCTTAATGTGTCTTGTCAATGCCAGGGTTGCCAGTTGACACTTTGCCAGATGTGTTTTTTCAAATTTCCCTAGATTTATAATTTTCCCCCATAATGATACCTTTCACAAAAAAACCCCAAGTTTGTAATTGTAATTGTTTTTTTTTTTAATTTTTCTCCAACAATTTCCCCAACGATAATGTTTCCCCAAATATTTAATTTTTCCCTAAAATCGCGAAACAAATTCCCAATTTGGCAACCCTGTCGTTGTCGTCCATGGACCTATTAATAATAAAAGACGTAATATTAATAGTGAAAAAATAAAAGATGCCAACTACAATGTTAGATAATACTAATATACCTAAATAAATTAGAAATCACAAAAGGTACAGTCTGACAAAGTAGAGTAGGAATCAAATAATGGAAACTTTCCATACATTGATGTCAAATCACAATGACATTTCTGTAGTATTTCAATGAATGTTGCCTTGTTGACGTATAAGATTGTCATCTTATACGTAATCGTATCCATAATATTTATCAAAGCAAGCGAATTGAAGAGAACGATGAGCAGCAGCGAAAAGAAAAGGAATGGTGGAGGGTAAGTAAGAGTTTTCATACAATAAAAATAGACATCCTCTGTTGTCATGCTACTGAGCATGTAAGGGTTGAGTGAACAACACAAGTATTATTCTAAGGAAAACACTAAACAATTATCTTTTACTTGACCTGAGTTTTGGCAAAATTCCAGTAGACTGGTAACATTATATATTTTTTTACTTTGTTTCTGGCCATCAGTGCTGCCAATTGGTGCGTAATTCCCCGATTTCCCCGGAATAGGGGGTTAGTGCGGGGATAACGCGTGGTTTGGAAAATATCGGGAAGTTCCGGGTAATAGACAATTCAATAGGGTTAGTGGGGATGTTATTCAGAGATGGCCGCCAAAACTAATCTTAAAACTAAACGAAGCTGTTACCCTTACTCTCATATATGAGCATATGAGTGAACGTGACAGTTTCGTATAGTTTTAAAGATTAGTTTTAGCGGTCACCCCGGAATATAGCCCAGTGGGTATGTATTTGGAACGAATCAATTCTCATTTTTTCCGTATTTCTGCTTGAATTTTGTGGGTACCTAAGCTATATAGCTATCCCAAGTTTTATTATAGTCATATTGGTCAATTATTGTTAAATGGAACTGAAAAACAACTTACTAAAATGGCCTACCTACATATCTACCTATCATCCATCACCACCAAGCCGGTAATGTACCATCCTGTGACTATAATATACCAACAATGTCATACAAAAACGGCTATTGAAAAGAAAATCGCTCGATGACAAGACATAGTTCCTTTCGAGAGTATAGGGGGTTTCTGTTAAACCTGTACCTACACAACACAACCTACCTATATCTGCATGACATAACGGCTTGCTTACCATACCACCCACCGCCTGATTATACCCAACACCTGATCTTGCGGATCATAAAAAAATTACATGGCAATCCGTGATGATCGTCCATGAGAGATTGCGGAACAATTTGAACCGGCTCTCTGCGTAGAGCCGATTCAAATCTCTCATAAGCGAAGTCAAAACGAAAATATCGATAGCGCGTTCTATTTTGGGTCTCAAGGCACGTATAACGGATTCCTCAGCAAAATAAAAGAAATCACGTAACATCGATGGGTATTTATTACAAATGAGATTAACACATGTATTGCATGTGACACCCGAAAACAGACTGGCGCTGCCCGCCCGCCGGCTGCCACTATAACTCCAAAAAAAACATTATATTTTGTGTTCTAACACTTGCTCGTTCACCGATTCGGCGAACAACCTGTGGTGGTCCGAAGTCTTCAACCGGCCGATGTCTTCAGCTCGATGACACCCTAGTGACACTTGCTCGTTCGCTGCAAGCAGTTGAAGACTGGTAATTCACAGCCAGAAGCCAGGTGCCTATTGCCAATTGTATTATGGAGTGAACTAAATATATATTTTTTGTGGCAATATAGTGTTTTTTCTTTTCTTTCTTTCTTTACATAGTCGGTGACCGCCTGCTGTGACCGACCAGACGGTCGGTCGACGACACACTGACCCTATTGTCTGCGCCGCTCTGAAAAGCTCTCTCTCAGCATTCCCGCTATCATCAAAGGCACGCTCGTTGTGATATGCTCTCGTCACTGTAAGTATGCGGGGACTGGGACAAAGAAATGATTAATTAAATTAATTACCTAATAAAAACTTTTTGCAATCACTGTTCGTTGATATCTGCTTGGTGATGTCATAAATCACATCGCGTATATTTTGATAATGCTTGTCTTGCTGAGATTTGATATAATATTTCAATCTAAGCTGACTATACTGCCAGTAGTCAGTCGGTGCTACATCTTTCAATTTTTCCATGTCATAAACTTCGATTTTTATAAGATGAGTGGAATTTGCGCCGTCTTCAGTGTTGGTTGAAATGTATGACATGCCCGCACCAGTAGCTTGTTATATGGCAAAGGCTCAATACTTGTTTTTAAAAAAGAGTTTATTTTGAACTTAGAACTACTTAGAATTTAATACAGAATTGATGTTGATTGTAGGACGTTAGGAAGTTGAAAAAGTGCGGGCGTGGGTCGGTATGGGATATTTAAGGGATCGGTTATTGGAGGGGATGATGGGACGCCAACTAAGGGTGGTCTTCCATGGGTGGTCTAGTTCCTATCTTGCGCAATTTATCATGATGTCGCGACGGCGCGTCGGCTCGACGGGGTGCGGCGATTCAAAGGATTCTTAATGTGAAACTAAAATTCGAAATCTGTATGCAATAAAGTAGGTGATGAATGGCAAACAGATGGCTGACGTTAAAAAGGGTACTTATGTCTACTTATGTGCTAGTCTTACAATATGTGCTTATCCTATTATATAACACCTCCCCCCTTAGAACAAAGATTGCGCTTTAGTGCGCGATTTTTGAGGGGATTTAGGTGTGCCGGTGTCGGATGCTTCGTCTTCAGTGATGCACGAAGTTCCGCCATACCGTTGAATCGTTGCTAGCGTTTCTAATGGCACTACTTGTTGCTGGCACTTAGAGCGGTCGAAGCAGTTATTGAAAATCTGGATACATCCGTTGCCATAGTGGTCATGAGGCCTTCTTCGGTTCCGGAGACGTCGCCAGGGGCAGCAGGAGCAAATTTTATAGATGAGATAGCCTAGCATCGTTAGGCCTGTGATGTAGCCGAATAATGAGAGCTTTGACGTGTGTTTCTGCAGGAAAGACGCTTCGTTGGACTTCAGTTGGTCTGAATATCTTCTTAATTCTTCTTTGATAGCATTTAGGGAGTCTAGCCGGACGTTGTTTAGCTTTATAGGGATTAGCTCGGGGGTTTCAGGAATATCTTCGGTTAGAGTACAGTCCTCCTCTAGGTCGACGGTAATTACTGGGTGAGTTATATTTGTGGAAGCCTTTTCCATGGCTGCTAGAGTTACAAAGCCAGTGAAAACTTTACAGCCGTCTTGAATGTTCAAGATCCCTGCGCCTTGTAAGTCATGATGTGTTGTTTTATCTCCGCATTGTAGGACGCACGGCGTTTTGTGTTGTAGAACGAAGATCCATCTGTTATTTTTCAGTGCTTGAAACGTGTTTATGTGCGCCGTAAACGTAGTAATCTCGCAGGAATCTGGTAGGTTCTTGTTGTTAGTCATGAGGATTGCCATCTCGCAGGTGGGTCGAGTATTGTAGTTGTAGATCGGTAAATCTTTACATACGGTCTTGCCGGTGGCGAATGTCTTGCAGCTCTCCAGCGAATTCAGTGTGACGTATTGCTGCTGTGTTGAGCTCGTGGCCAGGTATGTATGCTCCGGGAGGATCGTGGAGTAACGGGAGGAGTTGGGATGTCGGGTAGGTATAGAGAAAAGGTGATAGATGTCGAATTTATCATTTTTCACTAGAGGGAATTCTAGTATATATACTAATTTATTTTGATATATATATGATGTTACTGAAGCGGATTCTAAGATTTGATGTATGATTTGTGCAGTTACGGGGGCTACTAAGTTCTTATCTACTCTGGCATGGGATGAAGTTAATAACTCCTTGTATAATCTTTCAGACGAAATTATTGAGGGGTGGATAGCGCCCGATTTAATAAACAATATGCTGGTTAGAATGTCGTCTAGTTCTTGTTCTAGCGATGTAACAGATTCCAGGATTTGGATCGATGTAGTTGATATTTTTTCACTTATTTCTAGGTTGAAAATTAACTTACTTGTCTTATTTAGATATATGCTAATTCTATTCAGGTTTTCGTTTATTATTTGTTCGTCATAGGATATTTTGTGAACGGTGTCATTAAAGTTAGTGATTGTAGATGTAATTATTTGCAATTGTTGTTTCAATATTTCCGAAGTACTTATCTCTTGTCTTTCTAACAGGTTTATATTTAAAAAGGAGGTCGTTGTTTAGAGAGGAAATAGTTATGGATTCGATTTTGGATTTAGACTTAGGTTTTGATTTTGGTTTCGAATTAGGTTTTGATTTAGATCTAGATTTGGTTTGTTTTTTTGATTTGTTTTGATTTGAATTGGGAAATAGAGATTTCGTGGATTCGGTATTGTCGAGGGTTTGGGGCTGGCTACCCTGTCCGTGAGTTCGAGTATGTGAGTTAGGAGTTAGTGAGTTAGGAGTTAGTGAGTTAAGAGTTAGTGAGCTAGGAGTTAGTGAGCTAGGAGTTAGTGAGTTAGGAGTTTCGTTTAGGCTTGAGTTAGTGATTGATTCTAGGAAAGAGTTAAGAGTTTGTGATGATTGAGAAGATTTCGTAGATTTAGGGACATCGGTTTGCGTACAGGCATCGCGGGTTTGTGCGGTACTACCTTTGAACGAAGTCTTAATTGCGACTTGTCCTCGGTGGACTGGGTTCAAGGAGGTATGCGACGGACATCTGAAATTAGGACTGTTAGGAATTACCAGTTTATCTGGAGAGCTCCCATGTCCAGGTTTTGAATCTCGTCCGTGTCCGGAGTCTCGGAGAAGTGGGCTGATGCGGTGTCCTGGGAGGTGCCCGCCTCCGAGGCCGCGTAGTAGTTTAAATTACTTACCTTCGCACTGGGCCCGTTAGCCAATGGGGTAGTAGTGGGCGGCGCCTGTTGATTACGCATCGCATTGTTATACGCGCGCTTCCTGCAATCGGCGATGACGTGTCCCGGTTTCTTGCAATAATTGCAAGTTTTTGACGAGTCATACGACGAGGTAGGCCCTATAGGTCGGGTTGGCTGTGATTGGGGATGAGTTTGGGGTTGCCTAGCGACATAGGGTTGGTTAGGTGGGGGTCTGCGACTCGCACCGGGCATTGTATTAGTGTTAGGGATTGGCCTTGAGTTGGCTCTATATAGTATTTGTCTCGCATTGTTCATAGCCCGGATCTTATCTTCTTGCATAGCGAATTGGCCCGCTTCGGTTAAGCTTTCGAATTGCTTTGTTCGAAGCATTGCACCTATCTCTGAGCTAAGTCCATTGACAAAAACGCTCAATGCGGTTTCTTCAGTGGTGGATTTCCTACCTAATAGCGAGCTATCTGCGATTTCCGTTGTTAATTTTTCTATTATCTTGCTTCTACAAAGATCTACCCTATGGAAATATTGAGTGATGGTTTCATTTGGTCTCTGAAACATCGACTGGAGCTCAAGATTCAAATGGGAGACTGTTTTAATATTGGAAAATCGTTGAATTAAATATTGTTTTAATCCATCCCAATCAGCATGTTGTCTACAATGGACATCGGATGCGCCTGTCCCCGTTATTCGGTTAAGCGTGTATACTAGGAGCACTGATTTTTGTTCTGACGTAGCTAGGGTGAAAGCAGAGTCACACGATCTAATAAATTTATAAATTTGATCTGGGTAGGTAGTATCGAAATCAGGGATTAGCCTTAGCAAGGTGCCAAGATCTAGGTCGGCCATATTATTATTGTTTCGAGCTTCTAATTTTGTTTCGAGTTTAGTGTAAAGTTCGAAAAGTTTAGTGATGTTATGCACAGAGTCGTTAGTTTTGGACATCGAATGCAAAAATTTAGTTATATAAAATAGTAGTGAAAAATATGAAATAAGGGAGTTAGGGATTTAGAGTTAGGAATAGAGCAACAAGTTTGGCCACTCACTACAATAACAGGATGTACTGGATTCGCATGCTGGGCTGGCTCCGCAGGTTCGGCGAGACGGTCAAAACCCTTCAGGTACCGTATCTTGCTCTTGGCGATGCTGTCCGGTGAACAGGATACGTTGGTCTCGTCTTCTGTATTCGCAGCGCGTTATGCGAGAATCCTACCGACTGCGCCAATTTGTTATATGGCAAAGGCTCAATACTTGTTTTTAAAAAGAGTTTATTTTGAACTTAGAACTACTTAGAATTTAATACAGAATTGATGTTGATTGTAGGACGTTAGGAAGTTGAAAAAGTGCGGGCGTGGGTCGGTATGGGATATTTAAGGGATCGGTTATTGGAGGGGATGATGGGACGCCAACTAAGGGTGGTCTTCCATAGGTGGTAGTTCCTATCTTGCGCAATTTATCATGATGTCGCGACGGCGCGTCGGCTCGACGGGGTGCGGCGATTCAAAGGATTCTTAATGTGAAACTAAAATTCGAAATCTGTATGCAATAAAGTAGGTGATGAATGGCAAACAGATGGCTGACGTTAAAAAGGGTACTTATGTCTACTTATGTGCTAGTCTTACAATATGTGCTTATCCTATTATATAACAAGCTTGACCAATGCATGACGATAAATTCGCAGTCTTTTTCTTCTTGTTTGGTGTATCAAAAAACGCTTCAATGCTATTGTTACTCCGCTTTGATAAGTGTTTTTTTTTAACTTCATTGTATGTGGATCGTTGGTGTCTTCATCGCTTACATCGATCGGGTAATAAAAGTTCTTCAGCGTATGATTCAATCGATTAGATTGAATCATTCGCAGGAGTCTGAAATAAGCATTACTACATTATATTGCAGGTTAATATTGTACAATCTCGAAAGCTCTATAGAGCTCAGAAATGTCAGCATGAATCAGGAATTTTAATTAGTTTCAAAAACAACACTAAAATATCTATCCATTACAAGAACACGAAATAAACAAAGGCACAACAAATATTTCATTTGAAATACAACTGAGTTTTAACATATGTAATACATGGTAAAATTTTGAAATCAGTACAGGTATATAGAGAGAGAATAATAAAACACTTACCTCCATAATGTTGATTGGTTCGTTATAAATTCACCGAAGTAAAGATAATGTCACTGGAATGCTTCAGTTAAGCAGTCGCTCACTGGTTATCAACGTTCTGGTGACAGCTCGATTTTCGTTTTAACTTATATAGTCAACGTAGACTCGCATAACATAGTGGGGATTTTATTTTTTATACATCCTAAAATGTTTTTTTTGAATAATACCACCCAAATCTATTGACGGTGCATAGAGATATCGACAAAAGACGCCGACATTTTTTTTGGATATTCCATTTGAACAAAGAAAAATGTCTAATGGAGACTTAGGGACAGGTTCCGACCTGTTTGGTTTTATTATGCCTTTTAAAGCAATTGTAAACAAAAGCAATACACTCGCACCGACAAAAACAAGGCAGACAAATGTAAGAGCATCCTTGGAGGAGAAACAAAAGAACAGTTAACGTACGACATGGCAAAAAATTGTATTGTGTTTGTAAGAAACCGGCCACCCACTTTGCAACTGAATATCAGGTAACCATATTTTTTTAATCAGTTTTTCTTTGTGCCATTCCCCACGAAAAACGGTAATTAATTTAATTAATCATTTCTTTGTCCCAGTCCCCGCGAATCCCTACTACTATAGGCAAAATTCAATACGCGATTTGATTAGGTATAAATCGCATCCGCGATATAACTCGCGGTTTTATTAGGTAATTAATTTAATTAATCATTTCTTTGTCCCAGTCCCCGCGAATCCCTACTACTACTGTATTGTTTTTTCTACTTCTTCTTCATTTTCTGATTCTCAGTAGATAACATAATAAAATAAAGTGAAATACCCACTTAACTGAAAAACCCGACTATACGTTAAAAAAGGTCAAAACATGTTTAAGCCCTGGTGTTATTACAATACGAGTATATTATATAGCCCTACTGTTCTACCTTAAAATACTACAAAACATAGCTGTCAATAAATTGAGATATGAGTCGGAGTCGGGGGCCCCGGATTCCTTAATGTCTTCCTCGTTATCAAACTGGTTCTATTTCCTAAACATCTGAGATCTGACATAGGTCTTTTTACTCGACTGCCGAAGGAGAAGTGTAATGTTTTTCGGGTGTATGTGTATATGTATGTAGGTTATTTCTTTGTCGCCTCCTATAGCGTGGAACAGCTATAAAGTTAACTTTATAGCTGTATAGAAACCACCACCACCCTGAATAGAAAGTTGAAACTTGGCATACGAGTATACGAGAACGAACCATGTGGTGCCTCATGGTATAATATGACCATGAAACATTTCTTTAATTTTAATTATTCCATCACTGATAAAGATATATTCAATTTTTTTAACTTATTATACGTATGGTGCAGATGACACTACGGATAAGGGGATCACATAGTGCAAAAGGTGGTGAGTTCAACTTTTTAATTTCTCATCTGGAAAAAGTGCTACCTACGTAATTTTTTAATATTTTTTGTGTGTGTAAGAGGTCTTTTTTTGGGACCATTTTAAAGGTCTATTTTAGCTCTATATAAAAGGTTCGTCCCATAATGACCCACTTCCCAATGGATGTGCAGATATTTAAAAAAAAATCAATACAACCGTGGACCCACCGCTGCGTCATCGTGGTGGGTCCACGGGTCGCGAACCGTTCCACTCTGTATACACAGTTTCTTATAGTTTTCGAGAAAAACGGATGTGACAGACAAGACAGACACGTGAGTGACCTTGTAAGTGTTGTTTCTTCATTTTGAGGTACGGAACCCTAAAAATAAAACTAATACCGAATTGTTATAAAGTATTCTCATATCAGTATTGATACGTAGGTATGATATAAAATAGCAACAAAATGGATAATTTACAAAAACTTGACTTAAACAAAAATCTTCTATGTCAACAACTTTTATAGTAATCTGGAATCCAGGAATTCCTAAGTTTTCCTGCACGTCAGGCTGTGCAGTGTCCAGTCAGCACGCTGAAATAAAAACAATGTAAAAATTAAATGTAATTAGAAAAAATATCCCCATGCAA
Source organism: Hofmannophila pseudospretella (assembly GCA_947369225.1). Classification (NCBI taxonomy): domain Eukaryota; kingdom Metazoa; phylum Arthropoda; class Insecta; order Lepidoptera; family Oecophoridae; genus Hofmannophila; species Hofmannophila pseudospretella. The sequence continues at coordinate 6,197,810 of OX376324.1, forward strand.
TAAACAGCGTCTGCAATTTGACACCTTTATATTATATTGAGGGATCGAAAACGGTTACCTGAGTCTAGTCTAACCTATTGGAGCTATCTTCCTTTGGTTTATTTTATAAACAGAGAGTACATTTAGCCTATTCGACACTGTTTTTGCAATAATTTACATTCCCAAAATATTTTATAGGTTTTCGAATACAGGGACAGTGAAATAAAATGCAGTCAAAAATTTCAAACCTGTGTCGAATTCGTGCCGAAATATTGAGCTCACTTCGCTACTTCCACTCTAATCATAATCATCTAACCTACGTAGGTAAGCCATTATCAATGTCGAACTCGCGTCGGGGAGCTCACTACGCTCTTTCCGCCCTAACCTTCTCACGTATTATATCGTGTCAAATACCCCGCGCGCTTAACTACCCCTTCTAACCTAATACTCATGTGTCGAACCCGCGCCGAAATTACGAGCTAGCTTCGCTCGTTCCCACCCTAGCCTTCTTACCTAACCTTAGTATAATTTCGAGCAAGCTTCGCTCGTTCCCCCCCTAGCCTTCTTACCTAACTTTATTATAATTTCGAGCTAGCTTCGCTCGTTCCCACCCTAGCCTTCTTACCTAACCTTACTATAATTTCGAGCTAGCTTCGCTCGTTCCCCCCTAGCCTTCTTACCTAACCTTACTATAATTTCGAGCTAGCTTCGATCGTTTCCACCCTAGCCTTCTTACCTAACCTTACTAGAATTTCGAGCTAGTTTCGCTCGTTCGTTCCCACTCTAGCCTTCTTACCTAACCTTACTATAATTTCGAGCTAGCTTTGGTCGTTCCCACTCTAGCCTTCTTACCTAACCTTACTATAATTTCGAGCTAGCTTCGCTCGTTCCCACCTTAGCCTTCTTACCTAACCTCACTACAATTTTACTGGTAACCAATACCGATATTTAATAAAAAAATATTCCTGTTGTGGATTAGGTAAGCATTTCATTAGGTACGTACCTGACATGCAAAGCTACAGTAGTAGCTCTGTAGACACCCCAGACATTTTTGTTTGGTCGTTTTTCTACAAACAGTGCAATGTCCGTCACTTATGTACATAGCTTTTGGGTTCAATGACGTAACGTGCGTTATCAGAGGAGCAAACGGCGAAGGAAGGTCTTCTTGCACAGGTGTACTCTGCAAGAATCAAAGAAAAAGACTGATTATGTATTTAACTATACTTATCTACTACAACGAAACATGGATCAATTAAAATGCAAGATTAAAATAATAAATGATTCTAATCCTCTAGGTACTAATAATAAAGGGGAAGAATGTGTTTTTAACATTATTTGAAATGATGATTTAATAGCATTTCTATATAATTAGGATGTCGTGCGTGCAATGACAGCAAATATAGCAATCATATTAAAATCATAACCATAAAAAATAAATGATTTGGTCCTATCAAAAACGTGATTTGGTTTGCCAAGCCTAGGTACGATTAAAAGTAAAAAAAATTAATAACGAAAACTTGCTTAGAGGTTATGATAATGAGCTCTTAGAGAAACTAACTACAGAGATTTCAGATTTGACCATGATGTGTATGCGTTTTAAACAAAATAATCATTCACGCGTGCCCACGCCCAAAATGTTTTGAAAAAGCACCCTGTCTTTTCAAATTTTCGGACTACAGCTTTTTTTAAGTTGCTTATTTGCTGCCACCATTGCTTATATTATTATTTATTATAATGAATAATTTATTTACCGGTGTTTCGACGGGATTAAAATGTAGTGGTGACATAAATCCGCTATCCGTTGATAGCGATCTTGTATTTTCCGGTTGATTTTGTTGCTCATTTGGATGTTTTTGCAAAGTATGTGTTGGTTGCTTATTATTCCAGTTTTGTGAGGAGGGGGTCTGATTCTGGTTTGCCCATTGACATGCTTCTTGATATGGTGGTGGTGCAGAGTGTGGTAACACCGGCAAAGGTGGTGGCGCCGACGGCAGTTGTTGCGTCGATGTCAGTGGTTGTGCTGATGGCAGTGGTTGCGCAGATGACTGTGGTTGGTGACTGGACAGGAGCGGTTGCGCGAAGAAAGAAGAAACTACATTTTGTGCAGCATATGAATTCTGGTAATTTTCTCTAACCTGTTGTTGTTGTTGTACTTGTTGCTGAGAATTCGTAGGATCATAGTATACCTGTTGGTAGTAGTTGTTCCTGGCTATCCATGGAGAAACTTGTGTATACTGATTTTGTTTGCTATCTTTTGGTTGACTAGGGGGTTTACCAGTGTTCACATTAGTATTAATTTCTCGGTTTCCTTGCTTCAGTAACGTTGGGTTAACGGCTATGCTTATTTCTCTGCCAGGGGGTCCCGTCGAGAAAATACAAGCTGTGTGTGATTGATTAACATTTGCATTGGATATGTTATTGTAGTGTGGTACAGATGCTTTTGCACATAGTTCGGACGTTTTCTGTTTGTTATGTGTTCTATGATTGAATTCTGAATTAGTACGAGTAATCTGTTGCAGAGGTTGACTTAAGTGTTGCCTTAGTAATAAATTATCATTATTGGTCCCATTGTTAATAATTGTATCATTATTATTATGAATGGTATTATATTGCTGATTATCAAACTGTAGTGGAAAATTTAGAATTTCTTGTTTTTGTTTCGCCCATTGTAACATTTCTTTGTAAAGAGATATTATCTGTGCATTGGGGTAATGTCTTTTTGAGAATTGAAGGGTACGTTTTAAAAATTTATATGCAAAGGCAGTATTACTTTCTTGTGGTAACATTATAGTTGATACCGTGCAATATGATAAACTAAAAAAATGTTCTTTTATACGTAAATATTTCTGCAGTGAGCTTTCATATCCATTTTGCACCTTCATAGCCTCCAATATAAGAATGAAGTTCCTGGACACAGTGTCAAGTAACTTGTTTATGTAATTACCAACTTTGATGGGCTCTTTGGTGGCTTGTGTTTTCAAATTAGCAGAATCTGCATTGGTGCCGTTTGGATTTTGTTGACTATGTAACGGAAATATAGAAGCTTGTCCGTTATGTATATTAGGAACTTCAGAGATGTTACAAACTTTTTCAGAATTATTGCGATTTTGGTTAATTTCTCGTACTTTACTTGGAAGCGCCGCATGTTGCTCTGACTTTCTTTTCCTTGACTGATTGTTGTCATTTCCAATATTTCCATTTTCTGTTCTGCCTTCATTATTATATCCAAACAAATCTTGTAAAACGTTTAAACAACTTTTGTCATTGTTAGTTGTCTGTTTGTTATCTGCGTCCGCTATATTTTCTTTTTCTTCCACAGGTTCAACTTTAATTTCGTTTGATATTTTTTGTGTGTTAGCAGTTTCGCAATTATCATTAGACTGTTTGTTTTCTGCACTGGCTACATTTTCTTCCATAGGTTCAACTTTAACATCGTTTGATAATTTTTTTGGGTCAGTATATTCATGCTCGTTGTCATTTTCCATTTCTGTTTTAATTGGAGCGAGAGGACTTTTCTCTTCGTCGGTGTCTTCAAAACTAACAGTTACTTTGACTGGTGCGTTAAAGTTGTACGCTGACATCTTGGCGAAAATATCTTCTAAAACAAACAAGATCGAACTGTTAGGGAGGTACATAGTAGATAGATAGATAGAAACACTTTATAGTAACAAAAAAAAACCAACAATCTATACGAATAATATATAAAATAACAGTTAATTTGCGAAAATTATTTATTTATTTACATACCGATCTCCATTTTAAACCTTTTCTTGATTGCACCACTTTAAATTCTTAAGATTTATTTGGTTTCTGTAACAAAAAAAACACAATATTATAATAATATAGGTTCCAGTAAGACCCCTATTTTTTGGATTTTTGCCAAATGTGGGCCACGAATAAAATAAATTATAGATTAATGACAGGTTTACATTAATTTTTGCCCAGTTTACACAGAGGCGGCTCTAGCTCATGTAGCGCCTGAGTGCAATCAATGCCCTGGGTACAAGAGTTATATTTTCAACAGTGAAAGGAAATCCGGGTGCAAATGGTGCAATTTTAAATTATGTTAGGAAGCAGTAGGTACACGGGTAAAAAGTATTTTTAGGAAGGAAGGGGTTACAAGAAAAAAAAAACATAACATTGTGGTTATTTCAAAAATATTTAATTTAAAAACTAATTATTACAGGACACTCGTATTACAACATAAATATAATTACAAAAAAGTTACTTTTCATGCCTTTGCATTAGCAAAATCTTTAACTATCTATGTCACTGACTTCGATTTTGATTTCATGTTCAATACTTACTAACGATAAATTTGACAATCGACTTTGCGACAATGTTGATCTAAGATAGTTTTTAATTATTTTTAGTTTACATAATGTTCTTTCGCTGTGCCACTGTGACTGGCAATGTGAGGTAAATTCTAAGTGCTGTGGACAGATTTGGGAACCCTGAAATTAATTTATTCGTAAACAAATAATTTAAAATATCCAACGGCGTAGTGGAATCATCAATAAACATCGGTAATAATTCGATTTCATTAAAGAGATCGAACTTCTCAACATCTGAAGAGCCAGCATGGCAGTTTATTTTCTAAATTCGAACAAATCCTTCCACTGGTTTAATTTTTGTTGAAATGAAAAAATAACATATTTTAATTCAAAAGTTCGAATCGTTCGTCGAACTTAGTAATTGCGGTATCTAATAGGTAGTAGTAAAAAACAGTACTGTCTGTAATAGGAAAAAACCCAGAAAGTGATCTTTTAATTCAGCTTTGTTGTTGTTTGCATTTCAAAGAACGTACCGTACGACAACCGATATTTGTTCTTCGTGTACAATATCTGGAGTGCAATCTAAAATAATTGGATTGTTTCAATACAAATCACACGATTGCCACTTCTTCTGGGTTTGTATAGGGACCGTCGATTTAATTACGTAATATGGTGAGGGTTTTTGTATTCTTGGTCAGGGTATAGTTAAGTTTATGTATGATTAATTGATTAGGATGTTAGTAGTCTTCTCTGTTCCTCACAATGTTTAGAGCGGCAGGTAATTTCGTTTGTAAGGAAACATAAAGTTTTTAGAGGCGATTAAAATTAATTATTTTCAAATAAATTATAGAGAATCGTGTTCCACTATACTCATACCTTTTTTTTTTCTTTTTTTTTTTTCGTACTGATAATTGCTGTTGGTCCTAATGACCTTTACAGCTTCACCGGGTTTTTTGGGGCGAGCGCTAAATGCGCTCCAGCCTAGAGGAGGACTTAAAAACTACTATAAGAAGCGACTGCCTAAGGGCACCCAGGTGGGTACGGACCTCGGCTTAGGACGTCGCTGGGGACGGAGGGGTCGGGGAGAAGCGGCCTGGAATACGCCGATAGCGCGGGCGGTATGAAGGTGCTGTGTGTGAACTACTATCGGGTGGGGGAGTGGCTTCCGCGATGGAGATCGTGATGGCGTCGTCGGGGTCGTCTAGCACGTGTCTAGGCCGACGTCGTCGACGGGACATACTCATACCATTTATTGCTTTATAGGTGGTTGGTCGAACTGGAAGTTGCTATTTTTTACCTTTTTAAAGTAGCATATTGAAGTTTGGAAACAATCACTAAACTAGTGTTCTGTTACTGTACTGTGTACTATAACATTCTCAATAAACACTATACCTATACATTATAGCTAGATGATTTAGAATGAAGGGTAGACTATAAAGGAACGGGTGAGATTTCTAATATTAAATTGCAATTCAGGTTCTAAATATACCCTACATAAATCTGCCTACACTCAGTAGGTATGTATAATAAAACGTATTTAATAAATACATACCGGTATTAATTTAAATGAGGTTGTACGGTCAAGCCGTTCTCTTCGAGGCACCAACTTATAAAATATACTATTCACACGATAACCTACAACTAGGAACTTCACAAAAACAAATCACAGATTTGTATGCACCTCACAGCACTATAAATATTATTAAGATTTTTTATTGCATTTACAGACGCCACCGGGTAAAATAATATTACAATCCACAGGAAAGCACTGCAACCCACTCCATAGCGGTGGTGACTGCTGACTGGCTGGCTGACTGCTTAAATTGCACTTGCAGGCACACGGAACGAAATACACACACATGGATGGAGCGACGAGTGAGCGGGCGAGAAACCAGAAAGATTTCTGGAGCGGGGAGAGGAGAAGTGAACGAGACAGAATTATGGGCGTGCGTCGTGAAGGAGAGAGATACTTATTCGCAGGAAGCGATAACTGGTTTTATAGGACCACACAGGTGTTAAGGCTTGAGGGTTTGGAATACACGCGTCTGGTTCCAGTGTCGGTTTGATACGCTGCTTTCAATGATTCCAATCACGTAGCGCTGATTTCAAGTGGGGGGAGAGCGGAACGCGTGTGATTAGTTGCAGCGAACCGAACCTGGGGCTGGAACCGGACGCGTGTAGTCCAGGCATGGCAGTCAAAGTTAGCGATATCGCTAAACGAAACGTATGAATGAGTGAGCGTGCTTAGGCCCGTAGTTCATAGTTCCGTACCAGCCCCGGTTCCAACCCTGGTTCCAGCCCCGGTTCGGTTCGCTGTATCCAATCACGAAGCGCTGAAAAATGGGGGAGAGCGGAACGCACACACATGATTGGTTGTAGCGAACCGAACCGGGGCTGAAGGAACCGGACGCGTGTGGTCCATGCCTAATATTTTAAAATTTTATGCCCTTGCGTAATGATCTTCAATGGCGCGCCCTGAGAGGCCTATGTAATGTGCCTACCACAAATTACTAATAGAACTGCATTCTTATTGTGTAATTGATAAAGTCATCGATAATGTTCTAGAATGGAAAGTTTGGCTGCATTCCTCCTAAATGAAAATGACTATTAAATAATGATAATGTGATGACATTTTATAGTATGTAAGATCCGATTTATGCTAGAATAAGTCAGTCAATAGTAGTTACTAGTGGAGTAGTCATCTCAATAAAGTTCTCTTAAAACTCACCCCGAGTTTAACTGAAAGTTCCCTGCAGAACCACACACATTACACCTATGTCCAGCAGTGGACTAGAGTAGGCTGCTGATGATAATGATGAATGTTCTTCACAAACAGCCACACGACTGACACAGCAACTGAATCCAATGAATTTGCATGGTTTTTGCCAGTATTTTTTTATATTTATTATTTTATTTATTATTACAAAAAAATGTACAGTAATACCTACTTGTACAGTATTACATACATGTATTACTTGTAATAATTATTTTATGGATGTGCAATACGGGAATCATTGTTTTTGGATGGAGCCTTGGAGGTCATGAACAGTGACTGGTCTAGTTGTAATGTAAATCAAACATTTTTAGGGTTCCGTACCAAAAATGTTAAAAAAAACTTTGTATCAAATACATTTACTTATAGTCAAATAACATTTTGTAATTATTAAACATAATTTTGTAATGATCAAATATCATTTACAAATTACAGAAAAAGGTATAAAACGCATACATTTCAACGTTTCCTTAAGTTACTGCTTCGACTCAGTCGTGACATCACCTCCACTTCGCTCTACGGTCTACACATTGCAAGAAAAATTGATGTAAGTATTACTTGTATTATTATCTTTGTACTATTTTCTTATTTTTGTTACTATGTATTAAGACTTAACGTTTTAGCTGTAGTCCCTGTGCTCACGTGTGTTTTATAGAGCTGAATATTCATGTTTTATTTTATACCTACTTCTTTGTTATAGATTGCATGCTGTATGAAGAAAAACGACGTAGAAGAAAACACGTACAAATAGTACTACTTCCCTCTCTCAGACGATGACAACTCATCAACTCACCTCGGTACCCAATCAAAAGACCGAAAAATTAATCTCTCGATGAATTATTTGAAGAACCGAAGAAAAGAGCCATAGTAAATTCGTCCAGTGTTGGGCGATCGACGAAGGATGGTATATCATACATCTCAACGTATGCAGATGATGGGGTAACTGCGAGACACCTTATTAAAATTGAAGTTTATGACATGAAGAAATTGGCTACCATAGATCCTAAGCAACAATGGAAACATGGAAACAAACAACACATACGACTCAAGTACTACGTGAACAAACAAAATAATACCCACCACCAACGAACTCGTGGTCTGATCTATAGTCACAAAGGAGATATTGAATTCCATCGGTTGTAAAAAATACACCTTTAAGCATAACTGAATACTGTTGAAAACAATCTTCAGGGTGCTGTTGGGAAAAGGCGACGTCTGTGCGAACCATTCACATCAGCCCTACCTTCTACCCCCATCGAAAACTGCGAGATGGTGAAGTGTACAACTTGTGATATATTCGTCAAAAAGAGGTATTTGTCCAATCATTATAGGAGTAACCAACATAAAAATAATGCGTTACGGGTTCATAATGAATTCCCAAATGTCACTTTAATTGAGACTGCGTTCGGTAAAAGTTTAATGTATGGCGGTTCGTGCAGAAGGGTCCCAGTTTTACGATTTTCTTTTACATTTACATTAATCTTTTTAGTATAACTTGATTCACAATTTCTTTCAATACTTTTAATTTCACAATTCTCTTCACACATTTTATTACGACATTTCTTTTCACAATTAATTTCATAATCTCTTTCATACATTTTACGTTTCTTTCCTACATTTTTCTTCTCAATTTCTAATTTTTCAAAAGATATATTCGAATAACTTTCACACATACTTTCAGTTTCTGTCACATCTTTGCAAATAACTTCAATATTATACTCAATATTAAATCTCGTCCCTAACAATTCAATTAAACCTTTCTGAAAATCTATTATTGCACGCATAACCTGAAGAAAATCGTTACCTATAACTCCATCACATTCTATAGGAAAGTTATCAGGAACCACCGCGATGGTGTGACTAACTCTTTTTCATTCTATACAAAACGTTACATGGGAGTAGCCTTTTGTCTCCGTTGGTTGAGCATCTTTATCAATTCCACGCAATTATAATTTCTTATCTTCATACAACAAGGTTTCACCTTTCAACGAATTCATTTTAATCAAAGAAATCTAGGCTCAGGTATCAATCAAAAATTTACCTTTATCATTTAGGATCTCGTATCCTTCTAACTCTACATAGGACGATATTCCTGTGTCTATAAACATTATTCGACCTGAACTCTGCTGATGGTCCATGGATCGGTCGAACTCCTTGGACCTTTGGAGTTTACCCTGTCAATTATTATTCTTGCTACCCTGTGAAGTACCTGGTGTACTCTGATTAACTCTGCCGTTTGCAAATCTATTAATATTTTGCCCATCATTAAATCGATTAGTGTAATGACCTCTATTATTGTTATAACCATCGCGACCATATTGTTTACTATAACAATTTCTGGCTAAATGACCCTGTTTGTTGCAATTGAAACACGTAATGACGTTATTTTTGTTGGTATGCATTGTCCTAACGACTGGTTGCTGTCTGCACTGAAAAGCGAGATGCCCTAATTTGTTTCAATTATTACATCTTTTTGATCTATTATCTATGTATCTGGAGCTCATTACCTGCCTTGATTTAATTTCTTGTTCTTTAAGGTTTCTGTTTTTTCTTGCTCTTTCTAGGCTTTTAAGATTTCAGTAAAATATATAATGTACTTACTTATAAAAATGTTCAAAGCTTGAAAAGTCAAGCTTTGAACAAAGCTTTTTATTAAAAAGTTAATAGATCTATGTTAGCTTCGGTTGTTGTCGTTCGACAGCAGTCGTTAAGCCATGTCAGAGGCCTACGGGCGGCCTGAACTCTGACAAATAGGTTGGCCACTAACCATACGATAAGCAAGCAAGCAAGCTTCCCTAGCTTCGTTACTGAGTCTTGGATCTAGTGATTTGATTAGCTTTATGTAACAATTCTCTATTTTGTTTGAAAATTGTAAGACTGGTTCGTTATGAGTCTGCCTGCATGAGTTAAATTCTAACTGCCAATGTGCAAAAGTTCTTTTTTCAAAATAATTTTCAAGCAAATGTTCCTTTAAATCATTCCATGACTCAAAATTTCTATTTAGTATAGTTGAACGCAAATTATCATCAATTTTTGAAAGTACTCGTATAACTGAAATAAATGCAATTTTATAAATCGGATTCAAAAGATTATAAGCGTTATTGCAGTTATCAATAAGGACATGTAAATTCGCCTTATTGTCATAATATCTATTTATCATTCGCTCAGCCAAGTTAATATCAATGAAACCTCCTGAATTGGTAACCTCGTTAATTTGTTTGTCTGGCATCTTGGTAAATTACAAAAATAACAATTTTCCTATTAAATTCTTAATATTAATAACCTCGAAATTTTTCTGCGCTTACCGGGAACTTCACTTTACTTTATCACTTCATTTTCTTGCAAAAATAACACGAAATAACTCACTTGATTTATCCTTTATTTATTGAGTCTGCCCGTCCTGGTCGCGCTGTTGCGTGACTGGTCTTACTCCTCTATAGTCTCCTGCAATTAAGTGACAATGGATTGCCACCGCCGCCCGCTCACTGCCCTGACGAACTAGCGTCTACCTGGTGTGGCCCGCTCGATGCCGCACCTTACTCACACAAAAATACGTAAAGACGTTACTTGATTCGGTACGTGATCTGATACCACGTCAAGACACTGAATCTATTTTACGCTTACGAACTTGAGTTTCAGGAATATTGGAACAATCGCGAAATGTCTCAACAGACACTGTTTCTCCACGATCACTAACTATCCCTGATGAATCTTGACGGATCCCACTTCTGACACCAAAATGTAAAGTGTCGCGGTTCGTGCAGAAGGGGTCCAGGTTTACGAAGTCAAAACGCAGAGGTTAAGTTCTATGAACACAGTTTATTTACTAAGTTGACACACAAAGACAAAGAAAATCACTTATACGTTACTTAACCTACACAGCGTTTTTCGGCGAAGACTGACTAAAGGGACTGAGAGCGCTCATTAAATAATAGCCGTTATCATTAAAGTCTCACGATCTTTGTCCTAGCTTCTGGAATTATCGAGTTGTCGAATGTTTACATGTCATTATTTAATTTGTTTTCATATCATTATATAATTACTTTCTTTTGGGAATAACAAATAACTAAAATTTCCATACTTTACAGGATATGCAAAGCCTATTTTATGCAAGCAACTTATTAAGTAACTTCAGATTAGATTTAAGTGCAATACTTTATGTATTTATACTAAATATAAAACTCATCTTCCATTATCAACTTAAGTGTCAAAAGACCCAAGATCTGGCTCCTATTTGGCCCAGCGGATTAGCTTAACTATCCAACGGGGCAACGCAGCCAGTTTCTTGGGTACACTGCCGGATGTGGGGGACTTAACCCAATGTTTTATCTGTAGTTTTTAGTTTTTTTCTTCTTCTTAGCCTTAGTTTAGTTTTAGCTTTAGTATTATTTTAGTGTTATTTATATTGCTATCGAATAAAAATTTAAGATAATTATCAACTTATCAATTACTCTAACATACAGTCTGTTTACTCAATACAAATTCGAATACCTTTAACTATACAGCCCACTGTTCAAGTACACTTTAACCATCTCTGGTTTGGTTACTGGGGAATTGGGTCAATTACCGATGGAGGGGTAAATGTAGGGTTTTTAGGTAAATCCTTTCCAAACTCCTGTCCACCACCATCAAAGCGAATTCAAACTTCGCGCGCATCACCAGCGCGCGCCCGGCAAATACCACCGCAAGATGTCGCCACTCAACTCTCAAATACCACGCTGTGCCGGCACAAAACGCGTGTGAAAATTGCGAAAATAATGAAATAAAAAGGAAGAGCTATCACAAGTGGTGGATTTCCCGACCCTCAGTAAGTTCTTCGATACCCTATTTATAAATTTTTAAAAATTTTCATGTTATTAGACCAGAAGGTATATAGTATTTAAACTTACTAAAACTTTATGGACCTATATTAGTTTGGATTGTTTTAATAGAAGTTATAGCATGATATAAAGCAAGTTTTAAGTCATAAAACATGCTTAAATCATTCGTACAGAATCATTCTTACCTTTCTTCGTACATTTCAATCTTATGCCAGTTAGGTTTCGTTCTAGCTAAACAGGAAAATCATCTAGCTTCATTATTTCAGGCTTCGGTTATATTCGTAGTACTTAAGGCTTTCAGTCGAGATCCGGCCGCCGCCGGTTGCGCTCAACGCATTTCAGTTTCACGAAAATCGTCGCGAGTTTTCCGCTGAAAAACTTCTTACATCAAAAAGTTATTTGAAAAATATTTGGTACCTAATATTGAATGTGGCAAATACTAATTTTGAACGTAATTAATCATTGTGTAACGATTTTTGTAAAGTTTTTGTAGTTTTTAAGGTATCTCAGTTTTAGACTAGGTACATTTATGTGACCTTACATTACATTAAAGGGAATTTTACGAATATGAACTTTTTTGATAAGTAGGTATGTTCTTCTCCAGCATCATTGTTTGGATTTTAGATTGTCATTAATTTATGGCATTATTAATTTATTAAACAATTTATAAACATAATATTTCATACAAAATAATATCAAAAACAAAATTAAACAATACTTTGTACAAACATTACAACTGTAGGTAATTTAGAATTATAACCACTAACGATTATTAAAAAAACAAGTAATTTATAACTAAAAATATTTAATTATACTTTTTTTCGAAATGGTAACACCTGTGTTGAGCAGCGTACCCGTGACTGTGTGGGGCACAGTGTACGGACACTACTGTGAAGCACTGTCCGATAACGCACACAAGGGAATAAATGCGTTCCTTGCCGAAGCAGTGCACTAGCACTGGAAATGCACAAGCACAGTGCTGTTCTTCACACACTCACAAATATTATGCGACAGTCGACGACGGTCAGAGTTCTTAACAAATCTATATTGGTTTTTGTTACACTGTTAATGTAAATGTTTGAATGAAATTATGTAGATTTTCAATAAATAATAATAATAATAATAATTCAATAATAATAATGACCCGGTCCCGTAGGGCCCGTGAATCCTGAAAAGTGTAACAACGTAATAATGTCAATTTCTAGATTATAATAATAAATATGCAGTGCAATATGCAATATGTACATATTCTATTTATATTTCCAGTAATTCTACTGAAGTATCTGGTATAGCTTAATTTAATTACGCTACATTTGACAAAACTGTAACTTATTTTTTATTATAAATTAGCTACGACAAACAGGCAGACGGGCCACCTGATGGTAAGTAGTCACCGTCGCCTAGAGACACGTGCAATACCAGGGGCATTGCTTGTGTGTTGCCGGCCTTGGAGAGAGAGGACTTTTTTAACGTTCCTTTTGAAGCATCCCATGTCGTAGCGCTGTGGAAAAACGTCGGGTGGAACTGATACTTACTCGTACCATAAAACGGCGATTAAATAATTTGTATTTTGTGTTTGTACTGAACCGATAGAAAATCCGTCAATTTTTGCAATATTAAGTGTGACGCCGTAATGGTCAACAGAACCAACAGCATTAGTCAGTCAGAAAAAAAAGTGTGAGGAGTTTGAAACTTTTTGAGCATCAGCAAAAATGTATAAAGTATATGCAGTTTGCGTAAATAACACTGCAAAATACATTTTCTTATTATGACGATTATGATGTCCTCCAACTACATTTCAATTGACGGCGACCCCTATCTCTTTTGATGTGTGGTCGTAAGTCGACAGGAAGCCAAACTTCGTCCTGAAGACTCGGTCGCAAACAGACCCATTTCGCTAAAGCTAACAGGAAATCTGACCCTAAATAAATGTCCGCACCCTAGTCATCCATCACCATGACTATATTATCAGATAATGTAATTAGTTACGTGCCAACTTCGTTTCCTATGCTGACGTAAGTACACTTGTGCATGAAGATTGATTTTCTGACGACGACGTTTTCCTACATCACCTTTTCAATAGAACACAGACTAATGAGACAACATAATGCATATATCATTTCTCATATTTTTAGTACATTATTTCGCAAACAGCTATTTAAATAAAAATGTTAATTTTTGTTGATTTTAAGAATATTAAAGATACCTTAAGTTTTGAAATTGTCAGACTTAGTTTTACATACTTTTTAACTATTTAAAAGGTAGTTAAAATATTTGTTAAAAATAACGCTTAGAAAATGGATCTATGCAGCAGCACTAATTATGGTGTGTTACTACACGTTAGCAATTAGTTCTAGCTGTTACTATGGTCCTATATCTCCTCCTATTCCGCGATTGTAGATACACCATACCTACTTTCAAGCGTAGGTATTGTATGTATATTCAGGTTAACTTTTCCTTTGCTGGGTAGGCAGAGATATTGTAGCGTCAGGAATCTCTTTGATATGTCGTAATTTCGCGACTGGGAGGTGAATGCTCTCTACTTATCTAAAATAACTACATAATAGAGATGATTTTACCTTAATTGAATTTAAACCATTAGACATCATGAAACAGGCTTATATTTCTGTTTTCTGCTGCTAAAATTGAGGTTTAAGTACTCATATTTTGCGAAGAGGCTCTACCACTGTTTATTTTATTTTCATTGGTAATTTTATGTGCAGTATTCGTCTTATCTTACACTATGTTTTATGTAGCAAATTATGTTTTGGCCAGAATGCATAGAAGAGGTGTAGATTCTGTAAATAGTGACGGATATTTTTTTCACACAAGGGTGTTATTTTACACATGTACATTTATTTTAGGTAAATTCCTAATTTTAGCTCAGTTGGCGCAGATTTTGCGTTGCGTGCGTGATATAGTGATTATCATCATTGGCCTGTTATATCTTATGCAAACGTGGATTCGATAACCTCTTCTCTAGATTGTGATATGATTATGTCATATCAAAATCAGTATGTAGTGTCATGCATGACACTATAAGTATAACAATGAGATGTGTCTAATATCTAATCTTATCATGCTGTATGTATTTTCAATAATTTTGTTAGTATTTGCCACTTTATTGCTTTTACAAGTGTCTAAGATTAGTAGTAACTGGTTTTTGTCCTGCGAGAAAATGGAAATCTCAAAAGTGATTTCGGAATAATGAAAATGAGAGGTAAGTAGGTAATGTTATAATGGTTTCTAATTTGTCACTCGTAGCTTCAGTTTGTTTGTTGTCTGGGTAATTGAATAGTAGGGTGAGGCGTTCGAACTATTTCCGTACTTAGGTATAACAAAATTATGGAATTATTAAACCTGTAGGTATCTTTGTACAAGATGTAACAAAAACTCTCTTGTAATAGCGTTCAGTACCGATATGAACTTTTGTTCCTCTTATAAGCCGAAATAGGAGCGTTAAGTAAGTACCGATATTTGAACAAACTTTACTTCTATGACTTCTGGAAAAATCCCAAAAATTGCGATCAGTTAACCTTTTCTCGAATTTTTTTCAAATTTTCGAGAAAGGGTTAACTGATTGCATAGAGCACAGAAGTTTGCTAGTTGCGTCACAGAACTTTATTATCGAAGTGCTGTGAATAATTCATACTTAAATGTTTCTTCCTTCAGTTTTCTCTGCAGACCGTACACCTGAACAACTTCAAATTAAAATTAAATTTTTTTATTCAAAAGCTTATATAATACATAATACTACAATACAATACAATAGAATATAAATTGAAACAAGTAGGTAGGTATCTATTTATAAAAACAAATCCTGGCGCCTGCACTAGCCAACGGCTGTCTTGCAGCATGCCAGTCCACACTAAGATAGCCAGCGGGATATGATACTCTGGGTATACAGGGGAGAGGGTGTATGAAGTTGTGTGAGGTGATGTGTGTGTGTGTGTGTTTGTGTGTGTGGTGTGTGATGTGAGAGGTTAACGATAGCCACGATAAAATACCACTTAACGTAATACATCTAATAGCTCTTCCGTTTCAGCATAGTCCTTCATCGACTTGTCTTCTATGACTTTTGGACATTCGGAAAATATTTTTTGATAAAAAACAGGTGTGGTTCCGTAGTAGATTTTCGTGATATCCTAGCGATGCCGGTCTAGCGAACTTTTATGCTCTTGATGCGAACTGCTGACTTTTTTGATGAAAATTATTTTTGCGAAATTCCAAAATTGGTAAAATAAAAGTTGCATGATGATCAAAGAAAATATACTTACACTTACAAGGGACACAATAACATCTATATAGTATTTTAGATTTTCTCAAAAACTGCACTTCTGAACTAATTTGAAATACTACCTATTTGTATTGGTCTAGTAGTTTTTAAGATAACTGTGTATATGTGTGTGTTCATTTACTTATAATAGCATAATGTGTAGAGCGTCCGCAAGTTTAGGTACTTACATCCTGTATGGTATGTCATCTTAAGTAGTAAGTACATAATTGAAATTTATTACTACTCTCCGTTCCATATAAGTAAAAGTTTAGTATTATTTAGCGAGTGGTTGCTAAGTTTATCATTCACGAAGGTCGGCAGATGATTCCTTGTAAATTGTTCTGTCACGAACAGTATCTTTCAGATCCACGTCTTAAAGACTCACGGCACGGATGAGTAAATATAGTTCTATTTACAGATTTTATGTTTTGTAACTAGATATTCAGTACTTACAGTATGTTGTTGTCTTGACTGAATTCAGTCGACTAACTAGTCAACGATTTAGTAGATCAACTAATTAGTAAAGGATTTTGTCGACTAACTGGACAGGTTTATGTTTGTAGACTGTAAATCGCTGAGTAACCGTACTGAATGCATTTATATTTGACTGAATTTAGTCGAATTACCTGAAAAGTGCTTAAAGCAGGTAATCGCCGAGAAGTGAATATTAAATGGTAGTTTATGCAACGGTCACATTATACAGGGTGGACCAAAAGTCTGTTAACATTTGAATAGGTCGCTGCGTCGGCGCGGGCGGGGTATTGGCGCGGGGGGTGTTACTACAAGCGAGAGCTACTAATAGGGATTTAGTACCATGGCGTCATTCAGCGGACCGCAACGCGCATTTTGCGTACGCGAGTACTATCGAAACAACGATTCTACGACCGAAGCTAAACGGAAATTTTGTAATCATTACAATATACGGAACAGAAATCAAGCACCAACAATTCAAACGATTAAAAATGGGTACAGAAGTTCGAAACAACAGGTTCAACTTTAAGTCAACCACGATCCGGCCGACCTAGGACATCGCGCGATCCAGTAAACATAGAGCGTGTACGAGCGTCTGTTCGAGAACAACCTGGTCTCTCTACTCGAAAGCGGTCTAGTGCTTTAGATGTGCCCAGAACATCTCTAAATCGCATTCTACACACAGATTTACATTTACATCCTTACAAAATTCAAATTGTACAGGATTTAAAGCCAAATGACCCTGCTCAGAGACTGCAGTTTGCTAACGAAGTGCTTGAGAGGTTTACGAGCTTCAATAACATCTTTTTCTCAGACGAGGCACACTTCCACCTAAATGGACATGTCAATCGACAAAATTGCAGATACTGGAGTGACACTAACCCGGACTTGAAGCACCAAAAACCTTTACACTCGCCCAAGGTTACTGTATGGGCCGCATTGTCAGCCAGCGGAATCATTGGTCCATATTTTTATGAAGATCAGAGAAACCGCGCCGTCACCGTTAATACAGAGCGATACATTGTGATGCTACAGAATTTTTTTGCTCCAGCATTACAGGACTTCTCAGGCTTTAATCGAAGCTCTTGGTTCCAACAAGATGGGGCAACATGTCACACCTCCAATGACTCTATAGCAGCACTTCGTGAAATTTTTGGCCAAAAAGTCATATCCAAAAGAGGTGACATTCACTGGCCACCCCGCAGCCCGGATTTAACTCCAATGGACTTTTACCTTTGGGGATATCTCAAAAGTAAAGTTTACATCAGCAACCCAGTGTCTATTGAGGAATTAAAAGAAAATATACGCGAGGAAATGCAGAACATTTCACCAACCACTTGTCGGGCGGTCATGCAAAATTTCCGTTCCCGGTTACAGGTGTGCCAGGATGAACAAGGGTCACATTTGAATGATGTTATTTTTAAAAAGTGAAATCCTAATTTGTCTACTTTATTATTAAATAAACAGTTTTTCACTAAAGTAGCATTTGTATTTTTTATAACCATTTTAAATGTTAACGGACTTTTGGTCCACCCTGTAATAGGCATTTTAACACGAGTGCTTGTTTGTTAAACGAGGTGCAGTCGAGTTCACAATAGATATCACGAGTGATAAATTGGCTATTACGTGCAGTTGCATACTTGTTACATACACTACAATGATTTTACGACCATGAATACCAAACTAAATAAATAATAAATCCTACAAAAGAAACTAATTTCCACTGTTCACACACTGTTTCACGATTCAAAAGGCAGTTGGTACTAGATGGTTCTAATGTCCAATTTCCAATGTTCAATGCCCATTTGATTGCCGTATGTCCAATATCCATTGCCCAGTGTCTACTGTCTATTGGATTTCAAAAATTGTTATAACTATGTACTTATATTAAAACAGACCATGAGCCGACTTATTTTCTGAAAATAACAGCTAAGTACTATAAACCTAATAATATCCTGTCAGGTAGCTACGGCTGTTTACGTGTAGGAGGACATACGTGTACTGTACGAGCACGTTTCTAATTGGTTTTCGCTTTATTTAACAATATTAATAAGGTATGTACGAGTATACCTTCAATTTCAACCCACAAGGGATGAAGTAAATAAAATATATAATGTGTAGGTTCGTAAATATTTCTAAAGGACAAATATTAAAAACTTCATGATATTAAAGAATTATTTAACTATGGAGAAGATTTAATTAACACAACTTATGTAACGGATTTGATGAAACGATGGGATGATATCTTTGCCGAAAACATGGGAGGACGAGAGTGAGGGAGAGGGAAACCTGGAAGAAATTGGAGGAGGCCTATGCCAGAGATGGCAACTACTGAAATAAATAAAGACTGAAATAATATTATATTACAATATTGACATAATATATCAAGTAAATTTTGAGTTATGTATGATTAATGTTTGAGTTATGTGTGAGTAGTAAGTAGGTAAATGAAGGCTATTTTTATTTTATTTAATGTAACGGCTTTCATAGTATTGGGGATTCAGGCTCTTCCCATATGCTCTAAATAATTTAAATCGTGATTTCACTAAGTCGCGGATATGTTAATAAATGTTATTGCTCTAATTAATTAAATTACCGTTTTTCATGGATGTGTAATTGTTTTGATTAAATAAATACCTTTATAGATCATGGATTGTATTTGTAGAGTGGACTGAATCAACAAATAAAACACTTTAGAAATATATCTTTTCATAATTTCTCTTTTAATTACTGTTGTGTATTACTATTACCGTTCCAGAGATCCCATCTGACATCAAAGATACTCCAAGATCTTGGAAACCACTGGCCCAATTTTTATCTACAATATAATATAATAAAGCAATTATATGTATAACACATATACTTGACCTAATGAAACCACGAATAATCAAATTACTCGTACCTATGTCATTGGCACATTATGGGGAAGATCAATATTTTTTTTGCGGAAAGCTCTCAATTCACCGATGACCTTGAACTTGAGCTTGAATGTAGGAATCTGCTTTCTTCGGACGCGAAATATTAGAATAAGAATAATATTTCCAATGCAATGTCTCCTCCCTTGCCTACGGCCCTAACCTAACGGACTGCCATCCAGACCCATTTCTAGGATGGATACCCTAAATACTTATACATTTCAATTTACACAGAACTGCCGCGACTGTTGCTACTACTCATCCTGGTGAAGTCAGTGACTCCAGGTCCTCAACGACGACGTCATGAGTCTGAAGTCATCAACAAAACCAGCTCGCTGGTGGACCACTTCGCTACGGCTCGGTGTGACCAGACCGGCTATAAACTAATTTGCAGATCAGGCATCACCAACTATTGGACCAAGGGGATTAAGTAAGTTCCTTAGATCAGGGTTTCTATGGAAACTTATTTTTCAATGTAACCCTATTGGATTGGTAAATTGTAACCTTCTCCATCAAAATCCCTAAAATAGTCAATATAAACTTGAGAAACTCTGCATTCTTCATCAGTTGGACTTGATGGTTTTGGTTGGTAGGGTTAAGGTAGACTTGCGTTAACATTTAAGCCAAAGTCGGGAATGTTTTTCGTACAAAATCTACCTCGGTTTAGTGTTAATTCGACAGTTAAGGATTAGTGCCAAACGCGGGCCGACCGTAACAGGAATTTACTTTGCAAAAGTTCAGTACCTCATTTAATTAAGTATAATTATAATTAGGTTGGTGCTTATTTCGTTAATCGTGTATTATGTAAGTACATAATAAGTATAGAAACGTAAGTATATATCGTACTTATAATAAGTTTTTATTTGTTTCAAGTACTATATTTATACTGTTTTTATATGTGGATATTTGTTATTGGCATATTGTTATGTATGTAAGTTCTATTATAGATCCATTTTTACTCTACGCCAATAAAAATAAAATCATACTTACCTAAGATAAAGAAATTGCCGGACATAGTATTTGTTATTTGCATTTAAAAAAAATAGATTGCTCTGAATGTCCTAAGATACACAAGTAGTTTATGTAAGTTAGTTGTAATTGTTATTTGTCCGTAAATTTCCCTAAGAAATAAATAAATTCGACAGGTAAAATTAATATGTTAATTTTCTCGCTAACGTAATAATATTTGCCAACAAATAACTTAATAAACAATTTTCAAAGGTTATTTATCATCAAACGCTGAAAGGCTTCTTGTTATTTACTTTTCACTGCGTCTAAACGATATTTCCAGGAATAATTTACTTATAAACAATTTTTAAATGTTAACAATTTGGTCCAAGCTCACAAACTAAGTTTTGTGATTACAGGCCTGCTATGTCTGATATTGGCCAATTATATTAGGTACCAAGGCCGCATATTCTCAGTTACTCGTTACCAGTTACAGTTTACTTCTTGTTCGACATCCTCAAACTTAATTCGTTCAATTCAAAATAGGATAGACCTGAATACCAAAGTTAACCATTTGCTTTTAATACAGTTTCATTTTAGCATATGATGTGTATTATTTATTTATTTATAATATTTTTGATTATATATTAAGTATTATATTTCTGTATATATTATAGAATTTACGTAATATTATTACTACTGCATTGCAGCTTGCAAAGTTTTGCATTCTTTATTATTGTTATTTATTTATTTGAGGGTAGTACCTATTTCATACGCCTTATGCACCCGAATATTATGTATCATATGATTTTTCCATCACCTGAAGGTTTCCTGGAAGATATCGCCTAAAGCGATAAGGCCGCCTTCTGCACATTATATTGTACCTCGTTACCACATTATATTGTTGTATGTTTTGTTTTTGTCCCGGGTGTGCAATAAAGTATATTTGTATTGTATTTGCAAAGGATCAACATGGATATTTGGTTACATCATCACACTTTAAAAAATCCTGTTAGGCAAAAGTACAAGCTCTCAGAAATCCGGGAACTTTAATCAAAGTGGGATTAAAAAGCATTTCACTGGAAATATTGGGACGGGACGAAATGCCACGTCCATGTTCTATAATAACGAGCGTTTTAAAAATGTAGGTACAGTCGGCCTCTAGCTAGTAAAGTTGTAACATTATCGACTTTATCGTCCATATCAACCTCCTTGCCATCAATTTCAACCTCATTGTTAGCGTTTATCTCACCTCATTTCGTGTTGGCATTTTCATTTCGTCATCTATATTTTCAAAATTCACATCATATTCTCATTCCATATCTAAATTCCATTAATTTCATTGTTTTTACATTCTCTCTGTTTTTTGGCCTGAACGGACGTATGTCCGTTTTATAAAATTGTCTCCTACTACTACCTACTTCCTACTATTGTGTTGTTCTGTTCCTGATAACTATAATATCTACTATTACCAAGTTTCTTCTATTACTTCATCTGCACACTGTCCTAGAAACCTGCTAGCCGGTACCTAGAGGGCAGATTGTAGCAGTGGCGTCCAACGTGCTATGCCATATGCCATCTGCCAAAATTTTACGATTCAAATCATTCACATTTAAAGTTTATGGCAAATACATTAGGGTCCATTTCAGATTGCAGTTTGATAAATGATATACGTTAGCTATAGAGGCCGACTGTACCTGTTCATACAGACTATGAGGTTTCGGTTACGGCCAATGCTTTTTCTGGAATTAAAATTAGAGCTCACGCCTTTAGCATCCATAGAATTCTATTTTCTGGTTTTCCGATTCAGTTTCAAAATCTTTGCAGAATCCGAAAGGCGTAAATATCAGAAACTCGAAACTGAACCGCCTTCTAAATATTCCAGATATTTAATTTAGTCCTGGGCTTTACCTACATGCAAACAAACAAAGGAAACTTTTATACCTAATTTCTTATTTTAAAACGGCTGATCTTGCATTGACCCCATGATCTTGGAGTGACTTCTCTGTACCTACCTAAAAGAGAAGAGAGAGAGAGAGAATCCTTAATACCTACTTTAAATGCTGTTACTGGGACTTGAGGGCGAATTTATATGTGAGGGCGAATGTATACCAACTGCCATATAATTGCTTCCAAACTGCAGTTTTGCAACTGGATTGCAATCGAAATGCAGTATGTAATATTTTTTTTTTTCTACTACTATTATACACCCTCCCTCAATGTTATACTTTTATTTTAAGCTTTTTATTTTTTGGCGCTATTTGTACCTATCTCTTGTTTATTGCAGGAACGGAGTTATCACTCATCTTCGAGTTCAGGAGTGGCCAGACGAGTGTTTCAATGTGGGGAGACTGCAGCAGCACTTTCCTTCTCTGCGTTTACTGGAGTTCATCAACTGCACAGCTTTGAACTCTTTCAAAGGACATTTCGATGCATCAAGTAAGATTGAGGTACGTGCGTAAATTATGAAGAAATGGAAGGTAGGAACTATACGTTTTGAGACTGGTCATTTTGGGACTAGTCATTTTGGAAACTATTCATCTGGGAAATTGACATTCTGCACCGAAACGAGGAAAACTGCGTTTCGAAAATCAGATGTCACTTTTTCAAACATAAGTATAGGTAATTATAACAATGAAATCGACCTTATTGATACAGTACAGGACAGGAGCTCTAGCGGACATAAAGAAGAGAAAATTGTTCATAGAGAGGATGAAACAATATGATCTTATAATGTAATTCAAATGCTCACCTTACCTACAATTTACAATCGAAATTGGAGACCAAATTCGATTGTCGCAATAGTCTTTATAATTTTTCAAAATATATTATAATTATCATGTTACGTAACGATTTCCATAATTTCATAGCATAGCTGCAAAGACACCTCGTATTTTGAAAAACTTTATTATTTTTGGCGAACCAACAGAAACTGGTGATGCATGGGCTGACGTCCCTATGGGAGGTTCCAGCGGACATGGTGGCGCTGATGCCGGAGCTAAAGGAAATGGATCTCCGAAGAAACGTGCTGAGGCACATGAGGGCTCGGCTGTTGAGAGGACCGCCGCGACTGGAACGGGTGTACCTTGGTGGTAAGTACTGTGGGAACTTGAAGGCTTGATGATATTGGCATATGTCAAGTTACTTAATTTTGGTAGATTTGTTTTAATATAGCTGTCTAAATAAATAATAGTACATTATGATACAAGTGAGCTAAGTTGGCCATTACACTCGAAGGCGTGGGTTTAATGGAGCCGAGAGTGTAACTAATGACTAACGAAGTTATGACCAATGCTCACGCGTTTCATACCACGTTTTTCAACAATTTCAATTGTAATTTCAAATGTAAAGTAAAAAGCACTAGCGCGGTAATGTGAAGTAAAAAGCACGCTCTTTGATGAGATTTAAAAAAAGTAAAGTAAAAGCACTAGGGTAAAATTTATTGTTGACCATAGATGCTTTTGTACTCATTAAACTCTGGTCGGATATTCGCCTGGATGTTAATGTCTACGCCCTCGACTCGCTCTTTCCCTAGTTTCAATAAAATATTTAATTTCATTTCGAAGGTATTCCTTTTGACCTAAATTTTACACACGCGAAATATTAAAACTGTCAAATCAGTTATGTATGTATGACTACGTGTAAGTTGAAACGTTAGTTTGTGCAATATTTTATTTATGTATGGACCTATCTGTAAAAGTCTTTATAACATATTTGCTCGTAAAGTGGCTGTAATTACACCAATTTCAATATCGTAATGTATCTCATTACGCACTTGTGCGTTATAGTAATGTGAAACGCACGAGTTTTTTTAAATAAAGTAACATGTACGGTTTTTTAAGATGCTCCGTCTAAAAATGAACGATACTTTTTAAAATCTTAGCAAAGAGTTTTTATGTTAAAAAAGTGGTCAATATTTTATGAATAAAATTAACTTTGGGAGATAAAATATAATAAATAAAGATTTAATTCTTTAATTTAATTAATTTTGACAATAAATTACAACCATTTATCTGTAACAAAAACACAAAAATATTAATTTACTTTATTAGTAATACTGGCTGTTTTTGTACCTTTACCTAAAAAAAGTTGATGCGCGCGCATCGCTAATTTGTGGACAAGTAAAATTATTCCGCGCGCTTTTTCTTTTCGCTGTATTGTTTTTATTTGAAAATGTCGTCAAGTAGTGATGAATTTATTAATTTGACACCGCCACAAGTCTTAAACGCAGCGAAAAAGGCTACTCTAAGCCTCTTGCCTGAAAAATCGACCGATAGATACTTACAAGCGTATCAAAATTTCATCATATGGAAAACAAGCAAAGATGCAAATTCATTTTCAGAAAATGTGTTTTTAGCATATTTCATGGAACTTTCTCAAAAATATAAGTCAAGCTCATTGTGGTGCTACTATTCAATGCTAAAAAGCAACTGGCAACGTAACAATCACTTTTAAAAATTGTTCAAATTTCTATAACTGCTTTAACAAGTAATTAAAGATTTATTCGTTTAAGAAAGTCAAAGTTTTATTTATTTCCTCGTAAATATGTTATAAAACGTCGTATGACATACGTGCGCTTTGAAAATTACAGCCTCTGCTTCCTTATAGCCCTCGCCTACGGCTCGGGCTAGCAATATCGCCTCGGCTGTAATTTTCAACTTACCGCACTTATATCATAATGTACTATTAGATTGCATTTGTATACAATAAGTAGGTAATAAGTATTAAAACAGCTGAATATTGCATTGTTTTCAAATCGAAGGAATTAACACTTTTTAAATTGATGTTTCTGTCTTTTATGTTGCGTGTAACCTACATAGAAGTTAAACACTTATTGTTAGGTATTTCGCAAAGATTTTGAAATTCACGCTACTAGTCTCTTTTCTATGGTTTTCTAAGACGAATCTTTTCCATACAATTAAAAACTAAAGTCAGAAGGGGCAAATCAAATTATAAGTCTTCGTATAATAAAACTAATTTAATGCAAGAATCTCGTAACTTAACAAGGGCTTCGCTTAGAATGAATTTAGAGCTTAGTATAACCATTGTCACTGGTCCATTGTTTTCGTATCATATAACAGTTTTAACACTGACCCAAAATAAAGCGCGACATTCGTAGAAGTTATTAAGTGAATCCGAGACGAGAGCTTTCGGCCGCTAAGTTAACATAAACAAAACAGAGCGCTAGTATAAACATTGCCTTGACGTGCGTTAGGTATATACCTAGCATATCGACTATAAAATATCAAATTTCTAAGAGAGAGTGTTACTCAGGAGCGTTACATTCGATTACATTCGATTTGTGTCAAGAAAGACATGATGTGACACTTAGTGGCACAATGTGTATTAGGGTTTACGAGTAGATTAGGAAATAAGATATGTATGTGACACATAAGTATCGGGAAGGAAAATACATAGGTACTACCTACCTATCTACTTTACAAAGTAGGTATCTTGTAGAGAAAGTAGAGATGGTGAAACAAAATAAATGACTAGGGCACAGACTCAGTTCCTATACCTAGGTACCTAAAACTATAGTATTAATTTGTTTATGGTCTTTGCCTGCATTACTACGATTTTCCCTAGGGAATTTTCTTATTATCATTGATTATTATGAGGAATTTCATATGACTGAATATGATCATTATACGAGCTCTCTAGGTACGTTCTTAACTCAATCTGTAATCTAAAATATTTATTATTTATATTTTTTATTATTATTTTACAATTCAAATACTATGGATCTGTTGTTATTATTAGTTGTTAAGTAGTTCCTTTGACCACCTTCCGATTTCATCTTCAAACCCTCACCAAATGACTAATAAAAACAAGTCGAACGATCCCAAACACGATCCTAATGCAGGTTGGGTCGAGAAGTTCCTCTGGAAACTGACACTCCTGATTCCATCATCAGGTACGGACACTAAAATATTGTATTGACACCAGGACTTAGTGCATGTGCAAATTTGAAAGTCAATCGGACCTCTGGAAGTGGGGAAAAGGTGACAGACAAACTGACAAATAAAGAAGTGGACTTAATAAATGCTTCAAATGCTTGGTAAAAATGGTACAAGTATTTAGTAAAATTATTCAATCTCAAAGACAATGATAATCAAAAGACATTAGAATAGAAATGTGTGAAACAATCAAAACTTGTAGAAAAATATAATAATTCCAACGACGCGTTCGAGATCTTAGAGTACCTATGAGTATACCTACGTACGTGGGTACTTTACATTCGCAATCCCAGCCATCCCGTTAAATATTGGGTTAGATTAGATCCCATGTTAAATCGGAATTAATGAGACAGCTCTTGCCATAGGCTAAGGACGCTGAAAATTGTACTTTTACACACTGGAAAATGTAACACACAACGTCACACTGGAAATATGTACACACTGGAAGAAAAGTTTACAATGGACAATTTATTGACCCCGAAAAGGAAAATTACAATTAGCGTTATAAAATGATTTTAATGTTTTAATTTTTGATACATGCTAAACGTCGTCGTTGTAGCATTAGTATTTACTTCTGTTTATAGAAAAGTAGATTAAATTTATCCCGTGTGTTATCATAACACACAACGTAACACACATAACATACTGGAATAATTTCAACTTCAATCGTAAATATCAGCGCAACATGAATTGATATTTTAAGTTTGAAACGCAATAATAATCGGTTACATTAACTATATTATGCTACAAATGATCACATTTCAATACACACGTTGTCTAAAATGCCAGCCAAAATCCCCAAAATTGATTCGCACGAATAATGGCGTTGCAACTCGATACAACGATTATTGACAAAAAAAAAATGTTTGACAGTTGACTCCAGGTGTTGCCGCTTCAGAAAAATACCAAAAAATGTTGCTACTATCAGAGATTTTTTTACACCATATCAAACTCATCGTAACACAACGGAAAAATTTTGGAGACACATATTTTATTTCTTTTTTCTTCCAAAACACAATTTAATTTCATTAGTCATAAAAGTATCATGATATGATATAAAAAAAAATGAAAAAAAAGTACATTGATTATTCAATGTACCTTTTTTCATTTTTAAAAAAAATCAGGGTAGCACATAATTCTTGTATGGAGACTAAAATTACTACTTACTAACAACCACAATATTTTATGCTAAATTGAATCATAAACATGTTTTGGCTAATTCTGGATGATTCTAAGGATGTAACGATTATTCTTGAATATAACTTTCCATTAAAAGTCATATCTAAATTATTATTTTCCACACAAACCTCGACGACACAATGTTTTTCAAAATGTATAAATTTTCGCGTCCTTACCCATTAGCCTCGGACTTCACGAGTCCAGTTCCAGCCACGGTTAAGTTTACTGCAACCAATCCCAATTCACATTCCGCCCTCACCCCTTTTGAAATCAGCACTATGTAATAGGATGCAGCGAACCGAACCGGAATGGAACCGGCCTCGTGAAGTCCGAGGCTAGAGTGGATACTATACGTGGTTATACCTACCTAGAAGATGGTCACGTTATTACACGGGTGACGTGACTGTGAAATTAAGTAGAATGTACGGTACAGTATAGTATAGCGGTGTTATACAGGGCAGTGATACAGGCCGTACCAAAAATTTTGAAATTCACCCCTCTGTAGATTGCTCGCTAGAAAAGTTTTATAAGGAAACCGCGTCTGCCAGTTCGCGCATGCGATTTGAGCATTTTCCCAAACATTATTCGGGCACTGAAATGTCAAATGTATGAAAACATATGACCTATGGGTCAATTCCGTGGCTCGCTGTCACTGCTCACGTCATTGTTCTAGAGGAGAGGGACGCTAGTAGTCCGATTTCTGTGGAGAGTACCTACAGACAGGGACTAACGAAAATTCGAGATTCCAAAGTAACATAATACAAATCAAGTGGCTTGATACATTTATCTTCTCGGTTTCATAGTTAGGTGGATACAAATAATACAGATTAAAAAACTCGATGTTACCTTACGAAGTCCTCAAGTCTATTCAAATGTAATGAAGTAAGTAGATAAGCGGACTTGAGCTGTACGATTCGTCTTTCATTGCCTCCTTTTCATCCCTTTGAGTAATAATATACACGATCTCAATCAAATAGCTCGATCGAGGTAAAATCACCTATATTTAGTCGTCATTAGGAAGGTTTTTGGACAGCCAGTTTTAACCTGAAAAGGAACGTAACTGGTAATAAGGACGTCCATGTGACGCCTTTATTATCGGTTCTGACCTCGTGTTTTCCGCCAATTGACTGTGAAGTTTGGGAGCCTCAAGGAATGCACGCTTTCTACGAAGTTTGGTCATAAATTCAAAGTCGAGAGTAGCTACTTTGTTGAACTAAATCCCAAAACTAAACTCATTTCCCATGTGACGTCCTTCTTCACACATGTGACGAAGGAGCATGGCATGGAAGATAAGATAAAAGTACCTGCATAGCTATTTTTGCTTTCTGGGAGTTTTTTGAAGTCAAGTGCATACCTATACTCGTATGGCGCCGTTTGTGTTTATTCGCGTCTTAAACAAATCAGTCATCGAATCCTCGCTTCACACAGTGAAATGTTTATAAAAAATGTTTAGGCACATTTCTTATGACTTCAGGACGGCGATTCTCGTAGTGGAATGTCGAATTCGACATTTGTCCTATCTCATTCGCTCACATTACATGTGAGCGTGACAAGACGTTCGTAGCGCTAGACTTTTGTATGTCGAACGCTGCGAGAATCGCCTTCCAGAATTTATAACTTGTTGCAACCCACAGACAGCTATAAAATATTGTAAATTATGACTGCTTTGTCCGTAACGAGAAAAGTTCACACTTCGTTTGTTAAGAATGGTTTTCAAAATAGTGTTGAAATCTCGTACGACTCTTTTATTAATATTTTAGTTTTACATGTTTACTATTTCTAGCTGAGTATTATTTGCCTACCACTGCGAAAAACAGACGGGCGTGAGATTGTGTAAACCTATGTCTATGTATTACTTATTGGTAGAGTGTGATAGAGCGTTCACCAGTTTTATGTAGGTATAGGTTTAATTTAAATTCATCAACAACCTAACATTCCTAACTAATTTTTTAGCGTCGTCCGTTAATTTTTTTATCATGTTTATGAGCAGATCTCCTGAATTTGATAAA
This sequence comes from Hofmannophila pseudospretella, assembly GCA_947369225.1. NCBI lineage: Eukaryota > Metazoa > Arthropoda > Insecta > Lepidoptera > Oecophoridae > Hofmannophila > Hofmannophila pseudospretella. Next base: position 6,227,411 of record OX376324.1, read on the forward strand.
AATGTAGCAGTCTAGCAACAGACTCATGGTTTCACCAAGTTGTACAACTGGTGGTATCACGAGTTCTCTATTAAGTAGGTTAACCTCGGTGATTACCTGGTGATCCGTAGGTACACCTATATATAGGGCACGTGAAGCGTGGTGCTGGTGTGGTCTTGTATTGGTGTTTATATATAGGATCTCTGCGCATCGTATCAAGTACTGAATGGTATTAAGTATCGAAGAATGCACTGTCGTATCGATGCATTGCCGTCTGATATGAAATATCTAAATTAAATGTACTTTTAACATAGGGCATTACGCCCTATGTTATATAATAGGAATAGTACATATTGTAAGACTTATATAATAGGAATAGCACATATTGTAAGACTAGCACATAAGTAGACATTATTAACGTCAGCCACCTGTTTGCCATTTGTCACTTACTTTATTGCATACAGATTTCACATTTTAAGTATATCCTTTGAATCGCCGCGTCGCCGCACCCCATCGTGCCGACGCGCCGTCGCGACATCATGATAAATTGCGCATGATAGGAACTAGACCACCCATGGAAGATGCCACCCTTAGTCGGCGTCCCATCATCCCCTCCAATAACCGATCCCTACAATATCCCATACCGACCCACGCCCGCACTTTTCAACTTCCTAACGTTCTACGATCAACATCAATTCTGTATTTAATTCTAAGTAGTTCTAAGTTCAAAATAAACTCTTTTTAAAAAGAAGTTTCGAGTCCTTGCCATATAACACCTATTTGGTAACGTCAGTTTATCTGGTCAATATGCCGGCGTCGTCGCTATGTCCACTTGGATCCCGTGGTTGGATCCATTGATGAATCCACGCGACGTGAATTAGAGTGGTAACAAAGCAATGGTAGGGTTCTTGCAGGAGATGTCATCTAAAGTTTACTCGTGTGTTACTCATATCCAATAATATATTCACCTGACGGTCATTGATGAGCCTCCTAATCCGATGTTGATCAGGTGCCGCCTGCTCGTGCCGTATACATAACAAAGAGTTGCTTAGTTACTAAATCATCTTTTTACGATAAATTCTGGGACGGATCCGTAAAAGCCTACCATGATGATGACATGACAGTTCCAAGAAACTGAAAGTGCACTACCAGTTGTTAATTTTTCAGACAACAAGTGGGACTGTAGCGACGGTGGTCTGGACTGGCTGGCGATGGAGCGAGACAACAGCACAGTGAAGAAGAAAATCATGGACTACCCTAAGCTCGTTTGCCATCAGCAATTATACAGGGGCAAGCCTCTACATATCGTCATGAACATTATTCGGGTAAGTTGCCTCCCACCCGATAGTAGTTCACACATCGCACCTACATACAGCCCGCTGGCGCGGGCGGCGACCCGCTTCTGGCGCTTACACGCGCTATCGGCATATTCCAGGCCGCTTCTCCACGATCCCTCCCTCCCCAGCGACGTCCTAAGCCGAGGTCCGTACCCACCTGGGTGCCCTTAGGCAATCGCTTCTTATAGTAGTTTTTAAGTCCTCTTCCAGGCTGGAGCGCACTTAGCGCTAGCGCCAAAAACCCCGGTGAAGCTGTAAAGGTCATTAGGACCAACAGCAATTGTCAGTTCGAAAAAAAAACGGGTAAGTTGTATTTCTCAGGTGTGAAACACTGAGAAAACGCTTGGTTGATTCTGAGCCTACCAAGTAATTTTGTTCACTTTGGTAGACACAAACAAAGATCTTGGTTGACGTGAACCATTTCTTGGTTGAAGTGAACAAACCTACTTGGTTATTACGAGCCAACCAAGTAGGTTTGGGGGTATTAGACCTATCAGACAGACTAGACAATCTGGGAATTAGACGCAACCGATCCGAATTCAACCAAGAAATTGTTTACTTCAACCAAGATATTTATTGTGTCTTTCAAATAAAGTGTTTAACTTAACAAAGTTACTTGGTGCTCTAGGTAGGTTCAGTTTTTAGGCTCACCGTCGTTTACATGAGAAATTTAACTTCCATTAATTGAAACATAACTTTGCAATCACCTTTTTACGCATAAATCTATTAAAACTATGTCACTGGACTTAATGAATGCTACATGCAATTGGCTATACTCGTATGTAATTAAAACTCGACTTTTAACAAAATACTCATACATGATCGTGTTTCAGTAGACGATATTATTTTGTTTCGAGTTCCTGTTTTTGTCAACAACGCTATAGCCGTTACTGAAAGAGGGTAGTTACATAAATCTGCTCATAAGCAACCGACGTTCGCAATCTACGTTATTCTAAATTCGGGTCCATTGGAACTTGTTCATAATGTAAAAAAACGACCATATTGGCATGTCGATCGATGATTTTATGAATTATGCATGTTTTATTAATATTTCATCGTATAATGTAAGTAGTTTAGAATACGAAAAAAGTAATTTCTACGTGAATTAAACTTTGGTTGATTGTCTAATGTGATAAATCTAGATAGGTTTGTTTACATTATGAACAAGTTCCATTGGTTCCGATTTTACCTGTGACCATCGTGTATGATATGATGTAACTCTGCGTGCACGAGAAATATCGGGAAATCCGATGTAAATGTAAAATTGTTACCTAGTTGTTAAGGTTTAGTCTTCTGATTGTAGAAGTGTAAGACAGTTAAGATTCCAATGTATAGGAGCTGTAAGAACATTCAATATTTAACTGTTGAGTTTAACATAATCATTATTGCTTTGTTAGCGGTGTTCTTTGTGTTCACTAGGCACTAAAATGTTTATCTCTATACTGTTAAACCGAGCTAGTGGAGTTTGTAGCATTATGTAAAGAAAACATGCTATAATTAGATTTTATGTCTGCTGGTAAGTACACTTCAATGTCTACCTCAGTGATAATTAGAAATTAGTGTAGTGTTTACACATTGAAATTTATTTGAATTCTACGATGATTACTCTATATCTCTACGATCTTAGTGGTCAGATTATGCAGGTCTAGTCCAGGTGTTTTTATAACTTTGCAAGTAGGTATTGCAAAGAACAAACTGTCATACAAATTTTGAAATGGTTGTATATTGGTTTAATTATCAAATTCATCCTTATCTTTTGTAAGACCATTTTGTGTCTTAGTTTCAAAGGTAACACAATTTATGTGTTTCATTATAATTTGTTTTTATAATTATTTATGAAGTATGTCGAGTGTTAGTATCATTTTTACCCGCGACATATAAGCGACGCAGTGCGTAGTACTATTTTTTATTCTGTGGCAGTGCGCTTGAGCTTGACCCAAAACTGACCTGTCTCACTGTGTCTCAAGGTCAGTTTTGGGTCAAGTTCAAGCGCACTGCCACAGATTAAAAAATAGTACTACGCACTGCGTCGCTTGTTGGTAACAAAGACATTATTTGTTTAACTTTATTTTATTTATTTATTACAATTTTACACCTTACAAATATATGTAATAGAAAAAATAATCTAACAGCATCATTAAACCTTAAATAGTTTGTCTTGATGCTGGTATTCCTCGTATAAGGCTAAATTATATTCAAACTACCTACAGTATTACATACTCTCAACATCTTGTATCATTCACAAAAAATTCTCGTAATTATACGCTGTTATGGATAGATAGCTTACTAACCTAACTTCTTCTACTTCTGACGAAAATCGGTTGATTGCTTTATTTTATGGAACAGCACGTTTCAACCTCGAATCTTGATTCAAGTTAAGTACAACAATCATAATATCCTGTCTACTGATCTCCGTCCATTTGACGAGGGTAGTCGGCAATTCTCTAATTCTAGCAGTTTTCCTGTGTTTATTAATGATAATGATGAATATATATATTTTACCATTTTATGATCCTAAGGAGTACAGGTAGCTCTACTATTAGCCATACCCGCTATATTACTTTATGGATTCTTTAAATAGGTATAAAACAGAAGTTTTATACTCAAGAAGGCTGTCTCGTCAGAGAAGAGTACACCCGCATTCGGTAAAATTGAGTAAATAAATAAGTAACTTTGTAAGTAAGTTTTTACTCAACTTTTCTTAGAATCCTGATACCAACCGCTAAAAATGAAGGTACATGTATATAATAAGTACTTACTATCTCGTACTCACACTTTCTCCACTTCCTTTCCTCCAAATTTTTGATGTACCATACTAAATCAGCTTCTGGAGTATTCCTGAAGCCGTGACCGATACTAGCAGATGAACAAAATGTTGTCTCTACTGATATGACATTTATTATTTCATTGCAGACAGTACGCCAGACCTGTCCAGATCCATGCGCTTGCGCAATGACGCACGTGGTGTCAAACCGTGCAGGCGCGGTCATCCCCATCATCACGGTCGACTGCGCCGAGCTTCAGCTGGAGACCCCGCCGACGTCGCTGCCTCCTTATACCACGACTCTTCGGCTTGAGGGCAACAAGGTAACATGGTACGATGACTTTTTTGATGTTAGACCCTTCATTTTTCTTCCATTCATCCAGGTGCTTGCTTACTTAACGCTTCTGAAAGACCAGGATTTATCCATTCTTTTGTTCGCGACTTTGCTATTATATTTTTGGATTTTTCTAAATATTTTCACATGTTGAAAAGTAGCCTATGTTTAATCCAAAATTTTAAGGTGTTCGTGTGCAAATTTTCATTAAGATCAGGGACCTATTTCAGGTTGCAATACTCCTTGTAATTACAAATCTAAAATGGCTACATTAACACAATTTTGTATGGGGGATTTCTAGACTTGTAATTACAAGGATTGTAGTTTCGCTGTTGAGTCGGTCGGCCATTGTGGCGCCGCCATATTTTTTTTACTTTCTAAAGGCTTGGCCCTTATGATGCAGTTTCACCTTTATAATTTCATAAAAAGCGGTTGGAAAATGCGAGAGTTGTAACCCGACGCCACGTCCGCCATCTTGTTTTTTTTCCGCTATAATTTTCCTGTGGTCACCCCACCGAGACATAAAATTCTTCCATACATGTCATCCCCATATTTCCTTGTCCTTCATCAAAATCCAGCATGTCAGTGAGTCATTGAATGAGTCAGTTGTATTGTAGTTTTATATATAATATATAGGGAAAAGCATATATACCAACACGGTTTGTTGCATCCTTACAGCAGTACTGAAAGTTTTCCTTACTCCGTAGAGTAGGTAGCTCTTCTAGGGTTGATTAAATGCGTTTCGGTAAACTGTCTTCCTAACACTAGTCCTGAACCCGGTAGACGAGGATATAGAAAATAGGATATTCTATAATTATCATGGTGCTTTTAATCTACTTAGCTGGGAAGTCTAGCTCATGATGAAGGAATGTTTCGCTTTGACTGCACGCCAGTGCACGCATAACGTGTGTTCTGATCCGAGGTTCAAGCTTTTATGAGCGAGAGAGCGTCTACTACTCGTACCTGCACATTTGGATTTCCATTGTCCAGAAATTTGGGTAGGGATAAAATAATTGATGCAAAAGGGAATAAAAGAGAATGGATCAAAAAAATGGACTGCTCTTCTGAGAAGGATTTTAAAGATAATGCATTTCAAGACAATATGTTTTTTGAAGAAAAAGGGTCAATGGGTGGTAGCCGACAAAGAACAGTCAGTTTATAAGAAAAAAGGTATCTCAAAGAACTTTAAAACCCGGGGCCCAACCGAAAGTTATACATAGTTATAGTTAGTTGTTAAGTAGTGTCACAATTAAAAGATTGACGCGTAACGTCTGTGTATGTCTATCTGTTTGTGGTTTCATCTCAACAACCGGTGATCCGATTTGGACACGGTTTTTTATTTAACAAGAATTTTGTTGAGAGTATTCCTATCTTAGACATATCTGATAAAAAAATGACCTGTGTTTTCCAAAATCTTGGAGCATCTTTGATGTCAGATGGGATTTCTGGAACCTGGAACAGTAAAAGTTCGAGTTAGATGGTTTGAGTATGAGCTCAAATATAGGTTCCATTTCCACATTTGAAAACTCGAGGACCTGATAATGACCAGGAACAGTAAGGGGATCTCCACAAAGGTAAATCGGGGATTTCTTTCATTTAAAAAAAGTAAAGTCCTATAAAAGCAGATTATTTTTACGAATCCCAACTATATCTATGTACTGATGAATCCGATACAATTGAGTCAGAAATAATGTTGTGATAAGTAATTATTTATTATCTACACGTGAATCGCATTTAAGTAGGTAGGTAGGTAGTGGAGATGCTTATAAAGCAAACAAAATTCCTATGATTATGAATCTGATAGTTTACTTATTCAGCTCAAAATACAAACGCAATTAGTGTAGTGTTTCAAAACGTCTACGTTGAAAATAATTGACATGGATTCTTACAGTAGGTACCTAATAAATAAGTAGGTAGGCATATGCATAGTTATGTTTAACTGTGGTTACTTATTTGTCACTTTTAGTACGTATGTTATTATTTTATTAATTTATTATACTTGTTCGACAGTTTAATATTTAACTTACTATGCAGATCGTGACTTAAAATCAACATGGTGGCATGTATAAAACTTATGTAGTAAAGATTATACAGTATGGATTGTATAAAAACATATTTTTGAGTGTTTCGGAGAGATTAAGTAAAAGTACGTAAGTACCTAATTACGCCTAACTTCTTAAGACAATTTCAATTACAAATTTTCAAGAAAACTTTAGGTTCTTCAGAAATTCAGTAATAAAGAAATCTTATCAAGTTGAATATTCTATTAATAGCTACTTGTGGTAAAAGCTACTTATCCTGTCCATCAGAAATTCAAATAGGGTAAGTAATCTATTTGGGTAAAGCCTTAGTAAACAGTGGTTATATGCAGTGTTAAATTGCTAATATATTCTCGAACATTAAAAAGCTCTACCGTTGACGTTACAAAAGTATATGTCTAGGCAAATTTAGATACTTACATTAACTATTTATTTAGGTATATTCTTATAGCTACATACGATATGCTTTGTAGTATTAAGAGGAACTCCAAAGACTTGTTTAGATTACAGGATTTTATTTGTATGCGTTCCCTCACACTCTTCTATCTAACAATAATAAGATTGTACGATTACCTTTACTTACATGTTTGAAACTCGTTAAATAAATTACTTTCATTTTAATTCTGGATTTTTCGGCCATTAGATATTAAACTAACCTTATTACCAACAAAACTAACGTAACCACTAAGTATTATTCTTATCAATCTTATCATTATGTAAATTAACTAAACCACCGACTAAACTAAATAAATAACTAATAAACTAACCTAACCACCAACGAAACCAAGCTTATCAGTGAATAAACTAACCGAATTACCAACTAAACTATATGAATAACTAAGTACACTAATCGAACCACGAACTAAATTAAATAAGTCATTAAGTAAACTATCCTGACCGCCGCTGAAGCCAAATTAGCCACAAACTAAACTAAAATAATTGCTAACTAAAACTAACCTAACCACTGACTAAAATTAACCTAACCACTGATTAAAATTAACCTAACCACTGACTAAAACTAACCAAACCACCGACTAAAACTAACCAATCCACCGACTAAACTATAGTTAACTTATTTTGTTTGCAGATAAATACAATAAGGAGTATAATACAAAACCCTCAGTACCAGAAACTTGCGGATCTGTATTTGGACAACAATAGCTTACCAGCGGTGAAGGAGTTGGAGGGTTCCGAATGGTTCACAACTTTTCGTGTTTTAAGTCTACGTGGGAACAACTTGAAACAGGTTAGTATATGTTATCTTAACTTATGATAGGGTCACTGAACAGATACAGAATGCAGGGAAAATATTTAGAAACAAACACTTATTTTTTCCCATGACAAGCATCATGATTCATGACACAGATTGAATGTTAGTGAATTATCAGTTTTAGAAATACTTACATATTATGTGAAACTGGTGTAAACCTCTTTACGTAATATTTTGGTACCTTTTGAATTCGTGCAGTGAACGTTTAAAAAGATTTGGTACTTAGCTCATTTTGTTTGAGATAAACCGTCTTAGTACTTACAATTAGTCCTAATAATGCTAAACATGATGTTATATTTAAGATGTATGTACCTAAGCGAGCTCATGACGGAATATTAAATATTCCTTCAAGCAAATTTTGTTTCGCAAACTAGGGTTGATTTTACAAGTAATATTGAAACACAAAATAATAATTTTAACGTTAGCGTTTATGAGGGCTATCAAAAGTCATATTTCGTTTTGAATTTATTCCATGACACCAAGGTCAAAGGATCGACTCTGACCTTTGCCGTGTAATTCCTTATTTTAGTTATATAAGGATCATGGCCAATGCTAAATCGTCACTTAAATTTTAATTCACTCAAATTCCTGGCTGTTTTAATCCATTGTTCGATCCTGGCTAAATAGGATTAGTAGTGGGAGCTGTTTTGATTCAATGAGTTGTGTGGTCGGTCATTCTCAGGCGCGTAGAGCCTAATTTCCGTCACGTCAAATTACTATCAATTTGAATTTGAAATTATGCCTGCTTCTGAGAATGCCTGACAAGCATTGTTCCGTCACGATTTTTAAATTCAAATTTAAAAATAATAATTGACGTGACGGAAATTAGGCACACGGAAATTTGTCTCTACGCGCCTGAGAATGACCGTGGTCAGTCTTCGCATTTATTTGATACGATTTGTTTAGTCAGTCAATCCGGTTACTAAGTATAATAAGAACTGTTCTGATCTGATCATTGGTCATATTTGATACAATTTGATCATTCAATCTCCGGTTACACGAATACTAATGCTATCATATTCAATAGGTAGGTACTTGCATTTTTTTCTGCTGATCGATTAAAGTGGGGACAAGATAACTCTTCAGAAATCTTTGAAACAGTTTTCTCTTCGTAGGAGTTTCAACGAGCCATTTAAAGTTTCGATTACGAGTTACAAGTAGAATTCGCTTCAGATTTCCCTGATATTATTTTCTTTTTTTTTACAATTACTTACTCGTAACGTCAATTTGTTTTCCATTTATTATTAACATTGCCAGTTTGTAGTTACTGCATCGCCTGTAATACTTTGATCATACTATGATATGATTGTACCTACTCTACTTTTGCTCTTTGCGAATGTGTTTTAATCTTTCGGCTCGGGTTACATAACTACATTGTATACATACTGTACATACATATCTAGGTACTGGCGTCGATTCCGGGAGGGCCGCTAAACCTAAAGTTAAAGGAAACTCTCCCACGATGATGACATTTCGTTTAGCAATTTTAATTTAGCGCTGGACACCCCATACTCGGTGTCACTGAAAAAAATATGGAAGAGGCACAGGAGGCACAGGGACGCTGTGCCGCAAACTTTACGTGTGGAAACATCTTCGCTGATGGACCTTTTGAAACCAAACGTTCATATGCACGTTTCGGGTATAGCGATAAAATGGTTAACTTTGACCTACTTTCTCATCTCTCCTAATTATTTTAGCCTTTATTTTAAATACATTTCACTTCAAAATGAGCGTTGTTTATCGATGTTTTCAACGATACCTACTATTGGTTTTTTACATATTATCTTTTGCTTCAAACTCTCTTTTCATGATTAGTAAGCTTTTATAAAAAATGTTCTTACTTACTGTAGGCGTGTTCGAATCTGGTTCGAATACCACTTCTGTTCTGTTTGTTTACGCAATAATGAATACACTGGAATTTAAGAGGACAGAAGAATCTACGTCATACCTATATAGTACTCGTATACCTACTATAATAAGATCGTTTTCATTCTGAACACTTCAATTTTATAATTCTGTACAGTGTTTGCCTGCTTTCTCCACAGATTCCAGTGTACGCGTTCGACAAAGCGTTTCAGGGGAACAACAACATTATGCACGTATTCCTCGGACACAACCCGTGGAGGTGTGACTGCCACTTCATACCCCGGTTCCAGAATCTGCTTCTCAAGTACAAGAGGGTCATACGCGACCTCGCTGATATTCGGTGCTCGAAGTCCAGCGATAAGACCATATCGCTTGTGCAGGTAATATAATTACGTGTTGATGGCGGGGGCATTTTTACTTAAAAATTATAAAAAGCTCGCCCACGCGTCCATCCACTTACTAGAAATCTCTTGTGGTATTATATAAGGTCGGGGAAAAAGTTTTTTCGCATATTGTATGTATAAACTTGTAATAAAATTTCTTTGGCTGTACTATTTATATCTTGCTGGTTTTGATGACATTAAAAAGGTAAAAGGATAATAAAAAAACAAATTAGTAAAATGTTGTTTCCAGCTATTTTTCATTAGTTTTTCTTTCTGTCAAAATCATCAGCAGCCTATTCTAGTCCACTGCTGGACATAGGCCTCTCCCAGGGCGCGCCATTGAGCCCGATCTTCGGCTCTTCTCATCCAGTCGCTGCCAGCCACCTTGCGCAGATCGTCGCTCCATCTAGCAGGGGGGCGTCCCACACTACGTTTGCCCAAACGCGGTCTCCACTCCAGAACTCGTCTACCCCAGCGGTTGTCGGTTCTGCGACAGACGTGACCGGCCTACTGCCACTTCAGCTTGCTAATCTTATGAGCTATGTCGATAACTTTTGTTCTATGCCGGATCTCCTCATTTCGGATTCGATCCAGCAGAGATACTCCGAGCATAGCTCTTTCCATAGCACGCTGAGCGACTTTCAATTTGTGAACCAGTCGCACCGTCAGTGTCCACGTTTCGGCTCCGTAGGTCATTACTGGTAGGACGCACTGGTTAAAGACTCTTGTCTTTAGACATTGAGGTATGGGCGACGAGAAGATGTGACGTAACTTCCGAAATGCTGCCCAACCCAGCTGAATTCTTCTGTCGGCTTCTTTCTCGAAGTTGTTTCTACCTAATTGCACAGTCTGCCCGAGGTAGACGTATTGTTGCACAACTTCGAGGGCCGTACCGTCGACGATAATCGGTCCCGGAACGACATGGTCATTAAACATGACCTTAGTCTTGTCCAAGTTCATCCCGAGACCGACACGTCGTGAAGCAGCATTGAGATTGTCCAGCATTTCTTGAAGGTCCTGCAGCGACTCCGCCATTACGACTATATCATCGGCAAAACGTAGGTGTGAGATGTACTCGCCGTTTATATTGATGCCGTGTCCTTTCCAGTCCAGGGTCTTAAAGACATCCTCCAATGCGTTCGTGAACAGTTTCGGAGATATAACATCTCCCTGTCTTACTCCTCTGCGCAATTGGATGGGTCCTGTTTGCTGGTTCTGTACTTGGACAGACATCGTCGCGGCGTCATACAGACATCTCAACACTTCGATGTATCGCCAGTCGACTTGGCAACGCTGCAAGGACTCTAGAACAGCCCAGGTTTCGACGGAGTCAAAGGCTTTCTCATAGTCCACAAATGCAAGACACAGGGGCTGATTATATTCTTCAGTTTTCTGTATAATCTGCCGCACAGTGTGGATGTGGTCTATGGTGCTAAAGCCTCCCCGAAATCCGGCCTGTTCCGGAGGTTGGAAGTCGTCTAATCTCCGCGCAAGACGATTCGTGATGACTCTCGAAAACAGCTTATATACATGGCTCAGGAGCGAGATGGGTCTGTAGTTTTTGAGCAGAGTTTTGTCTCCTTTTTTGAAGAACAAAACTACAATGCTCCTGTTCCACGCCTCCGGAGTTCTCCCACTGTGTAGGACGGAGTTGAAGAGCTTCCGAAGTTCCCTCAGTACAGGGATTCCTCCTGCCTTAAGGAGCTCAGAAGAGACACCGTCCTCACCAGGGGCTTTACCATTCTTAAGCTGTTTGAGAGCCAGCCCGAGCTCGTCTAGGCTAAAATCTGGCAGTTCATCGGTATAGTGTCGGGTTAACGTGGCTCTAGGATCTTCGATTGTCGGTTCAGGCCGCGGAGCATGAGCAGCGTACAGTCGGCCATAAAAGTCTTCGATCTCGGCGAGTATCTCTGGCTTGGAGGTGACGGTCCTGCCACTAGAAGTTTTGAGCTTCGTCAGGTGGCTCCTCCCTAGTTGCTGAACGAACACTTTTGACCCCCTATTCTGCTCTATCGCCTCTTTTATGAGTCGTGTATTGAAGCTTCGGAGGTCGCGTCGTATCAGCTTCCTTATTTTCTTATTGAGTGCCCGTTGTTCTGACGATGTAGCTTGTGTGTTTTCGCGTCTTTCCCTCATAAGTGCCAGAGTCCCGTCCGAGAGCTTCGACTTCGTGCCTGTGCGCTGCAACCGACAAAACCTTACTCCTTCATCCCTAATAGTCCTCACCACGTTTTGGAGATTCTCGTCAACATTATTTGTGGTTTCCAAGGCATCGAATCGGTTTTTAAGTTCTAACTGAAACCGGTCGGAGCCTGCCACGGCCTGGTGCAGAGTAGGTCGGAGCGTGGGCTTCATTAGACGGCGTCTCTCCAGCTGAAAGTCAATATTCAGAGTGCCTCGGACCAGTCGGTGATCACTACCGGTTTTGAACCTGTTGATCACTGAGACATCTCTGAATATGTGCTTCTTATCCGTCATAATGAAGTCGATCTCATTTTTCGTCACAGTATCGGGACTTTGCCAAGTCCACTTCCTATGGGGTCCCTTCTTAAAGAAAGAATTCATAAAGAAAAGGCCCTCCATCTCCAGGAAGTTAACAAGCATTTGCCCCCTGTGGTTTCTGCCGCCAAAGCCGTATGGCCCAACCCTCGATTCGCTGCAAGTCCGTACTCCCACTTTCGCGTTGAAGTCCCCCATGACAACATTGAAGTGTGCCTTACTGGTGTTGTTTAGGGCTTTGGCTATGTCTTCATACATAGCCTCCACTTCATCATCCGAGTGTGTCGAGGTCGGTGCGTAAACTTGTACAACCTTGAGAGAATATCTCTCGGTTAACTTAAGGACAAGATACGCTACCCTTGTCGACACACTGGAGACCTCAACAACATTGTCTATGAGGGACCTATTGACGAGAAACCCGACACCCCCCTGGGAAAGTTGGTCTCCCTCTCGGAAGTAGAGTAGATGGCCCGATTCAAGGGTTAATGTGTCCTCCCCCTCTCTTCGGACCTCACATAACCCTAGAACGTGCCATCGTATCTTCTCCAACTCTACTTCGAGCTGCGCAATGTGCTCGTCCAGCCGTAGACTTCGTCCGTTATACGTCGCCAGTGCCAGTTTGTTTTGGTAGCCTACCGTAGCCCGGGGATTCTTCGCACCCCATACCCCACCGTTACCATGGCCGCTACCGTGACCAGGAATAGTGGGGCGGCCGGGAACTGGGGGCCGTTTTCTTTTTGCGCTATTCATGAAGGAGGAAATGCCATAATCGCCACGCTAGGCCTGCGGGTTGGCGATCGCAGTAGCCGGGTCGCTTGCCCCGATGACGCTGCTGCCCGTCATCGTGCTTATGGTATTTTAACCCAGCCAGAGTTTGAGTGGTTATACCGCCACTAGTCGGTCGCCAGGGACTCGTTCGTTAATCGGCAGGATGCACCACGTGCAGGTGAGTTTGACATTTGGAGGTCTAGATGTTGGTGACCCCCCTTACATCCCTCATTCTGTCAAAATGAGTGAATCTAATGAAGAAATTCGATACACTTTGAAATTTTATTACAAAAAAGGAAACAATGCAACGCAAGCCGCGAAAAAAATTTGTGACGTTTATGGACCTAATGCAGTGTCAGTAAGAGTAACAAAAGGTTGGAAATTGATCACAAAACAGTTTTGACCCATTTGAAAAAAAGCTGGGTACACAAAAAAACTTGATATTTGGGTGCCACACAAGCTCACTGAAAGAAACCTAATGAACTAGACCACACACATCTTTAGCCACTCAGCAAAAATTAAGAGAGTTTGGCTGGGAGGTGTTAATGCATCCGCCATATAGCCTTGACCTTGCACCTTCAGATTTCCACCTGTTTCGGTCTCTTCAGAATTCTTTAGGCAGTGTCAGGTTAACAGCAAGAGAGGACTGCCAAAACTACTTGTTGCGTTTTTTTGATCAGAAGTCCCAAAATTTCTACAGCAACGGGATAATGTCTCTACCTACAAGATGACAAAAAATCATCGAACAAATTGGCACATATATACTATAATTAAATGTAAATAAACTTTGAAAAAAAATGTCTTGAGTTTTAATATAAAATGCGAAGAATTTTTTTCCCCGACTTTATATATATAATATAACAGGATTACTCATACCACCTCATACACAAAAAACGATAAAAAATATATATGAATTTGACATGTAAAAAAAGTGGTAGGTATAAGTAAAAAGACATATTTTATTTAAATATCTTACTTTATTTAGTAACTAATAGGTACCTACCTACCTAATGTCTTTAGTTGTACGAATATCTACATAGATACCTACCGATTTCAAATATATAAGAAATATTTTTAGTGGTTTCACGTCGACAACGCGTCATCTCGCTATTCATGCGCTAATACATAATGGAATTCTATGGATGAAAGAAAAATTGGGCGTTCGTACAGTCGACTATTAAATCTCAACCTTATGACCGCGTAATATGGTTATTTCAGTTTCAAAAATTTTGACGTTTTGGGTAGGTTGTCCTGTAGTCGACTATACCTTCATGATGGACATCGAATCGAAACTCAAAAGAAATCCAGTTTTGTTACTTCAAGGAAAATCCACTTTGTTTTTATTCAAGTTTCCTTGGAATTTACACCAAGGGTGGAATTCTGAATAATGAAATAATGTGAATAATACAGAGATCTCCAGCGCAGAAATATATCTGCTTTCTTAAATTATTAAAAGTACCTTGAAACACGTTGTTTCTTACAGTCTTATTGTTAATCTTTTTATTGATGATTATGGGGGTGCCCCCCTCCCCAACCCCCTTCACCTCTGGATCCACCACTGGCCTGGATATCACGAAATAAATAAGGAAAATTTTTAGTGGTTTCACGTCGACAACGCGTCATCTCGCTATTCATGCGCTAATACATAATGGAATTCCATGGATGAAAGAAAAATTGGGCGTTCGTACAGTCGACTATTAACCGCGTAATATGGTTATTTCAGTTTACGAAGCTCTAAGGAATCATACCTTAATATACGGCTTTTTCTTTTTTTAGGATACATTTTTATACATCTATTAGTCTATTACTCTTCTTCCGCGAACTGCAAATGATGTTTGAACATACTTACATATTTATTGAATTTCAGTAAACATGTAGCTACGTACGTCTATACGTACGTAGCTTTTCTCTATAGAAAAGCTCCGACATTTATTAAACTAATAAATAATATTTATTTCAGATCAGTACGATGCCCCTGGGTAACGTCTGTAAAAACGGAGTGGAGATGCCTCTAAGCGCTATAAACATAGTTAACTTATCCCTTACTTTGTTGATATTCTTGGTCGTAGGCCGGTTTCTCTACGACTGGCACAATTTTAAAACCACTGGAAAGTTGCCCTGGATATCGTCTATACTACCGTAATGGTATAGATACGTTCTTACTTACCTACTCGAATTTTTGTTGTTGTTAAAATGGAACCAGACTAGCAGACGGATTGTCTTTGTTAGCGTCGCCCATAGACATCTCATCTCATTGGACGAGTGCTTCGGATGCTCTGCTTCCGTCTACCATCACGTACATAGTGACTTGATCATTGTAAATATTTTTTAATTTGTTGTAAGTACTATTATATATGACCTACACGGGTTAGTTTTAGTTCGAATTTTATAACATCAGGAAAGTTAGGCATAGAGATTGAAATGTAAATATAAATGGCAACAAAGTCTAAAAGCTACATTGTTATACAAATATTTATTTTTCCCTTATTATGTTACGTATAGGCTGGTCCTTACTGAAATAAGAGGAACATATTTAGTATAAAATAATAAAATTGTAAGAATGTATGAGAAATTAATGAAATGTGGCTGTGTGTATTTAGGGATTGATTT
Organism: Hofmannophila pseudospretella; assembly: GCA_947369225.1. Classification (NCBI taxonomy): domain Eukaryota; kingdom Metazoa; phylum Arthropoda; class Insecta; order Lepidoptera; family Oecophoridae; genus Hofmannophila; species Hofmannophila pseudospretella. The sequence goes on from OX376324.1 coordinate 6,243,260, forward strand.
GTTAGGGACATTCAGCGAATTGATTTGTTAACATTGATATATTCTTGTTTTCCTTCCATTTTTATAATAACAAGAATATTATTTAAAAATTATGTGATATTCGTTTTAGAAAATGATGTTTTATTGATGTTTTATGAGATTATTTGATGTTAACATAATAAAGTATGTACATTACACAACAGCGTTAATTTTGCAAATAATTATTACCTCCCACATGCTCGCTCTCTGACATCTCGCCCCGCGCCCCTCTAACGTCGCCGTTGTCGGCGTCGCCTGTTACGCGGTTTCACTATAGAAACCGGCATTCCGGGGGTGTCGCGTTCTATACTTATATACAGATACACATAGGTTTTTATTGATAAGTTTTACAAGAGTCCTCTATTAACATTTACCCTACTTTATAATTCAGACTTGTATCAGTGCAGACTTCGTTAGATCTACTTAGATCTTGGAGCACTTTGTTTACTCCACAGTCCACACATAGCGACTACACCACAGAACACCTCTTTTCTGTGACTCATCAGACTTATTTACTAAATTGACGAGTCCACACTTGGAGTTTACTTCCAGTTTTCTTCGCCTTCAATAACGTAGGTAACTATTGTAAAATTGAATGGCGTTATAGCGTTTTTCCTTGAAGTTTTGATAGGTGAGTACTTAATTTTCATTAACAAGTAACATGGTTGGCATTACAAGTATTGCATTTACTTGCTAAGGTGAGCAAATGAATTACAAGTATTGCATTTACTTGCTAAGGTGAGCAAATGAATTCATGAATACATCCCATTTCGATTTTCGAGGATGCTTGTTGAAATCGGAAACTTTCACTTGAACCGGGTCGTAAGATTGTTTGGTTTTGAACGTACCGACGCCATCTGTCGGTGATCGGATGAAATTTTTGCTTAATGCACATGTTCCATAATATTTCTACTCCTGTTCTACGGTGATGTAAATAGTTCAACTACCAGTTAAGAGATGGAGTTAAATAAAAAAATGCAACTCTAATAGTCAAATGCAATGCAAACTCATTGGATTTGGTTGAAACTATCAAACTCCTTAGTCTTTTAGTTCACAGAAAAGTAAACATAAAAAAACCAAAAAAATTGTCTTTTTTCATTTTTCTACCAAACAATTTTCACATTATTTTTATGTATTTTTATACATTTAACAAACTCAGCTGGTAAATAAGTAAGATTATGTTTCGGAAATAATTTCAGGAAAGTTCGTTTTTTTAATTACCTACCTAATCTACAAAATACAATAATTTTGTTTCTACGACTCACGATGTCTGAAAAAGATAAAACTATCTGTGTTGTTTTTGATAGAAACCAGTTGAGAAAGGATGTCGAAACACAAATTATAACATACAAACGCAAAGCGTTACTTAATAAAGACTGCACCCTAAGTCCTCAATGCAGAGAAGCTGCAAGGAACTTGGTTAAAGAATCATTAAGAAAACAGATAGAAGCCATGCGAGCAGAATTCGAAAGAGGCAACGAAAAGAAGAACTGTGAATTTACAGGTTTGATTGAGGCTATTAAAAGAACTAAAGTAAAAGAGGACGACTGTACTGATAAATTTGTTCAAAGCGTCGAAGTTATGATGAACCGTATGAACAATGACATGGAGAAATTGCAGAAAATATACAATAATGTTTTGAGCAAACTGCCCAAAATACCGTCCAGCTAACTGAAGAGAGACTGAAGATAACCTAACGTCGTATTTACTTGAATTATTTTCAAAGACCCACTAGCAGCAGATACGGTATTGTTAGTAAATAAAATTGCCAGTCTAGTTGCGGAAATCTCCAAAGAGTAAGTATCCGGGATGGGCACAAATAGCTGAACTTGTTTCCGTCATTTGGGTCGAGTCATTTCCTCCTTCCGAGGATTCGATACGCGCAGGAATTTATTGCCATCACAACGTTTTGGTGGTGGATTCCTTTTCTTTTCGTATTTGCTTGAGTCAGGTTTTGTAGAGCTGATGTATAATTTTCTAAGTAAATCTGTCCAGTATTTCGTCTATGAAGCTAAATGGGTATTATTAGGTATGTATTACGCTTGCAACGCAGATATTTATCCACATCTAATTTTTATACGCAAATTTAGGTTCTGTCCAATAAACTTTCTTTAAAAATAATTATATTTGTTTGTTATTAACGTTCGGCGAGGTTCTCTGAAACCCTAGCGCCGCCAATAATTTTTTTTCATTTGTTTCATTATTAAGTTTTGTTCCGCTAAAAATGGCCACTTTTGGCGATAATGCGTATGTACCTACAGTAACTTCAGGAATTCAACTAGGGTTATTATTGCTAGCTTAAAAAATACTACTTATTCTTTCGGAGTGCTTTCGGGTAAGTTTTTTAAACAAAACTTAATAATGAAACAAATATGATATTGTTCCTTTGGCAGCGCTAGTGTGCGGAGAACCTCGCACTAAGTATGGGTGATTATTGTCTATAACGGATCATTTAAATTTCAATATTTTGTGGACAATCATTCACCTTTGATTCGAGAAACTTTAAAATCACTGTATTTAAATTGAACGCTATCCATCCATACTAACCGGAGTATAAATGGCTGAAAATGAATCGTGTTAGGTACCTAAATGATTTATTATACGAGTAGATACTAGAGATATGAAAATTATAGGAGAAAGTACATCAGTGAACGTTACGACACGAGTGGATTGACCCAATTAAGGAAGATATGCGGCAGATCCAATAAATCTTGCTGTATGAGATGAATCGCAGCAGGATGACAGCCACTTCGGTCGTCGTTGACGGGAGCTGACTCTGCAATAGGCGACTTGAGTTTAGCAACTGAGTCTCCTCTTGATATAGAATGTCTCTCTATGAATATATAAATGGTTCGTGATTTGAACAATAAAAAAATGAGACTAAATTGTTTTTATTACAGATTAAAACTAAATCAGGCCGGAAATAACCCCAGCGGCACTTCGACCCTTGAGGATCTTTTGTACCTACCCCATTTTACACACTGGTCATCTCAGTGTGCAGGTTTCCTCACGAAGTTTTCCTTCACCATTAGAGCAGTCGGTAAATATGTACGTAAGTCTTAAATACGAAAAACTCATTGGTACATGGTACTGCATGGTTTCGGACCCGGACCTCCCGCATGGGAGTCCGGTGTCCTAACCGCTGTGCCACCGACGCTTTTCCTGATAGATACTTAGATAGATACTATACTTGCATAGTGTTCCGAAAGTTTATTTATGTTAATTAAACGAGTATGAGTGATGCTAATAATATGATAATACATAATTATAGACATTAATTAAAATTATGACCATGAATACCTATTTTGATTTGATTTTACGAGTTTATATTGCCAAAGACGTTCTTTTTGGCACTACTAAAAAGTTATAGTTAAGGACCTACTAAATTATGCCAGAAACTTTGATGGACTGACCGAAGCTTTCTGTGAAAGTGCTCTCATGATTGCAATATTCGTTAAAGATTCACGGAATTAAGTAAGTAGTTAATTATTTCTAAACGTCTATTAAATCGTGCTCTGTAATTGAATCCACTGCTCTGCCAATAAATTGTTCCAAAAGTGATTTATCCCACAGTCTGACAGCCACTTCGCCGCGTATTCGAGAAGTTAGACATGGTAAATATATTAGAAAATTGATGAACCGTGTTATAGAAAAATGGCATTTTTCTTCAGAAATAGCCATTTTATTGTATACCTATATACTATACAGTCGTCAATTTACAATACAAAATGTACCTCCATATACTATAATTCAGAAGAACTTAGATTATACTTACCTACTTACTTTTGCTGGATTGCAATGAATTAGTATGAATACAATCTTCAGACTATAATAATATCTATCCGTTCTGCTTGATGCACTCCGTTTTGCTCTCCTTTACGAGTACTAAATTTATCCTACAAATATTACTATTAGCTCATCTAAATTCAAGACAATCTCCATAGTCTAGCCCAAAATACCAATAAATCGGGTTTTGCTAGCGATATATCATACGCAGGCAGCTGAGTCGGCGAGAGGTTGCAGATAATGACGTCATAGCTGCGAAGCGACCGGCTCAGGCTCACAATGCCTTCATTATGCCCTAACAGCTTGCTTACCATTGTGCAGTCTGTCTGTCGGCTAATGGAAATGGGGAACTACCGAGGACTATTTTTGCACTAAATTGAGAGCGCTATCGGAGTGGATTTTCGTGTGAGCTGTCGGAATGTTCGTATTAGAATTGAAAATTATGCTGAGTTAGGGCGATCGAGTGAAATGTCCTTTGTAATGAAAGTTCGTTCTGTGCAGACAGAATATTTAAAATTTTAAATATCGGTTCCATTATCTTAATATATTAAATAAATAAATGGTTTAGTGGCAGTATGGTCCAATAATGTTACAGTGAAATGTCCAATAATGTTACAGTGAATGTTTTAAATGTAATATTTATTAGATATTTTTTATGCTTTTATTTAAATAAGAGCCTAAAAAATAAATCAAATTAATCGAATTAATCAACAAACATCAACATGTACAACAGTACCTACCAAAGTCGAAGAACGAACGAAGATTTATACGTGGTAGGAGCTGCTGTACTTGTACATGTAATAATAATTTCAGAAACTCTATTCATCTCTTCCCTATATTTCTGATGGAAGATAGTCTTTTAAAGATTCGTGAAAACTAAAGAAACAATATCGTCAGTAACAAAGCCCCTATTATTGGTGCAAAGAACCTCCATGCACGGGGAGCCCATGACACATTGTGCGGGTGCCATGATATCTTCAGTTTTTTTTAAATAGTGTCTATGCAACACTAACAAAATTCTGAAAGCATTGCTTGCCACAAGACGGTAATAAGTACTAGAACAACTCGGAGCGAACGCACGCCTGTTAAAACTTGTTCATATCTTAAACTTGGCCGAAGTGCATTATAAGTTCCACCTGGGCTGAGTGAGGATGAAACTTGTCTGGGAACTTTCAATACCTCAAGCTGTGTAAACGTTGGATAAATTAATGAAAACAAATGAAACATGCGAAGAGGATGCTCAGTGAGATGTGACTGAATCTTTAATGAGAGTTTTATATTATTTATTAATGCTTGCAGCTAGTTTCGAGAATTTGCTTTAGTAATTTTACTACATGGAATTGCATTAAGTGTAATTTGCAATAAATAAAAATAACTATTGTTATTACGTACCTACCTAAACAAATACATATTAATAAGCGACGAAGAAACCATGAAATAATGTAAAAGTATTTTAATGGAGCTTAACCGCGTTGGTATTTAATTTTTGGTAAACTATACTGTATACCGTATTAATAGTTAAAAGATTGTTAACTTATACAAATCGTGTAAGTTTATCTCATATGGTAAAAGTAGTTCATAATTATTACAAAATACAACACATCTTTATTAATAACAAACAAGTTACATGTAAACTTTTCAGTACAACAATACTCATTATAACAGTAATAAAAATGATTCTAATTTCCAATTAAAAATGTGATCAATAAATTATATAATTATTTCCAACTTTCAATAATGAAGAAAAAAAATATAGATTATAATAGCAGGTACCTATTGTAAAGATAGGTATTGCAATGAATAATTAAATTTCCATTTTAGTAATTCGTCATATGTATAAAAATATTTAACTATAGATAAGTTTTTGTTAGTATCCGTAAGCATACTCGTATATTATGTAAATCAAAAGATAACTAAGGTACTACGTTGGTTTGTCATGTTATTTCACCACAGCGTTGCCCGCGGAATCAAGCGATTCCCGGGGTGGCTGAAGCTGAAATTTCATTTCCCCTGAAATATGGAGATTTGACCACATCGTATCGTATTATGTTTTCCGTGACCAGCATTCCATCTAGCTAGTGACGTTTTATATAAGGTCCTTTTATATTAGTAGCAAATATTTGGAGGGGGGTATGTGCTGGTCATTTGAACCACTATACATGAAAAAATATCCCTGTTGTATGAATTTTTTCCATACTAAAGAAAAATAAACCCCATTATTTTGCGCGTTAGTGGCATAAACTCATCCATGTCGTTATGAATAAAACGAGTTTTATTCTTACTTCTTATTTCAGTATTAAAATAACAATAATTCATTCATTTGTAGAATTTTCAAACAAACAATTTTGTCGTTTTTCTCGGAATAGTAATAAGTAAAAATTTTTTTTTGCCCTATCTGTATTGTTATATTATAAATTATAACTTATAGATGACACCCTAGAAATATTTGCCGCTAATAAAATAGGACCTTATATAATCCTATGGTACATAATTATTTTCATAAAAATAATACCCTTGCTAAAATACCGTACCCACCCGCGGTAAATATTTGGTCTATATTATTTCTCGGGCATGGGGGTGCGTTTGATTGATGTAGAGGGACATAGGTAACGTCGTATCGGTAATCAATCAGCGATGTCCTTGGCAATAGCAGATTAATGGCGTGTGTTCATCCTGTAGATATTTTGGCGATTTTATTGTGTCGTACGCAGCGACATATTATACCCTAGACGAGTAACTTCCACCAAATTCCCGTAAAAGATAGTACCAAACGCCACTGTGTGCGAATTTAAAATAATGCAACACATTTCTCACACAATGAATCTCAAATTAATATTTGAACAAAATAAGATCTTATGGCGATGTCACAAAGGCGAATATCCGTCTACGTAAATCTAACATAGGATCGTATGATGCTCAGATCGATTTCAAAATTCGAAGTCAAACGCAAGGCGCGATTTACTCGCCGCTCGCACACCGTTTTAAGCCCCGCCCACCTGAGTACACATTTTGTGGCGCCACTCGCGTGCGTCTATTACATTTCTAGGGTATAATATTTCGCTGGTCGTACGGAATCGGATTAATCTGGTATTAGGGCAGGTTGGGAAATAAATTGACCGATTTCTCGAAAAACGTAAATATATTTTAGTATCACATATCAATCAATATGGATTAAAATCGACGACGCGTCGGTATGTTAACGTATACTTATAGCAATTACCATTAAAGTTCGAAGATATTTATTCATTTTTCGGAAGATCAGTCGATTTATTTTCCAATACTCGTACGTAAGTTACACTACGTAGGCAGTAAGATAGCAGTTCACTAAATACTCGTTCGCGTTAAAAGGGTTTCGTTACGATATGTGTCAAATTCAGATATGACAGTCAGAAAAGAAACTTCTGGCGATGACCTAAGGAAAATATCATTTAGGACTTCAGGATGACTCGCAATTTTTCTATGGATTCTAGGGCTTTTGAGCTATTTCCATTGAGTTTGTGCCGATACAAATAAAGTGCGGGTAGAAAATTACGAATGAGTCGTAGTAATCAGCGTAGACCACAGTGAAGCAGTTTTTTTAGTTTTTACTAGTAAGATGGAAACCGTCAGTTAAGTCCAATTCGTCAGTGGAAATGATGAAAATAACGACATTGGAAGTTAATTGAATGTTATGTTTAAATATCGTTTGATTTAAGTTAAGTATACGAATTTCTGTAAAGTCCATATAGCCGATTCACTGAAAATCAACACAAGTTTCTGCATTTACCTTTGTTTCTCTATAATACATAGTAAGTAAACCCTTGCTTTATTATTACCCTTTGCTTCAAAATGTATTGTACTGTGAATTGTTTGTATATTTCTGTTCTATTACATTCCTGTTATATTTGTTCATCAATTAATAATTTGGTTGTGTTTCCTACTTTGAGTGTTCGTTATTTATATTAATAAATAACGAACGGCCTATTAAGGCCTTTATCGAGAAAGTTCTATTAATAATTCAGTACATTGGAGCCATACGTGAACCAATATTAAAGCCAATATCTAAAGCAGATTATAATTAGGTCTAGTATAACAACCATATTTATTTTAACCATCCCTTTATTCACTAGTAAGATACTTACATAAATTAACTCGGCAGATTTAATCAAACTATCTAATTTAGAATTTTCGCCGTACATACGTTATAGTGGATACGTGTAGCTCTTAGTTTCAGAGACATTAATTAAGGAGCCTGCCAGTACAAGAAGGCGCATCTACGAGATCAGACAGGCAGCACACATCCAGAATAAGTAGACCTTTGCTTAACTTACAGCTTGCTGCCACACTATACTTTTAGAGGAAAAACTAACATATACCGAGGTCAAGTTATATTGGAACGGTGATACATACTTCCAATAGATTAGTTTAATTACAACACGTCCTTAATAAATGAAACTGTCTTCTATAATATTTACTTAGAGGTTTAGATGGTAGAAGATAAGCCAAATAGGGTAAGTTTATGATTGTATGAACATTAAACGACCTTTTTCTCCTTCAATTAAATGTTTCAATTAAATAAATAAGTGCGAGTTAGATTGTATATTGAATAAAGAAGGGATATTAAAAGAAAAAAGTTGTATCCTTGATGGGGAAGACTTTGCCTAGCAGTGGGATGAATTATATTAGGTATATATAGGCTGTGAAAAAATTCTTGAAGGAAATAAGGTCGCTGCAACCGGGACCAAAATAATTTTAACTTTACGGTTGTATCATGGTCTCATGTAAAATACCAAATGATTTATTTACAAAAAATCTAACTTACGCGAATCTCGCGAACGTCTAAAAAAGGTTGATAAAATTTTTCCGCTCCCAAAACGCACTTACTTACTACCAGCATAATAAAGAATACATAAGTACCTAAATTAACTCTGAATTAAAATTTTAAGATACCCCTGATTTACCATTATTGAGATCCACTCACTTTTTCCCACATCATCAGATACTCCAGTTTCCACAGGCCACTGTAAAAGTGCCACGATCCTTAACTTTCTACATCGTAGATAGCCCAAGATCTTTAAAGCCATTGAACCGATACTCGTTCGAACACTCGACAAAATACTGTTATAATTATAAAACCGCATCCAAATTGGATAATCTGTTGTAGGGATATGGAGCCTCAGACATACAGACAGACATACGTCGCGTCGCATCAGAATTGATTGCCCTCTTTTTGGTCAAAAATAAATTGCCGATGCTTCTCGTAAAGCACGCATACAATGAACAATTTGTGCATATTACGGGTCGCGTCGTTGACAAATATCAGGAAACTGTCATCGATCACACCCATTTAACGGAACGGTAAATTGATGAAGCATTTTTGGAATCCGACCCCATTTAACGGACGTGAAATGTCGTTGTCGCATCGTCAATTTATGAAAGTACGTTTCACCTATTCCGTATTGCGGTATTTGATCGCTGTCAGGCGCAAGGTTGGTTATATATGCCACTTTACCCCAAAAAATAACCGTTAGGTAAATCCATATATAAGCAAAATGGTTAAAGTGGTAAATAATTTAATATAAATATTTAAAGATTATTATTATATCGAAATGAGACACAAAAGAATTACTATTTCAAACTAGTACCTATGTCAATTAATTTCCAACTTCTTTGTGTGGAAGCGCGGCGCGGGCCGCGTGATCCGCCATGTTGTTTTTTGGACGGCGAGTCTGGGTGAGGTTGATAATTGTCAATTATTGTGTATTTTCACGAGCTATGTTAATAATTGTTTCAATATAATCATTAATCAGTCTTCTGAAGTTCGATGTATAATTTCGGAGTCCTCGGGATCTGAGAGCTGTTCGATTTCACATACGAATCAAAATGTCTGGTATTTCAATTGCTATCTGACCATCTACTTTTGTTAATGTTATCTTCAATTGTAATCCTTCTTGACCGATCGTTTGACGTTAAATTAAAGATTACAAGATTACAAGTACCGAAATCTCATCGAAATCACGTTGTGATTTAACATTAGTGTATGGTAAATTGCTGTTTAAAATCTTATATTATTACTACTAGCTCATATTATTTACTTTTGAATACAAAAACATATACCTATAGCGACTTCTAAGCGTCGATGGTAACTTCGTCATATAGAAAATATTAATGAAGTACTTACCTAAAATATCAGGAGTTCCAGTCATAATTGTGAAATTTCCCTAAAAAAAATTTGGAAATTAGATGAAAAAAAGAAAATTAGTGTTCCTTAAAAAATTGTTCATTTCAGAAGACATGATATTCTATTATTTTTAAATTAAACTATGGTCTTACATTTTCGTTAACACGTAGGACTATGGAAACGAAATATGGAAACTACCTATGATGAAGGTGGTTCCTCTGTCTATCCCCTCGGGGATTATGGACGTGAGACTTATACTATTATTTTTAAAATTGTTCAATGAAAGGAATAAACTTCACAATAAGGAAAAGAACAACAGACTTAGAGAAATAGTTTATTAGCCATGTACGACCTGAGGTTATATTAACAGTGCACGAGAAAATAGGTGGAATTTTTACTCAAGCTAACCTATTTTCTAGCCAGCCTTATAAAATAAAGGAATACAGAGATACAGTGGCGGATTCAGGTCTATTTTGGGGATTTTACTTTAAGGATACAAGGGAAAACGTACCTCTCTCACAATTTACAAAAAAAATTAATTCTTTATGCTTTCATCCTTAAAACACTTGTCGGCGATATAATCATGGACACCCGATTACTTATTTCACAGAGAGTTTGTGTATGCCCATAAATAATTGATAATCATTAGAAATATGTTTTAATCCAAAATGCATTTATGGACATTACTTACACTTGGGGCCTCAAACTCCCAACCCTTAGATCCGTCCCTGCCCATTGCACAGAAAGAACCGTCAGTGATCTGGCCTCAAGCTGCAGGTGGTCTTCAGATGCATTTATGGACTCAGGACTCGGCTTACATAAATACGGTTAATGTATAGTTGCTATTCATATAGAGACTATTGACTACGTTATTATACGTCCAAACCTTGGATTGGATCCCTCTCTGTCTACTGCATATCCAGAAGTGTCAATCATTACGCCTCAAGCTTAGGGCGGCACATATCGGATGCGTCTGAACTCGGTGTACACAAATGCGGTTAATGTAGACAAACACCACAATCGAGCGTCCTTGGTGACAGCTGGGGTTGATGCATATAATGTTATCAGTGTTATTATCAGCGTATCAATTTATTCTCAAGTCATTAACAGGTAAATAAATAAATATATGGGTACATCAATCACTGATCGGTATCAGTGCCCGGCCGAATGCGGAGTATGGTGTAGAGCTTGGTGTAGAGTTAGTTAGGCAACTTGTATATTTATTGTGGCCTTATGCGTCCCTTACCTGAATCTGTCCCTGCCCTCTCCACAGACAAAAGCGTCAGTGATCTCGCCTCAAGCTGCGGGCGGCCCATATCGGATGCATTTATGGACTCGGCTTACACAAATGCGGTTAGTGTAGAGTTGCTACTTAAGCCACTTGAGTACAGTACGTACTCTTGGATACATGTACTCATGCACATGACTACTAACATATTTTACACATTTGTGTTTAAAATATCAGATAGTCATTATTTGTACTTATTTTACGGATTTGTTTGAAAGTGGCTTTTACATTTTAAGAAGTAGGTAAGTGAATATACAAACTTTACAGATTCTTCATTCTGTTGGGTTAGACCACTAAAGAGAGCATAGACGTTAAAATTTTAATCTTTCAAGCAGATTTAAGTAAAAGCTCAAAGATTCACAAAGTGCAAAGTGAATTTCCTAGTGAGGCTTTCACACAAGCGGTCCGGTTATCGGACGTTCACTAAAAGCGTCAGTAAGACGTACTTAAGTGCTAAACCACTGCCGACAGCCTGCCCCTATCAGCGGACCGTCCAGCCGACCGAGCTTACGTGTAATGTAATAGATATTCTATGTACCGCATAGGGCTGTCTAAAGTTATTATATAACTTAAGGTATCAACCGATTTTCTTTATATAACTTAAGAAGAAACGTCATCAAATGGTTTTTTTAAATTTTTTTATCGTATCGTGCAATGTATTACTGAATTGTTGTTACCTACTTAGTCAATTATGCTATTATATTTTCGCAAATTTAAAAATTATACAGGTTTTGATCATATTTTTGACAAAAGGTTGGAGGAAGAAGTTTTCCCTATGCGTAAAAAGCTTGTGTAGTAACATTTCTGAAAGCAACTATAAATAGAGTCTACTTTACGAAGAATGCATGTTAACTTAGGTACTTACACACATTTTTCACGCTATATTCCTTGCGGGGTAGGCAAAGAGAACGGTGCGCCACGAATCTATGTCTTGGCACGCTTCTCTTGCTTCCTCGACTTAGGAATAACAAAAAAAACTTTTTAAATCGCTTTCGTACCATTTGACAGCCCCGGCAGACCTGAAGTCCCGAAAACACCCCGTAAAATAGGCAGATATGGTGGATAGAATAAATAGTAACGATGTATGCTCGTATGAAACTACATGATAACTTGTAACATGGGGTTTGTAAAGAGCAGCTCTAAGTAGGTATACCAACGTATGCGTGACGCATGTTTTTTATTTTTATTTTTCAATAAAAAAAAGGAGAAATAAGTAAAGGGACACTTAGGAATATCGGGTCAGTTAAGGGAGTAGGTTTTACGATATACATTTTCCGGATTTGGGTACTTATATGGAATTAGAATAAAAACTGTTGTCGATATATAAGTAATTACCTTTTAATTAATTAAGATTAATTCAATAAACTACGAACCTTAAGGACTTGTATTTAAAACTTTTAAAGTAATTTAATTTTGTTACGTGATGAAATTAAGATGAAACTGTTTTTCCAGTTGAAAGAAGGATAAAAAAGGTTAAACAAAGATGTTTAGGTAAGACAAAGTGGGTAACGTAATTCCACGAAAGAAACAAATGCATGATGAGGGTTCCGCAGGAACAACAGTGTTCCAATAGTTAACAGATACAAGATAATAGTCAGGAAAAAGTATGGACTTTGCTCGTTTTTAATGAAAATATAGGTAAACTGGTGCAATTTTCGTGTACCGAATGATAAAAGTATATTTTTCAGAATACATTTTATACCGGTGATCTCAATTTCTAGAAACTGAACAGTTTGATTAGAAATTCTCTCTAAATTTAGTTTGATTGTTCTCTCAAAAATACATAACTATGATACTACAGTTAGACAGGTTATTCTTACTACGTTTTGGGGTTGTTTGAGCCCACCACCTCCTCCACGGAGATTGGCATTGCACAAACCAACTGAGCTATCCAGTACATTCTCCTCATCATCATGAGATATCCTCGTCGGGTTTAAAAAAAGTCATTATGTAACAATTTGATTTTTTTTCGATTGGCGGCGCTCGCTAGTGTGCGCACGCGATTACCTTAAAGGCGTACAGTCGCCAATTGGTTTTCTCAAGCTCTAGCGACGATACGGCTTGATCCTATAAGTTAATATTTTGCACATACATACTTCAAACCTATATCAAGGTCTGTGTTTGAACAATTTTTTTCAACCATTGTTGTTCAGCCAAAAAAGCTCCTCACAGCAATAGATAAGTACAACTTTACAATTATCGCGTGTTGGTGTTTCAACGTAATTAATGTATTTATATTAAACTATTTAATTAAGGTTCGAATTTGTCTTTTTTGTGTGCTCCTTTTATGTATGGAGATTATATCTGCAGGATTTTGCGAAGTTTGTCTTCGGCAAGAGTCCAAAGCCGGAAACTTCTAGATGCTGAAGGTCAAACCCTCAAAGTTATTGGCGACAGTAATAAACCTTAATTAGAAATCTAAATCTGGTTAAACATTTTGATGAGGAACACTAAAAAGCTGTTGACATCAAGCAGTGGACAAAACAATAGCAGTTTATTTATATTTCCGTGAAAGCTCATTACGCGCACAAAGCCATTCTGTTTATTAGCTCTCACCTGCCTCTTTGTTATTATAAAACCAGGAAAAGATTTTCAAAAGAAAGACAACGTTTTAATGTGTTTTTAACGATTTCCTCCTACTTTAAATGGGAGTGCCGCGTTTATAAAAATGCAATAATTTCGGTTGATTTTTCTTCGAAATTTACGACTTTTTCGGTGAGGAATTTCATTCTTAAAAGTCCTCAAAAAATGCACACTTAAGTGAAAACAGTTTTTTTCTTGTCTCAATATTTTTTTTACCGTAATTCAACAAGTCGAATCATGCATACGCAAATGTTGATATTTACAGTTTCCTATTTGTGCAGCATCTTATAGCAACAATCTTGCATGTCTGTGCTTCGGGTTGAATTGAAGTGTTTTAAAGAGCCAGCGTAATGAACGCATCAAAAGCCATCTAACGCATCAAAAATCTTCTAGTAATTTTATATTGAGGTGTCTAGGTAGCCCGTTTGATCGTCTGCTCTCCTTAAAATAAATAAATATAAAAAAGTTAAATATTACTGTACATATATCAAATAATAATAACACATTATGAAGGGAACATTCTAGCGTTCTATAACTCTGAGCTAAGATAATGGCGTTTCATTAGGGTGAAGTCAATTACACAGGAAGTAAACATATGATGGGCGATTTTTCAACTGAAATAACGCTCATTTTGTGCCTTAACGTGAATGGGAAATTTTCGTTAACGACTTAAACCGTAGACGGAAGGAAATAGGCACTAAACGGTACGGTAAATAAAAGTGAAAAATCACTTTTGTATTAAAACGACTCGTTTAAAAAAATATGTTTCACTAATTTTGTTTATTTTTATGACAAATGTCGATTCAAGAATTTGAACACGTGTCGAATTTGAATTAAAATTCGTGTTTTCTGGAGGAATACTGAATATTCATTAGATCCCATACATTTCACACTCTTTCAATCCTTATCACATCCTAAGGAGGTCGTCTTTGGTCGGTTTTGTCTTCCTTTGCGATTGTAAATTTTTCTGGATTTGTTTATCGTTGGAGAGAGCGAATCCGATGGTGAGTGGCGGATCCTTCTTCCCCCAATAATTAGGAATTTCGTTGAAAACGAGATTTGACTTGCCAGTGACATATCGAAGGCTTGCTCTATTTCAGTAGTTATTAAAGAAATTTTAAACGCTAAAAAAGTGCAGAAACCTATTTCTTGTTTTTCAGCGTGTTTTAATACGACCAAGGGTGAAGAAAAAAATAAGTGTAGGTATGAGGCGGGTCCGTTCCTTCCTTCAGAAATGAGTTTACATAGTGATTGATTACCGAAGTCAATTAAGCAATTTTTAACATCAAAGCACATCTATCCTTCATTTCACTTATAAATAACTTGTGAAATGAAGTAGCCAGGAAATTAGGAAAAGCAAACTTCCCTCAAAACTTGTTGGAGGCAATTTATTTTGTCAAAGTTACGTCGATGATGTTACGGGTACCGCTCATTAATTTTCAAAATCTCACAATTCGGATCAAAGGAGGATTGTTGTTAACATTTCATTTGAAGTCGTTGATTTTGCTTGTACTCGTAGTTGTAGGTAGACTAGACGGAGTAGAAATTGATAAAATGCGGAGATCAAAGCACAATCATTGTCTGGGCATTCCAATTTGTTTTCGTATTTATCTTTTAATAAAAACGATCTAATAAAACACAATGGGAGTCTTGATTATTCTACTTTACGTTTCCGTAAAAGAATTTTTAATAAGTACAACTACCATTTATCTAATACCTACCTACTTATGTAAAATGGGTCGTTCGTTCCTTGAGTTAATCTGTCCCATCCCATTCCATTCTTGAAGGAAATAAGTATGCCGGCTCTAGCGCGTGCGCGATCATCTTTCCTCCTAGGACAAGGTCCTACTGGTGGGATAGATTCACCCACGAGAGTGTTACCCCACTAATTTCACGATCTCTTTGCAATTGAATAAATTCTTACTGGAGGGATGAGCAACTATTAAAAATATAGGTGTAAAATTCCCGCGGTCTTGTCAAAAATGACATCGTTGTAAAGAACACGGCACTATTTATTTATTTTTAATATATTTTGTATTAGTAAGAACAGTTGCAATATTAGAATTCCTATAATTGTATAGTATTCTGAAATACATAATAATTAATATCGTAATAAAAAAATGGCAAGTAACGATTGCTTGTTTGCGGATGATGCAGTAATAAACTCTATCATGAGGATTGTCATGGATTTGAATGGTAAATACTATATTTGGTTATAAAGTAATTTCAAAACGTTTCAGGACCTAGGACTCTCAGAAAAAAACCTCCAAACTGTGGATTAAGAAACTTTATAATAGGCTGGCCACTACCACCATTATAAGAACCATTGAAAACATGGCGTAGTGGTGTAGTGGCGTAATGGCTAGGACGCCGAACTCCCATGCGGGAAGGTCCTGGTACGAAATGCCATGTACTATTGAGTTTTACGGTGTTTTGGAAAGATTTACGTACATTTACTGACTGCTCTAACGGTGAAGGTAAACATCGTGAGCAAACCAACACTTTGTAATAACCAGTGTGTGAAATGAGGAAGGCAATGGCAAATCACCTCATTGAATCTTTTAGGAGACTCGTTCTATGTGATGTATTTTCATAAAATATTCACGACCCTCATCAATGAGGAATATATGTATGACTAAGGAAGAAGAATCATTGCCAAGTACTCGAGCATATTACCATTAGAAATGCACCGAGCCATGGTAATGTTAAAAAAACGTAATGGTAAAGTAAAACATGTCATTTTACCCGGCGTAGCGGAAGGCGTTGGCGCGGGCGAAGACGCGTCACATCCGGCGGAAGCGGGCGCCGCGCCATCGGACGTGCGCGACGTGCGCCCCGCGCACTGCAGCGATGGCGGTGAGTGCAGACGCGACACCTTGTTACATTAAAATTAAATTAATTTTTATTTCAGATATAAATATCCATAATGGTGTTAGTAGACTTAGAAACTCCCACATCAACGAAGAAAATTAAGGTAAACGTGCATTGGCTCGCGCCGCACGCACGCCGAACGAATCGCATTGCTTTCGCGTATTTAATTTTATCTGCAGAATAGTAGTATTAGATATAATAGTATCTGCTTAAGACGTAAACAATAAATAAAATATAAATAAATGTATAACTCTAAAAGTTAAATATAATATTATAATAAAAAATAATAAGTATTTAATAAAAAGATATCAACATATAATTTATTTTTAAATAAATTTTCTCTTGCTATGTCTACCGTATACGGTAGAATGTGAATGACGTCATTTGCGCCGACCGCGCCGCACCGTAAGCATCGAACGCGCCGAATCTGGTGACGTCATCAGAATGCGACTTGGGTAAAAATCGTTCACTGCGGCGGCGCGTACGGCGCGTACGGTGCGTGCCAGTGCGCATTCACCTTTCTAGGCACGTCGTCTATATAAGTCCGTCGTTCATTGGGCGATATTAAAGTAACACGATATAGTAGATGCAAAAACTTTTATATTATAAAGTAAAACATCTTTGCAACAAAAATCCCACTAATCCCACTTGTCCATTGTTTACGCCAGCATGTTACAGAAATCGTTGGCATGCTGTAGATTTAGTCAAAAATAGATTGTATGTAATAATTTGTTCGTGTCCCATGGAGCCAATATTTTCCAAGCCGAGGGCAAGCTCCGATACCGATGGTAAAGAGAGCAGATGCGACTCAATAACATTTACCTGGTAATGATAATGCGAATTTTACATTACGAGGACATTCCAATACGATGATGATGCAACAAAGTATTACCGTCACGAACCTTATTTTAGGACCTACTTTTACACATTGAAAAACCTTGTCATAATCAATACTAGATTAACGTGCGTATTAGATCTCTTTTAATTGCCGTCTACGTTTTATTATGACAAAGTTGGTCAATGTGTTAAAGTGGATGTACAGATGAGTGTAGGTTCATTTTCATAGAATACTCTATGATGCCAGTTCCATCTAATTCCGGCGCAAGTTGGCGATTTATTATCTACTTCAGTTCTGATAAGTTGCCGGATGCGATATTTATAGTTTTCGCTGCCACCTTGCTTCACCATACCATACCTTTATAGATGAAAGGGCGGTACACAATAATACCCTTATACTTACTGGCTACCTGTTTGGGTGTTTGGTTCTTAGTAATAAAGTAGTCTTCTCTGTGGTTCAGTTGCTTTTAAGCATCTTTTACTCTGGGTTCGAAACCATGCAGTGCCATGTACCAATGAGTGTTTCGTATTTTTCGAAATACTTACATACATTTACCGACTGCTCTAATGGTGAAGGAAAACATCGTGAGGAACCCTACACACTGAGATGACCAGTGTGTAAAATGGGGTAGGCAGAAAAGATCCTCATGGGTCGAAGTGCCGCTGGGGTTATTCCCGCCCCCCTATCATAAGATAAGATAAGCATCTTTTAAGTCTGTCATCTTTTTTGTACAAGGAGGGCAGACGAGCAAACCCGGCCACCTGTTGTTAAGTGGTCACAGTCGCCCATACATATTTCTCCTCATCATCATCACTCATCAGCCTATTAATGTCCCCACTGTTGGGGCACAGTCCTCCGCTTACACAAGGGGGCACGGGACATGATCCACCGAGCGGGCCCAGTGCTGATTGGTGGATTTCACACGCCTTCGGTAACTTTTAATTTCTTCAGACTCATTGGTACATAGCATTGAATGGTTTCGAACCCGGACCTCCCGAATGGGAGTCCAGCGTCCTAGTCACTAGGCCACCGACGCTCCGCCTTTTCACCTCACTAAGTGTTATTGGAGGATTTTCTATGCGTTGCTAACCCTGAGGACTTGAATGGAGTACCTTATATACCGGTACCGGCTGGATCTACTCAAAACTCATTTCTTATACTGGGTGTCACAGTATACTTCATATGTGGTTAGGTAATACTCGTACGTACCTGCCTTATACCTACCTACCTACTCATTTCTTAGACACCCAGTATAAGAAATCAGTTTTGGGTTATTGGAAACTGTTAATGTCTAAGGGAACTGTTGAATAAAAACAAAAAGAGTCAAAATAAACAGGTGTTGTTACCAGAAAGTTTTCCATAAAGAAAAACTCGCCATATGATGGTACGCAGAAATTCCTGCGAGCGGTTAGTTTTATTGAAGAATTGTGATACCGTTTCTTCTTATGTTCCGGTATACCATACATATGGTAGCTTACTATACGCTTTGTGTATTCAGTTAGTGTTATATGAGAAAACGCTAGCTCACGTTCCATTATGGAAAATAAATAAAGCGTAAAGCTGAAATTATTTCAACTCTTAAACGGAGGTAGCCGCCGTGAGTCGGCAGCTTCGGATGTTCGAACAATAGTTTCGGCCGTATTGTTTCTGTTCTACATATCGATGAAATACTTGTTTCAAGTTTTCTTTTCTGTATTACTAGGTATACCTACTAACTTATAACTCGTATTGAATGTTTGTAGTGTCAGATACAACTTACTATTGTTTTGCGTCTTATTTTTGTAGGATGTTTTATTTACCGCTTTCTTTTCGCCAATTTTTTTTGTTTAAGTAAAGCAGACAGGCAAACGGGCTATGTGATGGTAAGTGGTCACCATAGAACAAGGACATCTTACCTTACTACGACGTTAAAAGGGTTTGGTTGGGGCCTTAGGTAGAGTGCTTCATGTGCCGGTAATAACGCTGCGGGCTCTCTCATACCCTTCAAACCGAAATACTACAACGCGAGCTTTGCTGCAAAAATATAACTGTGATAGAATTTTATTTTTATCCGACATTTTGAACGATGCATGTTGCTGTAAATATCTGATATGATTGTATAAGTTTTAAAAGGTATAACCTCGTAAACGTAGCTACTAATAAAAGAAATATACGCCTAATCTCGGGTCGTTTTTTAAAAATACATGCAATTTTTAGTAACCGTGCTAGTAATCTCTCATTAAAATTTCCCACACATACAAAAAGGTGGTTGCCAGTTTTACAAAGCAAAAAAACGGTCGACAATTTATTCGGGGGAGGGTTGGGCATCACTAATCGGTGTCATCAATCAGCCGGCTCGGCTCGCGATCGGATCAACTGACGGACGTACTTACTCCCCCCCCCCCCCCCCCCCCTCACAACCTCACTCACACCCGGTTAGAGCGGGCATTTTTTTGTAAAATCAGGATTTAGCATTGCAGCACACAGTAGAGTCATGGAGCAAGGCTTTGGAGGAATGGAAAACATTTCATATATGTAGTATTTAGTTAGTTGGTTGAATGTAAAGAAATGCTCTGCACTTAGAAGCTACTGGCTGAAAATCAGCGCAACTCGCAAAAGTGTACAGTTGGGACTAACTTGAAATTAAAGAATTGAATTAAATTGAAGTTGTGCATCACCATTCGTGCCTTTTTTCGGCATGGTTTGCGTCATGAGAGGTTTTACGTCAACGCGAACAGGGCGAGTCATAGCTAGGTACTGAACCATAACCGACGAAGAAGTACGTTTGTTATTCTCTTTCAAACCTTATGTTCGAGATAAGGACCGCATATGGCCACCGGGCATTTTTTCTTTGCATTTGCAATTG
The DNA here is from genome assembly GCA_947369225.1 of Hofmannophila pseudospretella. Lineage (NCBI taxonomy): Eukaryota > Metazoa > Arthropoda > Insecta > Lepidoptera > Oecophoridae > Hofmannophila > Hofmannophila pseudospretella. Next base: position 6,263,649 of record OX376324.1, read on the forward strand.
AATTGGTCAAATGACGAAAAGTGAAAAATGCGGTTTTATGAAATGGCATCTCTACAAATGGGTGATGCCACCCTGCTCTGGCAGTTAATACCTTGTATAATTGGCGATTGTGGATAGGAACTGAAAATTTAATAGGACTGTACCTACCTACGTACGTTCATACTAAAGGCTTATAGGGGTCGAGAGCATACTGGAACATGGTTGTAAATGAAGGCAAATTGAGAGTGATGAACTTTATCGCACTACAACTTTACTGCAATAAAGCTTGACATCAGGGGTTCGTAGCCTAGTTGCGAGTGATCGTGCAGGTTAAGCAGGTTGGGCGCGGTCAGAACTAGGATGGGTGATCACTTGTGGCACATTTTCATCTGAGCTCATATGTACCTCGCTCGGAGAATTCTGACAATAGGTTGCTTCTAATCACACGATAGGAAGAAGCAGGGATGAATGTTATTTTAAGTTATAAAGAGGTTTCATTGTTAAAGAACCAATTCTGTTCAAAACTCGAAGCTACATTCTGTAATGTTCTATTAGACTGCCTTCATTTTTGTATTCATCTTGATTTTTTTTTATACATGATTTTGCGATGTATCAATTATTATTTTCAACTGTTTTCAAAGATATTGAAATTAACAAGCTCTATTTTTGTCACCTTAATTCATAAGCCAATAACCTTTCTGTTATATGATGTGGTTTGTATTTTAAAAGTTTTATAAAGCTTCGCATTTATGGGAGGACTGAAAGCTTCAGCAATCATCTTGGCCAACGGCACACAAAAGATGCGGAGAGTGAAAAACCGCTGACCTTTGAAAACGCCTTTCAAAGTCTTTTGCAATTTAGTCGCGTAAATTCCTCCAGAGCTTTGCTTGCTTCTGAAATATTGTTCTTCTACTCCCATTACGTAATTTGTTAAATACGAAACCACAATCAGTAGTACAAAGTGGTTCATTCTCATTCTTTTTGGTTGTGTTAAAATAAAAAACGGTGAAAAAAATTCCGCGAGCAGGGTTTGAACCTGCGACCTCGCCGTTCCGTGGCAGTGCTCTAACCAACTGAGTATTTAAGTATACCTAGCATGAAAATGCATAAATCAATAAAATATTTTAACATAGGTCAGCATTTTAGTACTTAAATGTAGTGGTGGTTCCTCTGTCTACGAGGACGTAACCGCGACGTGCTACGTAAAACTTTGTTACGCGAGTCAAGCTACGACGTAGACGACGTCTGTAGCGAATGTGTTAAACATAAAAAAAGTTGCAAAAAGTGAGGAAAAGCAGTACAGATATCCGAGGAATCTATTAGGTTAAACAAAGAATACTTGAAATTTCATCCGCATAATATTTTGACAGAGCCATGTTTACCCCAGCCGTCGGGCTGGCCCTTATGTTTTCTGTGACAACAGTCGGTCCCCGATGGGTTGAGTTACTATGCCTCTGAAATATTGTCCGCGTTGGTGAAATTTATGTCGTTTAGATAGGGTTCAAATCAATTTTATGTGAAACAATTCTAAGGTTAGTGTTGTGTAACTCATAGAACTTGAAGTCATTGGTCTTAAAGGATTTGTCTGTATGTAAAACCAAAGTGTCTCCTTTTCTTTACTACGCCTAAGCGTAGCTGGAAATTGTTCTCTTCATATTTTGGGCTTTGAGGTTTAAAGAGCGGTCCCTTTGCGGTTAGGGGAAAGACCAAGAGTGTTAGCTAGACACATCACTAGCTGTGTCAGACGGTCGGTCCTCGCGCCGCTGACGGGGGTAAAGTTTGCGCCGCGCACCTAATTACTTCTATAATACTTAAGACCAAGAATGTTAGCTAGACACACCACTAGTTGTGTCAGACAGACGATCCTCGTGCCGAATGTTTGCGCCGCGCACCAAGTTAACGCCGCTGACGCGTGAATTACCTCTTTAATACCTATACATTTGCACTAATTAACGTCCTTGCGGTGTAAGCATTAGAGATTGTTTTCCTAGTCTTTTTGTATGCTGATTATTTTGTAACAATAGGCCTGTTTGTTGCGAGACCATCTGCACAACCTTAGGTAGGTTGTGCAGATGGTCTTGCATAAAATAAAATAAATACTATTCCTGATAAATATAAACTTTTGTCTGAAATGTCTATAATATGTTATGTTTTAAGTGTGTAAAATATCTAAATAGTATGTGTGTAAATATCTGATATGATTGTATAAGTTTTAAAAGGTATAACCTCGTAAACGTAGCTACTTCATGTTTTGGTATGCCGTGACCGTGTTGCCGGTGCTACTAATTATTGTGTTTTAATGTCAAATAAAGAAATTTCAAAAAAAAATATACATATACAACACTTAAGACCAAGACCAAGAGTGTTAGCTAGACACATCACTGGTTGTGTCAGACGGACGGTCCTCGCGCCGCTGACGGGGGTAATGTTTGCGCCGCGCACCGAATTGATTTACCCACATCCGTAAATGTCATGGTTTTTCGGTCCACGCAATTTGAGCCATTACTAACGGTTGGCGCATAAATTTTAAACGTCATCATATTGTTGGGACTTTTTTGTTTAGCGTCTAGTGTTCAAAACTAGATAAATACCTACTCGCAGTAGGTAGGATCTGAATATTTAATCATAGATAGATAATAATCATAGACACTCTTGGAGGATGCTCTATTTTAGACTACAATTCTGGCTATAAAGATAACATTTGTCTTTGTATTTAGCCTTTTTATACACCCATTACAAAGGAAATAAATAATCTTTTTTTTGTTTCTAATAATTAAAATCAATAAATACAATCAGTAATGGGTATTACATCATTGACATGATGCTCAAATTTGGTCCTCCGACCCGGATATATACAGACTCTTGGCCAATAACCATGTTCTATTTTTATTGTATAAATAAGGAGCGTAGACTCGTGTCGTAATCGTGTTGTGTCCCGCAACCAGCGCTCCGTCTAGCACATTAGGCGAGACCTGAAAACCAGCGTGTCGCTGAGGTCTCGAACATTTCATTCTACGCATAGGTCAATACGTGTTTTTTAACTTAACTTTTTTTAAATATTTAATAATTTTATTAATGAAAATCCATTACCAGATTATTTAAAGCAATAATAATATTTGTGAACCCTTTTTGTTTCTGTGTAATTTTTTTTGTTTATATGTATTTCTATCTTTTTGTAAACTGTTTGTGTTCCTTAATAAATAAAGTATAGAAATATAAAATTATTTAAAGCAATACTCACACTACTGGCTGTTAGACTTATAGATTTTTAAATAGTGGAATTAAAGTGAAAGTATATATTATTTCTTTGTTACAGAAAAAGCAATATTGCAGAGCTACGTCTCCCTCATGCGACAGTGCTTAGAGCTCGCTGAAAAAGTAAGCGAAGTAAAGGGTTAGGTTACCTTTTGTAGGTATATGTCTTGAATTAAGTTACGAATAATAAAACCTTCGAAAATGGATAAAGTTCTATTTAAAAAAAATACTGTACTAACATTAAATCGACGCCTTTAACAGCTGGTAGAGTGTAATTTATGTTTTAACGGAGGGTTTAAACTAGTTTAGTGCAACTGTAGTTGGAAAAAAATGGAGGAGGCCTTAGGATTTGGAAAAATGACACTTAAAAACTCTATTAAATTTTACATATTTTTTAAATTATCTACATAATTTAATTTTAAATTACACATATTTTCACCACGACCATTAACTTATTCAATATTAAAAGTAAACACATGTAATATGTAAATATCCTTTAAAATACAGACAAAGAAAGCATTAAAAACAATAAAATCGTATGCCAAGTGGTTTTTTAGCGCCGATTCCCTTGAATCATACGTTTATACCCCTCATTAAAGTGCCATCGCAAGGCGTTAATATCAGCCGAAAGGCGGAATGGCCAAATATTATGGAGCTGAAGTTTATGCTCTGAGGCGGAATCATTTGATGGCTGCAGGTTCCTCCCGACTGCTGTGTTGTTCCTCAAAATATAATAATGATAAATTAAAAATACAGAATATAATAGGTCAAATTAATTGTATACGAGTAGGTACCTACACGACGTGTTTAGAATCACATAAATCGTACAAATACGAATGAATACTGCCCTTTCCTCGGAATTCCAAAATTATCGTTTAGTTTGATTAAACTTAGGTACAAATTGTATTGTTGTGTGTTCTAATTTTCGCCAGTTTCACTACTTCCATGATAGAACTAGTGCGAATTTTTATGTAGGTACAAACATCGGCATTGAAGTCTAAGACTAAGTTGAGCAATATTTTTTTTGCTCAATTATTCATTATTTAGTTATTTGTCTATGGTGCATGGGATACGTGAATAGGCAACTGGCCGTTGCCTATTCACTAAGGCAGAAGAGCGGAATGGAGAGGAAATGCACAGGAACCGGAGTTGTTTAATTTTCATTTTATATAAGCTGATAAAAATCCCTTTTTCATTCGTCACTTTTATGTACTTTCATCATCGTTAAGGTCGCAACCACGATTGCGGCTTCCCACTTCCTTCCTCACCACACATCACCCTTTGAATTGTGGTTTTAAAGTGTCTTAATGAGTTTACAGCTCAAACGAGAGTAGCCCGGTGGCGACTGGACCGAATGCGGGGAATGCCCACTGAGGGAAATGACACGACCGAAATGACGGAAACGTCTCGTGGCAATTTGACGGCTATTTCGGATATTTTCGCCGAGCATACCAGAATGATACCCGATTGCTTTATAAGTACGGTCAAATACGATACTTTATACTAATATCCAGCCTCTCGATCACGATCCTCCTGTTGCGATAAAAATTGTAAACATCTGCATCTCTATAAATAGAGATGCGGATGTTTACACCACCACCATTTTGCCACCTGTGGGACGGCTCAGCAAAGTACCAACTGGCTGCCCTTGATTCAGTGGAGAAAAGCCCTGAGCGCCTTATAGGTGACGAATCGCTGGTGGAAGCTAGACTGCAAAGTCTGGAACATCGGCGCAAGGTTGCCTGTCTATCGGTATTTTATAGGATACATTTCGGAGAGTGCGCATCGGAATTGCACGACCTAATTCCAGCATCTCCATTCCGCCTTCGGACTACCAGGCGCGGGGAGGGGTTCCATCATTATGTTGTTGATATCCCATCTGTTAACGAAGCGATTAACTTCTACGTTCATTATGCGAACGTCATTATAAGAAATGGAACAGCCTGCCGGCGTCTGTTTTTCCCGAAACCTACAACCTTGGGATCTTCAAGGCCAGGGTGAATAGGCATTTACTGGACCCGACGCTCCATCATCGACCACATCGTCGCTTACCATCAGGCGAGATCGAGGTCAAATGCGGATTTACTAGTAAAAAAAAACAATTTTTCGTTGCTTGCTTATCGTATGGTTAGTGGCTAATCTAGTTGTCAGAGTTGTTCAGGCCTCTGACATGGCTTAACGACTGCTGTCGAACGACAACAACCGGGACCGACTGCTTAACGTGCTTTCCGAGGCACGGAGGAGCTCAGATGAAATATGCCACTAGCGGTCACCCATCCAGGTACCGACCGCGCCAACGTCGCTTAACCTGCACGATCGCTTTCGGACCGTGCTCACGACTAGGCTACGAGCTCCTCATTTTCGTTTGGATCACTAAATTGATCGCACAGTATAATACAATTTACAAATTTAGATACAATTTAATTAGGACAGAAATGTGTTTAATGCTTACTGTCGCCAATGACCTTGCAAAATATTAACTTATAGGATCAAGCCGCGTCATCACTAGAGCTTGACAAAAAACGTACAATTGACGACTGTAGGTCCCTTAAATGTTGTTTAAAGAAACTGCGTGATCCATTTCGCAAATGGTTGCGATCGGTAATTGACAGTCCGCGATTGCTTGCTATTGGCCTATACTTTTGCGGCGCTTAAAATTCTATCAGATATGTTATCTTAATGAGCTAGATAACAATATTGAAAATTTGAAATACAGAGAAAGAAAAAAACGTATATGGCATAATAATAAAATAGCACCAATTCGGCTAAATCCCTGCTTTCGGCTATTTCCCTGCGATATATATAAAGCGGTCGTGGGTTTGATACCAGTATCAATAGTAATGTGTGTTTTTGGAAGCTGCGGTTATAAACTAACATCACTTTTGTCACTAATTCTGAGAGTTCTACTCGTATTCATATTACATGAGTCACTTTATGATACATACTGAATCTTTTAGAGGCTGTTGGTACTGGTTGGGCACTTTATAGGATATCTGAACAAACAGTGAAGTTAATTGTATTTTTTGTTTAGATCGTAAAGAACCTAACCTAATTCGAACAAGAATGCAATGTCCAAACAAAAATTATTTCACAGCTCTCTTCAGAATTTACTGACACATCTCTGACAACGAATCACCGGGAAACCTCCTATTACAATACTTATTCCATAGAAATAAATCAAGATAGAACGGTGACGCGGGCGAGCTGCCATATGAATCGCCCGTGTCAACATTTTCATATGCCACGCCCCTAAAGTGACGTCATTACGAACGAAATACCTCCTTTTGATCGATTCACTGTCGTACCTGTTGTTCTTGCAACAGTTTGTAACGGCACAGTAAGGCATTTTAGCAAAGCCGCTCTAATCAATCCGCGTCGAAAACTAGGCGCTGAATGAATGAAATCTTGCAGTATATTGTAAGATTGAGACACGCGTCCCGCCCACTTCACCGTTTTATTTTGATTTATTTCTGTGACTTATACTTATATCCACAAAAGTATCTGTAATTGCCTTCATCCTCGAGGCCAGGTGGGCATTTGTCGAATTTGAAAGGCCCTGCCCTTTATTCGGTTCCTCATTGATTCTCTGCCGCAGAACAAAGGCAAGATCTTTCAGATTCCACTTTGTTTTCGTACTAAGTATGATATATATTACTAGCTTATAACCGCGTCTTTGTTCGCCAGGAATGTTCTAGCTCAGCGAAATTTGTAAAAATAATGTCTTATTTATTGTCAGCAACAAAGGAGGGATGAATTAGTTAGTTGTAAAACATTTGTAAGATTTTCACATCACCGATAACAATTAGACCAGAATGCCGAATACTATGCTGGGAGTGATACACCACAATTATCCAAAGGTGGATTCTATCCGACGACGCCTGCAGTCCCCTTTGAGCCATTTTCAGTAGCAGCATAAACAGCACTGAAGATAATTGTGGGCTAAAAATACCCCGTCATATTTTAGACCAGCAACTCACAAAGAACGCATTATTCGCCAACGAGGAAGGTAAAATAATTCAGATTTAACTGAGCAGAAGATATTATAAGCTACTCGTGCCTCTATATTATGAGGAATGATGAATCGGGGCAAAGTTTTGTCGAGTTTGAAGAATCCCGCTGCCCGCCAACTGCGAGGAGAGCGCACTCAAGTGTTTCTTTATGACGGAACTTGTAGGAATTTTTGAAATATCGATCCCAGTTCAGTTATGTAGGAAGTTTGAAGCCTCACACTTCGGAATTACTTGTACCTGTATTAAAATGTACTGCGCCAGGGTGTGATAAATGGATTGTTTTTATATAAAAGCTTGATTTATAAAGCAAAGAAGTATACCAGGGGCAGACAACCGTGGCGCTTAATTTTCTCTGTCTGCACAGCAAGGAACATAGCGTGGAGATTATTCTTGTGTAAATTGATATCTACGGAAGGGGTAAAAGGTCTTTCCGGAAATCTGAAATCAGACCTAGCTTATTCTTAGTCGCGACAAAAATAAAGTACATACTTATTTGAAAACGAAAAAGGTAGATCAGGACGATGATTTAGGTTTCATTATGTGGGAGGGTTTTCTGCAATAAAGGGTTTATTGAACCAATAGTATAAGCTTTATCCATTAGCTGTTTTATTTACAAAGTATAAGGATTTTCTTGTACGGTGCATAAAGGATCTAATTTAACAAGTGTGGCGTCTTAGTAATTTGCTGAAAAACAAAGAGCTGTCTTGCTAATACCGTGCCAGTAAGTATAGGAAGTAAGTTAATGAAGGTAAAGTCTGTGACCGTGCAGAATGGATCCGGGCTTCCAAGGGATTTGCCGCTGTCACCCAACCGCTTCCTCTAGGTTTGTTTGAAAAGTTGCATAAAAAAACCAAGATGGATTATACCAGGAAGTTGCATAAAAAGCATTAACGGTACCAGTCATACTTTGCTTAATATAGAGTTCAGGCTTTATGCTACTGGGCTAAGAATCAACACAGTCAAATGCCAGATTATATCAGTGTCGCAACACTTCAAGATTTTATTGTCTTGAAATGCCTTGGCGTTAACCTAACATCTTCGCTTCAGCGTTGATTTATTTTGGGGGTTCATAGAAGAGCCAATACTTACTAAGCCCGTGTGATCCATTTTTGGCCTCATCGTCATTTACCCCCTGGTGAGATTGAGATCAAACGCGGGTTAAGTCGTAAATAAAAAAAATGGATTGTTTTTGAACACTCCAAAAGGGATGTTACTATGTTACTCTAGTAGGTATACTAGTACTTTTAAATTTGTGTTATAGAGATTGCTATGAAAAACTAGTTCACATATAATTCCGCAACATGGCGCACTCTATTATATTCCTGGCGGGCTTTACATAGTATGCGTAATAAGAATAAGAGTAGTTTAGGACTGTATGTTTGATAGTTTCTAATTTTCACAAACCAATGTGTCAAGTAACTACATTGTTGTGAAGTCAATTCAAACTAATGTGTAATCTTTATTATTATCAAAATCCTGTAAATTATGTACTCTTTGTGTTCCCAAACATAGTCTCAATGCACAAAAAGAAATGTGTGATCTCAAACTGTCTCCGCTGGTTACATAAAAAGAAATTGAAATGGAATAAAGCAGCAGGCACTGCCAGCTACCTGCCAAGTTTGCATAAAAATTATGTCCTGTCTCGTCGTAGTTTTTGGCAACATGCACGTCTTTGCAGGATAACGTGTTTCGTCGGGCAGCACACGTAATATTAAGGGTAAAGTCCGTGTAGGATAAAGGTAGCACGCATTGGCGATATCGCGTTTGGTGAAATTTTCGTTTTAGGGAGACGTATTCCGAAAAGATAACGGAGCTCTATTGCTGTCGCTGCGTCTGTCCGTCCGTTTGTCATGGCCGTCTTGTTTATTTGAAACCGGCAGTGTTCAGAGAGTCAGTAGATACTTTCTAAGTCCGGTCTTATTATCACTTACCGTCAGGTGAGAATGACTCAGAATAGTCGCAAAAAATTAAAACATTGTTCATTCAGGAAATTTTTGAACAAAAAATTGTTAATCTTGAAGAAACATTTGTGATGACGATGAATTATTTATTTCATATACATATATAACTCTCACGTCCATAATCCCCGAGGGGGTAGACAGAGGAAACACCATCATCACACTTTTCGCCGTAAGATTTGGTGGACAATCGCCGTCTTCTAGGTGTAGCATCCACTAAGACCTCGTACGATACACACAGGAAGAGTTGGGATGGTGCTATTCTTTATGGCCGACACGACACAGCACAATTATTTATTTCAATTAATAATAATTATTTTTATGATTCTCTTTAATTGATATTTAGTACATTAAAATGTATTATTTCGGATTGGTGCCTAAAAATTGGAGTATAGCCTAGTTCTGAATTCAAATAAGTGTAAACCAATCCGAATAAAAAGGTGTGATGTGACCAAACGCGAGATGCCCCGAGGATGGACCCGAGCTTTCAAAGGCTTTGCCGCCGCTAGACATAGACAAATATTTGTCACCCCCTTTGTTTCTATTCACACAGCTCATACCTCGGTACCATTGTGAGGGAAATATGGGATCCCAACGATGTAGCGGGCACGTGATATTAATAAGTTCTTTCACTTACACCAGATATTATTTTACTGCAGTTTCTGGAAATATTTAGGTTTGATATTGTAATAATGCTTGAAAATAATTTAAAAATACTTTGGGAAAAGTTAGAATATGGAAGTCAGAATATATTAGGTCTGTGCACCGATTGGCGTGTTATCAAATAAAATTATTCTAAAAGTAAATCATAAAAAGATGTTTTCCAACACTTTGGATACGTATTATGCTTAGCGAACTACTAACATAGGACATTTTGCTTTGAAGACTCTCGTATTATCAGATATTATTTAGTGTGCGACTAGTGGACCTCACCCACCACACAGAAGTTACAGTAATTATTGAAAATTATGTGGGTTTATAGACCTTACCAAAGTAGAGTGTGTCTTATCGCCCTTTGGGAACCTAAACGCCAAATCTGTGGACGAGACTTCGGTAATTTTCACCTAATTGATCATGTCGCTTCCCTCAGCCGACAGGTGATCCATCAATAATGCCTATTATTTCACGCGGCTTTTCCCAAAAGAGATTTAAAACTCGCGAAATAGGCTACTTATTTAGTGAAACAGGCGACGCAAAAAGATTGAATAATCTCTCTAAACTGCCTACAAAACGTACAGGTTTGGTGGTAAACTATTTATTAAGTTTTTGTTTTCAGGATACTTTCACCACTTTTAAAGGAATGCTTGCTTTTCTGACACTGTATAAGAATGCGACGGTCCGCTATTGTCATCTATAAAACCAATAAGCAAACAACTCAACGGAATCGCATCCAACCCATATAAATATATTTTTCTATTTTCTAGATTTCTATGGTTTGGTCCGATTTCGTTTTAAAATCGCTGCACTGTGCTAAAGAAGAGACTTGAGTAGAGGGACTGGGCTAGGATTTGTCACAAAGAGAGCGGGCAGAACGCATTTCATTGCATTATTTTTATTGACTTTGTATGAGAGAAGATGATTTTACTGAACGCTTTGTGTGACAAATCTCTAAACCTTATCAGAACACATCAATGTCAATACGAAGATATTTAGTAGAGTTCATAATATGGGTTACTAACAATACGAAGGGATCTTTAGGTAATGGTTCAGAAATTAGGAGGTCACGACGAGGTATACGACTCTAAATCGCCTAAGCTAAACAATAATTCAGTATTAATCTTCCCTTTCATCGTAGGGTGTTAGGTTACGATAGTATCACATGTCCTTACCCTATTTACCAAAACAAAGACAATTTAGGCAACACCTCATACCAATAACGGTATAAGCTGAAAATTTCTGTGTTCCAATTTTGGCACGCCAATTTTGCTCACGTCGCTTCACAAATTTGCCCGGAATAAGTGGCCTGCGCGTTATCGAAAATTCAACGCCTAGGACGCCAGCCAGAAATGGGAATACAGTGTAGCCGGGTACCCGGGTTAGATTTGTTGTCCGGAAGATTACCGGACAGGAACTGGAAATGGACAAGAATAGATACAAGGTTTTGGAGATTTATTGTATTCTTTTTCAATTAAACTTTTACTAATAGTAAATGCATGCAAGCAATGCGACTAGAAATTAATGGCCTTAGAGTTGTTATTTGTATGTATGTGTTGTGTGTGTGTGTGTGTAATTGTGTGTATGTGTGTGTTTGTGCGTGTGTGTGGCAATGACACGTGATGTTATGTGAGCGTATCGAAAATAAATCTCTTTAATTATTTCTTTAATAGGTATGATGTTAGCTCTTTTCGCCGCTTCGTATTACCGCAGAGTAGGTATGAGGTATGCGGTATGTACGGAACGAGGTATGATATATAGGGTATTTATTCATATAGTTGGTCTAAGTCTAATATGAATATTTTTCGGTATTCTATAGAAACCTACTTGTTCCTATCGGTATTTTAACATCATTTATAGAATATTACAATAGATCGTATGTAGTAATAGGCGAAGGATATAGGAGTATCTACCTACCTTGATTGGTACGATTAACAGGATATGACGAACCAATATGGGTGAGCCTGATCGACGAAAAACTATATATAAATATCTGTGGGAAACTGGGAGACTATTCGGTACAGGCGATAAATCATTGTGACATTTCAGCGAGCGACATGGCGACATCGACATCGGTCGTTAGTCGCGCCCGCGCCCGTACCGCCGATAACACGGCAAAAACAGGAAAACCCGCCTAAAATTGGAACTTTAGCTTGCTGAAGGCCGATATGTGGTGCTTACGTAATATTTTGTGAGTTCGTAAGCTTTAGCGAGTATCGAATATAACCTTAAATTGTCACCGGTCTGTCAATGTATTGAACAAACCTTGGAACAAAACTAGACTGGTTTATGCTTTTTTGTAAAAAAATATTTATTTACTACTAAACCTGCATTTGACCTCGGTCACGTTATAGTTAGCGACGAAGAGGTCGACGATGGAGCATGCGGGCCCAGTAAATGCCTATTCACTCTGGCCTTGAAGATCACAAGGTTGTAGGTTTCGGGAAATACAGACGCTACACTAATTAGGTAAAAATATTTCAAAAAATAAAATAAATAAATAAAACCTGTTTATTTGTAGCCTCAATAAAATACCTCGATCAGATTTTGATTAGAATGAAAGAATGAATGAATTAAAATTTATTGCACACATATAGGTACATAACACGATAGAATTACACGATTACATTTCATTTTATACTGAACAGCCTTTTAGAGCGTTTTAATGTAGGTAAGTAAGTATTTACCTAGATTTCATCCTGAACAGTCTTTTGAGATTTTAATAGAAGGAACACGTAAGAAACAAAGATAATAATAAAATCTTTTTTTGGAGTTCATGTGTTTTTGTTTGACTAGGCTAGAAGATTTCAGAAGTTGGATTGACTTTTGTTTTAATTTATTATCTGTGATGATGGAGGGAACCGCTCATATTATAGTCATCATAATAGCAGGGTGATTTATCGAATAATGGAGCGCTCTAAATATAGGCTGTTGACAATAGCAAACGTAGTTATATTGTCCTATATCAACCCACGTAATGTAGGTTTGAGGTTTGTACAATGGCCTGATTCGCTGATTCCTGTTTAAACACGATGTACGAGTATAACGCCTAATGCGTTTGATTAATCACATCTGTGATTCAGTTTCCATTTCACGTAATTCCCGATGTTATTGATAGTTGATTAAGTACTCGTTTCTGATGTAACATTTGGGAATAATTTGATTTAGTATGATTTTTAAAAATTTTAATACACAAAATAATTAATTAAAGCATAATTAATTCTTTTTCGTTTTTCTTGTCAAGACTGGTAGTCCAGCGGTTAGCGGTGTTGACCTTGCACTTTCGCGTACTGGGTTGCAATTTGGTACGATAGTTACACATTATAGCTTACTTTTAAAGCGCAAAACAATCACAGGCGGTGCGCTCACGGCACGCCGGTCGGCCCACCTCTTGTGTAGGGTTTGCACCGCTTCACTTTCATATATTTTGTATGAAAATAGTTTGAAGGGGGCGAAACGCAAGCACAACGGCCGGGGCGCCGCCGCCTTTTAATCTACTTGCATATAAAATCAAAGGAGACGAACTACTGTAGATAGTATTTATACTGTGATTATAGCACAAAAATAAAGAGCACCAAACACGTCCGTCTCGGCGAGTATCCACACTTCAAATGATAACCGAGTGTGTACATGGTGTGCTCTCGCCTCGGAGCCCCTCGCCCGAGAACCTCGGCGAGAGGACGAGACCGAGTGTGTACAGCCGTTATATTCATAGCATCAAAAAACATTGTATGACCATTTTGTAGATAATTTATTAAGAACCATATCCGCTATAAACTGTATTGTGTTATTGTATCTCTAACCAAGTTCGTACAATTTTGAAAAAAATATGAAAAAAGTGACATATTTTTTAAGATGGCGGCCGAGTGCAAGTGGTGCTACCGCAACACAAGCAACACTTCTTAAAAGTAACCTATGGTGTGTACAACTATCGTACCAAATAGCAACCCAGTACGCCAATCTGCAGGGTCAAGTTGAAATGAGGCCACTAACCTCCGGACTATGGGTGTCATTATGTCATATGAAATATAATAGTAGAATTCTTAGTGTTATAAATGAAATGTACGTTAAGTTAGTGCCATCTGTGCAGCGACATGTATGTGTGTATCTTTATATCTGGTGGAGTACCTACCTAATATTGATGTGAGACAAAAGGAAACAAAAATATTGTTCAAAAGATATAAGTAGTATTCTATGCAAGAGAGCAGTCGATTTCAGACCAATTTCCTTTATTCCATGCCAGGGCTATTTATTTCCAGAGTTTCATACTATCATAAACCTGTCGCGAGCATAAGGCAGTAAAATCATGAACTATGTAATAAGAGTCGACGTAAAATTGTTTTATGTTTTAATCGCTGTGAAATATCTCCAAAAATATTTAATAATGTTGGTTTATGTCATACTCATGTTGAAATTTAAAATTGCTACTTTCATATTTACATGACCATTTATTTATTTATAGCAGGTGTTATATTCAGTAATTTGAAATACCGTTCCAATCTCCGTTTGATTTTTGACTTTTTTCAAATTGATAAGAGAAAGTTAATGGGATAGGCAAGTTTATATGACGGCCACGTAAGTCTACGAAAAAATCCGAAAAACGTGGTCATTGGTACATGGCATTGCATGGTTTCGAACCCGGACCGGGCGCATGGGAAGCCGGCGCGACGTCCTAACCATATACGCCACCGACGCTAGTTGAGATTTAATCAAAGGTTCTTGACAGATGGTATACTTTAGCTAGTGATCGACTGTACATTGTTATAAACGAATGATACCTATCTACAGGGTCCTAATACCTTTAATAATAGAAAAACTCGTTAACAAAGCGACGGAAAGCCTTTTACAGACCTAACTTTGATTGATGTACGGAATCGATCAAGTGAAAGGTTACATACTACTTTCTACCTGAAATAAGGCTTAGACCTTTGAAGGCGTTGGTCCCTACTTAGTCTATGAAACAAAATAGAAAATCCTATTAGACTTCGGTCGACTGCACGGGTAGTTAGCAAACTGTGCAAAGATTATGTATTCTGAAATACATAATACGAAGTTCGGTCGAAACGGTCTATGGGTGTTAAAATTTCTGGAGTATAAACGTGTATCATCATCATCGCATGCATACTCAACCCATATAATCGCACTGCTGGGGCATAGGCCTCTTTTGTGCCACCCTTCCCGGCCTTGTGTTAGTCTCATCGCACGCCTCTTTTTCCGTTCTTTGGTCACCACTAAGTGAGGGCTTTGGTCCACAAGCCATCACCACGTCTAGTCATGGGTCCTTCTCACCGCCACTTTAACGTAGCAACACGCTATTCGACGTCTCGGACTTTGGTCCGTCTGACTCCAGTATTGCGGATCCTGCCTGTGACCGTGATACCTAAAAAGACTCGCTAGCTCAATGGCCCTTTGTGCGCCCCTAAATAAAAATACATTTCATACGGTGACACAGGCCCGTAACCAGGATCAGCGGGGGGAGGCTTCAAGGAAGTTGATGGGTTTCAGATGGTAGATAGTCGCATGCGCTGACTCATCGCAGCCCAAAAGTGCCAGAATGACTGTGGAAGTTTGGTGGAAGATCGCTGCACTGGATCCTGTTAAAGCAATTTCGGGGGGTTTCAACCCCCAAAACCACCTCCCACTTACCACTTACCATCGGGTATCAGGTCGCCCGTTTGCTCGTGGTTCTCCATAAACAATAAAAAAGCTATCTAAATATAAGATACTTACATATAAATATTTTAAGATATTGGATACTCGTACGATACGGCGTAAAAAAATCCACTAGTTCTCTAAAGCGGCAAATAACATCTTACGAATATAAATAATCCGGTATAGATTGCAAAATGTTTTCCAACTTTCCTTCTATTCCAAAATTATAATCGAATATTTGATACCTGTAGAAATTCGTACATTCGTTTGTACTTTGTGCCTTTACAAGACTGTCAGGTTTCCTTGTTTGTAAGTTTCTACCTTCCTTTATTGTAAGTTGTTCATAGAACCTAATTCGTAGTTTTGTTTAAGGCTTATACTGTCGCCAATAAATATTAGGGTTTGACCTTCAGCATCTAAAGTAGCGACTGTAGTACGGAAAAAATATGTAAAAACTTCAAAATATTTTTTATTTTTTATTTCTGTTAATTATTCGATGACTATGACTGTCATTTTTTGCATCATAGCTTTTTTAACAGGCTATCTGATGGTGAGTGGTCACCATCACCGATAGACATCTCATCTCACTATAACATTATAGAGGGCTTTAGATAGTCAGTACCAGATGAAGTGAGTGCCTCATGTGCCTATAATTACGCTGGCTCTCTTACTCTTCAAACCGGAACACAGCAATGCTTATGCATTGCTGCTTTACGAAGAAATAGGTAACCTAGGCTGACTCTGCACGAAATCATACTACCACAAAAAAAGCTTTTGACATATCTAGATTTTTTTAAATAGTACCTCATGGTTCGATAGGTGTACGGCGATCTTAGCAACGTTCTCTAGTCACGTCCTCTACATTTATCGCAGACACGTTCGGCTACTGTAATAAAAACTTCTCTAAAATGAAATATTTAATGCCACCCCCGGCTGAGTGCTGCGTTCCTGGTAGGTACCGGTTTCAATGAACAAATTTGTTTACCTATTTTTATATAAGCTAACATTTTTACTGCCCTCCACTACCCAAATTTGCACAACAGGAAATATCGATTATGCTGCTGGACCCACCTATACCTTACCGTTTACGTACAGTAATGTAATTTGATTCTTGAACAAATACGACATTACATTCTTTGCCAGTTGACAATAACACTGCAAACTGAAAGTTCTTGATTAAATTCTGAATGTTATATACTTACAACGTAATACACCGCGTCAGTATCCAATCTGATGAACAGGCACTATGATTAGAAATTGCACGAATTGGTGTATAGAGCGATCTCAATCTTCTTCTTTTTGTCGTAGGGTTGTTCAGGGCGTCCGTAGGTCTCTTACATGGCCTAACGACACTTTCTGTCCGATTTCGGTGGAATATTCATCGTCTTATTCGTGATGTAGTTTTCCATGAGTATACAGAAGATTTCCTCTTTTTATATAACCTGAATGTTCCGCGCTGTATTTTGGAGTTTTCTTTTCTCAAAGAATACTGAAAGTAATGCGTTACTAAACATGTTATCTCTATTGCCAGTATTTTTTTGTTCAGGATCTAAAGTTTGTTCCGACAATCCAAGCACAAAAACCCAAGGCCGTGTCTGTCCCAAACGGCCTTTATTGAATTGTTCACAACTTTTCCCGTCACATTTTGTACCCGAGGGTAGTTCACTGCCCTTTTTAAGAGCAAATAAAAATTGCTTTTACATGTAAAGTTTGATTACTACCTATATGAAAATGGAAAGAACAAAGTAGTATTGCGTTTATGTTGAAAAGGAACTTATTACGGAGTATTTAGATCGAATCACATCCTTCGGAAATTAGATTATTGTTTATACCGTTCCAGAGATCCCGTCGTACTCCAACATCCCAAGATACTCCAAGATATTAGAACCACTGATCAAATTTTCATCTGAAATGGCTTTGAACATTCAGCATATTAGACCTGCGGCGCTTGAAGGCGGGGGGACGCTCCGGGCTTCGCCCTATGCGTATCTCGGCCTTCGGCCTCGCCATGGCTAACATAAAATTCCTAGCTCCACATCATTTCTATTTATTTTTTGGTCGCCATCTTTAAATATTTGTTTCCCTTGAAATATCTCAGGATTCACTACGACTTTAGTTCGAGAAGACCCCATCTAACTATTATAGTTTCGGCGGGCTGATAATCTTCCAATTCTTCAAGGTTCATATTACGAAATTGGAGTCTACTTACTTTTCCTGGTCATCATCAGATCCTCAAGGTTTCAGATGTCGGAAACGCACCATGAACCCGAATATTTGAGCTCAAATTCGAACCATCTAGCTACTCGTATTACCGTTCCAGAGATCTCATCTGACATCAAAGATACTCCAAGATCGTGGAAACCACTGATCCAATTTTTATCAGACCTAGCTAAGAACACTCTCGACAATATTCTCTATTAAATGAAAAAACTGGTTCCAATTCTGATCATCCGTTGTTAAGTTATGATGGCACAGACAAACACACAAACAGATAGACAAACATACAAACTTACAACACACAACACCCCTTTATAATCTGCTAAATACATGAGCCAGTACAGTATATAAGTGAATGTCAGCTTCTGGGCTACCTCATACATACTCCCGTTTTTTCCTTCATCCATTTCGCCATCTTTACCATCAATGCAATGAAAGTATTTTTATTATCTAATAGAGTTGTTGAATTTTCACCACTAAGTTTAAATTTAGTTAAGCTATTTTGTCTCCATAGGCTGGTCGTAAACATAAACAACTCAATGGAAAATCTATCCAGTAGTTAATTAGATATTCTACAAGCGGTTCTAATTAATTCAGAAAACACGGAGTTCATAGAAAATTACCGTGTCTACATAGAAGCCAAATGAAGGCACAACTGCTCGGGTACAAACATGCTGGTCAAATATTAATTCAGGTCACATTTGCCGCTCTGTATGTCCATGTTTGCAGAGATACAACTTTCCGGCCATCGAATTTAGAATGGTTTACTTTGGGTCCTGTGTATTTGTGTGTATGGGTCCTATTTATGCAAATTGAATCTGACTTGCAAACGCGGCTCACACGGGCGCACTAAACATGACATGCCCGGCAGCCGCGCTGCGTAATCCGATATTTTACGCACCGCTGCCAACTGAATTTTCAAGATCTTACTATAAACTCGTACGGCGTATTGCTGTTACAGCAATGGCAGTCGTCACGTTTCTTTTTGGATTATTAGAAAAAAGAATGACAAATGTTTGTCTTCAGAGAAGACATGCGTTGGCTGCATGGTCTGGCACAGGATAGTGCTATAAAAAAGATTCGAGTCGAGTCGTATAATATTATATGTTCCATGCATGTACGCGTCCGTTTGAACGCGGGATGATAGATCTTCGTACAAATTCTTCATACTTTCATACATAAAAATTAATGCAACCTCGTCAAATCACCACGATGTCGATGCCAACATACATACGGTGCGAGCGTCACAGTGTATTTACCGCCTAATAGTTTGGTTTTCTCTTTTCTTATTCATATAGCAACCCTCTTTAGATTACCGATTCTAACCATCATCATCATCTTCAGTTCATATTATCCCACTCCCATAAGCCGCCTCTCTTTTTACCACTTATCCTAATACGAGATAAGAAATTTCTATGTTTCAGATAGGCTTAGCGTTTACCTTGCCTCTATGTATAAGTAAGTAAGCATTAAGCAAGTAAGTTTCTCAGGTGGTATGACTCTGTGCAGAGTCAGTCTGTATGGTACCATCATTTTACCTATTTTTGCCGCAAAGCGCATTGCTGTGTGTCGGTTTTATTGAAGGCTCTCCTAGCCAGCGTAATACTGGCACGTGAGGAGTTCCATTTGTCCTAAAAGTTAGCAGCACATTCAAAACCCTCAATAACAATATCTTATCTTATCTTATGATAGGAGGCCGGGAATAACCCAGCGGCACTTCGACCATTGGGGATCTTTTGTGCCTACCCCATTTTACACACTGGTCATCTCAGTGTGCAGGTTTCCTCACGATGTTTTCCTTCACCATTAGAGCAGTCGGTAAACGTATGTAAGTCTTAGAAAAATACGAAAAACTCATTGGTACATGGCACTTCAATAACATTATAGTCACCACTTACCATCAGCCCGGTTGTTCGTCTGTTTTCTTTATGCAATAAAAAGAAACCTCCAGGTCCGTACACAAGTATGCAGAGCGAAGGCATTATCAAACGGGTATAAGCCGTGCAATCCGCAATTTGATTACTGTCTGTGAGAAGCCTGACAGATGATAGCGGCCTGCCGTGCTTATGTGGCCTGTCTGCTGAAACACGACCTCTCTGGAATAGTCTCTAGGTATGAAATTGATTTTGACGTGAAAACATCTTTTAACTCGTACAGTATGGGATCCGGTTCGGGCATCGAGTGTCACACTCTTACGTTTTCTTTCAAAAGCGAATAACTTCGTCAATTTTAAAGATATGTAAAAATAAAAGCTATATTTGAAAACTTCGATAAACAAAGCTCATTCTGGAGTCAAATGTATTTGGCTAAAATAATCAGGAGAGATGAGGAATGAGATCAAAATTAGCCAAGATATTTTCTCAGATAAAGTTTGCGGCTGTGCTATTCAATTTTTTTATATTTAAAGTATTACTCTAGTAGAAATTATAATAAAGAACAGTACAGAATAATAGAGTCTTTATAAGCCGGTTGTTAGTTACAGGAAACTTAGGTGATGTACTAAACGAGTAATGAAATTATAATTGTCTTTATATTCCTAGCTTAAGGCTGACATGACAATAGTTTATCTGATCTGTTACAGGTTTTGATCGGCACAACCAGCGACATATTATACTCTAGACGAGTAACTTCTAACCAAATTTCCGTAAAAGACGGTACCAAACCTCATGCCACTGTGTGCGAATTGAAAATAATGCAACACATTTCTCACACAATGAAACTCAAATTAATATTTGAACAAAAATAGATCTTACGGCGATGTCACAATGGCGAATATCCGTCTACGATACTCTTACATAGGATCGTATGATGCACAGACCGATTTCAAAATTCGAAGTCAAACGCAAGGCACGATTGCCTCGCCGCTCGCACTCCGTTTTAAGCCCCGCCCACCCGAGTACACATTTCGTGGCGCCACTCGCGTGCGTCTATTACATTTCTAGGGTATAATATTATTTCGCTGGGCACAACTCTTAAAATTCATGCCTTCAGTTCGCCTTCAGTTGCGAGTGTCGCGATTCAGTTGTTCAATTCGATTCATTTGGAACGATTTTGACTCTCATATTCTTTTGTTTATGGATACTGTTGTCATTATTTAGCATATATACTCGTATTATATATCTATTTTAGCTAGCAAATTTTGGATTGGTGTCGCAGTATAAATACTAAGGTTCCTATTTACATAATATTATGTAATATGATTTAAATACATAACTAGAGTAACACAATAGCCTAAGACGGGAACGGATAAGATGAAGACATGGGTGGATGCCTTGTTTAGTATGGTCGGCTACGTGATCTACTTTTTGTACAAGTCGTTTAGTTCAGTCACTAAACACTTCTAGTTCTTAAACTTAATGCTTAAAAAGTCAAGTAGAAACGAAAATTTAGATTAATTAGCGGAATTACAACTTCTTTCCCATACTCACTCTTACCATTATCTTTACTAAATTCCTTTATGATTAAATTTTCCAAATTCCTTTTAGGTTAAGAATATAATTTGTAATTTGCTTGCACAGAAAGTGCGACGGAATCCCGACTTCCAAGATACAGGTTTTTGTAAGTCGGAGGTCCTTTTTTGTGCCCTGTATAAGTAAATAAACTTTTTCAATTTTTTTTCTTTTTTTTTCTCTTTGAATTTCAAAATACTGAATTAGGCAGCATTATTAATAGGTACGTTATTTTCAAAGACGTAGGAAAATAGGTACGGATCCCTAAAAAGGTTGGAGGTTAATTCCGAGCCAAAGATCACTGCCCCCACTTTAAGAAAAGAAAGTATCGGTCCCTATACACAGTTGCACTTAAATATTTAGGTTTGAGATTGTTTGTAGGTATCTGGATTTAACTAAAGCGTTATACGGGACTTTATGTTGCTAGTCGTAAAGATCAACTGCGACTAAACGGTTAAGGAGTTATTAAACCCATGTTTATTGTTTAAACAGCTGACTCTGTAATAGCCAGCGAGCTAATATGCATGGAGTTAAAGCGTAAAAATGTTACTCACCAAAACGCAGTGCAGAGTGCAGAGTTACAGTACATATTTGTCACTTGTGATTGGTGTGAAGTCATCGTAGATTGGTGAACTATGCTGTGACGCGTTGCTCGTGGTTTTAGTTTCGGACTACAAGAGTCCGGTTCTTTGCAATCAATCACAAAGCGCAGATTACAAGTGGGGGAAGAGCAGAGCGCATGTCTTGGTTACAGCGAACCGAACCGTGGCTGAAACCGGACTCGAGAAAGTCCTAGCCTTACTCGAACAAGCTCGTGGCCAATCAGCGACCGTGACGTTTATTAAGAACCGTAAAGTAACTGCGTTTAACTGGAGGCCGCTTGTCTTTTGTTTCTTGTGTGCAATTACATCTCCATATATATTTTAGCTAGCTGGTATGGTATACTGGCGCTTACTTACAGTATGGCTCTTGCAGTTTGTTCAGGATCTGTGGACGAAGTCAATATTTAGAAAAGGCTCCTTTTTATAAAAGTGGAGTTAGTTGGCTGGACGATTCTATTTGTAAAGGAACGTTTGTTTGTGAAATAAAATGTCCTGAATGCAGGGTTCAGGTATCTGATATATCTTTTTGAATATCAGTGACACTATCATAGTTGAAGCTGACAAACTAGCTTAAAAACCTATAGGTACACACATGTATAAGAAATGCTTTGAATTGAAGTAAGTGTTCGCAACAGAACACTAGTTTAGTGATTGTTTCCAAAGCGGAATTATGAGAATGACTGTTTCGTCACCAGTTTCAGAATTCTGACCTATACGGAAAAAAGAAATGACCTGACGAAAAAGGAATCTGACGGATGTGTCCTAAACCCAAACTTCAATATGCGACTTTAAAAAGGTAAAAAAATAGCATCTTCCTTATCGACCTTAACCACCTATAGTGGAACACGTTTCTTCATAAGTTATTCTAAAATAACTAATTTTATCGCCTTTATAAGGTTATTTACACGTGTGTGGTGTTCAGCATCCTGTGCTTCAATAAATTGCTAGAAATCAAAACTTTCTGTTTCTTTACAAACGAAATTACCAGCCGCTCTGAACATTGTGAGGAACAGTAAGAGAACTGGAACAACTGTAACAATGATAATAGATATTGGCACTAAGTACATGACGAGAAGAAGTGGTAGGTAATTAGAATTCCTTTGAGATATGGTAAAAAACTATCAAAAAACGATTTAAGATTGAAATGTTGCATTTATATAACCCTATTATTTATTGATAGA
This sequence comes from Hofmannophila pseudospretella, assembly GCA_947369225.1. NCBI lineage: Eukaryota > Metazoa > Arthropoda > Insecta > Lepidoptera > Oecophoridae > Hofmannophila > Hofmannophila pseudospretella. Next base: position 6,286,606 of record OX376324.1, read on the forward strand.
AAAATTTTAAATTACGTACTTTAGTTCAAATAAAAATCATCATCAGCCTATTAATGTCCCCACTGTTGGGGCACAGGCCTCCCCTTGTACAAGGGGGTACGGGCTATGATCCACCGAGCGGGCCCAGTGCTGATTGGTGGATTTCACATGCCTTCGGAAACTTAATTTCCTCAGACATGCAGGTTTCCTCACGATGTTTTCCTTCACCGTTGGAGAAGTCGGTAAATGTACGTAAGTCTACGAAAAAAATCCGAAAAACTCATTGGTACATGACATTGCATGGTTTCGAACCCGGTCCTCCCGCATGGGAGTCCGGCGTCCTAGCCACTAGACCGCCGACGCTTCCTAGCCACTAGACCGCCGACGCTTCCTAGCCACTAGACCGCCGACGCTTCCTAGCCACTAGACCGCCGACGCTTCCTAGCCACTAGACCGCCGACGCTTCCTAGCCACTAGACCACCGACGCAAATAAAAATACCAGTTTTCTACTACAAATTCATTACAGTATAAACATGAATAGCAGTAAAGCTATTTGTTTAATGTTTACAGAAGAAGAGGCCAGCTGCGACACAAAAAGTGCACTTTGTTAAATGGACCCCTGCAATATTTACCGTACAAATAAAGGAGAGTGCAATGTTCCTTCAAATAAAGGACAGTCTGCAAAGTAACGGGAAGGGTGAGCCCACCGTCCGTCTCCTGCAGGGGTACAAGGTTGAACAGAAAACTTGTAAAAGCTTTTAAGAAGTGACACCGCTGATGTTGAGCAGCTTTTTACATTTTTAACAGATTTTTTTAAACTTAAAAATGAAAAAAAATGCGATTGATTCACGTTGTTAAAAATTATTTTTTGTCAAGATGGCCGTTGCTTTAATGCACACTGTAATTTCGATGTCACAAATACTCTATAATGTTCAGACTGGCGGTGAAATTGGTAATGAAATAGCCTGAACGCACAATCTGTTAACAAATTGTAATTTTCTTACAGCTCGCTCAGGTGCGAGATCCTCAACAAACTTAAGTATTTATACCGAAGTATTATTCGACATTCTTACATTACAAAATAACACAAAATAAATATTGGCAATAGAATTTTGCTACGTAGGTACGTCTACGTGCGTCACTGCTACGACTACGTAAGCGCAACGTAGCATTATGAAGCTACGCACGTAGTTTTCTGTTCTTTTTGTAGGTTGTGCTACGGTTATGAAGTATAATAAAATAATAATTTAAATGATGTTTTTGAGAGTCTATTTTAGTGTTTTTTTAATTTATTTCTAATAATTTATATACAAAGAAATTTAAATAAAGAATTAAGTGGGTGGTACCGGTTTTCGAATTATTCAATCAATTATTGTAGAAAGAGAAGATAATATGCAAATTTCCTTAAAGTAGTTTATGCAACGACCACGTAATGATAACAATTTTAACATGAGAACTGTTTAAGAAACGAAGCGAAGCTGAGTGACTTTTCTACGACCATGAAATATATAAACAGAAAATACAAACTATTACGGAGACTTCAACAGACGCCATGACAGCTTGACATGTTATTTGTCGACATCGCGCAGGCGCGGTTGTCGAGATTTATTAATGGCTATAGTACCAAGTAGTTGGCCAGTGAAATGTAGTGCATTTAATACGAAAGAGTTCTTGTATGCAGTGCCATACAATAAAGAAAAATGTACATAATACAATCGTAAACTGATATTTATTATTTTATTAAAACACTATTTTCACACGATCATGACGAATGAACCTCTTTATGTTATTGATTGTGGTTTCTTATTGAACAAATTACGAAATGGGAGTAGAAAAATATATAAACAAAACCAATTACATTAACTTCTTATCTTTTAAAGGTGTACATAAATTTGTGTGTACTTAAATTTTGAGTGCAGAACTATTCGAACCACACTCTACATGAACGGACGTAAAACTGGAAATAAAACCGGTGCATTTGAATTATTTCGTAGCATGAGCTAAGTATTATTGCACAAGATTTGCATACTTTAAAAAGTTAAAAGTCAAGTGAAAAGTGAGCATGAAGCTTGTGACACTTAGGCCGAATTAGATTTGCACGAAGCTTCTTTAAAGTCAGACAGTCTTACCACAAATATGGTCTTGCTTACCTTACCTGTTGAAGGGTAATCCAGGGTTTAACCTAAAATCCTAATAATCAAAAACCGAATAACCCACTAAACTCTTTGACAAATGATGGGATAGCTGAGGTGTCATGCATACGCCTAACATATAGCGGGGATGATTTTTCAATCCACGCCCATTATCTAGAGATTACAAGGGTGGTCCAGACAGATTTGGGGATGTTTTTGCCCGTTCCGCGGGGGTTGAACGAGGGTCCAAGGGGGTGGTTTCAAACGACTAGTGTTTCAAAACTTGGCTTCGGTTTGAAGACCACCCTGAAATTGTAAATAAGATTAAGAATAGTTTATTTATAAATATATATGTTTATTGTATATTAACCAAAAGTGAAAAAAATATTCCCTCTATCAAATATCGGGATTCGTATTAAAAGGTCTATTTGTAAGTTTGAACAAAAAAATTCTCGTTTTTCTCATAACTTAGAAACTACCAACTTACAGATGTTTCAAGTTTTAGTTATTGTTGTCTAATTAGTGAATTAGATCAATATTTTAGCCAATTTATAAGTTCGTAAATAATACGACATTTAAGATATACCTGCGAACAAAAGTGGTCCAAAATTGTCAATTTTAACGGGCGCTTATATGTTATTGTTTCTAAGAAAATAATAATAAAAAGAAAAATGTATCAATACTCTACTTGATGAGTCTAAGGAAACAATAAGATCTCACACGATAGGATAGGTACAAGAAGTTTTTTACCGACCCTCTATTCTTTCAAAAATATAAAACTCGATATTTGGATTTGGTTCGAGGGAATACATACCTACTACATATGTGAAATTTAAAAGCCTGTATCTTGTCCCGTTTACGAGCTAGAAGCACGTGACAAACGGACAGACGATGGAGCGACAACTATAGGATTCCGTTTTCGGGGTAGAGATCCTAAAAAATAAACGTTTTTTTTTTAGTTTCGGTCATACAATAAGCATCGGTGGTCTCTAGAATCCGCGATGTGATTTATCGACGCAGTTGATGCCTGTTGGCGGCGAGCCGTTATTTTTTAAACCTCGTTTTATCTTAACCGTTTTTCGATCAGGGAGATTAACGTATGGCAAGATATAACGGGTCAAAACCTGCCATAAGTTAAGGAAAGCAAAAAAACTAACAACAAAAAAGTTAATATTAAAAGGAAAAATAATTATCCAGTAAGTGATAATAATTAATTAAAAATATTGAGATATCATTAAAAAAAATTCTTTTTAGCTATTTATATCTCCCATACAACAAAGTCGCTGCGACCTAGAGGTTAAGGTCGAAAAGAAATAAAAAGGGCCTTTAAAAAAAAACTTAATGAGACCCAATTATGCGAAGTATAATATTTCTGATTACTAAAGGTACTCGGGTTTTCGTTGCTTTTGGTCAAAATAATGAATAATAAATACCATACATACCAATTCCTTCATTTAATTGAGGGGATGAATTAATTGACTCGAGGAGATATACCATCTCGAAATGATCTACATACAAGAGATAGCGAAAGTCGAGGTATTAATAGAATTCAAATTCATTTTTTTTAAAAGTCTTTATTTAATCTTATAATTATGATTAATTACATAAATTGACACTGTCAACAATGTAAATAACATGAAGTCTTAAATATTTCACCGGCCTACATGCCATTAGGAAACTTATTAAAATGAATATTAATTATATTATAACATAAATTACAATAGATTCTTACTATTTATACTCGTATATACTCCTTCCTTTATGATTAAATTTTCCAAATTCCTTTTAGGTTAAGAATATAATTTGTAATTTGCTTGCACAGAAAGTGCGACGGAATCCCCACTTACAAGATACAGGTTTTCGACCTAGTTTGTAAGTCGGAGGTCCTTTTTTTGTGTGTAATAAGTAAATAAACTTTTTCATTTTCATTTTTTTCATATGTAAACTTTGAACAGTTACAAAACAGAACAGTTTAAAAAATATATATTTGGTTAATGTGGGTAAATAATGAATACAAAGATGCTATACGCAACAAAGCAATTAGCTGGATAGTACCTACATGCAACCCGACCAGTGCGCGGCCGCATCGAATTAAAATTAAAATTAATCTAAACATGTAATCTAAAAATGTCGATTGCAAAAATCAACCAAAACCATGTACGCCTTAGGGTCAAAAATTTACAATAAAATTCCCAATGATATAAAAAAATCAGACAGTGTAATTATTTTTGAAATTAAATAAAAAATGTGGTTGCTAGGCTGTGCATTTTTCAATATAAACGAATTGTATAATATTTGACATTAACACATTACATATGACATGTAAATTATTTTTATGAATAAATTATGATTATAATTAATACAAGTTTCATTCGTAAGATTCGAGACATCTAGAGAAATTGTAAATACATCAAGTAGGTTAGGAATGTAGGTAATTTCATATACCCACCTTTCTGCAGCTGGATAAAGACCTCATCCTTCATGCGTCACTTTAAATAGTCCTTATGTATTGACAATAGTAGTAGTAATAACAACATTTCAGATGTGTTACTGAAAGCAGTAATATTGTTGAAATATTTTTATAAAATATGGTTATAATTATTTATAACCAATCAATACAATTGTAAAAGTGTACCTATTGGGACGCGGACCTGAATAAAGAATTTATTTATTATTTATTTATTTATTATTATTATTATTACTGACAGGTTCAATAACCTTTAAGTAAAAACTAAAAAAATTATTACTATCACTGAAAACTTTAAAAATATATAATATTTGTGACTTCTGCGATAGTTGCTACGTCCCAATGAAGCTAGTTGCCCGACGCGTCTCTCAAAAGAAAACAAAAAACCGGCCAATTGCGAGTCGAGCCTCGCCTTGTAGGGATCCGTACTATTTATAAGAACTATTGGTAAGTATTGAGCGATAAAATCTTTTGCATTTTTTACTCACAATTTATTTAAACTATTACAGGTGTATCAAGTTATAGTATTTGGTTTTTAAATCGAGGATATGACCAGTATTGTAGCCAACAATTTTCAAGTTCCTAGATAATACCGTTCATGAGATAGACCTAGTAACAAAAGTGGTCTAAAATTAATAACTTTGACGGGGGCGTTTACGTCGTTATTTCTCCACGAATAAAAACATAAAAAAATATATTCGTATTCTACTTGACGAGTTCTCAACTCAACAACGAAACTCCATACAATTAGGCACAAAAATATTTTTATATTTTACAACTTTTGAAGGTCAAGATAATACATATTTTGTGTGAAGTTTAAATCTTATTCCATCTAGGTGTCAGAACCGCGTAACGGACTACGGACGGACGGAGTAGCGCCAGCGACTGCAATAGGATTATGTTTTCCCATTTTTTTTAAATTTTTTATTATTAAATAAGGAGAGCAGACGAGCAAACGGGCCACCTGATGGTAAGTGGTCACCATCGCCTATAGACATCTCACCTCACTTTATTAATATTAGAGGGTTATTGATGCGCTGCTAACCTTGAGGACTAAGATGGAATGCCTCATATGCCGGAAATTACGCTAACTCTCTTACCCTTCAAACCGAAACACAGAAATGCAAGCATTTCTGCTTCACGGCAGAAATAGATAAGAGGGTGGTACCACCCCAGGTGATCCTTCACTTTAGGATCTACCGATACCAAAAAATTTTTTTTTTAGATATTGTGTGCTGATCCCTAAAAACAACTGCATGCAATCAACCGTCCCCACTGCGATTAGCTCGCAACACCCGATGACACGTCCTGCTTTACGAGTATATTGTGCCTATGTGCATGTTCTGCCTAGCATTTGTTCTGTTCTTTGTGCAGCTTGTTATTTTAAATTGGACGCATAATCGAATAACGTAGGTATTCGACATGCAATAGGACAAGTATTTTGCTTTGTTTTGATAGATTTCAAAACAGCGACCTACCTTCATGAACTCATTGGCTCAAGAGATACTTTAAACATCAAAATATAACTAATAGCATCATATACATAGATAGTTAACTACTTATATCATTAAATTATAATTTTACAATTCCATCTTGAGTTAATATAGATAGATAGAAATATTTTATTGTACACAAATACAGGTACAAACTACTGGAATAATATTAATATTTGATGTAAGTATTAACAACAGCAAAACACATGTTTTGTAATATATTTTCACTTTACATACTGCAGTGAAAGCGAAGCGGAAGCGCACCGAACTCAACAAAAATGAAAAAATAATAATATATTTCTATAGTTTCGGTCCGCTTACATTTCACTTTGAACGCGATATTAGGAGACACTGATTGCTTCTTCATCTATATACTTAAGTATGACAGAGAATAAGCAAACCATTTCTTCGTGTTGCGAAGTGAAACATTTCTACAACAGGGTGAAATTCAAAAACAACTTTCGAGCTTTGGTAAGTTATCGGAAGCCTCTTTGTGAAATACTATCCGATATTTCCTGGAGTAACTGCGAGGGGCAAGTTTTCACAGCGCAAAGATATAAGTTGGCTCCAACGTGGAGTTTCACTACTTTATTTGTATGAAAAGGAGTAGAGGTAGAGGTACGTAATAATTTTTTGGAAGAGTACCTATAACGAGACGAAAGATTTTTTTAGAGCGTCAATATCATAAGGTTCACAAATAATGTGACTAGATTGGCAACCCAGCGGGCGTTTGCTCCAAATTTCGTAATACTTTAAGCAAACTTGTGCGCCGAAGTTACCAACTTGTCGAGCGAACAGGTGCTGCATCGAATACGTCCTGATATTCACGAGCGAGGTGCTGAGAGCATGCCTCTACGTACAAAAGAGTAGGAAAATGGAGCTGGCTTGAAACACGTAGGTACACTAGAAAATTTGGTAACAAATCTAGGAGTGGAGGATATCTCTTCGTTTTATATTATCAAAACGAGAATTAGAATCTGAAATTGAATTTTTGGGCCGATATCGATGATATCTTCATTCTGACAAAAAGAAATAGGATTGTTCCGATGGAACCGTCTGCCAATCTCAGAACCGTACCTTACTCGTAATGCAGACTCATTACATCATATAAAGACTACAAAATCTCAATCAAGTTAGGTAAATTACGATCAACAGAATGTGTCGATGACATCTATTTATCTATCTCAGCCACTTGTGGTCCGCCTTCAGACAAAGGCCTCCTCCAACTTCTTCCACTTCCGACAGTCGCAGGCGGTGCGCATCCAGTTTGTCGATGACATAGGTACGTAACTAATCAAATTAACTATAGTCTGACGCAGAAAATTCATATCGATTTCCTATAATTACTGGCGCACGAGCGTCGTATTGGGGTCAGAGCTAGTCAGAGCTATTTCGTTACATAGGTATTATTATCAGGGTGTATCACATTTGGTTCTGCTTGTTTCGTGATTTTTAAATTCAAAAAGCAGGTTCGCCGCTTACCACCTGATCGCCCGCGTCCAGAACCCACAATGCCGCTCCACCCACATCCTCACTTTCCTACTTCATATATTTAGACGAGGTCGGAGGGCGAGCGTACCTGGCGAGAATAACCCCAGCGGACCTTCGACCCTTGAGGATATTTTGTGCCAACCCCATTTTACACACTGGTCATCTCAGTGTGCAAGTTTCCTCACGATGTTTTCCTTCACCGTTAGAGCTGTCGGTAAATGTACGTAAGTCCGAGCTCTGGGCTGGCCGGAGCGTATGTGGATCAAAGACTTTGCTGTCATTCTTAGACGGGATGGGAGGCCCAGCGACGATCGCGATGCTGAAGGTTGAGGTACGTGTAGGGCGAAACTCGGAGTGTACCTTACTCTCTGATGGCGAAACTGGAACCTGAGCGTAAGGCGACGCCCGGAGCGTACCGCTGACCTGATTTCCGTCATCCCTACATCCAGTAATTATTGCGAGGATGGAGGCTGAGTTTCGCGTAAGGCGAAGACCGAGGCATCCTCATCATCATCACCATCATCAGCAGGCTTGGCTATTTTAGTCAGGGGCCGAAAAGGCTACTCCTATTTTTATAATCTAGATGGAGTTGAGAATAAGTTTGAACGTGATGAGATCGCGTATTTGCCGCCCTCTGAACTTGCTGCCTGCGGTGATGCCTTGCACGCCCGTTTATTTGTTTATTTATATAGTACATAACAACACTAACTACTTTTTGCCAAACGTGTGTTACATGTCAAATTCGATTATACACAACATTATTATTATTTTAACAATATTGGACAGGATTGATTATACAATATTTGTTTGTTTGTGGGGGCCTGTAAAAAGTGGTTATTTTGACGAAATCTTCGGGACAATGGTTTACTCCACTTACCATTTCAATATATGCCACATTTCTTTCCAGACGGACTAAAATTTCATCCGGTCTTTTAGGGATGAAATCTACGTTAGTAACTTGAGAGCAGTTTTAAACCGCCATATCCTACAGTTCCTAACTCCGCGGAGGCTCAGGGCGAATGCGGGTGCGCGGCTGAGCAGTGCAGCTCCAACGAGATAACGAAGCCGGCGCTACGTGCTCTCCCCTCTGTCTATCAAACTTTGGATTGATTATTTGACAAATAGTTTTAACGTACCACGTTTTCAAAGTCTATGTTTGTATGGATGATTTGAGCATAAATGTTTTCAATTTCATTATAATATAGAAAACGTGACTATGATTGCCCACGCGAAAAAAAGGACCTTTAGGACCAGAATGTCTAAAACGCAAAACGTCTATAGAAATGTCTATCAGGTACATTGTCTATTTAGCAAAACGTCTAAACATAACTCTTATTTAGGTAGTATTTGTCTGAACTATTTTAATAAATCTCATCTCGTGTAAGTATTGATTTCCTGCATCTGAACGGGCAAAAGATGTAAATTAAATTCTGAACGGAATAATGTACGAGATAATTAGTATTAAGTAGTCAGCTTCGAGCTATAGGTATAACGTTTTGTCAAACTCTAATCTAAAATGGAAAATAAGAAATAGATTGTATTTATAGATTTTGTAGATTGCTGGTCAGTAACGACAAACTTTTAAGTACTTCGGAGTCAAACTCAAACCCAAAGTAATAGGGATATTCAGCTAAATACCCAGTAAATCATACCCTGACTGACACATCTTTACGCTATATTCCTTGCGATTAGGGTTGTCACCTTTTTATAAGACATAGTAGTTTGAAACAAGGTGATCGTCTCATTGCCGGCTACTTTTTGGGATTCCGAACGCCGGCTGATCGTTCCTTTCGATTTAGTCCCTTCGTCTGAAATTAACGTGAGAAAGAGCAGTTCTCAAAATACCCACCTCGTATAATCTAATCTAGTTACTTTATTACTTTAAAGAAATAAAGAATTTATTTCCTAAAGCGCACACATACAAATGATTATGTACAGAAGATAAAAATAATATTAAACAAATATAAGATATAAATAAATAAACAAAAGTAATTAAGTTTGATGAAGGTGGTGTGCAGCACCGGGAAACGGGGATAATATAGCTATATAGTAGCTCAATATATTGAAATTGGCCTCTTTAGTTCACTAAGAAGAAATTCCATGTCTGCACGATTTAAAAATAGCAAAATGAAAAACCTTAATAGCTTGTCTGGCTTGAGAGAATACCGAAGCTTATTTTGAAAGAACAAAGCTGATTAAATTGCTGTTGAGATCGTGGGGATGCTTCATTGCACTTGCCTGCGGTAGGAGCGGCCTTAGCATGGGGGTAACAAGCTGCTGACGGAATTGAGACAGTGTGAAGTGCAATACATTGGCTCCGAATCGGAGTGACCTCTAAAGCTATACCTAAATGAAACTGTCACGCTCATTTATACTAGATTGTGAACGAGTGAGCGGGACGTTTCGTTTAGCGATTATCGCTTTTGTCGGCCATCCTGGAATCGGTGTCAATGTAGGGAACGGGGTACGGACTGTTTTTGACTGGTCCTTTGGATATGTCTTCCCGTTTGACCTTCACTACTCGCAAAAAAGCTGTACAAACGTACGTACTTGGCCCATTCGCGGTGGACGAGATTGTTTGCTTCATCGTATAGTATAATACACATACGTAGATACTATTAGGGTGTTATTACACCTGCACGATCGACATAGATCGGTGGTATTGATCAACATCGATTATAGACCGTTCAACGTCGATCATTGTGTGCTATTACTCAAAACTGATCTGCCATCTATTGAGCATTGATCGATGAAAATATTCGGCTTTGGTTGATTGATCACAACAACTAGTACAAGGTTGACCGACGTATTTTACAACCTGCAATCATTGATCATCCTGAGCTACATTGATCGTGCAGGGGTAATAACACCCTTACCCATAGAGAGTTGTGTTGGCGCAGCATTTTATAATTCGACGTTGAACGTGGTTGCAGAGTTAAAAATGCGATGTTCATTTTTATGAACGACGAGGTTTCCATTTCCTGTTATGGAATATGTACTATCATGTACAATGAATTTATGCAACCAACCAATGAGCTAACGTAAAATCAAACTGTAAGCTTTTTGGAATAGTGGATAATATTATGAAATAAGTAGGTAAGTAAGTACATACTTATTTATTTTCGATATTTTCAATTTCTGTGATAAAAAGACTTTTGTCTATTGAATAAGTAATGTGTGTGTAACATTATATATTATTATCCTTAAATAAAGTACAAGTGTGTTTTTGGAAGGTGAGTTTTAAATTTTTTAACGGATGTGGATAGGAGTTCAATTGGCCCAGCGACAGCTTTCTATGACTTTCAACTTACAATAAAATTCGTTTATTTGGAGAATAATTAAAAGATTGAGGAGGTAGATAATAGGTACATATTTACAGTTCGTTTTGTAGGTGCACGAGACCGGTTCGAATCCACCTCAGTACTATTCTTAGCACAGGTATAATAATCTAGTTATAGTGGTTAAAGAAAAATATTGGAAATGTGTAAAACATTACCCAATGTTTTTACTAAGACTATAATTTTATCTTGTTGGACTTGATTCACTTTGTCATTGAGATGCTTTGTATCTCCAGAATAATTCGATAGGTATAATGTACTTATTGTTAGTTGTTTCGCTGAAACGAAAGCTTTTTGCAGCAATAAACGAGCGTTTCTCTCAGAAATCCAATTTGACTCGTCTCTACAGGTGTTTTTATAGACATTTCTCCTTGTTATTCTATTTCAAATGCTAATCAGTTTTTCTATTGTTTTAGTACTGCGTATATTCTAGCCACGTAAGACGAGATAAGTGGCAATGTGAAAACATGGTTATTTCATTACGTATTTTACTCGCGTGTTTCCCGAATAATTCAATAAAAATATTTGGTATACTTTGCCTAATTCATTCGTGGATTCATGATAACGATAACTGTACATTAAATAATACATAAGTTTTTTTTTTTTTTTTAATCACTTGGAGGTACGTTTGAAACTTACATATTTGAGCCGTTTGGGGTTGAAACATTGGGACCCTGGGGCCCGGGAGCACACCGCGTCTTCAAGGACCTCGCAAAGCGCCTGGTCGACGCGTCAAAAGACCCAAGATCTGGCTCCTATTTGGCCCAGCGGATTAGCTTAGCTATCCAACGGGGCAACGCAGCCAGTCTCTTGGGTACACTGCCGGACTTAACCCAAATTTTTTATCTTTAGTTTTCTTAGCCTTAGTTTAGTTTTAGCTTTAGTATTATTTTAGTATTATATTATATTATATTTTCTGTTTAATTTATAATTAAAATACATAAGTAGTATTAACAAAGAAAAAATATAATTTATTATTTGCTTGCTTGCTTATCGACAATCGACTTATCGACTCTGACAAATAGGTTGGCCACTAACCATAGTTAGTGGCCAACCTATTTGTCAGAGTTGTTCAGGCCGCCCGAAGGCTCTGACATGACTTAACGACTGCTGTCGAACGACATCAACCGGGACCGACTGCTTAACGTGCTATCCGAGGCACGGAGGAGCTCAGATGAAATATGCCACAAGCGGTCACCCGTCCTGGTACCGACCGCGCCAACGTTGCTTAACCTGCACGATCACTTTCGGACCGTGCTCGCAACTAGGCTACGAGCTCCTCAATTTAGACTTAGAGAATAGTTATATTGTCTAGTTTCCCTTTGAGCCAGGACGGATATGTTCACTTCAATCAACATTGTATAGCATCTATCATTATAATATTCTTGGATAAAAGAAAAAGTAGTCTCCCGCCCCAAGAGACGGCCGTTCGTTCCCTGAATGATTATATTAGTGTCTATCAAATAATATATCTAACTAAATCAAAATCTAGACTCAAAATTTTATTTAAGTTTATTAAGTATAAAGTTAGCCCAGCGGATTAGCTTAGCTATCCAACGGGGCAACGCAGCCAGTCTCTTGGGTACACTGCCGGATGTGGGGGACTTAACCCAAATTTTTTATCTGTAGTTTTCTTAGCCTTACTTTAGTTTTTTTAGCTTTAGTATTATTTTAGTATTATATTATATTATATTTTCTGTTTAATTTATAATTAAAATATATAGTTCAGGAATAAAAAAAAAATTTACGAATTAATAAATAATTTGAATTTGAAAATTAGACCCAGTATAAAGTTACTTAAGTAAATTATTTCGATTTTAGATTTTCGCTCAAAGAAACCTTTAATTAATATTTTACTTATCTACTAAATTCAATTGCAGAGGTTTTATTTGTTAGTAAAATTCTAATTCAGGATAAAAGAAATAGATAGAAATAGATACGCTACTTGTATATTAGAAATAGCGTAGGAATATGAGACCTTACGTTTTAAATTAAATTTCATCACAAGTCCGTGATAAATCTTCATAAAATGTCGTATGTCATCATGTTGTTCGTTGGGTGAAAGCAATCATTAATCATTTTTTCATTGTCATACATTTTCCGGTTACAACAGACATACGTTTCATCAATTCGTCGGAAAAATATGTATGGGATACTTTTGGTATAGAGGTGCTTGTCTATGATATAGTTGGTATTAGTTTTAGAATGGAATCTTGTGAATGGCTAGTATAGCATCGAATACACGTCGTGATAATTAGGGAAAATTGAGAGTCGGTGGCGTAGTTGCTAGGACACCAGATTCCCATACTGGAGGTTTTAACTGGATTCCAGGGTCATCATGTGACAATGAGACTTACCAACTGCTCTAATGGTGACGGAAAACATCGTGAGGAAACATGCACACTGGAGAAAACCAGTGTGTGAAATAAGCAAGGCAATGACAAACCATTTTTTCAGTGCATAAGAAGAACACGTTATGCACTTGGAAAGGAATGAAGGAGACTTAAGTTAACCAATAAATTGGGCTAGGTTATATTATGAGTATCGATGGCGTAGTGTTTAAGACGCCCGGATTACCACCCTGGGAGGTCCGGGTTCGAAACAATGTAATGTAATGTACTCGTACCAATAAGTTTTCCGTTTATTCGAAAGATTTATGTACATTTACCGAGTGCTCTAACAGTAAAGGAAAACATCGTAAGGAAACCACCCCAATAAAGCTGTCAAGAAAGACGTTCTATGTGATTATTTCCATAGAAAGACCACGACGCTCATCAATGAGGAATACGGCTAAGAATATATTATGCAGAGTGACCAAACTAACGTAAGCTCCCTTGTCTAAATCGAGCTCTGCACTAATAAAGCCGGCAGGAGGCCAAATTTACCCCACCACCCTCATCCAGATAACAATAGCCTATCACATAAAACCACATGGAGCATTCAACTAAGGCAGTCTATTATTCACAGCCAAGCAATCTTTTAACGTGAATTGGTGGCGATAATCTACTCTAAGTAACAATAAAGTATTTATACGAATTTTCAGAAATATATACAAGGAGATATACTTATAGCATTCTCGAAAATTACGACTTCTTGTTTCAATTATATACTCACCCCACAAAATATGGTTTCAGACTACATTTTTGTAGATAAAGTATAAAATAAGCTTATCCAACTATACCTATACTAACACGCTGTAGCGTAAAAGTTACCATTATTTTGGTACAAAATAGATGCAGACTAAGCCCGCTTGCGCAGGCCATAGATCATAGGATTAATGTTCGCACGCCGATCTCTAACTAACGTGGTTTGTTCCGACTACAAATACGTACTGCACGCCAGCTAATCCTTATCTATGGCTTATCTTAGTTAAACAGTGCAGTGACACTGTACTTTGAGTTATGTGCGAGAAATAAAATTTAATTTGCACCTTCAGAAGACAGGGGTAGGAGAAACACTTAATCTTACTTACGTTAATCTGAGGTTAAGTTTTGTAGATCTTGCACTAGCCTTGCACATAGTATTTTTTAAGAAAAAAAGGTCCTAAATGTTTATCTCTTTTTTTACATCGATTTGAATATAGAGACGTTATGGGACATAATGCAGCCTTAATTTGAAGAGGGATTAATGCAATTGTCTCATTCAGATACAGTTCTTTCTCTGTGTACTATGGATTTATCGTTCGTTAATTTAAATTTTCGGAAGGCATACTTTATACCCTGCAGCAGTAGGAAGAGATTCGTTGTAGAGAGAAGTTACGAACTTAAACAGAAGTAACTTTCATACATCGATTTGAAATTTGGTTGTACACAAACTTTGCGTCGAAAATTTTAATGTAAGCTGATGTAATGAGTTTCCTTCAAACTTTGATTTGTAAACACTCAAAGGTAACTGAACTGATGAACTTCGAACATCGTTCATGCATAAGCATACTCATACATACTTACAAAAACCATGATTGCTGTAGAAGATTCTTCGAATTATAATATAACTAAGTAGAAACTTAAACTTAAGTAGACGCTTAAGCTGAAAGCGTCAGTCAATCATAGCCCGTAACTATGGGTTTATTGCTTGCCATAAACTTGGCTAAGCGCTCATTCTCATAGGTATTTACTTATGAATACGAACGACGGCGACTCAATGGGTTGACGTGCTTAGAAGGCAGTAAAATCATTTATTTCTCTAAGGCTGCGATCAGAGGGAAGGCTGAGGTATAGACTAATTAGTTGTGAGTTATGCTGAGGTCTCCTACATAAAATTTACGCTGAAGCTTGTATATATATATATATATATTTGATGCAATTAAGACATTTTATTGTAATGCTATAGATGCAAATGCGTAAAACGATGCTGATTGAATTCTTCTTCTATTAAGGGACAGGCTCCTGCCACTGTAGCAGTCTCCATCCGATTCTGTCCCCCGCCTTCTCCTTAAACTCCTGGTGCGACGAACTACCGCTCCAATCATTTAACTGCTCCATATATCCAATCCTGGGATGACCTCTCTGTCGTTTTCTTTCAATTTTACTTTCTATTATGGATTTAATTAAATCATTATGTCTAACTATGTGGCCGAGATAAGTAGCTCTACGGTTTCCTATAGTGTGTGTTTCGCATTCGTCTTTGCACCAATTTAGAAAGTTTATCAAAATTAAACTTTCGCGCTCCAAAACAGATAGCTCTGAAGAATTCTCAGCGCGCCAACTAGCAGCGCACCTAGTGGAAAAAATCCGCAACTTAATAAAAGATCGAAAAAAGTGCATGGCGCCGTCGGCCCGCCGCTCCGATTAAATTATTTATTAAAACCCCAAAATCTCGTGCCACACGTAATTTTTTTTTCCAAAATCAACAAAAAACACTCCAGCGCCGATCTGGACAAGATTCACAAAGAAACCAGCTCTTGGAAGACCATCAGAGGGCCCTCAAGGATTCTTGGCTGCGGTTGCGCTGGTGAGTCTAAAAGTTCACTGCTGTCTGATCGATCGACTCTATTTCATAACAGTGTGCATTATTCTCCTTTTTTCCTTCACCATATGCAACACTGATTAAATTACGTGGATATAATAAACAAAGTCGGTTCTACCGTAAACAGTAATACCTACTTAATAAAATCAAATTATACCTATAAGACTAGACAAAGCTTTAATTATTCAGTGTGACTCTGATATTCTTTCGTATATGTTTTCGGGAGTCGAGGTTACACAGCTACTTATATCCTACGTAGTAATCTTTTGCTATAGACATAGACCTTTTCAAGACGTTCGTTCAACTCGATCTATTGTTCTGTTATACATATTCACTGCCAGCCTTAACATCAGTCTATCTGACAGCACTTTTGTCGTGTTTCTGTACACCTACAAACATACACAGAGTCTGTATTATTCAGCCGACACTTGACGGGTCTCGTTGAGTAATAAAAACAGCGAAAATTGTTTTTTTTTCACTTTACGACCGCAGTTTCGAATTTAATTAGAAGACTGACGATGCAAGAGGAAAACCAAACATGTGTATGTAGTTCAGATCCACAAATAAAGACGAAATTATTAGGTATGTGTACTCAACATTCAATAATATTGTTCTTTAAAATCTAGCAAAGTGACTTTTTAATTTCGGTAATAGCTTTTTAATTCAACCTATGTTCCCAAAATGTTTAAAAATGTTGTATCACCAAAACTGAAATATATAAAAACTGGATAACAGGAACAGAGAAATGAATTGCGTTTTGTTAATATAAATTACCCAGACGGTCTCAAAATGCCCGAATAGGTGTGACTGGGCATTACGATAATGCCCCGATCAACTGGCGCGATGGGCTGGGCAAATGACGCGTTTCCCGAACGGGGGCAAAGCAGGGGAAAATTGCTGAAGCTATGCAGTTACGCTATGCATCATTAGCTTCGTACTGAGACAAGGATTTACTGGCGCATATTGCATCATCTACTTAGGATTTTCTTTCAAATTTATTCATAACTTATTTTTTATCTAAAAGACATAGAAAGTTGATGCTAAAGTTATATCATTATGTTATTGTGTTAATTCATGCCAGATTTCATAGACAGATCCATCTTCATTAGTTCGTTTTTATACGTTATGTCTTCAAAAATATTAATTGGTTACTTATACCATGAAAGAAGGGACAAAATAATATAATATTAATAAAATCGCTGTCATAAAGCAATATGTTACACCTTTTATCTTGCACAGAAGCTAGACACGACCGATACCGATCGAATTTCACAAATTATTTCAAGAAACAACAAAGGGTTATATTTTTCTAAATGGGTCCAGCAGTAAAGTAGGACAAGACACAGTGAGGCGTATTACGACGTCGTAAAGACGTGTAAGTGACAGCCCAGAATGACAGTGTGGGATGCGAAAGCTGACTTTTACTTGTTGTGCCCTTGTCAAGTCCTTTTTTCGCTCGTTTCGTGGGTCAATGGCAAATGAGATTTATTGTTGGAAGTAATTTTGAATTCGATTGAGGTCACTTTCGCAGTTGAAGGTGCGGAAGATTACAATTTTAGTAGAAAATAGAAGATCTTTCGCCTAGTCAGGTCGCAGACGCCAGGGGTCAGCTGCCCGACGACAGCGTGTTTTCGGAACTTTTAAATAATGAGTCTGCCAAAAATATCGTTAGCGCGTTCTAGGTTTATATGAAGATTATGTATATATGAGACTGTAGAGAGTCTTTGGCGACATCTGTCGGCGAGTAGAGCATACCATTGGTTACTTGGTTGTGATTTCATCTTATAGTTGAGTAGCTGTCGCTACAACTAGGTGAGATTGAGGTAAAAAACGGGATTATAAGTACAACTGAACAATTATTTCGCATCAATAATGTTGTCTACTATTTACTTTATTATATAAATGTGTTTTTTTACTATTATACCTATAATTCTTATTTATAAAATAAAATATAAAATGATGCCTCCATACAGCTGAATTTGAAATAATTTAAATTCCAACGTGGTTGTGAATATTTTGATCAATTTCGTAGAACAAATTAATCATGTCTAGCTTCGTATCTTAGTCTCCAAATACGTACCAATATGTTCTCATAACTCTGTTTTTTGAAACAAGTAATATATCTGTTAAAATATTTTGCAACAACGGGTACGAGGGACGAGTACCTCGTACCTATTTCGCATTTTTAATATTTGAATCACATTTCAAAAACAATCGAAATTAAATTAACTGTGTAACTTAAGTACAAATAATACTTTAATCTAGATAATAAAAACGCCCATCTAACCTTTCGCCTCAAACCATTGAATTTAATAAGCCATTTGTTTGATAGAACGACATACCAATGAAAATTGCACAGCATTTCTAGCATTTAGACTATTTGTATTCGACTCCCCCGGGTTGTGCTAATTCGCTCCCCGATTCGTTCTTGCATCCCTGACTCGAGACGACTAACAGGTATTCCGTGTAACAATGGAATTGGTCTTCGGAAGTTTATAATTGATATCAGTCTCTCTACAGTCAATACTATGCTGCAAGTTGGTCGATAAGGCCAGTGCGGGTAGTAGAGACCGATATTTACTTATATATACATTGTAACTACACTGTTGTTAAGTGATTATAATTTGAATATTGTTTGGCTTAATAAATATTTTTGTATTTGTATTACTATAACTAGGTAAAAATTATATTATATAATATCAGTCAAACAGCCCCCCGCGAAGTGCCCCCTGGCCGAAAGTACCCAGGATAGTCGCGGCGTTCCCTCGCTGAATGGCGAGGGAAATGCGCTGTACTAAAAAGTGGCCGGCTCGCGGATCACCTCCTCTCTCCTTAATTCGTCTCCCCACCGCGCGAATCAGATCCTTGACCTCGGAGCCCCATGGTCCCGCGGTTTCAACTGCCAAAGGCACGAAGTCGTACATCGATTCCAGGTTGGAGTACTATAGGTGTTTCCTCTGGGCCGCGGCCTCGGCAGCTGCACCTGCAGTTTGCCGAGTGCTGGCGAGATGGCAGGGCGCGAAAGTGCTAACGCACGTCGCGTCCCAGAGGAGACAGCGCCCTCTCGCCCATGGAATCAATATTTCAATCAATCAATCAATAATTTGTATTTGTATTTAATTGTATACTATAGGTAAATATTGACGTATTGAAGAGATTGTTGTTGATTCCATAACAATGGTATAATAGTTAGTTCTATAATTATTTCACTATACTCGTAATGTAAGACGCAAAGACGAGGCAAGGACGCGACCCTCGCCGTTTTGAACTGTTTTAAACTATATGCTAACGCCTATAAAGATTACTATTGATTGGTGAAAAACATTTAGCAGCGACGCGGAAAGATCACTGTAAAGCTTTTGCCTGATAAGATAATCAAAAGTTTGTCGCGTGGTTTTTCCGCGCTTAGTGTGCGATCGCCCTCTATTGGTGTGGCCTGCGGCTAAGGGTTAGCGAAGGTCTAGTGGAGTAGAGAAAGCTATAGTTTTACTGAGTGGTGTCTAGAAATTGTCTAGAAATGAAATGAGCAAAATATCTAGTATGAGTAATTAATATAAGTATATGAGATAATTTTCGATCAGCTACGCATGCACAGAAAGATGCTCTTTAGTGTAGTGTAGGTGTGTTGAAAAATCCGATAGATGAATATTGATCGATCCGATCGTATTTACGATAGAAATTACGTTAGATATGTAATAACACTGCTGCATTATGCATTTCGCTAGCTATGCCTGACGTTTGCCGTAGTATCTCACGCGCTACGGCAATCATCAGGCGTAGCAGCTCTACAGAATGCCTTAGGCGTGTTGTTCGTTCGGCGGAAATCAGTTTCTAAGTTGGGTTTACGTTATTGGTAGAATATAAATCTTTTGGTTAGTATGGTAATTAATATTTCTATTTTCATCCTTATTCTAATCCACTCATACAAATACAAATATACTTACTTACTCATGTACATAGGCTTAACGCCTTTAGCACACTGCCACTGCAGCGATTTTGAAACGGAAGCGGACTAAAACCATAGAAATCTAGAAAACCGAAGGATATATTTCTATGGGTTCGATTCTGCAGTGTACTAAAAGCGTCAAGCTCCATAATCTTAAGCTCTCTGTTCATATCCAGTCAGTGCGCAGATCAACGCTAAATCTCGTACGGTGGCGTCTCCCTCACTAGTTAATCGTGGGAATTAATTACCTGTTTTGTTCATTAAAAATTGAAAGTTTAAGGCTGTACCAGTCCTAGGTACGGTAACAAAATAAGTGTAAACTTAATTTTCAATTTAAACCTGCGCTAGCACTTGATCGTATTCAAGACGAGTTTCCACCCTTTCTCAATTCTTTCACGTCGAGTAGGTACCTATTCAGTAGGGTTATGCTTACAATTAGTTTTATGGTGTAGCTTAGTTTAAAAATAATGAAGGGAAATCGGTAAGGATGTGGACGACAAGGCCAACTCTTTTATCCTTTCTGAGTGTTTTGGACAGTTCTAATAAAAACCTAATATTATAGGTGTTATTGTAGAAAATCACTGTTTTTTAAATACGTCTCTGAGTTTTCTATAGCTTATGACTTTACGAATTTGAAGGTTTAGTCTAAACCTATTCTTAATTATGTAACATAGTTACAAACGGGTTTGGATATACTGTAAGTTGGAAATACTACCTTGTGGAAATATTATTATCATGCATGACACTATATTTATGATACTGTATACTGTGTTGTTAATATATAATAAATATTGATATACCTATAATAATTTAGAGAAATAATGGAAAAATGACATGTTAATTTTATTTTAATTTATCAATGATTGTGTATGAGTGGTAGAATTAAAGGCTGTTTTTATTTTATTTATACTGTGTGTCTACACAAAGAAGCACATGCGGGCATAGTTTGCAACCCTAATCCAGATACCTACTCACTTTCCTACCATTGAATTAACAGTCACATTGCTCTAGAGGCGTTTATACAAAATCTTTTAAATAAAGTCGGTACGTGATCCCCGGGCATCGAGGGGGCTGCCAAATGGTGTTACAACAGATTTTTGTAATGTTCTGTATTGGTAAGCGAGGTCTGGACCTATGCCAATTCGGGCATCGATTTACAAGTTCACTTTATGTTTTCCTGGTACTTTCCGGGTAGACGAAAACTAGACGTTCTTGTTCACATGCCCTAAATAAATCTGGAAATTTGTTTTGATTCTTATTACCAAATGAAATAAAAAATGTCTTAGGTACAACAAATAATGTGAAAGAATAACTATATTTACTAAACACCAATTAGTGTAGTGCACGCAAGAAATATATCCACATGAAAATACAGTGTTAAATTGAGGTGTAAAAAGGCGGCCTAATCGCTCAAAGCAATCTTTCCAAGCAACCTTGTCAAGTGAAATTAATAATGTACTTTTGTAACGTATTTTCAAATTACAAACTATTGTAAAATAATTTATTTGGGTTTGCCTAGCTTGGCTAATAAAGAAAAATTATAAAAGCTATTATAGAAAAATTATAATAGCTAAGTACTCGTATTTGTAGAATTAATAATTTGGCACCACAAGTTGTGTTCCTGTTCAGAAAAAATATTATTGAATACGATTTTTATGTGTTTTTATACATAATTGTGAATTTATTCTGTTTCCTAACTTCTATATATATTTTATATTATAGGTCAATTTAATCTGATATACTTTAAAAATCCGACAAAGGTAAATTATAAAAGGATTTTATGTAACTTCACAGGCCCATCGCACATTAAGCACCTCTTAATTTCTAAGTAATGGTAATAAAATAAAAATAACGAACAAAAATAAAAGCATCTTTATTTCGTAAACTCAAGAACTTTGGAACAAGAAACGTAAAATTAATATAAAAATGTAAAGGTTTCCTCTCAGTTTATTGTGAAACTGGAAAGAAGTCAAATTAAGTAGGCGTGTTGATGTCATGAGTTTGAAAACAATTTCGGCAGAGAGAATTTTGTGAAGCCGAGGTTTTCCTTAATATAGGTATAGGTAGGTATTTACTAGCTGCCTTCTCTGTGGCGTTGTTTATTTTCAATTAACGTTGAAATTGTCATAAAGTAATAATGTTGATAAACAGGAATTTCATCAACAAATCAACAGAACTCTTAAAAGTATGGCTTATGGTTTTTATTGCCTGTAGCTATATTATTCTTCAACAAATTTTAAATCTGTTTTCACATTTGACCATCAATTTATGACTATTTCTTAATTTTTAAGAAATGTATTTAATATTTGATACTTGGAAACTACCATATTACAAATTAACGATTTTAGGATTTTTTCCGTTAGTTGTGCTGTGAGACCTTGCATCGTGCTAAATCGTTCGTGCGTCTTTTAAAAAGAAGTACAAAATGATACTCTTCCAAAAACAAAAAGATAATAATATTATTTACAAAAATAAAATAAAAACGAAGACTAAAAAAAACGGCCCTATGAAAAATAAAGATACTCATAATTGGGTTAACCCACATACACATCCACCTCACACAACATAACACTCACACTCACACGCATCTTTCCCACATGCACACTCCCTTTTATACATCTCACACATACTAGATATTAATTTAATATACTCTAAAGATAATATAATCTAAAGATCTTTATTTTATGCTCAGTGCCCTATGTAATTAAAGCATTAGAGATGGTGAGTGCTGAAAACCAGTGCTGGCATGGGTCTTCGTACTCCGGAGTCCATGCCGGCAACAACTGAGCAATTCTCCAATTGCCGCCACCGATTCACATAGCAGATATATATAGTAGTAGTGCATAAGTTAATGTATAATCAGTTATAGTTATTATTATAGTTAAAATAGGAGTAACATATTTAAGTTGCTTTTTCTTCTTCTATATATTACTTATTTGTTTTACTACTGATTTATTTGTACCTTACGGTGGGCAATTAAAAAAAAATATCATGATTCTAGTTCAATGGGAAGTACCCTATAGGTTTTGTTGAGTGAGTCTGTGAGTATCAAAATATATGACATATATGGCCATATCTTTTGATTGCATTTAGTTAGAAGCTTGAATATTTTACAGAACTAAGGGACCATAGACCTTAGTATTTGATATAAATTTCACCTTGATACCTCTACTTGTTCCTGAGAAAAAGCGTCCTGAATGACGGACAGACAGACAACAAAGTTATACTATAAGGGTTCCGTTTTTTTCTTTTGAGGTACGGATAACGCAACCCTAAAACAGCATAAAATACAGACCCAACTTTTTTCAGTGACAAATTATTCCATGAAAGGCTAATGTACAAACAAAAGCGAGGCCTAGTACTAGAGGTTATCTTGAAAAGATCGCCGACAGTAAAATATCAGCATCATTAATTGAATCGCAATATTGCTTTAACAAAACAAAGGCCGCTGTGGATGACAAATTTGTTTCGTCCTCGAGGCGTCAGTTGCTTCAATAACACGGATATAGGTAGGCGATAACAATTATACGGACTAGGTATGGCTTTGGAGATTTTGTGCTTCGGATTGTTTGATAACAATGTAACCGGGAATTAGTTGCTCTACTAAATTACAAAGAAATTAATCTAAAAATTTACTTGATAATTTGTTTTTATTACAACATTTATTTAATCTGTGATAATAGTAAACAATTACCAGTTAATCGAATTTTTGACACATTATACAATCAAATTACATTGAACAGCTTAAGCCACGAAATTGGTTGCATTATGCGGGGTCCTTCTTGTAGCAATTAAGTAAGTATATTGTACGTCGTAGGCATATTGTACGCAGTTTCTATAGCACATTTTTTAATTATTGCTTGTATTAAAATCTGTGCAATAAACTCCTGATTACCTTAAAGTGAATAGATATTTCATTTGCACAGCAAACCACAAATCTTTGTCAAAGAGAATGTCATGTGTCCAAAACTCCGGCGATAAGTACAATGTATTTAGATATATAGGATTCAATAGAACTTGTTCATAATGTAAACAAACATAACCTTGATTGTCACATTAGATGACGAACCGTAGTTTAATTTACGTGGAATTCACTTTTTTCGTATCTTAATAAATACTAGAATAATATTATACGATGAAATATTAATAAAACATGGATAATTCATCAAACCATCGACATCGCCAATATGGTGGTTTTTTACTTAATGAACAAGTTCTATTGAATCCGAGTTTAGTGTCTTCATCATGAGCGTAGAGTAGAGTAGACTCAGACTCAGAGTATGACTTTTCCAGTCTCCTATTTATAGAGCTATGGATATCCGAAATTTGACGGGAATCCACCTCCGCACCCCGCTGGATCGCGATACCAAATAACAAATTGAATCCTGCAGGAATCCCCGGCTTAAGACAATTTTGCATTTTTCTTGATTTGCCCGACGTTTTTCTGCTTACTGATAAAGATGAAACGTAAACATTTTGTAATGAAAAGATGGAAAGAAAAATGTTTTATTTAAGCAGCAGCGAAACAAAAAAATTTGATCTACAGATTTTAATGAAACCCTGGCACAACAGCTGTGATTTTTGAATTTTGACATGCGCAAAAAGAGTCATGTGGTTATTTTTGTGGACACCTTTCTTATGATACGATCGATACCTTTTCAATTTCAATTCAATCACATAGAAATTTCTTTGTGAGAAATCCCATAATCATAAGACGGAAATAATATAGCTTTAAAAAGAGCTTACGAATTATTAAACTATGTATTTTAAACTATTATTCAAAGGCCGAACTAAAGCTAGTTAGTAAATTTAGGCGATAGGAAAAATGGTGTGTATAAGTGTTACATAGTTATTGGGAAAATTCAATTCTTCCTTCCTTCCTTAGCATAAGAACATCATCCAACTGAAACGCGAACGCGAGATGTTGCACGTATAACACGCGGAAACTGAGATCTCGCCTCGCGAGGAATTTATGCAAATGAGTTTCACGTCACTTGATGGAATGCATTATTCTGCTACCGCATAAAGGGTTTTACATGGGATAAATATATTAACATACTTGTATATTACAGAGTGACATTACACATGCAAATATGGTTCAATTAGCTTCTACTTGGAGTTCAGTTTGGTGCAAAGATAATGTAGTATCAACTCGGCCTGACGATAAAAGAGAAAAATAATATGCCTTGCCTTATCAAATCCCTTGCGGGAATGGATAACGCTGTGGCCTAAAAGGACTGTGAGTAATATCCTTAGTGATGATTATAAAATGGAAAAGAAGCGCCTTAATTTTGGGTATAAATAAGCACTATTTCTTGACTAGAAGGCAGGTCATGAAATCCATTGCACTGTAAGAACAATGGTCGTTGTTTTTCTTAGGGACCTATTTTTCCCCTCAGTATAGTAAAGTTACAATAATTTTACAAAAATAATAATTAATCCTTTTATTTCCCGACTAGAAATACCAACGAGATGAATATTGGAGTTAACCATAAATTATTTGGTCGTTTAACATTGCGGCAGAAACGCGAAATGTGTTGCTCGCGCAATAAATCCGCCTGTGCTGCTCAAAATTTTAATAGCTTGCACCTGTCAAAGTGTGCAGGTTCACAAAGCATCGTATAAACGCCGTATAACATTATTTTTGACACAGAGTATGGTAAAAACATCGTTAAACTAGTATTTCATATCGAATAAAACGATTTTAGTGTACGAGTATTAATGTTCTATTGCATATTATTTTGACCCTACATGGGCTCTACTCATCATCTTAATATGCCTAGGTTTGTTTTTAACTAGAGTTTAGGATTCTTTTTTTCTTAAGCTTGTGTCCCACTGATGAGAACCTCCTTTGCTCTTTTCCACCGCTCCCTATCCACAGCTTCAATCACTTTCTGTAAAAAACGTTCAATTTTGTCTCTCCAACTATTCCTTAATATTCGTTAATAAACTTGATTTTACTCATAAAATGGATAATGGATTAAAATATAAGTAACTAGGTACATAGTTATGATTGTATTCCAAAATAATTACACAAATATATCTTAGTTACCGAACGCCGAACGTTATTACAGCACTTCTCTATGGTAACACATGTACGGGGCATAAATTTGGTACTGCGCGTTAAAATTAGAATTGTAAGCTGGCATGGAGAAATATGTGCCTTTAAAATTTATATCGTACCTATTATATTTGTTCTCGACCATACGGTAACAATTGTATCCGTAAACAAAATAGCTCATAATAAAAAATATTTTTGCGAAATAAGCAGAGTCTTTTATTACGCCATTTATGCTTTTATTTGGTGTAAAATTTTACCTTTCTTCGGTGTTTATTGGAGTAATATGGTTTTGGACAAAATTTGAGCGTGCCGAAAATTATACGGGAGACGGGAGATATGCAGAATGCAACTATTAGGAAATCCAGAATCAGTTGTCCCATGGTTATGCACAATCTGACTTATACACAGGTATAAGGTGCAATGGGCCTATTCCACTAGTCCCTTACCAGCTATCTCTCCTTCCTGTTATCCCACAACAAGAACCTAAGGCTCTCAGCAGCCTCCCTGGTGGTGATAGTACCTAGTTGTACTATGTTGAACAAACAATTCTAGTTATTAATATAGTTTCTGTTATGGGCTTGAGCTTCCGTTGATCGTATTGCATTGCTATGTCGTCTTTGGGCATATCCTCTTCCTTCGTACTCCAACTCAAAGCTACTTTCGTCGGATGGTATGTGGTTATATCTCTACATATAATGCAATGCCTTTAATTTATTCTCTTGGAGAGCACACATGTAAATCACCTGATGTTAAGTTGTCACAGTCAACTTTGAATTTCGTATGTCACGTCACAAATGAACCTATATCTATTGAAAATTGTATTTATTTCTTTGCTCAAACCCTTTTGTTTC
This sequence comes from Hofmannophila pseudospretella, assembly GCA_947369225.1. Lineage (NCBI taxonomy): Eukaryota > Metazoa > Arthropoda > Insecta > Lepidoptera > Oecophoridae > Hofmannophila > Hofmannophila pseudospretella. The sequence goes on from OX376324.1 coordinate 6,313,330, forward strand.
AAGATAAACAGCACTATATAATAGCCGGTGCACGTAGCAACCGCCAGTCAGGCTAGAGCCACAAAGGATATAAGGCAACTGATATAAAATACCTAGGTAAGACACAAGCATTTAATACAATTTTATGAAATCTTCGTTTATGTATGATAGTACTGTAGTTTACGGTCAAGCAGTTTCTTTGGAAACTGACACCCTAGGCTGTATTATTACTTAGGTTATGGATACCAAAATTTTGTATAGTCACCGAGACTCACTGTGCAAAACTTGAAGATAGTTGTAACATACAAATACCACATAATTGCACTGTTTTACATAGTTTTCATTTTAAACTTGAGAATGTCTAGGTTATGTCGGTTTGTTTGCGTTCTCGTTGACATTCAGATTTTTAATTATTTTCATGGCACAAGCCACTATGCTCTGGCCAAATATAAACATATTCACCTGAAGTCGTTTTACGTGGATCGGAGAAAGCACGAGAATGATTTTGCTAAGTGAAATAGGACCTTTATTTCATAATACTTCCACGATTGATTGAGAAAACGTTGGTAGCTCATTATGAATTGTAAAAAACACAGCTGCCATCGTAAAAAAAAATCGATATTGTCTATAGTTCTTTTCAGACAAACAAACAGAAAAAAAGTGTTGAAAACAAGTCTTCATAATGTTTCGCAAATAAAAAACTCTTACCTCACTTTTATCAATTTGTGTTCAGTATAGCTACTTAGTCAGATCCAGCGACTTACTGACTCCTTATACTTAGCTAAAACTCTCAGAAATCCCATCTCGTCCAGCAGCGCTGCAGTTTAATCAGCTTCATTCTTTCCCCGGATATCTGCCTCCCTCTGTTATCTAAACTTGAATGCAGACTTTGTCGTACAAAAAGTTTCACTAAATAAAATATTCATGAATGGAATTATTTGAATCCGCAACGGTTTTGTTTGTTGCATCTGAATTTTCTTATCGTTGCATAATGTTTTATTTATCAAATCGGTAAATAGGTAATTAATTATACATTGCTATTGTTTGGGATCGATCACACACACTAGCGCTGCCAATCGAAAAAAATATATCTTAAGGAACTTATCAACCGATTAATGTATGTGAGTTTTTACAAAAAATATCCGTTTATTATTAGACTGAGTTTTACCCAATATGCAGTAGTCGAGCTTCCCTCAAGAGAGCCATTCATACACTTTTCGCTTTGTTAGTTGTTTTGGATTTTTTAAAGTTTCGTCTCTGTGGAGTTGTAGTTTTTCTATGCAGACAACACGACAATGTATATCCATTTGTGTGTCATGCCACTTTTTCACTCCACTAATATTGTCTTTTGTGTAAATAAGCTTTTCATATTTATCTAATACAGTAGTCTTTTCTTCTAATTTGTGAACTTGAAGACTTGTAACGAACGTGGTTTAATTTTTAGTACATTATTTAGGCAAATAAATCGACCTCTTGGTAAATTTACCCTTTACATATTTTTGTGCCTGCTACACATATTTCGGAAATTATATTCAGAAGTAATATAAATACGTTATTATGATAGGGGGATATTATATAAACCCCAGCAGCACTTTGAACCACGGGGATCTTTTGTGCCTTCACTATATCACACAATGGTTATCTCCGTGTGCAGGTTTCCTCAAGATGTTATCCGTCACCATTAGAGCAGTCGGTAAATGTAAGTACTTATAAGTCTTAGAAAAAACCTGAAAGACTCATTGATGTATGGCATTGCATGGTTTCGAAACCGGACCTCCATGAGAGTTTTGCGTCCTTGACTACGCCATCGATGCTGAAAAATACGTGACTGAATTCCGAGACTCTTTCAATTTGCTTTGAACAAATTTTTATAAAAAACAATATCCGCGTTTGACCACAATATCACCCGATGGCAAAGTGATGACGAGGCCGAGGATGGAGCATGGGGACCCAGAATGCCTTTAAGATCTGAACTGAAGATCCCAAGATTGTATGAAATTAACGACAAACCCGTTTCTTTCGTTTCAAAACAAATTACGAAAACACACGTAACCTGAAACTGCACGACGAAATTTCCCCGGAACATTTTCGCTCCATTCCATGCGTTAAGACAGGAGCTTAGTGATTTCCTACACTGAAATGATTTACTAACTCCCGTCTGTACGCCCGCTCCGCCTCGTGTGCCATTGTTTCACCTCATCACGATTCTCTAGACGTGCGTCTGAGGGTTGTTCCACTTGTGTCTTGTTACTAGCTACTCTTTCTTCTAACACGAAACTTTTTTCGGACTTGTTTTGATTTAGCGCGCGATCTTGGAAGTTACCTCTGTTTCCAAATTATAAGCTATGTACGTAAAGAATGATTGTTGTTTTTTTAAGGCAAAGGGAACTGAGCCCATACAGCCATGTCTGATGTAAACAACTCTTTCAAGTCTTCATTAAAATGCTGGTGTGATACATTTCAATGCTATCTGGGAGAAGGTTCCACGCTTCTGCACCATCCGAACAAAAGAAGAAGGCGTCCCGAACGCAGTATGGCTCTTCAAAATCCAGCCAAGTACGGATCGGGCTGCAGCGTTTATTTGACTTTACTTCACTGTCCCACACGTTATTCACATCTTAGCGAAGTTCTTCGAGCAAGAAACACCATTCTTACTCGAAAAGCACTACTGTAAATTAATTTGCAAGACAAAACGAAACAAAGCTGACGTGGATGACACTAAAGCGCGGCAGAAACTCCACGTATAGAATGAATAATATTATTATATTATATTATTTAATTTATGTTTTATTATAATTATCTTAATTAATTTTTTTTAAATTCTATGGGACTAGTGCCTGAAAATAAAGACATTTTAATTTAATTTATCATTTTATTTATAATTAAAAGTAAATTGCTTAGTGAAAATAATAAGCAAATAGAAAATCAAAGGTTTAGGCATAGGCAGTTACGATAGCAGTTTGTACTCGCTTTCAGTCATGTAATGATTAATAATTATTAATCACGACGACCTCAGTTAATAATAACAGACGTACATTCTTAAGTATTTTATTTATCTATATATATAAAAATGAAAGTTTGTTTGTGCTCTATGCGTTCCTAAACCATTCATCCTATTGCGATGGAACTTCGGTAAGTTGTTGTGCGCACGCCCGGGAAGGTGTGTGAGTCAAAAAAAGTCCATGCGAGCGAAGCCGCCGGGGCGCAGCTTGTTTCTAATATTTGTGGATTTTTGGCAAAAATCCGTGGAGGAATAAAATGGAAAAGTCTTAGGTTCCAAGCGGAGAAATCTACTGCGACAAATGGGAACCGCGTTCCACTCTCTATGTTTACTACATCTGGAACATGTTTATAGTAATTTTACACCTCACTCGAAATATCTTCCTAACCTTTTCCTAACCTGACATCCTTTTATACCTAGGTTCGTGTATTATACATCTACATCATCATCATCTACATCATTTATTTATTATATCTACTCTCTTACCCTTACATTATCTTTCTCTCTAATACCCTTTTATAATTTAACTTCTTAAGATCGGGTCCCAAAATACATAAAGCACAGAAGTTTGCTCGCACTCAGTTCTTTCCTCGAAAGTGTTTAACGTCTTTAAATTTTATTAACATTTATAAACGACGTGTAACCTGTGATTATTTACACATTCGCGTGCTAATATATTGACTAATCGAGAGGCATTTTCATAATTATTGATGATCTATGTCACTCTATATACGCTGAACATAAATTATTATATTGTGTTTGTAGCGCCAAGAAGTGAAAGTCTTTTTATTTTCTTATGTTACAAATAATCACAAAATTGACAGTGAGTATACGTAACTAATGTATTTTAACCCTAACCGCGAACTAAAAATGTCATTAGGATTAACTAAGATTGTCAAATGTGAAAACAGAATTAAAATCCGTTGAAAAATAAAATAGCTACAGGCAATCAAAAATCAGACGGTAGAAAGAGACGGCAATAGATAATTCTGACGTCACTGTTATGTAGCGCCATACAAGCAGGTCCTTGGCTAATAAAGACTGTTTTGCTAGAAAGAGACAGAGCATGCACCCATTACTAACTTTAACCATTAATATAGCTGATGTTAGTTGAGATATCGATAAACGGATTTCAGATCCATCTTCAGGATGTCCATGTAAGTTGATTGATGCAATAAAACAATTTAGTCAAATACCCTATTGGTAGTTTTATAATTCTTTGTATTGTGGAGTTCGCTATGGAAAAAAGTACATTTTAATTCCTTAATATGGCTAGGGTTTTTAGTTCCTGATCAGGGTATACATATAAGCGAATCATTAATTAAACTATGTAGGTACAAAAGCTTAAAAGTTTATTTCAGACGTGTCAATTTCCGGTGCTAAAAAAATATTAGACATTTTTAATCCCGCCGTGTTCGTGTGAGGTTTGTTAAGGAACCTTATTTCGACACACAAAGGGCTCGTGCTTTGGAATAATGAGGTTCTCACGCGAGAGCACTCGACGGTGCTCCTTCTATTTCAAACTTGACATTAGAGCTACCTCCGTAAGACGCGTGAGCAACAAGAAAAACGCTAGCATAAAATATAATCACAAGTTGAAAATCATAGCAAGCCATAGCTAGTAGCCATTTCATTCAACTTACTCGTACATATTATTATGTCGATGTGAGTGAACGTGATGAACTAAAATTTCGATTTCGACTTTTGTATATCGAACGTGCCATAATCGCCTCCCCAGACCACATAATTATACCAACGGATAGTATGCAGGGTGGAAAGTTTCGGCGGGACACCCAGGGCAGCTACCAGATCCATTGGTATCTATGAGAAAATGGTCCTAGGAAACCTTCCTTAACCTTTGAAGCTATTTAAAACTGCATTCTCGTTGACTGTACCTTTAAAAAAAATCTGTGAATGCAGTTTTAAATAGCTCCAAAAGTTAGGGAAGGTTTCCTAAGACCATTTTCTTGTAGCTCCAACGGATCTGGTAGCTGCCCTGGGTGCCCCACCGAAAGTTTCCACCCTGTATAATCATAATCTGCCTTCAGATCCGATCACAGCTTTATTTCCAACAAAGTATTACGGTACAGAAAGTTTATCCCAATGAAATCTCTCCAATTATCTTTATAGATCCTAAGTCTGTACTACCCTATCATTGTTTATGGAAAGTCATTCAATCAGGCGGTACAATAGCAACATATCGTCCACGTCTACCACGCTCGTTAATCTTAATCTAGCCATTGTGCAGGTCACGCTCGGTATAGCAAAATGGAGGAGTGATCAGAAATAATAAACTCGATACGATAGGGATGTTGAGGGTTATTGACAGGTTCACTTAGTAGTACTTACATACTCTTGTCAACAAATTGAAGTAAGTTCCTTTTTGAAGATGTTTTTGATTATTATTTACGACTAAACCCGCGTTTGACCTCAATTTAATTTGGTGGTAAGTGACGATTGGGCCGAAGATGGAGCACATGGGCTTAATAGCAATTACGTCGTGCGGTCTTACAATAAACATTATCACGTTGCATCTCCTCAAAAATATTGTTAAAACAAGTGATATTTTAGTGCTAAAGACCTGGAATTTTTGGTGTTTGTGCATAATTTCACGACGGACCTGGAAACATAATCAGTTTTATCGCCGCAAGTCTAGATTTGGTGTTTTGAGCACATTTGTATAGTTATTGAGCATAACGCGTAAGCGACTCGGTTTTGCACGGCGCTTAAGACTTTTTCGTCGCGAGGTCTCACGCGCACTGTGTGCCGTGCACTGCTCGTGCACTGCTCGCGCATTCCAGCTAGCCCTGCGATCCACCTACCCGATAGCGCCGTGTCGACACACGCCACTATGTCAACAAAAGGTAACTGCTCTGCGTGTTCCTACACCGAGGTGGCGATTCTTAATTGTTCCCGCTGCGAGGAGGATTATTGTTTTTCATGTGCGAATAAAACTGAGAAGGATTTTAAGACACCTGAGGACTACCAGGAGTGGGTATGCCAGACCTGCCGTAGCAATGAAACCAGGACTACGGAATACTACGAAACTCCCTTCAAAAATGTAACTGTCCGCAATAACAAGAACAGCCATTGTGAGTGTCTTACTGCGAGCCAGATTAGGGAAATTATACGAAGCGAACTTGACACATCTGTACGTAAGATTGAAGAATCTAACAAAGAACAGTTATCCGAAATGAAGAACCTTATTCAAGACCTCGAGAAGTCGCTTTCTGTCTGCAACGAAAGTTATGTGCAGCTTAATTCGGATTTGCAAAAGGCGAATGCAAGGATCTCTGATCTTGAAAAGCACGTATCTGATACCGCAAAGCTGGAAGAGCAGGTTGCTCAAATGAAAAATACTATCACTCAACTCAGCACAGAAAATGAAAAGCAACAGCAGTGGGCGAGACAGTCCAACGTGGAGTTGGTTGGTATCCCTGAAAGTAAAAATGACAATCTGATTGCAATCGTGCTGAGGTTGGCTGAACGTGCTGGTGCGCCTCTAGAAGCTGGTGACATCGAGATCGCTACAAGGGTGCAGTCAGTGAATCCTGTCAAGGGACGTCCACGCAACATCATTGTTAAAATGAAGAAACGTATTTCGAAGGATAACCTCATTGCGGGTGTAAGGAGGAATCGTGGTATTACGTCAGCCGACCTCGGATTCACTGGCGAAGCCACAAACATCTATGTGAATGAACACCTCACTCCTCAGAACAAGCGCCTGTACAAGTTGTGTCGCGCAAGAGCTGCTGAACTCGATTACAAGTATGTGTGGATAAAAAACTGCAAGATATATCTACGTCGAAATGAAAACACGCGGCGTCCTGTGCTGATCAATTCCGAACTGGACTTAAAAAAGTTAACCTAAGACGTCTTATATTTATGTTGCAGATGTGTCATATTTTCTGTACTCCAACTGTTATGACTCCTCCTGAAAACTTTACAAAATCACACACTCACTGTACATATATAAATTGCTACAATTACACTTATTATTATTATACTCTTTTATATTTAATTATATTATCATTACCTAGAACACCCGTCAGAATTTCTTATAATATATCTTATATCTATTCTATATATTTGTATGTACATTTAAAAATAACCTATATTTTAATATGTCATCGGCCCAATGAAGTTTCAGATTTACACGATTTTAAACTGTCATTAAATCGTTTACATTTACTGGTAGGTATAGTCACTAAATTCAATACATGGCGCATATGGTATGCAATCCGAGCTATCACATTTAAATATGTCATTCCACTTTTTTGTGGATATATATATTGTTCGTCTTTGGTAGTATGCATAAAATAAGTATATACTATCAAAACACGCGCGGATTGCGTACCAAAGTTAATGACCTCTACCAGGAGATCTTGAACAATGACTATGACATTATTGTAATCACAGAAACATGGCTCCACGACGGAATCTTGGACAGTGAATTATGCGACGGCCGATATTTAGTTTTTCGTCAGGATCGGAATTTGCTGGAAACTGGTAAATTGTCCGGTGGGGGTGTGATGATATTGGTGCGACGAGAACTAGATGCATCGATAAACGACTCGTGGCGACCGAGTGCTGATGCGATTGAAACACTTTGGGTAACAATACCGCGACGCGCTGTGAGTGCGCGCGAGCACCTCGTTTCACATGCCCCGCCACGCGGGTCCGGTGTCCACAATCCTAACCTCCATGTCATTGTTGCTTATATACCGGGTAAGTCGGCAAAGCATAGGCGCACCGATGATATGCAAGCTGATGATATTCGCACCATCTTAAATGCATTTTGTGAAAAACACATGGTTATACCTGAGGATCATTATGTGATTGCGGGTGATTTTAATCTACCTAATATACAGTGGGCTGCAAATGGCCCCTCCTATCTAAAGGTAGGCTCTGCAGAACTCCAAAATATTAGTGCCCAATTGATAAACGAGTTAGAAATGCATGGCTTACACCAACACTCTTATATTCAAAACTGTAGTGGTAATACTTTGGACCTGGTTTTTACCAATGTAAACACTGAACTCGAAATCTGTATCAGACCTTTAGTTCCTGAAGACAAGTTTCATCCATCGTTGACTTTTGACTTAGATATCATAGTTTCGCCACTTAAAGAATCACTCATTACCAAGTACAATTTTAATAAGGCAAACTATGATGCAATTATTACATTCCTGATCAACATAGACTGGACAACACATCTAAACTCTGCTCCTCTTGATGAAGCCCTGAATTATTTCTATGAACAGATTTATTCCTGCTTTGACCAATTTATACCTATTACGAAAATTAACAATAATAGTAATAAATGGCCGCCTTGGTATACCATCACTCTTAAAAGCACCATTAAAGAAAAATCTAAGGCTCATAAACTATGGAAGAAGTATGGCAACAGAGCTGATTATAGAACCTTCTCTTTATTACGTAAAAGAGTGTCTGTTATGCATGATGAATGTTATAATAACTACATCAATAATACGCAGTTGGCCATACTCAATAATCCTAAACATTTTTGGACCTATATAAAGTCAAAACGCGGTCACTCTTCTATTTATCCTTCCAAAATATGTTCAAATAACAAAATTCATGAGAATGGTCCTGATATTGCCAATGCCTTTAATTCGTTCTTCCATAGTGTATTTTCTGTACAAGCTCCATCTTATCCGGGTATGGACATGCCCCTTTCCGCCTATAGTTCATCCTTAAATCTGCATACTTTGCAGATATCTAAGGAGGATATCCTTAAAGCTCTCAAGCACGTAAATGTCCGAAAGGGCCCTGGCTGCGACAGGATACCTCCCATTTTTATAGCTAACTGTGCCGAAGCACTGTCAGTTCCGTTATATATTTTATTTAATCGTTCACTCAATGAGGGATATTTCCCTAAATCTTGGAAACAAGCTCATATAGTGCCCATATTTAAGAAGGGATCACATACTAAGGTTGAAAACTATAGACCAATTTCAATTCTCAATGTTTTTGCTAAAATTTTTGAAAAATTTGTATATAATGCTATTTATTCGACAATTAGTCACGGTATACCTGAGGCTCAACATGGTTTCTTAAGGGGACGCTCTACAACTAGTAATTTGGCAGAATTTATGTATTACACGATTAAACACATGGATAAGGGTGGGCAGGTTGACGTGATCTACACCGATTTTGAGAAGGCTTTTGATCGTGTGGATCACGTCATCCTTCTACGTAAACTGAATAACTTGGGCATTCACGGTGACCTCCTGCGATGGTTACAATCATACCTGCGTAATCGGTCTCAGGCTGTAGTCTTGGGTGGCTATAGGTCAGACTTCGTTGAGATCACATCGGGTGTCCCCCAGGGTTCTCACCTGGGCCCCCTTTTATATAACGCTTACCTGTACGACATTGGCACTTGTTTTAGAGATTCCTCATTCGTGCTGTATGCCGATGATAAGAAAATTTATCTTAACATCAATGACATAAATGACTGTTACAAACTACAAGAAGACTTAAATAGATTATCAGCTTATTACACGATAAATAGAATTACAGTTAACATCAAAAAATGTCAATTTATATCTTTCACCCGTAAAACAAACCCGTTTACATTTGCGTACAGGCTGAATGGATCTCTGATCGAGAAGACGAATACAGTCCGAGATTTAGGCGTACTCCTAGACAGCAAATTAATTTATAGGGAACATATCGAACATATCACTAACAAAGCGTATAAAAATTTAGGTTTTGTGATGCGTACATGCAAGCCTTTTAATAATATTACTTGTATAAAACTTCTTTATTACGCTTATGTGCGTAGCACACTCGAATACGCGTGTAGCATATGGTCTCCACAGTATCAAATTTATAAAGTTCAAATAGAAAGAATGCAAAAAAAGTTTCTCAAATTTTTAGATTACAAAACGAAAAGTCGTCATAACTCATACGAAGAGAGGTGTTCTCACTATAAATTATTATCATTGGCAGATCGTAGGACATTGTTGGATATGATTTTACTACATGACATTTTAAACAACCGTTTAGATAGCCCACAATTATTATCCCAAATAAAATTCTCCACTCCACCCCGCCGCACTAGACGAACAAGATTATTCTCCACGGCTATTTCCCGCACTAATTATGCCCACAATTCTTTACTAATTCGCATATGTTCCACATATAATAACAGGTTCTCAGATATAGATATTTTTCATACCAGCAAACATGTTTTCAGAAACAATATAATTAGAAAAATTTGTGAGAATTATCCTGACATGGGTAATTAATACTTGTAGTGCCTGTGTCTCAATTTATTTAATTTAATATGCTATATAAATAATCTATGTACAGTTTATTATGTACTTATATTATGTATTTATTATGATACGTATTTATATACATATATATTATATATATATATTTATTATATGTATGTGTATTCATAATTGTATACACCTATTATATTACATATCTATCTACCCTCAAACACACATGGACTGCCCTCCCCCCTCTCTCACACGCACACACACCCTCTCTCTCTCACACACATACATATACACTCACACTCATCCCTCGTATAACATACTCGTGGAACACAATGTCATGCACGACACCTATTTCTCCTCACTAACAACTTTCGCAATTTTGCACAATTAATATGTACAATAAAATACCGCATTTATATTGAAATATGTAAGGGTACTTTAGGAAAACCTATAATTGGCTTATGTTTAGATTATTAAGTATGGTTAATTTGTTATAATAATAGCTGTTGGTTCTCTAAATAAATAAAATAAAAAAAATAAAATAAGTACGGGCTATTCTTGAAACACATTAACACCGAAACGAGAATATTTAAAGAAAGAAAGAAATAATTTATTTTCAAAAGCGCACACATACAAACAATCAGATACAGAAGATAAAAATAATAATATTAATCAAATATATTATAAAAATAAATATATAAAAGTAATTAAGTTTGATGAAGGTGGTGTGCAGCACCGGAAAAAGGGAAATTTACATTTTCTTCTTTCTTTGACTTCTTACTACTAGTTTACGCATCGCATCTTGGTATAAGACAAGGCTGCCCAATTCATTTTGTAGGTGAGCCATAATTTCGACTCCATGTCAGCCGGTGGACCACCTAGTGAACAATACTTCTTTACACTCATGCGTGATTAGGGTGGCATATTTCGCTAGGGTCTCATCGAGACGCTCTGGAATAGGGAGTAAACAAAAAAGAGCTCGCCGAGCTCGCTTGCAAATTCACGTGAATTTGACGAAGGTGATAGGTTAGGTTAGAAGGCAAGGGTGGGAGCGACCGAAGCGAGCTCGAAAATTCACGTTGATTCGACACAGGTGATAGGTTAAGTTAGAAGACTAAGGTAGGAGCAAGCGAAGCGAGCTCAATCGGCGCGAATTTGACTTAGTTACTTGTAGGTAGGTTAGATCAGACGGTGCGGGTCGGTGCGGTGGCTCGGGAATCGGGACACTTCGTTTCGCGTACGACAAATCACGTTGCGTCACGAAAGCGCGCTGCTGTTGGCGGGAAAATTCAAATGCGTTGGCGGGTCTGAGTTTGGGCGGCCTTGGTCTAAGACGTTTGAACTCAAACTCGCACCACCTTTAATAACATTACTCTTTTTGGGGTTAAATAAATAAAAAACAACGGCATAGTCATCCGGTATCGACATATGTTGTGCACGACACCTTCGAAACATCTCCGTAAAATTGAGAAGGCTTCATTTCGAAGATTACCTGAATATTTCGAACGTTTGACATACATTGTTACAGTGAAAGACGAGGTGGCTGGCCAACTTTGTCAGCTCGTTTGGCTCTCTCACGATCTGGAAAGTTATCTCGGAGTGCATCGGAATTACAACGTGCTTCCAACTTGGAGATTTGGTTCGTAGGTGCAATCCCTTACAAGGTTTCACTAGAAGGAGCATCTGCTAAACAGTTTGCAATCTAATATGTTAAAGAAAAATCTAGATTTTTGAATCTCTCATTCTTTTTTACTCTCTCTCTCTCTCTTATTAAACTATTATATATCTAAGATAATTGATTATTTTATTTATTCTTTAATGCACAATAGTAGATAGTTTATATCGTGACTGTGTGGGGCACAGCATACGGACACTACTGTGAAGTACTGTCCGATAACACACATGGGGAATAAACGTGTTTCCTTGCCGAAGCAGTGCACTAGCATTGGAAATGCACAAGCACAGTGCTGTTCTTCACACATTCACAAATATTATACGACCGTCGACGGTCTGCCAGTGTTCTTAACAAACCTATATTGGTTTTTGTTACACTGTGAATGTAAATTTTTTGAATGAAATTATGTAGATTTTCAATAAATAAAAAAATAATAATATCATTACGAGCAATAAGATAGGTAAAATACTTTTTCTACGACCATAAATAAATAAAAATTATACAAATTAATTTGTACTGTCAAACACACGCCATGACAGCTCGTCCTCGCCTTTTTTTTACCGCGCGGTGGTAGGATTAGTAGATAACCTCAAAATCTAATTATTTTTAAAATTGAATATAGAAAAAGAGTCTGGATACAAGACTGTCTTTCTATATACAGTCTTGTATGATACAATTTCAGAATACATATTAATGTATATTCTAAGGATACAATACAAGTTTACAATAATATCCAATTCCATGAAGTTTGAATTAGGTAGTTTGTGTTACTGATTGTGGTTCCGTATTGAAGAAAAAAAAGATGTTAATAATGGGCTGTATGAGCGACACCAACGCCGCCAATTGAAAAAAAACCATATCTATTAATGAAAGCATTTTAAAAAATCGTTTACAATAATATTTTAGTATCCTCGTAGAAAGAAACAAACAAAATTCGCGTTTTGTTTCTTATTGTTTCAATATGAGAATACAAAACTATATTTAAAAATTTCTTCCTAATTCGTTTAAAAAATCCTGTAGACAATTTAAAAAAATGCCTTAATTAATTACTTGCTTGCTTATCGTATGGTTAGAGGCCAACCTATTCGTCAGAGTTATTCAGGCCGCCCATAGGCATCTGACATGGCTTAACGACTGCTGTCGAACGACAACAACCGGGACCGACTGCTGAACGTGCTCTCCGAGGCACGGAGGAGCTCAGATGAAATATGCCACTAGCGGTCACCCATCCTGGTACCGACCGCGCCAACGTCGCTTAACCTGCAAGATCACTTTCGAACCGTGCTCGCAACTAGCCTACGAGCTCCTCCCTAAGTATGATTTTATTCGATTGGCGGCGCTAGTTTCGCTCAAGTAGCACCTTAATTCCATGCGTCATTTGCTGTCAGTTAACCAATTTCCGAATTTCTGCATCCAAACGGTTTAACGACGTCGAAAAAATAAATATAGTGTATAGGCACAGAAATCGGACCACTAGCGTCCCTCTCCTCTAGAACAATGACGTGAGCGGTGACAGCGAGCCACGGAATTGACCCATAGGGTCATATGTTTTAATACATTTGACATTTCAGTGTTCGACTAATGTTTGGGAAAATGTTCAAATAGCATGCGCGAACTGGCAGGCGCGGTTTTCTTATAAATATTCTCTAGCGAGCAATCTATAGAGGGGTGAATTCTTATATTCAACAAAAGCACACGGCAAATAAAGGACAGTAATTAGGTATTTTTTATCGCAGCCCACGCATATCGTCTCACGCAGAATGGTTCATTCAAAAGTTCATTTCAGCAAACCCTAATAAACAATTGACAATCGAATTCGGCAGAATTTATCAATAGGGACTGACGAAATAAAGGGGTATGGATGAAGCTGAATTCAAAAGTGGGTACTTTATCTCAAAATAAATTTTTAATTAGTAGGTGACATCATGAATTTCGCAGTCCTGATGAAAATCTTTTGCCGGCATTGACTCTAAATAAAAAAAATAGTACTAATTTCTGATTGGGCTATTCGATGTTCGTATTCGGAACGACTATTCCTAGCGAACATTTCATTATCGCGTTTCAACTGATTTTTGTGCCATCTCAAAGTTCAATTTAGTTGCTACCCTGATGTAGGTAGCAGAAAATTAACACAGTTGAAGTCAAAACTAGGTTTTTACTCATAAAAACACGTCTACCTGCATCCTCAGTTCCAGTTAGGTTCTATAAGGGCGTTATTAAGGTACACATTTGTGTAAAACGCTACGTGCTAACTTTGAAGAGATACCTACGGGAATAAGCGAAGTTCTAGTGCGCTTGAATGATAAGTTTTCAAGTAGAATGGCGAGTTCGCCGCTCCTAAAGTTGATGAAACGGCGGCAGAATATTATAATTGAGATTGGGTATTTCTGATATTTAAGGTAAAATCTGCAGAGAAAGAATAGTTAACTACTCGTTGATATTTATTAGTAGGGAGTGTTTAATGCCCTACCTTCAGTAGTTTATGTTAATTTGCCGACAGGTGTCGCTGTGCTTATATACCTGGCGATATCGTTTTGTTACTTCGGTTTTATATAGCATTTTTAGATTTTGGAATAAATTATGCTTTCTGAAAGTTCATGGGTTTCTGTTCTTTTTTTATATAGGCGCCCTATGCGCAAACAGGGAGTTATAACAGCATAACTCTCACGTCCATTATCCCCGAGGGGGTAGACAGAGCAACCATCTTCATCATAGGTAGTTCCCATTTTTCGCCGTAAAATTTGGTGGACAAACGTCAAAAGGTGGCGAGTCTATCGCCGCCTACTAGAGTATAGAATAGTATAGATTTGGTTATGTTTTTCATTAGTCATGTTCTATTCTCTTTTAGTCGTGTTCTGTTTTAGTCACGTTCTGACTTTTATGTGACATAGGCGTTACACCGTGGAACACAGTGTACATTTGTGTCCGTACACTGTGTCTCTATATTTTTTTTAGTATTAGAGAAAATAGATAAAGTAACTGTATGATTCACGATATTATATTTATTTATTATATTTCACGATGTTGCGTAGAGTCGAAATAACCTTTTATTGTTACATTCGATAACAGTGTAATTTATTTGTTGTCATTCAGCCATCTTTGTTGCTTCAATAATACTTAACTTGTTGTCTTGAAACCAAAACTACGTGCCATAACGCGATTTGAGTTTGTTACCGCAAGTTGAGTCATAAACTTGTACTACGGGTAGTTCCAGGTGCATTAAATTTTAACTTGCGTCGTTTGCAAGATTTGTTTTCCAGTTGCAAGGTTTTTTTGAGGTCCAGTTACATATTTTTGACGTTTGCTGTTTGTACAATAATTAAACCTTAAACCAACTAATTGTTAATTGCAATGAAATTGCTAGTTTTAGGTACATCAGAATTTGATATTATTTTATACAATTGTAATATTTGGTAAAAGCTTAATTTCAATATTCAACGTTAACGTTATGCTACCACTCGCCATTGAAAGGTGTCGAATGCAAATGAGCGAAATTAATAATCCATGTGAACATTTTTTTAACGAAAGTTCGTTTCGATATTTTTATAACACGAATATCACAATAGGCTTTCTGAATTGAGAGAGTACTCGTGTATCGTATCGTATCGCGACCCTGGAAACAAACGATTGTATCTCAAACAATTTACAAATGGTCCCTGCAATAAAAATAAAACGCGATCCTTTTATTTTTGCTCCATATAAAACTCTGCTCTTATTTTTGTTAAAACGTTATTTAACCTTCTAATATTTTTTAAAATCCTGTCTGTAACATTTTCATTAGCATAGAAATAGGCACATAGGTTTTGACATTAATTTATACGTCATCACATTGTCAGCCAACATGCTATCTATCTTAAGTTGGATTTATAATTCGACGGATCAAACTGACATTGGAGAGGAACATTTGAAGTAACATTATATTTTTTTTTATTTGATTTTTATTAGTTATCATATCACCTACATGTTGCAGATGTTTTTTTTATTTTTTAAGTATTCATTATGAGAAATTGAATATATTTTTGTTATTGAATGGTATGGTGGCTACCATATTAGTATGTATAATAATATGGTGATATATTAGGAAGAATTAGTCATCCAGCGGCCAGGTGGGCCGACAATGTCGCAAAAATTGTAAATAAAATACGTGCAACGTGAACATGACCGAAAAGGATGGCAAAAAAGGCTTGCATCCTGCAGGGGTAACAACTATTGGTCGTGATCATGTTGAAGAATTAGTAATGATGATGAGTGAGGTTAAGAAACAAGGAAAATAATTAAAACACGTTTAATGTTGAAAGACCAATGTGTAAAAGAGTTTGAAATTAGGGCTTGTAATTTATGTACAGATCCAATCAGAAATGTCTGAAGTTTGAGGAAGTCCAGTAAAAAGCAGTAAAATGGTAACGAAGTAAAACGGTTTTGCGGTAAAAGCGTGTTTGTTGAGATAAGACTGAAGGATAAGGCTGAAGACGGTAGAACATGAAGAGGAAAATGAAAAAGTTGCCTTCGAGAAATGTAGTCGATACAGCAACCGGGCAAATGGAAAAACTTTCTAGCGAACGAAGAAAACAAAAAAATTAAATGCCGTTTTATGTACATATCGTACTCGTAATTCGCAATCTTATGTATTTTCAGTTTCATAGTTGAAATAATATATGTTGACCGTGGTGGAACATCGCGTGGTTCTGTGATTGGAATAATTTAATTTTGTCTTAAGTTCATATTAAAATAACTTATAATGAGTTATAAAGACTTGTATAAGAGAAAAAGTAGTCCCTCAGGCGTTCGTTCCTTCATGTATAAAGACCTATTTATGTTGAATTATTTACGTTGATTCTTTCCCTCAAAAATTCATAGCATCGAAAGTTTTAGGAAAAAATATTTAAATAATGCATTTACTTAATCATTTGGAATTAATGTTAGAACAAGCCTTATTCTGGATCGTCGAAGCCTGTGACCCACTAAAGTACCTGCTAGCTACTGTTTACTCAACTGTTTACAGCATGCACTATGCGCCAGCAACGTCGTATAAAATGAATGCATGCAACAAACTTTCCGTTTTTAATCCGTTCAGGGACAAACTCAAAGCAGCTTTCGGTGGGCTTTACTCTGTCGGGCTCCGCATGCGGATTTTGTTGGACAGTTTGAGACTAGTGGTGGGAAAAATTGGTTCTGTATCAAGACCAAGGTTGCCAGATTAGCGTTGCATTAAATGCCATAGGCTAATAATGAGCATGCATATGTATGTCTTACCCACCAAATCTTTATTAAAAGGTTACAGAAATAAATATTGCGGGCGCCAAAATCAATCAAGCAAGGTCATTTCATTTAATAAAAGATCATACAATTAAGACTTCAGTCTC
This sequence comes from Hofmannophila pseudospretella, assembly GCA_947369225.1. Classification (NCBI taxonomy): domain Eukaryota; kingdom Metazoa; phylum Arthropoda; class Insecta; order Lepidoptera; family Oecophoridae; genus Hofmannophila; species Hofmannophila pseudospretella. The sequence continues at coordinate 6,330,604 of OX376324.1, forward strand.
TTTTTGGTCTTTAGCAAATTAAGAGAAAATCCTAGAAATGTTATAGGGACTATATTGCTCAGCTCATTGAAATAAAATTTAAGTCGGTAGACTTAGTTAAGAGCAAGATTAATTATGTGTGTGGCACTTGCCGTGTCAGGTCAGCGTTCACTTTGTAGTTTTAATTTTAGGATTCTAAGAGCGAGTTGTGGGTATGTACTACGTATCTTTCTTGTATAATCGAGACTTCATTTCTTTACCCCAGAGGCATAGGACACTAGAAAAAGATTTTTTTTTAAATTTAATCTGTTTATTTCATTAAAAAATTATAATTATACACACATGTTGCAGACTTAATCTTAATTACAAAAGATTATGCGTCTACAAGAGCTCGCCAGCAGCGGCTTTATTACATTAAATGCATATCTATAATATAATACTTAAAAAAAAAGTAATTGGGTTATTTATATAATATTACAAACAAATACAATCTTATTAATATTAGGTATTATCATCAGTGAATGTTTTTAGTAATAGGTTTTTAACTTATATGTTCGTTTTGGTCAATAATACGGACATATCCTATGCCTTTGGGGTACAGATTTGGTCTTGATCTTGCATTATTTTGCCATCACTATTAGCGAGTGTTCTGTACGTAGATTAATGTGTGACGCATGCAGCATGCCGCCGCATGACGCCATGACGCTTGCCGTCCCAGCGTTCACTTTGTAGTTTTGATTTTATGATTTCATGGGTGAGCTAGCGTGAACTCGGTTAACCTAGCAATTTATATTCTCTGCGAATAAATATTGTTCTGTTTGCGTCGGCGCTAGTGAGGGGTTTTTGAATATTAATTTCTACCTCTGATCTTCTACAGGTTTATATAGGTGTGAGTTTTCGACTTATTTTAAGAGAAAACTTCTTGTGGTCGTAGATTTTGATAACTTTAGCTTTACCACTAGCAAACAGTGCATAATAAACGCAGTAATCCTTACAGACTCTATCGCCTATTTCCAGTAGTCCGGTTCACAGTCCGTTTGACCGGACTAGATTGGTTTACAAACCCTCGGAGGTTTTTCTAGATATAGAAACAATCATGTTGCCTACAATGTCTTTTTATTTGTATTAATCAATAAATGAAAAAAAGTAATTATATTATTTATCGATTGATGTTGATGTTATTTTAATCAGATTAATTTGTTCTGTATATTATAATTTGTTATATTTGGTAGGTAACTCCTTAAGTATATTAAATAATCGTTAAGTAATCAATAATTCGTTATTCTGTTTAAGAAGAATTACTTACTAGAAACATTTTTACCGTGTATATTTGTATTTATACCTAAACCTAAATGTCTCATGAAAAAGGTTTTCTATTTAATGTAATGTAAGGATCCCTGTGGGTAGATACTTATTGTTTCATAAATAATTTAACCCTGTGCGGGTGGCACGTTCCTAGAAACAGGAAAACTTTGAAATGGTCTGCGTGCGCTCGAATTTGGTGTAGCAGGTAGGTGCCTTTTCACTCACGATAATTAAAGAAAAGGTCACGCAATCTATTGACAAGAATTCATTATATTTGATCACGTTTCATTCTGATCCTACAATTCTTAATTTAAAATGTTACGATAGGTACTTATTATACTCATAAGTTTGAATAACGCAATCCTTTTCAATGTAACAAATCCTTGGATAACAAAGAAGATGATTGAATACTTACTCTATACCTGTAAAGTTATTGTCAGTGCAAGAAGAAAAGACGAGTTACTCATTGCCTTTACATCGCCGGTCTGAGAGACCATAAGCATTGTCTGAGGGTTAATTCGGATCCTTTGTGTAGCAAACAACCGTAGGTATGTCTATCCGAAACCTATCTGATAAAGCAGTATTATGCCGTTACAATAAATGATTCAATTTCCTTTACGCAAGTATCGGATCCACTTAAGTATTATGAAAGTAATAGAATCGAGGGAATAGTTTTCTTGCTGACGCTCCTTTACGATAATGACAGAAAACGCGGTCCAATATCTATAAAATATTACAACGTACTCGTCCGAATGCCGGACCAGAGAACCGGACAAAACTGGTATGAGGTTGTCCGCTCATGAAATTGATTGTACGAATTAACTTTGACCGGAGCCGGACGGAAGTGGACGCTAGCGTTCGTAACACTAATAAATGGAAATTTTGATAGATTATAAATTTATAACTGACGGTTTCGTTTTGTATCATTAGTGAGGGCTTTAAATAGCATAAAGATGAACCACAAAAATTTATAAGTAAGATATTCTATGTGCTTTCTTCTCTCTTTTGTGTGTGTGAGCCATGTGTGAGTAATAAATGGATTTGTGTTTGTATTTATTTAAATAAGTGCCTTTAAGACAGTTGACTATTGTAGAATATAATGGTTAATAGTTTGTAGGTATACTTATATGAAATAAAATTAATTTTATTTGCATGAAACAATATTTATCATCATCAGCAGCCTACTCTAGTCCACTGCTGGACATAGGCCTTTCTCAGGGCGCGCCATTGAGCCCGATCTTCGGCTCTTCTCATCCAGTCGCTGCCGGCCACCTTGCGCAGATCGTCGCTCCATCTAGCAGGGGGGCGTCCCACACTACGTTTCCCCAAACGCGGTCTCCACTCCAGAACTCGTCTACCCCAGCGGTTGTCGGTTCTGCGACAGATGTGACCGGCCCACTGCCACTTCAGCTTGCTAATCTTATGAGCTATGTCGATAACTTTTGTTCTATGCCGGATCTCCTCATTTCGGATTCGATCCAGCAGAGATACTCCGAGCATAGGTCTTTCCATAGCACGCTGAGCGACTTTCAATTTGTGAACCAGTCGCACCGTCAGTGTCCACGTTTCGGCTACAATACATACAATCGGAAACAATATTAATACGTCATTATCACATCATGAGTAAAATAAACCGATCCTATTGGCGGGTTTTATCCTTATTCACCGCCTCACTTCCTCATAAAGCTCTTGTGGACATGCAGTCAGCTTTTAACCCTCATTATGTAAGATTATGTTATTTTAGATACCAAAATAATTACCCATTGTGAGAGGTTCGATTTTATTTATTCTAAAGCCTAAATGTTAGATAGGTTTCTGTTGATTTGCCTGTGCAGCTAACACTATGCACACAAGAAAAGTTATTTGTTTGCTCAGCTTTAAGCAGACGTGCGCTAACGAAGGGATTAGTGAGAAAAAGTGGCTCGCTCCGGTCCGAACCGGTTCAAACTAGATTAGCGCCGGGACTGGATCATTAGTTTCGATACCTGATTACATGGACGGATACCAAGTGATGCATGCCTCGCAATGGGTTAAGTAATGGGGACATTATTTCAATCTGGTTAGCTTTTACATTTAATGCTTAGGTATTTAGCTGTGGTGTGGCTAAATGAAGAAGAACAGCAGAGAACAGTTTAAGTAGAGAAGTAATTATAGTAATTTAGACGCTTTTATATTTCTTTTGCGTGTATGCCGCTCCCGAATAGGTTTATTTAGCCACGAAAAGCGATGCCTTCGCGACGCTGTTTAAATCGTCTGCAATACACGTAACAGGCCAATGATGATATTTAAAAAAAAAAAAGTGTATATTCAATAAAAATAGTCTTGTCATAACTTATAGGCATAATGTTGTAATTGCCATGATATGACAAACATGGATTTAAATCGCAGGATATCCTAATTTATACATTTTTCGCAAAAAAATAGTTAACAAAACCTACGTGAAGTAACCCCCCCACACACACGAAAAGCCCCAATTTTCCTGAAAGACAATACGAAGTGGCTAGAGAGATACTGCCACTTAATGCAGAATGCATTAACTACCCAGGAAAATAACATAAAAACGGCAAGATGCCATTTACCGTGTCGCTCGGTCACGGTTAGTTAGAATTATTTATAAGCACTAATGAAGTTGCACTTTCTTTTATAGCGTTTTTGTTGGCGACTTTACGACTTGCTTCCTTCGGTATTTAAATTTTTAATGAAGAGCAGTAGGTCCATAAAAAAGCTACGTAGACATGGAGCAAACAATCTTCCGTTAGCGTCGCTGCAGGGACGGATTTGTTACCTTCATGTATAGGTAACTAACTTGCGAATGTCCAAATTTCGCTTCACTTGGTGTTGTTCACTATAACACACAAATTCACTATAACGAATTACACTTAATATTATAAAAGAAAACAATGCGTAGCACTTAGCTACGCGCTACGCCGTAGAACTATAGTTTAGGCAGCATTTCGATTGATCTTATTTACAAACATTTATATAAACTTAGAAATAAGTCGTAACATAATGCAGCTTTGATTCAAATGCCATTTTGACAAATATTGTTAAACGTACCCAACGTTTAAGAACATTATATTGTCAAAATCTAGTAAAATATAATTATTTTATAATACTTAAGAAAATGTTTATACTTTTAAAAAAAAGTTCTTCTGTTGGTACAAATTATTTTGTAGTTGAGTATTATTTTTCTTCTAATTTTCAGATTACAGAAATTGAACTAATAGGCTTCATTTAAAAAATTAACGTTGTTGCGTATCACTATTTTCCCCTACTATTTTTCTGTTAGTGACTTATTGTACAGTTTAAAAACAAAGTGTCCACAGTAGTGCCTGGGTTTTTCTAATCAAGCCAACAGACAGACTCATTTTAAAGTTACATGTAATTTCTCGGCACGGGACTTAGGGCGAGCGTAACTTTTAATGGGCCTTCCTGCTTGCTGTGCAAAGCGCTACACTGCTAGTTTAATAAAATTTTTACTTAGTGTGTGTGGATGAGAGGGGGTAAAGGTGTGTGTATGGGGTTGGATAATAAGTTAAGGTTAATCTTTAGTTAAATTGAACTGATTAGCATTATGAAACTTGCTGTTAAAGAAGGATGTTATAATTTATGTATATTTACATGTATAAACAACAATAATTAAAGAACTAAACATAAGTAGATTTCCTCAGTCTACCTTCTCGAGGATTATGGACGCGAGAGTTATATATATTATGTATGTATAAATATAGCTGGAGAATAAAAACGACCGGAACGAAACAATCGAGGTAAAGTTATCAGGAAACATTGATGTGAATTAATACATTATCTACCTAATTTTCTTTAATTCTGAGTTTCAGCAAAAATGTTCGGAAATGGATACTTTTCGCCACCATCCGAATAGTCTGTCACTAAGTTTTGTTAGCAGTATGACCAAGAATCAAGACACTTTTATAAACACAAGATAAAGACAGAAAGAGAACAGCTAAAAGAGACAAATGAAATAGGTAATTTGTGGAGCCCACAGAAATCGGACCACTAGCGCTCTCCTCTAGAACAATGATTTGAGCACTGTAAGGGCATATATTTTCATGGAATAATGTATGAAAAAATGGTAACAGCGCATGCGCCAACGGGCAGACGCGGTTTCCATATAAAACCTTCTCTAGCGTGCAATCTACGTACGTACGTTGACCCTACGTAGAGTGAATTTCAAAATCCTTGGTAGAGCCAAAGAATATTTAATTTAACGCCTAAAGAAGAATGCAAAGATTACCATTTTGTAACAATAAAAAGGAAAATATTTCATCACGCGTGATTTATTTAATTTTTATGCTGCTAATAAATGCTATAAAAATCCGGCTATAATAGTAAGTACACATTACGATGTATATAAAGTGGAGGCAGGCTCGTCTTAAATCAAAGAGGTCGTTAGTGGTAGGAAATTGGAAATCTCTCTGAATTTACCTCCTACGTAAGGCTCTACGTTCTACTCGATTTTGTCCATAAAAACTTACTGACTTAGAAGTGATTTGTATTAAAGTAAATCAGATTCATATTTACTTAGGTCAGATTTAATCCAGATTCGAAGCAGCCTATAATTTTATTTGCATTTAGAAAGACTCAACGAGTCTTAGCGATTGTATCCGGCACTAGAGGTGGGGTGAAATTAACTGGTAGCTGCTGTCCAGTATTTCTTGAAGTTCCTGCAGCGACTCCGCCATTACGACTATGTCATCGGTAAAACATAGGTGTGAGATGTACTCGCCGTTTATATTCATGCCGTGTCCTTTCCAGTCCAGAGTCTTAAAGACATCCTCCAATGCGTTCGTAAACAGTTTCGGAGATATAATATCTCCCTGTCTCACTCTTCTGCTCAATTAGATGGGTCTTGTTTGCTGGTTCTGTACTTGGTCAGACATCGTCGCGGCGTCATATAGACACATCAACACTTCGATGTAGCGCCAGTCGACTTGGCATCGCTGCAAGGACTCCAGGACAGCCCAGGTTTCCAAGGAGTTAAAGGCTTTCTCATAGTCCATAAATGCAAGACAAAACGGATGATTATATTCTACTTTATTGCACGAAAACTTATATTTATATGTAGATCATTTTTTACGTTCGGGTTTAATGGAATTGTAGCACATTGCGGTCAATCAATTTCAACTTTCATGCTGTTTTCCAATTTGTGGCTTATTCCAGCAGATCCTCACTCTTTTTCGGTTTTATCGCATTTCGGCTCATTTCAGTTCTTCAGTTAAACACTTTTGCTTACATTTTTAATTCCATTATCAGGTTCGTTCACAGCTATAGCTTCAAATAATCGTTCTACATACACACTCTAATGGCATAGTCGTTCGGTCAGTTTCCCTTTAAAATCCATTAGAAGCCATAAAAATTCAATCAGAGGAATTAGAAAGGTTTTTCATTCAGGTCATGAAAAGAGTGTTCCTATCGTCACTAATCCATGTTGGTACACTTCAAAACCGAGTGAAGCAGTGCAGGAAGCCGGAGCAAATCAAATAGAAGGCGCATTATGTAGTTTACGTGTTGCCATTGGAAATAAAATCTTGGTAAAGATTTTACGTTCGTTTTAAGGTTTAAAAAATTAAATACGCTGAAGAAAATGTTTCGCTTTTGGACTCACGACTTGGCCTCTAACCAAAAATAGCGCATTCGATAGGCACGTCTTTCATTATGAGACAAACATTTTTAGTTGGGTGGGATATAAGCTAGAGTTCAAAAACCGAATTCATGTTATCTTGATGTTTCCGTTTACTTTTGGTCCGTTTAAGTTACGACCCAGACAAACAACCTGAAAGGTAATGTCACTGAGGTATTTACAATCAATTCTAAATGCCTTTGAAAATTTTGTGAATGACTTAAGTACCAGTATAAGTACCTGCAACAAAGAAATTAGATTGTGCCAAATATTTGATCAATTTTTAGTAGACAGAACCGGTTATGAGTGCTATGTCTAAAACGCAAAATGTCTATGTAGCAATAGGCATTTTGTGTTTTAGACATAGCGATATGTCATAACCCGACAGAATACTTGCGGTCTGATTCAGAAACGATCATAAGTAAGTAGTACTTTTCATGTCACGTGTAGTGTAATCACCTGTGATATAATCGCAAAGTATCTTTGAGTCGCGAATAAAATCATAGAACATAGCTGATGCAAATTTTAACTCCAGGAAAAAACTGCGAGTAAAACATCGTAATTGTTAAAAATAATTAACAACCCGAGAAAAAAACGGTTTACCCACGTAAAGCAAATACCTACCCTCGCATGCAGTGTTTCGTTATTTTGGACTCATTAAAGCCGGAGCTGATTTCACACACATTCGCCGGCAGATAACTTTGCGAGTGTTATGCAGTTAAACGGATTAAATTCGGCCGCAGCTGGATTGTTCGCGTAATGGACACCCTGTACACGAAAATATACAGCTTTGTAACCCCCTGTACCTATTGTGTGTGGAACTTTTTATTTGTAATTCTGATAGTGCAGGTTCATATTCTGTTCAATACATAAGGGTATTTATCATTTCAAGAATTCATGAAGTAAGTTATATAAAGAAGAATTTGTTTTCAAGTTATTGATAAGATAGATAAGATAATTATTTTTTGCTTTAAATATGGTGAGTAGGTACAGTCGGCCTCTACCATCTATACAATATACAATTCAAAGATGTTTAAGGCGAACGCGGTAAAGTTCATTTCAGATTGCAGCTAGAGGCCGACTGTACTTATATCAATGTAGCCTTTGACAAAATAAAGAAAAAAGAAAAGAAAGAAAAAAACCACATTTATTAAAATAGTTTGCGATTCTTTTCAGTTAACTTGTCTGTTTGCCTTATAATATTTTTCTCAATATCATCGAAATTTAACGCTCGTGGGCGCAAATGGCCCCGGATTTATTGAAACCGGAAGAGGTCTCGATAAATCATTCAACAAAAAGTTCTCTACATGAAACTTTTATTTTGTTTATTAAAGCATCCTTGTCTACAAATAAATGCACTTAGCGTGTACCCTAAGCCTACATAGTCAGTAATGTATACTACATTATTATTAAGGTACGTTTCACTGACGTGATTTATTATTCTCCCGAAATAAATTACCGCAAGTCTCTTGCGGGAAAGCAATAAAAGTTTAAGAAAATAATTTCTACGTAAATCTAAAGAGGTTCCCGAAAATTTCGGTCATAAAACTGGAGAGAAACAGGCATAACCTACATTAACCAAATTGCAGAAAACAAACATATCTAATAATTACGCCCCGGAGTAGGAAGCCGCGTTTTCCAGAAATACGCGGCCGCGCCGTAACTTTTTCAATCTGAACTTCGACAATTAAATTTACTCCAAGTCCCAACATAACATTTCAATAAGTGGATCGGTAATTTTACCCTGACTTTGTCCTTCTATTGACTCTTTTTGATTAGTTAGCACGCTATACCAAAACTGATTTACGGAACCAAAATTTTCCTCAACTCGAGCGGTACAAAGGAACAATAAGGCTTGATAAATACGATAAAAAATGGCAGCCGGAGAAGGCTTTTCAAAGAACTCGTACCATATATCATTAATCTTTACATTACAAATTCATTCGGTAAGAACTCACTCACTTGGATTAAGCAGAATTATAAATGAAGTGTCACGGGAACTCTCACAAAAAGTGTGAAAGGAGGAAAACCTCTGAATAACGGGTCGGGTGCGCCGGTTTTTAACTCGAAGAAAATAGGCCCTTCGTAAAGGGGATTAATCTGGATAATTCTCAACTTAAATGTGCCGACGAAGAAGGGAAATACTGCAGAAAGCCCCCAGTGTAAGCTACGCAATTTTCAGTTTTGTTAAATAAACTCGAGCCATTAGTTTGGATAATGTTTAGATATACCTACTACTTATCACCTAGAATAAGTATTGGAGGGGATCATGTCAAATCTGAACACAACAAGGCGTCTGATCCAGAACCAGTAGCAGCTACCGGGAATGTCTGCTGTTGATGATAATGCTTAGACATCCAGATGCCGAGACAAGTCAAGATATAAGTCTGTAGCGTACATCCCTGTACTGCGCATCTGCGATGCGTGCGTCACAGCAGCGGCCGGCCGGCACCGCGCCGCGCCCCGCGCACCGCACACCGGCGCCTGCGCAGGGCTCCGCTCGCGGCTGTCCCCAGTCGCAATCCAATTCGCACGGCGAATGCATGCCGCTTTAGTTAAATCGCTCGCGCTTCCCGCTCACGTATTTACGCAACGCTATATTAAATTATCGTACAGTAATATTGATTTGTTCGCTTCTTTATTTTAGTGCTTGTGCTTTGTGTTATTAGTGCTGTGCTACCGCTTATCGAAAACTGTTATTTAGTGTGTATCCTAATAAAGTCAGTGTTTGTGTAACACGGACTTTTACTGTGACTCCTGATAGGATACCCACTATAAGTCTTTCCATAAAATGAGAAAGTAATAAACAAATTCGATCTAACTTGACATGCTCATAGAATCCACCACCTTCTAAACAGCCGAGTGCAAAAAGAGGCGGATCTTGTTCAAACCGCCTTTGTCGCAGCGACAACCGCACAACCGCCACTGACAGCTACTCTGAGCCGCTGCGATTTGTTTGTAGATAAATGGAAGACGGCATTAAATCGATTCTTGAGCCAGATGCCAGTTAATAGAAAAAGTTCCGGTTTATTGGTACGGGGAAATGCCGGTTGCAGGTACTTTTATTTTTGTTTCTGAAGTCTGTGAAGTAAAGTAAATACAATTTTCAAAGCGGTGACTACCTACAACTAAATGTTATGAAAGGAGTGGTTTATTTCGGTTAAAAGTTTCAGTCACATTACACAAAGAATATCTGAAACCTATCGTCGAATTATATTGTTTCATAAAGCTTGATAATAGGGAACTTGCATGAATTTTAAAATTGAAAACTATGTGTTGCAGTCGATAGAATAGTACATAAAAAGATTAAATTGTGAGTAGTAATATTTATATATTTGTATTTATTGAGATATTTAGCTTTTTAGTAGCGCGAAATGGAACGTAATTTTAAACACCTATCAGCATTGAGTGACGTCATAGGATTTCTCTACCCTAAATTTAGGGAATATTTTTACAAGTGAGGCGGAATTATCTGAATAAATATATATTATTATTATAAACTATTATTATTTTTATAAATTATATACCTATTATAATAATTATACATAACTGTATATAGAAATAAGTGGCAGTAACGCTTACACGTATCCAAATCTGCATAAACTTTGATAAACTTCTAAGGAAAATATTTTTTGCAATTGGCAACTTTTGTAATTAAAACAACGAATCATTACGATTACACCCTAGTTATTGTTCTTAGGATTACACAAATACTGTAAATAGTTTTATTACTCTTGTAAATAACCAATATAAAAATAACCTCTAAAGCGAAAAATCTTTTGACAAGTTCAAGACTGTTCACAGCTCACGTTTGTTTACATAAAATCCAATTACGTCACTTGAGAAAATGAATGCGTTTTGGCGCGAAAATTGTATTATGGGTTTTTACAAAGCTATATCTCTTTAAATAAGCATATTAAAAATCTTTTGTGTTCAGTAAAGTTTCTCTTTTTCAAGTATCTTTCGTATAAAAACAAAAAAAAACATGCAAGTTCCCTATTTTAAAAACTGTATTTCAACGAAGTGGTTCAAACTGATATTCATGGCAGCTTTTAAAATCATACCAAAATGATAAACAAATTAAACTCAATTAAAACGAAAAATGATTTTCTTTTTTATTTCGCACGTTCACAAAGGAATCAACGAACGTTCGTAGGTATGTTAAAAAGTTTTAGAGTTGAGATAGCAAAGCTGGAATAACAAGATAATTTCAATTCAGAACCAGCTAACGAGACTGCGATGAATAAAAATAAAAGAGCACTGCAAAAAGCTGTCTGGACTACGCAACCGGCCTTTGATTCATTACAGTTTTCGATTAGCTGGGAAACGGTATGTTGGCTCTCAAATACGAATACCTACGAGAATGTTTTGCAATTGCATATCCTGTAGAAGTTCGGAATATACGTATTCGAGTAGTCTTACCACCCATTTGCTATGGATTCTAGTTTACTGACCTATTAATAAATAAAATGTTTTATTATCAATTAATTTCACTGCATACCTATTTATTTTCCTAGTCTTTCTGAAATAAATTATATATTAGGGCTCGACTAGGAATTTGTATTTATAGTAACGGGCTGGTTTCCGCAACTCGACGTCTATAGCGCCTATTTTGCGTGTGATGGAAAAACAAGCTACCCCAACCTCGCCGAAAAGTCCAGCAGTCCTTCAATATCTTCGGGACATGGACATCGGGAAGTGATCTCAGGGTGCCAAGGCTTTCCGCCTGGTAGGATGGTGACCTAATTGCATTCTAATAGCACGTGGGCGACAGATCTCCTCTGCCTCTAGGCATGCTCTTCCGCAGTTGGGCTCACTAAGCCGCAGGAACTGCGCTGGCGCAGCGATGTCTTAATCCAGCAGAAGGGAAGGGGTATGAGGGGTTCTGGGCCCTCTGCAACCATTTCCGATACCCTCGCCAGTAGTGCAGCGACGTCTTTATCGACCAGGAATTTATTAGCTCATATAAAATTCCACAACATGGCGACCCTATTTTTTTACTTATACGTTATATTAAAATAACAAGATAAGTACCTGAAATAAAAATATTTATAACTTTATGAATTATATTACAAAAGTTTACACGCGGATAATACGCAGATTTTCATGCAAAGCAAAATGTAAAGTTGCATGTAAAATACGTTTATTCGATATTCATGAATGCATAAAGGAGTTGAGTGTCAAATTATTGCCAGTTTCTGATTTTATTTATTTCGTACCTTATAGGTATATACGATAGATATGTTGTCATACTGATAAAAGCATAGTAAAGTATAGAAAAATAGCTCCTATGAATTTACGAAATATTTTTCTTGTAAACCAACTAGGTATCTATAATTTTAAGAAAAACAGCTGTGTCACATAGACGGACAGGAACCCTAAAAATTTGTTACATTATTACCTTTTAATAAAAAAACTCGACGAGTGTATCTCTGATTTTTTAGACTAGCATTAATAACCCTGTTTGAATTCCTGAAGTTATGGTACGCATTTCCGTCAAAAACCGATACTTTTAGTGTGCGCTATCTCTTTCTTGAACTTTACACAAGTGCTTGATTTTTCTATAGACTGTTGCACAATTTATTATCGTCTTTGCTCCACAAGCAGAGTCGAGACACGAGACTCCAGACTGCATAAGCCGCAGCTGACAACTCAGCCGGTCCCTTTCCAATTTGCGTTCGAATAAATGCGGACGCTCTCGAATCGCATAAATGAAAACGGTGGAACAAATTGATTTCTCACTCAAACACAACCATGCGCAGTGTTGGGTTTATTTTACATTCTGTTCTGACATTTTTGTAAGCAGAAGCAACTGTTCGATAACTAATTGTCCTCTAAAAGTTACAAAAGATTGTAATTTGTACACAGGAGCAAAAAAAGTGACACTTTTTATAAAAAAATTATAAAAAAGTCCAAATAATATAAATAAAATTGCTGAGGTTTTCACTAAGATCAAGTATTGGTAGTCTGGTAGGTCGTGCATGTATCAAGTTTTCATCGCCCTTAATATGACGTACAATTATGGGACAGCCTGTATATCAATCTGCTGATACTGAGAGCAAATGCGGTTTCCATATTTATTATGAAACGACATGTTCAGCATCTCAATTATGGCAAGCAATTTAGTCTGCCTTATTCTATAAATTTTAACACAGTGGCCAACACATCAGAGTTATACCCTGTGGTACTTTATTATCATCATCATCATCAGCAGCCTACTCTAGTCCACTGCTGGACATTGGCCTCTCACAGGGCGCGCCATTGAGCCCGATCTTCGGCTCTTCTCATCCAGTCGCTGCCAGTCACCTTGCGGAGATCGTCGCTCCATCTAGCAGGTTGGCGTCCCACACTACGTTTGACCAAACGCGGTACTTTATCGCTTTAATTATTTGATACATTCATACGAATGTTAAGAAATAACAACAAAATCTTATTGCGGTAGGGGTCCGCTAGTCTTACTACCTACGTATCATACGAGAACGACAACTTACATTTTTGAATGAGGGTACCAGTAGTCCGTTTTCTGTGATACCTATAGTGGATTTCTAAACTTAGTCTCTGTATCGTGTTTTCAGAATTCGAAATTAAGATTCGTACAGAAAAATCGCACCAAAATCGTCAAAATTCTCAAAACGTTTCTGAAAACAAACACTGAAACCCGAAGACTACGTAAATCACGTATCTTTATTTGTACTACCTAGTTAGGTTACTGGTTTAAACCAAAAAACAATCTCTTTTCACTAAAAACCCAAATTTGGCTAAAGACCATTACTTACAACGCAGTTTAAAATAATCTTACACGGGAATCACCTAAAAATTTCGGCAATAAATCAAGAAAACTTCTCAACGGCAGTGCCACGAACAAATACTTTGGACATTTTCCCTTCAGAATAATGTAAAAATAAGGGCCCTAGTCCCTTTGTGCCGCACGTGATCGTCTGCTCGCATCACGCACGGCGATACCGTGCCCAACGAAGCGGTGACAAATGCCTAATTGAATTTTCAGCTACAATATTGTGGCGCTGTCAAAAATATTTATATTTATAGAATGCGATTCTGACGATGTTTTTCCAGTAAATTGCTGGTTGGATCAATTCAATAATTACTTGCTTGCTTGCTTATCGTATGGTTAGTGGTCAACCTATTTGTCAGAGTTGTTCAGGCCGCCCGTAGGCATCTGACATGTCTTACAAACACAACCGGGACCGACTGCTTAATGTGCTCTCTGAGGCACGGAAGAGCTCAGATGAAATATGCCACTAGCGGTCACCCATTCAGGTACCGACCGCGCCAACGTCGCTTAACCTGCACGATCACTTTCGAAACATGCACATCATCAATTTTTTTTTATTTAGAGTTTTTTCAAACTAAATCTGTCATCGATATCTAAATTTTTTTGCAAAATAAAATAAATTAGTCCCCTTTCTTGTTAAAAATAAAATGTTTGAAATCGTAACTACACTAAATGATTTTAAATCAGTAATCAAAGTTGTGGGACATGCTAAAAACGCTATATGCACGTCTAAAAAATATTACTCGTAGTAAGTTATAGGTTTCCTTTGTCTGTTGCTGGCTGGTATATCTCGCCACGTATATATATATATACGTGGCGAGATATACCAGCCAGCAACAGACAAAGGAAACCTATAACTTACTACGTTATATATATATATATATATATATATATATATATATATATATATATATATATATATATATATATATATATATATATATATATATATATATATATATATATATATATATATATATATATATATATATATATATATATATTAATATATTATTTTAGGCTTAAAATACTCATACGAATTATGATGATGACGATAGAGAATATTTATAAATAATATACAGTACAAAAGTTATTATATATATATATATATATATATATATATATATATATATATATATATATATTAATATATTATTTTAGGCTTAAAATACTCATACGAATTATGATGATGACGATAGAGAATATTTATAAATAATATACAGTACAAAAGTTATATATATATATATATATATATATATATATATATATATATATATATATATATATATATATATATATATATATATATATATATATATATATATATATATATATATATATATATATATATATATATATATATATATATATATATATATATATATATATATATATATATATATATATATATTGAGATTTACAATTTGAGATCAATCAATGAAAGCGGAAGCAGAACCCATGTCACAATCTTCAATACAAGTGACTATGAAGGAGGAAACGCGTGTCCGCCTAGGATGGCGAATTTCCATAAATTTTGTGGCCGTGTTTTTGACGGTTTATTGGCAGCCAGAATTCTTTCTGGCTGTCTAAGGTCGGACCATAGATTTCTACCCTGCGAGATACATACGAGTAACTGTCATTAAAAGTAAAAAGAAAATTAAATCTTATTCCTACACATATAAGGTTGTTTGAGGAAAGAGGAAAAACGGACCATACGAGTATAGTGAGTGGTCCAGTAAAGGTACTTGGGTCGGACTGAATCAATTGTGTTTTGTTATTGCATTTATTCCAAAAACATATTCTACATAAATATATATATATTTTTATATATACATTTTTAGCAGTCGGAAATGAAATATATATATATATATATATATATATATATATATATATATATATATATATATATATATATATATATATATATATATATATATATATATAACTTTTGTACTGTATATTATTTATAAATATTCTCTATCGTCATCATCATAATTCGTATGAGTATTTTAAGCCTAAAATAATATATTAATAAACGTTTTTTCAATTTTATTTCTATTTCATTTCTTTTAGATGTACGAATTTCATGACGTAACCAAGCGGTCAATATTGTCCCTAACGGTTTTAATAAAGAGTATGAGTATTTGGTAGTAGTGCACCAGTACTTGGTCCGATTCCACATTTTGTAAATATTTATTCGTAAACTGTTAAATGTAACTTTCAAAATATGCAAAGAAATTCTCAATAAATCGAATCGCTTGCATGTTTTGAACGTCAAATTACGTTAAATCTACCTCGAGTGATGCATAAAGCCGTTTCTTTAAATTCAAACGTATTTGTACGAGTACATACACTTCAAGAAAGGCCATTGAGAGAAATACAAGTAAGTCTCTAGTAACTCTAACTTTATTAAGGTAACTTTATATTACTGTGTCGTAATTCTTCGTAACATGAGTAATATCCCAGTATACATACATTTATGTCTTATTTTAGCTATTAAATAAAGTTAACTTTTTTATATAACTTTCAATTTGCGGTATCGGATCGTCTCCAAAATTTAGATGTTACGTTATATAGTAAGTCTTTCACTTACCCTATGAGAGTAAGTAGTAACTAGTAATTAGAGTAACTAGAGTAAGTTAAGTACGTGACTTACTCTACATAGAGTAAATGAAAGACTACTTAAAATCTGTCAAACAAAACGTGTTACATGCACTGAATTTAGAATAAGCACAAATAACCTTGGGCTTGCTCTCTTGGTCAGAATTCTTAGTAGGTACGAGGGAGGCTCCTTGAAACATCCGTGCAAGGAGGGTCCTTCAGTTAATTGAAAGAAATCGACTGCCAAGGAGCTCGTGTCAAGTGTGTGAATAAACCGACCTTACATTTTGATACCACTTGTTTCAATATTCTTTCTACGTGTGGCACTGCCTATATAGAAAGGGTAGTGTTAGACGATTTGTGGACTTCTGCGAAATTACTTAAATACTTATCATTTTACTTGCAAAGTGATGGATCACTTTATCGCAATTAGTAGAATTACTTTTAAATCAATGAAGCTAAGTTTCTTGTGGGCAAAGAGATAGGAGTGCCCGAAACATTTCCTTGGTGCAGAAACAAGCGCAAGCGCTTTTGTTCTTTCATATTGTGAATCTTTATTGGTTATGATTTGTTTTATTATAATTTGATACTGTTGTGTTCAATGTTTTAAATTTAGCTAGCAGCGGTTGCTGTAGATGGTGACTGTCATCTCTCTGTGTGGTCATTATGGGTGGTAATAAAAATTTCGGTCCTGAAAGCTACCTTTCCATCATCAGTTCCCCTGTCCTCATTCCACTACACTGTAAGCCCATAACCCTCAACAGTTCTCAATACATTAACGACAACAATGATGTCATTGACGAAAGGAATAGATAATGATGAAAAAATATATAAAGAAAACTGTACAGTTATCCCGACCTTAGTTATCACTTAGTTACAACTTAAAAATGAAGAAAAACACAAGCACCGTTTTAAAAATCTATTTTACCATCATAATACATAATAAAATAAATAAATAATTTATTTACATTTTTGTTCTAAGACATACAGTTTTGTAACATGGCAGGCAATATCGCAAAAAATGTTTCGTCAAGTTTGTATACTACATATCATTGTGGTCTTAATATTATGTGGGTACATAGTTGACACTAAGTTTGTCTTTTTAAAAAAATAAATTATCTCTACTACAGTAGAGTAAAACCGGAAATTCATAATTATTATTAAATATCGAACTATATTATTAAATTAGAGATTGACAATGTAAGGAATTATAAAATTTGATTACTAAATTATTAAGTTATGGGCATTAAATGCACAGCTGGCCAAAAACAAATGCACACCCAGATGTACATCAGCAGACACTATGGTTTCCCTTTATTGTTATAGGTACTAGGACTTAAGGTGTAGAACATAGTCGATCTCATTGTGGCCACCGCAATATTTTATCTTTCCAATTTGACAGGGAGCTATCTCGTCCGCATAACGCTATTCCTCAGTGCCTGTAAGGGAGTGTCTATAAACTAGAGGGGAACTGCCCTAGTTCACTGCCTTCATATCAATGTCGCAACCCGTTTGTATAATTCGCAGTTTTTCATAACGGCTAGCCGTTTTATATAACGGCGCCGATAAATATTGCGGCCGAAAGATGTTCAGCCGGATTAACAATGCGTTACGTTTTACAATATGACTGCCCACATTTAGCCGGAATGTAAAATAGCTATATTGCAGTCATATTGTGCATTTAGCCAATGATTTCCGGTGATTCGCGGTATTTCCCGGTGATATTTTCTGTCCTTCCATTAGATGGTATGATGAATCGGTTGTGTTGAGGTTCAGCCCTTATGTAAAACGGCTGAACGCCGTTTAGCTGTAATACAAATCGGCGCCGTTTTGCTATATGGCTATCCATTATTTATGTAAAATCCTTGATATAGATTATACAATCGGGCTGCGACATCAATATGTACTAGGTGTTATTACTTAAGTGGTGCAAGAAAGCGCAGCATTTAATTGAGTTATATCAAACGATATTGCCATTCATACATGGGAATGCTACCCAGAAATGAAAATACCTGCATTTGGTTCCTTGTATTATTTTATGTCTATTAACTAAATATTATGTACGTAATCCCCATATAAGCCTGACGTAAGCCTCATGTAACCCTCACGTGTGCCTGGCATGATGCTGTCGTAAGCATGACGTAAGCCTGATATGAGGTTGACGTAATCCTGTAGTAAGCCTGACGTAAGCCTCACTTTATAATTGACTGTTTATGTTTATGATATATGTATAGTTTTAAGTAGAAAGCTGTTAAGTTCGCTAAAATAAATAAAATAAAAGAAAGTACGTAAGCCTGACGTACGACTGACGTAAGCCGGACGTAAGCCTAACCTAACCTGATCTAAACCTGACGTAAGCCGGACGTAAGCCGAACGTAAACCGAAAGTAAGCCGAACGTATGCCTAACGTAAACCTAACTTAACATAACGTATTAGTTTTCTACATTTAGTACGTAAACCATTCTGCATTTATTCGAAAGAAATTCGATACAAAAAGTAGATCGCGTGTATCATGGAAGCTCCATGTATCAAGAGCTGGTCGTAAAGTTTACGAGCAAAGACACGGCAGCGGGTCAAACGGCCGGCTTCTGTACCAAACGGGATTCCAGTTTATAACACTATTCCGAAGATAAGCTGACTCGCATAAGCCAGGCTCCGTCTCTGGGGTATGGACGTAGGTAAATCATGTGAACTGTTATACCAAGTCATTATTTTGGGAGTACAAGTCTTGAAAATTTTTACATAAATACAATTGCAATTTATTTTAAATAACTTTAGAAATGGAATAACGTTCTCGCTGATCTGCTGTTATATCCAAAATACGCAAATACTGATGATGGCGAAGTATGTAACAGTACTCCCCAAACATTTGAGATGATGGTTGGGAGCGATTCGTGAACTTTACATATATTATATATGTGTGTAATTGAATCACATGTTCCTCCAACGTGAAAACCTAACCTAAACTTGATACCCGTACAGTCGACCACAGGTCAACCTACCCAAAACGCCAAAACTTATGATTTTGATATGTATCATATTCTGCAGGTATAAGCTTGAGATTGAATCGCAGGTCTTTGGCAGATAGTATACTATAGCTTGTGTTCGACTGGTACATGTACCTATAGTGGAACACATCACACACCTCAGGCTACCCTTTAGTACTTTGTCGCTTTAACTAATTTGACACATTCATACGGATGTCAATGAATCATAACAAAAACTTATTGAGACAGGGTTTCACAGAGTATAGAAAGCAGAGTACAGAAGAATATAATAATAATATTAAACAAATATATTATAAAATAAATAAACCAAAGTAATTAAGCATGCGATGGAGCGTAGCATACTCAACGTGAAAAGGACGGATCGCGTCAGGAACACGACCCTGCGCTCCAAAACACGCATCGCTGATGCAATCACTAAGGCATCTCTATTGAAGTGGGGCTGGGCAGGCCACGTGTGCCGCATGCATCCGGAAAGGTGGGCAAAGATCGCCATGCACTGGGTGCCACAAGACGGACAGCGGCGCCGTGTCAGGCCCAGGCGTAGGTGGAAGGACGATATCGATCACTTCCAAAAAGGATGGTGTAGGGACGCCGAGGATAGGGAAAAATGGAAAGGAGGAGGGGAGGCCTTTGCTCAGCAATAGGACAGCCAATAGGCTATTAAAAAAAAGTTTTATGAAGGTGGTGTGCAGCACCGGAAAAAGGGGACTGCCTCAGCCTGTTGCCGTAGCGGATTTAGCATTGCGGCGCTGATTTTCAGGCATCACCTGTGTGTCACTCCCTAATGATACACTACCGGAAAATATAAATAACGGAAATATTAATAAACAGAAGTAAATTATTAGGAAACGAAGGAAGGTACTATAGCTATAGGTAGTATATCTTGATGTGCCTTCCACTGTACAGGTCAAGGGATTAAAGTCACAACTGACTCAACTGAGATAACTCAAAGTTACTTTTCTTACATTTCCCAGTAGATTTCAACTTCAAGGAGCTAAAGCTACAGAGTTTTCTGGTCCATTTAAAAACTACTTTGATCTTTACGCGCATTAGCTAAACGTTACGGTACAAATTGGTTTTTCCCGGGAACATTAAGCAAATAACCGGGATTCCGCTCACGCAATCTGCCCCTAATGGTGCGTTAAGATGTGACTTAAACAACTCGATGACTTGTTACAATTTTCTCCTACAGTGCGCTGATTTGACAGGATGATACAGAGCCTTTAAGCGGTTAATGTTGCTCGGTTAACTTTGAAATAAAAGTTTTTTAAATATTTTATTAAATAAGGAGAGCAGACGAGCAAACGGGCCACCTGATGGTAAGTGGTCACCATCGCCCATAGACATCTCACCTAACTTTATTAATATTAGAGGGTTTTTGATGCGCTGCTAACCTTGAGGACTAAGATGGAATGCCTCATGTGCCGGAAATTACGCTGGCTCTCTTGTGTGTGTGAGTGTTACAAATATGGTTTCTTACATGTTCCATAATCTCGGATATTGATTAAGTACCTATATTTGTCGTATTTTTATTACTTGGTATTATTTAAATCGTTCTTGTACCCGCTTACATTGTATTTTACAAAAACTCCATCACCCAAAGGTTGCCTGGAAGAAATAGCTTAAAGCTATAAGGCCGCCAATTGTATTTGTATTTTGTATCTTTTCTTCTGTCCTGTATTCTTGACCTGTGTGCAATAAAGAATATTTGTACTGTATTGTATTGATTTTTATTGTCGCATTGTCGGTAATTATTTGGATTTCCATTAAACTATCGTTATGTACAGTTTGAGAAGCCTAAATAATGCCGGTCAACGAGAAAATAATGTATAGAGACGTAATTCAACACATTGCAAGAAAGAAACAACAAATGACACCTCCGATACTTAAAACGTCACGGTTGCTAAACCTCCACAAGCAACGCGTCATCGTTGAACCAAACGCGTCCATTTGCACCAACCGTAAGTCACAGAATGTATTGTAACTTGTTCTCCGCTCTCTACACTGCGTTTTAATGGGTTATATTTGAAGTGAAAACTTCTTCTTGCGTTCTTTCTGAACAGTGAAACAAACTGAACCGTGACACTCGAGTCGGTGATTTTGAATCGGGTATACTCGGTTCCATTCGACATCAAACGTGCTCGGGTCGGTGATCGCGTATACTCGGCTCTAGTCGTCATCAGCTGTCATCAGCCACGTTTACTGTCTAACAAGGAGTGCATCGTTTCATTGTTTACTTCTCTATGGAGATCTAAGTTGTGCTTTGTGTGTTTTTTGTTGTTGTAAGTTTTCACATCTATCGTGTGGTCATAAGCACACGCCCTTTTTTTTTTCATTTTTACGCTTTCATTATCACTCCATACATATTAAGTCACTGGCTAGGTAGGACATTATAATTATTATCACATACATAGCTACCTATGTATGTGATAATAGTCGTACTACAAGTAACAAATCGACGTGAACCCCGTACAGCGGTTGGTAGGTATTAATTGTGAAAGTTCTTGTCACAAACTAATCTGAGGAGCGGACGTGTTTTCGCTACGTGTGATCGCGCCCCTAGTTTCTCTTACTTACAATATAATCGTAATTTCAAATTAAGAAACCACATTAGAAGCTATTTCATTGCGTCTAAACTTTACATACATAATACATAAACTCTCACGTCCCCGAGGGGATAGACAATAAAAATATTATTTAGAACAAAGATTATGAAATTATCCCCAATTTTCTTTTATTTACAATTAATAGGACAGGTATTTGTCTAATGAGTTTCGTTCTTTCTGATTCTCCATTCATCTTACTTTAGCGTACATTACAACAATTACTTGAAAACAGGTCGATTGATCGATCGCATTTTAGACACCTGAACAAGCTTTGTATTCCTTGTACCATATAATATCTAAACATTCTATCTATATTTTGTAGCAATTATGCTATTTCTCAATTAGGTAGAAGACGGGTCCTCTTTAGCTTACTACGAGCGGTAATTGGGAGGGCGCGAGGCCTCACGGGAGTTTTTAATCCGACCCCGAAGTTCCAGAGTCACATTAATGAGGAAATAACACCGAATTACCGAGGCCTATTTCGTTCACAAAGTTAGATTGAATAAAAGGTTGTATTCATGTATTAGCCTGCGAAGTTTATGATTTAATTTTATGGAAGGTTTACCATTTAATTATGATTTTCAGAGTGTAATTCACAGATCATACTTCGCATTTATACTGTATATCTTGCGATCTAGGCGTTATATTAGAAGCAGTGAAAGAATTTTAGACAAATCTCATATATTGACCTATATGTATTGACCTGAATGTATGCTCACAGAGCGTGCGTCAAGTGGAACCAGTGATTGGCATATAAGTGCTAACACTGTGCCAGGCGCTTCACGGATACTGGTGAACATCAATTGCTGGTTCTATTCATCGTCGAAGCAGAAGAATTTTACATTATTCTATGTGCGAAGAATAGTATGCGCCGGCGCCGAAATCAGTCCTTTTGTGCTGTCCTGTGCCCCAGAAAGGGGAGAATGGATCGTAGACGAGACTATTTTCAGAATTTGTACCCATAAGAAGAAGAAGAACAGTGCGCGCGGGAAAGAGCCCACGCAAGTACCGCGCGCATCTGCTATGATTCAGTCCGTATAACCGAAAGGTTTGCAGGACCATGGTTAACAAAAAAACAGATAACAAAAAAAGGACCATGGGGCTAGAGGCTTTGTTGGTTAAAACCACCATAACCTACAACGTATACATCTATGTCGACACGTCCGAACCGTGCGCACCTTCGTACATATATCGAGAAATAATTTTATTATTATAATATAATCCTCCTCGTCTTTACCGACGACGACGGCGAAGTAAAAGTAAAGTAAAATACACTTTATTGCACAAATAGAAAACAACAAACAAAAGATAGTGAAGTACAATTTAACTAACCCTTTCAGTTTATCGCATGCGTTCGAATGAAGAATCCGACATTGCTCTTGAAGACACTACAATCACACTAAAGTGTCCAGAGCTATTGTAAAATAAGTAGCAATTAATACAATTATAAAATATTTGGTTATTCCCTTCAAACCTAAAACAAAGTGCCAATACCCGGTCCAGCAAAGCGATAAACTAGGAGCATCGAACAGAGCCAATTTGTGCAACATCGCGCTCCTGCTCTAATTTACAGCTGATATTAAAACCGCGAGTGGTTCACACGTGTCCCGCCATAAATTGCTCTGACTCTGCTCCGCGTATGGTTTGCAGCGAAATTGGGCCGGTAGGGCTGATCCATTTGAGTTTTCTGAAACTTCGTATACGGACTAATTGTGTCCGTATTATACAATTTCCCAATCCCCATTGGTGTTTTGTATGAGGTGACTAACCCGAATCTTGCTTGGTGGTCGGACTCCTTCATTGTCTGTCTTGCCTTGGCTTGGCTGGCGACCATCCATCTGTACTGAGTCTTACTCCAGATTGTGTTGTGTGTTCCGACAGTGTTTAGAAAACCGACACTTCGATTCCTGACTGTATGCTCGCAGCCTATCATAGTCTATAGATATAGTTCTCATTGCGCAAATTGTGGCACCATCTAGCAGAGAGAAGTCCCACTACTGTTTCTACTCGAATAACACTTTTATCGCCGAGTTACCAGTTTGCGGTAGAAATGACCAGTCTCTGCCATTTTAGCTTGTTAATGCTATGACCAAGGTAACTTAATACTTAGCAGTTTAACGGATCTCGGATTTCATGCAGCAGAGATGCCGTGAGTAACACCTAGCTCTTTCCAAAGCGGGTATGGTGGTAAATATAAAGACATGGAACATGAAGTATCTGGATTCGATCATTTGACAACCCTAACTTGGTAACGCTGTTAAATCTGCTCCGTTCAGAGAGGTGAAATGTCCTTTGTGATGAAACTATGAAATACGAGTACTTTGTGAATAAAATGAAATTTTTGAACTGTCAGGTTATTAAACATATGTACATTCATCTGTAGGTTTTCAATTAAGCCTAGCGACACACACCATGCGGAGATTACGCCATTAAACTTCGGCGGCAATATCTTAGTAGTTATGGGATTTCGGCGACATAATTTCTGCCAGGTGTAACATAACCGGAGCGAAGTTCAGTAGCGTCATTTCGGCATGGTGTCTCTACTAAAATGTAAAATGATTTCACTCTTGATGTTAATTTACTCTCTAGAGAGTGAAAAAATTATACTCGTACATAGTTACGTCATTGTAATTTTTGAAGTCTTTCGTTTCATTTAAGTTTTCGCTACATAGGTAGGTACAGAGGGGTAGACCCAAGATAAGATACATGGAACAGTTGAAGGAGTGGAGCAGTAGTGCGTCGTATCATGAGTAGGCGGGGGGACAGGGATGTATGGAAGCTGTTGCAGCGTCAGGGACCTGTCCCTTATCAGAAGAAGAAGAAGAGGGCCATATATATATATATATATATATATATATATATATATATATATATATATATATATATATATATATATATATATATATATATATATATATATATATATGTAGAATATGTTTTTGGAATAAATGCAATAACAAAACGCAATTGATTCAGTCCGACCCAAGTACCTTTACTGGACCACTCACTATACTCGTATGGTCCGTTTTTCCTCTTTGGGTTATGTCAAAGTACAAACAACCTTATATGTGTAGGAATAAGATTTAATTTTCTTTTTACTTTTAATGACAGTTACTCGTATGTATCTCGTCAGGGTAGAAATCTATGGTCCGACCTTAGACAGACAGAAAGAATCCTGGCTGCCAATAAACCGTCAAAAACACGGCCACAAAATTTATGGAAATTCGCCATCCTAGGCGGACACGCGTTTCCTCCTTCATAGTCACTTGTATTGAAGATTGTGACATGGGTTCTGCTTCCGCTTTCATTGATTGATCTCAAATTGTAAAGCTAATTAAGTTTATAACTTAAAGTTTATATTTAGATAGTGCCTTTGAGGAAATTTACATGAAAAAAAAACCATGATAATTAAACACCTTTCTTAGTTCTAACTAAATATTATATACTATAATTAAATGTAAATAAACTTTGAAAAAAAAATGTCTTGAGTTTTCATATTTATTTATTTATTATTACAATTAATTAAAACGGTTAGACCACTGTGACCCCTGCTCCGGGTCGTTCTTGGTGCAGAGGTTGGCCGTGGCGATTCAGCGTGGCAATGCCGCGAGCGTCATGAGGACCTTTGCGCCAGGGTCGACAAGGGGCGGATTTTTTGACTAAGGCTTTTCATAAGTCTTTTTTTTATTATAATTTATTGTATTTTTGTATTAATTAAATTAATTAAATATTGCTATTAGTTAGACCACTTACATTAATTAATTATCTAATTATGATATCATATTTACAACTTATAATTACATTAAAAATAAAAAAAACATTCATCTCACACTCTCACAGTAGCATAGACATGCTCTTCTGATACTCTATAGTAGATAGTATATAAAATGCGTAGAAATTTTTTTCCCCGACCTTATATATTTATGCGTTAGGTAGCGTTATTGTTGTTGAGTTTATACTTACATGTTATAATGAAGAACTTAACTTTATAAGCTTGATTTAATGAAGCTATTTTGCAACAAGGACAGGATAATCTAGATCTAAAAACATCGATATCCATCAAAGCGTCACTTCACCTAATCCCGATTAAGATTTATGCTCTACCCTCCGTTTTAAACTGACTAATTAGATAAACACCTTAATACTTTTACCTGTAGGTTTATAGTTGTGTTTATTCAGGACCTATCAAGGTCGTAGTTAGGGGCCACTGGCGCCCAGGGCAAGATATATTATATTATGGATATTGCGCCCTCAAAAGTCTTAAAGTGCGCCGACTGCTGGCACACGCTTTGACCAATTACAGTTAGGCAGAATGACGTACCAAAATAAGCTACTTATATGCAACATGAGCTATACGTAGAGTGACTTAAACACAGAATGAATAATTTAATTGTACCTTTTCCAATGTTTATAGCCTAGTGTGAGTACTCCCAGGTGTGGATAAATTAATACTAACTCTTTTTGGGTACGGGTCTCTAAAAATGTATACTCAAGTACGTACAAAAACGGTTCCACTGATTGCGTTTCTAGGGTTTGCGCCCCTGACGCGTGGCCCCTTTTGCCATGCCCTTGCAACTGTGCTGCTTATTACGACCTAAAGCCTGCGGTTGATGTAAGGATTTCTAATATGGACTTTATATTTTCCTAGTACCGAAGTTTACGTTTAACTTCGGTAATCCAATTTAAGTAGTTTAAATTAACCCACGTGATTTTTTTTTTCAGTTGTTAACGTATAATAAAAATATAATTAATTTAACCTAATCTGACTAATATTTACAAATAAAAGATTTCTCCCAGGCTCCTACCAACAGGCAGAGTGCCCAGAAGGCTGGCGGCGTTGCCCCGCTGAATAGCGAGGCTTAGGCGTTGGGCAAAGTAGCCGCCAGCCCTCCGGTCATGGGACGCCTCCACCAGCCGTCTCCCAATGTCCTGTTGCAGTTGGTGCGCCGCAGGACCCCAAGGCCCCAGCGTTTCCACCCCAATCGGCAAAAACATGCAGTCCCCACTGAGGCCTGCATATTTGCGCCGCTTGAGGTTTTCGGCTAACGCAGCCGCTGAGCCAGCCCTCGACACGGTCGCTGGAAGATGGGACGGTGCGAGAGTATCGACGCAGGTAGCGTCCCATACTAAAGGCCGGCCCATCTTCCAGGGCACTAGAGTCATGCCGTCGGGTCTCTTGCCGTCATCCCGTGCCAGACCATTCGGTTCTAGAACGGCTGGCACAGCGGAGGAGGCGAGAGCCCGACGGATGATGTCGTTGAGGGCGGCGTGCCTTGGGATCCTCCCAGCGCTATTATTTTGTTAGTTTTGAATGAATGAATGAATGAATACTCTTGACATGGTTTTAGCAAACTAAAGCCTTGATTTGTTTAATAAATCAGCATATAAATGAAAACTTTTTCGCTTTTAATTATGTGGTTTTGAGAAAAGAGAAGTTTACCGACAAATAATACCACGAACTACACTACATTCGCCAAAAAAATCAATATTCACTCCCCTTTATAATATATCGGGAAAAGTCCTACTCTCCCCAGTCTTCAAATCAAAATCTTCCCGTGAAGAATCAGAATCTTCTTCTTCTTTCTTCTTCTTCTTATCGTGTTATTATTCCTGTAGTTTTTACTTTCCCTGATTTTGTGTACAATAAAGTATTTCTATCTATCTATCTTCCCTTTTGTTTCAAATCAAAATACTTACCACAATTTATTTATAACTAGGCTTATAAATTCTGACTTTAACAACGGTACGATGTAATTAAATGTTCCGAGCAGTTTTTATTCATTTAAACCGCGCGCCACAATTACCTCCTATTAATTTGCGTGGCGAAGTGAGTCCGATAAAAGCCAGCTTAATAATACATGGGAGGTGTAGGGGGAAGGGGAGGGAGGGTAACTGTCAAATTTCATGCACTAAAGCTCCAGAAATGGTCTTCCACCCAGGTCGCTGGACAAGTACAGTTGTGAGCTTAGGTGTTTGATTACGTTTAGTAAACCCCGAATAGGAATATACAGGTGTATCAAAATGACAAAAGGGGGTGTTCAATGTTCAGTATCGTGAAAAAAATATCTGCTGTTCCATAAAAAACCTACACGACTGAAATGTGATATAGCTGATTTTTTTTCGCTATTTCAGAGTTGCCCCCATAGTAAAAGTTGTTCAGTTATGGATACTGAACATCCCTTTTTCGGCTTTATGGTGGGTTTTTGTTACAACCCCTAGAGCTATCAAGAAGGTGCTCGGTAGGTACTAGGTATTACTTTTTATGATGAATACGGAAATTAATGCAATTGTTCACAAAGAACTCCGCAACATGGGGCACTCTATTATAGGTATTCCTGATTGGTTTGTATAGAGTGGAATAAGATATTTGTATTGGTCACTTGAATGGTGTTCTAGTATCTTGAATAATTATTGCTGTATTCGTGAGAAGCGGGCGGAAGTACGGAGAAATCTGAACGGATTTCCACAGAAATGAGGAGCAAGGTTATTTCCGCTGACATGTATTGTGGTTACTTAAACTTTTTTGACAGTTTACCAATAATCGTATAAAAACCAATTTTACCGTTACTGTCGTCAATTTTTTTTTCTTAAAAAGTTTATAAATAAACAAAATCCCTTTATTTAGATGATCACATTAAACTATGCTAAACCTGCCTGTATTGTGGAGGCCGGTTCAATTTTATTATCTATGAATTTACATCAATATATAACAGGTATTTATGAGATATTTAATTATTATTTTTATTTATTTATGTTATATATTTATTAAAATGAACAGAATAATAATACTTTCGACTGTATTCAATTCAATACAATTATTTATTTGTGAACATAGGTATTATTTATTTTGATCAATAAATAATCGAGTTTGAACGAAGTGCATATTAATATTATTATTATTGGTGAATATTTTAACAAGAACTTCAGTGGCCGTGTTTCGGGAAATAGAGTTATACCAAAAATAGGTATCGTCTTCAGCTGGCAGGCAGTCCATTTTCCATAGAAATAATAACAAATAATAAAAAATTAAATTTGTCTATACTCAGGAAGCGTAGTTGTACACGGTTGTACAGAATGCATTCCACCAGACAGGGGCCATCGGCGGTCCGCTTTATCTTCACCATACACTGCCTGATAAGGAGCTTACCGGGCAAACTTAATAAGAGTTGACGCGGCCCGTCCAACCGAAAGAAAATAAACCTTTTGTTGTTGATAACACGGCTTCATTTGGATTATCAGTAGAGCGGGCCACCTGATCTCCAGTTGTTTTATTCAAAACCATGAGCTTTTTGAGTATCATGTGCATAATAGGGTTGTAATAATGCTACGTGCTGCTTTTCTGCTCGAGTAGATAGAAACGGACATGAGTTTTTAGGACTTTCTGCATTATAAATGCTCCTAGTACTTATGTTTTTTTAATGTATATATGTTAATCAATGAGGTTGAATTTATATAAATATATTTTATTTATGTGATGTTAACGAAATTGAAAACGTTTATTTAGCAGTGCAAACCAGAATATAGAACACAATACAGAAGTATACAAAATTAATACATGCATCACAAAACATCCGGTGTGGTACAGTGCCAAAAAAGGTACACCAGCTCAGCATAACGCTGAGATAAGCCACAGTGCTGATTTTCAGATCCCTCTCCGTGACTGCACGGACGAAAGAAAGCAATTGTGTGTGCATGTTGTGTTGTATGAATGCATGATTTTTAATCAAATGCGCATTTAAGAACTTTGTGATTGCTACGATCTTTTTCTACGTCGACCTTTGCTTTTTCGGAATAAGATGCTAGGATTGTGAAAGTGACAAGATGAGATTCTGATCTTCTGATCTAATTCTTCTTCTTGTTGTTGTTGTCGTGTCGGTTGTGGGAAATTTATTGAGAGAGTTGTCATCCTTCGAAGCCGTGTGAAATCCACCAATCAGCACTGGGCCCGCTCGGTGGACCCGTATCCCTTTGTTCAAGGGGAGGGCTGTGCCCCAACAGTGGGGACATTAATAGGCTGATGGTGATGATGATCCTTCGGACCATGCTCGCAAAGGCTACGAGCCCCTCTGATCTAAGTGAGAAACTAATGTTCTGCGTCGCTTCTCTATTGCCAAACTAAGTGATTATGAACATTTCCATTTAAAAATGTAATTTCTTTCCATGAAAGTAAAGTAAGTAAGTTATTCTTAGAAAGAATATATAAATGTTCTAGAAAACAATGTGAACCAATTTCCATACTTCACTTGCTAGTCTACCGAAGAATGTTATCGGAGCTTTATGAATATTCAAATCAGGTAATCATGTCGGGTAAATAGGATTAATTTGTGTCAGCTTCCCTGTACTGTTGCAGCCACTTACAATGTAATATTCCGTTAACGCTTTAATGGGTGGTGCTTGGATAGATAGAGTAGGGTTTGAGTAGTAGCGCGGTACGAGGTAATGAGGTATGGGGATAAGCATAGACTGGTAATATTAACTGACATTGCTCTAGTACGTTGACTAAATTATATTTTAAGGAAGGAAAAATGTTTAAGTAAATACTGTGACATTTTATTTAGTGGTATCCGATATTTTAATACTGTCAGGATGAAAGAAAAAGCTGTCTTCCTCTCCAGGGGCGGACGTTGGTTCCTTCATGCTGTCAGGTTTATACGGAGTGACGTTTTATTCTTTCATTCGAGTCAGCAATGACTTGACAGCGTTTTCCAACGATCAGTAACTGAAGTCCGTAGCTGACTGTATGTAACTGCATTAACATGGTCATTTTGCTTAGCCGATCATATTGATCCACACTGCAATACTAATTATAATCTGTGGCTATTCGAAAAGTCTTTTTAATTTCTAAATCAAAATAATAATAATCTTCCAATAATGTAATAATTATAGTCAATTCTAAATTGAGTATTTCCATGTAACAACGTACGAGTATAAGAAAAGAAGCTACTAATGTAGGTAAGTACGTATTTTACAATATAAACAACATCTACCATGACCCTGATAAGAAATATCGCGATGATTTATATTACAGGTGATTTGATGACTGTAATTTCGTTCGATCCTTTAGTAGTTCCATTGCTGTAATTCCGAATCAATAATAAAAAAAACTTTATTCATGTTTCCAGCGTTTATGTTGTATATTCAAGCGTAACCTTCATGAGTTTCATGCTTCGTGTCGATGGTTTTATGCCTGTTAAATTAAATCAGGATTTATGTTTTCGTGCCAGTATAAATTAGAACTTTTACTGCGGTTTTAATGTGTGTTGTGAATGTTGAAAAATATGAATAAAAGTCGGTCGAGGACGTAATATTACACTTGCGATCGCAGATAGAAATAATTATAAGTATTTAATTCACACTAATAGGGACATTGAAAAAAATCGTCTAGTACTTGAATAAATATATTACCGTCATTTGACTTAAAAACGTTAACATAACTGACAAAGATTATGAATTACTTTTGACAACAGAATAACGTTGTAGCAATACGAGTATGAACGATACTAGGTACATCATACATCCATTTCTGAATAAGTACATATTTAGGCCACATATTTTAGTATGTTGAAAGCGCACCCAACCTTTATCAAAATGTTTACAAAGACGATATCTGTCAGAGTCAAACATTTTTAGAATTGAGGAAATAAACACGGAAATAAGAATTGTCATTTCACTTGCTGGGAAAAGTCTCTTTATGTGAAGCAACTTCGTTGGAATTTTTTTGTATGACTTCTTATTCATTACGAATAAGACGTGCTCCTTTATACTTTGTTTATATCTAGTTATGATCGTCATAATACATATTTACAAGAGGGGGTGCTACTTAGCACCTAGCATCAGTAGGTGATAGCACCAGTAGGTGCTAAGTGCTAGTCCGATTTGTTAGATGTAGTATTTTAACCATGGTTCAGTTCAAATCAGCTCACGTTTCACGTTGTCGCGGCATCGCTTCAATACAAAAGAAGGTACATTTGCAAGGTGTGCGTTGCTCTATGAAACATATAAAATTCGATTTTTTGAGATTGGTACATAAATACTTATATGAAAGTCCCAATTGATGCAGTGTTTCTTGATCATTTCGCAGTAGTGCGTTTTACTTTTCTGGAACACTAAAACGGAACGGAGCACGACTTTCAACTAAAAAATATAATGATTATGATTCAGGATCCGGTCCAGAATCCGAATCTTTTAATATTTTTTTATTGTTGCAAAGTCATTTCACGAGTCATGTTGAGGGACATGATGACCACAATTGTTGGGCATTTAATCGCCAGGTGTAATGAAAAACATTATGTTATATACATACAGAAAGTCAATTGTAAACTCGGGACCTCGTATACAATTGCTTACTTTCCGCACTTGTATCACACACTTATTATTATAATGGACCTTGACAAGTAGCTATCTTGGTAATAATTTATTACTAATAATAAACCAAAGATAATGTAGTCGCGACAGAAAATAAAAACTGTTCGAGTATTATTTCTTACATCACAGGAGTTCTGTATGATTTGTTATTGACGAAGTTGTAATTTAACCGTAATGTTAGAGAGAAAGTTCCAGCTGTCTGAAAGCAAGAAATGAAGGTTCGCAAGTTGATTAACAAAAAATGTTGCGAAAAAAACTGAATTTCTGAAAACAGTCGTTACGGCTTTAGAAGAGCAAAAAACAAAAAAGAATGATAAAAATTATAAAGATTCAATGGATATCAAACTTTCTGTGTCGGCATAACAATTCCGGCTAAACCATAAACTTTGGCAAAGTTTTAAAGGAAACATTCGGAATCGGTACAAAAGGAGACTTCATAAAAAGCCGCAACTCCATTCCGTGTACTGTAATCATCTCCCATTCCCAATTTCGGAACTTTTTTCATCTTTGTTCACATCTGTTTGGCTCTTTGTTTGCCATCTTTCGATTTCTCTCACGCTTAAGATCTTGTACATATTTTATACCTATTGCAAAGTATGTAGGTACTCCATCACAATGGCGGATCAATTGTCAATATCGACACAAACGTAAGGTTTTGTTGACCGCATTCTACTTTATCTTGTTACATCAGACGATCTTCTGGCATAGTCACCAACGGACTAAAGGCACACGGCAGCTATAATATAGAGATGTATATCATATCAAGACATATTTTAATACATCTTGCCATCATCATCAGCCTATTAATGTCCCCACAGTTGGGGCACAGGCCTCCCCTTGCACAAGGGGGTATGGGCCATGATCCACCGAGCGGGCCCAGTGCTGATTCGAGGATTTCACACGCCTTTTGATTTTTTTTATTACCTCCCCCATGGGAGTCCGGTGTCCTAGCCACTAGGCCACCGACGCTCATAAGATTCTTCAAAAGCCCACACACGGCAGCGTTAATGTATATTTTTTACATCTTTGATCTTAAGGTACCGAGCGATACGGAAATATACCTTAATGTATATCTCAATATATTTTGATATATTACGTTTCATTATGATACATAATAACTAATAGTACTACCTCGCGCGCTCTAAAGGGCTATTGCTACTACAATCGTCAGTAGCCAGCGTTCGTCGTTCGTTAGCCAGTTCGTTCGTTACACCAGTGAAATGAAGGAAAGATCTCATTATCTGCTGCGTGTGCGGTACCAAAAATATACATCCCGGGATGTAATATACATTAATGTATATTATAGCTGCCTTGTGTGATTGCCTTTACTCACTTGTGCAAGAGATTATATGCGCTTAATACACGTGACTGAATTCAGTCAACGAATTAGTCGACTAATTAGACAGGCTTCTGCTTATATGCTGTAAATCGTAGACTAATTATACTTCTACTAATTCTATCAAACTGTAAAAAGCATAAAGTATTCAGTTCAAAGTGCTGGTTCTGTTCCGAAACTGCATGTTATTACTGTTTCTGTTATTAAATTAATGATATATATGAGTACTTATTTTATTAAATGAAACAGGTAACATTGAGGTCTGATAATGTAACAACATTTTCCGCCTCTTCCCGATACATTAACTTAACAATTTGTTGAATGTTCGGCTCAGGGCTACATTGACTAGAGTGTCAAATTGTCTACTGTATCAATTAGACCAGTTTCCCAAATCTGTACTGTAGACAATTTGACACTCTAATCCAGTGTTTTTCAACAGGTTGAAGTCTCGCTCGGGGGGGTCGCAGTCGAAAGCCAAAAAAAGTAATAACCAAGCGTTGTAAGTCCTATACAACAATTTCAGCGAGAAGGCTGTGCCCGCTTATTTTTTTAATAATTTGTAGAATCTTGCTTCTATTTTTGAGACGCACATAACATAAAAACTAAGAAGAGAAATAGTTCTTTTCTTAGTTTTTATGTTCACCATTAACGTTAGTTCAAAGCAAATGGCATTAATAATCTCAAAGCTTTTCTTGCCAGCTCTGGATATTCTTCTTTTCTCTTCATCCAGAAGACATTAGTCTTTTGCGAATTAAACGCCTCGTCCGCGGCAAAGATTATATCACTGCCCGCAAAGGGCCCGCGACTACCTTGCACAGTGCACTTGATTTCTCGATTAGTGTAGTCTCAATAGAAATAAATTCAAATACGTCGTCTTTGAAATCACTGACATTTTTTCATTACGGTCCTGGGGGGTCGCCAGAATTTTTTTGTAAAGGGGTCGCGTATTCAAAAAAGTTGAAATACACTGCTCTAATCAATGTAGCCCTGGGCCGAATGTTCTTCACAGCCATTTACAAATTACAAATTTACAAATAAATTTATTTTGCAACTTAATCAAGCTATATAAGACCATGATTAAACTTAGTAACAGGCGCATTTAATTCTTCGAAATGGAACTGAACAGTGCGGCAGTAAAAGTTTAATATCAGTGTGTATCTACGCCACAGTGTAGAGAAGTTCAAATCTACTCACCTATACGTCAGAAAGACAAGATAACGAAACAACGATAAAAAACGTTAAATATAACTATTTTACAAGTAAAAGACCTGGCCCAGGTCGCTCCCTGCATGAAGTGTCCCAAGAATTATTAAGAAATTATTAATTAGACCTATAATTTTTGTACAATAACTTTTTTGGCTTTGTACGGTTTAGCAATTCTATAGGATTAACAATCAAACTTTGTCTTGCGATAATCCAAAAGTTTCTTCGTAAAAATTGTTGAGTTATCGAAATTGAAGTTATCGTAATATGTCAAATGTCAATACAGGTTAATTTACTCCCAACCTGTATAGTCTATTACCAGTTTCGAAATATGAATATGAGTAATGCAGGCCACATGACTGCATGGCATTTTGTACACTATGGTAACAGTTTAACGTATTCCCGTCTCAAATACGGTGATTGGTCGAACAGGGCTGCAAGCCCGGGACACTTGCAGCTACGTGATCCGGGAACAAATTCAAGGAAAACGGGTCGCACAGGTACAAAACTCTTGGATACTGTCTTGAAGTTTTAAGTATTTTGGGTGCTCATTTTGGGGCTTATTAGGATTTGAGAGAGGATGTCCAGGGTTCAAAAATTTTGGATAGAGGACTCCAAAAAGTGCGGCATACAGAATAAAATGGTCCATTTCTGACTGGAAATTACCTCACCTATCCCTATCACTCTGTTCCGTTTGATCCATACTGTCACAATAGTTAACAATATAAATATAGGTAACTTTATCTGCAGTATCTAATATTCCATGATAATCAAGAAGTTCATTACGACGGTTATCTTGATAAAATCTTGGCTTACCTATTTTCCATCCATCTTAAAACAAAATTATACTCGTAAGACCTGTAAGTATTTCATTTATGCTATGACTCTATGTAGAGTCAGAATGTGAGGGTTAACGTTTATCACTTTTGCTGCAAAGCAGCAATGCATGCATTGTTGTGTTCCTATTTGAAGGGAGAGAAAGCCAGCGTACCTGAGGCTCCAAGTAAACCCTTTATCAACATATCATAATTAAAGGTGAGATGACATGTTTACCATCTGGTGGCGCCTTTGCTCATCTGCTGAAAAAAAAGAAATAAGTAAATATGTTTAGGTATTCCGTATATACGGTCATTAACTACTTACATTACGACTCACAGCAGTTTCGTAGATTGATTTATTGGGAGGCTCGACCTCGAACCTTTGAGCATTCCATCCCTGTTAATGGAAAGGGCAGAAATGTATTTCTTTTTTCCTAACGATGACTTCGCCTAATGGTATTAAAGTTCAAAGATTTTTGTTTCGTTTTTTCAATTTCCAAGTTTGTGAAATCTGGCTATAATTATTATTAAGAATCTAAAAAGCATAAAAGTTTTATAATAAGTATTATTAATTTTTCATTAAAAGGGTTTATTAATTTGGCTATATCTGTTGATTCCCCAATAATAAAAATAAACAAATATGCAGGTCAGGTAGTACTCCGACATTTAGATAAAAGTTCTAAGAATTAAAATTTAAAGGTTTCCTTCGTGATTTCGTTTCAATTTCAAAATTGTTTCTTTACAGAAACAATGATTTCGTTTGAATTTCAATCACGAAGGAAACCTTTAAATTTTAATTCTTAGAACTTTTTTTCTTTCTCCTTACTTTTTTGGTTTTTAACAGCGGGATTTAGTCGAATTGAAGATAAATCTTGAATTAAACTTAATTCGACTAAATCCCGCTGTTAAAAACCAAATATGAAAAACACGTTTCACGATTAGTAACTAAAACTGCCAAGTCACATCCTCAGTATCGACATGACTGTAAAGTATCGATTTGAAAGTGATTAAACCTGTCTGTGGCAATCTGGAGCATGATATAGCATATAGCGTATACAGCTACCAAACAGAATACTTGTAAATGATTTATTGAAGGCTCCTTCTATTGTGGCGGGAATCCCTCGCACGAGCTAAATATCAATGACAGTAAGCAAGATTTATTATGTTTCGTGAGGAGCTGGCAACCGTCGCCAGGAGAATACCTTTGTCTTTTATAAACAAATACCTGAAGATGTGTAAACGAAACCGGTCGTAATTAATAAAATACAGTGAATACCCTTGAAACAGTATATTATTTAAGTCTAGTCATGTACTACAAGTTTCACCAAGTACCAACAACCGCAAGTATTAACTTTGTCTTTTTAGTCAGTTTTTGGTAAATATGTGTTATTCTTTGTACCCATTTTCATTTTAAGGGTTCCGTACCTCAAACGGGAATAACGGAACCCCGGATTACTTTTTAATAGGGATCCGTACCCCGGAAAGGAAAACGGAACCCTACTGCTGTCGCTCCATTTATCACGAGCTTCTAACTCTTAAACGGAATAAGATATAGACTTCAAAGTTTTACGTATTATTAAAATCCCTTGACCCAAATCCGAATATTGAATATAAAATTTTGTAGAATTTTATTTTTGGTCTTATTCAAATGAAGGGTTAAGTAAATAGGTATGTGTTACTTATTACTTGGTACTTATTTTCATTTTTATTTGAAGTTTCAACTACGAAGACAACCGTAGTCGCAAAGGGAAAGGTGCTTCATTAATATAATTTCTATCATGCTTCATTTCAATTGATAACGAAGGAAGAATATTTTTTTGCTTCACCCTGTACTTTGTCAAGGTACGGGGTCCTCTTAATGGTAGCTATTCCTTCCTTCCACCACGAAGGAAGAAATAGGATCAAGTTTTGCTGCAGTTGGTTAACAGATAACTTTGAAGTTGGTGTTTAAGAGCTTTTAACCTGTCAAGTGTGAATGCGATTCGAATGCAAATTAATGTTTGTGCAGCTGCGTTTATTGCAAAACTTTACGTAGTATAGAAGCAATTAATAAGAATTTGTTTATATCTCGCTTATTTAACGGTTTACACTTCAGATCGACACAATTTATTGTCATTCCTTCTTAGTCACTTCTTCTATACATTATACGAGTACCAGAGAGCGTATGAGATCGATAGATCGATTATAAAGATAAACTTTTAATGGGTGATACACGAGCATTCATTCATAACTTGTTTCTTTTTTCTACTCCCATTTGTTAATTTGTTCAATATGAAACCACAACCAGTAACACAAACTACTTCATTCCTAAGGGTCGTTACGTAAGGAACTTCGTAATATTCATTACGACATCGCGAACCTACATTAGGATACCGTCAACTCAATTAAGTAAACTAAATTTATCAATAGTTTCATGAAATTTGATACTAAATTATAATGTATGAAAAAAAAATTTCACGTAAATAATATTTTTTAATTATTATTTTTAATTCCGACGACACGAGACGACAACATGGACCACGCACTGTTGTCGACGGAGTTTTGACGAGCTGTCATGGCGTATTGGACGCTTCACAATAGTATGTATTTTCAATCATTTAGGTATTTCATGGACGTCGAAAAAGTATTGTATGCAATTGCACGTAATTAGCCATTGTAAAATTATTTATTTTCTATTTTTATACTCGCTACGCTAGTATCAAAAATTAAAAACGTGTTTTACAAGGGCTGTAATTACGTGTCAGGTGCATAAACTCCTATTAAAACCTATTTTTTTCTTGATATACCTACGTAGACCTTCTTTAAAGACAATTTCCTTCCTTGGACTAATTTTTTAACATCACAAAGGTATTATATAATAATTTATAAATTGTTTTGTTCTCGAATTATTATTATCACATCAATTAGTCCAGCGGATAATGTTTAAATATAGCATAGCTCGACCTTACTATAAAACATATACCTTTAAGATTTAAGGTCACTGCCATCACCGAGTATTATTTTAATGGAACAGATATTCCTACATTCTCGAAAAGAAAATCCGTTCAGAAACTCGAAAGCCATAGCAGAAAGAGGTCGTTTACCAAAGAAGAAAATGCGATTAAATTAAATTTCCGCCAGTAGGATCTCTCAAAGGGCCGTCCGATAGCCGCAATATCTTAAGCTGGCTCCGTAAACTATGTACACACAGTCCGATGTGTGTATACCAATCTCTTCATTTATAGATAAATGATTAAATGGTCATCGTCGGTTGCTTGTACCACGTATAATTCGCCTTTATTAACTTCATTTCTCTGTTTGTTACTTGTCAGTTTGTTTGTCTATGGGTCAAATCTTTTAATCACACTTTCACCCACTTCCAGAAGTTCGACTGATTGCACACGCACTTAGTCGCGGTGACGATACAATGTATGGTGTCCATGATGTCACGCTTGAGCCCGGAATCTATTATCTATAGGAACTACAAGTAGTTCAAGCTCAAGAGCTTACAGTACGAAAGCGGATCGCTGCGTTTGGGCTCTTTTGACTTGTCTTTATGATTCCTTTGGTGACAGATATAGATCAAAGTTTGAAGATTGAAGACGCAGGTGGTCAACGGAACTCACTAACCTCCATAACAGCGTAAAACCCATCGTAAGGGCTCAATTGACTTATCTAGGACATTTTTAATTTTTTGTATTTAACTTATTTTCTTCTTGATAGATCATTTTATAGACACAAGTCCAATAAGATCAAATAGCTTATTGAATGAATTTGTTACGTTCTTGCTTTAGTTATCATAGGTTGTGTCATTCATTACAGATTTTGGTTATTGGATCTGGTAATTGGTACGATTGATAGACGCTATCATCTATCAATTCGGTCAGACCGTGTGTATAGCTTTAAAGGTCCAGCGATCGCCGTCTTGCCTCTTCACAACCGAGTCTTTGCCTTTTCGTACACGTCTTTGGTAAGTAGGTACCTTATTTTATACGTACTTTTAATCTCGAAATTGACTTGTACTACAGTTATTGGTGTATTAATTCACTTACCTTATCGAAAAAACAATTTTATTTCTGTATACGTACTTATTTAAATATTTATAAATTTTGTTTTATTATCACCTCGTACCTGTATCGTAATTTCAATAAACTAATTTTCCCAATAAGAAGATATTTATAAGAATATACTTCGACTAAATCTATTACGATAACATATCGTTACGCCTTTAACACCCTGCAGCCATTTTGAAACCGAATCCTAGTGAATCCATACAATAGTACCTACATGGCTCGGTCTTATAATATGATCCGCGGTCAAATATGGCTATTTCCGCCGAAGCTTGTATAGTACTTTTCTCAAATAATGCGAGGAAATAAAAAAATATCATATATAAATAATTCCAAGCTAGAACTAGAAAGTACTAGGAGTCCATAAAAGGAAAGAAGTGGCGTTGTACAGTACGAGCTGCTCGGGCTGGTGCTGTGCTGTGCACGTGTCGGGGGCGGGCGCGGGGAGGGGGCGCCGACGCGCGACTAGTGCACATAACATGCATATAACGCGACAGTAATGTAAACATTACATGCATCCTTTTTACATTACTGTCCGCTGCGTTGGCCCTGGCCACTTCCTGGCCGGTATTTTTGAATGTTTTGAGCACATTTCCGAGCATCTTTGAGAAAATCTACTTATCGCTTTTCTAGATTTCTTTGGGTTAGATCCTTTCATTTTCGCCTCTTGTGATTTGAGAATCAAGATAAAGATGTGAGTGTCTCGCTACTTGATTTCCCCTTTTCCTCTTATTTCCAACAATATAAATGAAATAGGTATCGATAAAGTAAGTAGGTATTAGTTCCTACCATTCAGCCAGTCACATGCCTGTTACGCTCCACGCTTCCTGTCTTAACAGTTTCCCACATTCTCTCTTGGGTCGTTTCCTTTAAGGAACGTACTCACCGGGACCATTCATTTCACGAACGAGCGTTTGTTGCGCGACCGTATGCTCGCGTAGCAAACTCGAGCACATTCTTTCGCGAACCAAACATTTGGTGAGTACGTTGAAACGAATAACCGGAACAAATGCTAGAAGTTTTGCTCGCGAAAGAAAGTTTGGTTTGCGAAAGAATTTGCTCGCATAGTGAACGCTCGCTAACCAAACTTCGCATAACGAATGCTCGCGGTGTGTACCGTCCTTTAAAGACCGTTTCCATGAAATGTGTGTAGAAGCGATTTTGTCAAATCAAATCAAAGATTCGAGCGAATCTTGGGAGTTCTTTCTCTTACGTTGATTGTATTGATCGTCAGAGTGAAAACAATTTACATGATCATTGCAGTTCAGTTACTACCGAAGTGAACCGGATGAAAATAATGTATAAAATACTGTACTTTCGTAGTCAAATGCTCTGTACTTATTAAATAGTAAGTAATTGTTTAATAATATAAATGATTTATAATCAGCCCACAATATCACAAAGATAAAAAGCTGTGTAACATAATGATAGTCTATAACAAATACTCCGAAAAATGATAGTAAAAGCGTTGAGATATGTAGCTATGTAGTGAAGACGGTCCCTTAGGCAGTATACTCAGAATTGGCCGGTAAGTGCGACGCCGAAAGAAAGATCGCCGACTAATGCCCGATCCGGAATTGTGAATAGTCCGCTGCCGTGCAGTTTTATTGCAACTCCTCAGGAGAATTCGTCTGATGATTGTCTCTACAGATAGTTATTGAATTTCGAAGTACCGAAGTGATCGAATAAAATACATGTTTGAAAGGTGTAAGAGGGAGAAAGGACCTTGCAGGAGTGCAGTTTGATTCCCAATTAAATTGGAAACAAGAATTGAGTGCTATTGAGGGATACATAAGTTCCGCATGCTATGCTATTAAAAGCTTACGAGACGAACTAACGTTGAAGCAACTTAGGGCAGTTTACTACGCACTTGTTGAATCCAAATTAAGGTATAAGGTATGATTATAATATTAAAAAGGCCTTCATATTGCAAAAAAGAGCAATAAGAACAATGGTACGGATACCTCAATGGGAATCTTGTAAACCCCATTTCGTTGAGCTAGAAATTTTAACTGTTCCCTGTCTCTATATTCTGGTACTACTTAGCGATTTTAAGAAAAACCACCTAGAGACGGAAATAGAGAGCGAGAGAGAGACAGAGAAAATACCAGGCGAAAGGCCCTACCTAACAAAACTTGTCCTCGGTTAAATGTTGTTATTCACAGTGCGCATTGCCAGGCAGTTGGGTTGTTCATCAAGTTGCCTACGGAATTAAAACGATAAAAAGCCATAAAAAATTCAAAATACATTTCAAAGAATTCTTGTTGAAAAAGTGCTACTACAGTGTAAACGATTTTTAAGGGACAAGTATGATGCATGGCATTGATCTACCTACTTATTTATATAGATATTATTATTGAATTTGACATATTTGGAATGACCGAGTTATTATTTTATTACTGTAGATTTTGATTATGTAATATTTTTATTAGTTACTTTTATACTAATTTATAATTATGTTAAAATATAAATGTACATTCAATCATTCAACACAATTGACATTGTTATGAATAAGAATAAATATGGACGATGATCAGGTTAGAATGGAAGACTGGCAGAATGCAAAGTTTGATTTTTTTAATTTACGACTAAACACGCATTTGACCTGATGGTAATAAAATGACGATGGAGCACACGAGCTTAGTAAGTATTGGCTCTGGAAGTGAAGATGCTGATATTAAAGAAATTCAATAAAGTATAAAAGATGAAAGTGCATGGTTTCTCTGGACCAGGACAAATTTTTAAGGAAGCTTATTTCTAACTTTATTTAAAAGTGGGGAAATGTCGAGATCCTCACAAGAACAGAAGTTCCATTGTTCTGGCATTGAAAACACAAAAGCTAAATATAATTATATAAGAAAAAGATAATACGTCATATACGATTAGGTATATAGGTAATCGTTCTATCAGGAATTAAAATTATACATCTTCGTAACGAAACGGTAGGACGTTAATGAAAAAACTTTTGTATATTTCAATTAGGCTCCTTTGAAAGGCTGTAATTTTCCAACGTTAACGAGCTAAATTTTATCGAAAATTAATTGCGACATCTTCAATGAAAACTTTTCACTCAACTTTGATATCTCAAATTTTCTTCGGAAACTTTGACAATGCAGTGTATCTACCGTGAAACTCCAGAGAGGGGTGACTGAGTGGCTGTTAAGGTAAAACAAGATGCCTGTTACACCGGACAGTTCTGAAAACAAAACAGTAATTTTGCGAATAGTAAGTGATAGTATAGGTGTCATCTGTACGAAGCGTTCTAAGAAGTCGGGGCTTCAACAGATGTTTTT
Organism: Hofmannophila pseudospretella; assembly: GCA_947369225.1. Lineage (NCBI taxonomy): Eukaryota > Metazoa > Arthropoda > Insecta > Lepidoptera > Oecophoridae > Hofmannophila > Hofmannophila pseudospretella. Next base: position 6,373,601 of record OX376324.1, read on the forward strand.
TGAAAAAAAACCAAAAAAATAATTCAAAAAATTGAATTCAAATTTTGTCTTCGGCACTCACCATCTTGGTCAAACTGGTTCGAACCGGTGTCATTTTTCTGGGCTTTTTTCTTTCTTAAACGTTCCTCTCCGCTCCGGAAAGTAGTTTTGGTCGGTCGCAAACGGGATTTAATCTGTTAATTCAAGCCTTTTTTCTTTCAACCATTTGCATTTTTACTTGCAATCAACGTCAGAACTTCATTAATATCGCAATTGTCAAACCGTAGCGTATACTCTATTATTTAAAATACAGTGTGTTTGGTCCAAATCCGTCTAGTAGTTTCGACGCTAACTCACTTTAAAATGATCGCTAACCGTGCAACACCTCATTTTCAGTGTTTATTAGCGCGACCTACGACGCCACCAGAGGGAGCCGAGGGGGGGGGGGGGGGGGGGGGTCGAGCATATATTTTATTATTGTCTTCAGACCGATCTTCACGATGGTAAGTAAGTAAGTAATATGTTTATTTCACAAACAGCAATGACCGAAACAGTTATAATTAAAAAATATGGTATAACTATTACTTTTCTTACTCCTAAACTTTCGTTACACGGAGCTCTTGAAAGTACATATTTTTCGTTAAACATTTTTTCTTGGATGATCTATGACCATTTAACCTAACGTAAGACATTCATTTGAAGTCATGTCAAAAGTATGAAGTTATTTATAGTACTCTGTCAACCTCCGAGGTATATTTCTATTATAGAAATGAGCATATCGCAGATAAAAATGATCTTTGGACGTTTTATTTTAGCCAGAAAAAGGTCCAAAAGGGAAGCCATTAGGGCAGGTTAAATTTATTGTCGGAAATGAATCCGAATCGCATTACCTTGTAGATTTGAGTAAGGTCGTATGGACATGGTTTATCTAATGGTGTAGAAAAATAACAAGATTTTAGACATGGGCTCGAAACTAACACCTTGACCTAATTTTAAATCACATCAGACGCTGTCTCTGGGCAACAGTTTAGGAACTTGTGTTACCCTTTGAGGGATTGTGGGAAAATGGAAAGTCAGTGTTCTTGGTTACCACCGCAATATCAAATCTGTCGTCAAATACCTCTGCCTCGGCTGTGATATGTTCTGACAACGCCTAGAAGGGCCGAGTCTGGCGTTGCAAAACTATCTACAGTTTGATAACCGATAGTTTTTAGTCATTATTCGTCCTGTAATAGGCCGAAGTCTTAAAAAAGAAATAGATTTAGAAAATCCACTTTCACATTTTATTTGTGACTTTATTATTGTTCGTTTTTTACTCTTAGGAATAGCTACAACTTAATCTATAAAGAAAGGAGAGATACATACATGTATTGCCCTATTGTGCTTGATGAAACTGGATGGTCGTTGTTCGAAAATTTAAGACTGAAATACGTTATTAGAAGACGGTAATGTAATTATACTTACTTCCGCTCCTCACGACAGGACAGCTTAATTAACTTTCAGCTTACACAGGGAATGAAACGCGAATATTTGTACTGATCTCGAGAACACTTGTAAACAAAGTAGGAATAGGTACATTTAATTTCAATATATTTTGAATAAAACTACGGTATTGGATACAATTTATACTAATTAAGTTAGAAGTTCGATGCGTAGGTATGTCTCTCTGTACGTCTATATGTCTGTGTCATCATAACTCAACAACTGATGATCCGATTTGGACTTAGTTTTTAGCCATGTCATGTAAATTGGTACAGGGGTTTCCAAGATCTTGGAGTATTTTTTATGTCAGATGAGATCTTTGGAACGGTAACAGTTTCGTGGTTCGAGTTTCGGCTCAATTGTAATGCCCTTCTCTTATCTGGAACTTTGAAGACCTGATCATGACCAGGAAAAAGTAAAAGGATCTCCACAATTTAAGACGGGGGTTTCTTAAATTTTTAATTTAGAGTCGAGTCGAAAGTTTAATCAGTCAACAGAAACGAAAAGTATAAAAGTAAGTAATGGTAACGTATGTACAACTAACTTCATTGCATTTAGAAACTAAGTAGCTAGGTAATTAACCTACATTACTATGTCCACAGCTGAAGGTGTTGTTAATGAATTAAGCAACTTAGATTGCTATGAAATTAATTACCAGCATACAGTTTTACACTTGTATACTGCTTCAGGATGAACCAAATCCCTTAAATTCAAATCATCGTTAGGGATTACAAGTTTAAATCGCTTCTATGTGTATGGGCAGAGCGAAGTTGTGTTTCGCCGTAGTCGCGGCTGTGTGAGTAAATCACCATTAGTGTGTACATCACTTACAACCCCAAAAATGCTACTTTCCTGCTTCCACTTACAGGCCTGCTATAAGTCGCGTTGCTGTGTGCGTGCGACGCCTTGTGCCGAAAGGCTCTCGAGCTCCATGTGGATGTGTAGGTGAACGGTCCGGGACTTTCGTCGTAGCCCCGCGCCAGTGGCGAGCCGATCGTAGAAGCGCTACGACGCATCTACGACGACGTAGCGCACCTACCCTCTCTATCGGACAATAGAACCGGCGACGTTTCGTGCCGTTTTGTTATTTTTTGTGACAATGTGAATAAAGGCGACTCTTTTGTGACTTGTGAATCCGGACGGTATGCTAAGAGACAGCCTTTGTTATCAAAAGAGACAGTTGTACAATCATCTCGGACGTTAATATTATCGAGCATGATGCTACAGATTGGGACCGTAGTACTGCGGTAGACTGAAAGGGATGTAGAGGACCCGCAGTTAGTTGTGTAATGAATAAACGCACCAAAAGCGTGTTATTGCAATCTATGTGACGTAGCTGTGTTAGTGAGTAATTAATATCAGACAATTGAATAGCGCGCGTCGCCATGGAATTTCTATTTCGGCAGCTACAGCTGTAAGGTAAATAACAAATTTGTGTTTCAATTTGCTCTGTTTGTATTTATTATTGTCTTATATTTATGTTAAGTGTGTTCTCATAGTTTCAATATTATTTGGTATAAGGTTTGTTTTGGCTGATTGAAATGTCTCTTTACACATGATTTGTTTTTGTTTCTGTTTTTGATGCCATTTTATGTATCTGCCTACGCAAGTTTCATCCTGGATGAAGAAAAAATCTGTGGGCGTCATCATTTTACTCTTTAGTCAAAAATAAAGAAGAACGGTTTTTATTTATCTCTTTTAGAGCAATTTTATACAATTTGTTCTTTAATATTTTCTTTCCTAATTTGAAATATGAGCCAGCTTCAGAGCTTACAATATCCTCATTCTCAGAGCTTCATGAACCTGTGACCGTGTAACAGTGGAACACTGGGCGATTACAATTTGATTTAGGGAAGTAAGTACTAATACAAAACTGTCTACCTAAACCTAATGCCTTCAGGATTCTGTTGGGGCTTTAATGTTTCTGCAGCGCGTCTGCAATATCCGCAGAAGCACGGACCGACTTTATCGCGATTATGCGGAAGAAGACCGCATCTCTCATCCATATTCTAAGATTAGATGTAGAGTACCTGGGAGCAGCAACGAAATACTGGCAATTGCTGAGAAATATGAAAGTACCTACTATTCAAAAACATTGGATGGAACTTTTGAATGGTGTTTACACCTATTATCTAAATTAAGTGCTGTGTAATATATGAAAATATTTTTTTATTTACTTAAAGGAAAGAAATGTAAACATAATTAATTTAATAATGTACACAATTAAAAAAAAAATTAATTTATAAAAATTCTTAGATTAGGCCCGTGTGGTAGGGTACCGAGGATGCTGGCGGCGTTGCCCCGCTGGATCGCTATGCTGATCCGCTTTACTTAATATGTAAATAGATTTTAATAAAATCTTACGGTGAAAAGTGGAAACTACCTGTGATTGAAGGTAGTTCCTCTGTCTACCCCTTCGGGGATTATGGATGTGAGAGTTTATGTTATGTTAGAGATGTTCTGAGCTGGATTGTATTATTTTAGAAATAGAAAATCCTTTATTAATAGACCATATAGGTACATATGATAAAAATTAAAAAAAAATTAATTATTTAAATTTAAAATAGCGATCCAGCGCGGTAACGCCGCAAGCGTTATGGGCACCTTTGCATCGGGAGCGGCAAGGGGGGAGGTTTATATTTGATTTAGTTATATATATTATATTTTGTGACGATTTATATTAAATGAATATTTATGTTTGAATTTAATTTTTTTATGTTACGTAATACAATATTTTTACTAACGTAGTGTGAAAGATTGTAAGTGATATGAACTATGGTACCTGTTTTATGAAATAAAAATTATATATATGGGTCCGGTAACTAGGCCCGGCACCTAAATCATATTGGAGTTGATGGATCTTAAATTAAAGTTATGAAATGTCATTCAAAACTGTTTACGGTATTATAAAGCAGTATACATACGGTATAACTGTACCGTGAGACCGTGCGCGATGTTGTTTGCAGAAGCCCCGATACCGCGATTGACTGGCCGTCATTGTTTGACGCGGACAGGCGTAACTCTATTGTGAGAGGAAAATGTCATACCGTACCCGTACCGGTATACCGATGTACCGCTCGTGTAGACATGCCACTACGGCTTTGTATTGTGCGTCGTTTGTTTGACGAAAGATAATGCTGGTTGGTTTTCAGAAATGGACTGGGCTTTCTTGATAATTTTTTGTGAAACGGATTCTTTTTATAAAATTTTAAGTAAATTACTCTCCCTATAACATGGAATTAATACCAGACTAGGTGGGTATATACCAGCGACGAAGGGTCCATATTATATGGATTCACGATTCCCGCCGGCTTCTGAATCAATAGGTAACGAACAACCAACCAAAATAAAAAAACAACATTCAATAACTTTTCAATAAGCAAATGCAACGCCTGAACAAATTTGTATAGCAATGTAATGCCGCTAACATCCCGGCTTTATTATTTAATACCCTTCTCTTTCGTACTCACGAAATCTATTCGCTCACTATCGCAGTCCCATAAGCGCGAAATATTGGTTCCTTATAACCCGCATCGAAGCGGCTTACGACAACGATCAAATGACACTTGAAGGGGGCGCCAGTTTCTACGTAGCGAACGTTCATGAAGTGACGTTTTAATAGATGGCGGCGTTAGTTCCGATTTTTGTCACGTGCGAAAATATCCTGGTCTTGTCGGATTGTAAATGCGATTTAGTTTCTAATAAATGACGATGTTAATCTAATGTGGATAGGTCAGATAATTTGATGCATTTTCAATAAAGGTTTTTATAGTTTTTCGTATTGTTTTGATAGTAGGTTATTTTGTATTACGTTATGTTATAGTTTTCGTGATATTTGTGTTGTTCTTGTTCAGTTTTTTTATGTTTGTTGAACTTTATTGTTATCTATACGATGAGAAATGGCTGCGTTAGTTTTGCGTAAGTTTTTATGGTGGGCTTCCCTTGCGAAAATATTCACCCGTCGCCACTTGTATACACATAGAGGACTTTAGAGACAAACCAACCTACTTTTAAGCGGTGAAAAAAATGTTTCATAATTTAAATAAGCAATCATGTTTTGACTTCATAAAAAAGATAACATTGACTTGCGTATTGATTTGTATAAAAAGTCGTAAAACAATATTTTTTTTCGAATTCGGTTTTTCCGATAAATTTGTCCATAAGTACTTTGGGTCCATGGGTAACCACATAAAGGGAATGATGGCCTTCCCTTACACCCTGAATACAAAATATAAAAATACGTGAATCGCCTCTAACATTCCATATTTATTATTCATGCCGCTCTCAAGAAACCTATTTTTATACTTAGTCTTTTGTGCTGCTGTAAATATTTTATGTTTGTTTGTAACTAAATAACCTTATCACTATTAAAAATTAAATTTAAAAACCTTGTAGAGTTTTAGTTGCAGCAAACTGAATATCCTGAAAACTACAGCGGTCTATTTGCCAATGGCCTATATTACTCTTTCACCGATCCCCTATTGATCGACATAAAATAAGTGCTCTGACTTTTTGCAGTACAGTACAGCTTTTCAAAGTTAGGTAGGTATAGCTAAATCATGTAAGGGAGTCGTGGGTATGTGAGTAAGCATGTGGGTACGCATGTAAAAATAGACAATATTGATACATATTATTAGCATTATATTATATTTGAGATTAAATGTCAATCGCAGCCGTTATGCTTTCCCACACATACGACTATACCAACGACAGCCTTATCTACAGGGATCGGACTTTTGGTTGTCATTCCAGGTCCGAATTGGAAAAACATATTTATCCCTAAATAAACTTATTTATTGTTAATTAATATAAAATCTCGTATTCTTTAAAGTAATATATTGCACGAGAGCAAAAAAAGTTTTTGATTATTATGTATATTCTCTACAATTTCTTTTGAATCTTTAATGTTTTTTGTATACATTTAGAATTTTTATTTTCGAACATAATTCTAGACAATTCCAAAAGTTGACACGTTTCACACTAGTAATTAAAAGTCATGTTAAAAATAATTCATTATAATTTACTATTTAATAACTTATTTAAATTAACACAAGATCTTTATGGGAAATATAGTGAAAACATTGGAAATATTATTTGTAATGAATGAATTACAAATAATATTTCCAATATTATTTGTAGAAATAATTGAAAACAATGAATTACATGTCAAAATAAAAATAATCTTCAAATAATTATAGTCAGTCAAATATCCCGCCCATTGTCGTCGTTTTGTGTTTAAATTAACTGATATTTTAATACAATTATTATCTTCACTCCCTGAGTTCGGACCTGAGATGACAACCAGATTCCGACCACTGCTTATCAGATATACCTATACGTAGGTAAGTACTTATAATTGTTGAATACAGAACACTTTGTATTTGAAACGCATTTAAACTCCGGATAATATATTTTTCATTCACATCCAGGAAGATAGATAAAATACGAATGGACTTCATTCATAAACACCAAATAATATTAGGTTAGGTGTATATTATTATAATCCTTCATCACAAAATAAATGTAGCGAACTCGTATTACGGGGATCTATTATATTTTTTTATCAGGATATAAATACACGAAACTCTGTCCTTTCATCCTACAGGATAAGGGATACAGTAAAGGTTATTGTATTATGTAAGTACATCGTTAGACATAATAACAATTGATAACAATCTCTATTACTTATGTGTACAAAAGTTATGTACCTACTCGTACTTTGTTTCGAGCTTCAGAAAGCTCCATAAAGGATCGTTGCTGGCAAACAACGGCTTCTTTCAGTAAACAATTATGGGAAAATTGAATTAAATGTGAGATACCTACATTTAATGTACCTAAATGTAAACAATTAATTGAATAAAGAAGGAATACTAAAATAACACTAAAATACCTAAGCTAAAATTACTATAGAGTATACAGCCTAATAGAGTATGGTATGTATCACCTTTTTACCTATTTCTGCCGCAAAGCAGCAATGGTTGCATTGCGTGTTTCGGTTTAAATTCAAAGGGTAACAGAGCCAGCGTAAATACCGGCCGGCACATGCGGTACTTATTCTATCCTGGTCCTCAAGGTAGGCAGCATATAAAAATCCTCTAATAATTAGAGGGTTTTTATATTCTGCTAACCTTGAGGACTTGGAGGCAACTAAGGGTATTGCTTGCTTGCTTATCGTATGGTTAGTGGCCAACCTATTTGTCAGAGTTCTTCAGGCCGCCCGTAGGCATCTGACGACTGGCTTAATGACTGCTGTCGAACGACAACAACCGGGACCGCCTGCTTAATGTGTTCTCCGAGTCACGGAGGAGCTCAGATGAAATATGCCACTAGCGGTCACCTATCCAGGTACCGCCAGCGCCAACGTCGCTTAACCTGCAGGATCACTTTCGGACCGTGCTCGCAACAAGGCTACGAGCTCCTCGACTAAGGGTCTTAGTGGATACTATTCCACACTTAGTAGACTGCGATAGGCTCGCCACCTATCACGTTTGTCTACCAAATCTTACGGCGAAAAGTGGGAACGACTTGTGTTTTAAGATGGTTCCTCTGTCTACCCCCTCGGGGATTATTGACGTCAGAGGTATGTATGTATGTCTACACCCTCGGGGATTATAGACATCAGAGGAATGTATGTACATGAAGTTACATGTTTATCAATTGTATTAGATTTCAATAATAAATAAATACATCTACACTCGAGTTTATTGACGTCCTATTGACCTTGCTTCCACAAACATATTTTTTTAATTTCAACAGATCTCTGATGTCTTCTAATTAAAGAACTGGTCACCTTAGATGAACCTAAGGTGACCAGTTCTAAGACTCTCAGCTCTATTTGATCCATAAATTAATCATTTTCAAACATAAACCCTGATGAAAAGGTAACAATATAGGATTTGACCTCTAAACGACCTCGGAGGTCACTTGACCCTCCATATCTTAAAATAATCATTGTGATACACAGTAACTATGGTAGAAAGTTCACGCTTTTCTCATAATGTGCACAATTTCAACTTTATTTTTACTTTAACTGCTTTACTACTTACAAGTTTCCTCGTTACGTGCAATAGCGCTTTGTTCCCAGTAGTTCTGTTGAAACAGTCCTGCTAACAGAAGTATTGGTATTTTTGTTCTACTAGTTCTGTTAGCAAAAATTTGTGGAGATAGGAGTTGACCTATTAATTTTAGTCAATGACGTAAGCGACATTATTTACACTGGTTGGCTAAACACTATCTGCCGACTTATATCGTAGTTTTCCTTATCAGACCCTAACTATAATATATCTAACAGTGACGCAATCTTAATATCGTAAATCTAGGAGGGACATGTCACAAAGTTGGTAGCAATTGTAGTAGGGGAGGAGATGGGTGAATTCCTAAAAACCCGTGTACTAATCCAGTAACATGATAAACTAAGTATCCAGTTATGATTTTACCCAATGATATTTGCCCAAGGTTTCTTAATCCAGGTCGCCGATTATGGCTTCTTTAAAATGTTCTCTAAAGTGGTTTCTGGTATCCATTTGCAAGCTTCCATAGGTCTGTAAAATAAGCAAATCGTTTTAAAATAATGATTTATTGATTCGTATGGCTTGTTGGCACAAGACAGATAGCGGATAGAATAAGAATAAGAATAGTTTATTTGTGCGGTAAGATTACAATGGAGTAGGAACTTAAGCATATGTTACATTAAACTAAATAAAATTAGTGAGCAACCAGTTATCGTACTATAGGCGCTAAAAGATAGAAGAGATCTTGTGAAAGCCCTCAGTATCTCCGGGGTACCATGGGACTCCAACAATAGCAACAACCATGGCTTATTTGTCAATACTATAAGAAAATATCCCAGTTTCTTCAAAGACCTCGCAGTATTTGAAGAAGAATATAAGAGTAAACTAATAAAGCTGATTGCTATAACAGTATAAATATTGTATCGACCAATGTTGCTGATAAAACCTACGAAAAACGGACAGTTATTAATAAAGGTATAATTTTGCCGGTTACGAGCGCGGAGCCCGTGTGTTACGCAATTAAAGCTTGCGAAACGGGTCTCTGTCCATTGAGATTTGCATATAGATCTGTGATTATAGTAAAAATGGCTTTATTTTATGTGATGCCACGGGGAAAAACAAATAGTCGATTCGTGTAGTCATCGCTTTATACAAATATATGACAATCCATATATTTTTCACAAATTATCTTCGAAACTAATTGAATATGGCGTAATACACACATGCTGTTCACCTTAAACAATGTGCTGCACAACCCCTCTGCTCAGTTCTATTTAAAGGAAAGGTTCGAGCTGCGAGCTCCGGCCCATGGCCGCCGCCAGCCGCGCCCGTGCAATCAAATGCTGTTGGAAATCCTGTCTCATACTACTGAGTTTTACAGCCGGTCCTTTACGGTTCAGGCTGTACGTCTGTGGAACTCTCTGCCGCCGCACATTAGACAGGCCCAATCACTCTCAATTTTTAAAAATTACTTTCTTCACCACTACGAACAGCAATGTGGTTATGTGTAATTAAATCCTACAGAATGTATTGCGTTTATCTGTTAGGTTTTTCCATATATTATATGTATTTATATTATAAATATCTAACCTAATATCTACCTACCTATTTATGTATTGTAAACATTATTATTTATTAAGTACCTATATTTGTTGTATTTTTATTACTTGGTAAAATAAATTTACAGCAATGAATCCTTCAAAGTCATTCCCAACTTTTATAGGAAACTATTGCTTTGCAATGCGCTCTTAAAAGAAAGCAGAAGAGATCGCCCGGAAGCTATTTACACGGCACATAAAACACGTCAGTTTTATAGGAACAGTTAAGGGAATTATTAGGTTTTCCTCATCAAGTGGCACTCCTGACACCGCATTCTAACGTGACTATTCGTTTTATAGCCGCTCTATAGTGGCTGACCTACTAACTGCCTCCGACCCGGAAGATCGATGTCGGGACTTTATAAACCCGCCGGAATTGACATTCATTTTGCATTTGCAATTCGATAGGGTCATATTGGAACTATTTTAATTCCTCCGAGTAGGTAGATCCTTTATAGACTTATTTAAATTCTTGAGAATTGCAAAGTGGATCTTGGGGTTTCCGAATTGAGTTTCTATAATTCGTGGCAGATGAAAACTTTGCGTTAGCAAAACTTTGCATTTTCTTATTGAAACGAAAGGGTGGGTTAACTTTACTCCCTTAGTGTTAAGATAGCTTGATAAAAGTCGATATAAGACTTGAAGAAAATTAAATATACGTCGCGAAATGTCAAAATTGTAAAAAGTCAAGGCTCCAAATTACGTCCAAGGAAGTAAATAAGTAAGTAATATGTTTATTTCACACACAGCATTGACCGAAACAGTTATAACTATGATACAATAATTATGTAGTCAAAGGTAAACATATTGAAATCATGTCTGATGGTCTGCTGTTGTTGTGAAAAGGGCCTCAACTCAGCTTATTGCTGCAGACAAAAATGCCTACAGCGCAAGTCGTAAAATGTCCAAGCCGTAAAATGTCCAAGTCGAGAAATGTGACAAATGTCAAAGCGTCAAATATCAAAATGACAAATTGTTTGAAGTTTTTTTAATTTTTATTTATGAGTTTGTATGGAGTTTGTATGGAGGTTTAATGGTTTGTAAGAGGTTGTATGAGTAATATGGAGGTTGTATAAAGTTAATATGAGTTGTATGGAGGTAGTGTGGAGTTTGAATGAGTTGTATGGAGGTTGTATGAGCCAGCATTCCAAGACCTTACATTCTTCATTTAGCAAATATCTTTTTTCATCCCTAATCGTCTTGAACTTCACGCTGCCTGACACTCCGCGAGACAATCTTACTTGTTTCCAGAACAACTTAATATTTTTCCCGGAAGTTCTTTGTAAAACTTCTCTTTTAAATTTTTCTTTTTCTGTTCTACACACTCTTTCACTTTCCGCTTAGCATCAGCATATTTCTTCTTCATTCGCTCCACATCTTCAGTCATACTTGTTCCATTCGCTCTTTTTATAGCTTTAATCGCCAACAAATCTAACCATTTCTTCTTCTCCTCTAATATTTCACTTCATTATCCCACCATTATTTAAAAAAACCACCCCCTGTTTACTGCGAAATTAAAACCTCGGGTGGTCTTTACAACCACAACGAACGGTCAGGATACCCTCTATTATATTCCGCACGAGAATGGTTGAATTAAAAGAAAAAAAATATACTTTTAAGCCGTTTATCATTTACGAGTACATACTAAACGTCGCTCCCTATGAATAATTGACGCCCTTCAAATGTGGATGTTATTGTAATATTTTTTTAATATTTGCTTATTAGATACTTATATAAGGCGGCAAACACACGCCTGTCGGAGCGACTTGAGAGCGACTTTATTGCCGCATTGAATTGTATGTGTCGTGTGGTGCCGGCCTTAAAGAATAATATCACCCTAACCCCTTGCGTGTCGTACGAGGCAACTAAGGGCCTTATTGAATACTATTCTATACCTAGTAGACGGTGGCGGCGGTAGGCTCTCCACCTATCACGTTTGTCCACCAAATCTTACGACGAAAAATGGGAACTACCTGTGATTGGAGGAGGTTCCTCTGTCAACCCCATCGGGGATTATGACGTGACAGTTATGTATGATTTGTATGAAGTCCCACGCAGCTTTGGAAATGGCTGTCGCATTGAATTATTTTAATTTATCGTGTATGAATCGCTTGGATATAAATAATATTTTTTTTAAATCCCCAGCGACGGATAAAAATTCAATCTCTTAATTGTGTTTATACACACAATAAATCCACGATTAAGGCCTTAACTCGACTTTGATCGTAAGCACACAAAAACTGTGGAAAGATAACCACCCGGGGGCGGTCGTTATCGACCAACTGACCGTGTGGACCCTCCGATGCAAGTTCACCCCTTCGTAATCAAAACAGTAATCAAACGCTATGAATTGGGGAGGATGCGAGTTAAAACATTATTTAAATTTTAAATACGTAGGGACGTAATACGAATGGTAGAGTATGAATGGTAATGTGCTTACAATGACAGGCAAATCGATTTTTTGTTAATTCGGAATTAAATTGAGAAGGGATTCCGACTTTGTTAGTTGTTCTATTGAAATTTAGCCCTATTTTTACAGTGGGGTTTTTATTAGACCATGTGTGAGATTTCACTTACTGTATCTAGTATGTTTGATTACAATCCATAATCTGGGGATGAGCCAAGCAAATTATCTATGATGTGAAGTGTGTCTAAATTTTTCTCTAGCAAGTAATATATCTACGTTAATCAATATATCTACGTTAAATGTTGTTCCAAATTTTTTTACAGCAGGCGTTGATAGCTTTAAAAGTAATCGTATAAATATCCAAAAAAACCAAAACTAAATTACTATAACTTTAACCTTTGTAGAGACCTCTCGCGCATTGGGCGTTAATCTGGGACCGGTCGCTCGTCAAGCGCAATATCTACATGAAATAGTATCGTAATTTTTGAAAAAATAATGTTTTTAGCAGTCATTTTATTAAACAAAAATAAATCAACAAACTCTGAAAGAAACATTGGTAGAGCGTTCTCGCGACGTCGCAGCGGGCCTTAATCTGGGGCCGCTCGCTCGCCAAGCAATTATCTACGTGAAATAGTGTCCGTATTAGGGGCACTTACTTGTACCGGCTTAAACCGGATTACGTCCACTGTAAGTAGCTAGTTGTGCCCGGTTCAGAATAACGTTTGGAACACAATCGAGTGTGTTTTGAATCAGAATTAACACTAAAAGAGCTTAGAGTTCAAATGTAGCTGAAAAGGTGCTTAGAAACTAATTTGCTTTTTTTCAAAGGTTAAATGGAAGATTATTGTTTTGTGAGAAGTCTTTCTTCGTATAAGCATCTAATGTATTTTTACTTTTTACGATTTTGTCCAATGAATTTGTTTTAGCTGCTCTATACATGAAGAAAATAGTCATTGGTTCTATAGTTACATAGAATTGACTAGTTTAGGTCTCTAGTTCCGTTTTAACAAACCATTTTTTTCTAATTTAGTGTAAGAACTTATCCAAATATTTTCGACCATATCGCTTTCCAATTGCAGCTTGGGGAATATATCCTATATCATAACTTTAATGAAAAAATGTTATCCATTTACACTACTTTGCTTGGGCATATACCTGCCTTGATATTTTATTACGAGCCCCTTAGGAAACGTGATGGAGTTCGGTTGAGAAATATTGCTTAAGTTCTATTTAAATAGTGTGTACAAGTTTTTTATACCTTATAATTGTGAACAACGAATAAAGGCGAGTTAGTTAATAGTATCTACAAATGCTCTTCTTAGAAGTGCATGGCATCCCAGTGTTCTAAAGTGTCAAAAAAAAATTCGTAGTCTATGTAAGCTGCGACCAGTGGTATACTATATTCATTACACTTCTCGAATACCTTTCTCACTGTGTGTAGAGAAACCTCCACGACAACCTGCTTCTTCCACAGGCTGAGCTGAATCGAACCTAGATGTGAAGCGTATGGTGATCACCTTGGTAAACCGTTTACTCGTATATGTGGCTTAAAAGTGAAATCGGTCGGTAGTTAGCCAGTATAGACTTATCACCTTTTTTATGTAATAGTATAACAACTGCTTTCTTCCAGGTCTCAGGTATCAAGCCATCAAAACGTGCCATATTACAGCTGCAGTTGTTTAAATACTGGTCGTCCGCCACATGTAAGATATTCGACGAGTATTTTATCTTCACCAGGCGATTTACCACATTTCATGCGTTTTAGGGCATTTTTTATTTCGTATATACTTATTTCCGGCAGATCTTCGGTCCTGTGACGCATTAATTTTGCTCTTGGGTCTCCATCATAGATTCTAGGTTCTGGTGTTTATGAAGTAAATAGTTTTGTGTAGAATTTTTCCACTTCCCTTAAGTTTTCTGATCTGTCTGTTGTTTGGCCGTTATCTGCCGTACTAAGTCTAAGTATTTCTTGATTTCCTTTCTTGAGCTGTTTTTGAAAGACTTTTGGTCCCCTGTGCTTCTCTATCATATATATAGTATCAAGAACAATTTCGTGGATTCTACGCCTGACGTCCCTATGATCAGTTCTTGATACGTTTGCTGACTTGAGAGCTTTATAGTGCTCAGATGCGTTCAGCAAGGTCAAACGCTCGTTCATCAAGGATACTGTTTCTTTGGAGTATATTGACTTGCATACTTTGGCTTTTGGTCTTATTTCCTGAATAGTATCCCTGAGGGATGTCACCAGGTTTTCATTTATGTTGTCTACATTCCATGTCTCATTTGTCTACATTCCATATATCATTGCGCTTCAGAAAAGGAGAATCGTTTACATCTTCTTTTCTACTACTTTCTCATTTTTCATTTTCCTTTTCCTCTTTTCTCCTTTTTCCCTCTCATATAATTCCATAATCGTGGTATATATGGCCGCAGTAAAACAACAACATTTATTATACCAACCTATATCAGGCTCGTGGAAATCTCAGCCTAATGGTTCCCACACGGCTCTTTATTTTAAGGGTACACGCGTTACACCAAAATGTTTTCCTAAAATGGCTGTCCCATTTCACAGTATTGACATAGATAATGTACACTTAAGCCACTGAGACGCTCCTCCTTTGCACCCAAGGGAGGTTTTCTAAGACAAAGACGGAAAACAGGAGAAAATGAGAAGCGACGTACACTTATCAAAGGCGAAGTAGTTGGATAACATAAGAGAAAAATGCTTGTAGAGAAAGAAAGTTTTAAGTATTTTTTTGCATCTAAGTATAAACAATATTTATTGAAGAAATAAACCGTTTAGTTACAAGAAAAGTTCAGCGACTTCAATCTCCATACAACGCTATAACTGATAAAGGGTTAAAATGTCATCTGTCCTTTTTTACGTCATAGTTCTAGAAAGGGATGTCACTCGACTTAAATTAGTCGAAGCTTCATCCAATTGACAGTTAATGTAAGAAAATCTCTCAAGTTTAAAAGATTATCAGAATTAAAATTGATTGATTTTTTGATTTTGAAAAGTCTTTATTTTAAAATCAACAAAATACATGTTAATTAACTAGTTAACAAATATCATATTAAAATAATTATTTTTTATAGACTAATTACGTCTTTATAAAATATTAAAACATGATTAAGTTAATATAATTACCATGATGACAAGGATTTAAAGTTGTATAAGATACTTAAATATGTGAGACTTGCATGCCTACATAATTATTATAATTATTAAACAAAAGAAAATATTAATAACAAGGTTTTAAATTGTTATTAAATTAAAATTGAGCAACTTATCGTATACCTAATCGTAATGGTTTGCCTTTAATAATAGAACTACTTTCAGGATATATTTTTGCTAGTAAATATCTCGAGGGTCACTGCTGGAAAAAATAGCAGATAACCGTCCGGGGTCAGATACGACGGTGGCGTGGATAAAAATATTCGCTCTTTATAAAAATATTTTACTGTTTAATTTCATAACAGCTCTCTTGGACCGAGAGTTAGCGAAAAAAACTTAGAGTTGCTTCTAATAGAATAACGATAACAAAGTTATGCTTGAGCACATAAAGACACAACTCATAAATAAATAAAGATGAAGGCCTAAAACAATATTGACAGTCGCTGTGCTACCTAAAATAATAATAAATTCAAAGTAAGGAAATAGTAATAAGATGAAAATAGCCTTTGTATTGGTTGTGTTATTTATATATCGACGACTTTGACGTCTTTTAGATCTAAAGTAATCAATTTAATATTCTGGTAGATTCACAATCAACTTTATATGAAACAAATAATTCAAACTCAAAACAACTTTATTTTAGATTTTCTATATTAGCGGTTCGAATTTTTTGTTTCGATTTAAATTACTCTTTGGTGAAAAATGTATGACCTGGCATATCCTGTGGTTTAAATTGACAGTTATCTTGGTCATATTAAAAAAATTACTTACAGCTCATACATAACTTTCCCATGTTCAGCATAAATATAATAGTATACAATAAAATTCGAAATATTTACTTGAAAATTGATAAACAAAGATCCATCCAAACCTTCATAGTCAATGTCCCTTCAAACCTCTTGTTTCGTATAAAGCCCCCGACGCCATGTGGCGTTGTAAAAACAGACCAAATTTCCAGCCCCCTTAATCCAGGACACACCAGCCGTTTGGAATACCCTTCACTCATTTGCATAAGTCCTGTCCGCTGGAACAAGATGGGCCGTAAACTTTAATAAGACTTTGTGATGGCAGACCACTCAGATTTTATTATGCGTGTGCGGGATTATAATAATTGAAAAGGTTTATGTGTGGTTGGAAATGCTCGTACAGTGGCAAACATATCGAAATATACTCAGGTTTGGGGCACTTTAATGTAATAGTTATAAGGCATATATATGTGATGGTTTGAATATGACTTGATGCGTTGACCACTACCTATATAAGATTTATTTATTTCACGTATTACTTTACTTAGAAACATTTTAGAAATAAATTTCTTAAATTTCAGGGAGTGATCTGCAGAATGCTATAAACTTACTTAAATGACCTATTTACAAATTAATTACTTATACCTCGGGTTTCCGAGGCGGGAATTCTCGTTCTCGATTTCCTGGGAAATTCACGAAATTTCTTCCCGGGAAACAATTACTTAAAATTTAAAAAAAAATGATTTGATTTGACTTGTAAGAGATTAAGGTCATTATTTAAATTAACCTAGTAATATTAACCAATATATATGGTGTCTCGTAGCAATGTGCTACGAGTGTTGTAGAACTCGTAGAACATGTTAAAATTCAATCGAATTATCGAAGCAGCCAGTATCGGTAGTGGTCCATTACGCTAAAATTACAAAACAAATTTTCAATTGCACTAAAATTGCTATCCAAACTTTTATTACCCTCTATACATCAACCGAAGTACACGATAGTCGATACAAAAATGGCCACAATTGGCTAAAAAGCGGCGTCACGCCACAAGTTCATCCAATAAATATTCCTAACTGCCGTTTCGTAAGGAAACAAATGCTCGAAAACACAATGATGGCCGTCGACGAAATACAATACTGCTCAGAACAAGTGAGCCGTGGCCGACATATTCTGTTTGTTGCGAAAATTGTGGGTTTCATGTTTTTCTTCTTGCTCTCCTTTGAATGTTGTTTGTTTAGCAATCAGACGCAGTTTATGGAAGGAGACGATTTACTACAACTTTACTACAACATAATGATGAGCCAAAGGGTTTGGGCAAATGCGCGTATAGTTACATACATTTGACATTTCAATTCCCGATTAATGTATGGGAATATGCTCACAAATCATGCGGCAACTGGCACACGCGGTTTTTATAGAACAAGCGAGCAATCTACATAGGGTGCATTTACAAAATAAAAAAATTCAAAATCTTTAAAATAATCTGATCTCAAGTTATATTAAACTATCTTAATATTTCAAGGCTGTAATTATATTGTACTTCAATTATCTTAATTAGAAAGAAAAGAGGAAAATAACGAGCATAATAAATTAATGCTACACACGGGCCCTGAAGCACATAAATTCATATGATAAAGTTGTTTTGCCTGGAAAAATAAGCCAGAGAGCTATATATTACCCAGGCATTGATGAAGCGTTCTTCGGCTATCCATAATTTTACGAAAATTATTCACGGACAACTTATTCCCATACCATTAACTCATATAAGTTTCGAGAAATTCAATATTTTCAGTGAAAAATTGTGTAAAAGTTTTTATAGCATTTTTACCACAATAATAAACGCACCTTTTTAACGTCTGACCGATCGAGGGAACTGTTATAAGTTTGACACGTTTGTCTGTTGGTGTGTTTGTCTGTGGCATCATAAATTAACAACGGATGATTAGGTTTGGACCCGGTATTTTTATAGAAAATGTTGTCAAGAGTGTTCTTAGCTAGGTCTGATAAAAAATGGACCAGTGGTTTCCAAGATCTTGGAGTATTTCCGATGTCAGATGGAATCTCTGGAACGGTAATAGCTTGGTTGATGGTTCGAATTTAAGCTTAAATGTTCAGGTTCATGGTGCGTTTCCGACATCTGAAACCTTGAGGATCTGATGATGACCAGGAAAAAGTAAGTGAACTTTAATTTCACAATATGAAACTGGAAGAATTGGATGATTATCAGCCCGCCGTAACTGTAATAGTTAAATGGGGTCTTCTCGAACTAAAGCTGTAGGGAATCCTGAGACATTACAATAGAAAAAATATTTCAAAATGGCAACCTTAAAATAAATAAAAATGACGTGGAGTTAGGAATTTTAAGATAGCAATGGCGAGTCCCAAGGCCGAGCTTCGCGTAGGGCGAAGCCCGGAGCGTTCCCCCGCCTTCAGGCGCCGCAGGTCTAACCTGCTGAATGTTTTTAGTCATGTCAGATGAAAAATAGATCAGAAGATCTTGGAGTATTCTGGGATGTTGGAGTATGATGGGATAGAGATTCCATAGGGAACAGTAACAGTTAGGTGGTTCGAGTCTGAGCTCAAATGTTTATGACCATGGTGACCATTCCAAATCTGCAACCTTGAGGACCTATGGTGACAGGGAAAAAGTAAAGGGGTCTCCACAATGGCACGTCGGGGGTTTCTTGAATTTTTAATTTAGAGTTATTAACGTCTGAAATGCCAAATACTCTTTCGAAGTCGACAATAGTGATGGCAATAGATAAGTAATTACTTATCTTGAACTAGCTTTCCACCCGCGACTTTGTCTGCGTCTTTCATAGGCCTTGGGTCAAGAACTATCTTTATCACTTTTACAGAGTTATAATAGATTATCGCAAACTACCTAACAGACATAGGACTTAAAAACTCCCACAGAAAGATTTCAAAATTCACCCTATGATAGATTATTGCCCACTAGAGAAGTTTTATATGGAAACCGAGTCTGCCAGTTGGCGCGTGCAATGTGAGCATCTTCCCTAAAACTCAGTCTGCTATTGAAATGACAAATGTATGAAACTTGTCAAAATTATATGCGCATTTGCCCAATCCTTGGCTCGCTGTCAGCGCTCACATAATCATTCAAGAGAACATGGCGCTATTTCTGGTGGATGGTGCCCTCACACGTAATACGAATAGTTATAGACACTTATAAGGTACAGACTACATGACTCGAGTGAAATTGCCAAGCAAAGTTTTGCAGAAGAAAAATGTCGATCTATTTTTCTCCGTCGTCCGTATAATTTGGTTCATGTGGCTGGTTGCGCGATTGGGCAATGAAGAGATTATAATAAAGTTAGAAAGGTCTGGAGAGCCATTAATTTTATAAAATCTTATAGAGAAATTTTGAGGAAAACACGCTTTTTCCATTTACATTTCGGGAACAAAGGAAAGTTTAAAAACTCCTATTTTTGATAAATTATCTGGTACAGTTTGGTATGTTTTTAATCCTATTTTATTATCAACTAGCGGCCCGTCCCGGCTTCGCACGGGCATTAAACATTACATTTAGATTTGTTAATTTTAACACATTCATAATAATAATAATAATATAACACACATATTCACTCCTTTTTGCGTCGAGCTCCTAAAAAAGAGTAAATTAAAAAAAAATAAGAATAATTAAATTCTTTGATATTATTCGCTGCCGCTGATTTTTTTGTTGATAATGGTGTGTTCTAAAAAAATGTTATATATCATTTTGTTCTATCATCAATAGTTTTCGCAGCGTACGCGATGTAAGGAAGTTTTTTGATATTTTTTTACACTTTATCGTAATTTAAGTAAGGATCCCCATTTTTTTTTAAAATGAAATATAGCCTATGTCACTCAGGAAAAATGTAGCTTTCCAACAGTGAAAGAATTATTCAAATCTGTTCAGTAGTTTCGGAGCCTATTCAATTCAAACAAACAAACAAAAAATCAAACCTTTCCTCTTTATAATATTTGTATAGATGTATAGATGTATAGATAAAGCTAAGAATAGACTTGTTGCAACAATATTTTAAAAAAATGACATATAATACTAATAAAGTTATGTACCTACAAAAATATAATCTAAGTGAGAGGTATAACACTTATCTTATTTTATTGCCATTGGAGCTATATTTTCATCCAAACATATTTCATATTCGCACATTAGTATGCATATATTCACCACAATTGGTTTATACGACTGATTCATTTGCATCTATATTATCTGTGCTTCACTAGTTTTCTCTTATATAGATTTTTGTGGAATAGGTATACTTACCTACCTTCTACTTAGTTACTGAAGTAGAATAATAATTTTATACTTCGATACTGCATTTTTTTCTGATGTCAAATTTCTTATATTTGATTTAAGACTGGGTATACATAAAAAAACTTAAAAAACCGTTTTATGTTAGCCATTGTATTTTTATTGAATACTTGGAATTTAATTAAAATATTTGATATTACAAATATTAGAAACAAGTGAAAAAGACGATCCTCCAACAGGATCACGGGTCTTGAATCCGCACTTCCAGCTTTTTATGTTAGACCAAAAATTCTTTTTTCAAAATGTTGAATTATTTATACTTGTATTTTGTTATTAGAAGATAATCCTAGTTAATAGGAGAAAATAATTTACCACCAGAGGCGCCACCAACACAGCTACAAAAATACATTCAAAAATAAGACGTACGTGTACGACTTAAAGATGATTCTGTTATAAACATAACATAACCTAAATTTATTGCTTTCAATGACAATAATTTGATAAATAAATAATGATTATTTTGATTAATATTGGATGATTTTACAAGATTTTTGTTTAAAAAACTTTAAATTAGCACATAAAGCCAAATATCAACATGTAGTACGTACCTTTCCAATCATTCCTTCAGAATCGCGACACGCTGTTTTCACAGATTTTTAGGTTTGCTATTTTGAAATGGCCATATAATATCATCACAATTTTACTATAGCTTTGAGAAATTAAATTAAATTAATCCAAATAACGAGAAATTTGTGATATTTTCAAAAATGACGTTTTGTTTCCTGTTGCCACGGAGTTGTCACGGAGTGTGCTCGTGGCTCCATCTACACAACGCTTTGCGTTTTATGTCCTATTGCCCGAAGACGACATGGCAACGATCTGTACAATAAGAGGTCAAAATTCACAACATGGAACTGGCGTGGAACAGCTAAATGCATATGAACTTATACTTAGAACTTCCTTGGTTATAACCAAGGAATGACCTATGACCTGAGGTCATCGCGCATGACAGAGAGCCCGGTGATAGACTGCTGCGAGCTCTGTGTCCACAATGCGGGATAACATGAAGACATGTTTAGGGATCCGTACCCCGAAGGGGAAAACGGAGCCTTATTGTTGTCGCTCTGGCGTCCATCCGTCCGTCTGTCACCCGGGTCTATCGTCTAATTGGAATAAGATACGACTTTCAAATATCACATATGTATTTACCCATACCCAAAATTCAATTTTAAAATTCTGTAAATTGGATTTTTTGGTGGGGTCACGTAATACGAGTAAACTATGTAAAGATAGGGTTGATTAAAAAAAATATATAGGTATAGATATCGTGTGGGATATCATTTTTAGAGCTCATCGATATACCTTATGTTTATAGTGACTTATGACGTAGAATAGGACACAAGTAGGTTGAAGGATGTAATTTTGGGAGAAATCTGGCAACTGACAGTTACTTATCTCATGATTATAATATACTACATTAAAATGAAGTTTTATAATCTCACTTAATTCTGCTTTAATTAAAGTCCCAGCCAGCGGAAATAGTTGACAGCTATAAATTACCTAGAGTTCTAGACGACAGCGGTTCCCTACTAAAAGCCAGATATTTCTGGCACAGATTCAAAACTTGTTAGTGTTTTTAAACAAATTCCATCCGAAAGTGCTTGTTTAAGTAATGAATGATTTAAGTGTTACGATTTTATTGTTCGATTGTTTAAATTGAAATAAAAATAGTGAACGTTTAAAGTTAGACGATGATGAGTCTATCTTGAAAAAACCGGCTAAGTGCGAGTAGGACTCGCCTACCGAGGATTCCGTTCTTCAAAAGAAAAATTAGTAGGTATATTTTTTAAGAAAATATAAGCGTTATATTTTTCCCGTAATATATATAATAAAAAACCTTCGTTCAATACTAAATATTTAAGATTTTTCGTCGTTAAAAATTGAATAAAAAATAGTTTTGTAATGTCCAAGTAAAGTTATATACATATGATATCCCACATGCCCCACTTTTATCACTGTTACACACTTTCAGATTTCAACCCCCTTTTCAATAAAAATAAATTTATTTCCGTTTTGTTTACTTAGAATAGCTGCAGGCAAGCAATTTCTACAATTGTGCCAAACAAGTCTATAGCTTCAGTAGTTTCTGAGAAAAACAGCTGTGACATACAGACGGGCGGACACCGAAGTTTCACCATAAGGGTTCCTTTATACCATTTTGCTATGGAACCCTAAAAATTAGTTACTAAATAAATCACTACTTTTTTGTTTTTGGAGATTTTCCGGGGATAAATTCCATTTGAGGTATTTTTTCTCTACTAGCGTCTTAGGGACAAGTAACGACATATTTCAGATAACTAAATAACTATACTGACAAATATATAAATATGTATAACATTGCAGCTAGAATGCATGTTTTTTTCTTCAAAAAACTTGCACATATTTTTAAATACGCTGTGCAGTTTTGACAGTGTTCGCTCCGATTGTCACAAAGCTAGATATACTTAGTTCCAACCCAGAGATACTTAGTTCCAACCCAGAGATAATTAGTCCCAACCCAGAGATACATACTTAGTTCCTGTTGCGCGGTGCTGCTATCTCGAGAACTAATTAATTATATTCTCTTAAACAGTCTCACTGTGGAACGAATGGACCTCATTGTGCAATCTTTTGACGTGTTACACGGGTCAAGTATTACTGGTCTATGTGGTATTCAAGTGTGTGAAATAGAGTTCATATAGAGTATTATTCTCATAAGGAGTTTGACTTGTTCATTATTATTCGTTCGTTCGTTCGTACGTTATTACTTATTTATTATTATAAATTAGCATTTCACGAATTTCGATGGTCGCTTATGTACACACTTGATGACAAGAAGTCAAGTGTAGGTCTACCTTAATTTTACATTTGGGTCGATTGAACAAATTACAACCTTACAACCCACAAAAAAATATACATTTGCTAGGTAGTTGACCAATTTCTTTTAATATTTAAATTTCTCGTTAGGTTAAAGTTTATTTCTCTTACGTGAGTAAGACTAGCAAAAGACCAAATAGTGATAAAATTCTATACGACGAGTGCTTCGGTTACAACTGGCCAAAAATTGGTAAAGCAAGCTTGCTGGAGTGGTCTGGCAAGTATGCTGGCGCCAATATTGGCTTCATGTAGATGAGCCATTACGCTAGTGGAACGAGTCTCTGTTTATTAATGTCTGGCATTATTCAGACGTAGCCGCAGATGAAACTTGGTGCCCGAGCATAAAACATTCCTGAATTATATTCATCTTGCCTCGTTAAGGAGTTGACTTGGAAACCGACTCTCATCATAGTTTGTGTATTTTAAAGTGCCCAAGTTTATTAATTATTTTGTTACTTTCTTTGATTATAATGACGTGACACTAACATAGCTGTTGATATTTTTGTGTTTTGTAATGTAAAATTTTGAGAGAGGGAGATAACTGATAAAGTTGGGACATAGGATCTATCTTGGAATATATCTTGCTCGGGTGCGGTAAGTGCCATAATCCTTCGATCCTTCTAATCCTAATTTCTTATGTCTTCGATTTTTTTTATTTCCTCGGACGTTAAGACGACAGTTTACTTAGAAAAGCCTTATTAATAAAACCCGTACACTGCCAAAATTTTTGGCCAGGTTTAATTTTACCTATAGTACAGCTATACTTTATACTTAGTACATTATAGTACATTATAATAGGATGCCTACATACCTGATAGCATTATTGGGCTAGCCCCAGTGTTTAATTGTTCATTAGAAGAGAGGAGGCGCAGCAACTATCTCCGATAACTATTTAAAATAAATCACAAAGTCTCTAAAATACGGTCTAGTCTCGGGATTCCGCTTTTCGCGTCGCTTGCCGCCGCTTACCGCTGCCCTCGAGCGAGTTGCTTGATACTAGCACGCGAATTTGAACCATATTTATGTTATGGTTAAGTTTACATTGTTACCGAAGTAAGTAGCTGCGCCTCCACTCAATAGTGTACACTGGCCGTAAGTCCCAAAAGTTTCTCAGTTAGTTTCCTCAGATAGTATGGGCATGCAAATTTCCTAAACGCCGAAGCGTCCTTCGCTCCATCGGGAGAGAGAAGTCGATTATCTCAGCGTTCGACATGCAGATGTCGATTTCGACATTCGTCCTATCTCGTTCGCTCACATAGACACGAATATATATGTGAGCGCAACAAGACATCCGTAGCGTTCAACTTTTGCAGGCGAACATGCTAGTATCGCCCGCCAGAGGCAAACTACAGACTATCTGCACTAAGTTAAATCCCTGGTGTAAGCCAATTTCGCAACAAGGAGCTCATCAATTGAGATATGTGGTATCCCTATTCTACTAGCTGTGTCCACTTGGATCCCATAGTTGGATCCACTACTCTTGTGCATACAAGAGTAGTGGATCCAACTATGGGCACGATTTATTTACATAATATAATGAAAAATCCATTGTCTGCTTGTTTAGTTTAAGTTCGGGGTAATCTCATGAACTATTGAACCCATTTGACACTTTTTTCACCGTGTAGGATATGGCTACATTTATTTTTGTGAAACGAATTAAATATTCATTTTACATTAATTATTTAGTTTTTATTACAAAACTTTGCACTGTTCCCTATGATGATCACAAAAACCAGAGCGCGATGCCTTGTTTGTATGTGCCAGAACGAGAGGGAAGATTTGACGTGTGCGTTTAGTTTAACCATAATTATATAGTCTATGCTGCGTTTCGCACATAACTCCCCGGCCAAATATATTAACATATAATAATTTTTATTTCGTTCTGGCACAGACAGGACATCTAAATACATGCTTATATTATAAAAAAGCTAATAGAAGCTTATAAGCTAATGTTATGATACAGTTGGACACCGGACAATATGCACGATCTGTCAAACCTCTCTGCTTCGAAAAGTGGACTGTATTTTATTATTTGCTATGAAGGCTCGACAGACAGTGCAGTGTTTGTATGTGCCAGCACGAGAGGGAAGATTTGACGTGTGAGTTTAGTTTAACCATAATATTATTTATAACTATAAACCATAGACTATAAATATATTATATTTACACAGATATATATATTTGCACAGATTGATTGGACGTCATGAAAGAGTATAGAAATTGAAATTAAAATAGTTTATTTAGCACTGTAAACACCGAATTTAGAACTCAATACAGAAGTATACAAAGATTGATAAATGCAGCACAAAACATCCACCATACACCAGCTCAGCATAATGCTGAGGCAAGCCACAACGCTGATTTTCAGCTGGCCCCTCAGTGACTGCACGGACGAAGAAAGCAACAGTGTGTACGTGTTGTGTTGTATGAATGTGTTTGTTTTTATGGATGAGGATATTAGTGTGTATGTGAGATACTGAGTGTGTGGGAGGCTACTTAAGTATCATCAGAATTATGACAACAGAGAGCTGAACAGAGACCATTTTACTAAAAGGTATTAAAAATTCAGAAGCGGTATTTATACGCGTCTGTCTTTTAATTTACGTACTGTATTTACTTATTATTTACAATAGGGTCGAGTTTATATTTCTGGAAGCAGTGAATTAATACTATACCATTTTGTTTGCGACGTTATCAATAAATTATGGTCGTAATATAAAATGTAGCAGTAATTATAATTCATGACGCAATTAAAGATCAAGGTGATAATATCTTCAACGCCGAGGAACTTACTGTTAGGTACGTCGGAAGTTTTTTTTAAGCTTAAATCTATAATAATACCTATATTAATTCTTATATTTTATATTATAATACTAATATACTCGTATACTTTTCAACAGTATTCTAAAACCATGACGTGTAAAGTGTATCTATAATAAATCGTGAGTATTGAGTAATATACCGGGTAGAAATATGATATGGGGCAGTAATGTAAGTAAACCATTGAAGTTAAAGAACTTATCTTTTTTCTTCTAAGTCGTATTCCTCTTTGCTGAGGGTCGTGATCATTGTAAGGAATTTATCATATAGAACGACTCTCGTGGCGGATTTAATGGGGTGGTTTGCCATTGCCTTTCCCGTTTCACACACTGGTTATCTCAGTGTGCAGATTTCCTCACGATGTTCTCCTTCACTGTCAGAGCAGTCGGTAAATGTACGTAAGTCTTTCGATAAAACCGAAAAACTCATTGGTACATGACATTGCCTGGTTTCGAACTCGGGACCTCCCGGATGGGATGGGGATGGGAGTCCGACGTCTTAACCACGACGACACCGACGCTCTGTAGTTGTAAATAACTCCAAGAGTTAGGATAGGTCTTTTAAGAACGTTTTCCTGGAGCTACAACGGTTCAGGTAGCTGCCTTAACTGCCTCCTTCTCAAATTGCCACCCCGTACATACCTAATGGTAATTACCACTGAAAATTCCACAATGTATTTATTCACTCAAACTAAAAGCACAAAATTAACAGCTAGCTGGTCTCGAGGCGTAAATAGAAAAAGTCAATTTGTTTGGCTTAGAGCGAGCGCCCGCATTCAAATGGCTCAATTATTTTTTCCAAGATCGCGTTCATTTGTCACAGTGCGTTTTGTCGACGGCCTGCTGGGCGGGGTTGGAGTCCGCAAGTTTTTGCCGCCTGATCGTTATCACCGCTTATTTACTCATTAATTTATCACTGTCCAGCAAATTATCTTGTTCTTTTCTGGGGATCGATGGGACAATTTGTATTCTTTAGAGGGCGACATTTATTTCGGACTTTGGGTGTGAATATTTTAGTGGTTTGGTAGGAAATTCGTATTGGTGTGGCTAATATTATTGTGTTATTTGTGTATACTATCTTCATCTTCTTCTTGTATTAAGGAGCAGGCCCCTGTCGCTGCAGCTTTCATACCTGTCTCCTGCCTTCTCCTTACACATAAAGGTCTTTCTTCATCAAGGTCTGAAATTGGTAATAGATATCTTATAAAATGTCTTACTGCTGGGTCCAAAGCCTCGGTTTTACTTTTCCATTTTAATCATGTTATCTTCGACCGTTCACACTGAAGTGTCCTTGTTTTTACATTATCATTTGGGTTCACTTAGGCATCACTCAAGTTTTCTTCTTCTTCGTAGTTGGTGACCAAAAGAGTGGTAGACTGCTCTGATGGTTGTACTGTGACAATTGAAACTTTACTAAAATAATGTAGATACTTATCTAAAAGAGTGACTTATCTATATCGTTTTGCTCACTCTTGCAATGAAATAGCATTTCCATCATAATACTGCACAGTCCACAATTAAAACTGGCGAATCAAAATTAATATGAAAACTTTTGAACCGGATGAAGCGGTCAAAAGCGTATTGACCTAAGCTAACGTTTGAAACTGTCAAACTATTCCATCGGTTTTACATTTCGACGTATTATCTGCATCGTTCTATAATAGAATTGCAAATTTAAACCCTTTGTAAGCGCTTCGCATTTGGGGGACACAAATTTGCTTTTACGTTCATTTGCATGCTGCTGTGTCGCAATTGTGGTGACTTCCGAAATGTTGCATTGCAATTTGATGCACCGGGATGCGATATTAATATTATGCTATACTCGTTTGTAATATTATAATGAACATATATTTATCTGTTTTATGAAGAATGGAACTGCACTAGATATATAATTGGTGTTTCCAAACTAGTTACATAATTTTAAATTGTGTTAGTTTAACCAGTTAAAGCGGACAGTTAAACGGTTAATTATTTTAACGATTCAAAAGAAAATTTAAATAAGATGTTATCATGTTGAATATTAAGAAAACAGTAAAGTAAAAGTAAAGTAAAATAGACTTTATTGCACAAATATAAAATAACAAACATGAGATAGAAAAGGAAATAGTGAAATACTATTTAGGCGGCCTTATCGCTAAGAGCGATCTCTTCCAGGCAATCTTCGGGTAGAGGAAATGATATCGAGAAAGAGGTAGTAGGTGTGCAAGGTTTATGAAAAACGTTTTTATAATAATATAAATAATTTATAATAGTATTTATAATAATCAGGTTTATTCGATTGCTTACACACGCTACGTTTGCTAACATGCTAAATCAACCTAAATATGATACAAGATTTTGAATATTTCTTTACACAAAAGAGAATTCCCAAATTAGAATCGCAATTTGAATCCTTGATTTTGTAAAAGGATTGAAATGAAGAAATTCACAGAATTTGCATTTGAACGTCTCAAAGGGACAGCCAGATTACAAGCGCTTATGAAAATTTGTATTCGTATTCTACACTTATTCAAGCTGCCTTATATGAAGGTTAAATAAGTACGGATACGCCTATGGTCCTAACATCTTAACATCTGGTACTTTACAGTTGAGGTTAGTAAGTACGTAAAAAATATTACATAAACTAACAAAATAAATATGACTGGTGGATTTGAATATTCGAGTATGATGATGCTCCCCCGCTCATATACCAACATATTTCGATCCTCCATCTATACTAACTAATCTCCATCAGACATAAGTATAAGTATACCCGTACCTTAATCCCCGAATGACTCTTTGAATGGTATTGAGCATTTTACCGAATCTTCCGATATTGGTCCCAAGGCAAATGTATTAAACCAACTTTACCGCAGTCTCATCTAAAGTAGGTATTATGACATTGGGGTCGAAAACAGCACGCGGATCTAGTAGACCTATTCTTATAGCACCAATGAATTCACTCCTTGATATAAAGTTATATAAAAGCTTCCTCTGTTCCACTTTTCATTGTCCTCGGTTTGGAGCATAAATAGAATGATATCGGATAAAGAGGTGACATTTTGGTGGTTTGATGTAGGAACAAAGGGAGAAATAGTAACTACACGTTAATATGAGTAATAACAAAGCCTACATATTTTCTTTCACAAGTTTGAAATATAAACCTGAAAATACGAGAATAATCGTCATATTAATGTACAGTGGAAGACACCTCAGGCTATACTATGTGGTACCGTGTCGCAATAAAAAATTGTGAAGATTTTTTTGAAATTCGTATGCCACTGTACGTTTTCTGACCGCGACTGTACATGCTGCATAGACGCTACATTTAGATTAGATCATCTTATACACATAAAGGCTTAATGATCATGATGATGTTCTAATGATTTTCTAATCAAGACTATGAATACGCAGAAAATAATTAGTAACTTACATTAATCCAATATTTATTAAAGTCTTCCATATAAAAAAATTCTTGCAAATTAGGAAAATTCTTGGCCAATTTAATAAATCTTAATTTTTTTGTTAATTCATGCAAAAAAAAGATCGTAAAGAAGAAACGAAACAATTGGAAACAAAAAAGCGATTTTTTTTACCGAAGTTTTTTAGCAGTTAATTCGAAATAATGGATTCTGGGAATGAACTGTTTCGTAAAGTTTGCGGACATTCCTTCGTATAAAAAGTTCCAATTTTAAGGGTTCCAAATGAACTCAATATACGACATAGTAACCGGGCGCAAATACTCAGAGGCACACATAAATAAAGGCTATAATTTAAACGTCCTTATATGGCACTTTATAGTATCGGAGCCAGTGTTTTATTAGGTGTAATACGGTATTAACCTAATTTTTTGTTGTTGAATCAATCAACTTACATGGGCATACTAAAGAAGGATCTAAAATTAGTTTTTCGATATCTCAACTAACATCGGAGATATTAATGGTTAAAGTCCTTTATGTGCAGCCAGGACCTTCGTATATGGCGCTAGAGAGCAGTTACGTCATAAAACTTATTGCCGTTTCTTTCTACCGTTCTGATTATTGATTGCCTGTAGCTATGTTATTTTTCAACGAATTTTAATTCAGTTTTCGCATTTGACCATCAACTTATGACTGTTTCTTAATATTTAAGCAATGCATTTAATATTTGATACTTGGAAACTACCCTATTATTAGGTACCTAATATTCAGCATTAAATACTAAACAATAATTCTAAACCTCTAATAGACCCCCCCACACATCGCCGTTTAAAGTATTTCTTATAATTTTACCTTGAAAGTAAAGCTAAACACTAAACCCAAAGTGAAGCTAAATACTTACACAAGGTATGGCGTTTACCAGGACTGCATAAAAGTGGAACATGGTATCCAGTACTACAAATGTCACAGCACTCGACCCTCGCTAAGTAGGGCAATACCGTCAACCCTTTCCTACATGTGTGGAGCCCATAAATAATACTGCGCACCTTAAGTAGCTAGATTGCGCATAGATAAAGAAATATATTACACGAATTCGCTGTGCCAAAGTTTGATTTATGTTAGAGTATGCGCTTAGTTTCGCTATGTTTAGATATTATAGAAAAGATGATTTAAGGTACGCTCACTGTGTATTGATTTATTTTCTTCTCTTCTTCTTTTCTCTTCTTCTCCCACAACACTATCGCTCCCACTAATATCTTGGAATAAGGGGTGAAATGTAAAACAGCGCTGCATAATTGGTACCCGTTTATGTCAGCATTTGCTGATTTTCCGCCCTTTTGCCAAATATGCATAGATACTTACGTAGTTGATAAGTATCTGCATCTACATTAAATATTAATGTTTTTTTGTAAAATAGTTTATAATGTATTTGGCAACAAATGTGATTCTATTCTATTCTTTTAAAACAAGTGAATACGCCGGGATGCATGCTGCTATATTAAATGGTTATTATTAGTGGCGGTCTGTGGGATACAGCTGTATCACACCGGATGACCAATGGAGGAAAATGGGAGTGGATCCGAAGTCGGCAAAGACGTCACTAAAGTTGCTGATAATGGCTGGATTATCCTATCACAAGACCGAGCCTGGCTGAAAAAGAGAGAAAAGATTTACATATAAAATAGTTACAGCCGATACAGATGATGATAATGAGCATTTTAGAATATCAGATATAAAGTAGAGTCGAAAAAATATTACTTATAGATTTCATGCTAAAGGCTAGTTAGTGCGGCAAATAAACGTATCACGACACGGTTCACATTTGTAGATTTGTTGTAGTAGTGGTAGATCCTAATGTGAAGGATCGCCTGGGGTGGTATCACCCTCTTATCTATTTCTGCCGTGAAGCAGAGATGCTTGCATTTCTGTGTTTCGGTTTGAAAGATAAGAGAGCCAGCGTAATTTCCGGCACATGAGGTCATGAGGCAATCCATCTTAATCCTCAAGGTTAGCAGCACATCAAAAACCTTCTAATATTAATACAGTGAGGTGAGGTGTCTATGGGCGACGGTGACCACTTAACATCAGGTGGCCCGTTAGCTCGTCTGCTCTCATTATTTAATAAAACAAAGAAGGGATCATTTTATTAGAATTATAACATTAATTTCATATTAAACCA
Source organism: Hofmannophila pseudospretella (assembly GCA_947369225.1). Lineage (NCBI taxonomy): Eukaryota > Metazoa > Arthropoda > Insecta > Lepidoptera > Oecophoridae > Hofmannophila > Hofmannophila pseudospretella. Next base: position 6,405,592 of record OX376324.1, read on the forward strand.
GTCGATGGTGTAAATTGCCCTGATTATGTTATTAATAAGGATCAAACTCCGGCCATCCGGTAATAGCTGATAATTAGTTTCTAATAACTCACAGTTAAAACTACTTTATCATGCTTGGGGAGAATTTAAAATTACTAGATTTCACATAGTTTTATTTTTATTAGTGTTTGTATTGAATATAGATACATTAATACTGCTAGAGAGCATATTAGCATTATACATATTTTTACTTACGAGTAGGTATATAATTTTTGCTACTCCCATTTCATAATTTGTTCATTAAGAAACCACAATAAATAACAAGGTATATTCGTCATGGTTGTGTGAAAATAGAGTTTTAATGAAGTATTAAATAACAATTTTCGATTGTAAAATGTAAATTTTTCTTTGTTGTATGGCATGCATACAAGAACTCTTTCGTATTAAATGCACTACATTTCACTGGCCAACTACTTGGTACTATATCCATTAAAAATACTCGACACCCGCGCCTGCGCGTTGTCGACAATATGTCAAACATATCTACGGTTTCCATAGTTACCAATAACACGTTAAGCTGTACTGAAGCTCTACTGGCGTCTGTTGAAGTCTCCGTAATGGTTTTTATTTTCTGTTTATGTTTCATGGTCGTAGAAAGAGTATTGTATGAAACGCACGTAATAGCGATTTTAACACTCGGAACGATCTATTATGAAACGAAGCGAAGCTGAGAAGAAACAGATCTCATGTTAAAATCGCTATCATTACGTGGCCTTGCATTACTACTATAAGTTTTTTTTTCTGAAACTGTAATTACGAGTAGAATTTCTATATATCTATTTGATCGTATTAAAACATCGATAACGTCCATACCCCCTACTGCCTACCAATTACACACCTACGCTCAAACAATGCGGAAGATTCTTATCTAGAATCAATCATAACATTTTCGTTATGATACCCTTGATTGCTTCCGAAACACAAGTCCGGAGTAAATTAAATACTTATATTCCTTTGATTCTTGACGCTGTATTTTGTATTCACTTTCTAATTCTAAATCAGTACTCCCTTATTTCATTCCAACAAAAGATTTCACGTCTAATTAAAAGAGGATGAGAATTTTGTCCTTTACCTTAGGCGTACCCATTTCGTGTAAACGGTAATCTCAGACCCTATTCATTGTTACAGGTACCTGCTGAAATGGAAGGCTGAAAGAGCGAAGCAAAATGTTGTGACGAAAATACGCCTAACTACATGAAAACCAGGGACTTACGAAAATGTGTTTCCTAAAGAATTTTCAAGATGTGTGTAATAATAGAACCTTGTTGTTCATAATAGTGTTGTTGTCGTTGAAGTTGTGTAGTCCTCAGGACTTGAATGAGTTTGGGATTGAAGAGGGTGTAGACTCGGAGTTGAAAATGGTGGCAGTGAAAAAGGTGAAGTTTCCAAGAAACGCTGCTAGCCCGTGTAGACTGAGCGAACTGCTTTGTGATACCGGACAGTGTATATCGATGGACAGATATTGTAATGGTGAAGATGATTGTGGAGACAAGAGCGATGAGCCTAAGTCTTGTACACGTAAGTAACCTATAGCTAATTTACTATTTTATATCATCACCTTTGTTTGTTTGAACCTTTGTATGGGGTGCAGTACTTAAACTAGATAGGAAATTAATTTTGTAATTCTTCCGTAAAATCTTCAATGTTCTAACATTGTACTTAGTGGCTTCTCTGATCTGTAAAATCCAATGTTACCATTAGGACGAATATAATTATCAATAAAATTGAGTAAGTATATTTTTTTTAAATTATTGGTGTACACGAAACGCCAACCAAGCTCTTACTTTACTCGTATTTTGTTAGGTAAGATATTTAATACAAATTTTCTCCAAGAATGAAAATTTGATGTCAACGAACTTACGTTAGCGGATAATCTCGGGAACCCTCCTTTGTGACAAAAGGGGCAGCTCATTTGAGTCCGTCGAAAGAGTTTTCTTGGTCATTCAAACACATTTTTAATATCGTCCTTTACATAAGCAAAGGTAGGTACTGCGAGACTTGAACATGGATTAAACGAACGCCATCTAAATGATTAAGTTTGACTGTCTCTAATAAAATCAATCGTCAAAAACATTCCAACCAAAACATGCCTCATTTGAATATATTCCGCGTTGGTGGTAACTAATATTAATTAATTATGTACATTTCCCTATTTATTGTTTACTGTCTATTAAGTGTGTATATTTATTATATATTTATTTATATTACGTATATCTATGCATTTAACTATTTTAGTATACCTCTACATAATTATTTATGTTTATCATATTAATTTTATTTTACAAACTTTACTGTGTATTAAGTAATAGTAACCTTTTTCATATCTTCACACTACACTGTCGCTAATTTCTTTAATGTCCAATAAACGTCAGAGGTTTTCTGGAAGAGATCGCTTTAAGCGATAAGGCCGCCTTTGTAGAAATGGTGCTACTATTCTTGTATTTGTTTAAAATAAAGTGTTTCTATCTATCTATCTAAATAATAGTTTAGAACACATGCGCACTGGATGAAGTACTAATAGCTTACACCTAAAATAATAGCAACAAACCCATTTTTATTTGTGAAGCCTAAGCCTGAAATTGGGTTACAATGGTAGGTACCATCAGTACATACTAACAATAGAATTTAAAAACAATGCGGCTCACTTCATATTGATTCTAACTCCACGTTACAAGAGAGTAGCGTCGAATGGCAGCCGAGTGGCTGTGTCAGCGAATGGACAGACTTGGGTTCCCGGCTACCCTCCTTTATGTAATATTCATCCGCCGGCGTTATGCAGAAAGACGGCCAAAACATATTATATTTGATGTTTATGGATTTATGTTAGCTTCGGAGCGCTTTTCTATAGCTCGAGCACTGGCTCGGGAGTTCCTTTTAAATACGGCGAAGTTCGCAATTTATAGGACGTCTGGAGAATATTCTCTTAAAGCATCTTTGTTATTCAGGAAAAGAAAGTCGGGATCTGAGGGCTTGTCCCGTAGAATTCAGTTTGACAGTCATGAAACGAAAATTTTGAGAACGGGTCTTGAAAACCAAGCTCCATATACAATAGCGCCCTCATAGTCTCACTGTAACAATTCAGGCTAGTAGGCTGGGGACAGAGCAGACAAACACAATGGATGGAGGATTGGACAAGAAAGTTTTCAAATTAAATAATTGTACATAACACAAGTAATTTTATTTTTTCACAATAAACACATTGTTGGGAAAAAGTATGGGACAATTTTTTTTTTTGAGATTTCTGACTTTTCTAGTACTATAACCTCAGTTGGTCCTATAGAGTCTTTTCATCCTTATAAGAAACAAGATTGATTGCCGCCTTAATAAGAAAATGTGAGAACTGCCCATTTTCTCGCTGACTACAATTAAAAAAAAATCTGAATGCAGTTGTAGATAACTCCAAAACTTAGGGAAATTCTCGTTTTAGTTCGTATCGTTACCACTTAGAATTGACACATGAAAGTGCGAAAGGAAGAAAGGACGATGCATCTCGAAAAACTGCCGACTGACTACCGAAGACCGGCGAAGATGTCTGGTAAACGGTTTCGTGATGGTTTCCGTACGAGCTCGGCAAAAATACCACACAACTCCGTAGGCAATCGGAAAATTTCTAATAAACCTATCGTTCTCTTTTACACAGGTGTCAGATTAATGAGAGAGCTGCGGAATTATGGCAATTCCTCTCGAAAACTTCCGGAGTTGGCCGGAAATGTGTGGTAAATGGTTTTATGGTGATTTCCGTATGCTAGACGATAGAGACGAAGCGACAAGAAAGGCAAGCCTTAATACCCAGTATATGTCTCAGATCTCGTTTTTCGAGAGAGATTTTCGTTTTGTAATTGTCAAAAAAATCTTACGGGTTAAGCCCTCAGATATTCAATTTATATAGTTTTAATAAGATTTACATTATTTAATTTGACATGTTATTTGTAGAATATGTTTTAGGTCCTACTTAGATGTAATTATACTAGGTTAGATAAATTTAAATAGATCTGTGTTGTAATTTGGCCTCACGAAAAAAATAATTATATAGGTAGGTATGATTGTCCTACATAAAAAATGTTCATTTTTATATTTACATTTTTAGATATGTCGTAATTTGTATTCTCGTAATTCGTGAGGCTCTTACAGTTGCAGAAGTGCCAAAGCTCAAATAATAATAATAATTCTTTATTAAAAAGGCATAAAAAAACCAATATATAAACATTACAATACAAAAATTAAAATAATTACAAGATAAAAAATAAATGGCAATACAAATAAAAATGAAAATAAAACTATCATTTTAGGTTATGTGCTACAAAAAACTAAGGTAGCCTAGACTAGGGATCGAATCCATCTCTGGGCCATTGTGATGGATCACTTAAACTCCAGTTACTTTTAGATAGATAGATTAATACTTTATTGCACACAATAAATTTACATAGGAAAGGGTACATAGCATAAGTGTACAAAGGCGGCCTTATCGCTCAGAGCGATAAGGCCGCTTAGTAGGCCGATTTTAGCTTTTAGTAGCGTAACTATACAGCGGTCACTAGTTAAAAAAATCGTGCATTTCTCTCTTCATCGTTCATTTTTTTCTTTCGTTCATTCATTTTTTTTGTCGAGATGATGTCATCTAGTAAAAATTGACGCCCTAGCTCAGGGATAGCGAACCTTTACGTGCCATTTTTCCAAAGAATGTTCAATATAGCCATGACGTGCCAACAAACAATCTTGACTTACCGCCCTACTTAGAGACATTAATTGACACTTAAATCGTTCATTAGTGACGATTTTTCATACAAAAATTTAAAAAGATACGAATTAAGTGTCACTCAAATGTCTCTGAGTACGGTGAAAACAACTAAATACTTTCACAATAATACTCTTTATTTGCAACCATAAATAGACTTTTTAAAATTTTTATTTTACATTTGTATACAACATAATATTGCGACTTCTGCTGTTGCAAATTACTTAGATGCCAAATAATGTATATTAGGTTCATACTTTGTTACTTTTAGCAGCATGCAAGCTGAACTGGAGTCATCTGTTATACAGTTTCTAAGCGGGTTTTTAATGTTATTCATTTCTGAAAATAATGACTTACAGGCATAGGTAGGTGAAAATATCGTCAAGATAGCAAACGCAAAATTATATCGATCATTATTATATTTATTATTTATTTATATATTTCGATGCCTAAATTAATGCCGTGCCTAAATTATTTTGTCGCGTGCCATTAGTTCGCCAGCCCTGCCCTAGCTTAATAGGTACTCAGGAATACAGCTAAGAGCCCGATCGCGCTTAATTGAAATTATTCTTTAATCAATCCTTCGTCTTTCTACCAATCGCCCACTTATCCGGTCCCGTGAAATACGTTTTTACTCTGAAAACGTCCGACACGATAATTGTCTTACACAAAAGACCTCAGAAATGTCCTCACAAAGGGGGATTGAAAGAACTAGATTACTCTCCTCACGATTTCACGTAGTGATGGGCAAATTGTAGACCAATATCAGCATGATCTTGCTTTTGGGTTTACACCTGCTCATTGGGAAAAGTTGTAGATTTTTCGGACTTTTCTTACTGTATAACTCGCCTGGAAAATATGATACTCACGCTTAAATCCATGTTTTATTATTAAATAAGTAAATAAGTGCAAACGGGCCACCTAATTGTAAGTGGTCACCGTCGCCCATAGATATCTCACCTCACTTTATTATTATTAGAGGGTTTTCGATGCGCTGCTAACCTTGAGGACTTTGATGAAGTGTGGTAATTGGTGTGTGTGGTAATTACTCTGGCTCTTTTACCCTTCAAACCGAAACACAGAAATGCAAGCATTTTTGCTTTATGGCAGAAGTCGGTAAGAGGGTGGTACCAACCCAGGCGATCCTGCACATCAGGATCTACAACCTGTAATTATTAGTATTTCCGCAATAATGTCACTTCACTTACATTTAATATATTTATAGTTTTCATAATCATCATTCTATACAGGGTGTAACATTAAGAACGGTCAGTATGGGAAAGTCTGAAACTATAAGACATACGAACATCTGTTCTTAGGAACCATGTCATCAATTTTAGTAACAAGAAAAACTGTATTCATACATTTTAAAAAAAAACCTGTACTCAGCCTGGGAATCGAACCCGGTTGTTTTGAAAAAAAAATCCAACACTATTTCTATTTGGATATCGACTGTGTAGGTGTTAAGGAATAAATGTTAGTATGAAACGTGATGTTTAAAATTAATAAAACGCATTGTTTCCATATCTTTTAATTTATTTTAGACTAGACTATTAATTACTATCTTTTAATTTATTTTAGACTAGACTATTTCTTGTGGGGTTACGTTAAGGATGAAGTGTACAAAACAAGCTACGACACAATTGAAGACCTAAAAGCAGCCATAGAGACAATTTTAACGCAAATTCACCACCTGAAGATACAACATTCAATAGTAAGATCGTTACCTAAACGAGTTGAATGTTGTATTTTACAAAATGGTAGTCATTTCGAACACCTACTAAAATAAATTAAAAGATATGGAAACAATGCGTTTTATTAATTTTAAACATCACGTTTCATACTAACATTTATTCCTTAACACCTACACAGTCGATATCTAAACAGAAATAGTGTTGGATTTTTTTTCTAAACAACCGGGTTCGATTCCCAGGCTGAGTACAGGTTTTAAAAAAATGTATGAATACAGTTTTTCTTGTTACTAAAATTGATGACATGGTTCCTAAGAACAGATCTTCGTATGTCTTATAGTTTCAGACTTTCCCATACTGACCGTTCTTAATGTTACACCCTGTATATGTAATCTTTGGATCGTTTGAGAAGAGTAACCAATTTGCACGGTGATCTTATTTATCGTCTACCAAAGATATAAATTCAGTAAGTTTTTTTTCCTGAATTTAAGAGTTATTTTCTCATCACTACTCCCACGTCTCTTGAGGATACAAGGAAAGAGATCGCAATACGTGATGATGTTACTGACTTCATTATCCTTATATAAAAGTTATATCGAGGGCTTATCGAGGGAAATGACACGGTTCGCGGAGGTTTTATTTTCGTGATCGTAAGAGGAAATGGAACTTTAGGAAAATGTTTAGAAGTAAACTTACTGCGGTTTTTGCGTTTCATTCGAGTTCTTGGAGTAGGCGCTTGGTTAGCTTGTTTGCAGTAAAGATTGTAGTTTGGTACCTGTTTGTGAATATGGTTGTCATTTATATGAATGTTTTTGGCTAAGGTTTATACTTTCTAATATCTACGTATACGAGTATATGTTCTTTGGAGCACGAGGAAATAAAACTGTATATTATTTTGAAAATACGTTAAGATTATTTATTAATTGGGCATAATCTGTACATTACGATTGAGAGAACATAAATATGATTGTATAATATAAATGTAAGAAAGTGGAGACGTAGCTGGGGTACTTATGGAAACATTCGCTCAGATTTCAGAGTACGCTCTCAAGTAATTGCGTTTCGCGTTCGCATACAAAATTCTAAATACGCCCAAAGACTGAGGCAAACAATAAACCTTCTTTAATTACACTGGTGCCAGTAAACGAGCTTTTCCTTTTATCGCCCCCACGTAGGTGGCTATTAACCCGAAATATAGCTACAATTAACAAAAAAACCCACGTCCCGTTTAATAAGGTGTTAAGTTTACCGGGCGGTGTTTACAAAATGGACTGGCATTAGTCACGAAACGTTACTACGTGTGTATACACTTGTGGCGGTGTAATTACACGCCGTTACTATGATTATTGTATGACAAGCTTCCTGGTCTTCAGTAGAACCTACGGTTTTCACGATATCAGCAATAAAATGAGTATTTTTCGAGGATGAAAAAATGGTATCTTTATAAATATTGTTGGCAGTAGGTATTGTATTGTCTTTAAACTCTGGTTTTCTGAAAAACGTCCATGCGATGCGAACGAAGCTCCAACTCCTGTTAAAAGCTATTACTTACCTAGAACAAAGCGGTGAAAGTTGGTATAAGTGAAAACTTCTAAACAAGTGCTTCGTACGAAAATGACTATAAACTCCCTTTTCTAAATGATTAACTCTAACCGATGTTACCATTATCAGCATAATATTCTCTCATCTTATTATTTCTTGCTGCTCGAAAGCAGCAACGTCGAAACGTTGGTACTATTTAAGTCCACTTAAGTACACGTACGAGTAGGTACTCATAAAGTATTCTACGAGTAATTTCCATTTGTACTAATGCAACTGCATCGTCACATCCCGACAAGTTTGCACATAATTAGTGCAACACATGCACCGTGTTTGCAGACATTCTGGCCATACTGCTGGTTCTAGAATGAAGCCCACACATGAGTAAGGAAAATGGAAAGTCGAAAATGGGAATTGTATTATATGTTCTACAAAGTACCCAAGACAAGTAAAAAGATAACAACCTAAAGATGCCAAGATTACGATCACATTTGGTCGCTATCTCTATCTACATAGAAGTAAAAATAATATGTCAATGAGAATCAGTAATTTACGAATACTTTCACCTTTGGTGAGTGTAAAATTACACTAGAAATAAGTACTAATAATGGAAATAGAGAGCGCAAAATGTAACAAAACATATACGGTATGCATAATAACTTTGCAGAGATGATGAAAATGGCATGGCATGTAGCAGCTAATTAGAGAATAATTAGAACGCTTAAAGTACCCATTATGCTGAAAACTAGAGTCTGTCTGATGCCGGAGTGAACATTTTAACGTTCTTTGTAGAAAATGTGGAGCGAAAGTCGCCCCTTAACATAAGGCTCGTAAAGAACCAATTAGTAAGAGCGTGCATAGCAATTTATAAAAAGGTCTTTTTATATCAGATTTCCCTTCAAATTTGTTGGACGTCATAATATTAAAAACCTTATTGAAGGTCAAGCAATTGGCAATAGTAATGACCATATTGATCGGCCTCTTCAGGCCTCTCACTTATTCGGCCACCTCCAACAGCCTGTCTTCCTTCAATCGATCGCACTACTTTAAGCACTCAAATGCTAGAGCAGTCAAATAGCTAAGTTCGTCACACAGTTGCCGCTCCCATTAAAGATTATGACAAGATCCTTAACTTACTACTATCAGAAACGATAGTTTGAGTGTTTTCAGTCTATAGAGAGTTCGAGTTTAATCACTAGTCCAGATATTTCATTAGTTTTGCGACTTGAGGCAATTATATGATTGGTTCTAAAGATTCATTTATCTTTGTCCGTTTGTAATCGAAATCTTGTTTGCTTTTGTCTTTCCATCCGAATCAATTTGGCTTACTACGATGATTTATTCATTGGCCTAGATCTGTCTTAACCTATATTTAATACAGTACATTAATAAATCAATTTCTCCGAGTAATAGATTAGCTTCGGATAGTCTAGTATTATCTTGTGCTTAATTTTGTTCATTAGATCACATCTACATTGTCAAATAGATTCAGGGGTATACTAGTAACTTCTAACTTCTAGTTAGACTTTCCTTTTATTATTTAGTTTTGGAATACGCTGCAGGTCTCACTCAGCATCTGTCTCTAAAGGTAACTGTTCTTATTTCCTTACATTTTTCAAAAAATGTGTTCTGAAAGTCGTCATGGTGTAGGTTCTTATACAGTTCCTACCGGCCTAAGGGGTTCGTTATATATTTCATACTTACTTATGTTTACGTATGTTTGTAGTGTATATTGATGAATTACGACTGTGTAAGCACTGAATTCTTGATATGAACGAAGACAATTAGTAGTTCCACCATCAGTCTTTGTACGAGTTCAGAAGAACAATTCCGTTCACATTCAGAGAAAACTTCCCCACGTCTAATGGCGTCGTTGCTAAGATGTCTCAATTATGTGCGCTGAGCTTCTGCAAATACTTTTGTTCCTGCGCTTGTTTCCGACTGCATAGTTTAGAATCGTTGTTTGGATTCTGAAGTTTGTATCGCCTTGTAGACACAGGTGGGAACAATGGTGTTGTGTTACCTGTAGATATAGTATAGTAAGTACAAAGTGTAGACGTTATACCCCGTGTTCTTGCAACTGAATTCTCTGGTGACCTATTTTGACAGGTTTGAAATGGAAATTGCTATGTCCTCGGGGTGTTAAGCATGTAAGACTCAGGTCATTGACCCAGTAGTAACATATATACATATAACCGCAGTTATTAAGTCAGAGGTATTAGACAACTAATGCGTTAATAATCCTAAAGCCTTAGAGTGAAACAACTCACGCCCATAATGTGAATAAATTATGAGGAAATAGTACAAACAAGTTTCTACGAGACGAGGGTAGGTATATGCGTACTTATACGTAGTTACTTACGCACGCGTGTCTAAGTATGCCATTACTTCAGTAAAATGGACCATTTGTTCCACGTTGCCATGCTTTGGGGAAATGAAAAAACCCTCTGTCCATTTGAAAACGGGCCTTGTAAAAAATGTGCGGGTTTTTTTCTGGCGTTTCTATTAGGGCGTTAAAACAACTTATCTACTGCCTAGTAGGAGGAAATACTGTCCAGCAGTTAATGAATATCCAGCGATGAATTGATGTAGATCATATCTTTTGAAATACTATGAAAATATTTTTTGTAACATTTTCACCGCTGTTTGATTAACATTTTTGTAAAAAGATTAGTATTTGCGGTATCTTTCTATTGAAAAACAAAGAGCATTAAACCAAACAAAGTTCTACGGTAAAGTGAACACTTGTCTTGTAATGCGCTGTCAGGACAGACAAAGGGCGTTTTTTAAAAAGATTGTGAAAATATGGCCGCTACCCCATTGTGTGCTCCGTTTTATTCAGGATCTTTTTCCTTCTCATTTCCTTATTTTTGTGTTGAAAGGATTAACAATAGTACAGGTGCTGCGTGTGTTATTTATTCTGACTGGCGTTATTCGTATTTTTAAGTCTGAAAAAGGAATTTGAACAATAGATTAGGAAAAGGAGAAATGCTTTCAGCGTTCTTTCAAGTCACAGAATGTGCATAGAAGTATTTGGCATATAAAGATAAAATATTTATAATTGTACATGTATGCGCAAAATTCCCATATACGAAAGAAAGGACACCTAGGGTATCTAAGTTAATAACGTACGAAATATAACATATATTAATACAAATTCGGAATAATCCTGTTTTCATTTGTAGTAATCCGATTTTTTGCGCATTCTGAATTATTTTTTATTACAAACTTACTCATGTATTCACATTAGACAAATATTTTTGTTTTTTATTTACATAATCAAATATTTAGAGATTTTGTACAGTTACAGAAGGTTATTTTTTACAGCATGCAACAGGACGTACATGGGCGATGTAGGCCGCACATACGAGCTGGAGGTGCGGAGGCCAAGGGAGGATCACCTCCCTTTCGTATGCCACCTTAACTTCACCGCCACTGGGGGCAACTATGGTGATATAATACAGGTAAAACTTTTATGAACTATTAAAAAAAAATTGTAATGTTTTACACATAACTAAATAATTTATATTCTTCATTAACCACTCGAATGTTTTACACATAACTAAATAATTTATATTCTTCATTAACCACTCGAATGTTGTACACATTATTAAATAATTAATATTCTTCATTAACCATTCCATCTAGAATAAAAAGCCTGTGCTAGGAGTGGTCCACCAAATTGATCCAGAGGTGGGTTCGATTCGGAGACGCTTGCGCCCCAGTCGTGTGCAATTGTTTTTTTTTAAATTCTCAGTTCAGGCAGGCTTTGGTACACGACAAAGTGACCATCTCAGTCTCGTTAGGGTCACTAAGAAAAGGGAAGGGAAGTTCAAGTATTATGAGCGTCAGCCCTCACTTTCTTCGAACATTGATCCACATTACCCGGCATTTCTGTATACAAGTAGAACAACATTTCATAGAATGTATCGTTTCGCATTTATGGATATTTATTTCGTGCTAAAATTAAGCGTTTTATATTATAAAACGATACGCTCGATCAAATGTTGTTCCAGCAAACATTCGGAACCCATCTACTTCTTTTATTAGCTATTGAGTTTGCATACACAGCTTCGACCTGCCACTGAGCGGAAAAAGCCATAGAATTAATACATTTATAAGAATTGATTCAATAAGTTAACTATTACAAGTATTCCAATTATCCTTTGACAACATTCACAGAATTATAACAATATTTCAGTCTAACATTCACTACTCAAACCGGAGGTAAAAGGAATATCTGTCTCATTAATAACTTACGCTCCGACGACGAAACTGTCTTACTCTACGGATATTAAGCCATCCATACTGTACAGAGCTCTACATAAAGGCTAGCACATCGGTTCCGAATATAATGCACTAATATTCAGAGCTCTTGGGGTGGTCTAATTCAATCAGAACGCTTGGCCTTCTCTATTGCTATATTAATAATCTATTGGACAGATATTTCAGTCTTATTGGTTATATACGATTGTCAAACAGAATAATTAATAAAGGAATATTGGTTAATTAATAAGTCGTAAAGGACCATGAAGGTAAGCTTATTACCCTCATTTTATGGACATAATAATATTTACATTGTTACATTATGTATAGACATTGTATCACTTTGACTCGTAATAACGAGTAATAACTCTTTACATTTGAAGTCCTTTGAGTCTTTGTCTAATTTAACTCTCTCATTCACTTGAATAACTGAAAGTAATTTAATAAGGACAACTTTACTGTGTTTTTTTTAGACTTTCCATATAAATCGGTAGTTTAATGTCATCATTTTGTATTATCTAGAAGTCGAAATTTTTCATCGAATTTAATATCATTTTTAGCGTAAATTATGGTTTCACTTCTTGAAGGAAATTATGCTTTTTATTATGCACAAGGAGGGTTTTTGGCAATAATGTCGATATTAATTTATGATGGGTATTAAATTATATACTGTTTCATTCTTTATTAGAAATTTTTATTTACGACCAGTTTCGTATCCACATCTTCAGGTATGGTTTACATTTTACAACTTAGGTTTTTGTTCCAGTTAACATTCGACACGTTCACAGTGGGCAAATTCGTGTCGTTCACGTCAGACGGTTGTCCTGACGGTCACATGACCATTGTGGAGCGCAGTCCGTCACCACCCACTGGGCAATGGTGTGGATCGGCGTGGGGATACACTGTGTACTTCAGTGAATCTGATTCCATCAATATGACGCTCCGACTGGACAGATTGAGTCAACAGGTGAGTCTGAACAATAAACATTCTGGAGTATTCAGTTCCATTGGTTATCATAGATCGACAGCTATCTGTGTGGTAATTTGTGTATTTTTAAGCACCTACTCGTACCTTATTTATTTATTTATTCTTTTACACTTTTGTGTACCGGTGAGCTTAATATCTTACTCTTTTTTTTAATGAGTCATCTGGGCCCATGAAGCTATAGTAATTGTCTATGCCTGATGGATCAGGCACAGGTTGTGCCTGTTGACGAGCCCCTTTCCCAGGCAGAATCTAAGGGGGAAACTATGGTCCTGGACTACCTCATTAGAGGCGAAATGGGATTCTATTGAAGGTTGGGTGAGCATAGATTCAACTAATCTGGGACTGGTGAGAAGAAGCTCTAACCATACCTGTCGCTATACAATTCCGTAAAAACCGTAGTTATACAGAAATGAAATGATCCTTTATTTGAGATAAAAGTATCTTCTGTTCGGATAAGTACAGTAACATGCAAATATTAGTCTCTTATAAATTATTATTCATGGAGCCTAAACAATATATGGACTCTCACTTATAGAAGTTAATTTAAGTTATAGAAGGCTTCCGATTAGTATCAACTGAGTCACAGACAGTACACAGAGGAGGATTTCCGACTTTCATTAGTGAGAATCCGTATTTTATTTAGGTTTTTATAAAAGTTCGACGTGCCTTCCTATGTGAAAAAAAATTGTTATAGTAACTAGGTATAGTAACCATTTATTTGGCTGCTTCACATAATTCAATACTTGCATAAAATTATGTATTTCTATCTTTACGAATCTTTATTAACGTGTATGACAGAATTGGCTGATTAAACTTTTATAAAACTTTTATGCCGCAAGGCATTAAGCTCTCCTCATGTACACCTTCTTTATTGTGCATTAAAGTGTAAATAAATAAAATTCAAATAAAAAGAACGCCTATGGCGATTTCAAAAATAGTAAAGTTACAGTCACTGTAAATATAGGATGAATGACATGCAATTTATATTGATAGGTACTTTATAGGTTTACGTTTTTCGAAAGGTTAGATACATTCAGTTAATTACAACAGCGATGACTCAGTGTGTTTGAATAGAAGTCATAATCTATTCGGGCTACGTCAATAGCAATTATGTAATTACATCGTGTTCCATAGGAAAATTACCATAAAACTATTGATTTCCTTTGTTTCAAAGTTGTCAAAGCTGTAAATTATGAAGGAATAATGTCATAGGCCCATACCATCATTATGTTGACTTTATAGATTGTTGTGAAGTCTGCACTCTCATCTAATTAAATATGCTTTACATGTTCTAGTTTATTTATGTGACGGCAGCGTCTGGGTATTTTGGCATATTTGTTTAAAATTGGTATCACGTCATCATTACCATTATACATCCTCAGTCTATATCATCCTACTGCTGGGTACAAGCCTCCTATCCTTTGTGCTACCTCTTCTGGTCTTGTGCTATTCGCATACAGGTTTTCAATACGACTTTGGTAATATCGTCCTGGTACCTGGCTGCTGGCCTCGTTTTCTAGTCTTTGGCCACCACTCCGTGAGGTCTTGGTCCACCTGTCATGCCCACCGCCATTATGTCAGTATGTATATCAGCGTTTATGACTGACTGTAATATGTATACGTATACATACAGTATAAAGAGTGTTTGATAATATGAAAATATCCGATGTAAAAATACACTTTTTCCGATTCATTAAATTCCACGAAACAAAATTTGTAACTTCCACGAAACGATACGTTTGCTTAACAAATTACATCGTGTTCCCGCGAACATCACGCTGACACGTTAATTTGGAGTTTTTGCACATAACAAAGTTAATCCGTATAAATGAACAACGGTATTTATCTTCATTAAGAGTCTCTTACTAAGCATCCCTTTGTGTTTTACTGACGTGACGTAACTAACTACGTGTTTTCGCCTGTGACTTGACTAATATTTCACATCAGCTCGCTTTTAACGGTTCGCTGCCTTTCCTTTATCTGCTGTTAGCAGCCGTATTATGTGCAAGGGTTGAACTTTCGATCAATTAATTAAGCCACGATTAAAGACACCCTCTCCGAGCCGCTGTGGGATAAGGCTGGCTATTACTATAATTAATATTATTAGTGTCTCGCTCTCCACTTTATAAATTTTATAGAAGCCAATTTTATACAAGTTTATAGTTCCCTTATTGTATAGTTTGGAACTAGTTTGGATAATGGAGCTAGTCTGACGACCACGGATTAAGTTGTCCAAGTTATGCTTCAAGAAAGTTGAACTATATTTAATTAGAGACTGTGTAGCAACATCTACCTACGTTGATCAAATAGGGTATTTGAAACAGTAAGACGAGTGTAATAATGAAGTAAGTTGACAGCCCTGTTTCGTTGTAGGGTGTGGGATACAATTTCGACTTCAAGTTGGCATACAAGTTTCTAAGACGAAGTGAAGCGCGGTTGCGGTATGGGAACGCGACTGTGGAGGCGTGGCGGGGGGAGAGTGTCCCAGGAACTTACTGCGACCGCATCCTGAGCGACTGCGACCTACGAGCTTGCCGCATCCAGTCACCTAACTTTCCTGGGGTATATCCTAGGAACGCAACCTGTACATACCGCATTGAACATACTAAGGTAAGAATATACTGCTAGTTGAAACACATACTCTGATTACTTACCAAAGATTTTCAAGTTCAGCCTATATGTAGATTGCACGCTAGAAAAGTTTTATATGGAAACCGTGTCTGCCAGTTGGCGCATGCGCTGTTATTACCTCCCTAAACCAACATTCAGTCAGCCATTGAAATGACAAATGATGAAACTTGTCAAAAAAAGGCATTTCGCCAAACCTTGGTCAGTGCTCACATCACCATTCTAGAAGAGAGGTCGCTACTAGTACGTGTAACTAAAAACTGCAACATCATCATCATTTTCATCGCCTTGATTTTATCTCTCTCTGCTTTGTACGAAGGCTGCTTATAAGGAGTGCGTAGTAAAAGTGTTCCTAGCACAGACTTATATGTTCTTACCATGACTATCCGTTGCTCAATCTTTTGTTTAAGGAGCGTTTCTATTATGCAAGACTTGCGCGCAGATTGCAGATTGCACGCAACTTGCTTAGTGGGAAAGTATAATTTGTCTGCAAAATACAGGTTGAAGGTTGCTAGCGATTGGTGGGTTATTTTTGAGACGACATACCTGTGTGCAGAATCTAAACTGCAAATGCATAATGGGAATGCGATTTTAACAAGAATAATTAGACTATGTAATGCTAATTTTGTCTTGTAGATAGTTTCAACAATGTTGTAACATGTAGGTGCTACATACTTACATTACATTATAGTTAGTGCTGAAGCAAGCACACATGACTTTGTAGAGCTAATGACGCTTCCATGAAAGTCTAATAGGGTTTCGATGTTTATTAGCTTTATTGAATTTTGTATGTAAATTATTCATAATGCTCTTCGCTCAAATAGAATTAGTTGAGTAACTGAATGTTGGTGAATTTTCTGTTCCACTTTCAATAATTCTGCCATTACGCTGAAAATTTTAATGGAAATTAAACATTATCCAGCTTTCATAAATGCGTATGTCATTAACAATGGAGAGGACGATGTTGTATGTAATGTAGGTTTATGCGGTCGACGTGGCAGTTACAGTAAATGTTTAATTTAAAATTCGCACCGTAACTGCGAATAGTCGCAAATATTTAATGTATCTACCCACGCGAGTACAGATCTTGTCCCTTAGGAATGTCTTCCAAGTTTCCAACGGAAGTTATGAAGGTTAAGGTTTTAAATTGGACAGGAAAAAGACACTTTAACAGACTACGGACCAATATTTTATTATTTTCCTTACCAAAACGTGGGAAGTAAGACTAAGTTTTTGATTAGTAGATGTATTTTGGAGGTATTGTAGTCACAGAAGGTGATGTACAGCAGACGTAACTAAATAGTGATCAAGAGAAGAAATAAAGAGGCACGGATAATGACCAAAAGCGTCGCTAAGATAGTTACAAGAAATGTAAATGAGCTGAATAAATGTACCCATCTCCGTAATTACGTAAAAAAACAACTAAATAACAGAAACTAAAATAACAATTTATTTTACAGATACCAGCCGACAAACACGTTTTACTAGCAGTAAGGCAGACGAACAGTCACAAAATACATATCAAAGACCAAATAGTGAAGTATGACAGGAGTCAGCGTGTTTTAAAGTAAGTAAAGGTCTACCTACAACCACAGAATACACATAGAAGGTCAGCTCCGGGAGTCCGCGATTTTGATTACGTCACTCGACCGTAGCGCTATGGCATTATAATTTCCAGTTTAAAAGAAATAGCCATGTGAAAAATATTTCTGGCAATGTATTTCGTTTATTAAAAGTACAACAAATTACACCTACTACTCGATATCCCGACAGCGCGTGTATTTCGCGCCCGAGTTCCTTTGACTTCCTTGGAGATCGCCTGTACGCAGTGCCCGTGTGTGCGTGAGCCAATTTCGCGCGTTTGTATTGAGTGGACTTTCTGTGTGTATTCTGGGCTACAACTTTGTTGTAATTCCGACGCACCCTAGCGATAAAACAAAAACAAATGAAAATAGAATACTGCAAATTCGCTGCAACAACCTTGGATTTCGCATATCAATGGGCGATCTTTTTCTGTGTTTGATTAAAAATCTTGTATAGCTACGGTTTAGAGAAATATTAATAGATTTTAAATTTATAGGTACACAATGGGTTATCATTATTAGAGCAATATATTAACCGTATTAACGGTAAACACCATAGGAAATCTCGCATTGACTGAGTAGATAATTTCTTTCATAAGAAAATATTCCTACCCACATATACCTATTCTATGTTATGAAGATCCAACGTGATGAGTTTGTTACTTTTTACACCCTACAGAGAAATAGAGTGAAATTTTCGAGACGATCGAAGCAGTTTCCTACTAACTTGAGAGTGGATATAAAATTTTTGCACTTACCCAGCGCAAACTTTGTAAGATTAGATGGTAAACTAAATTGATGAAATATCAAAGTGTAGACTAATTTATTTCAAGCTGTAAAGTCATCATTTACTAATTATACAACTGTAAGAAGCTGTTTATACGGGTCAATCTCCCTATTTAATTCACATACATGTAATTATAATATCAATAGCAAAAACTACCCCGAACAAATTCTATCACCCCCTGCTGAGGTATATATATGGCTTGAACCTCATCGAACCATTGAAAGGTCAAATGCCAAAGCTAGTATGAGAATAAAATAACAATTTGAGAGCACAACACGCTGTTTCGAGTAGCGACTTTGGTACTGACTTCTTATTTTATGTCCGTTCAATATTAATGCTGACAGAGCTAGTAAAAGCAATTGTCATAAAAAGTTTAACAGCAGTTGCCTTAAGCATATTGACTAATAAAAGAATATTATTAACGTTCAGAGTTCTTGTATTATTGTAAACTATAAGCTGTTGCTCGCAACTTCGTCCGCGTTCCATACTAACTTTACCCCCACATTTGACACATTTTTAAGTAGAATTTTCAAAACGTTTACACCCTAGATGTCAATCTGAACTTATTTAAATATATCTGTGAAAACTCCATCCAAATCCGTTCAGTAGTTTTGAAGTGATTTATATTATTTTGCCCTGACAACCCGTATTTAAATAATTCGCTTCATAAGGTCTGTATGTATCAGGGGCCCCAACTCTGGCTCATATCATATCTCAGAATTTATTGAGAGCCAATAGAACACCAAGTTGAAATTTTTAATCGTAGGTACATCTGGTTTTACTTATTGGACTAAATTTTATAAAAATTAAAACAGTCTGGATGTACGTACACATTCGAGTATTCCTAAATACAAAGTTATTTGTGACGTACACATTTACCTAGAGCTGTTGATAGCATTATCTAATATATTCTTTTCTTTCAGGATATGGGACCAGTGTAATGTCGTGCAAGATTACCTGACGGTTTGGGACGGTGCTACTCGCGATTCTCCCGTGCTAGTCCGCCTATGCGGTGGTGATGCGGTACCAGACATCATCAGTCGAGGACCTAACATGCTGCTGGAATTTCATACGTCACCGTACGATAACCCTTTCCATCCAGTACCTTTGAGCTACTTACCGGGGTTTGAACTAGAAGTTCAGGTGAGTTTGAAAGTTTACCTACTTATATTTGTTGAAGAGATAACTTTTTACGGATCTTTCTATGTTCGGGTCATTAAAACGCGTAAATATTTGAATGATGACTTTGATTATCACAATGGCGATGGCTGGTTGAAAAAGGCGGAGGACCGAGTGATATGGCGCATCCGGGGAGAGGTGGAGGAGTTCAACGGTGGACATACTCTTGCTAACATAGATTCCTTCCCAAATAATATTTCAGTTTATAAGTTTTACTACATAATCCACAGGACTTAAATATAAAAACAAAAATGTCCATTAACAAAACATACTGCCAATTACAGATTTCCTATTTTAAAATATTGCTTATAGGGAGAAATAAGTTTCGGTTGGTGTGTATATGG
Organism: Hofmannophila pseudospretella; assembly: GCA_947369225.1. NCBI lineage: Eukaryota > Metazoa > Arthropoda > Insecta > Lepidoptera > Oecophoridae > Hofmannophila > Hofmannophila pseudospretella. The sequence continues at coordinate 6,425,371 of OX376324.1, forward strand.
ATGTGTGTTTATTGGAAATATGTGTGAGTGTGTTTGTGTAGAAGAGAGTGAAAGGGTGTGTACATTTGTATGTGTTTGTTCGAGTCTTCACTACATGTATCCAGCTACAACGCTACTGTACTAGTTAGTTCTAGTTTCATGATATTTTGTCACGCCTGCATTCAACTCATTCTAATAAAATAGTGTTTTCATGGAAAACAAGCGCGACCTAAGCAGAACTAACAGTAACTGCTCTTTCAAAATAGTAGCTTATTACTACTAGCAGCTAGCAACCACAGCGTGTTATTAGCAGTAAACATTCCTCTTGGCAGGTGCTGTACGTGGACAAAGATTCCCACTCGTACGTGCGTTCCGACGGGCGGTGTCGCTTTGTGCTCCGCTCCTCTGATAAAACGAGCGGCGTTCTCAGAAATCCGAGGCACTCACTACCGCCGAACACTTCATGTGTTTACTATTTCCAGGTAAGTCTAATTGCGCAATAAAGGTTTAGTGATCTAGTAGGCAATTTCTTGGAACAGTACCTGCAAAATCTATGCAAAAGCATGCTCGTTATGTAGCTACAAAATACTACCAATGTAGCGTAATATATGACAGTAAGAAGGCAGGTACTTCGGAATTCTTCTTCTTAGTCATGGGCTGAGGGTCGTGATCATTCTAAGGAATTAATCACATAGAACGACTCTCTTGGCAGAATTAATGGGGTGGTTTGCCATTGCCATCCCCATTTCACACACTGATTATCTCAGTGCGCAGGTTTTCTCATGATGTTTTCCTTCACCGTCGGAGCAGTCGGTAAATGTACGTAAGTCTTCCGAAAAAACCGAAAACTCATCGGTACATGACATTGCATGGTTTCGAACCCGGATCTCCCGCATGGGAGTCCGACGTCTTAGCCACGACGCAACCGACGCTCAGTTCGGAATACAACTGTACAAATAAACCAACAATTAATCAGAATATGAAATAAAAATTAAAAATCGTAGCGAATTACTCCTTTTTTAAATTTTTATTCGTTTTATCTAGTTGCGAGCACGATCCGAAAGTGATCGTGCAGGTTAAGCAACGTTGGGCGCGGTCGGTACCAGGATGGGTGATATATGGGTGCTAGTGCCATATTTCATCTGAACTCCTCCGTGCCCTCGGAGCACGTTAAGCAGTCGGTCCCAGTTGTTGTCGTTAAGCCATGTCAGAGGCCTAAAAAACTCTGACAATAGGTTGGCCACTAACCATACAATAAGCAATCAAACAACCAACATTTTAAATAAGTAGTGAATCAATAATGCAACTGGTGAATTTTAAGTTATGATATTTTCTGTGACTTACTTAATAATATTATATATCAATGTTCAATGTAAACAATTATGAGTATCGGATGCCATCTTCAAAATTAAGTCTGAAGTAATATCGACCTTTTTTTCGGATACCTGAAAAGAGGATCCCTCTACGCATGTCCAAGGCTCATCCTTGAAGGCAATATCTCAGGAAAGAGAAGTTCCAGGACGCCCTAGGCTCAAATGGATCGATGATGTCAAGGAATTAACTAGACTGAGCTACCGTGATTTTAAAGAAACGAGATTAGTAAACGATGGTAGAAAACTATTGAACAAACCTATTACAGTTTACAATAGGCGGTTGGCTGTTAAAAAACGACTACACCACTGATATTTCCGAGCAATTTGCCAGCAATAACAGTAGCTGTAAACCTACCAGTGCAACCCGGAACAAACATCCTCACAGTGAACACGCAAATAGTGCTTTAGTCCTAGTCAATTACCCCGATTTATGGCACTGTGTAAAATTGAGTACCTGTTTCCTCGAGTTTAGACCGAGGTTTAGTTGTAGTTGAAAACGGAGGTTTCGGTTTTATTTTGAACCTACAAATTAACTTTATTCAGTTGGGTGCATTAAAATAGACACGAACAAGGTTTTACTTGAAGTGAACAGTTTCTTGACTGCAAAGGAGTAGAAGATGTCCCAGGATTGGATGTATAAGAATAAGAATAACAATAAGAATAGTTTATTTGTGCGGTATGGAGCAGTTAAAGGATTGGAGCGGTAGTTCATCGTACCAGGAGTTTAAGGAGAAGGCGGGGGACAGAATCGGATCGAGACTGCTACAGTGGCAGGGGCCTGCCCCTTAATAGAAGAAGAAGAAGATACATTTATTACATTACATCTCATATGAGATTGTTATGGATTAATTATGAGGGTATTTGAAAAACACAAAGGATACTAAGTTATTATTTTTATGAATTCGTTATTAGGTATCGAGTATAACAGATCGAAAGTTTCCAAAACCGAAACCAAATATGCGATGCAGGCTCTACCTTCATAATTCAAAATGATTTATTGTTTCGTAGGGTCGTGCCAATGAAATAGTGTGGGTATCGTTCGTGAAGTACCACTCGGCTGGCACGGAACCCGCGGGCTTCGATCAGCAGAAGGACTGTTCGTCCCAACTGACCATATGGGACGGTGCGGCACCTGACGCCGACCTCGACCGAAAGGTAAGCTTTATTGCCCATAAAACTTTAATATTAAAACCGGTAGTTGTTTGTGGGTAAGGAAATTAGTTGGTGGATGGAACATGGATGGTTTGAAAAGGATTCGACACGAAAGTGTTATGTTGATTAGGAATCATAACTATGTATATAAAGGCAAATCTTTAAATAGGCGCATTACGTCATTTCTACAAGTAGGTAAATAAATATAATGCTACCATAGATATCTCAATAAAAATTACAATGCATGTAGAATAAATTAATTATCTATTACTACTCCCATATGGTTATTTGTTCATTAATTAGGGCACCACAACGAGCAGCACAAACTACTTCATTCCTAAGGATCGTTACGTAATGAACATCGCGGTGTCGTAATATTCATTATGACACTGCGAACCTACATTACGATACCGTCAATTCAATGAAGTACAAAGTAAATTTATTAAGAGTTTCATGAAATTTGATACAAAATTAGTAATTTATGAAAAAAGAGACGTCAACTTGGACCATGCACTGTTGTCGACTGAGTCAAGCTGTCATGGCGTGTTGGAAGCTTCACAATAGTATATACAATTCTATTATTTAGGTATTTCATGGTTGTAGAAAAAGTATTGTATGCAACTCGACGTAATTAGCCATTGTAAAACTCGTTTTTTTCTATTTTAATACTCGCCACGCTCGTATCAAATACTAAAAGCTTATTTTACAATGGCTGTAATTACGTGTCAGTTACATAAAATACTATTGTAGTAATGTGAGGTTTTATTTCACAGTAACAACGATCTTGTACTCGGTACAATCATGGAATGGAAGTAGTGAATTGTCAATAGCGGAAGAACATTTTACGATAGGTTTGAACTGCCAGTTAAACTAAATACAGAAAAGCATCGTCCCAACGCGAGTATGAAAATGAAGCGTGAATTAACTTAAGTGTTCAAAACTGGCGGAAAAATGTGATGGTACAAATATACAGAACTCGTATAAAATTGGGTAGCGTTCTCGTGTTTAGCATTCGTGCCATTTCACATTGCCAACTACCGCCATACCGCTACCTCCATGCCTTTCCACTGCCAACTATTCCTACCTCCCCACTTGACGGCGGGAGCCAAACATTAATTTTCTTTAATGTGTCTGAGCACTCTTACCGACTTCTCTACCCGACTGCAGTGCGGTGTTTCGTTTCATTCATTCGGAATTCCACCGCTTACATTAAGAATGGATAAGCGGTACTTGCAATTTTTTACAACCGTTTAATAAGGAAAGTTCCTAGGATAGTCTGTAAGTGGGGTATCTGACTAGAATAAATTGACTAACATTGTAAGACTTTGTATAGTTGTAGTGGAAATTTAATTAGATTAATGTTAGTTTAATTGAATTTTACCAAACTATATTCACGAAAGTAAATGATGGATTTGTAACTGTACTCGTACCTATTCGGAGACATTGCCTAGAGAGGCAGTTAAGATTAAAAGTTTAGTTATACTTCCGAAAATGTAATATACCCGTACATAATTTTGTAACTAATAATGGAGCCTTTTTGCTCTGTATAACCAAAGAAAATATTTTTAACCAACAGTTGGAGATGAGTGACAAAAAGTCACTTCTGGGGTCGTTTTGTCGGGAAGAGTCACCAAGGCTGTGTGACCACGCTCTGTTATCCAATGCGACTCGAGCCACCCGTCCTTGTGCTCCTTCTGAGAGCTACATCACTACTGGGCCAGCACTCACCATACTTCAGGTAAAACACCCACATATTTATGATTTTATACTTTATAGTTTAGTATTTTATACTTTATGGTTTATTATACTCACCATACTAAAACTCATGCTCGGTGCACCCTGGGCGCCGGTCAGTAACTTCTTCATGTGCTGTGGGATTTTGCTGACCGACGGCTAATATCCCGACGGGAGGGGCTCGACCGTTGTGCCCACCGTAATCTAAGCTGGGGAGGACACATCGAACGGGTACGGATGCTAGTCGGCTAACCGGTCTCCCTGCTGCAATTCTCACTGGATACGTCCGCTGGGAAGGGCAGTTGGCTGGATAGGTGCATCCTGCATCCTGGTCAGTATCTCGCTGATCACCGCCTAATGATTCGACGGGAGGGGCTCGTCCGTTGTGCTCTCCGTCCCTAGACTGCAGTGGACACAATGGCCGAGCACTAGGGGTGGGTGCGATATCGGGCAACCTGCCAGCCTGCTGCGGTTTCCACTGGATATGTCCGCTGGGAAACGCAGTAGATCGTAATGGTGCACCCTGGACGACGGTCAGTGATTTCATTATGATCTTACTGGCCGTCGTCTAATAACGGCTCTTCGCGTATCACTCTGATATCGGAAGCCACAAGGACGAGCACGGGCAGGCCCGGCGTGGCGTGCCGGGCAGGCGGGGAGGGTCTGTCCCCCGCCACTGTCCACCCTCTAGGAGGACCTGGGTGACGGAAATGGGGATGTCCGTTGCCCGACTATAGGTCCACGAGTTGGTTGGCGTACTTTGTATTCCGGCACGTCTCTAACAGGCGAATGGGGACTGGACTTATGTCCCCCCAGGAAGGGCCTGCTCATGCAGACACCCACTGGTGGAGTCGCGGTGGTATGCTCTAGCGATCCCGTGTCTCCGCCCTGCGGACAAAGCGTTTTAGTCAGTAAGAGTCTGACATTACCTCTTCGCCTCCCCGTGGCAAATGGTCATGAGAGTTACCCCTGGTTAAATTTATTAAAAAAGGTAAAACTCATGCATATTAATGTCACCAAGGCTATGTCACTACGCTATGTTATTCGACGTGACACGAGCCACCCGCGACTCTCTCTCCTTCAAGCTACATCACTATTGGGCCTGTACTGTCCATAAAACAGGGGGATAGCTCTTTGATATAACTTTTGTTTTCATGATTTATTTAACCACATTAGGTAACAGAGATATTTCATTTCATTTTATTCTATTATGTGCATCCAACCAAGAAAGTAGGCTCTCTGAGCTTCCTTCCGGATGAAAGCTTCTGTGTAAAACAAAAACAAAGTTTTAATTCAGTCTATTACAAATTCAGTCTTACAAATGAAAATTTGTACACGGTTTATTGTTACTCTAATTACCTTGTCTAATACCCATTTTGTGTTTGATTTTGAACGTCTAGGATCTTGTTAGTCTCAGATACATTTGTTGGAACGGTAAAAATATAATTTACCAATTTTAGTGCCACTATCCAAACTGACGCAGAAGCTGACTGACATTGAGAATATGAAATTTTACCGTAAAATTTATGCAACAAAAACACGGTAATCTGGATATGACACGAACATGAAAAGTGCTCAGTGCATGCGGTTTTCGAATCACACAAAGTAAATGTAAATACACAAACTTTATGTATTTACAAAATATGGATAGTTTTTTTAGGATTTCTGTAATAAAATAAAAACAGAAATAAACGAAGAGGTCCTTTAAAGAAATGAATTCAACACCAAAACTAATTCGAGATAAAGAAAAGATAAAGCCGTATAATGTCATTATTATAATATAACTTTGTTATACAAGCAAGACTCGAAAAATAATCTCCAACTACATTGAAAGTACGTACACGTACTCGTACATCCATTGAGAATTCAATCGTGATTTGTTTGTTCGATTTCAAGCTTTGAGATCGAATCGTTATTTTCAGATCGTGCTTAAGTCACTGTTAAAGGTTATCGCACACATATCACCCCGGCACCTGATCAGCGTCGCCTCAACTCGAGCCGTTCAGTATTCTTTGTATGAAACTCCATACTGCAGCGCACACCAATCAACTTTGTAACGGCATCGCCTAGCCTCGGGACAAGCTAGTGAACCGCTCGCGGTTCGTGGTCAACTCGCAGTCACCGCGCTTACGTCGGGGCGCGGGGATGCGCAGCCCGCCTGTTGTTTTATCGGTTTTATAGTCGTCCCTCAGGTGACGGCTTGCCGTCGCCCAGCTGTAGCCGTGCCGACACCTCGGAGGTGCTGAGCGCTGGTTACATCGCCTGCGCCGGGTTGACACCTGGTTGACCGCGAGGCGATACGGAGGCGATCCGGTGCAGGGTTTAAATCTGTGCGACAGACTTTATCCGGAAAAAAATACTTGAGAAAATCGTCGGTCCGAGACCTTACTATAAAAATAACATCTAAAAAAATTTAAATATTTTGATTACCTACCATTCGGCTTTACGAGTACATACGTATCAAACAGTCTTTCTAAATCTCAGAATAACTCAAATACAGAGACAATGTCTTAAACCACTTTTGCTCTCAGCAACAATTATTCCTCAGTTACTCTTCCTCAGTTGGGATTCATTTTAGTCATTAATTTATCTGTATCTTTACTCATAACTAGATACAATACTTTGTTGTTATTATGATCATAATCATGATACTGATAGTTATATCATCATATAAATAACAAAGTATGGTACCTATCTAGTTATGAGTATAGATACAGATAAATTAAATCCCAGATAAATTAATGACTGAATTGAATCCCAACTGAGGAAGATATATTTCTACACAAGTGTTGTAACTCGATAGTTCTAAAAAGGCAGCACCGATTCGGATTTCTATAAGACCTGGAAACGACAACTTTTTACCCCGGAAAAAAGGAGCTCATAGCCTAGTTGCAAGCACGGTCCGAAAATGATGAGCAAGCAACCCCGGAAAACTCCAGGTGTCCACAGCAAACTTAAAGAAATGTGTTGCATGAATGAAACAATAATTAACATTACCCTTTCTGAATTATGATTAGGTAGGTAGTTATTTCTGCTAGTTTTTTATTCTCTGTGGCGCAGTCGGAATTTTTCTGCCCAGTGAAACATTCATCGGGAGCGGGATAGATAAGTCACGCGCTCTCAGAGCATTGCATTTGCCATGGTGAATAATGCAAGGGGCACGTGCGAGCTCCACTCCGCCTCTCCACCCGTGATGGAATGCTTTAGTGTTGTCGCGTTACAGCGACGTGTAACTCGGTGCTCGATGTAACGTAGCTTTGAAATTTTTGCGCGGATTTATGACTTTGTGACTGTATTTTTTGGAAAATATTATTCTTTGGTAGTTTCCAGAGACATGTGAAATCCACCAATGAGCACTGGGACCGTGTGGTGATTCAACAGTAGGGATGCCTGTGCCTCAACAGTAGGGACATTAAATAGCTGATCATGATCGTTTAAGTTCATTTGGTCCACTTTCCCAAAAAATCCACTTCCCTGTCCAAGTCCAATTGTAATAACGGTTCCGTCAGACGTTTCAGAGAACAGTCTTCACACACAGATTCTCGAGCAACCTATAAGATGTTCTCGTTTTTACACAGAAAAAATCGAACTATTTCTTACTTTTTATGTTGGAGGAATCTAATTTTTTCAAGTGCTACGAGAATAGGTACTTTTATATCTCTATGAGAAGAAAATGTGATGAAACAAGCAGCATTCTAGGAGTATTAATAGAAAGCTATAAGCTATAATACTTAATTCTGTTCGTTACTCGTAAAACTTGGCTGTAAAAACGCTTCAGGAGATGAGATCTTCCTTTCAGAAAATTAGGGAACTATACGAGTAGATTAGTGCGAGAGTAGTTTTTATGCCGAGGTTGTACGCCCTTATGTTGGACTTTCATTCACCAAATGGGTTTCCGTATCCACCATCGAGTTAAACCATGGATATGCCATTTTGCACAAGAAAATCGTTAAAATCAATTCTCTTTTTTTTTGTTTCTTCTCAAAACCTGTATAAACATTATAATTTGTAAATTTGGTGTATATGCCTGTAAAGGTAAAGTTTAGTATGACATATTTATGCAACTATATCTGCAATATTTGTAATTCTTACCTAAACTTTTACACAATAAATTTTATCTAATCTTAAAAAATTCAAATCACGTCCGAAGTCCAATGTGGAAATTTTGATAGTTTTCGATCAAAAAGTGTCACAGATTTGAGGTCCTATTATCATGTCCTTACGCTATCATAGTAATATAAAATAATGTATTTTCTATCGACCGGAGGGGTCGCTAGAAAATTCAAGCTGTATATTATTGAGAAATGGCGCTCAAATATAAATGCTTACGCTCGAACCATTTTCCGTCACATAAATCATTTCACCTCAACGATCGTAGGTTATATTTGCCTTTTATTTGTCTGCCTCAGTGTTTTCAGTCATTATGTCTTTGCTTCAGGGAAAAATACAAACACAAAGTTTGCATACAACGTACGTTTGCGAGTGCCTTGCAAATAGGAGCGTCCTAGTTAATGTAGACAAACCTGGGCAAGTTGTTAAAGTCACGAGTTGAGAACTGCTTTATTATTCAATATTAAATTCAACAGAGGAAGGACTGAAGGAAGTTCACTAACTAAATATTTGAAGTTTTACTACATCACTCTGAGTTGCTTCAATATTGCGACCTTGGAGATTTTGGTGTATTATGAACGTATAAACTTATTATATAAGTTCTCATTAACCAATTTACCTAGCTACTCGTATGTTATTTTTACTAGTAAGTTTGGTAAAGTTAGTTAGAGCTACAGAAGATGTCATCTTCTTAAATATTACATGGTACAATGTTTGGTTAGATTTTAAGTTATGAAATTAAAATGATGAAACTCTTACAAATGTACACACCCTTTCATTCTCTTCTACACAAACACGCTCACACATATTTCCAATAAACACACATCCATATACACACACACCAAATGTTATTTCTCCATATTAGCATTATTTTAAAATAGGAAATCTGTAATTGGCAGTATATTTTATCAATGGACATTTATGTTTACATATAAGTGCTGTTGATTTTTGTAATAAAAAAATATATTCCATGCTAAATTAGCTTCATAAAGACATTCCCCGAAATTCTGTTAGGTATTGGCATTTCGACGACGACAATGCGGCTAAATTCCATTAGACAATTATTTAGTAATTATTTTTATTGGATTCTTCAGTAATTTAAAGCACTCGTAACTAAACTGACAATGTAGGTAAGTACGAGTATACTCGTAGCGTGTTAGTAATGAGTAGTGATGACTGTGCCGAGTATATTCTAAACCGCTAAAGGATTAGCTATATAAGCGTTAAAAAAAGTTCTGTACTTGAAAAATCTATACTTTATCAATGTTATAAAACGCAACGTCTCTATCTGTCTGTTTATCTATTAGCGCGCGTTTATAACTAGGAACCATTATAAAAACGCCCTATTCCTTTTTAATCCACTAAACTGCCATAATCCTGTTAGCTTTCAATCAAAATAATGTATCTTTCCTCCTATTGTTTTATTATTAATAATTATTCTCTATATTTTTTTAATTTTAGTTGGGTTTTAATTCTTTAATTGTGTTTATAATTAAATAAACAATACATCATAATCAAAATGCGGTATAAATGACGGATGTACAAATTAAATATTAAACTTTTGAATAACGATTATGTCATATCAGCTTACATCTTTCGTGAATTTTATCTAAGACGTTCTCATTTCCCACAGGAACTGCGCCAAGGTTCAGCCCTATATCCCGTCTCATTCCTCCTTCGCTACGAATTCGTCGACGTGAGTGAGCAAGGGCAACCTTTGGCAGGGTCACAATCAGCCTGCGACAGAGTCTTCAAGTCTGCCCAGACTTATTCTGGAAGATTCCAAGCTCCACGGGCGATATTTTATTATGGAAGAGGTGGTGCGCAAAATCTCACCTGCATTTTGAGGTAAGAATCCACAATTAAACTCCATAAACTGAGATGCTTCATAAACAACTTCTTTTGTCATGCTCAGAAAAACAATTCTTTGTCAACAGATTTGAAGCGAAACAAGGTGAACGAATCCAACTAACCTTCACTAGCACTTATTTTGGAAACAAATATTGTAGCACGCACAAAGATTCACGGACAAGTCGTTGGAAATGCGATAGGCCTATTAAAAGGACTATAGGTGGCGAAGGAATGGCCCAGATCATGATTACAGAGTATCCTTGGGAAGGTGTTCCTATACAAAGAGATTGTCTTTGTACTAATAGATCAGATCCTTTGAATATACACACTTTGACTGCCCCAGTCGTAGAAGTAAACTTTACAATTACGATGATGAATATCACTGAAGATTATGATGATTTTGCTTTTGAAGGTGAATATAAATTTGTTCCAACCGGTCCAGGAGATGAAACTGTATGTTCAACAGGCTGGGGAGATCGACGTTTAAGAGGCAGTAGTGGTGAAATAAGACTTTTTGATAAAAGACACACGCCTATAACTCCAGAAATAGTCGGAGATAGGCATGTAATATCAGAAAGTGTCAGAGCAGAAGTTGCCTGTGTTCATAGACCTTGGTTAATTGAAACTGGAGGCGATGACGTTACGCCTGTACAGGGAAGATACTTATACATGAGAGTACCTGGTTTTGAAATGGCATCAAACACTCCTATTTGTCCAACTCCCAATCGACTGTTCATCTATGAAGCTCGTGATACCTCACAGTCTCGAGAAGTGTGCCCTGATGGAACAAATTTTATAGAATTATTTTCACCTGGATGGAAATCTGCTCAAACTCCTTTAGAATCTTCTTTAAAACCACACGCTAGAAGTTACGTCATAGATTTTCTGCAACATGAACAAGCAGATTATTCTATAAAGTGGATAGAGCTTATGAAGAAACCAATATTTGAACATGATCCTGCATCTAATCTTCTACCATCGTCTTTTGTTCTCGAATGTAAACACAGGTAAGTTATTTTTATTTCATACAGAAAAGACAAATTATCTATATTTTAACGTGGGCAGTGTTCTTAACATGAATATTTTTATTATCTAGTTGTCCGGAGCTGAACGCTTGCATCCCACTGGCGCTGTGGTGTGATGGCAGTCCTCACTGTCCCTCAGGCTATGATGAAGATGACTCCAACTGTTCATTTAGGATATCTATACCACCTCCATACGTCGCAGCTGCAGCTGGAACGGGACTACTATTATGTGCAATTTCAGTGGCTCTTTGTGCATGTCGAAGACGCCGAAGAAAAGACCAAGAATTCAAAGCAAGGTTAGACGGTGCGTTACCCCCGGAGGAAAGACCTTACGATCGTGCTAAAACCAATGGCGTTACTGTGCCTGAGGCCGCACGTCAATACGCCACTGTGCAAAAGTATGCCACAATAGATAAGTACAGTTTAAGCCAGAAATATAGTGCAGGATTGAACGACGCTAGGTACTACGATGAAGTAGCACAAAGGGATAAGCTTGCGGATACGAGGTACGCTAGTTTAGGTCGAGGAGGTCGGGGCCTGCGCGTGGAAAATAATAGGGGTACCGGTTCTAAGGGAGCGATGCCCGATCTAGGATATCCGGACCTCAAAGACGGCTTTTGTTGACCCTCTCCGGATCTTATAGAAACGACGGTGTAGCAATTGAGGGCATTCGGAACATTTCCGGAAACTACTGAAATTATTTAAATGTTTGTGTTTATTAGAATGAAGACTGAATTTGGCGAAAGTGCCTACTTAATTTTTGGTCAAATATTTAGAAATTCATAATTTGTGCTGTTTGATAAATCATCAGCTGTGTAATTTAGAGAAAGTATTGTCATTTTTGTTATCAAATAGTTACAGATTTCGTTATTATTTTTAAGCTCGTATAAAAATATCTTCATTATCGTTGTCTACTATGTTCAAAATCATGTGAATGATTTGTAAATACATATAAGATAGGTAGGTAATACAATTCACTTTAACAGTAGACTACCTACCTGAGCTTTATATTTTCTTTCAATTCCAGTTCTCTCAATACTTTCATGTCATCAAATAACATATCTATTTGTACATAATATAAAATGCTTGACAATACGATTTAAAAATACCTACAAATAACTTCATTTTGAAATGTGTGGTAGGGGAATGGATGATTAGTGTACAGTATCTGAAAAGTGGCATTCTTAACTGTAAAAAGTGTATGTATAGTTGGATATTTATGAATTCAGAAGTCCCTCGAAATGGGTATATTCGAATCGAAGTTCATCAATACACAAAAATATGTATATTGTGGATATCACAACTGTAATAATGAAAATATTTAGATATAAAATGAAATGTGATATAGATTGTAAAAATAGTAGGTAAGATGTTTATGAATTGTATACTTAACATAAATTAGATGATTCATTGTGTATAAATACTGCAACTAAAGGTAACGATCGGTTGTAAATAAATTATAGAATAAGATTTTTAAAGTCTGTAAAGGGAAAATTAAAGTCATTTCTAAAATATTGCTTTGTTTTTTTTATTAAAAATCAAGAAAAACAAAAAATGTCGATAAAAGTAAATAGTTAATAGAATTTTTTTAGGATTTAGTGGAAGTAATTCTTATACAGTTTATAATAAACGTTGCAATGTGTTCGCAAAGGAGGTATGTAAACTAATTTTAACCAGAATTTTTTAATTTACTTTCATTTTATAGAATTAAATACCCATACAATCCCATACTGAGGGTCCAACATAAAACATAAAAAACAGACATAATGCAAAAAAGGTTTGTTAACGACATTGAAATATTTTTATTTAGATTTAAAAAATGATACCCATTTTCTCGAGGCCGTTTCGCAGGGGGCCCTCGCTTGTGTAAATTAAAGAATGGGACAACACTTTATTATCTCCCAGGTGCGGATAAGTATAAATTATCGTAGAAGCTTAATGTCTTCATAAAATAAATGATTGCTGGAACAATCATTTCCAATATTGTAAATAAAAGTATTTGAGAATTTTTGGAAATAATTAATTGCACATAATGCATTTGTAGTTTGTTTCTAATTTTTCATATAATAGGGACGGACGTTCAACTATTAAATCACGTGATTCCATTTTGACCTCTACTGGAATTATATGTCTTCTGGATAAATAGGAAAAAACTACGTTCCACCTGAGGCCAACCAACCGCTGGCCAACCAAAGGCTGAACCCAATCCCCCCTCTCACTAACATGGCTTTTGCTTATTTTGTTTCATTTTGACCTTTTTTGAACCCCCTCCCCCTCTCCCTAACATGACTTTTGTCTCAGGTGGAACGTAGTTTTTTTCCTATTTATCCAGAAAACATATAATTCCAGTAGAGGCCAAAATTGAACCACGTGGTTTATGAACTGATAATTTAGTAATAAACCAAGAACATTCTAAACCAGATAACGTACTTAGATTTTTTTGTAACAAACAAACTATAAATTGGATTATTTTGAATTATACACATATTATGACGTATCGTAGTTGCGTGAAAGCGTCAGAAAGGAAGTCAATCCATATTTTCAAAACAATGAACTTCAAAGTTTCGGAAATACAACATCTGCATCCGTTTGTTGTCCAAGTCCAGTTCATCCGAGCTTTAATTAGTTCATCAGATAATTCAGTTTGCGCAGCGCTCGTTAGCCAGCGAAGTGGACGGGCTAATGCAGCCTGAGCCTATAATCTAATTATTCGTCGAGACAAATACAAATTAGTGACAGTATTAAGGTACCTGCTGCACCATTAAGACTACAGAAAATAAATATTTTCTATCTAAAAGTGAATCCAGGACGATTCGTACGCAGCTCTGTGACAGGAAGAGATCTATAACAGCCGAGACAATCCGAGAAAAGTTAGAGTGTCACGTGGGAAGATTGCAGCGTAGAATTGAGAGAGGTGGAGTAGAATATCAGCGGAATATCACTACAAAACATAGAGAAGAACAGCAACAGAAGGTCCGCTCCGGGCATCCGCGATTTCAATCACCCATTCACGCTCGACCAGCTAGAGCAGCTACAGTTCCCTTTTAAAAGTAAGAACCTCGTGTTTTCTTAAAAACAAACACATTCATACAACACAACACGCACACACTGTTGCTTTCTTCGTCCTTGCAGTCACTGGGGGGCCAGCTGAAAATCAGCGGTGTGGCTTTCCTCAGCATTATGCTGAGCTGGTGTACACTTTTTGGCACTGTACCACACCGGATGTTTTGTGCTGCATGTATTAATCTTTGTATACTTCTGTATTCTGGTGTTTACAGTGCTAAATAAACGATTTCAACATCAATTTCAATTTCAAAAATGTTCCTAGTAATGTATATCGGTCGATTGTATTGAGCGGACCTAGTGTATGTATAAATTTTGTGGCCATAGGAACCCATTATCAGTATGATTTAGCCAGGATATGTTGCAATATTACTTCGAATGGTTAATACTTGCGGTTGTTGGTACTTGGTGAAACTTGTAGTAAGTAAGAAGTAACTTGTAGTACATGATTAGACCTAAATAATATACTTAAATAATAATTATTTATGTATTTATCTACCTACATGTAGTTAAGAAAATAATTATAAACAAATACCTGCAGATGTGTAAACGAAACCGGTCGTTTTTTAAATATTTTTTTTAAAATTGAATCAATGAATGAATACTCTTTATTGCACAAAATTAGTGTGATACAATGCGTACAAAAACGATTAATACAATTTAGGCGGTCTTATCGCTAAAAGCGATCTCTTCCAGACAACCTTTTGGTGGAGTAATTTTGGTGGAAAAAGGTAGGTTGTGCACCGTTTACAATAATTTATAATATACATATACAAATAAATATATTTATATATACTTATACATAATATATCTACATATACACACATACATATATACATACATACATAATATTAAAATATAACTAGAGGTTTCTAGTCGAGGTTTAGTAGACAATTAGACTTTGGTTAAAGTCTAATTGTCTACTAAACCTCGATTTCGCCTGATGGTAACCGACGATGTGGTCGACGATGGAGCATGCGGGTCCAGTAAATGCCTATTCACTCTAGCCTTGAAGATCCCAAGGTTGTAGGTTTCGGGAAATACAGACGCCGGCAGGCTGTTCAATTCCTTAAACCGTTCGCATAATGAACAAAGAAAAATTAATAAAATAAAATAAAAATACCGTGAAACAGAATATTATTTAAGTATAATCAAATATTACTTCGATTTGATTGGTCGTGTACACCAATTCGTAGAGCCTTACCTACTATATTGCAAATTGTACTTGTAAACCAAACAATGTATTATTTAGAGCACTATGTAATAGCCTAATTGCTTTATGCATACTAACATTAACATAGTACATTAATTGCGTCACCTTGTCAATAGTTTGCAGTAGCCAAACTAAACTTAATTAGGCAGCAGTAGGTACAATTTGCAGTTTCCATTAGGTCAATCTTATGAGGAAGCCATGAAGATCATCTATAAAGAGTTTATTAAATATTAATATGCAAACTATCTTAAGAACTAAAATAAGTTAAAATTATAATGGCGTCGTCGTCAGTTAATAAGCAGAAATTGATTTCGGCACTTTGATTGAATATAAATCAAAGTTCCAAATCCAAAGAAATTGGGAATATATAATAGCAGCTTTTATAGACTTAGTCGTGTTTTCTTGGAAAGTGCTAAATTGAATTATATGTTATATGGAAAATTCCATTTTATGGAAAATTAGTTGGAAATGGAAATTCGTTCGAAATGGAAACTTTCCGTTATATGGAAAATTCCATTTAGCACTTTCCACAGCAGCTTTCATAAGTTGCTATTATATTCCCAATTTCTTTGGTTTTTGGCACTTATTATTAATGTCAGGAATCTGCTACGTAAGTATGGGGGTAAGTGCCTATTAATTTAGTCTACCTAAAAACAGACACACAAATATATAGTGTAGTACACAAATATAGTGGTAACTAATAATAATACAGAATTTTCTGGGGTAAGACTAACCGTCACACCAGTATAAATAAAGATCGATTTTAAATAAACTGAAATTGCTATTTGACATCGATATAAAGAAATATGTCATTATTTAAATTGTACTATTAAAACTTAGACTGTAATATACACATAATATGTACATAACTCAAGTCAACTGAAATAATCCTTACTCCGAGATACACAAAGAATAGTGGTCATTGGAATATTTTTTATCATCGCACGCTGCAGTGTCGTACACAGTACACACTGTCAAAATTTCCATATCTAAATGGAAAACGGCTCTCCACAATCAATTTTGTTCCCACTTTCCTTTGGAAGTGTGCACCTGTACTGGGGATATGGATTCTTTGTTTTCGTGGAATTGGAATCGAGAATTGAAATGTTTGGTTAATAGTTAGTTTATGGTCTCGATTATTTCACTTTCGTATTCTCTTTTTGTGGACTATGTTTTCTCTCACCATTGCTTCGGCATGTTTATTTTGCAAATTCTTTAGTACAAAATATCATGCAGTGTGTAGACTTATGCCTGGAAGTAGGTATTTTTTTTACTATCCCTAATCATCCTCTTCTCTAGGTATTTATGTAAGTATGTACAAATTGTAAAAAATTTACGCGATAACGTTGTATAGACACTTCTTTAGCAAATCAATAAATTTCAATTTTCTCATCACTGTCTGCCTGGAAAACAAAATCTTTACAAAATGATATTAATTTTTCTTGACGAAATTTAATAAAGTTCCTTCTTTCAGCTTCAGCTCCATTTAGAAAATATTTTGTGAATAATAAATAGGGAACTAGGCTGTTCTTAATACTTTTCTTTCGGACAAAAAGCTAGTACTAAGAAAATTGCTTGCTTTGTTTTTCAAACCTAGCACCTGTCACTCTGAATTTCTCCATGGTTTAGTAAATTCAATTCAATTTTCCCGTTATTTAAAATTTGATTAAAAGTTCTTACTGAAAGGTCTTTTTCAAACTTACTATTCTCAATACAATACAAATAGGTACAATGTACTAATCAAATTAAATTAAAGATAATACGTACCTATCTCACAGTTTCTTTTAAGAACATTTTTTCGTCCATAGGCTTTAGGCCTATGAAAGAATTTTTTTTGGAATTAATAGAAATACGTAGGACTTCAGTTACTTACATATTTTTTAACATCACATGAATCTACTAATTTTCTTAACGGGCTCTGAACTATTTTGTGGTCTGCCAAAGTCGATTATTACACGTTGAAGAATTTTGTATTTTGGACTATATTGTTAATTTTCATTTTATTCATAAAGGTAAATTGTAGGCGCATATAGAGCCATACATGACTTTATTAATCTTTTGCACACTAAAATATGTGTCAAAATAATTCATAATTATTTAAGAGAATGTAGGTACTTATTCATTACTTATAGTGAGGTTATGTCTATAGACGACGACTACGACGTTGATCACTACCATCGGTTAGCTACCCTTTAGCTTGCCTTCATTTTCGTATCTTGTTACCTTTTTATCCAATCAAACCGAGTAGCCAATAATTCTCTGCTGATGCTGCTATACGAATATTCCGACATGTTCCATAATACTTCGTTAATTACAAAGCATTATGGAATATACTGCGGTTTGTTAATTTCAGTTTAGTCAGCACACATTGTTATTTTGCAAGGCATCAACCCTTTTGTTACCAGAGTTGCTAAGTAATCATTTTGGTTGATTTACTGTGTGTTTAAGTACCATTTGTGTTAGACGTTAAAGCCTTCGTCAACATTACTGTGATTCGACTTAATTGCTGCTTTTATACTAGTCAAATTAATTCGATAAAATCATTTGAAACACATACAAATTCAGGGTAGATTCTATAATTGCGATGCTTCGTGCTTGTCGAACTTTCCTGTTTCCAATCCGCATGATCGGATGTTAGAGTTTTCGCTATCTAAGTAGGGTAACCCTTTTTGTCGTTAACAAGAAGTTATTCGGGCGTAACATGAACTTTCGAGTAAATGTAGCATGTGTTTAACCACAGCCATAATTTCTACGTAACGACCTACTACGTGAGGGAGATAAGTCGAAGTTTTCAGCGCAAAATAACTAAGTTCAGAAGGTGAACTCAGTACCGACTACCGTTCACACGCGAGACACACACTTTATTACACTTTTTACCTTACGTTTTATTTTATATTATTTTATTTTATTTTACATTATTATTATTATTTCATTGTATGTTTTATAATTTTATAATTTAATTATTATTATTTTGTAAACCAATGGGTTTTATGCCTTAATAAAGAAATTTTTATTATTATTATTTATTATTTATTCCCACGCTGCGCGCCGTCTTTTACAAAGACGTGTATTTCTATTTTATTTAGGTAGATACGATTCCGAGAGTTTAGCAACTACTGATAGAAGATTTTTCTTACAATGTGTGACTGCAGTCTACAGTTAGCGATTGTATTAAAAAAATTGCGATCTGCAGTCTAGTATTCTCATTAGAATCGTTTCTATATCAGTCCAACCAGTCGCCGCGCTACACGGGACTAGGTATATTGTTGTGTGAGTGCCACGCCCCGTTTATGTAAGTATAGTTACCCTTCTGCTCTTATTTATTTTGTGTTTTCGGGGGGAAGGTATTCCTACTGGTTTATCGCACGCACGTTGGAAGAAATTTTAATGAATATGCTAGAGTTAGCCGAAGATTTATTTATATTGAATGCTGTTGCGTGCAGCTACGTTGGATTAGCTACTGGTTACCGATTTATAAATTAAGTTAATGGTGTTTAGTTTATGTCTTTATCTTACTATAATTTATAGTGCCTAGGGTGAAGCTTATATAACATTGTTACTACAGCACGAAGGTCATTGTTTCATATAGGTATCAATCTGTATAGTAGTTTATGCATCATGCAACGGCCACGTAATGAAGCTGAGTTTCATAATAGATCGTTCGAGTGTTAAAATCGCCATTACGTGCGTTGCATACAATACTTTTTCGTCGACCATGAAACATATAAACAGAAAATACAAACCATTACTGAGACTTCAACAGACGCCATCATGACAGCTTAACATGTTATTGGTAACTATGGAAACCGTAGATATGTTTGACGTATTCTCGAAATCGCGCAGGCGCGGATGTCGATGTTCTTTATTGCTATAGTTCAGTGAGGGCCAATATGCTCGCCAGACGATTTGGACGATGTAGCGCAGAGGTCAAAAGACAGCTGCTCCTGTCTTACTGCGCCAGTGTGGTCACAGCCGAGTTGCGGTGCAACTACACCGCGGCCACCATGCACAGCCGGCCGCCCAGGTGGTGCAGCGCCAGCGAGATGTTCATGTATGGCTGCGCGCTCGCCGCCCACCTATCAGGCGTTGCTCCGGCAGCGCACGGCAGGGCTCCGCAAGCGGGTCATGCGGTTCGCCTACTGCGCGGCCTTTCAATATGATCTGCAGCCAAAAATGGCTAATTTCGTGGCCTCATCAGTAATGTACTATTATCTATTTTATGTAAAGTCGTCATTATAAAATAACTTACAAATACTTACTACTTATCTATGTAGTTGATAATTAAATTCCAAATCTTCGACACTACTATAGTAGATATTCCGAAAGCTAACGAGGTTACCAAGTTGATAAGCAGAATACTGCCTAAGATATATCGGGATGTATTAAAAATATAAATAACAATACACAATTAACAAATATACCTATGCCTATTTACATAATGTCAATTTTGCACCTAGCAAAATTGTTATCAACCCTCGCAACTAGAGGATTACCTACTTAACAGATACGCCCACTATCTGGCTTTCAATTATCTATTTCAGCATTAGCTCCTTCTCGAAGAGGGGACGAATCCCCAGGGGTATTATAATTATCTATTCCATTCCACCCCAATTAGTTCTTGCCGAACCTTTTCATTTCCCTCTTCGTCATGTTTGAAATGAATGTCGAAAAGCGGGCCAAGATAAGTATGTTTATTTTAAGACGCTCTATTTAGATCTGAATTTGGTTCTATTGAAGGTTCTTAAACATTTTTAATTAATTTGGAATAAATAGGGAAAATATCCTGGGAAACCTTAGAGTTTGCGGCATCGGACAGAGCGCGGTGGAAGTATATTGTCTCAGCCCTATGCACCACTAGGTGCTCTAGGACCTGAAGAAGAAGAAGAAGGTAGGAAAAATCCGGCTATTATTCCCGAAAATATTTAGCAGAGACGTAAACAAAGTTATCTGTGATTTGCCCTGAGAATTCTTTGTCTCCTAAGGATTACTGTAGTCAGCTTACATCATGTCAACAAAATTGAATCTATGATATTACGACCCCTAATATTGTCCCTAAAACACTAATGCGTCCGCACAAACGATCTCTTATACCGTGAAATTCATTTCACGTCCCCTAGCGAAATGTCAACGTGTGAGGAACTGAGTTTACTACTAAGACTGTATAAGTAAGGTCGATGTGGTATATTTTAAGCGTTGAAGTATGTATCTTCTTCGTCAACATTACGAATTGCAGTGTGGATACACTGCCTTACCATTTGTTTTCTAATGCAGTTTCATTTTTGCATATGATGTGTGTTATTTATTTGTATTATATAATATTTTTGATTATATATTAAGTATTATATATATATGTATATATTATAGTATTTACGTAATATTACTACTGCATTACAGCTTGCAAAGGTTTGCATTCTTTATTATTGTTATTTATTTATTTGAGGGTAGTATCTCGCCTTTTGCACCCGTATATTATGTATCATATGATTTTTCCATCACCTAAAGGTTGCTTGGAAGATATCGCTTAAAGCGATAAGGCCGCCTTCTGCACATTGTATTGTACCTCTCTTTATGTTGTATGTTTTGTTTTTGTCCCGGGTGTGCAATAAAGTATATTTGTATTTGACTCCGTGTCTTCATTGTGGATTAATGGTAATACTAAAATAAACCTGTCATGTGGTGTGTATAGCCTGACATAAAAATAAAAATTGTAAGTCATCAGAGTCTTCCACTATACATATAACAACTACTTAACTTTCATATGATAGAATAAATAGAGCCTCTTGTTCCTTTTGGCAAAACATTAAAAAACGCGATGCTAACGGCCACTTGTTCCATGTAGTCATACACTCAGTCCCACGTGTATGTCCACGTGTAAAAAACGCGATGCTAACGGCCACTTGTTCCATGTAGTCATACACTCAGTCCCACGTGTATGTCCGCGTGTAAAAAACGCGATGCTAACGGCCACTTGTTCCATGTAGTCATACACTCAGTCCCACGTGTATGACTACTTTCGTTAGATACCAGAAAAAGAAGAAGACAACACTGGGTAGATTTTAAGGTAATGTGATAAATCTTGAGTAATCACTATAAATATGCGTAAGTAAAACCCTACATAAAGCCACATTATTTTGGCCTACTAAAGCTAGGATATTGTAATGTGATTAGATATACCATGTAAAGATCGATTGATGAATAAACAATGATATAAATAAAACGTCGTTTTCCTCATTGCTGAGGGTCGTGGTCATTCTAAGGAATTAATCACATAGAACGACTTTCGTGGCAGATTTAATGGGGTGGTTTACCATTGCCTTCCCCATTTCACACACTGGTTATCTCAGTATGCAGGTTTCCTTACGATGTTTTCTTTTACCGTCAGAGCAGTAAAATGTACGTAAGTCTTTCGAAAAAACTGAAAAACCGAACATGGCAATGCCTGGTTTTGAACTCGAACCTCCCGCATGGGAGTCCGACGTCCTAAACACGATGCTACCTACGCGCTAAAAAAACGTATAGAAATAAAAAATAAATCATGTTGGCATATCAATTGAATTTCGAACTCGATGGTCCCCAATACTGCAAGAGGGACCCTTTTGCCCCCTTGACAGCTCTAACCAGTAATCCGTTAAAACCGAAGGGTCACTTTCCAATTACATAATTGTCTACTCGAGCGCATTGCTCCTCTGTTTCAAACGTCACGGAAATATTGAGTGCTGGTAATGACTCCTTGATTGATAAATAGTTTACTCTTAATAAGGAAGGAGGTCTTAATAGAGCGTCGGTGGCCTAGTAGGACGCCGGACGGTTGATGCGGGAGGTCCGGTTCGAAACCATGCAATGCCATGTACCAATGAGTTTTTCCGATTTTTTCGAAGACTTACGTACATTTACCGACTGCTCTAACGGTGAAGGAAAACATCGTGAGGAACCCTGCGTGTCTGAGGAAATTAAAAGTTTTCGAAGGCGTGTGAAATCCTAGGCCCGCTCGGTGGATCATGGCCCGTACCCCCTTGTACAAGGAGAGGCCTGTGCCCTAACAGTGGGGATATTAATAGGCTGATGATGATGATGATGAAGGAAGGAGGAGAAATTTGTATCAGCCATCTACAGCGCTATGTTTTCGAAGTTCATGAAGATAAGAAGGTACTAAAGTCCATTTTTTCATTATTGGAGATACCCGTCACAAATAACTGTCAAGTTTGAAGAAGATTTCGAGGAAACACCATTTTATTGATGAAAATTTATCAAAATAATGTATAGTTTTGCATTTTAATGGCGAAATTTTATCACTATTTGTACAAAAATATGTATTTCATATAATAAATCACATTTTAGGCGCTGTCAGTATGACGGATATCTCCAGCTAATTAAAAAACCGGACAAGTGGGAGCTGAGGGTTCCGTACAAACTTAATTACTTAGATGCGCCTGTTACTCTTACTACTGTTCTGGTCATCATCAGACCTGAGGTCTGTTAAAGATCCAATGTGATAAAACGGTACTTGGAGAGTGTTCAATGAATCAAATCTAGAGGTTACTTTACGGGGGGCGCCAGGTTAGGCCTTCGCAATCTGAAGGCGAGAGGGACGCTCCGAGCTACGCGGAGCTCGCCCATCGGCCTCGCCATAGCTATCTTAAAATTCCTGCCAGTTCATAATTTTCATTTTATTTTTAGCCGCCATCTTTTATTTTTTATCTCTTGTTATGTCTCAGGATTACTACAACTTGAGTTCGAGAAGACCCCAGCTAACTATTGTAGTTTCTGTGGGCTGATAAATCATATAATATTATGAAATTGAAATTAACTTACTTTTCCTGGTTAGATATCAAATTCTCAAGGTTAGATATCAAAACGCACCATAAACAATACGCGCATATTTGAGCTCAATTTCGATATATCTAGCAGCTATTACCGTTCCAGAGATCTCATCTGACATCAAAGATACTTCAAGATCTTGGAAACTACTGGTCTAGTTATTACCAGATATGGCTAAGAATACTGTCGCCAAAATTCCCTATTTAATTAAAAAAATACGTGATCCAAATTGGATCATCCGTTGTTCATCATCATCATCATCATCAGCAGCCTATTCTAGTCCACTGCTGGACATAGGCCTCTCCCAGGGCGCGCCATTGAGCCCGATCATCCGTTGTTACGTAGGATTAAAAAAAAAATATTAACCCAAACAATATTCAAATTATAATCACTTAACAATAGTGTAGTTACAATGTATAAGTAAATATCGGTTTCTATTACCTGCACTGGCCTCATCGGTCGTCTTGCAGCGTAGTAGATAGCAAGTCTAATTAATGGCCTGGGGGATACACTTATATAAAAATTAGATAAATATTATTATTATTTAAAAAAAACCTTTTGTGAGAGGGTGTTTGAGGGTGAGTGTATGCGTGTGTGTGTGTGTGTGTGTTTGTGAGTGAGTGTATGTGTTTATTTGTTTTATTTATTTGTTTTGTGTGTGTGTGTGTGTGTGTATGCACCTGTTATTGTTAGTATGTCTGGCTACTTTTTAGTCTCCATTAAATTTTCTGTGTCATTATAATCCAGATCCTTAATCCACATTTCAAATCCTTTTTTCAGAAATGAATTGAAACGGATTGAATGACAAATTTAGGTTTATAGTGCAAAAATGTTTTTCCATGCATTGGTCTATATCACGGTCTTTGTATCACCTGCAAATGTAAGTTTGTAATAATAAAATTAGGTTTTAGGTGATAAAATTACAAATTAAATATAGATAATCGGAATATTTCGTTTACTTGTACTTGACCAGACCTTGCTTTGTGCCAAATTTCATGATTCCAGGTCAACGGGAAGTACCCTATAGGTTTTGATGAATGAGTTTCGGATTGTCAAAATATGCAACTTATATGGCCGTATCTTTTGATTGTATTTAGTTAGAAGCTTCAATTTTTTACAGCACCATGAGACCATAGACCTAAGTATTTAATATTATTTTCAACTCGATACCTCTATCCGTTCCTGAGAAAATGGGTCTTGATAGACGGACACACAGACAGCCAAACGGACAACAAAGTCATCCTAAAAGGGTTCCGTTTTTTTGTTTTGAGGTGGTACGGAACCCTAAAAAAGAACTTTAGGTGGTACTAGTATACCTATAGAAATTCCTTGGGCCTAGTATTTTAAGTAGGTAAATACGTCATACAATTAATCGTTAATAGCATTTTTATAAATAATAAAAATCGATTGATTGATGATAGATGCCATATTAACGTTAAAAGATTGGGAATATATCATAATGTATCTCATATATCACTATTCCACAGTTCTCAGAAGCGTAGGCGGAATTCCGAGTACTTTTCGCCCTTTCAGTTAGACAGCTGAAATATCGATGAGGGTAGTACTATAAAATATCGCGGCATTAAAAGCCAACAAAAGTTTTTCCTATACAATTGTGAACACCTTGATTTATTGGCCTTGAATTCACCCTCGGTGCGACCAAACTTAACTAATTAGTGGAAAGATTAATTTCCTTTTTCCCAATGTCCTCTAAAAGTTTTATTGAAAGGCTCAAATATAAAATTTTAATTTACATTTTAAGTGGAACTCTTTGAAATGTATTCCCAGTTCTTTTCATTAGTTGACAATGAGTTATCTCTATTCATTGTTTCGATTACAAAGAACTGTGACGAATTATAATACCTACTCTATAATACTACATACTTAACACCTTTAGCACACTGCACTTTTGAAACGGAAGCCATTTTGAAACGGAAGCGAATCGAAACCATAGAGAATGTAGAAAACTGAAAATATATTTTTTATGGGTATTGTTCGATTTACTAATTTATGATGTTTACAATAAAGTTTTTTTTTTATTTCTATGGTTTCGGTTCGACACTGTTTCAAAATCGTAGCAGTGTATTAAAGGCGTAAATGACTAATGTTTAAAATATTTATAAAATATGTATTTTCGATTCTAATAAATATTATAAAAAGAGGAAGTCTTAGACACGATCTCTTACTGTATTTTAGTTGGATGCTCGTAATTATTAATGTTACAGCACCTTATTCTAATAAAGCAGTATTGCTTGCTTGCTTATCGTATGGTTAGTTACCAACCTATTTGTCAGTGTTGTTCAGGCCGCCCGTAGACATCTGACAAGGCTTAACGACTGCTATCGAACGACAACAGCCGGGACCAACTGATTAACGTGCTCTCCGAGGCACGGAGGAGCAAGATGAAATATGCCACTAGTGGTCACTCATCCTGGTACCGACCGCGCCCAACGTTGCTTGCTTGCTTATCGTATGGTTAGTGGTCAACCTATTTGTCAGAGTTGTTCAGGCCGTCCGTAGGCCTCTGACATGGCTTAACGACTGCTGTCGAACGACAACAACCGGGAACGACTGCTTAACGTGCTCTCCGATGCACGGAGAGGCTCAGATGAAATATGCCACAAGCGGTCACCCATCCTGATACCGACTGCGTCAACGTTACTTAACCTGCACTATCACTTTCGGACCGTGCTCGCAACTAGGCTACGAGCACCTCAAGCAGTATTAATTAATTAATTAGTCCATTCGGTGAATATAGCATTAGAGCTTATTAAAGTATTCATTATTTACAACAAGTAACAATATTTACCTCCCATCATAAAAGAATCACACAAACATGCAATGTTATAGACGCTCAAGTTTGATCCCTAATGATACAACGGAGGTAAATTATTATCACGCCATAAACTCATTTGCCACTGAAACCCTAATCTTTAGCTTCAGTGTATTTAGTTTCTCATTTGGAATTGTTAGCGTGTTGCTCGCACAGTATTAATATAGGCTTAGCGCATTAATGAAGCTCTCCCCTTGCTGCAATATCTACAGAAATAATTTAGAACTCGCAAGCATTACTTAAATAAACGAATTTATTAAAGAAACTTCTGCGGAATTCTCTGGGTGCTCTATGGCTTTAATACCTATAACAAAATATTATAGTTACCTCAGTACGCATTATATCGAGAAAGAACAGACTAAACAATGAATAGGTATTTCTCGATATACTTAAATCCAAAAATATAGAATGTAAACACGCATACAAATATTTAAAGAAATTAATACAGATTTCGACGGCTTTCTATACAAAAGTCAGCTTCAGGTTTTAACCAGATCAACTTTGACTTTTAATGGTTTGTTCGCATAGAAAACTGTCGATTTATATTTTCATTTTTCACAAAAGATGAGGTTCGAGTACCCCGAGAGCAGTGGAGACGGCTGATAATGATATCTATTTGAAAATCATAACGTTTTGTTTACTTTCTGACTTAGTTGTACTTACGCTAATGAGGAAGATGGAATGACGTGACGTCAGATAATATAAATGAGGAAAAGGGAATATCTTCCACCAGTTGGGATGGCGTGCCTGATGAACAGTAGTGATCTGATCCACCAATGGATGTTTGGAACTCGTATGTAGGCGAAGTTACATTGAAAATATCGATAGCACAGAAATAAATCATGATAGAACGGTGACGCGGACGAACTGCTATATGAATCGCACGTATCAACATTTTTCATAAGCCACGCACCCCAAAGTGATGTGATTACGAAAGAAATACCTCCAATTGATCGATTTACTTTTGTACCTGTTGTTCTTACAGTTACAAACTGCACAATAAGGCATTTTAGCACAACCGCTCTGATCGGTTCGCGTCGAAAACCAGGCGCAGAATGAATGAAATCTAGCAGTATATTACAAGATTGAATCATGGGTGCCCCGACCAATTCACTGTTCTATCTTGATTTATTTCTGTGATCGATAGACTAATGTATGCAGGGTGTTTCGAATGAACAGCGACATCTGTCGGCGAATAGAGTGTATTAATCGTGTGGCACGTCGTGCGTCGATCGTTACAGTGGCATTGATTATAATTAAAATTATCAAGACATTCATCCAAAACTCATTGGCCTAAAGCCTGTGCCTGTGGCTTCGGCGTGTCGAAGTTTCCAGCTGTGCGGTCCGAACTTTGGACGGACTTCATTTCTGAGTCGCCAACTGCCATATTGTGGCAACTAGGAACAAAATAATTGTGAGCTTTTTTGTTGCGAGAAAGTTTTCGACGACCTTTTCTAAGCTCAAATAGAACGGCAGACGATTTTGAATAAACATTTTGCCAACAAAGTTTTTTGAGTTCTTTGTTCCAAAGATTATCTCTTTATAATTTTCTGATACTTTTTATTGGTTTGCATGGAGATGGCGGGTTTCTCAAAGGTTTATTTAAATGCTTTTCGTGGCTCCATTAATAGAAATGGGTATTGCAGCATATAATGCTACAATAGAACACAAATCATCTGAAAAGTCCACGAGAGTCAGAACAGTGTCTCTCTATTGTTATTACTACTTCTTTGTTCTTATAGTTCTTTATGGCGCTACCTAAGTTTACTCGTGTAGTTCTCGATTATTCTCGAAATGCTCTCCGGACTTCGGATTTCCCAGTCTACAAACTTCCAGTTCACTTCATAACTGAAGGCCCATTCGTTTCATTGATATTTCAGTTACGTTCCTATAAAAAGCCCTCTGCCAACAAGTTATGGCTCTGAGCAAACTTTGTTCAAACGAGCATTCTTGTTTCCTTTTTCAAAATGAGATCGTTGTTTTTCTCTTGGCTTTTTATTTCTGTAATATTTCTAGTAAATAGTTACTTAGTTGTTGTTAGTTAATTGTTTACTATTTTGGCAACAAGTCCCTTAAAGTGTTGTTCCTACCTAATAAATGGGGCTTATTCTTCGGTCGGAAGTCTTAACAATTTCAGGGATGTGTTAGATGAGTTATTAAATGTATTTTTTTATTGTATAAGGAGAACAGACGAGCAAACGGGCCATCTGATGGTGAGTGGTCAGTAGCGCCCATAGGCATCTCACCTATCTAAAATGTTATTGAGGACTTAGATATAGTGCCTCATGAGCCGATAATTACGCTGGATCTCTTACTCTTCAAATCGAAACAACAGCATGCTTGTATTTAAAAAATACCAAATTCTAACAGTCCCTAGCCTGTACATTTTGGTTCTACTTACAGATATTATTAAGCATAGGCATTTGTTTGAAACGGACGAGCAAATGGCACTACGAGTAAATACTAGGAGGAAAGACTTGGGAAGCGTAATCACTCCGTTACTTAAGGTCGCTACTCACTGTCCGCGGTATCAGGCAGTCCGACTGTTCAATAGGTTACCGGTTAAATTAAAAACTATAAATAGTGTAAATATTTTTAAACGTAAACTAAGAGCTCTACTTTTTGAAAAGTGTTGCTATTCGATAGAGGGCTTTTAATTATTATTTAAATTTTTACTTTGACATAATTTATTACTTAACTTTATAAGATACTAGTTTTAGTAGTTTGACATTTGTAATTATTAAATTTTTTATTAGTCTTAAACTTTAATTTACACAATATATATTGTTATTCGAAATAAATTGAAATTGACTCTGCACAGAGTCATGCTCACCATTAAATCGTTTCAAGAGAGTCAAAGTTCCACAGAGAGTCTATAAAAACACCCGTGCGAAACCGGACAGAAAACCTACTGTCAAATACCTACATATAAGTTTACGTAAGATTTATTAAGGGTTCCTCGTTTTATTTCTTTGCGTTTTGACTTAAAATACATATTGTATATCACGCGAGGTTCAAGCGGTGTACGCACATTGAATTCAGATCAGCGGAGGGGCTCTCTTGATGGAGTTTTGATGTCATCCCGCGGCTAGCTTGCACATTCATTGATTTTTTTTTCGTTTAGAGAAAATAATAGTTTGGTACCTTTTTTGGGCTGCTTTGAGATAAAGTTTACTCATAAAAATCATTTGGTATAAGTCTTACAACTATTTAGTTTGCAAACTACTAATCATACAAAACTATCCTAAATTCCTTTTGATTAACTTGTTCCAAATTCCTTTTAAGTTTAGAATATAGTTACACTAACGTAATGTTTTAAAGTGTTTTAAATTTTAATATGCTCGCACGGAAAGTGCGACGGAGTCCCGACTTCCAAGATACTGGTTTCGATCTAGTTTGTAAGCCGGAGATCCTATTTTTGTGCTATGTAATAAGTGAATAAACTTTTTCATTTTTCATTTTGTTTTTCACTATTGGTAACATGTAGCCAACACATTTACAATTACAAGTAATATACCACTTTTGCTAATTTAATTTTAATTTTCTTAATGATTTAACAAACTTCACAATATGTGTTATATCTGAAATAACCGAATAGTTAGGTTGTCTCTTTTTTCTCAGCGTAGTAGTAAAAAGTGGAAGGACGATATCGACTACTTCCAAAAAGGATGGTATAAGGACGCCGAGGATAGGGAAAAATGGAAAGGAGGAGGGGAGGCCTTTGCTCAGCAGTGGGACAGTCTATAGGCTATTTAAAAAAGTAGTAAAAACATTACTACCAGCTGAGAAAAGGTCACTACGTTTTACAAGCTGGTTGAGATGTAACAACCACAATAATACAAGAATGATTTTTCCCCGCTGAGCTAAAGCGACGTACCCTGCGCTATTACTAGTATATTTCTAACTGGCACTCCACTCAGGCCTAATGAGGGCGTTCCATCCATTAAGCTATTTAGTAATTAGGTGCGAGCTGAGCGCAACGGTTGCGAACGGTTGGGAATGGACCACAACGCGTACGTACATTTACTTACTGAAAACTGGGGGTTTCCTGATCCGTTTTAAAATAACACACAGGGAGCGTCAGTAGCGTGGTGGTTAGAATGCCGTACGCCTGTATGGGAGTTCCAGGTTCGAAACCAAGTCCGTCATGTACCTACGAGTATTTCGGTAGTATAGTTTGTTATAGGGATAGGATAAAGTGAAAATACCGGTTTTGAATAAATGTGACAGAGGTATGAATAGGTACATGTATAAAGTTATTTCTTACCTACTATGTTCTATGGTATACAGGCTGTTATTAAATTTTCTATGATTCAGGTAATATCAAATTCAAACGAAAATAATAATATATGAGATGTTGCCAGAGTAACAATAGTTCGTCTACAAATACGAATTGAGGTAGGTATTTATTACCCTCGTTCCATTGGTATCTCTGAATGATCAAGCTTTGTAATTACTTGTAGGTAAGTAAATAACGTATCGTAACGTAATACTTATATTTAATAGGATTCAAGTTCTGAAAATTGTAATATCGTTATCAACATTAAATAATAGTATTTTTAGCAACTGACACGTAATAACAGCCATTGTAAAATGAGTTTTTAGTTTTTGATACGAGCGTAGCGAGTGTGGAGTTTATGAAACTATTATTTTTTCCTCGCAAGCTTGTTGAAAAACGTCATATGAAACGCGTAAGCATTGGTTATTACA
The DNA here is from genome assembly GCA_947369225.1 of Hofmannophila pseudospretella. NCBI lineage: Eukaryota > Metazoa > Arthropoda > Insecta > Lepidoptera > Oecophoridae > Hofmannophila > Hofmannophila pseudospretella. The sequence goes on from OX376324.1 coordinate 6,456,232, forward strand.
CTCTCATTACACCTTCACCTTCGGCTGTGGATACAATTCAGCTTCGGGTGTAATGACCAACTTAACTCACTTACATCATAATGTACTATTAAAATACATTATAATGTATACCATTTAGGTAAGTAGACAAAATCTTTAGTCGGTGCACTTTACAAGAAAAGAAACTTTTCTATTTCTAAAATCAAAACACTAGTACACAATATTTTATTCTTTACGCAAATAAGAGCGAAATCTACCCGTTTAACATATCGAACCTCACATACGATTCGATATGATCAAGTATTTATAGAGAGGTAAGTGCATTATGCAGAGTAGTAACTTACCATTGACATCAAAGAGGCTTTGACGGCGTTTGAAACACTTATTTATTATGCAAATAGTCGGAAGACGGGTTAGTAGCTACTTACCTAGGTCGATACAGTGTAAGTTGGAAGTTTCCTTTTAACATAAAGAAGCTTACGTCAGCCTGAGGGAGTACAAGTAAGTTGAAAACCTATCCTCAGGTATATTGAGTTCACTACAGAACTTCTAGTTGGTAAAGGCCATTGCACATTGTAGCGACTCGACGCGAACCCGACTCGAACTCAACTCAGAGCAAAGCATTGAAATGTGAGGTTTATATCGTATTAAATACAGTAGGTTTTCAAATTTCAAGTGAAGTAGTTGTCGACGAGTGAGTGACCCACGCGTTGACAACTCATCGACGACTACTACACCTTCTACTTTTGAATTTTGAAAACCTACTGTATGTAATAAAGCTCACATTTAAATACTTTGCTCTGAGTTGACTTCGTGCTGAGGTCGCGTCCAGTTGGTACTCGTATAATATGCGATGGCCATTATGTAGTTAGGTTAGAATTCCTTTCTATCTATCTATAGTTTTGATTGTAGATGAAATCGAATCGTTTATTCATTAATGTGTGAAGTTGGGTACATAAATGACCCCCTAAAACAAATTTTAGACTAATATTCCATGACTCCTTTTTGAAACCTTTTGAAACCTCGTATTCAATCTACTTTGAAACCTCTATTTTTACAGCCCAATTAATGTTAATTTTTGTACAATGTTAATTTTTGTTTACAGCCCCGATATGATATTTGACTAAATGCATTTTAAAGGCAAACTTACTCCTAAGTAGGCACTTAAGCTGTGAATAATTATAAACGAGTTCTACATAAATCTTCTACATAATTATCTGATACTGACTGTTGTAACAGAAAAAATGTTAATTATATTATTATTTATTATTTATTTACGAAGGTTCTACAAAACTATACCTTCTTATACAATAAGAAACCAAACGAGAAAACGTTTCGGTAGATCGAATAAAAGACAATCTATGATAATAATATAATTTACGACTAAGTATGACGCAAATCAAGACAAAACGACAATATAACTGAAAATGGTTTTTAAAGCAGAGTCCCCTTAATTTAATATACTAGGAAGTGACATTTAAAATTTAAATAGTCTAATATATCAAGTAAATTACGAACCTTAGCGCCACTTAACGAATAATAGCTTCAGGCCATTCATTACTCGTATATTCACCAATTTAATTTTATCTAGGGCTGTTCGAAAGAAGGAATTGAAAGCTCTTTAGAGCTTTTCTGCGTTTTTATAACATTTGTCCAAGGAAGTTGCAATACTACTATGTACTTTAGTAAGTATGCAACTTTCTTGCATCTATCTAAATAATAAGAAGGTAAAATTAAGCAAAATATAAGACTAAACTACTTATAATTTAGTACATGTAAGTACACAAACGAAACCGCTGGAAAAAGTGCTTGCATTTTGTTTGGTTACATCTTCCGACCAGGAATTGAACATAGAACCTCTTGTACCGAAAGTGATGTACGGTACCTTACTGTACCATACCGACTATATTATATTTATTTATTTGTCAGTTTCACAGCATATATCATTAAATATATAAATCAAACAATTAAAAAATCTATATATGCTAATTACGAAACCAAACTGTTACAAAGATAATTAAAATTAAATGAGGAAGTAGTTACGAAATGAAAGAGCGGATATTTAAATAAAGTGTGTGTGTGTGTGTGCGATGAGGATAATGGTAGTGAGTTTGTAATGTGGGAGAGAGAGTATGCTAGATATACTATGCCTGAATGTCAAATTATATTATGTAACTACAAAAATGGCAATAAGAATATAAGAATATTTGTAACCGCTTTAGACGAAAACCTCGCCTCGAGATCACGTAACGTTTTCATAGAACTAGAAAATTCCAAATGTATTACCGTTGCATTGTTGAGAACAAAGAAAGTGTTAGAGACTTCGTAATTTTCTTGTTTTTTACCGCTTCCGTACATCGCTGTTATAGTTTAGTAGTGAGTATATTTTTAAAATAAGATAAAAAGAAACTTTGGTCTCCTGACAGTTGCTTACTTGGAGATCGCGCAGTTCTTTCTCAATCACATCTCTCCAGAGATACGTGGTGCAGCCGAGCGATTGGACTACATTCACTAGATGGTTTCATGCACTTTTGCTCTCCTTGCCTATCGATCCTCTCCCATCCCAACGAAGTCTTGCAATTTTCGTTTCTAATACAATGATGGTGTGCTTTAACATTTGCTTTTCCAATACTTTTTTATGTCTTATTATCTATATCTTGCCACCTTGCGTGTTATCTTTTGCGATGTTATTTCGACTTTCTTTTCTTTATTTCGACTTTATTCCAAGCTCACGTGTGTCGGCCAGGGATTTTTTAAGTTACATTTACCACTGATGACGCTCCTGGACTGCTGAGCATAACCTCGTCTCGTACAATAAATCTGTTGAGATTTTATTTTAATTTTATTTCCTTGGTCTACTCCAAGCTTCTCCTAATCCCACAGTAGGAAGAGCGCATATGTGTCGGCCGCGGAATTTGCTAGTTGCATTTACCGTTGATAACGCGCCTGGGCCACTGAGAATTACCCTGTCCTGTACAATAATTCTGTTGAGACATTTTTTATTTTGATTTTCTCTCCTTGTTCTACTCCATGCTTCTCCTAGTCCCACAGTAGGAAGAGCGCACGTGTGTCGGCCACGGAATTTGCTCGTTGCATTTACCGCTGATGACGCGCCTGGGCCACCGGACGCTACCGTGTCCCGTGCAATAATTCTGTTGAGATATTACGTGGGACCTTCTTCAAGTGATAGATTATCCTGTGTTGCGAAATAGAGACACATTTTGTTGAAACCTTTAGAAAATGCACATTAAATTGGTTACTTCTGAGTTTCTAGAAATTCTTGAAATACGTACCCACAATGTGCAAATGTACATTTGAAAGCTCTGTTGAACAATGCCTATAAGAAGATTCTCTGTAATATCGAAAAAGTTTAAAATGCTGCATGCTAACAAAAATAGCACTAACTTTATCTCAAAAATTTGACATAGAGTTAGTGACTACATTTTTAACATTTAATTTCTGTAAAGGAAAATCAAAACTCCCCGCTATTTTACGTCATAAAATCCACCCCGTTCCGACTGTGTTTTATCGAATTTACACATTTCAAAAATCCAATCGGGACGCAAACGAAAAATGTCACTGCAAAGGACTTCATAATACAAGAGGAACGTGGCCCCGGCAATATGCTGACGGTGCTTCTGTGCGGAACACTTGAAACTCGATTTTCACCGTTACGACGGAATGGTGAAATAAGTCCAGTTCGGTTCGCGGCTCCGCACCCTTTCGGTGAAACCGATTTTGTTGTAGAAGTTTACTCTCTTTGTGTTGTTTGTAGACGAGTACATGATGATTTCTTCGGTTTTGTTTAGAATGTGCATGCATTACGTGCTTACCGTGTCGTTCAACGATGATAATTTACAATTATTTAGGTGTGAACACATTGGTCGTAATTATACAAATTTTTTTTTAAAATAGCCTATAGACTGTCCCATTGCTGGGCAAAGGCCTCCTTTCCATTTTTTCCTATCCTCGGCGTCCTTATACAACATATCAAATTTAAAAATATATTATGCTAGATTTTGAAATCAATGCCAAAATGTTCCACTCTTCCCTTTCAATATTCAAGCTTATTTGGAGATAACATTTTTTGCGAGACCGCTAGCGTTTTTCCCTTATTTACGTAGATATAGTTTCCGACTGTATTTCAGCGGTCACGGCTGTGCAAGGCCATAAATTTCCCCTCCGGAAACATGACAAACAATTGTATAGTTGGACAAAAAATAGCGTTCGACGGAATGGTTCCAACGAATATTTTATCTCCATGTTCAGTCCAGTCACATACGTATGTACAGTCGCGGTCAGAAAGTGTTTACCACCCTAAGGTCTACAATTGCATGAACACATCAGTTTTATAAGGTTGTCGCTGTTGTGCTGTCGCTGTCTAAAATTGTCACTAGGCATAGATATAACTCTATACATTGAAACATCAAACGTTCAAAGAGGTGACATACTAAATAGGTATAGCTTATGTTATTATTGTGATTATATTAAAATATCTGGTAGTCTAGTGACAGCTATGAAATTAGTTCATAATTATCAAAAAATCGTTAATAATCTTTTTGCGATGTCAGAAATTAAAGAGCAATAGTAATAAACTTCTTGCATATGCGTTTGATTTACTTTTAAACGCTGCACAGTTTTAACTGCACTTTTTATTAGCACGCAATAAGGTCTACATAAAAATTGAAAACTGATAAACACTTTCAGCCCCCCCTTTACAATAGTAAATACTGTAAGTAATGTCGCACCATCATTATTATAGTCAGGGAATTGAAAATTTTGAAAATGTTATGAATTTTTTTAGGTGTTATGACTCTGTGTAGAGTTAGCCGGGGGTGGTATCTTGGCTTGGATTCCTATGGTCAAAGGTGCGGTTCGTCAAAAGAGCCTTTTCGTCAAAGGTGCCTTTTACCTATTTCTGCCGCAAAGCAGCAATGCATTGCTGTATTTGGGTTTGAAGTGTAAGAGAGCCAGCGTATTTACCGGCACATGAGGCACTTCATCAGGGTTAGCAGCGCATTGAAACCATATATTATAGTGATGGGCGACGATGACCACTTACCATCAGGTAGCCCATTAGCTAAGGAGAGCTCCTTATATAATAAAAACAAAGTTTCATTCAAATTGAGATCCCTATAAGATCTAAACAAGATTCTCTACATTGTTCGGTCTCTACTTTCTACAGCACCTTTGTAGGATAAGCTTTTGAAAACGCTTTGAAAATATGATTTTTCATAGAATAACCAGTTTTCTCTTCAAATCTTCACCATTTTCCTTACAGTTACACCGTATAATAAAGTTTGGTCTCCACCACACATCCGCCTGTCGCACCCTGTCCAGTCGATGTCCCGATAGCCCACGTCATCGAATAAATGCGATCAACAGACCCGGATCGCAATCCAGGCACGTCCGCTCGCGTCCTGTCTCGGCCGGCCCTGCCATCCCAATTCGGAGCCACTCGACCCGAATATTCGAATCGATAAGTCCTCGTTCCATGCCAAATACTTGTTTTACAAATTTTTAAGTTTGATTATTTTACTGGAAGTGAATCTATAGATTAAGCGGTAACACCATAGTGACCCATATCGGACGCAATTTGACGCAAGTGCGTTTTTAACTTGGAAAATAATGTGTTTGTTCTATTAGTAAGTAAGTACTTAGTATGTTTATTTCACAAACAACCGAGACCAAAATAATTATAATTACAATAGACTAAATGACATTTTTTATTGCATCAATCAACTTACATGGGCATACTGAAGATGGATCTGAAACCGTTTATCGATATCTCAACTAACATCAGCGAATTAAATTATGGCGCTACTATTATTAAAATAGTAGCGCCATACAAGGTCCTGCTTGTATGGCGCTACTATGGAGCCACGTCACTCCATAGTAGCGCCATCTCTTTCTTCCGTCTGATTTTTGATTGCCTATAGCTATTTTATTTTTCAACGAATTTTAATTCTGTTTTCACTTGTGACCATCAATTTATGTTTATATCTTATTTTTTATGAAATGTATTTAATATTTGATACTTGTCATGTATATAATTCCTTGTAATTTATATTTTTCTGAGAATAAGTACGAACGTACGAAGATTTTTTGACGACACGTGTACTAAGAATAAAATGTTTCATGTCAACAGACCCAATTACCGCTTACATTATATCTCGCTCCTTTCTGCATAAATAAGTATATGTAACGACACCATTACCGTGTCTTACTGTATTTACACACCTCAAGTATCCTCAAGTAGGCGTATAAAGTGTGGGAATTACCAGTAGGCAGGGATGTCGTGAAGAACAGCAATAAATAAGCGTCCTTATGTGCCGGGGCGGTACTATCTGCCGCTCACTGCGCGCGGGGCGCCCAAAGTATCGAATAAATTAAAAAATATGGCCTTAATGCTACACCCGAGGGCGTGAAGGATCAGGGGATTAAATTAATTTAACAAAAATAAGCGATGCTTTTATTAATTTTGCGTATAGCTTATGGCGTAGCTTATGCATAGCTTATAAAAATCCGATATAGTGTTAATAAATATTCCGGTTGTAAAAATTGTGCAGATATTTATATAAGTAGAAAAATTTAAAAATGAAACTGAAATCTTTAGGTAGTTTGTAATTTTAGCTTAAGCATTTAGTGTATTTTAGTGTTATTTTAGTTTTATTTTATTTTGAATAAACAGTACAGTATCAATCTTTAGCAAAGTTTTCAAATAAAAAAAATTTAAAGTATTTTGTAACCATATTTATTGGCTTTATAAATCATCAACCAAAATCTGTACTAAAAGCGCTGTAAAAGCCATATCACACTGGCGAATTGCAGGCGTATTTCCAGCGAGGCGATCCGTCAACTGCTTGAAAATCGGGGAAATACGCTCGCGAATCTCCAAGAGCGTTCACGAATCTCCACGTTCGCAAGTCGCCAGTGTGATAAGGCCCTTATCTAACTGGTCAATTAGGTAGAGCTCATCCTATCTCCTGATGAGCAAGTATTCTGTGTGACTGAACATAACAACAGAAGCGTCGGTGGTCTAGTGGCTAGGACGCCGGACTCCCATGCGGGCAGGTCCGGGTTCGAAACCGTGCAATGCCAAGTACCAATAAGTTTTTCCGATTTTTTCGAAGATTTACGTACATTTACCGACTGCTCTTACGGTGAAGGAAAACACCGTGAGGAAACCTGCATGTCTGATGATATTAAAAGTTTACGAAGGCGTGTGAAATCCACCAATCAGCACTGGACCCGCTCGGTGGATCATGGCCCGTACCCCCTTGTGCAAGGGGAGGCCTGTGCTCCGACAGTGGACGTTAATAAGTTGATGATGATGGTGAACAGAACATAACATACGGATTGTTGATGATATAATACCAGGCCCTGCATTGATCTATTAAGCTTTCTACAGTATTTATATGATGTATAGCAAATAATCTATACAGTAGTTCAATATGCCTGTTCAACGTTTAAGACTTGAAAATTTATAATTATCCTACCAATCGGCTCGAAGAATGGTGATTTTTAAATTAAATAGTAAGTACAATTAAACGAAATAGTACTTGTGTAGTGACGTTAATACATACCTATTTACAAGTTGATTTATATCTATCTTATCGCATGTTTAAAACGTGCCGTATTTAAAGTTGCTAGTTTACATTCCGCCACTTAGTACCCTTAGTATATTCTTAGTATATTTGATTCCTACAACATTTTAAGTTAGTTTTCGATACAGACTAAAGATTGTCCAAAGCAATTTTTCAACAACAGCCATTACGATCCGTTAAGCGTCATAACTTCTACCGCAAACAGGCCTTCAACAAACATTTCCTTTGCCGAGCAAACAAATTCTCACGAAAATAAACAGTTAATATTAAGGAGGTACATAAAAAATCCATTCCTCTTTCACAAGTTCAGAGAAGTTAAATTTAAAATCAACTGGCAACATCCCTCCTCGGAAATCAAATTAGAGTTGCCACCGTGAAAAATGGGAAAACATTTTCCCTTTTGATCTTTGAAAACAAGTTGACCAGACATTTTGGTAGAAGATCGATTTAGTGTTAGGTATAAGTTGTTTCACCATTTCTTGGTAATCATTACTGCAGTGCAAAGTGTACATGATCGTAATCTTGAATATATAAAACCTTCGCTCTCAAATGGTAGCACGCTAGTCACAAAAACGTAATTGTAATAAAAAATTAAGGGCATCGTCCTATCAAGCGAAAATTGTTTAAATACAGACCTTGACAGAAGTTTGAAATACATACTCGTATATGCAAAATATTAACTTATAGAATAAAGTCGTGTCGTCGCTAGAGCTTGACAAAAACGTTCAATTCGCGACTATAGGCCCCCTTAAAGCAATTTCGTTCGTGATTTTGTACGCATTATCACAAGATAAGTACTTAATGTTTTAAGTTGGCCACTTTATTTCCCAAGGCTGTTTGTATCCGTGAAAATCCCGAATGGAAAGTAAAACTAATAGTCTGTGCCTTGAATTATCTGACCCCTTTTGATACTGAAACATCAGTACTTCAGGAAACCGATAGTAAAACTTATGAAAATTTACAGAAGAGTCGTTTTTACGAATACGTCCCATAATAATTTATATCCTACTTTTATAATTGAATCAGCATAAATACTAATCCTAAAACAAAGATTTAGATAGGAAAATATCTACTTTTATAATAGTACCGGTTTCAGCCCAGGTTCACAAAAACAAAAACAATACCCTTCGTTCACATAGGGAGTTAGAATCCCCTTGTTTGGATCTAGTGCCAGACATAATCCCTAGCCTAAGCTCTCGACTATTGAGAAAACGTGAAGTGGCGTGATAGGCTCAGATTGTGTTCTAGATTCGCGCACTTGAGGCCTCGGTGGGCAGCCATTCCATTTTCCAGGCTGAAGCCACGCGAGCCGTTATTTGCATAGCCACTCGTAATAAAGCAATAAAAAAATGTGGCTAGGGGTTGCGTTTAAAATGAAAAACTTTTAAGTCTTGCATGTAAGTGAGGGGTTAACTCTAAATAAAAAAAATGAATTACTTTTTTAAACCTTTTTGGTCAACATCAGACATCTTGCAGACATCGACAAGATACTTTTTTAAATCAGAAGAAACCGCATCCAAATCGAAAAATTGATTGTTGAGATAATAATGCCAAGACAAAAAGACAATGTCTGTTTATGCGGATGTCATACGGGTAAAACTTACTTTTGGCCTGGGGTTAAAATCTGTAGAGCTTTTTTGAGGTTTTCAGATTATTGTTGTTGGAGACAACTAAAGAAAAAACAATCATCACTTGCTCTTTGGAAAAGTTAGATACAAAAAACCCTTTCTTTATGTAGGTATGGAATACGTTTCATTATATTTTCGCATAAGTACCAGTAGTCATAGAGCTCATTTTCGTACCGCTCGAGTTTCTGAAAGTTACTATACTACCTGAATCTACAGAAGAGTCGTAACGTTTCGCTGCTTGACTGAAATGATAAAAATACGTTACTTTGTTAATATAACCGTATATACGAGTACAGCCTAGTTTGAATGCTCCTTTTGTTTGGAAAAGTAAGTTATGAGATGCTGAAAAGAAGGTTGGTTTTCTGAAAACTTGACATCCTAGTAGTTGAAATAGGGCGTTTCTTCTTTTAATTTAGCTTGGATCGTAAATAAATAACTTTAAAAAATAATTTATACTCGTATCTACGAGTAGCAAGCAATTGGATGGTGTTGAACGCTCTTGAACGCTCTCATATAGTTACATGTTTTCCTGAAAATAATGACCTCCGTCTATTCATTATATTGGATATAGTAGTGTATGCAACTGACACGTAATTACAGCCATTGTAAAATGAGTTTTTAGTTTTTGATACGAGCGTAGAGAGTATTAATATAGAAAAAAAACGAGTTTTACAATGGCTAATTACATGCAGTTGCATACAATACTTTTTCTACGACGATGAAATACCTAAATAATTGAAAATACTAACTATTCTGAAGCGTCCAATACACCATGACATGTCGTCAAAACACCGTCGCCAACAGTGCGTGGTCCAAGTTGTCGTCGCATGTCGTTGGCATTAAAAAAAATAAGCAAAATAATTTTAAAAAAATTATTAAGCGTAAGTAATTTTTTTTTCTTAAACTACTAAATATTCTATCAAATTCCATAATATAATAAAATCACTTTGTACTTAATTGAGTTGACGGTATTAGGAACGAAGTAGTTTGTGGTGCTGGTTGTGGAATGAACAAAATACTTATTATTAGAAATCTAATTATTTCCAAAATGAATTACACTTTACATAATGACCACGTTAATCTAGGTGAGTATTAAATAATTTATTAGAGCTTGAGTTAGAAGGAAAGGCGGAAAGTTATATGGAAGGAAGTGACAAACGTGGTAATATGTGGAAGATGGGAGTGAATAATGAATACGCGGGTCTCCGAAGGTTTGTGCTTTTGTCAAGAATCACGGAGTTGTGTCTGGTTCCCGTGGGACGAAGAATGCCATTCCGTGGAGTCGGCAGACATTGCTTTGTTTAAAGCAAGCGTATGTTATTCTCTAGCTACGAAAACCTCTCGTACATAAGTATGTTCGTAATGATTAATTTTTGTAGTTGTGCCTCCATTCGCAATATTATTTTTGTTGTCATTTTAATAGCTTAGTTATGGTATGATTTCTAAGTATAGTGGTTGCTAGAAATCATATACAGGTTATTCACTCATGAGCATGAACAATGTACCTGATAACAAAAATCCGGAATTTGGATCCACTCCAAAATAATTTGGAGTACAAATAATTTCAGTTCTGTTAGTCTCCGTAATTCAGTTCAATTATAAACTTTCTTGTCAAACAATACTCTTGGGTACGCTGTTTCGCTTTTACGGATTTTAAAATATTATTTTTTTCAGATTTAGAAATTATCGAATTTTTTTCAGATTACGAGGGTTGGTATTTTAACAACATTTCAAAATTTATTGTGTCAGAACTTTATTAAGATTGACATTGGGATTACGAGGTCGACAGAGATTCGGAATTTTGCCAAAATAAGTAAATATCCGGGTGGTCCTTTTATCCCTACCAGGTTGTCCCCACCAGTAGGGATAAGTGAAAAAAAGTGTACTGTTTTCTACCAGTAGCGATAAGTGCACCTTTCAATTTTATTTTGAACAAAATATAGTAACAACTATAATACAACTCTCATATTTAAATTACATCCTATTTATAATGGATACCTACTATATAAACAATTGTCCTGATTTTTTATCTTTCCACTTCTCAAGTTGTATGCAACTTGCAGCTTTCATGCAAGGAACTTGCATAATATAACGATCAGTTGAGTTTAATTTTGAAATTGAAATAGCGTTTTATAAAAGAAACCGTTATCGAAACACACTAACTAAATAAATAAAAATAGTCCTCATAATTCTGCACTACACTGCCGGCTACGAAAGAATAAACAACACTTTAATAAATAATTAAATTAGATGTGCAGCGTGCACGCCCCAGTGGGACGACTCCATCCTCATCGGCTGACATTCGTATGCTAACCTCGTACCGACACGCGTCAAGGGATTGTTCCGAACGCCAATTGGTCGCCTTCGGTATTTCCAGCGCTATCCCGACATCCCTTAGTAATTATTGAAGGTCTCTTATCTATCGTATAACTATCAATGTTCATGAAGTAACACAGAAGGTGTCACGGCCTCATTATTTATTATTATTTTATTATTGTTGTGTACATACAAGGTTATAGTATTTACAAATCTCCGCGCCCTGAAACCAACAAAAAAGCTGGTTTGTCTGGGCACTGTACATTCCACTCTGTTAAATGAAAACACAAACTAAATATAAAACAGCTTAACAAATTCAAACCAAAACATGACCGTAGGTAAAAATTAATATAATAACAGCAGGTAGGCATCCATCACTGGAGCGCACGGCATACCACAGTAGGACTCCGTCTGCTGCACCTTACATTAGACCTAGGCTGTTTGGACATAGCACATTTCCCTCCTACTAAACGCAATAAAAAAGGAACCTCTCTCTTCTCTGTGGTTTTCCCGGTCGTTAACTTTTGGAAGTAAGAATAAAAATATCAAAAGACCTGTGAATTGTGTTATAAAGTGCTATAAGCTTTTAACTGAAGACCACGATCTCCCGGGAGCGCCCCCACGTCCACCAGCATCCTGCCGTCACGGTCAGACCAAAGTTGCGAAAACCCCAATCTTTGGAGTCGCGGTATGTCCTACCTGCCTATTTTGAGGTCTAGGTCATTATTCACCCAATTGCGATTAATATAGTTACAGAGGGGATTACTAGTTATTATTGTACTCTGTTTAATTATAGTTAGACATTTTACAAGGATGAATCTTGTATTTAGGAAATGCTAAGTAATAAGTGTGCTGGATTAGTATGTCCGGAACCACATGATTATGATATAATAATCAAAATTATCGATTAAATATGAATTATATCTATTAAATGTGTAATAATTACTGGTAAAACAGTGGGTCATTCGTCATTTAGTAAGATTTATATAATGAATGCAAAACTTTTGTCTACTGCTTTCATCTATTCTATCCTATGTGCTAGATTTTTTAAAATAAATTATTGTGTTCCTTAAAACAATGACCTAACTTTTTTAACAACTAAGAAGCCCTTCCTTTACTGATTAAATAAAATATGTAGGTAAATAGCAGTGGATTTCATTTACTAATTCTGTTACTTGGAATAACCGAAGTGTTCCAACCAGCTGACAGATGTCAGTGTTCGCTAACAGATACGGGCGGAATTAATTCCCTTACGTGTTACTGCACTTTGTTTTAGTTAAATAAATTCATTAATAATTCAGTTGTCAAGTTAATTTTAAAATTTAATATTAATTCAGTAATTGTAGTACAAGTGTTTTCAATAGGAATATTAATTATTTCATTCGTCAAATTATTACATGAATCTAACTAAATGATTGCGCTGTTTCGGATACGACTATCTGTGTCTAACGGTATTTAAAGTACCTAAGTAATTAATCCCCAAACTAGATTGCAAAGCGATACAAAAGGAGAGGAACAAAGGGATTCACCGGCTTCTGACAGGTTAACTGGGTTCTCAGGCTGCTCCAGCTGGGTGGCCACCCTCTTCTTAACTCTACTGCTGAAGTCTTCAGGATAGACACACAAGAGCACACAAAACTTTGGTCTATTAGCGTTTTCCGGAATTCTCGATTTGTTGCAGTCAAATTGCATGCGACGCGTGAGACGCTCGGCCGCATGCTTGCGTCACGAGGTGAGTTTAATAAAAGGATCGCTAATTGGAAATAGGTAGGAATAAGGGAGACAGGAAATCACTGTGCTATGAAATTATGCCCTATGCATACGATTATATCTACGTATAACAAATGTAGACAAGCGGCGCGCCCACTGAATGTTAATTATATTTCCATCTGAGTAATTTGTGTAATAAATGATATAAAATTATAAAGCATCATTTAATAACTATATACTATTCAATACCTTTAAAATAGCAGAATTATGTAACAATGAGAAAATACAATAACAATAGTAACAGTCACAAAGTTTTAATTATTTTCTCGTGGCCAGAACTGTGTAGTGCAGAATCAAGAAAACTTCTCGGCACTAATTTTGTCCTAAATCATAGTTTTTATTACAACTCTTAGGAATTAAAAATAAAATCTCCAAATGAACTCAAGTGTTTTTCTAAATCACATTCTTACTAATCTAAAAAGGGTCTGAAACGCTCACGAGATGACTACAAACAAATGCAAATTCGGAGACCGCAGTCGCTGCCGTATGATCTCCTAAGAAATTAATGCGGCATGAAATTACGTATTTACCTACTTACCTAGTCAGTGGGAAAATTGGTTTCTAGATCCTCCCGCTGTCCATTCGTTGCAGGAACGATTGGCATTTGACAGTCGTGACTATTCGAGTATATTCGGAATTCGATTTGGTTCGGAAATCAGGGATATCATGAGTACTCGCCAGAATCTCCAAGGTACCGAATTTTTACCCCCGACGGAACGGCGAAAATTAAAGGTTGTTTGTTTGTTAGTTTGTGCACTTTTTACGTTTCGTGGTATAACGTATATTGTTCTTAGATAAGTTTTATCATATCAAAACACCAAGGTGCGCCGTAATAGCCTCGTAAGGCCCAGAGCTTTTCAACTTTGAAAAGAGTAAACGCCCAAGGCCCTATACATAGTACTAATTTCTAAGACTGCCAAAGGCATCGATTAGTCCTATACAAAGTAGGTACAATGGGCTTCTATAGATTCTTCTTTCTTTGATAGATTGTATTTTTTGGGTTTGGATTTGAATGACTAACAATTGAGACCAACATATTGGCCCATGGGCCTCACGAGGATAAGCATGTTTTGATCCAAAAAAAGTGTAAAAAAAATTGAATATAAAGTGTAAGTGTGTGTAGTGCAGTTCAATAAAATGTATTCATTCATTCAAAAGAACTTCCGAAAACAAATGACCAAACTTTATTCAATATTGAGGTTCATATAGAGTGGTTTGTCAACGTCTAGGGGTTTTTCAAATGTTTCAATTTATACTCGTACGTTCGTAAGTATTTCTTGAGTTGTTAAAATTAACTAAGTAAATAAGATAATTAGCTGGAAAATGATCATTTTTATACCTACTTATATGAATTTTAGTAAATGTGTAGTGTACCTACTATATACGAGTATTTCCTGAACGTATTTCATTTAGGAAAGTACAAGTACCTACGTAAGTTATAATAATATGTTGGAGAAGGATCAAGTATATAATAATAAAAGTAAGCGCTGTTTATGATTGCGATCGTTGTTGTTGAAACTTTTCTATATATTTACAACTGACATATAAAAGTGGATAAATTCTATGATAATGTAAATTTTAATAATATAAGTACAGGTTTTATACTAAATTCTTCTATTTTTAGGGTTCCGTACCAAAACAGAAAAAAAGGAACCCTTATTGTGAGACTCCGGTGTCTGTTCGTCTGTCCATCTGTATGTCACAGCTGTATTTCTCAGGAACTACTAATGCTTGCCTGCCACCATCTATCACAGGTAAAAAAAATGGAACGGAATCATCGGTGCGCCAGTTCGACTCGCACTTGGCCGTTTTATTTTTATTTTTTATTAAATAAGGAGAGCAGACGAGCTAACGGGCCACCTGATGTTAAGTGGTCACCGTCGTCCATAGACATCCCACCTAACTGTATTAATATTAGAGGGTTTTTGATGCGCTGCTAACCTTGAGGACTAAGATGGAGTGCCTCATGTGCCGGAAATTACCCTGGCTCTCTTACCCTTTAAACCGAAACACAGAAATGCAACAATAGATATTTTGACTTTATTTTATATTTCCCTGAATACATATACATATACCTTCTATAAATAATTATAGCATTGTATAATTGTAGTCCATTAATAGAATTCTGAAAAATAATATTATTTTTCTTATTGAAGAAAGTATATACCTTACTTACAGTTAGTAGAATCCTACGCTTGACTAACGTTTTCCCCAACGAATATCAAATTAATATTTATACCTCGTCCCAAAGTAAGTAAAGAAAGTTCGTGGCTGTCAATTTTTTGTAAGGTACCACTGAAAAATTAGCAGTCATCAAAGGTTCCCGGAGGGGATCATAAATTTTGGGGTGGTACGTACTTTCGTCGTGATTCTGTTCGCATTCCCCTTAGAACAGGGTGGCCAAATGCTATAAATTATGCCCATCAATAATACCCAGGCAGCGCTGTGTCAACAACACTCTGTAGGTACCCACTGGGCTCGGTTTGTAGAAATACAAGTTACAGTTGTACAATGCACTATTTACATGGATTTTGAAAACTATACCGTTCTACTTTGTTAAAAGTTTTGAATGTTCTTTGTTAATTATTCATGAAAATACATACTTTGTGTTTAATATTCTAGAAATAATGTACATAATAATAACTTAAAAATGAATTAGTCAACCTCTCGTAAAATTCTCAGTTGGAGAACAGAAACATTGATTTATATATTTCGAAAAAACTTTAATGAAATTTTAGTTGAGATTCTATCTAAAATAGAATCTCAACTATAATTTCATTAAAATCATCTTCATAATACAGAATAACTCTAAATTGAAAATTTAAAAACCGGGTGCAAATCGGACTCTCCGTTCTCAAGTTACGCTGCCACAGACAAACACGTAAACAGACAGACAAACACGTAAACAGACAGACAAACAGACCAACGTGTCAAAGTTATAAAACGCCTTCCCTCGATCGGTCGGGGGTTAAAACCAGCCAATTTCATAATTTCAGGAAATACCTCGCCCACTTTGTCATAATAGATGGGTAAAATTGTAACTTGTAGTTTTACAAAACATAGTCTTGTCATTTGTAGATATTTATTTAGGTATAACCCTCCGGTCTCAGCGGTACAATAACGACGTCAAAGCTCCTGGTCGCATTTAAACATGAATTGGGAAATGCATAATAGATGTTTTGGTGGGCTGGGATATCAATGGGGCGGTTAAACATTAAGATATTAAAGCGTAAGACTTGGTATAACTATATGTATATACTTCATTTTAAATAAGTTATGCATGATATTATACTGTAGGAAATTTAAGTTCGTCTGCAACAAAATTTGTTAGTAGAGTAATTTTTCGCGATACACCTGAATTAAAATTTTGTAATAACATCAATTGCACTAAATCTACATTCCATTTTTTTCCCTGGCAGACTAAAACATCTTCCGGTATAAATTTGAAGCCATTTCCACGTAAATTGCTGATAGAAATCCGCTACTACTTTGAGTTAAGTGAGTATTAAACAAGTGAAGTAGGCTACTTTGTACTTAGGTACTTCTAACTTGAACTAGGACAGTACGAAACGGAACTTAGACTGTACAATTTGTAACTCTATATCTATGTAAATATTTTTTTTAGTCTTAGAATATTAAAATTTTGTTCACATTATTTAACAACATGGTTTTCACCTCCTCTCCTCTCGTACGTGTCGTAAAATTTGATCATGGGAAATGGTCCAGTGCCACCGAATACCGGTTTGAGCCCAAAGCCTAATTTAGTTGGTACATGAACCCCATATTACACATAGGATCTATGCTAGGATATAAACTTTGCTGGCTAGCGACCAGCTCTCAATTTTTTCTGTCGCTAAATATAGCTGATGCATCGTCGATTATGTGTATACCGACGGTTTAGCAAAACCATTGCATCTTTATAAGAAAAAAAAAACAAAAAACAAAACTGTAAAAAAACCGTTTTTGTTATATTTATAGGCGAAGGTAGCGAATTCTATCACAGTATATTTGATGTCATTTTCGTCTCATTTTATTTAACATTACAAAGGAAATAAAACAAAAACAACATTAATTTGCGCCAATTTCAAAATGAACAATCCTGTCAAAAGTTATAGTCTGTACATGCCTTCCATTCGACGCCCACTCAATATAAAGAAACCTTTTCCCGAATACCTCTATGTTTAACGAGGAAGGTTTGAAATTTCAAGAGGAGGTACCCCTTTTAGGGTTCAATCGAAATAACCACAAAACATTCCGATCCTATTTCCGATTCACGTCACACCGCCTCCATCACGTAGAGAGGTTAGTACGGAGGTAGAGGCACTTTCCACGCGTATTCACAAAACCTGAGACGAGCAATTCGCAGCTGAAAGCAAAGAATCGAATTTGGTTTGGATTTGTTTAAAAGTTAAACATTTTATTATCAAGCGATTTCCACAAAGGAAGTTCTCTGTTTGTATGTATGTTCCAGATTTACTCAAACACGTCCTTTTACACATAAGAAGGCACGTCGAACTTCTATAAAAACCTAAATAAAATACGGATTATCATCGACGAAATTCGAAAGCCCTCCTCTATGTACTCTCTGTGACTCAGCCGATACTAATCGGAAGACTTCCAACGTTCATCAGCGAGAATCCGTATTTTATTTAGGTTTTTATGAAAATTCGACGTGCCTTCCTATGTGAAAAAGTCTATAATAACGATGACAGTTATAGTACGTACTTACCTGCTTACTTCGATATTACGCTACAACTCTTGAATTTAGAGGACGTTAGTGAAAATAGAAAACAATATTACAGATGCTTTGTGCTATTGTACCACGATTGATAGGGCAAATGCAGCTACGGGCAAAATGGGATTGTTTTCAATGTCGATGAGATTTCCTCTTTGTTGTTTGTTTAGATTTTTATTTTTATTAGGTACCAACGCATATTTATTCAGTGAAAAATGCACTGGAAATAGATTTGTTTCCTTAGGGTGCTCAAAAGTAAAAGGCTAGATTTTTTCCTAAATCTTAACTTTATCCAGGACTAACCTTGTTTTTAGGTGACTTTATTCATGCAACTGAAAGGTTTTTTTCATTTTTGATTTTTAAATTAAGATCAATAGATTCAAACCGGTCCAGTAGTTTCTGAGATTAAATCAAACATTCAACCAAACTCTCACCCGCTTATCGATGTAAGTAAAATAAACATTTCGTATAGAGTAGAGAGAGAGACTCGCATACAAATAGAGCAGATATATGGAAATCTCTTCCCAATCTCTTGTTATCGTTACCTTTTAAATGTAAAGAGAAAATATCATCAAATATCAATAAGAGGCCATACCACCGTTTGGAACCCACTGCGTTCATATCGAAAGGAATCAATATCCATGTTCTTCGTATGCCGTATCACGTAGAATCAATTTAGGATCTCCAGCTGCGGGTCAACGGATATTTATGAAGATAACATCGATTTATAGAGATTGCTTCAGGTTTAACGTAAACAGCTTAGTATTTATTTGTTGTTAAGCTTTTTATAAGCTATGTGGTGAATCATCATCTAATATTATAATGAGATCGTCTCTATTCCTCTGTGTTTCTGTATATAATTTTATTTGGGTAGTGTACAGCATTATTTACAAGTTACATATGCATATACAAAATCAAAAGCCAATTATATGCTTCCACAGTTAATATAAAATTATTAACAAAACAACTCTTAATCTAGATACAATGTAGGTACTGCAGATAGACAGAGGAAAACTTGTTAGTAAGTAAGGATTTTACGGAATCAGGACTACTATTGAAAAGATCTATAGTAGGTTTGTTGCTTATCTGATTATTAAGTACTTCTTTCTTAATTAACGCTCGCTCGGAATGCACGCTCACAGTAAGTTAACTGGACTGAAGGGCACGTAGTATTATATATAGTTGTGAGCATCAGGGTCGCAAGTAATGCAACGCTGGGTGCGGTGAGCACCAGTATGGGTGACCGCTATTGGCACATTTTCATCTGATTTTAATTATTTTATTAACTACGAAAACGGATATTAATCATACCGACATTATTAAAGTCGGTATTTATTTTTGGTAATCTATATTTGTGCTATATATGTGCTATAGCACAGAATACTAACTATTACTACGTGCTGTTCAACGTTTCGACAGAGTTGCATCTGTTATGGTCACGAACAGACTGAAGTGTTGAGTGACAGCAACGGCAGGCAGGGGTGGGTCTTGCTAATACCCACAATTTATTTTTCCATTTTGATTTGACATGGCTAAGAACATTCGTCAAAATTATCAGTTAATTAAGGAAACCGCGTCCAGATCGGATCATTCGTTGTTGAGATATGATAGCATAGACAAACAAACAACAAACAGACGCGTCGAACTTATAATACCGCTCTCTCGCGCATTTTTTATTAGTAATAAAATTAAGACTTAGTAAACATTTTACAACGTTGCTTAACGCTGTTTATAATCCAAAGGAATAGGTACATTTTTACTTTTGTCCTTCCTTTTGTTTTGTCCAGTATAATATTTTTGTAAATAAATACTTACAATGAATCTATCGGGATCCCTCTCTTATTACGGCAAGTGCTAAAGTGTATTAAGTCCTGCATCGGAACATCAATGTGATTTTCCCCAAAATATTGATAAAAACTGTTTTGTCTGAAGGGTGTCTGAAATGGGGGAATATCAAGAAAATTGTGATAGATAAATGGCCGAACAAATAATAGATTGGAAATCAGTCTGGGATTCTATCTATACGAGTAGTAGTGATATGCTGAACCAGCATAATTCTATTGATAATTGGTTTCGGTAGTATTGTTGAAGTGGGTAAAAATTATGAAAAATTATTAAAAATTAGTCGATAATCATATTTAACTACTGATAAAATATTCGTATTGTTATTTACGGAAGAAGAGTGCAAAAACTCACACGTTTTGGTACTTCAATATTATCCGAGATAAACTTTGAGTAATTTGAAAGACCTATACCTATAACAGATTTTTGATAGTTATGTGATACTTATAAGTTACAACATTGTATTACAAGTTAACTTACTTGTAAATTCAGAACTAAACCCGACCTATTGTAGAGACAAGCAACACCTTAGACAAGTGAATACCATTACTAACTTTCTTTCCAAAAATATTCCCTAGTTCAAATTCGCGAAGGGAACAAATGCTCTTAGCAATGTGGTGCGGTAATGTACGTCGGCCCCTTGAATTTTTCATTCCCTTGTGGCTCGACAACTAAGCATTACCAAAATTGCGTCATATTTCTTTTCTCAACACATTCCACGGCGGGAAATAGTTAGGAGAATTGCTACTTTACGACGTGTTTGCCGACGTTGGTAGATGGAACAGCGGTAATTATTTGCTGGATACGGGGAAACAAATTACACGGGTGCATCAAATATTAATTGAATTGTCTATGTAATTAATTGTCAGTTATATTCTTCACCTGCTTATAGTTTAGTCAATCGATAATCAACAAAGTCTTTCTAAGATTATAACTCTTTCCTAATCTTTCATCTTGCTCTTTAACCTAATTTAATTAACTAGTTTAAGTCAATAGATACTCTATCATTGAATAGATACTAGTAGGGGTAGAATACTTGGTAAATTAACTAAGTAGGTAAAATGAGACTGACCGAACGAAGCTACCCAAGTTTACACATCACCTAAAATTAAAGAGGTATGTATATATTGTGGAACTTACAATTCGTGCTTTAAGTTATGTAAGAAAAGAAATTTAGAAATCTCCGATATTTCAATGAGATCTTAAAATCTGGTTTATAAAGATATCAGTATGGCGACTGACTTGATTACCAGCAAATAATTAATTACTTACGTTTGTTCGTAAATAAACACATTATGTACCTAGATATCATTAGTAAATTATTTTGAACATCAAATCAAAAGTTTAAAAGTTTAACAATAATTTATTGAAATTACTACTGACATTAATAGGTATTCATATCGTAATTGTAGTGTATGCAATACATGCAAAAACGCAACAAAAAGGAAAATATGAAACGTATGGTAAAAAATGTAATAAAATTTTTCCCCCTTTTGTGTAATAACAGTTTACAATATTTTTCCTTTTGTTGCGTAAAAAAATTGAATATCACTCTGGTACAAAGAACTTAAATATTTTCGATCAAAGCATATCGAGGTACCATGGTAACCCATCGCGTTTATTCGCATTCCTCATTCGACTGAGTGCGCCCTACCTAATAAATAACGGGTCATCAATAAGTAAGAGCTTCTCTCTTCTCTAGGTTACGTGGGGAACAGATTTCAATCTATAAATACGTATACAAATTACAACTTTTCTTAGTTTATTTACTTTTCAAACGAATGGTTGAGATTCCTTTGAACACTCTACCATATTAAAAACATGTCGCCTGTCATTGAGTCATAATTTAGTTTTAGGTATATATTATAATAATATCTTCTTCTTCTAAGTCGTGTTCCTCATTGCTGAGGGTCGTGATCATTGTAAGGCATTAATCACATAGAACGACTCGCGTGGCAGATTTAATGGGGTGGTTTGCCATTGCCTTTCCCATTTCACACACTGGTTATCTCAGTGTGCAGGTTTCCTCACGATTTTTCCCTTAAATATCAGAGCAGTCGGCAAATGTACGTAAGTCTTTCGAAAAAAACCGAAAAACTCATTGGTACATGGCATTGCCTGTTTTCGAACTCGGACCTCCCATATGGGAATCCGACGTCCTGGCCACGATGCCACCGATGCTCTAATATGTAATAGTATGTCCCTTATGACATTTGAAATTACAACCGTTTCCGATATTCTTCGATATCGATGCTACCAACTTCACCACATATTCTCAGTTATGTATGATTCCTAGTTAAGCATCATTACTGAGTGTATGAAGATGTAATTTTAATCGTCTAAACAATCTGGTTGAAGTTGTTAGCGCCGATTTCTAAGAATATCTAAATCTATATTAACAGCAATGCTATAGATGTTTTCACTATTTACGAGTATATGGGTGTATTTAATGATGAAAGTAATTAGTTATAATTGTCCAAAATTACATTAGTAAGCAATTAGTTATATTGGCAGCTGAAATAAGTACCTTTTGAAATTTTAATTTACATTTCAATACATATCCTCTAGGTGTATGTTTGTTTTACTTCACGCCGGGACAGCTTTTAAACCTTTACCAAGCTCAAGTCCGGTCGTGCATGGAGTACTGCTGCCACCTGTGGGACGGCTCAGCTAAATACCAACTGGCTGCCCTTGACTCAGTGGAGAAACGCGCTAAGCGCCTTATAGGTGACGAATCGCTGGTGGAAGCTAGACTGCAAAGCCTGGAACATCGGCGCAAGGTTGCCTGTCTATCGGTATTTTATAGGATACATTTCGGACAGCGCGTCGGAATTGCACGACCTAATTCCAGCATCTCCATTCCGCCTTCGGACTACCAGGCGCGAGGAGGGGTTCCATCCTTATGTTGTTGATATCCCATCTGCTCGTACGAAGCGATTTGCTTCTTCATTCATTATGCGAACGGCTAAGGAATGGAACAGCCTGCCGGCGTCTGTATTTCCCGAAACCTACAACCTTGGGATCTTCAAGGCCAGAGTGAATAGGCATTTACTGGACCCGCATGCTCCATCGTCGACCTCATCGTCGCTTACCATCAGGCGAGATCGAGGTCAAATGCGGGTTTAGAAGTAAATAAAAAAAAATAAAAAAATAAACCTTTACTTAACTATGTGACAGTCATGGTAGAAATTATTGTATTGTATTCATAAATAAAGATCACAATCATTGGCGTGAAATCCAGTAATGTTACCAATTTATTTCAACAGCGATCTCCCTAATAGTTAATGGAGAAATAGGTCAGTGGAAAACGAATTTCATTGCTGCCAAAATACTGAGGTAATTTCATGGGACATTTACTTCAGTCCAGGGGTAGTGTTTACGTAGCGGCCTCTCTGGAGTTTACTTAAAATCGTCAATTTCTGCCTCCAACTTAAATTTTATGGCTCCTCTTTACGTTCTCTCATGGTGGGCCATGATGGACGATTACAGACACGTAAAAGGCATGATCGTTTAAAACCAGCCAAGATGTTCTTTAATCGGCGACAATCGGATAGCCGTCAGATTTTCGTACACAGATCAAAGAAATGCGTTCGGTCGATCGTGCGTGTGTCCACACGATCGCCCATCATGGTCCATAGTAGTCGCCCATCACGGGCGATCGTGAAGAGATATCTTACGATATTGCTTTCTGCCTTGGCTACTACGAGCGTTGTAGCCTAGAGCTACGCTGCGTAGCTCCTCGCTAGTGACGTAGCTTTCAAGCGTAGTATACTATTAAGTGATACGTCAGTTACATGAAGCGTCACTATATCTACATACCTTAAGTGTAATGAAGTGAAGTCAGACTTTTAAGGATATTTCATACTTTAAATGTGTACTAATTGGACATCATGATAGTTCCAGCGCCTGTTGAATATGTTAAACAAACTTTTTGATCGAATATTAATTCACAAAATCTTGATTTTATTTTTCATAATTAGAACACAATGGAATATACAGTATGGTAAGAAATGGAATATAATACATATACCTAATTGCACAAGACTTAATATACATAAGTAAATGCGTATGTAATTACATATTAATGACGAGTTCCTTATCTACCTATTCAATTAATTCAACACTGTACGCCTCTACCACAATATGACTAAGAAACCCCTCAAGTTAAATTCTATTTCGGAATAGGTAGAATTCTACTGTGTCTCGTGTTCAAAACTGTAATTAAACTAACATAAGCGATTGGCTTAATTAGAACAAGATGAATGTACAAAGTTTTCCAGCCATTATTCAACGTTCGCAGTCGAACTTACAGGTGTTCTATTGAACAAATGTTTCCGATTCAGCTACATCTAAGCATATTTCAATATCGGCGTATTAGGTATTAAATTGTTGACGCATCAAATTTAGCGTTTAATAATTTAGCCAGTGACATATTATACTGACTATTTGACTGAATTTCGTCCATATCTCCGATACTGTTCGATAATTCAACAATGTCCTTCGTTCTAAGATTGCTGTCTTTATCTTTTTTTAACCGATCATAAATTTTTTTTCTCGGAAAGTGGTATTCATTCATAAAAAACATGTTCTCGATACTAGTTTGGCAAACGTTTTCGCGAATATCTTCAAATACTTATGATATTATACTTATTACTCATATTCTTATTTCTGAATATAGATCTTATTCTTATTAAGTTCTTGTTCCTAGTTTTTCTAACGCTGTTTCATAAACCGCGTCAGCGCATTCTGTGTGCTGAATACTGAATACCATTTTATATTAAATGCAGGTAATAATTTCAGCTCCCTCGTAAATCATAGCTAATCCCTCAATCGTACTGGAAATTTTTCAGAAACAAAAGCTTTAAAAGAAATTATTGTGAGGATTACAAGTAACAGAAAATTAAGCGGGATTCTAATTTATACGGAGGCCAATGTCGACGACGACGAGATATTCCCGTCTCGACTTGTTTTGTAATACCTTTTCCGGTTTGACAATGAAATGTACGCGTTTTCAGCGAATAGCCAAATTCGCGAACTCAAATTGAATTTGGAATCAAATCAAGATTCAACCAATTTAATTGAGTTTCAGCGTAATTAGTTGTCACTGTTATATTCAATTCACAACAATTTGCTTATTTTACTCTAATCATACCCGTATTGAATTATTATATAATAAATGTAGTAATGTTAAAGTAAGTGGCTAGGACACTGGACTCCCGTGCGGGAGTTCCGGGTTCGAAACCATGCAGTGCCATGTACCAATTAGTTTTTCGTATTTTTCTAAAACTTACGTACATTTACCGACTGCTCTAACGGTGAAGGAAAACATCGTGAGGAAACCTGCACACTGAGATAACCAGTGTGTAAAATGGGGTAGGCACAAAAGATCCTCAATTGTCGAAGTGCCGCTGGATTATTCCCGTCCCCCATCATAAGATAAGATAAGAATGTTAATTCATTATTTAACTCTGTTACTGAACTGTCTATTATTTATCTAATGCAAAGCCTAAAACAATAAAATTTGAATGTAAGCTATACATATACAGGCCGATCCGCACTAATATGCCAGCAAGTCTGAAATAAAGTAGCTACTGGCGCAACAAAGTTGTCGGGGTGAGCACCGCAAATCGACTCAACTTGCGTTAGCATGCGCATGTTACTCAACTATGTGAAACATTCGCCATCGATCCCAAGTTACGAAACATTTCCAGACTGATGATGTTTATGTAGCAAATTGAAATTTAACTGAGTACATTAAGAGTACGTAAGACGTAGTGATCTTGTCAGATTTAGTGGGGTAGTTCGCAATTGCGTTCCCCATTTCATACACTGGTTATTATCTCAGTCCTTAGACTCACGATATTTTCCTTCACAACACACAAATCTTCAAATATACTGCATATTTTGTTGTAAGACAAAACATTTGCTTAATTCATTTATTCGAATTAATCTATAAAAGTGTGACGCCGTCTGTCTGTTACCTTTTCATAGGGAAATGGATAAACAGATTTCTCCATATGGATAATTCTTGACCCGAGGACTATGATAGGCTTGATGTAACAGACCACCATTTTTGACCAATCCACCGTTTGTCTTAAAGTTATTCATGGATGTTAAGTACTGTGTCACAAAACAATTCATAATAATAAACTCATGTTACCAGCTCTGTCTGATATCTAACTGAAACAGTTTACAAAACTAAATAAACATAAACCTACGAGACCCAGGCAAACAATGATAACTCCACATTTACATAAACATGAATAAGCTCGCAAATGACACGATATAAAGTATAATATACAAAGTCACAGCGAAACATATGGTACGAGGTAACTGCGGCACTGGAGGCCTGACAAAGTGCGCCGACTCCTAATTGAGTAATTCCTTAAGACATTCGTTATGATTATCAACTAGGACAGACTCCCGAGGGTGAAACTTCGTGCCGTATACCTACTTAGTACTTCCAGGAATATGTGCGAATTGTGCGATATATACGATGCGTTTGCGGAATGGGCATGCCAGGGAGGCATGAAATAGGTTTTGGAGGACTTATTTTGTTATTCTAGACAAGTATTCCTATTTTTTATAGTCCATAATCTTCATCCAAATAAAAATGAGGGGTCGTGGGCAAAATTATGCGTACGCATTTATAGGTATTGAATACGCCCATTTAGATTTACGACTTTCGATTTACGAGTATTTATACAAAGAATCTTGGTATATTTTAAGAGTTCATATTTTTAGAATATTGCTTTAACATAAAGGGTTAAAAAAAGATCTATTTTTTTGGTAACAAACCGTACCTATAACTTGAAACTCATAGATCATCGTTTCTCAACCTGGGGGTCGCAATGTGACCAAAAAATAAGATCCGTATGAGAACAAGGGTTACACATGTCTTGTTCGGTATTTATGTAAGTGTAAACATTATTTTATAAACGTTAAATCACTCTGAAATATTATAGTACTTAAACTTTTGGCATTATAGTGGGTCGCCACACTAAAAAGGTTGAAAACGATGTCATAGATAATAGAAATGTCGCTATCTTCTAGCTAGGGTAAATACTAAAATGTATTCAAAAGAAATTTGTATTGACAAAATAAAAGGATAATAATAACGATCCAACTCCGCACATTATCCATTTCAATAATCCTATGCAGAAACAAAACAATAAAATGTTATTGAGACAATAAAAATGTTTGTGAAACTATGGACATTAGCGGTTAGAGTACGTTCACAATTCACCTCTATTTTCCGCAGTTGGTCGCTAGTTACGAAGTTGTTTCCTAACTTCCAGTCGACATCACAATGACATAAGGGGAGTAGCTTGGAAGCTACTTCCGCTACTATGTTACTGTTATTGGACATACGCTCAGCATTTCTATGACGATTTAATGTAAATGGGAGAGTTATTGCGTTACAAAACGATAGAAACATCAGTGATTTGTATTTTTGGCTCTTCAAATGTTTTATCGACCTTATCTTTACTAAATTCCTTTTGATTACCTTTTTAAATTCCTTTTAGGTTTAGAATATAATTTGTAATTTGCTTGCACAGAAAGTGCGACGGAATCCCGACTTCCAAGATACAGGTGTTCGACCTAGTTTGTAAGTCGGAGGTCCTTTTTTTGTGCCCTCTATAAGTGAATAAACATATTCATTTTCATTTTTATTTTTCATTTATTTGCACTTCTGTACCACCACACATATTTATACAATATTGTTTTTAACAAAATTAACCACCGAAGAGGATTTTCGTGTCAAACTTATCCAAAGGGGTTGGGTGTGTTTTTGCTAAAGATGCGTTTGCTCAAATAATTATTAGTTAAAGGTGGTTTTGATCGAAATGTGCTGTACGCAAAAGTTATGATTAAATAAATGTTACTAAAATTAATGTTATTATCGTGATTTGTGTTGTTATTGTGAGCTTTAATCGCACTTATGTATTTTCCCATTGCCCCAGTTCCTTCTCTAAAACATCGAACGAAGTATTTTTTATTTATTTATTTACATTTACATTTTTTTAATTTTTTTATAATAGCCTATAGGCTGTCCCACTGCTGGGCAAAGGCCTCCCATTACATTTCCATATACAGTAAAAAATTAACTTCGTGCCACTATATACTCTGTTGTAGCACTGCACGTTCACATTAACTTAAATCTAATTTCTCTTAATTATATAATAATGAATCTTAATCTTTTTTGGGAGATAATGTAATCTTGGATCTTAATCTTTTTTCTTAATTTTTGGGACCAATCTGGAATAAATCATAATTCTAAATACAAAACACAAGAATAACTCTAAAATAAACACTAGTAAACATATGTTGAAAGTGGCTAATAACAAT
Organism: Hofmannophila pseudospretella; assembly: GCA_947369225.1. NCBI lineage: Eukaryota > Metazoa > Arthropoda > Insecta > Lepidoptera > Oecophoridae > Hofmannophila > Hofmannophila pseudospretella. The sequence continues at coordinate 6,484,458 of OX376324.1, forward strand.
ATTAAAACAGTAGGTAGCATATTAAACTTACATTTGCCGTCAACAAACTCTTTAACAATAACTACAGTAGTGCGTCTGGGTAAGATTCATAGATAATAATATTATAATAGATAAGACATAAGATATAGATAAGCATAGTCAACTTTTGAATTATCAATACATCAATAAAGAACACCTCCATATTGTTAAGGCTGACATATCTTCCATCGGCGAACGCTTGTAACACCACCAGCAGCGGTGTTGTTATCGACAAAATATAGAGTTGGCAAACATTCAGGCTTCAGCGACGTTCCACTTGTCGCCCGACAATAGATACACGTCGCAAGGCGGTTACTGCGACTCTACAGTAGAGTCGTGACTTTATATCGAAATTACGAATAAAAATGTTATAATATGAATCACTTTAGTATAATAATAATAATCCTAATCTGCAGTATTAGCTTATAATATCAGCAACTAGATCACGATCCTGTTACGATCAAAATTCTAAACAACTCTATTTACAGATCACACAGTACATTAGAGAATGTCTGTGTTTAGTCATCTTTAACCTTGAAAGGAAAAATTCATGCATGTGACTATCTATATCGTAATAAAAATGTCCTAAAATTAATTTTAAATTTACGCAAGTCTAAACACAATTGCATTACTTACTTACAGCGCGATTCAAATCCATATTATTGCGCCCTTTCAAATTTCAACGAATGTGTCATCTTAATGAGCGAGATGACAATCTTGAAACAGGGTAAAGCTCGTTGCTTGAAACGTCTACATTAAAGAGAGATAGATTTATTATTTGACAGGAGCTATAGTTCATACGAGTAATTCACGTAGACCTCCATCACGATTTGGAACTCCCCACGATCGCTCAATACATGAAGTTAGCGTCTCGACGCTTCTTCGAGCAAGCTCCCCACCACCCAAACCCTCTAGTAGTAAGCGCCGCCGCTTATTCGACTAACGGTTTACCGACATCCCGTCGACGACGTCGGCCTAGACACGTCCTAGACGACCCCGACGACGCCATCACGATCTCCATCGCGGAAGCCACTCCGCCACCCGATAGTAGTTCACACACAGCACCTTCATACCGCCCGCGCCGGCGCGGGCGTCGACCCGCTTCTGGCGCTTTCACGCGCTATCGGCGTATTCCAGGCCGCTTCTCCCCGACCCCTACGTCCCCAGCGACGTCCTAAGCCGAGGTCCGTACCCACCTGGGTGCCCTTAGGCAGTCGCTTCTTATAGTACTTATAGTAGTTTTTAAGTCCTCCTCTAGGCTGGAGCGCATATCTAGCGCTCGCCCCAAAAAACCCGGTGAAGCTGTAAAGGTCATTACGACCAACAGCAATTATCAGTACGAAAAAAAATAAAAAAATACGAGTAATATAGTTTTTTGCAATTCGAACTGGTGCTAGGGCCTATTCTTTTCCCCATTTATAATCCACTGTGCGACCTTGTGCATGTAGGTCGATTACATATTATAAATTTTTTTTCATACATTGTTAGGTTACGACATTTTCCTTTAGCGTAGAAGTGGGTAAATCATCGAAAATAAACAAAAATTCGTTTATAGTTGCTTTCTTATCGTACGGTTAGTGGCCAACCTATTTGTCAGAGTTATTCAGGCCGCCCGTAGGCCTCTGACATGGCTTAACGACTGCTGTTGAACGACAACAACCGGGACCGACTGCTTAACATGCTTTCCGAGGCACGGAGGAGCTCAGATGAAATACACAATGTGCCACAAGCGATCACCCATCCTGGTACCGACCGCGCCAACGTTGCTTAACCTGCACGATCACTTTCGGACCGTGCTCGCAACTAGGCTACGAGCTCCGAAAACTATATACTATATAACTGTGTAGTTTATAAACTGTAGTATTCACAAACCAAAGGGTTGTCTGAAAGAGATCGCTTTTAGCGATAAGACCGCCTAGATTGTATTAATCGTTTCATATCACACTATTTTCGTGCAATAAAGTGTATTCATTCAAAAGACGAGATAATTCACCCCTAATTACTAATAATCAATGTTTACTCAGCCGTAGTAGACCGCACTCTGAGAGTAAAGGCTATATTTAGCCTTTACTGTCAGAGTGCGGTCAGTTTTCTATTGAAAACTGTATCGATAACAACTAAATCTACTGTACAAAAACACTAATACTCGTTCTGGATGCGGTAATGCAACTGTATCCAATTTGTTATCGAGAACGACAAAGATTTGTCGACGTCTCGCTATTTCACGTAGTAAAATATGTACTTACTAGACAAATTAAAGCAACATACAGCAAAATAAATGTGGCATTTTGAATCTGTAAAGTTTTTCAGCAACACAAGACCAAGAGACCAAGATCAAGTCGAGTCAACATCATAAGAAAGATGGAGCCTAGAGTTTAAAATAAAATATGGAAAAGAAGCCTTACAAATGTGATACCACGTCACAAATTGGGTTAATCAGAGATCAATAATTAGATATTGGTACCTACACCCACAACAGTAATTTAAAAAATCCCATTTAATCGACATACCTGCGAATAAAAGACATGGGATTACCGTCGGATTGTTAAAATTAAATACAGCAAACAATATCCGAACAGCAATTTCATTAACAAACAGCAGAGGGCATTAATCTCGGCGATATGAAATAACTACGAGGATAATATTTACCCTGTAATTGCCTTCCGATATTTAAATTCCGAGTCCTTTGTTAAGCAGAATCAATAGCTTTTATTATTTATTTGTTTTTTGTTTCGATATGAGTGATATAATTAAAAACAGTTTTTAAAAATGCTTAAGGTGCAACTTTGACAACTGGTTGCGGAACTCAGTTGCCATGGCGGCCGGCCGGAGAGCAACATGACGACTCAGTTTATGAGTATATTAATGCAGTATTCATCTATACCAATATTATAAAGAGGAAAGGTTTGATTTTTTGTTTGTTTGTTTGAATTGAATAGGCTCCGAAACTACTGAACAGATTTGAATAATTCTTTCACTGTTGGAAAGCTACATTTTTCCTGAGTGACATAGGCTATATTTCATTTTCAAAAAAAATGGGGATCCTAACTTAAATTACGATAAAGTGTAAAAATCTATACCAATATTATAAAGAGGAAAGGTTTGATTTTTTGTTTGTTTGTTTGAATTGAATAGGCTCCGAAACTACTGAACAGATTTGAATAATTCTTTCACTGTTGGAAAGCTACATTTTTCCTGAGTGACATAGGCTATATTTCATTTTCAAAAAAAATGGGGATCCTTACTTAAATTACGATAAAGTGTAAAAAAATATCAAAAAACTTCCTTACATCGCGTACGCTGCGAAAACTATTGATGATAGAACAAAATGATAACATTTTTTTAGAACACACCATTATCAACAAAAAAATTCAGCGGCAGCGTGTCTCTAACTATTATAGTCATGTCACAATAAGCGTTTTTTTTATAAAAAAAAAAGAAATTAAAATACCACCGCTACAAAAAGCTCTTTATTTGTACCTTATCAAAATAAATGATTTATTATTTAAGACTGCTTCAATACCTTTATATTACTTTTTGAATTATTCGATTCTGACATTCCATTCAAAAGATATCACGAGTTTAAAACTTTGAAAAAATAAACTCCATTCGGCTACTTATGCGTTGTATCACTCGGTTTTTTTTTAATTTACTCTTTTTTAGGAGCTCGACGCAAAAAGGAGTGAATATGTGTGTTATATTATTATTATTATTATGAATGTGTTAAAATTAACAAATCTAAATGTAATGTTTAATGCCCGTGCGAAGCCGGGACGGGCCGCTATCATGTAATATTTTACTGAAACATAATATTATATGCACTTGAAGGTTTTCATACAAATATTAAAAGCTGAAAATTAATCATATCTAAACTGTATTATTTCTATATTGGGAAAGTGCAACAGCATGATTGACCTAATAGTAACGATATATTGTTGTCAAATATTCCAGAGGTACGACAGGAATGTGTAAAGTAATTTGTATGGAAGGAAACCGAGTCTTAAAATGATGAATGATAAAGGCAATGATTTTCTTTTGATTATTAATTTGTTCATGAAATTAATTTGTAAATGCATAATTTCAGCATTTTGGTCTGGCTGTCTTGACGTAGCTACCTGTTAGTGATTTATCATCATCATTAAAATTTGCAGTTAACTTAAAACCAGTTTACAATTTATTTATTTGAAATTTCCCACAACAGCCAATTGGTTTAGGTGTGGGAAGGGTTATCGTTAGTAACCTACCTAGAGCGATCAGCTGGCCACCCTGTCGAGGTCGCTTCCACTCCAGCACTACGACCGGTGCATGTATGTGAGGCAAGCAAGAATTTTTTTCTAAATCACGTTTCAGGTGAACATTTAGGTCTCTGTAGGTAAACGCAGCTTAACTGTGGGGTCGACTGTGCGGCAAGAGGAGCGCCGGGCGGGACGTCAGAGGGCGAGCTTGTGGCGGGCGGGAGGGGGGCCTGGCGCCCGCACGCCGCATGATTGTCGACCCGACAATTAAGCGGTTTAACTATAACTTCAGAACTAAATCTTGTTTCTTTATTTCACTTTACTTTTGTAACTTCCCAAAATCATAAACATTTTTCTTCTATTTAGTATACTTTTTTTAAATAAAAAAACAGCTTTTTATCTCAACAATGCCCAACAAAGGCCAGTTAAAGCTCATCTTTTTTCTAACGAGCCACATTTTGAGATTAATTTTTCATGTGACCGTTAGATAAAAAGTTCTGAGTCTGAGATATAACAAAAACTTACCTTTTTGTTCTAAAATGAAAGGACTAAAAGTGATAGTACAAAAAAGTAATTAGAAAAGTCAAGGTACTGTGTTTGCAACGACTTTTTTTATGTATTATGTAATAAAACCTTCCCAGGGTGGAAAGGATAAGCTGGACGGAGAGAGTGACAAATGAAGAGGTACTGACGAGAGTAAAAGAAAAGAGAAACATCTTAAAGGCTATTGAAAATAGAAGGGGAAATATGGTGGGCCACCTTATACGACACGACGAATATATAAGAAACCTTATAGAAGGAAAAGTTGAAGGCAAGCGGGGAAGAGGAAGACCGAGGATAAGCTACTTCGATCAAATCAAAGAGAAGGCTGGCGTTGCGTCGTATAAGGAGGTCAAGGAAAGGGCCCCAGGCAGGACACAGTGGCGTTTACTACACCGACAAGAGCATAGCTCTTAAATTTAAGAGAGAGGGTTGAAACGTGAAGGTTACATATTTGAAAGAATCATCAAAATTGATATACCATAAATGGTATACTTAAAATTGTTATTGATATAAAATTGTTATAAGTAAGTATTCATATTCATTTATTTGATAATCATTGTCAAAAAGATAGAAAATAATTAGAAATAAATATTAAAATATTAGCATGTCATGATCATTATAATTATTATAATACATTAATATTAATAACATTTCTTGCTTAAAGTAAGTATAATGTCAAAAAGTTAAAAATAAGTATTGCAGAATATACGTCTACAGTATTTCAAATATGTACATCATTCGTCAAGGAACTCATTGACAGAGTAATAGGCCTTACTCTAATAGTACTATAAGTACTTAGTTGTTTTTGAGCAAATCGCGAACATACGGATCGTTCCTACACATGTACATACATACATATACATACCTAACTACACACGGATCACACAGAGCAGAATTTTTTTGAAAACTATTATAAATAAAGATCCGTAAGTTTAAAGTATGTATTTATGGGTAAAGCTGCTACTTTGTCACAAATGTAACTTTGATATAGGTAAGTATGAATCCCAAATCCCCTTACATCAAACTTTGTTTACGATGTCATACATACCTGAATTTAGCTCGACAAGGGTTGCACCGAAATTGTTTACATACTCGTACCTACTCACTATATCAGTAGAGATAGATGAAAGTTAGGATTTTGTTATCAAGTAGGTTAACGGTTAAATATTCGGTTATATATTTGGTTTCTAAATAAGCCTGATTATCTCGGGAAAATATTTAATTTCTAGATACTCAAATAAACACTCAAAATAAAAGTATTTGAGCAACTATTTAATTCCTAAAATTAAATAGTTGCTCAATGTTCCTTCTGCAATGTTTTGCGACTAGAGGCGCCACTAGCACAGATAAAAAAAAACATTCAAAAATACGACTTAGTGTATGACTTAAATGTGATTTTGTTCTAAACATAACATAACCTAAATTTATTGCTTCCATTGACAATAAATTTATAAATAAATAATGATTATTATTATTATTATTTTTATGTTTGATTAATATACAAGATAAATTACAAGATTTTTGTTTAATAAATTTTAAATTAGCACATAAAGCCAAATATCAACATGTAGATACGTACATATCCACCAAATTCCTTCAGATTCGCGCCACGCTGTTTTAACAGATTTTTTAGGTCTGCTATTTTGAAATGGCCATATGATGCCATGATATCATCACAATTTTACAATAGCTTTGACAAATTAAATTAAATTAATCCAAATAACGAGAATTTATGATATCTTCAAAAATGACGTTTCGTTTTACTTGTCTGTTTACGGAGTGTGCTCGTGGCTCCAACGCTTTGCATTTTATGTCCTATTTTCTGTGAGATTCTGCCTACCTATAGGTAATCACGTGGTGTTCGTAGCCTATAGTTACTAGCATGGTCTAGAAAATTATCGTGCAAGATGAGAACTATGATTTATGACGCTAATGGGATATATTCGTTCGAGCTCCTCCGTGCTTCGGAGAGCACGTTAAACGGTCGATCCTGGCTGTTGTCGTTCGACAATAGTCGTCAGGCGATGTCAGAGACAAAAAGTAGAACAAAAAAAAAACAAATAAATTCTCAATTTATACAAAAATTAAAATTAGTTTACACTTGACTTATTTTATTATATAGTTTTGTTATACCTACCTTACAAGTTTCAAGTGAAAAAAATACAATATCCAAAAAAAGTATAATAATATTCGCTCAGACTCCATCTATGTATTTATTTTATCTGGTGGATACCTCTTTAGAACAGTGATGATACTAGCAATCCCATAGGACAATGTAGTTAACGACGTCTCGCTTATCTGTATTCTTGGGGCCACTTACTCCCAAATCGATTATAGGTAGAGTGTCTAGGTATGAGTATCGAGGGAGGAGACTGGAGAATTTGAAAGCACCGTTTTGGATTACTTGTGTTTGTGAGTTTATAAGAAATTTTGTTCATATAGTATTTCATCAAGTTATGGTTCTGAAAAGCAATTTTTTAGTAATAAATATTAATAATTGACCGGTAATAAGCGCTTAATTAGACAGGCTACTGTTTACAATAGAACAACCTAACGGCGCGTCTGTGTTTCCTGAAATATATACAACCTTGGGATCATTAAGGCGAGAATGAATAGGATTTACTGGATCCGTGTACTTCATCCTTGGCCTCATTGTCACTTCCCAACAGGTGAGATTGTGGCCCTATATGGATCTAGACCTATCATAAAAAAGCAAGGTGTAAATCGCAGACTAACCGTAATGACTAAAATGAATTTCAGTGACTGAATTCAGTCTAGCGTAGAAAAATAATCTAATAGCTTATACCTATGTGGAGTTGTGATAGAGTATATGTACTATATAGCTAGTCCAGAGGTATTCGTTTTGGCGATATTTGCGCCGAAGTCTCTAGCTAGGGCCTGCAGGGCCGTAGACTTCAGCGCATACTCGTACGGCGCCGGAGCGAGTGTTCGAAGCTTTGTAATTTTTTGCCGTGTAATATCTTACAATGTAAGTTACCGTATGTTTAGAAAAGAGCCTCGCCAGTGTTTTACTCTCTATATAGATTAATTTCTTTTTTTTCTTTACAGAATAAAAACAATGGTAATGTTTTACATATTTTCTTCCCAGGTTGGCTGTTGCGGAGATAATCTTCACAAATGGGGGTTTTCCAGCGATCAAGTAAAGTGTGAGTGTGGTTTCTTCCCTCAAACCATGGAGCACTTGCTCTGTTGTCCCGCGTGTCCGACCACCTGCTCGCGTGCGGACCTTTTCGAGGCCAACCAGAGGGCTATCGATGTGGCTGCCTTCTGGTCGGGAAAAATTTAGTACGGATCATCAACACGAAAGAAGAAGAATATTTTTCAATAACCACTCCAACTAGTCACTAATTTCCACTAAAATGGTTCAGAAGTGGATTCGATCCGGCGACGCTTGCAACTCATGCCCTACCTAGCCTTCGAGTCATTGTCGCTTCGTCTAACAGAATAAACAGGAAACAAAATACGTTGAGGTCATTTTATTTTCCAAGTGCAGATTACTATCTCAACTTCAACGTAAAAGATCGATATGACTAAATTAGCAGCCTATGGAGCAATTCATTGAAAGTTAGTTATTATTTTGGTAGCCCACGGAAGGTATTTGGGCGCCACGATGAATAATAATGTGTCACCTTGGGCGCCGTTTACATTGTAAACTTGCCGTGTTGTGCAAACTGCGGTAATTAACATTTTACTAGCAACAATATCATAAACGGGTTTTCATTTGATTAGAGTTTAATTCCCTTACCTTACATAATTAGCTATGTAAATTTTTCCTTAACTGTACTTTAAAAACTTTGTTTTAAATCTACTCGTAGGAATGACGCCCCGGCCACCATTGTAACTGTAATATCTCCTTTTTTCTGTAAGTATATTATTTTATTTACAACATTAAAACCAAGGAAGAACGATTAAAGAAATTAAACCAAAGCCTAACTAAAAGTAATCTAGAAAAGTAACTAATATTAAAAAAGATTAAACACCAATGCAAATGTTTTTGTTTATAAGTATGGTTATCAGACGCTTAAATTATTTTGAACTAAAATTCTTTAGAACTAAAAGATTTAACAATATTCTCAAGTTACCTATCTTAAGAGCCCTGAACATAAGTTTCTTAAGGAGAGTTATTTAAGATACAAACTTGATATTTACGAGTAAAGTCTTTCATAATTGAAGTGAAACGTGGGTAAGTTAGTAAAGAGAAAATCTTGAATTCTCGGAATATCACAAAGAGTTCTCATTTTCTTGTTAAACGCGGGACTAGGAAATGAGGAAACTAATCAATCTGCTTACATCGGGTTTCTCTGGAAGTTAGAAATTATTTCCTTACTTTTTCTTAGTAGTGGTAGGTGGTGGACGGAAGTAATTGACAACCGTGCTTTCGAACTAGTGTTCTTCGAACAAGCGTGCTTCGAACTAGGAGTCGATCTATATTAATTAGGAGCTTTTTCTCTTTTATAATTATTCTTTGTATTATATTTCAACATAAAATAAAATATACAGGGTGAAAGGGGGTGTTCAGTATCGAGTACTGAACAACTAATGTTCTACGACTATTTAATTTACGCAAAAAGAAATTCGACTCCCCATACATTTTATACTGATTCACTCTATCAGCTGATCGATTTGTATGGGGACTTAATTTTTTTGCGTAAATTTAAAAGTCTGAGAACAAAAGTTGTTCACTAGAACTGAACTTAACCTAAACTAAAAATACGGGAACAAAACTAAAGATTAAAAAGTTGGTTTAAATCCCCTACGTCCAGCTGTGGACCCAAGAGACTGGCTGTATAGCCCCGTTAGATTATCTTATCTTATAATTAAACACACTTTTAATTTATGTACTTACCTTTATATATTTCACGAAACTTACAAACACATATAACCTCACGCTATGTATTTATCCTTAGATAGGCTGAGCTTATAAATTAAATCGAATGTTGCGTTTGTTATTTAAGAAAAATCTTAAATAAATTATAAAAAGGGGTAGGTACACCTAGCATTAGAAATGCATAATAAATAAAATAAGAAAAATCTTAGTCACTTAATTTCGCTTGTGACCGTTGCTAATCTCCTTTTTTTTCTCTAAGCTATTTTATTCCCGTACATTAGCTTCTAGTTTTCACACTTAAAGATCCCTATAGAAGAGATTTATTGGCAGTAGGGTCATGCAGGTACGTACACTTTCAGAAGAAATAAAAATAAAACACATTTTAAGTGTAGTATACGGTAAAGACGTAATAAATAACGGACGTTAAATTGACTGTGAAGAGCTTATGGCCCTGAAACTCGAAACAAAACTAAGAGGGAAATTCGAAGTTACTCTCTTAACGTTGGTGAGAATAAATATCGCTGCAAACTTTATTATGTTTTCACTCACTGAGTTCAAATTTTCGTTTTAAGAGTTTCAGGACACAGAGAAATAGGTTCCAATCGTTAAGGCTGCAAAACCCTTCTACTTCATATCATAATCATATATTTTTTAATAAACCAAGCTTACAAGTTAAATATTATAATAACAAAAAAAATTGAAAATTGAACCAAAGTATTCGTTTACCACATATTAATTAACATTTCACACCAAACCATAACCTCCACGCTAGGCGTTGCCTGTGTCGGACATTACGTAGATACACACATTGACCACTTTACAAGCTATGTGTCAATCTAATATTCAGATTCCAGAATTACAATTCAAAATTAAAATTTAAGTTAAAGAGATTAGATATGATTATTATAGATTTATAAAATATGTTAATATAATATATACATTTATACATCTAGGTATATTTATTTAATATATAATATATTTATAATATTAAAGCTAGTTATGTACATATACATTTGAATATAGATGCATGCACATTGTATTACATTATTAAATTACTTAATAAATATTTATCTGTTTCATCAACTGCATATACGGTATTAACTGCATTATATAATATTACGTATAGTAGAGGGCGATAGGCTCGCCACCTATCACGTTTGTTCACCAAATCTTACGCTGAAAAGTGGGAACTACGAGACCTATAATGAAGGTGGTTCCTCTGTCTACCTCCTCGGGGATTATGGACGTGAGTGTTGTTATTGCTATGTATAGATAGTATTAATAATATATAGGTTTTGTTTTGATTATTGTGGTATGAATCCTAGGGTGAAACCACCCTTTTACCTATATATTTCTTCCGCAAATTTGCAATGCATTCATTGCTATGCTTCAAAACTCAAAACTACATGTTTGAAAGTCATGAAATACGTTACTGGAGGCTATATTTTTTCATTCTAAACACATCAAGTAGGTATGTGCACTGTTGGGTGGTTTTCTACTCCAAAACTGGTAATAAATTTATGTTATGCGGCGCCAGAGACTATTGGATACAGTTTTTCGTGATATACTGGTGTTCTGGTATCATCTTAATGGCCAAAAATGAAATACTAGGCTGATATGATGCATGAGAAACTTGCATAGTAAGAATTGAAAAGGGCCATCCATTTGAAGTGCAATAAAGGGAAATTATGTATTTTTGGGTTTTTTATAATGCTATAAATAATATATATGAAACAGATCTTTCATTAATAATATTTATAAATCAATGAGCTTGAATTTTTCATTAGGTTGTTTCACCAAATCATTATTCCATGTAACACTGAAATTCTTATCTACTTATAACAAAGACAAATTTTGTATTCCCTAGTCACTTAAATTTTCATTAATGAAGCCAGAGATCGTATGATAATGATACTCGAAATAATGATCATTGTTACTGTTATTCTCTATTTCCATAGAAATAAGCGAAACGATACAAATCGAGGGGAAATGTATAAATATTTATTGTACAGGTGGTATAAACCGCTGGAGGATATTGGAGGATAAATTGATTGTTCGGGGTCGGTTTTCCATTTAGATATGGAAATTTCAGGGATTGTGTACCAAAATCTTCGATTTTACCTTTTTTTCCAACAAATCACGCTAAGAGCACTCCGCCAATGCTCTTGTTTCTGACGCTTTGTAAATAGAAAATCTAAATCGTTGTTCGAGACGAGTTCTCTGATTAAAAAACTTGGTTCTATAAAAGTGTATTGTACTCGTATAGCTTTAATAACGTTTTCAAATATCACTTTGTGAATTATGATTAGAAAAGGACTGAAAATAGAAACGAATAGTTTTTTCTTCTTCAATAAATTATCTGCTGTAAATTGAGTTACAAAAATTATTTATAAATCTGACAAAACGACAACTTTCTTTACTATTTCAAAGTTATTAAATTAAACTCAAAAACTCACGCGATTAACTCAAAATGTTTACCGGGTAATTGGCAGATTAAAGGCGGCAAAAAAACTTCTTTCACAGCGGTAAATTATCGGTTCTAGTGAAAAAACTCCAAAAACCGCGCTCACAGAGCCGCCGCGTCTGCCGGGATAAATCTAGCGGGGCGATATTTTCATTTTCCGGTATTGTAACAACATATCCCTGTGTTAGTAATAAAACATCCACGAACCAAAGGCGTATTCTTCGACCCTTTCACCCGTTTTATTATTAGATTCAGTCTGAATGTAACGGATAAACTTCGACAAACGATTGACTCCTATGACAAAGGGGTCGGCCATCCGAAATTAATTCAATAAGAAAGGTCAAAATGTATTATTTTATTTCGATAGATTCTTCAACAGAAACTGACAGGTTGTCCTTTGATTTTTGTCAATGATGTGGAAGGTTGGAATGATTGTCCTGTGAATTATGAAGTTATATGGAGTGAATTGATCGGTTTTCTCGATCGTATTGGTATTGCAAAGAATTGGGAGCCATCAAATGATTTTTTTATTGTATAAAGAGAGCAGACGATCGGGTCACCTGATGGGAAGTGGTCACCGTCGCCTATAGATATCTCACCTCACGATCAAGTTATTAAAGGGTTTCCGGTGTGCTGCTTCTTGTTGTTGAAGACTTATAGGTGGTAACTCCCCAGGCTGACTCTGCACATACCTAGTCATACATGACTAGGAACAACCTTTGCGCTGCCTCTTGAGCCTGATTTTTTATAAATAACTTAGAATTCGAACATTAAACAAGAATTATGAAGTAATAAAATAAAATTAAAAGGAATGTACTCTTAGTATTCAAAAGTTATTTGCCAATTAGACGACGCAAGAAGTTTGTACGTACGTTCGTCTCCTTAGAGTGTCGAAATAAGAGTTAAACTAAACTTGTTTACCTTTCCGCAGAGCTGTTTATATGAAACTTTGCAAATACCCCACCACAGAGAGGTAAAACTTGGCTAAAAGTGCCATACAGAAACTTCGGTACCATGTTCGGTCTTATTATAAAGTGTAATAAAACACCTGTAGGTTTGATTAAATGCATGTATGAGTACAATAATGTAGCATGATGGATGAATCGCATTTCTCATATCACTTTGAAACAATAAGAAAATCTGTGACGTAATTATTAAGAAGAAAGTAATGACGCCATGATCCACTATATCGGCTAAAAATCTTATTGTAAATTAGTTAGTTACCCATGAAGCTACGAACGCCAGACTAATTTTGCTTTCATCCATGGTTACACCCTATTTTGCGCATTAGTGGTACTTAAAAAGTGTATTATAAATTTACTACAATAAATATAGATATTATTTTCATCGAAGTATGTACTTATTTGTTACAACATTAATTATCTTCAAGAAGTGATATTACTCCACGTATTATACATTTAATCCTGTCTGCCGCACCGAATCCCGCCTGGCAGTTTCTGAATATCTTACAGCTTCGCTATTGTCTTCCCTGAATTCCGTACAAACTGATGGATTGGGAGCGAAACTTTCCCCTCATATTTGTTTCTTTTCAATCAATTTCGAACGGCTCAACGTGAACAGACAACATATGTCTATTTATGGGGCTCTATTCTGTTTTGGAAGGATAAAAACAGTAAAGGTGGTATAGTTGTAGAGGTGAGGATACGATTTTTGAGTTATTTGTGCAGCTGTGAAGGCGGATGAGAACTGAATTGAAATAAATTTACTGCTGAATACTAATTACTTCATACGCCGAGCACTTTCCTCCGCCGGAGCGCCAGCTGTTCTTGAACCGAGCGGACTGACGCGCGACGATGGCAAGAGGCCCGACGGAATGACCCTCGTACCTTGGAAGATGGGACGGCCTTTGGTGTGGGACGCCACCTGCGTCGACACCCTTGCCCCGTCTCACCTTCCAGCCACTTCTTATAGAGCCGGCTCTGCGGCCGCTGCTGCAGAAATCCTCAAACGGCGCAAATATACCAATCTGGGTGAAACATACATATTTGAGCCGTTTGGGGTTGAAACATTGGAAGCCTGGGGCCCGGGAGCGCACCGTGTCTTCAAGGACCTCGCAAAGCGCCTGGTCGACGCGTCAAAAGACCTAAGATCTGGCTCCTATTTGGCCCAGCGGATTAGCTTAGCTATCCAACGGGGCAACGCAGCCAGTCTCTTGGGTACACTGCCGGATGTGGGGGATTTAACCCAAATTTTTTATCTTTAGCTTTCTTAGCCTTAGTTTAGTTTTAGCTTTAGTATTATTTTAGTGAATACTAATAATAGTGAAACATTAGTGTGGTCGAAACTGCATGTTCAATATATCATTTATTCGTATTTACGTCAACTATTTTATAATTTATTTAAGCATGCCGGTTGCATTGCATAATTTGAATGAAAGAATGAATTATTTATTATTCGCCAGAAATATGGCATATTGGATGACAAATCTTAAATATTGGGTATCACATATTTCGCCAGATTTGGCATGCAAATAGAGCAAAAGTTAACTTCATTAAATTCAAGTAAGTATTTGTAATACAATCATTACATAACACATAAATTACCTATATAATTTAGCATACATTTAATGTCACATAGAATATATTAAAAATTATAATGCATGACAGTTCAATCAAATGTCAACAGCAAAATATTCAAAGTTTAGGGTGTTTACACTGCATAAATTCTTTTACATTGCATGATAAATTCTTTTACATTGGAAGGTAGTATGGTTCTGTGCAACCACCCTTTTACTGTTTGCTTTGCTGTGTTTCGGTTTGAAGGGTAAGAGAGCCAGCGTAATTCCCAGCACATGCGGCATACCATCTATGTCTTCTAGGCATAGCGCATTAAAAACCTTATATTAACATTATGGGCAACGATTATTACCATCAGGTGGCCCATTTGCTCGTCTGCTTTCCATAAACAATAAAAAAGTATAACCCAGTGATTTTATATGCCTTGCGTTACTATACATACATGATTATACATACTTATTCCCACAAGTGAGGTCTATGTTAGCTCAATAATTTAGTAGTTGCAGTCCAGACCGTATGTTACTATAAAGCAAGTATATAGTGCAGCAATCTATTTCTCCAAGTTTCCAGGAAAAGTTTCCTTCAATAATTTATCACACACCGACTTCTTTACAGTGCGAACCTAGTTAGTTTGTTGCATAGAGTACACAAAATTTTCAAACCTGAAGATTATTTCAGTACCAACTCTGAAACCTTGGATTATTTAAGATTTCCGCTAAATAAAAACCCCTTCTTTTAAAAAATGACGCGAAAGCAAGCTGCCTCTTACTTTATGGGCAATAGCTGTAACTTTCCAGGGGGCAACGCCTGCATCGAATCGGCAATAATTGCACTTTAAAAAATTATTAACTTAACGGAGTATAATACTTATAATTTGTAATTACTTGTAATTTGTTATTAATTCCTTAAGTGGACAATTACTATATGTTTACCCCTACTAAATTACCTGATGATGTCCACACCATATAGGTTTGGATGAGAAAAGTGGAAGACCGAATACAAAAAAAGAAAAGCAGTAAATGGTATGAGTATGAAAATACAAAAAATATACAAACACGTTTATTTCATACCAATTCATTTAAAAAAAACCTAAGTCAGTTCAATTTATTCCGGATTGGTCCGAAAAATTCGTGCCAAAAGTGACAAAGTTCTTAACTAGAACGTGAACATTAGACTGGCTGAGTTGATTTTACTTAGGATCCTTAGTTGCTGTTGGAGGTTTATTTGTTTTGCGGCTTTTAGTTGTTCCCGGTATTGCATTATTAGGGTGAAGGTAGTTATGGAATGATGTGATTTGTGTTACACTATAGGAAGGCCGTAACGTCTATATAGCCGTGTAGATAAGGATTTAGATATAATAGACGTTACGGTCTTCCTAGAGTGTAGATAAGGATGTAGATCTTTATCTACACGGCTATATAGACGTTACGGCTATACAATTATGTAATTTAGACAAAATACCTAAAAAATCAATTATCGATAGCAAAGAATAATAATAGTACTAGGTATCGCTAGTGCAAATACTAAAGGTATTTGTTGCACCTCTTTATAAATATATTTATTGTGTATTTGGGAATTTGAAAGAAAACAGAGTACTTATATCCGCAAAAGGGGGACGGGGACGATCAAAGGGATCATTGTTACCCACCGTGACTCGAAAGAAAATATAAATAGTGAAAGAGTACACACTTATACGATATTATTCAAAACGCCATGTCATTTTACCTGCTGCTAGCGTATTCTTATGTCGGATACTTCCGACATATTGAAAACAGATTAGTGCTTTTAGTGGGATTGTGTAAAATAATAACAAGAGTTCACTAAACTTTCGTTTTAAATAATCAAACATATGATGATAATTAATAATACATTTAAGTTGAATTTTGTTTTGTAATCTACCAGTTATCTTAACGTGCCTTAACGTACCTTAAGTTATATTTCAGATTAGATAGATAGAAACGTTTAAAAATACAGTACCTAATTGTAAGAAAGTACAAGAAAAACCATTATATGTAAATGTAAGGTTAACTCGGTCACATTGTTGTCTTAACCAAGCGAAATAAAACTAATTTTTTTATAGCATCTATCAACTTACATGGATATCCTGAAAAAAAATAGTTTTTCGATATCTCAACTAACATCAGAGATATTAATGGTTTTAAGTCAGTACTGGAGAGATGCTTGTATATATGAGACCTGCTTGTATGGCGCTAGGGAAAAGTGACGTCATATTTCTCTATTGGCGTTTCTATTTACCATCTAATTTTTGATTGCCTGTAACTATTTTATTTTTCAACGAATTTTAATTCTGTTTTCAAATTTATGTCTATTGCTAATTTTTTATAAAATTCATTTAATATTGTATACTTGGAAAATATTGTTTCTATAGAAACAGTCTATGATGGTACACCACCCTGAATGCTCAGAATAATTAGGTCAAGTGGCCTTACGTGTGTCACGGCATACAATGTCATATATAAGCTGTTTAAGAAAGCTGTTAACTAAAAAATGCACTCGCGATCGCGTGCTTCAAATCAAACAGCGCAGCTAAAGTGCTGTATTATAGATGAATTCGTTTAGAAAAATAATTACTTACGAGGGAGTTCTTACGTTTAAATATTCTGGAACAATTTAGTCGGCAGTCGAAATGCCAACGTGTCAGTAGCGTAGTTTGAAAATCAATCTTTTCCGTTTTAACAATGTAACAATCATTACCAACTCATTTATCATTAAAATTACAAATACGCTATCACGTCGGGGTCACCAGTTTAATTTCTACACGTGTTCAGTATGTGAATTAGTGCTCTAAGTTCTTGATTGATCAGAAGGATGATTAATAAAAGAGTCCAAATTAGTTTTACCTTATATTGTCTAGAAAATACACTATTACAATTTCGAATCTATTAAACTTAGCGGCTGCTTTACGGTACGGCGGTGGTTCGGGAACGACTGGCTGGCCGCGCGGGCGGGCCTCGCCAGCCACGTTATGCTGCGTCGACATAACGTGACTTGTGTCCCTATACGCTTACAATGACAACTTATTTCTAATTAAATGTGACTATGATTACTGTATAATAAAAAACCTGAAATCGTTATTCGAATTAATATGAAATCATTTACCAAAGGTTTTCTAAAAGGAAATAATGTATACTTTTAGGTTGATCTGACATCGCTACAAAACCGCAGCGATTACAGAATGAGCAAGAGTTTTGAGACACTCCACAGCCTTTAACAATACGCAACCCTGTAAAAAGAACCTTTCAGCTCGAACCAATTAGTAAAAGTAGGAGCCTACAATGCGTCGAGTGGATCAATAAATTATTAACCTAAAGGACTACAAAGGACACGATGAATGGAAATAAATGAAGACGGAGAGCTCGATTTTAATTTAGAGGAGTTTTAGGTTAGAATCTTTACTGTCAATTTGCTCTGCGAGTTATTTTAATTGATATAATTGTTCTGTGATTATGAGTAAAAGTATTTTTTAAAGAAATAACGTTAATAAACTTAAACTTTATCAAATGCCTGCACACATCATTCAGGTAATTTTGGCCATGTTAGGTATCACCCTAATGGACAAGGTCCGCAACACAGCGATCTGACGACGAACTAAAGTCCTAGACGTAGGAAAGCGGGTTGCGACGCTTAAATGGCGATGGGCGGGACACTTGGTGATGGCCGCTGGACCAGAGCCCTCACTGAGTGGTGGCCAAAAGAGGTTGAGGTTGGGGAAAAGAGGAGTAGGTCGTCCAGCAGCCAGATGGGCGGATGACATCACCAAAGTCGCATCGAAGACCTGGATGCGACTAGTACAGGATCGTATAGGGTGGCACAAAAGAGATGACAGCCCATGTCGTCCCTGCAGTGGGACGACATGGGCTGATGATGATGAAGGTAATTTTTACGTTTAATTTTATTTTTGTATGCGTGTTATATTAGAAAAGTTACAAAAGTTAAAGCTCTAATCTTGAAAGTTTTATTCACATTTCTATCGATTGTTGGGACTTTTATAATGTCGAGCTGTAGAATAAGTCTAGTAATAGAAAGCGTTTATCTTCATGTTATTTATAATGTGTTAAGCGGTTACGGTAAACATCATGATTTTCTATAGTTATTGGAAATATGCTTATAATTAAATTAAATTGGATAAAAAGGATGAGCAGGATGTGTCGCGATGGCTCAGCTAGTTAGAGCACTGCCAACGGAACGTCAAAGTCGCAGGTTCAAATCCTGATCAAAAGCTGCTTCAATTCGCGGAAATATTTTCAACCACTTTTTCTAATTTATTTAATTATGTCCAGCATTTCTAAATGCTTAATAAATAAGAATATGCTTTGTTCTCCACAGACAAGGACTCGCAATAAAGAAACAACAGTAAAGCATTTCAGTACCAAATTGCAATCCGCGGCGCTGAGCACTCACACAGTAACGCAAATATGAAAGGAGGTTATTACACAGACCGCAAATACGAAGAGAGACTATTATTAGTCCTCTAAAGTACGTGTAGGGAAGGCAATAGAAAACCACCCCATTTAAGCTGCCAAGAGAGTCGTTCTATGTGATTAATTCCTTAGAATAATCACGACCCTCAGCAATGAGGAACACGACTTAGAGGAAGAAGATTACGTACAGTCGGTTCCTTTGTTATCTGACGTATCAGAATCAAGGGTTGGTCCATCTAGTTCTACTATTAGTTCTACGATAGAACAAAACTGACAAAAAATATCCGGACAGTTCTACTGTTCAGTATGACATAATGGACACGCTCATTACAATCCTATGTGTTCTACTATAAATTTATAAGGAGTATAAATATGAAGTGAAAATTTATTATACTATTTACCAAAAAACCAGCAATTGACATTGTGACGGCCTAATATTCTGCCCTTTTATAAGCGACACGACACTAACACAAATGTAGGCATTAACCTAACCAAATTGCAATAAATAATACCCGGGCGAAGCCGGGCTGGGTCGCTAGTTACAGAATAGTCCGCTTGAACCTGAGTCATGAACAGTAGAACTAAGTGGATTTATTGTCCATTTTGTTCTACGGTAGAACGAATAGTCAAAGAAGTAGAACTGTCCTGATATTTTGTGTCCATTTTATTCTATCGTAGAACTAATAGTAGAACCAGATGGACTAACCCAGAACCAAAGGGCGTCAGACAACTCCGAGTACAGACTGTACTCTCTCTCTCTCTCTCTCTCGCTTATCAGCCGGCAGTTGCGTTTCTGAGCTTTCCTATGCACAAAATATACTTCTGCAATATACCTCTGACAAGGTTACACCTACATAAATTCAATTTCATGCATAACATTTCACAGTGGATAATATTCACGTACCTGCTTGAAAAGTATCTACATTATATGCAAGTGAACATTTCTCAAGTCCGGGTGAGAACGTAATATCTAGTAATTTTAAAATGGTGAAGTTACTTGTGGCACACTACATTAATAATACTTACCTAATGTACAGGCTGGAAAGTTTCGGCGGGGCACCCAGTGCAACTACCAGATCCGTTGAAGCTACGAGAAAATGGTCTTAGGAGACCTTCCCTAACTTTTGGAGCTATTTAAAACTGCATTCAGAGATTTTTGAAAAAAGGTACAGTCAGCGAGAAAAATGAATTTTTCACAAAAATAATAATTGATACCAATAGATTCTATTTCGTGTGAGGAACAAAAGACTATGGGGTCAACCGAGGTTCGAGTACTAGATATCTCAAAAATAGCAAAAAAATATTCTCATACATTAGGTATGAGTTAAGATTTAAAGGTTTATTTAAAGATTATTTATTTTAAGGTTTATTTAAAGGTACCTGGGTGCCACGCCGAAACTTTCCATCCTGTATAAAATAGATTGCTATTTCAGCTGCAAACATATTTGGGTTTTAACTTGTACAGCCTAAACTAATTTGTAATGTGTAAGAATCGCCCAGACAATGCCGTACTTGCCAGTCCGAATATGTGAGCACGCCTTATTGTATAGCTCGACCGGGAATATAACAGAATGCCGCAAGTACAGGAATTTTATTTGAACATTTTTTTCATAGCGATCTGCATAACGCAGATTATAAAACCCCTGGCACCTGCTTGACAACTCTATTTTAAACCTGGTTAGGGTTTAATTTTGCAATCTTTTTAAGTAAGTACAAAACGTATTTCTTGTTGGCCGAGATAGAGAGTTTATAATTAGGACAGGTATAAAGTAAGGAGATTTGCAAAGCACTAAAAATCTGGGGCCCGATTCTACTATACAACGTAATCTCAATATGTATAAAATAAATTGTAGCGACTTAACGCTTTTCGTATTTTCCGTCAAGCCAGCGATCTACCGGTCCACTTTATATTCGTTAGCGTGGTATTAGCAGAATACTATTTGTAGTTAAAGTTGGATGGATACGTAAACGTAATATCTATTTAATTTTTTTATTTTTTATTATTGATATTTTCTGACAATGCCCATTTACAGCAGCTATAAGTTGTAATTATGTTATTATTAATTATTTTTTCCTAATTACTATATTATTCGTCCATAGCATTATATTTTTTCCGAAATGAGTTGTAATGACCTATTCTTCGCTTAACAGTGCCTAGCTAAGCCAAGCAAAATTTCAATTTAACGCTTTTGTGTAATGCGCGTCATATTATGTTGACGTAACCGCATTGCTCTGTATGTTCCAAATGGTTTAAAATGTATATATATACAAATGTACCGGGGACAAATAAATGGAAGATCATCCGCCAGAAGGTGATGCCTAAAGGTGGTCACGACCCTCAGCATTGAGGATTACGACGCGAGGAGGAGGATATACAAATGTAAAGTAAAGAAAATACACTTTATTACACAACTATAAAATAACAAACATGAGATAGAAAAGGAAATAGTGAAATACAATTTAGGCGGCCTTATCGCTAAGAGCGATCTCGATGTAATTGCAAAAGAACAAAAGTATAATTGGGCTCTGTTATAGTCACACAATTCAACTCTACGCTTTGATACACCTAAGATTTCTCGTTAGTCGCAGCGAGCGCTGGCGAACGGACAATGCTAAAAATGTCAGCTTTCATAGAGCTTCACAAAGCTAGCCTGGAATAACTTTGTTAGCATTATTGTTGGAATGAATATTATTAAAATGTACCTCAACTACATCTCTCTCGTTATTTACAATGTATTTTTAGTACAATCTCTCTGAACTAGTTTACTTATAACTACAGCCTTTGCCTGATTTCTAATAAAATAAGGTAAGGTAAACAGATAAAGGCGTAAGTAACTTTGAAAGGGATGAACCAATCTCCCTTTACCTTTATCTACTTATTGTTGAAACAGTGTTACAATACTTATTATACTGTAATGAAAGTGTGGTCATCGGTGGTTATGGTGGTATAAATGACACAATTTTAGACACTTTCCATGTTATATTTAAAACAACAGTACCCCGAATGAATGTTTAAACTAACTTATATAGTAATGGAATTTGTACGTCTTTACGTGAGAATCAGTTTAAGATCTTATCGAGAGATAGATCTTATCTTATCTTATGATAACCGGGATAACCCCAGCGGCATTTCGACTCTTGAGGATCTTTTGTGCCTACCCCATTTTACACACTGGTCATCAGTGAGCAGGTTTCCTCACGATGTTTTCCTTCACCGTTAGAGCAGTCGGTAAATGTACGTAACTTTTCGAAAAATACGAAAAACTCATTGGTACACGGTACTGCTCGGTTTCGAACACGGACCTTCCGCATGTGATTTATATTGCCACTACACCGCCATAACATATCTGCATGCCCAAAGGTCAGCTGGCAGAGAATGCCGCAAGGCATTAAGCTCACCTGTACAGAAAAGTGAAAAAGAATACATAAATTTAAAAAAAAGTGAGTCCGGTGTCCTAGCCACTGTGCCACCGACGCTCTCTCGAATAGATAGTTCAGAATGTAATCCATTTATCTATATACCGATAGCAACCGTACTTTGTATCATCACGTAAGAACTACACTACATACTTCTCTTATTTGGGGAAATTTGAATCTCAGCTGCAGGTGTTCCAAAGACCGTAGTTAAAATCATAAATGGACAAATAACACACATATCTACGTCATGCGAGGTAGGCATAGATATTGAGCGCCACACAAATATCTGTTGAAACAAGACTCTTTCGCTTAGTAACAACGGATATTAAAAATAAGGCTATGAGAATATGAAAAAAAGAATATAAGTACATGCAATAAAATAGAATAGTAGAATTTTAAAAGTTTTAATTATTAAACGACCTTTGTAAAAAAAGGCGGAAGTCAGGGATACAATTTATGACATGCAATTAGTATAAAATATGACATGAGAAGGGTTTTACAGATAATGGTAGCCTTAAAACCATAGAAAAAGTTAATAATTTGAAATGAATTCGTATAGAAAATTCAGAAAGCAGAAAACTATTTAAATGTAAAATAATAAGTTATTATCACAACTGCTTTAAACGACTATGTACTGATATAGATAGATACATAGATAGATATACAGGGTGTAACATTAAGAACGGTCAGTATGGGAAAGTCTGAAACTATAAGACATACGAAGATCTGTTCTTAGGAACCATGTCATCAATTTTAGTAACAAGAAACACTGTATTCATACATTTTAAAATAAACCTGTACTCAGCCTGGGAATCGAACCCGGTTGTTTTGAAAAAAATATCCAACACTATTTCTATTTAGATATCGATTGTGTAGGTCTTAAGGAATAAATGTTAGTATGAAACGTGATGTTTAAAATTAATAAAACGCATTGTTTCCATATCTTTTAATTTATTTTAGTAGGTGTTCGAAATTTGTAAAATACAACATTCAACTCGTTTAGGTAACGATATTACTATTGAATTTTGTATCTTCAGGTGGTGAATTTGCGTTAAAATTGTCTCTATGGCTGCTGGTCTCTAGGTCTTCAATTGTGTCGTAGCTTGTTTTGTGCACTTCATCCTTAACGTAATCGATATCTAAATAGAAATAGTGTTGGATTTTTTTTCAAAACGACCGGGTTCGATTCCCAGGCTGAGTACAGTTTTTTTTAAAATGTATGAATACAGTTTTTCTTGTTACTAAAATTGATGACATGGTTCCTAAGAACAGATCTTCGTATGTCTTATAGTTTCAGACTTTCCCATACTGACCGTTCTTAATGTTACAGCCTGTATAGTCACTTTTATTGAGGTACTGTTGCCAGCACTTCGTTCGCGTTCCATAGTAATTTACATTTATACCCAGCAGTGGGCAGAGAAAGAAGAAGATATAAATAATAAGCTTTATGAAGTAAACTGGATGGAGTTATAGGTTATACTTACCGGTTGAAGTTTTCACTATTGGAACTTAATTGTACTTTTTTAAGGGTTAGGTAAAAACATGTTTATGCTAAGACCCACGAGACATAATAAAGAAATAACTTAGTTCAATAACAAAAATAATCAAATTCAAATACTAGTGACCATGCGGTTTCCATGTAATTACAATCATAATAACGCAGGTAAGGTGAAAAAGACCGCAAGCTTTCGTGGTCGCGTTTGTCGTGTTCAAATTAAAATTGCTTATGTGGAAATCCTGTTACTATGTGAGCCAAGATTTGGGTTTAATGCGGACAAAGTTACTTACACGGTATTAACATATACTTGTACTTAGGTGGGTACAGCAAATGTTCACGGCCTTTGTTTTAGTGTTCACAATATTTATTTGGCCCGAGAATTGAGTTGATTTCCGAAAAATATAGAATTAGGCAGTTCAGTGTCGTAACTTGAAAAAAAATCCTTCCATTTCCCTATTCATCTTATGACTCTTTCTATGAACTTCGGGGACTTCCCTCATATATAATTCTATTCTATGAATATGTAATAGGTATGTGTATTTTCGCACTTGTAACAATATGTTAAACTGTATCTCACCCAAGTAAGGATTTATAGATAAAAGTAAGTTTTTATTAAAAATGTATACAACATATTTTTTCTAGTCACCTTCCTCACCGATGATGCCCGCGGATCGTTCTATTCAAAACATAACAAAGAAATATCGAAACTTTTGTTTATTTACGAGTTAATTGCAGTGTTTCGCAACTCCTTACAGCACTAGCAAGTCACCTTTCGCTTCACCTACAAAAGTCTTCACTGCACCAAAAGCTTGGCTCCTCTTAGATTTATCTCGGCAGTTTGTTTTTCCCTGTATACGAAGTAATTTCTGGAGTGCACGGAGAAATTAATTTTACATCGGTCTCCGGAACTGCCGCCGGGAACGAGAACGACGCGAGTAATTATAAGACTTATCGGATCTGTTCGTTTTATGTGGTCAACGTCATTGACAGCTTACATGGTATTACACTGTATCTATTTAGTTTAAAAAAAAATATGAATCGCCCGTACTACAGTCGTCTCTTTTGTGTTATTTTTTTTAATCGCCGATTTTAGTAGAGTCGGTTTCTATTTAGGAAGACGCCAATAATTAATAATGTTGTTTGGTTCAACAAATATTTTTGTAATTTGTATTTTTGTATAAGTATCTATTATGAACACCGATGGCGTATTTTTTTGTGGTTGGACTCGATCCTCATTGACCACAGTCTCACTTGATCATAAATGACGATGAGGTTGAGGATGAGCACGCGGACCCAGTTAATGCCTTAATTCACTAAAGTGGCTAAAACGCTGAATCCGTGAGGTTCGAAATATACTGTACCGAATCTTATGTACATTTACTATCTGATTACCTAATGGTAACAAACAAAATACTACATTAAAATATGATAAAGGTTATTAATGGACGAAACTCTCTACTATATTTTCGAATATACTTATTTAATTAAACGTACCTCCTAATTTATGTTTCAACGTAGAGTTAATACCAAATAGCTACAGTACATTCAACGAAACGCGTTTGTCGAACGAGTGCGTAAACGTGAATTTAGCGCGAGTTATCTGAGGAAACATGTTGTATGCTGCTCTCCCCAGAAAATAAATCATACGTAATACTGCATTGAGGGTGGGAACTGACGCCTCTACTCAATAATCCCAGCACTAGTGATGAGCGAACTTCCATTGTTGGTCTTACATTTCTGACCAATTCCAAATATAAATAACAGAAAATAAACTTTCGTGTACCTACTATAGAGAGTTCTGGTGCGATGCACTCATACACGCTAGTATTTACATGACTGTCTTCACTCACACGAGCTGGAGATTCGTTATCGTTCCAGCCCAAGCGATCGATCGTAGTGCTGTGTGCTTTCTTTTCAAACTTCTGATCAAGGGAACAATTTGAAGGAATTGGTATCTATGATACAATATATTCCTAAAAGTGTAGCTCGATGTAGGTACCTTCTATGCTTCTTAGGATAGAGACAAGAGAGGACTCAAAAAGAAATAAAATAAGGTGATTACTCAGAAATTCAATGACAATGTTTAATTTGTTATTCTATTTATCAGTTCACCAAATCTTACGGCGAAAAGAGGGAATTACTTATAATGATGGGGTTCCTCTGTCTATCCCCTCGGGGATTATGGACGTGAGAGTTTATGCTATGCCATTTATCAATCAACTTGCTGCACAGTCCACCAAAAGCGGGCTAAAGGGAATAATGTGATTTCAAAATCTTCGAGCTGTCCTTAAAAATGAATCCAAGACCACAGAGTAATGTAGTCTTCGGTCTTGGATTGTCAATCACTCCCGGCTCTCTATGAGGAGCACCTTGAGCTCAGATTTCATTACCCGAAATGTAGATAGAAGGGTTACAGCCGTGTACTACGCATCGAAATCATTTTGCGTAATGTTTGTGATTTTTCACATATAGCTATTTCTTCTTAAGATCTCTACGGAAAGAAAGGCAAGGGTCTTTCTGTGGTTGGCAAAAGATATGTAAATAATAATGATAAAGTAACAGAGATGTACTGTGCAGTAGGAAAGGCCTCATACGGATTTACTATAAAAGTAAACTTGAATAGTCTTCTATCTAATTTTTTCAAAGAGAATAAAATTCTATGTCATTTATTATTGATCTAATCTAACCTATTTGAAAATCGCGTACAAATATATACTTAAAATAATACAGCGAGAGCTTGCGAGGACCTGAGAGAAAATATTCAAACACTTATATTTATTTTTGATTTTAACGAAAGTAAAAGGCTAAAATGTTACTATTGCAAGTTGGAAACAATAAACGAGTTGATTAAATATTCCGCATACTGCAGTCGGTGGAATGCCTGAGAAGCGGAGGGAATTAAGCTTGCCTCAAACTGGATCGCATAAACAGAGCAGAAACAGTGCAAAGACTACAAAGAATCTTGTTATGCACGGTACTCCAAAAATAATTACAACCTTTCATTTACACATACATAACTTCACGCTATATCCCTTGCGGGGTAGGCAGAGAGAATGGAGCGCCACGAATCTCTGTCTTGGCATGTCTTTCTTGCTTCCTCCGCAGTAATTCGTCGTTTCACGCATGCTCGCCGTTGAGGTCGTCTGCTCTGTATATTAAAATCTATGAGCAATCTAATCTGATCTTTAAAGGTCAGTGTAGAACCTTTCGTACCTATAATATTAATTTAACTTTTAATTGACTAAGAACTATTTTCAGATGCTTTAGTTGGCGTACATATACTGCACATTGCAATCAAAGCTACAGAAATCTGCTTAAGTCTTCGGATGATGTTGGTCTAAGATGTTCAGATGTTAGGCACATTGGTGTAATACGAGTAGATCAATTGCATTAAGTAATGATCTCTAGTGTTTATTCTTGTAATTTAACGAGACTACATTATCTTGTAATTATTTTGATAAGTTTTGAAACAAACTATCTAATGTTTGAGATAGAATTCGGCCTTTCTTTGTAGTTCCACTACTTTTGACCCCCTTTTCTGTTAAGGCTTACTTACTATGATGCTATTAAGGTAAATTCATACGTCTAATTTAAAAGATTGAAGTTGCTGGATAATGATTCAATATTCTTTGCAATTGCAGCTGCTCAGTAATTTTCAATTTGTAAATTGATAGACATGTTCTTGGGTCAATATTAAAGAAAATTACTTAAAAGCATTTCAATAATTGACGGATCAATATTTCTGTTATAGATATCGTAGATTCTATGTATAAGAACGAATAATTTGCAATATTTTTTCATACTTTCTCTATCGCTGCATCCCTTTGTGCAAATTTAAGTCTGTATTATATCTAAGATAGATTCAATATCTTATCTTAATCTTACTATGTCATATAATTTAATAGTCTGATATGCTATGGAGATGTTCTTAGATACACATGATATTTCGCTTTGTTCCCGGTAGTAACAGTTCTGCTAACATAACAATTGAGATTTTTGATCCACTAGTTCTGTTCCCAAACTGTAAACAGAACAGACTAGGAATAAAGCGATATTTCCATAATCTAGATGACAGACTGTATTCAATCCACTGCTGCATAGAACTCTCCAATGCCTGCCATTTCACTCTCCTATAAAACTAACATTTACTCTGGTATATTTACGAAGAAAATCAACAGCTAAAATAATTTAGAGTACTGAAGTTATTTAATAATTATTTTAAAGTTCGTATTAAATCGTGAACACCGGCCACTTCCAAATAATATTAATGTTAAATTTAGATATTCTTGAATAAACACAACATTAGTATGCAGGTGATAGGGAGGGGGATATAGACATTAACGTTCAAAAAGGGGTCAATGCGTGAAGTTGTATCCTCTAATATCTTATTCTGGACGGCGAATTGTTGAAGTTCTGTTTGGGGAACAAAATACTGACTTTGAATATTGATGTCCACCCCACCTCATTAGGAAACCAATTTAAACTATGTTGGAAAGATTTGAAATCCAAAACTGGTTTGTTTAGTAGGAAGATCAGGGCAGTGATATATAAAACTAGTGAATCTAATGGATTTCCATTCCTATAGATACTTGAAAGTTATTTCAAACAATAAGGTAATCTTATAAGAAAGAAATGATGCAAAAAATAGAAAGGTCCATACGTAGATTTTTTGCCTCGCTTTTTTTTTCATTAATAAGTGTAAATTAGTAGATTAAGCAAACATGAAGACAAGTATGTTGTATTATATTTCTGAAAGTCAATACAAACAGCTTTTGGATGAAAGTTAAAACATGTCTTTTCTCCAAAAAATAATTGCGAAAAATTCGTCCAAACTCTCAAATCAATTCTCCAAAATACCTACTTCATTCTTGTACCAACAATAATATTTTAAAGGAAAATCTACTTCCTGCCAGAGTACATTTTACAAGAAACTTGGAATGGCGAGTGACTCTGTCAGTTGAATAATAAATGTGCAGGAAAGTCACTGTGTGCCTTTTATTTCTGTTACTTGACGGTGTGAGAGCTCTAAACATACCTCAGCGTTGCCGTTGGAAAACATTTCGATTAACATTTCTAGAATTCATGAAAATAGTCTTTTAAATTTTTACTTAGCATCTTCATTTTAGAGTTGAAGATTATTTTTAAGGGTAAGATACTGTGGCAATCAGATATAAAGTTAAAATTAATAGGTACAAAATAAAATTAAAAAGTGAAATCATTATTTATAGGTACTTCCTTTAATTTAATTGCTTTTAAGAACGATTTGTCTTTAAGGAAATTCTTACAATTACGTTCGCAGAAAAAAGGATATCAAGAGACCATTAAATTGTAGCCTTTATTATAAATGTTGTTACACAAAACCCTATCACATTTATAAATGAAAGGCAGTGGAATGGCTCCGAAGCCACAATAAACCCCCTCATTTGCTGAACGATCCCCCATAACAATGTTATATACATGAATTGAAGCACAAAGGCCGATGCTTGCTTTACGAGTACATTCTGACAATACCAATTTTAGAGCCTCGTCGAGTTACAGTAGTTACCGGTATTGTTCAGATTTTATGATGCTGACGCGATTCGAAATGTGAGAACGTTATGATCTGATCGGAATTCTGTTCGGTAATGTTCTGCAAACAATTTTCAAAAGATGCGACGTGACTTAATAAATGTTCAACAAATTCAAGCATAGTTATATTTTGTAATCGTTCTGTTAAACATAGTTTTGTACAATAAATGGGTGTTTGTTCAAAGGTCTATGTAAAAATCCATCATAGTATAAACCAGAAAGAGGCTTGAATCCATCAAACTGTGGAAACAGTACTTTATTCTTTAAAGAATAATATGAGTTCCATCGATCTTCTTGAGACGGTAAAGGTGATGCTTCATTTGTATAAGAATTTGTCGTGATTGATAATTGATCAATAAGTCCATTGTTATACAAAGCATTTGGGTACGGCCCATTACTGAAAGTAACCGTAGTTCCTACAGGGTATTCTGTTACAATTTCCGTGGACAATGGAGACGATGTATTATTTTGTAGGTCATCAATCAGCGTCATATTTCCATCAACTGAATCACTGGGGTCTTTTCTTAAAGTGAAATATTGCCATCTGTTGTCTGCGATAGCAGGAAGTGCTAAATGTTCATTGGGTGTAGTGGTGATTGTCAAGGAGTTTATCTTTTCATTGTTATAAAAAGGCTTTTCATAAGGACCAGTTGATCTAGTAGTAGTCTCCATTTGTTCCGTAGTATTATTAATTATAGTTGATTCTTCCATATCAATACCAATAGTTGTAGTGTTATTTTCATCTGTCATATTTTGTTTATGAGTTGTATTCTCGATTTGCACTTGTTTTATGGAATTTTTCTGATCCTGTGCATTTATTTCTGCAATTTCACCATTTCTTATTTCAATATCATCACTTTTCTCACTCGTATTATTTGATACAAGTTTAGCAGATGTGATGGTTTGAATACTGCCGCCATTCTCTTGATAATTTTCATCATTGACACCATTTTGAAAATTCACACTTTGCTGTTGATTAACTGATGGCAAAATTATTACAGGAGATACAAGATATGATGGATATTTCAATGCAAAGTCTTGTCCGATTTTGTATCCATGAAGATAACCAAGTAACATGAACAAATGTCGTCCTTTTCTTTCCTTGGATTTATTGCTGTCACCTTAAATAAATAACAATTTTTGTTTTTACAATTGTTTTTGTGTTTTTAGAAATTAGGTATGTCTCAAAGTTTGAAATTGAATTTAAAAAAGCCAAACAATTAAATTGAACTTACATAAAACAAAAATGTAGAAAATCACAGTTAGTATAAATAAACGTTCACTCAGTCGCAACATCGTATTCAAATGAGGCATTAGAAAATGTCACAGCGCTGTTTTCGTTATCATTGGAAAGTAAAATGTTACGTAATGCAGAATAAGCAAAGTACGAAAATACAATAAGTTTAAGTACATAAAATAACATTTTTGTGAAAGATGCGCCGCAGCCCTGCACAAGGCTCTGGTGTCCAAGTTACTGAGCAGAAATACCAAGATCCGGATCTACAAAACTGTCATCAGACCGATCTTGATGTATGGATGCGAGATTTGGACACTAACCTTGAAGGAAGAAAACAGACTCTTGGTGACCGAGAGGAGGATATTAAGGAAGATTCTGGGACCAGCCAAGAAGGAAGATGGAGGGTGGAGGATGAGAAAGAATAGGGAGATAGAAGAGATGGTGAACGAGCCGAACATTATAGGAGAGACGAAAGCGGCTCGACTCCGATGGCTCGGACACATCACTAGGATGGGGGAGGATCGGGCAGTTAAACGAGCGTATGTGGGACGCCCTAACGGACGACGTCCGGTCTTACGTCCCAGATACCGCTGGCGCGACGAAGTGGAGAAGGATCTGTGGGAGCTCCGGGCGCCTGACTGGCTCGAGACTGCGCAGGAGAGAGAGCGATGGCGCTCTTTGGTATCGGAGGCCAAGATCCACTTCGGGTCGCTGCGCCAGCGGAGTAGTAGTAGTAGTGAAAGATGAAACACTCTATATGGTAGGTTTGAAAAGGTATATGCAGATGATCTAGTTGGTGGCAAGTGGCACTTGTCACTTACCTTTACGTAACTTCATGTATTAAAAGTACCTAGATACATATATTGCTAATCTGCCAACCTTGAGAATTAGACCTGGCATAGATAAGTCTCTTTGTCTAGATGAAAATAAAAAATCTTCAGTAGATACCGAAAACTAAAATTTGATGTTGAGTTTACTTTCAAAACTTCACCGCTTTCTTTGATAACATATTCTCAACCTGTCTGCGAAATAAATCATAGTATTTCATCTGTTTCTGAAGTGAGAATCTCATTAAAATCCCCCTTTGCATATACTGAGCGAAGTGAAATCGAAAATAAATACAATCACAATGCGGGCTGTCCTGTCTTATTATCTGTATGTTCACATGTATAGATAAATCGTTCTTGCACAACTTACCTATCATTTGCATAAATATTACGTACAGTGATGTTACAGTCCTCTAGAGTGGTTATAAAATAACATTTTGGCTTGTTGCTTTGTTTAGAAATAATTCCTCGCAGGAAAATTCTATTCGGTTTTCTTATTTGGGTATAAGTTTCATAAGTATTTTGTTTACGATCTCTTAAAAAACTTGAGACTTTATTTAACATGAACAAGAATCAAAAGCTATGTTTATTGAAGTTTCGAACCGTCTCTATTTTCTTAATCTTATTAGAAATAAAAGAGCGCAAAGTGTAAAAGCAATGGTTGTACTGACGTATTTAAACTAAGTTTTTGAGTGAAGATGAAATCCGATCCACTGATTTAATGAACGTCGTATTTAGTCTAAAGATAAAATAAGTTAGGTATTCAAATAAATAAATATTGAAATAACAACAGAAGCTCAGACCGAAGACAGGTGAAAAGCATCCATTATAGCAATATTCTAAAGCGAACAGTGCTCCCCTCATTTCATCTTCACTCGAAATATCTTTGTAAAAAATTGAAGCTCCAGGGGAGACATGACAGCTTTAAGAACAAAGCATTGTTACTTGAATATTATTTTCTTCATTTTTACAAAATGTTTTTTGTCAATGTGTCCTAGCTCATTTCAATACAAATCAAATCAATCGTCTTTGAAATGATAATTTTTACGTGTTAAAAAGGTTTATTTATGACGTTATAATTCGTGGAAGTTCCATGTTTTTTTGGAAATAAGTACGAGTAATTAAAGTTAATGCTTACTTACACCGAGATTTGTATATACCTACCAGTACCAGTACCTACCAGTCTGTTGTGTCAACGTTTTCACGAAGTTTAATACTTGAAATGTTTGTTTCCTTCATAACTGTAATATAATTTTACCACTGGAACAAAGTTAGACATGTGACAGCATAACAAGATCTCTCCGTGATATTAGTAGGGTTCCAAGATATGCGTCAGCCGTCAACAGAACGTCGCTGGAGGCAGATCGCGCTACCAACGTCAGCATACGTCACTTTTCATTTGCGAAATTATTATGGGACTGTAGTTGTTTTAAATTATTTTCAAATAGAAGCTAAAATGATAAATCAAGTAGTCAGATAAAAAATCTGAAATAAAAGAAAATTGAATTTTTTCAAGTTCAAAATGAAATTAAAAACCGAGATTTTGTAAATATTATTTGACGACTGAGAGAGCGCTCAGGTGACCCCCGCGCCGAGTCGTACCTGGTGCAGCGCATCTCGCTGGCTAGTCAGCGTGGTAACGCTGCCAGCGTGATGGACACCTTCCCGCCGGGTGCGACTCGGGGCGGTTTATTAGATTAAGGATTTTGACATTCGTGTAATATGTTTGTATTATATTGACTATGCTTAATTTTGAAGAAAACTCCAAGTAGGTATATATGTCATAGACACATAGCGTAATGGCGCGTTTCACGAAGTGCGTAGGCATTACACGAAGCGCTAAAAAAGTTAGACAGATAGTGTAATAGTCGATTTCTACACTAACTGTCTAATCTTTTTAGCAACTTCCTTTAGCCACACTTAACATTGGAATAAACCAATTTATTCCAATGTTTTGTAAGAAAACTCAAACTCCCAGTCAAACACAACAATAGATGCAGCGACTGTAGATTCGGCTGTCCAATTTGAATCAAATATTCCTAGATACGTCGCAATTCCGACAACTAAGGCCGAACTTTGTACTGTCTTTGCGAACCGTGACAAGTCGCTACTATGAATTTTCGATGTTTACTTTAACGCCCATTTAGTTAGACTATCGCATTGTTATGGTCAGCACATATCATCAACATTTAATCAGCGATCAACAAAATATTATCATTCATCAGACTGTGTGGTCGTTCACATAATATTTCCTTGGTAGTAACATTTGGCAGACGAAATCTGCGTTACCCATCAGAAGTGTACTAAGCCCTTAGGTCATCCGCCGTGCGGACGAGTCGATGTCGATATACATTACTGGTTATCGTGTTCCTTCCCTGACGTTTTAACTTTGTAACGAGCAATGGATATTCATCCGCCGCGGACATTCACATCACGCAGCGCACGGCCTGTGTTGTGTACAATGGGCGCATTTGGTAGACACACCTATGGACTATGGGGCTACATGGGGCCCATAAATGTCTCGTTCACCTTAGTATAAAAATTGTATACATTGCACTTGCAATTCTATAATGTTCCAGTCAAGCGAAGGAGTTTATAACTCGTTAACCCGTAGTACATACCAACAGCAGGTACTAAACTAGAACATTCTAAATTACAGCTTACCGAGTTAGTCAACTAAGTTGCAGTTCATACCTACGCAGTGGCTTCGGCTTCGGTGCATTATACAATTGTACGTGTCGCTTCATTTCCGTGTCAGAGAAACTGACGTTATTCGTTATTATTAGACAGGCTACGTAGACGTAAGTAAAATTCGGTTGTAAATACAGGAAATATCTTCTAGTAGAGCATGTTCAAGGAGTCGGGGGAGGCCTATGTTCAAAATCGGAAACACGGAAGCGAAAATGACGAAGGTTTAGAACTCCTGATACATTTTGTATGTTATAATTAGAGATGCAACGGATATCCGGTGCATCTCTAGTTATAATAAATAGTGATTTGATAAAGTTAGAGCTACTTATGTCCTTGATGTAAGAAACCGGTAGAGTATTTTTATTTCCATCAATTAAAATTAAAGTCCAAATTCACGAA
The DNA here is from genome assembly GCA_947369225.1 of Hofmannophila pseudospretella. Classification (NCBI taxonomy): domain Eukaryota; kingdom Metazoa; phylum Arthropoda; class Insecta; order Lepidoptera; family Oecophoridae; genus Hofmannophila; species Hofmannophila pseudospretella. The sequence continues at coordinate 6,519,183 of OX376324.1, forward strand.
CGAATACCGCAGACTTGGCTATACATGAGATCTCACTACCTACTTTTTATGGCCATGCGGCCAACACGAGACTTGGCCTCTTTTTACAGAAATGTTTCTGATGGGATTTCAGATAATTTTGTAAAGAAAATAGATTCTCGGTCTTCTCGTGTGGTCAAGCCTACGTAGCGCTATCTACAGTGTTGGCAGTAATCGACTAAATTTTCATTCGATTGATTAGTCGACTAACTAATTCAATCATGATTGATCCGTTACTCATATTTATGACTAAATGGCAGTAATCATTAGTCATTACATTAGTGTTAATCATGGACACTTTTGACTAATGGATTATTCATTTAATATAGAGTGCGATATAGACGGACATATATCCACTTTCCCCCCTCCCCCACTTTTTGCCACTTTTCCCTCACATTCTCCACTCCCCTCCTCCACTCCCCCCACTTTTCTCCGCTTTCCTCCAGGTTTTTTTCACATACAGAAGATCCGCTCTATACAAACCCGGGGTGTACAAGCGATTTCAGATTGAAACAGACGAACTCAGTCGCGAGTTGTATTGCACGCGCTGGGGTGCGCTCGAGTTTTCGTTGTAGGCATTATTTTTGGACTTAAAATAAACGAAATACCTACATGGCCAGAAAAAATATTTACAAGGCTCTTTCTTTTAAAATGGGGATTGTAGCTCCCTAACGCTACGGTGGACGAGTGTAGGTGATTTAAGGATTTAAGGTAGCGGACGCCCGGACCGGTCCTTCTGTATCTTTGTATTTTGTTAAAACCTTAGATTTTTGATAATCAGTGAGTGAGTGAGTGAGTCAGTGAGTGAATCAGTGTTAAAATAGTCTAACTATGCATTTGATTTACTAAAAAACTAGAAGAGATATGAATATGAAACTTAGGGGTTTACTTTAGCTTGTGATCTTCTCCTGACGTCGAAAGTTTCAGCCTTCTAGTAATCTCTAATACAAAGTTATAGGTAGATTAAAACAGGCCGAAAAGCTTCCAGAAAAGGGTGGTAGTGTGCCTTTTTTCTGCTCGATTTAGCAGGGGCACTACCCCAGATTTGAAACTTAATATTTTTCACAAATTACCTAAAAAACATAGTACTCGTAACTTTAAACATAATATATACTCACTTAACTTTCCAACGAGATTTAAGTAAGAAAGCGATAAATAACCACTCAGCTTTCGAAGTCAAATTGATTAGTTTCCATGTTAAGGATATTGGAATTTACGTAGAGTACATCTATATTAAGATCAAGGAGTAAGTACTTACTTACCAAAATCGTTCTACCTGATAGTAAGTAATTATACCTAAGTGTTTCTCCTTCTGACGTCACTATTTTGAATACCCCGTATTCGTATTCAAAGTTAGTGAACACTCGCCTTTCGGCTGTGGGTATATGTTGTTTGGGATTTTGTTACACCCTGTCATTATCATCATCATCATCAGCCTATTAATGTCCCCACTGTTGGGTCACAGGCCTCCCCTTGCTCAAGGGGGGTATGGGCTATGATCCACCGAGCGGGCCCAGTGCTGATTGGTGGATTTCACACGCCTTCGGAAACTTTTAATTTCCTCACGATGTTTTCCTTCACCGTTAGAACAGTCGGTAAATGTACGTAAGTCTTGGAAAAAATCGGAAAATCTACATGGCATTGCATGGTTTCGAACCCGGACCTCCCTCATGGGAGTCCGGCGTCCTAGCCACTAGACCACCGACGCTCATTCACACGGTTACACCCTGTACGTACACTTAAACTGAATTTACACAAAATATAATATCTGGGCGTCATAAATAACACCAAATAGTTATTAAGGTCTCCTTAAAAATTATATTAAAGAGCGAGATCTAATATCTCGGTTTATGTATAATAGGAAATATTAAAATTTGTTGGTACTTACATAGAGCGCACTCGGTGCCCGGAGTTATGAGAAAATTAAGCAAACTCACTCATAAATCTTAATTCAACGGCTATTTTAAGCGTTACAATATGCCAGACAAAATGAGACAAGTTTAGGGTTCCGTCAAATAACCTAAATTTTAACCGATAACGATATCTTACAGTGTTATCATCTTTATTAAAAAAAATGTTTAAGTTATGTTTGATTTTTTAGTGTAACTTATACCTAGGGCCTCCAACAAATAAGGATTCATCCTTTTTTATTTTATATTTGGGTAACTTAAATAATTAGAAAAAGGGTTAAAAAAATAAAAATAAATATTAAAAAAAATAGTACCTACCAGGCTATTATAAAAAAAAAAAAAAAAAAAAAAAAAAAAAAAAATTAAAAAAAATATTAAAAAAAATATAAAAAATAAATATTTAAAATAAATATTTTCTAATTTATTTAACCATATTAATGTATTCACTTTTCTTCTCCTTCTTCTTCTTTCAGCGTGCAGTATCCGGCCAAGTGCGATTCGGACGCGCACCGAGGGTACCGTTCTCAAAAGAAATATTATTTATTTTGCAAGAATAAAAAATTCAATTTCTCAAACATTATCCATGTTTAGTCATTGTTTCATTTTTCTCGGAATACGAGTACATACAACACTTTATACCAGTAATCGCCTTGAAACAAACTAGTTTCTTTGTTTATGACTCCTCCTAAATTATGAGTAATGACCGTTAACCAAATTCGACAGAAATGTAACGATAATCCTTAAAGTTTACCTTAATTAAATGAAATTATAATTTAAGTTATTTTAAAAATAAACAGATGGGTAAGTTAAGTACATGAAATGAATTACGAAATTAACTTTTACAAAATCAATATTTATTTAAAGTTAAAGTGTTTTTGTAAATAATCTTCAGTTTATACTGTAATTATTTGATGAATATCTTTGACAAACGCTCTTAACACTATTGAATTTTTAAAATTCTACTAATTTGGATATAGGAAAAGGTAGGTACGCGTATGTAATAATACAGCAGAGCAGACCCGGAACAAACTAAAGAGTGGTATAAGACAGCGGCATGGAGACATCTCGTGAAGACCTCAGTGCCTCTGGGATACCATGGGCCTCCAACAACTGAGATTTCATTCTTTATTATTTTATATTTGAGTTACATAATTAGAAAAAGGGTGAAAAAAATCAAATCCTGCCCGCGGATATTTTTTTTCACCCTTTTTCTAATTTATTCAGGTAATAATAGTTATTCAGGCAACATCGTTAACCGATTACGACTATTGTAGGTATTATGACGTAACGGATCAGGATATTGGCATATCTCGCCGAAGGTCGGTCCCAAGAGAGGTTTCAGATATCGATATACTTCACGTAGGTAGTTTCACGGACCATCCCATAATAACCTTCCGTCCCTTATCGCTATTTGGCGGTCTATTAGGATTAAGAATTTATATAAAATTGGGTCCAAGTCGAGGTAAGGTAAAATAACATTTGTGTTCGTGAAACGAACGTCTCGCGAGGGACCTGAGGCAGTAGCGGGGGCCAAAATGTCAAAAATAGAAATAATATGACAGAGCTGTCATCTAAACGGACACGAAAAGTGTGCAACGTTTTCTCTCAAAACAATTGCACGTTTTTGTACCTACCAGGTTTTGCATTTCTCAAGAATTTATTACCATAAAATATCTACTTACTAGCATACAGTCCACTTTTATTCCGACTAACAACCAACGGCCACCATCGACACTGCTGCGATACACCAGCGACACACCAGCGACATCACTGCATATGGTCCTTCATCATCGTAGAAGAAACCTTGAGATCAAGCGGAGGACGCAAGAATTCAGTACTTCTGCAGTTTCAAGATTCATCGAAGAATCGATATCGGCGGCTGAGTTCTTTCTTTGTTCTACGCGCAAGACTACCTACCTACATTGGACGTGTAATCTTTTTGCAACTGTCTACGAGGTTTTCTACATATTGGGGATCATCGTGACTACATCGCAAGGTCTTCGGAAGCTTCAGCGATCATAATCCTGTGACGAAATCATCATATCACTTCGCATCATAGCATAACAATAGGTATTGTGAGTTTGTTCCAATTACCACTAAAATACCTAGTCCGTCTTATAACTTTCACTTCCATTGATTCACTTTTCCTTTGTTTACCCTTTTCATTGCTACAAAAAGCTATTCATTTTAATCATAATATAGTATTATATAAAATCATAAGTAATAATAACTCATCATCATCACAATTTCATATTTATCTTTAAATAATGTTACTATTTACATTGCAATTGCATTGCATATCTTTTAACTGTTCTTAAAATAGAATCTGTGTTTATAAGTTGTGGAGTATAAAATAGGTACATAATTTTTATATTCTACCTGTAGTTTCTAACGCCTGATCACTTTTGATTAGCAATCATTCTTTAGATTCGTAGGCCTAATGAAAGTAGTAGAATATAATTTTACTGTTGCTAACATTGATCTTGTAGGCGTTTCTTTTAGTACTATTTTGTCTGTATCTGCCATTTTTAATTACTAAAATGCATGCTTCTGATGCAGCAAAACTTGAATCGTTATAAAGAAAGCGTGACAGTATAAAGATCACACAATTTGAGAACTATATAACTATTATAACTAGTTGTGAGAAGTTGCGTAAATTACAACTGATTGAAATCGAAACGCGTAATAAAGGAATTTGATACTTTACAGACCATTATTGAGTTGTTGGCGGAGGACCCTGAACCTCAATACTCCGAGAAAGAAGAATACGAGAATAAATACTACGCGATCATCTCTCGAGCAACAGAGATATTAGAAAATTATCGTGACCCTCCTCCGGTAGTTGCCGAGGTAAGCCTTAATGTTACTCCTCCTGTGGCACCACAACAGCATAACTTTATCAAACTTCATAAAATAGAAGTATAAAAGTTTTCTGGTAGCTATCATAATTGGCTTGAGTTCAAAGAATCTTTTAAGTCATTAGTTCATAATCGATACTATATGGATAATATTAATAAGCTGCACTTTCTTCGTGCTTCTTATAGAGATAGTGCCTTATTAGTCATCGATAATTTCGACTTCAAAGTCGAGAATTATAAAGAAGCATGGAACTTATTGTGCGATAGGTACGATAACAAGCGTTTGCTAGTAAATGATCGTGTTCAAGCTCTCTTCAATGTAGATCACGTTTACAAAGAATCCAGCAAGGGTGTACGCAATCTTGTAGATGTCACAAATAAAAATCTTAAAGCATTACGGACTCTAGATCAGCCGACATCACAATGGGATACGTTAGTTTATTCATATGATGACTAGCAAACGTGTCAAACGTATGGGTGATCGGTCGGGAGTTAAAAAGAGAACATTGCATAAATCTCTATTTAAATTTCGAACGTGTTTTTCTTAACTTAAGACCAAAGACTGTTTAAATTATTCCAAATTGAGACGATTGCGTTCCGTTCAACGTTCAACCGTGAAAACGCTGTCGAGTCCCAATCTCACTTTCACATTACTCCACCTTTTGTACCGTCCATTTACATAAAGAGCCGCACTCGGTCCTTGGGGTCTCTTTTCCGGGTTTTCCATTTTGTGCCTCAATGCGACGGTGTGGGCATGCCCTAACTATGAATCTGATGGCAAAGCGGCCAACGAGTTTTATTTTGATAGAGTCACAAAAGTGGCTTCTCATTCTGATCGTATCGTAGGTTTTGGCGCTGTTTCTCTATTTTCACACATAAAAGTCTACGATAAGATAATCTGAAATTGCTTCCCTGAAACACTAACTTGTACATAATAACTTTAAACAAAAATCCTGAAAAAATAAATTAAAAAAATAATCAGAATATTTTTGTTTGTTATTTTGTTATGAAATCCGATTCAAGTGTAAGAATGGCAGAGACAACGTGATCGGAAACATTTGAGCTCACACTCTGGTCATCTTCTTCTAAGTCGTTGCCGCCGGTCGTATTCATTCTAAGGAATTAATCACTTAGAACGTCTCTAGTGACAGATTTAATGGGGTGGTTTGCCATTGCCTTCCCCATTTCACACACTGGTTATCCCAGTCTGCAGGTTTCTAGGTACTCGACCTAGGTCGAGGGTTGAAAATAGTAGGTAAATTAAATACGTAAATTTTACAGTGTCGTCCTTTGGTAAAATTCTCTGTAGTAATCTTCCCTATTGCTCGATTGAACTGTGTTCGCACCTCTTTTTTGCTGGCTTGTCCCATAAAGTAGGAAAAGCGGCCGCAGCGAACGATCAGCGAAAGTAATCTTCGCAAGCATTCTACCTCCGGGCGGGAAACAATTTTCATTTGCGTATTTTTCTCCAAAGCCTCGTGTACTTGAATCGTTATTCAAGTTCATATTATAGCACAGGTGATGTATTTTGTTTTTAACCCCCGACCAAAAGGTTATAAGTGTAATAATATTGACGCGTGTGTCCGTTTGTCTGTAGCATCATAATTCGACCAACTGATGATCCGTTTGGACGCTGATTTATTACAGAATTTAGTCGAAAGTGTTCTTAGCCATGTCTGATAAAAATTGGACTAGTGGTTTCCAAGATTTTGGAATATCTTTGATGTCAGAAGGGGTCTCTGGAACGGTAACATCTAGTAGATAGACTGAGCTCAAATATATAGGTTGATGGTGCGTTTCTCACATCAAGAATCTTAAAGATCAAAAAACTAACCGAATTTTAAAATGGAAGGTCCTATATTTAACCTGTATATTAGGTATTTTGTATTATCGAGATTTCGCCAAAAACTATTATATGGATATTGATGACTCAGATTAAGTATGTTATCTTCATATCACTGACAAGGTTTTAGTACTAATATTAAGTACTACCTAGTAGTACCTTTAGACCTTTTTTTTAAATTGATATTTCATAAAAGGGAGGTTCTCTATTTAACCCGTATGTAGATATATAATATGGTTCGTCATTTGGAGAAGTTGGTTAATGTTTTACAAAGAGTTATTATTATACTAATAGAAATGCGAGAATAAAGCCCGCTTATATACGAATGAAATATCTTTAATAGTGTCTTTATTCTAATGTTAATAAGTACCCAAAACTGTAAGCCGCTGTCTAAACAATGTGATTGATTACTAGAAAGTTTATTATTTTCATCATGCAGTTCATAAATAAAGGAGAATAAATTGTCCCGACGGCATTGGGGGGTTGAGGTGAACACACTTATTTATTGGGTTGAACCAGGGTGGAACGGCTAGTTACGAGACAGTGTAAGGCCAAGACCGAAGTCAAATCATGAGATGGCGTAATACACAAAGACAATGCTATAGGGTTGGTATAGCGCTGTCTCTGTTTAGCATACCATTGCATGGTATCATTTCATCATTCAGAGCACGTAAGAGCTACACTGATGATAACAAAATAGGTCTAGGTCTTGGTCTTGGTAATCTTGGGTCGAGATAAGACTCTGGTTGAGCCTCAGATCATAACACAAGAAAATACATTTGAACAGAATGTACAGTTTGGGAAATTATATTTTTGTAGATTGTTTCATTTCATAGACGCTTTCAAAAGCTTCAAAGCTTCAAAGCTCATACTAACTGTTTGCCGTTACCGTTTTGTTTGGTCATGGGGCTAGATATTTATTCTCCTGTCTATCTGAAACACAAAGTTGACCTGTATTACTTAGAAGTATTAAAATCACATGCACACACACTTTACACCCCCCCCCACCCCACCCCACGCAAATACACCACTACCCCCTCTACATACAGACCCTGACATACAGACACACCCTGCCTCACCCCCTCGAACAAAGTTGTTTGTACAAAGTACTTTGCGAGGACCTTGCTGGTTTCTCACCATCGGAGGACGTCTCAGAAAAGGTAGTTCCCGACGTCGTACGGCTTTATTTCGTAGACTATTATGCATACAATTAAATAATGATTGACTTGTAGTTTCTAATATCGCTAGCTCTATCTTTTTTTAACAAGAATTTTATTCATGTACATTCCGAGGACTCGAAATACAACCGTGAATATGACACGCGGCGTACAAACCGAGGACAGTGTGTGAAGGACCTTGTCCACCTGCCCAATGGCGCCACTCCGAGGACGTTTTCGACAAAACTCATTTTCAACTGTTTTCCTTAATGAGAACCAGCAACTATCACCTAGTTATCCAACCACCACCAAAAAGTTCTCGGTTGGAAAAGGTCCTCGGATGTGCCTTGTGTATTCAGGTCCAGATCCTCGGATATTACTTAAAACAAACACACTATACATACTGACGATATCGTTATATTATTATCCTAGAGAGTAAGTAATCAATCTTTGGTTTATTTATGAATCCTAATATTATTTTTTCATGACAGGCAACTTTTGTACCGAGTAACAGTCTTGATAAATTCACAAACGTCAAAAGATAAATTATGCACATCACTAGCAATAGGGTGAACACAGGTGGGCTCGGGACTAAGAGATCGTGTTTTACGCTGCCCCCGGGTGTCTTGTGACGCATTGGTGGCCTGGGACCTTTCTGGGCTAAACTGCAGGCCAGGCGTGGTCGCAGCCCAACATTTTGGGTCATAGCCACGTTCATGTACTTACAGAATTTTGAAAATATCCAATTTCACCACCATTTTTTAACAAAGGTAATAAAGGTCTCCCAAAAATATAGATGATGGATTAGTTTAGAAACCTAGGGTGGGAGCGAGCGAAGCGAGTGCGACATTTTGACGCAGATCTGACACAGATAATGGATCAAGTTAGAATGCCGTGGAGAGAGCGAGCAAAGCGAGCTCGAAATTTCGGAGCAGTTCTGTCACATATGATGGATCATGTGAGAAGGCTATGGCGGGAGCGAGCATGGCGAGCTCAAAATTTTTACGCAGATCCGACATAGATGTCTAACGGCTAGGGCGAGAGCGAGCGAAACAAGTTTGAAATTTCAGTGCGAATCCGAGACAGATGATTTATAACCTAAACAAAATTAGAAGACTACGGTGGAAGCGAGCGAAGCGTGCTCAAAATTTTGGTGTAGATCAGACATATAATTATGATGGTTTGAGTTAGAAGCTTAGAAGGATACGACGGGAGCGAGCGAAGCGAGCTCGAAATTTCGGAGCAGCTCCGACACAAATGCTGGATTAGGTTAAAGGTATTTTTGGATTCCAAAACTTTGGGGCGGTCATGACCCCCGTGATTCCCTCCCCTGGGACCGCGCCTGCTGCAGGCCTATCGTATAGACCTGGTAGGCCAAGTTTATGATGTACTCTGTGCCTTTTCGTACTTTAGGAGGATGCAACTAGCGTATAGTTAACAAAGCCATGTAAAGTAGATTTAATATGCTGTATATTATTATGCTGTAATCTCAGATTAAAATAATAGTTAGGCCAATTTAGTAGAACGTGTATCGACGAACGTAACGAAAAGAGAAAAAACTGCAATGGCCGCCTGCAATGCTGGAGAAAAAGTTATCGAACTTTCTTAGGACTGGAGTGAATTCAACAGACGTAATATAAATCCTATACGTACATAGGTAACTAGATATTGATCGAACCTGTTTCGGCCTTTTAAAATATTATAACCAAAATTCAGCTGTAAGCAAAAAAGTACTTATATCATTTATTATGGTATACCAATAAAACATACTATGAACTTTTTTTTGATACGCTTCTAATATTTCTTCTTTTCATGTAAAAAACAATACCAGCAACGGCGGCCATTCCAGGTTTTTTTTTTCGTTTGTGTTTGCTTGCGCAGTGTTCAGGTGTTGACTTAAAAATATTGCAACGGTTTTTAGTGAATGAACACCGCTAGTCCATTGTTCCATATTTGTTGAATCTAGCTAGACTCTACATGAAAGGTGAATTAACTTCTCTCTGTATTGAATTGAAAGATAAGGGGGTATGCTATGGTGTGGTAGTTGAGGAAACCATAATGAAATTAAGTAAATGATTATGGAACAGCACTAAAAAATATTCATTATTCCGTTCAGTTACTAAATCTACAAAATGTGACGTCCACGCAGTCGTTGCTAATACACGTTACAGCTATTTCATATTAAACATTATAATGATATGTAAAAATATTCAGTTTTTTTCGCGTGGATCTATTGCGGAAAATCATAGTCTGGTTTCCCCTATGTTAAAAGCGAAATTAAGATACTCGTAACAACATACAAGTTGTTAATGAACAAGAGTAAAACCATATAATTAATTGTAATTTGAATAATAAATATTTTTGATATATTTTTTGTATATTATAAATATCTATTTTTTAAAAGTAAGAAGTAAGTAGTAGTCATATAAAATACCTAACTGTTTTTGGTGTCATACTTAATGTACGTGCTTACATACGAGCGTGTACTTACATACTTTTACACTTGCAGAAAATAATGGTCCTACTTGATTTTATAAAAATATATCACTTTATTAATTTCCGTTGGACAACACAGAATTCCTTAGTAGGTCAACGGGCACCAACTCCAACTGAATCGGGATCATTGATTTCCCCAGCGCATGGTAAAACCAAACGTGCTTTATTTAAACACTGAACGTTCCGGCGCGGCGATTGTATCAAATCGACTTCTGTGGCCAATGGGAAGAGGCCAAATTACACTTTTTTTTTGTTGGAAGAATATTAAGAAATGTGTTCGATGTTTTCACGTAAATAAGAATTTCACCTGATGAAAACGTAGTGTAAAAAAAAGTAAGTAAATTATTTATTTCACACACAACATAGGTACAAAAAGTGTGTGTCTACATAGATGTTTGTAGGTACTGTTATATGAAATTCCGGAAGAAAGATAAAACATAGCTTCTCTCTTATTGTTGTACCCTAGAGTAATGCTCTTGCCTACATATTTTATATTTCATTACTTTTATTACTGAGGCAGGGGCCTTCTCTTGCACAAGGCGGTACGGGCCATTACCGCCGACCGTGTGTATCAATCAGTGCTGATTGGTGGATTTTACATTAATCGAAGTACAGGTACTGAAGTACACATTTTTATATTAAATACACACTTTAACCGCTCAGTCTTTATGTAACCGATTAAATAATGACAAGTTTCTATACACCAATGTCAAACCGTAATCGTGTCGTCTAGACACTAGACGATTTCAGTAATGGTGGCCATTATTTTACTTCTACTCTTATAAGACAGAGTGTGGGTATTCTAAGAGCTCTTTAAGAGCGTCGGTGGCACAGTGGCTAGGACACCGGACTCCTATGTGGGATGGTCCGGTTTCGAAGCTGTGCAGTGCCATGTAGGTACCAATGAGTTTTTCGTATTTTTCGAAGACTTACGTACATTTACCGACTGCTCCAACGGTGAAGGAAAACATCGTGAGGAAACCTGCACACTGAGGTGACCAGTGGGTAAAATGGGGTTGGCGCAAAAGATCCTCAAGGGTCGAAGTGCCGCTGGGTTATTCCCGGCTCCCATCATAAGATAAGATAAGTGGGTATTCTATACTACTGGTTAGATCTGTTCCCCGAAATACTGATCGAAGTGTCAGTGTTACAATAAACTTGGGTAGAATTATTACAGTTCCGTAGAGGTCTTATTTACCATACACCTTAATTAATCAACTCGCCACAGATTGTCGACTTGGGTTGTACCAAAATACCATCCTAAGTAAACGTGTTCTAAACAAGATACATTATTCAAGTGACGATGACGAATTCAAACAATGCGCTGATTAACTCGTCTGAAATTCAAATAATTCTTAACAAGAAATGGTAAGTTATGCCTTGAGTCTGATGAATAGCCTACGAGATAAGGGTTGAGTTACGTCATCAAGTCATTCCGTTCTCGAGAATAAACAAATCAATTCCATACCATTTAGGTATATACTCACGTCACAGAGGTTAATTTGAGTTTGTGTAACAAAGTTACTGAGTAAATACCAACCTACTTTTCTATACTTTACTGTATTACACGTATTTGTCTTTCTTGTTTTTGTCGGCTGGTAGCGTAGTGGCTAGGACGCTGGATGCGGTATGTCCGGGTTTGAAACCCCATGCAATGTCATGTACTTATGAGTTTTTTAGAGACTTCGGTACTAAGCCCGTGTGCTCCATCTTCGGCCTCATCGTCACTTACCACCAAGTCAAACGCGGGTTTAGATGTAAATAAAAAATATAAAAAAACTTTCATATATTTAGCGACTACTCTAATGGTGAAGGAATATATCGTGAGAAAATCTGTATACCTACTGAGATATCTGTAGTGTGAGAAATGGGGAAGGGATATATAATGTGGACTCTTTTTTATTATTATAGTAAGACATGGTGGTGGAGCTACAAGTAAAGATGTAAATATGTGTGGTGGTAGATCCTAATGTGAAGGATCGTCTGGGTTGGTACCCAAACCCCTCCATTAAATCTGCCAAGAAAGTCGTTCTATGTGGTTCCATATCTAGACCCTTATCAATATGGTTTTTTTTGTTAAATCGTGGTATGATTTTAATGTATATTTGTGTGTACTAAGATTTTAACGACAATTACAAAAAAAAATGTTTTATTTAATCTACACGGGATTACATTTGTTATTAAGAAGTTTTTAAGATACACCTCTTCATACAAACAAACTATCAAATATACAAGTGGAAAACAGAACCCTCCTCTTGGTAATTAAGGAAACGAAACAAGTATTTCACCTGGTAACGAGAAAAGTGAGATACGTTTTCAGGTAACGTATAAGTAAGTACATATATTAAATAATACTAATGGAAGCTACTTAACGAAGAGAAATAATGAAGAGCTTTTACATAAATCTAATTTTGACGCTGCGTAGACTTATTACATGCCTCGCTGTTAGTACTCCATCTCCTTCTCAAAACTCTGGAGCAAGATGGGAAAATAGATAAAGGCATTTAGCAATGGTACGTCCGATAAAAAGTTTCCCATCCATCTAACTCGACGTTATTTACGTTTCTTTGCTAACTTTAATCCTTTTCTTTTTCATTCGCGATAACAAAGGCTTACAGAGCATCCAAGTTTCGTACTGTGTGCTTTGGAATGGGCTTTATTAATTATATCGTATAACATTGACGGATATTTCTTTACTGAAGGTTATTCTACGTTTATTTAACGGTATGTATATATTTTTGTTTCTGGGTTTGAACAATCAAAATTTGATCGATATGCCTCGAAATATTTATCCTCAATTACTGACATATAAGAACGCCCGCAAATTATGTGTGAGCCTAATTAAAACAACTTCATCATATCGTTTTAATGATACATTTAAATAGTAGTTTATGCAACGGCCACGTAATGATAGCGATTTTAACATGGGAACTGTTTATGAAAAGAAGCGAAGCTGAGTCTCATACATACATAGTAGATGGTTCGAGTATTAAAATCGCCATGACGTGCGTTACATACATTAGTTTTTCTACGCCTAGGTTTTCAACCCCTTACTTTTGCCTGGTTATCATCAGGTCCTCAAGATTCCAGATGTGGGAAGGTCACCAAGATTTGAGCTCAAACTTGGACCACCTAACTGTTACCGTTAAAGAGATCCCATTATACTCCAACATCCCAAGATACTCCAAGATTTTAGAACCACTTTTCAGTAACCCCCGACCGATCGAGGAAGGGCGTGTTATAATAAGTTTGACTGTCTGTTTGTGTGTTTGTCTGGCATCATAACTCGACAACGGATGATCCAATTTGGACCCAGTTTTTAATTTAATAGAGAATTTTGCCGAGAGATGAGAGATGTCAGATGGGATCTCTGGAACGGTAATAGCTAGATAGTTCGAATTTGAGCTCAAATGTCCAGGTTCATGGTGCGTTTCCGACATCTGAAACCTTGAGGATCTAATGATGACCTGGAAAAAGTTAGTGAACTTCAATTTCACAATATGAAACTGGAAGCATTATTAGCCCGCCGAAACTATAATAGTTAGATGGGGACTTCTCGAACTAAAGTTGTAGGGAATCCTGAGACATTACAAGAGAAATAAAAATTAAAGGTGTCGGCTAAAAAATAAACGAAAATGATGTGGAGCTAGAAATTTTACGATAGCCATGGCGATGCCGAAGGCCGAGATCCGCGCAGGTCAAAGCCCGGAGCGTCCCCCGCCTTCAGGCGCCGCAGTTCTAACCTGTTGAATGTTTTTATATTAAATTTAATGAAATACAAAAGATTAAATAACATTTAATATGTCATTATGTACTCAAAAATCTTTTGCGAGATATACATGAAAAGCACCAAAGCACCATTAAAATTCTATTTTCACACGACCATGACGAATTTTATTGAATAATATAATAAACAAATTACGAAATAGGAGTAGAAAAATACATTTAATACCTTTAATCAATATCATGCCGACACAGTAATTAAAATGCATAATTGTGTATGACATTTAATTATCTCTTTGAGCAACCCAAATTTGGTTTACATAATCAACCGACCAATGTACATTAAATATGGTACAATTCGCGAATTATTATTTAGTTTGTGCGTGCGTTTGACTTCCCACCAGATGTATTAATAGTAACCTGGTAATTACATTTAGAATATTGCAGTAAAATATTCACGTTATGGAACTGGAGCATGACCAGGCAACCACTATATTGTTTCCCCTATATATTGCCAGATTTCCAGTTCCTATACTTTTAGTCTTTCAGGAAAAACATAGAAAAGGGAAGACCGCTGTACGAGTATAATGAATGACATTACCGTAACGTATGCTATGTGGGAATTCAAATCAAAATACGAATCACATTCTGTAAAAATACGTAAATGTTTGTTACCAAAATGGTAAAAAACCATGAAAGTTTCAGTCCGCGTTTGTCCACTACACAAATAATATGAATCTATTTTCTTTAGACTGGATGAAAATTGTGTTCCATGTCGTTGACTGATTGAGTTTCTCAAAGTTAAGTTTCCACTTTTCCCAGGGTTGTATCACAGATTCAGAAACTTTATTTTAGGTCCGTGTGATTTAAAAAAAAGTATAAGTTCAAGCTAAACTGTCAGTTTCAGAGGCCTACACAGGTGGCCTTAATAAATCTGACTATAATTTGGCTTTTAACCACATAACAAAAAGATAAAAATAAATAATTAATAAAAGAAAAAGATAAGTTAAGATTTATATTAGGTCAATGTTCTAAATTAGGTCTTACCACAGATATCGGACTAGTAGCGCCCTCTCCTCTAGAATGGTGATGTCAACACTCAACACTGACAGCGAGCTAAAGGGTTTGTGCAAATGCACATTATAGTTACATACATTTGACATTTCAATGCCCGACTAAAATGTATGGGAAAAGGCTCACATTACATTGCCTGAAGGTTGCTTGGAAGAGATCGCTCTTAGCGATAAGGCCGCCTAAATTGTACCTCATTATTTCCTTTTCTATCTTTTGTTTTTTGTTTTCAATTTGTGGAATAAAGTATATTTTACTTGCGTAAACTGACAGACGCTGTTTCCATACAAAACTTTTCTAGCGAGCATAGGGAGGATTTCAAAAACTTTGACTATAACGAAAACATAGCAACAAACATAGCAACTATAAATGTACACATAATTTCGAGTATATTTTTGACGTGTATTATGCTGTATATCTCTCGGGAGGGTCGGGACTGACAGCTCCAACCAGGTAATCCATTAAAACCGATGGGGTAAGTCGTCCTACAATAACATAATGCTACACCCAACGTGTCGTTTTACCTTGAATTTCTACATTAAAATGGAATATTCACAGAAATCGGACTAGTAGCGTGGGAATATTATTGTACGAAGGAATAAAAATCAACGTTTGAGTAAAAATAAAGGTTTGAGTAAAAAGTGGAACAGGTTCGTATTTCACATTTTTATGAGTGTCGTGATCATTCTATGCAACTACATAGAACAACTGTCTTGACAGATTTAATCAGGCGGTTTGCCATTCCATTTCCCATTTCACACACATATGCGCGACGTTAGAGGGGCGCGGGGTATGACGACAGAGGGCGAGCGTGCAACATTTCTCATCTCAGTGTGCAGGTTTCCTCACGTTTTATTTACCATTAGAACAGTCGATAAAAGTACGTAACTCTTCAAAAAAAACAAAAAAACTCATCGCCTGATTTTGAACCCGGGCCTCATCATGGGAGTCCCCGAGTCCTAGCCACTACGCCACTGACGACTTTGTAATGGATTGTGAATAAAACCCACCATAATATGCGTGTAATTGAAAACTACGTAGTTATAATATATAGGTACGTACTCGTATCTCAAAAAATGACTCGCGGTTTATAATAATCAGATATGTTATTTATTATTAACCTACCTACAAGTTGTAACATTAAATATTTAGGAGGGAAATACCCAATTGGAATAACAGCTTCGATAAAATTAATTAGTTTATGTTTTCTCTTTATCTTTTCTAGTTGGGTTAAACATATAAATTATTAAACATAATATAACAATATTCTCTTTAAATAACTTCAGTCAAAATCTTATTTGTGTAAGTATTCAGTAGGTATAAATATATAACAATAAAATTCACGTTATGATTATACTAATATATTATGGTTTTAAGAACATACAGGAGCTCGTAGCCTAGTTGCGAGCACGGTCCGAAAGTGATCGTGCATATTAAGCGACGTTGGGCGGTTGGTACCTGGATGGGTGACCGCTAGTGGCATATTTTATCTGAGCTCCTCCGTGCCTCGGAAAGCACGTTAAGCAGTCGGTCCCGGTTGTGGTCGTTCGACAGAAGTCGTTAAGTCATTACAGAGGCCTACGGGCGGCCTGAACAACTCTGAAAAATAGGTTAGCCACTAACCATACGCTAAGCAAGCAAGCAAGAACATACAAATATCAGAAACAAGCAATACAAAGAAAACACGACCGGTGGGACTTGAACCCACTCCTCCGGCTTATTCAAAGCCGGCGCGATTTCCAATTGCGCCAAAGTGGTGGTTAGTCAACCGGTGATGTTTCGGCATCGCTTGTTTCTTTATAAGTGGGTATATAAAAATATTTAATCGACTGCTATAGCGCCGGCTACAGATAAGCCAGAGGTGTGATATTTGTAACATCTTCTTTCGAATTTGAAAAATAATTCCAAGTATAAAAAGTAATATCTTGGTTAGAACTACTCGTACTCGTATTATAGAATTTGAAAAGTGTGTCTTCAGTTTTTACTTTCCTTGTATTTATTAATAATGCCTATATACTGAACCAGATTCATTGCTACTACAAAATAATATTATCACAGTAAACGTAACCGGTAAAAAATAATACTTACATAATATTGTTATCTGGAGGTTATTTAGCAAATCATGTTTTGTTTATTAATTCAAACAGTGCGGTTGTGTGTATGGATTCTGTACTAATTATTATTATAAGTAATAATTTGCATACGTTTGCGTTACTTAATGAAACAAAATGGAAAAGAATATTATTGCCGATGTAAAAAGTTACTTGTCGTATATTACAGTATTCCTGACAATAGTGACATTCCTGATTGGTATCGTATTGTGGATAATGATACCAAATTGGCGCAATTTCAAAAATTACCTGTTCCTGAACATTATTTTCACAGTCATTGGAGGACTTGCATCGCCGATTGTGATCTGTGAATTAATTACATCCATAAAATGTGACAACACAAGTTATTCTGCCGACGTAGCTTTTACAGTCTTCTGGCTGTCCGTATCCTGCAACTGGACAGTGATCTTGACTCTCATTATGTTTATTGAGATAGTAGGAGAAATGTACAACAGGAAAATACGAAGAAAATTCCTTATAAGCCACCTGGTTTGGTCCTTTCCCCTTCTCATACTTCTTCTGCATATCATGAATACTTTTGTTATATCCAATGACACATTCAAGACCGTTATGATCAATGTGCAATTATGTTCACTTGGCGTGTCGATATGTATAAATTTAGTACTATACACGAACGCTTTACAAATATGCGATTATACTTGGAACAAAAATCAAAAGATTAAACTAGTATCTCTCGCATTTATGAAAACTTCAATATTCATGTTAATATTAGGTATGAACGCAATTCTTGTACATCGTGTCATATTACATCTTTATGGGCCTGCATGTGATTTGGCTTTGACTATAATATACTTACTGCAAATTTTAGCTGGAAATATTTACTTTTTAATATCAAAATCAAATCGTGATTTGTGGCTTGGAATGTTTGTCAAAAAGGAATTGAATGAGGAAAATATAGAAATGAATGCTGCCAATGGTTCATAGTGTGAGGCCTTACCTTATATTAATATTTTATGTTAACCAGGCGTTAAATATTATGTTACTATTACAATAATATCATAGTAAGATAATAAGTACAATTCAATAATTTATTCTGTTTAGAAAAACAAGAGATAATAGTTAGTAATTTACAATCACACTACTTCTATAGAAAAAAAATATACTTTAATAAATATGCAATATAATATACGATTAAAAGTTGTATGAAATAATATTTTATTTCGATTTTGTTGTAAATAGACCAAACTCTACATATATTTTATTGGAAGTAAAAAGTCAGAGGGAAGCACTGAAATAATCCTTTGTTAACTTGACAAACATTAACGAGATATCCACAATTATCAAAAGGTACCAGAGTTCCTAGGAATATGACTCAAAACGTTATCTAGCAACAGTCAAATAGCGAATTTATTCTAGTATCTCATGCATTGTGCTCATGAATAACTGCAAGAAAGGAGTGGCGGTGTGACAAGATAGTAGGACACTCTCCCTTGATGTTTCCGCCACCCTGCGGCGCGACAGTCGCGAGCGTGCATTACTGCTCGAAATTCTTTATTTCTCACATAACATCTAAGACTGTGTAGACAAACGTTTGCAACGTCGCGTTTTTTAAACGTCAAAGCGAATTTGGTTTGGTAGCAGAAACTATGTGGACGTTGCATGAATGATAATAATGTGGCGCTCTCTTGATGTTTCCGCCACTCTACGTGCGGCGCAGCACTTGCCCGCGAACGTGAATTACTGTACCGCCCGAAATTATTTACATCTTTATCTTTCAGGTCAGTGTAGATAAGTGTTTGAAACGCCCCTTTTTTTGTAAATGACAATACGACGTAGGTAAGCGGATAATAGAACACAAAAGAAAGTAAGCAAATTATATTTAATTTCTGAAACATATTTTTTTGTTTACGTGCTGAGCTTCTGAGCTAGCTGGGATGCTACCCTCGTGGGCCTCAATTGAAAGGGTTAAAAGGGTCGGCGCAAAAAATAGCGGCGATATGACAAATTGTAGGATACTCTCCTTTGATAACCCTAGACTCAAGAGGAGGTAAGCAGGACACCAGCTAAATATATGCGACGATGTATGATGGACAAGTTCTAATGGCTTAGTCGACACATGGCGCGATATCAGTCAAGCGACATCAACTAAAATTAGTTAATTCCGTCTTTTAGATATAACGTTAGTTTAGTTTAGGTATAACGTTAGGTTAGGTTAACGTTAGACTTACGTGACAATATCATCACCGTATATTTAGTTAATTCAAGAACATACACAGCTTATAGTTTAAGTACTTAAACCATAAGCGAACCTATTGGCGTTTTTTAAACGCGCGTCTGTGTACGTTTGTAAATATATCATTGTCTTCGGGACAAGAAGATAGTGCGTGTTGCTTTGGCAAATTTATTTTTATGTTTTGCGTCATTTGAATACTGAGACCACAAGTTTTCTGTTGTTTTTATTTAGATTATAACGTGTCTTTTGTAGTATAAGTATAGGTATAAAAATATTCGTAGTTGAACAATGAATACCAACCAATAAAAATACAAATAGGATTTTAAATGAAACATAATGTTTTTTTTCTTGATTGGTAGCGCTAGTTAAGTATAATGGAGCCTTAACGGTTTAAGGCGCTCAACTCTTTCGAATGTTAATGAATTTAGCTATGTTATCCTTTCTTCCTTAGGGTGTTGTGAATTACCGGAACAACCTACGGTGCGAACCTTAATTTAGGACCCAGTTAGACACATTGTCAATACTAGATTAACGTTAGGGCTTTTACACATACGCCGCCGGCGGCGGCGCGGCACCGCTGCCGCCGCGGCGCCGCAGGCTGTAGCATTCCTTCGATTTGTATGGGCGCCTTGCCTTACACACAGGCCGCCGCCGGCGCGGAGGTGCGGCGAGCCGCGCGGTCGCGGCGGCGTGACGTCACACCGAGGCGGTGGCGCGCGGCGCCGCAGTTTCAAAGAGAATGTAATGACCGCTCTCGCGGCGCCACCGCTGAGACAGATATACGCCACCGTCGCGGCGCGCTGCGGCGGCGTCACGTTAAAGCGCTCTTAAAGCGATTTCTTTTGACTACCGTCTTTGTTTTCTTGTGACAAAGTCGTTCAATGTTTCAAAGTGGGTCCCAAATTGCGGTTCGTGACTCTAAAGTCTGTTCCTTGTGTTATCTGACCCCTAGCAGCTGCCGTATCAGCTTCATCATCATAATCAGCAGCAGCAGCAGCCTACTCTAGTCCACTGCTGGACATAGGCCTCTCCCACGGCGCGCCATTGAGCCCGATCTTCGGCTCTTCTCATCCAGTCGCTGCCAGCCACCTTGCGCAGATCGTCGCTTCATCTAGTAGCTCAAGCTCTAGTATCAGCTTCAAATGCGGTCAAATAATTCAGGACACCGACTGTTCCTAATTCATTTACTTAACTATACATAATTAATTCAACAATTGGTGTGTAAATGAGTTCTGAAAATCGATTCGCTGATGAAACAGACCACATTGCTCAATGTCGGATGAACGGCAAAAGCAAATGTTTAAATTAGTAAAACCCAATGAACAGTGAACGATGTGTTTGCTTTAATATTGAAACTGTCAAACAAAAGCAAAGGTTATTTTTATATTGATTACTGGAAAATTAGTCCCTTTAGAAAAAATATGGCATGTAGAGTTAGTTAGATGACACGTTTTAGGTATTTCACAATTTTAACCTACCTACAGCGAGAAAATTATAACAAAAGCAATAAAAAATCATAATTTCATATTGATTATGAAATAAAACCGACTTCAAATTCGTTATTTTGACGTAATCTGCTCCACTTACCTGTTATACACCAGATTTTTATAGACAGTCTAAAATTTCACACATGAATATAGTTAAAGCAAAAATGCAATAGGTACAATTCTATTATAACACATAGAGATCAAAGATTTAGAAATTCATCCTAAAGTCGTATTTTTAATTATCCGGAGTAAACTGACGTTTCTCGCCATACTATGTTACGTCAAACAATACAATGAAAACGTCAGTTTATTCCGGCTAATTAAAAATACGACTGATTGCTAATTTTATATGGAAACCGCGTCTGCCAGTTGGCACAAGCGATGTGATGAGCATTTGGCAATAAATATATTTCTATTCTATTCATTTGTCGGGTATTGAAACATCAAATGTATGAAACTATAAGTGCATTTGCATAAACCCGTTTGCGCGCTGCGCTATCATTTCAGAGGAGAAGGCCCACTAGTCCGATATCTGTGAGAGATCCATGAAACTCTTTATTTCTAACATCAATCATCAATATAGTTACGACCACTCTACAATATTAATTGTCCTATAAACTATTGAGGACATCGTATATCGTTTGTAATATATCGCAGCCAACTTTTGTCGCACATCACCCACCCTTCGACATCAAAAGTCAGCCCCCAAAGTTATTTAACGTGCGTTTATCTCGCGCTAACAAAAATCAGTTTATGTACGCAAACAAAAATCGGGAGGAATGGAAAGGTGGTGCCATCAACGATCACTAAAGGTAAGGAGACGTCACGTCATATATAATACTTTAAAAGATATTTATAGCGTAAGGACATACAATAGTCGGTACCTCAAATCTGTCACACTTTTTATTGTAAATCAGTCGCGATTATTGGCAGGGCACCCTGTCTTCCTATTCAGAACGGGCTGTACCACAACGACTGGTATCGAAACAATTGCAATCGGCTAACTGTAAATACATACGGGGTTCCCTGCTCAAATGTGTAGGCACGATCGGAATCGTGCTTCGGGGTTTTTGTTACTTGCTTCTTTTGAGTGAATACTTTGGTCAAAAATGTATAAACTGGTATATCCTGTGGCTTATATCGATGTAAACATGTAAGTAACTACGAGTATATACAAGAAACAAATCAGAAACGGCCTCTCCGAAACTTTAAAATTCCTCAAACGAGTGATATTAATAGTCATGGCCGCATGACCACGAGTAAAGCACATTACAACGTGCTTAGTGACCCGTTCAATATTCGGTTCATGCAAGTCACGTCACATCAACTACCTATGTATTGTGAGTGTGGTGGGTGCAATTTTTACCTTCCATCATCGCTCCATACATGTACTGATTGGCTGCCGTCGCTGAGCGCTGTTTGCACTTAATTAGTACAATCGCTGGAAGCGCTTTATGGCGTTCGTTTCATCACTGACGGAACGAGCTGATGCGTCTCCCGCCTCGCATTGCTGTCGCGAGATTAGCCTGAACTGCACTGAAGATAACCATAATCAATGAAACGTAACGTACACACACAAGATATTTTTTATCCTTTTCCCTTCTTTTTGTAAAGTTAAAACTATATGTACTTTTCATATAATTTTTTCCAAAGCTTGATAGGGTTGTGTCAGAATTTTCAAATATATGTCAGGCACGCAAATGAGAGAGAGACCTTTTAGAGACTTCGTGCGAGACGATACGCCGCCGCGGCGACAAGCGCTCCGCACTCTCCTTCATCAAGGTCTTCGCAACAGACCGAAACTATTCGAAGTACTTCCGACTTTCATCAATGAGTAATCGATCAGATTATAGTCCACGGTTGGACATAATTATGAGTAGGCTTCTCCAAAAAATACAAACTCGATTTCAATGAGATTTCAAAATCAAACGGCAGAATTCGAATATTTTATGTAAGATCCCTTATCCTCCTCAATACTCCCAATACCCTCAATACTTACAGCATTGGTATTTTTAAAAGGGCCGCGGTCAATAAAAATGGGGCGGGTAAAAGCGTCCATGCATCTGACAGCACACTCTTAAATCAAGATCGATCGATTTCAGTTGGCACGGACGGGGTACGTATAGCATTAGATGGAAGAAATAATGGTGGGATAAAATGAAATGTGGAAGCTTGTAGAGTCCGAATCGCGTGTTCGGTGTAGGTTTATTTTTTAAAGATGAGGATTATATATTGCGCATGAAAATTCGTCTCGTTTAGGTACTTATTTTTACCGTAAAGCTATATAGATAATAATAAAAACCGGCCAAGTGCGAGTCGGGCCTCGCCATACGAGTATCTATAGGGATATGTACTATAAGGACTATTTGTAATTATTGAACGAAAAAACTTTTGCCTTTTTTGCTCATAACTTACAAACTATTACAGGTGCACAGTGTAAGACATATCAAGCTATACTCTGTGGAACCCAGTCACTATAAGTTTTAGGTACGATTCCTTGCCATTCGTATAAATGTATCAAATAAGTTTAAAGCGACAAAGTTCTAAAGAGTGCCACTAGAGTGTTACTATCTGTACCTATAGTTTTACTCTTTGTTGTTCAAATAGAGGATATGACAAATTTCTAGCCAATTTTCATGTTCCTAAATAATACCGTTCGTGAGTTAGACACTGGTAACACAAGTGGTCGAAAATTGACAACTTTGACGGGCGACGGAGCGATAGCAATAGGGTTCCATATTCTACTTCGGAACACGCATCCTTAAAATGAAATTCACGGTAATTTCAGTCGGTTAAACTTTTTAATATCCCAAGAAAATGTCCTTGCAAACATATGATGTTACTTACCAATCTGGGGCCTAACTTACAACGTTTGTAGTTCTATTTCTATCCAATTTCAATTTAGTTTTCGTTCCAATTCTATTTCGACACAAAATCGCATTCTGCTGACGCATAACTCTACCACTGCCACCTTTCGATCTACTATCGATCGGGCAAAAGTACCTTGGGAGGAACTTATGTTCGATCGTTATATTTGACAATGGAAGCGTTTTGTTACCGTTCAACTGCGATTCAGTATAAACTAAACGTTTTAGTTTAATGTACAAATACGTTACTGTTCGATCGATCGTTGATTCGATCGGAATTTAACTGAAATTGGATCGTTAGTGGATAGTAGCATACGAAACACGTCATAACGATGTAGTTTAGATTCTATTTAGTTACGTTGTATTTAGTGGAATCGATCTCCTGCTGTTTTAGTTTTATGCTCGCCTTAAGCAAAAACACATAGTACAAAAAGAACAGGGTCAGACTCGTCAAACTTTTACTGGAATAGAATTTGAAGCTATCAAATCATGCTTCATAAAAGCATCATACTTTCATAGTCTGCGGTTGTTGATGCCATGCTTTCAGGCGTGATATGTCACGCTTTAGCTCACCTTGCGACATATTTCGATTATGAACATGCATTTTTAGACTTCTTTGTTCCTGAGTTCTCAATCTTTATGCAATCTGTTTTTATATCCTCTTAAAACTTTATGACTCTTCAAGAATAGAGCACAATATTGAAAAAGATTTTAATCTAAAACTTGGTATCGTTCTAGTCGTTCCAAAAGCTGTACAAATATTTACTTACTAAAGTGTTTTAATGAATTATAGATTTTTTAAATATCAATTTCAGGACTTTCTGTCCAAACATTGATATTAAGCGGCACTCAACGGCGACGCACAGGGGATTTCTGGACAAAGAGTCCAAAAATCCTCTGCAGGAGATTTGGCCGCAAGAGATTATTGGAAAAAGCCACTTGAACGACTCTGAAACGTAGACGGCAAGCAAAAGAGATACTACTAGCGTTAATCTAGTATTTACTATGACAAGGTTGTTCAATGTGTAAAAGTGGGTCCCAAATTAAGGTTCGCGACCGTATACCTCGAGTATTATTCAATCAATAATAAAATGTCGTTTAGTTTATTTCATTTGCACATCCACATCACTATGTAACTCAAGTTCATAGGTATATAATTTATTAAATACTTATTCAGTATTATTCAGTATTTATTCGCCTTTACACTTTTTCACAGTGTCATGTTTCTGTTGATAAAATGAAAATACTTTTATTCAAATATTAAAAACGTTGCATCTTGAGAAATTCCAAAGCATTCTCGGCACAAAAACTTGGAGGTTTTAAGCTTACTCAAACTGGAAAGTTAGGCAAATGACACCTCGGGGACTGAAATATTTCGCAATCTCTTCCCGCTCCGAGATGGGAGCTTTCCTGAAGTTTTTCCTGAAAGAAGTTGGCCCAACGAGCGATGTCGGTGGCTCCTCATAGCCAAACAAGACAATAGACACAAGAATAGTTCGGGACCTAACTTTTGTGTCACTGTTGAAAATATTCTTCTTTTTTTGGACAAAAAATAAGGACGTCTAGTTTTTTTATCCGTCTGTTGTCAGTTGTAGAATTGTGGTTTATTTTTTCAGAGTTTCGTGTTCATAAGTAATGTTTCGTTGTTTATTCAAACTTAACACAAACATAGTTAACGTCATAATAATATCAATAAGGTAAATTAATAAAAGTAGATGGTTGTATTTAACATGTTATTCATCAGTAATAAATAATCTACAACATTAAGCAGATTACGATGTTCAATCATGTTTGCAATGGCTAATTTCCTCGTCTAAAAGTCCCGGCGAAACATTGTATAAAAAAACTGGCCAAGTGCGAGTCAGACCTCGCTCTATCTATAGGGAGCCGTACTAACAATAAGTATAATAGTGTAGAGTAGTGTGTGTAGTGTAGTATTTTTGCTTGTTTTCCTCACAACTTATAAACTATTACAGATGTATCCAGTTCTAGTATTTGGTATTTAAATAAAGGATATGATCAATATTCTAGACAATTTTCAAGTTCCTACATAATACCGTTCTTGAGATAGACCTGGTAATAATCGTTGTCTAAAGTTTACAGTGATAGGTACGTGAAATGTTGAAGTCTGTATCTGGTTCCATTTACGAGCTAAGCACGTTACAGACAGACGGACGACGAAGCGACAGCAATAAGGTTTCGTTTTCCCAGTAACTATACACGTGTGACCTCTGAAATTCAGAGGGGTAACAATATTTTAATCAACAAATGAAAAGTCCAGCCGCATCCGCAGTGTGGCATGTGGCTTGTTCGGGAAATGAAAATCGGCGGCACATCCTTTACCGAGCGATGGTAAATTGGAAAAGCAACACCTGCGCCGGGCGTGTTTTGAAACGACGCTTCCGATGTACTTGTTTTATTTGACATATTTCGCTATTATGGTCTAAACTTACTGTACCGTTTTTGTAACAGTTTAATATTTAAGGTCACAATTTTATTTATGTGTAGTGTTAACGCCATATATCGTTATTTTTAAATTACACTATACACATTCGTACTTATCTAATATTCATATAATTATACCTGTTCCTTTCCTACCTGTCACCTAAGAGACAAGACCGAAAGAATACGCGCATCGTGATGACGTCACAATGTCATCTGCTAATCAAACGCACTCGTGAAATGACTTCTGTTGCAACGGTCACGCAAAACAAACGCTCATCGGAATTAATTAATTTCCACGCTAATTACTCTAATATTGTAACTGAACTATCGCCGCGAGTGCTCTAAGTTCTCAACCCTTCAAACTTTGGTGGAAACCAGAAGAAACCAGCCGCCGGAGATCAGAACCAGGAGCTTCTCAAGTAAGTCTTGTCTCATCTCCTAGCTCTCTGCCGCAAATTTTTCCACCATAAAGTCTATAGAGAGACGGTTAATAGATTACCTGGTAATGGTTCATTGGCAAACCTTGTCTGATAAAGTTTTGATAACTGTGACGTTAGTTAGTTTAGAAGGTTTGCCTAAACTAATATTGTCTAAATTCATTTGTAGTTTATAGATGTACCTTTAAACCATTGATTCGATAGATCGACCATTTAAGATGCTTACGTATACTAATGATTATTAGATTAATCTAGTCTAATATTTATTACAACTTAACGTAGTCTCAAAGCCATAAATCTATGGTCCCAGAAATAAACGTCATTACACTTATCTGTAAATACTAATATTATCAACTGTGTATTTGCGATCGTGTTATTACAATAGTTTCCGCCTCCGTAAATCCTATTTACGCATCTCGTGTACATAATAGGAATGTTCCATATTATTATCGTGTATAATTTAGTGAGGAGAGAACCGCGCGGATTTATCATCGACCGGGTCGAATTCTAAGCAAACTTCTGGGGTAACTCGCAATTGGTCATATTGTATTTAAATAGAGTCTTTCCAATGATTTATGGCACCAATTTTTTAGAAAGGAAAATAATATTCTTCATTTAAATTGACGTACATACGAGTAATATGTAAATCGTTGTATGAATAAGAATTGTAATCTATGAATTGCAGTTTGTATACTCAACTGTAGTAAATTTTGTCCAGTCTGAGTGTTATTTTGTGTATTATCTATAGGCCGTCATAGAGTATAATAGTAATTAAATGTGTCTGCATGCAAAATTATGTATAAACATTTATTTTGCGGTAAAATACGAAGATACTCTGTTACGTAAAACCTTATGATCAAATGTGATTTCATCACACGAGAAATATCCTATTTCATAGAGTTGAGAATTAATTAATCCGGCTTTGGAGCAAGCCTTACGGTAACGGGAGATAAAGTGAAACTACCTTCATACGTGCGCATTTGTGTTGCCAGATGAAATATGTTGACATATGGACTAATATTTCGTATTCTCACTCTCAAATTTACTTACTCCACATTTACAACTGACTATTAGTTACTCTCGTATGCTTTAGTACCTATAGGCTCTATTTACGACGATATATTAATATTATTAGGATTCATATTTTAAAGTGAACTGAACAACTTTCTATATAGGACAAACTCTGAAATCGCGAAAAAAAAAACGGTTTCATACATTTCGGTCGTATATGAATTGAGCTTTTGTATGTAATAGTTGAATTTTTTGCATAATAGAGATGGCCCCATAGTGAAAATTGGTCAGTTATGGATACTGAATACCCCTCTTTCGATATAACTTTTCCGGCTTTGGTTATTGTTACACAATAGAGATTCAATTATGATATTCCATGGACATATTTATTAGCACAGTACCTATTACTATTTTATTTAATAGCCCTAAGACAAGAAAGTAACCATAATATTTTCTGTTCACAAGTTAAAAAACTACTGATAGAAAATACACTGTACAACGTGAAGGAGTATATGGAGCATGACTTTAAAAAATACACATACAACAACAAAGGGAAACCATAGTGTCTGCTGATGTACATCTGGGTGTGCATATGTTTTTGGCCAGCTGTGCATTTAATGTCCATAACTTAATAATTTAGTAATCAAATTTTATAATTCCTTACATTGTCAATCTCTAATTTAATAATATAATTCGATATTTAATAATAATTTAGAATCTCTGGTTTAACTTTACTTTAGTAGAGAAAATTTATTTTTATAATCTTAAAAGACAAACTTATTGTCAACTAAGTACCCACATAATATTAAGACCACAATGATATGTAGTATACAAACTTGACGAAACATTTTTTGCGATATTGTCTGCCATGTTACAAAACATTGTATGTATTAGAACAAAATAGTAAATAAATGATTTATTTATTTATAAATAAACATAATTGATTCATGTTCTTAATTATAATGTAATCGGCAAATCACGTCACACACTGTTTTAATCACTACAAATCACGTCCCACACTGTTTTAATCACTACGAAATCATGCCAGCGCTGATATCTAGGCTGGATTCCCCATATTGAAGCCTCCATTTCACATGTCAATAGCGCTTTTGTATGGAAACCGCATACAGGTCTAGCTAAAGATGGTCAGGCAATTAGTCGATAGGATTGCCTCCATATCTCTAGTGACATACGGATAATGACGAGCAATGTATTTAAATTTTGTCATTCATTACCTGTTTGTTCCAGAGTCACACATAAACTACTAATGTTTAGATCACGTTTTTCCTGTAAGGACGGGTATTTTGTAGTGGTAGATCCTAAAGTGAAGGATCACCTGGGGTGGTACCACCCTCTTATCTATTTCTGCCGTGAAGCAGAAATGCTTGCATTTCTGTGTTTCGGTTTGAAGGGTAAGAGAGCCAGCGTAATTTCCGGCACATGAGGCATTCCATCTTAGTCCTCAAGGTTAGCAGCGCATCAAAAACCCTCTAATATTAATAAAGTGAGGTGAGATGTCTATGGGCGATGGTGACCACTTACCATCAGGTGGCCCGTTTGCTCGACTGCTCTCCTTAATTAATAAAAAAAAAAAAAAAAAAAAATCTTTGTATCCTGAGAGTAAAGTTACAAGGGATATTTAGATAGGAATAAGTATGTGAGAAAAAAGAATGTGCAGGAGTAATCAGCGATTCGAACATTGCGAATAGTCTTAGAATATTAATTAAGTATTCAAATGAAAGTCTGTTTATTTACGTAATAATAAATTGCATCATTAATACTAAAATGGTAAAGGAAAACATTTTGAGGAAACCAGCATGTCTGAGGAAATTAAAAGTTTCCGAAGGCGTGTGAAATCCACCAATCAGCACTGGGCCCGCTCGGTGAATCATGGCCCGTACCTCCTTGTGCAAGGGAAGGCCTGTTCCCCAACAGTGGGGACATTAATAGGCTGATGATGATGATGATGATGAATACTAAAACGTCTAAACGACGAAAATTAAAGAAGAAAAATAAGTTTTAATAGTAATATCACATAATAAATTCAATACGAGTTGTGCAATCACTGAGTATACTTGTAGCATTACTTATTGTTAGTAGAGCCACTTAACATTTTCTCTGTCGTTATATTATAGTTTTTATGTCATATAACTTAGGAGTACTCGAAGATAACGAGTCATGTTTTAATTTATTCCCATTAGTTCATTACCGATATTACCGTGACATAGTGTGAAAAAAATAATCAGGCATGACCTAATAGGAGTACTCGGAAGATGTATTATATGCTTAAACACTAAGCTAAGAACAGAATCTGAACAACATCTTCCCTGCCCTATTTCAGTGGAGCGGCGAGAGGATAGTCCAGGTCCTTACCGCAATAATGAGGGCGTGCCTACCGCCTAGGTACGTTCCCAAACAATGGAGAGAGGTAAAGGTCGTCTTCATACCTAAACCAGGTAAAAGTTACTCGGATGCGAAGTCCTTCAGGCCGATTAGTATTACGTGTGTCCTCCTCAAGACTATGGAAAGAATGTGCGACAGGGAACTAAGGAATAGAACAGAACAATATGCTTAAACACTAAGCTAAGAGCAATTTAGTTGAACAAACAGGTAGACCGTGAGTATTACGATACGAGTATGTTCCGCAAATACCTGTATTCAGCGCATATACCATACAAAGATGAATACAAGTGATTACACTGACGATGCACACCTACATGTAATTAACGTTAAGTGAACTGGAAACATGCGTCTGTTTCCAGTTGTTGTGCAAGTAATCGCTTTTTGAACCCTAGTACAGAATTATTAGTATTATTGACATAGTACTTTTTTTTTTTATTTACTTCTAAACCCGCATTTGACCTCGATCTCGCCTGATGGTAAGCGACGATGAGGCCGACTTTCTACGGAACATTGCTACGCCTCGTAGCATCCGTAGCACTCAAACAATCTTGGCATACATAATCATGATCGGTGGATTTCACACGCCTTCGAAAACTTTTTCATTTCCTCAGACATGCAGGATTCCTCACGATGTTTTTCTTCACCGTTAGAGCAGTCAGTAAATATACGTAAGTCTTCGAAAAAATCCGAAAAACTCATTGGTATATGGCATGGTTTCGAACCCGGACCTCCCGCATGGGTCCTAGCCACTAAGCCACTGACTCATACATAATAATAATTAAAAATTTAATTTAAAAATTATTATATTTACCTATCCAATTCCAACTCAGTGCGTACTTTATAAGCACTGATCGGAGTAGGTAGGGCTCTTTCGGGTCAATGTAAAGGTTATATTAATATGGATATGATTTCGGGATCCCGTTTTATGTTATCGAGCAAATGTTGTAAATTACTTTTATAAACCTCGCCCTTACTCGGCGAATAACTTTTTTTTAAAAATTGTGAACTTACGAAGAAGTTAAAACACTACCATAGGTACACTAGCGCCATGAATCTTAAAAAAAATATTTCGCCACCAATCTTAAATGTGTATCAAAACAAATTTAACGTTAAAAATCTAAATAATATATTTATTCAATCCCGGAAATCCCGGGATTATTGGGCATACTTATCCATATTATGACCGTATGTGGCAAGTACCAAAAACAGCCCTACCTACTCCGATCATAGTTTATAAGAATAACAAGCCCAAGTATTTAGTCGCTTTTATTTTATGTTTTAAATTTCTTACAAGAATGGATTATTCCGTATCTGCTCGAAGAAGCTACACAATAAGACAAGATTCCTAGTAACTTAACCTGACCTAAAGGTAAAACGGGTTAGCTAAACAAACCTTGAGAAAAACAAACAGAAACATCGTAAATTAAAATAAATAAAGAAGAGGAAAAACAAAAAAGAGGAAAAAAATAAGAACGGATTTAGTCATTAGATGATATACAAATTCACTGAATAGAGGCTTAAATAAGGCAATTATACATGCCTCTATTCAGTGTCTTTGTTTGTGTAATAAATACCGAGGTTCCCAAAATTCATTGTATTGCGAATTAATTAGCAAGAATCGCTGGTCCAAATCCACCTCTGGGCCATTGTCCATTGTAATGAATTACTCCTAGTACAAGCCTTTGGTGGTTTAGGTGGAGTAGAATCGTTATTAAAGAATATTAGTAAAGTATATTATCAATGTATATTAAGAACAAATCACAAAAATAAACTAATAGTTGTTACATGGGTATTGCTTTCAGTGACATGGGAAACAATAAATCTTTCAGCTGTAGATGAAAGAGAAAATTTTGTAATTGTATACAATAACGATAAGTTGAAACCATGTAAATTACATCAGAAAGAAAATAATTCACATTTAATTAGATGTTTATTTATAGCTACAGAATTGAAAGAAATACATCGAATACGTTTACAATACAACTCCTAATTAAATTAATTCGAGTAACAGGTACGTACCTACTTCCTTATTTTACTTTCATTGACTTTACAATTAGCCGTTTACGAGGAGCGGAATGTATTTTCCCAATTCGATTTCCTCTTCGGCTGATTCGATATAACATAAACAAAGGCCGCTGAATCAAAGGGATCCATTTCATTTCATTTGTTCATTCGAGAGTTCAGCTTTTCAATCCGTGGCGTGGCACGGCGTATTTTTTTCTTTTCTACATGGACTATTTCAAAGAATATTTTTATTTATATTAAATTTGTCTGATATTGTTTTCAATATCCAAAAAAATGTTGATAAATCAACTTCGCTCGTTGTATGCTTCGGGCAAATTTTAGGCGTACATTTTTCTGCATTCCTTTTTCTGTTTGGAATAGCGCCGGATGGCGTACTAATATTGCAGTAGCAAAAATTAGATCATAGTTATTGAGATTATTTTGACGAACTTACTTAGTAATTGATAAGAAAGGAACATTTTTTTCCTACATATAATAATTATAAATTATTATATTATGTGAGTCTATGAAACATTCATGATAATCACACTCTAGCGTATACATTGCTCGTAAATATAGCAATTAGACTCGATCTATTATCTATACTATAACAATAGATTTCGCGTTCACATTTAAAATAACTGTAAATTAATATGAATAACAAAATAAAAATATATTGCTTTCAAACTTTTAACTTATCATTTAAAATACTTTATCCATCAAAAGCGATAAAAACCATTTCGACAGTTTCAACATCTTTCAAAGAGCACCGATGTTTGATAAATATGGCTCTGATGGAATATAAATTAAATAAGTCGTAGGATCTTCCCGCTGAGATTTTTATTGATGGCAGTAATTTATTTGAGCGGCACCCGCAGTGTGCTTCGGGAGAAATATGAAAGGCATTACTGCGAAAAGGCCTCTCCGAATTTATGAGCATCTCTTCCACAGTTTGATAACGTTGGAGTTTTCATGGCGGCGGCGGCAGGTTTGAAAATGTTCTCAATTGGCTTAAAAGCCCGGAAATCAGCTCGACATCAAGATGGTTTTCGGAATTTCTACAACTCTTTTATGCAAATCTTTTACTTGAGCTTAATATTTTTTATAGGTTGCTTTGTTTTTTTTTTGACACTTCAATAGCCTTAGTTACAATCGTAAGTTTGTACTAGGTATGCAATCAGGACCCTAGTTCCACTGTTTTACAATGTTTGACGTTCTTTTCCAATTAAGAATATAAACTACACTAAAATAAGACTAAAGCTAAAACTAAACTAAGGCTAAGAAAACTAAAGAGAAACAATTTGGGTTAAGTCCTCCACATCCGGCAGTGTACCCAAGCGACTGGCTGCGTTGCCCCGTTGGATAGCTAAGCTAATCCGTTGGGCCAAATAGGAGCCAGATCTTGGGTCTTTTGACGCGTCGACCTGGCGCTTTGCAAGGTCCTTGAAGACGCAGTACGCTCCCGGGCCCCAGGGTCCCAATGTTTCAACCCCTCAACTTTCTAATTAAGTAGTAATAAAATTATATTTTCATTATCGATCCAACTTTAACTACAAAGCTTATTCTGTTAACACTTACATATGAGCGGACCGATCGGCCGTTAAATTGACCAAAACGTATCGATTCATGTTTGACTAGTGGCCAAACGAAAAACGTCAAGTCGTTGCAGTTTCCATAAATTGAGTTAACGTTGTATTAGTGCATTCGAGCCCCTTACTATCCTCGAAACACGACGATATGTAGAGGAAAGATAATATTCAATAAATAATATTCTAATTACATGTCTTAAAACATAATACTGGATAAACCTCAGGGCTTGTGTGCCAGTAAAGAATCGGACGTACGTACTTATTATAACCGAGATGATAGAGTTCTTATTTAAAGATGTTTTTCAGTGCTTGACTAATAATTTAGGTAGGTCAACCCAAAATTATAACAATGATTAAGTTATAGCATATACATACATATACTTAAATCTAAATCCAAAAATAGTAACGCATTGAATCCGTAATACAAGTGACTGCTTTAGAGAAATTGTTGTGGCAAAGAGCCAAATTTTAAAAGCGTTCCCACATTAACAAGTATTAAGGTTGCAATAAAACAGAGCAATTTCGAGAGGCGCTCTCATTAGTATCCTTTTGTATCTTTTCTTTTTCAAAATATAGATACCTTCCGGGGTAATCCAAACCTTTTGAAATGGTAAAAAATGAGTAATTTAGTGAGAATAATAGACGCAATTATGTTAAGTCAACGACCTTCTAACTCCACAAACGAGATCTTTGAACTCCATGAAAAAGAATCAGTATTTTCAACAAAAACATGGTCTATCAATTAATTAGGAATTGTTTATTCAAAATAAAATAATATTATACTAAAATAACACTAAAATAAATGCTTAAGCTAAAATTACAAAATACCTAACTAGTTTACGAATAAAATACCTGGCCCAGGTCGCTTCCTGCAGGGAGTGTCCCGAGGAGGCTGGCGGCGTTGCCCCGCTGTATAGCGAGGCTTATACGCTGAGCGAAGTAGAGGCCAGCCTTCTGGTCCCGGGATGTCTCTACGAGGCGCGTGGCTATTTCCCCGTAGAGGCAGTGGGCTCCAGGCCCCCACGGCCCCAAGGTCTCCACCTCGAACGGCGCAAATATGCAATCACCACCCAGGCTCGCATATTTGCGCCGCTTGAGATTCTCCGCAGATGCCGCTGCTGACCCGAGCTGCGCCGCCGTGTCTGGAAGGTGGGACGGGGCAAGGGTGTCGACGCAGGTCCCACACCAGAGACCGTCCCAGCTTCCAGGGCACGAGTGTATCAATTAACTATATCACTTCCTACCAGGAAGTGATTTCTATTAGTGGTTTCATTTCTATCAGTTATAATTACAGGAATCAGAATAGTAGCGTCCTCTGAAATTCAAAAGCTTTGATAGTTTTAATATTAAAATCTAAGGACTTTTATTTAACAGGCTCCTTCTGTTTCCTTTCTGTATTAATATTAGTATTTCCTCACTACTAACCCGTCCCGTGTATGGAAACCTAGATCAAATTGCTCCAGGCGTGTGTTGGATGTCTAGATTTTCGAGATTACAGAAAGTTTTACAAGATATGGCATGTCGTTTCTTAAACTTTTAATTAGAAGGAATAGAATTGACGAATAATAAAAAATCTGACCTATAAATTATATCCTCGATTTCATATTTGGAAAAAACTATATGGATCAGTAGATCAAATTCAGTGTATATGGAAAATGCAAATTATTAAGTTTATTCATTTATTCATAACTTACATTAATTGATTATCTTCTTCTAAGTCGTATTCCTCATTGCTGAGGGTCGTGATCATTCTATGGAATTAATCACATAGAACGACTCTCTTGGCAGATTTAATGGGGTTTGCCATTGCCTTCCCCATTTCACATACTGGTTATCTTAGTGTGCAGGTTTCCTTACGATGTTTTCCTTCACCGTCAGAGCAGTCGGTAAATGTACGTAAATCTTTTCGAAAAAACCGAAAAACTCATTGGTACATGATATTGCATGGTTTCGAACGTGGACCTAGCATGGGAGTCCGAAGTCCTAGCCACGAGGCCACCGACGCCCATTTATAATTGATTATAGAATACATTTATACATAAAATAAAGTGCATTACTTACAAATCCTCTCCTTTTAATATATAAGGCATTTACGAGTAATGACATAAAATTAAACTATAATAAAAAAAAAATTATAATAAAAATATTACATACCTATTTATTTATCTCATCTTATAATTTAAAATATGTAGGTAAAGTTTAATATCGCAAGTATTTACATGTAGCTCGCCTGCAGTACAATTCTCCTAAGTAAAGATACACATTCTTTGCGAGCTCTGGGCTGGTGAAATGCTATTTATGCTGTAATTAATTTCCCAGGTGCGCAGTAAACAACTGCTGGAAAACTTATCTTGTGTTTATGCTTGTTCTTGGCTTCTTTTATGGACATATCAAAATGTCAAATGAAAAATTAGAGTGCCTTTGTTTCCTTTGGAGAATTTTTTCTTATATAATTAATAGATAGTGCTATTAGCTTATTATATTTATGTAAATATATAAACTCTAAAAAATTAAGAAACCAGATGTAGAAATGGCATCTTATTCTAAACACACTGTAAGAAAATCTTGGTTATTTCAAACAAGAACTTGTCTCTAAATACGAGCATTAGAGTCGGCTCGTTAACTTCAAACAAGAAATTGTTCACTTCAACCAAAATCTTAGCCGTATATGCTCTAAATCAAACACGCTTCCTTTCAGTGCATTTGAGTTGAAACTTGTTCCTGAAATAGACTTAGACTAAGAACACCCGACAAAATTCTCTGAGAAGAAAACCGCGTCCAAATTTAATCATCGTATTTTGGTTGAGATATGAGGCCTCCATAACTTGGCACCTTTGAGTTCGATGTACTTTGAAACCGATTGAGAATATCTTTAATAACGGTTGAAATCTTAGGAAATCTACTTAATTATTTATAATTTTATTTGTATACAGTAAATATTCTTCACTGTTATATAACCCTTGTGGATCAGGCAGAGCGGAGGATCACAGATAACTGTCCTAACTCACCTTCATCACT
Organism: Hofmannophila pseudospretella; assembly: GCA_947369225.1. Taxonomy (NCBI): domain Eukaryota; kingdom Metazoa; phylum Arthropoda; class Insecta; order Lepidoptera; family Oecophoridae; genus Hofmannophila; species Hofmannophila pseudospretella. The sequence continues at coordinate 6,555,825 of OX376324.1, forward strand.
GTCTATCATCAACTGTCATTCGGTTTAGACATGGCGCTCTTGAACCCAATGCATGGCTCGAGTCGGGGTCATTGTACGAGCAGGGGAAACAAGCACTATATAGTATGTAGGTATAGCTAGGTAGGCTATGAGCGAGATCACGTTAAACAGTCGATCCCGGATGTTGTCGTTCTACAGCAGTCCGAGGCATTCGGGCGGCCTGAACAACTCTGACTATAAGATTCCTCCTCCTCGCGTCGTAATCTTCAATGTTGAGGGTCGTGACCATCTTTAGGTATTACCTTCTGGCGGATGATCTTCCATCATTTATTTCTGTCCCCGGCGGTGTGGATAGCATCGTGAACCGTAGAGTAAAGGGTGGTGCGGATTTGGTCGGACCAACGCATCGGACTACGTCCTCGAGGCATTTTCCCTTCCATTTTTCCAGTCACAATGAGTTTTTCGAGGTTGTCACTTACTTTCCAATGGCAATGTGACCGAAGTACTCGAGGATTCTGCGAAGGCAATCGAAAGACAGTCGTGAGGTGATTTTGAGTTCACGTAGAACGGACACGTTGGCACGATGTGCTGTCCATGGAATGCGGAGCATTTTTCTCCAGCACCACATTTCAAAGGCACCAGTTAGTATCCAAATCTCAGCGCCATAAGAGAAAATGAACACCAGTGAAGTTTGATCTTAGTCTTGACGGACACGTATGTTTCTGTCTGCCCAGATTCTATGTAACTGAGACATTGAATTTTTGGCCATTCTAATTCTCCTCCACACTTCTGTTTCGCAAAAACCATTTTTGCTGATGCTGGAGCCCAGGTATATAAAGTTGTCTACTAATTCCAGGTTCAGTGATCCAGTGAGCTCCAACTTCTTAGTGCGGTCCACCACCGTCAGCTTTATTTTGGATCTGTTTATAGAGAGCCCTATCTCCTCGCTAATCCGTTCCATTCTGTTAAGTAGGGTAGCCATACCGGACTCAGGTGCTTCAAGAAGTGTGGTATCGTCAGCATAACGTAAATTGGTGATTTTTACGCCACCGACAGTGATGCCTCCTTCCCAATTCTCGCAGGTTCGTCTCATGATATATTCCCCATATATAGGTTTGTTGAACAATATAGGAGATATAATGCACACTTGGCGTACTCCTTTCTTGTAGCTGAACTATTGACTATTTATTAGCTAAACAAATAAACAAAACAAAACAAGGACTTTATTGACCACCGTTTATTATTGTTTAGCTTTCTGAATCTGAGTGGGAAATAGTTGTTACTAGCAACGTGAAATATCTGCATCTACGAGTACTAAGCAATTACTGAATTTTTTATAAATTTGGGGAAATTTTGAATAACTGAACAGAATAAGTCGTTTCAAAAGCGTGCAATCACTGTATGGTTTCCCCTATTTAATTAAATTGGCTTACATACGTAACATAAGAGAGCAAATACAACTCCAAACGTTTTAGGAAAGGCTAAGTAGACACAAACTCTACCTACGTAGTTAGGTTAAATTAGCTGTAGGGTTCTCCCCTAGTTTGAATTTGTTTGGTAATTCCAATTCGCTCCTAGAACCACTTACTGAGATTTGTAGAGCATGATCCATGGCTCTAATAGTACACACTTGAATTTCATAGAGCGTTAACAAGCGCTACGAGTGGTAGAGTGTTATATTAAACTATAAAAGTAACCAGTAAGTGTTACGTAATTTTATTTCACTTACCTATGTTTTTATTAGTAACATATTGTTAGATTAGTATTAGCATAAAACGTCTTTTAGGGAGTACAAAATATATCTGAGAGTGTTTGTCACTTTCTTTGTTTTGATGTTTACAATTAAGTAACTCGTAAGAAAAAAAAACACTTGGTTCCATCAATGAAGCCAAGTGGACATAGTGCAAACGACATAGGTTACCCAAAAAAATAACGGTTTCCCAAGAAAAAGTCAAGTAACAGTTACTTTGTGACTATGTAACTATGGACAATAATAGAAAAAAAACTGATAATGTATAACGGACCGCAAGTATTTAATAAGAATAAATAAAGAAATAAGTACCAATTGATGGCAGATGTGAACATGACCCTAATGTAACAGGTTTGACATATCATTAATTTATCATTTTGACCCCATCAAAAGTTAAGGGTAGGAGCAATAAATTCTATTTTCTGTTAGATTTAAAAAATAAAAGGAATTTCTCGCTCGGAAAACTTTTTGAAGTGTTCCAAACTTCAGCATTAGAAAGGAAATTATCGTGGGCCAGAGGTATAATTTAAGAAGTTCTGTTCGACCCGAAGCCCGGGGGCGACAAGTTTTTAATGTAAGCAGCATTAACAGGCAAAAGCGCAAATGCCACTACAATAATTGTGTATTTGACAGTTCTATTATTTGCTGTAATACCGTAGAGTGCAATGCAAAACAAACTTTAGCATTTTCTAAGTCCTTCAGTTTTATATCATATAGATAGTATACTTATAATATAATCTTTTTTAATATCGTTCTTGCATCCGCTTACGTTGTATTCTATATAAATTCCATCACCCAAAGGTTTTCTGAAACAAATGGCTCAAAGCTTGGCCGCCATTTGTATTTCTATTTGTATCCTCTTTCTGTGTCTGTTTGGTGAGCAATAAAGAATATTTGTCATGTTTTGCTTTTCCATGCTTCTTTAATCAAAACAAATAAGCATTTAACTAAATTACAATACAATAGAACTGAATCTGAGCTTACTGTGGTGGCAGGAGTTCCTGCGCCCCGAATACCAGCGTCTTAAATCTCGACGCGCCCCCTGCCGCCGAGCGCGAAGGATGGCCCAGGAGGGTTTCCATCCGAGGACGTGGACTCACCAATGGAAAACTGAGATGGGTGCAAAAGCTAGCGACCTCTTCTGACCTGGGGAACAACTCAAGGGCGCTGACGTACTCTGACGTGATTGGTGCTCACTTAATAGGATACCCACTGGCCACGGTCAAAGCGCCCATGACAAACACCTGTGCGGCTGGACCGCGTCCCCCGACTGCGACTGCGGCGCGGAGTCCCAGACCGTCGAACACATCACGCGCGAGTGCCCCCTCCGAGCTTACGCCGGTGACCCTGACGACTTCATCCTATTAACCCTAGACTTCGCCGATTGGCTAAGAAACCTGGATATTTGGTTGTGACATGTCATAGTATGCTGTTATTGTGTTAAATTCGAACTGCCATACGAATAAAAAAAAGTTAGCTAGCTAAATGAAAAGCTAAAGTAAACGAGTAGCTGTTCTTACGAGTACTAACCCATTTCAAATTACCACCCGCATCTACTTACGTCTGTACGTCGCTTTCCGCATTTCTTGCCTTATATTCTGAAATCTTTTCATCATCCCTTTTATTCAGCTGCTCTCCCATTTTAAGCTAAGATTCTATACCTACATAGAGTAACGAACTACAAAAGGAGTTCCTTCGTAAGGATTTCTTTCTTAATCTTAGATTCTATTAAATTCTTACTTCCAATTACTCATAGATATCATTTCTAGTCGCTCCATTACGCTTAATTATCTGAACGTCAATTTTTATAATTTCTTGTAAAGTCCAATTCCCCGAAATATTTAGTACTGACCTAATTTTTTTATTTTATTTTATTGAGCAATCAACAGCGTATATTATAGATTTAACAAAGTAAATAATAAGTCAAATAACAGACTGCCTCGTAGTTACTAAAGTAGCGAGTAGTCAAGATAATGAAAACGAGGTGTTAAAATAGAAAAGATAAAAATTAAAAAATTTGAAAGAAAACAGACATATTGGAACAAGCAATAGTGGGCTCCGTTACGTCTAATTCACGGAATATCTAGTTCTGATCTAGTTAGAGTCACACTGATGGTATATGACTTATCTTAGTTGCTATCTCAGTACGAGTATGAGTACGTAAGTGTTGGTGTTTATTTCTCACGAATCAGGAGTGTGAGTAAGATCAGCTATATACCTATTTACTTTCGTAATAAATCACTAAGCATTTCTTGCTTTTGATAAACTAGCATGGGCGAGAAAATATCTTTTCTCTTAACAAACGTAGCAAACGGAAGCGGCGGCACGTCGGAAATCGAGTGCTACTACAGCTACATGGTGCTTTTATTTATTTCAACATCTCGTCTGCAACATCCGGGAAACAATCGTTTGTTACAGATCTGTCGATAGCCTTTAATATATAGCTTATGTGTTGCAGATTATGATGATAAACAAAGGTTTTTTTTCCAGAAAATGAAATATCTTTGTCATGTTTAAAATTTATTTGTCCCGAATATTATCAATAGTTTTTCATTCGTGTAATAGTAGTTTATGCAACGGCCACATAATTATAGAGATTTTAACATGAGACTTCGTTTCATAATAGATCGTTCGAGTGTTAAAATAGCCATTACCTGCGTTGCATACAATACTTTTTCTACGACCATGAAACATATAAACAGAAAATACAAACAGAGACTTCAACAGACGCCATGACAGCTTAACATGTTATTGGTAACTATGGAAACCGTAGATATGTTTGACGTATTTTCGATTCTTTATGTCCTTTTTTATGGCTATAGTACCAAGTAGTTGGCCAGTGAAATGTAGTGCATTTAATACGAATGAGTTTTTGTATGCAGTGCCATACAACAAAGAATAATTTACATATTACAATCGAAAACTGTTATTTAATATTTCATTAAAACATTATTTTCACACGACTATGACGAATGAACCTCTTTATGTTATTGATTGTGGTTTCTTAATGAACATATTACGAAATGGGAGTAGAAAACATAAATTAAACGACAATCTTATATGCTTTAAGATGAAAATAGAATGACATCGTGATCGCACGGCCTCATGTTGTAATTTTTGTAAACAGAAATAATTACATCTATGCGGAAACGAACAACAAGGAAGTGTGTAAGGAAATATTCCGCTACATAGTAAACGCCACATGTATGGAAGACACATCAAGCTATACTCCGTGGAACTTTTTGTTATGATTCCTGGGCAATCTTATGACTGTGTCAAATAAGTTAAAGCGGCGAAATACTAAATGATTTATCCTGATGTGTTGTCCACTTTACTGTGTCTTTATCCTGATGTGTTGTCCACTTTACTGTGTCTTTATCCTGATGTGTTGTCCACTTTACTGTGTCTTTATCCTGATGTGTTGTCCACTTTACTGTGTCTTTATCCTGATGTGTTGTCCACTTTACTGTGTCTTTATCCTGATGTGTTGTCCACTTTACTGTGTCTTTATTATGATACGAGTATAAGTAGTATACTCATATATGCTTGACCCTTCAACCGCAGCATGGTACAAGATTCCAGACAAGCCACAATTTCGGTCACAAATCCGATAGAGATTCATCTAATTTCAGTGGTGAGTATTTATAGTGCCGCTTAAGTGACAAGACCAAAATAGCACCAGAAACAGACCAGAAACGTCATAAGAACATATCTACTATAGTAAAAATATTATTTCGACCCAAAAAAACTTGCATTTTAAATAGTTTTTGGGAAAAGACCCAACGTTGTACAAGGCTGCCCATAACTAAGGCCAATCAATAATATATCGATGAGTACCTACAGTACGCGACAGACCGGGAGTGCGGGTCTGTATATAGGCATGAATCGCATTTCAGTACTTGTTTTAAGTGTCAGCGTGGCGTAGAAGAGAGAGGAACGAGTACGGACCGCCATGCGGTGTGGGGGAGGATATGCCCCGCTCCCTCGCTCTTTTACACCCCGCTAACACCTACTGACACACCTAAAAACATGTACTGAACCGCGACTCGTGCCTATATTCAGATCCGCACTCCCGGGTTGTCGCGTACTGTACGTAGTGGAGTTTCGTATTTTTCGCTGACTTTTAACTTTATAATCAGCACTGGAAAATCAGCTTCGCGCACGCTGACTCTAGGACGGAGAAATAGGAATCAATATTTATTTCACAAAATTTCAGAATGTAAACCGAAACTTCGCTGTCTCAGGGCAACAGTGTAGTGATTGAGTACTGTGTGTTTCCCTATATGACGCTATGGCATGGTTCTATAATGGACTGAAGCCTAAAAAGCAAACAGATTAAACCGAGACAATGAAAGACCATTTTACATTTTAAGACCGAGACATCACTAACGGCGAGACAACGGAGTTGTCGCTAAGTGACATCAGTCGAGGTGCCAATTAGGCCGGTCTTACACCCTCCCTAACAGCTCTATGTATGTACGTCTAGTACGTCAATTACCTTTCTTTTGTCTCTTCCTGATACATGATGTAATATAGCCTAATTTTGCCATTTAATATGGTAGTGGTAGATCCTAAAGTGAAGGATCGCCTGGGGTGGTACCACCCTCTTATCTATTTCTGCCGTGAAGCAGAAATGCATGCATTTCTGTGTTTCGGTTTGAAGGGTAAGAGAGCCAGCGTAATTTCCGGCACATGAGGCACTCCATCTTAGTCCTCAAGGTTAGCAGCGCATCAAAAACCCTCTAATATTAATACAGTGAGGTGAGATGTCTATGGGCGACGGTGACCACTTACCATCAGGTGGCCCGTTTGGCTCGTCTGCTCTCCTTATTTAATAAAAAAAAAAAAAAAAAAAAAAAAAAAAAAATAGTACACTTTAAGTACAACTGTTATTACGGCCAAAAATATTTTCCTACGACTATGAATTATCTATTAACTACATATTTTATTGAAACCGTTGAATGTTCCCAGATATACATCACCTGTACTAAAAACCTGACCCGTGTTAAGATATTAAGAATCGAATTACTTTGTGCTGCTGCTGTGGTTTCATATTAAACAAATTACCTATAGGAGTAGAAAATTGTTTTTTATGCAACTGACACGTAATCAAAGCCATTGTAAAACAAGTTTTTGGTTTTGATACGAGCGTAGCGAGCATAGAAAAAACAAGTTTTACAATTGCTAATTATGTGCAGTTGCATACAATACTTATTCTACGACCATGAAATACCTAAATAATTGATAATACAAACTATTCTGAAGCGTCCAACACGCCATGACAGCTCGTCAAAACTCCGTCGACAACAGTGCGTGGTCCAAGTGGTCGTCTCGTATAGTCGGCATAAAAAAATATTATTTACGTGACAATTTTTTGTCATAAACTACTACCTTAGTAGGTAGTTTTGTATCAAATTTCATGAAACTATTAATAAATTTACATTGTACTTAATTGAGTTCACGGTATCGTAATGTAGGTTCAAGGTGTAATTAATATTACGACATTAGTTCATTACGTAACGACACTTAGGAATGAAGTAGTTTGTGTTGCTGATTGTGATTACACATTGAACGAAATACAAAATGGAAGTAGAAAAAAGATTTGAAACCAACTGTATGTGTTTAATAGACTTCGATAGACAGTGTATGGAGCTGGTCTGGTTCTTCTGTTAGGCGTTTTCAGTCATTACAATAGACCCATAAGAAGTATACCAATCACCTTAACTGGATTTGAGCTGCGTCTCATGGAAAGGAGCTAGGCCACGTGGTGTCCAACAGTGCACATCAGTTTTCTCACTAATCACAAAGTTTTGGCTAGCCAATTTATTACACAAACATAGTTCACATATAATAGCACATAAATCGAAGGAAATTGACCACAAATATTGAGTAAAATCACATAAACCGAATTTTTAATTGTCCGCCGTATATTTCGTGTGGTCGAGGCAAGATGGCAGCCGGCCGAGAGTCTCCCACCACTCGCACACATATCGCGGATATTTTAATATACCCACTTATAGATAAATTATAATGTCCGAACAGTATGTATAGTAAGTAAGTTAGTAAGTAAGTAATACGTATAGTCGTACCTATTATGTAAGTTACCTAAGAATATTTCTGAACTCAACTAATTTATTAGTAGAAACGTCACAATTTCATTGTCATATTGTTTGTGTTTAGTAAGTTCCAATAATTTATTACCCTAACGGGCACCGTTAGCCAACTTTGGAACTTGGTGACATTAAAGTTAGTGCAAACAAGAAAACGGCTACAACCCGCATCTAAAGCAGGCCAAATTACAAGATACTAAGAACTAACACACACAAAGTTTGTGGTTAGACACAACCAGTTATTTTGGTCTTAACCCATTAGTGTTTTATAGAACAATTAGGTAAGAGCTTTAGTTAAGGCTTAACTTGTATGAAAATTAAGACCGGAACTAGGCTAGTTACTTGTATTAAGACCGGAACTAGGCTAGTTACTTGTATTAAAGTAAATCAAATCAAATAGTTTATTTGTTGAAAGTAGGTACATTACAGAGTTCATATATTATAATACGAGTATAGTATCACTACTTTCTACCACATTGTGTATCATACAAATATTTTTCATTTTAACACGATAAAATCTTATAAATAGAAAAAAAAGTTAAATATTTAAATTCAATTTTCTTATGTCAATTTCATATTTTACATTATTTTACCACATTACATAAACGATAAAACTTATTATAACTGCCATAATAATGGTTAAGCAGTGGCAACTTCTTCCCATTAGTTAAAACAAAGTCCCTCGCCTATTGCCATATAAACGTTGTGTCATGGACATCAAACAGTTGGAATGACTGTTGTTAGGCTAAAATATTATGTTTTTTTCCTGTGTTGTATGTTATTGAGTGGCAATAAAGTCAACCTTATTTTATCTTTAAGTTTAATAAGAGGAAGGAATTAGGTTATAGTAGAACAAACATATACCTACTAGTACCAATTTAAAGAAAAATGAACCAATATCCGTTTCAGAAAGAACTGAGAATAGATATTGTGTTTCTATGTTAAAATAGATATTAATTATGTAACTTATAAGTACTTTCTATGTTATTGTATATTCATCAGATATATCAGAGAGAGTTATAATCAACGCGACAGCATTATCTAAATAACAATAATAAAATAATAAGAAATTATTTCACGCTGCATAGGCCCATAGATAAATACATACGAGTACATATGTAATAGCAAAAAATACAAAATGAAGTTTATTTTGGTGCGGCTTGAATACTTTGTTAATGACTTTAGAGAATTTTTCGTTGTCGTTTCTCTATAACGTCGGGAAACCACCCCTAAATGATAATCATTTCATAGAATAGAGAATGGTAAAGCTACCCAGCTCCAAGATTCCAGGAATCACACATAGCTCCGGACTAAAACGTAGATTGAAATGTAAGAAGCCTTTTGTTATCACATGGGTTTTGCTCCGCACGCGTATAATATACCTACGCTACGTTTGTAGATGGCACGCATGCGGAGCAGAATCGTACGCGGAGCAAAACCCATGTGATGATAACAAAAGGGTTCTCACACTTCCATCTTCGTTTTCTCCTTTTTTTCATACAAGCTTTTAATGTCACGCAATGCATGGTACAAGCAAATGGAACAGAATACGCCATAAAACAGCTATTTTATTTTTAATATTCAAAACTACTTTTTGCTTCTCAAAAAGTTATCTGGAAGAGATTATTCTTAGCCATAAGATCACCAATATTGTATCATCATATATTTTGCATTGTCCAATATAAAGTTTATATGCAATATAATGTACCTACTCGTATCTTTACCTCTATTCTACTTCTAAGATTTTAGAGGATTATTGTAGAGTAGAGATAACATTTCTATAATAAAGTATACGAAAATACAAACTCTACGAGAAACTCTTAAGAACACTTCAAAAGATCCTTCCGGTCGGTTCCAAGATTCCAGGAATCACACATAGCTCCGGAAAGCTGCACTTTGTTTGCGAAGACTGATTCAATCTTGTTACAACTCGGCCAATAACGAGCTCCAGTGGTGTTTGTGTAATGCAGTCTCCCCTCGACCGCTAAAGTACGTAAATCTGGCAACACTGAGATAGCTCTCGTCTATCTAGTGTTGCAGCGTTTGTATTTCTGTTAAATTCACATTGTGTTTCTAGAAGTCGTATGTAACGTTTATTTGTGAAATGTAGCAAAGAATCAAAAATACATCGATTTTAATAATTTGAAATTTTAACAGGCGCAAAGTCTAAAATAGTGGTATTATTCGTAGCTACGAAAAGGTTGGTAACATCCCTGCTTCGACCGCCTACCTTTATATGTACAGTTTTCATGCAAAAATATTTCTAAATAGTTCGTTGAGGGACACAAATTGGTATATTTGGTATGTGGGGAACATTTGAAAAGCTGTAGAACAAGAACTCTGTTGTTGATACACCAACCCTGATAAACCCACATTTAGAGCAATTTCAGACCGATCAATAGTTTTCAAATTTTCAGGGAAAAAGACAATTTTTGTGCTTTCAATACCCCTAAAAATGTATGTGTGCGTGCGTGTAACCCTCACGTCATAAGCAGTCTTTACAACATTAAACACATCTGACCCCAATCATATTACAGCCAGCTCTACGGCCTGTTTTTATACTAACTCTGGCATAATTACCGAACTATCCTAACCTTTTCAGAACAAGAAGTTTGGCAAAAGGCTCGACGGTCGAGCCCACATTTGTGGTACACCGCGTCACAAAATAGTTAAGTACTTAACAGAAAAGAAATTCCCATATTTACGTTTCCTGTCTAGGCATTCAATCCGCCGCGCTTTTTCGTCTTTCAATTGTACACTAAACCCGCATTTGATCCCGATCTCGCCCGATGGTAAACGACAATGGAGCATGCGGGTTTAGTAAATGCCTATTCACTCTGGCCTTGAAGATCCCAAGGTTGTAGGTTTCGGGAAACACATACGCCGGCAAGCTGTTCCATACCTTAGCCGTTCGCATAATGAACGAAGAAGCAAATCGCTTCGTACGAATAGATGGGATATCAACAACATAAGGATGGAACCCCTACCCGCGTTTGGTAGTCCGAAGGCGGAATGGAGATGCTGGAATTAGGTCGTATAATTTCGATGCGCACTCTTCGAATTTAATTATAATTTATTATATTTTATTGTATCCTATAAAATACCGATAGACAAGCAACCTTGCGCCGGTATTCCAGACTTTGTAGTCTAGCTTCCACTAGCGATTCGTCACCTATAAGGCGCTTAGCACGTTTCTCCACTGAGTCAAGGGCAGCCAGTTGGTACTTTGCTGAGCCGTCCCACAGATGACAGCAGTACACCATGCACGACCGGTCTTGAGCTTGGTAAAGGTTTATAAGCTGTCCCGGCGGCGTGAAGTACCGCCTAACCTTACTCAGGATGCCCAATTTTTTGGCAGCGGTCTGAGCTGTTGGCTCAATGGTGCGCCTAAAGTTAAGATTGGAAGTTAGATCTAACCCCAAAAGGCTGAGGTAATCGATACGGACACATCCTGGAAAGTCGGAGTAAGGTGAAAGGGACTCTGTTTTGCGGTGAATAGACACGTCTGCGTTTTAGTGGCGTTACACTTGACCAAATTGACATCGCCCCAATCGGACACGACCTAGGTCTAGTCAATACGCTCAACTATGGCCTCTCTTTGAGTCTGGATCTCACCAGCACCAGCGCGCGCAACAGAAAGATATCTCTCCGTAACCGTGCTGTCGTTTTCGTTTATTTATCTATCTATCTACACGTGTGTTACATACATAATATGAGCCGGAACTTCTTTATCGGTCAAGGCCAAGTGATTGCCCCGACGTGCGCTGCGGCGAGCTTGAACGTATGAATAGGGTTTGTTCGTTTTTCAGTTGGAAGGTACGAGTAACATTCATTCACAGAAGCGTTTATCGTGAAATTGTTCTGTCGCTGTATCGTTCATCATATTTGGTTTGTCACAATCTAGTGGAGTCCTTCTTTTCTGTTATTATTATTATATTAACCTGTATTATTATTATACTTATCTCTATCCATGGAGTTTTCCATAGGCCAGTAGGTTGTAATCACATCCAGGTCGTCTCGCCATCTCCATCTTAATATGCTGCGATGCCGCAGTTGTTTTGGTGGAATCAATTCGGTGAGTACTTTTACCCACAGGTCGCTCGGCATGCGATGTCGGTAATCCCTTTTCTGTTACTCTATCTACTTTGTGACCATGAAACGTGTGGTTGGACCACAGAGTCGCTAAGCTGGCAATTACTCACAGACAATGTATAGTGTTGCTGAGCTCCGTATGCGTGTGATTCTAACGGCTCAGAAGGTGGCTTCATATACAGTAGCCGAAGCATCAGGATATTCATTTTGGTTATTTGTCACATTCATACGAAAGTCAAGAAAACATAACAAAAACTTATGTGTATGGAAACCGAACGCCGCTTAAATAAAATAATACATAAAAGCTCCACTATATTTGTAGGTAGAGAGATAGAGAAAACAAATAGATCGTCATTTTATTCACAATGTCAACAACAGCCGTTCCAATTAAAATTTCAGGCCGATCGTCAATTAGTGGTTGACAACTTTTGTATCGATCGCGAATACATAGTGACAGACGATCTTCGTAAAAATGTGGTGATTAATTTATTTACAATTCATTATTTGTACAGTTTATGTAAGGTGCTTAATGCAGTATATTATGACCTATGATTAGTACAGTCACCACTTGCATTAAAAAAGTATTTTGCCCGCGGCTCAGATTCTTTTTTTTGTATTCATAATGCAAGTTATATTTAGAAAAAAAAAGATTGTTTCGCGATCGCTCTATCACTGACTTCCACAGCACACATGACTGCACTCACCATGAATATCCTCCCTCTTTCACCAAACCACATTATACACTCATCCAACACACACACTCACCTTAAGACACCCTAGCACACTCACGCTCATCGTCGTACAACACTCCATAATTAATTACTTTCTCATCTTTATTTCTGTTTATTTTAATAAATGTATAATATAAATAAATATAAATCAATAATAATTATATATCTCATAAATAAATTTATTTTATTATAAATTGATGTAATTATTAGATAAGGAAAATTGAACCGGCCTCCGCGATACAGGCTGTTGCCTAGTGCGGAGTCCAACGGTTAGTATAGTTTAATTAATGTATTGTGATCATGAAAATAAAGATATTTTAATTATTATTATTTTTTAGTTATTTGGTTTTATTTTTTTGTGTACAATAATGAGACTACAAACAAACAAACAAGTTGTCACCCAATACGGGTCGTGAAGCAGCTAAAATTTTCATACTTTTTATCTGTAACATACGGAATACAATTAAAAGCTTATAGGTATTTGATTGAACTAAAATTCTCAAATCGAAATCAAAGACTACTGGCGGGTTTTTCGACCAAAGTCCAACCATCAAACGTCAAAGCTTTGATAGTCGGCTTCCGATACTCGAACGTAATCAAACGACTTGGGGTTGGGGCGATTCTGATTCCTGTGCACGCAAATACTTGCTTCAATTTCATTAAAAAAAAACATTTTACGCTTTGTACGGTCAATTTTATATAGTCCTTATTTGTCAATTTTCCATTACGTAGTTATATACTCATACCTACAAAATAAAATGGAAGAGCAGGACCACGAGGAACTAATCAAATTTTGTTTGGAACAATTAAATTAAATTAAATTAAATAATTTTTATTGAAAACATCACAAATTAGTAAAACGAACAATTCCCTGACTCCCAAACTAGGCGAACCTGTATCTTGGGAGACAGTGCTTTCCTAAAAAGAAGGTATTCAATAACGGTCAGCATTCATCCCATAGACAACTTGGTAGCTATCCATGGGACAAATACCGCCCCCTACTGAATACCAAGCTATAATAGTCACAAATTACAATTTATTATAATATATATATATTTTAATTATTATTTTATACCCGAAGACGTGTGAATGTATGTAAGGGGGAATGAAACGGTGTGTGTGAGGGTATGTTTGGGGGTGGGAGTGTATGTAAGGGTGTGTATGTTTATGTGTGAGAGGGTGAGTGTGAATTACGAGTACTATAGTCAAATTAAGGATAAATCTAAAAGTATTGCCGTTTAAAAGCAATTTTCCGACACGAAATTATTAAATTAGACAAAGTTAACAATTTTGTATCAAGTCGGAAAATTGCTTCCAGTTGCCAAAATTACAGTAATTATTCCTGAAATATTATTGAACAAACTTTACTTACTTACTAATTTATGACTTACTTTCAAGTTTCAAATAGATGAAAGTAAAGTTGCAAAGGTCAAGAGTATCCTTCGAGCGCCAGATTAAAAGACGTATTTACCGATATTTGTTCCTGTCGAAATAGATTGCGACGCGCGACAGAGAGATATCATCCTTTCCTCTTAAATTATATTATCAATTACTTTCGGTTCAGCGATCCGGTCTTTCGGTAGCTCTCGTTATCTTTTGTATTGTTACCGACGAAATTACCTCCGATATCATATATTGTATAAATATTTAACGTTGTGAGTTGTGACAACTGTTTTTCTTTACCGAGACCTTTTTGTGTTAATGGAAAAAGGAAATGTGACTTAAGGATTTATTTATTCTGCCGAATGAGAGCAATGAAATTATAAGTACTACATAAGTACGATGAGAGTTGATATAAGGGTTTCTTAATAGTAGTTTATGCAACTGACACGTAATTACATCCATTGTAAAATGAGTTTTTAGTTTTGATTCGTATCAAAAACTAAAACATAGTATCAAAATAGAAAAAACGAGTTATACAATGGCTAGTTACATGCAGTCGCATACAATACTTTTTCTACGACTATGAGATACCTAAATAATTGAAAATACTGACTATTGTGAAGCGTCCAAAACACCACAGACAGCTCGTCAGAACACCGTCGTCAACAGTGCGTGGTCCAAATTGTCGTCTCGTAACGTTGACATTAAAAAAATTAAGAAAAAAAAATATTTTGCGTAGGTAACAAATTTTTTTCTTCTCTTAAACTACTAAATTTTGTATCAAATTCCATAAAACTATTAATAAAATCAATTTGCACTTAATTGAGTTGACGGTATCGTAATGTAGGTTTGTTACGTAACAAGCAATGAAGTAGTGGTGCTGCTGGTTGTGGTGCCTTAATGAACAAATTACCATAGACTATAAATTGAAATTGAAAACGTTTTTACATAATTACATATTACTCAGCTACGCTTCGTTTCGAAACGGTTCTCATGTTAAAATCGCTACCATTACGTGGCCGTGGCATAATTTACTATTTCCGGATACCTTTGGATAGCATTGGTTATTTCTGGTGGCGTTAAATTATTTAAGCTGGAGTCACTTGAATTGTTTATGTATGTCTAAAGAGTAAAAGTACTATGAAAAAGGTGTGATGAAAAATAGTTTTTAAGGAATATATTGCAGTTCAATGATTCATGCATGACATCACGTTTCACTATTCATTATCACCTAATGAAAATTAACAGTCCAATGCATTTGAAAGATACATTAACAAAATAACAACGTGTCACTAAATCGACTTACTCGTATTGTGTCTGAATTTCAGCTGAATTAGCGACAATACAGTCATAGCTAATGGGAAATAGTGGAATACATCCGTTGAATGTTTACTCGATGACTATGACACCGGACAAAAGCTTAGCTTGTCAAATTAGACTTTGAACCAACATCCAGTAATTGGCCATTGAACATGCATTTATAGATAGATACAGACAAAATGTTTCATTTCTTTTTAGGCCAAAACCGGAGCCGAATCTGAAAACAAATAAGAAGTTCTCTATGTAATACTCACTTCTTGGTTTATTGTTTATTTATATATTATTGTTACCTTCATAGACTATTGCTTTGAGTAAATAAGTGTTTTTTACACCACTGTATCGCACCGGATCTTTTGTGCTGAATGTATACTTTGTATACTTTTGTATTGTGTATTCTGGTGTTTACAGTGCTAAATAAAATTTTCAATTTTTCTAATTTGATCTGATTAAAGGATGTTACAAATATTAACTAAGGTTGTAGTCCTTCTGTATTTTAAGTACATGTTATAACAATTAATTACGTACCGCCGGTAGACTATAGTTTTGACACGGTTAGACGTCAAACCATAGATAAATTATACCATATTATCCCCTCTATAATAAACGAGTAAATTACACATTGTTTATGATCTAGCAGAAAATCAGAAGGTTTATTGGGGAAAGGAAACCACATTTTTTTATCTTTTTTATTGACCACTAACCCGCATTTGACCTCGATCTTGCCCTACACAAAAACTAAAGCTACTATTTGAGACCAAAGCCAAAACATAAGCTTTATACCAGACCCTATAGGTAGTGTGACCAATCAGCCGAACACGTGATTATCATTCATGGATCACATAATTTTGCGGTTGATATCGAACTGGTGCGACGAACTGTCACATTAATCGCCAGATTACCGCTCCAAATGATATTTGATCAGTAATCACTCGGGATTATGTCTATACTAGATTCAGTCGCGACATTCTATTGACAATGGGTTCTCACAATATAATTGTACCTACCTACTGTTTTATTATTATATAGGTAATTGATTAGAGGATTCTTGCTGCGTATTGCTTGAGGAGCTCGTAGCCTAGTTGCGAGCACGGTCCGAAAGTGATCGTGCAGGTTAAGCGACGTTTGCGCGGTCGGTACCCTGGGTAACCGCCAGTGCCATATTTCATCTGAGCTCCTCCGTGCCTCGGAGAGCACGTTAAGCAGTCGGTCCCGGTTGTTGTCGTTCGACAGCAGTCGTTAAGCCATGTCAGAGGCCTACGGGCGGCCTGAACAACTCTGACAAATAGGTTAGCCACTAACCATACGATAAACAAACAAGCTGCGTATATACAGTATAGTATAATTTAGTGATGATGATTTCGTTAATATTGAGATAAAATGTTTTCTAATTACTAAAGATTACATAACGTAGATTAATCCGTATTCTAATTGTAAATTTGTATTATGTAGTATATACTTACTAAATAAGTACATTGTTTAAAGTTTGATATAGACGCTTATTTAGTCTGACAAACAACATCTACTCGTAATTTAGATAGTTTCAATTTAGGCTTAAGAATACTGAATTGTGAACATAATTTTAAGAATACTGAATTGTGAACATAATTTTAAGAATACTGAATTGTGAACATAATTTTAAGAGTACTGAATTGTGAACATAATTTTAAGAACACTGAATTGTGAACATAACTTTAAGAATACTGAATTGTGAACATAACTTAAGGAATACTGAATTGTGAACATAACTTTAAGAATACTGAATTGTGAACATAACTTTAAGAATACTGAATTGTGAACATAATTTTAAGAATACTGAATTGTGAACATAACTTTAAGAATACTGAATTGTGAACATAACTTTAAGAATACTGAATTGTGAACATAACTTTAAGAATACTGAATTGTGAACATAACTTTAAGAATACTGAATTGTGAACATAACTTTAAGAATACTGAATTGTGAACATAACTTTAAGAATACAGAATTGTGAACATAACTTTAAGAATACAGAATTGTGAACATAACTTTAAGAATACAGAATTGTGAACATAACTTTAAGCATACTAAAGATCTATTTTTGCATAATAAATTTTATTTATTAATAAGTAATTGATTTACTAATAGATTTATTATTGCATAATAAAGATATTTTCAAATCAAAATCAATCAGTGATGATGATTATTTTTTTTGTGTATTAATACTTACTTACTCCGCTGGCGCAGCGACCCGAAGTGGATCTTGGCCTCCGATACCAAAGAGCGCCATCGCTCTCTCTCCTGCGCAGTCTCGAGCCAGTCAGGCGTCCGGAGCTCACGTAGATCCTTCTCCACTTCATGTGTGTATTAATGCTCATTTTTTTTAAATGCACATTCTGTAAGTATTTGTTATGCTAAAGAATGATATCGTCTAAGCTCTTTTATAAAGAAAAAAATATATACTTAAGCAAGATTTGTGATAGCTTATCAGTGATAGGTATAAGTTTACGACAACTTTGTCGAGATTGGCGGAATTATTGTGCCTTAAAACACAATACCATAGGCCAGAATTTAAAAAAAAAACTTTGTCGAGTATTGCACTTAATTTTCTTCCTTAGTGACTTCAAGCATACACAACAATAATACAAATAATAGTCGAATTTTCTTTGTTAATAAGTGACAGCTGAAGAACTGTGTGGTAGTTATAGGAGCTCAAATGAAACACACCAGTAGACGTGTTAAAACCAACTCACTTTATTGACATAGAATTACCCTCTCTTATAACATTAAGCAACCTACCTACATTATAGTTATGATTACTGTTAGTACACAAAGTACTACTACATATGACAAACTGTATGTCACTGTATTCTTTGTATAAATCATCAACATCATTCATAATTTAATTATATAAATAATTATAATTATCTTAGTTCTCTTAAACATCCTATTAAAAATCGATAAGTACTAATTAATATAAAGTTAAATTACTAGGTATTCATGAGAATCTTCAGAACTGTATATACAATACATATAACACTTTATTGCACACCCGGGACAAAACAAAACATACAACATAAAGAGAGATACAATACAATGTGCAGAAGGCGGCCTTATTGCTTCAAGCGATATCTTCCAGGCAACTTTCAGGTGATGGAAAAATCATATGTAACATAATATACGGGTGTAAATGGCGTATGAAATAGATACTACCCTCAATTAAATAAATAACAATAATAAAGAATACAAACCCTTGCAAGCACCCCTACCTATACCCTTGTATATTATATGTAAATTTAAAATCACACTTTAGTATATCTTGTAACACAACCGAGGGCTCAAAAATACACATTACTTTGAAACCGCATTAAAGCAAAGTGAAGAACGAGTATCTTAACACTGAAGGTGGCACCGCGTCAGAATTCTATTAAGAGGGGCTCAAGTTGTTTGCCTCCCGGGCTTTTGTTTGTGTAACGTTCTTCCTTATTGTGAACCTGCAGCCTCTAGGCCAGGCGATATGACACTATTCGCAATTTTCCGGCAGCGCAGTTTTGTGACCCATAACGAGAAGTTATGCCTCCCACCTGTGACTAGCTAGGTATGAGGCATTTGGTCGTGGGTGTACGGGTATTTTTTGTACTTATACTCATATAAATAACTTTATTATGAACATTTGACGTGTAATTCAGTATTTGACTTTTTTTATCAAATATTATCAATAAACTTAGGTACATAGACGTCCTGAAGAAGGATCTAAAATTCGTTTTTCGTTACCTTAACTAACATCAGATATATTAATGATTTAGTACTGGAGAGAAGCTCTCCCTTTTTAGCAAAACAGTTATATACTCTTATAGGTATCTGCTCTTATGGCGCTATTACACAGTGACGTCATAATGTAATATTGCAGTTTCTTTCCATCGTCTTATTTTTGGACTGCATGTAGCTATTTTACTTTTCAACGAATTTCAATTCTGTTTTCACATTTGACCATTAACTTATGTCTATTTCTTAATTTTTAAGAAATGAATTTAATATTTGTTACTTGGTAACTACCGAATTGTATTTACCAATAAATTTATTAACAAATCAAATCAAACTTTTTTATTGTGAGTTAATACCTTTAAGTACATTTTTACAACGTTATATTTTAGTCTACCACCGCTTTGTAAGGTGCTGTAGCTGAAAGGAAAGAAGCGGCACGGGAAACATTCAGCAGCCCATCTTTTGAAATAAATATATGTCTTTCAATAATTATGAATACAATCATATACATACACAATGTGTAGAGTTGGAGCTGGAGCCGAATTTAGGACAAAGCCTCTGTCATTTATTTTATAATAACCCATTTCATAAGGTCCGTCTTACGAGTATGTGGGTCTTAAATTTTTTCTTTGTCATATTTATT
Organism: Hofmannophila pseudospretella; assembly: GCA_947369225.1. Taxonomy (NCBI): domain Eukaryota; kingdom Metazoa; phylum Arthropoda; class Insecta; order Lepidoptera; family Oecophoridae; genus Hofmannophila; species Hofmannophila pseudospretella. The sequence continues at coordinate 6,575,575 of OX376324.1, forward strand.
ACAGTATGAGGTATCTTATTATCGTACACAGTGACCGTGGACTAAAGAGTGGGACTGCAAGTTTGTTTGCAAACGACACACATTATTAAGTAACAACAATAGAAACAAAAAATATACAACGTGATGTGACATGCTCGTCCTCAATAGAGAGACGCAGGAAGCTATGAGTGGATAGACCTCACTAAGCTAACCTTTGTGACGAGGTCTTGGTCGATAGTTAACCTTACGTACTTATCTACAACTCAGGAATCAATCTACGACAAATTATCCCTGACACTAATTTGCACCAGTAAATTACCAACGTAAAGGAGTTCTAACGAGATCGTTTTTAACTCGGTGAGCAGGTACAGTTAGCAAGAAGTCGCTTTGCCGGGAGTTTGCCAACCAGTGGTCTGGACGTAAACTTGCTACAAAGTTGATTGCTCCGAGACCGCATTGGCAAGAACTTCTGTGACTTCTGAGCTACTAGTGGCTTTATTAATTTAAATGGGATTCAATGGACATGAATCGGGGATTCATTAAAGTTAGCTTCTATTGAATTTGCTGAATGCGACTGCTGCTCATTATGCACTTAATTGCAAAACACATCAAAAATGTATCTTATCCAAGAGATCAATAAATAAAAGACCACAAAAAAAATCTTATCAGGTAATTATATTTGAATTATTCTTTATTTTTACTTATATTTATAAGTTCTTCGGTCGCATTTCATTAGTCTTATGGATAATTAAAATATGGGTGATTATCATTTTGAGTGACACAAATTTTAAAGTCCAAAATTAAAGTATTTACTTTATACGATGATACAGTATATAATAAACCATGTTTTTGGTCCATTTTGTCACACTTAATCTAACTGGGAAATGTTTCATAAAGCGGGTTAAAATTACGGTCATGACAATTATATATAGAATTGTATGGATTGTCACGTCCATGGATACATTATCTCATGACCGTAATTTCAATCTTCTATGGATTATCACAGACATGGATACATATGTCATGATCGTGATTTAAAATCGCTTTTTGAACAAATATGACCACAGATGTAAAATTGAAGTTCACTTACGTTTTCCTAGACACCATCGATCCTCAAGGTTTCAATGTCGGAAACACATCATGAATCTGAAAATATGAGCTCAAACTCGAACCATCTAGCTATTACCGTTCCAGAGATCCCCATCTAACATCAAGATACTCCAAGATTAAAGAAAAGGATAATATTTAATAGATCTAATAGGTAAAAATTGTCACGAGTTCACGACCATGGTGTATATTGTCATAGCCGTGGGCCACGGCCCTCCGCGGACCTGACACCTATGGACTTGACGTTTTTACATGATGAAGGTTAAAAACGTCAAGTCCATAGGTGTTCCTCAATATTTGTATAAAAACTACGTCTCAAATAGATTCCTTCGAATTCTTACTGACTAACATAACACGTGTTAAAAAATCAACGTAATAAGGTAAGCATTTTACCTTCGAAAAGACTGCCACGATTCTGATAGGTTTAGCCTGCCGGATTAACAATATAGTACGTTAAAAACATTTTTTCCGGTTCCAGGGTGCACCACGCCATTTGTAGAATAGACTGTGTGCATAGTTGCCGTTGTGAAAAAGTAATTGTTAAGTGTTGCCCGCCTATCTATTTTAAAATTACCATTTGCAGATAGTTTGAATTTTTGGCATGGACGTGAAAAACTGCTCACAAAAGTAAATGAACCTTTTTATACGAAATTTTACTTAGTTTGATATAAAGAATATGAAACAAGCAAGCATAACTATTGCATATCTGAACCGGTAGGTTTTTTTTGACAGTCTATGAGTATTTCTTAAATTTTGGTTTAAAAGGGTACAATTTTGGAAATCTCACACAGCATTTTCATGACATTCTATGTACTTTTTAAATTTTTTCTTATAAATTACTAAAGATATGCATGTGTATAATATGTCATTAAATACTTCAAATAAGTTTCTTTGGAATAAAAATTAATGTGATAGATGGGAGCAATTACAGAATTCCATGCGACTCTCACAAGAAACAATTTCTTATGTGATATTGAGAATTATCCATATTAATAATAATTTCTTTACAATTTACTAGAAACGAACGAATTTAGTTAAGTGTGATACTAGACCAGAATTTTTTAGCTTCAGCGCAAATTCATGGTGGAATTAAAAACTCATTACAATTTGCAGGTCATCGTCTAATTCATTCATACGAGGCGTGCCTTGGCAGGAATTTTTAAATCCACATTCCCAACTAAGTTTTTAATTAATTGGCTCAATTTATGAAGTTTAAGAGTTCTCTTTTCTTTATAAATTATTAGCAGGTTATGTTAGGTTATGTGTAGAGTTTACAGATTCATACAATTCAGTTGTTTTAGTCGAGGTTGGTCCATTCTGTTCTTCTGTTTGTTCTACCTGTAGAAGTAGAATCTATACGCATTATTATATTATAAATATTATATACATATCGTATAGTAAGTATACTGATGTAAGGAATTCAAATCCTAAATGAAATAAGTATTCAAGATTTGAAATTAAAATATACATTCGTCGAAAAATGGAAGGTAATAAATATTATCGTTCAGATATTTTAGGTGCCTCCCGCCTGCATCATAACAAATTCTTTAAATGTCACTTACGAGCCATGAAGTCCACAAAACATTCTTCCAGGCCCCTAATGCTGCTAATCCCGATTTAATTTAAATGTAAATTTATTCCCGGCATATTATCTCTAATATCCCGGCAAATGTTCCGACTTCCAAAAGTTTTTTGAAAATATTTTAATAATATCACAATCTCTTTCTTATTACCTCGACTTTTATCTTTAATTCTGCAGACATGCCATAGGAACGCAATGATTATAGGGAGAACGGGGTGGAAAGAAACAGAAAGAAAAATGTATAATGAAGTCCCGACGAACCCCACTTTCCCTAGCTTGTTGCCATTCTTTAGATGTAATCAAGGGTTGTGAACCGATTGATAATGACGAACGTAATTTACTCGTGTTTTTTTTAGAAAAATTATGTTAAAAAATTTCCTTGTTTACATTTACAGTTATAAAGACAAGCCCTACGTTAACTGAACGGACAATGATTTTAACTAAAATGTATAAAGTTATTGGAACACAGAAAACAAATCTAAAGAAAAAAAATGGGCTAAATCCCTATCATATCCGGCAGTGTACTCGTACCCAAGAGACTGGCTGCATGACCCGTTGGATAGCTAAGCTAATCCGCTGGGCTATATGGGGGCCAACCCTTGGGTATTTTGACGCGTCGACCAGACGCTATATGTTGGAATAAAACCATTAATTTTCTGTGACTGTTAGATTTTAGGCCAACAATGTATGGGATAAAACCTTGCCCTTTAAAACCATCAGGAGAAACAGTACCGAAATATAAAACCACCTGTATTTACTGCGAGAAGCCGTGAGACTGTTTCAAATTACAGTTTCTAGTAAATAACTAATCCATTTATAAATCAGTGAGAGTATAACTGGCAAACCCTTTAAGAAAGATACGATTAAAGTGATTGCCAGGTACAGTCTGAAACAAATGTTTGTGAATATACACGCAGTTAACACTGTCAGTTAACTTAATAGCTGTGTGGACCACCATACGAGTATAGACGTGGAGTATCTCCAAGTTAATTACCATCACTTGACACCTGCCGTCGTACACTAGCTGTTAGCTAATTGACAGTGGGACGGCTCGACAACCAGAGCCGGGGTACGGATTTACCGTTACATTTTCCCGACGTACCACGCTTGTATGGGGTAGTTATACGAGATGGTATGTATTAGGTGAGATTGTTAGATATTTATTCATATGAATTCAAATGTCTCATTCATCTCTCTGAATAATTAGTCATCATCATCATCAGCCTAATAATAATAAGTATTTTTTTTTATTTTTAGAAGAAAATCTAATTCAATTTTGTGAAAATAAGATCCTGATTCTTTAAAACTATTTACCTACTTATGTAGCAAAATTTGTTGTTTTTGTACACTTAATCACGATTTTGTCACTGTTTATTTTTATGTACCACCCCATTACTTATTGCAAAAACGTAATTATCAATATCAAATTTGTTGCAAATACTGGTATCGCCGATCAATTTTGAAATTTTGTTTTCATATCCCAAAACTACACAGCGCCCCGTCAAAGCCCTGGATCGAGTGATAGGTACGAATTCAAAACATTTCGCAGTCACAGGTACCTGTAAATAATTCGCGCGAACACCGTAATAGATTCCGAAAAAGCGGAAGAGAAGTCGCCCATAAATCCAACGCCGAATGAACGAGCTTTTTAAAAAATATCAGAATATGCGACAGCCGGGAGCGTATAAAAACTAACCATTGGAACAGAGTGACGAGAGGGACCCACCATTCTCTTGTTTCCATTTAATTAAACTGGAAATTCAGAGTCATGGCTTGGAAACGAACGAACGAGATGGCGGCGCGCACTTGAAAAAAGGTGGTTTAGTTTTGCAAATGAGATTAAGTCTTATGACTTTGTTGGACGTTACAGCACAAAGTGCCCAGTTCCTTCGTCCACAACGGCAAATTAAATAAACCACTACTAAGGCATAGACTTACAACACCACATTTGATACGAGTATGCAATTAGGTACAATATAACAAAGCAGAAAGGTACAACATACCTTGCATAACATACCTAATCAAAAGCGTACTCAAACTAAAAGAAACAGGGTTGTTTTTTTTAATCTGGCGGAAGCAGCTACATCCCATTCCTAAGGGAAAGAGAGTAGGCCCCATTATGCCCATGCATATACAATTCGTGTAAAAGTTATGCTAAAGAATACCATTTTTATTATGTAGGTGATGTGTATCATGCTTCAATTAAAGGCTCACTTATGAATAACCTCTACGGAAATAGGAAGCTAGGGGTTGAACAACATAGTTCATCTCGGGCCATGTTTGCTTGATATTAATATCAGAATATACTTACGGTCAGGAACATGAAAGGCAAGAGTGGAAAATAATTAATAAATCCTACATAGGTACTTATGTTCGGATATAATTAAGTTTGAATGTTAATTTTAATCCGAAATGAGGAGATACGGCATAGAACAAAAGTTATCGACATAGCTCATAAGATTAGCAAGCTGAAGTGGCAGTGTGCCGGTCACATCTGTCGCAGAACCGACAACCGCTGGGGTAGACGAGTTCTGGAGTGGAGACCGCGTTTGGGCAAACGTAGTGTGGGACGGGCGTCACTGCTAGATGGAGCTACGATCTGCGCAAGGTGGCTGGCAGCGACTGGATGAGAAGAGCCGAAGATCAGGCTCAATGACGCGCCCTGGCAGAGGCCTATGTCCAGCAGTGGACTAGAGTAGGCTGCTGATGATGATGATGAATGTTAATTTTAAAAAGTCACTAATTCCACTATATTCACTAACCCTTATACTGAAATATTACACTTCCAATTAAATGACGTAATATATCAAACCGTAAAAGACAATGAAAAAGCTCTCAAAAGACACATTGGAGTTAAACGACTTGCCGCGTGTCGTCGAGACTGTTAAGGGACATTAATATCCCAGTTATACCTAGGCATCTGAAATCTGAACAAAACTCCGTGTTGGGGCGAGGGTTAAGATTAACGGGGAAGGTACAATTTTATTAGCATTTTTTCCTCTTTCCGGAGTGCCAAGCTCATTTCCTCCCGTTTAATTTATTGCGGTGGTAGCGAATGAAATTAGTGATATAAAATAACCTTAACCCCATTTCTGTTTGCTTAAAAAGGAAATTTAATTTAATATTGGAATTTGATTAAGATTCTCGGATTCGGATGCGAAATAGGAAATTTACTCGAGTTGTATTTGCTGAGTTAAGTGTATAAGTACTTTCATTTCTGTGCAGCATTTGGACCAAACCCTGTCAATCTCCTTTGACATTTATCTATCTAACATTTAAATAAAGATACTTTTCATCATCATCATCAGCCTATTAATGTCCCCACTGTTGGGGCACAGGCTTCCCTTTGCACAAGGGGGTACGGGCCATGATCCACCGAGCGGGCCCAGTGCTGATATCTTAATATTATTAAACGGAGTACCCTAATAAAGACGGAAAAAAGTGTAGGTCTTAGGTCACCTAACCTTCTCGCAAATTGCAATCAATTTTTACAACTCAGATTTCTCAGAAAAAGTGCATTACTTCTGCCATATAAAAACCGTTCCTTATCATTTACGATGTTGAGTAATGGGAACGGGGATCAAAGATATAGATGAAGTATAAAAACTTTCAATAGATAAAAGTAAATACACACCTACCACCTATAAATTTACTTTATCGCTTCCTTCAATCAAAATCCTCGGTGCTATCCTTATTTTCGCCGGCCAAGTCGTGCATTACCGAAATTGCATGGAACCAATCTTCTTTATGCGATACATTCGGACGGTACGATTTATTTTGTGTTGAGAGTTGTTACGCAATAATATTTATGTGAGCAATTCATATTAGAAAGATTTTTGGTTTTTAGATGTGAATTTTGTTCTGCCAAAAATATTATGGGTTAAGATGTCATCGTGTTACAAAGCAACTGCCCACTGAGCTCTATTTATAGGTGATAAGGTCGAAAATGAGGATAAATATTTTGGGCGATGGGACTGTACCTATCGTCGTCGTCGTGGCAGTCCCTCGTTGCGAGGATGACTTCTGCTAATCCGTTGTATATTTATGTTGTCTCTGGTGCGTCCTGGAGTGGTTCAACAACCCGATCCTGGAGTTGCACTCGCGACCGCATATGCTGCATCTTGTCATCGTTGGCAGCCTGTCTCTCTCTGACTGTACCTATATCTACTTGTCGGTATGTAGTTTACATTGTATTATGTTATGTATGACAGTTATAGTCCCACCTATTAAACAATTTTATAACCTGCATAATTGGTTTCAGAAAAGACCCGAATTCCAAATAAAATTTGCCGATCCAAAATTTATATAATGAATTAGAAATACGGCCGTTAAGGTCCCTTTAGGGTGGAATGTTTCCAAACCTAATACATTTACATTATCACGGAGCTTTTTAGCGTATTTCAATAAATGAAAGAATGACTCCCCCGCGACCTGTGAGCGCCGACCCCGGTCCACATTAATAGACACATTGATGAATCAGTCCCACCCTCTTGCAGAATTAGGTACAAGAGAGAAGAAACTTTTGATTTCCAATGTTGGTATACGAATTGGTACATTTATTTGTATTCAATTTGCAACGAAGAGAAACGTACAGCAGGAGTAAATTGAAGAAATATCAAATGGTGTTGTAAAACAATACTGATTCTTAAAATTTTCCAAAAATATATCAGTCTTCTAATAATCGAGTATTACGTAATTAAGTATTAATATGTATGAAAGGTAATAGGAATGTTTTGAGACAAATTTAGAGTCATAATAGTTTTAATTTGTTGATCGAAAGTTAAATTAAACATCAACAGTCGGTCACCCCAAAATACGCAAGAAGTTTTGACAAGTTTCATACATTGGTCTCACTGCGTCACAGACAGATTTGCAATACCGCTGTGGGCTGATTGTATGCGATAAAGAATACAGCAATTTCTACATAAAACTCTACTAAAATTACACAATCTTGGTAAATGGTAAAAACCTATAAGCGTAAAAATATTTCTCGTTATTCCAAACAGCGTAGCATACCGTCAGCATAGGTACGCGTACATACGATGTAAATGCAAAAAAAGACATTAAGCGCAGATGTTTGAAGTGAATCGCCGCAAAGTTGGCCCATTATTAATTCTCGTTTCGTGTAGCCACTGGGTAATGTTTCACCGAGCGGGCTTATTATTGGGAAATTTTGTAATGACTGTTAATACTGCGACACGCTACTGCGATCACGCGACTCCGACCACGAAAGGACAAGAAGGATTACAGTTCATTGTACTGTTCTACTTTAAAATTGGCCTTCCATTTTTCTTTATAATAACTCGTGGTATCTAATTTACATTGAAAAACGCTACTGAGGAAGTAAATAAATAATATAGAAGTTATAATATACAAGCGTCAGAGCGTCCGTGGCCTAGTGGCTAGGACGCCGGACTCCCGTGCGGGAGGTCCGGGTTCGAAACCATGCCATGGACAATGAGTTTTCCGATTTTTTTCGAAAACTTATGTACATTTACCGACTGCTCTAACGGTGAAGAAAAACATCGTGAATAAACCTGCATGTCTGAGGAAATAAAAAAATTCCAAAGGGGTGTGAAATCCAATCAGCACTGAGCCCGCTCGGTGGATCATAGCCCATACTCCCCTTGAGCAAGAGGAGGCCTGTACCTCAACAGTGGGGACATTAATAGGCTGATGATGATCATAACAAGAGCGCGTACTTATGAGTGTATAATCGGTCCGATTTTTAGCGTGTGTCAAAATTCAGCTTCGCTTCCTTACTCACCCCCTCGAAGTTTACGTTAGAGTTTCCCACAGTTTCGCCGCTTGTCAATATATAATATGATATTTCTGTTTTCCCAATTACAGACGAACAGAATTGTGGCGCTAGTAGCTATGAAAATCCTGTAACTATACGTATAGTTCCGTTTTTGCCACAGACTAAACACATTGTGTCAATTTATACGCACGTGTAATTATTATCATTTGCACGACATATTTTTAAAAATGGCAAGAATACATATGAAGTACAACTCAAAAGTGTTATTGTATGTTGTAGTTTATTTTTTACGATTAAATGTTATAACTATAGTCGTGTAAGTATGGCGTATGTAATGTGTATGTATGTAATTTAGCGTAACAACAAAAAAATCTTATATTTTTACTTGATTAATAATTAATGGATCGCCCTAGGTACTGTAGGTAAGTTTTATAATTTGATGTAATTTTTTTAAAGACTTAATATTTGAATAAGACCGTATATCGGTACATTTAGGATATTAATGTAGGTAAGTTACCTGCTTTCAGGACAGCATGTTTAAAATCTAGTAATACACTTAAAGAATCCAATACTCGTGATTTACAAATTCGCTACGACGTAGCACGACTTTGTAGCCTCGTAGCACCTAAGTCGCAGCCACATTTATTTGTGTTAATACCACAAAAATCGAACTAGTAACGCCCTGAATTGTAAAATTAAAGGTCCGTGAAATTGTGTATGTGTAAATTATGTGTCAAGAATTTTGTTACACGAATTTAGAAATTCGCAAAATGTACAATTTGCATACATATAAGAACTTACACTTTTACTATATCTGGGAAATTTATCTTTTTTCAAATCCGATAGTCTCTAGGTATACACATGAGTTCTATCTTAATATAGAATGTATGGAGCTAGGTATATACTACCTACCTACAATAAACTAACTACGCATTATGAATCTACTACATATCCTTTGCATAAGTGGCTACCTTTAATTCTCCCTATCACACACAGAATCTCCCAAAACTCCTTTGAACGCGAATGCCTCAACACACGCTGCCAGAATTTACCATCAGATAAGAGGTACCTTTATCCCTTTCATGTCTCGGTGGCGACCATTTTTCATGCCTTTGTTGGGTCTGCAATAGGTATTAGGGTGACGCTTACTATCCCTCCGTTTGTAGAAAGATTTAATATATAATATTTCTTTTTAAATTTAAAACGTCCCCATTCAGGGAGATTTTCCACCCGTTTTAAAAACGATGTTGTTCGTTTTAGTGACAACGTCATGCATAGGCTTATTAAAGGGGGATTGATGTGGTATTTTAAAATGTATCATGTAAATTCCACATTAAATGTGTAGCTTTTATTCACGATCAATCGATTTTACTTAGCAATAGAATACATTTTGTAATGGAAGTCGGTAAGCTAATTATCACAGATAGAGCTTAAAAAGTAAGCCCTATAATTAAGTAAACTGTAGCTAACAATAAGTTCAGGAGCCCAATTCCACTGTTTTACAACGTTTGTCTTTCTTTTCTAATTAAGTAGCGATTACGTTTTAGATTCGATCCAATTTTAACTACAAATTTTATTCTATGCTAGCACTAAGCATACACATTATGAGGAGCGGTACGATAGATCATAGGCATGACCAAAATGTAACTAATCGAACGATTCGTGACTAATGGCATACGAAAAACGTGAAATCGCTACAATTTTGTTACTATTGAGTTTAGGTTATATTAGTAGAATATTGTAACCTACATAACGTTTAAATAATACTTACTTAAATGTTTCAAGCACTATAACTATACTTTGGTAAGTCCAAGTTCTCTTACTCTCTTATTAAAATCACCACATTTTGTTTTATTCCACAAAATTAAAAAACTTAACATTTATTATCCTTGGTTTTTTCTTTAACAAATTGTTTAAGCTCCTATTAAACGTACGCTAATACGACTTTAGCGTGAATGGGTCACATAAGCATTATTTACTCTAGCACTTATCATCAATTATTTACATCCGACAATTTGTAATTCCTAATGCCCGTTGCACACGATGCACAGAGTTGCGCAAGGACTAACGATTATTAGCACTTGCGTTGGCGTTGAGACTATGTAAGCTACTTGCACCGTGTTAATACTAACCACTGGTTTAGTACAAAGTAAGCTACTGTACGAATGTTTGTACCGAGCCGTGGACAATTCTAGAATGAATGAGCTTGCGCGGGTACATTTGAAGATGCACAGTAGCGCGTGGCTTGCTAATAAAGTACCCCAGAGTGGAGAACCCTTATTCCCTTTACGTAACAACTTTAGGTAAGTAACTAGCCACGAATATTATTATTGTTTTTCCTATAGACAGTTTAGTGCGCGATGCTACTAAAGCTGATGCGATCGTTACTAAAGGCTCTCACTATGAACTTGCCTTAGAAAACAATTTACACGATTCATAACTGTGCTTCAGGCGCTTGTACACAATGCATGTAACTGGAGCAAGTAACGTGTAAGTGTAAGTAAATTTTATGCAACTCTAATTTCGCCGTTTAGACGGTTTATGTAACAGGTTTTAGACTGCTCATACAACATACATCGTATGCAAGCGCTTTTAGTATTAGTACTTGCGCAAGTAATGGGCATAAACGACAAATACCTTACCGAACGAACGACCACGCTATGCTGAATCGTGTGACTTTTAATGCACACTCACATACAAAGTAGCGATTTGTTAACTAACTTCGAGCCGATCAAACAGAATGAAAAATTTTGATAGCTTCTACCATACGGGCACGAAGAGACAGTCAGTGTAGCTGAAAGAGGAACACGTATCTGTGCAATAAGCAGCTAGCAAGTGTTATTCGCATGGTATTAACACGTCGTTTCCAAAATTACCGGCTTAAGAAAAATTGGGCAGGTGATCATGTATCTCCAAACTTTAATTGTCTACGAGTATTAGAATTTTTAATAACCATCCATTTATATTAACCCAGTACCTCCATGTTTTGATATGTTATGAATAAAATCTCACTCAAAATAGAGCCGGAACCATCCATTCGCTTATAAAACCGGCAACTTAGTGATTATCGCTACAAGTACTAATGTGGGAAACATAACCAGAAATACGCGCATACTATGCTATAAAATAAATATTCTATAGTCGCCATTCGTAGTTTTATTAAACGTGTTGTGTATGAGAATTTAATGGTTAAGTGCTCATCAACATTTTTGTCGAGTTTTTTTGTTAAGCAACACATTATAAATTAAATAAATTAAATTAAAACATTGACATCCTATTTATTAGTAAGTAGCTATTTTTCATGTTGGTGACATAAGTAGGATAAAATACTTGCTATTACTTAAATAATTTTATATTACATGAACATCGCAACTTAGATAGTTACAGCCACACTGTCGCTTTGAAAATTCTTTGAAAAAATTCTCATGAACCTATATGATTTCCTATCAAACATCTATCCTTCCTACCTCTTCGATTTACGACGGTAATTCTTCAATATTGAGTCGTTGTGAAAGTCGGCATGTTTTTTAATACCTTCCTCTCAATCGTCAAAGAATTTGCTACATTCTTGTGATAGCGAATGCTGGAATATAACAACTTATCAATGTCTGGTCTTCTCCGCATTAGATATTCTGGGAATCGTGTTTAATAATAATACATCGATTTAATCTATCGGATAATCGTCATCGCCTTATAAAATTTCGAACATTTGATTTTCGATGAAATGTATAGGGATTTTCAAGTTCATATTACGTGTACATAACTCTTACGACCATTTAAAATTCAATTTATAATAAGCTCCCTCCCCTAGAGCCGGGCGTTCGTTCCTTCATGATAATAACTCTAATAATAAATATGTAAGGTGGAACAAAAATTAGATTACACCATATATTAATTATTCTTCTTCTTCAACCTACTTCAATTTTAATTTATCTATTATTATTTCAAATAACGTTTCTTCGTGTGGGAGGACTCGGAAACGATTTTACGTTATAATTATGACGTCTACATTATTACTTTATAGTCAAGAACAGTTGATACTTCTCCATTATTATGGAACTTTGCCTTTATTTCGTACAATTAATTTGATTTTGTAATTATTGAGGGCAAATCGATAAAGTAAAGATTGACGGCGGCTGTTTTAATAGATGATCTATCCCAGATCTATCAATATAATTAAGTCATATTCAGTCACAGTATTACGCAGCGCTACGACATGGGATGCTTCAAAACGAACGTTAAAGAAGTCCTCTCCCTCCACGGCCGGCAACACACAAGCAATGCCCCTGGTATTGCACGTGTCTCTAGGCGACGGTGACTACTTACCATCAGGTGGCCCGTCTACCAGTTTGTCGTAGCTAATTTATAAAAATAAAAAAAAAGTTTATATTTTAATATCATTAGGTTAAATAACTAATAAAATAAGAAAATGAAAAAAAGAACCCTAAGGGAGGCCTTTGCCCAACAATGGAATTGTGAGAGCTGACTATAAAAACATGTAATATAAAGTAAAGTCTTTAACCTTTCGTGGTTATTGTTAATACAATAGTTAAACACGGGATTCTTAGCACAGTTTGGGGTTGATTTACAACAAAAATAAAGTTGTTTTTTTTATGTACTACTTAACCCGCATTTGACCTCGATCTCGCCTGATGGTAAGCGACGATGAGGTCGACGATGGAGCATGCGGGTCCAGTAAATGCCTATTCACTCTGGCTTTGAAGATCCCAAGGTTGTAGGTTTCGGGAAATACAGACGCCGGCAGGCTGTTGTTTCATTACTGAATCAATTTTCGTGATACCTATGCATAAATATTGTTACGTTATTCGAAAAAATATTAGTAGGTAAAAGGAATTCGTAATTCTACGATAGTCATAGTGATTACTAGAAACAGCAGCATGCCACATTGACGTAGCATTCAGAAAAAGCTTAATTTCTTAAGCACGCGACCCACGCCAAGTCCGGTAATGTACTACAAACTTTATGTTTCCATGGCATGTTTTGAAAACTTTAAAAGATCTCGTCACCGATAAAACATAAGCAGTTGTGCAAATCATGTATTTCCTAATCAGAGAAGGTGTATTTATTCTTCGTCCTCTTGTCGTTGGGTTAGGTTATGTAAGTTAATATTTACAACAGATTTATATTACAAGAGTTTGGAAGTGAGTTCTTTATTCAAATGAATAAATGAAAAACAATCTAATTTATTAATGTGGTTATAGTATGTGATATGATAATCGTTATTTCATACTACATCATTCATAAAGAACAGTAAGAAATACATTGGGTATAATTTACACATATTCATTCATTAAATAAAGAATTAAAGTAATTAATAAACATTTATATTTACACATTATGTAGACATAATAATATAAACTATATAAAACTCCAGCAATATTTTAGTTTTGTTATGCACTTCATAAAAAGTAAAATATCTTCCGCTCTAATATCTTATATCGCGCTAGATATTAGTTCTCATTTAAATTAATAAACTGAACACAAGTCTCAATCATTTGCAGTCAGATCACATCCTCTACAAGTGTGTAAATTCACACAGAATTACAGTTAGCTGGACCAAAAAACTGTGGATTTAATGCAAACCCGGCTTACCTAGTTCCGCAGAGCTGGAGCTCTATTCGTAGAGAAAATACTGGTGTTTGCCTAATTTTGTGCGAACGCTCTGTAAATGGAGTCCGCCGCAAATGTTAGTTTGGACCAATTTGATAACGAGTAGGTTTTATTCAGGAATTCCTAAAGGAAACATTGTTCACTTAAGTTTCCAACTTCTTTAACAAGGAGCACCGTCTTGCACTGGTAGGTACTAAATGAACCAAAAGACAAAAAAATGTAAATAGTTCGGCTTTCAAACATTGTTATACCTACGAGTGATTTAAGATGCAAGTCTCTATTTATTAAGATACTTCTTCTGTGGTGAATAAGGCCATTGTGCCTGTCAAAACTATTTCTAATTCATTTAAAATACTTAATAAGTAATAAAATTTCCAGGACATCACGACAACCTACGCACATTTATTTAAATTTCGCCACACACAAACGTCTCGCTTCAAAATTGTCTACTCTAATCTTCGTCATTACACGGATTCTCAATTAACCTGTCACCATTTTACAGGTAAAGGTCTTTAAAAGGAATCTTGTATTATCTCACGGGCAGTCATAAAAAGTGGAACCACCAGCATCGCGAGACGTGACTGCGATATGCCTGAGTTTAATTCTGAAACGGACGGAGGCGAGAGATTTTAATGAGAGATCAGGTTTTTCAATTATCCCCACTTCTTTTTGCGAAGTTTTACAACAGATTTTCGTTGACGATGTACTTTTTTTGCCTAATAAGTGGACGTTGGACTTTTCTTTAGCAAAGTTTAGTGTATTATAACAGCTATTAAAACTATAGTTACTGAAACTATAATTATCTTTCAACTGAAATTGGGTACAATGATAGAAAATAATTACATTAAACATGCATTATGAATTAGTGATTGTGGTTTGTGTTATGTTGTTTATTGATTACTATGCTTTACATTAAGAGACCATACTTGTAATTTGGCTTGAACCTCCACTAATCCTTAAATATATTTGTCCACAAATAGGAGAACACAGAAATGATAAACACAAGTCAAACACGACATCAAAGACCGGGATTATTGGATTTATTTTATTTTCAGCTTTCCACTCGGTGGAAGTTGGTAGGTATAAAGAGTGCTTTTATGTATTATTTTTTACGTTACTTGAACACGTTTTATGTCAAATTAATTCTTTATCATCTTAGTAGAAACTCTTTGAGCGCTGCGTTGCTATATAAGTAGTTATAATAACATATATTTTTTGAAAGTAATGTTGCACTTTATATTTGTTACAGGCATACTAAGTTCAATATTTAGTAGAAAAAGGTCCTCCTAGCTTTAAGGTCATCTTATATTGTAGCTCCATAATGCAGAAGCAAAGTTCGCTGCAATTTCTAACAAAAATATCTTGAGAGAAAAGAAACTTTTCATCCGCTTTTTCGTTAAAAACACTGTTTTGTTTATATTATCCTGAGATTTTCGCTCAAAATTTCGGTCTGTTTACGGTATCTAATTAGGAAGGACTACTTAGTAATTTTCTAAATTCGAAGAGTAATGGAAAAATCTGTATGAAACAAAAACATCCACACCTAGGTAGGCAAGTTCAGCGTGATGGAAGGAAGTGTTCATTTTGGTTTTGGTCACGTTAAACATGACGCATTATAAAAAGTAGGCATGTTAACATTTCTCCATAGAATGTTTATAAACACATTTCGTTTTGAATCAGCTATTTGCTCGCTAAATAAGCACGCAGCACACTGGGAGTTAGTAGTTTTTGTTCACACGATGAATGGCGCTTCTTGAACACGAAGCACAATGTGTTTGTTGACCGCTGGCCGTGTTTATGGCCTAGATACACCGACACCACGCCACTAAAAGAGATTTATTTACACACTGTTTCAGCATTATACGTATTTGAGCCAAGTCAAAAAAGCAACTTGTAATTAGTGACATGAGGCTTGCTTTATTTATGCTTGGATAAATAAATAGACAGAGAATAGATTCTATATATTACTTCTTTGGACTAGTGATAGGTAAACAGAACCGAGATTTTTTATTAGGTTGTGGAAAGTATTTAGTGAGAGATATAATAGCAGAATAACATCTTCTAATTTACCGCGTTGGTGTTATAAGAAAATCAATTTCATGAAAAAAAACTGAAAAATAATAGAGACCCTTTTTAATTTATTTTTACGAAGACCAGCAATACCTTCAATACTTCTACTTTTGCAGAGTCAATGGGTATTACGAATCGAATTTTGAACACTAAAATATACAAATAAATTTACAAAAATTCAAGGGAGAGTTTCTCATTAAGTCAATGATGACTCGGTCGGACTGTATTTTTTTGGCTTCCACAAATCCGTATTAAATTTAAGCCGTGGAAGCCTTAATTTTACCGGCCCTAAAGTGCTTTTCAGAGCATCACTGGGTATCCACTTTACCTCTTACCAGTTTCTCGACGAAGACATAGTTTTAATTGGACTCCTTCCGCTTTGCTAAAAGTCTCTTAATTGAATTTTTTGCATTTTAATTTGAAGAGACTTAATTTGGGAGTTAAAAGATTAATTTCACTCATTATATTAAAATTTCTGTAAATGATTGCTTTGATTGATAAACATAACCTAAATTAATTTTGTTGTAAACAACTTCTGAAGACTTAATAAAGTAAATGTAAATATCTATCAGAATGAATGGGAATTGAAAAAAAATCATTAAATTTTGATCGAGGCAGAAAATATAACGGAAAATCAACAAAGGGAAAATAAGTAATCAAAGAATAGTGAACAAACATGAAGTGTTCCCATATTGACACAGGGTGTTCAGAAAAACATCAAGACGTACGAGACAAAGCCCCGTTGTGCACCGATAAAGTTTCTTCCACGTACGTATTAGCCAACTTTTAATTGAGTTTTTGCTACACCCCGTTGTGTTGTTTTAACTTCAGCGATTTCATTTATTACTATGTATAATTTTGTCTTGTACCTAAAATAGTGAATTAATTGTCAACAGATTTGTTTTTATATCTTAATGTTTTAATCGTATTGATAAGAGTCGTGATAATTCTGTGGAAATCACATAGAACGACTTTCTTGGCAGATTTAATTGATGGTTAGCCAGCCTTCCCAATTTTACATATACGGTTATCTCAGTTTACAGTCTCCTCACGGAGTTTTCCTTCACCGTTAGTCTTACGAAACTAAGTTGGTATCTCAATATCGACTGAAGGTGAGTTTATTTGAAGGTAAAGCTTAAATAGTACATGAATAATTTACAGGGGACTAAAATTAATTCCATCACTTTTACGTGATCACAAACTCCACTCACAAAACATTTAAGTAGGTATCAGAAACTTAGATTTTACGTAGAGTAGACATTGAAAATCTCTTGAAAGTTAACAGACTTTCATATTATTTTAATGAACTTATAAGGTAATATCCCCTTCAACAAAAATTCATTTCAAAACTTGATAAATTATGGAGGAACTAAGAGTCCAGAATCAGCCTAGCCAGTAACTAGTACCTGGTTTGAAAGATAAAAGCGCCATCGTAATTCTCGGCACCCCACTTCCTTTAGAACATTGCAGCAATTTTGCAACAGAATCGAACCGAACCATAGAAAGCTATTAGTTTATTTTGGAAAACGTTGGGAAATGCACAGAACCAAAACAACTCCTTTGACAGCCGAGACGGAAGTGTTTTATTGGCTTACCCACACTACAAATATAAAAATATACTACACACCTCCACCACAAATCTATAATAAATTTAAAGACAATAGAATATACGAACGGTACGTACATATACAATGATGACAATATAACAACTTATTATAACTACGTTTAAGAAAACTTAATCTATCTCTAAATCTAGGCCAAATCTTTGGACTGGCTTTCGTACACGTTTGGGCTCCACTGGCACGGACACGTCACGGACGGGAGGAGGCGGTGGTGGTTCAGCGTAAATATCTGAACTAGAACATTTGGTTGGCGAACTCGACTCAGTATCCACCACATCCGTCACCCCCCTATCCGTAGACGCCCCTGCGCCCTCCGCGCTGCCCGCCTCGCCCGCGCCGACGGCCCCCGCAGCCGGCCGCTCGGACCGAGGAGACGCGAACTCTTTCGCGCCCTGCCCGACCACGTCACCAGTGCTAGTGTCGCTATTTGCCTGATCGGTGAATACGCACGAACTCCTCGACCGCCGTTTTAACTGGTCGATATGACGATGAGTGGCAGACCCGTCACAAGCCTTAACCGTATAATTGCTCTTACCCCGTCGCTCAAGCACCTGTCCTTGCGACCATTTAGATCCCTGCCCGAAGTTCCTATACCACACGGAGTCACCCGGGCATAAATCTCTAGACTTCGACGCGATCGTGGTTACCGATCTATCCCTCTGTGGTCTCAATGAAGTATCGGGCTTGAGGGCGTCTAAACGTGTCCTCAATTTCCGACCCTGTAGCATGCGAGCCGGTGTTTCGCCTGTTGTACAATGAGGAGTATTATGATACACCAACAGGAACCTCAAAATTGCCAGTTCTACATCTACGCGCTCACGACGAGCCTTTTTAACAACGTTTTTAATAATTTTTACAGCGTTTTCTGCTGCGCCATTGGACGATGGATGGTACGGGGCTGAGAACATTTGGCTGATTCCGTTAAGCATCAGAAAATCACCGAACTCCTTACTTGCAAACGGCGGCCCGTTATCTGAAACCACTTGCCTAGGCAGGCCCCATCGCGACCAAGACTCTCGTAACTTTCTGATTGTAGCTTCTGCAGTCGTTCGAGACATCTTAAATACCTCGATCCACTTTGACCTCGCGTCCACCGTTATTAAATAAGTATTACCATCAATAGGGCCCAGAAAATCGATGTGTACCCTATCATATGGTCGCTGAGGCCAATGCCACGGCACAGGCGGAGCGGCAGGCGGAGCGGACGTGAGAGCAGCGCACGTTTCGCATGCACGACAACACGTTTCCACCGCTTCGTCTATACCAGGCCACCACACGTAACTACGAGCATGCGCCTTAGTTTTCACAATGCCCATGTGAGGATCGTGCAACTCTCTCAGCACCCATGGCCTGCATGACTCTGGCACTACCAGCCTGTGTCCCCACATGACGCACCCAAGTTCGATGTAAAGCTCACCCCTTCTATTGTAGTAAGGTTCGAGCTGTTTCACATCCACACCCTCCGGCCATCCACTCTCAACGTACCCGTACACACGGCTCAATAAAGGATCGCGCGCGGTTTCCTTTTTTATTTTATTTCCATCGAGTAACATTGCGTTTGTGGCGAAATGTAAATATGTTTGTTCCGGAGGCTCGTAACCGTCATCTTTACCGACTGGTAAACGAGATAAAATATCTGCTCCGTTGCTAGCGGATCTGACATATTCGATGTCGAAGTCGTACGCCGACACAATTAGGGCCCATCTTTGCATCCGGCTGGCAGCCAT
The DNA here is from genome assembly GCA_947369225.1 of Hofmannophila pseudospretella. NCBI lineage: Eukaryota > Metazoa > Arthropoda > Insecta > Lepidoptera > Oecophoridae > Hofmannophila > Hofmannophila pseudospretella. The sequence continues at coordinate 6,595,054 of OX376324.1, forward strand.
AGTGGGAATTCCTGTATACGGCCCAAAAATACTAACCAGAGGCTTGTGATCTGTTTTTAACTTAAATCGCCGCCCATATAAATATTGATGGAATTTCTTTATACAGTAAACGATAGCCAACGCCTCCCGATATATTTGAGAATAGCCTTGTTCTGCTTTGGTGAGCTTGCGTGAAATATACGCGACGGCCCTCTCCTCGCCCCGCGCGTCGCACTGTGACAGCACCCCGCCAACGCCGCGTGAACTAGCATCGCATGTTAATATTAAATCTTTTCTACTGTCAAAATGGTCCAACGCCTTACTGCTTAACAGTAACCGTTTGACGCGCTCAAACGCGTCTGCGCGAGATTTGTCCCATGACCAGTGCCTACCTTTGCTAAGTAACTCATGAAGAGGGTGAAGAACGTTGCTGAGGTTCGGTACAAACCTTGCATAAAAATTCACCATACCCAGAAACGATTTCAGTTCCGACACGTTTTCTGGTGCAGGCATTTCCCTTATGGCCTTTAACTTTTCCGGATCAGGTCGAATACCACTTTTGTCTACTATGAATCCTAAGTACTTTATTTCCTTCGCTAGGAAGGAGCATTTGCTTTTTTTAACCTTCAAGCCAACGCTTTCTAACTTTTGGAATAGAGCCTCTAACGATTTCAGGTGCTCACCTCTGTCTTTCGCTGTGACAATGACGTCATCACAGAAACACTGCACATTAGGAATATCTTTGACGATATTACACATGATTCGTTGGAAAATCCCACTACTGGAAGCGAGGCCGTAGACTAACCTATTGTATCTGAACAAACCTCGATGCGTATTTATGACGGTGAACATTTTCGAGTCCTCCGTTAAAACAACCTGGTTGTAGGCCTGTGACAGGTCAATTTTTGAAAATTCCTCCCCCCCTGCTAAGTTGGCGAGCAAGTCGTCCACTCTCGGTAACGGATACCTATCGACCAGCAGCACGGGATTGAGTGTTACCTTGAAGTCCGCGCAGAGGCGCAGCGCGCCGTCGCTTTTGTTTACCAGCACGAGTGGCGTGGCCCAGTCCGAGCAGTCGACCGGCTCGACGACGCCGTCGCGCAGCATGGCGTCCAGCTCGGCGTCGATGCGCTCGCGCAGCGCGTACGGCACGGGGCGCGCGCGGCAAAACACGGGTGCCGCACCCGGCCGCACGCGCAACGCAGCCAGCCCGCCCGTGTACCTCCCCAGTCCGCCGCTCAGCACGCTCTTATGTCTGTCGAGAATGTTACATAACTCTCTACAACCTTCTTCTATTTTATAATTGGAAGATTTCAAAATAGGTATTTGAATATTCAACTCTGCTAGCCACTGTCTCCCGATTAGTGATGTGACACCTTTATCTACGACATACAGATCTAACGACTTTCTACGGCCTTTGTATTGTACCACTGCTCTTAAAACACCAAGCGGCGTGACCTTTGAGCCATCATAAAATTTAAAAACTAAATCACTTTTTTCTAATTTTACACGTCTAAAAAGAGATTCATATGTGCTACGATTTATACACGAACAAGCGGTACCCGTGTCTATTTCCATCGTCAGTTCTCTTCCATTCACTAATAAAGTCAGACTCACCGGCCTATAGTCACTCATATTCATCTGAAAAATCGGTTCCTCCTGCTCCGGATCCGAACCTTCTCCGACGACATCCGCCTGGCAAGCATAGTGCGCCTCCTGGTCGCGACTCCGCTGACCTTTCCGCCCCGAGCGCGTCGATCCCTCAGGATTTTTGTAAGGACACACCTTACGTAGGTGTCCTTTGTTCTTACAAACATTGCACACGAAGTTCCTGTATCTGCATCCCTCCGTCTGGTGCGGGCCGCCGCACGCCTCACAGGAGCCGCTGCCGGCGGCCTGGCGCTGCGTGCCGACGCCGGCGGCGGAAACGCGGCTGCGCGGCTCGCGCGCCTTCCCCGCGCCGATCGCGTGCACAGCGCTCGATCTCCCCGGAACAGAAGAGTCCACCGCCGCCGCGTCCCTCTCGGCAGCCTCCAAGGCCGTCGCGAGCGCCACCGCTCTGACAAAAGTTAATGTCGACTCCGAAAATAGGCGTTGGCGGATTAAATCACTGTTCACACCGCAAACGAACTGGTCACGTAAATTATCCATCAATTGCCCGTCGAATTCGCAATCCTTTGACAATTTCTTCAAGGCCGCCACGTACTGCATGATGCTTTCGCCGGTTTCTTGGCGCCTCTGACGAAAACGAAACCGCTCTGCCCATACTGACGGCTTGGGCTGCAGATGGCCACGAACGAGTTCCACGAGTTCAGTGTACGTCAATTCTGTAGGCCTTTTCGGACTAGCGAGGTTCACCATGAGTTCGTAAACACTGTCACCAACCAACGATATGAACGTAGGTAACTGAAGCTCAGCTTTGATAGCATTCGCTTTAAAATACATCTCCACACGCTCACAGTACAAAGTCCAGTTTCCCGTGTCCATATCGAACTCCTTTAATTTACCGATAGACATGTTTGTTTACAAACTGTATCGAGACTATAACACGTAAACACGCTGAAACACTTATTTTTTGGTAATTTAGCTCGTCGCCAATAGTTTATTTTGGAAAACGTTGGGAAATGCACAGAACCAAAACAACTCCTTTGACAGCCGAGACGGAAGTGTTTTATTGGCTTACCCACACTACAAATATAAAAATATACTACAGCTATAAACTGAAAAATAGTTTCCAAGGGTTAGGTTTCTCAAAATACTCTCGACTGTGGTTCTCGGCACTGGTTTTCACTATAGTGATGTGAGATTTCTATGGACTACGACGCTGACCACTTACGATTCTGCTTCCCTTAGCCTAGCGACACACTATGCCGAAATTACGCGATGAAACTTCGGCCCGGTTACGCTCACAATGCTTTTCAAATTACCCGCGACACACCTGACGGAAATTACGACGCCGAAAACTCATACAAAAAGATTTGCAGCCGAAAATCTGCCGCGTAATTTCGGCATAGTGCATCCCTATAATTAATCATTAAAAAAATATCCATCATTGATTTTGTAGTACAGTATATTACTTCTCAACTTGAATAAACATTTCAAGCTAGTTAAGTAACCGACGAGGTACGCTTGGCCACCGCCCAGACCCAAGTTACTCGGCAAAGAATTCACTCGGGCCCAAAGTTCGGACTTAAACTTCACAAATGACACCAAAGAGACCGCGATAATTCACAGGCTAATGTCAAAGTTGGGACTTGTTCGGAATTTTTACTAACATTAAGAGGCACTACGAATATTATTCCTTTTTTCTCTTCAATGTTCGGTTTTAGAAGGATTTTTCTGCTGCTTTGTTCAATTACAGGGTGGACCAAAAGTCCGTTAACATTTGAATAGGTCGCTGCGTCGGCGCGGGCGGGGTTGTGGCGCGGGGGGTGTTACTACAAGCGAGAGCTACTAATAGGGATTTAGTACCATGGCGTCATTCAGCGGAGCGCAACGCGCATTTTGCGTACGCGAGTACTATCGAAACAACGATTCTACGACCGAAGCTAAACGGAAATTTTGTAATCATTACAATATACGGAACAGAAATCAAGCACCAACAATTCAAACGATTAAAAAATGGGTACAGAAGTTCGAAACAACAGGTTCAAATTTAAGTCAACCACGATCCGGCCGACCTAGGACATCGCGCGATCCAGTAAACATAGAGCGTGTACGAGCGTCTGTTCGAGAACAACCTGGTCTCTCTACTCGAAAGCGGTCTAGTGCTTTAGATGTGCCCAGAACATCTCTAAATCGCATTCTACACAAAGATTTACATTTACATCCTTACAAAATTCAAATTGTACAGGCTTTAAAGCCAAATGACCCTGCTCAGAGACTGCAGTTTGCTAACGAAGTGCTTGAGAGGTTTACGAGCTTCAATAACATCTTTTTCTCAGACGAGGCACACTTCCACCTAAATGGACATGTCAATCGACAAAATTGCAGATACTGGAGTGACACTAACCCGGACTTGAAGCACCAAAAACCTTTACACTCGCCCAAGGTTACTGTATGGGCCGCATTGTCAGCCAGCGGAATCATTGGTCCATATTTTTATGAAGATCAGAGAAACCGCGCCGTCACCGTTAATACAGAGCGATACATTGTGATGCTACAGAATTTTTTTGCTCCAGCATTACAGGACTTCTCAGGCTTTAATCGAAGCTCTTGGTTCCAACAAGATGGGGCAACATGTCACACCTCCAATGACTCTATAGCAGCACTTCGTGAAATTTTTGGCCAAAAAGTCATATCCAAAAGAGGTGACATTCACTGGCCACCCCGCAGCCCGGATTTAACTCCAATGGACTTTTACCTTTGGGGATATCTCAAAAGTAAAGTTTACATCAGCAACCCAGTGTCTATTGAGGAATTAAAAGAAAATATACGCGAGGAAATGCAGAACATTTCACCAACCACTTGTCGGGCGGTCATGCAAAATTTCCGTTCCCGGTTACAGGTGTGCCAGGATGAACAAGGGTCACATTTGAATGATGTTATTTTTAAAAAGTGAAATCCTAATTTGTCTACTTTATTATTAAATAAACAGTTTTTCACTAAAGTAGCATTTGTATTTTTTATAACCATTTTAAATGTTAACGGACTTTTGGTCCACCCTGTACATACTTTCACTTTCACTTGATAATTCTTCTCCAACATAAACTTTAGAAGGTGATATGATTCTGTGTAGAGTCAGTCTGGGATGGTACCACCTTCTTGTCTATTTCAGCCGCAAAGCAGCAATGTAATGCATTTCTCGTACTCTACTTGATGAGCTCTAAACAACGACACCCCCACACGATATGGTACAAAAATATTTTTTATCGACCCTCTTTAGTCGCATGGGACCGACCCCCTTAAAACAATTTTACAAAATTTTAAGATCGATATTCGGATTTAGGTAGAAGAAATTAATATCTTATGTAATTGAAGTCTGTACCTATCTTATACCGTTTAAGCGCTAGACCCACGTGTCAGACAGACAGACAGACGGACGGACGGTAGACCGAACGACAGCAATAGTTTTCCCCGTGTGGGTACACATTCCTAAAATGTATCAATTTATAGGTAGGTATCCGGTGTCGTGTACAGTTTGTTACCAGTCTCAGCTTTGGAGCAAGAAACTGAATAATACATTTCACTTGAGCTTTTCAACGTGTCTTCAATGTGATACCTCTTCTTTGTCTTCTATTTTGTCACTAGCCATGTGAAGGATTCTTAAAATACTTCCGAGATAGGATAAAACAAGGATACATGGCTCAACAAAATGTATTAATAATTGCGAAGCTAAATCAGGGAAACAAATAAACAAATTATATTACGACACTTGGAATTTCAGAAAAAGAACCAAAGGCTTAATATTAGATGTAGCCTGGAATAAGCTATTGTAGACAGATAAAAACACTATATTTTACACAAATACTTTTGTTCATTTTAATTCGTTAATTGCTTTTAAGTAAAAGATCCGATTATAATCAGTCTCATTTTCATTTATTTCATTTTATTTTCATTTATTTAGTGGCCATAAATTACATGTCATTATAGGTTGTATTATAATACAATTGGTGTTACAATGTAATTTTACCCATTAGGGTGTAGTTACACAAAATACAAAATATAAAAATATAAACTATCATCACGAATACAGCATTAAAAATGGATACATTATTATTTCTATTGTACTTACAACAATACACCTAATTATAATCCTATGTAAAGTTACCGTTTGCTTATTACACGAGTACCTATAAAAATTGTAACATCATTAAATTGCTACAACTACTAGTTGTTTAGTATTGTGTGAATGTGTTTTTATCTGAAACAACCAAAAAGCAACAAAACAAACTCAAAATTCTTAGATATAATAAGTAAAAGTTAGTAGTATGTAGTATTAGTACTTATTAGTATAATAATAATACAAGAAAAACAAATCTATCTTGTTGCTTGCATATCCCTCTTCGGAAAATTTGACTAAAAAAAGAGATGTGGGGATTTCGTGAATCGTTACGATAACAAGCTGACTCGCACAATGTCCCCGAATCCTTGTCAGAAGACACATTTAGATATCGTCTCCCCAGTATTGCCGATCGGAAATGCCGAAAATTATCTAGAACAATGTTAAAAATCTTAAATTTTAGGAATTTTCTACATTTTAGTCTAATCAATGTTAAAATATTTTTTCTTGTTACATACACATCTAAATTCACTATATTATATCACTATATACAGGTGGAAATATATCACTATATACCAGATCCGTTGGAGCTACGAGAAAATGGTCTTAGGAAACCTTCCCTAACTTTTGGAGCTATTTAAAATTGCATTCACATATTTTTTTTAAAAAAGGTAGAATCACCGAGTAAAATGCCATTTTTCACAACAAAAAATATTTTAGAAGCCAGTCGATTCTATTTCGTGTCAGGAACAAAAGACTCTATGGGGTCAACCGAGGTTCGAATATTAGAAATCTCAGAAATAGCAAAAAACTATTTCCATACATTCGACTCAACTCGATTATTGTCTGAATTACCAGATTTCAGGGAAACTTCCGTATATTGGCAACACTGCGTCTCCCTCACTCACTTCGAGTGACGTCGACAAACACCTACGAGTAGCATGCCCCAAGCATTTGTCAACTTCACTGACACGGCACTTGCAAGGCACTTCGAGCACTGCAGCCTACTGTATCACAATGGACACGGTTCGTATTCAAGTGGACACTGTAGTGCTGTATCAATCAACGTGTATTGTAGTGGGAAGTTCCCTTAACACGCTGAAAACTGGTGGCCGTAAGATTCTGATGACCAAATATCAAACAAAAGATTAAATGTAATGTCAATGTCTCATTTTGTAATATATATTAGAAACTTTACCACTTAGATATTTCCTTAAACACCTATGTTTAAGGAAATATCTAATTGGTAAAGTTTCTAATATATATTACAAAATGAGACGTAAGTAAGTAACTGTTAATGAACAAACGGCACTCAATCCCAACGTTTCTTTAAACAGGAATATAAATAATAAAATATCGTAACCAAAATACGCTTTCGAGGTATTAGTTAAATAAACAGAAAATTCGTCGAAACCTACTCCTTTTTAGTGTAAAAGGGGAACCCTTGATTTATCAAAGGATTTACAAGCGATATTTTTTCACCAGACCATTACAAATTTGTTATGCAAATGGAATGCCTTATTACACTTCCTTAATTATTTCACAAGCTTTCGCAGGCTGAAAGTCTCTCTAATATTTTATGACGTAATTTAAAAGACTGTCTTTATATACAAGAAAAGGAGAATTTTAAGATGTTCTTACACCCGTGAAAATATAATACAATTTCTGGTCATCGTCTCATCGCTAACTGACTCTTTTAGGAGATAAATACATTGTACTTGGATAATAAAACTTAACTAAGCATGCAAGTTAGTCAATTATAGTGTAATAAAATATGAGCACTTGAGAAGTTCAGTTACAGACGACCACAGGTCAACCTACCCAAAACATCAAAATTTGAGAATCTGAAATGTATACGAGTATATTGCGCAGTCATAAGGTTGAGATTTAATCGAAGGTATTTGACAGGTGGTATACTATACCTAAGTCGTAGTTAGTTGTATAGAGCGCGCTATGGATGACATGCGATGACTGTCAACTGAAAATATAAAAAGGAAAAGGGAAGATCTTTCACCAGGTGGGATGTTGTGTCTGGAAATGGATACTTGGAACATTGTATATAGAACATTGTTGTTTTTGTTGAACATTGGTATATAGGCGAAACTCCTTTGAAAATATCGATAGCGCGTTCTATGTTTGTATGAAAATACTGACTCGATGTAGAGTGTGCTCTGGACGAACAGCGAAATCTGGCGCGTCATGCGTCGCCACCACAGTTGAAATTATTTTGGAGTAACTTTTTGTTTCGCTGTCTGTGCAGCCAACCATGTGTAACCAATCTCAATTAAGATATTTTGATGGTTTTTAGAGCACACGTATATATCTTTCTAGTTTAAGTGGTATCATTACCTTTTAATATGACACATAATATCACAAAGTTTTCGGAACACACGTATCTAAATCTTTCTGCTTTAACTGCGAACTTGAAACTTTTTTCTTTATCTCGACAAAGACAAATCAAGTAGAATCGTAAGGATTACATGCGTGCGAAACATTCATGGGGGTCCGAAAGTTTTTCAAGGATATCTAAAGCCCCCAATCTGACTACAAAAGAAATTGGCTCCATATTTTACTTCTTACTGCTCTAATAATAGCAAGTTACTTTGTTCATCGTGTAGGTATCTCGATTATCGCTATACTTAATAATTAGAAAGTCCTATTGGGCCCAGGTTTTTTTTTATTGGTTACTAAACCCGCATTTGACCTCGATCTCGCCTGATGGTAAGCGACGACGAGGTCGACGATGGAGCATGCGGGTTCAGCAAATGCCTATTCCCTCTGGCCTTGAAGATCCAAAGGTTTCGGTTGAACTCTATACTTACCCGTGAAGGTATTCTATTCTAATAGCAAGCGCGCGCACAATTAAAACTTAATCTGTTACATTATTACGATTTATTTAAAAAAAAACTCATCAAGGTAGTCGTACAGTCGACCTCAAGCTATAGTATACCATATGACAAAAACCTTCGATTAAATCTCAACCCTATGCCTGCGATGAGATACATTGATCAGATCAGATTCTCAAATTAGGTTGACCTGTGGTAGACTGTACATTCTGACAGGACAAGTAATATTTGTTCGACTGTTTGAATTCCTGAAGTTACGGCACGTACGCATTTCGGTCAAAAATGGACGTTTTTGGCTAAAGGTCTTTAACGGATCCCTAAAAAAACAATCACTATCGAACCTCAAATTGCAAACATCGAAACAATAAACAATAAAATGTCCACGAAATTCGTCAAATACGTTGACAGTCAAATTTTTCATAACCACCAGACGATTAATTTTAATGAGCTCTCTACAAGGTGTTCCGGAGGATATGCAATAACTTCGCCAAACACTTCGGTAGCTTTTACATAATATATTTGACAATCGAAGTAATCCTCAAAAACGTTTCGTTTTCGAGTTACTTGCTATTTTATTTTACTAAATTTAATTGAATTATACAATGAGTAAGGGTCTTTATTTATGTCCGTATGAGAAAACATGAAATAAAACAATAACAAACTGTTTGCCTTTCGTTTGCACATATCATTAATAACTTATGTCATGATTGTCAAGTTTAAATTAATCAAAATGCGACGTTGCCAGCTCGGATAAAGAGTATGGCATACTAGCTAACATAAAGTATTTAGTTTGTATGAAAATAAAATAAAAATTCTTTAATAAAATTTAAAAAATGTGACAATATGGAAAATGACTACTTCGATGTTCTGGGTACAGTGTCGAAGTTAATGCGTGACCAAAGGAACACCTTATATAAAGTAAAGCAGGCATGGATGTTTTTTCTGAAACTTTGTGCAAACATCAATCCTTTACGCATTGGTATGCAGGCCGCGCCTGCTGAAATGCAAAACACTTACCCTCGCTAGGGTTCAAAGCGTAAACTTTTTCTGTCCCAGACATTATTCCGGTCTCGTAGTTCTGCAGCTTTGCGTGTTTGAGGTTTGAAGTATTTTTCGGTTGGGCCCCGCCTTTCATTAAAAAGTTTCCACGCTAATATTCAAAGTGATCGGGTAACTTTCAATTATGGGGGCAAAGTGAGGACAGGGGTTATTACGCAATCGAACCTTACTCTATTGCGTTATGAAATTAATCTAACTATCGCCAACACAAACACTAAGGACAATAGGGATCTAGGGTCTACGTAGACCACGAACACGTGTTCATCAAAGCTGAAATTCTCATCTCGTCCCCGTTTAAGGCACCAAGCCGAAAAACTTTTGGACGAATCCGGAAAGTTGAATTCGGGCGATTTTTTGGGACCAAACCGAAATAAACCGATTGATGGAATGTACGTACGTTCGTATTTTTTATTTATCTACATATAAGTAGGAAGAGTAGTATAGACATTCCTTATTCGTTATGATGCTTCCACGACGGTTAATATATGTGTTAATAAAGGTCTCTAATCATTTCTTAAAATCAAAAGTTCGTGACTACCGGTGTGGTAGCACCATTAAAAACAACAACGGCTGCAATATCTGGCACGAAACTTAAACAAAGTCCAATTAAAAATTAGAGCAACTTAAAAAGCTAAAGCGTCAAAAAGTGTAGGTAATCAAGTTAGCAAGAGAGGCAAACAACTAATTTAGCTGTGACCTGCTGCAAATAGGGCCAAGCAATAAAGACGAGAGTTCAAAGTGCACAGGATTTTATTGCCCTACCTTTTTCTTATAGAAAACTATATTAAAGTCTGATCAAAAAATTCTTGTTGTTCCTTTTCTCTTGTATATTCTAAGGAAGTTTTTGAGGCAAAATGTCCAATAAATACTTGGAATTTCGTGTTCGCATTTTGTGAAACCCGGGTAAATACCCGGGAAAATTTCTGCTAGTAAATACTAGAAGAAAAGTAAGTAAGAAGAGTAAGTATATAAAATATTCCAAATTTTATTGATACAAATATTTGTAGGTAGAAATATTTGCATATATTTAAAAAAAGTGTTAATACATATCCTTTTATCTGAGGGTGGTACTTATGACATTGTGAAGGGGCGGTAGAGCCGAGCCTGTGGAGGGAGGTACCACTCTTTTAGATATTTTTGTCGCAAAGCAGCAATATTTGCATTGCTGTGTTTTGGTTTGAAGGGTAAAAACGTCAGCGTAATATGATGATTGATGATGGACACTCCGTCGATGGCCTCAAGGTAACCTTATAGTGAGACGAGATGTCTATGATCGACGGTGACCACACACCATCAGGCAGTCTGTTTGCTGGTATGCTCTCCATCATCTTCTGTCTAGCGATATCCCGACCGTCTGCGTTCCTTATAAAATAAAAACTATAACGAAATCCTTACGTGCATCGACCATTTGACACAAACAGCTAGTTTATCAAAAGCTCACTTACCAAACGAGTAATTATAAACTCTATACTAAACAATTTAGGTACTTTATGTCGAAAAAGGTGTTGGAATTATACAATACAACATTAGTTTACAATCACTCTTTCATAAAGTTTCGGATAAAGGCTCAACAACTCAAGAACTCCGTATTTACTGGCCGAACACCATCAGCAACGAAGACCTGTGAACCCGATGTCGTCAAACACCTATAAGACAGGAGATTGCCCGGCGCAAATGGTGCTGGATACGCTACTAAGAGGGGGGACAAATTCCGCAAGGATCGCGTTCGAGTGGCAGCCACGCGGGAAGAGAAAACCTGACCGCCCTTGTAAACACGTGGAGGCGGACTGTCATCCACGAACTAAAGACAGCAGGGTTGAGCTGGAGCGAAGCTAAGAAGGTGGCACAAGACAGAGCGGCGTGGAGAGATCTCGTGGAGGTCCTCAGTACCTCCGGGTCCTCAGTACCATAGGACGACAACTCTTTCACAAAGTTTCGGATAAAGGCTACATTTTGTGTATTAAATTAATCCTTTCAACATACGAGTAACATTTTTTGTGTTATTTTACGCTGCTACTAACACATAACTCAACTCAGTTGATATGAGTATATAAGTAGGTAGAGGTAGTAGGTTTTTTTGAACACGAGTTGTAAGCCAACTATGGCGGGGCTATTTCAACTACCATCCACAGCCGTTAATAGTTTTTTTTTAAATAGCACATTCAGTCGTCCGTCTTACAGAAACATTGTTATTTAAATATTTAACCAAAAAGTGGGTGAATATGTGAAACCTAGAAACCTTTGACAATAAAATACCGGCAAAAATTATATGCTAAACGAGATAGGTTAGAAAGAATATCAATCGACAATCAGTGTTATAAAGGTACCACAGTATACATAGATTGCGTTTGACCGAAAGTTATAATAAATACATGTTATCACGAGATTTAATGAAGCTTTAACGATAAGGACGTATGTTGCAACTCATTTAAACCAGTCATTCCTATAATTTAGGTGATTAATTCTACATATTTTGGCTGCTTATTTCGACAACTAATAGTACTTACTAAGGAATAGAAATGATATTACACTAGAAAGTCAATTTCTACACAAAGGTGACTTGCGTGGGTCGTTCGGAAATACCCATGTTTCCATGTGATCTTCAACACCTTCCAATTATACTTACCTAAATATAGGTAAGTATTCCAAGAACAGGTTCTTTCCCTGCCAGCTCCTTACTTAAATCTCAGCAGGCTAAAGGAAGAGATTTATCGTAGTTTTTTACAATTTTACGGTCAGCGGGTTCGGCCGGACCACCAAGGGACACATTACAGGAGATATCGCAGTCTTACTTCAAACTTGATGCCTTCTCTTGAGGGAAATTTAAAAATGGAGCACCATTCCAGTAATTCGTCACGCCTCAAAATAAAATGGGTTTGATATCCATTTATAAAGCTATTCTTAGTAAATCGTTGACTATTTTTGTAAAGTCTTTTCTTTCTAAATGAGGTCCCGGAAAATCTAAAAATAAAATGAAATTAAGATAACAACAAAGTAACTAAATTTAGGTAGATTTTTTTTCTCCTTATTAACGTTATTTTCATTGTTTTCTTAGTGTTGTGATATCTATGGTGTTGAGTTCTTTTTATTTGTTACTTGTCTCTGTTTAAGTTTCATAAGATACTGGTCATGTGTATAAAGTTTTCTAAAATGAAAATAAAACTGCATTATCATGTTGAAAAATCGATGTCGTTACATTACTTTCCATCCCTCTTGACGTGAAATGTAAATATAGTGTGACCAATATATTCTCTAATCATCATCAGCAGCCTATTCTAGTCCACTGCTGGACATAGGCCTCTCCCAGGGCGCGCCATTGAGCCCGATCTTCGGCTATATATTCTCTAATACTTACAGGTTAATTGTAGAAGTTATCTGTGACAAGCTCAAGTCCGGTCGTGCATGGAGTACTGCTGCCACCTGTGGGACGGCTCAGCTAAATACCAACTGGCTGCCCTTGACTCAGTGGAGAAACGCGCTAAGCGCCTTATAGGTGACGAATCGCTGGTGGAAGCTAGACTGCAAAGTCTGGAACATCGGCGCAAGGTTGCCTGTCTATCGGTATTTTATAGGATACATTTCGGAGAGTGCGCATCGGAATTGCACGACCTAATTCCAGCATCTCCATTCCGCCTTCGGACTACCAGGCGCGGGGAGGGGTTCCATCCTTATGTTGTTGATATACCATCTGCTCGTACGAAGCGATTTGCTTCTTCATTCATTATGCGAACGGCTAAGGAATGGAACAGCCTGCCGGCGTCTGTATTTCCCGAAACCTACAACCTTGGGATCTTCAAGGCCAGAGTGAATAGGCATTTACTGGACCCGCATGCTCCATCGTCGACCTCATCGTCGCTTACCATCAGGCGAGATCGAGGTCAAATGCGGGTTTAGAAGTAAATAAAAAAAAAAAAAAAAAAAAAAAAACATTACAATATTAATACAATTTTCGTCTTATATTGACGTAAACATGCTTCAAAGGGCGAGTCCGTGGACAGAATTCCTTTTCCGTGGGTTTTGTTTTGCCACTAAAATTTCACGAGTAAAAATCAAAGTTTTTGAACGTGACATGACACTTGTGACATGCATTGCATACAACCTTTTTGCGTGCCTATACTGTGCTAACGAAAAAAATTATACTGAAACTAAACTCCTCGTATTTCATTACAGCCTATACTTACGTGCTGTTGACTTTTTTTATAAATTCACTGTTTTTTTACTATTTGTCCCTTAAAACACTTAAGCTCGGTTTACACTTGGTCAAGTACAGTGGCGAGTCAATTTGGCTTTCAAGTTGCCTTGCCAGTAGATCCTAATATTGTTTGACTGGCCAAGAATCCCATTCTATTCGCCACTGTACTTAACTATACTTAACTTAACTATGATTTTATAGAAAAATAATAAATGGTGAGAAATAAAATTTCATTTCACGAAAGGGACATACAATCTGAAACTAAACTACTCGTATTTTATTTGCACCCTGTACGTGGATAAGGCAGCATGTGGGTTCTTAACGATCCTCTTGTTCGCACACAAACTGATATAGATTATCAACCCTTAGCCCCTACTCCTATAAAGCCTTATCGAGGCCACTCCCCTGAAATACTTCAAAACAAAGAGAAGGACGGATAAGAAGATTATAGAACCGACTCTTCGTGTAGGTCGAGACGGAAAAAGAAATGTTTCTTTTCCTTTGTACTGAATTATGTTTTCTTTACAATTTATGTTTTGATTCTATATGTAATATCTATAGAATTTATGTAAAGAAATTCAAGTCTGAAATTACTTGAATACTTGAAACTACTACATAGTATTTCGTTTATAACTCATTTGTTAAATATAAATACATTACATACTTGAAACTACTACATAGTATTTCGTTTATATCATTTGTTTATATAACAAATGAGTTATAAACGAAATACTATGTAGTAGTTTCAAGTATTCAAGTAATTTCGGACTTGAATACTTGAAACATATAACCGATGAGTTATAAACGAAATACTATGTAGTAGTTTCAAGTATTCAAGTAATTTCGGACTTGAATACTTGAAACATATAACAGATGAGTTATAAACGAAATATTATGGAGTAGTTTCAAGTATTCAAGTAACTTCGGACTTGAATTTCTTTCCATAAATTCAACATTACAAAATTGTAATAATAAACGAAAATGGTTAGGTCAAACTTATCCTTACAATTCACATTTAAATACTTCAGTATACAAGTAAGTACTATAGGCGTAGGTATATTTATAAGTAGAGTTAAGTATCTAGCATTGTTTACGATATCACAATTTTCATTCGAGCTTGCAAAAACATGAATATAAATGAGTTTATTTCGATTTTAACATTTCTGAAAGGTCTCCAAGGAAAGGGGATTCTCCCCTGCTCGTTATTCCAAATATGTTCGCCTTGTAACATATTTTTTGAAGCTAAATTGCCGCAAAATTGCATTCAGAATTGTCTACCATGATTTTAGGGTTCATAAAAAACCATAAAATAGCTCATATTCCCATCAATCTCATCTCATAATGTGACCACATAAATGACCATAGATATATCATCATCCCTACATAGTATAAAACGAATATTCTCAAAACAAATACTGTCTGTGTGTGAAGGATAAGGGGCCGTTAATTAATTACGTAAGGACGATTTTGGCTTTTATTTAATGGGGTGGTTTGCCATTGCCTTCCCCATTTCACACACTGGTTATCTCAGTGTGCAGGTTGAGTGTGTGTGGTGTGTGGTTGTGTTGTTGTGTGTTTCCTCATGATGTTTTCCTTCACCGTCAGAGCAGTCGGTAAATGTATGTACCTAAGTCTTTCGAAAAAACCGAAAAACTCGTAGATGGCATTACCTGGTTTCGAACTCGGACGGACCAATCACACTACGAGTATGTTGTCCACAACAGGGTACAAGGTATCGTGTCGGTGTCGTTATCGTCTAATGTAAAAACGACACGGTACTCACATGTCACATTACTTTGCAGAACTAAATTATAGGTATATTTTTAACAGTCATTGAAGACGAAGTGAAAATAATAGAGACTATTATTATTTTCATCTCTTGCTTTAAATGTAAATGCATCATTGAACTTTCACTTGTTTGTTGTAGAAATTTTTAATTTTGAATAAATTATTCATGCTGTATTTAAATCACGGGACTTTAAAGTTCCATTCAGTAATAAGTTCAAAGTCTGCTTTTCATTTTCAAAATACATTTTTTACTTTTGAAGTTTTGTATTTTGTGCTAATAACTTATATTATAGGTAAGATTGTTCTTTCATATCCATCGGACATATTTTCAATTATTTTTTTAATACTATATTTCAATTATTAATTTCATATTTTCAATTATTTTTTTAATAATAAAACAATTGTTTATTTCGCTTTTCTTGGACAAATGTGGGGTAGATGTGACCGGACCGGATAATTATTTACGGCCACCTACTTTTTTTTCGTATTTTGTCGACGAGTGACAGCTGTCACCCCACTGCGTCCGCATGCATTTTGTCGCGATGAATACCTTTTTTTTAGAATTGCGATCAAGGATCAATTTCATCATACCCTGTGCTAACCACCGTTATCCTCATCCGCTGATTCGTCACCATCATCGGGACGACGACCCTGAAGAACGGAATCAAAGTAAGTGGTTTTAAATCATTATCTTCGACCGTTACGTTCTAACAACATTCTGTCCAACTTATTCTTTCAACATTTCATACAGTCCACTATTCTTTCCTTCAACAATAATCCTTATTTTCAGGCTGCATATATAATAGATAAATACCTTACACACTAACATACATATGTAATATAAAAATTAAAATATAATATTAAAAATAAATTCATTTTGCATTACATGACAAAAATAAAAAATAATGATATATAAAGCTTAAATCGGTCACAGATTATATCTCGAAAATATTTGTTTACTTAAGACGCAACCTAATTGTCGCAAGTACATTGACCTTGACCGTAGTTCGAAATTATTTTCGTGTCCTTACAACCAACCCTAAAAAGTAACCTTAGCCCTTTCATTCCGGCACGGACAGTAAATCTACGGAACGAGGGTGATGTATTTCTAACATTAATGGAATTACGCGGCCGAGCAATATGTAGCCGTGCTTGTTGGTAGCATTCTTAGGCTAGGACTACATGGTCCGGTTCCAACGACGGTTCGGTTCGCTCCATCCAATCACGAAGCGTTGATGGCTGAGGCTTATGTCAATATTATGCTTTAAGACATGTAATTAGTTTTATTTAAATAAAGGAAAAAAAAATCAAGTTTCAAGGGCGGAACGCATGCATGTGATTGGTTGCGGTGAACCGAACGTGGGCTGGAACCGGACGCGTGTAGTCCAGCACTTAAGGCGTCACTTCCCGTGGCGAAACTAGCGCCACTCCCGACATAAAACAATTCTACTGAGTTAAGGTATTTATTAAAACAGTGGACAGTATTTATAATTGTTCCACGGATGAAGAAGAAATTTATATAATTATTAAGTACTTTCATGGAAAACTTATATTGTCCACTTTTTCGATAAATGGCATAATTCAGAAAAAATATATTTTAGTATGGCCATTTGAACTCTCATCTATATTGGTTATAAAAAATTATAAAAATCGCCCACGCGCATTCAGTATTACAGATTTGAATTGACTTTTATATAACTCTAAATTAAAAATTTAAGAAACGCCCGAAGTACTATTGTAGAGGTCCCCTTACTTTTTCCTGGTCTTCATCGGATCCTCAAGGTTTCAGCTGTGGGAATGTCATTATAGTCATAAACATTTGAGCTCAAACTCGAGCCATCTAACTGTTCCCGTTCCAGAGATACCATCATACTTCAACATCCCAAGATACTCCAAGATCTTAGAACCACTGATCCAATTTTCATCTAACATTACTAAGAACATTCAGCATATTATCTATTGACCTGCGGCGCCTGAAGGCGGGGGACGCTCCGGGCTTTGTCCTACGCAGAGCTCAACCTTCGGCCTCGCCATGGCTAAAATAAAATTCCTAGCTCCACATCATTTCAATTTATTTTTTGGTCGCTAACTTATAATAATTTTTCTTTTGAAATGTCTCAGGATTCCCTATGACTTTAGTTCGGGAAGACCCCATCTAACTATTATTATTTCCGCAGGCTGATAATCTTCCAATTCTTCAGGTTTCATATTACGAAATTAAAGTCCACTTACTTTTTCCTGGTCATCATCAGATCCTCAAGGTTTCAGATGACGGAAACGCACCATGAACCTGAATATTTGAGCTCAAATTCGAACCATCTAGGTATTGCCGTTCCAGAGATCCCATCTGATATCAAAGATACTCCAAGATCTTGGAAACCACTGATCCAATTTTTATCAGACCTAGCTAACAACACTCTCGACAAAATTATCTATTAAATTTTAAAAACCGGGTCTAAATCTGATCATCCGTTGTTAAGTTATGATGCCACAGACAAACACACAAACAGACAAATGTGTCAAACTTATAATATACCCTCCCTCAATCGGTCGGAGGTTAATAAAAGAGAAGTGTCCTTAGTTTGTTTTGTATTAATACTGAAAGTTCATAGTAGATAAGTAGTATACCTAGGTACTGTTACACCAGATTATTACCGAATCACTTGCAGTTCACTTGCTTTTATTTATTATTGTTTACAAAGTCAAATTAGTTCAATGGAGTTGGCGTAACACGGTTAAATAAAGAATAAGGGCCAGTGGTTTAACAATCACGTGCTGTGATTGTACAGTCAACCTACCCAAAACGTCAAAATTTGAGAATCTGAAATGTTATGTCATATTGCGCAGGCAGAAGGTTGAGATTTAATCGAAAGTTTTGGATGGTATACTATAGCTAGTGGTCGACTGTACTTACCTACCTAAGTCGGAAAATGGGTATACAGGAGCTACATCCACAGTATACGAATAGGTTAGTTCACATCAGAGAAAGGACGAAAAAAGAAAAACACATCTGTTGCTGGTAATGCCGGTACAATTTTTGTAAATCCGCAAAGCGCGTTGCCGGATCCAATCTCGCGATACAACGACTCTCTTTGAACGCTGCAGTCGCGTATGAAAACACAGATCTTTTTCACCTGAAAATAAAATCCGTGGAAAAACTTTAATGAACCACGTACAAACATGCTGGTACGGTATATAGGTAACTTCATTTAAGGCGAGTCCACATTTTTTAACTATTATTTAGAATAACTATGTATCGCCTGTATATTAGAGTATAATTATGCTAGTGTAATCGGCAAAATATTCCATTTGTAATCTAGTTGCGTAATGCTTATATAAAAATAAATGGCTGATTATTTTACATCAATATTTTTAGTGCCCACACCACAAGACAAAATATATTTTCACATCCGCAATATTTTAATTAATAACTGCTTAAACATTAAAATGCACCCTATTTGATTCGAGCAGAGTTTCTATGAAAAAATATTTGTTTGAATCGCATCCTCTATTTGAACCACAAAGTCTTTTCAAAGGCAAGCACATGCAGTGTAATATTTTTCACCCACCTTTCCTAACCAAACGCGATGACTCGAATTAAATTTCTCAGACTAATACTAAATTGGGGGTACTTGAATCAAACTCTTCTGTGTTATTTTAAAGAAAATAAAGGAAAGTTTAGGGTTGATCGCCTTAATAGCGCTAAATATCTAGGTCTAAAACATAAAAAATATGTTAGAACATATTTACACAGTATGCACTCCAGTTTTTACACTAGACGGCGAACATAGTACCGGCGAATACGAAATATGAATTTTTTAACATCTTCCAGGCGAAACACAGGCCGTACGGGTCTTCAATATTTTATGAACACTTAAAACTAAATTAAATTTTGCACAAAGTTTAAGAAAACATCTTTGCCACATCTAAATTAAATTATAATCAAAAGGAGCAAGGAAGAAATATTTTTATTTTTTATTTTATTAGGGATCACAAACAGTTATATATTAAAGTTTACATAAGTATAGTAACTAATACAAGTATAAGGTAAATGCATAACCAACTAGATAATCCACAGTTTACAAAAAAAATATAAAATTTATAAATCTTGCCAATGGACGATGCTAAGGTAAGTTCGAAACAGTTAAATCAAATAAAGAATTATGGTATTTCTGAAACTATAAATATAGTTGAATAAATATACAACCACTTAATTAACTTTGTAATTACGTAATACGGAATTCGTCTCACGATTCCTGTACACTGTAGGTATGAGATTATTCCGTTCATATCTCACCTTCGTATTTTACAAGATAATATCTGTGACCCAGATTTGAAGATTTGGAGCGCTCTACGTCTTCTCATCTTAGATTTTCTTATTCTTCTCGTAAACAAGAGAAACAAACTTAGTCTAGATTTTTAATTAGATTTAAATCACGTTGTAAAAAGAAAGCTCTTTTTTAGACTCGTGAAAAATGGAACGTTAACCTCACAATTTGAATACCAGGGGATTATTGATACCTATACGTCTTCATATTCATATCAGTTTTCCTTGAAGATATAATGGTTTCTAAAAACCAGTTTTATTTTAGAGAAATGAATCTGTTACATACAACCACGCGTCGCTCGCGCCCCAATGGAGAAAAAAAAATTCTTCATCCAAAGTTATACCATATCAATTAGATTATAAATGAAGACAATCTTTCGTAAAAAGATAAGGATAAGTTTTATTTTTCCTATTAATCCTATGAATCTGAATTATTTCAGATTTTTCGGCTTGCAAACGTCATTTCTCGCACATTTTTGGCCATAAGTTAAAAACTATGGCATATAAAATAAAATAAAAAAATGTTTTGTTATGTACAAATAGAGCCCTTTTATATAATACTCCATTTTTCCCAGTTACCCCACCCCACTTTTAGATTTCGATCCCCCATTTAGGACCCCATTTTCAATAAAAAATAAATTATTATCTAATTTCTTTTACCTGGAATAGATGCGGTAAAGTAAGTTCTACAAATGTGCCAAAATTCAAGTAGATAACTTCATTAGTTCCTGAGAAAAACAGCTGTGACATACAGATGAACGGACGGACGGACGGAAACCGAAGTCTCACCATAAGGGTTCCTTTTTACCATTTTGGTAAGGAAACCTAAAACAGTTTTTTCTTCACTTCATTGAGTACTTTAATTCACTATCGTGTAGCTAAATTATATTCTTATATTTATTATGTATACTTGTAGATTGATTCAGTCTTAAGCGGCCTCTACTCCAACTACAATTTAGCTTATCCCAGGTTACAAGTTTCTAGAGTGAGCCACGCCTAATCGACAAATACATGGTTATTCCATTTACGCTGTATTTGCACAGGATGTTTGATTTAAATTCAAACTAAGTATCAAGTACACCCTATATTTATGATTGAAAAGAGAGCAGTAATTTTATAGTAGACCCAAAAAAAAAAAGATTAGTTAGTAACTGTTGGATCAATCTGCTCCGTGATTGGACAACCGTAATGTGGGATAGATAACCCAACTATATGTAGAAGGTATCTTGCAAAGACTGGATGCAGAAGGTCTATGTTTAGTCTAGAATATAATATATTGATGATGAGTACCTATTTTATTCTGTGCTCGTAAAAACGTTTTCTTTTAGGTAAGTAAGCAACTATGTGTAAAAAGACATATCAACAAAATTCATTATTCATTTGTTTTCCTTCGTTGAAAACGTTTCCATGTAGATGCCAATCCATTAGTATTGGAGGTAAGGAACAAATGGAAGGACACATTTTGAAAATAGAAAGTACTTATGTTAGTAATATTTAAGTGTTTACATAGTATGCAGAAGTGCCCCTTGAATTGCGCTAAGTAATAATTGACATCTGCTGTAGATATTGGCACAAAAAGCAATGATTTGTTACATTTAGGGTAGAAAATATATAATTTACAAGCTAAAAATAAAGATGTTCGTATTTCTTTCAGTCCTACTTAACTACTTGTTTTGCAGTATTATTTATGGTGTCTTAGAAAAAAATTGCCCTCGAACCGAATCCTTCAAAACTATTTCGATTATTATACGATGATATCGAAACATAAGACATTCTACCATTTTTGTATGCATGACCGATACATCCCAGAAGACCGGACGTTCGTAGAATGTAAAAGGACATACGGATAAACAACAGCTAATATTTAGATAAGGGGCCTCATTCGCGAGCCCCCATATGACCAACAAAGTTGGGGCCCAAAAGATAAGGGAGGTCGTAAAACAAACCGTGCTCCTTCTTTGTGTTTAAACATCAAATAGACCAGGTATTTTGTTCGCGGTTAAATGTTTGTTGGAATTTTTTCTTTTTTCTTTGGTAACTTTCTTTATGTGATCCATAGCATAACTGTCACGTCCATAATCCCCGAGACAAAGGAACCACCTTCATCATAGGTAGTTCCCACTTTTCGCAGTAAGATTTAGTAGATAAACGTGATAGGTGGCGATCGTGTCTATCGCCATTTATGTGATCCAACTGGATGAAAAAGTGATATTTGCATTTTGGATGTGAATTAGTATTAATTAGTTCGACAGGCAGGTATTGGTAACAGCTTTAATCTACGGTATAAGAAGTTTTCTTATACTTATATGTAAAACTCTAAATCGGTGATACCCAAAGTGGTCTATATCGACCCCCAGGGGTCGACTACAACCTGCAAGGGGTATATGTCAGTGAATAAAAATCTATACTAAAAATCAATATTAGATAAGGGTCTACACAAAACCGAAAAACATGGCAAGGGGTCTACGAGACAAAGTTTGGGGACATCTGCTCTAAATAAAATCCTGGACTAACCGTTGTGGAGATACCTTATTTTTTCTTGGTCATCTTCAGTTCCTCAAGGTTCCAGATGTGGGAATGGCACCATGGCCCAAAATATTTGAGCTCAAAGTCGAACCATCTAATACTACCTTTCCAGCGATCAAATCTAACATCAAAATTTACTCCAAGATAGGCCAAATGCTAGATATGTTTTCATTTGGCCTCGAATAGATAAAGGTAAAGGTATAATTACTTTTTCGACAACGGTAACGGGAAACGATTGCATTTTTCCTTGAAAAGAATGGTAATAAACGACAATGTTAGAGGATTATAATTTGTTCGGAATGCAGGCAGCGCTCGTTACAGCTGAAAACCGTCTGAAAACGCTGGAAATCTTCCGGCACGTAACGTTTTCATACTCGTAGCGCTGCACAATTCCGTACGAGATAACCTCGGTCCATCATTAGATTTTGTATTTGCATCCATAATGTCTCTTTGTACGATTGCTTCGTAAAACCATATTACATCATTACTTTATATGCACTTTATTTTAGTTACCTACATTTTCTCTAAGCTCTCTTTCTATAGCAGAGTGTGTGTTTGTGTGTGTGTGTGTGTGTGTGTGTGTGTGTGTGCGCGCGAGAGAGAGAGAGATGAAACCGAAAGAGAGGACAAAGATAACTACTCGCTGTCTTCTAGGCCATAACGTGTCTCGTCTGTGCAGCCTGCATTGGATAACGTTGCTAGATGTAGAATAGCATAGAGGGTGCTAGTGTAAATATTGCACTAGTACTCGTAGTATTTAACCAAAATCTTCGGTCATACATACCCAAGGTCCCACCCGATAGTAGTTCACACACAGCACCTACATACCGCCCGCGCCGGCGCGGGCGGCGACCCACTTCTGGCGCTTACACGCGCTATCGGCATATTCCAGGCCGCTTGTCCCCGATCCCTCCCTCACCAGCGACGTCCTAAGCCGAGGTCCGTACCCACCTGAGTGCCCTTAGGCAGTCGCTTCTTATAGTAGTTTTTAAGTCCTCCTCCTCCTCCAGGCTGGAGCGCACTTAGCGCTTGCCCCAAAAACCCCGGTGAAGCTGTAAAGGTCATTAGGACCAATAGCAATTGTCAGTACGAAAAAAGAAAAAAAAGAAAAAAAAACAGGGTTGATTCTACGCTATGCGATATTAACTCTAGAATTCAGAATCAACCACATAAGCAGATACGTATTTTTTGCCATCCTTTATCCAAAAAACTTTATCTAACTGTGTATTCAAAATCAAATGCAATATAGTGGAAGCAATCGCAGCAGCTAATACAAAGGCACCACAGTCATTAGGCGGGTGTCAAAAGCTCTGTAATAGTTGCCAGGAACAGACGAAGACGCTTTGAACGGACCCTTAATGAAGAGCGAGTTCGAAAACAGACGCCCAAGGCTTTTGTGCGGGGAACATTGTCAAGGATTTCTTTGGAAAAACGTGTTAATTGAAACTTCAAAACAGCGGATGAAGGAAAGTTTAAAGGGTCAATGAAACATTTCTTGACAATACTTGGTAATAAAGCAATTAGTGTCTATTCATATCCAAACAAGACAATTCTATCACATAGACCTGTATTTACCTGTACATACGCTGTTGCTTTCTTCGTCCGTGCAGTCACTGAGGGGCCAGCTGAAAATCAGCGCTGTGGCTTGCCTCAGCATTATGCTGAGCTGGTGTACCCTTTTTGGCACTGTACTACACCAGATGTTCTGTACTGCATGTATTAAACTTTGTATACTTCTGTATTGTGTTCTATATTTTGGTGTTTACAGCGCTAAATAAACGTTTTCAATTTTAATTTCAATTTATTTTTTGTTTTTTCGTTCCCCAGCATCTTATTGAGGTAGGTATTATTATAGTCTAATCGTTCGGTACCAAACCTATATGATATCACAGGAAACAGTTACCTAGATAATTACAGGATAAGATACTGTAAACTTTCAACGAATTGAAGCGTCAATGGCTTGTGGTTGAGACTGGGGTACAAACTACTTATCCCACCTATCGAGACCATTATGGTGGACCTCTTCAAGCTTTTATTATCTTATAAGTTATGTTCAATATAGAACAACGGTAATATGTAAAAAGTAAATAAGTACTATTTTTAAACTCCCAAATTATTAATTAAAACACTTCAGCAGAAACTACGAGTATTTTGCTATAATATTCTAACTCGTCGATGGTAAATAGTTGAATAGAATAAAATAGTAGAATTTAAAGACACTACATTTAATTAAACGATAGTAAAACACAGTTAATAATTACATATTCAAATATACGGGCTACAATAATTACACAGTTCTAGCGGAGCAATTATCCGTTGCCGTTTTGCGACCTCTTCACTCTTTTATGCTCTCCATAAGCGAAGACATAGTTTTAATTGGAGTCGTTTCGAAGCACGCAAAGAGTCTTTTTAATTAAAATTTCAACTTTTGATATTTTAAAAAGAGTCTGATGGCCCTGAGATTCACCGCTATCGCTGTAACTTTGCCGTGAATTTTTCTTTTACATTTCTGTTAATGCATGTTTTTTTATTGTATAAGGGGAGCAGACGAGCACCTCCTGGTGGTGGTAAGACGCATCGTCACCCATAGACATCTCACATCACTTTAATGTTATTAGAAGATTTTTGATGCGCTGTTGACTTTGAGGACTTGAATGTATCACGTGCCGGTGATTAACCTGGATCTCTTAATCTTCAAACTGGAACACAGCAATGTAAGCATTACTGATTTACGACAGAAGTAGGTAAGAATATCAGCGCTGTGATAACCATAGCACCATGCTGAGCCAGCGCCATTTCATTGCTACACTAGATACTTATAATCAGTGATCGGATTAGGTAATGCAATTTTTCGGGATTCCGTGACGAAATATGAACATGGACATGCCCAACAAGTAATGATATCCCGGGATTACAAATTCGCTAAGAGCTGGTTACATTGGACAGTAATATCGTTCAAAAATATTATTAAACATTCATATGAGATTTTTACGAGTCTAAATTTGCCGCCACGTTGTTGTTTACTTTACACTTGACCAGCATTCTTAGAAAATGTATCGTTTCAGCTTAACAAAGGTGACGACTGATAAGAGCGTTCTGAGAAAGTGAGAATGTGAGAAAGAGACAATAAATCGCGAATATAGTCCTAATAGTGAGATCTCTTTGTCTCTCTCTCACAAAAGGGATGATGAGATGATTTCCTTTTTGAGGTCCCATTAGGAGAAAAAGTATTTTATATATACAGAACATTTCCGAAATCTCGCAATCCCGCGGGCATATCCATACTAATATAAGGTATGAGGTCGTTAACCCTAAATTGCACTACCTAATCCGATCACTGCTTATAAATCTGTGTTCTGTGTTTCTATGAGGTCGACATCACATCTCGCGTAGCATTTTCTATACCTTCATTGTGTATATGAGTGTTGTGTCGCTGATTGCTACATCTTTGTGATTTTTGTTATTATTTTTTGTGTGTGAATTTTTATGTAGCTTTGAATAATAAGTTTTCTATTATATTCTATTCTATTCTAAATGTAAGACTACCTCATACTGACTCTGCACTACACAGGGTTATACTACCTTCAAACATATCTAGGAGAAAAATGCTGGTGAAAAAATTAAAAAATATATAATTCATGTGTCTTGATGCATATAAAAAAATACTACAAAAGCAAAAACGAAGTCTTTAGGAGTTCTTTTATATTACCATTGCTGTTCGAACTAACGTGATGTCGGAGTAATAGTGTAATGTCGAAGTAATGTGCTGTTGAGCAGCGTATTGTCGGAGTAGTACTGGACCCGCATGCTCCATCGTCGATCTCATCGTCGCTTACCAACAGGCGAGATCGAGGTCAAATGTGGGTTTAGTAGAAAATAAATTAAAAAATTAAAAAAAAAACAAAGTAGTGTGTGTTGAAGTTCATTGTGTAGGAGTCCTGACTAACGATAATGTATTTTCTGGGAACACTAATACCATGTCACTAGGCAATTTTACCCATGACGGAACGGAGAAGGTCCTCCTTGCCATCAACTTCAACCTCATCGTTAGCGTTTATCTCATCTCATTTCGTGTTGGCATCTTCATTTCTTCATTTAAATTCAAAATCATGTTCCCATTCTATTTCTAAATTTCATTATTCCATTAATTTCATTGCTTTATTTGTATTTTCACTTTTTCTCTGTATTTTGTCTCGAACGGACGTTTCCCCGTACACTTTTATTTCCTACTACTACCTATTTTCTATGTTACTGTTTTCTGTGTTCTTTTCCTTAAAATATAATATTTATTACCAAGTTCTTCTATTACTTCATCTGCGCACTGTTCTAGAACCCTGCTAGCCGGCATCTAGAGGACAGACTGGCAGCAGCAGCAGTGGCGCCCAACGTGGGGCGTTTGACAAGAGGATGGATTTGAGAGGCTGTTTGTTTGTTTGTTTTATCTAGACTAATTCTCTGTAAGTATAATAATGGTCCACAGAAATGGGATTAGTACCGCTCAGCATGAATTTCAATATCTTCGGTGATAGTGATATCAGACGTTATTATTATTAACTCTATTGTGTGTATACACACAATATAATACAAACTTATACAAAAATATGTGAAACACAAAGGGCGTGACGTTCATTGCATATAAGTAAAGTAATTTGAACATTTCAAAGTTTTTCTAAGTTTAGCCGATATTGTTATGTGTAATATTTTGGCTTTTTTTTAATTGCTTATAAATTCGCCCATTAACTTTTTTTTGTAGCCAGAAAATTTAAAACTGTAGAGAATTTACTGCAGATACCTAAAATAATACCAAGGTGGAATCTTTATTCAGTACCAATAGTTCAAAGGCATAATTGCTGAATTTATGAGATTATAATGTATTTTAAACAGGTTCTGTTCTATTATGTACGGATATAGAGACCCTAATATCATTTGCAGTAGGTAACTGTATCGAGTTCCCAGAGAGTGTTCAATAATCTCATGTCAATTTAGTTTGCTAGCAGGTGCTAGTGCATGAAAGCTGACGCTCGATGTATCCAGCTATTCTAAATTAAACCCTCGCATATAATAGCTTATATCTTGTTACCAATCAAATCTTATCTATAGCTTCTAGATGCAAGTATAATATAGATGAGTAGGTATAAATTAAATACCATAATACAAAATCTTTTTGTTATGTTATATTGACATAATACCTGTTGTTTTATCAGTATAGTATGGTGGGTCCTTAATAAAGAGAGAGAGTAGAGATGAAAATTGCCAGGAAATTTTCCTTTTTTTTAAGTTTTCAAAATGTTTTACTTTTTACAAAATGTATCTGCTATGACACTAGCCATCAGTCTGATGAACGATGTTTTAATTCTACGTGTAATTTTTTTTTAATTTTCATAATAAATAATTTTCATTCTATTTATAATGTTTTTTATTAAATTATTCGGTCTAGCGAAAGACACCAGCAAGAATTGAGAATTGTGATTTGATTTTAGTTACTTATTTATTAATTTATTTTTTATATATTTGGCATATCACATTTAGGAGTATTCGAGCTTATTTATATGGTAACGTTCTAATATACAATTCAATTACAGACGTGCACAGCACTCGCTTAAAAATATAGGCTATAATACCAGCAATTTCACAAAGCTTCTATGTTATAATTTCAATATTAATATGGATTCATATATTTTGAGTTAATAATAAATATATATTCTATACGAATGAGAATACTTACATATTAAAAAGAAAATACTTATTTATAGAAAAAAAATTGCCGAAATTTAGAAATTTCACATTTTCTTCTAAATTGATGGAATGAGTCATGGAATATGTCAAAATTATTATCTTTTACTTGTCTTATTATTAATTAATTAGTTACTCTAGTTTTGACTGGATTTTCACATTTAAAGATCGATTCCCGACAAAAACGCCAAACACATACGACTGCTCCAACGATGATAGAAAGCAAGGATGATGAAGAAATCTGCTCATTGGGATTGGGAGGAAGGCTATGGTAAACCACTACATTAAATCTGCCAACAAAGTCTTATACTTATACCGGTAGATAGATAGATAGAAACTTATTGTATACAATTTTAGAAAAAGCACTAATTACAGGAATACTCGTAGTACTCAGCTTGAATCTGGCCATCAAGCTAAGTACTACGAGTATCCAGAATCTGTCGAATCCAGAACCTGCCATGAAATCCAGAATTTGTTCTGGATTTCATGGCAGATTCTGGATTCGTCTGGTATGAATGAATGCATTTTATACGATTGAAGAGTTCAGAGACGTCAGTAAGATCTGGTAGCCAACATTGCTTGATTTTTAAAAAATAACACTTAATTTAATTAAAATTGAAATGTATTTTATTAAGGTTAATTATAAATTCAATGTAAATAATAATGGTTTGTAATGATAAATGTATGTGACGTATGAATATTATAAATAAAGATCTGAAACTGAACGAATGATCGCGACTCTCGTTAATGAGGAATACGACTTAGCTTAGAAGATGTTTTCTTCAATTACTTTCGAAGTTAAATGCACATTCGGGGCCAAAAGTCAGTTTATTCAGAATAGTGGAAACGGAGCTACTTTTCAAACAAGTGATTTATTGTAGTAGTAAACTATCTGAGTATTTAGTGTGGCGGTTTCAACGTCAGTTGTTATCAGTGAAGTTTGTTACTTTGCCAACTTTCCGCTACTAGTTACTTGCTACTAGCTACTTACTGAGCAATTACCAACTCGCGTGAAACAGTGCAGTTAACGTTTTAAGGAAAATGTATCAAGAATCTCTAATTATTTGCACAATTCGACGAGAGCTCTTATTGTAAAATTATAAACTTTATTGAAAGTTATTTTATACTAGAAAAATAAGTACAGTCTACTTCTACCGAGCTGATTGTGCATTAACTATCTTTGTACAAATTAGGGCAACAAATAATCGATAGAGGTGTTATGTTTCGAGAGTTATATCCCCGCACCCAATCACCCTATATATTTTAGTCCGTATAGGAAAAAAATATGGCATGTATAGAGTCACACACCGTATTTCTCAATTTTAATGTACCATTAACGAGAAAAATATATAAAAACCGGACAAGTGCGAGTAGGACTCGCGCCCTGAGGGTTCCGCACAAAATTATGTTCAAGCTTAGCTTTGCGGTGGAAAAAAATGTTTTCACATACATCGGCCAATACCACTTGCAAATGTACCTACTCTTATAAGTTTGTAATCGTAAAATTCGGTTTTATAAGTGATATAATTACAAATGAACGATTTTCGGCTGTTTAGACCTTGCTTTGGTATAGGTTTTGATAAGTGTGTTTGTGAGTATCAAAATATGCGACTTATGTACGTTGTATCTTTTGATTGTATTGAGTTAGAAGCCTGTATTTTTTACAGTACCAAGGGACTGTGGACCTTAATATTTGATATTATATGATATTAATATCAATCTGATATCCGTTCCTGAGAAAAAGGGTGTTGACAGACGGACAGACAGACGGACAACAATGTGATCCTATAAGGGTAGCTCTAGATGGCTCAGGGCTACATTGACTAGAGTTTCAAATTGTCTACTGTTAATAAAAACTTTCCTCAAGAGTTTCATAGACCAAATATAAAGGCCGTAAAAAGAGCTCAGGCGGCGCACGACAAAAATTTCACAATAGGTACTTAAATTCCATAAAGAAAATATAACCAAAATATTTCCAAGTTAAATGCAGCCTGAACTTCATAAATTCTGTTTCAAACTCGAAATGTAGGTACTTTTTATGTCCCCTAATACTGTCTGATTACCAGTCAACGACTTTAGAACGACTGTTTAAATCGTAAATTTAAAAGCAAACCTTTGTTTATGTTACATAATCATAACAAATTAAATTATCCGTAGAAAATATAATAACGGAACGAGTCGTGTTTAATTAAGTATAAATACGCCACACAAATATATTTGAAACCGAACCGTAACTTAAGTCGCTTTTATAATGCAGTGACAAAGCGAACCCCTTTTGAAGCCGTGAAATGGGGCTACGGAATACGGCGTTTTTCAAGGAGTGAAATGTAAATGTTTTGCCAAAGTTACCAGTGGCAGGTATAATTTAATTTCATTTGGGGGAAGGCTGGTTGATTATAAATTTAATTTATGTGGGGCTGACGGCAGACCCTGCTTGTTATTCGCAGAGCGTGCACGTTATCGACTACTCTCTGATGAGCCGGGTGACATGTATATCCGTTCGACATTTGAAAGGGTGCGGTTGAAGTAGCCGTTATCTGAGGGATGAAATTTGAATTCGTGTGTAAGCCTTTAACAAGGTGCTACGTGGAGGTTATGTTGAGCTTTCATGCTGTCATGGGGTGTTCGGACTATTTTATTGTTTGCTTGCTTGCTTATCGTATGGTTAGTGGCCAACATGTTGGCCGTTGTTTAAAAACGGTTTACAGTGGTCAATTTTTGTAAAACTAGTGTTATTTACCTAAAAACGTTATATAAGACAGTGAAATAGGAGTGAAATAGGTACTACAGATGATGTGAATTCGGCAGCCTAACCTCCTTTAATTGCACTTGGAATGCAAGACACTAGGCATACGACTCTCCCATAATCTCCACGTTGGTAAACTGTTTTTTCAAAACAGATGCCAAAACGTTCGAATGATTTTCAAGATTCTATCATGGTCATTGGCAAAATTGCAGTGTGTACTCGTACACTATCAGGGGCCATAATTAAAGAAGTTTTTTTTTTCTTTTGTTACGGCCAGTTGCAAAAAAAGTCCAAATAATTCTTCCTTCATTAAAACATTATGTGTCCCTTTCTACACTATATTTCTAGAAAGAGATCACTGTACTTAAGGTAGAATTTTAACGATGTTACTTGCAATCGTTGCAATTAGGGGTTACTCTGTTCTCTCAAGTTTCAGAGTTTTAGAAATCATTTTCTTTATAAATAAGCCGATATAAGAGAAGAAAATGTACACGTAATGGTATATCTCTTATCTTAATAAATCCTTTGCATACATAATAAATGTATTATACATACTAACAGGCTGAAGTCGTGTAAAACCACAAGTGTATGTAACTAATTGCTTCATGCAATAACTTTTCCAGTCAAAGTTTTAAATGGAAAAGCTGTTTTTAGTCTCCAGAACAAACCTTACTGGGATTTCCACTGAAATTTAACAGTAAAATTTAGTACTGGTTTCTAGCTAATTTTGTACATAATTTAGTAAACGAAGTTAATGGTAAGAAAAAAAAATGAATGAATTAAAAATTATTTGCACACATATACATAACACGATAAAATTACACGATTACATTTCATTACTTAAAAGGGTTACTTTTTTACAAGGTAATAATAAAATAAAATAAAAGAGTATTTATTCATTCACACATGAGTTAACATGCTAGATGGAGCGCTGGTTGCGGGACACAACACGATTATGTGGTCAAATCTCCGTTATAATTTTATATTAAAATGGATGACAATATGTAGAGCTACCTTAGCGACACATGAGACTTATTTTCTCCAAATTCCTTTCGTTCCCATTCGTACATTAACGGCACCTAAGTAGGTCACAGGAATGTAGGCTCAGATTTCATTTCACATTAACAAATTATGCCCGGGGGACAACATTTTAGTCCGTGAACATTCTCGCTTAACGACGCCTTAATATTACCCTTGTTAATACAACTCGCAACTTATTAACTTTGTTTAAGATGAACAGAACAAACATACCCGTCGCCTTAAGTGTTTTATACAGGGTGACTGGAATAATTGTAAGTACAGTACACTTTCAAATAGTGAATGAATATTTTAAAGATGAGCTTAAACATACAAAAAAATTGTTTTTTTTTATATAACGGGACTTATATATCTCAGTATTAATTTATTGATGGTGGAATAAGCCAACAACAGTGGAATTGTCAGACACTATACATCGCTACTTAGAGATCATCATCATCATCAGCCTATTAATGTCCCCACTGTTGGGGCACAGGCCTCCCCTTGTACAAGGGGGTACGGGCCATGATCCACCGAGCGGGCCCAGTGCTGATTGGTGGATTTCACACACCTTCGGAAACTTTTAGTTTCCTCAGACATGCAGGTTTCCTCGTGATGTTTTCCTTCACCGTTAGAGCAGTCGGTAAATGTACGTAAGTCTTCGAAAAAATCCGAAAAACTCTTTGGTACATGGCATTGCATGGTTTCGAACCCGGAGCTCCCGCATGGGTGTCCGCGTCCTAGCCACTAGACCACCGACGCTCAGTACTTAGAGATGATCTAAAATAATTATAACGGAAATTCAGTGAGTTGGTAATGCAGACTATCGCATTTATATACGAGTATGTCAAATAATAAGAACAAGAGACTTACGACTGTAGAGAGATGCAGATATGAAATTTATAAAATTTACTTGCCTGATACAATAATTCGTGACGGCAAACAAATATGCTTCCAGTATAATAATAGTAATACTGAATCTTGTACACACACTATATTGGATCTGGCACAGATTTTCATTGTATATAAATACCTAATGTATTTTCTGAAGCTTCATCCTTACTTACTTGTTGAAAAAATCCCCTCTCATCATACTGATTTCTACTCGTACTCGTTCACTGTTCACGCAGCCCGCCTTTGGAACAATCTTCCAGTAGATATAAGGAGTGCCCCGAATCGCTTTGTGTTTAAAAATAAAGTTCGTATCCACCTTTTGTGTTCCTCATAATCCCTAAATCTATATATTTTACATATCAATATATTTGTGCATAATATTTTATTATTTTTCGTATGTATTTAATTATATTGTATTTATATATATAAGTAAATTATATTGTATATTTGTATTAGTATTGTATATTAGTATACTATGTAAGTATATTGTTATTTTAATATATAAATTTCACATATTATTAAGTAAGTTTCTTTGTCATTTTTATTATTGCCACTGCACCGCCATAACATATCTGCATGCCCAAAGGTCAGCTGGCAGAGAATGCCGCAAGGCATTAAGCTCACCTGTACACAAAAGTGTAAAAGAATAAATAAAATAATAAATAAATAAAAAATTGAAACATTGAAAATTGAAAAAAAGTATTCCTTTATTACATATTAATTAACATTTCACATTAAACTATAACCTAGGCGTTGCCTGTGTCGTGGAGATCACACAGGTACACACATTGACCACTTTACAATGTTATGTGTCAATCAAATATTCAGATTCCAGAATTACAACTTAAAATTACAATTTAAGTTAAAGCTTATGATGGTTATTTTATACTATTAAACATGCAACATTAAACTTGTTAGAATCTTTAATTGATTAATTAAATTTTAATCGGTAATTATAGTAATTAGTTATAAATGAAATAATTTCACACGACAAGAATTAAGCAATGGTAATACTTTTTTATTTTTTATTTTGTTAATACTCAGGTATGGCACTTAATTGTAGTAAAACAAATATCTAAAGTTAGGAAATGTCACTTTAGCGATGATTAATCATAATAGACTTTAGACTTAGACTTCCGCCTTCGGACTACCAGACGCGGGGAGGGGTTCCATCCTTATGTTGTTGATATCCCATCTGCTCGTACGAAGCGATTTGCTTCTTCGTTCATTATGCGAACGGCTAAGGAATTGAACAGCCTGCCGGCGTCTGTATTTCCCGAAACCTACAACCTTGGGATCTTCAAGACCAGAGTGAATAGGCATTTACTGGACCCGCATGCTCCATCGTCGACCTCATCGTCGCTTACCAACAGGCGAGATAGAGGTCAAATGCGGGTTTAGAAGTAAGTTAAAAAATATTTTTTTTTAAAAGATACCTACATACTAGGTAGTTAAACGTCAAATGGGTGGTTGCTCCCTACATACTCGTTCTCATTAATACACACTACACATAACGTATTATAGTACTATAAGTGAATCATCATCGTCAGCCTATTAATGTCCCCACTGTTGGGGCACAGGCCTCCCCTTGTACAAGGGGGTACAGGCCATTATCCACCGGGCGGGCCCAGTGCTGATTGGTGGATTTCACACGTCTTCGAAAACTTTTAATTTCCTCAGACATGCAGGTTTCCTCACGATGTTTTCCTACACCGTTAGAGCAGTCGGTAAATGTACGTAAGTGAATATTTCTGTTTAATGTAAAATTAACTTCATTAGGTATTGCATTCTTGCATTCCACTCTGAAATGAATTTTTTTAGAATTTTTCTCAATAATGTAATCGGTTTGATCATAAATAATAACATGGAAATGAAGGCGTATACTGATACCAATGTTAAATCCCGTACATATATACTATTAATTAGCTACTTATTGTATTAAGTCCAATGAATGACTTCTAAGGAGAATGATAAAATTAATTAAATAATTGTGAATTAGATTAAAATTATCCGACATAAAAGTTCAATGAACTTTGAATTCTGTAATTTACTTTGATTTGTCTCTTTGTTCTCCTAAATGAAACTCCATTTTGTAGACATCTTACTGCCGAGGTACAGTCGACCCCAGGTCAACCTACCAAAAACGTTAAATTTGAGAATCTGAAATTTATCATAAAACGCAGGTTGAGATTTAATCGAAGGTTTTTGACAAATGGTATTGGGTCAAGAGGGGTAAAAGTAATAATGTATGTTGCTGACTTTGTCTTTGTGAAAACTAGTGCTGCCATGTCTGACATATTTTATGTACGAGTACTCTTTGAAAAGAGTAAAATTCCTCGATAGGAGGAAAACACCTATCGAAGCTGTTTTACAGATGAACAAATAAATGACAAAAGAAAGAAAGATAAAGTAAATTTGCTTATTTTTTACTTTTACCCCACATTCGAGTCCATCGACACTGCTAAGAAATAACACAATAATATCATATTTGCCCCTTTTAACCGGGCAAATGTAATAGTTCGTCAAGGTACTTGGTTTCGGATTTCATCAAGTTGAAGTAGTGATTTTGTTATATGTAATTACATGGAAGAATAGTCTTATATATGCTTAATACATACAATAAATACCAATCCTTAAAGTTAAAGAGTAAGTAGTGGTATAGATAGATAGATAGAAACACTTTATTGTACACAAAATCAGGAAAAGTAAAAACTACAGGAATAATAACACGATATGTACAAAGGCAGCCTTATCGTATAGTGTAGAAATGTTATTTTAGTTATGGCACTCGCATATCCCCACTTGACCCTACCTACCTACCATATAGCTTGTGGTAGACTGTACGCACTCATGAACATTTTCCCTTTTAAGTTTATCCACAACATAGCCTGTATGAGGTATAGTAAGAAAAGAATGTAACTATATATGTATAAATAATATCAAATGGCTAAACGAAATGTTTCGCCTCACACAGATGGAAAACAGAAAGGGAAATTCACGCATATAAGTTGAAACGCAATATTTATACGTATTAGAGCAACCCATGATATAGCACCATCGCGTTATGACAGACGCGTTATGAAAGGCAAATAAAATAACATAAGTACTAACCTAGTATAAGTACATTTAAGAAAGTAGGATATGCTTATTATCATAAACATAGAATAAAACAAATCCGTTCCAGAATTTCAAATTCCCAGAATGTCCAATTCCCAAAAAAAATTCCCCTGGCGCTTCTATCTGTCTGCCTGTGAAGGCTTCTCGGAAGCAGCTGAAAGTCGACTTACGAAAGCTCGAACACGGAAGCGCGACACAACGGAAGTGCGATTCACTAAAGAGCGACAGCAGTGAAGAGTGACTTTTTGCGGTGATAGATTTTGACGATATTCATGGTCGAACACGTAATTACGTTATGTTGCAATATCGAGGCTCCAGATTCGTTTCAGGGTCGGCATGGTAAAAATCTCACATAACCCGGTCTCTTCCCCAGGAAGCTGGGTATCTTTGGAGGTTGTCCGCCAAGTTCGGAAAACTGGGCGACGTGTGTTACTTGACATGACACTTTCGACCTCTATAATTCAAAATTTCTTTGACCTACACCCTAAATAGTTCCCGAGATATTGACCTTTGAAAAAAATTAGAAGCTCCCGCAACAACACTGCTGCCCAACATTACCAGACTCATTACGGTTCAATCTATGTTGACTCCGAATTCCTTCTCCACTCCTTTATCCTTATTTATTAGGTGCCCGTACGGAATCATTTTCTTAATTAATTTCACCAATATTTTCCTTTAAAGCAGTCTCTCTCATATATTTACAAAATTGACATGTTGTTATTATGCGGGATCATAATAAGACACTTGGGAGTATCTTGTTTTATTACTCTAACAGTATCTACCACAGACACGTAAGTATAGGTACTACGTTACTACAAAGTATTGTAGTAACGTAGTACCTATACAATATATATAAGTATAGGTACTACGTTACTACAAAGTATTGCAGTAACGTAGTACCTATACTTACGTGTCTGTGGTAGATACTGTTAGAGTGTTACTGTTAGACCTTATAGTAATAGGGTCAATGACTCGGTTTGAAAATTCAGAGGCTATAATGAAAAATTACCATGCTGAAGTTATATTAAATCATGATTAGACTTAAATAATATACTGTTTCACGTTTTTTTTTATTGTATTTTATTAATTATCGACCGGTTTCACTTACATATCTTCAGGTATTTGTTTATAATTACTTTCTTAACTACATGTAGGTATACAACACAAAACACAAATACAACTTTGTGTTTTGTTTTTGCAATAAATTTTTGAAAACGCTTACGCTTACGTTACAAAACGTAAATTTGTATTTTTCTACCTACATGTAGTTAAGAAAATAATTATAAACAAGTATTTAAGATCTGTAAACGTAACCGGTCGTAATTAATAAAATACAATAAAACAGTGATATAATTTATTATTTAAATCTAATCATGTACTACAAGTTTCACCAACAACCGCAAGTATTAACCATTATATTAAATCTTTCTTTTTTTGACAATATTTAGTCCCTGAAATAGTATTTTAGATGCTCATAGTTGGTCGCAAATCTAGTTATTCAGAGGACAACTGTTTTACAATAGACAAAAATGCAATTTAATAGAAGTTTAGTGATTTACCAATACCACCCTAATTAAATTGACAGTTTTCCAAAATTAAATTATAAATTGAACTATACCACAACACAGCAAATAACAGATACTGCTGGACATGAAAACTCACCGATGACCACATACGATTTAAAATAGCGGGTTCGATCGAAAAAGTATTCCAGATTCTGAACAAGGTCAAACAGGAATTTTGATTAGAAAAAAATTAATTGTCCTTTAAGTACCTACCTGTTACTGGCTGTGCCAACTTTGTATTATGTTCTGTTCTTTTTATAACTTCATTGTCTGTCTTTCATATTTTTGCTTTTGTCTTTTTTCTCATTCCTTTTGTGACAGTCCATCTACCACATCTATAATTTAAAATATCACTATTTCCACTAAGTCTACCAGTCTTTTAATCAGTTCATTCTCTCCCTCGTCTGTACTACCAAAAAAGCTCTCGTGGAAAATTTCGGATTATAAAGCTTTCCCCAATAACAGGTACAAATCTGTACTAACTACTCACATCTGATAACGAGTGTACCTACTGCAAAAAGGGATAAACAAACCAGTTCGATTATTTCAGAACTTTGTCAAGTAATTACCAAAGTTCGTTTCAAATTAGCAAAAGTTATTTACTAGATGTAAATGTGGCTTTGGTTACATGTTACCAATAGTTTTGTAATGACTGTTTTCACGTTTCAGGTCGAAAAAGTTATGTTTACATAATAAAGAAACTTTTTTATCAGTGTGACATCGCAGATAATAGGTAGTCCTATAACCCCTTTTCCGCCGAAAATCCTTTGAAACTCAATGTGGGCAATCCAGTGAGTGCCGGGGCTTACCATAAATAACGTTTAGTGCCTGGCGGAGAGGTGTTCAAATTGCTTCCACGTGATATATCCCACAGTCCAAGTACGTTTAGCCATATTGAATTTTTAAGCAAAGATGCCCCAGGAACACATGAACCACATACGTATAAGTATGTGGATACCCCTTTTTGCAGGGGTCGTAAAGTACCCGGTTTAAAATTGAGATAGGTCGCGGCCGCCAGGTGTTATATGAATATTTTGCACACATAACATATGGCGCTGGCGAAGGGGCGTTTTACGGTGGGACCCTACGTTTTGATGCGTCAATCTTGTACTTTATTGCACCTATTGATTGATATATACTCGTATTTTTGCATCTTTTTCGTAAACAGGTTTTTTTTGTGAATTGATACGAAAAGGTACGATTACTTCCTTTATAAAAGCGGCTTATACCTATGATAGTAGGGCTTACATTAGCACTTTAAGTGAAATTTTGTTTTACTACTTAGGTATGTGTGTTTTGTTTTACAGAGATTAGTTTTAGTTCGAATGCGAAGCGATGATAAATAAAAATCTTCGCTTTAATTAACTTCGCAGTAAGATCCGAATCCATTGTTCCGGATTCATTTCATCAAAGCTGAGATTCTTATCTCGTCCCCATTTAAGGCACCAAACCAGATACTTTTTTTAGACGAATTTCGTGCGAATTTTTCAGCACCATCTGAATCTGAATGAATCTACAATCACCCCATCGCCGTATCTGAGAGATTTGTCTCTCATGTAATATTTTTTCAAATAAGTAGGTAAGTATTTATTTAATTTTACTTTCATATTTTATCCTGAGTTTTCCACCTCATACTCTATTTCTTTTTACGTCGTAGCACTTAAAAGAATTTTGAAATAGAAATAGAAAATCCTTTATTAATAGACAATTTTTGGCTTAAAATATTACATGTATTCGCATACATTTTTTAAATGATATGGCTTAATGTAGTAAACATATGATCTATTAAAAGGGCCAAGTTCAGCTGAGTATTGCTAGATGTATAGATACCTCTACCCACTTATAGTATCCAGAATTTTAAGGAAGCGTCATGCAATTAGCAGTATAAGTTGACTATATATAAAATGAAATCCGAAATTTTGCCGCAACAAAAATAACCCACGTAGCGTTGCAAATGAATAATTAAGCACCTTGTCACTACAAAATTGTGACCTAAATCCTTCTTTTGTCTTCAAAAACACGCAATGAATAAATGAAAAGAAGCCGCGGGCGGGGTCACCAACAAAAGATGGAATAACAAGCGAGTTTCGCAACCCTTGAGACAAAAGAACCCTTAGACTAACGATATACTGGTACCGGCTCGCATTTCTCGACATGAGCGACAGTGCTGCCATTTTGGGAATTATTTTTCACCTGAAAAAAGTTACGGTTATTTCATTGCCGGTAGTAGCCGAGGCGGTATTTTAGGCCAAACCTCAAAATAACGTAAATCTAATTTTTGGCATTAAGTATTCCTTATAGGCCCCACCCCTAGGGTGTGGCTACCCTTTGGCATTTTCCCCGTATTATAGGCACCAAACGTAACTTTTTTTTAAATGAAAATAAATACTTACATCTGTACCTACATACATGCATATACATACGGCATAAAGCATACTGTCAGTGTGCCCGAAGCCTCCTGAGAATTCTTTAAAACGTACTCTGTCCCTTTCTACATAATAGCTCTCGAATAAGAAAACACTAAAAAAATAAAGATAAAGTAGATAAAGTAGCCAGAATTATAAGATTTGAATAAAAGAATTGCAATTGTCCGTAAGTAGGTAGCAGGTGGAAACTAGTACTGGCAGAGAATAAGATTCATTTTAAACTGGAAAAATGTTATTGAAAGTTACTGACTATACTGACTTTCTGACTGATATCACATGCATTATTTACTGTTTCACCCCACTTTGGGGTCAGCGATGACGCATACTGGAGGTATAAACTTGGTCACTTTGTGACTTCCGCACCGCACTTTCTGGCTAACATCCAATGCAGTGTTTTTGCAAGGACAAACTTTTTCTACTGGCCGCCACGCCGCCGTCATGTTGGTAGGGGACCGAGTATAATGATTGGCACTTTAAACTAATTTATCAGTTTGAATTTTATTTACTCCAAAATGGTTTTAAATTTGGCTGAAAAATTTTGCGTACCTAATGGATTCATAAAGGATTGAACAATAATGTAAACCTGATTTGGAGTTGTTAAACTATAATTTATTGTAAGAATAATCAATAAAAGTGAAAATACCAAAAGTATTATTATTGGCACCTTCTAGCACAATGGTTGCCACTAGTTAGTATAGTGATTGGCAGCGCGAATTATTGTGCATATATTGTGCCAATGAATATAGCCTAAGTAGAAATAGTGATGGAAAATGAATAAATACTAAAACAGAGATAAACAACGTATTTGTTCTCACAAAATATTCAAATTTGAATTAACAAATTAAATTTATAAGAACTGATGAATTAATCAGATACGTGTCGACCCCTACTCGAATACAATCATTAGCAGTGCCATTGGCGTAGAAAGTACAATGATTGGCACTGCCAAGTTTTGCTTACAGTACGTTTATAACATTTTTGTTAAATAGTTATAAACACTTTATTGTTAAATAGTTTGTCCCCCATGCTAAGTAGTTGGCCCCCATGCCAATGAATTAGTCGTTCATATAAACGTTAGGTACAGTGATTGGCCCCTACTCGAATACAATCTTTGGAAACCTCCAACCCTTGCGAGTAATATTGTATTAAATCACAAGTAGTCTTCCTATTTAATAAAAATAATAACGCATCGACCATACAGGATCATAAAATAAGAAGAAGAAAAGCAAAAACCTTACCCAATCTTAGCGAAATTCCATAAGAAATCACAGAAAACTTGAATAATCTAAATAAATGTTAGATTTTTAAAAACAAATTGTTTATGTTTTCTTAGTTGGCAATTCTTAATCTTTGCATAATAAACTCAAAGTGCCAATGACTGGAGGGGTGCCATCAATACTACTATCTCCCCTATATCGGTAAGAAGTTTGAACTAATGGCACTGCATAAATTTTTACAAAATTGTAAGGTTCTATCCTTATTTGATAGTTACCCACTTTTGGAGTATAAGATTTAGGTTAATTTTTATTTATTTATTAGAATACTTTAATGTCCTCTTAACCACACATTTCTCATGTACTTTAATTTAAGGACTTTAACAACAAAAACAACTGCCGTTAAAACAAAATTTCACCTTTACTTAGGGATCATAAAGTCATAAGTCATAACATAATTATTGCCCTTCCGGTCATGATATCGTACAGCCGAGTTTCATGCCAGATATAAAACAAATTATAAGATAAGATAAGATAAATTTATTTCACGACAATACTGTATGCAAATATACAATGGAAGGTACAGTAAAATGAATACTACAATAAAAATAAATAAAAATCATACATATTTATATGTTTTATGTGGACCCAGTGACCTCTAAACTTGACTAAAATGACAATTAATTTGCCAAATATTCAAAACACGAGTTGAAAGCCATAGCATATTAGGTACTCCAGTCAAAAAAAGCCGTTAAAAATTTAAATAAAACTTGCTCCACTCGCCCGCCCATATGTCGCAAACACAATTATGCTTATTACTCATGATATTATAATACAGTTTATTCAAAATAAAGTAGGTAATTCTAAAATAATACTAAAATACATACTTAAACTAAAATTACAAAATACCTAACTATTTTACAAGTAAAAGACCTGGCCCAGGTCGTGTCCCGAGGAGGCTGGCGGCGTTGCCCTGCTATATAGCGAGGCTTATACGCTTAGCAAAGTAGAGGCCAGCCTTCTGGTCCCGGGGTGTATTTACGAGGCGCTTGGCTACTTCCCCGTAGAGGCAGTGGGCTCCATGCCCCCACGGCCCCAAGGTCTCCACCCCGAACGGCGCAAATATGCAATCACCACCCAGGCCCGCATATTTGTGCCGCTTGAGGTTCTCCGCAGAAGCCGCTGCTGACCCGGCCTTCGCCGCCGTGGCTGGAAGGTGGGGCAAGGGTGTCGACGCAGGATAGCTTTAAATATTATATAATAATAGAATCGTTAAAAATGAAGAAATATATAAGTACTCGAACTCTAATAAGTACATACCTACGAGCTTAATAGTTCCTAGTAGGTATTTGAGAACTGAAGAAGATTCAAGAAAATGCAGAAAGGAAGTAAAAACCTTCTACGTTAACAGCGCGTCTGGTATAAAACCTCACAAAATACAATAAGACAAAGCAGCAAGCAACACGATTTGCAAACAATGGGGTTACACACGCTCATGCTTACTCGTACCTATAGTATGTGCTATTATGCCCTTTACTCACTGAACTTTATATCTACGTTGTAACGAACTTACTATAAGCTCGTGTGCTCCATCTTCGACCACATCGTCACTTACTACTAGGTGAGATTGAGGTCAAACGCGCGTTAAGTCATAATTAAATCAAATAAACTCTAGTTATTTTTATACCTACCGTTCATAAGAAAATCAAGTTACAAATTTTTCAGAATTGTAACAGTTTTCAATTTTGAAAATTAAAAGTCTTAAAATCAAGATAAGAATTTGATGCTTTGTGATTGATTGATTCATGCATTTTAATTTCTAAAGCGTCATTTTCTAGTCTAAATTCGGAGTGTGAACTGAAGAGCTGAACTTTCTTCTTCAATTCGAACTCCTATCACTATCACCTACACAGATGTACAATTTGCGAGATTGTATTTCAACACGGAAATTAATTAGGGAAATTACAGAGTAAGTTTTAAATCAATCTTATTTTCATGTTTGAAAATTTCTCTACTTACATGTTCAAAAACGCAGCAGTAAGGATATCTACCAATATAATAAATTACCGTTCAATTAAAAGTAAATTCAACAACAAACAACTCTCGGGAATCAATCTGTGCATAAGTGGAAACCAGAAAGAACTCTTAACTCATATCTTATCTCTTTTTTTTATTAAATAAGGAGAGC
Source organism: Hofmannophila pseudospretella (assembly GCA_947369225.1). NCBI lineage: Eukaryota > Metazoa > Arthropoda > Insecta > Lepidoptera > Oecophoridae > Hofmannophila > Hofmannophila pseudospretella. Next base: position 6,638,393 of record OX376324.1, read on the forward strand.
CGACGAGCAAACGGGCCACCTGATGGTAAGTGGTCACCATCGCCCATAGACATCTCACCTCACTGTATTAATATTAGAGGGTTTTTGATACGCTGCTAACCTTGAGGACTAAGATGGACTGCCTCATGTGCCGGAAATTACGCTAGCTCTCTTACCCTTCAAACCGAAACACAGAAATGCAAGCATTTCTGCTTCACGGCAGAAATATATAAGAGGGTGGTACCACCCCAGGCGATCCTTCACTTTAGGATCTACCACTACTTATCTTATCTCATCTTACCTTTCATTAACTCTTTTCCGAGGTTAAACTTCACAGACAGATGAACCCGCAAAGGGGTTATTTTTTTTATTTTATTTATTTAGGTATGCCAACAGCACATATATTTCACATTTCAAATCATCTTAATAAAATTGTACTTTTACTGATATATGTGCCAATTAAAGGCATACACAGCATTCATTAAAACATCGGGTAATTACTTAGGTATAACATTACAATATAGTTCTAGTACCTTATAACCTAAAGGTTTTATTATATACTATTTAGTGATACCAATCTCAACTGATTTTAACTCTTTTCCTCCATGATCATCATATTCGCGATCAGTTGATCAGTCTATGGTCAGACAGTGAGCAAAGGGCATTACAAGGAAGCAAGCTCTCATTACTGCAACAATTTGTCATGGGCACAACGGGCGTTCCCAACTTTACACTAGCGTGAGGTTGCGTCACTAGTGGTTTTTACACCGGCTTGTTCCTACCTACCACTCTATTTGTTTCTAAGTCCTCGTCAAATAACATTAAAATTATTATATTTGAAGCAACGTAAATAAATTTCGAATTCACAAATAATTTTAGCACAATCAGAACAATGACTAATTGTTTTCATAAATCCATAATCATTTGACATTTGGTGTAATTGTTTGCGATTTAAATTAATTAGAATCACAATGTGGTTTTGTCACACAGAAATAATATTTAATAACAATATCGAATTCGCAGCAGATTTTGTGACATAAAAAGGTAAATTATTCAAGCAAAACGTTATTACTCTCATCTGCCTATTAGGGCATAGGCACTTGCACAAGGACATGATCTTCCGAGCGGGCCCAGCGCTCATTAGTGGATTTCACACGCCTTCGGTTTTTTTTACTCAGTAATACAGATTTCCTGACGATGTTTTCCTTTACCGTTACAGTAGTCGATAAATGTACGTAAGTCTTCGAAAAACTCCGTAAAACTAATTGGTTCATGGTTTCGAAACAGGCCCTCTCGTATTTACAGCAACATTTAAATTACGTTAACGATTTCCATAAAAATCTGTATGTTTACACTAAAATCATAATTACAATCTTTAAAGGGTAAACCAACAAGTGTTAACTTAAAAAATATGGAAATTTGTCGAAATTTAAACAAGCTATCTCTTTGTATACAGAGCCGCGGCCCTTGAACGTTCCGTGAAAATGGGCAATTGCCTCTAAATGTACGAAATTTAAACAATGATTACAATCTGGATTTATAGTAATTTGCAATGTAAATGCTAATGAAATCGGTTTATGACCTTCTTCTAAAATATAGCCGATACTTGTTACCTGATTTTAAGAGTATTTAATTAAGTTTACTGGATCCGTAGACTTTATTACTGGACCGGCGGCATTGCGTTGTACATATAGTTACACATAGTTCATTATAGTATTTCTCCCCTTTTTACCTTAAATGAAACGTGGTTTACACCGACCCCAAGATATTTTTATCGAAGGGCTTTTCATTTGACATCTCTCACTCATTTTGGCATAGAACACCATACATCTCGCTTGCACACACACACACATACACACTCACTCCCACACCTTCACACACACCCTCTCTCTCTCACACACACGCACATACACACATCCACACACCACATCCGTAAATGGTAGCTTTTGCTCCCCATTCCAAGACTAAACTTCGTTGCAGGGTTACGGAATACACACACACACACTCTTTTCTCGTACTTTTAATAAATTTAATTATATATTAGTAAATAGGTTCATAAATAAAGAGTTATGGAAGAGCGTGGCCCTATGACACAGGTGTTGTCACACTTAAAAGACTCCACAATTGGAAAATTCTTTTTTGTTGATGAATAAACCTTTTTATTTATTTATTATTTACATATACTTACAATATACTTAATATAAAATAGTCCCAAACTTCGACGTACCTACTTAGTTACCAAAATTAAAACGTTTAATTGGTGTAATTTTCATTATATTTCCATTATATAAGTGAATCTATCTTTTATAATCTTTGTTTTCAATGCACTTTTTGTGCTAAAATAATTGAATTCCATCTCTTCAGTCTCTGAAACAATCAGAGGCATGTTCATGCATCCTATTTTGTTACTGCACACTTTTACGATATAACTTGATTTATTATTGCGTATTTTCGCAATATACGAGGGATACCAGCATCTAGACAAACTGTTTAAAGTTGAATTATGCTGTTGGATTATTTTTCATGTATATTTGTAAGGTGTAAAATTGTAATAAATAAATAAAAAATAAATTAACCAATTTCCTACAATTTCCAAATGAATAATTGACAAGGGTATAAGTAGGTACTTACCTATTCATTATAAAATCCGCGAAGGTTTCTCTACAGGTACTGTGACTGATGTCAAAAGGACACTCATAATAAAGTAGGTAATTCCCGAATACCATTGATGGGAATTGGAATGAAAACTCAAAGGAGCACTTAGTTAGTTTAAAACCGGAATCAGGCTACTTGAAGTATTAATTGCTTTTTGGCTCATTGTGATTCAGATCCGTGAGAGAGATGCAAATTAAGCTAAACTTTTCAACTGCTCCACTTTTCTAGAGGGAATGTGAAAACTTTTGTGAAAAACAATGCCCTGTGGGAAAGGAGAGTCTATGGCCTATAACCTGATGGATATATCGCAGTCTGATTTTATAGTCCGCTGTTTTACAAAACAACTGGTCATTTTGCGAAACAGGGCCTGGGCCAGGTATCTTTACTCGGAAAAGTAATGAGATGCAATATGGAGCCAAGTCCAATTTTTTTTAGGCTCATGCCCCATGACGTTACTTTCGAAAATTTGACTGATAACTATCTCAGGTATTGAGTACCTGATAACCAAGAACCAATAAACACTTTTCACTTCACCACTGAACACTTCACTCGAACGAACCTTGCACCGTCACCGTCTTAAGTTAATTAGTGGGACACGAAGTGGATGCCGCGTATTAAAATTGTACAGCGTCATCTAGTTGTCAATAGGAGTACTAAATGAAGAAAATGGTTTGCATCGGTAGCCCCATGTACTGCACTAAGATGAATTCGTCGACACGAAATTATGCCGCGTATTAAAACTGCACAGAGCTAGATAGTTGACACTTGTGGTACTAAATAAAAGTAGCCTATTTTTAGTCTACCGGCACCGCAGGATAGGTGACCTACTATACAACTGACGTTTTCTTCTAAAGTCGTATTCCTTATTGCCGAGGGTCGTTATCATTCTAAGGAAATAATTTTTTTGGCAGATTTAATGGGGTGATTTTCCATTGCCTTCCCCATCACGATATTTTCCTTCACACAAGCTTTTATCAACAAGCACTTATTTGCAGTTCGGAAAATTGATTTTATATGGAAGCTTTAGTTTACCAACCGCAAATAAAAAGCTTTTTTGCATAGAAAACTAATACATCAGATATTTAGAAAACTAATACTCTCTACAAGTGATTTTTCATAATTTGCTGACGCAATAAACTCTTGTAAGAAATCTATTATTGGCCCTCTCGAATTCCATTTTTAAAGGTGAAGCTCTTGGTCGACTTGAAGAGCACCTTCAGCGTCAGACATGCGACGAAGTAATGACCTCAGAGGTTTCAAAGAACTTTTGCTCTTTTCAGTAACTTTGAAGTCATTTAAGAAGTTCTATTTGAAATACGCTGCTAATCAGTATTATCTTTTCAATTTTCTGTTACAATTGTTCTTATAAAACAAATTACGAAAGAGAGGTGTCAATAAGGTAATATCTAAATGAACGTACTAAAGTTATTGTGATATACCCGTAATATTCGTCATTCTGTGCACGATCGTTGAACACGAGGTTAATTAGTAAAATGCAACGCTTCGAGCACAGAATTGGTTTTGTGAATGTCAGCCCATTTCGATATAATCCGATAGTAAAGCTGTATAAGCCTAAAAATGTAGAATTCAGTACAATAATATTCATTCATATTCCCGTGAATATTTGTGGCCCAGTAGGTAAAATACAAAATACCAATGCGAAGGCTTAGACGAGCATTAAGCTCATCCCCTAGTGAAATTAGCGACACTCCCGAAAATAATAATTTGTCCTGAGTTAAGGCATTTTATCAAAAAAGTGTACAGTAGAATTGTTCCGCGGATGGAGAAGAAGATTTTAATAATGTTTTAGCATTCTGATAGTGAAACAATATGAAGTAGAATGAGAATGTGTCAAAAGCGGTCACATTTAGCACTTTCGTGTTCTACTTCATGTTCTTCCACTTTGAGGATACTAAAACATATTTTTTTTAAATCTTCTTAAGTTATAAACCGTTTAGGTTTATTTAGTCCACTTTCCAAAATAGTCTACTTTCCGAAATGTTTACTCAAAAAATGTCTACTTTTTCCTAATGACATTCCATATTGACAATGCCCATTTACAGCAGCTATTACTGACATTTTTTTTAAAACTGTATTTCCCTTTGACAATGCGACAAGCAGCTAAATTACCATGTTATTATTATTAATTATATTGTAATATGTATTTGACAATGCCCCTTTACAGCAGCTATTAGTGTTTAAGTATTAATATTTTAAATTATTAGATAAATAGATACTTATAGGATTAGTTTTATACTGATTGTGGTGCCTCTGGTGCATTGTGCTAACGAGCCAGATATTAGTTTGTATATAGGTAGGTATACAAACTATAAATTTTAAGTACTGTATACTGACATGTTTCAGTGTGCTGTAAGTACCAAAAAATGAAATGAAATGAAATTAAAGACATTACGGCCGGTGTGTTTAAAATTTTTATATTTTTGTAATCTTACATTTTGTATCTACTTACTCGTAATATGACCGTTGTCATACGATGAGAACGGCAGTTTTAATGAAATGGTATTTGCAACTAATTTATGCAAACCTGTACTGGACCGTCGACCTTTATCAACTCTTTCAAGGACAGACATAATTATGCCTCCTACTCATCATGCATCATCAAGGTAATATAAGAGACAAACCTTGTTTAATCATCATTTATTAAATTGGACTCAATTAATAATAATTGGTCTCATTTCAAAACAGACATTAAAAATGTAGATACTACCATCAAAAATATCATCACGTACCTATATAGTACCCGTTTGGTAGGGTTTGTAGGTTATGTAGGTGACCCATTGTACGCCAATACATCGAAATGTCATTTCTATGTTTGTGTATCATATGTCATAGGTTCAATTTACATTGCCGCGGAATGGAATGAAGCGAATTTCCGCAACGTAATTGTACATAGTATAATGAACTTTATGTCAATTGTGTAACATACAAACTAAATACGAACCAAAAAAGAAAAGTAGCTAGGGGAATTCTCGATAATGCGCGAGGATTTCCCGGAAGACGCGCGACCTCTTTTTTGGCTCGTATTTAGTTTGTATAATATGTTACACAATTGACATAAATTTCGAAAATTCGCTTCCATTCCATTCCGCGGCAATGTAAATTGGGACATAACATGACTCGATCCCAAATCTGTGATATGTGATTTGCTGTAAAACGGTAGTTCGTGAGTTACGTGTATGGGCAGTCTACGTCACAATTTGAGCCGGCTAATGAGACCGTAAATATTTCACACAACCCGCAATATTTTATTGATAACTGCGTTAGTTTCGATCAGCTATGTGGGATAGGCGTAATTTAAATCAGTTGGCTGACATCGATTGTTATTCCTCAAATACCTACCTATAGACATATACGGCATTCATCAACGCCGCTCCCTTTCATGGGTCATTTTCTTATGTAGATATTCTGGGTATTTGTACAATTTCCAGATTGGAAGTGCTCGCAATCTCCTTCAGTTCATGACCACATAAGTTTTATAAATGAGGAACCTGGTTCTCCAAAGTAAGGTAGGATCTTCCAAGAAGCCATGTAAGTTTTTTAACTTTTCATTTCGTTTTGACATTATGTGATTTTTCCGGGTTAATCGTCTGCCTAAGTGAAAGCCAAGGTATTTCACAGTTAGTTTCATCCCAAGACTTACAAGCATTCCACAAGGTTTAGTCCTTGGTCCTGTACTTGTACTGCATTTACACTGCTGATCTCCTAGAAACAGAAGGAGCAGGAACTGCTACCTACGCTGTTTACACTGATGACACAGCACTATTGTCTACCAGCAAAGACAAAATGTCGCCATCAGAAAAACTTCAAGTTCAAGTAAATAAAACACAGCAAAGGCTAAAAATGGAAAATCAGGGCTTGAGTAGTCTCTTTTTAACTTTCACTCTCATTTTAAAGTTTTGAATAATTGATAAGAAAATATGACGCTTTCATATAGTTATAAAAGTTTATTCAAAATGAGTAACACTAAAATACATACTTAAGCTAAAATTACAAAATACCTAACTATTTTACAAGTAAAAGACCTGGCCCAGGTCGCAGGTTCCTGCAGGGAGTGTTCCGAGGAGACTGGCGGCGTTGCCCCGCTGTATAGCGAGGCTTATACGCTGAGCAAAGTAGAGACCAGCCTTCTGGTCCCGGGATGTCTCTACGAGGCACCTGGCTATTTTCCGGTAGAGGCAATGGGCTCCAGGCCCCCACGTCCCCAAGGTCTGCACCCATTTTATATAGTTGTATGTAACCATTTGAAAGTCAAAAAGAAACCATGTTTTTTACCATTACAATATTTAAATTTAAAAGTGCCTACGGGACCACAAAGCCACCTGCAGTGTTTGTAGGAAACCACTTTTTCCCCTCGCTTTATCGTGTTATTAAAATAAATATTTTAAATGACGAGCTGTGAGATTGAGGTTTTGTTAAAGCAGGCGTTTGCGGGAGATTCGTTTGTCGCGCGAGGCGAAAATTGTTTTTGTTTCATAAGGAGGATTATACTCACACCGCTATTTTCTAAGTAATCATCATTCACAGCTTAATATTTTGGAGGAAAATTATACTTTATAAACCGACTAATTATAGAAATGATTAAATAGGTAAGTATATATAAGTATATGTGTATGGAAATTAACAATAAACTTTTACAGAGCTTGAGCTTTACTGCCTAAAAACAAAAATATTTACAATTATTTGGGGAAGAAGGATCCAATACTTATCATGAATTAAAAATTCCAGTTGGTATATAATATTCTTTTACAAAAATAAATAACGAACTATATGTTGTGAGAAAATCTAGTTTATATTAAGTTTTAATTCACCATAAATGCAATGACATAAAAAAAACAGTAAGTATCAAAATCTAAGATAAAATTAAAATTATTATCCTTTACCAGGTAAAAACAAATAAGCTTTGATCATAATTCCATCAAGATATCAATTTAAAATCTTTTGAGAAAGTAGCAAGAGTTCATATTCTAACCAATGTCAAAATAGTAGAGATGCCACGAATATTCGGCCGAATAGTGCGTACTATTCGGACGAATACCGAATACCAAATCATGAAAAAAAAACCACATATTACTCAAGATCATATGTATTCTATTACCAAATTACAATACTTTGGTAAGTAAAATTGATCAATGGTAGGTTGTGATGGATAATATCTTATAATATTCCCATATAAGTAGGCGATTTTGTATTCATTGGTGTCATTTTGTAAACCTTTTAACGAACAAACAATTGAATAACAACTATTCTCTGCACAATATAAATGTTTTATGTATTATTATGATCTGACAATGCGTGTCGTGACGTGATTTACTCTCAATTGAAACAAATACCCGCCCGTCGCTCCCGTGTGCACCGTAATGAGACAGGCTGCGGCCTGTCTATTACGAGTTTACGCCCTCGGCAACCATTTATTTTGTGCCGAATATTCGGCGCTTCGGCCGACAGCGTTGCCGAATATTCGGTATTCGGTATTCGGCCAAATCACTATTCCTGGCAACTCTACAAAATAGCTGCCGCCTTTGTTTCTACCAAAAATGTAAGAAATTGACTCAACAATACGTCTGTCTATCTAAATGCAAAACTCCAAGGAGACAAAAACAGCACCGTATTCACTATTCCCTGCTCTCCCCAGCAATATTAGAGATAATTCCCATGCAGTAGCTCCGTTGGGCTTATTATTATGCCTAATAAACAATAAGCCCGATCGTCACGCACATAAAGTGACATTTTAGTAGGTGTTCTGTGGCAAAACTGCTCGTTTTCACGACACTACGCTTATGTTTTGATATGACTTCTGTCGGTGTTTAGTTAGGGTAGATAAGACCCCTGTATAATATTTTCTAACTTAGAAATTGGTAGCTATTTCTGTATCTTTAGTAACTGTATACTTTGTTTGTAATAGATTTGCAGAGTTTACGGCTTTTGATGTCTAGTCATACGTACATAACATTTATCAACGGTAATGTTGTAGGTATCTCTACAATAGGCCGGATTCAGTTATTATTGTTTTGTACCTATTTATAGAGTATATGCGATACTTCATTATCGTCCTCATTCCAAAAGATCGGATGTATACATTATAAAAGTAAGCACTTAGGTAACATATAAAAATGGATTGTGAATTATTTCTTCTATTAGTTAATTCGATTGGCGTTTCCAGATATTGTCATTTGAAATAGTCATAATAGAGGGTCAACTCCGTTAATGGTTTCTCGAGTAACAAAGGTACCCTTGCTAGTTTAGATTTGAGTGGCTGGCTAGTGATCAGTGACAGTGAAGTTCTAAATTGACTGTTTTGATGCTATTTCATTTAAGTAAAGTAGTGTTAACGACGGCGACCCTAAAATAAGTTAGCATAAGATTGTGTACATAATAGATTAAGTTCAGAATAAAATATTGTGAAACTGTGTTCTCGCGGTATAGTATCCCCGTGTAGTACTAGTTGCGACACCTCTACCGGGGATATAAGAAGGGCATTTTTACCGTGAGAGCACAGTTGAATCCAGTTGAACAGCCCGGTTGGGAAAAAGGAAGAATCACAATAAAGAAGCCATAGAGGAACCGGACCGAGATTTTTATTATACAGTCCACTGCTCCACGACAGTTTTGGTCCATCGAGTCGCCGGATTGGAAGAATCAGCGAAGCTTCAGAATGGTGATTACGCGTAGTGGCTCCGGAGAGAACAGGCCGCTACGCCATCGGGAACCGCCGAGGTCGCCCAGCGAGAACCGCAGTGCTATCGGGAGAGGCCTGGACGGTGCGATACCACCGTCGGCAGCCCAGCACGGACGACGGGAGCCGCTACCCCCAGGAATGGAACAGGGGGAGGTACCACAAGAGGACCTCTACCCACGGGGGGAGTGGCCACGAGAACACCCTCCCCTAGGGGGGGAGGGGCTCGGCGCGAATGGAAGACCGAACCAATTGGGCAGCAACGATGCCGAAGTTCAACTGGATTACGCTGCCGCTGTGACCGGGGAGGTGCTCCCCGCACCCCCCGCCGAGGAGGGGGTACCTGCCACACCCCCCGCAGGCCCCGCGCTACGAGGGGAAGAGAGAGAAGCAAGGAAAGAGATAGCCGCACTATGCCCTGCAGTACAAGAAGCCGTGTTTGTGACGACGTCAGGATCATCACATGTCTTCGCAACGCCGCCTGCATACACTGCGCCACCTGTGACACGCCGTGAATATACGAAGCCCGGTCCATCGAATATACCACCTGCGCATCCATGGTACCACTTGACGTACTCTGCGTTTTCGACGATGCCTTCTGGACCTTCGCACACCACACATGCCGCTGCATACGTTGGTGGAACCAGACGAAGATCTCCGAGAGCATCTGTGAATTCACATCGATCAACTGCTAGTACGCGTGCCAGAATTCAGCAGCTGGAATATCAAGCCCAAGAGAAATTGGCCGAGATTGAAATGAAGAAACTTCAGCTTCAAGAAGATCTCATCAAAAGGAAGTTGGCCACGGACGTGATACAAGTACAGGCCGAAGACACTGATGATGAAGATGAATTGCCAGATCCTGCAGCAGCGGCCTCGACACGAAGACAAGTCGAGCATTGGCTGCGACAGGAGGAGCAACGAAGAGAGCAACGTCGTATAGAAGAAGAAGCACGCATGGCAACGGCACGCAGTGAACAGCGTCTCAGAGAGGAAGAGGAAGCTCGCAAGGAGGCTGCAGTACGAAGAAGGGAGATCATCAATGACTCCATACAAGCCACCCCACGCGCTACCCAGGAAGACGCACCCTTGCTTCGAAGAAACCTGCGTTTTGAGCCGCGTATGGAGGAGATCCCTGCATACACGCACCAGAGCCGCTTCGAAAATGAGGAAGAAGCGTACACGAAGGAAGGCACAGAGAGGGCACAGCATCGCAGGTCACCAACGCCTACAAGTGGAAGATCCCGTACCGGTGGACGTGTGGAGCAGCTCGCTGAGACGCTGACTAGGATGCACGATTCGCGACCGCCGCTACGTCAATCAATGGAACTACCTGCGTACTCTGGGGACCCGAACGAATGGTTGATGTTCAAGGCGGCGATGAGAGATTCGACGAAGTTATACAGGATCTCACCGCTAGAGAACATCGGAAGATTACGTAACTGCCTTCAGGGAGACGCCAAGTTAGCTGTAATGCAGATGCTACACAGCACCGACGATCCGAACCGCATCATGGCAGCATTGGAAAGAAAGTTTGGACATCGAGATCGTATTGTCAACAGAGCCTTGGTCGAGTTGAAGAGTCTTCCACGATTGGGAAGATCAGCCACTGAAGTGAACGACTTCTCCGTGCAGTTAGAAAACATCATATGTGTTCTAGAAACCTACGAACAGCTGGGACACCTCAACAACCCAGAACTCGTGAAGGAGGTCACTGATAAGCTGACGCCGCACCTACAATCTAAGTGGTGTGACTACGCCTACGACCATCGAGAGGAGAAGCTGGCTGAACTGGTTCTTCTGAATAGTTTCATCGGGCAAGAAGCTGACAGGGCGATGACTTATCGACACGCTTCAGAACCGGAGAACAAGAAACCAGCTGCAGATAAGAAAGAAATCGTGAAGACAACCGCCAAGACTCCACGCAAAACCAACAAGTCAGCAGTGTTTACCACGACTGAAGAAGAGAAGCTCAGATGTCCACAGTGCGAAGAATATCACACTCTACCCAAGTGCCCCAAGTTCCTCAAGATGAAATTGGACGAAAGGTGGAATGCTGCCAAGGAATCAAAGATGTGCTTCAACTGCCTCATAGGGCGTCACAGTTGCTTCAAATGCAAGAAGCCGAAATGTAGTGAAGTGGAATGTCATCGTAAGCATCATCACCTGCTTCACTACGAGATTAAGGAATCTTCGTCGTCACCTACTGCCAAGCTTGAACAAGAAGCAGTGATGTCAGTCGCCAATACAGTCGGGACTGAACGTCGATCGGTTCTGCTGAAGGTGTGCCCAGTAGTGATTTCCGGTCCAGGGGGAGAAGTGAAGACCCACGCCCTACTGGATGAAGGTTCAACAGTCACTCTAATTGAAGAAGAAGTGGCACTAGCTATTCAAGCCGAAGGCCCGACGACAGAGTTGAAGATTCAAGGTGTGAACTCTACGCAACGTGAAAAGGGAAGCCGTAGAGTAAAGCTTCAAGTTCGCGCGAAGAATAGTAAAGAACCGCACGCGATTGAAGCTCGAACCGTCAAACATCTGACGAACTACAGCCAGACAGTCTCAAAAGATCTTCTACAGTATCCGCACCTGAAGAGGCTCAATGCGGAGGAGATCTGCTACGAGGAAGTGAGGCCACGTCTACTGATCGGCGCAGATAACTGGCATTTGATTGTATCCCGAGAGCTACTGATTGGAAAGAAAAAGGAACCTGCCGCTGCTCGAACTGACATCGGTTGGGTAATCTTCGGGACGATGCCGCGCCAGATAGTGATCAGTGAAGAAGACACAGTGCTCCACGTCGTAGATCAGCAGCATCCCCACGAAGAAAGACTGGAGAAGATGGTCAGCGATCACTTTGACATCGACTCGCTGGGAATAAGAACAATAGAGAAAAAGAATCCGCAAGATGAACGAGCGAAGGAAATCTTCGAACAAACGGCGCGGCGAGTCGATGGTAAATACGAAGTGGGACTGCCATGGCGAGAGGATGACGTCACTATGCCATCCAATTACATCGAAACGTTGAGAAGACTAAAGTCCATAGAGAAGAAGATGGATCGAGACCCCGTCTTCAAGAATGAGTACACCAAGCAGGTCGAGAACCTTATACAGAAGGGATACGCTGCGCAGTGCGACGGGTCAGAGCAGGACAGCAAAGTACAATGGTTCCTACCTCACTTCGCTGTAAGGAACCCGAACAAACCAGGGAAACTTCGATTGGTCTTCGACGCCGCTGCTACGTTCAAGGGAACAAGTCTCAATGACCAGCTGTTGGAAGGACCGGACTTGCTGAAATCCCTGCTTGGAATTCTGTTCCGGTTCCGAGAGAAGCCCATTGCTGTGACCGCAGATATCCAGGAGATGTTCCTGCAGGTGAAGATCCGACCGGCAGATCAGCCGGCTCAGATGTTTCTTTGGCGAGGAGATGAGAGACGACTTCCGCCGCAGAAGATGAAGATGACCTCCATGATCTTTGGCGCTTCAAGCTCGCCATTCTTGGCTCATAGTGTGAGGAACAGGAACGCGCTAGACTTCGCTGACACTCACCCAGAAGCTCTACGCGCCATTACTGAGAGCCACTACATGGATGACTTCGTTGACAGCTACGCCGACGAAGAGGAGGCCATCGCTTCGACTAAGGAGGTGGACTACGTTCACCGACAGACTGGCTTCAACCTGAGAAGCTGGAACTCAAACAGTCACCGATTGTTGGAAGGCATTCCCGAGGAGTTACGAGCGCGTGAACCTACGCAACTAGTTACTCAGCCGGACCACGTCGAGAGAACACTCGGACTGTTGTGGGATGCAAGAATCGATAAGTTGGGTTTCAATACGTCAATGCACAGAGTCCCAGAGGAAGTGCGCACAAATCAACGCGCACCGACCAAGAGAGAGGCTTTAAGTGCGGTCATGTCAATCTATGACCCACTGGGACTACTCAGCCATTACACCATCTCGGCGAAGATCATTCTTCAGAACCTGTGGAGAATCAAGACGGGATGGGACGAGCCACTACCTGCCCAAGAAGAGGAGAACTTTGCTGCCTGGCTACGGAAGCTTGAAGATGTTGCTCGACTGCGACTGCCACGCTGCTACGACTCAACGGGAGCTAACACATACCGTGAGCTCCATATCTTCTGTGACGCCAGCGAGGAAGCCTACGCAACGGCTGCCTACTGGAGAATTCACCGCGAAGATGGAACGTTCGACGTTGTGCTCGCTGCAGCTAAAGCCAAAGTAGCGCCGATTAAAGCACAAAGTATTCCCCGACTGGAACTACAGGCGGCCGTCATCGGAGCAAGGCTGGCTGACACAATACGACGAGAGCATCGATGGGAAGCCAACAGAGTGGTGTTTTGGACAGACTCACGAACAGTCTGGCACTGGATTAAGAATGACGCACGACGCTACACCCCTTTCGTCGCACATCGACTAGGAGAAATCGCAGAGTTGACAGAGCCTAACCAATGGAAGTGGATCCCGACCAGTTTGAATGTGGCCGACGACGCAACCAGAATGAACTGTTCACCGAGTATGGAAGCGGGGGACAGGTGGTTCATCGGCCCATTGTTCCTGAGAGAAGATGAGAACAGCTGGCCTCTGCCACCAGAAGTGTCGGAGAGTGACGAAGAAGAGCATGTGAACCATCTCGCAGAAAAGGAGACATGGCTACCTGACATTGGCCGCTTTTCATCTTATGAGCGGCTGATTCGAGCCACAGCGCGGGTTCTCTACTTCGTCGAGAGATGCCAGAAGAAGACGGACAAACTGGGAGTTGACCACCTGGAGAAAGCCGAACACTTATGGCTTCAACGGGCTCAAGAGGACAGGTTTACGGAAGAGCTGGGACGGATGAGAAAGGGAAAGCCAATAACCCGATCCAGCCGGCTCTTCAAACTGGACCCTGAATTGAAAGACGACTTACTCTGCGTCCGCGGGAGGATCGACGCTGCCAAGATTTCCGGCCTCGAGAGGAGACCAGTGATTTTAGATGGGCGTCACCCGTTCACTAGACTGCTGGTAGAACGAGAACACCGACGAGCTGGACACGCCAACAACGAGCGCGTGGTGAATGACCTTCGGCAGCGATATTGGATCATCCACCTGCGACCGACAGTACGAACAGTCGCCAAAAACTGTTCGCTTTGTCGAATACGACGGGCGACACCGAGAGTACCAGCCACAGGAAACTTACCTTTGGCTAGGATCGACGCATTTCAACGACCCTTCACCAACTGCGGGGTAGACTACTTCGGACCCATGGTAGTCACCATCGGGCGTCGACATGAGAAGAGATGGGGGGCATTGTTTACGTGCCTCACGACGCGCGCTGTACACATCGAACTGGTGGCTAGCCTGTCAACCAGCTCCGCCATCATGGCCCTAAGAAGAATGGCTGCAAGAAGAGGATGGCCCCGACTGATCTGGAGCGACAACGGGACGAACTTCAGAGGAGCTGATGTCGAGCTTCGGGCAGCTTACAAACAATGGCTGCCGGAACTCACCGAGTATGGACTACAGCACAGACTGGAGTGGAGATTCATCCCACCTGGAGCCCCGCACATGGGAGGAGCATGGGAGCGCCTGGTACGATCTGTGAAGACGGCACTTCTCATCACACTAGAACAGAAGGCGCCAAAGGAAGAGGTTCTTCACACGCTACTAGCGGAAGCCGAGCACTCAGTGAACGCTCGTCCCCTAACGCACGTGTCTGTAAATCACGATGACACGGAGGCGCTGACCCCAAATCACTTCCTGCTGGGTTCATCATCGGGAATGCCGAGCACTGGACGATGTGAAGAAGTCGACCGAAGACACTGGCAATCGGCCCAAGCACTTGCCGATCACTTCTGGCGCCGATGGGTGAAAGAATACCTGCCAACCCTAGTTCCCAGAGGCCAGCCGAATGACCAGATACAGCGCGTGAAAGAGGAAGACTTGGTTATCGTCGTGGACCCTACTCTGCCGAGGAACGTGTGGTCCCGCGGAATCGTGGAGCGCGTCTACCAGGGACCCGATGGCCAAGTACGAAGCATCGACGTCCGTACCCGAGGAGGAGTGTTTCGTCGACCAATGTCGAGGATCGCCGTCTTGCCGGTGGAAGGCTGCGACTAGTCTGCGCCGGGGGGAGACTGTTAACGACGGCGACCCTAAAATAAGTTAGCATAAGATTGTGTACATAATAGATTAAGTTCAGAATAAAATATTGTGAAACTGTGTTCTCGCGGTATAGTATCCCCGTGTAGTACTAGTTGCGACACCTCTACCGGGGATATAAGAAGGGCATTTTTACCGTGAGAGCACAGTTGAATCCAGTTGAACAGCCCGGTTGGGAAAAAGGAAGAATCACAATAAAGAAGCCATAGAGGAACCGGACCGAGATTTTTATTATACAGTCCACTGCTCCACGACAAGTAGGTACTTACTTTTTTCGACATTCACCGATTATTTAAAAATATCGGTTTGTGGAACATACGGATCTTTAGTTTTTCCTAACCTAGAAGTCTTTACTGTTGATTTTAGTGGCTGAATAAGACCGCTCCCTCTCCAAAAAAAGTTAAAGTTAAGATAAGTTATCTCCAATGCTTGTAAGCTGAAAAATCTGAAATAATTCAGACTCAAATAATCTTCTATATTTTACAGGAAAAATAAAACGAACAGTTTTTTGTGTTGATAACTTAGTTTTCTGTGCTCTCATTAAGCTTTTAATACCCTTCCAAAAAACGACAAATTCGAATATCGATTCAACTCTAGTCATTTTATGGAAATGGATTTCATTGCGATAACTATGTAACACTTACTTAATAGTCCATTCAATCAAATAGTCTCACTTTTTGAAAAAGTCGCGCGCCGCAAGTCAAAGGACGCCGCCGCGACGTCAAAGGTTTCCGGCAGCCGCGTACACTCGCAGGTCATTTTGTCATTTCTTATATAGAGACATCGCAGTGATGAAGAATAGTGTTTAATTGTATGTACGCTTGTTTTTATTTTTATTTTTAATTAAATTTCTTTTTGCTTCCGTTATTAATTTTTCTATTTTATGATATTTAAACACATTTCGTTCCGTCCGTCACATTATATTCCCGCATTCCGTTTAGGTGTACCGAGATTATTTGGGTGAATGGACTTTACCTAAACCATTTAAATATTTGCCGGCATCAGCGTTATGATTATCAATTATGCAGACTCGAGGACACAGCAATCCTATTCCCAAACAAAACAATCTTCTTTACCTCGCTATTCCCTTATACTCTTATTAAAATAAATATTCCGAGCACCTGTAATATTGTCCCTCGTTCAGAAATCTGTGCAGAAAATTTCACTCTACGGCACTAAATTGCGTCAAAAGAACCTTCCCCCTTTAATACCTCCAAAATAGTAATTTTGTTTTTCAGATGTAACTTGAAACTCCCCGTTATTACATTACATACGTATTTTATGACATCGTTTAATGAAAAGCGTTTCGTACCTACACAAAGAATTTGCTTTTGGCGCTTATTTAAATCTGTCTGAAATAAAGGATTCTTGTCTAGAGAATCTAGAAATGTATTACTGAAACGGAGTATTACATGTTTACCACATCAAACGTGAAGCATTATCTAGAGCTTAGGCAAAATTTCTTATTGAAAATAAAATCAAGTAGGTGTACCTATAAGATAAGTTCTCGGCTTTGTTCAGTAGATAAGAATATTGCGGATTTTATACTTTATTTTATTTTTTATGTACTAGTCATAAATTTTGGCAGTAGCCAGAGCAGGGGGCGTAGCTCAGATGGTAGAGCGCTCGCTTAGCATGCGAGAGGTACCGGGATCGATACCCGGCGCCTCCAACCTGCGTTTTTATGCCAAGGTTTACGAATTTTGTTCTGTTTCGTATGTTTTACGAGTTTTGTTCTATTTTCAAAAACTCACACCAAGAAACAACCTAATGGAGAAATAGTTATGTAATTTCAATTACAATCACATTTCGAACTAGTGGTCGAGTTTCAAGATCTTCGATTTAATAAACTATTAAAAAGTACATCGTCTAACTTTACCATTACATGTTTTTTAATCCTCACACAATTTGCACTGATAAAGCTTTATTTTAATTTTGGAAGTATTTGTTCATACTGAGTTACCCTGAAAATGGTATTATATTACAAGACCTGGCAAAGATACCTATTATTATATTATATATTCCCAAGATAATTTCTATAAGAAATAGAAAGAAATGAAATAATGTAAAATGTTATTTATAACATAATAGAAAATATACAACAATACAAAATCTGTAACAATTTATAAAATTCGGAATACAAACAATATAACACAATCATAAAATACCTTATTAAAACGCTGGTATCCCTGTAATAGCTCTACCCAATATTAATGCATGAATATCGTGGGTGCCTTCGTACGTATTAACTACCTCCAGGTTCATTACGTGCCTTATTACGTGGTATTCATCAGAAATGCCGTTGCCGCCCAACATATCTCTTGCCATCCTCGCTATTTCCAGCGCTTTTCCAGCACTGTTCCTTTTAATTAGCGATATCATTTCCGGAGCAGCTTTTTCCTGATCCTTCAATCGTCCAACCTGCAAACAAGCCTGGTACCCGATGTATATCTCTGTTAACATATCAGCCATCTTCTTCTGTATCAGCTGGTTGGAAGCGAGCGGTCTCCCAAATTGTTTCCTATCTAATGTGTACTGTCGGGCGATCCGCAAACATGTTTCAGCCGCACCGAGAGCGCCCCAAGCGATCCCATACCGCGCGTTATTGAGACATCCGAACGGCCCCTTCAGACCCTCTACGTTCGGCAATAAATTCTCCTCCGGTATAGCCACATCGTCGAGCATTATCATGCCCGTTGCCGACGCTCGCAAAGCAAATTTCCCATTGATTTTAGGTGTGTCCAAACCTTTCTTGACTTGGGATCTTTCTACAATAAATCCTCGAACTTTACCTTCTTCATTTTTCGCCCATATCACAAGAATGTCAGCTATAGGCGAATTCGTGATCCATGTCTTTGCACCGGATAGTATATAACATTTAGATTTAGCATCGTACTTAGCCTTTGTAACCATTCCTCCTGCATCGCTTCCATAGTTCGGTTCTGTCAATCCAAAACAACCTAGTAACTCTCCTTTGGCCATTTTAGGTAAATATTTCTGCTTCTGTTCTTCGCTTCCATACATGTAAATTGCTCCCATTGATAAGCTACTCTGTACGCTCATAGCTGATCTGTAAGCAGAGTCGACTCCATCCAATTCCCTGGTAATCAGTCCGTAGGTGACGTAAGATACTCCAGCGCAACCATAACCTTTCATAGTGCATCCTAGAATTCCTAACTGGCCCATTTCTTTATAGATTTCTCGATTGAATGTTTCATTTCTGTTTGCTTCGACTATTCTTGGCAATAGCTTCTCATTACAATAAGCTTTGATCGAGTCTCGGACTGCCTTTTCGTCGTCGTGTAATTGACCTTCTAAATTCAGTGGATCCTCCCAGTTGAAATTTATTTTAGCATTTCGCGAGCATGTGGTGGACAACGCTCGTAAATTAGCATTACTTTTATACACAACCGATAATAGGTTCGATAATTTAGTCAACGACACAACCATTTTGAATAAATTCACAAGTTTCTTTGGTTATTAATGAATTCACTGTCTTTAGAGCACTTGTTATCACTTTGTTATCGTGTTTACTTGGTTTCTGAATGATTACACACTACGTGTTGCTATTTCGTTAAATAAATGCCTAATAATGCTTTAATGTCCACATTACTTTCCTCTTTAAGCGTTCCAAAGTTCGGTCGGAATTTAGTTAAAAACACCACTGTTATTCTATTTTTCTACTTTGTAACCTCAATAGTGACCTACCTACCTAGTGACAGCATACCACACTGATAGTAGTTAGTGTGGATACGTTCTACGGCAAACTTCACACTGGTCCTGCGTGTAGTATATGTAACAGCAGCGCTTGTGATATGTGCATGGGTGTGTTAGTTATCTCATCGTTGATTCCGCTTGCTTCAAGCGATTGTTACTTCTAATATCATTTCTGTAAGGTATAATCTTTATTGGGTACTATTTGTACCTCTTTAAGATCACTGTCGTTCTTTCTTATATCATTTAACTTACGAGTATTATGAGTAGGTATTTGTAATCATTGTAATAAATATCTCAAGCGATAAAATAACAGTGATAGTAATTCCTTTATTGCTTTATTATTTACTCAGCTTTGTGAGATGCTTCTTGAGCTCTACGTCTCTACAAACTAACTTTTTCTTATGCGCAGTTTACAAAACAAGTTCTACTTTAAAAATAATAACAACAACCGAACCACTAACTACATTCGTATAGTAATTTCAAGTTTCTAACGACAAAAATAGGTGCCTAGTAAAAGTTATATTTCCTGAAAAAAATTCAGCGAGTTTCTGGGCTGGGAACTCGGGACATAGTTTAACCGCTTACGTTTCGCAGTTAGAGTGCAGTTATTACATACTTACCCTCAAAGAGGTAAGCGGTACGAAGTTTAGTGCGAGTTTCATATTGTTGAACATCTAACTAACTAGATCAGCTATATTAATCTACCGTACGTATGTACGTAAACGGCCCGCGGGCCCGTGGCTTGGCTACTCAGCCGAGCTTTAAATGTGACCTATGTAAAGTGGAAGTCACATCGAGCGACACTCTGTGGAACCCTGTCGTAATAAGTGTTTGTTATGATTTCTTGACATACGTATGAATTTATCAAATAAGATAAAGCGACAAAGTATGTACTACCAAATGTGGCCACTGTATAAACTTTTCAGTAATTATTCACTGTAAAGTTTTTTTTAACACATTTCGTTATAAAATCAACTATGTGTATTTTTTTAAAGCCTATAGTCTGTCCCACTGCTGGGCAAAGGCCTCCCCTCCTCCTTTCCATTTTTCCCTATCCTCGGCGTCCTTATACCATCCTTTTTTATAGTGGTCGATATCGTCCTTCCACCTATGCCTGGACCTGCCTCGGCGCCGCTGTCCGTCTTGTGGCACCCAGTGCATGGCGATCTTTGCCCACCTTTCCGGATGCATGCGGCATACGTGGCCTGCCCAGTCCCACTTCAATAGAGATGCTTTAGTGATTGCATCAGCAATGCGTGTTTTGGAGCGCAGGGTCGTGTTCCTGACGCGATCCGTCCTTTTCACGTTGAGTATGCTACGGTCCATAGCACGCTGGCAAACCTTGAGTTTAGACTTTTGATGTTTTGTCAGCGACCATGTCTGAGCACCGTATTAAAACAGTATAAATAATACATTAAGTTCTCACTTAATATATTACTTACCTGAGTAATTTTTACGTATTTTTATGTTCTAGTACATCACTTTATTTATGATTATGATTTATGATTATGATGATATGATTTATATTCTGCAATACTTTTTTTTATTTTAGTTTTTAAACTTTTTGACATTATACTTACTTTAAGTATGAAATTTTATTATTATTGATATGACATGCTAACATTTTATTATTTATTTTTGACAATGTAATCTATGATCATTACTGAAATAAATGAATATGAATATGGAAATGTGACTGTAGCTATTGACTTCTTTCACAAACAGAGGGGGAGAAACCTGAGAAAATATATTTTTTTAAACATTACACCGATAAGGAAATAATTCTACATGTTATGCAAGGTATTGAAAAATATCGCTTACGAGTGCCACTAACATCATACCAACGATGAAGTTAAAGAAGATGAACTAATAATAATAAAACCATGGATTTTGTTATTACCCGACGAATATAAACACATCACATCTCTGTTACATACGAGTGTATGCCAATTGTACAAATGCAGATAAGAGGAAGAAAGTCTTGACATAAGAATTAGCATATCACACTGGGAAAATAAAAGAAAATTATATGCGGCAAAAATTTTCATATTACAAAACTGAAACGAAGAAAAAAGTGCAAAAACGGGAGCAACGAGCGAGGATCCTGTAAGCGGGCAGTGTGTCCACTTATTTATGTCCTAGGGCAAAAACCACGGCGTTATGAATGCGCGCAATGTTGCAGCTTGCAAGCTTGTTTTTTAAGCTAGGACTTTTATTTACATACGTCGACATGGTTTTTAGTTAAAGTTTGTTTATAAGAGCGTTGGTCAGAAGTCCTGACCTGACTCAGGCAGGAGGCATTATTGTGAATGTGGGCGACATTAACTCATTTGCTTATCTTTCCCTGTTCGCTTGCGCTTATGTTAGAAATAAACACAGGTATAATACGAGTATAATCGAGCATCAATAAAGTGGAAGACACATCAAACTATACTCTATGGAACTCTATATGTCGTAGACGCATAGCGTAATGGCGCATTTCACGAAGTGCGTAGGCATTTCACGAAGTGGCAAAAATCTTAGATTGATAGTGTGAAATTCGACGATTACAGTATCTGTCTAACTTTTTTAGAACATCGTGAAATGCCTACGCATTTCGTGAAACGCGCCATTACGCTATGTGTCTACGGCATATATATTATGAATGTGTCATATAACTTAAAGCGTATATACCTACCCTGATGTGTTGGCCACTATACCTATATCCAATTAATCATGTTAACAACGGTTGGTATATAAAAATGCTACCACCACACATTAATCAATATATAAAAGTACATTTTAAAGCCTTACCTACAACAAATTATATTTCAAAGAGAGCAATGTGTATTCCGGTTTTATTTAACATTAAATTTAAATTTAACATAAAATTAATGTGATAATTATTGCTTTTTAGTGCAATCACCTGGCTACCAAAGTCGATCATATAAGTACAATGCGAGTATAATAAAGCAACAATTAGAACTTATTTCCCGGGAATTCTCGTTCTCGATTTCCCTGAAAATCGGCGTTTCTCGATCCCGGGAACTTTCGCTCGAGAAATGTCGAGAAATCAAGAAATGGTTAGAGATTATTTAACTGTGCTGCGCATCCTGTCGCTCGTTCCGATCGCAGGCCACGGCTCCCTTCCCTATTCCCTTATGCGCTCTACATTCATGGCAAGAATTCTTAGCGCGAAATCCCAATCGAAAACAGTCGGCTATTTCGTGTTGTTTTGTTGTTCGCCGACTTCAGTTGTCGGTTTTTAATTTATTATGTAATTATTAATAATAGCTCCCCTCTGTATTCTTCCAAGAATTAAGAACCCAAATCGTTATTCCATTGTGTACTAAAGTACTCGTTTTCATCACTCACGCGATCCACAGGACACGCGTCTTCCCTCTAAAACTTTTGACACACTGTGATCCCACGTGACGTGATTTGGACGCCTTAGTGGTTCTCGCCCGCGAAACCCTTTGTCGCGGCACAAAATATCGCCCCCGATCCGAGAACGAAGTACGAACGCCGCGAAGGTGTTTTTTTTATTTGCTTACCCTAAACCCGCGTTTGACTTCATCTTATCTGGTGGTAAGTTACGATGATCTCGAAGAAAGATTACACAGGCTTAGTAAGTACTGGCTATTTTATAAACACTGAGAAACACATCAACGCCGGAGTGAAGACATTTGACGGATGACAGACCTTAGAAGGGTGGTCGCTAGTCAGGCGGACCCTGAAAAGGTCCTTCCGCCAGCAAGTCACTCGAATTAGTCCCTTCGTAGGTACGACACGCTTTATCCAGTGTCGGTATGGATGTTCTAAATCCGTCCCAAACACGGGAAAAAATGACGACTTTCCTATTCGCGAACGTTCTCACCTGTTCACACTGCGAATGTGGAGCAGGCATTTGATATTCTAGTGACAGTAATAAAACTGATAAAACTTAATATATTTCTTTATTTTTTTGCTAAAAGTAATATAAATTAAGTAACATAGGTAAATATTTGTTACAAGAAGAACTTAAGTGTTAATTTTTGTATATTTAAAAAAATACATTGTGTTCTAATAATATTTTATCTTAAAAATCACTAATTTCTCGAATTCCCGGGAAATGGAGCTCGAGAATTCTCGTGACCCAAGAAATCGGAAAGGTCGAGAAATGACAAGAACTAACAACAATGCTCTTTAAAGTTTAAATGGGCATAAGTATTGCATTACTTTATTTGCTTTATAAAAGCAGTCACGCATTCCAGCGGCATTTTGGTTGGTCCTTCCTCCTTATCATGCGATTTCCGCGAACAATGCCTCCGCTCGTTATACAGGGGATGAATCTTCTATAAATTATTCACTCTCTATTTGCATGACAAACGACGGCTGAGCGGAGGTCTAAGACCTTTAATGGCACCTCTTCGGTCCCTCTAAACTGTCCTTTACCCACTCCAATCCTTTCACACTTCTAGGGCACGACACTCTTTAATGGCCCAGTGATTTTTCCCAGTCATATGCAAATGTTATATTAGCATACATTTTATTCGGAGCTCCCTACTTTAACCGACAAAAACGTTGATGTGAATTTTTGTCTTGATAGACTTTGTGAGGCTCTTTGTGTCTGACTCTTTAATTTTGCAGGATGCATTTTAAGTACGTAGTGATTTTAGTTTTAATTTTTGTCAAAGTTAAAACACAAGTGTTAATTATATAATTTGACATTGATTTCTTGATAGGTTTAATAATAACTAAGACCGCGCTAAAATCATACCAAATACTTAGCTATCTATCAAATTTAAATATATGCAATTTCAATTTCAAATATAATATTATGTATTATATATCTATGTATTCAACTAATTTAGAATACCTACATAATTATTTATGTATATCATATTACTTTTAATTTACTGTGTATTAAGTAGGTAATAGTAACCTTTTTCATATCTTCACACGACAGTGTCGCTAATCTTTTTAATGTCCAATTAACTTCAGAGGTTGTCTGGAAGAGATCGCTTCAAGCGATAAGGCCGCCTTTGTACATATCGTGCTAATATTCCTGTAGTTTTTACTTTTCCTGTATTTGTGTACAATAAAGTGTTTCTATCTATATATCTATCTATCTATCTATTTATAATATCAAAATAATGTATGTACCTTTTTAAATAAATCTTCATACATTAAACTACTACTAGTAGTAGCATAAATTAAATTAGCGTATATAAGTAATGAACTCCATCGCCTAGCTTCTTAAGTGAACATCGTCGTGAGCTATGTGCATTATGCATACCTATACCACTATAAAATCACTACACACGTAGCGGTTCCTGTACTGACGTCCCCGAATTAGAACATCACGGGAATCCCTGAACAAACATAAATGGAATAGTCGTGTAGTTCGAGAGCTCAGAAATACGAGATAATCTAAGTGGGTAGGTACAGTACAGCCACTACTTCTTTGTTTGGGGCTCCATTGTAAGAATGAAGTAAAACGATTTTGATGTTGCTATGATGCAGTCGAAGACCTGGATGGCAAAAAAGAGAGGAGGCTTATACTCGTACATGCTTATACATAGCAGTGACTGATATGACTGAGGACACAGTCAAGAGACACGAGATGTTACTGCCATTTAAAATTTGAACTCTGTGGAATGTTCCCAAGGAAATAATCACAATATAGAGGAACATTTTGGAATTAGTTTATGACGTAATCAAAACTTCATCAAACGCTACCAGATTCTGATGGAGCGACAATCTGTGCAATATGATTTGCAGTGAAAAGATGCGGGTATATAGACGTAGATCGGGCTCAAGTGCGCGCCTTGGATGAACCCTAGTTATTTATTATATCCAGTAATGGACTGGAATGATAATGAATAAATATACAATGTGAATTCACGCAAAGGTAATGATGAACAAAATAACATACTTACCTATAATGATTATTATTCGTGGATATTTGAAAATGTCATGTCAATGTGGCCATTATATTTAGTTTGTCAAGTCAGTCTTGCCGGGTAAAATCTACACATGGCAATAAAAAACGACAGAGACACGAAAATGGTAATTGCAGCTACAAATTGTATTGATTCATCTTTTTTTTTATTTACTTAGTAACATCACAGATTTTATGGCCACGCTCACAGTAGGACCTCACCTCAAGCTAAGATCTGATACTAATCTAATCGTCAGCGAATAATGTAATCTGTTATAATTAGTGCACACTCAGAGTCGTCGAGCGTCCCTCTCCTTAAATTGAGTAGGTAATTAATTCCCCAAAATATCCGAATCTATACGTAATAAGGCCTTAATTGAGGTAGAAATTGCGAGTTTATTACTTAATAAATATTATTATAAAAATCAATAAAGTAACATGAATAGGCGTTAATTTGTAAGTTAGTTACGACTCTATTTACGAAGATACAAAGACTCCTGTATCTACACTCCACAAAGGAAAACTATACTTTACTGAAGCGACAATGGCTCAAAGGTTGGCACGAGACTACGGTGCAAGCGTAGGCGGATCGTTCCACCTTTGGACCATTGTAGTGAAAGCTTTACTATACGTTCATATAAAAAAATACATCTCATACAAAATGGTCGGACAGCATCACCATAATTCAATGAATAGTCGTTTTTTTAGAACAACTTGTT
This sequence comes from Hofmannophila pseudospretella, assembly GCA_947369225.1. NCBI lineage: Eukaryota > Metazoa > Arthropoda > Insecta > Lepidoptera > Oecophoridae > Hofmannophila > Hofmannophila pseudospretella. Next base: position 6,664,215 of record OX376324.1, read on the forward strand.
TTATAAGAAAAAAATGCCACATTCTATCATAAAAAGTGCATGTATTTATGTAATGTAATGTGTAAGTTACAGGTGTACATATAATTAGCAGTTGTCTACACAATTAGTTGGTAAAGTTAATTCGACACGTACTGATTGACAGCTCGGATATCTGACTCTGACTGGACGAAAACGAGGGTGAGTGGGAGGAGGGGGTACTTCAATCAATCTCTCGTTTACCACATAATTATGGATTCCCGCAAAGTTGTAAACTTGTAACCAAACTCTATCAAATAACGGGCATTACTGAAATAAGTGGTTATATAAAAGCATCAAACCAAAGTTTTGATGAAACTGAAAGTATAATAAATCTTGTCACATTTAAAACCTTACCCTCGGATTATTATATTTTTTATATAGTCAAAAAAACTTCATTATTGGAAATAATTGTAAAGATTACATTTTTGAGATCTTGTATTAAGGGGTAGGTATAGTGAGAATAAAGTATGTATGTTTTCTTTTTTTATTTCGGATAAAATAGACGTCTCTCTAAAATACCTCTAACAACAGAGAGTAGAGAGCCATTCATAAAGAATAATACATGGTAGATCCGTTGCAAGAGATATTATTGTATACCTACATTTCGACATAAAACTCAAAGTCAACGAAAAGTTTGAGATTGCGACAATATTAATGTTAAAACAAATTTCAGTTGAACCCATTACTCCGGGAACTTTGTAATTTAATGTCAAATTCTGTTCAGCCGAACTGGAACAATGGATATCTGAAAACAATTGTATTGTTCTTATATAACTTTACATTTCTGCTGAAAACCTATTTACAATAAAGGTACAAATAACGTTGTAAGTAGTACAACTCTATTCACAATTAAGTTATATCATAGCAAAATCTATAAGGGGAAATAAAACTGTATCAGACAAGTCCATCGTATGAATAATTCACATTTACACGTTCGTACCTACCTAGAATAGAATTATTTATTAGGAATTGAGCTTCACACCCACAGTCGTCTGCAATAGACACAGCAGGCCAATGATAATGATTAGAAATGTCAAATGAAATTTCAACAATTGCATGCTACAGTAGTATGAATGTAAATATCTTTTTTTGGTTCGATCATGGTCTAACAGCTTTCCACCAACGCTGTGCGAGAAAGCGAGGAGGTGAGCCAGGAAAAAAATCACCAATAGGATCACGACATTATCACGTTATATCACGTGACGATTAAAATGGAGTGCTCCTATTGGCGGATGTTTTCCTCGCTCACCGCTTCGCTTTCTCGAAAGACATCCCAATCGAGCAATAATGACGGGAGCGCCCAATACCAGTAGATGACCGCTACTCGCACATTTTTATGAACTAGTGGCACATACTCGACAGCAACCACACGACAACAAGATTTCTGGTAAGTATAGTATTGCAATTTGAACTTAGTTTATTCCTAAAGGTAAAGTTAGATAAACCAATCCACTCGAGTTAAGCTCAAACCAAATGGACTACAAAAACCACGAAACAAAACCTAGCACCTACCTATTCATTCGTACATTAGCTCATTTGCATCTGGCGTATCGCACCACACTCGGAACATTTTCCATTCAATTCCAAGCGATGGCATTATGACGTAGGCACAAAGTTTTTGCTGCATGTGCGCAGTGTTGAAACAAAAAGGCTGCACTAACTGGGAATAGGACGGAACTGGCTTATTTATGTTGTACACTACCGTACATTTACATACATGTAGGTACATATGGCAGTTTACATGGTAAAATAACTATATTTATTTTAGTTCTTAACATGATTTAGGTCCACAGAACAAAATACGAACAGATTTCTTCTCCGCTTCTATTATATAATAGACGCTCACATTAAACAGTGCATGTGTAGGTATGAAACAGGTGGTGGTATGATTTTGTGCAGACATCCTGGTACCACATGGGTACCACCCTTTTAAACCAGCCAAGACAAAATTCTACGTGGTAAATTTCATAGCATGATCGACGACGCTCATGAGGAACACGACTACGAAGAAGATCATTGTAAATTCAAAAATCGTAATATCAACTCTCATGTACGTAACATAAACAAGAAACGCATTTATGAAAACGGGGTGAAATTGCTCCGAAGTTATCCGTACTGATTTTCATTTGTCGAGTGTTTCGCATTGGCGTTAATTCCGCCCTGAATGCCGCCCGATTCCGAAGTTTTAATTGCAAACTCTTAATGAGGTAGGCTTCAACCTCAAAATAGACCTTGCCGTCAATCTGTAGTTTCTGCACGTAGCCATGCATAAGTTTGGAACTTGTGTGTGGATTTGTGTTATTGAGTTTCTATTTCTATTCCTAAAAATGAAAATAGCCAAAGCTATAAAAAAAATTACACGAGTTAACGAAGGGAACACCCTTCGTCAACTCTAAAGATCCATCTTGCAAGTCTGAAGCATCTTGAAAGATTTGAGGTCTTTGGAAAGCAACAAGTACTTTTTCTACTCACACACATGCTGTAGGTTTATATATTTTCCTTTATCAGTACTGCAGTATCTATTATCTGGTATAAACTCGATTAGGTACCAAGATTAGAACCTAAATGAGTGACCACTTGTGATACATTTTCATCTGAGCAGGGGCTCACGGAGGGCCGTGCCTCGGAAAGCACGTTAAGCTGTCGGTCCCAGCTGCTGTCATACGACAACAGTCGTTAGGCCTTGTCAGAGACCTACGAGCGGTCTTAATAGTTCTGCGAATAGATTGACCACTACAAGAAGAAGAGAAAGAAGTAGATAGCTTACCTACTCACTCGTAGCCGTACAAATAGTATAAAAAATTATATATGTATAGAATTACAAATTAAATGTCACGAAGACTGATTCCACCGTCCATTTTGGTGAAAATAATTGCAAGAATTAAAATTCGTTTATGATTCTGTTTGCCCAAGGGACGTAATAATGCTATCGGAATTAATTAATTTCGATTCTGAGAAAACAAGCCGTAGTAGGACGTCGAAAGATTTTTAATTAAAACTAATTAAAGGCAAACTTACAAATTAGGTTACTATGCTGGGCAATTTCTATAACCAGGAAAGTAGGTTGCACTACGAAATCTATCCACGTATCGTGTTCATATACTGCAGTATTAAGGCTCAACCCAAGCGAAACTAGGGCCACTCCTGAAAAAAATCATATCTCCTAAATTAAAGTATTTATGTGGGTACTTACTTAAAATAAAACTTAGCTTTTAACATACATATTGGGTACTTTGCAACCGGGCTCTCATTTTAATAACCAGATAACTTTCTTGCGCAGAAACGTTTATTTTTTCAAAACCATACTTATTCACAATTTATACTAATGAAGTTGAAATCGGAAGTTATTCCGACTTTATAAAAGGACGCCATTTCAATGAAAAACTGCGAAGTAGTTGTATTTACACACAAACAAAAGAAAACCGCTGCAACCGCAAAAGGAAAACTGAAGAGGTAGTTCTGTTAGTAGAACCCTGCACATTTGGAATTCATAAGTCTCAGCCCAGTGCAACCCTGCAAGCGTTCAGGACAAAAGCGTGAGCGCCCGCCCATACTACCTGAGCAAACATCGTGTCGCTCAAATATTTGTCTAATTACGTGGGTTGGACGTAGGCAATGTTTTCACCTAGGAATCATAGCCTGCCGCCGCCGCTTACATATTATTCGGATTTATTATGCGACTCTGTCTGTATCCCTTGCTACAGTCTGTCCTCTAGATGCCGGCTAGCAGGGTTCTAGGACAGTGTGCAGATGAAGTAATAGAAGAACTTGATAATAGATATTATATTTTAAGGAAAAGAACACAAAACAGTAACGTAGAAAATAGGTAGTAGTAGGAAATAAAAGTGAACGGGGAGACGTCCGTTCGAGACAAAATACAGAGAAAAAGTGAAAATACAAATAAAACAATGAAATTAATGGAATAATGAAATTTAGAAATGGAATGGGAACTTGATTTTGAATTTAAATGAAGAAATGAAGATGCCAATACGAAATGAGATGAGATAAACGCTAACGATGAGGTTGAAGTTGATGGCAAGGAGGTTGATATGGACGATGAAGTCGACATCGTTACACCCTAACTCGTTGAGTAGCAGTATAAGACCTATACGCGCTAAGCATGCGATTAACTTACTTACTCCGCTGGTTAAGCGACCCAAAGTGGATCTTGGCCTGCCTCCGCAACCAAGAGATGCCATTTCTTCATCATTTCTTCATAACACCTGTTGACTATTAGTTAATTATGGTCCGGAGATTAGGTAAATTAAATTAATGTCTTACAATCCCTGTCCAGGTAGGTTGGTAAAAGGCTACAGAAGTAAGTTTACATTTTCTAAGTATTGTTCCTTCGACCTCGCTCGTGTATGTCGATATTAGGATTTGGTCAAGAGAAATAAACTTTGAAGTCTGTCTTGTCCCGTTTACGAGCTAGAAGCATGTGACAGACGGAAGGACGGATGACGGAGAGTTAGCAATAGGATTCCGCTTTCCCCTTCGCTATACCGTAATCTAAAGACTCATTTCGTATTTTCATGAAATCACTAGATAGATCCATATACGCGTAAGAACGCATAAACAGGCTACTCGTACCTTTAACGAAATCCCTAAAGTTTTCACTAAATCAGGGATTTCGCTATTTCACGCTGATGCACTTAGGTAGGTATCTATAATATAAAATCGGCCAATAAGTTTATTTAATTTCTAGTATAAAGGTCGCCTCAATTCTCCATATAATTTCCTACTTTTGATTAACTTTTCGCTGCTCGCTCAATGATTTCTTTATCTTTTATATATTACATAATGTACAATCAATTACTGCTTCTTTTTCTTTCCTTTTTTTACATCTTCTTTTTTACCTAACAACCCTATCAAAACAAACATCGTTTTTACAACAATGAAAACAAACGCAACAATAACTAACAAAATAAATGCGTAAACGTCCAGCATATTATACGCCACCCAGCTCAAATCTCGGGCCGGATTTTTCATAAAATCGGCTCCCTTATTCCTAATCACATACTCTATCCAAAACATAGCGGTGTCAAGAGCACTCATTGGCCTATCCTTGAATCTAGCTGATACCTCCTTAGCTTTATTTCTATAAGATTCATCAGTAAGAATGTCCTGTAGAATGCGTCCAAGGCTCTGTTCATTGATGTCTTGGTATTGCAAAATCTTGCCGAAGCCTAGCTCCTGGGCTTGCAGTAAGTTGTTGTATTGATCGGCGTATATTGGAATACCGACTATCGGTATCCCATGGAAGATAGCCTCTTGCGTTCCAATCATCCCACCGTGGGATATGAACACTTTGATGTTCGGATGCGCTGAAAAATTAATGAAATTCATTACCTTGATAGGTTATCTGGATTTTGGAAAATACCACTTAAACACAGATATACGAGTAATAATACAATAGATAAAGATTTTACTGTGTGTATGTATGGAAAATATTATATAGGAACCAACATCGAACAAGTCCAATAATTTACCAAGCGCACTGGTAATAGGCAAGGTAATGTTCCTATCACTTGACCACAGAATGTTTCGCAAAAAAATATTACAGGATAAATTCTCTAAAATTGATCTGCTTATTAGTTACCAACTTACTTACCGAATATTTCTTTTTGTGGGAACCACTTTCGTATAATTAAATTCTTTGGCTTATTCTCCAGCTCCTCCTCTTCCCACTTCCAAATGACTGTCTGTTTCAACTGCCTGAATACGTTTAAAAATGCATTCTTTTTCTGGTCTGGCAACTCCGAGCTTTGTACGTTCGAACCAAAACTTACATACACCACACCGTGCTTTGCATCATCTAACAGCTTTTGTAGATCCTAGAAATAAAGTAAGTATCTAAGTATATAAGATTTATCGTAATATCGTAATATGAAATCATTGTGTGTTTAATAAATTTCAAAATACTTATGACGTAAATACCTACATTACAAATAGTTGATGTTTAAAATAAGTTATCTTTTATCTTCGAACTGTAATATAAACATCATGAAGTGATGCTCACTTCCACCTTGCTTTGACCCATGCAACTTGCATTGCTGTGTTTTGGTTTAAAAGGTAAGAGAGCCAATGTATTTACCGGTGCAGGAGGCACTCCACTCCATCAAAGTACTGTCATGAGATGAGATATCTTTGGGCGACGATGACCACTTCCATCAGGTGGCCCCGGATTTTCGTTAATATACCAATTTAAAAAAGACAAAAGTAGTACTTAGCCGGGTATATGGCTAAGTACTACTTTTGTCTTTTTTAAATTGGTATATTAACGAAAATCTGGGGCCACCTGATGGAAGTGGTACATTACATACATTGGCTCTCTTACCTTTTAAACCAAAACACAGCAATGCAAGTTGCATGGGCCAAAGCAAGGTGGAAGTGAGCATCACCTCAGGATGTTTATATTACAGTTCGAAGATAAAAAATAACTTATTTTAAACATCAACTATACATCATACATCATCAATCAATAAAAACCTGAATGTGAAAAAGGGGTCAAGACACAAGAGGTCTGTCGGCTTCGCTGATGACAGAATTGATATCTAAGCGGGTGCCAAGTTCAAATAACCCTCAAACTTACCTACGAAATATATATAACATTCTTTAAAATTGCTTGCCCAAGAGGAGAGGACAGAGAAGAATTCAAGTCTTTTTTTTTTCGAATTTGGCGGATAGGACTGCCTTGTGTCTATTCCTATATAGATAGTGACTTTAGGTAATCGAAACTTCTAAGGCTGGGACTACACGACGACGGTTCCAGCGACGGTTCGGTTCAGAAACCGGTACCGGCCGTGTAGTCGACTGCATTAAAACTCAACTGCGTTGCGCTCAAGTTCAAGCCCACTCGGTTCAGAAACCGCGCTGACCGGTTCCAAGAGGAACCGCGATACGTGTAGTCGTTAGCGCATTTTCGTTTGAGTTTATATGAAGCACCGGTTCCATGGAACCGACCGATACTGGAACCGTCGTAGGAACCGTCGTCGTGCAGTCCGGGCCTAACTAACGACTAGCAAGTAAATTATAGTTCTCAGAGTTAAATGGCCAGTTAAACATTTTCAGACTTATTATAACATAGATTATACAACGGTAAATACCCATTACTTAACATTGTTAGTCCTCTAAATAATTAGATAACTACCTATAAATGTTGTACGCGGATACAACTTGCCTAACAAATTATTTCGACCTTCTCTAAGACAACTCAAGGTCGCCATTAAAAAAGTACATCTTATTACAAAGTCTGAATGCAAAAAAAACTTGTTTCAATTTAATAGTTTATACTCGTATATTTCTGTTAGCTAATAAGTATAAGATTAAAACTTATATCATCAACAAAGACTTAAACTTTGTTTACCTTTGGAAGGTGTCCATCACTTCTTGTGAGGTGAATTCCTCCAATCTGCACAATATTAGGAAGGTAGGCAGCTGGAGGATCAAAAGCGAAGTGGGCATTGATCAAAATCAATGAGGCATTCCTCTGCATCTCATATAAACTCGGTACCGGCTGAGGTAAATTTGGTATGTACTTCTTTACCAACTGCTCTTGTTTATCTAAGAACCAATATTTCCACCAAAAAAACTCGTATACTGTAAAGTACAGATTTCTGAACCTTCCCCGAAAACTGTTCGGATTTTCGACATCTAAGAATTCAGATAAGACAGTGGCTAACTGTAAAGGATTTCTTGTGACAACATTATGTCTCATGCAGTTTCCAAAGGTTGTCACTAACACTAAAGGGCACTGGTATTTGTGAGCTAAAATATACATTGATTCTTGGAAAAACTGTTCACTGATAACTAGGTCGAACTTGTGGTCCTTCGCTAGAAGATCTTTGACTTGCGTCGAGTTAAGAGCAACTTCTGTGAATGCGAAGCCTCCGCCCCAAAGGATCTTTTTATGGAATTCCTCTGCCGATATCTCTACCATTGTAAAAACGTTCGGTCTTTTTTCGCCTGGAGAAAAAATCAAGGTGTAAAATTAATTAAAGTAATTTTAAACTGGTCTAAAATACTCGAAATTTTTAATAGTTTTTAGCTACCTACAGCCATTTAGATAACCAAGTTTTCATAGATTTCACAACAAAGTTTTGTTAGTTGATTCATGACGTTAACGCCATGAATACGTATAAGTATTAATACTTATTACTTAGCTGTTATTTCTTTATTTATTTACGTGACAATGCCCCTTTACAGCAGCCTCAATTTATTTGTTATATGACATATTATATTATCTTATGATAGGGAATAACCCCAGCGGCACTTCGACCCTTGAGGATCTTTTGTGTCTACCCCTTTTTACACACTGGTCATCACAGTGTGCAGGTCTCCTCACGATGTTTTCCTTCACCGTTAGAGCCGTCGGTAAATGTACTTAAGTCTTCGTAAAAAAAAGAAAACACTCATTGATACATAGCACTGCACGTTTTCAAACCCGGACCTCCCGCATGGGAGTCCGGTGTCCTAGCCACTAGGCCACCGACGATTTTAATATTTTGTATGACAATGCCCCTTTACAGCAGCATCTATATTATTGGTATGTTTATTTACTTTTTTGACATTTTTTTTTAATTTTATTTGTATGACAATGCCCCTTTACAGCAGCTACAATTAATTTATTATTAAAATTATTGTTAATTAATTATTAGTAATAATATAAGTCAAGATAGTGTATTATGCTAATTCTCTTCTGGTCTGTTCTTTGCCAATTGTTAAACCATATAATAAAATGACAATTAGTAAATGACATAATCAAGTATTCCATTAGTGTTCCTATGATTTTAAATAAAGAGTATGAGTATGAGCATTTATTATTGTTATAAAGTTAATGGAAGAGGAAGGCTCCGCCACTCCCCACACTCTTAGGGGTTCGGATTTGTCATCCTTTGCGATTGTAAATCCTTCTGGATTTGGTTGTCGTTGGGGAGGGCGAATCCGAGGGTAAGTGGCGGGTCGTTCTTCCCCCAATAATTTTAATTTAATAATGGATTTCCGCAAAGTAACAGCTGATTCCATCAACTATTAGCTATCAATTGGTGTGCATACGTGACCAAAACTTCTTTCCTTCCTTTTATATTTCGTCACCATTACTTCTAATAAATACTAGGTTTTTTAATATCAATTTAAACTTTATCATTGAAATTGAATTTGAAAACGTTTATTTAGCACTGTAAACACCAGAATATAGAACACCATACAGAAGTATACAAAGATTAACACATGCAGCACAAAACATCTGGTATGGTACAGTGCCAAAAAGGGTACACCAGCTCAGCATAATGCTGAGGCAAGCCACACCGCTGATTTTCAGCTGGCCCCTCAGTGACTGCACGGACGAAGAAAGCAACACTGAGTGCGTGTTGTGTTGTATTAATGTGTTTGTTTTTATGAATGAGGATATTAGTGTGTATGTGAGATACTGAGTGTGTGGGATGACATGGTGCGTGTGTATTTACGTGGTATTATGTGTGTGGATGGTAGTTAACAGTATTACGATACAAGATCAAAAATGTTAAAATAGAAACTTCGCTCTCACCTAGGAGATCCCAAATAGACTTATCGTCCACCATAATCTGATGATAGTTTGAAGGGTATTTCACTTCCTTGTGCCCTGTTATGACCGTCACGTTATGTCCTCTACGAGCCAGCTCCAAGCCTATAGGCCTAAACATTATTTGATGTGATTTCGACGTAAAAGGAGTCACAATGAGTATATTTGCTGCCTCACAACATCCTATTACCACTATAAGCATTAAACATAATTTTAAACTATCCTGAAATAAAGAATAAAACATGACTTTGATATTCAAAATTCCCACAATTACTTAGTGTAGTAAAATTATATTCACTTCACACAGTTTTACGAACCATTTTAATACTTCATTTAATTTTAAATAAAATAAAGCTGCTTCTAAAACGAAACCGATTTCTTCTCAGCGTGTAAATAAAGTGACTGGTCGATGGAAAAACTCAGCCCGTTCGCGTTCTTACAGTGAGATTATAAAAAATAAAGTACAGTTATCAACAAAACAATAGGTATAATTTCAAATGTGGTAAGGGACATTTAGTCGTATCTCCCTTACCACAGTTGAAATTATAACCGTCAACAAAGTGTTATTAGTAGACATAGAAGTTGTCGGGGCAAAATTGACATATTTCTAGTGATAGCATTATCGATAAATGCATACTTATCGATAATTACAATCGTTTGTAAAGCTGTCATTTTCAATAGAATTTAAAGAAGAAATAAAATGTCACGTTTGTAAAGCTGACATCTTCAATTTCTAACATTAAAAATATATAATTACCTGAGCGTTTTTAATTTCTCGCTGAAATGTTTTAAATAAACATTATTAGTGGATAAGTATTTTTTAATTCGGAATTTTGGGGTTGGGTGAGTAAACTTTTTGGTTTTAAATATTTATGGAATTATGAATAGTCGGCATTTCTTATTATTTTAAATACGAATATTTTGGGCTAAGACATTTTGATTTTGGACATTGTAATATGTACCTACCCAATAAATAGCAGTGATATATCGATATCTAGATAAGTCGATAAAAAACAGCATTCATTCCCTAGCAAATGTCAGATCGTGCCCCGACAACTTCTATGTCTAGTTATTAGTATTAGTCCGGAAGCTGATAGAAACGGATTTTTCTATTTGACTTTTTATCATCATAAATAGAAATAATTTCTTTTAAAAATGTAACAAGTATACCTATTTGTACAGAACTTATGAGTTATGACTTATAAAATAGTAGATTGTATCATTATTAGGGACTAAAATTGTGTATTTACGGCAAGGGCTTTATATTGAATCCAGAGCGAACGAAGGATTCAATGTACGTCCGCGGAGTTGGAAATAATTTTAGTTCCGAGTGATACACTCTGCTTTTCATTCCACCTATGAGGAAAACAAAATAAGAGGCGTTTTTAAATACAACTCATGAATATATTTATGTACAATGGTATTTGCAATTATTGGACAAAGTAGGTACAAGTAACATTATACTAATAATAAAATTTATCTTGACCTTTGTTATGTATAGGTTTATATATTTCCTGGGATTTCATGGCAATAGACAATGTATCACATATTTCGCATCAATTTTAATACTTTCCAGTGTTAATAATTCGTTTCACTACTGGATGAACTATTTTTTCGAAATTATTTAGAGGTTAGTAGGTTAGGTAGGTAGGTTAGTGGCCTGTTTAATACAATCCTTTAGCATGGATTTCATAGCCTGCATTTTGTTCGAGGGTGTACAGTGGAAAACATTGACATTCGTATGAAATGTGTCAAATAAGTTAACGCGACAAAGTACTAAATGTATCCTCCTGTGTCTTCCACTGTACTAAATGTATCCTCCTGTGTCTTCCACTGTACTAAATGTATCCTCCTGTGTCTTCCACTGTACTAAATGTATCCTCCTGTGACTTCCACTGTACTAACACGTTTTGTTTCGTTTTGAGACGTCCACTATTCATTGTAAAGGGTGTCCAGCGGAAAATTTTCTACTTTAAATTGTAACTGCTCGAATACTAGCGGGGTAAGGTTAGTGGGAGAGGTACCGTTCGATGCGCGGGGCGTGCGGATTCGTCAGTCACCATGAGTCACTGGTCGGGGGCACACCGTGCGTTCGCAGTCGAACAATATCTGAAGAGCGACGAATCACTGATTCGTGCGCGTCGCGCTTTTTGCACTCATTTTAATATCCGACGAGTAAGTGATGGGCCAAGTACGCAACTTATCTGGTCGTGGGTGCAGAGGTTTAGACAAGAAGGGACAATGGTCAACAGAATTGCTCCAGGCCATCAACGTCAGCAGCGACGCCAGAACATGTGTCTCAAGTTCGACACGAAATTATGCGGAATCCGCGTAAATCAATAAGGAAGATTGCGGCCTCCACGGGAATTAAAAAATCTACAGTGCACGTTATTTTGAAAAAAAGTTAAAATTACATCCATACAAAATGCAAATCGTGCAGGCTCTCCACGAAAATGACTATCTTTTGCGAGAAACCTACGCAAGAACAATGCTCGAACGTTTCCGAACAGCACGGACTCTTGGAAACATATTGTTTAGTGACGAAGCACATTTTCATGTTGATGGCTATGTCAACAAACAGAACATGCGTTACTGGTGTCCTAACAATCCAAGAGAACGCCACCAAAAACGCTTACATAGCCCAAAAACGACGGTGTGGTGTACAATTTCTGCCCAAGGAATAATTGGTCCTTATTTTTTTAACCAAGGAGAGACGGTTACTGCTGAGGTGTATTGCCGAATGATAGACGAGTTTCTGGTGCCGCAATTGCAATTGTTACCCGGATACAACAACAGAACGCTATTTCAGCAAGACGGCGCCACGCCTCACACGGCTAGAGCCTCTATGGAGAAGTTGAGGGCAATTTTTCCGAGGAAAGTTATCAGTAAGTATGAAGATATTCCTTGGCCACCTCGCTCGCCGGATCTCACACCATGCGACTTTTTTTTATGGGGATTCCTCAAGTCGAAGGTTTACAACAATAATCCTCGAACAATTCAGGCCCTACAAGACAACATCCGCCGAGAAATTGCCGCTATTGCACCAACGCTTTGCTCCCGCGTATTTGCAAGTGTACGGGTCCGGCTGCAAGAGTGTCTCACCAGGAACGGGCGTCATTTAGACGATATTGTTTTTAAAAAGTAAAATCCGCATTGTCACACTACATTTTGTTAAAATAAATTTTTTTTCTAACTCTACTTGTTTTTTAAATCAATGTTAAACATATAAATTTCCCGCTGGACACCCTTTACATTTCAGATTCTGAAATTTTGACGTTTTGGGTAGGTTGATCTGTGGAGTATACGTTGCAGTAAGTAGGTCAGGTAGGTACTAGTCATCATTGTTCTTTTATACCTATCATGGTTCAATAAAAAATGCAATAATGATTCCTAAGATATCATAACTTGTTTTAATCCCTATCAATCCACACAAACCAATCGAAGTATGTCTGTAAGTACGAGAATGTCAGTCAGGTTGTTAACCCCAAAGATTTTGAAATTCAGAGGAGATGGCCCTACTGGTCCGATAGTGACCCCTAAACGGCTCAACATATCTGTACCATTGGAAGTTTAGCACATCCGAGTAGGTACATTAGAATTAGAACCCAGATTTAAACATAGACTACTTTTTAACCCTTTCATCTGAGCTCCTCCGTGCCTCGGAAACCTCGTTAAGCAGTTGGTCCCGGCTGAACGACAGCAGTTGTTAAGCCATGTCAGAGGCCTACGGGCGGCCTGAACAACTCTGACAAATAGGTTGGCCACTGACCATACGATAAGCAAGCAAGCAACCCCTGAAAAAAAAACATGGGAAGGTTTGCTCTACTTATGTTTTTTTAGTTTTAAGGAAACTGAAAATAGAGTTACATTACTTTGCACCAATCTAATATCAAAATGAGACAAAAGTACCTATAGATAAACTATGTACCTATACCCTGACCAGGAAAATAAAAATCCTGTCTAGTTCACTATGAAAAAAATAGTTCCGTTTAATTCCGCAATATGGTGAGGGTTTTAGTTTTCTAGTCTGGGCATACATTTAGGTCTGTCGGCACAAAAGCAAACTAAGAGCCATCTTTAGAAACTGTGTAGAACTGGAAAACTCCATAACATCTGTAGCTATTTACTTGCTGAATAAAGAAAGACCCTAAGCGAAACTGAGGCTGTTGATATTGTAACAATCTTCAACAGATGGCGTTCTTCGATATTGTCATATATAGTAGTACTTTGTGTACAAATAGTAATAATAACTATAATGTAGGTAGATTGCTTAATGATATAGTAGAGGGTATTTCTAAGACAATAAAGACAGTTGGGTTTAAAGTCTTTGTACCCCTATCGTACCCCACACCTGACACCATATAATAGTTATGAGTTCAAAATGAAACACACCGGTAGACATGTTAAAACCAACGCAACCTAACTACTGTATAGTTATGTAGGGACACTGTGTACAGTCACTGTGCACACTGTGTTCTACATTGTGAATTATTATGCAGCAGTTTTAAATGTCACGCGGTTGCGCCCGTGTTACGCTAGTCGTTTCTCTACCACCGTCATGTATGGTATACTGTTTGAAAATATAAGTATTGGTTAACAAGTCCAGTGTCTCATTGAAGATGACTCCTCGAAGACATACCCTGGCTAGGACGTAGGTATAGACACGTACCGAACTCCTAGGCCAGTAACGAGGTACAACTCATATACTGCCTCTAAAATTATTACTATTTGTACACAAAGTACTTCTACATATGACAGATATCAGAAATAATAATGCCTCATAATTATACACAAAGAACAGTATTATTTGTCCTTTTTTAAACTCTGAACGCAATTGTACACCCAATAGTAAATCCATATTTAGATTTTCAATTATACCTCTTGGTTTACCATTGCCTTCCCTATTTCACACACTGGTTAGTAGTGCGCAGGTTTCCTGACGATGTTTTCCTTCACCTACAAGGCATGGTTTCGAACTCACACATGGGAGTCCGAAGTCCTAGCCACGACGCCACTGACGATATGATGTTACTTCGTAATAAAAACCAACGTAAAACGGGCTATTCCTTCCTTATATGTTGATTGGTGGTGCTTGTTTGAAGAAAGGTCTAGTAATGAAACATTAGATTTAGTGCTTATTAACACAATTATGTTTATTGATACATTTTTATTAAAATCCTATTCAATATTAATATGTTTTCTTAAAATCTATACAATATCAATAAAGTTATTGTTATAAAGATATAAGTATATTCACAGATCAAAAGTATCAGTAAAATTCTGAAATACAATGACCATTTTAGGATTTATTTATTACACTGGACTGGACGGATTTAGATCACATTATTTATTAATTAAATTTAGTAAAGCTATAAGTATGACTTTTTACATGAGAATATGAAGCTGCTTATGCAAAATACAGTTATTAAATGTATGTAATTAAAGTTAGATAACTTATTATCTAAAGCATTTAAAAGGTTCAGTCTGCGTTTGACTCTGTTCGATTCATTTTCATACGTTCGAAAAATATGGCATTATACGTTATATAAGTAATTAGTAATCTCTAACCTTCTCCATCACTTTATAATTACTACTTCTTCGTTCTGTGTATGAAGGTACTGATCCGTTCCTGGATTCGTAGCCAAGTGGGGAAGAGCGTATACCGTTCTCAATGTATTTTACAGTCGGTAGCGGTTCACCCTT
Source organism: Hofmannophila pseudospretella (assembly GCA_947369225.1). Lineage (NCBI taxonomy): Eukaryota > Metazoa > Arthropoda > Insecta > Lepidoptera > Oecophoridae > Hofmannophila > Hofmannophila pseudospretella. The sequence continues at coordinate 6,679,495 of OX376324.1, forward strand.
ATAGCCCCTGCTTTTGGTCACTGAATTCACTTCTCTCGATTCTATTATTTCTTTAGATCGCCCGTCTCTCGATGGCACAACTTTCTTGCTAACCGTCTCTACAGTGTCAGTAACACTGGGTCTCTCAGGGTCGCCATTACGTGTTGTGTATCTATAAGTTTCCGAATAATTGTCGCTACTATTACTTCCTCGACGTACGGCTGGAGATTTAAGTCTCGTCTCTAAACGAGATACAAACGGACTCGTATCTCTATTCAAAGATTCTGTTTTGTATACAGGTATTTTACGTTCTTCGGATATCCGATCCTTGTAATGCGGTGAAGGAGTACCATATCGAGAAGACAATCTACTGCCATCCGATTCATCATCAGCGTGCAGAGTTTGATATAGTTCTGGAGCTCGTTCGCGAAGACCTTTGAGGAATATCTTTTTCTTATCAGTATCCTCGTAGGATTTATTATATCCGTTTGTGTGGCCGTTGCTTAAAGGTGTGGTTTTACCGTATCTGGCACCAAAGAGTCCGTCACGTCTACGTTCTGTTTCGCGGGAGACGGCGTCAGCGAGATCACGTTGACTGCGATTGATTATGGAAACGATACCAGGGCTTTTGAGTTGTTCGGGAGTTTCGTCGAGGCGACTCAGGTGGGGATTTGATTTATACATGGTGGAGTAGTTGCGATGCATTCCGGATATGTAGCGTGGATGTGTGTCCTGTTCAGGAGCGCCCATAGCAAAACTCTTGCTCCTGTTGAGAGCTTTGTATGTCCGCGCTGGTTTTGCAGGCCCTGGCGGGTATCCGTTTATTTTGCCATCTGGTGATGTTGAGACGTTATTAGAGATGTTAACTGCGCTGGTGGATCGTTTGTTAGGCGTCAGACGGTGCCAGTACTTGTTAGAGCTGGGCTTCTCGGTGGTTTTCTCTTTACGGTCGTGCAGTTTTCTGGGTAAGGTCTGCGCGCTGCGTGTGTAGTCCTCCTCAGCCTCGCTGTTCGGATTCAAGCGACTGGTCGAGTGGCTGAATCGACCAAGCGTGCTGGAGTATTGTCCCCTGGAATTAAAAACAAAACAATAGCTATAATTTTTTCGGACGTAAAGATCTTATTGTTAAATCGTGATCGGCAAGGCCCACGTATGTTTTATTGTGATCTCCTCGTATGTCACAAAAACTGGTAATCTTGTATTCCAGTAATTGGATTCAATGAGGGACTCCTCCCACACGCCTAACGACCATGCTTTGTTTACGTGTATTAAAAGACCGGCATCAGCTCATTAAGATGGCAACTACTACGCCTTTGTTAGACGTACAACGATTTAACATGCCGTCGCATAATACCATTAGATTGATGAGAAGTTTAAACAAAAACTAAAGCTGTAGGTATCGCTATAACGACTGATACTTGTGAGAAATTGTGTAATGTAGATAATATTTTGTCGATTTATTAATATGTTGCATGCTTCTTAGTTGTACTCCTCATCGATGAGGGTCATCAACCACATAGAACGACTTTCTTGGCAGATTATGTCATATAAAGCAATGAAAAAAAAACAAGTTACAAACAAAAGGTAATGTATCAATCAAATTGTATCAAGTTAATTTACATAGACCGATTTACACCTAAACATACACCTGTTGTGTCCACAAACCACATTTCCCATCAATGAGTCACTTGTCGTTTCTCATAAGCGTAGACGCAATTCTTAATAAACCAACTGTTTCGCTCGACAAACACTGAGTCAGAGAGCTAAATAAGGGTTCCTTTGCAAGTAAAATGCTTTTTGCCCTTAACAGGTAATGCCCATGGACAGCTAGAGATCAAAAAGGCAAGATATGCCGGAACGCATTACTCAGAATTGATTGAAGTGAACGGTATTGCATCTGATTGATTTAAAGCGTCCATTGTTTTTTATCAGTGCAGTAAGTCTTGAAAAGTTCACAATTATTTACACAGATATGTAGGTAGATAAAATTATATATAAAATTTGAAAGACAACTGATTCGTTAGTTACTTATGTTGCTGAAAACTGAAACATTTTTGCAATTATTATGAATACTTCAGTTCAAGCAATACAAGTGTCTAAGTAAAATTGATTACTAGCAGATACTGCTAATTATTTATCTCATTAGTTACTTATTAGCTCAAGTTTCGTATGTTCATTTTGCTAATTACCACAGCTCAAACAAAATAGAGGTTACTAGATCGTATCTAATACCTACTTAGGTAAAGAAGGAAAGAACTGAATAGAATCAAATCGGATGTAAAAAGTTGGTCATTTGCAAAACAAAGTGAGAGCGATCCTTTGAAAGTTTGCAAATTCCCTACATATTTTGGCGTTTTGTCTCGACTGCTCTCGAATACGACCTCTTACATAACGTGGTGGACATAATAGTGGTTTCTAATTTCCATTTTTGGGTAATTGTACCTACTCTGATCTATTTTAGTATTTTTGAAGGAATTTTGTTACCATTATTTCAGTTCAAGTATAGTTTTACCTAGTCGTATTTCACGAAGTATTTAATTTAGTGCTTTGTAAGTAATTGTTTTATGTATTTTTTTTGCTTTTTCTTCTTATTTCTCCATCAATTATGAAAATAATAAATAAGTATTTATAAATACTACCCTACCCTACTAACCTATAGGTTTGAAAATACTTAATAATGACCCAACACGCGAAATGTAGATACTTTACGGTGATTCTGCTGTCACGTAAAGTACCTATCATAATTACCATAATTGTTATTTGTCTTTGACACCGTTATTATTTATAATCTGCGTATAATTGCACCTACCTACCTGTAGTTATAATATTTATAATAAACAGTAACTGACACTGAATTGCCAGTGCCAAGTATGTAACCGCAAAGAATACTTAATTACTATAATTACCATCACTACGTATTAATCTAAATAAATAAAATAGGTTAAAAATAAGGACTAAGATCTGAATCTGTTCAATAGCGGTTGTGTGGCGATAGTTGTCTTTTGAGTCAAATATTTTTAATGCCTAATCTGTGTGTGCTTAAAAATATAAAGCGCCACCTATACACAGCGCTGGTATACGTAATTAAGTCTATTAGTGAAGACATTTAATTGGTCATTTAGTGTTTAATTTGTGTTATATTTTATTTTTAAGTGCTGCTGATTTTCCAATAAATTAAAATAAGTACTTATAGTCAACTATAGTCGAGTTGCTGAAAGGTGCTGGAAGTATTTTGTTTAGACAATTTACTCGTAGAAGTAAATTTGATCCAGATAACATACGCTCGCAAAATCTAGTTATCTATTGAAGTTAGTATAAAATGTCCGTAACTGTATGGTAATAGTATCTATCGAACAAAACAAGAAACATTAATTAAATTTTATGCCCCAGGTCTTTCGACGTGGGCGGCACCATGTAAGTATGCGAGTAGGACAAGATTCTATTTAAGGTCCATTAGATTCTTTGTTAATCGGTGATTTTGGTTTTGTTTGATCACCATTATAATTATACCCTATAATTTAATATCTAAGAGATCGTTAATCAAAAATAGTGTGATAGATGTTCGACCAAACCAAACTAAATGATTGCTCACAACCGAGGTCTAACCCATCCTCATTAGATTTATTTGGTATGGTTATGAAACCAAACCGAAGCAAGGTTATTTTAATTAATTGCTATTAAATGAAATCTAAAGATCTTGTAATGTTTTTGCGGGCCTCTGTGATCTGATTAGTGCTCGTTTGTTACAGATATAGGGAAGTGAAGCATGCGGGGGTGGCAGCTCGCTTACCGTTCGCGGTGGTCGCGCGCGTCTGCAGCGGCGGCGCGTCTCGGACTGCCCTCGTACTTGTGCTCGCGGCCGTAGATGCTGGGCGCGAAGGGGTCCTCTCCGAGGTAGTAGCGGTGCGGGGGCGCGTTGGGGGGTGCCAGCTCGCCGCCGTACTGCTTGTACGTGCGCGACGCGTGCTCCGGCGACGGCGTGCGCGAACTGCGCCAGCGCGCCCGCCTCTCCGCCGACGCGGACCGAATCTTCCCCACCAACTTCCTTATCGAGTTCCCGATCGCAGACCCCACCGACTTTCGAGCCGGTGACGGACGACGACCGCTATCCGCGAACCGAGTCTTCTGATTCTGTTTGCGCTCGTCGCGTTCGCGCCTGCGCGGAGGCGGCGTGCGGTCCCTGTCCGAGCTACCCCGACGTTCCCTCGGAGGAGAGTAGTCTGGCGGAGGCTCCACGGCTCCCTCCTCGCGACTGTCACGCGATCTTCCAGAATTCTCGTTTCGCGACGAACTCCTGTAACCACTGTCGTAGCGGTGCTCCTCCGTCAACCGCTGTTTCGCATGTCGTTTTCGTTCGGGAGCGATCGGTCGGTAGTCTTCCTCCACGGATGGCTCACGGAAAGAGCGGACGACTTCCAGCGGGCGGAAGGGCGAGCCGCGCGGCGGACTGTGCATAGTCGACGAGGAGACGTAGGCGGAGTCATCGCGCGAGGGCGGGTGACGGCGACCGATCGGCGATGACCTTCCCTGGGGCGAGTCACGCTTCCCGTACACGTGTCTGGGGGAGGACCCGTTTAACCGGTCGTCACTTGCGTACGGCGAGCGCGCCGCCGGCGGCGACGGAGACGAGCTACGCGGCTCGGGCATCCTGGGTTTACTTGCACGTCGCTGCGACCAATCCGCCACACCCTTGAAATATCCACCAGTCCTGTTTACTGGTGCAGCAGTTCGTTCATCCGAAGGGGTCGACGACTTCGTTTTGCGCAGGACTCTATCGCCATACACGGGTGGTGGTGGGACGGAGGAGGTCTTCCCGTAGTATCCCTCGTCATCGGCTGTTTTGTTTTTCACGTAGAAGGTGGGTTCAGCCCGGCGTCCTATCTCTTCGGCAATGGAGTCGTGTGAGGAGCGGGAGTCGCTACCGAAGTGACTTTCGAGCCACTTGGAAGTTTCTTTCTTGCGGGTTTCCTCCTCGATGTCGAAGTCCAGAGGGCGCTTGTAGTCCTTGTCGTGATCTGGAAGCAGAAGGCGGGTTGAGGTCGGAGCGCGACAACACGAGCGCGCGCGCGGCTTCTCACGGTGGAGTGGAGTGGCCGCGCACGGCTCGCGTTCTCCCTCGCAAGTGTGCGCCATGGCGTAATCGTTCAGTCAATAAGTTTGCCAAACTGTCGAAGGTCACGATGCAAGCACTCGAGACATCTTTACTTAACCGGTATGTGACAGTAGTGTGACAAATTATTCACTGAATAATAATTTCTAGGCCACTATTATTGCTCTACGTTTTGATAGATAGATAGATAGAAACACTTGATGATGGTTATGTAACCCTTATTATCAAGTTATTTTTAGAAATAATAATAATTTTCCAATAAAGAAATAATTATCGTCAATCAAATAGCCCGCCCCTTGTCGTCCCCGGTGAAAAGGTGCCCATAACGCTCACGGCGTTACCGCGCTGTATCGCTACGGCCAACCTTTGCACCAGGTACGACCCGGAGCGAGGGTCACAGCCCCTCTCCCTGAGGCAACGGCCAATCTCTGCCACGAATTGTTTCGCCTCCGCCCCCCAACAACCCGATGTCTCCACCGCGAACGGGACGAACAGGTAGTTCTGTTGGAGAGCGGAGTACTTATCCCGCTTTTTGCCCGCTGCAAACTCAAGTTATTTTTAGTAGGTTTTTGTTTAAATACAAGGAAACTGATCATTATTTTGATAACGCTATTCCTAGATCGGCTTTATTGAAACTTAATCACGCACGACGAAATTACTTTCCTATTTCATATTGCCACTTAGTGAAACTTGAAACTTTCATCAGAGCTTTTAAACAGTACATTAGCATCATTACAAGACGACCAACCAAACAAGTTCAAGACAAGAATGCTGCAACTGTCCGGGAACTCGCAATACTTTACCAGTTGGCGTAAATTTCGAAAAACTCGATCCGGGCTTTGAAAGTAATGAATAAATTATGTATAGCTTGGTAATATTTAGTGATAATTGCCATTCCCTTCGAGGATGTAATGTAGTAAAAGCCATTGGCCAAAATGGCCTTTACTACTTACTTTTCATCCTAGAAGGGTCGATATGGCCACACAGTTCGCTCATAATGTCCAAAAAAAACAAATCATTATTGAACAGGTCGATGAGATAAAAAAAAGACAAAGACAAAAGGTTCCTTTTATATGGACTTTAATTAGTTTTTGCGACCTTTACCGTCATAAGGTGACTTCTATCCGTATATGACACGACCTTAGCTTTGATAGCAAAATAAATAGATGACGCGATTTTTTTTTATTATTTCTAGAAATACTTGTGCGCTTTGTCTATATTAGTACAATAATGTGCGCAATATTATCATAACCAGAAGAAACCGGTGGGGGTACGGGATTTTCTTGAGTTTCCGGCCTAAAATCATGTGCCTCAAACCTTTTGTATAGACGTCTGGATTTCGACCCTGTAATTTCAACCCTGGATGTGACCGTATCATGAACAATTTTTGTTATAGGTACTTATACTAATTTACAAAAATCTCAAAAACATTGAAGCACTACGATTGCTGCAAATATCATTATAGCTATATTACAAGACAGTGACATAAAGGCACATAGGTTATTTTCATCATATCGTTACCTACAATAAATATTAAGAGATTAACTCATGATTCATGAAGGAAGGAACGCGCTGTTGATATGAAAATATCTTATAACTCGTGAAGTATGGCAGTCTGGGTGCATATTCGGGCAAAGTGGACTTATTGCTCGTCTTTCAAAAGCGAATAACTTCGTCAACTTTAAAGATATGTAATAAATAACAAATAGTATCGTTGAAATTATCGTTATACAATGTTCATTTTGGAGTGAAATGTATTTGGCTAAAATAATCAGGCGAGATGAAGAAGAAGGTCAAAATTATCCATAAATTTATCGTGACTTGTTCCGACAATCGTGAAATATTTCTACAACAACAAAAGGTACAATAACAATTGATTTTTGAATTTAAAAAAAAAACGATACACTATTTTCTTCGGAATGAAATGGGCTACCTAGCGCTGTAATCAGTGTCGCATTGAAGCAACAATTTGTGGATCAGCAGCCGTCAGAAGAGTGAATTTACCGACATGCTGAGGAAAAAGCCGAAAGATCCATCACGTAACCAGCGCCGAAATCGAGCAAAGCTGCTTAGTAACACGGAAAGGTATCGTATCTATCGTTTGAAGAATGTATTACATCAATTGGACAAGTCTGACGGAAACTAGCCGAGTTCGAACGCGCGACGAGAAAATATCAAACGCTCTGAGGAAAAAGTCGAAAGATCCATCACGAAACCCGTGCCGAATTTGACCAAACCCACTTAGTAAAGCGGAGAGGTGTCGTATCTAACGTTTGAAGAATACACGTCTCAAAAGACAAATTATGTTACACTCGTTTGTGCAAAGAGTCGACTAGTCCAACAATATGCATCAAATTGTATCTAGGTCCATAATTTAAGATATTTTCATACATAAAATTTACGGCACAGCGTCCCTGTGCCTCTTCTATTATTTTATTCTTTATCTAAGGATTAACAGGCTTGGCCAGGGATTTACGCATAAGCCTATAACGTCTTAAATTTTTTGATGTTTTGTCTAAAATCTTGTCTCGAATGATGGTAGATTCAGCCATAAACCGTGCCACACCTGACCTCAGTCCCTGCGTAGGCTCAATGACTCTCCATAAGTGGGCAACAGATGGACACGACATTTTATTGCCCACTTTAAATACTCTTTGCCCACTTATTTCTACTTTGCCCAAAACAACTCGGTGTCTTTTTATAAACTCCTTAATTGCATGGAAACAAACTACTTACATCTTTTTGGAAAGTGAAATCATGTAGCCCCAAATGCATAAGTTGAAAGCTAAGTACATAGATTAAATCTATATATAACTAAAGAACTTTTAATTAAGCAACAAAAATTCATGTTAAGTATCATGCTTTACACCCTATAGACTCTATAGAGTCTATAGTATAGATTTATTTTGTCCCAATTGAGCCAAATTAAAAAATTCTCACCGCATCTTTAACACAATAATATTAATTGACTCGTATAGCCATTGTAGGTACCTTTTATTACCGAAAGCTATTGACATTAATTGGTACTTTCACTCAATGAAAAGCTGCTGAAGTTTCTCTTATACTTTATACTAAAAAGTTATAATGAAATCTGCAACGTAAACGATAGTTTTAAGAAAGAAGACCTGCATCCACTTGCCATTTTCGGCTAACCCGAAAAAAACAGATATAGTGACATTCCTGAGAACTCGCTCTCTGTTGACACGATCCATGATGCACTCCACAGTGCCTCCGCACCCTCGTGTGGTAAGTTAAATTACGCAATTTCTTTTGCCATCTGTTTCACTAAAATTTTTTGTCTTTTGTCTAATATTTACTGTCACTTATAGATACCAGCAACATAGGAAACATCACTGATGCGATGCCACTGGAATATTGAAAAAATTAAGGAACTGGGTTTTCTAAATTCTGTCGGAACACTTCACCCCCAGGCAATATCCGCCTGGGAGTGATAATATGAATTAATGAATTAAAATTTATTTGTACATATACATTACACGATTACATTTCATTACTTAAAAGAGTTACTTTTTTACAATTTCTAGAGTAAGTTCACAATTGTGAACTTGCATATGTGGCAAAAAGGTCCCTGACTCAGCATTATGCTGTGACGATATGGCTAGATGCTAGCCGTCGCAGCACTGGTTTTCAGTCAGGGTCCGGTGACACGACGGCACGGTACGTAACGATGAGACAGTTGTCAGCATTGCAGAACTATATAAACTTATCTCAATACATAATAGCTGTAAAATAACTACTTCCATTCCAATATTACATTTCATTTATTGTTTAATTATTTTTCTTTTCGCAACCATAAATAATACTTTTATATATGTGTTCCGACAGGGTTTAAAAAAAACGTCCCTAAATTTAGAGACAGGTTTTTCCCTGTTAGATATTTTTTACAAATACAAATTGAAATTGAAATCGTTTATTTTTTTCGTTTATTTTTAGTTTTTTATTAAAATAAATATATTAGAAAATACAGTCCCTAAACAGGCTGTCTGTCTTTCTATCTGACAATAATTTCTGGAGTAAATATTACCATCCAATTATTATTATTTTTGCCAGGTAGGTAATCTATTTACGTAGACACCCAACTCATCATTATTTTTTTAAGTGCCGTTGCGGATTATTTTCCTTCAATAAAACAAAAACTTGACGACTAAATGGCATGTCTTCGGTTAACTGTACTCTAATATTGTACTTAGGTCCGTCTAAATGTCATAATATTACTCTCTTAGCACACCTGCACCACTTTAAGAACATATACAAATGTTTGTCCTGGTGTCGCAAGAACGCATAGGTCAACAGTCGCCGCAAATGTAGCTCCGCTAATACGATGCACAAACTTGAACCCACTATGTGACCCACTTGCACGGTAATTGCTAGATTGTTTATATGCTTTTCCGTATCTTTGGTCTGTCGATTTTGTATCTATGTGACCTCAGTCTACCTGCTTTTAGATAGCCAAAGTCAAAGAACTTTAATCGGTTGACACTTCTGTTCGTTATCTGTACCTATTTCCGAAAACCTTTTCAACGTTACATTTGGTTTTGTTTGACTTTCCCAGAAAAAGACAAAAAATAGAAACTCTTACATTGACAGTATCTTTAAGTACTTAATATAGTAACATTTACAACATAAATCGTGATGGAATTGGTCAAGCATTTTCTAATGAAAAGTAAAAAAGGAATATAATATATATTTCTCCAATTCAAGGCGCACATCACGCGCACATCCAAAATATTTTTTAATGATATTATGACACTTTAAGAAATAGTTCCGAGTAAGTTCTTAATAACCGAGTAAGGAAGTAAATTTTGCCTATAACATGCATTACTCATCGTCAGACGAAAAAGTACAAAACAATAAATCAGTGGAGGTTCGTGTAGAGCTCATTGTTGCGGGTAAGGTCGAAATTAGAGCAAAGCCTACACAATGATGACAGGTTTGAGTCGCCGGACATGATGGTATTTTTTACTCTTATTTTGTAAGTAGGTATGTAGATTTTAGGTAGGTATTAGAAGTACCTAAACAGACGATGGTAAATGCTTCAGAGAACTGAAGAAAATACTAAAACAAAAGCTGTAATGTGATGAATTACGCAAATATTCAATACCTACATTTACCTATACACATGTACAGGTGATTTATCCCGCTGAGGAGCTCGTAACCTAGTTGCGAGCACGGTCCGAAAGTGATCGTGCAGGTTAAGCGACGTTGGCGCGGTCGGTACCTGGATGGGTGACCGGTAGTGACATATTTCATCTGAGCTCTTCCGTGCCTCGGAGAGCACGTTAAGCAGTCGGTCCCGGTTGTTGTAGTTCGACAGCAGTCGTTAAGCCATGTCATATGCCTACAGGCGGCCTGAACAACTCTGACAAATAGGTTGGCCACTAACCATACGATAAGCAAGCAAGCAATCCACCTATCACACATACACATGAGTATAACTAAGCTAAGACCTAGATATCTCAAATATGTCGTACAATATTAAATCGTTAACTAAACGCGCAATTTACAGTAAAGCTCAAACTGGCAAGCTCGCATAAATTATGCGAATTAATTACTTGCAACTACAAGTTGCCGTAAAAGAACATGTAGCTAGGCGCCGTGGGCTGCCATCGACAGTGATACGGATAATTTATTCAATTGCTGCGACGTAGAACAAATATTTCAAGTTACTCGTATATGAAAAACAATCTGGTCTTAAATAGTTGATGGATTGTTCTAATATTCAAATAAAAGGTTTTCCCAAAGCACGTACTCTGGTCTACAAAGATATTGACGACACCAAAGGTAAACTGTATTGAGGTTAATTAATCCACAATGTCCCCTTTCCTAAAATGTGAATTTCCAAAATAACATCACTCATCATTATGCATAAGAGAACATTTTGATTCAAAACCAAAAATCTTTTCATCCACCTAAAGCCTATTGCCTCACTAAATCTCAACCTCTCGAACCCCAAACCCTCTTAAATCCATTTGCGGCCCTGTAAATGTAAACACATACATTTTTTTAAAATTATTATTTCGTTACTGACTGGTAAAGATATTCAAAATCTTTCAACTGATATTGCTACTATAGTTCACCTAGTTTGTGCAAAAGGTGGTAATTTAAAAAGAAGGAAATAGTGCTAAATTTAAAATTATCATTGTTTGTACGTACAAGGGATAACTTTTTTGGCACCATCCAAAAGATCTGTTATGGTTTAGTACCAATTAATGAAAATATTAATACATATTTACAAAAACTCGATAGAATGTACACAGCAAAATCACAAGTAAATATACTCAAAGAGATGAAACTGTTTTACATGATAACAGGATATCACTTATCTATCACTCACAGTCAATAAGCAGAGAATACTACAGGTCTGTGGCCTTAGACGCCGACGCGGAAAGACCTGCCACCACCTGCCAAGGCCGTCCACTTGACACTAAAATGGTCGCAACCGACGGACCATTATCATAACGACTGGAGGATACTGGTTCTATACATTTCGGCCTTATTGGAATGGACTAATTTGGCGAACTGTTTAGATGTTATTGCCTCTGCCTTGGTATGGCGACTAAGTTTGCGTTTGGACACTAAACAAGGTCGTAAATTACCTACTTATAAGTTTTTAATTTACAGATTAAGATTTTGTATGGTAATTTGAAGGAAATGTGAAAGGAATAATTCTTCGTTAAAACTTTGTAGGTACGTATTATGGTAGGTATTACTCGTAGGTATGTAAAGACTTGTACAGTAAATACCCACCCACCTACTAATATAATCAATCATTGACTTGATGATAATCTCGTATGTACGTACCTACATCCATCGTCAAGAAAAAATCCAATATGTTCATCAAATCGCACTGGGCGCGATTCATTCTCCGTTGTGAGGGGAGGCTTGGCAATAACATTACAATATGGTGAATAAAAAAAAATACAGAGCTCTGATGAATGTTTCTTCTATTTTTTTTTCAATCATATGATATGTATATTATCCACCATCTAGTGGTAGAAATCAGAACTACAATAATATAATTTGTTACAGCGACATCTATTTATTTCAGCAGATACTACTACGTCTGCTATCTGACACTCTTATGCAGCGCCATCTGTTATTGAGTAGAAGTAATTATACGACTAGTAGCGACACGAGCGTAGATTAGTACGAACTAAAATTAAAATGGTATTATTTCTTACCGCCGTGGCGGAGGCGGCGCTGTCGTCGCATTCGCACCGACAAACTGTCCCAATCTTCATCCATTTTTGGCTGTCCTTCCCTCTCGGCTGCGGTACAAAAATATTCTATTTTAATAAAATTTAAAAAAAAAAACCATTCTTTGCGGGTAATTTGCAGTCCATGCGTATGGCGCGTTCACGAAGTGCGTAGGCATTTCACGAAGTGCTAAAAAGTAAGACAGATACTGTCACAGGATTCATGAATTCATGACCGCTGGGCCCAAAATAAAACTTCGACTCCCATAGAAAACAACATTTTCCTAAAATGTCAAGCTAAGATCGCGCCTGATACAGGCAGGAAGAGGGGACCACCCCGGTTACGACCCTAAAGGCCGGTTTACATTTGGTCAAGTACAGTGGCGAGTAGAATAGCGAGTTGAATAGAATGCTAAGCAGTTTCGCGGTATACAAATACATTTAAGACATTATTGAAGTTTTATACTGTATAAATAAAAATATTTTAATAAATAGCGAGTGCCTGGCCAGTCAAACAATATTTGGATCCACAGGTAAGTCAGCTTGAAAGTCAAGTTGACGCGCCTCTGTACTTGACCAAACCACCCATGAGAGGAAACAGTTAGAAACCTTCTTCAGTCCTGGTGCGCGAATGCAGCTGCGTGGCGACGCGCAGCCCGCCCGCCATCAGGTCTGTGCTGCGCTCCAGATCCACGCGCTTGCGCCGCTCCGTTCCGCCCGTCTCCCGCACTGCGCTCTCGTTGCTCGCTACCGAACAAGCCTAGGGAGAAGAATAAATAATATTAGACAGGGTGTAACGATGTCGACTTCATCGTCCATATCAACCTCCTTGCCATCAATTTCAACCTCATCATTAGCGTTTATCTCATCGCGTTTCGTTTTCGCATCTTCATTTCTTCATCTGAATTCAAATCATATTCCTTTCCATTTCTAAATTTTATTATTCCATTAATTTCATTGTTTTCTTTGTATTTTGCACTTTCTCCTCTGTATTTTGTCTTAAACGGACGTTCTCCGTTCATTTTTGTCTCCTACTACTACCTATTTTTTACATTTACTATTTTCTGTGTTCTGTTCCTTAAAAATATAATATCTATTACCAAGTTATTCTATTACTTCATCTGCACACTGTCCTAGAACCCTGCTAGCCGGCACCTAGAAGACAGACTGTAGCAATGGTACAACAAAAACACCCCCCTTTAAGATTCATAGGGAGTTTCTGTTGTACTTGTACCCTGTATAATATTGTTTAAGGTAGGTAGTGTTGAGGCACCTTACCTCCCGATAGATCTCTTCAAATTTTTCTGGGTACTGTATTGTGAGACGTCCTATTGAAAACATCTTACCTCGTCCTTAGAGAGCTCCTCGTCGCACAGCCCCTCCTGCTCCTTCGTGTGTTTCGTCTGCGTCACGATCGTCCCATCCGGTCGCAATGCTCGAAGCTCCTCCTACAATGTCATTAACAAGATTGTAATAATCTGCTGACAATTGACAAGTTTAATGTGTTACCTAGATAGGGAAAAGAGTGTCCACAATGATAGAACGATAAGCAATAAGCATATCATGAAACAAATAAATATAATATGAATTTAAATTTGAAACATCAACTCAACGCCAATGCGTTCTGTTGATGTTTCGTGCATTAGGTCAATGTCTAATCTACAAATTACAAAGTAGATACAGAATTTCCCGGATAAGCTATTGGGACACAAGACCACACAAGGGTTCTCAATTAAATGGAAGACTTTACTACAACTTCTTCCTACCGTATCATCAGTGTTGACGGTGGTGTTGTATGCGACGGTATCCCTGACGACCCTCGGTCCGCGCGGTACCACGGCCAGCTGGTGCTCCGTCTCCGTCTTCAGCGCATCGCGGATGTCCTCCTCAGGCGTCTCGTTCACCGCCGTTATCAGAGCCTGCAAAAAAACCATTTCAAATTACTTTATTGCGACAATTAGTTGTACATATTGACATATTTATGTAACTAATTATTTAAATTTCATTAGAAGTAAATGCTAATTTACATACTTATAGCACCTCACAATCAGTATAACTTTGGTTTTTATACTAAATTGACCTCGGGTTAGTGGACAGCCTCAAAATTAAGTCTCTTTGGTTTCACTATTGATTCGAACAGAGCAGCCAGCAAACAAAACAAGAAAATATATTGCTGTCACAAATGTCAAATTAAAAATGCATAAAAATAGAAAAATCATAAAATTACAAAATTTGATAATCATAACAAAAGCAAACCAATTTGATACTATTAAATACAATAATGAGTGAAAAAAGGTTCTACACAAATGCTGCGAAATATTGGGCGAGTATCCCGCCCACAATAGATGGAATTCTCGGCGGCTTTGGCAACATTTCCGGCAAAGACATCGAGGGATCCAGACTTTTTCTACACAAAGTTTTATCGCAACCTAATGCACCGGGTAACAAACTAGCTCTCGACTGTGGAGCCGGCATCGGACGAGTCACTGATAACCTGCTATTACAACACTTTGAAAAAGTCGACTTGGTGGAACAAGACGAAAAATTCATTACCACCGCCAAGCAAACGATCGACAATACGAAATTAGGGACGCTGTACAAGGTCGGTCTTCAACACTTTACGCCGACAAAGAAGTATGACGTCATTTGGTGTCAGTGGGTACTTGGACATCTCACCGATTACGATATGATAGCTTTCTTGCATAGGTGCGGTAACGCTTTGAAAGACAATGGCGTGATCATTATCAAGGAAAATATAACTGCAACTGACGAAATAGAATACGACGATGAAGATTCGTCAGTAACTCGCCCTTTGAGACTGATGAAAACTATATTCGACGAAGCTCTGGTGAGAGTAATAGAGTCTGATATTCAAACCGGCTTCCCTGATGACATTTACCCAGTGTACATGTTTGCTCTAGTTCCGATATCGAAAGTGATAATAGTTTAAAAACGTTTGTTTTGTTATTAATTTTGCAGGTTTGTAATTTACAATGACTTCTTACAATAATACAGATGATTATGATTTTTTTCTCATAATATTTTCATTATTTCAATGTACATGTTTCTCGTACAGAACGAGGAACGTTTTTCAATACAGGTATACTACCAACGGCCTCAAATAACAGAACTTGTAATAATAGAATAGAGATATCACATCTCTAACGAAGTGGCAAATCGTGGAAGAAATTCGTGATTGTGTTGTTAATAAAGTAGGATCTCAGACGTGCCCCGGCACAACGATGTTAGCAGTGCATTCACCGTATTCGGTGTAGAATTACGAAATCCTTGCGTCAGGAGCACAACTGCGAGGAATTCCATCTCTCTATCTATATCTGCAATGTTTTGTATTCCCTAAGGAAATCCTTTAACAGTCTTGCAATGAATTGGATAATCACATTAGATTTTATAGGCTGTTTATTGCTGGAATTATAGCGTGCTCAATGTAGCCCATAACAGAAACACAGCCTCAATTTCCGTGATGCTGTAAATCTCATCTGCGAGGTCTGAGGTGCGACCCAGATAGGAGGAATTTCAATTGAATGAGAGACCGAATGGCGTATCGTTAGTAATTAGACGTCGAACGATGGTTGATGTTCAATCAAAGAACAGTTAGCGATGAATATCGCACCGCGCTGTATTATTAGGGCCCGCGTCAATTTTGTGGTCTCGAGTCTCGACGCCCAGCGATTTGACATTAGATACAGTTACATTCTAAAATTGATGTTTTCTGTCTCTACTTAGTATTGAATTGTACTTTGCATTCTATGGGAAGATAAGATTGCCTTCGACACACTTCTACTAGAAACATTTTGTTTTAAACTAGTTTCAATGGATTTGAATGTTGGTATGGTATGACTATGTTGAAGGTGGTATGACTCTATGCAGAGTCAGCCTGGGGTGGTAGATACCAACCACCACTTTACCTATTTCTGCGTTTCTGCGAACCCACGGCATATGAGGCACTCCAACTCTAATTTATCCTAAATGTTAGCGCATCGAAAACCCTTTGATATCTGTAAGTATAAACAGATCACTTACATTCTGATGGCCGTTTGATCGTCTGCAATCCTTTACAATAAAAACAATTATAACACCACAATCGCGGTAAATGTAAATGCGTCCAGACTCACAAATGTCATGGGCTTGGAATTGGCAAGGTATTTTTATTGCTGGCGATGACTAAATAAAATAAGTACGACATGTGAATACATTTATTTGCCCATGTACAAAATGTAGTTTATTGCTTTTACTGTACATTGACTTTTCTGTTCTTTAAATATAAACAGCCAGTTACTTTTCGCATAACTTAGTTAAATGTAACATTGCATTATCGTTTTTGACATGGTGGCTGGTGGACGGTAAGTAACGTTACTCCTTTTTATTGCTAGTCACGAATTGTGATAGACGATACGCATAATAAGACCTACCAAACGTCGACTTCGTTCGCTTGTATAATTTATATTTATTATAAGACCGTAACAAGTAAAAAAAATCCGAGTGCCATTGACCCAAGAAGTCATAAAAGTCGAAAGGATGTACGAGTAAGTACCTACAATGAAAATGTATAAAACATAACATAACTATCACGTCCATAATCCCCGAGGGGGTAGACAGAGGAACCACCTCCGTTCCCAATTTTCGCCGCAAGATTTGGTGGACGAACGTGATAGGTGGCGAACCTACCGCCGTCTACTGGGTGTAGAATAGTATCAACTAAGGCTCTTAGTCGCCTCGTACGACACCCACGGAAACAGTTGGGGTGATGCTATTCTTAAGGCCGGCACCACAGAAAATATATTAAACACAATTCTGAAACAGCTACCAGAATGAACTTGATTGTGGGCAAAGTTTTAACAACTTTTTGGGGAAAAAGAGTAAGCCTAGATATGAATGTTGGAATTTATGATTTTATACGTCCTTAGTACCTACTGACCTTTATATATCAATTGTTTACAATAGTACATACATAATCCTCATGGTAAGCTATGATGTAACTAAGGTTAGTTGAACAACCACATGTTGAATTAAATACTAATGGTCATTCGCATAAGTACCTATATAAAAAACCTGTAATGCCAATTTTCTTATCATAATTAGGTACCTACTTATAATATAGTACTCGTACTCTGTGCCTAAGGTATTGATTTTATAGAAGTTTATGAATGCTGCGTGAAATTTATCTTTTACGGCAACGTACCCAATCCCTCGATTTTGCGAACGGCAAAGTCTAGGTTAATGGTTGACATAAAATTTTACAGCTACGCGTACATTAATACTGCTAACCGATAATACACACTTTGAGAAATTGAGACAAAGGTCTTAGGTACGAGACTAAACTACTAAGGAATTAGCTATGACTTAAGAAACAACACAATTAAAGAACACCTATTTTAGATTCAAATATACGTCAATGAGACGGAGACTAAAATCGAAACAATAGTACCTAAATAGTTAGAACAGGGTTTGATTGAAACAAAGAAACTAAAGAAGACTTCATCTTTTTTATAGCATAGGTATTAGGATTTGGCCAACTACTCATATACCTCCTATACACTGTTCTTCTTAGTCGTATAAGAGTCTGACCATTCTATGGAAATAATCATACAGAACGACTTTCTGGCAGATTTAATGGGTTGGTTTAAAAGAGGTCAGAAATTTCGGAGTTTAATTATTTACCTGTTACTTGTAAGCAAATTGCTGTATCTAAACAATTTAATTAAAGTACAGTATAACTGGAGATAAAATTCCTTGACTCAGTGTCGGACGTGACTAAAGTCTAAAGAGGACATCTCAAAATTTCGCAAATTTTGCTAGAGCAAGTGCTCACGTATGCATCCTACTTTAGAATAACTTTAGTTTCGCTACTGTACCATGCCAGTTAGAAAGCATGTGCGGTTCAGAGGTCTCGAGAAATTTCATTTCAGAAATTGTTTAATGCGGTGAAGGAAATGTCGTTTAACAAATTGGCTTTCGTATGAGGTACCACATCCTGTGTGGAACTTAAACTAAACTTGTATTTTCTATGTAGTACGCTTCGTCGTATTATAAAACGTTAGGTAAGAGGTATTTACGTTATCTAACTCATAAAGAACACGACATTTGAGGAAAGCAAAACAATATGTCGATTATATAGGCAGGGGGGTGGTTTTGGGGGTTGAACCCCCACCCTCCCTAAATTTCTTAAACAGGATCCAACGTAGAGACCTTCCACCAACCTTCCACGGCCATTCAGGCACTTTTGGGTCGGAAACTCATCAACTTCCCCCGACCGCTGGTCCTGGCTATGGGCCTGTACATAGGATAGTATCTAAATTATAGGTACCTACTTTCTTGTGTTTGTAGCTATTAAAAGCAATAAAATATGCGTAAATTCCGATTTAATAAAGCATTGAAAACCCAGAGTAGGTATTCGTCAAAATATTTCCAAGGACGCAAGTAAAAGTATCCGGTCGATATTTCGAACCGGTTGCCAAAGCTGTAGGTACTCGTAATACAAATTCCACTCGTTGCAAGCGCACGTTTTGACCACAATTCCGGCGAATTCTGCGCAATGTGGTTTACAATTTAACCTCAACATTTAACACTGATATATCTTAATACTTCGGGTTTACTGTCCCCAGAGCGTGTGAAGTTTATGTTTGTGAAAGGCAGTTGTTTTCGCATAACTGAAAGTTAACAATGATTAATCCTTTTCAATATGGTGAAAATTATTTAGCAAATAAATTTTATAAACCCACGTCCACATGGAGATAAGTGTTAATTTTTTAAGATTTGGAACAGTATATTTTGTTGTTCATTTAATTTGTTCGAGACGGATTCGTCCCTAATTCGGCAAAATATATGACTTATAGGTACTAAAAATACCTATAAGAATAAACTATATAAATTTTTCACATATTTTTTTTATACAGTTTAATACACACATCAAAACAATCTAGGGATATTTGATATTAATTAATTTTTTGGTAAACCACAATTAATAATATGAATATGTGTTAAAATTTAAGCTCACTGTAATATTAAGTAAATTAAAATTGTTAGGACAAATAAAGATGTTATGTGAAAAACCTAGAGTAGAGACCTCTCCAAAAGTTATTTTATTCAAATGCTCCAAACTTAAAAGTCTTATTCTTACTGTTATTTAGCCATGTTATTTAGCCGTAGATCTTGACATGAACTGGAATGTCACACTCCAAATTTCGTCATACGAGTACATGGCGACCTCCTTGCATCGACCGTTGTGTTCTTTCGTGCAACCTATCAAGGCCATAGAGACCTCAAGAACGGCATTAATTCAATTCAATCTGCAGGTTAAACTTTAGAATTCAAATTTAGAACTCAGTACCGTAAACCGTATTCAGTTAAAGAGAAACGTCATCAAATGGTTTTCTTACAAAAGGTTTACACATTCATGTCATATTCGAGCAGTATATTACTGAAATATTTTTACTATTAGGTCAATCATGCTGTTGTTTTGTCGTGAATTTTATAAATAAAATACATCAAACTTTTTAGGTAAGAATGTGAATAGTTTTAGCTTCCACTTCCCAGCATAAACAAGAGCATAAAATTGTAACTTATTTCAACATTCGCGATTATCAGTAACATTATTTCAAGTAATGTGTAGCACAAATTCGACAAATAAGTAGATGTAAAATTATGTATATGAAAACCAATTGGTGAGATAATAATTTTACCGAGTTGCATTACGGAAATTAATAAACAGATTAGGTAGTTATAACCTTAAATAAATTAGAAAAATGGTGAAAATATATACATATACCTACCTAGTTATAATCTTAATACATATTGCGAAAATAAATACTTACCCGTTGGTAGATAAAATCAATTAGGTATCTACGTCGTAGCGTAGCCTACGACTCGTAGATCTAAATTGATTTTACTATAAAGTTTTATTAAAACTTAAACAAATATTCAATACATATTTAATAGTGTTTCATTTAGTAGACTTTAGAAGTTATCGAAAGCTCTAATCATACAAACGACAGAACAAGCTCTCTCCTGTCATAGGCGTCCACTTGTTACGTGTTGCGATTTATTTGCAATTCAGTGCGCAAGCGTTCATATAGCATAGTGTTTTAACGCAGTTTTGTCTGTAACTAAATTATCCGAGTTCTGATAATTTAATTACAAATTATTAATTCAAATGATTTAACGATACATAAAACATAATCTATATACTTACTCGTGATTTTCTCAACGCGGTTTTAATTCAGTGTTCTATACTTTATCATTACAAAGGATTAATTCAAAAGATTTTAAGGATATTTAAAAAATAATCTGTAATATACACTCGTGGTTTTTCTTTACGTATAATTTGTCACTTTAAAACAGGATAATATATACTTCATTTACTAATAATCTTATTTACTTATTTCATTCTTACTTCTCTAATTTAATACTGCATCCGAAGGATCTTCAATTGTTCAAAGATTCTTTAGTGACTATTAAAATACTTCCTAATAAATCAGAAGGTACTTACCTAATATACCTAAGTACTTACTTAGGTATATATTTTTTTATTACTTACGTGTAGCTTTTATTTGAAACGATATTTTTTGTGTTTATCAAAACAAAATAAACCTTCCAAATTAAGGTGGAAGTTTTCGATTTTTTTAATACTACTCGTAAGTATAGGTACTTACGAGTAGTATTAAAGCGAGCTACACGTAAGTAATAAAAATATATACCTAAGTAAGTACTTAGGTATATTACGTAAGTGCCTTCTGATTTATTAGGAAGTATTTTAATAAAAATCTTTGAACAATTGAAGATCCTTCGGGTCAAAAACAAAAGAAACCTTCCAAATTAAGGTGGAAGTTTTCGATTTTTTTAATACTACTCGTAAGTACCTATACATACGAGTAGTATTAAAAAAATCGAAAACTTCCACCTTAATTTGGAAGGTTTATTTTGTTTTGATAAACAAAAAATATCGTTTCAAATAACGCTACACGTAATTAATAAAAAATATATACCTAAGTGAGTACTTAGGTAAATTAGGTAAGTGCCTTCTGATATAGGTATCTGCAAACAGACAAATAAGTACAAAATCAGTATAGATGTAGATTCAATACTAGTAATAGATTTATGTAACATGCCGTGCCGGACTTTGAATTAATTGAATATTGTACAGTGTCTCATTACAAAATAAGAGCAACATTGAGAAGTGGAGAGTATAAAGTACCCAGTGGGAGAGGACACGGCAATCCACTTAGTTGTGACACAGCTTGAATTAAGATCCGACTGGGTATCTCGCACTTCAACTTTGTTGCTAAATGAAATAGCATTGAATGAAAGTCTTTTGCCTGAAACCGAAACCAAGCTTTCTGAGTTCGTTCTTTTCTTAAGCGATAATAAAAAAAGGATGGAGAATTATGGTTTAAAAAATTATTCCGGTATTATTGTGAAAAATTACAACTTTATACCAATTTATTTACAGGAACTTCCTAGTTCGGATGTCAGCGTTTATTGTAAACTAACTTGTTGCTCAATAATTTTATTTATTTTAATATAACCTATGCTTAAGTTCCTACTGGTGTATGGACTATGAATACTTTGTCATCTTACCGCACAAATAAATTTGTTCTTATTCTTATTTCTCTAGATACAACTCATCAACTTTACCCGGAAATATATTTTCCTATAGACATTGGATACAGAAAGAAGCTGAAAACTATACCTACTCAGAACATTGCTTTAAGAATATTCGTTAGGGTATACAAAGATTTTGAAATTACCCTAGGGTACGACTAGTCGGACTTACCTCTTACCTATATAATATTACTATTATGCATTTCGGTTTTGAAAAACCTCCCAACTAAAATGTGAAAAGAACCAAGACCGACCGAAGCTTCACTCGGTCCTCAAATCCAACACTACATAAAAGTATTTAATTAAGTGTGATTTATTTATGGACGCGTGAAGTGTTTCTACAAATAGAATTGACTTGATTCTTCTTTTTGTGAGTGGACACTTTCGCTAACCTGGTGACAATGTAAGCTCAGTTAACAATGCAACTAACCGACAGACAAGCGACGTACAACCTGACGATTTATTACAGTTTACTTTGTTGTTTTAACTACAAGAACTAAAAATATTACTTGTTTTGCTGTGACTTAAAATATGTATGTACTAATACTGGTGTAAAACGTAACAATTCTTTATTTTTTTTAGGGAACTTGCTAAAGAAAGGCAACTACGTAATCAGGTAAAAAGCTGTTTACACTACAATAGATAAAGAGCTGTTTACTGCATTCGCACTCGCAATTTGATGTTCATATATGTTTAGTACTAAACACTAGCAGTAATCCTTCGCAATAACCAAAGTGAAAACGCCTGTTACGTAATAGTATGAGAAGTAGACTGTAACAAACAACCCTTATTGACCTCGTGCAGAGCTGAAATTAAAGTTTTTTGACATATGTTGTTAATTTTATTATTACTAATTATTCATTCTAAAAAGGCCAATGCGTTTATAAAAGCTGTATAGTCGGTGAAAAAGTACCAAAATTATTCATTATTTTTCAAAATGAGGCGTGTAGAGAATTTCCGCCCTAGTGGTGTTCAGACACCTTCTTCGGCGTTTGAATTTGTATTCCTATAAACGGATGTAGATATGTTTAATGTATCTCGTGCGATAATGTTTGTCGCAACATTTTATCTAAACCAGGTGGCAATTAAATGAAAGAGTTAGAGTAATAAATTAGTCACTAAACAGTTGCGTGGTAAGGTGAAGCTTCCTCAGATAGTACGAGCCGGGACTTTTAACCGCCCTCCGATTTATCACCTCATTTCGTGTAAATGAGATAAAGACGTACCTACTACCTACCATCGGAATTCTGTAGCATAAGATCCTTACAAGAAATCTTTTAATCTTGTTTTATTCTTTGCAGTAAGATTGCAACTTTGTAATGGAAGTTATTCAGAAATAGTACTTTGTGTAATAAGCGCGGAAAGGGCCAAATTGACGCTACGAGTGTTTAGGTTGCAACACGAGCCGAAGTCGAGTTGTTGTGATAAATACGAGTGCAACGTGTGGTTTTCCCGCACAAGACGCATACGATACTTTATGTAACACCTGTGACGAAGTTAAAATTAAAATAATTCAGAAACTACATTCAGCTTCATGTTCCTCGAAATTAACGTACCCCAAGTGTCCGGCTCCAATTTGATTTTGTTAGTTGTTGACCGTGACTTCTGTGGTGTTCTTGGCATTAACCAAATTGATTTTTATTCGTCGTTGTGGTGAAACCAAACTTATTTTAAGCTCTCAATAGTCAATACAAACAAAACAAAACAATTTTTTTAATTTAAATCACCTCACTATCCGCTAATGTACCAAGATACTTATGTAAATTGTTTTCAATAGGCTGGTACCTAATAAATAATGATACAGGTATGTGCAATGCGAATCATTCATTATCATTACAGTAGACACGAGTTACTATCCTAGACTGATATTACGTATAATATCAAATACTTATTAATGGACGGACATGTATTGCAAAAGCTTCCCATGGTCCAGGAGACCATTAAGAAAATAGAGGGAGATATTAATGAGACGTCGCGTTTATCTAACGTTAGTCTACCCACGCAGCCACTAGCGTACACTTTTCCAGAGTATATTGCAAAATTTGAAATACAGTAACTCAACTACAAATGTATAAAGATTTTAAAAATGTCTCGGATCGGCCATACGTAGCACCTCCAGGATAGTTATTACCGTTCTCAAAATGATGAAGTAATATCATGAGATAGCGTGTTAAATAGAGACAGCGCTATACTAAAATGGTAGCATTATCTTTGTTTAGCACTTTCTCATGGCATCATTTCATCGTTTTGAGAACATTAATACCTATCCTGATTACGAATTAGAAATTATAAACGAATAAGGAGCCGTAAATATTACTTGTACACACTCTTTCATTAAAAGAATCACCTGAATATTAATGGCGAAAATTACTTTCTTTAATAATAACGATGAATTGCGATGAAATGCTTATATTTTCTATCAGATACCATATCTAATGAAGCGCTGTACAAAATCCAATCGCTGTATAATAAGTGATGATTTCCTTGTATACTTCTTTCACATTTTTTTGATGTTACCTAATGAATAGTGTGCAATAATGTATTTATCTATCCAAATAAGCGAAGTCTGAGTTGTGTTACTGTGAAGAGATAGTAGCGGAAGAGATTCATTCATTCATAGTAGTAAACTATCGCCATTTGTAATTCAGTTTTAATGCTACAAACTGATAAAGTGAAATACACATCCGTAAAAAGTACAAAATTGATTTCTACGACTAGAATATCCAGCTGGCTCCGGACTTATACTTACTTTTTACAACTAAAAGTAATCGGTATTTAACTTAAAAAAATTATTCCATCCATTAACTTACATGGACATCCTGAAAAAGGATCTATAATTCGGTTTTCAATATCTCTAATTTTAAGGTTTTGCCTAATAGAATAAAATTTATTGACCTACCATGTTCCAATAAATGAAAAAATATATCTAACATTAGAGATATTAATGATTTAAGTTAGTACTCTGTCCCTTTTTGCAAAACAGTTCTTTGTATGTAGCCAGGATCTTCTGGTATGGCGCTATTGCACAGTGACGACGTTTCTTTTTATCTTCTGATTTTTGATTGCATGAGCTATTTTATTTTTCAACGAATTTCAATTCTGTTTTCATTGTCATTTCACCATCAATTAATGTCTATTTCTTAATTTTCAAGAATTGCATTGATACTTGTTACTACTGAATTTCGGTAGTTTCCAAGTAACAAACATTAAATGCATTTCTAAGTACAAAAATATCTAAGTAAGTAAGTATTTGCGTTTGTGCACAACTTTGTACGATACGAGCGAGCGTTTGATTTTATGGGATCATTGACTCAGTCGTGAAGTAAAACATATGCTTGAGTAAAATTTAAGAGAATTCGTGGAAAATGCTGTGTGGTACCTATATTAAGGTGCAAAAATCTATGTAATGCCTTAGCAATCTCTACAGTGCCAGGGTAATAGTTTTAATGAAAGAATGGTGAATATTACTTATAAAGGAACAAACCAATTTATGTATTAGAATTAGATGCGTCTGATTTTTTTTTAACTTCGTCTACTACTCGTGAACTGGTGATCACTAAGGTAAGGTTTATTTCTCAGACAAATTCTCCAATAATAGTAGTCGACAGCCTCACAAGCCTTATCTTAGCATCACTATACAGTGGCAGATGGCAGACTTTCTAGCGACATCTGCCGAGACTCGAGAACCTCGAGATTGAACGCACGATACCGATAAGTGCTTGAAAATAATTTCACAGTCATTCATCGGCTTTTATTGGGATTTTACTTGATGTGTAATAAAGTGGGTCTTTTCTTTCAAAAGTTTAGTCACTTTTTAAATACATAGATTCTTTTCCATACGCAAATATAGGTGTATGTACATGTATCTCAAATTTTCTTCCATTCCTTAAATGAAAAATGAACAGAAACTTTTAATTCATATAGTCTTCATTTAAAGAATAAAGATATTATTCATTTTTCTTGTTTTGTTCTTGTTATTTATTTTTATTTGTTACTAATAGTACCGCCGTATACATAACTATTGCTCTAACTATAATATGTACGAGTATTTTGTTGTTCTATATTAAAGACAAAAGTATTTTAAATTGACTGTGCTAATTTTCCATTTGACTGTACTTAATTTCTGTCCTACTCTGAATATAACCTAATTATACTCTGACCCATCAATAATCTATCGTACTCAGCATTATACTTACTGAGATTCTGGGAAAACAAATATCTGACCTACTCAGAATCCGAATGAAAAAGAAAAACACTTCTTCAGATTTTGACCTAAAAGCTCAATTGACTCGGCTAGGATCTGACATCCCCCGCCCAAAGCGTTTGAAACTAAGAACAATAATTGAAAAGATAATATTATACAGTAATACCCCGCTTTACGCGACCCCGTATTGCGCGGATTCGTTACAACGCGAATTTTAAATTTCGCGCTAAATGCCCCGCTTTACGCGATTTCCTGCAAACACTGACTGAGGAATACACCACAGATTAATTTCTAGTGCGACTTGCCTCCTTGTATGTTAGCTCTGAATAGGGTATTCCCCAGAAAATGTTTTCCTTTGCGACTTGCCGTCTTTATGTTGGCTCTCCAGGTAGGTATGACAGACGATGTTTGGAAAAGACTTTGGACGTGTATTTTCGTAAACCAATGCTCATATTTTGCAATAAACAAAATTGATT
Organism: Hofmannophila pseudospretella; assembly: GCA_947369225.1. NCBI lineage: Eukaryota > Metazoa > Arthropoda > Insecta > Lepidoptera > Oecophoridae > Hofmannophila > Hofmannophila pseudospretella. Next base: position 6,706,099 of record OX376324.1, read on the forward strand.
TATTATGTTTATGTATTGTTTTTGAGCAGACCCCGTTATACGCGAATTTCGTTTAACGCGATTTTCTCTGGAACGTATCCCTCGCGTAAAGCGAGGTATTATTGTATTAGCTACTACTCGTAACACACATAACATTATGTCACTAAAACATTTAAACTTTCACTTTCGAAGCCGGTATCGAATAAACCATCTAGATAATTAGTTATCTGATCATTTCTACTCGCAACTAGAAAGCTAATCGATGACAATAAAATAATTAATTCACTTCGTCAAGTATTGATGACTACGAATTAATAATTCTAGCTTAGCATAGGTATGCTATACTGTTAAGTGTAATTATTTTTTAAATGTCAAATTTTCAACAATAGGTTTGAATTCAATTAAGAATTTAGTTGTATCTATAAAATTAGAATTGGAATAAAAACCGGACCTATATTATTCAACACGAAGTCATAAAAAACTGTACGGTTTAAGCCTGGATTTTTTTTCAAATTATTTTTCACGGATTGTGCCACTGAACTACTGGAAATAATCCGTTTTCTCTGGAATAAATTAAGAAAAGTTGTAAGAACCTATTTTAGACTAAGGGTTAGTCCAGTGATTAAGGCCTGTAAATATTAATAATATCTCAAGACTGGTTTTAAATCTGAGAAATAATTTCTAGCCACTGGAGGTACTTACTAATTCATCATTAGAAGTCATAGCGCCAAACAAAAAAATAATAATTCCAGAGTCCCTGAGACTCCTTCACCGAAGCACCGGCCAGACAACACAGGTGGGGTCGAGCACGGCACGACTGGAGCTATCTAACTTGAGCATCGGCCTTGAGAAAGCCGCGCTGTAGAGACAATCGAAGATCGAACAGCGCCGACTAAAGTTGAGCTTTCGGTTTCGGTTTCAGTTCCAACATTTGACACCCGACATTTTTTCATTTGAATTTCATTCATGTAGTCCCTGTACCTATCTAATTAGGACAATAAAGAATATTTTAACTTTTATCCTTTATCCTCTTCCCATGTGCATTTTGGACCTAAATTATTTTTTACATTCGTATAGTTGAGATTAAACTGCAGCTGAATTTTCATATGCATTTCTTGAGAAATGCTGGAGTCTAATAAAATAAGATGTCAATAGAAGTCTACCAAGACCTTGCTAGGATAAGATAAGATCTAAGATCCTATCTTCCCACTTAAATTCTAAAATTTATTTTCTCTGCGCTACTACGAGGATGAGAACTGAACGAACACCTTTCAGAGCGTCAGGAAGTATCATAATAAATATAATAAAACTCTATCCACTAGTTGCATAGGGAATTTCTGGAAAAAAGTCCAAAAATCCCCTTCGCAGGGATTGTCTAAGGGGATTTCTGGAATAAACCCATTTATCCCTGTAATCGGCATCCTTCGGCTTCAAACGTATCCTAGGAAGTGACCATGGGGTGGGACTCTAGCGGACACATCTCACCACAGTTGCCGCTCGCTTTGCGCCCGCGCTGACCTTTCTGCTCCTCGCAGCGGTGCGGTTATTTATTGCCGCCGACCGCGTGATAAATCTTTGGCATCTGCACATCCGCGTTGGTACACTCACGCGAAATGGGTAAATTTTGCTGGTACACTTTGTGGCTTTAGCGTGTAAGGAAAATTAGGTTCCGTAGCCATAAAACTATTGCCTGAGGCGTCTTGTCGGTCATTTTACTTGAATTTTATTATATATTGCGAACAAACATCTTTTGAAAAGAAAATCATATAACGAGCCGCATATTATTACGTTGTTCTCAAAACAATACAATATTCGAGTAGTACCGAAAATCACAGCCTCATAATATAATAATATAATTATGTATGTATTTATACTACTTATTATGCTCTACTTTTATGTCCTATAGGTACTATTTCAAACGATTATAATAAAAGAAAACACTTGCGATATGTTCATATTCTTTATCTAAAATACATACATTCGGTATGTTATTTTACGTTATTCGTTATATTATAACAATTTCTTGGATAATGATACAACAATGTTTCGGATAATTTCTTTAGGCCGACCCATAACGTAAATAATCGACGGTCGTGACAGTTGATCTTATTTGCAGATATCGAAGAATTCCGTACATTGTAGCAACATTTCCACAATATTGTCCCGCTGAGCTATGGCCTCCCTATGGTCTTGTCCGCACTTCTAGATCTCGTATCACCTTTCAACTTTGTACTGCTAGTGACAGCACTCGCCTTATCAACCACCGAACATTATTTATTGAGGGCCATATTAGCGGGAATATGATTTAAAGCTGAACGACAAAGGCAACTAAAGATGACACTATTATCTAAAATTCTAGACAAATACGAACTAAAACAATATATGCACGTGAACGGATACAGCTCCTGATTGTTTAGGAAATCTTGATTGTCAAGAAAAAACTTGGGTTTTCTTTGGTTGTACGTAATTTAGACTCAAAACAAATGACATGTCCATGATCAGACTAAATCTGGGGCGTTCTGCGCTACTGCCTAATGAAAAAAACTCCCACTGTCTATCCACTTCGTACATAATTATCGAAATCATATGCACGTATTTTGCCCACAATAAAGAAAATATTACCCGTTTATCGTTAAGGTTTGTACTTGATTTGAAAGTATAAACATGGTAATACAAGCTCATATTTTATGAAACTCGAAACTAACTTAACTGGTCCAGTGACTGAGACAAGCCATAAGTCAACTGCTGTCTCCGGTGTGCAATTTTATCAAACTCGGGCAAAGTGAAATCACTCATTACAGGTAAGTCAAGTGACCTACTTAGGTTGCCAAGAAAAGAAAATGCATTGGGATCTCACCGCCCAATAAGCTGGTGAAATTGCTTGAATGTAAGCAGGGGCGGATTCAGTAGGGGCGTCACTGGCTATTTTTAATCCCCGACCGATCGAAGGAGGTGTTATAAGTTTGACACGTTTGTCTGTCTGTTTGTGTGTTTGTCTGCGGCATCTTAACTTGACAACGAATGAACCGATTTGGACCCGGTTTTTTAAAATTGAATAGAGAATTTTGTCGAGAGGGTTTTGTCTAGGTCTGATAAAAATTAGACCAGTAGTTTCCAAGATCATGGAATATCTTTTATGTCAAATGGCATCTCTGGGACGGTAATAGCTAGATGGTTCGAATTTGAGGTCCAATGTTCAGGTTCATGGTGCGTTTCCGACATCTAAAACCTTGAGGATCTGATGATGACCAGGAAAAAGTTAGATGCATTGATGCAATAAATAAAAATGGGTTAATACCGTATTGTGCATTCATTATAAAATCGACCTTTACATTTGCAATTTGAACCCGGATAACATCGCACAAAATAGTCACGTGTGTGCTTTGATCACTTTTTCAATGAGATCATTATACCTAAAATAGTAAAATAATCTACCTTCAGGGCCGCAGTTGCAGATACTAAAGCCAGTCCTGATTGAAAAGGCAAGGTGAGCCAGTCGTCCGACATCAGTATGTACTGTGAAAGTTATTACTGATAGCTTATAGCCAGACAGGTTGAACGGTCCGACTCCGAAAGCTAACAATCTCATTGATTGAGCAATGTTATTGATGCACCGTAAACGCCTAAATGTTGCGATGCATTTAGCAAACTCCTACATGTATAGAACAATATGTAGAGGTAGAAGTGTTTCTGATATTGTATAGATGTGAATGAGACATGTAATGAATTCAGTAGTGGAAGTTATGAATGGCGATGTAAATATTAATTAGATGCCATTTTTTTAAAGTTTCCATTTCTATAAAAATGTCGCATTTCGAATGCACAGGTAACCCCATGAATTATGGTTTTCGCAGACAAACTATTAATATTCATTATTGTCAAAGCGGTTTGCAAATTTAAATTTTTTATTTTATTTTTTATAAAGAATTAACATAGGTACATATTTTAATAACTAATATGATGATGTTGATGATTAAACATATGTAGATGCTACAACATTGATAGAAGTCGCCAATTTCGCTATTAATTCCTACTTTTCCCAATATCTCACATTTCACTGTTTTATAAATATTTTTACCAGGAAATACCATTTCAATCTTAAATGGCATTTATCCATATTTGGTGGGACAATTAGTCAATTGCAATCGACTAACGCGGCTGTTTCAAGCGTTTATCTGCAGTTTCCCACGATCGGTATGCGTCTGCGCAAAAACCCGTTGAAGCGACGTTGAAGCTCAATCTAGTCCTTGACAGTCACATTGATTGTACTTGATTGTCACACTGGCAACGTGCGACATTACTTTTTTTTATTATAACCACAATTGGACTCTTCTATGGACCTCGGTTTAGCTTGAATGAGGGTAAGAAGAGACTGTAAAAGTAGAAGAGAAAAAATCGTTTTAATTCATGCTAATCATGATGAAATAGAAAATATCATTACGGATCGATGAATTGAATATTGATTTATTTTAATAAGAATTAATTGTTGTACTTTTATACTTTTTTTTATTAATTAAGGAGAGCGGACGAGCAAACAGGCCACCTGATCTTAAGTGGTCACCGTCGCCCATAGTCATCTCACCTTACTGTATTAATAATATTAGAGGGTTTTTGATGCGCTGTTAACCTTGAGGACTAAGATGGATTGCCTCATGTGCTGGAAATTACGCTGGCTCTCTCACCCTTCAAACCGAAACACAGAAATGCAAGCATGTCTGCTTCACGGCAGAAATAGATAAGAGGGTACCACCCCAGGCGATCCTTCACATTAGGATCTACCACTAACTTTTGAAGTGGCATACAGATTTTAAATATGTACGTAAAGATCACAAAAGTCGTATTTTTCCATCACCAGTGTACAGGTCAAGACACCATTGAAAATATTATGAGAATTCAATATAACGGAAACATTAATTCACATTGATTTTAGCATAAAATATTGACACAAAATACATAACAAATTCGCAAAATCGATTCCAGACATTGCATATTCATGTCACAACATCACTTGGGAGGCTCTACGCGTTTATTCCTCGAACATTGGTACGAATGGACACAGAACCTTTAAATTCTCATGACATTTGTATTCTGGTTCGATAGCTACGACATTATTCCATTGAGCGTGCCTTGGTTTACGATTAGTAGGGCAGATATGTTAACAGTACGAATGTACGCTACGCTGCTACTTTGCTGTCATAGTGTAGAATCATTAATAATAATGTAGTAAGGTAGGCAAGCTAGTATACTATACAGTACTATAGTTAGATACCTATTGCTTGCAATAATTTATGTAAAATATAGGCCCCACACCCCGCATCAAGCCCTTTTGTACAGATGACCCACGTTTGTAAAATATAGTAAGCCTTATAAACATGCAGCCATATCATAAATTAAAAATATATTTATCTGCCGGAAAAACTGATTTTCAGTGCTGTACCATTTTCCTTGCAGCAAACATATGAAATTAGTAAAATATTTTAGATGTGTTATAATCAAAATAAAATAATAAGCTGTACAAGTAATTCATGCTCCTCCTCTCTGTATTTGTTGCTCATTTGTTACACTGGAGTATGATTTACTCGTACGTCGTAACTACATCCGGTCAGATCAATTCAGCATCGAATATCTTTTTCTAATTTCTGTATATAAATAATTCTTTCCTTTCTCATACCAATTGTATCTAAATGTAGATAAGAAATGGAATGTTATTTTATCCGCTCCATTTCCAGTCATAAAGCGGTCGTTTTGGAATAACTGCACGTCTAGCCAGACGCCGAGCCAGGCGCCACGGTAATTAGATTAAACGCTTTACTTGAAAATCGCTACACACAGTCCAACTTCACTTGTTGATTGACACTTAAGCGTCGTATGCTTAAGCTTACGTCTATATATCGTAGACATGTAGCGTAATGGCGCGTTTCACGATGTGCTAAAAAGTTAGACAGATACTGTAATAGTCGAGTTTTACACTATCTAAGATTATTATTATACATAGCGTAATGGTATTATCATTTTAGTTGGCTTACGGCCTACGTTGTGCTAACTAGTGATCTGCATTTCACGAAGTGGCTAAAAATCTTAAACACATAGTGTAGAATTTGATTATTACACTATTACACTAATAATCAAATTCTACACTATCTGTATCGCGTTTTCATCGATACAAAAGCAAACAATCTGATTTTTTGAATTTATATAATTCATTATTTTATATTATTTATTCATTTATTTAATTTATATATTATAGATCTGTAAATAAATGATACCAAAATGTTACTATGTACATGTACAGAACAGAAGTGTACAATTTAAAAGAGTTTATTTTACCGCTAAGCGCCGAAGATTCACAACTAAAGTCTGGGCGGATTCATGATCCATGAAATTGAATGACTGGGTCTTGTGTAGAGTCCAGAGTGCACGTGCACATCCTGACGTGTCTTCTGAACAGACTCAAAAAACCTAGACAGACAGGATGGTGTCTGGACGTGCGTTTTTTACTAACGGATCGCACCACGGATGTCTGTTTGGGGCAAAAATCAGACTATTGTAAGTATAGCTGGGCTAAATATAAATGTTAGTCTATATTCTGCGATCCAATGTGTAGCACAACATAGGGCAACTAAGTGTGAGAGTTTGAATTCAATTTAAATAGCTCACCTTAAATTTTAAAATGTAACTTTTTTTTAATATTACAAACGGGCTATAGTAGCACAATTAATTTAACTATATAGTCTGTATACTGTGATAATAGTTATCTAATATTTATGAACATGGCATGCGTGATACAGGCAAATGCAGAATTCAAATTGATGTAATGAACAGATGATGATAATGATTTACTAAGTACCTACTTGTTGGGTAAGAATTTTAACTTTAATAAACGAGTAAGTACGTAATCTTTTATTAGTTTACCCTCTCGGCAAGCATTTCGTACAATTTAACCGCCACGCCGTCCAAAAAACCTTGCAAAATTAAATAAATCACAAACCGTACTTATCAAAACAACAGTAAGTATCGTTTTCACATAACTCATAATATAAAATCATATCACCCATACAACCACATGGGGTCTCGTTCACAAGAGTATCGCTGCTCATTAATAGGCAATGAACAGTGGGAATTGTATGTGAGCATTCATCATGCTAACTGTACTGAAGGAAGTACGGGTGCAATTATGAAACTCCCGTTATGCTGCAGGCTATATTTAGAACTGTGTATGTTGACATTCTAGTTCTTTTTTTTTATGTACTTACTACTAAACCCGCATTTGACCTCGATCTCGCCTGATGGTAAGCGACGATGAGGTCGACGATGGAGCATGCGGGTCCAGTAAATGCCTATTCACTCTGGCCTTGAAGATGTCAAGGTTGTAGGTTTCGGGAAATACAGACTCGGGAATCAGTTTCGGGATTCGTGACTTCATTATAATTTATATGTAGAAGTGGTGCCAAGCTTTGTGAATAGGATTCATGTTAGTACCTATCTCTTGAGATTACGTTTTTCAAAGTGTTTATTACTTACATAGAAAGTAGTAATAATAATGTACAATAATACATTAGTTAAATAATATACTTTTTATATGCTCACGACAGAGTAGTAAACATGAAACTCAGAGGATTCCTTTAGATTGCAGACCTCTCCTAAAAACAAAAGTTTCATCATTCTAGTCATCAACAGGCTGAACTGCTTCCAGGACCGTAGCGCTTTCTGGTCGACTTAGCGTGCACTACCGGGATATGGAAACATTTTAAAAACGAAATGTTTGTCATGCTGACCGTTTTGTACATTTCTAACTCATGTGTGAATCTAAGTATCGATATGATTAATCGTTAGTGAAAATATCTATTCTTCGAGCATATTATTATAAAGCAATTACTAACAAATTATGGGCCATTGTCTCTGCGAAGTTATCTAATAAACGTAAACGTAACAAGACTCTCTTAACGGAACCTACTTTAAACCAATTTCTTTTAACGATTTTTAAATCAATTACTCGGTGAATAGGAAATTCACAGGGAAGCTACTGATTACATCTAGATCACTTCTCTGTTAACACCTTTGTGTTTATTAAATTTTTCCATTCGACCGCGATTTAAAAGTATACCCAATGTTAAACGAAAATAAAATACCTTAGTATGAGTATATAGGTAAATTATAGTCAAGGTGACGTTAATAATACTCGTATCTGGGGACACGATGATGAGGTCTTGCACTCCTGCGTAACGGCCAAGTCACATATTGGGATATGAATACCTGATGAAATTGATACATCAACGGTATTTATTTTTCCATGATTAAAATTAAAGTGCCAAATTCATAATACGAAAGAATCTGGTACCGCAAACTTGGCTCTACATAAGATCTCACTACTTTTTATGGCCAAACGACCAACACGAGACTTGGCCTCTTTTTACAGAGATGTTTTTGATTTAAATACAATACAAGGTATATATAGTGCTCTGTACCCGGATTCGGATACAAGTAACTTAATTAAATTATCCTGAAGATGTCAGAGACTGAAAAATACTAATGCAAGTATAATGATGGAAGTTAAATGTTAATTTCCTTTACAGTTGAAAAGAAATGTCATTAAATTATTATTTTTATTTCCTCTAAATAAAATCGTCATTAAAAAATAGATAATTTACTTATGTCCAATTTAATTCTCCACAAAAATACCAGTTGCACTCCATGAAAACACCAAGAAATGTTAGCATCTAAAACTTACCTATAAAATGCTGAAGACCCGTTTCATCTATCATCTTTTCCATTTCCTGCTGTAGCAAATGTGCTTAACTGTCACGATACACTTGACTACAATGTATATTGACAGCATAACCCGAGTATCAATTACGTATTGAATGGTCCTTCGATTGCGATCGCAGCCATTGAACCGTGTTCTAGCGCTAACGTGCGCTTGCGACGGTTAACGTAACCGTACAGTACGATTATGCGTCATTAATAATTATATTCACATGGTATCAATATATTGTCAACTAGCTTATAATGAAAGTATCAAAGACATATCTAAAAAACACGATCTAGACACACGGTATAGTGTGTCAGCCAAGTTCAGGAAAAAGGCGACGCAATGAGAATGACCTTATGTTGCTTACATTAATCACTTAAGCCTACTGTCGATTCCGATTAATACACAATACTGCGTAAGTACTTATTTGAAAATTATATTTTTTCAGGTTATCGCTTTAAAGCTTTCAGGCCGCGATAAATACTCGTATATATCTCTCTGACAGACCTTTAAGAAAGGTATATGTAATATTTAATTAAGAAGAAGAAGAAGAAGAAGAAGATATTACATGTAGCAACACTATCAATTATTTCTATAACTTTCACTACTCATTTCTCTTCGCAAAAGTAGTAACTTCAGAAGCAAAACATCTCTATATGTTTTAGGATACTTTAGCATGCCAGTGGATCTTTCATCATGTAAGTTTTTCTTTTTGCTGTTATAATTGCGGGCAACGGAAGTAAAACTATTGCCAGTCAGTTTTACATAAAGCTAAGTATCAGCAAAGTGAACATTGTCTAACAATGATCGGGTTCTGTCAATGTTTTTGCATTGAATTTTGAAATTGTGAATTTTGTATAAACGGTCTAGTAAACTGTAGTATAATGTAGTACCATCGCCCAAAAATGAACTGCCCACTTTATACCTGACTCCATATTTCTTCTCTCGACACGTTCTCCTGTGGATGAATTCCTGATATCCCACACACAGGGAAACCTAGTTGGGAGTCAGATAGCCAGACATAAAATAAGGGTGAGTGAGTGCATCTTTTAAGCCCTGAGTCAAGTTACATCTTGCATGTGTAAATAAAATAAATTGAAATTAAATTGAATTGAAAATGAATGGTCAAAAGGTAGAACACTTTTACCAAATACTTTTTTCGTAAAAAGTAGTAGTACTCGTATGTCGCAAAACGCCAGCAATATTGGAGATGTGGCTGATACGCTACCGACATCTTTGAAGACAGAGAACCGTCGGATCTTCTGACTAAATCCAATCGAAACATATCACCGCCGAGTAAATATTTGACGAGACTACAGAAGGGTCCCGGGATCCCACCACCGCTCATGTCTGGGTCCATAAATTTCAGGCAAAACCCTAAAAACTTGTGCGGTAACTTGTTTATAGCGTAGTGTGCGCTTCACTTTACATTCCCACATGTCAGCGCTGACAATGGGATGCGCGGTGAGGTTGCTCACCTCCATTGTGCGTGCGCGCGCGACTAGGGTGGCCTGCCGATTAGGATCTATAGGATTGTTCGGGTTGTTTATGTTTACGTACAAAGTGTAGCGTAGTGTATCGCAACGCATTTTGTGATTTACGAGTATATTATATTAGGAATGATTTAATAGCAAATTATTTTACACGACTGTCAAACGGAGGATTAGACTTAATAGTAGAACCCGAAGACTATCTACCTAAATAAAATAACGCAAGTCTATGAATACCTACTCGAGCTACGATTCTTACTGATTATTGTCACAAACATTCTACTTTCTGGCTCCTAAGACAAAGGTTTTCCTAGCCTCCAAATATCACAGATAGTCTATGAACATGATACAAAAATGTAAAACAAATCGTGGTCAACCTGAATCCTGGTCGTTGCTTGCAGCATACAAAAAAATTCCAATTGGACAGGGTAAAATCAGAGGATTGCATTCTAACACTTTCCATGACTTTAACAGGGTTATGGGGATCCTACTAACCACTATCTAAAACGTGTGACGTCGCATAATTAGACCTGCCGATTGTACTTGATACACGGTGTCAACTCCTGGCATTGATGTTCAGTCGCACGTTGGTAACAATGGTACATCGTGTAGATCCCTCTTATAGGTCTTGGCGAAGCTCTGAGACGCGGGTGGGATTCGTGATGGATGATTGACAAGGTTGTAGCATTGTGTTAGATATTTAATTGGTGCTTCAGATATACTGCTATACTGAATTATGATTAAGATTATCAATGATGCTAACATGAATAAGTATAATAAATCCAAAACAGTAATATACTCTTTTGGATTTATGGCTTTATTCAGCAGATTTATACAATCAGCCTTCTAGGCAGGTGAAGTTGCATTCAAACAGAGACAGGGCGTAGGAAGTCGAGTAAATGAATCAGAGAAACGGTACTTGAAGGTAATCTCTACAATTAAATTACATCATTTACAACAGTTTAACTAGGAGGTGTTGCATAAGATTTATAATCCCTGAGAATAATTTCTTTATTTGTGTTGAGTTGTATGCTCGTTTCAATTACTATCTTGTAGATAGATAGGAATTTTAACAAAACTATGTTTAGGTGTAGGTACTTACTCGTATCTTTCCTTCGCTAAAATATAGCTACTATACTATATTTTAGTATATTGGAAGGAATCAATTATTTACCTGCTTCTATTCAGATACAGATAAGCATCAGAATATTATAGAAACAAGTAGAATCTTGAAGAAGTAAGTATCTTGATGTAATTTACTGAATTTTGATAAGAACTTAAATAGTGTTTTACTCGAGCTTCTCTTTAACAGAATGGGTCATTTTGCACACGAGTTTGGGGATTTAAATCTCTCCGTAAATCCTCAACATTATTATAGGCACCGAAACCTCCTATAAACAAGAAATATTATGTTCTTGAAAAAAAAAACTTAAACCATACAAAATATCTTTCATTCTTCATCAATGGACCAGGGCCAGGGCTGCCAAGTGGTAAATACGTCACGCGTGGTGACGACGAGAGTGAATACGTGACCACTCTACGGAAAATAGCTCACTAAATGTGTTCAGTTCAGCTTGATGAACAGATATAACAGAGTGTTATTTACACGCATTGGTAAACTAACTTTGATCTATATCTGGAGGGTATTTAGCTAAAACTTCTGCTAATTGTCCATAAAATAAATCATATTTAAACAGCTTTTTTGAAAGCGTTGGGCAAAATCTCATCCATCGATAGATAGGGGATAGATAGATCCAAATTACGTACATCCAAGCGCGAAATTAATTTGACATGGTTGACAAATCAATACCGCACTGAAACCCTCGAATAAAGAAAAATATTCCCTTGGACAAACCGATAGAGTAATTTGAATTGAGTATTCTCAAAGTTTTGAAAGCCTTGCTAGTAAACCAATAAAGGCAGTAAACATATAAACGGATACCTATGAGTAGATGAAACCATTTAAACTGTATACTTACTTATTATTACCTATGTTCACGAATAAATGATTGATTGATTGACCATTTTGTTATTATCTCCCTGAACGGCTTAAATAACACTACCCTTTCATCCATATTTTCATTCTTTATGCGACAGATTTAAAAATATTACTTACTTATTCAAAGCTTTCGGGACTCGAGAGCTATCTTAATACCATCTGCGTTTGATGCAACATTGTATTCGAAGATTTAGAGCAATATTGCTATGTAAATCGGTCCATTCGCAAAGGATAATGACGCTTAAATGCGATTTAGCAAATACAAACATGAGCCGTGCTCCGTTTGCGCAAATATTACCTTGAAACGGTAAACGATAAAACGGTTTTATTTACATATGAGTTTAGTGTTTTGTGTCTAATCAAATTAGGAATTGGAACACTTATAAGGCTGAAATGGTGTTTGTGTCTTAGCTTAATTTGTTGTTCGGTACATCCTTAACTAAAAGCTAAAACAAAACTTCATTAATTCTGCTGTTGTCCTACAAGTTTCGTCCCACCTTCAAAAATTCTTGGTTCATCCCACATTTTGTTCTTTGTTCGTACCAATTACTGTTTATTATGTTCAGTTATTTTATCCCCGTTTCGTCCCATTTAGTATTCTTATATTCTCAAAACAGTATATCCACCCAACAAACTAGATTTAGGGAGGTCTTTATAATATTAAGGTCATATTATGGTAGAGTATGAAGCTAATTGAATTACAATACATACTTACTTATAATAATTCTAAGAACAGGTTAACTAACCCCGCACATTATTCTAAATAATACGCCTTTGTTGCTCATAGCGGAAAAACCATTTTCACACACATAAATCCGTCGAGTATTTTCTCTCCGTCTTCAAAGGTAAGTATTCATTTTACGGCTCAAAATAAGCAGAGCCATAAAATTAAATAATAAAACGCAACTTCCAAACGATGAGGACTCATAGAAATAGTAATTAGGAATACGAGTAGTTTCTTTAAAGAAGTGGAATGAAAGCTGTTTATTAGATAATTCCTTATTGAAAGGAAGGAAAAGGAAGTTCAATAATAAAATTTTAAAACAGTTTAGGGAAATAACATATCTTATAGTAAAATCTTTACAACTGAGAAAACTCTAAAATAATAAAACGGTAAGTATAAGTACAGAGCGTTGGTGGCGTCGTGGCTAGGACGTCGGACTCCCATGCAGGAGGAGTTCGAAACCAGACAATACCATGTACCAATGAGTTTTTCGGTTTTTTCGAAAGACTAACGTACATTTACCGACTGCTCTGACGGTGAAAGAAAACATCACGAGGAAACCTGCACACTGAGATAACCAGTGTGTGAAATAGGAAAGGCAATGGTAAACCATCCCATTAAATCTGCCACGAGAGTCGTTCTATGTGATTAATTCTTTAGATTGATCACGACCCTCAGCAATGGGGAACACGACTTAGAAGAAGAAGATGTAAGGACATACAATAAATGAAATTGAAGGTTCAAGGTTTATGTTGTTTTTTTTTCTTCAAATCGGTTTAAGTTAAACGAAGTACTTCTACGGTTCTATGTACAGGTTACGTGTACGTGACATAATGATTATACAGGTTCTATGTATAATCATTATGTCACGAATAAAACATTGAACAAATACTACATATTCTTTACAAAATATCTTTTCATAATTAAAAATGTATTATAATGTACTTACTTGCGATAAAAACATTTAGATTTTTTATTATATTTTGATTAAAATTATTTGTTTTGTATTAAAATTGTCGTAATATAAATATTAACTTAACAGGGTTTTTTTTACACTAAGGAATTTCACTTGTCACGTCTCACCTCGTTCATGTGCTACATATTTTTATTGTTCTCTCAGTTGCATTGAATTTCACTACAACTGTCTGACAGCGATATTCAATTACAAAGCTTTAATGACTGTCTGAGACACAAAATAGAAGTCTAATTTAGTATGTGTTGTGTTTGAATGGCAGAATGAATATTAATTCTGCACAACGTCGTCATTGACTTCGGACTTTCATTTTCGATTCATTTGCTTTGTATTAAATGTGTATAAAAACCTTTTTTGCAACACGTGATATAAATACTTAAAAAAGAAAACAGTATTATAGATCTCCTGCATAGTGACTCCGTATCAGTAATCTAATAAGTTTTGCTCGACAACAACGTTAAAAAATTGGCGAAGACATCTTTCAATTACCCAACGATAATCGTAACGCTCGTTCAACTACTCTATTCTACTACTTCTTTAGTCAAGATTAAATTAGCACAAGACCTTTACACTATATTATATATATTTTTTTAATTTTCAAATCCCTTCTGTGACTGAGGTAAAGGCCAATGATGATGAGATGACAAACTCTACCTGCGAGACTCTCTAAATGTACCTAAGAGAGTATATTTTTATCCCTGAAAACCTTAAAAACTTATATCTAATCGTATATCCTCAGCTCGCAATCCATTTATAACTGAGTCTGATGTAATAGTGATTAACTCTAGGGAGGGCAAGGCTCACGGCAGCGGCTGCGGGCGCGACAATTCGCCGCTTCCTCATTGCGGTGGCCGGCGCGGCGGGCGGTTATTGCGCTGCGCGTGCGCCGGCCGCCGCCGGCCGGCTAGTTGTCAAGTTCAGCTATCAGGGTTGCCGTGTTGTAATCGATAATTTTTATATAACACCCTGACTAGGTATATTAAAACCCTTGCCATCTTGTTGAGTTAAATTGATTTTTTTTCATAGAGAACTCCATAACACAGACTATAAAAGAACCAATGGCGCCCTCTTGACAAGGTTTTTTTATTGTCCACATTTTTATTATACTCCTGGTCAGGGTGAAGTTTAAAACTAAAAGAGATCTCTACTCTGATGTTAGGATAAATTATTTATTTATATAATATATACATAATTCTTCGCAGGAAGCAACACTTCTCTAAAAAGGGGATATTATTAATCTGGAGACTGACGAGACGAGTTCATTGGGTAAAGTTATCAACATTTGGACTAGCTCTGAGGGACCAATAGTTTGGTTCAATTATATAAGTATAGCAAGTATACTTAATACTTGAACCATCCCGTGTATAGATTTTCCGTAATTAAAGTAAATATAAATAATATTCTAATTCAAGTAAGAACAAAATCAATATCTTATCTATTTCTGCTGTAAAGCAGAAATGCTTGCATTTCTGTGTTTCGGTTTGAAGGGTAAGAGAGCAATCCATCTTAGTCCTGAAGGTTAGCAGCGCATCAAAATCCTCTAATATTAATACAGTGAGGTGATATGTCTATGTGCGATGGTGATCCTTAACATCAGGTGGCCCGTTTGCTCGTCTGCTGTCTTATTTAATAAAAATAAAAAAGGTATAGATAGGTATAGTATAGTATTACATGTATAAATGAAAGGTATCATAAAGTCCCGTTTCCAATAAAAGCTGCAGTCATGTTTTCCAATATAATAACTTCTTACAAATCAAATAGGTACCGTAATAATCATAGTCAGATTGACGTCGAAGCCTCAATTTCGTACGTGTTACCGGACAGAGAGCTTTTACCAATTAAATGTTTGTTTACAGTTACTTTACAGTTGATTAAGGGTCAACAACTCTTAACGGTGACTCTAAGACGTAGATTACCCATGGACATACATAATTACTCGAAAAAATATCATAAATATTTCGTTTCTTATTTACAGAGATTAATAATAATGACTCTGTCGCGGTCATTCAACAAACGATCTGTGCAATCTGTGCTTGATTAATTATAAAGTTTATTGAGAAAATTTAAAGATTTAATAAATGTATTAACATAAGATAATAGTTTTAGGGTCAGCTGTTACGAAATAACCATTGTTTTGTTTTTAATCGACCAATAAATTTTCCATTAATGGTAGGGAAACTATTAACATCCAAAACAATATGCTTTCATTCACACGATGGAGTTAAATAACGTGTATTACGTACTGAGGATTTATCTTTTTTATTATTTCGTCAACCATTGTTGTCCCACTACTGAATAAATGCTTCCCAATCCCCAATACTCTTCAATACTTCAAATGATCCGGCCCTCATCCAGGTTTAAACAATGAGAGTCCACGTTGAAGTTTTTAATTCGTGTTAATAAATTCATATTATACAAAATAAGACGCAATTTTTAATCATCACGATTTAAGTAAAAAAAAGGAGAAGAAAATAAATGTGTGTTTAATATTATAATGATATGAACAAAATTAAAGGCTTCAAACTAAATTGGCAACTAATTTAGCCAGTTATAATTCAAACATTCAAAATACTTTTGGTATCTTAGCTATTAATTAATAGCAAGCAAGCAAGCAATTTTGATAATGTCCGTATAATTAAGAACTGATACTACAAAAACCTCCGAATCATTTTCTAATAGCACAGCTAATAGTATCTATTAGATACATCAACTTATATAAATGACCGATAAACCGCAACAGTTCATAAATAACCTCAATCTCGAAGTATAACAAGTTCAATTATTATGAAATTTTCATATATGATTAGTTCAAACACCGCTTGCCCAAATTAAACATTATGCAACGAACTTTCACCAACTGCGCCTGCGCTGTTCTAACGTTTACTCACATTTCAATTAGCATCAGAAACGTTTGTATTGCAAGGAAAATTACAGGCATTCGCTTCTTTTTGCAAAACTCGGTCACATGTTACATAATGATGAGATGTATGTATGCGTAGACTGGTCTGAGACTAAAGTATGTGTTTCAGGCCAAGAAAAACGTCTAGAATAAATTAAGTTACAAAACTGCAGAATAATGGATTTTTGTATGTTAAGTTTTATTTTTATTTCAACTAGTATCAAATTACTTATTTAACCATAAGTAAAAATACAATACTTTAAAAATACACTGATCTACACACATAACAATACTTAATATTTTAATTTCATAATATTCAGCTGAGATATTTTTCGATTAAAGTTTTCTCGTTACTACTTGATATCAAATAAATAATCACAGAAATTCATTATTATCGCCACAAATGTTGTAATAAACTGGCATTGACTCTGATTTTAATTACAGACAAAATATATTATTAAGGCAAATAATAAAAAAGCTATTCACCGGTTCAGAGCTTTCAATCCTAATGACCACGTATCTGAGAATCGTTTCAATCTATAATCGCTCTCTGAATCACAATCGCACGCAATTTCTTTTTAAATTTTTTATTCATCTTTTTAACTTTTTTGTTCATCGTTTTAACTTTTTTATTTACATTTTGCGGTTACCTCCCGCATTGCAGTCGTTATAAGCATTGTAATAATTTGAATTGAGTTTTACTTGTCATTAATTTGACACAAACTTGTAGTATCTACGTAGGTAACAGGTAACTTCAGTAAATCAGTTTACATAGTAACTATAAAAATACAACATCCGCTTCTTAATACAGAGTTAAATGTGTGTGATTTAACTTTTCGTAATTAAGCTTGTTCATATATTAATTCATGCTTTTCATAAGAAGAACTTTAGTTCTTCTTAGGTACTTACTAGGAACAAAATCGAGGCAAATAGGGGCCATCCTATGCTAGTGACCACAGCGGGGCCATTCACCAGAGCTTCTAGGGTTAATCAGCCGTAAACCACTTCACGGTACCTTGGCTCCAACTTAATATTTTCGCCGACAAGAGCCATTGCTCTTGTCGGCGAAAATATTAAGTTGTATATATTGCTTTCCGCTTCGTATTTTATCTGTTTATTTTTATGTTATACAAATACTTACTATTGATTCGAAAAAGTTAGGAAAAAATGCAATTGCCATTTGAAAGTTGTAAGATTTTCTAATCGAAACATAATTTGAAAAAAGGGGCCTCGGCAATCTCACCGGTATGGTTATAACTGATTTGTCAAAGTGTTCAGAAAAAAAGCACAGATGATATCATTATATCATCTGTGCTTTTTTTCTGAACACTTTGACAAATCAGTTATAACCATACCGGTGAGATTGCCGAGGCCCCTTTTTTCAAATTATGTTTCGATTAGAAAATCTTACAACTTTCAAATGGCAATTGCATTTTTTCCTAACTTTTTCGAATCAATAGTAAGTATTTGTATAACATAAAAATAAACAGATAAAATACGAAGCGGAAAGCAATATATACTTACCTAACATCTAAATTCTTGTTTTTACATATAAATCTATTTTAAAAACATTCGTTATTAATTTCTCCTATTAATATTTCCACTCATATATCAAATCATGATGTAAAACTACTATAAGTGTGGGTGAATCTACTATAAAGATTATAATGTTAAAATAATCGTTATCTGAGTTGTGTAACATGATGGATGATGCCCGTGGCAAATGGACATGGCCGATTGAACAATAATATCTTACTCTACACCTATGACACCCACTGAGATATCAATCTACACGAATTACTTTCACATACGCCTACACAATGGATGTTGAACAACTCATATGAACACTATGTATCCAGTGTTTTTAAACTAAAATCTGTTTATAAATAGGGTATTAGAACGGGTAGTTTGGTGCTATATTTTGGTAATTAAGTTATTAAATAACAGTTCCTATGAAATTTGGCAGTAGTACAACATACATTATCTTCACGCTATGTTCCTTCCGGTATATGAATCTCTCTCTTAGTCCAAAACCGGCCTAAGGCACCATCGTGAAGAACTTAGCAATAAAAATATTTTAGTAACATCACAACTTTTCACAATACAAGAGATAGTTGTAAACATTTTAAACTCTACATCTATAGATAAGTCGCGTCTCTACAAAGCCATTCTCGCTTGCACATTCCCTTCGTAACGAGCGACAGCATTATGAATATCGATAATGCGTTATCCCTGCGCTGGCGAGGGTAGTCGCAAGTCGGCAGGGCCCATCAATAAGCGAAGCCTCGGGGCATCTCTAGCCGATGGAGTCCGATAGAAAGATTACTCTGAATCCGAAGTCAAAAGGGTGGATCCAATTAAAATATCACAGAAAGAATCCAGGTATGTAAAATAAAATAAAATAAAAAAAAAGTATTACGTATCCCCTTTATTATTTATTGCTACAGTTTTAATTATTTCACTCGGTAAAATATTTTCAAATGTAGATAAGTTACGAGTATGTACGAGTAGCACAATAATTCCCAAGAGGCAAATTTAAGTATACTACGAGTAAAAAATATCCTAAAGTCTAAATTAATGTATTATTATTAAAACGATAGTTGAAAACCAAAGCAAGCTATCGGGTCATTTCAATTCCCATCCACAGCCATAAAAAAATAAAACAAACAGCTCGCCTATCCACTCGTCCGATTTCTAGAAATACTTTGCACTTTGTATAATAGAATGTTGTGACCGAAACCAAAGCCGCATTGAACACTAGGGTCCATCAATAAGTATAGCCCAGAGGGCACCCCTAGCCGATACATCAGGCCGATACCATCTAGTCTGGTGTCGCCTGCAACGAAACTGAGCAATTACGCGGTAATATACGCACGCAACGCGATCTTGCTAACTATAACTTAGATACAAACATGTGAAGAAACTGGGTACATACTATAACTTAGATACAAACATGTGAAGAAACTGGGTACATACTTCTTTGAAGTCGGTTTTTAGTGCTATTTCTATAAAGTTCGTTATATCTCCCGAAAATCTACTACTAAGAGAGTTTCAAAGGTGACGAACGAGAAAATTGTGTAAAAGATAAATAAGATCTCATTTTCGGGATACATTTCAAATAGTGCCATGTCGTTGATAAATATTAGGGTTATAATAGTACAATAATATACACAATACAATAATAATCAATCGCTTCATACTCGCTCTTCGGTTAGCGGTTCTAAACATAATAATTTTGCTTAATGAATTTTTACTTTTTAAGCGATCATGTCATTCATTTGACGCAGGCAGGAAGTGCCGCAATAACTCAATGGTTAGAGCAACGGATTGGCAGGTTCAAATCCTGTTTGCGGAAAAAAATAATTCAATCAATTTCTGTTTTATATTAGTAATTTTGTTTGATTGTAATGTTTGTCATAGCAAAAGATGACGAGGACATATTGTGATACCCATCAGTTTCTTGATAGTCAAAGTGTTTTCTTTTTACATAATTAAATTCTTATAAGGAGAACTTATAATAAATTCAGAAAATAGGAGAAAAATATGCGACTTTTCAGTTGATCGACTTTTATTAGACGGATGTCAATTTTCAATTTAGAACACCTCTAAACGCAAATAGCAAAAAATAATTAATTAAAAACGAAATTATTAAAATACAGAGTTGAAAAATAAATTATACAAAATTAAATTAACTCCATTATTGTTATGTTTCATTATTAAATTAAACGTCCTGTCACGGTCGCCACTTGAAATAAATTCACAAATTAGGAGAAAAATATGCGACTTACAGTTGATCGGCTTTTATTATATCTTTTAGGATATCAATATTCAATTTAAAACAGAACTAATACTATCTACTTATATAAAAAATATTATGTAAAAAGAAAAAACTTTTACAAAAAAATAACTTAGATTTAAATATCTCTCATTCAAATCGTGAGGCCATTCCTCAGGTGATTGTGCCTGCAAATTGTGTTTCTTTATTAGTCACGTACTTACGAAACGATTGTGTTTTGTATTGATCACGGATCGATTGATTTTTTTAGTTTTCATACCTTAACAGCCTATACAAGACTATATAAGAGGGGTGCCGACCGGTGGCAAGCGAGGAATTCTTTCAGAGCACCGCCTCTGTCTGTTTTGCATCTAAGAGTGATACTACTGTCAAATAAATACACTTATGTGATAAAGTTATCACACAAACTATACTAAATATACAATTACATAGGTATCTTCACGCTATGTCTCTTGCGGGGTAGGCAAGTACTGTAAAATTATATAACAATAATGACAATACCTATAACTGATCAGAACTTAACGCCTTAGGTGGCAACTCAGGTACCTAATAAGGTAAGGTTACTTAGGCATCCTTTCAGCGCACCGCCTCTGTCTGTTTTGCGGCTAAGAGTGATACTACTGTCAAATAAATACACTTATGTGATAAAGTTATCACACAAACTATACTAAGTATACAATTACATAGATGCCTTCACGCTATGTCTCTTGCGGGGTAGGCAAGTACTGTAAAATTATATAACAATAATGACAATACCTATAACTGATCAGAACTTAACGCCTTAGGTGGCAACTCAGGTACCTAATAAGGTAAGGTTACTTAGGCATCCTTTCAGCGCACCGCCTCTGTCTGTTTTGCGGCTAAGAGTGATACTACTGTCAAATAAATACACTTATGTGATAAAGTTATCACACAAACTATACTAAGTATACAATTACATAGGTACCTTCACGCTATGTCTCTTGCGGGGTAGGCAAGTACTGTAAAATTATATAACAATAAAGACAATACCTATAACTGATCAGAACTTAACGCCGTAGCTGGCAACTCAGGTACCTAATAAGGTTAAGTTACTTAGGCATTCTTTTAGCGCACCGCCTCTGTCTGTTTTGCGGCTAAGAGTGATACTACTGTCAAATAAATACACTTATGTGATAAAGTTATTACACAAACTATACTAAGTATACAATTACATAGGTACCTTCACGCTATGTCTCTTGCGGGGTAGGCAAGTACTGTAAAATTATATAACAATAAAGACAATACCTATAACTGATCAGAACTTAACGCCGTAGCTGGCAACTCAGGTACCTAATAAGGTTAAGTTACTTAGGCATTCTTTTAGCGCACCGCCTCTGTCTGTTTTGCGGCTAAGAGTGATACTACTGTCAAATAAATACACTTATGTGATAAAGTTATTACACAAACTATACTAAGTATACAATTACATAGGTACCTTCACGCTATGTCTCTTGCGGGGTAGGCAAGTACTGTAAAATTATATAACAATAAAGACAATACCTATAACTGATCAGAACTTAACGCCTTAGGTGGCAACTCAGGTACCTAATAAGGTAAAGTTACTTAGGCATCCTTTCAGCCCACCGCCTCTGTCTGTTTTGCGGCTAAGAGTGATAGTACTGTCAAATAAATACACTTATGTGATAAAGTTATTACACAAACTATACTTAGTATACAATATATGATGTTGATATCCCATCTGCTCGTACGAAGCGATTTGCTTCTTCGTTCATTATGCGAACGGCTAAGGAAGTGAACAGCCTGCCGGCGTCTGTATTTCCCGAAACCTACAACCTTGGGATCTTCAAGGCCAGAGTGAATAGGCATTTACTGGACCCGCATGCTCCATCGTCGGCCTCATCGTCGCTTACCATCAGGCGAGATCGAAGTCAAATGCGGGTTTAGTAGTACATAAAAAAATTTAAAAAAAATACATAGGTACCTTCACGCTATGTCTCTTGCAGGGTAGACAATTATATAACAATAAAGACAACATAACTGATCAGAACTTAACGCCGTAGCTGGTAACTCAGGTACCTAATAAGGTTAAGTTACTTAATCTACCTATAATCTATAAATCAATCATTTACAAACGGAAAAGATCATTTATAACATAAATCTGATTGTTATCAACTCGTTCAAATGTTTACATAATCATAATTAGTTATGCGTGCCTTTCTCTGGTTGTTGACCGCCGTCCAAGGCCATTGACAACCAATTAAACTTTAGAATAACTTAAAGTTTTACGTTTACGTAAGAGGTTTTATTGAAAGCTAATTATTTTTAACTGCACAATAAATTCTCTCTGAATATTACAGCGGCTCTCTTAAAACCGGTACTTGTTAAGGTTATGTTCTTATGTAGATATTTATTTTGTTACAAAACAGGTTTTAAAAGATGCTTTATGTATTTAATAGCTTTTTTCTTAAAAACATTGATATGAACAATTAGGTTTTCGTTAGAAGTTGAAACGTTATGTAATTGTTACTACTTATTCGATATTAACAACTTTTTTATTAGTTGAATAATAACAATTATTTTTTATCGATCTCATGTATTGAATGACTTTCTAATATAAATAGTAATTTGTTCACGATAGAGCTTGAAACATTTTATGGTTGGTAGAGTCAATAGTCGATCAGCTCTATCGATCCACGATCGACAATTTACGCTTGGTAGAGCTTTTGTAGAGTTCCGTTACGAACTGAAAACTCTGTACTGGCGAACCGCAGAAAGTGGTTCTCAATTACTATCACAATTCAAAACTATTCATTATTCTGTACTACTGTTATAAATATTAGTTACAGAGTGTTCTAACCTACTACATACTATGTTACATTTTTTTTATATAAAAGTAATACAAATTATAACGTTTTTGTTACAATTGTTTACTAAGTAATTTACCAAAATATTTGTTTCCTTTAAACATTGGACTCAATAATCCATTAATCCATACTCATAAACTAAAGTAAAAAAGAATGAGAAAGAAGTTCACATCACTCTCATCCAGTGTTTGTAGAGGCTCGCACCGTCATTTCTTTCCGCATTTAGTAGATAGAAGAATGGTTTTACCCGAGAGAGCTCTTTGAATAGAGAAAAAGACTCTTCCGTAGTTCCTGAAGCACCACAATAGACCAAGGAAGTTTTATCAAAATTATTAACTAAATCTAAAATTTAAGGAAAAAAGTTCATTTAAATCGCAAAACTGAAATCAATACTTTTACAAAGATAGGTGCTTGCTTAATCTAAAAATGTAACACGGATTATTCTTCTAGTAATAAAAAATAAACTGTAGCCAAATAGCTTTGTAGTTAACGTTTCAGTGTTTAGAAAACTGATAATTCAAAATAGATTTCAGGCATTGCATATCACTAAAATAATCTAAACATACTAAATAATTAGACCATCTAATTTTCATATGTATTCGTAAGTTTAAAACTGACGGGACCACACTCTAGTTCGAGAGTTGGTACAGTAGACTACAGGTCAAGCTACCCAAAACGTTAAAATTTGTGAGCCTAAAAGATACAACAATACGCGGAAATAAAGTAGTACTATAGCTAGTCAACTGTAGCTCAACATCAGCGTTCTTGCTGGTAGTTCTTACATAACGACCGTTACGCCGCATTACAGGTCATTATCACATCCGAAATTCAAGTTTAATTGCATTTTTTACACAAACTTATTGAATCATGTTCCCAATTACACTGAACAATACATTGGATCGAAACACGTGTTATAGTTTTTGTTAATAGCGAAGTGTATTTTTTGCTTCTTGTTTAATTACAGAAGAGATACATCAATGAGGTGTATTAATCTATCCTAAGTGGTAGGTAGGAGTGTGATCTAGTATAGTAATACAATCGAATGGTAGCAATATTATAGAACATTTAAGATATAAATAGATCAAAGAAATTAAGTAAATTACTTATACATATAACTGCAGCAAAAACGACAATAAAAAAAATTTCCAATTCACTACAAGTAGCTACTTTAGTTACTCAATTTTGCTAATTAAAATGCTCTAAATTTTTAAATTGACTTTTGAATGTCTTTAATTTGCTATTCATCATTGTGGGTTCTAATTTATATTTTAATGTTTTTAGTCCATAACATTTTAAAGGCATTACGTCCCACGATGCACCTTGCATCTCCTTTAAATCGAAAATAATTATTATTACAATTTGAAATTGTAATTTCCTATTTGTGTATCTTGTGTGCAATAAAGTGTCTATCTATCTATCCACATTATTGAGCTAAAATGTTTGTGTTTATGTTTAATCATTGAGTACACATCATAAAGGTGTTTGACTAACTTTTCTACAAACAGAAAGTGGTGAAATCTTCACCGCGAGTATCTGTATCTTCCGCAATATGTAAGTATTAGTAAGATATGAACATAGTATTTTGGTTTCGTATACAAATACATACTTTAAGGCTTAATATTATTATGAATAGTGATGTGATGATTCATTATTACATAATGCTTGAAAATAGCTATCATGACATTTGAATTTAATCGTTAATTTTTTTTGGAAATGTCATGCATGACAGAACAGATATAGATGTTGTAGATCATAACAAAATACAACAGTCGACGTAAAATGAAACGTCTTACGTCTTACGTCTTACGACTTTATTAACAAATTAAATTTAGCTCAATTTATTATGATAATTATAAAAAATTAGGACATTCCAGATGTTTTTTTAGAAACTCAAGGTATCCCTCCAACGCTGACCAGAAGACATTGACATTTTAGATTATTTAACGACGAAACGAGCGACGTTATTCAAGCTTAGCATTTAAATAAATACTAAACAATTAAGATAATCATAATATTTAACATCCAGAACGAAATTAACAAAATAACCTCTCCGCGTCATTTATTTTTTAAACAGCAACTATCGTCAACCACAGTGGCTTCAAAATAATAACAAAAAAAAACAAAATCTTTTCAGCTACCAGAAAAATTGAGCTTTCTGTTCATATTGAATGACACTGGCGGAGGGGTCATTTAATGATGGTGAATGCAGCATCCCCCCGATCCCCTCTGCTCCCGGCCGGTCAGACGAGCTCCGAGATGCAAGAATGCAGGCGCAGGCGCAAGTGGTTCGCTTTCGAAACAACGTCCACCACTTGCAAGGGTTTAGTTGTATACAGGGAGTGACAAAATATTTGGATGACAAAACACGATCGTCATGCAAATGTCAATGCAATGTGGAATGTTGAATGCGATATTAGTCCTATGAAATATTTCTTCTGTTTTGGAAAAAAAAATTAATGTTTTACACTTTAACTTAACATGTTCTCCACTAACCACTCCAACTAGACTGAAATGCCTGTGCTAGGAGTGCTCTACCACAATGATCGGAAGGCGGATTCGATCCGGCGACGTTCGTGCCACAGTTTCGTACCCTAGCCTTTGAGCCAGTGTCTCAGCCTGGCTCACATAATACCTAATACATAAATTGGAGCATAATGAAAAATCCGTAGCATATTGAATAAAGAAGGGATACTAAAATACTGTAGCATTATATAACGTCGAGCGTACCAGAATCATCTCTGTATTAAAAAATCCATGCAAACCTTCAATCAAAAGATTTTCAAGTGCATGTGACTGACTAAGAAATAGTGGGGTAGCTTAGTTACAGCTTGCTGCATTCAATATGTAATTAAATTCCAACATTTGCATTCTAACTAGTCAATTTTAAATCGATTGCAAGGCAATGAACAACCTGCCTAACTTGTATCTATTAAAATCGACTCAGATAAGCTACTTTCATGAATACATTTTGATAGATAATCGGTCTTAATACAAATAGAGGATTTCATGTAAATACAGCGTTACTCAAATATCGATAAAACAAACATTGTCATGAGTTCATGACAGTCAGTTAGTCAGTTTATTGGTTTGTTTGTATAAAAACTTCTGCATTACTAATTCAGAAGATGCTTTACTTTATCTAAGTTAAAATATTACTTACAGATAAGGTATTTTAACATATGATTTATCTTTAATTGAGTAAAAAGTAAGAGAAGACTTTTAAAGCCAATAAAGATTTTAAACAGTAGGTAGAGTTTCCTAGTTAGCAATTTGAACGGTTTCCTAGAACTGGGATGATAATTGAGAATGTAGAGTCGTTATTTGCCCAGCATCCGGTCATCTCTACCTGCGTCGATCTCAGCAAATTATATTTATTAGGCTCTACCTTCCACGCTAACAATCTAAAATACGTATTTAAATGTTCAAATTACCTAATTGAAACAAATTACAACTCTACATCTGATATTTTAAGATCTACGATTGTTCTCTCGAGACGAGCATTTCCCGTTACCATGGGAACTAATGTAAAGATTATAAAAACTACTCAACTAAACAGCTCTCACATTTTTAACTACAGTTTAAACAAACTTATTTTAATCAGGTCTAAGGGACGGATTATTATATATAGTTTATTATCAATATTGCACTTACCGAATCTCTAAACGCACAAAGTTTTCAAAATTACTAAAAGTCACACAAATTATCCAAAAGAAATCACAAAGGCACTGTTCACAGACAAGCTAACGTCACTAATAAAATGTCAAAAACAACTGATTGACTGAAACAATTGAAAGTCAAAAGTTTATAAAATTCGAACGGGTTGCACCTAGAAAAGAGTTCAACACGCGCTCTCACTTCGAAGGCTCGATGTGTACTGAACCCGACGTCGCGAGGCAGAGTACTATCTCCTCCAATAAACTTAGGGTTCCTGATAACACAGTCTGAACACTCGTCTTGATCCTTTGGCTTTTTTGAACGATTGAGAAGTATCAAGAATGAAAAAGTCGATGAAATGGATATGACAACATCTAGAGCTTTCGATCCATTATGATGTTTATAAATAAGTAAGCTTACTACTATTAAGCTAAGTATTGTTACAAATTGTATTTTAATGAGTTTGCAAAGTAAATAAAAAGAAGCTAAAAAGTACTTATATGGCAAGACCCAAAAATCTGAACCAGTAAGAATATTCTAAGAGAAAAATGACTAAAAATTCCTAAATACTCGTATTTTATTATTGGTACTTTCAATACCACGCACACGCAAACATTAAAATTCCAATCATTATTTTTACCATGAGATGCATCTTTTTCTGCAGTGGGTGCGATATTTTTACATTTTTAATTTATGTGGCGGCTAGAGCGCTGCGCATGCGGTCGATTGATACAATCATGGTGAAAAGTAAATGGTTCTTAATAAAGGATGCACCGCAACGGCACTAAGGTAACCTTTTTATCTGGAGCTTCAAGCTCGGCGGTGAGTTAAATAAAGTGGTTTCTAAATATAAACGTCGTATCTCGACACGCCATTGGCAGGTGCTGGCTGTGCGTCGCCTTTTTGCAAGCATCTCTATTTTTTACCTTTCGTTTTGTACTTTTTTTTCGGCGACAATTTTATAATTAAAGCTGGCGAGTTTACCGAGAAACTGCGGTCTCTCATATTAGAGCTTATCTCTTAGTAGGTTTAAAAATAACATTTATGTAAGTTTTATTTTGTTTATCAAAGAAACCAGAGAGACGTGTATAATTTCAGCGCATAATTTTCAATGACTATTCGTAGTCACATTATAGAGCATTATACATAGTTTTTAACGATGACAAATAGTTAGAATTAAGACAACTAACAAATTATCCCAATTACATTTCTTGACAATTTATTGATTTAATGGGATTCCCAGATTTAACAAGATTTAAGGTTACATACAATAAATAAAAGAAGTGTTTCAAAATCCCTTTCGAATAATTCAGATCCTGAATTTTAAAGTTTTTGAAGGCTCTTATTTATTAAATTACCTAAAAAAGCTTTGTCTCCTGAATGTCACATAACTGACGTGCTTTTAGTTTTTATCTAATCTAGTTAATGTGTCACCGACCTCCTAAATATTTAAAAAACGGAACCGTTGATGCTGGAAACTGATAAAAATTCTTATAAAAAATCTTAACAATTATGTGATATTTCGGAGTAATAGAATGTCACACTGTCGTGTTAAGTAAGTAAAATAAACTCTTGTTTTATCACGCCAGGGATATAACTAAAACCGAAAATATTTGCAGTTAGAAACTTGCCTAGCTTTATTTTTTTGCTGAAATAATAAAATCAAAATCCGATCTGAAGACGATAACGGCTGTAATAGGGTTATCGTAATACCTGTTGCAAAAATACAGAATAAGAATACCTATATCAACTTAAGCTGTTGTACTTATCGTGTAAACATTGAGATTAGTAACAGCTTTTGACTTTCAAACAACAAAAAAAGACAATTGAAACCATTCATTCCGGTTATTGTTCTTGCACAGGTACTTCCGTATTTCCGTACATTCTAAGGATGCGAGGACCGCAGATCCTAATTTAAATATATGGTTCCTCAGATCAGGTCTATCGTTAAAAAAAAACCTAAGCACGATTCTGATCTTGCCTACACTTTTGGACAGGGAACCCTGTATGTATTACATTTTACGTCAGAATAAGCGAGCAACCTTACTCTCGCTATAGACACTTACGGCACAGAGCTCGGCTAATAGTAACTGAGCGAGAGACGCGCGAAAAGTGTTACATTTTGGTATCGCTCACGGTGTTGCTCGCGCCGTTATCGTTCCGCCCGGCCTTAATAGGAAGACAGGGTTCCCTGTCAAAACAGATTTAACAATCTCCACTTTGAGTAAAGATCAAGGTTGTGACATCGCGGTTTTAGAACTTCGCCGCGGAATGCGTCCACCGCACTCTTTGCCTCGTTAAAGAGCTCTTAACAGTACCAGTAGCCACAATTTTGACTATTCATAGTTCACAATGAATGCTCAGTCTACTGAGCGGCAGAAGAAAAGAAAGGCGATATCAATGGAAAGCAGTGGCGTGACAGTTTCCACGACACATCGGGGTCGGCTATTGTAGTGTACGTCATTGTCTACGTTTAATTGTATTGTACTGAGATTAAATTGGTGCAGGGCCGTAAACAGGGCTGTTTAGGGGTAAAAACCCCTCACCCCCGAAATCATCGTTTTGGACTTAGCCTTTATTTCAATTGCTCCACTGAAAGATCTTAACCAAATACACTGAAATGTAAAACCCCCGAAGAGGGCCGTCATTTAAATACGTGATGTGCTTTTTAAAAATTTGGACCTCTCCCTCCCCCCTGGTGAGATTTGGTAAGATGTGGAGGGAACCTCACCGGAGATTTCCCCCATAATTTTTTAATAATTTATGTTTGATATGTTGATGCATTTTGCTTCATGCCACTAAATGTAAAGATTAATGCCGAGTACCACTAAAATTTGTGTTAAAGAAATTCTTCCATCAGATTTTTTTAATGATACTATTTACTTAGGTTATACATATTTTTAAGTTCTAAAATATCTAATAAATGTATTTATTTTCCGAATTACAAAGTTGACGTGAGATTTTCATTTATTTATTTTTTATAATTTTTTTTATTTACTGCTAAACCCACATTTGACCTCGATCTCGCCTGATGGTAAGCGACGATGAGGTCGACGATGGAGCATGCGGGTCCAGTAAATGCCTATTCACTCTGGCCCAAGGTTGTAGGTTTCGGGAAATACAGACGCCGGCAGGCTGTTCCATTCCTTAGCCGTTCGCATAATGAACGAAGAAGCAAATCGCTTCGTACGAGCA
Source organism: Hofmannophila pseudospretella (assembly GCA_947369225.1). NCBI lineage: Eukaryota > Metazoa > Arthropoda > Insecta > Lepidoptera > Oecophoridae > Hofmannophila > Hofmannophila pseudospretella. The sequence goes on from OX376324.1 coordinate 6,736,403, forward strand.
GTAGAATATCAACAACATAAGGATGGAACCCCTCCCCGCGCCTGGTAGTCCGAAGGCGGAATGGAGATGCTGGAATTAGGTCGTGCAATTCCGATGCGCACTCTCCGTAATGTATCCTATAAAATACCGATAGACAGGCAACCTTGCGCCGATGTTCCAGACTTTGCCGTCTAGCTTCCATTGACCCACCCCTCCCCCATTTTGAGCTCACGTAATTAATAGACCGATACTGAATACGGCCCTGAATTGGTGTCAACGTTAACTTTTGACGCACGCGTTAAAAACCGACTGAAGTAAAGGAGATTAAAGTATCTGTTCAAGTAAGCAATTACGGCTATATATTTTTTATGAGAGTTTAATGGTATTATGTATGGCATAAAAACCCATTGAGTTTGAGACGTAGATAATAAAGTTGGAATTACTCTGAAGTGAATGGATTTGACTGATTTTTAATTTGTTTATTATTGTAGGCCGAGACTCTCTTTTTACAGCCAAAAATAAATCATTGCAGAAATTGTTTGTTTACAGATTACACCTACTTTCGTCAAAAGAAATGTTTTCTTTTTAATTAAACTATGATATAGGGTAGGTCATTTATGTGTGGAATAAAGTCTTTATAATAAATCGTACACTTTCACATTTTTCTTAGCACGGAATTTATTTTTTAAAACCAGTCTGCCTTTATATTGTTTAGGTATAGCATAGACTTAGATCGATAACTCCTGGCGGTGTATAAGTGGACTAATGATCGGTATCAAGCGATCTATCGATCGGTATGCAACGATTTATGCTCTAGATTGATCGTAAATAATGTGGCTACTTGACAACTGTGGGTGGAGCGGGTAGCTGCAGTACTTAGAAACTTTAAAAGTTCATAGGTAATTAAGGCCTGAGGGAGTAAAGTTATTTTTGCAAGTTTATTGAAAAACAACGTAGAATATAATAAGCTTACAATACAATACAAAACAGTATTTCGATAGTAGTTCGATTTTTTTTATAAAATTAAATGGTAAAATAATCTGATGGTTGCAAGAAAATGTCAAAACTAGGTATGTTTGTATAACATTGTTTACACTGTTGTATCACCCTGAAAGATTTGAAATTTACTATTCAAATTCGAAAGAAGATGTTACAAACATCAGAATCAAAGAAAACGCCACCGGTGATACTTGAACCCACACCTCCAGCTTATCCGATTACTTAGATTTAAATTTGCTAAAGTTTTTTAGTAAAATTATAATAGATATAAATATTTTATTGTGCAGTAATTTCAAAAGTTACCAAATTTAATGTGTTAATTCGTCTGATTACGCCTCACATCAAGTTGCATCATCTTCAAAACACCTATATAACTACTACTTTAGCTATTATAATATGTAATCTTTTGTTAGAGTCTGTATCTACCTAATATAACTATAACACGCGATATTGGATAACAAGCTTAAAATCCGGAGGAGGTAATTCGATATCGTTAGTAAGAAACTGTTTATACTCGGTTATCTTTCGCCATATCGTAAAATGGGTTCTTGACAGTCAGTTCATAGTCGTAGGTACTAGTAACTTGAAACTCATTGAAATTCTGTTTGACTCAGTGTTATATTCATTGCTGCTAAAGAGCGATTTGGCTAATATGTATTTCTACTTATTCGTCATCTACAGATGATAGAATATTTACGAAAAAAATATCTTTTTATTTATTTATAAATCGAATGTTTACGTAAGTGTAAAATTGATAGGTACATCTCTAAAATTGTATACACGTTACTTCTACCTGTTTCAAATTCGTCTTCTACTTAAAAGTAAACCTTCAGGACTGAACATAATGGTAATACTAGATATTAACGGAAGTCGTTTTATGACACTAGACGTTACGGGCCGGAATTCTTCAATCGACCTTCCTGAAATAGAGTCGTAGTGCGCCTGCTGCAATATAAAACATACCTACTGCTGAAATATCGTCATCATTTCCAACATCCTAATACACAAAGTGAATGGGCACTGCTTAAGCCAAAGCAAGCGTCGCCGCGAGCGGTGCTAGTTTTCTAAATTGCCGATCCACCTCGGAAATGGCCGGCGGTGCGCAGACGCAAGGCAAGCCGCACAAAAGAGCGGGTTTAACGCGTTTGTGCGTTAAACCCGCTCTTTTGTGCGCCTTGCCTATTGTGCATCCTGCAGAATATATTGCTGGCTGCGGATAGGCGTGGTGCCTTCCACGTGCACTGGTGGGAACTCTGAGGCTTTCAAATGTACTAGAGCTTTCGAAGTTAGAAAATAACAATGATCTCGTAGAAGAAACCTAAGCTTTCTGGAGTTAAGTCTTTTGGGCTTTCTTATTCTTTCTTCTTCTTTCTTTCTTTCAACTTTGTTGAATATGTTAAAGATGTCAAGCTTTATACTCCAACGTATGATTTTTACCATTTTACAAAACTATTACCAGTATTCAAAACCATCCTATGTCAAAATTACAAGTTCCTATCAAATTGTGTATCAGTAAGTTGAATTTTACAATTTTAAAGTTACTTTCTTGTCGTCATTTTACTCCATAAAGTAAATAAAGACATTATTTGTAAACCTGATTAAGGACATAATAATTACACAACTTATTAACATCATAATTAGATCCGATCATTTCGTTACCGTTATCTTCTAGGTATCGATTCAATTAATAAATTTCACTGTTTTACGATCATTACCAATTCATTATGTTTTACGACGTTTTCTCTGATAACTTTTTGGCTAAATAGGTACTAGATGATGGGCCTATACAATTACTATTATTTTACATTTACATTTATTACTATACATTTTTAAAGCCCTTAAAATATTACTCTAAAATTTTTTCTTGACTGACGAGCCAATAGTAAAATTTTCACATAACTTTTATTCAGAGATTATGTACATTATGTGTATAACAACCTCAATAATGATACCCTCCAAGTACATTAAAGTCGAAATTCTAAGTATTTTATTGCGTAATGTTATTTCTGAAACCAAAGAAGGCGGAAGAAACATTCAGCAGCAAATCTTGATACTTAATCGTTTGTCAATATGAAACAAATTAATGCTGAATCCAGCTCTAACCCGGTACTACATCTGCACATTGCGTATATTATTAAATAGACCATATCTCGCAATCTGTCGGCTCTGAATGGATAATAACGTAGGGTCCAGTCGGTGCGCCTGTTACGAATAGAACCCCACACCGCACCGCCCCCTGCCGACCAACAAGGAATTGAACCCGGTGCTTAACTCTAATTGCTTACATGTTTTTGCAATCCTCTCGAATTTACGCTTTAATAGCTCCGTTAAAGCTCGCCTGTATAGCTGTAGAGCCGGTATTCAATAAAAACTGCTTATTACTGGTACTGACTCCTCATAGTTATATTTGAACTAATTTCAAGATTATTCCAGGCGTAATTATGTTCTAATTAGTCATTAGAATGCCAAGCATGCTGAACACACTACCTTAGCAAAGATATATTATGATCATATTTAATGAAAGAAATACAATTCTCATCGTTTTAATTATAAATAGTATCACGATTATATTAACAACTGATAGGTACTTACATTCACTTGTAAGTTAGATAGATCCATCATCAGTTATTTGATTGGCCGTCTAAATCGGTCGTCTCACGCGAATCTGCGATTTATTTTTTCTTTGATTTTTTTTTTCAAACAGCGATACGCTTGATGGGAACCGATTTTACACCAAGCTTGTTTAGCATGTTTTTGTTTAAAACGCTGTGTGATCTCGTGTAATTCAATATCATATTGTATTAATATAAGTTAGGTACTTATAGGTATGTAGGCATAACTAAAGAAAACGTTATCTTTGTACCTAAGATCTTAAATTCGGTTCTCATCGAGTATTTTTTGGTAATAAAAAACAATGTTATAGGATTGCAGTGGATTTATATCTCATAGGAACAAGACATTTTTATGGGCTCATCGTTTAATCTGGGAACAAGGTAGTGCATCCGCCAAGTCGAGAAGAAAAAAGAGGCATTACCACCCACAACCAACACGAGACTAGGTCTCTTTTTAGAGAAATGTTTTTAATGGTATATGATTTCAGGAAGAAGAAAAAGAAAAACGTTAATCGGTTAATCGTTAATGATAAGGGACGTAAACGTCGCCTGTTAATTTCTTTTATGACTGTGACCAATTAAAGCTGGCAACTAATTGACAAGAAAATTAATTGCGTTTCACCACGTGTCATCGTTAATTATCAGCTTTATTAATCTACTCGTGTGTTCAGTTATAAGTGTTTAACTTTAGAAAAACTTAAATGGTCATTAGAAAGTTAAATATGTATTGTTTAACGGAAATGGCATATCGTGCACTTAGCTAAATAATAGGTAAAATTGTTTCGAATGTATTGATAATGTTTGTAGAAGTTTGATCGTGTGACAAACTAGAGTACGAATAGTTAGATAAAGGTTGTAATCAAACTCTATTCGCATAAAGAAATACTAAATAAAATAATACCTATTTTACATTTCAAAATTTAGAAGAAATATTTGAATATTTGAACATTAAAATTGGTGTAAACTGTAAAGCGGAATGTCTCTAAGATACCTAATTCTATAGTAAATCTCTACTAAATACCTTTGATTTGTTTTCTAGAATTAGGTACTATGAAAAATGAAATGAAATTATTTATTATTTCATCTTTTGAAATTAATCTTTGTGATTATTAACTTGTAAAATGTACGTAAATAGGATAGGTATTCATATGTTATGTCTCTAACATATTACTATGTTAGAGACATACCGTTTTACAGTTTACACTCATTTCGATGAATACCTATCCTATTTACGTACATTTTACAAGTTAATAATCACAAAGATTAATTTCAAAAGATGAAACCCATAAGTCTAACGAATTTATGGAATACTTACTATCATTATTCGATATTCCACACTTTTTAATGCCGATTTACATTACATAAAGTAATAAATCGTATAAATATTATTAGTCGTCATTAACGCATGATTGATTTCACTTTCATTAGAGCGAAAGTACAATTTTATAATGATTTAATTTGAGATTCATACAAGCAATAAGTATGTACCTACTACCTAAGCAACATAACTGACAAACCTAACTTAACCTAACCATAATAAGTACGTAAAGCAATTTTGAGGTTATACGTATAAGTATTATCTCTACCTATACTCGTATCTTTTCTATCATTACGTATATATATAAATTTCAAATTCTGAATGGTTCAAAAATATTTTATTACACTGAATTTCAAAATGGTACATTGATATTTTTTCAAAGACAGTAATTCTATTCTTTCGTAGTTACAGATTTTATTGCAAAATCCTTTAGGAAAATCTACTTACCAATATCAAAGACACCTAATTAAATTAATTGCAATTATTATATATAAATATAAAAAATGTTATTGTATTCTTTTCAAGTCACTGGTCAATGTAATTTATTATGTCTTTTTTGTTTCCTATACATTGCTGACTATGGCTAAATAAAACAATGCACAGGTTAATAAAGGTACCAATAAGCAAGTGCATGTAGCGATGTAATTAACTTTAACGATTCATTGTGGATCGCCACAGTTTTGATTTATCTGTGGAAAGGCCATAAAGCATTCGCTTTTGTTCATAAGGTCAAGGCGAGTCGATATCTAGGCATCCGAATTGTTTGATCACTACGAGCAAAGCAGACAACCAATTAAATATACTCACATAATATTTTTGTAGTTATTTGTTTACAATATTAAGTTACTTAATTGTATAACAATTTATAATAATTACTACATAATAATTACCCGGATTTTCCTGCATTTTCCTTATGTAATTTGACATTTGTGATATTCTTACAATTTCATTAAAACAACACGTTATAGAAGAAAAAATCACAGATCTCGTGCATTACACGGCCTTCTGAGGATATTGAAAATTAACTTTGATTTTTTTTAAAGAACAAAATGTGTTTCATTTCGTTATTTATTGAAGAATTACAGAGTATTGCTGTTAGTGTGAGTAGTGGTAGATCCTAATGTGAAGGATCGCCTGGGTGGTACCACCCTCTTTTCTATTTCTGCCGTGAAGCAGAGATGCTTACATTTCTGTGTTTCGGTTTGAAGGGAAAGAGAGCCAGCGTAATTTCCGGCACATGAGGTAATCCATCTTAGTCCTCAAGGTTGGCAGCGCATCAAAACCCTCTAATATTTATACAGTGAGGTGAGATGTCCATGGGCGACGGTGACCACTTAACATCAGGTGGCCCGTTTGCTCGTCTGCTCTCCATATTTAATTTTTATTAAACTATAAAATTACAGTATTATAAAATCTTAATCAAAATTATATGACGGCCGGGATGTCTTCTTGGTTGTATCATCGTCATCGTCGCTAGATTCCGGAGCAGTATTATTGAACCATTTAGTATCATGAATGGCAATATTGTTTTTCGGCTGTGTCTTTAAACGTTGCCCCATCGGAATCGTAGCAAAACTTAGGATTCCATCTCCATATCGAGAGACATTCCGATACGTGTGATTTTGAAGCTAGAAATGGAAACAACCGCAAGACCGTGGATGTAAGTAGGCTCCAGTAGTAACTTCTTCCATTTCACATTGGAACATTTCATCGATTCGCCGCCGAATTCAGTCAGTAGAATATTTTTTTAAATATTTATTTTGTTTTATAAATATTAAAAAGATTTCGTAATTTATTAATTCTACATCATTTAATAAGCATCTGATCTCATATAATTTCAGTAGCCACTCCTTTAATAGTGTTTAAGCTTTGCGTAATTCAATATCATCGTTTATTGCAATATTTTATTGTATTCTAAACATTTACAACTTCACAGGAATTTCAATTTAATGCTTAATGCTGTCATCGATGAGATTAGACTATAAACGTTTGTTGCCCGTAGTTAAGTACAGGGCGGCCCAAAATAACGTTGACTAATAATTTTATAGAGATACATGAAATTAAACTATTAGTAATAAAAATACAACTATTTTTTATACATACCGTCAAACGTTTGGTAAAATTATCAACAATTTTCCGCACCTCCTCCAAAGATATGTTGTTCCATTCCTTCCTTAGCGCACCCTTCAGAGATTCCAAATTTCTGTGACGCGTTGCGCAGACCCTCGCTTTTAAGATAGACCTAATACTGTATTCCATCGGATTCAGATCAGGCGAGTATGGTGACCATTCCTGCGAGCATTAGCTCATTAGAAACCTGGGCATTTCTCTTTCCACCACTGTTGAACACTTAAGGCTCTTTGTGATGGAGCAAAATCTTGTAGGAATATCCATGGTTGGTTTCCAAAATGCTGTTAGGTTCAAGGAAGAAGAACAGCCTCAAGAATGTCTCGTCTGTAGTTTTGGTTCATTTTGATACCCTTTTCCACAAAAATAGGGGTGTTTTGCCTGTGGAGCAAATACCGCTCCATACCATGACGGTTTCCGCATTTTGAAGATAAGGAACAACTGCATAAGATCCGGGATGTTCAGAAGAGTAGATCCTGTCATTTTGACGGTTAAAGCCCATGCTTGTTCAATCGAATAAAAATTTTCGTCTGAAAAGACGATGTTTTTCCACTTCTCAGTAGCGGCGAGAAGCTGTGCTATTCGTATTTTGTATGCCCTTAAATTAAGATCATTTTTAATAATACGCTGCATTGTAGACCGACTGATTGCGAGATCCCGAGCTATTTTTCTCACCTTGACCTGTGGATTACGAGCCAACCTTTGCTTGATGATATGCCGCAATCTAGAAGTCCTAACAGTTCTTTTTCTTCCTCTCCCAGCACGGTCGGCGATTTTGCCGAGCTCCATAAATCGTTTAATCGTTGAAGAAACTAACTGGTGCCTAACGTCGAGACTCCTCACTATCTCACACTGTCGTTTTCCACTCTCATGCAACGCTATAATAGCTGCACGCTTTAAAGACATGGCAAAAATATTATAATTAATCGACTCAGTAACTGAGAATCAATGTTAAAATGACGCCAAGATAAGCGAAATCAATAATAGAAAACAAATGAAATCACAAAGCTTCCATTTTTGAAATTTTGACTTTTTAATTTTGTCAACGTTATTTTGGGCCACGGTGTATAAACGTGGTGCTTAAACAAATTTAAATCCGAATGAATAATTTTATTCACATTAATGTCGTAAGAGACATTAATTGAGTATTTTCTAACTCAGTTGTTATATAAATCTTGTCACGAGAAAAAAAGGCCTATTGTTTGTTGAACCTAAAAAGACCTACTGCATTGCTTGATACATGAACACTTTTATAAAAAAATATTTAAATCAATTCTAAGTATCAAGTTACATTTGAAATTTAATCCTACTGACAGCAGTTAATTCAGTCAGATTTGCCACACGCCATGAATACAACTTCATTCCAAATGAAATTGTACCATGAATTATTTGACGGCCATTCACGAACCCACTACACCGGACCAACTCTATACTCGTAAATATTTTATTTACAAATAGTTACACGCAGCACCGGCTAGGGATTCATAATCTTTGACAATGAACAGGCTCTATAGTAGGAGATAATTTTTCGTTACATCACCTCGTAGAGGCTAATCTAAGATTGGATCTAGAGGTGATCACATGAATTCTTAGTCTACACGCGGAGCTTGTAGATGGTATCTAAACATCTTAAATTATTGTCCTGGGAGCGGCTACCTCGCTCTCATCTAGCGTTATAATCGCGGAGCAGGATGCCAGATGACCAGGCGCTGGATGAGGCAGATACTGGTCTAGTTTATCTCGTATGTTACATGCAAACTTGCTCCCAATCTATTTGACGTAATTGACATATCAATTTATCAATTTTATGGTCTTCTTAATTAAACTGTACAGAGCGTAACAAAGTAGGTACTAGATATACATATATCTACTGGTTTCTTGGTAGGCATTTTATTGCCAGTATCCAGTAGATACGAGTATATGAATATTTTGAAAGTGGTTCCTATAAGTGCATGTCTGGTTTTCGTTAGAGATGCCGCGATTAGCCGCTATTATTCGATATTCGCCATTTTTTAACCCCCGACCAATCGAGGGAAGGTGTGTTATATGACTCTTTGTCTGTTTGTTTGTGGCATCATAACTCGATTGCTCGATTCCTTACGGATTCAAGCTATTGTTATAGCCTGACGACTGATGTGCGCATACATGTCCTATCTTTATCTTTTACAAGATTCAAAGTTAAACAGTATTACGAATTAAACACGAATGTTGAAAAATTATTTTATGTTGGCGTTGTTTTACATTAATTAGTACTTTGTAGGCAACCTCTTGAGAGTTCGTTGACACAATTATAATCATTTGTAATCATTACTACTTACTAAGTATAATAGAAACGTCATATCCGACTTGTTTCGCACAGGTTTTGTAAATGTGAAGCGCATTTTGTGGTTTTATTGGTAACCGTGTTGAAAGCGCGCCCGGCACTCCTACTAATGCCCGGCGTAAGGTCAAATTACTAGCTAACGTACCAGCGTCAAACCAGGCATGGATCTAGGATCCCAGACACCTGCTTCAGGTCCCTAATCTAGGACAATCGGTCTTTGACTTAAGGCCTAAAAGCATACATAGTACTGAATCATTGCAGTAATTCAGACTCAAACCCAAAAAAAAGCCATTATACACCATGCCATTGTACCTTCGATATTTATAGAAATAATTCGATGGTTTTGTTTGGCAGGCTTAGAAATTAGTAAGTAAATAAAAAATAGTTAATTATTAACTAATTTAGCAATGGAAACATAGAAGCTTAATACATAGTATCTTATTGTATTTATGTTTTGTCTGTTCAAGGGTCTAAAATATTTTATTGTCAATTTTACTAAAATACGAACTTGACCTGTATTTAACGCTGAGGATTAGTTCTGCAAAACTCGAAGAATTTCTGTTGTCTTTGAAGAGCGTTAGAAGTATTATAGAGATCAACTCATTTGTAACACTCGTACTAGATAGTGAACACATTAGATATCCAAAATTTAACTAAGAGCCTGGAATTATGAAGATTACCGGAACGTCCAGCCGGTCTGTTAGGTCTATTTCTCCGAATGTACATTTCCCCGAATCTACTTCCCAAGATTGTATGATGAAAAAATATTTTAAAATAGCTAACGCCCGTGTTTGCCCAGTGATGCTGGACATAATTAATCAAAGGTATGGTAGGCCATATCACATGATATCAAACTTTTCTTTCAAACATCAATAAGAATAACAAGGTGGCCTGATAACGTGCCTGCACACTGCACAGTGCTTAGATAGCCAGGCTCAAATTGCGGTGAATAAAAAATAGGTTTAGTGGGATTGCGAGTATTTCCAATTGACTTTAACACTGTGCGAGGCCTATTACCAAGCAATACAATGTGGGTTTTATGCTTTTTAGTTCGCCAAGCTGACAATTTGCTTTGTAATATGTGATTGGAAAAACGCATGCCTTTGGTATTCACGACATTGCCTTGGTAAAATAATAGTAACAGAAATAAAATTGTGCATTTTGTTTGTAGTAAAACAAACTCGTTTTTTTCATAAATTTCTAGAAATAATACCTATATTGGGGGAATAATAGAATTAATTAAACTACGGAATCGGAAAACAGGAATAATTATGTTAGGTACCTGTCGCTTTTTTAACCAACGTTAAAAACAGGTTCTCATTTTGTTCTCGACGTGTGCGGAATTGCTTTTTTTGGTATTATTTTCTGTACATATCAGCGTCATTAATAATATTTACATTGTACATGGTGATCCATGTGCAGCAATTATTTTGATCTCCTTTGACATTACATCAGTCTCTGAGTTCAACCAACGTTGATGCAAGCCTATTCCCAGAGCATAAAGTACCAAGATTTGTGGCCTCTTGCGCTACAGGCGACAAGGCAGCAGAATGGATGATCACTTTCGATGGACATCACTTTCTGTGTCGCAAGTTCGCAACTCGTAACCCAGTCGGCGAGCAGATGTGGGTCGAACGAGTTACCGAATTGCATTGGCAGTGATGCGACCAATAGATACTTGTCTGTTTATCTGTGATAGGTAGGTAGCTATAGGTTGACGAGAGACTGTTTAATGTGTATGGGAGCCTATGTGAGCATGTGTGAGCAAATATATTGCTTGAAATCTTTCAAACAAATAAAGTCATTACAAAAAACCCTTTCTCGAGAAACAGAACATATTTCAAAGGAATTATTTATTAGTTTTTAAAATATCACTGTTCTCTTTCTATAATGAAAATCCTGATTTATAAAGCAAAAGCCTTCTTATCTACAAGTCTACAGTCTCAAGCTTACATACTTACGAAAGATTATGGGCGCAATAATATGTACGATATAATACTAGAAAGGCAAGTGACACTCGGTAAATTTAGCGAATAATTCGCTCGTTTCAGCACAAGTGCAGCTTGCACAAGCTATTGCATTACCGGGAGGTCACGTCACGGTGCAACACCTAACAGCAAAGCTCTTGAACTTACAGCGCTGCAACTGCTGTATTATATTGCATCTCGTGCTTCTTGAGAAAGTCTTAGAACCTATTAGAAAAAACAGTTTTTTTTATTATTATGTACTTACTAAATTTACTTACTAATATTTATTAAATATAGTTAAGTGGTTACTTGCATACTAAAGTTATCTACTGTTTTAACTTTATGCGTTTTTTAAAAAAGCTCTATGTAGTGTGTTTTACAAGGTGTAGAGTTTGAACTTTGCCAATAAGTAGAAAGAAAGAATAGTTATATTATAGACTAGAGCAATGAAAACTAAAAGAAAACGAGTAAAAAATGAGTGAGCCGAAAACATATATATTGATAACATATATATTTATAAATATATGACTATATGATAGTAAGAAAATCCATGAATGACACTCTACGACGTACAATATAAGATAATCAAAAAGCTTTGACTCCGCTGCCGCAAAAAGGACGATAAAAGCAACCGCAGTGCCAGTACAGCCATGATGACTTACCATTAGTTATGCTTTGCTATTGCAAAATAAAAGGCTGCGTATTTATTGTCTAAGCCAGAAAGCGCTGGAAAGGATACGATGGTAGAGCGTGGGTGAGACGCCTGCGGCGACCTATCTCCGTGAACAAATTATAATTTCAAAATCCCATCGATTTATGTGAACGTTCATCTGAATAAAACGCTGCTCCATTTTACGGTTGGTCCTTTACTATTGTTTCACGAACGTATATAAAAATTCATAGTAGAATCATTTACATTTAATTCGACCGAGGTTGTCTGGTCCTTATAAAGTATACTCATTGATTTACGCCATAGCCAGGTGCCTATTGCCAATAGTATTATGGAGTGAACTAAATATGTATTATTTAATTTTTTTGTGGCAATAAGGTTTTTTTTTTCTTTTTCTTTACTATCAATTTATTTATTTTTGGTAAAGTTATGTAATAATTAATTTGCCAAACTGTTGATAATCGATTTATTCAAATATTAAAGGTGATTTATTTCATCTCAACTCAAACTTTATGTAAATCACTGTAACTAGTTTCGCTTATGTACAAATCTGTCAAATCGTTCGATCGAGATGATAACGTTACACCACTATCTCTTATCCATAACCATGAGTAGAGGATTAAGGTTCTTATTATTGGAAAAAGTCGGGACGAACGAACATCGGTTATAATTTTAAACATCCTGTCGATTTAAAACCCGTAGTGTAACCCTTAACCAGTTTGCGAAATTAACTCGTATTCTTACATAAAGAAAAAGTAATATGTTTTTGTTATTACTTCTAGAGTTTGAACTTTGCCAATAACGATAAATTTGTAAATTGTAATTGAAATTCTTTGAAACGAATAAATATGAACTTGAACAGTTAAACGGATTGTACTGTAAAAGGTATGAAAGACGTACATTATTTTACAACCTTGCCACTTGTTCAGTTAGGTCGTAAGTTTAACGAATATTTGGAGAACGCAAAATTTTATATGGACTTGGGTATAGCTGAGAACTAGAATATGAGCTATATATTAATATAGCGTACACTTAGAAGTATCTAAAACCAAAACAAACAAACCATAAGCTTTTAATCAGTATAACTCACATCCTTTTTCTTAGCTACCTATACCAGAGTTTTGCGTTCTCCTTTAGGAAATGCTATTGTATGTAATTTATGAATCTTTTAATTTTATTTTTGTAGATAATGTACAATCGCAAAAACCATTATACCTAAGAAATTATCGTCAAAAAGCATCACGTAAAATTACAGAAAAAATATCCTAGGTACCTAGTGGTCAACTTCTTTCTATAAGCACGTATATATGAATTCCTTAGATGTTTGAAGACATCTAAGGAATCAGGATCTTCTAAATAGTACCTATATACCTCTAAATAAGGCGGTCCATACGCTACGGTCTAGTTAACAAAAATTTATTTAAGGTTTACAAAAAGGAACAAAGCTAGGTTTGTTTATTGTTGGTAAGTAAGGCATGATGGTATGCACTTCGGTTACCTTTATCCGAAATGCCGAGCAGTTCACCTTCAATCGCGATGACCTCTGATATACGGAACTCACGTATAACTATAACCATACTCTGACGAGTTCGAAATGGCAGTAATTGAAAACTACAGAAATCGAAAGCGATCTTAAATATGGTATATAAATGTATAAAACATACAATGAATTATTAAAATTATTGGGGGAAAGGACCCGCCACTCACCCTCAACTATCAAACCTATAATTGATATATATATATAGGTTTGATAGTTGTGTACAGTATTGTGCACAGTAGTACATAAGATAAAATATGGATAAAATGACCAAGTTTGCTGCTTCAGTAATGTAGAACCCGTATAAAAAATAGTCTTCTGGGAAAAACATATACTCATACTCATACCATTTATTGCTTTTCATGTGTAACAATTGGTCTTAAAAAATATAGCTTCCCTTTAGTAAAATAGCAGCAGTAATGACAAGGTTTAGAGTTATTTTATAATGGTGGATAGAAGCTAATTGCCAACTCCATTCACAAATTATGTACTAGCTTTATATTTCCGCATGCCGTTTCCTTATGATGTGTCTTTTGATCCATTATGCGTATTTTTTAATTTTTTTAATTAGAAAAAGCTTTTTCAACTGCGAACTTATATTTGTCGAATTATATGGTTATTTATAGTATACACACTCGTTCAACGGTAAGACTAAGTTCTATTCAAAATAAAATTACACAATTATGTCGTACTTGTGCAATATTTTACTTAAATTTATTTTAATATTAATTAAATTTATAAACAATTATAATGTCTATATTTTAAGGCACTAGTCCCATATTGTATAATATTTTACACGTGTTAATGTTAGATGTATAAAAAACTCTACAAGAGAACTCATATTTCACTTACTTAAATTGTTACTAGAATAAAATAGAATTACATTTATTGCCAACTATTTACGAGTACTACTATTTACTATTAGGACAATCGTGCTGTTGTACTGTCGCAAATTGAAAAAGTTAAAAATAATCATATTACAGGTTCGTAATAATATTTCAGGAAAATATTGCACAAATACGACATGAATGTGTAAAATCACTTCTATGAAAACCGAGTCCATAGCATAACTGGGCGTGAGAGTTATGCCCCTTAAGTACTAACATTTATTACTTGTATGTTTAGCACACAATCATCGATTGATTGACCCACATAAATGTAACCTGTATTCAAATGAACCTTAATTTAAATTGATGCTAATCCGATGATGTCAGTTTATTTATCAAATCATGATTCAAAGTACGAGTCTGTTGCAAAACATTATGGTTAGAAAATTTGTAAGTGCAATATGAGGAAGTCATTATTCATATTTATTACACAGTTTAAGCAGAAAGTTGTCGGCACCTATTGACATGTGTTTTGTTAATCAAAACGATAAAAAGGCATGTGCTTTAATTAATATAGGTACCTACCTAAACATCAATTAATGCTTAACAAAAACACGTTTAGTTTTCATAACGCTCTGCTAAAAATATACTTACCTTATTTTCCACGAGTATGTCCAGAAATAGACCAAGAATCTCAGTATGTTCCCTAGGGTCCATTAGCGTCTATCACCCGGTATCGAGTGGCACTGGAATCGAACCTTGACACTCTATCACCGCGCCCCTCACATCTTATGGCGCTAGATAAGTTCCGTCATCACGCTTATGCCTCTAAAAGCATTCGTAAATTGCACCAATCAACGCTCTCTATTGACAGGGGGTTATTGGGTTTGCATGCAATATTATTTAAGTACAGTTTTTATTTTAAATCAACACCATGATTTTATCATTTCATTTTCTTTTCGGAATTAATGTCGATCAATCTTCATTTCGCTTTGGTCTTACAACTTCTAGTAAGTATAATCGGCTTATCTGCTTATCATAAATTATGTTCATTAGCTAACCTCGAAAGGAGGAATTAACCATTAATTGAATCATTATAGAACCTTACCTGACAATTATGTATATTAAGTAAATGTAAGTAAGACGTTTGCGTAATAAAATATTTGCAAAATTCGCTTCGATTAGAACCGGGAAGATCGAAATGGAAAAGCGTTTTGTATGTGTTCTGCCCTGATTTGGATATACCAACAAGATTTTTTGGATACTTTCGCATTTTATCGTCCCCAAGAAAGGTGATACCAGTAGAGAAAAACAAAAAGTCTTCTGCAATCTTTGTAATTACTTGTATCACGAAAATAAAAAGTTTGTTTCCCATATATTATCAGTATTATTGTAGTAAGTAGCTATTCGACTATATCCTACGATACATCATAGTGGGTGGCAAACCTCGCGCCCTCTCCCATCTGGGTTGGGAATCATTTGTCGCACCAGTACCATAGTTTCACTAGAGTTACATCTAGCCAGGTGATACACGCTTATAGGACCGCTTATGTATCTAAATGCGGAAACAGGAGGCACCACAAGCTAATCTAACCTAGGTGATATAATATATAATTTTAAAGTTTTTTTTTAACTCACGTCATGTGTGGTGTCACCGCGATGGAATCGCTCCTCCGTTTCCTTGACGCGGTCCGTGACGTTGCGCGTGAGCACGCGGCGGTCGCGACTCTCGCGCACCTTCCCGTCCGGGTTGGCGACCACGGACGACGATACCAGCACTTTGGCTCCCGCTGGAGCAACTTCGCTGCCCAATATTCGGGGGCCGTCAACTTCTGTTGGAAAAATAATACGCTATAAGTTAATACGTCTCTCTTATCAATTTCATGCATCAAAACAGCTAAAAAGCATTATGCACTGACATGCGCGTCGCGTTGCACGTTGTTCATATGGTCTGTGTACAAAAAAATCTGTAAAACATCATATAATATTACCATATTTCTTCCAAATAAATTTTCATTTATTTTAGGGGTGGGTTAGACACTTTTTAGCAGTTTTACCAGAATTTGTGTTTTTTTTTAATTCTAATTTTCTAAAAATGAAAGTACCCTACTATTAAAGCTACTTTATTTTATACCTATTCTCAATACAAAATAAAAATAAGTTAATTAAATGAGTCAGATATCTAATTTAAAGCCTTTCGTTCGTCTTTGCAGATGCCCTTACCATCATGGGGAGCTCCGATGGCGCCGCCAACTACACCAGGAAGGGCTGGATCATCTCCGACACGATTTGGATCATCAGGGACTCGGTGCTGCGAACAAGATTGATCAAAAAGATTTATTTACGCCAGGAATAATAAAATAATGTTGTCATAATAGTCATAAACGAGGTAAAAGCAACTTTTACTTTCGCGGGTTTGCTGGAAGAAATCTCTTTCAGAGATAAGTTCACCCGCTTTCAATTTTAAATGTTTTTTATTAATTGTAGTGTACAATAAAGTGTAATAAGTTACGCTGAACAAGTGTAAGTGAAATGGATACCTCAGTCTGATGGAAATTAGTGGTGTGTGTGTCCTCATTGACAGAGGTGGATATTTTGGGGCCGGAATCTTTCAGGATCCTTCCATCCTCCAGGAGCAGTTCCCGTTTTACCCTCGTGGCGATCTGACGAGTAGTCGTAACTTCGCTTTTCTTTTTCGTCACCCATTCTTCTGCAAAATAATTAAAATATATCAGTCTTTTGGCCTTTATTGAAAAGCAAGTTCTTCAGAAATAAGGGTTTTTCTGATCGGATTTTCCAATAAATCTTTTAATATTGCTTGAAATAAGAAGTTTATTTACCTTCTTTGGTTGTTGCTATAGTATCACCCGGCTCAGCCTGCAAAAGAAAAAGAAAAATTATTTGTGAAAACAAGTGAAAACTTCAGTTCCTGAAAAGCACAACTTAGTTTTGGCCCAACAGCGCCATCTCTTACCGAGTAGCTAAAGTTAAATTCCGAAACTCGTTCGGGTGACGTAGATGTGAATTGTAGTAGTACTCGCGGCCGTCGCTTGATGGCGCCATGGTCACTCAATGTGAAAACTGTCACCATGAACGAACATACAAAAACACTTTTGGCGGGAAATTGTTACGTACTGTTTCACTTTCAGTCACAGGCTAGGTATTGCTAATATTTCTACAAGCTAAACTTACATTACAGTCCAATTTATATTTTTTTCGTGTAACAACACTGATAGACCTAAGTATTTAAAAATATTCAAGGATTACAAATATTTTCACGCAAAAACAACAACAAAAATTCAAATGTAGTGAAATCGTGTGTTCTAACTCATTGTCGGTAATTAACTGAAGGAAAACCAAGGCTTAGCTGTAATATAATTACTGAGGCGATGGATTAACATTTTCATTTGGCGCACAATACTGTAACGCAATGAGTATTGGATATTGAGTATTCAGTTTGTATGCCGGTGTTTCCGCTGAGACCGTTCGGATGCATTGAATTTCATTTGACTTTACTATAGACTACGTAGCATTGCATTCATGAGTTGCCAAAATATTACCTGAGCGGGCATAGAGTAATGTATACTGTGTACAGTCGACCACAGTTCAACCTACGCAAAACGTCAAAATTTCAGAATCTGAAATATATATTGCGCATGCATAAAGTTGAGATTTAATCAAAGGTTTTCGACAGATGGTATACTATAGCTTGTGGTCCACTGTACCTACGTAGTTTAGTCATATACATAGAACTAAACGAAATTAAACGAACTATCAAACGATAGATCGTACCTACCAAAATATTTTGGTTCATAAGAAATTAAATAATTAGGTACCTATGGTTTTCTACATTTCATTTAGTTTACACTTTTCCGTAAAGTACCTAGCTATAAGGTTCAACCTACTACCTTAGTACTTTTATGGTTTCACGCAACTTATCACTGATTTAACAAAATCAGTGATAAGTTGCGTCGTTTTTGGGAACTAACTACCTACTTCCCTACTGTATAATTTTTACACTTTACTATAATATGTAGACAAAAAAATTAATTTACAATAGGTAATTTAATAATGACAACAGCTATTAAGATTTACAACGTTATGAATAATTATTAAGTCGGACTATTCTAATCAGTTAAGAAAAATTGTTTTTATGACTAAAATGTATTTTCAGGTAGGTAAGTAATACGTACCTACTTAGAATTTTAAAAAATAGACTTTGACTTTGACTAAACCTGGTGTTCTGAAAGTTTCTTCAGGTGACAAATGAGTATGAGGTATAATATTTACAGTTCGTTTCCTGACACTGAGGCACCAAGAAGTTACATACTTATTCTAATATGAAGGATAGGTAAGGAAAGTTTTTCCATTTGCGTCGACTCCCCGTGGAACGGAGAAAATATTGCACGTGACTTACAAACTAATATGATACTTGGATTGGAACTATTGAATGGGTATTCAAAGGGTGTTTAACGAAAAGTTAGAAACTCTATCTACCTAACTCATTCTTATATTATGAATTATGATCTTATGTAACTATATAGGACCTTAACAAGAAGTTTGTATCTATACGTACGACCTTTTCGACTCAATACCTTTCGACCATTATTTGAATTCTTCCCATAACCGGCTATAAAATTTAAATAGGTAGTTTATGGCGTCGATTCTGATGGCCGTCAAAGTGATGATCGCTAAACGAAACGTCCCCGCTCCCTCGTACAATACAACTATACAATCTGGTATATGAGTGAGCGTGATAGTTTCATTTAGGTTTAACTTTAGATTTGGCGGCCACTTCGGAATTAAAGCCAATAAGTAACTAAGTAAGATCTTTTATCTTATCTCATGACAAAGGGCCGGGAATAACCCCAGCGGCACTTCGACCCTTGAGGATCTTTTGTGCCTACCCCATTTTACACACTGGTCATCTCAGTGTGCAGGTTTCCTCACGATGTTTTCCTTCACCATTAGAGCAGTCGGTAAATGTACGTAAGTCTTCGTAAAATACGAAAAACTCATTGGTACATGGTACTGCATGGTTTCGAACCTCCCGCTTGGGAGTCCGGTGTCCTAGCCACTGTGCCACCGACGCTCATAGCTAAGTAAGATACTCTATATAGAATTATATGTAAAGTATGTACCTACTTCCGATATGTAGTTAGAAATTAGGATGATTTACGACGAAAGATTTACTGGCCAAAACATATTATTAATCGAGATTAAAAATGCCATTTCTACCCATCACAATAACTCTACGTTCGAAAACAAATCACAGGCGAACGACCTAAACGCGACCTGTCAACGGATATCGAATATCATCCATAAGTCACTACTCACTCACTATACGTGACTATACTCACTTCGCGAATGACAAATTGTTAGCTGTGAGATTTATTGTCGCGATGTCAGGTGGTGACGTTATCGAAGCACGTTTGCCATTGACCTTCGGGTATGACACCGTAATAGCCATATATCACTTAGACACCATTAAGTGGACGATCCACCGTAAAGATGCGAACAAATCAGATATGTCCGAGGTGTGTTCATGAAATGACACCTGACAAAAACTAAATTAGCTTTTATTTTTAGAGTACGTAATAGATATGTTGAGATGTTTAAAGTAGTAAAATAAGGTAAAATATAAATTGTATGATAGAAGAAGAACCTCTAGAGTCCCGTGAGACAAAATAGATTACCGGCAAAAAAGGTAGCGAGAAAAATCAGGTGTAGAATTAGATTCTTGCTATTTGACATGGTTCATCCTTGTATCATTTTTAATTTAATGTGCTTGATCATCTACGTTTGGTCACTCAGACAAACTGACCTTCAAGAATAACACCATAAAAAGTATCGACTTGATTGATCGATCTAGCTCGATTGTTTTACTACAAATTGTTTCGTTACATCATCGCAAAAGTGTAACCCTGAAGTGCTATATTACAGATATAAATGGCATATAAGACATAAGATTAATAAGACGGCCATTAGCAAATAATGGTTGTATTTCTTCGAATATGGCCGCGTATATAATTTGCATACCTAACATTATTATTAACGCCTATAAATTATGCAGTTTATTGATCGTTAAATTAGTCACAATACTAAATATTTTAGATTTTATGATTAACAATAGACCCGCTATATTTAATAGACTGTATTTTAACTTAATAAGAAGTTGGTGAGGACACTTACGAATATGTCAATTATTCTATGGAATTTCCGAAATAGGTAAGTATAATTACAAAGTAGTACAAGTTTACATCAAAATTAAGTGATTGATTGATTGATTTTGAAATTTCTTTATTTGACATAAAAACACAATAATGAGTATCACCGGCAACACGGTCACGGTATACAAAACATGAATTACCTACGTTTACGAGGTTATACCTTTTAAAACTTATACAATGATATCACATATTTACACACATACAATTTAGATATTTCACACACTTACACATAACATATTATAGACATTTCAGACAAATGTTTATATTTATCAGGAATAGTATTATTTTATTTTATGCAAGTATGTAGGTTGTGCAGATGGTCTCGCAACAAACAGGCCTATTGTTACAAAATAATCAGCAAACAAAAAGACTAGGAAAACAATCTCTAATGCTTACACCGCAAGGACGTTAATGAGTGCAAGTATCGGTTGGCGGCCGACAGCAGGTAATCAAAATTAAGTGATTCTGACTTATTATTTAATTTGCACTATATATTATTTATATGAGTAAAATCTCGTACGTGTCATGAAATAAGACGTTACTTTGCCGAAATCTATTATTAATTGTTAAAATAGTGGAGGAGAAATTCTCCACCACATCCCCCATCTTTAGGAGTTCGGATTTGTCATAATTTGCGATTGTGATTCTGAATTTGGTAAAAGGAATTCCTATTTGGGCAGCAGACGAGCAAACGGGCCACCTGTTGGTAAGAGACCTATATTCTGCTGTTATCCCTATCATCATCATCAGCAGCCTATTAATGTCCCCACTGTTGGGGCACAAGCCTCCATTTTCACAAGGGGGGCCATGATCCACCGAGCGGGCCCAATGCTGATTGGTGGATTTCACATACCTTCGGAAACTTTTCATTTCCTCAGACATGCAGGTTTTCCTCACGATGTTTTCCTTCACCGTTAGGGCAGTCGGTAAATGTACGTTAGTCTTCGAAAAAATCCGAAAATCTTATTGGAACATGGCATTCAGCAATGCATGGTTTCGAACCCGTACCTCCTGCATGGGACGACGTAATCCCTATATTAGCCCTATAATGTGTAATCAGAGCACATTTTCCGCATGGCACGTGTCACCGTGGAGGTCGCGCCCTTGTCTGGTGGGCAGTGCAGCGAGACGCGAAGGCTGGCGCATTGTAAATGCACCTATTTGCTGGGCCCTGCGCATTGTGAGCGCTTTACTTAATTGGGTCACGGCGTTTGAACCGGCTTAAATCAGCTTGACAATGGTATTCAAGGCGCCATCTCCACGGATGAGATTTTACTTCGTAATTCCATCAAATCTATATACGACAACAAATGTTGCGTTGGAGCCAGCAGGCATTGAGTTTTATAATAACCAAATTAATGGGCCTATAGGCATTTAGGCATCGTGGAAGAGAGGATATGGAGCATAACCACCATGCGCCAGTGCTAATATTTCTTTAGACTTGCAGGTTTCCTCACAACGTTTTCAACATTACATTACTTAGGTATATGGATTCCAACTTGAACCTCCGGCGTCCTAGACAGACGATCTCAAAGGTATAACCGTCAGCATTATGCCGCAACCGCAATGGCATTGTGATCCTAAAATACGCCCATATTCAATTAATAATTCAAAACAAGCGTCGGACCTTGCGCCGTGCTTCAAATGCCTTGCTTGCGGCTATCTGCACCTATCTGCACTGGCCATCAATTTCAGACACTCGCCCGAGCTTGGAACAATGACGTGTTAGGACGAAGTTCATCATGGACCTAAGAAACTGACATCCCATGTGTAACAAGAGCCCAAAATCTTTTATTTTTCAGGATTTCCACGAGAAGTTCACAAACTTCAATATAATTTAATTTTAATAATTTATATATTATTGACTTTTGAATATTTATTAACAAATTATTGAAAATATTTGTATAGTGATACTTACTCATTTAAACTGTATACTAATATCTACTTATTGTTACCTATGTTCACGAATAAATGATTGATTGATTAAACTTGATCTCTTCACGTTTTATAATTCAAAACAAAACGTGTCGCAGTTTTGCTTCCCTTCGACAATCAAAAGTCCCTAAAAATCACTATTTTTCGAGCGAATCTTCTACCTGTAATATTAGTTGCCCCGTTAACATAATCAATAGCAAGATATATACGCATACCTACATATGTACATATATACACGATTACGTGCAACTCCTTGGATTTATCTCATACTCCTCGGATTTTACTCATATATATACTCATGTTCAAGTTTATCTGCCTGATATAGACAAAGTCGTTGCCATAGACAAAGTATTTATTTATTTTTTATTTTATTTATAAGGGAAATCTACAGCATTAACAATTATATAATTACATATGTATTAAGCTTAAAGAAGGCCAATTACAGATTTCCTCGTTTATATATGACTTGTATACCTACAGAACGCGGTTATTTTAAAGATTAATATGTGGTGGCGTGAGAGTTTGAGAGTGTGTTGTGTATGTGAGTATGTGTATGTGTGTGTGAAAGGGTGTGTAAATACCGACTGTTTAAATACCAATGCAGCATTATGGATTAAACACATATATAATATTATTATTGTTTTGTGACCAAAACGATAACAATCCTCACTCTCAGCTCCATTCATGCATGACAGGGTGAAAAAACAGTTCCCATGTAATTTAGCTAGTCTGTCTAGTCTTTAGACAGCAAACACCGTGTTATAGTAAATCTAAATGTGTCTTTGCTACTCCAAAATATATCCACGTCCCTAAAGTGTCTATTGTAGTTACTAGCTAGACGTGAAAATATTGAGTTACTCGCATAGTTAGTACGATGGTATGGAACTTTAAGTAGGGGCGTGTGTCTCGTTCGTCTACTCGGAGCACAGAAACCAAAGGAATGTAGCATATCAGGACAGTCGAGCCGAGTGTTCAGAATGTCATGCAATAATAAAGTGTCAAGAATTAGACGTCTTTGATCCAGCGTCAAAAGGTTATGATATTTACAAGCCTCCTCGTATGAAGAAAAATGTAGTTTTAAGCGATAGTTTAGGTACCGTACAAAACGACTTTGCAGACGCTCAATTCGCTCCTTATAGGTAATATATTGCGGACACCAGATACTGCTCGCAAACTCTAGCACACTACGTACATAAGCAAAATATACATTTTTTATACACGCTGCAGTAACAAAGGGACTACAGACCCGCTGTACGAAGCCAAGATTTCTGTAAGCCCTATTCACAATAGTATCAATATGCTGATCGAATAATAGCCCCCTATCTAGGTAAACACCAAGATCTCTCACTTCGTTTACACGTTCAATTTGACTGTTATTTATATTATAATTATATTGGATAGGATTATTCTTGCGCGAGAACGTGATAGTCTGACATTTGCTGATATTGACAGTGATGTTATTTTTATTGTAATACTCGGATAGTGTATCCAAATCTTTTTGTAGTTTTTGACAGTCAGAAATCCCAGAAATAACCTTGTATATCTTTTTATCGTCAGCGTATAAAAGAAATTCAGAGTGCGAGAAGCATGTGTATATATCGTAGAGATAGGCGTTGTAAAACAATGGACCCAAATGAGATCCCTGTGGAACTCCAGAAGGAATTGTTACATAGTTGGATCGAAAACCACCCAGAACCACAGCCTGGCACCTATTAGAGAGATAGGATTTAATCCATCTCAGAAGGTCACCCCTGATACCCAACCCCTGAAGCTTCCGTAGAAGGATGATGTGATCCACACGGTCAAAGGCTTTTTCAAAATCCGTGTAGATCACATCAACCTGCCTTCTCCGCTCCATATTGTTAAGCAAGAACGAAGAAAACACCGCTAGGTTTGTAACAACCGATCTGCCCTTAAGAAAACCATGTTGTTGCAGTGGGATGTTGTGAGATATCGCCGAATAGATGTTATCGTAAACAATTTTTTCTGCTAGCTTACTGAATGTATTTAAAATAGATATGGGCCTATAATTCTCAATTTTACACTTTAATCCTTTTTTATGTATTGGGACTATTAGCGCTTCTTTCCACTTTGAAGGAAATACACCTTCTTTGAATGATCTGTTCAAAAGCTTTGTTAAGGGTCTTGCTAGGCTTACTGAGCATTGGGATAAAAAGTAAGGGTGAATTTTATCACTTCCCGCACCTTTAGACACATCAATTGTCTTTAATTTATTTTGTATGAGATTTTCGCCCACTTCTATAGTATGGATATCAGCTATGTCGCCGCTTACCGGGGGAGGAAGAGTCAAGTTATTATCACTATCAGTATGTGATTTTTGGAGAAAGACACTTTTGAAAAAATTGTTGAAGCCATCAACTATCCTCTTTCCGTCAGAGTAAGTTTCTGGTCCAAAAGTGAACCTCTGAGGATGTCCTGAGCTACCTCTTTTAGATTTAATGTAAGTCCAGAGGAATTTTGGATGTCTACTAATTAAATTTTCGGAGGATTTAGTGTACGCACGAAAACATTCGTCCTCCATGCGATGAAATCTTTTCCTTAGTAAAGAGAATTCATCGTAATCTAGAGTATTGCAAAATCGCTTCCAGCGTTTATGCGCTTTGGATTTCTCTTTAAGGATTTTAATTAATGGTTTATTATACCATATTGGATACTTGCGATTTGATGATTTGGAGGAAAGGGGAACAAATGTGTCAATAGCTTGGTATAACTTGTTATAGAAACCTTGCGCTGCTTCCTCTACTGTACCATTGTTTAAAATTAGATCCCAATCGGTATTAGAAAAAAATGTATTAATATTATCATAATCCCCTTTGTGGTATATGATTCTTGGAGTTTTATTCTCTGATAATGGATTGATTGAGAGGTCAGAGGCATCAATTATAAGGGTGGTGTGGAATTTTGCATCTTCACGTGTGATGGGGGAGTCGCATACGTTGATATCTAAGCAAAAGTTAGAGAAGACTAAGTCAAGAATATTTCCAGCAGAATTGGTAAACATATTGTTTTGTGTAAGGCCTAACACAGTGGTTTCCTCTGTAAGCTTCAACCCCGCATCTTGTACTTCAATCGGTCCTTTTTTGTGTAATGAAGGCCCGTCGACGGTCCAACGCAAACATGGCAGATTGAAGTCACCAAGAAGTATTACGTTATCTGTTGGTTTAGTTTTAAAAATATCATAAAGTGAATGCAACGTTCGATCAATATACTCTGGTTGATGAGGAAGACCTCCAGGTATATAGGTGACTCCAATATGTAAGTCCGCTGAAGACTGTGGACTGTCCTGTGTCAATGTACGCGAAGGTATAGTTATCCAAACTGTCTCAGGGGTTGTAGGTGACCATTCGGGGTGAAATTCGGGGCAAAGTTCGCGCTTCACGCAAATCATGACTCCACCTCCTCCCTTCTTATTAGTTAGCGCGAGGTCTCGATCACATCGAAACACCTCATACCTGTCATCACAAAGCTCTCTATCAAAAATACCATCGCATAACCATGTTTCCACTAGCACAATTATGTGATATTCGCTAGACACAATACCTCTAAAAGCGTCAGAGCATTTTGTCCTCAGCCCACGTACGTTCTGATAATAAATCTGCAGACTATGTTGTCCTAACACCGTATTCACAATAAAATACCATAGTAGATACCCAAATGTTTAAAGTTATTATGAAACCTGCCCGGGCCGAGGAGAAACTCTGTATGTACGAGGGGGATGGCAACCCATAGATGTAAACGACGTACTGGCATAGAACTGAAGGAACTGTAACAAAATTCATATAAAATGCTACATAATATGTGAAACCATAATGCACACTAATAAAGGTAATCGGGATGTATTTTTTCTGAGTGTGTGAGTGTATATGTGATGAGTGTTGTGACTTGTGTGTGATTAATGGAATGTTAGATTGAGAGTGTTTTTTATAAATTACATTATAAGATACGGTATATAAAAAACACAGTATCTTAGACAATTTGAAAGTAAAATGAATAATTAGACAAAATGTTAGAAGCCAAATTTTGTCCCGTCCGATCTTCAAATTATCTTCTTCAGATCCTCCTCGGTTTTTATCAGTACAGCTGGGGAACTTTCGTTTTTTCTTACATATATTTGGCAGTTTTTTATCCAGGTGTATTGATATTGTTTGTTCTTGGTAATTTCTTTTGCCTTCTTCAAAAGTTCCTTGTTTCTGCTCGTCAGGTGTTCGTTAACAAATACGGCCCTTGCATCTCCGTGAATTCCCAGGTTCGCAGTGGTGATTCCTCGCTTCTTCCTCAAACCAGAGACTATGATATCTTTAACATTACGGGATATCAACTTCACAACAATAACCTTAGGACGTCCGGGGTTTGGTTGTCTTGGTTGCACTCGGTTAACATGGGTAATGTCTTTAGTTGTTAAAGTGATCCCTGCATGCTTAGCAATCGCTGTGATAATGTCCGGCAGTGACTCCTTTTTTGACTCGGGTATTCCAATTACCTCCAAGTTAAGTAAGCGTTCGCGCTGGCCGTAGGTATTCAGTTCACCACGCAGCAGTTTTACCTCCGTTTTTAGGTTATCAATTTGATCTGGAGATTTCTGCAAATCTATGGTGGTTAACCTCAAATTATCCACTTTTAGTTTTAGCTCCTCGTGAGATATTGTTTGTTCATTGAAACTTACTTTTAGGTCTTCAACGTCGGTCTTTATGTTCTTTTGTTCAATTTTTAGGTCTGTGAGGGATTTCTCAAACTTACAGTAATCGCTGCGAAGATTTGTAAGTGATGTTTGCATGTCGGCCGATTGTTTTGATATGGTCTCAAGCTCAGTTTTTATAACATTATTGATGTTTTTGTTTATATTACCCATGCCTTGATCAAGTTCTTGTTTCCATGTGTTCATCTTGTGCATGAGATCTTCGATGAGCGTATAAGTGGAGTCATCGGGATTTTTCCGTTTTCGTGCGTTGATGCTATACACATTGACGCTTTTGTCCTCGTTTTCTGTCATAGAGATATCCGGGTTTGACGAGCTTTTCGGCGGAGAATGAAACATTTTGGAAGTGCTCGTTTGATTATTAATGTGGGGTAAGCGATTCATCACAAAACGTAAAGAAAGACCAAGGAGTGAGCTCGCGAGCAGAAGGGCTTACGCGCCGTGAATTTCTATGGCGGTTACGCGTTTTCACAGAACAGTTTGACACAGGCGATTATTGTCAGGGAAACAGTATTTTATCACAATATTTGCCTAAAAAACAACCACTGGGTATCTGCAGCACATATTACGGCACTTTGGGAACACAAATAGATTGTTTGTACCAATAAAATCAGTGTTTAGTTGCAGAGCAAAATAACACGCGTCTATTAAGTATGACAGTTTTTTTTTTTTTTTATAGTTTTTTAAGTAAATACAAATTTCGCTAAATGTAGCGAAACTACTACGTACTGTGTACTTCTAGGTACTACTGTTGTAAGTAGTAGGTATTCGTGGATTCTGGCTCAGTGAATCCTGCCTCCAAGGCATTGCTCCGGCTAAAAAAAAAAAAAAAAAAAAAAAAAAAAAAAAAAAAGTGAAACACCCCATCTAAATCGATTGCGCTGGGTCCCGAAGTCGTATCTCTCACCGTTTCAGAGATACGCGATCCTCCATAGTGCTCCTACATGATTACGTTAATCACATCATTAGCTTGTTGTTTGCTAATCACCTCTCCCAGTCGGAACTGCTATTGTCCTTAATCACCTGCATTCATTGCTAAGTCTGGGCTCCTTAATCACCTAATTACCGATCTACTGCACCGAGTGTAAACACATTGTCGTGGTTTTGATATTTCGTTGCGATCATGTTGTACTTATCTCTTTATATGTAGGTATTTCAGACTGTTTCTTACTGAAATCTACACCAAAATCAGCTTTCATTCAAACATAGGCTACTTTGTAATGGTCAAATAACATTTTGTAATGTGAATGGATTTTTCCCAAATATTCCAAATATTTTGTTAATTGCTTTTTAACGTGATCTTAATAGTGTCACGTAGCTATTGTAATAAAATTAATATTAGTCTAATGTAAGTATGGATGTTTCTAGTAAGACTGCTTTCTAATTGTTAATGTATTAAGATTGAAGTGTATGACATGAAAAAATTGGCTACCATCGATCCTGAGGAACATTGGAAACATGCCGACGTACGTCTCAAGTACTACGTGAACAAACAAAATAACCACCACCGACAAACTCGTGGTCTGATCTATAATATCACAAAGGAGATATCGAATTCCAGCGATTGTAAAAAATACACCTTTAAGCATAAATGATAACTTGTTATTATGTTTAGAATTGTTTTCTTGTAATAAAAGCAATCATTCATTTTATATAATATTTTTATTTATTTTTCCTTAACTTATACCTAAAGTAATACATAACACAAAATTATACAAAATTCTTAAACATTTCAGTTAACATAGCATCATTCTGAATAGTATCTTCTGTAAACATTCCAACAAAATCCGTAAAAGTCATACCCCTATACTTAAAGTATAAAAACATCAAACAATATTCACCACAAAGAGATGAAAATACATTTTGGATAATCTTACTATTATACATCCACATACTTGTATTTCTTCGTAAAAATGACAAATGATAACCCTCAGGCTTGCGACCAAATGTATCAAAGTATTCGCCAACACCTTTACTGTTTACATATATTGCTACCCAATGTAATCCGGGTTTTGTATCAGGGTCTAAGTTGCTGATTAAATAAACCGGTGTTGTCATGTGTATTGGAATACGGTTAGCAGCAAAAACATTAGGTTCTAGAGAATGGTTTATCTTTTTTAAATAATGCGATATGTCTAAAGTATTCATGATAACAATTTAAACATGTGTATTTCTTAATAACAATATGTATTCTAGACATAGTAAACAATGTCCTCTACTTTTATACAAAATATTTAACTGCTGAAATCTACATTAACATTTCTATTTTTATCTATTTCTATTATATTATCAAATTCAGCGTAAACTATACAGTTAACTGTTTTTGTTAATGCAGTTTCAAACCTTACTTCTAATCTCACACTACCATGTCTGATAAGATTCCAATGTGCGGTGGAGTTAGCAGATAAGTCTGGTGTTAAGTCAAAAGCTAGTAAACAATAACCATTAGCAAATTGATTTCTAGATATACCATTTCCATCATTCAAAAAATGAATACCAGTTCCTGAGAATAATGTATGATAGGCTGTGGTAAATATGTTGCTACTGAAAACGGGCTGTAAAGCTTTCGATGGTATTTGAATACCATCAATATACAAACTAAATGTGTTTATACCATAATTTTCGAAATCATAAGGATTCTTCGAAAAGTTACCGTTAAAGGCTGCATTATCGACAAATCCTACTATACATCTTTTTGGCACTTGACCAAGAAATACGTTGTCTAATGTTTTACCTTGTACACCCGATGGTATAGTCAAAACTTTAACCTCAGCCCGCGTTATTGGATATTTCGCAGTAGTAGATTCTAAAACTTTTTGATGAGCTAGTAGTACAGTTGGGTTGATTCGAGCTTTACGAATCATGAGAGTAGCATCAACAATAGAAACTTTCAGTTTAACATCATTAGATGAACACATAAGGTTGAAAGCATCTCTGGAACGTACTAACTTTATGCACATTTCCACACCGTTGATTAAAAATTTTTCTTGATTAAATAGGTCACCATGTAGATGACCGATCATTTCCACTTCCTTGCTATCTTTCACAAACTTTTGTCTTTGTATAAAACCTTTATTTGTTTCATCAGTAGCATTCATATTCCCATCGGTATCTTCATACCATAAACCACAGGTGAGATGTGACTGTTTAGCTGGTGGGGCATAGTTTAGAAGTGTTTCTATATATGCTCGATATCCATAAGTGTTGTTAGGAGGAGACACAAGTTTTTGATTTAGATAAACATCTAGTTGACTAAAAATAGAATGAAGCCAATTGTTGACCGGGGCTACATTAGTTGTTGCTGCTAGAGCTGTTAAATCTTGGTTTACTATTTTGGCTTTGATCTGTATTAGAGTATGGGATAGATCAATATAATCGTCACCAGTTCCGGGAATTTGAAATTCAATAGGTCCATCATCACTTAACGATGAAATCGGTTTGTAATGAATCCACTGACCACTTTCAATACTAGTTTGAGTGGCTGGTAATGCAAACAGATCTAGCTCAGAATTAACACATTCACAGGAATGATGATGTAAAAATGACATTTTGTTTTTTATAAACCACAAAATATATCGTTATAATTTATTTTTTTATTCCTCCGAGCTATTTTTACTGTTCTCTCTTTTGAATTTGGGGGGTGACTGAGATTACCAAAACGACGCTTCTTATTTTTATACCCCGAACCCGTCATCACTCGATCAATCTTTTCATCAGCCTTCCTTTTTAAATTAGAAGTGGCTTCTCTAAATCGATTTTTAACGGAGTCATCTAAGGGTTTTGCACTAGCCATATCAGTTAAAAGGCCTAATCCAGCATTCAATGCCTCTTTTCCGATAACTTTTGCTCCACTTGATAGTAAGGGTAAGACTGATCTAAATAGTCCACCTAAGAAACTTCCAATACCATGTCCTCGCTGATATGGAGCACCTTTATAAATGACACCCATGCCAGAACCGGCTTGATGTCTATAATAATGTTCGTATGGACAGATATTGTGATCGAGTTTGGAATACATATTTATTTATTTATTTATTTATCTACGTCTAAAATGTAGTTTAACACAAGATGTCCCAAACTGGAATGGTATGCTTTCACCAGTACTTGTTCTTATATCTATTTCAATCGTATCAAACTCCCTGCGCATAATAGGTACATAGTGTGGTGGAGAAAAAACGTGCATTTTATTTGACCCATATATGTATTTTGCAGGATCAAGTGATACAATTCTCAATAAGGGACACATTACATCGCCCACTATTTGTGGTTCTATTATATCACAGTACACATACAACTGTGAAGCTAATCCTAAATATAAATTAGCAGGAAATTTTCCGGTTCTTTTAGAAGCAACATTAGTATATGGATCAAATCCGAGTTGAAGACTTAATATTGGTGAGAATTTTAATGATATTAGTTGATTGTCATTTTGAGTAATAGTTACGTATTTTGAAAGCTTATCATAACGTAATTTAAATTTTTCTCTTGAATTCAATACAGTCAATACATCTTCAATATTGTCATAGCTCGATGCAGGTATATGGCTTTTGTAGCTGACTAACGACGGTGATGATTCATCCGGAACCACCATTCTTTTTTGTATGTACATAATATTTTCATTTTCCTGAACAGTATACAGGGTGCAAGGGTATTGAAACTCCACAATCCCAACTGACCATTCTCCTACTAATTTTATTGGCTTGGGTAGTTTAGTTGAAAAATTTGCTGTTTTGTTATTGGGAAAGTACATCATGGAACTGTTGCTGGGTAAAGTTAAATAAAAACTGTCGTGAATCATGTCTTTTTTAAACTTGATGCTAATATCCAACTGTTAAACTTACTTGGATAACCTTTCCACTTGACAAGCAGTTCCTTTCTGCGTCCAGAGTAACGAGTACTTAGAATTTTATCAATTTTAAATTCAGTGGTGGGGTTATAAATGACTTTTTGTAATTCTTTTTCATAGAATGTTCCAGTAATAGATTCATCATGTAAATCTTTCAACGTATAAACTACCCAAGGCGATCTTTCTATAACTGAACTTATTATGAATATTTCATCACTCCAGTTAGTTTCATAACCTTTTTGGAATATGTGTTTATGTTTAGTTATTCTCACATAATCACCAACATTGAATTTAGGTTCTGATGTACTAGTCGTTAATTTATTATCTTTCTTTTCATACAGATTACGCCATACTGTCATTATATTGTTAGAATTAACATCACAAGGCCTCATTTTAATGCTTCTATGAACACTATGATTATATGAATATAGCAAATCCTGCAAAATGTCTACATATCGGTAAGTGTTGTTATGAGTAAAATAACGCCACATCTTCATTTTGAGTGTCCTTTGAAACCTTTCTACTATACTTGCTTTAATGTCAGGATTATTAGTTGTGTAGTAGTTGATATTGTAACTACTTAAAAAATTTTTAACATCATTGGATATGAATTCAGTACCTTTGTCTGATTGTAAATGTCTAGGAGTTGCTTTTGCTTCTAGAAAAATATCTTCAAAATTTTTTTTAATAGTAACAGCATTCTTCTTCGGGATAGCTCTAGCAAACGCATATTTACTGAAAACATCTATTACACATAATATATAATTATTACCATCATTATATTCACTATAAGTTCTCATATCACTTAGATCAGCTTGCCAAAGTTCATTAAAGTTAGATAAAATATATCTGTTTCTCGGAAATCGACGTTGGACAGGTTTGTGTAAAGTATAAGTTTCTTGAGCCTCCAGCCACTTTTTTGTATCTTCTCTTGAAAGTTTATTCCTCATAGCATCTGCTAATTTAGTCAAGCTACTATAGCCAGCAGGATGTGATATGTCATAGTAAATATCACGAATTTCTAATAAGGGGTCCATTTTTGCCAATCTATTTTTCTTTTTGCTTTGTCTTTACTTTGGGTTTCACTCGTATGTGAAGTTGGTGTAGGTAAATTATACGGAGTTGATTGAGTTTCTGTTTCAAACCGTTTACCAAAATCAGGGGTTTTGGACATTACACTTATAAAAGTTGATCTTTTCGGATTACCTATGTAACTTAAAGGTATTCCTAACTCTTTAAGTGCTTTGCAAAATTCCATCCAACCATGTGGTGAACTATTTTTGAGCGGTCTTATGATATCATTGAACAAGTCAACAATATTACTTTTGTAGACTTCTTTATTGTCTATAAATACGGTACCATGGCTATTCCAGTGTACTTTTTCTTTATTTTTTAAAAGAAAATCTAATAATAGCTCACCCTTCTGTTTATATGATTTTGGAATCAATTGAAGCATTTGTGACTTGACATAATAATCATGTACTTTCGGGATTTCTTCGTCTTTCTTCACAGGAGTCTCTGCGACGTCTGCATCTTGATTCGGTTTTACATCCTCTTTTCTTTCACTCTCCATTTCATCTTGCGAAAATATAGGTATTACTAATGGCTTCCGGTCTTTACCGATAAAATACAAATATCTCTGTAAAGTTTGCATATAAAGTGTCCATTTCTCTCGATCTCCTAATTTTGTATTTAAAACTTTTTGCATCTCTTCATCAAGATGTGTTATATTACTGCCAATGCTGCTATTATTATTACCTCTTTTTAGTTTCTCTATTACTTCAGGATCAATCAGTATCATTTTCTTGGCGTTTTCCATTGTTACTTAACCAGTGAACCCAGTAGCGCACTCAAAACTGAACCAAGAATAATGGGGAGAAATGCTCCACCTTTTTGAATGATTAAATGTTTTCTGGAGTTGGTATTTCCTTTTGAGGTAAGTTTTCTTAGAATATTTTTAAATTTTTTGAGTTTATTCTTTTGCTTATCTTGCAATGGAACTTCTCCTTGTAACACGTTATAAATACACTCACAAATACAATTTATTTCTTTATCATCACAAGCTATTAACAATGCTTTTCGGAATTTGGGTTTTAATAAATGCAAAGCTCTTAAAAACTCTGCATGTGTCTGCACTTTATGTTTCATTGTTATGTTATAATGGTATTTGATTGCATGCTGTTATATTTATACCCCTTCTTGGGTATGTAACATATTGTATACTCATTTGGAAATATATCAGTCTTAAAGCGATACAAATCATTTGTATTTTGTTTTAAATCGATCAGTAAGTATCCATGTGGTTTGCTTGTAGCATCTCTATACGCATCTTCAATAAACTTTGAGTTTTCAGGGACCAGCTGACGAGCGAGAAAACGTATTTGTGTTTTGTCACGTGGATTTTTAAAGTAAACTATGTAACTCGAATTTAATGATATATCACGCTGTCCTTTTCCTTGATGAAATAAGTTTTGGGTAATATAAAACACACTTAGATTTCGATGATGGCTCCCTTTAGTAAAAATATCCACTATGCGCCCATCGGACTCTCTCATTAGGTCATCAATAATAATGAGTTGTGGATATTTTCCATCAAACATACTCAAGTCAGGAATTCCTTGATAGTAAGTAACTCCATTTAAATTGTATAGTGGCTGCATTTCGTCATAACACCATACTATTTTACTAAATTGATGATTGCAGATGTTTTTCATGTACTTCAAAAAACTACATACAAAGTTTGATTTCCCACAGCCGCTGGGACCAGCTACGATAGTTGTAAAAGGATGTTCAAAATGAAACATAATTAGCTAAGTAAAAGACGTCTATTCAAATCACACTTTAAAATTGGTATGTACAGTACAAAACAGAAACACTTACAAATAACTAATTACTAATGAGTAAACAAACAAATACAAATGATCTTATTACTAATTTTATTTACAATCATTAATTATCACTAATCACCTTAATTTATAATGACCCCAAGCTAATGTATTCGTGGAATTTGGTACAATGTATCTCTTAGTGTCGTTATATGATAAACAAATTTTATTAATTTTCTGTGTAAATATTACATGTTTAATACTCCTAAATCTAAACATTTCAACAAATTGTATATTTTTATTCATCAAACAGGACTTATAGTTATCAATATTCAATTTTTTAGTTATACATTTATTTACACCCTTAGCTTTTGTAATGGTCTTATCTTCTACTTTCATGGCATACATTTTAGATCTTAATCCAACAAATTCAGTAAATATTTTGCCGTTGTTTTCAACGGTAACTTTTCGAAGAATCCTTATGATTTCGAAAATTATGGTATAAACACATTTAGTTTGTATATTGATGGTATTCAAATACCATCGAAAGCTTTACAGCCCGTTTTCAGTAGCAACATATTTACCACAGCCTATCATACATTATTCTCAGGAACTGGTATTCATTTTTTGAATGATGGAAATGGTATATCTAGAAATCAATTTGCTAATGGTTATTGTTTACTAGCTTTTGACTTAACACCAGACTTATCTGCTAACTCCACCGCACATTGGAATCTTATCAGACATGGTAGTGTGAGATTAGAAGTAAGGTTTGAAACTGCATTAACAAAAACAGTTAACTGTATAGTTTACGCTGAATTTGATAATATAATAGAAATAGATAAAAATAGAAATGTTAATGTAGATTTCAGCAGTTAAATATTTTGTATAAAAGTAGAGGACATTGTTTACTATGTCTAGAATACATATTGTTATTAAGAAATACACATGTTTAAATTGTTATCATGAATACTTTAGACATATCGCATTATTTAAAAAAGATAAACCATTCTCTAGAACCTAATGTTTTTGCTGCTAACCGTATTCCAATACACATGACAACACCGGTTTATTTAATCAGCAACTTAGACCCTGATACAAAACCCGGATTACATTGGGTAGCAATATATGTAAACAGTAAAGGTGTTGGCGAATACTTTGATACATTTGGTCGCAAGCCTGAGGGTTATCATTTGTCATTTTTACGAAGAAATACAAGTATGTGGATGTATAATAGTAAGATTATCCAAAATGTATTTTCATCTCTTTGTGGTGAATATTGTTTGATGTTTTTATACTTTAAGTATAGGGGTATGACTTTTACGGATTTTGTTGGAATGTTTACAGAAGATACTATTCAGAATGATGCTATGTTAACTGAAATGTTTAAGAATTTTGTATAATTTTGTGTTATGTATTACTTTAGGTATAAGTTAAGGAAAAATAAATAAAAATATTATATAAAATGAATGATTGCTTTTATTACAAGAAAACAATTCTAAACATAATAACAAGTTATCATTTATGCTTAAAGGTGTATTTTTTACAATCGCTGGAATTCGATATCTCCTTTGTGATATTATAGATCAGACCACGAGTTTGTCGGTGGTGGTTATTTTGTTTGTTCACGTAGTACTTGAGACGTACGTCGGCATGTTTCCAATGTTCCTCAGGATCGATGGTAGCCAATTTTTTCATGTCATACACTTCAATCTTAATACATTAACAATTAGAAAGCAGTCTTACTAGAAACATCCATACTTACATTAGACTAATATTAATTTTATTACAATAGCTACGTGACACTATTAAGATCACGTTAAAAAGCAATTAACAAAATATTTGGAATATTTGGGAAAAATCCATTCACATTACAAAATGTTATTTGACCATTACAAAGTAGCCTATGTTTGAATGAAAGCTGATTTTGGTGTAGATTTCAGTAAGAAACAGTCTGAAATACCTACATATAAAGAGATAAGTACAACATGATCGCAACGAAATATCAAAACCACGACAATGTGTTTACACTCGGTGCAGTAGATCGGTAATTAGGTGATTAAGGAGCCCAGACTTAGCAATGAATGCAGGTGATTAAGGACAATAGCAGTTCCGACTGGGAGAGGTGATTAGCAAACAACAAGCTAATGATGTGATTAACGTAATCATGTAGGAGCACTATGGAGGATCGCGTATCTCTGAAACGGTGAGAGATACGACTTCGGGACCCAGCGCAATCGATTTAGATGGGGTGTTTCACTTTTTTTTTTTTTTTTTTTTTTTTTTTTTTTTTTTAGCCGGAGCAATGCCTTGGAGGCAGGATTCACTGAGCCAGAATCCACGAATACCTACTACTGTTGTACTACAATGGAACAGTAGTACCTAGTAGTAGATACCTAATTTAATCCTTCCTTCAGTTTCATCTTCATTGCTTGCTTTATCTTTATTTTCTCTATTTTATACAATTATACCTACATTTTCTCTAATCACACCTTCCTGTATTCTAGTGCTGCACACCACCTTCATCAAACTTAATTACTTTTGTTTATTAATTTTTATAATATTATATATTTGTTTAATATTAATTTTATCTTCTCTACCTAATTGTTTTTTTTTTTTTTTTATGTATAACTAAACCCGCATTTATATATTATATGTGCGCTATTGGACATAAATTCTTTCTTTCTTTTGCTACAGTGTTTAATTTTACTTTTTTGTCCCATGTATGTATTGTTATAGACTAGGTATACACAGCGGTGCAAAAATTAGACCCACATTACTTCTACTACCTCACACACACTAGACTACGTCCCTTCGTCCACATAGTTCACGTACAATACAATATTTAGCCGGCCGCTAATGGGGCCTATCGCCTTGTACGCCGGTCACAATGGTCGGTATCGCCACATCTCGGCCCCACCACCATGTTATGCACCATAGTATTCGACAGGGGACGTAGACGATAGAGATATTACGAACTCGTAGCTATTAAAAGTGACATGAAGAATATTAAAATACACGTAATACTGATAAACAACCATCTATATAGACTTGCAAACTTTGATGTGAAATCTAGGCTAAATGTGTTATTTAATTTAGTACTTCTTTTATTTGTAAGTATATACGTACGAGTATATACATAATTAAATTAACTTCTCTAATAATTGTTGTATCATAGACGGAGCATTTAATAATAATCCAATTATAAATCTATAATAATAAAAGCTAAAATAAATCTAGTCCATCATAGCTAGGTTTCCTCACGAGAAATCTACACCACAATTTTGACTTGCAATGCAACATTTTACGGTGGTATTACGAGTACATAAGAACCCTTTCATCTATAAACAGTTAGAGTTCCAGGGGTTGTATGGTGTAGGTATATGTTTCAAGAAATAGCCGAATTGAGTGAAATAGCCGAATACTCCAGGGATTTGGAGTTTATTGGTCGTCAGTAGTGACGGGTGGTGGATTAAAACTATTTATAGTGTAATAATGAGTTACGAGATTGGTTGGAGGGGGACTGTAAATATTGCGTGTACGTAAGTACTGTCCTAAACCTAGTTAAAGAGTAGGTAGTAGGAAGGAAAGAATCGCGGGGAACCTGCCCTTCCTTCATACCGACCGCCAAAGGTCCTCCGGACCCTCAGAGCAACAGTTCTCCCCAGTGTTGGGCAAATTCCTAGGGTATTCTGCTATTTCCCTGCCACATATAGACATATAATGAAATATACATTGGTTCTTTTTAAAAAAAGGCTTATACAAGTATTAAGAACTCATAGCAAGCAGGAAGTCGACATGAACAGACAAGGTACCTTGCCCTGACCATACGAAAATAACCCATGTTACACTCATGTCTTTAACAAAGTTACTTATTTACGAAACATGTCGGAAAGGTCGCACCAAATAAAGGCAGCTGGATTGCCAAAATGATAGAGCCGAGTCGAAATTAAGGCTCCACCTTGACTCCACCCAAAGGTCGGTGCTCGAACTTTTATTCAATTATCGGGCATTGTTTCTAGGCGTACTTAGGTAAGATTATAAACTCTGTCATAATCATTCATTCATTATCGTAAGTAGTTTTGGATTACAGTAAACATTGACATTAATCACCCGTTTTGGTACTGAACAGAATGGCAGGGATTCGGAGAAGCTTAAAACAGGTGGCGCATGTAAGTTTCAGGTCGGCGATTCTCGTAGTGGAGTGTCGAATTCTATATTAGTCCTATCTCATTCGCTCACATTAGATATGTGAGAGTGACAAGACGTTCGTATCGCTCGACTTTTGTATGTCGAACGCTGCGAGAATCGCTTTCCAGGTCTGTTAAAATGTAGGTTGTGTTTTTTGACTATCAATGAGAAAAAGTTATCGACATCGACTTCCTTGAAAATCCTTGCATATACTATTACATAATACGAAACAAATTACAAATAGTAGAGTACAAATAAACTGCGTATTATTATGTGAGCTCCTATTCACGTCTCGTCAAAGTCACATTTGTAATGAAACCGAGAGTGGCCGAGGATCTTTGTGAAGTAAACTAGCCCACTGACCGGACACCTGACCCCACACGCAAGGCCGTGCACTTGTTGAGTTGCTGACTGAAAAGGCACTAGCCATAAAAATTACTAGTTCACAACCTAATTTACCTTATTGGTATACTAATAATTGGTGATAATAGCTCCTATGTCTCCCATGACAATCCCAAGTGAAACTAAGGAACGCTGATGTCATTATCCTCACCTCTTTCACTTATTCCCATGGGGCTCACAATATAATAATTAGCAAGCAGTTGTTTGTCAACTTGTAAAAATAAATTATGAATTACCTTAGCAGTTTATGCCACACGCAGTAAAAATATTAATAAATTTATATGTCATAAAACGTGTACTTTGGACGCGGTGAAGTTACGTAAGTATAGGTAATTTTTAAATGCATAATTTTGTAAATGTATAGGTATACATAATTTTTAAATGCAATAAAGTTTGCAACCATGGAGTAGTCATTTCAATGTGACAGACTGTTATGTATGACCGAGGTTTTCAGAAAGCCCTCGTCGAGCTCTTGTTTGAAACAAAAGAACGAAGATGGTAAACAATAGTTCGGAATTAACGCGCCATTGAGCCTAATCTTTGGCTTTCCGCACCCATTCATTTTATTTATCAAAACGTTCCTGGCTACGAAATAACGCCCCAATAAACGGAACCTTCCCAAAACTGACGCCAAATCGTGAAATTCTATTGTACTTCATACGGTACAAGGTTGGTACGTCATCATCACAATGCACGTTAATATTATGGTATGCACGATATTAATGGATCGGAATTGCGTGACCATTACTGAAGCATGCTTTGTTCTACGTAACCTGATTAAAAGCATCCAATGATTCAGAGTTGAGATTCAGAGTTACTTGCATTGTTTCATAGTTTTTGTATCGACCTTATTTTTTCCTGATTGTTATCCTTAATATAGCTTTTTTATCATAACTTAATAGCGATAACAACGTAGCAAACATCAAATTGATCCTTAAAAAAATTCCTTACCCTCAACATATTATGAGTCCTTTTCCCATAGGTTTCCTTACCAATCATATATAACACGGTAAGGTAAGACACACTCCACAAAACGTCGTGTGGGTAATTTTCAAAAAACAAATAACGAACTACTATGACATAGGTAGGTAATGGAAACTACTGTCCATGTATTTAATAAAAAATAAGATAATAAAGATTTTAAAAATATATTTTATAAAATAGATAATGATAATAAATAATCTTTATAATGTCAGTCATTGTATCGATCAAAGTTATCTTTATCCTTGCATTATGACATGTATGTAACAAATCCACGTGCATGGTCGAACGAGCTCGTATCACGTTGCGCATGCGTGAGTCACCGACAGGCGATCCCCTATGCAAGGTGACTGCACTGCCTAATATAGTATGTCGAGCTTTTTGACACGATTACGTCGTATTGTGTCGTATCAACGATTGGACGAGGGTTTGATTGTCATGTCCAAGGGAGTCATTGAGATCTGATTGATTTTTGATGATTAACATTCTGTCAAAAAAGGTTTTGACGGTCAAATGTATGTATAGTAGGCGACAACCTCACAATGCGGTTGCTAAGGAGTTGCTAGGCAAAGTAAGGGCACGGCATATACACCGTTTGCGGGGTTGCCGTCCGTCGTGTCTGACTAGAAACTAATCTTGACGTTCGCTTTGATATCGAACATGCATGGTTCGTAAACAAAGGTTTATACGACACGTTACGTTACGTTTTTAGATACTATGCGACAGTGTTCAGTTCCGAAAAAGCTATAGACACAATCTAGTTTTGGTTTATTTTGATGACAGATCATGGCTAAAAACGCATAGTTTGATGTGGTCCTAAGCACGGGAGAGAATTGTATCGAATATTCGATATCGGTAGATTACACTTACTTACAAGACATCTTAGGGAACGTTCTCACTTGTTCTATTTAATTTTAATTTAATTTAATTTAATCGAATTAAATTAAATTAAATCGAATTTAATTTAATTTTTATTTCTATTTGATCGAATCTATGCAGTAGATCAATGTGAATAGACTTTGCGATAAAATGCCCGTTAGAATGGAAGCTCAATTTTGGCACTTTTTCTATTCTATACAGAATCGAGCGGCAAATAGAACTGTGAACGGCAGTCACAGCGTAGATATAGAATAGACACTGATAACGCCATAATTCCTTTCTATCACAGATCTATGCGATAGATCATAAAATATATATTTATAGATAATTATACCCAACGTAATTGTCACATCACTAGAAACTCGCATTCCGAGGTTGTCGCCTAGTATATGTATGTATGTTTTCAAATGTCTCTGACCAAAGCTCCCAAACAAGCTTTTAAAAGTTTCGAGTATAAAAATAATCTGACCTTTAGAGTTTATAAAAAAATCACATAAAGTGGTACCTATTTGCATAATAGTTTAAATTGTTGTGGATACCATGGAAAATAACTATTGCACTAACTATACAAAAACAACCTTGATTACTATGTAAAATTATTGAAAACACTGCGCCATACAATAATTACAACAAGAATAAATTAGTTCGCGTGCTTTTATACCCATTTTGCTAATATGGTTCTTATTTAGTTAAATCTAAGATGTTACGGGATGTTACAACGTATAATGACGCGAAGGTACATAGTTACGGGAAAATTAAGTAAATTGGAAAGGTAGCTTCTACACAAATAATTTGCCTACCGCGAAAAACCTGTATACTAATATATTTTCTGACGAGCAGACGGGCCATCTGCTGGTAAATGGTCACCGTCACTCATAGACATCTTCACTAAAACATTGCAAGAGGGTTTTCGAGCACTGCTAAACCAGACTTGGGTGGAATGCCTCATGTGCCGGTAATTATGTTGGCTCTCTTACCCTTCAAACCGAAGCACAGCAATGCAAGCATTAATTTTTTTAAATATCTTTTTTATGCAATATAATTAAAGAAAGAAAGAATTTATTTCTAAGAGCGCAAACATACAAACAATTAGGTACAGAAGATAAAAATGATCATAATGTCAAACTTATATAAGATATAAACAAAAGTAATTAAGTTTGATGAAGGTGGTATGCAGCACCAGAAAAAGGGAACTGCCTCAGCCTGTTGCCGTAGCGCTTTTAGCACCGCGGCGCTGATTTTCAGGCATCACCTGAGTGCCAGGGATCACTCCCTAATGATACACTAATTAATGAAAGTTATGTTCACACCCAGTATTCATAAGCCTAAATTGGAACTATCTAAATTAGATGTTGTTTGTAAATAAGCGTCTAATCAAACTTTAAACAATGTACTTATTAAGTAAATGGGATACTACATAATACAAACTTACAATTAAAATACGGATTGATCTACATTATGTAATCTTTCGTAACTAGTTATTTCAATAATTGCTGATTTGCAAGAAATAAGTAAACGTGATACTTCCCCAAGCGACCCTGCATATTACCATAAAACTTGTAACAGATAGACTTCAACAACAACATGTAAAACCTACTGCGGTCAACCGCACCTGTCAGTCGCGGTTAGTACTAGATTAGCGTCGCTGTGACTGAGCTTTAGCTTGTAGTCCCTTTACAAATTACAGAAATGTGCAGCATTTAACCAGCTAAGCAATAACCCTACTATAGATCTCTTCAACAGTAGTCCTGATTCCGTAAAATCCTTACTCACTAACGAATTTTCCTCTGCCTATCTGTAAATGTACATGGTTGCTAGATTAAGAGTTTTTTTTTTAATAACTGTGGAAGCTTATAAATGGCTATTGTTTTTATATATGTATATGTAACTTGTAAATAAGGCTGTAAGCTACCCAAATAAAATAAAATTAAAAAAATTAAAAATACTCTACTTTACCGAGATAAGAGAAGTCGTAGCCCACTTCATTACTACAATAAAGCACGAAACAAAATTATCGCATCAAATTAACTTTATCAGGTTCAGATAGATAGATAGATTTTACTTATGTTATGTATTAAAAGTATATACACTAATAAATATTTCATATTTCACTCTTCTGCACTTTACTGCCGGTTACATATTAATAATTCTTCTATCGCCTAGATTGCCAGGAAGAGATCGCTCTGAGCGATAAGGCCGCCTTTGTACACTTATTCTATGTTTCCTTTCCTTTGTAAATTTCTTGTGTGCAATAAAGTATTAATTATATAATCCAACTTTGTCAGGTTCAGTATTAGTTGCCCCGGTCGGACGTGTTATTTATTGACCTTTTGTATGGAACAGCTGATTTTTTTCGCGATTTCAGAGTTGTCCCCATAGTGAAAGCTGGTCAGTTATGTATGGACACTGTTTCCGCTCTGTAGGGGTTTTTGTTACACCCAGTATAATTTCATAAGATACGAAATCAAGGAAATAGTTAAGTACTAGACAATACTGCTAAAATCCCCGTATCTAATCAACGTTCACAAAATGTCCAACGGTTGCAGAATGTCCAGTTCGCAATATGTCAATTTTCTTAATTTATGAAGACCCCAAGACATTTTGAAAATTGGATAATATGCGGCCACTGAACATTTTGAGGATTCAACATTGATAAAGTTACATTTTTACAGAGAACTATTATTTAAGGAGTGATATTGAAAATGTAAATATTGCACCCACTAAAACGCAATGTAGAGAGCGGAATACGAGATAATCCACGCACAGTTAAAAAAAAACATTCAAAAATACGACGTACGTGTAGGTACGACTTAAAGATGATTTTGTTCTAAACATAAGATAACCTAAATTTATTGCTTTCAAAGACAA
This sequence comes from Hofmannophila pseudospretella, assembly GCA_947369225.1. Classification (NCBI taxonomy): domain Eukaryota; kingdom Metazoa; phylum Arthropoda; class Insecta; order Lepidoptera; family Oecophoridae; genus Hofmannophila; species Hofmannophila pseudospretella. Next base: position 6,780,636 of record OX376324.1, read on the forward strand.
TAATTTGATAAATAAATAATGATTACTTTGATTAATATTGAATGATTTTACAAGATTTTTGTTTAATAAATTTTAAATCAGCACATAAAGCCAAATGTAGATACGTACCTTTCCACCAAATTCCTTCAGACCCGCGCCCCGCTGTTTTAACAGATTTTTAGGTTTGCTATTTTGAAATGGCCACATGATGCCATGATATCATCACAATTTTACTATAATTTTGAGAAATTAAATTAATCCAAATAACGAGAAATTTGTAATATCTTCAAAAATGACGTTTCGTTTTGCTTTTCTATTTACGGAGTGTGCTCGTGGCTCCATCTACGCAACGCTATGCGTTTTATGTCCTATTATAAGTTATCTATGACTGGCGATTATTAGTGCGAACGGTTAACGTCATCGTATAGATTGACAAATTACGCTGACGTTTATCAGAACCGTAAAGTGTCAGTGGAGTCGTTTGTCGTTTGTTTCTTGTATAGTTACGTATCCTTACATATTAGCTCGATGTTATAATAGAACCGTGTACCCACTTATCAAATTCAAATTCACCATTTACCAAAAAGCTGTGTTAAAACGGACGCGATGTAGAAATGCGGTAGTTACCCTATGGAATTTACATAAAATGACGCTCCCACGACAACGCAAGGTGAACCGGCTATTCTTAAACTGTCGTTCGAACTACGTGAATGGCGTTACGTAACGTTGATCCGAGGGTTTACTCCGTAACCGTTTTTTTGACAATTACGAAACGAAAATCTCTCTCGAAAAACGAGGTCTGAGACATACTGGGTATTCAAGGTTTGCCTTCCTTGTCGCTTTATCTCTATCGTCTATCATACGGAAACCATTTACCACACATTTGCGGTCATCTCCGGAAATTTTTGAGAAGCATTGCCATAATTCCGCAGCTCTCTCATTAATCGGTCACCTGTGTAACGATAGATTTATTCGAAATTTTCCTATTGCTATGGAGTTGTGTGGTATTTTTGCCGAGCTCGTACGGAAACCATCACGAAACCGTTTACCAGACATCTCCGCCGGTCTTCGGTAGTCAGTCGGCAGTTTTTCGAGATGCATCGTCCTTGCTTCCTTGTTTCGCACTTTCATGAGTCGATTTTAAGTGGTAACGAAACGAACGAGAACAAGAAATTCCCTAACTTTTGGAGTTACGAGTATCACAGCATTCACAGATTTTGAAAAAATGGTATAGTCAGCGAGAAAATGGGCATTTCGCACATTTTCTTTTTATGGTGGCAATCAATCCTGTTTATTATAAGAATGAAAAGACTATGATGGGACCAACTAAGGTTAGAGTACTAGAAAACTTTTCACATACATAATTACTAACTGTTATGTACAATAACTTACAAAAATATGCCAAATAAACGGTACACAAACTTATGACTAAAAAAAAGCTTACCAGCAGAACACATCGTCCAAATTATTTAATTTAAAAACCTGCTTGACCTCCATTCGTTCATTGTGTGCCCAGTGTCCCAGCCTACTAGCCTGAAATTATGTTACAGTCAGCCTATTGGTGGCGCTATTGTATATGGAGCTTGGTTTTCGAGACTCGAAAATTTTCGTTTCATGACTGTCAAACTGAATTCTACGGGATAAGCCCTCTGTGCAGTCGTTAAATATTGTTGTAAGTTTGTTTTTGTTGTTTAATAAGTTGTTTATTTGTATGATGGTTTATTTCTATAGTAAGCTGTCGAGGCTAGTTTTTATTGCGTTAACAATAGTAGGTCAGGAGTCCAGCACATAGGTATATTTTTTGTTCAGCTGTAAATTTATGTGAAATAAATTGCTAATTTATGCAAGTATTCGTAAACAAATCGTAAATATGTGTAATCTCTTTAGCACCTCAAGATAAGATTTAGCACCTTATGAGCGTCGGTGGCCTAGGGGCTAAGACACCGCACTCCCGTGCGGGAGATCCGGGTTCGAACTCGTATGAGTTCTTCGGATTTTTCGAAGTCTTACGAACATTTACCTACTGCTCTAACGGTGAAGGAAAACATCGTGGAAATCTTACACACTGAGATAACCAGTGTGTAAAATGGGGTAGGCACAAAAGATTCCCAAGGGTCGAAGTGCCGCTGGGGTATTCCGAGCCCCCTATCATAAGATAAGATAAGTATCCGTAAACAAACCGTAAATATATGTAATCTCTTTAGCACCTCAAGTTACAGTTTATGGATTTCAATTCTCTCGTTATTTTTATAATGAACTCTGAGTTTCCTATCTCTGGACTTGTTATCGCAAGAGCGATCTTCTCCAGGCAACCTTCAAAATGTCAGAGAGACCACGAGAAACCTAAAAAGCGTTGAAAGACTAAAATATTAAATTTTTCGAGCACGTGGAAAGTAAAGTCGTGACTTAATTGAGGTTTAGCGGTTCTAGTGTTTCGTGAGAATACTGAAGAGGAATACCTAACCGTCTAATTAGATCGCACTCAATAAAAATCACAGCCAAGGTCTCGGTTTACAACCCACTATTACACACGCGAATGAATCATAGCAATTTACCTACTAGTTAAAATTCCATTGTAGCAATGGTTTTTTTTTAATTCAGTCTCCCAAAAAAATCTTGTTAAATTCTCGTAGACAATTTTTTGTTTGTTTGTTTGTTTATAGTCTGTTTATTGTACTAATATATAAAAAATACACAGAAAATAAAAAATAAATATATTAAAATATGTACAAAGGCGGGCTTATCCCATAGGGATCTCTTCCAGCCAACCTTTGATTTAGGAGAGTTTAGACTACTTTTATGATGATTTATATCGCAGACACTAAAATTTCTCTGCCATATATATTTAGTAATAAAATAAACACTAAATTCCGGCAGAAACACTTCACACAAGCACTGGCCACATTTCACACTTATGTCATTTGCGAATAATATAAGTAAAGTCTGTGACTGATTTTATTTTTGAATTTCGAACTTGTTAATTCGACACGACACCCGTTTACGTATTCGCGAGAAGGCCGCTCGTCGGATGCTGGGAACTGCACTAAACTACTAAGCTATTGTATGCAGGTGGATTGTACTACGCGTAGTGTGGCCAGGTTTTCCGTTCAAACCGCGTAAAAGGTGGTTTTTATTTTTTTATTGACTACTAAACCCGCATTTGACCTCGTTCTCGCCTGATGGTAAACGACGATGAGGTCGACGATGGAGCATGCGTGTCCAGTAAATGCCTATTCACTCTGGCCTTGAAGATCCCAAGGTTGTAGGTTTCGAGAAATACAGACGCCGGCAGGCTGTTCCATTCCTTAGCCGTTCGCGTAATGAATGAAGAAGCAAATCGCTTCGTACGAACAGATGGGACTTCAACAACATAAGGATGGAACCCCTCCCCGCGCCTGGTAGGCCGAAGGCGGAATGGAGATGCTGGAATTAGGTCGTGCAATTCCGATGCTGGTATGACTATGCAGAATCAGTATGAGATGGCACCTCCCTTTTACCTTTTTCTGCCGCAAAACAGTGATGCTTGCATTCCTGTGCTTCGGTTTGAATAGTAAGAGAGCCAGTGTAATTAGCAGCAATGTTAACAGCGCATCGAATAAACTTTAATAACGTTATAGTGAGGTGAGAAATCAATGTGCGAAGATGACCACTTACCATCAGGGGTTGCCCGTTTGCTCGTTTGCTCTCCTATCTTATTTTCTATTCTGTTACGGTAATTAGGTATATAAATTAACTCCTAGAAGTTATCTCAATCAGGTCTCAGATAAGTACGATTTTTAAGAGTTTTACAATTCTATAAATTATGCCTACATACTCATATAATGTCAGCATAGGCAGGATATAATAAAATTCATGCAGGAAACTCATGCATGGCGATTCAGTATTTATAACTGAATAACTTTTGCTAAGTAAGTAGTTTTTTAGTTAATGAATTTTCGAATAAAATCATCTCCCCATATACTACGATCAGTTGATCGATATATATCCAAATTCAGACATATATAGATCGGAAATTCAGACACACTTGATCGTATTGATTTCATGACATTATATTATCAAGTTTGAAATCAAATTCCTAGTTTACTGAAGCAGCGTGGGCGCACTATCTATTCAGTGCCGTCGTATTATGGACCTTTTCCATTCACACAGTGGGGCAATCCGCTCGCCAAGCCGCAGCCAATACATGAAGCCGTAAATGCTGCCGCACGTTTAACCAACTTTGTGATTGATGAGATGAGCTAAAAGCATCTTGGTCTTGGTTTACGGAGACCGAGACCACTGTCCTACGTAGAACTATGTAGGTCACAGAACACAGGTTCTGTGAAACAAAACCAATTTGTGTTCCTAAGAAAAATACCTATTTGAGTATTTTGATTTAAATGCTGCACGCTTTGTATGGTGTCTTACTTTAAGTGATATTAATACTGTCAACTTTTTACCTCAGTTTTTTTCTATCAACAGGTCTAGATTAAAATCATCAGGTAAGTCTTTTTAATTCCGAACTTTTAAGTTTTCCAAAAAATTAAAGTTTGCTTATTTAAAACTTTTTAGAGATTGTATTCTAATGTAGTCTTATAATTCAATAAGAAAAAAAAAATCAATCGATATAAATAATCTAAAAGATCTCAATAACTTTTAAAGTAAAATCACAGAAATGTGATAACGAAATACACAGAAATGACAATACCTAAAAGTATATCATAATTATGAGATGATGTAGATTAAACAATTTGGTTTAAATAGATTTAGCAGACAAACTGTTGAACAAAACCAATATTATTTTGGTATGAACCTGCCAATCACTAAGCGTATATACGCAAAATATACAATTGAGCAAGTCGCCAAGGTGATAAGGAATTAGCATATCAAAACGATGTTTTAGTGTAAGATTAAGTGGTTTTAACTAAATCTGGCCTAAGGCTTATGTCGGGACTTTGAAGCTTATGTGGTACCAGTTAGAACCGTGATGATAATATTTCATTAACTGTAAGAATTTTTATCCTTCTGTCAACCTTGAATTCGCATCGGCTCCTTTCTTTTATATATCATTGGTTTTTATTGCTATGTCATCGATTGGCTTCATCGAACAAAACTTGTAATGTATTAGTTAGACTCCTAACTATATAAATCCTTTATTCAAATAAACATAAACAAATATATTCTTTTATAAAATATCTGACTCCATCTGGAGTACCTCAATTTTATTTTTTCTAAATATTTTTCAAAGAATTTTAAACTACTCGTAAACTATGCTAGTTTTGAAAAGTTTGAGATTTTTTTAAATGTTTGAGAAATCAACCAATCAAATAATATACCACTACCATTTGAATAGGACTGTGTTGTTAATTTTTTTTACATAGACAGGTATGTATCACTGCTGAATTCATTTCAACCTAACCTACGATGGTATTATATTTTCCAGAGAATTGCACAATGCACGCCGCAGGAGTAACTTACAATGGGTTCCGATCTCGCACCGACCTGCACCGTTAGACCATTTAGTACTCTATGGTTACCATATTGAGCAATAAAATATGCTTCAAGTACATTCAACAAATTCCACGAGGCCGGGAAAATTGTAAACTTGGGCTTGTAAAGGCTGGTAAACATTTTGTTTCTACTCTACTATTCTGACTATTTGTCAGCCCTTGTCTTGAGATTGAGAGCTACGGTAATTTTTAGTAGATTTGTAATGTTGTCTAATAAATATCCCCAGCGCCACTTCGACCCTTGAGGATATTTGTGCCCATTTTACACTCTGGTCATCAAGTTTGTGCGGGACCCTCAGTTTTTTAATTAGCTGGAGATATCCGTCCCACTGGCAGCACTTAAAATGTGATTTATTTATATGAAATACAAATTTTTGTACAAATAGTGATCAAAAAATATTTTTAAGCTGTAAATATTATATATATATATATATATATATATATATATATATATATATATACAAATCTAATATGTAACTATTATTATATTGTACGCCAAGAAAAATGGTAGGCTATACCTGTGAACGAATATAATTTATAAGATACATTATTCTGATAAATTTTCATCAATAAAATGGTGTTTCATCGAAATCTTCTTTAAATTTGACAGTTATTTGTGACGGGTATCTCCAGCTAATGAAAAAATGGACTTTAGTGCCTTTTATCCTCATGAACTTCAAAAACATAGCGCTGTAGATTGATGATACAAATTTCTTCAGACCTCCTTCTTTCATCATCATCATCAGTCTATTAATATCCCCACTATTAGGATACAGACCTCTTCTTGTACAAGGGGGTACGCCATGATCCACCTAGGCCTAGGATTTCACACGCTTTCGAAAACTTTTAATTTCCTCAGGCATGCATTCCTCACGATGTTGTCCTTCACCGTTAGAGCAGTCCGTAAATGTAGGTACGTAAGCCTTTGAAAAATACGAAAAACTCATTGGTACATGGCACTGCATGGTTTCGTACCCGGACCTCCCGCATGGGATTCCGGTGACCTAGCCACTGTCTTACAGACGCTCGAAGATATACTTAATGTACACATCGATTTGAATCATTCACTTAAGAAACGTCACTTTTAATACTAGTGCAATACGGTTACCATTGTCGTATGGACATAATTGACTCTATAAGTGAAACTTAACATAAAACATAAACTTAACATAACATAGAACTTCTTTAAAATCCTTTAAGATCAAGATTAAGTCTATGACATAATTCTTTCAAGAGCTACGACCTAGAGAGCGATAGAGTTCGTTGAATTCTAAGGATGCTGATGCAACTGATGGATAATATATATCCTAGACCAAAGTACTGAATGTTGGAAAATTTATCGTAACGTCAGTAGACTTATATTTATATGTTAGTATACAGGGTGTAACATTAAGAACGGTCAGTATGGGAAAGTCTGAAACTATAAGACATACGAAGATCTGTTCTTAGGAACCATGTCATCAATTTTAGTAACAAGAAAAACTGTATTCATACATTTTTTTTAAAACCTGTACTCAGCCTGGGAATCGAACCCGGTTGTTTTGAAAAAAAATCCAACACTATTTCTGTTTAGATATCGACTGTGTAGGTGTTAAGGAATAAATGTTAGTATGAAACGTGATGTTTAAAATTAATAAAACGCATTGTTTCCATATCTTTTAATTTATTTTAGTAGGTGTTCGAAATGACTACCATTTTGTAAAATACAACATTCAACTCGTTTAGGTAACGATCTTACTATTGAATGTTGTATCTTCAGGTGGTGAATTTGCGTTAAAATTGTCTCTATGGCTGCTTTTAGGTCTTCAATTGTGTCGTAGCTTGTTTTGTACACTTCATCCTTAACGTAACCCCACAAGAAATAGTCTAGTCTAAAATAAATTAAAATATAGTAATTAATAGTCTAGTCTAAAGTAAATTAAAAGATATGGAAACAATGCGTTTTATTAATTTTAAACATCACGTTTCATACTAACATTTATTCCTTAACACCTACACAGTCGATATCCAAATAGAAATAGTGTTGGATTTTTTTTTCAAAACAACCGGGTTCGATTCCCAGGCTGAGTACAGGTTTTTTTTTAAATGTATGAATACAGTTTTTCTTGTTACTAAAATCGATGACATGGTTCCTAAGAACAGATGTTCGTATGTCTTATAGTTTTAGACTTTCCCATACTGACCGTTCTTAATGTTACACCCTGTATAGTATATTTTGTATTATTTTTATGTACGTATTTTCTATTTTGTATTATTAAGTAGGTATATTTATTTAGCAACACTTCGCCTGCTTTTCATATCAAATTTTCACTTAATGGGGTCTGCTGGAAGAGATCTCTCTTAGAGATAAGTCACGCCCTTTGTGCTTCACATAGTTGTAATATATTTATGCGTGTGTACAATAAAAAGTTAATATTAGATTAATCGGTAAGAGATGGCACTGGAATATACTATAATACGAGTGTGTGGTACATACGGTAGCTAGAGCCTCCTCGTACGTAGCAGGGTGGAGGGGCGGCGACGCGGGCGGCGTCTCGCGGGATATAGCCGCGGTGGGCATGTCAGCACATCACTGGTCACCTGAAATGGAAAATAGAAAATAATTTCAACATCATCATCATCATCTGGTGTCATCTTCAAATTGAAGATTGGAGGTCAGTAGGCAAAATCGCTTGCGATCCCATGCTGCGTCTTTCAGATCACGGTAGCTCAGTCCGGTCCACTCCTTGATATCATCCAGCCATTTGCGCCGAGGGCATCCTGGACCTCTCTTTCCCATGATGCCTTCAAGCTGATCTGCCTATTTCAATATATTTTTGAAAAAAAATAGGCCTATACCTTCTCGGCTCTTTTACCACGTCTCAATGACTAGGTACTTTAAAATTTGATTCATAAATTACCCGTAAAAAATTCTTACTCTTCCGTACAGGGCAAGGGTTAAATAAATGCCTATACTCGTATATATCTAAATATATAGAGACATATTTCTGCAGATACAATTGTAATTCTCTGCACAGGTTATTTTTAATTCCACTTTTGGAATACGAAATATAGCATACTCTCTACACTGGCTATACATAATATAGGTACTTATTTCTAAAATTCTTTTAATAATTAATCGACCCCAGAATTTGTCAACATTTTTATATTAGTTTGCAAAAATAGTTACAATTTTTTATTATAATTTCGTGATAAACATCGTTTTAAAATATTTAAATGCTTAATTATGTAAACATAAACAGATTTATTCATTTTTCCCATAATAATTATAAAGTCAATGAACTCTTTTATCTTCTCAATCATACAAGTATGTATTAACCTACATATTTAACCGGAACAACGTTATGGACAGATCGAAGGCGGATTTCACACACCATGTGTAGGAATACTAAGTACGGACAACAAAAAAATCGTAAATAAACTAAACAGCTATAACGAAATCCCGTTACAAACTTAATGAGACGTTAAAACCACTAAGCAATATGGAATTCTATTGAAAATTAAAGAATGAAAAAAACGTTTATTTGCTTTCAATACAATAATAATACATCATCATCATCAGCAGCCTACTCTAGTCCACTGCTGGACATAGGCCTCTCCCAGTGCGCGCCATTGAGCCCGATCTTCGGCTCTTCTCATCCAGTCGCTGCCAGCCACCTTACGCAGATCGTCGCTCCATCTAGCAGGGGGGCGTCCCACACTACGTTTGCCCAAACGCGGTCTCCACTCCAGAACTCGTCTACCCCAGCGGTTGTCGGTTCTGCGACAGATGTGACCGGCCCACTGCCACTTCAGCTTGCTAATCTTATGAGCTATGTCGATAACTTTTGTTCTATGCCGGATCTACTCATTTCGGATTCGATCCAGCAGAGACACTCCGAGCATAGCTCTTTCCATAATAATACAATAAAATTAAAGTACCTATGAAAGCAAATAATTTAATAATAAATATTCCCTGTATATCTACGCTAAGTAAGGACCAATGCACACCGCGTACTTAATACGCGCAGACGACGCGCGTTTCGAGAACTCGCGTCGTTTGCGCGTTTACGGCGCCGGCGCCGTAGAACTCAAAAAAGCAGATTTTTGCGTTTGTATCGATGACAACGCGATACAAGCACTTTTAAGATACGTTTGCTTTGATGCAAACACGCAGAGACGCGTTATGTATGTTTTCGCATAATACCAAAGATATTGATGTTTATCAAGCTACCCTTTAATGGTTTTTGATGTAAAAACGGCGATGTAAACTGAAAACCGATAAGTTGACAAACGTCCGCGATACAAATCTTACATGACCTTGGTCGAGTGTGGCGTCTTAGCGACGGCTGTGCAAACATTGGTCTGGCTTAAAAAAATATTGGCGTCTAGTATTATTAACCAAGTGATGTCAATTTTGTCATCTCTTTGGTATAGAATGTTTGGGATTTTTAAAAAATATTATTTTCATATTATTCAACTATTTATTTAGAGCAGGAAAACTTTAAAAAATATCATAAAAAATTATAGTAGGGCATTCGATCTTCAGTCGCTTAATCAGTCAAACGTATAGGTACCGAAAAATGATATTAATAGAATTAATAGTACCTAAGTAATTAAAAGGCGAATACACAATAATTCAAAACAGAAATCTAGTCTCCTTTCCAAACACATCTGCAAATATTCTTAAAAGCAAAATAAAGAAGAACAGGGTATAAAACCCTGCTTCGTTTAAAAACTGAGCACAGTGATGACAATAAAAAACAGCCTCCTCTATGAAGTCTTTGCCCCATGCTCATCACCATATTCGATGGCACCGTGACTAACTCGCACTGACATCACAGGGTTTGTTTATAATGTCTTCTAACAAGAATGTTAATGAATTATCCATGAAAATCCGTACCGGAAAATTATATTAATAGTAATTTAAAGGCGAATACACAATAATTCAAATATTAAATACTAGTTTCCTTTCCAAACACATCTTCGAAGAGCAGCGTGATAACACCCTGCTACGTTTAATAACTGAGCACAGTGATGATGATAAAAGAAAAACAGCCTCCTCTACGATTCGTCTTTGCTCTATTCTCATCACCATATTTGATGATACCGTGACTAACCCATATTGACATCACAGGGTTTGTTTATAATGTCTTTTAACAAGAATGCTAATGAATTATACATTAATGTATAATTGACATGCGAAAATCCGGTTTGACAGTAATAAAATAATGTATACAACAAAGAATGAATAAAGTTCTATTTATAGTTGGCCAGTAAGTAAATAGAAGATACGTAATAGTAAGAGCATAGATGGCATGGCAAAGAAGATGTCAGATTCCCATGCTGGATACACTCCAGCATGGGAATCTGGCATCTTAGCATAGGTGGCATGCCAAAGAAGATGCCAGATTCCCATGCTGGAGTGTAAACCAGGCAAAAAACCATAATATGGTACAGTATAATTATTTTTTTACCCGCTCTTTTCGTAGCGAAATATTACTTAGTGTAATAATTATTTATTTATTGTCACATGAAAAAAGTAAAGTCTATGCAATAGCTTACATATTTATATGATAACGTAAAATTATTACTTAACTAATAAACACATTTCAAGATGTAATGAGCTTTTATTAACTATGTAAATAACTTTAGAAGGTGTCTTTTTAGCCTGTAGAAGTTAACAACAAAATCATGTGTATTGTGCATAGGCAAAAAACCATATAGACCAATGTTATATTGGAAAACATCGTGAAGAAACCTGCATGCTGAGATAACCTGTATGTGAAATGGGGAAGGCGACCACCCCATTAAATATTCCAAAAAAGTCGTTCCACCACGATCCCTCCTCAAAGGGGATTACGTACGCCCAAAAAGTTTTAGTAAAGTATAAAATGAACTATATTCGTAAATGGAAATCAATAAATAATTTACAGAATTGTAGTAGGTAGGAGTATGACCATGAGTTTATAATTAAAGTTTTCATTGTAAAGGAACGCACATCACCTATATAATCTATGATCTGTCATAGATATAGATCCTCTTGTTATTGTAATTCGCTAAGCTAGCACGCGTGTTCAGTCTCTTTATGTTAATAATTTTGAAAAAAAAAAGGAAACTAGCAATAGCAAATAGCAATAGAATCTTTCAAGTCCCCATTCAACAAAAGTGTTCGTGTGTCTGTATGTATGATCTCATCAAGACGAGAGGACGAGAAGACGAGATCAGGTTTGGACACACGGAGTTAAAGGTATTGTCTGCCACGTTTGAAATTCCTATACAGTCCACTAGCTTCTAATTATCTCTTCTATGTCTCATACACTATTATTGGTATACATAATATTTTGTTGAGTGGTCGACAGTACACAGGCGGACATTATTATGTCGACCGCTACCACTCAAGTTTGCCTTCCAGTTTCAGTGAGTTCAACTAGTGAGTTTCAGCTAAGCTCTTAATTAAGACTAGTGAACTTTTGACCGGTGGGTAAGGTCACATAATACAGACTATACCTAATCGGTATGCAGTTTTTAAGCCAATTTTTCATTAGCTTTGTTTTCATTTAGCTGTTACAATTTGTAGGTTTTTTACCGAATCACAATTTGCTCGGTCTTAGAAACGTAACAAATCAAAGATGAATTTCCATCAAATTATGAAAAGGAATTGACATCAAATTATTTGAGGGTAGTATCTGTTACATACGCCATTTGCACTCGTATATTATGTATCATATGATTTTTCCATCACCTGAAGGTTGCCTGGAAGAACAGCCTGCCGGCGTCTGTATTTCCCGAAACCTACAACCTTGGGATCTTCAAGGCCAGAGTCGACCTCATCGTCGCTTACCATCAGGCGAGATCGAGGTCAAATGCGGGTTTAGTAGTACATAAAAAAAATAAAAAAAATATCGCTTAAAGCGATTAGGCCGCCTTCTACGCATTATATTGTACCTCTCTTTATTTTGTATGTTTTGTTTTTGTACAGGGTGTGCACTAAAGTATATTTCTATTGTATTTTGTATTGTAAAAGGAAAACTAATTCGATGGTCTTCTTATACTTAATTAGCAAACAAGTCAACCCAATATTTTCGCAAAACCACAAGTGTGGGCCACCCAAGATATACGATAGGTATAAACGACATACCAACGGTAAACAAGACGAAATTGATGGTCATGACCCCGACCGCGATGGAGAATACGTGATACTCATAGAAAATTAAAGAAATATTTATTACCCTTGTAAATAAACAGTCAGTTTGAATTTGAGATAAAATATTCTTTCTAGACTTAATGTGATTTATTTGAAAGCTTATCCTTATAAATGTAGTCTTCTTCTTCTTCAATTTAAGAGCTATGCTCTTGTCGGTGTATTAAACGCCACTGTGTCCTATCTAGGGCCCTTTCCTTGACCTCCTTATACGACGCAACGCCAGCCTTCTCTTTGATTTGATCGAAGTAGCTTATCCTCGGTCTTCCTCTTCCCCGCTTGCCTTCAACTTTTCCTTCTATAAGGTTTCTTATGTATTCGTCGTGTCGTATAAGGTGGCCCACCATATTTCCCCTTCTATTTTCAATAGCCTTTAAGATGTTTCTCTTTTCTTTTACTCTCGTCAGTACCTCTTCATTTGTCACTCTCTCTGTCCAGCTTATCCTTTCCATCCTCTTCCAACACCACATCTCAAACGCCTCTAAATATTGTCTATCTCTCTGAGTCATGGTCCAAGTTTCGCATCCGTAAAGGGCTATGCTCCACACAAAAGATTTAACAAATTTCTTTTTCACAGATTTGGATATTTTAGTAAATGTTTTTTTTAATAAATGTAGTATATTATTAAAAAACTACTTTTTAGAGTGAATTAAAAGACAAGATAAGAATGCTTTCGAGACTGCAAAATTAATTCTAGTACAGAATAGAAACCGGTTTTTCTTCTTCTTCTTCAGGCTTTATTCATCCACAGCTGGATATAGCCCTCTCCTATATATTTTCATGTAGCCCGATTTGCAATGCTTCTGAGCCAAGTCACTCCAGCTCTAGCCCTGATGTCGTCTGACCACCTCGCTGCTGGATCCGGTTTTTATTTACCAGTAAAAAGGCTGATTTTATTTTTATATAAAAAATTTATTTCTTAGTGTTAATGTAATTTACAAATATAGCACAAGGAGGGGATTTTCCTCCTAATCGGGGAGCTTCGTGGGCCTCACAATTGCTGGGTTCACAATTGTTATATTGCCTAATTACAAGTAATGTGCTGTCATCATCCGTCCGATGTCCATCTCCGAAGTGCATCATTAAATCTAACCAAATTTTTATACAATACAATACAAATACATATATTCTTTATTGCACACAGGATTAAAATACAGGTCAGAAAAAAAGATACAAAATACAAATACAATTGGCGGCCTTATAGCTTTAAGCTATTTCTTCCAGGCAACATTTTGGTGATGGAGTTTTTTTTAAATACAACGTAAGCGGGTGCAAGAACTATTTTATGTGTCTACCCTGGAGGTATATATATTCGTCTAACTAAAAAATAATCATGAAATTCGGTTCACCAATGCCAGAAAACATACATAAGAATATATACGAGTAGGTAGTAGAATTGGGAACCTCCTCCTTTTTTTTGAGCTCTGTTGAAGTTAATGTGTCATCTGTGCATCATGCGTACTTAGATACTTGACAGGATTGCATTCTCGGACTTTATAAGGCTTTCAACACTACAAGGAAATCTGTGTTGTGCCCACTCGTTTCACCTTTGGCTTCAACATGCCTTGACGTACCGTTTCCTCATTAGTACTGCGCGTGCGCATCGAAGACATAATAATGTACTTAGAATGCATAATTGATTACGTGTTATTTAGCCATATATGGTTGAATTATAATACTTGTAGCTTGTATTGCAAGAACAAGCATTGCATTTCTAGGTCATGAAAATAAAATGAATTATTAAGCTTCCGGTTTTTAAATTTTTAATCCGGTAATTTACTTATTTAGAAACTTGAGCATGTCTATAATCAGGAATAGGTTAATTACATGCCAAGGTTTAGTATATAGTTTCAGTTAGTTTCTATCCGTAGTATAGTAGCATAAAGGAACGAACGCCCGCCCCTGGGAAGGGAGACTACTTTTTCTTTCAATCAAGCGTAGTAGATACTTGTTCGTAGTAATTAGAATAAACAAAACAAAAAAATTAATAACATACTAAAAAACTAAAATCATTTTCAGTCATCAAATAGGTAAATTTTACCTAACTGCGTCTAATTGTAACGATTTCTTGCATTGGACTCTATCCCACACTATTACTATATTTTGAATTTTTGACCCTAAACCGAAAACAAATCATTTATTTTTCCCTCTTGTTTTTATTCACTCATGAAATCTCATGTAAATATCTGTACCTCAGAAGCATAACATTGTAAATACTTTTCTACCATTTTCTGTTTCTTAGGCATTGTGGCAAATTATAATCAAAAATAGTTTCTTTAATAAGTTAATAAAAAACTGTGAGGATTTGTTTACCAATTTTATACTTAACCTAAGTATTATTGGTTGTGACACTTACAGTAATGCTTCTGAGGTACAGTATATGGAATGGTAATCAAGAAGCAATGCAGCCTTCCTCCCATACAAGACCTCGGACAGATGAGTCACTTTAACTTGACTGACCTCACTGGCTTCAGATATGGAAACTTGACATACGCATATACTTTCTTTACTAGTTTGCACACAGTTTGTACCTCTTCTTGAACATAAATAATTCTGTTCCCGAATTGTGTGATAGCTGATATTAAGGCTAACGTCATAGGTACAGTCAACCACAAGCTATAGTATACCATCTGTCAAAAACCTTCGAATTAATCTCAACCTTGCGCAATATGATATCACTAAAAAAATATCTTTAAAAAAATAGCTTAGTCTTCTTACGTCTTTGCATCCCATAATAGGACCATGTAGGACATAAACTTTAATTGTAATAATGATATTATGAACTGTGCCCACTGCTCTGTTTCTGTAAATAGGGCAGTTGACGAATCATAATAGATTTCGTATTTAAGAAGGCCTCTGAATAATTTTAGCCAGCACTTTAGCTATAAAATTATTATATTCCAGGGCACGCGCAATGTCATTTTCCAATTTCAACTCAACCATAACGTAGACGTAGTGCGCCTAAAGAAGGATGGCGACTTTCCATACATTTTGAGACCCAGTGTTTGACCTCATGACTGGGTCCTGGCTGCCAAGCCAGGATTCTTTCTGTCTGTTTGTGGTCGAACTGAATCAATTGCGTTTAGTTAATGCATTTATTTCAAAAAACATATTTGACAAATTCTTCATTCCCGACTTCTAAAAATTTACGACTTGTATTAAATAACTTAGCATACAATTATGTTTAAAAAATTACACCTATATCATTTATGAAGATATCTTCATTTATTTTATAATAACTAGACCCTGTGTCGCCACTCTTCTATGTTAAAAATACTTACCTACTTGATCAATACCGAACACTTAAACAATTACCCAACAAGTGTTACACAGTGTTTCACAACAAGAATGTTCAGGTGTTGCATCTATAATTACACAAAATTGTCCGTCCAGGCGTGTCCCTATTACGAGCTTCGACTGGTTCTCACCGAACTCTGCGTAGGAGTAACTTCTGTAGTGCCTACCGCCGCTTGCGCAACTGAACTCCTGCTCGAATATCCTCCCGTGAAATGTACGCAACGTTAATTGTACGATTCAACAAACTAACTAATTAACCATGAAGGTTCAACGTTTGTGTTAACTCCACAAGTCCGCATTGATTTCATAGTGAGCATTGTCAATTATTGTTTTTATTTAAACTTAGTTTAAGTAAATAGAAACAATAGCGTTTTTAGGTTTTTGGGCCATCATTGAATCGCTGTCAAATGTCAAAAGATAGCAAGCAAATGTGTTTGATGAATATTTTAAGAAGGTACGATATCTTCAGTTTCAGTATACCCATTAAATACGAGTCTATAATACGGTATTAACCTTTTTTTTATTATTGCATCAATCAAGATTTACATGGACACAAAAAAAATCTTAAATTATTGTTTCGATATCTCAACTAACATCAGAGATATTAATGGTTAAAGTTAGTATTGGAGAGATGCTCTGTCCCTTTTTAGTAAAACAGTCCTTTATGTGCAGCCAGGACCTGCTTGTATGGCGATACACACACACACACACACACTGACGTCATAATACGTATTGCCGTTTCTTTCTACCGTTCTGATTTTTGATTGCCTGTAACTATGTTATTTTTAAACGAATTTTAAGTCTGTTTTCACATGTGGCCATCAATTTATCACTATTTCTTATTTTTTAAGAAATGAATTTATTATTTGATACTTGGAAACTACCCTATTCATAGTCGTAGGTACATAAATTTTCTGCGACTAAATTTTTTGTACCACATTTCATTTAAATACCTTTTGTAAGACTAACAAATGTATCAAATTTCGATAACAAATCGACCATCTTTAACCACACCTCTAATTATATCTGCACCATCCGAACATTTGTAAGTGTTGAATCGATGTTATCGACTTTCGAAATCTCGCCAAACTCGTCGATATCAGATCCAGATTCGATAAATTATTCATGAGGTTTCGATACCACAATAGGGTCTGCGGAATCAATATTTATGGACTCCCAGTATGAGAAAAAATTACGAAATAAACATACTGGTTTTCCCAAATTAGAAGTTGTGTGTAACTAAAATGTTTAAGGCAGTTGAAGTGCCTGTTTTGTGATTACAATAGCTGTTTTTGATAGTTCAGGACAACCTTTTGTTAGTGTCAGGAAAGAGGATATCTTTATTGATTCTTGTTGTTAATATTTACCGAAGGTCCCGTATTTGTATGCTATGAATAAAGCAAATAACATTGAACAAAGAACTATGCTATAACTGTGTATTATATTCTTAGGTAAGTACAAGTATCTAATCGAAAACAAACAGTAAATAAGTACGAAATAATTACAAAAACAGCGTAATAAACAACTTTAAAATTCAGACAGAATTGAGCATTGAGCCACTGTTTAGAATGAGACTTGCAAGTTATATTTAAACCAGCATTAAATATAACTTGCAAGTCTCATTCTAAACTATTACCATGCAATTGCTATATTATTAAATAAATACTCAACAGTGGCTCAATGAATTTACTTCGGTATTTGACTTATACGTATTATATTTAGTAATAAACAATAATCAAAGTAACAGATTCTATTTAAATCACATAGACGTTTACATATTATTATATATACTATCAGGGCAACTTCATCTCTTCATAGTTCCTTAAAAATTATAAACTATGAATCTCCCATGTGTCACAGACACAGATGACCTAGTCTGAGGGTCTATCCCGTAGGATTCAGTTTGACAATTACGAAACGAAAATCTCCCTCGGAAAAACGAGGTCTGAGACATACTGGGTATTCGAGGCTTGGCTTTCTTGTCTCTATCGTCTAGCATATGACAAAAAGAAAAACACACCGTCGTCGCCGATCTCTTATACGGAAACCATCACAAAACCATTTATCACATATTCCCAGATAGACTGCACAAAGTATACCACCAGAAACACTTACATTCTTCTTCTTCTTCCTGTCGTGTGGTTATAGTGTCTAACCGCAGAAATCTGACTAGTAACGCCCTCTCCTCAGAACAATGACTTGAGCACTGAAGCCACGAATTTTCATACATTTAACATTTCAGTACCCGACTAATGTATGGAAAAACGTTCAAATCGCATACGCCAACTGGCAGACGCGGTTTCCTTATAAAACTTCTCTAGCAAGCACCTTACATAAGGGTGAATTTCAAAATCTTTGTGTCTAACTAACCTATCCTGTCAGAGTAGTTGAGGCCACCCGTAGACCTTTGACATGTCCTAACGATTGCTGCTGTGACCTTACTAGCAACTTGAGCTCTCAGTGGAAAGATACAATATTTATTTAAGATTATTTTGGCCATTGCTTCTTTGTTTGTGTCTATTATTTTCATTTCAGTTCTATTTATACATATTCTTCGCAATAAAATATAATTACCATAGTTCTGTGTATCTTTTTTATTTATTTGGAAAACTTACGTTTTAAATCCTCCACTTCATCTATTGTATGCGTGTGCTCTGCTCTGCCCCCAGTATACTAGCCTGAAATTCTGTTACAGTCAGGCTATTGTTTAAGGAGCTTGGTTTACGGGACCCATTGTCAAAATTGTCATTTTGTAACTGTCAAACTGAATTCTACGGGATAAGCCCTCAGAAGGAATCAGACATAATGAACGTTAGAATTACTCGTATATTCATTCAGGCGCTAGTTCTAGTTGAAAAAGCAATAAATTTTTACGCCCTTCTGTTTGCCGTGTTCAGTCACCGTATTATTGTAGTAACGTCGGCTAGCTCCATTGTATGCGAAATGGTTTCACCTGTTGCATGCGTGTGGTCTTCTAACAAACAAGCCTTCTTCGACAACACAATGTTAGTTAGTTGAAAAGAATGCAACATTAAGTGGCTGTGATACCCTACTAGGTTAGAAAATTAGTTCTTGTCACTTCAGAATATATGGTATGTGGCACTAGGTTTACCCAATTTCAATCCCTGGAGAGATATCACTACAAAACACAAATGCTTCTCTAATTTTAGAAATTTTATGCTTTTATATCGTACCGAGTCGAGCAGCAAGTACTTTTTCGTTTTAACAAAACATCAATCATCATCATCATCAGCGGTTAGGTTGTGGATCCCACTACCCCCCCAGTATTCGTGAGAGTCAAATAATTCCCATTTTCAAAAAGCAAGTAAAAGAACACTACCTTTCTCAATTTTGATACCTGTTATGTCATCCCCTGCGCGCCCTGGGAGAGGCCTATGTCCAGCAGTGGACTAGAATAGGCTGCTGATGATGATGATGATGATGTCATCCATCTTAGTTTGTTAATGTTTATTTATACCTATATATGTATGCACGTATATGTATAATATGTATGTATATATTTATTATAGTTGTCTTTATATATTGCATTTATTTTTATTTGACGTACACACTATGTCTGTCTACCTTTAAATTATAACGCATCTTTCACTTTCGCGAGTTTGCTGGAAGAAATCTGTTTTAGAGATAAGATAAGATTTCACCCTTTGTACAATGTCTCATTTTAATTGTTTTTATTAAGTCAATTGTTGTACAATAAAGTGTAAATATATAAATCAATACAAAATGTATTTGAGAACTCGAATAATCGTGGGACCTAGAATTTCGGCAGGCAATTTACACGCTTACCAGTTCTACTATTTGATAGGCGCTATTATGTCGAATACTCCTTCAAACATGACTAATTCTCCGACCGCAACTGATTGGAACCCTGGCCCATAACTCGGCGGTGAAGGGTCCTACCCTCTGACATTTGGACCCTGCGTTACATAAGGTGCTCGTGACTCGCTCATCATTGTCATTATCCTGTCTACTGTAGAATCAGTAACGTTTTGTACGTTACTGATTCTATAGTTAGTTTAGTTCCCATCACTCTTTGTGCACCAACGGGCCCCACAATCAATTAAAGCGAAAGCTATAGCAAGCTATGGCAGGGTCATTTCAGCCGTTATACTAAAAAAAAGGTAGCCTATCCATCCTCCGCCTACCAGAAACATACTTGTGCTGTATTTTTTTTTTCTTTTCTCTTGAGTATAACTATCTTAACTTATGATAGGGGGCCGGGAATAACCCAGCGGCACTTCGACCCTTGAGGATCTGTTGTGCCTACTCCGTTTACACTTACACTGGTCATCCCAGTGTGCAGGTTTCCTCACTGTTGAGCAGTCGGTAAATGTAAGTAAGTCTTCCATAAATACGAAAAACTCATTGGTACATGGCACTGCATGATTTCAAACCCGGACCTCTCGCATGGGAGTCCGATGTCCTATCCACTGTGCCACCGACGCTCTTGTGCTGTATTTAGATGGTAGTAGCAAGCAAATACCTCTCGAATCTGAACTTATAATTTATTCTGGCAATTGTAGTGGACAGTACATAACATACATACATAATATAGCCTATTCTATATGGTGTCAAAATTCTTTACTACCTACTAGTTATTATGCATTCACATTTATATGTTCGTATTAAATAAATGTTACTTTATTATTATTCGCAATAGTACCTAGTATTTCTTCACACACTTATAGATATAAGCTTAAGTGTATAGTTTGAGGTCCTTAACGTTAAAAAATATGCGCGATGACCTCATCCTAAAATGGAGTGGGCAAATGACAAGAAATACAAGATAAGTTTATAATTGGACAGCGTAGGTTGTTATTGTTAAAAGCTCGAGTTTACGTTTAAACAGCAGCTTAATTTATCTGTTTATTGTACAATAAAATAATCTTTTATTGGTCATCGACTATGGTATGAGAGGCTAGGCATTTCTTGATCAGCTGTAATTTTCAATCGATATTTTTCCTATGACCTTTTAACTTGTGCAACTCATACGACCGAATGTCATTTTGTTTATTTATTTTGTTGGCACCTGCTAAGGCAATATAACAATTTAGTGCTTCAACAACATTTAATATATTTTATATTATATAATATAAGGAATGTAGACGAGCAACCAGGCTGATACTAATTGGTCACCGTCGCCCATTCACATCTCAACTCACGAGGGATTTCGATGAACTATTAACCTTTAGTAGTTGGATGGAATTCCTCTTGAGTAACTACGCTGGCTCTATCGTACTCTTCAAACCGGAACACAAAAATGAAAGCAAAAATAGGTAAAGTAAAAGAGTGGTGCCTCCCCAAGTTGACCTTGTACAGAGGCACACCACCAGCCTAAAATATTATAGTCGGTCATTTACTTAGTAAAGATTTCGAAAATGGGATTTTTCAAACGTTATTTTGAATTTGATATGTGAAAGAAGGTACAGTCGACCACAGGTCAACCTACCCAAACCATCAAAATTGGAGAATCTGATATGTATCATAAAGCGCAGGCATAAGGTTGAGATTTAATCGAAGGTTTTTGATGGTATACTAAAATTGTGGTCGACTGTACCGTCTAAGTCAGAATGTATTTGTGTCAACAGCAGGTTAAGCTTACATTGACATTGCGATGCGAATAACATTATGTAACGACGATGAACGTGTCCGTCTTTGTCACTATTTACTTTAACAATTGCGTTTAAAGGCCATAGCTGAGTTTGACATGGTTGGTTTCAAAGATTTATAAACTCAACAAGCGCTGCGCTCAGCGCTGTACCATATAAGCGCGGTCTCTAACCGATTGGTGTCGCGTATATTAAATACATAAAAAAATACATTGGAGTTAGTTCAAGTTTACAGCTTGCATTTTCATAGTAACAAGGCACTGAGCACAAACCCATTACAAACACCATTTTAATAAAGAACGACAAACGTTGTAAAACAGTGGAATTGGGCTGGTCTGTATTGAGTTGTGTAATAGGTATTAGTATTTTTTTACAAATAATATTTTCAAAACTGGATGTTATATATTCTATGATTTAGGTGTTAACTTGTCTGTTTGACTGTTGTGGTTGTGGTGGTAGTTTGACTATTGCTTCCATTGACCTCCAGTATTTTAAATATTTAGTTGCTTCATTGTTTTTTTTTGCAATCGACCCAAGCGGTAGCTACTTAAAAAGTTCTCAAATAAATAAAAGCCAAAACAATGAGACGACATTTACTACTTCTTAGAAATTCATTAGACATAAAACAAGATTTATGTGAATCAATTTATAAATAAGGATAACCATCTTGCAGACATTGTCCTTTCCATTGTTATTTGCAATGTAAGTTAGGTTAACAACGGTGGTCAACAATTTATTACTTACGAGTATTTAATTCTCTAAATCCTTCACTACTACTTTGTGTTTCTGCCTATTTATGAAAGAAAATGGTTCTGTTGTGTCAAGATAAGCCAATCCAAATTCACTAGATAAAAAGTACAGGCGGAATTAAATAATGGATACATGCATGCTTAAAAGCTTATCATATTCAGCTTAATAGACAGCTTTGAAACAAAAGACAAGTTGTGTATTTTAATTTAACAAAAGTGAATACATTATTGCTTCACCCACGATGCCTACATTTTAGTTAATTTTACTCTTCTAGCGTGGATGCTAATTGACTTTTGTGAAGGGCAAATGTTTTATTTTCTAATATACGGGTAGGTTTATTTAAAATCATTAGTATTTATAAAAAAAAATCAATTCAGAGTGATCACTTATCATCCTGAGATACTCGCTCGACTGTAGTGAAATTGAGCGCTGACTCCGCTTTGAGATTGCTGCGCAAGCGTCGTCAAATCAAATTTAATTCATCTCTGACCATTGTGGTTTAACCACTCCAATACAAGCTCTTAGTAGCTTAGTTGGAATGGAAAAGAGAACATAGTAATATGCAAAACTTTACCAATGTTTTTTTTAAATAGACCCAGAACCCTCAAAATATGTGCGTATTTCTACTCTCTTAGGGTCACGACTCACGCATCAACCTCGCCGAAGGCTTGTCGCCGTGACATACGTGTTGAGAAAACCCATAGTTACCGCTCGTGTGTGGAATGCCTAAGAGGAATGAGCGAGGACTTTGCACTTTGTTAAATTATACAGTGCCAGTAACAGTTTGTGTTGGCAGTGTAGAAATTTTATAGAATGATAGATGGACATTCGATACCTATCCGTTCATTGCCGCTACTTCTTCAGCAGGACAATAACTCAATAGATCTCATCTGTGGTTAGGTATATGCTGCTGAACGAATTACGTATCCAACTGTCTGCGTATCTAGAAGTCTCGGAAACGGCTGAATGGATTTTGTTCCACTTTTCCCCGATATATAGAATGGTTCCCGATGATGTTGTTTTCCTGCGGGCCGCTAGTAATATTCAAGTATAAACAAGGCGTTTTATAACAATATTCGTTCATGTAAAGGTCTAAGAACCACTAAAGTGTTATCTAAAATTAGACTCGTAACGTGTTAAGGATTGAAGTACAGTTTAAAATTACGTATACGCTATATAAAGATGTAGCCCAAAAGACCTTCAAAGATGGCCACAGGCCAGTTGTCAACGCGTCAGATGACCGCACGGTAGCCTTGCCATTGTTTTTGCTGCTTCGGCTGTTCCGCTACTCAAGCGCAACCGCTGGCTGGAGATCTATTACTTTTAATAATATCTTGGACATGCCGCACTACGGCTCTACTTCCTTTATTAGGTCGTTAATTACTATTCATCTGCGACCACTACACGAATTCACTTCAAGTAGGTATACATCATTATCATCAGCACCCCACTCTAGTCCACTGCTGGACATAGGCCTCTCCCAGGGCGGGCTATTGACCCCGATCTTCGGGTCTTCTCATCCAATCGCTGCCAGTAAGTAGTAGGTATACAATAAAACCTAATTACTGACGTTAGTGGAATAGTAGATTGTATTACGAGGGTCTAAAATAGTGTATTTGAAATAGGGCGAGGATGTGTGATAGTGTATTTGAGAAGCAAAGGATTCTAAAGTAGAATCCTGAGCGTATGACGCGGATTCAATCTGCATCGCCCAAGACGGAAATATATTTGGTCCGGTGTGACACACACTGCTTTTTACTTCATCCGCTGTGGATGGTTTTGGCTTAATTACCTATTGTGTCTAATATAATCATTAGGTAAAATTGTATTATAACCAGTTTCTACAATAGCTATATATATTTTTCATACAAAAGACATCAAGTAACTTTTGACTTTTTGTAACACAATTTCATATATTGCAAATTTTTATTATAAGTTAATTTATTACCCTTATATTAATACCCTACAACTTTCCCAATGGCCATTGCTGCATTCCCTTGGTTATTACTGCTACAAATGATGTTTGCTCTAGAGATACTTGGCATGTTAGTACTTACAGCGCGTTCTAACCGCAAATGTTTCTTCATTTTAGGAATAATCACTGCACCTATAATTCTGTATTTGAGCAACTTACCTCAAACTGCAGTCATTATTTAAAATTGCGAGCCATATAAGTTAAATTAGAACCTTAAATAGAAATATCGAAATGGAGCTATGAGTATAATCACCTGGGGGCACTACGCCAAGTAGAAAAAAGGGGCACTAGCATCCTTTTCTGGAAGCATTTCTGTTTTATTCTGCCTATAACTTTGTATCAGAGATCACTAGAAGGCTGAAACTTCTGTCGTCAGGAGAGGTTCACAAGCTAAAGTAAGCCCCTAAGTTTCGTATTCCTATCTCATCTAGTTAACAGTAGAGTTTGTCATAGCCGGCCAGTAACATTTTTCATAGGTACAATATTTTCGTATTCATAACAATATTCATATTCTTAAATCAAATTACTTTTAAACTCTAGGGATTAAAAATAATTTTAATTCGGGATTAAAAGTAAATGTGACTAAAAGACCTACTATAGGCCCACTTTTTGAGGAACAAATGAGCGTTTTTTGAATAGGTGGAATGAAAAGTTCATTTTTTATTATAAGTCTAAACGTGACAGCGCCCGTTGTACGTCGCTTCTAAATGTTTTGCGCCAATCAATTGTGAACTTTATAGGCGTGTTCAATAAACTTCAAAATGCGAACATCGCATCCGTGCCCCGTCTCCCCGTCTCTTGTGACTAGCGCCGTATGTTAATACAGCGCCTAACATACGTCCGAAACGGTAAATAATTATTAGTACCTAACACAATAAAAACCTGCTTTTGGCGGATAACAATAAAAAATTAAATGTTTATTTTTTTCATTAGGATTGACTGAAAAATTTAATACAGACGCCAAAAAAAGTAACTGACTACCACTAGGGTGTTAATTGCGTGCAAATTAACTGCTGAGGTAGAAGCGTGTAGAAACGCCGCTGGAAGCTATTTTGTACCTCTAGAGAAAATCGGTGATGAGTTACTTTTGAGACGATTGTACGAAGTAAACAAATATTGCGGTATTCTATTCTTATTCTTTCCTAACCACAAATATCAATATAGCAAACATATGAGTAAGTATATGCGTAGAGGTAAACGGTCATAAAACTTCGCTTCGTATATAGCTGCGTAGGTATCTAAATAAGTCACAACTTAAGTCTACTTGACAAAGTTTCTCAGAAAATGATTGCTTATCATCGTGCACGGATGTGACTAACATAAAATAAATCCTGACCAAGTTTTTCACAAGTTACTTAACCGTCGTTAATACGTATGTACAAAATTGTTATTTAGAGTAGAAAAGGCTACTTTTTTAAGAAAAAACTAATTAATTTTTAATGTATTTAAAGTAGGTAAGCAGAACTGACAAGAAAATAACCATTACTTTACTTACATTACTTTTGTAACCATAAATCGATTTATTCACTATAGAAGTTATTCGATAACCTGGCGTGGCTTTTATTGACCCATATGGAATTAAACATACTATATAATTACTGGTTTTTACAAGTTAATTTATAGAAACTATACCAACAAATAACGTATCATTTATTCATATGACAATAACAACATCTACCAATCC
Organism: Hofmannophila pseudospretella; assembly: GCA_947369225.1. Classification (NCBI taxonomy): domain Eukaryota; kingdom Metazoa; phylum Arthropoda; class Insecta; order Lepidoptera; family Oecophoridae; genus Hofmannophila; species Hofmannophila pseudospretella. The sequence goes on from OX376324.1 coordinate 6,806,623, forward strand.
ATGAGTCATATTTTGTTTGTCTGTGATCTAATAATGGTAAGTTACAAGAATTCCGTAATGGTAAAACAAAATGTTTAAATGACCTCTACATTTGTTTACTATAAATATGTACACAGATATTCGTACTAGTTTCCATTAGATGAAGTCAAGAAAATAATATACTTTTCATATGCATGAAATTTTTCACACTGACATTGTTACGTAGTAATAATTCACATTATTTATACGAGTATCTATTTAACCAGTCGAAAGATTTAGAATATTATAGCAAATATAATTTATATGAGTTCTATACAGGACAAACGTGATCCTATAGGTATTATATACCAAAATATATGTTTCTGGAAGGTGGGTAAGTAGGGGTTAGAATTTCTAATTTTTAACGGCTAGTATCACACGATTCAAAAATACATACACACAAACTCATGCCATGATTTTTCATACACTGAGTGGATGGAACATTTGTTGGTCACATTCTGTAGGATGGTGGAATCATAATTTTTTCCTATTTTAAATGAGCCACGGCGATTTATCTCGATTTAAGTTTACTAGCTATTATACAACAACTATTATTTTCATCTTGTACATCTGGACATGTAATTATTGTTCATACACTTGCTGACAAAAAACGCGGCAAAACATTATCAGAGGCGTTATTATATTAGATTGTAGAATAATGACAGATGTTGTGCACCAACCGTGCGCCTACGCGCTTTTATAATACATATATCAGTCCACTTCAGAGTATTGTTGTGGCTCAAACTGTATTATTTTCGGATCATTGATCTAGTGATGATTCAAGTCTATTGTGATTTTGAATAATTATTAAGAGACAGATAAAATTACTGGCTAACAATCAGTCAAGTACTGATACGAAAAGCGATCGCCCACTTAAATAAATAGCCTAAAATTTAAAAAATACTATGTGCAGGAAGAGCCAAATTGTCGCTACGAGAGTAAACAGTGTTCTGTGGTTTAGTTCGCAACACAAGGCGGAGGCGAGTTGTTGTGGTATACTAGAGTGCGACAAGTGGTCTTCGTACACGTGATACACGCGATTATTAGTAACACCTATGCGAGAAATTAGAACAGAAAATAATTCGGAAAATAAATACAGATTCAAGTTTATCAAAATTAACGTACAGTTAAGAAAAGGTCATTTCTCAAGCAGCCGAATAATAGGTATATTTCAAAACTTGGCATCGATGTTAAAATGACGAAAGTATACGTTGGTAAACACAGTATATAAGTGGTTAAATGTTCTAAAAACAGTTGGGTAAACAAATTCCATCTTTGCTGATTTCAAAAAGTCAATAATTTATGTAACAGTCACTGTGTCGTAAAGATGTAACTATGAACTCCTACGCTTTTAAATCGAAAGACCTTTAGTAGGGCATCTCATAATACTTGAATTTATCATTTACAAGCTGTTTCAGTAACTGAATTGATAACTGAGTAATTTTGTTTCACTACTTTGATGATTTAGAAAAAAAACAGACAATTAAACATAAAATATGGTCTTTCTTTCGTGGGCAGACTATAAATTATACTTGAATCAGTCTAATTTGTATCTTTTTATATTTAATTTTATAGGTGGGATAATTACATAATATAATTTTATAGATGGGATATTAAACTAAAATACCTAAGATAAAGTTACAAAATACCTATCTTAATAAAATATTAAGTTAGCACAAAAAATATTCTACTGGGTCAGTTAATTTACTCGTAAAATCGCGTGTTACGATTTTACACGTAAAAGACCTGGCCCAGGTCGCTCCCTGCAAGGAGTGTCCCGAGGAGGCTGAATGCTGAGGCGAGCACGTAATGGCGCAGAAGGAAGGCGAGGAGCGGATCAGGGAGGACGACCCTACGTCCGACCCGATCCGCCGTAGGAGAACCGGGCGAAGGCGGCTAGCTCACGCTCGCCACCTTCCCCCTTAATGAACCCCTCCCCCTCCGGGAAATGGACACGGGGAGTCCATTGCCTGATAACAGGTCCTCGAATTGGTCTGGCGTGCCCGTGTTCCGGCACGCTACCACAAGCCGATTGGGGACGTGAGTCTCCAGAGTTGGGTCCGTAATGCGGACACCCGCTGGCGAAGTCGCGGAAGTTATGCGCAAGCGTTCCCGTGGTGTTCAGGCGGTGCATAGGAACACCGGGGGGGTTTTTGGCCGGTAAAAGTCCGGCATAACCTCTTCGTCTCCTCCTTGCGGCGAAGAGGTAAGCATGAGCGTTTCCCCCCGTAAAAAAAATTAAAAACATTGGCGGCGATGCCCCGCCGGAATGCATCTACGAGGCGCTTGCCGGTAGAGGCAGTAAGTAGGTTTATTTATATTTATTTTCCAAACAAAAGCTGAACCACATGACAAAAAGTGCGTCCAGCTGATCGGCAGTTGGGTGCGTTTCTGTGGGCCGCGACATCCGCTGCGCGTACGCAGGAAGTTACGGGCAAACCGCGCAACAAGTCCGCCTAGCCTTGTCACCTTTAAAGTAGTAGACGACGATGACTAACGAAATATATTACATAATTTACTAATGTTTACTTTTTTTATATTGACTAAGGTGATTTTGTACTTAGGGTGATTTATTATCGTATCGAGGTTCGAAATTATGAGCTATGTAGTGTAGACTAGAGCTATTGACTGAAAGCTTATCGAATAGTTTCAAGTACCTATACCTACCCAACATGTTTTATTTTACTAAAACTCAAACTTTTTATTGCTTCATGTGGTAATATTAATAGATGTTAGGTACAGTCAATCACAGGTCAACCTACCGAAAGCGTCAAAATTTTTAAAACTGTAATAAACCATATCACTCGGACATAAGGTTATCAAATTATCGATGACATTTGACAGACGGTATACGGTAGACGGTAACTTTTTAGTTTCGCTAGTGGTCGACTGTACAATACAATATTTTTAGAATCGCACATGAACCCCGCAATGGCACTGCAAAATTGTTATCTTAATAAAAATCTCTGAAGATAAGTATAGGTAGGTACTTAAATATATATTTTAACTTTTTAGACACAGGTAGGTGCCGGTGAAGTTAGAAACTTTCTTACCGCCACCGCCATTTATTATTATTTTTTATATTTTATTTATTTACTTTTACTTTACCATCATACTCGTACAGTCTACCTGTGTCGATCATGGATGTCACATTATTTATAAAGGCGAACATGTAATTAACATAAATGTATTCACTATTCATTCATAGTAAACTGAACAATGTGGAAGGTGTTATGTTAATTCGCGTTAAGTATGTATGAATGTGTCGCCTACATGCGTCAGTTACCGTGTTTCCATACCCTATCGACAGATTATGTCATTGCTAACCTTAGCACATTACCGAAATATCAATATTTTTGGTACTTACGTCATTGTTATCAATATGTTTGATTTGAATTTTGAGCAATTGGTACAATTGCTTAGTTTGTACAAAGGTGTAGGTGTAGTGTAATCAATAAGAAAATATGTACAGTGAAAGACACATCAAGCTATATCAAGCTATATAGAAGTAAAGATTAAATGAAACAGGGTGATGTCTGAGGTCATTCATCAATATAACCCCACAAATGGTCATCCCATTCTTCATTATAAAAAAATATTTATTTTTTTGGAATTTTATCAAAAATGGCCTTAGTGAACCCAATAAAAATTTATTTATAAAAACTAGAAGAGATTTTGTAGATTTTCTTTTTGTATTATGCTCATCAGAACATAAAGAAAACCACATCAAAGTCTGATCACTGGTTGATGAGATATGATACTAAATTCAATCACAAAGAAAAAAATACATTTTGTAATAATTGATCATTTTTTCTGTAAATATCCAAATTATTTTTATTTATTTATTTTCTTTTATTTTCTGTTCACTTGTCACAGAATTTGATAAAAAATATTCGAATCAATTTGTGTACGAAAACGGTACTAATTGTTAATTAATTAATTAAAAAACTATTCACAAGAATTTCACGTGTACCTTTTCGAAATCAGGATAAAAGCAGTATTTTTTCCAATTGTTGGTCAATTTTTTTCGGTGTCAGTCATTTAAATATGGCGTTAAATTTTTGTGGTTTAAGAAAGATTTACAAAATCATGAATTAAATTTACTACATGATAGGAGATATTTTTTAATGCTTGCAGAGGAAAGTCTGATGATCCCTTAGGAGCATAATACAAAAAGAAAATCTGCAAAAAGAATTATGATTTTTTTTTGTGCCTTCACTAGGCCATTTTCGATAAAATTCAAAACATTTAAATAATTTTTTTTTCATGAATAAACGCATAACCATTATATGGGGTTATATAGATTTGTAATGACCTCAGGCATCATCCTGTTTCGTTTGCTCCATACTTTCTTGAACAGCCTGTATAAGTGTGGAATCTTGCTGCAATATTTTTTTACTGATTTCAAAAATTAAGAATAGCAGTTTATTGAAAGGATTCCCCATATACGTACAACGCCTTTTTTCATTTTTCTGCAAGTCAATTATTTTCTCATCCGAACTAAGAGTTAGATAATTATCTAACTCCGAAGGAAAATAAACATTATTTCGATAGATATCTAATTGTAACATCACAAAATGAAACGGTCATGAAACGGTAGAAATAATAAATTTACAAACCTCTGTTAAGTAACATACGCCTGAAAAGGCCGGCAGCACACAGCGACGTTTTCACACTTGTTTACTGTAAACTTCAGTAACTGAAACACTAAATACTTCACAAATATGACTTAGCTCGAAATGGCACAGCACTATCACAGACTAAAAATGTTTTTGATTCGCTATTAGTACACTTTACACAAACTTTTCATTGAGAAAAGTTCGCAAAATCGGAGGAAATCGATCGTGCAGTGGATGGTCGATCGAACACGCGCGGTCGCGGAAGGGAGAGAGACTATACGATACGACATGGCATGGCGCGAAAACTGCGACGCGTGCGCTTGTGCGCGGGAGTGGGGGCCGCGAGGATCTACATGGAAAACTGCTTCAACTTTAACATTTGTTTCATTCAAATTCAAAACTCTCAAGAGGTATTGACTCTAGATTACTTTCTTTACAATTTTCGTCTAATGACCTTATTATTCTCGTGGAGTTTAATCAAGGTAACTTTTCTAGAAGTCATACAAGTCGCATTTGGTCACAGTATTTTGTAATTTATCTTAGGTATATTTTAGTGTTACTTTAGTATCCCTTCTTTATTCAATAAACAATAATAACTATGATCACTAGTGAGCTAAACTAGGTAGAGCTCAAAATTTGCTGATCCCGACTTGAGGTAACATAAGGTAACTGCTTCGTATTTCGTAGAGTCCGATCTGGTTTAAAGGACATGAAGTTAAACAGGTTTCGAAATTTAACAGGCTGCGAATATTTTAAGGTATTAATGTGTATTAGTCTGAAGATATTTATTGCAGTCGTGTTAATAGCAGCTAAGTATGATCTGACTCATCATTAAATATAGATGCAAGACCATCATTAATATAGACACAATGCCAAGATTATGTCGGTTTTCCATAAACTTGTAGATGATGATGTATTTTGTTCTTAATCTAAGATTTTGTTACATTTTAACATAATCATTGTACAGTATCCTAACCTAAACATCACACATCCATCACAGAATCGACAGTTCATCAGTGGGAAGTGACACTGCGCCACCATTCGCCGCTGTTGACGATGTACATGAGATCACTCGTAGGAAAACACACAGCAACAGCTTGCGGTTTTGCTGAACTGGAATTTTAAGTACAATGCTATCCAAACATAACCGCGCGGTTCAGCAGCGCAGTGAGACAGATAACCGCCTAAGTGCAATCCAATTTGTCATTAATCGAGTATGGAATGATATGTCGGGTGATCCAAACAGCCCTCTGTATAAATTACTGCATGATTTGCAGGTGCGGGGTATGGGAGCACCTTCAAACAGGCCGGTGGGAGGACCGGCCGGAGATCTTATTTATCGCGGGCCCCAGTTGCATGCCAATTAGGCGTGGGCGCAGTTTTGCATAAACATTACCAACCGTGTCATAATCCTAGTCGCCAACACAGGAATATTCCCTTCAATATGAAAATTTTATCATGACTACGTTTTAACAATGTTGTAGGCAGATTGAAATATCAATTTCCTATTATACCGATAGAGGTTTATAAATTCGTTATTTTATATTGATACCTACATCACCCACTATAGTTAAATCACAGAATGAACTTAAAATAAGGAGATTCAGTTAAATTAATATTTTTAAGTAGGTACTTATACGAGTACTTACGTATTTTATTTTAAAATTTATTTATAATGTCTTATCCACAGAAATCGGAATAGTAGCGCCCTCTCCTGAATTGCAAAATCTTTGGTCTTAACATTGATAAATATTTTTTGTTGGTACAATAAACAATTATTAGAGCAAATTACCTTTTTTACTTTTTTCTTCTCAAATACGCAAAATATACTTATAATGAGATCGATCAGTCTCTATTACTTCAAAATCAACATAAATTCTTCAAATTTTGCAAAGCGAATCCTAGGGTCAAATACAGATCAAGTTTGTATTTCAGACAGATCGGACAAAAATCTAGAACGTGACCATACAAATATAGAATCGGTCACAGGTAAGAAAACAATGTGACATTGATATAAAAAAAATCTAAGACGATTGTAGTAGAGACTAGTTGCGACTGAAAACTATCAGATGAAGACATTGTTAAGTCACAAGCGGTATGCAGTGGCTGCACATTGCACATTAAAATGCATTTGCGAGAATCACTGAGTCAGTGAGATTACTTTATTTGCTATGGTCCTTTTGTCGTTGACTTGCGATGCCCATCAGGAGCCATCTTGATGGTCTGTAGCTAAGCGATAAGCTTGAGAAAACGTTTTATGTGCAATTTAATGCCACGTAACTACTTACTCGATACTATGTCTATTGCATATTTTATAAGTATATGCAAGAAATAAACAAATACAGTAGGATTCGGTTATAACGACGATGAAGTCACCGGGGCAAATAATATGTTGTTATAACCGGATGTCATAGTAACCAAAAGTACATAAAGGATATGAATGATATTGAATTTAAAAACGGATTGGTTATTGAAAAACATTTATTTGTTTTATTTATTTATTGTATAAGGAGAGCAAACTAGCAAACAATAAATTTAAACTATGTTTCATGTACCTACATTCTTCCAAATAAATACTTAGAAAAAATGTTGATGAAAAGTAACCATAGCCAGTATTTACGCCTTCTTACGTAACTCTCACAAAAAATAAAAGCACACAGTCTTAGATTATAAAAACACACGGTCTCTTCCATTTTTCTATGACTTTTTTGACTAAATACTTAGATACACTTTTTCTACCACAAGTCAATGACCATATTGAATAGGTATTAGGTATAGGTGCGTACTTTAATTGGCACGTAGGTGTACCGAAAAACGTTATAAAATTAGTTGATAATTAATGATCCGCTATTACTCTCTGTCGGTTACTCTTTTATATATAATTTTAAAGTAAATTTAATTATCAGCTAATGACTATAATGTCAGTGTGAAAAATCCATTTCGAGTTATCAATGTCAAGAAAGGGGCTTTGAGATGTTTTATTTAGTTGTAATAAGTTTACATGTTATGCAAAAAAAGTTTTTCTTTTGCTGGGTACAGTCCACAAAAATAAAATATCTAACGATTTTGTCCACCTTAAAATTGAGTGGACAGATATGTTTTTTTGATATATTAGTACCCATTGCCGTTTCTCAATATGTATAAGTATGTCTTTCTCTATGTTCATACATACGGCCAGATAGGCAAACCTATATTCCTAATTACTGAACAGATTTACGATTAAAATATTTGTTTATACTCATTTTACCACGGGAATCCTAATGTTCCGATGGAAAACTTGAGATCCTAAGATTTATTTGAAACCTCAGGGCGTTAGTTAATTCGCATTACGTTTACCAAGCTTATAATAAAACTTTGAACAAATTTTTTGCTTACCTATTCCTTGTCACGGCTAATCTTTGACAAATTACTGAACGAGGGACGTTTTCCATTTAATTTTATAATAATAGTTTTTGCAACTTTTTTTATAAACACCTAATTCAATTGAAATCCACAATCACCTCTTTATTCATTTAAAAATAGTCATAGCATCATTTTAATCGACTGTTTTTTCTCAAATGTTCTATACCTGTTGTTAAATATCTGTAATTATACGTATTTATTTAACAATGATTTCATCTTTTTACAACGTATAAATATTGTAAGCATCTAAATCTAATGAGATTAAACATTTACCGTCAGTTACACGTAACGTCCTTAGAGGTATCTCATATCTTCTACATGCTATTCCTTTCTACGCCTTACCTCTAGATAGAGATAAGAAAGACTTAAGGAAACCTTAACATTAAGGACGTTTTTGCAACATACTATTTACTTTTCAAATTTCAATATTTGAAATTTGAAATTTTGAAAATTTTGAAATTTGAAACCTTTTCTAATTCATCCAAAGCTAATAATCATAATTCATAAGATTCAACTTTATTGCCCGACGAAAAGAATCCTATACTAAGTATATTGATAGCATGTAAAGCATTATCTACTTATATTTTTGTAGGTACTAACAATTAATACCAAAAGCCATTTATCAGTTGGTACAACTGTTTAATTGGACCAATAAACCATACAATCGTTAAGTAAGGGCCCAATTACACTACAGATTCTTTGTCCAACCAAACTGTTTGGTTCGATTGAACGTCGACACCGATTTCTGTCCAACTAAACAGTTTAGTTTCGATTGCTAGTCTGCAGTTCGCGGCCATCTGAACTATCGGCCACCAACTAAAAGATCGGTCAGTGGATAGAACCGTGGAGTTTACCTCAATTGGCGAACTATTTGGTTGGCGATCGGTCTAGATTGTGTCATTAAAAAAGATGAGTTGGTGCCGTGTGCGAACCCCCATACTAGTACATTGCTTTTTGCCCACCGACTAAACTGTTGGGTTGGTGAACCATCGGTCGTGAAGTTCCTCCCTAAGGAGAAATAACTGGAGCCTAATTCCTTTAAATTAAATTAAATTTTACAACGTTTGTCGTTCTTTTCCTATTAAGTATCGATTCCACTTTAACAATCAATCGGATTCTGCTAGCATATTATAATCGCACCGATCGACCGTTATTGAATCGACCGAAACGTAACATTAATCGAAAGGTTCGTGACTAGTGGCATTTGAAAAACGTCAAGTCGCTTCACTTTACTTCCTATTGAGAATCCGTTGTATTAGTAGACTCAGGCCCCTGGCCGGTTGCTTGCCACACAGTAGATGCTCACCGATACTGTGCCCGCAGGCAAATACTTTTGTAATTTAACTGCTGTCTCTACGAGTGCTCTGCCACTTTGTAATCGACCTTCTGGGTATGCCGTCCAGATCCAAGCTAAGCAGCAACCATAGTGTTGGATAATGTAGATTTTGTAGGTATAAAGTTTGGAGGAACGCTTTGGTCATTTTTTCTTTCAATTTCAAATTTTGTGGTGGTACAACACTGCGCCAGATTCATTCTAGGCAAGTACCCCTCTTCCCAATCTATGTAATGCTTGCATTGTTCTGTCCCGGCTTAAAGAATCGGAGAGTCAGCGTAATTACCGGCGCATATGTACTCCATACATACTCCACCTAATTCCTCAAGCAACGCATCGGAAACCCTCCAGCAACATTTATATATCTAGCAACAGAATACCATCAAATGCACAAAACATGCTCGCTCGTCTCCATAAAAAAATACAAAACAGCGATTAGTTCACTAGGGTGAAGTGGCAACCAAGTCTAATTCTAAGAAATATAAGAAACCTTATATACCTAACCTACCTCTGTTAATTTATTCAATTCTAATATATTTTTCCAAGCATTTACATAGACTGCTAATTGCTCAAGATGACATCACTAGATAAAAATCTCCATAGCATTGCTATTTTACGTACAATCATGATTCTAACCATGTACCTACTTACGCAGCAACTCTTAACTGTTATCTGAACTGTCAAAGTTACTGCGCCCCGTACCTACTGCATTAACCCGCGGTACAAATTGTAGCGTGCAATTAATTCAGTTCAGTGCACAATTTATATGACGAATGACTTTCAGACTTTTTGTAGTCAGTTTACTTCTAATCATTTTATGTCGTGATGTAGAATATTTTGTTGTTTCTGATTTACATCGTTGTTTTTACACCGATTAATCGGAATTTTTTACGTACCGCCGCAGGCCGGCCGGCGGAATCTCGAGGAAGCCGGAGACAGGGAGTAACTCCATAGAGTTGCCGCGTAGTAACATTGATCGTATCGTATAGCTTTAGTATTGTTGGATATACAGCTTTGTTATCAAGATGCTTACATTACGATAAGTCTGTTGCTCCATTGTACAGGTGTTTGGTCAGCTGATGAAAGCGAGAGGTGCGACATGCGTGCATTAACGTTTGTACGGAGCTGCTGGTTGCAAAACTAAAAATACCACTTGATATCGCTTTGTGGTATCGCTAATCTATTGTAATATGTTATTAGTGTCCGGTACATACCTACCTAACTTACCTATTGATTTTGTATATTTTGGTTGATCTGACACTAATGTTTTGATGAGAAATATTTTTAGATGGATAGAATAATATACTCCCGTGACCTTTTTTATAGTAGTGTTTTTTTTCTGCGATCTGACTGAAATACAAACTTGACCTGTATTTAACCCTAAGGATTCGCCATCCTATTGTCAGAGTTGTTCAGGCCGCCCGTAAGCCTAGCCATGGCCTAACGTCTGTTGTCGTAAGTGTGCTCTCCAATCAGGGGGCTCAGATGAAAATGTGCCACTAGTGGTGACCCATGCTCAAGCATCATCAGGGAGTTAGAAGTTTTAAAGATATCGATCTTATTATATACTCGTATTACTTGATGATGATTACACAGGTACAACTTTGTTCTTGACTAACAACCTATATAGGCACATAATATGTATATTTTTGGTTACCCATATAATTTCAATTCAAATCAAAAATCAATAAGTAACTAATACATTTGTTATTATCAAAATAGAATAAACATCTACGCAGTATAGATGTTAAAAATAAAACCTCAGTTGTATATTATGTTGAATACAAAATAAATCAAATCATTAACTCAATAATTTGAACAGTTATTAAATAATTGTAAAGGTGCTGGTAACATACGACCTTTCCATGTGGGTTCATAATTGTAGTAATCGTAATCGCTATTATGTGTTCAAAGTACGTAATGATCGTAATCACTGCCTTCCTGTTTGTTATTTCGAGACATAGGTAACTTGATTGTAAATAATTTGTCTATACATCATTAGACTTCCATATTTTGTATACATTTGTCGGTTCATTGCTATATCTACATACAAGAAATAAATACTTAACTTGTGGTAGGTATGTATGTATAAAGGAAATGAAAAATTACTCCCCCTCGGGGATCATGGACACAAATAAATAACAAAATATCTATATATTCTAATATCTATATATTTTGTGTTGTAGTGTTGTAGCTTCCGTGTAAGCGAAAGTTGCTTCCAAAACGAAAAACTGACACAAAATGGAATCGAAAGCGTAAAACACCATAATCAGCTGCGCGTTAAATAGACAGCATACCAAAATCTCGTCGAAAATACCAATCAACCTACTTACGACTCTACAAGGCTTGCGGGTCGCCCACTGCTGCCTACTCTACATTAAATATTGGAACAGTCACTTTAGATCTACCTACTGTTTTAGTTAGTGTATTCGGGTATAAATAAGGTAGAGCACAGGTAGACTTTGATTGATTGAAGTTTAAGTAACTATATCCCGGAATTCATGATAAAAAGTCGTGGCAAATGAGGCTGATGTTTTTTGCGTAATTTGATTCGGCCACAAGGTAATGTGGTAAGATCTACCTTATTGGCAGTTTATTACACCGTCGTTTAAAACAGTAACTTTTGAACTCTGTTCAAAGGTAATAGAGTCGAAAAGTTATCTGATACTTTTTTGGCTGACTGGTAGGTAAGTACCTATATTAAATTTAAATTATAAAACCGAAATTAAAATTAACTCTGTAGTTTTATTTTTAAGGATGAATTATACTATCATGTGACCAACTATAACCATGACGATACAGAAATTTCCTAGTTGAAGATGAGGGCTATGTCCAACACTGGACATTTAGAAAAAATGTGTCAATAATCCCAGTTTTAAGAAAAAAATATCTAGTATTGCAAAAACCTTGAAAATATTTTGTTACCTTGCATTATTGACATTGAAATACATGATGAAGTTGTTCTTAAAGCCTCTGTCTCCTTATTTGGAGACATCATTTCGCACTCCGGGACAGGAGCCGACATAAGGTCAATGGCGTTGGCTCCAAAAATGGGCCCAAAGCGTAGGCATGGCATATCGTAGACAATAACACTACTACTTGTAATAAAAATCCCCAGTGCGTACAAAAAGCTGAATAATTGTTTTTTTATTAATTTTGAAAATGAAATGTTTATTTACTTATTACGAGGCACAATAATAGGACCTCCGACTTACAAACTTGGTCCAAACCTGTATCTTTGGAAGTCGGGACTCCGTCGTACTTTCCGTGCAAACATATGACAATTTACAACATTACATTAGTAACTATATACTATACCAAAAAGGAATTTGGAGCAAGTTAATAAAAAGGAATTTAGAATATACCTAATTTTATTGCAATTATTGCACAGAAATCAGACGAGCAAACGGGCCATCTGATGGTAAGTGGGCACTGTCGCTTATAAACATCTCACCTCACTATGATGTTATCAGTTATCGATACGCTGCTAACCTTAAGGACTTAGATGGACTACCTCATGTGCCGGTAATTACACGTGCGTTGGCTCGTTTACCCTTCAAACCAATGCAAAGCAATGCTAAGCATTACTGCTTTGCAGCAGAAATAGTTAAGTCATACACACCACTTGTAGCTTGAAGTTCAGCTAGCTTGAATTAAATGATAATTTCATTGTTGGTTCTTTTTTTCTGGTGTAATTAGCGAAATAATTGATAGTTGATGGAAATAGGCATTACTTTGCGGAAATTCATTATTATGAAAAAAATTGGGTGAAGAAGGCCCCGCCCGCCCTTGGATTAACCCTCCCCAATGTTAACCAAATCCAATAAGATCTACAATCGCAAAGGCCGACTATTCCGACCCCCTATTGCTATTAATTTAAGTTAGGTCCTAGTCATTTCACACTACCTCAATCCTTATCATCATATATAAATAATCGAGTGAAACAAAAAAAAATTTCTAACTAACCAAATATAACCAAATTGATCTGCACATAACGAAGAATACTACTAAATTTTCCACGATTACTTATTTATTATCTAGTACCAGTACTCTGCTATCAGCCTCCGTATACCTTCTTGTGTTTTTGCCCAGAGGAAAAAATAGAAATCATATTTTATAGGTTTGTAATAATTGTAACAAAGCTTCACCTAATTTCCTTAGTGCAGGTAGCTAAGACTTAACGCAATTAAAACAATCTGCGCGTGGGCAAGCGTAGGCGTCGTGTGCAAAAACGGAATAGAAGAACACGGTTACCTGTTCGTAAAGAAACCTAGAGAAATATCACATGTATGATTCATACATGGCTTAATACAATAAATGGTATAAACCATATAACTATGTATGATACGCACGTCATCTCATCAACTGATCGTGATCAACGGTATAGGTATCACAAAGTTGACAAAAGTAACATTAAATCTTAATTAATTACTTTTATTATGAATAGGACCATGGGAAGAAAAAGTAAAAAATAAATAAGTACTTCTAGAGTCACACTGATCTCAAAATCCATCAAATCCATAAACAGTAGCGAACGATGATATTTGCTCCATGCTAGGTGCCGGTCTCAGAATAGCAGAATATTATGTTCCAGACAAAACTAAAAGCTCTTTTAAACTAATCAGTAATGTTTTAAGCTAATTAAGCTATAAGGCCATCATTTGTGTTTTTTTCTACTCCTTATTTTTATTTAATTTTTATTTAAATTAAAGTGCCACTCTAAAATGCTACCTTAATGGAACTGTAATACAATCTAGCCTATAATACAGACTAATAAGTAGTTTAATTCTAACTTAAATTAATACGATAACGCTTAATCTAAGAAAATGTCCACTGAATTCGATTCTTAGTCATTGTTTGTTAAGATGAAACACTTTTGTTTACTGTGTGCAATAAATAATATTTGTTTTTGTTTTACACATTACGTCCCTCCCCCAAAAGATCCCTATAGGGCTCGAGACTCGACTCGCCCTTGGCCATTTTTTTAGAACTATTTTCGGATATCAGTTACCGATGCCCCCGATTTTTTATATCGATCCGTCTCTGGACACCAACAGGTAACACAAAGAACATTCTACTCAGCTGTTTGTGAAGAAGCGAATAAATGAGTGTAAAACAATTATTATTATTTAGGTAGCTACACATAATACCACAGCTGTTGAACAAAAATGACGTGGTTCATAGCAATATCATAACCGCAATAAGTGTGCATTGTTCGCTCGTCTCTCCCACACTCGCGCTGTCAAGTTTACGGCCGAAAGTGACGGTCACATTTACTTGTCTATTGACAATCTTTACAGCTTACCTACCCAGCAGTATACAGACTAATTTTATCTTTAGTTGGTGGTGAAATTACAATACCGTCTTCATTATAGTCTTTTTCACACAGGAAGGCACGTCGAACTTTTATAGAAACCTAAATAAATTATGGATTTTCACTGATGACAGTTGGAAGTCTTACATATAGGAGGAAATCCGACTTTCATCAATGAGAATTCGTGTTTTATTTAGGTTTTTATAAAAGTCCGATGTGCCTTCCTATGTAAAAAAGACTATACTTAGAGGTGAATAATGACTTTAGTGAAACCACAGTAAAACTTTCACGGAATTAAATTAAATAGGAAAAATCCATCGGCCATGCATACTCGTATATAATAGACTCACGCTTGTTTTCCGCGGAAGTAGGTAGAGCCTAAATAGATCCACCTGCAAAGAAAGACCGTTGTCGCTTCTGCCACACTCATAAATCTCTTCATACACGCTCTTCTGTTAGTGATTGAAGAAAATTTGAAGAAAATATTGTGATTTCACCATGAGCTTCGGATGGAGTAGCACTTCCCGAAACCGAAATGCATGCATTAGGCTTATATGCCTACCAATGTAAGAGGTTCAAGAGGTTCGGACATTATATGTTTCAACCGAAACTGCGATCAATAGCATTGCCCTCGGCCAAATAAAACCCATATCTATGAGGAGGAGGAATTTTGCTCTGCAATGGAACTGACTTATACTATATATTAAAATGAGTATAGTTAAAATACAAATAAAAAGATTTACAGTGACATTCACTACTTCTCATAATATGTATCTGTAAGCAATGACACGGTAAAAATTATCGTAACAAAATCTTTATAGGTAGCCGAGCCAGACTGCTAGATGCTAGATTAACCTCCTGGAATTGCGAACCGGGCACTGATGTTTCAATCGCTCGAATGCTCTCTACTGGTTTAAATTGTAACATTTTATTCTACAGATTTCAAGTGTACGGAATGTTTCAGTCAAGCCGTATATTTGGGAATACATAAATATAAGATGTAGAATGGAAAAATTAATCTAGGCATTTCGTTTAACATCTTTAAAACTGGTAATTAATTAATGCGTGGAAATGAGAAATATCTTCTAGAGTAAGAGATAGGAGAAGATAATATTTCTCCCAACTCCTAGAAGATACATACATACATACCTTCACGCTATATCCCTCGCGGGGTAGGCAGAGTGAATGGAGCGCCACGAATCCCTGTCTTGGCACGCCCTCTTGGTTCCTCTACAGTCATTTGTCGTTTCACGCATGCTCGCCGTTGGGATCGTCTGCTCTGTATATTAAAATCTAAGAACACTCTGTAAATCTGATTTTTAAGGTCAGTCTAGGACGACGCCTGCTTCTCCTTCCACCCACTTTCGCTCATAGAAGATAGTTCATAGTGAAGGATGGCATAGATTATGTTTGTTAATACAGGTACCTAGATATTCTCAAAATTAGTAAACCAGTGGACTTTACAGAACGACTTCAGAATCGACCTCTAAGAAAACCAACGCAAAGCATGTTAAGTGATCCAAAAATTACTCAGCTCTAAATGTTAATCTCGAGAAGCGTCACACGTACAAATCGTTGCGCGCAATCACAGCTGCGATCAAACAAAGGATCGACAGGACGTTCCGCGTCGGCGTGTGCGCAGATATGGCCATCACGTTCCTCGAGAAGTGCGCAATGAAGCTTGACAAGGAAGCTTGCTTTGTCGCTAAAGGGATAATAACAGTCATTTTTGTTTCCTTTTAAAATACTGGTTCAGTATATATTCAGTACTTTTACACATAACTTAGGGTCACGACGAAATACCTACCTGAATGTAAATAACTTGCGTGATACAGTTTGCTTGCAGGAATTATAGTTTGGAGAAACTTGGACCAGATAACTCATATGAATTTCCAAGTCTATGTAATTAATTAAATTGGTCTAAGTAACATACACCTAGGTACTACATACAGGTACACCAACGTATTCCTTCATTAGTTGAAATCAGAAATATCGGCGCTACGGGACGGCGGCAGTTTCTTGTTTCCTTCATCCTTCGTCTCATCTCGATATGTCTAGATCAATATTCAGTCAGAATATTTGTTAGGTATGGCTAATAACAATCAGGTCAGGAATCCGTTTGCTCCTCTGTTCTCCTACAAACTCTACATAATGGAGACAGTTCAATGCAATGCTCTGAAAATTAATTCCTAACATACCAACTGCAACAATAAAATTAAAACTTGTAATTTTATTCAAGTCAAAATATCAATAAAATAAATATAAAAATCTTACAAATAAAATTCGATGAAGTCTTTATTTTTTGTGCATTTTACAACTTTAGTACCGCTACTCAACAATAGATGGCAGGACCAGAATAAAGACAAATTAGTGTCAGCGCCATCTCTTGATGTAAAAGAGTTATAACTTATAATCCAAAGATGGCAGCACTAACACATCTAAAATTATGAACAGCTCCATCTATCGCATATAATTTAGTACAACTATACAATAATAGATGGCGCTGTCCTACAATAGTTAAAGTTACCACAGTGTTCTAATATTTGCCAAAAGATGTCACTACAGCAGTGATTTTGCTATTAAAATAAAACTAAAATGAAACTATTTAAATAAAAAAGTAATAATAAAGTATACTACGGACTGTATGTAAGGGAACCTGTTGAACCTTGGACCCCTTTGTTCCTGCTCTTATTAAATACTTTTGTTTATGGGATTCGAAGCGTTATATAATAATAATATATATGTCGTAGCAAGGTCGTAGCCACATAGCGTAATGGCACATTTAAGCAAATGCGTAGTTATATCACGAAGCGCTTATAAAATTAGACAGATACTGTAATATCTGTCTAAAAAAATTGCCACTTCGTGAAATGCAGATTTCGAATTAGCACATAGCGTTATGGTATTGTTATTTTAGTTAGACCACGGGGAATCCCTGAATTACACGATCTGTCTAGCTTGGAAGCGCACTTCATGAAATGCCTAACACGCGTGTTACGCGGATAGAGTAATTGAACCCTTAGTGGCGTAGTAGCTAGGACGTTCGACTCCCAATACATGCGAGGTCCGGATTCGATCCCATTCTTCATTCATTCATTAATTCTTGTCTTGGATCTGGTTTTTGGGTCTGAGTCTTGGGTCTGGGTCTTGGATCTGGGCCTTGGGCCCGGGTCTGGGTTTCGGTCCTGGATATGAGTCTTGGGTATCCCTGAATCGTTCATTTATTGACATTTATTGAAATATCTTGCGGCTTGCGATTATGCGACTGCGACTGTGCGTCTTTGCAATTACGATTCTGCGACTTTGCGACGGCGATTTTGCTATTATGCATGCGACTTTGCAACTGTGCGACTGACGACTGTCCCATAGTCGCAAATTCGCATAATCGCAAAATCAAAAATTAACAAAGATGCATAGTTGCAAAGTCGCATAGTCGCTTAGCCGTAAAGTCGCAAGTTGCAATCGCAAGTCGTAAGCTGCAGTCGCAAATCGCAAGGCATTTCATTAAATACGGTTCAGAGCTAGCCACATCGTGTAATTCAATACCATTACGCTATGTGTTAACTGGTGATCAACATTTCACGAAGTGGCTAAATTTTTTACAGATAGTGTAAAATTCGACTATTACAGTATCTGTCTAACTTTTTTAGCACTTTAGAATCGACTTTTTTTTTTAAATCAAAACGTAAATAAACTGTACAACAGGTAAGTAAAATAAAAAGTAATAAATTAATAATTGACGACTTTTTTTTAATAATTTAACAAAATGCAAACAATAAATTCTTTTAAAAACTAATGAAAATCACAGACGCTTCTTCACACAACAAAAATGTTACTATAGATCGCGGCAATTACCTTAAACAAAAATGGCGGATGCGCAGTGACAAATTACGGGTCACAAACGAAGTGCGGGACTCGAGGGGCCGCGCGTAACCCTAAGCGTAACCATAGTATTTTACAACGTACCTGCGCGGAACGACCACCATTTTTATTCAACCCACTATTAGGAACTAAAAGAAGTTACTTATGATAACAAAATACCAACTAAACCAAAATTTATTAACTACGAAGTAAAAACTAAGAGGTTGAAATAACAATAAATACTTAAAAGACAGGTAACTCCAATCTGTTCATTTTATTCAATTACCTATTTATTCTTCGCGGTCAATAGATCCATCTTCTTGTAGACAAGCATAGCTAGTATCCCGTTTATGATGTAAGTGGAAACGCAGACCAGACAAAAGTCGTAGAGAACGAATATTAGCAGATAGGCGAGGTAGAAACACGATGCAACTGATGTCATTGCCAGTAAAAACTGGAAGCGCACCACGGTTAAGTGATCGTAGGTTGCTGAAATAATAATTCAAGTATATAACTCTAAATTAAAAATTTAAGAGACCCTGACGTATCATTGTGGATATCCCCTTATTTTTTCCTGGTCATCATCAGGTCCTCAAGGTTCCAGATGTGGGAAGATCACCAATGGTCATAAACATTTGACCTCAAACTCAAACCACTAAATTCCAGAGATCCCATCATACTCCAACATCCCAAAATACTCCAAGATCTTAGAACCACTGATCCATTTTTCATCTGACATGGCTAAAAACATTCAGTAGGTTAGACCTGCGACGCCTAAAGGGGACGCTCCGGGTTACGCCCTACGCGGACTCGGCCTTCGGCCTCGCCTTATTTTATAAAAAAATTTGATATATCGATATATTTTGCCCATCCCTAAAACAGACAAACGTGCCAAACTATAACACGCCCATAACATCCCACGATCGGTCGGGGGTTAAACAGTGATTTAAAGTAAAGGAAGTTTTTAAGAAAATAAATATTTTTTTTCGTAAAAAGGTAACACACTGATCGAGTCAAATAATACTCAATCTCCTAAAATATTGAAATGATAATATACCTACTTAAATAATTGGTTATTTCACAGAAATCGGTCTAGCAGTGAATAGGGTGAATTTCAAAATCTCTTTTCGACTGGTAAAAAAAATGTTAGCACCTAATAATCTTACGATTAGAAGAAAATAAATCATATAATGTTTAGGCACTTGTGTAGGTAATTTCAATGATTTTAGAGGTGTTCCTGTTAGCTTATAAAAAATAACTATTTTGTCGTTTAACAACTAAATGGATAAAGTTTATTAATATAACAGCCTGTCAGAGTATAAGACGTAGAATTTATAAGCTTTCACTCGCCATTACGTCCGCCTTGAAATTAATTAAACCAATTCCTTTGATGATATTACACTACAACTGACAGTCTATAAATATCATATTAATTAATACCAATAAAATGTTCCCTGTTCTTATTAACAAAAGTACGGTGTATTTAAAGGGTTCGTGCGAGCATTTTATTGCTCTGCTAAAATGTTAATTCCGTGAATGCGGTCGTAAATGGCTGGATTGTAGTGCCCATTGTTGTTTCAGTTAGACAGCGAAATAATTAAAGCGGTATCGGCTTTCTGCGGTTAGATTTCATCGTCGCTACATTAATACCTGCAATTAGTTATTGCAGTAATTGGCGCATATTTTCGAAATGATTTAAGCGGATATGTACCTATAGTCTTTAATGTTTAGAACATGATATCTATCTACATATAGAGGAAGACGAACAATAATTGTCTGTTACACGGATTGATGCGACGTAATCTCAACTCATCTGCAAGTATTGGCCATGATCTTGGATTATCCGTCTTCAACGCTACGACTTAAGCCTGGCTTAACTGAATAAACTAGAGTTTACGCCAAGAAGCTATCTTTTACATACACTCTAAGGTTAACAATTTTTAAATCATGAAGGTAGGAACGCCTGCCCCTTGGGGAGGGAGACTACGTTTTCTTTTATCCGTGCTTTTATTAGACAAAACAGTTTGAAACCGGAAGAACAAAATATTCAATTAGGCAAAGATGTGTCATTATTCATCTAGGTTCGACAAAAAAATAAAAGAACGTGTGAACATTTGCTAAATAAACTACCGCTATCGAGCACTTCGCTATTAGATACCTACTCGTAGAGTTTGCGAATGTAAGCCTAGGTATTACGATAACATAACAGTTATTCACAGCTCGTGAGCTACCAAATAAGCGCGGGGCTTCGAGTTTCCCAATAATTTTTCTCGAGGTGAAGTCACGACGCGGTAACCACGACCTGCGATGATGTGCGAATTGCAAACATTGCCGGTTTTTATGGAAGTTTTATTTATGAAGTAACAGTCTATTTGTAGCATACTATTTCATTCTCGCTCGTCATTTTCATTTTAAAAACTTCGTATTTGTTGGTTACGAAACACGAGTAAAATACGAGTAATAGCCAGAAAATTAATATTTTAATAGGGAGCGAGTTTAAAATGTATAAAATGCTAAAAATGTAACTGTTCAAAATTTACATAAATATACGAGTATATCTATTGTTATTTATGTTATAATATTATTAAGATTCATTTAAGTTTCCGAATGGCATGTAGGCCGGTGAAATATTTAAGACTTCATGTTATTTACATTGTTGACAGTGTCAATTTATGTAATTAATCATAATTATAAGATTTAAAAAAAAATAGGGAGTGAAGGTTTCTCAAAAATCTATACCTGAGAAGCATTAAACTGTTAATAGAGCCATAACCAAAATTTTACGGATCGATCGTTCCACTTGGTACAACCGTTTGTATAAAAATTAGTGATGTTTGAACTTTGATAACAACAACAATAACTATTTATAATATTATTACACATGTATAATATATTTAAAAAAACTTTGCTAATTTATCATTGTAATCAAAGTCCAAACATCACTAATTTTTACAAGAAATTATCTCACCTGTAAATTTTCTTGCTAGGGGGTTTTGTATAATCCATGATTTTAAAATCAAATCTTTCAAATCTAACTGTTTCTATGTAGCGAAGTTGGTCCAAAAAAAAAGTAAATTCCAAAAAAAGTTTTAAGTAGAAGTAGGTAGGTTGCTGGTAGGTATGTTTCCCATGCGGATGTAAAGTGTAAGACACATCAAACTATACTTTATAGAACCTTATGCAATACGTTTTTGCCACGATTTCTTGACATTATGTACCTAATAAATTTGCTGTAAATTTGCTGTAAATTTGCTGTAAATTTGCTGTATGCAGCAAAGTCTCTGTTAGCTGACCTGAGTGAATGGTATAGACACTGTCTCAGTCCCATAAACCCAAATGTTATCATCAAAAGGAAGCTAAAGCCAGCTACATATTGTCATCCATTTTAATATAAAATTATAACGGAGATTTGACCACATAATCGTGTTGTGTCCCGCAACCAGCGCTCCATCTAGCATGTTAGGCGAGACCTGAAAACCAGCGTGTCGCTGAGGCCTTATAGGTGAAGAATTAGAATAACATAACAATATTGTAATAATGTAAAGTGACTAAGTACTATAGGGTATATCTTAATGTGTACACTGTACCAGAATATAGCGGTCAAAAGAATTTTAAAAAAATGATCTTACTCATAAATATCATCAAGCAGTAGAAAATTACTCCGTATATACAGTTGGGTACTTCTAGTAGCGAATCTTTTGGTATCATTCCGAAACCTTTGGAATATCTGCAATGCAAAAGAAGAATAAACACTAAAGTAAAACCACTTACAAAGGTATCTCCTTGACTACTTACTTCTAGGCATAATCTAGTCAGGAGTGCACCCTGTATTTTGTTTAAAGGGATTTCAGGGTTTAATTTTTAGTTGGGATTTTTAGTCGTCATTTCTGATGATTAAATGTTTTTCCATCTTTCCGTCGTCACTTACTCTGACGTGAGGACCCTCGAACAACTGGCATGTTCGGAGAGGTCACAGAGAGCCTTGTACCCTGGACGAGCCTCTGCTGCCATCTCTACGTACAGAGCGTATGTGGACACCAGAATACCGGCGATACTAGACAGTATGATGGCTCGATCATTGCTTTTACTCTGCATAGCGTTATACTGTAACAAAATTGATACGATGTCGAATGTTGAATTTATATAATATATTATTATATAAATTCTAAAATTGTTGAAAAATTTACATAAGTTATTTATTATTACAGAAGGGACTCATTAATTTGACGCCAACTAACTTATATGCCGCGATAGCTCAGTTGGTTAAAGCAACTACACATTGTTCTTGTAAGAAGAAAACGCAGAAGTAACAGATCGTAAGTAAGAAGAAGAAATTGCTACAACATTTATTACCTATCTGTTTCATCCGTAGTACCTAGTTATTTATGTGAATTTATCTAATACAAATATGCTAGATAAGTATTAAAAAAATATTAAACACAATTCTTCTATTGTGCTAAATTATTACATTCACAAACGCTCGCTCAGGTGTTAATTTATTAATTACATTTCGGGATTCATATCCATTTATGGTAAATAAAACAACGCTTCGAAATATGAACGATTTAAGTTTTATACACGTTCTCGTATAAATCAATTTTATAGAGAGGGGAGCTGAGCAGTACGGCGTATGTCGACCGCCATCGCCAGGGAGAATACAAAAAAAAAGCGTCGTTTACCCGCACTTCGTTCATTCATTCATTCATTCGTTTCGCCACCCCTTCGTTTCGTGTACACGCGGCATTATGGCCGATGCTGGCATAAAAATTAAAAGAAAACAAACACGGCGAAGTTAGTCGGTGGTCCTATATAAACTCGAAATCGCATTACCGGTTGGCACTTGACTACTTTATTGTATGTGTAATGTAATAAAATCTACATTAATTACACTAGCTATATAGGTAAAACGACGTAGGGGTGTTCTAAATACAACTAGGACTCACTCAGTGCAATAATAAATTGATGTAGTACTTAAGTAATCTAAAAATAAGTAAGTTTATTTTTAATATATTTTGTAAAGTAAAGTAAAGTTAAAGTAAAATACACTTTATTGCACAAATATAAAACAACAAACATGAGATAGAAAAGGAAATGGTAAAGTACAATTGTCAATTTGTCTTCGATTGTTCGATGGAATCTATACAATTTATGCAGGTAGATATTCGAAATATTACCTACTTAAGACGAGGCATTGCGCACACTAGCACCGCCAAACGAAAAAAAAATCATTTCAATTAATTAAGGCATTTAAAAAAGCGTCTGGTATTAAGGTTCCACGAATGAAGAAGAAATTTTTAAAAATGTTTGTATTCTCTTATTGAAACAATAAGAAACAAAAAGCGAAACTGTCAAACGTGCTCACTTTTGATCGTCCCGCCGACGTGAAAAGACACTTCATCTTCATCGCCCTATCCTTAATTATAATAAGTAATTAATAAATGTAGGTACTCACATTAATATCTATACCAGTTAAAAGGGTAGTAGAACAGATACCGGTTTATCTCTATTTGTTAACTACACATCTACCGCGTAATCCGTATGACGTTAGCCGCTATTAAAACACTTGGTTTTTTTCTTCTTTTTTTTCTTAGAGCTAAAAGTACTTTATTAGGTTTATGAGACAACTAGCTCTGCTGATATCTCAAGCTCAACTGAATCATTATTAAACACACAAGATTGAATCTGTGAGTGCTTGTTAATTTATTCATAAATATAAAATTAATTTATTCAGAGTGAGAATAATACGAGTACAATACTATACTATAATTTATTGAGAATATAAATAAATTGACGTGAACGAGAATCTGTGCTATAATTTTCTTATTATCTATCGCGGTCGTGAGTCTTCTGACTTACGTACACAAAAAATATTTGAAGAAGAAGGACCCACCACACACCCTCGAATTCATAATGAAAATTATTGGATGATTAATAATATAATAATGGATTTCCGCATGGTAACACCTGACTCCATCTATATGTGGTTGGCAAATTGTATAATTCGTCCTTCTACAAACGGCGTCGTCAGTTTACAACGCTCGCTGTTTTGTTTGTTTTAAAAAGGGGGAATTATGAATCAAGCTAACTTACATGTCGGATCGAAACCGAGACGTATGGGAGGTTAGGTTGCCGCCCTAGCCTTGGATAGGTTATTTTTTTATAACAACCCAGAAAATAATTGTAAAGTAAAGTAAAAGTAAAATACACTTTATTTCACAAATAGATAACAACAAACAAAAGATACTTAATATATAATATATTAAAACTATCTAGCTAGGTACCTACGGATTTCTGAAAGAGCTAGTTAAAAGAGTTGGAATACTTTTATGGGCTAAATATGCCCTAATAAAATAACAAATTATTGTTTTGTTTATTCTGTGGTATTAAGGACCCAACTTCACCACTACATAATTACGTACTACTTTGTACGAGTTCCAATACTACAGCAAAAATGATATTTTTTTAAAATTTCACGGCTGCAAGGCGATATAATATAAATCCGCTTTTTAATAATTAAACAACTTTGCCATCTGTAGTTTCCATACCTTACTTACAACCACAGGGAAATACAATGAAGTATGATACGTAGGTCGCTACCTAAGTATTATCTAAAATAGCCTTACATTGTGCTAAAGAGCTGAAGAGCATCTCAGTGGTGGCGTTAGTGGCTTAGTAGCAAGACCTCTGGACGATCTTTGGGTCAGAGTCAGGGTTCAATCCCGGGTTACGCAATGTACCAATGAATTTTACTGACTGCTCTTTGGCTCTAATATTGAAGGAAAACCTTTTTTTCATAGAAACCTATACCCGAATATAAAACACTCTCCATATTGCGGAATTAAATGGTACTGTTTTTTTCATAGCGAACTTCATAGCACAGATTATAAGGCTTGGACTACATGTTCCGGTTCCAGCGCCGGTTCGGCTCGCTGCAGTCAATAGCAAGCGTTCCGCGGAGTTCCACCCTCCCCCCTCGAGATTGGCTGCAGTGAACCAAACCGGCGCTGGAACCGGAACATGTAGTCCCAACCAAAAACTACCAATGGCGCCCTCTTGATACGGTTTAGGTACCTAATACATGTATGTGGAAGTTTTTCGCCTTTACCGTACAAACAAGGTGAGTCCTGTTGTCTACAGTGGAGTCGTTGATAGCATTCGCTGAAAAAATCGTTAACTAAGTCATTCATGGCTAAATATGCATTACCTATACATTCTATTGGTGATGGTAGAGTTCTATTAACTTATAATACATACATCACATCATACATATCGTCATTTTATGTCCCTTATAGGTATATTTAATATACTTACAAAACTTTCACCCTTTGCCTATTCTACCTATAATCACGAACGCACCACTGATGATATGATAATTGAACGCAGCCTTTACCACAGAATGTCACGAAGACACGCACGAACTTCACAAAATTACAGTTTTTCACGTAAAAGTATAGAGGGCACTGTGATACCGTTCTAATAAGTGTGACCATTTTAATAAATATCTGCTTTTTTAATCGATTTTGAAATTAACAATCGAAACCAAAAGTAAAACAAAACAAAAAAGCAGCAAAATAAAATAATGCAGATTAGTTTTACGTAGCCTTCTTCATTGACCATGAAGGTAGAAACATACTACTGAAACGCCACGACATACACATGACACGTGTTGAATCGATTCAAATCTATACATTTTGTATGACCAGTATCACACTAAGCAACACCCAACGCGACGCGATGCGCAAACAATATTCACGTGGCGAGGCGTGGCGTTTCAGTAGTATGTTTCTACTTTAATTTTTATACTCTCAGTATGACAGTCATCTAAATATATATTGATTGATGCTCTCAGTGTAAATTTATCTTATCCGAGGTTGCACGAACGCGCCCCTGAAATCGTTGATGTCATTGCAGACTGTATTTTTGCTTTTGACTATAAATTTTGATTATAGAATTTAGGAGAATTTACAGAAAAAATATGGTCACACACACCAATTGATAAACAAAAGCATTACCAACATGACTGCATATCCCTTAATAAATTATCCGATGGTCAAAAACTCTGCATATAGTTTCACGAAACAATATTTTATTCATATCAATAAATTAAAAAATATTGTTTGGTTTTGATCACGTTCACGGTCCTTTTTGTGATAACGCCATTATTTGGCCTATTACATTTTGGACGCCCCGATAGCTGATTGTTCGCTCCGTTGTATTGGCAGCTCTGATTTAGTTCACCATCGCGACCGCACCGAGCGTTGGCGTCGTGTAACACCTTTCATTGTATTGACTATTGACTGATTCTGAACACAGAGAATAATGTATAAAGTTAATTTATCATGTTATTGTCTTAGTTCTTGTTAAAATATATTGTATTATATCTTAGGATAAGTGGAATAATGCCTCCGTTTACGTGAAAGTGAAAGAAGACAGCCCGTCGAGTGCTACGCGGCCATTTTACTTGCAATGCGGCAACGGTGTACGATCCGCCATTGGAAACGGCCTGTGTCTTTTTCTGAGTGCAAGATTTGTATTTTGTCGAATAGCTCGGCATAGAAACGAGGGATAACCATGTGTGATAAAAGTGTAGTGCGGACTTTAGTGTAGTGGAACGGTGGTCGGGTGATTCGATAATGTGCGAACGATGGAAAACGAAGTGAAGCAGCGCAATCAGAGAAATAGGCGAAGGGAGCGGGCACAGCGCATGCAAGCACAGCGAGAGAGCAAAGTGAAGGATGGGGACAGCGGCGAGGACGAGTCGCCGGCGAGAGACAAGCCGCCTCGTCCTCCGGCCCGGAGGAAGAAGTCCAAGGAGCCGCTCGGAGAGGAGGATATCATCGATGGGTTCGCCATAATGGCATTTCGCACCTACGAGGACCTCGAGGTAAGTGCACTGCACTCTATCTGATAACAGACCAGCGATACCCGCGCATTATAAAAACCGGAACGTAATGTATGACAACAATAGAGAATTGTTAAGAATTATCAGTTTGCTATGTGCATAAGTATTCAGATGGACACATAATACGTTGTTTATTTACACTGTGAGCCATATAACATAACAGTTCTCATTTTTTGTCGATAATTCGGCGCCAATAAATTATTTTACACATCAATTTTCGTAACCTTTATTTTACGATAAGGAGCCCTGACCTTTTCAACAGAGGTACAAAAATATATTTCGTAATTAGTTTTTGAGTAAACCAGAATATTCTTTCATTATTTGTATTCCTATTATAAAAACAGCGCACCGTAATCGCTTTGGACGTCGCCTCGGAAGTGCATTGACCTACTGAATGAACTCTGTGCGTAAAATGACTTATAGATCCCCAATGAAACGTTGATTAGCGAAAGTAATAGCAGCTTTTGTGTTACTTCCTGGTATTTATTAAGTTGATGTATGTACCTAGTATATAGAGTAGAATAGGTACATGTTATGTAGGGAGCAGCTGACGAGGCCGCGGACGCGCGGGGAGCCCGGAGCGCCGCTCTCGGCGCTGGGTACATGCAGCGCGGTCTCCCACAAAGTGTAAATTTGGTCTAAGTGGCTTTCGCTCGTTTGTGCTCATTTATCGCGCCGTCCTCGAATGGCAATATGTGTAATGTTGAAGTTTGTATATGCACAATAAAACTACATTCCGCGCTATCGTTTTAAATTACGGCGACAGGCTCGCCCGTTTGTGGCTTGTTGGAGCAGCGCGCGCGTATGTTATAGGCCCCGAACAGGTTCCTTTGCTCCTATTTAATTCACCACATGTGTTGTGGTGTGCAACACTTATGTAATTTTTGCTTACAACGACTGGAGGTTAATTTTCTACTCAAAACTGGTATTCATTGAAATTACGATGTATTATGCGACATATGGTCGCAAAATTATATGTACTTGCTTCATACATTTACTTCTCATTTTGAAAGTTGTGGTTTTTCAAACATTGTTAAACTGTTAAGCATATTATAACAAAAACAATGTACATTCATTTGGGTAGTGTTTTATGAACATACAGTGAAATAGTAATTGTTGCTTGCAATCAACGACATTTGCAATTTGCGATATTCCAGAAATTGTAACAGACAATATCTGTATTTCATATACACACTAGAATCTATATCTATCTATCTATCTACTTCAGTTAATAATATCTTAATGGTGGCCTAAACAACACTGACAATAAGTTGGTCGCTAATCACACAACAAGAACTATATATTGTCATGCCCGGTGAAGCTGTAAAGGCCACTAGAGAACAGTGCAGTCCATTAGAAAAAATAACTATCAAACTATTTAAAAAAATCTTTTATTCACTGCCAAATGTAAATTAACTTTCAACTACTATTTACTTATCAACTAGGTTTGACATCGGCAGGTTGTCCCTGGACATAGGCCTCCGACCAAGTCCTTCCACTTTTCTCTCTCTCGGGCCGCTCCTCTCCATCTCTTGGGCAGGTCGTCCTCCCAGAATCTGGTCGGCCTCGTTTCCCGTCTCGCGGGTATCACTCTGTGATATTTCTTGTCCATGTGTCCCTTCTGGATCTCATCATGTGACCAGTCCATCTCCATTTCAGGATTCTCGCATTACGGATCACATCAATTACTCTCGTTCTGTCTCTAATTTTAGTAAGCCGCCATCTATCTCTTAGCCTTATGCCTAACATGCTCCTCTCTATACTCTATTGGTAAACTTAAAGTTTCTGCATTGCAACTATATAAGGATTATTAAATATTTTTTTATGAATGAGAGTCATGTAAGAACTTTTTATGTGATTAAAAATACAGTGACTTGATCTTGCCAACGAACATACATTGGACAATTATGCTTCCTCCGAAGAAAGATCCAGGCTAATACTGACTGTGACTGCAAGGATTTGGCTTAAACAATCTTTCCTCAAAATGTCTATCAATAAGTAATAATTTTAATAGTTAATTAACTTATTAAATTAACCTAGCTAAAATAAATAGAGGACTATGAATCTATCTAGACCTGTTTTGCTTCGGCCCCTCAGTGGGCCTTAGGAAAGTTTCACAGTTTCCTGATTACGGGGACAGAATTAACAGGAGGTACTGTTAATCCTTTTTTTAAATTGGTTAAAAATAAATGACTATTGAATGAGTACTTGCCAAGTTAGGGAATATAGTTTTAAGCAAGCAATATATTTTCTTTTTAAACAATTAAAAATATCTTATATATTTCTGTAGGTAAGTTGAAGGTTAATTGAATTTGGCACCCAATTTTCAGAACTTGGCCTCTTTTTTACATTTGATTTTTGTGGGATAAGGTGTATACATAATTGCTAAGTTTTATTAAGTTATGTACCTTTAAAAGCATTTCTAAAATAGGTAAGAAAAAACCTTAAACATATTCTACTGAAAATAAATACCTACATACTGATTGGATTAAATTTAATTGTATTAAAAATATCAAACAAAACATTTCCTGTGACATGTATAAACTCATAACATCCACACCAGTCTAGATTCGAATTTATTATCTACAACTGTGACTAATGTTATTATATAATTAATAACTTCTGCTACATAGCATTCTTGTGAAATGCTTTTATCTATCTGATTCAAGGAACCAAACAACTCATCATAGATAAAAAGAACAGTTTAAAATGAATTCACTAGAGCGTGACCATGTCATCTGACGCCGCGCCGGAGCTGCGAGCGGACATTACAATAATATTACGGAGCTCAGCATTTTCCCACGCTGCACTTACCGTACCGATGCCTTTCGTGTCAAGGAGCTCAGTCTATAAACAATTTTCTCTTAATTTTTCAATCGCATTCCTTTAAAATTGTATACTGGAAACCACGAAATACAAAATATTTTGAATTCTTTGATAGATTGGTATGCTATGTTGTAATTTTTACTCGTTTATATTACCTTCAATAGATTTCCGTTCACTGAGACGAAAGAAACTAGCTGTGTAAATTAAAAAACCGGCCAAGTACTAGACGGGCCTTTCCGATCCATATTATAATAAGGAAGGACTATTTGTAAGTATTGAGTGAAAAAAACTTGTACCGTTTTTAGTCACAAATTAGAAACTATTATAGATGTATCAAGTTTTAGTATTTGTTGTTCAAATAGAGGATATGACCAATACTTTAGCCAATTTTTAAGTTCCTAGATAGTACCATTCATGAGATATACCTGGTAACAGTAGTGGTCTAAAATTAACAATTTTGACGGGCGCTTACGTTATTTCTCTACGAAAAAAAATATATTCGTATTCTACTCTAGAAGGATACCTACCCCACACGATAGAGTACACAAATATTTTTTTACCTCCTTTACTTAAAATATATGGGACCCCATCTAAAAACCATTTTACAAAATTTTGGGTAATTATGCGAAAATTTGAAGATTATCTTATTCCGTTTAGGCGCTAACACGCGTGACAGCCTGACGGATGACGGAGCGATAGCAATAGGGCTACGTTTTCACCTTCGGGTTACGGATCCCTAAAAAAGGAGGAACATGTTGGAAACTAATTTGAAAAGTTTGACAAGACCCGTCTACCTGATAAGCGGACGAAGATTGGACGTGGCATGAAGTTAGCGCCGTGAAATATTGTAGACATCGGTTTTTGTGGGGCGAACGCGCGGACCATTTACCTCATAGATTTGATTTTTTCCGTTGAAAAGATTAATATTGTAAGTGAAATCCCACCAAAACCATAAATTTGAAAAAAGGGGCCAAGGTACTAGGAAGTGGGTCTCTTGACTTCGCATAAAATAATTGAAATCTAAGTAATTTCAGAATTAAAAACATTTGCTCGCTTAAAACTAAATTTGATTGACGATTACAGAAAAACTATACAAATCATAGTATGCCACTAAAAGCTTGTGCTTTTCAATGAAGCCAGAAGTCCTGCTGTGCAATCGCTTCAGGAATTAAAAACTGCAATCCAAGAGATGTACTACCGTACATCCCTCAGCATGCCATTGTTAACACTCATACACTCCAACATGAATCGCCGTTTGGTGGCGTTATTAGAGCCAGAGGTAGGAACATAAGCTACTGAATACTTTTTTTTATCCAATCGCCGTTTTCTTTTACCTTTTCCATGTTTTTCTTATGCTTAACATTTGCCCATTTTAACACTTGGCCGAATAGTGTTTTATTCGAACAAGTGTTAAAATGGACAAATGATTACTTTAAAAAATAAAACCGAATTTTGAATTATGGCTTTCATTGAATAATCCAAGCTGCCAGCATACGATACGCTTACCCAATGGCGGTAGGGATATTGTAATCCGTTCCATTAGCGAAATAAACACGGATTGTAAGTAAATTATTGAACGATGCTCTACTTCTTTGTTTATCTCTTGAGGTTTTATTCTAAGGTAAAATGTTCAGATCTTTAAACCATTATCAGAACATTTAACAATGAACATCAATCCTAATCTTACTTACATTAATGGATTAACGTGATTAATTATAGTAATTATAAAAGGTAGCCTTATCTATATGACGCAGTCCGATTGTATAATTCGCCGTTTTACATTTTGGCTTATCTGCCAACTGCTTTTATAGGCAAAACGCCTGACCCCGGCACATAGTTTGGTTTTCTTCATGTATTTCCCAAAATCAATATGAACCACTTAAGAAGACATGCCACAACGACACAGAGTGTCACGGCGCCTCTAAACACCCCTATGACTCATTCTCTATTCCCTAGCGCTCGATGTTGGCACGCCGTGACATAAACACTACCTGGGTAAAACTTTAAAGCACCTCGTTCCACTATTATTTTATTTTACCTGCTGCACCACCACTTGCCGCCTTTTCAATTTATATCTTTTCATTTAACTCTGATTACTTATCTATAGTACAAATGTTTCACACCTAAGCCAATGTAACCTTATATTGAGGTGTTGGCACATAGAGATCATGCCTTGCCTCTACCTTAATAGGCTATTTTCTTAGAAAAATCTTTCTTTCTTAAATAAGCTATTATGTTGCACCATACTAATGTTACATCAAACCATACAATTCAATTATTATTCCTACTTTACTAGTTATTTTATTGCCAAATACTTTATTATACATAATACATTTCTAACTATTTTCTAATTTAAACTATGTATACTTATGAACTACATTTTTATGATATCTCTTATAAATTAAATCCCTGAAGTTGTAAACTAAGTAAGTCCATTTTCAAACTGATATGATACCTAATTGATAATAACATAATAAAAGTATCAGCACTATTATTTGCTAAGTCCATCAATAGATATCTAGGTACATTGATAAGTCTTACGATGTAATAAATAACCAATAAATTTAGATGTATGTAATAACATAATTCAACCAACAAAAACATAAGGACCTTATCAAAAACAACAATCTTTGAATAACATTATAACATTATTTATTAGTTGTTCCATTGTGTCTGTAGGTCATTCATTATTCTTATGAGTTGAGATTGTAGGTGGGTAGCAAATTAAATTACACAAATTGCCGGGTCACTTCACCAGGCGCAGGAACGACCTTAAAGATAAGTGAGTAATCGTCCCGAGTTCATGAGATTCTGAGTGATTATTTCGCAGTAATTTTCAAGTGCACTTCAAGAGTCATATAATGTAAGCGCACTTTAAGTAATAGAAAATCTTGTAGTTCAGAAGTATGTACTCAGACGGCAATACGTGCGGTTAACTTCTCGGATCTGCAGCTGAGGGGAGTGCAGACATGCAAATGCACAAAATTCAGAAAATTTTCTACACCCCCACCCTCTACTTGCGCCAGACTTACGTACGATACAGCAGCGTTTTCATAAAGTATATTGCAGAAAAATTGCCTTTGTCTTACAATTTCGCAAAGTTTAGTGCATATTTATTTCAATATGTTGTTTCTTATACTTATATGAGAAAATTCTTAGTTTTTTATACGAAGATTGCAGGCAAAACTTTATTAGGTAAATTGACGTTTTGTGCCTTTTCGGCAGTGGTAATTGGATTGTTTTTTTTTTATAAATAGGCTAAGAGAAACAGGCAAATGGGCCACCTGATGGTAAGTGTGGGCATCGTAACCTATAGAGACACGTGCATTGCATTGCTTGGGCGTTGCCGGCCTTGGAAGGATAGAACTCTCATTACGTTCTTTGTTAAGCACCCCATAGTACGAGTAGCTACTTAACGAGTCGATGTTCGTTGCGGGATACCGGATAATATTGAAATACTACGCTAACGCTAACAGATTAATGCCGCGTCTGAATTTGCGTTCAGAATAAAAAAAGTCCCTTAAATTGTATTACGGGGCTTTTTATTTGCTGTACTGTTTATTTGCCGCTCGCCCACCGCCACATCTCCCCTAAAGTAGTTCCACTGCATCTGGCAGCGATATATTTACTTGCGGCGAATATACCTTTTGATAAGGCTGTGCAAATGTAAACTTGTTTGACTTGTTGAGAAGCGCTTACGTAATTACTTTGCACTTCATTTTACACGGCTTTTTGCGAAATGGTATTTGCGTATTTATATTATGTATAATTTCGACAGCGGCATTCTTTTTTATATTTCCGGCTACCTTTAGTACCTAATTATTAATCAATTTCTTTCGAAATGTTTGTTTGTGTGTAATTTTGCATTTATTTACAATATCTTTCGACTGTAGGAACCTAAGTTTTTTTACTACAATCTCGTCGTAGTACATATTTGGTAATATTCATTAGTAATCTGGTTGGTGGTTCCTCTGGTCTGTCTACCCCCTCGGGATTATACTTCATTAGTTATCTGTGATACAATAACACAGTAGATACCTAATAGGACCTTTCTTGAGTCGTTTCACTTATTACAATATCGTTTTCTCATAAAAATAACATTACAGCCAATATTGACGAGGGTGAAATATATCAAATCATAACTCGAGCCAAATCGGGGGAGCTACTTATCTGAGAATTTCCCTCGCATTGCTAGGCATGTACCTATTCGGTCTCAGATTCATAGATGGGGTGTAAATTATAAAAGCCCTCCGGAAAGCGGCAAGCTTTATTGTTATCGCTTTTAAATTATAACCATTTACTTATCATAGACATTTGTTTCATTTGAATTCAATTTACTTTGGTCTTCTTTACAGTCTTCACAACGTCTTTCGATCGTTATTTTATGAATGCTCACAAACTTTCAACATCTTTGTGAGTTAACTGCTTTTATTGAACGCCAATCATTCATACTCAACACAAAAACAGTCATATTCTAAAAATGTGATGACAAGTAAACGAGGAAAAGTGATCATGCTATCAAAGGATAATAAAACGCTGATTTATCCAGATTTTAATGCTAAATGTATTACCCACTTGAGGCACTCGTTTTAAGATGTGCCAAGTGGCAAGAATCGCTATGTTCCTTGAAGAGGGGTTTTGAAGGGGGGTTATTCAGTGTCGGGCGGCAGTGGGGCGGTCGCGGTGTATCTCTGCGATCTAGCCGAGATCGCCTGAGATCCGTGCACCCACTCGTCTATCGCGATCTAATAGCCTGATGAGAGCCACGAGGGGCGTCGTGAATGTCACAGTGGCTTCCTAATAGAAGACTTCTAATCTCGATTGAACACTCGAATACTTATCGGACTTGGCGTTTTTTATGCGTTACTAATACACTATGGTAAATTGTAAGTTGGTAGCTCTTATCGTCGACGTACGTTTGTTAAACAATCTGTTGCGAATTATGTCACTTCCATTGTGGTTTTAAATCGTTATTTAAAATCGTAGAAATATCGAATTGAGACATAAAATAGGATAGAGATATTATACTGTCAGATCTTTTAGAACACGCTCATCGAGAGACGAGAGTACTATTCTTTATTACCTTAGGCACTATGACTATTTACTTCTTTATTCTAAAAGATTCCTCCCAGTGACCTTTTTTATGTGGATATTCGGATTTCGATCAAGGGACTATCATCTCGTCCCGTTTACAAGCTAGATGAACGTGAGAGACGGATGGATAGACGATGGAGCGACAGCAATAGTATTCCGTTTACCTCTTCGGGGTACGTATCCCTGAAAAGAAGAGAGAAAGCAAGATAAACGACCTACAAACTGGAGATAATTATTACAGGTACTACAACTGCTTCATATTTACACGTAAATAGGTATCTGGCAGCAACTTTACTACTGTATCTTTATTGGTGTATATTCAGTTGTACGGTTTACTACGTGTCTACAGTTAGTTACACTAGTAAGTTGGTGGAGTGTTTGTTTTCATAAGAAGCTCAATCGCTCTGTTGACAAATTCGCTTGAGTTGAGAGACGTTGATATCCACGTAAGGTGACTGGATTAGCTCAAGTGTACGGCCGCGAACACAGTTACCTACATATATAGGCTTATTTAATAAGAAAATCGCTATAATTTCATGTAGGCACATGAAATTATAGCGATTTTCTTGTTAAATTCCCTTTCCTGCTTAACAATAAGTAATATTGAATAATTTATGGCAGAATTTGAGTTACTTTCCAGTTATATTACGGTTCATTTATTATATTTGTTTGGCTTAGTATTAACTTTGATTTTATACATTATTCTAACTTACAAGATAAAAATACCTACCTTGTTTGTATTAATAATGAGAAGTAAATACATATTTTACTCACTATACCCAGCGTTTCTATAATCTCTGCTTAGTGTATTAAAAGGGGACCAATTAGCTATACATATATAGCTTTTATACTATACTATACTGGCTATTAACTATACATATATACTATAATCAATATCTGTGACAAACAATGTGTATTGCTGTCGGCTGGGCACGACATTGGCCGCGGACCGGCACACAGCAGTTACGGTTTGCTTTCATTATTGTTTGGAAAGCGCCGCTATAAACGCTTGGCTAACCTATATTCGTTTAGTTCCATAAATAACCTGTCGCAATTGTATGCCTTTCGCTTTACCTTTTGTGTTTTGATGGCTCACTTAAGTGATTAATGAACTTAAGTTGTTGCGATTAATATGTCAAGAAAGATTACTTATCGTCGTAGCCTTAATTAAATTAATTACACCTTCGCGGAGTATAAGCCTAATATAAACATGTTTGCAGAAAGCTCTGTCCACTAGTGTCCAAAAGACGGCCAAGGCTACACACTACGAGTCAATTGGCTGTTAAAGCAACTTGACTAGATTAAGATCTTTGCATACCGAAGTACAAACAGTGAAATCATTACCTCGCTTTCTCTTTTTGGTTTTGCACTGGTAGGTATTTTTTGCAGTGTTTCTTAATGATGTTACTCAGTTTAGCTGTAATTATAATCCCTATACGTTCTAATCCGATCGTTTCTCAGAGTTTCTCCCCTTTCAGACTTGTGTAACTTATGTTTAATCCACTGTTTTGTCGATTAGATTGTCAACCGTGAAGTGGGTATTAGCGCGTTTAGCGTTCAAAACGCGACATAACGTAAACGTTTTTGTAGCACATTACTCGATTATCGTTAAACACACGTCAGACCGAGAGTAAATGTTTGCACAGAAGTTAGTCTAGTGAGCTATGGTCGTCAGTGCTCGACCCGTTTGATTTCTGGCGACAACGCAAATAGAACGGAAACTGAGTTGATTGATGGACGCGCAATAGAAATGTAAATAGAAATAGTGAAATGTACTCGTATCGTACCGGGCAAGCTGACATATTGGTTGTCATTTTATCGATACGCCCGTGCCGTCGGATACTTTACTTTTTTCTTTTCATATTAGTTTTTTTTAGATAGAAATGTAAATAATCTGAGTTTGATGAATGAATAAATTTTAAATCTTTCTATCTACCCATTCGAAATGTTTGGGGCTTTGCCCGCATCAATTAAAAGAATTTACATCCGTGAGACCCGTTGACATCATTGGTATGCTAAAGATTATTTCCAATTGCTCTCTGTAAGCTAAATTAACATTAATTTGTAGTAGTCGCAAGTTAATTCAATTAATATTCCCGCCGCGGAATCTTGCCCCGCGGGAATATTAAATAACGGCCTCATTTTACGAT
The DNA here is from genome assembly GCA_947369225.1 of Hofmannophila pseudospretella. Lineage (NCBI taxonomy): Eukaryota > Metazoa > Arthropoda > Insecta > Lepidoptera > Oecophoridae > Hofmannophila > Hofmannophila pseudospretella. The sequence goes on from OX376324.1 coordinate 6,844,142, forward strand.
TGCCGCCAGCTAACTCACAATTATTCCGACTGCGTTTATTGGTCACGATTTATTCAAAATATCCGCCATACGTAGGTTTAATAGCTATAAATTATCTCATCTCGAGTCAGAGTGAGCAGAATTACAAACATGCTGTCTAAACAAGTAGTGTTTATTAGAAAATGTTAATGTAAGAAAACTATCAATTACCGGAGTGTTTTTTGCTCGTAGTAGGTTGCGAATCCATACAAAAAATACAACTGCTGTTTACGTATAAAAAGTAAGTTAAGCGAGAGTGTTCTTGTATCTTTTTTAATGGCGATGGGCGTACGACCATGACCAGGGTATGTCGTTGTCTTTATTCCCCATTCGTGTGGGGGCGAGGTGTCGAAAGGTAATCGCCCCGTGACACGCGACCATCGCGACAGCCGTTTACAAACATTTCGATAACATCCCCCGTATTTGTTTCCGAGCGTCACTACTTTTTCCCGCTCAATTACACCGTCTGAGTCTGACCCGTCGCGGGATATGATTAATGGATTTTTGTTTGTCGTAGTTTCATTGTATTGTAGCTTAGATTAAAGTATTGTAGGTACTTTATAGACATTTGTTAACAAACTAGTGGCCGTTCTTCTTTATAATATACCTAGGTAGGTATTATACTTACGTAGTATTCCTACGGTAAAATATTTTCCTCTAGGTAATTATTTAGTTCCCATGATAAAATTAGAATAACTGTAGGAACATACTACCGTGGGAACAACTATGGTAGGTAGGTAGATGTAATGTTGGCGTTTAAAATTGGATTATCTCTTCAATGAAACATTGACAACATTTCAGTGATCATCATTATTGTTACGAGATGAAAACCTTTTTTGTATCCCTTTTTATCGAAGTAGATTTTATTATACCTGCAATATTACTGCAAATCTACCCAATGGATCGCATTCTTTTGTTGCCAGTTTTTATCAAATTTTTTGTGCCGGTTTTGCGGCAAAAAATAACATGTTTTTTTTCTTTTGCGTTTATTTTTTTTCTCTGTTAATATTATACTTCTAATAATTGTTTTCAAGTAAGCATGTGTAACCGGAAACTAATGCGGTTTCTTTTATTAAAAAGGTTCGCTTAGAAGCCTTCTGTTAGCTAGCTATACCTATATCATTTGCCTATCTGCCTATAAATATAATCTTCATGTTGTTGTTTATTATGTATAATTATCTGTTACCATTTATAACAGGTGAAAAGCCTGATTCTCGGAGCTTAATTATCCGCACCCGTGGCGGAGTGGAGCGGAGTAGAGCACAACATAATCGTTCATTACCATGCAGTTCAGTACCTAATCCGCGGCGCGCTAACCCACCGGCTTGTCTGATGACTTAATTAATGACTCGCCGTGTCGCTGGTAATTAAACAGCCCGGGCAAATTGAAGTTCACGCCTGCGCCCGCGGCACCCGCCAGATTAAAAACAAAATGCAATTTGGTGCGCACTGACACCATCCGACCCGAATTTATTAGCGATTAAACACAAGGACAGTTTGCCATATTCAAATTGCATTCGTGCAGATTTAAATACTGCTCTTGATATGGGCTTTAATTATTGTTAGTGATATACCACTAAACCGTTATTGCCTGCTTAAATACCTATTCTATTCCTAACCTGGTCGAATTCTAAACAGAAGAAGTTAGAATTTTTTATCATTGTAGTCTTTGAATTATCATCGCTTGAGGACGCAATTGATTCTGCTTACTTCGAAACCAATAATTAAAGCTAATCAAGCGAGCCAGCCGCTAACATTTTACGATTTTTCGACCGTACATTGATTACATAATGGAAACCTGGCAGTTTAATCTATGGACAGCGGTAAAGCAGTAAAACTAGTACCGTATTAGCGTAGCGACCACTGACTACCTATTTAGCGAGATAATTGAGCATGCGATGAACATTATACTCTCTGCCTCGTTTGCAGATCTATTATAATAATTATTGCGAATGTGCCCATTGAGAATTATTCCTTCGCTGTTTTTGGTGACAAAGGCTTTAGACTGTCGATATCAACTTGGTTGCTTAATGTAGTGCATGAACAGAGATGCAATATAAATTTGTAATTATTGTTGGGTAGGTTGGATAGATACCTATTAGTGCAAAATTGGAAATGTTTATTTTGTGTTCATATTCATATGAGATTAATTCAATGTAAGTATATTGCTAAAATTATTCTGTAAAATATCTAAATTCAGTTAAATATTTAAATAAGTCAGTCAGTTTGGTCAGGGGCTAGGTAGCTATGTTACTATTTCTGATTTTTTTTACAAATCAAATCAAAATACTTTATTTGTCAGAATAATGTAAAAGATCTTAAAAATAGATTAAAGTCAAAGTATTCAGCCTGTTAAAAGGCGTACAAAATGTCAGGTACCTACATAGAATATAAATTAAAATAAGTCAATTTTAATGATAATGTGAACAGCTAGGTATATATTATTTTTACCAACACCTTTTGGAGACCAGCGTATATAGCTAGTAATGTTCTCAAAACGATGAAATGATAATCATGCCATGGCGACTGACGGCGTAATAAACAAAAACAGTGCTATACCAACGCGATAGCATTGTCTCTGTTTAGCAGCCATCTCATGATATCACTTCATCGTTCTGAGAACGGTAATAGCTATCATGCGCTGTGATTACAATTTGCATCTAAACTGTTTATTATCTTATGATCTTTGGTTTCATTTCATGGAATAACTTTAATTAACCCCATTCTTAAGTGCTTTTCTTCAAGCCACACCAATTAAGTAATAACAATTAATTGTAGTTTAAATGAACCTGTTACGTGGTTATTATTTCTTAATTATGTTTGCATCAATGCTGTCATATTAGTGATTAATTCGTTGTAGCAATTACAGCAAATAACCGTTGTCGGCAGTCGGTCTCGCTTCAAGTGAAGTGCCAGCCGCAGTGGGTGATTACCTTGCGGCCCACTGAGTTATTGACCGATGCTAATTATTTGACAGCGCCGTGTAAACACTATTTCCGACGTTTATAGGCGGCCATTCGATAATTAGATCGTTTGTCCAATACATTACCGTCTGTTTTACAATCGTTCCGTTTGGAAGTTTAGATTTCCTTCTAAGAATTATTATTCGCACAATACAACCAAATAATACGATAAAAACAAACAAGAGCAAGATAATGTTACTGTTTGAGGCATTTTGAATTAAGCCGCCTTTCCCACGAGGAGCACCGCCACCGGCAGAAAAATAGCCCGCCAGATTTCTGCGAATCCGTGATAACTTTTTATGAGACAGAAATGAATTGTATAAAATCTTTTGTGGGAGGTCACATAAAGTTCTCGAGTGGATTCTGCTTTCGTCGCACTCGTGATAAGATTTATTTCTGTATAAATGGAGTTTAAACTGAACCTAACTTCCAGTTTGTTATCTGTGTTAAATCATGTAGTGTCAACTTAAGATTAACGTATTATCTTGTACAAATTCTAATATCAAAGCATATTATGAATTTAAGAACTCCAACTTAAATAACTGGTTTCAAACCTGGGCAATTGTTGCTATTGGCAAACAGCAAACTAAATCAATTAGCATAAAATATGTACCTACCTTAAACATAAAGTAAATTGTATTGTTTCTTAAAACTTATGTGCTTGTCAATTCATACTCGTAAGGTTTGTTTGACATTTTATTTTATTGTGGCCTTATATAGAAACATGTAATTTAGATAACGACGCTGTTACTATGCGCTTGCGGCGCGTGTTGTCATTATTAATAAGTCATTAATGTTTACAAAGCGTGTGAATTATCACCTGTGTAACCTTTGTTGTTTGTAGTATAGTCCCCTGCAGAGAAAAATGTACAGTGGCATCTATATTTGAGATAGTCTATAAAACAGTTTAAATAAATAATTGGTTTTTGAGATAATCTCAAACCATATTTTGCTTCTGTTTCTTGTCTCTGCAGGGACTTAACTGTACATTGATTCTTATTGTTGATTCACATTACACCGCGGCAACACGTGTCGAGAGCGTTGGTGGCCTAGTGGTTAGGCCTCCGGACTCCCATGCGGGAGGTCCGGGTTCGAAACCATGCAATGCCATGTACCAATGAGGTTTGTACGATTTTTTCAAAGGCTTACGTACATTTACCGACTGCTCTAACGGTGAAGGAAAACATCGTAAGGAAACCTGCATGTCTGAGGAAATTAAAAAGTTTTCGAAGGCGTGTGAAATCCACCAATCAGCACTGGGCCCGCTCGGTGGATCATGGCCCGTATTGTTCTAGGGGAGGTCTGTGCCCCAACAGTGGGGACATTAATAGGCTGATGATGATGAACACGTGTCGAGGCTCACGCGGGCCACCTTGAATGAGATGAGACCTCCAGCCAGATAGTTGACCCGTGTCTTTCCGTGCCCCTATAGCCAACAAGCTTTCGCACCCAATTTATACAACACACCCTCGTACTGTTCAACAAAGGGTGAAGGGTTACCCGTGTACTTTTTGTTAATCCGCTCCCGATTCTATTGTTCCTTTATAGCAGATGTCTCGTTTAAAAACGTTTTCCAATAAAATGTTTTGGTTTTTGTATTTGCTAACTGAAAAACCTGACGCCCCAGTCAGAAATCGTGACTTTTGGTAATTGGTAACTGTTAAAATAAGTGTCTCGTGTATTGTCGAGAGTTGTCATCGTCGAACCTTTTTGTAACAAAAAAAACGTCTGTAAATAATTTGGCTATCTTCAAATGAGCTGTTAAATGTGAAAATTATCTCTGAGGCGCCGTTGTCAGTTTTTATTACGCGATCTTACAAGCGACAGCATCTGTCGTTTCGTTCTGTCGTGTCGGTGGCAGGGAGATATCATTTAATGGTTATGGTAATGGCCCCTCCAGGCCGCGCGCCGTGGGCCGGTGGCTCCTGGCCAGCCGTCCGTCGCCCCCCGATCACCGACCACAACGCCTCAACTTTTTGTGTTCATTCAAAAATGAGTCAGTGGGGATCCTGGTCTGTTGACGGATCCTCTAAAAAAACGTATTAATGGGTACAATTAGTATGAAAACCTAAATGCTTTACCAGTTTCAAGAAAATAATAAAATAACCTTATACTTACCTACATAGTTCTGATTATAATTTATAACGTTTTGTTTTTTAATACATGAAATTAAGGGTCACCACACCAGGTATTACAAATTTAAATCTCGGTTATTTTAATTTGTTTACATTTTCTAATGAAGCAGTGTTACCACAGGAGAGTGGGTATGTATTAATAGGTGAATAAATTATTCAGAACACGTAATCCCACAACCCTCTGTTGAACTTTATAATTGCGGTACATAATTACAGCCCAGTAATGTTTTTCGACTACATAATAATGTAATAACCGGATATTTATTTCATTAACTGCCTAGTCTAGGTTCAATAATAAATACATATAAACGTTCCAGCACTGTTTTTTATTTTATTTTCGTTTTTGACTATAGGAGTAGTTTATTATTTATGGCCGAGTTACTGATTAATTTAAAAAAAACTAATGGTTTTTCCTTATTTTGTTGATGTTTTTCCTCTTCTTTACATTATATTTACCTAAACCCATAGCCAGCGTAATTACCGGCAAATGAGGCAATCCACGTAAGTCCTCAAGGTCAGCAGTGCATCGAAAACCCTCCGATAATAATACAGTGAGGTGAGATGTCTATAGGCGACGATGACCACTTACTCAGTTGGTCCGTTGTCTGCTCTCCTTATACAATAAAAAAAACAATCTTAAACAAGTGTTTAAGATTGTTCAATATTTCAATAGCGAAAAGCGATTGATTTCAATAGCGAAAAGTGCTAACGGTAAAGTTACCGTTAGCACTTTTCGCTATTGAATGCGAGTTCATTGTGGGTAGGTATATTGTTGGTTACCTTCGACTTCGTGACGTGTTAGTCACACTTTATTGTTTTGTCATCCTTATAGACATTACAATAAGCTTCATTGCTGATATTTTATTGCCGATAGATTAATGAGTGGCTGCTTACTATTAATTTATTGTTGTAGATATTGGTAATATTTTCTCCATTTATTTGCAGCTTATCTGTTACATTATGGCGTATATTTTATTTTATTTATTATACTAAATAAATGATTTAGTCAGTATAATGTATATTAACAATCAAAATCCACACACGTGAGTTTAAAATTTACGATCAAATCACTCCGCTTCTGTTAGTAGAAGTCCATTATAAATTCAAACCGGGACTTTGAATAGTTTAGATTACACTATGAATTCCACAACATAATAACATTTTCATATTTTGCGTTTTAGAACGTGCCAATAAACTCTGGTTTAATAGGCAAGAGGTGGCGTTTTCTCATGATTACGCAGTGTCGTTGTCACGTAAATTCCCTCGTTATTATGTGTCGCACGAGTCGGCGGGACGTTTAAATGAAACTCTAGAGCGGAAGAATTAATTATATTACGGTACAAGTGGTGTGCGTGACTGTAACGTGGATTGACGTGGCGGGCCGCGCCGCGCGCGGGTGTACGAAGCCCGCGAAAAAAGGATGGTGCTTATCGAGTTCAGTTTTAGGGTTTCTTGATTGATCAATCCATAACACATCCATTACAATTTCAATTTACGTAGGTGTTACTTATCCATCGTAGAAAACAGTGGACCGTCGAAAATATCCTCGTGTGCACGAATTACACTTATAAAACACTTCTAAAATTATGAAGTTATGAAATAGTGATCTAGGAAAACACTTTGCCAACTTTGCTTGTTTGCCTACCTTTCGGTTTCCTCCTTTATATTAGCAAGCTCTCAAGGAACATGAAAAGCTTAAGAACCGCGAATTTACTTACGTGCTCTCGTCTGGCATCTCCGGAATACTTACTCAGCCAAACGAAGTGAGGCGAACGAAACTACCTAAGTATGATTAAGTGGGACCATATCACAAACTTAGACTGCACTTCTCGACGACCCAGGAATGCAATGCTACGGAGTTTATAGCTGCCGCATAAATGAGTTGGCGAGCTCCTTGCAACTCATTACGCTAAATTATGGCGTTCGTGAAAAGTGACTCGAGAGGGGCGCTTTCTTCCTTACTTTACAAAGAAATGTTCGACTTTATTACTTTAAGAGTTAATTTACATTCATCTAATAGTCACATAATTACTGACTGTTGTAAAGCGAAGGTGTGTTATTTAAACTAATGCTGTTTATTTGCTTACAGGCTGCTGTGAAATGTGCTTCCTTACCCCGCACTGATGCGCTGACAACACTGACGACCAAACCGCGGCTCCCATTGGCCGACGCTCCCCGGAATCACCCGCCCACCACAGTCACCTCACATGTGAGTAGATCACATACCTACCACCTTTATTTTTGTCTAGATGTCTGAGCTAGATGCCTGATTGTTTTCCTCTCATTGTCACAAAATAGTGCCTATGTTAAATATGTCTAGCTGCCTCGCTTGAGCTTTCAACAGAAATGGTGGTCCTACATTAGCGGTGAACACAATAAGAGCATTGCTCCGTGCTTTCCACGCGTACCTACGTTGCCTTAATGCGTCGGGTGATCTCACACGTCTAAATGCAGCGAGTCTAAATCCGTAGCCATCGCTCCGCCGTGCCTCTTCCGGGCCTTGCTTTCTCGCCAAACGCATAAAACGTACGCAAACTGCCACTCGGCTTGTCAACGCGTCCCGCCTCATCTCAGAGCCCCGAGCTTGCTGTTAAACCAACACGCGTGAAATGCGCACTTTGTTTACTTTGCTCCATCAGTTTACCAAACCATTAGCCGCAATTGAACAAAAGCGAAAATAAACCCTTTATTTGGACACGCTAAAGAGCTTATTCGAATTGTACTTAGTATTTTACTGAAACGTCAGTCAATGTTGTCTTCAATTACTTAGTTTGAAAAACATCCGCACAAGATGGAAACTCCTTTAAGTGGTTACACTTTCATTAGCTGTGGCGGTACTCTGGAATTGTAGTCGTTGTTTTGTACGGCTTCTTGATTGCGGCGAAAATAGTGAGGCGGCAAAGAATCACAATGCGCTCCGCTCTCGCCGATGATAAAAGCTGGAAAGAAGCGAGATGCGGATACCGGAGCGTGCACTCGACACGATATTAAAATAAAATGCAGAGGAGCTTGGTTTACGGCGGCTGGTATTACTTGCTCTCTCTCTTGTACTAACTGCTGTATTTGCTAGCTCATTGTTAAATTAAACTATTACGTTGCTTAGGTAGTTAGTGCTCAACATCCAACCTGTCAAAGAAGTTGTGTTTTTCTATCTGTGAAAGACATAAATAAACACAATTGGTTTGAACATCACGGTTATAGAGTCGTTCTTCCACCAAATTGTCACACTTCCCGTTGCGGGTTTTATTTATTAAACCACCCGTTCCATCCAGCGGGCCAGCGCAATCTCATTCAGTGTGGGTCGACATCGGCCGTCATTCATGAAAGCTTTATTTGGTTGACACGTCACCGGCTACCGCCCCGAAATATCTAATGTTTGTAATTTTTAATTCTGATTCGTATCATTCCGGCTCTTTCAGAGATCTTTCGGTTTAAGTATTTCAATTTGTTTGTGAGCTGTTATTTGAGGATTTTATGTAAGTACGTAGGTAATTTGTTTTTAGATTTTTGTTTGTTGTTGTGGCTTTATTTGTGTAGCAAGCAATGTATTCGAATTATTAATTGCTAGTGTCTGTGATTTGTCGAATTCTTTCGAAAACTTTCTGTTATCTTTACCTTAGGAAGATTGATAAGCTTCAATTCTAAATAGGCTCACGTCTCGCCCGATGCAAAAGGCACACGATGCGGAATCGGAGCAGTTTACTCAGTGTACTCCCCTGCGCGTTTCGTTTCGACAGTTCGCCGCCAGCCAAATATGTCGCAAACCCATCCAATTTGCCTCCCGCCGCTCCGTGCTCGCACTGTTGCTCGAATAAAGCGGAAAATCCAGCTCTACCGACTAAACAATAAATTATTGTGACTTCGATATGAAACATAAGATCAAACGCATGTGTCCCATGTTTTCCGCAGTCTAAATATTGATTTGTTGTTCCCCTCTCGACTCTACTTTGAAAATTTGTATCATAAGGTCTTGTGAAATTAAATAAACTTCGCAAGCAGAGCCTTATTTTTAGAAGTCTAGCAACTCGAGTTGAAAGTGCTTTAAACAGAAACGTTCCAAGCTAAACTCCTCGACATAACGTTGTGTGCGGTAGTGTCGTTTACTTTTATTTGCAGTCCGGCCGGCTGCAGACTGCAGTTTACGGAGTGTATCACGGCTTAAACAATATCAAGCGAGCTGAACAGGGGAATGAGCACGATCGTTTGGCACGCGCTGGGATCGCGCCGCCGCTGCGGTGTCGGCTAATAGCTCTTCGCAGATTCAATTTGCTGTCGAATAGAATATAGCCTCCATGCACCGTACGAGATCATTAAGTTACGCCCTCGTCTGTGGCAAATAGTCATATATTCAGCTACTAGTAATCTAAGACGTTGTCACGAATTAATATTCAGAGCCACATCTTTAATAATTTAATAAGGCCAAGAGTCCTTCACGAAATTTAATTAGTTGGTATTCGTGGATTAAATAAGCACAAAAATGATAAACGCGATAAGTAACAAATTTATAAAATAAAAATACAAACATTCCCTACGTTTACTCCCACTCTACTCGGCTACGATTGCGCTCTGGATACAATATTTCGCCGTTCGCCACTCTGGTTGCCTAATCCGTGGGGAATACCTTTATCGAAAAGAGATTGCACTAGTCCCATAGTTCGCCTCCAACCGAACATAATTAATAGAACTAGAACTCGTCTACGTTTTTTTTTATTAAGGAACAAACAAACCTAAGTCGTGTGGATTAGAAATTTTGTTTAGTTACTGACGATATAAATTCAGTAGAATCACAGCAGTTAGCATGAAGATGTTTTGGTCTTTAGTTCCTATCCCACACGACTATAGATATCTAGGTAGGAAGATATAGATATCTAGGAAAGATCTAATAAATGCGCACAATGCCCTTTGTATTTAAATGTAAACTAAACATGTACTTCTTGCCTAGCTCTTAAAAGGGTTATCTTCCCAAATGTTTATCGTTTTATGTGCAAATTAGCGGGTAATGTTGTAGATAACATCTTTATTCGTCATAATAACGCGAGTTCATGATATTATTATCCTCCTTTCTTGGTGCTATTTTATAACTTCGCTGTTGCCTGTTGGTCTGTATAAAATTGGTTGCAGTGAACACAAGTTGATTGGTTCCGACAGGAGGATCCTTATTGTGTTGTCTCTGGCGTGTCGCAACGGACCCGTACACCGGCATTGCCAAATGTTTTTATTCTTTCTCTCCGGTCCGATATTGCCGTTTGCTTACGTCGCACTCGACTTCCCTTATCTTGGAAACGAGTCTCCAGCGAACCGGCTGCTCCAGGCCTGCCCCTGTCGATTCTACCTATCTGATATCTGAAATATTGTTATAAGCGTTCCACCCACGTTTAGTTGAAATGGAAGTCTCTCGTAAATTGTTTTACATCTGTCTTAGATTCTGCTACTTGGTTTTATTATCTGAACGAACGGTTTATGTTATGAACTCTATAAATAACTACATAATATTTATTTGTAACACATAATTCTCATCGTATTACATATTTAGACACATATGAAGTTTTTTCTAATTAATTCGTTTTTATACTCGATTATTTGGCAATAAATTCATTATAATCAAACAATGCGAAATTGAAATGCTTATTTTATTTGCAATGAACAGCGAAAATTTTAATTGATTTATTGGTAAATAATGTCTCCATTGAGCTTTAATTGAAATTCGACAATGGTTCACGATTTAACGATGATTTGCATTGTTCACTGAACCTGAACATACGAGCAATTCAATAATAATGAATGATATCGTATTTCATAGATACGTAACGCTGTGCGGCTCTTTATTTGTTCATTTTGATTAGAATGTTGAACTTTTTGACAAATGAATCTAGGTACCTGGAATTAAATCTTTATGGAACAGAATTATTTATACTTTGAAATAAAAACTCTATCAAGAGGGCGCCATGGATACATTTATAGTCTGTGTTATGGAGTTCGTTATGCAAAAAATAGTTCTATTTAATTCCGCAATATGGCGAGGATTTTATATTTCTGGTGAGGGTATAATTCGATAAAGAAATAACTTTAATGGCCGACAAATATCTAACATCACATCACATTGCTTTACCTTTGTTAGGAGTAGGACTACAGGGTCCGGCCGGATCCCGCGACGTTTCCAATCACGACGCAGTGATTTCAAGTGGGGAGAGAGCGGAACGCATGTTATTGGTTGCAGCGAACCGAACCGGGGATAGAACCGGACGCCGTAGTCCAGCACTAAACCGTATAAATTGCACCGGAGTAGCACAGCTGGCTCCCAGCTTAGTTTATCTTCTTGATACTAGATGGCGATACGGGATTAAAATGTAATAGGCTTATGAAATTTTGAGTATAGAATTTATACTTCGAAACTCAATTGTTTAATTTTTACAAAATTTTGATGAAATCAAGTAAATTTGATAAACATTTCAAAATTTGGGTAAAAAAGTAATTTCAAATATTCAGATAAATTCGACAAAAATGGATGAATTCGGATAAATTCGAACAAAGTCGACAAAAATTGATAAATCCGCATATAATTAAATAAATTGGACAAAAAATGTCAAAATTGTTTTGTTCCAACTTTTTCAATTTTTGTCAAATTTTTTTTTTTTTAATTTTTGCCTATCATTCCGAAGTAGTAATAAGTACAGACAAGTAACCTGTACGAAATCCATATGTTGAAAATAAGCAATCCAGCTATTTTTTCATCGTAGTGTGCGCACTGAACTTTCTGCGATATTTATAGCGCGATTCTAAAATCACGTCGCTAAAACCAAAATTGATATTTGCAGCACGATTAATGATATTCGGATTTGGGTCAAGCAAGGGTTATATTATGTGAAATTTTGAAGACTGTATCTTGTTCCGTTTTGGCGGTAGATTCGCGTGACAGACGGACGGACGAACGATGGAGCGACAGCAATAGGGCTCCGCGGATCCCTAAAAATCATAGACCAGCTAACGGCTCGTATATTCCAATATCTATTATTCCTTTGGAAAGTCAACACCACAAAGGTACTCGTATTCATGAAATTCAAATACATAGATAAACCCTTAAATAACGTAGAATAGTCGGGAGATATACAGCTCGTTCGTCGGGATTTCTTTTCCCATTACCAGATGTTATGTTTGCTCAGAACTTTGTAGACTTTGCGCTGAGAACTTGAGACCCGGCGAAATAAAATGTCAAACAAGTTTATTTGATGCATAACGATACTAAATTGTGTTACGTTTTGATGGGGCGTAAATCGTTTCACTCGTTTTAGAGGGCCCTTGCCCAGCCATGGGTCATTAAACTTTAATGTTTATAATAGCAGTTAAAGGAGAAGTACTTTTACATAAATTACAGCGCATTAAATGAACAAATGAATGAATCGTATCGCACACAAGTCGGTAAGTAAACTTAAATATTCAGTTTCCGGTAACACAATATTATAAACAAATATGTATTACATTACATTGCGCTATTGGTTTAATTGAAAATACCATTATTTATGTACATTATATTCCAATTCATAACTTTACATGCGGCGACTGCAAAATTTATCCTGAATTATTGGAACATGGTGAAATTAATCAGCAGTGATTAACCGTTTGTTCATATGACATTAGCTACGCGTTTGTATTGTAACACTAAGAAATTACAATGTAGTTAGTGTACATGCAAAATCGTGATGATGCTAATTCGATATGCAGCAGAAATATGCTAAGTGCGCCACACATAGTTGTACTGTACATTTTAACTAATTTGGTATTATTGTTGGTAAATGTTTTATCAACGTTGTTTTTCTTGTCTAATTTTTAAGAGAATTTTGCAGCTTAAAATTTGAGGTTATATTACTACTAATTTGTCATTCGGGTAGGATTTTTAATGACTGAATAATCAAAAGTACATAACCTAGAGGCCTTTTAATTATCCAAAATTGCACTAGCAGCAGAGCGATAGAATACTAATTAGTAATCACGGCGCGATCGGCCGCCACGCTACGTGCGATGCAGTATGCAGTTGAAGCGTTAATTCAGTCGTAGCAGTAGCACATCAGTACGGCTCGGAATTAATCCGGGAGCGGTCTGTCGCAAAATTCCATTTGGAAGTGCCTAAGCCGACGCGCCGTCGCTGCCGCTTGATGTTGACGCCGTATCTGATTGATCCTCTGTGATGTGATGGCACGAAGCGCGTCGGCTCACGAGCGTGCCTCATGCAAAATGTATATAGATGTCGCCAACATATTCGTAGCTAGATCTGCCGAGTATATGCATAAGCTTTGGAGATATTAACTATTTACCATTTGTATATTGTTTTTATCGACCATCACCACCCCTGGGTGACCTGTCACTCAGTTGTTTCTAGTTTACAGACACGTCATGCAGAAAGAGCTCAAATTATGTAATAAAACAAATCACTTCCCAGAGAACAAAACTTCAGTTTACAGCAGCAATAACTTTTATGAGCAACCGTAAGGTTCAACAGATTTTATCACACGTGTTCCGAGTACGTATCGTACCTACGACTAATACGATGTTGTAATGAAATATGTAAGGTGCCTGTTAACTACAGAAATTCAGTGTGCAGTAATTAGAAACATGGCTCCGGCATCGCCGACAACTTCCAACAAGGGAGTAGCGTGCCGCGACATAAATAAATTATGCAACGCGCCACTTAACGACACCGCACCCTGCCACCACGGTTCTCGTCGCCAACCGCCGCGCACGACACACCGCTATCCGCAGCTCTCGCCTCCTAACTACACTGATAAATAAGTCGCTGAGATTGCGCACTTATCGTGTACCGCAACAAACAAATGGCCAATAGAAACGACCGCAACATAAACAACTGGATAATTCCCGCTAACAACAGCAATAGATAAAACAATGATTGCAGCACAAATCGTTTATGTGTGAAGTGCTATTTGTGGTCACACGTCAATTCCATATAGGTATCGTACCTATGTCAGGTCACTTTCGAGGACGTTGCTGTTCATGAAAAATGTAATTGAATGATTTATCTGGTCGGTCACGTTTCGCCGCCATATGGACTTCTCATGAATAAGTAATGTTCGGCCGCGGTCGTTGTTTCAATTAGCGGTTGTGTCGCCGGTCAGGCACGGCTGCCTCCCGTCGGGCAGCGGCGCACCGCCACCGCCGGACCGAAACCGACCCAACCCTGTTGTCATAAAGAAGCGATTCAGTGGTCCGCACAATCGGCCACGATCACCGGCGAGCATTTTGCCCGAGGAAATTCGATACCTCATACCGATACTGAAAACAATCACTTTATTCTTATTATCTTGCTACGCTACGAATGAATTAATGTCTGAGGTTTGTGCGGAATAATGTACGGTAATAAACTAATTAACTAAATGTTACGTTGCAGACAGACAGGCGAAGATGTTTATTAGCAAAACAAGATACTTGAGAGCTAATAAAGTATTGAGATTTACTTTGTTGGTGTTTCCAATAACCTGTCAGCTCGGAAGATCATTCTATCTAAAAATAATAAAACTGAAAAGCGTGATGCAACTACGCCACATCTGCTGGATATAGCTCGTAAATATATTAATTGCGCTCTAAATTTCCATCCGTCATCATCAACTCTATTTAAAACATTCATATGTAACGATATTTTTTAGTTTTCTAAGTTTACCAGAAAGGGCCCACTGTGGATTTTCTGATAATTATACAAACCCGCAAAGTTCTTAGGACAAGGCCTATTAGCGAAAGTTCTTTATTTAGGTTCGTAAGTCGCGAAAAGTCCGTTATAATTGGGGCTGGGATGTAATGAGCGAAAGTAATTATGTGGTAACATCCGGCGTTACAACCCGGGCGACACGACCCAGCCGGGATAACCGGGATTAGAGGGATCTCCACGCCTACGACGCGGATTAAATTGATATGTGCCAGTAGGGCTGCCTCCTTCAATTGATTACAATATGCACCTAATTGAGTTTGTAAACGTAAAGAATTCATACTTACATTTATTAAAATTTTAACCCTTTTCAACGTGTCGGAGTATGGTTAGATACAGTCCTGGTAAAAATTATAATTCAGGGAACTCTGCCTAAGCAACCCTATACGACTTTACTTCACTCGTTTATCTATGTAAAGGGTCGGAAAGCAATCCCTTTTATTAGAATTGGGGACATAATCGCGCGCGTATGTCTTATTGTTGTCAGTATTATGGGGATGTGTGGTATTCAACTTTTATTGTGTCTTCAAATTGACTACTTAAGATTCTATTAACAAGGGACTCATATTCTTGTCAAGTATTACTAAATAAAAATAACAAAAACCGAAGTAAGGGATCCCTTTTCTCAGCGTTATTCGTTTTGAAGGAGGGTCAATGTTAGTTTGATAAATTCGCAACGCATTCCGGGTTTCTTTTCTAGTTTTTTGTTCCGGTCGACGGCCATTCCCTGAACCGGCACCATTTATTTAGAGCTAAACCGGCCCGGAGTAATGGCCTCGGTGCTAGCACGGCTTGGAGATTGGACTGGAATTCTCATATTTTTTACACAGGTCACATCATGTCTAATAATGAATTTACTTTGAAAAAAATTATGTAGGTACATAATATATTTTTGTTACACTATAAGTACAGTATACCAACTTTTTTTACCAATTTTGACTAAATCTTCAATGCAATGAAAATATCATTATGGTTCATACTTGGTAGGAACCTTCAAAGAGATGCAAGCGAAAATAGCCCTTATTGCTCTTTGACGTGCAAATGACATTCAACCTTAGGGTCCATCCATAAATTACGTCACACGAATTTCATGATTTTTGGACCCCCCTTCCGTCCTTGTCACAGGTTCACATTTTGTATGACATATTTTACAATTTTAAATTTAGAAATTATTAAATTAAAACAGCACTTCCAAAATTATTTATATTTAAAGTCTTTTTCATAAAATTTACAAAACATCAAATCAAATGAACGATACAAAATTTAATCGTCTTGTGTCCGTGGACTTTGAGCCCATTACTTGGCCGACTGTACAAAGAGTAATAAATTGCTTGATATTGATATTCCGTCATTTGTATATCGCATTTTTATAGACAATTATGTATTAAATGTATTTATGTAATAAGTTATGCAACAAATTACTCTCTGGTTAGACCATTAATTTAAAAAAATATCCACCTATAGCTACAACCACAGACCACGGTCTTACAATATCAATAGGTACATAATTGAAGTGAGCATGACTGAAACATTAAATCTTTCATAGCGAATTTTCTTGGTAAAGTCGTGATTCATTTTTATTTTCCATAAAAATGAATACCAAATCAAATTGTACGTGAACTTCTTGCAAAGTAATAATAACGTGGAAGTTCATTGCGCGAGGGCGGTCGGGGAGTTATCCATTTACAGAGGAGTTACTATTCGTTTTATTTTCTTTTACTCGTCCCGAAGTCGGGAGAGTGCTCGTCGCTCGTCGAGCGTCGCTCAGCATCACAGCCGCTTCCCTCGCTCGAGCGCGCCTTTCGAACCCTACCGTAAAATAGACGCGAAATGTGATAAATGGAAAACTCTTTTTATTGTCGGGCCCCGGGCACGTTACGTTATGGGTCGGCTCCTCTCATCCCGCCCGCGCCCTCTTCCCAGCCCGT
Organism: Hofmannophila pseudospretella; assembly: GCA_947369225.1. NCBI lineage: Eukaryota > Metazoa > Arthropoda > Insecta > Lepidoptera > Oecophoridae > Hofmannophila > Hofmannophila pseudospretella. Next base: position 6,860,895 of record OX376324.1, read on the forward strand.
CTTATCAAGTTTTCTTATATCCTAGTTACCGCTCAATTTTGTGAGCCTATATAAAAAGCTTTCCCTCTCAGCTCCCCTCTTCGCTATAGAATTGGACTCTTAAAGTATCACTACACCAGTTCCCGACACTTTAATATAACGGTTTAGGCCTATTGGGAAATTTGGCTTTTCCAATTTCCCCTTTCCCGGCACGTAAATCTTTGTGAGACAGGTTTTCCTGTTTTGTTTATGAATCTAGTCGTTTCCTGTTTAGATTTCGTGTATCATCCCCACTGAGCTGGTCGGTATGTGTGTAAATTGTCTTCGTTCTGCAGGGTATTACGCTGCTTCAAGATGCAGGCACGTCGGATGACAGTGGCCGAGCCTCAGAGCGGCTCACGGGCAGCTCGGTGGCGCCTCGCGATCCCGATTCCTCTCGCGACCGCCTTAGTGACGTAAGTGTCCTCCCATTAACTTATTTGCCCATTCTACTACTACGGTGGCCATCATCGGTATCGCGAGTCAGGGCATAAAGAATCAAAGCTAGCGTTGTCTTTAGCGGATAATAGTTAGTACGGCAGTAAAATTTTACGTCTGTAAACATCACGAGTTCCTTTTAAGCTGCAAAGAGTCTTATGAGAAAACTTCTTATCGTATCGTATGCAAGTCTTCTTCGAGATTATGTACATTTTATTTGCGAGTAATTTATCAACACAGGTTTAGTGTCGTTAATGTAAAACTTCCAACCACTGAAGGTGCATGTTAAATCTTCACTTGAATGTTGTGATTGCTCTGACTGTTAGATGTAAATGAATACGTTTATTGTTGTCTTCTGTTTCGTTGCTATTCTTCCTGTCTCTCCCGGCACACTATATAGTGAAATCAAATTAATAACATTTTAAGTAACAAAAGAATACTAGTTTATTTTAATTATAAAACATGCACATCTGGTAATGAAATGCAACAACGCCGGATTTGCGAGTCAAATTAAAAAGTTAAGAGGGGTTGAAATCCCACTCGGTGCACAATCTCACATTCACTGCTAACAAATAGCGACGTCTAGTCGAGGGAGAGACGGGACAGACTCACCTCCCCTAGTCACTCCAGTCCACTCATATGTTCGCTTTCTCTCTCCTGCCTACAGGCCAGTAGCCGCTGTAGTTCCGGAAAAGGCTATATCGTGAGTATACTCATTGTTGTCATTGTCTAGTGTGATAGGTTCCTTTGTAGCATGTCTCATCCACCCACTTTATGCTTCGGTAAATGATCGTTTGTGTTGTTAACAAATTGCATGAGTTCGTTATCCGCTGGTTAATTTTTAGTTTTTTTTAAAATTGTAAGTATTTTATTTCTGATAAAAATCCCCTGATTTAACTTTGAAAAATATTGCAACATGTAATAGCTATAATTCTCGATTACCGTGTGCAAATTTACTCTGATCACGAAACACACATAGCCCCACCGCCGGCGTGCCGCCGCTGCTCGATATTCGTCGCGTATCGCAGCTAAATCACGAGATTTGTCGAGGCGGTGCCTCTCCGTACTACATAACATTACCTGCGCCCGCCCTGAATACTTCATGTTCTGTATTTATTTGAAATTGTAATATCTCAGCCTGATCCCTTGTTGTTTCCCTCGGCGCGGACCTAGCTCGTAAATATCGCGTAACGCATTCGCCGATTTTATGATTCGCTAACAGTCGCTTTGTTTAGCTCGTATGTTTTATATATCACCTATCTTGGATTTATTTCGTTCAATGAAATTAAACAGACAAGCAATCTTAAGCCTGGGCTAATCCTGTCAGATTTAACGTCAAGAATGTGTTTCAATTGTAGATACGTATTAACATGTATTTTATACCTTATCTAAGAGACTGGCTAAGTGATGACTGATGATAAACATCATGCATGGGTGTTGGTACTTACATTCTTATTGTAATTTAAAAGCAATTAATGATGATTTATAATATAAGCTCCTATTATGTAAGTAATACTTCACAACAATTCATTATTATTAATGCACGAATTAAGCTTTTCATTGATAGACATTGCCCCAATATACCTGAACGCATGTAATTTTTTAAAGTTTCAGAAATCACAATGTTATCTAACCGAAACTTTTCTCCTTTTGCAGTGTGATAGTGAAGGCGACGACGACAAGGCAAGTGCTTTTATTATTTACCATCTAGAAACTGCAACAGCTGACACTGGAAGATATTTACGAATCGCGTAAATTAATTAAACCAGTCTCCAACTCCTCGGCTCTTTGAGAGTTGGAAAAGTTGAAACAGAGCGTAGGAAATAAATGTCCGTGTAATGTAAGTGGCGAAGTTGCTCGTTCCCGGTTTATCTCCGGTTTATTACCCGCTCTGGACTGCTGAGCCACAGGATTAATCTCGCGGGGCCAGCCGTGTCCTCAGCACCTGATTACAAATTGTTTAGTTTTGCTCGTTTCGTTTCATTGGTTTCAAATATTACTTAGAAAGATTCTAAACGATACATTTAACTATTTGGAAGTTTTTGGCGTGAAGGTATATTTATATTTACATATAAATATACCTTCACGCTATGTCCATTGCGGGGTAGACAGAGCGAACGGAGCGCCACGAAGTCTTGGCACGATAAAGGTTTATTACTAAAATATTGGACATATTTTTGGAAAATATTCTCGTGACTTTAATACCTATTAGGTGTTACCTAGTCCACTGCACTGAAACATCTAGCGAACATTTTCCAATATGCACGGCCGTAAAGTCATTAGTCAAGTTAAACCTGTCTAGTTTGGAGCGTTGTTTATGAGAACTACTGTTATGAACTAAATCATCCTATTTCCTAGGCTATAAATTGGTTAGAAACGGCAGCCAGTACGCCAGTAACGCGCTACGTGAAATTACTTGAAATGGTAACAGCGAGTTTCGCTTTGTGTTCGGACTGTACACGCTCTAGGGCTTTAACTAACTCGTCAACAGGTTGTGAAATGCAAGTGAAAAGCGGCTAAAGGCTGGAGTTAGCATGGAGCGCTCTCCGACGCGTGTCGACGAGGCAAAGGACGCTGATTACGGCTGACTCTGTTCTGTTCCTTAATTACTAGATTGGCGCAGTCTCCAAGTGCCCGTAATTAAATACATTACACCGCCTTTAGTGTTGCTAACTACTGCCTCGGAACTAGCGCAGTAAATTCTTGCAGTTTAACAGTTTACAGCCCGTACTGCCGTTTTAAAATTAATGATGTTCCGTTTAAATATTGCCTTTGTGACGGTGCCTAGTCTGAAATAGTTAAACTGTTAAGGTCTTGTAGTAGAAATAGTAGTCGGATATTTGAAAAGAGATAAAGTAGAATAAAAACATTTGAATTAAATAGCAAACTTAGCACAATCTGGGTTAGAAGCCGTGCAAATCCAAAAGCTTTATAGAGTGATAGCATTGTTCGTAGCGGCCGCAGACACGGCCCGACCAGGAGCCGGGCTCCGCCACGTTCCCCTTAATCTAATTATCTGGCCGCTTCGCCGCCGACTGCCGACTCTGTCCGAAACACCCCCAACCCCCTATCCCTCTCAATTTTCCCCACCGGCAGAACGTTTAAGTATGAAAGTATTTTAAGCAATCTATCCCGCAACATTGAATGGAATCTCAGATTTTAAATGAGTTTCAGACGTCAAACTTTCCCCTAAATAAATGCTGCCTTGGTAAAATTGTTATTCTCAATAGGCGATGAGAAAATTGACTTTGCATCCCATTAAAAGCTATAAAGAACATTTGAGTTTATGAAGAGATTTAGAGAAATGAAAATTGAAAATGTATATGTCGTAGACGCATAGGGTAATGGCGCGTTTCACGATGTGCTAAAAAAGTTAGACAGATACTGTAATAGTCGAATTCTACGCTATCTGTCTAAGATTTTTAGCCACTTCGTGAAATACAGATCACATAGCGTGACTACGCACTTCGTGAAACGCGCCATTACGCTATGCGTCTACGACATATACATTTCAATTTTTCAATTCTCTAAATCTCTTCATAAACTCAAATGTTCTTTATAGCTTTTAATGGGATGCAAAGTCAATTTTCTCTTCGCCTATTGAGAATAACAATTTTAAAGAGGCAGCATTTATTTAGGGGAACTACGACATATATAATGGGCTTGAAACAAGTCGCAGTCGTTTTTAAACATGAATTTGAGTTAGCTAAAACTTTATCTCAACTTTATCTTCTTTATCCAACATTATAAATATGAAAAAAACTTATCTAATAGACTTAGCATGTATTGTAGGTAAATACCCTAAATTGTTACAGTTGTCAAATCAACCTTGTGATAGCATTATCAAAATGTTTTGATCGCCTCGTATTAATGTTAAATAATCAAATTGGAAGTTGAGTGGCACAATAATGCCGGTAAATGGATATCTGAGGAGGAAATCAGTCTCGGCTCCGCTGTTGCCGTAGTCGATTAATTAAATTATCCCGGGAGAACTTAACGGCGGAGCGGATTGCGGACGCCGTATAAGCGAATCGCTCCAGGCGAAAGCGGAGCGGAGAAACGTAGCTTGTTTGATAGTGTTCGCTACACATCCAGGGAGTACTAACTCAATCCGATTCCACTTTGGCTATTTGCACTCCCGGTTCAATTATACCTCCACTTTGAAATGTAAATCCTGTCGCTTTGGGCTAATTACGTAGACGCTTTCCATACTGTTGCAGTCGACAACTTACACTGCTTTGTGGTATTTACTTAACATACAGGCTTTTGGGTTTAAAACTTTAGCTCTATTTCTTACCCTAACAGCGCCTTACAAAATCGAAAAGGAAATATATCACTTTTGGTCATTTCTTCTTCTTGTCGTGTGGTTAGTGGATAAACTATTGTCAGAGTTGTTCAGGCGCTCATAGGCTTTTGATAATGTAACAGTTTCTTCACCAAAGTTTATTTGCATAAATAAATGTTCATAACCAAACAATCTAATCTTATGCCTCTTTTACTTTTACACAGTCGATGAATTTGGAGCTAATAAAAACTTTCACTAATCAATTTTAAAGGTGTATGTGTGATTTCCCAGCCATTGATAAGAGTTTTATTAACTATTTATTTAACACTTTTACTTCATTATAATTTGCATTTAAAAACTCTTAATACTTAAACCACTGGGTATGACGTAAGATTTGCATACTGCAGATCGGAGTGTTTCCCGGAAAACGAGAGAAGGCTACGACTAACTCGAGCATGAATAGCATGAATCTCGGCAAACTCCCCGGGCCTGTAACTCTGTTATTAGCTTAGCAGTCACGAGAGGAGTAGTCAGCAACTGTAGCAAGCATCGATTTGGCCCGCCCCTATCTTTGTTAGTATGGTGGAGCCAGAGAGCCACTTAAATAAACGTCAGCTTGAACACTTATATTATGTAAATGACGTCACTCATCTGTGTCACGAGTCGTTATCGTCATTATCGGACGGTGTTTAACTATGATGCTCACTTGTAAACCAGTTGAAGTGAAAATTTGAGGGTGGATTTTAAAACATTAAAGAGCTTTTAATTTGATAAAGCAGGCTTTAACTGTTCTTTAAGTTTTTCTAAAAAGTAAACCTTCAATATCAAACACCCAGCCAAGCAGATATTTACCAATATTTGTGAATAGGATAGTCAATTTTCCACTAACACCTAGTATTGGTCGTAGTGGACGTTCCAGGAAATTCACGGCGTAACCACAGTCCGCTGGGACGAGCACTCGTAACTCACCGCTTACGGCCAATGCAACTAGCATGCCTGCATTATTTATTGACCTGGCAAGTTGCTAGCGTTGCCGGCCGGCACACACGCAGCTTGCACGTGTCGCAGTCACTACACCTGCTTACTTGCATCATGTATAGGTAATATGGGAAATTAAACTTGGAATAGTTATTATTACCGCATTAAATATTACAATAGATTATAATTTGAGAGTTTTCACAATTTAATAAGCTACTTGCTATCATGAACAATAAATTATGAGAGTATGTAAATATTCAAGTAATAAGAATATAATAAATTTTCACAAATTCGTAATAGGTATAATGCTAAATTTCGTCAATAAAAAATTTAAATTAAATTAAACGTAATAAGTAATGTTCAAGTAATGGAAAACAGAAATATATTGACTTCCGATCATGAAATCACGATTTTAATTAAATAATTTAAGTTTAAAATCGCCCTTTTTAATCTTTATATCACATGACCTGCAACGCTATCCGCCATGACGGTGTCAAGTGTGACTTCACTATCGAGTAAACAACACAACGAATGTAGGGCGATCAGTTCTGTTTTGTTGTTTATTTAATCGATAGTGACGTCACAGCAAAACTATCATGGCGACAAGCGTTATCGCGGGAATTTTAATGATTAAAATTTAAATGCTGTTTAAGATTATTTAGCGACTTTATTTTGAGGAAATAAAAAAACTAGTAAAGAATGGCTATGATTTAAACATATTAACATACTTTTCAAAAGAACTGTCGTACCTTTTATGTATTTACATCAACGTGGATTGCTGCACCGGTTCATAAACTTATGCTTTCAGCTTTTAACTTATCGCTCTTCAAACGTTCTTTCATTTTCCGAAAGTTATCACTTTGTAGTGGTTTCGATATTTAGTGAAAACTTTGTAATGCAACATCGCATTTTGCGAAACGGATTGAGAGTTTCCATGCCATTTGCATGAAGTCCTAAGTATAATCTGTTCTAATTATCGTCTTGTTATTGTTTATCGCACTATGTAACTAATATGCACACAGATCACGTCGCGATAATCAATCAATCATAGGTTGCCCTCAACGGCGAACATGATGAATCAAAATATTGTTGCACTGTTTTTTATCGCTTTTAAATACGCGGGTATAGAAAAAGGACCGGGTTTATAGTGTACTAAAGTTCCAGGCTCTCCTTTTTGCCTATTCTGCAATATCTTCATGATCCACCTAGTTAGTTACCTCCTTTTTACAATGTTGTTAGATATCTCGGATTCAGCATTGATGCGTTCTGACATCTTCGCAACATCGTCTCTTACCTGATGGTTAATATTGAAATTAAAGGCGGGTTTAGTCTTGAATAAAAAAGTTAATATATTGAAAGGATCACGTACGCAAAAGGAAAGCTGCGTATAAAAGGTCATCATCATTCATCAGGTGGCATATCACTTCTGGTCGATTAGTCTGGGAGGTACGGCCTGGTGGGCGCACAATCTGTGTGCGCTGACTGGGTCCAGGGTCGGGGAGGTTGGGGCGCATTAATAAGCTCATGAATACTGATCGGGGCCCAGCTAACCTCTATCGACACTAACTCCACTAACATTGTGTTCTTTTCAAAGGCAAATACACACGGTGTGATTGATTAGTTGAATACTAAGGAGGCGCTACAGTAGAAATCGTAATTTATGAATATTATTTAAATAAGTGACAAGAAACTTGCAATACAAAGGGCTATTGACAATAGTACCTTAATAGCTTTCAAAGTATTGTGGTAAGCAAGCGTTTCAGAAAATATCTGGAACATTTCAAACAAGGTATCTTAGTTTATTGAAATTTAACTGAATCAAGGCATTATTTAAATAAAACGAGCTAGATCTCGAACAATTTATTTGTTCGTAAATGGGATCTCTCTGAATAAAATATTTTCTAAGGCTGCTGCGGCGGGCGCCTCTTGGCAGGATTTACCTTACGCAAACCTGCCTCGGTTAATTGAAAGAGCTTCTTTCGTTTGGTGTAATATTTTATGGCACGAAGTCCTCCGCGGCCCCCGGAGAATATGCGGTCTCACTCCGACACTTACCCACTTCCCTTAGAGCCCTCTCACCTGACTGGCTCTTACGACTCTTTATTGCAATTCGTTTTAGAAGCAACAAGAAAATAATTTAATCTACTCCACGGAATCGGAATATAAATTTGTTTTCAACATTATCTTAATCGCTACTTCTATTTTATCATTTTAAGGCGTGGGGCCTCTTTCTCTGAAATGAATTCTTTTTATACTTTAATTTCCTTTGAATGAGAAAAATTGCTTTCGGAAAATAACTTACATCAGCAATTACCGCTGAAAGTTCCACCGTCCGCCTTTTTATTAAAATTCCCTTGGTCTGTTTCGTTGGCGCGTTTTGAATGTAACAGTATGTGTACCTATATAGGCGGTTGCGGTGCTTGGCTTACGTCGGGCTATGGTATTACGAGTAATGTAGGCAGTAAAGACGTATAATAATAATTAGCGTAAAGTCGGAGGGTCGATTGTGGCGTACCTATACGGACCGCAATAAATCGCCGCACCCGCGACGGAGCTGCGGCACGCGAGATAAGGGTCACCGCAACGCCATTAACTGCTACAATGTCACAGTTCCGCCGATCAACAACATAGCATCAACCCTACGCTCCACGCCTCGCACCGCCCACGACACGCTTTATGACTCCTCGCACCTACTAAACCACACTTAATCCACTACCGTACGTGCTACCCCTTGCCAGTTCACCCCGAACTTTTATTAAGTGCCAGTATAATTATAATAAACTACGTAACTACACGATTAACATAATGTTTTCAGAATGTTCCACTTTTGTCTTGTAAACGAGGCATAAAGTGAAAGAACAAATTGCGAGTTTCCCCAGTATTTTCCTCGCTCGGAAAAATATATGTTTTATTAAAGCTCGGCATTTCCGAGAGCGAGGCAACCCTCGGGCGGGGTGGCGGCGCGGGCGGCGCTCGGGATGGGGTCGGCGGCGCGCCAGTGTATAACAGACAGTAGAGGGATATAAAACATATTTACGCGCCTATAAAGTACTCTCGTACGCTCGCTCTCCACCATTTTCTTTTGTTCCTCGCTCGAAGCCAATGATAATGCTTTCTCCCGTTCGGTTAAACTTATTTCTCTTCCGTCTTATCTGGCTTTTCTTCGGCACTTTTATTTATAACCGAAGTGGTGAAACGTAACAATGTGAAATGAACGATCTCGTCTTTTGACAATCTTGTGCTCTTCAATTTGTATCATATCCATGATTTACATGTTTATTGTTCGCATGTTGTTCAAAGAAGTTTCCGTTTACCCTCGCTTTCACATATGTGGATATTTATGAACGGGTCGTTTATACAACGTATTAATTCAATGTTGCTACATCGTTAATTTTAAAGGGTTTATGTCAGCGTTGATGAAAAATGATTCATCCGTAACTGGCATTCCTGAATTCTCATAGAAAATACGTAATCGGATTCCAAACATTTCGCTTATCAACATGCTCGAATTCTTTTAAATTTCTACTGTTAGGCCTTACAAGGGTGTTTGCCTTCATCGTAAGATGAAAGCTCTCTAATTGAATTGAGCACAACTTGTATTTGTAATTATGCTCCTCAGCGATGACAAGGTATGCACATTTGATCGTGGTCTGTTAAAGTCAGCGAACAGAAACTGGAGGACGTACTTGATGCTATTCAGAACGACTAGAATGGAAGCCAGGGCGTTAACAGCAAAGCGAGGAGCATCTTAATCTTGCGCGACAGTATACGGCTCAGAGCAGAAACCCCTTGCGTAGGTGAGAGGGTGCAATAACAAGTGTCGTCCCGCCCCACTTCCCGCCACCCTTTCGTCGCCTGCAGGCTTACCCGCCCGCTCGCAAACTTCTTCGGAGATTCGTATTACTCTGTCGTCTCGACTCTAACCGGCTTGACTTGGATAAGTTCCAACGTATGGCGATGGAAACCGAACCTTAAACACAGCCGCTTACAAGTCTCTCGTTTCACTCTTCAGCGCCGTACCTTTTGTTTTTGATGCCAAACATTTAGCTATTTGTATGGTTAGGGAAATGTTTACTTACTCGACGGTTTTGTACATGATACGGAAATAAGTTTTATGGGAAAATATTATACGTGTGGTTATGTTTTATTATGGACTGAATGGATTGTTGTCTTATGGAATGTAGGGCTTTTTTTTAAACAACGCAAAACATGAAAGCTAAAAACATTGCAGCCACTTTTGCAACGTGTAGGACAAAGGCGCGTCGTCAAAGGGCCGTAATTATCCGTAGGCGGGCGAGTGTGAGCGCTCGACGCCGAGGTCGAGATATCTCTCGACGGATCAGCAGCTCACTCGGGATGCACTCTGCGATTCCGTTTGTCACTGCACACTGCGCTGGTAACACTGCATGCGCGCCCGCCTGCGGTCTGAGCTCTCGCTCTGATAAACGCATGTCGACGTGCTTTGAATATGCTCAACTCCGCTTTAACCAATATAGCAAGCTTTAGTGCAATATCTGCTATGAACAGCACATAGTTTTGTTATTTATGAAACCATATCGTGTTTATGATACTCCTCGCCTGTAATCAAGACCTATTAGAGTTTAATTGAAATTACATAGTTTATATAGAACCGGATCCATATAGTCCCACTCAACCCACGGATTCTGTAAAAAGCTGTACATTTAAGTTAATAAATAAACAATAAAAATAAATAAAATATTTCTTATGCAGTTTACCAAGTGTACAAAAGTGTCGCTAGAGGACAAAAGCGGCAATGTTAACCTGGCAGTAGAGTCGCCCACAGAGCGTAGCGCGTACTACACGAGACGCAGATAAGCCGGCCGGCTATTTGCACGTCGTCGTGCCGACCCGGCCCGGCTGTAATTAGCCGCCCGCAAAGTTCACAGGAATGCTCCAACCCGCATCAACACAGCCAACGATCCAGCCGATATATACACATACCATGCATAATTTATACTAGTCCCAAGCCGACGGAATTAGTTGTTTTGTTTCATCCACTTTACTGCCGCACGTCCCTATTCTCCGAACAGGTGTAAGTGCAAAGTTGTTCGCGGGCGTGCCGGCCCTCACTGATTACTTCTTGACTTCCGATTGCCACTTTCTTAGTTTCGATTGGCTCGAGTATCATTGTACGTTTTCCTTTTACCAGAAAGGTATTGTTTTTTCCCGAGCTTTGTACTTTTCTAACAGGAATCAGAGAGTCTGCTATGTGTTCCATGTTTACTGTGTGTTATATAAATTCTATTACACTGTTTTGATGCTTACATAACGGATGAAACTGTCATGCTACGGAAATTAATGTGTGTACTTTCAGAAACATGGTGTAACGCGATGTTTTAAAGTCATAAAATATTATATCAAGTATCAGAGTGGAGCGAGCATCCGTCCGCCCGAGAAAGATAAGACTTTTAACGGTTCAAGTTTCAGCGTCGTTATTTATGCCGTAAATGGCTCTACATCGTTAGTGGTAAGAGAAAACAAGCGAAGTGATAAAGCGGTAGCATACACCACCCCATGACTTCAAGCTAGAGTCTAGAGCCATTAATAATTCGCCAACTCCGCGGCGACAGCCAATTTATACATTCCGTCTGGAGTGAAATTTCAGAGAATTATTATAAAGTAATCTAAGTTAGGCGACCCGTAGAGAGATGAGGGGGTTGACAGGTGTTTAAATATACGCGTAACCGCTTTCCCCACACCGAGATTCACCGTATTACATTCGCGTCGGAGTCTTCCGGGCGAGCGCCGGTAGACTGTAGAACTCCCTCAACTTGCCATTAATTGCTCGTTCCAACGCGGGGTGAATACTTACATTTCGCCTCGAGATCTACACTTAGTTAAATGCGCTGTCAGCTCAAATCTGCCGCAACATAATGGAGTATCAACGAACGTTCAAGGCTGATATTTTTCAATAATTTACGTCAGCTGTGAAAGTAGGTACATTCCGAATATTTTATAAATTATACAGTTCGTAATTGATTAAACATTGTAATAGCCAACAGTGCATCATGTTCATATAGCAGTCATTACAGGCTCAGCACATCTGCCAAGTCTCTTCGAGGGCCGCCCGCCTCTAATTGGCTATCATCCCACGTCTTGCTCCCCGCACGGCGCCCGTCACTTGCCCTTTGTCATAATAAATAGTAATTTGTCTAACAGCGCTCCTCAGCTTCAGACTCCCTGCGTCTGGGCTCAAGCACCCACTCGTATCATGTCAGACATCAGACAATTAATTGATTTAAGCTCTTTATTGTCTCTCATCATACGCTAAATACTCTGGAAGCGTACTGAACAGTACAATACAGAACCTACGCATACTAGTTTGCTGACTTTGAAGAACAATTTCTAGCGTATCTCATATTGTATTTCTTCAATATTAGGTATGTAAATAAATTCAAATTACTAAGTTATACGTAAACTACAAAACAAAGCCGTGTACAAAATATGAATGTTCCAACAGAAGGTAATTAACTAAATTGCCGGTTCACTTCAAAGCCATAGAGAAACAGAACAAGAGCGGTTACTCTAATTCAATTAGGATTCAAAACGTATAAAGAGATTAAAATGAGCTTTTAATGGGTATCAGGGCAAGCGGAACCGGTTTGGGGCGGGCGGCGCGCGGCGCGAGCGGTCGTGTAATATTGCCATTGAACATTCTCGCGAGCTCATTTAAACGGTTTTTGTCCTCGCCTCGTGTTTATCTTATTACCTTGCTGTTATTGAACCTCTCTTACGTCGTCCGATCGCTTACATCGTATGTCGCCACCGTGTCGAATTATCCTGACGTCTTTTCCTTGATTTATCTCCCTTCTAGTAGATATCTCATCTACGTGGTCGCACATATTGAGACAAAATTTATATTTAATGAAATTTTATATTCTATAGGATATCGTTGAAAGGTTCTACCTAGGTTACCTCTATATTTTCTTAAAAATTACTTAACCTTGTCCGTAGTGGTATATATATAATGGAAATGTAACTACGACTGGGCTATGTTTTACTGTAAAAATATTATATTACGTGCGAAATGGAAGGGGATTTTTCGTTGAGTACAGGCGATAAATAACTTCCACGTTATCGATGCGGACACGCCGCTATCGCACTCCCATCTTGGCCGACACCCACGCCTACTGAACTGAACACGGGTTATTTTGACCACGATTACCGTTTAAAATAATTTGTCGTCGGAAATATATTAATCTTCTACGTGATAATTAATCAGATCGCGATTAATAGAACCATTAACAGCTCTACATCAATTGGAATCTAATTTTATACCCTATCGTAAAATGCAAGCGAAGAATGCGCAAGAAGAGCAGGATCATTATTTTATATGGACCCTAAAGTACTATTCTACGGTACTTTGGAGTTCGTCGTGTCAGATTATTCCCCTCTTTATGCGTCGAGAGAGATGTGTCGACCACTTTGTTGTTTTATACTCGGTCTCGGAGCGACTTTATGCATCGCCTCATTGCTTTTCGCCGTTCCGCTCAGTTTCCCCTCTCTATTTTCGGCTCACGTTACTATGTAAATTTATTTTAAAACTAGCGATACTTCATCGACTTCACTCATCAAGTCACTATATTACTTTCAAATCGGTCCATTAGGTTTACAAATTGCGCAGAAAACTAAACAACGATAGGTACGAACATTTAAGTTCTAAATTGAAATTCTATTTAGATACTATATGAGTTTTTATGACTTCCCTTTCGCTCTTCGTCTTACGTGTTGTTAATCAGAATTCCGTGAAATTATTCCTGAATTATAACGAACATCGTAATAAAAAACGAAAAAAAAATACAAGAGAAAAGATTAAACTTAATTATGAGCTGTGTAATCTGGTGATAAGCCCATAAACACAACAATTCGTTTGAATATTCGGCTCCGACCCGGAGCGGCGACGGCGGCGATCATTACGAGGAACGGTGTAATAACTAAAAGCTGCGGTCCGCTTCCACTCAACCCCGACAAACGCTCAGAAACAAACTACATTTTTATACGGAGAGCAAACAAAATGAGTTAGTGGTGCCGTTGCTTCGCTATCCGCTGTATTCCTGGCGAGCGAGCTTGGAAATTCACTTTAATACCTTTGTTCTACAGCGCTTTACAGCTCTCCAGCTTCCCGGGAATATTTACCGAGTTCAGGTTTATTTTATGTGTGTATATTTTACACACTATTCCACCCCCTCGTAGCGAGCCATATACAATATACACAACATACATTTAATTTTAAATTTGTCCTAAAGCTAAAGATTTGCGTTAATAAACAGTAGATAAATTGTTAGTGAAGCTTGTTATCAATCTGATATCGTTATCAGTGTGTTCAATCAAATGTAATTTCCTTTATCTCCCTCCAATATGGAGGTAAATGTCCGGTTAAATCTTATAATACTTCATTTCATTAAATCGCCGTGTATCGCTGTCTAACCGTAACTTAAAGATGGGGTTGAGGCCGGTCACTAAACGACTCTTCAGTGCGGAGGGTACATAAAGCCGAGATAAAGGAAGTGCCGACCCCGGTCATAAGTCAGCTGATAAATTTGAGGCGCTAACCGATCACGTTTTCCGCCTCTATTTATGTCTTTAGCTTTATTTGGGAAGGTTTAGTCTTCCGGCATTATTGTTTATTTTTATACATTCCGACATCTGATATTGTGTATAGAGTAGGTACTTTGTATTCGTTGCACATATTTCCCAGATTAATTTCGCATCAAAATGTAATTGATATTTCAATGAGAACAAATAAAATGCCATAAATCAGTTTGCCAACTGTTGAAGTACGCTATGATCTCTCTCATTTCGAAATTAAATAAAATAGGTGGAATCGGCCGGTTGAGTTTATTCATTACAGCCCGCCGCGGGCGGCCCGTTGGGCGGGCGGGATGGTGGAGGGGCGCCACCCTCGCTCCGCTCAGTTTATGGATATAACCTCGACAAAATACCCCTAAAATTGCACTGTTTTTATTACGTTCTCTCTTTATCTCTTTCGGTTTGTTGTTCCTTTTTTACGACGTTATTATTTTATTAGCAAACTTTGGATACATACCTAATAACAAACTGAACTTTAAATTGAACGCTTTAAATTATTGTTTAACTTTGCACAACATAACTTTAACGGATAACTAAATAAATACTATATCTGCGAACATGTCGAGATAAATATTATAATATTGACTCAAATTATAATGACTATTTTAGCGGTGTGCTACATGTTGTGTAAACAAAAGTATTTCACACACAAGTATACCTACCTATACAACTCTACATACGTGTCTATATTAAAATATTATAAATGAAACACGCAAAAAATTAGATCGAATTTATTAAATTATGTTCATACACGAATATAAATTATGATTATGTAATTAACATTAATGTAGTAGCGTCGAAAGACAGGACTGCCAAGGGCTAGTAGAGAGCATAAAATATGATTGTAGATAAATATGGCTTGCGGTAGTCGCGACCGTGCGCTTGCGCAGCGGCGGCTGCGAGCGGCATAAGCTTGTAATTAATTACCAGCTCTTATTATGGTAACTATACTTATTTGACTTAGCATTATTTGCATACTTTCATGTTTAGTAAACAGTTTGTTTTGTCTATTTTTATTCAGTCTAGTTACAAAACAGATTCCTATTTATATGTCAATGAGTTACGTCCCCGAAGTATGCTAAAAATGTTACTTGACAACACGCTTGTTGACGTAAAAAAATATTATGACACATTTTTCCTAGCTACATTTACAATGAATGTTTACGACTAATCATTGCTGTCGCTCAAGCTAAAACCGTTTGCGATGACACATTGAAATATCTGGTGTGATTTTTCTGTATCATTAATGAAAACATTGTTTAGATGCCAAATAGTTCGCGAGAGCGATAAAACAAAGCGGCTGGCAAACGACCAAGTCTCGCTGTGCGCGACACGAGTGGATGGGTGAGCGATTCGAACGCTGGCTGCGTCTACAACCGTCGCAATCGCAACTCATGATGGCATGTCGCCTCAGTCAGACTACACCCGCGCGCTAAGCGCAGATTTGCACGGATACATTTTAAATGGAGCCGCCAGATAGCAATTACACTCTCTTTGAACGCGCGGAATGCGCTACACATGACATTCAATTCAATTTCGCGTACAAAGCTCGCGTCGAAATTCTCTTTCTCTTTGAACAAAACGCTCTTATGCAACTACGCTTTGTTGGTGGAATAGCGTCATAAGAATTGTTTTCGCTAGAACATTTTTAAAACCTACTAAAGGTAACTATGTAATCTATATACATATCTTCTATACTTACATATAATAAAATCGTAAAGGTAATTTTTGACTGTTTGTTTGAACGCACATCACGTAAAAAGTTAAAAACTACTGAAAGTGTTTAGACGGAGTTTTTACGGATATATTTAAATAAATCCAGATTGACATCTAGGCCATAGATGTCACTATAACGTCAAATTGTAGTCCATACGCGAACGAAGTTGCGGTCAACTATCTATCTATCTATAAGCACGCATATTAATTTTATGGTACCATGTATGATAATCCATTACATTAACTAAGAGGTTACTGTAATACAAATATCGATTCGTTTATACATTAACATACTTCATGGGTATGATATCAATTAATTGATCCGTCAAGTAATGTTGTACCTACTTGTGTCATTAGACTTGCGTGTGATTCAGCCGGCGAGACATGTGCCAGATAGCTCGCGTGTCAGCGCCTAGTTGTGATGTGATCGTCGCTGTCGAGTGCAGACGCTACATTAGCACTGGCACTTGTCATGCAGTGGGCGGACACATTCCGCGGAATATTCGGAAGTGTCCACCTGGCAGTGGGCGTGCGCATCCCAAACATCCCTTTGATGTCGGCTACAATGCGCAAATGATAAACGAACAGAACGGCTCGCATTGAAATGCAATTAACCCACATAGTTTGGCTACACCACGCGTTAAACAATTTTCCTTTAGTTTTTTGTTAGTGCTAATTTATTTTATCACCCTGAAAATTGCTAATTCTCTTTGCGTATCTGATTTATGGATATAATTTATTGCTTATGACTCGTGTAATTCGTGACTCTATTTTGTAGCAACGGATTATTAATGTTAAGTTCGTGCATAGTGTTCATAAACAGAAGCTCGGAAGCGTGTACAAAGGCACCAAATCTGTATCTACAATTAACTTTCGGATCATTTGTAAATTTTGTATGGTTAGGTTAAGTCGAGTTAATTAATTTACGCCGAGCGAGGTGAGGCTCGATTAGCAGAATAAATTGGGCTTGCGGTGGGCGGCGGCGCAATCCCCGCGCAGTAAACAGCGTCGACAACAAAGGCCCCGGCGATCGCCCCCTGCGCGAAAGGCGAGCTTAATGCTAACTCATTATTTATTCACATCTATAACGAGATTGTCAGTGCTCCCCCGCTCTTTACAGTCGCTTATTTGTCTCGCTACTCCCGCCGTTCGTCGCCATATTTACTCTCACTCGCTCTTTTTGCTCCCTTAATTCTCTTTTTGTGAGGGAGCTATAAAGCTATTACGGTTTCCTTTTAAGTTTTCTCCCTCTAAAATTACCGTCGAGAGTACATCTTCGGATCGGAACATACGTACTTTTTTTATTGAAATGTTTTCTGCGTTTGATACTCGTACGAGCGACTGTTTTATTTGCATACATTATGGCTTTCGAATCTTTATGGCTGCTCAAACAATATGCTCTCATGTACATTACTGTTGTGTAAGTGATACTTTCAATACAGAGATTTGTTGTATTGCTTGATTCAACATTTAATGCTGTTACTTTGAATAATTTAATTTAATATTTATACATATAATTTAGTAATAATTATTCAGCATCAGAAATACTTGATCTCACAACGACGATAACAATTTCCTTTCCAGCAACATGACGTCCATAGTAATGTGACTGCGCAAAACTTTGTTCGCATTGCACAATGAATCGGATATCGATGTCTCGAAAGTTGTTTGTTATGCAACTTTGCATTTTAGCATTCCTTTTGCGAACGCTAACAACCAAATCTGGCACGAAGAAACTCGTATGTAGCAAGCACAAATTTGTACATACTAAACATTGAATAAATTCGCTTGTACGCCCACAAAACCACTCGGAAACAACGTTACACTTGAGAATTTTTATTCAAAAGATATGAAAAGCGGTGGAGCACTTGCAAACGGCTAGATAATGCCGGCAGATACTCGGCGCAGTCGTTGAAAATTTTATGTCGCCTCTCGCTGCATCGTCGACTGCATCTCCCTCCCACCGCATCCGTAATTCCGCACCCTCTTTAGTGCTGTCACTATCGGAGCACATTTTGCGGCATTCATACACTGCTGACTGCATTACACTTTAAATACTCGGGATTTAACACTGTGTTGCTTTCTGAATAACTCCCTTGTGTGTTGTGATGTCATTTTGTGCGAAAAGTTTTATCTCGAGTAAGTACAAAATAGCGTGATTGTGTTATGATGATAACCGAACGATAAATAAATAATAGTATAAAATAAACGACACCGTAAAAAAGTCAAACTTTCAATTGGTATACAGAAAAAGCAAGTCATTTTATTTTTGACGATAGTGTGTCTGTGTGGAGTTTATATTGTAGTCAGTGCTCTGAGCGAGATTACTCCAGCTTTAGAGAGATCCGGAGCAGCGGGCGCCCCTTTGTGCCGTTGACGCTTCTCCGTTTTTCCGCCTTCCGTCGTTCCTTTGCCACACAAATCCCCATTGCGGCTCCTAGGAGCGACAATATATTTTTGTGAAAATATTTCAACGTTTACGGATATTTTCCGATTAAACTTGTACATTTAATTCGACATTGTCAAATAATTAGTCATACATATAACATTGTATGCTTAGATTGTGTGACATATTTTGAAATCAATCCGATAATTAAGTGTCCCTTAACTTCAACACACTCATTTCAATAATACTCTGAAATAGAATTTATCGATACGAACTAGTTGTCTTGATATTTCTTGCATAAACTACGTAAAATCTAAAAAAAACTGTTTCCATAGAAGTAAAACTGAGGAATGTTTTAACACTTTTGTGTCTTTATAGAAGTCGACAGCTCCGGCTTCGTCTACATTACTATTCCAACTGCGCAGACGCGAGTCATTCATGCATTTGTATGACTGGTGCATTACTCGTTGTCGCCTTTTGTTGTACCCTCGTCCATTCTCAAGTATCACTTTCAAATTTTTTACACACGCTTTCTCTTTAAAGGCGTTTAACATCCTGCATGCAAGTTAGCATTCAAAAAGATATTGACACCGGAAAAAATCTCACAATAAACACCGTATCGAATGCCGAATTTCAATAAAACTTTTTGTACGTAAAATCACTTTTATACAAAGCGTCAGCGATACAAAAACGCAGTTCAACAATACGTTCACCGCAAATTGAATGAGGCTCCAAATAAATCCAGCGGTCGCTGTCTGACTCTCAATGCTACGAGTACGTCCCGTTCGTACCTCACCCCTGTTTTACGTTGTTCGGAATAGGGTATTTGCAAGGAAGTACGGCGACACACCGCTGAACGTGTCATCCCCATGGCATTTCTGTCTCGTCACCGTGTCACCGTGTCTTCCACGTGTCGGGCCCGTGTCGTTCCCGTGTCGTTCATATGACATTGGACACATTGCATAGCAAACATTGTGACTGGACGAATTGGTACTAGACGAAATGGGACTGGACGATACGGGAAATGGACAACCCATTACACACCCACGGCTGTGGTCTCATGTCATGTCATGAATCTTCATTACTTTGTTTCCTGAAAAAATGTTACTCTGCTTTCATGGCAAATAAAGGACAAATATAGAACCACAATTTAATCGACGACCATAAAATAGCATCGATCATTATCGTCAGTCCATTTTCCCTCCCTCATTAAGAGATCGAGGCCCCGAGGGTCGGGCGCCGTAAAACCAGCACTCTAGTGTATCGTAAGTGTTAATTACTTTTGTCACTCCACAGGCGAGCGGTTAACAAATCTCGTCGTTACATAATTCTGCCGCCGAGTACTGTAATTTACATCGACTGACGCAACATTGTTTGTATAATAAATTATTATGCCTTGGAGCGTTCTTAACGGGCGGCTAAATCGATAAGCGTCGTTTTTATTGCATCATTAACAAGCTACGCGAGGGGCGATTTCAATCTGCGTAATCAACGCCAGGAGCTACCGGCTCGCACTCACTGGAACATAATTGGTGCTAAGTGCTAGGAATACCCGTATCCCGTATGCATACACTATGCAATACGGCTGCACATTCTGCCACATGAAATATTCAAGCGCTCGTATCCTACCAATAAAAACCTTTATTTAGACCAAACACAGCACAATCCGACGACTGTGCGCCAGTTTCATTCAATCACAATTTTCATTTTTCGTCTATATTGGAATTTGATTCATCCCAGTCGCGGAGTAATATTATTACAGTTCAACTCCGAAAAAATGAATTTTCATTTAGGTTTTTAAAATTTTCACTCATTTTTATTGGTGCCGGGAGTGGGGAAACGAGAGGAAAAAATAAACATCGCGCTGTCGTTCGCTGGCGAATTTCCGGCTCACTGCCGTTTGGGACGTTTCAATTTTATACAAAATATAAACTTTTACCCTCTGGTTCGTGACAATCGGTTCCCTGCAATTTATTTGTCAACTTTTACTGCTGTTTTGCTGCAGTTAAACTTGATTTAGCGCCTCATTAACGTCGCTCTAAATTAGATGATCAAAAATAGCTAATCTACAAGCAAATTTTTGTAGGCAACCTTTCCTTTTCTCATCGTTAATTTTCTTAGTCACGCTTTCTTTTCACAAAATTGTTTACGAATTAATTAAACAGTAGTACTGTTTAATTAATTCGTTTGATAATTATCATGAGTGAGTAATCCGCTCATTCAACGATCCATCAACGAAATACATCTCAAAGCCGCTGTGAAGCGGATCTGTGTTTCGCTTCGTATATTATTTATTGACTGGAAAGCAGCAGATTATAATTTAGCTCTGTTCATTTAAATTGGCCACTTTCAATATAATTGTTTGCCTAATTATTAGACAGTAATTTGGGAATAGAGAAAATATGTACTTAATTATGTGTTAATGTATAAGGACGCCGAGGATAGGGAAAAATGGAAAGGAGGAGGGGAGGCCTTTGCCCAGCAGTGGGACAGTCTATAGGCTATTAAAAAAATTTAAAAAAATGTGTTAATCATAATTAATCCTCTGGGTTGTATACAAACTTTAATATTGTCATTAATTTATATAATGGCAGAACCCGACCGTTATTACATTAACAATTTTTCAAAGCAAAAGCAACTTAACTAATAAAGCTGTGGCGGTCAGCTGCATTACTCTACCACTAGATTGCAGGTTTAATTATACAAATTGCGTTTCGTGAAACAAATGAGATAAATATAATTTTAGTGTAGCCAAAAAGTTATGTAGAAAATTATCGTTTCATAAAAGTTGTCCTGTTTCTTTATAATAAAATTATTAATATAATAACGAAGCAACTGAAGTTAACGTTTATAAAATACTAGCTGCACCCCGGCGGCGGCTTCGCGTTCCTAAACCATTCATCCGATTGCGATGCTTTGGTAAGTTGTTGTGCGCGCACGCCCGTGAGGGTTTCGGAGACAAAAAAAAGTCAGGGCGAGCGAAGCCGCCGGGCAACAAGTAGAGCACAAACCAAAATTCAATTTTATATATATAGATTAATTTGCTTTCTTAATTAAATCTCGTAGACGTCTCTTTCAATGTAATATTCACGAAGTCGCAAAGAATTCCGAGTTCATAATTTAGAATCTTATAAATAAACGTGTCGAGTTTGAGCTCTTTCGCGGATCATGGGCCGTTACTCTCTTGGCTCTCTTTGATCTGCGATTTTTTTTGTCACTGTTTATACAATGAGATTCATATCGCTTTAATTTCCCCTCGGTATTACACGTTAATATTTTACGTGAGATCAGAGTTTCTCACAAAAATAATCTGCTCGTCTCTTTGGGGAAACTCTAACAAATTGCCCTTTACATTTATAGATTTTTATACAGAGACGGTTGCCGAAGACAAGTCGAGATTTATCTCGCTTATCCCTGCCGCTTGCGTTTCCCTCTAAAATAAGGGATCGTCTTTTATCCGTTTTTTCTTCCTTGCAGAATAAATGATTCCAAATTAATATTTTTCATGGGGGAGCTTTTATTACATCTCTTTGTGATTCTTCATTTATTGTGTGGATGATTTATGTACGTTAGCAACGCAATTTCGTCCGACTTCATTTATAGACGAAATTTTATTGACAATATCTTTGCCATCTCTAGGTAAGACGCCTTTTATATGTGTATTATTTGAAGAAATAGTTTATGAACAGTTATATTAAGTACCCGCATTTTTAAAAGCATTCAAGGCGAGACTCGAGCGTTTATGACTTTTGAGTGTTCATGGTTACCCTACAACGACCGCTTTTAATCGTACGATCATAAAGCAATAAGTTATAAAACGAATATAAATAAATCGACTTATGGCGGTTTTACTGCTTTTCACGAATGTGTTATAGCTGCGAACGGACGGAAATGTCTGTGATACCGTCATGTCTTATACACCACCCACTGAAATAATAGATAAAATTGTTAGTTTAAAATGTCATTCGGCCGGCACTAAATAAAGTGCTCCTATAAATAGGCAGGTCATCTATCACCACAAATTCCTGATCTTTATCTTAGCCTAATAGATCTTACTGTGTGGGCGCAATGCTGTATTGCTGCTCATAATGGAAATGAAAAATAAATCAATAATTATATTAAAATAGAAAAACCACACCAGTCATAAGGAATGTTGAAATCAGTTATGAAGGTTTATTTTCCTCAAAGCCTCGAGGTAATTTTTTGTCGACGTGTATTAGCTTCCGAAAGCCGTTTACATGTGTAGAGCTAGAGCGATAGCGAGAAATGCTCAGTGAGGCGGTTTTGTTGGGCGGGCGGCGGCGGCGGCGCGTGCGCGAGGGGGCGAGGCGTGGAGGGGGGCGCGCGGCCGACGACCGGCGCAGCACTACCGCCCCGGCCGCCGGGCCGACCGCACGACGAAGTCACGTCATTCGCTTTCTTTGTCTCCCGCTCGAACCGCGATCCATCGTTATTTTTGTTCTGCATCTACTCATCGCCATACCGGAACGGATACCAGTCTGGATTACAGTGCCCAAGGATTGCAGTGATATTTTATTCGGATTTTACTTAACTCATTCAATTTTAGTGAATAACAAACTTTGGGTCACCTGTGAAGAGTTACCAACTAAGGAATTGACAGTGAACCTTCGATGTGAACTGTGTCTGATATTAAAAAGATAATCTAGTGATGAGTGTGCATTAATTTTGTGTGAAATTACATATCAAAACAAACGTGACATAAGTGGGAGTTCGCAGCAGTTACCATAGTGAGGATCAAAGATTCGCACAAAAGCAATGCTGAAGGTGGTAGCAAGAAAGAAAGCAAGAAAAAAGGCGGTAGACAAAAGACCGATAGAAACAAAACGGTGACAGGCAAGAACGAAAAGACTGTAGCTGCGTCCAGGACGGATAAAGAGGGACAGAAACGAACAGCACCAAAAGATGAACCACGGAACCAGGTACATAGAACACGAAACAAGATCTCAATTACATATCCATGAAACGTAGAGCATCAATAGAAAGCTATTAAATTTTATTTATGAGACAATCATAATCGTGACCCAGAAAAATAATTTGTAGCACCTGCTTGCCTGCTTGCTTAATACGTCGTAATCTCCGACATACGGAATTTGTAATCCAATTAGGTGTATCTAGTTCACCGGGGCTACCGTTAGACGAGGCATAGACAAGATTTCCGAACGCAGACTTAAGACGTGGATACATTCAAGGTCGAGATGTAGACATGTTTTTAATTTATTCGTTTTGGCACCGGTCAAATTGGCCATTGATATTAGTTTAATGAAAATAAAAGAGCGTTATTTTATCCAATGCCATTAAACTATTAAAAAAATCATATTATTTGAAGTTTCATTGATTTTACGCCGAGTACGTGGGGCGGACCAAAAATTGTTAGTCGACGGCTTGTTATCAACCTCATTGTTTTACTTTTACTCTCCCTTGGAGACAAATTTTCTGCGGGGAAGGAAATTTACAACTGCGGATTTTTATTTTTATTTTATTTTATTTATTGAAAATCTACATAATTTCATTCAAACATTGACATTTACAGTGTAACAAAAACCAATATAGGTTTGTTAAGAACACTGGCAGACCGTCGACGGTCGCATAATATTTGTGAATGTGTGAAGAACAGCACTGTGCTTGTGCATTTCCAGTGCTAGTGCACTGCTTTGGCAAGGAAACACGTTTATTCCCTTGTGTGCGTTATCGGACAGTACTGCACAGTAGTGTCCGTATGCTGTGCCCCACACAGTCACGGGTACGCTGCTCATCACAGGATGTTACCACTTCGAAAAAAGTTTAATTAAATATTTGTAGTTAAAATTACATGTTTTTTAATAATTGTTAGTGGTTATAATTCTAAATTACCTACAGTTCTAATGTTTGTACAAAGTATTGTTTAATTTTGTTTTTGATATTCTTACTATTAATTTCAGTCTTCAGTTTTTCTGGCAATTCGTTTATTAAACATGGTATTATATATTTTAACATTTGTTTTCCATAGTGGTTAATGAAGCAGTAGACCAATTTAGGCGGCTTGTTTTCGACCTATCGCAAGAACACTTTTTCACATGTTTTGAAAGCTGGTTCAGTCGATGCATAAGTGCATTGATGCCGCATGGGAATACTTTGAAAAGTTGTAAATAAACATTTGTAATGTTTCTTTTATTTTCTATTTGACTAAAAAATAATTTATCGCCCTAGGTACATTGAATGTTGTACATTTGATATGAAAGAGAGTTCATAAGAACTTGAATTTCGCGGAATTTGATATAAATCTAACTAACTTAACTGTTATTAAATTTGTTGGAAACCCACATTAATATTAGTGTAGCAACACTCAGATGTCAATGTCATTGTCAAAAGCATCTGTCTTTCTATCATCTGCAAATTAGTATGGCATTACGGTATGGATCAGTAAAACGTGGTGTTATTCGTATTACCAGAATCTTTCAGTTTTTACAGTCCCAATACAGTCCACTCGGCTCCAAACAATATTTTTAGTACTCTGTGCTCCATAATGACCATGACACACGATGACTTAACTAACTGTATGGTGAGATGGAATAAGGACAATAAGCATCAAACAATTAACAAACAGCGCGAGTTACTAAATGAACGCAAGTTTATTGCTGAAGCTAACGTGACAGGAATCGTAAACATTCACCCCGCTGTAGTGAAATTAACTTGAGTAACGATAAAAATAAACAGCAATGGAATTCCTATATAATTTACACGAGTTCACATTGAAAAACTAATAGAATCGTTATTGCGCTCCGTCACGATACGCCAGAAACGCAAACACACGTTGGTTTTACAGCTACTAATGCTGCTACTACGCTACAATTCCGGTCGAATGTTTATAGCGGCTCCACCAACCACGTAATTATAGTTTCTACCACTCAGTTTTGCTCTTTATTACGCATATAACTGGGTTAATAAGCACCTTCAGACTAATTCCGGTTGAAATACACAAGTCGCTTATTAAATATCCCATTACTGTGATTTAATATCAATTATATCTATATTTTATTCTTTAAACATTAACTTGATTTTATTATTGACAAGCTAGTTAAGAATTTAGTTGGGGAAATATTAAGTTACAAGAGCCAATTAACATGGAAAGTTGTTACTTAATTAATATTAATATCAACATTAATCTCATAAATATTTTTCGCTATAATTATTCCAAAATAAAGTTTTGCAAAGTTAAATGAAAATTAAACAACACTCATTTTAGACTTAAAAAATATACTGTTTCACGGGTTTTTACTGTATGTTATTAATTACGACCGGTTTCGTTTACACATCTTCATGTATTATCAGGTTACACTCATTTTGTAAACACTTTGTTACTGTTACATGATTTACAATAAACTTACACTGTCTGCATATTAGCATGACTGTACTGTACGTATGTAACCTTGAGTTTATTGCGAGATTTGCGAGAACACTTATATTTTCACTGAATAAAAAGTACCATAAATTTTAACTTAGTTCAGCTAAACAGGCGTAGTGTCGAATTCACAATCAGATTTTACTTATTATATTACAACACGCTGTAGTACAATGATTTATGCATTTCTCACAGATTAACTGGCGCAATTTAAATATGTAAATTTGATTGGTTAATATGATGCATAGGCGTTATTAAAATATACACGAAACCGGTTGTTCTATGTGTAATTATGTTTATTAACAATTAATCTGATAAGAATGTCCGGATCGTTAATTTAAAAATTTATAGACCAATTAAGTAGTTAAAGACAGCGTTGAATACAAATTTAGTGACTATACCTATTAACAAATAAGTACAATGACTGGTTTACACGATAATATTATAGCAGAGCTAATAGTGAAACGATAAATCTACTCTTGCTTATGAGAGGGACCTACGATGATCCACTTTTACTACAGAACGTAATTTACTTTACAATAACATGTCGTTATCCCTAATCTCGTTTTAAACTGAAGAACTAATAGGCGGGAAATTACAGATACATGTTGTCAACCATAAACATTGTGGAATTAAAAACACAATTGAGTTTATTTATTATGTTAATTAAGATTATTCTAATGCTGGCTGGCAAATATAAACGGGTAATCCGTTTTAAGTACTTCTACGTACGTATAACTCTATAACTATTCTATTTCTATTCTAACTAATAGTAACTACAAAATTAAGCTAAGAGTCTCGTATAAGTATTTCAAATAGAACTAATATAGCAATTATTCTCAAATAGTCATACCTATTCTTGACATAGTTTTCATAATAGGTACTCAAAACTTAAACCAACTAGACCTGGTTAGGTTAAGAGTGACTCTATCTACGAGGATAGTCATATAATCTTTGCCTAATTTGTAATCTTCACGTATTGTCAGTGGTTGATGCCTATTTACTATGCACAGAAGCACGGGCTGTCGCATCGTACGAAATTTTGTATGCCTCCCTGAATTCAGGTCATGAACAAATGATTCTTTCGCTAAATATTCATGATGGGTATTTACAGTCTGCTCTGAAGAGATAAATAATGGCTTTCCTTAGTCTTTACAACTTCACATATCTTTGGAAGAACTATTTTCTTTGTAAAATTCCGTGTGGTTTTTTTTGTGTGTTAGTTTCTTTGTAAATTGTATTGTCAGAATTTTTTAACGTAAAATTGTATACCGTTGTCTATCTTTATATTTCTACGTTTGTCAATCACTGAATCATTTATGGGCTCTTTGTCAATCTAAAAGTGAAGATTGCCAAACAAGGGCGGACCGCAAAATGCTAATAATGGAATTGTACAATAAATTACTGAAGCTGTATGAATTATTCATGGAGTAAGGCGAACTCAATGTGGCTACACACGCGAGGATCACGGCCCCTTGCCGCCGTCTCTCTTTTTATAATGTTAGTCGCTGACTGGCGGACCGGTATTGTTTTAATATCAAAAATGTTCTCAATATTGTTGGTTCAGTATTCCATTTAATTACTTTTATCCAAAATCACAACAACGTTATGATTTTATGAAGAAAGCAGATAATCAAGGCAGATTGTTTTTTTATACACGATGTGAATTGGCACAATATGTATTAAATATTATTATTTTGTGAATGGCGAGGCGGAATGCTGACATTCACAAGAGAGAAACTACTGGAACAGCACAGGTTTTATAAGATTAATATCTTTAATTTTCTGAGACGATTGCCAGTTTATGCTCATGAATATATTTAATTAAAACGCGGCCATATGCTTTATGACCAGTTTTCAGTATTAAACCTAATAGAAAAGCCGTCGTCGTCGTTGTACGTACCTAAGTATCCACAGGCTATGATCGGGGCCCGCCATTTGAACTTTGCTACGAAACGAAATTCTCCTTGAATTTTAAGTCCTATCCTATTAAAAGTTTGTGGAAGTATTAGAATTTCCAATGAGGGGCGAAAAGCTATCACGCCGTTTTTTCCGGCTCTCCCCAGTTCGTAACAAGGGACCGTCGGCGACGGTAGGAGGGCCCGAGGCTGGGATCGCGAGATTATGCTCCGCTGTCTGTTTTGAATTCGTAATTTGTGTATAATTAATTCAGAATTTTCAAACTTATTATTTAAGTTATTAATTGTTTCTAAACACTTGTGAAACGGACACAGCGGCTGAAAGCCGACAGCTTTATTGCATGCTATAAAATAGTTTAACGATTTAACAAATGGACATTTGAATGAAAAGATAATTTTCAGAACATGAAACGCCTCTACACGACACGACAAAAGAAAATGTTCGATATTACGATAGTGTTAATATTCGTGTTTTATTTTGACAAGGTTGACTAATGCGCTCGTTTATTTTTATTGCGGTGTATTTGTGTCGCGCGTGTTCCTGCCGTGGTGAGGTGGGCCGACTCTACTATTATTACTCGCCGACACGACATCACTCATCGGGCTAATATCTCACTGATTATCTATTTTAATAATGCAACAGCGGTTTGACAAGCGGCCAACAATGTTGACAGACGGACCCTATTTCCCGTCATCTTTATTTATTCATTCTTCAGCTTGGAAAAACAACATCTGTGACAGCTTTTCATAAAATTAAAAACCTTATTTTCCGCGTTTTTTAAACCGAGTTTTCTATTGAACTGAATAAAACTATTCCTTAATTTCTTATGATGGCCATGGATGGCACTGACTTCCGTATGCTTTGAAAATGATGACAAATAAATAATAAAACATTTTGGGACGGAGAAGTATTTCTAATTACCGACGATGTTCATTATGACAAGAGCAACATAATTTTTTGTGGGTGCCAGTCACGCGCAACACGTTGCGTTGCGCGGCGCATGAAAAGGTTTGCCGCGTGGTAAAACTCAAATCTCGCACTTCACGTGGCTGGTACCAACTGCAAATAATTATAAGTACCTAGGTTTTACAATTGAAACTATAGTGAGACATTTTCAATAATGTAATTAACTACAGATTACTCACTGATGAAAGTCGGAAGTAATCCGTAGTTAATTACATACCAAAGTTTTCATTTGTATTATTTTTAGCGGTTTTATTTTTTTATTTCACAATGTTTAGTGCTGATGTAGGTATAGTATGGGGGTGGGATGGGGAGAGGCTTCACCCCACTCGTGGCTCTTCGGAAAGGTTCACAACTGTCTTATTTT
The DNA here is from genome assembly GCA_947369225.1 of Hofmannophila pseudospretella. Classification (NCBI taxonomy): domain Eukaryota; kingdom Metazoa; phylum Arthropoda; class Insecta; order Lepidoptera; family Oecophoridae; genus Hofmannophila; species Hofmannophila pseudospretella. The sequence continues at coordinate 6,889,975 of OX376324.1, forward strand.
AAGTCACGTGCAGTCACCCGTTAAGGACTTCCGTTGTCTAATCTCCAAAATGCATCATCAGATCTTGACCAATTTCTTATGGAACTACCCTGATTATATTATTCTAACTAAAAAAATCACAAATGCCAGAGATATCTGGTAACATACATAAAAAATAAAATAAAACAAAGACGAATTAAGAACTTTCTCCTGTTTTTAAATCGGTTAAAAAGAGCAAGTCCATCGTTTTGACAAATAATCTCGACAATATAACTTTTACAATACGACAATAAAATAAACACAAGGATGTCGCATTTCTAAAGAAAATCGAACACTTTTATTTACCTGATGGTGTCGATTTCGAAGAGAGACAACAGTTTTACATGTTCGTCTTTACCATAATGTAAAGTCAACACCAGTTAAAAGATGTCAATTTTACAACCTTAATCGGTTGTCAATACGTTCGTGACTAGTCCCAAGAATGTAAATTCACGTCTGTCTACTCAAGAATAGAAAAAGCAAAAAGATTGTAGCCACCGGTCCTGCAAGCGGCCACCTTTGAATATGTTATTGCGAAGACCGGACGGCGCGGCGTCGCGCGCCGCTCTCGGCCGCACGCGCGACCCATACTTGATTTATCACTCCATTGTTGGGGAGCAGCGACCCACCCTCTCCGGATAAGGCTAAACATTCAATTGCCGGAACGCTCCCGAAACGATTTGTTCCTTCCATGCGATCGATTGACTCTCTTCCGGTCACTCTTGGGTATTTAAGTGGATTGAGGGAAACCTAAATAAGTTTGCGGATTTATCTCAAGGAAAATTTGAAAAAAAAAATTACACCTAAAATAAATTATTACTGCAAAGGGTAGGTACTAACTAACTAATATCTAGATAAAAATTTAGTTCACTTTAAGTGCTGGACTATACGTGTCCGGTTCCAGCGCCGGTTCGGTTTGTTGCAGCCGATCACAAGCGTTCGGCCGTCCCCCCACTGCAAGTCAGCGCCTCGTGATTGGCTGCAGCGAACCGAACCGGCGCTGGAACCGGTGCATGTAGTCCCAGCCTTATAAACAACGACGATTAGATACGAGTATTTACCTTGATGATAATTCAAATTTAAATTTACTACCTCATGATGAGTAAGTACCTATTATACATAATATTGTATGTCTTCTTCTATAAAGATGATTCGGAAAAAATCTAGATACAAACATAATTTGTTACGCGTCACAGACTCGCTGCCTGGACGGAAGGTATAAACATCAATTAACATCTATTACCATCTCTGACCAAATATTTTTTTATCTCAGTAAAACAGTTAACACTTATTGTTAATATTTTATCTCGCGGGCGTAGTACTATTAGTGCTGATTTAATAGCCGCAATTACGTGTTCTGTGTATAATGTTGTAGAATTAATATGGTTATTAGGCTTATTAACACTGGTGCACTTCAACCTGCGCTTCAACTTGCGTTAATTTGCGTGAATAGCATGCGCTGTGCGCACGCCAACACGCATGCGTAGGGCAAAGCAAGCAGGCAAGGTACTACGTTTAGTACTCTCTTTGTTAGGTACGGTGAGAAAGGTTTGCTCCTTTTCATTCGCTATTTCGTACGACTATGACATATGGATAACGTCGACGTCACACCTTTGACACTTGACTGCCTTCCTGGTCAACACCGATGTTGGCGCATGCATACAGCGCATGCGCTAAGCGCACGCATCGCTTTTGACAGCGTACAGCGGCATGCGTATACCGCAAGTTGAAAGCGCAAGTTGAAGTGCACTAGTGTCACAGCGCATGCGTCTAACGCAAGTTGAAAGAGCAGGTTGAAGCGCACCAGTGTAAATAAGCCTAATGGTTATACGGACTACACGGTTCCACTAAAAGGACTACAGACCAGATTGAAGAGACAATGCCACTTAAACGCGCCGTCGTAAACGATGCGGTTACCCAGCTAGTTTTATTGAGCCGTTCTCTCGCTCGCTCGTAAATATCCCCAAGTAATTACTTTCCATTCCCCCTTAAACACTCCGGGTCTGCTGCAGTAAATAAATAAAAGTCTTCAGAGAAGTTACCTACTTGCTTTTACGCTTTACAATTTTCTTCTTCGTGTTAAATTTCAGGTATTTGTAAAGATTGTTTCTGTTTTAATATTACTGAATTTCAACTCTATCTAGATTCCGTTCTTCTTTTATACAATGATGTCATAAAGATATCGAAAAGAAAATTAGGTTCCTTTTTTAAATGAATGTTTTGACATTTGGTTGTAAATTGCATAAAACAAAAAAATCTATCAAAACAAAACAGTCAAATCGAACTAAAATTATCAATTTGAATCATCAAGTCTGCTCAATTGTAACTTGTAACAGATCTCGTTTCGTTTGCTTTTGATAGCTTTCTACGATGGCGACGACTATCCAGCTGCCAACTAAAGCAAGATTCTAATCTGAATTTAAACTCATTCCGTCGGCATCAAATGCTTAGCTTACGACCACTAACGCTCGCGTATTTTACTAGCATTCAGATTATGTAGATAAAATAACTAGATAAGCACCTTGTGAACACTGAAGTGAAACCTGTTAGGAGCGTAGTTGTATCGACTACCGTTTTATTTTATCGCTTTATCTAAATTATGGTATTAATATTTATAAACAACGACATTAATATTAACAATAATATCTTCACATTATACTTGGATATGTATGTCAATCTTAACAGTCACTATAATAAGTTATGGTATTTGGTTAAAATCCTCATTTACATTAGTTTATGTGTCAGGCGTGATTTTATCTTCATTTGACGAATACAAAAAGCCAGTGGGCGGTTATTGTGTGAGGTTGGAACAATAGTCATACATAGGTGGAATGCTAATAAGTACATTATACGGACCGCAGGGTCGCCGAGACTACACGCACGAAACTAAGCTCCGGCTACACGCTTCCGTAACACAACTATTGTGTGCCAGTAGAAGTTAAACCGTTATGTCACTATTGGTGCTATCTCGACCCCGTGTAAATCATGTCCGCCTCTGTCCCGAATTCGCCGTATCTTTTCAAACCCTACGACCCTCCCTTAGTAACCTACAGACAAGTAAACGCAAACCATCAATACATAGTATAAAACGAGGTTTCTCAGAACAATTCATGTCTGTATGTGAAGGATAAACGCGAAAACGGCTGAACGGATTTTGTTCCGGTTTTCACAGCCAGTGCCAGTGTAGCTTATAAGTTTTAGCATAGAATATATAATAATATGGTTTTAGTATGAATACACTTTTGTAATTCCAATCTTTCTTTGTTACAGGCGAGTCCAGAAAATAGTAGAAATGCTTCACCACGGTACCACGACGCTTCAATGGAAGATGTGAGTGTAAATCATATTTTTTACAATAACACAAACTCATAATAATAAATCAACTTTTGTAATTAATATCTTTATATGGATTTTTGTCCTTGAGTCTATATTGTTTTCCTTTGCAGGCATCGGACGCTGGCTCTCTGTTCCGGGTGACGGGCGCGGGTGGCGGTAAGAACGAGCTGGTGGCGCGGGGCGGCAGCGGCGGCGCCTTGGCACTGTCGCGGGCGCCGGTGGGCGGCAGCGCCAGCCCCGCGCCCGCGCCGCTGCCGCAGCCCGCGCCGTCGCCCGCGCCCGCTGCGCTGCCGCCCCCCGCGCTTCCCCCGCCGCCTTTCCGCGCCGACACACCGCACCGGCCCAACGGAGCGCACATCCCCACGCTCGATGGCCACGCTGCGACCGCGACGCAGATTCCCGCGCGGCCCGTGGGCGCCGCCGGGCCCGACACGCCCGAGCGCCCCGCCAGCAACAACAAGCTGCAGCCGGGCGCGCGCGCCGCCGCCGACAGTCCCACGCCCGCGCCGCCCGCACCGCCCGCGCCCTCGCCGCTCTTCCCCTCGCACACCGCCTACCAGTCGCACGTCGCCGCCGCTCTCCCGGACTACCGACATACCAACCACGAGACGCGGACCGAGCCCGCGGAGCAGCCGCCCGCGCCTTTGGACCTGCACGCCGCGCGGCCGCCGCACCTGGCGCCGAGCGCGACGCAGCCGCCTCACCCTAGTCTACCGAGCCGCGTGCCCCACTCCCAGCCGCACCCAGTGATGCCCGGCCACGACGTCCGGAACGCGCCGGCCGCGCCCCCTCACCCCTCCGTTCCTACCTCGTTCCCGAGCCGCGTCAACGGCATGCCGCCCGGCGCGGCGCCGCTCTCTGCGCCCTCGACGAACCCGAGCTGTCTTCCGAGTCAAACACTGCCCGGCCGGCCCGCGACTCCGACGGCGCCGACCTCCCGCCCCTTCCCCATCCCGTCGATCGGGTCTAGTCATGTAAACTCGAGTATAAGTTCCAGTATTCACAATCATTCGATACCTTATCAAAGCCAATCGAGTTTACAGAAACATTCCGTTCAATCGATATACGCCAACCGACCTCCACATCTCGCGCCGTTCAGCGTAGCGAACCACATCTCTTCGAATCATATCCAACCTTCCACGGCGAACCAACCGACTGCCACGCATTTGAATCATCCTATAAACAGCCATTCCATAATGAACCACACGAGTCATCTACCTATGAACAATTCCAATTCCCTGGCGACGTCGACGCCGAATCATATCGGTCCACCGCTGTCGTTGGCATCTACTGCTACCAGTACGATTCCCAGTTACACGCCGAGTATGAAACACCCGGGACTGAGCTTGCCTCCGCACCCCGCTCCCATTGTGCCACCCGTCTCCTTACACACAGCGGCCAGTCACATGGACGTGTGTCCGACGACGAGTGCGCCCGCAATCGTCACTCCTGCAGCGAATAACAGTAGTCATCCTAGCAGCCATCCGCTACCGCCTCCAGTAGTGGATTCACGGCAACCGCATATGATGGAATCAAGGCAACCGCCTGCGGTGGATTCAAGGCAACCGCCTGTAGTGGACTCGAGACAACCTTCTGTGGTGGATTCGAGGCAACATTCTGTGATGGAGCAAAGACAATCTACCGTGGATTCCAGGCTACCACCTGTTCTGGACTCGAGGCAACCGCCCATAATTGACTCGCGGCAACCGCCGGTGTCGGCGAGCGAGCTGCCGGCGCGGTCTGAGAGCCTGGCGGTGTCAACGCTAACGTCTAACGGCTACCCTCCGCCCGCTGTCTATTCGGGAGCCAACTACCCGCCTCTCTACGCGCCTTACGCCACCACATTACAGCACAGCCCATACTTACCACCAGCGGCTGCTTCACCAAGAAACACTACCGATACGGTTAGTATTTTGATACCTATTCAAATCTTGCAATGCCTCCAATTAACTTTTGTTGAGTTAATAAATATCTTTGATGTCGGCTACATTTGACCTCTTTTCCAACTGAGAAACTTTCAATAACAGTAATTTGTTCGATTTTTAGCTAATTCCAATACGATTACACAGGACAGCAAAAAAATCTTCATTTTGCTCTTTTGGTTTCTTAGGTAAACTTTTATATTATCAACAAATATAAAGCGCAATTTTACCCTTTTCCAAATCAAACTAACGAGACGGCTTCTCTTCTAGAAACGGTTCGGCACTGACTGAGATACACGCTGCGGTATTGTCGGTTTTTTATTTAGGCGGCAGAAAACTATTCTGCGAATAACTTCGCCTGACCAAAATTTCTGTTTGGTCAGGCGAAGCGCACCATCCCTCTCCGTCGAATTACACTAAAAAGGTCAAAACCGCCAAATTTTGATTTAAGCGGTGTTAGAACTTCACCGACGATTTGCACCACCGCTTATTTCAGAGAACGAGTCTATCCGCATCGCCACTGGTGGCGCCAAAGACCCCCAAAGGCGTGCGGCCGCACACGCCGGGCTCAACGGGCGCGGCGGGAGCGCCGCACGCGCCGCTCTCATATTCCCCGCGAGGGCACAGTCCTAGCAGGGAACGGGAGAGCTTCAGGTGCGTTGGAACTCTTAAGCTTCTTATTTTTCAATGACGGGGTCCACCAGTATTTTTTTCGTTTTTAAGATTATAAACCCCGAAGCACGATTCTGATCGTGCTTACACTTTTAGACTGGGAACCCCTTATGTATTTACAGTTGGCCGATTGCAATTGTTTCGACACCCACCGTTGCGGTACCGCCCGTTCTGAAGACAAGCCAGGGTTCCCTGTCAAAAGACTTTCCTCGCGAGGCTGCTTGCCCAGTATGGTCCTAATAGGAGTAACTTTACATTAACTCTCTTGAATTGGATATGATAATTGAATTCATAACCACCTCTGTAAACTTGTTTGTTGGTATTCAATGACTAAGATCTGTATTTACTCGTGTCTTGTGATGTGTTGGAAAATATTCCAAATTAGCTCATGATAATATAGCCTGGATAAACGTGGAAGTCTAAGCCTATCTGTTGGCGGATTAAGTCGTAATAGGAAGGATTATTTGAAGCTTAATTAAATACTTGTAATCCTTTAAATTACTTGATAACCTCAATGCTTGATTGCCTCATTGTCAGGCACACTAATAATTTTAATAGTCTATCCGTGAGTTGCTAGAAACTTTCTTAATGTTAAGGCTTCCTTTAGTTTCGTGTCATCTCTATCTAATGCTTAGCATATATTTTAACCAATTTTATTTATTAAGCATTTTCGCAAGCATTTCTAGCAACGATAGCTCGATTAGAGCACTGCCACGGAACGCCAAGGTCGCAGGTTCAAATCCTGCTAGCGGAAATATGTCACCCTCTTTTTAATTTATTAAACATATATTTTATTGAAGACTTGACTTTAAGGACCTTTCCGGCAACGGACGGTAAGTTTAATATCGGTACGTGGTGTATGTTTCAGCAGCAATATCAGCAGTCTGTCGCGCAGTACTCCAGCCTCCGTGTCGAGTGCGTCGGTATCAGCGTCTACGCTCACCGCTCCGCTCGTCGCGCCGCTCGCAGCGCCGCTTACGGTCAGTCTATAAATCAGCAGTCTGTCTCATAACAACCCGACCTAGAAGTCCAGTTTGAGGCTTGTTTAGACAAGCCACTGACACTGCCACAGGCGAAAACGATCTACCTAACAGTTCGGTTAAAGAATGTGTCTCGGATACGGCTCTATCTTAAGGAGGGTACTGACCGGGAGCATGTTCGTGTAACGTAATGAATAGGCGCTCGATTGGCGAGCATAGTGCGGTACTGATCGGAAGAGCATTACATTACACGTGACTTATTCACGTAATGTTCGACTCCGAGCTTTTATATTACACGCGAATGCTCCCGGTCAGTACCTTCCTTTATAAAAATAAACAATTACATTGTGCCACTGCTGTAGTGATTTTGAAACTGAATCGGAGCGAACCCATTCTATTTTTCGGTAGGTCCGATTTGGTTTCAAAACCGCTGCAATGTGCTGCAGTGTCATAATGTCGACGACTTCCTCGTAGATAACTTAGTTTGATTACTGGTTATCTACAAGGAAAAATTGACACCATAAGCAGTGGTCCGGCACTCCACAACCCAACGATTATATTCGCGCACAACTGTATCGCGACGTAAGCATTCAGAAATTTGCGAGAGTGTGTGTGCGTGAAAAATACGCTACGGCTAGTCCCGCCCAACGTAATTCAACGAACTGCGGTACTCGAGTAGACTACCGCCAACCGTACCTCTACTTTGCAGGCAACGGCGGGGAGCTTTACAATTGGTGGGAGGAGGTGAGTTTCGCTTCTTGTGTAGTAATATTTAGTATTCTGTGCCGCAGGCCCCGCTGGCGCCGCCCATGGGCGCGCCGCTGACGGCGCCGCTGGCCGCGCCCACGCCGACGCCGGCCGCGCCGAGCGCGACTCACCTGGCGCACTCGCTCGCGCCCGTGCCCACCGTGCCCAGCATCAGCTCCAGCGCCAAACCGCCAGCCCACTGGGGCGTCACGTGAGTGTGCCTCGTATACTACAGGATAATGTGCCGTTGTCGCCGACTGTTGACATTCGTATGAATGTGTGACATAATAAGTGTCAAATAAGTTTAAGCGACAAATCACTAAAAAGTCTGATGTATTTTCCACTGTACATTTACATTGAGTTGGTAGAACTAAGTAAGTAAGTAAGTAAACATTTATTTGCAGAAATATGTGTACATTTGTTCTTATTACAATATTGTATAGGCAGTATTAACATATTTTACCTTTCTAGGCGTGCAAATATTTATTAATTACTTAAATTAAATTGAAAACTAAACGGAATAGACTAAACATATAACCGTCGAAACTAACGGTGTGATGGCCATTAGTCTCCTGTATTATTCAACCTTTGTATACTGTATGTAAACGTGTCACTTGACCTCGCTATGCCCCTCCCAGCAGGTCTACCGCCGCGGACCGGCCGGCCGGGTTCGCGCCCGCTCCACCACTGTTCGGACCACCAATGGCGCCGCCTAATCCCAACCCCTTCTCCGCTGAATCGCTATTCCAAAGCAGTAAGTAGTGTTTTTGCGTTAATGTGAAGAAAAATCGTGTAAGACACCTGTGTCCAACCATGATACCGACGTCTCTAACTAAGCTTTGCGTTTTATGTCCTGTTAGTTTGAAAATCGAGTCTCATTAGAGTATCGCGGTAGCGAGCGAACTTTGCTCAGCGATATAAGCATGTATTGTAAACGTATACACATTTTTTATTTTTATTGAGCTGTGCCAACTAATATCTAAAGAACTTGTGTGTAGACTAAAACATGCATTGGAGACACGGCTTCAGTACAAATTACCCATCACAAACCAACCTCAAATTCCAGGTCCGGGAGCAGACCTATTGCGCCGCGAGCTGGACAACCGGTTCCTGGCGGCGGCGGGCGCGGCCGGCGTAGGCTCGGTGCGCACGGAGATGCACCACCACCAGCACCAGCACACTCACGTGCACCAACACCCGCCGCACCACGCGCCGCAGCCCGCGCCCGCTCCGCCGCAGCACGCGCCGCACCACCCGCCCGCGCCGCACCACCCGCACCACCACCAACTGCTCATGCCGCACGCGCCGCTGGTCAGTACTCTCTATACTGTACACATTGCTCACCGCCCGCGCCCGCGCCGCCTTTGCATTGTGTTGTATTTATCATCATAACCCCACGAGCTGACATCAAGGGGTCAGACAACTTAGGGCACAGACTACTAGATCTGCAGCGCCTGAAGGTTGGATGAGAGGGGGGACTCAAAGCTTCGTCCAACCCGTAGCTCTGTCATCGGCCTCGCTGGCCTCAAAGGATTTTTGTATCAATCTGCACATATACGTGAAAATAGTTTCAGCTCAAAAAAATTACTATTTATCCCGCCAATTGCCGAAAAAACAATTTCCGCCGCCGGGGAAATTGTTTTTCCCCTTCCTGTATTTTATGAATCCATCCATACTCTTCCTTATCCATATAATGTTCCACATTTTCCTAGTCTCATATTTTTCCATAACATTGGCCAGACCCTGTGTGCAAAGTTTCAGCTGTTTAGTTATTCAAGACATGCGTCCAATGTCATTTAAGGTTCGCTTGCACAGAACACGGGTGTCCTACCGACAATGCCAGGTTGTGTATTTTAGAATTGAAAATATAGTGACACTTTTTATAAAGGTATGTGATTAATTACGGATTACTCACTGATGAATGTCGGAAGTCCTCCGACTTTTCGACCTGTTACATCACATATTTATGTACAGTCGACCACAGGTTAACCTACCCAAAACGTCAAAATTTGAGAATCTGAACTGTATCATTTTGCGCAGGCAAAAGGTTGATATTAAATCGAAGGTTTTTGACAGATGGTATACTATAACTTGTGGTCGTCGAGACGTAGACGTAGTCGAGTAACTTCCAACAAAATTCCGGTAAAAGATGGTACCAACTGTGTGCAAATTGAAAATAATGCAACACATTTCTCACACGATGAAACTTAAATTAATATTTGAACAAAAATAGATCTTACGGCGATGTCGCAAAGACGAATATCCGTCTACGTAACTCTTACATAGGATTGTATGAAGCACAGATCGATTTCAAAATTCGGAGTCAAACTCAAGGCGCGATTGACTCGGTTTTAAGCCCCGCCCACCTGAGTACACATTTTGTAGCGCCCTCGCGTGCGTCTATTACATGTATAGGGTATAATACTTCGCCGACTGTATTACTGTTCTCCGCATTTCAGTTCAAAGACGTAGGCAAGATGACCTCACTGTACCGCACGGGGCTCGGGCTCGGCTACCCGTATTCCTCCAGCCTGCTGCACCCCACCGCCCCGTACGTGCCGCCGGCGCCGCTCACCACTTACGCGCCTAAGGTGAGACCTAACACTTTATTTATTTTCCTACGTTTGTTCATAGTTTCCTACTCATTTAGGTAATTAGTGTTTAGGGGAATTAGTTGAATGTGTTATAGAAGTAGAAAAGTTTTAGTTGATCAACACTTTACTTATTGAAATTTCAGTCTGTTTAGAAAAAAATGTGACTGACAATTGAACTAATATCCTGAAGATATAACTTTTTAAGCTTTCGTTATTTTGTAATATCCTGAAGATTTTGTCAGAATAATGTCTTTTTAAATATACTCTAGTAATTGTATATATGTTGCGGTTGGTGTAATAAATGCAATTAGTATTAATAATTACCGGTACGTATTAATAATAACCGCTTCAAATGGTCAATGTAATGAATATCGGGGAAATAATTCACTTTTCCTGGTTATTATCTCGCCACGGCTTGTGTCCGGCATGTCATAATGTGAATCATCCTTAATTAACTGAAAGTAATTATAACTTTGAAACATTAAAAATATGATACATGCAAAATCAAAATAACTGTTGAGTTGACATAATATTCTTATTAATTATACCTACGCACCACCCCTCCGCACGCGTCGCCACCAACAAAACACTACTCCGTTCCAAAATTTATTAAATTTACTACGGGTATCAAGGAATTAATAATAAACACCTGTCAATGTAATATTTTTATTACTTCAACCGTATTTGTTGGTGTGTATTAATAATAACCGGTCATTATTAATAATCCTCAATTTATCACTCCAACCGTAACATATACATATAATAATCGTTAAGGCTACATTTTTGTTCGTTTGTCTGTCTGTTTGAACGCATCAGGAGGCTCGATTTTTACAGACGTTTGGAATTTAGACAGGGCGGGGGAGGCTAGTTGAGCTACGACCCTAATGATTAGATAATTCGTACCCCACTGTGATCAAAGTAGATGCAGCATTCAACTTATTCTCAATACTTATCTCATTCATTATTGATATAATCTTCCTTTAACTTAGAGCTTCTCATGTTTAGCTCTTATTATTTTTGTAATTACACATAATTTTGTAGTCTTCCAAGAATTTCGTTTATTGGTCTATTTTCATGAAAATAGAAATAAAATAGTAAATTAAAATAGTTTTTAGTTACTGACCTAACAGAATGCAAAAATCATGGCTTGTAATTATACTAAGCGACTTATTTTAAACCTCTACAATGTACTAGAAATTGATACATATCGAAGAAAACTAAAAAATATTTTATCTGTAAATACAAATCCTTCCATTTCTTTGTACTATCTTTGGCTTAGTGCTTACTCAGTTGTTTTACGTTGCTCTGTGATCATTAACCCTTCATCGCGTCATGTTAACAGCCCGTAGTGTCGGCCGCAAGCGACCCAGCCTCTAAACCACCACCACGTCCCGCCGTCGCGGTAGGTGTTTTCTTCAGCACTTTCATTACTATATGCATGCTTTTGATTATACCTTTGTTCTTATCTTGGGATTCAGGTAACAGAAAATTGCGTGTCTGTAACTTATGGCTGTAATTTTATCCGCACTAGTAAATCTTTCTGCCTTTTGACTTGAATATAAAAATTCCGATATTTCTACCTATACACACCATTGAAACCCTGTCCGATTCAACGTACCAGCTGTGTCGAAAACGGTGACGAATCCATTGTTGATTGTAAAATTTGTAACGTACAACAACTTTGTCGCGGTTCGCCACACACTTATAATATATTTACGATCGATTTAGTCACACGTTTTAGGCCGCAAGTTGTGCGCATTTTTTTTTGTTTTTTATAATGTCTTCATACGTCGACTTGTACAAGGAGTTTGTTTGTAAAGTAAGAGCATCAAATGAGGTGTCTGTTCAGTACAAATTGGGGCATTTACATTTCGGACGTTTCTTGGGTTCGATTGGAAATGAGTTTTGCCACGATATAACATGGACTACATGGCGTCGAGGATATGGAAAGAACTCATTTTCATCGCTAACCTAAAAAAATATCCGAAATGTAAATCCCATTTTGAAGAAACACTCAAAGTGTTGTGTATGTATGACCGCAGAAAACGGGGAAATGGAACGCAATGCACGTACGGATCGCGTGGGAGATCTACAACCACCAGCAGAAGGAGAAGACCGGTGGGGCGCCGGCGCCGGGCGCGCTGCCCGGTTCGATGCAAGCAGACAAGGACAAGCTGCGCGCCTTCCCCGTGCCCGCGCCGCCGCCGCCATACCGCTCGCCCTACGACTTGCCGCCCGCGCCCTATCTGCCGCACCATCCACATCTAGGTAACAAGAGTTTCAAATTTTGTTTTTTTTTGTACGATCATAGAGTTTGTTTTCTTCGTCCAAGAGATAAAAAATGACACCCTGTACTGTACGATTCTGTTTCCATACTTGACAAGTCATTTTACACAATCATATCGTGGTACTGTGGCTGGAATATTGTTCTTTTACTGGATTAGCTGAGCAATTCAAACCAAGGAATAGAGTATGTTTTAATATACCTACTCTGTACCTTTCCATAGAAAAAGATCTTTTAGAATATTATGTTCTAATATTATTAGGAGCGTCGGCGGCGTCGTGGCTAGGACGTCGGACTCCCGTGCCGGGAGGGAGGTCCGGGTTCGAAACCAGGCAATGCCATGTACCAATGAGTTTTTCGGTTTTTTCGAAAGACTTACGTACATGCCGACTGCTCTGACGGTGAAGGAATACATCGTGAGGAAACCTACACACTGAGATAACCAGTGCGTGAAATGGGGGAAGGCAAACCACCCCATTAAATCTGCCTCGAGACTTGTTCTATGTGAAGAGGCTTCGTCCTAAATTCCGCTCCAGCTCTGATTGTATTCGTAATTATTGTAAGATATATTTATTTCAAAAGATGTGCTGCTGAAAATTTCTTGCGCCGCTTCTTTCCTTTCAGCTATAGCACCTTACAAAATTGTGGTAGAGTAAAAAAAAGACGTTGTAAAATGAACTATAAAGTACTTACAATAAAAACATTTTGATTTTGATTAATTCCTTAAAATGATCACGACCCTCAGCAATGAGGAATACGACTTGGAAGAAGTCTACTTATTGTCAGTTGATTCAACATAAAATTCTTATTCATTCCAGGTGTATCACCATTCGCAAGATACGGCGCCGGTCCGTTCCCGGGCGCGCCGACTGCGTTCGGACTGTCCGCGTACGGGCGCGAGCTCGCCCTGTCGTCCCAACTACACGGCGTGCACCACGCGCCGCCGATTGGATTACACGACGCGTGGCGCGTGCGCCCGCCCGTACCGGTGTCCACTGCCGCGGCTGAGGCGCGGAGAGAGCACGAGGAGAGGGAGAGGGCGCGCAGGGAGAGAGAGGAGAGGGAACGGAGGGACAGAGAAGAAAGGGAGCGACGTAAGCTGAGGGAACGGGAGATCGAGCGCGCGCGCGCGCGGTCGCCGCTGCGGAACGGCGTGCCGGAGCCGCCAAAGGTGAGCAGCCTTAAAAGTCGTATTTTTTATTAGACAGACTAAACTGACATTACCTGTGTTGCCAGTTTAATGAAATAAAAATAGCATTGTGACCAAAGATCGAGTTCAAACACTGATCAATAGTTCATCTTTCAATATATAATTTAACGTTATCTTTTTGGCTCACTGTTTGGGTGAACTGATTCACAAGTGTACTGAACGCATCACTATTACATTACACAAGGCAACATTATTTTACAAAGTGACATTAGCACCTGTCAGTAATAGTCAGTCTAATAAAAAAATCTACTTTAAGTTACATCTTATAAGCACTCTCAACTCGAAAGTTTATCGTCCCAATATAACGCGATTATCGCGCGAATAAGCGTTGCGACATGGTTCGCGCGATTACATTTTCAAACACATCGCGCAACTGTCAATGAGGACACTTATTCACTTACATCAGTATGTTTGATCGCGCGATCTACCAATTATTGCGTAATCGCGCTCTATTAGGACAACCCAAAGGGTTGTCTGAAAGTCTCGGACAAAAAATCCCAATAGTGCAGACGTTGGTCTGATACTACTTGTCGCGGGGTTAGTGCCCAACCTAATTAACAGAGTTGTTGAGGCCGCTCGTAGGCCTTGATGAAGTCGAATGACAGCAGCATTAACGGGACCAATAGTTTAACTTGCTCTCTGAAAGGAGAGCCTCTTAACTCTATCAATAGCTAAGGGCTGGTACACTTGGTCAAGTACGGTGGAAAGTGCAAGTAAAATGGATAGTGGCGAGTGCCTGGCAGTATAAACTAGCCACTGTACTTGACCAAGTGTAAACCAGCCCTAAGCGACTCGAAAAATGACATGTTCGCAAACTTATCGCGTGTTTTTATTTCAGGATGAACGCAAGGAGCCGCCGCGCCCGCCCCCGTCGCTTCCCGCGTACCCACCGCCGCCGTGGGACCCGTACCGCACCTTCGACCCGCTGCAGCACATGCGGTTCGCGCCGCTCGTGGAGGCCGCCATCCGCGCGGAGGAGGACCGCGCCAAAATGCTTAGCGCGTACGCGCACCACCAGCAGCTCAAGTCGAGCCCGCTGATGCACCGGCCGCTGCCGCCGCACGCGCCGATGCCCCCCCTCGGCGCGCACGGGCCCCTCCCCCTCCCGCCGCTCGCCCCGCCCCTCACCCCCCTAGCACCGCTCGACCTGCTCAAGAAGGAGGAGCCGCGATGATAGCGAAACGGCGCGACCGCCGTCTCCCCACATGTAAATAAAGTAGCGTAAACGACGTCGCAAGTGAGAGTACGACTAATTTAAATGTATATCGTTTCGTATTATCGGTTTAGAAAATTATTTATTGTAACGTCGCTTGCTGAACGACACAGTCGCCCGTCCCGTCGCCCGCCTCTCCCCTCTTAGTGTAATATGTATTGTATGGTATGATAGTAGAGTGAAATGTATTGTGGCCGAGGGGCGGTGCGCGAGGGGGCCGGCGACCTGGGAGCGCGCGACGCGGCATGTGCGTCCGACATGTGCAATATTGATAGGGGCGCCGCCACCGCCGCCGCCACCGCCGCCGCCGCCGTCGCCGCCGTGCTGGCGCGGGCTGTACACTATTGCTTGTTTATTTACATGGAAATATCTATCGAGTTGTTATTGTGACCATTATTAGTTAATTATACATCAAATCACTGATTTGTGAAGGATAGGATTATCGGAATCGCTGTCGATATAATTATACATATTTATATATACTTATAAATAAATTGTAAATAGTAGCTTGTAAATTAGTGTTAAATATAGAATCGGTTTATTTAACGTCATACAAAGGTAAAATCCCATAAATTATTATTGTACCGGGAGTTTATTTTACACTTCCGTTAAAAATCTCATAATGGTTTTTCAATTGTACCAGTGGAGTTTTATTTATTTATTTATACTCCTTTCATTAGTGGTGATAAACTAAAACATAGTATCTGTCTTAACAGTTGATATTTCAGTTTTAATGCATTTAAAAGTATGTGATATTATTGTATCGTGAAATACATTTTGTCTGACTTCAAAAGTAGTGTCTATTCTCAAGTAATATAGATCTAATAATATTACAGTAATGTTCAAATTTGTATAAAATTATTTCCTCAATGGTAATATTATATTTTAATTCTTGGACATTGTGGGCAATATCAGACTACATATTATTTAGCAAACTTTTGTGGAGAAATATTAGTAAACTCGTTATGTGCCATGACCCATTCAATATTAGCGGACATTGAGTCAGACAAAATTGGATATGGAATCTGTCTTCATAAGGCACATTTGGTGATTTGTTCTCAAAATCATGAAGTGCGACTCAGAAGTGTATTATAGTTTATACAAAATCATTCTGTATACTAAAAAGTAAATGAAAGCTTGGTGCGATTCAGAAAATACCATTAAAACTTTTGATTTTTATACCAATAAGATTTTTTATATCCCTTCCTTCATCCATTCCATAGGTAAAAACCTATGCAGCCGCCTCTACTGGATTGGCTTATACTCACATCTATAAAACACCTCAGGTGAGATCACCTTACAGCATTATAGTGAGAAAATGAAACATTTCAATCTAAATTTAAAATAAAGAGTAGGCCATCATTTTTACCTAGGCTGAAACTACGATCTATGCAAAAAAGATGACATACATTGGTTTATGCGTTAGTTTGGCTTGACCATTATGCCGGATTGTAATTCTGACTAGATAGAAAAATTCAATAAAAGAACGATAATGCTTCTCACTACTGTGTATTAACGCATAATTACAAAGATTTACTTAGATATATTTATAAATATTGTTCTCATCTATTGATTATGGAGAAGAATTAATTTATTTACTTCCTATACCATATTTGAACTGTTTTCATCCTTTTCACTTTCTTTTGCAATTGAAGAACCCCATAAAGTAATGCCTCTGCTGTTGGTGGACATCCAGGTACGTATATGTCGACAGGAACAATGCGGTCACACCCTCTGAAAATAAGATGTTACAATTTAAAGAAAATATGTTTTATACTACTCTACTAGTGATTTAAGTAGATCAGTCACTTCAGAGCATTATAATCTTAACTTGATAGTATTTCTTAAATACAGCTGATATTCACTAGAAACAACAAAAATCTGTTTACAAAACTAAGCACCTACTATGTATATGCATAAGCCACCATCACATTATATCATCTTACAAGATTTTCAAGAAAAATGGTAGATTCTTGGTGGAATATTAATAGCAGTACCAACATTGTTATCAACCAACAAGTCATCGGTGATATAACATTCTATGTTAATCCAGACATATTTAAATATATCAGTGAAAACTCCATCCAAATCAGTTCAGTTAGTTTTTATGTGATGCACATTCAAACAAATACACAAAGATTTCAGTTTTACGATTGAAATTGAAAATGTTTATTTAGCACTGTAAACACCAGAATATAGCAAGTATAAAATACAGACATACAAAGATTAATACATGCAGCACAAAACATCCGGTGTGGTACAATGCCAAAAACGTTACACCAGCTCGATTTTATTATGTGTTTTTTTATGTTCCTATAAAGTCTGATTTTTGTGACAGAATGTATTGCAGTATCACCGACGAAGTGCAATTTAAAGATGGCAGTACAACCACCTATGGTAGGTGTTGGGTGTTTATTTTTGTCTATATGGATTTCCACTAACCTGCTACAGTATTAGGTTGTATCAAAGGCTCACCTCACTACTGAATAAGAATAGTGGTAATATCCACCACCATTGGCGCAGCTACCCATGGAAATAACCCATCTTGGATCAGGCATCTGATCATAAACTTTTCTCAAAGCAGGAGCCATCTTATTGGTCAGCGTGCCAGCAACAATCATCACATCAGACTGACGAGGGGAGGCTCGGAAGACAACACCAAATCTGTTAAAAAATAAGTGTTTTATTTCAAATTCATTCATTTGCAACTTAGAAAACATGGTAAACATTGCTAATTAAATCCCATAAAACTACAAGTCTGGTTTGATTGAATACCAGCTTTACTCTGAAAGAATTCTAGTAACTCACACTAGTAAGTTACTACAAACAAACATAAAAATATTTCCTAAATGAAAGATCAGACTAAAAACAGGTTGTAGTGTAGAAGTATGTTTTGTAATTAAAATGAACCGGGGTCTTTGCATGGTTGTCATAATGCAACCTAACATAACAATCTATCTGAGTCAGTTCTGCATCCACTAGGTTTCTGTGAAACCAAACATTTTTTAACAAATTTTTTGAACCCTACCAAAGAGTGACATTTACCTGTCCATGTCATAGCGAGGGGCAGCTATATGCATCATTTCTACAGCACAGCAAGCCAAACCAAATGTCATGGGCCAGAGGGAACCTTTCCTTCCCCAGTTCAGCAGGTCGTCGAGCCTGGCGACTGCGAACTCTGCCATATTTGATGTATCTTGGAAAGGAGAATACGGGCGTCTCTCGTTAGGTTTCGGTGCAGGTAAGTGAATTTGTCGAATTTGATCTACAGCCGGTGCAAACGCTCCTTTCTTCACTACAGACATAACTGTAGAAGGAGCTGAAGCTCCCAGTGTCCTGATAGCCTGCATGTTACCTGTAAAATTCACTAAATCAAAACAGAACGCAGTATCTACGCGCAACCACAGATTTTTTAGATATTTATTAATGCTACTATAAAACCTACAGGAAATTGTATTGTTGAACTTACTAGTCTACTGCATGCACTATTTTTTGTACATAAATTCACTTGAACTTACTAAAATTATATTATTTTACAGAAAATCATTTACGTAATTTGACTATAGGTGGTGCATTTACGAAGATAGACATACAGAAGAGAAAACAGCAGTGTTGCCAGATTCTCAATACCGAAAATCGCCCAAATTCACGATTGAAAGTAGCCTAATTTTTAACCAAGGGTTTATGCGTGGTATACAAAAATCTACAGACATGGTTGTATTCGCTCAGTTCCCTTTACCTTAAAAAAACAACAATCATCAAATCATTTCAAAGAGAAAGAGAGAGAGAGTATATGCTGTAGTCTGTGATTTCATTTAATTTTATTATTTCACGAATCACGGATTTTCATAAATGAAGTGAAATTTAACTGCGTTAGATTTTTATAAATTAGTTACCTACATTCCAGGATAACGTAATTAATTACCTACACTTTTTTTTTGTTTTATAGTAGGCATCAGATGCACAAAATTTAAGGTAAGGAAGCAGGGCAAGATACCCATAGCTGCAGATTGAAACCCTATTTCGTGGATTATTTAGTATTGAAATGTCACAGAATAAGGTGAGATAACAGTAATTTCAACCTGAAAGTGTAGCAATATTGTGCAGGTACCATACACCATTCCAGTACATTTTGTAAAAACTTTTTGTCCATAGGAAAAAAAGTGGTTCAAACCACTTTTTGAATTTGATGAACCTGTTACTGCTAAGAGAAGTAAAAAAGTTGTTCCGAAGAAACCTACATTTGCCATTGAGGTAGGTACAAACGTGTCCCAAATTAATGTTCGTGACTACAACAAATAATTCTTTTTACAAAAATTGCCCAATTATTTTTATGAGAATGAAGATAATTACATTCCATTTTACATTTGATTTTCCAATTCTATTTTTTGTAGAAACATAATTCAGATTCACCTGAAAAAAACTATACCACACCACTTAACATCAACCATAAAAATTGGATGAAAAGTTTTGATCCAGTGACTGTTGAGGACCTAGCAGTTCACAGTAAAAAGATACAGGAAGTGGACGACTGGCTAAAGACTGTGTTTGGTATGAGTAACAATGACATGCTGCTTCTTACTGGACCAGTAGGGTGTGGTAAAACCATTACAATACACACACTTGCTGCTAAGTACCATATGAAAGTGTCAGAATGGATAACACCACTGGATATTGAGATACCTACAGAATATGGTAAGAAATGAATGATCGCTTATCATGATAACTGGGGCTGAATCCTGTTCCAGCCCCAGTTTGGTTTACTACAACCAATCACAACTGGAACTGGACCCGCGAAGTCCTAGGTTAATAAAAAAATTGGCATCTGCAATGATCTTTTGTTATTAGCCACATACTGACTATGTGGCTAATAACACTAACATTAACTGTGGCTATTAAAATTATAACATTTTCAGTGTGTGAAAGAATAAATTAAATAGCTCTTTGTTTACAGGTGATTATGAATTTAGAGAGAAGCAATCTACTAAATTTTTGGATTTTATAATAAATGCTGCTAATTTCACCTCACTGCTGGACAGTAACAGTAATAAATTGGTACTGGTGGAAGACTTTCCTAATACTTTTATGAGAACTCCATCGGAATTTACAGATGTCCTTCAGTATGTTGACTTGTAAGACTATATTTTCGAACATACATGTGGATTTTGATGTGTAATTGGAACATTTTTTATTACAGGCAATATAGACAAAGAGCCAAATCACCCATAGTTTTCATTTGTTCTGAATCTCATACAGACAACAAAAACACATCTGCAAACCTTTTTACTCCAAGCCTGAAGGAGCAGTTTCAAATACACCATGTCACGTAAGTAACTGTGGTTAAGAACATACATCTAAAAGTTTATTAGATTATATGTCAAAGTGTGTTTCAGATTTAACAGTGTATCAGCAACAGGTTTGAAGACTGCACTCAAAAGAGTAGCAGAAATAATAAGTAAAAATCATACTGCAATGTACAACACGCCGACAGGTGATCTTATAGAATGTGTTATAAATTCTTCTGTAGGGGATGTTAGATCTGCCGTGCTAAATTTACATTTTGCATGCTTGAAAGGTAAGAAAATGATTGCATCATTCAAAGTTTGTTATCCAGTTATTTCAAGTACTCCCATTAGGTCATGCACTCACTAGGTCATGTGTGAATTTTTTCACACTACGTCATGCATAACTCTTGCATGACCTAGTGAGATTAATATTTTCTATGTCATGCATAACCAAGTGAGATTAATTATTTTGTCAAGTTTTCTCACTATGTCATTGCACGCTGCTGTCTTCCCCAGGCTCGCCATTGCATCCAACGGACGGTCACACTTTGCCCGCGACCCTGATAACCCACCTGATAATTTGTTCCACTTATTTCAGGGTCCACACAAAGTTTAGAGAAAAGTGTACTAGAAAAAGAAAATAAAAGTAAAGCCAAGGTCCCTAAAAAGAAAAAGACAGCTTTGAGCAAATTTTCATCTATAGGTAAAGATCAAACAGTGAGCATTTTACACGGTGTTGGAAGAGTATTAAATCCTAAAGGTAATTTAGCTTCATGTTATTTATTCAAGCCCTGGAGCTCGTTGGGTGCACAAAAAATAAACGGAATTCAGACTAGTAGTACCCTCTTACAAAATCTTTGCACGGGTCTAAGGCGTCCTATACGCACATTCGGTTGGGTTTAACTATGAAACGCCCACTGCCATACTGATTCGACAGGTAATGTCGACCCGAACGTGCTGAGCCGAATGTATGTATACAGCCGCCTAATTAGCTATCTAAAATATTTTATTTACAGTTGGCGAAAATGGCCAGATGACACATGCGCCCGCAGCAATAGTGGAACAGTTTTTGAGCCAGCCTAGTTCGTTTCTGAACTTTTTAGAAGAAAACTACCTCCCTCACTTTTCATCTTCAGATCACGTTGATAAGGCTGCTTCTGCGCTCAGCGACGCCGATTATATGCTTGGAGAATGGAGGGTAAGGTTGGATTCTTCTGGGCTGCGAGCGAGAAAAAAATCTGCGAATAGGATCACTTCATTTTACTCGTGAAGCGATCATATTTGCAGATTTTTTCTTTGCTCACTGCCACATTCGGGAATGTACATATCTATTGTGTACCTAAAAATAATCTTTAAAATATCTATTGTTGTCGTTTTATGTAGTTAATTCCTTTGAATGATCATGACCCTCATCATCAACACAAACACACTGTTGCTTACTTCGTCCGTGCAGTCACTGAGGGGCCAGCTGAAAATCAGCGCTGTGGCTTGCCTCAGCATTATGCTGAGCTGGTGTACCCTTTTTGGCACTGTACAACACCGGATGTTTTGAGCTGCATGTTTTAATCTTTGTATACTTCTGTATTGTGGTCTGGCATCACCAGACCAATCGTTTGCAATAAACCACTTACGTGTGCCAATTTTAGACTCCGTGGTCAAAACTAGTCAGAATCCGAAAATTGCTCGACATACTTTATTATTTTTTGTAACGGTGGGTAAAAAATAAACGAATTGTCGTCACTGGTAGGTATGCGAGTACGGACAACAAGTGAAACCACGGTTAGCTGGTAACTCACTGACGCTTTATTAGAAGCAAACCCCAGAGGTGTGGTGGCGCAATAGTGTGCGTGCTGCACACATATATACCATATATTCTGGTACCAATTTACAGTGCTAAATAAACGTTTTCAATTTCAATGAGGACTACAACCTTCTACAACTTAGAAGTAGCAGCTCATATTCAATCACTGCTGAACTACCTAGAGTCTAGGTGGAATTTAAAGTGAATATCTAAATATTGTCTAGGTCCTAGACAATATTTAGATATTCACTTTAAATTCTGGAAAACTTGATTATTATTTAGGCGAAAAGTGGGAACTACCTATGATGGTGGTTCCTCTGTCACCCCCTAAGGAAATGTCGACGTGAGAGATATGCTATTTAATATTATTTTCAGGAAAAAATGTGCCAGGAATATGGATTGTATACTGCAATTGCTGGGTTAATGCTTGCAAATAAAGCTCCTATGTCAGCATGGAACCCTGTAAGAGGCCCGAAAAATATGAGAATACAATACCCGTGGGTACATTTTATTTGTGTATTGATAATGTAATCTCCAATAATATGTGGACTAATTTCTTGTTCTCATAAATCACTGTTTCGTTTCCAGGACACCTCGACAAATACCACTATTGGAAGAAAATTATTTGTATAAAGGAAAAGTATTAGTTTCCGACTACCAAACATTTTGCAAAATAATTGCGGGTACTTGAACACTGAAAATAATCTATCAACTTTTCTAAATGAACTTTGCGAATTCGTGGAAAATCATTAAAATAATTGTTTTAAACGTAATATAAAATGTTATTAATATTTGCAGTTTCCAAACCTGTTAGATATGAGATATTCCGTGTTTTAAAATGTGTCATAATTTTAACTGATTTTACAAATTTATAAATAAAACAATATTTTATAAGTATTGCTTATTTTACTTTCAAATAAACTCTGAATTATTCGTTACCTAAGCGATTCTATAATAGGGATTACTTGGTAAATGGCACAGGAACTTTGGATCTGGGAATCAAAATAAAAAAGTAAAATTATCGATGATTGGTACAGTTTATTAAAAAACAAAGTCAAGAATTCCATTACAATTAATATTTAGATATTACATCAGCACTCCATCTCGATATCATTTAAATTTTGGTTCTAGTTCATTTGCACTGATCACTCACAGTCAGTTCCCGTTTTGCAGGCTTTTATAACAAGAAATGTCCTGTTAATATTATTAGACACTAGGTACATAGGACAATACGTCTGTAAGTAACTTTTAAGAGACACTAATACTTACCTGAATACTAATACCACCTCCACTACTACTACGACGATAGAATATTTGGGAATTGGATTTATACTTACCTCAAGAAGTTTCTGGAATGTGTAATGGTGTTGTGTAGGTAAGGTTTCCACTAGATTTTTTTAAGCTAGAGATTAAAATGACCAGGGTAGCTATTGGACGGCATGTTAAACAGAGACAATGCTATCGCGTTGGTAAGCGCTGTCTCTGTTCAGTGCGATATCTCATGATATCATTTCATCGTTATGAGAATTTGAGAACAGTAATAGCTATCCTGAACTATAAATTGATTGGAACAGAATAGGTATTATATTGTTGATTTAATTACATCAAGCTCCTTGTATGGAGTGATAGCTGAAGAAAAAATTGCACCCACCAAACATTTATGCAGAGGGTAAAATTATAAGTCACAGTACATATAAATGCGACTTGCCATTGGTTGATGTGTGAAAGTCATGGGTTGACCAACGGAGACTCGCTTCTCGTGACTAATCGGCGACAGGGATATTCATTAGAATCGAAACGCATCGTTGGGGCTTTTTGTCGCCCAGTTTATTGTATGATGTTACTCCTCCATATTATAAGAACTCGTTGATTAATCATGATATTATTTTTTCCAGTGGAAACCCATTCCATGTTCAGTTTGTTAAGAAAAATTGGGTGTAATGGCCGTAGACGGGGATTTCTGGAGGTTAAAAAATCCATTGTCCCGTCCCTCCCGAAACCTCAAAAACTCCACGAAACTTTAACCTTTCCCTCTGTAAACCTGGAACCTCCCAAAATCAATTTATATGTACGGCCTTTGTGGTCTATGGGTTATCTGTGGTGTGGTGTGTAAGCGTCGGAGTGCAGAATAGATACACAGAAGATCCGCTCCGGGCGTCCGCGATTTTGATTACGTCACTAGGGCGGTTATATTTCCCAGTTTAAAAGAAACAGCCTTGTGAAAAATATTTCTGGCAATGTATTTCGTTTATTGAAAGTACAGAAAATTATAAAGTTGGATTCAATGGAACTTGTTCATAATGTAAACAAACCTATCCTTGATTTATCACATTAGATGATCAACCATAGGTTAAATTCACGTGGAATTCACTTTTTTCCTATCCTATTTCATCATACGATGAAATATTAATAAAACATGGATAATTCTTCAAACCATGGACATCGCTAATATGTGGTTTGTTTACATTAGGAACAAGTTTAATTGGGCCCGACTATACCCACAACACTGCGTTTATTTCGCGCGTTTGAGCGGACCTTCTGTATGTATTCTGTGGTAGGAATTATCGGGAGGAGGAGGACGAGGACCTGGAGCGGCGGCGGCGCGGCGCGGGGCGCGGGGAGCGCGAGCGCGTGCGCCGGCGCCGGGGCGGCGAGCGGCGCCGTGGCGGCGGGCTGCGGCGCCGGTACCTACGGGGGAGATAGGTACATGAGTTTTACTACTGCTCATTGACCGTAGGTAGTCTATTGAATGATGACGATTAAGAATGAATTATGGCACTCCATTTTTGTAAAATAAAAATCTACAGTTAGCAACACTATAATAATACTCTTTATTAGACATTGACAGATTATGACAAGATAGATTTTACCACACAGGCACTAAGATTTACTTGATAGACTCTGCGAACGCTACGGTGTCTTGTTGCGTTCACACAAATGTTTGTGTTGTAATATTGTGTGAAGGAACGAGATATTACTAATGTCGAAATTGTTAACGAACATATTCATTAACTCTGTAAATGTATGGAGTGAGAGAGAGACACAGTCGACCGTCACTCACACGTCACTATTTTAACCCAAAACTTTTTTGTATAGAACCCAGAGATCACATTGTTGAAGATTTTTGCCACTTCGACATCGTGAATCATAGCTCATTCTCACATAGATTATGAATTACAAATGACCATAATGCATCACAACAATATCAGAGAGAGAGTTATATATATTAAATTCAGTAATTAGTTATTACCTTGGCGGAGAGTGTCGTCTGGGCGGGGGCGCGTGTCTCGGCGGCGGCGGGCGCGGCGAAGGCCGGCGCGGCCGCGACGGGATCAGCACCGGCGCCGCCGTGATCTCCTGCCCATCGATCTGACCTGCAATGTCACGTAAACATTATCAGTACCTCCGACACCATGACCTTAAATTAAACAATGTGCGACAATTTCTGTATTGATATAGAAAGATATTTGTTGCTTTTAGTTTTTATAACTTTGCAACACTATGACCATCAGCATATATGCTGCCTGTCTATAAATATATAATAATATTCTTTGGAGGCGTTGGCGTATTAGGCACGTGCGATAATGCCGGTCAAAAATTTACCATATTGTAACTGAGTAAGCTAAGATATTAAATCATCAAAAGTACCCCAAAAAGCCTTTCCCTAATAGAATGTTAATAAACACATAATATTGCCCAATTTTGGTTACTATTCTAGTACATGTGACCCGTTTGCTCGTCTGTTCTCCTAATACAATAAAAAAAAATCCAAAACAACTGACTACTGCAATTCCTATGATTATTATCGATCATACAAATTCATACAATACAACCAGCCTACTGCTGCTAATCTATTAAATCAACCTAAAACCTCTCTTACCTCCATCCATATGCTTCATAGCATTCTCCGCTTCGTCCGCATTGCTGAACTCCACATAGGCGTATCCGCGGCCGTTGTGCGGATGCAGCCGGTCCATGGGAAACTCGACGGCCTTCACCGCGCCGTACGTGGAGAATATCTCCTGGATATGATCACGCGTCACGTTCAGCGTCAGCCGCCCGATGTGTATGCGCGTGGGCCGCGGTGGTGGCGAGCGCTCCCGCTTCTTGCGTCCTGGCGACCTGGTAGAAAAAAGTTTAAAAAGAAGTATAAATGCAGAGAGAAAGCTGATGCGGACAAACACATGACAAATACCAAACTGTAATATTGAAGAATACGTTACTCAACACATTCTTTCAAACAAACAAAAATTACTTAGTACAATGTTTGTTGAGTTTTCACTCAATACATTAAGTCATCTGTCGTTTTCTCTTTATTCATCCTTTGTAGGAAACATAGACATAAAAAAATATGGTTGGTCTTGAACCTGAAGGTTTACATCATGTAATTAATTACCAAATATAGATGTTTACTAGCTATCCTGCTCAGGTTCCATCTTACCGGTCATGCTTCTCCTTGCTCTTGACTTTATCATTTAAAGCTGCACTCGGTTTCTTCTTATCACCAACTGGTGAGCGATCCCGAACCTTCTCCCTGTCCGGTTCACGCCTGTCCTTCACTGGGCTCTTATGTGGTGAAGTCCTACAAATTCATTGCATTATTAGCATAAAATTATACAAATAAAATAGCAGATAAAGGGGTCTTTTTCAACCCATTTGCAGCATTATTAGAGCTTTTGAGTTCTGTGTCCAAAATCTTGAATTCAGTCTCCAACACAGAACAATTAATGAAGCTAACTTAATATGTTCATGCTAAGCTTAGACATTCTTCAAAAATGGAAAAAAAATGTAAAAAATATTTTTTAAGCCATGATTTTATATTGCTATACTAATTACTAAACTATGATTACCACAATTTCAAAAAGAACTGAATGTATGCACATACTTCTTCTTTGGCCTGGAGCGGTTGTTGCTACTGCTGCTGCTGGAGGAGCTGGAAGACGAGGACGACCTCGATGAGCTGCCGGAGCTGCTCGACGAGGACCGGGATGAGGACCGCGATGAACTGCTCTCCGAAGAACTGCAGGACAAGTTTGTCAGTGGGGTCTATTATAATATCTCTGTTACTAAATCTAAACGACTGTCATGCACTGAGTGAACAGAACGTTTTATGGCTATGTATAATTGTTTACATTTAGCAAATTATCCATAGCATATTATGCTTGAGCATCTAACTTTCTTTAAAGCTTTCTTGGTTATTGTCAATACTATAGTTAGACACGGGATTCTTACCACTGTTTGGAGTTACCAGCCATCGCATCAGGAGGGGGGTATATTCGGGCAGATCGATTCTGCGATGTCCACCTACCCACAACTTGCAGCCTACGTTAGTGTACCCGCGACCATGGCGCATGCAACTGTGCCGAAATATCGGGAGCTCAAAACAACTCCAAACCGTGGAAGGAATCCCGTGTCTAACTATAGTATTGCTTGAGCATCTTCTTTTCTTAGGTACTGAATAAGTACCTTTTCAAGCATTTGTGGCCCTTGTGCAATGAAAAAAATTGATTTCTTTCATACTTACATTATTAGAATTAATAGTTCCAATTCCTACAAAATACCAGGCCAATGTCCATTCATATTTCTACGAAAGCTGTCAACCTAACCTCGAAATTTATTGTCTAATGGTTATCTTTAGAAACCATTATTTAATGTGTTTATGTAGTAAAATACGAACCTGCCACTGCTATCGCTGCTGCTAGATCCTGATTCGTCCTTTTTCTTCTTGTCCTTTGGTTTCTTTTTATCTTTATTATCTGAAGCAGCTGAGGGAGATTTGTTACGCGCCCTATAATCACAAACAACACGTTCAAAACTAAATAATAAAACGTAAATTGTATTTCATTGATTAATTTTATATCTTATAATACTCACATTTCAATAGAATTCGTTAAATTCTATTTATTTCACAAAACAAAATCGCGTCTCACGGCTTCCCTCTTTCGTCTTAACTTTTTTTTTAGCGAATGGCAGTGTTGCCTGCTAACTAGGTCGACCCAAAAAATGGTAAAGAAAAAAAAAATCTATCTATAAAATAGGTATTTCAAAAATATGCTGTTGTTGTATGTACGTATAGGTATGTATAGTTCAATTCTGTAGGTACATTTAAACTAGAATTCAAACCCAATATGCTAAAAAATAAGGTACCTACCTAGGTATATGCTAAACGCCAAAAAATATACTTTCATCACAGAGTTACCAATAGAAGTAGTATACTCAGATGTCTGACTTTCATAAGCTTTTTTTTTTTCGTACTGACAATTGCTGTTGGTCCTAATGACCTTTACATCTTCACCGGGGTTTGTGCGAATGTCACGCTTGCGTACGTGAGGATTGGACGGATGCAAGTTTTGTAAATTGTCAACTTATTTCTAAGTGAGATTTTACTCCCCTTGCCTAGCATCGGGTGTAACCGGCCGAGACTGATTGCTGCGCGGTCGCGGACGCGTTTTACGTGTGGGGCGATAACTGGTGGGTTCGGAGCGCGGTTTACCTGGTTTGGGAATACCTATGACAATGCTTCCTTCCAGGCGTCTGGAAAGGAGCAGTTGGCCATTGCGGTGTTGAAGATAGATGCCAATAGGCAAATCAGGGGGGCAGGGAGCAATTTGAGAACCTTGTTGGTAATTCCGTCTGAGCCGGGGGCTTTTTTCTGTTTAAGACCTATGATAGCGGTATGAACCTCCTGAGTCGTAATCGGATCTAGCGGGGGATCGGACGGGTTTTCAAAAGCATTTATATTGCTATGTTTACAACATTGGACAATGGAATGGACCATACGGTCTGGAGAAGAATGGAATCAAGCATACGACCGCTGGAGGTCAATTCTCAAAAATGGGATTTATTATCTTAATTCGATAAATATCCCGTCTCACATGTCGACTATAAATATCACGTAAAATATCGATTGCTAAAGTCCTCTGCTTGTCGATCGCTAGGATTCGATAAATATCGAAGATGATTTAATGCTAGAATAGCAAAAAGTCCCACCCTTCAAAATCCGCATTTTTTTCAGTATTTATCTACTGTGATATTTATATCACTTCCTGAGAATTGGCCTCCAGGTAAAATAAACCTAAACCTAACCTTATACCTCAACTAAAATAAAATCGATATCAAAATGTAATCTTGACTTGACATAAAATTAGAAAAAAAAACTGTTAATTGTACCTATGGGGCCGTGTGCCCCACGGAATGAAAGCCAGCATGTTGATGCGAAGATGAAATGTATTTACAATATTGCGATGATGAAAGGAAGAAGAGTGACAGCACGAGTAAAAACGGTGGCGATTGTTTTGAGACGTCAACAGGCGCGCGCAGACTGCACAGCGCGCATGCGCCGTCATTGTGGCGCGAAGTCGCCACACAGGTACCTACTTAGAGTGCGTTTCAAAACCAATTGAAATTATTCACGTTGTCAGCTGTACACGTTCCATTGCTTGTGTCAAATAAAAGTTTAATAATTTTTCAGCTGTTGTTGACGCGGTAATGGAAAATGGACAGTTGTCAACGTGAATTATTTCAAGTGGTTATGGAACGGTCTCTAAGATGGAGAATGTTTTTACACCTAAAATAATTAATAATAAATATGTAGGTATACTTACCTATGGCAAGATTGAGAGGTGGATTTCATATAGTAGATTATTGATAAGAATCAGAATATCCAAGTATAACTAATTTCCTATATTTGGAACTTTAATGGGGTGGTTTGCTGTTTTCCTCATTTTACACACTTTCATTATAAGCTGTGCTGGTTTCTCTTCTTACTTCGTGATGTTTTCCTTCACTGACAGAGAAGCCGCGTTAGGTTATACGTAACGTACCTGCCTATATCTGCGAGTTGCAAAAAACATCCCAAACGTGTAATCTCTAGAGCTATGGCGTAGAAATCCGAAAACTCATTGGCAACCTAAGTCTATCAAGTATCATTGGCACTTATCTTATCTGGAATCAAACCAGGACCTCCCGCAAGTCCGTCCTCCTATCCTAACCACTAAATTACCACCTGCGTTCTTTTGATCGGGAACTCCAAAAATGAAGCTTTGCCCTAGACCTTGCTCCTTTTCTTTCAAGTACCTTTACAAGTTCAAGACACGACTATCAATTTTCGTATTGCAATGTATGGTATTTTTATTATTTTCTACACCCAAAATACATCAGGCGGGAGGAGGTTGAGTTCGGTATAATCACACTTCGCAGCATTAGTAGCAGTATAGCGGTTGAGTGGCCGAAATGATTAGCTATAGGCCCCTTGCTGGGCGACACGACCGCACCATTACAGCCGCTGGGTGGCCCATGTTACCGTTAACAGTCTTATGCCCCTGCGATGACCTCGATGCCTCCCTTTATTGCCTACCCGAATATTCTTTCTTAGTACTAAATTTAACTGACCTTAAAGTTATGAGAGCGTTGGTGGCGAATGATATTTATGGTCCCAAATGAAAGGTCAGAGTTCGATCCCAGATGCCATTTGGACAATTGAGATGTCTTGATCTGATCAAGGGCACACCAATCAATAAGTTGTAGTTTCAAACCTTGAAATCAAGCCGGGAATGGTCGAAAGTTAAAAGAGTGTAAGAATAAAATAATAATGTCTTTACTATTTTTAAATTTACCAGCACCCCGATCGTGGTCATGTAGCGATCGTTTGAAACAACTACATCTCTCTATTTACCGATCGCTCAGGACATTGTCTTTTTAGTCGTCTTTAACTTTGGAAGGGACAATTCAGGAATATTAATATATATTTGGTAATAATAATGTCCCTAATTAATTTTAAATATATGCAAGTTTAAATACAAATTGAATTAGAACAAAATGTGTTTAAATAAAAAGTATATAATATAACAATACTCTGGTTTCTATCACTGCCCTAGAGCACTAGAGAGCAACTTTTGGGTGCAGTGGTGTAGGCGAAATGTCCATTATCCAAAATGTCCCAAAACGACAATTTCCATAAATCTAGCTTTGATGTGGTAGTAAAAATTAAATAACACGAAGCAATGAATCGAGAAATTAAAGAAGGAGGAACACCGCCCCGAAGGACCATGTTTTTATCATCAATGGTGAAGAGATATATTCGCAGTATGTACAGTATATTCGCAGTTTGATTCGCAGTAGGTACAAAGCTACTATTGTGATTACAAAACATGTTTTCCTATCGGTAATCCGGCTTGAGCAGCGGTTTTCTGTCGCAATGATGTCATTCAGATAGCAGCCCTTTAGTCCACAGTTACGCACTCATAAACGATTTTTATTGCTTTTATTACTAAACTAGCCTAGCGCCCTTGATTTACTTAGTATTCTTTACGTTTACCATGGTAAAGTAACATCAATATCCTAATTTTGCCGTGCTTAACAGGGCATAACTATCTGATCTTTCGAAACTAGTCATTTAGTACCTACCTATACCATATGACTGCCAGATGGAAGATCGAATGACACAACTTCGGAAGGCTAAACTTCGACAGAATTAAGGAATGCAATAAAGAACAAATTATTGAGTAGGTAAATATAGAAAACTCTACGTAATTCCCAACCAGAAATATATTAGAGCATCATGTTATGTGAACTATTTTTTTAGCCATCTCCATTACAAAATCCGTGACGTCCACTCGACAGCTCTGTTATAATTATTCCTGGTCGGACTTTGTATCTAGTCAGATTACATACCTGATAGATTTATCGAAGTCATCTAAGAAATAAGTTGGAACATAACACCGATCAATGTACTTTCAATTCAATACGCAGCTCACCCTTCGTATAGTTTAGGTAGATAATAAATGCTCGACATAATCCTGGGATTTCGTACAGGAATAATAGATTTAATACCAGTGTAATAATGAATTGAAAGAATGTCACTGATGAACTAATATCTGAAATCGGTAGGATCAACCTTAGATTAGACATGGATTGGATATAAAAACACATTTCCAGGGTTATATTCGTATAACTCCCAGACTATGGTACTTAGAAGTATGAATTTTGGACACATAATATAGCTCAAGACGCACAAAATCAAGGTCCAATCGTAAGACCCTGAAACCCAATAGTTTGTCGTTCACACTATAGCGTCAGTCTGAATGTCATAGCTGTTTTTCTCAGGAACTACTAAAGCTATCGACTTGAAATTTGGCACAGTTGTAGGACTTGCTTTCCCGCATCTAACCCAAGTAAAAGAAATTTGGAAATATTGTTATTTTTATGAAAAATGGGGTTAGAAAAGGGGGTCGAAATCTGAAAGTGGACCACTTGGGATATCATATGAAAGGGATTTATTTGCACATTACAAAATCATATTTTATTTTAATTTATGTACTATAGTTTTTTACTTATGGCTAAAATGTTCGAAAAATCACCGGTCCGCCCCTATCTCCGAAGTTTGAAAGTAATTCGGACACATACGAGAGTTACAAAAAATAATAAGTTTTGAGAAATTAAAAAAAAGATATTATATTTTTACGCTAAAAAAATCTTAAATAATTAGGTACTACTGATAGA
Organism: Hofmannophila pseudospretella; assembly: GCA_947369225.1. NCBI lineage: Eukaryota > Metazoa > Arthropoda > Insecta > Lepidoptera > Oecophoridae > Hofmannophila > Hofmannophila pseudospretella. The sequence continues at coordinate 6,922,537 of OX376324.1, forward strand.
AAGTGTAATAAAAAAACGAAAAAAAGAACGAAGTCTCTCGAGCTATTTATGGATATAAAGCAGGTGCAGCAAACATTCGTATTCGCCAAAGGGTATGATGCTGATGCAGCAGAACGTATTAGGCACATCCCACGTGTATATCTTTTACGTCTTGTGGCTATTTACGATTGAAGGAGTTCGAACTATTGTAGGATAAAAAATGGTTTTATAATCACCTGTCGTATACCCACGAATGTTGTGTTGTGGCCTCACACAACATTCGTGGGTCACTAACATTTGCATTGATATAGGAAAAGCGTAGGAGAGGGTCGGAGAGCTCCTTTAATACTTACACCAGGGGTTCCCAAACTTTTTCTTATCCCTTCTTTTATCCCGGCGCCCTAGTCAAAACATAGGTATGTGTACAATGATATGAAAACAACTTTTTAGGTTAACCTCATAATATGAAGCTCACCATATAATGACATATAATGAAAATACAGTAACAGAAAAAGATGCTCGGTACATTTTTTTTTTTTTTTTTTTTTTTTTTTATTAAATAAGGAGAGCAGACGAGCCAAACCGGCCACCTGATGGTAAGTGGTCACCGTCGCCCATAGACATCTCACCTCACTGTATTAATATTAGAGGGTTTTTGATGCGCTGCTAACCTTGAGGACTAAGATGTAGTGCCTCATGTGCCGGAAATTACGCTGGCTCTCTTACCCTTCAAACCGAAACACAAAAATGCAAGCATTTCTGCTTCACGGCAGAAATAGATAAGAGGGTGGTACCACCCCAGGCGATCCTTCACTTTAGGATCTACCACTACCAAAACTTGAAGTGTCGACTTGCTTATTTAACAAATATCTTTTAATTTTAGTTTCCAGAGAAGAGAAAACAGAAGTGCCTTGCTGCGCCCCTGTTTGCTCTTCATGGCGATCCCGGGGCGCCGCGGCGCACACTTTGGGAACCCCTAACTTGCACATTTAAACATACTTACCTAAATTACTAACCTTTTAGTCGCATAACAAAATTACTGTAAGGCCTGGACTACACGCGTCCTGTTTCAGCACCGGTTCGGTTCGCTGCAACCAATCACACGCGTTCTGCCGTCCCCCCATCTTGAAAATAGCGTTTCGTGATTAAATGCACCGAACCGAACCGGCGCATGTAGTCCAGGCCGTAATGTCATTGAAACAATGGACCATAATTCGTTTACGTTTCAAGAAACCCGAGAGATTTCTTTAGTGCAAGAATTATTAGAAGATTTATCTTTGGTAAGTAGGTACGTAGGTATATAATATACTTACTTAGTAAATGAATGTCTTTTGTCATTCTTTTTAAAGGACAAATATGAAGTTGATAGGGTGAACCCTAAGTATACATGAATCGATCAGCTGATCGGTACAAAATGTCTGGGAAGTCGATTTTTTTACGTATAAATTTAAAAGTCATAGAACAAAAATTGTTCAGTTAACGATACTGAACACCGCTTTTGGATTTACTAGGGGGGGTTTTGTTACACCCTATGTGTGTGGTGTGCTTACATATAAGCTAATATAGTACTATATTAGTATAAGGTAGATTACGGTGTAAGAAAAGCTAGTATCATAACATAAACATACTCGTAGGTAGGTACTTACAGGAAAGTGTACGTAGACAGAATGCATAATTTTAATCTTGTTGTAATACTTGCTCGTATGGAGAAGGTAGGTTATCAAAGTATGTTGGGATAAAAAGTTCATATAAAAATGCAAATTATCCCAGTTTTTTAACCAGGAAGGCAATTCTCGCAGAGTTCGACAAATCTCTATCTTCGACATAAGTCGAAAGTAAAATGTCTACTGAAAAAGTCAAGTGTTACCTGAATATGGCATTCTCAATCTCGATCGACATAAATGTCGACGGATGTCATTTAACTTGGTAGAAAAACGTTCCGTTTCACCGATTATGTTGGAATTATAATCGACAACAACAAAAACGGTACGAATTTAATATTTTTTTAGTATTAATTGTTGTAATGTATGCGTGTATTGGGGCGCATAACTTCAACTACATTTAAATCGTCATTTTATTTAAATTAATGATAATGAGGAGTTTTTCCCGCGCTTTTGTGGCGTCCACGTCAGCTTTGTTTCGATTTGTCTTGCAAATTGTTTTACAGTAGTGCTTTTCTAGTAAGAATGGTGTTTCTTGCTCGAAAAACTTCGACAAGATGTGAATAATTTAATGTGTGGTACAGTGAAGTAAAGTCAAAGTCATAAGACGCTGCAGCCCGATCCGTACTTGGCTGGATTTTGAAGAGCCATACTGCGTCCGGGACGCCTTCTTCTTTGGTTCGGATGGCGCAGAAGCGTGGAAGATTCTCCCAGATAGCATTGAAATGTGTCACACCAGCATTTTAATGAAGACTTGAAAGAGTTGTTTACATCAGACATGGCTGTATGGGCTCAGTTCCCTTTGCCTTAAAAAAAACAATAATGATAATGAATACCTATTTTAACGAAATTCAAGTACCTACCTACTTATGTACTTGAATTTATTTCATCTTAATTCGTACAAGCATTTAAAATTACATCATAGTTTTGGTCGAGGGCTTTTTAAATCCATATAAACTTACTTGGTATAAACTTTTTGAGGGAACACTTCTTGGGGGCAAAAATGTTCTCACCTTATCCGTTTTTTTTTCGATTACGACAGTGCATGTAATACGAGTAGGTACGTGCTTCGGAAAGTAATATCAGCGTAGAATTATTCTCAGTTGAGCAAGTGCTTTGTGCTTTGTCGAAGGAAAGTCATTTCGTCGCAAGCAATTGACTACACACGATCAGCTGCCGCATAATGTTATTATTATTAGCTACATGTTACCTAGTAGGTAACATGTTATTGCCTACCGTGAATTATTACTGAAGTAATATCTTGTGACACTAGTGCGGAAAGTAAGCAATTGTAAACGAGGTGAAGAGTTTGAATCCCCAGCCGACAGACGAGATAATCTCAAATTCAAATTATTTATTCATTCATAAATATAGGTTGTAAGTAGGTATAAGTTGAAATATAAATGTATGGTCCTCTATATTTGGCTATAACAGCATACGAAATTTTCTTAACATAACAGTTATAACAATAGTAATTTAAGTAATAATAATAAAAGTAAAGTAACTAAATAAATAAAATTTTAAACACACGGCCCGAGTTTACAATTACCTTTCCGTACGTGTATCACACAACGTTTATTGTCATATCTGGCGAGTAAAAACATCCTTATTAATTATTATAATAAATAAGGGATTAACAAAACAAACAGTTTTTTTTTACTTTAAGGATCATTTTTGCCTGTCTCACCTGATTTCTGGTGGCGTTAATTTATGTTTCGGAGTAACTTATTATAAATTAGGTATATGTAAAACGAATAACGACACTATAGCATACTATAGTGGCCAATGGGCAATTTTCGATCGGCTACGCACGAAAAGATGTTCTTCATAAGCAGGTGTGATGAAAAATACGTTGGTAAATTCTATTTCTAACACTTTACATTAAAACTGGAATACAGTAGATAGAGCCAGAACAGGCAGAATCCAGAAAACTTCACAATATCAATCGGTTTGTGTGTTCTTACCTTACCTTAACCTAACCTATAGTACGGGGCATTCCCGGAATACCAGTTTCTAGTTATGTAACAAATACGTTGAGTATATTATCTTTAAGTATATATTTTATGATCTATCGTATAGATCTTTGATAGAAAGGAATTATCGCGTTATCAGTGTCTATTCTATAACTACGATGTGACTGCCGTTCACAGGGTTCTATTGTCGCTCGATTCTGTATAGAATAGAAAGAGTGCCAAAGTTGAGCTTCCATTCCAACGGGAATTTTATCGCATAGAAAGCCTATTCACATTGATCTACTTCAAAGATTCTATCAAATAGAATATAGAATAGAAGAAGTGAGAACGTTCCCTAAGATCCTAGTTCCTTGTAATTGTAATCTACCGATATCGAATATTCGATGCAATGCCCATCACCGTGCTTAGGACCACATAAATTAAGACGTTTTTTAGTCATGATCTGTCATCATAATAAACCAAATCTAGATTATGTCTTTTTCGGAACTGGACACTGTCGCATAGTAACCAAATAAACCTTTGTTTACGAACCATGCATGTTCGATATCAAAGCGAACGTCAAGATTCGTTTCTAGTCAGACACGACGGATGGCAACGCTGTAAGCGGTCTGTTTGCCGTGCGCCTAATTTTCCTAACAACTCCTTAGCAATGGCATTCCGAGGTAGCCTACTGCAACTTACTTGTTACGTACCAAAGCAGGGTTTTACTCCATACATACTATTTTGGGCGAGTACCAATCTACTATTTTTGAAGCAGTCCATATCTCGTAAATCTTTAATTTTACAATGAACCAGGTTTTGAACTCTTTCGAATACAACAATTCGAAGCAAGAAATACTTAGTACTAATCTAGTAGATACTCAGATAGTACGTCCCACACGTATTTTCTCCGAACTAAGAAACATTAGAAGATTATTTACTTTAGGTAGATACGTATTTAGTTCATTAATTAATTAAAAACAGTTGCTTTAATTCATTATTATCATCAAAATCATTATACCTAGGTTTTTATTCCATACACACTGTTTACATTATTTGGCATATTATAACCCAAATTATTTAAAAATACCTAGGTACTACTTACCTACAATGGATGAAAAGTGCACACCATATTAAAATTACCTTCAGCATATTGTTTCCTGAACCCCTGTGGTTGAGTATACAATATATTGTATTGTATACTCAACTACATTTATTGCAAGTTATGGAACACAGTGCAATGCCGTCTGTAGCGGCTGTCAGTTTTCACATATCCTGGGCGGTATAAAAAGGCTCGGGAGGCGTGAGTACCGCCCTATATGCCTTGCGAGTTTACGCGCTCCGCTACGGTTGCGAGCGTCACCCGAACTATTCCTGATATCGGCATTTGTTCTGCACTTTTTGATTGCACTTTTTGTGAATCGGGTGATATTCTAGAAGACAATTAACTTTTCATCAGCGGTGGGATATTCTGAAGAATTTTGTAAGTATTAGTGCTAAAGTTATGAAGTTTTTTTTAAAAGTATAAAGTGATGAATTATGTAAATTTTTACACCTAACTTAGACGACCATAAAGTACAAGAACATAAATGACGTCTAGATCCCACAGGGATTTTTAACTCTCTCTGAAATAAATTATAATTCTTTAGTAGATTCAGTAGACTTTTATTTATTTAAATTAGGTAGATAAAGGTAATTAATACTAATAGTTTTATTTAAATTAGGCAAGTTTTAGGCAAAAGTATACCTAATAAAACATTAAAAAATTTAATTAATTTTTTTTTGTGATTTAACAAAAATCCATACAATTATAATTACTTACCCTACTTTTATTACAATATTGCATTTTTCATAAACCCTATATGGATTATTCACTTGACCATAGAGTAGGCAATCATCGAAGCATAATATGACTTCGAGTTATTTATGAATTAACTTCCAATATACCTATATAATGAAAATGAAACAATAATGTTGTTACGCTTTGTACAAACGTCTTAAAAAAGCAGTGAACAATTCGTATGGCTACGCGTATCGCAGCGGGTCTACGCAGAAACATAGCGTAGCAGCGACACAGCGTGCATAAAGTTTAATACAGATCGAGTCAAGAGAGTCAGTCGAGTATTTTGATGTTTAGTAGTCACTAAACATCAAAATATGTGTATCTGACATAAACGGACATATTACTCGGATATTAGGATGAGATTTGATCGGAGAAAACATATGATTCTGATATTCCTGATAACCTAGTTAATTAATCAATGATCGAAGCTTATCATCACTCATGCATACGATTCACGACCTATTGCGGATCTGATCCGTTGTCTTTGGGACTATTCTTAGTAAGACAGCTAATGTAATGCATGTGTTAATACTTATTAGTCTTGAGTTCTAAGATTAGCATCAATTAGCATAAATTTCCGTTGGTGTAACTGAACCTGCAAACTGACTTACTATTTGTTAAACAGGGTGTAACAAGAACTTGTATTTTATTAATTAATTACAGGTTATATCTCAGTTTCGATAAGTGAACACATTATTTGTTTGGTAGAAAAATTTTTTTCTGCGAGCAGGATTGGTACCTGTAACCCCGCCATTCGATGGCTTAATCGGCTAATAGCTAAATAAATATAAATGTTCTATGATTTTTGGAAATTAGCTAAATAGAACATTTAGTTCAATGTATGGATCAGCGATATTTTTGTGGAGTAAAAAAAAGTTTTTGTAATCAGTTATTCTTCTTGAAACCGAATTCGAAACCGATTCAGAATGTAAACTAACAGGTATATTGTAATAACTGTCAGTGAATCCAGTCACACATAAATAATGCGTTATCTGTAATTGTTACACTATTTATTTATTTATTTTATTTTATTACAATTTTACACTTTACAAATATACATAGAAAAAATAATCCAACAGCATCATTAAACCTTAAACAGTTTGTCTTGATGCTGGTATTCCTCGTATATGACTAATTAATATTTAAACTACCTATATCATTACATACTCTCAACATCTTGTATCATTCACAACATATACACATATACTCAGGGAGAAGGTATAGGCCACCCCTAGCACAAGAGTACGGGCTATGATCATGATCAAACATACGGATCATCTGATAGACTCATTTCCCATGACTTTAGAAAACTTTAGACATGCATGCAGGTCATTGCAGGTTTTCTCACGATGTTTTCCTTCCCCATTAGAGTAGTCACTACTTAAGACTTCAATAAAACGTAATAACTTAGTGGCACCCTTTGTTAAAAACGTTTGATTAAATGTAATAATTTAAGGAACGACCAATTGGTCGTTCCTTGTGCTCCATCTGGGTTATCCACCTTATGTCTGCATAATATGATATATTTTAGATTCAGTTTTGACGTTTTGTGTAGGTTGAACTATGGTTGAGTATGGTTCCGAATTCGGACCCGCAAGGAGTCCGGTGTCTTAACCACTGCGCCACTGAACACCCAAAAAATATCTTGTCTATTGTATGTATTATATGACTGGGGAGGGACGTGATCTTCGTGATTTAATAACTTCTACTATGTAAATGTAAAATAAATGAACACTACAGTAAAATAACAATGATGGGTCCATTTTATCTGATATCTTTCGTCCGCATTGTTTAAATAGTAATTTTGGACTCCGACATGTTATTATAGTCTTTAACCTTTATAAGAACCTTGCAAAAAAAACCTTCATTCTATTACAACTACTCCGAATTCAACACTGACTTTTTACGTCAAAGACTCCGTCATGTTATTATTATAGTCTTTATTAGGTACTAAAATTTCTAGAATAATATGTCTCACAGAGCGCGGGCTACATTCTGCGGGCCTAGCAACAAACACCTCCTCTCGGCATTTCATACAGGGTGTAACAAAAACCCCCTTGTAAGCTGAAAGGGGGGTGAATGGGGCCCCATAGTCCCTCCTTTCAGCTCCCCCCCCCCCCCCCGCTTACAGGGGGGGTTGGTACACCCTGTATAAGTCAATACATATGAATGCAATGCAATGTGTGCCACTGATCCTTCATTGTTTGTTATTAGTGACAGCTTATCAAAGTTCCAAAACCAAAACCGCAGCATCAACATAGTGCTTGAACTTCTGCCGTCTTTTGTTTTATTATTATCAGTTCTTATTCTACCGGTCATGGTTCTATATATTCTACGTCTCGTCACCTTCTTTCTAGAAGAGCTAAGACGTAAAAAGAGACAAAGCATGTTTTAATTATCGTCCAAATTTCAGGACACTTCATGAAACAGGCAATATACGCTATTTTGTGATGGAAGTATGTTATGTATTCTAGAGTAGCATATAACATACGATAGTGGGAAAACACACATTCAATATAATTCTGAGCCATTGAATCAAATGTCAATTATCTTGGCATTGAGGGTTGGACTTGAAATCAACCGCAAAACAGAAGGACGCGTAGCAAGGTCGCTCCCGGCGGCGCGGCAAATTACCAAATATTCCGCCAGTAGATGGCCAAGGCGTGGAGAGGGGAATATTATTTCGAGGAAAGGAAAGTGAAAAAATATTTCAGTAAGAGTTGATAAGTTTAAGCAAGAGGCACAAGTTTCTGTATCATCTTAAAAAGTTCAATATTGGAAATTGAAATTAGACGTTCGAGAAGGGGATGTCCCATGAGATCCGAAGAAAAACATTTAGAGGTATAAGTGGCGTTAGCTACCAGTTGTTATTTTTCGAAGCAAATATAATAACAACAAGCTTTCATAAAGTTGAGACGTCTCTAGGCGACGGTGATCACTTACCATCACACAAGGTTCAAACAAAGAAAGTCCTTTTGATTTCGAACTAGAGACGTTTTCTAGTTATTATAATTGGTAACTTTTATGTGTGGATAACTACCTATTTGTTTAATATTAAAGGATTCCAATTTCAAATAAAGTAACGTTTTAATCTACGCTAAAAGACGACAATATATTATTTCCAAGTCAATATACAGTGTTATATTTATTCCCAAAAGTATCTGAGACATGTGTTATCCTTTCAAAGTAGCACAATAAGTAGCTTGTCATCCAGCTATCAATAAGGACCTAAATTCTTTGAGAAGAGGATCAATTTCACCGCATCAAACGGGTTTTTTGATACCGTGTAATCGACGACACATTTTGTGGCGTCTCAATTTGTGTCAAGATACTGTATAAAGTAGGCATTCACAAAGTTTTCTTACCACACGATGCCTGTTCTGTCAAAAGAAATTAAAAGGAATAGGGTCCAACATTTTTAGTTTTAAAAATGGAAATTTTAACTTAAGTATTTTTTATTTTTTTCACTCGCGGTTCTCTAAAATGCGAATGATTTTTGTTTTTTCGGGAAAGTTGTTCATTATCTAACGCATCCGGCGTCGTTCCTCAAGCCCATACAAAAGTTTTGCGCCACATCTTATATCTACGAATTTATTCGCAGGAGCGTGGCGTGTGATGTGCAGCCAGCGATGATGACCAGCCCGTGGCCGCTTCTGCTGCTGGCATTGTCAGCCGCGCTCGCAGCGCCCTCTGCGCCCTATCAGGACTATCCAGTAAGATGTTGCCCAAAATTATTATGATCTCTTTACTATTTACACTAATACGTGCATGTTCGTGCGTGATCTTAGCCGCAGGCGACATAGAAGTGACTACGGGCGCGGACGAACCGCGGGCGTGGATTACGACTGGATGATCGAAGTTTGAATAATATATAAACCCTAATAAAGATTGATTCACTATTGATTATCAGCAAAAGCATGACGTCATAATTATCGTCAGTGTCTCTCGTAATACTTTGCACCAATCAATAGTGAACTTTATATGTGTTTGCATACAGTTCAAAATATGAAGGTTGTATCCGTGACACGTCCGCGCCACGTTTTATAATGTGGCTTGCTCCTTAGGTATCAATGTCACGTACAACTACATACAACTTTACACAAAACTGGAAAGGGAGAGCTTAGTTTCAGTTTCATCTTTTACTATTACGATTATAATGTTTTACGAGGTCGTAACATCACCATTTTCCGAGTTGAACTATCAATTCACTTTTTTGTGTTATTCGGTAGTTTGGTACAAATTGCTTAATAACTATAATTATTTTAATTTTACGGTGTACAAGTTTGGTAACATAAAATAATTACCATCCCAATTGTCCTTTTACGGGTGGATAGGGGTATAGCTATTGTGCTTACTTTGAATAATTGAATTGCTGACATTGCCGTAGGTCATTTTATTTCAGGCACTAATGTTTAGGTACTGAAATTATGATAACTATTGATAGATTGTTGTTGTTGTTGGAGTCCTATGGTACCCCGGAGGTACTGAGGGCCTTCACAAGATCTGTCCCCGCCGCTATTTGTCTTGTGCCAACTATTTCGCTCAGGTTCATTGAGAGATTATGATACTATTACCAAGTCATTTAGCAATACGTAGTTACGTCTATTTGTAGAGCACTTTTAAAAATGGATTATTTAACATTAAACATTTTTTTTAAATTTGTTTTTTTTTTCGTGTTACATAAAGTAGCGTGTGTATCACGTGCGCTAAGGGTTACATTATAGCATCTCGTGTATCACAATCACACTGGCTCATAGACTTAAAATTCTGTGAGGCAATGTTGCCCTTGGAGCACTTATTGTTATACAGTGTACAAAGAATTAAATTCTTGACTAATGGGGTTTATTAACAATGTTTATTTTTCACCCCCAACTCTTCCCGTGGGTGTCGTACGAAGCGACTAAGGGTTTTAGTGGATATATTCTACGCTTAGTAGACGGCGATATGCTCGCCACCCATCACGTTTGTCCATCAAATCTTACGGCGAAAAGTGGGAACTGGAACTATACCTATGACGAAGGTGGTTCCTTTGTCTAGCCTCTGGGGGATTATGGGCGTGATAGTTATGTATGTTTATTTTTCTTTTAAAGGAAGTGTTAGTGCCCCAAAAGCGAGCAGCCCTTGTCTTAGACCGCTTGCTGATAGCTCTTCAGAAGGCATTGAACGATGAAACAGCGGAGCCGAAGTACGAGAAATCGGACCGCGATGGACCCCGTACAGCCCCACTTCGGATCGCACACATCGACGAAAACGACATGGTTTGTTCATATTTTGAATTATTATACACGTTTTACACTTGTATTTCTATACGAGTACTTTAGAAACTTCAGCTTGAATGCGCAGAAGAAATTAGGATGCACTGAAATAAAAAAAGTGAAACCAAATACTGAAAGAACGAATTTAATCTATGGAGTTGTCTATTTTGCCCACAAAATAGTTCGCTCACCGCACTATGGAAAGAAGAAACTGTGAAATAAGTAATACGAGTATATTTATTTATTAATTAAGGAGAGCAGACGAGCAAACGGGCCACCTGATGGTAAGTGATCACCGTCGCCCATAAACATCTCACCTCACTGTATTAATATTAGAGGGTTTTTAGTGCGCTGCTAACCTTGAGGACTAAGATGGATTGCCTTATGTGCCGGAAATTACGCTGGCTCTCTTACCCTTCAAACCGAAACACATAAATGTAAGCATATATATAGAAACTAGAGAGAAAGAGGGCTCAGAACAACGACATCAAAGGTATTTCACTTATTATAAACGATGAGGTAGTCAGAAGCGGACTTGCATCCTTGGCCGCCCTAGGCCTTATAGTACCAGCCGCCCCCTTCTCAGTTCCATTACTGAATAAATTAAATGCATTTACACTTGAATTCGCATATTTTTTTCTCAGTGTAATATACTATATACACAATATACTTTGCCATTAGTGACATTTCTTGTTCACGTCAGTGTAGCTCTTCCCTAATATCTACCGCCCTAAGCCCGGGCCTAGCCGGTCTTAAGGAAACTTCGCTTCTAGAGGTAGTAGAACCAGTAGATCAACATACTTATAGCAACTGAAGCATGAGATGCTCAGATGGTGTCTGATCGGTCTGCAGATCGCACTCGGTGAGGGTGAGGTGGAGGCCTGGGCGCCCCCTCGGCGCGACTTCGATCTCCCTGTACCAGCAGCGCTGCGCCTCGCCTCCTTTCAAGACGATACGGTTCTCAACCTCTTATTATAAATTCCTCAAATATTAATGTGAAGTTTCAAAATGTCGTGTCGTGTAATGGTATGCAGGCGACAACCTAAAAGTGGTTTGTTAGAATGTCTCTTCCAAAGAATGAATGTGATTTAGGTTATTTTTTCGTTTCACTGCTGGGAAAAGACCTCCCGTCTCACTGTTAGAAATTATTATGAAAAAAAATATGATTAAATGATTTCATTAAACATTCTGGAAGTTTTGAGTTAGGTAAAATCAATGGGGAGTGGAAACATAATTGGATCCAAAAGTTTTTGTCTGTGAGAATAATAGTCCCACTTTATTTATCTCGTACCTATTACTTATGGATACAAACCAAATAAAACTTACGTACCTACAAGCTATAGGTCTCTCTCTTAGCCAAATTGACGCAAGTGCCTCTTATAATCAACATCCATAAAAGTACCATTCAAGTATGTCAATAAAATATAGAATACCTTTTTGGACGAATCCGGAAATTGAATTCGGATGAAGTTTTAGGGGCCAATCCGAAATTGATAAGATCCAAATTATACATTTCATTCATTCTTATCATAATGCAAAACTAATAAATAACTACTGCAAGATATCCTTATATTCTATCCTAGCCTTCGGTCCTTCTAGTCGAAAGCTCTTGTGCGACACAAAATTGAACCCAATAATAAAATACATCACGAATCACATGATCAAAAGCAAGCCATCTTGGGGCGATAGTAGTGAACGGAAAATAACTTTATATGTAAACATCACGAATGTAAATATTGACGACTATATAAAATTACCTAAACCTTGCCGTGTGTGGGTGACAGCGATTATCGTCATAGTTTTCAGAAAACCGTTTAAATTTTTGTTTCTCCCGTGGGTGAGCTTATTAATAGATTCATACACGTTAAGCGTGACTTAGGTAGATAACCTCGTATATTTTCACGGTTTTATTGCTGGTTATATTTATAAATAAGGATAAATTATTTATTAAACATTTGCTCTGCGTATTCGTGCTACACATGTAGTGCGCTACGGTGCTACGATACTGCTACGCGCGCTCTACGCTGTAGTGGTTCGTAGTGAATGTGTTAGAATGCTGTTGTTGAAATGCAAGAAAAAGAAGATAAGAGCGGTTACGCTGTTATCAATAGAAAATATTTTGCATCTCCACAAGTATTCATTTATAAATTGCCTAATAAGGCCGACTAGACTGGCGCGAATATGTCGCTGTTGTACCGCAGCGAAAAAAATTTTGAAAATCCCGTTGGTATCAGTCCCTTTGATTAAAAGTACGTCTGTACCAGGTTTGGATATGGTTATAAGTGGATTCCCAGGGTCATCGAATTTCGCTTAGAGGAAATTCTTTAAGAATATAGCGCTTTAGTCTAAACTCTGGCAGGGTTTGGACTAACAAAAGTGGTAACCTACCACACGACTTGCGTTTATGAGCCATCTCCCCACCTTCCAGGATCCTGCTTTAAGATGCTGTTTTGTTTCCCAGAGCTCACTGCAGCGGCGCGGGCAGGGCGGCGGGCGCGGCCGCGTGCTTCGCTGCTACTTCAACGCGGTCACATGCTTCTAACACTTGTCACTTTCACTCCACTTCACTTCACTCCTCTTCACTTCAGCTGTGACAGTTCACGGATAATCACACCAAGGCCGCGGGAACGGGACGGCAGGCGTATTACAGGGTGACAAGTATACGTGGACTAGTTATTGGCTGTTTATAACTGCAGTGGCTCTATTCTGTATCTTGTCACTATAGTGATAAATAAGGGTGACCCGCTCCATTATTTTTTGTACGCTTTTTTCGTTCCATTTTCAAATTTTGATGATAGTGGTAGGAAAGTTTGATATACGAGTTCTACTCCTGTAGATAATATAAAAGTTATTTGGACGCGAGTCGTACTTTATCTTACGTGTGTAGTTTCTATAAAGTTTACATTTCTTGAGCAATGTTTGTGTTTTACCGTTAGTTGCACGAAATGTCTTCATTAAAATAATACTATCTCTTTCTATGCCATAGCTCTAGATAGAGATGACACGAAACTCGAGGAAGACTTAACATTAAGGCGTCTCTTGCAACTCTCGGCATCTATGTCGTTTGTCAACTTCTTACTTAACGGACGTAGCCCTTCCCCCACTCCTTGTCCCCAAAATGAAACCCTTCCAAAAAGTGTTGTTAATAAAAATCCTTAATAGGCCGACAAGAACGGGGGCTGTTTCATCTCGTTATGTCATGAAGCTGTTCTTCCCAAAGGTGATTTTTTTAAACCAATTCATAGAGTGCCTCATAAAAGCTATCATAATTTCAATTTTACTTTCATAATCCTGTTAGGTGTGTAATTTAAATATTTATAAGCATAAATAGTCATTAATTTTTCAACTAGTGCTTTACTACATTATGCACGCCGAAGCACTTTCGATGTTTGTATAAATTTTTGAAATTGAGTTTATGTCGGTTTTCTATATATTTTATTAGCAAATGTAAAAAAATATGTAATCTGTCATTGTTTTTAAAATCCTCACCTTACGGCCAAATTAATGTTACGTTAATTTTTAAGTCACAAACCTATACCTGCACTACGTAAAAATATAAAAAATGTATACAAATTCATAATTTACTGTTGAATAAAGATTTTAGTGAAGTTTTAATTCTGTAATAATATATTACCTACTCGTACCTTAGGGCGTTTTCAGAGTGCGTATTACGTCACGCACGCGGGTTAGCTCCGCATGCGTGCTCCACGCATTACGTTGTTTCATACAACATTTCAGTATTTTGCGTGAAAAATTGTAAATTGACATTGACATTAACATGCGGGGCAAACCCTTCGCCTTAGAGGTTTTTTTTTAATTAAAGGCAACCTGTATTGACCTCAATCTTACCTGATGGTATGTGATGATAAAGGTGCATACAGGCTGGTTCTTTTAAACACCATCGGAACTGATCAATGCAGCAGCGAAGATTTTTTTGTCGATAAACTTTATATGTATAGATTTTTTTCATAACATCAGATTTTCCACTCTCTAACCATGCTGTGTTTGTCTTTTCTGTAATATTTCTGGGTTTATTCTGGCTACTCTAATAAATAAATAAAAATAAGCTACCCAGCCGGACCCTGTAGGAGTCCATCATTAAGGTTACACGCATCAAGAATCTAACCTATCCCATAACGGAAAGTTTCACCGATGGATGAGTAACAGAATCGACACTACATTTTCCCGAAAGTCGTAATATAACACCGCAATAGTTCACCATCATGCTTGGTTACTTACTTAAGTGGCGTATCAATTGCTGTAAATTTTTCTAACATTATGTTACGTTCCATAGTGTTCAATGTGAGTTACATTATTACACGTAAATATCTTGTAGTAACCATTACTAAGTGGCGATATTTTAGCACATACTCGTACATGACGTAGGAATCTTTATAATTCGATGGCAATTACAATATTAAATGTAATATTTTTTTATATATTTAATATTCCATTTTTTTATATCTAATCAATCATCATCATCATCTAAGTAAATTAAACAATAAAAGCAAATTAACTTTACTAATTTCCGAAGGATTTAGCAGAGCTGATTTCGAATAACCGATCGTGATTGGTCGATATGCTCGCGATACTACAGCGCTTACTATGCTGCCCGGGTTTGTTATAGCGGCAGATAAATATCCTTTACAACCCATATACTTCAAAATTGGTAAGTACACAGGAGCAGACTTATCATTATAAGAACTGATGCGTGGCCAAAATGATGCGTGGCACATATAGGGAGGACTTCGCATATAAGAAAAGGATGCGCCAGTAGCTTTGGATGCCTAAAGACGGCCAGTTGTTCGAAATGAACGACCTATCGTTCGTTCGTTTTTTTTTTTTTTTTTTTTTTTTTTATAATTACAGTAATATATAAATGTATACCGCCAAACTGCTTAGCAGTTTATCGGCGGACTTATTGCTCCCTTTTATAAATATAGTATATTATAGTAAACTTAGTGAGTACGCGTCAGCGTCAACACACATTATAAATCACTAACCTAATATATAATTCCCTACCCACTATTAACTAACACTAAAATAAAATAAAAACCGGTCTGGTGCACTGCATTAATACATACGAGTATGTATAGGTATAATACTCTGCATCCCACCCATTGATGCATGAATAACACTGGTGGTGTCCGTTATGCCGTTTTCCATTCGTTCGTTCGGTACCTATACCGAGATGACTGTAAGTCGTTAGGATCTGTAGCGAAGAGGAACTGGGAACAAGAAAAGGGAAGATCTTCCCACCAGGCTAGGTGGCCTAGGGACCAATGCCGGTCCGCCAGTTGATGTTTGGAACTTGTATATATGCGAAGTCCTTGAAACACTCCAATAGCGCGTTGTACAGCAACATTTGTTGAATTAACATTTCGTAGGTAATAAAAAGTAGGTTTATATAGGTGACAAAATAATAGGGAGAATGTTAGTATAGTACATTTTGAACTTATCGAGATTATTTGTATGGCAGTATAGCGAAGTATCGGAAATATTGGGTCTCCGTAGTATATAGGTAAGATAAATATCATTAAAAAATGGCGGATATCGACGGACAAGACTTTTTGCTATTCTCGCATTATCACCTTCGATATTTATCGAGCCCTAGCGATCGACATGCAACGAGTGGTCCTTAGCAGTCGATATTTTAGGTGATATTCATAGTCGACATGTGAGACGCGATATTTGTCGAGTTTCGATATTATATATCCCGTTATTGAGAATTGACCCCTGTAACTAACCTAGGACCTACTTGTGAAATCTGGCACGTGTATATGGAATGTTGATATTTCAAAGTGTATAAAATGATTACAAAATATTTTACCTTGCTGAGGGAAGGTTACACACTTTTATTAAACCAATCAATCAATCAATCAATGTTTAATAAAAACATAATAATAGAAACATTCCATACATCGATCTGAAATGGCAATTGTATTTATATACGATTTCAGTAAAGGATGCCATCATTTCAATTCTACTCTGACATCGACACCTAGCGGCTTGCGCCAGTATTGGATGGTTCAGTGAATGGTTTAACGCCTAGTGAACAGAATAAAGCTGTTTCATAAACGTAGGTTCGTCTGAAAGTTCTCGAAACGACTAGATGGTGCTAATGTCAATTGTCAATATCTAGTAAAGAGTCTTTTTAAAATTTATTCATGAACTATTTTAGTGTTGCTTACAGTTGATTTTTTTTCCTTTATAAAAATGGGGTGCTCATTTGATAGAGTATCTTGCGTGAACGACAGTAGGAAAAGAAAGTTTGTTTGAAGAATCTAGTTTACCTTTAGGATAGGCAAATTCGCTTCGTTACCCTACCCTACCCTGTAATAGCAGAAGAAATGAAACGAGAGTCTTTATAAAAACTTATTTGCATTAAACCAGGGTTCCGATAGTCATTGGTCAGTTTCTCTCTAAGACCGTTTTGCGCCAACTGTTAACGGGTTTGTAAGAATAGCATAGACAATTCGCAACTTAATCCATCCAGGGTCAGTCAGAAACTAACATCTGTTCTTACAACTAGTCAGTTTCTCCTTACAGTTTATACCTTAATTTTTTTCCACTATAGTTGAATAACTACAGTTCATTTGCCTTATTCATATAGGTATGTGCAAAAGTAACTTTTCGGACACGGTCTTCTTAATAGCTGTGACTAAAAGTTCCATGATTACGGCTTTCACGAGTTGTTACTTTTATTAATTAGGAATAATAGGGCTAATTTGAAGATGTATAAAAGTCCAGGAGTTCGGACGATGTCCACAAAGTGTTAAGATGGTTGTACACGGTATAGAGGTTGCAAATAGTCTGAGATGGGGTGAAAAAATCGCTTCGGTCGCCATCGAAACCATAGTTTCGTATATCATTTTTAAATGCCATAGAGACAACAATTGTTTCTTATTACACTTATTATACTCGTAATTAAATTAATTATCGTTTTCAAATCAACATGCTTCAATATTGTAGAGAACGATGCGACCTCTACGCCGCCGTACCAGCGTAGCTGCGTAGCTCAGTGCAACGTAGCTATACCAGCGTAGCATAATTTCTTCGCTTCGTATCTACCGTGCATCGTTTTCCTCAAATAAAATACCTACGTAGTACTTATGTAGTGGTAGATCCCAATGTGAAGGATCGCCTGGGGTGGTACCACCCTCTTATCTATTTCTGCCGTGAAGCAGAAATGCTTGCATTTCTGTGTTTCGGTTTGAAGGGTAAGAGAGCCAGCGTAAGTTCCGGCACATGAGAAAATCGATCTTAGTCCTCAAGGTTAGCAACGCGTCAAAAACCCTCTAATAATAATACAATGAGGTGAGAAGTTTATGGGCGACGGTGACCACTTACCATCGGGTGGCCCGTTTGCTCGTTTGCTCACCATATTTAATAATAAAATATAAAAAACCTACCTACGTATATCATTCTGGTATTGTATATTCTTGTATATTTGTGTAATATAGCCAAATCACACACAAACGATTCAAACGAATTGACTTTCAATGTATCTATAGAAGATGTAAGTTTTACAATGATAATATAGGTAATAGTCTGGTCGCCTGTAGTGTAAAAGTACCTTTATTCTTTAACCGCTGATATGTCTGTCCTAACGACTGGCGAAACTACTAACAAGATTACCGTATACGTATACTTAGTAGTAGCCTAATAACTATTCGGAGTTAATCGCTCTTTTTATTTCAAACGGTTCATATTATTCGTGTACATTATGTGGGTGGGTGATCTCTCCCTTTGCTTGACGTAAAGGCTGAGTTTCGCACTATATTGTGACACGATTCCTGAAAACTCTATTTTCGACGAAAATGGGTGTACTCTGTTTACTTATTTTTGCAAAGTCGTTTACTTACCGTGACGTGCGAAGGGTAGTTTTATGTGGTCAAGTATTTATGTAGTTATCAAATCAGATAAGTGTAAGACTAGGCATTTTTTATGATAAACATCTTCGTACTAAATCTTCAGCCCACACAAAACAGTGTGTGTTAACCTGATGGAATACATTGGGCCGCCACATGTGATGGGTATTCGGAGGCCGAGGTGTTCATGTACGCGGACGACGTCGCCGCCGTCGTGACCGCCCCCTCGCTCGACGCGCTCGAGTCCAAGTTGAACTCCGTCGCTAGACAACTGCACACGTGGTTTCACTGGAACGGACTTATGCTGAATCTACCAAAGACCCAATTTATTCAGATCGACTTATCGGGTCGCAGGCGCCCGTCGTTGCTGGTGAATATCGAGGGAGTGTCGATCGAGCAGGTGTCGGTAGTTTCCTTTCTCGGTTACCGAATAGACCATAGCGTGGGAATATTCCACGTGGGAATACCACATTGAAAAGATCTGTGGGAAACTAGGAGGAGCGTGTTTCGCCCTTAGTAGACTGAGCTCGGTCCTACCCATGGAAGCAGTGCGCGACTGCTGTTTCTCCACCGTGCAGTATGGTGTCGGACTATGGGGATGCGCTGCCGAGTGGCAGCGAGTGTTCAGACTGCAAAAACGCGCCATACGAGTGATCGCACGTATGGATCACGACGAGCCGGCTAGGGAGCTGTTTGTATCCTCGGGCATAATGACACTGCCATGCCTGGTCATCTTCCAGGTCGCTATCTATGCTAGGGAGAACCTAGACCACTACTCGCGACTCGGCGACCGCCACTCATACGGCACCCGCCACGCCAACAGACTCAAACCGCTCTCGTACTCCCTCGCGAAGAGCTCCAAAACTGTCCTATGGTACCTGCAGTGTACGATAGACTGCCCAGCGATGTCACTGACGCCCCGAGCTCATTTGTTTTTAAATAGAAATTACGTGATTGGCTTGTCAAGCAATCGTTTTACTCATATGACGAATTTCTAAAATTAAAATTAAATTAATCATTGCAATAGGTACCTATCTTTACAATAGGTACCTGCTATTATATTATATTCTATATTTTATTTTATTTCATTATTGACAAGGAAGTGATTGAGTCATTTATTGAATTTTTTTAATTGGACTTTATAATCATTTTTATTATTTTTATACATCAATGAGTATGTTGTATTAAAAAACGACCTGTAATGACCTGTAACTTGTTGTTATCAATAAAAGATTCGTCACATCTACTTGAAATAGTCTAGCACGTGGCGAGACATAAGAAGATTATCAAAAAGGTAAAGTAAACTAAAGTAAAATACACTTTATTGCACAAATATAAAATAACAAACATGAGATAGAAAAGGAAATAGTGAAATACAATTTAGGCGGCCTTATCGCTAAGAGCGATCTCTTCCAGACAACCTTCGGGCAGAGGAAATGATATCGAGAAAGAGGTAGTAGGTGTGCAAGGTTTATGGAAAACGTTATATGTATAAGAGAATTTGTGGAAAAAAAAGTGGATGAAGCGCGGGTAGTAGGTTAAGCGGATCGCCTAGGCTGGGATTTGGGCGCCAGGTACTGATGATGCGGCGGCAAATTGAATGCACAAAATATATAGGTAACGGAAAAGAAACGCCTTACTTGTGTTCTGGCGCGAGTCACTCACACAGGTTTTCATCATCAGCCTATTAATGTCCCTACTGGTGGCGCGCAGACCTCCTATGCATGAGGGGGGTGCGGACCGTGATCCACCGAGAGCGGACCCACTGCTGATTGATGGATTTCACACACCTTCGGAAACTTTTCATTTCCTCAGATATGCAGGTTTCCTCACGATGTTTTCCTTCACCGTTAGAGCAGTGGATAAATATACGTCTAGGTCTCTAGAACTACTCGAACTCACCCAATGAACATATGCTCGGCGGCATTACTACGTGAGTATACCGTATAATTATTGCAGCTCCCATTCCAAATAACTCACATTGAATTCTAAATGCCAAAGTGTTGTTTTGTATTTCTGAAACTTTGTCAGTTCCACAGTATTCGTGTAGTCTGTGGTGTAATTAGGTCTCCAGCGGCAGTGTTTCAGAGCTAGTTGTCCCGTGTTAAGCCGGGAACAGGGCCTAATTGGCCCTGTTTAAGTTAGTTTATTAACACTAGCACTGAACTTACGATAGAGAGAGACTTTTCAGATTTATCAAATTTATGCATGGTAGCTGATAATTAGCGTGTTTTTAAAACGAAACCTCAAGCGGCGATGTTAGCCCAGTTTGGGAAAAATCTTCCCAACATCGATGGCAGTTTTATTTTTTGCTGATAAATACTTTTTTTTTTGTGATTTGACCTATAATAATACCTCAAAGAATTTGTGTCAAGGTTATCTTTTACGACGATACGCAATCATTTTTCCTGGCAAAGAAAAGAAAGTAAACCAATGATTGATTACACAATAAGGGAAAACGCATCTATAAGGTAAAAATAACTATTTATGGTGAAAAATCGAAATTCGCAGAGGAATAGGTAGGGTACCTTTCCGTTTAAGTAATAGAAAATGTTGTCTGAATGTCATTTTTTTCATAGTGTCTTATACATAGGCACTTCCCTACAAGGGAAGGTTACGTTTACCCGGACACCTTTATTGTTAAGGTACCTATGTATCCAATAATACCTCGGCAATCACAAGGGCACTCGGTTTCAATTACCCTTTGTGTTACGCTTGCACCGCGATTCAATCGTCGGCGCACTGATTAAGTGAAGTGAACGATATGCCTTCGCGACGCGACGATGCTTGGCAACGCGGCCGCAGTGTATATGCACTCGTGGGCAATCCCAGGACTATTTCAAGGAAATAATTATTTAATTAAATATAAATGCGTGTCACATTTACAGCCCTCGTATACTGACACTATACTGAACTCGTGGCTTTAACTAAAAAGGCAATCGGTCTTCAACTTTTGTATTTTCCTTTGGTATTGTCAGAAACCTTTTATTTAAGAAATAAATATACAAAGCCTATCTGCTGTGATCTTGAAATTAGATACGTTTAACCAAAGATTTGTGTTTATTTTGGTTTAAGAACTTTTCAAATTAGTTGCTTTGTTATTTCAGTGATATTAGTACACAAAAAATAAAAACAAAGAAACTGAACTAAACACGATGTCTATGTTTCATATGATTGGATTTATTTTATTTGTTTGATACCATTAGTTACTTGTACATTAATGAATATATAAATTATATGAATCTTTATAATCTACCATTGTATCTAAGCAATAGTAATATGCATTATTACTAAAACCATAGTTGTAGAATGTACTAAAACCTACTATGTGGCATAGGCGGGCGAAGTGAATTGGGATTCCGTTTAAATTTCTAAGCCTCACTTGACTCACGTTGTCTTACAGTAAATTGCCTAAACTATGTAACTCAAGATCTGCCGTATACTGTTATTAGTACAATACAGAAGGTTGAGAAGGGTAAAGTAATAAATAATTTGTCATTTTAGCTCTATAAGCAAATCATTTGGATGAATAAAAAAATTCATTTCCTCTAAGCGTGTTCCTTCTTTCATGGTTAATTATGTATCTACCTATTAAGTCCCACGAATTCATCACATTAATAGAATATTACTTTTTTATTGTGAAAGGTGAATAGACGAGCAAACGGACCACCCTATAGTAAGTGGTTACCGTGGTCCTTAGACATTGAGGATTTAGATGCAGTGCCTTGTGCTGGTAATTATGGTGGCTCTTAACCTTCAAACCGAAACACAACAAAGCGAGCTTTGCTGCTTTTCGGCAGAAATAGGTAAACGGGTGGGTACCGCCCCAGGCTGACTTTGTGAGACATACCTTCAATTACTTCGTAGTTATAAATACGTACTACATGTACGGTAAGAAACGTAGAAAATTTTAAAAAATCTGAGTTTACTATTTACAGTTTACCAGCATCGTGGCCACCTCAACCATCGGGTATCAACCAGATATAGCTTGCTCGTTAGCTTATGTAAGTGCAAAGGCATGAAGTATGCCGCCTGACGCCGCCTGTTGCTTCGTTTGTACCTTTATACACCTGTGCAGAAATGTATTGACATTTTTATAACGAGTACTGAAAGAAGTGACAGGACAGGACTTACTCAAATAGACAAGGACAACTTTGCGAATCATAGTTATCTGCAACTGCAACGATGTGTTATTTATTCTTCATAATATTTACAGGAATGAATAATCTCGTCCGAAGAATGGAATTTCACATTGATAATTAGATATATTTTTTAAGTAATTTATTTTTTTATACTCAGCAATTGTTGTATTATGCCTTTAGCACACTGCAGCTATAGCGAAACTGACACGAAAATATAGAAACTTTTTGGATTTCGATTTATTTCGTGCTAACATTTCTAATTTTTCGTACCGCTTCCGTTTTGCCTTCGCAGCATGTTCTCAGGACGTTAATCATTTCGGGCACTTCGTTCAAACTTTCATTTCAATTAAAGCATACGCTGCGAACGTCCTCTACGCAGTAGCTCGAAGACCAGCGTAGCACTCTACAACTCGTAGTCGTATAAATTGATTGGTCACACATAGAGAAGAGCTTTCCAAAACGTTTTTAGAGTGTTTTAACTAATCCGTAGAGCGGTTTTGAAATGGCAGATCCGTTACATTATAACGGAATCTTAACAATATAACCATCTATTAAACAATAGATACATTTTACACCAACACATTTCGTTCGAAATCTACGAAATGAATCGAATTTAAAAATTAAAATGCGACTGAGTCCAATGTGCAAGGAATTTCTATATACTCGTAGTACCAATCCAATACGTGTGTTTTGACAGTTGTGCCCAGTAACATTTAATATCATTGGTTGCGCCGACAAAAAAGTGTAACAAAGCTGAGGTATTATTTTCATATCATGTCCTGACGTTAATAATTAAAAAGTAATTAATACCTTCTCCTACCTTCATAATTAGGTCATGTCTATATATTCTGATTTAAATAATAGATAATAATGTGAGATAAATCTGATTTACCTACACAAAAAGGAATGGTTAGCTGGTAGAAAATGCCGCATGGCATTAAGCTCGCCTCATGTATTATTTTTGTGCAAAGTGTTAAATAATAATAATAAAAAGACTAAAAACTATTGCAAATTAGTATGTACCTAATTCGACTCTACCATACGTCTGTATTTACCCGTGATTAATTCTAATAGCCGTAGGGACTGTCCCATTTGGAAATATCACATGTGTTCATATGTAATTAACTGTTGAAAACATTTCGTGATAATTGCCAAATACCTTAGGGACATCAATTTGTATTAAGTATTTTAAAGCGAATTGGATATGGGTTAAATTATAGGTGTTATTACGACATTCATTCCATAATTACCTACAATTCCCCAAATGCAGGACCTTGATTGTTTAATTGGACTTTATCTGTGTTCAAACACGAGGTTTCGATAAACAAGTGACCTCTTTGGAAAACGAAGAACGGAAAATTGGTGATTTCGCAAGAAAATGAATGCCCTTTTATTTATTTTTTCAAGCAATTCCATTGCTTTCACAGCCTGTTATTGAGAAAGTAAAGATACCGTTAATTTTTTTAGGAATAGAGGTCAAATTGTACGTGCCTTTTACTCGAATTCTTAAAACTCCGAAAATATAGAACAATTAATAATTAAAAGTGTACCAAATAAATCGATCGATGTTGTGAAATTTTACTTGGTGGCCACTTAGGTATAGGTAATTATTACACATTTCTTTTTTCATTTGCCGAGTCAATTTATAAATCGCCTTCAATTATCTTATCTCTGCCAGTTGCATCGAATGGGAACCTGACAGTAGGTACATAAAAACGTAGGTTAGGTAAATATACTTCAGATTTATGATGTTTTTATCGGCCATTACTCACGATGGCCGTTCACTATGGCCATTTCGTATAGCACGGCCACTAAAACATGTTTAAGTCTACTTAGATCTTGCGAGATGTGCCATAATTATCCTATGTTGGAAAAGTAAATAAATTCTAACTGATCATGAAACTAGTTTGGTAAAGTCACTGTTTTCTAATTCGGCAAATGACCGGTATGTTTGAAATATTAACTTTTCAAACTACGTCATGTAAATATCAGTAGTACAGCTACCACCGCTAAACGTTATGAGCAATGATGACATTGAACAATTTTAGATATTTTTGGCAGTAGGGGAGAAAGTATAGAAGCAAAGCATTGCTCACACCTAAGCGACCAAAGCGTTTGCGGGAGCGTCAGTCGCGCCGCAGACGCTGCTCATTTATGAGCAGCGTAGGTGTGTACCTACGCATCAGCGACGCGGGAAGGCAACGTCAGCAAAGAGGAATGGATACGACCACATGTTCTACGAAACAGATGGGGCACTAAAGAGAACATAACGTAACATTGCGTGGAGTATTTGATATCCTAACTTTTTTTAAATTAATGTAGGTATTCTTCTTGGATTCGCCGACATTTTCATAGGACCTGACATGAATTGACGTTTGAGTGTACCTCGATGCGCTCACTAAGGTGTGTATGACTAGTTTCACGTTGCAGACGTCCTCGCTTCGCCACCGCTTCACAGTCGCTTGGTCGCTTAGGTGTGAGCAGTCCATCGCGATTGGTTCATTTGACAATTGTAATGTGAGTCTATATATGCAAAGATTTTGCTGTAATTTGTTAGAACTATTTGTTTTGTTCTAAAAAATCTCTATTTGAGCAACAAATACTAGTACTTGATATTGATCTGTATTGAGTTGTTGAGAGTTGTCAGCAAAATCATTAAAAGTTTTTTTTTCACTGAATGCTTACTCGTACAAATCCTTATAAGACCTTATAGTACGAATCCCTATAGATATGGCGAGATCCGACACGGCCTTGGCCAATTTTCTAGAACATCCAGTGATAACTTCAAGTCATAAGGCGATTAGGTACCTATACTATTTGAATAAATAATATGATTAATAAACAACTATGTGGGTTGTAAGTGGCACAAGCTCTCCAATGCCCCGCAGGAAGGCAACAGAGTCATATGAGAATCGTTTTTACAAGTCGTAAATATCGAAGTGGCGTGTAATGGAGTCAATCAGAGGCTCACGGAGCTGAAAGAAATGTCTGGAGTTGCTGAGCTACTGATGTTTTTTTACGAAAAATATAAAGGGATTCTTCCTACCTAAGTACTGAGGTAGGTATACGAATAGAAATCAAAAGTCAGTGTGTATATTTGTTACAGATAGTACGAGTAAGTATATTGATAGAAGTAAGAAACGAAAAGTCTAACACTCCTAGAATTTTATAGGACGAATTCTGAGGTCTAGTTTCATACATAAGTTTCCCTTTGGTGTTAGGGATGGTGACAAACATTTCCATATTAATCGCATAACAGTAAAATAATTGTAGTATTTTCCGAATCATAAGGATTCAAAGTTGCCAATTCATCAACACTTTAATTGAGACATAATCAAACAAAACAGGGTACATTTTTACCCTATGTAAGTGTATGATTCCCACGGGAAAACAAAAATACGCGAGTAGTCGTCCGGGGTAAAAGTTAGTGTTGTTCTAAGTATATTTGTATTTATGTGTTTTGTCGAGGGAAAACACGAGACACGCATCAAACCGCGTGACTTGTGATCAGATACCACAAAGGCCAAAACAGACAGCACTCTTTTCCATTTGGTTTCTTTGCTTAGTTCACTAAGCTCTATATAGGGTGTAACAAAACCCCCTTATAGAGCCGAAAGAGGGGTGTTCAGTATCCATAATAACTGAACAACTTTCACTATGGAGCCAACTCTGAAATCGTGAAAAAAATTAGCTGTTTCACACAATTCGGTCGTGTAGGTATTGAACTTTTGTATGGAGCAGCTGATTTTTTTTCGCGATTTTGCCCCATACCGAAAGTTGTTCAGTTATGGTTTATGAACACCCCCTTTCATCTCTATAGGGGGTTTTTGTTACATCCTGTCGATGGCGTAGTGGTTATCGGTTCGAAACCATTTAATAGCATCAGTATCATGTGGAATTCTACGTAAATCGTGTTTTATATCGCACAATAAATACTAATTTAAAAAATCCGTATTTTGACACTCCCACTCACTCCACTTAACCTGTCATTGCTTAATTTTTCCCGACTGACAAAATTTTCATCTAGCATAAGTGAAATTCCATGTACGTAGGATTACATACTTATACTTACTTACTTATTATTGACAAAAACATTTCCTGCTACTCGTAGCAAGGTGACTCAAAGTGGAAAGTCTACTTAACTTCAATGTAAGGAAAACATGACTATGATTTCCCGCCGACAACTATTGCCTACACGAAAAAAACTTGCACTTCTTGCCCTTTCATAAAACTCATGTATTAGTTTATCTACCTAAATCTGAGTGGGCAATAGATGCAACTTGTAGTAGGCAACGATTGTGCAATCACTGCACTCGACAATTTTTTATAGATATGATAAAATAAAAAATACCTTAACAAAATATTGTACAATATACTGTGGTTGGTCCTTTAATATGGTTTACCTTATACATAGATGTGTAGAATGCGCACTATGCGCTTTAAATATATATTTTTTTATAAATAACTGTAAAAAATCTATAAACATATTATGAAATATTACACCCTTTTAAGCTCTCAGTGAGTCCATTATAAATTATTGCGTTAGCGCTGAATAGCTATTAACTTTTATTGTGTGATCGTTTAAGTATGGTTTAAGCATAAAGCTTTAAAAGTGCTGCTGCTATAAGTACTATTAAATCTTAGAACTGTCAAAATGTTTTGTTTTCTAAAAGCATTAGCTGCATTTTATTTTAATCATATATTTTGAATTCATTATTATATTAACAATGTAAACTAACGTTTTATGACTGCGAAACCTCTTTTCACAGTCATAAAACGTGATAGTACCAGCCTTGTTAAGTGTATAAATGTAAAAAAAAAAAATGTTAAAAAACTTACTTAAACCTAGAGATCTATAAATAAAATCTATAATGTTCCATACGGTTAAATAAACGAGAATGAGTACTTGGTATGTCACCCGTATTTATTGATTGTATTAACTATTTCATAAAGTATATTAGAATCTCAAATGTTGTGTCCATTTTATATACGAGTATGCGTATCTAAATCCATTCGTATTTAATCCCATCCTACGTCCATCCATCTTTACCTGTTTCACTTTTCATTTTTTCGTTTGAATAGGTACCTAATCCTTTAAAAGGACTCTCTTTATGGAACTCGTAAAGCCATTTTAATGCAATAAAAAATAAGATACTCATCCTTTGTTTGTATCAAGAGGAATATATAAATTAATAGTTGACCTTATCAAGAAGCTTCCAGGTGGAAGCTGGCTTCTTGTGATTATTGAAATCCTTTGAAAGAGTCAGTGGCGAATCCCGGGGACTCGACTCGCCCGAGGTTGTCACAGTTTGACATGTTTGTCTGTCTCTTTGTCTGTGGCATCATAACTGGACAACGGATGATGCGATTTGGACCTGGTTTTTTTTTTAATTTACATAAAATTGTGTCGAGAGTGTTCTTAGCTAGGTCTGATAAAAATTGGACCAGTGGATTCCAAGATCTTGGAGTATCTTTGCTGTCAGATGGGAACTCTGGAACGGTAATAGATGGTTCGAATTTGAGATCAAATAGTCAGGTTCATGATTTGTTTCCGACATCTGAAACGGTAACAGTTATGTTTAAAGGTGGTTTGAGTTTGAGCTCAAATGTTTATGACCATGATGACCTTCCCACATCTGGAATCTTGAGGATCTGATGATAACTAGAAAAAAGTACTTGGAACTTCAAATCCACAAACTGGAAGAATTTTATCAAAGAAGATTATCAGCCCGCCGAAATTATAATAGTTAGATGGGGTTTTCTCTAATTAAAGTTGTAGGGTATCCTGAGACATTACAAGAGAAAAATAATTAAAGATGGGGGTTAAAAAATAAACAAAAATAATGTTGAGCTAGAAATTTTAAGATAGACATGGCGAGGCCGAAGGCCGAGCTCCGCGTAGGGCGAAGTCCGGAGCGTTCCGCCTTCAGGCGTCGCAGGTCTAATCTGTCAAATGAAAATTGGATCAGTGGTTCTAAGCTGTTGGAGTATCTTAGAATGTTGGAGTATGATGGGACTCTGGAACGCTAACAGTTAGGTGGTTCGAGTTTGAGCTCAAATGTTTATGACCATGGTGACCTTCCCACATCTGGAATCTTGAGGACCTGATGATGGCCAGGAAAAAGTAAGGGGATCTTCATAATGGTACATCTGGGGTTTCTTAAATTTTAAATTTAGAGTTATTATCTGTTTTTCTGTAACCCTCTCAAAATTACGTTCTGGACTCGTGCCTGGGAATACTTTACGAATAACTGAATTGATATAGATCACGGGTTAATAGTTAAGTGTATACTTTCTTAATTACATAAGTTATAAGAACATCCGTTGAATTGTTAGTAAAGTCTAAAGTGCACATTTGATGACGATAATAGGTGATAACTTATAGTATAGGTATAGGTTACTAAATATGACTTCCATGAAAACCGATGAATTTCAAGTTTCTATGTGACAAATATTGGAAGTATGTTGGTACCTATGTATATCAAATTTGATAATGGTAATGGATGACAAACAGTAACCGTCCGTCGTTACAAAGTGTGACTTAACACGATTTAGGCATTTTATGCATTCCAGGTAAATAACCTTTATGCGTCATCATTAGGTAGCAGACTCATTGATCCATGTTTTACTCAATTGCACGTTTCAATAAGGGTGTGATGTATAAACCATTCTTTCGAAAATATACAAAACTATTCACCCGCTACTATCTTATTTGTACCGAGTTTCATGCGAACAAATAAAATTGTATTTCATTTCGCTCGGTTTAATTGAAAAGCAGTTCAGTCGATCCTTGAGATTACGCTCCACAGACAGACGCGCCGGCGGACTTTGTATCACGCAGTGATAGTGATAATTTAAATAACTCTAAATTTAAAATTTAAAAAACGACTTACCATGGAGATCCTCTTACCTTTTTCTGGTCATCATCAGGTCCTTGAGGTTCCAGATGTGGAAAGGGCTCTAGGGTTCTAAACATTTGAGCTGAAACTTGAACCATCTAGCTTTTATCGTTCCAGAGATCCCATCTGACATCAAATATACTCCAAGATCTCGGAAACCACTGATCCTATTTTTTTCAAACATAGCTAAGAACACTCTGGCGAAAATTTTCTATTGAATAAAAAAACCTGATCCAAATCAAATCATCCGTTGTCAAGTTACAATGACACAGACAAACAGACACACAGACAGACAAACGTACAATCGTGTCAAACACGCCCTCCCTCGATCGATCGGGGGATTAGCGTCGAGCTATCTGGATTTTGAGAATTTTGATACGATGACGTCATCAAAGTTTCAGTAGAGATGCACACATCAATCGACAGTATACGACAGAAAATTCGTGAAGTGACAATGATACTTGATAGTCTTATGGGGTAATGCTTTAAAAAATCCAAAGATTTTAGTTTTTTTCTTCATAATGAAATTGTGCCAAATATGATACAGTTTAAAAACTCTATTCCGCTTTTAAGTTTAAAATAATTCCATTCTATCCAATAAAAATCGGATATGCAATGCACGTAGCGTCCACGGTTTCTTCATCCAACAAATTAAAGCTGAATTTTTTTGCTACGCCGGTAAACCTGTGGTGTAGAGGGCTTCCGCTACGAATGTTAAAATAACTGGCCGTGCGCATTAATATTTCACTAATAAAGACTTTAAATGTAAATTGTATATAGTTAGAGTACGTTCCAAAACCAGTTGAAATTATTCACGTTGACAGCTGTACTCGTTCAATGCTTGTTTTGAATAAAATTTTGTTAAATGTTCAGCTGTTAACACGGTAATGGAACATGCATAGTTGTCAACATAAATGATTTCAACTGGTTATGGAACGCTCTCTTAATCATCTTTACGAGTATATTGTTTATTTTATTATTGGTTACGTATACTGATATAACAATACCTTTTTTATTAAGCTTGTGATTATTAGTTCAACTTATTATACTTGATTGACTCTTTTTTCAACACAAATAAGCGAAGATAAAAGATAATATAGGGAGGTCTCTATAATACTATAGCGAGAAGGCCATCGTACGATGGAAGATGATAAATTTGCTTAGAGGTCTGTTACCTTGTATCGTTACCCTTAACGAGAAGTAGGATCATGTTCGGAACTGAGGTTAATAAGCATTTAACAAGTTGAAGGAATAACCAGTTGAAGATATTGCCTGTGTAGTAGGTGTAGTTAATTATGTGTCGTTTATACTTGTAGGTGCAAAATTAGGAGTATTATTTTATTTATATCAATACATTAAACCCACGTTTGTTCCCTACGAATGACGTACAACACGGTTGTTCTCTAACACTGAATATTTATATTTTAAAGTCTTGGGAAATTACTAAGGACTACCGAGACTTTGAATATAAAGTTACGCATTTTATTACAGTTTCTTTACATGCATTATATTTTCCATGTCATATTTTTATTTCATGATAATTCTCTTTAGAGGGTTGATTAATTTATGATAAAATCTTAGTACTTACTTTACGGTACTCATAATTATGTCCATTAGTATGTTCTATGTTTGAAGAGGTACAGTACAATCTTTAAATTGAGGATAAATAACGATGTACAAAGTACAAACTAGTCGGTAATAAATAACAAACCTATCATTATAGTACTTATATCTGTAACAAATAAAGAATGTTGTAGTTTTATGTGTACCTATACATTTTCTTAATTCAGTGCAACTTTCCAACTTTTGTTTCTTCCCGTCTAACGAGCTATATTCTTCTTTCAAATTAGTGATAAGCTCGAAAGTTTAAAATTGGGGCTTGTTAAATTAAATTCTTCGCCAAAATTTACGAAATCGTCAATTTAGACTGTAATATGAAGCTGAAATTATCTGATCCTCGACGTCATTATGATTCTTGTCCAAATATTTAGATATAAAAGGCTTGTTGGGGTCCACATTGTTTACGACTTTCTATTTAAATGTCTTATTAAAACGTATTTTCGAAACAGAAAATTAATTTAGCTTTATTAACTTACCTCTGTAAGTAAGTCATCGACATTCAGTACCTAGCTAATCTTACTTTCACGATTACTTACCCGGGAAGTAAATAATAATATACATACGGAATTGGGCGGTTTTACATTAGGACGACACGACACCGATAATGATATTACAGTCTAACGATCTATACAGTCTGGAAACGAACATGTTGGCGCAGGCCAACGCTGTTTGTGCTAGGTATTTATAGTAAAATAGCAAAGATAATTGAAATAAAAATACAAAAGAACAGCGAGCGAAGCACGATTCTGATCGTGCCTACACTTTTGGGCAGGGAACCCTGTAGGTATGTATGTGTGAGTACCAAGAAAGTTCTAAGTAGGTACTGATACTTATATTACCTTCATAGTGACCACTTTCAAGCGGCTCTTTTCTGATAAAATTTTACTATTGGTAGTATATAGATTGCAATTTTTTACCCTGTATCTATACGGGCGGCTCGTTTCTGATACAATTTTACTACTGGATAGTATGTAGTATGTAGATTGCAATTGTTTTTTTGTGTCACTCGGCATGTCGTTCGGCCCGTTGACGTGCCGCCCCTTTGAAATAGCAGCACAGGGTACCCTGTCAATACAAAATAAAATATGTAATTTATTTATATTAAGTAAAAACACTAATTCCGTTTAATGTTTTATAAACGTATAACAGAAATATATGTAACTACTGGAAGGTAAGGTCTTTATACTGCACATTTGGTGACGTATCGTTGTAGTTGTGTCAGTGTTGTTATCGATCGTCTAATGTGAAAACGCCCATTCAGCGAAAGCGATTAGTTAGGGATTAACAGAAGGCAATAATATCGCTTATATTTGTCATTTTTATCGCTGCCATGTTTGTTGAAGCATAATCACAGCTAGCCATTCATATCCTAAATAGTTATTAAAGCATATCTTGACACGTAACGTCGATAAAATTCGACATTGGTAGGTAATGTGAAGTATTATTTTCCATTACATTAATGCATAGATATTTTGCGCAATTTCGCGAAGCAATTATATCAATTTTGTTAACTATGGTTATACAGAGAGCGTCGGTGGCGTCGTGGCTAGGACGTCGGACTCCCATGCGGGAGGTCCGAGTTCGAAACCAGGCAATATCATGTACCAATGAGCTTTTCGATTTTTTCGAAAGTCTTACGTACATTTACCCACTGCTCTGACGGTGAAGGAAAACATCGTGAGGAAACCTGCACACTGAGATAACCAGTGTGTGAAATGGGGAAGGCAATGGCAAACCATCCCATTAAATCTGCCACGAGAGTCGTTCTATGTGATTAATTCCTTAGAATGATCACGACCCTCAGCAATGAGGAACACGACTTAGAAGAAGAAGAAGGTTATACAGAAGAGAAACGTTTGACGTAATAATAATAGAATAACACAAGCGGCGACATGGAATACTTATCTTTGTATTAAATTAAGTAATATTAAACAAATACAAAAAAATTAAGAAGCTCTAAACATAATAACATACTGACAATGAACATTAATAATATAGTCGAGCTACACCTATAAGAGAGCGTTCCATAACCTGTTGAAATAATTCACGTTGACAACTGACCATGTTCCATTACCGCGTTAATAGCTGAAAATTAATCAAACTTATATTTGACACAAGCAATGGAACGTGAATAATTTCAACTGGATTTGAAGCGCACTCTAAGTATACCAAAACGATAAGAGTGATCTCTCGCTCTCTCAACTTGCATGTAAATAAAGTGCTGCCACGAAGCTTATTGTT
This sequence comes from Hofmannophila pseudospretella, assembly GCA_947369225.1. Lineage (NCBI taxonomy): Eukaryota > Metazoa > Arthropoda > Insecta > Lepidoptera > Oecophoridae > Hofmannophila > Hofmannophila pseudospretella. Next base: position 6,956,000 of record OX376324.1, read on the forward strand.
TTTTTTTACTAATACAACTAGTTCGAAACAAACAAAAAAAAGGCGATGTATTTGCTTGCACCAAAGGCCGTCGGATCGGAAACCAAGCAACAATAGCTGTTTTTAAAAATGTTTTTTTTGCTGATTTTGAAAATTTATGATTATGAAAGTGGGAGGTGGGTGAAATAAGTCTAAGAACCTGTGATTTAGCCGAACGCCTAAAGTAGTGGTACCTGCTCAGGTACCACCTCCCACTTTCAGAATCAAAAAATTTCAAATGCCCCCCCCTAAATTTTTATACTTACCATCTATTGCGCATTTTAAAAACAACTATTGCAATTATTATTTTTAAACCTGCCATATCCTATTTTTAGTTCAAACTAATTTAAATGAGAACAATTAAAACGTATACCTAGGTACTTAACTTAATAAAGCTTTGAATGTATGTACCCGATTTTTAGATTTTAGTTAGCAACGTTGGTACAGCAATAAAACAAAATCATGCAAGCATACAAATCAAACAAAAACAGGAATAAGATCGAAATTAATGATATAGTTGGAGGTAGTTCGCATTTAATTTTAGTTAATTTAGTTAGAACATAATTATTTTAAAAAAAAACAGCTATCACCCCCTAGGCCAGCTTAACACCCCCCAAATTGCTTTGAACCTTCGACCTGAAGGCCTCCAGCCCACAATAAGTGGTGTCTTTTGCGGTCATATGGATAGTTGTAGTTGATGCAATATTTCTTTACACATTATAGTAATGCGGCAAGAACATTGAGCTAGATGACGCTGTAATTAATAAAAATAGCCGTCAGTTCTAACTTAGGTGCACTTTTTAATTAACAGTTACAAAGGTGCACAATTTATTAAGTTAATATGTGTAGTGTAAAAATTGTATCCGCTATTTTGAGGGACGATATTTTCCAATATTCCAAATGTTGTCTCATTTTAAATTTAGAACAATTGTTGACCACATATTCGCTGCTCAAAACATACCTAGTGTACCTACTCGTATGTAGCACTGTGTGCGGTTTCCAGTGCTACGAATTAAAACGAAAAACCTTGTTACGCCGGTCAAGGAACAGCAACGCAGAGAGTGCCCGCAGCGAATGTGTTACGGTTAAAATGGGGAAAATTCCTCTCAAATACAAGCCTTAAACCGATCGTAAACTTTTCATCCCAACGAGTGCGTACCAACAAGGCGTCCCGTCACACGCGTGTTGTAGCCCGTAGCCGCGTAGCACCGTACCGACGGGCGTAGCGCCCCTAGAAATCGGAAATAACTCCGCGCTGCTATTTCCTTAGAGAAAACATTCAATTGTTATTTGGATTGATAAATCGTAACAATTCTTAAGTTGAGATTAAAAGCGGAAATGGTCCAAATGCATGTTTTGTAGATTCAAATTTTATGTTAACGTCATGCAGAAATATGCACTAAACTATAAATTAGGAAGAAACTCAAAATTAAAATGAATAAAATTACTTATTTAATCGTGTATTCCCAGCTACTAGATGCATACTAGCTAGTTATTTTAAAATACATACACATTTTACCTACAACGTTTTTTATCCGCCACAAAGAACAGTGAAGACACATTCAACAATTCAATTGCTCACAATTCCCTTTTGCTAGTCTTAGAAGAAGACACGTTTTAATATCCATACATATAGTCAATCTATTTTGTAAATTTTCGGTCCGATAGCTCTGTACGCGGTCGTCACCTACGCAGCGAGGACTATATAACGGCGTCGACCACCCTCAAGCGCTCATTTGCCCTCAAAAACCATCGGCGGACTACACGGAAGACACTTCTAATCGAGTCATTTTCCAAGTGCTTTTAGTCTTTGAGTTGCACCTACGACTTCGTACGTAGAAATTTGCAAGCCATTTTCACCTGTAACTTAGGTGATTTAAGTGGTGAGTAGTATTATGCATTTTTGATGTTTGTTACTTATTATTTGTAAATATTTTTGTTGTATTCTATTCGCGAGTCATAATTATTTCATTTTGATTTTGTTGCGTGCGTGATATAGAGAACTTAGAAAGTTTTCTAGGAAAGTTTTACGTTTATTTTTTAATTGAATTTTATTTATTTACTTATACATTAAAACTAAGAAAACAGCTATTGGTGTTCTTGCATAGTACTTGTACTTATTCATAGTAAATTTTAATTTCTTTATCTTATTTGGAATGGAAATATGAACTTAAAAGTTTTGATTATTTTAAAAAAATGATGAAAATATTATTTCATTTTCATAGAAATAACAATTATATTTACTTAAATTATTATAATTAGGTATAACATGTGTTACTTCATAATTATCGCGGAGGTTGCTCCGGCATTTCGGTATTGTATTGTATTTAATATATTTATCTTTTGATAATAAAATTACGCTTAGATACGTCATGGTACAATTATTATCCGTTATAACATTTAAATTATTACCTACATGCTACTGGCTGCTGTAAAAGGGCACTGTCAAAAGAAAAAGAAAAAATATGGCTGCTGCATAAGGCATTGTCAAATACGAATGTACATTATGTAATAGTAAGTTTGTACACAATTTCAAATTTAAATTTACTGAACGCTACTAGCTGCTGTAAAGGGGCATTGTCAATACATACTACGGATCTAATACAGTAAGAATAAAATATAAAAATTCCGGTCTACTCCGGAAACCTTTACTATACCTAATAACAATTTGAAAAATATCTCACTTGAGGTTTTGTTCTATATGTACTGATACTTCCTAGTTAAATTTATAGAATATCGAAAAAGTATTTAGGAATTTTCGAATGTCGTATTATATAAGTTGTTTGATTACTAATAACGCTAAATCCTCTTAAATTTAGCTACAAAGAGTAGGTGTTGCATGTTTTCCCATCTCACAAACGAGCATTGACAACGAAAGACGTGAACTTAAACAACATTATCTACCGTGGTGTAATATCATTCATTACGTACACGACAGAAAGAAACAGACGTAGGTTAGGTACCTACCTAATAAATTCTAAAAGGACAACTTCAACAAGAAGAATGCATTTTTTTAAACTCAAATTCAAAATGCCATTTAGTTTTATAGTTCATTCAGTTTTCTGTTTTGTTTTTTATCCAGTTTAGAAGACTATAATGTATTCCCTTTTACGATATTTTTGAATTAGTAGATCTATGATGAATTAATTTTTCATAAGAGACCATCTGTAGCTTTTTTTTTTTAACTTTTTTTATTTACTTCTAAACCCGCATTTGACCTCGATCTCGCCTGATGGTAAGCGACGATGAGGTCGACGATGGTGCATGCGGGTCTGGACCCGCAATGCCTATTCACTCTGGCCTTGAAGATCCCAAGGTTGTAGGTTTCGGGAAATACAGACGCCGGCAGGCTGTTCCATTCCTTAGCCGTTCGCATAATGAACGAAGAAGCAAATCGCTTCGTACGAGCAGATGGGATATCAACAACATAAGGAAGAAACAGCTAAAGCTTCAACAAGAAGAATGCTTCCTCAAACTTAAAAAAACTAAATAAAAGTCAATTCAGAATGTTTAGTTTTATACTGTCCCACTTTTACGCTTGCAAACAAAATAATAGTTTTTTATTATGTAAAATTGATTAAAATTGAATAAATATAACGTTAGCTTTATCCTTTTAAATATGTACCTAATTTCAATTTACCTTTCGTTACTTTAAAATCAAATTTATATTTTTAATAAGTATACTTTTTTTTAGGGTTCAGTACCAAAACGGTAAAAAATGAATCCTTATGGTGACACTTCGGTGTCCGTCCGTCTGTATGTCACAGCTGTTTTTCTCAGGAACTACTAATGCTATCGATCAAGTGGGTGTGGGGTATCATTATGAAAGTGCTTTTCAACACATTACAAAACTCTTTTTTTTAATTTATGTGCCATAGTTTATTATTTATGGCCAAAAATGTGTGAAAAAGGACTATTTCTCCACCTTAGAGGAGCAAGACTCCTCATCTACGAAGTTAGCAAGTCGAGAAATGTGAAATAATTGTGACTCATGGATTAAAAAACATATTATTATCTTATTATTTTTAAACGACGAAAAATATGAAATAATTAGTAAAGATAGTTGTTGTATTGTATTCCGGAAGAAATAAAACGAAGTTTTTGGATAAATTTTTTTCAAAAATTTCTCAAAAAACTATAAAATGAAATTTATGGTTTTTTGAGAAAAATATTTCTTTAGACTCTCACTTGGCCGGTTTTTTGAGATTACAACGGGGACATTTTAGAGATGATTGGAGTTCTGAATTTTCACCCACGTGAAAATTTTTAAAACTTTTGGAATTCGTTTAAATATTTTTAGGCAACTTCCTGTGATAATATCAGAATTTTTAATAGCTCGTAACAACTCCGAGACATCAAAGTTTTACATTTATTTTCGATTTGTTCCTGATTGGTCCGCAAAATTCGTACCAAAAGTGACAAAATAAAACTTATTTTCAATTGTTGAAACTCTTAACTTTGTTATGTATTTTTGAAGTATCATATAAATAAGTCATTTTAAGTCAAGTTACATTTCTTTTTAATTGATGATGTAACTTTTTGGAGCATTCAATCAAAAAAAATATTTTTTCATTGAAATAATTGGTTTTTTAATCGTCGCTAATTCCTGTCTATCTTATATAAATATACCGAATTTCTGTACAGTTAGCATTAAAAATCTATAAACCTTGCAATATAAATGTATAATACCTGCTGCATAATAATGAGTTTGAAAGTTATCATGTCTTTCCTGGCCGACGATACCGCGGCAATATTCTTTAACACCAGTAACCAGGTAGGTAATATTGAAGTTTATTAATAACAAGTTAAAGCTGCGAGCACCTTCATAGGCAACTTTCGAACAAGTGTAATACGCATATTTTGCGATGCTATAAATCTCTACATATAAGTTGAACTTTCTAAGCTGGAAAGAACTTACTAGAAGAAGAACAATCTCGATAACTTAAATGTTGTAGATGCATACAAATTACTTACAGCTAATGGCAATATAATTTGATTAAATTATATGCTTGCTTATCGTATGGTTAGTGGCCAACCTATTTGTCAGAGTTGTTCAGGCCGCCCGTAGGCCTCTGACATGGCTTAACGACTGCTGTCGAACGACAACAACCGGGATCGACTGCTTAACGTGCTCTCCGAGGCACGGAGGAGCTCAGATTAAATATGCCACTAGCGGTCACCCATCCAGGCACCGACCGCGCCAACGTTTAACCAGCCCGATCACTTTCGGACCGTGCTCGCAACTAGGCTACGAGCTATATTATTTATATATATTAAATTATATTATTTATATATATATATATTACATATGATTATAATATAATTAAGTATTCAATTGTGTCGTGTGTGTTGGAAAGAACTTACTTAGAAGAAGAACAATCTTTAGCAACAATCAAATCAATAATTTGGATTGGCTCTGCGGCCGCTGCTGCAGAAACCCTCAAACGGCGCAAATATACCAATCTGGGTGAAACATACATATTTGAGCCGTTTGGGGTTGAAACATTGGGATCCTGGGGCCCGGGAGCGCACCGCGTCTTCAAGGACCTCGCAAAGCGCCTGGTCGACGCGTCAAAAGACCCAAGATCTGGCTCCTATTTGGCCCAGCGGATTAGCTTAGCTATCCAACGGGGCAACGCAGCCAGTCTCTTGGGTACACTGCCGGATGTGGGGGACTTAACCCAAATTTTTTATCTTTAGTTTTCTTAGCCTTAGTTTAGTTTTAGCTTTAGTTTTTTTTTAATACATTACAAATATTACTATATATTATAACTATTATAATTTCATAATTTGGAACATATTGTATGAAATCTACAGAACCCTATCAAGTGCGTGCCTGGTGCGCTCTTGATCGGTTCTTTATTTTATTCATTTCGAAATAACTAATAAATAATCAAAACCCCATTTTCTTTTAAATTGGCAAAATAAGTCTTCTATGTATTGCTCCACTACCACATTCACATTCACAGGTATTTCTTAAAATTTACAGTAAATCCATATTTTTGGTCTGATAGGCGATTAATATAGAGGCGTAAACATGCGGAAATGCGGCACCGTGTAATAATATCTGTATCGGAACGATCGAACCTCAAATAAAATTGGGTAAGTGTACCCTAAAGAGAAACCTTGTAGGTCAGCGTTCAAGTTAATACAGGGCTGAATGTTACTTCCATGAACCATCTTTAACTCTAAACAATGAACAATTTCCGGATCATATTCGTTCTCCAGTTCGTTTTCAATTTATTTTCATTTTTAATTTTGATGCTTGTAAAGATGTGCTGATTGTTTCTTGCGCCGCTTATTTAATTTCAGCAATAGTGGTAGAGTAAAAAAGTGACTTTATAAAAGTGTAGTCTAAGGTACTTACAATTAAAAAAATAACTTTTACTTTGCCGCGAGCGGGATTCGAAACCGCTACTAATCTTTCCTCGGCCTGCTACATTCCAGCAGAGGTATAAAAACACTTTAATACCACACAAAAATATACATATTTAGTTCATTCCATAATACAATTGGCAATAGGCACCTGTCTCAGCTAATGCTTGAGTGAATCCCCACCCGATAGTAGTTCACACACAGTACCTACATACCGCCTGCGCCGGCGCGGGCGGCGATCCGCTTCTGGCCCTTACACGCGCTATCGGCATATTCCAGGCCGCTTTTCCCCGACCCCTCCCTCCCCAGCGACGTCCTAAGCCGAGGTCCGTACCCACCTGGGTGCCCTTAGGCAGTCGCTTCTTATAGTAGTTTTTAAGTCCTCCTCTAGGCTGGAGCGCATTTAGCGCTCGCCCCGAAAACCCCGGTGAAGCTGTAAAGGTCATTAGGACCAACAGCAATTGTTAGTACGAAAAAAAAGCTTGCGTGTAAACACACAGCGCTGATTTTCAGCCAGTTCTTATACAAAGTTAACAAACTAATAACTGCGACAATCTAAGTACTGCCCCATGGTATGTGCTCATTAAATAAATTAATAAAACACGCATATTAAAAAAATTGTAATGTTTAATTTATGTGTGTGGGTTTGCTAAATTAAAATAATATAAATTAACTAAAAAAACTTCTTCCTCCATATTTTTTTTTCTGTCGGTAAACGTACGTAAGTGTTCGAAAAAACCGAAAACATCTTTGGTAAATGACATTACATATATGATTTCGAACCTGAACCTGCTCCTCCTCTAAACGTTGGTGGTGGCCTAAAAGGTTTAATATAACCTATCACATATTATAATACCAGATTACCAGCGATGCATATTCCCATTAAACACGTTGTAATACATATAAGAGACGTGAACGCTGCACTTCATGCAACTTATCAGTTCGCTTGATCGCCTTTGCATATTAATAAGACGTCGTCTTCTGTTCGTTATGCACATTTGATAAAGTCGATATTACTTGGAAAATCTTCTACTTAGAAAATGGGATAAATAAAAAGAATTAATTTGGTAAGTAAGTAAAGTAAAGTAAAGTAAAGTAAAGTAAAATACACTTTATTGCACAAATATAAAATAACAAACATGAGATAGAAAAGGAAATAGTGAAACTGAAACTTTGAAATTTCTTTGGGGACCAATTCGGAAATTGGCTAATTAAAAGATTTTACACTATTGTTTGAATTTCAAAGAGGGGAAATATGGAATATTTGCTCTTTGTTTTTATTTTTAAATAAATATTTAAAAATCAAATACATAGTTAGTTAATTTCTTATCAAATAAAGTTTCGCAAGTGTCTTTGGACCCAGATACTTCCCATAACAACCTAAAATAAGAATCTCACTGAATTGTGTTACCTATTTAAAAATTCCATGATTTTTATCTTAACTAGGTATTAGACAAAAAACTTAAAAAGTAGTTTTTAAACTAGCTATGCATAGATACTACCTATACAACGAAATAAATTTCAGATACGAAAACTCTACAACAGTCCCGTTAACTCTTAAGTTGTTAAACTACCAAAATTCCAGAGGAAAACTTAGATATTGGCTATCGTCAAAGAGATTCTTTATTGTACTCACCTGTCAATAGCAACAACTTCAGGAGAACTAAATGCCGAGAATATGAATGTATAAGAAAATTGATGGTATTTCTCGACGTGTGACTACTACATTGACAAATATCTAAGTGTAGCAAAAATTTCTCGCTCCGGACCATCTCACTATTCACCAATTTCACCACCAGTGACAGTCGGTCATACAAGATGCAATTATACAATTTTCTCCATACCATTTCGCTCACCTATATAAGTACCTACCATATTTGTGTTATTGTCACAGGTGCTTTAACATTTTCCGATACAATTGAAGCTTCGGGTATAAGATTTCCATTTGTAAGGAACGCAAAACAGGTTTTTCTTTTAATGAAAGGCTCTTCGAAGCGGATATTTCAGTCATTGAAGATATACGAGACGGCTCTCATTGTAGAGGTAGAGTCGTGCATAAAGGAACAGGAAATGTTTGAATGGACTGCACGCCAATTGTTTTGCAGAATTCTTTTGCAGTCCATTTGTTTGCACAATATTTGCCCTTTCTCCTCATTGATAAAGAGTGTACTGTGTAAAGAGCATCGCATATATCCAATTATCTGTCAAGGCAACTCCAAATCCGCCGGGCGGCTGTCATTGGCGCTTTTTGTGATTCGAACCCCCATTGGGATATTATCAAGACGCGAACGGAAAAAGGTTTCCCTTCTATATTGTAGATTAATATTTTTGACGATTGTGTGGGCGGTACATGTGGTTATGTGTGAATCGTGACACAACATGTTTCGGAGCTTGATATGATAATTGAGTTTGACCACAAAAATCGGTAGCGTCATAAATCTTTGAGTCTGTCTGACCTTTAATAGTTTTAGGACCTACCTTTAGCTTAGCATATAAGTAATTTCAATACAAATATATAATGATTTAAATCGATGCTTCAATATGATAAAATAATAGATACGCATCATGCACCGCAACCGCGTTCCTTTTGATCGATACTAAACGAAATGTCAAAGTCGTAAAATGTCAAGACATCCAACGGAGAATGTCAAAATCGCAAAATGTCCAGATCGGAAAATGTCCAAGTCGGAAAATGTCAAGATCGCAAAACGTCCAGTCACTATGGATGCAATATGTCCAATGTCACTGGCGACACGGGGACGTAACGGGGACTACATATGGACGACACGGGGACCACATAGGGAAGAAATTGTGTCAATGTGTCCAATGTGCAATGAGTACCCGTGCCGTCTTTGTGTCGTCCCCGTGTCGCTCGTAATCGTGACTTAGATACACACGACGCACACATTGTGACTCGACGTTTTGCGATCTTGACATATTCAGACTTGGACATTTCGCGACTTGGACGTAATTTGGAGTCTTGACATTTTACGCCTTTGACATTTCCCGACGTATCGATTTTGATATCAGTCAGACAGATCTAAATTAAGAACGCCATTCAATTGTCTTATTAAATAATAATATAGATATGTTACTGGTCAATAAATGCCAGGATTAATTTATTATGAACGGTTTAACTTCATAATATAACGAGAATGTTATAAGTCCATTATAATTAGTACCTAACCATACGAATCTATCATAGTATTAGAACAGAATGTATTTATGTTTTATTCAGATTTTACAGTGTCTTTTACATAATATGTACAGGTATATACAGTCGCCAACACATCAGGGTAAAATAATACATATGTCCTTTGATACTTTATCGCATTAACTTATCCTACACATTCATACTAATGTCTAGAAATCATAACCACAGAGGATAGCTTGATGTGCCTTCCACTGTACCACACTGTACCTATGTACAATGAAACATTTCTGAAATTCAGAACGGTAAATATATTTCTTTTCATTTATTGATTATAATAATACAAGTTAGGGAATATGGTACATGATTTTTTTCCCATCTAGCAAAACCTCCGAGGGTTTGTATGTCGATAGGGATATACCTAAAGTAGTTAAAATAAAACAGCAAACTAACGCGTCTGGTCCCTGTAATTGACACCGCACGAAGAAAAAAGAATCTCGACAGCGAAATAAAAGTATGCAAGGGTCGGAGCCAACTGTCCGCTACAAATTGCAATATCTCCCGCGTAAATAAATACGATAACCCCCAGTAAAGCCACAGATTAGCTAATGGGTTGATTGGATTCAATATTATACAGGATGTAACTAAAACTGCTCTATCACTTGTAGCAGGATGGCACCAGTAGCGATGTTTGAACAGCTTTCATCAACAAAAAAGTTGCTTGGAAAAAATTGAGTCAATATTGGGCTGGACCACCCAGTAACAAGTTTGATACATCCTGTAAATTAAATAAGAGCTTCTTTCTTCTTTTCCTATAGTGTTCTCTTATTATACCTACCAAAGACTTTGGACTCTGACTTCTTTATGTCACTTTGACCTTATATTTCGGACTCCTGTTAAGTTATGTTGAGACCAGTGTTACCTTACTTTACCTATGTCGGAGAGTTAGGTGTACAAAATAATGTTGGACTAAAGTTTTGTTACCTTTTTGTTAATTAAGTTTAATCACACATTAGACTAAATTCACACGTCGTTCTACGTACGGTTGTTGCTTCAAATATTAAAGGCAAAGCTGGTACTGAAATGTTATTTTATTACTAGGCACGTTACTTTTGGATAATTGTTGCTTTTAATAATTTTCATTGGAAGCTATTTCAGAATAGTTTTCAACAAGAACAGATGCAATATAATTTAAAAAATTGCAAACTTAAAATAATGGCAACTTTTTAATTTTGTTGTAAAGGGTTAATTTTGTTGACCTAACAACCATTTTTTATGTTAAAGTTTATTTAAATTTTCTTAGTCCAAAATAAAACATTTAAGTAGTAAAGAATCCTCTTGAATTGATCCACTTTTGTGAAATTGTGTAGGCTTGCTTTACATAATTAAATTTACATGAAAAATTCGCCAAGGGCTTAAACGTAAAAAAATAAGAGAGAACATCCACAAGCAAATAAAGAAAGTTAGAAAATACTTAGATGGAAGACACCTACCTATTTATTTTCTTATTACTTACCGATTTATTTTCATTTTAAATCATTACCTGTAAAAGTAAATAAGTATTTCTCTTTGTCTCTGCTCTAGCGGGCAGGAATCAAGTTCCATAACTAGTAAATAATTTGTACAATAAGTCCAGTTGCCTTTCACTACAGGTATTTACTATGTATTTTAGAAGCTTTGTTTGGTACACGACAAGGTGACCATGTCAGCTTCATTAGGGTCACTAAGGGAAGGAATGAAAAACCCAAGAGTGGTTAGCCCTCGCCTTTAGAGCTTATTTTAATTTAGTAAAGGGCCTGACTCAAAGTAACGTTCAGCCTCCGATCAAATCCGCTCCAAAGAGCGGCGGCTAAATATTTCTTTCTCAATTTTCATTAGGTCACATTCGATTACGAGTCTCAATACCTCACTCACCTCGTAAATGGAGCTGTTCATTTTCACGGATATACTTGGGGGACTTATGAGGCATATTGCTACCCCAGTTTATCTCCTGTAGGTTCTTATTTGCACCCCTCATTTGCAGACCACCGCGAGCCACAATGAAAGCCACAACATACAGCAGTATGGTGATCGCCATGTGCACATTCGTTTTCCTGCTAACGACAGCCGCCGCCGCACCTGTGGTAAGCGCCTTTTTGGTTTCATTAATTTTATTTTTATTTTTAATTTACTAGATTTCCGAGTGTGGGTATTATGATTTCAGTGTTCACTATAGACGTATCCCAAATACTTACCTATGCAATTCGATTATATTTGCTAATAAGCTACCAGCTCTCATAATTATAGTCCATTTCACTCTTGAGCTCTTACATAAATTGATTAAATCTGTTATAATATAATATACGTTCCGTTCCGTACTCTACTTACGTAACTTAGAACGCTCATAAATTGACTTTAAACGCAATTTATTGCCATTACAGTTATGCTTATTATACTCGTAAGAAGGTCCATCCAATACATTACTTACTTACCTAATTTACTTAGTCTATCTTGCTTCTAGTTATATGAAATTAAGGGTAAGTGGAATAAATTGCGCCCTTTAGTAGGACAAATTTTAATAATAATGTTTAGATAACGTTTGAGCTCTTCGAATGTTTTATGGCTGTCACTTATACAACAATGCTATCACAGAACTAAAAGAGTGACTAACTCTTATATAACGGTAATATGGTTACCTATGCTTCGACTCTTTGGATAACATGTATTTTGCTAATTAAATATCTTGAACATGCTATTGCTTGTTCGCAAAAGTGATCCTAACAAGGATAATCAAGTAAAGCCGTCCATTAAGTAGTTTATCTTTTTCATGTCTCATAAAAACTAACCTTCAAGTTTGGATAAGGGAGTTCTTTGATTATCGCTGAATGTAATAGGTCAGAACTTGCGGTTCTCGCATCGGCTTATTCAGTCACGAGCGTTGACGCCGATACAACGCTGTGTTAAATCATCTGTCAAGATGTACAAGGCCAACAACAACAATAGGCCATGAAGGAACGAACACCCGCCCCCTCTATATAGACTTTTTTTTCATCCATGTAATATGCACAATAAGATAAAATTATCCTATAGGTACACGTACTCCTACTGATACCACAATAAATATGGAGAAGCCTTTTTAAATACTTATTGAGGTATATAATATAGCTACTCGTACCTACTATTTCTTAACTCTGAAATCAAACCCCATTATTTCTACTGTCACTTGTCTTGAAACCCACGCTCACTTTAGGATATGTAAACACGTTTGTAACTTTGAAGTGTTAACTACGTATTAACGAACTTGCTTCATATTCTAAGTAAGAACTATCATTCTTATTGGATGTAGGTCAAATGCAGAAGTCTTTCCTAAGTATAGTGACATCTCTTTATATAGAGAGCTGAGGTAGAAGGTGTCAGAGTTTTAATGAACGTTGTAATCTTAGAGCATATTACACTTTTGTGTACAGGTGAGCTTGCGGCGTTCTCTGCCAGCTGTCCTTTGCGCATTTCGATATGTTGTGGCAGTGCAGTGAAAAACATAACAAAAAAATGTTATTGACACTATAATTGATACTGATAACATGGATACAGGATCAGGATGACGAGCAATCGGAGAACACACTAGTGGCTCGCCCTGGTACCAACGACGCAGACTACTCCGGATCCTGGGACGCCATCGACACCGCTGCCCTGAGAAAACTGCTGATGCAGCTGGATACTGAGGAGAGGTATGAACAGATCATCCCAATAACCTCTTTCTATTTGCCGATCCCCCACCGCTGAGGATTGAGACCATGTGTTATGGTCCCCCCTTACGTGTTGTGACTGCCCGTAGCCACGGTACCTACTTGATTTAGTCAGATAAACGAACAGGCGGTTTTCCTCAAAAAATAACTGTAAATAGTGCAAATATACACCTATTGTCTATCGCAGAGCCGTAAGCTTTAGACTTTTTATAGGAAAAGTTTAAAATAATTAAACTAAAAGACTAAACGATTATAATACAAAAAGAATCAGCAGCATTTCATTAATAATTTACTTAATATCTATTTAAAATATCTTCCTTCACACTGTGCCAGAATATTTATGAAATACTATTTAGGTACAATACGAGTACAAACACCTACAAAGAGTAAAATAATGCTGCCGGATTAATTTGAATTTCATCTCAATCTCAATACAAATAACTATATATCTATTGAAATCGATTCACGAAGCCAATAAGCCGTATTTTACATAATCCGGAGATGATGCGTAAGTTAACGCAAATCGAAAATTAACAATAGCTCTTTTGATAAATCTTAAAATATACTTACCGGAAAGTCTTAAAAATCTGAACCTTTTAATTTCCGGAAACGTGTGTAGTAACGGCACTCACCTAGTTAGGCTACGCTGACGTACGCTACACTGCTATTACGTCCCTATATTACCTACTTCAAGGTAGAGAAATTAATTTCACACTTCTATGGATTTAATAAATTATACGAGTATAATGTTTGTGTCGGCAACGGTTTCCAGATTTTTCACTCAGCGTCATGACTCACGGTATTGAATTGCATACTAAACTACAGAATAAACAATGAAATAAAACGACAAAATGATCCACCACATTCGTAATGTTGTCATACCACTCGTATGACTGTCGTAGTTTTTGTTAACTATATGCACCCGCACCCCACAGAATATAATTAAATATCGACATGGAGCATTATAATATAACAGTTCTAACTATGGATGATTGTATCTTTAGCATATATTTTTTTCTTTCTGATATTTGAATAAGCCAACGCTGAGTGAGTGTGCACGTCGCGACTGAGTCCATATCGATTGCTGGTTGTAATATCCATTCGCTAAAGTTTTAACCTCGTAATCGACAATGGATATTCACCAGCCGCGTGCGCACACGTCGCTCAGCGGAGGCCCTGACGAGAACATGACTTAATTACTCCTCACTAATATTGTGTATTGGTAAAATTCTTCTGGAAGCCCCAAAGATGCAATACGGTATTAACCTAATTATTTTTATTTTACATCAATCAACTTACATGGACATACTAAAGAAGGTTGTAAAATTAGTTTTTAGATATCTCAACTAACATCAGAGATATTAATGGTTAAAGTTAATATTGGAGAGATACTCTGTGCCTTTCTAGCAAAACAGTCCTTTATGCATATAAAAAGCCAGGGCCTGTTTGTATGGCGCTACAGAACAGTTACGTCATAAAACTTATTGCCGTTTCTTTCATTCGTTCTTATTTCTTAATTTTTAAGAAATGCATTTAATATTTGATACTTGGAAACTACTCTTTTGATAAAGTTGTGTTGTCTGCAGGATGAGCCGAGTAAGCCGCTCATGGCCGCAAGCGGAGCCGCGCGGCTGGGGGGCGCGGGCTCTGGACGGGCGGCTGGCGCGGCAGTGGCGCGCCGACAAACGACAAGTGCGCTTCCGCCAGTGCTACTTCAACCCCATCTCGTGCTTCCGCAAGTGAAGGGACACTGACCTCCGCCCCCGCCAAAACGACCCCTCGCATAGCCTGACTGTGTATCACGGCTAGGCTACATCTTATAGCGCTACGTCAACCCTGAATAAGTTTTAAAGATATATAGTTGGTATAGTTTTTTTCAGGTAGAAACCAAAGGAACGCGTTTAGAAAAGTCAATCGTTCTAAATGTAACTTCATGTTTTTATTTTGTTATCTTTCGTAAATTAAAGGTTTATAGCTATTTTTACTCGCTCCCGATCATCCACCCTATACAACAGTATAATAAGCAAAAAGAAAAGAGTATGCAAGATGTCCCACGTTGGGTGCCAATTTTACAACTATAACGGTCTTGTGTTTATTTGAAAATATTTCTGTGTCTTGTAAGATAATTTACTCGCGGAACTGTTTAGCTATATTCTACAAAAATAGTCTATATTCTGTAAAATATTTAACCCAAAACCCTTTAAAGAAGGCTCTATGCTGCAGAACATTCATAGCAAATGTGTGGCCATAATAGGAATACGTAACGTAGATATGTTTTTTGTTTCGCATTTACAGATGAAATCGGGATCTAGTAGAATTATGACTTTTATAACATATTCAGTTTTGTCGTAGCGTTTTACATTATCTTTCTTATAAAATTTGTACTTTCTGAACATTAACATATAGTTGTGTGTGTAATGTAAATACATTTTAGAAGAGTTCTTGGTGTCATCACGTTAGAAACTCCCTACAAGTTTGAATAAAGTCTAATGATCTAATAGCAATTATATATTAATATAATTACATTATTTATCCACCAGGGGGGATAGCTGGTAGGGACTCGTGGAATTTTGTTCTTTCTTACACCCAAAATCTTTTACAACAGTTAAGACGTCAATTTTATAATCTTGCTCTACAATAAAAACAAAATTATATTTTGTCTGTACCTAAACCAAAATGACTAAAGATATTTCTCAGTATTACTTATGGTTGGTGACTACCTACAATATTTCTTAAAATACTTACTTGGTATTCGATAATTCTTCTAATATTTTAAGTTATATTGTTAGATCAAGGTTTCTACTAACACGATCAAATTCTATTGCTGATCTAATCGATCATAAAAAGAATTATTGAATATGTAAGTAGATAGATATGGTATTATTAACCACCGCATAATTTAATATAGGTAACTACATATATAATATTTATCTTTACAACATTTTTTCTACAACTCCATGTTATTCTATTACTATAATACTACTCGTTTTTGTGACGCGATATCAACGTTAGTTTAGTATTTTTCCTTAGAATAATAAAAAAAAACTATTTTATTATCTAATATTACGTGCTTACCGATATATGTATAAAATCATAATGTAGTTAAGTGTTAAGTATACCTATGCGATAGTTAACATAGCTAGTCAATTCAATGAAATAAACTTACTGTTTATCTAAGATATTGTTTCATTTATTTTTCCCTTAGACAATCATTGCTCATAATGTTGTGAAAAATCTTTCTGTCAGGTAGGTAAACTTTCTGTTAGGTTTCATGCCTTTTGAACGATGCAATGCAAATATAATAACTACTTAAACAAAGTAAAGAAAAAACAATGGAAGTAAGTATCTAACACGATTAATTATAATATATTTATTCTTGTGAATTGGTGCTACACCAATTGTGTCTCGAAATGTGAAAGTTATCGTAACAAGTAGTTATTTTCCAGTAATAATAGGCATGCCGAAATAAAAGAACCTGCTAGAATAATTAATGAATACATTAATGAATACACAATTACACCTTGCCTTCTGCCTCGATCCGCGGGGACTGTATCCCCGCGAAAAAGCCGTACTTCGGCCCGAAAGCTCAATGTTATCAGCACGAGTGAACTTTTAAGCTCTATATATCTACATTGTTAACTGAATCGGAATAAAAGGGAGATGTCATTGATAATACATATTGCTTGCTACAGTTGCTACGTGATCATCGACGCGACGTGTCGATTATTTATTATACGACGCGACGCTGTGTAGCTATTAAGAAATACACAATATGCGTAGTGATCTACTCTCAACCTAGGTTATTTAGTATAATAATGATATAAGTGACTAACTACCTATACTTATATAAGATGAGTAAAGTCGACCACAGGTGAACCTTAAAAATAGCCTATGTTTCTATAGACATGTGACATTTTGAATCCGAAATACAAAATTTAAAAGTGGTATCTAGACGAATGCGAGCACTCAGAATATCATAAATTTTCTGTCCGTGCTGGATTTTAGGATTACTATGTATGGGAAAAAACATTGTCCTTTAATAAATCTGAAAAATATAGCGAAAACTTAAGGTTGAGATTTAATCGAAGAAAAATCTTCGATTCGCTTGGTATTGGTACCATGCTCAAATGTATACTATTAATTATAATAATATTTTTAAAGACAAAGACAATTCATTCATACTCAGGGCATGGAATATAGGGGTTTCACTATAGTTTTATTAAACTTATAAATGACCATGGAAGGTATTATTCAAACAAGTATATGGTTTCAGTACGCCTAAAATAATATTACACCAGGCCAGATTCAAAATCTAAATAAGCGAAAACTTTCTATTTGATTAGGCCCGTTTTATGAATACACTACTCGAGATACCCGAATAGTATAATATCCATAAAATTTACATAAAACTAATAAGTACCTAGAAAAGGTTTACTGGCTGCGTCTGAATCTCGTTTGAAGCGCGTATACGTGGTTAACTCGTGTCATCTGCGCGTATAAAAAAGCGGTGTGCATAGACTCTTAAAGCTACAAAAGTCGTACAGTGTAAGGAATAACATCCCGTAAGTCTAAACAAATGCCTATTCAGAGTACCTAAAGCCCCAACAATTTCTTTCACACAACAATTTACAAATGACGTCAATAGACTAGGTTAGATACGAATAGAATATACTTTCAGTTTCCGAAATACGAGTAGATCCATGCAGCATTAAATATCACTTTCAAATTACATTCTAATTCAATTTCTAATTAGGTCATCTATTTAGATCCCGTTCTTAGCGTTTCAATGTTCGTTTGATTGATACTTAAATATCTTTTCCATGGAAACAAGGGAATCTCCAACAATAATAAACAAAACCGATTTGTCAAACGAAACAATAAATTATCCAGTGGGCTTCGAAACATGCTGTCGTAGTGGCGACAAGATGTTTCGAAGCCCGATTTACCCATTTATGACTGACTATAGGCGCGCAAAGCTCTGTAGGTAGAAACAGCATCTTGGTTAAAGTCATGTTTCTAAAACCTTATGAAGCATGCATTTGAATGATACCTACCTACCTAAGTACTTGTTAAAAAAGGCAGTAGTACTTTCTAAACCCCTGTATTCCATTTTCGCCTTAACATTAAGGATGTTTCTTGCAACTCACAGTTAGTAATTCACGAAAATCATTTTCAATAATTAAATGTTTTTCTTTTTAATTATACTTGTATATAAATGAATCTATCTGCCGGTCAATGTTTGTCGTAGGTATTATCAAAGGGACCTTGTTGGGAAAGGACATCGGATCTCAAATTGCTATGTTGATCTAGACCGACGACAGGGCGGTTGTTATCTCGAAACCACCATTATCCGACGCGGAAGTCAGGTTACTTGTTAAAGAACAGTTACGGTGAAAGTTAAACAACACCTTATTAGGACAAGGTGACTTAACTTAGGTACAGAATTGAGCAGTTTTGGTAGCGAATAAACATACTAACAAATAACTACCTACCTATTTAAGTAAACATGATTTGCTGACATAAGGTTGAGATTTGATTTAAAGAGTTTGACAGATGGTATACTTACATAATTAAGCTAGTGGTCGACTGTACAAGGACGCAAGACCGCAAGACGCCATTAGTTAAGTTGTTAGTAGGCTATAATGATAATCATGGCACAAGAAGACTGCTCATTCTTCCCATGCATATCGATTACGGATTGCAAGACGTTTCCCGCACAACGGTACGTCATCAACCAACTAAGTGACATATTTTTTTTAAATATATAATAAAGACATTAACAAAAATAAATGTAATAGAATTTACAGAATATGTCAGTAAATAAGTATAACCATCTAAATCGACAGTTCAGTCAAACAAGCCCCCTCTCACCGTGTCCCTCCCAAAAGTCCCCATAATGCTTGCCTTTCCGCATTGCCCCGCTGAATTGCGATGGAGATGTGTTGGGTGAGGAAGTGTCCGGGGGTCGCACCCCTTCTCCCTCAGTCGTCTCCCCAAGTCGAGGATGAAACCCTTGCTTCGGAGCCCCACGTGCCCACCGTCTCAGCGGCAATCGGCATAAAGTCGTATGCTGACTCCAAATTGGCGTATTTGGCGTGCTTCAGCCCAGCAGCGGTTTCAGCTGCTGAGCCAGCAGCGCGTGTGGTGCTCCTCAAGTGCGACGCCGCAAACGTACTAACGACCTTTTTGCCAAGGAATCAGCGTTAGAACATCCGGCCTTTTGCCGTCCGTACGGCACAGCCCAGGGGGCTCCAAAACACAGGGCACACCAGCAGACACTATCGCTTGATTGAGTAATTAAATTAATTATGTTCATGCTTTTGCACATCGAAATATTGTATTATTATTATTTTCTTGCAAGCTGAATAAAACATAATTTGTAACAGTAATGTTAGAATGTGCAATTCGGTAAAAATTACAACCCGAGTGACGTACACTTGTACGGGAAACGTCGTGCAATCCATAGTCGATATGCCTTTCTTCTTGTGCCATCATGATAACAAATCTGTTGCACTTGTATATACTATACCGTACCTACTGCTACACTGCTAGGTAATCAGGTAAATATAATTCGTACCCGGGCCATCAACTTTAGTAATGTTTTCTGCATGTCTCATTAATATTATGAAATCAAAAGTGATAAGGAACTATATAAAATTACCTTTGTCTTGCTGCTTAAACGACGACCGCCGCGAGTCGGGAAAGGATCGCGAGAAGTCCTTGCCCAGCTGGTAGACTTTCACCTCGAGCGTCTCCGACTGCGAGGACCGACCGGCGCGACCGTTCTACCCTCGCGTGGTGAGGATGTGATGATATGAAATATTACAGGAAATCATCGTTGCCCTATTAAATTATTAATGGGAACAGGGGATATAAGTTGGAAACGGTGAATTACACATACCTATCCGAAACTGTTAGATCACGATGGTATAGGTGTAGTAGATATTTATTCCATAATAGATATTATACTCAATAATAGAATTAACTTGAAGGTGGCATGACTCTATTACGAGTCGCCAGCCTGGGTAGGTACCACACTTTTACCTATCTCTGCCGCTTGCATTGCTTTGTTTAAGGTTAGCAGTGCATCGAAAACCCTCTAATAACTTCAAAGTGAGGTGAGATAGTACCATAACGGTGACCACTTACAATCTTGTGTACCTATCTATAAAAAATACCTATCTAAATAAATGTAGACAAAATCCATTTTAGAAAAATAATCATGAATCAGAAAGAGTAAATTATGAGTGTTTATCTCAGCGGGTTTTACTCGTGCCACAATCATGTTGTTTATTAGGACGTACTGCTTAGTTATACCTTTTCATAAGAGTTGGTCGCTACTTATTTCAGATTATGACGTCAAATGAGACCTAACTGAAAAACAAGATAATTATTTTATTTTGAAGTAGTCTCTCTTCGTCGTCAACCCTTTCTTTATGATAAACACGCGCAAGTCATATAACATAACAGGCCACCCACGATGTTTCGTGAATCGTGTCGTCTATCCAGGACCAAATACTTTTTCAAATTCGTATCAAATACGTTATTAATATAATACGTACCTTTGTAAGAAATACCTTTCATATTACCTACCTATAGTGCGCGACATCCCCGGAGTGCCGGTTTCTATTTCTTTTCTTTTTTAATGGCAATTGATGAACATTACTGCCAGCGTCGTGCCGGCATTCCGGGGTTGTCGCCTACAATACTACCCTAAGACAAGGATTATTTTACAATATTTTTTGGTCAACATAACGGTAATCTAATCTGTGATACAACTGTTCACAATTCAAAACAAAACATTCGATTCTTTGGTTATATACAGGTATATACTTAAATATTCGATTACCATTCGATTTAAACAAATATTTTTGGGAAAAATGTATGGACTGGCATATCCTGTGTTTTAAATGAATTACCTTATGATAATAATCTGTGTAATTTCTATTTTCGATTTCAAAATTTTTAATTTGTCAACAACATCTGATTTTTACAACCTGTAGACTGCACCTCCAAAACACACATTGGTTTCAGAGGTGCAGTCTACAGGCTGTAAAAATCAGGTATAGTAATGGGTAATGGGTGTGTGTGTAATGTAATGTGTAAGTAAGTGGGTTCGAACCATTTTCGTGTAGAAAGTAAAATCATGTAATGCCTGTTTACACTTGGTCAAGTGCTTAGTCAAGTAGCAAATGCCAGTGGAAAGGCAGTGGCGAGTATGGCGATTGTCACTGTCCTAATCACGGACCAGGCAATCGCCATACTCGCCACTGTCCTTGCCACTGGCACTTGCCACTTGACTAACGCACTTGACTAAGCACTTGACCAAGTGTAAACCGGGCACATAGACGTAGGTATTTTGAATTCTTTACATATCGCAAATGTAACGCTTTGGTTATTATTTTATTTGACGAATAAATAAAATAAAATACCTCGGGGCGCAAAGGGCCGTAACGTTTCAGCATAATCACAAAACGAAAATAAAAAGAAATGGATGCAGTTTTTTGTTTGTTTTTAGCGCTATAGTATAAGTAATCTAGGAACAAAGTGCTTAGAATTTTTAGTATACCTATTTTCACGAATTTCGTTACGTGGAGTATATAAATGATCAATAGAGAATGAAAAGCCGTTACACCCCAATGTCCTTTGAGCCCCGAGGCATCGATATAGCTATTGTACAACGTGAGAAATGGAAGACATTGAGATTAAACTTTTAATTAATGCGGGACATTGGACGGACACGTGAAATCCTAATCCTCTCTCGTATCACGTGGTTGCGAGGAAATACTCAGACTACACGTGGACATTTAAAAAATTGTGGTACCTAATGACAAAGAACTTTTTATTAATGATGGGTGATTTCAAGTGCTCGAAAGAAGTTTGTGAAACGAACGAGTGTATTATTATACCTACCTATTGCTGAATCCATCTTGCACGAAAAGTTGCAACTCAAATTCGATGGCAATAATTTTGTATGAAAAGTATCCTACCTATATTGCTTTGAAGACCAAATCAAAAATTTGCAATTAACCCAGGGTTAAATATTTGTTGCGATAAATAGATGCTGTACCAGCAGCAGTACCTGACCGATAAAAACATTCGCGCCATATTTTTTTTAGTGGTCTTATTGACCTTGACGGCGGCGTCACTAATCGTCGTCATCGTAAGTAATCTAAGTTGTTGAGAGTGCGCCATTATTGTTAGTAACATGTGTTAATTACACGAAAAGCATAGTATTATAGGTACCATTTAATACCGCAATATGGCGAGGGTTTTTATATTTCAATTATATGTACCTAAAGCAAAATGCCTTTTCTCCAAACTTTTTCATGAAAGTTTATCCACTCCACTCCAGTCCAGACTTCGCCCAGCGGACAGGAAGGGGCAAGTATGCAGTTGCACTAACCGTCCTTAAAGTTAAGGTAGATATGCGTACGACTTCATTAAAATAGGTACCTACACTACAAGCTATCCCTTTATATGCCATAGCTCTAGAGGTGACACGAGACTTGAGGAAGATTTATACCCAGTTGGGGATTTCATTCAGTTGCGCCAAGAATTCTTGGCGATAATGCTTTCCACCAGAAACAGCCGGAAAGTCAATACATATAGCCGGTTACACATTCGAGCCGTGAACAGGCAAGAAAGAGCGAACGCTGGTAGACAAGTATGTGGCACGCTCGTATCTAGACTACGTTTGGCGACGACAAAACGTTACCGTCGACGGAAATTTAAAAGCGTCTTCATACATTTCCATACATTTTGCTTCCCTGTTAAAATGTGGCTGTAAAACATACCGTTACCGAGCAAAAATATAAAAGCAGCCAATAACTACCCTACAAAGCGAAAGTGGTTTTGGAACGTAGGTATCTAGTAAAATGTCGTATGCAATGTTGCCACTTTAGCAACACTGGTCTTGTAGGGCTTGAACCCAGAGCCGTAAAAACAAATATTAAAAAAGAAAAAAAAGGTGTTGTTGCCGATTTTTCTGTTACTAGGTACGCTATTTTTGTGTCGCGATAGTTTTTGTTTCTTAGCGTAAATAGGTACCTACATAATAATGACGGAAGATACACAAACCCAAACTCAAGGGTCCCAAATTGATTGGACTCAAAATACTCCACCTTCAAATATCCCCAATATTTGGGGACGATTATATTCCACTAAAGTGTCTCGGCAAGGAAACCAATGTTGGAAGGAGACCGATCGACAATTACCTGAATATTATGGTGAGTACCTACCTATCTAGGTATTACAATGTTTGTATCATTCGAATTACAACTTTTGTGGTACCGGGATAACCTATAAGAATTCCAGTGAGATCCAGACTCAAAGAGAGGTCATGGTTGAGCGTATCGACTTGACCTTAAAGGCCGTGGCCAATTGGGGCGATGCCAATTTGGTCAGGTTTAACGCCTCAAAAACGCAGGCGTGTCTATTCACCGCTAAACGGAGTCCCTTCCACCTAACTCCGACTTTCCGGGATGTATCCGTACCGATTACCGACCACCTCAGCCTTTTGGGGTTGGATCTGACTTCCAATCTCAACTTTGGGCACTCCATTGAGTCAAAACTCAGACCGCAGCCAAAAATTGGGCATCCTGAGTAAGGTTAGGCGGTACTTCACGCCGGGACAGATTTTAAACCTTTACCAAGCTCAAATCCGGTCGTGCATGAAGTACTGCTGCCACCTGTGGGACGGCTCAGCTAAATACCAACTGGCTGCCCTTGACTCAGTGGAGAAACGTGCTAAGCGCCTTATAGGTGACGAATCGCTGGTGGAAGCTAAACTGCAAAGTCTGGAACATCGGCGCAAGGTTGCCTGTCTATCGGTATTTTATAGGATACATTTCGGAGAGGGCGCATCGGAATTGCACGACCTAATTCCAGCATCTCCATTCCGCCTTCGGACTACCAGGCGCGGGGAGGGGTTCCATCCTTATGTTGTTGATATCCCATCTGCTCATACGAAGCGATTTGCTTCTTCATTCATTATGCGAACGGCTAAGGAATGGAACAGCCTGCCGGCGTCTGTATTTCCCGAAACCTACAACCTTGGGATCTTCAAGGCCAGAGTGAATAGGCATTTACTGGACCCGCATGCTCCATCGTCGACCTCATCGTCGCTTACCATCAGGTGAGATCGAGGTCAAATGCGGGTTTGGAAGTAAAAATAAAAAATTCAAATAAACCCGTTCATGTCCACGAAATAGATTGTTCAGACCTAGATCATAAATTCTCTTAAAATACCTGCGATAAGGTTACCTCGGTGATTCTAGCTTTGAACCTCGGCCAATAGCTCTAACCTTTCACCATGGGCTGTATCACAACTTCAAACAGTGTTAAAAAAACTCATTGAAGTGTAACTGGTTTGGGTATCGTTATGGGGGCACTGAGGGAAATCGAATGTTTTCACAGACCTAGTGGAAGCAAAACCGATTCTGATAGATTACATTAGGTTCCATTATAACAACCATGCAATCGTTCTACTTATTTTGGTGTCCGCTATCTACACTCTGAATAACCCATTGGGCTCTTGACATTCTCACCTTAAAGCCTAATGCCTTTGTGACGAGAGGAGAGGCATTAGATATCAAATTGTAATAAAGTACTCTTGGTCCAGTAAACTAATTCTTTTCAGACTTGGTTCAGCCTGAATTCAGTTTGGGCAGAGCCCTATGTGGCACATTTGTGATGAAAAAAGATATAATTAAAGAAGAAATGATAAGGAATGTCAGCAAACAGCATTTTGTTATTAAGAGAGATCTATCGTAAGTTATCGCTTGCATTGTACCATTTGTATCAATATTCTAGATTTTCGGTCAGTTATACATTACATAATCATTTTGAAATAACAGAGACGTTAACAGGGCTATAGGTATAGGCGTTTATTTTTTCGATATGTGTCTACTAAAACATTATTAAAAAATTCGTTATTTGTGGAACAATTCTACTGTCCACCTCTTGACAAATGTCTTAATTTAGGAGACATTATTATTTTTGGGAGTGGCCCTAGTTTCACTTTGATTGAGAAGTAATAAATATCTGCTCTGAGACAGATTGTAGACCAATAATTTTATATTTCAGAGAAGCTCTCAGTCCAGCTATAATTACGGACCTGTCCTACAATGGCACATTTATAAACGGTGAGAGAATAGGCAAGGGCAAAAGCACAGTGCTGGATGATAATGATGTTATTGCTGTAACACACCCAGCTATGAAAAGTATTTTTTGTTTTTATTATTTTTTACTTTTCAATGTTTTTTCTTTACAAATTCCTTTAATTTTTTAAAAAGGCCACAACTTATCTTTAAGAAACATGTTCCAGTAAACACCAAAATAGCATAATCTGCAATTTCTATTATAGCATGGTAATTTGAATATTTTATTTTCAGTATTTGTTTTCAAAGACCTACTGAAGAATGAACAGGATCAAGTACCAAAGCAAATATCTGACAAGTATTACATCTCCAGAATACTAGGCCAGGGTGCCTGTGGACTGGTGAAATTGGTTTATGACAAGGTAGTTTGTAACATGCATGACACATGAGATAGCTTATTGGATTTCTTTTTTGTCTATTCATACTTTAAACCTTCATCAGTGTTGCAGATCTTATTATTTCTTTGTCTAAATATATTTGATCTAATATCTATATCCCTGTTTTTGTTGCAGAAAAAGTGCACAAAGCATGCAATGAAGATAATAAAGAAATGCAGACTGACAAATGGGAAGATTCATCATTTGAATAATCCTGTGAAAATAATGAATGAGGTCAACATCATGAAAACATTGAGACATGTAAGTTTGTATTAGAATATACAGAAAAATAGGTATGCTGGTTCTTGACTGTATATTTAATATAAAATGAATATGAAAATGATTAATGATAATTTCACAAAGAAAACTATCCAGTTGCCCTGATCATGAACCTCATTGAAGGCGAAACACGCGTTAATTCATTTTCGTAGTTTCTTGCGGATAAAAGGTCTCATTAAATTCTTTATAATCCCTCTTTCCTTATCTATCATATCATATCCTTATTGATATTTTACATACTTTGCTCCTTGTATATTACGGGTTTAGAAATCGTAGGGTATGGCGTATCCGAGTGTGAGTACACCATTATTAATTAACATGATATGAGTCAAGACATGGAATGTATAAAGTTTCGTTTTCCAGCCATGCATAGTATCCACAGAAGAAGTTTATGACTCGCGCGAAGCTGTTTTCATTGTCCTGGAGCTGATGCAAGGTGGCGAGCTGTTTGACCGGATTTCAAAGCACGGTTGCCTGTCCGAAAAGCTGACTAGGTTCTTGTTCAGGCAGATGGTACTAGCTGTCCAATACCTCCACTCTCAAGGCATCACTCACAGAGACCTCAAAGTAAGTTTTTTTTTATAAATCGGCTACTACAAACAGGCCATTTGATGGTATGTGGTCACTGTCGCCTAGAGACATGCAATACCATGCAATAATAATGTATTGTATAGGAGGGCAGACAGGCCGTTTTCCTGGAAGGCAGACAGGCAATCTGGTGGTAAATGGTCACCAATAATTACGATGTTATCGTCAATAAAACCACAGACCAGAGAAACAATACAATAGTTACCAGATCAGCTTTTAACTTAGAAATCGTAAATAACTAATGGACGTGTATACCCGACTTCCGTATTAACAGCCTGAAAACGTGCTGCTTGAGAGTAAGGAGGAAGAGACAGTGGTGAAGATATCCGACTTCGGTCTGAGCAAGTTTGTCGGGGAGGACACATTCATGAAGACTATGTGTGGCACGCCGCTGTATCTCGCTCCAGAGGTGCTCCAGGCCAACGGACAGAGCTGCTACGGCCAGGAGGTGGACGTATGGAGTCTCGGCGTCATATTCTTTATTTGGTGAGTCAGTTAACATGAGTACTTTAAGGATACTTCGTGCATCTGCCGGCTAGACTTTCTTTCTACTGACTTGCTCTTGAGTTGAAACTCAGGTCATTATCTCTTAGCTATCAATCCGGTGTGAATCTTTGCACATGCATTTAAACTAATAACTAATTTCACTACGATCGGGTCGTCATCAATTTACGTCGTAAATTAAATAAAACATTAAATATTTTACAGTACCTAATTTTTCAAAATTTTGATAAAATACATCTAGAAGTTCACGTTCACAAGATGACATTATGATACAAAAACAAAACCAACCATTTCATAGCTGAGCGTCAAGTTTAGTTATTTTGCTATTCTTTCTAACTATAACCTGTGAGACCCAACACACACCGCTGGACTGACGGCGCGGCGTCTTACTTCGATAGCAATTGAACTAAACCTTAACTACACTGAAATACGGTTTAAATGACAATAGCAAGTGAAACGGCGCTGCCATAAGAGCAGGATCCGCGCCGCTCCTCTCCACTCCGTAGGTGTGCGTTGGGCTCTTGTCCCTTACTAGGTCTTCATATTGACCAGTAGGATGTCTGAAAAGTAACTTGTTTTCAGCTTGGTGGGTTACCTACCATTCTCGCATGACTACAAGGAGAAATCGTTGCAAGAACAGATCCTCAGCGGTCAATACCGATTCTCTCATGAACACTGGAGGGGTGTTAGTTTGCAAGCCAAGTTACTCATGAAGAGAATGCTCACTGTCGACGTGAACCGAAGGATCACCCTTGAACAGATTCTTGTACACCCTTGGATGAAGGTAAGATAATCTTCTAACGTTGTATGAAGCATCTTTATTATTATCATCATTAAGGCATTCTTTGTCCCTTTCTACATCACAGCTTTAGAAATAAATGTCACTAAGGGTGGTACAGTTTTTAACAGGAGACAACTAAATCCTCTGAAATACCTTTTATTAAGCCATATAAACATATGGCTTTTGCAACTCCGATCCACAGCCATTAAAAATTACAAAAAGAAAGAAAAAAGTCTTGCCCAACCTGGCCAAGGCACGTTGTGGTTTTTTATTGTAGGATACCTACTATAGTTCTGAAAAATCACTGTTTTATTGTACTAGGTATATAATCATTCATCTGTACAACAACATCACAAACATAATCATTAGACAGAATTTTAAAGATGATTTCTGCAATGGGCCGTTTTTATGGACGCCATAATCAAAAGTGACGTATTATAGAAAAGGGAAAGCTTCTCCTTTCCCTCTTCTATTACGCCAACTGTTTCATCAAGGGCTGACTGCCCTAAATAAGGCGCTTAGCTCTTATACGAAAAAAAATCTGTTACAGGACGCCGATGTCGTAACAAGAGTGGACAGACTATTAACCCAGTCATATCAACTGAGAAGCTTCAAGGATCTGTCGGTATCTAGTGACCTGGAGAACACTGACGACAATGTGACCGTCATCAGGATCGTGGCTAAAGCCAAGCGTGCCTTGAGCGGGGGTGAGTCTAGTGAACCCATTGCCAAGAGACTTAGGACGGCTGAGAGTAACACAAGAGACGATACCAGCTCAGCTACGAGCTGCAGCTCCAAAGACTAGAGTAAAGTCTAGTTTTCACGTGTTAAGTAGTTAACTAAATTATTGTAAGTAAGTACCTTATAGTACATTTTTACAACGTCATTTTTTTAATTCTACCACTGAATAGCTGAAAGGACAGAAGGCAAGAAACTTTCAGGAGCACATCTTTTGAAATAAACATCTTACAATAATTATTAATACAATCATATAAGTACACAATGTGCAGAGCTGGAGCTGAATTTAGGACCAAGCCTCTTTATCATTTGAATGAAGCATGTAAATAATGCGTTTAGTGACAAGTTGCAAGTTAACGATTAAGTGGTTTACGTTAAGTTCTCTGTGGTTTTTACTAAACACTATTAAATTATATGTGAACGCTCGAGAACTACTTAAAATTTACTTGACAACTTAACACGTGAAAACCAGCCTTACGTTAAAGTACATTATATTTACCTACTTGTGATTTTTAGTCGAATAATTATGAAAGATTCTCTAATTACTATTATTTTTATTATTACGGATAATCATCGAAGAATTCTATGTGGATAATTTGACTTTTAACCGTTTTTAACTATTATAACTATTGTTGATATTTATGCCCATGTGATTTTATGTGATCTTCTTTATGTGAATTTATAATTATAATCTTTACCCTGACCAGAAAATAACAAACCCTGTCAAGAGGGCGCTACTGGTATTTTTTTATTGTGTTACGGAGTATGCTATGAAAAAAAATAGTACCATTAAATCCGGAATATGGCGAGGGTTTTTAGTTTCTGGTCAGGGTATATCTATGTTGTAATGTTGACTGTTACAAATTGTATTATTGTGTTGATTTGTTGATGTGTGATGATAGGTTGATGATAGGTTATGCGACAGGGTGATTTTAATTCCCTTATTACACTATGTTGCATGCAGTATACAATTTAGTCTGTGATTTAGTCGACGATTTAGACAGTTCTTATTACTGACCGCACTGAAAGCTATAACACTTGACTGAATCAGTTGACATTAATGTCACCTCAAAGTCTGTCACTGTTATTAGAATATAATGTTAAAACTCTTGGTGCTTACAGTTTAAGAATAATTAAGTACTTTGTAACCGTATTGTATAATTTAGTACGCATTTATGCGAAAGCCAGTGTTCGTTAGATATAACCTGTTTATAACTCCAATACTTATTTCTCGTTACCGCCATATAGCTTGTAAGAATAACTTGACTGCGTAGATTTATTGATATCTGATTCCGCCTTAAAAATCCACCGAAATATGTATACCATCATGTTCAATTTTGGTATAAGTGTGAATTTTAAATTAGTCGTTTAATTTTGTTACTTAAATAGTAAGCAATGAACAATTGTTTATAATTATTTTAAAGTCAATAAAACTACCGTTTCTCGAAAATAAATTATTTTTATTTCATTTTCTTCAATTCAATTCCCTACGATACTTTACACTATATTTACAACAAAAAAAGTGTAATTAGGAAGATTATTTAAACAAACACTAAATTAATTCAGTCTTTTATCATATTCAATACAGTTTAACATAATGATTATATCACTAAATAAAATTAAAAAAGGCCAGAATAGGCACACAAAAATAGACACGAGGCGTCTTCAGTTATATCGTCGCTTAGTGAGATTAAGGTTGAAAAAATTCAGTCTTAAAATAGGAAAAAAACTACTTACAATCGTTTGAACACACGAATACATCGTCGGTTAAACTATTGTAGACTTTTTATTTACCGACGTTACCGATATATGAAAGATATGACCATACTTAATATGGTCACCACACACAGCACAATGTACATAATCCATTTCAGAGTATTAGCCACTCTTCAGCATAATCACTGTTAAACTGCATGAATATTTCTTCCATAGACGTTAAGGAAATTGACATTTATGTAACCTTCAAAATCAAAATTGCATTATCGAAATCACGTTGAAATATACATAAAATAAGATTGTATCTATCAAAATAAGTGAAATAATAAGAGGTTCACTTCGAATCAACTTCGTTAATAAATAACAGAATATTTACTTATCTGGTAGGTATGTACTCATTTCTTTTCAATGGAACATTGCATACAATAGTTGTTCAAAATCATTTTGTCTGACTAACAAAGCAGATTTCTAAATTCATTATTAATTTAACAGGCACGTCTTCAAACTTAAAGTTACTAGGTAACGGACTGTGATGCCTAGTTCCTAAAGTCTTACACGAAAATTAAATACTATCTCACACTAGCGCCTTCATACAAGTATCATTCTCCCCTTAAACTCAGTCTTTTCTAACGTCACACTTTGCTACAATTGTTCTATAGCTAGTAACGATTAGGGCCTATAGCTCCCCTCGACGGGAGTTTGATAACCCACTGTTCACTGAAGTAAAGACCGACACAATGAACCTCACAACATTACTCGCCGCTGATGTTGTCTTGCGCGTTACTGTGAGACGGCTCTGCGCTCTGCGCCTCCGCTTCTGTAAAGAATAATTAATTCAGAACAAAATTGCACCAAATACAACATCAATTTAATTTATTTACTAGGTAAACACAACAGATTACAACCATAGAAATTACAGAAAAATCAATATAAAGTTATGAGCTAGGTCTTAACCCTTAACGTGTAAACACAGCATGGTTAGGAAGTGGAAAATTGGTTGTTGTACAAAATTGAGTTGGGAAAAAATACTATTGAATGTAATGACTAAAAACCCTACACAGACACATTATGTCCAATTTTAATAATTTTAACTACCTACTTAGGAAGGTTAAAGAGTCAAGTGGGTAAAGGTGTATCATAATATCTGCATTGAACACCTTCAGTCAGGATGCATTCAGTAATCTCAGTTTATCCATAAATGTTAGATTATCATACTACTTCGATGTACATGGTGTAATGAAATATCTGTATTGACCATTTGTAGGCTTTCGTAGAAACATTATATCTTTGATCTGTGCTACTGACCCCGCATACTGATCCAAAAGTGAACAATATTTTTGTCTAGCAAATTTTTGAAATTCGAACAATTATTATAGAAAAAATACCCTTTTAACCCTGGCATTACCCCTTAGATGTGTTAGTACTGTTTACATTTGCTCGTAAGAGCTGGTCAAGCATTCCGCGATCTTTTCACCCAGATTGGCGCAGAGTTCTGCGATCGAGCATACGCGTCAATCAGAGGTGGAACGCAGACCGCGGAAGGTTTAGACCGCCTCCTGTGGGCACGATCCCAAGTAATCTGTGATAATGTAGGAAATTCAATGACGGAATGTAGGTGGATGCAAGTATTGGCCGGATTACAAATACATAATTATTAGACGAATAGCCATGCCCGTGCACAGTAAGCTATTAGAGCAAGGCAACTCACCTAATAAAACTAAACAACTTTTGAGGTAACTGAAACAATGTGAAATAAAAATGCGATAATGAAAGCAGTAAGTCTACAACAACTAATCAAAAACTAAAAATTACTGAACGGACATACAAAAGAAGAAATCGAAGTCAAGCTAAAAGTACACAATCTAAGGAACACATATTGAAAGTGGTGTTGCAAGTTAAAAGCGTTCAAACCATGACTTATTTATAACTTTAAATTGATCTGAAACGTTGAAATATTAGTTGTTTTTAGTGTTTTCTGGCTCATTTGCTGAAACTATTAATTTAAAAGCAATCACTCACACCACGGGAAATGTTTCAAAAGTGTATTATTTTTTCATTTGTTTAAATATAAGAACACCCAACATTAAACAGTATAAATAAACATGAACAACTAACCCCTTTTAACTCGGAAACACCACAACTTACAGTTAAAACTTACCCGCAATGGCTCTGTCGACTTTCATTTTATCCCGGACTATGTAGATAGCGGTCAGGAAGAAGAATATCCCACCGATGACTTCCACGAAACACGTCACGAACAAGGCATACTGCAGCGATCGGAACTGCACGCTCGCACTGGGATCTTCCAAGGGGTCGTATGACAGACTCTTCTTTAGTCTCTCCGATATCTGTTATAGAAAAATAAATAGTTAAACGTAAGTTGCAAGACTCTTACATAGCATTGAGGCTTCCTTAAGTCTCGTGTCATCTATCTATGGTGTAGAAAGGGATAGCATGTAATTTAATGAAAACTTAACTTGAAGGACGTTAAGAGCGATAGAGATTTACATAGAGGCTGTTCGTCAATGGCTGTTATACGAATTAAGGCGAGCGAATGGTCGCTCTGTATATTCCACACTAAATCGGTTATCGCCAAAGTCGGTGATTAATTCTGGCCTCTTAAGAAACAACAATATTTGTGTTGCAGATAATAGGGTACATGGCAAGTATTAAATATTAAATGCATTTCATAAAAATTAAGAAATAGACAAAGAAATTGATGGTCAGATGTGAAAACAGAATTAAAATTCGTTGAAAAATAAAATAGCTACAGGCAATCAACAATCAGACGGAAGAAAGATGCGCTACTGTAGTGACCTCACTTCTAAGTAGCGCCATACAAGCAGGCGAAGGAGGACCTTGGCTACATAATAAGACTGCTTTCCTAGAAATAGACGGAGCACTACTAACTCGCTGATGTTAGAGATATCGATAAACCAGTTTCAGATCCATCTTCAGTATGTCCATGTAAAGTGAATGATGCAATAAAAAAAATTAGTCATGTACAGTCGACCACAGATCAACCTACCCAAAACGTCAAAATTTAAGAATCTGAAATGTATCATATTGCGCAGGCATAAGGTTGAGATTTAGTCGAAGGTTTTTGACAGATGATATACTATAGCTTGTGGTCGATAGTCGGGAAGATGTTAGTAACACTAAACATAGATTCGGTATCACAGGTTTATGTATCACATTCTAGGTCCTAGGACATCTCTGGTTTACAGGGGGAAAATGAACACGGACCGTTCCGAAACGGACCCGATTGAGCGACAGATGGCTCATTCAAAGGAACAATAAACGTTTCGTTTGTATTTAATCGCATCGCTATCTTTGCACAGATGTCATTCATTAGTGTAGAGTAAACCATAAAAATGTTACTTACCACTCCAACTAAATAAGGGCTTCCCGCGTCACCCAACATATGCGATATCAAGATCTGGAACGCTTCCGCTGTAGATCTTCGTGGTGGAACTACCACATACTGCAACATATCAATCGTGATTAAAATAAAGTCAATGAACAATTACTAAGTCTTAAACAACCACCATTTTATTGCGCAGCGATTCTATATCTACGTACGTAATATCGTAGGTCAGTGAACCACGATATTTACAACTGCAAATTTTAAATTTAGCGCCATTTCTTACACTCGCGCCATCTATATTTAATACTAGCTAAGCCTGCAAATCCACACACGTGCCAAATCCAGCTCACTACGTATTTAGGGCATGCGCCAATAGATGTCGCTTTTTATTAAAAAAAATGAAATCAGCCCACTCAGCTCGAATGTTTCATCCGCAAAATATTCCAATGAGAATAAAATAAATGTACAAGAGTATATTTTTGTGGTTTATTTCACAACCAGGCAACAGTGATCCATGGATATGAGCTAATAAGTGATTGATTTCAATTTTGAATAATGTTTTGCAAAGCAATATAGAAATAAACACTACATGCAACATGCATTATCAAACTTCATGCTTTATAGATATACTAATCTAATAATTTACAAAAGAAAAGAAATGCAAGAAAAATGCGAATAATAAAAAGAACTACAGAAAACAAAATAAAACTTCCAGTTTGATCGCTCCGGAATGCAATTGACTTTGTATTGTTTCCAGGCAGTTTCTAGGACAGCATTTATGGCTGTAATTATTCAGTATACATAATAGTGTAACAAATTAGTCAAACACTTTACAATTCGGACGATTTTTGACTGGTTTCCAAATTGTACAAACTTATTCCAATGGATACTGAACAATACAAGCCATATAGACCCTTATTTCTCGCCAACAACACAGGCAATGCCTAGTGTATACCATAACTACTTTTTAACAGGGAACCCTGTCTTCCTATTCGGAACGTGCGGTATCGCAACGGCGGGTGTCGAAACAATTGGAATCGACTAACTGTAAATACATACGGGGTTCCCTGCCCGAAAGTGTAGGCAGCATCAGAATCGTGCTTTTTTAAAATATATTTTTATTTCAACAAAGTCAAAAACAAACCGAAGCTATCACGGGGAAGACGTCTCTTACCAACGACATATCGGCCACTATTGCCCAGTTGAGATTCAAAGCGAGCTCGCCAATGAACATGAAGACGAATGGCGCGTAGAAGTTGTATTCTGCTAGGAGTAGGCACAGGGTCATCGCTGGCGCGGAGATGAGCAGCCCGGCTCCGCAGATGATGGGATGGGCGCGCGGGTAGCGCTTGATGAGCGCCGCGCCCAGCCACACGCCCAGGGGCACGCCCAGGAGCCCGGACACCATTGTGATCACGCCGAAGATTAGCGACACCCTTCGTGCAACATCGTCGCTTTTAGCATCATGCATATACATGGTTGGTGGTGGTGGGATGTGTTGGGGTTGGTTTGGTGGTTAGAGGTTTTATATTCTTATCGATAGAACTGGTTTAATTAAAAATTTGTTTATGTGGTTGGCAGTATAATGCATCCTTTCACAATCGCTCGCTGTTTTGTTTGTTTTAAAAAGGGATAATTATAAATCAAGCTAACTTACATGTCGGAGCGAAACCGACCCGGATGGGTTAGGTTGAAGGCTAGGGCGGCAAACAGGCGGCTCGCTGCGCCTTATTGCCGCCATAGCCTTCGTTAGGTTATTTTTTATAACAACCCAGAAAAAACTGTTTGCATATGCTTGCCTGGGGGTGGGAAAATGCCGAAGTATTTTCTAATTTGTCTTCTGCATTTTACAAAACAGAGTTTGTAAACTGACGACGCCATTTGCGAAAGGACGAATTATACAATTTTCCGACGACATGTATACCCTAACTACGAATATAAAAACCGTCGTCATATTGCGAAATTACATTGTGCTATTTTTTCATAGTGAAGATAAAACTACCAATGGCGCCTCCTTGACAAGGTTTTGATATAACTGGTCAGGGTATAACAGGTATTCTTATTGAGATTAACTGAAATATATAAAAAAAATTGTTCTGAGTGGGGTTTTAAGTAGTAAGAAAAAATTAAGAAGTAATTGATACTTTGACATCGTTAAAAATATAAAATCTCTCACACAAAGACAAAGGTAAGTAATTCATGATTCATCAATCATTGAATAAAAATAAATATTTATGCTCATAAAAATAATAACGGTTACATTAATTGCACCATGGATATGATTCAAAAGCCAGTGTTAAATTAAAATCATATCGATAAATAAGTATAAGCAGCATTCTAAAGAAGCATGATGATTATGATTGTCAAGTGTTCTCATTGGAATATTTTGGGGAATATGAACGTTCGAGCCGGTGGGTGATTTCCGCTTTTAGTTGCTTGTCTCGTCACAATGAAGACGCGAGAGCGGGCGCGGGCGGTGTTACTTCAAGACTGAAGACAGTCTAATGAAAAGTTTTGAAACCGTTCCAATCGAATGGCATAATAAATAAATGGAATGGCTGTGAATTACCTTTATTCACATAATGACTGGACGCAATGGCTTAGAGGATTGACTTAACACCTGGCTTCGTGTACGGAATAAGACCGCCAAGTGCAACACGTTACTGTCAAGAACATGGCCAAAAACGTGTCTAACTGCTTTTCTAATGTTTCTGGAATTCTATCAAAATTCCAGAAAACACTAGAAAACCAATTTAGTGAGGTTTTCTTTTACCGTTTTCTCGACAATCACGTTCAACGGGGATTTCTTTCGTATCACGGCAGAAACATGCGCGGTGCATGGGCCTCTGCTAATAACATGACAGCCACGCCCGCTTGTCGCGCGTTCATTATGCAAGTACCAGCAAAGTAAAGTCAGAAAACGCTCACCAGTACGATGTCGGCGACGATCGACCAGGTCAGGTTTAGAGTGACCATTCCGACAAACATGAGGAAGTAAGTGGTGCCGGCGTGGGCGGACACGGTGATGAGAGCGAGGAAGACGAGCGGCGCTGACGCGAGCAGCGCGAACCCGCAGATTAGCGGGTCGCAGTCCTGCATGCGCGCGCGCAGCCGCTGCGCCAGCTCCGAGCCGAGCGGCACGCCGAGCGCGCCCGCGAACATTGCCACCAGCCCGAACTTGTACGACACACTGTCGCACGCATGTTCACATATAAATCCCGAACAAGAATATATTTTTTATTGAATAAAGTGTTTCTTTGCTCAAAATACATGACCTGTTTTACATAATTTACCGTACAATTTACTTTTTCCGAAATTTTGATCTATGATATCGATAGCATCCGTACAGTTTTGTAAAAAAAAACTACTTACTTATGACAAATGCTAAAAAATATTTTTTCTGAATGTGTACTTTACTAATATGAACAGCCATGAAACAATAAGTTTGTTTCATGTGAACTATTTTTTCATGGCTGGCGATCTCCAAAACACAGATTCTATTCTTTCTTTCTTTTTCTATAAATCCCAGAGATTCTTGACAGCTGTATTATATTCCTGGTCGGGCTTTACATTCTCAAGGTTACGTTCGTTGCGTATTTTTTATTCGATTCTAAACCTGCGTTTGACCTCAATTTCACCTGCTGGTATTAGGTAGAAAATCTTAAATATAATATTTCTTAGGCCGAACACTGACGGAACACATCAACACCGAAGCGAAGATGTAATACTGTGTATTCTGTAATGCAGGAATTTATTTAAGAAATTATTTGTGTTTTGACAAGGTTCCATTCTTCCTTACCTACAACTTGATATTATCAATTTTTTGTTTTTATATTTTACATTCAAAATTGAATTTAAAAACATGAAATCACGAACATAATCTCAGTGACTGTTCTCGACAAACAGGATTGTGTTTATTTTTGGCAACACGTTCAGCGCTGTTTCAGTACATTTTTGACATGAGTCAAGCACTGAATATAGTTTGTCCAGCAATAAGGATTTGAGTCAGCTTATTTGTAGTATATCATCACAGCTTCAGAAGAGATAAAAAGATTCTAAGATCTGTATTTTTGAAAATACATCTTTAAATCTAAAGTTTTTTTCTCTATCATGGATTTATTTATAATGTGTATTCATTGTTACATGAAATGAGGTTCTTTCTAAAACACGATTATTCCACTTTTTATACTTTCCTATTTTGTAACTCATATTTTTCATAATTGTAATTTTTGCTATTGACGGAATAAGCTATATAAGTAAAACTATTACTGTTATCAATCAGTAATTTTAAAAACCAGTCAGACCAAAAGTGGACTAAAATGTTTTAAAAATAACCTTTGCCTAGTGCTGTCAGGGTTAAGTGATCTTTGTAGTGTATATCAGTGTATAAATACTCACTTCTCCAGGGTGATGTTTTCATTGGGCTGTAACTTGAGCCCATAGTAGATGAACTGCGGTCCCCACCAAGCCAGTGCGCCGGTCACGAATGCTACGCAGGTGAACGCAAAAGTCGACAGCATGAATGATGGACTGGAAAGCGGGAGAAAAACGCTCGTCAGTATGATTTCTATCGTAGTTTGGTCAACTCAAAGGTTTTGAAATTCATCCCTATGTAGATCGCTGGCTAGAGAAATTTTATAAGGAAACCGCGTCTGCCAGTTGGCGCATGCGATTTGAGAATTCGCTGGCTAGAGAAATTTTATAAGGAAACCGCGTCTGCCAGTTGGCGCATGCGATTTGAGAATTTTCCTATACATTCGTCGGACACAGAAATGCCAAATGTTCGAAAAGAAAATATATGACCTATGGGTCAATTCCATGGCTTGCTGTCAGTGCTCACGTCATTGTTCTAGAGGAGAGTAGTTCACTAGTAGTCCGATTTCTGTGGGTTATAACTAGTTAAGGGTGAGCTCGTTTAACAAGTCCTGAAACTGTATCTACCTCCGATTTATACATAGGCGCGACGGTGAAAGAAAAAAATACAATTTATTATAAGTATAATTTTAAATTTTCCTGATTTTTATCAGTTTCTATTTCGCCATAATATATATAATAATAACTCTGAAAGCTTTCGAAAGTAAATGTAGACATCAATGCGTGTAGAGAAAACGTTCAATGATCGGTGTGTAGGTCAGGGCTGTTGTGTTAATCGCACCACTTGCCTACTATTAGCGCATAGACTGTAATTTCGTAATACCACCAAAATTGTTGCGTAATGAATTGAACTCGAGCTGTTTGTTCAGATGTATAGACAATTGCAACTTGACTATTTCTCACGCTCTTGACTGTCCTCCATTTATTCCATCTAGGCACTCGTAGCCTAGTTGCGAGCACGGTCCGACAGTGATCGTGCAGTTTAAGCGACGTTGGCGCGGTCGGTACCTGGATGGGTGACCGCTAGTGGCATTTTTCATCTGAGCTCCTCCGTGCCTTACGGCACGGCACTTAATATATAAATAAGTGAATATATAAATAATATAAACTTACTTTCTAATAAGAGCCCGTAAGTCGTCGCGGTACGACACCGCTTTCATCTGGCTGTCTTCCGCCTGCCCCCGCTCGGGGTCCTGCATGACCCACGTGATGAGACCCACGGCCACGGCCCCCAGGAAGGGGGTCACGCGCAGCCCCCAGCGCCAGTTGCCTGCCGCCGCACCCGCCAGCGACCCCACTATGTAACCCATTCCGCTGAAATACCAAGAAAACTTTCTGTATATTTTTATAGTCGTATTTTCGTGAGTTTATTGCCTATTACATACGTCAGCAAATTAAAATTACAATGACAAAAATAACAAAAATATAAATATATACTTAAATAAAATAAAATTAAAATCACAATTTTAATTGTACATATAATATATACAATTTTAATGAATCATTTATTTATTTACAACTTAAAATTATTTATATTTTAATAGTACCTAGTCGGTCCTTAAATACTGTCACAGGCACATAATTTCAAAATTTTCAAAAAGCATTCGTTTTTAAATTTTTCTCCAATCAATAAAACGCAAATACATATTAAAAATATGTATTTCTCGCGATGGAGTGAGCGCTGAAAGACGACCGGGTAGCAGTAATTGCGTTACACCGTTTGTGGGCACTGACTGATCATAATGTTCAAGTTGCTCCAGAACTTGAATATTACGCCGCTGTTTGATTATTGTACCATCAAAATGTACTATGAACACTCAAGTGCGGATGACAAGAAAAGAACCACGTCGGGCGGTCACGTTCTTTTAGGGTTCCAGCAGTCATAAAAGCAATCAAGGTGCACACTGCAAGAAATTCTGTCCGCAAATAAAAAATGATGTCTTTGCAAAAGAGCTCGAGTGGAAAACTGGGAAAAAATTACATAATGGAGTCCTAGGACTACGAGCTTACAGAAAAAAACAGACATCTTCTCAAGGAGCACTTGAAGCAATGAGAGTGAAAAGATCCAGAGTATTGTTGAAACAGTACGCAAAAAACTGACACTGTGGAATCCTGTTTACCAACGAGAAAATTTTCGATATTGTAAAGTACAACAAACAAAACGGTAAGGTTTACGCTACAAGATCTGCAGAAGCTGGGAATGCCATCACCTGAGTGCAACTTTTATGTCTTCTCTCATCAGTGATGATTTGGTTGGGGGTCTCGCACTTTAGCCCGACTGAAGTGAGGGCATTTGTGCGAAAAAGGTGTCAAAAGTTAGATGTTAAGCGTCTGTGTGAAAAATGAAAAATGGCGGCGGACATTTCAATAATTTAACAGTTGAATAATTTGTAATGTCATATAAATAAAACATTTTGAAAAAGTATCCAGTAGTTTTGATTTTGTGATCTGTGACAGAATTTAAGGACCAACTAGGTAGTTTAATTCTGACATATAGGTAATAAAATGATAGGTTATATACTGGGATATCCACAGTAAAACGAGTTAAAGAACATAATTAAGATTATTAATTTTCCAATCATAAATAAACGAATGATACCGAAGTTATCGAAGTCAGAATAACAGATTTATCTGTTGAACTTGTCAAGTTGTCTTTATATATAAAGGTGGCGTTGACCTTTGATCAACTTGAGCAGAGATAGATAATAAGAAGACAGACCAACAGAACTCATTATCATAATATTGGTACGTTACATCCGGCTAATTAATTTATATAACTCATCTTTCGGATTGTAGCTTTTGTTAAATTCCAACAATGAAAACTACCCAATACGTTTTCCAAAAGACGTATATTTACAATTTCTTCACAAATGTCTTAGAATTACAGTGACTCGCGACAATAAAAAATAACATCTATTTTTTTTCCTATAATTAAATCGTCATATAATTATTTTCATGGTTTAGGTATAGGCAT
This sequence comes from Hofmannophila pseudospretella, assembly GCA_947369225.1. Taxonomy (NCBI): domain Eukaryota; kingdom Metazoa; phylum Arthropoda; class Insecta; order Lepidoptera; family Oecophoridae; genus Hofmannophila; species Hofmannophila pseudospretella. Next base: position 6,997,128 of record OX376324.1, read on the forward strand.
GAAATTTTGTATAAAATTACACCGTGTCGTTTAAGCTTAACCTCCCAAAAACAAAAGGTAGGTAGGTACAGCTTGATGCTTGGGTCACTTTCAGATATATTTTTAACACATTGTTACCAAAATATTTACATGATAAGATTGATTAAATAATATTTATAAGCGTGTCTGTCTCGTGGGTGGCTTTGCCATGACCTATAATAATCAACACTAATTATTAGGTATTATAACAAAATCAATGTTATCTCTTTGATGCCGATTGACAAGTCGATAATTGAATGGATCGCATGCGTTGAGAGCTAAAATTACTTGTGTGCGTACGTCACATGTCCACACATCGTAAATTAGATACATAATTATTGTTTGATGTTAATAACGGGAAAGATTTAGTGTCTCCTTTTTTCTTTAATGCAGATATCGCAATTTAAAAGAAAATTTGTGCAAATAACATACATGCCACATGCTAAATAACAATACACATTTTCACAATTGTGAAATTGTATAAGTTGATCAATAATTTTAAATAGAATACAATAAATGCCACACTCCGGGAACCTAGACGACGTGTTCGTCTTATAGTTTAGGTAGATTTTATTTATTTTTAGTTGTTAATGTAAGTGTTGTACATATGTAAAGAATGAAAAGAGACGGTTACGTTACATTAAATACATAAAATACTTAGAGTATGTTATTTAAGGCAAAGTTTTACAAGTTACGAGAGATTGAAAGAAGGCCGCTAAGTACAAAAAGTTATTTTCGAGAAAATTTCAAGAACGTGCCTTCTAGTGTCTTCTGGAATTCTCTGTGCTGGAGATTTCTGGAAATTTCATAGGATTCCAGGAACATTAGAAAACCAATTTAACACGTTTTGTGCCATTTTCTCGAAAATCACGTTCTGTACTTAGCGGCCTTCTTCCGTATCAGGGCAGTAGGACAGGGATGACAAAGTGTTCAGTATCGATAACTGACAATGTTTGTTCAAAGGACGTTGTTTGTCAAATGTTTAAAAAAACGGCTTCTCGTATTAAAAGTGTCGATCAGCTGTTATATAGGGACAGTCGAATTTTTTTGTGCGAAGATCCAAAGTCTTGAGCATAAGTTATTCAATTATCGAAACTGAACACTCCCGTTTCGATTCACAAGCGGGTTTTTACCACAAATGTCAAATTATATTATTATAATAGTATATATAACGTTTGTGGTTTTTACATCCGCCTAGTCAATAGAAACTAGAATCGATGACGCAGCTAATGAAGCTACTTTACCTGCCGACTGGTATAGCGAAGTAGAAGAAGGCAAGCATCTTGGAGCGCACATTGCCCACAAACAGGTCGCTGATGATGGTGGGAGCGATGGTTGAGTACGAAGCCTCGCCGATTCCCACGAGTCCGCGGAAGAACGCGAACATGCCATAGTTCTGTAGTATCATTGAAAGATCATCAAGCATTTACATGAAGTAGGTAGATTCTTTAGAGCTGTTGATAGAGAAAGCCCTTTTTGATGTTATGCGTTTCTTACAGACACAAATAACCTGTTAGGAGAGTGTTGACATGTTATATAGGAGCTCTTCATACAGGAAATTCTTTTGATGTCATTGGTGTGTCTTTTAATGTGTGCTTTACAACTTGAGCAGTAATTTCACAGCTTTATTTAAAAATAAAGCTGTCACATATCCTGATTTTCGGGATTGTCACATATCCTGTATTAGGCTTAAAAGCCTAATACAGGATATGTGACAATCCCGAAAATCATATATATAGACATATAATATCTTGAAATCAAAAGAGAGTGGATGCTATTAATACGTTCTCAAGTTCTTCACGATGTGGTGAAAATAGATCGGAGCTTATGCAACGTGAAAAACAAACAGCCAATTGCATGAAAGTTTCTTAAAATTCGATTTCTTCTAGAGTTATGTCATGTTTTGTATGATGTACATAGAAAAGAACAACGTAAGTTAATGGTTAAGATCGCTCTTGTTCTCTGAACGCTTTGTGCAACAGGAATTAAGCCAAAAGGTAAACTTTTGTAAGGTTACACTTATTACAAATGAGTCTTGATTCTAGATGAAGGCAAAAGAGAAGATACTCACAGCAATGAAAGAGCCAGCGAAGGTAGTGATACTCCACAGCGCGACGCCGAAAGCCATGATGTATCTCCGGTTGTACCGATCGCCGAGGTAGCCGAAAATTGGGGCGAACACCATGTACGACACCACGAACACGGTCTGGAGGAAACCAGCTTCGCCATCGCCGATGTTAAACTCAGTCTTAACATCGCCAAGCACTCCTGCAACAAGAATAATGCAACTGTATAGCTATATTATATTACATACAACTGAACAAGTATGATGAAGGAATGGAAAATGATGGCTGTCTTCTGAACTAAGAAAGATCAGGTAGAAAGTATTCCATTTCCTGCTTGATCTTTCTCAGAAATCAGCAAAGTGTAGAACATAAACTAATCCATGAAAGTGACATTTTAAATCTACAGGTTGTTCCGGGGGATATGCATTAACTTCGCCAAACACTTCTGTAGCTTTTACATATTATATTATATTTGACAATGGAAGTGATCCTCAAAAACGCTTCGTTTTCGAGTTACTTGCTATTATTTTATTTCACTAAATTTAATTTAGTTAAACAATGAGTAAGGGTCTTTATTTATGTCCGTAAGAAAACTTGAAACAAAACTCTAACAAACTCAATAACAAAACTATTTGCCTTTCGTTTGCACATGTCATTAATAACTTATGTCATCATGATTATCAAGTTTAAATTAATCAAAATGCGACGTTGCCAGCTCGGATAAAGAGTTTGGCATACTAGATAATTTAAAGCAAGGCATTTTGGTTGTGTGAAAATAAAAATAATTTGTTTAATTAAAATTAAAAATGTGACAATATGGAAAATTACTGCTTCGATGTTCTGAGAACAGTGTACAAGTTAATGCATATCCAACAGAACATTTGTATAGCAAGCCTGCCTTTTCATTGAAAGATTACTTACATAATAGATACATATATACAAGAATATTATATATTGAATACCTTCGTAACTAGGTATAAATAGAATACACGAGTATTCATTCAGCAAAAAGACCGAAACAAATCTGAAAAGGCTTGTCCTGAATGGAGTCAGAATAATGTACATACTTACTTATGTTGTGTAATATTAATACTAATATAGAATCTAATAAAAACAATGAGAAGTGATATGGTGTTATTTTGTATACGTACCTAAGACGTATCTAATTTAACTACAAATAACACAATTTCTGATCAATAAAGGCGGGAACGACCATTAGCAAAAACTCTGGTCGTAGACCTACGGAAAGGAGCCAAAAAGTGACCTTGGCAAGGGGATTGGCCGCTCAGTCTCATTCGACAACGTGAAAAGAACCAGTTTGAGAACCTAAAAATAAAATAAAATATATCTATAATTTAACTTGCAAAAACTGAGCAACAATTCCGCTCACATGCTTCTATTTATCGCGTGTGGCGATTATTGACAAAAACGCGACGGAAAGGTGGTGTTCGTTCGCGACACACACAATCCATACTTGTACAATGTCCGATAAATGTAAGCAAACATACTGACGGACGTGAGCTTTGCCATGTTCCATCTTATAGGTGTGTGACCTCATTCATTTGTTATATGATATTATTGAATACCTTGCAAATTCTAGAATAATCCATTTTATGGTAATAGAAATTCACGAAAGAAATTGTTCCGCTAAACCTACTCGTTGTTCTCATTATACGCTGGCTATTGGAAGGCAAAAATGCTTCAAAATACTTTTAATAAAATATTCTTGGCCTCCAACTTAGTACGTATACCTAAAACCTGTACCTATGAGTGTTGTATTAAGAATAGCTCTACAACTACATTGATACTGAAATAAAAAACACTACTGGATAAGTATTCACATTGCCTTGTGTTTGTATGTTACTTCATAAGCAAGCAATTATCCTAGTACCGGAACACGGTATAGCATTATTACTCACTGTCACAATGGATAGAAAGTCTTGTTAATCTGGTTAATTTAGTTTGAGTACCAGTCTCTCCATGGCAGTTACTATGCATGTATTCTTTAGTTTAACTGGTCTTCATAGAGTGCTTGTTCAATCAACCGACCTAGATAGTTATCGATCGTCAAATACTCACTTCATACGTTAGATATTACTTTTTCTGTTCAATAATTCAGATTGACTGCAGTTTTTTCAGTGATATTTTCTATATTGCTCTATATCTTACTTTATAATTTATGATTATTTCTTTTCCATTACTTGCTTTGCTTTTCGTATGGTTAGTGGCCAACCAGAGTCAGAGTAGAGTTAGTGTCAGAGTTGTTCAGGCCGCCCGTAGGCATCTGACATGGCTTAACGACTGCTGTCGAACGACAACAACCGAGACCGACTGCTTAACGTGCTCTCCGAGGCACGGAGGAGCTCAGATGAAATATGCCACTAGCGGGCATCCACCGCGCCAACGTCGCTTAACCTGCACGATCACTTTCAGACCGTGCTCGCAACTAGGCTACGAGCTCCTCTTTTCCATTGAAATCTAGCAAGACAAAATCACATAGAACGAAGACGTAGTTTGTATAAACTGTATCCTAATTTTTATTAAAAATAACTCATCAAATGCAACAACGACATAACTGCCACAGTCTGTTATTAAAAATAATATTCTATAAAATTCATTCCCCATGGTGTCCCGGCGTACCACGATGACACCTCTATAAATCATACCTTTTATTACACGACCCCTTGTTGTTTATTGTTGTTGTGTATTGTTTGCTGCATCGTTGTTTGTTGATGCCCCAGCGTTTCCTCCGTCCACTTTTAAGTGCTTTTGTGCTTTTTTTCTCGTCGTCTGGATTTTTTTTAATAATGAATCTCTTGTTGAATAATAATAGGTAATATTGCATTTTATTATTCGTCTCCAAAATGGCTCTGTAATTGTGATATTGGCAACAGAACTGTTCATCATCATCATCATCATCAGCCTATTAATGTCCCCACTGTTGGGGCACAGGCCTCCCTTGCACAAGCGGGTACGGGCCATGATCCACCGAGCGGGCCCAGTGCTAATTGGTGGATTTCACACGCCTTCGGAAACTTTTAATTTTCTCAGATATGCAGGTTTCCTCACGATGTTTTCCTTCACCGTAAGAGCAGTCGATAAGTGTACGTAAGTCTTCGAAAAAATCCGAAAAACTCATTGGTACATGGCATTGCATGGTTTCGAACCCGGACCTCCCGCATGGGAGTCCGGCGTACTGTTATTTATAAGAAATTATTATAATACGTTTCAAAGTATTCCAAAGACACATTCTTTTATGGTGGTATGATATCAGGGAAATCGTTACGGTGTTTGTTGATTCAACCACATTCTGAATCACGTACGATGTCATTAACTAAAATAAGCTAATCTGGTATAAAGCCAAAATTAATCATGGTTATCTGGTCATGGAATCTGAACAACTCGATGCAAAACAAGAATCGCGTCAGCGTGGTGTGATGTTGGTGACGTCAGCAAGCGCCGTTCACGGACGGTTCACGGTCGAATACTTAGTTAGACAGACAGACATGGTAATCAGAACGAACTGCCTACGTTACATCAACGGTACATCCATTTTAATCAATGAAATAGATGAAATGTCTCCACTTAAACAATCAGCAGTGAGTGGAAAACAAGTAAGTACTTAGAAATATGAAACGTTTCAATTTAAATTTACAAACATTCGCTCAATTCAAATGGAATTCCATAAAGTTGAGTTCATGCAATTAAGAAAGCTTTTTCCAATTAGGAAAATCTCTTTACAAGATGAAAGGTGAAAGTAACAAGACAACTGATAAAAGGGTATAGAAGAAATGAAGTGAGAGAGAGCACTGCTGCTGGTAGTCTCAGTAAGAAAATAAATAACTGAGCCGTAAGAAAGTAAAGGTTATCGTCGTAAAACTGACGCTCAAAGTATACGTTCCATTGTAGCAGGCCTATGACAGGAGCGGGTTACGTTACACAATAGCAATGAAAAATGATTAAACTGGAAAACACTTTTCATGTACTTTTCGTTCACAAAGAGACAAAGACAGTAAACGAAAATAAGAATGGAGTCAACATCTAGCTTTGAAATTTGAGAAGCTTGAACTAATTTTTATTTTCGTAGACACTAAAATATCTCTATCAAAGTTTCTATACCAACGGTTAAGCTGTTTGGTGTTTGAATACAGCTTGCGTTTGCTGTCTTTCTAAACGGTCTAATCAGTGATCTGATGTCATCATTTGATATTAAGGTGAGAATGATTCGCTTATTGACGGAGAGTCATCTGATTCATTCATCATGTTGTTTATTACCAGGCTTAATATCACTTCATCATCTAGATATGATACGTTGACCTTCATTCATAGTGGGCGTAGAGTCGTGTCGCGTGGCGCGATCGGCATCTACGTCATTTTTTGGCATCGCTGCGCTGCGAGCCGTATAGCGTGGCGGCAGCACCGTCGCAAATCCGTATCGACCGGCTTGCGCACACGCGGGTGCAGGCGCGCCAGACATCACGCCACGTTCTTTGGCCAATCACCGGCAGGAATTCGTCGCACCGCGACTCGTGACGGAGGCAGTACACAACACAGTACACGGTACGATGTTTTTCGGTCACTATGACGAAACTGTTGCTTTATTACTAAGCAACTGTTTAAATATATGCTGAAGTCGATCTACGTAAAGTCTTGTCAAATGATGTTAGTAAGTATATTTATCTAAATGGAATTTCATCTGCGAAACTTAGGCAGGGAGATGAAGGAAGTGTAGAAATTACTACGTCTATTGAAGACATAAAGATTTATATTTTCGATTAATATCTCGAAGATATTACCTACCACATATTATTTAACAGAGAATTGGCATCAAACTGATGGCAAGGGTTCAGCAAAGTGTCAATGATATAAGATATGCTAAACATGCAATTTCATCAACAACATTTAAATGAAATACAGCAGGGGAATGAACGACATTGAGAAATTATTAGTTCTGTTGGAGACAGCTAACGTATTACCACATAACTTTAAATATATAAGGGAAAACATTCAACTTGATGAATGCCGAAGGTTCAGCGAAGTAAATTTCATCATCGAATTTTAAATTAGAGCAAGGGATGGATGAATTTGTGAAATGAATGGGTCTGTTAGAGACACCTTACGTATTAGTATTACCATATAACTTTGAAAAATAGAAGGGAAAACTTCAAACTAGATGAATGGTTGAGGGTTCCCAGAAGTGTCAATCACAGCGAGTAATGAGATTTCCACGGCAGCAATATTATTGCCGGTGGAAAATGGCATAAAAGCGCCTGCGTTTCATTTCCGGCAAATGGGGGTTCCGTTCTGTGAATGACGGATAACCCCGGGGGTCTAATAACGATCTGATTCACTGCAATATATATTATGTTGTTTGTTATGATAGCTGGGAACAAATGAATTTTCATTTTGATGCATGTAGATATAATAATAAATATAATAATATAGATATTTGAATATTATGAAAAATTGTGCAGTTTTGAGATAAAAAGTCTCACTCGGTCCACTTTGTTTTTCGGATTTGTAATAAGAAAGCTAGAGTAAAGGTTAATGTATTTAAAGATTGGTTGGTATGTCAACTCTTTCAAGAGCCAGAGCGGCTGCCAAGTGTGTAAGTAGAATGTGGACTTGTGAACCGAGGTTGTGGAATATGACCTGACTGCCTCAGTGGCCGACTAATGATGAATTCACGTTATCTATTACTTATACTTACAAAGATAAAGCATTTATTGTACAATTTGTATGAGTCATAAAATCGAGGTTTCGACTCTTCCTTTAATAGAAGAACTTTTCCGAAGTATTTATACATGGCTCAGTTCTTAGTTTTCTGTGGAAACGGAAGGGCATTAAAATATAAAGAAAGACTTTTTTAAAGTAGCACAAAACACAATGAAAGTTTTAAAAGTAATTAGTTGATACTTGAGACTATAGATGTAAAGCGGTAAAATTACCTTGGTAAGTTACGGTCATTTAAAACAGATGACGTAATTTATGATAAATGACCATAAATGAGGATCATATTTGGTAAAATTCTAATTTAACGTGGTAATGGACGACATTTCAAGTGTTAGCTTTTACCGATAGCTTTGCCTAATAACTAGTTATCTTCAGTAAAATTGTATTGTGATCCACACACTGGTTTCCAAAATTTGTTGGTACAAAACATGTTAAGATAGGTATTTATAAAAAACAAACTGTCATCGGATAGTATACATTATTTGCTACAAATATTGTTATTACAAGTTTCTGCTAAGATGTACAAGAAACAAGATATACTCAATTTTCGATTTAAAAAATTGGGAATAATTGGCGTCTTTTTATCGTGCGTTCACCGACCACATGTGGTTAAGTTTATAGAAAATAAGAACACAAACAATGCACAACACAAACTGTGGATGTGTGTGTGTGTGTGTGTGTGTGTGTGCGAGAGAGAGAGAGAGAGAATGAGGGTGTATGTGTGTGTGCAAGAGAGATGTATGGTGTTCTATGCCAAAATGAGTGAGAGATGTCAAATGCCCTGCGATAAAAATATCTTGGGATCGGTGTAAACCACGTTTCATTTAAGGTAAAAATGGGAGAAATACTATAATGAACTGTCTCAATCTGAGTAGTTAAGGAGATTCTCGATCTCCTCATAGTTTAGTGTTTTTAGCCAATCAGAAAGAAGTTTTTTACAGTCGTAGTATTTGATTAAATAAATGTCCAATTCTTTATTGATGATATTGTATAGATGTGCCGATTGTTTTGAAAACTGACGACTAGTAAATCTTGCTAATTATTCGTTAAACATTAGGAATAACCAGAAACAAATGAATAAAAAACTCCAACGTCATGGGTAATTTTAATTACGGTCATTTAAATAAATTACCGTAATTTAACCGAATTGTCCGGTCATTTGGGTAATATTACGTCATTTTGCAACTATATTTGAGAAGCGCAAAAGATTTTTGAATTATTTCTTGACAAAACGTAGCGCGGAATAGGGTATACGTGAACTGAAAATTATCTGACAATATTGTAGAGAGTAGAGACACTATTAGGTAATCATCTGTGGTAGAGGCGTTAAAATGGCAGCTTGCTAAGTTAAAACTGCCTAATTACTTACATTTTTTTTAATCTAGCTTGATAGTACAATGAATCCTAAGACTAATAATATAAATAAAACAAATACTCCTGAGTTACAAGGTGAAGACAAACCAGACAATAATCTTTTGTTTTATTATTTGTAAAAAAATAAAATCGCACACAAAGAACCAAATAAAATAAGCGGAATTATTAAAGTTGCATATACCTGGTATTATTGTTTAATTGTGCAACACGAAGCAAGCAAGTTGCCACCGATACTAGGAACCAAAGGTAACCTTACCTGCACGATACAGCTTCACTTTCACGAATCGAAGTATGCACTTTTCTATGGGAAATATTCTGCCAATCACATCCGGTGCTAGTGAAGTGAATAAATATTTTACTCGTAAAAATAAACAGAATATACTAAGCCTACGTCACTTAAAAAGTAAAATAGACACACGTAAAACTAGTACTAACGTAATTATTTGCCAAGCTAATGATACTAAATATTGCTTGCTAATTACAAAAATTGAAATATGTTACTATAAACAGTGAGGTAGGTAAGGTAGAGAGATATGACGTACATCATAGCGAACATCAAATACGAATCGACTGCAATTTTCGTTTAACTAAAAATTATTGAATCTACAATGGTGAAAATATGTGGATTGGATCGTTTTTATGAATAAAAACGATCCAACCCACATATTTTCATATATTTTTTTCCATATTTTCCAACACGGTGAACCGTGTTTCTGAGGATATGCATTAATTTCACCAAACACTTCTGTAGCTTTCACATAGGTAACATATTTGACAATTAAAGTGATCCTTAAAAACGCTTCGTTTTTTGAGTTACTTGCTATTTTATTTTACTAAATTTAATTGAGTTATACAATGAGTAAGGGTCTTAATTTATGCCCGTAAGAAAACCTGAAACAAAACTCTAACAAAATTAATATAATTATGGAAAATGTTTGAACAAACTATTTGCCTTTCGTTTGCACATGTCATGAATAACTTATGTCATGATTGACAAATTTAAATTATTAAATATTCGACGTTGCCAGCTCGGATAAAGAGTAAGGCATACTAGGTAACTTAAGGTAAGGTATTTCGTTTGTGTGAAAATAGAAAATAGAAAAAATTTAAAAATGTGATAAGACAATATAGCTGACTACTGCGGTGTTCAGAATATAGTATCGAAGTTAATGCATAACCAAAAAAACAGTGTATAACTACGTTCGAAGTATTCGATGTAGCGGGTAAACGAACAAAGAATTTATAAACAAACCATATCTATGACACGAGAGCCATAACCATATATGATAATTGATTTATAGGTAACATTAATTAACGTTAAAAGCATTTTACGCTCCACACGCCCAGCTCATAAAGGGTTATATGGGGAGAGTCATAACCACGGAGCAATTATTTATAATCACTATGAAACAGACAGAAATAGAAGATGGGGTTTCGAATTAGGCTGAATGTGCAGTATTTTCTACGCAAACGTTTGTGGAATTAATTTTCAATGTTAATGAGAGTAATGAATGTACGGCGGTCGACAGGTGTAAAGTGGCGTGTGCACATGCAGCTTGCAGATTCCAATAAAGTAATCATACACCTTTATGCATGTTAATGGGATAGGGGTACTTAACCATAAATGTGGTTATTAACACAACATAATCACATCATAAATACGTTTGATGGTAGTGAACTTTATTATGACAGAATGAACATGATAAAATTAAAAAAGATTACATTCACTGAACGAGGGTTCAATGAAACTAATTCACTAGATAAAAAACTCTCCAGAATGCAACTGAATGAGACTAAGGTTATCTTTAGCAGCAGTCCTCAAGAAAGTTTTATTTTTATAGCCCTCTTAATAAACTGCTTCCGGGAGTTTGATATTTAGATGTTATAAAACGTTTTATTCCTAAGCTAATCCATTTTGGTCAAGGAATTTATGAAGACGTCATGTCATGTGTTCTAAACATTGAAGGGCCAAGAGCAATATATACATAAAGAAGAATTTTGTAAATATAAAGCCCAAGCCAGTATTATGTGTCCAAGGTATGAATGTAGATAAGGAACAGAAAGTGGCAACTATTATTAAAAAATCTACTGTTTCTTTAAACTTATCCTAAATGAAAAGTGATATGGCGTCGTCTAGTCGAGCTTTTATCATCTGCGGCGCCGTCTGGGGCTGCAAAAACGCACTTTGCAGTAGGGGTAGTGACGCACCCTCCGTATAACATGTATGCAACAAACAATCTATTATATCAATGCATAAAGTAGCTGCTACGTTTCCATAAATCTATAGAAAGCGAACGGTGAAATGCCCTTTGCTTTCTCTTTACGTTTCTAGTCGTTTCCCACGTACTTTTGAACTCTATTAGTGATTGTAGCAGTTCTCTGTGAAAATGACAGGTTTCGCTTCTAGTAATTAAGGCTAAACGGGTTGCTTCACATTCCTTGTTTATGTAGTCCAGATATCGTTAATGAAAAGTAAAATATCTATCTTAATTACTTCTACAATCTTATTCAGAGTACTACCACAGATGACCTAATGCATAGTTATGGTACTACAGAAATCGTTAAGCGTCGTCTCTCATCTGTTAAGATTTTGATTTATTTGACCACTTTCATATCTCTGTCAAGCTACCGCAGTAACTTACAGTTAGTTAAACGGACGATTAGGTATCTCATGGTTATTTATGATTTAGAACGGTTTGCTGGCAATGGCTTTTACATATACCTAATTTATGTTTGTCCGTTTTGCTGATAGTGTATTCTGATAAAAACTTCGCGCACCCCACCTTAATCTTATCTAGCTGCATAGTGGTTATAACATTTATTAAAGCATCTATATGACCAACATATTTGTATGGAGGTGTATGTAAATAACAGACAGCTTTGTATTCACAGTTCAGTAACTACAGTGCACATCCAGGAGAGATGCGGATCTAGATTTTAATCTCAAAGCTGAACAAACGAGAAACAATCTCGAGCAAACTCTAGGTTGTTTCCTTTGCCTTATTTTGATAGTCATCTTTTGAAACGAGATCCTTTTGTTTGAAGTAAGTATGTATACGGTTTTTGTTATAACATAAGTATGTGCAGAAGCTAAGTTGTTTCCATATGGGTCAAAACAGCAACGTGCATCAACCTCGTTGTTTGACCATGGCCGCTGTAGACATACCATTACCGCCGTTTTATTGCCACTCAAATTGATACAAGTGTTTATTATCACTGAAACCATATTCGTGTCTATCTACAAGTAACGGGGCTTAACGTTTACACTGACAAGATGACACAATTTGTGGAGAATGTTGCAACGATAGGACTTGAACCTTATCTTGAGATTTATTAGTTGAGAGTTTTACTAAATGCCTACTGCTAAAGTGTCTTTGAATAGGTAATTATTTGTAACGCACGTCACACTTGATCTTCTTAAGTCACTCATTAAAATTTTTAAGTCTATATTTTATATTTATTTAAGACACGCATTTCGTCTTAATCCTTATTAATGTCCAACCGATCAGATGCTTGAAACGATTTATGGTCCTTTTTCCACAAAAAAATATCAAATCCTCGGATGTATCGTCAGGTCGACTGATCAGGACATTTTATAATTTTCTCTTTTAATTAATACCTACGTTAATTACAGTAATATTTCCATCGACGGTAAAATATCTCCGTTGCGGAACTAATTGGGCACAAGTGGAGTTTTGATGGGCACTAGTGGCCAGTGAACGATGCCTGCCCACTTACTGCACACCAGCTGCAATGCATCAGATCAAAGGCTGATTGTAGTCGTACAACCTAACCGAGTGCAGAAAATAAACCTGTTGGGTTAACTCACTTTATAATTGTGTGCACGATTTATTTGAACCGTAGATTACGATATATCTGCAATTGTGCCTCGTAAAGCAGTGCTTAGAGTTATTTTTAGGGATAGCGGGTTATCAGATTGGCTAGCTAGACGTACCTACCATTCTCAACATTTCTGAATAGGTTACAAATGTTAGATACGTACAATGCAAAAATTATGATGCGTGTGGGCTTGCCTTACCATAACACATGAGAAAGTATGGCATGTTTTCACTATGCATCATGAAATACATTTCATGTTTGGTGTTAGTTAACGCTTCTATTTCTATCTCTATGATTTGGACAAATAGATAAATGAAGAGACAGTAAGATAAGTATGTAAATGATTTCAAAAGCGGACCACCCAAAATAGTTTTAACATTCAAGAGGCGGTCAATAAATAGAAAACACTTGTGGCCAGATGTGGTATTTTTATCCGTCAAGGGTCCAAGAGAAATGAGCTCTGGAACACCTGATACGAGGGGTATTAATTCACATAATATTAAACGGTTTATAAATCCTGTGCTCTGAGCTGCATTGTAAGCCCATAAATTTATCACTGATCCTTTTTGATCCCCAAACCACGTGATGTACGGGCAAGGATGCGGCGTGCGCGTCTGATTAATAATTAAGGTTAAAACCACATTAAAATGGATCAGCTGTTTAAGCTCGTTTTACGAGCATGGTGTTAGAGCAAAGTCTTTTTTTTAACCCTCGACTGATCGAGGGAGGGCGTGTTATAAGTTTGACACTTTTGTCTGTTTGTCTGTCTGTTTGTGTGTTTGTCTGTGGCATCATAACTTGAGAACGGATGGTCCGATTTGGACCCGGTTTTTTTTATTGAATAGAGAATTTTGTTGAGAGTGTTCTTAGCTAGGTCTGATATAAAATTGGATCAGTGGTTCTAAGTTCTTGGAGTATCTTGGGATGTCTGATGGGATTTGTGGAACGGTAACAGTTAGGTGGTTCGAGTTTGAGCACAAATGTTTATGACCATGGTGACCTTCCCAGATCTGGAACCTTGAGGACCTGATGATGACCAGAAGTGGTAGATCCTAAAGTGAAGGATCGCCTGGGGTGGTACCACCCTCTTATCTATTTCTGCCGTGAAGCAGAAATGCTTGTATTTCAGTGTTTCGGTTTGAAGGGTAAGAGAGCCAGCGTAATTTCCGGCACATGAGGCAATCCATCTTAGTCCTCAAGGTTAGCAGCGCATCAAAAACCCTCCAACATTAATACAGTGAGGTGAGATGTCTATGGGCGACGGCGACCACTTACCATCAGGTGGCCCGTTTGCTCGTCTGCTCTCCTTATTTAATAAAAAAAAAGGATAAAGAAAGAGGGTCTCCTTGTGGAGATCCCATACCACTTACCATTGTTGGTAATTCGGGGGTTTTTTAAATTTTCAATTTAAAGTTATTAGGTAAATTCCTTGCTCGTTCCTTGATTCTAGAACAGTGTTTTTACTACTTAGTAAGAAAGTAGCACATCGTTGGTGACGATACTTCAGTCATTTTACATAAGGTTTACTTAAATGTAGAGTTTAAATTTTACGACGACGTTTTCTGCGAAAATTATATGTTTTAAAAGCTTCAGCAATAAATTTTACGATTTCAAGTGACTTACACATAAACTTCTTGAGGATCTATTACTTTGTCTCAGTCGGGTATTTGAAAACGCCATTTAAATCCTGTCACTCTTGAGGTTATGGAAACGTTTTACAATAAGGCGCGGGCGACAAGTTCGTTGTAAAAGAATCGAAATGGACAAACTAATAAGTGTAAACAAAATCAATGGTTTGAATAAAAATATTGGTCACAGAACATCCCTCAGCTTTTCAACCCCTCATTGGGCTCCGCAGGGTTTACCGGGCATAAGCTCTCACATATTTTATTCATTAAACGTTGAGCACACACGCCGCGCCCCATAATAACGCGAACAAAATGGGGACACCGGGAACCCTTTTTATTACATCATGCATGTCACACTTTACTGCTACATGTAACGAAATATTTCCTACCACCTGCTCAAATTCAAATGGTATCAAGTGAATTAATTAATCTATTTCAATTGAAATGCCTACCGACTATGCCTAGAATAAGATGCAATAGCCGATTTACATTATTTCCTCAGTATTGCTGTGACAAAAGTCACAGTGGACTGCAATGTTCCTTGAACCACCTCACATTGTGTTACTTGAGTATATTTACATTTGCATACATAATTAACATCAATTACACCCGAACCGATATCGAAAGGTTTTTAATTACTCGGGTATTTTGCATTAAGTCACGCTCATCATTAAGAAATTTATGGAACAAATTATTCATCGTAATAATTACGACGTGCCGTGCCATCGTAAATTATAATGGAAGATCTACTCCAAAATTACATAGTCATGATGCATGACAACGCATTATGGTGCATGATGATGCGATCGTAGAAAAAAAGGTCTATTTGAATAACAAAAAATTCGGGGCACGTCAATTCAGTTCCAACTCTCCGATTATGTTAGCTTATTAGTATTTGGTGTAATAAAATAAATACAACAGTGCAGTTTATTGTTGTCAAACATCTTAATGCTTATGCTACGATTTATAGATGACTATAGGTCTAGGCTAAATACGGATGTGTGACATACAAATCAAAGTCCAATTTATAGCCAAACTGTCTAATAGACATATAGTCTATTTAAGACATTGATGCTAAAATTAGCTATACGTATCGAATGAATCATACAATATGCAAGCCATTTTAACGAGGCACTAAACGAATAGCGTGTACACGTATGCACAATGTTATCGCAATAATTTGAAATATTTATTTTCTGAAAGATGCTCGGAAATGTGCTCAATACTTTCGAATTTTGAGCCAGGGAAGTACATACTTCCTGTCTCGAGGCCAAATACTTATTTTATAAAATAATTGAGGACAGTTTTCACACAACCTTACCGGACTAAGGCCAGGAATCCTCTCGTCTTTTGTTTTTTTACTTTGTAAAATTCTAATTTGTCGGTCGCGCGTCACCGCCCCCCTCCCCGCGCTGCCCCGACACGAGCACCGGCACAACCAGCGCGAGCAGCTCCAGCTCCTACTGACAGCGCCACTTATTTCCTTTTATGGACGCCTAGCACTTTCGACTTGTAAGCAGTATTTGGAATGTGATTTTTTTCGATATCCTCGCATTATTTGAGAAAAGCACTATACAAACATCGGCCGAAATAGCCATTTTTGGCTAATTTCGTGGTCTCTGCAGTAATTTACTATTTTTACTCCGCATTACATCACATACCTACACATATTTTAACATTTTTAACCAAAACTAAAAACGAATTATCTAATCAATAATAATTTGCATTGAACCGACCGACCGCCTAGTTTATGTTTGAACGAAATCACCTTCGGTGCAAAAGAGTTTATCAGTCGAATTTTTGCAATATGACTCACAATTTTAGCTCTACACATTTTCCAATAATGCAACTTATCCTAGAATTAACACCTAGCAAGGCCAAAATCCTCTTTTATTTAACGCAGCCAACCGTGACGGTGACTTTGAGCTGCACTTAAGTGATGTAGAGTGACGTTATTTACTTCTAATTTAGCTCTACACACAAAATAGTCTAATTAAACTGATGTAAGAACCATTAATGGTAAAAGAAATCTAATCCAACAAAAAAAGTATCCTATTTATAACAAATAAACACACCTGCTATTTCTTTTTCCACTGTTGTCTTTACTCTTTACAACCGCAGCTGCTTGGCAAATTGTGTCTCTGATTGTTTTAAGATTTTAATCAAGATAACGGCAATTTTGGGGGCTTGTTATTGCGGTGGCAACTTGTTGATCGACCCCTGGGGAAATCATCCCTCTTTGCTAGGCACATCCCGCAACGTAATCTCTTAACTCAAGTAGTATATAACATCCCCCGTACTTTTGAATGGGGCTTATTTCGTAGGTAGTGTGGGTAGTAGTGGTAGGTGTCGCCTCTTCATGATATTGTACTTATTTGATAATCGATACAATGTAAGATTAGATAATAGAAAAGAACGAAATATTCGAGCTATTAAAAATCGATTACAATAGCGACAAACAGATCAGGTGATGCATGCGTGCATGTCACTGCAAGTGCAAGTTAGTGGCTAACTTAATTTTTCGAACTCAGAACTACGAATACCCTAAATATCAAATGGTTATAGTATACTTTGAAAGGCGAAGAACATAAAATTATGAACCTGTTATCAACTTATCATACACCAAAAGCTTTAGTTCCCACTAAGTATACGCACTGTTACTGTTATGTTAACGCAATTGTAAAAGGGTTTTTAGTGTATAGCAAAGTGCTTGTTTTCGCACAAGTAGCACGTCAACTAAGCACACAACATAACTTTCTCTGCAACTCTCTATTCACTAATCACGAAAGTGTCAAGAAGCAAGAACAAATCACCGTGCCACGCTTTTGTAGGGTTACGCAATGAAATGAATAATGAAATGTCCATCCCACATTACACCCGCTCCAATTCTACGAACAATCCGCCCAACATACCATTTCCATAACATTTAAAGGGCGACATTGTATTCACTGAAGAATGAGTAGAGCCCACGCACGTGAGTAGACATTGGAGATTAGTTCTCTGATTACGTGACATCGACCCTTCCTGGGTGTTCAACTATCGTTAATAGTTTACTGACGTACCTATTCTGACTGCATAGGTTCACTTGAATATAAAAGCCGAGTAAATCGATTCCATTTACTACGTCCATTTATTGATGTCGCCGAGGTACATTCAATTACATATTACGACTATTGGTCTGAAGGATGTTCTTTCCATTCCATTAACACGCCGTGCATACTGGCCAGTGTCTGGTCTACACAGGCCATCACGTACGTAAACTGCTCTTGACATTCCTTTACCTTTAGAAGTCCTTGTTGAGTGCCCGACGAAGTCAACGCACTTGAAGGAAGAACATCTAACTCGAAACGTAAATAAAGGATCCGGCAAACATTTCGTAACAAGCTTCCACGCTTAGCTTTGAAAGTTTGCATGCTTCAGATAAAGGATACCACAGTAATCCTATACATAATCCTGTTGTACGTACGCATAAACAAGGAAATAACTCAGTTGCGACATCACACATCAAACTTAGTATGTGTAAAGATTATGATTATAATTATAAAGTAAGCATACTTAACTATGTATGGTATGTCTGATATACCTACTGGTAATCTCCAGTAATAGTAAAAATAATAAAACTATATTATTTTCTAACCAAAGAACTTACTAACAAAACATAATCAATTAAATTCCAAAGAAAAAAAAAGGCTAATGTGAGTGTTAGTCCCGGGCATTCGGGAGATGCAATATCGTAAATCTTTAATGTACCATACTTAATGTACTCTAGATATTTCCTGAAAGCAATCCATTATGAAGCTCAGAGTTCTGTACGTGACAGCAATTAATCCACCTTTATCATGATAAATAAACGTTCAACAATAGGCTTTACATTAGGGGAGTGTTCAATATTAATAAATCTTGGTTCATGGCAAGCATTACCGGTGCATCGTGATAAGATAAAATGAAAGCTTTCGGTTAGTAAAACTCAGGCACATTCAGGCGCAGTCTATGACGTAACCCTATTTAGACACCAATAAGAAGAGCCATAAGGGGAGACTAAATTAGATGAAGGAATCGCGTAGGCAGAAAGGTTAACGAAAAGGATATATGGTGTCTATTGTTAGATTATTACTAATAATGACGTTGAATGATAGGTTGATAGGTTTATCAAGATTGCTGAGTTGTGAAGGTTGATGCACGTGAATCGTTTATCTATGAGTTAGATAGGTATATATAAAGATACTTTTACCAATTTCAGTTTATTACTTAAAAGAGTTAGGGACTATTGGTATAGGTAAAACAGGTAAGAGACACGTCGTTGTGTGGGTAAGGATGTACGAATATTAATCATCAGCAGCCTACTCTAGTCCACTGCTGCCTCTCCCAGGGCGCGCCATTGAGCCCGATCTTCGGTTCTTCTTCTTTTTTGTGCTATCCATGGGAGGAAATGCCATAATCGCCACGCTAGGCCTGCAAGTTGGCGATCGCAGTAGCCGGGTCGCTTGCACCGATGACGCTGCTGCCCGTCATCGTGCTTCTGGTATTTTAACCCAGCCAGAATTTGAGTGATTATACCGCCACTAGTCGGTCGCCAGGGACTCGTTCGCTAATCGGCATAATAACGAATATTAATGACAAACTAATATCAATACGTAAGACTTATGAATATTAATAATTGCTGTTGTTTAACTTATAATAATACCATAACATTTGGTAGTTTCTCTATTTCAATCACAGCGAGTCCGATCCGACGGCAGCGCGGTAGTGAAATGAAAACATTTATTCTAACAAATTCTTTAATTATTTCTTTCAATTTATTTTCGGAAACATTAATCATGGAAAAAATTAAACTGGGATAGGCAATTTATTAGCATCAATTTTAGTTTCTTTATGTTTATAATTTTTCCCTGTTCTGACGCACAAAAACGTATGTACGTCGGTCAGGGTCATCGAGTAAGTATATTTTAAGTATTATTTAAAGTAAGTACCTACCTATACATGTCAATTTTTATTTTAACATACCTAGTTAGGTAGGTACCTCAAAATCTTATTGAAATTACTAGGTTTATGATGGCAACTGATTTAGTACCAATTTTTAAAAAAGCTGAGAATACAATACATGCAGAATGAAGTGATTTATTTTAATACTTATAATGTAAAAACTGATTCCTGAAGAGCATAATACAAAAAGAGAATATGCCAAATCTGCGCTAGATTTTTTTAAATAATTTTTTATGCGTTCACTTTTGGCCATTTTTGATAAAATTCCAAAAATTTAATTATTTTTTGAACCAACATGAATCGGATAACTATATGTGGGGTTATATGGTCTAGTGATGACCTCAGGCATCACCCTGTTTCATTTGATCCATACTTTCTGGGACACCCCTTCCGTATATAATACATCATAATTAATCAATGTCTTGTAGTGTACCTAAATTAATAGGTTACCTACCTATAAAACTTACTACAGGTAGGTCTAGAGTATGCATAGCATATGTACCTACCTACCTACCTAGATAGATAAAATTTGCAAAGTTAACTGAAGGACAATTCACTTTAACTCTATCTCTACCTATAATTAAGTATCATATTTTAGGTAGGTAGGTGAGGTTAAAAAAAGTAAAAGCTATTACAGAAATGTGGAGAAAGGAAAAACAATAAACAGTCATATGAATCAGTCTTATGTACAATTGTACAAGATGTAACAAAACATGCAAAAATAAATTAATACTAAAAGCTAAAAAGCTAATAAATTAATGCTAAATTTTCAACTTTTTCTATTAACTTTAAACTGCTATTAATGGGAGTTAAAATAACGATAGCTTGCTATGGCCA
Source organism: Hofmannophila pseudospretella (assembly GCA_947369225.1). Classification (NCBI taxonomy): domain Eukaryota; kingdom Metazoa; phylum Arthropoda; class Insecta; order Lepidoptera; family Oecophoridae; genus Hofmannophila; species Hofmannophila pseudospretella. Next base: position 7,017,607 of record OX376324.1, read on the forward strand.
CAGAATATATATGGCTTTCAACTCATGACAATATGTTTTAGTAATGTCATGGTGTATGACCAGTTGCACAGGAATGACTATAAATATGTCGAATTTGGTAAAACCAAGGAGTTCTGAGCAGTCCTGAATCTATATAAAGGGTCAGTGCAGGCCATAACCCACAGCGTCAAAATCTGAGGGGTACAAAATATGGATAAGATCAGCACCAAATTACAGAAATACTCAAGTTCCATTAGTTGGATACTCTTGTTAAAGATGCGACTAATCTAATAACGTCTGACAAATATTTGAAAAAAGTAAGAATATTTCTGAAAACTTGGGCAGCCATTTGTTCAGACCCAAAGCTGCAATTTCCTTTAATCCAGGCTTGGTTTTGAGATAACTGGAGGGGCATTTGGGAATTAAATATTATGAAGTTTTTGGGTAGGGTTCCAAAACCCTCCCTTTACCTATAGCTTTGTACACTATTGATGTAGCATGTCTTATTCCACTATAGGAGGATATATAGTTGGGATATAAATTAAATAGACTGTTAGTTCAAAAATTGCACTTACCAGCCAAGGTGAATCTGTCCATATAGTTGATGAGGTTCACGTAGCACAATATTCCGATTGTCATGAATTCTACACAAGTGACATCGCTGAGATTCTCCCTTCGCCTCGCCTGCTTCTCCTGCAGCAGCGCCGTCGCCGAGTCATTGTCACCGTTCACCACCAGCTGCTGATTGGAAGTATTCGGGGTTATGCTACTCTGGTCCATTGTGCTTACACCCTGCACTGCACTCTTAATGTTCTAAGAAAATGTCCAACGTTCACTAGTCGCAATCACAGTCAACCACTTTCAGATTAGGTAATCGAAAGTCGAAATTTTTCAAAAGTTACACTGATGCAAGTCCTGTGGGAAATTTGAGAACGCAACTCGCAAATTTTAAAGCTACCTAACTAAGTATTTTTCAAGTTAAATTAAAATATAAGTACAAAATACATGGTAAAATATCTAAGAGTAAAATTAAATTTGTTTCGCTAGGAACTCATGATCAACTCAAAATACGCGCATGCCACTCCACCGACGTTTGTGACATGAATAATTTTTTTGTTTCTTTTGACGTTTACTTGACGTATATATATCTAAGCGTATAAGCGGCCTACACAACGCCCTGCCTGCAAGGCCCTGCATGTGGGCTCCTGCCAAATTGGATAATGTGTAGACTTGCAGGTCGTTCTGCGAGCCGACAAGCCGTCTCCCCACTCCCTACACTGCAAGCAGTGTAGTGTGTAGCGCAATTGGGCCGATTTGGCCGCCATATTGTTTGTGTGGCTAAATTTTTAACTCAATATGAGCCACTTCTTACATAATATCTCTTTTTTTCTAGTTTTCCTTTTTATGCAACCCAGACCAGTCAACGTCAGGTATTATTTTTTAATGTTTTGAAAAAAAATACATATTGAATTTCCAATTTGACGTCTTACCGTTCACGAAGGTTACTACGTGAAATGATTTGCAGGGTAATGTGTAGCAAAACTCCCTGCGGCATGCACTGCACGCAGGGCCCTGCAGGCAGGGCTTTGTGTAGGCCGCTTACTCGACTCGACTCGTAACTACTATAAACAATTATGTCATACATACAGCCGCGGTTCTTTTAGGACTGAATTCAAAAAGTCGTGCGTCGTCTCGTCTATTACCCTTGCCAGACGCAGGATCAAATGTAGTTCAAGCGGCAGGATCCTGCCATATCGGAACGTGTGGAGTTAGCGGCAGTACATCCTGCATGTCCTGCAAGCTAGTGTTGCCACCTAAGTTTTGTAAATTAGCTAGGAATATTGAGAAAGTCGCTAGTTTATTGAAAATTGTGCACAATATCGTTAGTTGATGGAAAATGTTTGAAATACTAACTATAAAAAGTCGATAAATAATAAAACGCCTGCAAAACAATGTCGCTGACATAGTAAAAATAATAGCTACATCTACGACCATGCCGCTTAAGACACTACGTATTTCTCCCGCTTGACCTTCATTTGAACTCTAGTAGGATCCAGTCAAATCGGAATATCCGGCAATATCTCTGGCTGGCGGTATCGAGGGGTGCTCGTTGCTCGTATAGAAATTACACAGAGTTACCAATAGAAGTAGAAATTATTTATGATTTCCTTTAAATGGCAATTGTTGAACATTAACCAGCATTTACAAAACGAATCGCACAGCTGTGAATCGTATGATTCCACAGAAATAAAATATATACATTTACATTATATTGGTACTCTGTGTGTGATTGGTAAATTCACAGCAGTTTGGTGGTATTGAAATCCAGTGAAAACAACAAACTGTCAATTTATTTAGTCTGTGGTCTAGCATTGTACAATAATATTTTCATTGGGTTTTTTTTCACCCGCGCTTTTGTGGCATCCACGTTAGCTTTGTTTCGTTATGTCTTGCAATTTTTTTTACAGTAGTGCTTTTCTAGTAGGAATGGTGTTTCTTGCTCGAAGAACATCTAAAAGATGTGAATAATGTGTGGGACAGTGAAGTAAAGTCAAATAAGACGCTACAGCCCGATCCATACTTGGCTGGTTTTTGAAGAGTCATACTGCATCCGGGACGTCTTCTTCTTTGGTTCGGATTATGCAGAAGCGTGGAAGTTTCTCCCAGATAGCATTGAAATGTGTCACGCCAGCATTTTAATGAAGACTTAGAATTGTTTACATCAGACATGGCTGTATTTGCTCAGTTCCCTTTGCCTTAAAAGCAAACAACAACATTGGGGGAGAGCAAGGAAGGAAGGGATTTTGTAAGGTATTTTTGTGAAGGCAATATTATGGCAAAATTAATATATTTTGTTATATTATTATGTCTAGGCAAAAGTTTAGCTAAGAAATATTCAGAGGAAGAAAAACCGTCTTGGGCAAAAAAGGATATTCGTGATTTTTCGGATGCCGACATGGAACGGTAAATACTACTACTAGGTTAAACTAAATAATAATATCAGAATAAGCTTTTATAAATTTACCGCTCTTTTCAGCCTGCTTGACCAGTGGGAAGAAGATGAAGAACCACTTCCAGAAGATGAGTTACCTGAACACTTGAGAAAACCGCCGGCTATAGATCTAACTAAAATGGATATGTCAAACCCTGAACAAGTGATGCAAGCTACCAAGAAAGGTCAGACAGTGATGATGTTTGTATCAGTGGCCAATAAGCCGTCGCGGGCGAGATCTGAGGAGTTGACTAAGATATGGCAAGCAAGTCTTTGGAGCAATCATATACAGGCTGAAAGGTAGGTACAAACTCAACGTCTAATTGTCATACTAAGACTATTTAACGTCTTTGGGTACAAGGTTCATCAGTTTGGGGGCTACTCACAATTTTTTTACGACAACAATCCTTACAGACCATCCATAATAATAGACCTGATATCACCTTTATAGATAAGCAAAACAAACACGGATACATTATCAACATAGCAGTACCCTAACCACATTCAATAGCCTAAAACAATTGGATTGTCAAAGTACACATTCCCCCACAAAAAGTTAATATTAAACACATGTAGAATTGTAAGATAGTTTTTAGCTACTGAAGAAGCATATGCGTTTTTCTTTTCTTCTTAGTAACATAGTTTTCCTTACCATAGTTCTAAGTGTTGGCTCCGGCACCAAGTAATGTTTTAAAAACTGGCTGCAAGGCTCGAGAAAACATTCATTTTAAACCCACCGTAATAATAAATCTTTATTTCAGGCATTAAAAAAACCTATGTAGATATTTTATTTTTCAACGAATTTAATTCTGTTTTCACATTTGACCATCAATTTATGACTATTTCTTCATTTTTAAGAAATGCATTTAATATTTGATACTTGAAAACTACCCTATTATCTATATTTTTCAGATACCTCATAGATGATGATAGAGCCATCTTTATGTTCAAAGATGGTTCACAATCATGGACTGCAAAGGAATATCTTTTAGAACAAGATGAATTAAAAGAGGTTCAACTGGAGAGCCAGACATACCCTGGCAAGAAGCCTGACATTAAGAACAAGGCTGTCAGAGATGAATTATAATTAAGATCTGCATATACATTGTAAATATCTCATTCCAATTCGTAAGTCTGAAATACCTAGTTAAGAGATTTCTAAGTTGGTAATACCCTCATTTGATTTTACAATGCAATATTTTATATTTTCCTGAGTACCTTTGATAATTTTTTTACTACCTGTATAATATCAAGCTATTTATTTTTTATACAAACCCAGTTAGCGGTAAGAGTAGGCACAAAAGATCAAAGTGGGATTGGTCAAAGTGCTACTTGGATTATCCCTATCATATGATAGTAGGAAGAGTGATATTAAAAAACTTTTCAATAAAACAGAACTTGATTTTATTTAGATATTTATTTGCAAAGAACTGTTGTGTATAAAATAATATTAAATGGTGAAGAACTTCACTTAAAATGAATCTGTGGCTCGGTAATGCTCTTCGTCGATAGTTGAATAGATATGGCCTTCACCGCACATCCACTCCAAAATGTTTCTGAAAAGAAAAAATGTTTAAATTTCCCTTGAAATGTTCAGAGTTATAGATATAAAGTACATAAATGTACATACATAACTTCACACTAATTCGTGAGGATATAAAGTTGAATTTAAAAATTGGCATTCTACCATGAAAAAAAAATACTCAGCACCAATACTAAATTGCAACAGAATTTCAGTTTAGTAATGGTGCTACTACATACCAATGTGTGCAACACACACTCGGTACAGCACATTCATATGAGTCAGCTCTGTCAAACGAAATATCAATCATACTAAATTATTCACCATTCAATATAACGAAATAATAATACCTAATGAATTGGTGATTCTGGCTGGTTGCGATAATTCAACTATGAATTATAATTAGGGTTGTAATGTAATAACGGGCTGGTTTCCGCAACTCGACGTCTTGAGCGCCTATTTTGCGTGTGGTGGAAACTACTACTTACTCGAGCCATCCCAACCTCGCCAGAAAATCCAGCAGTCCTTTAATGTCCTGAAGGACTTCGGTTAGTGATCCTGGGGTGCCAAGGCTTCCAGCCCGGTAAGCACTGCTCTGCACAGGGCTGTCTGTGATACCTATGTTGAAGAGGTGTCTATTGAGTGGACTATGTCCGGTTATTATCCCTGTTATCTTCCGCAATTGGACTCTGCTGAGCCGCAGGAGCTGTCTGGTGAGCCTCGGATCAGCCTTCGGCAGGGCTTCTCGAGACTGCTTGCAGTCCACGACCTTGGACCAGCTAGAGTTCTGTATATCCTTCGTGCGTTGGCGCAGCGACGTCTTTATCCAGCAGAAGGGGTATGAGGGGCTCTGGGCCCTCTACAACCATCTCCAATGCCCTTCTCGCCAGTTCATCCGCCGCGTCATTGTCACGAGAATTACTGTGTCCCTTGATTCACTGAAGGGTCACCTTGATGTGACTATCTACCTTATTCAGTATTTGGTGACACTTGATTCTGAGACCCAATGTGACGACATTACTTTTAAGGGCCATAAGTACCGCCATGCTGTCAGAGAGTATTCGGCTGCACGGATGATGATGATATGATTAGGGTTTCGTAGTCAAATACAGTTACAAAAACCGAATATCTAGTTGATGTGCAATAAAAATTTATAATGGCCCCAGTGCCATTGCCAGTTGTGAAATAGAACTTGATATAGAGAATTTGGAACAAATTGTATGAAATTTACTACAATTATATAAAAGAATGACTTTATAATCCTAATAGGTATATGCATCTTGGCCAGTATTTTTATTTAATCCTAACCCCTCCAATCCAAATCTTAAGTTTAGTTCACAATGATGACATAATTACTCACTCAAATTCCATCTGTGACATGTGGTCTTTCAATGTCTGATACATGTCTTGTTTACTAATGCCCTGTTCCAGAGTGGATGCCCTGATCAAGTTGAACACCATCATTTGACGGGGATTCAACCCATTCACTGATGTGCTATTATTATCACTGACACCAACCATGGAATTAGCTGGCAGGGCACTGTTAAATGTGGTGTTGTTGTTAACAACTTTTTCCTGGAAAATGTACAATTTTTATTAATGATTTTAACAGTATAACATTTGTATATGAAATATATTGGATTTAAAAATACTAATGGAATTTGCCACAGAAATAGGTAGTTACAATGACAATCAGGTGCAGGATTTTTATGCATCAATTACCTTCTTTGAGTCTGCTTCCATTTTTACTTTATTGTTGATACACTGCAGATAATGGAATGTGATAGCATTTATGTCTGTGACTGGCATAATTTTGAATGCCATCAGTACTTTCTTGCCCTTGTTTGTTTTTACGTTACCATAGATTTGTATGTAGTCATTAACTTGCACTTTTGGTGATGATTTATCCTAAAATAGTAAACTTGTATTGTTATATTTCATATTGAAAGAATGTTTGGAATCCGGAGTTGCCTAAAGTGTATATCAAATTTGAATTAGTGAAGCAACCAGTTTTTATAAGCACACTGATGTTTTACAAGTTACTACAAAACAAATATTCTAAACAGATATTTGAATGAATGAATACTCTTTATTGCACAAAATTAGTGTGATACAGTGCATACAAAACGATTAATACAATCTAGGCAGTCTTATTTGATTTTATGACCAAGACATTTCTTACATCTTCATCCATCTGCTCTTGGTCTAACCATAGCACTGCTCTCATCCTGCCTGTTATGTCCTGTATTGTGTATGTGATCTTGCTGCTTTGCATTCGGATATTTCGTACACGAGCTACTACCGACACAATCTGAATTTCAGTTCCCCATATCTTGATGCCATCATCCCCACATTGTAGCGCCTGCTTAATTACAATCGGGGCTGTACGGGAGGATCTCCGGCCCTATAATCATGTCAGAAGAACAAGTGTAGTTGTACAAAGATTTAATAGGTACGCTGTATGTAGGAACCTACCTACAATTTTTTTTCCAAATTTATTACGAATAAATACATACGGTTTTCTGTTGCTGATTTGGAGTGGTAGTATTTCCAAATTGGTTAGGTGAATTGAAAAATCCTCCACCGACAACCGATTGTTCTGAAAACAAGTTGGCAATATAAGGTTCAGAAAAAATAAACATAATTCTGCATTTTATGTAACTGATTTTATCTTACCGCCCCACATTGTATGATCCTTTTTATTAATTTCCTAACAAATTTAAAGGAAACAAAAAACAAGTTTGTACAAGCAAATCAATTATTCTCCTTCGTTGCGTTTGTTTCGTTTTGTTTGATTTGACAGTAGGAGCGATTTTGCAGCGTTCGTTCGATATGCAAAACGGACTTCTTATCACGCTCACACATTATAAACATGTAAGGTGAGCGAAAGAAATAGGGCTATTGTTGAATTCGACTTCCACTGCAAGAATCGCCTTCGCGTGACACAGCCAGACTTTTCGCGGGAAATTAAATTCGCATGTTGGTAGCACTGTTTGGCATGATTTTTTTATTATATTTTTTTTAAATCCGACCGAAGTAACAGTGGGGAGCTTAGATTATCCATATTACTAATCTAAAGTGGGGAGATTCTGGTACAGCTGCTAAAGGCACTGCCTTTTCCAGGTCCACGTATGAAGGAGTTTTTATTACAGTCCGTCACATATGAAAACAAGAAAGAGAAAAAGAAATAATATGTGATGATTGAGCTGTCGTATTATGCCGGAACCACACCAACGTCTAATGCCATTAATTAATGCGTTATTTAACATTAAACGCAGATACGAAAGGGCCTAACGCCATTAGTAAAAAATAGCGCTTAGGCCCTTTCGCATCTGCTCATACTGTCAAGTAACGCTATATTTTATGTAATGTCGGTTTTTCAGCTCGCAAGCATACTTTTTATGAACATGTGTGTCTGTCCCTTTATTGAACAAAGAATGGATACTAACCTTTTTTAAATTAAAAAGTTAAATTATGGAAGCGAATCCATCTTCTTTAGGAAACTGTCACGCTCACTCATGTATTAAATTGTGTTAGAGTGAGGGGAACTTACCGTTTTGAATAAAAGTTTTATAAATTTTCAGCTGTAAACGCCGTAATGGAAAATGGACACCCTCGGCTCAGACGGAATTACCAACAAGGTTCTCAAACTGCTCCCTGCCCCCCTGATTTGCCTATTGGCATCTATCATCAATACAGCAATGGCCAACTGCTCCTTTCCAGACGCCTGGAATGAAGCAGTTGTCATAGGTATTCCCAAACCAGGTAAACCGCGCTCCGAACCCACCCAGTTATCGCCCCATCAGTCTCCTCAAGACAATGGGGAAAGTCTACGAAAGACTTCTCAATAATCGCCTCCATGACATTGCTAAGTCCAAAGGCTTAATCCCTGACTTCCAGTTTGGCTTCAGACCCGGACACTCGTGCGTGCAGCAAGTGCACCGCATCACGGAACACATACTGAAGGGACACAATTATTCGCGTAAGCCGATCCCCACAGGGGCGCTATTCTTCGACGTGGCGAAGGCGTTCGATAAAGTCTGGCACAACGGTTTGATATACAAGTTATACCAAATCGGGGTACCGGATCGTCTCGTACTCATACTACGGGACTTCCTCAGGAATCGAACCTATCGCTACCGCGTCGAGGGATCGCTCTCCTCCCCTCGCCCAATCAGAGCCGGAGTCCCTCAGGGCTCCGTCCTCTCGCCACGATATCCCTCGCCATCCAAAGGTAGAACTCGCGCTATTCGCGAACGACACCGCTCTCTACACCTCTGATAGGAACAGGGATCGTATCACCCGGATTCTCCAATTCGCCGCCACCGCCCTAGGCGAATGGTTTCGGAAGTGGAGAATCGAGGTGAACCCTGACAAAAGCGCCGCCATTCTCTTCGCTAGGGGTCGTGCCCCTGATACAACCACCCATGTTCGGAATAACATAGGGCAACTCTCACTTTTCGGCAGACCTATCCAATGGGAGAAAAAGGTCAAATATCTAGGAGTCACCCTTGATAGAGGTATGACTTTCGAGCCACACGTAAAACGCGTCCGCGACCGCGCAGCATTCAATCTCGGCCGGTTACACCCGATGCTAGGCAAGGGGAGTAAAATGTCACTTAGAAATAAGTTGACAATTTACAAAACTTGCATCCGCCCAATCCTCACGTACGCAAGCGTGACATTCGCGCACTCTTGCCACATTCGCCGCCTTCAGGTTATCCAAAATAGGTTCATGCGTAGAGCAACCGGTGCTCCATGGTACCTACGTAACGTAGACCTCCATCACGATTTGGAACTCCCCACGATCGCTCAATACATGAAGATAGCGTCGCGACGCTTCTTCGAGCAAGCTCCCCACCACCCAAAACCTCTAGTAGTAAGCGCCGCCGCTTATTCCACTAATGCCGCTCCCCCACCCGATAGTAGTTCACACACAGCACCTACATACCGCCCGCGCCGGCGCGGACGGCGACCCGCTTCTGGCGCTTACACGCGCTATCGGCGTATTCCAGGCCGCTTCTCCCCAACTCCTCCCTCCCCAGCGACGTCCTAAGCCGAGGTCCGTACCCACCTGGGTGCCCTTAGGCAGTCGCTTCTTATAGTAGTTTTTAAGTCCTCCTCTAGGCTGGAGCGCATTTAGCGCTCGCCCCAAAAACCCCGGTGAAGCTGTAAAGGTCATTAGGACCAACAGCAATTATAAGTACGAAAAAAAAAAAAGGAAAGTGGACAATTGTCAACGTGAATTATTTCAACTGGTTATAGAACGTTCTTCAAAGTGTTGCCAATGCCTTGTTAAATTTAAAAATAAATGTTTTAGGTTTTCGTTACGTTTGTTGAAGTTGGATTTAATTTTCAAATATAATAGATTTATCAAATGGCTTCTAAAACATTTCATATAGGGAAATATTACGTGAATTTCAAGCGTGGCTTTGAAGACTGCAAAAGGGACATAACTGTAACTATTGACAAAGTATTTGAAACTGATAGTTTGGTGAGTTTGTGTAAAACGGTTCCAAGACGATACAACAAACAAATACATACCTACGATTATTTTTACTGTACTATTCAAAGTTGTAAAAATATGTTTAAATTAGATACATAGCCGTGGAACGGCCTACCTGAGCAAGTTGTGAATGCTGAAACTATAAACCAATTTAAGAACAGATTAGACAGCCTCTTACGAAATTTGAAGAAACCAGCTAACCAGCATTAGCTGCCTGCCTGCTAATCCAATATTAATAATAATATTTTTACATATGTAGTGTTAGAATGTGAATGCTCACTAGCCCGCCTATTCCATCAAGAGGCCTGTGGGCGCCCTAAACAGCTCTGACAAATAGGTTAGCAAAAATGGCAAACCACACGACAAGAAGATGAATAATGCTCGCTGGGCACAAAACCTGCAAGATATCAGGGCATTGAATATACTTATAATAATTTTGTCAGGGGTGCCAAGGAATAGTTGTAAAAGTATTGGGTCAACGTGTCGTTATGAGGGTGCAAAGAGAAGTCGATGGAGCCCTTGCTTTGTGAGGCTCTTTGCATGGTTGTCATAATGCAACCTAATATATCCTATTATATCCGAGTCGGTTTCGCAAACACTTTCCCTCAGTGCCCCTTAGCGACACACCAACCAAGTATTGTGTTTGTACTACTAAAAATGTAGACTTAAAATTTTACAGAAAATATCATTATCAGATGATGACGATCCCGCGTTTTTATGTGTGCTGAGTGTGACACGTTTTGACTATGAAGACTTGAAGAAACAGCAGGGTCTGCTCATAGATTTCGACAATTTCCCATCACAGCTTGTAAGGCTACTGCAGCAGTGTGCTTCAAACAATATGTAAGTATTCAACAGGCCATCTCACGCAAAATAGGCGCTTAAGACGTCGAGTTGCGGAAATCAGCCCGTTATTACATTACAACAGGCCATCTGTAGTGTATGTTGTCATAAATAAAAAGTAGGTAGGTAGGAAAGTAGGTAAGGAAGCACCAAGATGAAACAAAGGAGCCTTGCTTTGCGGAGCTCTTTGTGTGGTTGTCATAATGCAACCTAACATATATACAATACAGGAAATATTTCAAATCTAACATGGCTAGGGCCTGATTGCATTGGGCCCGCATGGTGAATCACAGTCCCAATTTTGGGGACATAAATGGGCCTGACATAAAACACAGGCAGTTTTTTACTGTCCAGTAAAGTGCTCCTCCTGTTTCAGGTTCCTTATAATGCACCAAACGAATCCAGTACAGTTTTATTTTGAAATTGTTGAACACAATGAGTTCAAGCGCCTTGTCCACTTGTCATTGAAGACTGGACCAGCCACTGATTGTGATATCAAGCAGCACATGGCGGACACAATTTATAGCTTGAAGGTAATGTTAATTACAGTATTTCATTGATTCATACTTGACTACAGAAGCAACTGATATTATAATTTTTTGTAGACCATAATATTTTTTTGCATAATGTTCTAAGGCTTGTTACAAATATGAAAAATTGCAGCCTAAAATACCTATTTTTATATTACAGAAAAGCCTGGGAGCTCTCAAAAGTACATCATCAAGTACAGAGGCTATTCTGAATGACAAGTGCATCAATATGGAACGTAAAATACATGACTTGTCGCATGCTTTGACTAAAATGGAAGAAGATAAGCTTAGACGAGAGACAGAGTACCAAGAAGCACTGAAACAAGAAAGAGATAGATTAGCACAGGTAATTCTTTTGCTGATCATATTTTAAACTATTACACTTGCTATTATTATAATGTACTTGTATGTTTTATTTTAGGAAAGATTGCAATTGCAAAGAAATGCTGAATTGAACTCAAAAGCTCAACTTGCTAACTCGCAAGATGAATTAAACAAGAAAGATAAACAGATTGAAGAAATAAATTCACTTTGCAAACAATTACGAAATAACACAGTACAATTAGAAAACCAGCTAAGGTGTGTGTATATATTTCTGAGGAAAATACAATGTGTAGTTTTTATATTTTACCAATCAATACATTTTTTGTATTCCAGTGAGAAATCTCAACGCTTAAATGTATTAGAGTCAGAAGTCCAAAAGTCTCACATAGAGGTGGCTACACTGAAAGCCAAGAATGCGACTTTAGAAAGAGAAATCATGGAAAAAGATAAACAATACCATCAGCTTAATTCAAGATGTGTGCACTTGGAGAAGGTATTTATTACCTTTTTCTAGACAGTTTTAGATTAATTGAAGATATGAGACATTTGAATATATTTAACTGGTTTTATGGTCTAAATATGTTACTTTTAATTTTTTCAGACAATAAAAGATAATTCTGAAACATTAAAAGATTTGACAAATGCTTTACATTTTGCTAAGAAAGAAAAGGCAAGTAATATTAATTAAAACTTAGCTTTATAAATAAAAAGAGATTTTCAAGCTGTGATTAATCAATTAATTTACAATTCAATGCAATTACAGATGAGTGTAGAAGAGAGATTAGCATTGAGTGAATCTCTAGCTGTTAAGAATAATGAAGCCGTTCATTCCACTTCCGGACAGCTGTTGAAGGCTAATCAAATTATATCAAAACAAAATGCAGATCTTATTGAAATGAAAGACAAGGTAATAAATAAATTATTTCATGTATGAACGTAATAACGGGCTGGTTTCCGCAACTCGACGTCTTCAGCGCCTATTTTGCGTGTGGATGTATGTAGGTAATGGTTGTCAGAATTGTGATTATGTTTTTTATTTTCAGCTTCTATGCAGAACTGCAATAGCGTTAGAACAAGAAAAAGTTATAGAGCGTAACACTAAAGAAATAGAAGAATTAAAGACAGAAGTTAGTGTCACGAAACAGAATATGGAAAAGCTAAAAGATGAGTTAGATAGTTTGAGAGAGAAGTACCACTCTAATGAAAAGGCACTAAAGGATAGGGATGAGACCATTCAGAATAATAATATGGGTAAGATAATATTTTCAAACTGCTCTTGAGCTATACAAAACTTATGAAAATTATTTTTCATAATAATGTATGCCTCCATTCCACATCACACCAGAGAACTCGTATCTCCATTCATGTATTTTTAGTCAAATAAAAGGTTTCTGTTTTACAGGTGGTAGATTCCAATGTGTATAATGTACCTTGGTACCACCCTTTTACCTATTTCTGCCGCAAATAAGCATTGCTGTGTTTCGGTTTGAAGGGTAAGAGAGCCACCGTAATTACTGTCACATGAGGAACTCCATCTTAGTCCTCAAGGTTAGCAACGCTTCGAAAACCCTCTAATAACATCATAGTGAGGTGAGATGTCTATGGGTGATGGTGGTGACCACTTACCATCAGGTGGCCCGTTTGCTCGTCTGCTCTCCAAATACAATAAAAAAAAACTATAAAAGCGAATTATTATGAGTGCTGTTCAATTAAAGTTATCGATTTTTCTGAACGTCGGTGGCCTAGAGTGAGCGAAAGAGCGCCGGTGGCCTAGTGGCTAGGACGCCGGACTCCCATCCGGGAGGTCCGGGTTCGAAACCATGCAATGCCATGTACCAATGAGTTTTTCCGATTTTTTCGAAGACTTACGTACATTTGCCGACTGCTCTAACTGTGAAGGAAAACATCGTGAGGAAACCTGCATGTCTGAGGAAATTAAAAGTTTTCTAAGGCGTATGAAATCCACCAACCAGCACTGGGTCTACTCGGAGGATCATGGCCTGCGCCCCCATGTGCAAGGGGAGGCCTGTGCCCCAACAGTGGGGACATTAATAGGCTGATAATGATGATTTTTCTGATACATAGTGATCCAATGGCTGCACAAGAAAATGGAAAATAATTGTCCGCCCCCAGAGTTGCCTAATAGCAGATTTGGTAGTGCTGCAGCAAGCAGTTCGACACCCTATTTCCTCGCCAGGAATAACAACACTAATTCATCTGAGGGTGTTTCTGATGAATCGATAAACTTTTATGCTACATCGAAATTGTAAGCATCTTTTTGTTTCCTATTTTTTTTTTAATTGGCAATTTGAATGGCTGTGTCTTACTTTATAGTACAATTTAATTGATATAATATCTATATTCTGTACATGATTATGTACCTACAGAAGATGTGATTTACATGTAGGTATCATGAATGGGTACATACATTAATGTATACCTCTGACGTCCATGATCCCTGAGGGGATACACAGAGGAACCACCTTCAGTCATAGATAGTTCTCATGAATTGATTGATGTTATAATTCTATTTACAATATTATTTTTAGGTCAAATATAGGAGATAGTCCACAGTCAGAAGCAATGGGAAATAATGCTAAAGTTGGATTAGATCCTAAGTACTTGAAACCAGCTATTGATGACGTAAATAAATTGCAAACGAAGAGTAGAGGTAAAGTAGATCATATTTTTTTCCTGTATTTTTCCTGTATGCACTCAAGATTACTGTTCCAAACTACGATTTAAAATAGTACAATAACGTTATTTTTGTAAAATAAATAAATAAATTTATTTAACGGCAACACTACAACGGAAAGGTACAATGAATACTAAAAAAAAATAATTAAAAAATAACATCCATATTTCCTAATACCGAGCCTACGATTAGCACCCACACTAGGTAATCCTGTGTCGTGGGCGCTGTGGTGGGGAGTGTGTGTTGTGGTTTGTACCTAAATGTACTGTAAGTTATGTGATTTGGCGAAGTGTTATTGTGTGAGTAATGTTGGTGTCTCTATTTGTAAAACTAAATGATTGGAGAAATAAATAACAGATAAAGCTATGCGAATTAAAAAACTAAAAAAGTAAATAAAGCCCAGTGGGTATTTCCGCTAAAAATACCTACCCCCATACCCAAATCAAACACAACCATAACAAGATGTACAATAACAAAGAGGTCTGGGATGACAAATATAATATAAGTACTGGAAATGTATATTAATTTCAAAAGCTGCGTATCTTGTGCGATGTTGGTCTACATACTACAAAAACATCTCAAAACATATTTTTTTCTACAGGTGAGAGTGAGAAACGCATATATTAAAGTGAGAAACACATTTTGTGTAGATGTTTTTGCACATAATCACGCGCAGGAGACGCGACTTGCGCGCCTTTATGAAAAATATTCATACACATTCTGCTCTTGGTAATTTATCGTTAACTACTTCATATGTAATTTATAATTTTCAGAAACAGGGAGATTGAAGTCTGCTGAATCACAAAAGGGAAAAGAAAACAAAAATGTTGCTCTACCTAAAGTTGATTATAGAGAAAAGA
The DNA here is from genome assembly GCA_947369225.1 of Hofmannophila pseudospretella. NCBI lineage: Eukaryota > Metazoa > Arthropoda > Insecta > Lepidoptera > Oecophoridae > Hofmannophila > Hofmannophila pseudospretella. The sequence goes on from OX376324.1 coordinate 7,032,858, forward strand.
AATCTTCGCGAGCGGCTACCTATCGGGCAACTCCGGTGTCTGCATATTTTCCTTGATATTGTAAGTGAAGATATATTTGCATTATATGTGCAATAAAATAAGGAATTTATTTATGTACATAACTACAGTGGAAATTGGTTATTTTATTTCTAAATACAGAGTTGCAAGTGTCAAAGTCCTTTAAAATGATTCATATTTACTTCAGCTACCTACGTACCTAAGTGGGAACTACCTATAATAAGTGGTTCCTCTGTCTACCCCCTCAGGGATTATGGACATTATGCTATGCTATACCTACCTACCCTACATGAGAATCCCGATGAGATCCCGATCCGACGATTCGGATGTAGTTTCGGATCCGGCTCCGAAAAAAATCGTCTGGCACACCCTTAGATTTAGCGACATCCAGAATAAGAGATAATCCTGCTTTACCACTAGAGGCGCCACTAGCACAATGGTACGCAGCCAATCAACATGTAGATACCTACGTTCCTTTTCACCAAATCTTTTTTTTACCCTTTAGGCTCGCGCCATGCTGTCTTAACAGATTTTTAAGTCTGCTATTTTGAAATGGCTACCTATATTATGCCATGATCTCATCACAATTTTACTATAGCTTTGAGAAATTAAATTAACCCAAATAACAAGAAATTTGTGATGTCAAAAATGACGTTTAGTTTTGCTTTTCTGTTTACGTAGTGTGCTAGTGACTTCATCTACGCAACGCTTTACGTTTTATGTCCTATTGACTCCTGTGGCACCGATGCCGTGATAGCCGCTGGCCTCCCCCAGACCCACGTACGAGGAAGTTCTTGCCACCACGAAAGAGTTTATAAACTTTTTGTTTAATTTCAATGCGCAAGAGAAAAAGAAATACGTGAAAAAAATGTAATTTTTTGTAGTATTATGTATAGTATCATGCACTAATTCATTATTTCCAGACACCTAAACTATTGACTAAGCCTCACTTTGTATGGGAGCGAATCTATCTTTAGCGAAGATCCTTAAACGAAACATCCCGCTCACACTAATTTTGTGCAATAAAGAGTATTCATTCATTCATTCATTCATTCATTCGTACACTAGCTATTATATTAGTGAGCGTGTCAGTTTCATTTAGGTTTAGCTCAAGGAAATACTCAAAAACTAGGTAGGTAGTAACTCAAACCTAAGCGACCAAGCGGTTGCGAAGCGGTGGCGATGCGACAACATCTGCACCGCGAAACTAGTCATACAAACCAGGAGGCCAATTCTCACGAATTATTAATTATTATTAGATAAATATCGAAAAAAACGGCAAATATCGAAGGTTGAGACTTAGCAGTCGGATATCTTATGTGATATTTATAGTCGACATGTTTTTGAGGAGGAGGCCAATTCTCACGGAATGATTGAGACTGAGAGGGTCTCAACAGTTCGGCACCGGACAAAATAACCAAACTACTGAGACTAAAGGTATAAAACAACAGCAACGCGAAACTAGTCAATCACTACTACCAACCAGAAGGATAATTCTCACGAATTATTATTAGATAAATATCGAAAAAAATGGCGGATACCGAAGGACGGGACTATTTGCTATTCTCGCATTATCACCTTCGATATTTATGGAGTCCCAGCGATCGACATGCAACGAGCCGGTCCTTAGCAGTCGATATTTTCGTGATATTTATTGTCGACATGTAAGACGGGATATTTATCGAGTTTCGATATTATATATAACCTGTTTTTGAGAAACGTCAATTCACGTCAGGTCCTATAGAAATGTCGGCGACTCCAAGAATAATAAATTTATTTTTAAGAAGCTAGGATATCAAATACACCCACAGAGATACCAATAGAAGGTACCTATGTTTAGTTTGTTAAAATAAAAAAAATAGTTTCATTTTCATTTTATTTTCCAACAGCATGTTTTTTCCAAGGTTTGTGTGCCTTTTTAGTGTAAAATGTGAAGAGGTTTTCTGATTAGTTTTAAGAGGCTCGCTAGATGGCGCTCTATGAAGGGTCCATTTTTTTATTGTCAAAAAGACTGGTAGCCAGAGCCGTAAAACTGCCAACGTTTAGTGTTGCAGTTTGTGTTGTGAGCCTTTAGATGTGGGAGCGAGATCGCGCTATGGCAAATAATGTTTTATCCCTTTTTATATACGCATTTATTTCATTTATTGTAAAAAAAATATCAGACTAGTACGTAGCGCCTTCTCCTATATACTGTTCTCCTATAGTCTGTATACTGTGATGGATGATGTGAGCACTAACAAAGGGTTTGGGTACATGCGCATAAAATTGTGTTTCGCTGTCATACAATTTCAATAGCCGACTGAAAGTAGCTATGGGGAGATGCCCACAGAGCATTTGGCGTACAGTTGGCGCAACTGGCAGACGCGGTTTCTATATAAAACTTCCCTAGCGAGCAATTTACCTAGGTATGGTGAATTTCAAAATCTTTGAGTCCGACTCCGAGGTACCTACTCGCCTATGTAAACATAATTGTGGCACAATAAGTTACATAGTCGAGAACTTCGGATCGGAATTCAGATTCGGAATCAGATTCGAATTCAGATCGGAACGCGATCGCTCTTACTACGGTCGTCTATTCATTCGTTCATGAAGCATGAATGAAAGAGGGTTTTCAGGAACGGAAGGCCAATTACTCCCAGTGTTGCCATTTTTCGGGATTTTTCCTAAATTTGGGGAATTCAGACTTGCGAATTTCTGTACCTAATTTTCAGACTGCTCTAAGTCAAGAATTTCGTTGAAAATAATAGAGAGATGAAGCGCAAGAGTTTCAACCAAAGGACGATACAGTTATTTGATCTATCTATATAGATAATTGTATCTGCACTTCAATCTTTTCTAATTTCCGAGATATTCAAATATTTAGACAACAAGTACCTTGTATACCTTGTACCTTGAATATTGAGTTTAAAATAAGTATGTCTAAATTTTAGTGATTTTCCCCGCCCTAAGTCTAAACAGAAATAAATCTCATTATGGAACTAAGTTTCCTTCCGTTATAAGTTATAACCACAAGATGGCTTTTTGAGATATAAAGAGTATTATAGTTGTACTTACTCCATTTGTTCAGTTGCCCCTACTGGCAATTTCACTGATTTGTGGTAATTTCGAGATTGTCGAACGGCAACACTGATCACTTTGGTTTTGGTTTGGGTAATCAAAAATTCCAGTGATTCATGGCCGAGTAATTTTACGACATTTTATTTTGTGATTTTGATTTACAATTTACATTCGATTCAATAAATTTTTCATCAATTATGAAACAAAGTGATACTGAAACTTATTAAGAATACAGAAGGAACTTCTGATGGAGCATGTCCGATGTGTCAGTTTTACTAGTAAAAAGATTGTCTAAGCTTTTTGTGTACGAGTGGAAGTGCCTTCCGAAAAATGCCATTCGATTTCTTGTGCTGCGTGAGGCCCGGCGTGGAGGACATAGTAGAGCTAGATTACTCGCATCAGTCTTTGACGGACGTTCCCACGGACGTGTTTGTGTACGAGCGCACCCTTGAGACCCTGCTCTGTCAGAGCAACCGTATTACCGAGCTACCTCGCCAGCTCTTTATGTGCCATGGTTTAAAGTATTTGGATCTCAGCGACAACGAGCTGCAAGCCATACCCGCCGCCATATCGTCACTGGTAAACCTACACCACTTGAATATTAGCAGAAACACACTCGCCTCTATACCAGATACAATGAAGGCATTGAAGTATCTAATGTTTCTAGATCTCAGTGTAAATCCTTTGGAGAAGCTGCCCGATGCCGTTACTAACCTCATAGGGATGCAGGATTTGTATTTAAATGATACTTATCTCGAATATCTTCCAGGGAATTTTGGGCGACTTGCAAATTTACGTATACTTGAATTGAGAGATAATTATTTAATGATATTACCAAAATCACTTTCCCGTTCGACAGAACTACAAAGATTGGATATAGGACAAAACGAGTTCCAATCATTTCCAGAAGTAATTGGAAGATTTTTAAAGTTGAAAGAGTTATGGATAGACAGTAACAGTTTTACAAACATACCAGCAATAATAAAGCCATTAGAGAATTTGGTACATTTGGAAGCAAGTAACAACATGATTGAAGAATTGGCCCCTGAGATTGGGTACTGCAAACAATTAGTAGACATGAGCTTGTCAGTCAATAGTTTGACTCAGCTTCCTGATACTATTGGGCAGCTTAGCAATTTAACAACTTTAAAATTAGACAACAACAGACTTTACTCCTTACCAGATAGTATAGGACAGTTGACGAACCTCGAGGAATTGATGCTCATGTGTAACTACTTGGATAAAATACCCTCTTCAATTGGCCTCCTTAGAAAACTTCAATATCTCAATATAGATGACAATATGTTAAAATATATCCCTCCAGAAATAGGGAGTTGTACAAAATTATCTGTGTTATCGCTTCGGGCAAATAAATTAACTAAGATCCCTCCAGAACTTGGCCATTTATCCTCTTTAAGAGTTCTTAACTTGGTGAGGAATTCACTGAGTTGTCTTCCCCAATCCTTATTAAATTGTGATAATCTGGTAGCCCTCTGGCTGTCTGAAAATCAAAGCAAGCCTTTAGTGCCTATGCATTCTGAAGTAGATCCTCATACATATGAACAAGTCCTCACTTGTTTCCTCTTCCCCCAAGTGCCTTTAACCCCAATTGAGATAAAATCAGATAATGACAAACCACAAAATACAGAGACACAGTCTTCTGCACGCCATATTAGTTTTGTAGACATGAAAGCAGTTCCAAAAGTACCAGAAAAACCTGGACAACTAAGACGAGCACCTACTCCTTATCCAAAAGAATTGAGAGCATTAGCCAAACATGCTAGAAACATACATAAGGATGGAGCACAGGATGTAACTCCACCCATGCAAAATGCTGTCCATATCAAGGCTGCAAAGATAACGCCGACGTTACAGCAAAGGTTTGCATCTGATAATAAGAAAGAAACAGATGATAATACTGGAATAGATGATGCAGATGGAGCCCAGCAAGATTCTATGAAAATGTCTGTTTATGATAATCTGCCAGCCGAAAATGCTTATGATAAGCCTTTAGATCTTACATATGAAAAAGATAAGTCATACAAAAGTGTTGATCATGCTTTATATCCGGAAAATAATGGAGATACAATTAATGAGTACAAAAATGAAAGCACGGACCACTATCATGTGTCACAAACACAGAGACAACATGGTATGAACCAGAATGATGTCTATTCCTCTAGACAAGATGTGGATAGAATAAATGCATGTATACCACAAAATGTGTACAGTAATAAAGAACATAAAAATTTTCAACACACAAATGTAAATAGTTTTAGGAGCAGCTTGGATGAAACTCGTAATCGGTTACAAAGATTGAGTCTGAGTTCTCAAGAAAGGCATTCAAATAATGAAGCAATATTAGCACCACATTTTGACGAAACTTCATACAATCACAGGAGTATGATTGACAATGTTCCAACTTTTGATCCTGTATATTCTAGAAAGGATCAAATTTTATGCCACAATATACATGATGGTAATTATCATGAAAGTGTTTATGATAGTGAAACATATGCACGAGCCAAGGAGAAAATCTATGCTCAACGTAATTTCGATCCTTATAATTATCATCCCCATGGTAGTCGCGAAGTGCTAAATCCTAGAGTTCACACCGTGAGCCAGGTAGTCAGTTCAACAACAATGCCAAATTTAAGTGCATATAACAATGTGTATCCTGGAGCCAACATTGATGGCCATCCTTATCCCACTTCTATTCACCAGACCTCTACACCAAATGCAAATTTTTATAGTATAGCAGCTACCAGCCCCACTTATGTGTCTTCACAATCACCGGAATTGTATTCTCCTACTGGTCACACTAACAATACAAACCCTTACCGTATGACGAATACCCCATTAATATCAGATGACGGCAGTTTTAGCCATGTACATTCTCCTACTAGTCAAAACATGTATGACTTATATGAAGCCATACCGGCTCCTTCGAAGCCCCCAAGCGTGATTAGCCATCGACACAGCCCCAGTGGCATGTCAGAGCCGGTGTACGGCCGTCAACCCCCGCCTTACCATATCGCCGCCCCCTATACAAAACACGCTCAATATTTCAATGGAACTGGAGGATAGTGACAATTTTAAGTTTTAATTGGGTATGCATTATAAGAACTTCAATTATTTGAAACATTTTTTATAGATTTTTAATGCATATTTTATCAGTATGTTTTCTGGATGTGCAATTTTAATGTGATATAATTATGTACCTAATAATGTTGAAGTTGAATGTAAATGTTAAGGTGCTAAGTGATGGATCATATTGTTGGAACGGTATCCTGAAGGGTATATTATTATTTAGGTTACATTTTCAGATTTGTATTGTATATTGACTTGTCTTTTATGGATGAATTAATCTGGCTATGTAATAAATAATAATTATTTGTAGGTACTTTTTAGTACGACTTGTAACAACTATGTTGTTTCATAAAATTGTGAACAAATAATAGTAGTCATGTAGCAATCAAGATGAGCACTGGTTAATATAATGTTAGGCTATTCTAACCAAAAAAGTTGTATAAGGTGTATAAGGTACTGTATATTTCTGTAGGTTCTGTAGGTAGACCTACAAATGACCTACCTGAATTGATCAAATACAAAATCACTAAGTGTCACTATCTGATCAATTTCTCTATGCGGTTTTAGAATTCACAAATAAAATAATGCATACAAATTGAATCCAAGGCTCAATAATTTTGTATGGAAAGTCGAAAATATGTTTACTCATGTCAGAGAGAGTACAACAACGCAGAATTGTTACAGCTATGAATACTATGTTACTCTGCAAGTGAGTACATACATTTTTTTACCTATTAAACATTATATATGTTACGGGCGAAGTACGCAGGGTGTGCGGTGTTAACACTGCCCGGGCAGTATCGACTTTGCACAGAGCCTGTGGGCTCTGGCTCTGAGGCAAAAATAGTTAGAAAAATTCAAACTGGTTAAAAAATGAATTGTTTCACTAAAATGCACGCGGAACCGACTTCGGACATATTAAGTTATGTTAGGTCGCATTATGACAACCACAAAGAGCCCCGCGAAGCGGTGTTCCTTCGACTTGGCTCACTGTTGGCTGTGCCCGGGCACAGCCTGCTAATAATCGATATTTCTGAACTCTGCCCAGAGGCTCTGTGTCGACACTGCCCGGGCAGTGCTAACACCGCACATCCTGCGGACTTCGCCCGTAACATATAAGTTTATAAATTAAGTGGACACGACTTGTTTATTCTACCTTTTAATAATTGAATGGACTTGTCTAACTTTATGAATTAAATGGACTTGTTATACTTATGACTTTTTTGATTGGAATACCGTACTCGTCTACTACTTAATCTACTTAAGTTAAATACTTATATAGTAGGTCACTATCGCCTACCAGAATGTTTGCTATGAGGAATGTATGAGAATAACTATTTTCAAGACTTATAACGGTTCTCAATATTTTTATATCTTTCTCTTATGTGATATAAATATTATATGTTCTCCTTTATAATATTACCATTATAATCTAAAAAAAATATTTTTTTACATACATAATAATAATACGTGTTGCTTTCGGAAATTAGAAATAAGTTAATACATACAGCCAGTTTTGTGGTATTCAATGCAAATGTAATATTTATTAATTTAAATAATAAATTAATATAGTGGATAATGATTCCATTGATGTTGCACAGCAATTTTTGATGATAACCAAGTTATACTAATGTATATTTTTTTATATTTTTTATTACTTAATTATACCTAATCTATGTCTTATTACCGCGCTTTACTGTAAATATTTTTTAACCTGTTATCTAATGCTGAAGGATTATTTAATTTTTTCTAGATGGTACAGGAACACCTGTGTTGACCACTTGCAGAGTGTTTCGAATCCGCGCAATTTTTACCAAATAAATTCGAATTTCGAAAAAATAGAAATCTAATTGATCACCAGTTGTATGGAATCGAACATTTTTTACGTATTTACAGAAGTTTCTTTGTAACGGCTGTTAAGTTAATGAGTGCCAAGGTACAAAGTCGTCCTGTAAGAGATCAGTACAGGAGATTCATTTTACGCATTTTCTACGTGAAAGTATGATATTCCATAATCATACTGTGCAGTTTGTCAATTACAAGCAAGCTCCTTAAAGTATTAGCTACCTTTGCTAAAACGCAGGCGGTAAGACCGCCGAAGTCGGAAGTTACGTTACTGCATATAACAAATAAAACCATAGAAACTATTACATACATTTTTTACGCCGCTTGCAGTCGGCTGCAGAGGGGCTTCCTCTGCTTTAGATCAGCACCCTAAAGCTTCTGCCCGCGGTCTGTTGTTGAACTCCGACTCATGCCGTTAGTCTAGCTACAAACGTGACGTTTCTTTCTAAAACATAGGGTCTGAGTATGTTATAATAATAGAGTTTGAACTCGATGCTGACGATAGGAACTGACGTTCAATTTCTATGTCCAAAGCAATTACCTACTTCTTTGTTGTTATAAAATTCATTTAGCTCAATTTTGCGACACTAAGAATCACATACGTAAATACTACCTACTTACATTAAGTAGCTATAACTTTAATTAAATATATACGCAATAGTTTTAAATATAATCTAGTCAATATTCAGATAAGTAATACGTTCAAAAGATATTTTGGTACAGAAAGTCGATGCATTTTGGGACCATTTTAAAGCGTCAAAATTATTGTACTGTTCTGTAATTTATAACATTTCATATGAAGCTGTTTTGTATATAACACGTTAAAAACAACCGTTGAAGTTTGAATTGACGATAAATTACTTATCATTATCAGATTTAATGACGTTTGTAATACAAAAAAATCATTAAAAAAACTGAGTTCACATTCTCATTTTATGCACATTTTTTTTGTAAACTAATATAGGCACTTCTACCCTGACCAGGAATATAAAAACTCGCTAAATTGCGGAATTAAATTGTACTATTTTTATAGCGAACTCTCCTAACACAAATTATAAAACAACCCAGTGCGTCCTCTTGACGGTTTTTAAATTCCTGATCAGGTTATAAAATAATTATGTAAATAATGCATATTCTGTGTAGAAAGTTAGGCAAGTAGCCAGGTAGCGGGAACTATACTCGTTTAGGTCTTGAAGAATATTTTAGCTAGGTTTGTTAGCCAATTCAATTATGTAATAGCTCGTACAACCCTGCTAGTCTGACAATGGAAGTAATCTAGAACTGTTTTGTTTATTCTAAAATAGAAAATAAATTTTACCCTCCTGGAAGGCGATTCTCGCAGCGTTCACATACAAAAGTCGAGCGCTACGAACGTCTTGTCACGCTCACACATGTAATGTTAGCGAATGAGATAGGGCTAATGTCGAATTCGACATTCCACTACGAGAATCGCCGTCCAGATTCAAATTGGCCCTCGAATTCTCGGGAAATAAAAATATCACAAGTACTAGGTAAGGGTGCGAGGCACTAATGCAATAATAAAGTGTGTGTGTGTGTGTGTGTATTAAATAATTATCTGTTAAATATTTTTAATAAAAAAATGTGTACATTTTAAACCAAAACTACATACATTTTCTGAAGACTGAAATCTGAAACATATCATTTAAGTGAGTACATATTTTCTTGTAACATTATTATTTTATGCGTACCTAACTAATTTAAATGTACTTACTTATTGCTAATATAATAACCGTTTACCATACGTTTGTAAATACATAACATATTCATTTGTATTTGTATAGCAATTCTATACTTCCAGAAGGTAATGATTGCTAATAAATGGTACTAATTTTGTACCGACTAAACTTATATAGAAAATCTATGTTTATAAAATACCTCCAGAAAATTATTAGGAGGCTGTTATATAGGTAATATAAATATTATTAATAATTTATGTAATTTGCCTATCTTCCTCCTGCCAGTATCGACCTATTTCTTAATAATTTTTTATACATTTTGAATTTTTCTCCAGGCGTGCCAGTGACTTCAGTAATTTGTCGCAAGTTTCCATCCATCTTTAGCTTATTTATAATATAATTGTGTATAAATCATCTTACCTTCCATCCTTTCAGTTAATTATAAATAAAAGAGGTAAGTACTTATCTTTAAACCCACAATGTAGTATATGCATGCGTATTACGTATGTTAACGTAGTACTAAATTTTAAGATGGTAAATTATAGGTAATTATTTAATAGCAATCGTCTCAAGAGTTTATTTACCGTGCCATAAAATAATTCAGTAATAAATAATCGGTAGCTGAAATTTATTAATATTATTATAGTCCATTCGGGTTAAGAAAATAGTGAGTCATCAGTGCAACTGCAGGGTAAAGGTCTAGTCACAGTCAAATAAAAATTCAAACATTGTAAATTACTCGTCTTTCTCCGCTATGAATTATCGATCCACTTTTATTTTTACGATTAGGTGAGGTGTTCATTTTAAAATTTAACGTAATGCACAAAGGACACGGCCGTTTCGTACGAGGGTCTGTCTTGAACTGGTCAATGTAAACTTTGCTTTCTAATTTGCTGCTCTGTGATTGGTCAGGGGGCGTGACTCGGCCCGACGACAGCGATGACTCACTATTTTCTTAACTCGAATAGACTATAGTATAGTAATATTTACAGTGATATAGCCACAGGGTTTGCCAAGAGCGGTAGTGCCACGGAATTTCACCGTCCGTAGTCGGATGTCGCTGTTTCATACACGCCAATACGCTACGATGAGTGAAAGTTCCGATTACGGACGGTGAAATTTCGTGTAGTGCACGACCGGTACGGTGTGTATGAGGACCGGATAGTAGATTCTACTATTTCTACACAAGTACAATTACTAATACAAATACAAATACATTTGTTCTGAAATTATTCCTGAGAAGAAATATTAGGTACCTACTTTGTTTTGAAATTAGCGCCACTCCTGTAAAAAGACATCATATTTTCTTCTAATTTAAGGCATTTATTTAAAAAGTAGAGATCAGTTGTTCCACGGGGTACTCGTAGTAATATAAAATATCATCACGGACTTACATTAGAAGGCTATATTTTGTCGCTAGTCTTAGCGGCTTGATTGTTGAGTACTTCCGATCGTGGGCAATAAATAATCCCCTTACTCAGTGCGGGAATGTTTAATTATGAAGGTACTAAATATTATTAAAAAAGACGTGCTTAAAGGAAATTGTCTTTTTAGGAGAGGTCATTTTAGCACAGGACGTTTTAGGAACTGGAGTAACAAAGTGGACAATTAAGGAAACGGTCTTTTTAGGAGAGGACATTTCAGGAAGTGGACGTTTCGGGAAGTGGACGTTCTGAACCTGAGCGCCTCCGCGGTCCTACTCTCATGTCAACTTTTATAATAAGAAATATGATTTATTTTCGGGAGTGGCGCTAGTTTAGCAACGGGTTCTGTATAAATGGCCCACGAACTTATATATATGTAAAATGTTCAATAAACTTGAAACTATTTTTAAGGCTTCCAAAATTGGGCGAAATATCTTTAACACAAAATTTACAATATACATTTTTTTAATTCGGAAATTGAGGTCTTTATAATGTTTTTATTGACTTATACTATGTAAATAAATGGAGAAAAATACTTACGTAACCTATTTTCTGAATTACTCCCAGGTTCTGAATTATATTAATCAAGTGTTAAGACTGGTTTACACCTTTTCAAGTGCTTAGTCAAGTGGACAGTGGAAAGGACAGTAGAACTGGTGAGTGACAAAACAAAATTGCAAGACAGCTTGCAAGCCAACTTGACTCGTCACTGTCCCACCGGTTTACACTACTGTCCTTGCCACTTGAAAAGGTGCATGTAAAATGGACAGTGGCGAGTGCCTGGCAGTATGCACTCGTACTGTACTTGACTTGACCTGAGTGTACACCAGCCCTTAGAGAAGATGACTTTGTTTTGTTTTGGTATGGTAAGTACTGTAAACTACCTAAGTTTTAAAAAAATACATGGATTTAATGGGGCCTAAGATGTGTTAGGTACTTACACTCAGAAGGGTTCCATATTGTAGATAAAGCTACAAATAATTTGTAGGTATAGGATAGATGAGGAAAAAACGGGGAATTGCATTTTTTAAACAATAGTTTAAGTTATGGGTATTTATAAATATTATGGAATATAATTTTAATCTGTAAAAAAATATGGAGCAGAATTAAATTAAATTATTATGCTTTGTCTACATTACAACAGTAAATTAGAGTAGGATTTAATAAAATGTTTGAAACTATTTTTAGATTCTTTTATTTAAGTAGTTCCATGGCTCCCCCAAAACCAATATGATCACTAGAGCGTGAGATCCAACTCGCCCTTGTCCAATTTTTTCAGTAATTTTCCAATTTCAGTAACCGATGGACCCCAAAATATTTTTCTAAGTCCGCCCCTGAGTATTTCTTTTATCCATTGACTGATTATCAGTAATGTAAAACTTAATCCTGACGAGGTGTAACAAAATAAGTATCTTTATTAACCTCTTTCCGTAAGTTTGTTTTAGACAGCCCTCTTGCAGGAAGGCTCAGTAGGTAGGTACCTACACATTTTTGTCAAGAGGTAACTTGTAAGATTTAGAAAAAATATATGTGACTCTCCATATAGATCGATCATACTGGATGAAAAGTCTATTTATTGTGAATAGGACATAAAACGTTACGTAGATGGAGCCACTAGCACACTCCGTAAACAGAAACGCAAAACGAAACGTCATTTTTGAAGACATCATCAATTTCTCATTATTTGGGTTAATTTAATTTCTTAAAGCTATAGTATGTACAATTGTGATGATATCATGGCATCATACGTGTATGGTAATTTCAAAACAGCAGACCTAAAAAATCGGTTAAGACAGCGTGGTGCGAGTCTGAAGGTAAAAAAAGATTTACTGGAAAGGAACGTATCTACATGTTGATACGTTGATACATACGTACCATTGTGCTAGTGGCGCCTTTAGTGGTAAAACATTGCAGGATTATCTCCTATTCCCAAACATGTTTGCAAATCTTGTTCAGTAATATTATAACTGTATTGAACTAATCGATGCTGAGTCGCCCTGCCCTGCAAGTTCAATACAGGTGTTTTATCACACCTATAGTGTAAGATAGAGGATGTGAAAACTCTCTTTAAAGAGCAGTAATCTATTTTCGTCCAAAGGACGAAGGGACTGTTGATAGAGATCACTCACAAAATTAGTTCACTAGTTCCTTTCAGGTCAGTAACCAGATTAATTTTATGCAAACCTGATCAACCTACTTTATGTTACGAGCGAGCAACAGGTGTTCGTTGGTTACAAGCCAATGTAATGTGTAGGTGTGATGAATGCGAGGGCTAATTTACATAATGACAATCGTCAATGGGTGGGTGTGGTAGGTGTCTACCACAGATATCGGACTATTAGCGCCCACTGAATTTCAAAATCTGTGTCTACAAAAGGCAAACGTTAACTTTATAAATTAAATCTAACTTTAATGAAAAATCCTCTGCTTTAAATGGCTGCCTTTAAATAAATGTGGAACTATGCGAAATGCATTCAATAAAACACGACGAGGAATTTATATAGACACCTATTCGTACCTACCCCCGACATTTTTCCTAATAACTTTTAAGAAACGTTTCAAACTTCTTTGGGATCAATTTTCAAGCAAAAATTGTTGCATTTAAATTGAAGAGAATTAAATATCTAAATGCATTCAGTACCTAAACCGGACTGTACGATGAAGAATTTAATTAAAGTCTCTGAAAAAAATCCCGTGTACAATACCTACATCTAACATATTATGTAGTGTGCTTTACATACTGCTTATGGCTATATTAGCGGAATCGATTAGTTGCGCGCGCCGACACCCATCTCCGTAATAAGTCGTGTGGGATAACTATCGCAAATACCATCAGCTGGGCTTAACTAACAAGGTACATACTAATTTAGTAATTGTTTTAACATTCCTCTTTAGTGATGTGATACAAAGTGAAAACGGAAGGAGAATAACTGACTATTGAGATTGGTAATCCTTGTTTCCCTTATATGCAGAGGTTCGAATCCTTCACTATTCCTAGTTGCTAGTTAACTTACTTATTGAGATTTATTTATAGCGATAAGATAAATTAACTAGGTACAGCCCGTGAGGGATATTTGTCATTTTCCTAAACATCGTAGTTAGATATTTAGTTCTACACTCGTGTCCACAAAATTAAGTAAAATGGTTCACAAGGGGTCTCTCTCATGAATATACATCAATTTGCATAGGTTTTCACTTTCCGCCCATTCAAGTTATTGTTAACGATCACGTAACAAAGCTCTATTCAGTTAATGTTTACTGAAATTAATTCTGAAACAAATCGTCATAAGCATCTGTTATCTACATCATAGAAATTCAAGTCCTAGTGTATATACCCATATTATGTAAGGCTAAAGCTACATTTTTATCTCCAAAGCCACAATGCCGGGCGCCAGGCACAAGATCCTGGGGCACGTGCTCTCCGGCTTCTGCCACAAAATGAATCGCCGCAAGCCGATCTACGGGGACTCTTTGGAGACTCCGCTTAATCGGTGCCTTACTACCCTCGATATTACTTTGTTAGGTAAGTAAAGACAATTTGCCGTTAGACCCGATTAGAAATAGATATCTAACCTTTAAAGGGTCTAGATAAATAAAACTCTATTCAGGAGTTTTGAAGATGTTTGATTACCTACCTATTTTGAGACTGTTATTTTATTAATACCCAGTTATTTTATAAATGGGTATGGGGTTTAATTCAGTACGTCGAATTAAATAAAACGTGAAAAATTTAATTTACAGCGACAACGCGCAGTCCACTTCTGTGGGCGTTGGTTTAGAATCCCACTTCTAATTTATTATCAAATCTTCAATGAAACACTGCCTTCGATATAAAAATACTTTAATGACCCTCGAACATACAAAAATATTTATTAAGCTAAACAATATTCAAATTATAATCATTTAACAACAGTGTAGTTACAATGTATATATAAATAAATATCGGTCTCTACTACCCGCACTGGCCTTATCGGCCGTCTTGCAGCATAGTAGATAGCAACAGTCTAATGGCCTGGGGGATACACTTATATAAAAAATAAATTTAAATACCTGTTGTGAGACGGTGTTTGAGGGTGAGTGCATTCGTATGGGTGTGTGTGTGTATGCACCTGTTATTGTTAGTATGTCTGGCTACTTTTTAGGTAGGTAGGAGGTTAGTATTCTACATAAGTAGGTAGGTACAATATTTTGAAAAATAGACAAACACACGTCCATTAGCCATCACGGCCCAGCTACGAGTGAGTAACCGCTACAGCTCGACCGGAATACGAACCTACGACTACCCACACAACATTATTAGTCCATTTATGAAAATGATTATTCGTTGGAAGCTGGCGAAACTCACGCGAATTATTTTCATTTGTTTGAGATACGATTTCAAAGAGTAATATGATTTATTAAAATGATTATTCAATTCAATTATTTTGATTTATAGGAGTGGGACATATGGTCGGTGCTGGTATTTACGTGCTAACGGGCGCCGTTGCACGTCACATGGCTGGTCCCGCTACCGCCCTAAGCTTCCTCCTTGCCGGCATCACGTCCACCCTTGCAGCTCTCTGCTACGCTGAATTTGGTACTAGAATACCAAGAGCTGGCAGTGCTTATGCCTACACTTACGTTAGCATTGGCGAATTCTGGGCCTTCATAATTGGTTGGAACATTGTCTTGGAGTATATGATAGGTAAGTTTGCAAAAGAATAATATTCGTAAATACGAGATGATTTATATACATAAATAATAATTGATTTGTCTTTTTAGGTGCAGCATCGGTCGCCAGGGCATGGTCTGGATATTTAGATTCGATGCTAGACGGAGCCATAACTAATGCTACAATCTCTATCACGGGAGAGCTCCATGACTCCCTTCTCAGTAGATATCCTGACGTCCTGGCCTTTATAATTTGCATTGTTGCATCTCTAATTCTTGCAGTAGGAGTCAAAACATCTGCCTACATCAACAATGGCCTAACTATCCTCAATCTTCTAGTGATATCCCTCGTCATATTCCTAGGTTTCTACTACGCTGATATCAGCAACTGGTCCGCTAAGAACGGTGGTTTCATGCCGTTCGGTTTTAGTGGTGTCTTGGCTGGGGCTGCTACTTGTTTTTATGCTTTTGTGGGATTCGATAGTATATCGGCCTCGAGTGAGGAGGCAAAAGATCCGTCTCGGTCTATTCCTGTTGCAACTATTCTATCCATGGCAATGGTCGGCTTTGGGTACATTCTTGTTGCAATAGCACTAACTCTCATGGTGCCGTATCAAACTATCAATCCTGAGGCTGCACTGCCGGCTGCGCTTGGCGCTGTACATGCAGATTGGGCCAAATACGCAGTGGCAGTAGGAGCCGTATGTGGAATGACCACAACTTTACTTGGCTCTTTATTTTCCCTACCTCGTTGTCTGTATGCCATGTCGACCGACGGTTTGCTGTTCGGTTTTTTCAGCGACATGAGTAACAAATCCCAAATCCCTATTTGCAATCTCATAATATCAGGAATATCGTCAGCATTGATTGCTTTGTTATTCGATTTAGAGAAGCTTGTAGAGTTTATGTCGATTGGCACGTTATTGGCTTACACGATCGTCAGTGCGGCAGTGATAATACTAAGGTACAGGCCAGCACAGTCGTTGGATGACAAAAGCTTTGGGGCTCCTCAACTGGATTCCCCGTGTGATCGTGAAGACAGCTCCGCTACTGGCACTCCCGGTACTGATGGAGGATCCTCGTCATCCGAGGTAATTATATAAAACATATGCCTTGAAATAAAAATCTCTATAATATGTATCTACCAGTTTTGTCATTGAGACAAGAAGAAAATTCACTGATGGACACTAATATATCTAGAAAAGTTATCATGCAGGTATCATGCATGACTTCCATCACTTAGAATGCAACCCGGAACTCATTAATTACAAGAAAGGCAGAAACACTCTACTTACATGACTACTGTCGTAACTTACACAATTTACTTATAATTTTGTAGGTATGAGGATTGTCTGAAAAGTTTCCGACCTCAACATGAAGATGGTAGTCTCGTCAACAAAAGTTGGGGAATATCACGGAATATGTTGCGCAATGTATGAAATTTTGGTGAGTAGGCACCTTTCAAAGGATGCGCAACATATTCCCCAATTTTTGTTGACGAAAGTTGCCATCTTCACGTTGAGGTCGGAAACTTTTCAGACGACCTCGTACTGTAATCTTGTAACTAGTGTCTATAGACTGTTGGGACTTCGGGGGAGGACCTACGTACGACCTACGATCAAGACGTCGTCGTTAAATATTTGTTTGTGCTCCAGATGTTCGAAGCCCTGACAGTGGGCCGACTGCGCGCTCAGTTCGCGTGGCTAGAGCCGCTGGCCGGGGGCCGAGCGCCCGGCGCCGCGGTCACGGGCTGCGTGTACACCTTTACCCTCGCAGCTGCTGCACTCTGCGCGCACAACCATTTCATAGCCGAGCATACGGGCTTGTGGGCGCTGTTACCTGACTTTATTTTGAGCTGCATTATCATAGCCTGTAAGTTTGAATTTGTGCCACTATAATGCTGGCTTACTAAGCTGGCTGTGTAGTTAACTATCTAAATAAGCGATGACGCGACTAACCGCCCGTCACATTATTTAAGAATACCTTCCTTTTTTTTTATTAATTATTAAAAAATAATTAATTATTTCCTGATATGATATCAGAAAGGTATTCTATCTGGCATTGTTTGAACTGCATTCTATAATCTATGTAAGTAGGAACCTACCCACATTATAAGTCTTTTTCACATAGGAAGGCAAGTCAAACTTTTATAAAAACCTAAATAAAATACGGATTCTCATTGATGAAAGTCGGAAATCCTACTCTGTGTAGGTACTCTCTGTGATTCAGCCGATACGAATCGGAAGATTTTCAACTTCTATCAGTGAGAATTCATATTTTATTTAGGTTTTTATAAAAGTTCGATGTGCCTTCCCATGCCTACACTAACACCTAACTCAACTTTTTTGGAAACTAATTATAGTGTTTCCCGCATAGTTCGATAATCAAGTACCTATCTGTAGGTTGGTGATTAAGGACCGTGTCTGTGAATTCCAGGTCTGGTGATCATCTGGGCGCATCAACAGAGCCCAACGCGGTTGCCGTTCCGCGTGCCGTGGGTGCCATTGCTGCCGGCTGCCAGCGTCTTGCTCAATGTTGAGCTCATGGTCAACCTCAACGCACTCACGTGGGCGCGGTTCGCTATTTGGATGACTTTCGGTAAGTGGGATGATCATCTGGGCACATCAGCAAAGTCCGGCGCCATCAATTACTATAGAACCAATAGCTTCATGGACGCCATTGATGCCCGGCTGCCAGTATAATCATGGCTAACTTCAACGCGCTCTCGTAGTAGTGCGTTTCGCTATTTGGATTACTTTCAGTGTGTATCTGATCATCTGGGCGCGACAGCAAATCCCAGAGACGGTTAATTCAGTATACCATGGAATCGGCATTTGGATAAATTCCGGTATGGTGATCTAATCATCTGGGCGCATCCAGTAGAACTCAACAAACCTGCCTTTCCGCCTATCATAGCATAGGGATGTCAATACCAGTAACCAGTAATGTTCATATATACGTCAACTTCACGAGAGAAATAGTGTTCTGTACTCATCAAGGCGCTTGCTTACGGTAGGTAGGTATCTAAAGCGCTACACTTGACTGGAATCAGTCGACTAATTAGACAGGCTTCAGGTTGCAGGCTGTAAATCGCAGGCTTACCGGACTGAATACGTGTTTTTAATAACGAACACGCGTACACAGCGGTAAGAATGAATTGCGCCGGCTGTTTACAGGACTTGTTATCGGGTGAAGAATACCTTCAGTGTGCAGTGGAGGCGTGTGGAAAACTTTATCATTACCAATGCAACAATAAAAACCTCACACTGGGGGAGCGAGCTGTATGGGTGTGTCCGGAGTGTCGAAATAAGTCTGAAATACGTGGCAGAAATTGCGACGTTCCAGTAGGTACACCAATAAACAAGGTAACATATAGGAAAAAGGTGACCCCTCCGAAAAAGGCGAAGCGCGATTGCGCGCATTGTGGGAGTGCTCTTCCAAATAGATATTTCATGACATGCAGGTCATGTGAGCTGAGTTATCACCTAAACTGTGGAAATGTTTCCGAAGAACGATATAACCTTATGGAACCCCAGCACAAAGCACAGTGGAAATGCCGCAAGTGTTATAACAGAGGAAAAGAATTCGCTCATACCCATGACATGCAACAAAAGCAGCCCATGGATCCAGCAAACGGAAAGGGTTCCACTCCAACGGATACTGAGAGACATAAGGAGACTACAACACCTACGTCCATTACTGGTCACGACGATGAACAGTATAGACTAACTAACCCTGATTACGTTCGGGCTACTATTCAGGCTGAGATACAACGTGCATTAAATGAACACTTTATGAGCACTGTTAGTAAGTTGATAGCGGATCAAGTGGCCCAGGCCCTGTCTAACTCAATCGCACAACTAAATACTAGAATGGTGACGTTAGAAAACAAAATAAAGGTATTAGAAAAAACTAATGGAAATTATCAAGAGCAGCAGCACGTGCAAAGAGATGTCCCAGGCGAACATAGGGCACAGAAGACGCGCACTACAACAAAATCAACTGGCACCAGTAATGGTGAGAAGTCATCACCTGCGGAGTTGCCAGGTACTGGCGCTCCAGGCTCTGACAGTAGAGTGAGTATGCGTAGCGTAGATACCAACGGTGAACCGGGCGAGTGGACGAGGAAGGGGCGCCGTGGCTCCCCGCTGCGAGTACTGCGCGGCTGCGCTGCTCCGGGCTCCATGCAACTGGAGGCGGCGGAGAGGTATCGACATCTACATCTCTATTATGTTAAATTAGGAACCACGGAGGACCAGGTGCGAGCCCATCTGAAAACAATTTGTGGAAATGACGATTGTCGAGTGGAAGTTTTAAAAGCGCGGGGCCAGTATGCATCTTTTAAGCTGAGCGTACCTTCCAGGGTGTCAGACCGGATCATGGCGCCAGATAATTGGCCAGAAGATGTGTGCATCAAACCTTGGAAGTTTTTTCGTGGCCAAGGAAAAAAGGAATCGTAACTATTCAGTGGATATAGTATACCAGAATGTACGGGGCCTACGCACGAAATTAAACTATTTCCACAACAGTGTGGCGGCTTCCTCAGCCGATTTGTTTGTGGTGACGGAGACCGGAGTGAACGAGTCCGTGCACGACGGGGAGCTCGTGCCGCGTGGTCACGCCCTCCTGCGTTGCGATCGCACTGACGGCCGCAAGCATGGCGGCGTGCTGCTCGCGGCCCCGCCGCATCTTCAGCTTAAGCATGTACCGTTGCCTAATGGTGTTAATATAGACAGTAGCGTTTTTGAAATACTATTTGCTTTAGTTTATTCATGTAACAGGTTCTTATTTATGTGTTGCGTAGTCTACATCCCCCCGAAAAGTAATGACGACGAGTATTTAAAAATGTTTCAAATATTAGAGGATATCTGCTCCAAATATGACCGCGTATTGGTGCTGGGGGATTTAAATCTATATTCTGCTTCTGTTGAAATTAAAAATTACTATGAATATTTTGTCGCTTTCTGTGAGTTTGGTCAGAAAAACGAAGTACTAAATTGTAATAATCGCCAATTAGATGTAGTTTTGACAAATTTTTGTGATGATGACGTGTCGGTTAGACTAGAAACGGAATCTTTGGTGAGTACTGTGGACCCGCAACATCCGCCTCTCGCGGTGCGCCTCTCCATAGCGCGAGCCGAGACACGGCATGCCGCACGTGGACCCACCGAGCCCTCGTCGCCGCCCCTAGCTGGAGACCTGAGACCACACTGGAATTTTCGTAAAGCTGATTATGCTCTGCTTTATTCCAAGTTTGCTGCAGCGGATTGGAGTCCATTATATGAGACTCGGGTTGTGGACGAGGTGGTAGATTGCCTATACGATATCGTAAATACTATCATAAACGAATGTACGCCTAAAAAACGGCTAAAAACAGCAAATAACGGATACAACTATCCAGAGTGGTATACGGCCGACTTAATACATGATATTAAAGAGAAAACAGAGTGGCACAAACAGTTTAAAAGAAGCGGCGCTAAGGAGGATTATGATAGGTTCTCTTATTATCGATCGGTGGTCAAAACTAAGATCAGGCGGGCTTCCGAAGGCTATCAAAACAAGATACAGAGTCAACTAGCTAAAGACCCTAAGTCCTTTTGGAATTTGATGAAAGATAAGCGTTCATCACGTAAAAAAGTGAAAATTACAAAGGAGGGGAGAATCTTGGCGGAAGAGGAGTATGCGTGCGAGTTTGCGGAGTACTTCCACTCGGTGTACAGCGCGGTGCCGCCCCGCCTCGACGTGGGCGAGGCACAGGCGGCGGCCGCGGCGCGCGGTGCAGCCGGCTCCGAGCGGGTGCACGTGGCGCGACTACAGTTACGTCACGTGCGCAATGCTCTGGCCAGGCTCAAGCCTAAACACTCCGCGGGCCCAGATGGCATACCACCTTTTTTGGTGAAAGATTGTCGGTTTGTACTGGAGGGACCACTTTTGTACCTATTTAATCTGTGTCTAGAATCGTGTTCCTACCCGAACGCATGGAAAATCACGAGAGTGATTCCAGTCCCAAAGGGGGGAACGGGTTCGGATGTTAGCGGTTTTAGACCCGTCGCGGTTCTATCGACATTCGCTAAGGTATTTGAGTCTGCTTTGCATAGTAGTATCTGCTCGCAGCTCGAGGGGCAATTGTCTGACGCACAGCATGGTTTCAGACCGGGACGGAGCACAAGTAGCAACCTTCTTAACTTTGTAGCATATGTAGCTTCATCACTTGATACCAGAGGCCAGGTTGATGCTGCCTATTTTGATTTCGCCAAGGCATTTGACATAGTGGATAATGACGTGCTTCTTGCAAAGTTTGCAGCAGTCGGGTTCACTCCACATTTGCTAAGATTCTTTGCCAGTTACCTCCAGGAACGAAGGCAGTATGTGGAATATGCTGGCTACGCTTCGGAACCATACTTCACATACTCGGGAGTAAGCCAGGGAAGTAATCTTGGCCCTCTCGAATTTTTGATTATGATCAATGATCTTCCGAAAGTCGTTAGCGATGCATCTTGCCTACTGTTCGCAGATGACCTTAAGCTGTTCCATGCCATTAACAGCCCGTTGGACTGCGAGCGGTTGCAAGAGGACATAGACAGAGTGGTTCAATGGAGCCAGGAGAACAAGCTCCGTTTCAATGTCTCGAAATGCAGCTTAATGACTTTCACACGGGCACGTGAGCCGCGACGTCACACGTATTGGGTAAACACCGAAGCAATGCCGCGAGTCGACACCGTCAAAGATCTCGGGGTGTTGATGACAGCGGATCTTACGTTCAGAGCTCATATAGTCGAGGTTTGCAAAAAAGCGTTTAGGAATTTGGGCTTCATATTGAGACAAGCACGTGACTTCGACAATATAGTAGCGATTCGGGCGCTCTACAGTGCTCTTGTGCGAAGCAGACTCGAATTTAGCTCAATCGTCTGGAGCCCCTACGAAAAGAAATATAAGGAAATGTTGGAGAAACTCCAAAATAAATTTTTAAGGTTTTTATACCTGAAGCAGTTCGGAGTATATCCCTTTTTCCCGCTTAAATATCCGACACTATTTGTGCAAGGGATGGTCGGATATGACGCGCTGCATGTTAGAAGGGATCTTGCCCTTGTCACCTACGTGTTCATGGTTTTTAGAGGGTCTCTTAATAACCCGCAAGTTCTAGCTAGGATAGAGCTGACGGTGCCGAGCGAGCATAACCGTGCATGTCTGCGCCCGCGGAAATGGAAGTTGTTCCGCATACCGCGGTGCAACACAAACGTGCTGGGCGAGGCGCCCGTGACGCGGGCGTTGCGAATTCTAAACGGGTTGGGAGAGGGGGAGCATCCCATTGATTTGTTCACCTGCACACTGACCAAATTCACGGAAACAGCAATCCGACGTTTGTCAAACATACAGTAAATTAGTTTTGTGGTGTCCGTGTGTATTTGTAGTGGTTTTTGTGTTTTTAGTAGATTTTATATTTTTAGTTAGCTAGTTTAATTATTTGACATTTTATTATTATTTTTTCTCAATAATTTCAATTATTTCTTCATGTATAAAGTATTATGACTACAATTTTGAGTTGGGACATCCTGTCATAAAATTGTAATAGGTTTTTTTCAATAAATAAATAAATAAATAAACATTTACACTGAATTCAGTCAAGCGTAAGTAATAATCGTTTATACATCGACCATCGTATCATTTTATTTTACCTGTTTAGATAATGAAATGAAGTAAGTAGGTACTTTGTAGTCGTTCCATTCTTATCTTATTTTCCGATCACGAATCACGCGTTCCATTAATGTGTTGTGTGGATGTCCTTCTCCGGTGTTTACTTACCTACTTACCTACGACATTAGAATACTTATGTAAGAATGGAGGTGTGAAATGTTAACTAAGTTTAGGTAGGTAGGTACACTAAGAGCATTGTTAAACGGCTGCGATCGTGACTACCTATAGGATGCCGTGGTTATTTATCAATTAAATTAAAATTCGGAACTAGGTATCTATTCATTCATTCATAGATAAGCAAGGTTACTTTACATATATTTAAATACCTACGCCTATATATTGCAGGTTCATTCCTCACGATGCAACAATTTTTACGTTCGTCAGAGCAGTTCGTAAATGTAAAACCTTTTAAAAAACTCGGTCCACGCCGTACCTAACCTGCGTTTTATCGAACCCGGACCTCACCTGACGAATAGCTATACAAATACGGCATATAGCTATACGGCATCTTAACCTACCACTGCGATAATTCACTACACATTACGCCACCGGTTTTTCCATCCTAAACCATCCAACCAACAGCCACAATTTTCTTTCCAGGCTTACTCCTCTACTTCCTCTACGGAATACATCATAGCAAGTTAGGCGAAGGCGTCACAGGCCTGCTGTCACGTTCGGCGAGCGGTGGCGGCCACAGCGGCGGTTGGGGCGCCGTCGAGAAGACCAGCGCCTTAGCCAGGAGGGTTGGACGCCTCGGGCGCGGGAGCAAGAGCGATGACCGCAAGCCGATCATATGCGACGACGAGCTCGCGCGAAGGGATCCGTGATTCTAAACGAACAACGGCTGGTTTGTTGGGAACTGAGTTAAGTTTTCGTAGTGCCCTTCCTTAAGTCAGTCTATTATTATTAGTCTAGTCAATTACGTCAGATCTTAAGTCAGTTCATCATCATTAGGGCAGGACGCCTCGGACGCGGGAGCAAGGGCGTGCCCTTTCCTAAACAAGTTGCTTATCCACCTGGCTTGTATAAAATCCACCAATAGATTCAAAGGGGGATCCAGAAAACACCGGTTACAGGAGTCAGAAAATATTACTAAAAAAAAACTGGTCAAGGGCGAGTCGTACCGCCGCTCCCCACTGTTGTTACAAGTTTGTCCCCCCCTCCCCCCGGAACCGCCACAGAAATAGAATCGTCTAAAATAATTGGCGCTAATCACCGCGAAACAAAGAGTAAAGTCTAGTAAACCCTACTTTGAGTATTACTCCATATTATAACCAGGAATTCAGGACTTTGGTAGATAAATTTGGAAAGTTTGCTACGAAAACTTGACTTTAGTTTTTGGATCTAGTCATTGGGCGCACTTTTATACTGAAGGCAAGTTAGTGTTTTGATTTTCTTCCAGTTGTTTACATCACTCCTACTAGTCCAATTTGTGCTTCACTCGTTTTTTTTAGAAGAGAAGCGAATCGGCGATTGACATACAAAATCAACAAACACCATTCATTTGCGTTTAGTCATTAACTCATTACCTATTACCAGAGTATACAGAAATATCTGTATTGCCGTCTCAGTCAACGTCTGTATATCTTTTGCAAAGCGACTTATTGCAAAAAAGTGCTTATTTGTATGGTTGGAACAAAAAAATTTTTTTTTTACAGAATAATGATTGTCTTTGTAGATTCTGATTCGCTCTGCAACCTATATGAGGTCAATATAGATATTTTACAACGTTTTTTATTTATAAAGTATGGCCAGTCAAAGACCCGAATTAATTTCTTGCTACTTTTACACTACATCTTAGTTAAAAACTAGTTAATTTTGTAATATAGATTTTAAAATTTGCCGTACGAGCACAGAGGAGTGGAGGCGGGCGAGTCGATATCGACACAGTACGTTGCTGGTTATCGTGTTCTTTCGCAGACGACAATGTCATACATAACCACCGATGTACGCACGCCACGTACAGCGTTGGCTCTGAAACAGTTCACAAATACTGTTACGTACGTAGCCTTAGAAAATGCCTCGAAAATACCAAAGAATAATTATTAATTATAACGATTATATTTCTGAACACGTAATGAAATCATTGCCAAATCGACAAATCGAACTACCAATGTTTCCCTAATGTGAAGAGAATATATGTTAGAATAGCTTTATGTTATTAAATATTATAATTAGAAGTAGGTAATTAAAAAAAATGTAAAGACAAAATATTATTTTATTTATATTCTGTCCAGTACCAATACAGGGTCAATTAAAATTCTAAAACGAAACGTTTATGCATTACCAGTAGGTAAATCACAACAATACAACATGAACCCTGAACTGGGTTGTTCCACATTTTTTAAACAACCAACGTCAGAAATACCTAGTACGTAATTTACTTTTACGTACATTTATTTAATTTGTAACTGTTTCATTTTGTATATGAAAAACCGCCTTTTAATATTACATTAATAAATAATCCTATACAGGATACATGATGTAACAAAATAGTTCAGGACGTTTCAGTAGGTGTCGATTTATGAACAGCTTTTACCAAGAAATAAATTAAATAAAATCATTAAAATAATCACGAATCTCCATAAAATTTCTATCAATTTGTATGTGAGCCCAAAAATTTAGTACAATTTTGTAAAACGCAGTTCAGTTATCCGATACTGAGTCGCCCTGGAAGGTCAACAGGTATATTGTTGCAACCTGTATAATGTCAAAATTAAACATTTAAAACGTGTTTCAGGCTATACCTTTCATACATACATACATAAACTCACGTCTACAACATAAAATTATAGATATTTTGTGACCATAATCCCCGAGGGGGTAGACATAGGAACCACCGACAGGTAGTTCCCACTGTTTGATTATTCAATTAATTACATAAATTGCTACTGGTCTATTACTGAATAATGAAATCAAAATGTCTAATTATTTATAGTGACACCAAAAATATTACTAGGATATCTTAGACATTTAAAGTAGCTTTAAAGTAACATGACGTATTATTGCACAAAAAAATTATAATGTTTTTTTTTGTATTTGTATTCATTTTGAATATTTTAAATATTTTCAAGTAGGTAATATTTTATTAAAGTTGTTCTTCCAAAATTATATTTTAAATGTATTTGAGCAAAAATGTTAGTTAAATTTAGGAATGTCATTTTTTTAACGGTAAATGTTATTTTACTGAATAATGTTATTTTATGCAAACAATATTTAAATATAGTATACCTGAATAATGTTATTTTATGCAAACAATATTTAAATATAGTATACCTGAATAATGTTATTTTATGCAAACAATATTTAAATATAGTATACCTGAATAATGTTATTTTATGCAAACAATATTTAAATATAGTATACCTGAATAATGTTATTTTATGCAAACAATATTTAAATATAGTATACCTGAATAATGTTATTTTATGCAAACAATATTTAAATATAGTATACCTGAATAATGTTATTTTATGCAAACAATATTTAAATATAGTATACCTGAATAATGTTATTTTATGCAAACAATATTTAAATATAGTATACCTGAATAATGTTATTTTATGCAAACAATATTTAAATATAGTATACCTGAATAATGTTATTTTATGCAAACAATATTTAAATATAGTATACCTGAATAATGTTATTTTATGCAAACAATATTTAAATATAGTATACCTGAATAATGTTATTTTATGCAAACAATATTTAAATATAGTATACCTGAATAATGTTATTTGATGCAAACAATATTTAATCGTGTCAAGATTATCGAATTATTTATAAATCGATTATTTCAAGTATTGTTATTATTCGTGTACATTTTAATAAGTGTTGATGTGTACATAAAGAAATTGTGATGAAAGCATCCTGCTGTTTTATTCCCTGTAGGTATTCTATTATTTCACTATAATTTCTCAGAAATATACATATTAAAAAATCTTGTTAATACTGAGAATTTTGAACAATATACAAGAATTGTGTACAATGTACAAGATCAGAAGATATAGACATAGTATTCGCAAGAATTCATTGAAAAAATAAATTTAAATAATAAATAAATTATCTCTCAATAAATTATCACAATATTCACTTATTCCTAATCATATTAAAATACGTCGTTCATTGGACATTTCATAGTCTTAGATATTATACATGCATAGAGCTCAAACATTCTTTTTCCATCTATGATACTATGCGAGTAGATGAATGGCATTCATTCTAAGAATGTTAAGTTTCAAATCGTACTTGAAAACTTTAATCAAATTATTTATCTTTTGGAATCATAAACATAGAATGAAATTCTATGTCTATCTCTGTATGGAATTATAAACTGCAATTGAAATACAGTAACTTAAATGGCACTAAGTGACGAAAACGAACTCAGAAATGAACAAATAGGGTATATATATAATACTCTAGCTCATCATCATCATTAGCCTGTTACTGTCCCCACTGTTGGGGCACAGGCTTCCCATTGCACAAGGGAGGCTGATTGGTGGATTTCACACTCCTTCGGAAACTTTTAATTTACATGACATGCAGGTATCCTGACGATGTATTCCTTCACCGTTAAAGCAGTCGGTAAATGTACATAAGTCTTCGAAAAAATCTGAAAAACTCATTGGTAAATGGCATTGCATGGTTTCCAACCCGGACCTCCCGCATGGGAGTCCGGCGTCCTAGCCACTAGACCGACCGACCGACGCTCAAATACTCTAGCTAGGCATAATAAAAAGTAGAATATAGTTAAAGTGCCTTGCCACTGGAATAGTAATAGATAAGAATCTTGGGGAATCCTATGACGTATTCTTAATAAAATTGCCTAATATAGCTAAAGAGATCTCAGTCTTATCTATCGAAGCGACTTATTTGCCATGCTGACGATGGTAATCGCTGTAAACGTTTGATGGTAGGCCTTCCCCACTGTAGCCACAGGAAACCGATTACCAGGCATACCACAGATTCTATGTAGAACCCGTCTATTCGGATGTTACAGGTTCCACCTCTACTCTTGCACAGCTGAAAATGAAAAAAAATAATTTTAAGAGTGTGAATATAAAATATTATGTATATATCCATAATGCAAATGCACACACACAACTTGCATGGTGTAAAGGTATATTTTTGCAAGATGCAGGTTGAAGGTTTCTTGCGATTGGCTGGTTATTGTTGTGGCTGGGTATTGTTGTTTTTAAGGTACCGTATTTATTTATTTTTTTACGTTTTTTTTTTAAAGTCATTTAAGTAACTATTATCCATTTATCGTCATAAATAACAATTAATCTTCGTATTTGTTCCGTATTTGTATGGAAAAAATATAAATGTAAAAATCTCTTCTTATAATCTTATGAATTAACATAGTTTAAATCCATTTTCTATACAATCCAATGTTAGTAATACCACAGAGTACTATATTATACTGCCCCGTGACACATTTGTTTCGATAATAAGTATGTGACAGCAAGACAGTGCATAGTTTTCCTCAATCAATTATAAACTTATTAATTGGATTACTTATCAAGTTGTCTTATGACTAAGCTGTTATGGGGTTCGCTATGAAAAAATATATACTACATATACTATATACACTATTTAATTCCGCAATATGGCGAGGGTTTTGACATTAATTGAAACGTTAGGTTAAGTTAAGGGGAGTCATCCAAGAAAAGTAATGTAACGAAAAATAGGTACTTTCGAGAGCTTCGTGTAACGAAAGTTGAAGAATTAGAAAAGTAATAGTTATACCGTCATAAAGATCGGTCTGACGACAAGAAAAATATATATGCTCGACCCCCTCTTTAGTGGCCTGATAGGCTAGTGAACACTGAAAATGAGGTGTTGCGTTGCACGGTTAGCGCTCAGTTTGAAGTGAGCTAGCGTCGAAACTACTCGACGGATTTAGACCGAATAAACTGTATTTGAAAGAATAGAGTATACGATACGTTTGACGTTAAAAAATACAGTTTGCGATATTAATACAGTTTTGACGTTGATTGCAAGTGAAAATGGCAAGGCCGAAAGGAAAAATTAACACATTAAATCCCATTTGCGACCGACCAAAACCACTTTGGGGAGCGGAGAGGATACGTCTTCATCGTTTAAGAAAGAACAATGACACTGGTTGGAACCAGGTTGACCAAGATGGTGAGCGCCGAGGACGAAATTTGAATTCATGAAATAATAAAACCATCGTAGCGGCGGGTATACATAATAAATAACTTCACGCTATGTCCCTTGCGGGGTAGGCAGAGAGAATAGAGCGCCACGAATCTGTCTCGGCACGCTTCTCTTGCTTCCTCTAGTCATTCGTCGTTTCACGCATGCTCGCCGTTAGGACGGTCTGCTCTGTACATAAAGTAAACGCCCCTTTAAACATTAAACTTACCTCTGTTTCCAATTGAGTAGAGCATGTGTTGTCGCTCAGATCTGGCAATGAACAGCTCTTGAATGTCAAGTGATCTATGGCCCATAACGCCAGGGTATTGGGCCAGTTGGTCCCTAGGTTTGACACTGTGTTCAGTAGGGTCATATAGGTTCCTCCCACCGCCGGGTCGGACACTTTAGCGAAGAATGCCATCACGGCTACAAACATGCAGTAGAGACATGTCTGAAAGTAGACAAATAGGAATATTAAATTAAATAGTTTGATATGGCACCAGATGAAATGGTACAGCCGACCACAGGTCAACCTACGCAAAACGTCAAAGGTTATGGAACATTTTACTATGGAGCCTGGCACACCCACTTTCCGCGATTTTGAAAAAAAATTACGAATTCTTGGCGATCAATCCCAGCCCGATAATTCGATAGAGGACATCAATAGAAACATAAAACGTGTCTTGACAAAAACTCCTAAAGTATCTCTGAACCCAGATATTTAGCGTCGAAAGTTGCATATTTTTTTTAGTACGATTACTGGTCAAATATCTGGGTTCGGAGATACTTTAGGAGTTTTTGTCCCCTAACGTCAGTAGTACCATTGATTTGTACCATTGATGGTACTAGCGACACTATTATGTATCGCTAGTACCATTGATGGTACTAGCGATACATAATAATGTCGCAACTATGTATCTCTAGTACCACTGGCTAGACTTAATTAAAAAACTACCAACGTACAACAAATTCCAATGCGTAGCCTATAGAAGAAGAAGAAAAGTGGCACAAGTAAATAAGATGTCACACACGAATATAAAAGAAGTTGAAGTACCCCCAGACTATGAAGAATTGCTTCTCGCCGACTATAGTCATGATAATGACCGTGTTATACTTTTAGCCCTGGAAGAGGCAAAGGAAATACTGAAAATTGGCAAGGTTTTTTTATGCGACGGAACTTTTAAGAGTTGCCCTAAACCTTTCACACAATTGTATGTGATATTTTGTGATTTAGGAAGCACCGACGATAAAAACAGAGTGATACCAGTTATATATGCACTAATGCCAAATAAATTAAAAAAGACATACATACATTATTATGTTGGAACTTATCAAGCAAAACAGCTAACGATCCAAACAAAATATAAGAAAAACACCAATCAGAACCTAAATAAAATTGTCAGTCTATGCACTGTTCTTCCTCTTCTGCCTGAATCAAAAATTGAAGAAGGGTGGAATTATATACTCGAAGAAAGTGAAGTTGTAGGATGTCACAAAAACCTTGAACAATTCTTATCTTACATAAAAACATTTTGGATGCCGAAAAAAGCGATGTGGTGCGGTTTTGGAGAGAGACATAGAACGACGAATGCGTGCGAAGGATGGAATGGACAACTTAATAAGAAATTCAACGGAAAACCCACGACAATCTGTCAATTTTTGAAATTCATTAAAGGACGCAGCGTTCAATATTGTCAACGCCATAACAACTGAGCCGTATAAGAAACGATCAAAATTCGTCATCGAACGCAACTCCTATATTCAGCACGTACAAATGCAGCTTCTGAACGGTGATGTTAACGTCGCATTATTTTTAGAAAAATTGCGACGCTAGACATATACTCGACGACCTCAACACGCCAACTTGTCACAACAAAGGTCGCTGTGAAATTAATTTTTATTTACATAAACAAGTAAACACAGGGTACTATACTTGTTTATTCTTTAATGGTACTAGCGATACATAATAGTGTCGCTAGTACCATCAATGGTACAAATCAATGGTACTACTGACGTTAGGGGGTTTTTGTCAAGATACGTTTTATATTTATATTGATGTCCTCTATCGAATTATTAAGCTAGGATTGATCGCCCAGAAACAGTCTTTTTTTTCTTCAAAATTTCGGTTAGTAAGTGTGCCAATAAGGTTCCATGAAATGTATCATATTACGTAGGCATAAGGTTTATATTTAATCGAAGGTTTTTAACAGATGGTATAGTTTAACTAGTGGTCGATTGTACTAAGCTCAAGTTTTATGAAGATTCCTTCCTAGTAAACTTGTCAGTTTAGAATTTAGTATACCTAAGTAGAGTTGTTGTTTGCTTGAGGAAATCGTATTTAGTGTGCAATATAACACATCTTTGCCTCATTTAGTACTACCACATATTCATTTGACACGAATTCATTTGAAACTTGCTTATTTTACTTTTTATAAAAATAAGCTCACCTGATGGAAAATATAAAGAGACATCAAGATGAATAAATATGAGTAAGATGGTCCAGTATCGCCAAGGAGGCTCGGCGTCAAAGCCACCAGTCCAGCTGCTAAAGGCCCCACCAAAAGGCGCAGTGGGAACGCACGCAGCCATAGAGAAAGAGGAGCAGGACCAGTGGTGTGCTTTGCTAGGATCTGAAATTTTAGAAAATGTACGATGCAACTTTTGTCTTTCTATCCATCAGTTGTATGAAAAATACTTACAAGTTATTTCTTCATTAAATTAATGTTATCCCTTTCTACACCATATTTTAGAGATGACACGAGACTTAAGAAATTATCAACTATAAGAATGTTTCTTGCAACTCACACAATGTGAGCCAGAAATAAAGGAGTAACTATGTAAATAATACACTAACTAAGTGTTAATACTGACCACTGGCAAAATAATTTGAACTGGGACCAATGGAACAGCAAGCAGTGCTAAATCTTCTCTAGGCACTCCAGCCTCTACCAGCTTCAGCCCTGATACCGCATCACTTGCGCAAAAACCAAGCTGGAAAAAATTAATTAATTTGAATACAACTCCATGTATTATCAAACAATAGTTTTTTTTTGCTATAATGTGGGGTAAAAAAGTTTAGTTTTAAGAAAATCTCTCACTTAATTTTTGGTTTAAAGTATAAAAGTATTATTGATAGTTATCTTATCTTATGATACCCCTATCATAAGATAAGATAACTATCAATAATACTTTTAATTCCAGCGGCACTTCGACCATTGAGAATCTTTTGTGCCTACCCCATTTACACACTGGTCATCTCAGTGTGCAGGTTTCCTCAGGATGTTTCCTTTACCGTTAGAGCAGTCGGTAAAGGTACGTCTTTGATAAAATCGGAAAAACTCATTAGTACATGGCTTTGCATGATTTCGAACCCGGACCTCCCGCGTCGGAGTCCGGCGTCCTGGCCACTAGGCCACCGACGATCAGAAAACTCGATAACTTTAATTGAACAGCACTCATAATAATTCGTTTTTTAGTTTTTTTTAATTGTATTTGGAGAGCAGACAAGCAAACGGGCCACCTGATGAACTTAATTTTTGGTTCAAAGTATATAAGTATTATTGATAGTTACCTTAGCTGTAAATAATACCAAAGCCAATGTTCTCACAGCTGGAAGTTTAACAATTGTATATAGCTGTTTGTACGCATTAACAATATCGCTCATGCCCTTAACTTGACTCTCTCTTCTGTTGTTCGCTGTATCATTTGCCTCATGTTTGAAAATGGCTATCAGAGTTGTGGTAATAATAAACATCCAGCCCCAAAATAGAAGGAAGCTGGCTAGAGTGACAAGACCGGTCTCCTCGGGCTCTGAACGGAGGTATTTGTTGCAGAAGTATGGAGATTCAAGAGCTAAGAATAAAACATAACCGAGGAAAAATCCAGCAGTTTGTCCAACTGTATTGCAGGTTGATGCATGGCCCACGTTGCACCTGAAAAATGAAACACCAATGTTATGTTATATTATGAACTTGAAGGTGCACAATTAAATAAAATTATAGTTAGTTAGTTATGTTTCCTTCTGTGATTAATAAAATAACAGAAGGAAACATAACTAACTAACTAAAGGTATATCTTACAAATAACATAATTTCCTGTTGTACACATAGTTTAGTTTAAACTCTTTTGTGTACACACAACAAACATGTTACAAACTTAAATAATATAACTTATTTTATAGCTTCTTGGGATAGATAAATAAGTAATTTCAAAAGAAGAGTGACTTGAACTATTTGTATAGTAAGAGCAGAACTAAAGGTCTACCTTTTCAACATTGTAAGAGCCCATCCATCAACAGCAATATCTTGAGTTGCAGCCAAAAAGTTGAGGAAAAGGAATGATATTGTAAGTATCATCATTGAAGGAGCCACTTCATCAGAACCCAGCCACCCAGTAACACTGTTTGACATGATGATCATCATTATTCCAATTAAATACTGAACAGGGACCAGCCAAGTTTTTCTTCGTCCAAATTCTGGCCAAAAGAGTGCATCCACTATTGGAGCCCATAGCAGCTTTACACTGAATGGCCAATTGACAAAGCTGAACTCTGCCTAAAAACAAAAAAACCTGTTAGTTATTTACAAGATGTAAATTAATTATGTGTGTTATGTTATGAGCATCAGTGGTGTAGTAACTAGGACGTAGGACTTCCATGCGGGAGGCCGGGTTCGAAACTATGCACTGCCATGTACCAATGAGTTTTTCGGTTTTTTCAAAAGACTTACGTACATTTACCGACTGGTCTGACAGTGTAGGAAAACATCGTGAGGAAACCTGCACATTGAAATAACCAGTGTGTGAAATGGGGAAGGCAATGGCAAACCACCCCATTAAATCTGCCACGAGAGTCGTTCTATGTGATTAATTACTTAGCATGGTCACAACCCTCAGCAATGAGGAATACGACTTAGGAGGAGAAATTAATTATAAGAAATGTAGGCAATCAGTTACAGACCATAAAAAATTATTTACAGTGTAGTTGGTCACGAATCGTAAAATCTTATTAATTCTCAAATTGAAAGAGTTATTTATTTCCAATATCACCAACTTTCCTGTATTTATAATTTAAGTATTTTGAATTTAAAAAATTGTTCTTACCTGTTGCGTATAAGTTATACCACGATTCTGAAGTAGCATTGGTATTGCTCCAGCAAGTCCTAAAGGAATTCCTTGTAGAGTGTACAGAAATAACAGTACAGCAATATTTAGCTCATCTCCTTTTATGTTGCTCTGACCACCAGAGGCTGTCTCACCATTTTCCAGCAGTTCTTCCTTCTCCGGCGAGGATTTACGCTTAGTTAGAGGCATGATTACCGCCTGTAGGGCCTGGAAATCAATTCGTAAAATGAATTCAAATGCCAACCCAAAGAATACACGTCAGTGAAAAGAAAAATCTGTTATATTTAATTACAAACCTTAATTTTCACACCGAATGAACAAAGTGGTTTATAAGTTTTGTTTTATATGCAAAAATAACATGAATATCATTCAATTTATTGCCAATTTAAATAAAATTATCGAAGTTTTGTGAGCACTCGAGCAACACAACCTCTCTCAATAACACAACACGTCACATTGATATTTTTTTATTTGTTCGTTCTAAAACCAGTTGAAATTATTCACGTTGTCAATTATACATAATCCATTGCTTGTGTCAAATAGAAGTTTAATACATTTTCTGCTGATAACGCGGTAATGGAACATTGATTATTGTCAACGTGAATTATTTCAACTGGTTATGGAGCGCTCTCCTTGTTTTATTAGTTGAATGAACTTAAACGCTTACATACATACACGATCCATTCTATGGTCCAATCTGCATGAGGCTTGATCCAATTTGCCGTTCATCCATAAACACCACACACGGTCCAATTGGCATGACAGGTTGTCAGTTCTAACCATGGCATCACCAGAGACGGACGATGATGAGTTAGCTATCTTGGGCCCTTTACTCGTCATGAAGAACGAGAAAAATAATTAATTAATGCAGCATTGCATAATGGGAATATTTGGGCGGGGCTCGCTAAAAGGGAGCCTTTTTGACTAAGCCCTTGAGCTCTTCGGTGTAGTGACAATGTTTTAGCATAAATTTAGGATTGACTAATGATAATTATCTGTTATACTACTTATATTATAAGCTTGATAACATTTAAAAAAATATGATATGTTCTTTTACATGTAAACACCACTTTGACAACGTTTCAAGCTATTTTGCTTACCTACTGACATTCCTCATTGTCTTATTTTTATAAATATATACTGTCGGGGACTTTTCGGGGAATGGGTCATAGAGTTTCGAGTAAATTCGGGGATTTAAGTCTAATGTGGCGGGGATTTTGAAATTTAATATTGGCAGCACTGGACATGACAGTGGTGAAGAAAAAGACTTTTGAATCGTCTGTTTGCATGTATTTCGTTAATAAAAATTAAGAAAGTTGTAAAATCCAAAACACTACATTTTTAAGTTAGATAGCATCCATAAAAGTAAACGTTAACATCACTCGTTTCTAAACGTTTAGTTTTCTGTAATATGACTCGTCAGTGTTTTCTGAGATGTTTATTGGACTCGCATGTACCAATAAAGTTACCGCACAGTGTAGAAATTATAATAGGTCGCAGCAAAATAACTAAGATTAAAGATCAATCTTGTTCACGCCAACAAAGTAAGTTTATGCTAACCTAACCAACTAAAGAATTACATAGTACCTACAAGTTTTCATTGGTGGATTTGGTTTGTGCTAAAGAGTAGGAAACAATGACATCTTTCCTTTTCATTGTGCTGTGATTGTGCCGTGCCATAGAAAACCTCAAGTTTCTCTCACATTTAGAAGTAGTAAGCTATTAGATAGATAAACACCTAGGTCACTATTTCTGCTGTGTTATAAACTTATAATAATAATTTTAAATGTCTACAATTCTACATGCATATAGTTAGAGTGCTTTTGTTATTACAGTTAGCCTCAAAGCTGATTGCGATGAATGTTCAGTTGAGGTAAAACAATTAGGGATCAATCCCTCTGGACTGAATGGATTTGCTATGACAAAGAATGGGACATATAAAATAAATCATGGGAGTAGGATTGAAGTCTTGTTAAATCACTACTTTCATGTCATTGAGTTTGACCCACCTCCCGAAGGTAGTGGGAAGCAGAATGGCAAAAGAAAATTAGAAGAAGATGAGACTTCACCAAGGAAAAGGAAAGCTCTAGATATGGACAAGGAATTGTGTCGTAAGATTAAGAAAGCAGTAGAAGATATTTGGGAAGAGATTGATAATCGTGAACTCTATGTATTTACCTCAAAGGGAATACAATCTAGCAGTAAAATAGCAGCTTTTGACATGGATGGCACATTGATCAAGACAAAATCTGGTAAAGTCCATCCTGTGGATATTAATGACTGGCAAATTGGACTTCCTTCTATTTCACATAAACTAAAAGATTTGTTAGCAGATGGATATAAGCTTGTGATATTAAGCAACCAAGCACCTATAGGGAATGGAAGGGTTAGAATACAGGATTTCAAAAAGAAAATCGAGGCTATTGTGGAAAAATTGGATGTTCCCTTCCAAGTTTTCATAGCAACTGGAAAAGGATTGTACAGAAAACCAATGACTGGAATGTGGGATTATTTGGTTGAACTGGTGAGTATAATCTAAATTCTGTTTTTTTTCATATTAAGCTTTTGTACAACATTTTTTCTTGCTTATTTTATTGACTCCACTGCATACTTATCCTTTATCATCACACATATCTTTATGAAAAGTGTATTTTTATTCCTTTAATCCATCAATTAAGTCAGCTAAATAATGATTACAGAAAAATGATGGCCTAACAATTAATATGGCTAAGAGTTTTTACTGTGGCGATGCTGCTGGTAGAGTGGCCAGTTGGGCTCCAGGAAAGAAAAAAGACCATTCCATGGCTGATAAACTTCTAGCTGAAAATCTTGGACTCAAGTTTTACACTCCTGAACAATATTTCCTTGGACATTCCATATCTAATGTACCAATGAGTGATCCAGACTTTCTTCCTAAAAATGTGACAGCTGAACCATTCAATGATAGATTAATTAGCAAAGAACAAGAGGTGAGCTCATAATATTTTAGATGTTTATTAAAATTTTGTTTCTTACAATAAAATAACAACACAATTAATTAATTATAAGTTTATTTTCTAATTCTGTATCTTATTTCAGATTCTTGTTCTAGTGGGTTTCCCTGGTAGTGGCAAATCATTTTTGACAAAACAAATTGAGAAGAAGTCTAGTCATCATTATGTGGCTGTTTGCAGAGATGTTCTTGGCACATGGCAGAAATGTGCTGCCAAGGCTACAGAGCTATTGAAGGTATATCTTGTTAGAGTATAGTTTCTATTGTGTGTTAATTATGACGAACAGGTGTAAATCAAGAAGTCTTTGTTAAATGGGTAGGTACTGTACCTAATTGTTTATTGCTGTGTGTATGGTAATTTTGGTAATGAATATTCAAGAAGCCTTTGTTAAATTGTCTTGGTAAAATTGTGTCATATATATAAAAAATTTGTTTTTTGTGTTTTGCATTATGATTTTATTGGTCTCATTTGATTTGAGTTTTAGATTACATCAGATAATAGAGAGATAGTTTAGTAAAGCACTCTTGACTCCATACCAGTATTTCCACTGTAGGTATTGCAAGTTAGGATTTACAGTTCATGCAAAATATTTTGACCATGAAGTTAAAGCTATAGTGAAACCGCGTAACAGGCGGATCGCCAGCGACGTTAGAGGGGCGCGGGGGATGCTCGCCCTCTGTCATCTCGCCCCCCGCCTCTCTTACGTCGCGGGCGATCCGCCTGTTACGCGGTTTCTCTATAGTAACATCACAATGGACCTTGGATTTACTTGGGCCTTATGGATACGGGATAAAGATGAATGTTTGCGGCGTTCGCTTCATCTTTAATCCGGTTTTGTTTTCCGCGTATAATAATTACCCAATTATTTCGCATATCTAAGTTTCAACTATTGTAATTTTGTTGGCAGCAAGGCAAAAGCGTAATAGTAGACAGCACAAACCCCGACACGGAGTCAAGGGCGCGCTGGACGTCGCTCGCGAAGGAGATGAAGGTGCACTGCCGTTGCGCCAAGATGGCGACAAGCAAAGCGCACGCGCAGCACAACAACAAGTTTAGAGAACTTATGAAGATCAACCACACTCCTGTTAATGATATCGTCTTTCATACCTACAAGTGAGTGTCATCGTCTTAAGAGTATGAAAATATCACACTCTATTTTCCTGTCACTGTTCCTGGGTTCGAATTATTGTTGTTACATATTTCAAACTTGTGGGCTTCTTCAAGTTTTTGCCAGGTAATACTGCTGTTGCCGCCTCGTTTTAGTTAAACATACTCTTCTACATTCTTAATTTTGCTTAAATTCTAATAACTGTGGTAATAACGAAAATAGTGTAACTTAACCTTTTAATTTTAACTGTTAGAGTCCCAACGCAAACTGTTAGTAACTGTTAGTAGTACAACTTTTAATTGTTCTCTTTATATTTAAAACAAAACTTTCAATTACAGACTTCATACCTATTTAGTTTCACTACATTTTATTTTTGTTTGTTTCAGGAATAAATTCAGTGAACCAACACCAAGTGAAGGTTTCAAAGAAGTAATTGAAGTGAAATTTAGCCCCAGTTTCGAAGATAGAGCAGCAGAAAAACTATACAGGATGCATTTGTTAGAAAAATAACATTAAGGTAATTAAATATTTAATGTTATTTATTTCTGGTACAGAATTAAACAATGGTGTTGTAATTTAGCAGATTTTTATTACAAAATGATGATGACATGATGTTTTACATAAAACAGGATATCACAACTTACCAATTATTTAGGCCAAACTTACAATAGAGGAATGAGACTATGAGATCCATCCTTATACTTGCGTAATACTTATAACAATACTTTTAAATTTTAAGGCATTTGGTACATAAGCAATTGCGAAATAGAGTTCTGGCTTAAGAATCAATCAATTATTTTGGTTCTTCAGTTATCTTGGAATATGACTGGAATTACCACTCCAAGTTTATTTTTATATCAGCCAAAACTTTATATCTAATAAATATTTCTACTGTAATGATTCGCATTATGGACGGATGTAACACTATTACTAACGAGTGCTTACATGTTTATGGGTACATCAAGCTAGCGAATTTGTGTAACAAACACTATGTACGCATGATTACGCATCTACGGCTACTTATTTATTAAGAAAATAATTCTTTTTTGCAAGTATGTTATGTAACAAAGTGTCGTACAAATTGAGAACGAAATAGATAGTTGATAGTAGAATATTGATAGAAGCAATTTGAAAGAATATTATGTACATAAATGTAGTATAGTAGTAGGTATATTCACAACATCAAAAACTACCAACTCCATATTTTTTTCTATCCAATAGAGACTAATCACAAAAGGACTACAAGGCGATAAAAACTGTATAATATATAGAGCATTTTTTAAATCGTTCGATTGAGTCTATCACAACAACGCCTCTATCACGTTCTTCTGTTTATGACTATTATTCACACAATCCTTTCTTGGCTAATAAAGCAGTAATGGTTCATTTTTAAGGACTATACAATGGTCATGATTCTAGGGCGATGATGATGACGGGTTTCGATTCTTTTCTTCATTTTTGAGACTATCACATGATCATTTTACGAGGCGATAATGACAAATGCTTCTGCTTCCTGTCATTCGTCAGGGTCCGGTTCATCCTGTTCGTCTAGCAGGTTATCCAGACTCGAATCCGAGTCGTCTTCGTGTCATCTACAAATAACACAATGTTATTCGCATATTAAGTCTTCATTGGCGTATTAAATTTTGAATTTGTGTAATTCGGTATAATGTTTTACTGTAAAGTTTATTAATAAAATAAATGTTATAAGGAGTCTAACTCAGTAAAATTTAATCGTCACGTCATCTTCTTATCATCATCGATGGCTTCTGTGCATCTTATATCGAACATAGGCTTGCGTAAATTCTCGTTTTTTGAGTGGGGATGTGGAGATACATACGCGAGTGAGGCTGAGTGCGGGTGTCTCGTGTATAATATCCGTGGTATCTAGTCCACCTATATAAACATTCAGCCCATACCTGGTCACAATGACAGTCTCTAGATGAGGGAATCGCGGCCCAGCGAGAGGCACGGTGGATGACACAGGTCTCAGCTTGCGCCGTTCCATGGCGCTGCGGGCCTGTTGAACCGCCAGGTCTCCGCACCAGCGCTCACAGCGAGCGTATATCACCACACCTGTGATGGAAATACGTAATAACGGTCTGGATATTCATGTATGAACGCAGTATCTAATCGAAGGAACAAAATATACCTAACTCAATAATCTATCTCAGGGATATTAGAAGATACTTGTTTTTCTTGACTGTACACCACAATTAGAAGTCTTTATACTGGTGTGCACTAGCCACTATGGAAGCAAATGTTTGCCAAAATAAAACTAATTGAAGTGTATCCTCGTGAATTATTGATGTTATTAAACACCGTAATTCTTATTGACCACTTAATATTGGGATACAAATTGTCCCGGTTGGGCCCTGAAAGCTGAAATAAAAGGGTACACATACATACCAGCTCCAGCAAACAGTATAATAGCTGGCCAAGAGTCCAGTAGCAGAGGCGTGAGGAACAATAGAGCCACCAGCATCGTGATTGGACCTTGTATGCTTTGCGCTTTTCGCATGCCGAGCTTGTGAGCTGGCTGCCACGAGCATACGAATGAACCGCAAAGCCATACTGAAATACAAAAAGAGCAAGTTGTGTGATGATTATGAAATTCAGAAGCCCTCCGACAATTTCGGTCTATAAGGCCTTGGTCACGAAGAGTGTGAAGTGCCTGTCGACACGGCGGCGGATCGCCTCGCACTCCGGTCAAATGTCTCACTATAGGTTCAGTTCTAAAAAAGATAAGAAATATAAGCGGAGTAGCTTTACTCTTATTACTGTATCGTTGAAGACCTATCCTATCTATCTCAAAGTGTTGAATTAGGAATCCGATACAGTGAGATACAGATAACATGACCTAAGAAACGAACGGTACCTCCTCTAAATGATTATGATGGGCAATTGAAACGAAGAGATGTTGGTAAAACGAAAAATTATGGCTATAATTAGTCAGCGGACATAAATACCCAGCGTCGAAGAGCTATTCCGTTTGGAAAAAAGAGAAGGGATGATATGAGGAGGTGAGAGCCAATTCATTAGTGTTACAATAGGTGAACTTATTGCAGCATGAAATCAGAAGAAGCTTTCATGAAATTGTTAAGAAGGACTTACAAGGCACTCCAGTAGCAAACATAGGAACTCTTATAGATTCGTTGCAAAACGCAACAGCAATTAAGGCAACGGCTATCACTTGGACGACGGCACCCACTGCTGACCATCGTGCTCCACGCACACACGGTGGTATAGGAGCGGTCGCTTCCGGCGGTGCTGTTACTACCTGTGAAAGAAAGATATATTGAAGTCAAAAATAATATAAGAACACTGACTATTATCTCTTGATCTAATCAACAATACATCTCGATTCTAAGGACAGATACACAAAGAAAATCTGATTTTTCGCCTTGATGAAGTCTTTTTATCTAACGTTTTGAAGTTTATTATAAGATCTTTATTTATAATTTAAAAAATCCTGATTACATCGCCATAATGCTCATCTAGTACTACTAATCTAACCAAGGAAATTATTTGTATAATTAAATTATATATAATATTTTCCCAATCTTGTACATGTGATTTATAATTTTCATTGCGAAATAACTTACTTGTATCCTATCCCTGTATTCTTTAACCACCGCGTCTATATCAGTAGAATCATCACCAGAAGACAATTCTGCTTCACTAGCTTCCACATCTGACGCGGGTTCGTCAACTTCTACAGTAGCTATCTCTCTCGCACTACTGCAGCTTGTCATTTGCTCCATCTCTTCAGATGGACCACCAGAATATTCGTCGAGAAGAAGACATTCACGTTCCTCTGTTTCTGCAATCAATACATCAATATGTTCACGTGCGAATTACAGGGACATACAGGAGATTATCTATTGAATGTTTACCTTTTGCAATCACCTTTGATTTGATACTCTCCAGAGTTTTAGTGTGGCGTATCACAGATGGAATGAACCATAGACCTTGTTTAGGTTTCCCTCCTGCAGGCTTGCCTTTCGTCCCTCGTGATGTGCCTTCAGTTCCTAAACGTTTGTATTCTACATCTGAAAAGGAACATGGTTTGTTAAGTTTCTATGTTTGCATAGCCGAGCCACATTTCTAATTAATTGATGATTACCCCCAGCTTCAATCTGTTCAGCCGTAGGCACACATCTCATGATAATGAAATGGAATGCCTGAATCGAGATTCCAATTATATGGCTTGCATTCATCAGTGTTATCATGTGTGATAACGGACAAGCGAAAGCCAATATTGCTGCTAGGCTCCCTGAAATGCAAAAGTACGAGGAGTATAGAGTTGGTCGATAGTGCATTATTAAGTAACTTAATAATTACGGTAAATTACTTACCAGCAGTAAACACAGCTAATACTGGACTACCAGTAGTCGTGCTTTCGTAAGTCATTGATCTTGTGAGCACCTTCCATTCTGGAGATGCCAAAGAGACTAGTACGGTGAAGAGCAACGGGCAAAGCTCTGTGAGAGCTAATGAAACTCCTGCCACTGTTACAGCAGCTAATAGTGGACAAACCCATCCAGCAGCTCTGACTTCGAGAAGAGTGGTCACTGGTAAAGCAGCGTCTATGCTGTTCCTGTAAAGGACAGGGCATTTATCAATTGAAAAGGGGCAGGAATCCAAAGAACCTGTGAATTAATAAAACTTATAAAACTCACCCTTTCAACATATTGGTGTAAAGAAAACATAAGCCAGAGAGGACGATCATCGGCAAACCGATCATAAGGAATAAGTTTTTTGTTAGTGAACTGCTACTTTCTTTCGGGGGTAAGACCACACTAAATGCGTAAGTAATAGGTGCTCCAGCTGCAAAAAGCTGAAAGAAAATTCAATTCTTAATTCACTTAAAAATGGTTAGTGTTGTAAACTTGAGTTTTGTGCTGGTAATACTTCGCCTTACCTCGTATATGGTAATAGGTATAGGCATATTAATATTTGCAATATCCAAGTTAATCAAACCAACAATGGCGAAAAATTGACTAAAGATGTAGAGCAGGATTAGCAGCATGAATGTGAACATCATGCTTTCCTGAAAAAGAAGACACAAGTTCAATATGCTTTAATTTATTCACAACTAATTTATACCTGCTTTGATAAAGCTTACCTCAAGTCCACACATGAACATAGCACAGACAACCATCACGACTGTTACTCCCAACACATCAGGCCAAGGTTCTCCCAGGGATCTGGTCTCGTATCCGAAGAGCCATCTCCTCGTCCGTCCACCGGTCACGTGGTCGGCTGTAGCGCTCAAGATTCTGGCACAAATGGCCACAGCGACAAGATGCGAGAGAAAGGACATCCACATCGCCATAAAGTCGGCGAAAGATCGAAGGTTTCTCTCTCGCCTACCTCGGTTTGTCTTCGGTGGTGGAAGGATGTCAGCCAATTTCTTCAAGTCTCTGCTTGTGAATGCTGTAGAAGAAATAAATGTTCATTGATATAAGGTCTTAACTATTGCAAATGAACTAACTGAACCTATAATTAACTGTGTCATCACTTAACAAATTCGTTATAGAGCCATACTTCATAAGAAGAGTCTTTTAGTGTGCCAAAAGAGTTATTCTGTGTTTTGTTCCGTAGAATAATCCAAGCCTCAGCCAGCAATGAGGGTTCCAATTACAAAAGAACTTGTAGATTAAAACCTGCAGTGTTTTTTGTTTGCAAATATTCAATTGCGTGGTAGAAAATGCCACA
Organism: Hofmannophila pseudospretella; assembly: GCA_947369225.1. NCBI lineage: Eukaryota > Metazoa > Arthropoda > Insecta > Lepidoptera > Oecophoridae > Hofmannophila > Hofmannophila pseudospretella. The sequence continues at coordinate 7,077,439 of OX376324.1, forward strand.
ACATACACTTGTGAATTGGCAACTGTAATGAAGGCAGCAAGCAGCATGATAGCAAGCTGGCAGCTGCCAGCAGTATAACTCTATAGGGGTACCCCTTGCCCCCTAGGCCCTTCCTAAGCCCAATGCGTACCTACTACAAGAGCTTCTAAATACTCACTGGCAACAGTAATGAAGGCAGCGATCAGCATGATTGCCGGCACGACGCAGTAGCTGGAGTTGGCAGCTGCCAGCGGTGCTAACAGCAGCGCTCCGAGAGTCCATCGAGCGCCGCAAGCCTCGCCGCCACCCAGCGCACTTAACGTGCTGCTCATTTTGCGTTGTTCAGTTGTCATCTTCGTAGCTCTGTGATTAGGTTATCATAAAATTGATGATTGAATCGTTATTACCATGGATGAAAGAAAAAGCAGGGGCGGGGCATTGCTCTATACTACTTGGGTATTATACTACTTTTCATCCGTCGATTGATCAAAATGATATATTTTTTTTAATTTTTTTATTTACTTCTAAACCCGCATTTGACCTCGATCTCGCCTGATGGTAAGCGACGATGAGGTCGACGATGGTGCATGTGCGGGTCCAGTAAATACCTATTCACTCTGGCCTTGAAGATCCCAAGGTTGTAGGTTTCGGGAAATACAGACGCCGGCAGGCTGTTCCATTCCTTAGCCGTTCGCATAATGAACGAAGAAGCAAATCGCTTCGTACGAGTAGATGGGATATCAACAACATAAGGATGGAACCCCTCCCCGCGCCTGGTAGTCCGAAGGCGGAATGGAGATGCTGGAATTAGGTCGTGCAATTCCGATGCGCACTCTCCGAAATGTATCCTATAAAATCTTAAAAGTTGCAGACACTTTGACTTATCCATGTGTTGATTTTTTTTGTAGCTCTACTTATGATCTCGACAGGTAGTCATCTTTAATTACTGTATTACCTACAACTGTATTATTATCCACATCAGATATAGGTAAAGAACTTTACTCAATCAACATTTTAATGATCTGTTACTCATAAGCGGGATTCCAATCGACAGTTTAATATTTAAGAAAGATACTTAGAAAGTACGAATGTCATAGTATGGATTTGGAGATTGTGCACAAAATAATCCGGCATTTACTAAAACAGTAAAGAATTACTGTACCTAAGTAACTGAAAGATTACTCACTCTAATCAAAGGGAAAATAAAACGGAACTCTGGCTCTATCATAAAGACGATGTTAATAAAAGGGATGCAAAAATGTAGGCGCAACGCACTGTTATTACGTTACAACATAATTTAAGTAGTCTTGTAACTGAATTATGTATATTACGGTAACTTACCATATTTATTAGAAGATAGTATGTTTTTATAAATAATATCACTTGTTTCTTCACGTTAATCACTACATCGTTACACCAATTTGGTTCGATAGCAACACTCTTCCCCGAAAGATGCACTAATATCCGTTGAAAGCGAGGAAAATTTTGGGAAAAATTGCTGAATTTGGTTCGATCGTGTCGGTAAATAAGGTCGGGTTTCCATGTTAATGCGACAAACCCGAGGAGCGTGGACGTATATCTACGTCCCTTTTGTTCTATTCCCGATCGATACTGATTGTCGTTGGGGTGACCATTCTGGTGGGAAATATGAAAAACTTTTCTGTAGCTGGTCTCCAAATAATTCTCAGTTGGACTTTTCACTTGTACCTACATGATAATAAGTATATGTAGATAAACCGTCAGTGCAGGAGACGTTCTTAAAGTTAAGTCTTTATTAATAAAATACATGCTATTTCTTTCTACGCCATAGCTCTAGATAGAGATGACACGAGACTCAAGGAAACTTTGACATTAAAGGATGTATATTGAAACTCACGGTAAGTTCCTCGGCAAATCCTTGCATGATGTTTACAAGTTTTTCATTTACTTTTGGTTTTCATTCAAGACTAGTAAACTAGTCTTGAATGATAAGGGGTTCTTAGGGTTTCTTTTACTTCTACAAATCTTTATTTTCCATTACCTAAATAATTAAAAGCGATAATTTTATTGTTAATGTTACGTTTTTCCTATTTTTAATAACATTTTGTGGTCACAATGTATATAAACTAAGGTTTCATGCTAAACGGTTCGGTTTGACCGCCATCCATTTCCGCATATCTTAAGAATAAGTATTCTTATGCGTTACTTTACTTACTACAACTAAAAAGTTATAATAATGTTATAATAACATGAATATTTGGATAATCTATGAGGCATTCTGTTTGTATTATAATAATTAATAGCTAAGATGTTTATTGCGTAAGTACTCGTTGAATAACTTTGGAATTCTACCTAACCATAGACCACATATCCTGCTATCCTTACTTCCTAGTGTTCTCAAATATAGGTATAAAACTAAGGATAAAAACTATTTCGAGTTAGAATCTTAAGAAAGTCTAGAAACCTCGTTCCACACGAAATTATCAGACGCAGCGACAGGCGAAATTAACGCAGGACGCATAAACCGGTGCATTCGTATGCAAGTTGAGGTAGACATTAATCCAATTATCTCGAGGCTCGAATTGACTCAGTCCAGGACAGTTCGCGGAAGAATTCCCACAGGATATATTAGTCATTAGCACAGGGTTTTAGTTTCAGACAAACAGAATAATTAACAGACCGGGCATTTGTAATTCGGAACCGTCACCCGTTACCATTAAGCCTGTAGTGCGTTCTAGTTCTAGCATAACTCTAAATAAAAAAAATTAAGAATTCCCCGACTTACCGTTATGGTACCCTTTACTTTTTCCAGGTCATAAACCGGTCCTCAAGATTCCAGACGGGAAGAATGCACCATGGTCCTAAATATCTCGAACCACCTAACAGTTACTGTTCCAGAGATCCTATCAAATATAAAATATACTTCAAGATCTTGGAAACCCCTGATTCAATTTTTATCATACATGGCTAAGAACACTCAATATAATTCTCTGTTAAATAAAATAATCTTAGTCCAAATTAGACAATCTGTTGCCGAGTTATGATGCCATAGACATACATACATACGCGTCAAACTTATAAGTATGACACACCTTCATATTGGTCAAGGCGAGGATAAAAAAATTAAGAGTACAGGGGAAGAAGGGTGTGAGTCACATAAACCGAAATAGTTTTTTTGATAAAACTGTTGATCTGGTATCGTGTTGTTAAATAAGCAGACCTTCAAAATGATAAAACTCTCATGGCATCTCTCATTGTTTGAATATCAGTATATAAATGGAATCGGTATATTTACAAACATTTATCTAAGAGATGAAGACGTGTAGGTACCTTTATTTGAAATGCGGTTAGACTTAGGACATGCTTACAAAAGACAGCCTATCTCGACTCGACTAAGAATAGATCATTGTTATTGCAAATATAGGCACAATCCAGTCGTAGAATTAGCATGGATATCAACAAAACCCATCTGTATTGTATAACATTTTTATTATTAGTCAAAAGTTATTACTTCTCTATAAGAAGGACTGAACGTTCAATAATCTTGATAGTAGTCGACTATCAAAAGTCAAAAGACTTAAATTCTTAGGAGAGATGGAGTAGGATCAGCTGATGAATTTGAAGGGGATGTAAATAACTACGTACAAGTTAGGCAATTTTAACGTCTTTGTCTGGGAAAATAATTTACATAACGATAGTGATACCGAGTTGCCCTGCAACTGGACAATATAACCCGATGGTTATATTGTCCAGTTGCAGGGCAACTTCGCGGGAACGGAATTTCGTAGGAATTGGGTTATAAGTTTAGAACTATACATTGCTAGTTTTATAATTTAAAGTAGTCTAGAAAATACATAATTTGCGATGGAGTGTGTAAAACGAAACACACTCTGGATAATTGAAAACTGTGCAATCCTCATTGTTTCTGATTGTGCGCTGGGAAGAAAGTGTGTGGGCGCTTGGTCCCATATAAACAGCGTTCCCGGTCGTCTATCCCGACATAACTAATATACACTTTGCGGGAACCCGACGTGAGTGGCAATAACTTTGTTAACGTATTTTTTTAATTAATAAAAAATGAAGTTCCACAGCGCTTGCTTGTTGTTTGCGATAGTTTTGTGTTTAGTCCTCGTGGCTGAAGCGTATCCTTATCAACCAAGGAATATTGACTATGTGAGTATTGAACTTTTACTTACCTAACTTTCTTGTTTGAAGAAATAAGCTTATATTTCACTTTAATTGTTCTGAATTAGTAATTAATATTTGGTACCGAATAAATTTGAAATGACAGATTTGTTACTCTTTAAAAGTATTTTAATTAAGAATTTTTGTCTATAAATAAAATTACTTGCTTGCTTATCGTATGGTTAGTGGCCAACCTATTTGTCAGAGTTGTTCAGGCCGCCCGTAGGCCTCTAAAATTACTAGAATCGTAGCACAACGCGTCACCCAAGTTTTGAAAAAATTAATACAAAATAATTAGTAGAAAGTTTTAGATTGGTTGAAAAGCTTCGTAGAAGAAAGTTTGTATTCGAATTTAATATTCTGACAAAAATTGCGACAATTTTCTACTTTCTCCTGGATCTTGGATATTTAATTTTAAAATATTATCATGATAATTAATAACTATTGCTTCAGATGGAAGCCCTGCGTCGTATGCAGCAGATTCCTCAGTACCACTGCATGAGATACCGTCGCTTCCATCTTCACGGCCACTGCAGTCGGTGGTGGCTCACAAGACGGACCTGATTCCTTTCCTGAAGAACATTTTAAGTGAAAGAGGACGACAATCTGGTCAATTAGATATTCTTCCCAGTCCCAAGTTATGATTGGATGTGATTGGAACTTGATTGGAAGTAAGATGAAATAAATTGTTTTCGGTTTGAATAGAATCATTAATTACTAAAACTCTACTCTCTTGTAAATTGATTGATAGATTGTTTTTGTTTATTAACCATGCTAGGCATACTCAAAAAAATTAGAAAAAGGGTGAAAAATAATATTCCGCGCGTCTACTATTTTTCTCCTCTCTTTATTTATCGTCATAGTGTCTTTCGTTATTATTCTATTATCCAGATAGGTACTCTAATTATAAACTGCTCTTTCTGTGCTACACAAGAATTATTATAAGCAATATTTGTATCTTCATTGTGTACAATATAGTGTTTCTATCTAAGTATCTGACAATTAACAAAACACAGCACACTGCAGATTGACAAAACTGTACAAATAAAACATGTTGTAGTTTTAGTCCTTTTTAAATGAATTATTTATACGTCTAATTTAGGCAATGTAGGTACCTATAATAAGAGTTAATTAGGACATAAGAAGTGTTACTTATTAAAGTGCCGTGTCGTGCCGGCCATAAAGAATAACACCACCCCCAACTCTTCCCGTGGATGTCGTACGAGGCGACTAAGGGTCTTAGTGGATACTATTCTACACCTAGTAAGTAGACGGCGATAGGCTCGCCACCTATGAAGGTGGTTTCTCTGTCTACCCCCTCGGGTATTATGGACGTGAGTTATGCTATGTTATACTTATTAATTATTGATCTATTTTCAGTATCATACTAGCGTAATTATTTACCTAATATATACGTATGTTATGTTTTCTTTTGATAAATAAAATAAAACGGAATCAAGTTTTAATTTAATGTTTTATTTTCTGTTAATTTTAGAAAATTCGTTGAAGATAAATGCAAAAATACTTAGGTAAAGTAGGTAGTATACGAAGATGGGGTCACAGATAAGATGAGATCTTGCATCAACCATAACTGGGGGCATTATTCTAGAAACTTCGTTGAACAATGCATTCGATAAATGCAAATATGTAAACTAGTACAAAGACGGGTCACGGATTAGATCGGATCTTACATCAGCCCTAACTGTAGTCTTCCTGTAAGCAGAAACTGGGCCGCTTCCAGTGTTTACTGAACTACACGCTTCTGTTTTTTTCGACGACTGCATTCGTTTTCGTAATATGTTAGTTCTGATATGAGATTGTGACTCATGTGGGCTTTGTTGACACTCAAAAGCTATGTGGGAAGTGCTAATTAGTATGTTGTGCTAATTAATAATTGTGCGAGTTGTTCTCTACGCTAATATCAATTTGCAGGGTCTTATTAGGAATTATTAGAATTATTCAAAAACCTCAGATGTAGGTAATAATTATTAGGACAGACCTAGTTACTTCATTTTAAATGACTCATTCCTACTTAGGTACATTATATAGTTTTCATTTCAAACATACATCGTCATTGTTTCCAGTAATTATTGAGTCATTTATTGAAATCCTAAATTACGGTCCGAATAAGGCTTCATTCGGAGAGTTCCTTTCGTAAGACCAACTAATTTGTAATTTATCACACCACTAGTAGCATACGGATAATGTGGAATTACATCAGAATCTATTGTTAATTGTGCATTGTGTCTCTCCACCACTTCTGGTCTTCGAATGACGATGACTCTTTGCTTCCGGCGCTCCATCCAAAGGTTGCTGATAAAGCGCACAGTGAAATAGAAAATAAGCTCGACAAAGCTGAGCAAGCTGGCCCCGACAAAGAGGCCTGTCGTGCCGCCAACAGATACTGAAAACAATAAGGAAGGCTATATAAGGCTTTCGATGACTAGATTTTATCCCTAAAGCCTTTCTTAATGTGTTATTTTATTATTAAACTTTTACTAGTTTTGAAATGTATAAAACATAACTTACTTACCTACTAACAGTCCTTTTAAATTAAACGGAAAAGTCACCATTCCTTTTAAGGTATAAACTTTACCACGGTTTTTTTTGATAAAATAAAATATCCAAATCTATGGTGCTAGTCCAATCAAGGTCACCATTTTGTATGGGAATTAAATAAATAAATAATTTAATTGCCAAAAACAAGTATATCTAATCTATGCATATTACAGGGATTGCTTAATTTAGGGTCTTAAGGCTATTAGATACACTTGTGTTTTTTTTTTTTTTTTTTTTTTTATATTAAATAAGGAGAGCAGACGAGCAAACGGGCCACCTGATGGTAAGTGGTCACCATCGCCCATAGACATCTCACCTCACTGTATTAATATTAGAGGGTTTTTGATGCGCTGCTAACCTTGAGGACTAAGATGGATTGCCTCATGTGCCGGAAATTACGCTGGCTCTCTTACCCTTCAAACCGAAACACAGAAATGCAAGCATTTCTGCTTCACGGCAGAAATAGATAAGAGGGTGGTACCACCCCAGGCGATCCTTCACAGTAGGATCTACCACTACTCTGTGTAGAGCAAGTGGTGTCTAAAATCCGAAGATTCTGTAAATGAAATTAATAAAAAATATGGCTAATCGTAGCCCGTCCCGTAGCCTTAAAACTTACCGACTAGATCGAGTCGACTCCTAACAACGTTTCGCTTGAATCTTTCAGTAGGCAAGTATGCAAGGATCATCTCCACTTTCGCCAATTTCTTGTTTTTACGATTCCTAAAAGGATATTGAAATATGTTTGGTGAAACGTGAAAAATACCCAGATAGTCTCTTTTCCCAAAATATCGCCTTCTCTAAATGATCATTGGCCAAATAAATGGCAAATTCTGAAAATGAATGCTTTTGAATTGGTAAGATAAAAACTTTAAAAGACTTGGTTGGATTCAAACGTGTTCGTTTAAGATTTCGTTGGTTTGATTACCTACTTAAGTATAGTATCAACCATTCGTTGAACCAAGTTATGAAACTCTTAACGATTCTAATTATCACCCACTATATTGTCTTATCCTTATAGCAACCGGTTTAAAATCTACTACTTACTAATTCCATTTCTAATAAAGAAGCATTGACTCACGGGGTAATCACATCCTTGATGACAGTGATTTCGGTCTCATCACAGGAAGGTAGGCAGTCACAAGCCATTCCTGGACGGCTGGCCCAGTGCGGCTTGAGTGTGGTGAGGTAGCTGGAGTGTGTGTGGAGGCATGATATGCCTGATAAGTTGCAGCGTTGCTCCTCTACTGTGGGGAAAGTAAAATAGCGTCGATTTCGTAGATCGTAGAATGTGTTGTTCTTCAGTTCTGGTCCAGGAAAGCCTATGAAGCTTAGGGTCCTAAACTTTTAGGCCTAAAGCCTAAACGTTTTTGTCCAATGTGGCAGACTTTATGGTTTCCTAATATAAATATAAGTCGGCCGTGTCCAACGCTGGTCCTTTTGAAGGCTTTCCATTTCATGTGATTCATGGCCCTGCCTAGTCACAGGTACCAGTACGAAATAAGTATTTGGCACAGAATACTTATCAATTATATGTAGGTAAGTACCTACTGTATTTAGAATTTTTGCGGACATAATTGTACTTAGGTATAGCTGTTTCTACCTACGTAAAAATTATCTTATTACTCAAAAGTAATAAAAATATTGAATGGTAATAATGAACTTTTATATAATCTACAGGAACAGTAACAACATGAGGGTAAATTAAAACTTTTATTAGTATTATTTAAACTTTTTGCTTATTACGTAAGATTGCAAGTCTGGCAAAAGTGGTTTATTATCATATCAACTTTCACAGCGCGCTCTAGTAAGTGCTCACATATCAGTGGTGGGTGCTTACCTTAGTTTTGCTCTAGATAGGGATCGACAAGAAGCTGTAAGAATTTCATCATCATCAACCTATTAATGTCCCCACTGTTGGGGCACAGGCCTCCCCTTGCACTATGGGGTATGGGCCATGATCCACCGAACGGTCCCAGTGCTGATTGGTGGATTTCACACGCCTTTGGATTTTTTTTATTTCCTCAGACATGCAGGTTTCCTCACGATGTTATTCTTCACCGTTAGAGCAGTCGGTAAATGTACATAAGTCTTCGAAAAAATCTGAAAAACTCATTGGTACATGGCATGGTTTCGAACCCGGACCTCTCCCGCATGGGAGTCCGGCGTCCTGGCCACTAGGTCACCGACGCTCTTGTAAGAATTTACCTATGTTGAACTTATTAATATAATTTACCTCGAACTACTTATTAACACAGTTATTAATAAACCAAGGAATAATTCTTATATAATAACATCTGGTAGCATTTTTGAGAGAGTCTATTGCCGCGGGTAGAATTGTTATAATTTTTATGTAGCAATAAAAGTTAGAGAGTGGCTGTTAAAGATAATATATTCCTAAACTATCTAAAGTGGCGAACCGGTAACGGTACAGTACCTATAGTGTGTGAGGAACTACAATGAGATGAACAAAACTTTCCCTAGAAGACAAAACCCTTGGATGAAAAAAAAGTTGTCTCCCCTTAAACACGAGCGGGCGAATTCTTTACTTCATGACGAAACCTCAGCTTGTGCAATGTAATGTACCTATGATACTTACTAGTGTCAAGCATGAAGTGATCATTGCAGTTACAGGCGTTCAACTGAGCTTGTTTCCGACAGAGAACGGTACACGCGCTGTAAGAGTAGTGAGGGTAGAGTCCTCCCTCGTTCTCGTAGCTGAAACGACAGGCCCTCTGTTCTACTGTGGTCTGCACGACTAGGGGGTCGTTTTCGATGTTCCTTACTGTAACTTGGCGTCTAGAATGTTCAAGTGGTTTAAGTTTCAAAAGCAATAGGGAAGGTTTGGTAGGTAGAGCAGCGAAAGAAGATTTATTGGCGTTCCATCAAAGCGGAGTGAAGCTGTGAAAAATGCTTAGCCAGAAAAAAGCTATGTACTTATTTGTAGAGATGTACAAACTATCATCTGATTACTGCAGCTGTAATCGTTCCAGCAACGAAAGATTTTTGACAATTCTCTCATAGGGTTAAGGTTAATATCGTCTCCTTTGTACAGGATTACCGTCAGTTGCACGTAACGTCCTTAAAGTTAATTCGTCATTAAATTACTATATCCCTCTCTACGCCACAGCTCTAGATAGATATGACACGAGACTTAAGTCTTAACATTAAGGTCATTTTTTGCAACTCACGGTTAGTCTTCGAAAATTAAACTGTATTTTTTAGAATTCGATGTTATGTGGTTGCAAAATCGTCATTTGTAATCTTTCAACTACTTACTGATGGTTATGCCCAAGCTGTATCTTCATCGTTGATGATTGTGAAGTCGTGATCATCGGGATCTCATCATCACCCAATGTGTACATCTGTTTCAAATAACATCTAATATTATCGACAAAAACCACGTTAAGTATAGGTACTATATGTTTCTGAATATTGAGCCCTCCTTACCGTGGACTGTAATAATACATCGAATTTTATAATACCTCGTTTATTTTTCATGTTGCTCACCATTGAATATGGTTTTGGGTTTCTGAAATTACGAAAAACCAGAGAAATCAAATACATTTCTATACAAAATTAGTTAACTAAAGTAACAAACCATACTTAGTTTGAATAGAGTTGATGATAAAGCATTTTCCCATATCTGTGTCTATGGGCTGGAAATATTCACAGCAGTCAAAGGGCTGTTCGTTATAAGAACAATTCTGTAAGATTTGCTGACAATCGCTTCGAACGAGATTGGTATAGTAACTGTAGTTCGATAGGGGACACAATGGGTCGGGATTCTTGTTTATATGGCATAGCCCTACGAGGTAGTAGCTAATACCTCGGAAGTAAACGATCTCTCTCAAAGCATCCTCGAGATCTAGGAGGTGATCTGTTGTCCAGATCCTGTAAGGAAACAATTTCAATTCAGGAAAAGATTATTCTACTTTATATTTTATTCTAACTATAATTATATTATATACTATAATTCTATTACAACTATTCTGAAAGTAAATCAATCTACTTTAGGAAACATAAAGAAACACTTTACCTACTTAAACTTATCTAATAACCGGTTGAATGCGATTAGTCTTTTAAATAACGGTTTGCTTGCCTGTTCTCCAGACAAGCAAACCGTCGCCCATATACATCTCACCTCACTGTATTATTATTAGAGGGTTTTCGATGCGCTGCTAAGGATAGATAAAGTGCCTTGTGCCTTGGTGATTACTAATTACCTACGGTACATTTTCGTCAAAGTACACACACGTGAACAATATTGTTTTGCAAATGATGTTTAACTAAACGGTACCAAATTATTGTATAAGTACCTACTGACATATAGGTGTAGGTAGGTACTCATTCACAAGGTATATAGGTAGGTTTACTACGTGACATCGCCATCTTCATAAAATCATAATTTTCTCCGACGTTTCAGTCTATTCCGGAGACCTTCTCAAGGAGCCACAGACTACGGAACACACTTGTTTCACGCTTTGGAAAGCTGAAGATATCTTCCAAACTGAACACTGCTATTTACTCAATACTCACGTATCAGAAACATTGAAGATCTTTTTATCGTTTGAAACTTCACAAATAGCCACTGTTGGCATCTTGGTGTTCCATTCGGTGTAAGTAGTTTCTACGCCGAAGCTGATGGGACTGTCCACAAACGCGTCCCAAGCAGCGATGATGAGCACGGCTGACCCGTACCAGGAAAGGATAACTAGGACTAACCATAGCCATCTAATATAAAAATAGAAGGGTATTAGAGATGGGTAAGTAACGTACCTATTATTCTCTTTTTTTACCCACGACGGAACGGAGAAAGTATATGCGTTTGACCTAAGATAATGTTTCTTTGTTTGTGCATGTGTCTGTTCCCATCTAGCTCCGCAACGGCTGAACCAATTTCGATGCGGTAATTTGCTATAGCTTTGGAATATTTGAATGTTGAAATGAAATGATGTTGCAAAAATGTTCTGTAAGTTCTTATTTGGAAGAATAAAATTATAGACTACAAACGATGTACCTACACTTATTGCTCGGAACTTAGTGTGAAACAATGCATACTAGGCGGTCTTATCACTAAGAGCGATCTCTTGCTGACAACCTTTTGGTAAAATATTTATTGGTAGAGGTAGGTTATGCAATTACGTACTACATAAAATACTAAAGCTAATATAATATTCTAATAGCCAATTGCTTGCTTGCTTGCTTGTCGTATGGTTAATGGCCAACATATTGTCAGAGTTGTTCAGGCCTACTGTCGAACGAAAACAACCAGGATCGACTGCTTAACGTGCTCTCCGAGGCACGGAGGAGCTCAGGCGAAATATGGCACTAGCGGTCGGTCACCCATCCAGATACCGACCGCGCCCAACGTTGCTTAACCTGCACGATCACTTTCGGACCGTACTCGCAACTAGGCTACGAGCTCCTCATAGTCAATTAATTAGTAAGAACAAGTTCTTCGTTTTTAACCTGTTTTACTATTACCTTACTCATGTATATAAACACGAGTTATTAATAATTAAGAACCTAAGAACTTATCTCAAGTATTTACTTGAGATAAGTTCTTAGGTTAACTCACCTTTCGGTCCAGTGCTTGGTTTCATCAGCAATGAAATGAACTCCACCAAAAGTACAATTTGAACAGTAATCCTTTATAAGCGCCTTACAAGTCGTTGGAGGCATTTTAGGAAACTTATAAGCGCCTTACAAGTCGTTGGAGGCATTTTAGGAAACTTATAAGTTAGTACTGAAACTTTCCTCGTTCTATAAGCTTTTGTTTCTTAAAGTTCGTTCCATTGTCAGTGCAAACAGGTTACGTGTTAAATTCCATTTTTCATATTGTGCAAAAGTTAAATATTTAATGTGATAATTATAAAGGAATGTGTAATATCGTGATTATGCAGTGCAACGGCGAATGGCTAGCTTTCAAGGTTGCAACGTTATGATTTAAAATAAAACAAAGAGATGTGTTGAAATATTTTTTATTTTATTTTACTTAGAATGTATCGCATTAAGCATATATTTACATTTCTAACATATTTAACTTATTAACTAGCAACAGGTTGTGGAAGTTTACTTTGTAACATGTCTTCAAGTTATGCAAGTTATGTGATAGACAGTAATGTGAATATTTCGTTTACTCGGCTGTAAATAAACATCTTGACCTTTTGTACTTCGTAACAGAAAGAATCTTCTTGGTACTTTCAATTTATGTAAAAGGAACATTATGAAATAACTAACGTTCTTACAATAATAGTAAATAGGTAACTTACATATTGAGATGATTAAGGCCGTAGCCAAAAAAGTATTTCACGTGTTCGAAGATTTTAGGGGGTTTTATCCCACCAAGAGACAATTATGAGATGACAAGCCCCTCCTCCTATCTACGAACATACATAATTAACATACAACACACAATTTAGTACTCAAACACCTAAATAATTTTAATTTTGGTAAATTACACACTTCTATAATGTAGTTGTTAAACTTACAAATGTTGTAAGAGATCTGGATTGGAAAAGAACAGTGGGTCAAATAAATTGTGCTCTAGTGGTGCGTGGTGGTGGTGCTGGTGGTGACGATTGTTGTTGTTGTTGATTGAGACCAGAGGAGCGCTGGGTGGGGCTGGTGGAACGGCTCTGGTTGATGGTGGAGCGGCCTTCGCGGGACGAAACCAGCGTGAGCCAGAATATTGTATATCTCCTGACGGGGACACTTTCTCTGCTTCTCGTTCAAACACCTTGAAAGAAAGAGAGGAAATAGGTATTACACAGTGTTTGGTGAACAGTCGGACGACAGCCTTGAGGTCACCAATTCCCCATTATACTTACCTACATATTTGACGGACCGGAAAAATACAAAAACAATGACTTCAATTATTTTTATGATTGAATGTTTCTAGTAAAAACATTATATCTTTGATCTGTGCTATTGGACCCCGTACTAAGGCGACCCTGTATCAACCAGTTGTCAATACTGTGACAACCTATAATACTACTTTAAAATAAGTAGGAACGTATGTTTTACTACTTAATATTCGAAAAGACCTTGGATTATTTTAGACTAACCTATAGCAGAAAATGATGATGATGATGAACTTTAATTGGTCATCATGTAGATTAGAGATGCCGCGAATAGTTGTTATGGCGAATAATCGATTAGCGATTACTCGGCATTCCCTATGGCAAATAGTCGAGTTATTCGCCATAAATATTCGACATCAAAAACAATAGTACAATTGTATTAATTACAATAGCAGGCCTCCAGCTGTCTCGAACCTACCGAATTTTCATTATTCCATTACTACAGCGATTTTCCGCACAATTTCTAAGAATACAAGGAAATTAGTTAGTTTTTTTTATAACAATCTACTACTAGATTTTAATTTTAATTTTTGTTGTTGTTAATTCGGTTAGGACTAAATGTGTGCATTTATAGTTGGATTCTTTCTAAATCTGTGGGGGTTTTTCTTCCAAAATGTAAGCCAGAGAATTATTCGCCATTGTCGAATAATAGGCACTATTATTCGACAATGGCGATTAATAGGCACTATTATTCGCTATTCGACGAATAATGAAAAATGTCGAATATCGAATAATAGCGGTTAATCGCTGCATCTCTAATGTAGATGCTATCAGTATGCAGTAGGACACAGGTAGAGGGAATAAATCTGCATAGGTACACCTACCTGATGCCAGCCATACCATACCTGGTACCAGCCAGACAGTGGTATGACGGGAAATAAAATACTCCAGTTCATCTTTTCTTTTATATACCATTATACCCACATTTGGCCACAATCTCATCTGATGGTCAGCTACGAAGAGGCCGACGATTGAGGATGCGGGTCTAGGAAATGCCTATTCACTCTTTGAATCAAGTATTTCTTAGCACCAAAGACATCCTTACCGGATTTTCTCCGCGATGCAGCGTACTAGTCAGTGGCAGCACTTCCAGCAGGTGAGGGTTGCGGAGAGCTGGACTCCTCAGATACGGGGGTAGTTGTTCCTCCTCTCTTCGCACCGCCACCACGGCCGGGTGAGGGGGAGGCAGGCAGCTCACCAGGTAACTGCTCGTCGTGAGGAGTGCGAGTATCAACCTCATGGTGATAGCTGGGACGGTGGGTAGGAAAATATCACAACAGATTAGATGATGAGGCGATATAATGAGTAGGAAACTAGTAAAATTGGGCAACTGGAAATTGGCATGATATCCCAATGTACTTACTCGTAGTATGTATTATAATGAGATCGATTTTAGTATGATTTTAGACTTCTAACTTAATACAAGGAGTAGTACTTAGGTTAGCAGCGCATCAAAAACCCTCTAATATTAATACAGTGAGGTGAGATGTCTATGGGCGACGGTGACCACTTACCATCAGGTGGCCCGTTGGCTCGTCTGCTCTCCTTATTTAATAAAAATAAAATAAATAAATAAATACAATCCTTGGGGTTAAATACAAATCAAGTTCGTATTTCAGCCAGATACGAACGGCGGTCAGCGGTGAAAAACATCGAGTACCTACCTGCTATACCAGTAGGTCATTTAAGAGACAGGTTCTTGTTCCTCTTAGCGTGCAATTAAAACTAATTAAAAGCTCACTTGATAATACTATGAATAAATGTTTGGGCTTGGCAGTTTCAGCCGTCCCGAGGTCTTCTCCCCCAGGGGGGATAGTACCAGCTATCCCCCCTGGGGGAGAAGACCTCGGGACGGCTAGTGGAATAAAACGCCCTCTTTTACTCCAGCACATTGCAATAATTATGAAACGCAATCAGACCGACCCATAGAAATCTATTTTTTTATTTCTATGGTTTCAATCCGCTTCGGTTTCAAAATCGCTACAGTGCAGTGTGCTATAGACTTTAGGGTGCAAATACCGCATCTAATACTAACATAAAAGCTATCAGTTAGTACGTTAATAAAGGTCGAACAGAATCTCATGACATTAAAATAAATAGTAGCAATAAGATATTCACATAGCAACACTAATCTGACAACTCTGTCAATATATCTATATCTTTTATTACAAGTGCAATAGGGATACCATATAAAAACAATTTCCATTATTGTCATCAGATTCTGGTCGACCTATACTTACTTACTACTAGCTAGCGATCGTAATAAGTAATTAATATTATAGCCGTATCTATCAGTTCAAAACAACATGACAAAACATAATAAAGAACGGTAGAGCAATAGGCAGATACGGCTATTTTTGTATAAGCCTTCGACAATCACAGCTTTAACAATGGCTACAAAATGTACCTATTCCATTCTCTGTTTATCTCAAAAGATCGTAATTTTCATTGAAGCGAAACTTAACGACCTTAGTAGTATGTATGTACGAGTAGGTAGGCATCGAATTTAGGTAGGTGGTGGTTTGGTGACGTGATGTCGCTTATCAGTGCCAGAAAATATGGTTGGTTGGTTGTATAAAAGTTGGGTAGGTATTTTATCACGTGGCTCAGAATTTTTATATAGATATCGGGTGGAGCGGGTTCAGACTCCTCGAGGCTTAATACGGGCATAGAAAATCTTGGAATTAATAGTATTCGTATAGCAGAGCCGTGTTAGGCTGAGTAATATAATAACCCAAAAACCGAAGTACCTAAGTATGGTCCGTCAAAATATATGTTCAATCAGTACCTTTAAAAAGGGGATTCTTATGATTGTGGTAATAAAAGACAATCTAAAGATTTGTTTTTTTAGAGCAGAAAAACAATATTACCAAACCGATATTTTTTATATTAATGTTAATGACATAACGCCGATTAAATCAATCGGAGAGGAAGGTATCTTCTTACATCGTAAAAACGTAACATTCACCAATATCCTCGGGTAGCTCTCACGTTTTTCTTTACAATAAACTACAATAATCAACTGGGAACAAAATAATGGAGACAATGAATGTTCACTGCGTCGTAAAATCATAATAAAGCAGTAGGTAAGATAAGTTAGACGAGCAATGAGAACCTGAATAGCTCCTTCATATCTATCATCTTATGCCAATGACCTACATCCACGGCCATTACCCAGAAAATTACTAACTATTCTTCGCCGCGACGCCTAGACAAGTATAAGTGACCATTGAGATTATTTGAGATAGTAACGCAAATAGTCCAATGACAAATATGTACCTATATAATAAGTACTTACTTACCTATGACAATATTCGTCACAATTTCAGGACCCTAAGGCTAATTTTGGTTTCTGAGTTTGATAATGATAGTTATTGGAGTGCAAGGAGTTTCTCCCGCGCTTTCGTCGCGTCCACAATAGCTTTTTTTCGTTGTCTTGCAAATTGTTTTCCAGTAGTGCCTTTCAAGTAAGAATGGTGTTTTTTATTCGAAGAACGTCTACAAAATGTGATTAATGTGTGGGACAGTAAAATAAAGTCAAATAAGACGCTGCAGCCCGATCCGTACTTGGCTGGTTTTTGAAGAGTCATACTCTTACTGTGCCCGGGACGCCTTCTTCTTTGGTTCAGATGATGCAGAAGCGTGAAAGATTCTCCTGAACAGCATTAAAATGTGTCACACCAGCATTTTAATGAAGAATTGAAGAGTTATTTACATCAGACATGGCAGTATGGGCTCAGTTCCCTTTGCCTTAAAAAACAACTCTTATATTGGAGTGCAAAACCGGAACTTTAGTTTGTATTTGAGATTTATAAGGAGGGCCTTACGAAGCGATGGTAGAGTAAAACATGGCATTGTAAAAATGTACTTTAACGTTCTTACAATACACAAAAAGTTTGATTTGATTTGAGCTTATTAAGCTTTTGCAGCATGGTTACAAAATTATGTAGGTACTTGATTAAATTTTAGACCTTATGGCGTTGTATCGATGTCTTTACCTATACTAGGTACTACTTAACCCAGCTCAAATCAAATACAAGATTATTTATTCTGTGGTCGTAGTAAAACTCCAGTTTTGTAAATAGTAAACTGGGTATATTTAGTCTTTCAAGTGCAGAATGCACCACCATGTACATTAGGGTAAACCTCATAATTATGTTTTATGAGTAGAGTCCTACAATCGCGTGTGTGTGCTAAGTAATTTGGATCGTATAGAAATAGTGGGCATTGACCAAGCAAAGCACGAGTGCTCGTATGCTCTCGTGTGTGATTCGGACAATGACTCCAAGGTCGCCCTATCCAAGCAAGACTCGCTTTCATCACCACCAGACCAACACAATATATTGGTCAACATCGAGCCCGTACCTTATTAGACGAGCCACCATTGCCTTTTACCAAAATAACTCCGCGACGACGGTTTGCGAAATAGGTACCTACATAGCTACCTTAGTACAAGTACATTCACCCCGTGAGAATGAAGATCTAAGATCTGTAAGATGTAACCTTGGTTGTGTAATGTTACTCGCTCGACAAATCGTCGTCTGATTGTTGGTATGCTATGATCACTGTGATGTGGTCATTGAGATTATTAATCGATTAAAGATAAATTGCTCTCGTTACTTTGTTACATAAAATTTGATATGCTGTAATATGTAGTGCTTCTCGATTAAAATTAAAACATCGCTAAACGAAATTTCACCCTCGCTCTTATACATAAACACATATACATACTTTTTTTTTCACTTTTATCTGTGATTGTTTAATTTCGTTTTAGCTTTAGTTTAGAGGCTCCGCCAGACACCAATAATAAATGATGCCGATTAAAATATGAAAGAAAATTAGGTGAGATTGAGGTCAAACGATATCACCTGGTGGTAAGTGACGATGAGGCCGAAGATGGAGCACACGGGCTTAGTAAGTAGCAATAACACTGACGACGACGACGTCGGCAAGCGAGGATAAATTGGGGTTTGTTGGAAGAGATCTCTCTTAGAGATAAGTCACGCCCTTTGTGTTTCACATATTTTTGTATAAGTTTGTATTATATTGTTTGTGTACAATAGAGAGTTAATATAAACAAATAAAGCCTTACAGTGGATCCAAGTGGCCCTAAGTCCAGCAAAAACTTTGCTTACCTACTCGGTATATATATCTTATAACACCATAACCTTTCGCCACAATCTAAAATACTTATAGTTTTTTTAAACTATCGATACCTACTTAACCTACCACCAGACAAAAGTAAATACTTATACAAAGCTTTCCATAGCTCTACGAATGGTATAGAGGCTCTAACTTACCCAGTTCCCAACAATCCAAAATAGTGCTACTGTTATTTTCTCTATCAACACAATCACCAAATTCACTGACACTTCACAATACCCGCCACACTCACAATAAAAAAAGTTATTGGTGTAAATGTAAGTATACTCCCGAAGAAGCCAGTTACGTGCAAGCGCGATTGGTAAGCATTTGCTGAGAATCGGCCTCAAGAGAGCGGTTCTTCGTGCCCACCACTGCAAAAGTTGCGGCAATAGGCTTCGATGCGCCGAAATGCCTGAGCTTACCTTGAAGATTATTTAATATTATTTGAATAATTAAATTAGTTATGTAAAGGTCAAATTGCGTCTGTGACTTGTGTTGAGGCATAAGGGTTTTATTTTGCTGGGTACTTTTAATATTCTATTAGAAATTCCTATTGCCTAATTATTTATTTACTGGAGTTGACTAAGACTTTTCCAGGCGAGAATGGACGTTTAAATTTATTAATGATTAGACTTAAAAAATATACTGTTTGACAGGTTTTTACTGTATTTTATTAATTACGACCGGTTTCGTTTACACATCTTCAGGTTAAACTTCATCTTCAGGTAAACGAAACCGGTCGTAATTAATAAAATACAGTAAAAACCTGTAAAACAGTATATTATTTAAGTCTAATCATGTACTACAAGTTTCACCAAGTACCAACAACTGCAAGTATTAACCAAATTTATTTATTTTATTCTATTAGGGTAGCTTATAGCCTTATTAACAAGTTACATATGCATATACAAAATCAAAAGTCATTTATAAGCTTCCACAGAATGGTGAAGGGTGGGTTGATTAAAATGGAAAAAGACATATTTTTGTTTTACGTAATGTAAGTAGCAATTTACCCAATCGTAAAATTCCGTAATATAAGACGAGCTTTGAAATATTTCAGATAAGGGGCCTATTAAATTTATGGTTCCGTCTCAATTGCAGCATTCACTCGGTGGAGAGTCCAGTATCGATGGCCCAGCGTGCGAACAGTGTCATTTGCGTCACGGAAATTCACTGCACCTACTCGTACACAATATGTAAAACAAAATCTCAAAAGTAAAGTAACACGCCTTACTCTACATTCTCCGTAATGTGGGAGTGGGACAATAGTTAAGTATCAACTTACCTACTTACTTTAAAATTAAGGCAGTGAGAGCAAACTTTGAATTTCGTTTTGAAAAATCGACTCTACTGAGTTCAATGTCAGTTGCTTAGTGATTTGATAATTGATAACTGAGATTGATAAAAATAGTCGATAGCCAAATAAGTGCCTAGATAATCTTACATTTACCTAGGCAGTAATTGTACAGGAGGTTTGTAGGCGTATTATTAAATTTTATAAGTAGAAACGAGTTAAAACTCAAAATTGTTTCCAACTAGTAGGTACCTAATATTACAAATTTAAAAAGAATTGTAAAAAAAATTATGCAATTAATTAAACATGCAGAATTTTGCCTCGTTTTCACCGATCTTCCGGTCACATGAGATCATAAAAGAAACCGTGTTGCACCTCGCAACATAATACAGCGAATGAAAGTAAAATGTTATAACAGCTTTGTTGTCTCATTAATGTAGATTAGTTTGCGTAAACACAACGGACGGCGCCTGCGGATTCACTAACATTTTTTATGGCGCTAGTTTTTCAACTCTTCAAGTCTAAAATTAATGTTACCTGCCTAAGTCCATCGGTAAAAAAATTCCTTTATACTTAATGTCGGTGAATGGATGCTTTGGTGGAGATGAACCCAAAAGTGCAATATGCCTTATGTAGTGCACACGTAATAGTTACATTTCGACTCGCTTGCATAATTTTTACGCTACCAGTTTGAAAAGTGTGGCTATTTTTGGTGTAGAGAGGTTTGAACTTTTGTCACCCAGACAAGACGGTTATGAAAAGATCGTTGCTTAATAGTCATTGATAGGTTGAATTCATTAATAATTTTATCTTTTATAACGTAGACGCTCTTTTTAGAGCTGTGTGGTTACGACCCTATCCCCGTTTTGGAGCTAATTGTTACTGGGCATGAAACTTGGGTTCATCATTTTGAACCTGAGTCTAAACAAGAGTCGATGCAATGGCATAAGAAACCCTTGGTGTACCCACACCACCCCCTGAGGAGTTTAAGGTGTCAGAATCGGCGGGAAAGTTGATGGCTACGATTTTTTGGGACACTGAAGGTATTTTGCTAGTGTACTACAAAGAAAAGGGTGTTACTATAACTGGAGTTTATTATGCAAGATTACTAGAGAAACTGAAGGAAGCCATCAAGGAAAAAAGACGGCGAAGACCAAGGTAGTGTTGCTACTGCAAGACAACGCACCGGTTCACAACAACGATGACTGCTCTACACAGGTGTGGCTTCGAATCGCTTGCCCATCCACCATACAGTCCCGACCTGGCCCCTAGCGATTATTATTTATTCCCAAATTTGAAAAAGGAATTAAGGGGGAAAAAATTAAATGCCGATGAAGAAGTGAAGGAGGCGATTTCGACTCATTTTGAGGTGAAAGAGAAATCATATTTTTCATGGTATAGAAAAGTTAATATCGAGATCTAAAAAATGTATCGAGCTTAAGGGGATTTATACAGAAAATGAAAAATATTTTCATTATTTTTATAAATTTATAACCTCTCCATTCCGCGGACTTTTGGATCTCCCCTCGTATAAATACTGCAATTAAATTGTGTAAAGATGTCACCGATGTGTGAAAGTAGAGACAAAAAAAATTATTTGTGGTTTTAAAGCTGTGTGTGAAATCTCGAAAGTTATACCAAAATAAAATAAAAATAAAATAAAAACAACCTTTAATTCTACCACTCATACACATATTCATAAATTAAAATAAAATTAACATGTCATTTTTCCATTATTTCACAAAAATTTTTTAGGTATGTCAATATTTACTATATATTTTTTTAGTAGTTGCCTTCTCTGGCATAGGGCCCCCCTAATTTCCTCCAGTGTACCCTGTCCCTCATCACCATTGTGCACTCGTCCAGTGTGCTCCCATTTACATCGCAAAGGTATCGTCCCAGCGTTTATAGGGTTCTATAGGGCGAATGTTATACTATACCGAGATTACCGAGCGGAGTATGTGCTCAGGAGCGATGCCGAAACTGAGTGTGCTCCCGAATGTATGAATAACATTCGGTTCACTCCTAAAGAGGTTGCAAAGGCAGTGAGTCAAATGAAGCGAGGCAAGTCCCCTGGACACGATGGCTTAAGTCTTGAGCACATACTCAGCGCTGGTGAGTTAATATATGCTAAGTTGTGTACATTGTTTAATATGTGTATTCGGTACTCGTATCTTCCGGATGCCCTGATGAAAACTGTAGTTGCACCTATTGTTAAAAACAAGACGGGTGATCTGGGAGCTGCGAGTAACTACCGCCCGATCTCGTTAGGGACAGTGATAGGTAAGATCCTTGAGAGGCTGTTGCAGCCCGAACTACTGAAAAACGTTAGGATAGATGATGCTCAGTTTGGTTTCCGTCCCGGTCTCTCGACTGATTCAGCTATCGTTAGTTTAAAACAAGCCGTAAACTATTATACAAGCCGAGGTACATCCGTGTATGCTTGTTTTCTGGACCTGAGTCGCGCGTTTGATCTAGTGAATTATGAAATTCTCTGGAGCAAACTGCGCGACTCTGAAGTTCCCAATGAGATGGTGAATCTGTTGAGATATTGGTACGGAAACCAAACTAACCAGGTTAAATGGGGCGACGCGACATCTAATAGTTATATGTTAGACTGCGGAGTACGCCAGGGTGGGCTCACCTCTCCGGACCTCTTCAACGTATACATTAACGACCTGATCGTGGAGCTGAGAGGCACTAGAATCGGCTGTCACATAGGTGGCGTATGTGTTAATAATTTGAGCTATGCCGATGACATGGTGCTTCTCAGTCCCTCGATCTGCGCTCTTCAAGAGCTGCTTTCAGTCTGTGAGCGTTATGCTAATGCTCATGGGCTGAAATATAACGTGGCAAAGACTGAGATGATGGTATTCCGATCGGGGAGAGGTCCTGAGAGGGTGCCGGCGGTTTACTTAGACGGTTCAGTGGTTCGGGTCGTGCAACAGTTTAAATATCTGGGGCATATACTCACTGATGACCTCAAGGACGACAGTGACATAGAAAGAGAGAGAAGGGCCCTGTCTGTCAGATGCAACATGCTCGCGCGCAAATTTGGCAAGTGTAGCGACGAGGTCAAGATAACTTTATTTAAAGCGTTTTGCCAGTGTCTCTATACTTGCCAACTTTGGGTTAAATGCCTACGGAAATCGCATAGCACCATAAGGGTGCAATACAATGATGCGTTTCGCACCCTTATGCGGTTGCCGCGATTCTGTAGTGCATCGGGCATGTTCGCTGACGCACGGGTGCCCGATTTCTTTGCGGTTGTCAGGACTCGCATCGCTTCTTTTTGGAAGCGGTTGCGACAATCCGACAACAGCATACTGAAGGCTGTGTGTGAGGACCTACGCAGTCCCATATTCAAATATTGGTTGGCTGTCCACCGGGACGAGAACCGTAAATAAATAAGTTGTAGCCAAATATTATTATTATTTTTTGGTCTCGTTTGTGTATTTGTTTATTTATTTGTTTTAGTATTAATTTTTTTTTTTTTTGTATATTGTATTGTTCTTTTGTTATATGGGTTTTTTATGCCTGAAATAAAGATTTATTATTATTATTATATTATTATTATATCTAACCACATAAGTCATCACATCACTTACATACAATCATAATATGAAGGTGGTAAGACTGCAGAGTCTACCTGGGGATGTACCACTCTTTTACCTATCTCTGCCGCAGCAGCGATTCCAGCTTGTTTAAAGGCACATGAGGTTCTCAAGATTAGCAGCGCATCGACATCATCTAAAAGTACTCAGCTCTACTTGAGTTTTGGCAAGTTTCATTATGTTGAACCAATGTTAAATAAATGTTTAGCGAGCTACAGTGTAGTAAGGTATAGGTAGGTAATCTTACAAAATCTTGGGTGATAGGTACCTGATTACCAGACACCGATGTATAACGTAATAATAACCTGTACAAGTCGAAGAAGTTGACGATCGACGGTGAATGTAAGTTGACGTAGAATCGGTCAGATTGTTGCCAACACATTTTGCAACTTGTTTGTTAGATCTTCTTGGCAACTTAATCTTTTTGGTTAGGACATTGAGTAATGTCAAGGTTTATCATTCAAATCATAGTCAATGGTTTCATCTAACACGATCATACGTGAAATAAAATCTTACGTATATTTTCCATTAAGCATTCTGCGAAAGGGATGATGGACAGATAGGTAATACTTAGACTAAAATAGAATTAGTGCAAACATTGTTTTGTCTTTCGTGTAGATTATCTATGAATAATACGGGTGGTATTATATCTTATCTATTTCTGCCGTTAAGCAGAAATGCTTGCATTTCTGTGTTTTGGTTTAAAGGGTAAGAGAGCCAGCGTAATTTTCGGCACAAGAGGCAATCCATCTTAGACCTCAAGGTTAGCAGCGCATCAAAAACCCTCTAATATTAATACAGTGAGGTGAGATATCTATGGGCGACGGTGACCAATTACCATCAGAAGGCTGTCTCTTCTCGTCTGCTCTCCTTATTCAATAAGAAAACCTACTTACAGTATATTATTATTTAATACCATGTTAAAAATGTACTAGGTAGCACAAAGAGGAACCACTTTATTTATTTATTGTATCATTTTAAATCATTAGGTAGGTAGATATTATTAACCTTTGTCACTTATGTAATACTCAACCGTATCTGGATAACACAATGTCTGTTACGAATTTACGATTATCGGTGTTATACTATAAACTATGCTATAGAGGTGTTAGGTAAGTGTAATCAAAACAGAATATTTTGGAATATTACAGTATCTTACTTAACTAACTTAACGCAGGACAGAGACGAATGGGCACGCTTGGAGGAGGCCTACACCCGAAAACCGGGGACTTCCGACGTTATTAATTAATGAATGGTTAACATTTAAATGTATAATAATGTAACTTACAGGGTGGACCAAAAGTCCGTTAACATTTGAATAGGTCGCTGCGTCGGCGCGGGCGGGGTATTGGCGCGGGGGGTGTTACTACAAGCGAGAGCTACTAATAGGGATTTAGTACCATGGCGTCATTCAGCGGAGCGCAACGCGCATTTTGCGTACGCGAGTACTATCGAAACAACGATTCTACGACCGAAGCTAAACGGAAATTTTGTAATCATTACAATATACGGAACAGAAATCAAGCACCAACAATTCAAACGATTAAAAAATGGGTACAGAAGTTCGAAACAACAGGTTCAACTTTAAGTCAACCACGATCCGGCCGACCTAGGACATCGCGCGATCCAGTAAACATAGAGCGTGTACGAGCGTCTGTTCGAGAACAACCTGGTCTCTCTACTCGAAAGCGGTCTAGTGCTTTAGATGTGCCCAGAACATCTCTAAATCGCATTCTACACAAAGATTTACATTTACATCCTTACAAAATTCAAATTGTACAGGCTTTAAAGCCAAATGACCCTGCTCAGAGACTGCAGTTTGCTAACGAAGTGCTTGAGAGGTTTACGAGCTTCAATAACATCTTTTTCTCAGACGAGGCACACTTCCACCTAAATGGACATGTCAATCGACAAAATTGCAGATACTGGAGTGACACTAACCCGGACTTGAAGCACCAAAAACCTTTACACTCGCCCAAGGTTACTGTATGGGCCGCATTGTCAGCCAGCGGAATCATTGGTCCATATTTTTATGAAGATCAGAGAAACCGCGCCGTCACCGTTAATACAGAGCGATACATTGTGATGCTACAGAATTTTTTTGCTCCAGCATTACAGGACTTCTCAGGCTTTAATCGAAGCTCTTGGTTCCAACAAGATGGGGCAACATGTCACACCTCCAATGACTCTATAGCAGCACTTCGTGAAATTTTTGGACAAAAAGTCATATCCAAAAGAGGTGACATTCACTGGCCACCCCGCAGCCCGGATTTAACTCCAATGGACTTTTACCTTTGGGGATATCTCAAAAGTAAAGTTTACATCAGCAACCCAGTGTCTATTGAGGAATTAAAAGAAAATATACGCGAGGAAATGCAGAACATTTCACCAACCACTTGTCGGGCGGTCATGCAAGATTTCCGTTCCCGGTTACAGGTGTGCCAGGATGAACAAGGGTCACATTTGAATGATGTTATTTTTAAAAAGTGAAATCCTAATTTGTCTACTTTATTATTAAATAAACAGTTTTTCACTAAAGTAGCATTTGTATTTTTTATAACCATTTTAAATGTTAACGGACTTTTGGTCCTCCCTGTATAAGATTTTTATCAATTTTTTATTATTAATTTAAATTCTTTTTTACTGTATAATTATGGGTATTGAAGAAGTCAATAAAGGCTTTTTTATTTTTTTATTTTTTATTATAACTTAACTAAATAGCAGATCCAAAGACGATTATGTAGGTAACTATCTACCAATTGTTAGTTTTTATACTTATTTACTGTTGGTACTTAGGTTATCTACTTAGGTTTTATGTTTGTGAATCGTTAATATTTATATTCAAGTTAAAGCTCACTTCGGATAACTGTCATTAAAAAACTATAAGCCACCGTCAATCAATCATTTTAATCTCATGGGTTTTGTTTGATCTTATCACAAAATAGAATATTTAAAGGTAGCTTTAAAGAGTAAATGATTTATTCTATCAGTAGTAAAACATACCCAACGGTCAAGTCGCCTAGTTATTGGTCAACTTTCTCGGTGGAGTATATTTAAATTATGGGGTTTGTTACCAAAAAAACGGTCAAATTGAAAAATTCCAAACGACGAAATGAAAAACGAGCAAAGCCTACCAAAGCGCAAATTTTTATAGAAAGTTTAAAGGCCATTTGCAAAATGTATTGTGCTGAGTCATCTATTTCAGGTTTAAAACATCTAGTTAACGATAAAATATCGTTTATCGAAAGGTATGTATGCTTACAGAGTGTAACGAAACGTTTTCATTGTTAACTCACTCATAAAATGATGCAAATTCGTAAAAAAAATAGATTGTCCATAAAATTTTGTCCGACTTATTTGTTTATAAAAATAAAACGGTATTTTCTAAAAATTGACTTCCAAAAGTTGTTAAGTTATTGGTAAGTTAAAATCTTGAATCGCCATGCAAGTGATCAATAGGTGCAGGTATATCTATATTAGGTAATGTAAAATACTTTGTATTTATTTTTAATAGATTTTAATAAATAAATACATAAGGCGACGTGATTGGATGGCGGTCCGATTCACGGTCTAACATCGCCCTGACCATACGCATAATAATAATAATATTTTTAATAAAATAAAATAGGTATCTAGGTACCTCTATGACGCAATAACTTATGTGAAAGTACATATTTATTTATCAATAGTAGGCACCTAACCTATAGCAAGTTAGACTTGTTTAGGTCGCCGATAGGCAGTTTGTCGTAACTTACCGGTGCCTTTTCGATTAAAGTAGGTGAGTGATGATTATATAACTGGTAAGCTTCGAGGTGCTACGTTAGGCAGGACAGCGGAAGAGTGGTTTTACCTGAAGTGGTAGACTGGTTTAGAGCAGTGACGGTTCTAGGGTGGATAGGGACATCAAGCGTACAGAATTTAGTTTTAAACTGTAATTTAATTATACTCTACGAGTACGAGTAATAGTAAGATGGTGTGATGTTAGATTACGCGAAGAATCTCTATTTATTTATTTATTAGTTAATTAATTAATTAAATCTAATTTAGTTATTTATTAGGTAAACACAACTGATTACAACCAGAGAAATTACAGAAAAATCAATATAAAGTTATGAGATAGGTCGTAACCGTTAACGTGTAAACAGCATGGTTAGGAAGTAGAAAATTGATTGTTGTACAAAATTGAGTTGGGATAGCAAAAAATACTATTGAATGTAATGATTAAAATATACCTATTGAAAAATAAAAATTATTAAGTAGGTGCGTGGATAGCTTACTTGAGGACATCCTTAACCCGTCTTTTAAAAACTAATGGCCTAGGATCGAATAAGTCTAACGATGGCTTATTGTTGCTATTCGAGAGAGTTATTCTGAAGCAGGCACTGTTTATTTAGACCAGGGTTTTTACAATCTACAATAATGATCGTTTTCCTATTAGGTACTTTAGATTGCGGAAATCAAATAACGTAGGTGGGAATTAACTGTCGAAGTAAATTGGATAGTGAATAGCAAAGCATTCTTACCTAATAAGTTATCTATTAATGGTGAACGAAACCGTCGTAAGGAAACCGGCACACTGGGATTACCAGTGGGTGAAATGGTGGATGCATTGGTGGTTAACCATTAAATCTGCCACGAAAGTAGTTCTTTAAATGTGGTTAATTCTATAAAAAGATCACGACCTACATCAATGAAGAATACGATAACGAAGACCAGAAATTGCACCAATTGCTGACAATTCCAAAATAAAGAGGCGGTTAAAAATAATTTAAAAATGTAAATTTATTAAAACTCTTTCTACGCAGAACGTTTTGGATAATAACATTGATAATGGCGGTAGTGTGCTCTGTATTCCTGGTGAGGATAACCTTCAAGGATTACTACGAAGCTCCGTTAGTTACCACGCAGTTACCTGAAGGAGTGCCCATCAGCCAGATCATCTTCCCAGCCGTTGGCATTTGTTCTAACAACAGGATTAGCAAGCGGGCGGTCACTGAACTTGCACGGAAGTTGTAAGTTTTCATGATGGATTATTATATAAGTTGTAGTATAGAAGCGAAAGTGAGTGGAAGGAGAAGCCGGGGCCGTCCTAGACTGACCTTTAAAGATCTGATTGACAAAGTGCTCTGCGATTTTATTATACAGAGCAGACGACCACAACGACGAGCATGCGTGAAATGACTAATGACAGCAAGAGAAGCGTGGCAAGACAGAGATTCGTGGCCCTCCATTCTCTGTGCCTACCTCGCAAGGGACATAGCGTGAAGGTATGTAGGATGTAGGTATATAGAATAGACTGGGCGAAACATCTGGGGTACAATTCGTAATAGCAACAGTATATGGGCCGGTACAGACTCAACATTTTGAAAACCCCGTCCTCCCGCAGAACAGCCCCTTATTTCCGCCGACAACTCACACTTACCCACCTCGAAACCTCATCTTAAATAATTAACTACATAACGAATCTTTTCAAATCACTAACTTAAATATTTGATATTATTTTTAATGTTGTAATTATGGACTCATTTGTCTTATTTAATTTAATTTATTTTTGAAATAGCTTCGAAAATTCGCGTGGCTTCAACACAAATGATGGGTCAGGTTAGAAGCTAGGAAGCCTTGTATTCATGCGCCTTTATAAACAACATTTTCGTAGGAGTGGGTCCCCTAAGCCTCAAAAACTGACTTTACTGACCATTTTCAGAAACAAAACTGACTTTTACTGATGTTAGTAAAAAAAACTGACTATTACTTACCATTTTCGACACCTGCTGTTGTCTTGGAAGTTGTCATAGAATACAGACACAATTATTTTCTAGGTATCAATGGGTTCGGTGACCACTGGCACAAAATATCAACTGGTCAGTTTCTCTAGGTCACCTACCTACCTACTCGTACATACAAACTGACCAGATGTTATCACCGGATGGATACCAAAACACCAAAATACCCTATTGCTAGATTTTTTATTGTGTCATATTATTACTTTAAAAAAATCATATCATATCTTAATCATATGTGATTATGGACAAACCGATCACCATCCATTATCCTTTCGGAAATAATATGAACGGAATCTTTTATGGGTCTTTTGACTTCCTATAATTTTTTTGTGATTATGAACAGGCTGAAGGAGGAACGCAATAAAATCTACAACGAAACACAGATGCTGACGCTTCTGTTCGGATTGCGTCAAATGTACGACATGCAGCCGTTGAACAGTCACATCGTGCATCCTATGGTTTTGCACAAGGCCTTGGGAGAGTATGATGTCAACGAATTGGTCAGAAATGTGTGTATTAATTTTAATAGGTCTTGACGCGTCATTGAATGAGCCATGTAGAAATGTCTTTTAGAGGCGTTGGTACACGATAAGGTGACCATGTCAGCCTCGTTAGGGTCACTAAGAAAAGGGATGGGAAACTCATGTATTATTAGAGTCAGCCCTCACTTTAAATACCTATATACCTACATTGGTAGGTATTTGAACAATAAACGTATCAACACATATTGGTATGCAGAAGAGCTGAAGAGGAGATGAGTATTATGGTTAGGACAGGATCACATGGCTGTAGAACTACCACCTATATCGATGCATTTCAAAGAAGCCTCGTACCACATTTAAAGTTAAAAATAATTATTGTAGGACACACAACTTAAAAAGTATGTACCTACGTTGCTGCTGAAGTTTTAAATAAGTTAAGAGTTATCTCAAACAAGCTTTTTCTAGAATACTAGAGGAGCTCGTAGTCTAGTTACGAGCACGGTTCGATAGTGATCGTGCAGGTTAAGCAACGTTGGGCGCGGTCGGTACTAGGATGGGTGATCGCTAGTGGAATTTTCATCTAAGCTTCTCCGTTCCTTGGAGGGCACGTTAAGCAGACGGTCCAGGTTGTTGTCGTTCGACAGCAGTCGTTAAGCCATGTCAGAGCGTTACGGGCGGCCTGAACTATAACGATAAGCAAGCAAGCTTTAATAATAATAACACTAAAGCAGAGTAAATGCAATTTTTTTATGACATGTATTTTAATATTTTTTTAGTTTTGTAATTTCTTTTTGTAATTTTTATTTATTTAATAACGTATTTATGATTGTTTATGAATAAATGATATGATATCTATCAAAAAAAGTACAATATTGTTTTGTTGCAGTTAACACCTCGGTGCGAAGATATCTTGGTGACATGTGCTTGGAACGAAACACCCAAGAATTGCACTGAGCTTTTTGACTTTCGTTTGACTTCCAACGGCTATTGCTGCACTTTCAACTACCTGCGACCTTCCGACATCTTCGAAGAGTATGACTTCCCATTTCCTTCAATCCTTGTTGCTACAATTATTCTTTTCCTAAGGGCCATCGCTGTGCCACGCGTGGGCATGGTGTGTGCGGGTCGCTATCGAAATACGTTGTTGGTTATCGTAGTCTTTCGCTGTCGTTTTAACTTCATAACAAGTAATGTATATCCATATGCCCACACGTCAGACAGCGGAGCCCTAAAGTCGCAGTTACATATAGTCGTTGACCGCTTCGGCGACCGACCTGCGATGGAGCACCTACGGTCACAGACCTCCGTTGTTTACACTTGGTTGTTCGCCGAAGTCGTCCAACATCCTAGTGATACTCACGTTCGCCGAATGCGTTCTGCGTTCGACGTTTGGTAATTCACTGGTAGCCGCATGCTGTCAACGATCACATGTAGGTGGCCGTTTATTAATTTCGTAAGGGTCCCGAGGGGGGGGGGGGAGTCTCTACATTACCTTACCTCGGGGGAGGGGGGGGGGGGGGGGATTCTTAAGTAATATTTTATAAATCACGAGCGCGAGAAAAAAATATCTTTGTTTTTTGTGAAATAATACCTATACGTTTTTAGCGTAACTGAACCTTTTCTAACGACATAACGCTTTTTAAGGAAAATCTACGTAAAATCTTATGTAATAAGGGGGAGGGGTGGTCAAAAATGGCAAAGTCGTCCTTACGTAATTAATGAACGGCCCCTAACCACACCTTCAGATATGTCAATTCAATTTCAACAGTGACACCGGAACTCGAACCATCGATATGTATAATTATGGCAATAAGTCTAACTTTGACTACGATCAGGGATTGAAAGTTGTGATGAGACATAATGAAAGCGATGATTTTTACTACAATGTGCCTTTAGAAGGAGCCCAAGTATGTACCTATAATACGTACCTATGCAACTCATTTTACAAATACATGAAATATAGTTAAATGACCATCTGCTTAAGATAACTAGCTGTTATTGAACTTAATATGTATTTGCTGAAGTTTTAAATAATGCTCGCTAGCTGCTTAGCAAAATTTATATAAATTATTTAGAGTTTCAATAGAGTTAGTATTAAAACCACACAGTCAGACAGAGACAATCTCATTTTTACCTTACCTACTAGAATCTCATTTATACAAGATAACCAGAATATTATTTAATCTTCCAGTTGCAGTTCTCAGACCCTTATGATTACCCTGACGCACCCAGCGGCAGTTTTGCCATGCAGATCATTAGTCCAAGTGTTCTCGTAAGTATCTACTGAAGTACCTACGTACACTACATATACATTATGCCAATAACTTGCACTTATATATAAATTAAACTCTACTCTTCTTAACATAGAGTGATTATGTTAAGAAATATATCATAGAGTGATTATGGTCGCGGATTGCTCTGACGACTAAAGCATGGCTGCCTTAGTTTTGCTATGTCATAGATCTTTGTATGACATACATTGTAGTTAGCTCTTTCTTATCTGTGCTTTTGGCCAGCCTATTGTCACAGTAGTTCAGGCCGCCCATAGGCCACTGACATGGCCTAACAGTTGTTGTCGTTCTAAAGTTTAACGTGCTCTTCCAGATACGGAGGGACCATGCCATAAAACTGTACTTGTTGTATATCCCTTAAACAACGCAGAAGCAAATTATATTTCTGTCGCTTTATGTGTACCTATATTTCTTTGAACATTATTTAGATGACGGTTATGATAGCAGCCAGCTTCACGACAGCTTCTCGAGATATACAGCATGTACCTGTAAATCTCCGAGGATGTCTCTTCTACGACGAGTCAAAGTACCTTCCTTTCTACACGTCAAGCGACTGCATGCTGAAATGTAGGATGTTGTTCCTGTTAGACAGGTGCCAATGTACACCCTACAATATGCCGAATATGCCGAATGTCAGGACTTGTGATATGAGGGATGTGAACTGCCTTAGGAAGTATTATGGTAAGCAAATATTTATCGATTTCTCTATTCAAGGTGTAAATGAAATAAAGAAGCAAATAATACATTAGAAATTTAGAAATACGTAGAAAGTGACTTAACGCCCGTAAATTGTAAAGAAATTTAACAGCTGCCCAGGATTATGATTTGACGACTTCTCTTTTTGCGAATTCAATAGCCAAAGTTGTAGACACAGAAATCGAAAGAAACGCTCTATTTCAATTTCTTTAGTTGTGAATTTCGCAACGATTTTTATTACCTTAGAATTTTGAAAAAGGTTTTGAATAACGAAAATACTATTAAAAATACATTGTATGAAATAAAATCTCATAAATGGTCATACCTTTGGGAAAAGTTCAAACCTGTTCCTAGAAAATATGCAGCCTCAAAATTATTTTGTTCCTAAACAGTGCAGTCCATAAACGTGCGACCAAAGGTGGAACCCATACCAGAAGAGTTGGAATTAGACCTGGTGGGTGGAGGCATAGACTGCCCGATGTGCTACCCGACCTGCTCGAAGACAACTTATAAATACGAATTCATCAACGTCAATATTTATCCCGACGAGCTCAATGCTATCCCAGAGGACAACAGGAATGATTGGCTGTAAGGACAAGTTTCTTTTATACTAAGACAATATACCTACCTATGCTACATATTTGGAAAGGGGAGAGGAGGTGGTGTACCATGAGGAAAACGCCGGTTTTTGCCGACAGTGGGTTCGTAATTTTAAAAACTCATATTTTTTACACAATACCAATTTCTGCATCAAGAGAGGTTGGAGGAGGAACCAGACTAAAGTTCCTGTGATATGAGTGGTTCGCAACAATGGTCCCAAGGTGGATTCAAGGGATCCGGCGACGGTTGCGCCGTAGTGTCGTGCCCAAGCATTTTGAGCCTAGCCTAGCCTTTGAAAGAGTCCAATAACTATATTCGTTGTTAAAATTGTGATTTGGCTTGTGTTGTTGTATTAGAAAATATCGTCATAAAAATATCATCTTCATTTGTGTTGTGTCATCTAATCTTATCTTATAATAGGGGACCGGGAATACTCCCAGCGGCACTTCGACCCTTGAGGATCTTTTGTGCCTACTCCATTTTACACACTGTTCATCTCAGTGTGCAGGTTTTCTCACGATGTTTTCCTTCACCGTTAGAGTAGTCGGTAAATGTACGTAAGTCTTCGAAAAATACGAAAAACTCATTGGTACATGGCACTGCACGGTTTCGAACCCGGACGTCCCGCATGGGAGTCCGGTGTTCTAGCCACTGTGCCTCCGACGCTGTTGTGTGTTGTGTTACTCCCAAGACAGGTGTGACGCAGGCATATTTCTTGGAAAAGTTTACATGAGTACCTGCACCAGTAATTGATGATGATAAGCAATGACTGCCAGCGTTTACACAAATATTTACACCAGTAATTGATAAGCAAATGCGAAACAGCTACCATTCCCAGTAACCTAAAATTAAACAATAAAATTATCACAATAGTCGTGTAATAAAATAATAAACCATCAGTCTTGTTTATCGCCGTATCTCGAAGGTTCTAAAGGCGCAGCTGTTTATCGGCGCTTCATTTCTAAATGCAGCTTTCTCAATCTTAGACTTCGGACTTCCAGCCTTTTGGAGCCAAGTCTTCATATCTTCCACGGCGCCTAGGGAGCCCTGCAGTTGTCCAATCACGGTTCCTTGAGCGGTGTTCATCACCCATCCCTTCAGGCCCAGTTCCGTAGCCTTCCTTTGGGTATGCTTCCGAAAGT
The DNA here is from genome assembly GCA_947369225.1 of Hofmannophila pseudospretella. Lineage (NCBI taxonomy): Eukaryota > Metazoa > Arthropoda > Insecta > Lepidoptera > Oecophoridae > Hofmannophila > Hofmannophila pseudospretella. Next base: position 7,112,054 of record OX376324.1, read on the forward strand.
AAACCCCTTGAACTTTTCCGAAAACTTCGAAATCGGTGGTAGTAAGCCCAGCTTTCTTGTTCACGGCGTTCATTGTAAAATATTATAATGCAACACACAACAAATTAATTTAATAAAAACTTTCGGGATTGAAAGCTCAACTTTACATTTTTGTCACTTGTTTATCCTCGTTGTTCGGGAAACAAAATCAAACGGCATCGGTATCTATGTGCCTGTATTTGTTGCGTTTGCTGAGGTTGTCATGGAATTAATCTCCTTTCTGATGGCAGCTTTAATGGGTCCTCCACACCAAAGCTAGCTAATTTCCTTTTTCACTATATAGAAATTCCTTGCCGTTTTCTAACACAAAATTGTTTTTAATGCAATTCGTAATGCGGTATATGCAATACACATAATGGAAATAATTAACGAAATGGATGGAACGAAGAGCGGGACGCGAGGGGCCGCGCATAACCATATCATTTGACAATGTACCTGCGGGGAACGACTGCCATTTTAGGTCAATTTATATGCCGCGAATAATACCTACATAGGAACAAATTATGATAGAAGTTTGTCTGATCGAATAAAAGTGCTCAGTTGTTTTAAAAAAGCTCAGTAGAATGCGAGAGGAAAAGCAGAATGCTCTGGTTTATTTTCGCTACATATGTAACAAGATAAAACAAAACTCGACTGAACTCAACTACATTTGTATGGAATACTCGTATGTGAAGCGAGCGAAACAACAATACGTAAACAATTGAATCGAACATTTGTTACAGACTCGGCGTGAATTTTACCGGAACGTCTATTGTGCACGTCAAGTATGCGAGGGAAACTGCCGACTGCTACGGCCAGAATGTTATAATGAAGTGGTTCGATTTGATCAGTGAGTTCCTTTTTGTGTGGGGTTGTATACTTACTCGTATTTCAACTTGATAGGTAAAGACAGGTTTATAGGAAGTCAGTTACTGAAGTCGTGATGACGATTATAAATAGTAACTGCTATATTTCGGGGCAGCGCTGACTGGTCAGCAAAATTGAATAACGCGCCGGTAGCCGGAAGTGTGGGTTCAAGTCCCAACAGTGGTGTTTTCTTTGTATGGCTTATTTCTGATATTTGTTTGCCGAAGGATTGAAGTCAGGCGTAGTGATTCGAACTATTGCGATACGGCAACTCTTAAGTGTTTTTTTATGATTTATTGTATTTTATACACGTGGGTATACCTACGTACGATTAGATTACGATAAATTGAGCAAAATGTTGCCTTATTTCGGATATTTGTATGCCGAATTATTGAAGCCTGACTTTAATCGTAGTGGTCCGAACGATACGATAACTTGTTTTTTTTATTTGTTGTATTTTATACGTACGATAAGATTACAATTCCACCATTGCAATATCACGGTCTTTTGAAGGTAACATCGGCTCAACTTGTGGATTTGTAACAGGCTTCAGCTTCGTATCTGTCCTCGAATTCATCTACTTCTTCACTATAAAGCTGTACAGAGAGATTCGAAACCGGTGGCGGCAACAAAACCGGGTTGTAAACCCAGTTGAAAAGCCCTCACGGTATCCGCGCTTCGAGCATATTACCAGATACAGACCTATTTACTGGAATGAGCTGGCTGGATCTACTCGAATAGGATAAATGCTCCATTCAAATGATGGATCTTATCTACTGTTACATAAAATAGAATACAACAGAAGCAGCAAATTGGAACACTTGTTCTGTTCCCGCACTGATTACGATCTATCTTTCCGTTCAGTTCATTGTTTATTAATTCCATTATAGCCAGATATTATGCGTTCAAATTATGTTACTCACGATTTATAATAAAATCTGGTCCAATACGTTCTCGCCTTTCATTTTGTGCCCTTCAGTATAAAAAATATGAATTCAAAAGAGAACGTGAAAAGATATGCGGAGATATGGTGGAAGGGGATTCAAAGTTTTCCTGAGACCACGTCGATACATGGCTTTAGGTTTGTGGCTGATTCTACAAGACATTTGACCGAAAGGTAAGCTGTGACTATAATTAGTGCATTCTTCTAAGAAATTGAATAAACATTAATAGTTGAGATTACTTTATGCAAAGACCGGGAAAACCTGTAATAAAGCAAAAATTTCTAAATTAGGTAGGTACATATCTTATCTTATGATAGGGGGCCGGGAATAACCCAGCGGCACTTCGACTCTTGAGGATCTTTTGTGCCTACCCCATTTTACACACTGCATGGTCATCTGTGTGCAGGTTTACTCGCGATGTTTTCCTTCACCGTTAGAGCAGTCGGAAAATGTATGTAAGTCTTCAAAAATACGAAAAACTCATTGGTACATGGCAATGCACGGTTTCGAACCCGGACCCGGACCGTCCGGTGCCTTGGCCACTGTGCCACCGACGCTCTCAGGTACGTACTTACTTCTATTAATTCTTGGTTTATGTTATAGAATATTTTGGGCCATACTAGTAGCGTTATCGTGGTACGGGTCATCTCTGCTCATCGCAGCCCAGTACAACGCGTTTCTGAACAACCCTATTTCTTTTGTCGTGGAGACGACGTACAAGGACTGGGACACCCACTTTCCTTCAGTTGCTATATGTGAAAGTGATAACACGGGACGCATAGAGGAGATCTCTGATGGGTAAGACTTTAATGTGAAATAATATAATTAGAATATGATGTAACTTGTTGTGTTCCAGTGAATACGTAGATGAGGTTGGCTTAGAATAGCATGAAAGGGTGAATATGATGAAATATACCCTGCATGTGGTTACAAGCTGTAAATGATGATGATGATAATATACCTAAAGACGAACACTTAGAAGAACAAATACTCGAACTTATTTTGGATTTAATTTTTTCACATTTTCAATGTGGTGGCAGGACCGAGTATATCGATTAAAAAATAAATATAATCGGAGTATAAATATCTTTAAAAAATTATTAATTAACTAATCCATAATTTCTTTTGTTTACAGTTTATGGGGAGAAGACCACGATTTCAATATGGAAGAAGTGTTAAAAGAGATCGCTTTTTTCAAAGGAATAACATATTACACCTCAGAATTCTGCGGGTTGGAGGATCCTTTACCGGATTGTATTAAAACTAACCTCACCCACTACGCAAGCTTGGCAAGTTAAAATAGAAATTATCCAAAGACCTATGAAAACGCTAGAAAGAGATTTTTTTTCGTTGACATCACATCACCATATTCATAGTTGTGTTGGCGTGGGGGCTACTCTTGGATAGTCTTGAACAAAGGGGTATGGGCCATGATCCATTGTACGGGCGCAGTGTTATGTAGATTACACATGCATTAGAATTATTTTTCAGGCAGGTAGGTTTTTCATGATGTTTCAGCGTTATCTGTCATAAATGTACGTAAGTAATTAAGTTTCGAAAAGCCGATAAATTTTTCGTAGTATAGGACGTGGGTGGAATCGAACCCGGGCCTCCAGTATCCAGTACCGGCGTTCAGACCACTTTGCCACCTAGTTTTTAATTTTTTATTTAATACGATGTTTTCGCTTACAAATGCATACATTATGAAATAGGTAGCTCATTAAGACAAACTTATTTTTTCCTACAATTACTCAAAACTTACTTTACTTGCAGGTTAGAAGTACGTGTAAAGAAATGCTATTCGACTGTTCTTGGAACGGAAAGCCGTTCGACTGTTGCACCTATTTTAGACCTTTGGACACCGAACTGGGAACGTGTTTTTCAATAAACACCATCCAGGGAAGGTATTTTATCTACAAGTTGATTCATATTTAATTCTTAACAAAGTATAGAAAAAACATTATTCTAAGTTTAAAAGTTAATAAGTTTATATATACATACGAGTAGATTTTCAATTAGCGCTGTTCAAGTATTCATAGCACATGGCTTTTTGAGATTAAATATATTATAGGTTAGTTGCAAGAAACATCCCTTCGTTACACGGGCATTAAAAGTTTATAAGAATTCTACCTCGATTAAAATATACTCTGTCCCGTTCTACGTCATAGCTCTAGAAAGAGTTATCACTAAATTTAAGGTAGCCAGAATAAGTTTTTTGCGATTGTCCGAAATTCGACTATTTTTTCCTTCAGAGATATGAATGCCCCAAAACTGGAGATGATCAGCAACAGAGCGACGGGACCTGGTGCAATCAAGTTTAATGTTAGGATGACGGCTAACGTTTATGTTTTGAATGAGGAGGAGGTGCCAACCTTGACGACTATAGGATCAGACGTGCTCACCGTTGGACCAGAAATGTTTCATAGGTAACCGCGTACCAAACTTGAAACATTCTCATCAAAGTGCAATAAATATGGGACCCATATTATATAATCTCTGCAAATAAACCTTAGAAATAATACACCACACATATTTAAAGCATATAATACATCAACAGAACACACATACTTAGTGCTAGACTACATACACCGGCTCCAGCGCCGGTTCGGTTCGCTGCAGCAAACGAGAGCGAGAGAGAGCCGAACAAGCGTTCGGCTCTCTCTCGCTCTGAAGTCCGCGCCTCGCCTCGCCTTGTGATTGGCTGCAGCGAACCGAACCGGCACTGGAACCGTCGTCGTATAGTCCTAGCCATATGCACATTATTTAAGTTAGATGACAATAAACTTATTTTCTTCTTCTTCTTAAGTATAAACATTCATCAGTTCATCAGCACCAGGATTCTTAACCAGAGAAAAAACTTAATCAGTTGCCTTCAAATATTCTATGGAGACCTGGGCCCCTTGTTACAACCCTGTGTTACACAATATAGAATGAAATAAAAATATAAAGTAAAGCTTAAACTTTGTTAATTTTCAGACGCTACATTTCACTCAGAAACGTTGAAAATGACTATGGTGCTCGTCTTATAAATCCAATAAAAAGGAAATGTCGATATTCTGATGAGAATCTATTGGAAGTCTATCGCCATTACTCTTACACCGCTTGCACTGTACAATGCAGGAAAGAAGCGCAATTAAGGTTTTGTAATTGCTCCAATTACTACATTCCGAACCTTCCTGAGCATCTCAAGTGTGACGTCAAAGGAATCATCTGTCTAAATGATCATCTCAATGAACTTTCTGTGAGTGTCGTTTTGTTAGGTCAAAGACTCGGCCATGTTTGGCTTGGCAATTTAACAGAGATTGTCCATAACATAACACGTATTACGGGAAAATAACGTGTAACGGGAAGGGTGAGAAAACCGTGAACTGCCTAAAACAGCTTAAAAATGATTATAAGCTTAAGATTTTAAACCTTTGTAGGAGCTATGGTAATAATATCATACTTTCATCAAAATGGCTGAATTTGATTTTAGGAATATGGGACCCCTTAATCTTAAACAAAAAATGAACGAATTTGTAATAAAGGGGTCGAAATTGAATACTGAAGTTTGAGGTACAGGTGCCTTATTAATTTTTATACTTGTATCTAACAATCTGTTTTAAAACTATATAAATAAGATGAAGAAGTTCAGACGTTTCTGATATTAACATTTAAGGTTCTTAAAGCGCGATGGTCATCTCGTCCCGGTTTATACTGCGATTGCCTACCCTCGTGTACCGAGGCGGAGATATCAATCATGAAAGACTTCAAACTGGCTACAGGACAGGGCTTCGCCACCGTACAGATTGAACTCTCCATGTTGCCCAGTGAGAGGTACAGGAGGAATGTGGTGCGCGGAGTACTTGATTTAGTTGGTAAGGATGTATGACAAATGTTTTAAACAATAAATAGCATAGCATATCTCTCACGTCCAAACAATAAATAACTATAAATAATCGGAAGTAGTTGTTAGGGAAGGCATAGCCCAGTTATTTGAAACTGTTGTAGATATTGGCGTCAAAACACAGAAATTAGACAGGTACTTACACTAATTTTCAAAAGTACACCTATACGAGTACCTACGGTTAGAGACCATGGAACACATCAACATTTTTTAATGACGGAAACATTTTAAATGGTTGTAATGATAGTCTAATGGTCGACAATGATTCTATCATTGATAGGCGTAGGCCGATGATTATGTCTGACAAACTGACAAGTGGCCGTATTTCATTATTTACAGTATCGACGGGCGGAACCTGCGGCTTGTTTCTCGGCGTTAGCATTCTCAGCTTTGTAGAGCTGCTATACATTCTCCTCATTCGTCCATTCTGCGACATTTACAGTCGGCGCGGGGACGACCGCTGGCATAGAAAGTTTGGCACTCGTCGTCTTGAGGACAACAAGTTCGCACCCAACCAAGACTGGAGATACCACGGCCCTAAGACTGATGATAATGATAAGCCAGTTAAACGTCGTCCGATATATATCACAAAATAAACCATAATTACGTACCTGCACGAATAATTTGTATGAATGTGTAATGAGGCAGGCGCACTAACGTATGCTCTGTTAGCTGAAAGTGATTTTTATCTCACGCAATGTACCTAATCTAATAATCTATGCATAGATAGGATTTGTTGTCGTAAATAAATGCAGACCTTATTTTATAGAACTATAACAATTTATTATAATAGCTACTTAAATTATTTAAAATATTAAAAGCTTATTCGCAACCTGACAAACAATACTTTTCAACAATTTCTTCAAATATTTTCATTACATTTTCCTTATAATCCTGGTTTTCTTTCATCATTTTTTTAATAAACGATGATTTATCAAACGATAGTATCTCATTAAACTGGGCAGAATCGCTGAAGATGTGTGTTATTTGTTCGTCATTTATCCAAAACTGTGGAATTAGACAAGCGCATCCGATAAGGCCGAAAAGTCGCTGTTCCTTTGCCGACACTAAAAATTCCTCATTGGTCATTACATCGTCAATAGCCACTCCGTGAGTGAAAAGGATGCTTTCAAGATGCTGATAATAGAAGTCAAGGAATGCCTCCATATTATGTTCTCGAAAATTTGGATCCAAATTGCAATACAGGAGTAACATGACATCTGATGCGGGCGCTTGATACTTTACTGCTTGAAAATCTACCAGTAGGCAATTGTCGGGTTCATAAGACGTATTATTTTCATTTTTTTTGTAGTGGAACATAATGTTATTGTTCCACAGATCGCGGTGACAGATAACGCTACAGTTTTTAGAAGGAACATTATTTAGATCTAATGCTGAAGCCCAGATATTATGCCAACGACTATCAATTAGATCCATTATTTGCTTGCTTTTGCTGTATTTAGAAAAATTTCTAATAGCTTCCAAGGCACCCTTCATGCACTGAATAAACCAGGGGTCAGACATTTTGTAACCGCCTTCATTCAAAAACCGTTCATACTCATCGTTGATTCTGTAACGTGTTTGTAATTCCTTGCTTCTTTTCTCTTCGAAAATGATGGAGGAAGCGTGGAATCTCGCCAACGTTTGCAAGGCTTGCAGTGTATGGGCTGTGTCAAATCTTTCATATTTATTTCGTATTTTGTATTGGAGCGCATTCAAATCTTCAAACACCATTGCGCCATCGAGAGTCGTTACTAATTTAGGACTCCATGGCATTAAACCTAGAAAAGAAATCGATAAAATTATTATCCATTCAATAAAATTTAGACGAATAAAATAGGTAAAGTAGGTATACAAATTTTCCTTATGTACCTATAAGGAAAAGTAAAACTATTACAGTAATCCCCCGCTTTACGCGAGGGATGCGTTCTAGAGATAGGGTTAAGCTAATTTCGCGTATATCGGGGTCTGCTTAAAAGCAATACAAATATACTAAATCAATTAATTTTAGTGCATAATTCTAGGTCATACATTTTGAGCAATGATTTTACGAAAATATACGTCGTAAGTTTTGTTTACGTTCTTGCATATCTGAAGAGCCAATAGCAAGTCGCAAAGGAAATCATTTTCTGGAGAATCCCCTAATCAGAGTTAAAATAAAGAAGGCAAGTCGTACTAGAAAACAGTTCGTGGGGAATGCCTCAGTCAGTGTTTGCAGAAATCGTGTAAATAGGAGTAATTTAGCGCGAAATTTGAAATTCGCGTTGTAACGAATCCGCGCAATACGGGGTCGCGTAAAGTGGGGGATTACTGTACCTGGTAATTCAACACGACGTTTGATAATAGCATAAAAAGCATTTTCCTTCTCGAAGAGTTTTAAATCATTAACCATTTTGGCTTTAGCTGCATTGGATCTAGATATAGCTTTTACGAAGAACGAAAGTAGTTTCGTTTCCTCGTCATTTGCAACAACCACTCTCAGTCTCCAATAGTCTGCTAGAAATCCTAACATGTTATTGCTAGCATTCTGCACTGTGTAATTTTCAACATGTTGTCCTTCTTTCAAATATCCATAGTCGTTAAGGATTAATTTGACATCCTTATCTGTTATGTAGTCGCCGTTTACAGTCTCCATTATTCACAGAATTCCTGCTTCTTTATTAATTAAAGTAAATAAAACTATATTACTACTGTTTGGATACACTTGCTGTTGTGAATAGAATAACTAATCAGCATCTACTCATGTAGTAACTGTTATTTAGTCTTTGTTCTAATATTTACTCATTTAGAAGTGATAATACAATTTGATACCACTTATCAATTATCATTAGTAACTAAACAATAAAAAGTTAAATACAAAAAATAAATAGAATAATGGAAGATTTTATCTAAAATTATCTGAAAGTAGGTACATTTAACATCATTTACTTTGGTTTATTGTGTGGGATAAATATGACATAAGTACTTACATAATTTGGCTTATTAAAATGTTATTTGCAGTCTTGTTCATGTAAACAATACCTTTCTACGATTTCGTTAAATAATTTCATAAGATTTTCTTTATAAAATTGGTTTTCTTCCATGAATTTTATTATAAACGATGTCTTATCTTTTGTAAGTATTTCCTCGAATTGCACAGAATCACTGAAGATTTCTGTCATCTGATCATCATCTACCCAGAACTGTTGCATTAGACATGCACAAGTGATAATTCCCCAGAGTCGTTGCGTTTCTGCTGACACTAAAAATTGCTCAATGGTCAATACATCGTCAATAGCAACTCCATAACTGCAAAGGATACTTTTTAGTTCCCGGTGATAGTAATTAAGAAACTTTTCCATATTGCTTTCTCGAAATTTCGGTTCCAAATTACAGTACAGAAGTTGCATGACATCTGAAGCTGGCGCCTGGTACTTCACTGCTTGGAAATCTACAAATACGCAATCGTCGGTTTCCTGCGAATCATCGCCAATTTTTTCGTAGTGAAAAAGAATGTTGTTATTCCACAAATCGCGGTGACAAATCACGTTTAGGTGTTCAGACGGTTTGTTAAGGTCCATTGCAGAAGACCAAATTTTTTTCCAGCGGCTATCGATAACGGCCATTAATTCTTTATTTTTGTTGTATTCGGAAAAAGTTCTAACAGATGCCAAGGCACCCTTCATATTTTGGATGCACCAGGGATCAGACATTTTGAAGCCAACTTCATGCAAAACATGATCGTATTCGTCGTTAATTCTGTAATGTCTTTGTAATTTCTTGCTTCTGTTCTCTTGGAAAATGATGGAGGAGGCGTGGAATCTCGCCAACGTATGCAAGGCTTGCAGTGTATGGGCGGTGTCAAACCTTTTAAACTTATTTCGCATTTTGTATTGAAGCGCATTCAAATCTTCAAAGACTATTGCATCATCAAGTTCTGTTACCAATTTGGGGCTCCACGGCTTTAAATCTAGAAAGTAAACTATATTAATCAGAGAACAATTTAAATTATTTCACTACTATTCAACTTCTTATTCCTTCATCATAATTTGGTAAAAGTTCTATGTGGTTAATTCCATAGAATGATCACTAAATTATCCATAGAACGATTATCTTGGCAGATTTAATGGGGTGGTTTGCCGTTACCTTCCTCATTTCACACACTGGTTATCTCAGTCTGCAGGTTTCCTCACGATGTTTTCCTTCGTTAACAAAGATAGAAAAACATCGTGAGGATCCAGTATAGTCGATAAAGATGCGTTCTTCTAAAAAACCGAAAAACTCATTGGTACATGACATTGTATGGTTTGGAACCCGGACCTCCTGAGTGCACTACACTACCGACGGGGCGCTCCTACGATTACCTAACTTAAATTCAAGTTGTAAGCCAGTTGTTTAACTTAAGTTGTAAGCCATAGCAAGGTATGGTGGGACCATTTCAATTCCTATCCACAGCCGTTAAAACACTCAGCCCACCTATCAGAAACACACTTGTTATTTATACTATAATAGGATTAATAATATTACCTGGTACATTCATACAACTTTTGATAACGGTATAGAAAAAGATTTCCTTTTGAAATAGTTTCAGTTCTTTCACCATATAAGCTTTAGCTGCATTGGATCTAGATACAGCTTTTATGAAAAATGAAAGTAGTTTTTCTTCATTATTATTTGCAATGACCACTTTCAATCTCCAATAGTCTCCCAGGAATCCAATCAACTTGTTGCTAGCATTCTCCACCACGTAATTTTCAATATTTTGTTCAGGGTTTAAATATCCATAGTTCTTCAGAATACACATAACATCTTCTTTGGTTATGTAGTCAACTTTGTTTAGTTTTACTTGATGACTATCTACAGATTCCATTATTGTTTTTATATGAAATATTAGGAAATTTAATGCTTATATCACTTTGATACGGTTGCTGCTTTGCATAGCATAGCCATCTCTATTGTAATTTAATTTATAACAAACCGACCATTACGACCGAATTGGGGACGTCTCCCTGCTCGGTATACTTCGTAAATCTGAGCGAGACAGAGCGTGCTCGGGTTGTTGCTTCTCTTCCTTCACTAGTTCAGCAGCCCAGTGCCATATGACTAATATGCGCGTGCGCTGCTCACGTCTCAAGTCTTATTTAGAATAAATTAAATTAATTTACTGTTTGTGCTGTTTTGTCCACGCGAACTATACAATTTTAAACCCTAAGAGTTTCTTTCTTACTTGGCCAATCTGCTGTACTATCTAAGCCTACCATAAATTGTCGTTAATGGGTTTTAATATTGACCCATGTATTTAGAGAACACTAATAAAGTCCTGATAGCAAATCACAAGACTAAAGACAATCAAATGAAACAATTAAATAAAATACAAGGAAATTTTTATCTTAACATACACAGCAATACGTACGTATTACTTACTTACTTTTGTTTTACAATATGTTTGTCTTATTTAGTTAATTTATAAAGACATTATGCAACAAAGCGCGAAGATATGTAAGTGCTTAACAAACTTCATTAAAGTTTGTTTTAGGATAAATGTATCTGTCAACAATCTCGTCAAATAACTCAGTAACGCGCCGGAGATAACGGTCGTCTTCTTTAGCTATTTGAATGAATTCTTCACTTCGGGATACAACATTCACTTTAATACAAGTTTCAGGGCTAGAAAAAAGCTGTTCTCTTTTTTCACCACTCATGGTTACTATTGGAACTATTAAAGCGGCTTGCGTAATACCAAACACCACACTTTCTTCATATAATTTTTCCAACGCATCTTTAGCAAATATAGTGTTAATGTCTACATCAGCGGACTTCAATTCTGTTGATAACATTTCATAATAAAAATCTATAATTTCTTTTGTGTGAGCGTTTCTAAAATCTCTTGTAGTGTTAAAAAATATTACGGAAGACACATCAAGCATCGGAGAAGAATACAAAACTGTTTGGAAATCGACGAACAATGCGTGAATTTTTCCAATGTCATTTTTCTTGAAAAATATATTGTTAGTCCAAAGATCGCGATGGATGACCACGTTACGATATATCGAGCTAGGTTTCATAAGATCAATGGCGCCGTCAAATAATTTAGGAATGACTCTTTCTAGACATTCGGTGAAGTTAGGTTTAGACTTATGTGAGGAATAGACTTTCAGAAAGTCTACAACGGCGTTTCTTCCTGTATCGCGCCAGTCAAACCCCATAAGTGGTTCTTGAAGATAATCACTAAAATCTTCCCAAATTCTATACGGTCTATTTAGTTCTTTAGTTTTCCTTTCTTCATAGATATAGGATTGTGCGTGGAACTTGGCTAAAGTCTCTACTGTTGCCATTATTTCATTATAAGATATAGTTTCGAGGTGACTTGGCATTGTATATCCGAATTCCGCTACATCTTCGAATACGAACAAATCTTCCTTCACGAACAGTAATTTTGGACGCCATTTCTTGGATCCTAAAATAAGTCATATTATTATATCAATCTCTTATAAATTAATGAAACGGAAATGAAGAATAAAACTCAATAAACTTACCTTCATTGCACTGAAACTTCTCAAAAAGCTGACTTAACATAACATATTCCTTTTTAAAGAAATTCAATTCTTTCAAGTAATTCGCTTTCCATTTATCGGACCTTGGCATACATTTTACAAAAAAATTCAATTTCGATGCAATCCCTTCTATCTCTACGTCAACTTTTAGTCTAAGATGATCTCCTAAATATCCAATCAAATTTTCCGCATAATTTTCTACGGACCAATTCAGAACTATTGAATATCCATATTGTTTTACTATCGAATGAATTTCTTCTTGGTTTAAAAGTTCCATAATTCACGTAACTAAAAATACGTCGACGTAATAACACGAAAAGATAAACTATAATATCATTGGCAAATGTTTATCAGAAGTATATTAAGTGGCTCTAGTATATTTGTCTTTGTAATTTAATTATATTGACTTATGTACTCCCTTCAGAAATATTGTTGTAAATATAAGTGCATAATAAGTCGTAATAATTACAAAATCTCATCATGTAAAGAGGTAAAGTACGAGTTTTTTAGTTTTTTGTGTAGGATAATCTTAAAAAGTACCTACTGAGCCGATTAAAAAATTTCTTCATCGGTAGTTAACCAGGATTTCTCGGTATGACATAGGATATAGATATTATTATTATGATATACCAGAGAACTTAGCATTGAGACAATTTTTCTGGTTTATGGAGAAAATGTACGGAATCACAAAAGACAGAAGAATATAGCTTTATGTAATAGATAATTTCGAACAAAATAACTGAATGCTTATTGTCGCGGTTTGTGCCATGCGCTGCGAAAAAATATTCTTCCTCCCTCGGTAATTTTTTCCCATCAGAAATGGGCAACATGGGAAAATTACATTCGGGGTGGGTACTTCATTCGGTTACTTTAGGAACTGGAGTCCGCGATTTTGGGGAGACGGGGTTCAGGATTCAAACTATAATAGGGGTTTCAGTATCAGCCAACTACGGGAATTCGAAGAATCCGCGGGCAACGTTGGGTAGGCGACGACTAATGAAAAATAAATGTAATTTATCGCAAAATTTATTAAAAGTTAAACTTACTTTAAACACCGAAAATCGCCTCAGTCGCGTGCAAATCTAACAGTGGATCGTGTACTATTTTCTGTAATCTCTTTTCTTTTACTCTCTCGTAATTCGGGGTCCATAGTTGAGCAGGTTTCGGGACGTGGGGCCTGTCCAACTTGTTTGAATCTTCTTCATCCTCGCTGGAAGACTGATCTATCTCCATAATATCTTCTTGGGGCTCTGCTGTCGGTTCCGACTGCTCTTGTCCAGATATGTATTGCAGGAAAGAAGTGCAGAGAAGACTCACCGGCGGAACCATGTGTGGGGCCGCTGATAAGAACTGGAATAATTAAAAGTAATTTGAGTAAAACAGAAAGCGTTGTTCAAATTCAGGCTAACTTGGTTTAGTTAGAGCAAGCCACGAAAGGTCGCAGTTCAAATCCTTATTCTTCAAGCTTATCTAGGTAGGTTGAAGTTTCGTGGAGGGAGGGAGGCATTGAAATTAATTAACGGATTTGATGACTATGTGTGTACCTAAACTGGTTTGCATTCGAGAGTTTGGTTAGCGAGGAGCACAAAAGATCCCCGAGGGACGAATTGCCGCTGGGATTATCCCCAGCCCCCTGGCACAAGATGAGAAGATTGGTTAGCGAGTCTGTGTCTAACTGTTGTACAGCGCCTGTATTCACTGGCTGCACTTCTGACAGTTGCTGTTCTGCCACCAGAGCGCTGAAGTTAAGATGCGGGTAGGTTGCTGCGCGATATCACTTCGAGGCGAGCCTCTTCCGATTGCACGGGTTCTAGGCTGTAGATTTATGTCTTACCTGTGCCATAGCAGTGTTGGCTAGCGAGTCTGTGTCTAACTGTTGTACAGCGCCTGTATTCGCCGGCTGCACTTCTGACAGTTGCTGCTCTGCCACTAGAGCGCTGAAGTTAGACGCGGGCAGGTTGCTGCGCGATATTACTTCGAGGCGAGCCTCTTCCGTCTGCTCCGGTTCAAGGCTGTAGATCTCCTGTAAAATATGTGTTAGATGAGTAATTAAAACAGAGAAGTGGAGTGCATTTTCGTATATTTTGTTTCGAAAAATATTAATACCACTTCATATTGCGGAAACAAAAAAGAACCGCAGTAGTATCAATGGTCCATAAAGTCATTCAGAAATATCACAAATAATAAATTAGAAAAATTTATTTCCACAATCAGGATTATTATTTTTCACCCCTTTCAAATTTATTAGAATATGCCTAGCATAGTCAAATGCTTAATAAAGCAGACTCGGAAAAGCAATGGGCACCTGGTTGTGAACCACGAAATGGAATCGAATCCGGAGCTCCTACTATAGATCCCTGGTTGAATAAAACTTTTTTTATAGCAAACCTAACAAATCTCTACAATACAGAGCACCAGACGACCCTTCACGACCCCAACAACGGCGAGCATGCGTGAATATACGAATAACTGTAAAAGCCAAGATTTTCTTGGCACTTCATTCTCCCTACCTACCCCGCAAGGGACATAGGTGAAGATATGTATGTATATGTTTAGATATATCTTCATAATTAGATAATTTTGGATTTACAAGTATAATATTTGGAAAAGGACGCAATAATGGTTACTCACAGAGTCATTCCTCATGACATAAAGTCTAACATCATCCCCAGAAGTTACACCGAAAGTACATTGCTTGATAACACCTGTCTCGGGGTCCAGTAGACGTTTTTGCGTCAAAATCGGCGTCGAACTGTGTGGAGTGAATACATACACTGAAATAAAATTATTTTTTAGATATTAAATGAGATGTGCGAATATTAATGTCACAAAATTATTGTACTACTTACGATCGTTATTTGTAGTCACTACAGCCATTTTGTTAGAGTTCACTTCAGTAGCGAGGCATGTGGGGTTTATTTGAACAATCCACTTCACAGTCAAAGAAAGGAGACTCCATACTGCCACACACTTTTCTGTTGTGCAGACCAACTGCAATAAAACAATTCGTATACCTTATGCAATGAGTGTTAGTTTTTATAAATGAAAATAAATGGCTTTCACTTACGTAATGAGAAGCATCTTGGTTTCCAAACTTAACATGAACGCCTTTAGGACGCAACGCAGGATGTGATAATGTAGTTCTTAGGTTACACAAATGTGTATCCCAGATAGTAAGCTTGCTTCCAAACCAAGCAGCAATCAACGATCCATCTTGCGATATTGCTACCCCTCCCATATCATTCTCTTCATCTCTCCTCATACCAGAGTTAATTACACTCTCATCGAGAATCTTATGTTCCTTGTGGACGTTGACAAGCTTCCGTACAATATCGTTTTTGTTCCCAAAATCCCTAAGATACGGAAATTCTTCGCCCCTACCGGGAGGCATTTCACCGTTTTTGAAATCGTTCAGAATTCCATGTGAGAGGAACTGAGCGATTCCCGAAGAGTAATAGCAAGCAGTGAGACAGTTCCACAAAACCTTTTTTCGGTTCTTTTGTGCTGTATTTTCTCTCTTCCAAATCCTGAACTTTTGGTCAGCACCTGCTGTTACGCAAAACTCCCCTCTAATATTCAGAGCTATGGAGACAACAGAACATCCACCGTGTGAGAGATTGACACATGTATTGAGTTTGAAAGGGGTAGTGCTTCTGATTTCTAATGCCCAAAACTTTAATCTTTCTTCAGGGTATGTGACACCATCATTTCTGTACTCCGACGTGACAAGCCACGAGCCATTTGCGCTGACACCAACACATGTGACTTCTGTTTCTAAAGGTATTAGATTATGCCTTTCTGGTGGAGTGTTGTTCATCTCAGTGATATCCATCTGTAAAGATTTAATTATTACTTTAATGAATACTCTCTATTAACTGGTCAAGTTCTTTTTTACTATAAATACTTTGTGTGTACTTACATTGTACAAAACTTTATCAGTAGCAGTGGAGTACAGTTGTAGGTGACCCGTTCTTCCACCCATAAGTAATCCACCTAGACGTTGATGGTAGATTAAAGGTGTCGCCAGCGCTCGCGCTACCGGGGACAGACCGCCGCATTCCAGGATTGTGGACACCACGCGCATTTGAGCATTTGCTATTATTATAGCTAGTATGGAAAAAATGAGAAATTGCTATCAATAATAATAAAATAGTTAATGACAGATCATCAGAAATCACAATGACTAGAACTGTTTGATATTATAGGAACTTCTCAGTACTCATATCCTTTTCTAGTTTTTCTAAAAAGTGACATAAATCTTACCAAGTGTAAAGTAATAAAAATTATCAATTTAACTTAGCACGCCTGCCTTTCTACATTTGGCAGAGGCATTCAATTGTGTCATTGCTTTCCATCCGTACACTCATTTTACCAGATTTTTATGTAAAGCTTTACAGAAAAAGCAAACATACTTACAATTATTAGTAAGAGTGATTGCAACATGAGCATTATTTGTCGCGATAAATCTTATCATCCCAGGTAGACGAGGAATAAACATTTTCTCATTGGCTTTGTTGGCTAAGTTGCCTACAGTCCACTTCACTAGTACTTTTTCAGTTCCACCAGTGTATAGGTAGCTTCCTAGAAATAACAATATCCAGTTAATTAACTTTTAATATATGGTTTCTCAAATAAACCTTACAGGACATAAAAATAAGATCCCTAAGATCATAGAACTTATTTTGATTGCAAGTCTTACATAAAGTATTTATAATTTGCCTTATAACTGTGTTAGCACTTAATGGATTACCTCTAATTTCATTATTAAATTCCTGGAACTATAGGTAAACCGCTTAACTGTGGGTTCGTCTGCGCGGCAAGAGAGGCGCGGGGTGGAATGTCAGATGGCGAACATGCGGCGGGCGGAAGGTGGGGCCTGCCACCCCATATATTTATAATGTATTATAAATGTATGGAATAATACCTTGTATGGAAAAGCAAACAGCAGTCGCAGGCAAGAAATGCCAGTGCAGTATTTCTTTTGCATGATTTGTTGGTTCATAGAGATCACCCCTGAAGACAGTGGCTCTGCCCAGTGCATCTGTAATTGCTACAGTACTCTCAGTATGATGTGCTGCCACAGACATAATGCGAATTCTATTGGTATTAATGAAGCTGAAAAAAAATATTATTTCAATAGTAAAAATTTTATAATAGATTTCAACCTTTTGAAATATATAAAGAGATCCATGTACTTAGAATAAAACTTCAAAAATTTTGAGAAAGAAAGAAAAATAAATAATGTATAGGAAAAAAGTCTCAGCATGAGAATATTGTTCTAACAATTGAATTAAATGATATATTCTTACAAATGTTTAATGTGTGGTTTATTTAAATTCCGAATGAACAGCTTTGGAGTTCCATTTGCAATGGCCGCAAATCTGTCCCCATTACACCATCCTATTGCAACTCTGGTCATATCCTTATAGCACATAATCCCTGTATCTCTGAACTCATAGATTTGTTCTCCAGTCTTCACTGAATAGAGGCCGAGAAAGAGATATTTGCTTGTAGGCCCTGCTGCTGTGATGAAGCAAGTGCTGGTACCCACCAAGTTGAAAGTTAAGATTTTCATCTTACTTGGAATTGGGATATTCTGTAAATATGTCAAAAAACATAGATTATTCTGACAAATTAGAGCAAGCTTTCTTTCAATAATGTCATCTCAGGTAGGTAATTAGATGTATCAATATACATACAGTTTCTCTAAGCACAGCTCCATTCTCCCATGTCCAAGTTGTAACACATCCATTTTCAGAGCACCCACATAGGTTGTACTTCTCATCATCAGGAAACTGAATACCAACGAGCTCGTTTACATGGGCCTCTGTCTCCAGCGTGCGAACGCAATCGCCCGTCTGAATATTGTACACCCGAACGATATTTTCTACTATTACTAACACAGATCTGCAATTTAATGTTCCAAATTAATATAGAAACCAACAAAATGAACAGAATTACTTAGCTATTACAATTTTCATTTAGTGTTGAGAGGATTCTATTTACTTACTCTCCATCCGGTGAAAATACAGGATTACGTTCAATAATATTCCTGCCTGCTTTTCTCTGGAACTTGTAATTGGTTGTTGCATTATTAGTAATTTCACTCGGTTTTACTCCCATTTTAAAAAGATCAAAACAGTATTTTATTTCGAAAACACATGATATAACCTCAAATAATAATAAAATGTCAAACAAGGAATCCAAGGAATGATTGATTGATTGAATGGTAGATTTATTTGATCCGAGTAGGAGTGCGTTATTCACGTTAACAGCAGTATACTTTCCATTGCTCGTTTTGAATAAAATTCATTCTTAATTTTCAACTGTTAACGCGGTAATGGAACATGCACAGTTGTCAACGGGAATTATTAACTGGTTATGGAACGCGTTCTTAATAAATGATCTTTTAAAATCCAGTGTTGTTGTCATAACTATAATTTAATTTGTAGGTTTTTCACTGTGAGGTTTTTCTAGTTTTTTTTTCTTATTATTATAATTTTTCGCGTTTCCTGTTAATGTCAAAATTGTCTATGGTGTATCGTTCATTTCCATTACATTCACAGATTAGAGTATATGTCTAATTACATTCGTTCGTATATGAACGCATGGCACGATTTTTCATTAGTTTTCGTGCGCCAGAATTTGCATTTTTTTAATTTCTCGGATTATTGGGCTATTATATTATGATGGCTATGGACTCAGCAGAAGCTCAACTTCAAGTTCGATTTGTCACCAAACAAGAACAGTGAGTACTGATACTACAATTTGTTTACCGGCACGATTTCTATTAAAAAACTCGTTTCACATTCAAAGAACTCGATGTTATTTACTATTACTTTTTCAGATATGCAGTCCCTGATAGTCCATATGCGATTCAAAGTAGTGTTCAGTCGTCGGACCTTAACACATTGGTCAATGCACTGTTGAAGGAAACTAAGCCATCTGTGGAAAAAGTTGTGGAATTCGACTTCCTAGTATGTGGTGAACTGCTGACTACATCGCTCGCAGAGCATTTGCAAGAGAAAGGAGCCTCTACAGAAGAAACCTTAGAGGTCGAGTATTTGGAGAGATTTCCAGCACCTGCTCCTCAGGATTGTTTGATGCACGATGATTGGGTATCTGCTGTACAAGCACATAACAACTGGTAAATGGAAATACATATAGTACTCTATTAATTAATGTGTAGCTATTTCCCTATTTAGGTGATTTGGTTTTAATGCAAAATAAAACTGGTATAAAATAGAAATATGTATAAAGTTAAAAATAACTTGGATATCTTGGATCCGTGTATAATATAGCTTAAAATGTTGGTATTCATGCACAGTAGTGCACCTGCTTTCTAAGCAGAGTTTCTTCATCTGATACATATTACTCTCCTTGTGAACAAAATGTAAGCAATATTTTTCAAGTATCTCCGTTTCTGTGGTTTTATTTTAGTACCCTTTACACAGGGAATCCCAATAACAAACAAACATCTTTTTCTAGTCTCAAGTAAAAAAGATATTTCTAGCATAGGATTCATTCACATCTAAATTGATTGTTATTTTGCAGGATTATCTCGGGCTGCTATGATAACAGCATCCACATCTGGAGTACTAAAGGCCAACACAAGCTTGCTATACCCGGACACACTTCACCAGTCAAAGCCATTTCTTGGGTCTCTTTCAATGGCGACCAGGCAGTTTTTGCGAGGTACGTTCAGTGTTAGACAGAGGAAAATCTTACTCATTGAAATAAAAATAGCTGGAGATAATTGCTCATGACCCTGCAATAGAAATATGCCGATTTAGACCAGTTCACCACCGGTACCATAAGCTTTGATGAAGTATCGATCGATTGTGCTTTAAACTAAAAAAAAATACCTGATTCAAAGTTGCTACTAGATTGTGTTTGGTGTCGTTTTCATATAAATAAAGGACGACTTATTCATTATTGGAACTATATTTCCACTATTCCATTAAAGAACTTTGAGAAAACTGATAAAAAGTAAATTTAGGTAGTTGCAATATATCTTCCACTAAAATATTGCAAGCTCAGTGTGGCTTCTTGATTTTTAGATGAGTTATAAAATATCTAATAAAAAACAACAGAGAGTTAAAGCTTGGATACTATGTTTTGACTTTTTATTGATGTTTGATATTCTTGGCATGTTTGTTTAGTCAATTGTGCTGCTAATATGGAAAAAAATATTTTAAATATATAAAGTTAGTAAACCAATAGGGATCTATTGGTTATCAATTTAAATGAATATTTTTCCTTATCAGTGGTTCTCACGATCAATCAGCGATGCTATGGGTGTGGAATGTTAGCCGCAACTCTGTGGACTGTGTGGTCACATGCAGAGGTCATGATAAAGGAGTAGAATGCCTCTCCGTGTCTGCTGACGCAAACCGTTTCGCCACTGGCAGCTGGGATAATAACATCTGCCTATGGAGTACAAGTAAGTGTCGTCAAATATCGGCGTTGATGTGTCTGGAAGTGTTTATAGAAGAGCCAGTACTACTAAGCCCCTGTGCTCCATCTTCAGCCTCATTGTCACTTAAAACTTTGTGGTCAAACGTAAGGTGGTTAGTCGTAAATACAAGTATATAAAAAAGAGGTTTTAATAATCATTGTTCAGAAGATTCACATGCCACATGCCTTGAATGAATTTGGGAATGTGTGAAATGAATCCTCCTTTTTTTTAACCTCCTCTAAATAACAACAAGTACAAGTACACTATGAAATAAGTTGTACAGTTTTCTCGAATGTTCTAGTTTCTTTAGATATATAAAAAATTACAAATTCCAAAAGCTGTAAAGATTTTGTAATAGACAAGAGACTGCTAGTTACTATTTGTCTGCTGTAGATCATTTTTAGCTATATTTTCATTAATATATTCCTATAAATGAATTTTCTAAACTTTTCATGTCTTGATGATTTCAGGCCAGTCTGATGATGATAATGTGCCAGCAAAGAAGAGAAGTAAACCAGATAATGGAAACGCAAGGGTAAGTTGTTTACATTTGATATTAGAATTTTATTTTACCCACAACAGAGTATTTTATTCAGCGTAAAAAAAACCTCTATATTCCCGATTGGAGGGTGTTCAATATCCATAATTGAAAAACTTTCATTATGGGGCCAACTCTGAAATCGCGAAAAAAAATCAGCTGTTCCGTACAAGTTCAATACCTACACTAACGATACGTATATATAATATATTGTGGTATGTATGTTTTGCTGTTCATGTATAGAAGCTTTTTTGTATAGAGTGATTCTAATAGAAAAGGTAAGGTACCCATAAAAAAAAAAGCTTATTATTTTTCATAACAGGAACCTCTGACAACCCTTAAAGGACATCGAGAGGCAGTATCGGGGGTACAGTGGATGGACTATAACACAGTATTATCCAGTGGCTGGGACCATTTGCTCAAGCTATGGGACTGCGAACTAGGCGGCATCAAACAGGATATAGCTGGTAAACGCTTTAAATCACTTATAGACAGAAGAAAATTTGGCTAGCTAATAACGCGATTTGATTTTTTTTGTGGATTTTGATGGTTTCCTTTTTTTATTTACGACTAAACCCGCGTTTGACCTCAATCTCACCTGGTGGTAAGTGACGATGAGGTCGAAGATGGAGCATTGGCTCTTCTATAACACTGCCGAAACACATCAACATCGGAGCAGAAATATTTGACGACAGATTTTACATAGAAGGGTGGTCGGTAACCAGGGGGACCTTGCTGCTTGCTTGCGGCTGGTGGTAGGACCCCCTTGACTATATAAATAGTTGCATAAGAAAACGTTTGTTTTCGCGCACAGCGGCGCCATTGCGGTTCTACCGTTGAATATAAATCGACCCAAGTCGTATTTGATCTTCATGTTTTTATTTTCAGGCAATAAGGCGTTTTTCGATGTGGACTGGTCTCCACTTACCAACACCATTATAACGGCGTCAGCAGATAGACACATCCGTCTTTATGATCCTAGATCCACAGGTGAGCTGCTATTATTTTTGTATCCTTTTTTTTAATTTTAAAACTGGTTGCTCTGCCTTGACTTTGAAAAACACAAAAGGGGACCAGGGGACGAAGCGTCTGTCGCCGAATGCCTGGGATACTGGGCGTTAGTGTAGTATATTACCACAAATCCCTCACCTCTAGAATGTTGACGTGAGCACTGACAGCGAGCCAATGCGTGTATAGTTCCATATACATTTGACATTTCAATGCCCGACTAATGTATGGGAAGATGCTCACATCGCATGCGCCAACTGACATACGCGCTTTCTATAGAAAACTTATCTAGCGAGCATTTTACATAGGGTGAATTTCAAAATCTTTATTACTATATTACTTACTGTTTGTTATACTGTTGTTTGTTTAAATCTTTGTTTCTTCATTGTGATGATGAAATTACATTATGTGTAGTCTAGTTTATCTATAAATTGACAATTGTTTCCAGAAAGCATTATTAAAACAACGTTCACGTCTCACACTGGATGGGTGCAGTCTGTGAGGTGGTCCAAAACTCGTGACACCCTGTTCCTTTCCGCTGGATACGATGGACAAGTCAAACTCTGGGAAACCAGGAGGCAAGTGTTTCTAGTGTTGAAAATATCGATCTAATCAGTTAGTACTACGCTACCAACGTAATTAGTTAACTCTAAATTAAAAATTTAAGAAACCCCCGTTGTATCGGCCGAGATCCCCTTACTTTTTCCTGGTCTTCATCAGATCCTTAAGGTTTCAGATGTGGGAAGGTCACCATTATACCATAAACATTTGAGCTCAAACTCGAACCACCTAACTGTAGAGGTTCCAGAGATCCCATAATACTCCAACATCCCAAGATACTCCCAGATCTTAGAACCACTGATCCAATTTTCATCTGACAAAATTCAAATTCTGCATATTAGACCTGCGGCGCCTGAAGGCGGGGTGACGCTCCGGGCTTATCCCTACGCGGAGCTCGGCCTTCGACCTCGTCATGGCTAACATAAAACACCTAGCTCCATTTCAATTTATTTTATGGCCGCCATCTTTAAACATTTTTTTTCTCTTGAAATAGAAATGTCTCAGGATTCCCTACGACTTTAGTTCGAGAAGACCCCATCTAACTATTATAGTTTCGGCGGGCTGATAATCTTCCAATTTTTCAAGTTTCATATTACGAAATTGAAGTCCACTTACTATTTTCTGGTTATCATCAGATTCTCAAGGTTTCATATGTCGGAAACGCATCATGAACCTGAATATTTGAGCTCAAATTCGAACCATCTAGCTATTACCGTTCCAGAGATCCCATCTGAGATATTCCAAGATCTTGGAAACCACTGATCCAATTTTTATCAGACCTAGCTAAGAACAATCGAAAAAATTCATTAAGTAAAACGAATTATCAAAAGTTGCGTAGTAAAATTAGGAAATGTTTTATGTACTCCTATTAGGCACTCTTTAGTAATTTTTACAGTAGTAAAAACTTTCACCTTCACATAAAAAGATGATTCCTTTATGTACCTATTTATTAAATTATTGTCATTTCCTTGTGCAGTCCAAGAACGCCGCTCTATGACCTGAGTGGACACGAAGACAAAGTGTTGTGCTGCGATTGGTCGAACACTGCGCTAATGGTCAGCGGCTCTTGCGACAACACCCTAAGGATATTTAAGGCGAAACACGCGGTTGGAAACGAGTAAAGGTGCACATTTTTAGATTTATTTAAAATTAGATTTCGTAAGAGAATACTGTTAAAGGTCGAAAGTGTTTTAAAAAATAAATAATGATACAATTTCTAGATTTCGAATATTTTTTCTCCGGATCATCAATCAATAGATGTAAGGGGGGTCACCAACATCTAGACCTCCAAATGTCAAACTCACCTGCACGTGGTGCATCCTGCCGATTAACGAACGAGTCCCTGGCGACCGACTAGTGGCGGTATAACCACTCAAATTCTGGCTGGGTCAAAATATCAGAAGCACGATGACGGGCAGCAGCGTCATCGGGGCAAGCGACCCGGCTACTGCGATCGCCAACCCGCAGGCCTAGCGTGGCGATTATGGCATTACCTCCCATGGATAGCGCACAAAGAAAACGGCCCCCAGTTCCCGGCCGCCCCACTATCTGCGCAAGGTGGCTGGCAGCGACTGGATGAGAAGAGCCGAAGATCGGGCTCAATAGCGCGCCGTGGGAGAGGCCTATGTCCAGCAGTGGACTAGAGTAGGCTGCTGATGATGATGATGATCAATCAATTTCGATAAGTATGGCGTTTGAGTATTGTTTATGATTTAGTTATCTTTTTACTAAAAAAAATAAAAATAACGTGAACGCTCCAAATCATGATTAAAATTCCATTCCAAGTAGAAAAGTAGGGCTAAGAGTTCTCCGCATCATTCTTAATTCTAAAGAATAAAATGATGTACTAGATTTGGTTTCGCTTGTTTTATTTCAATCATTTGCTCTTACAAAATATGTTCAATGCAAAGGAACATGAGTCACAATAAAACATGCTTCTTAGTACCATTTTGATTTATTAATATATTATTTTAGTTTCCATTCAGCATAACTATAAATAATGCGTTTCACATAAAATGCTCATAGCACAATATAGAAACTTGCAAACACTTTGTAACAAAATAGATACATAACTTTCCTCTGTCTTTTCTCTGCGAGAAATGCTTTTACACTATTAATATAGTTATGCCAAACCTCTCACATCATAACACAACGAAGCAACATGTCCCTTAAAAATATTCTTTCTTACCAACAATTTCATTTCTTTTTTTTTACATTTTATGAAGTTTTATTTTTGCATTTCGTATTTCTAGACTACCTAACTAAATTTTTATCTAAACTATTCTACTGTCTAGACTAGTCTGCTGGGTAGAACACCACACTATATTAATACACATTGGACAAATACATTCGTATCGACACTTTCCGACAGATTTTTTTCCTTTTATTTCTTTCTTTACACTTAGTCAACTACATAACAAAAGAGGTGAAAGCAAATTGTTCAACTGAAACTTATCTCAATAATGTGTTCACTAATTTTCTTAGATTTCCCTTACTCGCTAGGCGGCGGGCGCGCGCTCGCCGCGTGCCGGCTTCAGTCCATTCAAATTAAATTATTTAATAAACTAACAAAGGAAACTACCCTAGAGCCGCCACGGGCCCGCGCGCGCCCCTACCGCATTGGAAATATATTAATCTAGGGCTCTATTCTATCTATCTTAGCATCGAAACATTTTTTGCTATACTAACCTATCTATAGTTAAGCCTAGGACTAAAACTAGCCGTCATTTCGCCATCGTTCCTTTAGCTTCACTATTCACTGTTTCAAACGATCATTCACTTAATATTAAATCGACTTATTTTTAAAAAACATTTACTTATTAACACTTCATTCTATTCATAGACATGATTTTCTGTTGACTCAATGTTTTGGTTTCTGTAGAATTGGTTCCCCAATGCGCATCTTCGTGCTCTCTTGCTTTCCATAGTTTTCATTCCCACTACAATAACATGTCATCGTCCGTAATCTCAAAGTAAAGTATTTTTATCACACATGTCAAGAATGTTGAAGTGATTTTAACTAGGAACATCTACGATTTTATTTTCGACTTCAATTATTTTTTACATCATGTGTGAAAAATGCAACGATTAGACAGCCACATTATTTTGTTTTAGTTGTTAGTACAAAATATTATTTAAACATAGCCTTTACATTATTACTACGTTTATGAATACGGTAAGTTATCTTTTACCTGTAAAAATATTGTGTAAAGCACTTGCAACTGCTATATTGTATCCATATTTGATCTTTATTTTAAAGGAAGCTGAAGGCACTACCATCAAATTAATTTTATTGCTTAAAATGGAAGAAAAGCATTAGAAAAATAATTTCATGCTAAAATACATTTGCTTTAACGGTGAATCTACTTTGGGCCGTGCCACACTACATTACAAGTCACTTATATTGGTGTCAGTTTATTCTAATTTGTTTGCATTACAGTTTGAAGGGAACAACGTTTTGCATTGCGGAATGGAACTAAATGTACTCTTTTACAGTAAGGGAATAACATCTTCTACAGTTAGGGCTGGTTTTTTAAATTAGTCTTGTAACTAAATATGAGGTGCACAGAGGGAAAAAATATAATTTGTAAATAATTACATCAATTTTAAATGCAAAGTTCAGCGGAAATATCTATCGGAAGACTGCTTTTACAGGAAGCCACAGTGTACGTCAAACACTAAACGATCAAATTACTTAACTAAGAGTACCACGCGATACTCGGTACTACATTGCACTTCATGGTTATTAAATTTTCACAAGAATTAAAGGCGGTTTCTTAGTCAGTTCAATAGATTTGGCTTGATCAGATACTATACGAGTACAATACTGATCTACGGAGTATTATGGTTCAGTACGCTTTGTAACACTAATATAAATCTCACTTTCAGTTAGCCTTTGTGACGTGACTTAGTCAGGTTGGAACCGATTGTGTTAGTTTATTGCGATCGTACAGTCAGGCAGTCAGCTAATACAATACTAAGTTACTGAAGCTACGTGCTTAACTTCACTGTTACAATTAAGTACTCAAAGTCGTGCCTCTACGTGATAGTTTAGCAGTCAGGTAGTGTCAGTTACACGAGCTAACGTTATGTACATTCCGAAAGTAATTATTTACTGAACAACAGTACAATTTCAGCCTTTTCCTGAAACAAAACATAAATACAGATCTACTTATTCGTCCAAAAACTACGTTATTCATTCAAAACCTGTTGTCAGCTAGTCTCAGTTCCTGTATTGTTTGTTAAGTCGGTTCACAGGTTTTGAACAAAGAGGTCATCTCTTAATTGTGAGTTAAAATACAGTTAATATATCAAACATTTAACTAGTCTTCAGTCCCTGAGTTGTATAAATATTTTCCTACTTCTTACTCGACTTTAATGATTTGTATACTTTGGTTCTGAAACTCTTGACGTGCCAAAATAGAATTAAACAGTTGCGATATAGTAGGCTTTTACTCGTACCCATCAACAATGTATATACATGTATACATATCCATGTATAATTTATATATATTCAATATAAAAATATCAAATTTCATATAAAGTCATAAAGTGTACCCAAAACCTACCTGGTGGTACTGTAAGTGCTCATTTACACCAAAACGGTGTTCACACTTTTGGATTTCAAATCCTTTACAATTTATAATGTGGAAATCAATCGTGGAATTTTTGTTTGAAGTTTTTTAGTGGAATGTGCCGACCGCCTACAAAATAACAACTACAGTTGATTCAGTACATGATTCTCAAAAAAGGATCACTTCATTATTCACGTATTCGAACATGAGTTTTCAACGTACAAAAATTTGTATAGACTCGTAAAATGTATAAATAGACTTTACATACAACTGCTTATTGCTAAATGTTGCCGTATCGTCAGCACTGTTGTGCCTATAAGCGCAGACGTTGCCATGGAAGTCAACTACCACTCCGCATCGCAAGTCCAAGTCGTACACACGGGTTATTATTGCGTTCGCTACCAAGTGCTACCGTAGGGAGGCTACATGGGAATCGAAAATCAAGAAATATCTGGAAGTTTACAGTATACATAAATTCAGTCTGTATTTGGGTTTGGCAACGACGTTAACAGTTATTGAATACAATTTTGTTATGTATGTACAGTAGAATGTTAAATTATACAGAAAAATAATCAAATTAAAACTAATTGTGATGTGAAAAAGTGGGCATAATTTGTAAAGAAATAACGAATACATAAATACATTTTGCACGTGTGTGTTTGATGCTAGAAAATACATTTTGCACGTGTGTGTTTGATGCTAGAAAATTACATAGTATCACATGAAACTGCCAAGGTGTTTAGTCACGAGTACTTTAAATATTTCACACTGAAGTTTTAATGCATTGCTTTAAATATTTATGTTCTTTCGACCCTTGGAAGACTGCGCCAGTATGAATGTATTTATGTAGATAATACTGTATTGTATATAGGTATAGTACCATTTCCAAAATAAAATACTAAAGCACCATGCCAAACACATTTTGAACATATCATTATATACATACGTATATTTTTAACTCGTAACTTCACAAAGCGGTCAGAGCTACCTACTCCGAAGGCCGATTGTCGTATGCAAGATATTCACATTATATTATTCGCTTTATAAAGCTGCTTGTCACACTGTCTACCTACTTACAACATGTCTTAATAAGAGTCGTTCTATTGTATTTTATAAATACCTAGTACACGGAAGATTCTAAACCTTCGGCGTGTTTTATCGTACAAGAGCTAATCGGTGTGTCCACCCCTACTAACCGTTACACACAACACGTCATTTCTTTATTCTTTACAACTTTGTTAGTATAAATTTTGATTCCACATGATATGACCATTTCCACTTACCTATCCGACGCATTCAGATATTGCTTTCCTCCTATTCCCGATGTCAATAGGAAAATAGTTTGTAAATTTTCATTTTAAAGAAATCATACCTACATCTCCAACACTTAAAGTATCTATATCTACAAGATTCTGATCTGGATTGCATGTTTTTGTTCGATAGTGATGTTCAATATCCCGATCCGAAAATGTTCAGTTATCTTATAGTTTTAAATATGACACTGAAATAAAAATAATTCATCATTGATTCCCGTCCAGAGGACAAGTATAAATTTTCAAAGTTCATGAAATTATACTATTCTAAAATAAATACCTAACTATCTTAAATAAACATGTCAACATGTCGAAAACCAGTGCCTAAAATCTTAAATTTAATTTTTCATAAAACAATAATAAAATTATAATGTAAAAACACATTTAAAATTGCAGCTATAATCTATACAATCAAATCCTCCTCGAACCGTCAAAAGACCTCATCAAAACATCACAGCGAATCGAACGTCCAGCGTAAAGCCAAGAGGATCGGACACAGAGCCCGTTGAGAAAATAAATAGTCGAGGCGATAAAGTATAATCAGGCTTAATAACTAGAAGGCGCCGCGTCTCGTGCCTACGCGCGCGCCGCGGGCGCAGCTTTCGATGAAGTCTATAACGGCCGCAAATTAAAACTAAAACAAATTAACATTGTAAAAAGTCACAGTTGCTTTTAATTTTTGGCTCGTGGTACAGCACGGATTGTAGCGTGGCTTACTAGTACTCTACTTAGGCGGCGGGTAGGGTTGGTAGGCCTCGTCCGGCGACGCGGCCGTGGACGCGTGCTCGCTCTCCATCGGCATCTGGATGATGGGCGGCGTCGGGCCCGCGAAGTACTGGTACGGGTGCGACGCGAAGTACTGAAACGGAACCACACTCGCGTCACACATAATGCGACCTGACTCTAAACTCAGGTGGCAGAGAAAGCGGGAGCTAATAGACGGAGGAGGGCAATAAGCAACGGAATGTGGAAGGTTCATGAATGAGCGTTCAGCTTTGTCGGCAAATGTGTAACACTCACATATAACTCATTTTCCGGCCTTAAGCTGTCCCAGTTTACCTGGAAAACAGAGAATAAACATCAGTCGTTTTTGAATTGTGTCTTTGACTGATTGTTCCTAGACGCTGTAAGGAATTGGACAGGCTAAGTCTTTGTTTTCATACCATTCCCGTCTCATTTAAAGTTTCATGAATAAATTGACTCTAATTTTGTTAGATTTGAATAGGTGCTTGGACGTGAATGGTCGTCTAAATTCATGTTAAAACACTTTCGTCGATTTATCACATGCACAAAACAACAATAAAAAAACTTTTAGTACTTATAGGAAAACGTTTTTTTTTGTGGGCGGCATGGTGCGCTGGATGCGCGGGTATGAGCGCGGCGTATCGCGCGAGCCAGGCGGCCGTGTGCGCCGTATGATGGTGGTGTAACACCGTACAAGTCAGCGCATTGTATCAGAAACATACTGAAGTATTGACTTGGAACCGAGTCTATGAGTAAATGTGCGGAATGCGCGGAATGGTACGCTGGATGCGCGAGAGGTATGAGCGCGGCGTATGGCGCGAGCCAGGCGACCGGGTGCGCCGTATGGTGGTGGTGTAACGCCGTACAAGTCAGCGCATTGTATCAGAAACATACTGAAGTATTGACTTGGAACTGAGTCCATGAGTAAATGTGCGGAATGCGCGGAATGGTGCGCTGGATGCGCGAGAGGTATGAGCGCGGCGTATGGCGCGAGCCAGGCAACCGGGTGCGCCGTATGGTGGTGGTGTAACGCCGTACAAGTCAGCGCAATGTATCAGAAACATACTGAAGTATTGACTTGGAACTGAGTCCATGAGTAAATGTGCGGAATGCGCGGAATGGTGCGCTGGATGCGCGGGACGTAAGAGCGCGGCGTAAGGCGCGAGCCAGGCGGACGGGTGCGCCGCGTGGTAGTGGTGTAACACCGTACAGTTTGCATTGTATCAGAAACCATACTTACGTATTGACTTGGAACCGAGTCCATTGGTAGATGTGCGGGGTGTGCGGGATGCGCGGCATGGTGCGCTGGATGTGCTTGGGGTACGAGCGCGGCGTATGGCGCGAGCCAGGCGGCCGGGTGCGCCGCGTGGTGGTGGTGGTGTAACTGTGGGTGGTGGTGGAACGCCGTCACGCCATACACACCCGCACCGCCGCGGTACACTCCTGCGCATTCGCCACCGGCGCCCGCGCCGGCCACGCTACCCCCGTAAACACCGCTCACGCTCATCGCCTGAAAACAAAATTGTAATATGCAATTATGTGGTCAGATTCAATTCCGTATCAGAGTTACTTATAGACGAGCTTATCACCAATATTCAGTCAGATCAGAACACAGTTACGTTAACAACCTACCGATTGGTTTCAAATAAATTATCCCTTATTACGGCTAAAAGCTTCGTCTAGCCTATTTTTTGCTTATAGATATTTTTCTTTCCATCTAAGTGTTTCTATCTATCTATCTAATAATCATCTCTTGAAGTTACGTCTTGAAAATCTAGATTATCTTTGTATTCGGTGCTTTTCAATCCATCCCGACTCTGTTTCTATATTCTAATTCTCTTCATGGCCTGCTTTTGTATAAATACTTATTTAATCCTAGACATCAATGACTGGTATATTCACCCTTAATTCCCCTGTAATTTGATAGGAAGACGTTCCGTACCTGTATGGACTCGTTATTGTCCCGCCACGCTCTGCCGTTGTTGTCGTTCTGTTTGTTATACAAAGCTTTCTTCTTGTTCCCTCCGTCAGCGAATTTTACTAGCAGAGGCTCCTTGGCACCGGGTATGGGATTCCCATTGAAAACCTGAAAAAAGGGTAATTTTATTTTTTTATACTGGCTTATATAGGGCACAAGTCTCCTTTCTCTTCTCATCCTGCGCCAGTTGTATCCAGGTCTTTTACGTTTAGTTGACTCGCCACCATTCTTACATCGATATTTTTGGGGTTTCAACACCCGGTGTCATCTTAACCTCATTTAAATTTCAATACCAACTTATGGTCTCTTGTTGTTACGGATTTTAAAAGATCACGGTAAATTTGTGGCAGCGGTGAGTATTTACAGATCGCTTTGTTTCGCTGTTTTGTATACTTTCTCTAGGTATGTAAAACATCAAGCTATACTCTAAACACATTTTTAGCTGCAGACCTGACTCTAAATAACAGTAAAAAGAAGAGAGCACATATCACGTGATATCTATCTAGATATATTGATAATAAAACTAATAAATAACTGTCATATTCCACATACTTGGATGATCTGCTCGCATTTCTCCCTAGATTCCATCCGCGCGAAACCGACCCCTTTGCTGTGTCCATGTGTATCTCGCAGGATCCTCGTGGACACCACCTGGCCAAACTTGGCCAGCAGCTGGTCCACATCATTCTCCTTGAAGTTAGGCGGCAGGTTTGCCATGTATAGGTTAGTAGGGTCCTGCTCTTGTTGCTGTAAAAGCCCCGAGATAACAGTTGAAGAACACGCTCTGTAAGCTTACTGAAATATTAGTTTCAAGACTTCGGGGTTTGAATTTAACTATAACCACGGCTTCAATTATTTACAGTACTTTCCAAAGAATGTAATGAATGATGCGTCAGAACAGTTAATCGCAAATATTTGTTTAATCACACTTGTTATTGATAGAGGTATAGTAAATAATCATTTCATTCCATGAAATTAGTAGTGGATCGCTCACTGTATTAACATTTTGCTATACGAGTACATTCTATTGCCAAATAAAAAGTTATGCCTTTACTGATATCCAAGCTTTTATTGTATATTGCTGATTGATATCGGACATGGAACTGAAGGTTATACCAGAGTACATTAGCTTGAAGCCCGCATAGATTATCTAGACATTGAAGCCAGCTCTGACGTAAATCAGCAGATTGATCTAACATACTATGATATTATAAAAGTAGGTGTTACCAACGAGATGGGCATATACATCAGCATAGAGGTTATGAAGCTAATTAAAAGTCGCATACACACTAATTTAGGTATAATATTGAAAGCATAGGAATACCCAGAGCCCAGTAGCGAAAAATACATTGTTATAACGCTGAAGCATACGACAATAGTATAGAATCAATAGGATAAAACAATGTTTGAAGTATAGAGTCAAGTAAAGCGTTATATTTGCGTACCATTTATGAGAGTAAATACTTACAACACATTAGTGTTACATATTGTTTTGATTGATTATACGCTGACAAACCAAATGACCGTTCATGAAGGTTCCCACAATTAATGATAAATAAATGATTTGGTAATTGGCCGGTATTGATCAACGATACATTCACAATATTAAACGCCCACAATACGTCGACGATCTAAGGACAGGGCCTACATCATCTAGACAGGTTTCAAACATCTATTGAATCAAACAAACATAGGCATTAGGTCGCTGTAGAAGACAGATTAACACTATCTTCGTCTCACGTAGTTCGGGGTAGGATTCTGATGCTACGAAACGAATATGCACAAATTCTCAAATCTAACAAACATTTTACAATAGAAAACACGAATTTTACTGTTAATATGCTCGGTTACTTATTACAGCGCTTCTTCAATAGATAATAATAGATAGGGTAAATACTAAAGCTATAAGTAAGGGAAGAGGGAATATAAGGTAAGGGCAATGAGAAAGGCAAAAAGCATTGTCTAGTTTTGCTGAGTACGCGTATTTCCCGCAAAAACATTCAGTACGAGGGATATTTTTTGCTGAGTAAATGTCTCATTTTGTTTTTCTTACATTTCAACATTATTTCTTATATTCTCCATATTGAGCATTATTTGTAGTACTGGATAAATCAATGCCGTTCAATGACTCTTCGAAAAGTAACTGCGATTATGCCAACTTTTAGCGGTAAAGAGAATAAAGATTTGCGAGTCAATCTTTACTAAACTTTGCTGTTGCCATCCTCTTTCGGTTTAGAGGTTTTTTGGATTCAATCGAATAGGAGTATCGGGTATCTAGGACAAGGAAAATATATTATGTTATCCACAGGACGTTTATGACAATGGAGCAGACACAGTTGGATGAGAGCGGGTCAGGAGCAGGCGGTTAGTCATAAATAGTATTACTTGCATGCACAACGTACACGGTTCAGTCTACGCAGGAACCAGATACCCACTTTAGCCATCTGGGCCTGAACACCTTTGGCTTGTAATCCTTTTACAGCTGCCTCCGCCGACGCGATCGTTTCAAAATCTACAAAACCGTAACCTGTACAAACAAAAGTGAAAACATTTTTGTATTAATTGGCTTATGCTACAGAATTTGAAAGTTCCGGTTATAAGTTGGATGATTCATGCTAAATAGGATGTCTAAGATCTCAACTGGGTAACGATTACTACACCGGTATATAGGTATGTAACTAATGAGCACGAATATAGTAATATTATATTATCTACTCGTAAGTAGCGTGACCAAAATGTGAAGAATAACCCTGTGATAGACAAAAATATTGTGCATATTCCATTACATTAATATAATTTATAGTATATTCATCTGTGCTTTGGTGCAATACTGTGAAGATGATAATCTACTTGTAAATAACACTTACGTACTTTATGTGAAATAAACATATTATGGGAATGTTATAATAATAAAATATGAATCAAATTGAATGTATCTAGTGTTCGTGCATATATTGGAAAAAGTCTCACCATAGATGGATTAGTTTAATGAAGGTATATGGTATTCTAGAAAATATTAATACTGTATTAAATAATTCAGTTACGAATAACTGTCGATGCACAATCTATTTTAGTACGTACTTATATAAAAATCGAAATAGAATTGATATACATACGTGATATATCTATGCACAGATTAGAACTAAAGGTACTTTATAAGGTTGCTATGGAAGTGTAAAGAGGACGTACGGGTATGAATGTTGTTTACCTTTACATTTATTCGTATTTTTATCCAGTATTGCTTTAGTAGAGATAATATTGCCATACCTGAAAAAGTAAAAACTTTAATTAAGCAAAACACTGCAAAACGGAATTTAATAAGTACAGTCGACCACTAATTAAACTATATCATCTGTCAAACTAGCCGGTCCATTGTAACGTATATTTCAGATTAATGAATTTTGACGTTTCGGGTAGGTTGAACTGTGGCCGACAATACCGATATGAAAGGTAAACTAATATAGGGTGTAGAGATTACGTACATCTGGCACATTTGGACTAGGTCCTTATCGGTGGTGTTCTGGCTGAGGCCACGTATGTATAGGTTGGTGCGGCTGAGCTGCTCCCCGGCCGCGCCGGTGGTGGACGCGGAGGAGGCGGGTGGCGGGGGGGCGGTGCTGAGGCTGGTGGAGCGCGTGCCGCCGGCTGAGCCCGTGTTGGAAGACGACGACGACGCCGTGTTGGCGGGCGACGCCGCCGTCGGCACGCGCGCGCCCGTCCCGCCGCACCCGCCGCCCATAGTCGCGCCAGTCGTGTACTGTAAATACAAGCCCTACATTACGCTATACGTCACGCTTGCTAACAAAATGGCCTCTAATCTAGGATACAGTGGACAAGGCACCTTTTGCTACTTGCGTACTTAGTCGCACCGGTCGTGTACTGTAAATACAAGCCCTATAGTCTGTCAAAAAAGAGTTGAAATTAAATAATGGCAACCTTCTGTAGACCAATGTCAAATCCTAATGTCATGTCCATACAGATTCAGTAAAATGTTGTCATTATTTAATTTCAACTCTTTTTTCTCAGACTATACATTACGCTTGCTAATAAAATGGCCTCTAAACTAGGATGAAAGTAGGGTACCTTTCGTACTTTGTCGCTTTAACTTATTTGACACATTTTTATTTATGACTAATCCCGCGTTTGACCTTGACCTTATCTGGTGGTAAGTGACGATGAGGTCGAAGATGGAGCATAAAGGCTTAGTAAGTACTGGCTCTTCTATAACACTGCCGAACGAAACACATCAACGTCGAAGCAAAGATATTTGACGATAATATACCTATAATCCGGAGAATAGAAATATTTTTTCCGGAAAATCAGAATGTCGAACAAAAGCTGTTCAATTATGGATTCTCCCTTTCGGCTTCGTAGAGGGCTTTTGTTACATCCTGTAATCATGTAGGTGTTC
Organism: Hofmannophila pseudospretella; assembly: GCA_947369225.1. NCBI lineage: Eukaryota > Metazoa > Arthropoda > Insecta > Lepidoptera > Oecophoridae > Hofmannophila > Hofmannophila pseudospretella. The sequence goes on from OX376324.1 coordinate 7,147,887, forward strand.
TCAAAGTGTGCGCCACGGCGCGGCGCCCCGGGGCGCCGCGAGGCACTCCTGTTTTCTCTTCTCGGGAATTTAAAATTACTTATATGGAAAGATATTAAAAAAGCAAGTCAAACGTTCATGTGAGAGTGATCAAGCGTCTTTTTCTGTTAGGTATTGTATTTTCACATTTTTCTGTCATTTTTAATATATTCTGAGGTGTCCATTTCAATAATATGTGAACCTCACAATGTGAAGTTTAACTAAAAAAGTTGTTCTCATATAATTGTATACACATATTTTAGGCTAGGGCGCCCGCCGGTACAAAATAACACAAACGTCAAAATATTGCAAATTACTAAACCTGTAAGTGCTCCGCGGACTGAAAAAGTTTGGGAACCCCTTATAATGTAATGTACAAACAAGCAAATATGCTTAAAAGTTAGCGCCAGCTTTATTTAGAGACACAACAAACGCTTTTTTGAATGAAAGAGAAATTAGGTCGAAACACAACATTATCAGTCAGAAATTCCAGGTCGAGAAACCGTACCATAATCAAACATAACAGTATCTGTACACACTCCAAATAGAATTACCTACTCGTGACGAAATTGTCAGTAATTACACTCCCACAATTATTCCTCCATGAGATCATAAACAGGCGTTTCCGCGTATGCCGGGGCTCAGCACGACTATTCCTACCGAACTAAGTGTTAATATGTGCGCCCTCCACGACGAAACCAGCGGCATGATGCGACGTAGGCGACGACTTCATTGAAAATAACTGGTTCGGTGAGACGTGTTAAGACGTAGCCCATTAGTTATTTAGCCAGAGCGGGTAATGAATAGGGCGGGGTAATGAGCGCATGCCAATTCAGAGCACGCACTCTTAATAGACTTGCACGGCGTACGAGGCGACTCGGGAGAAGCCAACGGTAAGGATCGCTCGGTATCATCGCACTGTTTATGGATTTTGTACGGTTACCTTGAATTATATTAGTTCGCGATTTGCAGTTAGATTAAATACCGAAGTGTTGACAGTAATTGAAAAAACCGGTTAACTGCGAGTCGGGTCTCGCCATATCTATAGGGATCCGTACTATTTATAAGGACTTTATAAGTATTGAGTGAAAAAACTCACAACTTACAAATTATTACAGATGATTATTACGTGAGTTCAAAGTATGAAAGAGGAAAGACACAAACAGCTGCGGATGCATTCTTACAGAGACAGACGTTCCAGGTGTATAAACTTGGGACAGTGAGTAATTGATTTGTTCCTGATTGGTTCTAACACAACCAGGACAACATACCAGTTTTTACTTTTGTTGGTCTGCAAGACCTCAGGGCTGGCACCTATTTCGCGAGACTAAGTCTGCCTCGCGATTCAGCGAGATAAAACGGCCAACGTCCTGGAGACCATGCCGCATGCTGGGGATATGGACGCTGTGTTCGGCTGGTAAGCATTTTATTTTTTGGTAATAAGTTTCTGTACATTGTATATAACTTTGAATTGTACGTAAATTATATTTCTCATAAAATACAATAATAGTCTGTATCTTGTCTCGTTTACGAGCTAGAAGCGCATGAAAAAGGACGGACGGACGCACAGCGGATCAGCAATAGGGTCCCGTTTTCGTGGTACGGATCCCTAAAACATTTCGTATAAGTGGCTAATGCGGAATATGTAGGTAGAAGGTTATTATATCCTTCTAAAATGTACTATAGAATCTTTTGGTATTGTGCTCCTACCTATACAAATGTAGAAGTTCAACCTTATGATGACGTATACAGTAGGTGTCTGAAATGAAATTTATTCGCACCATTAGCGTATAATCTACGCATGTACTACATGGTGTAGTTATTTACATTTAGTTACCATATTAAACCCATAAACAGTGTGTCGTTGACACAACTTGTCGAGCTGTGCGTTAGAATGTATATAACTATTTGTTATGCGCGTGTAAGTTCAGTTGTAAACAGTTTGCACTACTTACTGTAGAGGAAAATCTGTTTACTTCATGTAAAGTGTATGTATAGACTATTTACACAGGCTTTAGATTTTCTTATTGATCTAGGTATTTAAAATTCAGATACTCAGTTAGGCATATCAGAGGACTGAAAAACCGTTTTTCATGCAAAGTAACAAAATTAATGGTTTTTGAACTCTCAAAAATAGAATACTATTTTTAACTAAGTGCTCGGTCGTGTGAGCGTAAACGAGGCCTCAAAGGGCGAACCGCGTTTTGGCAAATGAAATTCGATTCGTAATCCAATTGGCATCGGAGTGGATGCCGGCAATTGGACCAATTTGTGTAAACCGCGTCGCCCCGTGAAGACCGCCCGGAGTTCTTACTTCTTACGTACGACCGTACGAAGGGCTCTCAGCTTAGTGTGAGCATGGCCAGAAAGTGATTCTGCAAGTTAAGCGACGTTGGGTGCAGTCAGAACCACGATGGGTGAACTCTGGGGCACATTTTAATCCGAGTCCCTCCGTGCATCGGAGAGCACGTTCAACTGTCTTTAAGCCAAGTCAGAGGCCTACGGAAGGCCTGTACAACTCTGACAGAAGGTTAAAAAAAATACGACAAGAAAGAAGGAAGTCATACGATCACAGAAATCGGAATAGTAGCGCCCTCTTCTCTTCAAAATTTTGCATACGATCATTTTACGGCGGTTGACGATATCGAAATAAACTCCTATGAACTAAAATCGGCTTGCACTTAGGTACCTAAATAGTCTATATGAATTCTTGACTGCCTTGATCCTGTTTCGGCACTAAATCTTATCAACTTTGTTACTAGTTACACTCCTCTGTAGTTTACGCATAAAAAGTAAGTAAGTAACTACAGTACGTCTATTGCGTATATAATTTAAATTTTTAAACATAATTGTTGAATAAAAAATTGTTGAAACACATACTTCATTCCCAGTTGTATCATAGAAGTTTACATACCTACCTTCTAAATGAGATGTTTTAATTACCTACCTACTAAAACCAATACACAAAATATACAAACAGGCAACATTTAATGTTATTTTAGTATTACTTTATTTTATTAAATCATTTCATTTCAACAGTCAATAAAGTCTAGAAATATTTATTGTTTTTGGAAATTCTTATCTCATCCCCCGTGTGGACAACAATCCGAAATAAATTCGCTTTAAATAGCACAATCTCTTTCGTAGAACTCTACTGTTTTAGAGTGAAGCTGGCCAGTTTGTGTTCAAAAAATTTGTTGTAAATGCCATTTGTTATGAAGAGAATGATTTTCTTCTTTCTTTTTACATCAAATGGCAATCAAAGCGATTATTATTGAGCATGCAATCAGTAACATTGATAAGGTTCGACTAAAAAGATTTTATTCGCAGGTTCTTCCTGCATATTATCCTACAGTGCAGATAATATATAGGTATAACTTACTCGATCTTCCGTAATCTTTTCTTTGAAGTTTTTGGCTTTTAATTGGAAATAAATACTTGTGACTTGTTTTTATACAATTCTTGTTTCAGTGCAGTTTTAACTCGTAAAACAGTGTACAAAACACGAAGACAGGAAAAGAGAGGCGTTGAAGCAGTTATGTTACGTTAAATTATCATAATGAAACCTAATTGACACAGTTCAGGAGTGAAGCGATCGCTATTAACAAGGCAACTTTTAAGTGGCTGTTAAAAGGCAAAATGCGGTTACTGCTATTAAAACTGTGTAGTCGCAACGAGTCCACATTATGTCGGCCACCTGTGCAATTTACTCAATTTAACTTTATTATCTGCTCGGAATTTTGGATGGGTAATTAAGAGATGTCTATTGCCCCTCCGGGGAACGGACACAGCCTCTAAAGTTTCGTTACGTTCGGTCTAGGCGGTGGACATTTCAGTGCAGAGTGTAACAGAGATTTATTTGTTAGACAGTTGCTTTAAAGTTCTCGGCATTCTACCGCGTGAAACGGAGTGAACGTCATGAATTTCTGGGTGTAATGTTGAAGAGAGGTTATATTTTAGTTCTTGTCCTGCAACTCGTGGATTTCACAAGATTAATTTGTCTTGCCATTAAAGTTTATATTCCTCTTTGTCAATTTATGTTATATTTATATTTTCAACACGCACACACTGTTGCTTTCTTCGTCCGTGCAGTCACTGAGGGGCCAGCTGAAAATCAGCGCTGTGGCTTGCCTCAGCATTATGCTGAGCTGGTGTACTCTTTTTGGCACTGCACCACAACAGATGTTCTGTGCTGCATGTATTAAACTTTGTATACTTCTGTATTGTGTTCTATATTCTGGTGTTTACAGCGCTAAATAAACGTTTTCAATTTCAATTTAATAAAATTATGTAATGTTTTGATTAATTGTAACAACGTATTAGGCATATGCCCTTAATAAAGGAAGGGAAATATTTTGTACCAGTATAATCGTTAAATAGTATAAACTATATACGAGTATTTGTGTTCAATACCCAATACAGAGTTAATAAAGTCCACCTACAATTCAATAAATTTAAAATTAGAAGAACCTGCCTACGCAGTATTTACTTGGTATTCGAGTTTCCAATCAGTCTAGTTTGGCATCGACAGATATCAAGGGGGATTGAAGGCGTCTGAGGAATGAGTAGGGGGGGGGGGGGGGGGAGGCACGGGTGACATCTTGACGAGCACCTAATCATCACGTCGCGAACACGTCCAAACTTTTGACAGGGCATTTGCACAAACTTTTAGAACAGCTTCGAGAAAAAATGAGTTTTAATACTTATTTTTATCAGGGCGCAACTTAAGTCCTGGTAAAATATTTATTTGAACGCAAGAGGATTTCGTTCCTTTCAATTTAATATGATTTATTTGAAAATAATCTTCCTAACGTTTCTCAAGAAAACTACATCTATTTTATCTTGTTATTAATTGTATCTTTGCACCCACATTGTACTATCTAATACCTATATTGCTTTTCTTTGAAAAATAGTATTTTAATATTTTACGCGTTTGTATACTTTTCGTACTTAATATTCTGGCCTCATTTTATACAAAGTACGTAGTTTGGTGAAGTTATAAATTCCAAATGTAGTTTGGAATAAAGTTGTTCATTTTAAGCAAATAGCGTGAACGACGTCTGCCTAGTAGAGATAACTCTGCTTAAAATTATTTAAATAGAGTTTCACTGTGGTCTTACTTTGTTAATGTTACCTGTTACTAAACGAAGGGTTTTTATTCATTATGTGAAGTACCTATGACTGTGCAAGTCAACCTGGGGTGGGACCAACCTTTTACCTTATTTCTTCCGCAAAACGTCAATGCTTGCATTGGTGTTTCGGTTTCAAGGGTAAGAGAACAAACGTAATAGGACATAAAACGCAAAGCGTTGCGTAGATGGAGCCACGAGCACACTCCGTAAACAGAAAAGCAAAACGAAACGTCATTTTTGAAGATATCACAAATTTCTCGTTATTTGGGTTAATTTAATTTCTCAATGTTATAGTAAAATCGTGATGATGTCATGGCATCATATGGCCATTTCAAAATAGCAGATCCAAAAAATCTGTTAAGACATCGTGGCGCGAGTTTGAAGGGTAAAAATAAGATTTGTTGGAAAGGAACGTATCTACATGTTGATTGGCTACGTACCATGTGGCGCCTCTAGCGGTAAAACATTGCAGGATTATCGTCTATTCCTGCGCATGAGACAGTCCACCCAAGTCTTCAAACCCCTCTAGTAACATTATAGTGAAATGAGATGTCTATGGGCGACGGTGACCACTCAATGTTATGTGACTCGTTTGCTCGTCTGCTCTCCCTATACAATAAAAAAAGTTTCATTATCATTCTGCGACCGTTTTCGCCGGTCGCTTGTTTGTCAAAACGTGGAGTTGAGACCTTGAGATCTTGTCGGTTCATCGACACATACGTCTAAGTTTTGTCAAAAGTGTTGATGTTGACTAGAAGACGAACCTGCCTACTACGAGTATGTCTTCTGCCTTTTTACACATATTATACCTAAAGTACCTAACCTACAGGGGCTTTGACCGTAGGTTAAAACCCTAGTTGGCCCCCGTTGATGTTTGTTCCAAAAGCGTGAATGCTATTTTTAATGCCATTTATTGATATTTTTCCCAATTTGTTGTAGGAAGCACATGTTTTGATCACTTGTACTAGATAGACGTAGTTTATTTTCGTCGAATCGAGCTATATTGTTCTTTCATAATTATCAACTTATCTTTTACTACTGTTTTTACAACAAAGAGCGTCGGTGGCACAGTGGCTAGGACACCGAACTCCCAAAGGAGATCCGGGTTCGAAACCGTGCTGTGCCATGTACCAATGAATTTTTCGTATTTTTCGTGACGAAACCTGCACACTGTGATAATCAGTGTGTAAAATGGGGTAGGCACAAAAGATCCTCAAGAGTCGAAGTGCCGCTGGGTTATTCCCGGCCCCCATCATAAGATAAGATAAGAACTACTGTTTTAGACTTACTTACTACTTATAATAATATATATTATAATATCACCCACATAGGTCCATAGTGTCGGGGTAGAGACTATACTTAGGTATAGCGTTTTAGATAAATATACGCCTGGTATCAGTTTCTATTTCATTACTCTGATTGATCATCTATATTACAGATGTACATTTCCATAACTTTTCCCTGTCAGAGAAGTCCTTCTCAAGTCTTATTAGATTGGAAAGTCCAAAGAGCAAGTGCGTCAGAGCCTAGTGAATAGATTTACAATAGGTCTTATAGTGTGAATAGAACTTTAGAGAGATTCCCACACAATGCGTTGAACGAGTACCCAACTAACTATACCTACATCTAGGTACCTAAGGCAGACCGCCCGCCCAGACAAGAGCTCTCAGACTGTTCAAGAGTTTTTATAATATCGTTTATGGACGGGAAAGCCAGCAAGTGAAAATTACAATTTTGAACTTTGTAATAGGTGTTGTATTGTAAGAGGTTCCTTAGAATGTTGTCTGCAATAGTGCCAAGATTAGATGGATTAGACTTGAACTTCTGTTTATTGTCGGTTGTGAGTAATCGCTGTATGGCGAGTTGAAACTCATAGCATGCTACGACGGGGCCATTTCAACTCCCAGCCATATAGTTTAAATGAATTGAATTCTTAAAGTAGTTTTCGAGTATTACTCCATTATTACATAGATATTGAACGAAAACCAACTATTATAATTGATTTTTTTTAAATTTAACAGAGCTGTTTTTCGTAAATGTTAAAAGGTAAACTTGTTAAGAAAGGATATATTTTCATAACTAATTTTATTATTTGCACAGACGTCTTAGTTTATGCGTAAAACCTAATACAACATTACCTTTTTACCGTTGATGGTCAAGACATAACCCTTAAGTAATAAGTATACCTATTTCCAGTAATCGTGCTGTCACCCACAAAAATTGATGCACTTTCAGACTATTACAGACAGCCTAATACAATAACGCCAACGCAACGCACACACGGGCGCCGTGTGACGGTCGTCGATGACGTCACTCTCGTAGGAGGGTGAGAGCTATCTTACAGCATGGTGTCGGTGTCGGGGGAGGGAAGGTGGCACTCAACAGTTGGTCCCGGCTCGATAGCGGAGCGCGTGCGTGCGGCGACCGACGTCACATGGTCGGGGAACACGCAAACCTATCTGTGGGGTTACATTGAGTTAAGTGCATTATGGTCTCTTTGGAGTTTTATTGTTACATCGGCATTGTTGTTTTGTTTTTTGACAGGGAACCCTGTTTTCCTAGCGCTAGAGGCGCGAGAGACACCAAAATGTAACACTTTTCGCGCGTCTCTAGCTCAGGAACTATTAAGCCGAGCTCAGTACCGTAAGTGTCTATCGCGAGAGCATGGTTCCTCGCTCATTCTGACACTAAAATCTTTGCAATCGGCTAACTGTAATCGTTATTAAACTATTTCCTTAAAATACATAGAGGGTTCCCTGCCCAAAAATGTAGGCACGATCAGAATCGTGCTTCGGTTTTTTTTGTTCCAATTGTTAACTTCCGACCGACCGATGAAGTCGAGTTTGTGTTGAATTTTAACGCGTTTGTCTGTGGCATCATAACTCAGCAACCGATGATTCAATTTGACCGGGTTTTAAGAATTTTGTCGAGTGTTCTTAGCCATGTCTGATAAAAATTGGACCAGTGGTTTCCAAGATCTTTGATTTCAGTCTATTTTTATTTTAACATTGCTGTAATATTTTTTTAAATGTACACGCCGAAGATCTGTTGACCACCAGCCCCATGGTCGGGACGACATTGCAAAAACGACGGGAAAACTTAGGACGAAAGTATAATAGCCACAGAGCCGTTTAATATAGCGCATACCTTCTCAGCTTCCACTCTACTAGCGCATAGCTTAAATTATCTTTTTCTGTTTCTATGGTATATACCCATAGCAGAGGGCGGAAATCGGTTTAAAATGATAACCTACTTATGTGTAGGTACTACCTATAGGTTTTGTTTATATTTCTGCATTATTTATATTCTGTGTTAAAGGATTTGTTTGGAAAAGGACTCAAGATGCTCTTACGTCTTTTGATAGCTGCAAACCAACCGAATTCAAGGAACAGAGTCATATAGTCATTACCTAGGGTCATGGAGTTTACATTCTGGGAGTTAGATATGATGGATACGATAGATGAAGCAGGAATTAAAATTGAAAATCTATATATACTCGTATAAAAATGAATATTTCTTTATTTGTACTCTATGCGTTCCTATACCATTCATCCGATTGCGATGAAACTTTGATAAGTTGTTGTGCGCGGTTTTTTTTTACTCAGAAACCTTCCCGGGCGGAAGGTTTCTGGGTAAAAAAAATCTGGCGAGCGAAGCCACCGGGCAACAGCTAGTAAATAATAATAAATAAATTATGTATAAGTAAGTACATAGGAGTACCCCTAGGTAACATAAGGCTATATGGCGAATCTCACGAAATGAGATATAAATCCCGTTCAATTTAAATTCAGCACTCGCGTTTGTTTTATCATCGTTTCAATCTGTGAACCAGACTTTATTCCAATTTATTACCTATATTTAGACAGTAAGTACCTACACACCTATCTAATTTAAATTAAACTGTAGATCTGTAAGTAGGTAGGTACTTGTTCGAGAGTTACTAAGGATATTCAGTTCGGGTATATTTTGAAGACAGATGTTTAGAAATTGTTGTAATAATTATGTACTCTTACAAACTTGCAATATCGACAAGGTCAATAATGTCAGGATTAATAACAAAATTATTGTATATCATAACCTATTATATCTATGTAAATCATGATATTGCACGAATAAATGAATTAACCTGTGTTGTACAATACTCAATACTCATTTATTTCGTAATTTTCATTACATATCACATCTTGTTCAATATTACATAAATTGATTCATTAATTAATCTGAAATTACACAGTTAAGGGTCAGAGTCACAAGTAGAGTTTTGAGATAAGTTATTCGAAAAATTTGCACGAATCTGCGGATCGATCTGAATGTGGACTATGGGGGCTTGAAAAATGTTTTTATTTTCAAAAGCTGCCAAAAGTTCTTCGGTTCTACTCGGTACCTACTTATTTTTTTATAGGTAACTATTAGGTTCATCATAATAAACCGAACTTTACTTATGTTATGTATTAAAAGTATATAAACCAATAAATATTTCATATTTCGCTCTTCTGCACTATACTTCCGGTAACCTATTAAGAATTCTTCTATCGCCTAGGTTGCCTGGAAGAGATCGCTCTGAGCGATAAGGCCTTTGTACACTTATTCTATGTTTCCTCTCCTATGTAAATTTCTTGTGTGCAATAAAGAATTAATATATCTATCTATCTTGCCACATATGCATGTGAAATTGTGAACTTACTCTAGAAATTGTAAAAAAGTAACTCTTTTAAGTAATTAAATGTAATCGTGTAATTTTGTCGTGTTATGTATATAACCAGTCATCCGAACCAAAGGAAAACCTTATTCGGCTATCTATTTTATTTCGAAGATAGACATAGAATTCTGTTGAAAGATATCAAGACAAGTGGGAGACTTAATTTGATTGATACAAGATAATTGGGCCGAGAATTCGGGCCCGCTCTAATGGACGGCCAAAATTAATTACCTATCGTATTCAGGCTTCTTTCTTCCGCTGATTGCTAATTGTTACTGTGCTATTACAGACGTGATTGTCACTTGTTACAAGCTCAAAAGACCTGTTAGATACGTTTTGTGTTAAGTAATACCCAGCTTTTTAGTCGACAAAGCATTCATTTCTGGATTAAAATAGCAAAATGTTAAGTCCATATGAAATGGGGGATCGGTCGATATCGATAGCTACTGAATAAATCTACCTAAAGAACCTGACTGACCTGAGAAACGAAATAATTGAAACGGTCGAAAAAACCTTTACCTAGTACTAGTACCTTTACTCGTAGATTAGTAAGATAAGAACTATGTTGGTATACTGAAAATAGTAGTAGGTACAGCGTTGATCTCGCCAGGACTAATTGGATAAGGCACATTTAATTAAGAGCATAGTTATCTTATAAGGCAAAGACTTTGCTCACAGAAGTTTACCGTCTTAGTGGAGTTTTTAAATCTAGCTAATCCTTAGTGGTGACGCTAAAATATGAATATACTGAAGACTGAAGCTACTTTTTGTCGCAAAGTAGGTATAATAAAACCAGGAATAAAACTCAAACCTAAAGGGACTTGCCCGTAATAAGTTACGCGAGCTTATCGCTGCAGACAACACGGGTAATTTTAGTATTCTGCGAGTCCAAAAACAAATTTCGGGGGAAAATATTGCCGCCCTCTGTTTTCACTTTCTCATAAATAGGCTGGGTCAAGCGGGGCCGGAAAAAAATCGTTCACCAGTGCTCGGGCGAATTTAAATATCGGTTGCCAACCGAGTCCGCGTCACTCCAACATTAACATAATTCAACAAAAAAACACCGCCCTTACTTACTGCAGGGAAAAATCCCTTTTTCTGCGCGATCGGACCCGATCTGTAGTTCACTATATTGGACATGTTTCGCCAACGAAGTTTAACATTTGCATGGAGTTTTTAACCTTTCTCCTGTATAATGTAGAGACGTTGTGTTTGGAAACCGTTTTGGGTTTCACCTCTGGGTACTTTTGCTAGATTCGGATCGTATAACTAGATAAGTAATCGATTGCAGCCATGTGTTAGAATCGTAAAATGCTAAAACGAGTTAATTCACATTACCCTATCTCCCCTACTATTATAGTAGTTTATGCAATGGCCACGTAATGATAGCGATTTTAACATGAGAACTGTTTATGAAACGAAGCGAAGCTGAGTTTCATAATAGATCGTTCGAGTGTTAAAATCGCCATTACGTGTGTTGCATATAATACTTTTACTACGACTATGAAACATATAAACAGAAAATACAAACCATTACGGAGACTTCAACAGACGCCATGACAGCTTAACATGTTATTGGTAACTATGGAAACCGTAGATATGTTTGACGTATTGTCGACTTCGCGAAGGCGCGGGTGTCGAGATTTTTTAATGGCTATAGTACCAAGTATTTGGCCAGTTTAATGTAGTGCATTTAATACGAAATAGTTCTTGTCTGCAGTGCCATACAACAAAGAAAAATTTACATATTACAATCGAAAACTTTTATTTAATATTTCATTAAAACACTATTTTCACACGACCATGACGAATGAACCTCTATATTGTGAATTAATGAACAAATTAATAATTAGAAAAATATAATTAAGTGTACGAAAAATGCATATAAATAAATTGTTATAGATTGTGTCATCACGTACAATAAACACCGCGTGAAATATCCTCACAAAACATTAGGCGAGGCGTGTTTCCTCGCTGCCGTGAGGGGTATGGGTCCTTCACCTTCCGCCGGAGCCGAAATAAATCTAATTCCTCGGATGACAGATATCAGCAAGCCTTGTTTATTTATACTTTCACCCCGAGTTAGGAGGGTCCCACTCGCACATGTGGGACGTGCCTGCCTCATTGTACTAAAATAAACTATTATGCTCACTAAGTCAATACGCACAGATGATACATAGGCCACAACTAATCCGAGGAGGAAGGAAACTTTAAACTGCTTTCCGATATACACTAATGATAAATGTTAAAGGAATTCGGCATAGTTACGAGTCATCCAGTCCCTATATTTTTGGGCCACATGACCTACGTCTTCCCATGCATGAAAGGTCATTGAAATTTGGCTTTGGCAGGTAGGTTGACTATTAGGTATTTAATTTCTACTCTTTTAAGTCATAATATTTATACTGTCTTTGAAATATTCACATCATCAGCAGCCTACTCTAGTCCACTGCTGGTCATAGGCCTCTCCCAGGGCGCGCTATTGAGCCCGATCTTCGGCTCTTCTCATCCAGTCGCTGCCAGCACCTTGAAATATTCATTGGTCTCATTTCACCTCCCGTATAGTGCGCTACCGATGCTCTTTACTGTATACACTATACACCTACCCAATATATGAGTCCGGCTAAAAACGAATCACCTACAAAAACCCATATTACCCGGCTTGACATTGAAAAAGGATCTCTTTAAATGTTATGCCCACAGCCGAAGCGAAACCTTCCAAAATAAATGTGCTAATTTCATTTACAAAAATTTTTCCTCCCGGCATAGGTACTTACATACATTTAAATATATCAGCATAAATCTTTTGAGTATAGCGTGCGTGTGAAAATGAACCGCCAAGAGGGTTAAGTGGGTAGACTAGACGTTTGTAATGGGTGCCAAGGAAAGAAATGATATGCATTTATGCAATAAGCCTTTACGCTTCACTTTGAGTCGGAGTCAAAACTCTACATAACTCTCAAATTACATAAGGGATATTTTCCTTGACATCACATAGCATTTGGGCTCGGCATAACGCGCTAGTGAATTAGAGATCTACTTATCCTTTTTCTTGACAAAAAAACGTTGTCCCTTTACCCAAAAAAGTATAACCTCTATTTAGGGCTGGCACGCCTGGGAGAGGGCACGATGAATCTAACAAGCTGCGGAGTTGTGACAGCCCTGACAGCTGACATATTCCCGTCATTAATCAACGGCTCGTAGATATATCTACTTGTAAACTTATAGGGACTGCTAAACGTAATCAAACACGTGCCACAATGAAAGAGATAACGTTTAGGATAAGCATAATTTTCTAATTTTAGAAACATTCTTTCGTTCTGACAAAGAACACACTGGTCTGGATGGAGTGTGTAAAGTAATCAAGAGTGAAAATAAATAAAAGTAAGTAGTATTTTTGTTTATTTTGATACAGCTGAGTCGCGCAGGGGCAAACGGGCGCACATACATAAAAATTAAAAAAACCAACCCTTTTATTTGATAGCTCCAAGCTTTCAACAGAGCATTACTGTGATAGTTAGAGATCATTGAGTTATATTGCTTGACTAATTTTATAGCGTGCGTGCTCTTATTGAAAGTTATTTTCTGCGGCACATGACTATTTATGGCATTGAAAATAATAACCTAGAGGTACGTATACATCGAGTCCTTCAAGTCAATGCTTCTTATTAATTAGGTACTAAAAGTTACGACTAACTTTTACTAGGTATAAAGTTTAGAGAAATTATTTTAGAGACTTGCACAATAATAATACTTGTTATATGTAAGTACGTAAGTTACCTTCGTATCTAATTTGAAACGCCAGGCGACTTGATTTACCTAAGATATTTATAATTGTTTTCTTTGTATACAGAAACATTTTAATCAATGAATTCTGCATTATACCGGCATCGGATAAAAACTTGTAGAATCCAAATTAAATTACACTAGCAAGAAAAACGCAGGCGAGAGCGAAACAAATCGCATAAGCGGAATACTTTTTCAAACGTTTCTCGTTGTAAAAACGAGTTTAGCATCGGCGGCCATGAGATAAATCCTGGCTGAGACGCGTTGTAATAAAACACGTACGGCGCCGAAGCGCTACATTTTATTTCAAAAAGCGATAAGGGCGCGAGAAATTCCTTTTACGAGATTCCTTTGGAGGTACAAAATAGCCAATAAGTACAGAAAATAAGCTTCTTACTTAGAGTTCTGGTGCGACGTATATACAAACACACGCTGCCGCGCGCGTTTTCGGTTGAATAATGATAATAATAAGCACTTTAGTAAGTACATTGTTATACTAAAGATCAGGACCCATTCTATACAGCGAATTTAGTCGACAGGAGACGGATATTAATGACTATTCTTATCATAAGAATACGACCAGGTTCTTGCCATGGTTAACATCATATTCGTGTGCCAATGTAGGTCACATTGGCAGCGAGGCGATCGTTTGGACTGGACCGATAAGTTCCGGCCTGGGTAAGTGATAGCGCGTAGCGTGCAATTCGGTATTTGATTTTTTTATTTATTCCATCCATCAACTTACATGTACATCCTGAAGAAGGATCTAAAATGAGATGAGAAATATCTCAACTAATATCAGAGATGTTAATGGTTAAAGTTAGTATTGGAGAGACACACTGTCCCTTTTTAGCAAAACAGCTAGCTTTATATGTAGCCAGGATCTGCTTGTATGGCGCTACTACACAGTGACATCATAATGTAATGTTTCTTTCTATCGTCTGATTTTTGATTGCATGTAGCTATTTTATTTTTCAACGAATTTTAATTTTGTTTTCCCATTTGACCATCAATTTACGTCTATTTCTTAATTTTTAAGAAATGCATTTGTACCTACTTAGAAACTACTGAATTGTCTGACTGGGTGTGAGAGCCTCGCGCTGGAACGCTAGTACGGAGCTTCTCTTCTGTTACTTATCTATTTTGTGGTGGAAGGGTGGCGGGTGGTGAGAATACGGTCTTTGTACGCCATCTGGTTTGTGTTGGCGCCGCGTCGTAAAGAGTAAACTGAGCTGAGGACACGGTAGTGGTAGTGCGGTGGCGTGGTGGCTTGGCTGCTCACCGACACTTGACACCCGACTTCAGATAAATAAGTGGCTCTAAGGGAATATGCATGAAGGAACCAACGCGCGCCCGCCGCTAGCGGAGGGAGACTATTTTTTCTTTCAGCCAAGGGAATATGTATAATTTTATTTATGAAATTGATGTCTCTTCTAATCTACTTATTAAGGTCAGTTTAAGTTATTTTTGAGTTCTATCCTGCACATGAAAAGGTTATAAACCGATGTTTGTAGCGGTTCTTCTAATTTCTAAGAATCTACATCTATATAGATCAGCGCCTACTGAACTATTTGCACTGGGGTAGGTGCTCCAACACACCCCTGTCTAGACGTTTTCACACATGATAACAGTTACTTTCTTAACTAAAACTTGTAGACTGGGGATCAGTCGTAAAAGTTAAGGGAAAGTTAATTTAATACTTACTCCTAACTCTCTTATTATCTACTACAGGGCCTTTCTAGAACTATTCTATCTATATGGATGTATATGAAGATACTAGAGCTTTGTATTTATCTGGAAAAATGTCGAAATCAAAGTAATATGAAAATAATGATTGTCAGTTTTTGTATGATGTGATGAAAGTAGTTAGAGGTAATATGACAGAATTGTGATATAATATGACAGATTAGCAAGCTGAAGTGGCAGTGGGCCGGTCATATCTGTCGCAGAACCGACAACCGCTGGGGTAGACGAGTTCTGGAGTGGAGACCGCGTTTGGGCAAACGTAGTGTGGGACTGCTAGATGGAGCGACGATCTGCGCAAGGTCTGGCAGCGACTGGATGAGAAGAGCCGAAGATCGGGCTCAATGGCGCGCCTTGGGAGAGGCCTATGTCCAGCAGTGGACTAGAGAAGACTGCTGATGATAATGATGACAGAATTGTGAATATATACGAGCATAAACGTCATTATAATCAACCCAATCACCCAACTGATAAGAAAATTATCAATTACGTGTCTATAACTATAAACTAATGGTGCACGGTTCCTAAAAGCATTCGGTGTTCGAGGTCCAACGTTATGGCTTATGGGTCATCGCCAGACGTTGCCAACAGTGCCCTAAAATAAAGGAGCCAGTGCGGTAATAATGTTTGTTGTTGGCCTTTCACCACTCAACCTTTGTAGTCGTATTTCCCGTATTTATCAAGTGGAAACAAGAAAAATTGTTTCCACTACTATGATTTTTATCCACATTCCTTAGTGTAGGTAAAACCATGTCAGTAGACACATACTTTTTTATTTATTTATTTACGAGTAAACTCAGGTTTGTTTACGTATTTTGTTCCTTATTTTATGATTTAACAAACAGGGGTCTGATTCTGAATTTATAGCATTCAAGTTGTGAATCAAAGAGCAGAAGATCGATTCCACTAAATACAACGTAACTAAATATAATCTAAACTGCATCGTTATGACGTGTTTCGTATGCTACTATTCACTAACGATTCAATTTCAGTTAAGTTCCGATCGAACAGTAACGTATTTGTGCATTCTAATAAAACGTTTAGTTTATACTGAATAGCAGTTGAACGGTAACAAAACGCTTGAACTGTCAAATATAGCGATCGAACATAAGTTCCTCCCAAGGTACTTTTGCCCAATCGATAGTAAATCGAAAGGTGACAGTGATAGAGTTATGCGTCAGCAGAATGCGGTTTGGTGTCCAAATAGAATTGGAACGAACTACATTGAAATTTGATAGAAAAAGAAGACAACAAACGGTGTAATTTAGGCGAATTGGGCCCCAGAAAGTGTGTTGTTGGATTGTAAAGTCCGGTATAAAACCTTGCCAAGAGGGCGCAGATTATATTGTACAAGATTTTTCTTTCACGCCCATGAATTGTCTTCGGCACACTGAAAAAACAGTTTGATTCTGAGCCTACAAAGTAACTTTATTCAGTTGTACACTTTATTTGACACACAGCACCTTGATTTGCCCTGCAATTGAAATGATGCTAAAGGTTGGTATTGTCTTTAGTTCCGTAAAATTTCAGCAACATGGCGAAGGATTTTATTTTCCTAGTTAGGCTTTAACAAAGGCAAACTAAATCTAAAACTTGCACATTAAACAGCTTCAAGCAAATCACGATCCGATGGTATTGTGTAAGCACCAGACGAATACATTAATCATGTAATATTGTTTGTGTAATATGCATAAAGAGAGGGCGCGCGGGCGCCGGGCGACCGAGTAGAGCAGAAATTGATGGAGTGGTGTCAACGCGCCAACTTCTCGGTTAATTATCCAACGCCGGGCAATGTTGCCAGTGGCCTGGCGCTGGCACTGTTGCCAGACCACTCTTCCAGTATAGTTATGGGCAATTTAAATTAAATTGGACACGAATTTCCGAAGTTACATTGTGTTCTAAATTTCGATGTTGTGATACTAGTTAGTGTGAGATTGATTTCTTTTGTACAAAGGTGGACGCATTGGTACACGTTTTCATACCACAGATGTCTAAATTATGTACCTAGTCTATGTTTCAAACAAGTTTCTCTTTTATTTAGATACCAATGATTTATTTTTAACTTCTGACTGGTGTTGTAATTTTGACGCGTATGTCTGTCTGTTTGTTGTTTGTCTGTGGATCATAATTTCAACAACGTATGTGTATGACACGATTTGGACGCAGTTTTTTTAGAATTTTGTCGATAATGTTCTTAGCCAGCTCTGATCAAAATTGGTTCCGTAGTTTCCAAGATATGAACCATTTTGTAAGGAGATCTCTAGAACGATTTATAACGACGATTTCTTGATGAATCAATGAATTTGTACAAAATTTTAATACCTAACGACAGATGTTAAATGTTTGCTAGGCAATTGTTTGTATTATAACTGCCTTTCCGATATTCATACAAAATGATGATAGTATCAGACATCTGGAACCTTTTAGGTTCTGATGACAGCCAGAAATGTAGTAAGTGGATCTAATAACGGCGATAGACTCGCCACCTATCACGCATGTCCACCAAATCTTACGGCTATAGTGGGACCTACCTATGGTTCCTCGGTCTACCCTCGCGGGGATTACGGGCGTGAGAGTTATGCTATGCTATGGATCTAAAAACGGTAAGTCAGGGGTTTTCTTATTAATTTAAAGTTAAGTAGGTACATAGTTTGCACTACTTATTGGTTGTTAACATAACGTATTATAAGTGTTCTTACGAAGAATACTTAGCTAAAATATTTTGAAAACTTATTAATGTGATTAGGTAGGTAGCAGTTGTTTATCATAAACCTAATCTGAGCATTTCACTGTGTTACCTTGTGAACACAATGTACAGTTTACAAGTTAAATACATACATGATTAGAATTGTTCAATAAGGTTTCCCAGAAAATCCGACAGAACTATATTAGTCAGACTTAGTCCCCACTCAAGCTTATGTAATAATGTATAAGGATTATTAGGGTTTTGATAAGCGAATAACGCAAAACCGATAGTTGTGTTCTATGACCAGCTCTAAAATGGTTGTAAAATTGATTATTATACGTGACTACTCGTATGATACATGGTGCATAAATGGCTGGTAAAGCGATATAAGGCCACCGTTTGTCTAAGACAATGTTCTAGCCACATGATGCATTGCATTGCACAATGCTAAGGAAGTCTGGGCCATCTGAATTGCGGAATTGTACGGCGAAGCTCGTAAACTTGGTCGTAAAGACCGCAGTCCGTCCTGAGACGGCGCCACATGACGATTGAAGTGTTTATGCGTTTGTAAACTGCATCGAACGGCAAGGACTAGTGAAATGGCATTCCATGTTTTAGTTTTATTAATATTTTATTAATATATTAAGTTCTTTGCGATTGGTATTATCATAATAAAAGGTATTGCATTGATTTACCGGTGTCGGCGGCGGTGAAGAAATGAAGGATTTATTTTAATCTGTTTGTTTTTGATTTCATTGTGAAATTACAGTCCGTGAGCACTCAGAAAACATTCGGCTATTAAAGGAGACTTCGGTCATGTTCGGTTATTGACGGCGATACGCGAATGTATGATAGAGACAGATACCGATTTCTGTGTTTTTACCCCACACCCGAATGGTTTGCTTAGAGCTCACGGACTGTAACTACTTACTAGGTTTTTCACCTAAATAATAAATGGATTAGCCGAGCATAGATCTTAAAATTGCATATAGCAATGAGGAAAGGAGTTATTAAACGTTATCAAACCGACTATGGACGCACCCGGATTTTCGGCTAAGGAAAGGCTATACGTGTGAGAAATCCAGCTGCGGTGCCCCCTAGGGTACTCCCATGATGTTTGACTATAAAGAGTACGTAGTCGAACGAACGTAGTCAAAGACTAACGTAAGTACATGACGTGACAATCTCAGAGCAAATACTTACCTAAAGTCAATTCATATTTGTTATTAGGCACACTTTTTGATAGGAAAACGTCAACATTTCTACATGGGACATCAGTCGCGGGTAGTATTTACCTGGTGCGGCGTGTAGGGGCTGGGCGCCGCCGCGTACGGCTGGGGCTGCGGCGGCGGGTAGCGGCACGGCTGCGGCGCGTACGCCGCGGCCCACTGCTGCCCGCCGCGGAACTGCGCCCCCGCGCTCGCCATGCGCGCTGCGCACGCGCCCGCGCCCGCGCCTGCTCCTGCGACCGTCACTGCGCCCGCGCTCGCGCCGCCGACCGCTGAACGGCAACCGCCCGCGCCGCTACTCTGAAATACAAAATTTAATATTGTTAGCAATAATAATTGTTGGCAGCATTATGGGACGAATCAGACGATGACCTCAACGATCCTCATATTTTCAAAAATGGTTTGAACGAATGAAAAAGGGTTTTAAATGTAACGGAGAGTACTTTAGTTTATAAAAACTGTTTTATATATGAGTTACGCAAAACTTTCAGTGTGCCCCACGTATCATCAGGAGGCTCATCTGCTCTTAATTTCACAGGGTTTGGTTCCAAAATGGTTGAATCATTGTTAGTCCCACGTGGACAAAATACAGTCGCTTAAGCAAGTTTGAGCATTGACGCAAATTGACCGTTTAAATAAGTTTCGATCACACTTCTATAAATAGACATAGATACGAAAGTACAATATTTTTCGTGATGATGATGGAGTGGTTAAAAAAACGATCATAGTGTATTAATTAATGGTCAAATCCTGTAGGTACATACTAATAAAAATATCTGTAAAAAAATCGGGGTGTGTAGAAGTTGGAGCTACTACTGATAGTTTTATTATTTCATGAATTCAAATTTCGTCCTAGGCGCTCAATCTTGGTTAACCTGGTTCGAACCGGTGCCATTTTTCTGGGCTTCTTTCTTTCTTAAAGGATGAAGACGTATCCTCTCCTCTCCCGAAAGTGGTTTTGGTCGGTCGTAAACGGGATGTAATCTGTTAATTTTACTATTTTCTCTTGCAATCAACGTCAGAACTTTATTAATATCGCAAACTGTTTTTTTAACGTCAAACCGTAGGGTCACCCCCTACGGTTTGACGCATTAGAGCATTTTTTTTTATTGTCGTCAGCCCTATGGTAACGATGGTCTAACTCTTAAACTGTCGTTACACGAAGCTCTCGAAAGTTCATATTTTTCATTAAAAATTTTTTCTTGGTTGACCTAACTAACGTAAGACATTCATTTGAATTCATGTCAAAAGACTTGTGGCACAAATTGGGCTTGAGTGTGAATGAAAATGACTTGTTGTAGGTTCATTATCATCATCATCATCAGTAGCCTACTCTAGTCCACTGCTGGACATATTCCTCTCCCAGGGCGCGCCATTGAGCCCGATCTTCGGCTCTTCTCATCCAGTCGCTGCCAGCCACCTTGCGCAGATCGTCGCTCCATTTAGCAGGGGGGGCGTCCCATACAACATTTGCCCAAACGCAGTCTCCACGTGTGTTTTAGGTTGTAATATGAAAAATCCATTATACTTAAGATTTATTTAATGTTAAACTACATAATGTCAAGATGTTCCTTGAACCACGGGTATAATACCCCAGTCTGGGCGCTTCTTTAGAAGGTATCGATCGTTGAACGACGAGTTCGGGAATTAAGACTCTTGAATCTTTAGTGAAAGCCGAGAGCTGATAAATCAACATTTACAACCTCAGTTATCCTATCCTTTTCACAGACGTCAAGGAGAACCTAGACTTTTTAGTGAAGTTCTTTAGGTAATGAATACTGAAAAATGATGCGTTGCCATTGGATAATTGGAATCTTGTTTTTTTAATATTCTTCATTGATGCGGGTCGTGATCAATATAGAAATAACCACATAAAAAGTCTTTCTTGGCAGATTTAGTTTTCAATTTCAATTTATTTATTCGTTAACAATATAAATTGTGTTCGAAATTGGACATAATAATAATTAACTAATGAATCATAGTAAAATAACAATTAAACCAACAATTATCAGCTAAATCACAATAAGAGTGGGGTGGTTTGCCCTT
Organism: Hofmannophila pseudospretella; assembly: GCA_947369225.1. Lineage (NCBI taxonomy): Eukaryota > Metazoa > Arthropoda > Insecta > Lepidoptera > Oecophoridae > Hofmannophila > Hofmannophila pseudospretella. The sequence continues at coordinate 7,169,226 of OX376324.1, forward strand.
CATTGACTTCCCCATTTCACACACTGGTTATCTCACTGGTCACCCCATAGAGTAGGTAGCAAGAGTAAGTACGTAATCTCAAATTTTGAAAAAAAAATCTGTCATAGTACGTGTTCATCTTTCAGTGCACGCAATTGCATAGCCGATCGAAAGTTGATAATCATTAGTGTGTTTTAGTTTTCTAGAACTAGGATCGATAATACTGAAACGGAACGAAACACGATTTTGCAATTGTTGCAAAGTCGTATCGCGAGTCAACATGTTGCGGGAGATGTTGTCCACATGTTGCGCTTTTACTTGCCATTCTTCAGTCGTATTCCTAATTGATGAGGGTCGTGAGCATTCCATGGAAATAATCATATAGAACGATTTTCTTAGCAGATTTAATGGGGTGGGTTGCCATTGCCTTCCCCTTTTACTCGCCATAGGTGTTAAGAAAAACGTGTGACATACAAACGTGGGGAAACTAAACTGAAAGTGCTGTTACACCTGGTCGTTGACCGACCGTCTGGGCGGTCACAGCATGCGACCACCGCCTATATTGGCTTCACCGCTTATATGTGTGCTGCAGACAACAAATAAACGTTTTTCTATTTTATTCTATTCTATATATGTATTCTATATGTGTCGTCGACCGCATTCGTCGAATGTCAAAGTGTCACTTGTCATCGAGCGAACGACGTTGGACGACTTCGGCCGACGACCAAGTGTAAACAACGGATGTCGGTGGCCGTAGGTCGTCCAACATAGGTCGGTCGCCGAAGCGGTTAACGACTATATGTAACTGCGCCTTCGGCAACGATACGGGTTCGAAACCATGCAATAGTAGGTATATACCTACTATTGCATGGTTTCGAACCCGTATCTCCCGCATAGGAGTCCGGTGTCTTAGTTACTACGCCAACGACGCCACAACAATAACCAAACAAAAATGATCGTAAAACTAGAAAAGGCCCTACGGGAAACGCGTTTGATAAATTAAGCCTTCGCGTCTTTCACACGGAGTTTGCTACTTTCACTAAAGTGCTCATTTATTTAGTTAGGCACTCTACGCTTCCACGCATCGTAGTTCAGACAGTATCAAATTACTCGGAGTCGTTACAACAATGTTTGGACGGATCCTATATTGCACACAAAAACCTACAACTAGGATTATTTAGAGATAATTTGCCGTTGTGATTGGAAACGTGAGTTACGTGAGAAGCAAGGTACAATTTTGTCTTAAGAGTAGAAATTAAATAATGACAACCTTTGGTTTAGGGGTCGTGCGTGATCCTACTCCTCAGTCCAACTAGTTTTACTGAAATTGTACAGAAATGTACCTAATTGCAATTTGGCCTTGGTATGGAAGTAGGTATAGTTTCGTCATGTCATTCTTTGTTCTGTTACATTTTATTTTGAGAACTGTTTTTAGCTTTCAACTTGCCAGAAATATTCTTTCAAATTGTTTATATTAGTATAAACTAATATTCTCTTTGTGAGAAATAAAAATTCTTTAAACCGAAAGATGCCTTATTTAATTTCTTTTTAAGACTTAGATACTTTCGTTAAAAATGTGCTTTATACTAGCTGCTTTCTCTTTTGAAGATGAAATTAATATTCATACAGTTTATTGAAAAGCATATGACCTAAGCAGATTCTTTCTTGTCTTTTGATCCTGCCCCTAGTCAAAAAACATTGTTTCACTTGCCCAGTCCATCGAAATAAAAAAAAGCAGACTGCGTTCATGCCTATATATAATTTATGAAGGAGTAAATTTTTAACACGTTACCTAATCTTCCCAAGCCGGTTTTTCAAGAGAAAGATGCAAGAAATCCCAGCTTAATTTACACGGCAGGTAGATCATCAGGATCCAATAGTTGGAGTGCTAGTTGCATCAGACTGACGTAGACATATGACTACAGGAGATTGGCATCTAGTGTGAGTCGAGAGCCGTGACGGAGCGTGTCTGTAGACTTTCGCAAACGTCTAGTGCGCTTAATGTATATAGGTACCTATGTATATAGGTACCTGTGTACACGGCACTATGTACTCACGATGTCTCTCAATGTGCCGTTTCTATTTGCCGGAATATAATAATCTTTCAACGATTTCTACACACGGCATTAAAAGTTTGGAAATAAATTGTGATGAATTCATTAATTACCCGTTGTTAACAGAATGTAAAGGCTAGGTAAGAATAAACATTTTAGTAAAGCCGGGGCCTTTACAAGTTTACAAAGTCAACATGATTATTTTGTGACAAAGTAAAGCTCAGTATGACGCTTGTGGATATAAAAATGTAAGATTTTGTTACGCTATTTTTGTTTGGAAAACGTAGGAGTATGGTGGTTAAGTTGGTAGTAAGTAAGGCTTCAAAGTTTTAATCTAACATAACAGTTATCTCAGGCAGGATTGTTAATATTTTTCTTTTAGAATTTTTCACATTCTTATCGTCTCTAGTATGTCAAATGATGCGACGTTATATTTATCGTTATAGTCGTAATGTATACTTACTTAATGTATACTTACTGTCAGTGCAATTTTATAGTTCAACTGGTTAGTCGAATAGCCCAAATCCCTCCTTTTCAAAGAGATGCGATATGAAATTCGTCTAGTGTACGTACTTGTTATTCCAAGCGGGTTCGTTCACCGAAAATGAGATTTATAGTGGCAATAACAATGTATAATTTTACCCGGCGACCCCCATCTCCGGGCTTAATTATTTGAGTCACGGAATTCGAAAAACCGACCAGGAAAGCCTAAGGGATCAGGGCTTTGTTATCGTTTTTTTCTCTCGGTGAACGTCGTTCTTATAGTTACTTCGATAACTATTTTTTTTTGCTACTGTAAAATAGGTGAGTATATGGCTGTAAGGCGATAAGCCGGCAATCCGCTTAGAGTGCGTGGGAGCTACGGTCGAGGAATTAGTTTAAAATATAGGTAGATCCTAATGACAGTAAAAGGCCACGTCTCACCTTACACTTTGGCCGGAGGCGGTGTTTACGAGAACCTCTCCCGACCTCTATATTAAATTAATGCTCTCATAATATCGTATTTGGAACAACATCACATAACAGGACTTAATTATACACATGGAACAAAAATTATGATGAGTCACCAGCATCAATTTGAAATACTGACACAATAGGTATAATTCAACCGCATGATTAAACTGTATCCTACCTACTTTATGAGCAATTCATAAACATGTTACGTTATCACAATTTTGAAATCTAAATGACTTGCATGAAGTAGGTACGCTATCACGACAGTCGATATGGGTCGACATTTCGTATGCGCGAGTGATTTCTGAGAAACGACCACTTTCGGTCAAGGAGACAAATAAACGAGACAGCGGGAAGGGAAGGAATTGATACTCGAGCCCATCGTCACGTCGTCTATTGGCGAGAGATATCGCGTTCTCTTATTGGGAGATTTAGTTTTATGTTGAGTGGGATCATTGGCGTCGGCGGGTCGCGCCTGTTCGGTCTCGACGCCGGTCGCAGCTTGTTGCTGACTCCCCCTCGACCCCATCCCCTTACCACCACCCCCGCAGACCGAGGCCCACTGGAATTACATCTAAATGGAAGAGTATTTATGGGTATACCTATATAACAGAATGATCGGTCCTTTTTAATGGTTATTGATTGAAGATTTTAAGTTGATGACCAGCAGTAAAAATCTCTTGCCGTTAACTTGACTATAAACAGTAATCGACTCGAGTGTTTTGCCAATTGTGGCTGGAAATTAACAAACTGACCCTTTTAGATTAGAACTATTAGGCAAATTATAGTTGGAAATCCCGCGGGACAATTTAACATGGACATAGTTTGGTTTCCAGAACGTAAGGCAACACTATATCGAATTTAAGTTACAGAACAACTAAGTATATTTAGAAACACTTCTCGGATGCAAACTCTCGCCTCGACTAACAAACTTACTGTCCATTCAGAGTTGGTTAGAGTTGAGACGTCAATTCAATGCGACGGGGAATCAAACTCGATTCGCAACCGAAGTGTCTTTATTTCGTTTCATGACGTGACGTTTGAGCTCGAAAGCCGTCAATTGATTTCACTGACCATTTAACGGTATTACAGTCGTCACGCTTGTCTGTGCGTTGTGTTCTATTGAACTCTGTATGGAGGAATAGTCAATACTACAGTCATTGCAATTATTAATTCAACTACGTACTAGGTGGGTTTATTTGTATTAGGAACAATACTATTTCTGTATTATGTAGATATAGTAGTAAGTGGCACGGAGGCTATTATATTAGGACATGAATTTATTTTGAAAATCGGACAGAAAACCGAATGGATGATAACATCAATTCGGTTTTCTGACCGATATCATGATAAGTGCCTACGTATGTTTACAGCCTTAAACATAATAAGTACCTAACCTACTCTATTTATTGCCTTAAGAAGTTATTCAATATTTCGACAGCTAACAAAAATAAAGATAAAAGATAAAGCCATCACTTGGTAGAACGGCGGTAATAAAGACAGCCACTGGAACAAAAGTTCGACCGGTCCAAAGACTTTATGCTTTAGAGCTCTCTGCCGCAGACTCAGCATTTCTTTCAAGACCTGACTGATCTAACCACTGACTTGACTCGACTTTCCATTTAATTTTTAAGAAGTATAATAATTATTGAACTAATTTAATTTTGTAAATATATATTTTTTAACTCTGTTTTAATTATTTAGCTCAAGTGTTTAATTCAGTTTGTAGTTTTGTTTAATTAATTCTTTGATGTGGGGGACTTAGTCCAATTTTTTTATCTTAAGTTTAAATTTTCTTCTTAGTCTAAGTTTAGTTTTAGTATTATTAATGTAATTTATTATTATGTAAATAAACCCTCAAACCCTTTAAGAGGTAATTTAACATTAATTTAAAATCACATTTAAAATTGCACATGCCATTTCTTTGATTGTTGCTATAAAAACTAAAACGGTATGTAATGTTAGCCAGTACAAAAGGCTATAAAACAGTTACACAGGACGTAGCTTTTCTCGAATGAAGTGAGAGCAACCGAGCTTGGATAAAGTAGATTTACTAGATGCTGTGTGAGAAGAGAACACTTTACGGTCTTCGCCGTGCTTTATGTTCATTGCTTACAATTTTAGATTTACTCTTAGGATAAGTATGTGGATTACCTACGTATTAAACTTTTTTGATTTACCTGTCTGTCTATACTTCTACGCAGAATAATAGTTTATTACCATTTACTTTTACTGGGTTACTGTTATTTTATTATGTTTATCAAAAATGTCTGCTCCATTCCATTCCTAGAACTTAAAAATTTATCAATAAGTAAGCAAGTTTTTATGTAAACTTATTTTAATTGATATAAAAATTAAAATGTGGAATCAAATAAGCACGCTAGATACAAATATATTATACTCGTACAGACTACAGTAGCAATTTGATAAAGAGATTGTACGTGTATTAATAACAAAAGACGTAGGTAGACAGATACAGCCGTTTGTTTGTAATAAAAGACGTATAGTCCAATCAGGATTGAGAAGATGATTCAGATTGGTTGGCCTTAGACGAGGTCAATCCGTCGTTGCAAAACGGCTCTGTAAATTAGAAGCCCCAGACGTTTCAACCAGTCACAGAATCCCCCTTCCACCCCCTTCACCACCCCCTTGTCTGATTGCCAGCAGCTCATAGCGAACCGCAAACAAAGCCGCGATGACGAGCTCAGTTGTCTTCTCGGAATTCCGAATGCTACCCCCAAATTGTTAGGCAACGATGTAAGTAATTTGTACCGTGCAATCTGTGTCATGTTACAATACAAATCTGAGTTTTCTATAAACATAATATTGTAAAGTGCTCTGTAAATTACTCGGGAGCCATCCACCGATAAAATAGTGCATTACGAGGCAAAGTAAACAAAGCGTCTAGACGCGCGTTAGTCATTAGTCGTGAAATTCCACAGAATCGGAAATAAAATCTAGGGTAAACAAAACCTATCCTGTTAGTCATTCATTTCCATGAAATACAATATTACTGTGCGATTTAGTAAGTATACTTATTTATACAAACAAGTGCAAGTGTTTGTTTATAATCATAAGTATAGTAGGTCATATTGATTTGATTAGATATGCATTTCAGCTACTGAAGCAACAAAGATCGATCGGAAAATCGCATAATGTATGTCTTTTTGATTTTAACCGTGTGCGTAGCATAGTTTTGAGTGGGTAGGTTTCTAGTTTCTACATATCACGATAGCAATATTAAGATAAGTTATATAAGCATCACATATGATACGTTACGACTGATATACATCTAAAAACAAAACTGAATAAAGTTACACGGCATTTGATATGTCCTGAATACGAGTCATTTCGATTAAAAGGGGATTTCCAAAATTGTTGGATTTTACATAAACTTTATTTATTCTAAACAGACAAAGGAACTTTACATAAATGCGTTGCAGTTTTCGAGGTCGCTCAGTTGTATGCATTTCTTCCTAGGCCATGGCATGATGTCACCCGATCCGTGACCATGACGCACTTGGCACATGCCAGGAATATGATCCGGAATACTGATCCGACTCCGTCTGGTATAATATAAATGTTATGAACGTATATGAACGAACTGGCGACATTTTCTTAAAAAAGTGTTATCGCGTGTATCTAAAGTCAGGCCCGTTATCTGATGTTCAAATAAAATCTCAAGACTAGATCTGCCCCCTTCAATATTTAAATACTTTGGAAGTTTTCAAATAATGCACTGACCGAAATACTGCTCAAAACTTCGTTTAACAAATCATTGCAGGATTTTCCGCTTTTGCTTTAGAATTAGAACGGCCGAAATACAGCGTTATTGTTTTATCTGATAGAGCTACCAAGGCAGAAATTAACATGGAATTAACATTAGCATGAAAAACGTCCATTCGATTCTGAGTACGAACACTGTCTACGGACTTGCCTGTATTCGAAAGTAATATAGAAGATGAGGTTGTAAAATTGCACACAGCGTGCCGTGACTGCATCATTATGTGCGGTATAAAGCTCATACGAGTGCTAGAACAGCGAGGGGATATTATTCAGCAGTTTTTGCCCGGGCCGGCGGCACATTTGTATGCGATTCGCTTCGGCGGCGGCTGCCCGCGAGATTAGCGCCTGCCAGCGTACGTACAACACTGCGTGATTAAACAGTTTCCGCTCCGGAGATATTCCGTTTTGTCTCTATCTCCCTGTTTGTGTCCGACGACGGAACAACGGTTAAATACTGACTCTCCTGATTCCTATTTGTGCAGCGAATCTCGAATTTTACTCGAATTTTTCAACGCTGTAATGGCAATGTTAGCTCATTTGTTTCTTGTCTCTTGTGTTAGCGTATGCAGTTTCCATTGCAATTGTGAGATCATATATATTAGATAAAGATGATGATGTAACTCACCGATCACCCGCTGATGCTCAGCACCGTTGTGTACCTATTCCTGATTGTGCAGTTGATCTATCAAGCAGATTAACACTGTATTCACGATGGCTGATTATCTCTACTTCTGAATTAATTTGTCTACATTGTGACGCACGACATGAATTGACTACCTAGTACCTACGTCATTATTGATGGAATTTATAGCATAGAGTCAGAGCCAGTCCTCACTTCCACAACACAACAGATCTTACTAGTTGGGTAACATCAAAAAGCTCACGCACGATTCGAAGTAGGCAAACATTAAAACATTGAAAACAATCTCGCGTTGCATCGCTTTAAGGAATTCCACAATAGCGGTACTAACGTAGTGCAGTGCCTTATGTACTTTGGCATTAATGTGTTGTCGCACACTAGCGCTGTACGTGTCGGTATGTGTGTCATCTCGTGTGTAGTGGTGCGCTCGGAATGCGGCCGCGTCCTTCGGCGTACGCGGTTCATTTGCACGCAGGCGCGCCACTTCACCCAGACAGACGTTTATAGCTTCCAAATTGATATTTGCATATCAATATTTGGTTTTACAGCTTTTATCGAGACGGCCAGCTAGCCCGGAAGTATTCCGTTCACTTTTGAAACCGGTGTCGTCGTTACTAATGATTGAAATCTTCAAGTAACTAGTGTTGTTGATTAGAAAACTGGTTGCAAATGCTTGCCTGGTATTTGAGATGCAATAGTATATTATTCATGTTAGTGACAAATGTCTAGTTTTCTTACTTCTTCATGGCGTGTGGTTAGTGGCCCAACCTATTATTACCTAGAGTTTTTTCCGTAGGCTCTGATGCGGCTTATATTTTCTTATTAATCTGTAGATTAATATTAATAAGTACATATACCTATAGCATATCTATTTTATACAAAAGTTTTAATTCCTTTACTTACATGCAATCAGTGCTTCTTCATAACAACATTCTACGAGGAAAATAGTTGCAAGTCCATGCCATAAAGCATTCTTATAGGACATGGCTCCATACTTCTGCAAAACTTGCTCCTAACTACCCAAGTATGACTAACTAACCAACTATAGCTACGTAAACTTTGCAATCTCGTATAGTAATAATTGGAGGCTATCTTACTCGTCGGAAGCGCAGTTCCCGCATACTGAATACATTGCAGAGCCGGAGAGAGATTTATTATCTAACCGTGTGCTGAATGTGGTAATGGTGTCGCCAAACTACAGCTAGCTATCGCCCAAATAACAGCCTTTATAACAAAAGAGGCTGTTATTTGAATCTTTAATAGAGATATTAAAATATTATCTAAGAATAAGAATAAGTTTATTTGTGCGGTAAGATGACAAAGTATACATAGTCCGGACACCAGTAGGAACTTAAGCATAGGTTATATTAAACTAAATAAAATTATTGAGCAACAAGTTAGTTTACAATAAACGCTGACCTCCGAACTAGGAAGTAAAGTAAGTACACTTCGCCTCTTCGTTTCGTTTTCTTCTATTACTAATGTTCTGTAGTCATAGGAAATTTCTATAATAATTACATGTATTTATTATTATTTAATTTAGTCATTATTGTCTTAATTATTATTCATTCGCCTTCCAGAAACACTTGTCATTTATGGAATAGTGCTTATGATCTTGTCCAATCTTTGTCGGATCTTTCTTTTCTTTTCTTTCTATTTAATCATGGCGAGTGCATGAGTTTCTTTATATCGACATACTACAAAGTCCTACCATAGCGTCACAAATTAAAATCCTGTTTGTTTTCTCTTGATATGGTCAGTAAGTTTAATCGCAATAAGCGTAAAGCAGCACACAATAGAAACCTACTTATATCTACTTACCTAAATACTTCATTTTCTCGTATAGACGCAGTTCGTAGTGAATCACAGTGCAAGCAAACTTCTGACGTCATAATCCTATCACAAAGAATCTTTGCGCTGGGGATTACGTGATTCAATATCCTTATGGACAAAATTTGCGTAACAACTCCTTATTGTTTTATGTTAGTAATGTATTAATAAATAGGTAGATACTCGTATATCAGATCTAAAAGTCAAAAACTACCTGAAATCAAGTTATACTTGTAAGTTTCCTGCTTCATCTGTCTTTTTAATTCACGACGGGTCTGCGTCTTGTCTACCACTAGGTATTTCATAAATTATTGATAACCTAAAATATCTTCAAACATTTCATGGTAAGCATAGACTTCTATGCAAGTATGTACTTGCTTTGTTCCGCTCGTGCATCCAATATGAATCACCGGCCATTACCATTACCTACTCAGTTTGTTTATTACAAGCCTTTTATGACCGATAAAACGGTCTTGTAAACATTCCTTTCGTAGGGAGAGTCGTGGTAGCGTAGGGTGCGAGCCCGCTTGATCTTAGGTTCGATCGCGTGCATATAATTCTGAAATCGCATTGGGTGACCCACGTCTCGAGTGACCGTCATACTTTTCTCTATTTATCATCATCAGCGCATTTTATGTCCCCAATTACTTACAATATTACAATGAGTAGGTACCTAGGTATTCTTGTATCTACACACGGCTTCCTCACGAATGTTTTCCTTTATAATTTGAGAATAATCCTTAAATGCATAATATGGTGTCGTGCCAGCCTTAAAGAATAGCACCACCCTTACTCTTCCTGTGGGTGTCGTACCAGGCGACTAAGGGTTTTTGTGGATACTATTCTACACCTAGTACACGGCGATAGGCTCGCCACCTATCACGTTTTTCTACTAAATCTTACGACGCGGGCCCCTCCCTCGCCGTAAGATTTAGCTGCCTATGATGAAGGTGGTTCCTCTGTCTACCCTCTCGGGGATTATTGACGTGAGAGTTATTTGTACTTCTATTTGTGAGCAGTGTCAGTGCAGTCTGACAGCTCCGTCGAAATCAATCTGTAGTTAAACAAAAAACTCATTGATATTAATTATCGTAAGACCTGGATTATTCGCTCCCTCGTATCCCATCCCACTGTCGTTCCTTTGCCTATTATTAGAACTAAAATTAATTACGGTTTCAGACTTTAATTAAGTCTCTATCATGTAGAGCCTTTCGTCTTCGTTACAAATTCTAGGCTCACATTTCGCAATTTGTAAATTAATTTATTTGTATTATGTTATATTGTCTGTCTTCACGAGGTGCCTATTTATGGTGGTTTATATTATACATTACATGTGTGCTGAAATTATTTAATTTTCTTAGCATTTCTTTGTAGTGCAAATATCCGCTCTCTCTCTCTCTCTTTTTCTCTCTTTGATTTTTAATTTTCCCTCATTGCCTATGCTTCTATCATCATAAGCGTACCTAACCGATCTCCATCCATACTCGTATTCGGGCACAGGTTTCCAATTTAGAGTAAATATTTTGTAAATCTGAACTCTATCTGACGAAGTCACTGAACGCCGTTAATTGTTTACCTACACGGTTTTGATTTTTCCTACAAAAACATTTCCCGTGTTATTTTAGGCCCTCTACACTATAACCCATAGTATATTTAAAAACGCATTATTTCTACAGATGGTTATTTATTACGACCATCCGAGCCCATTGTCGTCCTTTTGTCGTCTCCAAAAAATATCCTTTTAAAAGGTAGTGGTGGTAATCCTCACCGATTGGGATTAATGCCGTACTAAAGGCGATACAATAGATAGCTGAAGGGTAACCTCACAATACATGGCGTGGACGAAACATAGTTTTTCGTCATACAAACAGATCGCATATGGCATCCAAGAGGATTACATTTTAGCACCTCTTTGATTATTTATTTACAGCTCTACTACGTAGTACTAGTTGAAAACATTGTTTGGTTTAAAAATATCATGACCGATACGTCGTCACACCAGCTTGTCACAGACTTGTGACTGGATGAGTGAAATATTGTTTACATTCCTTAAAGTAGCAAAACTACCATATTAATTTGTCATCGCATTCCGGAGTTAATGAAATGATCTTATCTTATCTTATGACAGGGGGTCAGGGATAACCCCAGCGGCACTTCGACCTTAGTCTCCTTCCTGTTCCTCAAAGATGCTTTGCATCAAGGACGCTGTACAGCTTACAGGAAGGAGCCTATAGTCTTCTGGTTTCGGGTATGCTACCCCCAGAAGACTCAAATGAAATGATATTCGTATGATTCTAAAAACGATAATTTGCATGAAGCGTCCTAATTTCTAGTCTGTTCCGCTTGTTCGCTGGGTCCCATAGAGGTCTATAGCAAGAAATGTCACTGGAATTACTTTTATGCTGTCTCCTATCTTATAGGCCCCAATTCCACAAAAGTAGATAGAATAACAATACGTACGTGTAGGCAGAAATGTGACGCATAGTTATCGATTTCTAATCATACGCCCCCGCCGCGCCGGGTCTGTGGCCAACGAATGTGGTGTCGTATTCGATACTCGTTATGTGCTCAGCTTTATCGTACGAATTTTATGCGACGCTCGCCATATTGGTTATCGTAAACATTTGAAAATGTTTGCTGTTTTAAGGTTGTTGACTTTGTGTCTGCGCCTCTGCGGTCTTACGTTGTTATTGCTATCTTAGTTAACATTTTTCTATCGTTAAAGGCGATGGATGACGATCGTCTTGAGAAACTGCTTATAAAATCGGACAACAACAGATGCAGTCCCCAAAGTTTACGTGTAAGGTTATACGATACGATGTGTCCATGTCTTTTCTATACAATACAATTTTTAACGTGTATCTATTTATATGGTTACTATAGTTAGTTCGTGTCATAGATATGTCCCTGTCATTAGGTATTATAGACAGGATTTGGATTTATACAAAAAATTCAGTTTCATTAGTACCTACCTAGAGCTAGAGCGTCGGTGGCGTCGTGGCTAGGACGTCGGAATCCCATGCGGGAGGTCTTAGTTCGAAACCAAGCAATGCCATGTACCAATGAGTTTTTCGGTATTTTCGAAAGAGTTACGAACATTTACCGATGGTGAAGGAAAACATCGCAAGGAAACCTGCACACTGAGATAATAAGTGTGTGAAATGGGGAAGGCAAAGACAAACCATCCCATTAAATCTACCACAAGAGTCGTTCTATGTGGTTAATTCCTTAGAATTATCACGACCCTCAGCAGTGAGGAATACGACTTAGAAGAAGAAGTACCTACCTAAGAACAAATCTCGTTTAATATTTGACCCGACTGTAATCTCTCTCTATATATACAGGCATATCTGAGTTATCTAATCTGTTCGTACCTACATATTATAATTGATGATGTTTAGAGCAAAAAACGTCATTTCCAATGGCATAATGCGTTTGGACAGCGTACATCTGCGTGCAGTAATCAGTACAATGGGTCACTAATCGACGGTTGACAGAATCGACCGATTGCGGTCTGGGGGACTGGGGGCGGAACTTAACGACTCACAATCGACGTGTTATCGACAACCAAAACATTAATGTTGCTGAATTTTGTTAATCACCATATTGCATTACAGAAGTATGTCGTGTTTAATGTAAAATGACATTTTAGATAGATAGAAACACTTTATTGTACACAAAATCAGGAAAAGTAAAAACTACAGGAATAATAACACGATATGTACAAAGGCGGCCTTATCGCTTAAAGCGATCTCTTCCAGGCAACCTCTGAAGTTAATTGGACATTAAAGAGATTAGCGACAGTGTAGTGTGAGGATATGAAAAAGGTTACTATTACTTAATATACAGTAAATATAGTAAAATAGTATGATATACATAAATAAATATGTAGGTATACTAAAATAGAATTTTGTAAATTTTGTAAAGACATTTTGTAGAAAGCAAGCATTTTGTAGATTGGCAACACTTTGGTAGGTATTTGTTAGTACTCGGACAATTAGATTGTCAGATTCATAAAGAAAATGGCGGAACAGATAATATTTATCGATGTGGTAACTAATGCCAAGTAATAATAGCTATTCTTGGTATTTTTGCGCACATAGGCGGCAGAGGAAAGAGCTGCCTCATGTTTCAAAATTGATTTGAATCAGGAGTTTCCAACGTCTTGGATAATGTTTGATGTCAGATGGGATCTCCGGAACAGTTAGGTGAAATGGAACGACTTTGAACTCCAATGTTTGGGACTATGGTGCCTTCCCACATTTGGAATATATAGGACTTGATGATGACCATCACAATGGTAAGACGGAGATTTGTAAAATTTTAATTTGGAGTTATTAGTTAAATCATCATCATCATCAGTAGTCTACTTCTGGACATAGGCCTCGCCCAGGGCGCGCCATGCGCAGATCGTCGCTCCATCTAGCAGGGGGCGTACACTACATTTGCCCAAACGCGGTCTCCACTCCAAAACTCGTCTACCCCAGCGGTTGTCGGTTCTGCGACAGATGTGACCGGCCCACTGCCACTTCAGCTTGCTAATCTTATGAGCTATGTCGATAACTTTTGTTTGTTCTATTAGTTAAATATGAAGGCTTAAAACCACAAATAAAAGACATTTTGTCGAAAATTTAAATACGTTGGCATTCGAATCAATACGTTACTTATCTATATACATACTCGTATCTGTTCCTCACTAAAGCGGATTATTAACCTGTTATGGAACAAATTTTAAATTTTACGAGGCCACATAGCTTATTTAGGAATAGGAATGGGAGGAATTTACGCCCATTCAATAAATTCTTACACATCGATATTGGGTTTAATCCCTAAACATAAATCTGACTAGCCGCCGTCTGCGACTTTTGTTTAATATACTGACAGTATGTGGAACAGATTTAATATAATATACTGACAGTATGTGGAACAGATTTAATATAATATACTGACAGTATGTGGAACAGATTTTATTACTCTCAGCGTCAGGATGTGGATAGTGTACACACGCGATCACAACTTGATTATTGCTACTCTCACTGCCAACTTCATACACATCTAATCTCATTGCATTTCTGACAGTGACTGCAAGAAACGTTCTCCTTAAATTTCGTGTCGGCTATATCTAGACTAGAGCTATGACGTAGAGGATAGCATGTATTTTAATGAAGATTTAACTTTAAAGACGTTTCGTGAATCTGACGGTAAGAATCCTATCAAGGTGGGGCAAGTAGGCATGCATGCAAATTTACTCCACCTTACGTTCGTTTATAAAAGTTATCATAAAATTAAATCTAGTACAATCTACAAAGCAGGCGGAAATAAATATCAATTAGAATTTAATCTGTGATGGCGGAATCTAATATTATAGAAATGGTAATGGCGGAATGGAGTAGACGGACATGGCTGACGTAGTCACGCGACCTCCCCTGGGTGAACATCTGACCGCGCACAAATGGTGCAACAAGAAATAAAACTAAATTTTCTTCTACGTCTTTCTTCTATGTCTTTAATATTTTTAACTCGCTTCAAACTCAACAGAAATTCAAATACAGACCAAGTGCGTATTTCAGCCCGTTCTCCTTTAACAGCTACGAGTACTGATAACAATTAGGCAAATAATGATTTGTTTTTAATCTGCCTCTCTCTCTCATGACTCTCACGAGGTGTTTGGAGTTTGAAGCCATTACAAAGTTTCTCCATGATACCATGTACTAGGCCAGGTCTTTTATTTCAGCCCTGGTTTGTAATAATATTACAGTATTCCCGATAAATCCTTATGTTCCAGCTTTTGCTTTCCAGTCTTTGGAATAATTTATCTAAAATCGTTATAAAATTTGTTCATAATCGTTTTCCCGAAGTTTTTCAGGTTTCGCCTACTTCCTACCTAAAACTTTCAAGTTCTGTAGATACTAAGGTTTTATTCAAAATTAAAAGGTCAAAAGGTCAGGCTTTCGACTAAAACTTTGAAGAATTTTAGATTGTTTCCGCAAACTGGTTAGCAGACAGAAAACTCGAATACGAGTTATGCTGTACCGTTTAGTTTTGTGTATTATGTGTGTGTACTATAAAGATTATAAACTATCACTTGTCACAATATCTGTGACAAGTGACAAGTAACTACCCCTTTCAGGTTAAGGGCGAAAAATACAGATCGTAATATTAATCTAGGTATATGAATAATGTCAAGTTAATAGCAAGTTCATATCTCTGACACGTTTCGCGGAGCTCGTATAACAAACTGATAGGGTTAAGTCGCGGTAGACATGCGTTTACCTGTAATTCAGTGTTTCTCAATGTTTTAAAGTGTTAAGAACCATTAAGCGATTACATTTGTCGTGGCAAAGAACGTGTAAGCACTTGGAGTTTGAGACATTTGACTATACAGATGTTTAAATAGTGTTTTATTATTAAGCGCTTGTAAAATGAACAGCGTGAACCCAAAAACATTCGTCCTTTTTGAATCTTTACTAGACGTTTCAAGCCATAATGTTTAACGGCATTTAATTACGATAATTTAAGCAATGTATTAGGTTATGATATCGATGAAGAAGACGTATTTTTGGTTTGATTGTGACACTTTGTTAATTTCTTAAGCCTTCAGGCGCCACCTGTGGCCTGTGCACTACAGCTTGAGAATCACTGGTGTAATATAAGGGTAAATCAGCCTACTGAGGGTGCGGGGGTGCTAGGGGGTGAAGCAAGGGGGCGAGAGCGGGGTGCGGGCGCTTTGATTGATGACGTGGGGCCGCATTGTGCGTACTTGCCCATTGTCCAAGCAACGTGAAACGAAACAACTGGATGAGCAACTAAATGAGTTCTTTTATTGCAGACGATTATCCCGTATGGGATTCATATGTAACTTCCGAGAAATTTCCGCTGATTAGGACTCTACACGTGACTCTACAGGCACACATGATCTGATGCCGAAGTTCTTTGCCACTAGATGTTGAATCTTGGGATAGTAAATACGTTCTATTTCACCGATAGGGGTTATTTTTAGGATAATTTATTAGGTACATACAGCAAAGTCTCTGTTAGCTGACCTTAGTCAGTTTTTGTCGAATTTATCCGAATGTTTCAAATTTTCGGAATTTACTCGATCTTTCAGTTTTTTTTTAAATTTTGTCGTATTTACTCGATTTAACTCGAATTTATCCGAACTAATATATTTGACGATTGAATGAAAGTAGAAGACCAAATATTACAAACATACTCATATACTCAGCAGGTTTTCAACTAGTCCCACAGAGGGATTTCAAAAAGTGGGGCAACCATCCTGGACTTACCTTTTTTGGTACATACTAAAACTTTTTTAAATCATAGAGTAAAGGTAGAGTATGATAGAATAAGTGGAGTAATGTAAGTGACCGCGGCACTGTGGGCGTCATGTTTTGTAAGCATCAGATTTAATTTTAGCGTTAATATTTTACAGGTATTTAACCCAAGTTTCTAAGAAACGAGCACTCAATAATGTATTTCGTAAGTACACAACTCATTCGTGTCTGTCCCGCAAAGATCGATATCGGAGTCTGCACGCAACTTTGCTTTGCTATTTAAAATTTATTTCCTCCAAGAAAATGTTGGCTCTGGCCCGCAGGGGTTTGTAAATTGACAAACAAAACCAATCTTTGTAAGCAAACAGATAAAATAAACATTAGTAATAACACGGGAAGTTGTCGCTACAGAAATGAAAAATAAAAAGCAACATAAAAACATAAATATACTTAGAAGTAAAACAAAAATTGTACCTATACTCGCTTGAAATTTACTAATGAAATTCAGTACAATATTTTCACAACTCATAAAAAACATAAGCCAATGACGGTGTGAGGGGGCAAAACAACAGTGTTCAAACAAATAAATGAACTGGAAGAAACTCGAGAGGGTAGGAACACGGTAAAGGAGCGCTGCACGGGCGGCGCGGCGTGCCGTGCGCCATGTCTATATAGAGAGTGTAGAGTAGAGACGGCATGAAATAGGTCGGAAAATAACTCTATTCCCGAGGGCACTGCGAATACTGCGATTCAATCAGGTCTGATTCAGAATTTTGGAGTTCGTTTACTGAACACGGGTAAACTGGGAGATCGGAACCAAATAGGATAAGACGATTGTGAGAAATACAGTCACATAATCGGTTTATAAAAGACGAGTGGCTTTTAGACATAACATTTTTATTTAGATAAGGAGATTTTGAAATTTAAACAACGAATACTTTTAGACATGATTAAATTCCACGGAATGTACCGTCTAGACGCTATCTAATAAGCCTATTAAACGATTTATACGTAGGTAACTACTAACACGGGATTTGAATTGCTAATAGCGATCATCGGATATGGAAAGCGGGGAGCAATCACACGGTTGTTTAGACCGCAATATGCCGCGGCTTTCCTTGCCGAATCCAGTGACATGCCTCCAATTAAACCTCGCTACTATAATACCCAATACTGAATCGCAATAATAATATTGAAATGTCTGACTTCGTAATGCAGTCACTATAATTATGTATATTCATGAATTAGCAAATAGGACTCTATACTTAGTTCCGTTGATTACTAATTGACAACTTTTAAAATAGCTATAAGTCTAGTGCTTTTGCTCATATTATCATCCCCAAGGAAATTTTCTATGTTTATAGTCTCCATTTAATGTAGGTATAGGTATTCGAAAAAATATTGTTTTTACGTGTAGGTATGTGTGAATGTATATGTAATTACAGGTAAGTATATACAGTATTAGCACTATTGTTTATTACTATAAGCTATAGGCAGATTGTTGAAAAACCATGCACTGCAAGCAAAGAACGTGAAAATTAGCACACGTATTTAGGCCACCCAAAGGATCATTTTGAAGATTAGAGCACACGCAGATCACCGCTCCTCTGCGAGGCAGGCTCAAAGTGCCCTCCTCCGCGCTCCAGTAAAATAATTATAACGACATTTTTGGTATCGTTTTCGTATAAATAAACGTCGGACTCCCATGTGGGAGGTCCGAGTTCGAAACCATGCAATGCCATGTACTAATGAGTGTATCGGTTTTTTCGAAATACTTACGTACATTTACCGACTGCTCTGACGGTGAAGGAAAACATCGTGAGGAAACCTGCACACTAAGATAACCAGTGTGTGAAATGAGGAAGGCAATGGCAAACCACCCCATTAATCTGCAAAGAGAGTCATTCTATGTGATTAATTCCTTTGAATGATCACGACCTTGTGCAATGTGGAATACGACTTAGAAGAAGAATTCATTATTAACATCCTCTCGAACTATACCAATGGTTCTGTCATGTTCGTCCTTTTCAACAAAATCCAGTCCATTACTTGTCACTTTCAAAAGATCTTGGCCAACCCGCAAATCTGGGGAAATGAAGTTGAATCTTGTGATTATCCTATCTGAAAATCATTTAACTTTCTTTGAGAGCTTTGAGGTGTGTACACTAATCTCGGTGTAATCGGAACAGATGTTATGTGACTTCTCTAAACATAAATAGATAGGGTTGGGTCTTGGGGCCTTGGGGTATGATAATTTAACCCAACGTTTCAGATTTTAGTGAGACACTGTTTATTTTAGCTTCCATATGCTTTAGTTCAAAATTGCAGATTTCGTATCTGATTTTTATGCGAATAAGCGCTGTAATGAATAGTTTGTTTACGTGTAAAAATATGGGTTTAGTCGGTATAAAAGTGTCGTGCGCATAACCCATATTTTTTGTCTAAAAAAACAAGTTCCGGATTTAGGTACTAGGGCGAGAGATCCTAAAGAACATTGCTATGAATACGACGTAATTCTTAGTAAGTCTACTAAATACCACAGAGATAAGTAATTGATAGAGCACTGAGATAGAGCACGTACTACGCCAAGTCGATGACAAATGGTTCCATTTTCAATTTTACACCGTGGTACTCTTTCATACTTGAGCAGACGCAGGGCTGCAGCCGCAGCACAATGAGCTATAAATCGGTGGGCACTCGGTCACAAAATAGATAAAGTATCTAACAGAAAAGGAGCTCCATACTCTAACAAGTGTAAAGGTGCGAAATGAATACCTACTTGCTGGCACTTACACTCGCTAGTCGGATTTCATTATTCGGTCCAGTCCACTGTTCGCAAAAAGCAACTGATATGTAGCTGACATGACAGACAGTAAGGGTCTTTACACATACTCCGCCGGTGGCGCGGCACCGCAGCCGTAGCGGCGCCGCAGGCTGTAGAATTCCTTCGATTTGTATGGGCGCCTAACACGCTGCCGGCGCGGCGAGAAGGCACGCGCCGCGGCCGCGGCGGCGTAACGTCACACTGCGGCGGTGGCGTGCGGCGATTGCTCCGAGCGGCGCCGCGGGTGCCGCAGTGTCACACCGCAGCACTCGCGGCGCCGCTGCGGCAGATAACGCCACCGCCGCGCGGCGCCATGTAAGCGCTCTAAATAACAAGTGAATGAATGCGAGTGAAATAGCAAACACAGAATATTTAACTGGCAATGTTTTTAATTGTTTACATGCGTTTGCGTGAGGAGAACCTCACTTTAGAACGTTAGTCGGGGGTTTCTTTTTCTCTTCTTTTCTGTTACTTACGCCTTTAGTACACTGCAGCGATTTTGAAACGGAATCGCAACGAACCCATACAAATCTAGAAAACCGGAAAATAGATTTATATGGCTATCAGACGATTGGAAGCTACTTAGTAATCTTAACTTAGATATACACATATAAGGAAATAAGCGATTCTTAAATACGTCGGTCGAGTTTACCACCTCCGTGGCGAACGCACTGGCTGGTGTGGTTCAAGTCCCAAGAGGGTATTTTCTTTGAATAGCTTATTTCTGATATTAGTAAGATTTCTATGGGTTCTGTCCGATCCGTTTTAAAATCGCTGCAGTGTATAAAGGTGTTATCTATTTTGTGACTGCAGTGGGCCCAGTTTGGGCGGGTGGCCGGGCCGGCCTTGCCGCGGTCGTCGCCCGGCCGCCGACCGCCGCCGCCGACGCCCTCGCCCCTATAAATACTTCGACACGAGACAAATGCACTCTGCAACGAGTATTTTTAATTGTGTATAGATATGTATGACTTTCGCAGATTTTAGTTCTGTCTGTTGGATATTCTCGGTTGGATGAGAACGTAATTTATTGTTCTTTTGATGTTTTCAGTTGGTTAAAGTTACTTGCTTTAATTAAAGTATATGTAGTAGTAGTCATAAAGTAATTTCAGTTAGTTATTTTGGTAATTTAAAGATGCGGTCCGGTCAAAAGAAAGAAAATAATAGAAAACTTCTAGCCAACTGGGTAAACATTATTTTATCAGAGTTGTTTACTAAGTAAGTAACTATAGATTTTTGTATAAGTTCACAGGCAAGTAGACGGTCAGGTGTTCGGTATCCATAGTTATGGATACTGAACACCCGTTGTTGTTGTTCAGTTGAACAACTTTTACTATGGGGCCAACTCTGTAATTGCGAAAAAAAACAGCTGTTCCATACATTTCGGTCGTGTTGGTTTTGAGCTTTTGTATAATGGAACAGCTGTTTTTTTGTGATTTCAGAGTTGGCCACATAGTGAAAGTTGTTCAGTTATGGATACTGAACAACCCCCCTTTCGGCTCTACAGGGAGCTTGTGTTACACTTTGAATCCTGGGTTATAACCCTATAAGGGTTTAAGTTATAGTTTTATAAGGGTGGTCGCCAAGCGGACCTTGACTGTTTCTACCACCGATACGTCCTGTTAGAATAAATTTTAATTAATGTTAACATCAACAATGCCTTCTGTTGTTTGTTTCGTGCACGTAATAAATGAGTCACCATAAGTCCAAGCACGACTTCCTCTAAATCGACTTAGCTGATTAAATCCTGAAAAAAGCGTGTGCCAGAAAAGGAAAACGATTAATTAACTCATTTCCCGCAATTAGCAAGGGCCGGACACGAAATTACTTAAGCATCTGTGGGCTGTGGGTAATCAGTGCAGTAGGTAGGCAAGGCACGGCAGCGGAAGCCGGCTTTCCCCGTTCCAATCCGTATAATGGCGGAACTCGGGCCCCCCGTGAGAAATATTTGATGGGAAATATTTAGGATCCAAAGTCAATGTTTGCTTAGCTTTTGCAGAGAGTAGCAAAATAGAACTCGTTTGTCAGCAAATAGGTAGGTAGCACACAAAACTAAAGAAGGTAGGTATCACACTAAAGGCATATCGCTTAACTGACACGGTTCCATATGCAACAAACAGCGTCCGTCACCACACCACACCACTTCCGCATCGCGTTAATGCCTTAGCAACCTACCCGTTAAGCGGTAGGCTTGTACCATCTAGGAATTTGTTTTTAGTTTAGGATTCATCATTTTCATTACAATGTTGCAAAAGTCAAATTCGATTGTTGAATCAGTTTGCTTCGTGGAAACAAAATCGACGTCAAAAAATATGGTGCCTCGTTTGCGGATCCGGCTCTGGCCATGGCTCGACGGCCGACATCCGCCGCCCTTTGTCCGGCACAACAATAAACGGTTTTCGGTGAATAACCACTGGAACAAAACGTGGAAGCTCGGTGCTTTGTTCTCGCCTTAATCCGTACACGGTGGCAGCAGTGTTATAGACACCTTAAGGAAGAGTTTACTTGCTTTCCGTCGAGTCATATCAATTAGCGAGTGGTGGGTTATTAACTTATTATCAATTGTAGCAAATTGTGGGTAACATTAGATTCTAGAAAGGTGTTAGAAGATGCTTTTAAGTTTTAACCAGAAGGAAGAGCATATGATTTTAAGACAAATGTAACAGAGACGAGTGCATGGTCTTATATTATAAGATCATAATTACCTAATTTTTCGCGAATAATGTTATATGTTTGAAGTCCGGTATATTTATCTACTAGCACATTTACTTACATAAGATAATTTCATCATAACATAATTCACAACTGATGAGTTGCCACAGAGCAAAAGATAGTATCGTTAGATTACATGGTATAAACGGTATACCAGTCATCGTTAAGGCGTGCCACATTTACTTAATCGAAATACAGTAACTAAGTAGGTATGTACTTATACAGATATAGCTACATTTACTTAGAGATCGCTAAAAGGCTGTCAAACCAGTGGCAGGGTTCGAGAATATCGAATTTATGAAGGCATTGAACGTAGTCTTTTGTAAAACGTTCGATTGACCGAGTATTTTAAGCGACCGCCGCCGTACCTGCGCGTTCAAAGGCGTCGTTTCAAAGAACGTCGTCGCTCCAACGCAGGGGGTCGCGGAAAGGCACGTTTTCCGTGAAAATGGCCGGTGTCAGCCATGTTTACAAACAAGCATTTAATTGACGCAGGAATTCCAAACACTGGCGGTGTTAAAGGAAAACAGCCATCTCCCTCACGCCATTACACTTACAGCCGGGTGGCGTGTGTTCGAGTTTCGCATGAGAATGCTTTTGGTGAAACTATTTAATTAATGTTGAGTAAGGAAAAGTTACGGAATTATGGCGATTGATAACGCGAACGAAATTTAATACACCCATTTACGTTCTATTTCACAGAATTTGATAATTCCGACAACGAAACGGTCTAGCCTGCCCGAGTAACTTACCTTGACATTTTGTAAAGACTACGTGGGAGGTCAATCTTTTATTCTCGGTTTCTAATCTGAAGAAGTGGATCCAAAGGCAAAATTAAAATAGACATGGATAAGGTTAAACCAAACTCTATCTGTGTATTATACGCAATACAATCTTAGGTTCCTTGGTAATTCACGGTACGGTTTTTATCGGGTCTAGTTCCGTCTACTACTTCCGCTCTACGTCCGGTTGTCAGTCTCGTATGTAGGTACTATGGAGGCTTGCGCATGTAGAGACGACAAAGAGAATTAATACATGCAGACATTTGGACATTGCCCATTGTACGTATTTGACATGTTTGCTAAAATGACCAAATTTGGACATTTCGTGTATAATTCGACAAAGATGATACCGACGAGACAACAAATAAAAAAGAATAAAAATTCAATACGACGGACTGCCACGAAGACAACAACTATGGATGCTCATTAACGAAGCCGACGGCATAGCGCTGGTTGTTATTTTTCGTGACATCTAGCATGGTACAAACTGAACTGTGTACCAGCTTAGCCGGTTTGAATACGGCGATTGCTGAAAACCATGCCGGCTACAGTCTATTGATCACGGGCCTTTAAGGTTAAGTTAAGACCTTCAGTGTGCATTACGCCGTAACCAGCGGGGGTGGTAGCGCTCCTTTATTTTTTAATGAAACCTCATTGTGCGCTTAATTGAGTACAATAACGCCTGTAATGGGGTATACCCATACAGTTAGCGTTAAAAAGCACGATAAATCTGTTTAGTGAGGGGATAGACCCTTTCTGTAAGGGGTTTTTCCATGAGTTCTATTTGTTCTTGCAACAATAACACGCCCTACATAGTTCTTAAATAGAATCTATAAGCTCTTTGTTTAATAAATACAATCCCAAGTATCTAATATAAACAGAGATACAAAACTCTAAACAGAGTTAAAGTAAAAATTGCTTGACAATAGTTGTTCGTTAAACAAGAGAACAGAGTTATTTCTTGTATGTAAGTACATCACATTTTTAAGATTCTTTTACATAAACGTGATAGAATAGACCTAACAGACACAAAATGTATCGATCTTGTATTGGTAAACAAGAACGTAAGCTTTGGCAATCTAAACTTGAGTGTAGCTTGACTCAGCCATATGAGGCCAGCGTAGATTGAGACGTTCAATATCAGCTGCTTGACACAACGCCAGCTTTATGAAAAGCTGCTCAAGCGTCGTGAAACCATATTTTAATATCCGGGCACACTGGTGGTGTAGACCACTTCTCCCTATAGTTACTCGTATAACTAGGTACTTCTGTATTATTATTGTGAGATATATTTACGACATTAAGGTTTGAACGCGCGCCGAAGGAGACTATTTTTTCTTTCATTCAAGGTTTACGATATTTAAGGCACGTAAGTAATATACACTGAAAGAAAAGCTTGTTTACTTCAAACAAGAACTTGTTTCACTACGAGCATATAAGTCGGCTTGTTAACTTCAACCAAGAAATTGTTCACTTCAACCAAGATTTTAGTTATCTATCAAGTTAATAAAAAGTACTTTATATGCTCTAAATCAAACAAGCCTTCTTTCAGTGTACTGTGAATATAGCAACGAACGCCACACATGACATGTTACAGTCAGAAAATGAACTTATTGAATGTACCTGTAGACACCTGTCGACACAACAGCCAATAAAAATGACACCAGCTCGAACCAGGTTGACCAAGATGGTGAGCGCCGAGGACGAAATTTGAATTCAGGAAAACTATCAGTAGTATAGCCACGGCTTCTACCTACCCCGACTTTTTCAGTCGACAAGGCAATGACCGATTGATTGTTTTATAAAAAGTGTTGTTCGTCGGTAATTATACACTTCTTGCGTAAATGTAGAGACTAGATAGATTTCCTACAGCCGTGGTCTAGCACAATAACCAAATCTAAATCTACTATCGTATAACTTGAAAATAATGGCCATCAAACACAGCACTAAGTAAGTACTTTTGTAGATTTTGATTATTTGATTAATTTTGGGAGTAGTATTTTTATCTAGGTACCTACATAGATACTCGTAACTACCTCTTCAAGTAGGATTGTATTTAATATTATGTTATTATAATTAATGATGATCAGGCACTTATAATGTTTATAAATATGAAAACGTATTAAGGAACTCAGTTATCTTTCATGCAAATGAGTGCTATAAATAATACCATCTTTCATACAATTTGGGAAGGGTAGTACCTACCTATACGTTCCAAAAGATTTATGGTCGTCGGATGTCAGGGATTATTTCTTGCAAATTCAAGACAACTGGTGTCACTTTGCTTGAATATTCATTAGCCTTCGAGTTGTGGAGTTAATACCGCATCCGATTAAATACTGATATTTTACCCAAGCTGGATTATTCACACCCAGCCAAGGGCTGTCACTATCTCGCTTTACCCTTAAGTGACTCTTATATTTACATACTACTTACTTTTAGGTGAGTACTTACATAAAAGTATACTTGGTATACCCTGACCAGAAACTAAAAAACCCTCGCCATATTGACGAATTTTTTTCATAACCAACTCCGTAACACAGATTATAAAACTACCAGTGGCGCCCTCTTAACAGGGTTTTTTAGTTTCTGGTCAGGGCTTACTTAGTAAATCATTATCAAACGATAAACAGACTGAGATACTTTCTTGAATCAATGCTCAAAACAAAACACAGTGTTCAGTTCACCAATCAGAGAAACATTGCGTGTGAAACAACAACATAAATGAATAAAGATCAACGCTTAGGTATTATACAGTACATTTTTATTTTCGGGCATTGTAGATTTCAGGAAATTAACGTTGGCAGCCTTGCTCGTGAGTCAAGCGGGGAGCAAAGCACGCTTTCGCGATTTGTTTTTGGCGGACATTTTGGGAATGTTTTATGCCGCAATATGTGGGTGCCTCACTTAGAAAGGCGTATTCGTGAGAATTCCACCAAGCAAATTAAACTAATGAAATATAAAACTGAAAGATATTATAGAAGTTTCTAGGATTTATGACGCAATAACGTTCACTGTCGTGGCTGTAATGAAGTAAATATAAAATTTATGATATCGCAAAACTGTGGTTCATTGTGGCAATGAAAGTTATCGACTTGTGGAATGTACCTATTACCTATTATTAACTTATTGAAAGGGGATTGAACTCCCTGTAGGTTAAGTCGATAGGGATTGATTGATGCGAAGTAAATTCATTATAATAGATCAGTTTATCAGAGACGTAATAAAAGAGCAAAGATAAGAAGTAACGCATAAGTATAAGTAACAAGTTAAGAAGTCTTAGAGCAGCTCCTTTAAGTCTACTAAAGAAGATAACATTTAACTTTAATTTGATCCTTAACGGAGGCTGCAAAGTTTAAAAGAACACAGCAGAGTAAGTATGCACTAATAATAGACACCGCATCAAGTATTTATCGGCTGTATCAGCTCAGAGCGGCGCGGGCGCTTTGCTTCACGAGCACTAAAACAAAATTTAAATCGCCGCGCAAAGCCGCAAGAAAACTCCGCCGCCGGGAACCGCAGACCGTTTTAAGTAAAATATTAAACGCGCCGTAGGATTTGTCCGTGTACCGGTGCAGGACTGCCGGCTTTAATATTTTATGAAGCGCTCAGCTCCTAGTTGTCGACGTCGTGTCTGGCCCTTAATTGCGGAGTGATGCGTCCAGCTATACCCCTGAACGTCGTCGAGAGAAAATATTAAAAACATCCCGCGGCCCGCTTACTCAGCGGTCTAACTGTTTATTGCAGGCCTAGAGACGTTAACGCCTATAAATTTTATGTGTGTTCACAATGCCGTCATAAAATGTTGCAATACCTCTAAATCCCGTTGTATTTCTTTCGGATTTAAAAGAAATATTGGTAAGGTTTTGTGTAATAGCTCTCTCCGAGGCGTAAATCGGCGTGCAAAAACGTAGAAAACTGTTTCTACCCACTGGGGTAGCGTGCAGTCGGTTGATTCTAATTTCCGCGCGGATGCGTGTACAATCATCTGAGGCAATTAATATATCCGGTCCGGATCCGTCTGGATCCCCTCTGTGCTAGGTGCTCTGACTGAATACGGTACTAACCCAATTTTTTTATAACATAAATTAACTTACATGGACATACTAAAGGATCTAAAATTAGTTTCTCGATAATTCAACTAACATCAGAGATAATTGTTAAAGTTAGTATTGGACAGATGCTCTGTCCCTTTCTAGTAAAACAGTCCTTTATATGCAGCCAGGCCCTGCTTGTATGGCGCTAGATAACAGTTACGTCATTAAACTTATTGCCGTTTCTTTCTACCGTTCTGATTTTTGATTGCCTGTAGCTATTTTATTTTTCAACGAATTTTAAAACTGTTTTCACATTTGACCATCAATTTATGACTATTTCTTAATTTTTAAGAAATGCATTTAATATATTATATTTGGAAACTATTATAATAACATAATATTAAATACAATCCCACGTGAAGAGGTAGTTACGTAGGTAATCTAGTATCTATGTAGGTAACTAGATAGATACTCGTAACTACCTCTTCAAAGCAAAGTACTTACTTAGTGCTGTGCCTGATGGCCATTATTTTCAAGTTATATGATAGTAGGTTTAGATTTGGTTATTGTGCTAGACCATAGCTGTAGGAAATCCATCTAGTCTCTACATATCTATAAAATTACGCAAGAAGTGTATAATTAAGTAAGTAAGTAAGTAATATGTTTATTTCACACACAGCAATGACCGAAACAGTTATAATTATAATAAAATAATTATGTAGTCAAAGGTAAACATATTGAAATCATGTCTGATGGTCTGCTGTTGTTGTGAAAAAGGCCTCAACTCAGCTTATTGCTGCAGACAAAAATGCCTACAGCGCTGGTATTCTGTTGAACCATGACCGATGGCTGGCCAAAACCTGTCCAAGAGGACAAAGATACGACAATTGCCGACGAACAACACATTTTATAAAACAAACAATCGGTCATTGCCTATTGCCCTCTAAATTAAAAATTTGGAAACCAGCCCAATGATAATTGTTTCATTGCCCAGGCCATCACTATGATAGGAACCAGCAAGCAACTGGTGTTGGCTACGTCTACTATATCTACTTCTGTTTTACTAGCAAAATTGATTACTTTTTGTTTAAATGCCAATAAGTACATTATGATGATAACAGTAGGTTTACTGTTTGTCTTTTTTCAATTTCACGGTCTGGCTGAGTATAATAAATATAATAATAGATAACGATGACCGAAATTAATTATCAAATCGTACCTACAATTTCACTTTGTCAATATAAATTGGTACACTAATACATATATATACAGGGTGTAACATTAAGAACGGTCAGTATGGGAAAGTCTGAAACTATAAGACATACGAAGATCTGTTCTTAGGAACCATGTCATCAATTTTAGGAACAAGAAACACTGTATTCATACATTTTAAAAAAAACCTGAACTCAGCCTGGGAATCGAACCCGGTTGTTTTGAAAAAAAATCCAACACTATTTCTATTTAGATATCGATTGTGTAGGTCTTAAGGAATAAATGTTAGTATGAAACGTGATGTTTAAAATTAATAAAACGCATTGTTTCCATATCTTTTAATTTATTTTAGTAGGTGTTCGAAATGACTACCATTTTGTAAAATACAACATTCAACTCGTTTAGGTAACGATTTTACTATTGAATGTTGTATCTTCAGGTGGTGAATTTGCGTTAAAATTGTCTCTATGGCTGCTTTTAGGTCTTCAATTGTGTCGTAGCTTGTTTTGTACACTTCATCCTTAACGTAATCGATATCTAAATAGAAATAGTGTTGGATTTTTTTTCAAAACAACCGGGTTCGATTCCCAGGCTGAGTACAGTTTTTTTTAAAAAATGTATGAATACAGTTTTTCTTGTTACTAAAATTGATGACAGGGTTCCTAAGAACAGATCTTCGTATGTCTTATAGTTTCAGACTTTCCCATACTGACCGTTCTTAATGTTACAGCCTGTATATACTCGTATGTTGTTAATTTTATTGTCAACAACTTGCTATTGCCAACTTTATAAAGATAAGCTATCTCATATAGATCACCAAATCGCGTGTGAGTGTACACAAACTTCTATGTAATTAATTCTCGATTTATTTTTTTAGTTACAGCAAAATAACAAGCTATCAGCAGTCCAGAGTTCGTAGCCTATATAGGCAGGTGCGTACATGGTCAAAATGTAAGTTAAACAACTTTGGGTGTGGACAGAACAGATCGTATATTTCATCTGAGCCTCTCCCTGCCTTGGAGAACAAGGTTATACTGTCGGTTTCGCCTGGTGTTGTTTAATAGTCAGAACCTGTCAGAGGCATACGGAAGGCCTGCAACTTGGTCACAAATCACACGACAAGATACACACACCATCTCTCCCTCACACTCTAGGTCTTCGAGACATCTAAATTTTACGATCTGGACGTTACGCGATTTTGACATTCTTCGAGTTGGACATCTGCACATTTTACGATGTTGACATTTTCCGACGTCGGACAAGAAGAAGAAACAGCCTATCCGAATCCACAGCTGAACATAGGCCTCTCCCAAGCCGCGACACTGAACCCGATCGGCGTTTTGCATACAGTCACTAAGTAACCATCTAATAACAAGTTACATTATCCCTAGTAAGGAATTAACGTTAACCTATTATAAGGCAGATTATAGCAGAGCAGCGACTGGCATAGATTTACGGTTGTACTGTAACAGCTAGTATGATGAGTGGAAGAAACAAACAAGATACGCACTGCTGCCTTCAATTACGGTTCGTGCGATATACGACGTCGTAAAGACATCGCACCGAGAGCACCACGTGATGGGGACGAAACACTTTGCACAGAATACACACAGGTCTGCGACTTTGATTACGTCACTCGACCGTAGGCGACGCTAGGGCGGTTATAAACAGCCCTGTGAAAAATATTTCTGGCAATGTATTTCGTTTATTAAAAGTACAAAAAAATATACTCGTATCTACCACTCGACAGCGCCACAGCGCGTGTATTTCGTGCCGAGTTCCTTTGACTTGCCCTGAGAAACGTGAGCCGATTTCTCGCGTTTCTATTGAGCTGACCTTCTGTGTGTATTTTGTCCTGCTATGGTTTACTACTTCTTCTTCTAAGTCGTTTTTTCCTCATTGCTGAGGGACGTGATCATTCTAAGGAATTATCACATAGAACGACTCTCGTGGCAGATTTAATGGGGTGGTTTGCCATTGCCTTCCCCATTTCACAAACGGATTATCTCAGTATGCAGGTTTCCTCACGATGTTTTCCTTCACGGTGAGAGCATGTCGGTAAATGTACGTAAGTCTTTCGAAAAATTCATTGGTACATGGCATTGCCTGGTTTCGAACTCGGACCTCCGTCCAAGCCACGACGCCACAGACGCTCTTACTTTTTTTACTCGGTTTACTTGGTTTACTACTAATACAACGTAATCTCAGTAGGAACAAATTTGCAGTGATTTTTGACGTTTGTCGTACAGTCGTATACTACTAGTCAGGAAGCGTTTGATAAACGTTACGTTTCGGTCAAGCCAATCGATCGGTGTACTCATATTATGGTGTTAACATGTGTTAGCACTATGTGTTGTTAAAGTAGATCGAAACGAAAAATAAACGCTCCTTAATTTGAAAAGAACGAACGACAAACTTTGTAAAACAGTGGTATTGGGCTCTGATTGCATTTCCCTCGCATTTGAGGAAACTCCGTCACACAGTTGATTCCAAGTGATAACAAATGTAGCACTTGATCGGATTTACGAACAGAATATATAAAATATCGAGAGGATTATTCGCAGAAGCGGTAAACAACAACAAATCTGGAACGTTTCGTCGGTCGTAAATTGAGAACTTTCGCGGTAAACGAACTGGAATTAGCTAAATTTCAGCGTATGTGGGGAGTTGTTGAAGGAAATAAAGCCGATTATTCATTATTGCCTACGTCGCTTAAAAGAAAACTTATATAGACATACTCGTACATATACGAAGCCAGCTTGCTTTTAATACATCGACTTACCTCGGCTTCGTGTTGAATTTATGGATGGTTCCTGTGAAGCATCACGACTAGGTAAGTACGTACCTGAAACAAAAGATGAACGTGGTAATGCAAAACAATATAAAACTCCGGTAGACAGTTAAATAATATATCAATCGTTTTCTCTCTCTACGACAGTCCTTTGAGTGTTTTCATTTGAGGCAATGGCTAGTATCTTTATACAGCCTATAATATTGATCGCTTACATAGCAATTTCGTAAACTTTTTCATTTGTAAGTTATTAAAACAGCAAATATCTAACAATAAGTAACATGAAAACATCAGTATACCAAGTAATATTACGTTACCTACGTATTGAGGTATAAAGAATAAAAAATAATATATATTAGTGTAGTAAATTATTTTACTACACTAATATAGAGCTTGTTTTATTTTTAGAGCTTATGCTCGAATGTAAAAGTAGTAGATACAGTTATGCCACTGAAAGTGTTAACAACGTTAATTAATCAACACGGAATAATAATCAGCGATGCTTAACATTTTATTAAACATCCTAGTTAAAAATAATCAGAGAACCGCGGTCATAGACTTGGGATTCTACGAGATTTGCGAGCCGAGAATATTTTTATTAATATTACGAACAAAATACCTAATTACACACCGTCTCGAGTCCGCTTTTTCATTCGACTGCGACCGTTGCAGGCTCTGTCATAACTAGGATTGTTGCTGAATATTACTTTACCTACGAGTATATACCTAGATTTGTG
The DNA here is from genome assembly GCA_947369225.1 of Hofmannophila pseudospretella. NCBI lineage: Eukaryota > Metazoa > Arthropoda > Insecta > Lepidoptera > Oecophoridae > Hofmannophila > Hofmannophila pseudospretella. The sequence goes on from OX376324.1 coordinate 7,200,835, forward strand.
TTATCAAAAAAGTGGAGTGCAGTGCAACCAATGTGCAACTAAAGAAATATTACGTGCATCTTTAGATCTGTTTGTGTTTTTCTGTTTTAACTCTCAAAGAATAAGGATCTGTAATAATTTTTTTAGTTTCCCATGGACTTATTAAAAAAGCGTATTTATAGAAAGTCTGATGTAGAGTCGGCAACCACAAAATAATATTAATTTGCATAAGGTTTAATTATTTAAATATATTTTTTCAACACACTTTCTCGTAAAGTGGCTCTTATTGCACCGCTTTTAGGTTCATAATGAAGCTTATAAAACACCCGTGCTTTTTACTTTACATTACCGCACTAATGCTTTTTACTTAACATTTTTTTAAATCTCAGCAAAGAGTTTTTAGTCTAAAAATATGTTTGTGATTTATTTTTTCCTCGCAAATGTGTTGAAAAACGTCGTATGAAATGCGTGAGTGTTGGTCATTCATTACACTCTCGGCTCCATTACACCCTCGCCTTCGGCTCGGGATGCAATCCAGCCTCGAGTGTAATGAATGATCAACTTAGCTCACTTGTATCATACACAGTGTACTATTTATTTGTTCTTATCTCGATAAAATATAAGGTATACATACAATATTTCAAACAATAATGAATTTAAAGTAAGTAGATACCTGTACAAATTATCTCGTTAGTATGAAAATGTATAATAAGGCACCCTGTAGTTTAATTTAATAAGATTCTAAATTACACAAATAATTCATGTACGTCTTGCAATGAAACCCGTTACATAATAAAATTCTCAACTAATTAATTAAAACGGTGAAGCACAGCTGTAGTGTTTTGTCATTTAAATATTTTGATCGTTTGGGTGCAGAATGTTGCCACTTGCCACCTAACGAGGTGGAATATCACACTAGATGTAGGTAGGTAGTATAGTAACTACAGAAACACACACATTGTTTCACATATTGAATCGTGTTGCATTAAATAGTATAGATTGCGGCTATAATGACATCGATACGGCTCATAAGGACACCGCATCGCCTTGGGCTGGCACCTTTCAACAACTCACAAAGCGCATATGCTAATATCACATTTGCAATTAAAATTTGCGCCCACAAGGGGACGCCATTGTCTCACACCGCGAAACGTCTCCTATCATTTATATGTATTAATAAAACAATACCTATATTATACAATGTCCTTACGAATAAAATGCTTGTGCTCTTTACAAAGTCTACCTTAAAATTGCGGAGTGGTGAAACAAGCTCTGTGCATCCAAGTTGTTTGTCATAATGTCTTTCTCAACGGCCCTATGTAAATATTTGACATCTATGTAATACTTTAAATATCAGAATTCTGGATTATATTCCAGCCAAAAGGAAAATGCCAGCGTAACAACCAACCATCAGCCAGTAAAATTAGATACGTCACGTTAAATTGTTACGCAGACACTGAAGCATTTCACACTTAGCCCGTCAATTAGCGAAAGTTTAATCAAACATCGAATCGACCACGTAATTCAGTAGAATTTAATACTTTATAAAAACATTTTAAGAAACTTTCATTCCACCGCTGATACTAATTGAACGAATTTTCAAAGTAAAAGTTGAACAACAAGCAATCTCCTGGCATGGAAAGTTGGGGCAAATTTCTGGGGAGCACCGACCGTCGACGGCGGCGGCGCATCACCAAAAGAATGTAATAAGGCACAGGTGCTCCAAGTTCTTTATTGGATTTCGCACGTTCCAAGTCGACGTGTTTGATGGCCGGAAGATTCTTGCCAAACTCTTTTCCGGCTATTAATTCTCGCAACGACCTTTTAGATTTTACTGCATGCTTCTCCAATGGACCGGTGTGTTAATAACTGGGCGATGACATTTATAATATCAGAATTTGAATTGAAATATTGAATTTTATAGTTGAAAGGCCGCGTTACCGCTACTGAATGCATCCGTTTATTTTATATATTTATATGAGCTTCAATTATTTCATATTCCGGCCTAATTTGAGTCATTCCGGAATCATGGTCATTTAATATCGGAGGCATTATTTCATAGAAATCGTTTAATTTATTTCAGACTTGTTTGACTTTTAAAATATTAGTTGAGCATGTTTTCTCTACTTTATTTTTCGCCATTGCCTTGGTAAGAAGTTGCTTGGTAGGTATAGCTGACATTTATATCTACAGACAGTCTATTGATCTAAGTTGTTTTTTTTTTACCGTCAGAGTCAGTACTACTTACACTTTTGTTGTGACCTTGGCATTTTGTATTTTCTACGGTGACTATTCATGAAATGTAACAGAATAAGATTTTAGTATAAAAATATACCTATATAATTTATGCATGGTTGAAAGAAAAATTTTAGTCCTACATTCATAAATTTATGAATGTCCTAATTCCGACAGGTAGATCCATAAACGTTACTATGTCTATAAGTGAATTTTCGGATTACACGGTAGCGAATGCTGGCAGTGTATCGGCCAAGTTCGAGAAAAAGGTAAGGGTTTTCCCGACGTCGAAGGTTTTTACGTTTTATTGCGAAGGTTAAGTAAGATAAGTTTATATTAAGGATTTAGGTTTAAGCAAATATGTAGATTTTTTTCAAGCTAAGTGATACAGAACATTCCGATGATACTGATTTTAGGTAATATAGGAGCTTAAATCGTCAGTTTTCATTATTGTACGTGTTAAGTAGGTACGTTACTTTGTCTCTATGTAGATTTAAATCGAAAAACTTTCGATAGTTTTTACTAACCTCGTAAAAACTAATCAGTGCAGCGAAGTCACGAGGTCGGTCGTTCCGAAAACTGTTTCTCAGGCGAGACGGCTGAAAGGAAAAGTAGGCGGGCTGAGCCGCGCTGCACCGTGTCAATGACATATGCAAATTCGAACGGTGTCGGGTCATCGACCCCCATTCAATGACTGTCGAAAGTTATCCGTGAATAAGACTCGTAGCCTACACCGAGCCCCTCGGATTCCACGCGAATATAACATTTAAGATCCCTCATAAATAAATCGATCTTACCTTGCAATCGCGCCACGGATCAAAGGAGGACACTGAATTATATGTCTAGTTCAATCCGATATTGAAATCTGAGATTTCTTCATAATTTGAAACTTATCGCGTTGCAGTAAAGCTGATTGTTCAGATTTTTCGCCTTATGTCCGCCAGATACGGTGTTAACACGAGGTGCGACTGGCTATTGTATTATTAGCATTGCGAATTTCGACAAGCGCTAGACGCCATTCGCAAATACAAACTGACGATATGCAAATCCCTCTTCTCGTTGGAATGGCATTTCCATGGTTAGGTGAGGCTTCTGAGATAGTAGAGTACCATTGCAAAGTCCTGTTACTTATTATTTAACGCCTCCAGTGTCTCATGCATGACCTGTTAACATGCGCACCAAACGAGTAACTTCGTTTTAATATGCATGTCCATACCAATATGATTATCTCGGATATGTGCTCTGTACACACTGTCAACTTTATTATGTTTGTGAAGCAGGCGTCATAAAACCATAATACACGACACGAGAACCAGCGGACGTCGCTGTAAGTGCCGCGTCCTTGTCCGGCGTGAGCGTGATGGACATAAAAATGCTGAAATGAGAACGAAAATACGTTGATCAAGTGTTGTGCGGATTACAGAGATGGTGAGGTCGGCCTAATCTATCACAGCCGAGGGTGACGTCACGCAACCTGCAGCTCGACGAGGCCAGACAGTGTGTAAACACTTTAAACACACATAACTGATTCATGCGAATGCTGGAATATGCGAACGTAACAGCAGCAGGTAGCTAAATTGTCTATAACATGCTAGGTACAACACTAGAGAACGGCTGTTATGTATGAGATAATCAGTCAAACTGAAAACAAACGAGTGTTACTGGAACAATTTATCTGCTGATCTGCCGTTTTGAGGCCTTCTTTCACAAAACAAAGAGTGATCTATAGTGCTTCAGATAAGAAATGTTTACAAGTAATAGATTCTGACTGCGAGAATTACAGTGATATTATTTACAGGGCTGTTTTTGCATTGGTTACTCTTAGTGTTATACGTCACAATCACTAGTCATAATTCTATATTATTTGAGAGGAGAACTATGCATCTATCTACCTACTATCATTTTGTAAGTATACTTTATTATATTAGAAGCTAATAGGTAAGAATAAACATTTGAAAACTGTTGTTCTTCTGTAATGTTAAGAAGTTTCTTTGGAGTCTTTTGTGGAAATGCGTGTACATTAACTTCAGGAATTCAAACAGGGTTTTTGCTAGCTTAAAAAATACTACTTATCCTGACGGAGTTTTTTAATAAAACGTAATAATGTTACAATTATGACTTTTTTTCCGATTGGCGGCGCTAGTGTGCGGAACAGACTGCCCGACGCGAAGTAATATAGAGTATAATAGAGTCGTGGATAGAGATAAAACGGGGCATATCAGTGTTCTTATTTAATTTTTAATGATGTGCATTTAAATCGGTACATAGTACATTAGATAGGGAATAGACACAGAGGCTTATAGCAGACGGGTGCGGCGGGGGCGCATGAGAAGCTGGTCACTGGCCGCATTCCTCGTAGTTGAAAGTAACACGGTATCCGGCTGCGAAAAATTACCGCCTCGCCGCTCCTACTACGCCATTCTACGCCTTATACTTCAACAGATAAAGTCTATCTATTCTCGCTATAACACCAGCCACACTTTATCGAATCAAGTAGTCTTTATTAGAAACAGAATTGCGCCATAGTCTGACAAGCTTGCAAGCCGCGCACGATCGCTCGCCTCTGCTGCAAAGATCGTCATTCACGATACCCATAGATAAGCGTCGATGTAATATAAATTATGTTGTCAGAATGTTTTATTTATTGTTAAGTTCATTAACCTCAAACGAGTTAGTAAAAAATAGCAGGTCCATGTGTCAATATACTCAGTGAGTACAATGGTGTTGGGCTTCTCTTTGAATCTTTCTCTGCTTGGCGATTGATTACAATGCGAGTTTTCGAGTAACATTTATCTCTTTTTTTTTCCTAAATATTTTCCACAACGCCATATTCTTTACAACTACAATTTCTTTCGCTAACGTCGACCAAACGACCCTAAACGTATATAAATAAAGTCAGTAGTTGAAGTCTACCTCTTGAAAGCTGTTTTATGTCTAAAGCTAATCAGTAATGTTTGAGTTACAACTTCAGTCTGAACGAATCCTGTTGAAGTTGATCGGCAAGTATACTTTTTTACTTTATCGATCAAAAAATAAAATGCGAAGTAAATGTCAAAGCCATGAAAACTGATGAAGCGTCCTCGCTAACACGAGTTATCTGAAGCATATTACGTATTATTTCCTCTTTCGCTTTCGGATCTTGATCTCCCTCTCCCGTTGCTCATATTTTATAGACTCGTACGTGAATACAATACGCTCCCAACGCAGCAGGTGCGTCGATTCGACTTTACCTTTTTTAAAGCACAATTGAGACTAAAAGCAATTTTGCAATATAATTCCGAATGAGGGTTTATAATAAGGATTTCAGAATTGTTTAGTGAAATAAGTGGATTTATTTTTCAAAAATGCTTTTTTTAATTAAGTTTAAAAGATCAATAATATTGTTATTATTATGGGTAGGTACTCATATCTTACCTTCGTAATTTAAAATGTATATCTTTTTTATACAATTTCACACCGCAGCACGAACTTGAACGTTTCCTGATGAAATGTAAACAAAACTTGCATGACAACTCAACACGATTCCACTTTCCAGTTTTATACACACACCTATAGGATTATAATGTAATCTTATAAATTGATTCACGTAACGGCAAAAGTTTTCAATAAAACCTGTTGAAATCGCAGCGTATTCCAGTCATCGAGATGGGTTTGCGCGAATTTTTTGTCCGTCTGGCGCGCAGGTGTCTTGGCGCTCCACAGCCGTACGAAAGCCGAGAGCTGATCGACCGGCACTTAATTTTTTTTATAGCCTTCGACCTCAGCTTGGGTCCATTGTTTGTTTTGTTTGTTTTTTCACTTCACCCCCTCCAAACTCACGATCGTTTGCTTACACGCTTCGATATATTTTTTTCTGTTAAATAATGTCACGGGAGAATAGTTGACTTTAATCTATGCGAATTACGAAGAACATAAGTATCTGCCTCTGTTAAGATTTATCGTCCTAACTTGGAGTTTTCTCATGAATGTTTCCATTAAATTTTACTTCGTCATTATTACAACGGTCACGTATCTGAGCTTTCTAGTTTTGTGCATATATAATTATCTTACTGTGCCAATATTTATCAAAGTAATGACCACCTGTTTTTATCATTTACCTTACATACACGAATTCTCAAACTCAGACACCGCTCTCCCATGGTATGCCATTATTTTTCACGAAACAGGTTTGTAATGAGCCATAACACGGTACTTATTTAACGGCCCTACCTACGTTAACGCAACACAATTCTTGAGATTACTAAAATGAATGGCGGTTGTTCCTAAATTTCCAAGAGTTCATACACATAATACATTTTTTCCTTATTTAAGAGATTCGTACTCTTACTCTTACAAAACACCAGGTTTTAACTTCCTTAAACATTATTTTAGATACTTCTACATTTTTATGTTTTTCAGATACATACTCGTACAGTAGGGAGCAGGTGCCAACAGTGAACCACCATGTGCACATAGCGAAGGTCGAAAAGTGACAAAAAAATCTGAGTAATTTTGTTTTTCATATTAAATTCTAAGGTATAGGTTTAGGTTTGCACAATTACTATGTAACGGTATATTATATTTACGCTTCTTTCAAGGATTATTTCATGGTGATCACGCGTTTCTGTCGGGAGTTATATAACTTCAAAATTTTAGATAGGGGTATGGGACACAATGAACCAATTTTGAAGTGCTCACAATGAACCATGGTTATAATGCAATGTAATTATATGATGTTTTACGTTTGACGTGTTAATTATTTTAATAGATCTCAAATATATCATAATATTATAATTACCTTGCAAATTATATTGGTACTACCTGCATTTCTTATTCGTTTTTAATATACAAAATTGACATTTTCTTGCAATTTTTCTAATTGTAGTACAACACCCCCCTCCCCATTTTCCGAGTTTAAAATATATATTTTTTACAAAAACTGTAACGCTATAGGTGTATAACAAATGCAATTTGAAGCTCAAACGAACTACCTAACATTGGTACGGTCTCTTAAACTTTTTGTGGTTCATTGATACCAACCCCACCCTACGGGTATATAGATAGGTCTATTCTTTGCATACTGTGTATATAGGTAATAAGTACCTACTTATTATAATTTTCGTAGAAATATACCAACTCTACCTCTAAGGAATCACATAAAATTTCCACTTAGTCTCTACCTGTCCAACAGGTGATTGACTGATGACCGAGTGGTTGCGCAGGGTCCCAAGGCGGGTGCGCGTACGCAGGGCGTTCCGGGGCCTCTCTGATGGTACTCCGTTCCGTTATCTTGCGGTCATCAGTCTCGGAACGGGTTGTGGGCCCCGGAGGCGATACACCGGAACTGTCGCTGCTGTATACGGCACACGTGCGTGGCTCGCACGTCCCGCCTGTCGCGGCCCGTCAAACTCACACGCATGCTCGTGTGTTAAGACTGCCAATGTAATAGACTCTAATATGTTTTATCGCATATAATACGTGTCATCCGCCCTTAATTTTATTTTAATGCTGGTAAAGATAACGTTATATAGAAGTCATCTTCTAACCCTCGCAAATGTTATAAGGAAATTTCGGCACATTTACCTTTTACAAAGATAATTATGTCTTAAAAATAAGTACGTACTAGATACATTTTGTTAAATAACTCTCCTGTCTATTTATTGCTTAGTATTGTTTTACTGATTTTTATTAAGACTTGCGTTAAAGTCCGCTTTTTTTGCCATAATTACCATCAGATTCTGGATAGCGATAATATTTGCGTACGTACTCACCTGACATATTTCGAGAGAAAGGCTGGGTTTCTGGGAACTGTGACATTACAAGAGATGATTTTGGCTGCTCATCGTACCTATATTATATTGGCAAGGTAGAGCGGTGAACCTAGTCGAACTCTACGCTGGAAGTGGGTGGGCACCACGTGCAAACAACTTTAATGACTGATCGTGTCTTGGGAAGAAGATAACGCCAGTTATTACAAGTTGTATGAATTGCAAATTTAAAATTACGGTATTATTTTTTCTTTTACTTAAGACCACTTCATTCAGTATGAGCATTTTTAGCGGGTTTTTATTGGGTGTAGTGTACTTATATGAAAAATTCAAACTACTTTATTTATAAACAACATTTAAACAGCTAAAACAACATTTAAACAGTTAAAACCTAACTAAAACGGTTTACTTTGCATAATAATGAATTAATAATGTTTTCAAAAATGATAAAGATTAGTACGCCTGTTATTATGCCAAATTTTACCTACGTTGACGACATATAAGAAAAAGCATAATAACGTATCTAAAATAATGAATGAATATTCAAAAGTGTAATCAATCAATCACATTGATCTGCTAGTGCTACCTCATAGCATTTTAGAATAAAGATGTAACGACAATATATGTATAGACGATTAAATCAGTGTAATGAATTGTTACATTTCCTGCATTGTGGTGCCCGTATGCGCTGGCGCAAGCGGGGGAGGGGTTAGGCCGAGGCAGGAGCGGGGGTTGCGGAGTTATAAATAATTTATGAGAAAGATAACTGCGCTAACGTGCGCCTGGGCAATAGAATACGGCCCGCACCAAATGAGAGCGCGTTGATGAAAAATCAATATGTATCAATGAATATTCAACAAAAGCCTTTTTATTCCAAGTCAATTGCTTTAAGTGCTGTTAATTGGTTATGATTATATATGAGAACGGAATGGTTACATGCAGTCGGAGCAGTCGTAATACACGAAATGATATTACGTGGTAAGTATCGTGATATGAATCTAGGGCGAAACAGAGGCACTGAGTTACAGGGGGTCAAAATGAGCCGAAATCGTATGTGTAAATATAAATCTTTCCGAAACTTGGCGGACACACTCGTCTCGTGTGTCTAGATAGTGCCGTAGACATTATTTATTGCGGACTCAACAAACACGAAAAAAAAAGTGACACGCGTGTGACAGATTATTTTAGAACTGGCCCTGTGCACTGCCGTGCGCTTAAACTGTAGAATTTTGGCAAAAAATGAAATGTAAAAAGCTCTTTATAATGCTTATTGAATGATAAAAAATATTCATAAATCCATAATTTTTATACAGGGTGTCCGTCCGTTCGTTTATTACAAATATCTTGTAAGTTTACTGTGTTTATGACCAATAAATAAACTAAGAGTGCTGTGTTATAAATTGTGTTCAATAAAATAGAATAGCAGCTACTTATTTCTGTACTTAATGTAAACATACCTTTAATCTCTAGCCATTAATTTCTAGCATTTAATTTATATAGCTACAGAAAAATGTTGTTTGTTGACTTAGCAAAGATGTCTCTCAGGCAATTAATGACAGTCTCAACTTAATACACGAAATCACCGCCCATTCAGACCGAAAGGTATGTAACTATATATGCAATCGTAAAACGAGTGAATAGTTCTTATCAAGCCCGTAGGCCGGAAAATAGGTTTACCTTAAGAGCCGTTTTAATTAAGTGAAAAAGGGTCCGTTTATGATTACGGCGAACCTTTACGAATAAAGGCGGATTGGGCCGAGACCATATGGCCGGAGAATGGTCATAGAGGATGCAAACGATTATATCTGTCACTGTGACCGGCAGAACGAGCACTGACAATTACCTACAGGGGAAATAGTTATGAAGAACGTGAAATATATAATTACCTCGAACGTGTTAATTTTATCTAGTACCAAATCTGAAGACCAAAATGTTTAACCAATGTGTTCTACCCACCATGACTTACGGTGCCGAAACATGGACGCTCACAAAAGAAGCTGTGCACAAAATAAGGGTCGCACAAAGGGCCATGGAGCGTGCCATGTTAGGAATCACACTAATGGACCAGATCGATATACTTCTATGCAGTTCATAGAAGTATATCGATCTGAACTGTTGTTCTTCTGTTGTGTCATTTCCAATTGGAAAAAATGACAAAAATTTGAATAATTTCCAATCAGAAGGACATTGTAGATAAAACCTCCTCCCGAAATAAGAGTACGTAGTACTGAAAAAGCCACGGCGGCGCACGTACGTGCCGTAGTGCACCAAGACAAGTTCAATTCAGGCAACACCATTTTGGTCATAGGAGGAAACTATTAGGAATTTGGCAATCAAAAGTTTAGTTCTCAGTGTGTGTGTGCGAAATAAATATAATTGATCTCCTATTTTACCTTTTTGCCTAAGCTCATTTGCGCTTAAAACATTCACAAACAAGTCTTTTATCTAATTTTTTGAACCAAAAACGATATTTCATGACGATCGACGAAAAAGTTTACACCATTGATTTTAGGTTACACCGTGGAACTGGAAATCTTTTGAAATGAAAGAAAGCGAGTCATTGTAAACACCACGGGCATTGTTTCGGTCCGCAAAATATTTTTCTACAGAACTTTAGAAACAGTTGCAGTCTCACCGTGAATAGCTTTTAATACCGTCGTTTCAATTCTTGTTTTTGCAAAATTTCTCCCCTTTTTATCCCATTCAGAGTAATGATGGTCCCGAGGATAAATTGATTTCATTAATTTAAAGCTTGTTCGGCAAAAGCAGACTTTCCTTTTTAGAAATGAAACTCATATTTTTTACTGGACAACGATAAACCAGAGAGCATACATACCTTCATAATGCCAGAAATAAGGTGGTTTTTGTTTTGTTGTAAGGATTGTACTTAAGGATTTATGAAGACTATGAGGTTTTATTAGCATCTTAAGTAAAGTCCTAAGTAAAGTAATGATTCTTCTTGTCGTGTGATTAGTGAGCGCAACCTATCAGAGTTGTTTAGACGCGTACGGAAATAGGCTCTTTACTTACTTACAGGTCCTTTAGTACCTAAGCTTAACATAAGATACCTACTTATTTATCGATGATATAGCAAATGTCAGCGAACACGAACATTCAAATAAATGGCTTGCAACCAGATGCTTTACCAGCTTTTTCTCAAATTACAGAATACTTGATATCTGTCCATAATTGTCTACAATTGTGGGTGGTCCTGCATCTCAGAATTCAACGGCAGAAAGCAACAGCCATAGAGACAGAAAATCTGCACAAAAATATAGTATAGAGAAGGAACGTTTTCATTATAGTGACCGTCCCATAGTGAAGTCCAGCTCCACATTAGGATAGCGAAATGGCGACGTAGATTAGATAGGATCTGTTTCCTGTATTACTACCCCTGTGAATTATTACAACGATGTAGTCTCCTAACTCGCTATGTAGATATGTACTGAAAATAAGAGGCGACAACTACTGTATCACGTATGTAGTTTATAAGGACATTCAATCATTAATTAATTCATTGATTCTAATTTCAAACTTAGTTAGAGTACAATACCTTATACGTAGACTCTCTCTAGCTCTAAAAAGCTTCGTAGCTCAGTCTGCAGCCTTTGGCTTACTCTACAATTACTCCTGACTGCATATGTGGCAGTTAGGCAAGTTTCCAGTAGAGATATGTGAACTGTGAACAATTTCCCTAATTAAACACGCTGCGTGTGTAGCGACCATCGACTGTTTAAGTTGCCACTCACGCGCTTCTAATGAGCGAGGTTTCGATTCTGCGGCTCCCGCGCCGTTCTAGTGTGAATAGTTACGCATGCCGGTACGCACTACAACGGTGAAATGTGTATGGTGGTATGGGTGCTTTTTCCGAGATAAATAGCCTCTTTTAGTGTAGGGCTGACAGCGATTGATCACAATTTTAATGACGGAGAGTAAATAATATGTATTTTTTTGTAATGTAGAGTTTACTGCCTATACTATACAGGTTTGTCGATACATTTATTGTTATTTCCCTTAAATTCGACTAATGGGTAATAATGTCATATCCTTACTTTCATTGTAGATTCTAGCCTAATAGGTACCTACCCTACCTAATACGGATAATAAAAAACGAACACTAACACAAGGAGAATAATGCACCATCGCGCAGACGGCACAGGCAATGCTGAATTGACAATAAAATAGTGAATAGTGAATTTGAGTTGGCAGCAATATTGCAATAAAATACAGCTATAGGCAAAGTGCAGCGTTGTGGCTTGCAGCGCGGGCGCAGGCGGGCGGGCGGGCGGCGCGTGCGCGGCCCTGGCGCAAGGTCAATGGCACGCGCCTCTCCCGCTCGCACACCGGAATTCCATATTTAAATCTCGTCCGCAGAAAAATGGCGGTCGGGCCGGTCGGATCCATTCCGCGGCCGGCCGGCCGTGTGTACGGAGAATTAATAAAACATGCCTTGTGCTTTTTCTTCATCGTTTTTTCCGAGTATCGTTATCAACTTTGTAGTTGTACCAGTGCGGTCGGTCGCAGTTTGCATTTTACAGCGCACCTACCAATGCCAAAAAGATTATCGTAACATTTTATATCGAGCCATTCACTGAAACCGCTACTTTATGAGTCCCACCCAATTTCTCAATTCATAACTGTACTTAGTTGTTAATAAGTTGCCGCACTATTCACTGTAATCGTGTTAAGTTCCACTTAAAATGGGCTAAAAGCGTCAATAAGTTTAGATAAGCCATTAATTCACGTCGGGCGTAGCAGTGCATTAGCTGAGGTTTTGGTACATTTAAGTTCGTAGCGCTACGTGGGTACTATACAGGGCGGACACAATTAACTCGATACGTAAACTGCAAGTCACTGGCAATCGGAGGGCGGTTCGGATTTCAGCACAAAAGCTTAGAGACGGAGGGAGAATACATACTGGCCGACTATGTAGGTATAAATTGGCGACATCGGTAGAAAAACATGTTACTAATGGTATCTATATGCAGGTTATAGGTTATCTAAATTATTTTTTTGTAAACTAAATTTATGCATAGGTGTGGCAGTGGATATCTCGATAGAAAATTAGGATGTGGCGCTAGAGCTGCCTACTTTCTTAGTTTTGGTGTTCTAGTGGTTTCACTAGTATTGATAATGGACCTAATAATATGCTAGAATCTTTCGCACGCATAATATTATTGATATACCCATACCCACTAAGTTAAAGGATCGGTGATCTGAGCTAGATAAAAACATTATCTTTTACGTTTGAAAGTAATGTTACAGATAAATAACAAGAGGCCAATAGAGGGAGAGTTTCTATTCACTGAGACAAAAGTAAATAAAGCACCTAAACAAAGCTTGGTTTAGAAATCTCACTATCGAGTAAGAACGCTAAAAGCAAAAAGGGCTAAAGACAGTGGCACCCAAATTGAACACACGAGCAGTGTGGCGAAATTAATTAATGTCCCCTCTGAGAGTGCCGAGGAAATGTTTTAAAAGCAGCCGCTGTTCCTCGGAGGGCCTCCGCAGTCGAGAGTGCAAGTCATCGACGCGGCGGCGGGATTTACAACGCAATAAATTTCGCCCGAGAAACAGAGAACCTTATCTGCTAACAGCTCAAATGAACTGTCTCGCCGTCCAGCAAGAAATAACACAACGAATCGCTGAACTCAGAAATCACAGGGCTGTAGCTCCAGCAATAAAGCTACAAAACTGCCGAGGCGGTAAATTTTTTCCGTGAAACAAAAGGCAGTTCATCGATGAAGATTTAGAGGCAGCGACGGCATTGGATGGGTAAGTCGTAAGTGGCAGTAACATTGAACCTTTCTACCGTCTTTAAACAGTAGGCAGCCGCAAAATGACTTTTGCGAGACTGAAAGAATCGTAAATTAAATTTTTTTTAAGTAGCACCCAAGAAACTCAGACCCTTGCTTGCTAATAAGTATTGAATTCTCCCGCCATTTAGTAAGAAATAACAAAGAACAAAGAAGTAATAACTGAACTCAGAAACATTGTTAAGCTTTAATAATAAAACTACAGTGCAACAGCGGTCAATTTCTTTATTACGAAAAGCAAAAGACAGCTCATAAATGGAGATTTATTTGTAAGTAACCTTATTGGATAAGTTGCAATATTACACAACAAGATTTCTATTGGGTTTTGATCTGTAGAATAGCAAGACATAATTCAAGCAGCCACTATACTTCGTTTTTTTTTCAACCCTACGAATATTGACGCAAAAAACAAACGGTTCCTATTAAAATGCATAATTTCACGAGGCGTATTAAAAGAAGTGTCTTCCTATGATGACTAAAATAAATGACAGGAGATTGTTATTTTTATTTATTATAAACTAATTTTTATAATAAATAAAATAATGTAATCATTAGCTTCCGTAATTCGATATTATAATAATGACGCTCAACAGCAGCGATCCAGTAATAACGACGGTAGGTTCCCATTCGCTGGCGCCAAGTCTCAGCCTTGTTCGGCCTCCCCCCTCAATCCGGTGTACCTACTGAAGTGTATCCGCCTAGGAATTGGTGCAGTAAGTGAAACGATACCGGAGATCAACCGAGTTTGCGTACCTGCCTTCACGTACCACACTAGGGTAGCTGTTAGCTTAGTCTAGTCCTACATTACGAGTATCTATTATAGCTATAGAAAAATGTCTCTTTTTGCATTTCATAGTGAGGCTATTTCCGAGAGAGTTTTAGGATTTCTATGAAGTTTCTAATAAATTAGCACAGTCACATAATTGATCATAATGAACGACAAAACCAGTGAAAAGCTAAATAAAGGAAGGCGCGCAAGACCGCCGAACATTAGAAAATTAGTACATCCTCAAATAAACTACGACAAAGCCGTGGAAAACAACATTTTGTTCAAAGGAAAACCATTTGTATCATTGTTGCATCGGTGTTTAATCAAAGCAAAGACGCTTTCACGGTAAAAGTATTTATTGTATTCGTAAATTAAAAAGAAGATAGAGAGTCCCTGAGGAGAGGGGGCGAGGCGCAATCAGAGCCTGCCGGTGGATGGTAACCTTAAATACCAGCTTTAATTGCACTGCTTCCGGGCTGCGCTCCGTGGGCTACATTTAACGGAAATCTTCGCTTCAGAAAAATTCCTTTAACTCTATTTAACTAAAATAACCTTTAACTCTAATTTTATGAAATCAATAACTGTAAGTAAGTAAGTGCATAGTACCTATATTATTCTATCATGTTATACGTACCATTAGGAACTCGTATCTTTGTGCACTTGAAATATAAATCTTCTTGATAAAAAAACTCTGTCTGGAGGAGAGTAGGTACATATTATATTTTAGACGAGCATCGCATTTTAAAGTAGCGGGAGACATAAAAGAATAAAGATGGTGTTCCGACTAAATCGTACTTTCATGTTTTTGGCTCGAGGCAAGTTCGAGGCACGCATACGGAAGCTGAAACAATGCTATAATTCTTGAGTCCATTTTAAACGTCTCGGTTAATGCTATGTGCACACGTGTGTGTAGAACTGTTAAATGCATATTGCACTTTAGCTTTGTTTGAAGAATGTATGGATAAAACATAGTTACGTATACCGCATAGACGAAAAAAAATTCAAAGAATTGTTCTGGTATATGAATAAAGGTTACATACCATATCGACACTATCATTCATTACAACGACGTAGACAGCAGCCCCAAAGCAGACTATTGTTTCATTCATCAAAGGTAGACAGTATTATTCAAAGCTTCGTTATATTAATTACCAACAAACCTAAAACGTGACCGACGATTGCAAAACTCTGTTCTCGCGTTGTTTTCTAAAATAAAACCTCTTTAACCCATTTCACAGTAATTTCGGAACAAAGTAAAATGAAAATTTGAATGGAGATGAAGCTCCAACTGGTCTCGTGCGTTGAGAGATGTTCGCGGAAGCTTAAAATAATATTTTGGAGAGCGTCGCATCGCCCCGTCGTGAACTCAGGAAATGAGACTCTCTGTCCCGTCGGGAAATTGTTCCTCCCAATCATAACGCTCAGTAAAATCTCCCGCTTTGAGGAGAGACTTTAAAAATGATAGAACAGTTTTATCTTTACAAGTGTATTACAAGCAAATAATGATATCAGCTTTTACATGGGCCTTGTTTAATGAAATGTTTATACGACTTGTAACTACTGAAAACAAAATCTTGGAATTTTCGTAGAATGATCTCGTAAAGCAAAAATGTATGATACGATTTACCTATTGATAAATGGAAAAGTAACTATTCTACAGTAAGTTATTCTACACGGATTGAAAACTAAAGTCAAAATTGCAGTTTTGCAACACGGGCGGATCAAAGCAGTCATATAAAATCCATACAATTTCCCGAACGGTCCGAGATGGGCTCAATATATCCGGCGAGCGCATCCGATTGAATTAATCTCGGAAAACGGCGGTCTGTTCATGTGATAAACATTTACGAACATTATATGTTCCTGTACACGCCTAAATCGAGTCCTTAATATTTCGACTAGTGGACTATTACCTACGAAGTATTTTATAAAATGGAACAAAACAAAACTTAAAACAAGGTAGATAAATACTTGGAGAGTGGGAGCAGGATTAGAGACAGAGATATAATGACAGAATTTATTCAGAAATTAATGTAAGTGTGTACGCGTCAATAATTAAAACGCTGTACTTTACTTTTGAAAATGAATGTATTGTAGAACGATGGATGGAGATGAGTCGAATGAAAAGCATAGATTATTAGAGGTCGTTTGACATTAGGTTTTTTAATATCTATTACATGTTTGTAGGCTCTGGGTGTAATACCCTTTGAGCATTTTAGTGTTTCCGACAAAGTGAGTGACTTACTTACGTACCTACAACGTATTAATTTGGAATTACAGGAAGGGAATCGCGCATGCCTTTATCTACTTATTTTTATATAACTATTGAAAAGATCATCTCATCCTTGCCATAACCCTCTTTTCATCTTTCAATATCGCTCACGCGTTGTATTTGAATTAAAAACCAATTTAGCGTGAATCGATCAATTTGGTCGTGTGGTGGAACTTGGGATTTATTTATAGACCTTCAATGAATTGTAGGGAAGTGATGAGGCGACCGGCGATACAAGCATGCTATGCGGCGTGACACAAAGGACCAATTGACGGTGTCTGCCCAATAGAATACGATGTGACGAGGATCACGTATGTACTCTTGTGTAACACGTTTATTTATTCTACGGTATTAAATATAGTATTGCTACAGAACAATGGATTGAAAGAAAATCAATCAACGATAATGATAATCAAACTGATGATTCTATCAAAGTTCAGCAGTAAAATGGTTCGAGTCCCTTTGAAAATAGTCTATTATTAAAGGAATGTATTAATTATAATTTAGTTAACTCAAACACAATTTAATACGGTTACCTATAAACGAGCGTTTATAAAGAAATGTTTATTTACAAGCACTATAAAGTTATAGGGGCATCTAAAATGGTAAAGTGAATGCTTCACATGACCAGATGGCCGGCGATGAATGAAATCGTTAACGAGAGCGCTCTGACTGACGCGGGAGGTAAGTAGCATGGACACACAGCTTCGTTTTATAGCTATGGGAAAATATTACTGCCACTCCTTTATTAAACAGTTTTACTGCGAGTAAACCTCGTAATAACAGCTTAAGGCATATTTGCGATCATAAACTTAATCTTTATAAAGCATCATTCAATAATAAACAACAAAACAATTTTGTCGATAACGTTGTAACTTGTAAGTGTAACAACGATTCAGAAAGTTGTGCTATGACTAGGGCGGAAGTTGTATTTGTTATTGCATTAACGTCACCTAAATTGTGGTTTGTCCGAACTCCCATCGAACGATAGTGCGTAGGACGGATAGCGGTTTCGTCGAACAACCGGGATGCGCCCAATTCTCGCCAATAAACGCCCCTGATATATGCTCGTACCTACCTCGTATCGACCTCAACATAGGGCCGCGAGACACGCAATCAACACCTCTATACTTGCAGTATTAGAGAAGAATATCGATTATATTTTGGACGGTTGTAGCTTCATAACGTGACGGGGATATCTTTTGATTTGACCAGCATTTCTGTGGCACATAGCACTCATTCCACGCGCTTACACAGAGCTCGATTGACTGATGGCGGAACCATTAAATATTGATGTATGATTCAGATGTTCAAGATGGGCGGCCTCTAAATAAATTCCAACGGTTTCTAACGTGAACGCGCGCTGACTTATTCATGGACAATTAGGTGATTTTTTCAGGTTTCTTCCGAACTCATCGGTTTCAGCTGTAGATATATGGTAGGTATCCATGTATGTTTAATTAAATATAAGTACTTATGTACTTTTAACCACGCGTTTCACCTTAGCTAGATACGAAGCAATCATTCAGATGAGGAATTAACTTACTCATCAGCATATTCTGTGAAGCAAAACGAGTCTAAGAAACATCTAGGTTGTTTAAAGTTTGAGAAGAAATATCCGTATTTGGATAAAAAAACAAATTTCATTATCAGAAAGCCTAACTTGTAAAACGTTTGCATGTATGCATTAAACCTAAAGAGCAAAATGACTTAGTTAGATCAATTTTTCTAAAATTCTGTCGCTATGTCTTTATGCAAACTTATCTTCTCAAAGCCTATTCCACCGTTAGTTTGTGAACCCAGAGGATATCTGCTATGCAAGTATGCAGCGCTGACGGCATCGTCGAGCCACGTGACCTCAGGAACACCGCCCGCTGCTCGGCAGTCGCTATGATTCACCGCAGCAGCGCCTCGCATTCCGTCCCCGGCCGCATTGCTAATAGGAAATGCCACATCGCAATAAATTTGTAAAGGATGCGCTAATAATTCATTGCGCTCTGATCATTTTCACCTCTGACCTTACGTGATCTTTAATGAGCTTTGGGTGTGTCTCCAGCTCCAGCTGAATTTGTTTAAAAGCTGAAATGTCCGAATAAAAGTTTGTGATGAGATGAGCTTCTGTGTGCCTGCTTATGTGTACAACTAAAAATTAGTATACTACAACCACGTACAATTTTACAAGGAAGTGTTCTATTCATAACCGCACATCACATTGAGGCAGAGAATGAAGCAAATGTAGTGCACTCTTTCGCACAATCAGACGAGTGAATGCTCCATGAATATATCATTCAATTCGCCAACCCAGAGCGTTAATGAAACGATCTATGTAATTACTTGACAGAATCATTCAAGGTTTTTACGACTGAAATTCTCCTAAGAACCGCTTTGACAGAGTTGGAGAACTCTGTCAAAGCGGTTCTGTCGTGAACCTCTCTTTGAGTTCTGAAATCAAGCACCACGTCTAATTAAGGATTCTGCTCGTCGAATTAAAGTGGCATCAAAAGATCATCAATTCTATTTGTGCCTCAAAGTGTCACAGGCCCTTCAAAATTCGTTATCCAGCAACTGACTTCCATTTGTAAATAAGTATATGTGAAGTACTCCCGGAACCACAATTGCTTGGATTTCACCTAGCGGCTTGTCGCCACAAGAATGTTACTGCAGTTTCAACTCAAATATTCCGTTGTTTTACAAATCAGCATGCGCGAACGCAGCACTCCGGCTTTCGCGCATACTCTAGCCGGCTTCGGTTAGTCGGAATCGATCACGGACCGCTTCGTTTAAACCGTTCCTCGTGCTGATTCATACGAGTACGACATGAATAAACATTAGTTGAGATGATGTAGTAGCCATTGTGGATTGCAATTAAAATTACGTAGCTTTTTCATTACATGAGGAATGAGAAAGCAATTAGTAAGTATAAGAATTTGGAACAAGCGATAATAATTTCTGTTTGCAGTACCTACCACTTTGATGCAATAAACGTTAAGTTATAAACTGTGAAACAAATTGTAACATTCTCCAGTGTCATTATTGTTACAAATGGGACTTGAGATTTTACAGCAAGAATTTATCTGCTGACATTTTAATTTACATCAGACGGCAAAGTTCTTAATTAGTAGGGGGTTGTGAAAGGGTGCTGGGTCGAGGGGGCTAGCCGCACGCGACGCTTTTTGCCACTTTCCGGTGCAAGGGTCTAAAGCTTAAAGCACTATTTGAGGTGTACTTATTAGTAGTTTTAGCTATTTGTGGTGTGAAGTACAATAATTCTAAACTTTTAAATAAAATTAAGTTAGCATATTAAATTTTGGTGAAGTTTCACAAGACACAAAAGTAGATTGTCTAGTAAGTGTAGGAACGACCGAATTGATGAGTTATAATTCGATGTGGATACACGAGTTCAACACGTGGTCTTCCCGCACGTTAGACACGATATTTTTTTGTTATACCCGAGAGAATATAAAAATTAAAACAGCAGTCAATGTCATTATACCTCAGGTATATATAAAATATTCAAATGTAGCTACGATAATAATTGACCTAACACCATTTAAACAAAATCTATAAAACACTATAAAGTTATATGTTATAAATGATGTTTGAACAACAATTTTTCATGAACGCACCGGTGCACTTAGTCAATATGATCTAATGTGAAAGTATCGTGTAGTGTTTTGCAAAGGCTATCACATAGCAGTCAATAGGGTCGGCGATCGGTTACTGCGCAAATATTTGAGCACAAGATAGAGTGGAGAGCATGTTGCGGTCAACACAAATATATACGATATCCAGAGTGCTGTCGCTGGCGCCCACATTTGGTGCGATTACCCTATAAGTAGGTACTCGAAGAAGCATATAACACTTAAAGAGTGTACTTATAGGTATAAAAATCGACTTTTCATTTATTTTCATAATCAAACCATGTCGTCCCAACGTAGCTAATTTTTATTATTATTATTTTATTTTAAAACTATTGTTTATCTCCCATTTCTGGGGTATTCTACCACAATCCCGGGCTTTTGGCCAAACGAGAGTGGGGACGAAAAAATAATGAGATAAATATGATCCTAATATGTAAGTATTTTATATTTTATTATTATTATTATATATTTATAGACAGACAGCATATATGCTGATACGTCTATGTCATAGTGTTGGAAAGTTATTAGTTCTTAGTTTGATTTTATAGATTTCACAGTTCAGTTTTTACAGTCATTTTTTACAGACATTTCATATAAAATAGTCAAATGACATGTAAAATTTAATGAGAAAGTTTTCTTTCGTATATTCTTTTAGGCCGCGAAGATTTAAATTTAAAACTTTCGCTGTATAATCTTTGTAGGTACATCTAAATTAACTTAGGGTGAAACAATTCTACCAGATATAAATGAGAAGTGAAAACAAAATTCACGCAAAAATACAATTAAATTCGAGTGGGTGGTTTTCATTCAAACGGTTTGATGTAAAAGGGATCTTGAAACTTCGAGCGGTTTAATCTCATTTTAACATTGGACCGATTAACGAAGTAACATAACTTCGGACCGGGTGACGGACGATGTAAACACGAGAAATATTTTAGGAATCATTTACGGAAGCTTTACGATTTTGAAAAAAAAATTATTTATACGTCGAAACGCGCGTTTGACCTCATGGTAAAGTGACATTGAGGTCGATGATGGAGCACATGGGTAAGTACTGACTCTTCTACACTCCGAAATAAGTACATAATAATACTTGTGAGGGATTTAAGGTACAGTCGCCCAAAACGTATGTAACTAAGTACTTTTAATCTTATTACTAGTTATTACCTTTGAGAACAATTCAAAAGTAAGCAGTTAGTTATTTCAAATGACAAATAACAGGCACCTTTTGATAAACGCTAAAAAAAGTCCCAAATAAAATTATTATCGTAAAAATGTAGCCAACAAGTAAGTAATCATTACTTAAGTAAAATTGGGCATTTTCAAATGTAAAAATTAAAGTTAAATTATCGAAGCCGACCCTGAAAAGTCTCTTTTACCCAGACAGTGTTTTATGACCTGTATTTTGAAATACCTACAGGATTGCATTTTAATACCGTCTATAAAATACAGAACTTCAGTATCACGTATTATAACCGCTTAACTGAGGGGTCACCTGCGCGGCAAGAGGGGCGCGGGGCGGGACGCCAGAGGGCGAGCATGCGGTGTGCGGGCGGCAGGCCCCACCTCCCGTGTTAAACGGTTTACCTATAGTTACTCCGTTACTTCGCACGTTAATGAATCAATGCGTGAATCATGTAAATTCCTAAACACCATTACGCTCTGAAGACTCGGTCGCCCTAAGCCGTCCGTGATTGGCTCTTGTGAGAGGATATATAATGCGGGCTGCCGAGGTTATGAACCCTCTGATTTAATTGAAGATTCCACGTTTAGCCCCGTATGTGTGGTCGGTATGACACCGACAGATCATTGCGTTGCCGGCTCCCGATGACTTGTGGGAATGAGAACATGAGTAAATTCATGTACAATACGTAAAATAATGTCGTACATCGTTTTAATCCTCGATAGTACTTCTTCAGTACCTAGGATTCACTAAAAATGGCTAATTTTGGACATATTATGCTTTGAAAAGAAATCTGCAATTGGCTTACGTAAAAGTGTTGTTGCAACTTACCCTGGCAATAAGTATGCTAGGTTTTTCTGTCCTTATTAAATCTGACCTAATATCTCAAAATATCTAGAGATGATCTTATACTCGTGTCTCGTAGTTCTCTAAAATGACGTAGGTTTAGTAAAATTGAAATTGTTTATTTAGCACTGTAAACACCAGAATATAGCAAGTACACAATACAGAAGTATACAAAGATTAATACATGCAGCACAAAACACCCGGTGTGGTACAGTGCCAAAAAGGGTACACCAGCTCAGCATAATGCTGAGGCAAGCCACAGCGCTGATTTTCAGCTGGCCCCTCAGTAACCGCTGTCTATATGAAGTTAGTTAGTTCGCATATGTAGTGGAGAGTCACTTCACAATTGTCAAACGCACAATAGCAAAGAATATATAATTTATTATGAAAAATCAATAGCTTGATCGCAATGACACTCTACCATGAAGGTACGAACGCCCGCTCCTATAAGACTAATTTTTCATTAATTATCTATCCATTGGGGAGGGAGACTAATTTTTCTTTCGTCCATGGACTCTACTATACTATACCGTCAATCAGACCCAAAAAAATTAAGTTTTCGTTTATCAATTTCGTTTACTGCGCAAACTGTCATCACTGGCAGTATATTTTAGTACTGGTACTGCCGTCTAAATCTATTTTTTGTACTCTATGATCTTTCTATTTTATCGGCGATAATAAAAATAATAATTTCAGTAAAGACCCAAGTTTTCATATTTTATTTTGCACTGCGGTACCGCTTGTCTAATTTGAGATGACATACCTGAAACAAAGAAAATAAAACATAAAACTTTTTTTGTTTTTAATTCTGATGGTACAAAAATGAAAAAATCCAATACAAGAACTTAAAATAAGTAATACCAGTAAAGACTTAAAATAACTCTTAAGAATGTCTCGTCTAGACCTGCGAGAAGACGGGGAAATCAAGCAACCGGGTACAGTTCAAAGCGTTTCTAATAAAAGTCACTGAAAGAGAATTTTAAAATATTTTAAAGTGTTAACATTTCAGCAACGACGCAAAAGGGAACTCGGAGGAAACTCGAGGACTTAAAACTTAGAATACACGGGCGAAGACATTGCGACGGGGACGGGAGTCGGCACGCCACAGGAAACTAAGCTGAAATGTACGTGATGCTTTAATGTTATTTCAACTTATTAGGTGTAAGTTAAATTAAAAAAACCGGCCAAGTGCGAGTCGGATTCGACCACCGAGGGTTCCGTTCTCAAAAGAAATATTTAAAAAACCAGTTTCTTTTTCTCAGAAAATATAAACGTTTAGAAATTCGTTTTATTTATATATACAATTTAGATTTTCGTTTTATTTTTATAAACAATACCTTCTATCAATACTAATTATTTCAGATTATTCGTCGTAAAAAAATGATTTTTTTTTAATTTCTCAAAACTGTAAAGTTTTGAAACATCGTTTTATTTTTCCAGTAAAACAAAGAAGATTATCTATGAGTTTGGATTATCTCAGATTTTTCGGCTGCAAACTTCGGAGATAAGGGGGAGGAAAGGTAATTTTTTGCACATTTTTTACCATAAGTAAAAAACTATACCACATAAAATAAAATATAAAATAGTTTTGTAATGTGAAAGTAAAGCCCTTTTATATGATAGATAACCCACATGCCCCAGTTGTCCCACTTTCATATTTTGACTTATTTTTCTTACCCCATTTTCAAAAAAATAAATTATTTCATATTTTTCAAAATCTAGAATAGATGCCGTCAAGCAAGTTCTACAATTGTGCTAAATTTAAAGGCGACAGCTTCAGTAATTCCTGAGTAAAACAGCTGTGACATACAGACGGATAGACGGACGGACACCGAAGTCTCACCATAAGGATTCCTTTTTAACCATTAACCCTAAAACAAGTGACGATAAAGTACTTTATGGACAAGTACTTACTATATGCAGGACATTTAACATATACGACTAGGTATTTTAGAATCTAGTCTTTGCTTTGTTTATGCTTTTTATTTATACATAGAATACCAATAGAATACATAACTATTTTACACTCGTAAAATACCTATATCACCTTATTGCACTCTCCATTTTGATTTAGGGTAAGAAAAGTAAAACTGACACAAAAAATCCCATATAGAAAAGCAAGGCTACCGTGATTGTAGATTCTTAGAATAAAACTAGACATAGCCTATGATTTAGTAAGTGATCGTTTTTATTAATTTACAAATAGTAGGTCTAGTTTTAAAACTGGAAGAAGTCTATAATTAGTAGTTTATTATTAGGTAGACTGTGGTAGATGCTTGTAATAATTTGACGGAGCCTGAGGCACCTGTTGTAGGCTGCGTTTAATGGGCCCAATAATCGACAAGTCGGCCGCACACCGACTAGGCCATTCCCTGTCCATTATTTCCAAGTTGAGAGGAACACTTAGTGTAAAAATTAAAAGAGATATGCAACTATTACAATAGAATCCTGATAATTTCAGTTTAATAAAATGATAATGAAGACTCTGATCTAACAATTAACCGCCGTGGACATTCGTGGATTACATGCAGAGATCGTTTTGTTAAGTTTTGTATATTTAACTGTCAGAACTGAAGGTCGTAATAATGTAATTAAATCTATCCACGGCGCAACGTAAGTACCAAGTTGCCGTATGATTTTCATATAAAATTCTTCCGTGAGAAATTTAAACGACAGTAGCACATGGATCGTTTAATAAGTATAGCACACGAAAGATCCTCTTTCTTTCCACCAGTGGGCGGAGATCAGCTGTAAATTATGATGATGAGAAATCTACATGGGGTCAATACGGTATTCATCTAAATTTTTTTTATTGCATCAATAAACTTGCATGGACATACCTACTAAAGAAGTATCTAAAATTAGTTTTTGAATATCTCAACTAACATCAGAGATATTAATGGTTAAAGTTAGTATTGGACAGATGCTCTGTCCCTTTCAAGAAAAAAGTCTTTTATATGCAGCCAGGACCTGCTTGTATGGCGCTAGAGAACAGTTACGTCATAAAACTTATTGCCGTTTCATTCTACCGTTCTGATTTTTGATAGCCTGCAGCTAATTTATTTTTCAACGAATTTTAATTCTGTTTTCACATTTGACTATCAATTTATGACTATTTCTCAATTTTTAAGAAATTAATTTAATATTTGATACTTGGAAACTACCTTAATACAAAATCTTTGTACGAAATTACTCGTTTTACATAGTTTTCAAAATGTAATAAACTATACAGTATTCTGTTCATATTACCACTATCTCACCAGCTCCTAACTCAGTATCTTATCTACTAATGGGTTCTATTCTAATGGCATCTTTATAAGCATTAGTTAAGAATGCCAGTAACTTAACTATTACCCACAACTATGTAAACACAATTGAGCAAATGCTCCCCTTTCCAGTTCGCTTTACCGAACCGCAAAGTTATAGGCTCGATTTTACGAATTACTTCAAACATAATTTCGGAATGCCTTTCCCTTTGCCTCTGTAATGACAGATAAGGGAAAATGTCTAGAGTTTCCGAAAGAAAATCCACCAATTCCAAGTCGGTCCCTCGATATAAATGTGTTCCGAATCACACCGACACAAATCGTCCAACTTCGTTAAATGAAAAATTGTTAAACGAACTTTAAGATTACTTCGCTAACACCTATTGATGTGATTTACGAATGCCGATAAAAAGGGAAGCAATATGATGTATGCGAACTCTTCAGTTCAATTCGCGAGGGGTCGATTTAGATTGCGCCTCCTGTGTGAAAGAAACAAATGAAACGTGTCTTGGAGGACATTATTGCAATATTAGTTAGTGTTGTGAAAGTTAGGCAATCAATCTGTTGAATCCTAACCTTATATGTACCTAAGTATATTTATAAGAACTGTATGTAGCTACAAATACCATCTATAATAACGCTAGCCGGCAATTTCTGTTCCTATCACGTGGAAAAGTAGTCCAAACCAACCCCTTCGGGAAAACTTACCCGTGAAAATCCGAATTTGAAATCGCTTTAACGGATTGTGTGCCCGACTTTGTGAAGATACTCCATTGAAATTAGGGAAAGGGAAAGATTTTGCACCATATTTAAGATGAGACATTCCACCTCGGAATGGCCGTGTATTGTTTAGCGTTATCGCACTTGAGTTAGGTAACTGTGCGTATTGTAGCACATCACAGTGGCACAACGGATTGGGCTGTTATCGGCGCGACATCCACGCGCCGCGTGACGAGGGCATACATGCTCTTGTCTAGTGTCGAGATAACGAGAGTCGAGAATCAACCCCAGAGGAACGCTTACGCTTACAGTTATTTGTGTATAGGTAGTAACAGTGCAACTAATTGAAAACTATATTATAGTTTTGCGACAGAACAGAGGGCTTATACCGTAGAATTCAGTTTGACAGTCACGAAACGAAAATTTTGACAACGGGTCTCGAAAACCAAGCTCCATATACAATAGGCTGACTGTAACAAAATTTCAGGCTAGTAGACTGGGGGCAGAGCAGCAGTTGAGATAAATAATTGTACATAACAATTTGTAATTTCATTTTTAATAAACATTTTGTAGGGAAAAAAGTGTGGGATAAGTGTTTTGCGATTTCTGACTTTTCTAGTACTCTAACCGCAGTTGGTCCAATAGAGTATTTTCATCCTTATAAGAAACAGGATTGATTGCTATCATAAAAAGAAAATGTGAGAACTGCCCGTTTTCTCGCTGACTATACCATTTTTTCAAAATCTGTGAATGCAGTTGTAGATAACTCCAAAAGTTAGAGAAGTTCTCGTTTAGTTCGTTTCGTTGCCACTTAAAATCGACTCATGAAAGATGCTAAACAAGGAAGCAAGGACGATGCATCTCGAAAAACTGCCGACTGACTTCCGAAGACAGGCGAAAATGTCTGGTAAGCGGTTTCGTGATGGTTTCCGTATGAGCTCGGTAATAATACCACACAACTCCGTAGGCAATTGGAAAATTTCGAATAAATAAATCTATAATTCCCTTTTACACAGGTGTCAGATTAATGAGAGAGCTGCGGAATTATGGCAATGCCTCTCAAAAACTCCCGGAGATAACCGGAAATGTGTGGTAAATGGTTTTGTGATGGTTTCCGTATGCTAGACGATAGAGACGAAGCGACAAGAAAGGCAAGCCTTGAATACCCAGTATGTCTCAGACCTCGTTTTTCGAGAAAGATTTTCGTTTCGTGAAAAAAAAATCATACGGGATAAGCCCTCTGATCGTGTTCTCAACTATGACCAACCCTCACTCTATACAGACTCGGCTAATTAATTATTAACGTAATAAAGAAGTAGATGAGTATAGTGTTTACTCAAAAGGAGACAAATACAAATATACTTTATTGCACACCCGGGACAAAAACAAAACATACAACATAAAGAGAGGTACAATATAATGTGCAGCAGGCGGCCTTATCGCTTTAAGCGATATCTTCTAGGCAACCTTCAGGTGATGGAAAAATCATAAGATAAGATAATAATAAGATATACGGGTGCAAAAGGCGTATGCAATAGATACTACCCTCAAATAAATAAATAACAATAATAAAATGTAAAAAAATGCAAACCTTGGAGACTTTTTGCACGAAGAAGTTTTGCACTTGGATTTAGATACTTCCAAATGTAAGCTTTCAATCTGGTATGTATACGTCACATTCTTGTTCTCAGATATACCTAACCTATCCAAGTTCATATAAATTTTTGCGTTCTTCTTTGCTAATTATAAAACTATGATCAAAAGTTAAAGAGATTCGTTAAGGATCCATACCTTTATTGTACAATGGATAATTCGTTACTATCATAACATTTTATTGCTTCTTATAGATCACTAGGAACGAAATTATCGATATATCGCGAAATGTCAAAGTCGTAAAATGTCAAGACGTCCAACTCGGAGAATATCAAGATAGCAAAATGTCCAGATCGGAAAATGTCAAAGTCGGAAAAATTGTCAAAATTGCAAAACATCCAGTCACGATGTGTGCAATGTGTCCAATGTCACGGGCGACACGGGGACGACATGGGGACGAAATTGTGTAAATGTGTCCAATGTGTCAATATGTGCTATGCAAAATACCTAATGTGCAATGAGTCCCCATGTAGTCCCCGTTTCGTTCCAGTGTCGTCCCCGTGTCCTCTTCGTGTCGTCCCTGGGTCGTTCCTGTGTCGTCCACGTGTCATCCCTGTGTCGTCTCTGTGTCGTCCCCGTGTCGCTCGTGACATTGGATATATTGCACACATTGTGACTGGAAGTTTTGCGATCCGGATATATTGCGACTTAAACATTTCGTCTTGGACATAATTTAGAGTCTTGATATTTTACGACTTCAGCATTTACCGACGTATCGGAAATTATTTATTTATCTCTTTATCTTTCGATTTAATTTAATCAGTCCCTAAGAGGATTATTTTTAATTACCTAATAACACAGTTAGTTATGTAACTAAACTAATGTAAAGGTCGAAATCTCTGTAATGCGGTCATTCAACCTTTGCCCCTACTGATAACGGTTATGTCCGAGAACTATGAGTTAAAATTAATTGACATAACACAAAGTAAATATTAGTATTACTATATCAACTACATTATAATGTATCTGTTACGGACTAAGTGATTAAGAGGACATTATTCATAATGTCCAGAGAGTTTGAATAATGCCCAAAATGAGGCGGCAATATGATAATAACTATGGCTGGTCAAAGTGTTGTTAAGGAGGCACAAAGATAAGTCGAAGGAGTCCCGCTAATCGGGGTTCGTTGCGTGGTTGTCATAATGCAACCTAACATAACCTACAATATCCGAGTCGGTTTCGCATCCACTACGTTTCTGTGACATATTGCTCAATTCGACTTGTCATTATTCATACTGCCCGGGCATTATACATAGTGCCACCATTAATCACTTGGTCCATGACATGATAGGTTTAAATAAAAGCGACAATTTTGAGCACGAGTACAAACATTATATTTCAGGAAAAGTAATTATGATCAAAATAATATCAATCAGAACTAGAGTTCTAAGGTAACTAGAGAACGTCTATTAATTTTAACTTCACTATTTCCTTTTCTATCTCATGTTTGTTGTTTTATATTTGTGTAATAAAGTGTATTTTACTTTTTACTTTACTTTACTTTCATACAATTTCAGATCCGAATCGTGGTAAAGAAAAAAAACATGACATTCAGGGAAAATATGCTTATGATCACATCGTCAATGACAATAAAGAGTAACTAAAGACCATTGTCACAAATAAGGCAAGACCAAGTTCTAATTCTAATCTAACAAGATAACGTCTATTCATTTTTATACAATTTAAAGAGCGCACGCTTCACTCCAAGAAAATGAAGTGGCTCGTCTTCAAATTGCTCTTGAAAACGTGTAGCAGAATTGCTCTCCTTGTTCCGAAATGCTCTAGATTTGTATGAAGAAGCAACTAGGACTCCATTTCCACATAATAGAGCCATGTAGAGTCGTGTAAAGCACAATTTAGTGCTCGTAAAGCAACATCTTACGCCCGCGTATCCTTATCTGTGTTGCACAGCTCGTAAGCTTAAACCAATCTGGGTTTTGCACTTTAGTACACTAAAATGTGCATGAAACAAACAAGAAATTGATGGAAACAGAAGACTGCTCAAAAATAAAGTAACAGATGAAATGAAATAAAACTCGTAGCGACAATTTGGTCCTTCCCGCGCTAGTTAAGACATTCGACTATTCGTATGAAACTTTATCAGTAACATTCCGATTCTATACAATCATAATTACAAATGCAAAAACTAGTTCCGTACGTTTGTTACTAAATTGAAAGTAATTAACAGGAAAGATGCAACTATTTTTAAAACTGATCCTTTTATAAAATACATAGATCAACTCCATCCAAAAGATACTCCATCCATACCTACGCATAGAAATATTGGTTTTGCAATAAAACTGCGAGCCAATCTATAAAGCCTTATGAAATACTTTGCTTGAAGCATGTTCCTGTATGCTCTCAATCGGTCCAACTTGTCGTGAAACTAGTTCTCAAACTAGCTGCAAAGAGCTGCATAGAAACAACCTAACCTAATATAAAACTTCTTATCTGCACGCCTCGTCAAGCACCTCTTATTTTATCGCGAGCTGCAACAATAGATATCGAGTAATAAAAGATTAGGTGTACCAACTATGACGTCAGAATACTGTATTTTGAAAAAGTCCTACGTTACATTAGAAGATTGTTGAGCGCTTGGATGAAAATCCCTTTACAAAGTTACAAAGCTACGAGTACCTACAGGTAAATACATATATGGTCTTTCAAAACTTTGCAACTAATTAATCACCAGGATTCAGTCGTTATTTGTAGTCGTATCTTGTTGAAATTTATGGCAGAGCTATCTTAAACAAAAAACTTAGAATATCACATCATTACCTAAATCACTGATGATAAATAAATTAACTTTAATAAAAAAACCGACTTCATATAAAAAGTTATAAGTAAATAATTATAATACAAATTAAAACCTTTGACTTATAGCGCTCCTTGCATCTTTAGCAAGTTTCAAAAGTGTCTAATTAAAGGTCATGTGCTGTAAATTCGTTCCATTGGCAATCTCTTAGGAGAATCATCAGATCTTGAACAAATTTTTATGGGATTACCCTGGAGGTATACACTTCTAAATATATATTTTTTATCAAAATCAGTCCACAAATGGTAGAGATATCAGATAACATCGACAATATTTGTGATACACAGTGGAACTGAGAACCTCCTCCCTTCTTTGAAATCGATTAAACAGATCCAGACATCTGCTATGATGGTCTATTTAGTCTCGATATTACAGGCACATTTAATTACCATGCAGAGAGGAAGCCTTACGAACTAACTTAAGCACCAATGACGTCACTAAGTGTCGATAAAACGAGTGTATAAGGGAACGAGGCGGAGCACCGATCAATCTGAGGACTGAGATGTAATGGCGGTGTCTGACCTAGCTGGCGCCAAGGCGGCCAACGCACCCCGTCGAGACACAGCCGAGATAAAACATCCAGGCTTTTAGGCAAATACTTGAGCTGAAAGCTAAATATTCAAGGACCAATATAGAACCAGGCAACCCGAGAACCCTAATGTTACAAGATAAGAAAAAATGCGAATAATTAAGTACGGTCCTTTTCGCGCGTGGACCTCTGTCAATTTCCATTTACAAATCTGGGAATTCGAGATATATTATACATATAATTTTATTATCTACTACACTTTACTTAACAGAAATGCTCGATAGGATTTAGGGGCTGTGAGTGTGCAGGTCCCATTTATTTCTTATTTCATGGAATACTTATTTCATATTCCGATTCGTCTACTTAATAATGACAGCAAGCAAGGGATTGGCATTTTTACAAATAAACCCAATAGTTAGGTTTCCATTCCAATTAACCATCACTTTTTGTGTAACTGTATATCTACGTGATATCTACAAGCAGATTTCTGTAGGAATCATATACTTAACCTACCCTACTATTATTTACTGCCTACTTATGAAAAGCATTCTATTATAAAAGACATCCTCGACTTACATTAGGTTTAATTTTTCGTATGCTTTTGGTTTAACTTAAATGTGGGCGGATAAGTGAAATAGTCCCGCAATAGTTACAATAAAACTATTCCCAAGTTATCAAATCATTTTAGTAGATTCTTTACACTGAAATGACGTACTTTTCCGAAAAAAGTTTGCTTTATATTACCTACCTACTTTCTTATTACAACCAGTTAAGGCTCATAATATTTATGACTTACAAGGCACGTGGCAGGAATTATTCACACATTGTATAAAATAGGGCGACGGCGGGCGGCGCGGCGAGGAGCGGTGGAATGCGTTCGGCGGATTGTTCCGTTCCGTCTCATTGGTTAGGCATCGTCTACCCACACCTCTTCATTTGTATTTAAATTAGTGAAAAGAAACGAGGGTAGCGACCGGATCTTACGGTAAAGAGGAACCCCGAGCATAATGAAGTGTGCCATTTTCTGGTAGGCAGTAATATTATATCTGCCACACTTTATTTCTGCAATCTGAGCTGAACTAAAATATGTATATTGAAAGCTGTAGCTACAGACGGAAAAGCTACAGACTTTGAAATAGATAGAATTGTAGAATGAATTTTCGATCGATGGCAAAAACAAGGTTGCTCTTGCTGATGATGATCAGATCGTGATTTGTGACGTGGTTTGAAAGATGTCCAGCATCAGCAGTGGAAGAATACGGGCGTAACTTACAAAGATACAATAGGTACTGGGTTGCGAACTTTCCAACAGTATGTAATTAGTTTTCTTCTATCACTGTGTGTGGAAATTATCGAATTAAAAGTGTATCTAACAAAAGAATTAGACGACTCCATAAACTGCCTATCGAAAGCCGTTCGGCGTATATGACGTAATTCGCGATAAAAGTATGGAATTTCATTATCACGTTTGTAAAAGGGCTTTTCATTAATCAATATCCGATAACCATGTTCAAGAACAAAATCAATTGATTTGTACGTGGGTACAATGATATCTCGATCGAATGATGACTTTACAAACAACCTAAAAAGAAAATAATGCCAATGTTCTTTTGGAAACAGTACTCTGAATTACCATACATTACCTTCTACTACTGTATATTTGCAAATTATTACCAAGCGTTTTGTCCAACTTCACAAACTGAATCTACATGATTGGTAGACATACTATAAAAGGTATAATGAATGATTCATGCTTTGATTTGTGATTCCTTATTTAAATTTTTATGATAACGTGGCGTGGACATTATGTAGAGTCACCAAAATAGGTTACTCGTACTTTTCAAGTTTATCACCATTGGTAAGTGCTTATTTACAATAATTGTGGCTCTGTTAATGCGCATCAAAATTATTTCTATTCTCTACCTACTCGAATAGACTCCAGTTACAAACTAGGAACCTAACTGCATACAGATGCAGTAGCTCAAAGGTAAAGTAGGCTCTTTAAAACCGATAGCGATGGTCAACTATTTATGGATGATCCGCTTTCGTGTCATATCTAGAGGCTTCTACAACTGCATCCTGGTTTGGAGGTTGTGCGTGCGCCGAAATTATGACTGCGGTGATTGTGGTAGGTCAGGAGCACTGCGCAGGCGCTCCGACTGCATTCCGCATGCAGTGCCCGACGCTCCCACTAAATATAGCTTCGCGAAGTGAACGAACGCGACGCGCCGCCGCAACGTCGCCGACCAGCGGATATCGCCTCAACAAGGGAAACTACTGACACGAGTCTTAACTTGACACTACAACTTGTATGTGATCGTCGGTTATCCCTTTTGAATGGGTTCTATTTCTATTAAACTGTAAACTGAATGAAAGTAGGTCGTTGAGACTGCTTTTAAAATTGCCTTCATTCAACAATTGATGCGATGATGTGTTGCTGACAAATCCTAAAATGCATCCGTACTATACTATTGTCCAGTTGACATTGGTATTGCCATTTTCTTAATTGGAACACTAATACTAACTAACAAAAGCAAAAGAAAATAATAGAGATCTCTGGAATGGAATACGCCAACATCTGCGTCCAAGTGCGCAAGCCCTGCACAATGCGTCATACACAAAGCGCTCTGTTGTTTTTGTTTTTGCATCCAAAAACGACTAAGTAGAGATGTCACTGGGATGATCTGACCACCATCTACAGGCGACGTGCCTGACCGTCAGAGTGGGCATTTATTTGCTTATCGGACATTAATGCTCTAACCGCACGCGATAACGGAACAATGAGTGTAAACCAGCCGGTTGCCGATACCTACTTACATTAGTGTACACTCAGATACGCTTATCTCCTCATGTCAATACTCTTTTGTACCGGAGATACGGGAGTCTATTTGCCCTTAATGCGTCGAACGCATTCTCCGGTGCTGAATAACCGAACCGAATAGGCTGACCCATTAGGCTAATGTTTTGTTCTTTTGGTGCCTATTCTTAATTTACATAATTATCTGTTAAAACAAATTACGTGCGATAACCGTTATCAAACGACTAATGTCTTGTATGTATCAGTGTTACGTGTCAGTCAGCAATTTTAAGCTAGCTTGGTTAGGAAAATGAATGAGATATGTCAGTTCGTGTTTTAGGGCACCAAACTACATATTTTATGAAAAATTGAGGCATTTGTGATGCAAACCTCGCACGAAGATTTATTGTCGCCTGTCCCTTTTTTCCTTTCAATCAATAGCTGTACTATTTTCCTATTCTTCAAGCGAAATGCTTCCAAACCAAATATATAAAGATCGAATCAATTCAATGGAATTATAACTGGAATCCCTCAAGGCTATTCTCTAGGTCCAGCGATTTACTCGTACTTATAAAAACTATAAGGGTGAACGAAATAAATCTTTTTTTTTGGGTTTATTTGATTTTGTTTGATTCGATTTCAAGTTATTTTGCTTTTTGCATGTTGTAAAATATATTTAAATGCTCAGAGTTGATATGTAAAGTTGTTTTGCGTCATCACAAGCAAAACTATAAAGTTTTATCTCAAATGTTCAGCTTATTTCGCTTATCAAAGACAGGGAATATAAATATAACTAATTTACAACCTATTTAGATAGATTTCAACAATTCTCATTGGATTCCAAAAACTTTACAGGCCTACCCAGTCAAAATATTTACTAATATTTATTATATTTCTATTTTAGTGCTGAATATCTTAAAGCAGGAATTCAGTCGATATCATTGACTCTACATTGCCAATATTAAAATTTTAGAGACTATAAAAATTTAATATCTTCATTTAACTTTCAGTTTCTTTAAACACATTGCAGTATGCCTTGCTTGCGTTGCGGGGCGCCTAGCAGTTACCGGAGCTTATCAGAACGACCTTCGCAAGAGCAGATTGATAAGAGATAACAGGTTGTGCTATTACATACTGTTTTCGTATGTATTCTTTGTTCTTTGTTTTAGCTCCATATTTCAGAAAATTGCATTTAACGAAATTTTAACATTCAATATTTTAGTCATAAGTATCTTTTTGTCTTTTTTTCAGAATTTTGTTTAATACGTTCAAATATTTTTAACCGTAACTGCCGTTACTGTATCATGGCGTGGTCAAAAGACAGAAGTGTTCTTTGTCCATTTGGATGGACTCCATAGAATGCTGCTGTAAAGAGGTATATAGAAGGCAGGCAGGCCATGACGGCAACGGGCGGGCGGCAAGCCGCGCGGGCGCGGGCGGGCGTGCGAGCCGTGCATTTTGCGCAAGAGTGTAGCGCGGCGGGGACGGGAAGTCAGCTGACACCATTGACACCGGCTAACCAGCACACGGGGAGGGGCACCGCCGCACACTTACTGCAAACTCACTCGTGCACCAACATTGCTGTATGCACACATCACACTCCCAACAATCGTGTTTTGATTACAAATTCACATTCATCCCGAAAGCCGATTCCTCGAGTCATAACAACGTAAAACGACTTTACAAGACGAGCCAGACCCGTAGTCCATCTCTGCAAGCCGACACTGTTTATCAACACGCTCGCCACCGACTCGGCGACGACACTTGAAAAATCGACGCAATTCCTTCGCGAAATCGCCAACCTTTGGCAGCCGGTCGGTGGTGATCTGCGAATCGCGTACATCGTACATGCGATGGATCGAGGGCCGTATTTTGCGAGCGACTCGAAATAGACTCGTAAAGTGATGTCGGGCTCGGCGCGTTCATGCAGTGATCGATCGCACTCACCGTGCGTTCGCAGGCAGTGGGCGCGCCGGTCAGCTGAGCCGACGGCTGCGGCGTAAGAGCCACTGGCAGCGCGCTCGCGGGGCGGACCGGGGTCCGCGGGCTGGCACTGGCTGCGGCGGCACTGCACGCGGCTCGAGGGAGCTCCGACGTGGATCACGGGGCACCGGCACCGGGCACACACACACGGACCGCGACTGAATGCGTCAAGCGTAGGCGACGTACATCGCGCTCTCGCGTGTTGGCGGCGAGAGTGTCGGCGAGCGACTGAGAGAGCGGGGGGCCGCCGCCGGCGCCCGCCCGCCCGCCCCTCGCCGCCCACTTCCTCCGATGAATGACAATAATGGAAGACGTTCAACTCGCCCGCAAACCGAATAATATGAATCATTGCATTAGGGTGCAGCCCCGCCTGAGTCCGGCCCGTGAGACTCTACCCTTTCTGAGCTACGCTCCTCTGAAACTCTACACGACTCTATGGTGTACCTACTACGTTGGCAATTTCGCATTTTTCGTAAAGCATGCATCATTGTAGGCTTAATGGGTTGTCAGGGTCATCAAAATGGTGTCGGCTGCAGTCAGCTGGTAGGTATGTGGGTAATTCGGTGTGCTTGGAGCGTAGCTGGCAATTAGCGAGTTCACATGGCGGTTGCGGCGGCTGGCGGCTGCGTTGCGACCGCGGTTGCGACGCCACTAATCTTATCTGCGCTAATCTAATCCGGCGCGACGCCCTCTCTTGTGTTTTCTTCCAATTGTGTCCACTCAAGGTAAATTAGAGGTTTTCTCCGGAGAGTTCGAAACGAACCCCGACAGAGTTCATTGTGCTTTAAGAAAAATCTCATTAAATTAAATTGCATTTTGCACTACGGCTCGATGAATTGATATCGTCTCTCCTACACCCTTCGTCTGGTTTTGTTTAATGAGCTCTTACTCGCAACTCTACATTTCGTACGATGAATGCAATGACTCTACAGCGTCGATAAAAGTCTCTACAATTCGACAGGAATATCTGAGTAATTAATCATTTAGTCTTGAAAACATTAGATAATGGTCCTTTCACTGTTGTTATTATGAAGGAATGGACGCACGCTGAGGGAAGATATTTTTTCTTTCATCCAAGGTTTATCTTTTGTTTGATGTAAATCCACAATTGATACTTAATCCGATTCGTAGTTGAATTACCTTTGTAACTTGATTACTACCTTCACATCTGTAGAGGTTTAACTTTTACATGTTTCGGATTTATCTCGTCAACCGACTTAAACCTGTTTTAGTTTCTGTATTAGTACTGCCTAATATTTTCATACAGTGTTTTAGCTGGCAGGTAGAGTCATTAGTTAAAACCGCTTTAAAATGAAAATATTATCGTAAACAATGTTCCCCAGTTCACCCAGCCCTGGTGTCGCGAATCGCGATTCAGTAGACTTTTATTTTGTTTTGCCAGATCCCTAAAGTTCATCTCGTCTAGACCGGTTCACGCCCACGCCACTGCGCGAACAGATTTCTGCATCTTGCAACCGACCCGACCCGCAATACAAGTTATACCTTATTTCCATTTTTATCCTTTTGCAATACACGAGATATTGC
Source organism: Hofmannophila pseudospretella (assembly GCA_947369225.1). Classification (NCBI taxonomy): domain Eukaryota; kingdom Metazoa; phylum Arthropoda; class Insecta; order Lepidoptera; family Oecophoridae; genus Hofmannophila; species Hofmannophila pseudospretella. The sequence goes on from OX376324.1 coordinate 7,238,631, forward strand.
CCTCTACCTCTACCGCGTTAGTGCAGCGATGCATCGGTGTACCGCATAATAACTAAATTAAAAACGTAAGAGATCCCCTTACTTTTCCCTGATCATCATTAGGTTCTCAAGATTCCAGATGTTGGAAGGTAGGTCACTATGGTCATAAACATTTGAGCTCAAATTCGAACCATCTAGCTATTACCGTTCCAGATATCCCATCTGACATCAAAGGTACTTCAAGATCTTGGAAACCACTGGTCCAATTTTTATCAGACCTAGCTAAGACAAACACACAAACAGACAAACGTGTCAAACTTATAACACGCCCTCCCTCAATGGATCGGGGGTTAAAAAACATTAAAAACAAGACTTCTCAGTGATAAAAAACATAACATATTCGAGTATACAGGGTGTAACATTAAGAACGGTCAGTATGGGAAAGTCTGAAACTATAAGACATACGAAGATCTGTTCTTAGGAACCATGTCATCAATTTTAGTAACAAGAAACACTGTATTCATACATTTTTTTAAAAACCTGTACTCAGCCTGGGAATCGAACCCGGTTGTTTTGAAAAAAAATCCAACACTATTTCTGTTTAGATATCGACTGTGTAGGTCTTAAGGAATAAATGTTAGTATGAAACGTGATGTTTAAAATTAATGATTTAACGCAAATTCACCACCTGAAGATACAAAATTCAATAGTAAGATCGTTACCTTAACGAGTTGAATGTTGTATTTTACAAAATGGTAGTCATTTCGAACACCTACTAAAATAAATTAAAAGATATGGAAACAATGCGTTTTATTAATTTTAAACATCACGTTTCATACTAACATTTATTCCTTAACACCTACACAGTCGATATCCAAATAGAAATAGTGTTGGATTTTTTTTTCAAAACAACCGGGTTCGATTCCCAGGCTGAGTACAGGTTTTTTTTAAAATGTATGAATACAGTTTTTCTTGTTACTAAAATTGATGACATGGTTCCTAAGAACAGATGTTCGTATGTCTTATAGTTTCAGACTTTCCCATACTGACCGTTCTTAATGTTACACCCTGTATATGACTCGTGATATGTAATCTACGAAATTTAATTTGCTGTAAAAACATGTATGAAATAATTATTGTGCTATATCCTAGCACAATATTTATTTCATAGGAATTACCTACAGCACAATAATTATTTCATAGGAATTACCTACATAAATTAAATAATGATTTTACATAAAATTGTTCTAAAAGTCACAACAACGTACGTAGAGACTAATAATAGAATTATGAAACAAGCCATTTAAACTGTTGTTGTTAGTGTAAGTGTTGTACATATGTTTATACAATAATAAAATTGAAACTGTACACTAACTTTAAAGTAGGTTTTAATTACAACAAGTTTTCTTCTAAAAGGATAAAGACAAAATGAGCCAAAAAATACTTAACGGGCATTACGTAATCGTAATCAGCCTCCCTTAATGTTCGCTAGAGTCATTTTCACAACGCACATTCTCATTCCATATTGAGCTGCAAAATGAAATAACTTTTCATCATACCTGCTCTTAAAGAGCTCTTAAAGTGGAAGTATGCAAAGTTTTATATTATTTTTATATATTTTTATTTTATTGGACAGGCAACAGCGTACATCATAGATTTAACAGAGTTCGTTAATAATAATAGGGCAAATAACAGCCTGCGTCGTGATTACTACAGGCGAGTAGACAAATATATAATATGTAGGCTGTATGTAGGTAATTCAAGTGACTCCGACACTCCGACTCAGATAACGCCGCCAGAAATCAGTAATGCGGCCCAGAGATACCAGGGCAAAGATATATATTTTTTAATTAACATTTTTTTAATTTTTATAATAATTAATTAGGTACCTACTTTTTATTACAATAATTAGTTATGTAAATGTAATTCGCTAGGTGTGAGGTATGATGAAAAATGTTGTGTGATACTTGTGCAGAAAGGCAATAGGCATTTTATATTTATTTTATAATGTTAATAATCCACAAAAAATGTAGATTTTTTTTTACGTTTTTATCTTAGAAAAATATTTAAAATTCGATACTTACATCAATTCAAACGGGCAGCCATTTCACGCGCTGCTGGTGACGTCAAAGATTATATAAACAAAACTGATTTCGTCATATTTGTCACTGAATATATAGGTTTTGACCAAGTTTTTCCTTTAAAGTAAACACTGCAGTTAAAACAAAATACACTTGATAAATCCAATAAATCACGCAAACATCATACTAGCAAAACCTTTGTTTACATAACCTTCGACGTCACGACCATAGAGAAGCGCGTTTGAGCTTTTTGAATTACGTTTTGTTTATGCAAAAATAATGATCAACAAAACTATGAATATTTCAAAATCTAGTTATCTAAATGAAAATATAATGTCGTCATTATATTTTGTTGCGGTCAATAAATATAAAAAAAATAGTAAGAAAATTTTCAAAATTATATGCTTATTCCCATTGTAAAGTCGGGCCGTAGAATCTTTAAAATGAAGTAAGTGACTCATTATATTCGATGCGTACATAATGTTTTCTATACCTACCTACATGTTATTGCGTATTTTATTCACAACGATAGGACATTGTAGTTATTTACTGTCTAGTCATAACATTATCAGTTACAAAATGACATCATTACCAAGCGACGCCGTTTCCTCTACGGCAGCAATGTTATCATAATAAAGACATGAGCCCCAAAAGTCTGTAACAATTTCATGGACTCCGAATGGTTCTTTAATACACTCATATTATGCAAATGTATAGAATTAAAGCTAGGCTAGTAACAATGTAGTATGCGGCTCTTATGGCTTTATGACTAGCCTGAGGCTTCCTGTTTTGTACGACTTTAAATAGCGTTGCAGGAAAAACTTTGTGTCTGTATTCAAAGAAGGCAATGTCCTTTTATATAATACAGTCATTGGCTATACATTACGTAATAAAGGCACGTAGTGAGTCTTCTGTTCTGGCTCTACATAGTTATCTTTTTGCAATAATGGCGACCGGGTGGACGACTCACTTGATGCAAGTAGTCATAGTAGTTTATCTAAAGTACCTATACTTGTCTCATAATGTATAGTACCTATCAGTGGCGAAGGGTGAATATTTTCGCAAGGGAAGCCCGACCAGAACAAAAAAACTTACCAACACTTACTTCTAATGAGGTGCTAGGCGTGATGATGTGAGTGTAGTCTTCTCGGTATGAAGTCAGCAGTGATGCAATTATGACCCACCTTCAGAATATAAGGAAGCACTGGTATATATAAACAGTGTCTTTCATGTATTATAAAGGTGGCTTTGAAAAAAGCCGTTTCATGTAAGCATGTAGGAGTGAAAGACCAACACCAAACCAACAATCTAAACAAACCAACACCGAAGTCAAAATCAACTAGGTAAACCTATTTCGATAAACTATTTTTAGTAGGCTATAGGAATCACAAACTAGCCTAAAGGTAAAATAGATAGAAAAATTATGTACACAAGGAAATACCAACACCAAACCAACACCAACACAAAAGTCACTCATAATATCCAAATAAACCAATTTCAACATTTCGATCAACTATTTTTAGCCACTTGGAATATAGTTTTAATGTAGTAGCCGAAACCTAGTAAATTAGTTAAAACAAAAGCAATAATAAAAACTTAGAACCCCAAACCACACGACCAAATAAACCTATGAAAAAGTATCTTATTTACCTACAGTTATGACTGTTGACGTATAACCCAGTCGAATACCGAGTCAGACTCTCTCTAAAACAATGCGTCAATTCTCTGACCTTATGAAATAGTTGTCATAATAATGGTAACCGGACCAAATTAATTCGCATTCACATCCCATAGTGTGTGTTTGCACACCGCGACCATCTGAAATGGGATGGTTATACCCACAAGCCGATCGCAGTCGGCTTATTTTGCCCATATAGAGCGAATGTGGGACTGAAATAGCAAGCGAACAGATTTCGTGAGTTCGAGAGAGAAGGGTGTTGAAGCATCTGTATGAGCCTTTAAAGCCGTAACTGACCGGCTTGCCTTTGCTTTGTACTTTTGTTTAGGCGTTGCGTTTGCTTCTGAGAAATGATAGAATGTTGTTTTTTTGATGTTGATTTTAAACTCTTAGTGTAAGTGAGGAAGGTGCGGGGATTTCAAAAGGGAAGCCGATAGGAATCGTGTTATATAGACCCTTCGCCACTGGTACCTATAGGTAACAAATGCGTACATGTTCGCAGCAAGAGATAAAGTCACGGAAAAGTTATCATTTTGAAGTAGTATCCGACCGAACCTTCGGCTTCGGCTTTGGCCACCTTTGGTCAAAAACCCACCTTCAGCCAAACCTTCGGCTTCGGCCAAAATGGGCCGAAGTTTTGGCCGAAGCCGAAGGTTCCTAACAAACGACGAATTCGAACGAACTTTTACGAATGAGCGGAGCACATTATTTCGAAATGTTATTATTTTTCACAAATCGCAAGGTAATTTTGATGACCACTAGATCAACTTCTAGAGAAGATTAAAATTACTTTACTATATTATATTATACAGTCGATATAAAACCATCAATTTTAAAGTTTTAAAATCAAATCATTAAATTAGCTTGTATCCAATCTTGATCAAAATTCTTAGAGCTTTTAAACCTTCGGCTTCGGCCGAAGGTTGTGCCGATAGCCGAATGGCAACGGCTTCGGCTTCGGCCAGAAATCGACCTTCGGTCGGACACTATTTTGAAGTCAGTCTTATTTCCCATTGTTTTAATACATCATGTACCTAAGTGTGTTCGTAATTATTATACGAGTCCCTTTTCAAAATTACTGTATCCCCAAATCTTTGACAAGAAACCTGCAAACATATTGCAAAGGGTTGCCAAAAACAATGCCAGTCTTTATTTATTTAAATCCTCAATAGGTGGCACAATAAACTTGTTAATACAATGTAAGGAAGGACAACCCAACCGAATGCGGCATTATGCAGGTAAACTTTTGCGACTAATATAGGCATACAGATCACAAAATCAATGAGATTTGCAATAAGACATTTCTTACTTGACTGACGAATATTTACAAAAAATATTTCTGCCATTCTTCGACTATCTTATCTTCTGTCGCTCATCCTATTGTCTTTTCTTTCTTTTCTCCTTACATATTCTTTGCTACCGTGAGTAAAATGAGAAGCTACGGCATTTTCGGAGTACGGTATGCATATTCTATCTATACTAATATCATGAAGAAAGAGATAAGTACCTAATGTTTGTTACCTCGGGAAAAATAATAATTTCCCACGGGAAACTCAACAAACAAGCAACGGTGCGTTGTAGAAAGTTAGTCTTTTATAAATGCACAGTGCACCATATGAAATGTAACGATAGCTGGGCCACATAACGGTTTGTTCTCAGAATAATAGGTTCTCTATATACTTAAACAGATTCTCAATATAGAAATAGGCAGTTAAATACAGAATGTAGGATATTTAATCTAATTATTTTATATTTTATTGGGCATTCAAACAGCGTATATTATAGTCTTAACAAAGTGAATTAACGATAACAGACTGTCTCGTATTTGTATACGAGGCAGTTTGTTATTTGCCTTATTATCGTAAACAAATACGAGGCAGTATGTTATTTGCCTTATTATCGTTAATTCACTTTGTTAAATCTATAATATACGCTGTTTGATTGCACAATAAAATGAAAAATAATATTTTTTGATAAACTATGAATCTGGTATTCTGAGAAGAACCCTGTGCAACGTCATATCATATCTCCTTGTTTGTGCGGTCTAAGCCTGCGACAAAGTAACTCATTTTAATCCTCGGAAGAATGGCCCGTGCTTTGTAAACCCGAACGAATGCGCCCGCGCCCGCGGTTATAATGCTTTTATTCGTGTCGTGCTGTTTCATGCCGGCTCACGGTCGATGAAAAGTTATTGCTTTTAATATTTAATGTAATACCTACGTAATCATCTTTTATAATTCCAGTAGCCTCGTTTACTTAAGTTTTATAAATGAAGCTTAATAACTTTATGATTACAAAGTTAAGTTAGCTTTAAGTAATTATTTGTACTATAAATGTAGAGCTTGCCGTGAATGGCGTGTTAAGTTGTAAAATGGTGTGTAGTTTTTTAAAGAAATTTCTTGTTTATTAGGCTTTGTACTTACTTAGTCATTAAATTCAAGTGGATTTCAAGTATTTTCATTGTCGTTCAATTTTGGTGATAAATAAATACTTCGTCTAACTTTTTAAGTCTCAATTATTTCAGTAATTTGTTTTCAAAATACTATAAATATTATTTTGTATCAGTTCCATAATTACTTTCTGGAACTTTGTAAGTATTTTTTTTGTTATTAAAAAGTATGATCCGTTGCATTACGTCGGCCCATTTATCTCGCCCCAAAGCCGGGGTAGTATGCCGTTGACATACCGTTCATTTCTCAAATCTTATTACCAACTCGTACAATTTTATCCGATAATAAATCTACTTAGCTGAACATGAAACTTTTCTTTCGTTCTGCTTTATGTTTTTCTGGATTTAGGTAAAGTTGTAAGAGTTTTGAAACAAAATAAAATAAACTTCTGAATATATCTATTAGTACATAAGAAACACGTAACCATGTCATACTTGTCTCCAATAAGGAAAAATCATACCCGTTTAGTAGTTAAAATAATTATAACATTGTGACAATGACGAAAGGCAATGGCATACCACCCCACTAAATCTGCTAAGAGAGTCATTCTATGTGGTTATTTTCTCAGAACGATCACGACCCTCATCCATGAGAAGACAACGACGAACACCATTGTTTCAATTTAACTCTTGGTGGTCCAATAATGTTATTACATCCTATCTCACCTCTTTGGATCAAACTTAAATGATCAGGAGAGAAATAATCTTGTGAATTTCCTGTAGAGTGCGATAACAAAACCACGAAATTGGATTTCGCGATATAATCGGGATGTTGGTAGTGACAGGGCTGTCGAGCGAGACCCGCGTTTTTTGCTCTCCGAGTCTCCGCTCATTTAGACGGCCACTGCGATTAGGGTTGCCACCCCTACTATATAATATAGTATCCTACTATAAATTGAGGGCGTCCCTACTTTATTTTTGAAAAAAATATATAGTAACTGGGACTGGGACTATGGGGGTTGAAACTGCACCAAAATTTTGCTCCTGTCCTATATTTCTAATTCATCATTTGTGCCGGATCCGCGTTGAAATTTCGTGCTCGCTTCGCTCGCTCCCACCCTAATCTTCTAGCCTATTCCATCAGCTGCTGAGCTTCGCTCGCGTAGTCTTGCATAAAAGTAACTTAAAAACACTTATACTACAAGAATTTAAAAACACGTAGGTAACCTTATTCTTCTTTATAATGTCAAGAAGGAAAGACACAGTAGAATTTTTTAAATAGAAATAACTTATATTCCCAACCATTTACTACCTAAGCACTATACTTGATTTAGGGAATATTAAGGTTAAAAAACCAGATCTTTAAAAATAAATGACAAAATTTAGTCTAACGTAAGTATGCTTATTTATAGGTTCAAGGCAACCCGTTGCGATCATTTGTCGTAAAATTTTACTGTAATAGAAAAGTAGGGGTTACCAGTCGTTTTGAATCATCGGTGCCATTTCAACAAAATCTCCTGCCATTTGTCATCTGTCGTGTTGTGTGTTATGTTCTACATAGCAATGGATCCTTTGCATGAATATATCTTTACAAATAGGAATTACATTTTGAAATAGAGCAGCCTGAAACGGTAGCAAATCCGTTGAAAAATATCGTGCAGCATTTGTTAAAAGTCTAAAACTACTAAAACTTAAAACTTGGGCTGTTTGACTAAAATTATAATGTATAATTTTACCTAGTTATAGTATGACATTGATTTTATTATTTTATATTTATATGTTTGATATTACTCCGATATTTTGTAATTTATAATAAATTTAATTATTTGGTACTAAAACTTTAAATATTTTATAATTAGTCATTGTTATATATCTGATGCAATACATGAAACGATTGTGAATTCCCTTTCACTGATTCTTCCAATGTCTACTTATATGAAATGAGATCCGGGTTCGAAACCGTGCAGTGCCATGTAGTAATGAGTTTTTCGTATTTTCGAAGACTTACGTACATTTACCGACTTCTCTAACGGTGAAGGTAAATATCGTGAGGAAATCTGCACACTGATATGACCAGTGTGTAAAATGGGGTAGGCACAAAATATCCTCAAGGGTCGAAGTGCCGCTGGGTTATTCTCGGTCCCCTATCATGAGATAAGATAATTATAATATATATTAAATTAACATAGAAAACGTAATGTCTAATTACGTTATTGTTCGATGACTTTTTGAGTGAATATCGAATTTTTAATGTATTACTCATACTATTCACAGGAGAAGCTCGTAGCCTAGTTGCGAGCACGGTCCGAAAGTGATCATGCAGGTTAAGCGACGTTAGCGCGGTCGGTACCTGGATAGGTGACCGCTAGTGGCATATGTTTCATCTGAGCTCCTCCGTGCCTCGGAGAGCACGTTAAGCAGTTGGTCCCGGTTGCTGTCGTTCAACAGCAGTCGTTAAGCCATGCCAGAGTCCTACGGGCGGCCTGAACAACTCTGACAAATAGGTTGGTAATTATTACAGGCAGTAATTAAATTTCATTGTAGATACCACGACCGAATCGTCGTCACATCAGATTGTTCATGCAGACCAATTCGAACTGGTGGATCACAGTATCGTAACAAGAAAAAAAAACGGGGTGTGAGAATTTTTGTCTTTTCAGGTGTGCTGGGTAGTAATCACGTGGCTTCAAATGTTTATATGGAAAATGGGTTGGAAGATGAGACCATGTTGAATCGTGATCCACCCCTCTCGTGCACCAACAGTGGGGCCTAACGATTACGTGTCCTTCAGGTGCAAGAAGACTCATTTGGATATCATACTTTGTGAACAAATCAATTATAAAGTAGGTCCACACTTAGTACTTATATTATTACTTAATCTGACTGGGAATATCAAGAGGGCGCCATTTGTAATTTTATAGTCTGTGTTATGAAGTTCAAGATGAAAATAATAGTTCCATTTAAGCCTTAAAAAATAAATAGTTTAAAAAAACGTAATATTGCGAGGGTTTTTATATTCCTTTGTTAGGGTATACTTAAAAAAATACATTATACAGCACAGCCTAACTTCGCGAAGCGGCGTTTCTGAGAAAATATCCGCGGCCTCTGTACCCCAGTCATTAAGATGATAAAAAGAGATATCAGTAATGACTTCAGTTTATCATTCATTATCGTCAGTTCGTCGACTCTTCGATTTAGAGTCGCATTATCTTGATTACGAGTAAATGTTACAATCAATAACAAGATAGAGATAGATTATGTTCTACGTGGAGAGAATCACGAAAATCATCAATTATGACCTTGATGTAGCTTAGGTAGCTGTTATATTTATGTCTTAACAACTCTAGATATAGAATAGTAGAGTATTTGACAAGTATAGAAAATGAGTGATTTTCATTAATATTTATAAATAGACATAAATTGAAGTGTTATAGGTTAAATTCTTGACAAATAAATGTGTGAATCTGAATCTGAAAAATCTCAAATGTGAAAACAGTTCCGAAATTCTTTGAAAAATACGATTATTACAGCCATTCAGAACTCGGAAATTAGAAAGAAACGGCATATCCTGACGTGAGCTTTTTGTGACGTCACACATTAGTTGCGCCATACCAAAGTTACGGCTCTAGAAAACCGAAAAGTAGATTTCTATGGGTTCGGTCTGCTTCATTTTCAAAATAGCTACTTACAGTTTGATGGAACAGAACATCTCCCCACACTGACTTAAACTATAATTATCTCTGAAGTTAGGTTGAGATATCGAAAAACGTAGGTAGTACGTACTTTATATAATAGAAAATTTTATTAATTTGAACAATATTACTAATTTTTGGGTATATAGGTACTTCTTCTTCTTTAGGTACTTACGTACCTACGTCCCTAATGTTAACAAATATCGTTTTCAAATTTATTAATCTAAGTAAATAATAATTTATATTTAACGTAGGTAAGTATTTATCTACCTCTCCCACCTAACCTCTCTTGAATTACCTTTGATCAGTTGTATTTATTTGCACATCATGTTAATTTAAAATTTACATATTTCTTTATGTAAACATTTAATACGTAGGTAAGTTAAATTGCGTAAGTTTTACATAACATCTAAAAATAAATAATAGGTACCGGCAGGTAATAAGAAAGTAGAGATTGCATCACAAAATAAAGATATATTTAGTAGGTATGTAAATTACTTAGTAGGTACCTATAGCTATAATATAACCGTACATTTTTTTCTTAGACTATTTTTACCAATCATATCTTTCGATCATAAGTTTACTTTATCTTGCATGTGGAGTTGATCCAAGTCCAAGATTGTGTAAAAACTAAGGTATTATGTTAAGTACGCACTTACAGTGGCAGAGTTACAGACAATCGCTCCGTTCTGCTCAATAGATTCCAATTATACAAGTTGCGGAATTACCGCGGCCCACTCCCGTCCCGCTCCCGTTTCGGGAATTACCGTTAGGGAAATAAAATTTTATATGTTACTTTGCTTTATTAACACACGAGCCATATAAATTTTACCCATATAGGTAAGTACTTATACTTTACAATATCGTCGGCTCAGTGTCTCTAATTTTATTACTAAAACTAGTTGTTTCCCCAACTTCGTTTCCGTTCCATACTAACTTTACCCCCACATTCGACCCATCTTTAAGTAGAATTTACAAAACGTCTATGCTGAACTTATTTAAATATAGGTATCCATGACAACTCCACCCAAATCCGTTCAGTAGTTTTAACGTGATGTGCGTTCAAACAAATAGACAGACAAACAAAACATTACCTTTACGATTTTATTATATGTTTGATGATGATTGTAATTCCTATTTATGCATTAATTTTTTCTATCTATTTATATTTTTGACCATTAATATAGCAAAATATTACATTTATATTAGAACCAAGCACACATAAGGCTACTTTACCGGCATTCTGTTCAAGGGTCTTTCAAAACAACCCTAAAATAAAATATACCTAAGTACTAAATAGGTACTAAAGTACTAAATGTACCTAATTTTTTTCTTTTAATTTATCGGTACTTACTGTACATTACTGCATATAAAATCCTCATAGTAAGTTATTTCAGTAACAACTAGTAATAGAGAACACAAAATACCTACCTATTCGAAAGTCGAAATACAAAATAACCTAGACGATATGCCTTATCTAATTCCTTGTTACTAGTTAAAAATGCTCGATAATGCTTCCTTTTCACTCCAAATGAATTCTGTAAAGTGATAATGTCATTAACTCATTAACTAAGTATGACACACGTCTAAAAAATGACGATAAGTAACTACTTAAATGTAAAAATAAAATGTTTCAACTTGAGGTCCTGACCTGACGATGACCAGGAAAAAGTAAGGTGATCTATGGTAAATCGGGGATTTCTTAAATTTATAATTTAGTTGTGATTTAAAAAACTCAGAATATAATTACTGCACCGCAGCTGTATATTATGTATGACATATTTTTCCTGATGATAAAAACTCTTACGGTTGAATAGATAATTGCTGTTACAGGTACCTATTGCTCTCCTATTACAAAAAGCAAAAGTGTTTTTTTTTATTGTATGAATAAAAGCTCAGATATTTATTAAGATAGAGTAGGTAATGGGGAGAGAGAGAGTTACGACCGCACCACGTTAGTTTGCGACAACTCTATCCAGAGGAAAATAGTCTGCGGACTTGGGAGTTCCCAACTTATGATTAACTTAGATATGAGATTAAATTTAACTTCTCTAGTGTAACCAGACTCTAACTTGTCTTTAATAATCTAATAATTCGTTCCTAAAGCTCATTTGATTATGTTTGTGTATGATTAATTTACCAAGGATGCGAATTTAATTTTTCACACGTCCTAGGGACGTAGTTAAGGGGGAATTCCCTACCATCCCCGAAATTGCGAAAGTCACGTATTTCATATTTCATTTATATAAAAGAATGAACATAGAATCTATCTAAACGATTGAGACAAAGGGGAAATTGAAATGAGCTTCTAAACGACATTACGTTTTTTTAAACTTTTTCCTAAAATAAAACATAAAGAGTGAGGGTATTTTGTTATTTTTTATACGAATGTTCCAGTTAGCGACGTCCAAAGGGGAACCGTGAGTCCCCACTCACGGTTCCCCTTTAGACGTCGCTAACTGGAACATTCGTATAAAAAATAACTATTCATATAGATGCCTCATGAAATTATTTTGTCTTAGCCGTAGTTAGACCCCCCGGTCTAACTACGGCTAAGACAAAATAGTTTCATGAGGCATCTATATATTTAGGTATCCCACATAAATAAATCAAGATAGAACGGTGACGCGGGCGAGCTGCTATATGAATCGTGCGTGTCAACACTTTTCATAAGCGACGCCCACAAAGGGACGTGATCACAAACGAAATACCTCCTTTTGATCGATTTACTGTTGTATCTGTTGTTTTTACAGTTACAAACCTCACAATAAGGCATGTTACCAAAGCCGCTCTGATCGGTCCGCGTCGAAAACTATAGGCGCTGAAAAAATGAAATCTTGCAGTATACTGCAAGATACCGCAAGATTGAGACACGGCTCACTTCACCGTTCTATCTTGATTTATTTCTGTGAGGTATCCTGTACAAACAAAAAAAAGTCTGAAATTCCTTCTTTCTGGCCATGGGGTAAAAAACTAAGCAAAGGTAGCGATTTTTCGCAATTTTTCCTAACTACTAAATAACCGTTGTAACTTAGAAACCGTTTTTCGGATAGGCCCTTTTGCTGTCATTTGAGCCGTAGACCCACTATTACACACGCTTCCCCTTTCTCTACCTCGCTGACTGGGACAGCCTGTGTATAGAGCTCTAAGAGGAATCCAAAACGCCTTTTCAGTATAATTTCCAGTCGCATTCCAAAGTTACTGGCCAAAGACAGAACGCAAAAGAAAGCTAGATGAGCTAACGTTTTTCTAGGAACGTTGGTTACGGACAGCAGCGGTCGCAGTAGCGGTACCCGGGCCGAAACGGAATGCAATACTCAGGGTTGTCATGTAAGAAACTTTACAGAGGAGTAGTTATTAAAAAAAAAATCAACGTCAGTTGCACGAAATGTCCTTAAGGTTAAGTCTTCATTAAATTACATGTCTACGCTATGGCGTAGACATGTATTTCTATCTCTATCTAGAGCTATGGCTCTAGATAGAGATTACACTAGCTAGATTTAAAGAAGCCTAGCTAGTGTACTCGTATGGACTTCTAGAATTGAAACTATATAGTGAGATGTTTTAAATATGTAATCAATTACGAGTACCCACTGATTACGGATTACTCCGGTGATCAAGGCCTTCGAAAGAGGCCGAAACTAGTCGGTGGACTTACGGCTTTCAACAGAGAGTAATCCGTAATTGATTACATATTATGGACTTATCTTACAACTAACGGTAAGTAGATACCTACTTAGTTTTCCCTACACTTTGTGAACGAAAAACTGATGATGTTTTTCCATATACAGTTTCGCTACCTTGTTGGCATCCTTGTATGCAAGAACGCATCTTATTACAACGCCATAACATTTCTTCGCGAGGTAAGTGTTTATTTGAAACGCCTACTGAGGTGTCTTTTCCGAGTGCAAATCGCAACTTTATTTATATTTATCTCGAACTTGTACTATCGGATTTTTTTTAAACGCGCCATATAGATTTTCTTGTGTACAGGTTTTCTGTAATTCACTTTTGAAAATTTCCGAAATTATCTGGAATTTTCACAGAATTCCAGAAACACTAGAAAACTAATTTGACGCGTTTTTTGTCTTTTTCTCTAAAATCACGGTTTGGACCAGTTCTTCTTTCAGGGCAGTTGAGTAAATTCTTCTTCAGGAGCAGTTATAACCATTCGCAGTAACAAGACCTAGCTTAGGTGTTTATTTATACACTGTAAGTCACCTTGAAAATGATCACACATATGTATACTATATAGGTACAAACTAGTAGACCTACCGCTAGGTATAATATGGCCTCTTGAAATACGCCCTAAAGTCATAAATCCTGAAGACTACTACAGCTGTAGGTAGGTATGTATGTCAGCGGAATGCAGTCGGTGTAACCTGATAACTTCATTAAGATTACGCCGAGCCTGGCCCGCCGCGACCGACACCGACAAGGACGCAAGCGGCCGCGAAATTAAACCCGGATTACACTACCCTCATAGGAAAAACTGATGCGATTCGGTGTTTTGCGCGCCCGAATTATCTGCTAGTGGAAAATTTGCTAGAAAAATCTTTCAGTTTTAGCATTCTTTATATGAGTTGTGTTATTTTTTAAGTTAGTTAATATAAAATAAGTTTATTTCAAATATGACAAAGAGCCTTAAACTAACTTACAAATAAAAATACTAATGAAATTTGTGTAAAATATCTTAATCTAAATCCAAACAGAGTTTATTCAATTTCAAAAGTTAGTGTCTAGTGGTTTTTTAGGCTGGGTGAAATATCTGCATTTGATACCTACAATAGGTTGCCCTGTGCTGTAGGGATCATTTGCTTCCGGTCCACCATATCAGTTTATTAAATTGCTTCTATGTGGGTGCTGCTGTCGGTAAAGTTCTTTAGTGCTTAATATCTATAACATTATGATAGTATGGGAGGATATGTTGGGGTGTATGGGAGTGTGGTTCTATTAAAATGTGTGTGGGTTATGTGTAAGTGAGTGTGCGTGTGTGTTTATTATGTAGGTTAGATATGCCTATTTATTTTATTAAGTTATGTGCTTAGGAAAATCTGAGTGTGACTTAAACTTAATTTAATTGATACACTGATCATAATTATTTGTTGTGTTACACAAAGTATAAAGTGCAAAACTAGACACAGTTGGCATGAACGGAACATAAACACAGCCAATAAATAAGCGATTGCAATAAAGTACACATTTAAAATTATACAAAAAAGGCACATTAATGAAGCGATTTTCCATGGTTTCATACCTATTATGCGTATTGGCAGTTTTCAAAGAAAAGCAAGCTACATTAACATTGTAAATGATGTATCGACCGATGGCCGTGATTCCTGGAAGGTGCGCCGAGGCTTGATCTAATGCGTACTCCACTCCACTCTGCTGCAAATCACATTGAAATAATGCTACTGGAACGAACAAATAATATCCCTCATTCCGGGAAAATACTGCTATTATAGGTACAAGTGCCTCGTATAAAATTGTTTTTACTTTTCCTTAGTAATCTACACTAAACACGTCGCGTTCGAATACTTACATACACTATTGTATATAGGCTAACTGTCATTTTTTTACTTGTTATGTAAGTATATTGTTTCTGCTTTCCTCATCACTATGAGTATAGTGAGTGAATGGAGTACACAGTGATTCTGGGAGCATGTACTACTTCATATTCTACAACTAATACACCTATCTTAGTATATGATGATTTACCAGTTATTGTATCATATTTGCATCACTGAGAACATACACTACCCGTAGTACCTAAACTTTATCCGCTTTAACTCGATGCGTTGTTTAGAGAATCGAATGTGTGAGCGAGAGAACTATACTCTAACTAAACTTGAGATGAGTAATGTCGAACGTTGTTTCTGAATCATAGGGTAGTTCGGTAACCTTCGCTCTTCTGGTTCAGCCAGGAAACCGAAAGAAAAGTACTCTGCACAGGAACAAACATACTAGGTATGCCAACGGTAGGTATCTCACCCTTCTTTTGTCCCTATTTCCGCGTCCAGCGAAGTTGGTCAAGCAATCCCGTATTATCTTGCAAAATTAAAAGGATTGCCTTGACGGACCGCGGTGTGTAATAAACGATGGCAATTGACTTCGTTCGGGATGCCGTTTGGTAGCATGCGATGCGGTCACTCAACCGACTCTAAGCCCGTTACGTCAGCGGCCGCATGCGGCATGCCACAATTAGATCACTACATACGAGACTAGCAATGCCTAGACCAGACGCCAATCGGCGATAGATATGATACAGTACCGTTAAAACTGGCTTCTTGCTACGGCATTCCGAACATTTTTCTTAGCGCTACGGTTCTTGTTTTTGCATAATGACTGTTTGCTTACATAGCGGGTGTAAACTCGGGATAAATGAATGTCAGTGGCTAACACATACATCAACGTACCCTTTGATACTTTGTCGATTTAACTTATTTGACACATTTAGGCATGAAGGAAAGAACGCCCGCCCCAGACTATATTATGTCAAGAAATCGTAGCATAAACTTAATGCGACAGGCTTGTGATGTGTCTTCCACGTACATAGGTAACAAGATCACGCCCGTGACTGTTTGTTCAAGACAGTCGCGATTTACAATTACAAAGAAATACAATCGTGATAAAGTTCCAAAGATGTTTCCTGAGTTTTCCATTATGCCCTTTTTTGTTCCTCACACATAACGTAAAAGTGATATTTGCACCAGACCCTTCATCTTTTCATTACCCTTGATCTTATTCTCTGTAAATATCATTGACTTTTTCGAGTGGAACAGGAAAAGAGCGTTACGGGATGGCCTATTTCTCAGAAAATAGCCACAAAATGCTTAATAAATAACGGACACGTATGGTACTTACCCACCTGCCGTGAAGTGATAATTAAAGATTAGTAATATCGAATTTCTAATAATAAACTAACTGCTTTCTATCATCCATTAATTATTTTATTATTCGACAAACCTTCGTTCGTCATTCGTCATACCAAGTAAACAAATTCTTTCGTTGGGAGTGAAGTTCTTATTTGAATGAGAATTACTCGTAAGTACAATGTTAACAAGAAAAATTTAAAATGCAATTTAAAGTTCCCGAAGAACTTGTTGTAAATTCCCTTTGGCGAGTCCAAATCTCTTTACAGTAGTTCTGTGCTGTGGGTCCAAGTTGGTCTGCTCATTGTTGACAAGGTTCGTAAAACTCCTTCCACTAATTGAGTTGAGTTTATAAGTAGTGGTACATAACTTACATACGTTAAGAGGTGAAATAATGGGTAATTTGCTTATTTATTTGTATCTACTGCCACCCATATTATACATAAGAGCCTGTCTCCTAATATATGTGCTCATAGAAGAACGTCACATACCATCTGGTACCGGGGATACCGCTACGATAGTGGCCCACTCCAAAAAAAAAATCATTTCTCCTGAATTAAGACATTTGTCAAAAAAGTGGATATCACAATTGTTCCACAGATGAAGAAGAATTTATTAATAATGGTTTTGTATTCCCATAGTGAAACAAGTAGAAAGCGAATGTGTCAAAAGTGGCCACTTTTAGCAATTGTAAAATAGGGTTACCTATGTTAAACATAGTCAAAATTAAAAGTCACCAGTCGTAAGTATAGCCATAATGATAATGAACCACACTTCCTATTTTAATTTAAGAGAAAAGTTAAACCTACAACAAACTTTGCTTATTCTAAATATATACTACACTAAAATACGAATGGAATTCATAATAAGAACGTATTACAGACTTAGAATACGAGAATAATTCCATTTATTTATAGATAAAGTTTTCCTCATTCATTGCCTAAATTATCTGTGACGTCAATGCTAAACTTATATTACGAGTATCTATTGTTACCTACTAAAATATTGTATGTCTTCGTAATTGACGAATCTTCTTAGTCGTATTGCTGAGGGTCGTAATCATTCTAAGAAATTAATCACATATAACGACTCTCTAGAAGCACGATGACGGGCAGCAGCGTCATCGGGGCAAGCGACCCGGCTACTGCGATCGCCAACCCGCAGGCCTAGCGTGGCGATTATGGCATTACCTCCCATGGATAGCGCACAAAGAAAACGGCCCCCAGTTCCCGGCCGCCCCACTATCTGCGCAAGGTGGCTGGCAGCGACTGGATGAGAAGAGCCGAAGATCGGGCTCAATAGCGCGCCGTGGGAGAGGCCTATGTCCAGCAGTGGACTAGGGTAGGCTGCTGATGAACGACTCTCTTGGCAAAATTAATGGGGCGGTTTGCCATTGCCTTCCCCATTTCACACACTGGTTATCTCAGTGTGCAAGGTTTCCTCACGATGTTTTCCTTCACCGTCAGAGCAGTCGGTAAATGTACGTAAGTCTTTCGAAAAGCCGAAAACTCATTGGTACATGACATTGTATGGTTTCGAACTCGGACCTCCAGCATGGGAGTCCGACGTCCTAGCCACGACGCCACCGACGCTCAATTGACGAATACGTCAATGAAAATAAAAACCCGGCGAAAAAAAAAAAGCCAATACATTTAAAGCGGCTCTCATTTGCTCCGTAAAATAATGTCATTACAATAACAAACGTTTTTGTAATTTAAACGCGGAGATATTATTAACAATGGACTTTTTCAAAGGACAATGATTACAAAGGGGGTGGTGTAGTGAGGTTCTTGGATGCAGGGCGCTCGTCTCGAGGGGCAATACTCGATCGGCCCCTACTCCAGTCCTACCTATCTCGCAACAAAGCTATATCAGCTAGACCACTAGTAACTTTAGGTACTCCTAGCAACATGCCTAGAAAGTGTGATGTGATATTATGTAATAAGAAGTTAATAATGCTATAATGATTTTACAATCTATGGAATTGTGTATGTACTCGTATAGGCGCCCACAGAACAAAAACAGAACGTAGTAAATTATATTTTTATTATATTCTTTGATGTAGGTGCCGGTAGCTAATGTTAATTTGGTTAATCTACCACTAAGCAGCTTTTCCGTCGTCGTTTTGATAATATTTTGACTTTATTACAAAAACGTCGATTTCAGTAGTTAAATAGGCTTTCCCTTGGTTAAATTACCTACCATTTTTATGTAGCAAGTTTGTACATTAAAGTCATCATTAAGACAATAACAGAAATCATATAAACTATTCTTATTCTTATTCATATTCTTATAGGTAGGTTAGTTATCTATCGTAAAATTGACTGCCCAGGAAAACCAATTCGAATTAAAACATTTAAACCCTGACCAGAAATAGAAATAACCTCGCCATAATGCGGAATTAAATGAAACGGAATTGAATGAAACAAGATTTTTCATTGCAATCTCCATAACACAGATTATAAAAGTACCAGTGGCCCTCATGACAGGGATTTTATTTTCCTGGTCAGGGTTTAAACCTATCAAGGTATAGACCCAATAGCGAGGAGTACAACTAGTACAAGTACCTAAGTACTTGTAGAAGGAATTCCTACTGTCATTTACCACGATAGCGACGATTTATAAGCTGCTAACCGATAATTAATAGACGCCTTTACTATACTTGTGCGCCGATTTATCGGCAACATATTTAGCGGCTTGCATTCCTTTTGGGCTTATCTCGAAGCTGCACTCGCCTTCAAGCTATCTAGGAAATTTATCTAAACTTACTCTTCAGCTTCAACATATTTGAAACTTCGATGCTGGTATTCTTAAACAGTTTATAACTCTAAATTAAAAATTTAAGAAACACCCGACTTGCCATTGTGGAGATCCCCTTACTTTTTCCTAGTCGTCAGCAGGTCCTCAATTAATGATCCAGATGTGGGAATGAAGAACCCTAAGGTCCCAAACATTTGAGCTCACAACCACAGTAATAAGCTAAACACACTAAAACCTATCATCTATCACCTACCATCTAAACCTATCATATATCAGGACCATGGGATCTTATGTGAACATAAGCTTGAAAGCTGAAGAGCAAGTTTAGAAGATCTTGGAAACCACTAGTCTAACTTGTATCAGACATGACTCGACAAAATTCGCCATTACTTAAATAAAAACCGGGTCCCAATCGGATCATCGGTTTTTATGAGTTATGATTATGAAACCACAGACAATCAGACATACAGCAAAACGCATCAACTTGTAACACACCGTACTCGATCGGTCGGTGGTTAAAAAATATATCCTGTAGAATGTGATATTAAGATTCTATTATTAGAGAAAATTACTAACTATACCTACTACTTACGTAACGATTCACGCATAGCAGACTATAAGTACAAAGTTATTCGTTGAAATTTATCGTCTTTTTAGGTTACGTAGGTAACCGAAATCGTAAAACACTACACATATGTTAGCAACATATACCGAGTAATTACGATAAAGATATAAAAATTGGGTTTTCTTCAAGTTTCCTTATTTATTTAATATCTCAGAGTTGTCGTATAAAGTTTATTACCACCGCTCTGTCATGTAAAGAAACTGAAATATAAAACACGAAATTACGACTCAGTTGCACAAGAAAACTGCAAGTAATTTGGCTGAAGTAGACGCCGCCGCCGCCATTCAAAAGAAACTAGTGCAAACGCATACTGCATTCCCTCTAGTACCTACTCAAGCCTTCTTTACTGCACATGGTAGGCACGCAGTCATGACAAATACCCTTGAAGCTGCAGAATACGGAATGGCCACTGCAATTCCACACATGCAGACCCATTGTAAGTGGACAAAGCCCAGTCTATGAGAGATTCAACAGCCAACTTGGAGGAACTTAAAGAGTTGAATAGAAGTATGCCGTCTGCAATTTCTTAATATACAACGTAGTAGGTGTGGCACATGGCAAAGGTATTATTGATTCGTATTAATTTACAAAATTTATACATAAAGGGTTATTTTATTAGATAAAGGAAAGCATGTGCTGGCTAGTATATTAGAAGTACCACTTCACACCAAATAATTAACCGTCTAATTCATATGTAAATAGTCCATATAAAAAATCGACATCGCTTTACATTGACGATTTAACGAGGAAGTTTGTTTTCTGTAGGTAAACCTAAATTACACGTAGAAAATGGTCAACGAAGAAAAAAATTAATTTGGTTCGAAAATTTAATAAGAAAAATATTTGTTGTTATTTTATTATAACCTGTAGATATTATGCTACCCTTAAAATATCTTAATCTGATTAAAAAGTACTCCTAGAGCACCTAGAGTCTCAGAATTCGGCTGCGTTTTTATTAACGTACCTACTTCGGTAGTTTACTTCCTACAAACGCTCAAATAGGCTGACTAAATACGACCTAGACCGCTATGAAAAGGACTAGAAAACTCGGTATTTCCCGTATAGTCTGTCGCCGCTGGTGACTAAGCTACCAGTCAATAAACATAACAATACGAAATGATAATAACGTCACAATACATTAATTTAGGAATTTGTTTTCAATAACGTTAGGTACCCAACCGTTATTATTTTATTATTTCGCTCCTTAATATTTTGCGATGATCATCACTGCAAACCGCTCCTTGTCGGATATAAAGATTTACAGCGTACTTTGACACGGGCAGTCAACTTTAGATCATTGTGTCCAATTGTGTTAACAGCGTGTCCATCCACGCGTGAGTCAGAAAGTCAGAAATAATAACAGTGCACTCAATTTTCGGGGACAAAACGTTTAGGCGGAAACGGGTCCAGCGCTCTCCGTTGCACAGGATAAAATAATAAAACCATTCGAACAATAAATAGGTAGGTGTTGGGTAGGTACATCTGTTTTATTTGAATTGGAACCTTCTGATCCGAACAAAGCGTAAACGCGTAGGTATATTTTGATTTAAGATTATTATAAGATCAGCCTAAATTTCTTATCTCGTTAGTTTGAGGTTTAACAATAAGTAGGTACCTACTTTATCAGTGATCTTACACAAACGCTGAATCATTTTGCTGATAAAGAAACGATAAATTTTGGTTTATTATTCTATAGCATCCTTTACAGTTTCCAGCGTTTAATTCTCATTTGAATCTAAATTACATTTGGCATCACAACCCTCTTAGTTATTTTGGGCACATTTATCGATGCGAGCTGGAAGTGGAGCCGTCGCCGGTCTTGGAGGATCGATTGTCTAATGAGGTAATGAGTCACAGACGACATGGGACTGCACTTGGCGACCCCACACCTCCTTCTGGTGATGGATGACAAATCGCTTTTATATCCCACACCGCGGCGTGTTTCTTTCGGAGCTAAAATTGCCTACCATTTGAATATTCGACATTTTCGTTCTATTTTTACGCCTTGCACGAATTTATGTCTATGTAGATAGAGTAGCGCAATCTCTCATCCTGATCCTGTGACAGGATGTACCAAGGATAGACGTCATCATGTCAAAACTAGGGGATTGTTGGATTAATCGAACTAACAGTATAACTAAATAAAACGGACGGATACCATCCATTGAAAACCAAGGATTATCTGAAGCAGTTATTTGGGAATTCGGTATTTGATTAATTTTTTTAATTCCATTAATCAACTTCCATGGACATCCTGAAGAAGGATCTAAAATTAGTTTTTCGATATCTCAATTAACATCAGAGATATTATTGATTTAAGTGTGTACTGGAGAGATGCTCTGCCCCTTTTTAGCAAAACAGTTTTAATATGTAGCCAAGATCTGCTTGTATGGCGCTATTACACAGTAACGTCATGCTCTAATATTGTCGTTTCTTTCTATCATTTGATTGCATGTAGCCACTTTATTTTTCAACGAATTTTAATTCTGTTTTCACATTTGACCATCAATTTTTTTTAAGAAATGTTTTTTAATATTTTATTCTTGGAAACTACCGAATTATAGTTGTTCCTATTTTTTAGATTTATAGGGATTAAATGGGTCCGTGTACTAACTCGAAGTTAGCTTGTATTCTATTTAAGGCAATATAGGATAGGTTCTGATTTACACAGGTTCTTTTTTTCATATTTTTTTTCTGGTTACGACATGCAATACAATATTATACAATTCTGTGGTTTGATTACTGTTCGACCTGTCAACAAAAACACTATTTTACTGCACGTTTTCCTTCGTTGTAGCGGCTACTTCTCTTGTATGACTGTACATCATTGTATAAAGATGCTTGAGTTAGTCAAATTTTTCTCTATCGACGTATCTAAGTAGTCGATAATGCTCCTAATTGACATTTTTCATAAAGTTTCACATTTATCCTGCAACAGGTAGGTAGGTACAGGTAGGTATTTGATATCTTCCATCATAACTCTGAGCATTGGTGGCCTTGTGGCTAGGACGCCGAACTCCCATGCGGGAGGTCCGGGTTCGAAACCATGCCATGTACCAATGAGTTTTTCGGATTTTAATAATAAGACTTATGTACATTTACCGACTGCTCTAACGGTGAAGGAAACATCGTGAGGAAACTTGCATGTCTGAGGAAAAAATAAATCCAAAGGCGTGTGAAATCCACCAATCAGTTCTGGGTCCGCTCGGTGGATCATGGCCCGTACTCCCATGTGAAAGGGGAGGCCTGTGCCCCAACAGTGGGGACATTAATAGGCTGATGATGATGATCATAACTCTCCCTTTGGTTGTAAAATCAAAGTTTGTTTCTTCTCTTGCCTTTTCTTTATAAGCATAAAACTTTGAAATAAGTTTCGTGCTTTAGTGAATCACGATTCATTCGCTTATTATCTTTTAGTTGTTCCTTCTATTGAATAACCTTTGGAGAATCCTAAGAAATCCGAGGTAATACTTATTACTAATTCTTCGTCCATTATGTCATTAAATAGTTTCCAGGTAGTTTCGCCCAGATGATGTCACTGGTTGGTTAACGAAAAGGTCGTCGTTTAAGCGTGCAGTCACAATATATTTATAATTTGTGGTGCAATTGAGTGAAACAGACGATGAAGGTGCATGCTTCATACCTACGCGTAATATACCATCCCTGTCTAGGTATATGTAAAACGCGCAAGCAGAATTGTTATATCCAACATCTTTTTTGACAAGTTTTACAAACCGAATAAACCCTAAACCCCTTTTCGACTTGTGATTATGATTATATAGGATCAAAAGTGGGGCAAGGGTAGAACCATTTAGATCTAGGACTTCTACAATGACAATTGACAAAAAATTGTTTTTAATGGTTTGTTTTTTTGGACTCGTTTGACGTTGCTTTCACAAACTTTACAAAAATGGTACCTGGATTCAGCAACAAATGTGTCATTTTTCAACAACTTTCATATTCGTATTACGTACTCTTCAGTCCTTCTTCATTGTTGAGAAGAACGTATATCTTTCAAATTCAGACTTTTGGACAAAACTTTTGATCTCTACTTGATACTCTCCATTCCTATTGTCGACGGACAATACTTATCGCTTACTCTAGTTCGAATGCACTCTACAATATCAATGGCCGAAGCCACAAAATTGATAGTCATAAGTGACAGAACAGAAACTTCCTAGGAAGTTTCCGAAGGCAGGTACTCAAAGAATGACATGCCGCGGCGCAGTAATCACGTGGACAGAAGAAAGTTCCGGCCTATCATGTGCCTCGCGCCCGCCAGAACGCGTATAGGGAGCTTCTTTTCTGTTATCTACTTATTTATTTTGTGTCGTGTGCGGCTTCGAGTCTGAAAGCCAGTCGTGCGGGCAGAACAATGCACCCACGTTGTTTGCAATGCAATGCCACTCGCAAGGACTTTCTTTCTACGTTTGACACGGATATAACAGAGTAAACGTCACGTGCAATATCGTCTTATCTCCTTGTAACCGCTCTATTCCTGAACTTTCTTTTGGAATGAAGAATAGAAAAATGTGATTACGGTTGACTTTTTCTATTCGCTTATAGTTGTAATTTTTGTTAATATTTTTCAATTGTCATAAATAACATTTGGTAATAAACGTATAATAAGTAAGTACGTACTTCACTGAGCCAGCCACGCTTTGGCTTGTGATAAAATGACATTCAAATTATGAAAAATAACTTCAGTCAAGAGCTCAGTCAGTTATTAACACACTTATGTGTTTGCAAGGTTTGCATTCACACACGCGCTTATTCAAATGTCATTTAATAATGTCAAGTCAGTCACTCAACTTGGTCTTTAACTTATACATACCAGTTAGTACGTCATCCGGCACTGATGTGAATTCCAAAGTATTGTTTTCCGGTGGTGGAAAAGAATAGTCTAGAACGATAGCGCTTAGGAGGGCTTTACGAAAAACTCGGTCATACAGCGCGGATCCAGGCGGATGCCGAGAAAACTACCCTCAAAATAATATTTTTTTTCTTTTATGTATCTAAAACAATCACCGATCAACATCATTTAATACAGATAAGAAAGACCCTAGTTTACTTTACGAATTCACTCTTTTTAATACAAAATCAGTAACGGTTATGAATTATGATTTTATGACCTATTAAAATTTTAAAATAAAAGTGGTCATTAAATGGAAACCGCTCAAAAAAATCTGTCACAATTTGCGACTTAGGTATCACCCAAATAACCTGTTTAAAATATTTTATATAATATAATATAATATTATATAAAATAATAATAAAATATTTTGTGTCCAAAATATCTATATATTTGTGTTGTAGACCTGAGTTTATGTATGTATGTATAGTACCATACTTACACGTGGTTTTATAGTAGGTATATAATTATTAGTCTTTTCGCTTTCTTAAACTTTACTCATTTACAACAGTTTTCCAACCAATGAGATATACGCAACTATACTTATAAGATAAGTATAGTTGCGTAAAAACGTACCTATGTAATTAAATCGACAAGCTCGCAAAAATGTAGCAATCCTTTTCATATAAAGAGTTTCTTACATGCTCTGTAACAATATTAAACTAACGTGGAATTTGCGGAATTTAGTTAAGGTACCTATTCGCATTGTAAACTTACTTCGGGTAGCAACTACGGAATCCAATAAAAGGGCCGAGAATGGAAAACGGGCTTTTCTATTTGGTAAAGTGAGAATTATACGTTCCCAAAAAATAAAGAAAAAAACTACGTGTGTAAAATAGGGATCCCTTGCTGTAACTTTTCCGAGAGAAGGGAATTACTTACAACCGACAAGGGGAAAACAAACTAGAAAAACAACATCGTGTTGGCTGATACTACCCTTTTCATTGTTACGGATACTAGGGATCAATGTATCCTCATAAGTTTATGCGGTACGATGACTACACAAAATTTGGGGTTTTTACCGCAGTTGTAGTGGGAAAGTCAGTTAGACCCTATTTTATAAGCCAAGAGCACGTTTTTTCGGAATTTTTTTTTGCTTTCTCAAAGGTTTTTCGATCCAGTTTAGAGCCAGTAGGTTATTTTTAGCTAAGAAAGTTAAAACAGTATTCATAACGTCGATTTGGAATCCTAAACTTTGTCGTTTTGTAATCAGAAAGTCGTAAAAATATTACTGAGCCCTCCACCGCCTCCGCCGCAACGCATTTTAAAGCGGGAAAGGAAAAATCCCAGAAAAACTCGGTGCAAACTCGAATTAAATGGTCGTATCTCTGATGACAGTGGAATCCATCAGCGGCCTCGATTGAGGCGATAACCACGGCCGCCCCGCGCCTGCCTCGGGAAATAAATCGTAATTTGATAGCGCCATCTACGAGTAGCGACGGGTACCGTGACGTCACACTAAATAATAAAATATTAAAAAATATATTTTTATTTACAACTAAACCCGCGTTTGACCTCAATCTCAGTTGGTGGTAAGTGACGATGAGGTCGAAAATGGAGCATGAGGGCTTAGTAAGTACTGGTTGTTCTAAAAACACTGTCAAATCGAAACACGTTAACGCCAACGCCAACGTTACAAGTAACTATATCTGGGCCAGACATTTTTTATTTACTACTAAGTGAAATGAATATTACGTAGAAATTCTTGAAAATAACTTATAATAAAAAATAATTAAAATACATCTTTAAAATGGTGACTACAATGGCTGCCGTCTAGATTGCGAGTGTGGACGATACCGGTCCGGTCGAGTGCGCCCCCCGCGCCCCTCAATTCCCTCCTCGGTGCATATAGGCGCTAACAAACTATGTGCTGGAAAAAATCAAATCACAGTTAACACGATATGTACCATATCGTAAAATAAAGGGAAAGATGGATAAATAAGATTGATTTAGAATAAAATACATTGGTTACTTAGTATAATATATTGATGAGTTTAGGAAGATATCTTCTTTTTCAGAGGTTTTCAGGGTTTCGTACCTCAAAAGGCAAGAACAAAGCCCTTATAAGATTTATTGCCTATCTGTCAGTTCCCGCATTACCAAAAACTACTACATCAATATGCGTGGATCAATAATTTTATAATATTTTTATGTGTAAGTTCGATTTTCTTAGTTTCGATATTGTATATAATTTTGAATTGTAAGTTAAGTACTCATTGTAGTAGGTTTCTACTTTGTGAAATAAGCCATTTTGAAATTAGACATTCTAAAAGCAACCGTTATGTAATAATGTACATTTTTATAAATCGAATAACAACTAGACATAATCGAATTATACCTACTTAATTGAAACAGTGATCTTCATCAAAGGGTTAATTTACAGCAGCTCGTAAAGTATGACCTATCGGCAAACGAATTCAATTACAAGCCGTAGAGAAGTAAAAATAGATAGCAAATTGCCAGTCTGTGTAGGCGTGATGGACGGCAGGGCGGCAGAAGTCGGCTTACTCATATTAATCTACTACCATATCGTAGCACGATTTTATTACTTACGGGAAAAAAATAGTCTTCATGCCAACATGAGAAAAAGTAGAACGATTGGGATTTTTTTGTTCGACGTTTCTATCGTACAATCGGTGGTATTACCCATCCCTTATTTGTAAGCAATCATCTTCTCAGTCATGTTCTGTGTCAACGAATGAATGAACATACTTATTACGAATTTAGGCATTGGTGAAAATAATTCGATGATATGGTCGATTGGTCATGGTCAGAATGCCAAACGTAAGTCTTGGTGTGTAGGATGCCAACCTCAAAATGACTATGAAATATTGAGCATAAAAGTATCGAGGTGATAAAATAAAATAATTTCAGATATAAGAATAGTTCTTCTTCTTCTTCAGGTTTTGAACACCTAGTGGTGCATAGGGCTGCGACAATATTCTTCCACCGCGCTCTGTCCGATGCCGTAGACTCTATGGTTTCCCAGGATACTTTAGACGCATCCAGGTCGTTTTGAAGACTGACAAAGTAGTTGTAGTATTTTAAATTGTAATTCTGGAATCTGAATATTTGATTGTCACATAGCTTGTAAAGTGGTCAATGTGTGTACCTACGTAATCTCCACGACACAGACAACGCCTAGTGTCGAGGTTATAGTTTAATGTGAAATGTTAATTAATATGTTGTAAAGGAATATTTTTTTCAATTTTCAACCAGCCTCTATCAGAAATTAAATCCTCCTTAACATTCTCAAAAACTACTATATTTCGCATAATTCAGTACACTCATACGTTATCTCTCTCTACGAAACAAATGCAAAAAGTTGCAGGCACAAATAAGCCTCTAATAATAAAACTTGCTTGTTATATTTAGCTCTTAATAATTTTCCTGTTATTCAAGAGAAGCTCAGAGAAACCTCACAAAATTACTTCTCAATAAGTATTACAAAATAATCCTCTTTGCAATAATTAAGATTGTCCTCGAGCACTTTCGGAGAATTCTTTAACTCGTTTCTTTTTCACAATTTTGCAAATTGTTTCCTTAAGGCTTGTACAGTCGCCAATGACCTTGAGGGTTTGACCTTCAGCGTCTAGAAGTTTACGGCTTTGGACTCTTGCCGAAAACAAACTTCGCATAATCCTGCAGATATAATCTCCATACATACATACGATGATGAGAACAATTCTCGTAGTGGAATGGCGAATTCGACATTAGTGCTATCTCATTCGCTCACATTACATGTGTGAGCGTGACAAGACGTTCGTAGCGCTCGACTTTGGTATGTTGAACGCTGAGAGAATCGCCTTCCAAAATCGAGCTTCAGGATTTTTTTTAAACTCTGTAATTACAAGCGATTTTTCGGGTACATTTCAGCGTAGACAATATTATGAAATACTTCATAAATTTTAGTGGGAAATAACTGTTATTGGCTCACACTTTTTTCGATTATTTCAAAAAATCGAATTCGCCGGAATGTCCCATGTTTGTCATATATTTGACTTTTAAGGATGAATGACACATTGACATATTAATGATCTCGCCTATGGACAGATTACAGATAATGAAATACGTGAAATTGGAATGAATAAATGCCATAAATCATCAGGCGCTTTTCAGGTAATTTAAAATATTTCTGAGAATAATCAAAATAAAAATAAATTAATCAATCTCGGACCTTAAATAGTGACACAAACACGCGATAATTGTAAAGTTGTACTTATCTATTGCTGTGAGGAGCTTTTTAGCTGAACAACAATAATTGAACAAAAATTGTTCAAACATAGACCTTGATAGAGGTTTGAAGTACGTATGTCCAAAATATTAACTTATACTTTTAACTTACTTCAAGCCGTGTCGTCGCTAGAGCGTGACGAAAAAACGTTCAAATTATCTTGACTTATCTAGCTACTTAAATCTATGAACATTTTCACTGATTTATATATCACCGTAGATCTAGCTTTATGGGTAACCATACATCTAATTATACAGGTAATCAGAGATATTGAATCGTAGGAGTGCTGAGACTTCGACTTCGAGAGGTGGGTCAAAGAATTTCGAAAGAATTGTGTCCACACATTATTTTCGATGAGTTTGATAGGCATTTACTGGACCCGCATGCTCCATCGCCGACCTCATCGTCGCTTACCATCAGGCGAGATCGAGGTCAAACGCGGGTTTAGCAGTAAATTTAAAAAAAAAGTTTCTCATACAAAAGTATGAGCCCTCTTTCTCAGTTCTTTCACCCCAATGAATATCTTCACCCTAATAAAAAAAAATGTGTATGTTCGCCTTCATTATTTTATCTATGTACGATTGTACGCTTATTATGAACTTACCTACTATCTAGAAAAACAACTTTTTTCAAACATGTACCTACATTTTTATCTCCACGTACGTACACAATACCATACGTAGGTAAAGAGCAATAAAAAAAGAGCCGACGGTATAATAAGGGATTATTCTCGTGCCATTTCGAAGTCGTCTGCGTGGGTGTGTGAAGTTATTTACTCTTACTGTCATAATAATTGTGTACCACCATTGTAGATAAACCACCCACGGTTCCATGACTCTGAATCGATTGAATACAGTACGAATATGTGTATTTATTATTTATAGTTTAATTTTTTGTCAAAATTAATTGCTGCATTGAATTTGATTGCAAAGAAGTACCTTCAACGAATCTGTAGATATTTGTAAACCTATGTAAGTAGCAGGTGATATACCATTGTAATATGATTGTAATTGTAATTGCACTTACTGTGGAAGTCTGTGAAAATAACAAAGATTAGGAAGTCAGTGGAAATCAGTGTGGAAGTCAGTGAAAATAACAAAGATCTTGAGCCAAGACAGTAAGTACCATAGACAAATTTTAAGGCACCTCGCTTGTTTGAAGTCGAATAACGACTCCCATGGCTACGATCCAATTTAGTAGACTCAAAGTAGACTTTACTTTAGACACAGAAATGAAACGTAATCGTTGCTGTTACTATATACCTATCTTACCGCACACACAACAAAATCTCTTAAACCGGCTTCACTATAGGTAATACACGGTTCTTCCACTCTTTAATCCACGGAGCAAGCGCATTAATGGGTCAGTTTCCCCTTAATGTGCCGCTTTGATCCATGGACCGCATTATACATAAAGAAACATAGTATGATTATGACAATTTAAGGGGATTTGTACGTCAACCTTGAAAGAATACATTTTCCGGTTGCTGCGAGCGAACTTCTGTGCTCTATGGAGACAGCAAATCAACTTTTATGGTTAAGTAAACTGAATCGATCGAAATTATGGACAGAATTTTGACTCTGATTTCTGGATGCCACATGCAAACATGTCGAGAACCCATGGTTAGATTTTTCAGTACGTTTTGGAAAGATTCACGAGTAGGTATTTCCAATCTAAATTTACAGAATATTTATGGCGTCGATCGTAGTATACAACGAATTGTACGCATTCTGGGCTTTATAAGTTTCCAGATAAATTCCAGGCATCTGTTTCATTAATCCAAGGTTTAGCGTATATAGACTAGTTTTTGACATCGTTATTGTTGCTATAATTTTTGGCATTCTTTCAGGATGAAGTATATGCTCCCTCTACTTGAAAGTATCTCATAATTTTTTATATCCAACTGACGTCATAATACTTAGAACGGATTATATCAATGGCTTTACATATGAGTTAGGAATCTCTTCTTGAACCTGCTTATTATAGAAAGAGACTCGACATGGTTCATAACTCATAACCCTGTCATTTTGTTGATTTTTGCCACATGCCTAGAGCCAATTTTTATTTATTATGTATTTACGCCTAGCACACTACAGCGATTTCGAAACGAAATCGGACCGAACCCATAGAAATCTACAAACTACTAAAGAAAGAGACTCGACATTGCTCTAATCCCTGACTCATCGTTGTTTGTTACCACATACCTACTCCAATTTTTATTTATTATGCATTTATGCCTAGCACACTGCGGCAATTTTGAAACGGAATCGGTCTGAACCTAAAAATGGACTTCTGATTCCGTTTCAAAATCGCTGCAGACTAAAGACGAAAAATAAAGACGTTAACCATCATGCCAGGCGTCCCTAAATTGGAAAAAGTGATTGAAAAATGTCTAACTAGTCGTAAGGACTTATATCAAGTATAATTAAGTATCAAGTATATTGATATGACGTCATCCAGCATATAATCAGGAACATAACAACGTAAAGAGGCGTTTACACGAGCCGCCGATCCTTGACCCACGCTCTACACGCAACCAGACAGCCGCTGTCGCCGGCGCCCTTCCCGCACTAATAATACAAACCCAAGTACACACGATCAGGGACAAAGACCAGTATTTTGGGGTATAAAATTTAAGCTACTATATCGAATAATACAAACATTTGGACCATTGTGTTGGACCACTCAAGCTTTTATTTGCTTTTATTAGTTAGATAACCAATAGCTTGATGACCAAATCGACCAGATTCTTTAACAAAATATAATTCTTCCCCCATCGTCACTATCCGAAAGCAGGATTTTGGCACTTTTATGTCTCTTGCTTACCCTTAGGCCGGGAAATCGCAAGGCAGAAGAAGAAGAGCGTATTTTGTTTATTTTGTTTACCTACTCTTCAAAATCCCTAATAAGTGTCTGTTTAAAAAGTAGTTTAAAAATAACTCCGAATATTAAAGGAGACAACAGTGTGAATCTAACAGTCAGATACATCCATGTTTGTGGTTCTGCATATCTAATACTTCCAGGATTTTGGCACTCTCTAAATCCCTAATAAAATAAGTGTCAATTTAAAAAGTGGTTTAAAACTAACTTCGAATCTTACTAAAGAGACAACAGTGTGTACCAATCTCACATTTCTCATAATATTTCACTACAGCCGGGCGGGCGGCTATTCTTTTCATCGGCCTGGCATTTTACCAAGCGACTTTTTATTCAACTACAAAGCCATGGGGGCGCAATCAATGCTCCACAGAAGGAAGATCGGGGCCTAAGCGGTTTTTTATTTTATTTCTGTCGACTATTAATAGCGCTAGATAGTAATCGCTTCTATAAAGTCTTACTTAAACGTATTGAGATTTGATTGGATACTCGTATACTTTAACCTCCATATAGAAAACGTTGTCGATTCTAAAATTCGGATACTAGTACACTTTCGTAGGTTCATAGGTTCTAGGAGGAGGAGCTCGTAGCCTAGTTGGGAGCACGGTTCGAAAGTGATCGTGCAGGTTAAGCGACGTTGGCGCGGTCGGTACCTGGATGGATGGCCGCTAGTGGCATATTTCATCTGAGCTCCTCCGTGTCTCGGAAAGCAAGGACAGCAGTCGTTAAGCCATGTCAGAGGCCTACGGGCGGCCTGAACAACTCTGACAAATAGGTTGGCCACTAACCATACGATAAGCAAGCATAGGTTCCATATAGAAAACGTTGTTGTTTCTAAAATTCTTCCCATATCTAAATATTAAACCCGTAGATTTAGAAAGATGGTTTTAGCATACCTATATATACATTTCTGATCATGGATACATACGATACAATAATACCTAAATGCCATATATTATTTTCCATCCTTCTGTCCCTTCCCTAGACTATAAGTTCATGCTTATCTGTTGCATTAAATTCTTTAATTTAATTAATTCGTTTTTAGATACCATGAGTATATATTTGATTTGTTCATTCTGCTCTTGTAAAATACATATATGATAAACGGATTATTTTTATTGTTAGCTATATTGTAAGCTTCTGCTCTTCTGTGTATTTCCAAGTATCCTGAGACAGGTTCGCCTAACGCAGACAAGAGCTCACTCTTGTCTGCATAGGGTGGGACTCATCCCACCCATACGATTCCTGTAATCCTGTTGCCCTATTAAACATGTAACAAAAACCCACTATATAGCCGCAAGGGAGGTGTTCAGTATACATAACTGAACAACTTTCACTGTGGTGCCATCTCTGAAATCAGCTGTTCCATACAAAAGCTGAATACCTACACGACCGAAATGTATAAAACAGCTGGTTTTTTTCACGATTTTAGAGTTGGCCCCATAGTGAAAGTTTTTCAGTTATGAATACTGAACATCCCCCTTTCGACTCTATAGGGGGTTTTGTTATACCCAGTATAAGGAAGCTTGTATTCTAGTGTATGCATAAAAAATATTTTCAATATAATACATTACTTATGCTTTGTCAAACGGTATTTTCATATAGGGTGCTCATATTTCTCTACGCTCACTTTCTAACATCTTTCACTATGAAAACTCTTAGTACGGGAACTCTAAAATATTACAACCAAAAAGTTTATTTACGAGTTTGCTACAGAAAGTATTACGTAGGCAGGAATCAATAGGAATACCGAAGTAAAATAACTCTTGTAGAACGAATACCTAGGAAAAGTAAACTCATTAGCAAACCAGCAAATATACGAATTTATGAATAAAAATTAATCAATTACAAATTCAGATAAGTTATTCAGATATGTTTCTTGTTTGAGAAACAAAAGTCACAGGGAAAGATATAATAAGGAAATAGAAATACTTACTTTATGTGTCATTTCAGGTTTCTGAATAAATTTAGGTGAAGAAAGAAAGTTAAGAAAGTTGCTATGAAATATTCCTAAGAAGGGAAAAATATTTTTCGAATAATAGAAGTGCTACAAAAGCTATGTGGTTAGGGTAAACAGATTTGTCATAATATAAACTCAGTCATCTCTTAAGGTCACCTCAATATAACTTGGTCTACCCTTACGACGCAGCCACCCGTAAGTACACTTTATTAAATTATAGACCAAAGATACAGTATTTTTGGCCACCTATACGTCAAAAGGTGAAATTTTCCAAATTACTGTACTTACTTATTGCGTATTGATGAGTAATCACCAGATTTTAGTTATAATAGTTGTATTATGTGCACTTGCTACTTAGTATACATACTATTTATACTATATGTATGCATATTATCACAAAGTTCACCACCCATATGTTCGTTTCGTACCTACATATAAATGGCTGCACGCACACTGCAGTGATTTTAAAAAGAAATCGGACCGGCACACAAAGTTGTTTTTCGGTTTTCTTAGATTTCTATGTGTTCAATCCGATTCCATTTCAAAATCGCTTCAGTGTGCTGCAAAAATTGATTTTTTCCTACGAACACATATTTACTTATGGTTTTGACTTTGTTCACAAAGTTCACAAACAGTAAAATGAGTTGTGATATATTAATAAAAGCAATTCTCAAAGTCTTACGACACATTTTGCTCCCAGTCCCAGGATGCCCGAAAACTTTGGTAATTAATGTTTTACCCATTAAAATTAGCGGAACCTTTTTCGCTCACGTATAAATTGGGTGGTCGCCATCGGCTATCTGTGTACTAGAGTCCTACCGAACATTCTGACCCGACTTTCGGCCACAAATACAAATTATCGTTTGGTCAAAAATTATTCGAAATCCTCAAACCGAAACTGTACGAAATGAAATACAGCTGTAAATAAATAGACAATAGCTCTATATATAATTTATGCGTCAAATAGGCTATTATGTTCAAGTACTTACATAGGTCATTCAAGTGAAATACCACAATACGCTGTTCAGAAAATAAAACAGATACTAAGTAAGTGTTGTTATTATTTTCTAATAACCCGTAGATATTGAAGTTCTCCATCATCAGTTGAAATGTTATCTAATATTTACCTACATCATATTGTAAGTACCTTTAAAGTTTTAGTCATGCCTTGAGTCCAATAATAGTCATGACTAAATAATTAATTAATTTCTTTAGAGAACCGAAGTTTAGGTTTCGCGTAACACTAGTTACCACATAAAAACCGAGAGTGGAAAGGCCAAAGTTTCACGAAACTTTGTTGAGAACGTAACCGGAAAATGTCACTGACAAATCGTGGAGAAAAAGAAATTAAATTAGTTTTTAGTGAGTACATAATTTTCTTAACATATTATTTAGATTCACAGAATATGATAAAAGAATCAATGAAAAGTGTTTCTTGCTTTTACTAGAAACGTATGTACAAACTTACATTATTGTTTGTAAAAAACAATCTTCCTATACACATAAATTCTTTGTGGAATATAGGAATACCACAGGTCTCTCTGGTATTCCTATTTTCATAAAAAATCTATCTAGAAGACGGATCCAGGGAAAAATTTTGAGGGATGGGGTATTTGGTTACTGAAATCAGAAAATTGTTCTAAAAATGGTCAAGACTCTCTGGACTCTCGCGCCCTATATCCCTATAGGGCGCGACTCTCGCGCCCTATATCTAATAGGCGGCCATAGTCTGCCTAGCCTCCCCCCACCCCCGGATTAATGTTGTAAGGAAAATGGTCAAAATTCTAAGAACTTTTATATTATCTTTTTAAAACTTTTTACAAAATAGTGTATTATGTAGACGACCTAGTTATAATCGGCATGTTTGTATAAAATTAGTTTCCTTGTCACAACACCGATAAACAATTTGTGATTGTGACCATATTCGCTATGACTGTGTAATGTATTTTTAGGTTGAATTAACACTGCGGTTACAATTGCGGGATATTCGCGTCACGGTGACGCTGTTAGCGACATATAATTTATTTACGGCCGAATATATCATGGACAATGAAATACATTTCTAATGCGAAATAACGCTCTCCACTAGGATAACAGTATTGTGTGTAAAGTAGGTACACATCGTAATCTATTAGAGTAAGTAGGCCAAAAAGGGAATGACGCAGTGGAGGATGACTTAAGATCCACTCCAGAAATTTGGTAGGATGTGACTCAAGTGTGAAGTTAAGATCCGCTTTGGGTCTCTTGCTAAACACAAGAAAAAGTTCATAAAAAATATTTGATTATCCTTGCTCGATGTACGAATATTTTGCTGTCACAAGTATGCTACGAAATACGAGTAGCTTAGCTACGCCATACGTCTTTGATTAACTTACATATGTACTTCTTATCTTATGATAGGGGGCCGGGCATAACTCAGCGACACTTCGACCCTTGATCATATTTTGTGTCTACCCCATTTACACAATGGTCATCCCAGTGTACAGGTTTCCTCATGATGTTTTACTTCACCGTTGAACTGTCGGTAAATGTACGTAAGTCTTCCATAAATACGAAAAACTCATTGGTACATGGCACTGCATGGTTTCGTACCCGGACCTCCCGCATGGGAGTCCGGTGTCCTAGCCACTGTGTCACCGACGCTCTACATATGTACATAATAGGTAGGTATAATCCGGGATCACTTTCAGAGGATTTACGTAGATGTAAATAATACATTGCATAGAAGTAAATTGACTCATCGCAACCGTAAACGGCGATGACGCAAAATGCACCATAAAGTTAAATGATGTGACGCAATGTATCCTTAAATTAATATAATGAAAACATTTACCAGTGCGTTGGCGGTAGTTGTTTGTAACTAGATAAATGTAGAGAGAAATCATAATTATGTGCACTGAACACATATAGACTAAGACCTAGTTATTTAATTGTTAGTTCAGGCTTACTTGTTTCTCGTATGGTTAGTGACCGACCTATTGTCAGAGTTGTTCAGGCCGCCCGTAGAGGCCTCTTACATGGCGTAACGACTGCTGCTAAACGACAACAACCATTTCATTTTCATTTTCAACAACCGGGACCGACTGCTTAACGTGCTCTCCGAGTCACGAAGGAGCTCAGATGAAATATGCCACTACCGGTCACCCAGCCTGGTACCGACCGCGCCCAATGTTGCTTAACCTGCACGATTACTTTCGGACCGTGCCTGCAACTAGGCTATGAGCTCCTTTTTTCAGTTAGTTCAGGGAAAAAATAACAGTACCTAAGCATGTTAGATGTTTAGTGTAAGTGCACCAGATTGGGCTTTTCTGACTTCATTACTGTTTTGTTTTTCTTATTTTGGATTTCAGTATGTAAGATAATACCTACTTAATTTAGTTTATAATAACTTGAAAACTTTGCTACATATTTATTGGTAGCTAGAAAAAACGGACCTTTATATGCCCTCTAGAAGAAGTTACGTGGTACCAATTGGGATTTCGAGGGAGACCACGATGGAATTAACCTATCCTAAATCATGAATTGTCTCGGTACATACGAGCCATTAACCCGGCCCCAGGGAAGACAGAGTCACCTTCTCTTGCCTTCCACTGGGGTAATTCCTGTCCGGCGCGTCCCAGTCGCGGGGGTGGGCACCTCACACCTCAGTAGGCCGGGGTGTGTAAGTGGCGGAGTTCGGATGGGGACCCAGTACCGCGGGGTATAACGCGGAACCCGTGCCCAGGGTAACGGGTGAAGTCCTCAACGGCTGTGACAGCGGAGATGGCAGCCATCGGTACGGCGGCACAGGCGGAGGAGGCAGGTCACTATGACTTAAACTAGGAACCTGTACAGAGGGCAGCAGTACCTGTCAGTACTATACAGAGGCGGAAGAGGTGGGCTCTGGTACGGCTCTGAAATAGATTATACTGAGCGCAGCTGCAACAGTGTCGACGGTCAGTGTACTGCGGTGCGGAAGGCAAGGGAAAACCACTGCACTATTTCCCAAAAAAGTAGTAAAATGAGGCGTTTACTACACCGACAAGAGCATAGCTCTTAAATTGAAGAAGAAGAAATCATGAATCAGCCACAACAAGCAATAAACACTGAATACCTATAATATAATCCAGCACTATAAAATAAACAAATAAACTGAATATGAGACACAATACAATAGAGTATTTACGGCTACCTCGTTAGTTAAACTCCGCCGTAGGCAGCTGCTCTCCCCTCCCTTCATCCCCTCCACTATCTCACCCCATTATCCCCTCCACCGCCGCCGCCCACGCATTGCAAAGGTTAAGGGCGAAGCATAGCAGTGCATTGTCGGTGCGCTTGCATTGAACGAATGAATCTCGCAGTTTCCATTGTTTGAAAAATAAAGTTCAAATGTCGCAGTTCAGGGTGTAACAAAATATTTGTTATCGATAGCTCGCAGGGGTATTTGCCATTTGGTATATAGAACTACCAAATGTTAACTAACAAACTTATTGATGTATTGTACAAGAGTTTTGTTTGTTTGGCAATCGCTACAAAAATTAGAGACTGTGATGCATGAAGGAACGAACGCGCGCCCCATGGAGAGATAATGTTTATCGTCTCGGGTCCACCGTATGGTTGAAATAACATTAATAAATATTTCATATTTCACTCTTCTGCACTATACTGCCGGTAAACTATTAATAATACTTCTTTCGCCTAGGTTGCCTGGAAGAGATCGCTCTGAGCGATAAGGCCTTTGTACCTTTGTTTCCTTTCCTATGTAATTTTTGTGTGTGCAGTAAAGTATTAAATCTTTATATCTAACATTCATTATCTATCCAATGGGGAGGGAGACTACTTTTACTTTCATCCACGCTGTGATGTGATCCCCTGATTACTCCAATCCTTTCAAGAATGTTATGTAAGTTACCGTAGGCACTTCGACATATTTTAACTCCCTTTGTATGTATTTCTACGTAAAATACCGTACTGAATTCTTACGCATAAACAATAATAAAATAACATGGCCAGAAAACCGCCATTTCATGCGGTTAGCAAATTGCAGATCACACATCACGTACAAAAGGCCACTTTGAAAGTTTATTCAATTTTAAAGCCTATATTCAGAACATCCATGATTGAATGATTTCATAATTCGCAACTTGGTAACAGACCGGACACGGCAGATACGGTTGCAGGGGTGGACGGCAGGGGGCATGCATAAAATATACATTTTTAAATTTCATAATTAAGTCGCACCGGTTTTTGGCAATCTCCGCCGAATCTTCACTTTTCAACTTGAAAACTTGTACCCAGCACATCTGTATATGGTCTTGTCCTTTGACAGAAGTTTTTAATTTTTTACCCTTGCAATGCAGGTAAAATAAATACACATTGCTGCATGAACAAAATACACTGAGAAAAAGAGATTAGGTATTTCAGAATCAGAAGAAACAAAACTTTGAATGAATGAATGAATACACTTTATTGCACAAAATTAGTGTGATACAGTGCGTACGAAATGATTAATACGTCATAATTATATAATTAACGTCTTATCGCTAAAATCGATCTTCCAGGCAACCTTTTCTGGTCATAATCAAAATTTAAAGTAGCCAAAGTTACTACATGATGTTGCATGTAAATGTAGCTTCGGTTACATGTTACTAATAGTTTTGCAGTCAATGTTTTCACGTTGCATGGTAAACAAAGCTTTGATTACATTTAGCGATTCATTTTTCCGAGTTTACTAAAGCCGTATCTGGGACACGTGATGTCATTCCGTTCCGCGCAACATCAAATTAACGACCACCGATAATGGAATATCGGCAGCTTGTTGTCAATGCTGTTTAATCTGCGTTAAGCTGCTTTACATTACACAGCTCAGTATGCTTCGAAACAAGTGCGCCAATTTGGAATCTAATTAATCAAACACCTGTTGATTGATAACATTATTCGTCACTGATTTTATTGTCTACAAACTCGGTAATGTTAGTATAGCAAGCAATATGGTAGCTATATTGCAATTTTACATGCTTCTTTTCTATTCAGTAACTATAACCACTGGAGTCCTCAAATTGAAAAGTGTGTACAAGTGTATAGAAAGTGGTAGAAAATTTTATGAGCGTTCATTTGGTTTTGAAATTTTTTCCCCTACGGCACACTGTTTTCGAGATATAAGCGAAAAACCCAAAAGTGGGACTTTCTTCCCCCTCCCGGCTCACCTCCTAGACATCAGGACTTTTGGTATGTTCACTCCCTAAGCACCCTGATCGAGTTTCTGAAGGAATAACTTATGTCCCTGCTCACGCACTCTACAACCCCTTAATTGACTGCACTATATGTAGGGAACTTAGAGAACTTGCGTTTCGTAAAAATGTTTTAGGCAAAATATTCGTTCCCAAAATCAATTTCTGACTACTGCCCTGCCCATACAATTTATTTATTTTTATTAAAATTGAAACATTGATGATAAGGAAAGAAACGTTCACATCTGGCTTGACAGTGTCGCGCGATCTGAATCATCAATCATCTAGCCGGCCACGCCAGCACACGCTGTGATAATACAGAAACAAGACGAATATAAAGAGGATTAAAAGGTTTAAGATATTGTTTTATTGTTTCTGCACCTATACTCGTAGAAGCAATGATTACCAAGCGTGCACATCTGGCTGTCAATGTCGCAGGCTTACTGCATCATTCATCATTAAAAGATGTCGATTCATTGATTGAGATAAGTTCTAAATAGGATGATAATGGGTTTTTTTCTTCAGGTTTTCCTTACGGTTCGGTCCGCCTGGCAAGTAACCACCCACGCTTTTATTTTAATTTTTTATTATTGCAAAACAAAATTACATAAGTATATACATAATTCTGTAGTCTACAAAAATGGTACCCAATTTGTATTTTTCTTCTTTTTTTTATTGACGAAATTTAGCATTTTAACTGTGATTTCTGTTTCTTAATAATAATAGGTGTATATATTTTTATTTATATTTAAATATTGTCTGATTCGGCAAGGTTTAGAAGAGCAGTTTCTAAACCCATGCTCCATCTTCGGCCTCACCGTCACTTACCATAATTGAGATTGAGATCGATATGAGCCAGCCAAAAATTAATAAAGATATCAAAACAATCGTTATAAATAGTATCAGTACAAATGATTACGAGGCATGACATGAACATCTCATCAGCATCGTAACATAAAAACTAATAAATAACTAAATCATATTGTGGTTGCACGCGCGGTTCATTTGTCAGTAAGTCGTTGTAAGACCACGATATTAACGAGCTAGCTAATGAAAACAAGGTTATTATCATTATCACTAATCTATCTCGTAAACATTTGAAGTTTCAATAATCTATGGCTATAATAGAAGAACATGGTCCCAGTGTTCCCCTATCTATAATATAAGTAAATAAACAACAAATAAAAATCCCTTGCTTGAACCCAACCGCAGAGTGGAAGTTCAATTTGGTTTCAATTGTATGTGAATGTGAGTAACATGGAACATAAAGTTTCGTCGACAGCATTTGATTGGATCATAGTGGACTTTAACCAACGTCACTTTCAATAAATACTCGTAATATGGTTAGGTTAGGTGCATTTACTGATACCGTATATACGAGTATAGTACTCCGTACTGATACTAAACAAAGCAAACAAAACAATAAGATAAGTACTATGAAATCATTTAACATGTACCAAGTCGACACGAGGTAAACACGTGCGGCTGGCGAGACAGTTACATTATAATCTTTGTTATTTATATCAAGTACGTTTGTTTACACCGACAATCATTGGCCGATGACCATGCCATGCCCCCTACACGTTGAAGATAATTTATTAATGTTATTTACACTGATATAACATAACGGTAACATAAAAATCAAATCCAATAATTACAACTGCACATCTGTCTTAGCAACAAGAACAACCTTTACTGAAATCCCAATGCAATGTCATTGCGATAGTTTAGCATCGGTGTTCGAGTTGACAATAGTTATTTCTACTATAATAATTAGTTAATTCTACATAATGTAGGTACTTTTTTCTCCTCCCCTTCACCTTTTCTTACTCCCAATTCGAAACCACTATCGATACCTATCAGTACCTCAAAGTAGTTCAATGCTCATGATCGTATTAAACTTAAATATTTTTACACGGGTCAGCACTTTGGTACAGCTGCTGTACTAAAATGTAAGCTTTTGGAATTGAAATCCAATTACACAGTGGATATTGGAAATTAAACATTAGACACTGGACACTGGTTATTGAACATTTCACACGGGGATTGACTCGTTTTACAAACTAGCACTCATGTTAAAATGGATATCATTGCTTGATTTGCAAAAACTACTAATATTATTTCACGGTATATAATGCAACCCAACATCTATTCTATTACGTAAAAGTGAGTAGTCTGGGGTATATTGGTTAGTCAGTAACCATTTTAGATACAATCTAATCAATGTACTGTATCTAGTGCTAGTCTAAATGCGGAAACACCAGATGTAGAGCAGGTTGGAGGTGTGGGCATGTTAAAAATGGAAAAGCAGATCAGAACAAAACTAAGGTATTGAACGGAGAGCTGTCGCTACTTCTTACATAATATACTTAGGTACAAATGATATTAAAATTAAGTCTATTGCTATAAACTATTTCTTGCCTAAAAGCAATTTAACTATTAATCTCCCTTGGGAGTTTAGACTGAAACCCTTTAAATAATCTAACCTGAACTCTGTATACTATGTAATGTCTGGCAAAATATAACGCGGTGTCATTGACATCAAAGCAAATTACGTATAGCCACAGAAATCGAACTAGCAGCGGCATGACCCGATCGAGCTGAATAATTCTACCATATTAGAGGTTCATTCTTTTAGAGAAACAGGTAATTATGGATTGCTCGTAGCAGAAAGAGTCAATCATATTATTACAGAGGTGGACGCACCTCCCGTTGGCGCCTCGCGGTCAACTGCCGGCCGCCGATAGGATTTTAATAAAGCTATTTATAGGCGATTTTACATACATTTTGTGTTCGCATACAATGTCGTAACCGATGCATTGTGTTGACTTTAGCAGGTAATCCCTAAAGCACGAAACGTAGCAAAATACAACCCAGTTTTTTAGACTCTACCTAAGTCAATCACGTATTTTGTTCATGAATACATAAAGTATTAGCATGAAAATATCAATTTCGTCAAAATCAGTCCTCTATAGTTAACGAGAAATTTCGAGACAAATTAAGAACCTCTCCTTTTTTGACCGTCGAACTGACGACATCAGTTAAAAAGGTCGGTCACCTATATGACATCCAACAAACCATTATCCATGTATTCAACAGTTAGTGGGTAACTAAGTACTTACATATTATGTTTCCAAGAATGTGGCCAACCATGTACATTTTAGGTCTCAGGAGACCATAATTCTAAGCAAGCAAGCAAGTGATCAAAAAATAATTGAATAAATTGTAGGTTATCTTTTACAAAGAAATGGAGATTAAAAGATGATCATAAAGTATTATACGTATAAACTTATACGTATAATATTTTCCACACCGACAGACCGTTCGCAGTTCACAGTCCGGTGGCTGGAACATTGCAGTTCATTTGCTGATCGTTTACATTACAGCGGCCTCGCCTTTTTTTATAAAAACGATAACCATAATTATGTGTAGCACTTACGTCGATCCACCTTACTGAAAATGAACAAATCTTAACCGATATTTTTTCAACATAATTCATTTCAACCTCCAGAATTCGGATTAGGATGAATTTCAAAATCTTTGTTTCACTACTTTAGGTAGGTTGTTACCGTAGGTTGGCCTAGGTTTCCTGGAAGAGATAGCTCTGAGCGATAAGTCCGCCTTTGTACACTTATCCTATGTTTCCTTTCCGATGTAAATTTCTTGTGTGGAATAAAGTATTAATCCTAAATTACTTCTATATATTTACAACTATTAATATACATTTATTTATTTCATAACACATCAATTTAGTATACAAAGGTCAACTTAAATACTAATAAGAAAATAATAATAATTTAACAAAAAATTAAAATAGGTAAATACATTTTTTTTAA
This sequence comes from Hofmannophila pseudospretella, assembly GCA_947369225.1. NCBI lineage: Eukaryota > Metazoa > Arthropoda > Insecta > Lepidoptera > Oecophoridae > Hofmannophila > Hofmannophila pseudospretella. The sequence goes on from OX376324.1 coordinate 7,282,735, forward strand.
ATGTACATTCATTACTCCCGATCCTGAATCGACCCCGTCCAAAGGTACCCATTACGCTGGAAGCATTACCACGTTGTATAGCCAGTGAGATCCTTTGGACGAGGTACGATCCAGAGCGACAGTCACCGGGAGCGACAGTCACAGTATTAATCTATCTATCTACTTTAGGGAATCTCTTGCTAAAATCGAGTGATTTCGCGTTGCTGTACAGCCTACTAACTTTATGATATTTTTTTGCTTTAACTTTATAATTTTTCGGTACAACGAACGTTTACAAGTGCACTTTCAGCGACTTCATAAATAAAACCAAACGGAAAGTCGCTACACGAATGTAGACTACGTTATGATGTAAACACGATTTTCGTTTCCAATTTTAACACGGCAAAGTGCAAACTCACTTGTTTACCGATAAGCTCCCTCGATGATGTGTTTACAGACACATAAAAGAGGCACTACAATACATAAAAGAATAAATATGTCAAACAGAATGTCGTAAAAATACACTTTCTTGGTTGTAGTTTTTTATAGCTTTCGTTTTATAGTAGAGAGCTTTAGCGGATTTGGTGGCGGGAGGGTTTTCATGGAAACCACAGACACCACAGAGTAAAGTAGTGACTGGTTTTCTGTTAAATTCCTAAGTCGTGCTCGAGTTTGGAAGGAGAGTAGCCACTTTCAGAGTTTCTAAAAACTGTCGCTGGAAAATTATGTCTTAGGTCAGTCAGTAATCAGGTCAGTTGCACCGTTGCTTGATACGAAAATTATGTCTTAGGTCAGTCAGTAATCAGGTCAGTTGCACCGTTGCTTGATACGAAAATTATGTCTTAGGTCAGTCAGTAATCAGGTCAGTTGCACCGTTGCTTGATACGAAAATTATGTCTTAGGTCAGTCAGTAATCAGGTCAGTTGCACCGTTGCTTGATACGAAAATTATGTCTTAGGTCAGTCAGTAATTAGGTCAGTTGCACCGTTGCTTGATACGAAAACGTTCTTAAGAGTTAAAGAAAAGTTAAGTAAAAGTAAAATACACTTTACAAACATGAGATAGAAAAGGAAATAGTGAAATACAATAAGAGAGAGAGAGAGAGAGAGAGAGATCATAGTAGTATATTTTTATTAATTTATTTATTCTTTTACATAGTTGTGTTCAGGTGACCTTAATGTCTTGCGGCATTCTCTGCCAGCTGACCTTTGGGCATGCAGATATGTTATGGCGGTGCAGTGGCAACAAAAATGACAAAGAAACTTACTTTATTTTTTATTTATTAGTAATCTCGTCATACTTGACGAAATGTATTAGTATTAAACTTTGGAAGATTCACGATTCCTACTTAAATACGAACGGGTGCGTAACTGAACAAAATTAAAGTAAATTATTATAACTAAAAACACAAAAACACATACAAAATTATTTCAAAATTAATTAATTACATAATTTACAAATTCATTTTCATAATGAATTCCTGAATATTATGAGTAGGAATTTATTTTTATTTTTATTAAATAAGGAGAGCAGACGAGCAAACGGGCCACCTGATGGTAAGTGGCACCGTCGCCCATAGACATCTCACCTTACTTTATTAAAATTAGAGGGTTTTTGATGCGCTGCTAACCTTGAGGACTAAGATGGAATGCCTCATGTGCCGGAAATTACGCTGGCTCTCTTACCCTTCAAACCGAAACACAGAAATGCAAGCATTTCTGCTTCACGGCAGAAATAAACTAATAATAATAATTTCTAGAAAACCATAAAATCAAGCGAGCAATAGTGCGAGTTAATAACATGAATGGAATCTCACGTGGCAATAAAACCACGTTATTTTTGTGGTCAGGCATCCGCAAATCTAATTCAAAAATTGTGAGGAGGTTCATATAACAGCATAGGGTAAAACCATAGACTAAGAATTTACCTTAAAAAAATGTCAAGTCAACTGATTGCCCCAATGCCCAATCACCGCAGTCATTGTCACTGCAAATTACAGCTATTATCCACTCAGTTTCAGGAAATACAATAAAAATAGTTCAGACAAATACTTATTAAGTTAGAGGCAGTTTTTTTCACTTAGAAAATAGCTGTCAGCGGGCAATCATAGTCGTGTTTCCCTTATAAGAGACAGCGGCATATGTCCTTAGTACAAAATTGTTCGTACAGTAATAAAGTTAGTAGAGACGTAAGTAGTTTTTAATTACTCTCTGCAGCTTAATATAGTATTACGAGTCCTTAAAATGTTCTTAGTCGACAGTCTGCCTAATTTAAATAACTAAGTATATAACACAAAATCTCAAATTGACAAACTCGTCAAACTTATGACACTATTATTTTTGGTCGGGGGTACTTCATTAATTAAGTACTTACTAAAAAGCGGATGCAAAACCTGCGAATTCGATCATATGCCGATATTAATTACATCACTAGTTCACAAGTACCCCACTATATACCTACGTTAGGTGGATACCGACCATAGATTTAGAATGTACAGTGGAAGACATATCAAGCTATACTCTGTGGAACCCTGTCATTTTCTAAGTGTATAAAGAAAATGAGCATTAAAATACAGTAAAAACCTGTGAAACAGTATATTATTTGAGTCTAATCATGTACTACAAGTTTCACCAAGTACCAACAACCGAGATTGACTGACACTTGTCATAAAAACGCCTACGTCAAATTATTTATTGTCTCTTTTTCTCATGTGTCGTTTGTATAAAAAATACGAAGTCTCGCTTCCACGCTCTGTTCGTATTTTTGCGTAGATTTTTTTTTCAAGTCTGTGGTGCCGACTAAAGATGTGGTATTACGAACGTTGAGTCCCGTTAACGGGTGCGCCGGCTATTCGCACGTGGAAAGGGTCAAAGACCTTGTAGATAGACCACATAAGTACTATCAGAGAACCCTTCTAATAAAGCTAATGAACGATTGATTTTCAGATCAGGTTGGTTTGAAAAGCCAAGTCCCGTTGATTTGTAAACAAAACAGTGGTAGAAAATTTGGCGGATATAAAAATTGTTGAGAATACTCAATACTCATTTAAATGGTTAATACTTGCGGTTGTTGGTACTTGGTGAAACTTGTAGTACATGATTAGACTCAAATAATATACTGTTTCACAGGTTTTTACTGTATTTTATTAATTAAGACCGATTTCGTTTACACAATACCTGAAGATGTGTAAACGAAACCGGTCGTAATTAATAAAATACAGTAAAAACCTGTGAAACAGTATATTAGGTATTTGAGTCTAATCATGCAATACTCATTTATTTCGTAATTAACATTACAAGTCACATCTTGTTCAATATTAAATAAATGACTTTGATTATTATAATAAATGAAGTTGATTATAATTAACTAAATTGATTCATTGATTTAATTAAATATACTGAAAAAATTAAATAATGCTAATTGCAATAAAAATAATCATGTCAAAATAAACATGTCAATCTATTCATAAATAATCATGTCAAAAACAAATAATTACAACAAAAATTAAAAGAAAAAAAGCAATAAAAGAAAAGAAAAAATAAGGAAAAAAGTAATATAATCCCGTTAAGATCTCGAGATAATTACGTTTTGTAAATAATTGTTAAATATTATTTAAAAATTAACTTAGGCCCGCTGGCAGGAAGTTCGAGTTAAGGATTAATCCTAGGGTTAACCCGAGGGTTAGTGCCTATCATAAAAACGTCTTTCACCAACGTAAACCCTGGGATTAAAAAAAACTATGGTTAACTACCTGATAATCTTACATGTGTTATGGACATTTAACCCATATTTTGGCGCAAGTGGACCTTAGATGTTTTAATTGATTGAATTTAATATCTGTGAACTCAGAGAGTATCCTATTACCCGACTACGCGAAACAAAAAGGAGGGCAATGCTTTATGTGTCTTTATATTTTTATTATTCGCTATTAAAAATCATCGGAACACATCATGATAGGTCTTGCTTGCTTACTTATCGTATGGTCAGTGACCAACCTATTGTCAGAGTTGTTCAGGCCGCCTGTAGGCCTCTGTGATGGCTTAACGACTGCTATCGAACGACAACAACCGGGACCGACTGCTGTGCTCTCCGAGGTGATGGGTCTATGGTGGCTCTCAGATAATGTAATGTATCAAAACATGAATTGAGGATCTACAAGTTGATCATAACTTTACAATGGCCGTCTTGCACGAACTTCGGGTTAACTCTACCCCGACGTCAATTTTGTATAAAAATTATAGACAATTCGTGAGTTAACTCAGGGTTAAATATTGGCAAAAGCCCAATTAAATTAAATGATAGTATTATTTTTTACAGAAATTATCTAATGTAAACCTTACAAGTACTTGTTACTGTGACTTTGTTCGGTCGTGTTTGGTAGTCTTATTTGATTAAACGGGCCAAAGTTTGATACGGTTTGTGTATCTTATCTAGGCTGTAGTTAAGTAGGCTAGTGGATCTAAGATCTGTAAAAATATTTAAAGTTTATTGGTATAATATAAAGTTTATCTAAGATATCGTCAAATAACAAACTAAACTTAGTATGGATGACGAACATGATATCATTTTGAAGATTTTGTTATTTACGGTAAGCACAACCAGTAAGGTCAAATACAGGTCATGGTCAAGAGAGAAAATTCCTGACCCGTGACCATACACCCCATTACAAGCAAACAGCTCTTATAACTTCACTGATCATGATAAGTCTTGATTGAGACGAGATTTTCATTCCAAAAATTATTACAAAAATTCTGGTTCCTTCTAAAAGTTCTTCAAGAGGAAATAAGATCGGTAAACATCTTGTACCTATCAAACTAACAACATGTTTGTCGTCTTGATTGAGGCAGGTTTGATGTCAATTATGTAATAGTACGAGTAACACAACTGTATATAGGGTAAATTCCAAAAGTTCTGCCGTCTCTAAAGGCTCTTAAAGAGGAAACGACCGACGTCACGGCAAGCGTCAGTGTAGCAAACCGACAACACTTTGGTCATGTTTGTAGTCTTAATTGAGGCGAGAACGGGCCCAAGTCGACTGGCGGTGCTCATTAAGAACAACAAACAAGTGGCTAAGTACTTGCTACGTCGACTGTCGAGGCAGTCGCGAACTAATCGGCTTCCAGCACTGCCGAAATGCTTTTATTCACAGGAAAGCCTGATATACCTAAGACATTTATGTGAAAGGGAATCTCTGTGTAAGATGTTACATAAATGGAGGGAGCTTTAATGTCAGGTGTCTACACAAAGGTAGGTTACTTATAGTACTTCATCCCGTGCCGCTGATTCCGAACTATTCTTTTCCACCTTCGGTCTAGTATCAAATAAAAGAGCTCGACGAGGGCTTTCTGAAAAACTTAGTCATACAGCTCAGACCAGGACGGAAGCGGAAATATTAATCCACAAAGTTTCAAAAAAATCCGATTTTCTAAATCTTGTGTGTGGCTTTGTTGCCACAATTATTTCCAGGTAATTTATAGCATGGGTTGAGATACAACCAATGACCATTTAAAAAATATTTTGTATGACCATAACTAAAGCCCGGGTTTGATTTTATGACTGTTGAAAGTTTCTCGCGTAGAAACATTTTCGCGATTTCTTCGGAATTTTGACTACCGGATTAACTGTATCTATTATAGCATGAAAGTGGTTACTTTGGATGCCTAAATCGCAAATTAGGACAGACTTTGTTTAGCGGTTTCCATTTTATGACCACTTTTATTTTAAAATTTAAATCGGTCATAAAATCATAAACGTTACCGATTTTTTTATTAGAAATAGCGAATTTGTAAAGTAAACTAGGGTGTTCTTTCTTTTCTGTATTAAAATAATGTTGACCGGTGATTGTTTTTGATACATAAAGGAAAATATAATATTTTGAGGGTAGTTTTCTCGGCATCCGCCCGGGTCCGTGCTGTATGACCGAGTTTTTCGGAAAGCCCTCATCGAGCTCTATCGTTCTAGACTAGTTTGGTGGTGGAAAAGAATAGGAATTCACATCAGTATAATACCGGATGATGTACTATTAGATTCGGAGTTCAAAAGGCTTGTATCTAGTTTGCATTAAATTTTGCGTTATGCACAGATTCCGGGAGATGTTCGTAGCTACAACGTGGTAGTTCCATCAAAGGTAAGTATACAAAAACTACTACTACTACTTTTTTCCCTATAGAAGGTGGCATAACTCTGTGCAGAGTTAGCCTGGGGTGGTACCATCCTTTCACCTATTTCTGCCGCAAAACAGCAATGTTTGTATTGATGTGTTTCGCTTTAAAGGGTTAGAGAGCCAGCGTAACAATTCTCAGTAAAAAAACAACATTTATCGTCAATCGTCTTTAAAAATAAAAAGTTTGATACAATTTATTTACCTCATTATATCTCGGTACACCCCAAAACAGAGATTAAACTAATAGCTTTACGCAGGTTCTTGTTGATAACATAAAACACCCATTAAAACGAGTTGAACAAAATTATTTCCTATACAAAGGTTATACGTAAGTTACATGGGCGTACGCACAACTGTTATGAAAGAAATCTTTTCAATCCCCAAGTAACATTTCTGAAAAAAGGTACGCGTGATTTATGTGTAGCTTTCTTTTGTTGGGTGTATACGATTGAATGCTAAAAATGTTACGATTTATACTCATGCTCCTTGGGAAAATATTTATGAATGTTGCGGATTACTGATTATTTCCTTTTCAGACGCACACGCATTTCATTAAGTACAAGTATGTCTGTAGATATATCTGTCTGAGATTATGTTACGGAGGATTTTTTAAAACTATTGGACATTTATTCTCTTTCGATTTTCTATAGGTATTTATCTATACTTATTTATTGCTTATGTTAGCATATTATAGTTAGGTAGTGAAATTGGTGTAGAAAATGATGGAGAGTTAGAGGTACCTAATAATAACGATTCTTTTGTGCATGAATTTTTTTTCATGTAAAGATTATACTTCTTTGTAGTTGTATTATAAGATAGGTACTTATATTTATGTAGTGTATTTTGGTGCATGTATACTTCGCTTGCCTTTGATATCAAAATAATTGCTTTGAGGAGATTGTTGGAAGAGATCTCTTTGAGATGTCACGCCTATTGTGCTTTACATATTTTTGTCTAAATTTGTAATATATTCTGTGTTTACAATAAAGTGTTAAACTAAACCTAACTTGTCAAACGTCGGTGGCGTCGTGGCTAGGGAGTCAGTGTCCCATGCGGGAGGTCTGAGTTCAAAACCATGCAATGTCATGTACCAATGAGTTTTTCGGATTTTCGAATGACTTACGTACATTTACCGACTGGAATGGAAGGAAAACATCACGAGGAAACCTACACACTGAGATAACCAGTGTGTGAAATGGGGAAGGCAATGGCAACCACCGCATTAAATCTGCCGTTCTATGTTATTAATTCCTTAGAATGATCACGACTCTCAGCAATGAGGAATACGACATAGAAGAAGAAGAGAAACCTAACGTACACTCAGATGAATCTCTGGTACGTTTCAAAGTGCACCAATAAAATCTAACTGCCAACGAGGCACATTAGCTTAAGAAATTACAGCGGCACTTACGTATAAGTTAAAACCCTTCAGTGCCAAAATATTGAATTCCTAATCTGAATATGTTACGGGAAACTAAGCTAAACTAAGCTTACGAGAACATTACACGAACTGACAACAACACATTCACAAGAAAACGTTCGACATTACACATTCCATTTTAGGATTGCGTACGTTAAATAAAACATTAATCTGTTTTAATAGGATGTTACTCCGCCATAAGGGATTGGCGTCGGGTTTAAACGCATATTACACTTATTGCTTATCTGTAAATTCTGCTTGGATACGGCGCAAACGTAAAAGGTGGCTACCCATGTGAACCCAGATGGAAGGGTCGCAGTCCTTGTATTAAATGATACTTGTCCTCCTGTCTTCGTCTATTTTCTTAGGCTGGCTTGCGCGAAAGTGCGGTTAAAATGTCCTTAACCCGGGTTAGTTAATCCTTTTTTAACTCGCGAATTGTCTATGATTTCATACAAAATGTTTCAGGGTTTGCGTTGATGCAAGAAGTTTTAGTGATTTAATCTTTAGTGTCTAAGAATTAACCCGAGACTTATCTCGGGTTAACTCTCAATTCGACGTTCGCGCAAGCCGGCCTTAGCGAGATAAACTACGCTGACAAGATTTCTAACCATAAGATGCAATAAAGTAAATCCCACCAAAAACGTGAATGTAGTTAGTTAAGGTAAAGCAAGGAAACACTGTCGGCTTCGCCGTTAAAGAATTAAGATCTAATCGGCTGCCAAATTTAATTAAAGTTCCTCCAAATTTACCTAAAAAAATATATAATAACAGTGTTTAAATAGATAAATTATTGCTTGCTAAATCTCTAACTGGGCAAGTTATCACTTTCGAGTCATTTTCCTATATATACCTATGTATATAAAATGAACTAATTTATAATATCAATTGTACAATTGTAGAAAAGTAAAAGATAAGTAATGTCAGTCCACAAATAGAACTGCTCCTAAAAGGTTATGTATACTTACCTACAAGTAAGTATACATAATTTACATCGTTGTAGTAAAGTTTTCTATTTTAATCAAATAAAGAATGTTTCTAACTACGTGAAAAAGCGCCGTTAGATCAGTAGTACCATTGACTAGTACCATTGATGGTACAAGTGACACAACTTTGTATCTTTAGTACCATTAAAGAAAAGTCAAGATATGATCCCCCATGTTACTAGTGATACAACTTTGTATCTCTAGTACCATTAAAGAAAAGATAGGATATACCTCGTTTTATAGGTATATTATTTTTAAACTGTAATCATAACTTTTTCTGACTCCTTTTATTTACGACACCTGTATATTCTAAATCCTATAAGTATTAACTGTGGTTTCAGTTCTATGGAGTGATAATTTTACCTATATGTTTGTTGTTTTCTATTTGTGCAATAAAGTGTATTTTACTTTACTTTTTACTTACACGAAACTGTCGCTTAATAGAGGTCGGCATTACTTAGTGGGTTTCGACTATGAAATAACATGCGAGAATCGCGAACTTTAAACTTTACTTTAACCTTTGAAATCATACCTTTCGAATGACCTTTCTACATAAGTATGTGTGGGCCGCATTTGATTCACACTTAAAAGAAATTCTAATGGCTTGCCCGAATTGAAGCTAATAACACAGTTAGATTTTTTAAATTGTATTTAAGTAGCAAACGAACCACCTGGCGGTAAGTGGTCACCACCGCCCATACCAAGGCATCTCACCTCACTAAAATGGTAATGGTTTTCGATGCACTGCCAACCGTGAGGGCATAGATAGACTGCCTCATATGCCGGTAATTATGCTGGCTCTCTTCCCTTTCAAATCGAAACATATAGCTATGCAAGTATTGCTGCTTTGCGACAGAAATAGATAAGAGGGTGATACCACCCCTCGCGACCCTGTAGATTAGATTACCTTCAAACCACCTTGACTATACTGTGATAGATATCAATTAGTGCCCGTTATTCCCCAAACAAACAAAAATTTAATTTAATTGTACACTACTGTAAAATAATAAGTACATACCTACAGCGAGATAGCTTGTAATGAAATAAAATCTGAGGCCTCAAACTCTTGAGTTTCAAAAAAATTATTCAAGGTAATATCTACACTTATAGAGTACACATATACATACATCTACACCAATATAAGTAAGTAGTTATGTATTTCTTCAAAGTATACAATATATAGGTAGGTATCTAGATAACCGGTGAAATATTAACTCTAATCAAGTCCAGTAGTTGTATAAGTATTTCAGCTATCTACATTCTAGCCTGAAATAAATCTGTACAAACGAAGACTCCTCATCCCAAATAAGTAATTGATGTTTCATATCAGACCGCACCACTGAACGTTTAACTTCACGAAATCACTAGTACTACGTCAGCGTAGCGTGTCTCTAACAAGTGTTTATTTACCTGTTTGCGTTTGCTCAAGTTGCCAACGCAATCATAATAACTGAACTTATCATATTTATTACTGCCGAAAACATGCCTAGAGCTGAAATATCGTCGGAAGAGTTTGATAATGCACTTCGTAGATTATGGAGTGCTACGCTCTCGTAGAGGCAACCATATGTTCCGACCACGCGGACTCCGGTCGATAGCGGGCTAGGCGGGCGGCATGCACTTACCGTGGTCATCTTGAAGTTCAACTTTCGCTGCAACGCAGTCTCTAGGTGGAGAGCCATTTATATCTTTAGCACGAACAGTCCACGGAAGTTCGACAATGCACTATAACATAGTTCGGCAACCCGAACGTTGAGTAGTAAATTCGCGTATAGTACGTAGTGACTCCGCGTGGTAGGTCGCGTGTTTCACGCGGCCATTTTAGTCGCCTGTCAAAATGTTCCGAGTTTTCACCACGGGGCGCCACCGTCGGCAATCGTTACGTCTGCGCGAAAATAGACTGCAGGCGCGAGTAAAGCGGGTGCTGTCGACTTATCGGCCGAGGGCACGAGGGGGCGAACAGCGATTCTGAGGCGACACACACGCAAATCTACTCTTACCTTATCTCATCACGCTTACTCATATCTATTTACGCATACGAAAGAACGCGACGGAATTTATTATATTTTCCAAGTCTATTACCAAAGAATAGCCATTATGTAGAGCGCGAACACGCTGCCGTTTTCATGATATTTTCCGCCACGAATTGATTTATAGCCAAACCTGTAGGTAATGAGATTAAAGTTACACTTCGTAACATACGGGTTTTTTATTTCAATAACATTGCGAATCCGTTATACTAACTTGGATTTATTTACATCCCTGGTTGATTTTACTTATTGTTAAAATTGTTTTTATGATGAACTAACGTTACTTAACTCTACCTTATTAATAAAGTTATTTAAAAGTACCTATGAATTTGGACTCTTTGACTACCTTGACGTAACATTTTAAGTACCTAATTGCGTAATAACGCCTTCAAGTTATTGTATGATTGCACTGTTTAAAAAAGTTTCTTTCTCATCTATACTCGAGCCTGTGAGTGAAGACTTTACATAAACCCATGGGACACAGATACAAACACACAATTGTGTCTCATTGCCAAGTGCCACAATGGAACTCGCACAGTATAAAGGACGGGCAATATATTTTGATTAGCGCGCCATATATTACACGACAGACATCAAAAACGAATTACTGGGCTATTATTCGTGGGTTTCGAGTCAAGTTACTATCAAGTAAGTTTCAAAGCTTTCGGGGAAAGGTAAAGTTAATAAGTAACAATTTGAATTATTGTAACAAACCTAGTTTTATAATATCAATATAGTTTATAAGGTAAAGATGTTATAATTTAATAGAAATTTTGAAATAACCAAATCAATTTTGATAAAATGTGTAGGTAAAGCCTGACCCAGAGTTCATGTAGAGTGCGCCATGTTGCGGAATTTTATATGAACTTATTTTTCATTAAACGTACTTTTAACAACTCTATTAATTAAGTTACTACTACAGGTAGTGGCAGTCAATAATATATATTTTTAAATATTCTTTGTTACAAAAATGAGCCTATTTTATGATTGAAAACTCTGCACCTACTGCCGCTTTGCCACAATAGACACTAGTGTGACAATATTGTTTGGAAATCCATTACCCACGATCGGAAATACTGGCAATCAAGTCGCTAACTATTATAACGAATATAAACACACCATACCTTCTAATCGAAAGATTTGATATAGGTACGTGATGTTATTTCATGGCTAATATGTAAATAAAACAAAATCGCAATTTATGTAGAAAATACAGTATTAAATATTTAAAAGGGTTTACATCTTAGAGCTCAAATTGACTTCCTCATTTCACACACTGATTATCTAAAAATGTATACGTAAACGTCTTTCGAAAAAATCAAAACTCATTTGTACGAGTACGAGTACATAACATTGCATGACATCTTTACAATAAGCGTTACAAATGTCAATATTAACTCCTCGTACCACTCGAAACATATTAGAAAAGTGTCTGTCACCTTCCAAGGGATCACTGAAAAACTTTCAACTCGATTTTCACACTTCGATTAGGGAAATAAACACTATTACTGAAATGCACATTGAGACGTAAAATCCAGTAACATAGCGAAAACTGTCAACGTATAAGTACAGTTGTAAGTTGAATGTGAAACTTTAATGAACACGACTCAAGTCAATGTAGGTGCACGTAAACAATTCAATTAGGGCATCGAGTGTGTCATTACGACGTCGGATGGGGTTTACATAGGAGCGATACTAAAAGAAATACGATACTAACATAGGAAAAGTAATGATACGATACGATACTAATAACGTTGTGTATAATCGAACTTGACATGTAACACACGTTTGGAAATAGCTGTTAGTGTTGTTATGAAATATATAAATAAACAATAAACAACAATAAGACATTTTTTTGTCGATGTGATAAGAATATCTGTGGTTTTTAATTTGCACTATTGATTGAACGTCTATAATGGCATATTTCAAGATGCTTAAGAATAGTGACATCTCATCCTAGAGCTATAACGCGTATAAAGGGACAGAAACGGGTTTATTTTGCAATATTATTGCGCTTGCAAATTCAAATAAATACCAATACTTTTCTCAAAGCCGTTCCATTTCCAAAACTATACCTACCTATTTAATTATTTACTAAGGACCTTGTTAATTACCTTTAACTTTACGAGTCTAAATTATAAACGCGCAGATTCTTTAAATAGATGCTTACAATAATTGGTATGCTTGTCTGTACTGATTTGTTAAATTCTAAGCGCAATTCTGCTCCTATATTTTATTATCTTTATTTTCATAAAACCGCTTTAAGTCGAGCCCGTCCTTACTCATAGGCTTTCAGTTAGTCGTCGAGTTTCCTTCGTGTGTGTATGCAAACGGAAACTTAACTCCTCATGGGAACTAGTCTAGTACTTGCGCTTCAATGCGCTCGTCTGAGGAAGACAGATATACACTTGCTTACATACAGATACAGAAAGCACTATGCGAATGCTTATAACTTTACTTATGTTCTTGAGTAGACGGGAATCTGTTTTTATCTAAAGAGAAAAGATATTTCAGAATGCTCTTTTTCATTCCCGTAGACATAGCGCTTTTCGGACTTGAATATTCATTTTTGGGTATATACATTTGAAAAAATTGGATCGAAACCCCTCCGAATGAAATTTTGGGTTTCAGCCCTGCTTTTTGTACCCTTAAAAACTTACTAAATAATGTATTTTCAGCATTATTTGTCGCTCTCGCAATGGCTTATTCAGTTATATGCATAGATGACGACGCAACGCTATCTAAATCATCCCAAGCTACGACCATGACGACTTTCATGAGGCAAAGTCAGTAAAGAAACTTTATACAGGGTGGACCAAAAGTCCGTTAACATTTAAAATGGTTATAAAAAATACAAATGCTACTTTAGTGAAAAACTGTTTATTTAATAATAAAGTAGACAAATTAGGATTTCACTTTTTAAAAATAACATCATTCAAATGTGACCCTTGTTCATCCTGGCACACCTGTAACCGGGAACGGAAATTTTGCATGACCGCCCGACAAGTGGTTGGTGAAATGTTCTGCATTTCCTCGCGTATATTTTCTTTTAATTCCTCAATAGACACTGGGTTGCTGATGTAAACTTTACTTTTGAGATATCCCCAAAGGTAAAAGTCCATTGGAGTTAAATCCGGGCTGCGGGGTGGCCAGTGAATGTCACCTCTTTTGGATATGACTTTTTGGCCAAAAATTTCACGAAGTGCTGCTATAGAGTCATTGGAGGTGTGACATGTTGCCCCATCTTGTTGGAACCAAGAGCTTCGATTAAAGCCTGAGAAGTCCTGTAATGCTGGAGCAAAAAAATTCTGTAGCATCACAATGTATCGCTCTGTATAAACGGTGACGGCGCGGTTTCTCTGATCTTCATAAAAATATGGACCAATGATTCCGCTGGCTGACAATGCGGCCCATACAGTAACCTTGGGCGAGTGTAAAGGTTTTTGGTGCTTCAAGTCCGGGTTAGTGTCACTCCAGTATCTGCAATTTTGTCGATTGACATGTCCATTTAGGTGGAAGTGTGCCTCGTCTGAGAAAAAGAAGTTATTGAAGCTCGTAAACCTCTCAAGCACTTCGTTAGCAAACTGCAGTCTCTGAGCAGGGTCATTTGGCTTTAAAGCCTGTACAATTTGAATTTTGTAAGGATGTAAATGTAAATCTTTGTGTAGAATGCGATTTAGAGATGTTCTGGGCACATCTAAAGCACTAGACCGCTTTCGAGTAGAGAGACCAGGTTGTTCTCGAACAGACGCTCGTACACGCTCTATGTTTACTGGATCGCGCGATGTCCTAGGTCGGCCGGATCGTGGTTGACTTAAAGTTGAACCTGTTGTTTCGAACTTCTGTACCCATTTTTTAATCGTTTGAATTGTTGGTGCTTGATTTCTGTTCCGTATGTTGTAATGATTACAAAATTTCCGTTTAGCTTCGGTCGTAGAATCGTTGTTTCGATAGTACTCGCGTACGCAAAATGCGCGTTGCGCTCCGCTGAATGACGCCATGGTACTAAATCCCTATTAGTAGCTCTCGCTTGTAGTAACACCCCCCGCGCCAATACCCCGCCCGCGCCGACGCAGCGACCTATTCAAATGTTAACGGACTTTTGGTCCACCCTGTACGTTGGTAGAGCGGGACTAAGTAACTATGGTTTGATCATTTACGATCAGGGTTATAGGACAGAAAGACAAAAAGCTTAGGTCTGCTGGCTATGAATTGAAATACCCAAATAAGTAGGTACAAGTCAACAGAACAGTTTAAACTAAACTAAACAACCCGTATGGGTTGCATTTTGCCTGAAATAAACGATTTATTTTTATTATTATTACAGAACATGCTTGATATATCCATACAAGTAAGCACTAGCTGTCACCAATTGACTTCCAACTACACTAGACGGGAGGGAGAAATTGGCGAAGTTGCCTGCCATTAGGTACTCCAACACGTTTAAATATATATTCGAAGCTGACGGTGAATAGACTCTAATTTTATTCGCAAATAATCTTATGAAAGTTTGAGTAGAAACAATATTGAGGACGTATACGAACGTGTGTGGTTTTAAGACACTAATATTCTTTTAACAATGAAAGTTATGCTTGCAAAGTAACAAATACACTACAAATTCTCCAGTTAGTTACAACAGGTGAACTTCGCAGCGTAGATGCAGCCAGGGGGAATAATAATGTGTGTACAATTACTGACTCGCTAAATTGTATGCACGTCCAACTTAAAGGATTTATATTTGTTCGAATTGCTTCCACCCCAAGCATGCGAAGTCTTGGTAAAATATGGGCTTTTGTAAGGAGCGGAACAATACAGCCATAGGTCCATAGGTAAGTCCACGATTGTTGCCCCACTTTTTGAAATACCTCTGTGGTCTTTAAACTATTATACGAGTAGTTTAGCAGGTCTAACTATTAATAGTTAGACCTGCTAAGTATATGTTTGGTCTTTCTACTTTCATTGATAATAAAACGAATAGGTAAACAGTTTTAAAATTATTTAAAAAAAAACCTTATTTCGTCATTAGTGCCGGATAGATGCCCAGTTGACAAAATTGCCGACTGGATAGAAAGATTTTATGAAGAAAAATAATAGTATATTGTACAACAAAAGTGACAATGAGGGATGTTATGACAGTTGATTTAAAAAAAACCGACTTACAAGGGGTCACTTAGATAAATTCGACATAAATTCGGATAAAATTCGTCAAAAATTGATAATTCGGATAAAATCGAACACATTCGACAAAAATTTAAATATATAATTAAAACTGGGGCATCTAACCTGGACTTACCCTATAGTCTTTTGAAGTTTAAACAAGGATACAAAGTCATCTGTTTGTTTTACGTCGATAAAAAAAATCGTCGATTTAAAAAGAGTGGAATAAAGAGTAGAATTTAAATAATGGCAATATTCACTAATATCGTATGGAAATGTCATTGCAATTTGACATACGAGTAGATATATGGAAAGTTGCCTTTATGATACTTTTGTAAAAACCGTAAGTAATTAAACAATTAATTAAGGCTGAAAAACTTACTTCTCTTTGCTCTCTTCTATTAGCTCTTAAAGCAAAAGCTTACTAATATTGCTTAAGCGTCCCATTTCTTTCCTTAGTGACCCTAACGAGGCTGACATGGTCACCTTGTCGTGTACCTAAGCCTCTAAAAGACTGATACAAAATAAAGTTTCCCCAGCGGTGGCTGTTATAGGGTTAGGATATTTTTGAGTTTGAACATTTATGTCGTTATCTTATCAATGGCATTGATTCTGGGTCACTCTTACACGATCATGCATGATAATTATATTTAATATTGGTTGTTTCGGTTAAAATTCAGATAACATTTTAGTTTTACTGTTTAACAAAGTATAGTTGAAGAAAAGTAATTCTTGTGATCCTGTGTCATCATCGCTACCGATGCAGTAAGCGCAAGTACGTACCTAAGTATAATACTTACATGAGCAAACTGTTAGTTAGTCAAGTATTTTTACCCAGCGCATAATGATGGTAATCATAAGAGGTATAGGTATCAATTTAGTGGACTATACTTATAAAATATGATTTTCCATGCCGTAATCAAAATAAAATCAACATTCCCCTAACTTTATCTTGATTAGAACAACGGAACACAAGTGGTTTCGAGACGGGCGGTAGAAAGAACAATGCACACACTCGTCAGCACTTCATTCTTCACAACAAATCTTCCCTCCGCGACTGTAGTTTGCTCATTTGGAAGAAATGAGAGAGCCCTCGAAAGCCTCACTCTTTTGTTGGCGCCGTTTGTTCCCAGTGGCCATTCCACTAATTGCGAGACCACCTTCCATTGTCTCCACGCAAATTAGACGTGAACATTTTGTGTCATTGATATTAAATTTTCATCTTTTGTAAATTGAATGTTACCGGTATATTTACTTAGCTATCTACAACGCCAGTTTTCCCTTCGATTTCTGTGGGAATCAGGTCGACTATAAACTTTTGGCAAAAACAACCAAAGTAAATATTTTGTCCACTACTTTTTCTCACCAAGCCATTTTCCAGCATCCTTCTCTATAGGTATCTATTTAGCGTGGCAAATTTAAGCCACTAGGGTTATGGACATCTTTGCGCCAGGAACGAAGAGTGGGGTCCATTTGAATATCCTTCAATGTGGGTAGGTTTTGTAATATATTGTTAACTTTGTTAATTTTTATTTTGACTTTTATTATATTTTTGACACTGTAATAATTATAATCGACATCAAAATACACTTGTTTAAGGGTCAAGTTAATCTCGCTTTATGAAGCAAAAAAGAATCTTTTCTTTGTTTTCAGAGAGCAACATTTTCAGGAAACACATCAAGTAAGGCGACAGGACGTAAACTTAGATTGTATTGTGTGTTTGGTATTCAACAAATTCACGCGCCCCTATAAAAATTCAAATTGCGATCGCGCACATATTTTGTACCCACAAGTACTGGAACGTAACTTCCATCGGCACAGAAGTTGACGTTATGTAGGTACTCAAATACAAGCGAAATATTATCTAATAGTGTAGTATAGGTACATTATTTATTTACGATATTTATATTTTTCTATCATTTATGTGTCATGGTATATATATTTTTCACTTATTAATACTACCTATCTTCAATTCAATTTTTTTGTGTCGTATCTTTGTCCTCTTGGACAGGTTTCGGCCAGCCATCGGTCACGGTCCAACAGAATACCAGCGCTGTAGGCATTTTTGTCTGCAGCAATAAACTGAGTTGAGGCCCTTTTCACAACAACAGCAGACCATCAATCATGATTTCAATATGTTTACCTTTGACTACATAATTATTTTATTATAATTATTACTGTTTCGGTCATTGCTGTGTGTGAAATAAACATATTACTTACTTACTTTAATAGTTTTTCATGGAGTAGTATTCTTTGCAAGTTGAATAAAACATTTCATATAAATAGGGGTGTACCTAATGTAGCTTTGAATACCTTTTTGTAAAACGGTAAAACCTACTCGTGCTTGATACCTAGTTCCTACCATGAATCCATGTCCAAGTCACATTAAAAATGGTTAAGAACCTGCTGCCACCGCCTGCTGTACCTATGTCATTTTACAGTATGTATATACTCGTATGTACAGCATGTAAGCAACTCCGTTCGTAAAAATACAATCGCCCGTCTGGAATGTTTACCAACTCCTTGCATCGTTTCCCCCTCGAATCGACTGCAATCAAGTACTATCGAGGAAAATATACAAAATTATAACGATTTCGTCTCGCAGGAAAATTGAAAAAGACTCGTGAATTTTTGAATTTAGGTATGTATACTTTGACTGTTTCAACTTTACCAGTATCTTCCTAACAATATTTTTGGTCTTTAAGGCTGCTAAAGCTTAGATAACGATTGTTGGTTTTAAAAGAAATAGTAACTAAGTAACTATGAGTACCTACCTAGGTATCGTACGTATCTGTGTACTTGTGGTTTATTTGGTAAAATATGGAAACATTTTAATATAATCCATATTTTAACCCTTCATATAGATTTCAGGCGTATTGGCCTACTTATCCAAGCATAGGGTAAGTTTTTACACAGTCTTTACATTAAGTAAAATGTGAATGTAAAACCCTTGTCTTACCCTTACATTGTATGTGCACATAAAAAGATTTCCTAAGACCCCATGGGGACTTTGAAGGAAAGTACGAGTAGCTATAGGTGTTCGATATAATTTGGGTTCTTTCCTTAAAATCTTTGACTATACTTGAATACATGACTGCTTCTTCCCTTTTTGAATACAAAAATCATATAACCACACCATAAAAATTGACATAAATTAACAATAATGACCTCTCTAGTTTCTCTAAGAGCAATTACCGATTTCAGTTCGTTCGAACGGCTCCTTTGTTATCTGAAAATGAGCTATTACCGACTATTCAATTATTCTTACTTTCTATTCTACTCTTTCTGCTATTAGCTGTGCTTACCGAACAAGTTAAAGGCTTTATAAAATGATCGTTTAACTGACTTATTTAAAAGTTTCATCCATTACAGAACTTTATAGATATGTAACTTAGAAAAAGTAAAAGCCTTAGACTTTTTCGGAAATGCAAGAATTGAACACACATCATTATGTTATTTCCTACTAATTTTTTCTAAGGTTTTCTATGTTTTGATTTAAATACCTAGGACTATATTATATTTTAAAAAAATTAACAAAATTAACTACTGAATTAAAAAATAAAGTTACAAAATTGGCAAACATAACGAATTTAATTCTAGTTATAAGGACCTACTTACCCAAAGTCATAACGACATTCAAATAACAAATATTCATAAAAGAATCAACACCCAAACTCAGTGCGAAGAGGGAAAACGGCGAAATGAATATTTTTACAAGCCGAAAACACAGGAGTATTAGAGATGTGAAGCAGCGTCCTACGGGTGCGCCCTCGTCGTCGTGTCAGTATTTGAGGAAATATCTCATAAACTTTTATAAGGGCGGCCGTGGAAATTCATCTTCGCAAATCTTTTGGTCTCGCCAAATGTTTTTGTAGTAGGTAATTTTAGAAGTTCTTTGCAGGGTTTCGTATGAATTAGATGCGGACTTTATCTACGCCGCGTAGCTTTACCCGCGTAGCAAAACTCGTACCGAACGCACTACCCACGTTAAGTGCGTTTAGTTTGAGTACTCGTAGTTAGTTCGAATCCATTCAAATTCAAATTATTTATTCATTCATAAATATAGGTTGTAAGTAGGTACAAGTTGTAACATAAATTTTCTTAACATAACAATTATAACAATAGTAATTGAAGTAATCTTTAAGTAACTAAATAAACAAAATTTTAAACACAGTTAAATTCAAAATAACATCCTATATAGATCAAATGAGAAACAACAAACAAATAAGGCAAATAATATAAGTATTTGGTAAAGTACTAACAGAGATCAAAGTGCCTACACACGGGTATAATGCATTAAGAAAGACTAATCATTAACTATTATAGTCTTTCACCTAGAAAATCTTTAATATTATAATATGATATATCAATCAAGAAATTAAATAGTATTTTTTTTAAACCATTGAGATCGTTGCAGTTACGTATATGTGCCGGAATTTTATTATAAATTTTTGGAGCCATAACAAATATGCATTTATGAAGTAGCGCAGTCTTGCAAGGAACACAAAGCTGATTAGAGTGGCGTGCTCGCTTGACCTGTTCAAAATACTGGGGACTGGAACGAACGAAATAGCTGTCTTGTAGATGTAAAGTGATGGTACCGTTAGTATCTTAAGCTGTTTAAAGTACGGTTGACAGCCATCAGTTCGACGCAAACTGCAAATTGCTCTAATGCATATTTTTGGGCGATAAGTACTTGCTCTTTTCCTGTGGCATTTCCCCAAAATAGTCAGCACACCCTTTTGGTTGCTTGCTTATCGTATGGTTAGTGGCCAACCTATTTGTCAGAGTTGTTCAGGCCGCCCGTAGGGCCTCTGACATGGCTTAACGACTGCTGTCGAATGACAACAACCGGGACCGACTACTTAACGTGCTTTTCGAGGCACGGAGGAGCTCAGATGAAATATGCCACTAGCGGTCACCCATCCAGGTACCGACCGCGCCAACGTCGCTTAACCTGCACGATCACTTTCGGACCGTGCTCGCAACTAGGCTACAAGCTTTTGGTTAACGGCTTTATTAAGCATGTATAGTGCATACGAAAATTATTTAATTTATTGCAAACGTTGAAGATGTCCTCACGTGAGCTATCCACGCACCTACTTTATAGTCTTTACTTTATTATTTTTAATTTTTAAATAGGTGTAGGTTTTTTAGTCATTACATTCAATAGTATTTTTTCCCCAACTCAATTTTGTACAACAATCAATTTTCTACTTCCTAACCATGCTCTGTTTACACGTTAAGGATTACGACCTAGCTCATAACTTTATATTGATTTTTCTGTAATTTCTATGGTTGTAATCTGTTGTGTTTACCTAATAAATAAATTAAATTAAATTAAACGTGTTCTATTTGCTTACTCCATCCCATATCAATGTATATGCCTAGGAATTTTGTTGTAGTGTTTTCTTGTATTATATTGCCTTTATAATGCACATTTGTGTTTTTGGTTAAGAAGTTCCTTTGTCTAACACAACAACGGTCAAGTAAAGATAAGTTATTTGCAGGGTTTCGTTTAATTTATATTTAAATGCTAGAAGCGGAATTCCTCTACGCCGTAGCTTTACTGACGTAGAGCAAAGTTTTAAGCTTTAACTCGTACCTAACGCACCTAAGTTAGGTGCGTTTAAAGTTATAGTAGTTAGTTGGAATCCATTCTAACACAACTACGGTCAAGTCAAAATCAGTGTATTATTGTAAGGCTAGGACTTCACGAGGCCGGTTTAATTCCGGATCGGTTCGCTGCATCCAATCACAAAGCGCTGATTTCAAGTGACGGCGGAGTGCATGTGATTTGTTACAACGAACCGAATTAGAATGGGACCGGCGTCGTGAAGTCTTATCCTAAAGACCGACCAGGAATATAATAGTGCGCTATCTGTGAAATTTTATGTGAATGATTTTTTTCATAGCGATTTCCTTAACGCGGATTATAAAAATACCAGTTGCACACTCTTAACAGCATTTAACTTCGAGAAGTTACAGCGTTTTAAACAAAAACTTGTTTTTAGATTATTACTTTTATGCTTTTTGAATTCCCGCTCGTAGAGCCAGTAATTAATACTTATCAGTAAAATCTTTGTTGATGTTATAGTAAGTTTGCACTTACATTTCATATATAAGTAAGAACTGAAAGGTAGAAAAACACATATATTTCTAGGTGAGAAAATCCTTCTCCATTTTTGTATACAGCTTTAAACAAAACTAAGTGCATGAAGTTGTAGAGCGGATTTACCGGAAACGGACGCGTCGACAGCGGCCGTCGCTTCAGGATCGTACCACGATTTCATTCATCCCACGCTTACGCCCTTTTAGCATTCAGACTAGGTTTTACGCGGAAACTCTACACTAGGAACCGGCTCCTACTGCCCACCTCCCACTCGCACCCGCAAAACTAATACTGCATAGAGTGAAACGAGAAAACAAAATCAATACTGTCTGGAACACGCCCACTGGTTCAACTCGGCAACTGCGCTTCCTCACTGGAAATACGATAAAATAAAACTGGGTAAAAATCATTAAATTGCGTGTTGGTGTTAGGAAACCGCATCATGGTGGGGTTATTTATCGCGTTGCGCCCAGGCCGGTACGGGGTGTTAGCGATCTGCCGGTGAAAGGATCAGATCACATGCTTCGCACGTGGTCGGCTCACGTTACTATGTTTACCTGCGACCGCCTGACGGCCAGGTGGGATCCGGCGTTGCCCCCCACCTCCCCCTTCCATACTTATATTCATATAACATGACACAAACGTACTATCTTTTTCCTGGTAATTTTTGTGGTCAAGTGCTACCGGCCAAACTAACAAAAATAAATTACTTAATCAAAAATCCATGGGAATTTATAAAATATCCACCACATCTGCTGGGAGTTTTTAGCTTACAATTTCTGCAAATTAACATTTTTTTAATACTAACACGAAAGTAGAAAGGATTCTGGTAACACAAGCACATTGACATACTTATTGGGCACCCTATGTCTCGGCTTTTTAGTAGTCTCGCCCATACTTATGCTAAACAAATTGTTTATAGACTGTTGCTTAGACATGATCCTCTCTCCTTGTGGGATACAAATATGCAATGCAGTGGGCGTAGGAGCCAGCCTGCGATGCCTGCGGCGACGTACGGTTTGCATTTTTATCAAGCTTCGACGACAGGCAACATTTTATTTTGCGTGCCATAAATATGGAACTGGTGAACACACGGAATAGACACACATTCTCAAGAAACTTATCGGAGACTATGCATAAGTAAGCAGCGAAAGGTTTCCTCCTGTCTCTAAGAAGGAACCATCTTTTAGATTTTTCTCTTCTCATGCACATTTTTTCTTATGCACTTTCCGCTTTCGGTGCAATAAAGTTCTATGCGAGTTCGCAAGTTTCCGACTTTCCAAAACTAATGTCGTTTAGTTACCAATAACACACTCTCCTGTAGATTTTCTGTCAAATTCAAATTATTATATTTTGCTACAAATTGCAATAAGGTCTTAATAATTAAATATAATGTCCAATGTAAAGACGGACAATAATTTTATATAATACAAATGTCAATTCATTACATTCCAGGCTTATAATAATTTAGACATTTGTCATTTTTAAATTTATACGTCAAATATTCTTGTACTGAGTAGAAACATTTATCTGTGAGCCACGAATACAATACATATTTAAATTTGTTATTCGGAAGACTTTTAAGTTCTTCAGGCAGTTTTTAAAAATATTCTTACAGCTATAGCGTAGCAATGTCCTAAGAAAAGAACATTAGTTTTCTGAAGAATAGCATCACTTTAAGACTTGACAGGTCTAAAAGCTCGACGCTATCCTTACGTAACTACATGAAAAGCATATCATCACTAGACCTCTCAAATTTACTGTGAGTTGCAGAAAACGTCCTCAATGTTATGGCTTTAAAGTCTCGTGTTATCTCTATCTAGAGCTATGGCGAAGAATGGAATAGCATTTTAATGAAACCTTAAGTTTAAGGACGTTACATGCAACTGACGGTTAAATATGTAAGTAAGTAAGTAAAATACACGTTAAATTTCCATCCTTCAGAATATTTGCGAATTTATAGATAAGTAAATACATTCTGCTCATTTTTGTGGAGTATAGCCATATGCGAGTGGAATACATTACGGCACATCCCCTTCAGAATGTAACGAACGTGATAAGGCAGTGCCGATTTATTACATGCCATTACACCTTTCATTCTAAAGAGAATTCAGAAAACATATAATTTAAACTCGGATGTGAAAGTACGACGTCTATCGTAGCCTCGTAGAAAAATGCATTCGAAGGCCCTACGCTGTATACAGGTATAACAAAAACCGCCTATAGAGCCTAAGGAGCCTAATGAGTGTCCATTATGAACAACTTTCACTATGGGGCCAAATCTAAAATCGCGAAAAAAAATCAGCTGTTTCATACATTTCGGTCGTGTAATAGCTAATTTCAGAGTTGACCTCATAGTGAAAGTTGGCCAGTTATATGTTACGTAAGTATGTGCAAAATGTATCAAACCTCACTGCATTGCAGAATAATTAAGCACAATCACATACATGTAGGAATTTAATGGTGGTTATATGTCGCAGGGAAATAGCCAAAAGCAGGGATTTGGACAAATCCCTACTTTTGGCTTATTTCCCTGCGACATGTACACAGTATACAGAGCCACCGTATGCTTAAGACTTTTTCAAAAACTACTGGCCAGATTCAACAATTCTTTAACTTAATCTTTCTTGTTCTTCTTTAATGTTTTTCTTTTCTTTCTAGCATGTAGAAATAGTTTTTGAAAAAAAATGCAGCTGTACAGTCGACCACAGGTCAACCTACCCAAAACATCAAAATTTGTGAATCTGAAATAAACCATGTAACGCTGACATATGGTTGAGATTAGACTAAAGAAATTTTTTTTAAAAATTTTTTGAAGGTTAAATAAAATTAATTTAGATCATGATGCAGATTATAATTAAGAATATAATGGATTACAATAAATTTGACAGATGGTATATAGGTATACTTTAGCTAGTAGTCGGCTACTGTGACTAAGTATTATATATACCTTTATTACTGAGAGTTACAGCTCAATACCTCTATTGAAGTCATTCTCATCTAGAACCGAACTATTTAACTGGACTCCGTTTTATCGATGTCCAAGTTTTAACAGTTCTTATTAAAGTTTTGAATCCAAAAGATAATTCATAGTGCATTTATCATGATTATGCGCATTGCAGAGCGCAGGTCATTTAAAGTGATTTGTTTGGTTTGCAGCGGCATAATTGCTACATTCGTCGACGAAACTAGTTTGGAAGCAATAAATGGGCACCGGTTTCCGCGCCTGCTTGCTATACCTATTATAATACGAGTATACAAGTATCTACTATAGAAATACCGATATCATTTATATTTATTCCTTAGTTGCGAGCATGGACCGAAAGTGGTCGTGCAAGTTAAGCAACGTTGGGCGCGGTCAGTACTAGGATGGGTGACCTCTAGTGGCATATTTTCATCTGAGCCCCTCCGTGCCTCGATGAGCAGGTTAAACTGTCGGTCCCGTCTACTGTCGAGCGCCCATGAGCGTTAGCCCATGTCAGAGGCCTGCGAGGGGTCTGAACAAATCTGACTGTAGGTTGGGGCATTAACCACATGACAAGAAATAAATAAATAAATAAAAATAAAATAAAATAAAAATTTATTCATGCAGACAGTGTTTTTAACATTTTCTCAGATTTCCCTGGATTCCACACTAGGATACCCTGTGTTGGGCAAGTCTCTTCCGATATCTCTATAATATGATGACATAAGAAGAAAGATAGGTATCTATAGAAATATTAAGAGGTACTTATAGAAACTATTGACATTCCAGTCTCCGCACGATACTATAAAAGAACCATGATGGTGGTATGGTGGAGATTTTATGGTGATATGGTAGGGACTGTTTAATGGAGGGAATCTATACCAAATTATACCGAAAAATCAAGTATATACACTCATGGGAATGTACCACACAAACCCACGAATAATAATTTATTTTATTTTATTTGGGTAGCTTACAGCCTTAATATAATTAATCACTCTTCTTCTAAGTCATATTCCTCATTGCAGAGGTTCGTGATCATTCTAAGGAATTAATCACATAGAACGACTCTCTTGGCAGATTTAATGGGGTGGTTAGCCATTGCCTTACCCATACACACTAGTTTCGGTTTAAAGGGTAAGAGAGCCAGCTTAATTTCTGGCACATGAGGCAATCCATCGTAGTCCTCTAGGTTAGCAGCGCATCAAAAACCCTCTAATATTAATACACTGAGGTGAGATGTCTATGGGCGACGGTGACCACTTAACATCAGGTGGTCCGTTTGCTCGTCTGCTCACCTTATTTAATAAAAATTAAAAAAAGAACCACACTGGTTATCTCAGTGTGCAGGCTAGCTTAGTTGCGAGCACGGTCCGAAAGTGATCGTGCAGGTTAAGCGACGTTGGCGCGGTCGGTACCTGGATGGGTGACCGCTAGTGGTATATTTCATCTGAGCTCTCCCGTGCCTCGGAAAGCTCGTTAAGCAGTCGGTCCCGGTTGTAGTCGTTCGACAGCAGTAATTAAGCCATGTCAGAGCCCTACGGCGGCCTGAACAACTCCTGACAAATAGGTTGGCCACTAACCATACGATAAGGAAGCAAGCAAGTGTGCAGGTTTCCTCACGATGTTTTCCTTCACCGTCACACTCACCCACTCTATTATATCCCAACGGAGTTACAACATCACGACTAACTTAAACCATAATGAACGAACAACAACTTAAAAGTCCCACTTGTAATTTGGCCTGTGGAGTCCAGAGATAATTAAAATTTGCCCCGAGTGACGTCGTCCATTTATTATTTAGCGTAGTTCGAACGTCTTTAGCGGAGCGAGTCGCCGTGCAATAAATGGGCCGCAACGCCTTATATTCCTTATATTCAGAGGACAGAGTGGGCGCGTGCCTTGAATAAGTTACCGACACCAGGGCCGTAGAAGATATTAGGGCCCCCTTATGTGAAGAATCGGTGGTCGGTGGACTCCCACGCGGGAGGTCCGTGTTCGAAACCATGCAATGCCATGTACCAATGAGTTTTTTGGATTTTTTCGAAGACTTACGTACATTTACCGACTGCTCTAACGGTGAAGGAAAACATCGTGAGGAAACCTGCATGTCTGAGAAAATTAAAAGTTTCCGAAGGCGTGTGAAATCCACCAATCAGCATTGGGCCCGCTCGGTGGATCATGGCCCGTACCCCCTTGTGCAAGGGGAGGCATGTGCCCCAACAGTGGGGACATTAATAGGCTGATGATGATGATGTGAAAAGTCCACACGCTCCAATTTTAATTTCCTCCACTACTCGTACTTCACAAAAACTCTGAACCCCATGATGACAAACTACTAGAATATCGTGACAATAACACCTAAATTACAAGAGCCAATCTAATGTCACGCACACGTGTGTGAGGATGTCCCTAAATTATGTCCACCATTTGACGAACGAATCTAAAACAAAGTTTTGT
The DNA here is from genome assembly GCA_947369225.1 of Hofmannophila pseudospretella. Taxonomy (NCBI): domain Eukaryota; kingdom Metazoa; phylum Arthropoda; class Insecta; order Lepidoptera; family Oecophoridae; genus Hofmannophila; species Hofmannophila pseudospretella. The sequence goes on from OX376324.1 coordinate 7,310,007, forward strand.
GCAATACAATACAATACAATACAATAAAGAATATTTTACTTTTACTTACTTACTTACAAAAGTTTTAAAATTCACCCTATGTAGATTGCTCGCTAGAGAATTTTTCTATAGAAACCGCGTCTACCAGTTGACGCATGCGATATTCACATTCTGAGTAATTTCCCATACATTATGCGGACATTAAAATCTCAAATGTACCATACGCGCATTTGCTCAATTCCTATTGCTCGCTGTCAGTGCTCACATAATTCTAGAGAAGAGGGCGCTACTAGTCCGATTTCTGAGTTTGAAAACTTATTGCTTTACTTTTAATCGCGAATTAACTGTCAGATCCCTCATTATAATCGTTATGAAAAGGGCGCTAGTTAAGATTTATGGCCCCAAATCATGAACTAGATACTTCACTGGTAACTGATATAACCCTGCAGCGATCCCCGTCTACATAAAGATTTATTCCCATCTGTAAATGAGAGGGCGACGCGACAGTTTTCCCAATTATATAAGGAAGGTGTAAGCGCTCTCATTTATTAACATCTCGTCAAAGAAATCACGATCCTGGCCGTTTTTCTCTCGATTTACCTTTTTACTGTTTTAATATCACGGCTTTTTGGTCGAAGGTCGATATGGGTGGTTATTCCAATAACCTGCAACAACCTGCAACAAGTACTTACTTAAAACAACTTACGTGTATTTTACTTTTACTTTACTTTACAATTTTGAATGAGTATACTCAGGAGTATACCCATACAGTTTTCTCTTATTTTCTTTAGTCAATAGGATGCAAAGCGTTGCGTAGATGGAGCCACGAGCGCACTCCGTAAACAGAAAAGCAAAACGAAACGTTATTTTTGAAGATATCACAAATTTCTCGTTATTTGAGTTAATTTAATTTAATTTCTCAAAGCAATACTAAAATTTTGATAATGTCATGGCATCATATAGCCTATTCAAAATAGCTGACCTAAAAATCTGTTAAGACATCGTGGCACGAGTCTGAAGGGTAAAAAAAAAGATTTGGTGAAATGGAACGTATCTACATGTTGATTGGCTACGTACCATTGTGCTAGTGGCGCCTCTTGTGATAAAACATTGCAGGATTATCTCCTATTAACTAAACACAAATTAATTAAACTTATTGTATCTCCAAATTATTGCTTAAAGGGTTAGTAGACCTAAAGGTAAATTAGGTAGGTACCGTACCTCACCGATATCTACATTTTTTTATTTTCTTTAGGTATGTATGTATCCCATTTCTGAACATAGGCATGCTCTATTTCTTTTCAAACCTCTTTCAAGGCCCTAAGCTCCAGTTCAGTCAGTTTCGTTTGAAAATCCGAAGTGTTAGAGACTTGTAAAGTTGTAAGTGTGGAAAGTCTGTCTCCTCTGAAAAAGCTTCAGGCATGAAAAATCTAATATTGCACAAACAATTCATTCCGGGATAAAATCCAGACAATTATTTCGAACGCAACTGTTTGCGTGCGGCACAATAGCTGAAAACACTGAAAACCTCCGGAACGCGGGTAGGTGGGTAGATAGGTACACTAAAACGTTTTTAAGTGCAACATTAAACGTGTACTGTGCCGTAATTGCACCCATCTGCTGCTGCAATTATTATTATTATTTTAACTTCATACGACTTTTCGCGTGAAGAAACAAAAGGCTTTTAAAGAAACAAAAGTGGGTAGACAATGTAACACAGAATTGTTTACAGTACTAAACTTTACTCTAATAAGTAATCAGGCCCATAGGCAGGGGGTGGTTTTGGGGGTTTCTACATAAGTACACGTATTTCCTACGTATCCATAGAGTTATAAATAAAGAGCAGATTTTGTAGTAGCTATTATTGAATTTATATGGATATGACCAGAAAAATTAAAATCAATAAATCTATTCAAGAAATATAAATTATTTTCTGAGTGGTCATAGAAATTATTACTATGCACTTTAAGAAGGAATCTAAAATAAAGTAAAAATAAAAGTAAAATACGCTTTATTGCACAAATAGAAAACAATAAACAAAAGATAGAAAAGGAAATAGTTAAGTACAATTTAGGCGGCCTTAAATAATTGAAAAAAAAAATATTTCATTAAGTAACTATTTTATTTTAATCATCATCATCGTCATTATTTCAGCCGAAAGACGTCGACTGCTGGATATTCATTTTCCTTCTTTATTTCAATTTGTTATTGTTTGTTACTTGAATAACAAATTGCACTGGTCATATCTATATAAATACAATAATAACTACTTCAAATCCGCTCTTTAGTTATAAATATCGATGCAAAGGCAGTAGTATACTAGGCGCATGCGACATCAATACACATTTTTATTTTATTTTGTTTAAAATATGTGTTTTTGTTACTACTATCTAAAAACTCCCTTGAACCCGCCCCGACCGCTGATCCTGGCTACTAAGTACTAGTAAGATATAAAGCCGTATTTCAATTAAGTACCTATATAACTTATATAGTTTTTGGTGTCACTATTTTAGCAGCAATTTAGGGCAAATTAACTCGTTTTACGTTAAGGTAAACTTTTGATTTATATTTTATCAAATAAAACTTACATATAATGGCAGTCACAACTATCAAGAAATAAATATACATATTTTTCACAGCTGCTGAAGTTGAAAACTGTGTGTGTATGTGCGAAGCTTGGCCGGAACTTGGAAACTTGGCCGTCTGCGACCACCGTAACTTTCTTATAACCTCGACCGGTTATAAGACCACGATACTTCCAATTTTCCTGTCACAAACCTCTATTGTCGTAAAATTCAAACTTGTTTTTTTATACGTGACATTGGCAAATTGCAAACTGCAGAAGCCATTTTATTAAAATAAGGAAAATTTCAAAACTTTTAACTTGAAAAACAAAAAGGTTCGTAAAGTCGTAATAGGTTTGTAAAGTTCGAAATTTAAACGCAACAAGGCAACAGGTATGTTAAAATTAGTGTTCCAATTTAGTCGATGTTTTAATTCTAAGCCAACGTACAGTCCCGCCATACATTTACATACAATTACAGCTACAGCGACCGTCTGTGTCTACTATTTATAATTAATACAATGCAGCGTAACTCCGTATTCATTCGGAACTAACACAGTGTAAAAACGGCATGGCAGAGTGTCTGTTGCCTTAATATCCGCTGTTTCAGACTCGTAACCGGCTAACAATATTGCATTGCGTACGCCACGCGCTAGTTCCGTACTTATCGCGAAAGTTTCAGCCGCCGGGGAGGTGGGGTGGTGCTAGTGTTGCCAATTTACCGCTTTTCACAACAAAGCTTTTTCAGCAAAGAAGTTACGGCGTGTCTTTCTTTTTGCAATTTTTATTTTATTTTATAAGGAGAGCAAAAGAGCAAACGGGGCATCTTATGGTAAGTGGTCAGTGGATTTTCGGTGCACTGCTAACCTTGAGGACATTGATAGAGTACCTCATGTGCCGGTAATTACACCGGCTCTTATTTCGATTCGAAGGGTCGAATGAAAGCAATGAAAGCATTGCTGCATAGCGACAGAAATAGGTTAAAGGATGGTACCATCCCAAGCCGACTCTATGCATAGTCATACCACTTTCACTTTAATCCAAAACTTACCTTACTAGAGGTACTAGCAATAAAATTTTATTGCTAACTAAAAATGCTTGAATCTCACTTGATTTCTATAATCTGTCTATAAACCGACTCAATTTTAGGGATGCCAATTTTAGACAGAAATATGTAGCGCTCCTATTCTAAGATCCTCAAGATGCTCGTACTTTTGCGTCAACTAAGTTTTTTAACAGGTCGTTGTCGATATAACTAAATAGAGGGAGCATCACTACGAGGTACCCACCAGTCAGTGGGAGGAGCGGGGAGGCCCGCTGCAGTATCGATCGCGTCTACTGCACGCTGCAACGCTGTCTTCCGCAGATCAGCCCTTATCGTCCGCCGGAACGAGCCTCCACAGCTAAAAAGGTTTTGCGAGACGTTCAATACACGAACACTGCACACGCATGCCGACTGTTCAGGCATGAGCTTACGCTTCAGGGATTTGAGATGTTTATAGAAATCTGTTTACTTCTCAGGTGTAGGTCTCAAGGCATAGGTATTATGAGGGTGCAAAGACGTTCTCCAAGATGGCGTTTGGGCCAGTGTGGAATTAGCAAGATGTCGTCGATACGATACCATATCTGCAGATTACCTATATGTGATTTAGTGTCAGCCATCTGCATATTATCTTTGCCTTGTATTGAATAAAATTAATTCTTATCAGACAAGATTAGATACCTATGAAAATCAGATATTTTATAACTAAAAGGTCTATAAATGCAAAGTGTCAATTAATTAAGTATATCTATCGGTTATACGTACATACTCTAAAATAAATAATTAAGTATAATAAAATTAATAAGCGAATATTTAAATAAATAACACAACTAAAGCGCAAAGTTACTTACACTATAGCTCGTCTAAGTGTGGAATTTATAACGATGGCGGAAGTCGAAAGTTGCAAGCGCTGAAAATATTGTAAGCCGCACTCGTTTCGGACGAATTAAATGAAAAACGAAGTTGAGCCCGCGTGCCGCGTGGCCGACAAAGTTGCCCACTCAAGTTTCAGCGGCGAGAGCTGCGCGCACAGGCCACAGCCATAGGAAAATTGGAACAGTGAGTCATCCTCAGCCCGACCGTTAGGATTCTATTGTCTTTGAACTATTGACGACACGGTTATTTAGTCGAATCACTGCAAAAATAAATCATACTTAGAATGCAAAAGTATCCCCTGCATTTATCCCTTATTGGGACAGACAATCATGGCTGTCATCTATAGGTACTAATATTTATGGCCCACCTCCAAAATGAATTGGGCAGCCTTGATCTATCGTATACTAACTATAACTATTTATTAGTTTTTTATTTAAATAAAGGAAAAAAAAAAAAAAAATGTAGATTCTATCATAAAACTATGTTACGCAAAGTTTAATTAATTGTGGCAGGTGGATTGACGGTTTATGTAAAACTAAGACTTATCTATTTAGATAACAGTCGCTCACCTTTGTGAGTTGCGACAACGCGTATACTCAAGTAGGAAATTGCATTAGTTGATACTGCGTGCACCTGGATGTTAACTTACTTTTCTACTTCTACTATGCCACAGCCATACCATCCCTCTTGCAAGCTGAAAATCTACGTACGTACACACATAGACAATATATCCAGGCAAAGATAAATTAATGAACTTCTATACAATCCTATATAGCTTCAGGTAAAGGGCATCTAAATGAAACTTATTAATTAATTTAATGTGACGGTCTCGGTAACATGTCCAGTGAAAACTTTTGTGGACATTACATTAGTAAGGTAAATTAGTTAGGTAATTAGTTAGGTAAACTTTTTGATTGTTTAACAAGAAGTCACTTTTTCTTTGAACAAAGTTGTTATACCGTTACACGTATACATAAATATAGAGTTAAAACGGCAGAAGAAAAATTTGTTTGTAAAGACTGCCAAGCAAAGGTGTGAACCACTTTGAACTTAGAAATAGCATGGCTTCAGCTTTCAGAGGTTTTTCTTTTCACAGTGGTATAACAAAGACCAGCGTCTGGAGGTCGCAGGGACGTGTTTTCTAAAGGGTTCTCTTTGAGTTCTTGAAAGTTGAACTTTACTTAAAAAAGTTAGTTGAAAAGTTTATTCCCAACTACACTTATGAATTAAATAAAACATTTCTATTCTTTAAAAAACTTTTCAACTAACTTTTTTTAATTAAAGTTCAACTTTCAAGTACTCAAAGAGAACCCTTTAGACGTCACTGTGACTCCAGACGCTGGTCTTTGTATATACTTAATGCATAAATATTACCAAATAAAACTTTTCAAAAGTTTCCATACCTAAATTTCGTGACTTCCTTGGTTATTAAGTTATTATAAATACAGTGCGTTTGGGAGTAACAACATTGTATTCAGGATTTGCTTATCATAAAATAGTCGGTCAAGAAACTTGCGAACTTATGTGAACAGAAATCAGACCCAGTAAGAGGAGTGAGTCAAATCGATACAGAGTGCAAATACAGAGGGACTGCCTGGTTTGGAAACCCGCCAGGGGCACTCGACCTCGGCCAGCCTGCAATCGCTTGCCCACTTCACTACTTGGACTTGGGCTTGGGTGAAAGATACCCTACGCATTGTTTTGATTTATTAGCTTTGTCCTTTACAATGATTATATAGGCATTCTTTGATTTGTTAACTTTTTCGTCCTGTGGGATCGTAAAAGGCGGTTAAAAATGAGGAAATGATATCTCTCCGGACTTCCGGAGTTCTATTATTGCATCGTACCTATGTTAAGTTCCCTATTATGGTGATGTAGCCAGTTCCACTTCTGCACGTAGTGTATCTGCGAAATATCAGGAGAGTGATTCGCGAAGTTAAATGTCGAATTCGACATTAGTTCTTATGTACGATATATACATTATGTGAGCATAACAGTGCTTGACTCTCGCCTGTCGAACTCAGTGAGAATTCTCGTTTAAGAGCGATCAACGGATAATATAGTATAATGGAGGGAAGAAGGACCTGCCATTGCACTCACCCTCGGATTCGCATGTTGATCGGATTTGTCATTATTTTCGAATGTAAATCCTTCTGGGTTTGGTAACGTTTCCGAAGGTGCGTGGCGGATCCACCCCCACCCCACCTTCTTCTTCCTTCCCTTATCCTATCTACTCGACGTCCGGTCTCCTTGACTGCTTGCTCCAGATGCGTCTTACCAGGGTTGTCAACTAGTTCAAATCACAGGCTTTGATATATTTGTGAACATTGGACTATCACGTGGCTTTTGGGCGACTTGGGCCTCTCGTGTCCTTCTCCTCCACTATTTCAATATTGCTTTTCTGCCGAACTGTGCACTATGATAAAATTCATATTTCGCATAGACGTTATGCCACAGTTGAAACACACACTATTGAGAACACTTTTACGGTTCTCGCAAGGATTTCCGCATAATGATTGTTCCAGTCCGCTGCAGCTCGCACGAGCTTTCCCAGATTTTATTCGTTTCGAGAGAAATTGTCATTGTGAAAAGGTTACAGTGGTCACAGTAGATCCTATTGCTAGTAACTCATCTTATATAACGATGATCGATGATCTTCTATAAGCCTGTTTCGGCCTTAACATCCACACTGCTTGCTTTCCCTCTATATTTTGCATTTAAATTTTCATCGTAATAGTTTTTAGCATAACATATACAAAGACTGTTTTCTCGTTTCCCCGTAGATGATAAGAACTCCATTCCACGATTCCTCATCAACATGGAACCCCCTACCAGAAAAAAATTAAATTCTGTGTCTCTATCCACGTTGCCGTTGGACATACCTAAGAGCACTCCCAGCTCAGGCCTGCGCCACATTACTCCTCCACTTCTCTCATCCAGCCAACGATAGGAACCTTTTTCAAGTCGTCATCAGTCCACCGAGCAGGGCTATGACCTTTGATTGTACATATAAACTACTTCTTGAACAAATTAACCCACTGTTTCTTCCGTTTACTGCACAGAGGTGGAGTGAATTTTCCCGTGTTAAGAAGAGCATTGGAGGCTCGCCAGATGGCACTCGTGAGGAGCACCCTCCGCTGCCTACGACTGACGCTAATTGCTCCCAACTCTTCCGTAATTATCTCAATTATGCGATTATTAATGACGTTTAATTGAAACATTTGGAATGTTTCAGTTTTTCATGAAATGCCCCAAGTTTCCCAGCCGTCTCGGTCTACACCGAAGATAATGGCTGTAAATATTGGTCTGTCTCTGTAAACGCGACATACATACATACATAAACTCACATCTATAACACAAAATACATAGATATTTTGCGTCCATAATCCCCGAGGGGGTAGACAGAGGAACCACCGACAGGTAGTTCTCACTTTTCGCCGTAAGATTTGGTAGACAAACGTGATAGGTGGCGAGCCTATCGCCGTCAACAATATCCACAAAATCCCTTAGTCGCCTCGTATGACTAGCAATATTCGACTTCCAACGAAAAGAACCACCAGCGACCCCTTATTTGAATGACCCATATTGTAATTGATCCCCAACCCCTCAATATTGGGCTGGCTGTTGTTGAGAACCGCGCCTGTGTCTCTGATGGTTTCTTACTCTCGTTCAGCTAAATATATGTACCGAGAAGTGGCTTACTTACTTACAAGCAAGTTACTGTTCAGTTAGCAACACTAATTTTTTGTTTGTACCACAGACTACGAGTATATGTAAAACTTACCCAGCTGTGAAATCTCACTACTTTTTATGGCCAAACGGCCAACACGAGACTTGGCCTCTTTTTACAACAATGTTTTTGATGGGATTTTATCTTTAATATAGACTCTACATTTATCAGAATATGTATACCTACATACATTATACTTTGATATGAAACTATGTCATGATCATGGACTTTTAAGTTCATGGACAATATCGACTTATATACCGAGTTTGTATTAAACTTTAACTTTAGTTACACTAAGCTTTTAAAATTGACAAAGCAACCATTGCCTCTAATTGTAACGACAGATCGTTTGGCCCATTTTATGAACACAGTGCATTTGGCATGACATATCAAGCTATAGGGCTGTAACATTGGATCCAGGCCAAGACACAATGTCTGCACGCAGTAACATTTGCACCAGGCCGTCTCGGTAATCTTTGTGAATCCCTCTGCTAGTTTCTCCAATAGATAGAGCTCGTATAAAAATACGATAGTCTTGTTCATGGTCCGGATTTCGATGGTAGCTGGAAACAAACGTAGTACCCATAATAGCATAGGTACCTGCGTATACATACATAACTTCACGCTATGTCCCTTGCGTGGTAGGCAGAGAGAATGAAACTTGCCACGCTTCTCTTGCCTCCTCTACAGTCATTCGTAGTTTCACGCACTGCTCGCCGTTGGGGTACCATAATGATACAAGATATTTAATAAGTACTAGCTTTCCGCACGTGGCTCTGTCCGCATCTGTCATAGGCCTTGGATCTTGACAGATATTGACAACTATCAAATATAATATAATATGCATGTAAGGAAGGAAATTACCAATTGCCAAATGCCAAGTTTATTTTATTTATTTTTGATTTTATTGGACAATCAACAGCGTATATTATAGATTTAACAAAGTGAATCAACGATAATAAGGCGTATTTACTAAAGTGGCGAGTAGACAAGATAATGAAAACTAGGTGCTAAAATAGAAAAGATAAAAATTAAAATTTTTAATAATAGCAATAGTGGGTTCTGATTTTTTTTTACTGTGAATTTACAATTAATTTTTTTTCTATTTATTCTATTTCTTTCTTTTTTCTTCAAGTTTAGGTAATATGCAGAATTCAAATCCATTCAGCCGTTTCCCCGTGAAAGGAAACAGATACACAGACGGCATTTATATTTTATAGTTACCTATAGATAGATAGATACGTAGATTGTACATTCATTTCATTCTATATTTTACCTACTTCGGTGTCGGTGTAGTACCAAAGTCTGAAAAGATATATAACTTTATTTACGACATTAAAACTATGAAAACAACAATTAAAGAACTAAAACTAAGCGGAGAGGAAGTTTACGGTTAGCTTCGATAACAAACAATTTTTTGAGCTTCGATCAAATATTCCTGACGAATCTGACGATTTTATTAGCTACTAGAATTTAATTGTATAGATTTACTTAGTAGAAATTAATAAAATATTATGTTACCTAATTGTAGGCTGTAATAGTACACTTATGGTTTACAATACTACATGTAACTATACTATACCGCCAAATTGCGATTCGTATAGAATTTTAAATGTAAAATGGTGCAGTCATAAATTCAACAGGATTTATAAGTAGAAACGTACGTTGTTAAAATATGAGTACAGTCTTACGTCGTATTTTCAAAAATTCACCGGTTGGTGGCTGATACTCGTATTTGAATTTTTAGCGAAAATTTAAGATTTTAATCTATAGGTAGGACTTTAAATATGGTGAATCTACTAATGAAAACGCTGTCTTTGCGTATACATCAGCTGGAAGCATGTATCGAAGATAAGAACAAATTTAAAATAGTGTCGTTTTACGTTACCTACTTATAACCGATTTTAAATACTAGATACAGAGCATGCCTAAGTAAGTTCCACATAATAATGGACGTTCTTTCTTGAACAAATAAATATTAGGTAGTTATTTAAACCATCGCGGATCCAGAAAAAAATTGGGGGGTCATCAGTTACTGAATATTTAATATAGTACCAAAAAATGACATCTGAGGTACAATAAATAAGTCTTACCTACTTCAATGTTAAAGTAAAGTAAAGTAAAATACACTTTATTTGAACACACACACACCCTTTTTTTCACACTTTTGTTAGAACTTACTACGTTAGTAATTACCTACTAGTTTCAAATGGTATCTACATATTGTATTTTTAAGTACTACCTACAACGTCGATGCACACAGAGATAAAACCATATATCGATGGATAATACTCATTCTATATCGCAAGTAGTAGAGTAAAAGTAGGTACCTACACAGCATAGCACTTTGTATCGTTTTATTCGGTCGGTGAAGGATGGAGGCTCATCCCACTTCAAAAGGAGTACACTTGACCGCAACAGATGGCTGCGCTTCCCGCTCTACCTACTCGTAACTCTAACTAAACCTATTATGTAAGTAAACTAAAGTTAATACGAGTATGGATGGATGTAAGTAGCTATGGATTTTATTATCGCTGTTACCATTGGTATCGTTTACACTTTACAGATGGAGAAAAATTGGTAATGTTTGATTATTATTTTTTCTACTTGCGAATTTGTGTGAACACCAATAGTAGGTATTTAGGTATCTATCATACTTTAGTTTGTGTAGTTGTGGAATGGAAATATTATATTAAAAGATTTCCCACTACGATGCCGGAACAAAACATTTAGACATGATATCGCCGTCGAAGTGTAATCCACGGTGAAGTAAAATTTATCAATTACAAATTAGTCACAATACATACAGCCTTATGTAGTTTTCGAAAGTATTTAGGTATTAGATCCTTAGGTGTTAGAAAGTCTGCGCCAACATTTATCCTTATACTCGTGAATGTGCTTTTCATACAAAACTGATCTCGGATTGGTGTTAAGACGGCCATAGAATTAAAAGCTTTTTATAAAGTCTGTTTCATCGCAACTCGAGTCGTTATTAATGCAAGCGCCAATGGAATCTCTAGACTTCAAAATTGAAACGTAATCTGAATACGAACGGGTAGAAAATGAGGGTATTCATATATTCGCACATCGAGCTCGAGTTCCAGAGTTCTAGAACGTTCCAGGAGTGGAGCAATGAGACGTGAACGTTCCGTGGCACGCAGCCGGCGGCGCTGCATTTCCCAACGCATCCCGTTCAATATCCGCGGGATTGTTTGTAGATCCACCCCCGCACGCCCCCGCACACCCTGCCGATGCCTCTGCCTCTAATGGAGCTAGGGTGTCTAGTTTAGAAATAGACTTTCTTATAACTCTGGCTTACAAAAGGATAAGCTGCACATTTACTGCATTTTCATTCTTGCAAGAATTCGATTCTTAGGGTTGAGACGATGCTTGTACACTGCCTAATTTTTAAGAAATGTATTTAATATTTGAAACTTGGGACCCTATTACAGTTTCTTGATAGAGCGATGTAATCTACAGTTGATGAATTAAATAACGATATCAACTATTATTAGGGTCCTATTTTATTAGCGGCAAATATTTCTAGGGTATCATCTATAGGTTATATATAACATAACAATAAAGATACGGCAAAAAAAAATTATTTACTTATTAAATTTTCGAGAAAAACGACAAAATTGTTTGTTTGAAAATTCTACAAATGAATGAATTATTGCTATTCTAATTCTGAAATAAGAAGTATTAAATAAATTCGTTTCATTCTTAACGACATGGATGAGTTTATGCCACCAAGGCGCAAAATAATTGCGTTTATTTTTATTTGTTTCATATTTTCATACTACTACTAACAGGGTTATTTTTTCGTGTAAAGTGGAACAAATGACCAACACATACCCCCTCCAAATATTTGCTACTAATAAAAAAGAACCTTATATAAATGACAATTTCAAAAATTTTAAATAGGTCATACTACATTATTTTGCTCGTGACTCTTGGAGCGCTATAAATTGCACCCATTGACACGGAAACCACACTCTACTTTAAACAAGAGAGTTAGGTATCTATAATTTACGAGTAGGTATATGTAGCTTGACAAAGTTCCATGAAACTCACAGTACAAATCTAACATGCAACTCGAAGTGTTCTAAACTGCTCCCGTCCCGTCGCAGTTAGAACCCCGAGGAATATTCGGTAGATATTTTACCTATCTATAGGTATTTGAGGTCCTAAACTGTAAGGATTTTGACTTCTACTATAAAATCCTTCTACTACAAAGATCTTATGATCCTTGTTGGGAAACATTCTGCACCCAAACCGATACTACACGTTACAAAACTTGAAACTATGTAAATTATTTGGTGATTCTCATTTCGGGTGTCACAAATTTTAGATATTTTAAACGTCAATAATGAAAGTATTTACTTTATGCGATGATACAGTATAAAAATCATGTTTGTGGTCTATATTGATAAGCTTAATCTAACTTGCAAACGGTTCAAAAAGCGGGTGAAAGGCATGGTCTTGACATTTGCACCCATGGACGTGACAATCCATGCAAACGTCAAATCCGTGACTTCCTCGTGGACAGTTTTTGTGTTTAATATAAATTTGTGTTAATTTTGTACTTATACAACAATAAAACGGGGGATCAGTTTTGTAAGCGGATGTACCACTAAGAAGAAAAACCGCACCACGGATGTGACTCACGGTTTTGACAAGCTTAGCCTGCCGGAGTAAGAAAATCTACTAGTCTGCATAGTTGCCGTTATGAAAAAATAATTGTTTAGTGTTGCCAGCCATCTATTTTAAAATTAAGCTTTGCGGATAGTTTGAATTTTTGACATGGACGTGACCAAAAAACTGTTCACAAAAGTAAATGAACTATATCATACGAAATTATACGTATTTTAAAATGGAGATTTTGAAACAAGCACACATAACTATTGCTTAACTCAGCTGGAAGGTTTTCTTGTGGTACATAATCTGAGTATTTTTTTAAAATGTTGGTTTAAAAAGGTACAATTTCGGTAATCTCACACGGCATGGTCATGTCATGACATTCTAAGTATATATTTTTTAAATTCTTGGAAAATACATGACATGCATATGTATAATATGTCATCAAATACCTACTTTAAATACGTTTCTTTGGAATAAAAATTAATGTGATGAGAACAATTACAGAATTCCATTCTCACATGAAACAAATTTGTATGTGATATTGAGATTCACCCATTTATAAAATCAATCACTGCATTTTTAGTTTTATATACTTTGGTACCTACTTTCAGAGCAGAATATGAGCAGAATATTCAGTACCTAACAGCACTTAAATCAAATAGAGGACTGGTACATCTGCGAGTAACATAAATTGTTTCTTTTTCAAGAATTGTAAATGAAAAAAGATTTTATCAGTTTTATCGGGTTTCTTTTTGTGCATGCCAATACTGGTCAATATTAAACTTAAAAAAGATTTGTTAAGCCAATTATTAATAAAAAATAATTGTATTTCTTCATAAAACAAATTACTTTTTCCAGCAAACGTAGCCAGTCATAAAAGTCCATTGTGAATCGTGATCATACCTTGGAAATATTGTAGAGTTATACAAGCTAAAATTACGGATCGAATGTTCTTCAAAGCATAAAATATGTCCTTGTTGACCAATTTTATTATATATACCCCCTATACTGACAACATCGTATGGTACGCCCACACGCCTGGCAAGCGCGCTGGCCAAGCCGTTTGTGGCAAGCGCTTGGCAAGCGCAGGCAAGCTAAACGTCGACATCCACACGCTTGTGAGTGCTCCTGGGCGCCAGTATGTTCCGAGCATCCAAGCGTGGCGGACGTCGAAGTCACTTAATGTTCCATTAACCTATTTTTACTTTAAAGCGAAATAAAAGGAAATGAAGAATTTATCAAAAAAGATGTTGGATGATTTATCTAGATAAATTATAATGGATGAATGAACATTTTTATTTTTAGAATTTTTTGATAAATTCTATAGAAACATTTTCCTGGTCATCATCAGGTCCTCAAGGTTCCAAATATGAAATGGGTTCCATGGCCCAAAACTTTTGTGCTCAAACTTGAACCGCTTTACTGTTACCGTTCCAGAGATCCTATCTGACATCAAAGACACTCCAAGATCTTGGAAACCACTGATTCAATTTTTATCAGATATCAAGAACAATCTCGACTAAATTATCATATTATAATAATCCGCGTCCAAATCGGACCATTGGTTCATTATGTTTATCAATCATAAATTTATAAAGACGTCGGACCGTCGCCAGTGCGGAAGCCATATTAACGAACGCGCCAACGTGTGGATGCCTCGCAAGCGTTTACCGCAAGCTCCCTTTGACTTGTGCACAAAACACCGACACCGTACCGATCGGCCACAAACCTCGGCAAACCTACGCAAGCCAAGCCAAACGCACCATCCACACGCTTGAATTTGTGAACGCTTGCCGAGCTTGGCAAGCGTCTGGCGCCGCTAGTAGGTACCTACCTCCCAAATTTTTACCGATAAAATAAAATTAGGTAGGTAGGTTAAAGTATCTGCTGCTGAATTTTACAAAGACGTTATTTTCAACGGATACAGCTATTTTGTTTGTGGGTAGTCGTTAATGATCCGTGGAATGGTTTTTATGATGTTTACTCTGATCAGAGAACAGCATCAGGAACGACTTTTATGGGGTAATAACTTCGATTTCGACAGTAATTTGGTAATGGTCGTAGAACCCTACAACAGAAAAAATCGCACAATTAAACACCTTTTATTTTATTACGAGTTAGATTTATTTAGTTACTACAGAAGAGATCTAAAAGCGAAATAAGATAGGTGTTACGTGAACTAATAGCATCAGAATCGATCCTATTATTGCCTCCTTATTCTAACAGTGTGTCGTCTCTCTTAGTCACTTTTCTAATAACCACCATTGAATCGGGATAGTATTAGAAAGCTGTATGGTCTAAAAATAATATAATCGCCTGTTGTCAAATCAATCCAAGTATTTAATTGCTGCTATAAAGCCTCGGCTATCCATCCTCTACGATATAACAGTAGGTTAGGTGTAGATTATCTATATAATATAAATATATTAATATGGCCCCATCGTATTATCGATGATTCTGCCAAAGACATTTGCTTGCAAATGCATTGACGTTTAGTTTTTTATTTATTTAACAAGTTATTGGCAACACAGGCCATCGGTCTAAACATTAAGCGATTGTTTTGTAGTTTCACTCTGTGATTCTGCGGCCTGCCATGAGAATTCGCCAGAGACTAGACCGGTTAAAATTTCCGTCATAACTCCTAAGAGTGTTAAAATGTGTCTACCCCACAATATTTTGATGCTGAAAATCTAAAAACTGTTTTAAATCGCTTAATGTTTAGGCTGATGGCCTGTGTTGCCAATGCCTTGTTAAACTTTTGTTTTTTTTTAGAGATGATGGTTTTATCGTGAAATCTATTTTTCATCGAATATCTTATTAAACTAGGTACTATCAAGTTAAATGGAAACCCCTGACTCAGAAAAACGCCCACAATTTGGTAACAGATTCTTGGAAAATGTTGATGAAGTCTTCAAACATAATGCGTGGTACCGTGTTTGCTACTATCGTTAGATTCTGTAAGAATACTCCGAATTATAACAGAAACTTAGTGAATTTAGAAAAGACAAGACACAGGAAGAAGCCCCCAGGCGGATCACGTCTTCTGGTTGATAGGGAACAAATTTTTCTTTTCAATGCCTGGTACTGAGTTCTCACCAGTTTTTGGGGCTTGCTGGTACAACATGCTGCAAAATTAACTACCCGTCCCTCCAGTAGTATAAACCTTAATGACATTTGCAGCTACTTATACTGCAGCCCTAATTTTTAAGTGCATAATTTGAATATTTTAAGACTATATTTCATTTGTATTTTCCAGGGACAATGTTCAGTGGGATGAGGAGCAAGAGCAAGCAGCTAAGGCGAAGGTCCAACAGAACTCACAAGTGACCATGACACCAGAGAGCCTGAAGGATTTAGAGGAGAATGCCAACAAACATTGGGATGCCTTCTATGATATACATCAAAACAGGTTAGGGGCATCCTTTACTTTGTTTACTTTAAAAATATCTTTTGAACCCATAAAGATAAGGTTTTAAAGTAATTGTAGATGTTAATGACTAATTTCATAATGCTTTCTAATAGCGACATCTCTATCTGGAGCTATATAGTAGAAAGCTATAAAGTTATGACTAGCGATCGGAGTAGGTAGGTCTGTTTTTGGTACTTGCAAGCTGTGGTCATGATATGGATACGGCTTTCTTATAAACCATATTTGGATAATCCCGGGATTTCCGGAATTGAAAAAATCGCTGTAGATATAGAGCTACTTTTGGTAATTCCAACCTGGGATCATCATACTATGGACATGCCATAAAAACAATTATTAAAAAATCCCAGGATTTTCGGAATTTAAAAGAAGACTAGAACTACTAAAGAAACCCGGATTTAGACATACTTGAAAGAAATGAAATAGATGACGAAATTCTATTGAATTATAAATTCGCTTCACTCTGACGTCTACAGATGTCCATACTAACCTAGCACTAATCTAGCTTTTGAGGTCTTTGACTCCAAACAGCCCTACCTACACCGATCAGTGGTTATGACCTAGCTCATAACTTTATATTGATTTTTCTGTAATTTCTATGGTTGTAATCTGTTGTGTTAACCTAATAAATAAATTAAATTAAATGGAGATTCATTCATAAACTAATGTTAAACGTTACATTTAATAAGTGAACCTTTCAATTCAATTCTTTTGAATATGGCCTCTTATGGTTAGGCACAACCAGTGAACCATAGTCCCCATGCTACGACATCCTGTATTTCAAATCAATAGATGGATAATAGTTTAAATTTGCCTTTTACAGATTCTTCAAAGATCGCCACTGGCTCTTCACTGAATTTCCAGAGCTTGCACCAGACAATACATCAGCACCAGTGAGAGTATACCCTGATGGTGATACCAAATCTTCAGAACACAAATCAACAAACATTGCCAGTAGTACCAAACGTTGCATATTTGAAATAGGCTGTGGTGTCGGAAACACGATATTCCCAATTCTACAATATAGCCAAGATCCAAACTTATTCATTTATGGCTGCGATTTTTCTTCAAAAGCTATAGATATCATGAAGCAGAATGAATTATATGACACTAAAAGGTGTAATGTCTTTGTCCTGGATGCTACTGCAACTGAATGGGATGTGCCGTTTGATCATAATTCATTGGATATTATTGTTCTTATTTTTGTGCTGTCAGCCATTGATCCCTCTAAGTAAGTACTTATGATTATATATTGGTATAGATGCTTCCAACACAGAATTTCATAAACATTCGTCCACATTACTTTTGTATGAAAGTTGCAATTTGTGAATTCCAGTGTAAAAACATTTAGATTAGTTATTTTTATTTATATATAGTATTCAAAAAAATATTTTTATCTAACCATGACTTTTTCCTTAACTTCAGTATGCCTTCAGTCATCAATCACATCTACAAATACTTAAAGCCTGGCGGTTTAGTTGTCTTCCGAGATTACGGCAAGTATGACTTGGCCCAACTCCGCTTCAAGAAAGGCCGCTGTATTGCTGACAACTTCTATGCTCGAGGTGACAATACTATGGTGTACTTCTTCACACAAGAAGAGATTACGAACCTTTTCAAAGGAGCTGGGTTTTTAGAAGAACAGAACTTAATAGATAGAAGACTTCAAGTGAACAGAGGAAAGATGCTGACAATGTACAGAGTTTGGATTCAAGGGAAATACAGAAAACCATTACAACAGTAACAAAATTTAATATTTTGCTTTGATTATGTAATCTAGTTTCACATTTTACAACATATCCACAATATATTATATTTTGTGAAACAAACCAGTTCAAACTTTAATATTTCAATGAAAGGTTGGCTTCAAAAAATATATACCTTTAGTAGGTAGGTAAGGTACTGAAGCAGCACAATTTATTACAGTTATGTTACAGTTATGTCTTTTAGGTAGTATTTCATTGATTATAAAATTATATTAAATTACTACAATATTCTGCTGTTCTTACACTACTTATATCATGCTGGATATCCTTGTCCCGTGTGTTTACTGACTAGATATACAATATAATTAAAATTCCTTAACCCACGCGGGTTAACTTTTAACAATGGCATTTCAACAAACATTACATTACCTTACATAATTATAACCGCCCTGAAGCTCAGTATGAAAACATAAAAAAATATTTAAGGGTTAAATGCTGTAGGTACTTAAATTATTATTTATTGGACTGGTTTAAATTTGAAGTAGTAAGGTTTTTTAAAAGTATTCATAACTCTTGTGCGAGTTTCTAATGGAGGACCTTTCCATTTTACCTCATACTCATTTATGAATCTCTGTACAAATGTCTCGATTTCCAACTCAGCAATCCGTCTACCTATACAACTTCTTATACCAAACCCAAAGGGCAAGGTGACCATTGGATGTGCATGCCCATAATATAAAGGATCACATTTTTCTACAGTCCATCTTTCGGGTATGAATTCTAATGGTTTTGGATAGTATTTCTCCAGTCTTGACAGGAATTCATTTGGGGCTATGACTTCAACCTGTAATAAAGAAGGTATATATTATATATAGGTCTTCTAAGTCGTGTTCCTAATTGCGGAGGGTCGTGATCATTCTAAGGAATTAATCACATATAACGACTCTCGTGGCAGATTTAATGGGGTGGTTTGCCATTGCCCTTCCCCATTTCACACACTGGTTATCTCCGTGTGCAGGTTTCCTCACGATGTTTTCCTTCACCGTCAGAGCAGTCGGTAAATGTACGTAAGTCTTTCGAAAAAACCGAAAAACTCATTGGTACATGGCATTGCTTGGTTTTGAACTCGGACCTCCCGCGTGGGAGTCCGACGTCCTAGCCACGACGCGGCGACGCCACCGACGCGCAATTATAAATAGGTAAGTACTCTTTATTGATTATTTTTTATTATAATTGAAATTATTGAGATATATCAAGCGCAGACTCAAACTTCTCGATCGTTCTGAACACGAAGCGAGTGGTTTTTTTTATTGTGTAAGGAGAGCAGATGAGCATATGGACCACCTGATGGTGAGTGGTCACCGTCGCCCATAGACATCACCTCACTGTGATGTTATTTGAAGGTTTTCGATGCGCTGCTAACCTTGACGACATAGATGGCGTACCTCATATTAAGTTTTAATTAAGTTAGCTCTCTTACCCTCAAACTGAAACACAACAATGCAAGCATTGCTGTTTTGCGGCAGAAATAGGTAATAGGGAGGTAGCACCCCAGGCTGACAGTATTAAGAGTAATAAAATTTAGGTATCTGAAGATGGCGGCAGAGCACGCGCACACTTAGAGCGATCTAAAAGTTTTGTTTGACGCGACCTTTACTTACACCTTTAGGAATTACGTATCCGCCTACGACGTGTTCTTTAGAAGTCCGACGCAAATTGGCGGCGATTACAGGATGTAATCTCAAAGCTTCTTTTAGGCAAGCCTTCAGATATCGTTTATTTGGATCACCACGTCGTATAAAGCCCCGTAGGTTTTCCTGAACCTTTGGATTAATTGCCAGTTCGTATAGAAGAGCCGTCGTCGTGAATGCCACCTTGAAAATATTAACAAGTTAGTAGAGAATATGAAGACTTTTCCAGCTTAAGTTTCTGCCATTCGAGATAGATGGTGCTGTATCTAACTGGAATGTCAAAGTGACAAGAGTTGTTTTGACACGTTGTTCATTGCATTGTAGGTAGCTTTTTGTAAAAATACAGAAATTCATCATTTCGTAATGATAAAACAAGAACCATGTGCAAATAACAAAGAATTAATATCGACGATCAAATAATAAAAAAAAGAAAGTTTTTTTTAAATTCAAATTTTATGGCCTAGGTACATGCTAGGTACTCATATTTTGACATTCCAGTATACAATCAACGCCATCTGTTCAGTTAAATTAATTCGCTTTGATCGTCAGTATAATATTTCATACATCCATAACTGGCACTAAAAAACCTTTTATTCAAATCCTATGACTATGAAGCTCGAATTTCAGTCCACTACTTAGATTTCAGATTTCATTCTCGGAGGTTTGCAATTTGCATAGAAGGCATATACTATGTAGTACTATTATTTCCATGCTATGCCATGCATGTCTAAGTTTATTAAAAAAAATTATAAATTACAGTGTCTATTCCCGCCAGAAGCATTTCGTTTGCCATCATTACAGCAACTTTCTCGTCAACGGCCAGTAATTTCTCAATGATACTTTTCTCTTCGTCGGGAACATCGTGGCCTCTTTCGTTTATTCTTCTTTTAGCTTCTTCAATGAATTTCGCGCTTACGCTTAAACAGAATTTGTTTATTTTTGACTTACTGTATGTACAGTGGATAACACATCAGGCCTTTAGTAGGTACCTTGTCGCTTTAACTTTTTACGACATGGTTCCATGGAATATAGCTTGATATGTCTTCCACTGTACCAGATGAATTTTCCCTAGAGATAAACAAACCACTGAGTGCACTGAAAAGTTCACATTTCAAGTAAATCTCTCACAATACACGATTAAGCCTTAATTCACCTGACTTGCTATGATTTTAAATGCACTTTGATGAGAAATATAAATCCAAAGGAGAGTGAGAACGCAGGGCGGAAAGGTAGAGCGGGGAAATCCGCCCCTCGTTCGTTTATGTTAATTTGGTCCACTTTTCCAAAAAAGTCCACTTCACGACTAGGGCACGAAACCGCAGGCGTCATCGGATTGAATCCACCTTTGGACCATTGTGGTGATCCACTCCTAGGACAGGCATATTAAGCCTAGTTGAATTGATGTGGTTATTGAAAAATATTGGTAATGTCAAGTAATGTGTAAAAAATATTATCAATATTAATGAAAAAAAACCTTATACACACTTCCATTGAACATCAAACGTCTTCATCAGTTTCTTGTAAGTTGGTGTCGCAATGTACTTCCAAGGGTTCGGAATAAATTCCAGCTTAAACGATAGCTCCACCGCGTCTGTAGCTGCTTTCATCAACTGTCTTCCAGGATGGTCTTCCGTCACATCATCTCTCAAACAGCCAATCCTGGCGCCTAAACCGACGTATCCTACCGACTCTAGAGCAAATCTGGTCATTTCTTCATCAAAGTTCCAGTGTAGGTATTTGTTGTCGTCTTTTACCTTGGCCAATCTGAAAAACATGTTACGTAAAATCTACTTAAACTTTCTTTATATTCCTTGAAGGTTTACCTACTCATACAGTGTTTTTCGAGTTTGATTGAGTCTTCAGCATTATGTGATTTGGTGTCTAGACCAATGGTAGAGGACAGGGAAAACCATATTGTTGAAGTAGGTTTTTAAAGAAGTAATGCCATGTACCAAAGTTTTTCGATTCTTTCGTAAGACTTACGTAGAATTACCGACTGCTCTGACGGTAAAGGAAAACATCCTGAGGAAACCTGCACACTCAGATAACCAGTGTGTGAAATGGGGAAGGCAATGGCATACCACCCTATTTAATCTGCATTCCTTAAAATGATCACGACCCTCAGCAATGAGGAATACGACTTAGAAGATAAAAAAATTAAAGTTATGTTTTACCAGGTGCTTACCTCGCTACTACTTCTTTTGCAATCTCATCGAGTGCTGGTTCATACAGTTTCACCAGCTTGGGTTTCAAAAAGGCTGGGTTCACTTTTGTTCGAAAATGTCTCCAGTCTTGGCCCTGCCTGCAAAATATGTACGTCTTATTATGAGGTGACCCAGAGGGGACAGGTGGAAAAAAATCTACTCTTCTCTTCTTCTTTAGTAGGGGCAGCTGGTAGGGACATGTGGAATAGCCCAAATAACAGTCTTTTTCTACCCCCTTTTGGTAATTTGTTCAATATGAAACCACAATCAGTAACACAAACTACTTCATTTCTAAGGGTCGTTATGTAATGAACGTCGCGGTGTCGTAATATTAATAAAGTAAGTTAAAGTAAACTTATTATGTAATCATTTCATGGAATTTGATGAAAGCTAGTTTATGAAAATAGTCACGTAAACAAAACAAAAAAATTTAATGCCGATGTCACTAGACGACAACCTGGACCACGCACTGTTGTCGACAGCGTTTTGACGAGCTGTCATGGCGTGTTGGAAGCTTCACAAACAAGTTTGTATTTCATTTAAGTATTTAGGTTTTTCATAGTACTACAAAAAGTATTGTAGTACTACGTAACTGCACGTAGTTGGCCATTGTAAAATGAGTTTTTAGTTTTTGATACGAGCGTGTAAGTATCATAAACTACTATTTCATTCAAATTAGGAATAGAAGTATTTTTTTCGCAGAGCATGAGTGCAAGAAGGTGGTAATTCATAAGCTATGAACTTACGCAGTTGTTAAGCCATAGACACCTTCAAATACGTCTTTTCTTAGCTCTGTCCTGTAATACTCAAGCGAAGCGAATCCGGGACGTAACGGTAACACATCTTCGGCTCTATAAACCTGAAAACCGCTACTTTATAATTGTTTATTTTTGCAAAATTATAATTGTATTTTTAGGGTTCCGTAACAAAATGGTAAAAAAGAAACCCTTCTGGGTGAGACTTTGGTGTCCGTCTTTATGTCACAGCTATTTTTCTCAGGAACTACTGAAGCTATTTACATGTTTGGCACAGTTATAGAACTTGCTTGCCCGCATCTATTCTAGATAAAAAAATATACAAAATAACTTTATTTTTATTGAAAATGGGGTCTGAAAGGAGGGAGGGTCGAAATCTGAAAGTAGGCCAACTGGGGCAAGTGGGGTGTTATGTGAAAGAGATTTATTTGCAAATTTCAAAACTATTTTTATTTTATTTTATGTTTTTGAGTTACGGCCAAAAATGTGCGAAAAATGCCCCCCCCCCCCCCCCCCCCTCTCCGAAGTTTGCAAGTCGAACACACAACATTGTTTTGTATCAAGTTTACCATTTAGCACTTTACAAATATTTATAAGTAAATATTTGTACCTAGTGTTTATTAAGTATAGGTACCTAGTGTTTATTCAGTATAGGTAGGTTGTACCTAGTGTTTATTAAGTATAGGTACCTACCTGGTCGTAATGTTCCGGTTCGTATAATATCACCAAATCCGCTCTGCTCAAGCCTTCTATTTTAACTATAGATCCATACATTTTATACAACTTTTCTGTCATGGCGAAGAAATTACTTGGAGGTCCAATCTTACCTGCAAATCAATTTATTTTGTATCGCACACAGCCGAGTATCATTAAAATGTAAAAATCAACATTAGATCACAGTCGAAGAAGTCCGAAATCCTAGATTAGGTACCTAAATCATGTCCGGTCTACTGGACAGCGCTGGACTGGATCGTTGGGCTGGAATGGCTACTGGAATAATGTAAACCGGGTATTAAACCTTTGAACGTTTTATGTACACCCATATGTGTACATGAGGCTATTGTTAAGGTATTCTTATACACCACACACGACGGCAGGAAGATTTTTCGTATTTCGATCTCTTGTTCGATAGTTTGTCTTTGTGATCATACCAATGTACCTAGGTATGAAATTCCTATGACAATATTAAAGTCACATGTCCAACATTATTTTAGGCCGGGTTTCCCAATTTTTTTCTGTCTACAGTGTGCCGAGGGTTAGGTGGAGGTCAGTTTTAAAATATTTCATATACAAACCTATTACAGGCAGGAAGTGGTGCAAGGAGCCGATTATGGGCAACGCGCTGATACCTGGCATCAACTTATATGGCTTTGGTTGTTCTGATGGCGATGAAAGCATTCGGCGGCTTCCAGTCCTGAAATATTATATATAATTTACATACTTATATTTTATCTAATTTTCAATGCAATTAATTATTAATAGCATAGTTTGCAAGTATCAAATATTAAGTGCATTTCTTAAAAATTCAGAAATAGTCATAAATTGACGGTCAAATGTAAAAACATAATTAAAATTCGTCGAAAAATAAAATAGTTACAAGCAATCAAAAATCAGAACGGTAGAAAGAAACGACAATAAGTATTATGACATCAGTGTTCCCTAGCGCCATACAAGCAGGTCTTGGCTACATATAAAGGACTGTTTTGCTAAAAAGGGACAGAGCATCTCTCCAATACTAACTTTATCCATTAATATCTTTGATGTTCGTTGAGATATCGAAAAACTAATTTTAAATCCTTTAAGAAGTCCATGTAAGTTGATAGATGCAATAAAAAAAATTAGGTTAATACCGTATTACCACACATATATCTAGAATCTCATTGGACTCCCCTGTTACATAATATTAATTATTATTATCGCAAAATCATTCCATTATCCATACAATTTGTACCGATCAGCTGAACGATTTGTACAAAAAAATATAATTTAATAATTCTTTGTTATACATACCTACCTCGCATAATATTTCCTTTTTGCTTTGTGTAGTCGGGTAAAATTCAAGTAATTTATTCGGTAACAATATAAATTGTGTTCGAAATTCTACATAATTAATAATAAAGTAGCAGCTAAATCAACAATAAGAATACATAACGGAAATGGTTTACATAATAACTGTGTTGCCCGTAGTCCAATCGCGTGCGACTACTAGTTTAAAAATTAATTTTACCTTTAAAGTTCTTGTTTATCAATCTAAAGTAGGTATAATTAATTTCAATGTCTTATAAATAAAATAATAATAGTTATAATTCAAAATTTAAAATATAGGTGTTAGGAAAAATATCATTTTTGTTTACATAATTAATTAGGGGCGATACGATTACGTCACTGTTATTTTATCTCGACTCTAGATCAAAACACCAATATAAGTAAACAATACTAGTCAGTCAATACACGTAGTTGTAGTACAGTGGACCACACGTAAACCTAGGTACACTTGTCGCTCGATGTCTGATAGAAACAAAGGTCACGACGATCGATCAAGTTCTTGTTTGATCGGCTGCCTGCCACCAACATATGGCCAGCATTTCCTATCACATGTATTAAAGAATTAGTAGCATCATAGAGTAGGTACTACTTATAACTATAACTGACGTAAGTAGTACGAAACTACTTAGGTATAACAGCCGCTTCGATTCCGGAATGGCTGCCAAATCTAAAGCTTAACCTAAGGCTCAATTTACATTGCCGCGGAATGGAATGGAAGCGAGTTTTCGCAACGTAATTATTGTACATAGCATAATGAACTTTAAGTCAATTGTGTAACATAGAAACTAAATACGAGCCAAAAAAGAAAAGTATATAGCTAGGGGAATTCTCGAGAATGCGCGTGGATTCCCCGGAAGGCACGCGACCTCTTTTTTGGCTCGTATTTAGTTTGTATGTTACACAATTGACATACAGTTCATCATGCTATGTACAATTACGTTGCAAAAATTCGCTTCCATTCCATTCCGCGGCAATGTAAATTGAGCCTAAGAGCCAACGCAGGCGACGGACTGTTCCCGCGGCGTACCATCCGCCGCATACTGTACGCGAACTGCGCGGCGGACAGTACGCGCATGTACGCGTGATACGCGAAGGACTGTCGCGGACTCAACGCACATCATTTCGTCGGCAAGACTCTATCTATACATATACCACGGGGCAGTACTTTTTTTTGTTGATTGTCGCTGTTGTTAGTTTATTAACTTAATATAAGGACAGGCTGAAAATCAGCGCTGTGTTTACATGCAAGTATATTCACTCAAGCATTAGCTGAGCCAGGTGCCTATTGCCAATTGTATTATGGAGTGAACTAAATATGTTTTTTTTGTGGCAGTAAAGTGTTTTTTTCTTTCCTTCTTTATCTCTAGAATCTAGAGATATTCGACTGACATCGAATCCCATCCCAAACAGTAGTGAATTGGGCCACATATAGTCGTGGTATATAAACTATAAATAAATACCACTGGTATATTTACGTAGGTATGGAAACAGAAGTTGAAAAGTGTAGCATACGTACTCTCTTTTAAATGGTATCTCGTTTTGTAAATGGTATCGATTGACTTAATCGTACAAAATAATAATAATAACAAAACAGCTCGTGGGTTCAAATTCATTCTTATTCTATTTACGTACCGGTAAAAATTTCCGGTTTGTGTTGTGGATATCGCAAATCCATTGCAAGTTTTGAGTCTCATTGTAAGTTTGTGTAGATCACTGCTTCTTCTGAAAAGATATTGTTACCTACCACTACAGTTACAGTATATAAATACTGCACAGAATTAGTAGAATACTAAAAAAACGTCTACTCCACTGCACGGTTTTACGGTCACTAGGAAGGTGCCTACCAAACTAAAAACAAATATAGACGTGTACAATTTGTTTGACCTTCGCGTACAATCGACCACCAAACGTCAAATTTTGAGAATCTGAAATGTATCATATTGCGCAGACATAAGGTTGAGATTTAATCGAAGGTTTTTGACAGATGGTATACTGTAGCTTGTGTTCGACTGTACACGTCTACCAAATCCAAATATCAAGCAAAGTATCTTATCTATAGCCACATAATAACATGTTTGTGTTGATAAACTCAGTCCGATACCAGAATGCCTAATAACGATTATTATGCATTAAATATTTTGGTTATTTTGGTTACGACTTATTACGCAATTGATTTTCGTTATTTTTTATAGGTAGATACTGAACTAATCCTCGTCCTTTTCTATTTTAAGGCTAGAATTATTGAATTAAAGTTTGAATTATTATTTCTTTTTAAATGACTGTCCATTTAATCTCAAGTAGAAAAATTTAAACGCCATTAAAGTGTGTAAAAGAAATTACCTAGTTATTATTTTTAATTCGGAGTTAATGGCTATATAAAATATTTTTTCAATGGTAACCGGCCAGTCACTACCATATAAACCTTTTTATGATTTATGAAGATTTTAATTAACGAGAATTGTGTGAACCAACCGTGTACTTTTAGGATTCCGTACCAAAATGGTAAAAACAGTAACCTATATATAAGGCTTCGGTGTCCATTCGTTCGTCTGTCCGTCCGTATGTCACAGCTGTTTTTATCTGGAAGTACTGAAGCTATCGACTTGAAATTTGGCACAGTTGTATAGCTTGCTTGCCCGCATTTATTCTAGGTAAAAAAAACGTGGAAATAATTTTATATTTATTGAAAATGGGGTCCAAAATGGGGTCCAAAGTGGGGTCCAAAATGGGGTCCAAAATGGGGATCGAAATTTGAAAATGGGGCAACTGGAGCAAGTGGGATGTCATATGAAAGGGATTTATTTGTTTGCACATTACAAAACCATTTTTTATTTTATTTTATCTGCTACTGTTTTTGACTTATGGCCAAGAATGTTCAAAAAATGACCATTTATCTCCGAAGTTTGCGATCCAAAAATCTAAAATAATTCTGATTCATAGATAATCTACTATATTTTACAGAAAAAATAAAATTTAGTTTCAATTTTTGTAATTTTTGGTAAATTATAAAAAAATGTCATTTTTATTTAATAACGAGAAAATATCTGAAATAATTAGTATTGATAGGTGTTATAATACGTATTCTGGAAAAAACAAAACAAAGTCTAAATATTTATGATTTTTAAATTGAAATCGTATTAATTCAGAACAGAAAAAACAGAAAAAAAAACATTTTTTGAGAACGGAACCCTCGGTGCGTGAGTCCGACTCGCACTTAGCCGGTTTTTTAATTGTTATGCTTGAATTGAGGTGGATATTGGGTAGTTAGAGTGCGCGTCAATCTTTATGGCGGATCTGAATATAGGCACTGTTCTGATAGCTAGCTACATGCGTCGAAAGGGCTCAAACCTTATTAAAACAAACATTCGCTATTTTCAAAGAGAATTTAATCACTACCATCTTTTGACAGTTCCCTCCAATGAATAGAGATGTGACTCGACTCTATCTGTAATATGGCTGCACCTCTACAAGCACGAGTTTTAAATTTATTTCAGTAGGTACGAGTACCTACATTGTTTTAGGTCTTAACGGAGTGTAGAAGAGCGAGGGAGCGGGACTGTCCTCCTCCATAACGCGCGGCGGCCCGTACTCATCCATCGCTCTTCTACTATGTCCCGCTGATACCTAAAAACATGTACTTAATCGCTACTCGTGCCTATATTCAGATCCGCCATAAATATTGACGCGCTCTTTACCTATTTACGAGTATATCCTGGAGACCGACAGGTCTCCTACTCCTATACAATCATCACCGGACTCATTTTTACAAGTTGGCTACCTCCGCGACTCCGAAGCCATGATAATAGTCTCCTTTCCTGGAACACCAGTGTCTTCAAGAGGTAGTCATCATCAAACTCCGCATCACCTACTTAGCTCCAGAGCGTGGTGTGTACAGTCGACCACATGTCAACCTAACCAAAACGTCAAAATTTGAGAATCTAAAATGTATCATATTGCGCACGCATAAGGTTGAGATTTAATCGAAGGTTTTTGTACAGATGGTATACTATGCCTGTACCTGTACTGTACCTGATGGTATGCTAGTGGTCGACAGTACATACCTACGCGTTGATGTGTGAGACACAGCGACAGCGACTGCAGACTGAGGGTCTGCGACTGATGGGACCGTAGTCGATGTCGCCGCACCACGCTGTCAGGAACGCCACGATCGAGATGGGACGTCAAGATCGAGAGCATCGACTCCTTCATCAGACACCTGGCAACCAACATGATCAACAAGGATGCCTCCAGGAAGCCAATTCTCAGGGAGTGATATAAACATCACAGTAGATCCTCCTCCTGTCCTACGCGTACATCCGCGAGCTAGCACCACACCACGTCAGACGACCCCCCGACATAAAAGTGCCGCTCACGGAACTCGTCCAGTTGAACGACGAGCAGTGAGACGTAAGCAGCCGCCTACTCGCTGGCGTTTTTTTATAATGGCAATTGATGACCATTATTGCCAGCGTCCCGCTGGCGCTTGCTGAGCCTGGGCCTCCCCTCATGCCACAACCAGAATTTTTGAAAGTTGGTGGTATGATATGTATACCACCAACTTTCAAAAATTCTGGATAGGACTAACATCGCTAAACGAAATGTCACCCTCACTCTTATACGATCTACCTTATGAGTGAGCGTGACAGTTTCATTTAGTTTATGTTTGGCGGCTACAGAATCGACGCAGAACAGCTCAATATTTCCTAAAATTATAGATGAGAATTGAGAACGCATCCGTATGAAATAATTTCACATTTTGAATATTGGTAATGCTGCAGTAGTTTGACTTTGACAGTTGTTGTTTTGCTAAGGTTAATGGTCGACGCAAAATAGTTTTGCTAAATAATTGAACTGAAAATCCATATAAATATGTAAAAACCAGCAGACAATAATTTCAAAACCTTCACACATCCTGTGTTATGTTTATCCAAACAACCGTTATGTTAAAGTGTTGCCTAAAACCTTGTAATGAATAATGTTTCTTTGTCACGAAAATAGTTTTCCCTATCCTATCGATCGATTACGAAAGAGCGTTTACTTTAGATTGTTTTGTAAATCAGTGTTAATGAGTTTTCTTTACACCGTCTAGTGGACGTGCTAGCGTCGGTAATACATTTTCAGCACAAATAAGACGTATGTACGAAAGTGCTAACGTGTTATATCCATCCGAGTAATTTGTTTACGCTCACAGTTCATGTGCGAGTCTATT
This sequence comes from Hofmannophila pseudospretella, assembly GCA_947369225.1. Classification (NCBI taxonomy): domain Eukaryota; kingdom Metazoa; phylum Arthropoda; class Insecta; order Lepidoptera; family Oecophoridae; genus Hofmannophila; species Hofmannophila pseudospretella. The sequence continues at coordinate 7,339,876 of OX376324.1, forward strand.
CAGACGGTCGCATTTACATAAAAGCAATAAAAGCAAGCTTGAGTTAGGTAACGCCTGAAATGAGATAAACAGACTGCACTGTCTGAATTTATCCTGAGACTGAGACAACGTCCATGTATTGTTGCTCTTTTCTGTGAGTATGCACTGTTTATCAATTTAGGTAACTAATTTGCTTTGCTAATATTTTGTTTCAGTTAACTTGCTATATGTTTTGTGGTTTTTGAAGTGTATATTGATTATATGAATTTAATATTTTGTTTCTTCATCTAGATATTTTTGAATAATTGAACATCTACACTGCTAAAATTATTATGATATTTATTTTTAATAATATTTGTAATGTTTTTATTATTATTTTTCACCATTACAATACATTTTCAAGTGTGTTATACATTTTGCCATGCAATATATTTTATATAACATCATAGTATAAACTATAACACCATTATCATATATTATTTAAATACCTATGTAACATATATAAAACTAGGTATGTACCTTGTAGAGTTTACAAGCGAGTTTAATGCTGAGTAATGAGGTCAATGAACTTTGCACAAGTGTGACAAATTTAGGCTGCATCTCAGAACTGGTATCTTATCTCACTCTGAATCAAGTGTTTCATAATCTGTAAATATAAACTTATTTATAGAAGTAGCTACATGCATAGCTTACCTTAGAATGCTATTTGGGTGCACATATATTTATATATAACTAAAACTTTAAAATAGATAACAATAAGGGTAATAAATAATAGGTAGGTAGTCAAATAGGAGGTACAAAAATACAAATTTGGATATGCTCCCATAGTCAAAGCAAATAGTGTATTGCAACCTACAACACCCATATTTGCCATGACTGACTGAGTGAGTCACCTTGTGAGACAAGACTTGTCTTTCTTTATTGATGATTTACATGGGTACCAAGTCACCTAACTGGTCAACAACAAATAACTTTTATGCTTATTGTAATTTCAATTCATAAGCAGACAATACACAAACCAAAGCAAAACCTAATATGAAATATTGTAAGATGTCATTGCTATAGTTTTAATTAAAATACCATCAAATACAATCCAATATATAACAATTTAGGTGTGATATTACTTAGAAACTAAGATAGTTTCTAAGTAATATCACACCTAAATTGTAAACACTCATAAAGTTTTTTTCTATTTGTGTTTTTATCTAGTATAGAATCTGCTACTCTCAAAATGTTACTTTGTTTAATTGAACACAGCAACATTGTGGTTAATTATATTTGTCATTCAATTGGACGCAATGAAATAAATCGTGTGTTCTGTGATTGGTGAGTCACATTGCCGCAAATGACAGTGCTCTGCATATTATCTCATATTAGCAGGCTGGAAACAGGTTATAGCAATTATTGCAAGTTATACAACCATCTGTGTGATGTATATGCACTGTGTTAATAGTGTAGATTCGTTAATTTGATTGTTTGACACAGTCAATTAAACAGATTGCAAGTTGTCCACTATTACACATGTGGTATGTAATAAATAATAGTACCTACTTTTATTTTGATTTGGGATTCTTTATTTATACATTTATGTACTTATTTGTGTTGTGTATATTTTAGCATCCTATTTCTAGCATCATAACATAAAATATACTAAACAGAAAAATATTGTACCTGTATGTTTGAGTAATAACACCATATTTATAACTTCACCTTCACTATACATATTTTGCTTACTAAACTGGCATGCTAGACAGGAAACTAGTTCATTTTCTTTAATATTATCAACCACCTAGCAACCTATGAATGGTTTCAAATTACTGCAGCTGGTTGTCTGCTTGTTTTATTGGTAATTTGATAATTGCAAAATAATCAGAATTATAGTGTTACTTAAATGTTGACAATTTATGCGTGTCACAACTATCTTTGTGTTAAACATCACCATTCTTTACTTACTTTGACTAACAAATTGGTTGTATACAAACTGAAATGTTAATTTTTATTAAAACTGAAAGTATAGAATTTTTTGTTTCATCTAATATATACTCAGCCAAGTGCAAAAGTTTATAAGTTCCTGTAAGTATTAGCATTTAATCCTTCATTTATAATATTCACCCTTATCTTCATAAAGTTGCATGAAGCATCCTGAGAATTCTACTTCCATTAATACATTCTCTGTTAAATTCTATGTCACACGTGAAACGTGTCAACGGAATGTCTCTACACTCTTTGCCATGTAGCATGGTGCGGGTGTGAACTGAATTAATTGATATTTTTGGAATAAAAATCAATCTAAAAATCATTCATTCTTATGAAATTAATAAAAAGAAATCTGATATCATTATCCCACAATTCAATTTTTTGTCGAATATAGAGAACCTACGTAAATTACGTTTTAGTGTCCTGTTACCTGCACCATGACAAAGAGTGTAGACAGTATCTAAAGCAGGTTTCATGTGATTTGCCTTCAATGACATGTGGTGTATGTGCGAAGCTTCCTGAGAATTCTACTTCGACTGTTGATTTCTATGTCATAGTTTTAGATAGGAATGTCTCTAGACTTAAGGCAGCCAGGAAGCTTCATGCGATTTGCCTTCAGTGGCATGTTTTGTATGTGTAAAGTTACTGTTGACGTAATTTGCCTGCACAGCTCACGGCTGGGCGTCGGGATGGCGAGCATGAGTTCCACGCTCGTCGAGACCGTCTCCATCAACTACGAGGACTTTAACGAGAGCTTCCTCACCTGCGGCACCTGCCTCTGTTAGTAAACCACCTGTTTGTTTTCACTTCTTTGGAGCAAATGCTATGTGAGGCGTACAATATAAAATGCCGTCTGTTACTCTACCTGACCCCCATCTTTACTTGGACCATTGTTTACTCAAAAACTACTAGTTTGATTATAAATCAATCAATCAATCATTTATTTGTGAAACACAGGTAACATATTTATTTTATTATTTTAGTTTGATTATAAAACTTCTTTCACTGGTAGATAGATTACAGATTACACTGTTTACCAGTAAAGATATTTTATAGTCAAACTAGTAGTTTTTGAGTTAGGTAGTAGAGTAACAGACCATATGTTGCAGGTTATCATGTTTTTTCACTGACGTTTTAACTTCGTAACTAGCATGCACACAGTGTACACACAGCGTGCACACAGTGTTGGCTCTTAGCTTACAATACACTGGGATTGTTGAGTTAATTTTTAAAATATCTCCTATTCTAATGTCCATTTAATACTAATTTTATTCTTAGACCCTGATAACACTGCTTAACACCACTGATTGAATTATACTCGTGCATATGCACAAATTTAGATATTGCTCACAAATGATATGCATTGTAGTATGTAGTACTAATTGTTGCTAAATAAACTATATATAATAACAATAACAAATAACTATTTGTTGTAATATCGCTATGGGACTATTGGAATGTTGATTAAATTAATACTAATATAACTGAACTAATCACATTTTTAATTATCATAGTATCGTGCTTACATAAAGTCGGCGATTACAATATTTACAGCAATAATATCCCGTTTCAGGCACTTACGATGGTGGAGAACATACGCCGAAGCTTCTACCGTGTTCGCACACAGTCTGTCTGCACTGCCTCACACGAATAGCCGCATCACAGACCAGAGACGCCGGTTGTTTCCGCTGTCCGATATGCCGCGAGCTGATAACCATACCGCGAGGAGGTGTCCCTGCTTTACCACCCTCCTTCCTTGTCAACCAGCTTCTCGATCTGATGGCCAGACAGCGTAGAGAAGTCATACCACAGTGCAGCTCACATCCGGGAAGAGAGCTACTCTTCTGTGAGACTTGCGACTGCGTTTTTTGCCGGCACTGCGCCGACGGACCCCACAGCGACACACCTTGCGATCACACCGTAGTGCCGTTCTCCATAGCCTTGAAAAGAATGTCGGAAATACTATTGTATAGAGCGAACGAGTGCCTCAGTAAACTTGGTTCGGCGAGGGAAGCTGTGGCCAGCGAGTTGAGGAGATTAGAAGCGGCGGCGACGGCGGCAGACGAAGCTATTGATAGGCACTTTGCGGAGCTGAAAGCGGCGTTGGACCTGCGTCACAGCGAGCTGAAGTCTGCTGCTGCGGCAGCGGCCACGCACAAGAGAAAGCTGCTCGAGGAGCAATTGAAGTTGATTGATGCGGAAAAAAGTAAAGTGAGTATTGTACAGTGGACAACACATCTGGCCTTTGGCTATATACTTTTTTTTTAATGGTAATTGTGTTTCAGGCACAATAATTCCGTCAATGTCGCGAATTAGACAAAACACGAAAAGAGAATTGGCCGGTTATTTATTTGTTTAAATTTTGTGACTTCTTTATGCTGAGAATCTAAAGTTGACCGGCACCATCTAAAACAAAACAACACAAACATTTATGGGCTATATACTTTGTTGCTTTAACTTGTTTGACACGTTCATACGAATGTCACGACATGAATGACAGTTGGCTAGAAATCTAGCTAACCAACAAATCTGCACGCATAAAAGACCACTTACGCGACTAAATACGGAAACAGGAGCCCAACAACCTAACCTAACAGTGCGGTTTGTATTTCACTTTTAGGATATCATAGCAGATAGTAGTGGTATATTTATAAATAGTAAGTAATATTTAAATTCATTTAATGATATGCTAAATTTCGTCAATAAAAAAATAAAAAAGACATGAAAAGCCTTAGTCAAAAATTCCGCCCCGTGTCGACCCCGGCGCAAAGGTGACGCTCGCGGCATTGCCACGCTGAATCGCCACGGCCAACCTCTGCACCAAGAACGACCCGGAGCGGGGGTCACAGCCCCTCTCTCTCAGGCGACGGCCGACCTCCCTGACAAAATCCTTTGCCTCCGCCCCCCAACAACCAGTCGTTTCAACCGCAAATGGGACAAAAACGTAGTTTTGCTCCAGAGCGGCGTACTTCGCCCGTTTTCTTTGCGCCGCTGCTTCGGCTGCTGCCCCGGCTACCCGCGCAGTCCGTCTGAGGTGACTAGCGGCGAACGTACTGATAGCAGATTAATCAGTCATGTACCAGAGACGTGTATCCTGCCGTGAATATATGGTTCTATTAATAGATATTGCAAGCTTGTATAGTGGGGGAAGAAATAATGGGTACACTTTTTGGCTTTGTCAAATGAAACTCTTAACTTGTCATTTATTGCAAAGCTGTCAATTTTGTGCGTGCCGTGAATAACGTGAATATGACAAGGTTTTAAGTATGTATGTATACATTATTTATTCCACCATAAACAAACAGACTCATGCCCGGAACGAAAAGACTTATGTACTAAAACTATACTCTGTAATATGAGTATGTATCACGATTCTATGTAATTGTATTGTATGTATTCCGATTCTGTTTGAACCTGTGTTGTCATGACTACAGGTAGAAGCAGAATGCTCCGGACTCCAGCAACAGGTGGAAGTTCGCGAAGTAAGCAGTCGCGCGGCGGCTCTAGGCGCGAGGTTAGGCGACGCGGCGGCCCTGGCCGAGCCGAGAGAGAACGCCTTCCTAGCTGTCGACTTCGCGCACAACGACGCGCAGCAGAGATTTGTCGAGGCTCTGGTCGAGTTGGGCAGGGTACGGACCAGTACCACTTTCCCGGGACTGTGCACGCTGCAACTGGGTAAGTGACTAATAAGGCGGAAACAGATAGAAATGACATATCAAACTTCAAAGTGTCACTTGTCATCGAGCGAATGACGTTGGACGACTTCGGCCAACGACCAAGTTTATTCTCAATTCAACAAAATCTAAGGAACAAATGTGGCGCGGCGGGCGTCTTGCCGCATTAAGGCGCAGTTATATATAGTCGTAGACCGCTTCGGCGACCGATCTGCGGTGGATGACCTACGGTCATCGACCTCCGTTGTTTACACTTGGTCGTTGGCCGAAGTCGTCCAACGTCATTCGTCGATGACAACTTGTAATTTAAGAGGCGGTGGCCGCATGCTGTGACCGCCCAGCGGTCGGTCGACGACCAGGTGTAACCACACCTTTATTCTCATTTTAACAAAATGTATGGAAGCGACGCGATTTGATACACTAAAGTGACGAGGCGCTGGTGGGCTTTGCGTCTCAGTTAGTGGCGCAGATGTCTGACGAAACCGGAACATCGGTAACCGAGGAAGGGACCGAGGAAACTGGGTGAAATGGCTCTGAACAGAACTGATCACCCGCATGAACCCGGGTCCCTCTAAAATATCATAGTCCTAGTCTGAGACAAACACACATATGACTACTTTGTAAAAGCGATTGGTCTCTTACCGCTTTGACTATTGGGATGAGTATTGAACCTTGATCGTAATAAAATTACATTTAAAAGAAATGGTACCACAAGAAGAAGAAAAACACTTTACTGCCACAAAATAATACATATTTAGATCACTCGATAATGCTCTAATTACCCGTGAGTTTATCTACAGGAGAGTCGTGCTCGGCCTGTGGCACCTTCAATTTTAGTCAGATGTGTGCTATGTAGTGGCTGGGAAATAGTGGACTAGTGTTCCTCAGATGGGAACAAAAAATCCGAAAACTAATTGGTTCGTTTCGGTTGGAGGTCCGGGTTCGAAACCATGCAATACCAGGGCATTGGTTTCGAACCCGGACCTCCTGCATGCGAGTCTGGCGTCCTATCCACTACGCCACCGACGCTATTGATATATTACACGTAGTTATTCGCATGGTATTGACATATTAGACGAAAATTATCATTACAAAAGATATCATTGGATGGTGTATGCTAGGTCTCACAGCCTCCACATAATATATGTTGGAGGCAATAGTGTCAACACGCTCAGTACGAAAAATAAAATCTAATAATGCGATTAACTGCAACTTTTACAGAATCAGGGTGTGTCTCTGGACTAGAAGTGGTGGTGACACTCCGTACGGTAGATTACCATGGCGAAGCGCGCAGTACGGGCGGCGACCCGGTGAGCGCGGCCGCTACGCTCGACGACGCGCCTCTGCCCTGCACCGTCGCCGACCTGGACTCAGGTCTTTACAGGTACAATACAGGGTGGTCACTTTGCATACAGACTGCTATAGTGAAATGGGCAGCGGGGCGTCGACCGGTGTTCAATGACGTGCCGCTGCGATGGTCGTACAAGTAAAATATATTTTCAAGGTCACATGAAGTATGAACGCTACGGTAACTGCTTGACCAAACAAGTTTGTAGCTTGTAATTTGTTTTATTATTATCCTGCATGTAAGGCCCGTTCTGACAGTGTTAGCAGTCTGATTGACGCAGAGTCCTGCGGTTGAGCATATGCGCCATTCGGATGTGGAATGCTTAGACCGCCTCCTGCCGGAACGAGTCCTTAACTTCGTTGGCTCAGCGAGCGAAAATGAATCTTAGGGTCCATCACCTAGTGCTACATTACAACTGCTTCGTCTTGCACCATTATGTATAATTCCGACAGTTCTTTACAACATCTTTGCCTATGAAGATTATGAAAGCTGTTTATAACTTTTTAAGCTATAAACATAAAGTAAAACGAAAGAAACGAATAAGTGAAACTTATCCCTCGTGTTATATAGTGGTGCATACAACTGTGTCAAATTATCGGGAGCTCAAAATGATCTCAAACCGTGGTAAGAATCGCGTGTCCTATAGTATGTTGTGTATTATAGGATCACGATGCGGCCTTGGGGTGCGGGTTCAGTATGCGTTCGCGTTTGCGTGTTTTCGCGCGCCGTGAGAGACTCGCCGCTACGAACCGCGATCGCGGCCACCGCTGCACCTTTACTGGTGTGGGGCTCGCGCGGCACCGGCAAGGAGCAGCTCAGCCAGCCCGTAGCCGTGGCCAGGTAACACATTTTATATTATTTTATTCTTTTACTAGCTGTTGCCCGCATCTTCGTTCGCGTTCCATACTAACTTTATACCCCCACATTTGACTCATTTTAAGTGGAATTTTAGACGTCAATCTGGACTTATTACTATAAAATTCAGTAGTTTTTACGTGATGTGCGTTCAAACAGTCTGACTAACAGAAATTTACCTTTTTACGATTTTATTATATGTATAGATTTACGACTAAACCCGCGTTTGACCTCAATCTCATCTGATGGTAAGTGACTATGAGACCGAAGATGGAGGACACAGGCTTCGTAAGTACTGGCTCCCTATAAACACTGCCAAAACGCCAAAACGAAGATATTTTGTGACAGACTTTACATAGAAGGGTCGCAAACCAGGTGGATCAGATCAGGGTACTAATCTATCCGCCTTCCTGGTCAGGTAAAACAGCCAGCGCGTGGCCGAGGCTGGGTAGTGTAGGCCAGGGAACACATATTTACCAGGTTGCGGCCAAGTAACAAAACTGATTCTACGTTTACCTAATCGCGATCTTCTAGATCTTGTTAATCCTATGATCAATGTTAACTTTTTATTTCATATTTTTCAGGTGTCCGAAACGACGAGAAATATACGTGCTCGATGCTGGTAATTCGAGAGTCAAAGTGCTGGATGACGAAACATTTGCGTTCAAAACGCATATTGTGAATGAAGGTAAATTTTTAAAAATACCAATTGTTATTTATGATCCTGTAACTCATCCTATTATACATATTTTTATCGCTTCATTATACCTTAACTAGCGCGTATATCTAAAACTAAAAATAAAATAAACTTTATTGAACTAACACTGAAAAAAAAAACAATATAATACCAAGTAATAGCAAAAAAATATATGCAATACCTACTCTTTTTTCTGTTCCTGTTAATTTTCGTACGCAACCTTAATAGGCTGATGCTGGTTTGCGTACTAAAGTAGTATTTTTTATTAGACGGACTAAACTGACGTTTCCTGTGTTGCCAGTTTTTGATGAAATAAAAATAGTGTTGTGACCAAAGATCGAGTTCAATCACTGACCAATAGTTCACCAATCAAAGTATATTTTATTTTCTTCTGTAATATCGTGATTTTTTTGTTGTAAATTAGAATGTTAAATCGCTGAGCCTCACTTTGTATAGGAGCGAAATCCATCTTCTTTCAATATATAATTTAACGTTATCTTTTTGGCTCACTGTTTGGGTGAACTAAGGGACTGATTCACAAGTGAACTGAACTCATCACTATTACATTAAACATGGCAACATAATTTTACAAAGTGACATTAGCACCTGTCAGTTTAGTCTGTCTAATAAAAAAATCTACTTTATGTGACTAAGGCCTTACACGAAGTTATTTATTGACGAAATTTTGTTATAGGTAATTGAATTGTGAGTCCAAATAAAAAATATATAATAATATTTCTGAGAAATTAAATTAAATTAATCCCTTGTTTTTGGTAGTGGTAGATCCTAAAGTGAAGGATCGCCTGGGGTGGTACCACCCTCTTATCTATTTCTGCCGTGAAGCAGAAATGCTTGCATCTCTGTGTTTCGGTTTGAAGGGTAAGAGAGTCAGCGTAATTTCCGGCACATGAGGCAATCCATCTTAGTCCTCAAGGTTAGCAGCGCATCAAAAACCCTCTAATATTAATAAAGTGAGGTGAGGTGTCTATGGGCGATGGTGAACACTTACCATCAGGTGGCCCGTTTGCTCGTATGCTCTCCTTATTTAATAAAATAAATAAATTATATTTAATGTATTGCAGGGCTAGCTGGCCGGAGTTGTACAGGGATTGCCGTGACAGCGGAAGGCGTAGTCGCGGTCAACTGGCGAACGCGTACTGTCACTGAGGTTTGTCAAAAGGGCTGTTTTAATGCCGTATAAAGGTTGCTTGACGTCGTTACAGAGATGTACCCGCACCTTTATATGTTTTTTTTTCTATTTTGTTGTAATGCAAGTCGGTTATGTTGTACAAAATATTTCTGGAGACATACTTTTGCATGACGCCAGCTAGTTGACACTTAGCGTATGTACCTACTACTCACGCATGAATATAAAAGAGGGCGCAAGTCACCTTCAGCGAAATATTACGCCCTAGAAATGTAATAGACGCACGCGAGTGGCGCCACAAAATGTGTACTCAGGTGGGCGGGGCTTAAAGCGGAGTGCGAGCGGCGAGTTAACCGCGCCTTGAAAATTTTTGAAATCGATCTGTGCATTATACGATCATATGTAAGAGTTACGTAGACGGATATTCGCCTTTGTGACATCGCCGTAAGATCTATTTTTGTTCAAATATTAATTTGAGTAGCATTCTGTGAGAAATGTGTTGCATTATTTTCAATTCGCACAGTGGCGGTTATGTTTGGTACCGTCTTTTACGGGAATTTTGTTGGAAGTTACTCGTCCATAATATGTCGCTGGTTATAGGTGAATGCAGACGGCAACACAGTCCGTACGATACAATCGGAGCGGCTGGTAGAGCCAGTGTGCGTGGCGGCTGACGTGGCGACCCGACGGCTGGCTGTCGCCGACAACGGTGCCCGCACTGTGTTCGTGTTTGATAGGAGCGGGAACATCGAGCTGGAGGTGAGGACACGGGACTAATATGTCAGTTATTATGACACGTAAAGTGATGGAAATTCAGAAATTATTTATCATAGAGTTAATACCACCACACTGTCTTTAAAATGGGAGTTTGCCGTTCACAGATTTTACATTCTTTTTCACATAGGATGGCACGCCTGTTTCTATATGAAAAAGATTATTTTTTAAAATCTCTTATATAACGTTTTCCATAAACCTTGCACACCTACTACCTCTTTCTCGATATCATTTCATCTGCCCGAAGGTTGCCTGGAAGAGATCGCTCTTGGCGATAAGGCCGCCTAAATTGTATTTCACTATTTCCTTTTCTATCTCATGTTTGTTATTTTATATTTGTTTACTTTACTTTTTGCCACTTTTTTTTTTTTTTTTTTTTTTTTCACGTTTTGGCACGTCCATTATTTTTTAGATTTAAAATCGGTAGTACAGAAGTTATATATGGAAACCGCGTGTGCCAGTTGTCGCACGCGATGTGAGTTTCTTTCCATATATTAGTAGGGCATTGAGATGTCAAATATGTGGAACTGTACTTGCACCTCCCTATTTTTTTCTGATTATGAACACAGCATAGCACACAGCTCAGTTTGGCATTAATGTTTTTTTTTTTTCGAAATTTTGATATAACCAGTTTTGACGAACCTGAGGGAGTATTTATCTCTGTAATACGTCCCTTTGTCAACAAAGTAAATTAGCTCTGCTTATTCCAATCATCGGTTATAATGTACCCCAACATTCCGAAGCTAGTTTCTAGTCGTTTCACAGTTTACGTTTCAGAAGTATACCTATTGTATATTTCACACCTTTATGAATGTAATAGACGTTAAACTGTCTCTTTTAAATTGCAGATAGGCAATGGCGACCTCGGTTTAGTGGGCGGCTTAGCGCTATCAGAGGACCTGATCGTAGTCGCCGATGTGGCAGTGCGGGTGTACGACTCCGAAGGAAATCTCAAGAATACTCTTGCTCCTGTGCCCAAAGGTATCTTATCTTATGATAGGAATAACCCCAGCGGCACTTTGAACCTTGAGGATCTTTTGTGCCTACCCTATTTTACACACTGGTCATCTCAGTGTGCAGGTTTTCTCGTGATGTTTTCCTTCACCGTTAAATGTACGTAAGTCTTCGAAAAATACGAAAAACTCCTTGATACATGGCACTGCACGGTTTCGACAGGTTCGAAACCGTGCAGTGCCATCCATTATTTTTTTAGAATTAAAGTAGGGAGTTTTATATGGAAACCGCGTGTGCCAGTTGGCACATGCGATGTGAACTTCTTTCCATACATTAGTCGGACATTGAGATGTCAAATATGTGGAACTATTCGTGAATTTTTCTAAACCTTTTAGCTCGCTGTCAGTGCTCACATAATCATTCTAAAGGAGAGGGTGCTACTAGTCCCAATTCTGTGCTTTGACACTTGTTTCAAATCTGACTGTTTAAACTACAACCAGTCAAACAATATTTTGATCTACTGGCAAGGTAGCTTGCAAGCCAACTTGACTCGCTACTGTCCTTACTCACTTAACTAAACACTTGACCAATGTAAATCGGTTATAAGGTACTTTACTTACAATAAAAAAAAATACTTTTGACATTCGCAGGTCGAGGCGGCTACGGCGGCATTGCACTCGAGAATACAGAAAGCGGTTGGCGGATAGTGTGCGCTAGGTCGGTCCGCGGCCGTCCCGCCTTACTAGTGCTAGAAGCAAGTACTGGCAAGATACTTGCCGCGTGCGAGCTGGCAGAGAAGAAGCCGAGGCGAGTGGCTGGCATCACGCTGCTGCCGAACAAACGGGTGTTGCTCGCAGACTTGGCCGGAGACTGTCTGAGGCTGCATACTTATTGGTGAACGGTGAGTTTGTTTCTAAATTACTATAGCTTTTGGTATGGCATAAGAAGAAAGGCATATGCAAGGCAAATGGTACGTGGCCAATCAACATCTAGATACGTTCCTTTCCACCAAACCTTTTTTTTACCCTTCAGACTAGCGCCACGCTGTCTTAACATTTTTTAGGTCTGCTATTTTGAAATGGCCATATGATGCCATGATATCATTACAATTTTAATGTAGCATTGAGAAATTAAAATAAATGTTATTTGGGTTACCAAATGACGAGAAAATTGTGATATCTTCAAAAATGACGTTTCGTTTTGCTTTTCTGTTTACGGAGTGTGCTAGTGGCTCCATCTACGCAACGCTTTGCGTTTTATGTCCTATTGCCATCAGGTGAACTGTCCTGTTGTCTAGAAGTCTAAACCCATTTAAATTTTAAAACAAAACATAATTATATTTTGTTTTGTTTCAGTTGAAGAAGGAAGACGAAGGAAGAATGAATCATGATGCCAATAGGCAAACTGTAAATCGAATTTCATGCTAGTCCAGTATTGTAACGGAGAACGAACTATCGGCCATAACCCCGGACTGCGAGTGGGAGGTACTGGTACCAAAGTCAGTCGGCGGCGTGCGCTAGAGTCGGTCTAATAAGTTACTGGTCTTGGGTAATATTTGAGATAGATGCTGGCAACAAAATTTCATACAAAAAATTCCGAACTACCAACATAACAATACGCAAACGAAGAGTTGCCAGTATGTGTCTTTTAAAGTTTCTAAAAATCTAACATGTCCAATAACTTATTAGACATACTCTGACCATGTGTCAAAATTGTACAGCGGAAGACACATCATTCTACATTCTATGGAACTCTGACGCAATAAGTTTTTGTTATGTTTTCTTGACATTCGTATGAATGTGTTAAGCGACAAAGTTCCAAAGGGTATACTATGATTTGGCTGTTCTATGACCTGCTGTTCTAGTCATCCATAACGGCAGTTTTATACGTAGTCAGTTACCGAAGTCACTTTTGGCGATTAGTATAGCTATACCAGATAACGGGGTCGTCGGTGAATGTGTGTGACTTCGAGCTATACTCGGTGGAACCCTGTCGCAATAAGTTTTTGTAACTATTCCTTGATATATTCGCATGAATGTGTCATTTAATTAAAAGCGACAAAGTACTAAAGGGTATAAGCTTGATGTGTTGTCCACTGTACAGTCCGTGAGCTCTTAGAAAGGTATTCGGGTATCGGTTAAAAAATCTGTCTGCTTTTTACAATCTTATATTTGCGTATCAGAAAAAAATATTATATAAACACTTTCTGTAAACGAAGTCTCAAGACTCCGAAGTCCTGTCTAACGACTCACGCACTGCACAAAAAGATGATACAAATAGATATGTCTGAGGTTGAATGTCAGTTGCAGTCTAATTGTATATGCTTACCTACACATATACCGATGACTCTCATATCTAGAGAAAGTTCCAAAACCAATTGAAATTATTCACGTTGACAAAAGTACACGTTCCGTTGCTTCTTCTGAATACAAGTTCAAGTGTCAACGTGAATTATTTCCACTAGTTATGGAACGCTCTCCTAATACACCTATACCGCTTTATTTCGGTTCATCGTTGACTTGTCAGCGTTTGCCAAAGTGTTATTATTGAAGTCATTAATATCGATTCCAGTGTTACTCGCGAAATATCATCGCTATACGAAACCTCACTCTCTTATACATTCGTATACAAGAGTGACAGTTTCATATACTAGATTTAGCTACCAGAATCGGTACCCGTAACTGAATCCGTATAAACTTGCTATAACGCAATACAGTCTGTAGGTGTGTTTCTAAACACTTAAAATAACTAGTATGAAGGAAGATTTTTTCAATCCGTCAGGAAAAAAATTATTACTTCATTAGATTCCACTATCACATCTCTCTCTCTAAATACAACATAGAAAGAGACAGCGTGTGTTTGAATCGTGGATTAATTTTGAGGACGTTTATTATTTTTTACTGGCATTATTGAATATTGGCAACCGACATATCGGTACAAAATCACTGTTCAAGCACAATTTTTCTTAACCATCCTTACTGACAAAGGTGTTTTGAAATACAACCTATAATGGCATACATAAGTTTGACATGATATGGTATAAATTTTATTGCATAGCGTACGCCGCCGCTATGTTATTTACCTTATTTTTAGTACTTACAGTATTTATTTCGCATTAAATTGGTTAAGCTATGTTATTTTTATGATACCAATGTCGAGATTATTTCGACGTTGTTCATACTTTTTCGCGACTGATTTTTGTGGTATTTTTTCTGGTATTTGTTTTTTTTATAGGTCACGAATTTTGAATTGTTCTTCAAGTTGAAGATGACGAATAAATTAAATCGCTTTTTTATGATAAGCCATTTCAAGCTTAAATAATAAAACGTTGGCGTTCTAAATTATCTCATTTAACTAGTCTTATAACGGTGGCATTTATATTATTGTCAAAATAATTATATTATTCGCCATTTCCCGTATATGTTTAAAAATATGGGTATTTCTCAAAAATTCTATCTACTTAAGATATTTGACAATCATCTCGTTTTTTTCTTGTATGCAATAAGTAACAAACTTAAAAAATATTTTGTGAAACAATTAGGTACAGGGGAAGACACATTAAGCTGTCTGAAACCCTGTTACATTAAGTTTATGTTAAGTTTTCTTGACATTCGTATTCGATGTGTGAAAGCGACAAAGTACCAAAGGGTATTGATGTGTTTGGCCACAATACATTGTAGATGTATGCCCTATGTTCAGTTTTATACATAGTGTGTGAATGTTTCTTGTGACAATATTTATAAGTACTTATCCATCTGTTTTATTCAACTATGCCTCGCATCATCCATCCATATTTTTTATTATTAGTCATCTTTGTATCCTGCTTACTAGATTAAAGAGTACAAGTGGCTAGTAAGTTGTATCAGAAAATACGGTTAAAGTGTCTGAACAATGGGTACTGCTTTGCAGGTACCAAATATCAGTAATGGTGGCGGTAAGCACATACAATCGAGTATACAAGGAGATAATACCACGTTTTCTATAAAAATACCACTTAGTTCATAATCTAGTAATCAGGCTGTACAAGTAATTTGCTAAATGAATGCTTTATCATTTTAAAAACAATTCCCGAACACATTAAATCATAATAATGATTGTTTAACTACACAATTAGTATATTTTGCTCTTTCAGAAAATATAATTACACTTGTAACGACGTATTTGCTCAATGAGAACGATAACACCATATCACGTAGAGAAAGCTTCCATTTTGCTAGAGATTAGGCGTAGGATAAGGCTTTCCTTACACAGGTTCGAGCCAGTACTTATAACGAACACTACATTATACCGTATAGTGAAAAGCGTAGGGAGCCTAAGCATTTATTATCATTACCTACTTATATAATACTTACTCACTAGGGATGTTACGGAGGTGATTTTACCGGAACCGGAGTCGAAACCGAAGGTTTTAAATTTGATTTATCGGAGTCGGAACCGAAGTCGGATGCGGAGGTAGAAGATTCAGAAGAAGTTCAAATTTTAAACCGTTTTTTAATTTTTATAGTAGAACTGACCAATATTTTTTATGATGACGTTTGCGGAAATAAAACATTCCTTTATGTGACCCTACACTATTTAATAAAATATTGATATTTGAATATGTTTGCTCACAAATCTTCGGTATAACCTCCGATTCAAAATTATCGAAACCGAAGTCGGAATCGAAGCTCCGTGACATCCCTATTACTCACGTTATGTGGATACATTAACATTGACTACCACGGAATCTCGAAGCTAAAATTGTTATTAATTTTATTGTTGATCTTAGGTACTTTCGGTAAAAGAGTTGTCTAGCGAATACAGGGTCATGGGTACTTATACTTATCCTATCCAGTAACATTATAAAAATTACATTTCTTAGTTAGTTATAAAGTTTAATTATATTCGGCATTAAAAAAACTAAGTTTGAATCGAGAAAATTTAAAAAAGTTAATAAATGCCGGTCCATTTTGTCTTTCTAGAAAAACTAATTATACCTTGATTGCTGACGGCCTCATCTAACTCAAATGTCGTAAACACCATTGTTTTGTATAACCGACTTGTATAAAAAGCTGGCAAACTGGCAAAAAAACATAATCAAGATTTTCTGATGCCAATGAAATGAAAAGGTCGACGTTCGACCATCAACAGACAGTTTATAAATAACATGGTCATACGTTAAATGTTATGTATCCGAATTATTTTCATTAAAGTTGTAGATATAGGTGTAACAGTGAATGTAGAAAAATGCCTTATAATAAATAGAAATTACGCGTCAAGAACAAAATGTTATAAAGATTAAGAGTTAGAATCATGTGGTCTTTATTTGTGGTATTTATTTTGTAATTGGCTTCACGCGACTCCTCTACTTTCCTAGAATATTTATAATCTTCTGTTACCCTTTTTCTTTGTCAATTTTAAAAAGGCCAAACAACAGAAATACCAACAAAGGACGTGCATACAGTGTGCATTCAAAATGGAAAAGATTAGATTGTTGTCCGACATAAAATAATTTTTTAGCAGTTCACTGACAAAACGTAGAAATATGTAGTCGATTATAAAACGCTGTTTAAAATAGAACAATTTTGTAAGGATTAAAACCATTGTCTCAGTGCCAGGAAAGACTGTAAATTACCTTGTATAAAAATGAGGCTTTAGCTGTTATTCTGTCTGTAGTTTTAAGCTTTAATTTATAATAAAACGTTTCATAATAGATGTAAAGTGACGACGTAAAGTAGGCTTAGATCTAGTCGGATGATGTCGTAGGTAATCGACAGTCTAGACTAGAATGATTGAAAACGTGGAAGGAATTGTTAAATTGAGACCACTGCTACAATAAATTGGCTTTAAAATAGCTCACTCTTTCTTATCCTAAAAACATAATAGAACTCAAAACTAAGCTAAATGTACGCTAGTTCAAATTTATTATTTCCCATAAAAGAAACAAAATGTAATAACGTGTTTTAAAACATTGGTTTATGATTAGTAAATAATTTGTTAACGGAACAGATCTTTATGGCCCGAATGTCAATAATAGTAGTTAATAACATTGTCATGTTATCCATCCAAAGTATAAGTCAACACAAGTTCGTAAAGTTCCTGTTTTCATTTCTTCATTGTTAGTTGTATACGTTCTTTATGGCCCATGAATGTTTGTTCAGTATGTAAAAGTTGTTATTGTCAGCCTTAGATAACCTTAAGTCAAATTTTATTGAAAGTCCGCTTTTTGTAATAAGGTCAAAAGTTGCGACTCGGTTTCCTTACAAATAATTTTACACATTCATTTCTTATACCCTGACCAGGAAAATAAAAACCCTGTCAAGAGGGTGCCATTGGTACTTTTATAGTCTGTGGTATGGAGTTCTCTATGTATAAAATGTAAAATGTACGAGCAGTGTCTCCTCCCAGTTATGGCATACGGAGCGGAAACCTGGACACTAACTAAAAAGGCGATTGAAAGGCTCCAAGTGACACAAAGAGCGATGGAGGGTGCCATGATAGGCAGATAGGGAGATCCCTCGTGGACAGAGTGCCGAATATCGAGATCCGGAAAAAGACGAGAGTGCCGGATATAGCCGGTATAGTGTCCAGGTCTAAGTAGAGATGGGCAGGGCACGTGTGTAGAATGCAGGACGATAGGTGGCCTCGAAGACTGCTCGAGTGGCGACCCCGAGTAGGACGCAGAAGTCGGTAGGCAGCCCGCGAGGTGGACCGACGATATTGTGAAGACGGCGGGGAGGATGTGGATGCGAACGGCTAGAGACCGAGGAGAATGGCGTGCACATGAAGAGGCCTATACTCAACGATGGGTTAATTTAGGCTGAAAAGAAAAGATGTATAAAATAGTTCCATTTATAATTCCGCAATATAGCGAGGGTTTTTATTATTCTAGTATCTTGTGGAATATTGTTACTATTAGATCAATAATCTTATTTCATTTATTGAAAATATAGCACGAATACGACATGAATGTGTAAAATCACTTGTATAGAAACCGAGTCATAACCGTTGCATTTTAAGTTTGTTTGATGTACCTTTGACATTAAATAGATCCGTGAATCATCACGCTAGCACCGATTATAAGCGCTTTCGAATCTTACGTCTTATTTTTAATTGAATCACATCTTTGACCTACTTACACTTTACCTATACACATTATTATTATACCTTGTTATCGTCACAAATTAGGTACCATTTACCACTGCCTATATGTATGTGCATTTATAGAATCACACAAGTTTGTCGACTTAATATTTTAACCCAAACAAGAACAAAATTAAATGGAGATTGGTTAATACTTGCGGTTGTTGGTACTTGGTGAAACTTGTAGTACAAGACTGAAATAATATACTGTTTCACAGGTTTTTACCGTATTTTATTAATTACGAGCGGTTTCGTTTACACATCTTCAGGTAAAAAAAACCAAATACCTGAAGATGTGTAAACGAAACCGGTCGTAATTAATAAAATACAGTAAAAACCTGTGAAACAGTATATTATTTAAGTCTAAATGGAGATTCATAGTTTATTCCTTAGGACAGTTACAACAGCAGGTCGGTACAAGATACTTAGTGACTTATAAGTCTACATAATAAGATGAAGAAATAATTTATTTTCCCATAAGGTTACTTTAGATTTAAATCTAAACAAATAACAAAAAATGTCTCATAATTTTTAAAAGAGTGAAACACTATTTTGGCATCAAAACAAATATTTTTGCATTGATAAAATTCACGGAATTGACTCTCGTAATGACTCATTGTTTTATGTGTAATCAATCAATCATAATAAAGCTAAATTGTAATCAAAAGCTGTGAAATTGTACTTAAATTGTAATCACGGAGTATCTCAGTGTATTGTCGATAATGTCACTTTTGTGCAAAACACAATAAAGGTAAAGAGTTTAAAAATGTTACGTTGTTTTATTGTTTACATTGTACACACCTCTATTTTAGATTTCAGTGTGGCCGCTTTAAACCTAAACTGTCACGCTCACTGACATTATACAGGTGTAACCCTTCTGGATCTTCAAAATCAGAATGTAGAAGAACATTACATCAAAATTCGTCGACAAAACTTGACGCTGCACAACACTAGTGCCAACAGTTTGCAGGGTGTTTATTACGGTTCTTTCATGGCGTGGTATGGCGTGTGCAAAATAGAGGCAACGCTATACCAACGCGATAGCGCTGTCCCTGTTTTATTAATCCATTCGGCGTCGGTGGCCTAGTGGCTAGGACGCCGGACTCCCATGCGTGAGGTCCGGGTTCGAAACCATGCCATGTACCAATGAGTTTGTCGGATTTTTTCGAAGACTTATGTACATTTATCTTATCTTTGGATGGGGGCCGGGGATCCCAGCGACACTTCGACCCATTGGGATCTTTTGTGTTCAATCCCTTGTACCTACCTATCCCTTGACCACATCACCGAATATGTCATGCATTAGCAAGACTATGCGTCTCAGTGGGAGGGATTTGAATTCCCTTGGGTCCGGATAGGCAGAGCCTAGCAGACCTGTCTTTTTTGCCGCGAAAGCGTCACATTCACATAGGAGATGTGAAACGGTCTCCAGTTGTTCACCACAGGCTCTGCGAGATGTGCTGTCAGTCAGTTTCATCTTGAGGTGGGCATTGGTGCCAAAGTGACTGGTGAAGGCACCGACCAGTAAACGCACTTGACGTCTATTCAGCCCCCAGATCTTGTTGTTCCAGCCTGTGACATTATCCCCAATTAATTTCTTAGAAAAATGTACATTTACCGACTGCTCTAACGGTGAATGAAAACATCGTGAGGAAACCTGCATGTCTGAGGAAATAAAAAAAATCCAAAGGCGTGTGTAGTCCACCAATCAGCACTGGGCCCGCTCGGTGGATGATGGCCCATAACCCCCTTGTGCAAGGGGAGGCCTGTGCCCCAATAGTAATAGAGGACATTAATAGACTGATGATGATGATGAATAGTCCTGCAGGTAACTTCCTGAAAAGGGTTTATAATTATGATTGGACACTCCATCAAACAAACAACGTTGTTGCTAAAAATCCTTTATTGAAAAAAATATAATTGGAATTACATTTTTGAGACCAAAAGACAGTCTTTTATGAAGTACTTAAATATGTTTACATGCAATTTTTAATGGCTTCATAAAATAATTAAACAGTTAATTTAGAAGTAAAATAAGTTAATAGTAACTAATCGAAATATTGAAACTTTTAGTAAGGGTAGCATGCAAATAGGAACCATTTTATCCATAGTATAAGTTCAAAGAATCACTGGTTCAATAACTATTTACTTACAATCAGTATCACAACAATATTTTGACAACATCTACGCTAAAGATAAATTCGTTTCATTAATATACTAATTTATCGTATCAGTCATTACAATACTACATTAGTTACTCTACAATTGAACCTTTCAGCCCAGAATAAAAATGCAGTTGTCCGGCTGACCGCCGGAATACTATGAAATGAAAGAAGTAGCTAACAAAGATGAATTGTCCCATAATAAATTTTAGATGAATATATTTTTGTAAGCACAGTTAGTGCTTCTCAAGATGTAGCAGAGTGCTCGTTCAGGATTCTAGTCGATCAATAATACATACATACATTTGTAACATTGGTAAATTATTACGTAACATGAAATTGAATCAGAAAGTTGGGACCTAAAGAGATATGTTTCTCCAACAATTTATCCTGGCTTCGATTCCGGGATGCCGTCAAATCTAAATGAAAGTCACGCTCACTGACATACGAGATTGTGTACGAGAGCGGGACTTTTCGTTTATATATAGCGCTAAATTTGTCGCCCACCCCGGAATCGATGCGAATGTATGTAACTATTTTACCTACATTTTTACCTACACGTCGATGTTTATCTTAAAATATAGTACATGAAGACTGATTTTTAATTATAGGTGTTGATTGACCTAAAAATAAATCTCGTTGTAAATTCTCATACATAAATATTGAAGTATAAAGAATATTAACTACGCATTGGCCAGTTTTAATACGCGTGTGGCGACGCACGACACGCGCCACTACGTAGAACGCGCTATAGAAATTTTCCGGGGTTTCGTATATATACGATGTCCTCTCATTGTGCGTTCCTACATGCGCATAATTTTAGTTTTGCGCGTTTTGGTACGACGTACAGATTTTCAAAGTTCGTAAATTAATAATCTAGTATTATAATTATAAATGCTTTTAAAGTCCTTACAAAATATACTTACAGGTGATTAAATAAATCTCCACTTGTACAGATTATGAAATAAATGCAACTGACAAGTTAGTTTCTTAGAAATTAAGTTTCATATATCAATTGTGCAACCAGTGTGATGTCACTATTAAATATAGAGGTACATATTTATCCCATGGTTACTCTTCAAATAATAATTACTCTCTTATGACTGGTCATCACTTCGCAAGAAACTTCATAAGAATTAAATTCAACATACTATCCCTTTCTTCGTCATTGCTCAAGAAAGAGAAGTTACTATACTTAAGGTACAGTTTTAAGGAAGCTTCTTGCAATTGGCCGTAAATTGGATACCCTACTTCCCGTACTTCGCAAGGGTATCTTTGCATTCCTGTATAGTTTTCTTTAGTCGTTCTACAGTAGCCGAAGTTTGTTTGGAACCTAGGAGCCTGGTGCAGCTTTGTATCGTGGTGTGGTATCCGCAGACATTGTGGAGGATCCTGACGGCTCGGTCGCCGCACACGAACACGTACTTCCCGCTCGCGTCAAACTTAATGTAGTTTACCAATCCTGTAAAGAAGAAAAAGATTGTAGGATAATTATTTACTTCACTCATAAACATATTTTAACCAAAGGTTTCGAAATACCCGGGATGATATTACTAGTCAGATTTCTGTGCCTATTAACCCAAGTGGGTGCAAGTGCACTTAGTGAAAGAAAGAACGAAAAGAAACGATACCAGAGTCAGGCGCGGTCATAATTCGGAGCCTCGAAATAATGCTAGGACCGCGCCTGATGCTGAGTCTATGATGTCAAAATCGCAGGTAAGACAGGTAGCAATTACCGTTCTAACGATGAAGTTATTGAAGGTTATGAAGGGGTGGTTTTTCATCGGTATAGGGTAACGACGTCGAAATAACCTTATAGTCTAGTCTAGTTATAGTACAGTCATCTCATGCCGCACCAAAATAAATTGTTTATATATTTATTTACAAGTTATTTATGTTAGTCTGTAAGGTATATATCTATGGGCCTTTTGTATAGTTAGCTATATGATTTGTTGCCTGAAAATAAAGAATTTATTATTATTATTATATCATATGATGGCGAGCTGAACAGACACGGCTTATACCAATGCGATAATGTTGTCTCTGTTTAGCACACCATCCCATGATATAATGCCTATTACGAAACCGCGGTCCTTGGTTAAGGAAATTAATGAAGAGTTGCGTAACGGAAGAATTTCAAGGAAACTTGCGCAAATGTCACCGTCTGGGAATAATATTTCTTATGTACTTTTTGACTAATAAGGAATTTCTTGGCGGAACCATGGCAGTAGTAATAACTCTAAATTTAAAAAAATTAAAACCCCCGGCTTGCTATTGTGGAGATGCGCTTACATTTTCCTGGTCATCATCAGGTCCTTAAGGTTCCAGACGTGGGAAGGACTCTATGGTCCTAAACATTTGAGCTCATACTCGAAACATCTAGCTATCATCTAACATCAAAGATACTTCAAGATCTTAGAAACCACTGATCCAATTTTTATCAGACATGGTTAAGAAGACTCTGGACAAAATCCTCTATTGAATAGAAAAACCGGGTCCAAATCTGATCATCCGTTGTCAAGTTATGGTGCCACAGATACACGTGTCAAACTTATAACACGCCCTCCCTCGATCGGTCGGGGGTTAAAAAACTGCTAGCTAGTAGGTAGCGAAACTGATTATATAAGAAGTCGATCGATAAAGATGTCTTGGGCGCCTGCGTTCAATAATTCAAAGATCTGATAGTCTCGGATCTAAAAATACACACACAAGAGTGGTTTGATGAACTAATCTTGTGAGAACTTTCTGAATAATGGAATATTTCTTCATTGCGAATTTGTTGTAACAACCTAACGTTATTTTGAAGGTCTCTCTTATGAATTCGTCATAAAAACATAGCTTATTAAATAATTTATCGCTGTATTATCTAAACTTCGTTCCCAAGAATATTTTGTAAATATGATATAACAATATTTTATAATACTATTAAGTTTAAAGAGTTGTTTTGTTTTGTTACTACTTCATAAACAAATATAAACAATGACGACCTTCCTCAGGAGAGAAATAAAAGAACTGATAAATCTTAATTATGTGCCTCCTGTGAAAACGGGTTCAATTCGAGCTGACCCCTATTTGAATTGAATCCTTTTTACAGGCACATAATTATAAGAACTAATAAATCTTATAACAGCGTTGTAGTGTTAACGTCCCTTCTTTCCCTTGATATTATTACCAGCTTTTTTATAATTTACGACTAAAAGCTGTCGCACAGATATCAACCCTGCACCGGATCACCTCCGTATCGCCTCGCGGTCAACCGTGCGTCAACCCGGCGCAAGTACGTAACCGGTGCTCAGCCCGAGGTGTCGGCGCGGCTACGGTTGGGCGACGGCTAGCCGTCACCTATAAACCCGATAAATCAACAGGCGATCTGCGCGCCATCCCCGCGCCGGCGGCGAGACGTCAGCGCGGCGACGCTCCTACGTAAGCGCGGTGACTGCGAGTTGACCACGAACCGCGAGGCGAGGTTCGTGGTCAACTAGCAGTCCCGTTGTCCCGAGGCGAGGCGATGCCGTTACGAAGTTGATTAGTGTGCGTTGCAGTATGGAGTTTCATACCAAGAAAACTGAACGGTTCGAGTTGAGGCGAAGCTGATTAGGTGCCGGGGTGATATGTGTGCGATAACCTTAAACCGCGTTTGACCTCAATGTGGTGGTAAATGACGATGTGGCTGAAGATGGAGCACACGGGCTTAGAAATTTTTTTAGGGCAAATTCTCAAATGCTAACCCAAACTAATTTTTTTAGAGGTTTAAAGATAACACAATTGTCGGCCTTGTCTAGAGTGTTAACGCCCGCTATGTGACTACAAACGAGTTAACTAATTACAATAATAAATTAAGCATACATTTGAATACAAGTTTTTTCATAAAGTACTTTTTTTATTAGACGGACTAAACTGACAGGTGCTCATGTTGGTTGTAAAATAATGTTGCCATGTTTAAAGTAACAGTAATGCGTTCAGTTCACTTGTGAATCAGTCCCTTAGTGCACCCAAACAGTGAGCCAAAAAGATAACGTTAAATTATATACTGAACGAAGATGGATTTCCCTCCCATACAATCTCTTTGTATGGGAGGGAAATAGACTCAGCGATTAAACTTTTTAATTTAAAAAAGAAACCACGACATTACAGAAGAAAATAAAATATACTTTGATTGGTGAATTATTGGTCAGTGATTGAACTCGATCTTTGGTCACAACACTATAAAAAAAAAGTTAGGTTGTGTGGGAGTGTGTAATGATGTAAGTGTGCATATGTAGTGTAGGGTGAGTGTGGGAAGTTAAGTGTTAATAATCTGAAGAACGTAATGAGTTTAGTGTGTAAAATTTTATGTTATATGATTAGAGCCTCAGTTTTGTCGTAATCTAAAGAGAGTAGCCATCTATTAAGTTTTGCTTCACAATTATTTTTATTTAGTGGATAGATATCAAGGTGTTCGTTTATTTTATTGTACAACCTGGCACTTAATGATTGTAGATGCTGGAATGCGAACGCCGTTCTGTTTTTAACACTATTTTTATTTCATCAAAAACTGGCAACACAGGAAACGTCAGTTTAGTCCGTCTAATAGAAAATACTACTTTAGTGTGTCATCGTCATAGAACTCGTAGAACTCTAAAATAGTCGGCAGTGAAAACTTCAAAGGTGAGAGGTGCCTCCGGTTCACTATGACTGAATACCAAATTGACTATTTACCGCAATTTTCATACATACATAACTTCACGCTATATCTCTTGGGGGTAGGTAGAGAGAATGGAGCGCCACGAATCTGTCTTGGCATGTCTTTCTTCCTTCAGATCAGATTGACAAGAGTACTCATAGTTTTTAATATACAGAGCAGATGACCCCAACGTGAACCGACGAATGACTGTAGAGGAAGCAAGAGGACAAAGGCCATGGATGGCCTTATTAGCACAATCCTAGCTTAATAATTAGATAGAGGACATCAATAGAAACATAAAACATATCGTGACAAATACTCCTAAAGTATCTCCGAACCCAGATATTTAACCCATAATCTTAATTTTTTTTATTGAAACTTTCGACGTCAAATATCTGGGTTTAGAGATACTACTACTTTAGGAGATTTGTCACATATATGTTTTATGTTTGTATTGATGTCCTCTATCGAATTATTAAGCTAGGATCGATCGCCAAGAAATTGTCATTGTGTTCAAAATTTCGGAAAATAGGTGTGCTAGGCCCCATAGTTAAATGTCTGAAATTCACTAGGACTTGTTATTGTAATGTCTAAAAAATAATTACGGTCTGCGAGAAACTGTCTGCTCTGAAGCGGTCTGTATGCATGTAGGTATTGTAATATGTCTACACTAGTAACTCTGTATTTACAAATAGGTCATGTGATGATGACTAATGGCGCCATATACATCAACGTATTCAGCGTCAAGTAACAAAGCAATACGATACTAAGCTGACTCTCTTATCCTTCAAATCGGAACACAAAGTATTGCAGCTTCGCGACTGCTTGCTTATCGAATGGTTAGTGGTATAGGACTCTGACGTGGCTTAACGACTGCTGTCGAACGACAACAACCTGCACCGACTGCTTAACGTGCTCTCCGAGGCATTGAGGAGCTCAGATGAAATACGCCACTAGCGGTCACCCATTCTGGTACTGACCGCGCCGACGTTGCTTAACCTGCACGATCACTTTCGGACCGTGCTGGCAACTAGGCTACGAGCTTCGCGACAGAAATAGGTAAATTTTCTCAAAAACAAAATAAAAAAGATAAAGATAAAAACTAAGTATAAGTGGAAACTGTAATCTATCTACTAATTAAAGTATTTTTATAATTGAAACAGTAGTTTTTTTTAAGTAAACCTTAATGGTTAAGTAAACGGGGGATCAGATTATAGTCTGATCACCCACAGGTTGACTGCACAGTCATACCAACCATCAGTGATAATCTATGAAAATGAGGGTGTTAGATCCTGATGTGCAGCATCGCCGAGGGAGGTAGGTCTTACCTTATTCTGCCGCAAAGCAGCAAAGGTTTGCATTTCTGTTTCGGTTTGAAGGGTAAGAACCAGCGTAATTACCGGCACATGAGGCACTCCACCCAATCCCTCAAGGTTAGCAGCGCATCGAAAACCCTCTAATAATAAGACAGTGAGGTGAGATGTCTATAGGCGACGGTGACCACTTACCATCAGGTGGCTCGTCTGTTTTCCTTATACAATAATTATTTTTTTAAATCGCTCATACCTGAATACAGATTCTCAACGGTGTCATAAAGCTTGCCGGTGTAAGTGTCATAGAACTCCACAGAACTGTCAACGGACACCGCCAATACCTCAGCGTTGGGCGAAAGAGCGATGTGGGGTGCGTTCGCCGTCTGGGTGTACGCGCCGGTCTCCAGCACGTGGGGCGATTCGCCTCGGACGTAGTCGACTGAAAAGTACGTAGGATAGGTTAAATGTCATACTAAACTTTAGAACAGAGAAATTTATGGAAAATAGTGTTACTTATAATATAAGTGAATGGAGAATAAACTGCGCAATAGGTAGTGTTTTCTCTTTGTTTGTAAATAATTTCCACGAGGTTAAGTTTGTGTTGATCTTTGCTATTTCTAGAAATTCGTAAAACAAGTTAATGTGCTTGTTTCTGAATGTATGTGACATTACCAACTACATATAGCCATAAATAAATTATCAATTGCATAAAATATCTACAAGAATTGTACTATTGTGTATTGTGGTTGTACCAAAGAACATTTTATATTATCTATAGGGTTTGTTTGTACTACGGGAACAAGGGGATTGTTTTTCGCACATTAATGTGTCATATATGCGATATCATTCGATAGTCTTAACGTAATTACCACTTTTTTTTTAAACAGATTATCTAGTCTAGCCTATTATAATACCTACCTAAATAGGTATTTCCCGTACACCTTATCTAAATATTTGTTTAACGTTTTCCTAGCTAACAAAGGTTTCGGTGCCACCTGTAGAGCCTGTGGTGACACCGTTGAGTCAATGGAACACTTGCTGTACGAATGTGACTCGCTGGCTAGAGGTCGTATGAGTCTTCTGGGGGTAGCCTATCCGAAACCAGAGGACTATAGGCTCCCTTCTGTAAGCTGTACAGCGTCCTTGATGCAAAGCATCTTCAAGGAACAGGAAGGAGACTAAGGTCATCATAAGATAAGATAAGAAGGTTTCGGTGCCGTACCCTTGCTCAAAACAACACTTTTATTCACTGGTAATCACATGGTTGTAATAGTTGAAAAGTCGACAGATACTATTTTATCGACTTCTTTTAAATTTATTTTATATTACCCACACTGTGTAATACAAGTGTAAAACCACCACACTCGAAAAATAAAACCAGAAAGTTAGTCGTCATCCTGAGCAACTATAGAACTGAAATATTATAGGTATTTCAAGGTTGAAATTAAAACATTTTTCATAGTTCAATTATACCGATGTTGTTTTCGAGGACTGTTTACGTCTAGATATACATACTTAAGGTAATAATCAAATCCTCAGCTATCTTAATCTTAGCACAGGATTGCAGATAGCCAAATTTAATTAAAACCGGTCAAGTGTCCGTTTGATGGGATCAGTGAACTCTGTTCAGTATTGGAATACTACTTGGCTATATTTGTCTGTAACTACCATGGATGGCAGTAACTAGGTCTATGACTCATGACAATTGGTCAGCATCCTTTGTAACAGACAAGTGTTAATAATATTTGAGTTGAATGTACATAAAACGTGTACTGTATACAAAGTGTAACGAAACACCTGAATTGATCCTTGCAGGGTAATTAACTATGTATCGATAACTATCACTTGTTATCATAAAATATATGGAAATTGGAAAATAAGTATTCTCTACCATAGACGGCGGTAGGCTCGCCAATCGCCGTCTATCACGTTTGTCTATCAAATCTTATGTCGAAAAGTGGGAACTACATATGATGAAGGTGGTTCTTCTGTCTACCCCCTCGGGTATACGGACGTGAGAGACATATGCATATGTAAAATAACAGTTTTTGACATTCCATACCAGTAATGGAACCAATTAGTTTGATAATCCTCCGTAAGTTAGAAATAAACATTATTTTACGTGCAGTGGCCAACACCTCAGGCTTTGTCCTTTATACTTTGTCGCTTAAACTTATTTCACACATTCATACGAATGTCAAGAAATCATAACAAAACTTATCGCGACAAGTTTTCACAGAGTATACCTTCTTGTCTTCCACAGTCCATTAATATTTTTTTTAATAGCCTATAGGCTGTCCCACTGCTGGGCAAATGCCTCCCCTCCTCCTTTCCATTTTTCCCTATCCTCGGCGTCCTTATACCGTCCTTTTTGGAAGTGGTCGATATCGTCCTTCCACCTACGCCTGGGTCTGCATCGGCGCCGCTGTCCGTCTTGTGGCACCCAAATTATTTATTAATCACCTAATATGGAATGATTGAGTGATCCACCACTATGTTCCAGAGGTGGTATCGATCGAGCGACATTGACAGACTTTTACAATTTCCAAAAAAAAAGGATAAACATGGAGTCGTCCTACAAATGATCAGGTGTTTTGTTACATTCCGGTATTGTTAATTATGATAAAATATTACAAGATGCTAAACTGGAGGGGGACATCTCGCACCTGTTTTAGACATCGATGGTGACCTAGGAATCTCTTATGTAAACCACACGCGTCCCACGCACTTCACACTTACAGACCGTTAGAAACTCTTTATATGTAGAAATGGTTCACAGCTTATACGGCGCGCTTACAGATAACTTTTGACGAAAAACAAACTATGTATTTGCAAAAAAACTTTGTATTGTTCTTCGGAATCAATGAGTAAGATGTTAAAGTGTATTCAAAAAGATTATCCTACCAGTCCTGATTACAAATGTACGACTTTTTTCCAGGTAAAAATCTAATTTCGTTTATCTACAAAAAAGCCTGTGCATACGCTGCCTTTTGTTCTTCCTAATTTTTAGTAGAAA
This sequence comes from Hofmannophila pseudospretella, assembly GCA_947369225.1. NCBI lineage: Eukaryota > Metazoa > Arthropoda > Insecta > Lepidoptera > Oecophoridae > Hofmannophila > Hofmannophila pseudospretella. Next base: position 7,369,557 of record OX376324.1, read on the forward strand.
CCACCATTGAATTCGATTCGCAAAAGAAAGTTGTAAGCTTGGGTACACGGAACGAGAGTATTTTATTACCTTCCAGGTAAAGCTACCTGGAAGCTATCAAGCTTTTCAATTCCAAAAGCTTTATGAGATCATTATTGTTCGACCTTCTTCAGAATTCTGACTGTTATCGGCTGCTCTAAGCTCCCAAATAATTTTATTGTATAGAAACACGTAGGTTCAATTCTGCGCAGTTCATACTGTGTTATCATTACGTAATGAGATTGTCTATTAACCGGTAAGGTCCGGCGCCGATTTTCCGTGGGAGAGACCCACTCAAAGCCATGTCACATGGCTTGTTGCATATTTATATTATTAACAGACTCAAGGGTTTCTACCTCGTGTTTTCCGACTACATTAAATCTACATTTGACGTCGACGCCTCAGGTTTAGGTATATAACCGGTAATCCCGCTTAAAAAAATGGGAAATAAACAGGTCATTGCTATCAATATCTAAATATTAAACATTCAGAGCGTTGGCTTGCCATTAAACATAATGAAAACAACAAAGATTTGGTATATTGTCCAACACAGTGCGATGTATGTGTGTACATTATCATCTTTAATTTACGTGTAATTTGGAGTGCGACCTCTAAAACATGCGTCGTATGTTTCTGCGTACCACAGCATATCAGTAAATTAAAGTTCAGTTGACGCATGGCAATTATTTGTATGTTAATGATGTCACAACATTGAAAATTGTTCATTTGATCTTTTGTTTGATTCTTCCTTATTCGTAAATTACGCAGGCATACAATTATTTAATAGTAATAGTAGGTAAATAGGTCTGATGCATCGACACAGTTATCACTTCTCAGTCCGCCTATCATAGAACCAATCATAGAACTAAGCAAATATTATTTGTTTGTTGATAGTCTGGAATATAAATCTAAATGTCTACCAAACTCATTATTACCTATTAAATATAATTTTATATGCAGGTGTTCCATTGAACAAAGGTACAAATAATTTGAATGAGGTTGCTCTACATAATGATGCTTTTCATTATTCTAAACATTACAATTAAACAATGAATCAATTACATTTGTTGTTTTAGTACGGGGCTTTTTATATGGCAGTATGTAACAAAATATTTGTATCGGTCACTTGCAGGGTGATTCAGTGTCGATAACTGATTATTATTTGTTCTAATTTCAATGCAAATTGTACCACTAGCAAATAAGCAAAAAGATCGCGATATTTAATTTGTAATAAATATTTATTAAACAATTTTTGTTGTAGAACTTGTTCTACGAAATTCGTAAATAAATATTTTGACTTTGTTTTTTATTTACCGTGTCACTCTCCAAGCGATCAATACATACAAAACACAATTATGGCCATCGCATATCATACCAAATCGACGGGAACCCGGCACGAACTCAACTCAGAGCAAAGCATTGAAATGTGAGCTTCAGTGAGTATCCAAAATTAAAAGTAGAAGATGAAGTAGTCGTCGATGAGTTGTCAACGCGTGGGTCACACTCGTCGACAACTACTTCACTTGAATTTTGAAAACCTACTGTATGTAATACGATATAAAGCTCACATTTCAATACTTTGCTCTGAGTTGAGTTCGTGTCGGGTTCCCGTCGAGTCACGACAATGTGCGATGACATTTATTTTGCGACTCAAATAACGCATAATCATCCATATCTCTAACAGTATTTGAAGTGAAGCACGTTTAGGTATACCAATTACGTATAACAACGATAACTGCAAAACAATTACGCATTAGCAATACTTACTCTTTGTGTGATAAAGCTTCCACGTGCCGTCCTTGGAAATGGTGGCGATGTGCGAGGTATCCACATCGAACCCCACGTCATATATGCCGGACGTGTGACCCGTCAGCTCGTACGCTTTAGCCACCTGTTTGAACTCCCCAGTCTTCGTGAAGCACACTTCCATGACCTTAACGTCGGGAGAGAACCCCGTGGCGACAACAAAGCGACCGCATGGCGATATTTTCGCCGTGTGAGTGCTCATTAGATACGTGTCTAATTTGTTAAGCTGCTGTCCTTTGAGATCCCATAAAACCATGTCCGTCTTCGATGAGCAGGACATCATGTATTTCCCGTTGGTCGCTATTCCGAAGCCGATGACGTTGTCGTCATGGACCTGTCAATACAAAAAAATAATATTACATTAAAAAAAATTACGATTGTTTACATCACTATCTTTGGTTTACATGGTCTTCAACCTTTATAACGTGTGCAAAGGAAATGAAAGTAGATAAACGTACCTATCTGTCCGTTAAGTCTCATTTCCTGAATGGATGACCTATTCTCGAATGTCCAATTCACCGCGATGTCTTTTTAGATCTATAGCATAGAAAAGGACAGGGTACTTTATAATGGGGGTTGAATTCTAAGGATGCTTCATGCAATTGATGGAAAGGCACTTTAATACTCTTTAAAAACAATTGAGTACCTAATAAGAATTGTCACAAATAGGCAATACGGATCCGTAACTAATACATAAAACAATTTATGGTAATGCGTTACGGAACTACTATTTATTCAGTAAGTATATTCCTGTCAGGTAGCATGCATAATTTTTTTATGTAAGTACATAAAATGCACGAGGAAAACGGCCGGAGAACCTTCCTGCGGCTAAAAATAATGTTTTCGAGGCTGCGCGTGCGATGCTCCTCCGCCCCGATGTATGTAGCCGCTGTAGCACTTGTACATACGTAGAGGCGGTTAAGTGCCATTGTTCCCTAGAAGGTCTTCGATCGTCTGCCCGCATTCAGGTACCTACAATTGTATAGTAGGTCGTTCGTTTTTTTAATGAAATTTTGCGACTTTTATCATACTTGGTAGACAGTCGCGAGTTCGTAACCTGGATTACGCAAGTTTCAAACACGTAGAGCTCATTACCTAGCTAGATTTTGAGATAAATTACTTTTCGTAATAGGTATGGGTACGTGAAAAATATGTAAGATACGAGTAAATACGAGATCTAAACACAAACTTCCACAACTAATAAAGGTTTAAAATAAATGCAAATCAACAATTTAGCCTACTTTTAATTTAATAAGATAACAGTCTGAATATATTTTAACATCATATTTAAGTATGTATTCTAGTTGAAGCAAGTTATATCTGGATCTGGAAATCAATCTTACTCGGACTAGTTTATGGGTAATTAAATGACTGTATACATATGATTAGGTACTGTAATTAAAGATAAATAAAATATGTCAGATAGGTTCCAAGATGGACCAAGTATTCAAATATCCCAGACACGCTTTCACCATCAGAATGCTCATGTCTTCAATCGCTGAAGATGTTGAAGTCTCTTGGTCTACTGTAGATTAATTGTCAAGTAAGGCTATATGTCTGTAACGGTCTCAAACCCCAAAAATAAGATTTTGGATCAATTTTCGTACATAACATAACATGCATACATAACTCTCACGACTATAATCCCCGAGGGGGTAGACAGAGGAACCACCTTCAATCATAGGTAGTTGCCACTTTTTGCCGTAAGATTTGGTGGACGAATGTGATTGATCGATCAATCAATTTTCGAAATAATATTTAAGCACGAAGCAGCCACAATTTGTCCTTACGAATGGTAAAACCACACTTTTAGACTTAAGTAATGGCAAGCTTAAGTAATAAGCAGCATTTATCTAAGTTTTATGAAGCGCAGAAAAGGAGTTCACTCGGTGCCGTTTTCTATAATGATAATGATGGGAATATAGCAGCATTGAGACAGTCTCACTTGCCGGTATAATCAGCGAAATCTTGTGATCGTACCGTCGCAACAATGACACAATTGCGTACAAAAACAGCAACTCACAATACAAGAAAAAGTAATATTACACGTCGGGTCGTCATGCCATTTAGGTACAGTATGCATCATAAAGAACAATAGATTTTTATATTTTTACAAAGACAGAATGCATGTTTAGCCATTGTTTAGTTAGGTTTCAGTGCCGAGGTTTCAACTGATAGTACCTAGCAATCTAGCATCCTCATAAAAATCAAACACTGATTTTCTCAAGGATTTCGAGGTCCTTTTTGGGCACTTAAACGTGATGGATTATATGAATTGGATTTATTAAAAGTTCGTTTTCAATGTACAATTTAAATATTACTATTAATACTAATGTCTAAATGATATTATTTATTTATGCATCACTCATCATAAATGTAGGAAACAAAGGTCACCGAGCTCTTTGTTCTTTAGAATAATCAGGACGATAGTGACAAACGTGATATTTGCTCACTGAGAAAAAGACAATACGAGAACAAACTGTGGGCACACTCACTTCTTAGAATGCAATTAATATTTCGTCAGCTTAAATGTTACCACCAGAAGCAAAGAACTGAAGAAGTCATTCATTAGAACAAGTCACAAAAAGGTCAAAAAGAATTTTTTGCCTAACTTTCTAATGTCGGCATCATGTCATGCTAAAAACCCCTTAGAAAGTAATTCCATTTTTTGAGTTTCTTGTAGGAGTACAATGTTTTCAATTCGATATTTTGATCAATGTTAGCCAACGAATTCTTGAAATAACCCGCCGAATTGATATGATTTATGTAGAGTAAGACCAAAACTTTGTGGTTTAAAACATTAACAAACTTTTAACTATTAGTGACACAACAACTTAATCGTACTAGTAGTATAAACTCTGTCATTGTCACAACTCACAACACACATTATAGTGACAGTTCGAACAAAGCCAAGAGGTTCTAACATATGGGTATGTATGCTTTACGCTTGCAAACTTTTCTTCTTCGCCTTTAGAAAGTATGATAATGATAAACCATTGATAAAGCCATATTCGCTAACACATTGTCGGTAGTATCATTCTTTAGTCTATGGTCCTACAAGTACAGTTGATAAAGCTAAGGAATGGAACAGCCTGCCGGCGTCTGTATTTCCCAAAACCTACAACCTTGGGATCTTCAAGGCCAGAGTGAATAACTGGACCCGCGTGCTCCATCGTCGACCTCATCGTCGCTTACCATCAGGCGAGATCGAGGTCAAATGCGGGTTTAGTTATACATAAAAAAAAAGCTAAAGTATACCTACCCATCCTCAACCTTATGGCCGCGTAAATATGGTTTATTTCAGTTTTACAAAGACGTTTTCGGTAGGTTGACTTGGGTTGTGATCGACTGTACCTGTACCAAATCACAGGTGTTCGAAGCGAATGTTTGGTAGTCACTTTCTTTTACTTTCTTTACATTGAGATGGCGATAGTGTTATCGTACGAGTATGGACTGTACGAATTAAACCCTCGGTTAAAAGCAAGTACGGGTAAGCAGGTACGTAAATGTTGATACTGGCGCTATACAAAAGATTATGCGGCATACACAATGCAAGCTTATCAGCTTCGTGACTCACTTCACTCCGCGTTTGGCATTGGGAGTCGCCTTCAGAGAGTACACCCAACGAGGAACCACTGCGTTAACGCTGTTTTTTACACAACAAACAAAAAATTACCTTCATTTTTTATTATTATTTCGGAAGTTCAAGAAATACCTAAACGTATTCCACTTTTACCCTGAACGTCACTTACACTACATAATAAATAATAATTGCTATAAAACTACGTAAGTACTTACTTATAAACAATTAACATATTGACCAAAACAAAGACGTTGCATAGCAACGCGTCATCATAATAATAGAGATAAAACGACGTGGATTGATAAAATCCGGCGCAAAAGCCCGAGTTGGTGCGCAGTGACTTCACGCCGCCGTTGTGAATTAGGTACACCAATTACAAATACATACACAGCTAATCATAATCGGTATAAAATTGCGGTAGGTCAGTTAATAAAATTTCGCGTTTACAGCCTATTGGCTCTTTTGAAATAAAAATCAAATGAGTAACGTATTATGTATTAAAGCCTAAAATAGGCATTTTATAGGCAGTAATGTTGACAAAGCGTTATGGTGTACCTATCATCAATGATTAATACTTACAGCGAAGAAAATGGGGGTAAACTACACGTTATAGTGACTAAGCCAAGTCATGAGTTGATGATTCACATAAGGTGTTTTGTTACGTATATATTACGCTAGACAATTCTGATTAACACGTACCAACCGGATGTGACTTTAACGCAAGATCCTAAAATTATAATGTAACAATAATTATAATGGTACGAGTAATTATAAGATAACAGGATATCAAACCAGTAATAGATTACTTTATATCTATTAAGTTTCAGATATTGATATTCTAACCGAAGTAAGTACTTAGGTAAGTTAAAAGGAAACATTCTGGAAATAACCCCCTGCATCTGAAGTTGATCTGGTTTTAACCAACACTCAATGATACACGTGTAAGCAATTAAAAATCAATCAAAAAGTGGGTGGGTCATATTGAGAATCGTGGTGAACTCATTTTGAGATTTTGACCGCGCTAACTGCAGCCAAGTCAATCAAACATTGTACATAACGGAAGGTGATTATAACTACATGTATCTAGTGAAGTTAGGTTATGTAATAGTTGGGTACCGATTCTTATAAGCGTTTAAACAGTCTTATCGAAAAGTAAATACAATAACACCTACATTATTTATTAGATTATACTCTACATGGCTCTTAACCGTGAGACGGTGTTGTTAAGAATTCTAAGGACCTTTATCTTATTCTATAGCTATACGTGTCTTCTATTGATTGCATTGAGATTGTAGAAGATCGCTTTCATAATCCAGCAACGACAATCAAGTTTACGACACCTCTACGAAGGCTAAAGTTGCCAAGGTTGCCTTAAGCACGTAACTGCCTAGGCTATTGTGCTTAGTAATTAAAGGCTTCGATGAATAAATCTCGATGCAAGAGTTTCTTTACGCCGCTGAACAGAACCAATTTTGCAGGATAGAACAGAATAGATAGCTGCATAATTGATCCTTGATTACTTATTGGCGCCCAGTATAGGCCCGCCCAGTTTACTTATTGGCGCCAACTACACTAATTGTGCATTACGTAATAAATGCGAATACTAGAGGTAAAATATCGGTTATTGCTAACCTCATTACCAGTATTTGATGAGCTGAGACATTACCAACCACAAAGCTAAATATTGGTTCATTATACAGACCATCACGCAGTATAAAGTTTTCCTATACGTTTTGGAAGGATGGTATGGAAGTAAAAACACTAATTTGAATTTTAAGCGGAGGCCATTGCTCTGGGCATGCGTTTACAATATGACGCCCACCTATTTTCGGCCACGCTATATTTACTGCGTATTTCACGATATTGCGTCAAAGTGATCCCAGCGATCAGGCCACTGCTCGATCCAATGCTCTCTACTCTTGACTTTACAAACAAAACAACTAACGATTCAAACAAACTGAGCGTACGATTGACATCAGTAAGAGAACAACAACAAACACCTAAGATTCTTTGAAGGTCAAATAATCGAAATTATTACCAGTGTTTATTATTACCAGTGTTTATTATTACCAGTGTTTATTATTACCAGTGTTTATTATTTTATTTTTGCAATTTATAGAGATCATGGAGATATTTTATGCTAAGCTAGTGATTAAAGTGCAGATTTTGGGAGTAACAAAACAAAGTATCTAGGTAATTCCCACAACCCGTAGTCGTAGCGTAGATAACACAAATTGTCAAACAATGAACAATGCGTATAAGTAATAATCATATTGCTTTAGTTAGCCTGGAATACCATTAACATAATGACCTGCTTTTAAATAAGAAATGACCTCAAAGTGCAATGCCAGTCGACGTATCACTATTCAATATACAATGATATGATAGTTACACCTCTATCATATCAACGCATGTCAAATACCTGTTATGTAACCAACTAAATATGTAGTAGCGTACACTTGCGTGTCATAAACTCTCAGCGTAGTTAACAGTACAATAATGGGTACCTAGTCAATTATATTAAGAGAAACTGACAGTAAAAGTGTGCCAAGAAATTGTAGTTTCATAAAATAAACGACATTGTTTCTTCAGCTTCTTAAATGATGAAGAAGAAGAGACAAATGAAAACATTCAATTTCTCAGTTAATAGTTGAAACAAGTTTCCTTTTTTACCATATTTTTATATACCTATAGAAAAAATACGAGTATTTCATTATCAAGTTATAATGAGGCATTACTGACCTTATCAAATGTAATGACAGGTGTAGCAGCTCCTATAGCGCCGTCTTTCTTCTTCTCGATCTTGTAGACAATGATGTGGTTCTCCCTGACGGTGTGAATGATGAAGGCTTTGGAGTCTGGGCTCCAGGCCACGTGCGATGCGTGATCAAACTCAATGTTCACGCGCAGAGTCTTGTGCTCCTTCTGGTTTAGATCCCTGATGTCCCATAGGATCACTGAGCCATCTGTGTACAAGGAACATTCAGTGCCAATTTATGAGATAAAGAGTGTGACAAAAGTACTGTATGCCGAGATTTAAAGCTTTTATGATACTACTGATTATATGGACATCTTTACAATTATAAAAACGTAAATATTATTAATCCAATCAATCTGTAAAGTCCATACGCTCAAATAAACTCGCTCTTTTAAAATGCCGTCGTCGCCGCGACAACAGAGGAGGCAGACTCGGCAGTCTGCATCCATGCATTACTTCCATTTGTGAATTACATATTAAACTTCCTATTTCATACTTATTTAAACACCCGCAGTCTCGCAATCAGTTTGGGTGTACCGAGATTATTTGAGGGAATTGACTTTTACCGTACAGGTGATGTTGATGACAGATCTGGAAAGTATTTTGTGAACACAATTTTTATAATTGATAATTAAATGTTTATTAAACAAACACGCTGGCTCCTTTCGGGGTTCACAAGAATCATTCCGGTTTCGCTACGCCATAAAACTTTAAGGCGATAATTAATAAAACCCTATTCATATTTTTATATGTGATATCCGCATGTTTTGATCCATCATAGACACGGCTTATGTACGAAGCTTCCTTAAAATTCCGACTACTTTAAGTTAGATAGGAGCAGCAGGGGCGACTCCAAAAAGTTGCAGAGTGGGGGAGGGGAGGAATCGGTACCTGAATTCTGAAAATAGTTCTAAAAATGGCCAAGAGCTAGTCTAGCCTAGGGCCCTATAGGTATCTTACAGGTTTTGGGGGGACTGATCTAGAGTTATGTATGTAGAGTCGTGGTAATGACGTAGAAGGGACAGAGTATAGATACGTAAACGTACGACTTACTTACTAAGGAGTTCAGGACGCTTCATGCAATAGATGGAGTATAAAAGAAACCATTAAACATCTTTGATCTCTCTAAACAGGAAACTTCAAGAGAGATGACATTATCGTCGCCCCTGAAACTACATTACTGTTAAAACTGATCACGGATTAGGGCCAATACATACTCGTAATTTATACCTAATTGGTCATAAAACTTTTCACCGCACGGAGTTTGTTATTGTTTCCGTGCAATACCTATAATCCGCATCCGGCATCATCCCACAATATTTATGTAGATACTTCCAAAATAAACTCCGCACCAATCTCTTCGCAGACCTTGTGTGCTGGAGATCTGTGCGTTGAAACATTATTGAAATTAATTTGAAGTCATTCCGTTAGAAGAGCATAAAAGTTAAAACAAAACCTATACACATTACGTAAGTACCTAAGTATCTAAGTACCTACTTGTATATTTATTTATAATTCTTGTCTAGAGGTCACAGGCAGTAGCGCCTATCGCCTATTATATACACACTGAAATCTCTTTATCAATCCGTACCATAAAGGTATCATATTCATTCCCCGTCTGTTAATTTTTGATGATCATGTAGGTATTTATCTGCTTTGTATGTAGGTAACGGTAGTTACAAAAATACATAATTTGTATTTATGTATCTAAGTAGTTCGTAGGCGTATATCCTTGGTAATTAAAATAATCACGATGAGAATAAACTAAATTAAGTATTAGTAAAGTAAACAGGTAAAGTAAGCGTACAATAATGAACTGGTAAAAGGTCAACGGACCACTTAGATATCGAAACTGAGTCACTGTACCAAGGCCTGCGGATTTCAGGCTGTTACGAACTGACTTCCAAGCGCGCTACGTTAGCGGTAACTGAGCGATTTCACGCTCCAAAGTTACAATTGGAAACAGCAAGTAATGAACTTAAATTAAAATGTAGTTGCCTAATACACCTTTGGTTTACATGAAAATCGAAAAAATAAAAAATAATACACCTATGTAATTAATTGGTCAACGTATGAACAACAAATTGGTATCGATTGAATGCGGTAAATACCTACACTCATTAATTCATCATTCGTGAATTAATTTCAGTACATTTTAAGTTTTCAGCAATGAATAAAACTCATTTGCATGTGTCATGCATGCATGTGAAACAATAATATGCTTTGCTGAATGTAAAATGACTGCTCTATCAATAATAAGCATATTAAAACAGAGGGAATTAACCTTGCTTGATACAATCGGTCCATTTACATCAAAATGAGGGTTTTAGTAGAATTTTAATACAATTTAAGCAATGAAACATCTTCTCATCTTCTTCACATCTTCTCGTCGCCCATACCTCAATGTCTAAAGACAAGAGTCTTTAACCAGTGCGTCCTACTAGTAATGACCTACGGAGCCGAAATGTGGACACTGACGGTGCGACTGGTTCACAAATTGAAAGTCGCTCAGCGTGCTATGGAAAGAGCTATACTCGGAGTATCTCTGCTGGATCGAATCCGAAATGAGGAGATCCGGCATAGAACAAAAGTTATCGACATAGCTCATAAGATTAGCAAGCTGAAGTGGCAGTGGGCCGGTCACATCTGTCGCAGAACCGACAACCGCTGGGGTAGACGAGTTCTGGAGTGGAGACCGCGTTTGGGCAAATGTAGTGTGGGACGCCCCCCCTGCTATATGGAGCGACGATCTGCGTAAGGTGGTTGGCAGGGACTGGATGAGAAGAGCCGAAGATCGGGCTCAATGGCGCGCCTGGCGCCTATGTCCAGCAGTGGACTAGAATAGGCTGCCGATGATGATGAAGCAATGAAAACTCATGATCTTTCCGGGATTCGGTTAGGACTAGGGTATATAATTCAGCATCCAAGTTACTTTGATAGGTAGGCAGTACTACCTACGGTAATACAAGTTCAGGTAGATATAAAACAAACTCGTTAATTATTTTCGTTCAACGGACTCTTCAAGGGAACTAGGAAGTATTGCTCTCGTGATACAGTAACAAAAACTAGTATCTACAATAGCTACCGTCATCAGTATGATCATTACATGCCTAATCTGAATATTTTATTAATTTAAATACTCATGACATGATCATAATCTTAGGGTAAGTCCTGGATAGATGCCCCAAATTCAAAAACTCCTTAGAACAATACGCGGTAGCAATACATGAAATCGAAAGCGCACATTCCCCGTCCCTTTGTGCCACGCGGACTGTAGCGGGCAGCGCATGTATTTTGAGTAACTGAGCGTAACATATTTTTGACCGACGAAAATTAGTGAAAAATTATTTTGCGTAATGAAAACGTTGCACACTTTTTGGATAGTAGGTCAGATGTTTTAATGTCACTTCGGTGTGATAAAGTGCAGTGTTAATTACGTGTTTATAATGTTTACTTTCAAATTCTTATCAATGACTTCTATAATGACAAACTCAATTGTTGTCGGTATACATTATATCAAAAATTGGATAAAACCGAACGAATATGACAAGTATCGAAAAAAATATATGGTAGAATCGAATAAATTCCACATAAATTGATAAATTCTCGAATTCACTCGATTTTATTCCTTCTTGTCGAATTTATCCAAATGTTTCTATTTTTCGGAATGTACTCGATTTTTCAGTTTTTTTTATATTTTTGTCGAACTAACTCGATTTTATCGATTTTTTAAAATTTTTGACGATATTATCCGAATTTAAAAAAAACGATTTTATTCATTTATTTCAATTTTTGTCGAATTCGTTCGATTTTATCCGAATTTTCAATTTTAGTCGAATTTTTAAATTTTCCTCGAAATTAGTTAAGTACAAAGTACTATTTTTTTTTTTCCAAAAAGGCATCTATCCCTCTAAAGGGCATCTATCCGAACGGCAATTTAGTCAACTAGACATCTATCCCGCACTGGGGCATCAATACTGACAAAAAAAATTTTTTTTAAATGATTATAAAACTAATTATTCGTTTTATTTAACAAAATATTTTTATTTTTAATGAAAATAGAAAGACCAAATATCACAAACATAATACTCAGCAGGTTTCCAACTATTATAGTTTAAAGACCACTGAGGGATTTCAAAAAGTGGGGCAACCATCCTGGACTTACCCTATAGTTACGTACTACCTAACTATTATTTAATCTGTGCGTACATATAAGGTGCCAATTTAATCACCTGCAATAAATATGATGGTGTCTGCCTGATTGAAGGCTTAATAAAAAACTGAAATAACAAAAAAGATTTTAAAGATTTTACTTTAAAAAAAAGATTTTTAAGAAAACATCTGACTAGCAAACTGTATATAGGTACTAATTATTTAAGCGGAAACGTATAGTTTCCTTAACTTTCAAAAATGTAGACCAAATGTTGTTCACAGAGTACTGAAAGCGTATCTAATGTAGAAAGGGTTCTTAAAAATTGCTGGTGATTAAATTGACAATTGAACAACCTGTATAATACCGAGTATTGCGCTGCGATTCTTATCAAATCAGTAATAAGACAAAAACTCGTCTGTGTCAGAAACACTTGTACCGAATTCAAGGATTTCTGACATCGTAGAAGTTAAGGCCGGCTCCCATCGCTGTATTAGCGTCGGTCGGCAGTTTAAATAGTTAACTTTGCACACCGCACCACCGCACATAATTGTGAGGAAGTAAAAATTTTTAAGGGAAGGGAAGGAAATGCCAATGCCGAAAACATAATTCTACAGCATGACTGGTTGAAAGACCTTATTTTTTTTATTTTATGTATAACTAAACCCGCATTTGACCTCGATCTCGCCTGATGGTAAGCGACGATGAGGTCGACGATGGAGCATGCGGGTCCAGTAAATGCCTATTCACTCTGGCCTTGAAGATCCCAAGGTTGTAGTTTTCGGGAAATACAGACGCCGGCAGGCTGTTCCATTCCTTAGCCGTTCGCATAATGAACGAAGAAGCAAATCGCTTCGTACGAACAGATGGGATATCAACAACATAAGGATGGAACCCCTCCCCGCGCCTGGTAGTCAGAAGGCGGAATGGAGATGCTGGAATTAGGTCGTGCAATTCGGATGCGCACTCTCCGAAATGTATCCTATAAACCCTTATACGAGTATCTGCAAGTTTTCCACAAGTTCACAAAATTAATTAATCTTTAGATCGATTAGTCTTTCACCCAGTATGTACAATCGGCCATGAAATTTGAAATGAATCAGTAGGGGGAAATTTATAGACAAATTTATACATTGTTAAGAGTTCGCTCCCTTAATCAAATCAAATCAAAATACTTTATTTGTCAGAATACTGTATAGAAAGTAAAAGATCTTAAAAATATATTAAAGTCAAAGTATTCAGCCTGTTAAAAGGCGTACAAAATATCAGGTACCTACAAAGAATATAAATTAAAATAATGTCAATTTTAATACTAATGTGAATGTTCATTATACTCCTTCACACTATAGAAAGGATTTTCAAGCAGCCATTTCAATAATTCAGTTTTAAAGAGTCTACCCTCTAACACCCTTATATCATGAGGCAATCTACTGTACACTGTTATAAACATGTCTTGTGTATATGTATTACAAACAAACAAACCATAAAAATATAAAGTAAAAAGTAGTTATTAGTTTATTACTCGCTTAATTATTTACTTAAGTTATTTCTATTAGTGAAGACCTATAATTGGCCTTTTATTGTTAGTTTGGTTTATGTATTGTCTAAGTGCTGCTCGTTTTTCAACAAAATTAAAATTAAATTATTATGAATTTTACCCTAATATTTTAAAAGCAACTGTTTGTTGGCAGAAATCTTATTTACTCGTATAGAAAATAATAATAAAGTTACTGACGATTCCATTGTGAAATATTACGGAAATTATTCGCAGAAATCCCTCAGGACCTGTCGGTATTTTTCGCACATTAACCACAAATACTAAGCAAATATTCTGTTTCATTTCATATACTAAATTGTTTTATAGCTGAAGTTCAATGCCAGTTTCCATTGTTTATCTAATGATACATCTTATGTTTTCTGAATTCTAAGACTTCAAAAGCCTTGGGTATATAAATATTACAGTCCAAAGTAATCAATCTTTTCAATCACAATTTCAGCAACGTTTTCTGCTGCTTTACATTTACATGTGTGTGTGCATGACATGAATGACATATGTTCATTCATTGTTAAAATTATCTCTACCAAGTATACTTACGAGCAACGTTTCACACAAGCGGTTTCGAAGAGGGGGTCTCTCGTAGGCGTGCCGAAGTTAGTATGATGACGAAACCGCACCTCACTTGGTGCAAGAGGCTTATTGTGAAAGATGTATTGACGCTGACGCGTGCTAGCCTCTGAATACGTAGTTTTGGTCATAATTTACGATTTAAATATCTACACCTAGACTTTACATGTCTATACTTTTATAAGGTCAAAACAATTAACTAACCAGGCAAATAATTATCTTGTGCACAATTGCAAATACATCTATGGACTGTATATATTAGTCTATGAGTAAAGATTCTGCGTGCGTAGGTGGTGCAAAGCATCACAGCACATGCCTCTATTATCTATTGGAACCACAAGTTATCTTTTAAGAACATTCAGTAGGTAAGGTACCAATAAATGAATTACATTTATTCTATAACTTCAGAAATGAATGTTAAATTAATTTGAGTAGATTACAGGTAAAATCGTAGCGTGTTCAGTGAAACCCAGAGTGATTTAATGACCTAATTCAAATTGAACATTGAGTATGTAATTGTTTAACTACAATTAATGTCGGGTAAATAGTAGTATCATTGGAATAGATAAGATATGAGTGTAATACATCTGCAATACTTACGTTGTATTTTCGTAGTTTATGATTCAGTGACGTGATGACGTTCAGCAGCCATAATATTCTTGATACTTTCTTCGTGGAAATGTCACATCACAAAATGTAAGTATGTTGAATACCAGGAAGAGCTGGCATCAGTAATATTGTTGGTTTGAGGAAATAGATTATGTTACTAATCTTTTTTACTTCCGTTATTATGCGGTCAATATCTTGCAAGAGTGTTGTTATCTAATGTGTTTTCTAATTATAACTAGGTACATACGTATTGTCAAATACGTGTGTGGACGTGTGTACACCCACGAGTAAGTTGGTCATTGGAAAGGAGCCGATAACTGAAGTCGTTTTTTAAATTAGAATTATTTGAAATTCAAAAAGAAAATGTTAACTGGAAGTTCCGGTAATAGGACATAGAGCCCTTGACGGGGTTTCGCATTTTAAATTTTGCACTCTCAGCTGATAAGTTTGTGAAAATATTTTTTTTGATAATTTTTATGATGGTAAAGTTGCTCAGTTATAATGGATCCTGGCTAAAGGCCAACTCCCTTTCGGACTAATTTTAATGGATGGCATAATGCAAAGTATAATTTATTTTATCAATTCTACAAAGGAATAGCATTCATAATCACATTGCCCCTCCCTCCCTATCTATTGAGGAAATCACAAGTGTATAGTTGATCCCAATCATTCATATAATCTGTTCCTTTTTGATAAATGTTTAAATCTTACCTACTTATGAACACACTTATATAGCTCAGAGCGTAGATAAATGTGTAAATTGAATACACAGACTTTAGGTATTTTGGCGACACGATTTGTAAACAACTATGATCATCACAGTCGACCGGGCGAACGAGCGCGAGGGCGTTGCCCTTTCTTTGCTGATATCACACTATCAAACCAAACACATATATTTTACAAATGTATTATTTTAATAGCGTGGCTTATGAAACCAGTCTTGTTATATACTCTTTGGCACATGCATGCATACCACTTCATGTTCAATACTAAGTTACTTTCATTGTAACGCAAGTCTTTCACATCCAAGTCAAACCAAGGTGGAAGTAATTAAGTTTGCACATCTTCCAGTCGTTTCGTCATTAGTTTATATAAGTAGATTATGTAAACTGGCTTGGAGTGCACGGCCGTTTGTTAAAGTTGGTATCTATAATTATACAAGACCAGTTGTAGAGCAAATTTTAGTTAAGAGGCCTGACCGTGAGTTGCAAGAACCGTCCGTAATGGACTGCTTAAATCTCGTGTCATCTCTATCTGGAGTGATGTATGGTGTAAGTTGTGTATAAGTTTCATTATTGACTGTTAACAAACAGCTCATCATCATATTTATCATCATCAATATAATATCAGTCAATTCAGAGACTACCGGGAAGTCAACAAGTATTTCGGCTGAGTCAGTCGTTGAGAAAAAATAAAGAAGTATGCATACACGCTTAGTCATTTGGCAAGGTGAGCGAATAAAGTATCTGTAATATAGATATTTTATTTATGAAAGATGATAACGTACGTGTATTAAAAAATGTTTTGTTTCGTGTTAAAGAACACGTGTAATTTTCCTGTTTACTTTTAATTGACCCAGGCATTGAATCATCGTGAATTGTAAGCGGGAAATATATTACGTCAGCAAGCAAAATCCCAAAGAATTTTCGCAGTAATTTTGGCTGACTTTATTCACTCTATTTAAAACTGATATCAAATCCAACATCTACGAACCTCTATGTGCTGATTTATATATTTGTATGAAACCTATAACATAGGTTTATAGTTATATAGTTTAGTCGAAAGTCTAAATCATAATAAAGTATATAAAAATATTGACTTGTTTTGAAACTATCAGAATGAAAATATGTACCAATGACCTGGTAATAATTAATGTAACCTGGTAATAAATAATGTAACTTCTGTTAAATAAACCAAAAAGCATTGTGCTCCTATCTACACTTGTGTTATTATGGTGTAAATTATGTTCAGTACTTACAATTTTTCTATGAATTGGTGGTGATTAAAGAAAAGAGAATGTAAAAAAAATCACGTTTATTGCTTTTTGCAATTCGAAGGCACATACTATACCACAAGACAGTACGCGCTCTCCGGCAACGTAATTTGTATCACTTGAAAGTTGTTCACACAGTTTCAATTTTACTTAAACCTAAATCATTCACTCAGAAGTCAGAACTATAGTCATCAACTCATCACTCATCACTTTTATTTCGATGCAGATCACATAATTGCCCAGATTAAAGGATCATATGGCTGTAACTGCAACACAGGCATTTGGTATGCCATGCGCTGCACTCGGTTGTCTCGTTCTTCGTGCACTTTCACGAGCACCAGATCCAGGGCAGCTTTTGCGTCTTCACACGGTGAATGGCCAGCACTACTTCCTTGAACAACACGCCCAAGCAGTTCCTCAGACAGAGCACGTAATGATCGACGAAGGGGCAACCCCCGTGCATGAGGATACAATGCGCACGTGTCCACCACAGCACTATGTATCAACTTTAGTGCACGGAGATCGTTGTCCAGTGCGTGGCCAATCAAGATAGTATCCACACCCACAAATCCAAGTATGTCGTTTTGTACATCTCGTAGCGTCTTAGTAGCGCGCTCCATGTCGCGCGACTTGATGCCCGAGAAACGGGTGTTGAGATCCAGGATAGTCGAACTTGGTTTCACTAGTGTCTTGTATACAGTCCGGCCATCAGCTGCTATGACCGCGATACTAGCTAATTCCAGTCCTGACGTTGTGTAACACATCTCAGCGTCGATAGCGTAAACTCCGCCTCGAGGCGAGCGTGCACGCACGAATCCATTGAGTGGTCCATTCATTCCGGGACGTACGCCATTCCATACATGATAACGTCCTGTAGTGCAACCTTTGGTTCCCACAGGTGCCTTGCAGCAACTGTAACAATTTCCAGTGGTACGGCCCCAGTGGTAAAAACAGGCACTTTGCGACAGATAATCACCATCACAAGTAATTTTAAAAGTTTTATCACAACGTACACACAAATGTTCAACTGAATCCAGTTCTTCGTCACTGTCTGACCGTGGTGGTGTAGAATCCATTGAACCACGTCCACTATCAGCTTGAGATCCACCAGGCACAAATTCCGGTGCATTCACATCAAATGTATATAAATGTAGAGTGCTAGGTCGCGGCGGCGGATTAATGTAAACCACAGCCTTGTTTGTTTCTATTTCCATGGGATAACCCATACTCCACAGCTGGGTTCTTGATAGCAGATGAGGACGAAGTTCCTCCACCAGTTCTTCAGTTGAGATTCTTAGCGGCGTCGACGGCGGCGACGGCGGCGTGGACGGGGGGCGTCGTCGATCACGCGGCTTGCGCCGGCGTGCTGCGAGAGGCGACTCCACGACCGGCACGTTGGATTCTTGGGAAAACCAGGCCAAATTCCATTGAGACTTACAAAAATGCATTTTGGTTTATTTACTTGTATACACATAGAGTCGTTAAAGCGAGCGCGGACTGAATGAACAGACGTGCGATCGCGCGCGCGGGCGCTGTACTAATGACGCTCTGGTGGGGCAACCCACACTTTATACGTCACCTAGGTAAAGCGGCTCGTTAACGGGACTTGCCAATCGACCGGCCTATTCTCATTTTTCTAAACAATAATAAAACTTCTTTTGTGTCAAAAAATGTACAGGATTTAAATTCAACTTCAGGAGTTTAGAAAAAAGTCTGGATGTATAGAGTTCTGTCGATTTATTTAATTCGGGTAGAGTATGAGAAAGCGTAGTGGGTGACGTTTTGTTTACTAAAATCAGCTGATACACCGGCCGCGTGGTAGATATAAATAACTGTAAACACGTTCCAAATACAATTATCTCTATGAAATATTTCAGTAATCAATACTGTCTTATTCTCTTTAACTTGTTTGATGTTTTTATTTTGTTTCTGTTAAAAATAAACAATATAGAATACCTACACATATAGTTTTGAATTTTACAAAAATTGCTTAACCAGGTATAAATGTTTATTTTACCTATATTATATTAGTATATTTTATATAGTATATTTTTCATGTGGCCTGTTTTTTTTTTCATTAATGCCCAAAATTACCTATTTGAAATACGGAATGTATGACTAATTTTTAAGGCTGATTAACTCGTTAATTGATCTCCATATAATAACTCATCGATATTTAAAATAATGAATGCTTATTTTTTTCTTTCTTACATTAATTAGTGAATAAGTACATATTTAAGTAACGTTTTTCCCATTTACTTAATGGATGATTATTAGAATTAGTGACTTGACCAATAATTCTTTGAGTGAAAAGGATCATTACATTATAGTTTCTTAATTATTATGTGTTATTATAATTTCTAATTAATATGTGGTACAATTATAAAAGTTAAGTAAGTACCTATATCAATTATGTAGGTAATTTTTTGTGTTTTTAAATGGAAGGAAATAGGTATAATTACTTTCTGGTAGAATGCTAAAAACATTACGTAAATAATTGTTTTTATTTTATTTTTAGTAAAAAACGGTTTTATTAAAATATTACGCAACAAAAAAACCGCTTGATTTGTTCCCTCGTGTAATAGAGATAGAGAGAGAGTATGAGCTCTCTAATAAAGGTTATTATGGAAAAGTGATAATTTTGGAACTGAAGGCTTTTTTCAAAATTTTTGTAAAAGTATCTCAATACGAGCAGAATTTTGCATTTATTAGTATGAACTAAGTATGTGTATTTTACGAAAACAAATAAGTAGAATAAGTATCGTAATTCAATAACTAATACCACGTGGTGTAAAAGGTACGCATAAAATATCTACGAATTTTTTTACGGTCCATTCATTTGAATTTTTATTCATATTTATTTTGAATTTTGCATTTGGTCTAAGTATGTATATTTAACGAAAACAAACGAGTAGAAGAAGTGCATACGTATATGTACTTACTTATTCTACTCATTTGTTTTCTTAAAATATACATATATTGCATTTATTAGTATGACCTAAGTATTTGTATACCACGTGGTTTTATTTATCGAATTACGATTCAATAAAATCTCGTGAATCGTAATTCAATATATAATACCACGTGGTGTAAAAGGTACGCACAAAATATCTACGAGATTTTTTACGGTCCATTCATATAATATAATAAATATTTTTTTAATATTTGTGATAGATAACCATGACAAAGATTTGTTTTTAACTTGCAATTGAACTCTCATTAAATTATCAATTTATATTTAAAAAAGAAAAAAAACATCAAGAAATAAATAATATTAATTTCCGGACACAAAGCAGTAGCTTGTGTGTAATGTATTTATTTATTTATTTAACACTTTAATGCACAAAAGTAGTACATGAGGCGAGCTTTATGCCATGCGGCATTTTCTACCAGCTAACCATTGCGTCATACAGATATTGCAAGGCAGGTGCATATAAATTAAATAGAAGAGATTTACTAATTAATATTTACTATACTATAAAATACCTACTCATATAATATATAAAAATATACCTACACGTATGCTACTACATAACAATTTTAAGTACATAAATACGAATACTTACATATACACAGATACTAATACATATAAAATACATATATATTTATATACACATATAAAAGAGTATATGAAAGAGAGAGAAAAAATATAATGTATTATTGTCATTAAAATATTATTACGCCGACGACGTGGTACTAATCTATTTGAATTATTTCATCAATATCAAGCACGTATGCGTTACAGCAAGAATCACGTTTCAAACACATATTTACGTCATAATGGTTAACTTCTGCTTCTATTTGACGTAATTGAGTACCAATGATATAATTTTATTCATCGTTTACAACAAATACGTAATTGAGTACCAATGATATAATTGAGTACCAATGATATAATTTTATTCATCGTTTACAACAAATACGTAAAATGACAATATTCATCGTTGTTTTCTTGTCTCATTCATTATTCTCATTAATGAAAGTTATATAATTTAAATAAGATTTAATATATTAATTAAAAGACGTTGCGTTGTATGAGACATCGTCCAGAAAATTTTTCAGAACTTTTTCGGAGATTAATTTTAAAACAATGATTAATAAACCATGTTTGATAGAGTACACGACTACACGTTGCATTATTCGGTTTATTTACCAAAAATTAAATTAATTCTTTATTAATTTACGCATTTAAATTTAAACAAACGATTACAGAAAAATTTATGTATCTTTTCATTGTGTGAGACATCGTCCAGAAGATTTCACAGTCTAAAATATTTGAGACTACGTACCTACTTAGATCCTAAACTTTAGGTATAATTTGTGCCAAATTCTACCAAGCAAGGTCGGGTATTTCTGGACGATTTTACGGATACTTTTTTTATTAGTTAGGTACCTACTTTCTATGAGGGAACTTTCTGAGATCGCACAAGACCGGGGAGAAATGGTGAGCTAATCATAAATCAAGTTCATTGTTTATACTTAGATTCTTTTTATAAACACTGGCAAGGAAGACTCCTTAATCAATCAATGTTATAACTCGAGTATATGTACCTATCTGTTTGTTTGTAAATAATATTAGATTAAAAAAGTTTTGATATAGGTAATCTGAAACACAACACACAAACAAACACTTAATCACTGTATTCAGTGTAGGCACAACAATGGATAATGAACTTTGTTGAACTATGCAATAGGTAACATTTTATTTTACTCGTTAAAATACTAAGTAAACAAATCCATACTACGTAATTCCGAGATTCGGTTTCACAGTATGAGGTCCTTTTTTATCAGTAGCAAATATTTGGAGGGGGGTATGTCCTGTCATTTGTACCACTTTACACGAAAACATAACCCTGTTACTTGTATGAAAAATATCCATACTAAAGAAAAATAAACCCCATTATTTTGCGCCTTGGTGGCATAAACTTATCTATGTCGTTAGAATGAAACGAGTTTCATTCATACTTCTTATTTCAGTATTAGAATAGCAATAATTCATTCATTTGTAGAATTTTCAAACAAAATGTATCGTTGTTTTTCTCGAAAATGTAATAAGTTAAAAAAAATTGTTTGCCCTATCTTTATTATTATAACCTATAGATGACACCCTAGAAATATTTTCCACTAATAAAATAGGACCGTATATATACTGAATGAACTTCACTATCTAACTCATGTAAGCGTGAAACATACAATCCGCGATTGCATGTGTCTGAGATGTTGAGCGAGTCCACGCGAGAGTGGTTTATGACACGTGCTTGAGTGTGCGTGTGGATTGTTTGTATACAAAAGCGCGTGTGGGCGCGCCGCGCGCCCCCGCCGCCCGGCTGGTCGCTGACTCCGGCGATAACCTTCAGAACGATGTCAGACCAGACCACGTTGGTACACTGCGAACGGTACTGCACTTGGTTTGACGAAGAGCCAATACACAGGAAGTAAATGAAAACTCACCATTCCCTTTTAAGGGATGAAATATTGTCTGACCCCCACTGTACAAACGCTAATAAAAATTATGACCAACTTTTTCAAGTACACAGTGCAAAATGGTTATTTTGAACGACAATGAAAAAGTGATTTAGCCAACTCCGAATTATTTCCTGGTAAAGTTGTTCAGTTGTTTTCATGGGTAATTTCATTTATTAAAAGTAATTGTGCGTTTTTCCTTACACACTGTAAATTTAATTTACTATAGGAGACGCATATTTCCGTCTCAAAAAATAAACTATATACTTTATCTACACTGATATTATAAATAATCTTTTTTTTGTCGTCTGGTAAAAAGAAGGAATGATTGTTTATTTGTTTGTATGTTTGAGATAATCTGAACAACTACTGAGGCATTTAAATACATTTTTTACGGTACTACTTAAGTAACCAAGACTTTATCGAACAGTAGTCTAATATACCATCATGACATTATGTATACCAGGAAACTAAGTATTTTACCATTTTAATTATACATGTCTAGATCTATGGAGATAGCATAAATAACCGAATTAATATATATCTGTTTTTATTTCTCCATTTACAGCATTCCTTTCCTTACTGAATCGTACTATCCATATACGAAACTCTTGCAGAGAGACAACCGCTTTTTGAATGAATAAAATAATATTGTTAACAACACAGGCAACCTATAATGTGGGTGTCAGAACTCAATTTAAATAGCTCACCCTAAAATTTAATATCTTTAATCCGATAAATTTTATTTATTTCTATCTACACCACTATTGTCATCCTACGTAAGAATAACGCATTGAACATGGACCTGATCGCCTATAAAACTCATTTAATTCATAAAAGTAAACACGCCTTCTCTATGCTCTACTCACAAACGCGGTTAGTGGGCCACGGCACGGCTGCCGAATGTTACCGGAACTCTACATTTTTGATACCTTTAACATATGCAAAACATAAGGAACCACTAATAATATAGTAAACTCCGTTTTAATTTGCTTAAAAGGCTTTATTTATCACAGACAGTAAGTTTTGTTGACATCTATTAGAACAACATAGCGCCCACATTTTTTTCATTTTTAGGTTTAATTCGCTTGTATGATTCTGTATTTAAGTATATATTTTTTGTAATTTTGTATAATTATGGGTTTTTTCAATTTAGTCTTTGAAATTAACGTTAATTTATTATTTAATGAAGACCTAAAGTTACCCTAAGATATTTTTAAATTTCAAAATCATGAAAGATTTACTTTCGTTTTAAATATTACGTTTGTTCCTTCGGAATAATTTGAATGGAAATCCAAAAAAATGTGAGATATTCGACAATTCGTAGAACAAAACTTATACGTATCATGCATGAAGGAACGAAGCCCACCCCTTGGGGAGGGAGGCTAATTTTTCTTTTATCTGTGGTATCATGTGACTTTGGATTTGGGGTAAGCATATATTTCACCATTTCTGAAATAACTAAAACTCTACTGAATAAAAGGGAAACCGCGCGCAGCCGCAGTCGTAACACACGACGACCGACGTTACAATCTGTTATGGTGAAAGTTGTACATCATCGCGACACCGACATCGTCGGCCGCTGTAGCGACAGCTCTATGTGGGTCATGGATCAAGGAGCTCGCGTTGCCATGGTGACTAAGCCTTTATAAGAATCAAAGGACGATTCTGCGTAATTATTTTTTGGATAATTAATAAGGAAAAAAACAAAAACAAGGTTTTATTATACCTGGCGAGGATTTTTAAAGCTCCAGTTTTAAGAACCCATGAAATAATACCGAATTCTTAACGAAAAATAAAATCACAAAGTTTCAAGATCATGGAATTTATGTGTAAATAAATATTAGAGAAACAAAATAAGAGAACACAAATCGCGGTAACATAGGAGGCCTATTGAGGTAACGGTCTCTTCGACAAGCCAAACGAGTCCGTAATAAACCGGAAAAATAACGTTTTCGGGTCACGTCTATACAATACTGTGCTCTACACGCACAATACTACCTGATACGAGCCTCGAATGTGATATGATATCGTATGTAGGTAAGTAACTTCTTTGTCAATCTGAACGTATGTATGTATGTACGAGTATTCGTATAGGAAGAAAAGTTTACTTTTGGGCCAGAAATAAACGTCCATGTGAAGTTGTTTGTCATGAAATTTCGAAATACATACGAGTACGACACCAGGTACTTATAAGCGGTTAAAACCTGTTCTCAGGATACGCAAAAAATGTCCCAATTACATCAGCAACATCAACAGACATATCAGTTTCAAAACATATTATTTTCAAATTAAGAAAACGTAAGTACTTATGTAAATACCCATATCTTAAACGTTTTAGCTCTTTACTTAATTAATATTTCACTAAAAACGGTAACTTACTATTGTGATTCATTGAGCCTTCATTACTAATGCTAATAACTATGCCAGTATTCATTTAACTATAAAACATGGAATTTAATAATGTTAATGAGTGCCTATCAACATAGGTAAAATAATGTGCTTTAAATGAACAAACGTCCTCTTTATAAATTGACTGATAATATCCTGGCTTCCTACTTTAGTTCATTTACGCATTAAGGTATATAATTATGTATTTACTTACAATTCGGAGTTAAAGTCTGAACCTTTTTCGGAGATTAATTTTAAAACAATGATAAATAAACCATGCTTGGTAGAGTACACGACTACACGTTGCATTATTCGGTTTATTTATCAAAAATTAAATTAATTTTAACCATAATTCTTTATTTTTGAATTTACGCATTTAAATTTAAACAAACGATTACAGAAAAATTTATGTATCTTTTCGTTGTACTTAGTACAGAGCAACACTATTGTTGCTCTCTATTTTGCTTATCTATATAAGCAAAACAAAAAAGACTGCTTTATAAAAATAATAAGTACAGTAGTGTATGTAGAGTATAGAGTATGGCAGTGAATCGTTTTCATTCCATGTAGCTATATAATATTACGTTACTACATACTTCTAAATTTTATAAAGTTTTCCTTTTAGTTACGATAAAAAATGAAGGCGAGGCGATGATGCAGCATCGTCGGTGTGTCCAAGTTATTATGGAATCCCCGACCTACGTAGCACCAATTTACTACGTCACTCTGCTTGGTTTACTGCTTCGATTACATATAAGGAATTATTCATTCTTCGACTATTATTTATCAAAGTTATCAACGAAATACTCGTACCACAAACAATTGAATATTTAGCAGTGTGCTTGGATATAGAGTAGGATATTAACATTTGCATCTGGGGTCATTGATTTTAACTATAAACTCTTATCATGACGGTCAATGACTTGAAGCGAATGACGTCATTATATTAGAGTAACCATTCGGTGTACTTACTAATTTATGTGCTAATTAATTGAAGAGTGCAATGCCGTGTAGTTATTTTAACACTCATTGTGTTAGCTAAATATACGATTTGACAGGTGCTGAAATGGTTCAATCAACTGAACCGTTAATTGAATTTGTGGGAATTACTGTAATCAATGAATAAAACTGATGTATTTTTAAGTACTTATTAAGTTATGTATTTTCTATACGTTTAGTTTTCAATCAAATACAATATAAAAAATAAGAAATACAAGAAATATTTGTTATAGTACATCTACTGTTGAATATTATCAGTGAAATGGTATTTAGTTCACGGAAGGTATCAGTAACAAAAGGAGAGGTTGAGGTGGTATAAATGGTGGTACTAAATCTTTTTTTAAATCTGCTGAATTAAATCAGTAACTTTCACTACCTGTCTTTAACACAACCTAAGGTTATTGTGGCTACTTGTCTATTGTTTACAAAACAATTTACTTTCAAAGAAATAACCCTTTCACGTATAATTATAGAAAAAAACTTTAGAATATTGTTTGTAGATGAATAAAAGAAGGATCATAAACCATGATTCTGATGCTATGGCGAAACAATGAATTTGTGACCCTAAATATCTATGAACTGGCTACAAAGAAACCAGAGCATGCGGGCATTTTTTAGTTCGTGTTATAATAAAAAAAACTATAGCAACAGGGAGGTAGGTAGGCAGAAACACAGGCAGGCAATAAAGTCAATCTGACGGTGGGAGTTCAACAGGTTCTTATGTCGATCAACTAGCTAAAATGTCGACGCACATATCCATAGTTTCCTAAATACTGGCTGTGTAATAATTATGTTCTTATGTTTGTTTTCTAATTTTGTGTTGTTATCTATAGGCTGGCTAAAAAATTATTAAAAATTTAGATTTTCATTTCAAGACCTTCAGCTTTTTACATAACTACTGATTGGGTAACATTCTCAGTCGAATAAATACCCCGCTACCAAGTGTTTCCGTTTAGAAACCAACGATTTACGTGGTTAAGCAACTCCCAACTCTAATGTCGGTTGGTCGTGTGGTCTAGTCACATAGTATCATATGTAATTATGTGTTATACTACCAAATACTACTGTATATGGAGTTAGGAGGATAGGGACTTTTAATGCAGTGACGCAGTCGCATTATCCTATTTCCTTTTGTTTGCAGAAATTCACTTAAGGAACATGGAACATTTTAGTATGGAGTCTAGCACACCTACCATCCGTGATTTTGAAAAAAATTTACGATATCTTAATAATAATTAGTAAATCTCTTCTATTTAATTTATATGCACTTTTGCAATATCTGTATGACCCAATGGTTAGCTGGTAGGAAATGCCGCGCCTCATGTACTATTTTTGTGCATTAAAGTGTTGAATAAATAAATATCTTGGCGATCGATCCCAGCTCGTTAATTCGATAGAAGACATCAATAGAAACATAAAACATATCTTGATAGAAACTCCTAAAGTATCTCTGAACCCAGATATTTGACGTTGAAAGTAACATTTTTTAAGTAAGATTATTGGGTCTTTGTACAACCACACGTAATTATAGGAAACTGAAGTTTACTCGGGACTTCGCCCGAAATTTCTCATTTGTTTGATTTGTTTGAATTTCTCAAACGAACAGAGTACTACTACCCCGTAGTAAAAGTAGCCTATGTTGGACCCAGGGTGCAATTTGTTGCAGATCCGTTCAGCCGTTGAGTGAAACGTGATTAACAGACAGACTATACATACAGACAGGCAGACATCGTTTCGCTTTTATTTAAGACAATGAAATGTCTTTTTCCTTAGTAAGAACTTACGGAGTTCAAAAAGATATGTTAGGGTATAAATATTTTCCGGTAGGAACATCCGGTTACCGCGGAATTAAATAATCTCAATACAATTTCTATTTCTAACAACACCTTGACGTCAGGCCATATTATCATCTCAGTGGCGTGGCACACATCCTTGCCTTGTAGTTGTGCTGATATCAACATGAGTCGTCTCGCAGATACATGGAATTAAACGACGCAATTTAATTCTGATGCTATGACGTGTTTCGTATTCATACATACTCGTAAATGTAGCCTAGCCATTGGAACTCACATAATGAAGCACGTCGGAGAATCTGCGTTATCTACGCCTAATAAAATGTTTTTAAAACAATAGAATTAAAGTTAGTTACAATTATTTTTTAAACTGGCGACATTGCAACGCAACGGTACGGGTTTAGTAACGTTAGGCGGAAATAACGGACAAGCGGGACAAATCTTTTGTTTCTGTAATTTGTTTGGGATCACAAACGCGAACACTGTCACTTTTTATGGCATTCACTATACAACAATTAGCCTTTACCGTATGAGCATCAGTGTAGGAAAGAAATTATATTATGCTACTCGTAGACCTGAATTTAGGACATACTTTACTCACCTGTAAGGGGTGGAATAGTTAAGGTTTACAGGCGATTATTTCATCACCGATAAAGATATCCAAAAAAAATCTAGTGCAACAGGTGGTGGTAAGTCCAATTTTTTTTTTCTCAACATGAAAATGTCTAAGTCCTAAATTGACATTTTTTCATTCACCATCCAAAATGTCTATTTTTTTTAATTCATTAAAGATTTAAGCAGTACCAATTAGTGAAAATATCAATGTATCTGACTGATGTCAATTGTAACACTTTACACACTTTAATTTTACACAGTCTAATTTTATTAATGAACTTGAATAAAGTCATTAATTATATAGAATACATCAGATGATAGATATTATGTGGGCCTCATTTCATTTCCTACAAATCAACACCATGTAAACAAGTGACGTAACAGTAATACGTTGAATACTGAATATTGTTTATTGAACGGATGTGACGATTTCTGAAATGTAGGTGTTGTGAATTCTACCAAATAAACAGTGAACGGACCACCCGAAGGTCAGGCGAATGCATTACAAAAAACCCTATATTTTTCACTCCGTTTCAACGACATTGAAAATACATTTTAAAGTCGGTTTGTGAAGGTTTTACTTTAATACCTAAAATGCGAATAAATTTTACTAAAATAGTACAGCGCGAACACTTACTTTTTGTTTAGTCTTACAAGACATTTGATTTAAACGATCACTCGACTCTGTGTATACAAGATCTGCTTAAAACATATTCATATCAATAAAAATCTTAAAATAACCACCACCAATGTTAATATTTTTTTATTGTTAATTAATCTAAGCATTATCATGATTAAGTAAATACATAGATACTGTCATGTGCATTTTCGATGGTCCATACGGTCGTTTCAATTAATATTTACGAATAAGTAGGTAAATACATTATGTAAATAAAACATATTATGTATGTACCTATTGAGACTAGTAATACAAAACGTACGTACTTACATATTCAATATAATGCAAGTATACCTAACAATTAGTCATAAAATATAGCTAAATAAACATCAATAATAAATATTGTATAGTTTATAAATCATTTAATAAGTGCTTGTACATAGGATGCGGGCGGTTCGGGTGTTTGAGGTGAACTATCTTTTCGTACATGTTTACCTATAATTTCAATCAATGACAATCGAAACTCATAATAATACTTACCATAAATGAAAATGCCTATTTTTCACAGTAAATTGTGTTATTGGTAAGTTATATGCAAATTCCCAAAGGCAAAACTACTTACTAAATAGAAGAAAAATTCGTACCTATATCATAGGGAGAAACATTTGGTTAAATAACTCATAACTCAATATTGTACAACAATCAATTTTCTACTTCCTAACCATGCTGTGTTTACACGTTAAGGGTTACGACCTAACTCATAACTTTATATTGATTTTTCTGTAATTTCTATGGTTGTAATCTGTTGTGTTTACCTAGTAAATAAATTAAATTAAATTAAATAAGTCAACGGTATAGTTAACCTCTAGTTAATCAAGGTTCAATTTGTCTTTGTGCAATCTGCTAATTTATGTATGTATATGGTTTACATACTGAACTAATAAATAATAATAAATAGCACATGCGAAGTAAAAAGGGAAGTTTACTGTCGCACGATATCAATTCAAGGTTAAACAGGATGCACAATGTACGATAAAAACACATCGCTTAAGCGATTATTTGAAACTAATAAATAACAATATTTTAATGATACCAGAGTTTGTTTACATATACATATCGTCGTATGCATAATATACATATGAAGCACTTCGACCCTTGAGGATCTTTTGTGCCTATCCCATTTTATACACTGCTCATCTCAGTATACAGGTTTCCTCACGATGTTTTCCTTCACCGTTAGAGCAGTCGGTAAATGTCCGTAAGTCTTCGAAAAATACGAAAAACTCAATGGTACATGGGCACTGCACGGTTTCGAACCCGGATCTCCCGTATGGGAGTCCGGTGTCCTAGCCACAAGGTTACCGACGCTCTATATTATAACTCCCCCTATTATAACCCCTAATGTGACATTTTACGTTTTTATTTTTTACAATTAAAAGTCAGATACGTATAAAGGCAGACGATGATACACCTAATGATTTAATTATGAGTAGATAATCATTTACATTATCACTTACGTTGAAGCTTAGATTAGACTGTCCGCAGTTAAGTTGGGCGCCATTGTTTGGAGATAGAAGACCTCGAAATTTTACTCTTTTTCCTGGTTTTTTGTATTATACTGCCCTTGGCTATAACAATTAACGACGATTTTTTTAACTTTACGCTTAACAGATTTAACCATTTAGATTTGTTACTGCCTACTTATGTAACTTAGAGCGTCGGTGGCGTCGTGGCTAGGACGTCGGACTTCCATGCGGGAGGTCCGAGTTCGAAACCAGGCAATGCCATGTACAAATGAGTTAATCGGTTTTTTCGAAAGACTTACGTACATTTACCGACTGCTCTAACGGTGAAGGAAAACATCGTGAGGAAACCTGCACACTGAGATGTGTGTGAAATGGGGAAGGCAATGGCAAACCACCCTATTAAATTTGCCAAGAGCGTCGTTCTATGTGATTAATTCCTTAGAATGATCACGACCCTCAGCAATGAGGAATACGACTTAGAAGAGAGAGAAGAGAGACTTATGTAACTTGAAACAAAATTGAAATAGGTATTTATTAGTAAGTATGTATTTATTTTATGGAATTAGCTAGCTATAAATAATAAAGTTTAAATATTTGGTAATGAACTCTGAACTCTGAAACTCTACATCAGTATGTAGAGTTTACGCGATAAAAAAATTATTTCATACTTATTTTTGAACAACGTTTTACTAAGACGCAATTAAGAGTGCGTTCCAAAACCAATTGAAATTATTCACGTTCCATTGCTCGTTTTGAATAAAAGTTTATTAAATTTTCAGCTGTTAACGCCGTAATGGAACATGGACAGTTGTCAATGTGAATTATTTCAACTGGTTATGGAACGCTCTCTAAGTTTAAGACAAATATATGAAAAACGCTGTCAAAAAATACTGTTACAGAAACGCGAACGAGTGGCGCCATCTTAATACGATTATTGGAAACAACAGTCAGGGTTTTCAAGAGTTTGTATCCTATCCGATCACTAGATGGCACGACTGTTGTGCTACGAAATCTTATAATATAAATCGTAAGATTGTAACAACAACGTAACGAACGACCAAACTAAACATAACCAAACTATTTCGTGTTATGATTATTCATAGTATTGCTTTATTACCTATTATACTAATGACTACCAATACTAGGTTGAATGAATGTAATGTAACGTATGCGTATCAAATTAATTGGTTCTTTATTTAAAAATGCCTCCTATTGTTCTAATCTATAATTGTAAGTTGGATGTGTATTTATAAACTTGACGATAATAACAAGTTCATTGACTATACATAACAATACAGAAATACAATTTATACGTAACCATTTACTATAGACAGACCACGTGGCCGGCAAAGCGCAACGCGTTATTGGAAATAGCACGTGTTTATGACTAACAGTATTATTAGTCAAGCAGAACGATCACTCATAAATATATCCACTCGTCATTCATTTATAATTGTGTTCACACCTTTTTGATAATTCATTGCTATAATTGATGATTACAAATGTGTGTGCTAATTCAACTACAACTTATAACTTCACGCAGCCCTAATTCAATTGTGAAAAATACAGATACAGATATTTCTCCTGACGGATATGAAAATAATTCCAGTCGTAAAGGAAAATTGAGCAATAAACATGAAAATACAGCACTGAACAGGTTTAGATGCAGTGCAGCAAGGGTGAAAGTGGATCGGCTTGTTTAAACTTGCAGTTTTCTATTGGCACATTTCTCCTGCTTTCCAAGCTAGCTACTTCCAAGTTACTAAAAAATAATAGAAAGATAATAGCCTAACCAGAAAAAAAGAACTGCTATGCTATACATGGAGACGAATATCCTGAACTATGCCTTAATTACTTTGAAGTGTTTGTAATGAATATAAATTCCTGCAATAAGTTCTAAATATAATCTATGATTTCTGGAGATAACATGTTTTTTTTGTATTTACAAGGTAACATAATATTTTGTCAAATTATCGAGGGGTTATCAGAAGTGAAAGATAATACACACCTATTGAAGTTATTACCTAACTTATTATCAGAATGTCATGGTAAAATTATTAATTATTTTGTTAAAACTGCCTCACGTAATTTTTCATATGTATTGCTTCATTTTAGTGCTTATATTATTTGTTATTATGTTTTAGAATATTTTGAACAATACAATAATAACCATAGTAGTGTGATCGATGCACTGAACTGTAGAAAGTGTGCAGCGAGACAACTTTCGCGACCGAATTCGAGAGAAAGTAGTCCGGGGCGCCACGCGCATATTATATCACCTTAATCCGATGTTCTTGGGATTATATCACCACAGCCGTATTGTTGACAAATGAAATCGAAGCCATAGGTACGTTTTATTAACACTCTTATGCAGATAATTCTTACTTTATCTGCAGAATTAAAACGAATTTAAAGTGCAACGCTTTCAAAAATGATTGTTGCAAAGCGGAACTTCTCATAGATTAAGAATATATAGAAGGATGTTCTTACGCGTCCACTATAGAGAACTTTTTGTTTAAAAATATCTCCTTTCGCTTTCAGTTTTCGTTGGCAGAGCGTCCACGGAAACTGGGCTCGTGCGAACCAAATTAGCGTGTCCGTGTGCTAAACACCTCCTATTTATGGAGACGAACAATGGAAGGTCACTACTAGTAATCCATACAAATGAAGATTGTTGAATCGATGGGTATAGGCTTCAACAAAATTCATAAGATTACACAGGAACATGCAGGTAATGAAACTTCTATCAGCCTATTCAGGTAAATGTAAATATATCTCACAGTCTTTATATTTGGAGATTTAATTCGATACAGGATTCCCCACAGTACAGTCTGTGTCTTAATTATCTGACCCCCCTAGCTGACGTATCAGTATCAAACGGGGTTGGATAACTCAAGGTTTAGACTGTACAAAATGTGTGGAAAGTCGAATTGTCGAAAACCGTAACCGCTTTTATTCTAGTATTAACAATGAAGTCAGATCAGTACAGGTATTTGATTCAGTCTGAATTAGTATGACCTAGGTTGCCTGCCTAGATGCAGGGCAGAGAGCGTACATGCAGACAGAGGGGCCTATGATGAAGCTTTGACCTTACAGTACAGGCGCCGGCTCCGTCATCGCTGATCTCATAATGACAATGAGTCTACTATATGTAGGCAGCAATTACTATTCTATATGGAAACAATACAATTACAATAAGTAAACATTGAACTTGAAATAAACCTGAATCTTGATCACTTGTGGTGATTCGTTACAGAAACGCGTATACACCAAATTGACTAAAACCACATGTTCCATACTTTACATTATGGAATATTAGAAAATAAATATTCTTCAACTAATATTTTTTTGTTCTTCGTACGTGTATGATTAATTTATAAATAATAGTTTACTCAAAGATTAATTATATTCTCAAATGGTAAAAAAATCTACGCGTTGGATCAATTTGGATCGCAATAGTATAATTTAAATATCACATCGCTACTTCACAGAAAACCCATTTAGGTTTATCAATGACAAGGAAGAGGATTCCGCTGTAGCCTTGACTTTTCAATTATTGGGTAGGTATAAAAATACAAGTGTAAAAACAATACAATATTTACTCGTAAATAGTTTTGTTTGTACTTTGTTTAGACAACAATAATCCACTCGTGCATGATACCTATTTAATAATGTAGATTTTAGGACGTATGTTCGTGTATTTGTATTTAATATATTTATATTTTGATAACAAAATTACGCTTAGATACGTCATGGTACAATTATTATCCGTTATAACATTTAAATTATAACTTACATGCTACTAGCTGCTGTAAAAGGGCATTGTCAAAAGAAAAAGAAAAAATATGGCTGCTGCATAAGGCATTGTCAAATACGAATGTACATTATGTAATAGTAAGTTTGTACACAATTTCAAATTTAAATTTACTTAACGCTACTAGCTGGTGGAAGCTAGACTGCAAAGTCTGGAACATCGGCGCAAGGTTGCCTGTCTATCGGTATTTTATAGGATACATTTCGGAGAGTGCGCATCGGAATTGCACGACCTAATTCCAGCATCTCCATTCCGCCTTCGGACTACCAGGCGCGGGGAGGGGTTCCATCCTTATGTTGTTGATATACCATCTGCTCGTACGAAGCGATTTGCTTCTTCATTCATTATGCGAACCGCTAAGGAATGGAACAGCCTGCCGGCGTCTGTATTTCCCGAAACCTACAACCTTGGGATCTTCAAGGCCAGAGTGAATAGGCATTTACTGGACCCGCATGCTCCATCGTCGACCTCATCGTCGCTTACCATCAGGCGAGATCGAGGTCAAATGCGGGTTTAGAAGTAAATAAAAAAAAAAGCTGCTGTAAAGGGGCATTGTCAATACATACTACGGATCTAATACAGTCAGAATAAAATAATACTATTATTTATAAAATGTCATAAAATGAATATCAAATATCAAAATAATAAAATTACAATCTATTATTTATTGTTTAGCTCATGTAATGAGTACAGCTCCATGTTTAATAACATTTTTTAAAGGATTTGTCACTACAGTCTATTGTGGCTTCAGAAGTATGATTATTACAGAGTATGATAATATTATGTCAAAGAGGTAATTATAACATAGACAAATCTTCATAATCGTAAAATAAAAAATACTCAAAAATTCAGGCGGAACAGTACTAATAATACCTACTTACTTAAGTAAATTCATTTCAATATGTGTATTCAATTTAAAACTTTTAAAGAAAACTGTCTACTGTAAAGTACGTAAAAACAAATACTGACATAATAGTACATAATGAATACTATACTATAGTACATAATGAATAATAATAATAAAAACCTTCGATATATTATCGAACTCTCAGTTTGGATTTAGACAAGGAAAATCAACTGAAGATGCAGTAACAGCCCTAAGTACATTGGTAACAGAACAACTTGATAATGGGAAAAAATGTCTGTCAGTCTTCCTTGATCTAAAAAAAGCTTTTGACACCGTCTCTGTCCCCATCCTTGTGAAGAAACTGGAAATAATTGGTGTTAGAGGAACTGCGCTATCCCTTTTTAAAAATTACCTAGCTGATAGACGTCAAAAAGTTAAGCTCGAACAGTATGTCAGCGAAGGCGTGGAGGCCTCATTCGGCGTACCACAAGGTAGCGTGCTCGGTCCCACCTTATTTTTGATATATATAAACGACCTGTGTAGTATAAAAATTAAAGATGCAAAAGTTTTTTCATACGCCGATGACACCGCCATTGTCTTCGCTGGAGATACATGGGATATTGTTAGAGATAATGTTGCACAAGGATTATCACAAGTAGCTGAATGGCTTAGAGGGAACCTACTCACGTTAAACACATCCAAAACCAACTATATTTGCCATAGCATATACAACTATAATGAACAATATAAAAACTTTAACATTAAAATACACGAATGTGGCAATTCATTTAATACAAATTGTAATTGCCCAAAAATAGACAATGTTGAGAGTACTAAATATCTAGGGATTATAGTAGATCAGAAATTATCTTGGTATCCTCACCTTGAACATGTTAAGTCTAGAGTGAGGAAGCTAATCTGGATTTTCAAGACGCTTAGACATATTGTACCACGCACAGAAAATCGTGATTCTCAAAAAAATTTACTAAATCAAATATACACTGCACTGGTACAATCTATTTTGGTGTACTGTATACCTGTATGGGGAGGTGCGTTTAAAACCAGGTTTATTGAAGTGGAAAGAGCACAAAGAGCTCTGATAAAGGTAATGTATTTAAAAAAAATTAGATTTCCCACTGAAAGCCTTTACCATATCAGTGGACTTCTATCGGTCAGAAAATTATATATAATACAGCTTATCCTTAAAAAACATAAAACCTTGCAATATGACATACATTTAACAACTAAAAGACGAAAAGATATAGTTGCACAAGTACCTAAGGTCAAAACAACTTTTGCTAGTGTACAGTTAAATAAACGTTCAGCTTCCCTGTATAATAAAATAAATAAAGAGATATATATATATAACAAAAATTCTCATGACTGTAAAAAAGATATAATAGATTGGCTAAAGACACTAACATATGAACAGACGGAGGCACTCTTACAGTTCACAATGTGAGTATAATTCTGTACTCAAATTGTGAATTGTAAGATCTACATTCACATATACATAAACAAATACCATAGAAATGTACTCACACATACACACACACATACACACACACACACATAACAATTACATACTCCTACATACACTCACACACTAAATTATTGATATGTTTGGATATGGAAGAGCGGGGCCTCCTGGCACAAGCATTATTTGCTTAAAAGGAGGCCTCGATCACGGATATAAAAATGTTGTAGCTTTTTAAGGAAAATAAATTTATTTTATTTATTATTTTTTAATACTGATGAATGATAGTGAGCAATTTGAACGTAATATATCAAACATAATATTATGTTATTTTACAACAGCATAGTAATCTAAACAGATAATGGAAATTCAGGAAATCCTGCGATATGTTTGAGGACATTACATTATTCATTACTTAGGGTACCTATCTACATTTATCGGCAAATATTATATGAAGAATATTGGCTAAAGATTGCCAAGTGCAGCGAAATTCACGACAAACGTAAGACTTTTACACGTTTTAACCGTTAAATATCACGAGTATTTTCTTTAGAATTACGAGTCACGACCCAATTATAAGGTACGTGGATATTTAACTGTCGAGACACGATGTAATGCGCTTCAAGGAAATGTTTATACTAGCGTTATGCTTTGTTTATGTGGCCGAAAGCCCTCGGATTCAGTTGATAGAAAGAAGGAAAGAATTTATTTTCAATAGCAAACAAACAACAAACAAACACACACACACACGCACACATACAAACAATTAGGTACAGAAAATAAAAATAATATTAAACAAATATATTATATTAAGTTTGAAGAAGGTGGTGCGCAGCACCGGAAAAAGGGGAGTGCCTCAGCCTGTTGCCGTTTTCAGGCATCACTTGTATAAGGCGTTCTACGAATGTCGAGCTTTACTTTGGGTCACACACACAACTAAATGTTATGTGATACGAAACCAATGGTCCCGTAAGAATGAAAAAAATTGTATCGAACGTACGCCGCCCCTAGGGCGGCGTACGTTCCTTCATGCTGAAATACCTACCCAAGAAAATTTTAAGTACTAGTACCTGATCTTATACTAGCTTCATGGAAATACCATGATGCCTCAGAGCAACTATCTAGTTTATTCGTTGACAAACGTCAAGTTAGTAACAGTACTCGTTAAAAGAGATCCGAACTATATTTCAAGATGATACTTCGCAAGGATGTCAAGGCAATCGTCCAGTTCAGATGAAGCTAAGATAACTACGAGCCACTTAAAGTATCTGCGTATTCTCGGGGACGGTAACATATCAACAATTTTACCATATATATACTAGGTTTAATTGTTTATTAAATTAAGCCAAAGCATAATTCGTATAGAGACAAACATCGCTTGCATAAACTTGCTAAATTCTGTAAAAAAATCTACAACAATCTTTTGACTACCTTCAAAAATATGTTAAATTGTTGACCTATATTTTATTAAATTAAATCTAATTTTTATGCTTTGTTCTAGGTAGTTTTATTGTAAAATTAGTAGTCCCAGAGGTCAGCGCTACCTACTTACACTTCAGGTATAATGCACATTATGAAACTTGAATAACACATAACACGCTCACGACAGGCAAAGAAAAAAGAATTTTTATGAAACGAGGTAAACCTTGTTTGATCTTATGTAACTACAATGCGTTAACGTCTAGTATTTGCATGTTTACGGGTTTTAAACATTTTGTTAAATCACAATATTATCAGTTTCGAAACTAAAACAAAACGGTTCCAGAACTACATAGGTACTAATGTAGTAGATATGAGACAAATCAAACTGGAGAACAGACAACAAGATTAAGAAATAGTATAAATATATATCTCATTCTCTCTCAACCTGGCAATTCCTCTTCCCTATCTATATTAATTAGTTCATATTGCATTATGCTGAGCTGGTGTACCCTTTTTGGCACTGTACCACATTGGATGTGCTGCATGTGTTAATCTTTGTATACTTCTGTATTGTGTACTTGCTATATTCTGGTGTTTACAGTGCTAAATAAACGTGATCAATTTCAATTTTTTTCTATTTCATCCATCATTATCTCATACAACCAGAGTCAAAACCTGTCCTTGATTTCAATCATATGTGATGGTATGTGGCGCTAAAGCCGAATTATTTACCCGCAACAGGCTTGATTAGGCTGAAAATTGTGTCCAATATCCATGTGTTCATTCATGACTTCATGAGTATGCTAAATTATACCAAATTTTTATGTAAATACGAAATAATATCTAGGAAGTAGAATATGTATGTTACGTATCACCAAGGTTAAAAATCATGATGCGAACTCGAGATAATTCTTATCATTAGTTTGCGAACACGCAGCACCACAAACTCAAGGAACTGATTTCACGAACTATGATGAAATTTTTGACGTTTATCGTAGCTCAATTTTTCCATGACTTATACTGTCTACTGATTATTTCTAATCGTTTAATTTACAATTAACGTTATTTCACATATAATACAAGATGTTCATGGGTCTTAACAACCTACGATATGCCTACGATACTTCTCATAATTTTTAAGGATATATTTAAAATCAATGCTCTTATGCCTGACAATGAGCAGCTTTTTTAGAAACCTAGGCAGTAAGGAACGTCTAGGAAACCTACGGGACTCTGTCAAAGTACTGCTGGGCTTAGCGGTGGTGTATGCAATACTGCGTAAATAAATATATATCGTAGGTATTGTTTATATGCCTAGGTTCTGTTTGCGGTAGTCACGGAGTCATGGGTCGGGTATACAACGAGCGATGACGCGTGAAGCGCGCGCGACCCTGAAGTGACCTAGGACGAGCGTCCTCGCCACCACTCTGCCCGACCATAACGACATTTA
Source organism: Hofmannophila pseudospretella (assembly GCA_947369225.1). Lineage (NCBI taxonomy): Eukaryota > Metazoa > Arthropoda > Insecta > Lepidoptera > Oecophoridae > Hofmannophila > Hofmannophila pseudospretella. The sequence goes on from OX376324.1 coordinate 7,409,015, forward strand.
ATCTGCATTTAATACTATTCTATTTATTATAAGATATAACTGAAAATATTCCGTTCCGCAAAATTGAGACGTCACGTCAAGTAGCATTTGTAGAGTATTCAGATGTTTTTGTTAGCCAGAACGAGACAAGACAAGAGTGGCAACCTCGATGACAGAAAGACTTCAAACAAATGGGAAATGAAAGACAGACCGCTCTTAAGAGTAGGTAGGAAATTATGTAGGATAGGAGATGATAAATCTAGGCTTCAATAAAATCAATTTAGTTAGTATTTTGCTGTATAAACAAGGATCTTGAAGAAAAATCGACTCAAATTGGTTTTTCGTGTCCTACCCGCAGTGTGCGTATACAGCGTCTTTTTCATATTCCGCCGTTTAAAACAAATTATGGAAGGAATGCTTTTATTCCGCGAACATGTGTCTCCTACAATAAACGATTTACCAGTGTTGGCCTTTTCAACTGTTCTTTGGGACAGATAAAAAATAGTATTATGATGATTAGCAGTAACCTATCTCCAATATAATTTTGTTTATTTGTTTTAATAGCATATAATTTTGTTTATTTGTTATAATTTTGTGTATTTGTTTTAATAGCATTGTTTTATATCCCTCTACATTATTCTACATTTACTTCCTTTGCATATTTAATTTTCTATGTTTATATATAACTAGTGTGTACTTGTCTTGTCTACATGAACTGAAATATGTTATTTACGTTTATAATATTTGTGAACCCTTTTTGTTCTGTGTAATTTTTTTTGTTTATATGTATTTCTATCTATTTGTAAACTGTTTGTGTTCCGTAATAAATAAAATATAAATATATATTATAAAAGTTAATGTTTTAAGGCGACCTCAGGTGATTAAGCGACCTAACAATTTAAGTAAGAAAAGAATATGATGGATTTATCCGGTCGAGCACTGAGCTGTGCAATTATTACAGGGATTGAGCTCCCAATATTTGTCTTACTAACAACAACAAAAATAGATTTTTTATTTTTATTTTCCGATTCAGGTATATTTCTGCCCAAATATTAGTCATTCATTGTCGCATTGAAAGTTTACGATCTAAATTATCTATCTAAATACAACGAATATTCAATATAAATCCAAAAAAAAACACCTAAATACATAGGACCTACTAGTTGGCCGATGTAGGGATATTTAAACAAAAGGAATTATTAAAACCGATATGAAACCAAACATCCACGAAACTGGAGTACGTATAATCGTGTTTGTAGGCATTTTATAAATCCGACCCAGTTACCGAGCGATATAAACAAAGCCGGCGGAACAGGGTCGCAGACGTTTCGGCGAGGTGAGCGACCCCGGCCCGGTATCACGACGATCATTCCGGTTAGCGGAGGCTTATCACGGCGACAGCGCACGTCAGCGTTGCCGCGCTGGCGCAGCCGCTGCAACTAGAGCGGGAAACTGATTTTTCACGCAGATTTAATGCTCTCGTACAATGTGATGACAATATGTTTAACATATTGCACATATTGTGGTTCTGTTGTCAAACTTAAAAGAAATACGTATTCGAGGTCTTCAAATAATGAGGTGTTAAAGTCACAACAATCCTCTAGCAAGAACTTTCAATTTGATGGAAGTTGCCCTTTAGCACGACAAGAACTTCCGTCGTTCATTATCACGAAATTATCGTATCCGATTCGCTCCCGCCTATATCATCGCCAAAAATGTTACACTATATTAATATTCCGCGTACAGATTGTTGACTAGGCAATTGTTTTATCTAGATAAGTGTTATCAATAAAGATGACAATCGTACCTTTTATTAGTCCGTGATTGTATGACTGTACTTAAATCCCCGACCTAGATAACAGTAATGTGGTAAAGCTAAAAATAAAAATGATATGGCAACGTGGAGTTATTGACATTTCCTCATCATCTATCGTTACAAGCCGCCCTTCATATGCAGATACCTACTATAAATATTAAGTAGTTGGAGAAAACTAGGAATAATATTCAGTTTTTTCATCCTGTCATGGTATTTTGCAGCTAAGTAAAGAATTGCCCTTGGTGTGATTTCGACCGGCGGACCTCTAAATTACACATAACAGTGGCGTAGCGGAATAAGACAAAAACTCGCAAGGTCTCGGACGGAGGAGCCAGCGCGCCGCTTCCTCGTGCAGCCAATTCGTGGGTGACTTCAGTCTAGTTAAGTAGAAATTTCACGAAAATGACAAACCTTTAACAAGGGAGTTGAAGTCAAAGTCCAGAAAGTAACTGCACTAAGCAATATTATTATAAAAGTTTGGACTCAGTTCAGTAAAAAATATGGTTTGTAAGTTTTATTTGCATTGGTACAAAAACAAAGTTGTTTTTTTATGCACCTACACTTGTGTATACAAAAAATATTTATTACGAGAACACTGAGTCCAATGAAAATTACTTAATCTTGTAATTAATATAAAACAGGGAAAAATTTAAGCAATAATGGATAGAGTTTATTGTCATGGCATCTATAGAGATAAATTCATTGGGTTTTCCAGCGTGAATTTCCGAAAGTTTGGAACTTCCTTTTGATATTAATAGTTCCACTGTATTGTTACATCATTTTTATTTTTCCCTGTATTATTCATATAATGTATAGCAGGATTAGCAGGAAATCAGATTCATTTATTATTTTTATGTTAAGGTAGTTTTGGATAATGCTATCTTTATTTGTTTACCTGCTATTCGTTATTAATTTTATTATAAGGGTCCCACAGTAATCTTAAAATATATTTAGAGATAGTTGAACTGAACATATGGAGTCAAGGTACTAATAAATTAAATTAATCTGAGATGTCAGAATCGATCAAATCGAATCAGAAGGTAGGTACTGGATATGAAACACATCTTGACAAAATGCTTTCAAAGAACTATGTCAATGTAAGCACTTTATTATTAGGTTTTATTAATTCTAAACTAGAAGAAAAGCTAATGCTCAGGAACTTTTGTTTCAAATATCAGGTTTATTCTGTATTATTTGAATTTGAATTCAATCAATGCAATTACATGCTTCACTCACACATAGATTCTCAAAATTATTTCACAGGGCATTGACTTAACTGTACGACGAATGAATGGAGATAAGAGAGGACACGATATTTGTGATTCAAAGTTGCAATAAAAAGACTAAAAAAGCACGATATGGAAAGGAGGATCTTAAAAGCAATAAAACTGAGGGACCATTACAATAAAATTATTTTTATGTGTAAGATTGTTAAATAGATTAGTCTCAAACTCACCATCACAGGTAGCAGCCATAAATTTGCCGTTCGCGGAAAAATCGACAAGTAAGACGGAGCCAGGGTGGCCCTTGAGATTCTTGAGGAGCCATGGATGGGTGAACTCTGTCTTGCCTTTCCATGTAGCTCGCTTTTTGCTCTTCCCACTGGGGCGGTTATCGGTTACAGTAGTTTCAGAGACAGTTTCTTCAGCAGGGGCACCTGTAAAATACAACAGATATACTATTTCAGTAGATATTTCACTTTCAAATACTCTATTTTCAATATTACACATCGTTAAATTGTACGTAGTTTCACGAACTGATACGCTTTATTATGTAGCATTATGACTATGAGAGGAAATATTACTTTATTATGATTATTAACGTGCCTTATCTTAAACTCATAGCATTTCGATCTGATAATTATTTTTACAAGTCTAGTACATACATATGTAATAATAAAGGAAAAACTATTATCCAAATTGATGGAATCATTTGCAATCTTTATTGCAATTCTCGATCGGTACTTTAGGAACTCGAATTTTTTTTTAAAGACAAAATTTGCTATAATTGTACCTACAGGATCATTGAAGAAACTTGGCTCACGAACTAGGTCCGTTATGGAAGCCAAAATAAAATCATGAGATACTCATACCTTAAACCTTCAATCGATATGGATTTACGAAAAAGGCAGAACAATAAATGTCTTATAGTGGTTCTTGAAAGTAAGTGGCTCAAGAGGCTTGTTATGTAAGAAAATGCACATTTATCCGCCAAGTGAAAGTGAGCGTGAGCCGCGCGAAAATAGGCATTGAAAATCATAGTAAGTGTGAACAGTTTTGCATTAACAGTGAATACATAACTGTAAAATACAATGGCGTCGATTCCGGGCGGCCGCCAAATGTAAAGTTAAGAAACTGTCACGTTCTTCATGTAAGAGTGAGGGTTACATTTCGTTCAGCGATGTTTTAAATTAGCGACGGGCTCCTCAGAATTACCATTATTTTCATTTCATAGTTATCAAATTTTTACATTTTTAAACACTTATAATAACCAATAGGTTTATCCATGCATAGTACTTGTATTACTAATATTTAAATAGATATTAGGAACTTGTGTGACTTACACTGCCAATTTTTTTAATAGGTTATATAATATTTTTAAAACAAATAATTGTATGTTTATTTACACATGAATCATAATAAATACAAGAAAAGATGTGTTACAATGTTTACCATTATAAACTAGGTATCCACACAGTTCCACACAGACAACAGTCTCATACAACAATATTTGCACAGATGTGGGAAGCAATGTTGTGGTGAATTGACATAATGACATGCATTTCGACCATGAACAACATAATAATGCGTAAAACAATTTGATATTGTCTACTCAGAACTTCCTAAATTGTTTATGATTTATGTAAAAAGTTATTGGTTAGTATTACCTAGTTCAGTGTGGGAATCTTATTAGGATTTTTATTTTGACTTACAATTGAAACATAGAGAAAATATTATATTCTATATAAGTATCCATGGTATAAATAAACAGCCACAAAAGTTTCAAAAATAACTAGACATTATATTATGAATAATTTACTTAGGTATAGATATAATAATTTTTTTATATTATATTTATGTACTAAGGGTGCCTAACCTACATATATTATGTACTTGAATTTATTACAGTCAATACCCCGAGTTATCTGACCCCCCTAGCTGACATATGGACGTTTCAAATGGGGTCAGACAATTCAGGGTACAGACTGTACCTAAGATAGGTGTAAATTATTTATGTACCTATCAAAATCTGCAATATGTATTAAAATTATGGAGAATATAGCAAGTAGTTTTGTATATACCTGGATATTACACAAACATAAAACCTGAGTTGTCTTTTGAGTCATAGTAGTTTTTTTATACATAAGAAGTGCCAGACATCGTAAAGTATGTCAGCTACATTCTTCACTATACAGTTAGCGCCATTACCGCTCGCATGGAACCGAAGCCGCAAGGCGCACACATGGATGGACCCCCAGCATCGTTGCGTTGAGCAGGATAGGATAGTTCACATCACACGTGCCGTGCAATGCAAGGATTACTTTACTTCGATATGTACGCACCTACCTACATTAGAAATACTCTCTTTTCTCATAACACAAAGTAGTTAAATAGTAGAACCCCGTTACCATACCAGAATCAGTTTCGAGTTCATGTTTCTGTGCTTCCTTTTTATTGCCTCCGAAGATGGTCTTGTAGATAAAGTGTAATATTATACATGCAACAATTGTAATCCCCGCCAAGAAGATTACATTTGTGCTTTGACCGGCTTGATTATCGCCCATTTTCACTCAAAACTCTATAAGAAAATAGCCCGCAATACACAAATTCGCTAACACACCAACTTTACTGTGATCACGCGGTCACTTCACAATAAATACATAACTGACTGAATTGATTGAATTGAATTGAATGAATGAGGTGGTGCCGATGCCGTGGTTGTGAGGCGGGCCGGGCGGGAAGGAGACAGCATTTTTTCCGCGAACAGTGTTGCCAACTAGGTCATACCAAAAAATACTAAAGAACTGTATAAAATACGCTAAAAAAAATGCTTGTCTATCAAGTCGATCTTGCCGCATGTGTGTGGTAAAAGCTACGTATGGCATCAAAAAACAGAAAGAAGAAATGTCATCTGTCAATGTCTAGTAAAGAGTGTATACCAAACTATTTTAAAGTCACATATGTATTTTATAAATTGTAAAAAATTTATTGTCCAAGTTTTGAAACAAAATATTACACTATTCAGACATGTATATAGGTACCTACAAGCTGATCGTGCCGATGTTGCGGATGGTCCAAAATCGTAACCGTAATCGTAGTTGTCAAACTCATCTGGCTGAAGACATGATATATTTCTGATTTGAAATTGGTATTGATGAATGCGCCAATATGCTAAAACAATGGCCACGATTCTTGCTCACTTAAAATTAACTTCAGTCCGTCTCCTTCGTTATATGTAAGAAAAAGACGCAAGGTGTCATTTTAGGTTTAGAGCTGTCATATTATGTATTTGTATCAGATCTTTTAGCTTATAAAATGCAAAGATGGCAACACTACGAGTGAACTTCCATTGTCCGCCATGAACGAGCGTGACCATTCTCACAAAGCGCCGCCAATACCTAATGTAATACTTCAGAATCAGTCTTGCCGTTTTTTTTTAATTTATCAAGGCATTGGCAACACAGGCCATCAGCCTAACCATTAAGCGTTTTAAAACATTTTTTTTTTTTTTTTTTTTTTTTTTTCGTACTGATAATTGCTGTTGGTCCTAATGACCTTTACAGCTTCACCGGGTTTTTTGGGGCGAGCGCTAAATATGCGCTCCAGCCTAGAGGAGGACTTAAAAACTACTATAAGAAGCGACTGCCTAAGGGCACCCAGGTGGGTACGGACCTCGGCTTAGGACGTCGCTGGGGACGTAGGGGTCGGGGAGAAGCGGCCTGGAATACGCCGATAGCGCGTGAAAGCGCCAGAAGCGGGTCGACGCCCGCGCCGGCGCGGGCGGTATGAAGGTGCTGTGTGTGAACTACTATCGGGTGGCGGAGTGGCTTCCGCGATGGAGATCGTGATGGCGTCGTCGGGGTCGTCTAGGACGTGTCTAGGCCGACGTCGTCGACGGGATGTCGGTAAACCGTTAGTCGAATAAGCGGCGGCGCTTACTACTAGAGGGTTTGGGTGGTGGGGAGCTTGCTCGAAGAAGCGTCGAGACGCTAACTTCATGTATTGAGCGATCGTGGGGAGTTCCAAATCGTGATGGAGGTCTACGTTACGTAGGTACCATGGAGCACCGGTTGCTCTACGCATGAACCTATTTTGGATAACCTGAAGGCGGCGAATGTGGCACGAGTGCGCGAATGTCACGCTTGCGTACGTGAGGATTGGACGGATGCAAGTTTTGTAAATTGTCAACTTATTTCTAAGTGACATTTTACTCCCCTTGCCTAGCATCGGGTGTAACCGGCCGAGAATGAATGCTGCGCGGTCGCGGACGCGTTTTACGTGTGGCTCGAAGGTCATACCTCTATCAAGGGTGACTCCTAGATATTTGACCTTTTTCTCCCAAGGGATAGGTCTGCCGAAAAGTGAGAGTTGCCCTATGTTATTCCGAACATGGGTGGTCGTATCAGGGGCACGACCCCTAGCGAAGAGAATGGCGGCGCTTTTGTCAGGGTTCACCTCGATTCTCCACTTCCGAAACCATTCGCCTAGGGCGGTGGCGGCGGATTGGAGAATCCGGGTGATACGAGCCCTGTTCCTTTCAGAGGTGTAGAGAGCGGTGTCGTCCGCAAATAGCGCGAGTTCTACCTTTGGATGGCGAGGGATGTCGCTGGTATACAGTGAGAAGAGGAGTGGCGAGAGGACGGAGCCCTGGGGGACTCCGGCTCTGATTTGGCGAGGGGAGGAGAGCGATCCCTCGACGCGGTAGCGAAACGTTCGATTCCTGAGGAAGTCCCGTAGTATGAGTACGAGACGATCCGGCACCCCGATTTGGTATAACTTGTATATCAAACCGTTGTGCCAGACTTTATCGAACGCCTTCGCCACGTCGAAGAATAGCGCCCCTGTGGGGATCGGCTTACGCGAATAATTGAGTCCCTCCAGTATGTGTTCCGTGATGCGGTGCACCTGCTGGACGCACGAGTGTCCGGGTCTGAAGCCAAACTGGACGTCAGGGATTAAACCTTTGGACTTGGCAATGTCATGGAGGCGATTATTGAGAAGTCGTTCGTAGACTTTCCCCATTGTCTTGAGGAGACTGATGGGGCGATAACTGGTGGGTTCGGAGCGCGATTTACCTGGTTTGGGAATACCTATGACAACTGCTTCCTTCCAGGCGTCTGGAAAGGAGCAGTTGGCCATTGCGGTGTTGAAAATAGATGCCAATAGGCAAATCAGGGGAGCAGGGAGCAATTTGAGAACCTTGTTGGTAATTCCGTCTGAGCCGGGGGCTTTTTTCTGTTTAAGACCTTTGATAGCGGTATGAACCTCCTGAGCCGTAATCGGATCCAGCGGAGGATCGGACGGGGGCACCTGTGCCCTGGATTCGACTTCGCGGTCCACCATGTCGAGGTGGGTTGGATCGACGGGTTCGCGGGAAGGGGAGCACTGGCTTTCCAGGCTGTCGGCAAGGCATTCGGCCTTTTCGATGTCGTCAAACGCGGGAGTTTGGTTCGGTCGGTTTAGTGGGGGCATCTCTGAGACAGTTTCTGATTTAAGAGCTCTCGCCAAGCGCCAGTAAGCCTGGTGGGATGGCGAGATCTCCGAAAGCAGATCGTCCCACCTACGGTTTCGGAGCTCGGCCATGCGATCCTTTACGTCCCTCTGTAAAGCGCGTAGCCGTCTCCTGTTGTCATCAGTCGGGTAATTGTCGTAAGCTCGAGTGGCGGCGTTCTTTGCCGTCAACAGCTCCCTCATATCCTCAGGCAGCTCCCAGCGTCGATCATTCGACGCTGGAACCCGCCTGGAGGCGTCACTAATGACGTTACCGAGGTGACTGGTGAGGGCATTGACCGCCAGCACTGTGTCGTCTTTGGAGGTGAGAATGTCAGGAATCTGGTCCAGTAGGGGGGAACTAGGATTTCGGAGAGACTCCTCGAGCTTTTTCCAGTTCATTGCTGTCCTGGTGTCCGGCTCGGAGGAGTCGAGCGGACCTAAAAGGAGTTGTACTGGTCTGTGGTCGGAGTCAAGCTCATGTAGCGTCTCTATAGAACGAAACCGTAAGGAGACGTTCCTGAAGAGAGCCACGTCGAGTATGTCGGGTCGATGGTTGACGGTGTAGGGAAAGTGGGTCGGGGACATGGGAGCTACTACGTCAAAGTTGAGTGTGTCAGCTAATGCGTCTAGTCTGTTGCCGTTAGGGTTTGAAATGATGGAGTTCCATCGCTCGTGTTTGCAGTTGAGGTCACCAGCCACTATGACTGAGTCGCCTAAGTCGAGTAGTGCTTGTATATCCCTCCTGAGTAATTCCTTACCGCAGGGGAGGTATACTGAAGCGATGGTAATAGGCTGATGGCCTGTCATGGCAAGTCGGCAGACTGAAGCCTCAATGTTAACGAGGGGAGGGGTGTCAAGTGCGATGCAGTGAAGAGACTTTCTGTAGTAAATCAGGGTCCCGCCTTTCGCGGAGTGGACCCTATCATTACGGATGATCTTATAATTTGCAATCTTAGGATTGCCCATACTAGGTTTCAAGAAGGTCTCTTGCACTAGCATTATGTCGGTCTGGTGGGTCTTTAAGTAGTCGTGAACCTGGTCTCGTTGTCTCTTAAGTCCGTCAGCGTTAAAGTACGTGAGGGAGAGCGCGCGGGGTTTTATACGATTTGTTGTATAATCCATTTACGTTTTTTACGGAGAGGGGGCGCTGAAGGCCTTAATGGCCTTGATTAATGATGTATGCTCGGTTAACGCGAGCAGTTTTTGTGCGGTATTTTTAGCGCTGTTGACTTTCTGTGCCAGGAGGCTCAGTTCGTCAATGTCGATCGCGTCTATGATATCTAATATCATAGCAATATTCGACGCGGCGTTGTTTGACGGTACCGTGGGGGCCGGAGCCGGGGCCTTTTTCGGCGGAAACGGTTTAGACGCGGGCGGCTTTGGTGTAGGAGCCGCGGATGATCCCCAGACCGGGAGCGGAGCGGGGGAACATTTTTAGTTTTTCAGCATCAGAATGTTGTGGTGTAGACACATTTTAATACTCCTAGGAGTTATGGCGGTAATTTCAACCGGTCTAGTCTCTGGCGAATTCTCATGGCCTGCCGCAAAATCACAGAGTGAAACTTTACAACGAACGAACCACTAATAAGAAGTTTATTTTAAGAGTTCAACTTATTGTCACTGTTATTGAAGAGATCAAAATAGTATTCAAATATTATTGATTTATACTTTCTATTTAAGTACTATTGGTTACTTACTTTAATTAACCTTTTTGATTTCTCCGATTTCTGTGGACTCCTTCAGATTTTGAGGGCTTGTAGGCCATAAATAAAAACAAATACAAATAATGTCATTAAATCAAAATGACATAATTTTCTTTAATGGAGTCCATAGTCACAGAATAGGCACAAACAACAATTTATTTTCAATCATTTTTTTTAACATCCCTCCTAAAATATGCCCGGCCGAAGAGGATTTGGGTAATTATTCTTTATTTATAATTTGTTTTCTTTCTTTGTAACAGTTAATGGGCCGGCCTGCTCGCAGTTGTGTGATAGATAGGTCCTTTATAATAGCAGTAAGAACTGGGACGCAAGTCTAATATTGTAGGCAAGCTTGTGACAGGCAGTAGGTAATCATTTATCGCCCCTTTTGATACCCCCACTGGACTAGACTCCTCTTACAAGAGGGTCGAAACAGGACATTGGGTCATAATCATAATGAATTGTGCATTGGTGAATTACACATGTTATTGAAAATTTATCCTCAGACGTAGACAGGTTTCCTTATCAAGGTTTTCTTCCCTGACGTCATGCAGAAGTAATGAGAGCGTTTGTTTACGCACGTGTGTGCGAAGGTGTAGTGAAACCAACCACCGCACTGCAAATTGCAGGTACTTTCAATACGCATTTCAACTGCAACAGAGCGGCGCGTGACACGACTTGGATGCGACAATATGCAGTCATTTTTATGTATCTGTACCCCGAAGGGGAAATTGAACCCTATTGCTGTCGCTACTCCGTTAGTTCGTCCGTCTGTCCGTCTATCTGTTACTCGGGTCTAGTGCCTAAACGCAATAAAGGCCGGTTTAAACTTGTTCAAGTGTTTAGCGAAGTGCATAGTGAGTTAGGACAGTGGTGTTAACCGGTGGACAGTGACGAGTCAAGTTGCCTTGCAAGCTGCCTTGCCAGTGGATCCAAATTTTGATTGACTTTTGCCACTGGCCAGGCACTTGCCATTCGCCATTCTACTCGTCACTGGCCTTGCAACTTGCACTCGCCACTGCCCTTACCTACTTCGCTAAACAATTGACCAAATGTAAAACAGTCATATCATAAGATACAGACTTCAAAGGAGTTCGAAGATTTTGACCGAAATCTTGCGGTCATTTTTTTTTTTTTACAAAACCGCAGCTCTTCAGATATCGGTAGAAGGACACTAATACAAACAATAAATGTGTACTAAGCGTCAGGTTGCTGAGATATTTGGAGATTAGTGTCCGATCGCTAGGTTACTCAGTAGGTACCTACTAAAATGATCTACTAACACTCAATAAACTACGCGATATGTGATCAAACAGTTCAGTATTATTAATAATTTATTGAAAATGTAGTAAGTAACAAAAAAACTAAGTAGTATCTTCCGTTTAGGCGCTAGACCCTCCTAACAGACGGACGGACGGACGACAGATACCTATAATAATAGCAATAGATTAATGCAATAGGGCTCCGGTTTTCCCTTCGGTGTACGGATCCCTAGAAAGAAATATTAATATCGCGTCCCTCGTTCGCTGCACTGTGTGCACTGCACTGATGCACTGCAGCAGTTAAAAAATAGACTCATTCTGTCTCAACTCCACTCTTTGGCCAAGAAGGTGAGGTCTCTCTGAGGCCAAAAGTTTTTTTAAAGTATTTTATGAACGCATCCATAATTCTTAATTTCATTCGTTCCAACTTTGGACTGGTATGTTGGTAACGTGTATTGCTATCCCTTACTAACAACGCGAAAACTACGTAAATGTGATGAGAGAAAACATTTGATTCCATATTTAAATTTTCTAGAAAGAAAAGTCATTGAGTCAGTTCAGGAGTGTCAATCGTGACGTAAAGAAGACGTTGTGCGCATTTTGTGCATTGTGAAAATTAGAAATTTTTGATTGCGCTTTCTATTAATTTCCATCAATAATGCCTCGTCGAGGAAGATCAGCAAGTCCGCCGTCGGCTCCGCAGCGAAGGTGAATATCTTTTTCTTGGTTTATATAATATTTTCAAGCTGATAACAAATGCGAAAATTATAACCTCTTCTGGAAACTTTTTAGGGCTGCGCCACCACCGCAGCGAAGCAGTGTACCTGCTCGTGCCCCACCTGCTTCTCCAGTAGCTGCTACTGCTCAGCCGCAGCAGCCCTCCATGTTTGGGCAGATGGCAGCGACCGCTGGTGGAGTTGCCGTAGGATCTGCTGTGGTGCGTACTGAATTACGTAACGTAAATAGGTTTCGTATTGTGCTTCTCCTAATGTTCCAGATGTTTGCACAATTAATTAATTTCTGGTACTTTCATCATGCTATTGGCAGGGAGCCAGGATACCTGAAGATCAATCACATGTTACTGTGACGTTATCTTGACATTGTACTTTTTTTTTAAAGATAAAAGTAAACATGTTTGCACAACATTTCTTGTTTTGCATTTACAGTGAAAGTATATTTATTAGATGTTAGTTAGAAATTAATTGTATACTCCAACAGGAATATTGTTTGTGAGATTCTAGTGTTCATAGTTTGTACATTTGTAAGTTGCGCAAACTGCTACCATCTAGAGTAGCTTTAAGATGCCATTGGTCTTTGTTTGATTTTGATATCTATGTAGTTGATAACTTGTATAGTTAGAATATTTTCATTACTCTATACTTTGATGCTAAGGTAATTATTTGTATTGTTACAGGGCCATGTGGCTGGCAATGCTCTAAGTGGTATGTTCGGTGGCAGCAGTGAGCCAGCACCACAGCAGCAGTCCCCACAGACTACATATGAGCAGCACGAGGGCCAGCAGCCGCAAGGCCCGTGCGCCTGGGAGATCAAGCAGTTCATCGAGTGCGCCCAGCAACAACACGACGTCACGCTCTGCGAGGGATTCAATGAGGCCCTCCGTCAATGCAAAGTTAACAACCGTGTATAAATAATTCGACAAGAGGTGCCAATAATTTAGTTAAAACAGTAATACAATATGATCCATTGTTTTCAAAAATCACTCACAAATCTGTACCACAAGTGTGTACACACAGTGTTCAGGTTCAAAGGCTATGTTAATGTCAAAACATTTGTTTTCAACAGTCAGGCGAGGCACCTCCCCAGTAGCTATAATTTCTAAAGTCGTGGGAATATAAATTTTTAGTTTTATTTATTTTATATTTTTAGACAATTTTTAGTGTTCTTTACTTGATGTGATTTAAGACATGTGATGTAGACATTACAATTTATCCAATTTATTTACGTAATTTAGTGTTATAAATATCCAGTTAATAAAAACCCAATAAACTAATGATGTTATTTTATTTTGGATTACATTATAAGTTTGTCATAGAGATGCGTTTAGATTTATCCAGTCTGCGAAGGCTGATGCGTGCCAGTGATGCGAATGTGTAGGAATGTTATTGCATTGCAGGCTGTGGTCAGTCTAGACGCACTCTATGCTGGTAGAGGAACGAAGAGTCCCGGCCGCGGCGCGGTCTTTGCAGGATGCCGTGCGCCTCCTGCTCTGGCGCTTCAAGAACGCGGACACGGTAGCATCTAAATTCCTGATTTTCCTCTTAACGGACTGCGGAGTGACGGCTTTTTGATCAAATTCTTATCAAGAAACTAGTATTACTCCACTGTTAGGTCATTCGCCCGAGGTTATCCGCTTCACGACTGTACGTCACACGACGTCATCATATCATTCATACTAGACAAGATGTAACAGAAATATCCCACTACGGTGATTGATGATAATGACATTGTGTTTCATTAGCGATCGAACTTGGTTTTACGGTTTACGAGTTTCAGAGATTTTTCTAAAAAGTTCTTTGTTTTTCCATACGTATGAACCGGTATAGTATAGATCGATGAATTTTGCATGGAAAGTTATCTTAGATAATTAGGTATGTTCATGCAGATAAGTAGACCACATAAAGGTTGTTGCCCGTAGTTCTGCGTGATTGTCAATCATGAGGGACGCATGCATATGTACCTATCAAAAAATATACTTAAACAAATTATGACTGCTTTCTTTTAATAAAAGCTATACAGGTCCAGAGTTCAGGCATATCTTAAATAACAAATATGCTCACCTTTTGCCATTTGCAAAACAAATCGTTTACAGCTATTATTTTGGTCGTCTATACTACTCCAAGGGGGCCTAATATAGGTAACTGTAGTTACCGTCCTGCCCTTAGTTCTGTGTGCTCCATTTTTTGTCTGGAACGTAATAGGAAGTACAAAAAGTATTCTCTACCGGTAAAACTAATATTACAGCGGGTCCCGTTATTCGCCTAGAGAGAGGACAGCGCCTGGGCGCCCGCCCACAATATTCGTGTCGCCGATGCCTCGCCGCTCCATCTTCAGGGACGCAGCGGCGGTGGCTGGTGGCGTGACTGTGGGCACAACCATGGTACGACCACCAGACGTTTTAAAACTGGAATTTGAGAAAATAAATCGGAAGAATTCTGAAGATGTAGATTTAAATTGCCTCTCGACTATTCGAATTTAGTGAAGTGTTCTTCTAATAATAAAATCGCGTGTTTAAATCTAGTGTGTGAATTGATTGATTATCGATTAAATACGTAGAATCAATTAAATCGGGGTGAGATAAATCATTTTGTGTCGAGTAAATTAGAGTCGAACTGTAGATTTGCGTAGAGTAAATAGTAGTAAATACCAACTTACAATTAGAATACATCAGAAATTGTAAAGGTTTGTATGGTTTCGGATTACCTGCTCATTCTGTAATCATATTCTAAAAGTTTCTGTAAAACTTTTAGGATATGATTACAGAATGATCAGGTACTTAGTACTTAACTTTAGGTACAATGTTGTGCATGGCATGTTTACTTACTATTGACCTATTGTTGGTTATTGCTGCGCAAAGTTGACTAACTATGCTTCAGACGCACTGCAATGGGGTACTGTATGGGGGCAGTGTCGATGATATTTAGCTGTTTTTACAGCTTTAGTTTTCCTACAAATAAACAGTTATTGTGGTAAATCGTAAACACGAAAATATTTATTTTCTAATATGCATTCGCATTGAGCGCACATTCTCTGATAACTGGGCAATATTTTTTTTAATGCTCTTTATTCTAATTTTTAAAGTTTATATTTACGAAGATTCAGATCTATAAACAGCCTTTGTTGTTTGAATTTCGAGGGTTAACTCCCAAAACCACGCTCTGTCCACGGCACTGCTGATTTTGCTTAATCTTCACAGGGTCACTTGGCGGGCGAAGCTATAACTAGCATGTTCGGAGGCCGCCGGCGCGAGGAGGTGGTTCACGCGTTGCCGAGGGACTACCAGCTCGGCACGGAGCCCAGCGGCCCGTGCGCTTTCGAGATCTCGCAGTTCCTGCAGTGCGCCACGAGCCACGAACTGCAGGAATGCGAAGCTTTCAACGAGGCGCTCAAGGAATGCAAGCGGCGTAATAGTATGTTTACTTTTTCTCGTGTGGGCCGTTTCCAGTAGTCTCAACAACCAGCTCGGCACGGAGTCCAGCGGCCCGTGCGCCTTCGAGATCTCGCAGTTCCTGCAGTGCGCCGCGAGCCACGACCTGCAGAGTGCGACGCGTTCAACGAGGCGCTCAAGGAAAGCAAGCGGCGGCGTTATAGAACGTTTACTTTTTTTACCACTGCCCGGGCTTTGCTTACACCACACTCTGCGTATGTTGGTATGTACTTTTTCGCATGCTACTGACACACCTGCGTCACAGAACATATACCTACTCTCCCTGCGTTACGTAAGGGGCCATTAATTAAATACATAAGGACGATTTTGGTGACCTCCCCCCCATGTAAAAACATATAAGATTTCTCGGATTATCTCGGATATCGTCTTGAGAGGATGGGTATTTAACCTTTATACTTGCACTCAGAAAAGACAAACCTCTTCAAAATTACCGTTGTTTATTGATAATTGGAAACTCATAAAACAGGACGCTGGCAGTAATGGTCACCAATTGCCATTAAAAAAATCGCATAATCCCTGACTGAATAGATAGACAATGCGCTATTTAATATCCTTTGATAAGCGGGTTCCCCTCACGCATACCGCCGCCGAAGGGACGCGCCTCGCAGCTACCAAAAGCATCGTCTCAGTTAAGCGGTAGCTTTGTATTAGATTATTATTTTATTGGTAATGTTAAGTCTTCGAAAGTAAATAAGCACGTGTTATAAATACCGATGTAACTTGTAAGTGTTGCTAATTTTTTTTTTTGTTACAGGAATCCCATAACTACTCCACTACCAGCCGGTCCATTTTTCCACACAAAAACAGAACAGTCAATAAGCCCAGTTACATAATTAACTCCTAATAAACAATAACAATCATTCAGTACTTTTATTGTTATTAATTGAATTGCACTCAAGTAGCGGTGGGGCCATTTCAATTACCATCAACGGCCGCCGTTAAAATAAAAAAAACTTGCCCACCCATCCGTTCGCCTGCTTGCCCCGGCCTGCCCATAGGATTTAGGACTTTTGTTATACGCAAGGTTTTTCATTTCTAGGGCTTCCCGACATGTTTTTACGAGAATATGATGGTAGAGAGAATGGAGAGTCATTAAAATCTATCCTAGCCCACCCTTTTATAATTACTAATGAAATTATCATGAAGGATTTGTGAAAGTGACAGTAATTTCTAAGGAAAAGTACAGGGGATGTAACAAGAAACCCCCTATAAAGCCGAAAGGGGTAATTGAACAATTTTTATTCAACGACTTATTGATATCACAAAATGACGTAATGATGGATGATAATGACTATCATTTGTTACTTCTACCACAGAAGACTCGGTAAAATTACAATTTAATAAATGAACAAGTTATGTAATAGTAATGAAATAGCTCTTAATTTATGAAATTTCCATTGATTGAGCAATACGTCCGAAGTCATTAAATGAAAGACAATATACACGTGTATACATATAAACAAAATTTATTTACAACTTAGTACATAAATGTTGTGACGTTTTCTGTAGTACATAAATAGAGAACAATTTTTTCATAAGAAAATTCCATAAATCATAAATACTTAAACAAAACTCCAGGTTTTGAGATAGTAACAGTTATTCGAGAATGTTTGATTGGTTTGGAGTACCACTGCTTTTTACATAAATAATTAAATAGACCCACTCAAAATAGAGAGTTAAAAAAAATATTAACATAATTATAATCCATCTCTGTATGTACACAAACGGTGTAAATTACATAAGTCTGATATTATACAATTTGGCACATTGAAAACTTCTGTGGGGTGTTCATAAACGAAGGCATTAATTTCGGTTATGTAATAGAGATATTCTGATTCTTTGGATTTGTACGAAATAAACGTTTACCTTATGTATTACTGACCGAAAACAACATTCCAACGAGTAACAACTATAAAATTCGTAGAGATTCAACTGTGTAGTGTAACGGTATTTGAATAGCGAAGCAATAATGAACAGACAAAATGAAATTATAATTAATTCAACCATGTAAACAGTATATAAAAATATCAGTGTAGGCCTTGAGGTTTGCAAGGTAATTAGAAATTCTTTTATTGACGTATGCAGTTTCTGTACTAGTCTATAAAACTAGTAACAGATTTTTTAAGTTCAATTTTACAAAATATTATTTCAAAGCTACCTGCTTTTTTCGTTTTATGAAGAGGATTATTCGTTCGAAATGTCGTACATTCGTCTTAATCACTATAATTCAACTAATAATACAATAAAACGCTTAAGCTAAATCAGTCTAATTCTTAAAGCGACATTAAAATTATGTCTAACAGTAAAGCTTAAACGAATGCTAATAATCACACTGGAAATTTTTATTTGACAAAAATAAGGCCACTAGGTTTCGTGTTAAGTTTTTTAGTTACACAGTAACAACTGAAACTTATAATGACAATTACAAAAAGAAATGAAATTACGTTATTTTATATTTACCAGAAATAATTACAATGAAATTATACTACGTTAATATGGCGGATCATTAGAATTAATTTAATTTAAAGATACATATTTTAATATTGTTCAACTGATTTTGGTGTTTGTATGCCCCGAATGAAAACATGTATATCCTCAGAAATAATGAAAAAGATATAATTTTGGCATTTACTGTTCCATAGTAATAATAAATCGTTTTGCATGAGAGGTATCTTCATTATTGTAAATTTATAACATTTATAAACAATCACAAAAATAATGCACCAGTGCTTACATAATCATAATACATTACACCAATGTAAATATTTGGCTAAAGACAAAGCCCCAACATCGAAAAATAATTTAAAGCTTATCACATCATTTACACTCAGTGTAAATTTTTATTTAAACCCATGTAAATACATACTCTGATTCCACGAATGATTTAGTACAAAATGAACAATGCTGTAAGTTTGTTAGCAATTTACACTAGAATTAGTGTAACAATAACCTATCGTATACTAAATTATAATAGCCCTTTATGAACGTGGAATTTACATAAGTCTTTACAAAAAGTAAACATAGTATATAGCGCACCGGTATTTACATGTAATCGCATATGACACAAATTACAGATTCGCGAACGAATCCTTCCGGAACATAAATCTTGCGTAAATATTTACGCGCGTACAAATTGGACTCTTAGGTAAGTTGATAGGTCACAATCGCATCTCCCATAGTACGAGATGGGCGTCTTTAGGGTTAGGTTCGGCGGCGGGCGCGGGGCGCTCCGCGGCGTCGGCCGTCTGCCTCCAGTCCACATAGCCTCTGCCACCCATTACGGTGACAACTGAGCGTCTAACGGCACTTTCTCCGACGATATAATCCGCGCCGCGAAGGCTTCTCGCCGCGCTCTTTGCAACCGTCCTCACTTCGGGCGCCGTCGCCGAATCGCTTCGGGATACTGATCGTTCTGAAGCGGTGGATTTTCCCGAAGAGGAGTCCGGAGTGGAGGCGGCGACCGGGGCCAGACTGGCTGCCCCGGAGGCGCCGGAACTCGTCCGCGACACGCCCCGTAGCGCCATCGACTCCTCGCTACCGGACGACGTGCACAAACTGGAGGCTCTCGAGTCAACCGACCAACTCGACAGGTCTAAACTCCTCGGCCGTCCCGCCCTCATTCGTAGCCGTCGATCTAACGTACTCACTCGGAACGGGATGGCTGCTAGCTCCGGGTCGCTACGGCGTAGCGCTTCCCCGCCGGAGCCGCTCACGTCGGCTTCCCCTACGCAGTCTTTTACAAACATCAGGTCACCGAACAAACCATATACGTCGCACGCGTTCAGATTTGCACACTTTGGTAAAGTCTTGCTGAGACGGACGTCTCCAGGTTTCTTGCGGCGTACGACGGCGGATTGCACGCGTTGAGGGCGGTAAGGGCTTAGTTCCTCAGATATCCGCCTTTCTAGTTTCGGTTTCTCCTCGTCCTTCGAGTCTTCCTCGTGTAGAGTGTTCGTGCCGGCGAGAGCTCGCGCGTTCGACAAATTCCGTCGCACTACGTTGACGTCTATGTCTCGAGATTCGGGAATTAAAGATAGTAGGAACGTTACGGGGCCCGCGTGGGCATGGTAGGATACGCCTATGTGTCCACCTATCAGCGGCAAGCCCTCGAGTTTCGGTAGGGGAACTGTGACGCTGACGCCAGCTGTCGTGCCGACCCAAAGTAACCCTTGACTGGCTAACAAAGCAGATACGTAAGCCGGTTTGCTGCCTTCCCTCGCTCCAATCGTTTTGGCAACATCCGCGGCAATATCGATATTCTGCATGTGCTCGAACGTCTCAGCGTGATACAGACTTACGTAGGTGGAATCTGCGAATGCTGTCCATAAGCCTACTCCTGAATGCGCTAGGTATCTAATTGAGCTATCACCGTCGCCTTTTACTTCTAATATGCGCATGATTTCGGCTGTGAGAGCGTTGATAGCGAAAACACGACGCGCGCAAGTCGCGTAGACTATCCCGTCCAATGGTAGAACGCAGTGGACGGGTTTGTCGCCTAGTTCTATGGCCAGTGGTTCCTGTAGAGCCCAGGAGTCGTCGTGATTCCTCCTGTACACTGATACCCTGCCGTTAGCGAGTCCCACAAACATCGAGTCACAGTGGTAGCGGATTTGTGTGATGGGCGCGACGGTGGCGACCTCTGTGAGTTTCTCCTGCTTCTCGGGCTCCACGCCGGAGAATACGATGATCTTCTTGTCCTCAGTGCCGAGCCACACTGTGTCTCCGCACAGTGTGGTCACTTGTCGAAGTCCTTTCGCGTATTCCATTGACGTTACCTGTAAAAGATAATTTATAAATATCAGTATTGTCATCGTTTTGTGCACACACACCACAAGACATCCAGATTAGAATAAAACTTTCGTTATTACGTGGTGGCTTCCTTGTATCTCAGATCAGTTGTATCTCGTGTCACAAACTAGCACCTCGTGTTACAATGGCTCTCATCACTTGGCATTGGCATAAACTACTATTGCCTATCCGTTGACCTTTGATGACGATGTCACGTGACATTACCTTGGTGTCGGGTAGGTCAAGCGTGACCAGTGTCTTGAGCTTGGCGGCGCGGTGCGTCAGGACCGCCACGTGGCTGTCTGAAGCGCCGGCCGCACAAAGCCACAGCAGGGAGCGCGCTCGCCGCATTGAGGCACCTCGTGGACTGCCGTTTGACGTGTAGAAGCAACCGCAGCGCACCTAAAACAACATAGGTTATGCATTTTTAGTACTACTTCTGTAATCTGTGCAAAGATTTATTATTTCTGCATCTGCCTGGGAATTTTGACAGAGAAATGAGCCGATAGTCACATACGGAGCGGGCAGAGAAGGAAGAGACAACAAAAGTGGCATGCATGTGGGCGATTTAGGGCTAGGTTGAGTTGAGCTAGACTTAGCACAGATTTTTTAATAAATAGCAATGAATAATGACATGAAATCTCAGGCAAATGTTTGGCACCGGTAGCCTCGACGCGGGCGAGTTGGCCGACGCTTGCGCTAGTTGAGCTAGCCTGAGCTCGGTTTTTTAACCATGAATGAATACCCACCTCAGTCAAATATTTGGACGAATACACCGGCGTGGCAGCCACGAAAAGTGGCATTTTGTGCGCCGGCGCGTGTTGCGGTGCCGGTAGCCTCCACGCGGGCGAGTTGGCCGACGCTTGCGCCAGTTGAGCTAGCCTGAGCTCGGTCGCCCAGGCGAGTCTGGCGCCTGGCTCGCTCGCACGGAACGTGACGGGCTCCTCCCGTCCGCGTATCGTCAGTTGTAAGCAACATGAGTCCACCCATGCCATTTCGTCGTCTTTTTTCTGTGAAGTAAAGGATTGCTTTAATAGGGTATTTGCCATCATAAATAATAAATTATGAGAGTATTTAAATGTGATAGTTCAAGTAATGGGAAACAGAAATATATTGATTTCCGAAAATACGATTTTAATTTAATATTTTAAGTTTAAAATTTTTATTTAATATTTTAAGTTTAAGATTTTTAATCTGCATATCACGTGACCTGAAACGCAGTGAAACGCTATCCTCCATGACGCTGTCAAGTGTGACGTCACTATCGAGTAAACAACACAACGTAGTGCGATGTTTTGTTTGTTTATTTAATCTATAGTGACGTCACAGCAAAACTATAATGGCGACCAGCGTTTTCGCAGGAATTTTAAATGATTAAAATTTAAATGCTGTTTAAGACTATTTAGCGACTTTATTTTGAGGAAATAAATTCACCTCATTAAATTTCTTTGTGGTTATTTCCATAGAATGACTATGATCCTCATCAATAAGGAATACGACTAAGAAGATTGGGTAAAGATATTGAAAGCATGATTACTTTAAAGTACATTCGCTTAACCGCTGTCCGGTGGGGTGGATAGGTTTGTTTAAAACTCCATTCGATTAAATAGACTCGCTCTTTGAAAAGCGAGCGAGGGCTTCGTTTTCGCGAATAGACTATTCACCTGTATACTCTTCTGTATATTCTGCAACAGCGCCCTGAACATGTCAGGCGCTAGTTCCGGGTAGGGGGTCCGCAGTGAGGCGGCCAAGTCCGCTATACGCGACACTGTCTCATAGTCGTGCATTAGTGCAGACATCTCGTTGCATAGAGAGTCGCCGGTGGAAGGGCTCGAGCTGATACCACTCGAGTTTGAACGCAGGCTTCCGCTGCGGTTCATGCCTGTAATTATGTTGACATGTTGAACAAAAGTAGGGAGGTATGTTTTTTTAATGATATGTTTTTCTATGCACTATTATCCATAACCTTTAACCATAACCATCGCGGTTGAAAATAGAGACGTCCAAGTTTTTTTTCTTCATATATTTATTGGCCTATTGGTTACGACAAACAGGCAAACCTGATGGCCACCTGATGGTAAGTAGTCACCATCGCCTAGAGTCACGTGGTGGGAGAGAATTAAGTTTTTCGTTTTAGTAAGTTATAGGTTATTTGAAAGTGAATTTGTAGATGGTATTTTTTGTTTAAATATCACTAATTCGCACATTTCTATGTAAGTTGCACAGTTTGAGAATAACTTAAACAAAGGACGGATCCAGCCTTATTTTCAACTTCTTCTGAGTCTTTTTCTATGTTGAAGGAAAACAGACAAGCAGATAGGCCACCTGATGGTAAGAGGTTATGGTCCACGCCCATTTTCGTCCAAATGGTGGTAAGAATCTCAGATTAATCTGTAGTATTGACGATAACCACCGTATCTCATACGCACTGTGATCTCCCTCATATGAATATAACGCCTTGAACTGTATGGTAATATTATATTTTTGTCACTAAACCGAATTTGGTCAGCCGTTGGCTTGAGATGGTGCAACATTATATTAGTTATCATGTTATATTAATTACCGGTACACGTGCGGTAAAAAAGCTTAAAAAGTTATATCGGAAGTTACCTTGAGCGAGCACTCTACTGAGCGTGGGCGAAGTGCCGGTGTCCAAAACGTCGACGTCTTGTACCGGGTGAGCCCACTTGAGGCCCAACCTCTCCGCGTCATCGCCGCCGGCCCCGACCGACACGCAGACGACCAAGTCGTTGAGAAGCAGCAGCCGTCTTGGCTTGCATTTTGACATGCCGCCGGATTGGTTGAACTCCTGTGCAGAATAAGTATTTTTTGAAAAGAGGTATTACATAAGTGTACGGTAATTTCGGCTGAAGCAGTGACAAGGACGCCGAACTCCCATGCGGGGAGGTCCGGATTCGAAACCATACGCTGCCATGTACCAATGTGTCTTTCGTTTTTTTTTTCGAAGACTTAAACATTTACAGATGGTTCTAACGGTAAAGGAAAACATCGTGATGTACCCTGCACACTGAGACAACCAGTGTGTGAAATAGGGAAGGCACAAAAGATCCCCATGGGTCGAAGTGCCGTTGGGGTAACATAATTTCGGCTGTGAATAGTTACTGTAATAACTTACAGCTTCAGCCTATCTTAAACCGGCGAAAGTTTCTCTGCAATGTTCATCACACGACAGAATCAAGGGGATAAACATTCAGTGTGTTAGATGTTGATCCACGTTTGTTCAGCAAATATGGGTGTTAAGGCTCCACATATTCGTTAACAGACCGTCTGGTCGGTCACAGCAGGCGGCCACCGACTATATGTGAATTACAAGACGTTGACCGCTTTGGGCGAACGTCAAAGCGTCATTAGGTTGTCATCGAGCGAATGACGCTGGACGACTTCGGCCAACGACCAAATGTACACAACGGAGGTCGGTGACCATAGATCGTCCACGATACCCGCCGCGCCGACCGCATGCATTTTGTTGCGATCGCAAATCAATACCTTTCTTTTGAGAATTGTGATCAAGGATCATTCATCACCTGTGCTCATCACCGTTATACTCAATCGCTGATTCGTCACCATCATCGGGACGACGACCCTGAAGAACGGAATCGAAGTAAGTGGTTTTAAGTCACTATCTGCGACCGTTACGTTCTAACTACATTCTGTCCAACTTATTCTTTCAAAATTTCATATAGTCCACTATTCTTTTCTTCATTATTGGTCGATCGTCCACGCGTCTTTATCATGTTGGCCAACCTGCGTAGTGTAGTTACTTACCAACTGCAGCAAATCATCTTGCCGTAGTAGGTGCCTCTTGTCCGCGCGGGAGGCGAGCAGCCGCGCGGCGCCGAATCTCGCCGCGCCGCCTGCGCCACCCGCGCCTGCCACCCCGCCCCGCGTCAACCGCCGTAACGCTGCGCGGAATGCCTGGGCAAATTCGAAGTTAGTTATCAGAATGGTTGATACCAGAAAAGTGGGCTTGAATAAAATACAAAATTTAAGGCTTGTGTTCACGAGACAGTTGTGCGCCGGAGCTACGTCCGATCGTCACTTACTCACCTACACACTAAGTAGTATTTTTAATTTGATGGACAAAACAGGAAACGTCAGTTTACTGACGTTTCCTGTTTTGCCAGTTTTTGATGAAATAAAAATAGTGTTGTGACCAAATATCGAGTTCAATCACTGACTAATCCAGTCAGGATTGGTGGAATGTTTAACAGAGGTTAAAAATTGCAGGTTAGGTTGCGCCTCTCACTAGAGGCGCCACTAGCACAACGGTACGTAGCCAATCAACATGTAAATACGCGCCACGCCGCCGTTTTAACAGATTGTTTAAGTTTGCTATTTTGAAATGGCCATATGATGCCATGTTATCATCACAATTTTACTTTAGCTTTGAGAAATTAATTTAAATTAACCCAAATAACGAGAAATTTGTAATATCTTCAAAAATAACGTTTCGTTTTGCTTTTTTGTTTAAGGAGTGTGCTAGTGGCTCCATCTACGCAACGCTTTGCGTTTTATGTCCTATTACGCCGGTTCTCTTACTAGAGAAAGCTTGTAATATTCAATAGTGATGGGACTGATGTAAGATAGGTAAAAGTCAGGAATGGACAAAAGATAGACATAAATTAATAACTAACTATATCGGAACATTGGAATAAAGTTACAGTATCTAAGTTCCTAAGTGATACAACGAATTATGCTTTACGCATGAACACAGTTTTTGTTGTAATTGTAACAGATTTTTTTGGACAAATGTTTATTGCATTACTCACAAAAAAGAATGTAACGTGATTGAGTTAGCATTGCATGTGCAATGCGCATAAATATGTAAGGTTACGATTCGGCAAACGTAATTCGTGCGAAACCGACAAGGAATTCTTTCTGTTTTACAACTAGATAGATAAAAACTTTACTAACTACGTTTCCATATCGATTCAAATTTAACTACAAATCGTATTATGCAAACACCAAGCGGACCGATCGATCGATGGCTTGACCGAAATGAACAACGTCAAGTCGCTGCAATTAAATTTATATTAAGATTACGTTGTATAGTGGAGTCGAGCCCCTGGTAATATACCATTGCTTCAGTTTTAGACTATGAGTTGTAGATATGAAATATCGGGAGACAAAAAGAATATTTCTAAAATTGGTTTCTTTGACAATGACAATTGGTTACATAAATTCTCAAACTACGATTATGTTCATACACGTTTCCAATTATTACATTGAAGTAATAAAACTTTATAGCTGCATCTATTAACATGGGTATTAGAGTGCACGTCAATCTTTATGGCGGATCTGAATATAGGCACGAGTCGCGGTTCAATACATGTTTGTAGGCGATAGCGGGGTGTAGAAGACCAAGGGAGCGGGGCATGTCCTCCTCCATACCGCGCGGCGGTCCGTACTCATCGCTCGCATTCTACGCGACTCGTGCCTATATTGAGATCCGCCATAAAGATTGACGCGTTCTGTACCTGCGTTCTCTCTGCATCACGTTTCCTCTCGTTCAGGGCCTCGGCTAAAGCCTCTAGCCTCGTCAAAGCTCGCTGCAGAGCCACTCGATCCGAATGTCCCGGAGGTGTGTGTTTTAGAATATCCTAGGAATACAAAATGAACATGAGTAAGACACAGTGATTGTATAATATGTATGTCTAGCCTAGTTGCGAGCACGGACCGAAAATGATCGTGCAGGTTAAGCAACGTTGGGTGACCGTTAGTGGCATATTTCATCTGAGGTCCTCCGTGCCTCGGAGAGCACGTTAAGCAGTCGGTCCCGGTTGTTGTCGTTTGACGGCAGTCGTTAAGCCATGTCAGAGGATTACGGGCGGCCTGAACAACTCTGACAAATAGGTTGGCAACTAAACATACGATAAGCAAGAAGCAAGTATTGTACTCGGACCAAAAAAAAAACCCTGTCACGAGGGGCGCCCCTGGTACAAGTTATCTGTGTTATGGATATCGTAATGAGAGATATACTTCCATTTAATTTCGCAATATGGCTATAATATGAATAGGTAATTTTGTAGAGACATGAAAAAGATACTTTTAGTTCTGTCAAACTACAACTTAACTTAAGGGGCCTACAGTCGCCGCAGAATATGAAGAAAAAGAAGCTTGTATGTATGGAGATTATATCTGCAGGATTTTGCGAAGTTTGTTTTCGGCAAGAGTCCAAAGCCGTAAACTTTTAGATGCGAAGGTCAAACCCTCAAGGTCATTGGCGAAAGTATAAACCTTTAATCATCCTTCAGAATAGGAGTTTTAACATATTTTTAGCTACATTTTCTTTTGGTAAAAATTAAGAAAACTATCACTTTGAAACTTTTAATAAAATCGAAAATTTCGCCTGTTCTACTTACATCACACTGATACAATGAATGATCTAAGTATTCTGTAATCAATGCAATAATAATAATGACAATGGTAGAACAGGGAAACAATTATCTCATAATTTCACAAAATAATCATTTACCGTTTGAAAAGCAAACGAAAAATAATTCAGATAATGAGAGAAATGTCTCTCATTATTCTTATCTTATGATAGGGGGCCGGGTATAACCCAGCGGCACTTCGACCCTTGATGATCTTTTGTGCGTACCCCATTTTACACACTGGTCATCTCGGTGTACAGGTTTCCTCACGATGTTCTCCTTCACCGTTAGAGCAGTCGGTAAATGTACGTAAGTCTTCGAAGAATACGAAAAACTCATTGGTACATGGCACAGCACGGTTTCTGACCCGGACCTCCCGTTTGGGACTCCAGTGTCCTAGTCCTAGTGCCACCGACGCTCGAATGTCTCTCATTATCTGAATGCTATCATTTTTGTGTTATGACCGCAGATCATAACACAATGATATCATTTTTATTTTTGCAACAACTCGCCAGACATGCTTGTCTATTCTAATCTTCAGTATCTTTTGACTGACTGTATTTATTAGATAGCAACTGAAAGTCATCGGTCGGGAATGCCGTGGGAAAAGCATTATCGCCTACTCGTTTTAACACAATCGTGATTTTTTTTTACACACGTGTGTTTATTTAGAATAGAAAGGAATTTGGTAAAAATATTAGGAATTCACATGGAATTTGGAACCACGAGGTTGGGTTTTCATTTCAGGTCAAAACTACGCATTTATGACCAGATTGCTTGCCAACATTGTTTTCTTGCAAGATAAAAAGTCAATTGAAATAATATATCCAGATGTAACGATGTATCTTTTCTGGGATTGTTCACTATACAAACTTGTGTCAGGTAAAAAGGTAAGAGCATTATAGGAAAATCGAATTATGACGTTGGGTTTAATGAAATAACCTAGTCTAAAATAAGTGTGGAAAGTTTCGAAGGTCACAGTAGCATAATAACTCGATTTCTTAAGGTTCGCCTACACTAGGGCAGGTAGATTAGTACATTGGTATTTACATAAATCAACGTGTCGCAACGTGTTTCACATACGAAAGGTGTACTTTCGTATGTGAAACAATATTTCGATAAGTGCCGATATGATATAAAATTGTGTCCAGATTTGAGCCTTTAAGGTGCGTATAGACTTGAGACAGCCTCGGTCTTTTGCTCAAGTGGTTTTTAGGGACAAGGCACTCTTCAGCAAAACGGGCAAGCCAGGCCTTAGGTCAATATGCGCTTTTTTGTGAAAATACATTTCCCGACTGCTCTGACGGTGAAGGAAAACATCGTGAGGAAACCTGCACCGAGATAACCAGTCTGTGAAATGGGGAAGACAATGGCACACCACCCCAATAAAACTGCCACGAGAGTCGTTCTATGTGATTAATTCCTTAGAATGATCACGACGCTCAGCAATGAGGAATACGATTTAGAAGAAAGTGAGAATCGTACCTGTAAAAACATGATAAACTGCGGAAACCGCTGCACCGGTTTCACCATTAACCCGAAGAACGACAGCCGGTCGTGGGCGCTGATCTGTTTCACCTTGAAGAAGTCAGCCAGCGCCGACTTGCGCTTCGACTCCATCTTGGCTAGCTCCATGGCTACGGAGAAGTTGTTGATGAAGTCCGAATACACATCCAGCACCACGGCCTTTGAAAATGCGTTTAGGAAGACCTCGCCTGGAACAAATTAAGTAAGTAACACGTTGATTTCACACACAGCAAAGACCGAAACAGTTATAATTTTTTAACAAAGGTAATATAGCGATAATTATGGCCTACTGTTGTTCTGGAAAGGGCCTCATCTAAGCTTATTAAGAGGAAATTCAGATTTAAACAAAGGTTTTGTAAATTATTTAAACTGGGCGGGAACTTTTGTAGTTTTTTTCCAATTAAGTTACGTTTTCGTATCGATGCAACTTTAACTACAAGTTCTGAGCTGAACAGAAATAGTATTCTCCTAACACCACGCTAACACATATGAGCGGACCGATCGATCGTTGGCTTGACCGAAATGTAACGTTAATCGAATGGTTCGTGAAGTCCTCACTAGTGGCATACGAAAAACGACAAGTCGCTACAATTTAGTTCATATTGAGATTACATTGTAATGGTAGAATCGGGCCCAAGGCGTGGTAGCAATTAACAGCCTTTTCACATAAAACCTTTCAAATCATGCGTGTAATCTACGTGATTGCTCGCTAGAAGTTTTATATGGAAGCTACAGGTCGCAGTTGCCGTATATGTACTGTAGGCATATCCTCCTACTATTGTAGACCTATGTAGAACTCTCCTTGCAAAACATCTTGTCCACGGCACATCGTCAATGCCCTCTTTCTAAAGACGGTAATAGGCTATTTGCCATCATAAACAATAAATTATGAGAGTATGTAAATATGATAGTACAAGTAATGGGAAACAAATATATTGATTTCCGATCATGAAATCACGATTTTAATTTAATAATTTAAGTTTAAAATCGCCCTTTTTTAAATCTGTATATCACGTTACCTGAAACGCTATCCGCCATGACGCTGTCAAGTGTGACGTCACTATCGCTTAAACAACACAACGAATGTAGGGCGATCAGTTCTGTTATGTTTGTTTAATAAATTGATAGTGACGTCACAGCAAAACTATCATGGCGAACAGCGTTTTTGCGGGAATTTTAAATGATTAAAATTGAAATGCTGTTTAAGAGCTTCCGGACCACTTGTACCATCAGCCAGTATAACATTATACCATTGGTACAACGGGCACCAATTTGTCCCAGTTGTACCATTGATGGTACTGGCCGATGGTACAAGTGGTCCTGCTCCGTTTAAGACTATGTAGCGAAAATATTTAGTAAAGAATGGCTATGATTTAAACATTTTAACATACTTTTAAAAAAAGTGTCAAACACCCTATTGTTATATACATGGTTGCAATTAATAAATTGAAATAGATATTGGTGGATTTAATGTTTCGAGATCTATCAAAACGTTTAATTTTAATGTTATACGATCCGGTATCTCAAAAACATGCTCAATTTTATCCTGGACAGTAGAACTTCTAATTTCTATATTGCTTCTATTTCGCGTTGAATGACGAATCCAGCAGATGTAGCCACTTGAAATAGCGAAGATGAATGCATTACTTGTGGTAAAGATATGCAATCTAGCATAACACTTGTATTTGTCTGGTAACCTATAGATTTGGAAGTTTCAGACATAAAATTAACACAATGTGGTTGTATGTTTACCAATAATCAATACTATTCCATTCATTCCTAAAAACTATTCCATTATCATTGAACAAAAATATCGGAAATAATAACTGTCACTTTGAATTGAGTTTGTACTGTCCCACTACTACTAGAAAAAGATCTCCCTCTGCTCTCTCCTCGCTTCTCTCTCCGGTGACTCTATCTGCCCACTGTTTGTAAGAATCCAGTTTTCCGTTATTATTATAATTATTTTCTGGTTACCACGACACTACGACATGAAACAAAAGAAACGATAAAGAAAACGCTAATTTTCTTTATCTTGATCTAAACCAAGATAAGACGCAAAATGATTGCGTCAACAATCTTGAAATACTTAAATTCGGCCAGAATTTCCCGAGTTACGAGTAGCTTAATATAGACAAAATTACGTTACGATCTGTTAAAACCAGAATGTTGTGTGCATCGACATCTATAGACAGACTCATGAGGCCTTAATGTCGTGTCGTCAATAAACTTCCAATTTCGTTGAAAGCTGCAATTTTCCAGCCACTCGGATACCGATGACAGTTTAGTGCCGACGTTTTTTTATGCTGCATAGTGGCTAGGAGGCTCCCATGCGGGAGGTCCGAGTTCGAAACCATGCAATGTCATGTAGGTACCTACCACTGAGTATTTCAGATTTTGAAGGCTTGCGTACATTTACCGACTGTTCTAACAGTGAAGGAAAACATCGTGTTCTATAAGTGAACGAAAGCAAGGCTGACGAAAAATATATTCGAAAGCGCGTGAAATCCACTAATCAGCACTTAGCCAGCTGTGTAAGGGAGGCCGTTGAGAGGTTGTTGAGCAGTTAACGCTGGCAAAAAACAATTGCCGGCTAGATTTTCGGCGATACAGTTTTCAATGGCCAGTTCGTATGAAAGACTCTATCTGTACAAATCAGTGGTTGTAACTTACCAATTTTTTCATCGCGGTCCCACGTGCGCGCGCAGTCCGCGAGCGCGGTGCGGAAGTGCAGGTGGCACTGCAGGATGTCCGGCAGCCGGTGGAACAGCGTCTGGATCTTGCTGCCGTTCAGGATCGCTGGGCTGCTTTCCTCCAGAGGCTTCTTGTAGTCCTGGTACAGAATGTTAACATTACTTAGGAAATGTTCCAAATCAGTAATAATTACATGATAAAAGGATAAATTAATATTGCCCTAACACCTTGGTGAAAACACAGCATAAACAGTATTTACTCCTGTTAGAGTGATAGGCTTATATCCGTTAAAAATTCAATTTAATAAATAAACGACTACAAACTCCTCAACGATAATAAGAGTTTGTAGTCGTTCCAAAACACAAATTTCACTCGGTAATAATTCGCCGACAAAGCGAAAAATTATTCGGAACATAGCCCAAGCAATTGATACCTCATTTCAGGCTCAAAAATAGGTACCTAGATTATTCATAATTGTACATTCTGTTCCGAGTTATCTGACCCCCCTTACCTAACATATCAGTATCGAAAAGGGTCAGATAATTCGGGAAACCGACCATACGTGACTGTTCGGTTGATGTCCTATTTGTAGGTAAATATGGAATACCATGACGCAAGAGTCTGAATACAAAGGAAATATTTACTTTTGCCCCGAATGATTAATGGGTAAAATGACAAATTGAGTTATATTTTGTTTGCGGTTGTCTGCAAATAAAACTCATAAATATAATTGCGTAATATGACATGAGGATAAGATAGAGCCATGACTAAAATTACATTAATCGGATTGTCAATATAAGGTACTTAATGGCAAATAAAGTTTAAACTAACCACCTTGACATAAGTTCACACTTTGTCGTCAGTGGCTGGCGTGATGGGATAAAAACACTTATAATCCGTCTTAAGTCGCGTCATCTCTTAAAATAGGTAGTAAGGCTGGGACTACATGCACCGGTTCCAGCGCCGGTTCGGTTCGCTGCAGCCAATCACGAGGCAAGGCGCGACGCGGACTCCAAGTGGGGGGAGAGCAGAACGCTTGTGATTGGCTGTAGCAAACCGAACCGGCGCTGGAACCGGTGCATGTAGTGCAGCACTAATATGTATTGACGATAAGGAGACATAAATTCTGATGGTTGAACTTTGTATGTTTGAGTGGAAATATAATCATAAGGTAAATTGTGTGACGA
Source organism: Hofmannophila pseudospretella (assembly GCA_947369225.1). NCBI lineage: Eukaryota > Metazoa > Arthropoda > Insecta > Lepidoptera > Oecophoridae > Hofmannophila > Hofmannophila pseudospretella. The sequence goes on from OX376324.1 coordinate 7,441,265, forward strand.
CATAATTCCCATCATACTTTTTAGTCACAAAAGTCGAGTAATTGAAAAGAACAGAGCGTTTCTTGCAATCCAATGTCGAATTAGGCACTAGTCCTTGCATATCGAACGCTGTGGGAGTCGGCCTCCAGATTTAAAATTTAACTTTTATCTTTATCAGCGCATAATTAGCTTTTAATAACTAAGTAATAATCCGAATACATTCGTCTATTCAAAACATCGAAACAAATCATTACGAACGCGGTAAAGTAAAATATACAATAGTTTGCATATTAAGACTAATACAATAAGACCACAAATAAGTCGCTACTGAAAGGACGTGAGCGTGACATACAATCAAGTCGGTCTTCAATCTTCATAACGTAACAAACATTATCGATGGCTGGGATCGTCGAACGGTGTCTAGATATCTAGGTGAAGGATGACAGTAACGTAAACTGTATTGTTTAGTACAATAGCACAAGAGAAATAGAACGCATACTCCATTCGTCGAATTCCCAGGCTTGATTTTGCCGGGGTTAAGAGCCGTTACTAATATAACATTACCATGTACATTTTAAACTAAGAATTAGCTTAATAATGATCCGGTCACACAACTTTTCGTCACATAATAATCAATGTTTAACATCAATACCGTTTCAAACAAACAATATTAAATTGCAAATCCACACAGTAGCGCCATTTTAAAACAGGTACGACCTCGTAAAGTCAACTTGCAAATAATGCCTATTCAAACCTCACTGTCCCACTTCCTAATATGTAAATCTATAACATGTGAACTGTGGGCGAAACAATACAAAAGTGGGTCAGACTGGTTTTCAGATTTACATACATGTTCAGCTTTTGACAACTCCTAAGAACTTTTCCTATTCATGATTGTTGTTTTACAAGAAAATAAAAGATTGGACGAGATATTATTTATTTAGGAAGAAAAGAAAGCTGCTAAATACGGCTATTTTGAAAGACCATCTCTGTAAATCATCTTGACAAGAAAACCTAGGTTGGAAACAATAACCCAAACACGACAAAAGAAACGTGAATTCTAGAATCTAGATGATAGATAGATGATAGTAACCAAACAATAAAGATGTATTGTATGTAATAGCGCCAGTATTTTCACAAAAGCCGTCGTGAATCTATATTGTATCTGAGGAAATGAATCTATCAGGCTTTCCCACAACTTTCACCCCTTAGTTTCCTACATGTTAGATACAAGTGGTGTTATGTAATACTGGAAGAAATTCAGTAGTTGTTTTACAAAATTTCCGATAACCACTTTCTGAACGACTAATCTCATTAATAAACACCAAGTCACCCGGTTGTAAGTACTTAGTTTTGCAACTGTCAGCTTACGATTTAATTAAGTGTCCTGTCATGTCTGTCACACCTCCATGCGGTAATAGAAAACAAAAGCAGCAAGTTGTTTGCATCCATTTGCCCCACAGATTGCGTAATATGAACTATCTCGTGTGCTTGACTTATAATTGGCGGTTAGCCTGCCATCAAACTAAACTTCCTTTTCGATCACGAATATCTCTAGCTAGAGCCCTAGAGTCATGAGAAAATGTCAGCGTGTGTTATTCAGACATCGCCAGGGGGATCCGAGATGTTACGATAGCAATAGAAACCAGTTTGTGTACCGCAGACCGGGATCGTTGACAATGCTTGCTTACTTCAGTTGGTCATAATTGCGCAAAGCAAATATTTGCAACGCTCGTGTATAGCTAATTACTGTTTATCTGCGAGACATATGTTGAAAGCCTAATTGAATTCTGTCCATGTTTGTCCTTAATACCACTTGACTTTTGTAAGTACTAATAAACGAAGTTGGTAAATGCTATTCATAGGTATCATGATACGTTGCCAAATCAAGTGACATTGGAAGCAAATTGAATAGCTATTATTACCTCATCCATTTCACTTTGTACTCGAGTGCCCTTATCGTTTCGTATTATCAAATTGGCATATATAGCCTCGAGTTACCTATAGTACCTATTGTAAACCATGTTACAAGTGGACGCTTTCTCAACATCCAGTGCAAAGATTTGCAAACTTGTCAGGTACCTAGGTAACTACTGAATTTATGGATTTTTGGTCAAAGAAGAATTGAAATGACGTTCCTTATATATTTCCCAAAAAATTTGTCAAAATGCCTTGTTCTATAATTTAAACTACGTAGCACGATAGAGACTGCAAAACACAAATTATAAACAAAACATAACGTCTGTCCCCGCCAACTTAATTTATAAATTCTACAGCCCTATTGAAAGAGTTTAGGAGCTCGTAGCCTAGTTGCGAGCACGGTCCGAAAGTGATCATGCAGGTTAAGCAACGTTGGCGCGGTCGGTACCAAGATGGGTGACCGCTTGTGGCATATTTCATCTGAGCTCCTCCGTGCCTCGGAGAGCACGTTAAGCAGTCGGTCCCGGTTGTTGTCGTTCGACAGCAGTCGTTAAGCTATGTCAGAGGCCTACGGGCGGCCTGAACATCTCTGACAAATAGGTTGGCCACTAACCATACGATAAGCAAGCAAGCATTGAAAGAGTAATTCATAGGTTTCCTATTTGGTTAAGACTCCCTCAGCGAGTCAGAAAAAGTTCGTGACTTCAATTATGACTTAGATATAAGTAAAGAATAATATAAGAAAAGTGCACCATGGGAAGACGATTTTTCTACGAATTTCAAATATTTTTTTGGCATTATCTGAAGTGATTGTGCACTAACATTGACGAGCCTCTGCAGCGTGGCGACGTACGAGTTCTCGCTGTGGATGATGGCCGCGACCACGTGCCGCCGCCGCAGCTGCACCGGCGACAGCGAGTCGGGCGCCGGGCCCAGCGACGGCGGTGGCACCCGCCCGCCCCGCACCTCCCCGCCGCACGAGAACATGTCCTCCTCCAGCTGTAACGGTGACACTATATTAGAACGACGTTCATGTCGTGACACAAGAAGAAAGGCATATCAGCTACGGATTGCACGATGTTCACGTCACCGCACAAGGGTAAGTCATCATACGAGTGTTACTTTTCATGACGTATTCTTGTGCGGTGACGTGAACATCGTGCAATTCGTAGTTGATGCCTTTCTTCTTGTGCCATGCTTGATGTGATCTTGGTTAAAAGTTTAGAACTGATAAATCTATAGTATACGGTGCCGCTTATTGTGAAAATATTGATAACAGTGTTACAAGTAGAATTACGTGGATTCATAACCGGATGCTGTCTTTGACTTTTTGTTTCCATTTTAAACCATGGATTTGTCTAACTGCAATGGTAGTAACATACGAGAATTTGATTACATGTATTTAAAAGACCATATTATAAATAGTCTAATTTATTATTACAGATAGACGCCTTTACAATACTCGTAGTTGCAATATATGCCATTTTGTCTTCTCACCAGTATACATCATGATGAATGAGGTTTAAGGCGGGTTTAACAATGCTGTACATCGTTATTATCACATCAATGGGCGGCACAAAGAAAATAACAGCAATAATAGGAGTCTTCAATTCAATACCATAAAGTTAACTCTTCCCGCACTGAGACAGACTCTACGTTGAGACTTCATAAGTTAGCTGCCTACGCTAATCCGCTACTAAGAATTTTGAATAAACGGTATATCGCCATCGCCACCACACACGAATTATCGCAATGCTACACCGTGACACCACAGCCTTACTGATGTCAAACAATGCTGTCAACATCATTTTTAAAACTCGCGTCAGCATAGCCATGGATTGGATAACATAACATAACACTGGACAATACTACACTTAAACACGACACGAGATGAGAGTCGTTTCCTTATAAGTGTCCAGATGACGCCTCTGTAACGTGACGCGTGAGTTACAAGGTTAAAACAAATCACATTTTACATATACAGCTTTTAAAATGGACTTCTCAAGCCTCTTTTCATGTTTTATCGCCCAATTTGCTTCTTAGGTGACTGAAACTGCACGTCACTGAAGGCCACCTGGACAGTGTTATTGTTTTGCAACGATATAAACACGTAAACGTCAAAAGTTAACGAAAAACGTTACAATCACGCGACTTACTCTTCTGTCAAAGTCTGCCATAGAATATTGAGCCTTATCGTGAAGAAGTTTTACACAGAACATGATTACCGATGTTACGAAGCGACGTAAAATTAAACTTTTGACATTTACGAATCGCACGTTATTCACGTAGTCACACTAAAAATACACTGAGGTAAGAGAAACAAATTACAATCGTAGACATGACTCCATTATGGTAGCGTACAGGATACCAATCGCACATCATTATATCACATGTTTTTTATAGATTATTTGTTTAACAACTAGAAGTCATGGGCGCGGCGTGAGGTAGGCGACTATACGTCCGACTCGTTACTGCGGTTTGTTGTTCAATGACTGCTCAATGGTCCGAATATGATTCATCTAAAATATAAATGTGAATCATTAGAGGTATATATCTATTAAGTTATATTTCCTCTGTACCATGTGTTGACCAATGAAAGGCATCTTTTAATTCCAGAAATTGTCAACGCACAGAGTCAATGACCATTGTTTATGACTGTGCTGCGTTTGTTCCATTGATATTGGGGGAATGAGAGTTGAATAAAATGGTACAATTTTATTAAAATTGTTGAATTATGAGGCCAATGCAGACGGCAGAAAAACAATTTAATCTTTATCAGCAATGTTCAGAGTAAGCTTTCAGATGAGTTCAAGCAAGTTATTTACGTAGTCACAATATTTGTGTATCGACACAAGTATCACCTTGAAAGTATTAACAGACAGCTTATTCTACTTTACGTAGTAATAAAATTGTTGTGAAGTCTCTATTAACTTGTTGCACTGTTATTTATAATTTGTTTCTCTTTTAGGCCGCTCAAATCATACTTACGCTGATTTAAAGTTTAAATATCCATTGAAGAGTATTTCTGTTATAACAGCAGACCATCAGACATGATTTCAATATGTTTACCTTTGACTACATAATTATTTTATCATAATCATCGGTCATTGCTGTGTGAAATAAACGTATTACTTACTTACTTATCGAGAAAGCCCTGGTATATATCACCCACGTATAATCGATCAAGTTAACCTAGCCTTGAACCTCTATTTGTTGACTAAGACGGAACCCTTGTTGAAAACATGTGGCCAAAGCTTTTGTAATGGACCTACTAATTTATGTGCGTCTACTTTAGCCTGTCCTGGATACGGAAGAAGCAAGTGCAAAACGTGATTTTCAAAAAAGGCAAAAAAAAAACGAGACAAGTTGGTTTTCTAGTGTTCTTTAAAAAAAATCTGAAACTTTCTTAGAATTCCAGAAACATTAGAAAACCAATTTGACGCGTTTCGTGCCATTTTCTCAAAAATCAAGTTTTGAACTCAGCGGCCTTCTTCCGCATCAGATATCAGGGCAGTAGTATAAAACTAACCTCGGGCAGTTTGGGCATCTTGTCAGTCTCGTGAGCATGCATGTCATACTGGTGCGTCGACCCGCGGCGCACGCTGAACCAGCGCGCGAGCCGCCCCCCTCCTTCGTCCTCCGGGGGCGGGGTGGGGTGCGCGGGAGGCGCGGCCGTCGCACCGCCGCTGCGCCAGCGCTCGCATAGCTCCCGAGCGCGGCTCAGCGTGTTGCGCAACTGCCCGCTACTCCTGCGCAATCAAGGATAACTTTATTCACTATCGATACATATTACGGTAACCTTACAATACCTTTGTTTATCAAATAACATTGATCTATTCTGTTCTAAAAGCTATGTGAGTAGTATAGGTACACTATTTACAGTCCGATTCCGTTTCAAAATCTATAGAAATATAAATTTCTATGGTTTCTTTTTGACATGGAATCTATTTCATGTCTTACACACTCGCTTTGTATGTGCGTGAACTTGTGTGTATACACAGCATACCACTAGAACTATTTTTTATATTTAACTATTTAACCTATCAAAATAGCGAAGCGGGAAAACAATGTTTCAATGTTTTGTTTCTCCGCTTCGCTACAGCTTGCCGAAGTGGGTGCCTTTTTTGGCCAATTTTTTTTACCGACTTATATTAAATTCTCTATAACTTTGGAACTATTATAGATATCGAAACACTTCAAACTGCTTTGTGATGTGCTTGAACGCTACTTAAAAACAATCACTTCGCACCTGGTTTCAACAGTTGAAAATAATTGACAAGTTTCATCATCGTTGTACCTTGTTTGACCTCATGCCTTGCATAACATGCCCGCGATATGAAAAGGAAGCGCAGCCGAATTCGACAAACACCCATGTCTAACGCAGAGCGACAGAGCATCTATCGTTGGCGACAAAAATCGCAAGAATCGGACAACTACGAGCAAACTGGCGGCTCTTCGCGTGTTGGTCCAATGTTGGACTAGCAGAATAGATTCCATGTTTCGGCAGATCCCTTCCGTCTGGCAGTTTTTTTTAACTTGCTGCGTGGAAACACCTCGCACAACGTTGACACTGACGAAATAAACATCAGCTTATATTGGAGAGTGGGCCACGCACGGTCTTTGGCTCTACAGTTGGTCTGAAACGCATTTCATCCAATTCGCAGTTAGTTCGGTCGCAATCAGTGAAATTGGCATTTTGTCCAAATGTCATGCATGTCCTTCCTTGTAACTGCTACTAAATCCCTGATTGCATGGTCCATGATCCATCGTGAGGACCTAATGCGGATGCGGACGCCAAAAATGTAGGGGCCAAAATTGTTGGGATGTTTTCCTTCTCATTGAGTTCTTGTAAAATAAAAATTCAAAAGATCTTTTTTGTGTACACGGCATGAGCTGGAATCGAATGTGGACTTCCCGTATTGGAATCTCGCCAATAAGCCACCGATGATTCTCACAATAAAAACGCATAAAAATAAATATGCACGAATACAATTTTCTAGAGCAAAATAATTGCGCTGAGAATAATAGATGAATCTTTTACATGCAATTCTCTTGTATGTTATGTATGTGAGAAAGAACTAAAAGAAAATCTGTGATGCCTCAAGATTATAATAACCATGGAGAAATATAATGGCTGCCTTGCCATCGGACAATTTGGACATTGATGTTGTGGTTATGAAAGGCAATTATTCTGTGATTTGTACTTTATGGGAAGGCCTTATAAAACATAATTTACCATATAATAGGGTAGTTTCCAAGTATCAAATCTTAAATGCATTTCTTAAAAAATAAGAAATAGTCATAAAATGAAGGTCAAATGTGAAAACAGAATTAAAATTCGTTTAAAAATAAAATAGCTACAGGCAATCAAAAATCAGAACAGTAGAAAGAAACGGCAATAAATTTAATGACGTAACTGTTCTCTAGCTCCATACAAGCAGGTCCTGGCTGCGTATAAAGGACTGTTTTGCTAGAAAGGGACAGAGCAATCTGTCCAATACTAACTTTAACCATTAATATCACTGATGTTAGTTGAGATATCGATAAACTAATTTTAGATCCTTCTTTAGTATGTCCATGTAAGTTGATTGATGCAATAAAAAAAGGTTAATACCGTATTATAATAACATGGATAGTCACACAGTATACTATAAAATTATAAATATAACTCCAGTTGTAGGTAAAAAGTCAACAACATTATCTCCCTCCCATAGAGGGAAGGAATGAGATCTTAACAACCTATCAGTGAATGATAGTCTTAATAATGGATCAGTTTAGATAAACATGATTAATTGTAGGATGTAAGCAATTATTAGCTAACACGGAAGACCAATTAATGAGTGGAAAAGAGACAACAATAATTGGTGAAACTAGAAATGAAACTGGAGCTGTTAGACGTTACTTTCTGACAGTTTATTTTAATCGTTTCGTCATTAAACAAAATCGAGATTACAGTATTTTGTAGACGATATTAGGTAAGAATGAATATAATTATGAACACTTAGTGTTCAGTCACTCAGACAGAAGTAACAACATTTGGCAAGTTTAGCAAGTTAGTGTGATATGGGTAATATTGTCGCAATATTTTTTACCGCAATTTTTTTGTCGCAATTTGATTGTGAACTTTTGCAGATAACAAGAAATGTGTCAGTAGAACGTAAGGAAAAAAGATAAACTACTATTAAAGTCTGACTGGGAATATAAAAATACTAGTAAAGTAAAGAGTACGCTATTTTTGGGTTTTATATGGCAACAAATAGTATAGTCATGCATGACCTGACAACGTGAATTGGTTACTGTGATTTTAGTAGGTAGTAGGTATTTTAGTATGGATTTGCTTTAGTAGTTTCGTCTATACGCAGTTCGTCGAAGGACAGTTGTATTAAGCGTTACTTTTACTTACTTTTTACTCATTTCACATTTTTTTGGCTAAGACAAACAGGCAATCGGGCCACCTTATGGTAAGTGGTCACCGTTGCCTAGAGACACGTGCAATACTAGAGACATTGCTTGAGCGTTGCCGGCCTTGGAAGGACTACTAATTCTATGGAAGATTCTCTGTTACATTGTCATGTTAAAACAAGAGATCATGATCTCTTTAATTGTCAATAACTGTAAAAGCAATCAATATTAATAGCAAATAAAACAATGACACATTGAACGATCGATCAACAGTATTAAAATGACAATAGAGCTATTATCCTGACAAAATAAAAATACTAAACAAAGAATCTTTCGAAGGCTGGTACAACACTGATATAAACTGTTGTAGGTAGGTATAAGATGTTTTATTTATGAGTTTGTTCAGGCGAATACATTAGATGCGTATTTGGTAATGTGATGAAAGATAAAATATTGTCTATGCGGTTGCCTCACTCACTGTGCGAAGCAATCTGCGTAATGCAGTTTTATTATTATGTATGAGGTACCTAGCATGAGCAGCTTGCTTTACGGTTGTCACTATGAAACGAGATAAATAATTCTGAGTCAATTTCAAGACTGTTTACTTTTCTCCGCTATTAATAATGCAGGTACTTAAATCTTTAGTTTGTCAGGGAAAAGAAACTGTATCACATTGTACTTCGATTATGGCGGCACGACAATCAAAAAATTTTAATGTAAGTAGCAGACAGTTGTAATATCAACCAACGTACACACATAGAGTTGACTGAACAAAGTAAACTTAGAAACAAGGTGTTAATGCAAAATCGCGCCTAGTAGTGTAGACTTAATACCATATGACATGTTAATGATATTATATTTTTTCAAACTTGACTTGTAACGAATGTTAAGAATAAATGATGTATATGTCTATGACTATCACCGCCTCTTGTCTATCAAGGTCTAAAAATTATGATAAATGATCAGTCTGTTTCATAAAATGAAGGTCTGTAATATGAAATGTAACATTACAAGCAATTTCCTTCACCCACCCATCATTGGTTGTGAAGCTAACAACCACTTGGCCCCAATTTGTGAAAATAAAAACCCAAGTCAATGGCAAAACAATCTATGTTAATGAATCGCGTTACAGATTCGTTAGAGGTCTATTTTGGGTCCGCTTCTGTTTACACACATATTGCTTAAATATAGGTCTAACTAATCAAAAAGCTGAAATCAAAGGGTAAAGCAGAAGGCAAAATAACGACAAAGACGTGACGGAGTGACAGCAATAGGGTTCCGTATTCCCCTTCGGGGTAGGTACGGAGCCTTAAAAAGAAGAAAATATCCAAAAAACATAATTTATTGTTTTGTGATAACAATTTGATCTGTAATCAAATTTTTTTTTCATTATTTTATACTTCTCTTTGTATTTACGACCTAGTATTTTAGTAAGTCACAACATAATACAGCCTACCTAGAGTATTAAGTACTTACTCTAACCTAATCGATCAATGATTTGACCGAACATGTAATTTGGTTTCGACCGGACAGACTCTACCAGTATAAAACAGGCACAAGAAAACCATGTGTTTATTAACAATGAAAAAGTCTGAACGTCTGATTTATAGACATGATATGAGGTAACTCCGACTATAGGGGCCTAAATAATTACCCTGGCGAGTTCAGACCGTGGATTATTTATCATTATCAGTACAGTAACAGAAACCAACATGCAAATTGTCGTGTCATCGGCCCTTGACATTATTTTTTAAATATTATCTGTATGTAGAATGTCACAAGTTACAGCGCCTTGTTTGAGTTAAGATAGCCTTGCATTCATGCAGTGAAAATGAAATGAATTTTTGTTGTGTTTGACATTATGAGTGAGGATTAAAGTTTTCGATTTGAATTTCGTCTGCTGCATTTATTAAAACCATATAACACACTCAATACGTTACCTACGTTTTAATAAGTAAGTAAATTGTTCTGTATAGACAACTTGTTTTCCAATATTGCTTGTAACAAAATTGCTCTTCAAAGGGCTGCAAAAACTGTAGTACCTACCTATCTACTCAAGTTTTTTCCTCAATGTCAACCAACTGATTAAAACAACTGGTACACGCCGATGGGTAAGCGTTAGTTGCAAGGTGATGCAAATTATGCAGCATGACTCTATTTTTGTAAGCGACTGCTGAAGCGTAAACGCCGCTTTGTCGGGAGGCAGTGCCCTCTCGGCCTCTGGAGAGCTCACAGGAAATTCGTGTTAATTGGCGGGCCAGCGCTAATTGTTTGGCGGACAGACCACATCAGTGTGACACCAGAGGGGAAGTCGCATGTGCCAACTGTCAACATCTCTCACTTCATAACCATGCGCTATAACTATGACCTGGATGATTTATGATTTCTGGGTATCTTTTGTTCAGATGGTATGTGTGGTGTGACTGCGAATAGGTATTTGAAAGTTTATTACTTGGCTCACTTAAATCTCGATAAAACATTTAGATTTTAAACTATGGTGGGATTTTTCCTTATTGCTCGGTTAACTTAAATCTCGATAATGCATTTAGATTTTAAACTATTCGTGGTGGGATTTTTCCATTTTAAAGTACAGTTCAATGCAGTGATGTTGAGATCAACAGGTCAGCGATCGTGTTTAATTTTAGATTTGAGACACCTACAACGCATTTGTAAATGCATTTTTAAAAGTCATCTCCCTTGTAAGCTCACTCACTCCTCATTAACAAAGTTTAGTTCAAAACACCCATCCCGCTTTAGAAGCTCCCCTCTAAAACCGAGAATTGGTTCTAATTTCGGAGTTGCTATCAATCATAGTTAGTTCTGTCGTACTGGGAACTACTTCCTTCGTTTAGAGCGGTTCTCGTAGTAAAGTGCAGTTTAAGTATTGTGTCAATTGAGACTGCATTGGTTAAGTAATAGCCAATTTAAGCGCCGTTTAATTTAAGTGATAAAGAGAAAGATTTGGAGAATGGAGAATTAAAACTTAAAATTAAAGACACAAAAGGTTTGAGGTTTACATAAAGCTTATTCAAAGGTGATGTTAAATATTCCATCTTACCCGATGATCCGACCAGACGTGTCGATCAGTCTGTTTACGGTTCTAAAAGTGTTGCTCCATATTTAGCATAGTCACAGAGACTGTCGCTTGGTATTGTTATTCTCAGTGGCAACTGGCAACGCTACGCGTTTGAGATCGCGAAAACAAAACATTGTTTAATACTGAATTTGTACACAAAATTCGCTTGGGATCAAAACAATACGCAAGGCAAATTGCACGTCAAAACTAATCTAGAATTTTAGATCATAACATCCACGACGATGTGACAAGTGTCGGTCAGCAGTCAGTATCTGATAAATGATAATAATATATACTGATTGTTTTTTTATAATTTTTTTTCTTTGCTAATGCTAATAAATATAATGTCCAAGTCAAAAACCATGTATGTCAATGTCATTTTTTTGGGTAAAATTATATAATATAATTTCAGTCGAACAGCCCCCGCGAAGTGTTTTTCTGTTTATTGGTTTTCTTTATATCCTCCAACCTCTTGAAACTTTTTACTGCATATGAATGAAAGCTATAAAAACCTAACCTAAGTAATAACAGGTTGACTATTAAATGTCCTACCCATGAAAAATTGTATGGGATATGTATGGGACTGCATCAAAGAGTCGGCTGGTTCAGTTTAGGTTCTGACCGATGACATAAAAACAGCAAGTGATAAAACATTTAAATCCAAATTGTGAACTGTTTCCAAGCACATTGTTTTATGTTATGACTAAAAATATTTGAGTCGTAAAGTTGTAAGAAACGGGTTAGTTTCGACGAGTGGTCAATTAGACTATCCTAACAAAAATATTTGCAAATACATACATACAATACGTTATACAGCTCTTATTTCTGTTCTATTCTTCATTGCTTTCAGAATCCAAGCAACTGGGTGCTATAACAAAATATAAAGATACAGAAAGTCCGCTCCGGGCGTTCCCGATTTTATTCACGTACACTCGACCGCAGCGCTAGGGCAGCTATAGTTCCCAGTTTAAAAGAAAGAGCATCGTAAAAATATTTCTGACGATGTATTTCGTTTTCGATTTCGGACGTAACACCTAAGATCCAAAATAATTGCTACCAGTCGATTGCGCCACAGCGCGTGAATTAGCGACTGAGTTTAATATTGTGCGTTTGTATTGAACGGACCCTTTTGTATCTTTATGTTTTGTGGTGCTGTGTTTACCTGGAATCCAGGGTGGAGTTGAGCCTCTGCGAGCGCCTGAGGGGTGCGTTCCTCACCGCGCTCACGGGCTCCTCCCAGCTGCCGCCCGCCGACCGGTGCTCATCTGACACACAAAACACTCATTAAAACATCTCACAACAAAAACAAAGATTGAAAGAGCCGCGATGGCCGGTAAGATGAAGAATAGATGTCGTAAGTTCTCATAACGTTTCAAACAAAGGAATAAACGATTGCCAGGAAACTTGCACGAATGAGTAAGGATGATTATGATTAATAACTCGACTAACACTGGACGACAATTATTCCACCTCTTCTAAGGAGTTGTTCAGGAAGTATGAACAGCTTTGTGCAGAGTCAATTATGTGCCATTCATGGCAAATAAAATGTGATTACACTTCAACGAGACGTATAATGTAATGCAAGCATGTAATGTAAGACTATATGATTATGTGAAAATCATAAACGGCATAATCACAGTAAATATTAAATCAGTTATAATTAAAACATTGTGTAAATTTATGAATTGTTAATTCAATATTGATAGGTTAAGGCCTCTGCGATAATTTTCGACAAATCGAAGCACAAATTGGTTTTACGGACCTTGAAGCCAAGCGTAGGAGGCGAGACGACGACCAAATTTTTTATAGAGCGTTTTTTTTTAATTTGATCAATAAAATTCCAATGAATTGCCCCTGGTTAATTGCACAATCATTTATATTGTTTTAATTGTTACTTGCAATCAGTTATGTCCAACTAATGAAATACATTATCAACTTATTTTTATTAGTTTGTTTTCACTTGTTAATTTATTTTAACCATAAAACTAATGAAAGATAAACGTTTTACCTACTTAATTTGTGTTTCTTTATCAACTTGTGTTTAAATTTAGTGATTTTATCACTTTTCTTGGTTCGTTTCATCGTGTCACATTCACACCGCAGTCTATCCATCACACAGCACAGGTTCACAACGTGTAACCGGGCACTTATTACGTAACCGTCTTCAAAGCTTTTAACACAAAAAGAAAATTAACACAGAACACTTGGTATCACATGGTTCATGTTTAAGATACAGAGTATCTTATGTAAATATTAAGTGGAAACATGTTTATTTTATCACATTTCTATCACTTTTCTATCACTTTAAACAACGACCACGTGTCGTCACTACAAAGCTTGGTCCCACACTAAAACTTCTGAATGGGCGGCTAATGTAATGGTACAGTAATAAGATTCTACTTAATTGTGGTTCCGAGGTACTACTGACCAGGGTTGACGACCCGTGTGTGTTAGCCAGCTACTAGTAACTTAATGGGTTTTAAAGCACTATTTGCACAAATGTTAAATGATAAGATGCGAAGTGTTCATTTTACTATTGACAGTGATAACTGATTGGCGTACTCTCTTAGTAAATTAGAAAGGTGGAGGGGGTTAAAATTTAAAAAAAAAACCATTGATGGTTTACGGGGCAGGCGGTAATTATCGAATCAAAACCAGGTAAGACAAATTTTGAACGTGATTCGCAGAAAATAATTAAAAGTCTAGACTACAAAATGGTGGGTTGGAGATGTAGATTTATGTATAGTCTCGTTTAAGAAAAGAATACCCCAAAAAGCAATAAGTTTGCCTAAAAGAAATGGTCGACATGGTAACCATAGTTTATGGGTACTGACACAGTATACTGTCTGACTGATAAAGATTACGAGAAAATACAACATGCAGGCACCATGTCCTGCCCGTCGCCCTTTCCGGTTTCCCTAAGACAGCGGTGCGGTAGGTAGAGATTAGTATTCCTGTTAAGTCTTCGGATAAAGATCTTCATGAATCTTGATTCTTGAATAACGATACGACATTGCCGGTAGCCCTAAGTCCGACAACTGTTATCTTAACAGCGGTCGGAATTAAGATGTACACATCCTGAACAGTGTTGACCTCCCTTTCACTACATTAGATAGCGGTGCTATTTGAACATAAATCATATCGACATGGGAGATAGCATTCCTAGACTGCACAGCAAATATGGGTGGCATGCAGCCTGCAGCGACAACTTTTTGTTCGTAACATAGATGCTCATAATAACTAAAAACTAATGCAGTAAAACACCGTCTTTCCTTTCCTTAAATCTACTCTGGTTGATATTTATCTTTTCCTGTATAAACTCATTATTTTAGTTTATGTAGTCTATGCATTATGTTTTAGTATGTATGATAATTACCTTGGTATATATAAATATGTTATTATTGTGTATATAAATAAAATTATATTACCTAAACATCGTTTTCCATATCAATTGCACATTCTCTTTCTCGTTATCATTTCCTCTGCCCGAAGGTTTCTTGGAAGAGATCGCTCTTAGCGATAAGGCCGCCTAAATTGTACCTCAATAATTCTAATATTACCTATTGTTTGTTTTATTATTTTGTGCAATAAAGTGTATTTTACTTTACTTTACCGTCTATCTAAACACGAGAATACTTCCAATGTTCAAGATAGCAATAATGCACTGATATATCTGAGAAGCTAATACAAGTTATTGGCTGAGAAACGATGACCTCATTAGATGGTACACTAACCCGATATAGGTAAATGTAAATAGCGAAATAGCAGGTCCATAACAAGAATCGATTTATGGTCAGTGTGTATCTGGATCTAGTGATCTCAGTATCGCAGTGGGTCGAGATCAGAGCCGCCGCCCGGCGCGCCTTGCCGCGCTCACACGAGCATTGTTTTAACAGCCTAGAGATGTTATGTTATGATTCATAGTTTCATACAAACATTATTACAAGTTTCAGATAAGAATGCAGCAAATAGGGCGTTGCAGGCGAACAATTGAGCATAAGCGGGGCATTATGCGCTTGACACAATTCCTGTAGCGCCGTGTGCGGGAATACACATGAGGGTTCATTGTGTTCGAACAAAGTGATTCAATGTTTCTGCATAGTAGGTATATCTATTGACGTCAATTTAACAGTCACACATTTAACTGGAATTAACCTGCGAGGTAAGGGTGCCAAGACGGCGATGCGATGAGTCAGTAAGGAAGATATTCCAAGAATCAAGGCCGGAATTCTACCCGTTATAACGGCAACGTTAATTTTTTTATAACACACACGGCAGCTTTACGGCCTACTTAGCTCTATTGAATTTACAGTCTCTTAACAATGATTAGCAGCTGCGGCCAATTGTGGCATCGAATTTGTCCAACTAGGAGCAAGTAGATAAGGGCAATGGGTTGATAGAAATTGTTCAATTACATTTATTCAGATGGTTAAGAATGTCACTTACAATATTGTTTGGATGGTTCTTGCCACACTGGGACAGCGAACGGATGGTACCCAGACACCTACTTGGTCGCAGTTGGTGTTCATTCGTTTATTTGGACTGGGAATTAAATTAATAACCGACTTGGGTGTTTTATTGTATAGTCTCTATATTTGTTGACTCTACCATTTTACTCTAGTACACTATGTTGCAGTTTTGAGACAAAAAATTGGATGAACGTCTCGTGAGGTATGAAAGGATGTGATGTAAATGAAATTGGTGGTGAAAGAAATGGTCCTGAAGGAGAGTAACTATGTATAGATATCTATAGTCGGTAATATTGACAAATAACCACAAGGATTAGAGGAAATATAGAGCATTATAACACAGCAATGTCTGTTTCTATGATTTCCGTTTTCACATCGTAAAAATCAGCAGCATGTATCAATTGGTTTCCATTCACCTATTGGTTTCAGCGGTTCCTCGATCACCGGACATAGCTTCACTTTGTTTACGACGATCACCAACGTAAACTGCATTGTCGCACAACACCGACCCAGGCACAATAACAATTCAATTTTCTCACATTATCAATACAAATTAAGAAATGCATCGTTTGCAGCGTGCAGCGCTCTGCACAGTCAGTTTTAAACTAACCCGGATTAACATAATGCGTAGCTGACTGTGTCAATTGCCGAGCCTACTCAATTTAAAAAGTTAATATCACCATTGGCTTTCGTCCAGCTTCCAGCAATTATTACCATTAGTTCTAAACAAAGCTAATTGTAAGCGCCTCCCGCATCAATTGGGAGCGGCGGCACAACGGGGGAACTTTTGGTGACGGAAATAAACGCAAACTGTGGCTATTTCTAGAAAATGGCAATACACATGGGATTGGATCGAAGGCTAAGAACCACGTTTTGAACTAAAACTCATTACCATGTATAATTGTGAATCCAGCTCGAAGGACCATAAATTGAAAACAATGGGCACATTCCTTGCGTAGTTAAATAACGTTGAAGTATAAATATAGGGTTTGTATTGAAAACAGAGCACTAAGACTTTCATAAAGATGGATTACGAGCGATTGAACAAACGTGCCAGCCAACAGAATGCTGGTGACGCCGCCGTGTATTACAGACCGGTCCAAAAATACTGCACATTGCAATGCCGCCAGAGTCCAGAGTAAGACTGGTGCGCGCCTTATGCTCTCTGATATTAGTTACAGAAATTAATATACTTAGAAATTAGTATTTACAATGACGAATCGAGGGTGTTTTCGTGAACTCATTTAATTTCATTTCAGACCTGGCAAACTGGCTTACATATTCATTGTCTAATGTTACATAGCTATTATTCTTTCGAAATGTTTAATTGGCGTTAATGTGGTTGAAATGCGTAGTCAGTCCATAATTTTACACCTAGTTTGCATGTGTAATAGAATGTTAATAACCAACAGACGCAATACAACATGTAATTTAAATGGATCTTGGGGTAATTTCAGTCAGTCAATTTGGATAGCATTTGCAGTACAGACCATCCGCATCACATGTAAACTTCTGTAACTGCTAGGCTACCATATCATATCGTCCATCCATTTGACGGTAGTTGATAAGTGTTAACGATAAAAACGCCCCCATACAGCGAATTATTTACTTTCAAAATCGATGAAGTATACTTAATTCACCTGGTTTGTATGTTTATCATATGGTTAGTGGCCAACCTATTGTCAGAGTTGTTCAGGCCGCCTATAGGCTTCTAGGCTTCAAGGATTGCTGTCGAACGACAACAACCGGGACACACTGTTTAACACGCTCTCCGAGAAACGGAGGGGCTCAAATGAAATGTGCCACAGCAGTCACCTGTCTGTCTGTCTTGTGACTTAACTTGCACGATCACTTTCTGACCATGCTTGCAGCCAGGCAATAAGTCCCAATAAGTTTGAATATATTCACCCATGTTCACATGGATGCATTAAACATACCCCTCGGGTAGGAGTTTATCAACTCTCTTCAAATGGACTATAGACAAAAGAAAGGTAGGTAATGTGTTTAGGCATGTATGAGTAAAGTAGTTTTTTTTTAATAGACGGACTAAACCGTCAGGTGCAAATAATGTTGCCATGTTTAATGTAATAGTGATGCGTTCAGTTCACTTGTGAATCAGTTCCCTTAGTTCCCGTTAAATTATATATTGAAAGAAGATGGATTTCGCTCCCATACAAAGTGAGGCCCGTAGATTTAACCTATTAATTTACAAAAAAAATCAGGACATTACAGAAGAAAATAAAATATAGGTACTTTGATTGGTGAACTATTGGTCAGTGATTGAACTCGATCTTTGGTCAAAACACTATTTTTATTTCATCAAATACTGGCAACACAGGAAACGTCAGTTTAGACCGTCTAACAAAAAATACTACATTAGTGCATGACCGAAAAAATATATATCTGTGCCTCTTCGAACACATAGACACTGGCAGAATTACCGCAATTCGGTAGTTGCCATAAATAAAAGAGTGAAGTGTAGTGAGTGTAACTTATTTATTCTGCGGTTCGGATGATGCAGAAGCGTGGAAGAGTCTCCCAGATAGCATTAAAATGTGTCACACCAGTATTTTAATGAAGACTTGAAAGAGTTGTTTACATCAGACATGGCTGTATGGGCTCAATTCCCTTTGCCTTAAAAAACAATTATTTATTCTCTAGTGTTACTTACATTTAATGAGTACGACCGAGTCGTGGGGCTCGCACTGCACCTGGGTGGCGTTCATGGCCAGCAGCCCCCCGCTGCCCGCCCCGCCACCCGCGCCGCTGGACTCTCTGCACACATCAATTATTGTCATTAGCATAGGTAGCCATGCGTTGTGTTACCGAGGCGCTTTAATTACTCTGTTTGTCTTCTTGAGCAGAAATAATAGCAAGGTGAGATGTGGAGGTGTTATCTGATAACCAGTGATCGGAATAGATTTAACTAATTTATGAGAGGACATACTATAGATATGTCCTATGTAATAGGTACCATCTCAGTGTATCAAGTATCAGTCAGCCTTTTTCAAATGAGTCTGTCAAAATTACTCAATCACTGATTATAACAAAAAGTTATTGATGATAGTTACATGGGAGCTTCATCTTAATGATTCTATACTAATAAGAATCGGATTATTAATGTTTATCCTAAAACGCAAAATGATAATTTCTGCATGTACCTATGAAGTGGTATGAAGTCAAGCCATTGAAAGTGTGAATATGGAGAAACATATTAATATAAACCTTCTTGATAAGGATAACTAAGAACAGGTACGATAAAGACTAATAAGTAATAAATAGGACTTCTACTTGGATTGTACGAAAAATTCAAAATGTGAATCACACCCTTAATTTGTGTGTTGTGGGATAGGAATACTGCCTACCTATAGGCATTATTTGTCGAATCAATCATACATAACATGACAAAATTGAGTCAAGTTTAATACACAAATTCATGGTGCAACATGCAAAATAAATACATAATGATAACTCTAACTTAGGTAATATTTTTGGCTGTATATAGTCACACCACTAAGAATTTTATTATAAAGTAGATAGGCTATAAGACATAGAATTTAATTATACTAAGCTATAAAAATGAAATGAAGAACCAAACACAAATAGGACAAATGTTATAATCACTAATAAAAAGTCTGAATCAGTCAGAATATTTAGCACTTCATTTATTACCTACTGATACTAATAAACTGAACAATATGAAGACTTAATACCTAACTAGCAGTATCTCGAGAATGTTACAATTTACTGTTGGTTAGTGCGCCTCAGGGTCATAACAATGTAGATCATTTTGGTATAAAGTAAAAACAGTAGCTAGATAGGCACATAAATAAATTCTCATATCTTTCTGTATTATATATGCATATATCCATCATCGGTCAACCTGGCATAGGGTTGTTCAGCAGCCAGGTGGACGGGTGATATTACTAAAATCACATCAAAAACCTGGATGTGACTTGCTCAAAACCAGAAAGGATGGCACAACAGAGAGGCAGCTGATAACCAGCAGTGGTGATATGGGCTGAGGTCAATGATGTTGATGATATATGCATATTTCTATCTTACATGTCATTCATTATACGATATATAACACTTAAAGCATAATTCTCAATATTTTTGTACTAATAATGTAGTAATTATACTTAGCACTGTGTAGAGATAGGTACATACATTTAAGCTAGGCTATCTAGTTTTTTGTGAGGAGTCTACATCTACACCCACTAAGATATTCATAAGACTAAGGTTCAATTGAAACCGGTCTTAATTTCAGCCACCTTGTCAGTTGTTTGAAATGGACTCTGTACTGGTTGTTTGCATAACATCAATATTATGCACATCTGGCATTGAAATCACCTACTATTAGTCTTTTGAAAAATAATTATCTGTAAATAATTGTTGCATTGTGATATTTATTCAGACTAGACCAGACGAAATTAGCGTAAGCATAATCGTCAACAACATATTAGTCCACGTAGTTGGGCTGTACCACAGTAAACAGACAAGGTAATCTTTTACAATAATGGAGTGTTTTTTTACTATCTATGTAAGGACCACCCAATATATTTTATTCCAAATGTTACCTTAGTTCAACCCTCATTCATCCCAACAAAGCTTTTCATTTCAATCACTTAAAATAGTTACTGATAAACCACAGTAAAAGCAGCTCTAAACTTTTTGTATAGCTTTTATTATCAGCCCACATGTTACTGCCCTCTAAAAAACTTTTTCCCTCCAGGTTCCTTTTTCTATTTTTGTCTGGCCGTTGGGGAAGTGATGAAGGAGACACGCTTATCTGTCTTACATTTCATCAGACCAGATGTTTACTTGTTCATTAAGGTTTTTCAAGATCATATTCCAAAATATTTATTTCTTTTAAAGTAAAAGGTAATTTTATACAGTCCTGTTTTAAAGTTATTTATTTTGATACATTTGTTCATCTGCAGTAAGTTATGAACGCTTGTAAAAAATGCTTAGGTTATATCTTAAACAGGTAATCTATAGTATATAGATTTTAGTATTTGTTTCGCATAAGTGTAACAAGTTGAATTATTATAAACATGCCTACCTACCCATAGTGCCCCTGATAGGCAGTGATTCTACAGTTATCTACTACTATTTAATTTGTTTCATTCAATAGGAGTTTAGCCATATCTACTTTTAACTGTTTTTTCAAGTCTGACTCATAGCGTGCAAACTCTATCATTTGGGATGTTTGTTTGTTTTACCAAACTACTTACCAAAAGGTAAATTTGTAATTGAAAGGGTGCCTATTCAGAAACCGACTAGCCACTTAGAAACATTTAGTAAACATCATACATAGAGTAGCATCTGTGTGATAAGATAATATAGTAACTGAAGATACAGAGATATTTTGACCTGACATTTGACACTGGTCAAGCGCCACAATTTTAGGTCAAAGTACATTGAACTTGAGCGCGCTTTACTCACCGTAAAATGCTTAATGCCGGCACTTGCTTCCTAATGGAATGCGTGCAGGCAGGGCCCGCACTCACTAGGAAAGCATTACCAAGTTTTATGCACGTTTCGAAAGTTTCCTCCACGGAAACCGGCCACGACAACAATCACTGGTCACACTGCTGGCTCCACACCAAAGTACCGAAGAATTAAACACCACCATCCATGTATAATCCACTGTTTTACAGACAAAAGGCACTGATATTCATGCAACGAACACCTCCACTCCAGTCCTAACTAACGATACTGATTGGCGACGTCCGCACAGGTATGTCAGGTCAGGATTGTTTGTTTTATTCACCTCAGAAAATAAGTTCACACACATTTACATTGTTGTTTATAAAAATAGTGAGAAAATAAAGAAAGAAACGTCAAGCGCACCGCAAAATCCGAAAAACACAAGACGCGCAGCTGGCGGTCGCCTGCCTCTCGCTTGTGCGCGGGTGTGCGGGCGGATGGAGGGGCTGCCGCTACCGCGCCCTCTACCCTGCCCGCCCGTCTCGCAAGTCATTTCATTATTACGTTACGTTCATTTTATTTTATTTCAAAGAGGTGCGTTCGCTTTTCGTCTGACTGCAAAGATTATCAAATGCATTTTCTGCAATATACAAGTGGAGTGGATCATGTTATGTTTCGTTTAGAATTGATTATGAACTAGTTACGTGCGTCTATTGCTTCTTTTGGCAATGATTACACATCATAATCAGTATAATTGAAAATGTAACTACATAGGCACATGTGACATAGGTAAATAGATTGATGACAAATTAAGTTATTTAAAATCTGTTGTTGAATAGGTTTGAATAACAAAACACCTACAAACATAAATTTATACCTATCTCTATTTCATACAAAATCAGAAGAGGCTTCTCTATAGTTTGTCAGGCAGGTAGGTAACTACAGTAGTTAAAGAGTTTAACAACAGCTGCTTTGTAAACTGTGAATAATCCCTTGACCCTCTTCTACTGTAATTAATTACAAACGTTGTACGTTTGTAATCTTGTATGAAGCCTTATGATAACTTTCCATCATTACTAGGACCTACACACCTTTTCTACTGTGTTAGATTCATACTCTATATAATCGAAACATTAGAGGGGGCACTTTTAGTAGAAATTATTGACTCAAAGGTTTATAGAGCTTATTTCCAATTTATGTACTATGACATAAAAAAAGAAGAGAACTCTCATAGGAATAAATATTAATATCACGATCATCACAAAGCTCAGTGACAAAGCATAATATACATGTAGGTAGATACGTACAACACATAAATGCATAAATATTCCCATGGGAGTGCAGGCAGTGCTTGCTTCGGTATACATGCAGTACCGCGCCTCTCGAACACTCAACTCAATCCACATAACATAACGAGCCGTTCGACAATACTCGACTACGTTCACCACCAGCCATTGAAGTGGACGAACGGGTCGAATGGAACGCGGCGTGCCGCATGCGCGAATGGCAATATAAACAAGCAGCTGGCCGGTTGATGAAAGCACGCGCACCGGGTGCGGTGGTTGGCCTTCGGCAGAAATCTGCGACCATATTGCATATTTTCGAAAAATATAAAATATAATTTCACACGGCACACTTTCGGTCAATTTTCGAGAAAGTGATCCTTCATTGTCGATCTATCAGGGGTCCGGTAGGTTTCTCTTGCAACCCCCTGTAATTACAGGCAGTTTGCCGGCAGATGAGTAAATGCTTGAAATTCTGGGTTGCAGGGAAAGTGAAGTGTTAATGCGACAACTTGATCATAGTGTTTCGTTCCTTTCCAGTCGCGAACCGGGAAGGGGTTCCACGAACTTTGTCTCTGGCTCTGACCCCGCTAAACAGTTTTACAACGTAATTGGCCATTAAATTAACCGCGATATCACGTCTTTACCTGCGGGCTAACTGCGCGGGAGACTACCTGTAGTAAGGGTATACTAGCACATGCTTCTGTTTTTGCTCAGTAACAATAGGCACATACTTTACCCCAATTCATGGAACGGAAGTAGGGTGCGGGCTGGGTGCGTCCTTGAGAGCAGCTCGGCAATTGGAACCGGAAACTATTCCACTTTTTATTTTGTTTTCATCAACTCGATGTCTCTAAACTGCAGTAAACGATTGAATAAACCAATTCGATTTACGGTAGGTAGGACAAGACTAATAAAAGTTTCACAGTTATAGAGCTAATGCTAGGTATAAAAGTAACGTTTCTCTATGTATTGCAAATGAAATAAGTGAACACAATTTCCAAGATTTCTGTAATAATAGTTCGTCAAATAATAACTGCACACTCCAAACGGATATCCTTTCTACTTTGGCTCAAGGATATTATGCAAAATAGGACCTGCCTAGAGTTTGTAATATTTCACCTCTTTGTCAAAGTAGGTACCTACTATAATGATTGTCAAAAGCATTGAATTCCTGTGTGGTGTCGTGCTAAGTTAACTTAGATCATTCCTGATAATAAGTAGCTTGAATTGTTGTAATGTGGGTAAGTTACTCGTATAGACAACAAATATACTTATACGTATTTATTGGAATTTAGTGAGACCCATAAATTGTTTGTAGAGTTGAGTTGTAGGTAAGGATAAAATTAACCTAGAGTGCGTTCCTAAACCAGTTAAAATTTGCTGTATACGTTCCATTGCTTATGTCAAATAAAAGTTTTTTTTACCTGTTAACGCGGTAATGGAAAATGGACAGTGGTCAACGTGAATTATTTCAACTAGTTATGGAACGCTCTCTAAGTCGTAATTAGTGGTACATTACAGTGCATATATTGTATAAATCATATCATATCATTTCATTTATTCATAAACAATTATAAATTGTGATTGTATATTTACATGTCAAATATAATAATTAAACTCTCAGTGTCAACCTTAGCTAAGTTATAAGTAAGTTATAAAAATAAATTTAAATTACAAAAAAATGTATATTAAAATCCATGTGATAAAAATATATCTGAATCTAAGCGTTATTGTCAAAACAAATACAATACAATAAATTACAGTACTACTTAGTAGTACTTATTATTGTACTTCGCTATTTCTTTTCTTTTAGACCTGGATGCGGCTAAAATATCCTGGGAAACCATAGAGTCTGCGGCATCGAACAGAGCGCGGTGGAAGAATATTGTCTCAGCCCTATGCACCACTAGGTGTTCTAGGACCTGAAGAAGAAGATTTCCTTTTCTATCTTTTGTTCGTTGTTTTCTATTTGTGCAATATCTAAAGAGTATTTTAATTTTTTACTTACTTTATAGTCTGCTAAATAGTCACATATCCCACATAGGTACCTACTTGACTTTTAGATTTCTTTTGTAAGTAGGTATACTTAGTATGCGAGAAGACAATAACAGTTTGGTAGAGGGACTAAATGTTTACACGTTATAGGTAATAGAGAAAACCTACCTACTCTAAAAAGTAGTACGGAAATAAAACATCCTTCTCCGACAGTTACTTAGAAGCGGACAGATCAATCACAGTAGAGACGGTATTATTTACTATAAATGTATTTTGGTAAATGTAAAAAAATACTGTTGTGGTAGATCCTAATGTGAAGGATCGCTTGGTACCACCCACCACCCTCTTATCTGTTTCTGCCGTGAAGCAGAAATGCTTGCGTTTCTGTGTTTCGGTTTGAAGGGTAAAGAGAGCCAGCGTAATTTCCGGCACACGAGGCAATCCATCTTAGTCCTCAAGGTTGGCAGCGCATCAAAAACCCTTTAATATTAATACAGTGAGGTGAGATGTCTATGGGCGACGGTGACCACTTAACATCAGGTAGCCCGTTAGCTCCTCTGTTCTCATTATTTAATTTTTTTAAATTAATTAATTAATTAGTCAAAAATGCAACATAACGGAAAATATTCCAATGCGTTACATTTGTCAGATGGAATTAATTAACATGTCAACTTAAACCACAAACAAACAAATTAATTCAGTACACATCAACAATGAAATAAAGCAAATAATGTAATCACAGTAATAAAGTTAAAAGGGTGGACTGGAATAGAGTAAGTAGTCGAAGTACCTACATTTATTTATACTTACGGGTCGCATGCGCATGCCCGTCGCGCCTTGCTCAAAATATCGCGTCTCCCCGGCGACTTCCGTCGATTCACTCTGCTGACAACCACTGATGATGTGTGTTTCCATACGACCACGACCACAGAGACGTCATTTTCGCTGAAGAGCTGACGAAAGATAATAATTAGGCATAATGATCAGAATATCGTATACCTACCTAAAACATAATCTTAAAAACCCTATCCTTAACCTTACCCTTTTTGGCACTGTACAACACCGGATGTTTTGTGCTGTATGTATTATCTTTGTATACTTCTGTATTGTGTTCTATATTCTGGTGTTTACAGTGCTAAATAAACGATTACAATTTTATTTTAAAAATAATTTCACTAGGATTTCCACCTCGTTAAAAGTCTTCATGATGATTTAAAACGTTATTTTTTGTAATAATTAGTACTAAAATGTACCTGTATGGATTGGATTGAGTTCAAGGTTTGTGCAAATTGCTAATTCATATCATCAAAATTTGAACAAATTGAGCATTTACACAAACTGATCATAGTTCATACCTATTTCTGTGTCTATATCAATGGGTATAGATCAGAATACTGATGAGATTACGCCATATTTTTCTATTATTAACCGAAGATAAATCTTCGTTCTCCTTGATATAGGCTTTATGTGGTGTTATGGACACTTACACATTTTTTGTGTCAAGTTTTTATGTGATCATTGTCCCAGGTTTTTCGACAGAAGACGATGACTTATCAGACGGTTGGACACGTTGAGTGGCGGCACTCTTTGTTTTTGAAAGGTCCTTGGTTTTAGGCCTGACTCCTGCTGACTATTAAGTTTTTTTACTATAGGTACGCATACGTACCTATAGTAAAAATGTACCATAGTACATGATGATGATGTCCTCCACGACGTATCCGTCGGCGGCGACCCCTGGTTAGCTCCTGGCGTGCGCTCGTAGGTGGCTAGCGAAGCCTAACTTCGTCCTGAAGACTCGGTCACAAACAGAGCAGTAGAGCTGTCCGTTAGTTGAAGGTGTAGTTATAGGAGGGCTTCGGACGCGTTTTACGGACATGGCGTCTGGCGTCAAGGTCTGACGTATGGTACTTACCTTGTTATCAAATCAAATTCGGATGTAAGTACCACGAACATTGAATTATATGTCGCTGACCACGATTAATACACCAAATGTGCATTTATAGTGTGCATATCTGAACAGACTTCAGATATGCACACTATAAATGCACATATATAAATTCGTTGGTTCAGAACCAACGAATATATGAACATCATATTATAAACTAGGAGTTAAATAACAACCATGCATGTCTGACTTGTAGTTACAGCAGATATACAAAAATATTTCGTGTTTATAGAATAAAATCATAACTAAAAATTACAATATTTTATTCTCCCACGTTATATTTATGGCTTTGGATTTCTTTTTTTTACATACGTTTTCAGTCATAGTTTAACGTTATGTCTACCTATCAACCTTATTGATAGTTTTATAAAATTATAACATTTACGACGAATTATGGATCATAAAATACTTACTTTATACTTTAATTAATTACGTGTACATTTTAAGTACTTCTAAAATTATTAGTATTTAACCATTTGTATATTTCATTTACTTATACTTCAATCGAATGAATGGCTGTAAACTGAGGAAAAAAATATTATTTTCGCAATAGGAGTTAAAAGAAGAAATTTTTTTTTACTTGATCGGGCATTCAATATAATTTTTTTAGCGATAATGGCCAGTATTTGTCTAGAATGAAAATCATTAATAGAATAAATTAGGTTGAATTATATGTGAATAATAAAAATTAATTAAATATTGCGTCAAATCAAAGCTAATAAACAGTATAATTAAAAAAAAAACTTACTAACTATAATAATTAATAGCCATAATCATATGAGAAAACGTTACAATCGCCATCTCCTTTAAAAAGAAAAATATTTTTATTTATAAATTTTAATCGGGCTTCCTAAAATATTTTTTCCTTATATTTTGGCCAGTACTTATTTCTATACGTAACTTTAAGTTTTTAACATATATTTTTAACGTATGCTTTCGATTTACTTTTAATCAAATTATGTATATTTAACTGGACTTTCAGATAAATCACTCAACCAATTAGAGGGGCATTAGCGAATTGAATGGCGTGTATCAATGGGGAGGCATTGTTATGGCGTCCATGGGTACCACGGCTCATTTAACCTGCCTTATCAATCGGTAACTCACGCAGGGGCTAGGGTCGATGCACTACCTCTGTTGTTGTTGCTTCAGATAACTTATCGCCACTTTCTGTTTATAAAAGGGTCACAGAGATAGTATGGGAACTTGAGGTGGCGATTTACACGCCGGATGACACCGGCCTTATCATTGCATTGGACTTAGGTACTTTAATAAATACCTAGTAGACATATTAGTTTGGAATCTTCTTCAGGTCCTAGAACACCTAGTGGTGCATAGGGCTGAGACAATACTCTTCCACCGCACTTTGTCCGATGCCGCAGACTCTATGGTTTCCCAGGATACTTTAGCCGCATCCAGGTCTTTTTGAAGACTACGTTTCCATGTAGCCCTGGGTCTTCCACGTTTGCGAGATCCTCCTATAGGTTGATCCTCCTCCAGTTCAAGGAGGCGTAGGCGATGCTTTTTGGTCCGGAATAAATCATATTTATTTTTATTTAACACTGTAATGCACAAAAATAGTACATGAGGCGAACTAACGGCGAGATAAATTAAATTACAGTATATTTATATATTTTTTAATTACTAAGTCTAATAACAATGTTTTAATGCATTCTTACGGATGTGTTCAGAGCGTCGGTGGCATGCACAGTGGCTAGGACACCGGACTCCCAAGCGGGAGGCCCGGGTTAGAAACCGTGCAGTGCCAATGAGTTTTTCTTATTTTTCGAAGACTTACGTACATTTACCGACTGCTCTAACGGTGAAGGAAAACATCGTGAGGAAACCTGCGCACTGAGATGACCAGTGTGTAAAATGGGGTAGGCACAAAAGATCCTCAAGGGTCGAAAGTCGAAGTGCCGCTGGTTATTCCCCCCCCCCCCCCCCCCCCATCATAAGATAAGATAAGATACGGATGTGTTCGAGCTGATTCAGAGACTGGCCCTGGTTAGGTGCAATTTATTCACAGGTAATCTGTGAATTTATTTCACAATTTTGTTGTAAATACTCTAAAAAGGCTCTATATTTTGGAAATAGTAACAAAATAATTGAAATTGAAATCGTTTCTTTAGCGCTGTAAACACCAGAATACAGATTACAGAAGTATACTGTATGTGAGGTACTGAATATGTGGGAGGGCATGGTGCGGGTGTATTTACATGGTATTATGTGTGTGGATGGTAGTTCACAGTAGAGGCATAATATTACCGAGCACTTCCAGATTGTGAAGGACAGTAGTTACAGGGCACCTAAAGAATGTAATTTACTTATTTAATTTTAATTATATATAATTTTTAAAAAATATTATATTTTATTAAAGTTAATTAGTTTTGTATCAATTTTTTTCTTCTAAATTCTTGTAAAATATATGTATCTATTATATAAATTTGCACACCACAATGTGGTAGATTATGCTGGAACTATCTATGTAATTTTAAGATCCTTCATACATGACGTATACTCTTGCAAATAAAATTCATTTCATTTCATTTAACAATAATCTTAATATACCATTAAATGGCGTTGATTAATTTAAGAGGTAGTAGGCGTGAACCGTTAACTCTCCGTTCAACTAACCCGATGTCAATTTTGTATGAAAAGCATACACAATTCGCGAGATAATCCTGGGTTAAAGTTTTGCGGAAATGGGCCTAAGAGTCTGTGTAGTAAAATAACCTTATGCAGCACTGTACGAGTATTATTTAGTACCAACCTAATAAAGTACTCGGAAATTTGTTAAGCTGTACAAAGCTTAGCTCGTGTGTTTTCTAACTGGTTAGCAATAGGTTTTGTCCTGGAACACCTATTTAGGTTCAAGACGCTAACTTTCTTAGAAATTTGCTGCTTAGTTGCATTTTAAGTTTGCTCTTTCCATTCGCGGCTAAGCACTACCCTAGCTATAGGTGTCAATGTACAAGTAATTACTCGTACAAGAATTTTACTTGGGTTTTAGCCTGGTTTTAGACTGTAGGAGCGTTGGTGGCCTATTGGCTACGACGCCGGACTCCCATGCGGGGGAGGGTCCGGGTTCGTAGCCATGCCATGTACCAATGAGTTTTCCGTATTTTTTGAGATTTATGTACATTTACCGACTGCTCTAACGGTGAAGGAAAATATCGTGAGGAAACCTGCATGTCTGAAAAAAATAAAAAAATTCCAATCCAAAAATCAGCACTGGGCCCGCTCGGTGGATCATGGCACATACCCCATTGTGCAAGGGGAGGCCTGTGCCCCAACGGTGGGGACATTAATAGGCTGCTGATGATGATGTTGTTTAGACTGTTTGAATTTAATTCTGAATCAGAAAGACCCCGAAATAATTATTTTAGGTGAGTAATTAAATAATTATTTTAGGTGAGTAATTAATTAATTCGCTACACCATTTCTGCATGCCTATAAAGGTCGGATAACTAGACAGTATAGAGAACGCCACAAGGCATTCACTCGTAAGCTTTACCCTGAAAAGTTTCAAAACTTAATGGCTTATTTAGTGCTTTGTATTAGGGATGTTACGGAGCTTCGACTCCGACTCCAAAAGATCGGAACTTCCGATTGATTTTACACCTCCGACTCCGACTTCGGCTCCGATAATTTTGAATCGGAGGTTATACCTAAGATTTGTGAGCAAACATATTCAAATAACAATATTTTATTCTCTAAAGGATCATGTTTTATTGCCGCAAACGTCATCATAAAAAAAATTGGCCAGTTCAAAAATTAAAAACGGT
This sequence comes from Hofmannophila pseudospretella, assembly GCA_947369225.1. NCBI lineage: Eukaryota > Metazoa > Arthropoda > Insecta > Lepidoptera > Oecophoridae > Hofmannophila > Hofmannophila pseudospretella. Next base: position 7,471,558 of record OX376324.1, read on the forward strand.
TTAAAATTTTAACTTCTTCTGAACATCGCTCTTTTACCTCCGCCCCCTACTCCGGTTCCGACTCCGGTTCCGACTCCGATAAATCAAATTTAAAACCTTCGGTTTCGACTCCGGTTCCGGTAACCACCTCCGTAACATCCCTACTTTGTATATATGTTGATAAAAATTTAAATTCTATTATTAGGAATAGGTGCTACATAAATGTTGCATAACGATTTTAGTTTATCTTCCCAATTCTAATTTAAGTAACAGGAATTTATTACTAACACTGTCATTTACAATCATCAGGTTCTTTGAAGTCCCAAGCGTGGGCGTTTGTTATGTTCTTTTCTTACGTAATGTTCATAATAATTTAAACTGCCCAATTACCGGCCAATCGATATTCTTTTTAATTTATGATGTAACGTTATGATTTAATAACGCACTTTAAAGAAATTTATGGGTCTGTTTCGTATGAAACACGTGTTTTTACGTACCTAAGTAATCTATCTAATAATTACCTTAGGTTAAGGTTAAAATTTTAAGTGGTGTTCGATGTAAAATGGTCGAATACAATTCTTTGTTAAAAAAGTTGGATTTATTATAATGTATATACATATAACGGATGTGCTCACTTCATAATTTTCGCCGAGGTTGCTCCGACGTTTCGGCAAACCTTGTAAGGTTTGCCGAAACGGTTAGCTAGGGTGTACCCTAGTCTTACACCCGTTACACCTAATAAATAATACATTTGAGTTTGATTTCTAATAGTTTGTTTTACAAACTTTCGACCCAACTTTTGTAACATAGATATTACAACTCTTGTGACTTACCTATGTCGTCTGTGAACTCACGTTCACCGGTTTCAGACTGTCATGCTAAACATTGTTGATTGCAGAATGGTTATTGTTTAAAACTCTCTAACTAACCAAATCCGCGTAAGCTCTCGAAAGTCGTGCGAATTGTAATCCGTCTCATTAAGTACAAAGAAAATGTCCGCTTTCTTTCTTTCATGCATTGACTACGATTGAAAGTTCATCTTTAACAATAGCCGCTGCGATGACACCGGCTTATCGAGCATCGCTGGCCTAGCTGACTCACTGCCCATACAATCCTCTTAATTATTATAATTTACGTGGTCAAACTCAAACCCATCCGCGCGATAACTAGCGGCGGTCCGAGTGAAAGTATTCTCGTTCCGATAATCACACGCTATAGACACAAGTTCAATGGCTTGAATATGACTGTTATTTGAATATTTCTTTTGCTTTCTTGCGCCGCGAAAGATGGAGGCGGCAGGTGGGTGTCAGAAGCGAGCCTTCGTAACTATCGTAACGCGTACACGAGCTTCCCCTTGCTCCGGTCCAATGCGATGTCATTTTCTTATCTCAAATCCGGTTGTAATTAATAAATTATGTAGATTTTGAGATAATATGTCGTAATTAAGATCTAACTAATGCAACTCCCCCGATTACGTCCCGTTGTATTCTTAGAAATGTCTACCAGTGAACGGCCGCTGACTTGCTAGGTGAATGTGAGAGCTAAGTGAAAATCTAATCGACTATTTTTTATCAGATGTGATGTTTAGATAATCATTGATTAGATATTTTGTCATCATTATCACATCAGCCTCAAGGAGATGCCGGAGCCATATAACGAGTGTTTAGTATGGATCATGAAACCGTGAAACACTATACCCAACAAGTATTAACAATGGACCTCCCGTTGCTAATGGTAAAGTTTTGTTTGGCTTTATGTACCGCTTTACCTATATTTTCTTTATGTACCGCATTACCTATATTTTCTTTATGTTTCGCTTTACCTATATTTTATTACGACAAATGCGTAGGGCACACAGCAGAAATCGGACTAGTAGAACCTTCTCTGAATTTTAAAATCTTTGGTAACAGGGCAGGCTTCTAGACATAATAAAATCTTGAAACCTATACGACTGTTGTTTAAATTTCTTAATTTTGTGGGGACATACAAATAAAGGAGACCTATTATGTTAATATTTTATTATATAGTAAATATATTTCCTAATTAAGCTTTTATACTTAAGTGATGATTCAATACTATTGAAAACAATAGTTCTGAATCGATTTATCGCTCCAATAAAGAAACTAGAGCACGTCGTGTGTGTTTTGCTAATTTCTTCGACTTCAACAGTTAGTCTCCATATTGGTCTATTGGCATTTTATTGGTATTCATTGTATAGAATGTCGGCCACCGGGACCGATTACATTACACCATCTTTCTTTGAAATACTTATCTAGGTTTTAGGCGTCAACTTTATGTGTTATACATAAAGTTGACGCCTAAAACCTAGGTAAGTAATTTGAGAAGGGGCCTAATGTTAACATTAAATACTCTACGTACATGATATCATGAAGCGGTACATAATCTTGATTCAATCAACCTTTTTAACGGTTACGCTGCTATATTATTTTCCGAAGCCATTTCGAGAATACAGTTAGAAAATCGAAAGCACGTTCATTTGTGAGTTCCAATCCAAATTTTTGGGTATCGCACGAATTCCCTTGACCTGTTCTGAACAAAGACTATGCTCGAATCAACGTTGGTATTACATTCCTTTCTTTCATTCAACTCGACAACAATTCTCGTATCAAACGGTATTTTGTCTATAGGCATGTGTGTGGTCTCTCAGTCCTTCTACAATAAAGTGCAAGGCAATGACCATCTGTGTGTTCACTTCATATCTACAGGGTGAACCAAAAGTCCGTTAACATTTAAAATGGTTATAAAAATACAAATGCTACTTTAGTGAAAAACTGTTTATTTAATAATAAAGTAGACAAATTAGGATTTCACTTTTTAAAAATAACATCATTCAAATGTGACCCTTGTTCATCCTGGCACACCTGTAACCGGGAACGGAAATTTTGCATGACCGCCCGACAAGTGGTTGGTGAAATGTTCTGCATTTCCTCGCGTATATTTTCTTTTAATTCCTCAATAGACACTGGGTTGCTGATGTAAACTTTACTTTTGAGATATCCCCAAAGGTAAAAGTCCATTGGAGTTAAATCCGGGCTGCGGGGTGGCCAGTGAATGTCACCTCTTTTGGATATGACTTTTTGGCCAAAAATTTCACGAAGTGCTGCTATAGAGTCATTGGAGGTGTGACATGTTGCCCCATCTTGTTGGAACCAAGAGCTTCGATTAAAGCCTGAGAAGTCCTGTAATGCTGGAGCAAAAAAATTCTGTAGCATCACAATGTATCGCTCTGTATTAACGGTGACGGCGCGGTTTCTCTGATCTTCATAAAAATATGGACCAATGATTCCGCTGGCTGACAATGCGGCCCATACAGTAACCTTGGGCGAGTGTAAAGGTTTTTGGTGCTTCAAGTCCGGGTTAGTGTCACTCCAGTATCTGCAATTTTGTCGATTGACATGTCCATTTAGGTGGAAGTGTGCCTCGTCTGAGAAAAAGATGTTATTGAAGCTCGTAAACCTCTCAAGCACTTCGTTAGCAAACTGCAGTCTCTGAGCAGGGTTATTTGGCTTTAAAGCCTGTACAATTTGAATTTTGTAAGGATGTAAATGTAAATCTTTGTGTAGAATGCGATTTAGAGATGTTCTGGGCACATCTAAAGCACTAGACCGCTTTCGAGTAGAGAGACCAGGTTGTTCTCGAACAGACGCTCGTACACGCTCTATGTTTACTGGATCGCGCGATGTCCTAGGTCGGCCGGATCGTGGTTGACTTAAAGTTGAACCTGTTGTTTCGAACTTCTGTACCCATTTTTTAATCGTTTGAATTGTTGGTGCTTGATTTCTGTTCCGTATATTGTAATGATTACAAAATTTCCGTTTAGCTTCGGTCGTAGAATCGTTGTTTCGATAGTACTCGCGTACGCAAAATGCGCGTTGCGCTCCGCTGAATGACGTCATGGTACTAAATCCCTATTAGTAGCTCTCGCTTGTAGTAACACCCCCCGCGCCAATACCCCGCCCGCGCCGACGCAGCGACCTATTCAAATGTTAACGGACTTTTGGTCCACCCTGTATTAATAAGTTTGATTTCTTTTCAGCTTTTGATTACGATCCGTGTTAGGAATTTTCATCATCTTAATGTCTGTCTATTTCAGCTGATTCGTGCAAGTGTGAGTTGATTTTTCGAAACGAGCACAACACCGATATATGGATTTCAATTAAAAAAATAATTAAGAACTTAAGTTTATTCAAAGTTTTCTGAATAGTATTTTTTGTAAAATAAAATAAATCAGCCCCTGTGCTTTCTAAAAATAAATACATAGTTTAAAACCATAACTACGCTAAATGATTTTAAAATTGTTATCAAAGTCATGGGACATGCTAAAAACGCTATGTGCACGTTTCAAAAAATCGACTCGTGAGCGAACTAAAAATAATATAATTCTTATAAATGGGATTTGTTACATCGAGATTTCACATTTCTGAGAACCGCATTTGTTTTGCCAGTCTGTCATCAAGTTAGAGATGGTCCGATTGCACATGTAACGGTGTTGTCTCGGCGGCATGCAATGAAGATAACAAGGTTAACGGAGCACGGAGCACGCCCGGGGCATACGAAATGTACTCACATCGGACAAAGAATGTAATCCGACATGTGTACCGAGCACCTATTACCTATGTTACGTCGCTCATATAAGTAAAACCAGCTGCAGATTACCTACCTTCAATCAAGTTACCCCAATTTTCTCGGGAGATAATATTTACCGTTCAATAACGGGTAAGGCAAACGCGTTCGAGGAACGGATTGGGCAATGTGAACTTTGAAACGTTCTCAATGTTAAATAACTTGTTAAATTCACGGTTTGAAACAAAATTCTTGATCGGTTTGTATAATTTGATTGTGTTGTGACCTATGCCCCGTTCGCATGTCGCTTGTAATTCTTTAACGTCATTATTTCCTAATTTAGCCGTTTCCTTATTACGACTGCTGTTTTAATGACCGTTAAATTCGAATTCGTATTTCGGCGAATCACTGCGCGAGTTTGTCATTGGATGACAAAAGATGAAAGAAAGGCGTGTAATGAAACGAATGTTCTAACACCGTCATCCTGGCTTGTGTACGTAATGTTTACGTAATGGTCGGTGTCAGCGTGGGTTCCGCCGTCCCAGTCGATGCATCCGGCTAGTACCGCGTGCTCTGGACAAAATAATCTCCTGCATCTCTGAGATGGCTTGGGGTACTTTGAACCGTAGGTATAGAGTCAGTTATGTGCAGGTCTGTACACAAAACTACTCATACTTTAAATTTTTTTTAGCTTTCCGCAGGCAATGGTTTGTTGTTGAAGTACGTAATGTCTTTCTAAACCACCTTAATTACAAATTAAAAATTAGAAAGTTAAAATTGGTCGACAGATTCGAGGAGCGGGAAGACCCCTGGGAGCTGCACCTCATCCACTGGGCGCTTCAGACTCAAGGTACTGCGGAATAGATAAGGTTCGCCGGTGAAAGTGCGCCTGCGCCACGGGACCATGCACGACGTATTGTTGTATGGTGACGGTCACGCTCCGCTAATTTGAATGCAAGCAAGATGTAGGTAATAGAATAATCTACTTGATTGATAGACTCATTATATGATGATGAGGTTCCAGGAAAGTTGTATTGTCACAGCGAGGGAGTGGACGCTGATGATTTGTCAAAGATATGCCCATTATGGCTGTAATTGAAAAATTATGTTACGTAACGTTACGTTGAAGTCGCAGAGAAATTGTTGGTCCACGCCTTCAGATCGTTAAAAGAGCTCTAGGCGTTTTTTCTCCATTGAATGTGGAGTCTGGCGTCCAAACATTTCGGTCATCGAACTTTTTATGTTTTATGGCCGAGGTAATAGACTAAATCGATTACACGTAATGGTCGCTTATGTGAAATCACTCTATATTGCTGTGAGGTGTGTGAAAGAAAACACGATGAATCTACATATCTGTAGCACTTCGGATCGTTCGAAATGTAATTTTATGAATTATATGTATGTGTTTTATAACTTACATGCCACGATTACTATCTTTAATTATATTTAGTTTAATTTAACGAGTTAGAAATAGCTTACATCAAATTAGGAAGCTACTTTATGACATCTGTTTATAAGACTGCTTAAAATTATAGTGTGAGTTCGAAACTTTCAATCAGTATTCATGATAGTCTGAAAGAAGTCAACATCGGCATAGCACTTAATGTGAAAAACATTGAACCAAATTAATCTTCGTTGTAAAATCTATTGAACAAATTGAAAATAACGCCTCTGAGACTAGCATACGTCTTCTCCGTGACTCTTTTTCAATTTAAGCCTGTAATAACGTCTGTTAGAGATCTTTACAGCGTATTACAGATAGATAGTTACAGCGTATATAAGTGCGTAAGTGTAAGGCAAAACTTTCACTAGATCATTCGGCGCGAGATTAGCTTGCTAAAAAAGTTCGCAAATGATTTCTCATTGTGCTCTATATAGACCAGTCACGCCATAGCTATAAATTATTTAGTGCTGCTTTGTTACCAAGGTCAGAAAACCGGATGGCTTCACAATATGTACTGTACTTTCGTGTTCGTTGGACGAAAGCGAATACGATGCCTCCTGTTTTGGCGACAACTTTCTGTAAATATCGAACCACTTTTTGTCCTTTCCCAATCGAAATCTCGATAAAGCAAGCATCAATCGTACATAACTGGACAGGTTCACTTTCCACTGTTATGCAAGGTTTCTGCATCATCATTGTTACCGAGTCGAAGGGTGTTATAATAAGTCAATATGAAAGAAAAGATTTGTAATTAAAACGTGGGTTTTACTAGCCCTGCAGGCAGTAGGCGGTTATATTACAGAGACTCGTATTTTATGGCTGCAGCATGCATAACACTCATTTAACCTTAGTTAGCAAAGCAGCGTGTTTTAAATGTTAAACTAGCCTTTTATGGAGTCCATTAACTAGGTATTTATTATTGGGTTCGACAGAATTGTTTACGTTTGAAATTCTCGTCCATTTTGATTGTTGTTGAACTGAAGGGGATTTGGGTTGGTTATCATCACAAACAACAGTGTTCTTTGGAGTCGTATTCCTCATTGATGAGGGTCGTGATCATTCTAGGCACTTTCTTGGCAAATTTAATGGGGTGATATGCATTGTTTTCCCAAATTTTACACACTGGTTATCACTGTGTGCAGGATTCCTTGCGATGTTTTAGAGAAGTCGGTATATGTACCTAAGTCCTCGAAAAAAACGGAATACTCATTGTTAATGGCATTGCATAGTTTGGAGAATCCAGACACCACCGACTCTCTTTATTACTTGTTAAATGGACAAGTGACCTTAATAAATATAAAAAAAAACCTGCCAGGCAGAAGGGATCTTCCGAAACATGGAATCAATCCTGCAAAGTCCAACATTGGACCAACACGCGAAGAGCTGCCAGTTTGCTCGTAATTGTCCGATTGTTGCGATTTTTGACGCAAACGATAGATGCTCTGTCGCTCTGCGTTAGGCATGGGTGTTTGTCGAATTCGGCTGCGCTTCTTTTTATATCACGGCATGTTATACGAGGCATGAGGTCACAACTGATGAAACTTTTCAATGATTTTCAACTGTTGAAACAGTTGTGAGACCTGGTTTTAAGTAGCGTAGTTCAAGCTCATCACAACGCAGTTTAATTTTAATAGTTTCAAAGTTATAGACAATTTTATATAAGTCGGTTAAAAAAATTGGCCAATAAAGAGACCCACTTCCGAAAGCTTTAGCGAAGCGGGAAAACAATGTTTCAGTTGACACTTAAATAGTTCAAGAGCTCGTGATAACTATGCTGTAAGTACAAATTTTCGTGACATCAATTCGACACAAGTTCACTCACATACAAAGCGAGTCATGAAATAGATTCCATGTCAAAATCTCATCAAGCAAGTAAGTAAGTACTCGTATGTGTACCTTTTTGTGGATAAATAGAAAGTAGTATAAAGGCCGACGACTTATTTCGTTACATTGTTGTAATGTCAACCAGTTAAGATGGTTTAAAGATACATTAACGTGTAGGCAGAAAGTTAAGGTGAATTGTTTCTATTAAAAATGAAAAATGGTCTTGAATGTCGGTCAACAACCATCAAGTCTTGGACTCTTGGTATATACGCGCCTCTTAGATAGCTCTACCCACCCATGCTCTGGTTGGTCTTATCTCGGCTGATACGGGTAGTAAACTTTTTATGGATAACGGTATAAGTGATGCACAGTTCTTCAGAGAGATTAACAGTTGAAGATTTGGCGAAAAACGGAACTGTTTCACCTAGTTTGGATGGATGGACCGAAGCATTTCTTCAAGATATACGGTTTGAAACGACATACCTCTAAAATAAAATTGATGAGAAATGTAAAATATATAGTAAAAGCAAATATCGATGTTTTCTAAAGAAGACACTGAACAAAGGTGTGGTCCCAATTCCAGTCAAAGATCATTAATAACTCTTTAAATTGGGTGTCCGTCCAGCAAATTAGGACATCACGGCTATTCATATAGCAGTTGGTTAGCTGTGAACCAAAATACTTGTAGCCTTGACACAATAACATTTAATTGTTGTGATGTAATTAATTACAGAGCCCGACGCTGTGACGCTGGAAGCTGAACAAGTGATACTATCAAGATCAGTGATGAATGGCTACCATAGCCGCCATGTGATCTCGCTCGCCACCCTACTTCTGTCTCTACGATATCTATTCAGAATACATTAAGTGGCTCTAGAGAAGTCACGCTATGACTAATGATCCTATAGTTGTAAAACTTGTCTGTACCTATCGCTTAACTATATTCGGAAAGATTATGTTCAAGAACTTAATTTGTGTTTACTAATTTCTGAGAAGATGCTCTCTCAAAATAAATAAGTACTTATTTACTTTTGACGTCTTGGAGGTAGGTAAATTAATTTAAATCTGGAAAATAAATCAAAACGTAGGTCAATGATACTTTCACTGGTTTAGACTAGTAGAACTTTAGACTGGTCCATTATAGATCTCTTATATATCGCATAATTCATCTAAATGTATGTTCTAAATATCGAAGCCTTAATGCAAATTAATGAATATTTCATAGAAGTAATTATTAATCCAAAGACCTTGATTTACAGCTGATCATGGGGACTCTATTATGACGAGATACGATTCGATCGTCATTAATGTACCGCTATGGTAAGCTTGACCATTAATTTTCAAATCTGGTAATTTTTATTACAATAAAAACAGCGCAACAATAAAAACAGGTCGACCTTAAATCAAAATCTGTGGCTTTAAAGTCAAAGGTCATCAAAAATTGACATCGCGCGGCCAAGTTCGCGATTTGCTTACAAAATGGCGAATGTGGGTGCATTAAGATGGTGGAATATTGTGAATTTTGTGTAGTTTGCAGTTTGAAAGAGTTCGGTCGTAATCCGTGGGAGCACGCGGCGGCAAGGTCGAGGCCATCGGTAAATTATTGTCACTCACTGCCTGCCTGCCTTGTTGCGTAAATTATTTGCATAGCAGACGCACTCTCGGTTTTGTGTATTTGCTCTGTGTAGCTATTTTTAACTTACACTCAAACATCAATCTCTGTAGAGATGTACCTTTTTGAACGACAATGTATTAATCAAGCTGTAATGTCGGACAGTTTCACTTTTCTTTTGATTTGCTTCTAAGGCTGTAGGAGTATTAGAAAGAGACTTGCAGTGTAGATGGATTTCCGAGTAGGTGTGCCAATTCTGCTAATCGTGCTTAGCCAATCACTCAAGTGTATTTGCCAAGGTAACGTTTTCGGATTACAGATAACAAATTGCTGCGGAAACGACAAAAAACATAATGCAGTTTGACTGAGTTTGACCAAGGTTTAGGTTGGGATGACCTTACACAAATAGGTAATATCAACGTTTACAATGCTACGGCCAGTGATTGGGTACCTATCCGCTACTCTATTTTATAGGTACCTATATATTTTTGTTAGATAAATATTGCGTAGAAAACGAAAGTAGACAATCTTTTCAATTAACACTTGCATTTCTTGTTGCATTTCTAAAGTCTTATAGTCGTAAATACGAATAAGTAGATATGTATAGTATAGTCGCAGAACTTAACAAATACGAAAGTGTATGAACACTTACTAATTTACTTATTATTATTACAACATTTGGGCACCTATGCGCTAAGTAGTCACAACTTCACAAGTGAAATGTCAGTCATTTTATGGCGAATATACTGTTTACTTTGTAAATTGGTAACGAATATCGTGAAGATAGGTTCAAATTACACTTTGCATTTTAGTGTTAACAAATACAGCCAATATTGCTATTTGTACAGGGTTGGCAGAAACTTGTAAACAAAAATAGTGTAATTGGATCTGCTGCTGCTGAATCTGCTGCAAAATAAATAACTGGCCAAGATCTATAAAACAAACAAAACTCCGACATAAATGATATTAAAATTCTACAAGCGCAATCGACTCGTGTCAATGCCATCTCTACAAATCTACAATTTGCGGATTTGCTAATCCTCAGGTCAGGGATCGTGGCTCTGAAATAACGAGGTTTGTGTACGTAATAGACTCTTTGTTCTGTCGCCTACAGATATTCCAAATAGGACCCTCTTTCGAAATTTCTGTTCTGGATCTGGAGCACGTACTTACATCGTAACTAACCACTTTGGATTGTTACTTTCTGTAAAGTCAGTAAAACCAGTATTGTACAAACGAGATGTAATTTTGATGTTTACGAAGATTCGCAAGATAGATAGCATATCGATCTCTGTTTTTATACTTCTAACTTCTTTCAAACTCAACACAAACTCTTTGGGTTAACTGGTTTCGTGGATATGATCAGACGCGGGAACTGGTGGTTGAACTCGAAATCAGTGATGTTACAGTACATGCATTTTGTTTTAAAGGGAATCTATCCAGAGGGAATTCTGCGTCAAATATATGTCAAATTCGTATAGCCGCAGAATCAACGGTCATTCAGTTACGATTCTTTATTTAAAAATGTTAAAACGTTATTACCGGAATGATAATTATTAACATCATCAGCTTGGACAACCCTAACGAAGTGAGAGGGTCTTTATTTTCTTAACGTTTTATGATGTGTGATGCAATATTCACCTGTAATAAAGGTAATAGGGAAAATAGAACAAACTGATTTGTGCAATATGCAACACTCCTTCCCTGTAAGTAAATGAACGTGAAGTAAAAGCTAGTTTCATAGAGTTCTAAACATTATTATTTTTAGCTAACAAACAACTTAACAACCTAACAACACCTAACAACACTTCTACACAGGATCTCTAATTCTGTTTGGTTACCGTCTGAAGAAATCTGGTGTACCTAATTATAATTATTTTACGTGTTCCTTTCCTTTGGAAATTCTAAAAGACGATGTGTAGTCCTACTCTAACATGCATGGACCGGTTTATTTTATTTTATTTTCAGTTTTTATCAACATTTGTCAACTTCCTTCACATTAAGTCATATTTACACAATATTAAAATTGAGATTACAATATAACATCCGCGGGTATTTAAAACGCACAAATCATCTCGTAAATTCTTGCGGAGTTGTATTGTCGCAATTGAATCAAATACTTTCCCACAGTCGATTCTTCTTGCCGTTTCGTCAATGAATTCTCATTTAGCTCTGCGTTTGCGCACGTATGGCGGCCATGTTTGTAAATCATAAACACGAGGGGCGGTGACGCTGGTAAGTGCGGGTACTTGGGTAAAAGTCGCCGGGCGTCGACTTCTAGTGATCGCTGCACTTGCCAAGTACCTCCTTGGAAGGCAGACTGCATAATTCACGTGCCTGGGGCATGCGAGAAAACTGCCTTTTTAAGAATGCAAGTTTAAAGGTACTGTGCAAACTTGTAATTTGTATATTTAAGTAGCACTTTGAAACTTAAGGTGATTTATAGAGTACCTACTACAAATTAAACTCAGGTTGAGCCTAAAATATATTTAATGCACTTTTTATTGTTAGTGAAACGGTAGGTATCTACTGAAAAATAAAATAAATCGATGACACGTTCTCAATGTTTCATTTACTTACCTACGATTACGACGTACCTAGTGATCATGTCTACAATGACTTCAGCATGAATATTTTAACTGTGGAAGTAGGTAAGTATTTCTTTTATAAATCTTCGTCGATGAAGGTAAATTTCCCTTGCATCAAGCTTACAGTGAGGTCATGGTCAGTTATTTTATTGTACTTGTGTAATTTTGATTAAGTGTTGGTACTGAGAATGGCAAGTTGGAGTGAAGTGGTGAAGTGTTCAACAAACATTCTTACTGCTTGTCCAAACACTTGCTTTGCATGTCGTCCGCAACAAATGATGAAATCGTGATCTTTAATGTGAAATCTCAGAAAGTCTTTTCGAACAGTCTAGGATGTCAGTATCATCATTATCAGCAGCCTACTCTAGTCCACTGTTGGACATAGGCCTCTCCCAGGGCGCGCCATTGAGCTGTATCTTCGGCTCTTCTCGTCCAGTCGCTGCCAGCCACCTTGCGCAGATCGTCTCTCCATCTAGCAGGGGGCATCCCACACGTATCTCCATCTCTTTTGGGTATTATTAATTATAAATTCGTGTGAAACAATTTGACCGTGTTTTATTTGGACCATGCCAAATTGAGTCGGTCTAAATGTATCGACAAGCCCCATTAACTATAACCAAGGTTCTGTGTTTTCCATTATTGAGTCGGAAGTACACGATTCATAAAAATAAAAATTCGCTCTCAAGAATGTCCTTTCTTTGCCAACATTTGTGTGTTTTGTGTGTGTTCACTTTTGATGATGATGAAGTGATGAATGGTTCATGATGATATTCTTTTAACGATGTTGCTTAAATAACATCGAAAATAAAAAGTAGTATTGTCTGGTTTGTGTATCGTAACGTGACCCATACTGATTATTACATAGCGATAAGATTATAGGAAATAAACGAACGGACGCTCTACGGGTCGCGCCGCCCTGGGTGGTCTGAGCCTCGTAATACCGCATGTAACCAGTTTCGTAGGATCTATCACAACCTGTAGCACACGTTAATATCAAGAGACGTAGAGTAGCGGGTAAATAAATTCAGAGGTCATTTTTAAGTGGATGTTTGGTGCCTGTAAGATGGGCAAATGACTCCAAACTGTCTCAATGGTCGCAGCGAAAGTGTGCGACCGAGCGCTAGCATACTTTGCATAATTTCTTGTAATTCATCAGAGCTCTTTTTGCTGAATAATCAACCAGTGGGTGGTAATGCCTAATACATGTAATGACATTCCAGAAATAGTTACTGTGAAAATCGAATGTAGGTACATGTGGCTTTCGCACGGTACCCTACCTATAATAGATGGGGTGTAATTTATGTTTGCTTCGGGTCTTTGCTTTCTTTCTTTTGTGTTCTATTAAGGGCTAATGCGTTTTTTCTAGCATATGACAAAAAAGGGTTCGGAGTTACCGTGATCCCATTACCTATTTTAGGGCCACGTTATCCTTATCTTTGCTCGTCCCAGTTTTGGCCCAACAGTGTCTAATTTGAGCTTATCGGTTGTGTTTACACATGGCTCGCACTTGTGCATTAACTTGCGAAATATAGGTTTAGGATTCGTGATTTATTGTAGGTCAGATACATCAGGCTGTTACCTTACACTCAAAAGAGTGTTTGTAGGTACATACATACTGTAGGTAATTACTTTTGTGACCACGCTCCAGGCAAAGGTTCAGACTACTCGTTCTAGGTACTCGTATACTTGCTAGTGGCAATTGTAAGTATCGGTAAATTGTTGTTTCTTGGTCGTAAGTCTGGCAAGTTCCATTCGGAATAGGGTTCAAAGAAAAGGAGTATGAACGAAGCGAAGTGTGTGGCATGAATCCCCCTGCGCAAACAGGTTTGCTGGAAGGTTGACGCCTGCGCCTGCTCGTAAAAAAACATTAAAATTTTAACGATGCACACTAACGAGTCTCACCACAAGTTGCCACAAGCTCTAATTTCATAGATCTCCCATTAGAAATCTCACTTTCCATAAGTAACGTATAGTAGTAGTAACACACTGATACAATCGCAAGGTATGAAGTTACGTATTGTGTCGCAAACGCATAAATAATCTGCAGCGACATTTATTTTGTTACAAGTAGCATAAAACAGATGTTCTCGTGTAGATAAATATGTCATAAAGGCATAACTGTTATGCTTGTTACATTTTTGTGATGTAATAATGTGAATTACATGTTTAAATTGTGCCTTATTAAGAAATTGCATTTGCTGTGTACATCTTTACATTCATTCCTTTGATAGTAGTTCATACTGAAGCCACAGACTACTTCTAAAGCTCTGTTTAAATCCTAATGATTGTCTTTGACACTTCATCAAAGATATTACATATTTTCTTGCAAATTACCTCTAGTTTCATCATCAGTTTGAAGACAAATAGGTACCCATGCGTACAATCTATTAAGGTTTATATGTTTATTAGTTTATATATCCTTCGGTCCAGCTTTCTTTCCCTATGGCATTAGAAGATCGTTCCGATTTCTATGATTACGATTACGATTTCGATCTTTCTTCGATCCTTTGTAACCCCAATAATAAACCATTCACCAGACCAGACCATTGAGCCTATACACAAGACGGATGGCAGAGACAGTGATGCAAATCCTTAGCGATGTTTCACCCATCATTCGTTCGCGAATGGTACTCGATCTATCCGAAGTGGTCGTACAATAAGTGAAGAATGGTCCATGGTACCTACCTATTCCTGTCCTGTCCGTTGATCACGTGTGACCGCGGGCCCGAAATGAAAGTGGAAGCGTGGGCGTCAACGAGCCTTCTAACCATTGATATAAAAACCACTTCAGAGTCGTGAGAATGAAGCATGACCAGTTTGTCCTTCAGCTTGTAAGCCGTTCTAACTTTAAAAGAATTCGATTTTGTGGGTGCGTCTAACGACGTAATTTCATTCATCCAGGTTTACTCCGTACCTATACATTACAGTAAGACGTTGATTACACATAGTCACCTAGTTACAGTTGCAGACAACAATTGTAATTTCTATTCTCGCAACAATTGCTGTAATTTCGCTTGTATGTTCTGCCAGTGAAAGTATGAGTGGCCATGATCTTGAATTTCTTAAATCTACTTACTTTAATAGCGTGAATTTAGTTATCTGTAACTTTTGCATTAATTAAAAATTACAAAGCAATGGCTGGTATATATTTATTTTAAAGTTGATTTGTCAAGATCACCTTAATTTGTAGTGTTTTACAATTTTTCTGACTCTTTTGACTATTAAACTAAACTTTTCTTAACTTAATAGCATGTTTTTTATTACTGTTAATGTTAACTTGTAAGTTGTGTTCTGAAGTTGATATTTTGCGGCACAGGCTAAGCTCATCAGGTAGGCAGCCGGCGCGGCGTGCTCTTGACCCCAAGTCGGAGTGACTCATAGCCGGTGCTCGGCGCTCGCCATGTTCAATATGTGAGAACCATGGGAAGGAAATTGTTCCTTTTAGAATCACTGGGCGATATGTCATTATCTATTCTTAGATCGGGAGGAAAGCTGATTTCAATTTTAGATTCTACGACGATGCTTTTCTCATTGTGACTCTATATGTCGATAGTTTAGACTTTGACACTGAAATAAGTACTGTTTTATGTAAATTGTGCTATAAAAGGAGATACCTACTCGTATATTAGAAAACAGATTCCAATTAAGTTTCTATTAGATGCATTTATAGCTATGGCTAATTTACTATAACAACATTTGGAAACATATGTAAGGTAATCAGTGAAAGAAAGTTTAAAATCGAAAGGTGTTTTATTTACAAGCCCTTAAATCAAATTTATTGCCATCACTTTTATGATCACTCTCCCTTAGATGGTTCGGATTTGTTTGATGCCACTAGTTTTTATTTAGTTATAAATATTCACTTTCACTATTTTTAGATTAGTTTTAGTAGCTGCAGTGTTACGTGGAACAGAATGATTTGTAACTTCATATTTTTTAACATAAATCTGCGTATTATAATTTAGTACTACTGCGGTAGTGAAATTTAAAATGATGTAGTTTATAAGCGTAAGTAATATTCTGTCAGAATTAAAACTATTATTCTTATTACTAATTATTCTTTTTGACATTTTCTAATTTTCTCGTAAGTATGTACCTTCACACATCTTCAATCACAGGAGGATTATCAGTTGACGTTTAACTCTTAGAAATCCAACTTGTAGCGCCTTCTCCTCGAATTTCAAAATCTTTGGTTTAACTTTCCTGATTTATACTTTGCCATTAGAGTCAACTTACGAGTTTACGACAAAGGCTGGATTTTTGTAATCGTATAAAGAGAGCAGACGAGCAAACTGCTCACCACATGAAAAGTGATTACCGTCGCCCATAGACATCTCATCTCACTATAGGGTACTATTTAGTATTCTTAATAATGATAATATATATAAATTATTATATTAATAATAATATTTCAATTTTAATACATTGTTAATTTATAATTGTATAATATAATTCGATATTTAATAATTATTTTGAATTTCCAGTTTAACTCTATTTAAGTAGAGATAATTTATTGTTACGAGTATAATTTTAAAAGACAAATTTTGTGTCTACTAAGTACTCGTACCTACATTTAATTTATTAATACTACAATGATAAAAAACTTGACGGAACATTTTTTTGCGATATTGCCTGCCATGTTACAAACATTGTACGTAGAGGAACAAAAATGGAAATAAATGATTTATTTATTTATTATTTATTTGTGGGTTTTCAATGAGCTGCTAACCTTGATGAGTTAGATGGAGTGGCTCATGGTAATTACGTTGGCTCTATTACCTTTAAAACCGAAACACAGGAATGCTGCTTTGCGGCAGAAATAGGCAAAATAATGGTACAACTCCAAGTTGACTCTGCACAGACACCACCTTCAATAAAAGTGATTCAAGTAAAGTAGAAACACACTCGTAAAATGTTTCACCTCATCTGTATGCAAGGCGCTGACAGTTGTATATGACTGACTAATCGCCTCGGCCCGTTCCTTTGTCGGCTGTGTCGACACATCCCCCTCTACCTTTGTTCCGGGATACCTCGTGTGCACGATTCGCTTTTCAGCTCTGAATACTTACAATATGGATATTCACATAGAATGAGGTTCATTTATTTATTTTAGCTTTGTTATTGAGTTCACAGGATTTTGTAGGTTCAGACACTTTCGTGGTTTTTGTCAATACTATATTCTAAAACTGTGCCGAATTATCGGGACCTCAAAACAACCCCAAACCGTGGTAAGAATCCCTTGTCTAACTAGACAAGACAGACACTTGCTGGCCTTTAAATAAGTGGAAGGAAATTTTCACAGTAACAAGAGTACAAGTTTTTTTTATGGATTTTGTTTTGTCTCTGATGAACCTAAGACATCTGGAATTCAATAGTGTCTTCTTCATTACGTAATAGATCTTCTCTAATTCGATGTTTTGTCATTGAAGTGTCTGACTTTGGACAACGTTGGATGTTAATAAGTTCTAACCAAAGTCCATAATAATTTAGCTAAACAGGAACAAACACCATACCACTAACAACTTGCGTCTCTAGCCAAGCACCGAGCACCGTTAAACCCACTCCTTACACTGAAGATCCATTTGCTTTGCCCCAGTTTGAGGAACGCTTGTCGGTGCTTTTTGAATGTTATGTTATGTCACTTCATTACTGTTTGCTATGTGGAAATCGACGTTAGTCAACATTTGTGACTGCCATTGCCTAATCCTTTCTGAACTTTCTCAGTGACAAGCTTAAATAAAAGTTGTAAGGGTCACTAATATCCTCATCATTCACTAATTGATTAGATTAATTACTACCGCTGTTGGCATTCTTGTCTGCAGAGCAATAAGCTGAGTTGAAGCCCTTTTCACAACAAGCAGGCCATTAGATAAGCTATCTTTCGTATTTTACCTTTGTCAATATAATTATAACTGTTTTGGACTTTGCTGTGTATGAAATAAACTTAATATCTACTTACTTACTATAAACCATGTAATATAAGTTTTTTTGCTATGCCTAACGTTAAGACTTGAGATCATCATAATAATATTGACTGAGGGAACTGGGTGCATAATTATGTGTTCTTTATTTATATGCCTCTATAGAAGAATATTGACACAGGCATTTGAAAGACGGATGACGAATTTGGAATACGAATTTAGCTAAATTCTGCGGTTTTCGGGAAAGTGAAGATACTTTCATTTATTCGACTATAGGTTTATATAGTGCGTTAGTCGACACCTGGCCAAACCTCTTCATAGCGGTACCGTCAGGAATGTTTACTGCGGCCTGCATTTCGCCACGCTATTAAAGAGGCAGTAGGTTTCAAGCAATAATATTTACATGCGCGGCGCTTCTGCGAACCTGTGGTTTCCGGCGTCTGCGCATGCCGACATCGACACACGCCACCGACCGCGCTCCTTGCGTTGCGCCTCCGCTCCGGACGATGTACTTATCTGGCAGTAAAAAACTATAAAAATTTATCATTTTCTCTATAATTTTATGCGAGCTCGCAAATAAAAATTACAGGCAATGAACTCCGTTAGAACTTTTTTAATGGCAAACGTCATAAACGTCGCAGAATTTCCTGTATTCTGTGTCCCAATATTAAAGACTTTAATACTATTTTTAAACATTTTCTTTCCTTATAGTCAGAATCAGAAGAAGAAGTCCTGGAAGAGTATCTTCATTCATTAATGCTTTCCACTCCAGTGACGCTGACTTGATTCATTTACGAACACCTCTCAATGGCTTCAAGGCCGTAATGGATCTACATTTATAGGTGTTTGTTTGGAATTTTCTACGTCACACGTGAACTGTAAACTATTCGTTGGCGTGTTGCCGCCCCTTCTATAGGTACGTTTCGGGCTATTGGAGCGTCCCGAAGATAAATATGTAGGTAAACGATCCTTTCTACATCCGTGCCAGTTTTAGGAATCACACACGTTCCGTTTGTTTTTACTGTTACGATTCCGTCGGCTTTTTAGAATTCATGACGAAGAAGCTTTGAATTACTATTTTTAAGTGCAAGAGTCGAGTCTTAGGAAAACAAGTAAGATAAACAATCCATAAATAGGAAGATCGTCTTAAATTGCGGTGCTAGCTGCTACTCAAACTGCCGTCGTAAGCACCTAACGAATGACACCTCCACTTTTAGATGTTGTCTTTGTATTTAGTTTCTGGTCTTCATAAACACTTTCATTAGTCAAACTTAAACTTATATCAGCTTGGAAGTTTTAAAGTTTAACTATTAGTTATAGGACAACCGAATGTCATAGTTTTGTTGCTTAATAGAGGTTATAGTACAAATGCCTAGTTCGTGGCTACGCTAAAGGCACAATCACAATGCAACGAACACCTCCTCAGACGGATGAGTGACGTTTCTAGATCAGCCAATAAAATAGTGTTATCGTTCCGCGCCGCGGAATACTTCTCTCTTACCGAATCGTAAAGAGACCGTGCCATTGTTTTCGTTTCGCAATTGTTATTCGGAATAATTGGATTTCGAAATGTGCAAAAATGTGGTGACCGGATTTTTTGCAAACGCTCGGCAGGTTGGAATGTTTCTAATGGACCATGTTACAGTTGCAAAGTCATAAACACGAACAAGAAGTTCTGACTGCAATTTGAGGATATCAGATTGAGAAATGGATATATTTTCGTCTAGTAAATTGTCTCTATGTACAATCACAGGTGGTAGATCCTGATGCGCAGGATCTCATGGGTTGGTACCACCCTCTTGATAACCTATTTCTGCAGCAAAGCAGAAATACAGCATTTCTGTTTGAAGAGTAAGAGAGCCAGCGTAAGTAATTACCGGCACATGAGGCACTACATCTAAGTCCTCAACTAATAATATAGTGAGGTGAGATGTATATGGGAAAAATATATATATAACTATATTAAAAAAAATCCAGGCACTGCATTTCAATTTATTTCATTTCAAATGTTATACAAATCAACATACAACTAACCAAAATCAGTCGTAAAATGATTGGGCCGTAGTAATTCACTAATGTAGGTCAAATGCATGAAGCAAAGTCAAATGGATCGAATGTTTATGAATTGGGAAATAACACCATCGTATGTGGTGGACTTTTCGGAAAGATAAATACTCGTATAATCCAAGCACAAGTAATGTATGATGGTACGGTTTAGTTTCAAGGCTGTGGTAGAGCTGAGGTTTGATACAGTTGCGCATTGGAAGATCCAAGAAATTGTAGAGTTACAACTTTTGTGACGAGACGTGATAGAGTCGAACTACAGAAGACAGAATAATCGTAGTAGTTCTAAACCATAATGTAGCCATAACCAGAGCCGAGTAGTGGTAGAGAGGTAGAGCAGTTAACTGTTCAGTTAAACCAGGAAGTTGAGTATGGCAAAATTCCATTGCAAGTCAGTCAATTCGATTGCAGGGAAAGTTGTCAGTTATGCATTCGTATATATTATAAAGTAATATAATAACATTTATAAATAAAGAGTTCAATGACTTTATACAGCAGAAAATGAAACAAAACAACGCGTGAGAGAACACCTGAGATTTCCATAAGTTTCTACAATTACCGATACGTCACGTGTATCCGGTATAGGGTTGCCGAATCTCTTCGCAACCGGGACAAATAACCAATAAGAACCTATACAGGGCAAAATTAAACGACAGTATAAATTTTTCAGTAAGGGTAAGAAAAATCTGCGCACTACAGCTCTACAAAGTTAAATTTCCACACCAAATATAATTATGCTGAAAATCAGATTTTCTGTTTTAATTTTCCTGAGGGTACTTACATTCTTACAGATAATCTTGGATTTTCTCATTATATTAATTTTGATCGATCATAGTCAAAACGATACGGTGGCACTGGAATGCGAGTATGTGGATGGCACTAGGAGGATGACCTCCTGGATGGCGTTCTGTGTTGCTGGAGACGCAGAGGTCAGAAAAGACCTTGGATGAACTTTGCAACCTGGCGCAAGATAGAGGCATATTTTATTAGTCCTAAATTCCTCGGGGGATTAACTCGGGTCGGTGGTCACCATCCCCGATAGACATTTCACTTTCACTAAATTATTGCAAGAGGGTTTTTAATACGCTACTAATCTTTTGCAGGTAAATACGGTGGCTCTCTTATACCCTTGAAACTGAAAAAGCTATGCAAGCGTTCCTGGTTTGCGACAGAGATCAGTAAAAGGGTTATCTCACCGCCTGGTGAGAGACAAGACAGACTCTGACTCTTTTGACTCTGCACAGAGTTATATCACGAAACCTTACAGAACACATTACATTATTTATTAATATCACAAATACGGGAATATTGCCGTGCCGACCCTAGTCCGATGGGTGTGATTCGTCGCTTCGTTTACATAGAAAAAGTTGTCGAGATTCTTGGACAAACAATCTCATTCGTCATTACACCCGTGAAAGTACTAAGAAAGTTGCTGGTAAACGCGTCGGTGATCGGTGAAAATGATTGATCAGTGCGGCTACTGTTTCTCTATTGATAGGCGATGATTTAATTATGGATATCGACTCAAGTCATGATACAAACACCTTTCGATTTAATCAGGCATTACACGCTTGCTTATACGAGTGTCATTCTCTTGGAGCTTTCAGAACGAATAAGTTTTTATATTACTTTAAGTTTCTTGAGTTTAGTATGATTGAAATCAAGATTATAAATAGCAGCACACTGGTATATTCGCCCAGTAAGAAAATTTAAATAAACATAGAGGAGAATTATCTTAAATTGATCTATTAACTATTAAACTGAGGTGCTTATAGTGTAACGATGTCGACTTCATCGTCCATATCAACGTCCTTGCCATCAACTTCAACCTCATCGTTAGCGTTTATCTCACCTCATTTCGTGTTGGCATCTTCATTTCTTCATTTAAATTCAAAATCATGTTCCCATTCCATTTCTGAATTTCATTATTCCATTAATTTCATTGTTTTATTTGTATTTTCACTTTTTCTCTGTATTTTGTCTCGAACGGACGTCTCCCGTTCACTTTTATTTCCTACTACTACCTATTTTCTGTGTTACGGTTTCTGTGTTCTTTTCCTTAAAATATAATATTTATCACCAAATTCTTCTATTACTTTATCTGCGCACTGTCCTAGAACCTTGCTAGCCGGCATTTAGAGGACAGTCTGTAGCAATAGGAACAAGTATTTTTTAAATTTCGAAGTGCAAAATTTCTCACGTTTAACTTTATGATTGATAAACGATCGGCGCTTTCTTTGAATTTGCTCGTTCATCGATGAATTCATTTACGTCATCGATCAGAGATCGGTGCCTAAATGATCACCTGGAGGAATTTTAACGAGACACCGGTCACGACGTGGAGAAAACGTCTCGGAACCGGCGGAGACTGATGCATGTCATTGATTGTCACAGTTATAACGACCTCATCGCGTTGTCGCTTAATTGTTAAATAACATTACCGATGTTGCATAACACACCGACAACGACAAACAGATCGTGCGATTCCAGTCTTAATATCAGTTTTGACAGGTGACAGAGACATCCACGTCAGGTTTTGATGGTGTACGCTCTTTGAATACAAACGAGGCTGAAACTATGACATAACTGTAGTAATAATTCAAGTTTGTCGTGTTAGCGTAGTCTGCATTTCTATATTGTCATGAACATGATTCTACAAGGAGTTGTCAGAGTGTAGCTATCATTCGCTCTTGAGTGTTAGTAGTAGGTATAGTTATTAGTTAGTAGGTATAGTTATCGTATCATATATAAATTATCTCATCATGGTAGATGGGAAACTAAAGTGAATTTTAGCTATGAGCCACATTTATGGGCATGCTTTGACCGTATCGTATGCAGTATTCAAACTGACATATCCTGGATCTGGTTGAAAAAGATTATAAGTAATTTATAATTTCAATTACGTAGGTACTTACAATAAGTACCTATGTAAATTACTAGTTAAATTAAATAAACGTAGTAATTAAATTATTAGACAAAAAGATTATAATCGAAACAACATGTGCAAAGAATTCTCAGCACTTACAAGTCATTACGAAAAACCGTATCAGCAATTAAGGTGTGCGACGAAGTGTGTTATAATGGCGCTGCGCGGGCGCAAGTTCAACGGCGTTACATTGACATGGAATCCGCCTCGGTGAGTCACTCAGTCAGATCTCGCGTCGACTGTTAGGTGTTAGGTCTTCTCCATACTGCAAATTTGTCTACTTTATGATCAGAAAAAAAGTTTTTTGAAGACATGTGTACCCTCAAAAAATTGTATTTTTTCTTTTCAGTATCTGAAACAATCATCGATCGGTTTGCTTTTAACATAGTTAAAATAGTTCCTAGTTACGAATACGAGTACCTTTATGAATTTACTATTTTTCAAGTTCAAGTTCAAGTTCAAAGCGTTTATTCCATGTAACAAAGTACGTTACATTTAGACTGTCAAGTTTTACTTCTATTAATTCATTATAAATAGGATTCATTCATTTTAATCACGAATTGGTAACGGAATGGTTGTAATGGAATGCTTAAGTTTCAACACAGTGAGACATAAATAGAAATAGGTCGAGAAGACTCTGATTTTATATAAAGTTAACTTTGGTGTAAGTATGACAGGGGCCTATGAGGATGAAATGTGAGAGTATAATTTATGAACGAAACGAAGAGTTACCTCATCTTCATCATTTTCAGCCCGTGTCTGCCCACTACTGGGTATAGGCCTCTTTTTTCCTGCGCCATGTTAAACGGTCCTGGGCTAATCTCGTCCACAGTCTTCCCGGTCTTTTTAACGATGTTTTCCGACCATTGGGCTGGTGGTCTGGCCACTGATCTTCTCCCTTACCTAGTAGATATCTATCAGTAAGTATCAAAATCGATCCAGCAGTTCTCGATTTTAAGCGGACATTGACACACATTTTGTGTTTTAGTAGGTTCGTTTGTACTCATGAACATAAAGTAAGTAGATATAATTATAACACGCTTATTATCTCGTTTCTTCCAGCGTGCAGATAAAAAAAGAGGGCAATGAAACTTCATGCACTTCCTCATCTACAGCTCATGATTCAAGTTTGTTTATTTGAGCTGTAGTAGTAAGTATGCAAACGTCTTTATCTCCTGTGTGTTCTGTTCGGTTAAATACATACGTAATTATGACTTATTATCTCAGCTCACTGGTACAAACCCGTTTTAATTCTAATCCTTACTACTTGATACTTAACTTGAGTTGCAGGAAACGTCCGTAATGTTAAAGCTTCCTTAAGTTTTCTTAAGTCTCATCTTTCAGTAGAGTTACAAGATTTTGAAAACATTTCATGCCACTAAATTACCCCTTGGTTCTCAATTAATTCGCCCCATTTTACGGATGGTAAACCGGTACTAAACTCGAAATAAAATACAAAAATATAACATAGCAGTTACCATTTTAACATTGTTCGTTATCTCTGTTCACCGCACCGTGTCTAAGCAGGATAGATTTGTTATTCCGTGAGGTATTCCTTCGTACGAATGGACTTAAGGCCTGGTTACACAATACGAGCTGCTAACTTGACAGTAGACAGCTACTGCAACTGTGCACTCGCATGACAGTAACTCGACTCGCCTCGACCGGTCACACAATGAGAGTAGCTGATATTGCGAATAACCACAGTCACTGTCCTAGACGCAGTCATCTCCATGATGTCGCAACACAATACTCGTATATGGGCATACGAGCTTCTGATCTTTTGCAAAATCGTGCGAGTGACGTCCGACTGACGTGCGAGCTGGCTGCCTTGTGACGTGGTGGGGGAAAGCGAGTGGTGAATAAAAACAAATAAATTATGTATTGTAGTAACTCGAATGCGAGCTATTACTGACCAACTCGCACATGACAGTAACTCTTATGATGCTGTCACACGGTGCCAGTAGCTGCACTGCAGTAACTGACTAGGTCAGCTCGCATGCTAACTGGCACTGTGTAACCTAGGCATTAGTCGGACGGGGCTAGAATTCGCACCGGCTAATTTTGGAACTTTGCGACCGTTGGCCAACCAGCCAACGGCCGGATGTCGTTAACCAGTACCTACTGAAGTGAGCTACGTGTTTCTACAACCAATGAGTGGGTGAGGTTATGTTGAGCGTTCATGCCATCATGGCGTGTTCGGCCTATTTTATTGTTTAAAAACGGTTTAAAGTGGTCATTTTTTCGTAAAACTATTGTATTTTACCTAAAAATCGACCGTGATAAGTGACCGTTATATAAGACAGTGCAATGGGAGTGAAAAACTACAGATTGTGTGAATTCGGCAACCTAACCTCCAATTGCACTTGGAATGCAAGACACTAGGCATTCCTGATGCATACTACTCTCCCATAATCTCGACGTTGGTAAATTGTTTTATTCAAAACAAACGCCTAAAGTTCGAGTGATTTTCAAGATCCTAACACGGTCATCGGCCAAATTGCAGTAGCACAGTAGCACTTGCAGGGGCCATAATTAAAGAAAAAATAACTAATGAGTGACTTATTGTAACTTGTTGTAAAAAACTTTGCGTAAAACTTTGGTATTCACAAAATCATCCTTAGATTCTGATTAGGTTACCTTACCACAGACACAGTAGGTCAAAGAGAATTATTGAATCGCTTTTTATCAGGGAACGACTCTACATCCGAATAATCTGTTATGCTGTGTGAATCGCAGAAACTATTTTTTACGAAACACATCTTTAACCAATCGCAACCTACTAAAATCTAAATGAATATCCGTACTTTACCTCTTTAGTTCGTCCTATAAATCTAGTACGTCCTATAAAGTAAACACAGGTTAGACTCTATAGAAAGGGTAACGAAATCCGGAAATATTTTATCTCAAGTGACTAGAGGTAGATAAAGGTGTTTCTTATTGATAACTTCCTGTCGGGTAATTACAAGTTCCAGTTTGAGAGTAACTCTGACTGAACCCTAGAGTAAAAAGTTAAAATATTACAAACAATAAAACAAATTGATTGATACCGTAAAGAACGATTAGCGAAATTTGAGACAGAAGGTCGCGGAAGGCGTTAATGTTAATACAAAGCCTATGCTAATGACGGGAATCGAACCGCAACCAGTGGGCGCCATGACTCAATAGAAGTGGGTGGGACGTTGACGCGAAGGCCGCACGAGGCTTGGTCATCAGGAGCCGTTCACTATTAAACTAGGCTTTAAATGGCTAGGTATTTAGTATATCTAGGTTTCACTGAGGTTTTAGGAATTTAAGTATGGGAATTTTCCATTTAGGGAGCTTTAGGCTCGGCGCTAGTGTTGCACGAGAATAAAAATGCGTGTTAATGAAGATATATTAGATGTTCATTTGGAATTTAATTCTGAGCTCTCATCTGATACTCCAAAGGATATGTAGACGACATCTGAAGATATCAGAAGTCACATCCGAATGATGGGCTAAGATCGCATTGCGGACAACCCTACAAAAGTGGAAATCGTATGATTGGAGACTTGTTGCTCAACAAACTTTGGGTCCTACAGCCTCCGATGTCCCACAAATTTTAGCGCTGACTTCTGACATGAAGAGTCTTTCAAGCCAGACGTCAGTAGAGGTGTTCTGATGCTGCAGAGAAGCGATTCAAAATCAAGAAGTACCTGACAAATCAATACTCCACATTGTTATTTTATATTTGTTACTGACTAACATAGTTTTTGCAGACTATCCATTATAGTTGTAGAGTAGACAAAGAGAAAGCACAACGTATCTCTAACGAGACACCTCTCTCACTTCATCATACTTACCTCATACATCATATTACTGACAATGAGGTCTATAATCTGTGTCCAGCACATCACTTACTGTCATATCTTGTATACTTATTGTATCAGCGACCACACAGCGGCGTATCACAGCCTGCCAATAGCAATCATACCAGGGCGAATATAAAAAAGCAATTACGCGTGATTGATGCCTCCGACCTGAAAACGGATCGACATAATTCCTTGATGTGGGTTCGCGATGCCGCGTCCAGTGACCCAGAACATTGGCATGCTGACACTAACAAATTGCAGATTGTTTCTTATGTGCCGAGTTTGCTTTCAATTTGCGAATTCTATTACATATTATTACCACATTAGGTGTTATGATTGTCAACATTTTTTTATTTTTTTTATTTACTACTAAATCCGCATTTGACCTCGATCTCGCCTGATGGTAAGCGACGATGAGGTCGACGATGGAGCATGCGGGTCCAGTAAATGCCTATTCACTCTGGCCTTGAAGATCCCAAGGTTGTAGGTTTCGGGAAATACAGACGCCGGCAGGCTGTTCAATTCCTTAGCCGTTCGCATAATGAACGAAGAAGCAAATCGCTTCGTACGAGCAGATGGGATATCAACAACATAAGGATGGAACCCCTCCCCGCGCCTGGTAGTCCGAAGGATAACAATAGATAGGTTTAATTGACTTAATTGTTCTTTGTTTTGGTATAAGTGGTGGTTTGAGGTATAGTTTAAGATGGCACATAAGTAGCACTTAACAGTAATAACATCTAGTGTGGTTATTGCTGTCTAGATGTAAATTGTTACACCATCACCAAAGCACAGAATTTACGTCAGAATACCATGTGGCAGTATAAATACTTCTACCTGACATATTATGGTTTTAGGGCAATTAATTAAACACCAATAAACTTTGTACCTAAGATAGAATAGTCAGATGACCCACCGATAGTACCAAGATTTTTTGAATCTCTAGAAATTACTGATAAAATCATCATAACAAAGAAATCCTTTTGTTCAGTAAAAGAACCCTTTTACTGAACAAAAACTATTCGAAATCAGATCAAACCATCTAAAGCTATAGCTTTTGGTCTATTGCTTTCAATCGAAGATCAACAACAGTGAAATACCATATAGAATCACGCCCAAAAACTCTATGAAAGTAAAACGTATAAAAGTGGTACGTGTAAGTACCCACATCGTTTAGTACGACTGACCTGGTTAACAAGTCGTAATAGTCGAACAAAAACCATGCAATGAATGAGTACAGTTATACCAATCACATAGTGACTCATCAACGGCAATCACCACAGGTAAAAAAAACCGGTGCATTACTAACGTCTACCTTTACTGTTAACTATTATGTAAGTGGGTACTGCACGATAATTAGGTCACTATATAGCTTTTAGTCCTTAATAGTTACGAGCTTGCCTGGAAACAATACGTATTTGGTCGGGATTCGTGAACTATATAAATCGGCAACACCATAAAATTGGTATCTTGATCTAGATCTATGGATATCTACTAATAGGTATTAGTTAGGTCTAGTACGACCTACCTAATACAAATTTTATTGTGTTTAAATACATAAATATTGTTTGGTTTCATAAGAGCATTAAGGTGATATATTAGGTCTATAGTTTATACTATGTTTTTTTAGCCAAAATCTATCTATCTATAGTTTTGGCCATATCAGTGAATTTGAGCTCGACCTATGCTGCGCTTGTCCTCTCGTTCTCTTGTTTCGATTCCTTTCACATTATATTGGTAATTTATATTTAGTATGGACTCATTTCCTGTGCTATCTTCTTTTTCTTCAGGTCCTAGAGCACCTAGTGGTGCATAGGGCTGAGACAATATTCTTCCACCGAGCTCTGTCCGGTGCCGCAGACTCTCGACAGCCTATGCTATAGACAGAGAAAAAGACAAATCCAAGTTCACTGCAAGTAAATTCGCCTCGCGATTCTCTGATGATACGTTTGGATCTTACATCGCTTGGAGCGATTAGACGTCGAAATTTTAGGGTTGCTTCTTTATTCTAATTTGTAATAGGCGGATTCAATTCTAAGCGCACTAGCGCACCGTTTCCAATAATTGATGAAAGTACCCATGTATACAAATAATTAACGTAAAAAATATTTTTTATACGAATTACGTGTAGGTAATGTATTTATTTCAAAACAAAATTCAAAGACATTGAAACTGTAATAAGCCAACTCAAATGGCAATGGTCTGGTCATATGATAAGAGAAGTGGAAGAAAAGTGGACCAGGAAAATAACGGAATGGTATCCTAGAGATACTACAAGAAGCCGAGGGAGACAGTCAAAAAGGTGGGAAGACGATTTAAAGTATACGGCAGGTGCTATATGGACTAGTCGGGCAAAAGAACGGAAAGAACGGAAGTCATTAGAAGAGGCCTATGTCGGAAGGCAAGCTGTTATAGAGGAGGGGGACGGAAGATAATCCGGACACCGCTTACCTAAATAATTATTTTAAAAAAAATGTATAGATACAAGAAAGTATTTAAAAAAAACAGCATTCTAGGCTTATATTATACGTATTCATTTCATTTTCCGGATTTTGTTCACGTTCATTTTTATATTTTTTATTCCATTCATCTGATTCAAATTATACATTTTCAGAAATGTTATTGAGTTTTTGAATTTGCAGTTTTCAACCGGTACTTTCGGCATGAACATTGAATACATAAATAATGAAATGTCATGTTGACCTTCAGATTCGATTAAGGAATTCTGAATTCGCTCTGAAAGACATCTTAATTAACCAATAAATTGTTGAAATATGAATGTGTAATTTTTTCGGTGCAAATTGGTTGGAAAGCTATTTCCGACGATTTATTCCGGACTCGGTCCAAAAATCGTCGTAATCCTCAACTCGTACTGGCTCGGCAGCTGTCCTTCGAAAGCATTGGTTATGGTGAGGTCATGTTAGAGGCCAACGGGCGGCCTGAACAACTGACATTTAAAATAAATTGGTCAATACACACATACATACAAACCTTCACGATATGTCCCTTGCGGGGTAGGCAGAGAGAATGGACCGCCACGAATCTCTGGTCTTGGTACGCTGATCTTGCTTCCTATACAGTCATAAGTTGTTTCTCGCATGCTCGCCGTTGGGCTCGTCATCTAAAAGTATCCTGTCATCTGATCTTTAAAGGGTAGTCTAGGACGACCCCGGCTTCTCCTCACATTCACCACCTACACGAAAACAAATGTTCCGAAAAATCTTGTGTTCTGCAACAGTGGTCGTACAATGCACCGATTTTGTAACGGACGTAGTAAATAGAAAATAGATAGAAATTTGAAAACCGAAAAATTGACTTATGGGTCCGGTCCGATTTCGTTTCAGAAATGCTGCAGTGTGCTATAGGTGTAAAATGAGCTAGACGGCCGTGACAGACGGACGGACGACAAGAAATAGGACTCAATTTACCCATAATAGAATGCAATAGAAACATCTTTATTTGATCAACTACAACACAGAGGTACAACACAGAGGTACAACACAGAGGTACAACACAGAGGTACAACACAGAGGTACAACACAGAGGTACAACACAGAGGCACAACATAGGGTCCAACACAGAGGTACAACACAGAGGTACAACACAGAGGTACAACACAGAGGTACAACACAGAGGTACAACATAGGGTCCAACACAGAGATACAACACAGAGGTACAACACAGAGATACAACACAGAGGTAAGGATTCCTAAAAAGAAGTTTGCTGGACTTTTATATCTCTCAGCTTTTTTTCTAGTGCGGCAGCGTAATATAAATCGCTCTGACAGCCCTAATCGACGGCGAATGAGTAACGGGCGGATTCCTTATAAGAATGCTTCGGGTCAAATCTCAGGTTCGCATCGCAGATTGGTGTCAGTGTTCCACGTTTTCTCCTATATGTCATCCACGGCCGCTTTGTACCGCCGCCGTATACAGGGTGTAATAAATAGGGTCCCATTGGTTACTTCTATAGCAGAGTTTTACTGATAACTGCACTATTACCACTTAAAGTTTATGACTTCTCTTAATAACGGTGATATCGAATAGATGGTTAAATGAGTCATTTTTTTGGAGCCCGACTATTGGTTGTTGTTTTTTTAAGGCAAACGGAATTGAGCCCATACAGCCATGTCTGATGTAAACACCTCTTCAATTATTCATTAAAATGCTGGTGTGACACATTTCAATGCTATTTAGGAGAATCTTGCACGCTTCTGCATCATCCGAACCAATGAAGAAGTATTATGGTTCTTAAAAAACCAGCCAAGTACAGATCGGGTTGCAGCGTCTTATTTGACTTTATTTTATTGTCCCACACGTTAATCACATTATGTAGACGTTCTTCGAATAAAAACACCATTCTTACTTGAAAAGCACTACTGTAAAACAATTTGCAAGACAACGAAAAAAAGCTGGAGTGGACGCGACAAAAGCGCGGGAGAAACTCCCCGACTATTGGGTGCCTAAAGGCGTCTTTTCGTTCAGGAACCGATGATTTAATAATAATGTAATAATGTACGTGAATCTGTAATGAGTTTTTTAATGAAATGGAGTGGAACAGGTACTTTCTATTTCAATTAGCTAGGTACTGCTAGTTTGCTACCGTGGATTCTATATTTATTTAGTGAGAGTACCTAATGGTATTAATAGTAGTTGTACTTAACTACTTGGTGTAATAAGTACATGTTTTACGCACTGTTGCAAGGAATGAATTTCATGTATATTGATGATGAATTAATGATCTACAATGGCTTTTCTAATTGTATATTTCAACAACGAAATTTAATGTATTATGACTTTTGAAATTCGTGAACAAATAAATAGTTAGACACGATATATTGTCAAATTCATTAATTGTATTTTGTATTTCGTATACTTTGTAGTACCGAATGGATGTTAATAGAACCACAGAAAGAACCAGGTTTTTGAGAATATGATGAGATGTGTGATGATTTGTGTGAACAGTTTCTGTAAAACAGTATCTACAGAAGTTCTTTGTTACGTCTCCGTGAATATTTGTTCACTTAAATCTGATATCTGTGAGACAAAATAAAGTTAAAACTCCCCTAATTTTACGTGCACGTCCTTGATTTTATTTAAACCCGTGTTTGACTTCGTACTGACTTTTCTATGGGTAAAAATCACTGCCGCATCAACGCCAAAGCGAATGATATTTGGCGACAGGCTTCTCATAGTAGGTGGTCTTAATGGTCGCTGGCCAGGTGGAAACTGAAGGACTCCTACCACCAGCAAGGTTTCTAGGGTTAGTTACCTTACCCAGGATGGTAAGGGACATTCTAATCAGTTCCATCTAAGATTAATCACGTCGTCCCATACACATAAATCAGTTTACGGAGAAAATTGCACATTCTTGCTGCAGATTTTTGAAGTACGCAAAGGTGCTGCCATCTATATTATTTCCCGCCTTATAATTTAAATGTTTTGAATTAGCGCCATCTGACAGGACTTTACGGAACGCAGTAGAATATAAACGAAAGAAACAAACAGCAAGAAAACCTTAATCATTTTTAGTTCCACCCTTGTTCACTAGATGTCGGTATGCAGATTAGTATTTAACTGAAAGCTTTCTGAATTGAGTGATTGAATTTCAGCAATGCGATCTTGAAGATTTGAACTTGATTGACCTAACTTGAGATTATGTTAGAGGGAATATGCTTGAAATTCTCTGCTCGTGGCTCGTACTGATAAAAATTGTCTGTAAGTTAAGTACTGTCATCCATCACTCATCATCACATCTCATACGTTAAAGCGAATTTTATCTTTCTATCTAATAAAGATGTTTTGAAACGAATTTCAAACTTATTACAATACGCAATGCGCATTATGGGACCAAAATTCGTATGAAAATAATTGCGAGTGATCTGAGAATTTTGACGTTTGGGGCACTTGTTTGGGGTCGCTTTTGAACTCCTTCTTTCGAATGCTCTCGACCATTCTAAACATCAACCGCTATCTGCTAAAACTGTTTACGCATTTTAATTGGAACAGGTATTGTTTTATAGTAAAAAACTACACCCAACAATTCACCACGTAGCACCAATTCCGCTAGCTCCACTAAGTTTTATTGTGATAGGGTTTATCAATTTCCGCACGGGGCTGGAACAGTGACACAATGCTCTTGATGGATGGATCGCCGATGTGAATGGAGGCACTTACTGCGCGTTATAAATGACCGCCGGACAATGCGACGGCTCTCGGAAAATAAGATAAAACCGAACGACGACGAGGGAGTGGTGACGGTGTGGAAATAAGACAGTTTTTAGATAGATTGCTGAAGTTGCGGGGCTTTACGAAGCAAGTTTTCATGGAAATATCGTCCTAGAAACTGTTGTGAGGTTATGCCACAAAAGTGGACGTATAGGCTCAGGCTGTTATTACCTACTTTCTTTCTTATTAGAAGAAAGATGCTAAAAGTGGTGCCAATATTGATACAATTATCATGTAACATTTGAAAATTTTAGAACAGTGGTAGATGTACAACACGCACACACAGTTGCTTTCTTCGTCCGTGCAGTCACTGAGGTACCAGCTGAAAATCAGCGCTGTGGCTTGCCTCAGCATTATGCTGAGCTGGTGTACCCTTTTCGGCACTGTACCACTGTGCTGCATGTATTAAACTTTGTATACTTCTATATTGTGTTCTATATTCTGGTGTTTACAACGCTAAATAAACGTTTTCAATTTCAATTTCATGTAGAATGCCAAGAAAGAAAGGTTGGCAATGGCAATTTTGACTTTTTAGAATACATTAGTAGGTGTAGAATGACGTATTCTTTAGTAGTTATTAATTATGATTCCCGTTATCACAGATAAAACAAGAAAAAGGCATGAAAACATCCCAGCGCACGTGGAGATGGCGCTGGCAGCTTTGACAGAAATCCGTTCCAAGTGCACGCGCGACTCTACCATTAATCTGTACTCTCTGTAGCTCAGACCATCCGTCAACTGACACGCCAATGGGAGCGCTCATCACACCGAGTTGGCCAATAGCTTATGCAAGGACCTTGGCTTTAGCAGATCCTTTGGTCTGCAATAATATGCAATGATAAATTGGAAATAAGTGCCACTTATAAAAAATTGCACTCGATGTCGCTCAGGCCATTGGAAGCACCTATATACTACCCCCAGTAGCGTTTGGTCCCTGTAGTTCAATTATAGAAGTATAGGCTGTGGAACGGGGACCAAACGCCGATCAGTCGTTCAGTGATCAGCCTCATCAAATAGTAACGATTAGCGCGAGATATACATATTTCCTCCAAGGAACCTGAACGACGAGTAAGTAGTAGGTAGATACTAGATAGTAGTATTGAAGACTGTAAATATGTGTTTTTAATTACTCGTAGATGTAAATATTTCATGGATTTATTCGTTACTAAATAGTAGTTATTTTCGACGTTTAACTTTAGAATTATAGTATAATTCTTTGTACATTTAATAAAAAAATTAAAAAAAACTTATGAAAAGGCTTAGTCAAAAATTCCGCCCCGTGTCGACCCTGGCGCAAAGGTCCCCATGACGCTCGCGGCATTGCCAACGTCTTCAACGTTTTATTTACTCGCCTATTAAAATAATCTTCCTTACCAAAGCGTCAATGTAAAGCGATGTCGATTTTTTGTATGAAAAAAACGAGTTGGAAGGTAATTTTTCGGGCGAAAAATGGTACAGTCCGTGAGTTCTTAGTACATTCGGGTATCGGGAAAAATCGATCTCTGTCTCTGTCTTACTTACAGTCTTAGTACATTCGCGTATCGCTATTAATAATCGAAGTCTCAAGACTTGTAGTCGAAGCCCTTTCTAAAAACTCACGCACTGTACTTATATCTAGCATGCCCTCCTCAAAATACGAGTATATGCATCTAATAAAACAGTACCCTCTCTTCTAGAAAATAAAACTCCATTATGATTTTTCTAATAGGTAACTAAATAAAAGGACACGTTACGTCGCGGTGTGATAGCAAAGTGTGATTTATTAAAAGCAACACCATGCTTGATATGTGGAGAAAAACTGGGGATTCAACGAAAAAAGGACTATTTTTCTATTAGTTTCCATTGTATTTTATCCACTGTGTCGTCATGTTTTCTGCCTCCCTTATAAAATAGTTCGGATCGTACGAAATAGTCAGCTATCGCCAAATCTAGCTGGACTACCAAGACATGTATAATTGGAATAATTATTTTCGTATTTAGGTGACCTAATGGATCCCTGTAGAACTCATCTGAAGTTATCTAGTTGGGTAAATACTTAGACGTGGACTTTTGTAAGAACTAGGCCTCGCAGGAAATGAAAAATGTTATTAAAATTATTCGAAAAGCAACGTTCGTTTCTTTCCATAATTGATCATTTAAAACATGAAAAAATTACAAATTATCAAGGTCAATAAGTATAGATTTATCCTCCGTATCCCCGCTACACAAATAAAAAGGTATTTGAAGAACCTTAAATAAAATAAATAAATAAACCTCAAAAGAACTGAGAAAATTTTCTAAATGAAAAACTAAAGTAGGTAATGATAAGTCTTTCTCATTGCATTATACCCGCGTGTAGGCACTTTGGTCTTTGTTGGTATTTTACCAAATACTATAGGTACTTATTATTTGCCTTATTTGTTTAATTCTCATTTGATTTATATAGGATGTTATGTTTTTATTTTGAATTTAACTGTGTTTCTAATTTTATTTATTTAGTCACTTGTTAAAGATTACTTATTTACTATAGTTATAATTCTTATGTTAAGATAAATTTCGTATGCTGTTATAGCTAAATATTTACGAATGAATAAATAATTTGAAATTTGAAATCAGAACGCCAAACAGCCGTTCTAAAAAACCGCTAACGAAACTGGAATTATGGAAATAGGCATACGAACGCAGAGTTCCAACGGTTATAGTAAATACCCCGATACAACCAATTCGGGCGATTAGGTCGACCACAATATTATTACGTGACTCGCTCCCCAAGCGACAGGCAGGCAATCCCTATAAAGAGGTATTTGGGACCCTAATTTACACCCCCTTCCGCTATATTCGGCATCGTGGTTATGAAGGTCCGGTCTTGGTACCCTCTTAGTTTTGGGTATCGGAGGTGGCACAAATGTTGGTTAGATGTACTATATGTTATAAATAGTTATAAGTGTTCAAATATAGGAGAGATGGTGCACAGCACAGATGATGTTATTTTATAGCTTCGAAATGACTTCATAAGTACCTACTTGTAAAGTGTGTATGTGGGCATATACATATAGCTTGCTGTGCGTAGAAAACGTCACTTCAAAATATTAGGTTTGAGTAATCAGGTTTGGTAAAGGCTATGTATATAGATTCAAGTAGATATTTTAATTTCTCTTGCTGTAATTATATTATTTTGATTGTGGAACATATCAGTCATTATTTTCTTGTAAATGTGACACTGTGGTGATCACATCTTTCTCGGAATCTCACTGTAGCGCCCATTTCAAAATCTTTACTTAGAATCTTTACCTACTGATGAAATACCTTTACCTTTTACCACACTTACTTCTTCGTCTTAAGATTCTGCCCCCTGTCTAGCTACGGAATAACTTAAGGAGGAAATAATAAGGATATTTGAATGGCTTGCACTTCTCCATGTCTCGTAATATTTATAGAGGCGTGGGTAAATGTCGTGACCTTTCCAAATTGAGATGGCATTCCCCTGTTATGATATTTAAGTTAGACTGAAGCAGGTGTATGTTCGTGGGCCAGGTTTGTTCATTTACTTACTCTTCTTATGTTTTTTATGTATTGTAATAAGGAGAACAGACGAGTAAACGGGCCAATTGTAGTAAGTGGCCTCCATCGCCCATAGTTATCTAACCTCACTATAATGTTATTAAAGGGTTTTCGATGCGCTGCTTACCTTGAGGACTAAGATGGAGGAGCACCTGTGTCGGTAATTACGCTGGCTCTCTTACCTATACCCTTCCAACCGAAACACAGCAATGTTCGCATTGCTGCTTTATGGCAGAAACTAACCCTGCACAGAGTCATACCACCATCAAAACGAGTTCATACTTTTGTCCATGAAGGAAATGATGAATTTTTCTTTTCACCCTAAACGCGTATAAGCACACAGTCTCGATTTATGGTTGAGACACCGAATTGGCAAACACCATCAAATTAGTACACCTCAGCAGTGAGTGAAGACAGATGCCTGAGCGGATATTGAGATGTGTTGCCGGATATTAATACGATCGTATCTGAACATGTTTGCGGCGAGTGCGCTTGAATTTGCTCTGATAACGAAATGTAAGACATGTTCCTGATTTGAATACCAATCTGAATAGGGAAAGTTACATTTCAGTTCAAAAGACCTCTCAATATTTCGTTTCGTATGTAAATCATTTTAGCAATACCAATATGATGGATAGAAAAAGGATCATCTAAAGTATAATTCTATTGAATTTGTCCATCATGTAAACAAACCACTATATTGGCGATGTCGATGGTTTGATGAATTTACTAAGATAAGATAATTAAAAAAATATATATTTTAATTATTTCATGTGTAAGGTTTTTTTTTATTTTTTATAAATTGGCTACGACAAACAGGTAGGCGGGCCACCTGATGGTAAGTAGTCACCGTCGCCTAGAGACATGTGCAATACCAGGGGTATTGCTTGTGTGTTGCGGCCGTGGAGGGCGAGGACTTTTTTAACGTTCTTTTTGAAGCATTCCATGTCGTAGCGGCGCGGGAAAACATCGGGTGGAAGAGAGTTCCACATTTTACAGGTGCGTGACAGAAACGCTCGTGTAAAACAGGTCGTGGTAGACACCCAAGACTTTAGAAAGTGTGGGTGAAAATTGAGCCGCCGACGAGTGGTGCGATTCAAGAAAGTAGACGACGGCACCAAGTCAAATAGTTCTGAAGAGCACTCCCCATTATATACGCGATAGAAGACGCAGAGAGAGCCAATGTTTGTATTTACAAACCCCTTAATTCATCCATTTTGAAGGTATTATTATTCCGCCCAATATATCAGTGCCCATATCAGTTCGATTGGATTCAGTTCGCAATGATACTCGTACGGATGATATTAGGCTGTTTTTTCACAAACTCATTGGTACAGGACATTGCATGGTTTTGAACCCGGACTTCCACATTGGAGTAAGGGTTCCTAGCCACCACCTACCACCTGCCACCGACTTTCATAAACAGTTACATAAATAATATAAATTGTACTTAACTATTTAGAATAGAATAGAATAGAATAGAAAAACCTATTTTCTTTTCTATGTTTTGGTTGTTGTTTTCTATTTGTGCTATAAAGTGTATTTTACATTTACTTTTTAATAAATACAATTCTGTATACGTGAATATCACTGACATTCAAACAATGTAGAGTTTCGATGAGATAAAAACTGATACTTAACCAAGTTGACACATTGACTCAACCTGAAATGGAATTTTATATTTTAATGAATTATCCATGTTTTTATTAACATTTCAACGTATAATATAGTTTAGGACATGATAAATGTGAATTCAACTATGGTTGATTGTCTGATGTGATAGATCACGGAGAAATATTGATTAATAGGTTTGTTTACATTAAGAACAAGTTTCATAGAATTGAAGGGAAGT
This sequence comes from Hofmannophila pseudospretella, assembly GCA_947369225.1. Taxonomy (NCBI): domain Eukaryota; kingdom Metazoa; phylum Arthropoda; class Insecta; order Lepidoptera; family Oecophoridae; genus Hofmannophila; species Hofmannophila pseudospretella. Next base: position 7,509,953 of record OX376324.1, read on the forward strand.
GTACAAAAACAACAAATTATAAAAAAAAACATAACTAATATTTTTACCGATTTCGTGTTGATGGTATCATTGTGTTCGGCTTCGAAATCAGATGATCCAAAAAGATATTGTAAAATAAAGACCCATTAGTCCAGAATTTGTCTCGAAAAATATACGTATTTTATAAAACTACATAACTACATTTATTTTAACAAAACAATATAACTAATAATTAGTTACAACTAATAAAATAAAATAAGACAGTAAATAATATATTAAGGCAATTTTTGAAACTGAAATAAGGTAATTTTGAATTATTCATGTTTTATTTTTCGCACAAAAGCAACATAACCAGCAAAATTTTACAAAAAGTGCGGATGCTAATTGATTCACATTCCCTTAAAATAATGATCATAGATATTTATAAATTAAGGTATAGTTCTAACCCATTGCATTGGTCATTTATCTATATTATCTATGTTCGGTAACTATACCGAACATGAAACTTAATTTCTTTTAAAGTATTAATTACTGAAACTATTCAGTAAATAATACTTTAAAAGAAAATAAGTTTTTTTTAAATTTCTAGCAAAACTATTGTGCAGTGTAGTTATGTTGTTTTTGTAAACATCCTTTCAATTATACTTTACTGTGAAAAATTCTGGTACAATCTTCCTATATGTATATTTAGTAATATTCACTATTTTGGACTCTATTTAACCCAACATTTATTTGCGAACTATTGTAAAAAGCTTAGTAATCCCGCTGCGCTACGACATGAGGTGCTTCAAAAAGAACGTAAAGAGAGTCATATTCTTCCAAGACTGGCAATGCACAACCAATGCCCCTGGGGTTGCACGTGTCTCTAGGCGATGGTGACCACTTACCACCAGGGGACCCGATTGTCTGTTTATTTTAGACTATATATAAAAAAGTATAAAATAGCCTAGCGCTCTATTGCCCGAAACTTACCCACAATTCAAAAAAAATGGGATCTTCAAGGTCAATATACGACGATGATTGACGCTTATTATTAAGTGAGATTGAGTTCAAGAGTTTAGATGAAAAAAAAACCATTTTCTCTGATAGTCAATATTTGTTTACATAATTCATTCCGAAAAGATAAATCAGCAAGTATAATTTGTTATTCGGATCTAGTCCGAAGCCATACTAATATCTACTCGTATATACCATACCACTGAATAAACTACAATGTTTGGGTTCAACGAGTATGAAGGGCGCATATTGTTTTAAGTTTTATTTGTTGAATAAACCAGTATGTTATTCAAATAACAATGTTGTAGGATCAATGTTTGGGAACAAATAGGTATGTTTCCGATTTTGGCGGTCGCACCCGGGGATTTGAATCGATTGAAGTTGTGTTAGACTAAATTTTTTGTTGTTCAGCGACAATAAAACTGTATATATGTGTACCTAACTATGTATTTACTTGAGTCGAGTATCATACATATCACTACGTTTATGTAAATAGATATTATCAGAACCTAGAAAAATAAGCGATTTATTGCTACACCTTGTAACAATTTAGAAATAGGTTTTTGTTAAATAGGTATAGATATCTAATGTGTTATGTAGATAGCAAATTGTTAGTTCAAGTTCAGTGGATGTATTAAATATTTGGTCTAAAACGAATAATTGATGTCGTCGAATCGTTGACTCATAACCCCTTCAAAATATCCAGACCATTGTTATAGAAGTTTAATGGACAGAGATCATTCGAATCACCTATGTAGGAAAGGGTTATCTACGTACTTTATGATGAGTCCCTACGTGGTTTATGTTCGGGACCCTACGTAGATCCACATTTGGAGGTTATGTGGAAGGTGAATGAGAAATGACTGATAACGACGTGCGACATGGCAACCGCGGGGACCCCATTTAGCTGATTTATGACGTCATGAAACGCTTATAGCTGTACGACCTGCTGAAGAATTTGGAGGATTTCGGAGCGTAAGGACGGATTAATTAGAGGTGGGCGAGTGATGCGAGTCTTGGGAAGGTGGATATGCAATATTTTTTTATTTACGACTAAGCCCACGTTTGACATCAATCTCAACTGAAGGTAAGGACGATGAGACCGAAGATGGAGCACATGGGATTAGTATAAAGATGTGAGAAAAATTGGAGTCGGTATACAAGGTGTATTATGTCAACGGTTTTCATGGAAGAGGATCACAAATGTTAGTTGGTTTTCTCCAATACCAGTGTTTCGATCATTTTTCAGAGCTGCTGTATCGAGGGTTCAAGTGACCTTAATGGACCTTCATTAAAGATCGCAGCCCAAGAACAAAAGCCCATATAGCTCGTACCGCTCAAGCCTATGTCCCATAAGTGGGAACTAGTTAGTTAGGCTAACAACATCTGTATCACATGCCTCACAACTATCTTAGCTGGGCAGTAGGGTGAAGGGGTTGGTAGCATAAAATAAGACTCGGGATAAGATTTAGAAATGAAGGTTTACTTCCCTTAGGAAGGATACTAAAAAATAGATGAAAGAGAACAGACAGAATAAAATAGAAAAGAACACGTAGTATAGAAAAATACGGGTAAAAGTACAGTTCGGATGACAATGATGATGTAGGAATGTATGTATGTAGGTAGATCATTGATGTGAAATCGAACCCGCAGTTCTCGTATTGGAAGTCTGCAGACTTTTGAAGTGAAAGATTTAAATTATTATTAAATATAACGAGCGTGACTTACACTTCAAAATTCAGTCTACAGACTTTCAATAGACTTTCTGGGAAATTATTACGAAGTACCCGCTGTAATAAAATTTAGAGAACAATTGAAAGAAGCGACCCACTCGCCCTCTGCGCAGTTTCAAAATTAATGAAAACTTGTTTTTCTCTCTGCCCGACGGACGGGATGGTATAAAAAATTCAGATAAATACCGAGTCGACACTCGAGTTCCGTTAACGAAGCGAATAAAACTGTCCAACCCCTTTGAATAAACCGTGAAAATGGCTCAGCATAGCTATTAACACTCGCTGACAATCTTGTAGAGGCTCCTCGGGCGAATGATAATATTTTTCTTTTATTTCCAACCGTCGCGTTTGCACCATTTCGACTTAATTAGATTAAAGGTTATTCGTTGAGAGACATTTCCTTTTGAAAATTTCAGTTTTCAATTTTCAACGGACGAATTAAAGGTGTATTAGGTGTAACGGAGTACGTAAATGATTTCAGTAATTTTCGAAACACGATTGTTTTTTTAAGAGAGATTGTGGGTGAGCTCCCACGTAAGCTTTAAAAGAATAGGTAGGCGCTTAGTAAGGTAATTTTAACTCTAGGTATTTATTGTTTAATGTGGGTAGGTTCAAGAGCTCAACATAGCACATTCAATGTCCCTGGTTCCAGAGACAGCGCACAATTACAGAAATAAAACAACCAGATGCTTCCACTTTTGGATAAACATTATCTTCCCAAACAGGAATTGAATTTCTTTTACAGAAATGATGTGACAAAAGGAAACTAAACTACAGTAGATCTTACCTAATACAACCTCTTACTTGTTGAATCGTTGCACGTCTAGCACCTCTTCTCGCAGACTATTAAAACAATTTATATTGTAATTTTATCGTCCAATAGACGGCATACTACTGCTATCTATAGATAACAGAAACTAGAGGATAAAGCAGAAGCATCATAGAAGCCTAGCGGTTCAGTTTTCTTTAAAATATAGTTCACTTACTATGACTCTGGTAGTGCAGAAGAAGGGTATGAAATATATGTGAAATAATTATGTAATGATGGAAATTTAGCATGTTACTCGCAAGTACATATCTCGTACTTCAGTATCGCTTGATTTATACCAACTGGGATATCCACAAATTGTGGTATAATGAAGTATATCAATACATCATTATACCACAATTTGTGTATGATGTATAACAAGTACTTACAAATAACATTTAATAGTCGTGGTAAATATGTATGACATATTCATGTTAATTTAACATTGAAAAATTTCTTAAAGTTAACCGCGTTCTATAGGTATACAAGTCATATATAAACGAGGAAATCTGTAATTGGCCTTCTTTAAGTTTAATACATATATAATTTTATAATTGTTAATGCTGTAGATTTCCCTTATAAATAAAATAAATAAATAAATACTTATTTCGTTACGAGGACGATCCAAAGTAGTCGTTCCTAATTTGCCTCCGTTACGTCTCGGGATTCAAATTCATTACCCCGTTTACAATTGATAACTTTCCGCACGTGTATCACAATATACCTACTAATTATTATCACAGCTAACCTATTCCCAAAGAATATCCAAACCCTTATGGCATATCTCTTTTTATCAGCCATCTGTGCCGCGTACCTTCCTGGTACGCAGGAATGAAAATATTTCCCCTTTATTGCGGTCCTCTGGACCGGCCAATTACAATCGCAATTAACTTAATTTGAGGGTTCCGTTGTCCGCGGTGACCTGTTTCAGAGGATTATGTTTCTCGAGAGCTCCGTGAATTGTGTTATGTAGTTTATTATTGTTATTTACCCCTAAATGTTCTTAAGATAATCTAATGGAGTGAAGTGGGGAGTTTATTTAGCTGGGACACTAAAACGATTGTGGAAAATTGGGCTTATAGTTGCTATATGATATGACATATCATTATTATTTGGGACAGTATCATAAATAATACCTCTAAATTAAAAATTTAAGAATCCCCCGACGTACCGTTGTGGAGATCCCCTTACTTTGTCCTGGTCATCATCAGGTCCTAAAGGTTCCAGATGTGGGAAGGTCACCATGGTCATAAACATTTGAGCTCAAACTCAAACCACCTAACTGTTACCGTTCCAGAGATCCCATCATACTTCAACATCCCATGATACTCCAATATCTTAGAACCACTGATCTTATTTTCCATCTGACATGGCTCTTAGCCACATTCAACGGGTTAGACTTGCGGCGCCTGAAGGTGGGGGGGACCCTCTGGGTTTCGTCCTACGCGGAGCTCGGCCTTCGGTCTCGCCATGGGTATAGCTCCAACTCAATTCCATTTATTTTTTAGCCGCCATCTTTAAATATATTTTTTTTATCTCGAACTGCCTCAAGATTCCCTACGACTTTAGTTCGAGAAGACCCCATCTAACTATTATAGTTTCGGCGGGCTGCTCTGATAATCTTCCAATACTTCAAGTTTCATATTGCGAAATTGAAGTCCACTTAATTTTCCCTGGTCATCATCAAATCTTCAAGTTTTCAGATGTCGGAAACGCACCATGAACCTGAATATTTGAGCTCAAATACGAACCATCTAGCTATTACCCTTCCTGAGATCCCATCTGACATCAAAGATACTCCAAGATCTTGGAAACAATTGATCCAATTTTTATCAGACCTAGCTGAAAACACTCTCGACAAATTCTCTATTAAATAAATAAAAAAACGGGTACAAATCTGACCATCCGTTGTTAAGTTATGATGCCACAAATAAACACACAATCAGACAGACAGACAAACGTGTCAAACTTGTAACATCTTACGGGGTTAATGAACAAATCTTCCCGAAATAGACGGATGTTCAGGAAACTAATACAAACTATAAAAACAATTATGAAACAATTCGCATTTCCCTATATAAATAGGTGGCTAATTTTGCGCTGTGAAAATATGAAGCCTGGTATACAAAGTTCGTGTTTCCAACATTAGAACAACAACGCCGCCGCCGCGCCTTACGAAACATAATAAGCAAGTTGTTGCCGGCGGTCTGTTTTGTTTCCTCCAAACTCTATGGGTAATGGAAATTATGAGGCTGCGGATATGCTTATCTATTCTATTCTAAGCGTGGGTATGTACTTAGATGTAATTTAGGAGGTTGATGGGTATCACCCTTAACTTCTTGTTAAGTAGTAAATATGAGAGCGTCAGTGGCGTCGCGGCTAGGACGTCGAACTCCCATGCGGGAGGTCTGAGTTCGAAACCATGCAATGTCATGTACCAATGAGTTTTTCAGTTTTTTCGAAAGACTTATGTATATTTACCGACTGCTCTGACGGTGAAGGAAAACCTGCATACTGAGATAACCAGTGTGTGAAATGGGGAAGGCAATGGCAAACCACCCCATTAAAATCTGCCACGAGAGTCGTTCTATGTGATTAAATCCTTAGAATGATCACGACCCTCAGCAATGAAGAACACGACTTAGAAGAGAAAAGTAAATATGGTACTTAGCTACATCGAAATTTTACATAAGTACATAGTTATTCGAGTTAGTGTCTCGTGGATTTATTTACCAGATAAACAGTAAAATAATTCAACAAATATTTACACTATTACAAACAAGAAACATAAATACCCAAACTTAAATTCGAGTAAGTTAATAAACACGGGTATTTATAACTTTTACTTGGGCTGTCTGAATTTCAGGTTAGGTTTCTATTGTTTCCACAGATTATTCTATAATTGTTACTGTTTTGAGCGTAATGCAAACTGGGAGAATCTTCCACGCTTCTGCACCATCCGAACCAAAGAAGAAGGCGTCCCGGATGCAGATGGCTCTACAAAATCCAGCCAAGTAGGGATCGGGCTGCAGCGTTTTATTTGACTTTACTTCACTGTCCCACACATTATTCACATCTAGTCGAAGTTCTTCGTGCAAATAACACCATTCTTACTAGAAAAGCACTACTGTAAAACAATTTGTAAGACAAAACGAAACAAAGCTGACGTGGACGCCACAAAAGCGCGGGAGATACTCTCTCTTCTTGCTAGATGGAGCACGAGGAAACAATTTTTTTTAATGTTTGTTTCAAATTTAAGGTGAGGATGCACATTTAAGAAGCCATATTTATTATTGCCTCCTTCGTCACCACCACAGAAAAACCAGAGGCTGAAAATGAGGCTATGTGATTATTTACGGATCACACACTAATGACGTCGGAAGTCCCCACGACTAATCAACTGTCTCATTTAGTTTCAATCTCAAGAGAATTTTTAATTCTCTTGAAAACCTTTGGTTTTCATTAACGGAAAACTCAAAACCTATATTGTAAAATTTTGGTTTTATACCTTAAGTTGTAATAAGTTGATTTTATTTAATTAACCCAAGCAGCAATAAATAAGAACCAAATTGATTGTAAGGACTCCGGAATTGTTTTAGATTAATGTTAAAGAAAGTATTTTAAAGTTCCTTCCATCAAGATTTCAAACAATGATTTCCAAGTATTTTACGAGTAGGTTCGTTTAGTGCAGCACTCAATATTTTCAAGCCCCTATTCAATATTACCACTGCATCGCTTCGCTCTAAGCCCTTGTGCCGAGTGCCAATAATCTGCCTATGAAGAGGTTATGGCGTCGGCCACGGGTTGATTGTGCGTTCGGAACACCTGCGTACGAGTAACTTACGGTAAAGTTGCCAGTCGTGATTATGATAACGAGAATAATTTCCATCAGAAAGCGAATTGTTCCCTGGCGTTGCTAGGATTTGAAGTGAATTTCTTGTGAAATTGTTTATTGTGTCGTCGTAATTACATAATTATAGGACTACACAAGGAACATTCGCGTATTATGTACATTTACCGACTGCTCTAACGGTGAAGGAAAACATCGTGAGGAAACCTGCATGTCTGAGGAAATTAAAAGTTTTCGAAGGCGTGTGAAATCCACCAATCAGCACTGGGTCCGCTCGGTGGAACAAGGCCCGTACTCCCTTGTACAATAGGAGGCCTATGCCATAACAGTGGGGACATTAATACGCTGATGATGATGATGATTCGCGTGTAATGTACCTAGCAGCTCGCAATCGAGCATTACATCAGTGAATACGTCGAGGTGCGCATTACAGTGCGCACACTTGTAATGATACAACTTCGAACATTGCAGTAGGTATTCGTAGTGGTAGATCCTAATGTGAAGGATTGGCTGGGGTGGTGACACCCTCTTATCTATATTTCTGCCGTGAAGCAGAAATGCTTGCATCTTGCGTTTCGGTTTGAAGGGTAAGAGAGCCAACGTAATTTCCGGCACATGAGGCAATCCATCTAGTCCTCGCGTTTGATGAGCTGTTAGCTCATCAAAACCCCTCTAATTTTAATACGGGTGGCCCGTTTGCTCGTCTGCATTCCTTATTTAATTATTTTTAAACTATCTCTACATGTTGATAGTTTTGACCGTCATCGGTAGATGGCGCTATGGTTAAAATCAATTAGTGCGTGTTATGAATTATAAAATTAATATGGCTACATACCTATGTAATTATTGTTAAAAATCATAATTATAATTTTTATGATACAAAAGGTGAATTTATTTGAAAATACAATTTTTTTTACATTTTTATTGACCATGGAAACTTCGAACGCCGTTTTGTTTCATATTCACAAATTCTCAGTGATATCAATAATATATTGTTATTTATATTAACGAACATAAAAAAGGACTGATTTTATAAATTAGTCAAGAAATTAATGAGAAATTAGTTACCTACTCTAGCATTTTACGCTGCAAGCGATTTGTTATCGTATAAGGTACGTGTACTGTTTTAGATATTTTATTTTATTTTATTCATATTCTCGTAGATGTAACAACTATCGTGTTTACCTCGTGCGAGAGGACTACATGTCACACTCGTCTGTCCGCAACCCTCGCCTACGGCTTGTGTTGCGAAGTAGACTCGTGCCGACAATCTGGCCCCTCTCGCCCTGTTAAACAATCTACTATTAAATTATACAGACTTAGAGAGTACAACAGCAAAAAAAAACCTTCTGACCTAAAAATACCCTGTGTTTTAGACAATATAAAGGAGGAGACGGTCAGAGGTGTCGCGAATTGATCGTGACATCGTTATAATCATCCTCAAGTCCTTACAATAGACAGCGGTAACTAGGCAAATAAAGAAAACGTATTTTACAGAAATTCGCCAACAAGAAACAAGCTAATACGACACGTGAACAGTTTATCGGACTCCACCAACACGCCATTTTTCACCCTACGTAACGAAATGTCAGCACCAAAGCAAACCTTTATCATTGTCAATAAACTGCTGTATAAATCATACAAACCGACAGCCCCACACGTTCTCCTTTCGCATGTATGTTCTGCTTCTGATTCAAAATGATCACGTGTATGTACACGTGATCTTTTTGTTAGAACGGAAAATATTGCTCTCCCTCTTTTATTTTGAAAGTGTAGATTTTTTGTAATATTACCGCTCTTCGCTAATTAAATTACATACAACTTAGTAAAAGTAAACTGTACGCGGAATGCATTCGAGAGATCACCTGTGTACCTACCATTGTTTAGCCATACATTTTACTCTGCTTTCTTTATGTAACAACATAATCTATAATTTTGAACTTTAATTTATACCTTTCTTGTCTTGTTATTTTATTTGTTATGTGTAGTTTTAACTGTAATCATGTTCTATCCCTTAGTTACTCGTTATTTTATAATCGTTAAACATTATATAATATAATTGTCGAACGTATACCGTTAGCGAAAGATAATTGTACTTGATAATTAATACACTCCCCCCAGGGCGGATATAATCCGTGGACAGAGATTCCGATCACATACATAGACTGTACACTATTAGTCGAAAGTTTAGCATTACACAGCTAGAAAGCCATACTTACATAAAAATGTTAACTGCCCAGCCCCAGGCAACTTTAGCAATGCCCTTTTTCTTACAAATTTTCATACGATCGCTCAATTTCTTACACTGTTTAAAAAAAATTAGGATAGCAGAATCATTCACCCAAATGGATCGCTCTAGTAGCTAACCTGCTAATAGTTAAGTATGTATGGTGTTTGAACTTGCAAATAATCCTTTCTCTGATCCCAATTCCCTTTCACCCTCGGCCATAAACTGCAAGAAAAGGACACTTACGAACGTGTTTCTAACCACCCGCCGAACTTCAATGAACATGCAAGTTTCTACGTCGCCGTCACGAGATGGCAGCACCTGTCACCAAGTTCACAATCGCCACGAGGCTAGCCGGCTATGTAACAAACTTTAAAATTCATCATAAAACCAAGAAAAGCGTTAAATCTATGGCCAATAGTGATTGAACTATCCGTGACAAAAAAAAAAGCAAGGACATTATATAAAAACAATCAAAACTGCAGCAAAAGCGGTAAACTGTGTTGTGCTTTGGCGGCGAGGCGGCGAGATCAAAGGGCCGAGGTAAGTTTGCTACTTTTCCTTTCATAAATCCTTTCTACCTATAATTTGCAAGTCAAATTCTATCTTTACTAACTTTAATCTTCCTTCAAATCGTTCATAATTCAAGACACAACATATAGTACGAATCAAACAAAGACAGTTTCTTATGTAACTTTGATAAAAGTTAGATTTGAACCTGCGGCTACAGCTAATACAATTTCTTGACTCTATGTATTGTATAGGCTTGCAATCCCGTCTGCTGTTCCACGCCGCAAGTTCATTAACTTTCATGAATTTTCAGGACCGAGTCTGAATTTATTTTCATGAACAATGCAAGTGTATTAAGGTCTTGACTCTGAAGCTGAATAAAGCTATGGGATTACATTATTGCCCTTTGAGATCAAAATTGTTTAGCCGGGTATGTCTGTCAGTCAAGGCGGACCTTTCAGAGGTCTTTGACTGGACTAAATACCTTCGTTGCGGATGCCAGACCTTTGTGCTCGCTCATCCTGGTAATGCAAATCAAGGGAGCTGCGATTGCCCTCTCGCCCCATTCAACGAGTTTAATAAAGAGAATTCTAGACTGAAATGAAAAATTCAATTAGATATTTTTACATTCTACTTATTCTTCGTATCCTCTGGGGTAATAACGCCCGGGTAAAGCCCTGTATTGCCCCAAAAAGGGGAAATAAACAGGAGTCTCATTTACACCCGCCACATGCAATTGTCGCTTAATAGGGCTTGTGCAAGCTCAGCTTGTTAACTTAATCTGCACTTAGCACGGTGCTGTGACCGCTGATTCTACTTAGCCATACTTAGTTTTTATTTTCGTTTGAGTCTTAGGTAGGGTTCGTTGTGTGTGTTTTTTTACGATATAACCATATTTGCGCACCAAATAATTAAAATCTGTCTTCTAATCATACTACTTTACTACAACTTTAAAGGTTTTCAATTCTTTATATGATTAGACTTAAATAATATACTGTTACACGGTATTTTTAATTGTATTTTATTAATTACGACTTACATATCGTTTACATTACGTTTACACATCTTTCGTTTACACATCTCATCACACCTGAAGATGTGTAAACGAAACCTAAACTAAACCTAATAAAATACAATAAAAATACCGTGAAACAGTTTATTATTTGAGTTTAATCATGTACTACAAGTTTCACCAAGTACCAACAACCGCAAGTATTAACCAATTCTTTATATTTTTACCAAACTTTGCAAATTATTTTACCTCCTTTATTTGGCTTAAATTTCAAATTTAATTTGTTTTAAATTTCAAGTTACTGTTAATCTAAGTGGTTAATGCTATATTTACCCAAAGTTCCTCTAAAATGTTTAATTACGAGTGATTACCTAATTGCGGTTACATAATTGAGGACGTAAATTAATACCTAAGTAGTTTAAATAGTTTCTGCTATACCTAAATAATTTCCTTCATTTCATTGAAAGAAATTCCATTCAACACAGCCCATTCACTCCTCGACTTCTAATCCGGAGATTTAGTTAGATCGGTGAATTGCGCAGGATTCCTTGGCGAGGCTCTTTCAATGCTTTGTGCAGGCGCGATGCAAATCAATTGAGTGCTGAGAGAACTCCTATTTACTTCAGGCATGGATTTAGGTATCCTGATGGGGGACAGAAGTGTATTTTACTTTTACTTTACAGAAATATTTCTCTATACAATTTGATTTACATGCGAAGGTAACATTTGTTAAATAAAAATCTTTCCCGTTTATCTGTTATAATTTTGTTTGGCTCGGATTAGATAAATGTAGGACCTAAATTGATTTTGAACGTAGATAACGCTGAACAAAACTTTGTCAGTTGCACGAAGTGACCTGAGTTTTCAAATTAAAACACATTTTGGCGTTTTCTACTTATGAAAGAAATTACTGTTTAGAATTGAAATAGCCAGAATTTTATGGGCTTAAGCTTCATGCAATTAGAAATATATTCCTATTTGAAATATGAAATTAGGTTATTATTTGTTATAAAGTAGGTAATCTCCATATATTTAAGAACTCCCTGACTAAATTTATTTTACCAAATGAAATTGATTTTAAGGTCTAGTTATCTATGTCGATCCTCATGATTCCCCAACTAAATCCGCCCCTGACTTGCTTAATAAAGCGATTGCACGAATGCCGCACCCGTCGACTCTCCTCGTCCTTTCACTGTGGGGCCATTCAGAGATGCACATATCTTAGGGTCTTCAAATATAAGACTCGAAGATCGGATAGGTTCACGAGAAGGAAAGATAAATGTGTCAGATATACATATAATTTAATAATATGTCTCTACATATCACACGTTCCCAACGGCGACCATGCTTGAAACGACAATACCGTATACGAAATGAAAGAGACGTTGCTATATACAGATATTCGTGACGTTCCTATCTCTGTCTATATAAATATACAGCTAAATCTATGACGTAAAGATGATGTTTATGTATGTTATGTAATAGTTAACGGTGAAGCTTTTTTGTAGCTATATACATTGCTACGAGCTTCACGTTTCGTAGTAGTGGCGTAGCACTCTCTACGCTCTCAGAAACTGCGCTATCATAATATGGCTGCTACGAGTACCTATCTCATCACAGCCTTGTTCATAAAATAATGAAGATTTTTCATGAGAAATATTAAACCAAAGGAACAAAAGATAGTATTTTTTACGAGACTGCCGGTCATCCAAGTTTATAACATCAGTTCTACTGTACTTTTTACAGAGTTTTCATTTTCACACCATACATAGGTATAATACCTATACGAGTAGGTAGAATAATATGTGACTACAACAATCTATCTACCTATAAGTTCTTACAATTTTTAATAGTTTTAGATGTTTTTTTTTCCCGCCAATGTATCTTACCTATGTAAATATTCACCACAACATCAACTGCAACAAACATAATAAAATAACATGCATGCTCCATCAAATTTTCAATATACGCTTTTCACAGTAGTCCCTCTGTAATCTTTTCGGAGGGGCAATTTCATCACTTTGAATTTGGCATAATTTATCAAATTGCTGGAATGCACATGCACCCCGGACTCAGCTGCGCCGGTCGCAGCGGTGGGTAATTTTTTATCCCCTGTCTACAATGCGGGGGGTATTCCCCCCTTTGCGTCAGCACTGTCCTTGGGGAACAAATCGGAGGGGAGACAAGACGGACGACTGGACCAGCGCTTTTCAAATTGTATATTGCAATTCTTCTTCTTGAATGAATGAATTACAATTTATTTGCACACATATACATAACACGATAAAATAACACGATTATATTTCATTAGGTACTTAAAAAAGTTACTTTTTTACAATTTCTAGAGTAAGTTTACAATAAGTAGTCTTCTAAGTCGTACCTCATTGATGAGGGTCGTGATCGTTCTATGGTATTAATCCCATAGAACAACTTTCCTGACAGATTTAATGGGGTTATTTGCCATTGCCTTCCCCATTTCACACACTGGGTTATCTCAGTACATATAAGAATAAGAATAGTTTATTTGTGCGGTAAGATTACAGTGGAGTAGTAAGATTACAGTAGTTAACTTAAGCATATGTTACATTAAACTTAATAAAATTAGTGAGCAACCAGTTATCCTACTATAAGCGCTGACCTCCGAATTAGGAAGTTCCTGTATCTCGGAGGACAGATCTCTTCTGTGACCAGTGCAAATAAACATGTAACAGAACTAAAAGTGCAAAATTTGGAAGAAAGAAAAATAAGAACAATAATAAAGGTTAATAAAAGGTGTGTGTGTGTGTGTGTGTGTGTGTGTGTGTGTGTGTGTGTGTGTGTGTGTGTGTGTGTGTGTGTGTGTGTGTGTGTGTGTGTGTGTGTGTGTGTGTGTGTGTGTGTGTGTTGGTTGTGTGTTTATTATTATTATTGTGTTACCTTTAAAAGTTTCTCCGTGCCCTTGCATATGCAGGTTTCCTCACGATATTTTATTGTTAAAGCTGTGGATTGCAGTGGTTAAATGTATGAAAGTCTTCGAATAAACCTAAAAAGTTATTGATTCATGTTTTGAGATTTTGTTCCGGTTTTTACTGACGTAACATAAATATTGATTTTAATAGCGCGAACTAGAGCGAACGCGACCCGGTTGATTAAAATAAACGTTGAATCTCAATTTGAGCATCGCTGGACTAGATGCATTCCTAAATGTTACGTGTCTCGAAATGTGGTTAGGGAGGATTTTATTTGCAAGATTGATGCGATGAATTTCGAGTTACAAACTTATGTTTATTTCACGTTAACATAAATTGTGTCTGTGAATGTCTTTTGAAGACTTCAAAATATTTTAAATTCAAATCCTTTTTTTCAATAATATACATACAATTATTTTCATTAGATAATGAATTTTATTCAGTAAAGGAATTTGTTAAAATGAAATTTTATTTCATATTTATTATTATTACTATTTACATTCTATTTGACTTTTTACTTTTATTGATATCTTTGATTTAAAAATTGACTAACTTAATGACCTGCAATTCCATTTCTACAAATTCTACTTATTTGAAATTTTAATACAGATACTTACTCGTATTTAACTGGTATCTACCCACTTCAAAACAGTATTAAAGAAGTACAGTACCGATAGGCACAAACATGAGTGGCTAACCCTAAAGGGGTTAGAACACTCTAAGAAATTCATTGGGGACAAAGTCACAGACTGGAACAGCAAGATCTGGGGGCTGAATAGACGTCAAGTGCGCCTATTGGTCGGTGCCTTCACCGGTCACTTTAGCACCAATGCCCACCTACACAAGATGAAGCTAACTGACAGCACATCTTGCAGAGCCTGTGGTGAACAACTGGAGACCGTTTCACATCTCCTATGTGAATGTGACGCTTTCGCGGCAAAAAGGATGGGTCTGCTAGGCTCTGCCTATCCGGACCCAAGGGAATTCAAATCCCTCCCACTAAGACGCATAGTCTTGCTCATGCACGACATATTCGGTGATGTGGTCAAGGGATAGGTACAAGGGGTTGAACACAAAAGATCCCCATGGGTCGAAGTGTCGCTGGGATCTCCGGCCCCCATCCAAAGATAAGATAAGATCTACTCACTTAATTATGTAAACATTGTTATAGTAGTTTATGCAACGGCCATATAATGATAGTGATTGTAACAAGACAACTGTTTATGAAACGAAGCGTAGCTGAGTTTCATAATAGATCGTTCGAGTGTTAATGTCGCCAATACGTGCGTTGCATACAATACTTTTTCTACGACCATGAAATATATAAACAGAGAATGCAAACCATTACGGAGACATTACCAAGCCATGACAGCTTGCCATGTTATTGGTAACTATGGAAACCGTAGACATGTTTGACGTAATTGTCGACATCGCGCAGGCGAGGGTGTCGAGTTATTTTTTATGACTATAGTACCAAGTAGTTGGCCAGTGAAATGTAGTGCATTTAATACGAAAGAGTTCTTGTATGCAGTGCGATTCAACAAAGATAAATTTACATATTACTTATTTTTACACGACCATGACGAATGTACCTCTTTATGTTATTGATTGTGGTTTCTTATTGAACAAATTACGAAATGAGACTAGAGAAAATGTTTTAATTTTTGTTTGTTTATTTTTAATTACATTTTGTTTATTTTTTAAAGTGATATTTCTACTTGTATAAATTGATATAAATATTTTTGAATAAGACTGTATTTTGTTGTATATTTTCTAATTGTGTAGGATGAAATAAACAAATCTAATCATTCGTTTATTTCACGTAAATACTATCCTATAAACGAAATATGTATATCTCCATAGATGTACATAAATCTTCGCATAAATGAAATGAATTTTTTTTCAGTTACTTATACATATATTTATTATTACATATACTTATATCAGAAACTTAATAAGTATTTGAGTTGTCTAAATACTATAATTAGGATTGAAATGAAATAAAGGTCTACTTTTTAAATTATACTTGACATATTACTTATTATATCATCACTTTACGCTCCCGTATGTTAAATGATGTTACTTGAACTTTATACGATATGTTCTTTTCATGAGCTGAAGAATGTTTTGCAGATGTTGTAAGCTTGTAGCGAAAAGCGTAGACGTTGTAACTTGAAAATCGCTACGAAATTGCTACGAACTTCACAGAAGTCTTACTTACTACTTTTCCAGTATTTAGAGTTGACAAAATTTACTATGATACCCGTAATAGTATCGCATATGCATGAAGGATGAAATTTCAAAAAAAAATTTTAGTTGGTAATTTTAATGATGTACAGTCTACGCCGTAGACGAATTAAACATTCTACGGCGGTATTTTTCTTATTATTACAGCCTTACAGGGTGTAACGGAAAATGCAGTATTGCTTTTAAAGGGGTGGAAGTATATTTATGTGAACTGTGAAGGGAAACAATTTCTAGATCTACAGAACTTCAAACATGAGCAATATTAGATAATAAAAGGGATAAAGTATTCATTCAGTACCTGCTCCATTTACATACTACGACTCTTTTTGAAATTAAAAATTCATCGAAAAGTTGAAAATAAGTTGAAGAAGTAAGAACTTACATATCTTTTTAAAGTATTGATAGTGTATTGCAAATATTCCCAATTTCAATTATACCAATTAGTATTCCCGTCACAACGATGGCTGATTTCCAGGTCCTCGCAGACTCAGCGGGGCACATAATTAATTTGCAGCAGGTAATTCATTAGGCGGAGTTGAGGAACCGATCGCTGCGCAGTCTGTACCAATATCGTAATTAATTCCACACCTTCCACTGCACTTCTCCTAATTACACTCCTTAATTGAATCGTATGGGTAAATTGCTACATTAGTGGTATGTGAATATTTATACGAATAACAACATGCATACATACATAACTTTACGCTATGTCTCTTGCGGGGTAGGCAGAATGAATGGAGTGCCACGAATCTCTGTCTTGGCGTACCAAGAAGAGAGGCGTACCTCTCTTTGTTTACTCTACAGTCATTATTCGTTTCACGCATTCTCGCTGGGGTCGTCTATGAGCACTCGGTCAATCTGATGTTTATAAGTCTGATTAAACATTCAATAATTGTGAAATAATTTAAATATGGGATCCTAGCTTGACCAGAAATATAAAAACCCTCGCCATATTGCGTATTAAATAAAAATATTTTCCATTGTGTACCAATGGCGACCTCATGACAAGGTTTATATTTTCCAGGATTATGACTGCTTGTATGCAAAAGGAAACTTTATTAGTTTGAATTTTTTTCGAAATTTGCTAGTTACCCAATTTACCGCCAGTTGTATTCTTAATTTGAGGGCTAAGGAAAATAGGTAATTTACTTATATTACGATTTAGTTTAGTTTAAAGTATTTAATAGTTTAATAATAAGTATTTAATAAATCAGTTTATATCGACCACAAATGTTGTAAACCGTAAACTTGTCTAGTTTATTGTCGTTTTGATACTCGAGTATCCATTGGAGCATTCGAAATAGCTGACGATTTGTATATTTCGCAAACAGAGAAGTACCGACTTCGATTGAGCTTTCGATATTTCAGTGGATCCTATTCTTATCTAAGCAATAAATACGACCCACTGCCTAAGATTTTTTAAGATTTGGATAGTCAGTGACTCCATTCAGATAAGTATCAGGTGCAGGCAAGGGGAAAGACCGTCCTATTGGAAATTAGGTGCTTTACATTTAGATAGTACAAAATAGTTTGTTTCTTCATTTCATATACTATATAGATAGATTAGGGATATACTCGTATATGTCGTCAAATATATACTAACTAAATTTCCCATGTAAAATTGGTTATTGGGTAGGAGATTACGTTTGAAGCTTTTATTTTTTATTCCGCGTGGCCGAGTGCGATAGGAGAATCACCTCCCGTCCAGATTTATAGAGGTTCCTCTCAAATGACCATAAAACTTGAAAGAAACATGAAAGGCCTTCCTGAAATCGTTTATTGAGGCAAATTGGTTTATCACAATTTATTACCAACAGCTTTTCCATCGAAATCCACCGATAAATTTTAAAGCACATTAACGATTACTGAGGTCTATCTAGCTAGTGGGTTGTCAATTACGAGTATATACTTGGTTCTATCCAGTACCTATCGGCCTGATGCAACATTAAACACACCAGTGCAGTTTCGGAACAAAATTTGCATTAAACCGATAATTTGTTCAAATCCCTGTGGAGTTAATTACAATTTTGCAACAAGTTGCACGTGGAGTTCACAGAAATTTTTGGTTTTAATAATTAATTTTAACGAAATTTTGAAGCTGATTTAGTCAGATTAGAATACGATGAGTAAATAGTTATAAAGCTAGGTCATTATTGTTTTATGTCTTGGCAAATAATCTGCATTAATTTGAATGGAAATCCGGAAATCCTACCGAAAGTGGTTGTTATAAAATTTATCGAGCTATCAGTCTCGAGTCCTCGTTAAATAATCGCGCTAAGCCTCCCTTTCACTAAGCTAAGTTTATCAAGATAAATTATTCCAGTCAAGATATTGATGGAGTTTGGACATAATACTTTTGGAGCTTTAACTTCTCCCAGTTTTCATTTATTCGTTTGTTGTGAAATTATCGACGAACAAAATTCGGAAAGTTGAAGATTTCGTTTGGAGTTATTAAATTAAATCCTCTTGATGGATTTATTTATGTTCGGGCTTTATTAATAAGTACTTTTATGACATTTCAATTACCGTTAACAATGTCGATAGACTTCTAGTTTAGAGATCGATTAAGTTGATGAACCATAAAAAACATTTTTATGTTGTTAAAATTCAAAGAAAGATAAAGCACTACATAAATAACTAACTATTTTATAATTTCACTTTCATCAAACCATACGTATACATTATACGTATATACTTATACATTAGGGATCTGCCAATTAAACCTAATAATGTTAAAGTTGGAATGAGACGTACTCGATTCAAGCCATTCGTAATAAGTTGGCAGTAGTTTCAGCGAAGCATCACGTTTGATCACGAACTTGGTACGAATGTGACTGCGCCCTGTGGGACCCCATTTCATCTCAATTTAACCAGCCATGACCATTACCTACACTATGAGTTTTAAACTATTGCCGTAACTCGAAAGGTTATATGTTATAATTTGACCATGTTATAATTTGACTAACAATAAGCTTGTGTTTATAGAAGAGCCAGTGTGCTCTATCTTCGACCTCATCGTCACGTACTACCAGGTAAGATTGAAGTCAAACGCGGATTTAGTCGTAAATAAAAAATTTAAAAAAGCATTCGTAATTTTGTGCTCATATTTCGCCTTTAGTAAGAACCCCATTCCGAACGTGAGCTTTTCTAAGGAACAACTGCTTTTTTTCGCGATTTCAGTGTTGGCTCCATAGTGAAATTTGTTGTTTACATCCTGTATAAGCCAACTGAACAAGCCTTTTGATATTTCCATACAAATAAAGTACTAGCTGTCACCATTTGACCTCCAGCTTCACAAGCGCCGCAGCGGGAGAAATTGGTTAACGTTGCCTGTGTTCCATTGCATGTGTTCCAGGAGTGGGTATAGGTATAGCATATTACGTACCTAAATACATAGAAGTAATTTGACCAAAACGTACACAGTGCACACGCACGTATAACATTAATACTGCGGCACTTTATACATAGTCAGTAATTAAACTGTCTCCTCCGAGAATATGCTGTACGAATGCTATCTGTTTAATATACCTCTACGTAGCTTAACTGGTACCTCTTCTATTCAGTATCATTTACGTACAAGCTCTCTAGGTAGTCTAACTAGACCATCATATTTTGTATGTTATCATAATACATTACTTATTTCTTTTATAATTATAGACGAGGGAGAGAATGAGCTGAATAAAAGGCTGGTAGACTATATATATATATATATATATATATATATATATATATATATATATATATATATATATATATATATATATATATATATATATATATATATATATATATATAGTAGGAAGTACAAGAGGACTGTGACAGAAGGAATCAGAAAAAAGGCAAAAGCATAAATATGAAAGACAGGCAATGAAGTTATAAAAGGAACAGAACATAAAAACAAAGTTGGCATAGCCAGTAACAATAGTGTTGCTATCAAGAAAAATGTACACGAATAATTAGTAAGTAATTTTGTACATAGTTATTACAATTTTCTTGGCTGCAATTTATTTGTCTCGTCTAAGTAAGAACTTAAATTAAGGTGAATGTGGAACCGAAATTGATATGTAGTCGTCAATTAGATACGAGTATGCTTGTATTGAGACATTTTTTTTCCTCACGTTGGCAGTTCTGAGTTACGACCTTTTAACTTAACAAGGCATTAAGGGCTACGTTAATTATGATTCATGTCGTCTCATTTTAAACAGAACCGTAATTACAGACTTAACCTCGTCCACTGGGACCAAGGTACGCGTGAATCCCTATATCACCTGTTTAATTTAGCTCCAACCATTCTGCGGTTACCGCTAGAAACGTGCCTTCTATCTAATTTTATTTAACAGCTTTTTTACAGTCATATTATTGCAAGGAGCCCTCCTTTATAGTGAGAGGGTTACGGCCATTAACCTCTTAAATAGGGGAAGTGGACGTGCAAACCCTTCACAATATTTTTATAGAGATTTGATCTGTTCAGTGCAGGTAAATGAAATATCTCTGTTTTAGATAATACGAGTTTTGTTAACTTTGTTCGGGCATTATAATTTACCTATAAGCGGGTATACTACAATATCTGCGGCATGCTGGCGTGCGAGTGGTGGGAGACTCTCGGCCGGCTGCCATCTTACCTCGTACACATAAAATCTACGGCGGACAATTAAAAATTCGGTTTATGTGGTTTTTCTCAATATTACTGGATAATTTCCTTCGATTTATGTGTTATTATATGTGAACTAAGTATGTGTAATAAATTGGCTAGCCAAAACTTTGTGATTAGAGAGAAAACTGATGTGCGCTGTTGGACACCACGTGGCCTAGCTCCTTTGCATGAGACGCAACTCAAATCCAGTCAAGGTGAGTGGTATACTTCTTATGGGTCTATTTTGAGGTCCCTTCAGTCCTAACTCACTGTTTTTGTTTGTTTATGACTGAATTCCAAATTTTTGATACTGGTCGAGTATCGGAAAATAATTGTGTGTGACGTGTAAGGAGATTAGCCAACACTACAGACGACCGAACGACATTGTTGCTCTCTATAGCTATAAGTTGGAAAGGGTCAAGTTGAAAACCAGCGTCGCTAGATGTATAGGTATCTATGCATCTGGCGACACTCAGCTGAACTTGGCCCTTTTAATAGATCATATCATATGATCATATCACTTGTCAGAATGTAAAATATGGTCAATTTATAATCCGACTCATTTTGTGATATTTTGTACATATTTTTTACAGATATTTTTTATATATGGTCTATTAATAAAGGTTTTTCTATTCTATTGTAATGCCTGGAAACGCCTAACAGACCAGCTCCATTCACTGTCTATCGAAGTCTATTAAACAAACTTGTTAATTAAGTTTTATTTAAAATACAACATTTCTAGGGATTAGATTACCTCTAGATGATGATATTATGTTTAATAAGTTAGATTTGGTATTCTGACAATAGTTATTTTGAGAATCTGGTATTCTGAGAACAAGTCGTTATATACGTGAGTAGGTAGTAAGTAGAGATACGTTTATTTTCTCGGAATTCCGTTGCGTTGTCGTTTCCGTTAGGTGTCTGAAAAAGATGACAAAGATAGTGATGATTTTTTTATATAATTACTTACCTTGAAGAAAAGAAATTTTCCAGCTTCCTCACTCCAACATAGTTAAGTTAGAATATTTTTTACCTTTTTCCTGAAACTCCAAGAATAGAATAGTTACATTAATATTTTAGGATAACACATACTATCTACATATTTAATACCACAAATTCTTCATATTCAATAATTCAAATTCGCCACGTAAACTACCTGAGGGCCAAAGAAAATTATATTAAAAAAATCATCAATCTAAAGGTTTATTGTGTCTAAAACAGGCTATCAATACCTGCTTAACACACTTCTATATTCGATACAGGGCAGCAATAATAGAAACATACGGAAATGGCGCACAAACTTGAATTAAATTCTATTGTCATTCAAGGAACGCCTACAGTGCTACAATAAGGGGGGAGTTGAACAATCTTCGAGCACACATTTTATTAGTAGGCTCCACAGTTTAACGATCGACCTGGAAAGCTAAATAAAAAGAGGAATCTTCCTACCCTTTGTCATTTTTACGGTGGGCTGTCAAAAGCTTTTACGATTTCATCTATAGCTCACTATCAGTAGGTATACACAGCATTCTTCTTAGTTCGTAAAGAAATATTGCTCAATCGTTTCAATATACGACCGGTCACTAAAAAAGATCATTTTTGCAAAAAGAAATCAAAAAGGTAAGTGTCTACCACAGTCCTAGAAGCTCTGGGTATTATTATCAGTTGTATGGTTTTGGCCCTCTGACAGAGGTGTTGTCACACTTAAAAGAGGGCCTCCACAATTAGAAAAAATGTTTGTACCTTTTTGTTACTGAATAAATCTTTTTTTTTTTTTTATTTTATTTATGGTGTACCTACCAAAATCCTACAATAATTATAATAAAAAATAGATAAACGATATTGATTTATTGCTGTCGAGGATAAAATATTTTGCTTCAATTTATTCCTTTTAAGGACTTACTAACAAATAAGACTCATGCTCAGTGGGACTAACCTTCTTTAACTTGTATGTAACTTAAACGACTACAATATTACTAAAATAGTAACTTTTTCAAATAATAAATATTTCCAGAAGCTGAGGGCGAGTTTCATAAACGCTTTCATTTGGAAAGTTTGTTACGTAAGTTATAAACTTCTGAATATTTCAAGTCATACAAAAAGGGGCACAAGTGTAAGTTTTCATCAAACTTCCATCGCTGGTAGCAAGTGGACAGCAAACAAATTCAATGACCACAAAAAAGTTATGGGGAAAACTTGGCAACTTCTTGCATTGTTGCCTTCGTGAAAGTTCTCAAACTATACGGCGTAAAGTTATTAATAAAAGTAAAATTGTGAGCAAAAACGACGTGTAAGCAGTTTCCTCAAAGAAAAAGAACATGTATATTTTAGAAACTATTTTAATATTAATGAATAAAAAAATTAAAATTTTATTAGCTAAATAATGAACTTAACGGTAACAATAAACATAATAAAACTAAACTTACTTAGTAAATTAAAAGTAAGTAAGGATAGGATCTACTCTGCTAATCCAATGAACCAAATACAGGAAGACTTGGGAGACGTGATCAGAACTCACTTTTTCTAACTTAGTAAACGATTACTATTCCCTAATCATGGTTCTAACATGAAACACTTCATATATTTTTGCTCCACATTTTTTGTATTATGGTCACCCTACAATTAGGATTTGTTCAAGATAAAATCTCTTTGAAATTGCAGTAAGCATAACTGCAATGGAGAGAAAGAATAAGTGGAGAAAGATCTGCGTGAGTTCCGGGCGCCTGACTGGCTCGTGACTGTGCAGGAGAGAGAGCGATGGCGCTCTTTGGTATCGGAGGCCAAGATCCTCTTAGGCTCGCTGCGCCAGCGGAGTAAGTAAGTAAGTATAACTGCAGAGACCATTTATTAAAAGAAGGAACATTTATCACATTTTGACAGTCATTATTTTTAAATTAGTTGATTCAGTTCGCATTATTTTTAGATACTTAATTCGCAAAATAATAATCATACCTGCGGAATATCCTTTTTCAAACATTGAACGGTCTGATATGGTAATATTTTATTACCAAACAAACAGTACTATACGCGTACAAGACTTGTTTCGTCAACGTTACCCCGATCTACCAATAGGACATAAAACGCAAAGCGTTGCGTAGATGGAGCCAGTAGCACACTCCGTAAACAGAAAAGCAAAACGAAACGTTATTTTTGAAGATATCACAAATTTCTCGTTATTTGGGTTAATTTAATGTAATTTCTCATAGCTATAGTAAAACTGTGATGATATCATGACATCATATGGCCATTTCAAAATAACAGACTATTTTATTAACATACAGTTTAGACAGCGTGGCGCGAGTCTGAAGGATAAAAAAGATTTGGTGGAAAGGAACGTATCTACATGTTGACTGGGTACGTACCATTGTGCTAGTGGTGTCTCTAGTGGTAAAACATTGCAGGATTATCTCCTATTCCAACATTGTACGTACACACATACATTGTACTTCACTATTTCCTTTTCTATCTTTTGTTTGTTGTTTTCTATTTGTACAATAAAGTGTATTTTACTTTTACTTTACAGATTTATTATCCGAATGGTGCAAAATTTACGAGAATTCGGACAATTCGCTGTACCAAACGAGGTGAGCCACGACGACGTAACCCCGAAAGCATATTACATTATTGGAGTGCAGTGAAACCAGAGCTTACGAGACGAAATGCTAACCAGGTACCCTAAACTAAGGAATAATAGGCGACGAGTACTGGCGAGCTTGTGTTTAGAAAAGGCGTCGCCCATTTTGAACAGCTATTGGATAGTAGATTTTTTAAAATGTTATTTTATGTGTTTATATGTGCCAAAGTACTTTTAGTTTCATTAATTAAAACTTCTTGTAAATTTAGTTTTAACTGACTTACTTGACGTACGTTTTACTTGACGTACCTAAGCTTCACTTTCTAGGTAGGTACTTCTACTAATGTAGGGCGATCAGGCACTTAGTAATTGAAAGAATCGATTTTCATCGTAAAAAAAGTTAAGGAAATAAAGTAGATGTGTTTCATGTTAGTATCATGGTTAGGAAATAGTAATCGTTTACTGAGTTAGAAAAAATAAGTTCTGATCACGTCTCCCAATTCTTTCTGTATGTAGTACGATATTCATATGCGAATACGTGCTTCGAAGGCAGCACTAATCGAAGAACGAATATCTATGACAAAGTTTTATTAATCCCTTTTTGTCAGTGTATAAGAGAAGCTGTGATGGATAACTAGAAAAACATTACAGTAGATGAAAATCATTAAAAGGATATTATGTTTTCATTTTGAAACTATCTCAGTCTGTGTCGGATACAGGAATGCATCAGCTACCCATTACATTGCCAATAATTCTGTTTTGAGCTAACCTCGTTACTTGCAAGTTGCAACCCATGTGCGTTTGACCTAGATTCAGGTTTCCTGTGATTTAGTGTACGTATACGAGTAGGTTTCGTCATTCCATCTTTGCATTGATTTCGAAATGCACGGAACATTTTGACTGCGGCTAGGTATCGGTCAGTAAATGCATAGTGATCACCATTTCATTATCTTTGTTCTGCACTGCCAGTGACCATTACTGCAGGTCATGTTCCAATATAGGTGAAGCAACAGTTTGATTGCCCACGCGACTGATCATCATCTGATCCTTGTCCACTCAATCAAAACCGCCTGGCTATGGCCCTGCGCGAGATAAAAGAAAAAAAAAATGCCACTAATTTAGTATTTCTCTGATTTTTTCATAAAATTCAATTAAGATATCTAGTTTCTGAATCTGAGGGAATATTAATTAACTTCCAGTGGGCAACGATTGATCACTGCATTTTAGATTATTTTATATATTTGATAAAATATTTTTTCAAGTTTTAAGTTGCAAATTAATGAACGGAATAATGTATTGTAGTATGATTGTGGTAGTGGTACTTAAGTAGTGGTATCCACTAGCACTTTATAGAGTCAAAGAAAAGTTTGTTATTTTGTTAACTATATCAAGGCGTAGGGTAGAACATATTTAACTAATTCAACGACTATTTGTAGCTTTCACCATTTTGGGACAGCTATAGCCATTGCCACGGTTCTGCACTTATATCTCCATTTGAATAGCAGGGTCCGGACCTAGTTTGAATACTAAATAGACCTCTTATAAGAAACGAACTACGAGGGTTTTGGTATCTGTTATTCAATTTGCAATGTCTGCACACTAAGTACTCGTATATACCTGCCAGCTCCTTCGAATCGTTATCTGTCGATTAGGTAGGTACCTCTTATGTATTTACTATATAAGAATATAATGCAGTTTGGTTGGTTTTCCAGTCACTTGGTTGGAAATTGATTGGTGCTGTTAGTTTGGAGCGTCGGTGGCACAGTGGCTAGGACGCCGGACTCCCATGCGGGAGGATGTTCGAAACCATGCAATGTCATGTACCAATGAGTTTTTCGGTTTTTTCGAAAGACTTACGTACATTTACCGACTGCTTTGACGGTGAAGGAAAACATCGTGAGGCAACCTGCACACTGAGATAACCAGTGTGTGAAATGGGGAAGGCAATGGCAAACCACCCCATTAAATCTGCCACAAGAGTCGTTCTATGTGATTATTTCCTTAGAATGATCACGACCCTCAGCAATGAGGAACACGACTTGGAAGAGAGAGAGAGAGAGAGTTAGTTTTCCAATAAAATAGAAATAAATAAACGAATGGCCCAAATTCATATTTTGACCTTAGGGAAGTAGTACTAGTAGTTTAACCTAAAAAGGAAAGAAAAACACGCTCAATTTTCTCCCTTATCTTTTTATACGTATGTAAGACCGTTCTGTATGTGTTTACGGCTGAAAGAGCATTCCACTAAGCCTAGGAATTACTGTAGAGCTGTAATCGATGAGAGCAGGATCCCGAGGGACCCTTAATAAATCCACTCTGACCGCTCTTCATTAATTTGCCTCCTGTCAAGTCCGTATCTGAAATTGTTGATGTTTTGCGCATGTTTGTGGCACAATTTATGGAACCAATCATTTGTGGGCCCAAAAGTTTAGTGGTTCACTTTAGATAATATACGGGGCGTCGCGTGCGGATCGTTTGGTTCGGTAATATTAATGTAACCTAAAATACCTATATTATTATGGAACGGATTGTGTTAGAGCTGCAATTTTCCGAAAAGTTTTGTGAAGGATATTTTTCATAGGGAGACACTAGGCAGATTATGTGCAATGAATTTTTCATATTATATATTGTTTATTCTCACAGAACTTGGAACCTAGACCTTACTTAAAAATATTTTTTTTTAACAAAATTATAAGCCGGTTCCCGAAATTCAGCGGAGAATTTCCGCTGGCTTGAAATAATAACAAAGAAATAAAAACTTTTCCCGGAAAAATATTAGTTTTTCGGGAGTTTTTGCGTTTACAAAGACAATAAGGGTTGAGTCTTTATTTTACTTCGCATTTTTTAAGTTAAATAGCGGATTTGTTTCATCAAACTTTGGGTTTCCTTCTTCCATTTTGAGTGTGATTCCTCTCGTATTAAATAATTCCCGGCCCTCTAAGTTTATTTAACTCGTTTATAAAGAAATTGAGCTTTAAGGGCGTTTCCTTCTCATTTTCTTCGTTCTCGGCGCTACAGAGGGGTTCTCCTAATAGATACTACGTGTTACCATTACGGGTAGTGGTTACAATTTGTGCGGAGGTGAACCTAAGTTAGAAGGGCTCGGAATGGGCGGTATATCGAAAAGCCATTCGAGTAATTTGAGGCGAACCAAAACGACATTGTCGCTAAGCGATTCAATCCGGCGAGACCACGGGACCTACACGGCGATTTGAATTTAGCGATTTTATGGCGGGCGGCAATTAGACCGTTGTGATCAACACTTTTATGAATCAGTCTTATTTTGTATCGATTATAGATGATTTTATGGTAAGAGTTTAGTCACGGAATAAATAATTAGTAGGCACTTATACTAGTTTAGTGTTGGAAACCGGAAACTGAGAGTTTCATAATGAATTAATTAAAAGGGCAATAGGTAGGTTAGGTACTTATCTATTGTTGAAGAATTTAGAAAAAAAACATAAATAATGTTTTGGTACAGTCACCTATATTAAAAGGTATACAGTCACCTATATAGTACGTGACCGATGTATTGTTTTGTATGGTTGCTGGTCCAGAGTAGTCTTAGAGTCACATTATCATGACCAGTTTACCAGGTCTAGCTAAAGTGGGGGCTTTGGCCGTCCATTGGCTGGCGACCCTGGGGAAGGCAGCGACGTGCTTTGGCCGCACGCTGCTGTGACGGGAGGAAGCGGGAGGTGGAATATACACCTCCCAGCAAGAACCCAAGGCAAATGCTAGGAATGCCGGTGCGTTCCACTGGAGATCCCGAAGCCCTCCGATATGCACGAGGCCGGCCATCGAGGGGGTTTTAGTGAGTAAAAATCTCACATAACCCAGTCTCTCCCCCAGGAGGCTGGGTATCTTTCGAAGATTTGCCGCCATTAACAAAAAAAAATACGATTCATCATCAAGTTTTTATCAGATAAGCTGACAACACGACGAAATTCTCTGTTAAATGATTAGCGTCCAAACCGGATCATCGGTTGTTGTTGGACAAACAAATATACTTGTTAAACTTATAAAACCTCTTCCTTTTGTGGGTTAAAAATAGCGAACTGGTTTAGCTAAGCTGTTACGCGTCTGCGTGAGTATCGCCGGCTTCGATCGTCCTCGTTCGAGGGAACTGTACGATACGGCTTCAATCGACGACTCGACTAATACGTACTGTCCTGAGTGCCAATGTAAAACGTGTGCTTCTATTCTAATTTTATGTCTATCTCATACTCATCCTCTACTGTTTTTAACCTTTTGAGTTACGTCACTAATTATAGAGTTAAAAATATTCAGAAACTAGTGAAGCAAAGAGATTATCCGACGGGACTCGAACCTGCACCTGCGGCTTTACCGTAGCCTGCCGCGTTAATCTTTTTGGGTTGTAAATGACCCCAGCAACGTCGACGAAACCTTGAATAACGTGGGTTTGCTGGAAGCAATCTCTTTTGGATATAAGTTCACCCTTTGTACAATGTCTCATTTTAATTGTTTTTATTAAGTCTATTGTTGTACAATAAAGTGTAAATAAATTCACTAGCCTCGTTCAAAATGTTCTAAGTATTTAAAAATATATATACGTTGGTTAATTATTTGAGTTTCTACCAGATATGATTATGTACAGTCATAATTCAATAATTTATCAAAACATAAACCATAATATGCGACTGGACAATCAGCCAGAAACAAATAAGGGTACACACAATGAACAAGAGCATTGTCAAAGCTACTCTATGGAGCTGAACGCACTTACGCTGCGCTGCGCTGCACTGCGCGGCACCACGCGGTACGTCGCGGCCGCGTGAGCAACTCTCGGGGATGGGGATTGGGACGCGGGATGCGAGGGAAACCACCGCCGCGTTTTGAATTTTGATGTCAGCACGTCACGTCAGTCATAGATTTCTACCCTGACTAGACAGTTAACTCTCATTAAAAGTATAAAGGAGATAAAATCTTATTGCCAAACTCACAAGGTTATTTTTGCTTTGAAATGTTGGGCGAGTGAAAACTTTTTGGAGCAGTACGAGCACTGGCAACTTTGTGCGATGCCTGGGGAAGCCATTAGAGTCATTAATTGTACATGATTCCTGAATTGAAAACTGAATAGTCACGTCACAGACGTGTTTGCAGTTGCCACGCAACGTCGTGTCGCGCAGCGCAAGTGCGTTCAGAACTGCCGCTGCAGTGCAGTTGCAGTAACGCGCCGTGCAGTGCAGCGCCAGTGCGTTTACACCTTAAATAGGCATTATTATTCATCATTATTACTAAATTTTTAAATCATAAACTTGATTGAAATCATAAGCTGATATATAAATAATATGTCACTGGGCAAACGGACTTCCGAAAAATAGTTAGCTATGGCTATCAACTCGTTTTAGAATAAATATCCTTGGAAAACTGTTATCTATGATAAAAATGAGTTCACACCTACGCCTAAATCAATTGGTATTCTTAAAGGTTACCCTTAATTTAAATCATGAATTCCTGTTACCTACGTCCATATTCTAAATATATATTAAATAAATATACCTAGTTATATAAATGTATATATTAATATATTTTACACATTTATAATAGTCTTAATAATTAATAATCTTTTAAATAATACATATACATATAATCTTTTAAATTTAAGTTGTAATTTTTCCTTTAGTTTTGGAATGTAATGTTAAATTGACACATAACAATGTAAAGTGGTTAGTGTGTGTATGTAATCCCCACGACACAGGCAACGCCTAGTGTGGAGGTTATAGTTTAATGTTAAATGTTAATTAATAATTTGTAAACGAATAAATTTTTTCTATTTCTATTTCTCCAATTCCAAGAATTCGTTACGGTTACAACCTAGAGCCGAAACGATGTCTCCTCTACCTCGAGAAAATTCGTCGATTTTCAATTTCTTCGATCATTTCTTTGGGTTTGTCAATTTGGCTCGTCAATGAAATTGCTCGAATTAACTACACCCCAATTTACGCCGTACCTCCTC
Organism: Hofmannophila pseudospretella; assembly: GCA_947369225.1. NCBI lineage: Eukaryota > Metazoa > Arthropoda > Insecta > Lepidoptera > Oecophoridae > Hofmannophila > Hofmannophila pseudospretella. The sequence goes on from OX376324.1 coordinate 7,540,450, forward strand.
CGTATGAAAAATGGAATCAGCACATTGAACGATTTGTCATTTTAATGTTTTTCGTGTTCGCCTGTGTTGCGGTGGCGCTATGGATAGACGATTTATAAACGTCATACATCCTTTGTATGGAAAGGCGAAGTATGTAGCCGTGAGGAGAGGAATGCAATTTATTCCCGACATATCACAGGAATACCTCGTAAAGTGTGTTTGTAATGTGAGCTACGAGTATCATGCTCGAAACGTCTGCTTTCTGGAGCTCGAGCAAACTTTGTTGGGGCCGCGCTTGAGGGTTGGCTTTAACGTTCAAGAGGTAGAGTTGCTTAGGTTTCCTTTGGACTCGCATGTTGTTCATAATAAGGTTGCATAGGTTGCAGTAAGTTTAGGTATTTCTTTAGGCAAATATAATGATTACACTTAGCGTACTACGTTATCATTATCACATTTGCCTGAGAGCGTCGGTAGCCTAGTGGACTCCCATGCGGGTGGTCCGGGTTCGAAACCGTGCAGTGCCATGAACCAATGAGTTTTTCGTATTTTTCGAAAGACTTACGGACATTTACCGACTGCTCTGACGGTGAAGGAAAACATCGTGAGGAAACCTGCACACTGAGATGACCAATGTGTAAAATGGGGTAGGCACAAAAGATCCCCAAGGGTCGAAGTGCCGCTGGGGTTATTCCCGGCCACCTATCATAAGATAAGATCACATTTTCCTAAAGAAACACCTAAGCACATTTTACAAATAGATGGTATTTGTAAAGTACGCTCTCATAATACATAATTATAATAATAGGTACATTTGTTTTCGTAAGCAACGTCGGTGTTTTTAATGTTTATTTTATTTATAGCAATTATTTGTTTGTGCAGAATTCCATTATCAATAAAAATAATCTGTTGCTTCACACACAAAAAAATTATGTCAACAATCATTGTAAAAATGGCGAGCATTCCGATGTCAATTTTAATTTTTAGTTTCTTCGTTCTAAAACTAAATAATTTTCGAAAGGTTATTTTCATGAATTATCTGATATTTAAAGTGAATACGCATCTGGCCGAGGCGAACGCGCCGAACGCGCTGAACCAGCCGAATTTTATAATTATTTGTATGAACTCATATGAAACCTAGCTAACCTAGCCGCGCCGAACGCGCCGAATCGCCGCCGGAAAGATTCGGCAGGTAGCCCCATCCCTGACGAATTCCGATGACGTAATCAGAGTCGGCGCGCACGGTGTGGAGGGGCAGCCGGCGCGCCGGTTATATGGAGTCGATACCCAAAACTAGATTATTATAATGCGGGAAATTAGAAAAAGATGTATAATTATCAAATTTTGCATCTATTGTTACATCTTTCTAACGGTTATCAGTTTGCAGGAAAATAGCTGCAAAGTTCACTGTTCCATTCCTCTTGCATTTTCTTTAAATCGTTTGATGTTCCTTGTTTGATAATTTACTATTGTGGGATTATTTAAGATATTTTGAATCTAACTTGTGTCTAGTGTTTACCAAGGTTAGTATACTCGTACTCATTTATTAAAAACCATCGGGACACCAGGAACTCTTGGTTACGTCATGCTTTTACAATAAATTTAAAATTCAGACACAATTCATGTTAACTATAAACATAACTGGACAGGAGCGAACAGACCAGCCGATTTACATTTAAAATTTTAGCTATAAAATTAAGATTGTAGCAGCTGTAAATGGGCTTTTTGTCATTTATCTAAATTAATAAATAATATAATTAATATATCTGCTGTAAAGGGGCATTGTCGTACAAATAATAATAATAATAAATTCGCTTCGCTCTCAACTGACCCCAGAAATGGGAGAAAACCTAACAGGATAATATATAATAAATTATAGCTGTTGTAAAAGGGCATTGTTAATTAATAATAACAGTTAAAAAAATATGAAAATAATTGGTAAATTAAAAATAGGTGCTGTAAAGGGGCATTGTCAATTGTCACATGTCATAAAGTCTATAAAATATAGCCATAAAATAAAGTTGTAACGATGTCGACTTCATCGTCCATATCAACCTCTTTGCCATCAATTTCAACCTCATTGTTAGCGTTTATTTCACCTCATTTCGTGTTGGCATCTTCATTTCTTCATCTATATTTTCAAAATTCAAATCATATTCCCATTCTATTTCTAAATTCCATTATTCCATTAATTTCATTGTATTTTGTCCTGAACGGACGTTTCTCCGTTTTATTTTTGTCTCCTACTACTACCTATTCTCTACATTTGCAATTTTCTGTGTTGTTCTGTTCCTTAAAAATATAATATCTATTACCAAGTTCTTTTATTACTTCATCTGCACACTGTCCTAGAACCCTGCTAGCCGGCACCTAGAGGGCAGATTGTAGCAAAGTAATAATACAATAATGAATTATGAAAAAGAAACTACAATGTCAGTATCCAATATTTTATACACTATAACGCTGTCAACAAGGCATATTGTGCGACGAGTTCATTTAGGCAACCTCATTTATATCTAACCGAAGCGTGGGCTAGCGTACCCACATCTACAAGATTAATATTTGTCTTACAGTTGACTGACTACAGTTAATTTCTGGAATAATAACCTTGATACTTGACCTGGTTTCGAGATAATGAAAACACGCCTAACTAAACATTTAATTAATAATACCATACCACTGGGGTTTGATAATCACTCAAATGTAAGTAAAATATGGTACGAGAAGGTACAAAAAACAATTGGCGCTTTCCCGCAAGCAACTTGTTTGTTGAGTCCTTTCGATGGAGGGTAATAATTCCCGCACTCAATGCGTGAAAGTGGCACTTTCCGCACAGTTTTCAGTCAATAAATATGGGTTCAGAGCAGGTGTAACAAAAATATTTTTTTAGTAATATTTTAGTGCTTAAGACGACGAAGTAGACGAAAATTTTATTTGCGCGTTTTCAAGTGGTTATATACGTACGACTACTTGGAACAAGCGGCTTATTTAATTACTTACACTTCATATTATATTTTCAATTTCTGATGCAAATGTAATAGTTGGAATTCTAATTATCGACTCTACATAACAAATCTATACAAATGAAATGTCAGTCGTAAAATGTCAAGACGTCCAACTCGGAGAATGTCAAGATCGGAATATGTCCAGATCGGAAAATGTCTAAGTCGGAAAATGTCAAGATCGCAAAACGTCCGGTCACAATGTGTGCAATAGTTCAATGTCACCGGCGGCATTGGCACGAAATGGGGACGACACGAGGAGGACACGGGAACGACACGAGGTTTGCGACTTGGATGTAATTTGTAGTCTTGACATTTTACCACTTTGACAATTCGCGATGTATCGTAACTAATGAATGAGGAGCTCGTAACCTATTGCGAGCACGGTCTGAAAGTGATCGTGCAGGTTAAGCAACGTTGGGCGCGGTCGGTACCAGGATAGGTAACCCCTATTTCATTTGAACTCCTCCGTGCCTCGGAGAGCACGTTAAGCAGTCGGTCTCGGTTGTTGTCGTTCGACAGCAGTCGATAAGCCATGTCAGAAGCCTACAGGCGGCCTGAACAACTCTGACAATAGGTTGGCCACTAACCACACCATAAACAAGCAAGCAAGCAACCTAATTAATATAGGTATATAATTACAATATCCTATATGAAAGATAATGTTAATGTAATGTTCCGATAGTATAGACAAAATGTCTAAGGAGAGGTACAGATAAGCGTAATATTATGCAGCTATGGGACTACTGAATTCCCACATCATAAAATTGGACCCGCCGACGCCGTAAAAGCGATCATTTACTTTTACGACATCGATCCCTAGGTTAATAATTGTGTCACCATAATTTTTACGAATTCCGATACGCAGTCTTCACTGAGATAGATATTTGATGGGTGCTTTACACTTTTTACCACACCACCAAGGAGTTATAAATTTGATACGTTATAAATTAACTAACTTAACCGTCAGTTGCACGAGATTCTTAAACACTTAACGTCTTCATTAAAATATACGCTATACCTTTCTATGCCATAATAGCTCTAGATAGAGATGACACGAGACTTAAGAAAGCCTTAACATTTAGGACATTACTTGCAACTCACGGTAAGGTATAACGTTTTCATGACCTTTTCTATTCTGAACAAAATGTGTGACAATTTGACGGACTCATAATATTTATGAAGACGTAATTAATTAAAAATTTAAATGGGTGGGTAAGTGGCTTATTATTTAGCCTTGTAACGCGTCCTTATAATAAAACCCTACTTAATCCTCTTTTAATTGCTGCGCTCAAAGGAAATGAAGTAGACACATTTTTACCTCTGAAAGTGCTATATAAAAATACGTGTAGGTGGATATTATAGCATAGTCGGACCCAATTTAAAAGTGCTGAAGAGCAAAAATATATCAATACCTACATTAAGCGTATTTATATCATAGTTTGACTTGGTGCCGTCGTCTACTTTCTTCAATCGCACCACTCGTCGGCGGCTCAATTTTCACCCGCACTTTCTGAAGCTTTGGGTGTCTACCACGACCCGTTTTACAGGAGCGTTTCTGCCACGCACCTGTAAAATGTGGAACTCTCTTCCACAGCGCGCTACGGCATGGCATGCTTAAAAAACGTTAAAAAAGTCCTCTCCCACCACGGCCGGCAACACACAAACAATACCCCTGGTATTGCACGTGTCTCTAGGCGACGGTGACTACTTACCATCAGGTGGCCCGTCTGCCTGTTTGTCGTAGCCTATAGCCTAAAAAGTTAAGAATAAACCAAGAAAGGAAGGTCAAGGAGCCATAGTTTCTCGTGAACCGTAAGGCGACTATTACGGAAGGACTTGAGTACCTAAATGAGGCTTGTAAACCTGATGTAAGCAGCGACCGAGTTTAGTGAACGTAGTCTTGGCTCCTGGCTGATTAGTTTTTTTCAGTAATCGTCTTTGTTTCCTTCGTTGAAGCACACTTAAACCTTACAATTTAACATGTTGGTTTTCGTATTTATGTACTTTTATGTTCCTAAAACAAACTGTACCCGTATGTAATTAAAATTCATAAGGATATTATTATTACGAAATATAAAGTTATGTGTCTTAATTGTTATTTCCAAAGTAAAAGATAACTTAAACACAAGTATTTACTGTGTAATCGGTAAATAGAGAGATGCAGTTGTTTACAATTGTGAACGCAACTGGATCTTGATCCGGGAGCTGGATTATGAGGGCATGTGGCTATCACAAAGGGCTTACCTTCCAATTCGTTATAGTTTTATTCTAAAAATTCCCCGGGTTTTTATGTAACATGCATTAGAAGCGAAACTTTTGGGGCGGGTGACGACTTCATTCGTGTATGCCCAGTATGGTTAATATGTTCGTATCTCACAAAATCCCACAGACGTAAAACGTCTATCTAATCGACAACTCGGAAAGCAGCGTTTTAGATCGCTGCAGTAAAGTCCGTGAGCGTAACGACCTGCGTTTACTGTCGCCCTTAACGATCCCCTGCCTCCTTAACCGTTAATTAAGGATATTAATCCGAAGGCACAGCCACCTTGTTTCCCTTAATTGGTCGCAGTTTTATTTCAGCCGGCAAAAGGCAAGGCTTCGTCTTTCATAATTAAATTTTATATATTAAAAGTATCCTACACTTCTATCTAATTAGATGAGATCTTCGTGTTACGAGCAAATTCCTCTTAAATTAAGAGGAAAAGTCACCTTGTTCGCTGAAGTGTAGAAGGTTGTAGGAAGTTTAAAAACACTTAATTCTGCAGTAGTAAAGGCTGATTTAGGGTAAGAGAATATTATGTTCATTATAAAAAATGTATACTACCCTTTAGTACTTTGTCGCTTTAACTTATGTGACATACGAATTTTTCATACGAATGTCAAGGAATTATAACAAAAACTTATTGCGTCAGAGTTCCACAGGGTACACTTGATGCGTTTTCTATTGTACGGTATTTTGAAGACGTATTTTGAAGGCTTTTAGCCTACCTATTTATGCCACAAAAAATGCTTGCATTGCGTATTTCGGTTTAAAGGGTAAGAGAGCAATAACGTGATTACCGGCATATGGTGATCTCCATATAAAAAAAGCATTTTTCCCCTTTCATTGAATAGCAGTGTGAACTTGGCAGCCAAAAAACTCGCAGCCTATATAACCTGACCAAATTAAGAAGTCTTCGTTTTTATTTATTATATATACTTTCCTCTAATTCTTACCTGTGTACTTTTACATAAAAGTCACGCCGGCGCGAGGCTTTTTATTTATTTAAATCAGCGATCGCTCTGCCGAAACGTATATAGCCGTCAGAGAACCTTTCCAAATAGAAAACTGAGTAAAACTCACATTATTTAAATTAATCAGGCAATAAATATTGTTTTAAATGTATTGCATGGCAAGTGAAACCAAAAGGGAAAGATAATAGAATTATTTTTCCGAGCATCCGCTGAACCAGCAGGGGTCTTTATTCAATTACAAGGGAGAGAAAATACGCGGCGATGTTTACCTGTGTTGTATTGCTGCGGGCGATTTAAAAAAGGAATCTTTTTGCCGTAAGTAATTAAAGTATAGCAATGTATGTATGATTACAAAAAAATAAGTCGAGGTTATTTTCAGAAACGCGAATTTTAATTCAATGATATAGGGGAGAAAACGATTTATTATGTATTACCTATATAGAAACGAATTGTGAGCAATAACCAATTCTTTTGATGGTAGAGTTTTTCTTTTGACAGTTTCTAAAAACTGTCGATATTACGATTATATGTCGATATTATTACTCAAAAAATATTAAAGTGATTTGCAGATTGCAGAAGAAACATTTTTACATGATTTTGCCGCCATATCAAAACGTAAGTAATTAAGAAATACTAATGCAGAAACTAGCATATTCAAGAAATATGGCATTCGATTTTTGTCATCTATTCGCAATAATCCAATATGGAAGCGGCAGCGCGTGATCCCATTGACACTAAGCTGGCCCCAGGCTGCTATCCATTATTCATAGTGTCCAACCGGCAAGGATAACGTTTTACGTGAAATTGCCATAACGCCAGAGACGTTTTAGCCCTTGCATATGATATGCATAATCTAACCTCCACTCATACATAAAGTAATCAACAAACAACTAAAATCGTAGAGTTCCATCGAAATAATTTCAAGTACCATTTCAGGAATGTAATACTTAACTAATATTATTTTAATTAACTGCCTGCCCTAGAAATAAGAAATAAAAGGAAACTGTATTCATTTGGTTCTGAAAAACCTTTTAGGTACCTATTAAAGTAATCTACTTCATAAATTACATTTACTCAAATAAAAAATTAAGTAACATTTTTCTCAACTCCACCTACCTTTTTACATAGATTTCGGTGATTTACATTTGCAACATTGGTTTCATTCCTGTAATATTTGTTTAGTGTATTTGTTTGTCTTTACGTGCAGTGCAGTAGCAATGAGGACAAACGTCCAGGGGCAAGTCATTTTAGATAAGCAGCCCCCACACGACGACTTGTTATTTAACTGGTTGGCGTCCACTGTGTTTGTGGAATAGGTAGTTCAAATGGTACCTATGGTCGTACGATTCATCTGAATGTTGTTGGTTAGATAGGTTTAGTTAGTTTGCCTTGCTTGTGCTATTGCCTTAGATTTCTGTTATTATGTACAATTTGTTGTGACATAGCGGCTTGCATTTTGACTTCCTGTTCTGCATTCACATATAAGTAAGTCTTAGAAGAAGAAAACACATTTATTCAACATTGCATTATACACGATTAGACTTAAAAAGACTTAACATTAAAAAAACAACACAATGTTAAAAAGACATGCTCAGCATGTGCTGCGGTCCGACCGGTACGGCAGAACCACAGCGCTGGTTTTCAGCTGTGCCAGGGCGAAGGCATCGCGGGCGAAACAGCAGGTCAGGGATCAAACCAAAAATATATTAAATGTACAAATAATAAAAGTACAAATACCGTCTTACCCGATGACTTTGTGCACATGTTCATCTTAAATGTAGGTATAGGTACTTCAGTTTGTCAAGCTTTCAAGCATTTTCAATTGCTCTTATTCGATTAATATATGTAAGTAATTGCTTAAAACTATCAACAAGTGCTCGGTAAGGTGTAAGTAAACTGGCATAAGTTAAGCGTAGTTAAGCTCATTAAGTTAGCCTGTCCATTGAACGCGAGGGATGCCACAGACACTTGAAACTAAGTCTCGTGTTTAAGTCAGTAAAGCCAAGGGTAGAATTTAAGATGTCTGCATAGAGCTGTCGAGTTTAAATTTATTTGTCTAGTTCTGTAAACTGCACTTCTAAAACTTAGTTAAAGTGATCAGAAATATTGTTTTTCATCTAACTTCTTAAATAATCACCTATAGGTACTTGTATTTTTAGGGTATAGACATTTTGAATACCTACGATATTGTAAAAAAACCGTAAGTGCCTACCTGTATTTTGGAACTTTTGAAGAAACTAATAATTCAACAGCTTCATATATATCATATCATATTTCATGACCTAGTTATGAAATGTAAAAGGTTTTTTTAAATTAAATAAGGAGAGCAAACGGGCAAACGGGTCACCTGATGGTAAGTAGTCGCCGTTGCCCATAGACATCTCACCTCACTGTATTATTATTAGAGGGTTTTTGATGCGCTGCTAACCTTGAGGACTTAGAGACTGCAAGTACCTTACTTAAATACTACTTCAATCAGTCAAAATTTTATTATCAAAATGATGCAGGCTAAGCCGGTTATTTATAGCTTAACTACGTTGGGTTGCGTGAGCAGCATTGTGCATAGTAATTAATCATTTGTTTTAACTGCCCGATTGCCCGTATAAAAACTAGGGGGCGGGTCGCTCAGCTATACAATTCCCTAGTTAAAATGGCTCTGTTTTTTTATTGCCTAAAATTATGACGTGTCGGCAATATGCACAAAAATACTGTCTATATTGTAAATTTTTAGATTCCTGTACGTATCTACGTACATACACGTACACGTCCCTATACGTACCTACGTACACACGTACCTATACCTTCACGTTTTATTTTATAACATATTTTATTTTACATTATTTTATTGTATGTTTTATATTTTAATTCTTGTATATGGGTACCTTGCCTGAAATAAAGACTTTTGTTTATTATACTATCATCATCATCATCAGCAGCCTATTCTAGTCCACTGCTGGACATAGGCCTCTCCCAGGGCGCGCCATTGAGCCCGATCTTCGGCTCCTCTCATCCAGTCGCTGCCAGCCATCTTGTTGTATTATACTATGCCTATGCTAAATTAGCCATGAATGGGTGGGATACTGGAAATTAGTAAAAAAAATTTTGATTTTCCATTTACAAATCGGTTGCCCTAGTTGCCCATTTCTGTGGAAGTCTGAACACTTTTTATCCATATTTCAATGAAGCTGTTTAATATTCGTATCTATTTTCTCCCCACATGAATGAATGGTTCGTTTCCTCACAGTTTACAGCAAGATTTCATTCATTCAGCAGCGCCTAGTTTTCGACTATTTCGTTCGTAATCACATCACTTAGGGGGCGTGGTTTATGAAAATGTTGTCACTCGCGATTCATGTGGCAGCTCGCCCGCGTTACCGTTCTATCTTGATTTATTTCTGTGGTTTCCCCAATTCAATATAATTACTATTTTCTATTATTTTTTATATTATTTTTATTACCTACTATTTTATTAATTAGTATTTTACTATAAAGATAGGGCATAGTAAGCCCTATATATTAAAATTGAATTATAATAAGTACTTACTTACTAAATTTCCTTGTTAGTAAGTCGGTAGGTAATGATTATTACTTTAGTGTTGCTTACTGTTGATTTTTATTTTCCATTACAAAAGTGGGTGCCACAACTTTCATATTAGATAATCTCTTCATACCTAATTGAAACTGTAAATAAAATAAAGGTACCTAGTATAAATGTAGTTCCAAAATTGGAGTAATTAGTTTTAGCTAGAAGTGTTACAGCAACCCAGTTTACTTCGAAGTTTAGAAAATCATGTTTAGACTCTATTGCTCGTGACATGAGCGAGGATTAAGTTAGTCTGTTTCAGTACAAAGGCCAGCCATGACAATGACAGTTAGCTTCACTTGTTCACTTAAACCATTGTATGCTTCATTTGCCTAAAAATATGGTGAGGAATTTTGAACTTTATTCAGAAAACTTTAGGAATGTTCGAGTTGACTTTTCCGGGTGAGGAGTGAATTACTAAGTTTGTAATAACCAGGTTAGCCGAGTTTGAGTCGACCTCGCAAAGACGAGCTTTATAATAAAGCCAACTTGTATTAGTTTCCATTTAATATAGTTAATTGCATTACAGTACAACAACAACGTTGAAATTATTGTAGTACTGTCTGAATTTTTACGTAGATAAATATTCCTTATAAGTAAAAGTTTGGAGTAACAGTGTTTATAATGTCGTAACGAGAAATAATTTTTTAGAGTCCTAAGAAACATTACTTTTAGTGGTCATGTGGTTAGTGGCAAATCTATTGTCATATATGTTCAGCCCGCCCGTAGTCCTCTGACACGTAAAGTTTAACGTACTCTGAGATCTGTCCTCCGAACTTTCTAATTCGGAGGTCAGCGTTTATTGGAAACTAACTTGTTGCTCACTAATTTTATTTAGTTTAATATGACCTGTGCTTAAGTTCCTACTGGTGAATGGACTATGAATACTTTGTCATCTTACCGCACAAATAAACTTATTCTTAACCTCTCCAGGTATGGCGAGGCTCTGAGGAAAATATGTCACTAGCGGTAATCTAGATCTATTTTAATGAAAACTTAACTTATTCTTATTCTTCAATATTCAATAACCCCCATTGACACTGCACTGGTTCCGCCCCTCCAATACTTCTGCACCGTGAATAGAAAATCGAATATAGACGACTCTGCATTCAACACCAATCTATTTCAGCAATAAACTGCAAGCACTAGTTGTTGTCCGACAAACTCCAGTTTGTTCCATAGTTCCCCTACGGATATTGAACTTGCGCCACGAATCTTGATACGGAGACCACTTTGAAGCAAGCGAATCTAGTAATAATAATGTTGCCCAAAACCTAACACTGTTATAGGCTACAAAAGTGAAATTCGAAATAGTGAATATCACTTCTGTCTTTTTGTGTGTTCATCGTTTGTGTGTAGAGTTAGTCAGAACAAAAGTTGGGTACGTAACAATTTTCGTCACTGCCAAAAAGGGATAACGAAACTACTTCGGTTCTTTCATAAATAACATAACTTTGTGAAGTTATTACTAAAATCCATTTTGAATTAACAAAAGTGGTTTACTACCGTAAATGTGACTTTAGTTACAATAGTTTTGGAGTCACTGTTTTCACATAAACAAAGCTTTACATTATAACGAAACATTTTTCTCAGTGATTCCGGCCCGAAATGCACCTCCTCGAAATTTCAATATGAATTTTGCGTATTTTCCGCGAGAATTCAGGTGCTTGACCACCAATAAACCAATGTTTTAGAGTTTTGTACCAAGGAATAACGTAACCTTTGTTAAAGGTATCTCTTTAACAAAGTGAAAGTACGACCAAACAACCAAACCCGTTGCAAACGTCGTCACACAACACGAAAACACAACGTTGGACATTTATATGTGACGTCATATCTCAACAAGAAGATTTATGTAAAATCCTTCCAAAATTAGAGAGCATCGCGCACCGCAGACATAAAAAGGGTTCACAATATTTATCTAGGGCGCATTAAATAACGGTAGCATTGGAATAACAAATGCCCACCGTTGGGAGCAACAATAGCCCGAATATATCACGCGAAGCCTGGAGGGCCGCAATTTCCGAAATAGCTCCCGAAACCCGGCCGAGTCGGTAACTCCAGTAAGACTTGCTTCGGGTATTGGCTGCTGGAAAACATCAAGCAAGCTGTTGTTTATGCTTTGGCAGGATTCTTGTGAATGAACTGTACTGCAGTGTACAGTGGACAACTTATCAGGCCCTTTCGTACTCTGTCGCTTTAAATCATTTGACTCATTTATACGAATGCAACGGTTAGGTACAGATAAGTAAAATGAATACTACAATAAAAAAACATACATATTTTCTAATAACGAGCCTACGGTTAGCGGGTGCTACCTAGTGTGGGTACACTAGGTAATCCTGTGTCGTGGGCGCTGTGGTGGGAGTGTGTATTCTGATTTGTACCTAAATGTACTGTAAGTAATGTGATTTGGCGAAGTAGAATTGTGTGAGTAATATATGTATCTCTATTTGTAAAACTAAATGATTTTAAAATAATGAACAGATAAAGCTATGAGAAATATAAAACTAAAAAGTAAATAAAGCTTAGTGGGTATGTCCGCTAAAAATACCTACTCCATACCCAAACCATCAAACAAATTGTACAATAAGTCTAATAATAAAGTAATGAATGTCAAGGAATAATAACATAAACTTATTGCGACTGATGGGTTCCACAGATAATAGAATTCCACTGTGCACACAAATTAAGGAAATGTGCGACGGTCGTCATATTCTAATTTTTCTGTTTAGATAAGATATTTTAGTGTTATTTTAATATACGAGTAATTAACTTCTTCTTTAATTTGTTTATTATTGAGCCTTTATTATTTTTATAAACACAAGTTCTGATTCACTAGACTGCTTCGTTGAGAGAGCGCCTAATATAGCTGAAAAGTTTAATCGCTGTTTCGGAAAATGGCTGACTTAAAACTATAATTATTAAATAATATTATTAATTAAGTACTAATGAGAGAAATCGATACAGCGCGCACAACACTAGCGCGCGATCGAATTTGTCCATCATTACTATTAAGGTTTGACATAAGCTTGTAGAGTAAAATTCCGCCGAATACTGAAAATATGTGTTTTACTTTATAATATCGGCCTGACGCCCCAGATCGACCCAACAGAACTTATTTATTAATAAACGAAAATAGAATACACATATTACATAGTATAAATACCCATGAAAAGTTTAACAGTAAATGTATTATTATGATGAAATTACGTATATTGTGTAGATACTTATTTATGCTTTAAAGAGCGTAGAGCTACGTAATTCGATAGAAAAATGTGCGCTGCAAGTAACGACGTAACAAATGAAAACAGGTTTATACCGCCCAGCACAGAACAAAGGTAACTTAGTCTAGCGTAAAAACAGTTCCATCTGCATTTTATTACTACAAAACTGTAAATCTGTTGATTTAGGAACTTTGTATGTCAAAATTGTATTAAACCCTTGTGAAAAGGTGGAGGTTTTAGTATTTAAGCTACAAAACTATAAGCAATCGGATAAATATTAACAATTAATAATTTACTATCTACGACTACTCGAAATTGGAGAGGAGCCAATACGACAGACAAACAGACATAACGACATTCTTGCTCTCTATAGCTATAAGTTGGAAAGGGTCAAGTTGAAAACCAGCGTCGGTAGAGGTATAGGTATCTATACATCTAGCGACACTCAGCTGAACTTGGCCCTTTTAATATATCATGTTTACTACATAAGCCATAACATTTTAAAAATGTATTCGCATGGTTGTAGTATTTTAAGCCAAAAATGGTCTTAAATTAATAAAGGATTTTCTATTTCTATTTCTAAATTGCAAAAATCCTTCAATGCTTACAACAAAGACGAATAAACCCTATGTGATGGCAACTCGTTAAAAATTTTAATCCGCTCCGATATAAATCTGATTGAAACTGCACAAACCTACGGATCGTTACGTCCAAACAACGGACAGAGAAAATTTGGTGCCACGTTACGTGTGCGAGGACGTTTTTGTAACGTATTTTATTTTTAAATTCAACATTTATCCCGTATTTACATTCTGCGTTTTACGTTTCGAATATTTTATCCAAACGAACATGTGCTTTTTACGTAACATTTATGTAATACAATATGATATGTCTCTGGTAAATTATTGTTATGCAATGTCATATTTATTGCTACAATATTTTCCAGGTAAATAGTTTTGGGGGGTGAATGTGACGAATATCCTAAAAACTGCTAACAAAGTAATTAAGCTGTTTATTTATATATATATATATATATATATATATATATATATATATATATATATATATATATATATATATATATATATATATATATATATATATATATATATATATATATATATATATATATATATATATATATATATATATATATATATATTCATTTATACTTCCTATTTCAGTATTAGAATAGTAATAATTTGCAGAATTTTCAAACAAACAATTTTGTCGTTTTTCTCGTATATATATATATATATATATAATCGTTTTTCTCGTATATATATATATATATATATATATATATATATATATATATATATATATATATATATATATATATATATATATATATATATATATATATATATATATATATATATATATATATATATATATATATATATATATATATATATATACGAGAAAAACGACAAAATTGTTTGTTTGAAAATTCTGCAAATTATTACTATTCTAATACTGAAATAGGAAGTATAAATGAAACTCGTTTCATTTGTGAGAGTTCACATGGATGAGTAGAAAAATAATGGCGTTTATTTTTCTTAATAATGGAAAATTTTCACACAAGTAACAGGGATATTTTCTAATGGTACAAATGACTAGCACATACCCCCACTCCAAATATTTGCTACTAATAAAAAAGGACCTTTTTTATAAACTACACCAGGTAATTCTCCACCTTGTATTGTAGTTCTAGGATAGGTAAGTGATGCGGTCCTGTTATTATACCATCTGTAAGGGTATAGGTAACGTTATTTTTTCAAGTTCATGTTTAAATTTGGATTCATTATCAAAATACATCATTACTATATACTTAGTTCTTTATGTATTTGCACGAAGACTAACCTTTAGAGTTCGATAGTTGAAATGAGGAGACCTTATTAAAGGCTTCCGGCGCAGACGTCGGGATGGTAAGTATACCGTAAAATTGGCGACAGTCATGCAACTTTCTTCCAATAAAAATAAGCGCAACTATACTTAAAATAGATATCTTATTGTAATACATACATAATTCAGGGTGAGTCACGAGTTTTTTTAAACTTTAAAATTGAATAAGTCCGCACGTGGTAGGATTAGGGAGGGAATGCTGGCAATATTCATAGGCTTAGTTTTTCAAATTTTTTTGTCACTATAGCCTAGAGGCCTGGGGTGCACTGCCCGTACGTCGTAGAGGCCTACTTTAGAGTCGGCTCTTCGTTCACTCAAACTGGGAGAGGGTTTCGTAGTCGGTTGAGATCCGTCATTTAAACGTTTCACCGAGCATTCACTTGATTAGGTTGTGGGTAGAAGGTTCGGATTAAAAGGTTCAATGAATAACAAAACAAATCTCTAAGGAAGTAAACCCGTCAGATTGACTGAAAACAGACCGCGGCGTTGCTGCTGTTCTCAATTGACCGCGACGTTCAATCATAAAACATTGCGGCGTCACTGAACATTCATCGTTCCTGTGTTCATCAAATTTTGAGTTTTAACCTCAAGTTCCACCCTAACCAGATTAATTTTTTTTTTAAATCTGACGGCCTTATTAAACGGAAAAAGCGCTGTGAACAAATGTTAGAGAATTTTGGACCGGATAATGATATGGACGTGGTTTTCTTTAGCGATGAAGCACATTTTCTATACTAGAAGAGTATGTAAATAGGCAGAAGTGTCGTTATTGGTCTTCCAGTAATTCACGGCATGAACTTGATTTGAAAAATCCACGATCACGACGTGAAAACGATTTCACCAGATTTGCGCAACCTATATACGATGGGGATGCACATTCACTGCCAGGGGGGTTCAAATCGATAAGGAGGACATCTCGACGATGTAATTATTCATAATTAAAATCCGAATATACGTTTTCTAATTCCATAATAATTCATTTTAATAGCATAATTATTTTTGTAAAACCAAGTAGTGAATTTTAATAATATTTTAAAGTATAAAATCAGGAATGAGTCACACTGTATAAAGACGAGTGCATGAGTTTCATTAGGTATAGTATAGATAATAAGGAATGACCTACGGAAACGTGGACACTGACTGTACGACGCTGAATCGAATCCTAAGATCTATCATAGAACTAAAGTTGCCGACATAGCTCATAAGCAAGCTTAAGTGGCAGTGCCCCGGTCACATCCGTCTCAGAACCGACAACCTTTGGGGTAGAAGAGGTCTAGAGTGGAGCTAACGATTGGGCAAGTGTAGCGTGGGTTGCCCACCCTGCTATATGGAGCAATGATCTGCGCAAAGTGGCTGGCAGCTACTGGATGAGAAGAGCAGAAGATCGGGCTCAAGTAGCGCACGCTGGTAGAGGCCTATGTCCAGCAGTGGACTAAAGTGGGCTGCTGATGATATATAGACAAATAACGTGTGGTCCATTATTTTGTACTGAAAATTACTGAGAACAGCTTTATATTAGTGATTTTCTGATTTAGTACCTAATTAAAATTTCACAATTGTACCTAGAATGAAATACTATTTAAATACGAGTACAATTTATAAACACTCACTACAGTATTACATAATACGTAAATAGGCACCGAGAATTTGTTATATCAAATTCTAACTCCAATAAACCACAATTTTCGGAGGATCTCGTTTTAGTAATATAATATCATGTACTCGTATGCCACACATTGTGATTGTGAGCGACGATCTCACGAGAAGTGATTCAACAAATTGCGCATTTTGTCGTTGTCTCTAGGGGTGTCTGCATTACTCCCGTATCACGTAGTAATATAGTGCCGGGTATACCGGTTTCATTCTATCAGTTTCCGCTACATCGCCCTAGCTCTACCATGCTCTATTCCGCACAATGCTTTGTTTCTGACACCGTGATCGGAATAGGTAGGGGCAAAGTTATACATGATGAAGATGATGATTATTACGATTTTCATAATAAATGTTCATAAAAGTTAACGTGAGGAGGGAATAGTAAGTATATGTATTTGTATACAGTACTATAGAGCTGATAATACCGTCAGTTTCAAACACATGATAGACTGTTTTACACTTATAGAGCGTCGGTGGCACAGTGGCTAGGACACCTGACTCCCATGCGGAAGGTCCGGGTTCGAAACCATGCAGTGCCATGTACCAATGAGTTTTTCGTATTTTTCGAAGACTTACGTACATTTACCGACTGCTCTAACGGTGAAGGAAAACATCGCGAGGAAACCTGCACACTGAGATGACCAGTGTGTAAAATGGGGTAGACACAAAAGATTCTCAAGGGTGCCGCTGGGATTATTCCCGGCCCCCTATCATAAGATAATATCAGATTTTACACTTATACCGAACTGTAATTATGTTTGTCAATATAGGTAAATGACCATTACCTAACAATAAGTAGTTACAAAGGAAACGGAGACTTATTCCGCTTATATTTACAAAATGCCATCTTATCTAACATGATCCTTGTGACGGTAATTAAGGCATTTTTGCAACAAAATGTGCTTACAAAAAGAGGGCCCGGGGCGGAACATGCGAGGGTTCCTATTAATTTTAATTACGAAGAACGAATTGCTCTCATATAAGTACCTCAGAAGTTCATTCGACCTTTATTTCTGAAAATACTTAAAAAGAAACAAGCCGTTGTAACAAAAGCAACTAAAATGTATTCTTAATTTTTTAGATTCAGCGACGAATAATAATATTTTTCCAGAGAAAAATATATCCGGAGAAGGTAAATCCGGAGAAAATAAATTTTCTAAAACCTTAGGTTTTAGAAAATTTATATTCTTTTCAATAATTCGTTCGTTACGTTCTTATCTGTAATATTAAGTACCTAGTAGTTATTGAGTATTGTACTAAAATACTGTTAACATAAGTAAGTATTGTAATTTTGCTAAGAGGGCTATGCCGTAGTAGTCTAATTACATATAAACAAGAGTATCTAACCCAAAAAAACAATTTCTGTGTTAATTTTTTTTCCTATGTGTGCAATAAAGAGACTACAAACAAACAAACAAAAACAATGTAACCCAATCAAAAAATGTGAACGCTTTTCAAAAATTCGTAATAAACAACGTCTTAACTTCACATCAAATCTAATCAATTAGATATGGAATTTCAGAATCAGAATCAAAAATAATTTATTGTAAAACTGTGTGCGTTACAGATCTTATACAGAAATTATAGTATAGTACATTAAACAGTTTATCCATTTTGGCCGTACAATAGTGACAATAAAATTATTACATACCTATATGATCAAAATTACAATTTTCAAACTATTTTTATATTAAATTCAGTTATTGAAGTATTCGTTTAAATCTTAACATTCACTATTAACTAACCACAATTTTAAATATTCCTAAACTTATTCCCTTCTCTTGACTTGATTTTTAAAGCTAAGTGGTTGAAAATTCTGATAACAGACACAAATATACTTTTATACATGATATCGGAATGCAATAATCTAATCTAGAGAGGGGCTGTGACCCCCGCTCCGGGTCGTTCTTGGTGCAGAGGTTGGCCGTGGCGATTCAGCGTGGCAATGCCGCGAGCGTCATGGGGACCTTTGCGCCAGGGTCGACACGGGGCGGAATGTTTGACTAAGGCTTTTCATAAGTCTTTTTTTATTGTATTTTTGTATTAATAAAATTATTAAATATGCTTATGTAATTAAAATAATATATGAGAATTAACAATAAATTAATAAAATAAATAAAAAATAATAATAATAATCTAATCTATTTTATACTCGTATACAATAATAATGAGGTTGTTTCTAACTATTATACTATAGTTAGACACGGAATTCTTACAGTTTGAGGTTATTTTGAGCTTGCGCGGGAGCTTACCGCGGTAAGTATATTCCGTGTCTAACTGTAGTAGACAATAATTTTTTAGACTTTTATTTTTCTAAGATATTAAATAGTAATTTATGTGGTGTAAAAATTATCAGCTATTTAATTTAAGTAGGTAGAAATTTACTCATTAATTTGGAATACTTATTAATTAGGAAAATGTAATAAAATTCAAACATTGTGATTTAATTAGATGCCTATTAACTTCCTCAGACGTTTAATGCTACACCACAGACAGGAGCTTACGGAAAAATCCAGTTTCCTTTGAAGGCATTTCCGTGTTTTTCAATTAACACCAATTAGTGAAAACACGCGGCTTATTATCTTAAGATTAACACTAATTAAGACCCTACGCGGGCTCGCGAGACTCGTGTAGTCAATGCTTAAATCTGAGATGCTAAACTGTAACTTGAAATTGCCGTATAATTTCTAAGAAAAGTCTAAACTTATAACAAGGATGTTGTTCTCTACCTATTTAGGTAGAGTCATTATAGTCCCAGCAAAAATTTTATATGATCAAATATATTTGTTTGTCAGATTCAGATCGTCCTTAAATTGATATTAAATATTGGATAGTTAACACTTTATGAAAAATCACTAGTCAAAATCCATAATAAAACTCACAAATATTCTTTTTTCAACTCACTAAAGATAGTCGTCGTTGTAAATTATGAGTGTACAAATTTTGCGAAGTATTGCGAAAATTTTATACCTAATAATAATTCAATTGCCAGAGTGTGGTGAAGGTAATTCTAATTAGTTATTATGAAATCGCTGCTGTTTTTATACAAACAAATCCTTAGATTGCCGTATTTTACGGCAATTGCCGTATCGACACGCTCATCACTAATGATACTAAGCTCTAAGGGTGGTTTTGTTTCGTTTGGAAACATTGCTATAGGTAAGTATGTAATTTAAGCGCTGTTTCAAGTTAATACTTACTCTGATGGTTGTTGGGAAAATACAGGTAGCAGTCTGCCTAGCAACAGAAGGAAATATTTCTGAGTCCACATAATTTAATCATTGTAAGTTAGGTATGTTTACTTACATTCAACTTTTACCGGGCGTACTTTGGATCTCTACATTAGTTTCTAAGAGTTTCTAAGAGGCCTTCACACTGGCACTTTTCTTTACGCACCACTTTTTTTTGCCCACCATCCTTCAAATATATGCCAAAGATCTGTATCTCGATCATTGCTTAGTGTAATATACAATGGACACATTAATTAGGTAATTGATGTACTCACTGACCCGTTATTTGGTCAATTGATTCGATCAATACTTGACCGCACTGTAACCAGTCACATGTAAAATTTGCCATAATTACCGTTTGATAAGCACGCTTGATGGCTTGTATTTATAACAAATAAAATTGTGGTCTGATGAATATTGAAGCTTGAACCTATGGAACTCATATCCTCGTCGAATTCGGCATTCGGAATCCCTGGCTTCGTTTAAAGCGAGTCTCACTCATTATTTGTCTTTATAGATGTGCATTTTATTTTTATTATTATATTTACTTATTTATTGTTTACTATATATTATATATGTTTATTTATATTATGTATATCTATGCAATTAACCATTTTAGTATACCTACATAATTATTTATGTATATCACATTACTTTTATTTTACTACCTTTAATGTGTATTACGTAATAGTAACCTTTTCATATCTTCACACTATACTGTCGCTAATCTCTTTAATGTCCAATTAACTTCAGAGGTTGCCTGGAAGAGATCGCTTTAAGCGATAAGGCCGCTGTCGTATCGTGCTACTATTCCTGTAGTTTTTACTTTTCCTGTATTTGTGTACCTACAATAAAGTGTTTATATCTATCTAAAGCTTGACCAGGTATATAAACACTTGCCATATTGCGGAATTAAAATAAACTATTTTTTCTTTTCAATGGTTCCAGATGTTCAAAAAGTTGTAGAACAAACGTTGATCCATTTTGCTTAGTTATAAAAGCCCTTGATTGGTTTTTTGACTTGTATTTTCGCCCTATATTTTGATTTATTAAAAGTATTATTATTAACACACACACACACACACACACACACACACACACACACACACACACACACACACACACACACACACACACACACACACCACAATACACACACCACAATACACACACCACACATCACACACACGCCATCTCACGCACACACCCCTCACACACACCACATACACGCATACTTAACTGTTTAATTTAGCATTGCCTTATGTTTTTTCATAATTTATTTATCGGAAGAGACTGGCCCCCACAACACAGGGTATCCTAGTGTGGGAGCCAGGGAAATCTGAGAAAATGTAAAAGATACTGTCTGCGTTAATAAATTTTTATTTTATTTTTATTTTTTATTTTTAAGTATTGCGTGAGTACCAGTAAAGTAGTAGTAGTAGTAGAATAGTACCTGTGGCGCCCTCGTGATAAGGTTTTTATTGTCATTGTCCGGGTTTACCTATTAGTTAAAACATTTTAAGTTATACGTAAGTATATGCTGTAAAATATTATTGGATATCCAATTAACTTAGTTTTCACTCATACCATTATTATGTTATTTGTGTGTAAGTATTAAATTAGTGTATATAATTATATTTATATATTCGTATATATGTATAACAAATTGTTTATATCATTATAATTGTTGAGTACGTATTTTATTTATCTACTATATAATTATTGTAATTTATTTATACTTATTATTTATTGTACTACAAACCTTACCCACCATAAAAGTAGTTTAAACTCCTAAATCAAAGGTCGGCTAGAAGAGATTACTATGGGTTAAGCCATCCTTTGTACATATTTTAATGCTTGTTTATTTTCTGTGTAATTTTTTTTGTGTACAATAAAGATACTACAAACAAAAACAAACAAACCTGTAGCCAAAAGGAAAACATCATCATCGTAGCCACCTTTTCAATAGTTGTTAAAAAAGAAAACCTTTATATTTCTTAAATACCTACAAGTCTACACTTATGCGAATATGACGTGCCTAAATAATTTGGACGACGCAATTTTTGTGGGTCGTCACTATTTCAAGATGATAGTACTTTTGTTGATTTTGTATAAGTTTCAAGAGGTTTATTCAAAATAAAATAATACTAAAAAAACTAACCTAACTATTTTACAAATAAAATACCTGGCCTAGGTCGCTCCCTGCAGGGAGTGTCCCGAGGAGGCTGGCGGCGCGGCGTTGCCCCGCTGTAAAGCGAGGCTTATACTCTGAGCAAAGTAGAGACCAGCCTTCTGGTCCCGCGATGTCTCTACGAGGCGCTTGGCTATTTCCCTATTTCAAGTAGATACTTAAGTAATTACTTATTGATAATTCTAAATCGCAAAGCGAAATTTTCGGCAAACCAAACTGTGAACTGACTTGTCAGTTGTCAGCATTCGTCTGAAATAATCTGATTACGGATGTAATTTCCTGTGTGGCTGATTAGCCCGTCAGCGCTTTTAGCTAAACGTAATAACGTTTCAGTCGACAAAACATTTTAATTATAGAGTTATGTTAGAGTTAAATTCTTCGACGAATGGATAGCCAGAAATAGCACTAGGTAAAGGGAACCACTAAAGAGAATTATGTAGCTTTTGATGAAGTAGATAGGTAGGTAGGTAATGGTTTTATTGTAAAAGATAAAGTGCTTTGTCTGTAGAACGAATAATATTGAACATTTTTATCTGGTTTCAATATTTTATATTTTTAACCGAATTGTATTAAGTAATTTTCTTTAAATCTGATAAAGCTTTCACCCTAGAATCTAATCACCTATAGACCCACATAAATCGGACTACTAGTGCCCTCTCTTCTGGAACAATGACGTGAGCAATGACAGCGAGTCACGGAGTGACCCATAGATCACTTACTTTCATACATTTGACATTTCAGTGCCCGACTAATATACGGGAAAATGCTCAAATCGTATGCGCGAACTGGCAGACGGGGTTTCCTTATAAACCTTCTCTAGCCAGCACTCTACACAGGGGTGAATTTCAAAATCTTTGTATAGACCCGTTACCTACACTTTATGAGCTCCTATAGATTCTAAGCAGTGAATTGCCATGTCAGAGGCCTACGGGCGGCCTGAACAACTCTGACAATAGGTTGGCCACTAACCATACGATAAACAAGTAAGTGAGTTGCTTTGGCATAATCTAGCGAAAAAGCGTCGGTGGCCTAGTGGTTCGAAACCATGCAATGCTGAATGCCATGTACCAATGAGTTTTTCGGATTTTTTAGAAGACTTACGTACTTTTACCGACTGCTCTAACGATGAAGGAAAACATCGTGAGGAAACCTGCATGTCTGAGGAAATGAAAAGTTTCCAAAGGTATGTGAAATCCACAATCAGCAATGGGCCCGTTCGGTGGATCATGGCCCGTACCCCCTTGTGCAAGGAGAGGCCTGTGCCCCGACAGTGGGGACTTTAATAGGCTGCTGATGAATCTAGCGACATAAGACGTTGCTGTGAAGTGACCAATACAATTTCATCATTCATTTGACATCGATATACACTAATCTTAACCTCCCTTCAATTACAATGTGCCTGAGAGTCGATTGTTTCGCAAATTCACATCATTCTTGCGGCCGGTGTGAGCCGTCCTTAAGCAACTGTGGGCCTGTGGGTCCTTTCCAATTACGCGGTCACGTGTGTAATTCGGCTAATGATACCATTTCGTGACTACCTTCGAGTTTCGGTGCCGTTCGCGCCGTTCCAAGGTGTTAAATGGAACTTTCGTGTACCAGGGACGTGATATCATCTCTTTCTATATTTGGGTTAAATTCGGCGCCTGGTGGAATTGGAATAACGTTTGAATTATTGCTATTTCGTATTGTTAGGCGTTTCATTCGATTGATCAGTTTACTTTACTACCTATATAATTTTCTCGTACCAAATAGAAATCGATTTAATACTTTTTCCAAAAGTACCTATAGTTCTTGTATAACATGTAATCTAAAGAGTTAATTAGTTTTGTATAAATTTTTTTCTTTTAATTTCTTGTAAAATATATGTATTTATTATATAAATTTGCACACACATTGTTACCACAATGTATCCTACCGGATATGCTGGAACTGCCTAATTTTAAGATCCTTCATACATGACGTATATTCTTGCAAATAATATTCATTTCATTTTATTTCAACATAAAAACGGAAATTTTTAAAATAAAATATTTACTCTAATAAAGGAGGTAGAATAAAGCTTTACCATAGTTACTGCTATAATATCAAATTTTAGGTTACGTACTAAATGGAAAGTGTGAAGCAGACCGTAAAACCTTTTTATAGCTTAATTCGGACTAACACAGCAAAATTAGCTTCGAACCGATTTAGAAAAGGAATAATAGAAGAGTCCATCTAGCCGGGATCCTGAATCCTGAATTACGCCTGACTCGATTTCACTAAGCCCTGCACATTGCACGAGCGAGTTTTTGCCGTTCGCTGATCCAATTTTGCCTTTAATTTGATAGCATTGGGGATTCAGTGCCAATATGATGTTTCAGCATTCATGAATCTGATATTTCAATTTAAACTCATCAGGTAATTAAATCAGAATATTTTTTTGTAAACTCGCTTATAGTTATTAGTACAAATATCGAACTAAGTAGTGCAAGGGAGAACGCAATACAAAATTTAAAGCGGTGTGAAGTTGGCAGCCAAAGATCTCTTAGCCTATATAACCTGACCAAATTAAGAAGTCTTCGTTTTTAACTGGGCAGTGGGAGTTAACCAACTAGTAAATAGAATTGGAATCAGTTAGTCGTGGTTAGTCTTTGAGTAGGTACTTACCTAACAGTTACATAAAACACAAACACTGCAACTTAATCTAATTCAATACAGCGTGAACACAATCTCCTCTGCACACTGTGTTCACTGTTCAATGCTGAAACTTGCTTCCAGGACCGTAGCTAGTTTCACTGTTGGTGATTGGTAGCGCCAAACGGTAGCATATATCCATTTTATGCGTAGGTATATTATAACCGCATAGAAAAGCGTCCCAAGACAGAGATTTGTGTCGCTCCATTCTCTCTGCCTACCCCGCAAGGGACATAGCGTGAAGGTATGTATGTATGTATATTATAACCACTTAGTGATCGTCCTAATAGAACGCTATTACGCGATATTGTTAGATTATTGTAGTAGTGTTAGTGTTATCAAACATACTGATGTCAAATAATAGTCATCGCATATTATACCAACTCGACGCGAATCCGGCACGAACTCAACTCAGAAAAATTGTAATGTGAGATTTATATGGTATTGCATACAGTAGGTTTTCAAAATTCAAAAGAAGAAGATGAAGTGTCGTCGAAGAGTTGTCAACGCGTGGACCACTCGTCGACAATTACTACACTTGAATTTTGAAAACCTACTGTATATAATACGATATAAAGCTCACATTTCAATGCTTTGTTCTAAGCAGTTCGTGTCGGGTTCACATCGTGTCCTAATTGACAGAAAAACACATACTTATTTATCATTTTTCACATATATTTTTTTATTTTATTTTTATCTAGAAATATCTTCGCGCGAACCTGACTCGCACGATAGCGCGATAATCGTTTGATCGCGTTGTATTAGGACAACCCCTTAGATCACTGTCACAGAATAAATAATAGTACTACGTGTCTAGTGTGAGTGACAAATTAATTGATGTAATGTATTCAAGAATAAACATCATGGGGAAACCAACATATTTGAGGAATAAACGTTGCCAATGAAGGCATATTTATGTGAAATTCAGCACTCAGCAATCTCAAAAATCGATGCAGCGTGCACAACACTAGCCCGCTATCGAACGAATCTGCACATCGCTATTAGAGTTTGACGTAAAATAAAAAGTAAAATTCCGCCGAATATTGAACATACGTGTTTTCCTTTGTCAAACCGGCCTACAGCCCAGAACGAGGAAACGGTACCGTCCATATGTAAGGGAGGCCTGTGTCCCAAGATTGGGGAGGTTACGAGGCTGATGACGAATAATAAAATAAGGTTCTCTGCTTACGTCCCCTAGGGTTAACGCTCCTGGCGCCCCATTTGCCAGACCCTAGATGCGGTACTGCTTGCTTCATGGTCTCATGGTCTATGAACTAACTTGTTATTAACTTCCGCTCTCGCTGTTTGGTTATTGATTTATCCGCATTCGGTTAGCGATGATCTAGTTACAATGCTAAGGAGGCTGGAAAAGGGGGTGAAAGGGGAACTAAGACACTAGCTTCATAATATAAGGTCGGGGAAAAAGTCTTTTTGCATATTGTATGTATAAACTTGTAATAAAATTTCTTTGGCTGTACTATTTGTATCTGGCTGGTTTTGATGCTTGCTTATCGTATGGTTAGTGGCCAACCTATTTGTCAGAATTGTTCAGGCCGCCCGTAGGCCTCTGACATGGCTTAACGACTGCTGTCGAACGACAACAACCGGGACCGACTGCTTAACGTGCTCTCCGAGACACGAGCCTGGTTTTAATGACATTACATTACAGGTTACATTAAAAAAAAACAAATTAGTAAAATGTTGTTTCCAGCTATTTTTCATTTGTTTTTCTTTCTGTCAAAATGAGTGAATCTAATGAAGAAATTCGATACATTTAGAAATTTTATTACAAAAAAGGAAAAAATGCAACGCAAGCCACGAAAAAAATTGTGACGTTTATGGACCTAATGCAGTGTCAGTAAGAGTAGCACAAAGTTGGTTTAAGCGTTTTCAATCCGGGAATTTTGATGTCAAAGATGCACCTCGCTCTGATCGCCCTGTTGCGGATATAATGGACGCCATTTTTGAAAAAGTGAAAGAAGATCGGCATATCAGTAGATACGATGTAGATGAAGAACTGGAAATTGCCCACAAAACAGTTTTGACCCATTTGAAAAAAGCTGGGTACACAAAAAAACTCGATATTTGGGTGCCACACGAGCTCGCTGAAAGAAACCTAATGAACCGTGTACTCATTTGCGACTATTTATTGAGACGTAATGAAACCGAACCGTTTTTGAAGAGATTGATAACTGGTGATGAAAATTGGATCACGTATTGTATTATCAGAATATTAAACAGAAATCTATTCTAGTGCGAGAGTGCGACATGTCAAACTCAAAATGTTCTCTGGTATATTCTGTACATAGAGAGCTCTGGAATAGTAGATATACGAGTACAATACAGGGTGGAAAGTTTGGACGGGGCACTAAGGGTAACTTCAAGAATCTGTAGAACTGTTCTTGAAGTTAAATGTAAATTAGAAAATTAAAATTACAAATATTTTCATACCAAATGTATGAAAATCTTTCATTGCCATATCTGACATTTGTAGTACTCCTTACCTCAGTCGATCTGGTCCTTTATCTAATATGGAATCAATAGGCATCAAAAAAAGAAAAAATGTAAATGGGTATTTTTCATGCTAGCTGTAACATTTAAAAAAATTAATGAATGCAGATTTGAGTAACAGCAAAATTTTTGTAAGCTTTCCTAACAATGTTTTCGTGTAGGTACGTACTACACGACGCGACGTGTAGCTGTAGCGGTAGCGGTATTCACTTATCTATAAGACTTCCCAAAATAAAATAATAATGGTAATTACTTAGTACCTACCGGTTTAGGTAGAATTTTATAGGCACCAACCTACTTCTATTAGGTCCAAGTTTTCTTTTAACAGTGATGAACGGCGAGGCTTTCGGTTTTTATACGTTTTTTACGAGATATTCATTGGACTCATCCACTTCACAACGACAGTTTTATCAGTTAAACTTAATTTACTTAAAGCAATTTTATATTCGGCTTTTATAGAATCAATTCATTGATAAAGTACGTTCTAATAATACTTAGGTAGAGGTAGGTACTTATTTTCTTATCTTATCTTATTACAGGGGGCCAGGGATAACCCCAGCGGCACTTCGACAGCGGCAGTACTCTGGTTTCGGGTAAGCGTATGAGTCTTCTGGGGGAAGCTACCCCCAGAAGACTCATACGCTTTCCATCCAAAGAGTCACATTCGCTAAGCAAGTGTTCCATTGACTCAACGGTGTCACCACAGGCTCTACAGGTGGGATTGTGGGAGGTAGGTACTTACTTATTGAATAGAGATCATGGGGGTCTACATTTAAGTTAGGTATTTCTTTTGGTCGTGTATATTTAGTGTCCAATCCATTGCCAGAGAAGTCCTCTGACAAGACTAACGACTAATCGTTAGTTGTAAGAAATGTCCTTAATGTTAAAGCTTCCTTAAGTCTTTTGTCATGTCTATGTAGAGATAGGACGTAGATAGGGATGTATTTTAATGAAGACTTAATTTTAAGGACGTTTCCTGCAGCTGACAGTGAGTGCTGTTGAATGACAGCAGACGGACTAGTCTTCAGCCTATACGAGTATGTATATCGTTGTTGTGTCAGTTGTTTTTCAGCTTCAGAGTAGTAGTTTAGTTTATGCAACTGACACGTAATTACAGCCATTGTAAAATGAGTTTTCAGTTTTATGATACGAGCGTAGCGAGTATCAAAAACTGTCAATTATTGACTTAGCACTTTTTCCTGTTGAGAAATTAAAAATTAGGACTTATCACCTTTTGCACTATCCGATCTAGTAGCAACATAAGTTGAAAGATTTGGAATATCTTTATCAGTTACGAAATAATCGCATGTTAATACTTAGCTGTTCCACCCTGTATAACGCCCTCTAAAAATCTCTGATTTGAACCATAGGTTTTATTTAGAATTATTTAAGGGAAATATGTTTTTGTGGCGTGGGTTTGTTCCTTACTTCATAATAGATTAATTTAAGTAATACTACATAATAACGTGCATAATACTCACCTTTATAATTAAGTTTCCTCATTGACTATTAATGGTTTTAGACAAATATTATTATGTACTTACTTTCTTTTATGACTCTATGTGTCGTAGAGTTCCCAACTACCCACGCATCTATTTACTTTATACTTTATTTGTACACGAGAAAAATAGAAAACATGCTACAAGAAATAATTATAGGGTACATTAGGTAGAGCTTATCTCTAAGAAGATATCTCTTCCAGCCAAACCTAAGACATAGGGAGATATAATATAGATAGACATATATACGTGTACCTACAATATAGTTCTTTTTATTACGAATAAAATTTGTATACATTCTATAACTAATGTTATAAAATAATTAATAATACACATATAAATATATATTATATTTACATACTATTTAGGAACCAATGTTATATAGTGCTCTCTCAAACGCTTCCTGAAAATACCCATCACTGATAAGAACCTCCGTAGTATAGCTAAATCTCCAAGTAGAGTTAGGGGCACGTTTTATCTCTTCCACTACATGGACCCAGGGGTGTTTGTTCCCCGATTGATACGTATTATGTGACATCCAGTGGAGCGCGCGTCGAGGGTAATCGAAAGAAATGCTCTTTTCTTTTACTCACCTCTAATGTAATCAGACACGGGTTGAATGGAGACAAGTCGGTTTAGAGTTGTATAACCCATCGGAAGTATCTGTGGACCTGAGCGGGGCCTGGGCATTCGACATTCAAAGTCGAGCGGCCATGAAATGTGTTATCTATCTATCTATCAGCCCGTGTCGGTCCACTGCTGGACATAGGCCTCTTCCAGGGCGCGCCACATTACACGGTCCTCCGCCTTTCTCATCCAACCATCGCCAGCAACCTTCTTCAGGTCGTCGGTCCACCGGACAGGGGGACGTCCCACACTGCGCTTTCTTGTACGTGATCTCCACTCTAAAACTCGTCTACGCCAACGGTTGTCGGTTCTGCGACAGACATGGCCAGCCCATTGCCGCTTCAACCCTTCAGGGCGACTTGAGCCACTTCCTAACTTGTCAATTTCCAAAATTGACCACTTCCTGACTCGGCTTCATCCTAACTTGCGTCCCACACTGCGCTTTCTTATACGCGGTCTCCACTCTAAAACTAATCTACCCCAGCGGTTGTCGGTTCTGCGACAGACATGGCCAGCCCATTGCCGCTTCAACCCTTCAGGGCGACTTGAGCCACTTCCTAACTTGTCAATTTCCAAAGTTGACCACTTCCTAACTCGTCTTCATCCTAACTTACGTCCCACACTGCGCTTTCTTGTACGCGCTCTTCACTCTAATACTCGTCTACCCCAACGGTTGTCGGTTCTGCGACAGACATGGCCAGCCCATTGCCGCTTCAACTTGCTAATCATATGAGCTATGTCGGTAACTCGCGTTTTGTGACAGATGACTTCATTACGGAATGTATTACGCTCACACATATTTTGTTAGAGTGCAACCTCCTGAATATTGCACTGGCTAGTCACTGGCTAGTGTTATACAATTCAAAGTTGGAATGTCCACATATACGCACTGGATGACGCACTACTTTAGTTTATAATACATGTAAATGACCTTTATGTTCTTCATTTGTTCAAGAGGGGATCCTAGTGGAATTGTAATTTTAAGTACTGTTTGATGCCCCAATTACGGGATCGTGGTGGAATAACGAGTGTTTTTTGATCCCCTGGGGGATCGAAATAGGGGATTCAAGTGGAACGCGCGGAAACATTATATCTATGATCTGTGCCCCACTACTCGTCAAATCATTAGAGTCCTTGGTCGCATTTCTCGAGTGTCAGTTTTTTAAGTCTCCAATACTATATTTTGTAATGCCTTGTGTTTAAATAAAAGCTATTTAAAGTATTGAATCAAACGCGTCTTTCTCGACCTGCAACATATTTGAAGTAACCTAAAATTTAAATACAACTAAAAATTCATTTAGAAAACTTTTAGCGTGACCGTGTGCTGTTACATAGAAAATGTAGGTTATGAAGGGGTTATTTTTATAACAAAGAAACTAAGTAAGTAAGAATTATTATTCTCTATCTTCTCCACAATAATTTCCAACGCAAATTCAACTCTTTCTTCTTATTTTAATCCACACTACCGCGGAAATGCGACGGTATTTATCACGGAGGTATTAAATAAGGGTAATAATGGCATAACAAATGCTCTGCCGTCGGTCGACACGACAACAGGTATACAGGGCAGAAAGAAAACTTAACACGTTCACACTCCCCATACAAAATTGTTTGACAACATCACAAGTCCAACTAAATTAAATCTATTGTTATGTGACCCAATAAAAGAGGCATGGACTCCTTGGATAGTCACTTGGGTGCCCTAGCGTGGAGGCACTAGACTTTGCAAGCAAAACATAACATTGCTTTACAAAAACTATAAGTAATTGGATGTTAATATTTACTTACTTTTCTGAAGAAAAAGAAGAAAAAAAATAGGTCTTTTTAAGTAAGTAGGTACTTACTTTTCGTGAGAATAATTTTTTTAGATCTACTTAGGTAATTATCGTGAAAATTAAAAATAGTAATTCGCAAAATAGTTTTTCTACTTGTCATAAAAATCATTTGTATTAAATTCACTAGTTTGTATGAGGAGCTTGTAGCCTTGTTGCGAGCACGGTCTGAAAGTGAAAGTGCAGGTTAAGCAATATTGGCGCGGTCGGTACCAGGATGGGTGACCGCTTGTGGCATATTTCATTTGAGCTCCTCCGTGCCTCGGAGAGCACGTTAAGCAGTCGGTCTCGGTTGTTGTCGTTCGACAGCAGTCGTTAAGCCATGTCAGAGGCCTACTGGCGGAATGAACAACTCTGACAAATAGGTTGGCCACTACGACTACACTACTTACGATAAGCAAGCAAGCAACTAGTTTGTATGAAAAGTAAAAAGATCCTTATTTAAATTTGAAAATTTTCGGATAATCGTAAACATTTTCGGTTGTTATTTTTGCATTCCTTTTATGCTGTAGTTATTTATTAGTCTTTCTAAGTAGTAACTCTTCTAAAAACTAAAACTTTCAAAAGAACTATTAGTTTTTCTTTCCAGCCTGTATACAAGAGAAACTACAGTTACTTTAAGAAAATGGGAAAGTGCAAGAATATTGCCGTTGTTGCTACATAGAGCGTGATGTTTGAACGTTGTAAGGTTCAGCGGCGTAGCGTGGAGTTCTGCCGCCTTGGGTCCTGAATTTGCCGCACCCTCGTTCACCTAATTTCATAAATCGGCAAAAAAAATTACAAAAACGTCTGTGATATAAGTACTAACTCTTCATCGGTTTAAAATGTCCTTAAAGTTAAGTCTTCATTAAAACATATGCGATCCCTTTCTATGCCATAGCTCTAGAAGGCTTTAATGAAACTGTATGTAACATTAGGTAAGGATGTTTCTTGCAACTCGCAAATAAATAATTTTACGATATAGACCGCACAGCGCATTTTTTGTTTCTAAATCATCATTATGCAATCGTCATAATTTCACGTTAATGAAATGCCGCGCTACGCGATTTCTTAAAATCCAAAAGCAATCGGCCGCCCGCCCATATCTCTTACCGCCCCTAAAAGCTGCCGCCCGGGGTCATGCTTCCCACGCTACACTACTGTATGGTTGAAGTGGACAGTGTTTTTTTGAAACGGTACTGCATGGGAAATAGCGGATCGCATGTCCGTGGCGTAGTGTAGCGCGTCACTCATGTGGAATAGTATCGTTTACTCTCTAACTTTCCGTACAATAAGATACATATTTAGGGATAATGTCGCTAATACAAAAATATTTATTGCTGAAATAATTTATTATATAGAATGATTAAAACCTGAGAACGAAAATGATTTCTTCATCTTTCATTTCAGGTAGCTGAAATAATGAACTTAAGAATTTTAGACTGGGGCGCGGCGTGCGCGGCGCGGCGTGCGCGGCGCGGCGGGATCTATGCCGGTAACCGGCTATACCTATTGCTTGAAGAGTGACCCAAGAAACATCTGTGCAAAGAAGCTGGCTTTAATAAAAAAGTGCAAGGTTTACATAAAAGGGTAAGTATTAGGCGGCATTAGTGATTTCTGAGTTAATCGTGTATGCGTGTATATCGTTATAAAAGTGTGCAAAATTTTTAAGGCCATTACACACGCGCGCGTAACGGCGTCAGATTTATCAGCGTCGCTGATAGCCGCCGCGCTAAGCCCGGCGATAAGTCGCGTCGCAGTCGCTGGTAGAGACCTAGCCTTAAATTATTCTATGTCTATTTGGGCCGAAGCCTGTAGTAGATACTAACTTTGGCTATCTTAAGTTCTTGCATTGACGAGGAGGTTGAAAAGTTTTTCATATTCTTACATATTATGTTCTGTATGATTAAAATTGGTATAAGGACGCCGAGGATATGGAAAAATGGAAAGCAGGAGGGGAGGCCTTTGCCCAGCAGGGGGACAGTATATAGACTATTAAAAATAAAGGTACGAGGGCAATCTTTGGAGGCGTTTATTGTAAACTAACTTGTTGCTCACTCATTTAGTTTAATATAACCTATGCTTAAGTTCCTACTGGTGTAGGTACCATGAATACTTGGTCATCTTACCGCACAAATAAACGTTTTTTTATTTACCTCCGAACCCGGTACATTTTAGAGTCGTGATTTATTTATGTTGTTTCCATGACTATACTTACAACAGAGTTCAGACATAATTTCGACTAGAACAGGTGACCTAGATCTTGACTTCCGATGAATCTTGGTTATACAGCTACGACCCGCCTGCGAAACAGCAATCGATAGAATTGGTCTTTGAAGAAGACGATTTACCCACTAAGGTTATTCGCGGTCGAAGCGTCATCAAAAAAATGGTTGCCGTTTTTTTCCGTCGTTTAGACCTGTAGCCGTAATTGCACTAGAAGATCGAAGAACAGTGAAGCCACTGGTATAGCGAGGTTTGCCTGCCGCAAGCCTACCAGGTGATGAGTGACGATCGTCCGAGGAGCGGAACGCGTGGTATAATTTTTCACCAAGACAACGCTCCCGCACGCACGGTCGCTAGAACCATGGACTTTTTTGCCCATTCGGGTGTGCAATTGCTACCACCTCCCCCTACAGTTCTGACTAGGCTCCGTGTGATTTCTTTTTGTTCCCCACGATGAAGAAATCTCTGCGGGGAAGGAAATTTACGAATGCGGACAAAACAGTAGACATATTTTTAGCCGGTTTTTTTTCAACCTTCCGCAAGAACAGTTTTTCACGTTTTAAAAGCTGGTTCAGTCAAATGCATAAGTGCATTGATGCCGCAGGGGAATACTTTGAAAGGTTGTAAATAAACTATTGTAATATTTCTTTTATTTTCTATTTGACTAAAAAATTATGTATCGCCCTAGGTATATCTACCTACAGGTTTAACACGGTCGAACCGAAAACATATCCGTACACATGAATATCCGTACATGTAAATATATAGATATTTTGTGTCCATACTCCCCGAGTGGGAGAGGAATGACAGAGGAACCACCGCCAGGTAGTTCCCACTTTTCGCCGTTAGATTTGGTGGTGGAGAAACGTGATAGGTGGCGAGTTTATCGCCGTAAACTAGGTGTAAAATAGTACCCACAAAATCCCTTAGTCGCCTCGTACGACACCCACGGAAAGAGTTGGAGTGGTGCTATTCTTTATGACAGCACACAAGTATAAAAGGTACCTAATTTACTGTAAGCAGTGAATTTTGGTTTTATCCGAAACCGAATGGAAGTCTTATAAGCTCTAGTCGCGTGACACCGGCGTCGTGTGCTCGACGTGCGCCCCTCACGAGTAAACGGGGCTGAACGTGAATGTTTACAGATAACCTCGGATTATAGAGGGCCGGATGACAGGTATGAATAGGAAGTTGTTAGTATAGCGTCTAAATTCTGCCGCAAGAAAAAATGTTTACTTGTTTGAGCGTATACCTACTATCTAGGACAAAATATTGGCCGTAATCCGACATGCCACATACTAGGATGATTAAGTAGATGCAAATACAGCGTGTAACACATTCATACAACACAACACGCACACACTGTTGCTTTCTTCGTCCGTGCAGTCACTGAGGGCCCAGCTGAAAATCAGCGCTGTGGCTTGCCTCAGCATTATACTGAGCTGGTGTACCCTTTTTGGCACTGTACCACACCAGATGTTTTGTGCTGTTTGTATTAATCGTTGTATATTTCTATATTGTGTTCTATATTCTGGTATTTACAGTGCTAAATAAACGTTTTCAATTTCAATTTTCAATTTAACAAAACCCCGATATAGAACCGAAAGGGGGGTATTCAGTATCCATAACTGAACAACTTTCATTATGGAACCAACTCTGAAATAGCGAAAAAAAATCAGCTGTTCTATACAAGAGCTCAATACCTACATGACTGAAAAGTATGAAACAGCTTATTAAAAAAAATTGAAGTAGATAAAGAATTGTTGGCGCTCGAGATTGCGAGTCTGTGGGCGATACTGGTCCGATCGAGTGCGCCCCCCGCGCCCCTTAGTTCCCTCCTCAGTACATATAGGCGCCAACTAGAACTAAGTACCTTTGCTAATATTTGGAACGTAGAAAACAGGAATTAATTTATTGATAGTTCCAAGATTATAGGAGTACGATATGTGGCAAAATGAATCTTACAGCGTCATTACCTTCCCAAAAACCGAAGGACAATAGCTATTCGTGTTACCTACATAACAACAGTTTGATGATTTTCAAAAACAGAAATCGATAGAATACTATTCCCAACTTCTTTGATTGCAATATTTTCATTTCTCTTTCGCTTTATGAATTATTCTACGCTTCAAAATCTGCTACTTAATGCTAAAAATACCTAAAAGGGAAGCTACCAATTCTACCAATTTATTTTCTCATTCCGTTTAGAAAAGCGGAAAAATATACTCTAATAAACTGAAAAGGAAATAATTTACCTCAAATCGAAATCCATAGAAAATGATTTCGTCGACGAACGCATTTGTACCGGTAACGTTGTAAGCTGTGTGTACAAAAGCAGTAGAGAACAAAGCGGGAACACAAAGCTCGTATCAGTCCGTTCGAAACTACGTTTCTATTCAATTTTCCATTGGTGCTCACGTATTTTTCATCGGTTTGTAATCCGGCGCAATCGCGATGCGGACAATCTGAACCGGACCGGATCGGGTCGTGATGGCTTCACAAAAGAACTCGACGGTGCATAGTCGAAATGAGGATCTAGCGTCCGGGGTGTATGTAGCTTTATTTGTGAATGTCAAAGTTGGTAATATTTTTCGAGGTAATATCTACCTACACGTTTGTTGAAATATTTTTCGAGGTAATATCTACCTACACGTTTGTTGAAATATTTTTACACAGAACTTTTGTATTTTTGTCATATAGTGAGTGATTGATGATTGAATGGATGTGCATGTTTGGTAGGTATTTTTTAGAGAATGATTCAGGACCTAGATTCGCAGAAATTAGAAAAATTGCAATACTGCGTTTGAATAAATATGCAATCAATCTATTTTGTACCTAATAGATTTCATATTATTAATTCAAACGGAGTATTTTTTTATCATAATGGTCCTTACCCCTTCGTGCAAGAAGCAAATAAAAAAATATTGATGGAATGTGATCTTCATGTAGAGGAACTTTCATAATCACAAAACAGAAATTCAGTAGATGATGCATAAATATGCCGACGATACAGATTTGGAGGATGCTAATCTAATCTAATTTAAAATTAATCTGCAAGATGAAAAGTCGGCTTGGGCCGTGGGGTCGGGACTCAGGGTAAAATTGAGATGGTCCGGGTTTGCTCGCAAATTTCATTAGGGGCAACGTTACAGCCGCCGAGAGTATTCAAAAAGAAAGTACTGGCTTTGGACTTTATCTGTATCGGAATGGAAAGGACTGCGTCTGTCTATTGGGACTTCGATTAAGCTGATGTTGATTTAGTCTTCAGAGGTCTTAGAAAGAATTGTCGCAGTATGGGCCGGTGGTTTTTTGGTTTTAACTTTGCATTGAAGACATAAAATATAAAACGGTTTTTTCCATAACTACTGGTTTTTTTTTGGGAAATAGCTACTCGTATTAAGCACAGCACTTCAGAACTATTGTTTTGTTGATTCAGATTTTTTGTTAATGTTAAAAAAGATTGATAAGATCATTCAAATTCATTTAATTTCTACATTATCATCATCATTAATCATTAGAATTATCGCTATTTGGTATTACAATGATAAAACAATACACTGGATAGGGAATGCAATCTCGAAGCAAAATCTCAATATCGAGATCTCGCTAGACTGGAAATTTCGATCTCGCGAGATCTCGTGCATTTCGAGATCTCGCGAGATTGAAATGTCATGATTCTATGTCAGGAAGACAGGCAGTATTTATAGTAACAAGAAACACAAAAATACTAACGTTAAATCAAAGAATTATCTATTAAATAAAAAAACACCTTATAACTTATAACCTCTAAGAATACAAGTAAGAACTTTAAATTTTACATTTTAATTACGAAAAAAGATAAAAATAAATGGATTTGGAAAGGAGATTGGCGCTTCGCCTCCAAGCAAACATGGCTCATTTGATAAATTTCACAAATTACTTAATGGCAACATAATATGGAAAAGTTAAAACATGGAAAACAATAAAAAACATTCGCGATACTGTATTTGGTTGCCTTAATTCGAATAAAAAGAGATCAGACCTAACATTATTTTCACTTCCTAAGGACACTGAAAGGTAATATTCAGGTAGATACCTCGGATTTCCTGAACTAAATAAAATTCAATATTGTAGGTACACTAACCTTACTGTTACACGTGTCCGGGCGACCTTGCAACGCCCAGAGTAAATTAAGCTCACTCGCGTAGTGATTCAGTTCATATTCGCTTGCACGCGCGCCTATTCGAATATCATAGGCATTTATAACTTTAGGTCCTTAGCGCGCTGCGAGCGATATTGCTCCTAATCGCCGCGCGCAGATAGTATATTTTTCTTTGAATTATTATAATATTATAGTGAAGTTTCTGTACGTAGTATTATTGATGACTAGTAATTTATTAGTTATTCTGTGGTCAGGTCTGCTAACCAACATCTTATGCTGAGATCTCGATCTCGCGAGATCTCGTGCGTATTTATGTTCGAGATTAATCTCGTGAGATTGGCTCGAGATCTCGATATTTCGAGGAATCGAGATTGCATCCCTACTTGTGGAATATTTGTTCTTAATAAACACATAGAAAAAAATCAATAAAAATACATCGTATAGTAGTCATTAATTAGTCCCTTTTAAGTTCCACCATGTTCCATCATAAAAGTCAATGGAAAATATACCAAAATATTCACATATTCGCCGCTGAAAGCAGCGATAAAGATTTATGGCTCAATAATACTTTGATTATTTCTGAGATTCAAGCAAGTGACTTTTATGAGGCATGCGGCTCCTTATTTAGGCAATAATGTCTGCTATTACCATCCCGCAAGGTCGTAAAACGGGACGGATCAATACTGTTCACATATACTAAAACCTACTGGAAAATATCGTTAATTTTTGTGATAGAGTATGCTTACTTCCTTATTACTTCCATAAATCATATCGAAGGGAGGAAATTAAGTGATCGAATAGATTGAAGTTAGTCATAAGTAAAACAAGGGAAGTTAGGTCTATAGAATACTAGCTTTTACTCGCGACCTCGCTCGCGTAGATCAATAAAAGATCTGTTGAACTGGATACCTAAGAAATGCATTTGAAAAAGAAATGCAAGTTTTCACACCAGACTCATGACCTCTTGTCTTCTATTGAATGACTCTTGTGTGAAACTTGCCAAGTTAGGAATTTAGTTTTAAGAAGCAGTAATTTTTCTTTGTAAAGAATGTTATATATTTCTGTAGGTAATTTTACAGATTAACTGAACTTGGCACTTCTTCTTATCTTATGATAGGGGGCCGGGAATAACCCCAGCAGCACTTCGACCCTTGAGGATCTTTTGTGCCTACCTCATTTTACACACGGGTAATCTTAGTGTGCAGGTTTCCTCACGATGTTTTCCTTCGCCGTTAGAGCGAAAATACAAAAACTCATTGGTACATGGCACTGCACGGTTTCGAAAAAGGACTACACGCATGGGAGTCCGGTGTCCTAGCCACTAGGCCACCGACGCTAACTTGGCACTCACCTAGATCTAAACTATTTTGCGCCGACAGACTCTCTGTTCCTTCCTTGTGCCGAACTTAGCCCCTTTTTGACAATTATATCTCTGTACATCTACAAATGTCTCAGAGGTTCATAAAGAAGCGACAAATTTCCCAAAAAATCAAGACGCTCATATGTATCAAACACTAAACAGAGAAAGGTTGATTATTCCTAGGGCAAGATTAAGTAAAACACTAAAACAGGGGATCCTAGTGAAAATGAAAATGTTTAATATGCTCCCGATGGAGGTCATCAAACTCCCTGCTAAAGAGTTTAAGGCCATTACAAAAAAGTACTTTGAGAAAAATGCCTACTACAATCTAAACGAATTTATGTCCTCAAAATTAAAACCTTCTCATTTCCTATGACCCGGGAAATTGACATGTATACGACTCTTAGCCTCTGTGACATTTTAAAATTATTTTGACATTGTATCCGCACTTTTATTTTATTTTTTATTGACTGTACACTATTGTACTATTATACTTAGGTATTTTTTTGTAATGTAAATAGTTTAATTTTTTAATAATTTGATTTATTATTTAATTTAATTTATTATTGAATTATTTTGTACGACTTATCTTGCAACGGGTTTTGTTGCTTTCTGATGAAATAAATACAATTTACAATTTTTCATATTTATGTTTTTGTTGGTATATTATATAACGAGATCCCACAGTAAAACTGTTTGAACATTGCTTAATTAGTTTGTTACAAATTTTACATTAATTACAAATTCTGTTTAGACACTTAATGGACCATTAACATATTCCCTCGTGGCCCAGGGTTGATCATAATAAGACTAGTCCTTGCGTTAGCAATTCAATTAAAAATTCAATTACACCTTATTAACTGGCCGTTGGGAAATAAGTTCATAAATGTACATTATGTAAATCTTATAGTTGTGTCCGTTCTTAATAAAAATATATTAACATTAGATAACATTAATGACGCTTTTGAAGAATAGATTAGAATAGAATAGAATATTTTTATTTCATGCTACACAATTTGAAATATACATGTCTAAAATATATTTCTTATTTGTAGAATGATCGTCAGATACATTAATTTTAAATAAAATAAAATAATGTAATAAACATTGAAAATAAATTGGTAGGTAACGACGTAACTACCTATAATGTAAAATATAACAATAATTATTGTTAATGAATTATGGAGATGATTTTAATGTAAGGTAAATAAATAGAGCGTCGGTGGCGTCGTGGCTAGGACTCCCATGCGGTAGGTCTAAGTTCGAAACCAGGCATTGCCATGAACCAATGAGTTTTTCGGTTTTTTCGAATAACTTACGTACGGTAAATGTACGTAAGTTATTGCTCTGACGGTGAAGAAAAACATCGTGAGGAAACCTGCATATTGAGATAACCAGTGTGTGAAATGGGGAAGGCAATGGGATTTAATGCCACCCCATTAAATCTGCCACGAGAGTCGTTCTATGTTATTAATCCTTAGAATGATCACGACCCTCAGCAATGAGAAATACGACTTCAGAAGAAGAAGAAATACATAATAAACATGTTAAATTTAAAATTTCATGTCCATAAATTCCTTAACTGAATAAAATTCTTTAAGTAATAAAAGGT
This sequence comes from Hofmannophila pseudospretella, assembly GCA_947369225.1. Classification (NCBI taxonomy): domain Eukaryota; kingdom Metazoa; phylum Arthropoda; class Insecta; order Lepidoptera; family Oecophoridae; genus Hofmannophila; species Hofmannophila pseudospretella. The sequence continues at coordinate 7,580,917 of OX376324.1, forward strand.
TTCTCAGTCGGCGATTAAACGTTTCATCATTAAGATCATTTTTCAAATCAGCAGGCAAGTGCTCATATGCAATATTAGAGGTGCAATAAGTATGACGCTCGCTACGCTACCTATACGGGTATGACGGTCTACCTTTTAGTTGCAAAAAAATTGACGTTCGCGACATGAAACATAATTTCAATAAAGGTCGTAATATTAAATAACATGATCCAATTGGTCGTTTATTGCCTGCAGACGCGGGCAGGCATGCGTGTAATGAAAATTTTATTGCTGCGTATTTACACTTGACTACACTTTGGGTAGAGTTTGAATGAAAAGAGATACTCCTTATAACGTTGGGTCAGGGTTTTAGCCAGCCTTTTTTTTGGTAACGTGGGGGAAATCTTCGAATGATACCTAGCCTCCTGGGGGAGAGACTGGTTTATGTGAGATTTCCACTCACTAAAATCCCCTCGATGGCCGGCCTCGTGCTTATCGGAGGGCTCCGAGATCTCCAGTGGAACACACCGGTGCCCTCCTAGCATTTGCCTTGGGCTCCTCCTGGGAGGTGTACATTCCACCTCCCGGCTCCTCCCGTCACAGCAGCGTAAGTTATTGATATTTAAGTAAATATTTATCGGTGCAAGAATTTAGCCATTTCTGAGGATGTTGAAATGCATCTTGATCCGCTTCAGCCTGAGTACCTGCGGAAAGAGAGAGCTGCCTGTATGTCTCGCTGGAGAGACCAATATGAGAAATTGGCTAAAGTGAAGAGCTTTGGTACAACACACTTAATTACATGCCAGCCTGGGCTCCATGGTTTGGTTGTGTCGGTCTTGGTAGGGAGCTACTTGTCTTGGCTCTTAGGTTACACTCGGGTTAAATAAGTTTTTCCATTTGGTGGGAAGAGCTGCATCACCGTTTTGTACCAACTGCAACAAAATAGAAGACCTTACTCACCTCCTAATGGAGTGAAAAAACCTGGGGAAAATTGAGAGGAAGAAATTTGGCCTCAATAGGCTCCAAAATGGGAGGCTCAATATTATTTTGAGTCAGCCCTTATGTGATAATATGAAACACTTACTGTTATTTGCTAAGTTGGCTCTCAAAGTGAGGGCTGACTCTAATAATACTTGAGCTTCCCTTTCCTTTTCTTAGTGACCCTAACGAGGCTGACATGGTCACCTTGTCGTGTACCAAATCACTCTAAATTGAGATTTAAAAAAAAATTAGAATTTAGTATTGATTCTTTCTTGTAGGTTTTTTAGGCCAGGGTGATGGCCACTTATCATCACTAACCATCCAGTGTGCCAGCCAGAAACACGGTCAATGCATGAAGCCTCCTTAAAATTCTCCCTGTCGTATTTATAGTGACATCTTTTTATAGAACTATGATATATTTAGAAAGGGACAAAGTATATTTTAATTTTAAAAAAATGGAGTTATAATTCTTGCTTGCTTTTTGTATGGTTAGTGGCCAACCTATTGTCAGAGTTTTTCAGGCCGCCTATAGGTTTCTAGGCTTTAACGACTGCTGTCGAACGACAACAACCGGGACCGACTGCTTAACGTGCTCTTCGAGCACGTAGGAGCTCAGATGAAATATGCCACTAGCGGTCACCCATCCAGGTACCGACCGCGCCAACGTCGCTTAACCTGCACGATCACTTTCGGACCGTGCTCGCAACTAGGCAACTAGACAACTACAAGCTCCTCAGTAATAATTCTTAGGGCTTTTCTTTCAAGTAACAGACAGCATTTTCTCTGCGATCCTGATAAAGTCTTGTCTCTTTATTTTCTAGACTTCGAAAAACAACTTTTCATAATTTGCTTGAGACAAACGAAGCCTTATTGCGTAGTAAGGAATTTTCAAATTTCGTCGTGTGAGTTTTATTTTTCAAATGAAAACAATTATTATACTCGTACGAGTAACAATTCATTTGAAATAAACCTGTGTAGGTAAGTCAGATAAACGACAAACGAAAGTCAGAAATTTCTTATGTCAGAAAATCTTTTGCTTAAAAATGGAAAATATCCAATTAGGGTAGATCCTAATGTGAAGGATCGCTTGGGGTGGTACTACCCACTTATCTGTTTCTGCCGTGAAGTAGAATCCATCTTAGTCCTCAAGGTTAGCAGCGCATCAAAAACCCTCTAATATTAATAAAGTAAGGTGAGATGTCTATGGGCGACGGTGACCACTTACCATCAGGTGGTCCGTTTGCTCGTCTGCTCTCCTTATTTAATAAAAAGAAAAGATATTTCTTGTCCATATAGGTATGTAGGTAATCGTGTCTGATGATAAGTTATTCATATACAAATATTATTATTTGTTTATTATATTTTTGATTATATATTAAGAATTATATTTCTATTTATATTATAAGTATTATATTTCTGTATTATATAATATATTATAGTATTTACGTGATATTATTACTACTGCATTGCAGCTTGCAAAGGTTTGCATTGTTTTTATTATTGTTATTTATTTATTTGAGGGTAGTATCTATTTCATACGCCTTTTGCACCCGTATATTATGTATCTTATGATTTTTCCGTCACCCGAAAGTAGCCTGGAAGATATCGCTTAAAGCGATAAGGCCGCCTTCTGCACATTGTATTGTACCTCTCTTTATGTTGTATGTTTTTGTCCCGGGTGTGCAATAAAGTATATATGTATTGTATTTGTACCCTACTACAGTACTACACTGAAAAAAATCCTAACCAACAAAGTGCAAATATTGCTTGATTTTTTTTTATTGATTTGCAGAGATTATATCTGATTTATAGAACCATACTTGGTTATTGACAATTTGATTACATTCTTAACAATGTAAAAATATTATTTTTATAAAGCACATAGTAACGTTTATTAACGAATTAACGTTTATTGTCTAAACTAATAACTTACTTGATAGATACTGTAATATGGGGTCGTACGAGTCAATAAGTGGATTAGGTTCACTTGAAGGTTGCCTGGAAGATATCGCTTAAAGCGATAAGGCCGCCTTCTGCACATTGTATTGTACCTCTCTTTATGTTGTTTTGTTTTTGACCCGGCTGTGCAATAAAGTGCAATATTTGTATTTGTAGTCAGATATTCTTATTTTTGTATTTGGTCTTTTCTATTGGTATTTGTGTAGGTTATTCGTTATTATAAATTATGTCTAGGATTACTTTGCACATGGAGCGGAGCGTGACAACAACCGAAAACTGCGAATGACAGCGCCCTAAAACTATAAGTAATGGTGGAAATGTCATAGTTCAGCAACATTAATCATTGCCGGATGGAGTTTTGTGCGAGTTTGTGCAGACGTTTTTGTTGAAACATTATTTAAAGCAAGTCTCAAGGTCTGCTTCAGTTCGCGGTTAAGTTATTTCGCAATAATGTTTGTCGCTCTAACGTACCTACTTTGTCTGTTTCGTGTTACATTTTTCGCTCAAACGTGCATTGGCTAAACAAACATCCGCTGATATAATAATAGGCATTCTGTTTCGCCCTCATGAGTTCCACCCTTCAGAAACACTTTCATGAACACGGAGAGCCATAACAGTCTTATAAGCGCTTGTATTGTATCTTCGACCTCATATCCGCTTATACCATGTAAAATACGGGGTTAGTCTGTAATAAAAAAAAGTTTTCCACCATCATACCTTCTAAATCAGTTTGCAATTTAAGGAAATGAAAAGGTGACTCAACAATTAACAACAATAATCTGGGAAAGTACATAAATTACCTACATCATCATTACTTTCTTGTGGCCCTCTGAACAATTGGAAAAAATTGTTGTACCTTTTTGTTGATGAATAAATCTTTTTTTTCTTCTTAAATCTTTGAACGAGACCCAGGAGTCCAATTCCACTGTTTTACAAAGTTTGTCATTCTTTTCCATTAAAGAAGTATTAGGTACGTATTCATAAATCGTATTCCGCTAACACCACGCATACACATATAAGCGAACCGATAGATCGTTGGTTTGGCCGTAACGCTGACTGTTTATCTACGAAAAACGTCAAGTCGCTACAATTTATTGTCTATATTGAGTTTATGTTGTATAACTAGAATCATCGAAATATACGTAAGTATCAATATCAATCAAATAGATAACGTTTATTCAAAATAAAATAACACTAAAATACATACTTAAGCTAAAATTACAAAATACCTAACTATTATATTCGATTCTTATTCTTATTTTACAAATAAAACACCTGGCCCAGGTCGCTCCCTGCAGGGAGTGTCCCGAGGAGGCTGGCGGCGTTGCCCCGCTGTATAGCGAGGCTTATACGCTGAGCAAAGTAGAGGCCAGCCTTCTGGTCCCGGGATGTCTCTACGAGGCGCTTGGCTATTTCCCCGTAGTGGGCTCCAGGCTCAATCAAATATGATTCAATATACTAAGAGTAGAATCTGGCCCCAGGTGTCAGAGCTATTTAGTACTACCATCGGCCGTTTTCACATTACACGATAACGATAACGAGAACAATATCGTCGGTTATAGAAATACATATATTTAGTACCTACTAGACGAATTCACACTATGTCGTCCACAATACATATCCGTGTCGTGTCGGTGTCGGTGGGCATTTTAGCCTTTCTATTTATTGACATCTAAACCCGCGTTTGACTTCAATCTCACCAGGTGGTAAGTGACGATGAGGTCGAAGATGGAGCACACGGGCTTAGTAAGTACTGGCACTTCTATAAACACTGCCGAAACACACCAACGCCGAAGCGAAGATATTTGACGATAGACCTTATAGAATGGTGTTCGTTAGCCAGGCGGACCCTGAACGGGTCCGTCCACCAGCAACTTATCTTATCTTATGATAGGGGGCCGTGAATAACCCAGCGGCACTTCGACCCTTGAGGATCTTTTGTGCCAACCCCATTTTACACATTGGTCATCTCAGTGTGCAGATTTCCTCACGATGTTTTCCTTCACCGTTAGAGCAGTCGGTAACTGTACGTAAGTCTTCGAAAAATACGAAAAACTCATTGGTACATGGCACTGCACGGTTTCGAACCCGGACCTAGCATGGGAGTCCGGTGCCCTAGCCACTGTGCCACCGATGCTCTTCACCAGCAACTTACTCGGATTAGTCACCTCGTACGCTTTATCCAGTGGCAGTAGGGATATTCTAAATCCGTCCCGTACACGGAAAAAATTACGCATTAGTGAAAACGTCCATCAACAGTATTAGCTATGCATTTGTATGGTATAGTTAACCTGCAAATCTATTCTCTCCCCTTAGGCATTATTCCACAAATCAACAAGAACAGGAAGCATAATGGCATAAACAACATGCAGGCGCTGCTGTTTGCTTACCAACTAAGCAGTTCACTCTAAAGCAGGTTGGTGTAAACACTGCTTTACAGAATGCTATAGACTAGCTAAATACGGCTTCAAAGTGAGGAATTGTAAGCGTTGGTGCCATTTAGAATAGGTATTTATACAAGCTATAAGTACACTTTTGTGCTAATAATGCTCTTCTTGTACTGTGCTGTTGTAGCGACACCTACCCAAAACAAATCAACCAAGAAAGACAACCTCAACAAGCGGCTCGACACGCTACGACTTCGCTCTACTGGTCAAGAGATGGCGCTTAACAAGCCCCATACAATCTGAAACGCGCTATTGAAGAAATCTCCGGATGGAAGGAGCTTGCTTGCAGAAGGTTGAAGGGTTCCGTGTTCATATCACGTCGGGATCACCACTTTCGTGGTTTGAGGTGCGAAGGGTGATGCACGATGACATCTCGGTGGAAAAGGGAAGATCTTTCTCCAGGCTAGATGGTAGGCCCGATGGGGACAGCTGTCCGACATTGTGTTGTCGGATGTTGTAAATATACGAAGTCCGGAGATTTCTTCTATAGCGCGGCATCACCCTTCGCCCCTCCAACCGCGAATTTGTAAATATATAGATAGCTTAAATATAAAGTTTCAATCTATTCTACAGATGGATATATACTCCGACATTATTTTAGGTAGGTACTTTCATTTACAGAAGGTTATTTCGTAGGTACTTATATTTAACTTTTTTTCGACTATACAAGGCCACATCAGTTCTAATAACTGACTAATAGCAATGAAAATAACAAAGGAATGCATGATTGAATCTGTATTACCGTTATGGCAATCAATTCCGAAAGTCTATAATTACTCGTATTACAATAATTTGGGATTCAGAATTGTCCGCTGGATACAAATATACATATTATTTGCTAAAATAATTATCATATAAGTCATAGGTCTATTAAACCATACGCTTAAAAAATAATTGTCCCTTATTTACAGTAGGTTCGCAGTGATCTTGCAGGTTAAGCGACGTTGGCGCGGTCGGTACTTGGATGGGTGACCGCTAGTGGCATATTTCATCTGAGCTCCTACGTGTCTCGGAGAACACGTTAAGCAGTCGGTCCCGGTTGTTGTCTATTGACAGCAGTCGTTAAAGCCTAGAAACCTATAGGCGGCCTGAAAAACTCTGACAATAGGTTGGCCACTAACCATACGAAAAGCAAGCAAGAATTATAACTCCATTTTTTTTAAATTAAAATATACTTTGTCCCTTTCTAAATATATCATAGTTCTATAAAAAGATGTCACTATACATACGATAGGGAGAATTTTAAGGAGGCTTCATGCATTGACCATGTTTCTGGCTGGCACACTGGATAGTTAGTGATGATAAGTGGCCATCACCCTGGCCTAAAAAACCTACAAGAAAGAATCAATATTCAAATATTTTTTTTATCTCAATTTAGAGGCTTTGGTACACGACAAGGTGACCATGGCAGATGCCTACGGGCGGCCTGAACAACTCTGACAAATAGGTTGGCCACTAACCATACGATAAGCAAGCAAGCAAGTAGGCTCCTTATTTGAAAATATGTATGTTTTTTTTAATATTTTACTGTACCTTCCAGTTTGTATTTGCATACAGTGTTGTCGTTAAATAAATAAATTTATTATTATTCCTTTGTCTCTTCCAGAATATCTATGTATATGTTTGTTACCAACGTGTCTGTCCGGTAATTGATGACATGCAATAATTCATCGTTTGTGTGGAGTCTCACGCTCGGGAGATATGGACCATAGTGCTGTGATGTCAGCCTCGCGGGACCCGGAGGATTTGTCCCGGAATGCTTAGCGTGTCCCGGTAAAATCACAAACTATTAAACTAATAAAACAAATATAATTTTTATAAATAACCTAAAATGAATTTTATTAATACTGTATTCGGAAGTCACGCTCCAGAAAATATAATGAATTTGTCGCATAGGGTCAGGTCAGGCGATTTCTAGCCCAGAATTAATTAGTGCTTCTTATTTGTGTTTTTGGATTTTACATTTGAACCTCGAGGTTGTCAGCTGTACTTGGGTAATTAAAAGACCAATAGATTGTTATAACAACTCTCATAATAGATAACTTACACAATTGTTGTATTTAACTACGATAACGGGGCTTAATCGCGTCGCGTCGGTATTTAATTGGTAATCTATACTGTAGTTTCTTTTAATTGACGTTTCGACAGAGTATTATAGTTTCGACAGTTATATTATTGTAAATTACAAACACATGTATGTATATACTAATTAATTCTGGACTAGAAATTGCCTGGCCATCCAAAAAATACTGACCAAAAATATTTAATGTTCGGATGATACCCAATATCCATTTAGAAAGCAATTGTAGATTTACAACCTATTGCAATTGCTGATAAATTAGTAATAAAAATAAAGATGACAAAGTATTTTCTGATACTTATTTACCTAGATACTACAGCTACAGTCACTTAGATATTATAATTAATTTTTGGAAAACTTCGTGAGGTGGGGTTAAATTTTGTCCCGTAATATAGGATATAAAGCAACAAATGTGACAGCCCTAGACAAACGGGACTTTTAGCCTGTCGTTGTGCGCTGCACGCTAGCGAACAGACATTTATATGTACAGTAATGTTCTATTATGTCATACTTCATGCGACATACGAGATATTCTCTCTATTTCTCGGGTACAGAACCTTACAAAGGTAAACTTATCGTCGGAGGAAATCACTTTGGACGAATCTAATGTCTGGGGACACAAGTTGTCCAAGAAACACTTTAGTGTGCTTCTCAAGGGAATTAAAACTCGTATTCGATTCATTCCTGTTTCAGAATATTCCGACTAAGAACTAAAAGAATAAGTAAAAATGCACATTGCTTTACCTAGGGTACCTACTTTGTAAAGCAAAAATAGAAATAGGATCGTTATACATAAGTATGTAAGTATAGAAAAATCTTTCACGTTTCACTAAAATCTAACATTTGATATTTACGCCTTTAGTACACTAGCGATTTAGAAACAGAAACGAACCGAACTCATAGAAATCTATTTTTCGGTTTTCTAGATTTCTATGGGTTCGGTTCGATTTTGTTTCAAAATCGCTGCAGTGTGCTAAAGGTAGTGGCACTACCAAAATAGAAAGTAGTAAATAAGTAAGTAGTAAATAGCCTGTTCCTTTGATAAGTACCAGACCACGCAGAAAGTTATGCGAAAAAAAGTTTTTATATATGAGGCACTGGCTGGTTGTTACTAAGTTCTAAAGTACAACTATTTCAAAGAAAAAATACGAACATTCCAAATTCAAATTTCCCTCCACATATTTTTACGACCTAAATAGAAATATCTTGTCTCACTGAAAATGGATTTGCGCCGGGAACATTTTCGCGCTATAATTTTTTATGGTTTTAATTGTCGCTTAAATCCGGAGGAATCGCTTGTGAAACTTCAAATGCCATTTAAGGACAACCGTGTACCGCTCGCGCTGGTATAACGAATTTAAGCGCGGTCGACTACCTTTGGCGGACGAAGTAAGAACTGGTCGCCCTTTGACGGCTGTTACGGAAGAAAACGTGCTAGCAATGAAAAATTTTATAGAAGAATATAGGCGAATTACATATGAGCAGATACAGCAAATATTACAGATTGGATCGGGAATGTGACTTCACTTTATTCCCTAAAATAAAAAAATCACTCAAAGGGGAACAGTTTTCGTCGTCGGAAGATGCTCTAGCTGCATTCGAGCAGGTAGTAAAAGAGGTGTCTGATTGGGACTGGAAGAAATGTTTTGAAAATTAATTTAGACGCATGAAACTTACGTATAGACACTGGTGGAGAGTACTTTGAAAAGGTGTAATAATAAAACTGTAAGCGGTAGAACATTTTATTTTATTTCTCAAAACTTTCTGAGTGTTCCACGTATAGTTAGTCATGCTGCTACAAATTAAATCGGATTATTAACAAAATTCATACATCCAATATACACACTGATTTCAACATCAATATTTTGGATAACAGTGGCTCAAATTGCCTACGATTGTGCAATAACGTCGCAGATAGCAAAGCATTTGGCTGCACTCCTGGACGCGTGCACCGACAATGTACAATGTACACATGCTCCATTATTGTGAACGGTGGAGGATGGTGGAGGTGTTGACATTTCAGTAATGGTTCTATCTCCTAGTCTATCTGGTTTTACATGTATACTTGTATTACCTACTTTATTACGCGTTTGTACTCAAGATATTCATTTTATCTTTCAGATATGTCTTGTTGTGCTTGAGTCTATACTCTGGTTACTCTTTAGGATTTCGAAAGTTACTCTGGTTGATATCGAAAAGAGAGTGAATGATGATTTTGAGTTTTCATTCAGTGGGAAAAAATATTACATTTCAAAAAACAGACGAACGGAATGACAACGATGTTCAACTGGTTTCTTTTCTTAACTTTTAGATACTTTATGTTGTGCTCCATCACATACAAATTCACGTAACAATCAGAATAGGTACTTATGTGGGTAATAGGTTTACGTTCCGTAATTCAACTATAATTCCCAGATTCTGAACGATCAGGGACACAACAGGTACTATAATGTAACTTATATGATAGATACCAGCATTTTGTTTTCAATTTTTACTCTATCCGTTCCGAAAAGCGTATTGGGAATAGATCACTGCTCCAGTCTACCTTATAGTCGATATTTTTTAGCGCAATCCACGTGGAGTAAAATAGGAAATCGGTCCGACGTGAATTTAGAACCAAAATAAAATATATTGGAGCGCAGTTTGTAAAAGAGTAACTCTTTAAAATAAATCCGTCCATCAAACGAGGTCTAACGAATCTTTCACATGGCCATTGAAAAGGCTGATTGGGATTTAATCCTTGATTGGGATCTGGGAAACGTCTTTTTTAATTTGCAAAAAAACCTCTTCTATACCTATTATAAATTATTCTCTTGCTTTTTATTTTATTCTTCTACTTCTGAATCAATATCGATTATCTGTTAGTAACATAAGTACTCGTACATAAACTATTATTATAAAGCGCTGTGTTTGTCAGTGTTTGTTGAAGTTGTTCTGTTCCGTGGTAGATTATTTAGATAAAATTAGTTACATAACATTAATTGTTTATCTGTTCCCATTTACATGCCTCGTTCACGTTCAGTGTCCATAAATGGCTACGATTCAGCGACAGAGCTGCAGCACTTTATCCAGCTACTATAGAGATGGCCATAAATATCAAGTTTATCAGCAGAACCAGGAACACAATATTCTAGAACATTCGCTGGTCCAGACGGTTTTCATTTATTCAAGTGGACACAGCCGTTGAAATTGACGGTATAAACCAGTAAATCTGACTAGGTGCCATTTTGCAACGAGTTGTAAACACCAATATGGGTTCGAAGAGTCTTTTTTGACGCAATTTTGTCAGAAATGTTGATAGCAATATTTCTAGCTTATATTATAGGGAATGGTATATTTCAATAGCTGCATCGCGATACAAACCCCAAAACAATTGAGAGCGTCGGTGGCCTAATGTCTAGAACACCGGTCTCCCATGCGGAGAGGGTCCGGGTTCGAAACCGTGCAGTGCCATGTACCAATGAGTTTTTCGTATTTTTCGAAGACTTACGTACATTTACCGACTGCTCTAACGGTGAAGGAAAATATCGTGAGTGAAACCTGCACACTGAGATAACCAGTGTGTGTATAATGGGGTAGGCACAAAAGATCATCAAGGGTCGAAGTACCGCTGGGATTATTCCTGGATTATTTATCAGAAGATAAGATATAACCCCAAAACAAAACGATAAGTATTGAATGTTTGTAATTAGTACGAGAAGTGAGCACTACGGATGGACATATTAATTTGTCTTCATATTTAAATAAGAACTCGGTCAGGATGAGCTTCTCAAAACAAATCCAAGACCACCGCGGTTTGTTTCCTGCACATCACTGCATTGCGGCCGCGCCAGAACTCTTGACATGAATTAAAAATTCACGCTGCATTAGAGCTGCAATGGCGACACTACACGTCATCCCGCGCAGATGCGAGAGATACTCAGCTACTATTAGCTTCTAGCTTGGGGAATATCCATAACCTTGCTTGTATGTTGATTCCAGTCTTCGAAGTTAAATTGGAAATGCAAAACTATAAAGTACAGTGTTCAATTACAACCGAGGTGGTCGGTCGACCTTGACTGGGCTAGATGGTTTACATCGTTTTCATAAGTGTAGCATCCAATTTCGTAGCTGATTATCATAACTTAAATACTACTAGATGGGTGCAGTGCAATGAGACTAAAACTTTGTCTTGGACATTACGGGTTACGTATGAGTACCTACTTAGGGACTTAAGTACTAATGAGCAGCGTTCGTTCGTTACAGCGTGAACATCACTATTAGTGGAGTTTGACATAAGCTTGTAGAGTAAAATCCCGCCGAGTACAGAAAATATGTGTTTTCCTTTATAACATCGGCCTGACGCCCCAGATCGACCCAACAGTACATATTTATTTTATATACTTAGGTAACTTAAATCTATTAACTCTATAAAAGCACAAGACTTTTTTTTATAATTAATGGAGAAATATTTATGACAACACGCCTTCATTACAAAGCTACGGTACGTTGCCAGTATTAAATATCAACCTCGACCGAGTGTAACACGGTAATCTGAAGGTAATTATGTTTACCTTACGCATTTTCCCTTAACTAATTAGTGAACAGAGACGGCAAGTAAATAGCGAAACAGAGACGATTATAAAAAAAACGCTAAGAGAGAAAAAAATAAGTACCTTGGTGGAGGCGCGTGGGTCAACAAAGATAATTTCGTAGCAATAAATTGAAGGAGCTTGGCGGTTAATTACAGCACCGTACCTAGGGCTGCCGACGCTTAGACTTCCCGTCTTTATAATCTCCTTGTTTAGTTCACTGTCTTCTTGGTAAAACTGCTTCTCTTCTTCTTATAAAGCAAATAGAAAATATTATGTACGTATAGTGGGGTTCAGAAAATGTGTATCAATTTTCATATTCGATACACACACTGTGTGCAATAAATAATGTCAATGTCATATCAACGTACTTATCTTATAAAATTGACGTGTGCACGGTGCACGCAATTGTAGACCTTAGGGTAGTAAACATTTTCTGACCGCCACTGTACGCTGCCGCTACCGCTTATAGCAGCTTGTGTACGTAATGTTTTAAACTATTTCCACGAGGGACCACATACAGAAGTATGTACTTTACTATAAGCTCAAAAGGAAACATTCAGGTAAATTACATGTTTCGAGGAAAAGAGGGTAGCCGTTACTTGCCCCAAAAACTCTGAATCAAAACCGCAGCTTGTATCTGTACGAAATAAAAACTAAATTACAACTGGAAAAACAGAGTACAAATTGTGTCCAAAACAAATTAGTCCACATTTTACTTCGATTTTGGAATTGATTAAAAAAAATCAAATTTCCTTATCGTAATTTTGGATTTTATCAAATTATTAGAAATTGAACATTCTTTATTGCGTTATTGTGGTATGTTTTTACAGATGTCTTAGTACAATAGTATAGCTCTCACAATACCCATTCGAGTATGCAATATAGTAAGTAAACTTATAAGTAATAAACATTATTATACATTCAAATAATTATTTCAACAATGCAGATAAAAAATATTAATAACAATCAATGCCAATAGTTAACACTATTAGCCTTAATAAAACAAATTGTCTTTCAGGATATATCGTTTTGAAGACCCTGGCATATGCCTAGTCGAAATTTTGAGTACGAATGCAAGAAGTTCCAGTTCTTTGGCAAACTCTTTGCCCACGATGACGTCTTTAAGTGAAGTATGTAGAGTACCCACTCGTATCTCTGTGTTGCCAACCCTATGAGTACCTGGGTTCCGCAGATAGAGAACAAAAATCAGCGGAAGCGAGGCGGGCGGCGGCCGCAGATAAGCGGGCAGCGGCGCATAATAGACACTTTAAAAGAAATTAGCGCTCGCTCATTAGCCGCTCAGTTTCAGTTGCAGCCTGAATTTGGCTGTCTGCACAGTTTTAACTACTCACCATTTCGTCTAATCTAATTCATCAATCATCTCAGTTCTCCACTCTATCTAAATTTAGCATCACTCACTGACCTCAATAACTTAAATATAGGTCAAATATTAAGATGGTTTAATGAAAAAAGTCACTACCCGATCAAGAACACAAAATATGTGCTAACTTAATATTTTCTGCAAGAAATGATCGAAAGAATTTGAGGGAAAGGATAGGTAGATAACTACAGGACAACTACAGACAAATACAGGAAAAGTAAAAACTACACGAATAATAGCACGATATGTATAAAGGCGGCCTTATCGCTTAAAGCGATATCTTCCAGGCAACCTCTGAAGTTAATTGGACATTAAAGAGATTAGCGACAGTTAAGTTGAAGATATGGAAAAGGTTACCATTACTTAATAACACAGTAAATTTTGTAAAATAAAAGTAATATGATATAAATAATTATGTAGGTATACTAAAATAGTTAAATCAAAGGAAAGGACGATTTTTATGGTCAACATATCGTCATGTTGCATGTCTGAGGAAATTAAAGGTTTCCGAAGGTACGTGAAATCCACCAATCAGCATTGGACCCGCTCGGTGGATCATGGCCTGTACCCCTTGTGCAAGGGGAGGCCTGTGCCCCAACAGTGGGGACATTAATAGGCTGATGATGTATGTATGTATCGTCATGTTTAAACAAGATAAACATCTCCAGTCAAGCGAAAACAGCTCCATATACAGTTTGGTTTTGGATCACGAATCCGAAGAAACTAGTTTCAATCTATTCACCAGACTCTCGCTGGTGACAATTTTATTTGAATGTGCTATACACAGATGCAGATGGGGTAGATGACGATTTCTTATTGTCGACTGTGTTTGTATTTTTCTTAACTAGGTAAGTACTAAATTCTGTCTAGATGTAAGCTAGAGAAGATTAGGGAACATGAACTGAATTATATTTACAAAAACACTGGGTGTAACAAAAAACCCCTGTTATGAAATAAGTCGATAGCAGTGAACTTTTAGACTCACCAGCGCAGCCGCAGCCAAGAATCCTTAAGGGCCCTCTGATGGTCTTCCAAGAGTTGGTTTCTTTGTGAATCTAGTCCAGATCGGCGCTGGAGTGTTTTTTGTTGATTTGGAGAAGTTTATTTACGTGTGGCACGAGATTTTGGGTTTTTAATGAATTATTGTATCGGAGCGGCGGGCCGACGACGCCATCTTCTCTCTATCTTTTTTTTCCCGCTAGGTGCGCTGCTTGTTGGCGCGCTGATAATTGTTCAGATCTGTTTTGAAGCGCAAAAGTTTGTTTTTGAAAAACTTTCTAAATTGGTGCAAAGACGAATACGAAACACCCCTATAGTCCCGAAAGGGGGGAGGGGGGAGGGGGGGGACAAGTTTCACTTAATTATGGGGCCAAGTCTAAAATTGCGAAAAAAATCAACTGTTCCATACAAAAGCTCAATACCTACACGACCGAAATGTATAAAACAGGTGATTTTTTTTCGCGGCTCAGTGTTGCCACTATAGTGAAAGTTTCAGTTATGGATACTATACTACAACAGGACTATAGGGATTTTTATTTACGGTATAATACTGTGTTTCAATAAGATTATGATGATCGAACTAAAAACCTGGTTAAAACTAAAACCATAAAATAACTAGGTATACGAGTATGTACAGTACAAGTATAGTTCGATTTCGTAGACGATATAGGTACCTATAGTTACTTGTACGCTGTGGAAATAATAGTAAGTAGTAAGTATTTATATTCTTACGTGTTTTACTATTTTGTTGTCAGGTATTTTAAGTTCTTGTTACACTGATCAAGTTATATGGTTAAACAATGACCAATAAAAGGACTCGCGATACTCAGAATTATAATGAGTTGAAAACAAGATTGTATATTTTGTTAAAGCTATTGTGTAGTCGTAAATTGGTAACCTAATATTCTACAACAACGTGTGGTTTAAAATGAAGGGAATTATGTATGGATTTACCAGTAAAGTTAATAATGAATAGTTAGTAGTACACTCAAGCAGATGTGTCCTATTTATTAGCTTCGATAAACGTTTAAAAACTTACATCTGACTGTACATTGATAAATGTGTGCGTACAGTGCTAGTTCCAACAAAATCATTCATTCCGAAAATCAAACGAATATCAGTGCCATTTCATTCCAACACCAAAAGTAATTGAATGACATCAAAAGTGAGAGTTCATTCATATTACATCCTGTCTTTCTGATGTATGTTGTCTTTAAAACATAAAGACGGTTTTTTCAGTATCGACCGAAAATGTATCGTTTATGTAAACGTCTGGTAGTAAGTTTTTATGTTATATATATATATATTTTTTTTTATTTTTTTTATTGACTACTGAACCCGCATTTGACCTCGATCTCGCCTGATGGTAAGTGACGATGAGGTCGACGATGGAGCATGCCGGTCCAGTAAATGCCTATTCACGCTAGATACTCAAAGATTCTACTGGCGTATATATAGGATATACGCCAGTAGAATCTTTGAGTATCTAGCGTTCAAAAACAGTGAGTTTCACTTATTTCAAATTACTAGGCCTATAGTAGATTGACGCTAGTATGGCTGGCTTTGGGAATGTGTAGATAATCAGTAATCACAAATGGTATGACCACGTCTAGTCTACTGCCGAACCAATTTAAATTTATTTCGTGGCTCTGCCCTATCGTTAAGTCAAGAGCGTTGCTTAGTACCAGAGCCCATTAACTTAATATATGGGTATGAGCAATCGGCTTTTTGTTACGTACCCGACAGAACGTTACTCGTTCCCATTCTTAATTGCTAAATGGCTCGTATCACATAAGTCGTTACAACTTACAGTCACTGGGACACGGTATAATCTACAAGACTGTGAATATTTCTTTTAATCAACCTCCTTGGTTGTCCTACTGATAGGCCCTGTAATTCATACCAATATAAGTATTGGTTTTTCTTCTTAAGTATTTGAGTACCTAAATAATATAAGTTCTTATACTAGGTTCTATAATTAGGTACAAAGGGACGAAAAATGTTGTACTTCGAACTAAAATTTTCAAGGATTTATTACTCGATTTATTCTTAGGAAGCATTCAAAACGGTCGTTCAAATTTTCTTAAGTAAAGAAGGAATGAAAAAAAATATTTCCAAAAGCGCACACATACAAACAATTAGGCACAGAAGATAAAAATAATAATATTAAACAAATATATATTATAAAAATAAATAAACAAAAGTAATTAAGTTTGATGAAGGTGGTGTGCAGCACCGGAAAAGGGGGACTGCCTCAGCCTGTTACCGCAGCGGATTTAGCACTGCGGCGCTGATTTTCAGGCATCACCTGTGTGCCAGGGATCACTACCTAATGATACACTATCGGAATATATAAATAACAGAAGTATTAATAAACAGAAGTAAAATATTAGGTAGGTAAGTTCTTAATTTTTTAAATTAACATTAGAATACAGGAAAGTAAGTACAATAAACAATTTGTATGATTTCGTTTTGCAGAAACTCGCGTCTAAAAAGCTCTATTGAATTTATACAATCACATCATATAGGTAAGGTACTTTTATTTAGTTTTCGCCTACAATTACATATAATGTTTTTATTCAAAACTGAGAATGTAATAAAGTGTACAATACCACGATAGAGTCGGTTATTTGGTTTAATAAGCCGATGCTTTTTACACTGAAAGAAAAGCTTGTTTACTTCAAACAATAACTTGTTTTAATACGAGCATAATTATAAAGTCGACTTCTTAACTTCAACAAAGAAATTTTTCACTTCAACGAAGAACTTAGTCGTATCTATCAAGTAATTTGTTCAAATGATTAAAAATTACTTTATATGCTCTTAATCAATCAAACAAGCTTTCTTTCAGTTTATTAGCGTATCACCTTGGCATCTTATTTATTTGGGATTGGGTTTACATTGATGAAGTATTGCTTACCTATCTAGATTCAGCTTGAGCTAAGAAGTAGATTTTCTATTTCTGTAAAAGTAGAATACTTTTGGCAATTTATAAATATCTAAGGTCTAATAAAGACAATAAAGTAGGTCCATAAATCAATCAGCGCACGAACAGTTTTATACATGTAATTCTATGAAAACTTAAATGTATAGCTTCGGTATAGTAAATGTGGAGGTCTGAACGCACTTTCGCTGCACTGCGCGGCGCGGCACGTCTCTGCAACTGCAGGTAACTGCACTGCAGCGGCAGATCTGAACGCACTCGAGCTGCGCTGCACTGCGCGGCAACTGCAAATAAGTCTGTGACGTGATTAATTAGTTTTCAATCTTGTGCGTATGGCAATAAGATTTAATGACAGTTAACTATCTAGTCAGGGTAGAAATTTATGGCTGCCAGCACATCAAAATTCTAAACACGGCGGTTGCTTCCCTCCGCACCCCGTGGACGCACCCCACCCTGATACACGGCGCGACGTGCCGCGCAGTGCCGCGCAGTGAAGCGCAGCGCAAGTGCGTTTAGGTCTTTAATCTGAGGTTTATGGTATAAGTACTGTAGCAGGACGCCGTCCAGGCAGCAGAAAAACTACTCGCTTAGCTTAGTTATTTTACAGTACCTATGATGACCAGTTTCAACAGAAAGTAATTATGTATCCGAAGAAGTCGAAGACAGCTGGAGCCACAGACCCGGCTTGGCTCTACGGGCGCTGTTTGCATCGGGTTGATTGCCTCTATCCAGCTGAGGTTGTGCACCTATCTATTTTCCAACATATGTAAATTTTCAACAAGCCTTTTCGATTCGACGGCTGCGTCCAATTCGCTAGTGGAATGGAACTGGGATTGGAAAAATCGAGTTATCTATATAAACTTTGGTGATGATGAAATGATATCCCCGGTTATTTTACTAGATTATAAAAAAAACATCTTCGGATGCTAGATTGATTAGTTTGCATTTAATATTCTCAGTGTTATTCAATTTTTCCTGCGTAGTGATATATTTTTAAGAACGTCGTGTTACGTAGTAGTATTTAAGTAAACTTAAATAAAGAAGAATTTCCGGTACTTTACAATTTTAACGTAACCGGAGGAAGGAAGAATGTCTTAATCCAAGCCTTAACGGTTGGCGCAAGATCACCTCAGTTTCAATTACAATTAATCATTGTTTTTAAAATCTCCAGATGTCTAATGTCGCAAATATGTTAAATAATTGAAGATACAGCCAGGCCTGTAGCCAGAGCGGTGTGAAGTCGGCTGCCAAAAAACTCACAGCCTATGTAACCTGACCAAATTAAGAAGTTTTCGTTTTTTATTTGTTAGTTAGTTATATTAGGTGTGAAGTTGGCAGCCAAAAACTCGCAGCCTTTATTTATTATATAGAAGGCAGGGGGGGGGGGGTCGCGACAGCCCTCAATATAAAAATAAAGACGAAGGCTACGAGTTTTTTGGCTGCCAACTTCACACCGCTTGTAGCCAGGATTATAATCGAAGTTTAATTGATTGATCATATCATTCGCATTTAGTTTTAGCAAACACAGATGACGAAAATTAAATAATATTGTTATATAATATATTATAATATTGAGACAATTCAAATATTGAAACCAGTTTCCCTGTTTTTAATACATATACTTACCTACCGATGTCGGAAAAAAATCCCCCTTCTGCCTACTGACCTGACTACAGCTAGGATATTCCTCGATTTCTTCGAGATAAAATACCTAAGTAAGTACTCGTAAGTATACGAGTATACCCATTTATAGAAGGATAATTTGTAACTTCTAACGTGAAAAGGCAACAAACCAAATAAAATAAGAAGTAAGGAACTAATAAAACCCTCCCAGAACAACCTTTTATTTAAGTAGGTATAGAATTAACTTTCTTTACTAGGACAATTTAATTACATAAGAAAACCCGTGACCGACTCGTACTTTGGCGGAGTTAATAATTAATTCTTCACTCGAATTAAGAACACAAACGGGGTGGCTTAAACTTGGAGGAAACAACCCTACGCTCCGTGTGTAGATATAGTATTATACGTTTTTTACAAGAGAACCGGAGTTTGAGTTTATTGCGGATGATTGAGGGACAAAGTTAGGCAAGGTACTGGTAAGCTATAAGGTATGTAATACTTTCAGGCCGATCTTAACATGAATTAAACGGGATAACTCTAACGGATGAATGTACGAGTATATTTATGGTGATCACAAAACCTCTTGCATATTGTTATGGTCATCCAAGAGAGCATCGGTGGCACAGTGGCTAGGGCACCGGACTCCCATGCGGGAGGTCCGGGTTCGAAACCGTGCAGTGCTATATAGCAATGAGTTTTTCGTATTTTTCGAAGATTTACCGACTGCTCTAACGGTGAAGGAAAATATCGTGAGAAAACCTGTATGGTTATCGACGCCAATGACAGATTTAGAAACTCATCAATCATTATTATAATTGAACTATTTTCTGACGAAAGTCATTAGAGTCATTACTCAAGAAAATACATAGTTGAAATATATTTTAATGTTTAGGTTGTTATTTCCGTGTCAAGAAAAGATGAGAGTATGTACAAAGCAACCATTCCCAGACATCAATATTTTTATTCTTACAGCGTCCATCCCGCACTGTAGCTGTATAAGACTTCAAAATTTCCATAATCATGTTTCCCTTTACTTTACCAAAGTCCGAATATTAAAATTTAAAATCTTTAAAATTTTGTTCCTTTATAATTTAGAGAGGGTCTCGTACAAGTAAAAGAGATTGATAAAAAAGAATATTTATGTACCCTATAAAATAGATAAAATAAAAATATATTCATGCAGACAGTGTCTTTACATTTTTACAGATTTCCCTGGCTTCTACACTAGGATACCTGCTGCCTGCTGCTTGCTGCCTACCACACCCGCTGATGATGATAATGAGTAAACAAAGCAAATGCATTCCTGCACAGTCTCGAGCCAGTCAGGCGCCTGGAGCTCACGCAGATCTTTCTCCACTTGAGAGCGTTGGCGCTCTTTGTTATCGGAGGCCAAGATCCACTTCGGGTCGCTGCGTCAGCGGAGTAAGCAAATGCATTTCTGCTCAAAACTTACAAATAGATCATAGAGAACGGATCCTTAAAAGACCCGCTCGCACTTGTCCGGTTTTTTGTGTTGTAAATGGTAGCCATACATCACAAATACTGCGGGTGGTCGTCGCGTTTCACATGTACGCAATTAATTTGACATTCACGAGTGCTATATCGTTTGTAGCAATAAAAATAAGCGACGATGAACACTTATGAAATAAATAAGTCGACAGAAAATAATGAGCTGGCGAACAATTGTTAATTAAGTATTATTACGAAATTAATTTTACGAGTGAAGGGGAAATTAAAATACATTTTAAGCGAGTATTACACAAGCCGTATTATATGTATAGGTGTCGATGCTGTTTCATGACGAGTCGGTAGGATGAAATTAGACAAAGGATTGATCGTTTATTGTCGATGGACTTGTGGGAATGCGCTATGTGAGAACTTGCAATGACGTAATGTCAGTTGTATGAAAGGGAAAAGGGAAGATCTTCCACCAGGCGGGGTGTTTTGCCTGGTGACCAGATGACCTGCTCCAACTATGGATGTTTGGAACTCATATATATGCGAAGTATATATGAATGAATGAATGTATACTCTTTATTGCACAAAATTAGTGTGATACAATGCGTATATTTTTTTTAAGACCAATTGTTACACATGAAAAGCAATAAATGGTATAAGTATAAGTATGAGTAAGCTCGCAGCCGAGTTGCCAGCACGGTCCGAAAGTGATCGTGCAGGTTAAGCAACATAGGGCGCGGTCGGTACCAGGATGGGTGACCGTTAGTGGCATATTTCATCTGAACTCCTCCGTGCCTCGGAGAGCACGTTAAGCAGTCGGTCTCGGTTGTTGTCGTTCGACGGCAGTCGTTAAGCCATGTCAGAGGCCAACGGGCGGCCTGAATAACTCTGACAAATAGGTTGGCCATTAACCATACGATAAGCAAGCAAGCAAGCAAGTCCCAGGAAAAATTCGATAGCGTGTTCTACACCGATATGAGTAGGTACAAATCGTAGTAGCGCGTCGTACGTCGCCATAGACCTATACGGGTCTCGAAGAAATGCAACAGTACGAGGTATGTTTATCTTGGGAGAGCATTGCATTTAAGTAGAAATAAGATTGTGAAGAGACGGAGAATTTTCAACTGCGCTGGGTAACACTTTGAAAGTCACTTCTACCTTCACCACAATACCTGAAGACTGACTCTCACTGATGATGAAATGTAAGATATAATACGAGGCCGAAAGGTGGACACTATAAAAGCTATAGGTAATCCCCTTAACTGTGGCGTCGCCTGCGCGCCTTGAGGGGCGCGGGGCGTGACGTCAGATGGCGAGCAAGCGGCGTGCGGGCGGCAGGCCTCACCTCCCGCCCCTCTTGCCGCGCAGGCGACCCCACCGTTAAGCGGTTTACTTATAGTAATTAATCTATACTTACGGTTGAATCACTCATCGTGATGATTAAACTACTTGACGAATAAACTGAGATATTAATAAGTTTTTCAGAAGTGAGGAATGGTACACGGCGTGTGGCCGCCAGACGCCAACCCAGCCACGCACCACCGACCGAGTGTCCTCTTAAAGTCTAGGACACACTGGTGATTGTTATTGGACAACTACAAAACATTTTTAAGACAATTTAGTACTTTTGATTTTTAAAATATATTTTTTTTAACCTTTAGTTTGTGTCCGGTCCTATATAATTTTCTGAAATATTGTTTTTTTTCCTCATTTTCGTACACTTTGTGCCCACCACGTTTCCTGGTCGGATGTTGCTTACCAGAACTTTTACAAGTTATTTTTTTAAAACTACTACAAGTTGTGCAACAATTACGAGTGTTTTTAACAGAACACATTCTGTTGTATTTGTAAAACATTTACGTGTATTTTTATCAGAACACAGTTGTATACTTTTTCAATCCCTTGCAATGTGCTCAATACTTTAACACAATTTATAACAAAACAAAAAGATAAAAGCTATGACATGACAGGTTTAATATATGACTCGTCCAATGCATCCGGGGACCACGTGTGCCCGTGCGCCGATTTCTTCACGCCTTATTAACGCAGGAAATTACACAGCGAAGGAGCGAGATTGCACCATTGAAGGATGGAAAGAAAATAGACCATAATAAATAGGTGGCTATTTTAATCATATGTTGCTGTGATTCGACCACACACCGCTGTGGACCGGTTGCCAAGTATTGCCTGTGTAGACGAAGCCTTATGCATTGGCAGATTTATTTTACTGGAAAATTAATAATTGTAAACATGGAATATGTATATTTAAAATGATTGCATTAAGCTGAGTATGTAATTATTAGTTACAGTCTTCAACAAAACACCAAAATTGACCGCTTGCGAAGTAACTCGGTGTTAATATGAACAACTCACCAAATATACCACTCGCTACCAGAAAAGACTTGATCTGCCATAATCAAAATTAAGTCTACACAGTTCTGGACCGTTCGTTATGTCTATAAAAATATATAACAAAATTTTCCAAATCATCGACATTGAATTAAAAGACTCAATATTCAATTTAAGATTAAAGTTATATCTTCTTAACAAATGTTTCTATTCACTGCAGAAGTTTTTTGATGATAAAACCAATTCTTAACTATAAAATCAATTATGTATAACTTGTAATGACATTTAATTTAATTTATCCCGTTAACATTTATTACTATTATAATTAATTATAAGCTCTTATTTTATATTGCGGTGCCCTACTCAGGGTTTCATGTGTGAACATATAATATATATCTTTTTAAACCAATTGTTACACATGAAAAGCAATAAATGATATGAGTATATTTGGAATTTCGAGAATTTTCTTTGGCTCTGGAATGTTGTTTTTTTTTCTAGATTAGCAAAAATTTTTGATAAAAAATTCAGTTGCCGATAACCATGAAGGAACGAACGCCTATTACTTTGGGAGGGAAATTAAGTACTTCTTCTTTCATCCAAGCCGATAACTAATTCAAACCGTGATCCCTTATTGAGATATCTACTGATTGGTTACACCCAGTATTTCTGCTCAGTGAAATTAGGAAAGCAAAGATAGACTTTGATTAAAAAATACGGTTACAAGTTGGTGCACGGACATTGTTCGACAGAAATGAGGTCGGGGGAAGGGCTTGTTAATTTTGCTTACATCTCACAGAAACGGGGGCACCCCAGTGACGTATAACCCGGAGCGTTAGTATAAAATAGACCGGAGCGCTCTCTAAAGTTTCTTGCCTAGCCACTTCTATTGTATGTTATACTGAGCGTGTAAACTGACGTATATACCTACGTCAGTTTACACGCCATACACCATAATTCTTTACTGAAGAGTTGTAAGTAGCGATAGATGAATAATTTTAGAGCTTCAGGAACTAATATTATTTAAGAATAAATCTAGTTTTACATCTGAAGCAAATAACTATCATATGACAATACCAAAATCGGGACCGACTTCGGAGAAACAACATTTTTTTATTATTTTGTTTATTACATATGGGACAATAAACAGAGGTACAATATGTATAAAAAAATATTGAAGAAAATTCTTCAAAATAAGTAAGTACCTATATGGGTTTTCAATCCTTTGACCTCCGACTAAAAAAGGGTACTTATGATAAGAACTTTTACATGTGCATAGACTGAAGAAGACTGAGCTGGATTGAGGTAGAGTGCTCCCTCAAAACTTCGAGAGGGATATTCACGCCGATCGACAAATGGTCTACCTTGTTCGTCCCCTTCTACGTCATGGCTCTAGAATGAAATGTCATTATACACGTAAATAGGCTCGTATCAGTGTCGTACGTAACCAGAAAAAATCGAGGGGGCTTAA
Organism: Hofmannophila pseudospretella; assembly: GCA_947369225.1. Taxonomy (NCBI): domain Eukaryota; kingdom Metazoa; phylum Arthropoda; class Insecta; order Lepidoptera; family Oecophoridae; genus Hofmannophila; species Hofmannophila pseudospretella. The sequence goes on from OX376324.1 coordinate 7,605,159, forward strand.
GAAAGGTATACGGTACTAATCACGTTACTAAGAGTTTTGTATGGATTACTGGAGTACTCAATTATTTGATCGATGATCCTCTACTATTTCATTTGACGTGTTGTTCAGAAATATAATATAAATATCAGTTCAATATTTTAATAATTATTGGCGCTAGTGGGGACTGAAAACAAAGATGTGCGACGTTTCGTCGTCTATTGCGCCACCAAATTCCTTTTAGGTTAAGAATATAATTTGTAATTTGCTTGCACAGAAAGTGCGACGGAATCCCGACTTCCAAGATACAGGTTTTCGACCTAGTTTGTAAGTCGGAGGTTCTTTTTTGTGTGCCCTGTATAAGTAAATAAACTTTTTCATTTAATTTTCATTTCACCAAGGTTTGCACCTTTTTCATTATGGGACCAAACGGAAGTATGCCCCTGTAGTTAGGCCCTCGCTTCGCCCCTGGGCGCCACTATTATCAGGGGTCAATAGCTGTGTCCGGCGATCGATGCCGGAAACTCGCCACTGCCTACCGGAAGTAGCAACGCCTGTCGACCAATTTAATTTTTTCACAGAAATAAGGGAAAATATTTTAGGTTAAATGCTTCTTTTCAGATATCGATCATGTTACGAGCCTATTATGTAGCGATGGCAGATTTTGAACAAATACAAGGGATTCTGATGTTTAGAGGAATTATAGGCAAGTGTAGGTATTTTGCTAATCGGATGAAATTCGTTTTTTGGTTTCTATTGAATTGTAAACGTTCCACACGGAACGAAATAATGGAATAAAATGTGGAAAGTTCCACAAATTTCTATCAATAAACGGCATACTTAGTAAGTATGTATCTATATGTTCATTTATGTATAAGTTTTCTTTAAAACACATGTTTAGTTTAATACATATTTAAATTATGGGTCTTGTTAGATGTCATAACTGTAGTAGCTGGATACATGTAGTAAAGACTCGAACAAACCCATACAAACGTACACACCCTTTCACTCTCTTCTACACAAACACGCTCACACACATTTCCAATAAACACATCCATATACACACACACTAAAATTTATTTCTCCCTATAAGCTTTATTTTAAAATAGGTTTTATATGGCTTTTTTGTTTTTAAATTTAAGACCTGTGATTTCTGTAATAAATAAATTTTAAAAATGAAGAGGTGCTTTTCTTACAAACCGAGGTACAATTTTCTGACATCTATCGTTTTAATACTTTATTGCATAGCACCCACGTACAGTATGTAGGAAAATGTTGAAATATTTCATTTGTTATCTTTTGTAGAATCCAGAAATATAAAATTCATAATGCTTGCCTGTGTAATTAAATTTGCAGCTCAGCAATCACGTACCAGCGCCAACGTGTTGCATGTGCATGACCAAACAGTGCAAATACTTATATATAATAGTTAAAAATACTCACCTATTTTATTTTGAAAAATCCGCAATTCTATGAAAGTAAATAATCTAAAAATGTAGATAGATAGATAGATAGAATACTTTATTGCACACAATAAATTTACATAGAAAAGGAAACACAGAATAAGTGTACACAGGCGGCCTTATCGCTCAGAGCGATCTCTTCCAGGCAAACTAGGCGACAGAAGAATTATTAATAGGTTACCGGCAGTATAGTGCAGAAGAGTGAAATATGAAATATTTATTGGTTTATATACTTTTAATACATAACATAAGTAAATCTCGGTACGAATACCAAAATACTATGGCCCTATATAGTCATAAAACAATACATATAATATAATTTCAAAATTATTGATAGGTACATATGTAGTTACTTTCCCAAAATAATAATACAGAATTATCTTTTTGAAAACATATAAAGGACTCTTGTTATAAGGTACTTAATGTGATATAATTATAACAGATATCAGAATAACGTGAGCGAGCAGCAAAAATTTAATTTCAATTTGTGTAAGTAGTTACTAGAAAAATGGATAGTATAGTAGAATCTAATTTAAATGACAAAACATCTCGCTCTTCACATTTTGACTAAGTAACTAACTAAAATAACTCTGAAGTCTATATCCCCTTGAGTATATAACACCCCTTCTTCGGTCGATCGGGGGTTATATAACCACGGACCAATATTATGCAAAATGGGCTATAGTTTGATGCCTACCTTTAAAGAAAGCTATAAAAACCACAGAAATAGTACTTGAGGACAGGGCGCTACCCCTGTCCTCAAAATCTTTGATAAAAACAAAATAGATAAGTACTTAGCTTATGTTTTTCATATTTCTAAGAACAGTGGCCATCGCACACTGTAGCGACTTGACGCGAACCCGACACGGACTCAACTCAGAGAAAATCATTGAAACGTGAGCTTTATATCGTATTTCATACGGTAGGTTTTCAAAATTCAAGTGATGTAGTTGTGGACTCTTGGCCCACGCGTTGACAACTCATCGACGACTACTTCACCTTCTATTTTTGAATTTTGAAATCTACTGTATGTAATACGATATAAAGCTCACATTTCAATGCTTTGCTCTGAGTTGAGTTCGTGCCAGGTTCGCGTCGAGTTGGTATAATATGCGATGACCATAAGTCCATTAGTCGTGGATGTCCTGTGGCGTGTTTTTGAAAGCCAAAAGCATTTGCCGATAAGTCTACGTTAACGGGATATTTTCTTAGCTGACCTCTACTCTGACCCATTAAATAAACATTCGGTATCTGCCTTGTAGGCAACTTTACCTATAAGTAACGTACTACTATTTTATATGGCTCTAAACGCCACTGTCCCCACTGTTAGGGCATAGGCCTCCGCTTGATCCACCGAGCGGGTCCAGTGCTGATTGGTGGATTTCACACGCCTTCGAAAACTTTTAATTTCCTCAGATATGCAAGTTTCCTCACGATGTTTTCCATCACCGTTAGAGCAGCCGGTAAACGTACGTAAGTCTTCGCAAAAATCCGAAACTCTCATTGGTACATGGCATTGCATGGTTTCTCGGACCTCCCGCATGGTCCTAGCCCACTGACGCTCCTATATCGGTCTAATTACTCGTATATGCCACTTGACAATTGTATAAAAAGTATCCTTATAGGGAGGTTCTTTCGTAGAAAGGGTCCACCTTTCTTTCTGACAACTTCACGGACCCAGCGACACTTAACAAACATTAAAAGTATGCTACAAGGTCTGAATATTAAAATCCTTTGTAACTTTTTTCATACACAGGCATTTAAGATACTTAAAATATAGCTCTTTACCGCTACTCATCAAAAACTGGGCGCTCAGAGAAGAAAAATTCAATATATTTCTTGTGTTATGCAAAATGAACCGTATTCCTCTTATTTTCGGTAGGATATTTGGTGCATATTTAGTGGAAGTTACGTTCGTTAAAACGAGGGATCAATGTGGCATTAAGTGAAGAAAATGAGGTGCCACATTTGGGCGGAGAAGAGTCTGCGATACAGGGCACTGCTTGACCCAAATTTGAGCACTCGCACGTCCACTTTGGTGCTTAAGCGTCCAATTTGCTGGAGCAAAAAGTATTGGCATGTTTTCACGTGGCTTTTAGGTAACATTTTCTCTTATTTAACATTTACGAGTTAGTAAATAAAGACCTACAGCATGTAAATTAACAGCATGTCTCATAAATTACAGAAAGAGTTCAATTCAGTCTACTTATCGTTTTTATTTTCTTATCTAGACTCTAGGTTGATACAGCACATACAGGGTCCTTTTTTTGAAATCTTAGATAGATACCCAGCCTATTGGAGGAGAGACTACATAGACAGACATTCAGGGTTCTAGATTAAGGCAACGACACTAAAACTTAAATATATGTAAGTACTTATATACCTATTTAAAATAGAGAGCACAATTTCAATCATACATAATTGTTAATTTGTGTTCCAATGTATTATATATAGATGCTTACTTGAGCTTACTCTATTTCCCTTCAATAGACACCGGAAAGCCTATGTATGTACGAGTATGTAATGTAGCTCTACTTTAAATATTTTTTCGGTTTCTGCATTTGTTTTGAATTTAAATTTATACTATTAATAAGTACCTACAAATAAAAACAAAACTACCCAAATTAGTTACATTAATATTCACCAAATGTGGGTAGGTAGAATACAGTGAGAATTCCCTCGGGATTCGGGTCGACATGCAAATTCGATTTGTAGAGTATACCCAACCAGTCCTCCCGATTCCAGCCATTTTAAATTGGTCTCGGCCACTACAATAATTCACTTTTCTGTTTATTGTGTTTTACCTTTAATAGTTTCACTTAGATTTCTGATTCTTATTACGTAAGATTTGGCGCTAGTGTATGAAAATACACTAGCACCAAGTCCATTTTTTTTTTCAAAGATTTTCGTCTCTTCTTATGATACAGTTGGGTGTGTGTGAAAGTCGGAAAGCTTGTAAAGAATGATAAGTATACTTATGTAGTAAGAAAGGTACAGTTCATTGTACTCGTATTGTACAATTGTTTTAGTCATTAATTTTTAATAATCTCGGCTTTGGTTTCAATATTGGTCATTCGTACGCTACTAATATTAGAGCGGCTCGTTTATCGTCTACTGGAATATTTTCAAGGGTGTTATTAAACTTTTCATATAGTTTCCGACGCTTGCTAATGGCGAGAAAACCACAATTACGGAACAGACCTTTTAGTTTCGATTTGATTTGTAAACTTTTTAATTTATGTTCAAAGTTTATTTTCTGTTATAATAGTTATACTTATTACAGCACTTCGAACAAATAATGTGAAAATTTGCACAGGTATTTAGGACACCCAAAGGGTCATTTTAAAGACGATGACGCTGATCTCTCCTCTACTGCGAGAGGGTCTCAGTGTCCCTCATCAGCACTCCAGTCCAGAATTTAAAACTTAATCGTTATCGTTTTACCTTTATTATTGTTCTTTTTTGTCTTTCTTTAAAAGTTTGACATTTTTATATGTTCCCATGTTCTGTTACATGTTCATTTGCACTGGTGACAGAAGAGATCTGTCCTGCGAGATACAGGAACATCCTAGTTCGGAGGTCAGCGTTACTTACTAATTTTATTTAGTATAATATAACATATGCTTAAGTTCCTACTGGTGTATGGACTATGAATCCTTTATAATCTTACCGCACAAATAAACTTATTCTTATTCTTATACCTACAGCATCCTCTCTTTTATACCACTGATTAACTAACTAAGTCATTAATTGTCATCATCATCAGCAGCCTACTCTAGTCCACTGCTGGACATAGGCCTCTTCCAGGGCGCGCCATTGAGCCCGATCTTCGGCTCTTCTCATCCAGTCGCTGCCAGTCACCTTGCGCAGATCGTCGCTCCATCTAGCAGGGGGGCGTCCCACACTTTTACCCAAACGCGGTCTCCACACCAGAACTCGTCTACCCCAGCGGTTGTCGGTTCTGCGACAGATGTGACCGGCCCACTGTCACTTCAGCTTGCTAATCTTATGAGCTATGTCGATAACTTTTGTTCTATGCCGGATCTCCTCAGTCAATAATTGAAAAGTAGCAAAATACCTCAAATGTAAACTCTCAAGAGACGAATGGTAAGAAAATGATAAAGGTTATGCTTGACTATTTACGTATAGGTTGTAGAAATTCGGTGCCTAGTTTGTCTGTTGAAGCTCTCTAGGCATATTGCTGGACCCGTGCCAGTTCAAATACCGAGCTTGAGGCATGGGTAGCCCGGAACATGAAGCGACCCTTAAATTTTACATTTTACGAGATAAATTTTAAGAGGTTTTCTCCAGAAATTAGAGCATGTTTTGGTCTTGGATCTTGTAATCGTTGTTACCGCACGTAGTGGTTTGTTATGTTAACAAAATAAAACATTACGTGGTCTGCCCTCAGAACAATAAGTAAAGTAAAACTTTCATTATTAAAGTAGAAAGTTGGTACTCATATTTACGCATACCTTCATGCTATATTTTTTGCGGGGTAGGCAGAGAGAACGGAGCGCCACGAATATGTCTTGGCACGCTTCTCTTGCTTTTTTCATAGTGCTTAGTCATTCTCGCCGTTGGGGTCATCTGTAATATTTATTGTTAAAATATTTACTGTCTCATCTCTAGATAGAGATGACATGGGATCTAACTTTAGCTTTAGCCTTAATATTAAAGACGTTTGTAGCAACTCACGGTTAGTTAATTAAAACAATTATTACAGCGTATTAAGTGTAAGTATACATATAGGGTCCTATTTTATTAGCGGCAAATATTTCTAGGGTGTCTATATATCTATAGGTTATAAAAATAACGATAGGACAAAAAAAATATTTTTTTCTTATCAAATTTTATTATTGTTATTCTAATACTGAAATAAGAAGTATGGATGAAACTCGTTTCATTCAAAACGACATGGATGGGTTTATGGCCACCAAGGCGCAAAATAATGGGGTTTATTTTTCTTTAGAATGGAAAATTTTCATACAAGTAACAGGGTTATTTTTTCGTGTAAAGTGGTACAAATGACCAGCACATACCCTATTATTTACTACTAATAAAAAAGGACCTTATATAATTGACTAAGGTAGATTCTTGTATAGCAGCAGCGCCAAAACCCATCTGAAAAAGCTCACTACTTTCCAGAACCAAGCACTTCGAAAACTCACGTGATGGAGACAGAGCTCCCCGTTTTTAAACGTCCGACGGTTCTGGTTGGCGTGCAGATATTGGCTTAGAATTGCAATGGTCGCCAACAGTAATACTTTAGACGTTCTTAATGAACTATCTTCTCTGTGTGAAGGTCATTACTGGTGCAACAAGATTACCCCTCAGTTTGTCATTGTTCACAATATATTTAAAAGTAAAAAGTATATAAATGCATAATTCTGGAAATCTACTCCTATACTTGAACACTTACTGTTATTTGCTAAGTTGCTTCTCAAAGTGAGGTCCGACTCTAATAATACTTGAGCTTCCTGTCCCTTTTCTTAGTGACCCTAACGAGGCTGACATGGTCACCTTGTTGTGTAACAAAGCCAGAGAATAAATATTAAAAAAGTATACATCTAATAAAATAGCACCCAATTATGGTAACGGCCTTAAAAGAACAAACTACCCTATATTTTAAGAGTATATGTCAACAAGTTCTTAAAGGTAAGGAGACGTAACGTCATACAAGAACCAAACGGCCCCACGGATACTTTACGATCCACAAGCAGCACATCTCACCGTGGTCCGTCAATACTACTATAAACTATATACTTTAGATATATTAGGTATATTATGTTAAGCAAACTATAGATAATACGTTACAGCAAACTATTTGACAACGAATAAATGAATTATTATATTAAATAAGAATCTAAAAATATTACGCCGAGGCGTACAAAACATGGAGGACCATTGTAACATACACACCATTTGTTTATCTTTCATCCATGTTTCTAAAATTGAGCTCAATTAATCTTGTTCCTAATGTAAACAAACCTATCCTTCATTTATCATATTAGAAGATCAACCATAGTTTATTTCACGTGGAATTAAATTTTTTCACGGCCTCATACCGCAGTAGGACTCCGCCTGCTGCACCTTGCATTAGACCTAGGCTGTTTGGACATTTGCCTCCAACTAAACGCCATAAGAAAGAGAAACCTCTCTCTTCTCTGTGGTTTTCCCGCGACCGTTGAACTTTTGGAAGTGAGATGAAAAATATCAAAAGCCCTGTGAATTGTGCCATAAAGACCTCAAAGATCAGCAAAGTTGCGAAAACCCCAATCTTTGGAGTCGCGGTAAGTCCTATCTGCCTATTTTAAGGTCTAAGCCATTATTCACCCAACTGCGATTCATGTAGCTACAAATATTACTAAAACTTAACTTCATAAAACATGGATAACATGGATCGTCAAACCATCGACATCGCCAATATGATGGTTTATTTACATTAGGAACAAGTTTCATAGAGTTCGACTATACAAATAAATTATAATTGTAAACTTCATCTTTACAAAACGCACAAAATATTATTGAAACTTGCAACTCCATCCTTTGCACTACGTTTTATGGCGCCATTGGTACAGTTCAGTTATCGCTCCAATATGTGCTCGTTGGTTCACGGGTCAGTAAGTCAGTCCTGTCTGCGGCGTAGTAATCTGCAGGTGGGACATTAGTGTCTGCAATGCCTGTGAGTTGTTCCACTGAATAAAGAGATATACTACGTAATGTGCACTGGACCACACAGTAGATTATTCTATGCGGTTGCAATTTGCTGAATCACTGCGTCTTTCTGGTTACATAATACCTACCGGAATATTATGTATAAACGCAATTTTCCAAGTAGAGTACCTATACGAGTAGCTATGTACATGTGTACATAGCTACTCGGAGTATTTTTGATGTCAGATGGGATCTCTGTAGCGGTAATAGCTACAAGGTTTGAATTTGAGCTCAAATATCAGGTTCATGGTGCATTTCCGACATATGAAACCTTGAGGATATAATGATGACCAGGAAAAAGTACGTGAACTTCAATTTCACAATATGAAACTGTAAGAATTGTAAGGTTATCAGCCCGCCGAAACTATAATAAATAGATGGGGTCTTCTTAAACTAAAGTTGTAGGGAATCCTGAGATATTACAAGATAAATTTTTTTAAAGTTGGTGACCAGAAAAATTAAAAGATGTGGAGCTAGGAATTTTAAGATATGGCGAGGCCGAAGGCCGAGCTCCACTTAGGGCGAAACCCGTAGCGTTTTCCCGCCTTCAGGCGACGCAGGTCTATAAACCTGTTGAATGTTATTAGCCTTATCAGATGAAAATTGGTTCAATGGTTCTAAGATCTTGGAGTATTTTGGGATGTTGGAATATGATGGCATCTCTGGAACGGTAACAGTGAGGTGATTCGAGTTTGAGCTCTAATGATTATGACTATTGTGACCATCCCACATCTAGAACCTTGAGGACCTGAAAAAGTAAGAGGATCGCCACAATGGTAAGTCGGGGGTCTCTTAATTATTAATTAATTTTTTATTTAGAGTTACGTAAAACAATTCACATTTCAGTCGTATGCTGTTTAATTTAATTCGAGAGTGCCGGTCGAGCGGCCGCGAGCTTCGGACTTGCGGCTTGGCTCGGCGGCTGGCGTTCTTTGCGGCGCAATTAAAATTTCATGTGCCAGCTTTTCCACTTTGCCGTAACCGTTACGCGGGAGTTTCATGACGTTTCACGTCCAAACATGGCTGCAAATGAAACTCTTGCGAGTTGAATACACTTTGATTTGTGCTGTTTTATTTGTGAGACAATATTATAGGTTTTCTGTGAGGTTCTTACTGAGGTCAGGTTTAATTTTGGTTCTCTTACTAGCTTGACATTGGCTTTTGCGACATCCTGTAGACTAGTTATTTCAGTGTACGAGTATAGAATTAACAAGTCTCTGTTATTATACAGGTTCCGTTATAGAGTGTAACTTTCAACTTGCAGTTAAAGTTAAATACCCATTAGTATTTTTAGTTAATAAAAAACATGTAAATGTAAACCTGCACACTGAGATAACTAGTGTGTGAAATGGGGAAGGCAATGGCAAACCACCCCAATAAATCTGCCACGAGAGTCGTTCTATGTGATTAATTCCTTAGAATGATCACGACCCTCAGCAATGAGGAACACGACTTAGAAGAGAGAAGAAACATGTAAATAAAAACAAGTATAAGTGTAGATATCTGTGTTCATTACAGACAATAAAAATACGTTTTAAATCTAAAACGTGTTCACTTCTGCAAATAAAATAATGTCAGTATTCTTGTCGCGTTTTGTAAGACTTTACACGTTATCTATCCCTTACCATCGGGAATAATCGTATTATCCCTTGTCGACTAAAGAACGGTAAATAAACAACCGAAAGTCCCAATTAGATTCGTTTGATGTAGGTACCTAACACGAAATAAAATGGCTCCGAATTCAGTCGTCACGAAACAATTTTCATTAGCGCGTATTACGTGACTGCATTATTAAGAGGGTGAATGTAGGGGTGGGGAATTTGAGACCAAGACCGAAAATATATATGGAGCCAGTAAGGCCTTAATAGAAACATTATACAGGTTTCGAGTCTAAGAATTTGTTTTGTTTTGTCTTCGTATTTTTGTTTACGAACCAAATTTTTCCAGCTTTTCTGATTATATTGTCATTATGTTGGCTAAAATATACACAATATTTCCGTAACAACATACCTACTTCATATGAACAATTGTTAAGATAATTTGTCTATTTCTAATACAAATAACTACTTAGTAACTAAAAAGGACCGATTTGGGTCTATGATAACATTGATAACCCATAGGTATTTTTATTTGCGAAGTTTCTAAAAGTTTTTATCATTCTTCCAAGACAAACTTAAGTACCTGTTTTATAAGTATTCAATACAAATCGTATTAGACAAAGCGTTAATTTCCTGTTTTAAATTAAATTAGCGTACGCCAGCGCATTTAATGTATACTACTTATTTATTAAGACTACCATTTTCTTTACATGATTCTTGAGTAAGAAGACCATAATACATTTCATACATCACTAAGAGGGTTACGTGGTTTCTTCAGTACTAAAACTTTTCCATTATGTTCCGCAAGATTGTGTATTCATGTCGTTCAAGTTACGGTTTTTAGCCAAAATATGATTTTGACTAGGAGAACTTTTACGCTTTGTAATACAAAAAAGCGCCAGCGCCATTCTTTAGCTTTCTAATAGACATTTAGTTTATGCATTTATTACCATAGACGTTTTGCGTTTTAGAAATGCTGTCATATAGCCGATTTTTGTCGAAATAAAATCCGATAATTCCAAAATAAATCTAACGAACGAGTAAGCATGTTGTTGTAATTCTGTAGTCTTCTGAAATCCCTACTTGGAAGCTCTATTGGCAGCTCTGACGGAGTTAAGAACTAATTTGTCCGGGGGCATTCGAAGGACTGCAGTAAGGCAGCCTTAGAGCCAACGCAGACGAGAGACTATCCGCCGCGTACTGTCCGTGGCGTACTGTCCGTCGACTGTGCGCGGTGAACAGTGCGCGAGGGATAGTACGCGGACTGAATGCAGACGACGCACAGTTTGTCCGCGAAACTCTAGAGATGACATAGCGCGTCTATAGACGCGCACATTCTGAGATTACGTTGTGTTATTATCTACTAGTGTTGGACAAAATTCTAACTGACTAATGATTGAAAACTGATGACTAACGTGGTTGTATGTGGTGATAGGTTACCACCACGCTAACTAAAAAGTCCGTCGTCTGCGTTGATGCGCCTAGATACGTTAGCTGTATTATTACGAAGAACAATCGCGCACAGTTTGTCCAGTCCATCCGTGAGATGTGCGCGAGCGTGCTTCGTTGTCCGGGGTACTTTTTGTCTGCGTATAAAAAAGTATGTCGTGTGCGTTGTGTCATAGAGTTCTGTACTATCTATTTTCAAGGACTAAATAGTACAGTCTCTCGTCTGCGTTGGGCCTTAATGTTTACTTGGTCTAACTTTCCCGCCCTGATAGCAACTCCGGGAATTCAGAATAAAAACAAACCCCCCGGCGTTTATTGTTCCGAACCCGTTTGTTATGCGTAGTTATCTAAGTTATACCTAATATTAATTTCATGTTGCGGCTTTTGGGGAAAGTTGAGGAGTTTAAACTAATGGCCTACAGCCATTAAGTTTATTATAATAGACTTCTTTAGCTTAATAGTTGTGTCTTTTTAGGATTAGTATGCATTGAAATTCGCTCTGTATACTATCTTTCAATATTCTCTTAAATTAGATACTGGTCTATGATATCCATAGATCACTGTCTACAGTATACTCTCTGTGTACTTAGTGATATTTATAAAATGTTTACCTTATTAAGCTCGGCACACAATAAGCCTGAAGCAGTATTCCCAAACATTAATCAAAACAAACAATATCGATGTCAACGTATCAGTCCCGATATATTGATAATTGGTCCGGATATCCGACTCTAATGTATTACTGTCATACACATTTACACGTTCATTTATTTAAGATGGGGTATACAATATATGAATATAAGCTCATACAAATAACGTTATTTTATAAATAACAAAGTGGACAAGGATTTCGGCACACTCGTCTCAATAGGTGCTTACTCAGCTGTATTTTAGCAGTTATTGGTAGTAGCTACTTACCTATGACAATTTTAATTAATCATTGAACTACTATTATAATTCTTATACGAGTAACTTTCTGTCAAATAATAATGCTTAGTTGTTACTTACTTATAACTCCGCTGCTCAGTGATTCTTGGAATTTTGTCTCCGTTACCATTGAGCTATCTTCAGCTAATTGCTGAGATGGGAAATTGGAATATGAGTAAACACGACTATTATTCCTGCATATCACTTAGTATTTGACTGTACTCTTTTCATTAAATTCATGTTGTTTAACATTGTTGTTCCCGTCCCGCGTATCGAAATACAAGGCAATAGGAAGTAAGTAAGTAAGCTTATACTAGCCAATCGTCGATGCGATGAATGAAAGGTGTAAGAAGAGTTCCAGAATCCCCGGGGGTAACGGCTCACATTTGACGGGATAACTTTCTGAATCTACTGGCTAATGACAGTGGGCAATGTCTGCGATGACTGGGCAATCACTGCACTTGACTTTTTTAACATAATACATATCTCTCACGTCCATCATTCCGGATAGACAGAGGAACCACCTTCAGTCATAGGTAGTTCCCAGGTAACTTTTTTTACAGTTTTGGTAAAATAATTAAATACCTGTACGGAATAATGTATAAATTGTTGTAATAGTTCCTTAAGCGGGGTAATCAGTATACCTTTCTTATACCTACCCTTAATTATTTTCTTTATACAACTGATTAATTAGAGAAAGCACCAAAGTACAAAACACAAGTTGTAATATTTTAAGTAAATTCGCTAGTAAATCTAATTAATGTATTCTCCTCTCCATGACGGAATGTTCCAATCTGTGCGCTATATTGATACAGAAATTTCTAGACATGGAATCATAATATAACATATTAATAAAATCCGGTCCCAATTGTAGGAATTCGTGTCTAATAAATGACGGGCGTAGAAATATAAATAGGCCTCTCTACACATGCATGTGATTTAGAATCTTTGTCACTTATTAATCTTATTATAATGCATCTATGTTACATGTTGCGACTGGATCGACCCGAAAATGAATTAGTGGCGGGTCTTGAACGAGACGTGTGTAGAGCAATGGATCGTTACTATTTAAATACGGCCTATATTTATTCTGTTTGTGTTTCTGACTTTTGTCCATTGCTGTCCATTGTATCGTCCATTGCTGGCAAAGGTCTCCCCTCATTTCTTCCACTACTCCCTATCCTCGGCGTCCTTGTGCCATCCCTGCTGGTGGAAGTTTTCTAGCTCGTCTTTCCATCTTCGTCTTTGCCTATTTCGACGCCGTAATATGACTAAATGATATTTTTTTTCTATAAAAATCAGTAAATTCTCAAATGATCAGATCATTACATGGTCGTAATGATCATTTTTATTGGTGTAAAAATGATCGGTCTAAACACTCAGGCGATATTTACCATAACTACCTATATTGTTACTGAAAACGAACACAAATTTTTGAAATAAGTTTGTAGACATCAATGATGCTGGAACATGGGTTACTTTTACTCCGCAAATCCAATAAATACGTGTAGGTCTATATTTATGTACTCCAAGCCCATATATAAATCTTAAGTGTGTTATTGGTAAGTCAGCATGCAAGTAAATAGGCGAGCTTATATTTTTTAATTTTTAACGGCTGTGGCTGGGAATTGAACTCGCCAGCTTGTTATGGGTTTCAACTTGTAACTCTAATAATTAGTTGATTGTTCGTAATACTAACAAGTTACTATACTAGCAGGGGCAATAAAGTGTTAGGTAAATGATACAGAAATCGAAAGTAGCATGAAAATTAAAAAATACGAGTAGCTTTCATCATTTCGAGGCAACCATAATGTAAAATATCAAGAAATTTGACGTACACAGGTAGAGCTTATCTCTGAAATAGAGATTTCTTCCAGCATTTTGGGGAAGTTATGAACCTAAGGTCGTAAACTCGACGGCAGCGGGTAGCGGTAGTAGGCCCAAATATAATTTTACATTATGGTTGCCTGGGAAATCAAACTACAATAATGTCAACTCTACTGTGAAAATTGAGTTTCATTCGTTATTAAATTAAATTAAATTAAAATGTCTTTATTTTCAGGCACTACTCCCAGAAAAAAAAACAATTGCTGATATTTTATTCAACAATAATACACGTCGCAAGCTATAGTTTTTTCTATCTTGAGCCCCCTAAAAAAACTTGAACCTGCCAATAGCTGCTATGGATATCTGGAATAGCTCTGTTTGCCGATCACTTTACAACCTCCCCCCCTCGAAATTTCAAAAGCCACGAACGAATATTTAACAAACTGAATATTTTATAAATGAATATTTGGCACACCTACCGACCTAAATCCAAAATTGCTGAGCGAAAACCTTTTTCATTTTGCTAGCAGATGTTCGTATGTACGTACGTTCCCAACAACAATGAATGCTGTTTTTATTTTATTGGTAATTAAACAATTAACCCGTTCAACGGCACAAAAGACCCAATTTTTGAGGCTCCCTCTCACTGGGGGAAATTTTATACCCATTCAAGGTATTGTGGGGCTTAGAGCGTTTGTTCGGGATAAAGGCAGTGCAGTGAATGCGAGCCAAGTTCATTTAGTAAATGAGGAAGTTACTCAGATGTCGGATAGGCAATTAGGTCTTAATGTTTTTGTGAGCAGTAAAAATATAACGAACTTTGCTCTGGAGTGCAAAATTGAGTAAGTACCTACTTATTATATTGCACTGGAGTTTTTCTGGAGAATTCGTACTATTAATTGTAAGTAATTACCGGGGACGGTAAAATTAGACATGATTACAGAGTAAATATTAGTAAGTAAGTACTTAACAGGTAAGACGTGATTGAAAATGCAATTCATAGATTTTTTACTATTTATTTAATAAAAATCTCTTTTGACTTGAACACGATCACTAAATTACATACAAGTAGTTAAAGAAATATGTATATTTCGTGTAACATTGATTGAGAATATTTACGGCGTATCAGTCGAGTAGCTTAGAGCAATAATTACAAAACCAAAGTGACTGAAACGGCTTTACATTCATATTTACATTGGTAGAGTATTGTAGAGTAAATGACTGTATCTCTTTCCCAGGAACTCGATAAGCAAAGACAATGCGTAATTTATGAGAAACACTATAAAGATTGACTCTATCTGTCCCCCTTTTATAGAGTCATAGTTATGTATTCATCAATTATAAAATTAACTGTCACGCCAACTAAAGCGTTAGTCGTGTACTTTTGATTGAACTCATAGGTTTAGAGTACGTGGAAAAGAATCGAAATCTATGATTGAACCGGCCTGTTTATCGCAGTGCACGATGTATTTTCAAATGAATTTGTTTTTTTTTTTCAATTTCAATTTATTTTATTTACACATACACAAGTAGGTACAGGTAAGATATAGGTATATGAAGATGTAACCTGACTTGGGGCTCAAAAGATGCACTCCCTCACCCTTATTTTATGTCTGGCTATCTGACTCCCAACTAAGTTCCCCTGTGTTTAAATTTCTACACCTCGTTTCGATGAAAAATAAATAAATCCTTATAGAAATCGAATTTGCTTATCGAATAACTGTAAAATGATGCAGGGATTCTTTTAACGGACATTATAAATGGTGCTATTCAACATCGATTAAATTAGAGTGCATTAAAAAAATATTTATGCAAAATATACTTTATGATTTTACATTCTGAATGTGTCAATAGAAGGTGCACACTGACTAATTACAATTCTCTTAATTCGCCATTTTCATAGCAATCGGCAATGGTACTAATAATTATTACGTGTAATGTAGGTAAATTATAGCAAGGTTGTGAATAGAAAAATGATGAATTCTTGAACAGGAAAATTAACTATGTAAAAAAGGCTACTGTAATTAGAACAAAATAAGTCAAGAATTAACAATTTTTAAGATATTTGTTTTACTTCTATTCATTGCTTCTATTACTTTATTATAGAAAATGCGTTAAAGTAAATGGTATACAAGCAAATATGAATGACTTTGTTTGTAGGTACTTATGTACAATCGTACACAATTAACACAAAGATAGTGCACCATAATTTTTCATAGATATTATTTACAAAATATACAATTATTTACTAACAATTATTAACAATGACATTTCATCAGAATTAACATTTTTTTATTTAGTACAATTAAATTTTAAAATAAATTACAACGGAATTAAAAAATAAAAGCAAGTATGTATGTAGGTATGTTTTATATTATGTAAGGTATACCTAATTTTCATTATTTGCATGGTTATATAAATGATACAGTCTGATTTTAGGAAAGAGTACCTATTATAGATGACAATTTATACATCGCTGTGATCGATGTCAAATTGCAATGACATTTTCATACGATTTCAGTAAAGATTGTTGAAAAGCCATGCTTTTCAAGCAAAGAACGTGAAAATTTGCACAGGTATTGAGAACACACAAAGGGTCATTTTAAAGATTAGAGCCCACGCAGAACAGCGCTACTCTACGAGGGGGAGGGAGTCAAAGTGTCCCTACTCCGCGCTCCAGTAAAAAAATTGTGAAATAGTGAAAATATTGTTTCAAAATAGAATTAGTCATCCTTTATTTATATGAAAACGAAAAAAAAAATTCCCTAGTAGGCACAATGATGACATTGCAAATTTTAAACTGATGCGCCGAGGAGGGTCATTTTGATCCCCTCCCCGTCGTAGTGGAGCGGTGATTTGCGTGGGCTCTAATCTTCAAAATGAACCTTTGGATATCCTAAATACGTGTGCAAATTTTCACATTCTTTGCTTAAACTGCACGTTTCATAAAAAACCTGTGCATTATCCGATCGGGCTAATTACCATAATTCTACTCTTTAAAATCAAACTGTACAGTCGATCTGGTAAAAAAAGAAGGCTTTAATATAATATAAAAATTTTAAGCACCATGACTAATTTTGAAGTCACATTTCTGAAACAAATCTTTACAAACATTACAATTACGACCAAAACACCATTTATAGACAAATAAGTACCTATAATTAGGTCGGTTACACATTTAACGTCGAATCAAGTCTTTTACTTCAAATTACTAATTTATTTAAGGGGATCGATCGCACACACTTGCGCGCCGCCAATCGAAACAAGAAACGTGTTAAATTATTACGTTTTATTTAAAATCAAGTTGCACACCGAGGCGATAAGTAGTATTTTTAAGACCAGCATTAAAACCCTGTTTGAATTCCTGTAAGTTACTGTTGTAAAATGGTTATTAATGCTAGCTTAAAATACTCTTATCCTGTCGTAAAACGTAATAATATAGGTAACAAATTATTATTTTTGCGATTGTCGGCTTTAGTGTGCCGATCAATCTCTTTAAACGAGGAAATCTAGACGGCAACTTTATTCACCACGTACAAAATCGGAATCAACTGTTTCAGCCTTTTCATGTACCTATTATCTACTAAAAATTGATAAGTAACAACAACGTAGTCATTACGTTTCTATGAAACGACTGTCATACATAACAATACAAATAATTAGGCTTTTCTATCACTTCAAACGTATACTCGCCTCGATTTCTTATTACATACTAAATTGAATGTCTTCCACGCTATTTACACTGAATCTGTACACTTAACATCCGAACAGTTCGTCTTTGAGACGTACTGTGGGACATTGACACTGTCCTGATGCTCATTGGTCGCAGTCAATTGGAATGTTATCGTTAAAATAGTTTCAAAAACACAAACGAATAGCGAAACATACGATTTGTGCAAACCGTAACAAGGACCATTCAGATGTGAGGTATATACGCATCTACGTCGTTTTCATTTTTCACAGTAACATTAGGCCGTAATTTTGGCAATAATCGTTGTTCTTTCACGTTTAGGAGGCCTTCGGAGGAATTGGAGGCGGGAATTGCGAGGGGGCTCGACCCCTCAGCTCTGGGCTAGGGTATCCAGCGGCACCACCAATTTTCCGTTGGAGTAGCTGTAACAAAGCAAAAATTTCTAATTAGAGTGGTTTCGCCTCTTGCATTATATTGGCTTTAAAAGTTTCCGTTAGAGCTGCAGCGTGTTTATATTATTTTATGTGACACCTGCTCGAGATATGGTCTTTACTTACCACATACCTACTTACTGTTAACATGAACAAGAAGCTTTTTTTACTAAATATTACAATCTAGCCTAAAAGGCTAGTAAGTAATTTAAATTTAATATAAACTTTTAAGGATAATTAACTAAGAATTTGCCATTGACATTAATTTTTTATTGTCTCTATTATAAGTGAGCACTTTGTTTTTGTGTTCATTTGTAATAGCACTATTGCCACATTGTTCCTCACTATACTACACTAACTCAGAAGGTTTAGTCCTTTTCAGTCTTCTCACAAAATGTGTGACGTCTAGGAGTTGGATTGCCTCAACGTTCACATGTTAATGAAGTCTGTATTCGTGAGGTTCTGCAAAATTTTATTATTTTAGCCACGGTATCCACTTGAAGGTCCCGGTGGAAACCGTCATTTGTAATGTACCAGGGAGTGTTTACGATTTACCTTAGTAGATTATTTTGAAAACGCTGGAGAATAAAGATATTACTCGGTTTGGTGAAGCCCCATAGCTGTATACCAACTGTCCATATTGACATTATAACTTGCTTGTACCAGCATTATCTTGTTACGTACTGTTAACTCACAGTATATACCAAGTAGCCGGAACATCTTTTTGTGCCGAATTCCTAGTTCTTCCCGTTTCTTTTTAACCAGGAACATGAAACTGATTTTTTAAAATTATTTTTTCTCTCACAGGTGTTACATAATGTTTCGTGTTTATCACATGCGCACGTGTATCACAACCTTACAATTCGGGATGCGACCTTACACTCGGTGTAACAATGTGGTCTTTAGCACACATGTTACACAACAGTTAACAAGTATCCTTTTAAACATATATATAGGCAAATAATTATACATAAATATACGAAATGTTATTAACCTGTATGGTATAGTAGCTGTTCTGGATTTAGCTCTGCTTGGCCTACATGCTTCATCTGCAACCAAGACATTTTAACTATTAAATCAGTTTGAAACTGTTCAAACAGTTTGCTTAGACATAGTCTTGGTGAGCTAATTGTGAAGTTTCCGCTTGTTCGTAGTTCATATCCGACCGACAAGGCTTAATTAAGTGGTAGCACATGCTATTGTCTCGGTTCTTGGCGAACAATACTTATCGTAAGTCCAAGTTGGCAGAAGTATTATCTCCGATACCTTAATGAGAGAACTTTGTATCGACTTTGTTAATCGTTTTGACCCGCCGCGTCGCGCTGCTCGATAACTACCTTCATAATTTAGACTTTTCCCTCAAATATATATTTATAATGTCAGTGTTACGCGTGTAATTTATGGTTCTAGGAATAAAACGAAATGGGCCAAAGGTGTGAAATCCTCCATGAGGTGATTGGAAAATATTTTTATGGACGCGCTTTTGCCAATTACAAATAGATAAAATAAATATAACGTTGTTACTGGTAGAAAGTCCTTAAATAAAATAAAAACACGGGGTTCACCCACAAATACTTTTAGGAGTGCGCGATGTTTAGGAATGAATGAATCTATGTATGAATATACTTTCTGCCAGTAAATTGATAAAGGCTGTGTGGGGACCCTTACCATGTGCGGCTAACATCGTTGTGAGAGGCACGCATCGCATTTGACGGGCTCTGCACGCCGCTTGCCCTGAGAGCCCTGCGAGCCGGACTTACGCCGGAAAGTGTACCTAACGAGCAGACCTGCAATGCAAAATTCCGCACCGTTAACAAAACAAACAAAAAATCGAAACGTAAACATCAAACACAGAGCCACGCGCGCGCGTCCATCTGAAAAACGCCTATGGGCGGAGGAAAGCGGGCGAAAATAAAAAAGAAATGATACTCTCTGGGTTTTCATGACTTGGCACCGGACGAATTTATTCACGTTTTATGTGAGAATGGAACTTTGTACGATGTGCAGTTTTGTAATGAATAATGTAGGTCGGTATTTTGTTGATAAATGTGATGGTATCGAGTTAGGTCGATGGCGCTTGTTTGATTATAATGTCACTATTGTAAAAAAAGTTTCTAGTTTTGAGCTAAATACAGAAACGAAGTTATTAGTTGCATAGTTGTATAACAATTTACGTCAGGTAATTAATGAAATAATATATACATGCACTAACAATAAGTGAATGTTATGTTTGTTCTACTTAAAAACCTAAATAAAATGATCGAATAACTCACCTGTTAGCCCGGCTTTATTGATACTGTTCGAACTAGAAAATCCAGATATTTTCTTCCATGCCTTTTTGTTCCAGAATCCGGTAGTCTTTGCGTCTCCACAGCTTGAACTTCTCGGTGATTGCACGTCTCTTGGGCATCTCAGTCCACATTCCTCTGCGCCCAGAATTCGCACTCCGGCACCCCGAGTTCCGTAAGCCACTGCCGGCAAATGAGGAACTGATCCTGTCGGTTTCCGCCGCAAACTGCCCACGTAACTCGCTCCACTACTACTTCCGCTGAATCCGCTATCTAAATCTGGGGGATTACAACTAGCTGGTGAAAGTAGTTCGTCGGTCGGGCCGACCCTCAATAATTCTTCGATATTATCTCTATCTTCCGCTCGCTCAGAGTCAGGAGATTCGCACTCTGGCATTAACATCGCTTCGACACTGAGATTTAGTTCTCCTAAAATTCGTTTATGCCTAGACTCTACCCGACGCACTTCTTCTTCCACGACACTTCTATCTAGTGAAACGAGCGATTGTCTAGGAACGTATCGATGTTTTGGGCAGGTTCTAGAGCCATCCGTGATTTCCTCATAAATATTTTCTTCGGTTCCGTACCTCGTAACGTAATTGTGTCGTGCAGTACGGTCTCGTGGGATACCGCCGCGACCACGCTGGCGATTCGTCTTCCTAGATGATGAAGGCATCGATAAATGGTGGTCGTAGTAAGCGTAGGCATAGTCGACGGGTTCGAATCGCTCCATAGTGGCAGCGATATTACTTCTATTCCATGTTTGCGGCAGTGGTTCTCTCGACAGATTAATAGCTGCAAGTCTCGCGGGCAGTATTTCGTCGAGGTCCCGCGCACAGCGCTCGTCGAGTGACTGTGCACCATCGTCGTCTTCTCTTCTATGTTTTCTGTGAGGTCGACGTGAAGTCTGCGAGCGTCCGTGTCCTCGATCACAGTCTGACGCAAGTGCGTGATAATCTGGTGGACGGTGTTTGCAATCGAGCGTGTGGTGATAGTCAGGGGTGCGCCTAAGACTGTAATTGGAGTTGCCTTCGTAGTCGGATCTATCGTAGGAGGGACTGTCGTCGGCATTGCTGGTGTGCGGGTGGGGGCAATCGGCGGCGATGCCGGACTCTGACGAGGGGTAGTCGTGGACTTCGGCCGTGGTGAGGACTCTGTCGTCTGGCCGGGCGGGCTCGGAGGCGGCGTGGCGGTGGAGCGGCCGCGGCCGGCCGGGCTCGCGGCAGCTGGCGAAGGCCCTCTGCAGCGATGGCGCGAGAGGGTATCTGCCGCAGCGGGACTCGTACACCGCCTCCCCCGACTCTTCGGGGCTTGGCGGCGCGCTGCGTGATTCCATGGCTCATCCTCTCATACCCATCTAATTCCTGTAAAGAAAAATAAATCTTTAAAAAATTATGTCGTCGAAGCAAAATAAACATTGTGATTATAATAAATGACCTCGACACAGGCGGAGCGCTGAGGGCAATGAATTCAATTTTACGTGCTCCGTGATAAGGGTAGGGTAAGTGACGATCAACAGTGCAACCGACGTCGATATATCATCATCAGTCGCCGGGTAATAAATCGGGACACCGCAGCGTGTTTGTATATTTACATTTTATACAATGAGATGAATTTTTGATATGTGTGTAGTTAATATTAAAATGTTTTAATTTTGTTCTGTTTTAATATTATCGGTCGAAATTAATCACATTCTTGTTTTCAGTTCACGAATGTGAATTCCGACTTTCATGAAATAACTTCATAAATGAAAGTTGTTCATTTCTGAAGTATGAAATTAATGTAGGAGTAGGGTAGGTTATAGTCCATCAGGATCTGTATGCAAAAAATGGTTGTGCATATCTTAGTAGGAATAAGATAATGTACCTTATTCCGCCTAAGATATGTATAATTTATAGAAATCAATCAATATGAACAATTTGCTATTCAAATCACCGTAGATATAAAATTGTGCGGATGTCGCTCTATTTTCAAGACATAAAATGAGGGCCCTACATCACAACTTTTATTGCAATACCGATCTAAAGTTATTGCTGAATTCCAGACCAATTTATTATCGATAACGATAAGTGTCCCTGAACAGAGCGTCACAAGGGCGGGAGTCGGGAGTCTGGGACTCGGGCACAAAATAGATAAATACATACTAGAAGGGGCTTATAGTCTAGTGGCGAACATGGTCATAAAGTGATCGTGCAAGTTAAGCCACATTGGGCGAGGTCAGAACCAGGATGGGGTGCTGGGTCAGCTAATCTCCAAGTGTGTCCGCCTGCTGCAGTTCCCAGTTGATACGTCCGCTGAGAAGGGCAGTGGGTCAGGCCGGTGCACACCAGGGTCGACGTCCGGTGACTTCTCCATGTGGGATCTTGCCCGGGGCCGGGCTAATAAGCTGACAGGAGAGGGCTTGACCGTTGCGGCCACTGTACACGGATACGAGGGACACAGCGGTCGAGCACGTCGGGTTAACCTGTCTGTCTGCTGCGGGTACCATATGGGTGGGAAGAGCAGTGGATAAACAGGTTTATGTGGTCGACGGTCAGTGACTTCTCCTTGCAGATCTTGCTGGCCGCCGGCTAATAACCCGACGAGAGGGGCTCGTACGTTGTGCCTTCTGTTCCGCCGCGGAGGGCACAGCGAATGAGCATGAACGGGTGCTTAACCCGACGAGAAGGGCTCTCTACGTGTCCCTCTATTCTCAGAGGACACAAGGATGGGCACGATGGACAGGCCTTGCATCGGCCGCTGGGCAGGCGTGGGTTTTCCGCACTCAACCCCTGCCACTGTCCATGTCGTAAGCCTGGTACCGTGAGGACTGGGACCAGGGTGTCGCCTCCTCCACGGGAACCGGAATTCAGGTCAGAACCAGGATTGGTGACCGCTATAGTGGCATTTCAGTCCCTCTGTGACTCGGAGAGCACTTTAAATAGTTGGTCCCGGTTGTTATCATTCCACAGCTGATAGGCCCTGTCAGAGGCCTACTGGTGGCCTGAACAACTCTGACAATAGGTTGGTCACTAACCATACGATAAACAAACAAAAAACAAACTAGAAGATAAACTCAGTTGGTACGCGTAGCGGTTCTCGTACACTGATAAGCCGCCGCCGTCGTCGTCACTCTGTCGACCGGAAAAGAAGTTCCCGTGTGTGTAATGTAACAGCGTGCGGCTGTGAGTACCTTCACGATAGTACTGAAGTTTCCTTTCTTGTTCTTATCTATTTTGTGACTCGGTACACCCTTGCCCGTCCGTTGCTACGGCAACGGCGGCGGTTCCCGCGGTTTATCGCGGTGCTTCCGCCCGATATTCCTTGCATCTAAATCATCATCAGCGCTGGGAAGCGGCTCGTAAAGCGCCCGTTGACCGTCCGGCCGGGACAATAATTTGTTATGCCTCTCGCCCTGGGATTTCGCTAGAGTTCCACTGCAGATAAAGACCGAAACCGATTAGAAGTCGTAAATACGTATTAAGTTTCGTCATACTCGTAATACTTATAATAATATGAATTAAACCATTCCGATATTGTGTATACGAGTACTTACTCATAATAGACAACTACCTATAATAAAAAGTAAATTTAATAAAATACAAAAACGGCTTCATATGGTCACTGTTCTCAAAAATGTCGTGGACTCTCTAAGATTCATGCTATCAACTGTGTGACCAAATGAAAATCAAATGAATCCATATTTTTAGTTCGCTTTTATACGTAGTCGGGATTTTGTAATTTTTTTAATTTACTTTTTATTTTTTGTCTTTTTCGTGAAATATGTATTTCCTGTTAACAGAACATGATCCACGTCAGGCGAATTCCACTTTTATTATTTTTTGGTGGAATTTATTCATAGCAACACAGTTATACGAGTATATATACATATTTGAAATCGTCCCATTGAGACCTCTCTTTTGATACCTATGTCGATGTATTTTAAAGAAAAAAAAATTATAACTACAACATTTATGATGGCTGGCTGCCGCCATATTGGATTTCTTGACACTTCATATATCCTATGTCACTCTCTGAATTTAGAGGTAAATAATGATACCTCATTCTTAAAATCCATCCAGCCGTTTAGGCGCTACGCTAAAAATACTGCACAAACAAACAAACATAGATACACGCGAAAAACATAACCCTGCCTTTGCTGTCGCGCAGTTCGGGTAAAAATACGGTAAAATTATTAGTACAAACAAACGTTTACATCTTGGTTTGTCTTGTTAAGTTTTTAGAAACGTTTGGTTACATTTACGTCTTGCGTTGACTTTGTTCTAATTTCAAAAGAAAATGGAAAAATTGAACCAAAATATTGAACTTGCTGTAGTTTAGAGGCGACAGTGGCAGCTATAATCAACGAGTAGACAGTCCGATTGTCTGCCTAAACTAAATACCATTAAATACTGACCTAACGAAAAATGTAGCTCCAATATAGGTATGTTCCAGATTGTGGTCGTAGTTGAATATTTATTTAAACAAAGATGTAATTCGATGGAATCGAAGAAGATTTTTCTATAAAAGCTCTTTCTCCATCTCTACTGCGTATGGCGATAAAGACGCGTACCTAACTCGTGTTCTTGTGTCACACAATCTCGTAGGGTCCCTTCTGATTGTTCGAGGGTAAATTGGTAATAGGCACTTATTAGGGCTACCCGGTCGTTTGATTTTTTTTGGAATCCGTTACAGAATTCGGGAAGGCCTATTTTTGCACGACTTTTTGGGAAAAAGAGGGTATTCTCAACTAAAGGAATTTGTTTTCTGTGATTTTATTTTAGATTTGTTACGTTTAGAATATGGTAAATATATATGCGTCTTTTATTAGTATGGATTTAACCGCATAACTTAGCTTTTCCTTAGATTTTCCCGTGACTTTGACTTTTTTATAAGTATTTTGTAGCGTTTCATCAAAAAGTAAAAACGAGTAGCTTACTGTCGAGTTTTACTTTCTTTTACAACAATTTTATAGACTTATATGTATTTACAATTGAAAATTCCGCTATAGAGGTGGTCTTTGACAATGACAATTCCCACAGGGTAGGGTAACTAACTACGAGTTTTTCCAGGATCAAAAGTACCATAAATGTACTAATCCAGACAACGGTATTCTAATTCCGTACCAAAATACATTCAAATCTGTCTAGCAGTTACGGCATGTTCAGTAACAACCATCCACCTATACTTTCGCATTTGTAATATTTTTAATGGGTTTAGTATTTGTTTTGTTGTCACTTTGTAAAGTGAATTACGTGACTACTTTTTATGGTATTATCAACGTTATACATCGGCACTTTACTTTCCATTTAATAAATAAATTATAGGCGTAAAAAAACAGAGTGACACCCCATAAGTTCTCATACGACAACGGCGCGTGATATCAGCACAATTTTTTCTCCCCCTATCTGCGTTCCCCTCGGCTTGAAACCAACTAAGTATAGGAATATTTTAGGCATTTTGAAGGTTAAAAATCATAAAGCCTTTGTAATAACTGTTTAATTGCAATACAAATTATTATTCGGACACGGTTGTCGAGTAATGACGCAGTAACATAATAAAATGTATAATGAACTCATAAAATGTTAAATAAATTATTCACACAAAAGTACCCCGTAGTTATGTCAAACAGTATCTAATCACGAATGTGCGTACGTATACGAAGAGTTTCGGAATCTATTTAACATTTGAAAACTCTATTAGACACGAAGAAAAAGATATCACGATTCACGAGAATTATCTTATAAAGGTTATTTGAACAACACGCTCAAAATTATCATATAATATTTAAAATAAAAGATAAAAATGTCCTATTTCCCGTGAGCTTCAGATAACAAAATTCCCTACAATTTTGCGCCATTACAATAATATTATCATTTATCA
The DNA here is from genome assembly GCA_947369225.1 of Hofmannophila pseudospretella. Lineage (NCBI taxonomy): Eukaryota > Metazoa > Arthropoda > Insecta > Lepidoptera > Oecophoridae > Hofmannophila > Hofmannophila pseudospretella. The sequence goes on from OX376324.1 coordinate 7,631,388, forward strand.
TTAGGCGATAAGATAATAAGTGTTTTCAATTTCTATGCACCCTTCGTTCGCTCGCGTCCATTCATTATAAATAATAGGTTTTTTGTGGCGTGGACACATGTGCTACAACTGAGAGAAAGTAATTGGTATCTCTAATGACGTATTATTGGCCACAAAAATGTTTTTTCGACTAATTTGGAGAATTAGATAAGATTTTTTTTAAGTTGAACTCGTGGGTTTGTTGCATGACAAAACACAGGAGTTCGGTATGATAGGATAACCCTAAGAACAACCTGATATGTAGTACTTCATGTCCTATTAATATAAGTTATCTTATCTTATCTTATGATAGGGGGCCGGGAATAACCCAGCGGCACTTCGACCCTTGTGGATCTTTTGTGCCAACCCCATTTTACACACTGGTTGTCTCAGTGTGCAGGTTTCCTCACGATGTTTTCTTTCACCGTTAGAGCAGTCGGTAAATGTACGTAAGTCTTCGAAAAATACGCACGGTTACGAACCCGGACCTCCCGCATGAGAGTCCGGTGCTAGCCACTGTGCCACCGACGCTCTATTAATATAAGTTACTATGATATAATGTCACAACAACTTACAAAAAAGATACCTTTTTTACAGAAGCCCCCCATAAAAATGCAACAAGTTACGTCAGTGATACTATATATTCTGTAGTACAAGTTATGGCGATGGATGGATTTATTCAGTTTTCTAATTTAAAAATAAAACTCAATATTAAATATCATTATCATTAATTTCTAAGTATGTACGTAATCTACCCCCTACTGAGATTATAATGGTCTAAATTATCATATTAACTTATTATAATGAGAACGTTAACTAATAATTTGAAACCCGCGCGGAATTTATTGGGTAGCCCAGTAGTTTCTCAGTAACATTTAAATGATTTTAGTTAATGTGGGTTGTATTAGCACAGTGGGAATGTTAATACATGTTTAGAGTAATAAAAGTTGGTCCAGTGACTTTAATCATGAAATCTGTGACCAATCTTTGTGGGGACCGTGACTTCTGTTTTGTTGACTATAAGTTCCAATAAAGTATTTGATTCCTGCTTGAATTGTTAATATTTATAATAGAAAGAAACAGAATCGAATTAAAAATTACTAAGTAATATGTTTTATTTTGATTATGTGTATCGATTTTTGAAAATCGATCTCTTTCTAAAACGGTATTTTTAGTCTGTATATTAGGGATGTTACGGAGGTCGTTTTACCGGAACCGGAGTCGAAACCGAAGGTTTTAAATTTGATTTATCGGAGTCGGAACCGGAGTCGAACCGGATTCGGAACCGGAGTCGGAGGCGGAGGTAGAAGAGAGATGTTCATAAGAAGTTCAAATTTTAAACCGATTTTTAATTTTTAAAGCTGAACCGGCCAATCATTTTAATGATGACGTTTGCGGCATTTGAATATGTTTGCTCACAAATCTTCGGTATAACCTCCGATTCAAAATTATGAATAAATGAATGAATACTCATTAGAGTATTTCCGATTGATTTTACACGTCCGACTCCGACTTCGGCTCCGATTTCTAGAGTATTAACTCTGGAAATCGGAGCCGAAGTCGGAGTCGGAGGTGTAAAATCAATCGGAAGTCCGAAAGGTCGGAATTCGGAGTCGGAGTCGAAGCTCCGTACATCCCTAGTGTATATGACAATGACACAAAACAATAATATTAATTCTGTTGCGAAGTAACCGTTTTAAGGCTACACTCAACATAAGAATCCATTAAGTGGTCTTTGAGAAGATCTCCAAGTTTTACTGCCGCGAGAGTAGTTAATAAAATGTGCGAAAATACCCTTACAAAGCTTTCCGAACACAACCGTTACGGGTTTATTTCGCTAAGGAATGGCTAATATTAGAAAATGCTATTACAGTACCCTTATGTTTGGCAGCGCGGCGGATTGTGTAGGAAAAGTGCCTAAATTTTTTGTGTTATGTCATATCATAACATAAAGTGTACCTAACAGTTATTTTACAAAGCACTTACTTACAGCTTATTTTGTTTTGTTCTTTGTAAGAATCTTCAATGAGCCAATCGTTTTGTGTTTATTTTCAATGTGAATTAAATTTCCTTAGGTAGGTTCAGAATTTAAATTTCCTTAGGTAGGTTCAGAATTTAAATTTCCTTAGGTAGGTTCAGAATTTAAATTTCCTTAGGTAGGTTCAGAATTTCTTGAAAATGTTGTAAACTCTATTTCTTAATTTTCTTCATTGCAGGAAATCTTACAGCTTATAAAATTTTTACACAGTAAATGCTCTTTAAGTATTTGTATGCCAATATAAGATTCCTTATATCAAAATTTTCTTAAAATAACAGCATAGAATAATAATAGTATAAAATATAATAAATAATAATATATTATTATTATTAAGCTTTATATGGGAGTAAGTTACTGACTATTTTTATTAAGTGTATCATTTTATATGACATTTTGTTCTGTGTAGTGTGTTAAATATGAATTTACAATATGATTGACATTATGGTAATTAATAATATGATTTGACATTTGGTTTTATAAATAGAGATTATTGTGATTTATTTGATTTGGGTAAATCAAATTTAAAATCTTCGGTTTCGACTCCGGTTCCGGTAAAACCACCTCCGTAATATCCCTAATATACACACTTTGGGTAAATTACATAATTTTTATTCACTTTTTATTACTTAATTTTAATCTAATAATTAAGTTTTAATAATCAATATTATATTTTTGTTTGCTACGCCCATTGCGTAAAATCGTGTTGAAACGTATGCATATATAATATGTATAAGACCTACAATGTACCTACACGCGATTTATGGCAAAATAAATGAAACAAACTAAAATTCTTTGAAAAGCGGTGTAATTCAGCGGTGTCCTGAAATAGAACGGTACTTGGCCAGCACTGACTTCAGTATAGACCTGCTTTATTTACTAACTACAGTTCTCCCTAAAGCCTTATGATCTTCATTCAATTTAGGCACGTACGGAGTAAGAAATGAAACAGCGAATCAAATTACACACTGCCATTGTCGCCGCGCCCCTAAATTGGTTACATTATAGACCTCAAAGAACTCATAATCAGACGCGTCAAAAGTTTTAACAGAATTTCGTGTTGCCACCGCCGTGCTTGATTCAGACTCAATTCTCTGTGTTAGTGACGAGAAAACGAAAGACCAGATTGGTTGGTCTTGGTATTGGTTTTGAATCTGGACTATAATGGTCTTGGTGCGTAACATTGCGGTTAGAAATAAAAATCATAAAATACTATATACTTACCTACTATAATCATAAAATACTATACTTAGGTAGGTATATGTTATGTACATAATACAAGATTTCTTTAATACGTAGGTTTAATACGTAAGCAAAGTAAAATAGACGAACAAGTCTGGTATTATTATCTGTTTGGAAAACAAAGAGGCTTGAGAAAATGCAAGACCAAGAACAAACACAGATTTTGTATATCACTATCCGGAATTTATGTACCTCCGGCCCCCAAGTCGTTAAAATTCAGTAAAGCTAAGAACACATTACAAACGAATAGGCTCATTCCATCTTAACAATTATCCCTCGGCTCATACTTGTTTTATAGCCGAAATTAGAGACGTGCTTAACGAAGACGTAACTTAGACACTCTGAGAGGAAATCATTCGTATTTGTTCTACAAAATTGAGTAGGTACTTATATAATTGTTGTTATTTACGAATCTGGGGGCACGGAAGAGCCCCCGACAAGTCGAGTCAAAAAAAGCGGGTCACACTGCCGTACCACCTTTTCCCGAAGCAATTCAAAGCACATTTGACCCCCTCTATAAAGATAGAGAAACGACCAGAACAAAGGTTCTGGTCGTTTCCAGAAACCTAAAATAATAATTTTCAACTTGAAAACTCCGCGAACATAGCTAAACCTCCAAAATTCAAATTTCTTTTATAGTTCATGGGATAAACATTTAGAAATTTTCGGTATTTCGTCACTCACTCACAGACCGATCATCAAAAATCTAAGGTACTTCCAGCTGCCCTAGAAATTGAAATTCGGTATTAGGATAGTGTTTAGTACACACATAAAGGAAAAAATAAAACTCCCAATAAAAATGGATTTTATTCCGAAATTATTACAGAAATTTGATTCGCGGTTGGTAAACTACAGTTCCCGTACAAAATTCGTACAAAATCATTTTTCCGAACTGCAACTAACTGCTTGTTGATAAACGGTTTGTATTTGTAGCCTGAAAATCAGAATGAATCAATAAGGACCACTTGCATAAATGTCAATCTCGCCTTAAGCTGGGTTAAGTGGCAATTGTCATACAAAAAGTCATAGAGGGTGTGACAGTAAACCCGAAATTATAATACGCGACATCATTTCGTGTCCGTTAATTAGAAACCGAGACCAAGAAATGGAAAGAAAACTACGCCTCGTACTTACAAAAAGAAGTGAGATCCCCAAAAAACATTTCATGTAAAAAGTTGCCAAGTTTCGTGTATCTTTACTCGGAAAAAGTAATGAGATCCAATGTAGAGTCAAGTCCAATGGTCTTACTATTACCTCTATTACCTTCATTAAGAAGTCACTCCAAGTCGCTACATCTTAAGTTTAAGAACATTCTGTGACTTGGAAACAAGAGATTTTCTGAGTTGTCGCGTCTTGTAAGAGCATTGGACTTGGCTCTGCATTGGATCTCATATTTTTTTCCGATTAAACATACACGTGACTTGGCTTCTTTTTACATGAAATGTTTTTTGGGGATTCTGCTTTTCAATGTTTGTTCTGCGTGTTGCTTCAACTTTTTGTTTCCCGTAATCTTGGTTAGATAAATGGTGCAGGATAAAATTGTTTTGTAAATTTTCCTTTATAAATAATACGATGGGAGGTTTTTAGTCGACAGAGTTGGAGCTTTCGGAACGTTATCTTTATAAAATCTGAACCACAAAGAAAGTCAATAAATAAACAGCCCGCAGTTCTTGGAATTTCAACACGGATCTTTCAACCGTTCATATTGAAAAATAGCAAAAACACCTACCTACGTCCAAATATACCAGAAGTTTCGGAGAATTTCTAAGTAAGTAGTTATTAGCCGTCTCGAGGTAAAATGGCGTTTACCTTTCTAAAATTATACTGAGAAATATGTTTCATTATTATATATAAGTTACCATATAGCTTTGTCTACATTGTGTAACATGAAAACAGTGACTAGAAAACTATTGGTAATTATGTAACCAAAGTCATATTTAAATATAGTAAAACAATTTTTCTAATTTCAAATGAACTTTGGTAGTGACTTGGCAAAATTTTGGGTATAGCTATAGGTTAACCCTATTAGGCCCTTTTTGTCAGTGTATTGTTACTAATACGTAAAAGTATATAGCACTCTGTAAAGTCTTTGCTTAATTTTATGAGCCATAATGTATAGGATGCGTGACTTCACTTCCTTCAACCTACATCTACAATATTACGCGGGCCTGTCCTTGGCTTCCAATAACACATTTTTAAGGATTTGTGTCGGGATCATTTTATCCGAAGGGAAAATGTTTTTGTCGGAGAGCCGCGGTCTCAGAGAGCTTCCTTTTAACTCAGAATATATCCTTAAAATATTATTTATCTCTAGCATATCATCTTATGTGAAATAGAAATTGCTATTTTATATTCAAAATTAGGACGCATTACTAAAGACATTATGTTTAAAGATCTCGTAAACGTCTTGTTATTTTGTTCCAATTGTGTATAATAAAATACCACTAAAATCGGGACAATTTCCAAGTGAAAATTTGCCGTCAGCTCCAAGGAAACGGCCGGGTGAATTGGCTACCAGCCTATAAAACGTAATGTCACATTCATTTGCAATTCAAGAGTCCTCAGCCTGTATTATGCCTAATAAAATTTACATATTTAAATTAAACTGCGAAATAACAAGATACTGAAACCATCACGGCGGCGGAGCTTAGATTGCCCGGACGTCTTTCTACGCATTTCGTTTTGATATATTTACATGATGACGTTTAATTAAAAAACGTGTCAAAAGCTTAAATTAACTCTGGCAAATTTGTTGAAATACAGAGAGGAAATATCTTTCTATTTTGTACATTTACGTACATTGGTGTAAACACAACCATCGTCTCTACTACTCTCTACGTACGTATGCGATATAAAAGGTCAGAGTTTTGAAAGTCTAAAGCAAAATAAATACAATGATTCTGTTCTACCGAAGCCGATATGAAAACAGTAATGGTATTCATTCATACACATAGATAAGGGAAATATCGTGGTACCGATATACGAGTTCACACTGCGACAACCTTTGACATCAATCAGTCTGTGCAATACGAATGGTATATCTCAATTAGAGTTCCTCGGTTCTATCATTTCGGTTTCGGTTTAGATACACCTGTGGATGACGGAATATAAACACATTTTACATTTTGCTATAGGTATGTTTATAGAGACATGACGAGACCCAAAGACAGACGAAGTTTTAAATATCGGCATCATAGGACATTGTCCCCTCTCTCGGCACTTCGGTTTATTGCTAGGATAAGTGTACAAGGACAATGAACGATTGCGCGCAGGAAGACTAATTTTTCATTCATCCAAGAGCACGTTCGTTAAAGTGATGTGTAACCCCGACCAAAAGGATGGGCTATTATAAGTTTCACACGTATGTCTGTTTGTCTATGGCATCAAAACTACGCGGATAGTGCCTTTCCCACATTTGGAATCTTGAGGCCCTGATAATGACAGAAAAAAGTAAGGGAATCCCCCCAATGTTAAGTCGGGTGTATCTTAAATTTTTATTTTAGAGTTATCGCTAAACCATTTGCATGGGGTATCCTTTAAATCCAGGTCCTGAAAACCGAGTCTCGCAGTCGAATGACGAATTCGACATTAGTCCTATCTTGTTTTCTGAGATAATGTGAGAGCGTGACAGCAATCGACATCCGTAACGCTTTACTTTTGCATGATGAAGACTGCGAGATTCGCCCATCTGTTCTCGTGTTCCTGTGTACCTGTCTTCACAAACTTTTATAAGTTTCTACACATTTAGTCACCATGACATTTGTACTAAATGTTGCAAAATGTTACAGCAAGTTTTCATGTTTGTATAGGAGTTTAGGTGAACCCCGGTGTCGACTATACTGGTAACTGAACCCTTTATTTTTCTTGTAGATATATTATATATTTTAGTCTTTTGTTTCGTCTGTCTATCATCGTAGCGAGATCTCAAGAGTTGTAAAATTATTAAAATCCTGTCCAAAAAACTTTTGTCTTTTCCATCCGCCACAACCAGTCTAGGTGCATTGGAAAGCCAGTGGTAGTACTATTATTTATCCTGTTCCAGAGGGATATCAAAACCAAAACCGCTTCGGCCAAAAAATTACATTCGATCGAACTCTACTCTCCACAAAGCAGATAACGGTGTGATGTTTGTCCGACACATTCGACCAGAATTGAATACATTTGGTTTCTTTCACACCGCAGCGTTTTACGATAGCCACAAAACTAAGAAAAAGGACGTGTTCAAGTGAAAATAGTAATTTTTTCACAATACTTAATTACTTGCTGACAGGTAAGTTTTTTTAATTATTTTTTATTGACTACTAAAGCCGCGTTTGGCCTCGATCTCGCCTGATGGTAAGCGACGATGAGGTCGACGATGGAGCATGCGGGTCCAGTAAATGCCTATTCACTCTGGCCTTGAAGATCCCAAGGTTGTAGGTTTCGGGAAATACAGACGCCGGCAGGTAAGTAAGTATACTCGTTTTATTTATTAAGCATTATGCAATGCTAGGCTTCCTTAAACCAATTAACTTATTTTTCAACCTTTTTCTCATCATCATCATCCTCAGCCCTTATATTCGTTTCCAGGTATTCGAAGAGACTTTGGTAATATCATCTGACCACCTGGCTGCTGGACGATCCACATCTCGTTTTCCTATCTCTGGCCACCACTCTGTGAGGGCTTTGGTTCACTAGGCATCGCCACGCCTAGCAATGTAACCTTTTTCTAATAGGTACTTTTAATTTTTGTAGTTTTTAATTAGGGGCGAAGGTTTAGGGTGGTCTTTGGAATGCTTCACCGAAAATTGTATACCTATCTAATTACCCTACAACAGTACTACACTGAAAAAATCCTAACCAACAAAGTGCAAATCTTGCTTGATTTGATTGATTTGCCAAGATTATGTTTGATTTATAAATATTGGTTATTGACAATAAAGCCAATTTGATAACACTCTTAACAATGTAAAAATGTTTATTTTTATAAAGCACATAGTAACGTTTATTAAATAATTCTTAGTAGTTGTAAACCTCTTTTTAAGACTAAATATATTGCCACTCCCATGCATGTACATAAGAGATATCTGCGTATTTGTTAAACAGCATCCAATGTACTTTAAAAAACATTCAGATGTTCATGAAAGACAAACCAGACACAAAGACAGACTATACCTTCCGAAATGTACCTTGGACATATATAAGAAAAATGTATGTTGTATGGCAATATATTATACATTTATAATAAGTTACCATCTGAATTGAAAGCCATGCTGTTAAATGAATTTAAGAGGAAAATTTATATTTGGTTGATGAATAATTGCTTCTACAGTGTTAAGGAATTTTTTGAACACAAAGTTAGTTCTTAATCATATTTATTATATTTTATTATACTCAACTCAGCCTGTCTATATGTTTAATAATTAACATTTAATTTTAGAATATAATATAAACATATTATATGGGTCAAAATCCTAATAAAATCCTTAATCTAATAAACAGCCCCGAGTCGCACCCGGCGGGAAGGTGCCCATCACGCTGGCAGCGTTTCCACGCTGAATAGCCAGCGAGATGCGCTGCACCAGGTACGACTCGGCGCGGGGGTCACCTGAGCGCTCTCTCAGTCGTCGGCCCAAACCTCGGACAAAATCCTTGGCCTCCGTGCACCATACGCCCGTGGTCTCCACAGCGAGTGGAACGAAAATATAAGACGTTTCGAGCCCAGCGTACTTGACATGTTTGACTTGACTTGACTTAACTTAATCATATTGATTGACTTGATTGACTTGACTTAATCATATTGATGTAAATAATTTGACATTTAAATTAAATTGACATGTAATCATTATATTACTATTATTATGAATGGGTAATATGTGATCCTTGTAGGAGTTCTTGTAATCTAAAGAGTATTAGTTAATTTTTTTCTAATTTTTTGTTGTCTGTTATATAAATTTGCACACCACAATGTGGTAGGATATGCTGGAACTACCTGTGTAATTTTAAGATCCTTCATAACGTATATTTTTGCAAATAAAAATTCATTTCATTTCATTAACGAATTAACGTTTATTGTCTAAACTAATAACTTACTTGATAGATACTATAATATCGTGTAAGTAAGTAAGTAAGTAATACGTTTATTTCACACACAGCAATGACCGAAACAGTTATAATTATAATAAAATAATTATGTAGTCAAAGGTAAACATATCTAAATCATGTATGATGGTCTGCTGTTGTTGTGAAAAGGGCCTCAACTCAGCTTATTGCTGCAGACAAGAATGCCTCCAGCGCTGGTATTCTGTTGGACCGTGACCGATGGCTGGCCAAAACCTGTCCAAGAGGACAAAGATACGACACAAATAATTTATTTTTTAGTGTAATACGTGTTAATTAGTTTATCAGTACATTTTATCAAAACTTTTGTTGTTTCATTAAGAAACTTTGCTAAAATTTAATCAATTTGACTTTGTTGTTAGCAATTAAGCTGCTTTATATGCTCGTATTTCATAAAGATAGTTTGTTAAAGAACATTTTGATTATTCTGACAATGTTTTTTTTTCAGTGTATAGGTACTTATAAAACACATTGTATGTACTCAATGGTTGTATGTAGTATTCTATACACGACTTTTAACGAAATTTCTATTACTGTAAAACATGCACCCAGGCAGGTATTTTCAGCGAAATAAAATAATAAACCTAATGTGGTATTAAAGTGAAATTTTACAGCCCACTTACAAAACGGTGTGACGAGGAGCCTTGCAGAGTTATCGTACAAATACATTCTGTTGATAACGCTCATGTGAGCGACCTACCAGAAACTGTTAATTGTAAGTACATACAATGATTTACATGCAGATGCAGATGTTGACCCATTTCCGGCATTCCTGTTTAGTTAGATTCAGAATGGGAGCTCCATTCTTAGATACGTTTCAAGTACTTATTGCACCACTTAATAAAGACTTGATTCGTAATGGTGTGACTAAACTGAGATATTATAAATGTGTACTTATAAAAGTATTATTTAAGCCAAGTTTTACCTATTACAGCACCTGCGTTAGGTAGGCGGGCGACTGGATGTGTAGACGAGCATTTCTCTTATTATTTTTAAAATTTTTAAAGGCCGGTAATGGTAGGTGAATGAAATGGCCCTGCCATAGATTGCTAAACATTAAATATACCTAATTTATGGAATCTGAATCTAACTATTTCTGACTTATGAATCTGATCTACAATCTTGAATCCTACACTAGTCTTGACACTTTTTTCTACTAAATGAACAAACTTTAAATAGAGAATGGTATTTACATTTTAAGTAATACAACACAGACCTAGAAATCCTGAAAAATACACTTATTTCAAATTGTCTTTTTAATAAAATCAACGGTATAATCTTCATTCTACACAGTTTAAAGAGTCGAGTTTCGTAACGTTGTTATAATTGGTCAAAGAATCTTTCGACGATTCACAACGTTTTAACTGCTAAGTAAATTAATTAGTACTAACTTGTCCATCAAATTACTTAATTTAGCCAGTTAACGACCATTAAAATCCTCATAAAGTAAAGAAAATTCAAAGAGAACAAACGAAGAAAAATATTGCATGACTGTTCTAAATTCAAAATTTAATCAACGGAATGCAGCAAGGCGAATCAAATAAGGATTTAAGGGTAGTAAAACCGGGGTCGTAGGTCACTGGCTCTTAAGGCGAGTGCCCAATGACATACGACTTTGCAAGTCACCTGCACTAATGAATCCACTCGTAATGAGCAGGGCCCTTTATAAATAACTTAATCAATTTGTTTATTTTGACGCATCAGAACTGGAAGCTTCATTAAAACGACACTGACGAGTGTTTGATGTCTGATTGGTTGTCTCTGATTCACGTTACGTCATTTCTAACAATTTTGTGACGATTCAAATATAATTTATGGAACTTGATTGCATTTATTCAACAGTGACAATTTGGTTAATTAACCGTCGGTTGCAAGAAACGTCCTGGTATTTACTTCGAGTAAAACATACTTTGTCCCTTTCTGCGGCATATCTCTAGAAAGATATATTAGCTAGAATTTTAAGAATGTTTCTTGAAATTGAAATGTGAAGTGAGCGAATTGAATTTACAATACCAACTAAGTGCGAAAGCAAATATCACAATACCTTGATTTTAGAAACATTTTCTTAACTTCTTTGCAAGATATGTAGGTATTTAAATGGTGCCATAATTTTTTTGAATTTACTTTAGAAATTAACCTAACCGCCCTAGAAATGATCATCTACATTTTTGAATAATCTGAGCTAATTTATGGGAACATATCCATGGTGAAAGTATCCATGAATATAACGACTTTACTAAAAAATCTACTCTACGCCTTTAACTCCGACAGGGGCGCCCTTTTGACCCAAATGAAGTCAAAAGTCCCATCAATATTTAATTTTCTTTGGCATTGCTACAGTACGCCCTCTAAACTTGCAAATTGGTACGGAACAACTTGATTCATGCGTCAAGCAATTCTGCAAAGCGCGCTCGTCTACTGGCCGCTGGGCAGTGGGAGTCAGGGCTCTGCCAGCACGCCCTCCCGTCGGCGAACATCGGTACCTTACTGGACCGCACCATATTCCGTCTCGCCGTATGCTTGCGACTTGGTGCTGCATGCAACGCCATTGCCGTTGCGGCTCAGCCGTCGACCAGCTCGGGCACCATGATCTCGCTTGCTGTAGAAGCGCTGGCCCGCATTCCTCGTCATGACGAGCTCAACGATATAATACGCCGGGTCATTTCCTCCGCTGGAGCGCCAGCCGTTCTCGATCCGAGCAGACTGCCGCGCAACGATGGCAAGAGTCCCAACGGAATGACCCTCGCATCCTGGAAGATGGGACGGCCTTTGGTGTGGGACGCCACTTGCGTCGACACCCTTGCCCCGTCTCACCTTCCAGTCATTTCTCATAAAGCCGGCTTTGTGGCCGCTGCTGCAGAAACCCTCAAACGGCGCAAATATACTTACCTGGGTGACCTTCCTTCTAAGTCGTGTTCCTCATTGCTGAGGGTCGTGATCATTCTAAGAAATCACATAGAATGACTCTCGTGGAAAATTTAATAGGGTGGTTTGCCATTGCCTTCCCCATTTTACATACTGGTTATCTCAGTTGTTTTCACGATGTTTTCATTCACCGTTAGAGCAGTCGGTAAATGTACGTAAGTCTTTCAAAAAAACCTAAAAACTCATTGGTACAACGCATTGCATGGTTTCGAATTCGGACCTCCCGCATGGGAGTCCGACGTCCTAGCCACGACGCCACCGACGCTTTCGATCTGGGTGACACCTAAACATAAATGAGCAGTTTAGGGTTGAGACATTGGGAGCCTGGGGCCCGGGAGCACACCACGTTTTCTAGGACCTCGCAAAGCGCCTGGTCGACGCGTCCAAAGACACAAGGGCTGGCTTCTATTAGGCCCAGCGGATTAGCCTAGCTACCCAACGGGGCAACGCAGCCAGTCTCTTGGGTAAAAGATGATGATATTTTAAATGATTATGTATTTTTTGTAAGTAAATTACTTTAATCCCATAGTACTGATGCGCACTGTATCCACTAACACCATATTCTGTTCCCATTTACCTAAATTCAATTTGCACGAAACCACTTTGCAAAGGAGTGCAAGTCATGGAAACAATCAAATAAAGTTGTTCCGCGTTTGTAACCCACGTATGTTTGGAATGTAGGTGCCGTTGCAATTTAGATTTAGTCGCACTACGTCACATACCTACTTATTCTCATTTAGTCAGATTCGTTTCTACAACTGCATGTGCCTTCAGTATGTTATTTATTAACGTCACAATTTGAAGTATGTTCATATTTAGGGATCCGTATCCCAAAGGTACCGGACCGACAGCAAAAGTACCCCTTTTGCTGTCGGTCCGATGTCTGTCCGTCTACCACGTGCTTCTATCTCGTAAAAGGGACAAGATACTGATTTCATAATTTCACTAGATGACGTACTGACGTAACAGACACTAGTAGCTAGAGTCTGTTACGTCAGTGTTGCCGGAAAGTAGGTTGTAAAATCTACGTATAGCAACGACAAAAAACTGACTGAAAAAGTAATGTCATCTGTCAATATCTATAGTAAATATGGGGTGGGGCCTTATTAGCTAGAGTCTGTTACGTCAGTGTTGCCGGAAAGTAGGTGGTAAAATCTACGTATAACAACAACAAAAAACTGACTGAAAAACTTTCATCTGTCAATATCTATAGTAAATATGGGGTGGGGCCTTAAACTATTTGACACTGTCAACATTGTATCATCTTTTGTATATAAACTATATGTTGTAAGGTATTCTAATGTGAGTTTCTCTGTCTATTCTTCACGAACAAGCAAATTCTTGAACGATTTACTAACTTATTACTTAACGTAATTGTAGCTCTGTCATTTGCTAACCAAGCTCATGTAAGCTCCATTAACACAACGCGCTTCGTCAACGAACACGTTGCAAGTCACCGAACTAATGAACGCCAGCTAGTTTTTCTCTCCGAATACATGAATTTGCAACAACCTTTATAACATGCACGAAAATAAATGGTTTCGTGGAATTCACAAACGCCACCCTCGTAATACATTGCTACTAATGACCGTGAGTCTTGAAAGCACGTAAGTTCAAACCTATTTATGTGTCTACTCGTACTCGTACCTATTCTTTTCTTTCCTTTTTTTTCTCTTTCTTTAAATAGGTAATGTTGTATATGTTTTACACATGGATTAAAGAAAAAATAGTTTCCGTTTTAATTTCTTCATGGTTTTAGACATTACCTTATACTAGGCTAAAATGCTTGTACTAGGAGTGGTTTACGACAATCTATACTGTTTGTTATTTTTGCTGAGAATTTTGCAATCGTAAATGCCTTCAAACGTATAAATAAAGTCAATGTTTGTTAGAAAAATCGAGTTGTCCTTTAACGCACCATTACCTACTACATCATTGATCTTTATTTTTGGACCGGGAACCAAAAAAAATCCTTAAATTATTTACCTGTATTATTGCATCCTCATTTGTTTGACACATTTTCATTTCTTGTAACATTTCATTTTGTGGATACCCAATAAAAAATCACTAATTGAACATACTTAATCGAATTCAATTACTGAGGCCATTATGAATGAATTCTACTTAAACTACTGCAGCAGTAGCACTGGAATTATAGTCATTAGTTCCGAGTCTATTCCTAATAAAAACAACAAAATTATTCATTCATTTATGAGGTTTATTCAATTACAGCGTTAGTTGCGGTTACCGACAGTGGCCTTTGGAAGTGGTCTAGGCGCATCAATCACTTTCTCATCCACTTTATGTCAACTTCAAATTTTGATACTAGGATGATGGATCGCCTTCAGCGATGTCGTAGCTAGGGGAACCCTCGAGCCTGTTAAATTAGTCTACTTGAGTGTCGCGTGAGATACTAAATGCAAATTCAAACCTCTAAGAGTCTACAGAGCATTAATATTATAAATCAACGTTCATAAGTCGTAGACTTTGCTTTACGAGGTAAAAAATAAATAAAAATGAACGAAGTGGTCTCCCGTCAGCATTCCCGGCGGCTAAGGCGACGCCACAAAACGATGAAACAAGATTTCCTCCACCACGACTGGAAATACTTAAGACGGAACGGTTTGAGAATAGCGCATTGTTGTTGTTTGTACAAAATAAATCATGAAAAACTTCCACCGTTTTCGCATCTAGTGCAATTGTCAACAATTTAACTTCGTCAATTGATTCCGAGTCGTTTTCAAAAGCTTTTTGTTGCATGGAAATGACAGGAAGGACTGAAAATCTTATACCGTTGAAAGCATTTCTCCTTTTTTGTTACAAAGTAAAATCTTAAAGGTGTGCTTACCTACATATTTTCTCCTATATAAATTATGTCTGTCAATAATAACGGTAAAGGAAAACATCGTGAAGAAACGTGCACGCTGTGATAACCAATGTAAAATAGGGAAGTCAATGGCAAATTACTTTATTAAATCAACCAAGAGAGTCGTTCTTTATGGTCAATTCCATAGAATGATCACGACCTTCACCAGTGAGGTGTGAATACTGCAAAACAAGTATTCACCTTGTACAAAATTTTTAAAGTACAGCATTCTTGAGAGAACGATATATAAGCTGAGTGAGACTAATGATCATTGATCACACATCGGGTGAAGAACACGAATTCCTCCAGGAGCCGGACGACCACCTATCAAGTTCCATTCCAACTGGTGCGGAGCCAATAGTTCCGGTAATCAGACAAAACGCTCTATTACTCGTAACGTAGTAGCCAGACCGAAGCGTGCGCACGATCGCACGCGTTCGTCTCGCCGGAAAAATGAACCTCTCATGAAATTTAATGTGGAAATGTCTTGAAACGACGCCAAACCCGCGCCTGAATTATTTATGATCCGCTATTTTAATGGCGTCCCCGTTCGTTCATTACGGTAAGAGTGTTTCTTAATTTTGAATGCGAACTCAGTCTCCCAATCTCCTATTTGCGACATAAAATTTTATTAAGTGT
The DNA here is from genome assembly GCA_947369225.1 of Hofmannophila pseudospretella. Taxonomy (NCBI): domain Eukaryota; kingdom Metazoa; phylum Arthropoda; class Insecta; order Lepidoptera; family Oecophoridae; genus Hofmannophila; species Hofmannophila pseudospretella. The sequence goes on from OX376324.1 coordinate 7,647,212, forward strand.
GAAATGAAATTTCGGTCGTGATTCATCTTTCGTTCCATTCGCATACGAATAAAAGAAATAAGTCGTAAATAGAAGCTAAAACAGCTCTGCTACGTTTTCGAATACAACAGGTAGCCAGTGTTGAACTCTACGTAATGGAAATTTTATTCATACTCTCTGAGAGTAAGAAACTGCGGAAGTTTACAATCACAATATGAGAACTTTATTAAAACATCTGGGAAATACGCTTTGAAACCTCGTTTGATTATCATATTTTTATGTCATGAACATAAACTGATAGGTACTTTTATGAATCTTTCGAGAGAAATTCAATAAAATCGAGTTTACCGTTTTACATCAACCCGGAACAAACTGACTACGACAGGCAATAAATATTACACGATTCCAATTCGTTTCGACAGATGTAAACAAACATTTCATATAAAATATAAAGAACAATATAGGTATATATTGATCGATGTAAGTAAAACAGGTAGCTTTATTTGTTTAATTGTCTTAGAAAAGACAAAATTAATTTATTAGATAAGGCAGATTAGATACTCGTAGATATTTACTGAAAGACAGATGATAACTTACATTTGTTAAACCGGTAAACTTCTGCTTATATCATAGAAATCTAGATGTAGACAGGATAACACGAAGTACGGTGTGGGCTGGCAGTCCTCGCCTCAAGAGCCCTGTCGCACTCGATCAATACACGTAAATCAATCGCCTACACAGCCTGCGCGCGCGCAATGCGCATCACACGCCGCCACTGCAGTCTGCCACTATAAACATGTCGATAGTCGCCTTTACGCCGTCTGCGCGGGCGTCAGTGCCAATAAAATAAAACATATCAACTGTGAACATTCGCATATGTGGATACAGCTGGAAATAATGCTTATGACTTAACTAGCTTCATGTGGATTTGAGAAAATAGCCTTCTGTTATTTGTGGAATGAAGCCATTATCACGCAGGTGGGGATTAACTTTACGGAGAATCGTTAAGAATGATGAAGTATGATTATGAATGGACATGAACCTGATAAATAGATGAAACGGTCACTTAGATGTGGTCACAGGCATAGTATGATAACAAAAAGGAATCACCAACAATTTACTTATCACACAGAAGACGAAGTAAGTCATAAAAGTCCCATAATAATGGCTATAAGAAAGATACACAAAAGCAGAAATTCTGAATATCTTCAATTTGCCACTGGCGGGCGTTAGATAATATAGAGAGGATTATTACATTGTAAATACTTGCTTAATAAATTCAGTTAGGTTCGTAGAATAGCCAAGTCAACGCGGCTACAGTGGGAGACGAAAATGTTATGTAAACAGCATGAGTATCTCCACTCCACCCTGGCCCGGGGTCGCTCTACTGAATAAATAACGCCGTAGCGAAGGCAAACTCAAACAAAAGTAAATTTATTCACCAAATACAACGATTAATACACGATCTCACGACAGATATTTCGCTTGGGTTGACGAAAACGAGCAGACATAACTTTTCGTTTGTTTGAATTATCCCCGGAGTCGGTTTGTTTCGTTCCATGTCGTGATTAAAGTTCGAGAATTATTTAAATTACTTAGGAAAGTCATTAACTTCCGAGCAGCCGCTTAGTGAGACGGAATGAAAGTGTCATGTAAACTCATGTTTTGCAAAGAAAACCTAGTGACGACAAAATCTAGTTTAGATAAGCTGTACATGTTTTTACATGATAATTATTTTAATCAAGATTCGTATGCTGATATATATTTTAATGTTTGTTTTACAGATCAATTCATGAACAACATTTTCATGAGAAAAGGGATTCAAGATAAAATGTTACGCAATATTGTGTGTGTGTGGTTCGGAACTAACCGACATATATACGAGTACATTGGAGTATATCAGAAAATTAAACCCTGCTAAGAATAAGCTATTACCACCAGTGCAACAAGGTACCATTAAAACCACATGCAACAACTTACGACCAAAGCGGTGGAGATTGTACATTATTAAACAACCGCAAGTTAGTAATAATGCAGCGATGCAGCTCACATGTTTTATACCCAGATACGAGAAGAATGCACTAAAGGGGTAATTTACGAAATACTCTTAGTTCGAGCTGTTCTCTTTAAAATTGAAACAAAACTGACAAAAAAATTGTATTGTAATGATGTTTGTTTTAACAAAAGTAGTTTATATTTTTAATATATTCAGATAGAATGCACTAAAAAGGTTATTTTACAAAATATTATTACATAGGTATGTATGTATGTTACGAACATGATGATCCAAGATTGTTTTCTTGCGAAAGATGGATTTACAACCAATTAGTACATAATGATAATGGTACATACGAGTATTTAAAACCACTCTATTTATAACCTGATTTGCTAAATCAATAAGAATCTTCGTCAAAGGAAAAGAAATAGGGATGTAAAGGGAAAATCAGCTTTGGGCGGAAATTGAAGTTCCGTGGCCGGGGGCGCGCGGGCGCAGACCGGAAATGCCGCCATTAAGGTCACTTCCAACACTTCATATACAATTATACAGTAATTATTTAGCCGTTTGAAAGATCAGGTTCAAAAGAAACAGTAACGGCACTGTGTTGTGACTGAAAGTCGTAGTATAATAACACTTACTAACACAAGCTTTAGTTAAATGAGTAAATCTGAATGACAATCAGGTAGGTACTGAGTTATTATTTTACCTGTATTTTCTATTTTGAATTTATAGTGAGAATAAGTTGTTATATATCCATTAAAGTTTCATAACTATTCCATTTTCACCTAGCATGTTGATTTCATAACAATTTAGAGCTGTGTGCCGTACCACGATAATTAAAAAGTGGGGTAGAATTTACTCGAAACCGCCCTATTTTAACGGAAGGGATAATTACCAGAAACCTTTTATTTATTTACTTAAACCCGTAGTCACCGAGCTGCTTTCAACGGAAAATCGAACGGATTAAGGTGAGTACACAAGGACACAATTTTTGTTTTTCTTCATATTTTTAAAAGTGTTGTGACGATAGATAAAAGTTCCAAAGAATAGTAAAACGGATTAGAAAGATTGACCAGAAATTATCAGAAGAATTGAGAAAAATTACATACATATAAACTCACGTCTACAACACAAAATATATAGATATTTTGTAACCATAATCACCGTGGGGGGTAAACAGAAATTAAAGTGCAATTATACGATGGCACTGCTAGGAAAAGACCTTGTAAAAAAGACCTCGAAGAAAAGATATTGTAAAAAAAATTGTTACAATATTAATTGTAGAAATTAGTTAATTATAATACTGAATATTTTTAACCTCTGACATTAGGCTGAGTTTTTGCTCTAATAATATATGCATTTGGGAAAATTATATTAATTAATCATGTCCGGAAAAGGCACGGTGAATATTTAATCCTAAAAAAACATGTATCTCCTGAATTACCATTTAAATTTTCAGTGTGTTGCTCAGAGCGTCAAGAGTCTCACTTTATTCACATACAATTCTACCTACCTATACCAAAATAAATACCTATCTTAAACCGGAGCCAGCTAGTGGCGTAATCGTGTTTCCCAGAATTGAAATCGATAGTCTATCTAACTAAATTGGATACTAAGATTATATCCTAAAAGTTAATTTACATACATATTTTTAATAATTTAATAAAATATTAGTAAGTAGGTAGTAAGTAGAACATGGAGTAAAAAAACAATTTTAAGTTGATAATACTTTTCTATAGGTAAATTAGGATTTGACAAAAGGCGGTCTACGGTAGGTAAGTTCCTATAAAATAAATCACGTGTTTTTTAATTTTCTTAAAAATACAAAGAAGCTTTACATTTATATAGATTTACACTGTGTACATAAAGTGTAAAGTCACCTTTACAATTATTTGCTCCAAAATACAAGTTACGTCTCACAGACGGCAATATAACGGGCAGGGGACTCTTTGTTATCACAAGGGCAAAAACAAACACATTTTTGAGGATGTACGAGCGAACCGCGTCATGTCGTGTTATTCCAATTCTGTTTTATAACAAAACATTACACTTTCCGTGAATATTGGGAACACGTGTAAGTATTGTATTCACTGAAACGATAAAATGGAACCGTTTTGTATCGTTAAAAAAGATTAGTACTTTGATCCTACATTAGTATTTGTGATACTAGGGCGGAAATGAATCCCGAGCCGATAGGTGAGGGATTTTACGGGTCGAACTTACAATTTTCTTTTTTGCACGTGTATCAAACTTTGTTTTTCATCACATCTAGTGTAGTTTATTATATCGCTCATTTACCACAGACTTAATTATTTTTTTCAGATAAAAATATTTGCACACCTATAGAAAGGTAAAATATGATGATACTGCCTATATAATATTGTAATAAGAACAAATGTACACATATTTCTACAATTAAATATTTACTTACATTACAATGAAGAAACTGAATAGAAACTGGTTAATACTTGCGGTTGTTGGTACTTGGTGAAACTTGTAGTACATGATTAGATTCAAATAATATACATATAGATGTGTAAACGAAACCGGTCGTAATTAATAAAATACAGTAAAAACCTGTGAAACAGTATATTATTTGAATCTAATCATGAATAGGAACTCGTTATTAAGTCAATTTAAGCATCTACAATACCTAGTAGTAAACCATGCTTTGTTAAAACATTTTAAACAAGATTTCTCATTTGAGCTATAAATTTCTTTTTTTTTCGACAAACTTGGCAAAGTTTTACAAATAAAGTTACGTACGGACGGGATTTAATAATACTTCTAAACTTGACTTTATGGTTGGTTTGTCAAAACAGATTTAGGGCGGAGTTGACAGCCTTCCGACATCCCGCAGTTCTAAAACCCTCGTTAATAGCTGAAACAATATCTAAACAGTATATTTTGATAGACATAAATTGTATTAGTGTCCACTAATTTATCTACGACTGTCTCGAGAACCGTACGAAACAGACAATGGTTTGGACAAAGCCCTATTTGGGAATTCAGAATATCAAGTTATGATTTAAGTTAAGACTAGATTGGATTTGACTTGCTTCTGCTAGTTTAATTATAAATTTAAAATAGCACATCCCACTTATATTGTACTTATAAATTAGAAAGTTTGGATGTTTGTCATTCATCACTCATCACGCCTACTTAGTTAGAATATAAAGGTGGCAAAAAAGTGGTCCAAGCACAATACTCTTGTAATTAATTATAATTAAGTAAGTACTAAGTATTAAGTAAGTACTATTTGTTAATTTTTTCTTATTATTTAAAGTGTAATTGAATCATAATTGTGATAATTAATTTAATACATTATGTATCTATTTGAAAAACTATTATTATGTAATCAGTTATGTAATACTAATGATGTGAATTAATGAACTATGAATATGGATACTTACTCTGGATTAGCCAAATTCAATTCATATTCAAAAATTTAATCCTACGCGACCGAACCCAAGCAACAGCTAGTTGCTAATAATTACGAGTTTAATGTAAGTCTATTTAAGAACATATAAAGAAAGGAATTCCATTTCATAATCATAAATCTATCAACAAACAAAACACAAACTGATTTCATTGAATTCAAACTGAAATGGCGAGCGTTGATGACAGATGGTCCATGTCAGTTTATTTTAGTTAGTTTTGTTAGTTTAGCTCAGATGGTCTGAATCTTTTTATCGAACAAAAATCCATTGCCTGCCGCAGTATAAATAACAATTTATTTATACTGCGGCAGGCAATGGATTTTTGTTCGATAAAAAGATTCAGACCATCTGAGCTCAGGCTAATTTGGAAAGTGGATTGGATATGCATCACCGAAAAGTGAATTATCGATTGAAAAACACCTCATTAGCTATTGGCTTTGGATGATGAATGGTAGGTATTGATAGGATAAGAGTAGCAAACTGGCATCTTTGTTCGCGTAAGAGGTGAAGAAATTAAATCGACAGACATAAACAAAAGTTTCGTTTCTACCACGGTCATTTGTAAATAGAGTCCACAGAGACTTTAAGAGTCAAAAAACTTTTTTATTCTAAAAGAAACGTACTAACTTAGAGAAAACCGCAAACTTTACCAAAGTTTTGTTGTATAGAAAACCTGCTCATAGGACTTCGTCTTTGGTAAATAAATTTCCAAGTTAAGGCATTTTAAAACCTTAAATCTCAATTGATACAGCAAATCCGTCGTGGGCTTAGGTCGGGAGCGAAGTGACTTAGGCACAAAGAAGGAGATTATTCCGTAATCTCGACGGGCGATGCCGAGACACGCGTCTGCGACTCGAGGCCACCATTAAACCCACATTAGCTCTCCATCGATTGCCATTTTGCGACATTTTTGTTGCTGAATTTACAGGGATTTTGCAAAGATACTACCTACTATGAGGTCAGTCCTATATAGCGCATGTTTTAATTGCTCTCTTGCAAGGCGACTTACAGATAACTGAAAAATATTACCCAAGGAAGTTATCGAAATTCTGTAAAACTATGGGTCTCATGAACATCGATCTGTTGATTGCGGCAAATTGCAAAAAAACTGCTAGTAATGGTTATGCAGGTAATTTGTTAGCTACGATTTGCCTTTATAAATATGTACTTTTATGTAATATTATATGTTAGCAGCTTTTCTCGTCCCATTGTAACGATTTGAGCTCATCTCTTTTGTGCTTAGTCAATTATTTCCAATCTCATCATTCTTATTAGCGATCGTGGTTTAATGATGGAAATCAATATTTCATCTGATGACTGTCCATATTATTTTTGTAATGAAACGTCGTCATATTAGGTTGCGTTAGATATGTACTTACTCAGCAACTAATGGGTTTTATAATGCCGTAATGTTTATAGCAATCAAATCACAAGTCTAATACCTATCTATAGAGTCTGCCAATGAGTTAAGGCACCCCATTTTTGTAATGTAAAATAAAAATCGACAGTAAGCAACACTAAGGCCTGGTTTACATCTTTGCATGGCAAGGAACAGTGGACAGTAGGATTTTGTATGAACTGCCCTTGCCACTGTCCGACTCGATTACACCTTTTCAAGTGGCAAGGACAGTGGACAGTGGACAGTAGGATTTTGTTTGAACTATCCTTGCCATTTGAAAAGGTGTCCTACGGTCCACTGTCCTTCTGTCCACTGTCCTATTATCCACCTAACTAATCCCTTGAAAAGGTGTAAACCAGCCCTAATGTAACCTGTACTCGTAAGTAGACATTGACAGAAAAGATTTCTTTTTTTAATGGATTTTTAATGACATTCCTAGATCTTACCACCTACGTACGGCAATACTGACTTGACAGTCTCTAACGACTTGCGAATTCAGTGTCTGGGTTGTCTAGATCATACCTACACAATTTCGCGCCAATTACCGTATTACCTAACTAATGATTACACAACTTAATACCTACATGCACTAGGTCTGTTAGTGAACAGATTTAGGGCACACTTGACAGGCATCGGCGCAACATTCTCAGCACAAAGCTATGAAAGCGGCTTAGTTCAGAGAAAGGGGATTATGCCATAATCTGCAGTGGAGCGGTTGACATACGCCTCAGGATGCACAGCACAGTTTACTGACAGTAAATACGGCTACGGAAATGACGTAGATCAAGAGAGACCATGGGTTACGAGAATCACACAAAACCAGAATAGGTTCCTAAACTTAAGCAGACCAAACAGGACAGAGGAATTAGTCGACATTATAATAAGATGAAAGATGAACGTATAATCTGCAGTGGAGCGGTTGACATACGCTTCGGTCTGCACGCACAGTTTATCTGACAGTAAATACGGGTACGAAACCGATATAAATTCAGAGAGACCATGGGATATCGCAAGAAACCAGAACAGGTTCCTAAACTTTGACAGACGAAACATGACAGAGGAATGGAATTGTAATAAGATGAAAGAAAAGGTAAGTATAATCTGTAGTTGAGCAGTTGACATACGCCTCGGGCTGCACAGTACAGTTTACTGACAATAAATACGACTACAGTACCGTACAGACGTACAGTCGCCAACGGATCAGGGTACCCTTTGTCGCAACAGGGTTTCACTGAGTATAGCTTAATGTGTCTTCCACTGAACATCAAGAGAGACCATGGATTATCGTTTTAATAGGACATCAGAATAACCTACTAAACTTTGTCTGACTACTCGATATCGACAAGAATTAGAGGAATTACTCGACAATATAAGATGAGACGAGATGTTGTTCGTTCTGGATCCACTATAGGATACTGACAGTTTGACCATATAGTCAAACCTTTTTCTACCGCATAATGAACGGATCATAAGGATCTTAAGCGTTACGTCCAATTCCGCGAAGGTCCAAATGTCATTAATTATTAACTTTGGTAACTTTTAACTGTTATTACTACGATATGTAGGTATGTACATTCACTATTAGTTGCGTAGATCGTTGAAAAACCATGCACTTCGAGCAAAAAATGTGAAAATTCGCACACGTATTTCGTACACCGGTAAGTGTCATTTTAAAGATGAAGCTGTGTAATATCCGATTGAACGACTCGTATATTATGAACTAAACTGTAAATGAATTTATTATTTACCTTATGACATGTTTAAAGTGCACGCCTCTGCGTTCCATCCTGAAAAGAAAAATAAATGTTAGTTTTTGAGCTTCTAAAATCGAAGTCGGTCATATTATAGCACCCAAGTGCTTGTCAAATATTTGGCTTTTGTCACCTATAAGTTTGGTCACATTTTGACCGATAACGAGTCCAAATAAAAAGTAAATAAAAGTGACATAAAAATAACGAGCGCATTCCGTCAATGTGACGAGGAAGGCATGTGTCAAGTGACTGTGGGCATAGTTACTAGAGTTACAACTGAAGGCCTTATTTTGACCGAAACCGAAGCTGATATAACAAAATATTTATGAGGCTACATTTTATACACCATGCATAAAATGCACATTTCTGAGATCACATAATATTACTACAAAATGGTACAATATTGATTTCTTTTGGAATTGTTATCTTTATGGCCGATAGAACAACTTCTTTTTATTTTCCTGGCTCCAACAGAAAAAAATCACTATTGTTCAATACAGTGCGGGAGCTCTTAGAAAAATATTCGAGTATCGGGTAAAATAGAAATCTGTCTCTGTTTTACTACAGTCGTAGTACATTCGCGTATCGTTAACAATAACCGAAGTTTTCAAGGCTTCGGGCCTTGTTTAACTAAAAGCTCGCGCACTGGATTTATGCAATTCAATTTAAAGGTTTTATTATTTTCTTCCTATGCTGTTTGTAATAAATAAACGGTTAACAGTACGTGCTTTAATTGACCTAGTGCATGTAGGTATTAAATTACAGAATAAAACTGCCACAGACTGCAAGAAAAGAAAAATTCCTGATTCATTCGAAAACTTTGCGTAACTTTCATTTCATTTTCAGGTACAGCGAACTTTTGACCGAAAGTTATAATTATGGCCTAAGAGATACTTTATGTATCGAGTGAACTCTAGTGCTATACAGCCGTGAATCACCGGTCATCGCGTGAGAGTTTGACCAGTGTCACTGCACCAACGACGGTCAATGGTCAATTGGCCGATAATGGCCAGCGCTGCCCACATGCGGGATTATTGACTTACAATAAAATGTCACATATTTCTTAATAAACAACACTATATCCAACAATCTACGCGACGAGTCAATTGAAGTGGTCGTTATGTGACTCTTTGAGGTGTAATTTTACCTGATGTCTGCTAAGTGGACACTAAAAAGAGAAATATGAATAGAAATGGTCTTTACAGTACTTTACAAAATTGTACAAAAAAGGTGGTTGTTAGGATATATATTTAGCATTGGTATATCCAAAGTTACTTTTACTCTTTTATACAGAGAATAATGTAAAATCGTAGACAATGCAATATAACGCTATGATTACATTTACTGGATACATAAAAGGAGGTTAGGGAAAAAGGTAAAGGCTCATTACATGAATGCCTATCTAACCTGAGAAAGCCAAAAACATGAAGATACTCGTATAATAGGTTCGGAAATCTCTCGCTTATCAAGGGTGAAGAGAGAGCATTAATCAACTTCAATAGTAAGAAGCCCAAGAAAATCAAACCAGCTCGAATTAGGTTGACCAAGATGTTCAGCGCCGACTACGAAATTCAACGTCTTCAAGTTCTCAGCCCCCTACCTCGGCCCAGACGCTTCCGATCGATTCGAATGTGGTGCCTATCCTGAGGAGACAGAAAATACACAGTTGACAAGTGCCAACAGCGACAGTGGGGGGCAATATGGGCCCGTCCATGTCGACGAGCCTCCGTCGCAGCCGATAAACACTTAGTGGAAACGTTTCTTAACAACGAAATCGAATTCACGAGCGAATAACAGCCACGGCTTCTACCCACCCCGATTTTTAACAAGCACTGAATATTTTCACCTATGCAGACTGTTACAGGTACAAATTAAAGCCAACAGTGTATAAATACTCGGCCAATCACTATTGAAAACCAGACTGGTATCCAATGTTTCATTATTCATCTCGCTCCCAACTCCCTGCGTTCTAGAGATCAGACGACGAACCATTTTAGCATTTTAAATCACTGTAAGTACTTAATGAATTTACTAGGGATTTGGAAATGTTCTATAAATACTATTTTGTTAAGGTTTTGTTTGCTGAGTCAATTATTCGAGCCTATTATCTATGAAAAGAAGGTTCTGTAGGTATACTCCTGTGAAGGTTTTTAGCCTTAAATGTAAATAAGAAGAAATAAATGTTTTGTCATATAAATAATAATAATATGAATTAAACTATAACAACAAAAAATCAAACCTTAAACTAATTAAAACCTTATTAAAACTAACAAAAAACTTAATAAAGATGACATCAGGTGTACACTCAGCATGTGCTGATACCCTTATCTGGTAACGATATTACTATATAGGTAGAGCGACAAGTAGCTTTAAGGATAAGCCGAGATTTAGGTAAAGATCAGTGTAGCTAAAGTACAGACAACCAGACATAATATACAGCATAAAATATAATCACCTTTAACTGTCTGTAGCACATGTGTAAAGTGGAAAGTTTTCGCTACGCAGATCAAGCTACGGCGTAGAGGCCTCTGTAACTGAAGCTAACGTCCATTAGAATGTCTGAGTCGTCGGACACTAAGTTTTGAGAATTGTGAATAAAGATTTTGTGAATGAAAAGTAATGTAGGCATATGTATAGAGTCGCATAGAGTACCAGAAGGTACTGTTAAAATGTTATCGCAATTGTCGTATTCAGAAAAAATCAGACCTCTCATAATTTTTGACAGGGAAAGACGGCGCGACCGACCAAAATGTAACACTTTTCACGCGTCTCTAGCTCAGTTCAGTTCCGTAAGTGTCTATCGTGAGAGCAAGGTTGCTCGCTCATTCTGACATAAAATACATCCCAATGATTCCCTACCCGAAAGTGTAGACATGATCAGGATCGTACTTCGGGGTTTTTGTATGAACTTCTGACTAAAGCTAACAGCTGCAATGCAATAATAATCACAGTAAACTTTATAGCTAAGGATACCTAATAATTGACTCATTCATTTAATTAAATCTTTGACATTGGCTTCCGTTGATGCCAGTATAAATAAATATATATATATTTTTTGGGATTATTTAACACTTGACTTTACTGAGCCATAGGTCAATGCCCCCCGTGATTACAAAATTGTAACGGTAACACAACAGACACCGATTTGGTCGTCACGTGTTTGTTTTCTGTGAAGTTCTCACAATTGAAACATAAACTAATTATAGGTCCAGTTCTAAAACATAAACTACATTTTTAAAACAAACTTCATACACGGAAACGTGTATTGTTTACGTTACATAATTTAGTAATAAACGCTGGTGGCGATGGTGGTAACCTAAATTTTGTTTATTATGAACCATATGTGAGCATGAATAGACATTGCTTACGACATAATAGGGAATGAAAAACGTGATAATGATCATTAAACATGTTTGTGTCGGACCAATTCGCAGCGAAAAGGCCGTCACATGACTGACGGCATTATAATTATGCTGCCAGTGCTAGATAAAGCTTTTTTAATTTCAACGGTCGTGCTTTTAAATTTCGAACGAACACTAAGCCGCGCCCACGCTGCGCACGAGACGCTAATCGTTCATTTGGATTACGATTATGTGGACGAATATGCATGATGGAGGGCGTTATCGCTCCATTGGTTTTAAATGGGATTAGCCGACGAGAGAAATTACGAGTTGGTTTTCTATTAGGAAAGGTGACTAAACTGTCGTGGAACGAAATGTCGAGGTGAAATCAGATAAAAAAACTATGCTATGTTGAATTTTAGCTGGTTATAGGCGGAAATAGACATAATTAATGCAATGATGAAACGGTTTAAATTGGTTTCGATGATCTTCATTTAGATAATTATGGATGGGTTTAAGATACATAATAATGAGATAACTAACATGCGCTGTTGTAATTTAGTACACAGTCAAAAATAAAGATTAATAGTATATACTGTTAAGAGAAAATAGATATATAGCATGTTTCGTAGTAAGAAATGAATTATAAGTGGTATTTCCGAAGCAACCTTTGATCAGACCTAATTCCATCATTATGAAATCGAACCCATTCATCTATTAGACACACAAAAGATTTCAATAGAGCTAATAGCAATAAAACCGAGGCACTTCTTATCTGACATCATTATTACGTGATAAATAGCCGCGTCACTATCACGAGACTTAAAATAATGGTAAGTCATGAAGCTCATTTTGGTGAATTGAATATAATTGTTCGTTCTCATTTATCTTAACAGGCCCACGTCAGAAGCAGGCAGTGAGCACAAAGGGCTGAGCTACATGTGAGCGTAGCTGGAGGGCTCCGACAATGGATCCATGTCCTAACAATGAGAGGTCTTCTAAAATTTCATCGCTTCCTACCGAGAGATCGAGTAATGGATCGACTACTACAATCAACGGGTTAATTACTCCGTTCGGGCTCTGGTTCGTATGCAGATTACTATTGTATTCACAATGTGATTTTGGTTCTATCGATTATGTACGTTACGTAGGTAATGGATAAGATTGTGTGACAGGATGAGCCTGATGGCTCGGTAGGTTAGAGCACTGTCACGGAACGGCAAGATCGCAGGTTCAAACTCTGCTCGTGAAAAAAAAACGGTCATTTTTTTCTAATTTATTTCATATTATTAGATATTGCAGGAAACGCTTCTGTCTTTTTACTGAATGATTTAAAAATTCTTAGATTAGAATACGATATTTTTCTCAAAAATGATGTTACAATGTTCGTTGTTATTGTTAGTTTACAAATATATTGTATTACAATATGACGGCAAAGGCATTGATATAGATAGATGCCCGTAGAAGACTTTGGTACGATTATCTAATAGTTTTGATGTTAAACTCTCGTATTTTTGTACAAATAGGAATTATTTTATGACTCATTTTAGTCACTCCCAGACGTGTTACAAATACAATAATAACATTTCCTGTCACTAACGAAGACACACGGATATCTGCCTACGTCTAATCCCGTACATTAGTTGTAATACCTCATAATTGCGGAAGACGTGCTAAAGGCTATACAAACAAAATTATAGGTTAGCGTAAACACACTCTTACGTGGTGAGCAAAGCACATAGATTGAAAATTATAACGCAGGTAGAGAAATAAGGTCAAAACTAGAATGAGCTGTTTCGTTGGGAAATATCTGCGGGCGTGATATTATTAAAAATTATGGGATATGGGTTAACACATTATTTATATTTGAACCTACTAGATTAGGTATTAAACATGCGCACCCCCAGTACAATATTATCACTTTTGCAAAAATGCATTTTCTCAGGAGAAGCATTTAAAGTCTTTAGTATCGTATAAAATTGTCCCCTTGCTTCGCGCCAAAACCACAACGACACTTACGCCCTCATACGGAAAGTATAAGTACAACAACAGTGACATTATCGCACCAAGTGCCGAGGTACTTTCGGCCATTAAAAATTAAATCAATTCAAATAAAAAAAACGAGTTAAATATGTATTTGCAGTATGGGGGCGCAATACTATAACTAATTTCGCTTAGCCGTTGATTTTTGGCTATACGAACTTATCACAAAACTTGACCGATGGATTATTATTTGGATTTCCCAGACAGTGTTTCTATTTTGTGTTCATTTGTATTAGAGCTTTCGAATTCGATCACTAATTTACATGAACTTTTATGCATATTAGAACTTTTATTAATACGATACGATATGTCATTACTCATTAGGTACTTTATTAAGTCATAAGTTTTTTTTAATATACTACCTGCATAGTTGTTGTGAGTCATGCATCTATGCCCAAATATCAGGAACTCAAAACAAACCCATTTTATGGTAGAATTTCATTACATTGTAACGGGAAAAAAATAGGCTAGAAATCGTCTAAATTCACCTCGGTGAAATAACTGAGTCTTCGCAGGCAAGGCACACAATATATCAGGTGCGTGCGTGCCGCTTAGCCGTAATGTCACCTGCTTTATACCAATTAATTGCTAAAATAAAGTACGAAACGTGAATACTTTTACGTGACCGCGGCGACACGTTTCCTGGGGTTCTGAAACATGCGACTTGAGGCTAAAAATTGCCCGTACTGAAGTGTTAATGGATCTTGATAATCATGTTTATGAGGATGAAATGGCCGTGCCTTATCATGTTCTAAATTCGCGAAAGTGGAGTAGTTGACACATTGGTGAGATGAGAAAAGTGTTAAATAATAATAAATAATAAATAGTGAGGTCATACGAAGACTGCTTGTTGTATGAATTAGAGAACAATTTGAAAGTATAGCCGCTCCAGTGTAATGGAATGTTTAAAGCTTTACTCGTATACGGAATAATAAAGCTATTTATTTTAATCTCGTGTATTGCGTGACAGGAAAATACAAAATGTCATCCGTTTCATTTCAATTATTCCAAACATTATTTAATTGAAAAGAAAATCGTCATATCTACCGCTAATATGGGGTTTCGTGTCGATCGAAAACTTTGTTTTATTATTACGAAATTTTCGTGAATCCGATAAAATTTTCCAAACAATGCTGCGTTAGAAACCAGGAAACAAGAAAGTTTTGAAACCAAGTGCCCCAGTATAATTTGCCCTCGATAAATGCAATAAGTAAGTAAGTACTTACCTGTACCTCTCTTATCTGTACCTATAAATATTTTGGTATATATGCGGATTTCAGATGAATCTTAATATTGGTACTACTTTTTACAACATTCTTTTATATAAGCGCTTACTTTTAATATCGGTCTCCTGTCATGCGGTTTCTACGATTTTACGTGGTTACTTTTCATAAAGTAACCACGTCGAATTCGGATAAATATTTTGAACCCAAATAACGCGTACCTACCTACAAGCATATTAATAATCTCGAACTTTTATAATCTGAAAGCACCGAGTAATGTATATGGGTATACAGTCTATGTATTGACCTCATTACAGTTCCCCTTCGAAATCTGGAGTACCAGCCAGCCAATAACAAAGTCTGAGCCTCTTACCATCAATGACCCTCCAGCCTTTGAGCTTTTGCTTCACTGATGAGTTGATGACGAAACAAAACGAAAACCATTATTATTTTTATTTATCACGAAGGAGCTTCGAATCAAAAAGCTCGCTCGGGCTTTAGTGCCTTGAAAGCTAGCAGACAATTACAAAAATCACCTTTGTGTGAATCAGCTTTGAAGATTTGCGTACAATCTCGAAGATAAATAAGAATACAGCAACCGTGAGTTTTGGTTAATCGGCGCGTCTGATGCTCCCATGTATTTAGTTTAATATCTAATCACTCTAATTCGTTTTCCTGTCCGTATTTTTCGGGTAATAGAAATAAGTAGGTACTTAAATAATTAAAAAAAGGACTATATAAATAGTCCTATTTTTCAGAGAGATATGAGTGTATACAATGTTATATCTGATATTATATGTAGGTGTTTGATTAAGCACTTCCTTTTTTACCGGTATCTATATTTAGTAGTGGTAGATTCTAAAATGAAGGATCGCCTGGGGTGGTACCACCCTCTTATCTATTTCTGCCGTGAAGCAGAGATGCTTGCATTTCTGTGTTTCGGTTTGAAGGGTAAGAGAGCCAGCGTAATTTCCGGCACATGAGGCAATCCATCTTAGTCCTCGAGGTTAGCAGCGCATCAAAAACCCTCTAATATTAATAAAGTGAGGTGAGATGTCTATGGGCGACTGTGACCACTTACCATCAGGTGGCCCGATTGCTCGTCTGCTCTCCTTATTTAAAAAAAAAAAACATCTTTATTTATATTACTATATCTCTACTCCACTCATATAATATTATAGGGTTGTTTATATAAGGTCATTGCATATATGTACCTGTTTTTACTTTGATTAGTCCAAGTATGTAGATAGAATGCACTCGCACTCGCAAATTTGTTTAGTTCACTTACACTAATTAAGTTGTAATTAGCACTAATCAAGTGACAACGATCCTTAAAACAATATTATAAATATTATAATTCAACTGAATCGAAGTATCATCGTAACATTTAAGTATAAGTCCAAAACGGAGTTCTCACGGCACGAAAATAACTGATTTAAAATATTCCGTGCCATCGATTCTGAAGGTCGAGAAATGTGTCCAATTTGTCTCCCAGCTCACGTTCAGCACCATTCCAGAAATGTTTAAAGATACACGTAATACGCCGGTCCCGTATCGTATATGATATATTATTATTGACATTTCTCCATACTTAATTCTGCGCATAAATTGGAATGGAAGCAATACATTTTAAGAATGAAACATTTTTTTCTCGAAATTCATATCCATAATTTTCCTCTAGCAATATGCAGAGCGCATATTAAATGGTTTCTCCGGAATACCTTTTGTAAAAAATATATAGCGTTCATTTCATTACATGTTAAAACCATTACTCCCGAAGCAGTGGCTAATTGTTTTATAGAAGAAGTTTGGGAGAAATGTAATGGCTTGATATAAATTATAATATTGAAGCCCCGACGACGCGGCAAGACGCGACGCTAGGGGACGCGTGGCAAAATCAGACAAGGAGGGTCAACACGTCGTGAGGGGAGACTCGGAAAAGCGAGACAAAGCCTAAGCTACGTGCAATGTCGGCTTATAAAATAGCTTAACTCAGCACTTATCTACGTTATGAATCTACTGTTTACGAGTCTCGATTTTGCAGGTGGGAGATCCTGATTTGCAGGATCGCCTGGGGAGGTACCACCCTCTTATCTATTTCTGTCGCAAAGCAGTAATGCTTATGAATTTCTGTTGCGGTTTGAAAAAGAGAGCCAGCGTAATTACCGATACACGAGGCATTCTTCTGAGTCCTCAAGGTTACCAGCGCATCGATAACTTTTGAGGTGAGGTGAGATGTCTATGGGCGACGGTGATCCCTTACGATGACCTGTTTTCTCGCCTCCTCTCCTTATACAAAAAATAATTGCTGCCAGCAAAACATTACACGTGAAAATAACCCTTAGCACTATTCATTAGATATAATTATGTCCCAAAATCTTTAAAAAAAACATATATTTAATTGATTTAGTTTGATAGTGTGAACAGGTGCAGACAACTAGAATTTTACTACTTACTTAAATTTTTTTAGCATAGGTAGGCATTTTTTTACCTATACAGGGTGTAACATTAAGAACGGTCAGTATGGGAAAGTCTGAAACTATAAGACATACGAAGATCTGTTCTTAGGAACCATGTCATCAATTTTAGTAACAAGAAAAACTGTATTCATACATTTAAAAAAAACCTGTACTCAGCCTGGGAATCGAACCCGGTTGTTTTGAAAAAAAAATCCAACACTATTTCTATTTGAATATCGACTGTGTAGGTGTTAAGGAATAAATGTTAGTATGAAACGTGATGTTTAAAATTAATAAAACGCATTGTTTCCATATCTTTTAATTTATTTTAGACTAGACTATTTCTTGTGGGGTTACGTTAAGGATGAAGTGTACAAAACAAGCTACGACACAATTGAAGACCTAAAAGCAGCCATAGAGACAATTTTAACGCAAATTCACCACCTGAAGATACAAAATTCAATAGTAAGATCGTTACCTAAACGAGTTGAATGTTGTATTTTACAAAATGGTAGTCATTTCGAACACCTACTAAAATAAATTAAAAGATATGGAAACAATGCGTTTTATTAATTTTAAACATCACGTTTCATACTAACATTTATTCCTTAAGACCTACACAGTCGATATCTAAACAGAAATAGTGTTTAATTTTTTTTTCAAAACAACCGGGTTCGATTCCCAGGCTGAGTACAGGTTTTTTTAAAAAATGTATGAATACAGTTTTTCTTGTTACTAAAATTGATGACATGGTTCCTAAGAACAGATCTTCGTATGTCTTATAGTTTCAGACTTTCCCATACTGACCGTTCTTAATGTTACACCCTGTATATGTATTCGACTATATACCTAGTTACAATTTCGTGTATACATATCTATATTGTGACAGCACATGATGACGGCGAAGCGGCTTATGCTCACTTCTACTCAACAGTTAATAAAACTATAATGTGTTCCGACAACCGAATTTTCACATACAGAAACACTCAGGCACTAGGGTGGGTGTACACGGTTGTTACAAGCGATCGACGCCGCGATACGAAACAAAACGCTTCCTGGCCGCGACGACTCAGTGCACAACTTAATTATGATCTACACTCGGCCAAAGTCAGATTGAAAGCAGATTAGCTATGATTAACTACTTGCCCTGTTAGTTTGGGTAATACGTACACTGGTTATTTGTTAGCTAGACGTCAATTTTATTGTTGCACGTCGGAAAAAACTCTTCGCATTGTTAATGAGATTAAAAGTACGGAAAGCTATGATTAGTGATTAACACGCGTATAAAAGTATCAACCAACAGTTGCATCTATTTAATGCCGTAGTGAACGGTATAGCTTCGCTCCGGTGAAACATTAGTTTCAGAAGCCATAGGAAGGATTAAAACCACATCGATATTCGAAACCTATGTAAGCGTTTAAAGTGTCATTTTACCATCTAAATCTACCCGAACGTACATAGATTATAAACTCCAAGTCAGATCTCTTCTATAGCTATCTAGATTGACTCTGCCTACTTTTGTGAACCTAGCTTAACCACAATTTATTTGCCAAATCTTTCACAGCGGCGGTTATTTGGTCGCTTGTCATTCCCACTGCTTGAATCAGGATTACGTGAACATTCGGCGTAAAAAGGCTCTGCCTTCTCGGCCTCAGCTAAAACATGTTCGTTTAGCCCTCGGCATTAGGGGTGATGATAAATGAACCGTTCTGTATGTACCTAACGCCACGTCTTCCCCTTGTCGTGAATAAATAAACAACGAATTATGAATCGTTTGTACGCACGCGCGTAAATCGGATATTAAAATCAGAGCTTAAAAATCGAAAATAATTCGTTTGAATATTATTTGTAATGACAAAGTCTGGAATCTCAAAATAATTGAAAGTACATCACTTAATTAAATATGATATTGTCTCTTATAAGAATTGTATCAAAAACTATCCTATCTCTTGTAGCTTCAAATGCCTCTAAGTAAATAAAAAAAGTAAACCTTGCACACCTACTACCTCTTTCTCGATATAATTTCCTCTGCCCGAAGGTTGCCTGGAAGAGAACACTCTTAGCGATAAATTGTACTTCACTATTTCCTTTTCTATCTCATGTTTTTTTTATTTTGTGCAATAAAGTGTATTTTACTTACTTTACTTTACTTTAAATACTTTTGGTAGTGGTAGATCCTAATGTGAAGGATCGCCTGGGGTGGTACCACCCTCTTATCTATTACTGCCGTGAAGCAGAAATGCTTGCATTTCTGTGTTTCGGTTTGAAGGGTAAGAGAGCCAGCGTAATTTCCGGCACATGAGGCACTCCATCTTAGTCCTCAAGGTTAGCAGCGCATCAAAAACCCTCTAATATTAATACAGTGAGGTGAGATGTCTATGGGCGACGGTGACCACTTGCCATCAGGTGGCCCGTTGGCTCGTCTGCTCTCCTTATTTAATAATAAAAAAAAAAATTACAATAATTGTAATTGTAAATTGAAGCGTATTAGTTTTTCAACAACATTCGTATCTTCTTTTATCGAGTTTCTATGTAATTTAACAATGGTTCATAAACTAATCCATAGCTCCATCTATTAAACTAAAAATACGTAAACTAAGTATACTTTCATAAAAACTGAGTATACAAACACACAGGTTTCAGTAATACCTAAGTATTCTTACAATATCTCCATAATGTATCGCGTGCATTCATAGCATAAACATTTGTTACCCAAATGCTTTCCTCGGCGACTGTCAGCTGGCAAATTGAATACAATTTATCATGCAATACCTAGTTCAACGCTCTAATATTTTTCCATGTGGACGTGTAGATAATGCTGTGTACCATAAAGCACCCAAGGGTAATGTTTAACTGCATTAGAAGGGTCAACTAGACTACAAAAAGACTTTTATTCTGTAATGTATACGTATACTTCAAAGCATGCATGAACTTTTGCCAAGGGTTAAATCCTGAAAAGATTTTAGTTGTCGGGTTTTGTACATTTAATCAGTTAAGTCCAGTATGTATGTCCTAATATTATGTACAATAAGTGGGAAAAAACTGACTTTTGTTCATTTTATACGATGTAGGTAGACTTAAGTTTTGTGTAATAAAGAGTATTTTATTTTATTTAGTTTAATTGCTGTCAAATCCGGTCAAGATGATTCGAGATCGGTTAAACTTTTTTCAATCAGTCATCAATATGACATAAAACGCTAAACGTTGCGTAGATGGAGCCACGAGCACGACAATACGTCAAACGGTTTCCATAGTTACCAATAGCATGTCAAGCAGACGCGGTATATTTATATCTTTGATCTATATTAGCCGTCAAATGGTTTCCATAGTTACCAATAGCATGTTAAGCAGACGCGGAATATTTATATCTTTGATCTGTATTTGCATCAGAATGATTGATATTAATTAATAGGAGTGATCGACCAAGAACTGACGAAATCTTAATACCATTTATAAAATTACTGAAGTGGCTATGGAGATCGGACGGATCTCGCATTGTTTTCTCAACGGAACTTTGACGTACTGTCATGGCGACTCTGTTGAACGCTCCGTAATGGTTTGTATTTTTTGTTAATACATGGTCGTAGAAAAACTATTATATGCAACACACGTAATGGCGATTTTAACTCTCGAACGATCAACGAAGCATGTTAAAATTTATATCGATTATAATAATTTAGCATAATTTGCATTCCCGCGTTACATACACATTTGCAACGACACGTTTAGGTTACGTCCTATCGAATGTGCAAGCCGTAACATCGTAGAACGAATGACCTATAGTGTTGTAGGTATACAATAGACAATATCTCAACTAAAATGCCTGTACTTTCAGTCGTCTGCTACAAAATGAAACCTTGCTAGATGTCTGTTGAAATTAAGTTCAAACATTTCTCTCTGAGAAAATAGAAATTTCCTCCTTCAATTTTGTACCTACTCCACGAAACAAGAGCTTCTCTAATAACAGAATTATATTTAATAATAAAATCAAGACCTGGAAAGACTGTAAAGATTTAATAAAAATGTAGACGTACCCCTTATTACTGTGTTTCTTATTGACGGTTTATAATTTGATACTAAATATTTAGAAATAAACGTTTAGCTGTCATCACGTTGCGAAAAATTGTTTATATAAGCACATAGTTCTGTACAATAAAATAATTTTATACTATACCGTTAGGTACTAGGGTAAAGACGTGTATAGATGCATAGGGAGAAGATTAACTATCAAATATTGAGTTTAATTGCCTGAAAGTGTTGTATTGAACTGTAGGGTTTCACAATAAGAGGTCATTAGACACTAGGGAGCTGGTTAATGGACCATTAAACGAACCTATAAATTAAACTTAATCATGACTAATTGGAGTGACATAAGGGGGCCACGTATAGATTGAGTATAGTTCGAAAGGATCCGGGTGGTCTCTATAGCCTTTGGCTTTTATATTCCTAGATAGGAAGTCAGTTAAATGGTTGGCTACATAAAAATTAAGATAATATTGGAATTTTAGAACCAGAAACCGAGTAAGGTAATAAAAAGTGAGTTTTAAGGCTCCTTCTTAGAGTTAATAGCATAACAGTTGTAGATACGAGTATGTTATCACATTTTATTTATAAATTGTGGTTTGTTTTCTTCACTGACCCGACAATGGGCTCTGATCTTAACCAATGGTGTTATGTAAGAAAACAGTGTGAGTGAGTTACTTAGTATGTAATTAAGTACTTACTTGTTTTTAAACATACATATATTCACGCCAGTTTCCAGCAGGGATATTAGCATTTTTTTTAGATTAATGTATATGTATTTTTAATATGCATTATAACTACTTATATATCTTTACTTATATAAGTTTATGTAACCTAATATAATAACAACTCTAAATTTTAGACGCACCGTAATATTTCTGCATAACCCCACGGTTAGCTGGTAGAAAATACCGCAAGGCATTAAGCTCGCCTCATGTACATCTTTTTTGTGCATTGAAGTGTAAATAAATAAAGTGAAGTGAAAAAAAAACTTATAATTAATATTAAAATAATATATTAGGCAAAGCTAAAGAGTTCACATGCAACGATCCTGACAAACCATTCTCGCGTCTTCCATACCTTCTCATCAATTGCTTCATACACTTTCCTCGGTTAGTGTTTTACACCTGACCTTTCTTTGTTTTTATTTTGCGTTATAATTCCAATGTTATAAAAATAAATATATAAGTACTTACTTTAATTTAATTCGTGTCCGAGTTATAGGAATTTGAAAGCCGCGAATCGGAATAGAATCACCAATCAAGTTGATTCCTCTAAAGGATCTCCATTTAAGTAAAACCCTTCATTAAACTTATCTGAATCTGATCTAAGCCCGAATCCGTGTAACGTAATCG
Source organism: Hofmannophila pseudospretella (assembly GCA_947369225.1). Classification (NCBI taxonomy): domain Eukaryota; kingdom Metazoa; phylum Arthropoda; class Insecta; order Lepidoptera; family Oecophoridae; genus Hofmannophila; species Hofmannophila pseudospretella. The sequence goes on from OX376324.1 coordinate 7,670,224, forward strand.
ATTTTGGAACGAGAAGCCGCTAAGGACAAAGTGCGGTCACAAATTTACATATAAATTCGGGATTATTTTAATTTAAAACGCATTTGGAAAGTTTATTTGCATATATATGAGGGCCCATTACCGTTTCTTTGTCGCGTCCGGCTAATATAACAGGTCAGTGGGTTTACACATTGTGCGGGTGCGGCGGTCAGCGTTTCATAGTAAACAAACATGAGCTTATGTGACCACTCTGTAAAATTAAGCAATTTGTCAAGTGTACACTCCGCCCATATTGAAACAGGGCGGGGAAGTCGTTAACTGCACTCATTAAACAGATTTTCACTGAAATTGAGTTATAACGTTTGCACACCCAGTAATATTGCATTATCGGATATTTCAATAAATGAAAACTGACAATAGAGAAGCTTTCTGTATAAGCTTATTACCTGCAATATGATTGCGAGAGTATGCAAAACTTAATTCGACATTAAATATTAGGTAAGTATTACAAGGTGGCACAAAAGTCTTTAGAAATTGTTCATTGTTAGGTTACATTATTGTTAATTAAATAGAGGCAAAATGCACTAGCGATGAACAGTGGAACGCTGGTTACAGCCGCGTAGATAATCAAGTTTGATCACCAGTTATACGACGAATGAATTTAATTTAGAAAAAAGTTATATGTATGTACTTAAATATACAAGTTGCGCCATCTTGTAGTAATATTTTAGTACCTACTAATATAGGAACCTACAATAAAATATGTAATCACACATTAAGTGCCAATGTACTAAATTTACATCGCAATTATAAAGGCGATAATTATCAAACTTCAAAAGCAAACTCAAAAGGAAGTACGTTGTCGGTATTCAACACAAAACTTAAAGTTTACATTTCATTATACGTGTAAGTATTTAATCCGTCGTACGTATCAGATTATAAGGAGACAACTACACATATAATGTTTAAGATCAAAGGGTCGTGAAATATATCGTCGATGCGACGTTAATTAGGAGGGTTTATTCCGCGGTGGTACTAAATCAGTCATTTGCTTAGACGGCTTGAAGGGAAGAACTGCGATCCGACTTCAGACAAGAGAAACTAGAAGATATAAGATAATAGGGTTTTTGACAAGTATCAAATATTAAACACGTTTCATAAAAATAAGAAAATAGACATAAATTGATGGTAAAATGTGAAAACAGAATTAAAATTCGTTGAAAAATAAAGTAGCTACAGGCATTCAAAAATCAGAGAAAGAGACGGCACTGGATAATTGTGACGCCACTATTATGTAGCGCCATACAAGCAGGTCCTTGGCTACATAATAAGGACTGTTTTGCTAGAAAGGGACAGAACATTACCACTACTAACTTTAACCATTAATATAGCTGATGTTGGTTGAGATATCGATAAACGGATTTCAGATCCATCTTAAGAATGTCCATGTAAGTTGATTGATGCAATATTTTTTTTAAAGTCAAATACCCTATTGTACACCGTGGCCCAAAATAACGTTGACAAAATTAAAAAGCCGAAATTTCAAATATGGAAAGGTTTGTGATTTCATTTGTTTTCTATTATTGATTCCGCTTATCTTGGCATCATTTTAACATTGATTCTCAGTTACTAAGTTTAATAATTATATTTTTTTTGCCTTGTTTTTAAAGCGTGCAGCTATTATAGCGTTGCATGAGAGTGGAAAACGACAGTGTGAGATAGTTAGGAGTCTAGACGTTAGTCACCAGTTAGTTTATTATAGTTAGTCCTGGGAGAGGAAGAAAAAGAACTGTTAGGACTTCTAGAATGCGACATATCATTAAGCAAAGGTTGACTCGTAATCCACAGATCAAGGTGAGAAAAATGGCTCGAGATCTCGGAATTAGTCGGTCTACAGTGCACCGTATTGTTAAAGATGATCTCAATTTAAGAGCATACAAAATACGAAAAGCACAGCTTCTCACAGATAGCGTCGTACCGCTACTGAGAACTGGAAAAACATAGTCTTTTCATAGACCAAATTTGTTTTCGATTGAACAAAACCCATAACCGTCAAAATGACAGAATCTACTCTTCTGAACGTCCCGGGTCTGCTACCAGTTGTTCACACGATCATGTTTTCACACATCTATTACCTATCCTGAAGAAGAGAAGTAAAGTCCATTCATTTAAATAGTATCTTTGCAAAAACCTTCTGCGCTTACATAGTCGAACGATGCCGCCGCGGCAACAGAGGATGTCGACTGCTGCGTACACTTTATTATTTTATGATATTTAAACACCCAAGTCCTTTATTTCGTTTCGTCCCGAGATTATTTGAAGGAATGGACTTTACTTAGGTACTAACTAAGCCCGTGTGCTCCATCTTCGACCTCATCGTCACTTACTGAGTGTGAGGTGACATTGAGCTCGATTATTGAGTAGTAAATAAAGGATAATGTCACATCATTAGGTACAAAGTACATAATAGATCCAGTGTCTCCAAAAAGTCACCATTAATAGAATTCTTACCTTCGATCTTAGATGAAGTTTTCATCTAAGGCTTCGATATAGCCATATAAAGACAAACATCTCCTTGTTTCCGCGATCACATCCAAAGAGCTATGCAAGCTGAGCAAGATATTTGTTCTTGTTGCACTAATAGCTCGTAAATATTTCAGCGCTAGGCGGAGGACACACATGCGGCCCGACAAATGGCCTTTGATAATATACGGCACCGTCTTGCCATCACTTTGAACCTTCCCACTCGGCCCGTTTCCGACGACTGAAATAACAATGGTGAAGTCTCCGGTTTAAAACCGGACCGGAAGCGCACGGGTATCAATCACTTCTGGCCATCATTTGACAAATAACTGCTAACAGTTGTAACATCTCATTTTGATGTTTAACCGTTTTAAAATTTTATTTCAGTGGATGGAGAAAGCCAATGAGTCTATTAGAGAATTTAAATTAAATTCAGATCTTACAGAGTTATATGTCAGAATTTTCTATCAACTCAACTTTGACAAACAGAAGTTGATAATGTCGCAATACTCGCAATTAAGAAAGTTTTCACTCGTATATCTATTTTCTGTTTAGTGAATTTTTTAATTAGTACAATTGTTGTAGAAAGTAGGTACTTACTTATAATACTCTTCTCCACCGTGGGAATAGCTGGTTGAGACTAGTGGAACAGAAAACAGATAATCAGAAAAAACAGATAATCGCATTATAGAAAGTGAATTCAGAGAATTCACTTTCTATAATGCGATTATCAATTATAAGTTTTTGAAAAATTAAAGTTTCTATAATTTTGATTGCGTTAAAGAAACAATCAACGAATATTTTCGATTATATTCAGCGCCAGAGGTGGGATAAAAATACCCGGGTCTAATGCTTTCTAATGGTTCCCAACCCTGTCATTCAAGATATGTGCGTATTTTCATTAAAACACGATATACAAGACAGTGATGACAGTTCAAAGCATATTAAACCCACAATTGTGTGGGAAGTGGAAATTAATTTGAAATTGAAGTCACTTTGTCTAATAATTTTCATACTCAGCGAGAGGTTCTCGAAATCCCGAACATCTGTTCAAGTTCAAACTTTCAGTATATTTCGTAATGGGGTGCAAGAGGTCCTGGCTGCATCATTAATTTGGATTACGTCTATTACTGGGGAGGGATGTCTTTATTGAGGAGGGCGCGTTGTTTCGAGTTAAGATGCCAGAGATACCAACATATTTCTCTTTACAAATATCGCTTCCGGTTTGGAATGAAACTCAGAATAGGTATGCGTAGTACATTTCTACTTTTGTAGAAGTTGAATATCGCGTAGAACTATTTCTTGATATTTTTTTTACCTTTACCTTTTTATGTAAAAGGTAAATATGGCAACAAAGGTTGATTGATGAGGAGTAGGTACGTATACAATGAAAACTTTGGGCAATTTCCCATCAAGGATTTATTAATCTAAGGTCCCGTCTCACAAACAAATCTCCGTTAATGTTCACTGCTTCTCAAAGTGACAAAAAGTTAACCTTGATCTGAAACGTGAAAAGAAATGGAATTTGGATGTACAAGTTATTCTACTTTCACTTTACAATGGAAGGGACTTGGTGTGAAAAGCGATAACTAAATATAGACATAGTCATATTTGCCATTAGACCTGTAAATATTGACAGAAATAAACTGCAAACAACTATCTACTCCTGTGTTTTTATCAGTGTCCATATTTTTTGTGAGAAAAAACTTTTTGTGAATCAACATTAACAATTAATTATTTAGGTACGTTTGGGTGCAGACTGTCTATTTCCCAAAAAGTCCTTTTCCCAAAATGACCAGTCTCAAAATGACTAGACCAAAGTGCTACGTTTACCAAAGATATCCAATAAATAGAGAAAACTAAACGATGAAGATGTAGATGAAGAAGAGGCCATGTAAGATAAGTCAGGCGCTAGTCGTTCTTTATTCGGCAATGACGTCACTCCCTGAAGGGAAGTATATAAGATTTATGAAGTCAGCCAGGGGTTAAATCACACGCATGTCTCTGGTGAAATATGATAGGGATATTGGTACGCGTTTAGTATTCAGTGAGAACTGCTGAAATAAATATAGATAGGAATTTGGCGCACGACATGATGACTAAATATTTGTGTTGACAAATCCATACCGACATTAATAATTATGTGGGGCAAACTTTCGCGCACGTATAAACATAAATACTTGAAATATATTCTTCAATTGGAATATCCTCTAGTACATTTAGGTGCTTATACCTAAGAATAAATAAATAGCAACAATTTTTGGAGTTGTAATGAAGGATCTATACTGAAGTGTCACTCGCTAATATAAAATATCGCAAAACGAAACGTCACAGCGTGGCAGTTTCATTTAGTTTTAGTGGCCACGTAAGAATTGAAACCACTGTTTCTTTCCGTTCCCAGCAGTTTATAGTTTGGTCATTCGGTAAAAAACATATAACATCGCATTGCAAACTACAGACGTGCTCGTAAAGCCAGAAGGGGAATGATTTACGAAATTAAAATGTATACCTGCCTAGCCTACTCAATGTGGGAAGCAAAGCATTTATGTAAATTGTACTCGTGGCACAATAATAGAAACCTCTCAACGTCGAATGCGGAATCTTAAAGATCCGGGAAAAGCGAGTCTTCCAATTGTTAACCATTGACTCGATGACATACGGAGGACGTCTGATCACTCCCAGGCGACTCATACAATACCTCATGTATGTCAAGAAGGGCAAGATATATCCCGAAATACAATATAAGCCCGATAAAGGCAGATAGAAGCAGAATCACGTCTCGTTGCGTATACTATGAGAAAAGTTGCCGCGGTACGAGGGATTTATTTGTCAACTTTGCTCTGATAAAAGTTTGTTTGACATTTGATTGTGAGGTCATGCCCGTTCCGGCTTCCTCGAGATAAATTCGAGGGTTTCTTTTGGTTCTAGATTAATTTACTTCGGTATTGACTTTGGAAACTTTTGTTTTATCATGCTTCTGTCGTGTTTAATCTAATGATGAAGATTTGGTGAAAAGTTAAGCTTATTAAGGAAATTCCCTATTTGACCTAAATGTTAAATAGAAGAAAAAAAAACCATAGCTCTATGAGTATTTTGATAGGCATAAATGGCATAACAGTTAATGCTAACCGCTTTCCCAACCATAATCATTAACGACTTTGACAGAGTCGTAAATACGTAACTACTTGTAAAGTTGGTAGGCATTGCTGTTTCCAGAAATTGACTTTCAAACGACCCTCAATAACATGCGTCAAAAGCGCAAATGAGTTCGTTTTGATATTAGCTACATCCCAAGATAAATATGTTAAAAAGCAGCATCTGAGACCACCCTCGCAGTTCAAAACGATATTTCACAGTCGCTTAACGATCTATTTACATGGGATCTGAGAAGCAAATCGGCTGTAGGCCGGAGTAAGCGCACCTCAAAGGAGCCAAAACTCGGAAGTTGACAAATCTCTCGGCGTTATTTCTGTACTAATTAGATGCGAAGGCGTGGGCGGCGTCACTCCAATGACTAACGAATAATAAGAAAAACGCTCTCAGACAGACAAAAGAAACGATGTGATGTGATGTCTCTATTCACTCCACGTTCAGAGAGTCAGAGTAGACTTAGACGCCTCTACTTTACTTAGTAATTTCATACATTTCATTATTTTTCTTTTATCTTTTGATAACATTATTTTAGTTATATACGTCAAGAAACAATCCGTTACAATTACAACCCACCATAAAGCTCTAATGGCAATATAGTCAATATGGCACTGCTGTAGGTCTGATCTGATAGTGCTAAATAAAACAGAGGTACGTCTAACACTAAAATAGTTAGAATAGATAGTCGTAAAATCATGTTTGGTTAGTGTTAATGTGCTAAATATTATATATAACCTTAATCTCTGTTAGTTCTAACGTGGGAATCTTTCAGTTATTTACTGAATGATTAATTGATAATCACAGAATTTCATTATTTTCAATATTATTTTGGAAAATAAAATGCTTCTATTTGTCTACTTTATAGAAGGAGGAACCGACCTATATGCCTTTGTTTACATAAAGTACTCGTATCATTTTCATGTGATAACATTTTTTGTAAGCACAGAAATTCAAAAGAAACTTTTCTCGTTGCTATATCTCCGTGTTTCTGTTACCACACACTCTCAATAACTCGAGATAAATACATTTTGTTGTTCACTTCGACCGTTCATCGTAAATACTATTAATAAAAAGTTAGTTAGGTTAACGCTGTCATTTGTTTTATTTGTTTTGATGGGATAAAATTAATAGCGTAGGTGCATTTCGTTTTTGTTTGTAATTTCATAACAAATGTGGTACTCGTAGAATTCAGCAGTAAAATTAATAAATCTTACATTGTCGGAAGTTAAGACGAAGAAATCCAAGTTATAACCTGAAACAAAATGAAACTGTATTTAATTTACAATTGAAATGCCACGTAATAAAACCAATGAAATTGTTACATTGTTATTGTATGATAATTGTTACAACTACGACCTATTTTATGACTAAATAAAAACGTAGAAACATATTCGTTATCAAATTTCTCCGAATTCATTTTATTTCAATCAATTTTACTATACCTTCTTCCTATATAATGAATATAACATTGTTAACTCGTATAAAGGGCATGCACGACCTGCGAAAGATGGCTGGCAATGATTGAAAGAGGCTCTCTTAAAGGTGGCTGGCAATGATTGAAAGAGACTCTCTTAAAGGTGGCTGGCAATGATTGAAAGACGCTCTCTTAAATGTGGCTGGTAATGATTGAAAGAGGCTCTCTTAAAGGTGGCTGGCAATGATTGAAAGAGACTCTCTTAAAGGTGGCTGGCAATGATTGAAAGAGGCTCTCTTAAAGGTGGCTGGCAATGATTGAAACAGGCTCTCCTAAAGGTGGCTGGTAATGATTAAAAGAGGCTCTCCTAAAGGTGGCTGGCAATGATTGAAAGAGGCTCTCCTAAAGATTATGCTCTGCTTAAAAATCATGCTCAGGAGTGTCTATGTCCGGCAGTCTATAAGGTTAATGATAACCATGCACTAGGGTAAGATTCAGATACTAACCCATTTAGAAACATTCAAAGGTCCGCAATGGCTGAGACTTTTCCTTATTTACTCAGAAAACGTTTAAAAGCGATGCTCACCGAGATTATCTCGAAGGTTTTGCTCAAAAGGCAGTAAATCATCGCTGAACCGCTCGCCCGATTAAGTTCTGTGTCGATACATCGGCCATGTACTCTCGAGAGAACAAAGGGTAATTTTCGTTATTATAATGCTAGAGGTGCTTGAAAGTCATTTTATGGCCGAAACCGAGGCCGAAGTTCACTTTATCAGAGGTAATAAAATATCATTTAATCACTCAAAATTCCTATTAATAATAGAGCGGGTGTTGATGTAGTCTAACGTTCTGAACTTCCTTACCTGGAATGTCTAACCCGCTTAGCTTGCTTACTAACTTTCCTGCCCTAGGACGTCAGCTTTAATCGCTGTAGATTAGATCCACACATATTTTACACACCTGTCCGGTGTGTAAATTGGTGAATGGCCTTGGGGGAGAGCGCTACAGTCGTGACGATCCCCAAGGCAAGTCTAGGGTGTTATCCTTTCCGCGGTTGCTGCCTGCTATAGCTATGATTCCCTCAGAAACAGAGATAACTGAAACTTTAGATGAAACTATTAATAATAATAGAGAAGATAATTCGAGTTCATCTGCAGTGAAAATACAACTTTGTCAATCGTTGTTTACAATCACGTGTAGTTTGCAAGATAATTTCATTGACCTCTCAGTGAGATGCTCTCGCATACAAATTTTATTGTTATTAGGTCATTTTATTACTGGAGCTTTTAAGGAATTTTCTGAATTTAAAACTCAGTTTTAACGACTCAGAATATCAATGACATCATGTAAGATTGAGGTCAAACGCGGGTTTAGTCGTAATACTAAAAATTCCTACTTAAATAACTATAGAGAACCAACTTATTTTTAATTTTGTTTTTAATAAGCTTTCATTAAATTAACATTTTGAATAAAGTATTGTTGCTGATGGAAATCAAAACCAAAGCTAGAGTTAATGTTCGTTCACACTCTAATTTATTATGCTATACGATATTATGAGTATATATAGAGCAGCTCTCCGTCTGTTTTCGCTTTGATTTCGCATCCCTGCTATTACTATATACTGTAATGTAACAAGGGGCTTATTAGACGGCTATTAAATATGAGCACAATTAACTTTGATGTAATGTAAATAAATTCAGTAACGCCACAGTAGGAGGTTGTATGAGATTTAAGAACTATTGGACTAATAAAATAACTTAATTGTCAGAAAACTTCGATTTTCTGGTACTTATACGATCTAATAGGCAGCATCTCTTCCCTCCCCAGAGACATGTACCTCAAAGCTAGTTACAAAGTTGTCTAGGATTATTATAGGACTTCTACTTTCGAGTCCCCAAGCTTTTTTCAGAATCAACGCAACCTGTACCAAATACACGAGAGAGCAAGAACCGGCTATCCTTGCGGTAATTGGTAATTATCCGAGTGTATGCTCGGTAGAAATTAGCTGCTCAATTAGAATCACATTACTTGGAACAGTTTACCGCTAATCGGCCGAGGGGCGCCCGCGCCGATGCGCTCCGAATAACAAAATGGATGGTCAAACTCTTGTTACGCCCGAAAGGTAAGGAAAGCGTAGAAAGGGCTATACTATCCAATAAAAAAGAGGTGGTCAGGATCGATTACGAACTCAGTAACTTTAGTTCCACAACTTTTCGAATTTCACAAAAATACATAGTTCGCCATTCAAAATGATCAATCGATACAACTACGCACATCGATACGTAGCTTTTTGATACGTTATCATATCGGTTACCACACTCTTCTTTCGTTAATAAATATATTGAGTTTTTGAGTAGACCTTCTATTTCAAAATAGATGCCCCTCGGACTTGTATTGAAATACAAGGTCTACTCAAAAACTTAATATATTTCTTTACGAAAGGAGCGTGTAGTAACCGATATGATAACTTATTGATAACGTATCAATTTTGAAAAACAAGCCACTTGTTAACTCTATGGTGCAATCAATGGAACTTATGGGTGAACATCGCATGCCGAAAATCGTGATCGGACCACCCACCGGCGCTGTGAGAAGGCAAATAAAATAAAACAGCAATGAATAACAGTGCTCGCGCATAATTGATCACAAATTAAAACTCGCAGAGCGTCCGTAATGTTAAACGCCGACGTCGCCGAAAGCGAAATTCAGTATACATGTGTGCCCACGACCCACGCTTACATGTACGCGTGAAACAGGGCTGTCCCAAGAGGACTGGGTTTTCGGTCTAATAATTTTCCTTGTGTGACATAATTCAGGTCGTCTCTATAGATTTCGCTGGCTGACTACAAATTGATGAATTATTCGTACCTATTTCAAAGAAAGGCTGGTTGTTGAATGTCGATGAATAAAGACACTTTGGAAACGACTTATAGGTACATTGTGAACGTAAGAAAGGTGATTTACAAAAGAATGTAATTACTCCGATAGAACCATTATAGTATTTGATAGAATTATCATAGCATAGCATATCTCTCAAGTCCATAAATTGATAGAATTAAACATGTTATAATCATGGTTTTAAATTGTGAAAATGATCAAACTTCAAAAGCCCTATAAATATGTAGTCACAGTGAAAAAGGTAGACAGTGGTTGTGAATAATTTTGTACCTAAATTTCTTTTAAGGAGGTTAAGTACCTTGCTATGGTATGTTGTACATAGAGTCGACTCTACCCGGCTATAATTTTATACGGGAAGCTGAAAATACATAAATAACTTTAAACATAATAAATTATTCATGGTAAAACAGTTTACTGTGTTTGTTATTTTAAAGCTCCGATAACCCTACTCAACTTGCCAGTATACATCTGCTTCCTTCTGTTTTCATATCAAAACAATGGGCTGTATTCAGGACAATATGTCACTAAACATAAACGGCTCTGTTGAGACATTTTCTGTGTAGCACATTGTTTTTGGGTAACAAAATTTCATTTTGCTATTCAACACATGGAGTTCCCTTAACTTCCCCCTGCTTTGTTTGTTAACAGATGTAAAGCAATAAAAATGTACCTACCTATTTTTCTTTATCTAACTTGTACCGTACATTTTAGTTTTTTTTGCTGTAAAAGTCCTTCATATCAGCATATTACGTTTATTTTTACTTTTTGTACTTAGCAGTATTTTATATGAGTATAAAATAAAGTTAGTATGTGCGTATAAATAGGTGAAGAACGGACTCTTGCATGTACATAATATAATTATAATAATAATAATATAATTCCTTTATTGAGGCAAAAAACCCATAAAACAATATATACAATAATAAAATAAATAAACAATAAAACTAAAAAAATATAACTGCACAATGTCATTTCCGGTTCGCGCGCTGGTGCACGGACAACCAATATTTAAATATCGGACACGTTAAGTCCTCGCTTATGGCTCTGAGGATGCTGTTGTGAGAGTTTCGCATTCTGTCCCAGAAGGACGCTATGCGAGCCCTCACAACAGCAAAAAAATATAAAATTTAGAGAAAAAGTTTAGATTAATTTGACTTATGTGTACTTTTGTACATTCACAACGAAATAGTTTCTAAAACATAATAAATTAATTAAGTATACAAGTTACACACAAATAGATAATTAATATTATTCTCGGAAATTTCTGCTAAAGATAAGCTTTGGTTCCCTGAACTCGTGCATTATGTTGGTAGTAACTAGGTATAATAATTCTTGCTGGGAATAGATTGTTACCACGATTGTGTCGTTCTTCAAACGACTTACTGACTTCTAAGGAATTTAATGCAGTTTTGTTTGTCGGAGTACGAGTATATTTATTAGATAACCAATTTTGTTATATTACATATAGGTATGAGCGTCGGTGGCCTAGTGGCTAGGACGCCGGACTCCCATGCGGGAGGTCCGGGTTCGAAACCATGCCATGTACCAATTAGTTTTTCAAAGACTTATGTATATTTATCGACTGCTCAAACGGTGAAGGAAAACATCGTGAGGAAAATCCGAAGGCGTGTGAAATCCACCAATCAGCATTGGGCTCGCTCGGTGGATCATGCCCCCCTTGTGCAAGGGGAGGCCTGTGCCCCAACAGTGGGGACATTAATAGACGGACGATGACATATAGGTATAATATTACTACAACGGTTTTGATGACGATGATATGTAAAAACCTCGTACATGTAGGTACACTGAGAAAAATGTTTCGTCATATAAGTACCAAAGTCTTTCTCTACCTGTAACATGAAAACATACAACTTACATGTAGTAAATAAATTTTTATAATTATTATTTTTTAATCTTTGGTAATTTTTTGACAAGTTCTGTTTTTTTATCTATTTAAATTAGGTATGTAATGGAATCAACTCAACTCCAAATTATAAAACAATACTCGTAATTCCAATTTATAATTCACTTCACTTGCATTAAAAGGAACTTGTTTTTCAGCGAAGGTGCCAGACTTCACCCATCTCAACGTCTGACGCAGCATTAGCAGCTGATATAAGTCCACTTATTGCAGTTTATGTGACACAAATCTAAAGAAGATAAGATGAGATTGCAAGCTATATCAATCAATCACTGCTACACCCAACCGTATTCAATGGCGGAGATTCTTGGCCACGCATTAAAATTCATTGATAACTTGTCTAATATGGCAGTACGTGAGGCGATTACCGGTGCGTTCTCCCGCTGGCCCGACGGAATACGAAAAGTGTACATCGATTTAACTCCATATAAGATCTTATAAATATGTAATGATGCTACTTGGTATGCTCCATCTTGCAGTTGACACTATGCGACCGCGAACGTTGCAATTTGATGAGTTTATTAGGTAAAGTAAGAGATTTACATTCAATCGAGCTAAAGTGAGAAAAGTGTCTAGATATCCACGTGGTGACCTTTTTACCTTCGTGTCTTAGAGAATGCCAAATTGATAACTGGTCGCATACATTCCATGTTTCTTTATTAAGAAAAAGAAATAGAAATATAATTTATTTGTAAATATGGGTAATGCAGATGTTACATTGTGTTTCAGTATCACCATATTCTGCCGGAAAGCGTACACATTTTTGTTCAATTAATAAATCAATCAATCGTAAATTATCATCAATAAAATAGTCAATCATAATAAATTAGCAAAATAATAATAAAGGTAACAAAACAAAACATCAAAAATTTTACTGATATGTCTCAATTTAAAAGATTACATAAGAATTAACAATAAATTAGTTTTTAATTAATTATAATATAATTGTCAACATTAATGATGATGATGATGTCACAGCTTATCATTAAGGATGTCACTCAATTTGTAATAACAATTTTCTAAGAGCAACTTATATATAATAGTTATTAATGGTTTCCCATATTACTATAAGTTTTCTATATACTTTTAAATGAAAGTAACACTGCGATCGTTTCGACGATAATTTGTCTTCTTTCAATTGAACACACATACCAATGTAATAACGACCATAAAACAACACCCACTGAGGCATTAAAAAGATATAAAAACAAAACGACAGCTGAGAAATTGTGACGGTTACTCGTATTCGATGAGTTATCAAAATAACTAGCAGCCGTAAAAGCGGACGTTCGTTTATCTCTTCACAGATATTATGTAGTTTTATTCTACTTATGTCCTTGTTCGTCTGAGCATCATTCGCAAGGCTATCGCGACCACAAATCAGAACCTCTGTGAAACTCTCAGATAAACCCGAAAACAGCCAAAGGCATTCATAATAGACACACTTACGGTTGAATTTCCTCAGATCCAGACAACAAAGGTACAACTAGCAAAGTGCCTCATTCTATGCAGTCAGGCTTATCGGGCTACGGTAATCTTATATGAATACTATTTTGTTATTTTTGCAGAAGTAATGTAGATGAAGGAAGAAATACTGCGAGCTTTGCCATTAAGCGGATATTTATAGCTCAGAGAACAGTTTAGTTTCCTTGGTTGTGTTGAAATTATTAATGGAACATTTATTTATTTATTTATTTATTTATACTTTAATGCACAAAATAAAAAGGTGTACATTAGGCGAGCTTAATGCCTTGCGGCATTTTCTTTTCACTGTTATTGTAAAAGCAATTTTTTCGAGATGTTGTACTTTTGTGCTAGGTATTTTGGAAACTGCATTAGACTCGTCGCTGAAGCAGGATTGATTGATTTGATTTTGAAAGTTCTTTATTTAACATAAAACACATAATAATTAGTAGTACGAGTAACACAGTCATGGTATACCAAAAAATAAAGTACCTACGTTTACGAGGTTATACTATTTAATTATTACATTTTAACATAACGTTAAAATGAAGCAGGATTACAGCTTGTACATACGAAAGAAAAATACACGTGGCGCATTATAGATTTACGTCATACATACTTAAAACAAACTAGTTGGTAATCAGTAATTATCATTCCAATTTCGTTCTTTGGGTATCCCGAAGAACAAAATATCATTTTCACTCCGTTTAGGCACGTTTTTTTTACATCATCAATTCTTGTAAACAACACGGTTCCTCGTCCCGAATGCTCTCGCTACGCCTCTTCATTACCTTCGCCTTTGTACGGACACCACACTATTAGTTTTTGTCTTGAGCTGCCACAAAAACGGACTCCGACAACAAAAGACTCCACCGCAATGAACGTTAAACCGCACTTAGTAGCAACAAGTATCAAAACACAGTTAAATAGCTGTATAAACAAATAAGCAACGTTAACCTTTAACCTCAAATCGTCCGTCAGCAGTAGATCTTACGATCTCAACCTAAGATTACTTCTTCACTCATCTCCGCGGGCACTCACTGATTTATATGAATATGTTAATAAAATCATTTTTTTTAAATTGAAATTAATTCACCAGATGAAAAAAATAGCTGCTGAGCTTGTAATAATTAAATACGCCTTACTTCCTGGTGTTTTTAACGTAGGTAAAAAGAGCATTCGGAACTTTTATTCGAGGTCGAGCACCGAGTGATTTTAACGAGCTTTTATTCGTCGACTTTTATCCAGAGTTAGAGAGGTATTTTTTTAAACTAATGAATGTCAAAGAGTGGTTGATTTACTTTCATTTGCGATCGACCGGTGCTTCTCTTTGATCGACTTCGAAGTCGAACTGTAATCATGTTCAGTTTGAAAGCCTATTTCTGTACAAACAAGCCGCTCTACTTCGCGATTCAAACCTTTCAAAAGATCTTTCCTTTTCCGCATTAAGAGTCTCTTCAAAAACTTTAATAACGTTTTGAACGGTCCTAACTTTTTTGGGACCCGCAGCACGTATTATAAAATACTTCGTAACAACTGATCAAAAGTTAATTATAATCGCATTACGTGGCGTCTGAGGAAAGCGTGCGTTAAATTTAATTAAAAAGTGCTTCTGGATGAGAAATGGTGGTCTCATTGTAGAGAACGCGGACAAGGAATTATTCAAGGCATCATAAGTTGTAATGCGCGTGGGCACATATTTAGTCACGGTCCGGGCCCGTCCCACCGTAACTATAGCTGCTTAATAAAAGTATAGTGGGTTCACGCTTCAAACTATTCCTCTCTCATATAACCGGTTCCGATGCACTAAGCGAGACTGCTTCGATCATCATTAGTGTGGATATACCTTACCTCAACTGTAGAGGAATTTCCACTGGAAACTTTAAAAACATGAAAGGCGAGGAGTTTTCACTTTATAAGATCTCCACATTGGCATAACAATTTGGCGCACTCCACAAAGAAGTTCCGAAAAGTGGCGCCCTAGGGTGAGATTTACAGACTGTAACGACAAACAAGCAGTTCGGATGCCTACATTTAACTTCATTACTCACTTCTCTTCGTTCCCATTAATGCATAAAAATAACATTGTTAACGTTAAAGCAAAAGAAAACAAGACCGAGAGTTTCTAATCTCATTTGCTTTGGATATCCAATTTAAGATCATTATATTCTCATCCATAAACGAATACTATGTTCACTTAAAGCCGACGGCAACCTGTACTTTTATGCAATTAAAATTTATTAATTTCATTCGAAAGCTTTTTATTTGTACCTGCCGTTAATATAGCCGGCACCCCGCTGGACTACATGCCCCACGTCCATTTTTGTTTTATTACGTGTCGCTGGAAAATAATACTGCAATAATAATTTTATTATCTACGTTTTAACAATTACTTTAAATTTTTTTTATTGAAGGTATACTTCGGGCTATAAAACTATTTTAGCTCGAAACTTGAAAGTGCTAATTAATTTGGTATAGAATTCGTTCTCAGAGCAGGAAATCGGTAATATTTAACTTTGATACGGTCATGCAATAAAATGCCCAATTTTATTAGTCCATTCTCATGCATGTCTACTTTAAAAGGGCTGGAAATATTCACGACAAAAACACGAATACGCTCTTTAAACTTTTCTCATACGCCAGACAGTTTCGGCTTCATGGCGTCTCTAGAAAAACAGCAACTGCGAGTACTTAAAAAACACTCAAGTTTTTGTGATACGAAAACATTCATAATAAGCTCGGAGTGACAGCGTCTGCCCAAAACGGTTCCACGTCACGTGACAGGTTGCCTCAACATGCCTCAACCCGCCAACAGCCGCTGCGCCGTTTTTACCCGATGTTTTTTCAAGCACAGCTGAGTCGAACCCACACTTAGGCGGCGTTAACCTGTAATCTAAATTCATTTCTCGATCCGACCCACAAGACCCCATATCTCTGTTTTTATTATAGCTTTAAGGCCCATTTGCAGGTTCTTTTTTACTCATAACAAATTACCGATTATTCTCATGGCGGCTGATCTTATTATCCGACGACAACTAGTCGTTTTTTAGGAGCCGTCCATGGCCATGTTCTAAGAAAATTATTAGAGGCTCGGGTTTAAAATTATATTGGATGGATTGGTCGTAATGCAGTGTTCGAATCGATTTACGTTCATTGAATCGAGTAATTGCAATGATTTCGCTAAGGAGCTTGAATTTATTTTGTTATACCTCGAGCTTCATCGTCTCTATTGCGGGACGGGAGGGTAGTTTTAAATATGTATAAGTGGCCGGTCCATACTTCGATTCAATGACGATGTGTCAATGAATAATTGAAAATATGTATTGTTCGTTTACCGTCGTTTAGCCGGGGTCAACGAGAGTTCACGGAATATTTTTACTAGTAACATTGTGGGACAAGTCATAAAATTGACGTTTGATGAGGGAACTGAAGCATTATATGACAGAAGTCGAAAGATCTCATGCGTGTCGAAGAGACTCATTATGCTCCATTACTGAACGATTTGGAGCTGTGAACGTAACTACCAAAAACATTACAAAACGCGCACCGACCGCCATTTTGACAGTCGTTTTAGACACATAATAACTAGATGTCAACCATTATTACGTGACGGTAAAATAGAAAAACCTGTGAATTCGTAAAAGCGTGCGTCCGTTACATCATCCAACCTTATAAGGTAGGATGCTTAGAATCGGTCGGAAAGTCGGAAATAATGAGGATAATTCCACAGGAAGGACGACATCACAATAAGAAAAGGTTATAGGTTTTGATAGACACAACCTACATATACAGGTAGGTGCGTATTTTAATCATTTTTGTAGAAGAAAGAAGATGGTGGGATTTGTTCCGGATTCGTATGCAAAAATCGTGTCTCAATCGACATTTTTTATAAGTCACCTTATCACCTAATATACTCGTAGATATGAAAGGAGACAGACTAACCTTTAACCTAACCTAACATCTTTGCTATGTTACACTATTTAGTGTTGCCGCCGATACTATACTCATCATCATCAGCCCATCTCAGTCCCACTGCAGGGTATAAGCGTCCTTTCTTTTGTGCCACCCTATACGATCCTGTGCTAGTCGCATCCAGGTATTCGAAGCGACTTTGGTGATGTCATCCGCCCATCTAGCTGCTGGACGACCTCCTTACTCCTCTTTTCCCCGACCTTGGCTACCACTCAGTGACTATACTATGGAATTACTATCACCAAGGTGTTCAATTTGCTCATCTGCTCTCCTTAAACTATGAAAGAAATAAAAAAAAATCAATCTTATAATTATTTTTTTTCTTCTTCCAAGGATATGTGTATACCTCAAGGCAATAAAAACAAGCCTGCGCTACCGATATATTCTCTAAGATATCGTTAAAAGTGTCTTATTCATATTTTAAAAGTACTTACATATACTATCATGTGCTTTACTGTAGCTGCAAAGACCCAAAATTTGTGATTTCTTTTATACGAGTACCTACATTATCGATGTACCCACAATTTTTTATCTCTTCAACTTGTATCAATTATTACGGGTCACATGCGTGTTGCACGCGAGACGAACACCCACGAACCATTTAACTAACAAGTACCAGCTCCTGTCTTTACTCTTAGTCTAACAGTATGAGAATTTAAAGAAATACTTCCTTCACACACGAATGAAAAGAATTTATCGCCATTTTTTGTTTCTACTAATTAGTGGAACCAACAATTGTCTTGTTGGAAGAGTAAACTGGCTCTATAATTTGCGATGTTTCCTTGCTGTTCTTGTACTATAATAATGTCTTTGCTAATATTTATAGGTTGCTGTAAGCTTACGTCAGTAAATAAACTGTGTCCTCCTTAACTACTTGGAGTTTCAATCACCGCTTAATAATAGCTTTCAAGTTAATATAGCTCTAGGCTCTACGACGACGGGTTGCATTCAACAGATAGTAAAAATTGGCAAATTATTACTACATTTTACAACACATCCAATCAACTCAGGTTTATATTTTATATTATGCTTGATATTCCGATACAAAACTTGATTTTCTTAACACAAAATTGCTGATCGTAAAATTAAAAAGATATTAAACTTGATAATGAAAATAAAGTGCCGCCGAGTCCAGATGCGGTAGGCAGAGGCATCGCTGCCTAGTTTTCTTGTCTTTTTAGCATACATTTATGTTTCGAATGTCGTAATCACTAATTTAACTACGGTAAAACAAAGCTAGTGCGCGGTGAAAAACAAAGGCCATTCCCAACCAATCAGAGCCGGTATTCGAATCTGGGCGTGGCCTTAGCCATCTCGAGCTTAAACTTAGCCACGGAACACAACACAACAGCGCTCTTACAATTTGCGAACGAATAAAAATAATTAACGCATTCAATGTCGACCCGTGATTTTTCTTTTGTCGGGTTTCAAGGCCTTTGTGCGGTTCAGTCCCAGGATTTAATTTAAATCGTATTATACGTTATATGTAACAAGTAAATAATGTAGTAGCAGTGAGAAAAACGCAATGTACTTTTCTAGCCCCTAGTTACTTCAGAGTTTCGAAGTTAAATCTTTAGTTACTACTTTATTATTAGGGATATAACTCGAAATTAAAAATTTAAGAAACCACGATGTACCATTGTGGAGATCCCCTTACTTTTTCCTGGTCATCATCAGGTCTTCAAGATTCCAGATGTGGGAAGGCCATGGTCATAAACAGTTGAGCTCAAACTCGAACTACCTAACTGTTACCGTTCCAGAGATCCCATCATACTCCAACATCCCAAGATACTCCAAGATCTTAGAACCACTGATCCATTTCTCATCTGACATGGCTAAGAACATTCAGCAGGTTAGATCTAAACCTGAAGGCCCTGGGACGCTTTTAGTTCGATAAGACCCCATCTAACTATTTCAGTTTCGGCGGGCTGATAATCTTACAATTCTTCCAGTTTCATATTGTGAAATTCGATTTTCCGATCATCATCAGATCCTCAAGGTTTCAGATGTCGGTAACGCACCATGAACCTGAACATTTGAGCCCAAATTCGAACCATCTAGCTATTACCGTTCCAGAGATCCCAGCTGACATCAAAGATACTCCAAGATCTTGGAAACCACTGGTCCTATTTTTATCAGACCTAGCTAAGAACACTCTCTCTCCATTTAATAAAAAAAACCGGGTCCAAATCGGATCATCCGTTGTCAAGTTATGATGCCACAGACAAACACACAAACAGACAGACACACTTGTCAAACTTATAACACGCCTTCCCTCGATCGGTCGGGGGTTTATAAAGTGAAATAAATGATATTGTCTCTTAAATAACATTTTAATCGATTACAAAAAAGACAGCCAAAATAAGGGATTTTGAAAAATAAACAATACTTATGTAGGTACATTAAAATGACTTTAGTTGTTGATTTACTTTAATATAATTGAAAATTATTGTAAAAAAAATAGATACTTAGATTAGCGGTGTATTGGCCCTTCCATTGTATAAAAAAAAATAGGAAAATATTTATATATTTTATTATATTTCCATATCTACAGAGGCCCACTGGTAGATTAGCACAATAAAATCCAGCTAAGAACCTGCTCTGATAAATTCCAAAGCTATAGCAAAAAACCGCATCGAAATTGATTCAGCCGTTTCGGAGCTAGATGAGAACAGACACATGCACACACAAACAAACAAACATCCTCTTAGGTCAAACGCATATACCTTCTCCGTTCCGTCGTGGGTTTAGTATTCAAAATTGTCCGAATACCGGATTGTCGAGAATATTTTTTTCTTAATTTAAAAGTAATTCTCGACAATCCGGTACATACTCGTAAGTATGTTATATTAACAAATAACGGCTTCCGTCTATCTGCGGTAAGAGACTAAAGAACCATAATACGACGCGACGCAGGATCACCATCAATATGCAAATACTTGTCTGAATTACACTGTTTATTATTATAATCGCTACTTGCCGCTGTAATTACCACTCCCATGCACTTTAAATTAATTTCCAAGAGCAGTGAACCGGCGGACACCCTGTTATTATCTTCGATATTACTTGCTGATACAAAGTTAATAGGATACGAGCTAGGCCTTTGTCTTTTCCGCCTACGAACGCGGCCATCAAAATTTTAACTTATAATTAAGTGTAATTTTATATGGTAAACTCTGTCATTTTGCCTCCGCTATTTAAAGTTCATAATATAAAGTAAACAAACTCTCATTGAAATCAATTTAAATGCATCTTGAAACTCGTTCCGTGACGTAATTGTACACTTTGTAATTTAAATAAATAGATTTAACGATAAATTGTAGTGATAGCGAACCATTAGAGTCAAATCTTCCGTAATTATTGGATTGGTTGGCCCACTAAACTGCAGGAGGTATTTAATTTAAAACTGTGGTCGCATGCCGAGACGCGATGAATGTAATCACCATTAAGTACATAAATTGTGACACCCGCGGTTTGTGTTACACACTTTCAGAATTCAACTTGAAATTATTCACAGCTTGAAAATAAAACTCAAATGTTAGAACGGTCATAGAATACTTTTAAAAATAAAATTCGTCATATCTTATGGAGATTATCATTACGTAAATTCTTATAGTATTACAATATGTAAGTACCTTGACATTATCAAATCATAATAAAGTACAAACCGTCATTTTTACAGCCACACTTCTGGTCTACGAGTTAATGCACTCAGTCGTGTCGAGACTGAATGCTTTTTAATGGGTTGACTACGCATTAAATTATTATAACTTTAATGTAAGCCTATAAATAGTTGCCTCGCTTCCACAGAGTAGGAGGTGACACTAAAGGGAATTAATTTATATAAAATGAATTTGTGCTTCTCTCCCAATAAATCGTTTTGTGACAAAACATTTGATGACACATTTTATTATCAAATTATTCAAATTCAAATGGCCGGCTGTTTTAACACATTCTTATCTTACAAAACATTTGTGCCTAATAGTTACCTATTATTATGGTGTCATCTACAAATCTGTCAACTCGTATTCATATGCTACTGGACAAATCGTCTTCGCAGAACGAGGGGCCATCGATTACCTTTTAATGAGTAGTTATCATTAATAATCGGAGTAGGTAGAGCTCTTTCGGGTCAATGTCCTCAAAGATTATATTAATATGGATATGATTTCGGGATCCCGTTTTAAGTTATCGAGCAAATGTTGTAAATTACTTTTATAAACCTCGCCCTTACTCGGCGGATTACGATTTTTTTAAAATTGTGAACTTACGAAGAAGTTAAAACACTACCACACTAGCGCCATGAATCTTAAAAAAAAATATTTCGCCACCAATCTTAAATGTGTATCAAAACAAATATAACGTTAAAAATCTAAATAATATACGAGTATTTATTCAATCCCGGAAATCCCGGGATTATTGGGCATACTTATCCATATTATGACCGTATGTCCGTATGCCCAGACAACTACCAAATCTCTGTTGATGCCCCGTTGGGATCTTCTGATCATTGTCTGGTAAGTTCTGTGGTGCCACTAACGCGTCCCGAATATGCTCGACCTGTCGGGAATCGTCGTGTGTGGCACTATAAGTCAGCAGATTGGGATGGGCTGCGGGAATTCTTTGCGGCCTACCCATGGGGGCGGCTTTGCTTCAATTCGGCAGATCCTGATGCCTGTGCAAACTCCGTAGCCGATGTGGTGCTGCAGGGTATGGACTGTTTCATTCCAAACTCTGTGGTACCCATAGGTGGGCGGAATCAACCCTGGTTCGATAGTGCTAGTGCTGAATCCTCTGGGCTCAAGCAAACGGCCTATCGGGCTTGGACAAAAGCGCGGGCGTCTAAAGATCCAAACACCTCCGAATGGAAGAAAAAATATAATGCTGCCTCCAGGTCCTCCAAGAAGCTAATTGCCAGAGCGAAGTTTAATTTTATCGGCAGAATTGGGGAGCGACTAGCGAGCTATCCTTCCGGGAGTAGAGCTTTTTGGTCGCTCGCCAAAGCTGTTCAGGGCAACTTCTGTCGGTCGTCTTTTCCGGCCTTGCGCAGGGCGGATGATTCGTTGGCCCATACTGCAAATGAGAAAGCCGAACTTCTGGCTAATCTCTTTGCGTCGAACTCGACTCTTGATGACAGAGGGGCCACACCGCCTACCATCCCACGATGTGACAGCTCCATGTCGGAAGTCTGCTTCAGTCATAAAGCGGTCCGACGAGCTCTACTGTCCCTCGATGTCAGGAAGTCGAGTGGGCCCGACGGTATCCCTGCCATAGTGCTTAGAACATGCGCTCCCGAGCTATCTCCTGTCCTGGCAAGGCTTTTCTCACTATCCTACTCCACCGGTAAAGTCCCGTCTTCCTGGAAGGTAGCCCTCGTCCACCCGATACCCAAAAAGGGTGACCGCACTGACCCGACCAACTATAGGCCGATAGCGATTACCTCCCTGCTCTCTAAGGTGATGGAGCGAGTCATTAATACCAAGCTCCTGGGGTATCTGGAGGATCATCTGCTGATTAGTGACCGACAATACGGCTTCCGTCATGGTCGGTCAGCGGGTGATCTTCTAGTATATCTTACTCACCGCTGGGCCGAAGCTATAGAGAGCAAGGGAGAGGCTTTGGCTGTCAGCCTAGATATCGCGAAGGCCTTCGATCGGGTCTGGCACAGGGCACTTCTGGAGAAGTTACCATCCTACGGGCTACCCGAGGGTTTGTGTGACTGGGTGACCAGTTTTCTGTCCGGGCGAAGCATTAAGGTCGCTGTCGACGGTTGCTGCTCGGACACTAAGCCCATTAATGCTGGCGTACCTCAAGGTTCCGTGCTATCGCCCACGCTGTTCCTCCTGCATATCAATGATATGCTGCAAATTGACGGCATTCATTGCTATGCGGACGACAGCACGGGTGATGCTTACTACAACGGCCATACCACATTCCCTCGGTCACTTGTGGAGGAGGGTAGAACCAGACTTGTGTCCGAAATCGAGAACTCTTTACAGCAGATCTCTGATTGGGGTAGACTAAATCTAGTCCAATTCAACCCCACAAAGACACAAGTCTGCGCCTTCACTGCGAAGAAAACCCCATTTGTCACGGCGCCTCAATTTCAGGGCACTCCCTTGACTATCTCCAATAGCATAGGAATCCTCGGTGTCGACATTTCGAGTGACGTGCAGTTCCGGAGTCACTTGGAAAGCAAGGCTAAATTGGCCTCCAAAAAGCTCGGTGTGCTGAATAAAGCAAAGCGGTACTTCACGCCCGGCCAGAGGCTAACGCTTTATAAAGCGCAAGTAAGGCCGCACATGGAGTACTGCTCCCATCTCTGGGCCGGTGCAGCCGAATACCAGCTTCATCCACTTGACTCCGTGCAAGGGCGCGCTACTCGAATTGTCGACGATTCCGTGCTCACGAGCGATTTAGAGCCTCTCAGTTTAAGGAGAGACATTGGCTCTCTCTGCGTCTTCTATCGCATCTATAATGGGGAGTGCTCTTCAGAACTATTCGACTTGGTGCCGTCGTCTACTTTCTTGAATCGCACCACTCGTCGGCGGCTCAATTTTCACCCGCACTTTCTAAAGCCTTGGGTGTCTACCACGACCCGTTTTACACGAACGTTTTTGCCACGCACCTGCAAAATGTGGAACTCTCTTCCACCCGACGTTTTTCCACAGCGCTATGACATGGGATGCTTCAAAAAGAACGTTAAAAAAGTCCTCTCCCTCCACGGCCGGCAACACACAAGCAATACCCCTGGTACTGCACGTGTCTCTAGGCGACGGTGACTACTTACCATCAGGTGGCCCGTCTGCCTGTTTGTCGTAGCTAATTTATATAAAAAAAAAAAAAAATGTGGCAAGTACCAAAAACAGCCCTACCTACTCCGATCATAGGTTATCACCATAAAGTCAGTATAAAGATAACTATAGATATATTATCCTATTATTATTCTCCTTTCTGTCCTTATGCTGTTATTTTAATAAAATTTAATGAGTGTAATCTTGGATTGGCATACAAATATTTTAAGAACATTTAGTATGTACATTTTTTTAACGCTGTAAGATTTCCTGCAAAACAGATAAAGATAAAATATTACAGAACGATCGACAACGTTTCGGCAGATACTGCTAGACTCCTAGAATGTCAATTATACTGTGACAATTATAATGCTATCACCACCACTTTACTCGGAATCGGAATGTAAGTATCAGTTGTTTTCAGTTTTCTGTTAAATTACTTACATCCCTAAAAGACAGCTTGAAATTCTCATATAAACTTAGTAAAGACTCACATTAATTAGCTGAAATAATATACTCAGAGCATGAATTTTAGCGTATAAAATATTATTATCATTAATAATTATTAACAAGTATAAGTAGGTAGTTGTGTAAATCAAATTTCCGCCTAATAAACCGCAAGGGAATTATACGCACGTCCGAAACAGAATGAAGGCGAGGATCATTAATAAAAATTTCTAAAGGCAACAAGTTCCGCTCTGAATTTGTGACTAAGCATTATTGTGCCTCTACAACGTGTTACGGTATACAGGCTTTAACATAAATCATTAAAAATGCTACCGCCCCCTGAGAATCAATGTATTGCTGAACGAAATCCATGCTACGAGCTTGCTATGAGTAACTTAAAAGACCACGAAAATATAGAATACAGAATTTGAATTTGCTATAAACATTGAGTCATTGTTGAGTGATAAATACCTACTCTCTAATTGCCAGTTCTTCACCTAAACATTAAACTATATATGTATTTCTTTTACCACATCCCACAGGTATAGGTACCTACTTACTATTTAAATAAAAGTTGAACGTGAATACTAAATTGACTTCACTTCCCATTTCGCCTTAACGGGGCATTGTCGGAATGTTAACGCATCATTGTCATGGGTTTTTTTCGACTATCGGTAACATACAGTTGTATGTTAATTCCGTGGGGCGGCTCTCGTCGACGAAACACATGTCTTCGGTGTGACTATTGTTGAAAAAACAAATTTCGAATGCGACAAGTATCGAGAATGTTGTGCTGATAAACGATCGGATAATTTAAATTAAATGACCACCTATGAGCACGTCTGTTGACTAACATTACGTAACCCTTTAATATTTTTTTATTTCAGATAACCACGGGCTACACATTTAAGAGTATATAGGATTCCTCACTTTGTTATTTTCCAGTAAAATGCACCACTCTTACAAAAAGCACGCTCGAGCTTTCGCAATTTCAGATTTGGCGCATCACACTACATCCACCCAGCCACATTTCAGCGGTATCAAATTCCTCGAGTTTTCTAAAAGCTAGACCGAATTCGCGTACAGTTAGATCACGGCTGTTCGCTGCACTCAGCCACTACTTTTAACTAAATTGAAGTTGTGGGCTAAAGGTGCACCCTGGTGGAGCCCGTGCCTTCCCGGTGCACGTGACTCTATAATCCGTCTGTTTGTCTGGCTCTAGGTATGTTACGTAAGCCAGCAGACACCTAACATCTATATACTTGTATATGTTATGTATTTTGTGCACCTACGTGAGTGGATTGCAGCGGACTTCTTTATTCAACAGCGCGGATGCATTTTAGAGGACGTCAGCGGTGACTGGCATGCCAAGTGTTTTGGTTAGTCATTGGCCTCGACATCTTCGACGTTCATGATATCAATCGTACCTACCTATAATGTAACTAAACGCGTGTTTGTGGTTTTTGTGGTTAGTATATATGTTATGAATAGTATGACTAAGCTAATAAAAAGCTGTTAGAGGTTATTATCCGTCAGTAAGAGCGTCGATGGCCTATAGTGGATAGGACACCGGACTCCCATGCGGGAGGTCCGGGTTCGAAACCGTTCAGTGCCATGTACCAATGAGTTTTTTGTATTTATCGAAGACTTACGTACATTTACCGACTGCTCTAACGGTGAAGGAAAACATCGTGAGGAAACCTGCACACTGAGATGACCAGTGTGTAAAATGGGGTAGGCACAAAAGATCATCAAGGGTCGAAGTGCCGCTGGGGTTATGCCCACCACCCCTATTATCCGTCAAATGTTACCTATTAACATTAACTAGGCTAAACGTGTCACTTACTTTGTTAGCTACACAATACAACACGTTTTACAGGAAAACTTGTTTGTTATTGATTTGTCAATCTTATTAGTTACGTACATTATGCATATAATCCTTTACAAATTAATGGTATCGTTTAATTGTTATCTAACACAGACTAATTACTTAAAAGCATCGAATCAATCACTCTAACATTAACAATGCATACTATTAAGTAATTACCATCATATGTGCAATTTGCTCTGATTACCATGCGCACCACTCCGCGACTATACATTAGTTTAGGATTAGTATATAATTACCCCTAGGATGACTAATGACTAATTCTGTTATTTGAATACACACATTTAATGAAAGAAAGAAAAAAACAAGTAGCATTAACAAATACAAACAATTAGGTACAGAATATAAAATTGATTATAATTTTAAACAAATATAAGATAAAAATAATAAATAAACAAAAGTAATTAAGTTTGATGAAGGTGGTGTGCAGCACCGGAAAAAGGGGACTGCCTCAGCCTGTTGCCGTAGCGGATTTAGCACTGCGGCGCTGAATTCGGTAATCTATTCGCTGTACTCTGTTGACTTTGTTTGATAATAAGTACCACGTTGGTACTGATGATATTTAACTGATGACAGGATAGCGACAATTACACAGAAGTAGGTTGTTCGTTTCTGGGAAAGATACACAAGAGTTGTATATTCAATCGATCAAGTTTAATAGCGTTTACTTGTCAGTTTGTAAAAGAAGGTGTGGAATTTCACTGGGTAATTCCACTTTTTAAATACTGTCTTCTAGTGTCTCTCAAAATTTTGGTAGGTATGCTCGGTAAACATTTCCACTCATATCAATTTTAAAATGATTTGTTTGTTCCATTCATCAGTGAAATCAAATTCTTTGACACCCCAGTGGTTGTGACCTTTCACGGGAGGCGAACAAACATTTCAATAATTATTTTCAATTTGTGAAAAACATACAAGATAGATATACGGATTCACGTTCACTTATTGCGTTGCATTGGGTGAGTGAAAAAGCGATACTTCAAGTGTGGGTACACTGAAATGTACACCTCACACGAGTGGCGCATGAAGTAGGCCCCGTAGAGACATTCCAGCCACTTAAGTTTTAAAAGGCTACAGAATAAATTATGATAAAGAATGAAATGGATTTCATATAAAAAGCTTCGCTTTCTTATTCATGATATTTCTAAGGGACTTGTTATTTTTTTCACGAATACGAGTATACTAGCCACTGTTTCAAAAATTTAAAATTCTAACAGTAACCGGACCGTACATTTTAGAGTTATGTTTGTTTGTGAGGAGACACCCCCACTACTTCTCCCGACGACATAGAACTCGTCAGGAGAATCAGTTGCAGCTCCACGCCCCGAGCCTCACCATGTACACCAACGGTTGCTACAACATGGCGATAAAGGTTTACAACCATTTACCGACTGTGATACAGAGCCTTCAGGGGAAAAATTTGGAATGTAATTTAAAAATGATGTTAATTGGTAAATCTTATTATAATTCAAAAGAATATTTTATTGATAAATTTTGACTAATTAATTAATGTATTACATAAAGTAAAAATTAAATGAACTGATTATTTGAATTAAGTAGGAATTTATTATTATAATTTTAGTTTCTTTTTTATAACGCTTATAATGTAGTTAAGATTGACACTGAAAGAGTTTAACTATTATTTTTGATTATTATTTTTAATTATAATTTTTTGGCATGTTTATTTTTTTGTATTCAAACACAATTTAAGATTGTTTATGAATAAATGACTTGATATGATATATGATATGATAATGTTACTATCATTGCATGTGTTATTAAGGTAGATTGTAGGTAATGTACTTTATTTCAGTGTAATATGTGACCTATAATCAATTACTTACTTTGGTAAAGGTACTTACTTACAAATAAAACATTATGATTTGAAAAAATTAATGAATAAATGAAATATACTTACTTCTGCATGTAAATCTTATAAAGTCTTTGGGTTATGTCTACCCGTTCTACACTTCGTGCAACCTCACCATACACTGTTTATAAATGTAAAAGATTAACATCCCTTTTAAATAGTCACATGCATGTGACTATATAAAAATAAAGGAATCCAAATAGCCAAAAGGCTTTCAAATGTCAAATGCTTTGGAATACGTCGGTGACAGACCGCTGCTAGCACAGGCGGCGCTGGAGCCGTCAACTGCTGCTAATTGACAGCTACTGCGAGTACGTGGCCACGCGATGCACTCTGGGCCACTCTATATTTTGTTTCACTGCTTTTAGATTCTGTAAACTCAATACACATAGTGTAAAATCAAAAAGCGTTATGCTGTTTTAATTACTTTCTTTACATTATCTGATTCTGATAACTTCCTCAACAGAAAACAGACTCGGCTGGTCTGTTCGCTCCTGTCTAGTTATGTTTATGGTTAACAGGAATTGTGTTGTGAATTTTAAAGTTATTGTAAGTTATTGTAAGCATGACGTAACCAAGAGTTACTGGTGTCCCGATGGTTTTCATAAATGAGTATGGTCCCTACACATGAAGCAAATGTAAAAAGATGTGACTACTTTTAAATCATAACCGGACATTGATGGTGATTATCGTATCCTGCTGACTCGGACGGAACATACGGTTACTCCGTTTTCTTTGAACTCTTTGAATTACAAGTCTTTCAATTCCAAATCTGAATGATTTGGAATTGAATTCGAAACGAATGTACATAATCAACAAATTTAACTTCATCGCTCATGAATTACTTTCGTATTTATCTTCTTTATACGCTTAAAACCGTAATCGGTTTAGTAAGGAGGAATTGCGGCAACAGGCGAATATACGGCGGGGCTCGGGCCCACGAGACTGCGAAATTAGTAGAGCCATGTTACATGCTCTCCCTATCTCCCGTGTTATATAAACCTCCCCTTACGTGAGCTTCGTCCCGGACAAGTAACAATCTGCAAGTTAATTGAGATCTGCATGAAGATTCACAGCTTCTGACTTATGAACGTTTTAAATTCGCATATCCTCAAAATTCTGTTCGTTTGTTCGTCGATTCAATTCATGCACACAAGTAAGTCGATTAAATCAAGTACCATACAAATAATTGTAAATGCACAATTTATAACAAATATTTTGGAGATGATTAGACAGCAACTTGATGAGCGCAATTTAGTACCATATTAAAACAAATAACCATTACGGGAGTATGCAAGACTAAAATTTACGATATAATAGTCTGTCACAAAATGCAAACAAAATTGAAAAAATTAAATTTTCAACGCTAGCAATATTCCATGCCCTCAACCACCACTGGAAAACTGTTTTCTCTGTTAGCATTGGCAACAACAATAACATTTATCAAATTACCCGGTCGACTGCAGGCGATATGGAGGGAGGAAACAAAATTGACAAAGCAAGCAAAAGGCTTTCAAGGCTGGCTCGCGTGTTGCGACGTGTTTGCATCCGTAATTTGTTTGTTGGCGGCACACGGCTTGCTTGCTACATTAATGGATCTTCGCGGTGCACGCGAGGGATGTGCCACTCACGGACTTTGGAACACTGCCTATCCTTATCTCCGACGACGGCTTCCTTGAAGAGTCTCTTAATATAATGTATAAATCAGAATGTCCGCGTTCTAAAGGCTGCGAGTGGCCTCCACTTAACGCTCGCTGACTTTTAGTAGCCAAAGTTAACAATTGAAACATCAGCATTTTCAAATTATTCACTTTAACCATTTCTCTTCTAAGCCTTATTTTTTATGCCTATTTTATTATGCCTTTTCACACTCACTAGGTATCCTTCTTAGTGACATCATTCGAAGTCGAAATTAACTAATCCTGACTTCCTCCCAACTGTTTAGACCACACTCCTGTCTCGTTAACCGAGTCCTTTGAGACACCTAGTCTAGTCGTTTGTTAGAGGATTTCCCGTCACTGAATATCAGAATAGACGGTACAAAGTCTCCAGACGGTATCGACTGAATATCTAAAATCAGCTCCAAAGCAAAACAAGCCACAAAATTAACTACAGTCACAGTGCCTGTCAGTAGACTACAGTCTCAATAGTCTTTCAACCATTACGATTATTTGTGAAGAACCTTATCCACAATGCAACATATAAATAAACATGGAAAATTATTTGCCGAATTTATTTTGTTCCGAAAATTTGTTTGGTACCTACACTGATTCTGAAATGAAATTCTACACCTAAATTACAAATTGCTCTCAATTTAACACTACATGTAGATAATCCAACGCCTAAGCTCATGAAACGCATCAAAACTGGAGAGCACTCAAGTCCGCTGTTATCTTGAATATGCTATACCACTTTATAACTTAGCAAAAGTTAAAAATACTCCGGCACATTGACATAATAAAGTAGGTGCTCGACCGAGGGACGAGGACCATACTTCCATGTAGCCTGTTATCTCGGTTACACGCCAGCCCCGGCGGCGTACCGTGGCGTGCCAATTAAACGAGCTTACCTCGTGCAGCGGCAGGAAAATAGCCTTCATGCTAAAGCTAAGTCAACGCCTTTATTTAATTTGGTTAAATTCGTCCCAACTTATTGAAAAAGTGCTCGTAATTTAATTACCAGTATTCACAGTGTTTTCATTGCAATTTACCTTTGGATATTGGATAGTGGTAGTATTAATTAGTCTTGCTCTTCTATCACTTTCTCCTATTGTAAGTTACATAATCATCATCAGTATCATCATTGAAACTTATTTTTGTCCTCTATAGGGTCTAAACATTCTACTTACCTTTTGTGCTAGTTAGTCCTTTGATAGTCTAATCCATGTCTTCCTTGCGATTCTAAGACATCAGCTCACCTAACTGCAGGACAGCCGATATTTCACCTTCTCCTTAGTTTCGGTCTCGGAAGCCATACTTTGTCAGGAGTCTGCTCCACCTGCCGTCACCAAGTACCTCTTTGCCGAGTCCACAATGGTTTCAATCATGCCTCCCGAAGTCGTCGTTCTATCTTTCCTATTTAGTAACTTAATCACTTTTCCATTCCCAACAAAAACAATGGTTCTGCCTACTGAAACCTTACGAGATCTAAAAGTCAATTGGTGGGTACATAAATCTTTAAGCTCATTTAAATTCCAACTTGTGATAAAGTCATCGCGTCCCCGCTAATAATAAAACCATTAGCTTTACTGTACGCCGTTGTGTCACTAGTAAACACCCCTGACTATAAATCCATCAAGGAAACTTGTTCATTCGCTTCTTGAGTCGCTGCTCCCGATCAACAACCCACATGTTGTTACCATAGCTACCTACAACATTTTTACCATTTTCCTATGCAGATATTAACCAACATACATACTTCTAGAACCTGAAGTAAACATAGTTCGTATTAGCTTTTGTGAATTTTATATTAAGTTTGTAAGGATACCTCTATAACTGAGAGGTAGGTGCAAAGAGAATTGAAAATCACACGAAATTTAACTGAATTTCAAACTGAAAGATTGTGATTTTTAATTATTCATTTCATACTTTTATTGTAGGTACTTACATATGAGTTACATCGTTGAAAAATGTCGTTCACATTTTGCACTTTACATTCTTGAATGTTTTATTCGTTGTTTTGTCGTAACAACTTGCTGCCACTAGAGTGGTAACAAATGGTACGAGAGTGACATCGTGTGGAAAATGTCTACAGTGGACAGAGGGTTTAACACGATTGCTTGAGTCACTCGTTATTTATTCACCGACAAACCTCAGTGCATTGTGGCTTAGCGCCTTAGCGCCATAAGTGGGGAAACTTTACTTTACACTATGATTTAATAAGCGTGGATGTGCATCAACATAGTACTTTAATCGTTTTATGGTGTGTTAGTACCGCAAACAATTATGATGTATGTTGCCGTAATCCATCATCGTTATGGATGATCGAAAACTAAGATACCTAAGCGATAAAGCAAAACCGTTTCTTATAGAGAAAAGGTTCTTGACCTACTTGTATTCTTCTTTTGTAAAATATTATTCTTCTTCTGCTTTCTATACATTGAAACACCAAGATGGTACCATATTCTCTTCTATAGTTTAGCGTCAGTCAGCACCCGTCGCGTCGGCACAACCAAGCATTTATTGGAAGTACGAAAAACCAGTAAAACTCCAAAGGTTTACTCGAAATATTCACATGTCACGATCAAAATGAAATATGTGCGCTCGGTGTAAAAGTTTCATTATCGCCCTAAATATTCCATTGTGTCCGGACCGGAGTACGAACAGCAGAACGGCACATAAATCCGAGCAGCTAACTCGCGACGATTACTCAACGGGCACAAAGCAACATTGTGACTTATGCCATTCCATCCATACTGCAAGAATTCCATGCCGAGTTCTAGACCTCGTAGCTTTCACAAATTAAATTAAAAATGCATACGTTTATTACATTTGCAAAGGATTAAGAGAGTTCTCTTGCATATGCAAACGAGTCCACGTCACATAGTCTAATTTGAAACTTGCAAAGACTACTGTTTCTATTAAAGCAACGTTATCACGTATAACACCTAAGTCATTTTTAACGAATATTCTTCTTCTTCTAAGTCGTGTTCCTCATTGCTGAGGGTCGTGATCATTCTAAGGAATTAATCATATAGAACGACTCTCGTGGCAGATTTAATGGGATGGTTTGCCATTGCCTTTCCCCATTTCACACACTGGTTATCTCAGTGTGCAGGTTTCCTCACGATGTTTTCCTCACCGTCAGAGCAGTCGGTAAATGTACGTAAGTGTTTCGATAAAACCGAAAAACTCATTGGTACATGGCATTGCCTGGTTTCGAACTCATGGGAGTCCGATGTCCTAGCCACGACGCCACCGAATATTATCACTGAGCAAATTACAGCTCTCCTAAAATTACTGCGACACTCAAATGAATAATTTATCTTTTGTAAGCACCAACTTGGTTGTCGGAAGGGCATGGAAGCGTTGTAGTCTGAGCTCCAACATTAACTTCAACAAGTATAAGTAAGTATGATTTATACGGCAACATAATTCTTCAAATCTCAAAATAAATCCACACTATTATCCATCTCAAATACAACAATGGTTTTTGAGTTTCTTTTACGGACTAAATACTCCATTGTGATGCAACCGCGACATTAAATCTTTAAAGTTAAATGCGGCAATTATTCAGGGAAGGCACAAGGCACAACGTTTCATTATTCAGGGATGGCACAAGGCACAACGTTTCATTGTGCGTGCTTCGCTCTGGCCGCTCACGCTCATTCTGTGGAGCTCACTAAATTTGGATTTTCATGCCTTGTCATCCAACATGAGTGTTTTAATGCGGTTACTATTATTTATACTTAATAACACGTTACCACATTTAATATTACGTTACATTAAGTTAGGTGGAGACAACTACAACACGGTGAAATTAAATACGATAACCGACAAATAGTTTTTGTAAAATGAGAAATATTAGACAGTGAAATTTCAAAAGATTTCGTTAATAGAATCGGATACTTCCCCTCCGATCGCTATTACAGATAAAGACTTCGTAAATAGAGAAACGTTACTCTCTTTAAGTCCAGATAGTGTTCATGCCAATATTAAACTGAGAGAACTCACAAAAAAATGAGTACAGATCTCGTCTCGGAGATGTTTATCGCATTAATATAATACAGCATTAAGATTACAATGGGTCGGCTCAAGAGAGGTCCAATATAAGGAGCTCAGAGGCTTCGTGTGCTTTGTTGTGAAAATAACTTTATGCCTCAGAAGGCAGGAATAGTACAAAGCAAGCATAGCTTTCAATAAAGCCAATGGCCCTTCTATGAGATATACTTTTGTCGTTCATATCCTTTGTGCAAATAATGCAATGATATTAAAGCCTTTATACAATATCTATTGCGAACATATAACTTGCACTTTAATGCATTATCATGCTCTTTTACAGGAAACATGACAATGAAACGCTGAACTAAGAGTGACATTACTTATTTATGTTGAAGAAAACATTAATGACTGAAAGAAATCAACATAATTAATATCTAACAATGACTAATCCTTACTGAAGGGACTGTAGTAGGTATTCGACTCAAACAAGAACCAAAAGCAGTAGCATGCAAGTCTCAAATACGCAAAAGGCACGACTGCGAGCTGGGAGCCTGGCACTGCAGCGATAGCTATCAAACAACGCCGCTCCCCTTTATACACCTCCACCATACAATCTGGTCAGCCATTACAAATAAGTTACTTACAGCCAATCCATTTGTAGATTTAAGCTTATCTATGGTGAGTCACACACGCGGCTTTTCTAACGCTTATTTGGATTAATTTAATAACCATATTTGAAAGTCCTGTTTGTTTGTCAATAAGATTTCAAGACACCACAAATGCAGAGCCAAGATTGCGTTCTTTGTATTTCCACCGCCACATCTCATATGAGCGAAATTGTAGCACGCTCGGCATGGAAAGATCGAATTTATTACTTCATAAGTCATGAGGGTTAAGTAATAATCGTCGACAATGGGCAATAAAGAGTTTATAGGCAGTATAAAGTTCGATCCGCTCTCGCACGCCACGGTTCGGAAGTCAACTGCACGCCATTCGGAATTATAACCCTTTGTACATATACGCAACAGATCAAGAAATCAAGTTTTTATTCTATTGCACGAGTATAATTGCTTCTCAGTCCGTGAATTACAGTGGTTGATTGAATTTAAATGACATGTAATATGTGTTACACATAAAATATGTCCAGTTGTTTGGTACGCTATTTCTTCGAGACTTTGATTGTTGGCGTCTAAAGCGCAAAACAAACATAGGCGGTGCCTCTTGTATATGTTTTGCGCCCCTTCACTTTCATATATTTTATATGAAAATAATTTGAAGGGGTCGGGTACAACGGCCGGCGCAGCGCACCGCCTCTTAATCTACGAGTACTTGCATATAAAATGTACGAAAGCGACAGCTGCAAAACAGGCAGAGGCAGCGCGCTGACGTTGCGCTGGCAGCGCGCTGCCTGCACGTCTCTTGTATATGTTTTACACCTAAGGCGTCGATTGAGTAGAATCAATAAAGTCGAAGGAGTAGTTAAACACCAGGGGCGCATTCAGAAAATAGGTTACTGAGATCAGAAAACAGTAATAACTAACAAACGGTCAAGGACAAGTCAGGACTTGAGCCCAGGTGTTACAGGTGTTTGGCATGACCCACCAGCCGGATCCCCCTGGGATCCGCATTGTCAAACACTTCACGGGAAATAATACTGTGATATTGTCGATAGGTTATTAAATATCACGATACACGTCACAAAACATTTTTATTTGTATAAATTTTACGACTTTAAATATGATCTCGAAATTCCAATGTTAATGTTCTCTCGTTCTAACTTAGAAGATAGGTACAAAATCATATTAATTCTGATAATATACCGTTTGAGAATTAAAACCAGTTGTCGAACCATTCGTTTAACAAGAACATTACTTATGCTATCGTCATGCTTTCACTAAAAAAATGATTTAACGACGACTCTATGTTAGCTATAATTTCGTATATGCTTTGATATAATTTATGTAATAGAACAGCCCAACGGTTATAGAACTTGATGTAAATCACGGGAGTGTAATCGTCAGCCGCCTGTTATGAAATATTAATGAATTATGTTTACCGATTTGTTTACAGTAATTTGTGTAAACAGAGCGTGGATAGGATGGGATCGTTAAACAACAGAGTGGAGGTAAAGCACACAGCCCGTGGGTTCACCATGACAAGGAGGATATAATCTTACCGCGGTTGTCGGTGAATGTTTAAAATAAACAGTGACGGACCGCGGCCGCCTCCTATCATAACATTATTGTTTTGATTGTTCCAACATTGCTGAACGTCCATAACCGACCCCCCTTCCTATTGTGTACTCACTTACATGAAACTTCAATCACTGCAAAGACAAAAACAATTATTACATATAGTAGTGTTATTATCCCTTCTTTAATAATATTAAACGGCTGATAAAAACGAACTAAATTCTCAGCAGTATTAGTTAGACAATTTTGATATATCTACACCGATTCCGAAAATCGACGCGTCTATTATATTCTGTTCTCACATGCTCACCTTCATACATAGCACTTTGTATTTGTCACGACGACATGACACTTTCACACTTGAGCTCTGTTTTGATTGTTCCACCGCACCGCTCGCCGCTTCGAGTCTGTTTGTGGGAGTACTCGACAGTCGAACTCAAAGCCGGTGTTGGAATGTGCCGTCGTAGCCGGTTTGAACCTTTTCAATGATTAGCCGAAATCGTGGCACGAACAATCTGTTATTGACATTGATATACGCCTCAAACCGAAAGCGATTCGTCATGCCTGAATCGCACGAGATACAATTCGTTCTATTTTTCTAATCCCAATATTGTTATTGTTGAGATTTTCTAAGGTAGAAATGGTAGGATGAAATATAATACAAACAAGACTGTATTTATTTATTTTCATAAATTCGGTATTCAATTTAATAAATCTCATTTAAAAACGGATGCTCATACATTTTCATTAGATGTTGTAATGTAATCAAAACCAGGAAGTAAATCGTATAAGGCAATGCTAGCAATAAAGGGTTGCAACAACCGATAAACTTTGGACAACCAACGTATCTAACAAATAATGAATGTTAGAAATTCAATCTTTTTCCTGAAGATATAACATCGTAATTTGAAAGAGAATAGAAAATAAAACCAAGTTTTTGTACACCCCAAAGTAAAAGAGCTGCTGTGAAATTTTATTATCATAAACTTATTCTCTACTCAGCAGTAATAAGATGTAAAATCCCTCGTCGGATTGCGCATATTTCATTTTGTAGGGATCGTAAAGATTTGCTTACCTGCTTGTTTGTTGTGTGTAGGAAAGGGGCCGACGCGGGTTTAGAACCTTTTTTTCCCCAATTTTTATATGTGGGAATTTTAATGTGGGCCTAAAACGGCACGTTCTGCTCCACAGATGGGTTGCAGTTGTCGATTCTTTGCAAAACACGTGTCGCTACGGCCATAAAATGTTGAGTGACGCTCAGTCAATGAAATAGAAAAGACATTTTAGCTATCAAATTACAAGGAACAATCACTGGTTGTCAGTTTGAGAGCCGATGTTATTGTTTCAACGTAAAGCACCAGCTGTATGTTTTCAATTAAAGGATGATTGATGTTGTAGGGTTTCTCTCAGCATTCAAACAAGTTTATCGCTGTAATCGATAGTCGGGCTACTATTAATTTTATCAGAGAACATAGGCCCCGTTCTCACAAGCTTGCGGTTGGTAGTACAAAAGTGCAAAGTCATCCATCTCACATTTGCTCGTAAAATCGTAAGGCCCTCGGCGATTGGACCCTTGGAATTACTTCAATCTTTTAAAATAAACACCGCTTCCCCGAAATATATCGATAGCAGTAGGTAGCTATTGATCCCATCAAGGGTCTATAAAGACCACCTTAATTTATGGTATCGCCGGTCGCTCTTTATGCATCTGCCGATATTTTTTATTAGCACCTTTTAAATCTACTAACAAGTATTGTCAATTTTTAGAGTAAATACGAGTATAGATGACGTGACTTTCTTGATATTTTAGAAGGTATCAAACTTTATTATAATAAGTACCATTGGATTTTACTTCAATTGGATTAAGATTTTGACATTTCGAGAGTAGATCGTCTACCGTTTTAAGAAATTAAAACGGTAGACGTTTTAATTTTTATCCTCAAATGAAACATTTAATGTCCGTACTTAATCGACTAATAAGAATTAACTAATGTTTAAAGCAGCTGGAACTCTCGCAAGAAATCCAGCGGGCGGCGCGGCGCTCAGCGGGACGCCTCGACAATGGCAACCAAATTAAAAGGAACCGTAAACGTTTGGACTTGAGCCTCGCCAAAATTTATTACTCCAAGCGTTTTTCTCTTGTTTCCCTTGCTAATGAGATTCGAATGCTGCAGCTGTATTATTTATTTGTGATGTCGGGTGAAGATTAAAAAAATACTGCATTTCATTTTATAAATCTTGTAGAAACGTACCGCAAATTGAAAGTCTTTGCTTTATTGATATGGTTGGCTTTGGTTTCATATACGTTAGTGCAACTGATTTACTGAAGATCTACGCTTCCAGAGAACCAATAATATGTTCTCGCATATTGAAATTGGCGCAAGAAGACGCGAGTAGATTGTAGAGCGCCTTATTGCAAGCGAAACGATCGCTATATATGAGGACAGTGATTCGAAATCCTGTTTGCTTGTAATAAAGTTGGTATTGAATTGAAAGCTGGGTCTACGCGGGTGGTCCTAGACTCTGTTAGCTGTTAAAGCGAAACAGGAATGCAAATTTCACAAGCGATGTCGCTAGCTGTGCTCTTGAACTCTATAGCGGCTTGAGGTGACCATTAGCAAAGATGAACAAGAAAATTTATAATTAAAGTTTTAACATCTGTTATTATAGCTAAAGGCACTAACAGTAAAATACCCATTGAGTTCAATAACAGTTCTAAGAGCGGTGTAATGATTTAACAAGTATACCCAGAACCATGACTTTGGTTATAAACACAAGTGTAAAACCGACCCATGTTATACGACAACAAGAAATCATAAAATCATGATTCGACAATATTCACGGCACTTGCGCCAAGCACGACACCAAGGGAGCTGTCGAAGCGATCGATGAACAGCAAAAAAAATGTTGTAGAACGAATGATGCAATACGAATTAAGTGCGGTAAACTAGATCCGTGGAATAAAGAGCCGCTCTTTTGAGGACCTGACGAAACTAAGTAGGGACAAAAGA
This sequence comes from Hofmannophila pseudospretella, assembly GCA_947369225.1. Taxonomy (NCBI): domain Eukaryota; kingdom Metazoa; phylum Arthropoda; class Insecta; order Lepidoptera; family Oecophoridae; genus Hofmannophila; species Hofmannophila pseudospretella. The sequence continues at coordinate 7,709,407 of OX376324.1, forward strand.
GACAATAGCGAAAGAGCAAAGTACCGAAGCGTGGCGATCCGGTGCAGGCTTCCGACAACGTGGGAACGCCTTTTTATTACTACGTCTATGATTTCACTGATATTTGATAGTACAAATTCTACTAAACTGTGAGATAACTACACTGTTATAAAAATTTCTATATCATCTACAAAACTGACGCCAAATGATCTTACAAACTCTTCGAAAAAATATTCTGATGTACGACGAAAATTACAAATTAACTACCAACACGGTCAATCGATGGAAACACCCGATAATGTATCAATAAACATTTAATTGAATAGAAGGCTTAGCGGATAGATATCCTAAATCCCTCACAGACCCAGTGTCTATAGAAAATCCAAGAGTGAGGCAAATCCGTCTCCGCCCATCGTTACATTCCTAAACAATAGTTCATCAAATGGTATCCAATTCACCCGACACGTCATTTCACGGCCCATCGACCGTTGGTCTATTTAGCACTTCTATTTCTTGACGAAGCGCAACCATGCTCTTCAATTACTCGCTTCGATTTCCTACTCTTTACCCCTTGTTTGCCTATCCGGTCATACATATTATATATTGCCACTTAGAATACATAGCATTGCTTTGAAATATTTGAGGAGACTTCAATGTGAATACCATATTTGCCAGACGAAAAGCAATAAAAACTTTTCTGTAATGCTTGTTTTATCTGCACCATTGACTGCAGACTATAGGTAAGTGTATCAGACTGAACTAACAAGTAGGGGGAGCTCTCACCAAATACTCCCCCTGCGTTTGGAAGCTCCTCTCAGTCAGGGAAAGCATGATTTATCGGTAAAAGTTGCGCCATTACTCATCTTACCATTCGTTACTCCAATAAAAAGAACGTCTTCCGATAATTTATTGGGAGAAGTATGGATTTTTTATTATAGTTGTCTATTTTAGAGTGCACTCTGTCGTAGAGTTATTAGATCATAAAAATTTATATGATTTATTGTATCCTCAAAATTCAATTAAAAATCTTTTTGAACTCGTTGTAGAGTTGTTTACGAGTATAATGTGTTGAGGTAGGCAGTCATTTATCTGTCGTAGTCACATAGCGTAATAGCGCATTTCTGCAAGTGCGTAGTCATTTCACAAAGCGCTAATAAAGTTAAATAGATACTTTAATTCAATTCAATATTTTTATTTTTCGGATAACTTGAATCCATTGTGTTATACTTAAAAACTATGTTAGTAAATATATTCAGCAAAAAATACGATTTTTTACACTCCGATCAGATGCTGATCAAAGATAACATCATTCGATCAGCACCTGAACGAAGTGCTTAAGGTTAGGGGAATCGTATTTATCCGCTATCACATTCAGGATGCTGTTGGAGCTGCTCCGAAGCCTGCAAAGCAGAGACGCAGTTCTTTTGCGCATAATGGCGTGAAAACCATCGGTATGTGCATGCGCAAACACTGCAGAAACGAGGCAACCCCATCAACTTAATAGTCGAGTCTCTTATTTTAGAATTAATGATCCGCACTTCACGAAGTGACTAAAAATCTTAGACAGTGTATAACTCGATCATTACAGTATCTGTCTAAAATTATTAGCAGTTCGTGAAATGCCTACGCACTTCGTGAAACGCGCCATTACACTATGTGTCTACGACATATCTACTTTGTTACTTTAGTTTTAATAATTGTCTAAGTAGCATAGCATAATGTTAAATATTTAAAACCATATTTAGGTATTGGTATTTTTAAACCGTCCTATAACTTGATCAGGCAGCTGATAATGAAACAGGTGAAAAATTCTATATATAAGTACCAACTTGGTAAAGATAAAATTCCAGTTTTTGTTAAGTAAAAGTTAATGAAAACAAAAATAAAATTTAGAATAAGAACCTGCAAAATGAGAGAGAACTAATATTTATTCAATATTCCCCTCGCAGATGATAAACGGGATGCGAACGAAAATAAAGGGGGTATCCTGGGAATGCTCACGGAAAAATTGCAATTTTCCTTAAACAAGCGCTAAAGGAAATGCTAAGAAAAGTCACGTAAAAGCTTTTATTTTATACCTCTAGTAAAACCTTAATAAGGAGAAAAACAAACAAAAGTAAATTTTAATACGGTACCTGTGAATTTCTATTCCCTATGAATAAATGATGTTGTTTTGATGACTGCTTTTCTTGAAGTAGAATAGCCAGCGAAAGTTTAAACTTTACTGAATTATGAAACTTCCAATGTTAAACTTTTGATCAGAGCCAATGATATGAACACAGCCAACAAACCACGAATTTCTTCTAACATTCCATCTGTCACTACAAAACACTAGTAGGAAAGAAACTTCTCAAATAAACTTGCACTTCACTGTAAAGTATTTGGAATAGCACTAAACTTTATAACTTTGTCCGTAGATTTTGAGCACTAGGTTCACGATGCTGAAAAGCATTTAGTGGTCCGGATAACACAACACAGTGATCGGTCGCATAGCGTGTAATATAGACCGGCTGGACCGGTTGCGAGCGCGATCTGACAGTACCGGGCGTGGAGTCGCGTTCGTTCGTATGCCGCGACCGCGCGAGCCACTCTGCCTGCACCCAAGAGAACAGTGTTGCCTCCTCAAACTATTGAAAAGAACAGATTGGTTCGATTGGGATAAACAGAGAGGTAAATTTTTAAAATGGTAAGGTGTCGTAATGAGCGTCACTTTTTGAAATTCAGCTGAATGATATGATAGAGTTTCGATGATGTAATTTTAAGTTGTAATTCTGGAATTTAAATATTTGATTGACACATAGCTTGTAAAGTGGTCAACGTGTGTACCTATGTAATGTCCACGACACAGGCAACGCCTAGTGTGGAGGTTATTGTTTAATGTGAAATGTTAATTAATATGTGGTAAAGGAATCAATTTATCATATATTTTGTAAATTTTCACTTTTTACTTTCAACCGAACGACGAGCAAAGCGAATCAAACAGTAAGTATAGACTTCCTGCTGATTACAAAATATAAATAGTGGCATATGACTAATGATCTGTCCAGGTCTCATATAGGTAGGTTACAGGAAAAGTTGAACATATCAATATGATAAAGACGTTGTTGTTGTTGTTGTTCAACAAATCTGTTTTGTGAATAGGTACCTAAATGATAAAAACCGATATAATAGAGTCGCAATCTAAGAGAGGAAATGAGAAAAGAAAGTCGGGCCAACGAGACGACATAAAAATCTTTAACAAACCGACCCTGTGTCGTCAATGAAGACGAAAACCTATAAAATTTCAAAAGAACTACATTTAAAAAAATAGGTAAACATTAGAAATTGAAGTAGGTATATAAAACGACAAAGAAACATGCTTTAATCGACAGAAATGACGTTATACTATGCCGTAGAAATTAATTTTCCAAGTGGTTCCTAATGTTATGAACCCCTGTAAGTTTGTTTACATTCTTTATCTCGTCTCGCTGGCTTTACTTTAGACAAATTAAATGAGAACTTCGAAAAAACATTCCATTTTCAACATTGTTGAAAAAAGAACAATTTTTTTCCAGATATCGCTAGATTTAGCCCGAATATGACTGAGGTGGCAACACTGCGAGAGAAGCCCTGTGGCGGGCGAGGGGGCCGCCGATAGACGAAAATGGCTTCACAAGTTAATTTTTTTCTCTTTCCTCCTTTAATATTCCGCATATGCTGTGCGCGGCCGACGATGCACGCGCATGCGTACCAACCCTGCATGTAGGGGTTGTAACACGATGCACCCGCACTTTACATAACTTATTGGGCCGTTTATCGAAGCCACTGTTTAATACCCTTTCCATGTCGGCTTTGTGCGTAGCTTCCTCAACGTTCATAGTCAAAGCATGTTGGAATATTAATCCTTGTTCAAAATACTTTAATCTACCTGAACCTGGAAGGCTTCCATTAATATCAATGTTTGGATGCATTAGTGTTACATGCGAGGTTCAGATGTTAGAATGATTGGCTAATTTGTATGTATCTGTAGACAGATACTAGAGCAAAGATTTGGTTTTTACGTCATTTTCAATCCACATTTGACACGAAAGAAGAAAGACATACTTTTCAAATAACTAATACTTACTGAATATCAGAGAACTCCCTGATAGGTCCGTAAGTATGAAGTTATCTGTACAGAAGGAGTGAATAAAAGCTGAAAAGAAGATGAAGTTTTCATAGCTTTGATCACAATATACGAGATAGATAGATAGAAACACTTTATTGTATACAAATACAGGAAAAGTAAAAACTACAGGAATGTAGCACGATATGTACAAAGGCGGCCTTATCGCTTAAAGCGATCTCTTCCAGGCAACCTCTGAAGTTAATTGGACATTATCACCGACAGTGTAGTGTGAAGTTGTGAAAGAGGGTACTATTACTTAATACACAGTAAATAAGAGTAAGTAGTAGTAATATTTAATACGAGTATTAAAGCGGAGTGTTTATTAATAAAGTGTTTAGTGTTTATCACTATGTTGACCTAGTACTCGTATGTGCTTACAAATCAGGACATAAAAATAAAGAAAGGTTGTCTGGCAGAGATCGCTCTTAGCGATAAGACCGCCTAAATTGTAATTAATCGTTTCGTACGCACTATTTTTGTGTAATAAAGTGTATCCATTCAATTCTTTCATTCATACCTCGTGCGCTCATGAACACGATCCTCATAAACACCTTCAACTTAATAGAACAGGTATTTATATAATTCAAGTTTCTATTTTTAAGATTAGGTATTGGAATATCCTGATAAAGCTTTTAATACTTTAATAAAAAATGAATCGAAAATGCTAGCAGTATAGCTATAAATAATTTATAACTTGGCACTTGGACTGCCATTAGCACTGATATTACATTTATTTTGGATCACTACGGCATTGGAGCCTCCAGCTCCATTTTATAAATATAACGTTCCGATAAGTGGATATCGGCATCCGAATTAATTATGTACGTACGTAAGTACGTACCAAACCATAGATTTTAAAGTTATTATAGCTAATTGAATAATTTAATTGATATGGTAATTTTACGAAATTTGGAAGAGACAAGACTTCAAAGACAATTTTTATTTATTTCTCCTCTATGAATTTTATATAAATAAATAAATTTATATAAAAACTCTATTAGCTGATGATTTTCATAGACTCGTATAGGAACTGCAAGAAGTGTACATTGTTGCTAAAAATACTATGCGGTATGCTGTATGTACAGTAGACTAAATAGAATTAAATTATATAATCTTGAAGAAATTTAGTATTTAAGTATGTATAAGTATTCGTAATTAGTAGAGTCCACATTCGACTCAAAATGGAGTACATAAGTTGTTCAATTATCGATACTAATCCCCTTGTAATGGTCAATGTTTTTCTGCTATACCTTGCACTATAGAGGTTCATATTCTGGATTCACCACTGTCGAGTTGTTGGCTTGGTGACAACTTGCCGAAACGCGGTCGAATTTGCATACAGTTCCCATACTCCCATGTGAGCAGTCAATCGTCTGAACTCGTACCGCCGAGCAGTTGCATACTTTTGGCCTTTTATCTCGTCAACCCAAGCTCGGCTTCCTTTGTTTATAACATGTCGCATTCCAGGAAAAATAATGGAAATATAATTCCATGCATTCTTTTGTTCTGATTCAAATCAGTCGATCGTTTGAATTTCATTGGCTTTGCATAGATGTATCCTCATAATTGTGTTTTAGGTTTGTATATTTTCCTTATAGTCGCATCCTCACTGATCAGGGTAACGATTCTTCTATTTAATTAACCACATAACATTAATGGAATTAACCACATACTCAGGACGACTTTACACGACTTTTTTTTTATTGAAGTAGTTTGCCATTCTATAGAGATGGCATATTTCGAACTATGGTTATCTCATGTGTAGATTTCCTCACGATGTTTACTGTCGATGTCCTATTCAGCTTATAAATGATCTTCGATTCACATTGTTTTACATTTCAGTATAGGCACCCGTGCAATAAAATTGACTCTATAAAAACAAGAGTTATCTAAATTCTAAACACGCAGCTGACTCCATAAAAAAGTTAATGTTCCACCTTTTAACCTTTTAGCGGAATAATATAAACAAATTAACTTCTTTACAAAGTTGGGTAGACAGAGTATAATCACGGAAGGTGGTGGGTTATAGAGGTGCTAAAACAGTGTTTTGATGCATTCATCGCTGCGCGTGATTGTAGGATTGCGTGCGGCGAGTTGATAACGAAGCTAAAAGCGCAATCTGTTTCTAAACGTGGATATTCCCAGTTGAAGTTAGTGATACTTACCTACTTACTTCGAATAAAATTCATACCTAGGTCAAAATAATAAACGAGATCTAACTAAATAAAATTCGAAAGAAAAGGGCGACGACGCACGACGTGTGTTATATTACAGGAACAATTTCGAGATATTTTCGACCCCCTATAACTCAAAATCCATTTGAGCTACACACTTGTAATTTTGTACGTCTATTAATGCCCCCGAAATTACTCGAAATCCCAAATTTTATAACAGTAGCTCAAATAGTTCCCGAGATATTGACTTCTGAATATCGCCATTTATAACACTTGCTCATCCACAACCTAAACCACTTCCAGTTGACTCAGAAACTTGAAATTTGGTATGGAGTTAGGTAATTAAGAATGTATAGAGGAAACATATTGTTTGTTACGATCTGATTAAGGATTTCGAAGGTAGTGGACAGAACTCCTCAACGGTATACATTGGTATTGGTTGTTAGGACCTGACCATGCTTTTCGAAGGTATAATTTAACTTTTGGAAAATTACTAATTTATAATCGTGATAATGATCGTAGAAGAAGTATTATATGCAACAGCACGTAATTATTCATTTTAAATGAATATGAGAACGATTTTTGTTATTACACATAATTGTGTAAGAACTTTTTCTCTGAACTGATCTTCACCGCTCCTATAACAGCGTATCCTTAACATTCTTTCGTAGAATTTTCCAAGGATTTTAATTCTTTTCCGTGGCTGCCTGCTCGTAAACACAAACGTCATTAACACCTGAATAGGCTAAGCTTTTCTGAAAACTCTTTATGTTTCAGGGAGTGTGGATGGGTATCTGTTCTCAGTAAGTATATAAAGGCTGTATAGAAAAAATATCAGAAAAGTGTACATAAAAAGAGAAGTGTCAATTAACAAATTATGTAAACTAATTTGTAAAATTGTACGGATGCCGTTGTAAATTCTAGTTAGTCATTTCTAGTCTAACTACTACTAAATGCATTCAATTAAAATCATAATTTAATAAATGATTCTTAAATAAATTGACCCATTCAATAAACAGTATTTAATATAAAATCTTACTTCCACCAAAAACATAAATATGTAAAAGGGGCCAAGTTCGGTAGAAGGAACAAGTGAATCTGTCGGCATGGCCGATAAAACAATGGAGATGTAAGTGTGTGCCACATCTCCATTGTTAAGGACCTGCATATGGCGGAGTGGTCAAAAACCAACTTAAAACACCTCTTAGAGGTTCATTGGAAATGGTGACACAACTAGGAGCAGAAAAATCTACAACCATAGCAGGAGTCTCACCCGTCTCATTGTAGGGGCGTTCACAGGCCATTTTGGCACTGGGAGCCTCCTACACAGGATGAGACTGGCAGACGATCCCACCTGCAGAGCCTGTGGTGACACCGTTGAGTCAATGGAACACTTGCTGTGAGAATGTGACTCGTTGGCTAGAAAGCGTATGAGTCTTCTGGGGGTAGCCTACCCGAAACCAGAGGACTATAGGCTCCTACCTGTAAGCTGTATAGCGTCCTTGATGCAAAGCATATTTAAGGAACAGGAAGGAGACTAAGGTAAGAGGTGAGCACAAAAGATCCCTGAGGGTCGAAGTGCCGCTGGGGTTATCCCTGGCCTCCTGTCATAAGATAAGATAATAAGTGTGTGCCAAATTTTACCTACAGAAATACATAACATCGTTTAAATTATTTAAAAAAAAAACTTAAACAATGTTATTTCAGTAGAGCTGTAACTGTAACTGTAGTAGTTGAACCTCCATCTCAATTCTTTTATCAACCAAGTCGACAGACCCACTCGTTCCTTGTGTTACGAGTATACTAAACTTGCCCCATGGTTTTAAGTTAAGTTACTTTCTACTTAAATACCTTAATGATTTTCCGGCGTTTACAATATCTTCACAAAAATTAAACCGACTTCAATGTATCCATCGCCGAGACCTAAATAAATCAATCTTACGTGTGTTGTCTAGATTCAGCACCAGACCAGCTAGCTAGACCTAAAACCGGTGTAAGGTGTTAGAAAGACTTATCAAATCAACTCATTGGATATTCAAGTAGATTGTCCACCTTGCAAACAAGTAATGCATAATGCAAGTCGAAGCTCTACCATTATTTAACTAGCAAACGAGCCTTCTAAACGTCTAAACACACATACTTTATGCTAGCTACTTGCTCTAAATTCTACTGATGACGTTTAGACTAGGTACCAGTTACATACTACATATATCGTAGCAATTCTAAGTTATTCGTGAAGTAGTAGTGCTTAGAAAACTTAAAACATAATAGTACTATCTAGGTAAATAATAAAATGTATTGAATTGTTGTTAATGGGCCATATTTACCATCAGGAAATTGGCCTCTTTATTGAATTTTTAATAAATTACACTAGGCGGCAGTTTCAAACAGCGTTTAAGTGAAAAGAGGCTTAGAGGAATATGTACAAAAGTATTTGATTTTGATAGTAATTCAGACTATCCTTGTCATCATTTTCATAAATTTTTCTTTAAGTACTTATTTTGGAATTGAAACATTCAAATTCTCGTAAGTTGTAAACTATGCAAGCAAGTTCTTTGTAGAAGCGATTACAGTAATAGATGGTGTGGTCTAAACCAATATCAAGTTATAGGACATTGTGATGGATATTCAATTCAAACAAATGACGGTCTCCTTCAGTGTCTCATTACAATCATGGCATAAGAAGACAGCTCATTCTTCACCAGTCAAAACATTACGGATTGCATGCATGACGTAGCACGCACAAAGGAACGTCATCAACCAACTGAGTGCTACATTAATGGATGCCAGACATTTGCACAATGTTTTCCATGAAAATATATTCCATGATCTCTAAATTATTAAATTAATTATGTTCATGCATTTGCACAAAATATTGAATAAAATTATTCTTTTATTTCAAGCTTAATAAAACATAATTTGTAACAGTAATATAAGAATGTGCAATTCGGTAAAAATGGCAACCCGAGTGACGAACCCTTATGAGTGAAACGTCATGTAATCCGTAACTGTTTTGCCTGTTTTCTGAATTATAACAGTTTGTTTGTTCGTCTGTTTTCTTTATTATCTTGTGCCATGATTGCAATGTCACCTTTTATAACTTGGGCCAGGTGTAAGGTGCCGATCGGCCGCCGCCTCTCAGGTTTCGCATCATAAAGGCTGCTCTGGCGCCCTTGCTTGTTGATATTCATGACGGGCTGGCTGGGCCGTCGCGGGTCTGCCACGCCACTCAGCCTCGGCGACGTCAGTCAGCTAAATTGCTTTATCGAAGCGTCTATAGCTAAATATCAACAGCTCTATTGCCAAATGTCTTTTATTGTCGAAAACAGAATTTCGGAAGAGGTGGAAACTGGGACCTTAGAAAAGAGTATCTAATCAAGTGATTCGAAACTTTTGTTGCCTTCTGAGGAGTTTAGGCATTACTTTTTTTAATTTAAATTGATGAATACGTAAAGTTACAAGTGCGAGCAGCGATCTCTCCCCATTACAAAAGTTTAAAAAAATATGTAAGTATCTGAAGTTTATTTTAATTAATCCCGTTGTGAACGAGTATTCTTAACTGTTAACTAGAATTTTAGACGAGTCCTTTACTTTAGGTTACTTAACTCTTGTAAGGTACGATTTCATTCAAATTCAAACTAAATAAGTCTTTAACAAGAAGAAAAACAATTCAAAGGAGTTCTTGATCTGAATGTAGAACTAAGAGTCCGTCAACAAAGTTGACGATAGAAACGAAACAACAAGACGTAAAAAGAAGCCAAATAATGAAATGGCAAATAATAGTCCAGCGGTTAGAGGCTCATTTCAGCCTAACCTTGTAGATTGGCGTATTGGGTTGCAATTTGGTACGTTGGTACCTTTTGCACTCGGCCGCCATCTTGAAAAATATGTCACTTTTTAATTATTTTCAAAATTGTACGAGATGGTTAGAGATAAAATAAAACGGTCTATGGCGAATATAGTTCTTAATAAATTCACTACAAAATGTTCATACATTATTTTTTGATGCTATGAATAGTTTAAAAGTTACAGCTGGTCAATTAATTTTCCAATTAGGTAACAAGCAGTATTTTACTTTGGTGGGTGTGTGTAACTATTGTACCAAATTGCAACCCAGTACGCGAAAGTGCAAGGTCAACACCGCTAACCGCTGGACTATAAACAGAAATGTCAAGTTATCATAACTTTAGCGATTCCGTCATGGTTTTAATAAACAAACAATGAAATAAGAAAAGTTTTCATCACGTAACGTTTTCTTTGACCTAAAAACTTGGTGAAAATTAAAAAAGCTATTTAACTAGTAACGTTCCAATTCAAATTCATTTTTAGACTTTATGTAAATGTTTACATTTGGCTTTACGAATAGAAATAGGTAGAGCATAAAAATAGGATAAAGTACTGGATAGTAATTTTCATAGAAATCTGACCAGTAGAGCTCCTGGATTACAAAATCTTTCGTAACATAATCATAATTGTGTTTCGGTTTGAAGGACAAGGGAGCCAGTGTAATTAATTAATGGCACATGAGGCACTCCAGCTGATTCTCAAGGTCATTAGCGCATCGAAATAACTTTTTAGTGAGGTGACATGTGTATATAGACGACGGTGATCACTTACCCCCAGGTAGCACATTTGCTCGTCAGCTCTCCTCACACAATAAAAAAAACAATGGATAAGTGAAGTGGGATTCGCGCACTGTGGGTACTGTTATGAAATATGTTTTGTTTTGAAAAAATTAAGTAAGTAAGTAATACGTTTATTTCACACACAGCAATGACCGAAACAGTTATAATTAAGATAAAATAATTATGTAGTCAAAGGTAAATATATTGAAATCATGTCTGATGGTCTGCTGTTAACAGTTTATTTTTTCCTAGAACAAAAACTGTGGCACATATAATTAAAAAACATAATATTTTTGTAATGTGCTATTAAAGTCATTTCATAGAATATGGAGGATATTCTTCATAGAATATCCTCCCACTTGCCCTAGTTTCTCCAATTTCGGATTTTGACCCCCACTTCAAACCCCATATTGAATAATAATAAAATTATTTCCAAATTTCTTTTACCTAGGATTGATGCAAACAACAACAAGCTGTAACATTCCAGACGGACAGACACCGAAATCTCACCATACCGTTCCTTTTTTACCGTTTAGGTACTGTACCTTAAAAACTAGTACGACTAATGAAAATATGGTCACCACATAATGCACGAGCCTAATGGGCAATATCCACGAAATAATGAAAAAGATTGCCTATCGCAGCGTATTTCCACATTACATTGTTGGTTTTTTTTTCGATTTTCCATTTCGAATTGTTTCATTCGTATTCGGTCAGCACTTGAATAGCCATGATTGCCAGTTCGCGTGAGCAGAGTTTGATAGTTTTGTGCTTGTCGGTAAAACCTACACCGGTTGTCTAGTGGAAGACGAAAAATGAATGATAGCTCACATAAATAAAAATGTGCCGACGATGTAATGCTTACGATATTAATAATGGCATTCGTGACTAGAGCCATGGCTCCTCTATTCCTAGCATCCCTGAGAAGTTATTTGTGTAAGTAATGTACCTATACTACCGTTTTGAAATTAGACAATGTCCTTAGAAGTAGTTACCTATTGCGTGGATTTTTGTACGCTCGTTATTTAACGATAGATTATAGGTTGTACAGTAGATTCAATTTCAGTTTTCCTTTCAACTATGATCGTCTTAGTAAAACTTTATAAATAAAATTTAGTAGGTGTGGGTGCTAAGGGCCCGCACCCGGATTTTAGGGCCCTGAATTTAGGTTGGAAAGTTCTGGCTCCGGAGCTGGTGGAAACACTGTCACAGTTGGCTCGAGTCCGGCTGCCTTGCCAAATATGTCGCAACAGATAGCGACTGTCGCCCAGAGATTTACTGCTGAAATGCTGCCATGCCACACTCGCTTTTCCACCGAGTTGTCGAATGCAAGCATGCGAAGGGTGTGTAAAAACGTAAAAACAATATAGGAAATGGATTACAAATTTTAATTACCAGAGGGCGCTACTGGCTCGATTTCTGTGGACACGCTCAATTTATTTCGCAGGTTTTCAATGCAAACTTTTAATTTGAAAACATTTTGAATAATTAAGTACCTATCTTGTAACAAATCTAGGATTTCTACGTAAGCAGTTACTTTCTTAATTACTTACTCAATTATTATTTTTTGACTAGACAAGGTTTCAAGAACGAGGCAGTTATTTTTAAGTGAACATTAAACCGATCACAATCATTTTTATTCACATCCTATTAATAAATATAAACTACTACATATACCTACAGTATCTGGAAAGTTAGAAAGATTTATTTTCAAAATTTTTGCACAAGTTTCTTGTAAAATTATTGACACAAATATAATTTACGACATATTTTGTAGCGACTTTACTTTCTTTTTGAACTTATCGACTTCTAAAATTAAATATGAAATAAGTGGCTTAGTATATACTTTCTTCTATAATTGGTACCTATTTGTACCTATTGGTACCTATTCTATTATCTAAACCTTATTTTATTCCAGTAGTCACGGGAAGATTTAGTGAGTGTAAAAGTCAGGTCATAGCTAGGCTAGAAGGTCTAGGCTCTAATATTTCCGCCCTAATCCACAAAGTTCTCGCTCGAAAATCACGCGTCCTCATTATTTTTCCTTCAAGTCTACTTCTTTCGCTCCCAATGTTATTAAAATGTGAGAGTAATATTTTTAAAACGCTAAGTGTAAACGTTTCGTTGGGCGGACCGTGCAATTAAGATTTGCACGTATGTTTACGAGTAACGGACTGTTTTCCCCGTGAAAAATATTTTTATAATCTTTTAATTTTATGCCAACAATGTTTAAAGAGTTTGCAGTTTTAAAGCGTAATTTGCTATTTTTATACGAAAATAAAGGAAAACAATATAGAAGTTGTAAAATACTATTTTTGAAAATTATTTGTACTCGTACAATTGGACTTTTTATTGAAAGGTAAAAAATAGTAACTTTCTTACATTAATACTATTCTGAATACAATGATGCTCTTATTTTTTGAAAAAGTTTCGGTAAACTAACTGTATTCTTTTGCGTTAATGTTACACTACCCGTCTAGAAGACAATTTATAAGGCTTTTAAAAATGGAGTAGGAAAGTTAATACCTAAATATCTACCTGTGTACAAAAACACCCTAACCAGCGTAATTGAGGCTGAAAGTTCGGGGAATAGTAATTAGTTTCCTTTGACTGGGAATTCTAAGATTTTCATAACCGGATAACTTTAGCCAACTTTGTGGGATTCGGCTTCATTAGCTCCGAAGCTTTCAACTTCGTCTAACAAAAACCACTAAACAAACTCAACCTTTACTTATTTTGTATGAGTTTTCTTGCTAGCAAACGGGATTAAGTACTTGCTTTAATAATTAGGTTGTATGAAGTTGGTTTTGTATGAATTAATTATGTCGATAATAAATAGATAAGTGAGTAATGTCCTACGTAGGGCGTCGATCGGTGGCGTCGTTGTGGCTAGGACACCGGAACATGCGGGCCCCAGGTTCGATTTCAGGCAAAAGGCACATGTACAGTCGACCATAGGTCAATCTACCCAAAACGTCAAAATTTGTGAAACTGAAATAGGTAAACCAATATTACCTTCGTGGACATAAGGGTAACAGATTTAATCGATGAAATTTGACAAATGATACTTTAGCTATTTCGGTTTTTTTACATTTTCCCACTAGCGTTATAGGTGAAGGAAAAAACCATAAGGAAAAATGCACACTGAGATTACCCATGTATGAAATAGAGATGGCAATGGCAAACCACTCCATTAAATATATCAAGAAAGTCATTCTATGTGGTTATTGCATAGAATAACAACGACCTTCATCAATGAGGAAGAAATACGACTTGAGTTAAAGAATAATAATTATAAAAATGTGTGTAAATCCCTAAATTCATAACTTGTTCTATGAACTGTAAATAGCAACAATTTGGCTACTTTGAAACCAGAGTGTCACCATTATAAGCTTATGGTGGAGCATCACTAGATCAAGTGTAAGCTAGTTATATTTCATACTTTATTCTGAAGCGAAGATCCGATCGCAAGCCAATAAAACTGAAAACTTTTCGAATAAAGATCTTTCCTGTGACACAAATGACCTGATTTTTCAGCTCGGCTTTCATCGATCGTGAGCTTCGAGTCCACAAGAAAACCTAGATTTTCACGCTTAGTAATTACGACAACTGCTTACCTACTTCCTTTTTTCTGGAGCCGTCTTCTAATGAAGGTTCGAAATCAGAATTCATATATTGACATCTTTTGAAGAGCATCCAGACTACTATGGACTTTAATATAATTATTCTAAGTATCTTTGTCATTTACTGCAAAGCGGTCTCGCAAACCAAACGCACCTTTTGTAAAAAGTGTATTTTGACGAAAAGCCTGACTGATCGCAATTGACCCTTTTAATTAAATACTTTGACGTAATATATACCCAGTACATATGATGTAACCAAATATTATAATATGTAAGTATTATGTTTTTTTATTCTATTCTGTGTTTCGATGTTATGCACTATTATTTCTTTTACACTTTTGTGTACAGGCGTGCTTAATGCCTTGCGGCATTCCCTGCCTGCTGACATTTGGGCATGCAGATATGTTGATGTTCACTGTGAATAGTGAAAAGGTCAGTAGGTATTGTATCGTCAAATATTTTGGAGTTATAAAACTTATAGACGCCGATTCCGGAGTGTCGAAATTTAAGAGAAAACTGCATAGTTTTATACAGCTTAATACAGTAGTTTAACCATCAACGCTTTCACTGCCCTAACTAATGGCTAACTTAACTACATACCCATTCAACAAAGGCCTAAGCGTGATCGGGTCAAAAAACTTAACATGTCTAGAGGCGTCCATTTGGAACAAAAAGCGAGGCGGAGCTTCCGTTCGCCGACAAAAGGAAATTCAATAAGAACGAATTTCCCGTGATTTACGACCACTATTTCCTCGTTAAGACTTCGCAGGCCCTCGAGGTGTGTCCGTGCACAAGATTTTATTGTAAAGACAAATTCACTTAGGTTGTAGACTTGGCAAATAAATCACTTCTTTATTTTCTTGACGATCTTTTACGCTGGATTGGTCATAGAGCATACTTTGTGCTCGCGGCAGCCGGCAAATTAATTCTTCCAATAGTTTAGTTGCATTATTTTGTAGGTAATTATTAAGATGCATCTAAGACATTTTGTGGATTTAATTAAGTATAAACGTTTATTTTCATATTTTGATATTAAGGAGTAGGTAAAATCGGTTTTTATTGCATGATTTTAATTTATAGTGGGACAATCATGAAGGAACGAACGCTCGCCCGTGGAGACATTTTTTTTCATCCATGGGGACAATGCTATCACTCTCCTGCATGACAATGCTTGGCAGCATTTATTAGTATTGTCACGGTTAAATGTAATCAAACCATCTGCTTATAAACCACATAATATTATTATCCACATAGAGTTGTTCAATGCGTTTTACAACAAAACAGTCTATCTAATTACGCAACTGTTACGTCAACTTACCACCCTGTTGCCGGTCTCATTAATCAAAGTAATACAAAACAAATGACGACACGTTGCCTATATCAGCAGAGCTTTGCTAAAAGCTCATTAAATCAGAGAGCGTGAAAGCACACAGCATAAAGCTTGACTGACAGGAGGACCACTGATGGTGCCTATGCCTGTGTCACATAAAAGCACTTTGTTGCTCGATATGAACGGCTAAACTTGAGTGGAGTGCTCTAGGAATTGATCACACAGATCACAATAGGTGTTCATGACATGATCTGTCTGTATGCTCAGTTCCTTCATTTATTTTATGATAAAACCTGCTTCAAAATCAGATTTGTAAGGAAACCTGTATGTGTACAGAAACAATTAATCGAAGAGATATACAGGATGGAACAGCAAAATCGATTATTTCGTCACTGATAAAGTTATTGCAAATCTTTCAACTGATATTTACAGATCACCTGGTAGCAATATCATTGAAAGACTTTGAATTACTTGAATAATGACGAAATAAACAAATGTAAACACTTACTCACTCTGCATGTTAAAGTAACTTAAATATGCCTATTGTGTCAAAACAAAAAAATCCCCGAGCCCTGCCTAAAATCTCATGAAAATCTTATTTATCGGAACCTATTCTTGACTTATGAATAGAAACATTTCGCCATTTTTCTCACTAAATATATGCAAAACTGTTTCGTAGAATTCTGTTTGTTTTCAACTTCAGACGGAAAGTAATAAAAAGTATGCTCGATTGAAGTTACATCTGATTTTATCTGAATAATAGAAAAACCTTATTATGGTTTACGTACTTAATAATTTGCTTCAATAAATATTAAATTCAATATTACTTATGTACCTAAAACAAAAGAGTATTTTATTACGAAAGTATTACCAAAAATACATAAAACATTTAATTACAGAGATGATGCATTTACTTAAACCCTTGAGAGGTATATAGAGAGCTTAAGACGCCTATAGCTTTATTACATACATACATACTACCTACATACATTATAATAATATATTTTCGTTATCGATGTTCTGAGAGGGAGCCGAAATTGTTCCCTAAGTGCTTAGTTTTTCGGCCCTGAAGGCTTAAGAACTGAAAGTAGAGAGGCGGCGTATATTTCTCGCCGGCACACAACCCTACTGACCTATAAAAGAAAACGGCAACACATTTTTAATCATATTAAACTTATTTGTTGGATGGAAGTTTTCAGGTTTCCTATTTCTTATTGATATCATTTATACCTTTAGAATAATACTTCTATGTTTATACCATTTATATTTCATTACAAACAAGATTTGGATATTATCCCTACATGTACCCAACACAATACTTGCTCGGAGCATTGGGGTTCAACTCACTGGAGGTCAGAAGAAACCTTGAGCAAATGCTTATCGCGTGCAAGGCGCTCAGAGGGCAAGTTGACTCCATTGAGTTGCACAACTTGATCTGCCAGGTCTTTGTCCCGGACTATTACGTAAGGCGGCGTTGTAAGCAAATTAGGTTTGTAACACCGTTTAGTCGCACTGTAGAGCATTTTGAATCCCCCATCTGCCGCATGAAGACCGCTCTGAACGAGCTCCTGGCCACCAACAGTGATTGTGACGTATTTAGTGATGCATGGCCGAGTATCAAAATAGCATGTCTGTGCTACTGTGAGAGTGTGAGATGAATGTTTATTTTTTAATGTTATTATAAGTTGTAAATATAATATTGTTAATTAGATAATTAATTAATGTAAGTGGTCTAACCGCTTTAATTAAGTATAATAATAAATAAATAATGACCTGACCAGATATATAAAAATCTTGTCAAGGCGCTGCTTTATAAAGCGGTCAGTATTAAGACTGATAGTGGCAGAAAAATCAAAAGTATTTATTTTCTATACCTATCTATAATCTAAATGAGTCTTCTTTTTTGTGTTGATGATCCGATCTAAGTTTATAAAAAGTTAAGTGAGACAAACAACAACAACAGAAAAAAAATATACGAAAAATTGTCATTTCTCGACCTTTGAAATTTCTCGGGTGACGAGAATTCTCGAGCTCCATTTCCCGGGAATTCGAGAAATTAGTGATTTTTAAAGTAAACAAAATATCACGAAAGAGTCGACTTCTACAGACTTCAGTGAAATTGGAAAAAGGGCGAACATATGTAATGAGCAGATAGCTATCAATTTCGTGCTATAATGGTAATGAAAAATCATGAAGTGGGTGTTCATTTTCTCGGGGATTTTGCGCCAAGGATTCTTGCCATGAATTTAGAGCATAAAGGCAAAATGCGTGAGCCGTGGCCCGCGAGCGGGACGAGCGACGGTACGCGCAGCACAGCGCGATTAAATGATCTCTAGCCATTTCTCGATTTCTCAAGTTTTCTCGAGCGACATTTCCCGGGATTGAGAAACGTCGATTTCCCGGGAAATCGAGAACGAGAATTCCCGGGAAACAAGCCCGACTTGCACCGTATGCAGCATGCAGCAGGCAAATATTTAATGAAATTCTTAGATCACCGCTACATCAGACTTGTATCGTGTCACCACAAACTAAATTCAAACCATTACATAGGGTTCTAACAAACTTATAAAAGAATACGCAAGCGGAAACGCACTGAGACCAAATAATGGCGGATAAGAACGTATGTGACGTAATTTATGTCTAAAATTTTCTCGTAAAAACTTCGTCGGACGCGTGTTTTCAGTAACATGGAGTTGTTCGAGGGCCCTGTTGTCACGGGTGTCATTATGTAGCTGGATTTTAAAGTGATCTACGTTATTTTTTATTTTCCTGGAGTTTTGTTCCTTGAGCGCACTCTCGGGAATCTTTTATGGTCTGTGAACTTTTATGACAAAAGCATTACGGGTTTTATTTTATTTGACGTTATATTTTTTATCGCTTGGCCTTTACTGATTTCTTCGTAAGTCAGTATTTCATGGTATCAGGTACCAATGACTTAATACACCATATAAGGAGACTCTTCTATACACTATATAGAAGAGTTTCGTACCAGTTCCAATAAAACATTACAAATCGATATCCAGATATAAATATCTACGCCTTCCGCTAACAAAGGGTACATTAACATTCTTCTTAGAAGATATTCATGAACTATTTATTCACTTAGGTATATTTCGTATCTACTTGTTCGCTCCCAAGATAGATTGTCCAAATACCTCTTCGCCGTCGTGTAGAAGACACTTGGATGCTCAACTCGAGCCTCTTGGCAAAATACCCGGCAAACAGACACCACTAGATTTACATCCCAAATATGTTGTGCCACTCTTGGCTTATCTCACCACATGTGATGAATACGTACGTTGAATGTTTATGTTTTCTATTTAGGTGGTTACTTAGCGAGTTTTAAAAGTTACGGCAGAAACACTTGCTTGATGTAAAGTGGGTCACAGTTTTCTTAACCATTCTTTTCAAGTTTTCATCACCGTCAACCAGAATGGTTTTAAATATATATAATTTATTTTATAAATTCATTTTTATACTTACTTTAGTAATAATATTATTTTTTAATAAAGGTTTTAAATTAACTTATAATGTAGAATATTAAAAAAAGGACTACGCCACCAATATCAAGCTCATTTTAGGTGAAATAAATTGTTGTAAGTAATTTTGATATTCAATACATTATTCAATAGGAGAAAACTTAGTTCAACTTACCATTATTCAGATTTTGTTTTTTTGACGATGGTCATCAGATCCTTAAGATCACAGATGTCGGAAAAGCAAATACGCCATCAAACTTTAATGTTGACATTCTTAACATTAGTTGACGTGACAAGTGACAAACTAAAAGCGACAAGCGAAAGACGACAAGCGATAAGCGAACAACGATAAGCGACTAGCGATAAACGACAAGCGGTTAACGACAAGCGATAAGAGACAATTGATAAGCGACATGCGATAAGCGTCAAGCGATAAGCGACATGCAATAAGCGACATGCGATAAGCGATATGCGATAAGCGACAAGAGATAGCGACAAACAATAAGCGATAAACTATAAGCGACAAGCGGCATGTAACAAAAGACTGAGACAAGTGCCAAGTGACATGTCAGAAGTGACAATTGGCAAGTGACAAGTAGCTAATGACAGGTAACAAGTGGCAAGTGACAAGCGACAATTGATACGTGACAGGTCGCGATAGACGATTTTAACCAATTAAAACCTGATGGTAATCCAGATACAAATATCGTTTTCGCTATCCCGAATCAAAAGAGATGATGTCAGTCAGTAAGTGTACCAGATGTGCATGAGGTCAAACGCGGGTTTATGAGTAAGTAAATTAAAAAAATAAGACAGCGTTAATTACCATTGACTATCCCTACAAGTTATTTGTGCTCACTAAATCCATTGTAAAATCCATTATAAGCATTTTATAACTTACCTTGTACGAAATTCGTCAGCATTTCATTATTTCAAAGACAAGCGTGCCATAAAACTATCGTTTGCACGACATCAATCACATCGAGCTAATAAATTCGGAAGTTGGTAGTTTTTACTGCGGTATGAATAGTGGCGGGTCGCGGAAGTTCCGCAGTAAACCATCGAGCACACTTGTCGAATCGTCTCATCGAGGGAGTTCCTTCCTAGTGATGAGACGGACGGAATCAATTTTGGGTCTGACGCAGGTCAATTGTGACAAAAATATACATGGCTACCTACATAAGAAAGAATCCAGGTCCTGAAAGAAATAAAGAAGTGAGAAAACATTTATTTGCACAAAAACTTATTATAAAGTGCAGCATACTTACCGACTTATTGCTGTAAAGACAGCAAGCATTCCTTGCAGTCTGCAAGTTGCAGAGCGTTTATAAATAAGCAATAATTTGTATGCAGTGGAAAATACTCGTAGCCTAGTTGCGAGCACGGTCCGAAAGTGATCGTGCAGGTTAAGCGACGTTGGCGCGGTCGGTACCTGGATGGGTGACCGCTAGTTGTTGTTGTCGTTTGACAGCAGTCGTTATGTCATGTCAGATGCCTACAGGCGGCCTGAACAACTCTGACTAATAGGTTGGCCACTAACCATACGATAAGCAAGCAAGCAATTTGAAAATAAAATGCTTTTCACCCATGCGCTCGCTTTTACCGTTATGATAAGCCTAATTTGATGAAACTATTCAAAAAACGTCAAAATTTGCATAAATTATTACAAAAAATACATTAGAGAAAAAATCGGACACCAAATCCACACAACTTTTGGTCTCACTGCAATTTGCTACTCTATTAGTAACTCTATTACTTTCTCGATTCTATTCTCAAGGAACTGTTACTCCGAAGCTCTTAAAATTTATTGCATCGTGAACAAAAATAGATGTCTTTGATTTTGAATTCACCAGTGACTCAACGATTGCTCAGCTACTGTGGCTTTCGCAATGAGGTTTATGATTATTGTTCCGACCATTAGTATATTTTCTATTTCTAATACAACTGTATTTTATTTATGATTTCTTGAAAGAAGTTTATCTACTAGATACGTTACATATTCGTGACCAATATTATAAAGATTTGCCCCAAAACTTGTACAGCCTCAATAGCAACCCCACAGGTATAGGTTAGGTTGTTAAATCAGGACGGCTTTGTCGAGAGATTTCCCTCTTCCTTTCAACTGTCCCTCAGGACTGGAGATAAACAATGTAAGGAAATCCTCCTAAAGCCAACTTTGCGATATAGTGACTTATTTTGTCTTTTACTACAACTTTAATGTGAAAGGGGTGATGTTTATTTTATTTGGACACGGGTATTCATGTTCTAGGTATTACATAAAATTGATTTAAAAAAAATATGTATTCAATTTATTATATTCTATCGTGATATCGTTGATGATGATGAAGCTTATGCAATAAATAAAATTAACAAAAATATAAGTAGTAAGTACTATCAGGGACACCGCCGCCTGATCAGTTTCAAAACGGTATGCTTTGCAAGCGACGCGTACGATCACCCCGACCCCTATTGTGCGTTGATCAATAGGACACGTCGACCCTTTTTTGTGACTGAAACAATATGTTTTGGTATTGTAAACTTTCATTGATGGATAATAAACAATCAACATTCGTTTTTTTGCTGTCAACCTACATAAATCACGTTCCCGTCGCGCTATTGGTTAATGAGCACATGCCAAATGAGAGCAGCAAGTCGGTTGCTGCAGGCAATATTGAACCATAAGGCGGTCAGCGGCAGTGTCCCTGGTGGTACCTACATCGCGTCCATGAGGCTTTCCCTTAACTTCGGCAAATTAATCAGATCTACCCTGAAACAATTATAAGTGGTAAAATAAAGGTGGTAGGTCATGATGTGCCAGGAACACCTGGGGAGGTACCACCTATTAATAATTTCGTGCTGTATTTTCGTCCGAAGGGTAAGAGAACTAGCGTAATTACAGGCACATGAGACACACCACCAGAATCCCCAAGGTTAACAGAGCATCGGAAACCCTCTAATAATACATCGAGGAGTAATATCTATCGGCGACGGTGACTAGTTATCATCAGGTGGCCTATTTGCCTGCTTTCCATATGCAATAAAAACATAAAATAAGTACTTACTTATATGTTGTTTAAACTTCATCGTGAAAGTCCTGAAAATTTTAAATGGGTACCTGCTAAATAGGTATTTTAATTTCCGCATCATAAAATTCCCATGAATCGATTCCCATAAAAGTGGTAGATAAGATTGATGGTCTACCCTCTCTTTTAGTCTCGTCATTGAACATATTCGATAATAACCTCCCAATTTATCAATCAATTAAGTCGATTTATTTGCAATGTCAACAACGAAAAATTAATATAATAATTATACTCGTCATAATGTGGTTTAAAATTATGAATCTATTAATAAAATTACATATATTCACCCCTTCCGCATAGCTTCTATACGTTTTACGCTACTAAATTGTGAACTTCCATTCCTTCTTCTATAGTGACCCTAACGATGCTGGCATAGTCACCTTGTCGTGTACTATTTTTTTTTAAATAGTGCCTCTAAAATACTGATAAAAATTAATAGCGAACTTTATAGGCATTTACATACAGTTCAAAAGTCGAATGTTGAGTTCGTGTCCCGCCGCACCCGTCTCAAGCTTGCAAAAAACAAAACAACATTGTGAGGACTGGTGAGAACTCAAATGACAAATGTGAAAGAGGTAAATACTATTCCCCGATGCCGGGAGTCCCGATAAAAACCGCTTTTGTCCCTCATTATGATTAATGCACTTTTCGCGTGTCGCTGACATGAGGAGGGTACGGTCGCCCTCAGACTACGAATGACACTGTCAAACGAAAACCAAGTTTATTGCAACGACATACAGCACTCACTTATTAAGTAGAGACGGGTACTGCAATACCCGGTATGTTGTTTGCATTTGTAGGTATCTCACGTGATTCCAACAATACGTGCACTCATGAATATTCTGTCTTGAAGACACCAGAAGTGAGATAGTTCTGAATTACGAAATATTCACGTAAAGTAAGGTAATGTCTTTTCAACATATTTCCGTGGAACTGTTATGCTGGTTGACTAACAATGCAGCGAATTTCATAGCAGACATTTATTTCGTTCAACGTGGTTCAACTGACTCTAACCTATATACTAACTATAATAAGTCACAATGTGCCTCGGGCAGGCAGGCGGCCGAGTGATGGAGGGGCGATATTTTTTAATTCTGTGGTTGGGACTTGAAATGCCCCAGCCATTATAATTTTCAACTTGTTATTTAATATATGAGTACATACACACTTAGTTTGTAGGGGTTTGTGTTTCCCAGTTTTCCTAGCATTTCTGGCGGGTCTTAAAACGTATCTTTTTAAATCTTGGAGATCGACTAATGATCTTAGTTGAGCGAAGTTCTATCTAGCCTTTAGCCGCAGCCGTCGGACGTTTGTCCCTAGACATTCGGCTGAAGCGTGTTCTTGGAGATTTATCTCTTAAAAGTAAACTCAAAGTTTTCGGTATAAATAGTAAAGCTTTAAGTATAGGGGTAGCCAAAAGTGAGTTGATTTGAGCAGCGTATAAGAAGTACATATGTACTGGAATAGAAATTCTGTATGTACTTATCGATGGAGGCTTATGCTCTGCAGTGGACGGGTTCAAGTTGTAAATGATGATGATTATGAAGTACTTATGGTAAATGCTAAGTGCCAGATTACTTGAGACATAAATGTGATGACACGAGCTCTAGAAGAAACTTTCTTCTTACTTCTTCTAATTTTGTGGGACCCAAGACAGCGTAGAGTTTCCCCCAGGAATTCCACCATCCTTCAATAATTGGCGTGGCCTTTTTATGTTTCTTTCCATTGTAGGTACTGTCAATCCTAGCGAAACAAGATTCGAAGAGATCCAACTTTACTCAAATTATGCATCTTTTACGAGTATTTTATAGTGAAATTTTACAGAATCTTATTCTCAGTAAACTCTTTTCGTATATTAACGTGACTGTATCCGAAAAGCTCATTTAAATTTAATTTAAAAGGAAGTTTGGTTTCTGTGTGTGATACACAAAGGGTTGTGGACCGGGGTGACCGCACCCAACAATTGCTTTAAAACTCATTTGGTGCGGATTAGCGTTGACTTTGACCGATCACGCTAGGACCCAATCGAGGACAATGGGTACTGACACCGACACCAATCAATTTGCACCAGTTACATGGTACTTCAATTTACATTTATGTAATAAATGTCAGGATTATAAGTCTAGATCAATCTTAACAAAAATGCTTTTTAGCCTTTAGCTTTTTGTATTCCTAAGGACATGAAGACAATAGACATGCTCTCGCCCTATCTCCATCACCATCAAGAGGGCATCCGTGGTCTAAGCCTAAATCATTTATATCCACAATGGACACTCAAACTTAGGATACCTACCTTTCCTCAAACTTAGGAACCTTAGCGATAAAGGAGTGAGGCTGACATTCCGTGACATACGCCATGACTTTTTGTTCCATGATTTAAACAGAGACATAACCAACATTGTTCGTCACCATAAAATATACCATCTATAACTCTGATCAATGACACTGTAAAGAAACGTCAGATATCTCTGTACAACAGTTGCAGTAATAAAACTGCAAGTAGAAAGTTGGCATCGTTGCCAAGTCGTAATAAAAAGTGGCAGAAGAAATAAACACCAAGCACCACGCGGCGCGATATTCCAAGGGTTTACCCCGTATGCCTGCAACTTAAAAAGCTGCTACAAAGTCGTTTCTTCGTAGTTAGATAGCTGCTATCGAATGCACTAAGCATGGGGATTCTCAAACTGTGAGGTGAGACTGATAGCGGGTCATATATACCCTTCATCATTGTTCGCCTTCGGTGTTCTTTATCCTTTTTACCCGACTGCGCGACAGCAAAGGCAGGGTTATGTTTTTCGCATGTATCTGTTTGTTTGTTTGTGGAGTATTCTTTATTCCCTTGTAGAGCCTAAACGGCTGGATATATTTTAATCATTTTCGAGTACAGTTCTAAACGATATTCCTTCAATTATCTAAACCTTTTTTCCGCTTAATTATGGTGATTCAGATTCACGAATGTTGACGGTTTGGGTATATATGTATGTGTAGTGTAGAGCTGAGATGTAGAGCAAGCAAATATATCGTAAAGAGCAATACATAGAGTCAAAGATAGAGGTACTTGTATATATTTTATGGTCGTCATGAAAACAATCTTTTGTAGCGTTTATTCAAAGCCCGGTGTGATAGCTAACATGTAAATGTTACGCTATTTGTTAGGTATAAACGGTTTGACTTAAGTCTAAAACTGTTGATAAGTTCATATATAGTAGTTCGAGAACCACACCGCTGGGGAATACTCTAGGCTAGGTTCCAGCCAGTGTCAATATTGAATCAGCACGGTCGTGTTTGTGAGACGAATAAATTGCGGGTAGCCGGAAACTGTTCGCGTCAGACGAATAATTTTCTTATCTATCTCTTTTTTTACCCCGAATGCTGGGGATGGCAAGTGGGCGCTATTTTTAATTTAGCTAGTCGTAAATTAGGGCTGCATCTGTTTCGTGAAATGAAATAAAGGCCTTTTGTCATAGCAATTTATGAAACTGTAGCTAAGTAAGCAGTAACAGTCGGGTACATTTTGCTTGTAAATGTTGGAATTCAATTATTAGATTTTTTACACTTTACGTTTGTTTTACCCTTCATAACATCTAACATAAAAGTCTACGTATATAAAATCGCGTTAAGTGCTTTTTTGGTTCTAAAAATATTTTAAATGAAGAAAATATCAAGACTAAACTTATTTAGTAGACATTAAAATTACTGTGAAGAGAGAAAGAGAGCTAGCGTATTATCGGCACATGAGGCACTCCATCTAAGACAAGCGAAGTCAAGATTAACAGTGCATCAAAAACTCTCCAATAATATTACAGTGAGGTGAGATGTCTATTGACGACGGTGACCACCATCAGGTGGCACGTATGCTCGTCTGCTCCCCTTATAAGGGGAGCAGACGAGCATACGTGCCAAAGGCATTTTTTTTAGTTGTAAGTATACTTACAACTAAAAAAATGCCTTTGTGCCAAGTTCATTATGTAGGTACTCTGCGCTTTAAAGCCCACATCAACATTGACTAGTGGAAAGCGGGCACTAGAAGGAGGAAATTGAAGGCAATTCAGCAATTTAGAAAATGCTGATCCATTTTATGTGCTCTTTCTCAAGGAAATTGTCCTTTCAATATATTCAAAGCTCCTTGATAAAATCGCTGTAATAATTTTAGTTTGAAAGGTTTTCTATATGACAGCTACTCAACAAAAAACCGGTCAAGTGCGAGTTGGACTCATGCACCGAGGGTTCCGTTACAACAGAAATATTTTTCGTTTTGAAAAAATATTAGGCATTTTATTTTTTTCCTCATAAAATCATAAATATTTAGACTTCGTTTTATTTTTCCCGGAATTCATACATACAGCACCTTCTATCAATTTTAATTATTTCAGATTTTTCGTTGTAGAAAAATAGGGCTTTTTTTTATTTCTCAAAAATAATTAATTTTTTAAACTTCGTTTTATTTAATATGCAAATTAATTCGCTCTTTTACAACTTTCTCGGTTTTTGCACAATTTAGGATTAAAACGCAAAATTCTGCTTCTTCCAAAATTGGAAAATCAATTGACAAGCTGTAACTTTTAAACTATTCATAGTATCAAAAAACAATGTATGACCATTTTGTAGAAAATGTATGACCAAATCCGCCAATCGGTTTTGTTATATCTATAACTATTCTCGTACAATTTTGAAAAAAAAACCGAAAAAATTTCATTTTTTTCATAAATGGCGGCCGAGGGCAAGTGGTGCCATCGAGACAACACTTCTTAAAAGTAAGATATGGATGTGTGTACCAAATTGCTACCCAGTACGCGAAAATGCAAGGTGAACACCGCTAACCGCTGGACTAATAAAATATCACACAAGTTTGTCCTCTGGTTGAACCTTGAAAGCTTTCATCCCTTCAAGGTCATTCGTAAAAGTCAAAACTGCTATTTTACTCTTTCACTAAAAAAGCAATAAAACGTTGGGTCGTATAAAACAATATTTCTCTCCCTGTACATTTCGGCGTGTATAGTGGTGTAATAAAGAGCTAAACGATCACAGGGTGTATCACTTCCACGGCATTTGATCCGTATAGCCGTCGTAAAGGAACGTTCGGGATCCCAGTCGAACAACTACGAGACAGACATTATACATTATAAACAGTTTAATATGGTAGGTACTGTGGAGTATTCCGTGGTATTATTAAAGACGTATACAATAGTTCTCTTTAATTATACCCTGACACGGAACTAAAAAACCTTTCAAGAGGGCGTCACAAAAGCCGTAACGGGTTTCTGCGAAGTGTTTCTCCCATCGATCCTGGAAAGAACCCGCCAGAAGTAAGATGCAAGCTGTGGCGGGAGAAATACCCACCCAAAGGTTCATACCGCCAAAAGAATACCTACCACCGGGTTTCAAACTCCCGTGGCCAACCTGGAAAACGCTTAATCGCGTTCTGGTCGGGAAAAATTTAATTCGGATCATCAACACGAAAGAAGAAGAAGAGGGCGCCTTTGGTAGTCTTGTAATCTGTTTTATGGTGTTCACTATGAAAAAAATACAAATACTAATATATGTACTTTATTGCACACCCGGGACAAAAACAAAACATACAACATAAAGAGAGGTACAATACAATGTGCAGAAGGCGGCCTTATTGCTTTAAGCGATATCTTCCAGGCAACCTTCAGGTGATGGAATAATCATAAGATACATAATATATGAGTGCAAATGGCGTATGAAATAGATACTACCCTCAAATAAATAAATAACAATAAAAAAAAAATTGCAAAATAGTACTATTTAATTCCGCAATATGGCGCGAGTTTATTAGTTCCTATGATCAGGGTATAATTAGGTTTAATAATTTAGTCGTATATTCGATAAGAAAATCAATTAGAAGCTTTGTTAAAATATTGTAGTAAAAGAAATTTTTTTTTAAATGACATGACCAAAATTCATATATGTATTCAGAACCCAAGCGTGCTCTATTAGATAACAAGTTCAAACTCAACGCTTAATTCGTTCATAATTGAGAGCTTTTGATTTTAAAAAAACTACACAGACTGGTTAAACAGTGTATAGAATAAGTAAGTATGTATAACCCAAACTACCGGTCACGTTTTATCCTGGAATTGATTTTTTTTTTCGATATGTAGGTACGTAAAATGTTACTACAGCACTTTTTCAGATGATTGCCAGAAACAAAGAAACAGTAAAAGTTCAAAGATAAAGGACTGAAAAGATAAAAGCATGACATGCTGAAGTGAGTAGGCACCGAAAAAAATATTATTTGTAACAAAATAAGTCTTGTATTTTTATTTGGTAAGGTTTTATATATTTGTATTATTCTATTCTAAACGTTTCTATGTCCTCGCTATTCTCAGTTTACTTTGAAAATAGTCGTTGGTAGTCGATATCTAGATACGTAAAGTTTCCACGACACATCACTTTATGGTTACTGCGGGCTGTAGAGGAGCTTTTAATGTAGCTTTGTATCTATGTACACTCTTATACAAACACATACTATGTAATACCTACTCTAAAGTGTATACTCTAGGTGTGATAAATATCGAGTAACTATATTCCTTGTCTTGTCACCAAATTAATTCATCTAGGATATTTAAGGGTTTTTTCGAAGACTTATGTACATTTACCGACTGCTCAAACAGTGAAGGAAAACATCGTGAGGAAACCTGCATGTCTGAGGAAATAAAAAAGAAATTCCATAGGCGTGTGAAATCCACCAATCCGCACTGGGCCCCCTCGGTGGATCATTGCCCATAACCCCCTTGTGCAAGGGAAAGCCTGTGCCCCAACAGTGGGGACATTAATAGGCTACTGATGATGATACTTAAATAGGATAACCTGTTAAAAATACTCGCATAGTGGTTTTGACAAGTACTAACAAGTATGCTACATAACTGAACAAGTTCTAATCATAGTATATAATCTACTGAACTCAGTATACAAATTATTTTGGATTTTATTCTTACTTATGCCTCTTATGAGTACTTAATAATTCTTCTGAAAATGCGATGGTTCTAACAGTGTTAAAAACAGCCTTCCTGGGGGAATATTGTATTTTCATTTCGGAGGTTTACGAAGTAAGTACCTACCTATATTGTAAAGTATATTTATTGTCTGGGGAAATATATCTGAAATTTTCTTTATATTTCTATGAGAAGTGGTTAGGAATTACTTTCATCAATTATTTAGCGGAAAGCATTCGTTGCCAGTCCATTTATTCAATTGTACTTTACTTGAGTAATAATTATTAGAGACCCAGTAAGGTACTTACTACGTGCCCTTACTTGAACCTCACAATGAAAGAAAAATTCTATAACCTAACTTTTTGATTATTTGTAGTTTAAAATGATTAAATAAACATGTTCTAAAAACGTTTCCCTGCCTTCTACGAGTATCACAGAATACTCACAGAAGGTCCGCTTCGGGCGTCCGCGATTTTGATTACGTCACTCGACCGTAGCGCTATGGCAGATATAATTTCCAGTTTAAAAGAACGAGCCTTGTGAAAAATATTTCTGGCATCGTTTATTAAAAGTACTAATGACAGCGCGTGTATTTCGCACCCGAGTTCCTTTGACTCGGACTACACGACGACGACGGTTCCTACGACGGTTCCAGTATCGGTCGGTTCCATGGAACCGCAGCTTCATATAAACTGAAACAAAAAATACACTGTCGACTACATGTACAACGCTTCCACTTGGAACCAGTCAGCGCGGTTCCTAAACCGATTGAGCGGGGCTTGAGCGCAATGCATGAGTTTGAATTCAGTCGACTACACGGCCGGTACCGGTACCTGAACTGAACCGTCCCTGGAACCGTCGTTGTGTAGTCCTAGCCTTAGACTTCCGTGTGTGCGTGAGCCGATTTCTTTTGAGTGTACCTTCTGTGTGTATTCTGTGATTCTATTAACTAGACAAAAGGCGGGCAGCGAATCTTTGCGGAACAACTTTGTAATTAAATATAACGGTCGATCTAAGGTGCACTTGGAAATTTGTAAAACTCTTGAACATTGTTTGATTCTGAAAGTTTGAATTTACGAAAGTGTACCTATGTTCAATGAATAGTGCACGAAGTTTGCTTTAATAACTGTATTTAGTATAGGCTTGTTAAAATCATCTAATAAAGGTTCCACTATAAAAACATTCACTACTATTTACTATTTAGTAAATGAAATTTCGCACATGTCCATCAGATGCCCAGACTTTCATGAGTAGGCAATTGTCAAAAGAACAATGAGCAGGTAAAGTGGTCTATAATTCACAAACTGATCCCTGTGGAGCAAATCTGCCAAATTTCTGATAGTTTTTTTGAAATAAACTTTTAGTGGATTCACTAAACCCTTTTTTATAAAATACAAAAAAAAATAACTTTTTTATCGTGAGGAATCGGATAACCATATATATCCGGTTATATTGGCTGATAATGACCTCAGCCAGCACCCTGTTTCATTTAATCCGTACTTCCTGGAACGTAGGTATAGTAGGTACATGTGGTAATACTTAACCTATTTCTAAAAAGAACAAGGTAAGTAGATAACCGATAAATAGAGTGCACCATGTTGCGGTTTTTCATAAGCACTATTTTTATACACTCTTATATAAAATTATCTCTTGACAACTGCGTTATATTCCTGATCGGTACGGTATACAGCGTTATTATTTTCAAAGAGATCGTATGGTGTCGTATACGGCAGAAAGTTCTAAGTTTTGATTGACGAAGTAAATTAACTCGGTAAACTAGAAAATTAACTTTGAAACTAACGTAAAGCCGTGAAATACTAATATAATATTAATACTACTGATATTTTAGGCCTGAAGGGTACGGTGAAGATACTTCCAATGAAATACATGTATATGTATTTCTACCTAGTATTACGAGTATTCGTATCCATATGACGACTTTAACCATCCATACATTACATATACCATCGATATGGTATTTTTTAATGTATTTTTATTGACTACTAAACCCGCATTTGATCTCGATCTCGCCTGATGGTAAGCGACGATGAGCTCGACGATGGAACATGCGGGTTTAGTAAATGCCTATACACTCTAGCCTTGAAGATCCATAGGTTTCGGGAAATACAGACGCTGGCAGGCTGTTCCATTCCTTAGGCGGTACCTTCGAGGGAGCGACCTTTCGATTGACAGTGTTCGATATGAGGACAATCGATGCAGAGACTTTCGATACGAAACACATCCTAATTTTTTTTATTGTTTAAGGAGGGGAGACGAGCACACAGGCCATCTGATTGTAAGTGGTCACCATCGTCCATAGACATCTAACCAAGTCCATCTAAGTAAGTAAGTAAGTATTTATATTTTAGTGTCAACTTTTGGAAAATTTAACAGGTAATAATACGACCGATTCGTTACTGGCGCACAAACCCTGTGACTTATGCCAGTATTATGTTTTACGATATAATTAGTTTTTATATAAATAAAGGAAAAAAAACCTATCACTGAAAAAAAAAACTGTCAAAATAATCAAAATGTTGTTTGTTTAAACAAACTATCTTTATGAAATACGAGCCTACACGCGTAAAGCAGCTTAATTGCTAACAACAAAGCCAAATTGATTAAATTTTAGCAAAGTTCCTTAATGAAAACAACAAAAGTTTTGATAAAATGTACTAATCAACTTATTACCTCGTTCTACCCGTATAGTATATTATAGTATCTATCAAGTAAGTTATTAGTTTAAAGTAGACAATAAACGTTAATTCGTTAATAAACGTTACTATGTGCTTAATAAAAATAAATATTTTCCATTGTTAAGAGTGTAATTAAATTGGCTTTATTGTCATTAACCAAGTATGGTTCTATAAATCAAGCATAATCTTGGTAAAATCAATAAAAAAAATCAATCAATCAAGACTTGCAGTTTGTTAGTTAGGATTTATTCAGTGTACATGTTATTAGAGGGTTCTGTTGCGCTGCTAACTTAGAGTGTCTCATCGCGCGCCTTTCACGGAATAATTGATTTAAATCAATAAGATTCTTATCCACCCCCAAATCACATATTTGTGAAACTCAGTGTAACACACCATCGCCTGACATTCACATATCCTTAAGTGCACATATCCATTTTGGAACCGAGCTGCCCTTAATGGAAGCTTTCATCGTTCAGCCAACAGAGATAAATGCACATACTTGTGCAATTCGCTTTTGAAGTTTGCTTGAACATGGTAATGCACTCGCTCGCCAATAACTTAACCATTTAAATTGCATCCATCAATTGTGCACTAAAATAACCTACAAGATCTGCTCCACTTGACTTCTGTGCTTACACTAACATATTAATTGATATTGAATGTGCATTATCTTGTACTGAATTTAAGCTAAGTAAGTTTGCTTCCGTACTAAATATACGAGTGTGCAGTGTACAGCGGAAGACACATCAACTCTGTGGAACCCTGTCGTACTAAGTTTTATTAGGTGTGAATCCTCAATATTCGTATGAATGTGTCAAATACGTTAAAGGAACAAAGTACCAAAGGTGTTCTCGTACCTTGACGTCTTGTCCACTGTACAACAATTATTCTACTTTTATGAGTCTAGTTTCAAAATGACTACATTGTAAAATGTTTAGGGTAAGTTAGCCTATTTGACAAAACATCTAAGTTACACAACCGCCTTTTCTAAGTACCTCGGTCTACACAATAAGCAGTAGTCTACCTAGCCTATATACAGGGTGTAACATTAAGAACGGTCAGTATGGGAAAGTCTGAAACTATAAGACATACGAACATCTGTTCTTAGGAACCCTGTCATCAATTTTAGTAACAAGAAAAACTGTATTCATACATTTTAAAAAAACCTGTACTCAGCCTGGGAATCGAACCCGGTTGTTTTGAAAAAAAATCCAACACTATTTCTATTTAGATATCGATTGTGTAGGTCTTAAGGAATAAATGTTAGTATGAAACGTGATGTTTAAAATTAATAAAACACATTGTTTCCATATCTTTTAATATATTTTAGTAGGTGTTCGAAATGACTACCATTTTGTAAAATACAACATTCAACTCGTTTAGGTAACGATCTTACTATTAAATTTTGTATCTTCAGGTGGTGAATTTGCGTTAAAATTGTCTCTATGGCTGCTTTTAGGTCTTCAATTGTGTTGTAGCTTGTTTTGTACACTTCATCCTTAACGTAACCCCACAAGAAATAGTCTAGTGGGGTTAAATCAGGCGACCTCGCGGGCCACGTGATAGGGCCGTTCGTACCAATCCATTTTTGAGGAAAGTTCTCATTTAAAAAGTCTCCAGCTATGTGACTATTGTGAGCCGGTGCTCCATCCTGTTGAAAATAAACTCGTTCTAAATGTTTGACGATGTAATAATAAAATAAAAATATTTATAATTATATTTTAAATTTTCATGTCTTTCTTTAATGTAAAGTTAATTTGTCGTTTGACTATTTTAAGTCACAAAATTATAATTTTCACCATTGTGTCGTCGTAGACACGTCACATTCCAAATTAACTCCACGTCAATGCCTCAGACAGTTCGACACACGCTAAATTATCACCATAATTGAAATTACCGCCCGTTATTATTAACATGTCAACTATAAAACGATTTCCTGTAATATTGACTGAAAATTGATTTATCGGTTTTGCGATTCGTCGGATAATGTCAATGTCGGAAAATGTTCAGATGTCCGAATCCGAAAAGGTCTAAGTAAGGTATATGTAGAACTGGTTGTTCAGTTATTTGAAGAGTATGTAAAGATCGCAAAATATCAATATGACCTTTATAGTTTTTAGAATTGAATTAATTAGTATTTTGGTAATCGTACCGAGCTTTACTTATGTATTAAAAGTAAGTATATAAACTAATAAATATTTCAAATTTCACTTTTCTGCTTTATACTGCCGGTAACCTAATAATAATTCTTCTATCGCCTAGGTTGGGATAAGGTCACCTTTGTACACTTATTCTATGTTTCCTTTCCTATGTAAATTTCTTGTGTGCAATAAAGTATTAATCTATCTATCTAATTATATAGGTATTTTGTAGTTTTTGTTTATTGTTTATTTCTGCTTGGAATATTTTTGTATTAATTTATATTGTATTGTAGTTGCCTACATTTTTACTGCCCTTTTAATGTCCGACGGTTTCCGATCTCTGTTTATAATAGATTATATTATATTATATTCAGCTCATGCTAAAACGCAGCGAGTCTTTGTGATGCGCTGAAGCGACATTTCTAAATAACACTTTGTACGTTGATACGCAGCGAACATTCCCTATCAACTTCATTAAAGTGGATCAATGGAAACTGTCACCATTTTATTAGTTTTCCTCTCACAGGTTTTTAGAATTATGTGCGCCAGAGAGCATACCCGCCCGTAGTCACGTCGGAAGCGACCCGGGAAATAAATTTCAAATCGTGTTAGTTCCTCGTGTGACACGAACGGTGTTAGTTAAACGGAAAATATTTCTGTATCGCCTATGGCTGCGAAACGGCTCATGCGATTTTCTCTGCGCTTTGCCCCGCCTCTAGCACTTCACAAATTTTTATTTCGTTTTTCGTTCCAACTGTTGAAATATTCCATTTATACTTCTCTCAGGACATCGTTTGGAATTTATACTTACTTAATTTTATCATTAAATTTACATGAAATCTACTCGTGTTAACAGAAAAGCAGACGCCAACTCGTTTTAATTTCATGCTACACTACACTGAAACGCTTTATTGCTTTCACGGTGTTTCTGGAAATTTGAAATTGAATTTCAATTTAGCCTATAGGTGAGTACTTACCCTGCGTTCTTATTACCAGCTTACAACCCACTTCAATGTTATTACATAATACCATTTTCATTAAACGCTTAGGCATATTATAGAGAAAATAGAACGTAATAGGTATTACAAATATTGGAAACAAGTGAAAAAGATACTCCTCCGACGGGATTCGAACCTCCGCCTTCACCGTCGTATTAGGTATTTTTTTAGTACAGGGGTATAGGTAGCGTTGTAGCCACAAAACTAAACCTAGATCTAGATACGAATTACCTATACTTCGTATCTATAGATAGACGAGTTAGACGCTCAATGTAAATGTTCATTTGCAATTAGCTTTAAAGATCTATCTAGGGAATTCAAGGTCAATAAATACTTATACTTACCTACGTAGGTGGATACCTAATATAACCAGGGAAAATTATTACTATCTACTGCTGGAATTTCATTAAATAATACTTTATTAAAACTATCAATCAAAATAAAAAATGTATTTGATGTGAAGTTTTAAGTTAGATAGGTTATAGCAATAAAAACAACCTGCTTGAAAAGTTCTTGATTAGTTATACCATCAATAGCACCGGGTGATGACTGATGATACAATAGCGGTCTGTGGGTGGAAATTAAAACTTGAAGAGTATCATCAAAGCATCAAAAAAAACACGGATGGGGCTGTGTCGGGGCGCACGGCCGTTGGTTTAACGCGAAACGCGCCATCGTTCCCACTATTGATGTAAAGTCGGTTTAAAACCAAGATTGGTTGTTTAAAATGGTTTAAAACTTTGTTAATATGAGCCCTGTAATCTCTACGTCATCAAATGAGGGGACTCGAGGGGGAGCAAATTGTGTCATCACCATCATGAGCATAATCATCACCATCATCATCATAATCATGATGATCATCGTCATAAACGATTTATTTAAATTCCTGGTTCTTAGTTGTTTACCATTGCTGAGACCCATTGATATTCCTCCTACTCATCATCAGACCCTCAAAGTTCAGGATCGCAGGAATACTCAGGGCCAGTCCGTCTTAAAGTAACTGAAATATATTTTAAATCCGAGTTATCGTAAAAATTCACCACCGAGCTCGCCGCCGCGTTGCTTTGCGACGCTCCCAAAACCATTTCGCTCGCTGGACATTGGGGTACCTGTGCGTGGCGCATAACCTCCTGTTTGCAACGATATACTTGATCCATATTTTCAACTGGCGTTTGCTCGTGCAGTTTCTGCATATAAATATTGTTCAAAATATACTTATTATTACTTAATTTGATCCAGCTCGACAAACTTTTTACACAGACACCCGTATTACCGCGCTATCACGTCCGAGTCATGAGCTACACTTAATAGTAAAGAGCGACAGTCTCGGATCTGGCCATTAGTTCTCCGCGGCCCTCCCCGTCGCCCCGCTAGCTCGCGACGCAAACCCAAGGTCGTATTAGCGAGCTAATTACATATGCTACACAACTACACCGCACTTACGTTTCTGAGGCTAATACCTAGAGAGTTATTAAGCCAAGACGATATAGACGTTTTCGTTACGGTCCAAATTTTTATACTGGTAACCGTATGTATCGGTGTGATTTGAAAGACGTTTCACGTCAAAACTCCCCGATATTTGAGCGGTAGTATCTGTAGTTTATTTTCGCCCCACGATGCAGTCTCGAGATTGCACTCGGCGATGCAGGGCGACGCACACAAAACATCCGATAGAGGCGCACAGTAGAGTGTAATTTCCCTCAAGTGGGGCACTCGCGCATAGTGATGAGCAAAGAATGAGAACGGTAGCGTGGTAAGGCGCCATAGCCACGGAACATTATACTAGAAACTATGGTACGCGGGTGGGGCACGGACGCGACGTTCGAATTTTGAAATGCGTATAGACATAGACACACAGGAGTGTGTCCGCCAAGTTCGGAAAGAAAAAGGGCGACGACGCACTGACGTGTGTTATATTACAGGAACAATTTCGAGCCATTTTCGATCCCCCATAACTCAAAATCTATTTGACCTACATACCTGAAATTTTGTATGTGTATTAAGACCCACCCAATTACTCCGAATCCCAAATTTCATAAAAATGGTTCCACAATACGTGAAATCCCTAACTTGGCAAGTTTTCACTCAAGAATCAAACAAGAAAAGTGAAGAGTCCATGAGTTTTTTGTGAAAACTTGCCAAATTAAGGATTTCGTTTTGCGCAAGCGATAATTTTTATTTTCAAACAAACCTCTATATTTCTATAGGTAAGTTTGAAGGAACGTTAATAATTAAACTTGGCATCCAGTTAGATCGCCATTCTTTTAACAG
Source organism: Hofmannophila pseudospretella (assembly GCA_947369225.1). Taxonomy (NCBI): domain Eukaryota; kingdom Metazoa; phylum Arthropoda; class Insecta; order Lepidoptera; family Oecophoridae; genus Hofmannophila; species Hofmannophila pseudospretella. Next base: position 7,746,912 of record OX376324.1, read on the forward strand.
CGAACCGACAGGCCTACTGGTTCCTTGCACCGAACTTGACACTTTTTTCACATTTACGTTTTTGGTGGGATAGTATTATCCGCGGCATGTAAGTTGAATAAAAATGGCGGTCGTTCCGCGCAGTACATTGTCAAATGCTAGTCCCGCACTTCGATTGAGACCCGAAATTTGCCATTGCGCATCCGTCATTTTTGTTCAACTTATTTGTATAGTAGAATATTTGGAAGCGACGCGGAAGGGGTGTTTGTCATCCTTTTGCTGATAATTCAAAAGTTACTCTTTTCTTCTCTACTTTCTCGGCGTTTGCATGTAGTTCAAATCGAACGTCGCATCCGTGCTCCGTCTCTGCGCCACGTCTAGAATAGTAGCAACATTCTAGATCCTGTTTTAGTTCAATTTAATTTTCGGTTAAAGAGAATCTTATCTAGTAGGTACTATTGTCAGCAGTATGGAGTTTCAGATATTATTTTACTTACATTTCATTCGAAGATCTACTTTGTGGTTATTATGTTTTTGGTAATGTACATTACATACGTACGATTACATGCCTAGGTAATAAATTAACTAAATAATGTACTCGTAAGTATACCAAATTATTTATTGAAAAGAGTCATTTATCGTGTTCCTCCTCGTAACCTTGTAGGCATTTTTAACTGCAACGCAAAACAAATGTGCAATCATTCATCAGATTATTGCTTGAACGGTTATTGTTCGTATGGTCTTGGCCTCCATTTTGCAATATTAAAGCGTTAGCACATCACTACTCACACAGCCTTGCCGTAACGGGGAGCAATCAACAGAGGAGTAAGAAGTGCATTCGCTCCCTCAGTCTGCCACAAAAATAACATTAGATCTATCAACTGATGCTGTAGAATGGAAATATTAAGGATACCTGTCTTTACGTCATTTATTCGCCCACTAAAGAAAGATATTACGAGTACTTTTAAATGTGGTACGAGTTGATAATTTTGTCGAATTTGGGAAGAATTTTTGAACGAAGTCCGGAAAGAAAAAGGCAGCTTGTAAAAATGCGAAAACATAAATCGAATGAAGAAAGCTGGTGTTTGCATAAAACTCTACTCTACCTCTATAGTAGTTATTCGTTAATCACTATCATCACTTTCAAAATTCAATGAATGCATAAAATTTCCCGAATTTTGTAAACCGCCAATAGCTCGAAAACCACGGTTCTTATTGAGGTCAAGTTTAGTTATTCTGGGTAGACATGAGCTGGCCCATCACCTCTTGCCGACTTGACGTCGGTTTTAGGGACCTCCTGTAGGTGTATGTGTAATAACGGGAAAACCCTGTAGATGTGTAACACTTGTAGCTATACGCTTCTTAACATACCTGTAACCCAAAAATAGTAGCGTCGATACGAAAACTCATATTTACCCAAAAGCTCACATAAGATGAAGAGAGAAGCATTCCAAAGCTTAAAACTATCTAAGGGTGAAGTAAAGTTAGAAGTAAGCGATCACCGAAGAGCAATACCCAGTGAATAAATCAGTTCTCAATTTATAGAAAAATATATAACCAAGTAGGTTATATATTTTTCTATAAATTGAGAACTGATTTATAATTTGAAATTTCCTTAGAATTTGAACCATGACCGTAAAGATTCCTGTTTATTCATAATCTTCCCAGGTTTAAGCAACCAGAGACAATGTTCTATCCCACCCCATCAGAACGATACCTATAGCCTGGTTTTTAAAGTAAGAGAAGTGTCAGGCTCAATATGCCCGCGGCTGCTCGGTATGTGGGTGAGCTCGATAATTACATATATGGTTTTGAGTAGGCACGGTGATCTCCTATTATGTTTTTAGAAAATCAAACAATGGAATGGAATTGGTTTAAACAAGAAGTCGAGCGCCACACAGTTTATACTAACTGTGAAATGTATAATAAAATTAAGAAATCACAGCTCCCATTGTCCTCACTGAATTAAATAAAAAGTATGGTTATATTTCTATTAAATTTATTTTAATTTACTACCTTACAGTTAACTACTTACAGTTGTACGAAAATATGATTAACACGAGATAAACAGAACGGAACACAACAGGAACTTAACACAGGATTATGGTTTACATAGACAGGACTGCAGGTATCCCTCCTAGTTGGCCAGGGACATCTTTCCGTCAGCCTTAACGCTTTAGTCCATCACATTGAAAAACATTGAAATCCCAAAAAAAAAACCAATCATATGTCCCGCCTGAAACAAATCAATTGCACTGTTTTACCTTCTGACTGCACCTACTTAGAGACACATGGTGCATGTCCTTGAGACATGACCTTCGATGACCATGTGGTTTCCGAACAAAGAAAAATTGGCAAAACTTTGGAAAAACTTAATGAAAACACGATTTAGATTAGATTAAAGCAATTCAATATGGATTCTAAACGCGAAAACTGAATAAAATTACTACGAAAAGTGAAAATTCTACATGACTCTATACTGACCTGTTACGGGCTGGAAATTTAATACTTCATGGCTGTAAGTTATAGAAAACGAAGTGATAACCTTCTAAGAGTGTTTTTCTTCAATTTGGAGGCAAATTCCTTGACATTATGGAAAGAAGACAAAGTCCGAAGATTCGAATGAAAAGAACTATAGACAATATCGTTTTTTTTTGTCGATGGCAGCTGTGTTTTGTACCATTCACATGTACAAATTGATTGAGAAAACGTTGGTAGCTCATTATTAGCTACTAACGTTTTCTCAATCAATCGTGGAAGTATTATGAAATAAAGGCCCTATGTCACATAGCAAAATCATTCACGTGCTTTCTCGGTTTTACGTAATACGATTTCGATAAAAAATCTAAATGTCAACGAGAACGCAAACAAACCGACAGATAACCTAGACATTCTCAACTTTAAGATGAAAACTATGTAAAACAGTGCAATTATGTGGTATTTGTATGTAACGACAGCTTTCAGGAACCTACCGAAAGCGTATCGTTACATGCCGACATAAAAAGAAATCAAAGAGAAGAAAAAGTGGATTTTCTCGCAAAACAAGCTGAATCGCCGGAAGCGTCAGGCACTACTGCTTCCGATTTAGAAAACAATATAAAGCTGACGATGGTTTTTCCGCCGATATTTTTCCAATAATGATGTTTATAAAACTTCACAGACGACTCTCATTTTGTGTGTATTGTCATACCCATAATGTTAAACAAATAATAAACGCGTGTCTACTTACATAACTGAGTTTATTTTTTACTTATGGTTCAAACATGCACGACCAAATTTTCGGAGTGCTAACCGGAAAATACTAAATTACTCCTATAAAAGACGCTAACAAAATGAAAGCTAGAAATTCTAGAACTCTCCCTGTGCTCTCAAATGAAATAGTGTTGTGTCTAATTAAATTTGTTGGGTGTCAACATAAAGTTTCGTTCCGTCGCTGGCTGAGGCTGAGCTACACTTGAATCGCGCCGTTGTAAAGTCGGTGCACGTCCCGCACTGAATCAATTTCGCGTCAGCCTGCTTCGCAGCTCGACAGTATGCCGTGCAATTCTGCTACTGCTGTGTTATTCGACCTGTGTTGTTGTGTAAAGGCTGCTAAGAACGGTCATATAAATAAAATAAAATAAGCCTTTATTTCCCCTATTTTACAATATTATAGTATGTGCAAAGATTATTGGGGCATCCATTGAAGGTTATAGGCCTCCTCCATCATTCTCCAATTTTCCCTGTCTTGGGCTAGGCGAGTCCAGTTCAAGCCTGCTACGTTCTCTCTTCTCCTCACGTGGGTACCAATGCAGGACTCGTTCACTCCACCTGTTGTCATTTGCTCTAGCTGTATGTTCAGTTAACTTCCACTTTAGTTTTGCAGCTGTTTTAAGCGCGTCCGTTATTTGTGTCTCGTTCTGGGTGTCGCTGCTTCGTTTCTTATCCCTTAATTTAAGACCTAATATGCTGCGTTATAAGAAGGTAAATATAATATAAGAGGTTGATCATGTCCCCTCCAATTGTCACATACTTTTACAATTGGAGTTGTGTTTTCCGCTTAATTCACAAAGATACATATTAAGTATGTTTACGTATCATATTCAGAAATATCCAAGTCGATTGATGATTATCCTGACCAACAAAGTCACATCATGATTTTAGGTAGGATAAAAAAGATCTTTTGGTCCTACAAAGGACAAGTAGTTCCGATTGACAAAATTTTTAACGAGCTTAATCCAAACAAACCCGTAGTTTTCTCCCTAAATCCACAAGGTTTACTTTTGATAATTTAGACTGACAACGTTTTTTTTTAGTTCTGTCACAGTATGTAGTTAACGACTATAACGTATCAAAGTAAATTGATTCTGCAATAAATGTTATTTAAATGCCTAAGTTGTGGTCCTTTACGCGAGTATCGTAAGGCAGGTAGCCGGGATGCACTCGCCACATAACGGGCCAATAAATTTCAAATAGTGCTACTATCTCGGGTAATGTAAACGTTCTTTAGTTAATCGGAAAATATTTGCAGGTATTCCCACTTGCAGTCGAGATTTCTCATTACATATGTACGTGTTTATAAGAATTTATTCTGCTTTCAGTGCAATAAAACCTTGAAACAGGGGTTCCCAAAGTGTGCGCCGTGACGCCCTGCGGCGCCGTGGTGTGTAAACATCGTGGGGCGTCGCGAGGCACTCCTGTTTTCTCTTTTCTCTGGAAACTAAAATTCCTCAATATATGCAAATTGAAAAGATTTTAATTAAATAAGCAAGTCGACAGTTCATTTCATATGTGAATGATTAAACACCTTTTGCTGTTACCGTATTTCATATTTTTCAGTCAATTTTAATATATATGTGAACCTTACATCATAAGGTTTAACTAAAAAGTTGTTTTCATGTCATTATACACATATATGTTGACTAAGGCGCCGCCGCGCCGCCGCCGCCGCCGCCGGGACAAAATACCTAACCTGTAAGTGCACCGCGAACTGAAAAAGTTTGTGAACCCCTGCCTTAAAAAGTAAAATGACGTTCAATTTGTTTTTATTCCGTACAGATGTCGTATATCGACTTTAATATCCTGTAATACGCAATCCGCTCTCTACTTCTCGAATAGAAGTGGGTGAAGTGCTATCCTATTGTTGTCTATTGTACTGATCTAAAGAGAGTCTAGGATAACACATAGAGTTTCCTCCGAATCAATTAACGGATATACAGGTTACCAACATGTAACAACGTAGGAAATTCTAACTCAGCACAATCGATGTTGAAGTCTTGAATCGTCCACATATAGAGTCGAATTCACGTTACAAGGAAGTTATTTTTAAGTTGTCAGTTAGCAGTACATCCGAACCACACCACATTGTTTTTTTTTATCTAGCATTAAGTACAGTCGAACACTATCTAAAGTATACCATCTGTCAAAACATTCGTCCGCGTAATATGGTTCATTTCAGATTCAAAAAATTTGATGTGAACTTCAAAATTTAGGTCGTCGTTAGATTGAAACCTAACCTAACCTGTGGTCGGCAGTACATAAGGAATTATTTCACTAGCATCAGGTTCAGTTATATTCGGTATATCGAGGTGCGGTTTATGGCAAATCTCAGGAAATTGCTCTATTATTTTGTGCTTATTTCATAGAATGACCGCGTGCCATATCGGTCGAGGATATGACTTTTGCCGTGAGTTGCAACTAACGTTCTTAATGTGAAGGCTTCCTTAAGTCTCGAGTCATCTCTATCTAAGAGCTACGGCGTAGAAAGGGATAGCTTGTATTATAATGTAGACTGAACGTATCGCGACGGTATTTCATTCTCTTTATATTAACATCGACAATACAGGTAGGTTTTCTTGTAATATATACGTACAGTCAGTTAAGTAGTAATGTTACGTGCAGCACAATATAGTACCCCTAGGAAATTCATAAGTATTGCAACGAAGAACAAAGGTACATGCGTGCTTACTTCTAAACAATGCACGTCATCGCTGTTCCCGAGAGAGAATGTTGAACGCGGCTAAAATAACGCTGCAATGCGAACTGTAAAAGCTGAAGGACGAACATCATGCAAACGAACACTGTGGACAGCACGATATATTTTGCATAAAGTTTTGCATTCTGTATTATTGTTATTTATTTATTTGAGGGTAGTATCTATTTCATACGCCTTTTGCACCCGTATATTATGTGTCATATGATTTTTCCATCACCTGAAGGTTGCGATCTGAGGCGATATCTTCCAGATATCGCTTAAAGCGATAAGGCCGTCTTCTGCACATTATATTGTACCTCTCTTTATGTTGTATGTTTTGTTATTGTCCCGGGTGTGCAATAAAGTATATTTGTATATTTTGTGTGTTATTATATTCGTCGTCTAGTTACCCGCAGCTCAGAAAAATTACAGCTCTTCAATTAGATTAACCTTAATAACAGAGTATTATATACTAGAAATTTCTAGAAATTTATAAGTAATAACCTTAAAATCACGTTTACCGTACACATTGTTAATTACAATAAGTTTATCTTGTATTTCCCTAAGCTAAGTGGATTGTATCCTTTTTTAGATAAATAAATGTCTTAAACCGTAACTAACCTAAAAAGTTGATTGAAACATTAACCTTAAGGACGTTTCCTGCAACTCACGGTAAGACAGACTACCGCGTCCGGATTCAAAACTGGAAAGTCATGTACCAATGAGTTTATCAGTTTTTTAAAGAATTACTTTAGTACATTTACTACTGCTCTAACGGTGAAGGAAAACATGGTGAGGAAACCTGCACACTAAAATAACCAGTAAAATGGGGAAGCCTTCGTCCATCGCTTTCGTCGTTTTATGTGGCGTTTTTCATAGATGATCATTGCACGACCCTCATCAATGAGAAAACACGAAATATACAGTATGAGTAAGACGTCTATACAGGGTGTAACAAAAACCCCCTATAGTCTCGGAAGGACGGTACCCGTTCGGGACTAAGGGGTTTTGTTATACCCGGTATACCACCTCTTCATGTTCACGTCTTTAGCCTTCCGCATCCATATCGTTCTCGTCATGTTCGCTTTGTCATTGGTTCACTTTGCCGGATGTCTCCTAAATTTTAGATATACATGTCGCCACTAGCCACTCAAGTATTTATTTTCGTCCATCTCTCGTCCTACACTCTTCATATGAATGAAAACTTAGTAGTACATACCTACACTAATATTGACGTCCATATAAATCTTCCACCTGACATTTTAGGCCCTTTAGGAGTCAAACAGGAGCCAGGATAGGGAGGCACGCCCCTAGTACACACGAGCACGCCTGCTGAGAGTAGCCCACTTAAGTGAAATTAGCTCCTTCTGTAAGCGCAAAGAACACTATCTGATGTTTTCAGGCTCTGTTACCCCCCCGTTTGACGTCCCTAGATTAAAAGGGAGGGTTTGTCTTTACCTAATGCGTAGATTTCCCAATACGATGCTCGTATTTTTTTTCTACCTTTTTTTAAAATCTTTCCACGGTTTAAAAAAACTTGTAATAAGTCGAACTTCATAATTGGCTGTATATGTGTATGATATATGTGTAGTTTTAAGTATAAAGCTGTCAAGTTCGCGAAAATATTTTTTTTAAAAGTATACCTATTTATAACTTTGACTTTGCCCTCGAGACTATATTGCTTAGTGAGCTCGATTCAAAGAGTCATCTAAGCTACAGTAAAGTTCTCTGTCACGTCTAGAATACTCATACAAGTGCTTTAAAGAATATGAGCCCGAGTTATTTAAAATTCAGGACTAAACCCCTTGTCTGTGCCTAAAAATAGCTGGGCTTTATAAATAGCACAGTAAAAGCCTACCACGCCTTTTAAAAGGAAAAAAGCCTCCCCTGTCAGCGGAACGAAGTTTTATAGTTTCGGTGATCCATTACAGATTTTAGATTTAACTTAAAAATTTACCCAATCTTTATGTCAAAAGTCTAGGAGCAATCTGAACCACTCTGACAATGACAATGTGGCCTCTAACCACACGACAAGATGAAAAAAAGTTCTTATTAGACAGACTATCGCTCCGTAGGGTGCATTACAAAAACTTTGGTCCTACAGCATATGTGTGGCTAACATAGGTGAGTTGAACCCACAAATAGCTGACTGCCCGCCAGGGTAACGTAAAGGCAGCCGCTGCACCGCAAAGTCCCACAAAATGCACATACCCAGCATGCAACATTTTAAACAACATCGTGATAAAACTTTGTCATGTAGCTTTACTTTTAAGGTCTAAAGGAAATTTCGTATTAAAGAAGCTATTTTCTAAATCTTCCAACCTGGTGGACTCAGGTCTTGTGGCTGAATTTAGGAAATCTTGAGTAGGTTACTATTTATGAGAAACTTGAGGTTAACCATAAGGTTTTAGGTAAGGTTGACTCTCTTACCCTTCCAACTCGGACACAGCAAAGCAAAGCAGCGATGCCTACAATGATGTGTTGCTGTTCCAACCTAACCAGGCTGACTCTGCAGGCTGACTTTGTGTACATTATAAAATAAGTACTTACTAAATCCTTCCCAGGAATATAAAGATCACATACATATGTGAATCGTCAAAATCGGTATAAGTAGTAGTTTTGAGTTAAATGCGAACATTCATATAGTCCCGAAAGGTACATTTAGGTACATAAAGGTACATTCAGTCGTGTAGGTATTGACCTTCTGTATGGAACAGCTGATTTTTTTAACGATTCAGAGTAAGCCCCGTAGTGAAACTTTTTCAGTTATGGATACTGAACAGTCCTGAACCCCCTATATTCTCGAAAGGGGGTTCCCCTTTACGAGAATGTAGGGGTTTTTTATTCCATTATATTCCGGTATACAAACATACCTACTCGTAGAACCTCACTTTTTTGAAGCGGATAATAAATGAACGTTATTTTTGTTGTTGAACTTAAACCAAATGGTTTCCTTTAAAACTTGTATTTTTCACTCACTACATTGTAAAACCAGTTGGCAATTCTTTTGATGCTATAGCTGGCAAATCCGCATTTACAGCAAGCGCCTGCGATTCAATTACAAGCAAAGTGCGCCAGCGGTGCGTATTGCATCGTAAACTGTTGACTATAAGGCGTTATGACTAAGCGCGAATAAAACCCGGGTACTAGGTGTGTACCTGTGACCTGAATAACTTGCTTTTAGAATCCTTTGACTACACATTCGCGATTTTACTCTTACATGTTGTAAGTTGTTTTCATATGTTGGAGCGAAGGACGACGATGCGAGGTAGTAAAGAAATTATGAACATAATTTAACGTCTTAACAATTTAGAAGTAAAATATAAGTTTTAATTTTTTATCATGTTACTGTAGTTGACTAATTATTGTCTATATGTTTAGGTATACATGTTAGGTAAGTTATTTTTGATTACTTATTAAAGTCTTTTAGACTTTTCTTTCGGTCCTTCAAAAATAGTGTTAAAAAATTAAGGCGGTAATTGGTAGGATATAATAATGCCATATACTTGAGAAATAAAACTGTATGTAAATTAGTTTTTTTTTTAAATTAAAAATCAAAGATAACGATACATATTGCATGCACCCATCCCTTCCACGTGAATGAAAAGTACTAGTCTAGTACTAGGTCACCAAAGTGCAAAGTTCATCAGCTGATAGCTCCCGTGTCAATGACCTGCCTTAAATTAGGCGATTAATTTTTTTAGTGATTAGAATTTATTTAAAAAAAGTCAAAAATTCGATCGATTTTTTTTCTAGATTGATTCATTAAGACTTATTATACCCTTAAAATATTTGACACTATTATTGAAGGACCCTGTATATTTCAAATAAATCATAGACATACTTAAATCATATTTTATAAATGCAAATGAAGGTAACTTGAAAAGTGACTCTAATAGGTATTTAATCTACATGATAAGGTTCTAAGTTTTATTATATTTCAGTAAAGTTTTATTATATTCTGGCAAATAAATTATTTTTGTATTTTCTTTTAATTATAAATACACTGAAGGTATAATATATTATGTAATACTGACATAAATATGATCATTAAGATATAAACACAGCCAAGGAATCTAATTTTGTCTTCCAAGAGTATAAGATGGCCAAAACATTTAAAATATCTGATTCTATAACAGTAAACATTTAATAAACATGACAATGACATTCGTCATGAAAACTTTCAACACTTCAAAACAAATAAAAACTTCAAATTCCACGAAATCCCATTATGTCACTGTAAATACAATTTAATTTCTAGATTTATTGAATAACTTTCATAATTCGCTTAACTTCTCAGGATGTAACCATTCCTAAGCTTAATAAAATAAGCATAAACAAAGAAACTTCGGCAATGAATGTGGCTGGTGCAAACAGACCCTTATAATAAATACAGTTAATTTGTTTTCGTGAAGTTTACGATTTCGTGAAAATAGGCACAGAGACAATACGAGTACATAAATACTTGTACAAGTATTAACACACAATTGTTTTTGTTACATCTGCTCAAAAATGGGCCTACTTATCGAGAGAAAGAGAAGTACCACATTCCCGCCCTAGGGCGGGAATTTATTATCCATGATCGGAAGTACTCGATAATAAGTCGCTGTTTTTATACCAATTACAAACTGTACCTTATATAATCGAAAGATTTTATATGAGTAGTGAAGATATTTCATGAATTAATAAAATTAAATCTCAAAGTATTTGGAGAAATACAGTTTTAAATATTCAGAGATATTGTAATAACTTCTGTTATATTATAATGGATCGCGTCAATAAACATTTTGATTGACCAACGTATATTTTTTATATAAAAACTTGGAATATTTTACTTTCAAACGTTAAACGATGTTAAAAAATACACTGAGTATTTATTTATTTAATACCTATTTGTAACATTTTTATTGACCATGGAAACTTCTCACGAACGCCATTTTGTTTCATATTCATTAATTTCAGTGATTCATCTTGACAATAATGTATTGTTGTTTATAATAAATAACGAACATGAACACGACTGATTTTTGAAATTAATCACGAAATTACCAGATATACGAGTATGTATTCGATCGAAGAAGCACTAGGCGCTGCAAGCAATTTGTTAACGGGTAAGTCAAGAAACATGTAGTGTTTTAATTATATATTTTTTATTTTATTCTTTTACTCGCAGATGTAACAAAAAATATCGTGTCTAACACGTGCGGGTAAACCACTTGTCGCACTCGTCTGTCCGCAATATGACACGAGCCGTAGGCGAGCAGATTCGTGGCGACTATCTGGTCCCTCCCGTTAGCCCTAGTTAGATGTTCTACTATTCTATATCTTATTTCTCTCCATTTACTTTTTTTCTTATTTCTATTTCTGTATAAATAATGAACTACTAAATTTCTATTTACTCGTAGAAATGACGCTATTATTTCTGTTTTGCAACCTTCTACTTTTGCTGTGATTAACCGACTTCTTTTTACTCAGAAACACATCAATGTAATACATAATAATTAAAATCTTTACGTTTGGTATCTTCGGAATCCACTTTAATTTCACGTTAAACAATCAACACAAAGTAAGTTACAGAAAAACAAGCTAACATTGGTTCTATCATTGGTTAGTGGTTATTACAGTTGTAATATGTTCACGCTGTTCTATCATTGGTTAGCTTGTTTTTCTTTAACTTACTTTGTGTTAATTATTTAACATGAAATTAAAGTGGATTCCGAAGATACCAAACGCGAAGTTTTGTTATAACAAAACTTTCATCATCATCATCATCAGCAGCCTACTCTAGTCCACTGCTGGACATGGGCCTCTCCCAGGGCGCGCCATTGAGCCCGATCTTCGGTTCTTCTCATCCAGTCGCTGCCAGCCACCGCGCAGATCGTCGCTCCATCTAGTAGGGGGCCGTCCCACACTACGTTTGCCCAAACGCGCGGTTGTCGGTTCTGCGACAGATGTGACCGGCCCACTGCCACTTCAGAACTTTACGTTTGGTAAAAAAAGTAAAGTTCTGAACCAGTTCCTCGTCCCATCTTTACCCCATTGGGTATGCGCCCCTGACATTGTTTTCGTATCATCCGCCACGAAAGATCGAGTTGCCAATAAATGATCTATGATTGTTTGGATTTTGTTAAACTTTTAGGGTTTCGGAAGTACAGCAAAGTGAAAATCCCATTTATATTTTGATCGGTGCGCGCGGCCGAACGCTCCCAGCGGGCCGGTGGCAATAAACCCACAGCTATTGTAATTTTGTTTTGTAACAAACTTCGCGTCTGTAGGTCGAGCTCTCTCTAAACTTTCAGCATTTACTAAACTGCAACAATTCTCATAAATTATAACCCCAAAATGAAATTTAATTCTTGTCGTTTCACGCCTAAACTCTGGGATCTTAAGCTTTTAAGGGCTTTTAGGTCAGCCCGGCTGTGCATAAATAATCGTCCGAAATGTTCTAATGATATCTACTCGTATATAGCAAATTGTTTATCTATTAATGTCTTAGTGTATTACCAAAATTCGTTTTTCAGTCTGTCATATTTTCGTCCCCTTTGTGTAAGTATGTAAGTATGTAGGTACCTATCTTTTTTAAATGCGAATCAAAAAGTCACTGATAATGTACCAAAAATTGGAATACATTATTCTCTATAAGCACAGATTCACTTTATTTTACTAACCAAACGACAAGTCAGCCCCGTGACATCCCATTAGTAAAAGGACATGTCTTATCCCGAGACAAATCATCCCGGGGTGGTCAGTGACCGGACTTTTAAATCGATTCAACGCTTATCTGTATGTGGAGTGGTCGCAATTCGTCAACGTCGGGATATAATCCCCCTAACCCCCTCCTTCGTCAATGAGTTCTAAGCCGGGAGGGATGTCGCGCCATCCATCACGGGCCGAGTGGCTCGATCGCGATCTGACCACGCTTCTGCTAAATCATCCTAGATAAACTATCCAAATCCTTAAAAAAGCAGTTTCTTGCACACCTTTACTTTATAGTATAGCGCAATTATATTCAGACCTTTTTAGATAAATCTTGAGAGAAAATTAGGCCTAAGTGCACTAGAAGCATCATTTCATAGTTTATGTTAAGTTTTCGTGTGTTTTATGTTAGCTGTATAAAGTTTAGTTACCTTCTTCTGTTAAATAATAAAATTAAATACCCCTTTTGTAGTTTTAGCTTAGGTATGGTAGTGTTAGTTATTTTAATATTCCAAATTAATTTTATACATACTTTATATACCTAATCACATAATAACGACGTCCTTGGCAAAAATGGGGTGGCTTGCCTTCCCCATTTCCTCAGGAGGTTTCCTTCACCGTTAGAGAACAGTCTGTAAGCATACATAAATATTTGGATCGAAATAAACGAAAAACTAATACTTACATATGCATATAATTTCAAATCTCTAGCATGGGAGTACGATACCCCCGACGCTCCTACATCTACCAGCATGCTATTATGCCATTTCGTGCGGAAAGATGGGAGGAATCATATCTTGTTCTGCTGAAAATTTCTTGTGCTGCTTCTTTCCTTTCAGCTACAGCACCTTACGAAGTGGTGGTAGAGTAAAAAATGACGTTGTAAAAATGTACTTTAAGGTACTTACTTACAATAAAAAAATTGATTTGATTTGATTTAACATAAGTACCTCAAGAGATTTCAATTTTGTTCGAACAAACACGCCTAGAAAATAATAATGTCAGGACCGAGTGCTACCGAAATATGGTCGTGTACAAGTCGAGGGCACATCTGGTACCAAATCAATTTATCGTGGAGACGTGATGTTCGTCCGCCGAGCCGCAGGCATGTGCGATGCTATACTTACGTTATTGACCTGAAAAGAGCTTTTGTTCAAGTTCCAAGTTTCTAAAGGATGCATATTATGAGGAGTATATGCTGTTGATTTAGGCTTCTGAACCGACTGATCGCGAAAAGTTTCAATGAGAGATTATCTGAACTTTCTCTAGGATTTTCGCCTTCCGTGGAAAGCATGCCTCTTACTCGCCTTCTTTTTATTGAAAGAGGTTATTAACGTTCGGGGTTTCTACGAGCCAAGTGATAACTTCAATATATGTTGTGATATTCGACATTTCTATGGTGTATGACTCCAAGAATCTAAATAAATCAAAACGTAAGATGTATACCTAGAGGTTAGAGTAAAGTACCGATACATAGAATTGGATAGGTATTAAATAAAACTTAAGGCAAGTGGAAGTAACAACCTGTATATAAGATTTATCTTTTATCAACTTGTTTACTTAGAACATGGAGATACCTGTAATAATTTATGAAGGTAGCACGCCCACTGAACCGCCTCATTTTCCTCTCCACCCCATGAGTAAAAGCTTTCGAATTTCGTGGACGATCAGATCTTGCCATTACTCCACTTGACATTGTTGCTAAAACCTACATTATATTTACAATACTTATTTTCTACATCTGTAAGTTACATAATTTTAGTAAGCAGCTCTAGAATTTTATACCAAAAAATGTTGTAATGTGATAATAATTGTAGTCCAACAATAGAACGCTAATTTTTTGTGATTATACCGCGTATCACTTAATTGTTAGAAAACTTTATACCTAAGCTTTGTTTACAAACACCTACACTACAAAATATTCCAACATTAGAGCCATCAAAATATTCAACGGCCTGGCTATTATTCGATTTAACGAGTGTTGAACCTCCACGCGTTGCTATATCTCCCCCCACAACCCATTTTAATAACGTTCTGAAATGATCGAATTCCGCGAATTCAGGGAAATTTTTCGATGTAGCAACAGCAAGTACCTACGAAGGCGAATAAACACGTGACGCTCGCATGAGAGATAAGGACAAACAAGCTGACGTGCCGGATGCCGTGCTCAGTCAGTTTCCGGCGCTCGGCCCGGAAATCTGTCGCTGTAATGTGGAGCAGAAAGAAAATTCCAGCGTAACGCATAAAAGTCGAGAGGGCAACTCTCAACTACGGGGTCATATGAAATTGAGAGAAATATTGTAGATTGAATGAAAACAGGAAACTAAGGGTTTAGGTATGTTTTATAGAAACGAATTCTAGTGAATTCTGTCGCTGACCTGTAATGTGGGAGCGGAAAAGAAATTCCAGCGTCACGCGTAAAAGTTTAGATGGCAACCCTCAGCTAGGGGTCATGTGAAAATGAGAGAAATATTGTAGATCGAATGAAAACAGGAAACTAATAGGGTTTAGGTATGTTTTATAGAAACGAATTCTAGTGGATTCTGTCGCTGTAATGTTATTTTTGATGAAACGGCTCGGAGCTCGGGATTTATGCGTACTTAATGAAATCCCAACTTTTACGTAAGAATTATTATATCGACTTAACAGGAATCATCACTATAGCAACGAACCATTTTTATTGTCTATGGCCATCGTCTACACTCCCAAAACGATAGAGATTGGACAGCATCTATATGTCAAGACGCCTTGGAATTTTGACAACCCTGCCGCACCGTGTTCGTTGCTACGAAGCAGAAGGCATAGGATCAAACGGATCACAACCCGAAACATCAACCGGCTGTATTTGACCCGTAATCGGGAAAATACGGCCACGCTCCCCGTCACGATGCAAAATTTCGAAAGGATACAACTTCTTGAGGGGCCTCGTTCTATTCCCATCCGTTGTCTTGACCCTCACCACACGCGGATGGCCATCACGACCAGAAAAAGGCTCAAGTATGACAGCTAAAGGCCACTTCAAACGCTTGTCCTGCGTTTGGCCATCGTCTACAAATGTGGAGCAGGAAAGAAATTCCAGCTTTACGCGTAAAAGTCGAGGGCGCAAGTCATAGCGGTTAATATATTGCAGACAGGTAGAAAAGAGGAAAGTACCAACTCAGGTACGTATCGTGTTTATGATAAAAATAGGTATATCTATAGTTCTAGTGAAATCTCCTGCTATAAATATTTATTTATTTATTTTATTTTAACACTTTAATGCACAAAAATAGTACATGAGGCGAAATATGGAATCAATATGAAGATTTCCAGCGTTACATAAAAATTCGAGAGAACAAATCTTAGCGGTTACGGGGTCTTATGAAATCGAGAAAAATATTATCGATAGTATGCAAACATCAATATAATTATAATTAGAACATGTTTAAGTAAGTATGATTTTTAAACTACTTCTAATGAAATCTGCCGCTATAATAAAGAGCTGAAAAAAATATCCAACATTACAAAAAATAATGTTAAAGTTAAGATGGCACTTGGCGGTTTTGCGGGCAATTGCATATCGAATTAAAACTTTGTTTTAAAATCTTTTTAAACATATTCCAAAATAAATACAGGTACTCTAAAAGTTTATCATCTCTCCTTGTCGTTTAATCTCGTAATATATTTTCTAAAAAATACCAAAATTTATTAAAATAAGTACTAGTGAAAATGTAGGCTGCGTCATGCTGCGTGTAATCACGGTTGTGATGGCTTACGGGACAATGAGTGTCTCTTTATTACACAAATGAGCGAACATAACACTCCTGTTACATAAACCCCCGCGTTACGCCGTTTTAATATTCTACGAAAAGCAAATAAGCAATGGAAACATTACGCAGGTATTTTTCTTTAAGGAGAGAAAACATGGAGAAAACTCATTTCTTGCTGTAGGTTTATTTTCCTTTATCTATGTTATTATTAAACAAGTCTAATTCTGTCTGCCGTTACCTGAGGCTTGTGAAAAATATCAGGTGGCCCAGACGTTGAATAACTTGGTAAGTAATCATAGCTTTCCTCTAATTTCATAAGTCTTTTTGTAATTTCATTATTCTTAGCTGAAAATAGGTTTCGTCAATAAACCTTTATATTGGTAGGACAACCTTCTGGCATATTCCGTAAAAGATAATTTTATCAATCGATTAAGATGCTTCTGCTCAAAATTCAGACGCTTTTTTCATTATACATTATGTCCTAAAAGTTGTCTTAAGTATTAAGAAAGTGAAGGTGGTATGACTGTGCAGAGTCAGCCTGGGGCCTTTTAACTATATTTTTGTAGCAAAGCAGCAATGCTTGCATTGTATTGTATTTCAGTTTGAGAGGTAAGAGAGTCAGGGTAATTAGGCACTCCATCTATCTATCTTCAACGCGACGGCTGGCGATCACTTACCATCAGGTGTCCGTACCGATCTCCTTGTATGAACTAGTATGAAACATTTTTACCACAATCCTGAATTTTTACTATCGTTCACATAGAAAACCAGTGGTAATATTGCGAGTAACATTGTCGTTTCAGCCATAAAGTAGGGGCTCGGCAAAGCATTTAATGGCTCTTTATGGACCATTGCAATCCTCGGTCGGGTTTATGCGTCTCTTGTCCGACGACTTTATAGGGTTTCAAGTAATCACTCACCGGAGATGAGATTTAGGAGAGTGTAATCAAAGTGATATTAAACAATTTGCAGTGAGAAGTAATTGTAGATAAGAGCGAACTTTGTACTGGTGCTTTGGATTTGTACGTGCAGTTTTGCGAAATATGTTACAAATCCATGTGTAGATAATCGGTTAATTTAATATCTCAGATAACTCATAAAGGCATAAGCTAAGCTACTCATAAGCCCTTAATACGGATTTTATCTGTAAAAGTGTAGTCATCTAAATCTGAAAATACATCAAATAAACTTGGGAATCTAAGTAAATTGTATATCGCATGCAATTGAAATGCAATAGTGAGAATTACATTGCTATTAATGTCCCCACTGTTAGGACACAGACCTCCCTTTGCACAAGGGGGGTACGGGCCATGATCCACCGAGCGGGCTCAGTACTGATTGGTGGATTTCACACGCCTCCGGAAACTTTTAATTTCCTCAGACATGCAGGTCACCTGTTGTGTTGTTGATGTTTTCCTTCACCGTTAGAGCAGTCGGTAAATGTATATAAGTCTTCGAAAAAATCCGAAAAATCTCATTGGTACATGGCATGATTTCGAACCCGGACCTCCCGCGTGGGACTCCGGCGTCCTAGCCACTAGACCACCGACGCTCAAAATAACAATAGAAAATCGATAATTCACTACTCGCAAATCGGAACAAATTACAGCAAAAGCTGTTGGAAATATTGGCAGCTAACAAATTCTGTTTCCTTCAAATGCGCGGCTAGAACGAGATTTGTGATTGATTTCCGGCGCATACATTTGCGGTGTCAGGTGTTGAGCAAATGTGCCGCGGCGTACACAAACACTTTTATTGAGTTGGGCTTGATTGATCGCATGTTTAACCTTTTCCAGTTACATATTTCTTATAAGAATAGTATTAATATTTTATTTTTATTTACGACTAAACCCGCGTTTGACCTCAAATTTACCTGGTAATAAGGCACGATGAGGCCGAAGATGGAGCACAGTGGCTTAGTAAGGACTTACTCTTCTATAACACTGCCGAAACACATCAACGCCGAAGCGAAGAGTGGTCGATAGCCGGGGGGGCTCTGAAGGACTCCTACCACCAGTACCAGTACTTGGATTAGTTGCCTCATACGACACGCTTGCCTAGTGGCGGTAGGAATATAATACATCCCAGGAATACAATTACATGGAAAAAAAATGTTGTGAATAATAAACGTAAAACGTTTTTAAAAGTGTTGAATCCGGCTCGAAGGACCATTTTCGTAGAATAATAAACTATTTTACAGCCGCGATTTTTTAAACATTCCATGAGTTGTTTTATTAATAGAAATAAGTTATATCCCTGCAACTAACAATAAGTTTAATAAACAAAGTCATCTAAACGGAAAAAAATAACTCCTCCTCACAACTCCATATACTCGTACATACATCTTATCTTATACTTTGATAGGGGGCCGGGAATAACCCAGCGGCACTTCGACCCTAAGGATCTTTTGAGCCTACCCCATTTTACACACTGGTCATCTCAGTGTGCAGATTTCCTCACGATGTTTTCCTTCACCGTTAGAGCAGTCGGTAAATGTACGTAAGTCTTCGAAAAATACGAAAAACTCATTGGGTACACTCGTACATAAACTCAACTCATGCTTGTTTTCCGCAGAAGTAGACAGAATATACTAAAGACTTCCACCTGCAACGATCCTGACACATAGTTCTCGTTTCTTCCACACTCATCAATCGCTATTTGCTACATACACGCTCTTCGATTAGTGGTTTACAACGGAATCTATCATTATCTAATATCGGAATCTCTCCATACCGTTATAACAGGAAATTCTTCTAATAATTTCAAAGGCTTCTATTACCCATAATGAGGCATTTAATTTCGGGTTATAGGCATACTCCCATGACAAGGTATGGTATGCTTTACACAGGTAAGGCCGGCTTTCATCGTCGCTGGCTTATTGCTAATTAAACTGCAGCAACCCTACTAATATTACCCATTGTTCTGTGATGAGAAAGTTCCTTCATCCTTGGGGGTGATAAAATATAATTTATCTATTTTATCAGACTACGCGTCAAATCAATAAAATAGTTTTTGTTGTGAGTTTACATTGAGAAAAGATATAACTAAACCGTAACTTCCTCGTATATAACCAAGTTTTTTCGACTATTTTAGAAATAATAAAATGTCAAGTCATCAAAATTCGTATGAAAATAATTAGTAGAAGTGGTTTACTTGTAATGTGGCTTTGGTTATGTAGGTTTGATGTTACCAATAGTTTTGTAGTCACTGTTTTCACGTTACAGATAGACAAAGCTTTTGTTTTATGTATACATATAGCGAAACGTTTTTCTTATTTCCATCAACTAGCTAGTACAAACGAGACAATATTTGTTCTAACATACATAAATATTCAATAACCTCGATTAAAAATTAAAAAAAATTCTAAGTAAAACTTACATTATTTCCATCAGAATAAGTGGGAATATGATCAGGGAGAAATCGACTGTTGTTGCCCCTGTCTAAACAGTTTTCCCTACGGATCCTTAAAAAAGGAGAGGCCGAGATTAGCCTGGATCGAAAAGCTTGGAAAAGTAGGTTGAGGGATTACTTATATAAGTACCTGAAGTGGCCGAAAACGGATATCTGCCAGATAAAAATAATTAATCAGGTACTTAGGTACAAACTTAAAAAAAAAACCACTTTGGAAAATACATTTTTAATAATCAAATACTTAGATAGATAATACCTATTTTTTAATGTTGAAGTAAAGCCAAAAGCGTATAAGTAAAGCAAACCACCTGATGCCAACTGTCACCGTATATTCCGTCGAAACCAAGTCTTACCAAGTTATGTATAACTGGCTAATTATCAATAATTATCTGTCTTACCAGAGTTCTTTCTCATCTTTTCAGATTCCTTACTAATACATTCATACTCAACGAATGATCAAATTAGAAATTTATGTTTCGTGTTTCAAACAGAAAAGAAAAAAAGTTGTAGGTAAAATTAGGCATTTTTCCGGTGTCCATTGATCCGGTAATTTGTTTTTCCAGCCCTTATTGGTCTTTTCTGAGAATAAAGCCGCTTTTCAAATTAAAAAATCTTATCTTGGATAACACAACCGGGATTTAAAACATAATGGGAAGACTGTACATTATTTATAAAGCCTCGATATGAAAGGTTTGTTCCTTTTGCTGAAGTCCTAGTACCTAGCTACCTATTCGTTACTGTCAACACAAAAGAAGCCCCTTCGAAAATGGATGTACAGTCGCGGTCAGAAAATGTTTACCACTCTAAGGTCTACTATTGCATGTCCTTAGATATTTTGTATATCCCATTACATGCCTAATACAGCATTTGTAAAGGTAACCTCGTCCATCTCAATATTCCTGCGACCGTTGCAACGTCACAAATTATTAGACATTTTTATATGACAGGGGTTTGGGTCCCATATAGAGCGAGAACAAATTTTGTATCATTAGTTAATAATAAACATAATAAATTGTATTTCTTAAAAGTTTTACAGTTTTGTTAAATAAACTGTGTGTGTGTGCGCGCGCGTGTGTGTGTTGTATTGTATTGTATGTATGTTGAAATAGATGTATTTTTATTACCATGATGTTTATTGCCATAAACAAGTTGGTTCTTAAATTAATCCCATCACTATCCAATAACAATACTAATAGTACAATCTTTATACTAATTAAGATATTAGTACATATTATTAGAGATGCGATTCAGATCCTTTTGAATTCAAAGTTATAAATAAAGGTCGTTCTCTAACGAGCTACATTTATTGATATTTACAAATATCCAAGTCCGATATAATGAAGGTAGACAAAATAAAACATTTCTTTGTTCCATTTCACTTCTATAAAAGGGATTTACCTCCATACTCATTTCTCATTCAATATACGACCATCGAATCGTGCAGACTGTTTTTTTTTCCCTGAGCCCGTTTCCAATAACATTAATTTCAGAAATAAGAATAATTTATTTTTCAGAATACATTGCGATAAAAATAAATAATCACTACAAAATTACTTAAGATCAACTTCGAGTGACTCCGGTGGCCCATGCCTAATTTATATCTAATTACTAGTAAGTGTTAGAGTTTATTATTGTGTCTGAATTGTTGAAGACAATGTACTGTGCGGTCGGTAAATAGGGAGTTGATTTTGATCTCAACAGGATCGTAATTGAGGTGTTGTATATGAATAGTCCAAAAAAATTGCGATTTGAGTTTTTTTAGTCCATATATTCTTTAAAAGAATGGTACGTTTTCCTGTACAGCCTGTTGTACAACAAACATAGTCACACAATGAAATGAAATAACTTCAAAAAATATAGTATACTCTCTCAGAGTGTAAATGCGGCACAAGGGAGAAAGGTACAGAGTTCGAATCTCGACGGGAATACTTTTAATTAAATTGAGCGCTCTTACCTGCGCTTTGAAACTTTTGTAAGTGATTTCGCGATAAACTTCGCCTATACAACTGAAACAGCACTTAAACTACTTACAATAGGAAGGATCCGCTTGTATTTCTTTGCATTTTGAAAATGAAATTTTTCACGTTGATTTTTTTTCACTTTTAGATACGTATTCACCTTTAGCTCCCTTACCTACCTATTTGACTGAATTTAAAAAAATTAGATCGGAAGAATTTCAAAATCGAAAAGTTATCAATGAATTCCACCATGTGCCTTCTGAAAACTAAAATTAGTTTACAAAACGTAGTTAAGAAAACAAAAATTAGTTTGCATCTCTCTACCGGTAGTAAAGTAGGACATTATTTGTCAACTTTTTTATAGGGGTAAATATAGTATCATCTAGACCAGCCTTTCCCAAAGTGGGCGATAACGCCCCCTTGTGGGCGCTGCAGGCCTAAAGGGGGGCGGTAAGAGACCCAGAAAAAAAATGGGGGCGTTGTGTAGAGACTTGGGGGGTGATTTGTAATTTCATTTAGCTAAGAGGCCTCTTAGACACCGACTGCATGAGCTCTCGACTCTCAACTACAACTTGTGAACATCAACTAATATTAGTTAAGAGATTGCTCAAACTCGGTTCGCTATTTCTCTCCGCGTAGTTCATATATCTGTCCTGTTTTATTGAATATATGAAATAAAAATCATGTCAATCGGTCGCTTCGTTTCGAAATGAAAGTAGACACAAACAAACAAATAAAAAGGTAACAGACATACTTTCGCATTTTAATAGTTATTAGTACTCCTTGATAGGTAATTTTCGTAGGCGCTAAAAAATGGGGGCGCTAAAAAATAATTTATTCTCAAAGTGGGCGGTAGACAAAATAAGTTTGGGAACCTCTGATCTAGACATTCAGACAGTCTACCCAATGTACTTACCGAAGTGGTTTTACGCAAACTGCGGTATGATATTTTAATAAGGAATCCTTTTATCGTTGTTCCAGTCCAAATGGACCTTACAAAATAAACTTTACGAACACAATTTAAATATTTCGCAACACTTAGCACTATTCAGTAGTTTTCCGTAGAACAAAGCGACGGGCGACACAACATTGCAGCGGCGGCGACCGCAAAAACTTTAATGCGCTCCTTTATCGGCCGTAGCGGTGTAATGGCAGTCTTTTGTTCTGCTGCACGGCCTAATCTTTCAGCACTTTGTTTTATTTGATATACGTGGCCATTGGCGATTGAAATCTAGAAAAAGTTTGAGGATACGTTAACAAGTCTTGAAGTACAGTCTAGTCAAGAATACTGCAAGACGTTACAGAAATCTTGATGCAACATTTTTTTAAACATCGGTTATATTTTACACATTATTAATATTCTTCATGAACCATCTCCAACTAAGCTAAAATGCCTGTACTAGCCTTTGATAGCTTCCAAGCTTTCAATACTTCGTCATAAAATACCTTATACTACTATAAGGACACTATACTTGGCCCTAGCTGACAGCATAATAAGCTGGTAGAACGTTCAAAACTTATTTACATAAGATCTATAATCTTCAACTAAAATTACTAAAAATAATCATTCCAAAGAAAATAAAACACAAATTAATTGTTAATGAAAGTTATAAGTATCAGTAAAGTTATTCCTATAAATAACAAAGTAAACTGAATGAGTATACTCGCCACAAGTCTCTAAGGGAACTAATAAACCAAAAATATATATATTACCTACATTCAAATTTTTTTATGGTATGAGAACACAGGAATATTTGTTACCTAAAATTCTGAACGATACTGTTAGGTTCAGAGAATTTTAAAATTAATTAATAATGATATTTTTGTAGATATTGATTTATTAAGAAGGATTTTAACGATTATCAGTTAATTTTCCATTCTCCGGTTCGACGGAAATGGTTGTTAAAATCATAATTAAAGCTACGGCGACAAGATCATTAATAAGTACGTGCATTTTACAAATAATATATTAAATTAATATTATGTCGATAATTATTGATAATTTTGATTGATGCAACAAATTGTTTGATAAGTTTTAATTATAAAAGTTCTTCAACGGATTTGACGAACGAAAGGAAACGAAGTGTGATACGCTGGAGGGCGAAGCCCGATAGAACGGTGGGGGTTTTTGCTGGCTTGGTCGGTAAAATGCTCTCGATAGGGGCAGACTGTTGGAGATCGTTGTAGCACACAGTAGAAAATAAAGTGTTCAGTCTGAATTATAACCGTTTTATTATAATACCAATGAGGACTTAATTTTAATATATCAAAATAACCATAATTATAAGAAATATATAAAGAAAGCATTTCTTGAATCAAACGACAACAAGTATATTCTCTGAGTACATCATTCATATTACTCAGATACTTTTATATGCATGCTTTTTATTGTTTGCTTCATTCGCGCGGTATTTACCCGCGTCGATTGGATCAGCATTGGGGCGCGCGGGGCGTATCGCTTACTCACGTTCCATAAGCGTCGCACGGGCCGGTGCTGAGCCAGTGGCCTTATGTCATCTTACTGTAGATGGAACTCGCGCCACGGTTAAATCCGAAAAGGATTTTTGGCGTGTTCTATGTATTTTCCATGTTTTGTAATTATTTTGAACAATAAACAAAAAAAACAATGTCGCTTCATCTTCTTGTCGCTTATAAGTCCGATTGGAATGATATTAACAAGTATGTATTTACTGTAATTCACACACACACACACACACACACACACACACACACACACACACACACACACACACACACACACACACACACACACACACACACACACACACACACACACACACACAATGCATTCCCACCACCCCTTATATTAACCTTTATTATTGTTCTTTTATTTTCTTTCTTCCAAATTTTGTCACTTTTATATTTTCCCATGTTCTGTTACATGTTCATTTGCACTGGTCAAAAAAGAGATCTGTCCTCCGAGATACAGGAACTTCCTAGTTCGGAGGTCAGCGCTTATTGTAGAGAATAACTGGTTGCTCACTAATTTTATTTAGTTTAATTTAACATATGCTTAAGTTCCTACTCCATTGTAATCTTACCGCACAAATAAACTTTTCTTATTCTAATAAATAATTCATTTATAATGGTCAATGGAGAGTCCAAGTCAGTCCAACTATGTGCCAACTTAGAGAAGGCAATCTATAAACTACTCGGTTCTCAACCACGCCGGACTTTGAACACGTCACACCATCACACGTCTTCATTATCCAATTTCTAACTGCATGTTCCAGTGAGGTCACGGCTATTTCAGACTGGATAAGTTATGCATTTCAGAAAATAACCGCACACTAGTGCTACTAACTATTACAGCAAGTTCCTGGAACCCATTTAGACA
This sequence comes from Hofmannophila pseudospretella, assembly GCA_947369225.1. NCBI lineage: Eukaryota > Metazoa > Arthropoda > Insecta > Lepidoptera > Oecophoridae > Hofmannophila > Hofmannophila pseudospretella. Next base: position 7,772,016 of record OX376324.1, read on the forward strand.
TGGCTCGTCACGTCGTTGCTGTGCTCTTAGTAGATATCACCAGGAGCGTACTTATATAATAATTTAATTCTTAGGGGGTTAAATCTAGTTTTCTAACAGGATTTTATTTTCTTTCTGTATAATATTATCCAGGAAGAACTCTAGGAAAGAACTGTGTATAACCCTGGTAATCAATCAGAATAATATATTGTGATAATTACTGATAATATAGTGCGGACAGTGAAAACTTGTATGTAAACAGTGACTAGTTTGAGCCGCATTGATTAAATTATCTCAGTTAGAGTCACTTGAATTATAAAACGAGTCAAGGCAACTAGTATTCTATGAGTAATTTTCCATTGGCGTCACATGCACGAAAAGATACTGTTTCTGAGCAGATGTGATGAAACATATTTTCTCCTGTTAGATTAATACTAGTTATCGATCTTATTTTATCTTGGCCTTCTTTTATACGACTGTAAGGAACGTTAATAAGTATCTCGTCTATCGTGGTCCTTTCTATGTCACCAATTCCATATTATGATTGTCATCAATAGTATCTAACAATAAGCAATTAAGTAACATTGCAACAATAATGCTAATAAATCAGCATTAATAAAGATATTTTTTTCGTAGGGGGATACGCGAACGAACTAGCGGCTCTGCGGCACTGCGGCACTTCATAACATTTCTCTTGAATTAAGGCATGCCTTAATTCATTACAAAAGTGAACAGTAGAATTGTCTTATAGAGGTAGAAGATTTTTCAAATAATGTTTTAATACCCTCATAATAAAACAATAAGAAGTTGAAAGAGAAAGTACACTTCCCACTTTTGGCACATTTGCTTTCTATTTCTTAAATACTTAATCCCATCAAAAACATTTTCTAAAATGAGGCCAAGTCTTGTGTTGGCCGTTTGGCCATAAAAAGTAATAAGATCTCATGTATAACCAAGTCTGCGGTATTCGTTCATATTATGAATTTGGCACTTTAATATTAATCATAGAAAACTAAATACCGTTGATGTATCAATTTCATTAGGTATTAATATCTCAATTAAAATACTATGTGACTTGGCCGTTACGCAGGTGTGCAACACCTCAGCATAATATTTTGCTCAATCTATAAAAGTTAAGGGCTCAGTGTACGTAGTGCCCCTTTTTCCTGCTTGACTTGGTGGGGGCACTACTGTTTCAAACTACCGGCCGAACGACTACAACCCGGACCGACTCCACTGACCAAGTAAGTGTGAACAACTGCCGTACCTCATCATAATATTGTGCTCAATCTACAAACACTAATTGATATAGGATTCTCTGTATTCTCGTGTGGTCAAGCCTACGTAGCTCTTTCAACAGACTGACGTGTTTTCGATCGAGTTTATTTTGTTATATTTGACTACCGCCGATTTGTTTACCGCCCTGATTGCTGCACTGTGGTTTTGCACTCCTGTCACATAATATACAAGTCACATAGTATTTTAATTGAGATATAAATACCTAATGAAATTGATACATCAACGGTATTTAGTTTCAATTTAAAATTAAAGTGCCAAATTCATAATACGAACGAATACCGCAGACTTGACTATACATGAGATCTCACTACTTTTTATGGCCAAACAGCCAACACGAGACTTGGCTAGTTTTTACAGAAATATTTCTGATGGGATTTCTGTTATTTTTGTAAAGAAAATATATTGTAATTATTATATGCATTTCTTTAACCGTACTTTTCTTGAAGTTATTATTTTATTTTTTTCAGGCTCTATTTCTTGTAGACTGGCTAATTCTATGTGGATGTATTACTTGACAAACTTATTATTGCGGTTTTTTTCATACAATAACATTTCTCTATATTACCGCCTATATTTAAGTTTGTCTATCTCTTATGAATACCTCGTACTCAGGGCACGAGTCGTACTCGCACTTGGCCTTTTAATTTTTATCGACTTTCACGCTATATTGGTCTCATGGTGGTGCTCTGTGAGGTTCAAAACTGCCATATCTTAGACTATATTCCTAGGCTCCGTTTATTACCGTTTTCCATGTATATATTATAGTTTCTTCTAGGCTTGGCGAGGGCACTACCGTGCCCTTTTCGTTAGTTTTTTAAGTTTTTCCTTTATTTGTGTGCACAGCCGTATGTCTATGCCAAGTTTGACTAAGAAACTAGCAGAGATAGGAACATGAAACTTAGGGGTTTCCTTTAGCTTGTGAACCCTTCCTCACGTCGAAAGTTTCAGCCTTCTAGTAATCTCTGATACAAAGTTATAGGCAGATTAAAACAGGCCGAAATGCATCCAGAAAAGGGTGGCAGTGCCCCTTTTTACCTGCTCGACTTGGCGGGGACACTGCCGTGCCCCAGATATGAGGCATCTGAAACATTAATAAACAATCTTCTACCTCCGCTGAACAAACTTTTTTTAATAAACGCTTTACTTACATTACGCAGGGACTATGTAGGTTTCTCATAAGAGTGGGGTGTAAAAGAAATCATGCCCCCCCCCCCCCCCCCCCCACCCGGCAGTGCAGTCCCACACGCATTTACAGAATTAAGCTTTGCATATTCCACGGGGTATCGCGGTGCAAACGTAACTCTGATTACATATTCAAGTGAAGCAATAAATTGCCAAGTTAGCTACGGACACTTGTATTAGGTAGCTCGAGGGGTAGAACAATATCTATCCCACCCTCTTGCTGCTAGAATACGATTTGTAAGTATCTTCTACTTACATGCAATGTTATACGACTCGGTTGAAAGTTTAAAATTACTCATATTATGTGTTCTAAACGTTTCGCCTTAATTTTTCATTGTTCGACCATTCTTCGTCCGTTTTAACCGCTATCCGTTAACCGCTCCGCCGTAGGTCGGAAGAATGGACCTGCATTGTATTTTTCATAATGTAAAAAACACGAAATAAATAAAATTGCTAAACATTTCAACGTTTCAACACGTCGGGCACCAATTGATACATACAATTAATAGATAGTGTATGTCGTTTTGTGAACTACCTACTGTATTTCAAATACCCTCCGTTTGCATATTAAAGGCCCTTTAATGACTTAAGACACAAAACTTCACAAAGTTCAAAGTAAGTACCAAAGAAGAAAGAAGAAGAAATGTAAAAAGCGAGTTAATCCAACAATGTCACGAATCACGATAGTTCTGGAAGGTTCTGCTCTACGGAATTCCTTTGTCACGTGACACTTGTCCGGCGACGGCTGGAGTCTCGAGCTGGCAGTTTGCGACAGTTTTCTCGCCTTTCTTGAATTTTCAAATATCTGAATAAGTATCCGGAATAAATCTTTCATGATAATAATATGAATTACAATCGTATAATATATAACCTACTTATCTTATCTTCTGATAGGGGGCCGGGAATAACCCAGCGGCACTTCGACCCTTGAGGATCTTTTGTGCCTACCCCATTTTACACACTGGTCATCTCAGTGAGCAGGTTTCCTCACGATGTTTTCCTTCACCGTTAGAGCAGTCGGTAAATGTACGTAAGAGTTCGAAAAATACGAATAACTCATTGGTACATGGCACTGCATGGTTTCGACCTCGGACCTCCCGCATGGGAGATCCTAACCTAACCTATACTTACTCGTATGTATAATGTTTCATGAATGGTCTTTTTAATTTCACATAATATTTTTTCGTCTCCTATTCTTACCGCACTATACCTCGATATCACATTTTACAATGACGTAGACTTGACTTTAAAGGCCTAAACTAAACTTAGAGCAAAGTATTGAAATGAGAGCTTTGTATCGTATTACATACAGTAGGTTTTCAAAATTCAAGTTAAGTAGTCGTCGATGAGTGGTTTTTTGGGGTTTAGGGTGAATTTCACAATCATAATACAAATCTATTTAAATTTTAACGCTATTAACTACTTTAGGCTAACCCTCTTGAATATCTTCCACGTGGTTTTATCCCCCGATGGTAGAGCCGTTACAGAGCACACTACAAACCATTTGAGCTCTACTAGGATAACATATTATAGGGGATACTGGCTGTTATTTTTATACGGAGAGCCCCGAGTGGACTACAAATCAAGATAACAAGCAACGATAGACGCTAGAGATATTTACACATAGATAGAACATTCTTATTCTGTTCAACTGTTAGATAGGAAATAAAGGCTTTTAAAGCGCGATAATGTTCATTGTTTCAAGAAAAAGAAAATATATTAACCTCCTACACTTCCCTTTTCTTTCTAATTCATATCTGCAGTTCGGCACATTCAAAATTACCAACTTTACCATTTCTGAAAAGGTTTTTTTTAATACTAATTTAGTAAAACAAAAAGAAAATTGTAGGTAGGTACGAGTAGGTGTGTATTAATAGTGCAATCCTCCAGTAGTTTCTAAACCTCTGCTAGAATGATGCTATTAAAGGTTAATAAAGTATTTGGTCCAGAGTTTTTTAATTAAATTTTTACTATGTTGATGATATCACATATTAGTAAGGACTTTGAAAGCCATCTTAATCTACTAGATCGAGTTTTTAATCGTCTTAAAGAATCAGGGTTTACTATCAACAATGAAAAATCTGTAAGTATTTTACAGAAATGCTCCTTAAAATTCTTGGGGTCCATAATAGATCATAAAGGTTTACGCATTGATAGTGACAGGACATATCAATAGTGTAATCCTCCAATAGTTTCTAAACCTCTGCTCAGTAAAAAAATATGAAACCCTCTGAGAAAACAAGAAACTCGTCAAAATATCGATTCTACAGCAGCCATTAGCCAAGAATAATAAAACTTATTAGCATAAAATCCCAAAAACTTTTTGCTATCACTGAAATCAGTTCGCCCTCCCTCCCGTTTAGTAACAAAAACAATCAGCAAACCCCACAGTAATAAAGTGTGTTTGGCTTATAAACAACGGCCTAACTTGCCCTCTATTTATCATGAGCGCTAAACAAAACAGCCGACTCTGTCAGTCAAGGCGCGATTTCGATGGCGCAGCGCATCGAAGGAAAATTAATCGGAGGAACTTAAGCCATTCTTCAAAGGCGCCTTCAGCCGGCGCACTGACTTCGTTTGCCTACAGGGATGTAGCTGGATATGAGGTGGGCCCTACAAATATGGCAATCCATACATTGATTGACCTCTTAAGGAACAATCATAATACTCGTAAAACACGAGTATGACCACGAGGACAACATATTTCTCGTGGATAATCAAATCAAATTCAAATATTCAAAATTTTTATTCATAAGCTTATATAATACTACAATACAATTCAATATTTAATACAAGTAAGTATAATATAAGTAGGTAGGTATCTAAATAGATACCTACCTACTTATATTATACTTGATGTATTGATACTGTATGTATGTACAGGGGTGAGGGTGTATGAGGGTGTTTGGGTGCGTGTGTGTATGTGTGTGTGAGTGTGTGTGTGTGTGTGATGTGAGAGGTTAACAATGGCCATGATTAATTACTACTTAACGTAATACATCTATAAGCTCTTCCGTTTCAGCATAGTCCTTCATCGACAGCCAGGCTACAACGTTCCGCTTATTATATATAATCCAGTATCACCAACCTACCAAAATTTGTGGAACTAAGTGGTTTGAATCCAAGAAACGCTGAACTATTTATTCCGCCCAATAAATTTTATTTCACCAAATCGATATATAAAAAAGGTTAAATTGTCCAGTTGACCTAGTCCTTGTACAGTGTATGTAAGTTACAGCTATTGCCCACTTAGAGTTAGAAAGCTAAACAATAATAAGTATACATTATATTTATGAAATTATTTCAGACTAAGTAAGACGAGGCAGTTTGTTTTCGCATGGGTTATTTTATAACTGTCGGTGAGCAATTATACCCTTGTTTACCCTACATACGTCTTTTGTTATAGATATAATAGAAGCCTAGGGATCTACCTACGCAGAATTTATAAAACGATTAGAAAGCCGGTTCCTTGTAAGTATTTAGGAAGTCATTCATTGAATGAGACAGGATCGTAATTGCGCACAATTGCTCTCTCATAAATAAAACCCTCCATATGCGAGTACTTTATTGTGTATGCCACGAAAATTTATGAAGTCAAGTCAAGATTGAACAAAGAAATCGAATACGGTACGGTAGATTCCCCAGAGACACGGAATTCTTGACCTCGATAATTTTTTCGTACTCTGGAGTGCACTTCGAATCTAATTTTTTCGTGCTCTGGAGTGCACTTCGAATCTAATTTCGAATTCGACATTAGTCCTATCTCATTCTCTCACATAAATGTGCGAGCGTGACAATTAAAACATCCGTAGTGCTCGACTTTTGCATGTCGCTGTCGAACTCTGCGATAATCGCCCACCTGACTACGTGCCTGCGCACTCTGTCGTGATTAACTTCAGAATAAGGCAATTCATCGAAAGAACAAGTTTATTACTTTCAAGTTTCCCATGAATGCGAGGAGGTCGAAGGAAATTCACTCGCACAATGGGCCCAATTACAGAAAATCGTAAAGAATCGGAAATTCCTCCAGTTTTTATCGTTTCCCGGTTCCTAATCTTGTTTTCAAGTTTGGAGAGTCATTTTATATGCACGGGCGGCCATCTTATGTGAAAGAGGTATACTTACTGTGTATGGAAACTTACTTGACACTTCCTAATTATTGATAGATTGACTCTTAGTCGTAAATTCCTAACTTGATTTCTAAATAAATAATTGGAAGAAACAGTATCACTGAAAATAACATTTACAAAGATTGGCAGAATCCTCTGAGAGATAATTTTCATTCTTTATTTGCACTTGGTAGATAAGTTGAGTAACTTTACCCAGAGTGAGAATAAAGACTTAAAAAGCTTTAATTCTCATCTAGAAAGTAAACTGATAAAATTTAATGACGATTTTTATTCGCTACGTATAGGATATTGGTGTCAATAGTGATGTTCAATGAGCATTGTTACTTGATAGTCTAACATCTAATGGTTTTATGTTAGAGTGAACGTGGACCATGCATAAACTACGGAATACTACGGAAGGGTCACTTACAACTATGTTAAGACTGGTATAGCAGTTAATCGAGCTGCTTATTCCATAACAATCAAGAAAATAGATAAAACCAATTAAAAAAGTAATAGAAGGCATTATCCGATGAATGAGAATAGTATACTTACGGCTATAGACATTCGGTCGCCGTAAATGTCGGTTGAAAATCATTGTGGAAGGTATTTTTTTGTAAATGCAGCCCAACCTTGATGGCTCAAGACCCAGGAATCATCGCACCGGGCTTTCGAGGCCCGGCGGAACATGACAGACGCGAGGCCCAAATGACGGGACAATGGGGTCCGAATTCACCATACACTACAACCACCCAAACAGGCATATGGCTTCAACAAATACATACAATATGGATGACACTTGATGACAGCAACTTCGTGTTTCATTTTCAACATTAATCAGATCCACTTTTAGACCACTCCTCGCACAGATTGTATCCTAAAGTGTAAAACACTACTTACCAAAAATTTTTAAAACATGTACCATCATGTTCGAGTTTTGGTTATAAAATGAACTGACAAGTGGTTTATATGGGATCCCCCTGGTCGCTACGGGTTGGCATTACACCCCGCTCGTTAAGTTGATGATTGCTGTAACGCCAGCGATTCAATGGCGCTTTGTTTTACGAGAGCGTCCCACTGCAAAAAGGTATTTGTCAAAAGATTCCATGAAACGCTTCAATTCAGGCAAAATGGTCGAGATAGAAAAGGTTCAAACTTTGCATAGTTTTTATGTTTATGTTTAGAAATGCGAAATGTTTGGCTATCATCATCATATCATTTAGAGACCACGATAGAAGTCAGTTCTTGAAGGGGACAGAATTAAAAGATCAAAAGAGAACTTGAGTTGTTCTGTAAGAATCTGCTAAAGCCCGAGGTTTATTCTTAGTCATATTATTCTATGAAAACGACTTTTAGAGATTGGCAGATTTAATGGAGCGGGTGGTGACCTTTGTATACCCCATTTCATACAGTGGTTCTGTGCTGGTTATCTCAGAGGGCAGGTTTCCTTACAATATTTTCCTTCAACAGCACCGTTAGAGAAGTCAGTATATGTTCGTAAGACTTCGAAAAATTGTACTGTCGCCCACAGGTCAACCTACCCAAAGCGTCAAAATTTATGAAACTGAAATAAACTATAAAGAAAACCATAAACCACTCGGACATAAAGTTAAGATTTTATCGATGAAATTTGACAGATACTTTAGCTAGTGGTCGACTGTACATAGCTTGCCTAGAGTCAAACCTGGACCTCCCGCATGGGAGTCCTAGCAACCAACGGTCCGACCCCGAGAAACTCTAGTAAGCATTGAATCTGTTGAATACAGATGGATCGAAAACCTGAATCACAATATTCAATTTCAAATTCATTTCGCTTAAATGCATACCATTACGCGAAGCAAAAAGAAAACTGCTTGTATATGCAAAAACTCTTTATGCATTTCAAGGGTGCCCAACCCCCGTTGAACCGCAGAATGCGATGGAGGAATTGAAAATAGAGCCCTTGTTATTTCGAGTACATGTGGAGTGGAATACAAAGGGGGAACATTGTCTCTGGCTTCCTCGTTATGCACCGCTTCAGACTCTCTGATAACAAACCGCGGAGCAGCGAATACACGTTCTATTTTATCTATTATCAATATAAAAGATGTTATAGAAATTCATTTTTATTTTAGACACCATGTCTGACCTCAATCTCACCGGTGTTTAGTGATGATGAGTACACGGGCTTAGTACCTAAGTACTGGCTCTTCTATGAACACTGCCGAAACACATCAACACCGAAGCGTAGATATTTTTACGATAGACCTTATAAAGAAATGTGATAGCTATATAACCAGGAGGACCCTGAAGGGGTCCTACACTAGCAAGTTACTAAGGTTAGTCGCCTGGTACAACACACTTGCCCATAATATTCAAATCCGTCTGATACACGGAAAATTTACGAAAAATTCTACTTTGTAAAGGGATGAAAATCCTCAATAATGCAATCTTTCTATACGTTTTTACTAGTCCATTGATCTACTGTTTTATTATGTATATGAGCAATATGTAAACTGCTATAGGTAATTATACTTATCTGATGATAATACCTAACGTTGATACTAAACTAACCTAGATACCTATAAAAAATTGAATATTAAAGCGACTTATTTAGACACGGTTGGTAGTGAATTTGTCTATTGTAAGTACATAAGCAGAATATTCAAAGTAACACTGAAACACCAGATGCTCTGAAATATAACGACATACTTAAATAAGCAATATTTTATTTTACTAACCACAGAGTAGATTACAGTCAGGATATTAGACAGGGTGGTGTCAAAGCTGTGTTTACTGGGGCATGGTCTCACGCGAAGTGGCTCTAACCTAATAACTGTATAACATGTCATTGTCAAATTACAGCTCACAAGTGGGGGTGAGTTACTCGTAGATGCGGTAATAGCAATTATTTGTATTGCCATAATGAAGATGCCTGAACTCATTATGAAATAGCAGAACACTTCTAGCTATTGCATTTTGTCTAATCAGTTTTCTCAGCTGCAATTTATTACTAGCTCTCTTCATAGCAGGATAGTAATACCAAAACCTTGTCTATATTTAATTAATAATGGTTGTACATTATACTATACTTAACAACTCAACTCAAATATTACACAGAACATGAAGGCTAAGAGTTTTTTCCTAAGATATGCTGTAATCTCAATTTGTTCGATTTTCAAACTTTTTGGCGATGTTGTGGCCAGCATTTTTCAGAATTCATTATTCCACAGTAACCTATAAATCATAACTCATACTAAATGTATGGGAATCGTTTTTGCTATTTCTGAGATTTCTAGTACTCGAATCTCGGTTGACCCCATAGAGTCTTTTGTTCCTGACACGAAATAGAATCGATTAGCATTAAATTTTTTTGTGAAAAATGGCATATTTCTCGCTGACTGTACCTTTTTTCAAAAACCTGTGAATGCAGTTTTAAATAGCTCCAAAAGTTAGGGAAGGTCTCCTAAGATCATTTTCTCGTAGCTCCAACGGATCTGGTAGCTGCCCTAGATGCCCCGCCGAAACTTTCCGCCCTGTATATTATGTTTATCTATAGAAGTTCACTCAGTAGTAAGACATCATATATCTCATTAGGTATAGACAATTATATCCCATGGATTATTCATGATTTCGATGTCAAATGCCGACTTTCGCGTTTTGTCGACTTTTTCAAGCGTCATAATTGAAAGATTAAATATTTATTATAAATATAATTTTTATAATTATAAAAATGACGACTATTTTATATGAACCATTTAAAATTTTAGGAAAATTGTTTTACTAATATACCAATACATCTCATTTAATAATTCTTATTTCTATTGCCAACCAGTTTTCAGCACAGAAATTCCATATTCAGATACATAATTGAACATTTTATTTATTTACAACTTAAAATTATTTATACACAAACAATAACAAAAGCAAGAGCAATAGAAAAGAAATGCAGAAATAATTAATTTATTAAATATATAAAAAATAATTAAATGTAACTTATATTCCTTAGATTAGGCCCTATATATTTCTTACATTAGGCCCGTGTGATAGGGTACCGAGGATGCTGGCGGCATTGCTCCGCTGGATCGCTATACTGATCCTTTGGCCAAGATAGCCGCCAGCCCTTGGATCCCTCGTCGCATCAAACAAACGCTTGGACAGTGACCAAGCTCCATACATAATTAAATAATTTAGTTGAATGATTCAATTGATGTCCTACATAACAATAGCACATTCCACATCATTCACGTCATGGAGCGAGTCGAAATCACACGCAGTGATATAAATCATTAGCACTGAACTCCCCAGAGCTTCCGCGGCAAGTCGACAAGCACTGGAAATTGCATCCTTGTACCATAAAGCGGTAATTTATTAATTTGTCTGCCTCGGGCTGGGGGGCGTACACAAAGTGGTTATGGGATAATGGGGAAACAAAAGTGTCGTCGACTGTACCTCGGAGCGTTGTGTTCTGGTTGTACCTCTTAAATGTGCTTAAAAATTCCATGAAAACATAATATTTGTACCCTATCGTAAGCCATATCAAAGATGTAATAAGGTAGTTTCCAAGTATCAAATAGTCATAAATTGATGGTCAAATGTTAAAACAGAATTAAAATTCGTTGAAAAATAAAATAGCTACAGGCAATTAAATTTCAGAACGGTAGAAAGAAACGGCAATAAGTTTAGTATTATGACGTCAGTGTTCCCTAGCGCCGGTGGCCTCGTGGCTAAGACGTCGGACTCCTGTGCGGGAGGTCCGAGTTCGAAACCATGCAGTGTCATGTATCAATGAGTTTTTCGTTTTTTTTTAAAGACTTACATACATTTACCGAATGCTCAGACGGTGAAGGAAAACAACGTGAGGAAACCTGCACACTGAGATTACCAGTGTGTGAAGTGGGGAAACCACCCCATTAAATAGGTAAAGAAAGTCGTTCTATTTTATTAATTCCTTAAATGATCACAACCCTCAGCAATGAAGAATACGACTTAGTGATGATGATCTCTGATGTTAGTTGAAATATCGAAAAACTAATTTTAGATCCTTCTTTAGAGTGTCTAAGTTGATTGATGCAATAAAAAAAATGTACATACCGTATGTCAACAGGGTATTTTTTTTTTCAAGACAGTTTTGAAATGACAAAGATTACTCTTTGTATAATTAAATTGGTGAATTGTCATTTCAAAACTGTCTTGAATCATAGTTATGATCAAAATCTTAAACATGTATCTTAAACGTGTATCTTTAACATCTTTAACATCTATTTACCGATCGCGGAGTTTTTTATACCTTGAGCGAAAAATTAAATCTTCTAGAAATTAAATGGTACTATTTTTTCACAGACTATGAAAGTACCAATGGCACCCTCTAGACATGATTTTATATACCTGGTCAGGGTATAGTCATCTTTAACTCTGTAAGGTAAAATTCAGACGCGATCGGTAATTGACAGTCCGCGATTTCTTTCTGTTGGAAACTAATTCTTTGAAACACCTGTAAGTGCATAGGTATGTGATGTGAGATTGAGCTGTATTTGATAGTTTTTTTATAATAATTATATGGTATAGAGAAGGCAATTAAATCACCGGATCGCAACTGCCCCGTACTACGGGTACTGGGTCGTAATATAATTGCAAAAATTCAGCTCTGTCACTGAGTATCTATTTCACTTTTATAAAACTCCCTGTTTCACGTTAAAAACTCTTTTATATTGCGTATGTTTCAGAAACAGAATATAATTTATTTAATGAAAAATGTTTGTAAAAATGAAGCACAATTATTTTTAGAGAGACGCGTCGAGTCATACTTGACATGAACAAAGTGAAGCGCATACAAAGCGTAAACGCGTCTTCTATTACATTAGAGGTGGGTTGATACATGTTTACACTTTACATAATGCAGGCGTATGTACTTCTACAGTTCATAACTAGAACTACATATCTACATTCTAAAAAAAATACAATAATATCATTATATTACTACTAGCTGTTCGCTCGTTTTGTTTTATATTTATCAGGCTGAAAATAATTGTCCCTAAAGATTTACTCTTAAATATTTGAAGATTTTCTGTTGAGTTTGAAGGGAGTATTAAAGGAGAAGAAATAGATAGAGACGATCTGATGATGGTAGATAGATTATTACAACACTCACAGTGCAAAGGGAGGGATAGTTAATCCCTCTACCACACAGAAGGTATAACGTACGTTATAATAGGTAACCCCACAAGTCACCATTTTCGGATAAGGGGGTGTCTTTTCACGTCCGTAATCAATGAGTGACCAGACAAAAAGCCCCTAAAAATGAATGATGGAATCAAGGAATCAATTTATTACGTGAATTCGGAGTTGTGCGTCGCCCGCGCCGGTCCATCCGTCGGATGTTCAGGTCTCAAGTGGTGGCAATCCGTCAATGTCCGAAATAAAGCCCCTTAAATGCGTTCTTAAATACGCCACACGGCGTCCTGCCCGCTCGCTGTCCACTTTGATGCTTCCGTACAGGATCGATACCAACCCCCTGTATAAAATATAGATAGTTATATGTACAATGAACGTATAACCTAAAACATTCATAGTGAATTCTCGGATAAATTGTGCAGCTTATTTTCTTGGAAATGAAACTGAAGGCTGATGAATAAGTGATGAATAATGATACAGTAAAATGCTTTTACGGATTTTTACACTAAGGTTGGGAGTTTATAATAAGCGTGTTTAATTAGTTTTGAGACTTGAGGACAAAATCGAGTACTTGGCAATTTGCGTGTTTGGTGTTATGCGTAATTGGCATTTTGCGAAATTGGCATTAAGCGTTATGGGATTTTGATCTCTGGTCGATCCGTGGATTGGTTCGCCCCACGGTGGGCGCCACTATAGAGCAATTCAGCTCCGAGTTCATTGAAAATGTGTGACTGTCTGTTACAGTAGGAGTAAGTGATTGATAGAATGAAGTGATTAATAACGTATATCAAAACGAGTGGAAGAAGACAAAGGAAAAAAAAACAGAAAAGGAAAGAGAAGGAAGTTGGAATTTAATAAAAGAACTTCTTTAAGACATGTCTAAAGTAATGAGAGATTAGAATACATTTATAAACATGGAAAAATGTGGTAAGTATTTGTTCCTAAGCTGAAGCAAAGGTATCTACAAGAAATGAGCAAATAAATCAATTACACACGGCGGGCGTCGCCGCGGGAAGTAATTGGATTTGTACCGACGCGCCCTGGGTGCGCCCCTGGGGATGATCGGCGCTCCATCACAAAATAGATAAGTAGGTAACAGAAGAGAAGCTTTGTTCATACAATCACACGCTGCGCGCCGAATACCTCGGTAGGTACCGTGTACCTCTTACTTACCGCGCTGTATCGGTATACAGCGCGGTGATAGCTAAATCTGGACCGGTAAAAAAGTTACTGTCTAAACGATGTGTAAAGCTTCCCAGTTTGTATACGGAATACGGAGCCAGTTCCAATCATGCACTTTATTTCAAGTGGAAAGTGGGCGGAGTTTGAAATCAACGAATGAGATTAGATGTAGCAAACCGAGCCGGAGCTGAACTGTCACAATATAGCATCAACCTAACGATAACGACGCACGGCACGGCGCGTGATTATGTGAGTTGAGTGCCAAGCGCCAGAACTCTAGTATGGGAGAGTTTCTTTTCTCTCTCTTATCTATTTCGTGCCATGTGTGGACGATCGGCGCTCCATTGTCTAACATTCCTCAATTACACGGAAACCCGCGTCGAAGCCTTTGGACCGTGATTATTACTTGCGTACGTCGGTCAGCTACTGATTTCACGGACGCTTGCCTTCTTGTGTTTACCCACTATATGAGTTATACGTTAAAGTTACTTGATGTGACTTTGAAACCTGCGATGGTGCTGAAGATGTCGAGATACATACCAATTATCTATAGAGGCGTCAAATGATATTGAAAAATAAAACATCTATTACACCTAGTAACACAAACACCTAACCAGGTGTTGTGTATGGTGACCAGTTGTCCTGGTGGATTGAAAATGCGATAGCGAGTTCTATTTTTTGTGTGGAATTTCTATGAACATAATGACATGGTAATATTATTATTGTTATTTTATGACATACTTAATTATTTTATTTGATAAGATAATTTGACATGTACATTTTATTAATGGGTTATATTTGTCTTCATTCTAATAATAAATTATTTCTTTGATCTTAAAAATTGTTCAGGATTTTTTTTAAATTTTTGTAATTTTAACGGTTTAAAAGTTCCATGTTATTTCAGTTTATTATGAACAAAATGAGTTAAGTTAGAATAAGTCCATACGCAAAACTCGAAGAAAATTGCTTGAAGGAGGCTGAATAGAAAAGCAAAAGAGGATTTGTTTCATAAACTCCAAGTAGAAACCCTTCATCAAATCCGAAAAGCTGTTTAATTAAAACTAGAACAAGTAACTCATAAAACTAAGCCCGAAATCTTTGTCGCTCTCGCTCGCTCGCTCCTCCAAATTACTGAACTCAACTTGTGCCTAGTGATGCTCAAAAACCTCGATATCGATAGCAATTAAGTTGTCAACTTGAAAAGTTCGATGTAGAATGGGACATAGTGAGATCAAAGCGTCATGATTTTTTTAAACTTTCTGGAATCTACGAGTATATGTTGTAAAGAATAGCGATATCTCGGCGGTAGTTTGCGTTAAATGCGTATAATGTTGCAAATACATATAAATAATTAATGTTTATAATAGAAAAATATAGTTACATCAGGTGCACTATATGATTTTTTTTCGAAATCCTTCGATATAAGAGTATCGCCAGTCTAACAACTCTACTTGTAACGAACTTAAACCTACTCTCGTTAACTAACAAGTGTAAAAGTTTTAACTACACTCTACACGATTATACTGAAGACGCTATATACACTTTACATATCTGAAGTTATCTACCATTATCTGAAGTTTTAGGGATATACATAAAGCGTAAACTGAAATTTAATCATTTACCTACTTATCTACTTTGGGTACTTATGCACTTTACGAAATACAAAATAACGACAAAAATACACTACAAGATAATAAATATCTATACTTAACTCAGATCTGATGCTCAATAACTTTTACATAGATAGGTATAAAATGAAACAAAATTTGCTCAGAAGTTGGTATTTTTATTTCAATTTATTACCCACGACGGAACGGAGAAGGTTTGACCTAAGAAGATGTTTATTTGTTGTTGTTTTTTTAATTTAAATGTTAATATATACAAATTTATTATTTTAATTAGACTTAGCCCATTTTTCATCTTTAACTTTTACTTAAAACCTATAATATTTTATAAAACTCACTGTGTTAGTAAGCAAACAATGGAGTATATTATACTTAGGTAAAAGTATAAATAATATATGCCTTCACTGTTGAAAGCTGCAAGAGTGCAAGACTGCATTTTGCATAGGAATTAGGGCCTGATTCTGAGTACACTGCATTTTAAATGTAAATTATTTGTTAAAGTGCAATCGCAAATTGGGCCATTATGTAAATAGCTAACGTAGCAGCTAATTGTAGCGTAGCGCACAACTTACGAAAAAGAGACATGTAGAAAAGAAAGGTCGCAAACACAGATGCAGGTTAATTTTAATTGAGGAAAATGGGATGGTCGTTATTTAAACTTGGACTTAAACAGGAATATTATCCTCAAACCGCTCAAAGTATTCTAGGATTATTAAATATCAACATTAATCAGAAATCAGAGACAGATACAGGAACGTTCTTAGAGTCCTTTCTATCTATCTTGACGCTATAGCTCTAGATAGAGATGACATGAGCCTTGAGGAGGCCTTAACATTAAGGACGTTTATTGCTACTCACTGTAACTATCTCAGTTACATTCTAAAGATTCATTCCATTATTATAGGTACTCAGTCCCTTCCCAAGACATAGTCACTAGAGTTAAGAAAAATGGAAAATGGATGCCTTTTGCAATTGGTCGCAAGTTTTTATTTTATAGATACCGGAGCAAAATCCAGTTCTTACTTCCTAATGAGCTCTTCCTGAGGAGCACGTAGCCTAGTTGCGAGCACGGTCCGAAAGTGATCGTGCTGGTACCTGGATGGGTGACCGCTAGTGGCATATTTTCATCTGAGCTCCTCCGTGCCTCGGAGAGCACGTTAAGCAGTCGGTCCCGGTTGTTGTCGTTCGACAGCAGTCGTTAAGTCATGTCAGATGCCTACGGGCGGCCTGAAGAACTCTGACAAATAGGTTGGCCACTAACAATACGATAAGCAAGCAACTTCCTAATGCAGTTTCATAAAAACATGCTGCGAACTAAATATTACTCGGTACATTAACACCGTTCAAAACTCGGTCAGGACTCGAAGCGACTGAAAATTGCGGCAGCAGACCATGTCGGCCAAACGAACTGTGAAAATAATGGCCACCGAGCAGGGCGTCTTAAATCGACTAATGCACTCAGCGCCCGCTAGTGAGTTACTGACGCGAATACATGGAACTTTTCAACATATTTAGCCAATTTATATATTAGCTTACTCTGAACGTTGTTGTAAACCAGGAGCCATTGTTGAGACGCGGAAACTAGATAAGGTGATCAGTCTAAGGCGGTTAATACAGCGATGCATGTCGGAGCGACTTGCGTTAGTCGCATACAGAATCGCACATGGCGCTTTAGTTCATAATTATAGAGGGGAAAAGTTGTGACGTGACGTCTTCTTGTTCTGGATAGGTCCGAGGTACCGTAGAACAACAACAACAATACATATTTAATCAACTTATGGAGTCGCAATACTATTCAAATGTTCCTCAAATTGGGACAGAAAGAATCCAACTTATAGTTCGTCTTCTAGAGTCTTCGCTAGCGCTGCCAGACCCAATTCATCTTCAGTGAGAATTATTACCCTGCTTCTCATTCCAGAAAAACAAGGTGATACTATAAAGAAATAAACATTTTGTACGAACAAAAAAGTGTTCTATTTAATATTTCTACTAAAACCCGAGACTTTCTAATAAAATCAGTTACTTGCCATTGACTCTTGGTTCTGTTGTCACCGTTACGGAGCTCGTACATCATCACGATACCGTGTTGGCCAACAAACTATTTCCTCGTTGAAAACACTCCGGAAATTAAAACCAGAGAAAACTCTCGCGGGACATTAACTTGCTGAGAGAAAGGGATTTCATTTGAAATTTGTTTTGCGGTTTGTATTTGCTTAGCAGAATTCATCTCGTTTGGTAATGTAATTTAATAAAACATTTTAATTTTAGAATTTTGCGTTGGTAGTTTTTGCAAGAAATGTTGCCTCTGAAATTGTTTACAATCCAGCTACTTGCACATTTTGCCACATTTGCCCGTGCACATTAATTTACACAGTAATTATTATATGATACGAGTTCGTGAAATCACATCTTTGAGGATACGACTATAAGAAGAAGATGTTTATTGTATAAAACATTTTGAAATCTATATGGTTAGAGTTCCCCAAGATATTATACGTCATGCAGCAGAGTTGTGTGACCAATTCAATGGCAGACCATTTGAAAATGTAGGGTCAGACCATTACTTAGAGTGTCTCTAAGCCATTGGATTAATGGCCCAAGAGTGACCATAGTGGTCATATCGGTCCCAGAAGTCAGAACTGAAAATTGTTGGAATAGGTGATAATCCTGCAATGTTTTACCACTAGAGGCGCCACTAGCACAATGGTACGTACCATACCAGCCAATCAACATGTAGATACATTCCTTTCCACCAAATCTATTTTTTACCCTTCAGACTCGCTCCATGCTGTCTTAACAGATTTTTTAGGTCTGTTATTCTGAAATGGCTATATGATGCCATGATATCATCACAATTTTACTATAGCTTTGAAAAATTAAATTAAATTAACCCAAATAATGAGAAATTTGTGATATCTTCAAAAATAACGTTTCGTTTTGCTTTCGTTTACGGAGTGTGCTACTGGCTCCATCTACGCAACGCTTTGCGGTTTATGTCCTATTGGAATAAACATGTTAAATACAAAAAAAAACGTGTTGTAGCGTTTTTCTGACGGTAAGTATCATCTACATAATATAACAGCGTACAATCTAGGTACAAGTACAAAAGTCAAATATTATCGGTTTAATAAATACAAAAATAACTGTTTTGCTCTGTAGGTATATAGGTATATAGATGTTTGTGTTACACTTTACGGGTCACCTAAACTAAACGATACCAGTTAATGGACCTTGGTTATCAGTGCACCCATTATGTAATGATACACTAACTGATGCCTACGTCATCCTCAGTTTACTTTGAGCATCAGTGAGATGTACACGGTGTGAAGTGATATTGAATAATACTTAAATAAGATCGTGAAAATCGTGAGTATTTCGATATTTTAGTAGTTTTTTATTTGAATATTAGTTATTTCTGTCTGACCTAAAAATAAGAACACCGAGCAGTTAGAAAAATAGAAACCAATAAAACCTACCTGAAAACTGACGTTTAAAACTAATACCAGTTATTTCTGCCATCATAATAAATATCGAATTTTTACTAAGCGTTTCTTTGTAAATTGTCCGATTTCCCCAAACAAATCAATCATAGAGTCAAATGTAGAGCTCAATGTTTAGTTTGAAAACATCATAACGATGAAACCGGACATTTAAGCACTGATTGATGACTGGGG
Organism: Hofmannophila pseudospretella; assembly: GCA_947369225.1. NCBI lineage: Eukaryota > Metazoa > Arthropoda > Insecta > Lepidoptera > Oecophoridae > Hofmannophila > Hofmannophila pseudospretella. The sequence goes on from OX376324.1 coordinate 7,791,219, forward strand.
CGTCGTAAATGTGTCTTGGTTAAAGACTGAAGTCAATACATAAAAAGAATAAGTTATAATATAGGTAATATTTTAGAATATAGGTAGAATTGTATGTAAAGTCAGCATCATATTGATTTTCCTATTGAGGGACTTTATTAAAGAAACTAGTAAATATTTATCAGCTGCATTTCACGGGTGACCCGCCGAGAAGATGACACTCCAGTCCGTGTCTTATTTGCTGGCGCAAGGCGGTCTCCGAGGATCGCAGTCTACTTCGCCTCGTCTCGCTTTGCCTCAGCTAGGGCTGAGAAATATATATACTCGCGATCAATGAATGAGTGGTACCTAATTTTCAGTTATTGTGAAAACTACAGTACTTTAGAACGGTACACTGCCGTTGTAATTAGCGATTCTGGTATACACGATGTGAAACGTAAATTCCACATTTGACAATTTCCGTTCATACAAAAAGGTAAAGAGTGTGATGTGGACGTAACAAAATATCCGTAGCGCTGACTTTTACCTATTCGTATGTCGATTGTTGACCATATCAGAATCGCCCACTGGTCATAGTTGAGTCACATAACTTGTAAGACTAAAACAAGGTTGTAGTTGTACTTTACTTATGTACGGTGTAAGATTAAAATGGACAACATGACAAAACAATTTGATTCACGAATATAATTTCCTTCTCGATCTTCCCGTTGGTCGTATTCTACATTTTAAGTACTCTTGTCGTGTGGTTCTTGGCAGAAAGACTTTATTATCAATTATTCCGACCACCCATTAGCATCTGACATTGCTTAACCGACTGTAAAACGACTGCCACCGGGACCAATAGTAGAACGTGCTCTCCGAAGCACTTCACTACAATTGCACTGTCACTTTCTAACAATGCTCGTACCAAAGCTAATCCCTCAGGATTTCGACCTTATAAGTTGTCAATTTTCGACCTTGAAAGTCGAAGGTGGTTACTTGGTCTTTCAACCCTATTCCGGCCTCGCCTCTTTGTCCGCCGGGATAAGAGTAACATCGACAGTCGCGCTGGGAATCGAATCAATTTGTCGTGGCAACATTGAGCTGCTTCGATCTTCGTCACGTCTCAATCTTACAATATAAACTGCGCTGCGGATATCTAAACATAGTTCAAACTGAATTCAGACTTTCGTACTGACCTATCTTCACTTTTACGTATTTTATACCGAGTAGGTACCGATTAGGCTTCCTGTGGTTTTTTAATCAAATTTTTGAGAGAGTCCGGTTTTACTAACATCAGTTTATAATTTTTTAACTACGAAAATGCTTAATCGCGTTTGTATTTCATTTAAACTATATAATATATCTACCCTAATAATTAATAGCTTGTTTGTTATGGAGCTCCGTAACCGAAACCGAAACTATCGTATATCCGAAATAAAAAAAAAACCGAAACCGTATCCGAAATAAAAGTTGCGGATGTTATTTCGGATAATAGTTGTCCTACAATTGTAAATTTTACCTAAGATTTATTAAAAATAATAAAGTTAAGTTGCAATTTTTCACTAATTTAGGTATTTGATTTTCCTTTGATTCCACTTATTTACACAATTACATTCTGTAAAAAAGGCAAGCAAACACACAATATCCGTATTCGAAACCGAAATCTCATAGCCATAGAAAGCGAGTCGTCACTCGAACCCTGAGGGGGGTGAGTGGAGTGCGGGCCTTGAGGCGAACCTCGTGCCCGGGCAGAAGCTCGGAGTGATACAGCATCTCCGGTAATTGGAGCCACTATGTGAAGCGGACTTTATGGCTATATATATAGAAGTTGAGGGAGGGGGGGGGGGGGGGGGGGGGGGTCTGTACGCTACGCTCACCGCTCGCCGTCACGTCGCTCCAGCCTGTCGCCACGAGGTGTTTGGGGGCGCACTAACTCGCGCGGGAGTGGGTACCACGCGTTCACATCAGGAGGGCGCGCGTGCAAGGGGGCGATGTTCCGCAGGTGTTCGTGGGGACCGTTGTCCGCGCGATCATACATAGATCGCGCCAACCTCTCCACGAACACCTGGATTGAAAATAGCCATATCAATCCTGATTAATAGGTAGGATCGAAGCGATTAAACCCCTGTTTTCGTAGTTAAATAAAAGATGAATACAAATCATTCAGTTTATACTCAACTTGGTAAGCAACAGTACAGAATACAATTTACTAAGAAAAATTCTATAGAATCGTGGCGAATTTCTTATTCGTTACGAAATCGATTAATCGCATAAGTATTACACAACATTTTATTTTTATCATATTTGTCAAATTAGGTATTTAATAATTACTACAAATATGAATAACATATGATAACCTATGAAATACTTACGATGACCTTCTTTTAAAGTAGCAAATAACTACCTAGCTATTCTTTTCCTTCTTTGTGAACCAACATGTACCTACACATAATATAGTCTCAAGCATATATCTCCGACGCAGAAACGCCGTATCACGCCGCTGCTGACTCCGGCGACCTGCTGACCTCTCTTATCGATCCTCCTCCTATACTTGCTCGTAAAATCATAGCACTACATTAAATGCTAAATTGGCATGTAAAAACAATTGTTAAACCGCCGGGTTACCAAGAGCGGACGATAGCAAGCGGAACAAATATGGAACACAGTGGCGAAGTTAGGCATTCAAGAGTCCCGGGGCAATAAAAATTTAGGCCCAAATTTTGTCAAAAAGTTGATACCTCATTCTACAGAAACAGTTATCACAGACGTGTACGCATTTTGTTATTGACTACTAACCCGCATTTGAACTTGATCTCGCCTGATGGTAAGCAACGCTGAGGTCGACGATGGAGCATGCGGGTCCAGTAAATGCCTATTCACTCTGTCCTTGAAGATCCCAAGGTTGTAGGTTATTTTCGTATAAATTGTTACGATACATGAAACACAATAACTATATTTGCAAGTGCGTAGTTGCGTACATCAGACACTGTGTTCGTTTTTGCGATGTTCGTGTTTGAAAGTGCGTACACGAAATTACAGATTTCGAAATTCATTGGAAAGAGTTTCCATGTATTACAACTCTTTCTTTGATTTATTCGAGTATTTTGGATTATTAGTATTATGACTTTGTAGGACCTTCAGGTTCGGTGTCGGCTCGCCAAGGGCCCCCTGAGCTTGGGGACCTCTTTGCCCCAAGGTAGCTACGCATCTGATGAGGCTGGCACACCACACACGCTCGGGGCGGAGCTCTCTTGCCAAATGTGCCATCCGATAGCGCCAGAACATTGTAGCAAATTTACAGCCACCCTATTAGCACTAAATCTAAACATTAACCCGATTCCGGTAACCAAACTTCACGTTTCCCTCTCCAAATATCGGTCACACTGCGAATATTTTCACTCGACACTCTCTTGGTTTTGGCGAGCGCCCGCGTGGCAATAAACATGTAAATTAAAAATATGTAGCGGGGAAATGTAAATTATAAGTAAGTAGAGCAATTTGTGACACGTTTTAGGTTAATAGGGTGACATAATGGTAGCATTAAACAGCATTCTCTAGGTTTTAGCAATAATTGTGAATATTGTCGTCAATTGTCGTATGACTATATTTGCTAAAATAAAAGCTCTCTGCTAAGTAGAGATCCCAACTAGCAAAGTAATCCTATAACAAAAGCTTATAAGTATACAAAGACTTATAACACTCTTATAAATGCATTGGTGTAGACTCTCTAAGTTATAATAGCTTCCCACAACTCTTAAAAGTCTCAAGATCATTTGTTCTTATTACTTAGTCTTATAATTGACTATAAGAATAAATAATAGGACAATAATAGGACATAGTGCCTTAAAAGTGTATTCAGTAAGACTAAATAGTCTTAATAAAAATTCTGATTCTATAGGTTTTATAATTTTAATCTTATAATCTTTATTATACACACAGACAAAATACAAAAACAACATAATGACTTATTACATATTTAGGTAAGATTACTGTTAGATAAATAGTCTTATATGATCATTATCTAGAACATTATAAGATCGTGGCGCTTTACACTTATACAGAACTCTTGCAGAACTAATAGCACTGAATTAGACCGCTATAAGAGCGCTATAGTGAAAAGACCTAAGCTCTCAGTTAATAGCTCAGTGAATGGCAAATATTTGTAGAAATTGATCAAATAAAATTTTCACAATAAATATAATATGAAACGGTCAATTTATAAAGGAGCGTTGAGAATTTGATCTAAAATATAGTACATAGTACAATAAAAATGACTTCCCCGCGCATTCATAAAGTATTTTCACAATATGAGTATGTTCCATATTAATATTACTAATGATAATAGAAAGTTATTGTACTTATGTTTTTTTATTATTTAGTTGAGAATTCCAACAAGCCAACACAAAACAAACGAGATTGCTTTGGTAAAGAACTAGTTTCAGATACTTATAAAAGCACTAGCACTTGTAAATGTGGAGTGTTTATATAGATAAAGGAGCAATTGTACTTTGACATTGCTATTGCAAGTATGTTTTAGAACCTAATAACATTAAGTAAGTTGATTATAAGAACGTTACAAAAACAAAAGCACCTACAAGTGCGCCCAAATCCAGTCTTATAGCATGTTATAAGTCTCTTTTAAGTGTAAAAAAACTAGTCTCGAGAGAGTTATAAGTTATAATTATAAGTATTGATTTTGGTAATTGGGATGGTTTTTACGAAGCTGTAGTAGTAATTATAAATACCCGCTCAGTGTGTAATAGTATAGCCCGACCTCCTGGTCGGGCATTACAATAGACTCTATTGTAACCTGATCTATTGAATAGAGTGACCCATGTTGCTGCGACTCCGTAGTCGACTTTTCCGAAATAAGAAATCTAGGTCTTGCACTGTTGCAAGACCTAGATTTCTTATTTCGGAAAAGTTCGATTCGATATAGAATGGGATATTGTTAATGAGATCATGTGCCGGTAACTACGCTGGCTCTCTTACCGTTCAAACCGAAACACAGCAATGCGCATTGCTGATTTGTGGCAGAAATAGGTTAGGGTGGAACCTCACTAGGCTGACTCTCCACAGAGTCGTAATACCACTTATTATATTACCGTTATTATTTTAATATTTTATAAATACTTACTCATGGACAATTTCTTTTTTCTTTAGATTTTACAGTTACCAAGATGTCTGCACTCAAGCTATCAGTACCAGCGCCGGTGATCCAAGACCGGCAGTTCACGAAGCCCTTGCTGTGCGGCCCTGGACCCTGCGACGTGTGGCCTTCAGTGGCTGAGGCCCTCGTCAAACCCGTCCTCTCTCCTTTGTGCGATGAGCTATTTAATGTAATAGTTACTTAAATACTTACTTTTTCTTCATTGAAAAATTTAGAGCTCTTTCGTTAAAGAATTTGTTTCAATTATTCCCCAACGGTTCACAATTTCTGAAGTTTTTTTCTATTCATAGTAGAGTATCACCAGTAATAAACTAGTTAACTACTAGTTCATCACAAAAACTTGATGGTTAAATAATCTCATTCTGATAGCACCTTTTGTGCTAATAGAAAAGAATAAGAGGATAAGTATATTTGTGCGGTAAGTTTACAAAGGATTCATAGTCCATACACTAGTAGGAACTTAAGAATATGTTATATTAAACTAAATAAAATTAGTGAGCAACAACTTAGTCATAAAAAACGCTGACATCCGAACTAGGAAGTTCCTGTATCTCGGAGGACAGATCTCTTCTGATTTTTAAATTTATATGATTTGGCAATAAATGTATTTCTATTCTATTCTATTCGTCTGTGACCAGTGCAAATGAACATGTAACATAACTTGAGAAAATATGGTGGGTGTGTGTGTGTGTGTGTGTGTGTGTGTGTGTGTGTGTGTGTGTGTGTGTGTGTGTGTGTGTGTGTGTGTGTGTGTGTAAGAAGGTGTGTGTGAGAAAGGGATGGTGGGTGTGTGTGTATGTGTTTTGTAACCTTTAAAACTTATTTTCTTTACATAATAATCATAATAGTTTACATTTTCACAGATTAAGACCTAAGAAAAATTAGGACTCCCAATTATTCTATGAAATTAACTTCTAGGATTTTAGGATGGGCCCTACCGACCATAAACACACAGTTGTATCTAATTAAAATTATCAAACAACTTCAGGTGATGGACGACATCCGCGCTGGAGTCCAGTATATGTTCCAAACACGGAGTAAGCTGGTGCTGGCCATAAGCGGCTCCGGCCACACCGGCATGGAAACCATCATCAGCAACCTGGTGGCTCCAAAGGAAAAGCTGCTTATAGCGACCAGGGGAATATGGGACGAACGAGCTTGCGCCATGGCCAATAGATACGGTGGGTTAATTCTGTGGTTAATACCATCAGAGGCACAGAGGTGGGTACAATGGGCAACACATCAGGGCATATTGTCGCTTAACTTATTTGATGTAAGTAATAATTTATGCTAATTATGCTCAATGATATACCTAAGCTTTTAATCTATAATTAGTTATCTCCGTAGGGTTCAATCGTTTTTCTTTTTTTATTTACTACCCAACCCGCATTTGACCTCGATCTCGCCTGATGGTAAGCGACGATGAGGTCGACGATGGAGCATGCGGGTCCAGTAAATGCCTATTCACTCTGGCCTTGAAGATCCCAAGGTTGTAGGTTTCGGGAAATACAGACGCCGGCAGGCTGTTCCATTCCTTAGCCGTTCGCATATTGAACGAAGAAGCAAATCGCTTCGTACGAGCAGATGGGATATCAACAACATAAGGATGGAACCCCTCCTCGCGCCTGGTAGTCCGAAGGCGGAATGGAGATGCTGGAATTATTAGTAGATTGCATACCTAGGGCGAGAGGGACCAAATTGTCGGCACGAGTCTACTTCGCAACACGAGCCGTAGGCGTGGGTTGCGGACAGACGAGTGCGACAAGTAGTCCTCTCGCATGAGTTAAACACGATATTTTTTGTTACATCTACGAGAAAATGAATAAAATTAAAAAAAAATCTAAAGCAGTACCCGTACCTTATACGATAACAAATTGCTTGCAGCGCATAGTGCTTCTTCGAATATCTGATGGAGTAGATAATTTCTCATTAATTTTTTGACTAATTTATAAAATCAGTCCATGTTATGTTTGAAAATAAAAATATATTATTGTCAATGTGAATCACTGAGCATTAGTGAATATTGAAAACAAAATGGCATCCGAAGTTTCCATGGTCAATAAAAATGTTAATAAAATTAGTGAAACTGTACTTTCAAATAAATTCACTTTTTGTTTCATTAAAATTATAATTATGATTTTTAACAATAACTACATAGGTATGTATAGTCATATTAAATTTATAATTGATAACACGCGCTAATTGATTTTTAACCATAGCGCCATCTACCGACGACGGTCCAAACATGTAGAGGTAGTTTAGGTTTAGAACTCATTCTAGTAATTACAACATCTCTAAATATTTAAAACTGTATTTTTTTCCATATAAACTAAGATTTATTGTTATTAAAATATTAATCATGAAATATCTTCACATATCACATATGATGTCATATAAATTCCTTCGATTCGTTAACTTATTGTCGAGTACTTCCGACTGTGGGTAATAGATTGCCGCTTTAGGGCGGGTACCACATTCCCGCCCTATAGTGTGAATGTGGTACTTTATGTAACAAAAAATTAATTATCTCAACCATAAAACATACAGAACAGCGTATACCTCAACAACTGGTCCACTAGTCCCTACCAGCTATGGGGATAGTAATTTGGAAGAGTGGATTTTTTTTCCACATTTTGTTTTATTGGTAAGGGATAAGTGGAAAAGGAATTCATATCCCAACCAGTAGGTACCTAAGGATATGGTTGGGCTGAGTGGAAAAAATTTTTCACTCTTCCCCCAGGGCAGGACTAGTGGAAACAACCCCCTGAATTGATCCTGCAAGACAGTTTTAAAGCGAAAAACCCATTTACCAACTCTCTAAGTAGGTATTTCTGTTCTTACAGGCATCAAGCCCGTAGTGACCCGGGTGCCATTCACAGAGACCTTCAGCCTTGGTCAGTTGGAGCCGCTGTTGAGACGGCTGAGACCTGCGGGTCTCTTCATCACACACGGTGACTCATCAACTGGCTCCGTGCAGGACCTCAGGGGGCTTGGAGAACTCTGTCATAAGTATGTGAGGAACTATCTAAACAATCTCTATAATTATGACATATAGAGCTCTATATGGTGTGACAAAAGTTGGCAGACCCAAACGATGAGATTCTCATCATGAGAATGAGGATTCAATCAATAATGGTAGGTACAATAAAGATATATTTTTATTCTAAAAAAACTTAACTTGATGTCAGAAAAAGTGAATTTGCTCTCTGCAGAAACAAACGTTTTTGTTAAAACAGGAGTAATTCGGTTCTAAATATGACGTATTGACAGGAAAAGGTGCAAACCTATTATTTAGTTAGCAACAAAAGGGGGTCACGAATGATCCGAAGACATCGCTTGACCTGCATAACAAATCGACCTTCGAAGGAAACTAGCAAATTACTTTAAGGGTCAAGTGAACCCTATTAGCGAAGATCCTTTGTGCGTTTTGCGTCAATCTCGCCAATTATCTTAGAATCAACAACTTAAGGGTATAATAAAGGTCTTTCCTTTATAATACCTCTACAATATTGCTCACATGTCATAACAGAAATCTCAATTATTATTGGATATATTATATAATAAAACTCACTTTATTTATCTCGGAGGTTGCTCCGTTTCAACCTACTCAGGAGACTTTTTTCAAGGAGCAATAAGGGCAAGAAATGTCAGGTCAAGGTCAGATGCGGTCAACCACCAACTGAAGAGAATGTATGAAGCGATTGATGACTAGTAAATAAGCGTGCACGGTTTGTCAGGATCGTTGCAGGTGGAAATCTTCAGTCTCTGCCTACCGTGCTGGATGCGATGTATAGTATCTATGTATGTACATATACATATGTGTGTGTATGTATGTGTATAAGAATTAAAGAATTAAAGTGAAGTCAGCATACTTCTTGCTGCTTGAAAAGGTCTCCTAGAGTGAAACGTAACATCCGTTATATACACAATAATTATTAAAAATCTCTAACTTTAGTTTTAGAAAGTTCAATGGATGTACCTAAAATTCATCGTTTGATCGTGGTACATAAAATATTTGCTACTTTGCTATTATACAGCATAAGCCTGTTACTTACGGACGATCAGACGGTACTTTTTCATTACTCCAATAATAATTGGAAAAGAAAATTAGTATCCGTAAAGATGGTTTTCCTCTCAATGTTCCATCTATGCAGGTATCCATTAAATTAATGGAAACTTGAAAGTAAACCTGCGATCTTCGTTTTCCATCCACCTTCTGTTAAAACTATTTCAGGCGAGTTCCTTTCAGCACTTTGAAAGGGAAGCGAACTTCAGCAGAAAAACTATTTGATTTCCCGACCACCGGGACACGAGAAACCGAACAATTTAATTACATTCGCCGTCTCCCTCGCTCATATGACTCGACTACTTCACTCTTCGCCTCGTCTTAGAATACCCACGTTCGAGTTGAAAACTCTTTTAATTGCATCCAGTGAAGGAGTCTGCAATTAGCATGCAGCGGAAATTACCGCGGCTGCGGCAAAAGTTAAGATAAAACCGTACTTTACACACGGGTAGCTGCACGAACGCTGCGTTAAGTCTTAATAGAGTACCTGGCAAATGGCATGTTTTAGGAACAATTTAGGGACGCCTTTAGTAATTAACTTAAGGTTGGTGGTACTTTATGTAATATCTAGGTAATTTACATTCCTATCCTTAACGAGAATAAAAAAAACAGTAGAATCTAAGGTAGCACCTTATACCAGTTTCTTTTGCTGTTGACAGTAGCTACTAAAACTTTATACCTTAATAGATTTTATCCACTATGCCATGTTGTCAACATAGTGTTACTTCCATAAGTTAGTTAGTTAGTTTTACTTCGGACCGCAGCACATGCTGAGCATGTGTCTTTTTAACGTTGTGTTGTTTTTTTAATTGCAAGTCTGTTTAGGTTTAATCATGTATGCATAATGCAATGTTAAATAAATGTGTTTTTCTCTCTTTCTCTCTTTCTTTCTTTCTTTCTTTCTTTCTTGGATGTATAGAAAATTAATTAATCCCTTAAAATTGTAATGCAGGTATGGAACCCTTCTACTAGTGGACACTGTCGTCTCATTGGGAGGAGAGCCTTTCTTCATGGACGATTGGGGGGTAGATGGGGTGTACACCTCAACGCAGAAGGCTCTCAGTGGCCCAGCTGGCATTTCTCCTGTGGCATTTAGCGCACGTGCCGAGTAAGTTCTCTCTCCAAATGCGTTTCCGAGCTAGACGCATAGTGAAATTCAGGGGACTCCCCGTGGTCCAACTCAAATGTCAATACCGTTACGCTATGTGCTAACTGGTGATCTGCATTTCACGAAGTGGTTAAAAATCTTAGACAGATAGTGTATAATTAGACTATTTCAGTATCTGTCTAACTTTTTTAGCACATCGTGAAATGCCTACGCACTTCGTGAAATGCGCCATTACACTATGTGTCTACGAGATATACATCCAATATATGAATGTGTACACATTGCATAACAACATTGACATATTGGACACATTGACTTATTGCATAGCACACATTGACACATTGGAAAAACAATTCCTACGCTTATTTATGTCAGAATTCTTTTTTCTGTCTGGGTCTGGACTGGGTGCTTGTCCATTATCGGTGCCCCTACAAGTATGTTATTTTGTTTATTATAAAATTAGGGTTCCTTTAAAAAAACTCTAGAAAGAAAAGGTTTGCGATCACTGCTTGTTTGTTGACGTTTATTCTAATGCAAAAAAAACAAGTAAAGGTACAGAAAACTTTTAGATCGCTCTGAATACGAGGCAAGTGATTACCTATCCAAGGTACAACTAAAATGTCTGGATTAAATTTTTATTCCCTTGGACCAACAAATCAATGTATTATACATGTCCAAATGGTAGTACTACGGGGAAATATTTTTTTTTGCTTTGGACTAACTAATGTATGATACAACGTTATCATAATATTGTGAAATAGGTATAAGTAGGTAGCGTAGCAGTGCGACGACGACGGAAGGCAAAGGGGGTGATCAGCGCAAACTCAAAGCGATCTAGAAGTTTGGCGCGTACTGCACCTCGATCAGGATCTTATTGCATTCTAAATTTAAAACAACTGCATCTCTATTTACGATTGCACAGTAAATTGTCTTTTAGTCACTTGTATGTACCAGTTAATGTTTAGGTACTCCACTGAGTCAGCGGCCCGAAGTGGATCTTGGATTCCGCTAGCAAGAGACGCGATTCTTGCTTTATGCGCGAGTTCTTGCTAGTTGCTGAACATTTTGATTTGTGAGGGTTTTGTAATTTTTCCGTATTATTATTTCAGACAGAAGATTTTTAAGAGGAAGCATGAACCACCATTCTACTTCGACATTAAACTTTTGGCGGATCAATGGAACTGTTACGGAAACACAAGAAAGTAAGTACATCCAAGGTCTAACTCGATTGAAAGCTTCTTGGATAAAGCTTCTTGAAAATCCATCTTGGACTGAACAAATAGGACATAGTAAGTATAATAGGATTTTGTAATATACTAACATTCAGAGAAGAGCTGCTCCCGATAACAAACATGACAGATCACATCACCTTATTAATTAGCGTTAGTTGCACGTAACGTCCTTAAAGTTAAGTCTTCATTAAAATGCATGATGATATTCCTTTCTACGCTATAGATCTAGATAGAGATCACATAAGACTTAAGGAAGGTTTCTTGCAACTTGTTGACAACGTCACATTTGGTGCACAAAGGGGAGGAACGTACCATTATTCAACATGTGGGTTCAGTCGTAATTATTTCGCAGACATGCGCAGATTTCCTCACAACATTTTCCATCCCAAAGAGGTTTTCAAAAGTTATTGAAATACTCAGGACTTGCTTCTACATATACTTATATAAAGGTGCATAACTCTCACGTCCATAATCCCCGAGGGGGTAGATAGGCACAGATTAGAGGAACCATCTTCATCATAGGCAGGTCCCACTTTGCGCCGTAAGATTTGGTGGACAAACATATTAGGTAACTTGCTTTTCAGAGACATTATTTTGCCAAACAGATACCACCACACCTTGAGCCCTCCACTCCTGTGGGCTCTCCGCTGCTGCCTCCAAGAGGTGATCAACCAGACCCTGCCCATCTTCTGGGCCCAACACGCTGCCACCACCGCGCGTTTCCATCAGCGTCTGCAGGAGTTCGGCTTCCAGTTCCTTATTCCTAAGCCTGAGGATAGGCTGCTGACTGTCACCACTGTCGTGCTCCCGAAAGGCTATGATTATGTAGCTTTTGTCAAGTATATGAGAGATAAGTGAGTATTTACGAGTATAATAGTAATAGAAATTACAAATGTTTCTCAAATTGGAACTGAAAGTCCCACCTTCTACTTCGATTTCATTAGAACTTTAATTGTGCGATCATGATCCATAACCACGCAGGCGCAGTGCGCAGTTCTAACTCGACATTTGAGGGCGTGTAGATTTTGAGAAGGGAAAGTCGTAATGAATTTTCTATGGGAGTCAAAGATTGGGGGCCATAACCCTCGTGAACCCTTCAAAATAAATCCCTCCTTTTAAGAGCAGTACCTATATCAGTGGACATGAATAAGTACGAAAATATAGAGGGTCTACTACATGATCCTTCGAGCGAACTATGGTATCTTCCTTCATGACGTTATAGTGTACGAGTAAATACCACTAAAAGGTGTATTTAACCATATTTAACTGTCTTTCTCGAGGATGCAAGTTTCCCCATAATATACCATTAGGTTCCGGGATAGGCGGTCAACGTGTCAAAATACACAATTGGGCGAAATGTACGCCTACTCCCGGAACCTACTATTATACCCCTTCAGTCTTAGAGTAACGAACATCGCGGTCGGTAGTCGGAAATGTTATTTCCTTCAAGCCTTCAGTAAGCGTACACTGTCACTACAAGTTATCTGTCCGCAGGCACAACATCTTGATCTTCGCTGGACTGGGCCCCACAGCTGGGAAAGCCCTGCGCATTGGCATCATGGGGGTTAATTCTACGGTAGAGGTCGCCGACTCCGTCGCCGAAGCTATGGCAGATACCTTGCGGGCTCTAACTAAGGCTTCCCTTTGAATTCTACAATTATTTATTAAACCAAAGATTTTCCACTTACATGATTTTAGTATTATCCAGAAGATTGCCAAATTACCTACATTACTTATCAGTTATCACTTTGATTACTTAGTGCAAGAATATGCATTTGCAACCGTAATTAATGTCCAGTTGCAGTTTAGTACTAATCACTAAACACACTCACACGAACTAATCAAAGTGTGAACAGTTATCATCATCATCAGCCTATTAATGCCCCCACTGTTTTGGCGCAGGCCCCTTGGACTCCTCCTTGAGGGTTGGGGCCATGATCCACCGAGAGCGGGCCCAGTGCTGATTGGTAGATTTCACACACCTTCGGAAACTTTTCATTTCCTCAGACATGCAGGTTTCCTCACACAGTTAAACTTACATGTGTAAGCGATAAGAAATCATCTCATTTTGTAAGATTTTTAAGAACTGTCGCATCCGAACGTACTGTTGACGAAAATACTCACTGAGTGGACCCCACCGAAACAATCGCGGCGTGGCGGCAAATCAAGGCGAAGTTGGCCTGATGATCTGGATGATTTTCGTAGTAACTGGCCGGAGGATTCACAAAATAGGGACACATGGTGTTCAAAATTCATTGAAAAAAAAAACCTTTTTGGTCGATCTATTGCCGCTTGACCGACGGCAGCCATCTTCCTTTTTGACCTGTCACTTTCCATATATATTTTTCCTGACAAAACCAAGTTGCCATCAACCAGCATGAGGGCCCTCAAAACTACGACATTAAGGAACATGAGTGAGTCAGAAATCTCCTAATCCCATCCAAAGTCCATTATTAATTTACTGCATCCACACATGTAGTGATCGGATGGAAACCTTTGTCCAACTGTGGGACAGATTGGGCTGCCATAACAATAATTTCCCCCAACACACTGGGTGTTTGAGGAAAATACACTATCCGCATACACATAACCAAAAAGAAAATTCAGAATGAGTTCACAGGTAATTTATTTCAATTTAAAACTGTAGACGGTTTACATACTATTGACTGGAAACATCAAGCCGATCCAAATTATGCAAATATGGTCACCAATAACGTCCGAAAATTGATATGTTCATAAATTTCATTAATGATATTTAGCATATCAGCTAAGAGTTATTCATCCCCTGTATATCGAACCGAATAACGGACAGGGAGAGCTACTTTAAAATAATTATTAAATAGAAAACAATGCAATATAAGCGAGTTCATAGTATCCTTTATGGCCATTAGTTATGTTATTCGCAAGCCATAGGTGACTACTTTCCTATTGTTAGATTATACAAAAATATTAAAACCAAGATAACTCTTGTGCTTAACAATCAAGTGATATTCTCATTATGTCAAAAAACATAAAATAATATAGCCAATATTAATATAATCATAACAGTATAATACATCTCCTCGCAATTTTGATGGACTAGAACCCACAACGAAACGTGAAAACTTTAATACAAAGTTTACAAATTTTTTGGCAATATCTTTCGAAATCATCCAAAATTCCCTAGAAATTCATACCGTTCAAACTAAATACTTTAGATGTAAACTTATAACAATTTTTAATATGAATAAGTATTTAGACACGTACCCCTACCTACATGGCATTCATTTCCATCATATCAAACATTTGGACTAGCTTCCTTAGTTACGTAACTATAAAATCGTTAACCTAGTCATTAAACAAAACTAGTCACGATATTCACGTAAACACCTACACTTACCTAGTTCATATCGGTACAATCCGTACAAAATACCTAGTATACAATATTATAATGTAAAATGTGTTATCTAGAGCAATTTATTACGTCCTAGTAATTATTTACAATTTTCTGGGTGACAATTGTATTGCCCTCTCAGATTAACCTACTGTTTTCCTCTAGTACCTACAATGATAAGGCTGTATATTAATTATTATTTTATTTAAATTCACAATTAAATATAACCGATTGTTTTAGGTGTAAAATTAAAATGTACGGTTAACAAATTTTATGACTAACATGTAGTTAGAACATAAATTTTGGTAGTCGTACAAGGATTCTGGTGGTACTAAATAGATACAAAACTAAAGCAAATGCACAAACCAGGCGACCAATACAAAATAACATTAATTTGTGATGGTTCAGACGCAATTACCTAATCGTGCTTAGACCCGCGACATACAGGGCATGTACGACTAAAAAAATTGATACTCTACAAATATTTTTTCTCTTCAACCGTTTTGGTGGGATAGTAACCAAGATTCAAATAACCAAATTCATCTTCGTTCAATCAAACTATTAGCAGAAGTCATACAGAACCTGCATACGTCAGAATCGTAAATAAATATGCACATAAGTAAAGTTAAAAGTAATAATTTATATTTACATTTAAGAAAATATGGCACATCTTTAACGTTATCGACCGCGCTCGCTTCCTTGACTCCCTTTCGAGCGATCGAGCCTTAATTATGACTAAAATAAACAATTGGTGGAACCCCTTACAGTTTAAAACTTGGAGGAAAGAAGTTCGCGCTTACGCTTCAGACTAATTTCTTTCCTTCAAGGTGAATGCCTTCGGTACAGCTTTACAAGAAAGCAGTGAGTTTTGGCGATCACAATAAGTTGAGGCCATTGGTTTACAATTTGGAAACTTGGCCTGTAAAATAGGGTATTACGTAAAAAAAATCCTTTCTGTAGGTAGAAATGGAACAGTCTTTGCTAACTTGTCAAGCTATAATTGAGAAACTAAACTGAAAATAGGGGAAGAATCGGGTGATCTGATGTAATGCGCCTATAGAAATTTCGGGACATCAATAATACCAATTAAAATACCGGTGGGTAAGTAAATATTCAACGCCGTTCAATAATACACAGTTATATCTGGTGCGAATTGCAACTCCTCGTCCACGTGACAATTGGATGGAGGGTTGATTCTGAAACTGATCAACGAATTTTAAGACAACTCCGTTAACGAAAAACTCGGAGTTACCTAATAAAGCTATGTCTAAGTGAATTATATAATTGAATCACTAACATAGTTGTTAAAAGAGGTGATAACGATAGCTGTTCCCGTAACTTACATTATTAACTGATGTTTAAACAAAAGATCAAGTAGATTTATATTGAACATCATTAAAATTAGGGTTATTTTTCGTTATGCGTTTGAACAGGCTTTGAAGCCTGACCCTAAAACGCTGACAACACATTAATTACAAATTGCCAAAACGCGACTGAAAGTCGCAAGACGCACCAGCAGTAAAGCTACACCGTCGATCGTTCGACTCCGTCGCCGCGCGGCCGACCGCCGCACTCCACCAACTAAATCTAGACACATTCGAATCGCACGAGTACATAAAAATATATCAGTCTATAGAGCGAAGCGTTCACTCACTTAGCCTACGAGCAGTCTGGGGTAGACGCAATGTGACAAGAGGGGTAGGAAGCGCACTCTACGTCTAATAGCTGCCACGGCGCCGCTATCCGCGCAACCGTCTACGGTTACGACCAAACACTGAAAGGCCACATTTTCATTAAGAAACTTCACAGCTTCGGCAAGCACTTTCAGCATATAGATGTCCTTGCCTCGGGTAGGCAGGCACTCTCGTGATTGCCTACCACCGTTAT
This sequence comes from Hofmannophila pseudospretella, assembly GCA_947369225.1. Lineage (NCBI taxonomy): Eukaryota > Metazoa > Arthropoda > Insecta > Lepidoptera > Oecophoridae > Hofmannophila > Hofmannophila pseudospretella. Next base: position 7,808,016 of record OX376324.1, read on the forward strand.
GAGTAAAAGAAAGAACTAATATAATTGAAAAGTAATTTTGGATGCCCTCTACCTTGGACCGATCGACGCTTCTCTTAAGGCCCAACCAAGTATGCTCTGCTTCTGACTATGATTCCGACACGAGAGTGCTATCAATTTTCAACCTCAACCTCCTCTACAATACTATCTGACTTAACACGCGTGGCTCTATATGCGGTAGGAGGCTGATCCCGACGCGAGAGTGCGCCTACCCCTCCCCACGTCGCGGTGTAGACGGGGTCGGGCCGGAAGCCGCGCGGCCGGGCCGCTCAGCTGGGCGGCGGCGGCGCGTCGGTGCGCGGCGTCCGCTGGCGGCGGTGGCGCATGCACGCGCAGCAGCCGTCGCCTCTCCGCCGCCGCGAGCACGCTGCACGCCCGCAGCGCTTCCGCACGCATGTCACCTCGCCGTCCTGCAAATATTTTTAAAATACTGTAACAATAGTACATAAAAAGCAAAGCGTTGGCGTAGATGAAGCCGCACACTCCATAAACAGAAAAGAATTTTTTTATTTTTTTTTATAAATTGGCTATGACAAACAGGCAGACGGGCCACCTGATGGTAAGTAGTCACCGTCGCCTAGAGACACGTGCAATACCAGGGGTATTGCACGTGTGTTGAAAATTAAACGTTATTTTTGAAGATATCACAAATTTTTCGTTATTTGTGTTAATTTAATTTCTTAAAGCTACAGTAAAACTGTAATGATATCATGGCATCATATGGACAACTCTTCACATCGGTTCCGTTTTGCTAATAATTAAAGTACCAATCTTGCGCTCTCAGCTCATTAGTTTGTATGGAAACTGTAAGCAAGCTTAAGTATCGTACGCGCCCCCAGAATGCCGGTGTCTAGTATCGGTGCCCGTACTAGACACCGGCATTCCGAGATGTCGCGTACTATACATACCCCATGTTTATGTAGCACTCTAATAAATCGTCTACGTAACCGTTTTTGTTGATATAATGGTCCATAAGTCAGACTGCAAAAATAATCGCAATGGCACTCAATAAAAGTACTTATACGAGTATCTCCGTTTCACGCTGGAAATACAGATGTTGATCAAAAGGGAGCAATATTAACTAGGTATCTCAGTGACAGTGTGTTAAAAGTGGAATGTATTGCTCACCTTGCACCGACAAGTGACGCATCTCTGCTCCCCGTGAGAGTGTATTGATGGATGGACTTCCTTGCCATTAGGCAGGGGTCCATCGGGGAACTTGCAGCCACCTTCTGCGAGGATCTCCTCGGCTGTCCTCGGCGCAGCTTGGTCTTTCGGCGTTTCTTCGTCAGGCTTTTTCTTCTTCGGCTGAAATTTCAAGGAGAAGGTAGAATTCGATACTTTAACGAAGATTGAATTGGATGCCAAAAACGAATTATACAGCGCTCCAGGTTTAATACCTAAGGTCACCAATGTGGACCACTCTGAAAACATTTAATTATGTAAATTTATCAATGCCGTAATTACCGTAACTATGAAAAAATATTGACCGACCTCACTTAATTTTTAATCACGTGACAATTTTTCTATTGACGATGAAATGAATGATGTCATGGAATGGCGTGCCACCAACACGATAGGGCTGTCTCTGATTAGCACGCAATCTCATGATATCATTTCATCGTTTTGAAAACGTTAACTACTAACGTAACGTAACGTTAATTACTACCCTGAGAATTCAGGATTATATTCAAAAGGGGAGAAGAGAAGATGTGCCAAACCCTCTGGAAATAACCCTGAAAATCATTACCTCTGGGCACACGCGACAACAAGACTTCTTATCAGGCCGGTACGCCTCCCTCTCAGAGCACCGCAGCGGCGGGCACCGCACCCGAGGACACTTCACCAGCCTCGTCTGGAACTCACAAGTGCAGACCACGCAGGTGTCATAGCCCCCTGGAACTAGGTACGGGTGCCACGAGGAGCCAGGGGCGTGGTATTGACCGGCTAGGTGGCAGCCGTGAGACTCGTTCCAGACCGCTGTTGTTGAGTCTGAAAAAATATATGGAATGTTTAAAGGTATGTATTTGGATTTGTCAGATTGTCAAAATTGGACTGTGAACGTAAAAACATTGTAGGACTTGAGGTTCTAAGAAAAAATCATAACAATCGAATCATAATCGAATAATTACATCTTCAATGTAGAATGAGAGAATAGAGTTGTAATACATTTTTGTATTTTAATGCTGAACGTTAAATAAATAGACAAGCTTGTCTTTGAGCGTGGAATAGTAAGAGCTGAATTCGGACACATAAATAAGCCAAATGAAACCATATTTGCTTTCATAGGGAAAGCGCGCTGAATTTTAAACCTGGTAGAGTTGCAAGAATACTCACTGGTACACACGGGGCAACACTGGCCCGATGGTTGGATGGTTGGTACCGCACAATTAACCGGTGGACAGCGTATGGAGTCGCATCGCACCACCCCATGTACGCAACCGCACATGTGACAGGCCTGAAAATAAAAACAGAGCCACTACAGTTACACATAAAAAATAGAATTGTAAAGATGAGACGCAATCAGGACGGAATTGTTTGAAGGTTCATATGCTTATACCCGGGAAATTAATTGGGAGTCAAGATTTAGAAGCCCAATAGATTCCTTTGACTCCTTTTTTGAAGAGTAAAGAAATTGATAGTAACTTACGTCAGCAACCATCCATTGCGCGCCGTCCTCATAGAACGCTCCACCGTAGAAACAGGAGGCAGTATTGGACAGCGAATTGTCTGGAGGAGGCGAATTCGAGTGGTTCGGTGCATAGTTGGCATTCAACTCATTGTTTGACCACGGCACGGCTGGCAGACACGCCGGTGGCACGCTAATCTGGAAACCAAAGTAAACGATATATTATGCCTACTTGATTGGAACAGTCGTTAAAGAAATTAGGTTAACCCTATGATTCAAAATGCATCCAGGTGAATGGCTCTCGATATGAAGCTAATGCTGCACGATATTGTTGCGATTGTAAATACGTTTTTGGCAATAAATTCTGAATGCTAATATCATAAAAAACTCACCTCAAGTCTGAACGCGATTTAGCAGCGAGAACAAAAATAAATCGTCATTGTATTACATAATAATCAGACATCAATTATAATAGTCCTTCCCAATTTTTGTGTATTAAGCAATTAGCAATCGCAGGTTCAAATCCCGCTCGCAGAAATTTTTTTTCACCCTTTTTTAATATTACTTGAGTCCTTCCCAATGCTGGACTCATCCTCAATCATAATAAACTTACGTGAGCTTCAATCGGGTTATTTGCCTGCACTACTAATACAGTACTCAAATCTGTAGAAGTGTTACAAAAATAGGTGCGGCAGAAATAACAAGCAGTCCTGGTAGTAAGTGGGAACCGTAGCTTATAAACACCAGCAACATCTAAGTCTATATAACTCTATATTATGGCCTGCCAACGTAGGGAAAAAAGGACTGCTTCTCTTAACTCTTTAGGAACAAATTACCGCTGAGGTGGAGATTTTTGACGACAGATTCCGAGGTAGTAAATTCCTTGAGTTAGAGCATTTTTAAGGACAACATACCTGCGGTACACGCGTGCGCAATAACTGCGTGTCGTTATCAGCCAATCGCAGGTCCAAAAACGCAGCGCCGGCGTGCAATGCAGCAAGTTCCCCCGATGTGGGCTCCAGGACGCAGCCCTCAGCGCCGGACAGGACTCGGGAATCGCCCCCGTTGCCGGCATGCGTTTCTAACCATGGCGACCAGTCGCTGTTCAAATTGTTTACCACCACCTGTAAAAAGACTTGGATGGATTTCTATGCCTTACAAGAAGTTGGACCATCGACTATGTTCATCACGTTGTTCCAATACAAAAGGAATTAATGATGCTGATGCTATTGGGTCGATGATGATGCCATTTGGTTGATTATTATGCAAGTCGGTAGCAATTGGAATAGCAACAAAATATCATTCGCCTTTAAAACCTGGAACACAAATTCTCACCTCATAATGTAATCCGCACAAGGTGTCAACTGATAACCAGGCCAGCCCAGTGACGGGATTGGCGGCATCAATGATGCGAGCGTCAGTGCGCCTGAGTAATGCGGGACCAGAGCCTGCAGCATCCGGCAGCAGACGAGAGGTGAGCCGGCCGCGGAGCACTGGAGGACCTGACACATGAGATTTAAGATAACAGTTAAAAATTGAATAAACCCCGAATTTATTGTTATTGAGATCTTCACAGATTTTTAGACGAAAAATCACTATGGTTCTAAACATTTGAGCTCAAACTCGAACCACCTAACTACTGTTTCTGAAATTGAAGATAGGTCAAGATACTGGAACGTCCTGAACCTATTTTTAACTGACATGGCTAAAACACTTTCGACAAAATACCAGTTCTTTTAAATATCTAAATCGGATAATGGGCTGTTGAAATGTGAAGCACAGATAAACATATACGAATTAAAAATGTTGATAAATCTAAACTCCCTACCAACATCGGAGCCAATGTGAACAGCCAACAGCTCGTCATACAAAGGAGGGAAGATGCGAGCACTCGGTCTCGCCAGCACTCCCATTCGTGTGTCTAGGATCTCCACTTGAGAGTGACGTTTGCCTTGTTCCTCTACCAGCGTTATCTTTGGGTCTGTAATACCCAAATTTTCCACCTGAAAATGATAAGATAGTTTAAAATACCTTCTACATCGTCATAATGATTAGTGATTGGATCACCTTAGCGTATAATAGAAGTAAAACGTTACCTGTATGTCATAAACAAGAGATCCATCTTTGTCGATATAAACCACGGCTAGTCCTTCAGGAGACGGAGAGGCTGGTATCCTCTCAGCCACAAGCGGAGCATGGAACACCTCACAAGTCAGTCTCTGCCTCACAGACCCCGCTATCCGTCGTTCGGGTGTCCCCACAGCCTCAACTGCGAGGACTAGTCGACCTCGGGCTAAAGATCGCAATTCAGCAGCAGATACAGGAGTTGATAACTCGAGAATGTTAAAATCGTAGATTGGCTTTGCAACCTTATGGACCTAGAAAATAAAAATACTATGTCACAAAGAGTTAAAATGTTGTAATAATTTCACCATACTTGACTATGAAATTACCTCATCGATAATGGTCTGATTCTTATCCGGAAACGTCAACAATACTCTGACGGACTGGTCTCTTGTAGCTGGTGCGAAGACTCCGTTGTACACTAATGCTAGATGTAGACTCGGTGCAACTCCAGCGACTCCAGTCACTGAGGCGAATCCTCCCCACCAGCCATCTTCTTGGCCAGGTGCTCTATAATCGTCACACGCACCAATGCCCATTATACCCGGAGGGTGTTCCGGTTCCAATAGGGTTGTGAACATTTCCGATTTCAGAGCTGGATATCTGTAAGGTGAAAACAGGGCGCTATTAGTCCGATGTCTGTGGTGAAAACATTATATTTAAACACAGTTACTGTACTTACTACATCGTTAAAGAATAAGCAGACACCTGATGCAAAACTTCTAAGTATGTAAATAGTAGGTACGTACGTCAGTAGAATATAAATAGTATTTTTGCAGGAAGTAAACAAAAGTGGAAATAAAAGGAAACGTCTAAGTATATAAACTTCGATTACAGTGAAATTCCAGCATTTAAAAGTTTTCCGTGTGCTATCGATCACGGGTTCTTGGTAAGCACATTGTTTAAACACATTGGTATTTTCCTAGTTGTAATACAACATAGAGACTTTCCGTTATTAATCACACGGTTAATTTAATTTACAATCCTCGACGAACGATGCGGCTCACATTGGATGATTGTTTCAAGGATATAGCTGTAGCGCAATCGCATCCATCTAACAGCGATGCGTCTGGTACACACACCTACATGCTTCCTACATGCGACTGTGTTTACAAACTAACATCATGATCATTACATTGCTGACATAATTTATTAATACTCATCTTTCAAGTAGATACCTACACATTTATGTCCATCGATGTTTGTTTATCAGTTTTGAAAATCATCATTCTTTTTGAATTTGCATTTAAATGTTGATTTAGGGTGCTTAAGGTTCCTTCTTCATTCGTATCAGGATAGTTGCTTGTGTTTTCATTTTCAATATTCATTATCAAATTATCCTCTTACACTTACCTATGAATTCTGCCGCTCAGAGCGCTTTCCATGGAGTTGTTCCGCTCATCACCCCATATTAACGCGACGTAGAGATTGCCTTCTCTCAGCAAATATTTATACTCCCGGGGCATTCGACGCCAGACGCCACATAACTATAAACCAGAAATACGCAGAAATTTAGGTAATTGAAATTCTAGCACAGACAAATCAACAGTAAGCTTGATTGAAGCAAATAATGTTTCCGGCTGCTGTAAGCGCGAAGATGTGAGCATAAATACGCTTCGTACATGACGGGATCCACACCAATCTCTATTGATGACATCAAACAAGCAATTATACATATAATTCCCTTTTGCTTATGTGTCATAATTAGGAAAGCTAAGCCTTGATAACTCAATATGACTCTCATCTTCTACTCTATTTCTGTTTTAGTTGTCGATATTCAAGCGTGAGCAAACTACGTTCTATGTAATGGCCCTCTATAATCTATTATCTCTAATGACAGTGTATATATCTAAAGCCAGTATATATAATGTACATACATTATAGGTACGAAATACACCTTTAATTATAATAAATTCTTATCTCGTCTTATGTACATAAGTGTACTTACAAATATGTAATTCCTGTAATATTACCTTATCGGTTTTTTCCTCGTAAGTGGAATGGATTCCCGGAGCTTTCTTAAGCGGATGTTCGAGCAAAAGTCTTCCTTTTCTATCCAAGAAGGAGATGGCTCGTGGTAATGTCGACATGTTGGGTCCCAGCAGTACAGACCAGTATAGGTGTCGCCGGCGGACCGTGAAGCGGGCCGTAGCCACTCCTGCAGCCACTGGCACTCCCGTCATGTCATCACGCCTGATGCAGAGGGGCGACCGGGCCGTGAGGAGGGCGCCCAAATCTGCGGAGTATTCGAGAAGACCATGATTCTTAATCGTGACATAAACGATTTAAATCGAATATGTGACTTTATAGCATAGCATAACTCTCACGTCTACAATCCCAAGGCAGACAGAGGAACCACCTTCATCTTAGGTAGTTCCCTAACTAAATAGCTTTACGCCGTCAGATTTGGTGGACAAAAGTTATAAGTGGCGACTCGAGTCTATCGCCGTCTACTAGGTGTAGAATAGTATCCACTAAGACCTTAGTCGCCACGTACGACACCCACGGAAAGAGTTGGGGTAGTGTTATTTTATTTTATTTTATTTTATTTTATTTTCTTCGGAAAACTTACAGCTAATGTACAAATTTTAGTTAATACTATTTTAATAGCCGGCACGACAAGTCACGACTTCCTCCAACTCGCAAATTGTCTATACTGTTCATACAAAATTTACCTTTAGTTAGTTTAAACCCAAGAGTTAATGCGCAAGACGGCCAAAGGATTACGGATCAGAAGGTAGAGAAGTTGAAACCATTTTAAAAGTCGAACTTACGATTCATTCTGTAGTCTTCTTCATCTGGGTTTGTGATGACTACGGCATAGCGAGGATCTTGATCTTGAAGAACATCGGGTGCTGAAATAAGAGAATGGAACTCAAAAATAACTATACATTATTATTTTTATGAATGGAAAGATTAGCGTTGCCAGTTGCCCCGTATTTTACGGGTTACCCCGTTCAGGCTATAACAATACTCGTATAAGAACCCGTAATTAGCAAAATAAAATACGGGGTTAGATTCAACTTTTCAGAAAAGTTTAAGCTAAAATGTAAAGATTTTTATACATTTGCTTCACAAAATGAAGAGTTTTTGAAAGCTATTTCATTTAACAATTGCCTACCGTAAAAAAAATCAATAACTCGTATTTTTGATGCCGGTAACCTTAAGGGTTACCAAGAAGTGGCAGGTAGGAAAGTTCCATATTTTGTGATAACGATGATTGAATTATAGTAGCAAATAGCAAAACTAAAAATGTATATAGGTGCGTATCCACTTTCGTTGCGAGTGGCTCATAAAACATATCGTCTGATCAATTGATCGCGAATGACGTCGGCGACGACTGCGCGGGCGCATGCGACCAGCGCAACGACGCGGTCGCTCCGGCAGTTCGCAAGACCTCCCCGACCCCTCCATTCGGTTTGATTGGATCAAATGTTATTCAATCGTAACAGGACAGGCGTCTAGACACTCCGCCGGTAGAATTTGCATTTTGCATAGCTTTCTTGTTGGGTTTGCTCTCGACAGAAATAGAGAGAGCACTGACATTTCGCGCGACGGTTTGATTGTACCCGATTAGTCGATGTCCGCTCGTTAAGTGCTCATAAACCCTCTATGAATCTATTTGATGTGGGTTTATCATCAAATCGTTATTCAATTTCCGTGTCGCTAAGCGAATATGAATCTAGTCCTAGCTTGATTGAAGTTCAACTTTATAGTAGCTATCAATGCCTTGTTGTATAATGCTATCCGGTTTACGTAGAATTATTGGCTTAGCAAATAGATAATAGAAAATATTAAAATTGTTTTTGCCATTCTATTTGCCATCTACAATAAGTCCAACAAACAGACTGACAGTAATATTTAGTGCCTTAGTTAGATTTATTACTTACTATCCATTCAATAAAATTAATGGTAGCACAGCATATAAATCGTGTTATCTGATCATTCGTACTAGGCAGGGGAATGACATGCTAGACAAGAGTAAAGTAGTGTAACCATAGCAAACAGTATGATGAGAAGACCTGTTTTCGCATCTAGATTCCAGATATTTGCGATCTAGCACGAACCGACGCCAGTACTCATAATTCGCTCAGTAAAATCATTAATGCCCCAGACAGTCCTAAATTTATTGGCGAATGGCGCCTGCACGACGAGAAGTTGGTCCAAGATATTTGCAAGTACAACAATGTGAACAGAACAGCTATATATGATAGATATTTATTCTAAGGATAGACTATTCAATGTACCTACTGAAAAGCTGAATTAAAAAAATACCTTCTATCTATCTAGAAATTGGGAGCACCTAGGTATTAGACAGTACGCAACACTTATCTTGTTGTGTAATTATTAGTGAAGCCAAAGAATATATAATTTACTACGTAAAAGCCTCGTGATTTATGATAGCTACGTTTACTTTAACACGCGTGACAGATATTCTCAACAGCCGGTAGTTCACCCACTGATACATCATACTCTATGCTGGAGATGCGAGTGGCGCCAGGGCGGGCACCTTTGACTCTGTCGGGCCCAGCTCGGCGCCCGCGCTGCCTCGCGCTTGTGTGCGCGATGAATATTTATGCGCGTACACACGACGACCCAACCGTGCGTCTTACACACGGCCGGCGCCTCACCGACCACCGCTCCTCATTAATGTCATTTAACGTAAATTAACACTTTTGAAAGCAACCTCGAGCGGTACGTGACGCGACTAGCGTGACGGCTTCATTCCGAGTCTAGTCGCGCCCTAACGTCTTTAGCCTCCCTGAACGCGGCGAGTTTTCCAATTGCATGATGTAATCAGGCGCCGCTCCGACGCTACCGACAGTAAACTAGAGTCTATATAGCGCTTAACGATAACTAACCAATAAATTCACGGTAGCACAGCTATTAGTCCACGTGCTTTATTGCGGCCGGATTTAGGATGATCAATCGCGGTCACCTTTCATGTTCCAGCTAGAAGAAGGTCAGATGAAAAACATTGAGGCCTTCAAATACGACATCGCTTGCAATCATCCAATAAAATTGGGTCACACAAATATGAAAAACAGTTTGAAGCCAATCAAAAAGCGATCTACACTTATCAAGTACACATTTTTACTTGATCCTCGGGTCAAGTGATTTTTGCATTGCAAATATAATTTGTTTAGGTGACAAGTAATTATCGTTCTCATGTTAGTCTTGAATACTAAAAATAAAAACATCGAAACTGAAAACGCTTAACAAATCTTTACACTTAAATACCTAGGTATATATACCTACAAATCTAAAATAGTTATTTACGACTCTCAAAATAGATGTTACATGACTTCATTAGAGGCACTGGTCAGCACGACAATAATTTAGCATCACAATAGCCGAATGCATCACCATACCTTGACCTCGGCATGAGTGAAAAACATGTAGTTTCAGCGAGCGCGCGTCGTCGCGGGCGCAACTATTCTGAACGAATGACGCCGTGTCTAGTGACGTAACCACCGGCCGACGAGACAGACTATTGGTGTTCTATTGGCGTATCTAGGCCTATTTCCATGGGGGTTCTGGCCAGTAGACTTTTAATAGTATAGTTTGTTTAACCAGGAATAAAGTGCCTAAGTTTCTTGCTTCCTTATCGCATGGTTAGTGGCCAACCTATTGTCCGAGTTGTTCAGGCCGCCCGTAGGCCACTGACATGGCTTCTTCTTCATTTAGCGCGTTTATGTCGAATGACAACCCATGCCCAAAGTTGCCTTACCTACACGATCACTTTCGGGCCGTGGTCGCAACTAGGTTACGAGCTCTAAGTTAGTGCTTTTTGCTCCTACAAAAAACCTAAGCATTTAGTTTACAGACCTCTACCTTACCATTACATCGTCAGCCTATTTCAAATCAATCAACAGGAAGAAAAAGAAAATCGTTCGGAATAAAAAATTTAAATATCTTGGACAATATACTAGGTATTTTGGTTAAGAAGTTAAAAAACTTAGAAAAGCTTGCTCGTATGTCACTTTTTGAGCAGTGTTTTCTTTCCACCACTTTAGTAAATGAAATGTAATGAAATTTATTTTATTCGCACGAAACACGGTACATATAAGATAGTAGTATTGTTTGAATAGATCATACATGTTTCGCCATTATTTTGGCATGCAATAAAATTTTTACGACATGAAAAATAATAATAGGTTAAAAATCGCAATAATAGAATAAAATTAAGTCCTCCAACTAACCATAAGGTTAATGTAGAATTTATTGATTACTATCAAAAAATTCCTTTATTGAATAAAAACATTTTTCAATTAGCCTGGCTTTAAGTTTTGTATCCTTAGAAAGTAGTAAGTACCTACCTTAGAAACTCAAACAACTCTATACTTTTTAGGATAGTCTCAAAATTAAAAATATTTTCACTCCTGATTTTGTCACTGTCGTTCCTCTCAAAACCCCCGCTAATTATGTCTATGCTGCGCTTACAAAACCAGTAGACACTGCTAAGCAGACTAACTCGTAAGTATGTATAATATAGATTTTCTGTGACAGAAACTCTTTGCCTCATGGCAGGGCCGTAGCATTTTCTTAACATGGTGTCCAAAGTGTTTTCGTTGTAGGGGATGAATATTTTTTTAAATTTTAAAGTTTAAGGTACAAAAAGAGCCAAAATTTGATAAGTTGAGAAATTCGGAGGGTTTGAACTCCCAAAACTCACTTGTCTATGGCCCTGCATCATGCACCTTGCTTTCATATCTAAGGCATACCATAACCTGTCACTATTATAAAATAAGAAATTTTCTGAAGTAATTTAAAAACACTTTTATTAAAATTGAGCGATGTTTACACGAAACAATTTTGTGCAAGAATTCTGTGGCTATACCCACCCACATGCGACTTCATGCGAGTATGGTGACCTAAAGTTGGAAAAAAGTCAATTTAACCCATAATAATATCCATCTGTTTTTGAACTATTTGAAGTCGTTTTATGAATTAGCTGTTCGGTATAATATCGCCTTCACAAATTACGTACCTAATTACGAACGTAATTCGTAGCCTATTAAAGATATAGGCTTCGATTTACGTAAAGTAAAGATATAGGCTTCCATTTACGTACGTATATCTTTAATAGGCTTCGTGATTTTATCAATATACATTAATAGATATATCTAAAGGCATAATCAATCCTCTTTAGTCTCGATGTAAAGTGTACACGCGTTCTAATTAACTATTAACCCAGATACGGCTCAAGCAAACTCATAGAGATAACATTGATAGCCGCTACTATTGTTTCACGGCAATTTGCGATTTCCTTATCATTTGCGAAATGATTACATAAGTACCTACATAAGTAAAAACAAGTAGCGAAACGATAATTATTATGTGCAAGCGAATTTGTTTTTCTTTTTACTTCAGTTTCGGTATCATCGAGCGAAATGAACAAGTCGGGACGAAATTCGCTCTACTGTCAAGAAAGAATGTGCAATAAAGAATATGTGTATTGTATTGTAGATACTTCGGAAATTCATGACTCTACCAAGAGTAGAGCGTATTTCTTCCTGACTGCTGAATCAGAAGCACTCGTGACGTAGATAATATTTGGGGGCAATACAGAGCAAAGTCTAATTGGCAGAGTGATGGGTCCGTGAAGGCAACTCTCGCAAACGAGCGGCGTGCGACGCGGCGGCGTGCAGTTATTCCATTGAGCTGGGCTGGCGATAGCGGGAGGCAGGCGAGGCCCGGCCCTCATTGCGAATTCCCTCGACGCCGAGCGGCTTGTTCGCAGTCGGCTCCGAGCTAATTTATAGGTTATATTCGTAATGATTGTGGCAAAGAATGTTTATGGCACAAGGCGCGGTCTTATTGTTGTCGATAGGCACGCCGGCGGTGTTGTTCGTGCCCGCACACGCGCCGCATAACTGTTGCCCTCCGCGAATATAAGCAACGTTGGCTTCGATTCAACATCAATTTCCATAAAATATAATTCACGTCGCTGCTCTCGATGCATCTTAATTTGAATGTTTCAGCGGGATCAACAAACATAAGTTACTTGGATTGCGAAACCTACGCAATATTGTGCTGTATGACGCAAATGACCCGATATCGGAATACATAACAAAACTTTGCACTCGCCCACGCCGGTTACATACATGTACGCTTTCCATCTTCGTACCGATCCAAAAGTGTGTTATTTTCGGTGTTCAGTGTTCACTAAGATGGGCGTAAGTCCATGGCTGAGAAATATTGAACAACAATGTATTACGGCGTTCACGCCCGCGCCTCCCTTATACGGCGGCGCCAAACGAGGCATTGTACCGCCCGCGGTATTTCAGCGGCGGCCTATGCACAACCGTTTACGGACAACCGTTTACCCAAAAAAGTAGAACGACAAACCACGTCCACGCTGTTTACAAGAAGCGCAACACTTCGGCCGCATTGTCCTGCGGAGAAACGTTAGCGATTTGCATTTTACGCCTACAAGTCTCGCCGGCGACGGCCATCCTCCGTCGCTCGCGCTCATCGCCTCTTGTTTTTCATTTCGTTTATGTAACTATTTATATTTGTACAAGAATAAAGCATCAATACATGGATTATCTTCCGCAATACGATAAAAAGAAACGAGGACGAATTATGAATTCTTTACAATAATGACTACTGTTTGATGTTTGGTAGAGTTCGTGTCAATTACTTCCTGCTCGGGCTATTCAATACCTCATTAGCTCACACTTGGGAGATAATAAGATGTAAACTAATATAGCAAACAGACACCTTTGCGTTTCTCTGTCACGTTAAGTGTAAACGAGCATGAAATTGTTTGTTCTTTTAGCTAAGTAAATACGGGGACTCGTGGTGTGTAACCTGAGAGCCCGTGGATGTATACGTCGCCAGAAGGTAAAAGATTCTCTACAAACTGACAGAATTTTAAATATCACTTTACTTATCTACTTATAATCGTATCCTGCGAAGCTGTTGATAGATTTTGCAGCATATTAGGAAGCCATTATTATGTGGACGGATTTTAGTATAATTAAAAATCCTATTTATTTCCACGAACTTTATACCCAGTTAAGTGATTATAACAAGAAAAAAGTTGATTCCGAGTAGGTACGCTATGTAAACCAATTGAGTAATTTAAAGTAAGCTAAATATTTGTAAATCGATTTGTTGGTGTATAACCACAGTAAAACGAAGAAATATAAACGCTATTTTCCAGCTCATCTTCATTATTTAAATCTTTATTCATGAGGGTACCTGTTGTCAAGTGGAATCAACCACCACACCATCACTTGACAAAGAAGATTAGGCATTTTGTCCCAAGCCCATTGAGTGATACGAGCATATCAAATGAAAGCTGTAATGGTTTGCAATTGTCCTTTCCGCCTAGTAATTCATAAAATCTATATTCCCGACTCGACAGTATGACGAGATTATATCGACCTGGTTCAGAATTCAATTAAAATTGACCAGAGCCAGGCAGCTATCATCAGACACATCGAACAATTGCGAGGTCGCAAGTTTCGCTACTCCGCCCTGAATAAACAACTCCTCATCAATGATGGCTACATGTGCATTGCTAAATAATGTGCTCCTGAAATATTAACTATATGCTTGTGTCGATCGGTAAATCATTAATGTTGTTTTACAGATGTACGAAACAACTCAACTATGTGTCTTGAAGACATTGTCAACCAGAATTCGATATTTCAATATATTTTTTATTCCATCAGTCAACTTCCATGGACATCCTGAAGAAGGATTTAAAATTCGTTTCTCGATATCTCAACTAACATCAGAGATATTAATGATTTAAGTTAGTACTAGAGAGATGTTCTGTCCCTTTTTAGCAAAACAGTCTTTATAGATGTTGTCAGGATCTGCTTGTATGGCGCTATTACACGTGATGTCATGATTTAAATTGCCATTTCTTTCTATCGTCTGATTTTTGATTGCATGTACGTAGCTATTTTATTTTCCAACGAATTTTAATTCTGTTTTCACATTTGACCAATTCAATTTATGTCTATTTCTTAATTTTTAAGAAATGCATTTAATATTTGTTATTTGGAAACTACCGAACTGTTCTGCATTATTATCTCTCTTCTGAAAAATGAGCCATCAGTAGACGAGAAATACTTTCTTTTCGTATCTAACAGCACAAAACTAAGACATTGGAGAAAAAAACTTTATAAGGCTGAATTTCTGGCTAACAATGTATGGAAACAAACACCGTCCTTTTAATAATCGTTAGTAGACATAAACTAATTTTGTTTAGTGCCTTATTGTTGGTTGCGCCAATACAGTTTGATACCAGTAGGTATTAGGAAATAGGAACTGCTGAAAAAAATTAAAACGAAACGACTAATATAATATACCACTAAAATAAAACTAAAGCTAAAACTAAACTAAGGCTAAGAAAACTAAAGATAAAAAATTTGGGTTAAGTCCCCCACATCCGGCAGTGTACCCAAGAGACTGGCTGCGTTGCCCCAGTTTATAAGTGTAAGATATTTATTTATTTATATTTATTGATAATTTACATTAATTATAAGTACTAACTTACTTGAACTAAGTATCTGTCAAGTTGCTAAGCTAGCCTAACTTGAATTAAGTACTTACCTCTCAAGTTGTATTCTTTAAATAAAGACCTCAAATAGATCATTTGACATGCTCAATCACGTAAAGACACGTAATAATTAATCAGAAATCAAATCATCGATTAAAATAGTCAATTTATCACCTGACATCAGCAATATGTCATGGTATCGACTAAGGTACATCTCATAGCGACATCATCCCATAAACATAAATTAATTGTATTTATTACTACCGATATAAGTTTCGCATTAATTAGATGTAAGTATTAAATTATACAATTAGTAATCCACCTGTAAAATGGGTGTGAACATGGAGTGAGTCACCAATTTTATAATTCTGATTTAGTAGCTTGGGTCATGCATGACCCGACCCCACCCAGTTTTAGATTTAGACAGATAGTATTTTAAAATAAACTGCAAGATAGATTTATAGTCCTTTATTGACTTGCTAAAAACATAATAATTCTTCTTCATTTTACTGTAGGAATTTTAACGCTCGACTGAATCAATCTTCGATCTAAATCAACGAGTGACTAAATCTAAAAACATCCACTACTGCAATATCTTAGGAACCTAAATGGGTTTGTTTGTAGTCTTTTTATTGTACTAATATAAAATACACAGAAAATAAAAAACATTAAAAAATATACAAAATTAATTATCTTACAGGTATTATTGGAATTGTGAAATTAATTTAATTTTAATACCAACTTAGTTAGACCTAGTATTAGTAAAATTGTCATAAAAAATTAAATATTTAAAAAAATACAAGATAAGAAAAATAGCAAACGAAAATAAATTAACAAAAAAGTAAAGAACTGAGAACAAAAAAAAGGAAAGAAAAATAATAAAATGAATGAAATGAAAATATTTATTTATTTATTTTTATTTCCAGAAGCACAGATGGTCTTCTAATACACACACACACACACACACACACACACACACACACACACACACACACACACACACACACACACACACACACACACACACACACACACACACACACACACATTACAAATTATGATACATTATATTAATTTATTACATTATAATTATTGACGTAATATAATTAATATAAATCTTACATTTGTTTTATTAATTCTCGTTGTTTCCATGATAAAATAGTAGGTGGAAAGAAAAATGTCAATGCATTTTCTTCCAAATCATAGCAATTAGAAATGTACGCTTAAAAAGTCTCCGACCATCATGTCGGACGTAAAATAGGCGGAACAAACATTTTTAAAAAAACTTAGTCATATGACTAAGATTAAAAAAAGATTTTCAGATCAATCATTTTGTATCTCACCAAGCTAGAGAAAGACTTTTGTTTTAAATGTGCTGAATGAACATCAAAAATATAATGGCATTTTAGTTGATCACATTACGTTCTAAAATAAGGACTAATGACCACCCATGATATGCAACAGACATCCATCTTCATTAGTGCGTTTATTTTAGAAAGGATTAGCAGAAATTATAATGACTGGCTGCAGTTGTACTAAATAATTAATGCTCATAGCAAATTACTGCACAATTTAGATTAATAAAAGAACCTGACTAATCGGTATATACCAAATACGCAAAAGGAACTTTGGACATATGAAACGAATTAATATTAATAATTATTATAGACACTTAAACTTCCCTTGCATGTAGTTGAGTTTTCATTAAGTTTTTCATAAGTACACATATTTAAAACATTGAAATATTTAATAATAGAAACAAATAAGAAACTGATTAATTTGTTTGTATTATTTAGAACTAATTATGAGTAACTGTACATAATAGCTCTCACAGGAGAGAAATATATACATACTCGTATAGAATGAGAGAGAAATACATAGAGAAGTTGAAGACTAGAGCGATCAAGATATCTCATACGTTAGACCCGATATGTCTGGAAATTTTTCCACTCTTTCGAATCTTTGATGACCGCATCCCGCAAATTAATCGTGTGAGTCACTGGCTAGCTACCGTACATACCAAGCCTAAAAGTACTAATGTTTAATGAACCTCTGAATCACATCTCGAAAAAATGGCGAGACGATACTGCTAGACAAAGGTCAGGGAAGATTATAAACATCGCAGCATGTTTGGCCGTTGTTTTTATACAAACTAATCCAACTATGTAGCTTGCGAGTTTGACAACAGAAATAATGATCCCTTTTTGTCATATCTACTTAATTCGTAAACATTTTATTAGAGAATAATTAAATAATGTCCTATGAAAGGACCGAAAGATGATACAAACTAATCTACGCAATGGTTAATCTATCCATACTAGGATTCCTGCAACACTCGTGCTGCACAAGTTCAGAGAGTAGAAACAAACAACATCATAGATGTCATGCAAAAAAAACCTTACCTATCTACGTTTTAGTACGCAAATCACATTCCTCAAATAATACTGAATTTGATCTATCAAGCTCCTTCCCAACATTGAACTTGACATTCACGAGTCTTCAATCAGATACAAGAATAGAGATCATGCTCCGCTTCCACGATAGGCCGTGAATGGTGCCATTGTGGCCAGCCATGTGGCTTCCACTGCTGGCGCCAGCGAATGGCCATGAAACGTGGGATTACGAGGGTCAAAGTTCTCGATCTGTGACCTCCCTACCAACGTGTTGCCCTGGTACTGTTCTACAACATTATCGAAATGAGTTCTTTTGTTTTGTTGCAAAAGGGAATGTCGCGGATAAGATGTGGAGCAGCTGTAACTAGTGTTATTGAAAGATAACTTACTGATTGAAAAATTAATAAAAACTCAACTAGGTTTAATAGGCCAAAACAATAATTAAGCCTAAATTATTAGTTCTTCCTATAAGTACAACAAAATATGGCTGTGAATAAATTCTGAAATGTGAGTCGAATTTTTACTACAAATTTTAGAAAGAAGGTTGGTGACTTTCCATACATTTTAAGGCCCAGTGTTTATTGACAGACAGCATTCTTTCTGTTTGTCTGTATCAATTGCGTTCTGTTAATGCATTTGTTCCTAAAAACATATTCAACTTGTATTAAATAACTTAGCATAAAATTATATTTAAAACTACACCTATATCATTTATGAAGAGGTCTTCGTTTATTTTATAATAACTGGGCCCTGTGTCCGCCTGTTCATTAAAAAATACATAGGTACACACATAACTCTCACGTCCATAATCAGATAGTTCCCACTTTTCGCCGTAAGATTTGGGGGAATTTAAATAATTGTAGGTTATGTAGGTAAAAATAGTAAAAATTGGAATCTAATGTTATTTTTCTTCTTTAAGTATCTTCAAGCCGGTTTATATCTATACATACTTATAATATTGATTTGAAGCAGTTACACAAATAGAGTAAAAATACTTATGATTTCTCATTTGTCCCAGATTATCACAAACAACATGGCGATTCATTGCAAAAACAAAATGAAACAAATGGTTATCATATCAAAAACAAGGCAGGGTAGATCAAATACAGATTGTTGAGTTCAACAGATCTTATATTACCTATGTACATAAGTATGATCTAAAATTATTCACTTATATCATTCCAAGAACCAATAGGTAGGAAATTGTGAAAAATATTTCCACGATCTGATAAAGGCCAACCTTGAGTAAGCCTTGTTCAGGGTTTGCCCCTGGTTTGTCCTATCTATTTCTATTCGAATCCTGTTATCCTACTTACATAGGCCCATCGATATTTATTACATTTTCATGTTGAACCAGAATTGCAATATTCTCTATTATTAAGAGGTTCTATCAATTAGCTTCTCAACTCCATTCAATAATGGTCTCTTATAAATAAGTAGGTATGCGTATGCATCTCATTTTGATTCATCACTATAAATCGTGTCTTAGTGCTGGTTAGTTTTGCATCAATGTCGCAAGATTATGTTGTGTTTACCAAAGGGCACAGGTCAAGCCCGCAATTACAAGAATCAATTGATTAGCTCGGGTATTAATTGTGCATGTTATTTAATGCAACGAGTTTATGGTTTCGATTAAATTTATTTAGTTGTGATGCTGACTGCATTGCTGCATTACCTACGAGTACCTACCGTAAATGTGAAGGGAACAACAATATCTCGGTAGTATCAGTCCTTAGAATTACTAGTACTCGTACTTAGGTACTTATCTGATCTGAGGCCCGTGTGGCGGGGTTTGACGCGCTGATCCGACACCGTGCAGCTAGGTTTAGATATAGGGTCTTCAGAAGTAAAAATAGCCTGATTGCTGCTACATCAACCCACTGTTTGGATATATTTAAATTTTGGAATAAATTACTAATGTTGTAAAATTTATTTTAGTTTAGTCAAAATTCAAAATTCATTGTACTTTTACATATATTTTTTTACTGTGTATGCGAAATTTTAGTTATCTTATTATATTTGATGTAATTTTTAAATTACAAATAATTATGGACTCTTTTGTCTGATTTAATTAATAAGCTTTAATTTAATAAGCTAGTGATTTGTTTTATTTCTAACATCAAATTATAAAACTCAATTTATGCCGCGGTTAATATTATTCGCCAATGGACCTACGCGTATCGAAATATCTTCTTATCTCAAAGTCACTTCTGGACCAAACAGCAACTGAAATGTAGTCATAAGTATCTACTTACTACATCTATTGCTGGCTAATAACAACAAACCATAACCCGTATTTGGTATACGGAAATAAGTATCGTTAACGATCTACAAGTCAATCGTTGCGCACGAGCAACCGACTGTTTGGGATAAATCTCTCGTCGACCCTGCGCTATTGCGCTGCGCCGGCGAATAAACAATGTTTAAATGTTTACAGACTCCACTCATCGGGTTCTCTCACTAACATAGATCGATAAACATACTTTTCGACACCGTCTAGATTAGCATCAAGTATTTTACAATAATTTGGCACTTTTATGACTCATAGTATTTCTACTTATATTTTATGATCTTAGCTCATACTAGATGTTCGGTAGAATTCCACTGCATTGGATGGCCAATATACCGTAATGCGATCCACGTGTGTAGTATTTAGTGCGCATCAGCGTTAGTCTTTTAAAATACGTACGACTCTTACGAAAATCTCGAAACGACCTAATTCTCATTCAAAACGGCTGATGAGTCAGAAAGCTTCCTGATGCTGATGCACTTATGATGTAAAGTCGATTGAGTAACTCCATGTTTATTGACTCTGTCAATACATTTCCGCTCGTAAAGAAATCTGAATAGCGTCTGTCATATTTACGCATTTTCAGTCCACGAGCGAGTATTATTCAACCCACGTAAACAAACGCACATGAAACGTTAAAATTCCGAAGACATGTGTTGTAGTGAGGGCGATAAACGCTATTCACATTCAGGTGGCTGCTAAAGAAGCAGAGAAAACAGCATTTGCACACGTTAATCGTAAAATTACGTATGAACGAGTGACCGTTGGCGCCACATTTCTGTGAACAATGAAATGGTATGGAAATGGCGCCTAGCTCTCGATCATAACCACGCACGCTACTGTCATAAAGTCGCGGTATGTAATAGCGGTTGGCTCCACCGTTTATGATTTTGCTCGATTGTGTTCACGTCCTTGGTTAATAATCCATATTTTCAATGATTTTGCATCGATTTTGTTGAAATATAGTTTTATTTTTATATCCGGTTAAAAGAGATCAAGCTTTTATTTCATCCTAATCAAATCATGACGAAACGCCTACCTACATTTAGTGACTTTCTTTGATCTTCATATCAAAGAAAGTCGCTGGTGAAATGACAACCTTACGTCTTTAGCTCACTGCAGCAATTTTTAAAAGAAATCGGACCCAACCCCTCATATAGAATTCTAGAAAACCGAAAAATAGATTTCTATGGGTTCTGTCCGATTCCGTTTCAAAATCGCTGCAGTGTGCAGATGACTTTAATTTTAAATGGTTACTAAATAAACAGATTCGTTTATAATAAATCTGTATTCTTCATTAGCACCGGTTGACTTGCTTGTGATAAGTACCAGCCTATTCCGTAATAGAAGGACGTCGGTAGCGAGTTAAGCGCGCAATCTCACCAAATTTGCTTAGCACGGCCGCCGCTGGCGCCAGTCTACTTTCCAAATAGCCTTCGTGTCTCGCCTGTGACCTTTTACGCACGTAAGCTACAGAATATCTAATACCAGCCTTATAGGCTTTACTTTACTACTGGCTCTATCATAAAATAAACTGGTAGAGATATTTACACTAACCTTTCTCAACTTTGCGGTGATAAAAAGACGATCGTTGACATAAGTAATAATTACAAAATTAGAGCAGTTATTTTTAGTCTCTAATCGAATTATACTTCAATAATATACCTACACAATTGAGGAAAGATAAAGCGATAATGGTACCTACTTATATCAACATTGTAGCTACTTACTACGTTTTATTTCGTAAGTTCTAACAATCGAGTGGCTGAAATTACGAGTATTGTCGATTAAATAATAAAATACAGTATAAACCCGATTTGATAAAGTTGGAATCTGTAACATTGTAAGGAAACTTTAGGCTACAAATAAAAGCCCCGCAAGGAAACGAAATCGGTTATGGATCCAAGACCAGGTGGTTTCACTTATTCAACGTATTCATTATAACAAACGTAATATCTTTACATTTTTCTAACCCTTTAACAGTCAATAAAGTGGTTAAACTAACATAGATTCATGAGATTTTTGGAGATAATATTCAGAATGATCTCGTTTAACTATTAAGTACCAAAATTCAGCTTTATATATAGATAATCCACAAGATAGTCTATCTAGATCGGTCTATAGTCAACTAGTCAACACCTGATGATTTTTAGTCTGTTTATCATATTCGTACATAACATGTAAATGAGGTGAAACCATAATTATATCCTAGAACATAATTTTTTTAAAATGACTTGTTTGATTGACAAAAATCTAACATCTTCCGATAAATTCATGGGATATTATTGGCATACCTAATAGGACTTAAAACAATATGGTAAACTTATCTAGACTTTAGTTCTCTGGCACTCAAACTAGGTCTAACCTGTATCTTGAGAACAATAGTAAACAATGCCGACCATTCCCGCAGGATATCCAGTAATGTAAAAAACCCTCGCCGAATTACGGAATTATAAAATTAGATTATAAAACTACTAATGGATTTATACTCCTGGCAATTACATTACATTTCATGAAAGTCGGAAGTCCTTTGACAAGTTTCGAACTATTTCGATGGCTTTGGTCACGGAAAGTGCAAAGCGCCTATCGAAATAAGCCAAAAGTAGTCAGAGGACTTCTAACTTTCATCGGTGACTAAGTAATCCGTATTTAAATACGACAAAATTAACTATTGGCTATGGAAGTTACCACTGAATTGAAAACAAAATTTTGTAGGTGGTTAAATTTTATTTTGGACACCAAATTGTTGGGCCCATGTGGTCAACGCACTGTTGGTATTTTAATGGTAGTTGATTTATGTGTCTCTGAATTTATTGGAACTAGTGATACAAAAAATCCCACAAATCCAATCCAAATCTATGATGAAACTACGTAAGAGACCATAGTGAACTAGAGTGCCTAACTTATATAATAATTGATACTTACTGGTTAAAGTCCGCTGAGCAGGAAATCAATTAAATGTCTTTTACCTATTTCATCTTTCCAGAATGGGAATGAATAAAATAAATACCCAAGGGAAAAATAAATACAAAAAGAAATTTAAATTAAAAAATATACAAATTGAATTTTAGTACCCAAAATCAAAATCAACACCTATTAGTAATTTAATATTAACAAATCTGAAATTAACAGACTGGAAAACTGTTCTTTTTCTATATTTCTCTTGTTGTGTTTCTGAGCCTTAACTGGTGCGCATTAACCCGCATATATTCGTGGCGCCACTATCCGACGCCTGGCTTCTACTTTGTCAACAACAAAAACATAAACTCATTCGATTGCATAATAAGTACGATTATTATACATTTTGTTGGCATTGCATATGTCTGCGCGACAACGTCCCGCGACTAAATTATGAACAAGATAAAATATTAGCGGCGTTGTAGTCTTGTAGTATTTTTACGCGATGTAAGTATGTAGAGTGGAGACAAATGTATTTATAAATACAAGATAACAGATGCTTAGGTATATTTTTTTTAAGCTTGTTTATACTGAACATATCATATGTATTTTAAATTTGACTTTTAACATCATAGTTTTTTATAGATATTCAGTGATAGCAAATTAGCTCGTAAAAGTAATCCTGATGGTTTAATTAAATGAATGCCGTGTTTAGTTTTGTAAGACAGTTAGAATCTAGAATTTACAAGGGCCCGCCTGGCTGTCTGTATGTCGTCAAATATCTTCGCCTTGACGTTGATGTGTTTCGGCAGTGTTTATAGAAGAACCAGTATCTTACTAAGCCCGGTCCTCGGCCTCATCATCGCTTACTACCAGGTGAGATTGAAGTCAAACGCCGCTTTAGTCCTAAATAAAAAAACTACCAATGGAATGATGGCACCATAAGTGTAACTCGAGTTACAATATATCTCAAGAAACTTCTATCTCAAAGAGATTATTCTATGTTATATTCTATCTCAAAGAGATTCCAACTGATCAAGCGTAATACTGGATTTACAAAAGCGAATCGGATCGAACCGAGTAAAGCCGCTAGCTTCAGCATGTTTGTTTTTTCTCTCAACAGTGATTTGATAGTGTATGCTCACCGGCCGCGCATGTCCTCGCGCGCCGACAGCGGCGGCTGCGCTGGCGCCGAGCGTCGCGACGCCTTTGTTTGCACGTCGCGGTCTCTATTTACGCACGTTTTCGCATTGTTTCATCAACAAGCCCACACTAAATTACGAAAATCTAATGACGTAAATAAACATGTCATCAACATATTCTGATATTAACTCGTGTCTCTGTTTTTCTCCTCTAACAATAACGCGGTTGTAAACTTCCTTTTCCGAGTTCGTGTACCTAAATCATTTCTACTAGGAACTTATATTGTCATGCCGAGATGATTTGTCCTTTGAATCTTAAACAATGTACAAATGGGAGCAGTCATACGATCCTCAGCATTTATCAAATAGCCATTCAAGCGAAGTTGAGGTCGGCCATAAAATTTCCGACAAATTAACTGAGCAGTCAAGACGGGCACCTCAGGCCATCCATTCCAATATCTAGATTGAATAGTCATAGGAATTCTTTAGAACTGACCTGGTTTGCTGAACGATTAATGTTTAAGGTAAATCGGAAAGGGCCGGCGCGGGCGCCACCGAGGGTCGCTGGCAATGCGCTAGTGCACGCCCGTCACGGCGAGTCACGCACCATTCGAACCACAAACCGCGCGGCTATTACTCACGATAAGCCTACCCACCTACCCACTAACCGCATTCACCTAACGCTGCCTTATTAGCCGACATTAAAATAATAACGACCGCCGTACACTTGCGGCCGACCACCACCCTTATAAACGTTGCCCTCTACTACTATACAACATCAATAATATCGTATTCGACCTCATTATAAAGGAAAAACAGTGACACAAACGATCGTACACGTCCTCACCCAAGTTATCGTACAAATCGAAAGTCTGTTAATCCCTGCGAGATCAAAGCGTTCGTAAAAAGAGCGTTGAAAAAGGCGCAAACAAAATTATGCACCAAGGAATGCGTTGCGAGACACTGATCTCACGAAAATAAAACGGCGATTGTACGCGGCACCGACACCGCGCAGCACAGGCGCAAGCGCAGGCGTGCACAAAACAAATTCCTCGGACGCACATGCAGCACACTGAATTAGATACACTCGTGATCGACTGCTCGGATGTGATGTCCAATGAACCATGAATACACGCAGCCGACCGACCATACAGCCTCACGCACACCACATACTTAATTCAGTGGCATTGTAAGTACAGTCGCCTGCTAATCTATATCATCTGTCAAATTTCTGCAATCTGAAATGAACCTATGAAGTCTATGGCGAATACATTAAGCATTCGCCATAGACTTCAAATTTGAATTGTAGAATTGTGACAGATGGTATACATTAGCTAGAGGCTGACTGTACGTATGTAGGTACGTGCGAGTACCATGTATGACAGTTAAATATAAATTCAGGTTTTTTCAGACAAATACAAAAGATTATCATAAAATATCTCAATATTTATTCATCGATTTGCATGTATTTAGCGAAAAAGACGTAAACGCAACTCCAAAGTGCTAAGTCGCGACTAATAGACTTCATAATAAATCGTGATCGACATAATTTAGTGTTAAGTTTACACTTCTCGGCATAATCTTATCTTGTACCATTTTGTATTAACTCATTTCACTGACGTTTACTAGCAAACTGTCTAGAGGCAAGAAATTCAGCTTTTATTACACCACCACCTGGCAGAGATTCAATTAAAAATTATCTTTTTTAAAGGCTTTAAAAGCTGCGCAGACGGCAGAGTTCACTCAAAAGAAACAGTGAATAAGATTTGATACGTTTTATAGTTATTTATGAGTTCCAGGTTCAGATAGAGTTTACGGCTTTATGGAGTTTCAACATGCTTTATAAAGTCTATAAAACATAGCGGCGGCGGCCCGGCCGTTTGATTCGTTCAATGAATATACTCGTAGGTATGAACATTTGAAAGCTCAGAAAAGTTTATCTATCGTCTACTTAGGTAATAATAAGAAAATATTGTGAAAAAGTAATTTTAAATCTTAATTAACTAATAATTTATCTATATACAACGATCGGTGCCTAGGCATAAGTTCTGGGATTTTACAGATTAGGTATTACAGATTTGACTTTATTATACCTATCGCAAGAAAACCTAGACACTGGCTAAAAGGTAGTTCAAAAATCACATTAAGTTTTTCTCGGATTTTCCTCAACATTATTGAGAAATTATGTGAAAGAGTGCGTACGTTGACATCGTCGATATTTGCTCGCAAAAAATGTGTATGTTGTAAGTTGTGTCCGCTAAAAAGGCGCGCAGACGGCGTCGCGGCGACGGGTCGACGGCCGCGCCCGGAATAACCAGCAGCAGCAGCTATATTTGCAGCAGCGGCAGCGCGGGCGCAGGGGGGCGCAGCGCGTGCCATTTCTGCACCACCGCCCGGTGCATCTGAGTAATGTCATTGTAATGTCACAGAATACACACAGAAGGTCCGCTCAATACAAACGCGCGAAATCGGCGCACGCACACACGGGCACTGTGTACAGGCGATCTCAAAGAAAGTCATAGGAAACTCGGCCGCGAAATACACGCGCTGTGGGGCGGGGCTATCTAGTGGTAAGTATAATTTTTTGTATTTTTAATTAACGAAATACATTGCCAGAAATATTTTTTACAAGACTATTTCTTTTAAACTGGAAATTATAACTGCCATAGCGCTACGGTCGAGTTACGTAATCAAAATCGCGGACGCCCGGAGCGGACCTTCTGTGTGTATTGACTTCTGTGGTAATATCTCTGGATATAGTCTTACTGCGTGAGCGCAACTCTGCGGTCGCAGGCAGACGCGGCGACGGCAACGACGACGTCGCACGAACCCCACGCACCACCCACATTAAACTTGGAATTATGTTTATTACGTATCTGACACCTTAAAAAAGGGCGAGGTTTTCACGATCGTTACGAAATTTTAATGGAAGGCAATGATTAACCCGACGACGACGGGTGCTGAGACATGTGCGGCTACCATAATATGCGTTGATGAGACTCGGTCGTGGGAGCCGCCGCGCCGCTCGCCTGCCGACTGTCATTTGTCATCGCGCGTACAGTTCCTGTCACTGCGCGTACGCATACTTTCTTACATTCCGCAATTACCCTTTAAAGTGGGCAAATTTGCCGATTCTATAAAAAATACGTAATGGAAAGATGTCGATCAAGAACGACTCTCATGTAGGTACGCAGAGAGAAACTTTATAAATTTGACTCTACAGTATTGTGAAGTTGAAAAATAGAAAGCGTGAGAATCGTTATTAGTCTTCTGGGACATTGTTTGATAATTTATTTCTTTATGGAAACACTTGTCATAATTTATTCAATTAATATTGCGTGTATATACCTATTTTTCTATAGAGTAGTTTATTAGCTAAATCGTCGGCAGTATCAAGTTACCGAAGCGCGCCAGGTCATCCGAAAATGGCATATTAAACAGCCATCATCAGAGAGAATACATAAAAGCTTTGTATAAAGTCTATCAATATTACATGTATGCATGTGTGGATAGTTTTCGCGACAGATGGCCCGTGAGTCATCAACCTGTTGCTTGCAGTATTTGTTTCCAATGTAATCGAGACAACAAGACCCATTAGCCACTAAATATTAATAAAAGTCTAGAAGAATTCTTAAACATCATTTAGCGCTACTAATGAAAGAAACTGCGTATTTAGTGAGCTTGTTGCGGGTAATAAACCGTTTATAAAGCACTATCAAATATCACGCCGAAAGGAATATGACATCAGTCAGTTTACATTTAGTACAAAACTAAGATGACATCATCAATTTAGGACATGGTATGTTTCGAATTTCGAACGTCAAGTCGGAAGTTCGGGAATGACGGACTCGAACAGAGTGCTATAGTGGGCATGCGCCGACGCATTGGCCAGCGTCGAGAATGGGAGCGACGATGTCCGCTATCACCTCTCTCACCTCTCATTTCATTACCAATTTCATGCATTAATAGTTAATGTTATCAGTCGATCGAGGAATCAAAATTTTCCGGCACGAAAGTATTACTCACAATTCCTCCAAAGCTCAGATCTCCTAATAATTTGATATTTGTAACCACTTTGGGAAAGTGGTCACTTTAGGAAAGCCGTCACTAATGAACAAAAGCGTAATTTCCATAAAATAGGACAAAAAGACTAATCTTAAACATTTATGGTAACTGCTAAACATCTGCAACCCTTGAAATTGTTAATGAAACATTGCTAAACAGGTAGGTACAGAATTGTCCTCAATCACGACAATTTCTAATGTATGCTGTGAAAACTAGCTTTCACGCAAAAAAGCTTCTCTAGAAAACTAAATTTTCAACTACAAGGGCCACAGTCTAAATTCTAGGTGATACTAGTGCAAACACTGCACTCCCGCGCATACTAATTAGATGTTCTCGGAAAGTATGTACCTAATATGTACCTATGTATGTATGTATTGTCTAATGTAAGTCATAGTCTACATTGGTAGACTACAGCTATCGCGATGCCTTTTTACTATTGTTAGAATCGACCTTGTTCCCAAGCGTTATTGTACCCATAATTCCCAGCTCTATCACTTTAAAATGAAAGACACATAGAAACATACATAGATTTGTCGTGTTGATCTAAACATTTTTTACTTCTTGAGAAGTAGAAATCCAAACTTTAAAGAAGAGTAGGTAACCATTTTGTTTGGTTCGAGTAAAAAGACATCCTTCAGTAAACTGAAACTACCGAAACTACATTCCAAAAGAAAAATTGTTGCTTTCTATTCAAAATTTGCCAAAATATACTCTATACACTCTATGGAATAACTGAGGTAATAAGGGGTAAACGAATCCAAAACTTTGTGAAAATCTGGAAATAGTACAGTTATCGGAACTATCCAATTCATATAAAAATTTGCGATCATAATATGGATTTTCTTTCTTTGAACTAGTATTGCACACATCCGCTAAAGGACTACTTAACCTACGTTGGCGGCTTATGCATAAATACGAGTTACATTGCTCAGTATTCTTTCACGCTTGATTAGGCATTTATATTTAATTCAACGTTTACCAAAATAACTACGTAATTCTGGTGATGAACTAATGATAGCTACAGAAACCGTACACCTTATATGGTGTTTACAGGCAAGTTAATGATATTCACAATTAAGGTTCTTGACGCGAGATGTGTACGCTGATAAAACTTGAAGGAGCACCTGTTTACGAGTACTTGCTGCCTATTTAACACATTGTTGCAAATTAATGCAGTCTTGTTTAAAGGAAATTGGGCTTTATTTGCTACACGTTTTTTTACACAACGGTGATTTTGTTTTTAAAATCCGCAGCAGTGATATAGATGAAGTAAAGTTATGGCTACAATGTAATATTTTGTACCGTAATTTTATCCGAGTTAATTTAGATTTCGTATAAGAAAAAATATGCCAAGAATCAGTAGTGCACACAGCACTGCTGAATTCAAAAGTAAAAACGTTGCGAGAGTGCCCTATAAAATTGTATTGCTGTAAATAACAGTAAAAGCCGTAGCAATTTTTCAATTAGCGAGTACCTAGAATCGTAAGCGTAGGCAAATGCACGCACTCCAACCTTTTTGTGCGTAGACTTGTTGTGTCAAAGACGATAATAATCCTTAATAAATACTGTACATTATAGTTTTAATTTACAGTACAGTTTTTCTTGATTTCAAAAGTTATAGTTGGTCTTTCAATGAAGAAATTTGAAATTTTGTGTAATTTCACGTTTTGTCTCAAATTATGTAAAGTAGTATGTTTGTTTATTATGAATTAATAAATATGTTGGGAAATTCTGAGCAATATGTATATCTCTCCGGTACTAAAACATTAAATACCCGGCGAGTTTTATTCACCAGTAATGAAGCTTTCTTGAATCACTCGGAAAGTATTGTACATTTATAAATTAATAAGGTGTTTTACAGACAAAAACATGCTAATTCCTTTACGCCTTGACTGTTTTCTCATACCTCGTGTATTTTCTATGCAATTTGAGATGCCAACTTAAAATTATAAAAAAACAAGAGTTCTTCCTCAAAGGCCTGGCCATAACTTTTCAACCATAGGTACTATTAAAAAATTTGTAGAACCATATTATGTATAATTTACAAAGGATCTGCCTTTAACAGATTTTTCGCATTTTTACCGGTTTCGTAAAATATCGAAAAAAAACTGTAAAAAGGTGAAAAGGATCCTTTTCACAGGGCAGAGGGGGAACAACCAGGTGAGGGGAATAGGGCTTTATTGCTTTTATATCATTTTACATGGTTAAATTTATAAGGGTTTATATTTTTAGGGTTTTACCAATAAGGGTTTGATTCGCCAGTACAGGAGTTTTCTTCAATAACTCGGAAACTATTGGAAATTTGAAAATAAATAAGTTGATGTTTCGTAGATAAAAATATGCCCTCTTAATTATTCTCTCATAACTTCCTCGCACCTTGTAGTTTTCAAATAATTTGACATTTCTACAGTCCTTTAGACTTGTAGTTAGACTATGTGTTTTTATGATTTGTAGGTTAGGTAACCGTTAGTGATCTTGGTATTTCGTACGTAGTTATTGTAAAATTAGGCCATGGAACTTTAGATTTTTTGTGATATATAACCAGAAAAACAACTAATAATAACAACAACAACTTCCATTTTTATATTAGCTGGTAGAAAATGCCGCAAGGCATTAAGCTCGCCCCATGTACACCTTTTATATTGTGCATTAAAGTGTAAATAAATAAATAATAAAAACATTCGGGTATCGGGTAAAATCGACCTCTGTCTCTGTCTTACATTCGCGTGACTCCTTCAATAACCGAAGCCTCCTCTAACACCCGAATGTTTTTCTATGTGCTCACGGACTGTACATAAATTACTGACAGTTAGTTCTTGATTACACACATTGAAATAGTCGTTGGTACTCACAGTTGAAGTCTCCAGGACAAGTCTTGCAGCACCTTCCCGGTAAAAGCACGGGAGTGTCGCACGAAGGTTCTGGACACTCGTTCTTGATGTTCCGACACTGCACTTTTGCCACCACCCGGCGTTTCTTTTGCACCTGTAGTACAGAAACACAGCTCAATTTACCTAAAGGTACGTACTTGATACTGTTGTCGTGTTTAAAAAATTATATCATTAAAAATTTCTACAGAAATAAATCTTCAAAGGGTAAAAATAGATATAATTAAAGTTCTTGGTCTGCCATGACCACATTCGCTAGTCGTATTACCTTCACAACACACATCCATATTAAACTAACCTAAATGCGGGTGTAGTGTCTCTATCATTATTCATCTTTCTTTTAATGCAGTTGTAGAAATAAATTCGAGTTTTGTTTATCGAGTTATGTATAAAGTTTAATTAATCATAATTTAATGGTAATTTGTGGAAGCTATATTGTTAAATCTACAGTAAATTCAGAAACCACTCTATGACACCACTCTAAACAACGATACCCCACACGATAGGGTACAAGAGTAGATTGTCTAACTAATAGACTTCCCCTCCCTCAAGAGTTAGACACGACATTTTCTGTTACATCTGCGAGAAATATAATAAATGTAATAACTGAAGCACGATAGTTGCATACATTTTTTCATACGGTAGTAATTTGCGCGGCAGCGCCTAGTGCTTCTTCGACATAACTGGTGAAGTATTAATCTCTTGCCTAATGTCTTTTTCACGCTCGTATATTTAAACAATAATACATAATGTCAATGTGAATCACGGTGAATGAATTATTAAAAAGAAAATGGCGTTCTTTAGAAGTTTACACGGTCAATAAAAATATTAATTAAATTTTTGACACTGTACTTTCAAACAAATTCACCTTTCGTTCAATTAAAATTAAAGTTATGATTTTTACAATAATTACATAGATATTTTTTTATATAAATGGTAACTGGCGCCAAATTGATAACAACACTTGGTTAAATTATGTAACCATAGCGCCATCTACCGATGACGATCAAAATCATCTAGATGTTTAGGTAGGCACTGTTGCAACTAATAATGTCTATAATTATTTAAAACTGTATTTTCTAAATAAATTGAGATTTTATTTAATTTAAATATTAATCATGAAATAACATCACATATCTATATAAAATCTTTCGATTAGAAGGTCTGGCTTGTTTATATTCGTTATAAAAGTTAGCGACTTGATTGCCAGTACTTCCGATCGTGGATTTCCATACAATATTGACACACTTGTGTGAAAAAGCGGCAAAACGTACGCACATTTTTGTGCAGATGTAACAAAAAAATATTTTATCTACTATTTTTAATTATCAGAGATTAGTCCCATATAATTAGTGTTAGCACCCTGTTTTTTATTATAGTTCGTAGAATACAGTATTATTCAGCATCTATTACATATTATTGTGTCGGAAATTAACATTGTGTTTTATATACATTTACTATGTCAAAAATAATTACTTACCGGTATACACTCACATTTGATGCAGTACATGACACCGAAAGGCGGGCCGAGGTCCGCAAACCACGTCGAGCCGAGTTCCTTCGCTTGTTTGCCGAATTGACATTCTGCAACAAATGCAAACATACCATTAGCATCTAGAATTGTATTAAACATTAAATTAAACAGAGCACTTAGATTGTGTAGAGAGAGCTGGACGTTTCTAACTAAAAACTATCGCTAAAATAATCGCTAAACTTGGCGGCCACCCCGGAATTGGTGTTCCTATACATTTGATAGATAGATAGATAGATTAATACTTTATTACACACAAGAAATTTATATAGGAAAGGAAACATAGAATAAGTGTACAAAGGCGGCCTTATCGCTCAGAGCGATTTCTTCCAGGCAACCTAGGCGATAGAAGAATTAGGTTACCGGCAGTATAGTGCAGAAGAGTGAAACAAGAAATATGTATTGGTTTATATACTTTTAATACATAACATAAGTAAAGCTCGGTACGTATACCAAAATACTATTGTCCTATATAGCCATAAAACAATACATATAATATATTAAAAAAATACTGATAAGTACATAATAATATGTAAAAATGAATATATAAATATATTTGATGGTAGGGAATTTGTTTGTAGCCAGTTTAAGAATTTAATTTAGTTTGAAGGTAGCAGTATCAATAGACCTACCCACGTGTAGGTTATAAGAGACACTCTAATTACAAGTATAGGAAAAGATAAAATATAGTGCAATGTCGACCTTGCTGTAAATTCTATCTTTTTGATTTATCAGTATTAATCTATAAGATGCCTAGCATACCGTAACATCATATAACACTGTTCGACATCATCAGGCAGTATAATTTACCAGCTGAGACATTAGTTAGCTGTTGGGAGACTGCCCTTTCTGTGTTCAATAGTTCTAGCGACTTCCCGCGGCTGGTAAGTAATCATTATACTTCAGGTATATCTTCTAGTTGTTTCTCTTGATATGGAAGAGAAAATCTTATTATATTTGACTGACGCTTGATACGGATAGTCTGCAATTTTCACCCCGCATTTTAATGTTTAAACAATATATTTCAGATGATTATGTGAAAATATTATTTATCTTGCGTGCTCAATTCCCTTAAATACTTCCCAACTAATGCCCCAGCAATATCCTCAAAAAATTTAAAAAAAATGAAACTTGCTCAATCAATGAAATATCGTAGTCTAATTTCACTTTGTTATTACACCTGTGACTATGTGTTGCATACCCACACTATATAACGTATGATCTAGTAGCAACATCCGCATTTTCTGCATAATATGCAAACATAAATGTTAATGACCCCGTGCGTCTGCATCGAAATATTGTTATTAATACCTAATTTACATTTTTGCTGCCTGTAGGTGTATACTTGTTATTTCCTTTACAACTCAGTTTGTTTATCTTAAACGTGAACAAGTGTTATATACATTTATTGATAGAAAATACTTGAACATCCCGATGTTTTTTTGTCTTTAAGTTAATCAAGGCGATTGACATATCATTCGGCAGCAGGTCACATACCTTTTCAGCAATCAGCACCTATCCTATTTAAAAAAATAACCGACAACTATATATTGGTTTCTGGAAAAACGCTATCTTGGATAGAAGCACTTCAAGACAATTTGTTCGGTAACTATAACGCGTCTCAGCTTAAGAGATCAATCACTCACGCAAGACTTTATCTCTGAATGCAGCGATAAACCTAGGTTAATGACCTTGTCAGCGGTTTACTGAATCCATAACAAATTGACTCGATATTACTTTGGTACATCGCGATAATGATACCAACAAACTCTATCAAAACAAATCAAATATTTATCTAACCTATTACTCAAGGTAACGGAGTGGAATTTAATCTTATATGTGATCTGCGCATCAGATGTTTTTCATAAAATTAACCCTAAAACCGTAACTAATAATAAAGTGCACTGTAATGTTCTACAGCTGCCCGCAACTTCGTTTACATTCCGTACTAACTTCAGTCCCACATTAGACCCATTTGTAGAATTTTCGAAACGTCTATGGCCGATATGTCTATCTGGACTTATTTAAAGTGTAGTTTTTACGTGATATGCGTTCAATTAAACAGACACAAATTAACCTTTATGATTTTATTATAACATACAATTTGACACAGTTTTAAAGCCATTAGTGACGAATGTCCGTATTTTAATTAAATATAGTATTAGCAATGTCGATAACACAATTTACACGTGTATGATTTATATCTTTTTAACGGGTAAAGTGAGTCCAAGCGCAAGCGCAAGTTGCATTTACATACCGCGCTCGTGAGCCAACGGCTAAAAATAAAAGTTGTAGGCTGTATTAAAATGCATAAAACGACATGGATGAGTAAAACTGACGACTATTTACAGATGCATTCCGGTATCCAATTATGATAAAAACTATTTTGACTTCAAAACTCGTCAGCCTTGAAGGACGTTTTCCTCTAGAACTCTATGTTATAGCAAACTACGGAGATATCTCATTTTCGCAAGAAAGTTGACGCGTAATATTGAATTCAGCTCCGAATATACAACATTCATCTATACCGTTCCCGATTCTATTTATTTAACACTCAGGAAAAAACCTAACATTATTAATAACCGTGGTGTCAATAAAACGATGCACCTTAATTGGAATTTAATTGTCGTCTAATTTTACCTGCGCTGCGGTCAGGACCGACTCTCCACCGTGAATTGATTGATTCCCTATCTGATGGCGTCAGATAAAGTCCGTCCTCTGTAAATAGGCGTCAGTGTTATCTCTACTCGTAACTATTTAATTAACCTCACTGCACGAGTGCACTGATAACGAGACGTTGCGTGAGAACATATTGAACTTTATATAGATTTCATGGCAGTTGTATTGCTTTTCTAAGTAAATATTCATATCCCGTGTCTAGATTGTAAATGCTTAATGCAATTTTTTATATAATTTAAATATTATAATATACTAGCTTCTGCCTGCGGCTTTGCCAGCGAAAAATATTTTTCCACCGTAAAAAAGTAGTGTGTTTGACCATTCATTACCATTCATTCATTCATTCATCAGTAGAGGCCCGAATGAGTAATAGACAAATACATCGTTTCGCTTTGTCTAATAATAGTATATCCTACCCTATGTAGAGGGTGTTAGGCAGATGTTGTACTAAACGAAACTGGTTAGGCCATTTGATTGAAAACTGCCTAGTAATACCTATAAGGAAGTACTCGTAGAAAGCGAATGTGTCAAAATTGGCCACTTTTAGCACTTTCACTTTCTATATTTCTATTGTTTTAATATGAGGATACTAAAACATTATTCAAAAACTCTTCTTTATTCGTGGAACAATACTTGAGATGATATTTTTTTTCGGGAGTGGTGATAGTTTCGCTAGGGTTTGAGCCTTAAATACGCCTGTCGACTTGACCACCACTGTGGCGAAATTAGATAACGTGCCGGACACGGTTAAGCCGGAGGTGAGGGTTCAAACCCTACGACTGGTGTTTTCTGATATTTGTAGTATGCCATTTATTTACCTCCAATAACCACTATACAAAGTCTCATGGTATCTAGAATCCACCTACTCGAACTCTAAGTAACAACAAATATGAAATCACAGCATAGCCACAACATAGACATCAGACAGACAGATTATTATCATTTTATCTGGTGGGCGCCCGTGGCTGACATGACACCCATAATAAGGAAGGAGGGTGTCTCGGCGCCGGCGCATCCTGGCGCAGGACTCGACAATCAGGCCTCATGTGATTTGACAG
Source organism: Hofmannophila pseudospretella (assembly GCA_947369225.1). Classification (NCBI taxonomy): domain Eukaryota; kingdom Metazoa; phylum Arthropoda; class Insecta; order Lepidoptera; family Oecophoridae; genus Hofmannophila; species Hofmannophila pseudospretella. Next base: position 7,844,253 of record OX376324.1, read on the forward strand.
CTCTATCCTCGCGATTATCCATTTAGGATAGGCAACATATCAGTACATGCTATTGTATTGCTCGGTTAAGGAACTATCACAATAAATTACATATACATTAGTTTTTTCAGTTATTTAGTTATTGCACATCGCAAATCCATTTTAAAACTTGTAAAGTTGCGGTGATTACCCACTGCAAAGTTACAACTATTGCCTACATAATAATATGAGATTTATGAAACAAGTTTAGACAAATATTAAGTAAGAGGAAGTTTTCTTATTTACTTTTGTTTCCCTGTCACTGAACAGAGGCTCAGCCTCAGCTCAGCTTTGCCAACTTTTATGATGTTCAACTCTCGCTCATTGATGTTGATAGACATGGTGTTTTTCCCGCGCCCACTTGCCTGCATTTTGTGAAAAATATAGGTAATATTTCTTTAACCACATTTTAGTCGAACACTTTGAGCGGAAATTCTAAAGAGGAGTTATAAAAGTTGATAGGTATGAAGAAAAGGCATTTCATTCGTTGACAGTGTGTCGAATATCGAGATCCGGAAAAACACGAGAGTGCCGGATATAGCCATTATAGTGTCCACGTCTAAGTGTAGAATGCAGAACGATAGGTGGCCCCGAAGACTGCTCGAGTGGCGACCCCGAGTGGGGCGCAGAAGTGTCGGTAGGCAGCCCGCGAGGTGGACCGACGACATTGTGAAGACGGCGGGGAGGATGTGGATGCGAACGGCTAGAGACCGAGGAGAATGGCGTGCACATGAAGAGGCCTATACCCAACGATGGGTTACGATAGGCTGAAAAGAAAGAAGAAGGTGATTAGACCTATGAAAATGCTATTTCCAGCGTGATTTAGACATATAAAGCGAGACGAGACATCGCATAACCTTCTCCCGAGTTCTCGGAAACGTTGGCTACTGGCCAGCGACGCTTCGCCAGAGAAATGAAGTATTAGCGACGCCCGTCTGCTTTTTTCACGATCTGCTTATGGTCCCAATACGTGTTTATTTCGGAATTAAACTAACTTATGACATTTTGAACGGGTATTCACATAAACAGATACGTAATCGCTTCGAACTTATTATCAGTAGAAGTTAAATCCAGTTTATGTTTCTGCCATTAATTAAACGTATCTACATTGTAGTAAGTAGATATAATTTGTAATCTGTGAAGCGTGGCATGTATGGCCTCACGGTTACTGCATTGTGTCATAGATCACGATAAGTAGGAGTTACTGTCAAACGGCGAGAAGTATAATTATGAGAGGCTTATTGAAGACGCACCAATAAATAAAGGAATGAAAGACTGAAAAACTCCTGCCTGCGGTATTTCACCGAACGAGCAGCCGGCACATAAATTGTTCAATTTGAATTAGCCTTAAGCAGGATATTTTGACACCCGCTCTACCGCTGATGTCTATACTTGGTATATTATGGAGCATGCACTAAATAGGTGTATCTCAAATATATGTAGTACGTATATTGATCCTATAGCGAAGGCAATTAACCAGATCAAAGACTGTGCCTATTATGATATGTAAATGTAAAGGCAGGACATAGGCTTAAACACTAAGATTTCTAGTTAATCTATTTATTTTACGTTGAATCATTTAGTTCTAATTGGCTGATAAGATTTCTTTAACGGTTCATGAACTCAAAGGAATTATTGCATTAGAGTCGATTAGTCTAGAACTTTTCAGAATTAGTATTCCTTGAAACAAGTTCTCGATCAAAAACAAACTATCTATAGTGAATGGAAGGCTTTTTTTCACCACCATTTGGAGTTCTTTGACGATCCCCACCGCTACTGCCAAGCGTGTAGTAGGAAGCGACTAACCCGAGTAATTTACTGGTGGTAGAATCCCTGGCTAGTAAACACCCTTATATGTAAATTCTGCCATCAAATTTCTTCGCTTCGACATTGATGTGTTTCGGCAGTGTTTATAGAAGAGCCGGTACTTACTAAGCCCCGTGTGCTCTATCGTCGGCCTCATCGTCACTTACCACCAAATGAGATTGAGGTCAAACGCGAGTTTAGTGGTAAATAGAAAAAAGTTGGTGACTATTGGCGTTGTCGGTTCTGCTGTCGGTAATACGACATGGCACAGGTATTCTATGATCAGGTGTTTAACGGCAAGCGGCGCGGCTGCGGCGAGACGCGCAGATTATGTAAAGCGTAAAAGTATCGGGTGTCGGCAACAGGTGTCTGCCGCGGCTGCTAATAAGAATTATTGTTAGCTCTTTACTCGCTTCAATTCTTCCTCCTTGCCTTCTGTTATGTATGTAGTTGAAAGTAATATTTATTAGGTTAGTGCGAAACAGACCACCGGCTTTAACTCGCTATTCCCGATCTTTCCCATGTATCCTGTACTTATCCATGGGCGTGCGCTGCGTCAAGCGGATTCCGCGCACGTACGAGTCCATATCGATTACATACATTGCGGTTATCGTGTTCTTTCGCTGACGTTTTAACTTCATAACAAGCAATGGATATTCACCGGCCGCGTTCATCCGCTTCATGCAGTGGAGGCCCTTGGCATTAGCCAAGGCTTTCAACTTTTGTTCATTCATTAGTTACTTCGCAATTATTTAACAAATTCGAAGGATCCTCATCTGTTTTTATTACATTTAATTTTATTTTCAAACGAGTTGAATGCCATAGCAATCTATGGCCAACGCCACAACCATTAAAATAAGAAAAAAGCTCGTCCTTCCGTTCTATCGCCCGCCTGCCTGACACACTTGTCTTTCATATATTGACTGTTGATCTTCTTCAAATCATCTAAGATAGTTTTCCTGATCATTCAATGCTACGGCCTTCACCTTACGCATTAATAGATCATTAACATTAATTACGTGGATAAGGTGAGCTTCACCAATTAGTCTCATAAATTCAAATGTGATAATGAAGATATTCATAAAAAGATAAGATATAAATAACAAAATATTACTGCCTTTACTTAATTAATACCATCAGCACTATGTGTGCAATGCAATATGGAATTCACTCGACCCTTTCGTCTATAAAAAATATTAGCTTTTTAAATAGTCAACGGAGGCGGTAATGTCCTCGAATCTTCTGTAAATAGGACTAACCTTATTCATTATTACTCGTAGGATTTTAACTCGTGTTTACTCGGTTATAAGTCGTAGATCAAAACATCATGTTTTCTATATAGAACCAAGGCGACAAAATCAAAGATTTATTTATTTTCACTCAGAGGCGAGACGACGAGCGGTCTGATTCATAAGTCGCGGGACACCTGTACATTATGAGACGTCTCATGTTTCACATCACGTAGAAATACATAAATTATACTGGGTGCTAGTTCACCACGTCACTTATTGTACGTTAGAAACTGTGGTGAGAAATTACAAAATGGAATATTTTAACAATCAACTTGGAGTGGGTTAGGTTAAATTAAATTGAATCTCATCTCATCTCATCAGCCTATTAACTTTCCCACTGTTATTTGGGCACAGGCCTCCCCTTGCACAAGGGGGATACCGGCCCCTATCCACCGAGAGGGTTCAGTGCTGATTGGTGGATTTCACACGCATTTGGATTTTGTTTTACTCGGACATGCAGGTTTCTTCACGATGTTTTCCTTCCCCATTAGAGCAGTCGGTAAATGTACGTAAGTCATCGAAAAAATCCGAAAAACATTGGTACATGGCATTGCATGGTTTCGAACCCGGACACTCCAGCATGGGAGGCTGGCGTCCTGCTCATTACGCCACCGACGCGCTTGAATAGAGTTGAATACTCCACTTTGAATAGAGTACTGTAAAAGTACTAAACATTATAAACTCAAGATATACATATAGACTAAAAAAAATTTTCAGTAATAATGTGGTAAGTACCTACCGAAGTTTAGAATCTCGTCCGATTGTATATATTATACTATACCTATAACTGTGTGCTTGGGAGGAATTTGTTAGTATTACGATCTACCTATAATTATGCAACTCGTATTGGAAAATATCGTAAAACGTTACATTCTTGTAGTTAAGTAAGTACCCTATGAAATAAATTAAGAAGAAATTCAACCTTAAGACGAGTAAGGTAAGTCCCAATTTTTCTGTGAACTAAATAGGTCAATAGGTCTCTGGTACGGGTAAGCTGTACAAACCGAGAAATTGTACGAATTGCTCACAATTCAGCTTGCCACCATACCTTAGTACTGTGGTACAGGGTGGACCAAAAGTCCGTTAACATTTAAAATGGTTATAAAAAATACAAATGCTACTTTAGTGAAAAACTGTTTATTTAATAATAAAGTAGACAAATTAGGATTTCACTTTTTAAAAATAACATCATTCAAATGTGACCCTTGTTCATCCTGGCACACCTGTAACCGGGAACGGAAATTTTGCATGACCGCACGACAAGTGGTTGGTGAAATGTTCTGCATTTCCTCGCGTATATTTTCTTTTAATTCCTCAATAGACACTGGGTTGCTGATGTAAACTTTACTTTTGAGATATCCCCAAAGGTCCATTGGAGTTAAATCCGGGCTGCGGGGTGGCCAGTGAATGTCACCTCTTTTGGATATGACTTTTTGGCCAAAAATTTCACGAAGTGCTGCTATAGAGTCATTGGAGGTGTGACATGTTGCCCCATCTTGTTGGAACTTTGGATGTAAATGTAAATCTTTGTGTAGAATGCGATTTAGAGATGTTCTGGGCACATCTAAAGCACTAGACCGCTTTCGAGTAGAGAGACCAGGTTGTTCTCGAACAGACGCTCGTACACGCTCTATGTTTACTGGATCGCGCGATGTCCTAGGTCGGCCGGATCGTGGTTGACTTAAAGTTGAACCTGTTGTTTCGAACTTCTGTACCCATTTTTTAATCGTTTGAATTGTTGGTGCTTGATTTCTGTTCCGTATATTGTAATGATTACAAAATTTCCGTTTAGCTTCGGTCGTAGAATCGTTGTTTCGATAGTACTCGCGTACGCAAAATGCGCGTTGCGCTCCGCTGAATGACGCCATGGTACTAAATCCCTATTAGTAGCTCTCGCTTGTAGTAACACCCCCCGCGCCAATACCCCGCCCGCGCCGACGCAGCGACCTATTCAAATGTTAACGGACTTTTGGTCCACCCTGTATAATAATAAACTGAGGTAATGCTTGGAACCAAATTAATCAGCAACCAGTATCTCAGGAAGGTGTGTGGAAACAAATTGCCTCATAAAAGTTATCGATTGTCTAATCAATTAACAACAAAACCCTTACGTGTCCTCGTTAAATCTAAAAATACCGAAATTGACCCGATATGTGTTTCTAAATACGATAAAAAACTTTCGAGGCAAAATACCATCTCACACATCGCAGGTGTAAGTTTTCATTTCAAAACAAAACGTTCATGCTTATAATTGTCAATTTTCTTTTCATTTATGTGAGCAAGATAATTATGTTGGTATTTTGTTAAGTTAGCAATGTCGTCGTGACAAGCCTGCAAGATTCCGACAGCTATAATGTCCTTATAGCAACAGTCCTTATAGCAGGCAAACTGGCAACTTGCGCCCGAGCGGCGCGTCCTCTCTTCGACGCGCGCTGCACGACACTTGGCGACGCAAGGTTGACGACTCCGACCGGCGCCTGCGCCTTCCTGCTCCTTCCACAAATCATTTTCATTTCCCACCGTTGACAGATCCCAACGCTGGTGGTCTCGCCATAAAACATTGCAGCCCACCAACTACTAACTTAAATCATTATTTCGCCTCACTTTACTATTCACTACCTTATTTCTCGTTTTGCTAATGCACGAATAAACAAAAATTTTATGACGTCGAATTAATTTATTGTCCATTAAAATTATTAATGTATTAAAAACAAACACAGTTGGTCGGTAGCGGTACAGTGCAGACAGACTATTTGCCTGAACGAGTAGGTATATTAATAGAGGCCCGTTTCCCTCAACTTTTATTTATTATTGTAGACTCATTGACGGGGCCGGCGCCTGCTTGTCGCAATTGTGACTGGTTCTTCTCGTTCTATATGCCCATAATTCAACTTATATATGTTTATTTCCAGTGTACCCTGATTAAAATGCAAGAAGGCGACGTAAAGGCCGTTTACATTGTCGAACCAATTAGTAGGAACCATAAAAATCATACAAATCATTCGGCTTCCTTATAGAGCTTTTTGTCGACCGCCGACTTAATCTTTATTCTCTTATAATTTTCGGAAGACTTGTATTGAGACAGTTTTACGAGGTGTAGACAGTTTAAGTGGTACAAGGCACACTTAAAAGATACTGAATGCCATATCGGGAGCGCTCGAGGAGATTGAAAGTGTTCCATTAAGTTACAACACTGTCGTAGATAAAGGTGTGAAGTGAAACCGCTCAGCTACTTAATTGCTCACCACTAGGACTGATAACGGAGTATCCAGAAGCAAACAGTGGACGAGAGCCAACTTACCCAACAAAAATATCATATATAATTTATTGGGTATCATTCTACGAATACTTGGGGCATGAGAGTGCCGTACAGTTGCACCTCATAAAAACAAATTTTAAAACATTTCGCGAACACATGTCATCATCGAGCCTCGGATTTAGCTCTCTGCATAGTTTGTAGCTCGCGGGGAATAAATCTATCTTTTCGGAATAGTTTTCCCCGAAAAATAAATGACGATACATTATTTTCCGTCAGAATAGAGATAGGACGTCCTTTGTGGAATATTGTAGGAACAAGGTCGACATTCTATAAGAACTGACACAACAGTAATATTAGTAACAAGCTTCGTGAAACAACCATAATTATACGATTTATTTACAGTGACGTTAATTTTACATACGTACACTACGTAAAAATTATACAATTTTACATACTTACGTTATGTACGTATGTAAAATTAACGACGTAAAACATTTAAATTGTTATTCAAGTTCTAAAAAAATCAATTTATTACTCTCGTATAGAATACCAATTGGTAAAAGCAGCATTATAAGCAAAGCGTCAACTGACTGCACTCCAACATACATCAGTGGAAAAGAAATTATCCCTTGTGGTTACGCCTACACAAATCAAATGCCGCCTCTTCTACCCAACAAAGTTATCAATCAGACGACAAGAATGCAAATTTTAATTGTGGCCGGGGCTGGGTCGATGTCGCGCGATATTATGATCGCAATTTATTTGCACGGCGGTGGTGCGCGAGCGCATAGTATACGGCGCGGGCGGGGCGAGTTGCACGCACTGCACTGGAGAGGGAGACAACCGCCAATTATGAATAAACTAGCTTTACTACTATGTTAATAAGACTTGAGATTTTTCCTCAGCGATTTCACCAAGCGACTCTCATTAACGGTTTTGTGGCTGCGTTATCGGGCCTCGTAGAAAGCCTTTCGCGATAACCTATACCGCTTCGACTCGCGAGTTTATGTGATTGTAAGAACGCCCATGGCGATAGGTAGAGCGAGTAACGATGATAAACACCCTGACAGACGGTGCAGATTTATTCCATCGTTTCCAGAGTAAATTAACGGACATCGGTGTCCACATTACGCCGAGGTGTAGCCCCGGGCGAGTGTTGAAACTTGAACTTTTTCACGCGCTCGTGAGGTTTTCAGTGTGGTCCGATAGGACGAGACGCTGCGCCGAGACGAGCGTGGGCTCGGCCCCGTTTCCTGGGCTAAATATAATTTCACTTGATCATTTAATTATATGGAGATTAATGGGCGGGCGGAGATGCCAACATTCGCGTTAATAAACTGTACAATATGGCATGAAACATTTACTATGGAGCGCGACAGAGAAAGCCATCACTCGTGCCCGTGGAGTCGCGAGACAATAATACTTTCCACATGTTTATCCTTGTGTTTACTATTGTTTTAATTAATGTCGGCTATAATCTCATTTCTGTACACTGTTTACTAACACCCAGCTACACTGACGCCAACGTAAGAATATACAATAGTATACGAGTAGCAAAGAAAATATTACTATGTGCACTGACTAGAAATGAAATATTACTATGTGCACTGACTAGAAATGAAATATTACTATGTGCACTGACTAGAAATGAAATATTACTATGTGCACTGACTAGAAATGAAATTGGTAACTCATCGTCAAAAGGATCAGAAATATACATTTGAACCTGGGTTCAATTTCCCGTGGACTCTAAGTTTATAAGATAACACTGAAATAACACTGATGCAAATAACACTGAACAGCTGGCTACGCCATAGATAACTTAAGATTTGAACTTACCATACAACCTTTGATACTTTGAAACAAATCTAGATAAAAGTATGGTTTTTACGTGACCGTATCAACATGAAGTGTACGTCTATTAAGATACTAACCTACTCATTATATCGAACAAATAGAGATTAATGATTGTCAATTCATAATACTGATAAAATCTGATAAGATCAATACGATACTCTATAATTTTCACGAAATTATCTTAGTGTGCTGAACGTAAAGGTAGATTACGAAATCACAACATTACGTGATTATATTATTATATTTTGCATTTTGGAGAGTTTGAAAATCTTGAAAATCATCATCACCATCTTCCATGTATTTATTCGTACTATAAATTTCAAACAAAGAATATGGAGATATAGAGCCGACACTCCTAAAATCAGAGACTGGTAGCTAATTTAGCTAATTACCTACCAGTCTTTAATTTTAAGGCAAAATTTTATTAGTATATTCGGAATTTACTTCAAATTCGAAAGGAGATGTTACAAAGTATCAAAAATAGCGATACAAAGAGTGGGATTTGAACCCACACCAATTCAATTTCGTTTCAGTGGTATTCAAGTCACCCAAAGCTGCCTAGTAATCTATACTTAGATATAAGTATATCTAATTATCAGTTTCTGATATTACCTAACTTCCAAAACATTTAAATTTTTATAGTGATGTCTAATTATATTGTGTGTGTGACTCGTGGTCCCACTATTTTCAGTACCACTTATAATTACTTACTTTCAATTGTGTTTAGGTTTTTCAAAACCAAAACTCTGTTTCAAGTAAAATTGCTTCAATTTCATAATACAGGTTTCAATCAGTTTCAGTTTCAGATTTTTATTTATAATATTCAATTATACGTAAAAATATAATGCAACTTCCATCCGTTTAGGCGCTCCCTGCAACGCCCCCCATCGCTGCCGGTGCGGGTGCCCTGTTGACCAGCATGGCCACCATGGCTTATCGTGCGCCCGAAGTGCCGGGCGCATTCCGAGGCACGCCGACCTGAACGACATCATCCGCCGGGCCTTTGCCACCGCGGGTGCGCCAGCCGTGTTGGAGCCCAATGGTCTGGCTCGCGATGACGGTAAAAGGCCCGACGGTATGACACTCGTGCCCTGGAAGCTGGGACGGTCTCTGGTGTGGGACGCTACCTGCGTCGACACCCTTGCCCCGTCCCACCTTCCAGCCACGGCGGTGAAGGCCGGGTCAGCAGCAGCATCTGCGGAGAACCTCAAGCGGCGTAAATATGCGGGCCTGGGTGGTGATTGCATATTTGCGCCGTTCGGGGTGGAGACCTTAGGGCCGTGGGGGCCTGGAGCCCACTGCCTCTACGGGGAAATAGCCAAGCGCCTCGTAGAGACATCCCGGGACCAGAAGGCTGGCCTCTACTTCGCTCAGCGTATAAGCCTCGCTATACAGCGGGGCAACGCCGCCAGCCTCCTCGGGACACTCCCTGCAGGGAGCGACCTAGGTCAGGTATTTTATTTGTAAAATAGTTAGGTATTTTGTAATTTTAGCTTAAGCATTTATTTTATTGTTATATTAGTTTTATTTTATTTCGAATAAACACTATTATACGTCACATACATTTATCATTACAAACATTATTTACATTGGATTTATAATTAACCATAATAAAATGAATTTCAATTTTAAATAAAACTAAGTGTTATTTTTTTAAATCTTGCAATGTGGGTTGACGAGTACCTATCAGATCTTACTGACGTTGAAGAACAATCCCTGATACTTATCTGAAATCTCAATAAAAGTCAAACAAATAAACTTCGAAATTGAATCTACCGTTTTGACGATAGTAATATTTGGAAACTATGGCATGATTCTATAGATTTGGTAGAGCAGACGATGCGTCGAGTCACTAAAGTGTTATTTATACTTTTTTAGTGACAGAGCATCGCTCGTGCATCAGACCGTTCTAATTAAATTTTAAATTTGGATCCCGACTTTAGAAACTGACCAATTTTGATTTTTTTTATGTTTAGACGAGCAAACAGGTCATCTAATGGTAAGTGGTCATCATGGCGAATAGATATCATCTCACTTTAATGTTTAGGGGGCTCATAGTCTAGCTGCGAGCATGGTCATAAAGTGATCGTGCAAGTTGACCCACGTTGGGTGAGGTCGGAACCAGAATGGGTGACCGCTAAGGGCACATTTTCATCTGAGCCCCTCCGTGGATCGGAGAGCAAGTTAAAGACAGAACATGAGAGTCGTTCCCCGATGTTGTCGTTCAGTCGTTAAGCCATGTCAGAAGAATACACTCTTATTATACACTAACAACTCTTATTATTTAAATATTCATCCAGAACGACAACAACGCGGAACGACTCTCATGTTCTGTCTTTAACTTGCTTAATTAGAGGAAATCTTTGGACAGCTTCGTGAATGAACATTCTGTCATTCTATAGTTGTTACGGTGTATTTATTTCAGTATTTTCAAAGCCTTGAGAAATCTTTTTTAAATGCGGGTTCGAAGTATTAAAAACCAGGTGGAAGAAGTGTAGTTTCTATTTGTACTATTTCGTAAAAAAAATAAAAAAAATCGGAGTTTGTTTTGGTTTTGGTCGACAAAAAACTTTCCAATCGACCCTTACATTTGACAGTAATTTAATTTTCACTAACTTTTATATTATCTATTCACCCAGTATTTATTTATTTTTATTACATAGCAATCAATTCAAACTCTTTTGTAACCTATTCTTTTATTGGAATTGGCATATTGGACAAAAACTTAACCTTGTCAAGAATTACCATTTATTGAGTAAAATTTTAAAATTAGACATATATAGACATTGTATGAACCTACGCAAAAGTGCATATAGGTACCGACCGACGCTTATAAGGTATGCACTTAAGTTTCACTTGTGTCTTATGTTTCAACAATAGCGGCGTAGGATATGTCGGCATTCGTTACTCTACGCTGGGATAGGTCGTGAGCACGTCGCCGCGCATAAGGGCTGCGCTAACATGCGCCTGCACATGTCGACAGCCCTTCAGCCCACATACGTTACCCAGCAATCTATGTGCGTACACAATCCGACAACACGTTAAAATGTATATGATATCAGTGATTACGTGGTCCTTCGTGTAGGAAGGTATATCGAAATATTGATGATATGAGACATTTTCTCAAAGATGCTCTGAAAAGTACATTCAAAAATAGTCAGGAAGATGCTTCTAGCTGGCAGGTACGTGAGGCGGCGCCCCTACTTTCTCTTGTACCATCAGCTCGAGCAGTTCCAGCTCACTGTATAACGCCATTTCTTTCCTTTTATGGAGCTGTAGTAGTACTTTCGCTTAGACGCGTATTTGGAATGTGATTCTTTGATATTAATTTCCCGACCTTTGCCATAATGTACTATTTTCCGCTTTCATGAAAATCAGGTACTTATAACGAACAGATAACGTAGTATAGTTATGTTAAGAAGTCATTATACATATTTCCATATGAAAGATTGACAAAATTAACCTTGAGACACTTAAAAAATACTCTGTTAGAAAAATTGAAATATACTCGTAACAGTGATATACGTTCACAAAATGTCGCATATCTCGAAAACTAATCTAAGGACTAAATTCATTTAAATTACATTAGATTTTATTAGATACACCTTTAAATTAATGGCAAAATTAACTTTGAAAATTCGAGGTACTTTCCGGCCGGAGATACTATGAATTAACTATTAGCCTGCTTTTTAACAACAAAAAATGTCGTTAAACACTTCATTATCATTATTAAAGTATTTTTTTTTATTAAAACGGAACTTTATTAGGTACCTACCTATCCTATTCAGAGTTGTATCTAATTTTTTCTCAAAACCTTTTGCAAATATCATTATGTCTAGATATAAATACTGATTGAAATGTTTATTCAAAATAAAATAAAACTAATATAACAATATAATAAATGCTTAAGCTAAAATTACAAAATACCTAACTATTTTACAAATAAAATACCTGACCTAGGTCGCTCCCTGCAGGGAGTGTCCCGAGGAGGCTGGCGGCGTTGCCCCGCTGTATAGCGAGGCTTATACGCTGAGCGAAGTAGAGGCCAGCCTTCTGGTCCCGGGATGTCTCTACGAGGCGCTTGGCTATTTCCCCGTAGAGGCAGTGGGCTCCAGGCCCCCACGGCCCTATGGTCTCCACCCCGAACGGCGCAAATATGCAATCACCACCCAGGCCCGCATATTTACGCCGCTTGAGGTTCTCCGCAGATGCTGCTGCTGACCCGGCCTTCGCCGCCGTGGCTGGAAGGTGGGACGGGGCAAGGGTGTCGACGCAGGTAGCGTCCCACACCAGAGACCGTCCCAGCTTCCAGGGCACGAGTGTCATACCGTCGGGCCTTTTATCGTCATCGCGAGCCAGACCATTGGGCTCCAACACGGCTGGCGCACCCGCGGTGGCAAAGGCCCGGCGGATGATGTCGTTCAGGTCGGCGTGCCTCGGAATGCGCCCGAAAAAATAAATAAAAAGATGTTTATTCACTTTTATTTATTTTACACATATTTATTTACTGTACATGATTTCGATCTACAAAATTAAATACACTTTTCAAGAAAACACATTTGATACGTGTACAAGTGAAAGGGTGGCGGTCTCAGCACGAGTGCTGCTTTTCAGTCCGCGCCATGACTCATGGCAATTTGAATTTTTTTCCTAATTATAATAATATAGAAAAAATAAAATAATATTAAAATGTGTCTAGGTTAATTGTTAAATAATTAGACTTATCAATAGCGATGAGACTTCATCTTTCAAAGTGCAAAAAACACTTATCTTAAAACTTGAAACTTCTCTAACATTTATCTATAAGTTTGCTAAAACTAAATGTACATGTTACGAGTATGTAGTCATGTTCCTCCTCCTCGCGTCGTAATCCTCAATGCTGAGGGTCGTGACCACCTTTAGGTATCACCTTCTGGCGGATGATCTTCCTCCATTTATTTCTGTCCCCGGCGGTGTGGATGGCATCGTGAATTGTAGAGTCAAGGGTGGTGCGGATTTGGTCGGACCAGCGCATCGGACTACGTCCTCGAGGTCTCTTCCCTTCCATTTTTCCGGTCACAATTAGTTTTTCGAGGTTGTCAGTCTTTCCTGGCAATGTGACCGAAATATTCGAGAATTCTACGAAGGCACTCGGAGGACAGTCGTGAGGTGATTTTAAGTTCACGTAGAATGGATACGTTGGTACGATGTGCTGTCCACGGAATTCGGAGCATTTTTCTCCAGCACCACATCTCGAAGGCATCAATTCTTTTGCGGTCTGCTGTTCTTAGTGTCCAAGTCTCAGCGCCATAAGAGAAAATGGAGAACACCAGTGAACGTACAAGTTTGATCTTGGTCTAGACGGAGATGTAGTCATGTTATAATTGTATTATTATTACACAGAGCAAATAAACGTTTTTTTCATTTGATTTCATTTCAATTCAATTCACAGTTCCGTAATTTAATTGCTGTGTTTGAAAAACTAAAAAGTGTCTTCCTTCTCAAAGCGCAACGCAATCATAGAATCTACTTAGTGAATATAGTCATACTGTAATTATAATAAGAATAAATTAGTAACTGAACAACATCTTGTTCTATTTAGATTTCCACGAATATATAGACATTACAACTGAATATTACACCTATACAGACACGAAATATAGGTTACAATCACAATGATATGACCTATAATACTCGTACATGCAGACACAAAACACAGGCTCGTATAAGGAACCGACTGTTGCCAGGAAAAAGTGTGTCGTTCATTTTTATTTATTTTTCATCACTGGTTTATCTCTAGAGATTATCCTGAGATTATAAGAAGCATAAAAAAGAAATATCTCGTATTTGCTATTGGAGTCTTATAATTCAATGGCTCAGGTTTGCACTGCACTACTCGTATGTGTTTTACTTTAAGTACGTACATAATCTACTCGGTCTTATTACAAGCAATTCTACTAAAAGCGCAATATGCACTCAAACCATTAAAGCGCAATATGCACTCAAATTCTAGATATTATAGCAAGTAATATACATTTCGTTATTTTAGAAAAGTCTGATTCGCAGATTAAAGGAAACCGCCAGCCGTTATGCGACTCAACAAGCAGACGAGCAAACGGGCCACCTGATGGTAAGTGGTCACCGTCGCCCAAAGACATACCACGTCACTGTATCATTATTAAAGGGTTTTTGATGCGCTGCTAACCTTGAGAACTAAGATGGATTGCCTCATGTACTGGAAATTACGCTGGCTCTCTTACCCTTCAAACCGAAACACAGAAATGCAAGCATTTCTCTTTGCGTCAGAAATACTAGGGGCGTTCAATAAAAAGTAAGAATGAGTATGGTACACGTAACTTTTTTGAAATGTTATTTAATTTTTCGGCATAGTCACCTTTTAGTGTAAAACACTTGGAATATCTTTTGTCTAAGCTTAAAATTCCCTTCCTAAAGAACTCTTCATCCTGAGCACCTAAAAAATTCAAAGCCAGCATTTTGGATTGCAGCCATCGCAACGGCGGACTTGTGAGCCGGGGCGTTATCTTGATGAAACAAGACAATCTTTGCGAGTTTGCCTCGTTTTTCGCGGATATCGTTGAGCAATTTTTTTATAACAGTAGCTCCATGATCGTGGTATTCAATCATTACTATCCCTGAAAAGAGAACCCATTATCTTACCGGCAAAAGGACTTATCTTGATTTTTTAGGAGTTGGAGATGATGGTGTTTTCCAAGTCATAGAATGTAATTTCGTTTCGGGGTCGTAATGGTGAAGCCATGTTTCGTCCATTGTTATAAATCGAGCCAAAAAACGATCAGGATCTTGTTGGAACAGTTCCAAAGACCGTCGGGAAATATTCAGTCTGATTTGTTTTTGCGCATCGGTAAACATTCTAGGTATCCAATGTACGGATACTTTTTTCACCCCCAAGCGTTCATGTAAAATGTTATGCACACTGCCTGTCGAAATCTTCGTTTCTTCAGCAATAAAACGTACCGTGACACGACGATCTGCTAAAACAAATTTTTCGACTTTTTTAACCTTTTCTACTCGTCACTGCTGTCGCAGGGCGTCCCGAGCGAGGGTCATATTTGGTGGATGTTCTTTCACGTTTAAATTCGGCGCACCAACGAGCAACTGTTGAATACGGCGGATCATTTACCCCTAATGTATCCCGCATATCTTGATTGACTTGTTCCAAAGTGAAAATTATCAAGCACAGATACTTAATAACCGCGCGTAGTTCATTTTTTCCGTTTTCGCTACAACAAACCGCAATGAACCGCATTCAAACTTTTTATTGACCGCCCCTCGTATATATTAGAGGGTAGTAGATACTCAAAAATACACATAAAGAAAGCATGTAAAGTCAGTCGTATCGACTATAATTATGCTTTCTTACATAATCATGTTTGAGTATCTCCATATACATAAAATCAATGTAATATACTATATCTTTGAGTCGCATACATGTTATAATTTTACTCTGAAGTCTCTGATAGGAGAGAAAGGACTCTGCATTTCACGGTTTTGAAGAATATGTAAACATATTTTTAACTGTAGCAGCATTAGACCTCATCGTTCCTTGCGAGGACGAGGCCGGAGGGCGTGTCGCACCAGTTTGAGTAATGACAACGGTGGCGACGCGGGCGCAGACGCTAAGCGCGCGTCGCAAGCATCGCCCGTGTGCCCGTATGGTGACGCGCAGGGATTTGAATACAATGCCGCGATAGCTCAGGGCCGCCCGCGTGCACGCATGCATAATCCCCAGCGTTTATTTAAAATCTACTACATTCTCGGTATGACTGATGGCTACAGCTATGAATCGTAAACAATTCGCCGACGACACGAACGACCAGATGTGACACACATCCGAGAAAACTAATGGTTTTCGTACCGAATGGTTGCCAAGCACATTAATAACCATCGTCGGGTGCAACAATGTGATCGGTGGCGTTCTACATCCGATCAAAGCGTCGATATCCGAGGCTGTATTCTGCGCGTCTGAGGCACTCCGCAAACCACAATAAAGTTTAAGTGTAGTTCGAAACTAGCCAACAGAAACGTGCCGGCATAAACATGTCTGGGTCGGAGATAAACTCTCTGTTGAATGGTTTGAAATATTAGCGCGGGCGTGGAGTGGAGTGGTGACGGTGGGTGTCACCACAGCGGCTGCGCCCGCGCCGAGGCCGTCGCCGCCAGACTGCGCCCACTCGCCGCCACATTCAGTCACTAGGTCCATCTATCTCCTCGGATGGACATCACGCCCCTTCCAATGTCAACGAACCAGGGTTCTTCTTGTGACTAACCTTAATCAGAATCAGAACTGATTTGTCAAATTCTTTCTGTTTTTGTAGTATGAATTAACTACGCAATTCAATGTTCCGCGTTGCATTCTTCCGGCGATAAACTAACAATTAAGTACATACAGCTACATACTCAAGGTATCTTCGCAGACTCGACTCTTCCTCCCATATTCGCATAAATTATGAACATACTTATGGTCCTAGACCGGTACTCAACTCACGAGTGGATGTCCTCGATAGACTACATTATAGCAAAAACATGCAGACAATGGTAAAAGGAATCCGACACCCCTATTCAAGGGAGCTACTCGAATGAAACTATCCATAAAGCGATTGTTCCTCAGAGCGTGTGTTCGCGAAAGATAGACATATCGAGTTGAATATTTGGTACGAGTTCGGAATAGGGTCCGATGTTGCGTCCTCGATAGTGCGGTGGCAACCAACGTCGGAGCGAGCGATGCCTATTTGGGAGCAGAGAGCTCCCTATTTGGAAGGCTGCGTTTCGAGTTACGATCGGTATCGCGCGATGCCACTGACGCCGCCGCGCCGTCGGCCAGCCGTCACTCTCCAGCTCTTTTGTAGATTTATGGTTCATCAGCAGCTCGACGACGCCGAGCAATCGTGGATCGTGACTAGCAATTAATTAACTCTGATGTCAAAATAGATTTATGCGACAGAACAGATACATACTCGTACCTACTTACTATTAGTAAGTATGAGAATTCTAAGTTTCGCCTGTCTCTGGTGACAATGGTTCATATAATTAACGCATAGAAATGTAAAGGTAACTATGATACTTATACCGGATTTTACTGAATTCACGTGATTTGTGATAAATATTATATTTTTGTGTCTTTGCTAAGCTAATGCTATAGTATATTATAAAAAGACACTTAATAACTACTTTTATCTTTATAGGTATAAACAATAAGTTTAAATTGAAAATAAACTAAAATGATCTATGCCGATGAATTATTATTAAATTTGCAGAGAATGTTCGCACGGTACCTTGGTGGAAAAAATATTTATGCTCCTACTAAATTTTAAAATAGAGCTCATCAAATATTAACGTGACATTTAGGTTCATCGTAAAATTACAATTCCGTATCACTGAAGAGTAAACATTGTTGGTTTCATACCTGTGTGTCAACGCATGCTATTTCGTGGATACCAAATTGCCCGGTCTCTACAGATTTCAACGCATTCCGTCCTAATACCGAATACCTCGTAAAATGTCTGGGCATTCGCGTAAAATGTGCGAGAAAATTTATGTACCAACATATAAAGCCGTTAAAAATCCGCAAAGCTGTAAACTTATTGGACGGTGAAAATGTTGTGCTCAATCGGTGGAAAAGTTTTTCTCACTTTTCACTCTCGTAATAAAGTTCATTGCCAAAGTTATTTTCCTAAATACCTATATCTCCCTCAAAATAAGACCCAAATAGGAAATAATTGTAATACTTACGTAACAAAATTTTAGACAAGATATTCTACCTATTTGTTCTAGATAATGTTCTACGTCAGCCATGTATCATCCCCACTGTTGAGGCACAGGCCTTGCACAAATTTTGGACATTTCTGGATTACGATTTTTGGAAATGGCAACATTACAAATAGTTAAACTCTCCTTTCATACAAAGTCTGTCGCTGAGTGCTTCGAGTATTATAAATAGGCATTATAGTTTATGTGCGAAGCGCAAGTATTTTAAGAGTTGTCAAGTGACGTATCTTACAACCACAGAGTACTACATACTCGTATATACTGGCGGTACAAAGTAGCCGTTCAGTTGAAGACCCTGATATCAAGTATGGAATGATGTTAAATTTTTGTCATAAAGCGAGAGCTGATTCGCCAAAAACTTTACGATAGAGTCCCACGGCCCCGGCGCCTCGTGACTGCTCTCGGGGATCCATCACGAACTCTTATACTTACTGCATCTTATTAAGTGTTATGAAAGCTTTTGGTAAGTGACAGTGCCTTTTAGGGACCGTTTGTCGCCCTTTGCCGGTGCCGACTGCAGCGCACGTCGCTCGTTTAGTGTGCATTGTCGCGATTTATCTTAATGTCGCATGTATGAAAACTGAAATGCACTTATGATTATGAATACCATGGCAACACATCATGAGATAAGTTTATTTATACATCATATCTACAAAAACTTGGTGACCGGTAGTGACAGCTTACCATTAGGTGGCCGTATGCTCGTCGTAGTACTTACTGTCCGCTTACGGATGTTATGTAAATACCTTAACAATAATTTTATATTTGAAATTATCTTTTTTTTGTTGATTCTTGCTGACTTGATTTTTTTTGATATTGCCATTTTCTCAAGAAAAAAGTAAACGTAATTCTTTTTCACTAAGATGGCAATTAAAGCAAATTTTTGGCATTTCAAGCCAGCATTAAAACGATAACTATTACATTACCAACTATGGGCTTGACAAGCAAAGAGATTGCATGCCAATTAAATATGTTCATTCATCCACCTACACTATGAAAACGCCTCGCCTACATTCATTCATAATAAACGCTCAATTGTACATATAATAGATCACAAATAGGTACGATCATAGGTAGATAACTATCATAAATTGAGCTAAGCTCTAAATAAGAACTGTGTGTAACGAGTTCATATTGTCTGCCTGAAAAAAGATTTCGGTCTAAATCAGAATTACACGGTCTTTACGACGTACACAGTCTTTGCTACAAGTAAGCAAAAAACAACCGGAAAAAGTCAGAGAGCAAAACAGCGAAATGAATCAAAAAACTTCAAATAAAATGGCGTCTCGTTTCTTTAAAAAAACCATAAATAACTTTCGTTTTCATCAATAACAAGTCTGTTCGAATGAATCATAAGATTAATCAGTCGCGATCTATCCTTCGACTCGGCGGGCGAGAAACGTAAATAGGAGAAATTGCTGGAGTGGAGCTCGCAGTATAATCGTAGCTAGGGCCTGGCATCAGGAACAGGTTCCAGGGGCGCAAACCCTGGGGGCGCAATCAGCAAAACCGTACAATTTTTGCGAACACAAAAGTTTTAATTTGACTCTCTCATAAGAAAGAACGCTCAAGTAGAAAAGAAAAGGAGCCAGCTGAAAATCAGCGCTGTGGCTTGCCTTAGCATTATGCTAACCTGGTGTACTCTTTAGGCACTGTACCGCACCGGATGTTTTGTGCTGCATGTATTATATCTTTGTATACTTCTGTATTGTGTACTTGCTGTATTCTGGTTTTTACAGTGCTAAATAAACGTTTTCAATTTCAATTTTAAGTGGACTTTCCCATCAGCACTAGCTTACCTAGTATTATTCGCAAAGACCTTAGTCTTTGCCTCAAAAGTGAGGACGTTAATTGGTTAATAATCTAGTGCCGACTACGACCTCTATACAAACAAGCCTTCGTTGTCGATCACCTCAGCGGTCTCTCCAACTTTTGAGTTGAGAATTGAAGGTATGACTCTGTGCAGAGTCAGTCTGGTGGCGTACCATGCGTTGCCTTTTCTGATGCCGTAAAGTAGCACTGTTTTCATAGCAGTGTTTCGGTTTGAAGAATAAGAGAACCAACGTAATTACCGGCACAAGAGGTACTTCATTTAAAGTTTTTAATAAAATTATAGTGAGATGAGATGTCTAAGGGCGACGGTGAACATTTACCATCAGATAGATATAAACACTTTATTGTACACAAATACAGGAAAAGGCCCATCAGGTGGCCCGATTGGTCATTTGCTCTCGTTATACAATAAAAAAAAGAATATTTGAACTTGCCCTGGGCGCCATTTACCCTAGGTACGACGCTGTAGGTCACCATTATCACGTCAGACGAGCTTTATCTCTTAATTTAGTGATAATTTCATAAACACAAGGAGGCGGGCACCGGCGACGTCGCCGCGCCAATCGCGCGGGAGGTCCGCAATTGCGTCTTAAAGGTACCAGTGGATGAAAGAAACACCCTTACTAGGACCACGCAGGGCATGTTAGGCGGTATTGTTTTTGGTTTAAATTTTATCACCGCTCTCTGTGTGTAGCTTTCACAGGTTTCCTATTTTATAGCCATACGAATAAATAAATAAAAAAATCGCTTACATGCTACTAATATTTTGCTACTGCTGACAGATCACACTGGACTATTGACATTACTGTCTAATGCCGTACCTTAGTATTTTGTTAATTTGCCGACAGGTGTCGCTGTACATTTATACCTGGCGATATCGTTTTGTTAGGGCGGTTTTATAAAGCATTTTTAGATCTTGGAATAAATTGTACTCTCTGAAAGTTCATGGCTTTTTTCTTTTTTCATATAGGCGCCCTCTGCGCAACCATAGTGGTCCTTCGAGCCGGATTACGTTACGTTACATTACGTTATAGGTTTAAAAATCGTAGCTCTCTTTTTCATGTATGTAAATTATATATTTTATTTTATTCGTAATTCATTTATTAATTTATTTATAAGTAAAAAATGCAACAAAACAGATACAACATATTTTGTGATAATATAAGTAGGTATTGCACGCTGCTTTGAAGAATAGTTGCATTTTGGAATGACTAAATTGCTAAGTAAATCGAACATTAACAAAGGTTGAATTCAGTAGATAAAATACTTACCCTCTTGGTTAATAAGGAACCAAACAGTATATTTATTTGTACACAAGAAAGATCACTTACTAAAATCAAGAAATTTGTAAGTACTATATAAACATGCCACAGATTAATTTCTTAAAACGCCACATACAAAATTACATCAACGCTTTCTCCTATAAAACAGTCTTTAGGCCCACTGTACTTGCATCTTACAGAAACCACTAATTGCAAGCCGTTTTAAGGACGCTGATCGACAGCACGTGATAATAATATCTTTAATGCCGGTTCAGTGCCGGATTTTATTTCTTTAAAAATGTCCAAATATGTACCTTCAGCTGATAAACGATTTCCTTACTATATTAGCTGTTGCCCGCGCTTTCACTTGCGGTTTTTTTTTCCTAAGGATAAAACCCCATCTAATTCGGTTAATCGGTTCCCGGGTTATAAGCGAAGGAACATTGAGTGTTAGTTGATTATGATCATCTGTTTTATTGGAAAATTAATTGAGAATGATAGTAAATATAATAATATAGGTACTTATTATTTTGAAAACTCTCCTACCAATAGGTACTTTCTTACTTCGACTTTATCGTGTTTCTTACAAACAATTATTTATTCCGTCGCTACAATTTCATGTTGATTCTATAAATTGCATCTAACATACTACATACTGCATGTACTTTAAGTTTGAAAGTAGATCACGGGTTTCAGTACAAAGGGCCTAATTTGGTATGCGATGGAAGCGTCCGTTTAAGATGAGCCGATACGACGGCGCGGGCGCAGGCGTGCCTTCACGCCCTGCGAGCTGGCCGACCAGGGCCTGACTAACCTACAGATTGCCAGGGCTAGGGCGCAATCAAGATCTTTAGGGGCGCATCGACGAAGCACTTGAAGTAAGAAATTGACGGATTTTGAAGCCACTCCATAGGGTAACTATAGTCACTATCTATAGAAGTGGATCGCACAGGAGACAACCCCTTCCCAATATTTTCAACCCCAATAGTAAGCTAGTTACAGTTGCGGCGACCCTCTGCGTTTACCGCGCCGTGCCTAGGTTTTAAGACGTATGAAATGAAAACTGAATTACAAGCCTCTTCGCTCATTTTAAAGTCTTACTTAATATATTAATTATAATTGGGCTACAAATTATTATTTTTCTTCTGTCGAGGCAGCACATGTCTAGCTTCTAGCTTTAAAGATAATCGTTATGTGTAAATTTTGTGGGACGAGGGCGCGCCATAAAGATGGCACCTTGGCGATTGCGACATGCGACCCTAAATTGGGTCCTGTCGCCAACCCCTTAAACAATTTTCTTTACGCACGAAAGTATTCATTAAGTAATTACCACGACGAAATGATATGTTAAGAAATAATTTGCGGTTTCGTATCGGTTCGACCAAGGAAAAATATTGCGAAAAATGTGTAATTTTAATATCCTTTCTCTACATGTTGTTTCAAACCCCGGCATACGCATAAAACGATTCTAAATTATGCTATAAATCGTGGACACTACTCCTTTTATTTGCCATTTACTTTTCTGTTTATATTTTATGATTAGAGTTAAATAATATACTGTTTCACGGGTTTTTACTGTATTTTATTTATTACGACCGGTTTCGTTTACACATCTTCAGATATATACCTATGAGGCATGTGTAAACGTGTTTAACTCTAATCATGTACTACAAGTTTCACCAAGTACCAATAACCGCAAGTATTAACCATGTTTATATTATATTTACGTTTATAATAATTTTATATCTTTTACAACTTTCCTAGAATCCGGATAAATTCTTCAGTGTACCCTATACCTTGGACACTGAAAAACTATTTAAGTACCTACTTAAATCTGTGTCTTAGGTCCAGTCTCCAAGGAAACCTCACGTATCAAAATCAGTCCAGCCAGTTCGCTTGCGCTCTACAGAACAGACATACACACGAAAAACGTATTCTTCCTTCTTGTACCATAGTAATGATTCGTGTACATTCTTCAGGTGATAGTGACATGATGCTGCACTTAGTAGTGAGATTTTAGTCAAGGAATTGTTTGTAATGACAACTCGGTTTGACACAGTAAAAATAAAAGTGAGCAAAAATGTTTTTGTTCTTACTTCCCATTTTGTTATTTTTCAAAATTCTAATATTTAATTTTTTTGAACTGAAACTTGTACATATGAAACTTCATTTCAGGTTTATAATACTCATTACTGATCTACTTATAACATACTATTTATACGAACGATCTATATCTACAACTTTGGGAAATATCACGGTTTTTCTAAGTGACCCGTTATTTTTGCGTCCCAGTATATACGAGTACATAACCCTCCTAGAGCATCGGTGGCCTAGTGGCTAGGACACCGGACTCCCATGCGGGAGGTCCGGGTTCGAAACCGTACAGTGCCATGTACCAATGAGTTTTTCGGGTTTTTCGAAGACTTAACGTACATTTACCGACTGCTCTAACGGTGAAGGAAAACATCGTGTGGAAACCTACACACTGAGATAACCAGTGTGTAAAATGGGGTAGGCCCAAAAGATCCTCAAGGGTCGAAGTGCCGCTGGGGTTGTTCCCGGCCCCCTATCATAAGATAAGATAAGATAAGACATAACCCTCCTTGCCTTCATCGTAGTGGGGTAAAAAGTAGCACATCTCAAAACTGACCTCTGCGAGAGAACACAAATCGCAACCAGTTGTATAACATGCATTATTTAAACACGACAACCTTATAAGAAAGTAATAACATGATAGAGCAGTGTTTCTCAAACTATAGGCCATAGGACCTGGTAATTTTGGGAAAATATTTAAATAGATATTGATTTATTTATAAAGGATGGTGGGTAAAAATGTATAGTGTTTAGTCCAAAGAAGTGGCCACGGACTTTGATCCTAGAAAAGTCCCCATACCTCCTCTATAACTTTAAAGCTTATACTTTATAGTTGAATAAACATCCCACATTGAGTCAGAGCGGAAAGTTATTCCCGTTGTACTTTTCTTGAGCATTTTTATTAAGAACTGCGCCCCTCGCTTCGCTCGCGTGGACTTTTTTTTACTCACAAACCTTCCTGAGCGTGCGCACAACAACTTACAAAAGTTTCATCGCAATCGGATGATGGTTTAGGAACGCATAGAGCACAAACAAACAAATATTCATTTTCATATAAATAATATATTTTATATATTTTTTTTATGATCTTTTACTAATATTCACTTTGTTAAGTATGTATATATGCATTTTGATTGGGGAAGCTGGTACAGTAAATGTTACATGCTATGCTACTAACGTCCATAATTGAGAGGCCTTCCATATCTTTTAAGATGTAAAGTTATGGATCCCTTGTCCTAAATATCGACGGTGGAAGGGCAAACCCCCTTTCCAAAAAAAAACCTATTACGACGTGGTTCCACAGAGTATTTACAGCCTACTGTGTCTTCCGCTTTTTTTAAGGTTTGAGAAGCGCTGTCAGTGATAGAACGTACGTACATACATGTCGCATGCGGTGAGTCAGAGCGGAGCGTTGACCCCCGCCGACGCACTATTCCTGTGCTGCCATGCACTACATTACTTCATCCGAACATATTTTAGTAACGAATGCCTTTCGAGGCAGCGATGGTCATCATATTCTCCGCATTTGACTAACAATTATTTCTCTTCGCAAAATATCAGGAGTTTGCAATGTTACCATATAATAATAGACTGCATGGACTTTTTGCACTATATTTAATTTTAATTCTAAATGGTTTTACTTTTATTTTGTTTTGCAAGTTGTAACCGATCAATATGGATATTCAAACGACAACATCTCTCGAGGTCTCTACCTATTTGTGGCAAAAAAATTAGAAACCGTTTCTACTGAAGTCGATATGTCCAACAAAATAACACAAAAGAACCGACTTTAGTAGAGTCGGTTTCTATTTCTTTTTTTTAATTCGGCGTTAAAATATACGGTTGAATTTAAATATGGCCAAGTTGAAGCACAATATGTGCCAGTTATGTATATTTTTTAGAGCTTCGTTTACATCGTACATGCGTTTCACAACCTGAAAAGGGAAGCGATAATGGGTGTTTGTCGAATTCGGTTGCTCTTCCTTTATATATCATGACATGTTACGCGAAACATGCGGTCACAACTGATGAAACTTGTCAATTACTTTCAACTGTTGAAACCAGATGCGAAGTGAGTCCTGAGGGTTTCGTAACTCAAACTGAATTCTACGGGATAAGCCTGGTTTTAAGTAGCGTAGTTCAAGCACATCACAACGCAGTTTCAAATGTTTCGATATCTATAATAGTTCCAAAGTTATGGAGAATTTAATACAAGTCGGTAAATTTTTTTGGTTAAAAAAGGGACCCACTTCGGCAAGCTATAGCGAAGCGGGGAAACAATGTTTCAGTTAAAGTTAGATATTGTTAGAACAGTGCTGCTGGACTTTATTCAATGGTATAACTTCCATTTTGATAGGTTAAATAGGTCAAGAGTTAGTGGTATGCTGTAAGTACACATTTTTGTTACGGTGACTTGACACAAGTTCACGCACATACAAAGCGTTTTTTTTATCAATTTTATGTTCATAAGGTCATTAGCCCATTACATTCTTAAAAAGAGAAAATATAAGAATAATTTATTTCACTGTAAAACTTATGATGAGGTATAAAAGTAGTAAAGTACACTATATTACTCTAATCCCCACACTAGGATTCCATGTATTGTGGGTCTATAAATGAAGTATCCATATGAAATCGTAAGCAAAGACCTCACATTCGTTTTACTGGCTTGCTTATTAGCGCATATCTCCGCAAAACTCACACGCAGTTGCGTCAGTACATCATTCATCAGCTGTTCTGCCAGCGTGCAAATTTGTGTGTGACCAGTCGGGTATTGCGGGCGTTGCCTGTCATTAAAGGGACCAGAGTTGCCAGGTTTAGGTTCTCAATAATTTCGGTAAAAATTACATTTTCTTCAGTGTAACATAAACGTAACCCTTGGTTTTTGAAAAAATAAAATAAAATAAGTAGGTACATTGTAGAGTAACTAACTCTACAAAAATTACAAACAAAAAGCACAAAACAAGATAGATTGTGGTTATATAATCCTGGTTTAAATTCTAATTTACTTTCGTTAATGTCTAATGGGCGAACAATGACGCGACCGCGCAAATATATTGTTATAAGGATTCACAAAATTAAAACTTTCATAATAACTCATTGGCCTAGCAATAATCTGACTTTCCATTTTTAGTTTACGTGTTTAGGAAAGTAGAAGCCAAAATTGATAGAAACTTAGGTACCGTATAAATTTTGGCTTCTATTATTATTATTTTAAAGTTTAACTTAAATTTTCCGTAGATTATTTCACAGGTTGAACCTTGCAACACAGGCGGAGACTCGGAGAGGGTCGATCGTGTCGATACTGTCACATGACTAATGGAGCAGGCGCCGATCTGCGATATCGACAAAATAATAAAAGTATGGCCGGACACAGCCGCCGCCCGCGCCGCCGCCGATGGCGGAAAATACATCTACAGTAGGGAAACTCGATTTTATGGCACAGCGTTCGCAACGCTAGGCTCACAATAAAGATCTTGGTTGAATGGAACAAAACCTACTTGGTATAGGCTCGTATAATGTCATAACCAAATAGGTTTGTTCACTTCAACCAAGAAATTGTTCATTTCTACCAAGATCTGTGTGTCTACCACAGATCTTTGTTGTGTCTACCAAATAAAGTGTTTACTAAACAAACTTTCCCTTGGTAGGCTCAGAATCAACCAAGCGTTTTCTCATATCAGTGCAGCGCGGCGATCGCTTGGCCTAGACCGATAAAGATTACCGAAATCACTATGACGTACAAGTGTGCCAGGGGGTGTAATCCGTGCCATTACCTCCGGAGAACGCTCCCGAGAATACTGACTTTTCTTTCTGGTACTTATTTATTTTGCGATCGCGACGCCGCCGGCGTTGCGTGCGCTCGCGCCGCCCCGACGACAAGAGTGTTCCCATACGCTCGCTGCTTCGACAAGACCGTATCTGCATCAGGTATAGTCTTATTTGTACTCTAAAGGATAACCTACCTATCAATACAATTCAACAACATCAACATGGGGCAACTCCACGTTATGAAAACTAATGTATGTTTAATTAATAAGCCTGAACTATATAAACCTTAATAACAAAAAATAAAAACCGCCTTCAAATCACTAAAAAGTTAGAAGTAATTATAACAATAAAAATGAAACCTAGATGTACCTTTAACTATTTGGAGTCAGTGCCAACCAGGTGCAACGCGTTGCACTGCGTAGATGTGTGTCCACTAAATCTTACAGCGAAAAGTGAGAACTACCTACCTATGATGAAGGTGGTTCTTCTGTCTACCCCCTCCGGGAAATTGGACGTGAAAGAATGTATTTCTATATTTATCTACAATTTAAATTAAAATACTATTTAACTTCCTACGTACCAAGTGATTTCCTCATGCAGAATTCTTAAGATGTATTTCTTATTAAGCAGAGTTTAAAATATAGGACCGGATAACATCTATCCTAAGCCATAAATTAATAGGGCATGGGTACTTTACTAACACAAACATTATATGAAGATAACAGTTTACGGCAGGTTTAACCCAGATTCTCATAAGTACAACACGAACAAAGTGGATGTCTTCAAAAACTAGAGTAATGTTGACTATTGGACACTTTCTTGTCAAATGAGCTGAATGAAACACAAGTAAATCTTGTATGGGTAGGTGTTGGATGTTCGGAAATTCTATCTAACAGAATTTAGAAGTCATCTTAATCAATGAATTGTTTAACGTAATTAACTTGCTATAATACTCGTAACGATGAATAATTTGTAGATTTTGTAGTGGACAAGTTTGACGTCAAACAATGGGCAAACACGTCAAGGGTTACGTTTTACGTGGGCACGGAGCTGTGCGACGGCGTCCGAGGTCCACCGGATGCGCGTAACGTAACCGCGTCTCCCGAGACCTTGCCAAATGAGCGTTGCACAGTGCAGCGCACGCGGCGACGGCGCGGGCGCAGCGCACGCGCTGCCGGCGACAGACGCTTCCGCGGCCGCGTGACGCGACATCACCTCTAAATATACCGCGACAATGAGACACTCCGCCGCCGTCGCCGTTACCACTCGACGCGACCCCGACACTACCTGAACCACGCCTGAAACTAAAAGTGCACAGCCGCGGGTCGGGTCGGGTTGTCAGCCTTAATAAAAGGAAGTTCAATAACCCAACGACCGAAAGTGACGCCTCGCCTAGATAAATGCGGTATGCGGTTTTAATATCTACCGAGATCGAAATAAATCGCTAGGATTATTGCCAAGTGGAAAATCATTATAATATATTGGACGCGCGGAATTCACTTTGACAATATTTTGACAGTGCGCGGCGTTGGGGATTTAGAGCCGTCCGCGTCGAAGCACATCCCAGAGTTTTTTATATCAGTTTTATTTTTGACACGGTTGTAATGGTCTCTACATTTACCTATTTCTGCTTAAAGATCTATTTTGATAGAGTCATGCATGTTATTAAAACGAATCTCATCATGCTACAATTGTGTCTATTTAAAAGTTTGTTTTGCAGAAATATTTCAGAACTCGCGTAGTGTTGTTTGCCGCTGTACAAATATGATGAGCTCAAGAGGCAGATTCATGTACGTCAATATAGTTGGGACATGCCAAGTAAGTAACCCTAGGGCATGACATGAGAGAAACGGGCATCGCCGGTGGCCATCTAAGGAGTGCAACTGTACAACCGGACCTGCGGCCCACCTATCCAGATGCGTTCGTCCAGCGTTTTCGACAAAAGCTCTTTAACGCTGTCTCCTACACGTCTAATACGCCCAAAAGATGGCTAGATATCTAGATATAGAGACAATCGTTAATTTCTCATCAATGCAAAATTAGCTGTATTTTTCTTAACTTCAAGTGATACCTTCTCTTCAAGTAATAGGTACGTTCTAACTAGATATTCCACATAGCATGAACATAATAAAGGAAACCACCTATATTTGATCTTTCGACAGTCACTGTATGCATAAACTCTTAATTACTCAGTACGATCACAGAAAACCTATATAGGTCTGCAACAGTTCTCGTGAGCTAGATAAATTATGCGACTACATTGGAGTTCATCGCTCCGTCATTAGAACTCTATCGCCTAGTTCGAGCGCCTAGACCACAGATGTTCATGTTTTTTCCCACACAATCCTGGCCAGCGAGGACGACGCTATTTTTATTCTCGGACAAGATTAGAACTGCTATAAGAATGTCATCAGAAGAAGGAGATGCGTCGGCAGACAGCGAGACGACGTAATAGAGGGAAGCGTCAGTCACTATCCTGTATTTAGTGAACATGCGTCGTTTCGAGGTGAATTTAACCTGGACGCTTATTTGATTAACCTCTATAAGTTTGACCACACCAGATAATCCAATTTGGAATTTTGTCGAGAATGTTCTTAGCCATGTCTGATAAAAATTGGACCAAGAGATTCCAAGATCTCGGAGTATCTTTGATGTCAGATGAGATCTCCGGGATGGTATAGTAAGTTGGTTCGAGGTTGAGCTCAAATATTTAAGACCCATGGTGCCCTTTCCACATCTGGAACTTTGTGGACCTAATGATAACCAGGAAAAAGTAGGGGAATATTCACAATGGTAAGTGGTGGTTTCTTTTCTAATTTAGAGGTATGCAATAATAAGAAGAAACTTTTCACCTGATTTTCCTGACAGGTATTATTTGCGTACTCAACTTCATACAAGGACCTACACGTACTATATGTTAATAAGCAAGTAAGTAAGTATAACTAGAAGGAAAATGTAGAGTCATTCAAAAAAGGGTCAATGGAATGACATTCAGCACTTATGCACTGAGGCGTCGTAAGTAATACCCATTATTAATATACAAGATAAATAATAAATATCACGTCCATGGATCAATCTAATAAAATAAAAACTTGTATTCTAATTTATTTATGGATTATTATTTTGGATTTTGGATTTTTAAATTGTAAGGTAACATTGTTTTACATTTTCGACGATATAATTTTCGTGTTTTTATTGAAGAAATATTCTTTCATTTTTCTTTTATGACAGAGAATGTGTATACCTACATACCTCGTAGGTATACACATTCTCTGTCTGATCTAATCTATGATCTTTTTCTATCCCAATGGTTACCAGGGAGAAAACTCGAAAACGAGTTATGCTATACCGTTTTGTATTTATTAGATAAGGTTTTACGAGCCTGGCTCTGTCTACACGTATCGTTAGATAGAAATAGTTTGGCAGCGGGCAAAATATTCTCCAAAAATGTACATAACTTTTCTGATGAAAATCGACCCAATGACCAAATCGTATTCGTGAACACCACCATTGTTACAAATAGATCAATCGTGCTGTTGTACTGTCGCGAATGTATGAAACCCCACATCCACCCACATCCCTAGTAAAAACATGATGCGGGTTTATAACAGGCTATTCGCTCAACGAGGGCTTAGGATATGAAAGTCACACTAGCATTTATCCAAACACGTTTCGCGAGCGATTGAGAAGAGTGCTCGGATCCATTACGCATTGCGTGAGCAAACAATCTCGCGCCAACGTACTATAGCCATTAAACACATGCTTGTTAAGTGTTATATTGGCGTTAGAGGCGTCGGACGGGCGTGTTTGCTGAGGCTGAGCCTGCCCAGGCGGCTCCGACGATGGGTAATCTCTAGAAAATTGACATTTGGCGCCAAAAAGGATCCCTGAGAGCGATCGTGAAGTCGAGTCGAGTAAATATTTATTGAGTCGAATTCGTGAGTTGTTTCCAGCCATTTTGTGCTTGTGATGATTGCATTACTTCGGTTTCACTTTTATAGAACTGAGTTAGTTGTGAGCGACCTTGTTTATCCAACCTGCAGGCGTTGAATTATTTAAATATTTTGTTATTTCCATTCGATTTCGCTGTATGCATTATGATGCTAGAGCAAGTTTTAACTTCGTCGTCGGAAGGCTTATGTTAAAAAATAAAAACTCCAATACTTAGTAAGTACATATTGCATTACTGGCCTAGTGAATAATGTTACTAGAATCAGTATTGTTGTTTTCTGATAAACCAAAATGCAATGATAAGTTAACAAGTAAGTGTTTGTGTTTATAATTGAATTTCTGCTACCTATTTACGCCTGCAACTGTCACGTGCGCCACTCGGCTCGAAAACACGATGAGTTATACAATTATAATAATTAATTGCTAATTTATGCGTTTGCGTATAAAAGGTGGGCAATGGAGGTAAAGGTTTAACACCTGTTCCTGGGTGAACACGATGAATACAGCGTTTCTCAACAATCCGTGGAGCATCAGCCGACCACTGACCAATCGATTGGCTCATATCCCGCCGATTTAACTTGAACAAAAAGTTCACTATTATTTTAATTATTTTTTACAACCCAACTGTATTTCTTAGGGTCTAAGAAAAGGCGGTTCTTTACGATTTTATACGCACATTAAAGTTTGCTGTTGAGCTACTTACTTAAAAGTATATCAAAGCAGACGTTGTGCCAGTAAATCAGATTACTGAATTAGGTCACAATTTCTGAAAATTCCTTTTTGATGAAATTTATTGTTTTTATTTCATTTAAAATCAATATAAAGATGTTATTCGTTATATGGAAAATGTATTTAATTTCATAACAGTTCGTTACATCAAAGTTCAAAATAGTAAAGGGTGTTTTTTTAAGAATTTCATTACTTCCATAAAAAAGACAACGCCATAAAATAAAATAATTGCAAAAAATATTTAGGCCTAAGTATTATGAAAATATTTAGATGAAAAAAAAAGATAACAACAATAACCTCCACATGTAAACAGTTTTTTCATCTAATTCATAGTAACCGAATAAAACTACTATGACCGAATGAAACTACCTACTGTGACAAAAAGGTCACGACCAAAGGACACGACTACGTGTAAAAAGTCATGTCTTTTAATAAAAAATCAGTTTCCTACATGTTATAATTTTTATCAAAGATCTTATAAACGTAAACAAACAAATGGAATGAAAAGATTCAGCAAAATCCCAAAGAGTTTTATTTTACGCAACGAATCAAAAGTTTGTGAGATTTTTATGATAATGATGTCTCTTCCCCGCTTTAATAATTAAATTATTATAGCAATAAATTCTCCTGTTTACGAGATAAGTAATCCTCTGTAAAATATTTAGCTACTTGATGTCCACATACATTTGTAACATGTTAATTGTTATTGCAAATCTTATCGCCGCACTGATGAAATTGTATACTCTTGTCGCCGGCGTCGCTACAATGTTGTTTTTGCTGATAAAGAAAGCGGTCGGTACAAGACCACAGTAAGGATGCCAGGCGGTACGATTTAACGCTGCTTATAAAATGAATGAAATGTAAATAGACTCTGGATCACTGACTAGGACTGTACTTGGCGCTAGTGCGTACTTATAGAGGCTGAAAGGCGCGGGTGGCGCGGCGCGAGTGTGGAGCGGATGCACGTGCGCCGACGCAATAGGCTAGCGTGCTTCAGCGCGGCTTGCACTTCCGACTCACATTCATTCCCGCACCATTCATACAACTGCGTCATTCATTTAATTCAAGTTCATAACGAGAACCGGCAACAGAGCGTAGGTGGAGCGCCGTAAGGTGCCGTAAGCTGCGTCGGCGCACGCATTGCACCGCAGCGCATACGCACTGTCAAAAACTCTCATTAACGATAAGATAAACAACACCACTTCCACCGATTGGCGCGTCGGGTCTGACTGTCCTTAAAATAAATCAGATCGCCTCGGGGCCGCATTTATTGCTTCTCGGTATTCTCACCAAATGAAGCGTTTAAATTCACTAAGGCGCGCAATATTTCACGGGACCTTAAAAGTAAAGTTCTAATTAAATGCGGGCGAGCGTTCCTCGGACACCGGATGTGCTCCGAGTGGGACAGTAACAAAACGTTCGAATTTAAGGATCGATCGAGCCGTAGGTGGAAGGTGCCGCGCGCGGCGGCTGCTGCGATGGCGCCGAGATGGTATCAGCGTCCCACCGTGCCATACTTTTCTAACTTTTTGGCTTGTCGGGTCGCGCGGGGGCGTATTGTGTGCAATTGTAGCACGCGAGGGCACCTCGGGCCGACGACCCGCGCCGTCGCCCGCTCCATAGCCCGCTCCGTATAATCCGACAGCGTTATGGTCGCCCGGCGCCTTTGTTGGCTACCGGCTTAATGAGCACTCGTGGGTGGCTTATGACACGTCAGGATCTGATCATAAAGGCGCCAAAAATTCTACCTGCCCGAGGCTGCGCCGACGACATTCCTATCTCGCGCCTTTCAAAATTAATGCCTATTGTGTGGTTATAGTGGCGGGAGGCATTAGGGATTAAGAGTGACACCATTATTAAGCACCGCGGGGTGAGGAATGCGGCCTCTGCGCCGACGTCGGTACCTACACAGCGGATGCCTCGACTCGAGTCGGAGAGCTCCTGCTGTAGCGTTCAGTTTAATTGAAATGTATGCACTCAAATTCTTTGACCCCAATTAATTTCGTGGAAGCGAGTTCGTTGCGCGTTAATTAAGTGCACTAATATTTGCTGAGAACACGCTTACGTACGGTCAAACGTACAACGTTCATCGTGATTGCAGTTTTGATTCTAAAATATCATTGTTATACAATTTATATGTTGATTACTTTAATATTTACATAAACATTGTGTAGAGTTAACAAATTCCCACTTTACTCTATAATTTTCGTAGTGTTCTCACATATTATAATTAACTTACTTTTGTAAACAAATATAACAATATTACACGCTAGTAATATCCAACAAACAGTTTAATAGGTGGAGCTTTCATAAACTTTCCCGACTTTAATTAAATACGACCATAACCTACCTACCTATTAATCCGTGCCTATGAAATCCCTAAAGTTTATTACTTAATCTAACATAACAATGATAACATGGAAGTAATATCGCAATTTTTCAGTATAGGTAAATTGTTTATCTACATCATATTCACATATAATCCTTGTTTACATGCACAGTGGCAGGCAGGCGTCATTATTTTAGTCATCCACAAAGTAAAGTACCTGATGTTCGCGATGCAATTTGAGTGCAATGCTATGACATGTGACGTTACGCCAATCGTTTGTTACGCCCTTGTTACGCCCAAGTGCGGGCATTGAACCGACTGAATTGGACATAAGTGTCCTGCGTCCGCGTCGCTACGTTACACACACAACCCAACCACAAAATAGATAAGTACCAGAAGGGAAAATAAATACTAGCGTTTGCGGTACAAGGCACTCATACTAACGATTGCACATTTAAGTAACAGTCAAAAATCATTTTGAAATTGAATTCACGAATCACTGTTGCTACGTCCCATCACTCATGCTGTGAAAAATCACAAACTCTTAAATTCTGTAATATCGCTGCACTCCATTCGAAAATCATCGGAAGACCAAAAGGTCTAATCGAAAACGATTCACTTGTAAATTCCTCTCTGCTCCAATCTTACCAATGGACTCAAAATCGTCACTGTAATTAAAATGTAAAGCAAGGTGCGATAAAATATTTAATATGAAATCACGACTTAATGTATTATGACAACTAAATCATGCATTATTTATGACCATTTATCACGGTGGCGTTAAATGTCCGTATAAAAATCATTTGGTGTGAAATATCACCAGTGATTTCTTGAAAAAAAAATCATCATATAAAAGTTAAATGAAAGTAGCAATCATTAACACTAAGATCGACAAGTTCCCGCGCATGTATCGGCTTGCAAGTGTGTGCTAAATTAACTGCTTTCGCGCTCAAATGGTAGTACATATTAAGTTTCCCTTCTGGTACTCATCTATTTTGTGCCTAAAACCCAACCACGATTTACGACACCTCGCTTGACGCCGGCCAACACGATTGTTACGTATATGCAAAATTAACTCAATCTACTCAATGAACCGTTTAAAAAACACTTTTATTCACACAATAATGTTGTTCTCCATCCTATTTCAATATTTAATATCTCCCAGACACAACAAGATGAAAGATAGAACAAACCGAATGGAAATATTATCTAGAAGCGAAATAAACTTTAGATGTAAGTATATGCAAGTATCCATCAGTAAGTATACGTACGAGTAAGTATTCAAATGTTTAAACCTATTAAATAGATGTACGAACTACGCAAAGGCAGTACTAGCGCAACATTTGGGGGTGTCACTTAGGTAGAAAATTTATAAAGAAAACTGTCGATTTGGGGCATAACGAATTCGGTCGGTCGGGTTGGAACGAATTTGTAGTACTTTTCTATGGCTGTCGAAGATTGGGGGGTTTTATCATGATCCCTATACCCTCCCACCCCTTCCGCCCTGAATAGGTACACAGGTTGAATAACAGCATTTGTAGGTGAAAGACAATATAGTCAGGATTTTTACAATGTCGCGCAATAAACCATCATGTACGTATACGTTAGGCATCCTACATAATTATCATTCTCCACACGACTGCGTGCGATGCAAAATTGCACAAACAAACTTACATAATATCCACATTTGCGCATATAAAAATTCCAGAATCTACGTATTATTTTGCATTTGCCAAGAAATACTGTCCGCTATAGCAATTTGCAAGTTATACAAACTATAATCATAGCATTTAGAACACAAAATTCATTAATTAACGAACTGCCTATGTCCTAAAAATGCTAAATGGTAATTCCTTTTTTTTGTACATGGCTGAAGACTGCGAAGGGTCAGTGGTGGGTTTTGGGGGATTACAATCAAACCCCTCCCCTCCCCAACCCCCGCCAATCGTTATTTCATACAAAATTTAGCGTTTTTTGGAACTGAATCTTCAATTATTTTTGAAAAATTGATTCCCTTGAAATTTCGGACACCTCCCGTAATAATTTTCTGACAACGGCCCTTTTATGGACAATATATTACCGAACCAAATCATTGAACTACATTACCTATCGCACTCTGTTTCAAAACAAAGTCGAAAATAGTCGCAGCTGTCTGTAATAATCTCGCAATAATGACCTGATGTGATCACTATTTACAACTTTCATATTATTAGATACGGACGTAAGATGAATTACTAAAAGCTTTGCATATCCTATAATCGGTGTCTACCTGTAAGTAAGATAGATATAGGTAGTATAGTCTGATGCAGCGAGCTTTAAAGCTACAATACTTGAAATAACTGTCTCCTTGTTTTCATCGTACATCGAAATAGAAGCTGATAAATATTCGTCGCGCTCTACCCATAAACTTATGCATACTGATATTTAGTTTGTTAGAAACAAAATTGTTGCTAGAGTTACCGATACATATTAGTAAACAACCAAACACGAAAGTTTCAAGTTAATTAAGTGAGTACGTAACTTATTTCCGTTAGCAAAATTAACCAAGAATATAAGTACCGATTACTCATGTACTCGTATGAATGAAATGGTAAAGACTGGTGTCTGATAAATTGTTGGTACCTATAAACGTTAGTAAATTCGATAATCCCTGTTGTGATCGATCTTAATACGACAATCGTGCGTCGATATAGAGGTACAATTTTAATAAGTGTTTAATTTGTTTATAGCCTAAGAAACTGTTTTAAACTTATAACATAAGTATCACTGATAAATAAAGATATTTTAAAACAAACAATAGGTAATATGGTTATACATATTTCCGCCCAATGTCCAAGAGTCACAAAACTGAAAAGGGTGCTATTTTATTAGAACAATAGATTTAGAACAAGAATATGGTTTTCCTCAAACATATAATAAGAAAAAAAATAGTTGTTATTGTAAATACTATCCATGAAATACAGCGTAATTAAATAAAGTCCTTTTTTCAGCATAGTCGACATAATATGACCATCGGAAGTCGCAGTGATTAATTTCTAACAAGATTTTCGATAGAGTAGGTACAACTGTCTAATTTTTACGTAGGCAGATTCGTAGGTGTTCATAAGTTACCTATGTCACGTCTCGTCTCGCCCGACCGTCTAGACGTCTTTGACGAAGTCAACTTTTTTCTCTTCTTGGTAATACAATTTTTGGCACACTCGTTAAGATAACTTGGCAAACATTAGTGACTTTTATCCGATCCGGAAAATGAATGAAAGTTGTCGGAAAGTGATTCACTCGTTAGCCGTCTCTCAAAGACTCTCTAGTTAGTCCTTAAAGTCCATTAGAAAATTATGAAAAATATAATCCAGGCCAGAATTCAAGGTTGATGTTGTAAAACTTATTATGTGTTGTACATTATAAACAAGTGAGCTCTCGGCTCCATTACACCCTCGCCTTCGGCTCGGGATGCATTCCAGAGTGTAATGAGCAATGCTCACGCGTTTCATACGACCTTTTACAACACACTTGCGAGTAAAATTGCGAGTAAAAAATATATTTCATAAACATATTTATAACATATTTGCTCGTAAAGTGGCTGTAATTACACCAATTTCAATATCGTAATGTATCTCATTACGCACTTGTGCGTTATAGTAATGTGAAACGCACGAGTTTTTTTAAATAAAGTAACATGTACGGTTTTTTAAGATGCTCCGTCTAAAAATGAACGATACTTTTTAAAATCTTAGCAAAGAGTTTTTATGTTAAAAAAGTGGTCAATATTTTATGAATAAAATTAACTTTGGGAGATAAAATATAATAAATAAAGATTTAATTCTTTAATTTAATTAATTTTGACAATAAATTACAACCATTTATCTGTAACAAAAACACAAAAATATTAATTTACTTTATTAGTAATACTGGCTGTTTTTGTACCTTTACCTAAAAAAAGTTGATGCGCGCGCATCGCTAATTTGTGGACAAGTAAAATTATTCCGCGCGCTTTTTCTTTTCGCTGTATTGTTTTTATTTGAAAATGTCGTCAAGTAGTGATGAATTTATTAATTTGACACCGCCACAAGTCTTAAACGCAGCGAAAAAGGCTACTCTAAGCCTCTTGCCTGAAAAATCGACCGATAGATACTTACAAGCGTATCAAAATTTCATCATATGGAAAACAAGCAAAGATGCAAATTCATTTTCAGAAAATGTGTTTTTAGCATATTTCATGGAACTTTCTCAAAAATATAAGTCAAGCTCATTGTGGTGCTACTATTCAATGCTAAAAAGCAACTGGCAACGTAACAATCACTTTTAAAAATTGTTCAAATTTCTATAACTGCTTTAACAAGTAATTAAAGATTTATTCGTTTAAGAAAGTCAAAGTTTTATTTATTTCCTCGTAAATATGTTATAAAACGTCGTATGACATACGTGCGCTTTGAAAATTACAGCCTCTGCTTCCTTATAGCCCTCGCCTACGGCTCGGGCTAGCAATATCGCCTCGGCTGTAATTTTCAACTTACCGCACTTATATCATAATGTACTATTTCAGACTTTGTCTCTTTCATCTATCATTAAAAAAATGTAAGTAAAAAGCACTAGTGCGGTAAAGTAAAGTAAAAAGCACGCTCTTTGCTGAGATTTAAAAAATAAGTTAAAGTATTTTTACTTTACTTATTTTATGTTTGCACTAGGGCGGGAAAGTAAAGTAAAAAGCACGCGTGTTTTATAAGCTGAATTATGAACCTAAAAGCGGAGCTATAAGAGCCACTTTACGAGCAAGTGTGTTGAAAATAATATTATAACTTTAAAATTGATAGGTAACAGTTTGAAAGGTTAGTCGTTAAAGATGTTTAAGGTAGGTTAAAAAACACCTCATATTTTTTTCATTTCAGTTATCAGTAGTTAGGTAGTGTGGCATTTTTCATCTAGTTACCAACACGACATTCACGACCGGAAAATATACAATATAAACACTTTTGACTTGACATTGTAATTTAATAACTATAGCCGCTCCGTATGGATTTTAGACAGTTAACTTCTTCCAATAATTAGGAAAAAAGATTCTTCTTCAGTGCAAGGACTCACAATAAGGTACGCCTGTTGAGGAATATCTTTCATTAATTGATTACCTTCATACACATTTACCGATTTACCGAACAATTTAGTTGTTAACCGATCAATTTAATTTAGTTTCAAATTAGTTTATATGTACGTACGTGTAGTATTAATCTATCTATCTACGTAGTAAAACATTCATCGCGAATGACTTAAATAATCAAACATACTTACCTACCTACAAACCGTATGCAGTATCTATAAATAGCCATGACGGAATCAACAATACAGAAACAATATTACATTATTAACTACTAATTTGTTATTACAACTGTAATGCTACCAGTTATAAAACGATAGGTAACAAATAATTAAAAAGCTAGACAATACAACATCTCTCTTTAATAAAATCGTATTTATGTCAAGTAATCATTCATACATTCGTACGCAGTGATAAGATTGCCGGATCATACGACGATATACTCGTGAATCGTAAGCGAGTGACAAAACTTAATAAAATTAATTTTTAATATAATAAGAAGAGCAGATGAGCAAACGGGCAACTTGTTAGTATTCTGTGACTTGTTGGTAAAAAGGTGGTCGTTTAAGGGGTCGCGCCCATAGACATCTCACGTCTCTATCATGTTATTAGAGGGTTTTCGAAGCGCTGCTAACGTTAAGGACTATATAGGACGTATGCAGTGTCTCATGTGTCGGTAATTACGCTGGCTCTCTTACCCTTCAAACCAAAAACAACAGGTAAAATGATGGTAGCACCCTGCCTGACTCTGCACAGAATCACACCGATACAGTTCAGAATCCAAACGTCACATTGTGATTATTTTAAACCTTTGTTTATCCTCTTGTTTACTGACTAGTATTTAATAAAATAGATCTATCTTTAATAATTATCTCGTCAAACTTGACAGAAATTCTACAGAGCGGAATACAAATTCAACTAGTAGGTATTCTGATAACTGAAATAGGGAGCGGAAAATAGGCTAATAATTCTTGTATCGCATGTCTATTGAATCATGGGCCAGTTCTTTGACAAATATGGATCATATAATAATATTTCAAAATAATTACAGGAAAACCTTTCTTTACCTTTCTTTACGAAAGGAAAAGTACAACATTCTTTATAAAGTTTTAGTAAGAAACATAATTTTCTCTGCATTTACTGCATCTTCCCTTAATTTAATTTTACAAGATAATGTACCTACTAAATATAATATAGATAGATAATCTCTATATCTACATAAGTTTTAGTAAGAAACATAATTTTCTCTGCATTTACTGCATCTTCCCTTAATTTAATTTTACAAGATAATGTACCTACTAAATATAATATAGATAGATAATCTCTATATCTACATAAGTTTTAGTAAGAAACATAATTTTCTCTGCATTTACTGCATCTTCCCTTAATTTAATTTTACAAGATAATGTACCTACTAAATATAATATAGATAGATAATCTCTATATCTACATAAGTTTTAGTAAGAAACATAATTTTCTCTGCATTTACTGCATCTTCCCTTAATTTAATTTTACAAGATAATGTACCTACTAAATATAATATAGATAGATAATCTCTATATCTACATAAGTTTTAACTTTTAGTTCTAGATACCCTATAAAGTAGATCAGTATAGTAATAATATAGGAGGTCATATTGGCAAATAAATTAGATTACCTAATTTGTTAAATAAGGTTGTTTATGTTAATAATGTTTTTCTTGTCTCTAGAAATCTATGATAAATATTGTTGTGAGATCAGCCGCACGCGGATTATTTGATGATTTTTCAGAGGTTTGCTAAATATTAATTTACTAATTGGAATTTATTTTGTGTGTTATGTTTAATAGTTTGCAAACACATGGGTAAAATTGAAGACTAACGATGCCATTCTGCTATGTCACTGCATTCTGCGATAAAATTGTAGTCAGGTTCACTAACTTAGGTGCCAAATTTAACTTTATCTAACTTTAATTTTGTTCAACTTATATCTTAAAAAAATCATAATACTACGTACATACTTAATTTTATTAATCAATTTATTGAAATTAAGCATATAATTTGTGTGAATCAAGTATCTAAGTATAAGGTAGGTAGGTGGTTTATTTTGTTGACATTGGAATTTTCCATTCGTGAAGATGCAATCTCTCGTTGTGTCATAGATGTTACGAATTACTTCCATGTTCGATATGAAGTCTTTGCCCGATAACAAAGATTAAGTAGTTATTGTATCATTCCACGAAAATAGATCTCTTGACATTCGTGTAACTGTTGATTTGATATACACGAAAGCGATCATCGCTCTCACGTGGTATTGTTTTTATTATCCCACCGTACAACTCGACGCTATCGGCTCAGTGATAACGATACGTCAGATAGGTGTATTTATCGATAAACCGTGTTCTAGCTAACTAACTCGAGTGTGACCAGTCCGTACGCAGCGCGTGTCCTCCACTACTAGTTGCGTATGCGCACGAGTACGTGCGTTTTAATCGATCGCGTCGCTACTAGACCAGCTCAGGAGTCTTGGAATGCAATCATTTACATAAACACATGTGTTTACCCGCCGCTCTATGCGGCGCGATGCATCGCTCGTACGCAGCCGTTCCAAATCGGAGCTGCATAGCGTTCGAGAAAATGTAGATGCGGATGAGACGCGCTAGATTGATGTGCATTTAATTGCAGCCGGTGTGGGAGTGTCCGGCGATGCGGGCGCGGGCCGCTTGGCACCGTGCGTGTGGCTGCGGCATGCACTCACCGGCGGGGCGGGAGGAGCGGCGCGCGGGCTCGTCCTCGTGCAGGACGGGCGCGTGCCGGCGCGCGGTGGCGGGCGCCAGCGCCGCCAGCGCGAGCAGCACCAGCGCGGGCAGCATCGCCGCTACACCACTATCCTCGCTCCGGGCGTAGCGTTCCCGGCCACGAGCTCACTATTTTGGCGCGCGCTCGGTCCGCTCGAGTGCAGCGGGCGTAGCGTTCGTTCACGAGAGTGCGTGCGGCGCGTCTCACGGGCGTCGTAGTAGCGCGACGGCTGAGTCGGACTGAGCGGAGCGGCGCGCGATTTCCCGGCTCGGCGGCGGGGGGCCGGCGCGCCCCTCGCGGAAAACGCGCTGCGGCGGGCGGCGGGCGGCGGGCGGGGAAAATGCAGACCGCCGCCCGCCCGCAGCCGCGCCGCCTCCGGCACACGGCGATGAGCGCTACCCGTGTCTTTCGTTCGGCTGCGGCTGCATTTTAGTGATCTGAGACATCCTGAGAGGTGGTGACATCAATTATATACTTGAAGAAGTCTTACCGTGAATTTCAAAAAACATCCTTAATGTTATGTTCCGGGTTCTTTAAGTCTCGTGTCATCTCTATATAGAGCTATGGCGTAGAAAGGGATAGCATGTATTTCAATGAAGACTTAACTTTAAGGACGTTTCGTGCAACTAACTTTATGTACTTAGAATAACCTTTTTTTTTTAAACCCTCATTTTTTGTGTGAAAACCGTTAAAATCTGAAAATTCCAATAAAACCCTAATAGTAGAGCTATGTTACAACCACAGAAATCGGACCAAGCGCCGCCGAATTTCAAAATCCTTGGTTTCAACTTTACAAGCAGTAGATAGAATTAATAAGAATTACGAAAAACTTCACGACATTTGTCTAAAGAAAACTGCCAGTAGATTATTGCAAATATTAGAGATAACTAGATAACTTTACATCAACAAAAGTGGCTACTTACTATTCGTATAAATTACCACGCTACATTTCGTCTCTAGAATGTGCGTCTGGTTCAGGCATGCTGAAGACATTCATAATAATTTACCGAATTATATCTGGTGCAGAACTCGATTTGGCAAGAGTCCCAACTCGTCATATATTTCATACATATCTTTACCGGACAAATAAACAGGAATATCAGTCAGTCTGCAGCAAAAATGGTAATCCGAGTTATAAAACATTCATCATTTTGTTAAATACAAGGTATATTAG
The DNA here is from genome assembly GCA_947369225.1 of Hofmannophila pseudospretella. Lineage (NCBI taxonomy): Eukaryota > Metazoa > Arthropoda > Insecta > Lepidoptera > Oecophoridae > Hofmannophila > Hofmannophila pseudospretella. The sequence continues at coordinate 7,887,280 of OX376324.1, forward strand.
TAATTACTTTTATTGTAAACTGTCTGTTTCTCTTTTTTCTTTGATTGTAAACTTTCTTCGTACAAAAGACATCAACGTGCTACATTTTTTTCGAAACCGTGAGCTCTCATTTTAAATTGCCTACGAATGATATTTTATGAATTATTCACAAGATATTTCATCTTTTCATTAAAAGTATGTGCTGTGTAAAATATACTTACCTACCTCCTGAAAAATAAATAATTTATGTATGTACTACATGCATTAATGTTTTTAATTTATCTCGCTTCTAATCAGCCACTTTTTGCCGTACCTACCTAACTTTTCGGTTACAAAAGGGAGGGGTATGGCCACAAGAGATTATGGGGAGGGGGTTGAGACAATAGGGATGTTGACTAATCTTTTTTATTTATTTTTAACTAACGATTAAAAATTATCTTTTTCGAGTTTTTCTACAAATTATCCATCTTCATATATATACATATATAATATATATCCTTCGGTTCATATAGATAGAGTAACTACAGGAAATTGGCATAAATTGGATTGGTATCGATAGAGTCCAATGATGACTTGAAATACCGAGTAGCTTTTGGCATATCGTACTAGGTACGTTATTCTGTGATATAGCACAGAATATTTAACACTTTATTGGAAATTTCGCCGAGTTTTTCGAATATATTCTATACATAATGATGATAGATAAAATTTGCTTGTGTGACAAGTAAAGAAAGACGATGTATTTTTAAAATAAATAAAAAAAAAAATTTTTAAGAATATCTACTAGGTATGTTTGTTTGTTTGTTTGTGGTCTCTTTATTGCACACATAGGAAAAAAATACACAGAAATTAAAAACATTAAAATATGTATAAAGGCGGGCTTATAAATGCTTATGCTTATAATATACTCGTAATTCATGCCATCGAAAATTCCGCACTTAAATTTTTCCACTTTGCCAAGTTTCTGATATTAACTACGATACAATAGGTACTAATAAGCTGAATCATCATCGATACACCACGACCACAACAAGAAAAAAAATGCGTCAACAACACGGTTCTCCTAATCCGTAAAACTCACATAGAGTCGCCACTCGTTTTTCACACACCTTTTTTGTTGTGATATAAATCAAATTACAATAGGTACGCCACCCTTGTCAACATTATCGACATTTAATATTAAAATTGAAAAGACGGAAATGCCTGCATGACATGATCGTGACCGTGGACCATTCAATACTCTTAGGGCTGGTTTACACCTGGTTAAGTGATCAGTCAAGTGGCAAGGACAGCGGCGAGTGCCTGGCCAATGACAAAAAGTCAAACAAAATAAGGATCCACTGGAAAGACAGCTTGCTAGCCAACTTTATAATCATAACCAGAAATCATTTATTGTGAAACTGTGTGCATTACAGATCTTGTACAGAAATTGTAGCATATAAAATTATTACATGCCTACCTATATGATCAAAATTACAATTTCCAAAGTACTTTTATATTAATATAAATTTAAATTTTATATTATTTTCAGTTATTGAAATATTCGTTTAAATCGTAAAATTCACTATTAACTAACTACAATTTTAAATGTTTCTTAAACTTGACTCGCCACTGTCCACCGGTTTACACCACTGTCCAAACCTAACTCACTGTCTTAACGCACTTGACCAGGTGTAAACAAGCCCTTAAACCCAGTACTGAATGCACATTAGTGTCTATTGATCGTTGTACCGAGAATCACTTAGCGAATCATAAGGTATGATACATTGGTAATCGATCTAATCTAAATATCAGTGAAATCGAGACAAAATCTGTTCCGAAATTAATCTTCACAGGGAAAAGGTAATCACTGCGTTTTAAAGAAAGACAGACGCGGTAAGATATTTTTATTCCTAGAAGGAGTAATAAGGAAGTTTATTGAATGATACAATTTAAAATTATTAATTTAAAAAAGTAATAACCGCCTTGAAGTCACTAAGCCCCGAGTATCCGACTCCACCTTAGCTAACAGCTCAGTATCAGAGGGAGACAGGAAACAAGTCACAACAGAACTGACGTAAATAGACACTTATTACTAAAGAGCGGATTTGTAGTAGCTATTAGATATGACCAGTGAAATAAAAAAGGAAAATAAATGTTATTCTCATTATAAACCACAAACATATACTACCTATTTATTATGTACATGTTATGTCAACAACGTGAACTTGATTATTTGTACTGTGTGCATTGTGCAGGAGAAATCTACTCAAGCAATATAAATTATTGTCTGAGTGGTCATAGAAATTATTACTGTGCAGAAGGAATCTAACATATATTAATAAAATAAAAAGTAACTATTTTGTTTTGAATATCAAATTGCACTGGTCATATCCATATCCATATAAATCCAATAATAACTACTTCAAATCCGCTCTTTACTTATTACACCTACTTATTGATTGAAGTAGGTAGGTAGGTATATTTCAAACTACGGTATAGGACATCTCATTTCATCCCCATCATCCCAACCCTCACTCTGAGACCAAAAAACGGGATTACTAATGAGATGACTCATGTAAGGAGTGGTTGTTCGCACTAAAAACCACTGAACACGGTTTTTTTTCTTCAATACTATTATTCATATGAAATAGTGTTAGGTACTGCATGTAAAATTATCATATCAATGCTCTACCGAAAGGTTGTCTGGAAGATACCGCTTTTATCGATAAGACCGCATGCATTGTACCAATATAATTACATACACACATACATATAGACTACGGGAGGTGGAAGTGCGAGATGGTGGAGAGCTGGTGAGCAGAAGAATGTAGAAGGCGAGAGAAGAGAGAGTGAGAAATTTGTGGTACGAGAGCAGTGGCAATGTCCAAGAGGACTGGCCCTATACTATCGAAATATGGCGTAACTCGATTTTTCTTGCAGACCTACTAGTAACGTTCGAAATTTTCTATAATCTCGATACAAATAAGCGCTGTTGCACTTGGCGGGTCACAGAGGTTGTCCCCTTCCACCCTTCTTCAACTCAAATATAGCTATCACCACAAAATCGACATTAATAGTACCAACAAACCTCTTGTAAGCCGTAGGGGGCTGTTCAGTATCCATAACTGAACAAGTTTCACTATGAGGCCAAATACGAAATCGCAAAAAGATCAGCTGTTATATAAAAAACCTACATACATACAAGCTATACCTAATTTGTTTTTTCGCTTTACGATATTCGATACTGAACACCCTCCTTTCGGCGTATAACGGGGTTTTTGTTACACCCTGTGCTGTGTATGTGACCCCCCCTTGTCAGTCGAGTTAGAATCACGCCTCGCTAGGCAAAAGTCGTCACGGTGGCGTACGAGTGTACGCCAAGACAAATTCAAGTAGGTCAAACTTTTAAATGACTGATTGTACTATTTTCTCATTTATGTGTAATGTAGGCAAGTCCTCGTGTTCCTACCAGTAGGAGAGCTGAGTTACCACGAGGAAACGACCGCGCGTTTTAGCCACCGAATTCCGTCTTTACCCTAAGGGCATGTGGGGGCACGAGCCCAGGGCCCCAGCTTGATGGGGGCCCGTAATCCCGAAACCCAATTTTTATCTAAATAAAATCAATTTAAAACCATGCTATCTAAGGGTCACCTACGTTATCTAACGCGAACTTATCTTGAACATAAAAATGGACTATTGAGGGTATTTAAGATATTTTTGCACTTTATAAATCTCGAAAGAAACGATTTGATTAAAAGTACATTTCACTTTTTTTTCATAAGGGCCAGCATGGCCTAAGACCGGCCCACGCATTATATTTTAACCTAAAGATTTTGTATAGGTACATACAGAGCAGAACTAACATTAGTTCTGCTCTGTATGTACCTAAACATATATAAAAGATCTTAGATATATTACATGGGTATTACTTTTTAAACCATTTTTGCTAGGAATACCTAGGAAATACCTATGGCAAAAAGCTCAGGGAATATGTCGTGACAAAGCAAAAAATCAAATATTGGTGAGGATATTTTATTCCATAATACAGCATAAAGACAAACCGGAATGTCACATTTCGTATTTCATAAAATTTTTGATTTCCATAAAAATTAAAAAGAACACTATCCAAGTATCCGATCCACCTTTATTTTAATCACAAATGCAGGTGTCCCTGAATTTTCTAAATTATTATAAAAATGCTAAGTTATAATTAATTGTGTAAGAGCAAGTACCGCTGAGAATTCTGAGCACTGTTTCCCTGTACGCAGAAACACTTCTCAAAATGACATCGTGTTTATCTAATACATATTATACCTAAATTACAAGATAATCTCTCGGTTCGCCATGAGATGACCACTGTAAATGCAGGTCCCTCACAACGGTCGTTCAAGTAGCAGCAGACGACAGCCGTCGATCAGGACTCAAGATGAATGTAAAATACATAACAGCTTACTCTACCTAGTTAACTTCATAAAAAATAAACTATCATCCATACAATAAGTCGTTCAAATAAGTGGAATATGCACATTTGGTGACGTCACCAAACATTGAAGACAGGGCATTATTCTAATAGAAAAGACCGATGTCACAGGGCGATGTGAATAGGCTGCGGCCGGACAAAGCGCAGCAAAGCGAAGATACGCGCTAGCGCTCACGCCCGCTCCCGCTCCCGCTCTCCGCGTCTCCCGGTGAACGACTCATACGGCTACCCGCATACCATACTCACTATAATTATAGAATAGGTCCCTACAGGCAATTGTCTAACTAAAACAAATGAATTAGAAGTGGATTAACTTTTAAATACTTTATTACGACAACTTATTCCACATTATAGTATACATATAAAACATGTTATGCTGTGATTCACTTTATCACGTATCAGCTACAAACCTATCCACATCACATTGCGCGGTCACTCAGAAAGTGTACAGTACACCGATTCGTTTTGTTTACTGATAAAATTAAAAACAAAAATGATAATTTTGCATTAAATTTACACACTATATTTTGTTCAATGTCATCGGGGATCGAACAAACAACGCAAAATATATTGTGGACCCTAACACCACTTCACTAAGTCTAAGTACAGCAAGTTTGTACACTTGAGTGCCAATGAAGTGAGCTGAGCGGTTGCAAGTCGTCGGAGCCGCGCGCCGCCCCTACGGGATGCGGGAATGTCGGCGAGAGTGCGATGCGAGCTCGGTCACCGGGTAACGCATCGGTAATACATTTGATTCCGCACATAATACATTGTATTTTATAGCAAATAAAGTTAACATATCTTAAACCATAGTCTCTTTCAGTAATCAGATTTGTCTGTGTGTCGCACATGCGCGATGCGGTTAGCGGTTGGCGTTCTTAAGTTGGTTGGAGAGCCAGTCGAGTCCCTCGTAGAGTCCATCGCCGGAGGTGGCGCACGTCGCCTGGATGTACCAGTTGCGGTTGCGCAATGAATGCAAGCCCAGCTTGTCTGTTATCTCGGCTGCGTTCATTGCGTTTGGCAGATCCTACAAATAAACACGAAAATTACTTATACATTATCAAAACATCAATACAAAAAGGTTGGCCACTTTGTTTCGATGTTTGTTATTTGATAATGCTCGAATGAGTTAACCAATATGGATGAAATACATATACTTAGGTTATTAGCCAGAGTGCATTTTTGATCAAAGCATGCATTTACAGACCCGCATGCTTCATTGGCCTCATTGTCACTTACCATCAGGTGAGATTGAGATTAAATGCAGCTTTGGTCATAATTTAAAAAAAGAGGTCATAAATAATCAAATACTGGAAAAATATTTGGTTCCCACCATGGGTGAATCATCAAATCAATCATATTTTAAGATAACTGCAAATTATACTAGGAAATGCCAGATAACGCAGCTTTAGTTATGAATAATTTAGTATGAATTCAATAGTATCTGATTTGACTTAGATAGTTCTGGTATTTTTCAATCATCATTTACAGCTTGTATCCACCTATTGTAGGACATAAGTCCCTTTTGTGGCATTTCTCTCGGCTCTGTGCTAGCCACATCCACATCTTTCCCATTTATGGTGATAGGTTCTGCTAATATCCATTTTATGTTCCATAGCACATATTATTGACCTCACTTCTAACATGTCGTAGGTACTTATATTGCGATACTAAAATAATAGTTCTGTAGTAGACAGTACATACCGTTGATTATAGACCTAAGGATAGATAGATAGATAAGGAATTAAAGGTTCCAGACTTATAGCTCACCTGTTTGTTTGCAAAGATCAGGAGTACTGCATCTCGTAGCTCATCTTCACTTAACATTCGCATGAGCTCCTCGCGCGCCTCGCCGATACGCTCTCGGTCATTACTGTCTACTACAAAGATAAGACCCTGGAAATACAAAATAATTATCATCATTTAGCTGTTATAGGAGTGGATATACTTGCTATACTAGCTACCTTATAACTAACCATGAGTTGTAAGAATCATTCCCAACGTTAAAACTTCCTTAAGTCACATGTCATCACTAACTAGAAAGGGATAACATGTATTATAATGAATACTTAACTTTAAAGATATTTCATGAAACTGATGCATATTTTCTTTCTAGGTCTATGTAGGACATTGCAAGGAGGAATATGTATTAACATTACAATAGCTTATTATAGTTGACAATCTACATTGTTGAACCCTGTTTTAACCATCAAAGACACTTTTGAATGTGTTGTAATTACTGAAAATGTGAACCAATTGCTCAAAACATACACATGAGCTACAATTGTTGTAACCTTAAGAAATTGGAAAGTTCTTCCCACACAGTTGATACTGCTTATCCCTGTATCTGTATTCAGTTTACATGTGGTACTTATGTGCTTTACAATAGACAACATGGTTGACCCAACCATCGCTTAATCTTACACATTGCAATGAAAGACTATGACTGACCTACTTTCATATTTTCTGAGAGTGAAAGTTACTCATTAAATATATCTCAAATAGTCATTTAGTTTATTCAAAAGTGTGAGGAAATTATCAATGGCATGAAACTTCCTTAAACATCCGGCCACCTTTCTAGTGGCATCACATGAATTTGCTATGATGCAGAAAGGGACAGACTGTGTTCTAAAGGATATAGAATTCTCGGGACACTTGGTGCAACAGAGAGGTAGCATTTATTTAAATTAAAGTCTAAATAATGACCTGTGTATTCTGGAAGTAATGCCTCCACAGTGGCCTGATTTTGTCTTGACCGCCGACATCCCACACGGTGAAACTGATGTTTTTGTATTCTACAGTTTCCACATTAAACCCTGAAATTAACATAATAAAATATTCATTGACAAAACCTTGAAACTAAAGTTTAATACCCAGCAGGCAAAATTAAGATTACATGCCAAATAAAAATTTGATAAAAATTGATAACTGTGCTTCGAAATAAAATATTGTATTTCCAGGATTTGCCTAGAAGCAGTATTTGTAATGTAGGAATAATAGTGTAGTGTAAGAATACTGCTCAATAAATACCAATTAGATTATAATTTTTAACATTTTGGTAATAAATTTCTAAAAAATGTATGCAGCACAAGATTGATGTATTGATAATCAAGATTGTTGTAAAAGTAGATTACTTTAAAAACCACTGGATAATTTTTATTATGTGTAAGCCTTTGGATAACCAATACCTGCCACATCACAATAGAAAATCAAAATACAATTTACTATGTTGTTGAATGGTTTACATCAAATGTGAAGAGATAGGTACAATACTCACCAATAGTGGGAATTGTTGTTACAATTTCACCTAATTTAAGTTTGTATAAGATTGTGGTTTTACCAGCAGCATCCAAACCGACCATCAATATTCTCATTTCCTTTTTGCCAAATAGGCCTTTAAATAAATTTGCAAACATATTCCCCATTTTGCAGCTTTATATTAGTCTGAAAAAGATTTCACAATTATTTGGAGCATCATTCATTGTGACTCATCCATCAGCACGTTATTTCAATCAATGATAATGACATGGCAAGTCATAACTGGAATTCTTAGTCGATGTCTTCAGACATCAGGTAAATACAAGATTGTTATTTGCCTATATCAAAAAATTAAATATTTAATCGAATAATGCAAATTGCAGTACCCAGAATACACTACGATTTCAGCGTCAAGTCGAAATTTGTAACAAAAGATTGGCCGACACCGCTGTGGTCACCACCCCTCCTGATGGAGGTATTTACAGAAGTATAGAAGACTATTTCTGTCTACTGATAGTATTTTAGGCAATAATGAAACATTACTAAACAATATACTTACATTTCAGATGAATAAATTCTATAATATCAAGAAAAAACGCTACACTTCACTGAAATCTCTAAATTTCGCTGGATGTCAAAATGGCGGCGAACGTGGAAGTTGTTCGTGCCTATGCCACGTATCGGTTAAAAAGTGGCCAGCTAGAAATATTTATCACTTTATTTTCTCAAAATAAACAAATTGCGTTGCAATAAATTGCACATATCTACCAATATAAACACTTTTAGATCTTTCACCTCGAAATTCACCTGAAACATGCGACTCTGGTTTCGAGGGATTCGAATTTTGCCGTTTGCGGAATACTACATACCATGCCAATGCCACAAACTTTTAAAAAAATATACCAGTGTGGCCAGTTCAAAATTTTACTGCGAAATTTGTCATTTTTGATCAAAGGATAATGAATGCAGAATATGCAATTATTAAGATTTGAGAGGATACTCAGCGTCTTTTGAGTTTTTCATTTGAATTGATATTTGATTGTTTCATTTGAATTCATGTGATTAAATTTCACAATTTATTTTGTTTAGTCAGACACTTAACCTACCCCGTAAACGTAAACAAAGTGAAAAAAAGTCAGTGTCACTGCTTTTCACATCAACAAAACAAATAATCAAAATTGTACTATTAATCTAATCTGTGTTATTATTTAAGTAGTTTTGAGTTTGAGCTATGAACAATATTCAAAGTTGGCTTTCGCAGCCCCCAAAATATACAACTTTCAGAATAAACAAACTTAGAAACTTTAACTGTTATGATTTAGAAAACTTTTTAACAACTGTAAGTTTCATAAAAGTTTTCTTTTTGATTTCAAAATAAATTACGTTAAATTACAATAACTCCTTACAGCAAAGGCAAGAACTATCATTGTCTGAAATACCTAAGGTCTACTTTTTAAGACCTGACTGTTTGGTACTGGAAAGATGGCCAGACAAGGCACTGCTGGCGAATACAAAGAATGATATCATAGTCGACGCGCTGTGTGCCGCTGCCGTATTAAGAGGTGCTCATGTCTATGCTCCTGGTGTCATGGGCCTTCCAACTAGTAAGTAAGCGAAATTGGTTTATTATCTAACTATCTACTATAATTTGAGAGCGTCGTTGGCGTCGTGGCTAGGACGCCAGTCGAGCAACCCGTGAAGTCCGGGTTCGAAACCATGCAATGTCATACTAAGGAGTTTTCAGTTTTTCAGAAAGTCTTGCGTACATTTACCGACTGTTCTGACAGTGAAGGAGAAAACATCGTGGGGATTCCAGCACACTGAGATAACCAGTGTGTGAAATGGGGAGGGCAATGGCAAACCACCCTATTAAATCTGCCAAGAGAGTCGTTCTTTAATTCCTTAGAATTATCACGACCCTCAGCAATGAGCAATACTACAATTTGAACAAAATCTTGTACTAATATAAAATAATTAATTAGTAATCAGGTTTTCCTAATAACTACTTTAAAAGACAATCCAACAAGATAAGCTAGGTAAATACAAGCAGTTATTTATATCTTTCTCTATTCTGCTTGGACCATTATCTGTTTGAAATTTCATCATACCTAATGTAAACATATTTTCAGATTGTCAATTAGGTGAAAGGATTGATGTTTATGGAGATATGGATGGCCAGTGTAAAAGAGGATTAAAAGTTAAATATGAAGGTAGAAAACTGTATGTTGGAACGGGATACTTGAAAATGCTGCGAACTGACTTATTTGATAATGGTGTTAAGCCAATGTTAGTGACTCAAATTTACTGTTTTAGATACCATTTTTAGGTAATGGATTTTAAAATTACCAACCCTATATTTATGTTTTCAGTGGCATAGCAGTGCATATGTTACTCCCTGCATCAAGATTGCCGGTTGTCAATGAAACCATATATCCTAAAGGAGAAGTTTTACTTCAAAATTTGCCCTCAATGGTGTGTGGGTGGGTTGTAAATGCACAACCCAATGAATGCATCCTAGATATGTGTGCTGCACCGGGTAACAAAACCACTCACATGGCTGAAATGTCAAATAATCAAGTCAGTGTTCAAGAAAACAAAAATTATATTAATTTTAAATGTTTAACAGCGTATAATAAAATATATCTTTACAGGCATTCATTACAGCTATAGATAAATCACCACAGAAAGTTGATAACATTCGGAAAAATTGTGACATTCAAGGAGTTACTTGTGTAAATACCTATGTTTATGATTCCACAAAATGCTATTCAGAGACCGGCGGCGGAGTAGATATGGGGCCACCATTTCTATTAGATATATTTGATAAAGTGCTTTTGGATGCACCATGCAGTGGTTTGGGACAAAGACCACAGTTAATAAATAAAATGTCACCTAAACAGCTTCAGTCTTACAAATTTGTGCAACGGAAATTGTTCACTGCTGTAAGCATAATTTAATATAAAATCTTACTTATTATTTCTGTATCAGCAGAGACAATTTGACATCATAAATTTATTTCAGGCTGTGCATGTGCTAAAAGTTGGAGGAAAATTAATCTATAGTACATGTACAGTAACTGAAGACGAAAATGAGGGCATGGTTGCTTGGGCTCTAGAAAAACACCCAAGCCTAAAATTAGTCCCAGCAGAGCCATTACTTGGAGGACCTGGATTGCCTAATTGTGGTCTTACTGATGAGCAAAGGTATATAAAACAAATACATAAAAATTATTATACAGTATCTATCATTACAGGACCACGTCACTCACTTGCCTACTATGAGCATGTTGGAACTCGATTATTATTTTTAAATACCAGGGCATTCTCCATCATCTAACGTATTTGCTGGGTTAAGTGACACGGTCTGATATGATACGATCTGAATAATAAATATATTTTCAACACACTTGCTCGTAAAATGGCTCTTATTGTACCGTTTTTACTTTAAATATTTTTTTTATCTCATTATTTTCACTTTACATTACCGCACTAGTGCTTTTTACAATAATTATTATTAAATCTCAACAAAGAGTATAAGTGTGTTGAAAAACGTCATATGAAACGCGTGAGCATTAGTCATAGTTTTAATTTTAATTCTTGTATATGGGTAGTTTGCCTGAAATATAGTAATTTTTATTACACTCTCGGCTCCATTACACCCTGGCCGTTGGCTTAGTGTACAATCCAGCCTCGAGTGTAATGACCAACTTAGCTCACTTGTATCATAATGTATTATTGTATACAAGATACATATATATAGGTATTACTCTGTGATAATACTAACAAATCATATATTATTCCAATTGTCCTTACAAACTAATACTACATACTATATACCTTCCCATATCTAAAATACCTTCAAAATTAATATTGCAAAGAACACTTGTCAACTTTTCTACATAATTCACACTAAGTGCTGTATGGTTCTTTGACATGGCAAGAATGGGTAAATGCATTTATGTATGATACAACATTAAATGCTTGATTTTATCATATCACAATCACATTAAAAATATATTTCATTTTATAACAGAATTTCTATAATCAGTGGCACATTCTATCACATTATAAAAATATCACAATTATTGTTGTTGCAGAATAATGGTTCAACGTTTTGGACCAGAGGACGATCCCCTTAGACCTGTCGAAGATGTTTACAAAGATACCATTGGGTTCTTTATAGCAATGTTTATAAAAACATATTAAATTTTAAATATAATTTTACATTGTAAATGCAAATCAATTATTTTAATTTGAAATTCTACCTTACCATATCTTGCAGAAACATTTAGATATTGAAATCTCCTTCTTTCTGGTCAAACAATGTTTTATTTTATGTTATTAGGGTAGCTTACAGCCTTATTTACAAGTTACATATGCATATCATATATAAAAGCAAAATCCATTTATAAGCTAGGAATGCATTGTACTAAATGTTTCTGTATTTCTTCTAAAATATTATTTTTGTTTCACCTATTCAAAAATGGGCCTATTTATCGACTGAAAACTGCGGGAAGGCAATATTACCCCAGTTTTCAGCCGGGAATTATATACCCACGGAAATTGTACTCAACAATCAAGTCGCTCTCTATCTTACCGAGTACATATAAACCGTCTCTTCTAAACAAATATTTTATGTAAAGATAATCCCAATTAATAAAAAAAATACCGTTTCAAACGGCTCGTGTTGCGAAATAACACTCGTTGCGGCAATTTGGTTGCTCCCGCACTAATTCGACAATCTTCTATTTCTTAATTAAATAAACCATGAAATAACCATCCTCCACATTAATTTAACATAAAACATGCTACAAAGTTTCAATATGAACCCACAAACCGCTTTCTGCCTTCAGCAAGGGACTCCTTTTATCAAACTTGACGGGATCCACAGTTTTATTGCAAACCGAGAATTTGAAGTTCTTCAATAAACACACCATGGCTAATTTAGCAGAGTACATGGCAAACCGTAAACCTGAAATTAAAAAAATCATATAATTTAGCACCTTTAGTAGAAAAAAATATCTGATTAGTTAACATTCATTTTGTGTCGCAAAAACCGTAAAGTTTTTATAAATTAATTCCAAAATCCTTGTAAACCAACATATTGAGGGAAGGCTAACAAAACTTAACATTTATTCGATATCTCAACAATATTGTTTTTCGATATCTCAACTAACATCAGAGATATTAATGGTTAAAGTTAGTATTGGACAGATGCTCTGTCCCTTTCTAGCAAAACAGTTCTTCATATGCAGCCAGGACCTGCTTGTATGGCGCTAGAGAACAGTTACGTCATAAAACTTATTGCCGTTTCTTTCTACCGTTCTGATATTTGATTGCCTGTAGCTATTTTATTATTGAACGAATTTTAATTCTGTTTTCACATTTGACCATCAATTTATGACTATTTCTTAATTTTTAAGAAATGCATTTAACATTTGATACTTGAAAACTACCCTATTCTGAACATACCTATACAGTTTCTAGGACCAGCACCAAAGGCTAGGAACAGATGCGACGGTCTCTCCTTCTTCTCCTCATGCATAAACCTCTCTGGCTTAAATTCTTGGGGCTCTGGATAGATGTCTGGATCCATGTGGATTCCATAAATGGGTATCGCAAGAACATCGCCAACTTCGACATTTACCGAGGTGCCTGGCAGAGTATACCTTTTTGTACACACCCTGTCCACTCGAGATATTGGTGGGAACATGCGCAGTGTTTCTGTAATTAAAATTATAAGGATCAAGTATACTTTTGGATATAAGCACCTGTCCCGACCGAAACCTAGCATAGAAGATAAGCATAGGCTTTTAGAATGTGTCAAATATATCTGAAATCGACATTCTATGGTGCGAATAAATAAACTTGCATAGGCTAAACCGGAATATTCTAATATTTCCTTTCACCTCAGTCTTATTAGCCGTCGTATATCAATTATCTATCAATGAATCATACATATCTGCCCAGCATATCTGTAGCTGTCATTTTTAGATCATAATTTGTGTATACACAAATCGATAAATTAGGATTGCACTTAATCACAGAAAGTGCAAGGATTCCAACTTTATCGTATTCGATTTTGAACATAACGTACCTAATAAGAATCCCTCTAGATAAGGAAGTTGCGATAGAATGTCGTAGGTAATGTCTTTCCCGTCGGTTATCTCTGCGACGTGCGCTCGCAACTTTTCCTGTAAGTCAGGTCTAGTAGCCAACATGTAAATAGCGAAGGACAGCAAACTGCTGGAAGTCTCGTAGCCAGCTATTAGGAAAAGCAGCGATTGGGCATCAATGGTGTCGTCATCCAAATCTGAAAGTAATCGAAATACGTGTCTTTATTTGCTGTTATCTGAATTCATGATGCTGCTATCTATCTTGCTGCTATCTGAGTATGGGTTTCAGATCTGGAATCCCTACTTTGTCATAGACATCGACCTCCTCGAAAGTGTACAACGGAGGGCCACCAAGATCCCGTACAGTTTACGGCGAAGACCTTATGAAGAAAGGCTCAAAGTCTTGGGTTTGACTACACTCAAGGAGCGCCGACTGAGAGGAGATCTCATTGAAACATAAAATCCTCACACACAGATACAACCTCCCAGATCTGCACGAGCTCTTCAAAATGAAGGATACACAGCATTTGCGAGGGCACCATCTAAGAATTAGCCGCACCAAAAGCGCAACCAACGTCGCATATCACTTTTTAAGTAATAGAGTAGTCCAAGCATGGAACCAGCTCTCCGATGATGTTGTGTCTGCCCCTTCAGTGAACTCTTTTAAAAATAGACTAGACAACTGGTTTAAAAAGCAGTGTTAAATAACCCTAATTTTAATCTTATGACAAAACAATGATCTAGTGCAAACATTTAATTTAAATAAATAACAATGACTGACTGTGTAAAAACTGTGAACTGTGAAATCTATAAAATGAAACTAAGAACTTATAACTTTCCAACACTATGACATAGACGCATCAGCATATATGCTGCCTGTCTATAAATATATAATAATAATAATAATAATAAATTGCTTCCATGGGCGTTGAGCGTGCTTCTAATCATCAGTAATTTAGGTAAGTATTAGAATCTACTTGTTACGAAATTCTGATAGCAATAAGTATAACTTCATCTTAATAAATAGTACAGAATACTGTAAAAAATATATAAAGTAGGTAAGTTCGGAAAAAGAACAGTACTCAAAAATAAAAGCGATATCACGCTACGTCACATCAATGTAAGTAAACGTACTTGTTTAAAACGCAGTAATTATAATGGTACTTGTATATTTAATACATGTTCTGTTTCAATAAACATTCTGCACACTGATAAATCTACAGGCATTGCTCTCAAAACTATGCGATAAGACATGTTCTTGTTGACTGTTTTACATAATATATTTATTTAATTTATCGCTCAATTTCAGAAAAAAAAATGTAAATAAAAGTGATAAACGCTCCCTAGCGTAGTGGCTATGGGAAGTCCGGGTTGGAATCCAGATCATGTCATCTAGATTCCAATTGCAGTTAGCCATTAGAGCGATCAGCTATTTATACTGACGCTGTTGGCGTAGAAATAAAAAAGAAAGAAACATAATAAAAAAGTTTTTGAAGGCATGTTTAATGCACTACAATTCACACTATTTTATCTTCGGATTGCGGAAATGTGATAGAATCTCTCACTTTAGATCCAAACTTAAATGGCTTCCGATTCGTGCTCGTCGGAACCTTCATATTCTATGCCTTCTCTTTAAGATTCTCAAGAATCCCTCTTCTCCCTCTTACCTGCGTGAACATTTTCAATTCTCTCGGTCTGCTGACCAACTATCCAGATATCACATCAGCACCCTCCTCAAATTCCCTTCCATTCCTCACAAAACTGACTTCTTCAATTACTCCTTTTGTGTTCACGCGGTTAGGTTGTGGAACGCACTGCCCCCCAGTATTCGTGAGAGTCAAACAATTCCCATTTTCAAAAAACATGTAAAAGAACACTACCTTTCTCAATTTTGATTCCTGTTATGTCATCCATCTTATTTTGTTAATATTTATTTATACCTATATATGTATGTACCTACGTATATGTATAATATGTTTTGTATTTTTAGAGATATTTATTATTTATTTTATAGTTATTGCATATCTGTGCTTATATGTCTATATATGCATATTTATTTATTATAGTTGTCTTTATATATTGTATTTATTTTATTTGACGTACACTCTATGTCTGTCTACCTCTAAATTATTACGAATCTTTCACTTTCGCGGGTTTGCTGGAAGAAATCTCTTTTAGAGATAAGTTCACCCTTTGTACAATGTCTCATTTTAATTGTTTTTATTAAGTGTATTGTCGTACAATAAAGTGTAAATAAACTATACGAGTACCATCAACGTTACCAAAAATAATAATAACGGCCCTTATAATACCACGAAATAGTGTGTACCATACTATCCTAATGTCACAGTATAAAGACTTCTACCTACCTTGGTACGGCTGTGGTAAAATGACGGAAAGCCGGTGCCATGAAAAGTCAAGATTTGCTCATATTACAAGTTTTTGATGTTGACTATTCAGTTCAGTTGACCTAAGCCTAGATGTACAATGTTGACTTTGTGTTACCACATCATCTACGTATTCATAAAATTTAATCGCAGTGTCACGCCGACTTGTAAATTTAATCACAGTGTCACGCCGACTTGTAAATTGATATCATTACCGTTATTTGTAGTTACTCGTATTCAATACGCTTTGAATGAGAGTACACCTAATAATTGATGGTATTGCATCACTTATACAACATGACTAATGTTAGGGATGACGATCACAATAGTAGATTAAGCCAGCACTTAATTAGCAAGTACTTACTTATAACAGTTAATACTCGTGGTAAATATGTATGAAAAATTCATGTTAATTCTATATTTTTATTCTAAAGTTAACCGCGTTCTATATGTATACAAGTCAAGTATAAACGAGGAAATCTGTAATTGTCTTCTTTAAGTTTAATACATATATAATTTCATAATTGTTAATAGCTGTAGATTTCCCTTAAAAATGAAAATAAAATAAAGCATAGAATAAGTTGTAAGTCTAAGTTCCTAAATCTTTAACTAAGTTTGAGATTTAGGAACTTACCGCTAGATAATGGGAAAATTGTAATTAACTCGATATTTCTAGCGTTTTAACCGCAAAGCATATCTATGTAATGTATTTTTTCAGAACTATTTCGTCTACTTACATGTCTTCGCCTTCGTAGTTTCCGTATCTGTCTTTTCTGTTTCAGCCGCATCAAGTACTAGTTGGAGAAAGTCAGTTTTCCTGAAAAAAAAATGTATTTCGACCAATTTAACCACAGAAAATTTCCAATGTCTTTTCAGTTTCGTAAATAGAATTAAGAAACGAACAACCAACCAACATAATCTTAAGTTATAACAAAATACACACATCAAAACAATCTAGGGATATTTGATGTTAATTTATTTTTTGGAAAACCACAATTAATTTCTTGGGAGAATTATATATAAAATTAATCCAAATTTTATGCTTTAATAAAAAAAAAAAATTTAGGTAAAAAATACGACGTTTTCTTGTAGTATTTAAAAAAAATGAATATGTGTTAAAATTTAAGCTCACTGTACATATTACGTAAATTAAAATTGTTAGGACAAATAAAGATGTTATGTGAAAAACTTAACATTTTATAAAATTTAATAATCCGTATTACCCCCCCTGACATTAATAACACATCGGCAACGGTTGTTCATGCTTAAAATTAGAGTGTCAATGTCGCGCTGAGGTACGAGATCCCAGGTTCTTTTCAAATGTAAAAAAAGTTGCTCTTCCGTCACCAGATTTCCTGGGAAGTTTATTAAAGCTGTCCTTTGGAGCATATCCCATGCGTGCTCGATGGGATTTAAATCGGGAGACTGTGCAGGCCATCCCATAACCGTCAAATCATGGTCCCTAAGGGCGGCCGTTACCAGCCTCGCCGTGTGTGATGGGGCATTATCTTGCATTAACTGGAATTGTTGACCGAAGTGCACTCTAAATGGAACAATTACAGGTACCACGACTTCGTCACGGTATTTTTCCGCAGACATGTTGCCTCTTATCCAAATGAGGTCTGTTCGCGTGCCAAGACGAATGCCTGCCCACACCATGATTGTTCCGCCTCGGTAAGAATGGACCTCTTGTGGGTGCTGGAGGCGACTTATCCTGCCTGGCACTCTCCAGACTAGTGTTCTGCTCGAGTCTGGGTGAAATCCAAATCGAGACTCATCAGTAAAGAGTACCATGGACCATTGGTTGTCGTTCCATAACAAGTGTTCGCGAGCCCAAGCAAGTCGACGTCCGCGATTGCCACGTCGTAAGGCTGGAACACGAAGCGGTCTGCGGGCATGAAGGTTGACTTCATGCAACCTACTCCTGACAGTTTGGTCACTGACAAGTACCTGGTGGTCCAACTGGAGCCTTTGCACTAACTGCATCGCCGTAACATTCGGTTGCCTTCTGGCGGCATTCTGTAAAAAACGATCCTGTCTTGGGGTCGTAACGCGATGTCACCCTGTGTGCCGTTCCGCCACTTCTCCGGTAACACGATATCGTGACCACAACCTAGAAATCACGTTTTGCCTTGTTCTTAGGGTATCAGCAACAACGCGTTGGACGGTACCAGCTTCCAACATTCCTATCGCTCTCAACATTTCTTCTCTGGTTAAATGTCGACGTGGCATGGTTTCGCAAATCTCGCAATAGCACTCTGGATTCAAAATTTTGTTCTTGGCGGAGCTTAATTAATGATATCAATTTTATTGAATAATAGCACAAAACTTAATTTTCAAAATTCGTTTGTAACTTCCTGAATTCCCGCGCAAATGTTTTTTTTATTTTATTTTTTTATTTTAATGGCACTAAAGAGTGTTTCTGCCATATAAACATTTTCTCTAGATGGCCAGTATTTTTCAAATTATGCAAAAATGTGAATATCCCTAGACAGTTTTGATGTGTGTACTTGTACAAGTTGTATCTTCGATCACTTAATTTTTTCTAAAATAGTTAACCGATCTATACTTTCGGTACTTTTTAGTATTTCCATAAGTCGTAAAAAATATAAGTAGCAAGTACCTATACTGGTTGGTTGTAAATAAATAGTTAATTACTTGGTGCCAGATGATCTTCTATCCGATTTTGCTGCTTTCAACATTCTGACTAGCTCCTCTGAAGACTCGTGATTGAGAAACGATATGTTTAAATATCTAAACATAGATGGCATGAACATCAAGATAAAAAGAATGAGCAGCCTTTTTGCTTTGGGCATATAATTAAATTTTTCTGCCACCTGTAAATCAATTTTTAAAATTATTTATGGTTATTCTAGAAATTAAAGTCAGCGAATATGTGAATAAAATCTGATGAGGTGAATACTTGCTTTAATAAAGTGAGCATTCTCGTCATTAAGTGCATCACATTTAATTCCAAATGCGCATGCGCCTATAACTTCTAGCGTGAAATGGCCCATAGTCTCCTTCATTTCAATATCAGTGTTGTCTGTAATTAATTAAAACAACCATTGTTACACCCATATTACACTATACTGTAGTCAATACATATAGATATCCCATTATTCCTGCAAAGGAAGTTTTTAAACTAAGTCCAAATATTATCTCCCAGGTGTCTAAATTAAACTCGTATTGACAGACAAAGAACAGATTTTAGGATTTTTCATTTCAAATTACTAATAATACATTACATTTGTTCTTGTGAGAAATATAAACTGAAAAAGAATTTCTTACTTTTAAAACTAAAAAGAAAAGTTTAAGTTTCTTTTTTACTTAAAAGAAACTTACTGTATTTCTTCAAAAACTCCACCATTTGGTCAGAGCATAGCTGTATAAGTGGCAGCATGTTCTTCAGACGAGCTGAGCTAAAGGCAGGCGTCAGAGTACTCCGGACTCCCTTCCAGTCCGTACCCTGAAGTAATAAAAAAAATATTGTTGAAAAAATGCTCGTAGCTTGTCTTGCAGTGTTTTAGTTAGGAAGCAAGTTCACTTGTAAGAAAGGCGAAGGCCGTATGCAGAGAACCTCATAAGAATAATAAAATTACTCGTATGGTCAATGCAGGATATTAATGACAAATTCCAAAAACTTTGGCTGGTCAGAGAGTAATTTTATAATGTCACAAATTATAAAACTCTAGTATTGAATCTAGCATGGCATCTAACGAAATGAAACTGTCACACTCTCTCATATGCATGAGTAAGGGTATAAGGGCGAGGCCATACACACTACAACTGTATGGCCTTGACACACACGGGGCCGTTCGCCCGGCCCGATTAGCCAGCGATCGGTTGCCTCTCGGTTTGGCCGGTCCGGGCACCTGAAGGCGCGCTCTGCATAGATTGGTCGTATATCGCCACACACGACTAGGGCGACCGGGACGGTTCTTCAGTCGACCGAGGTTTGCCGCGCTGAGCGGTTGTGTTTTTAAGTCAAAATTTTCCGTCGCGTTTTTCTGTAATTACGAAACCCGTCGTATTTCTTTATTTTGCCTGAATAAATATATTTGTAACAATACCTCGGATGAAAGAAAGAATAGTACGTTGTATTTATCTTTGATTTAAAATGTAATAGTTTTGTTTTATATTAAAAATTTCATAAACATTATATTGTTCAGAAATCTCTGTAAGTTATAATATAGGGTGATAGTAATCATCAGTGATGGTGGGTGATGGTCGAAAAACCTTCCCAGTAATATGAAGATTACATATGTGTAAGAATAATCGAACCCGGTACAAGTACATTCTTATTTTTAAGTCGGTTAATAAAATGTTATTATAATGGTTTCTGAAGAAATTGGTGTGAATGGTCTTAAAACTGCATGAAATTAAAAATAAATAAATAAAATGATCATCCATTACCACTTCTGTGAGAGAACCGATCGCGGCGACAACTGAAGTAAGACCGGCGTGTCTGTGGCGATAAACCGGCGCGGCACCCGGGCCGGGAAAAAACCTGCGTGTGTGGCCCGATCTAAGGCTGGGTCTACATGGCGCTGGTTCCAGCACTGGTTCGGATCGCTGCAGCCAATCCGCAGAGTTCCGCCCTCCCACCCACTTGAAGTCAGCGCCTCGTGATTAGCTGCAGCGAACCGGACCGGCGCTGGAACCGGCTCATGTAGTTCCAGCCTAAACGTGAAGGTGGCGTTTCATTTCGCAATTATTTAATTTAGCGAGTGACAGTCAGAATCAATGTTAAAATCTTACCTTCAAATTAAGAAGAGATCGCCTCAAATATTTAGGTTCATTGGTGGTCATTGTGTGTCGATCCACAAAATGGTCAAAGTCACGAATAGTTATAGCTTTTATGACATCCGTATCGAACACATACATAACTGGCTTTCTGCCTTCAAAAAAACCTGGGAAAACAAAATAAAAAGTAGATACAAATATTCATAATTATTGTGTAGTCTAACTACGAGGGGCGGCTGAAATGTTTTGAGCCTAAGTACCTTTATGTATGACTAATGACTCGCGCTACATATCACTGATTGCGAGTATCCTAAGTAGTATAAATACCGACGCCCCACGTTACGTGCGCAACACGACTATCGCCAGAGACTTGAAGATCGAGAGGCTGGACAAGTTCATCGAACGCCTCGCACGCGGCATGTTCGACCGCGCCGACAACTCCGCTCATCTCACACTTCGTGAGCTAGCGCCGCTGCATGTCGTCGGAGTAGAGCCCTGCCCAGGGAACTGCTGACGGAGGAAGCCACAACCCACTGAACTGACCACGCCTACGGCATTGACATGCCTACGGCACCCTAACGCCCCACCCGTAGTTACGGGTGGCGATAGACACCCCTGTAGAGGGCATCACGCCCTGGAACAGGCTCCCCACGTCCGGACGTGAGAAGATTTCGACTGGCTTAGCGTCATTACGATTTTTGTAATTGAACCTTAAACATCACCATGTCTGAGTCATCCGCGCATTGTACGAAATTGGAGTACAGAGCTGTCATAAAATTCCTGACAAAGAAGAACAAAATGCCGACAGAAATATTTGAAGAGATGTCTACAGTTTATGGAGAGGTGGACTTTCATTTGCCACTGTAAAACGTTAAAGCCGAGAATTCAAGCATGGCAGGGAGTCGCTGGAAGATGATCCCAGGTCGGGGCGTCCAAACACTGCCGTTACCGAAGAAAATGTTGAAAATGTAAAAAAAAACTTGTTCTAGAAGATCGGCGAATCAAGTTGTGGCAGATAGCTGAAGCCATAGGCATTAGCAAGGAACGAATCGGCGACATTTTGCATAATCATTTGCACATGAAAAAGGTCTGTGCGCGATGGGTGCCGAAAATGCTCACGCCGCTGCGGCGCATCTGTGGCGATAATCCAGACGATGTTTTTACTCGCATTGTCACTGTTGATGAAACATGGATCCGCTAGTATAATCCAGAGTCAAAACAGGAGCCAATGCAGTGATTAGATAAGACGCCTCGGAAATTTAAAGTGGAAAAATCGGCATCCAAGCTCATGGCCACTGTTTTTTGGGACTGTGAAGTAATTCTGTTCATTGACTACCTTCCTGAAAAAACTACAATGAAGGGGGACTATTACGCCGCATTGTTGACAAAAGTACGTCAAGTTGTTGTCGAGAAAAGGAGAGGCAAACTGGCGAAAAGAGTTCTGTTTTTGCAGGACAATGCGCTCGTGCACAATGCGCAAGTTGCAAGGCGCGCCCTGGCCGAGAGAAGATTTGAAGAAATCAACCACCCACCCTACAGTCCAGACCTAGCCCCCAGCGATTATTTCCTATTCTCCAATTTGAAGAAGGACCTCCGAGGGCGAAGATTTTCGAGTGACGAGGAAATGAAGGCGAAGGCAAAGACGGCGAATATTTTTTCACTGTTAAAAGCCCTTTATGACAGATGTAAGAAGTGCATTGAAATAGAGGGAGATTATATAGAAAAATAAATTTTGTTTACATTTTTATCAGCATTTTTAATACCCTAGGCTCAAAACTTTTCAGCCGACCGATATGTAGATGAGAAATAATAGAGTGCTTACCTCCAAACGGGTTTCCTCTGAAATAATCGTAAATATCCAATTGGAACTGATGGAACGATTTCTTCAACATAAGTCTTGGGCCCATATTTCCCAAAATAATTGTAGGTTTCATAAACGCTATTCCTTTCTTTTCAAAAAAGTCAAAATTACTTGTGTAATAGAAGTATAAAGAGAAAAGAATGGTCAGCGGTATAAGTAGTATCCATTCTTCTAGAATAAAGTGCAATATTTGTTTTGTTCCACTGTTGAACTCCATTGTTATTTATTTTAATACCTATGGATAATTTCAAAGTATTTGACTGGTTATAAATGAATTTTGGTGAGCGGAAGTACCCAATTCAATTATTTAAAAATACAATCAGAATCACAAACTCACACAACCAATACACGATAGCAAAATGAAAAACAAAAAACGTGATCTATTTTTAAAAATAGGCAATTAACTTTTATCATGTGGATTGGACTGCCATGAAGTTGCATCAAATCAAATCAGCGATGAGATGAATGACGCGCAAGCGCTCCGCTAGAGCCGTCAAATACAATTTCCAGTCCAATGAACCATTGAGTTCACAAATATATTGCGCCATCCTTTTCTTATGTTTATAAAAAATACAGGATAGCATTAGGTAGTGACGACGACGGATGCATGTGTTGCGCTGACTCTATAGAATAGATATTACAGGTCAGAGAAGTGTAGCGTTGTGTGTAGAAATTCTCCAATCACGTAACCGTAAGGCTGCCATTCATTCTTTATTCATTCAATATCATGTGGTAATGTCATTGATTGTCAGTTGTTTTGTCTATGGTTTGTCTGTAGCTGTAGTGAAGTGAGTAGGTAGTGCGACTAGTGTGAAGTGCGATATTCAAAGAGGGTAACCAAAGCGATAATCAAAAGTTTACATCAATAAAATTAACTCTACTGTTACCAAAAATGGGAAAAACATCTAAAGATAAACGAGATATATATTATAGATTAGCAAAAGAAGAGGGCTGGAGAGCTAGAAGTGCTTTTAAACTGTTGCAAATTAATGAAGAATACAATATATTTGATGGAGTGTTGCGCGCGGTCGATCTTTGCGCGGCGCCCGGCAGCTGGAGTCAAGTCCTCACCAAGAAACTGCGACAGAACGCTGCGAACGTAGACGATGTTAAAATAGTGGCGGTTGATTTGCAGGCTATGGCAGCGCTGCCTGGCGTGAAGCAGATCCAAGGTGACATCACGAAGATATCCACAGCGAATGAAATCATCACAGAATTTGAAGGCTTAAAAGCCGACTTGGTGGTGTGCGACGGAGCTCCCGATGTCACGGGCCTCCACGACATTGATGAATATGTTCAGTCGCAACTGTTACTTGCTGCACTCAACATTACCACACATGTACTGAAGAATGGCGGTGTTTTTGTAGCCAAGATATTCCGGGGCAAGGATGTAACCCTGTTATATTCTCAATTAAAACAGTTCTTTGAATATGTTACAGTCACAAAACCTAGAAGCTCGAGGAATTCCAGTATTGAAGCGTTTGTTGTATGTCAGAACTATAATCCACCAGAAGGTTATTCACCCACTATGGTGAATCCACTTTTAGACCATAAGTATTGTGATTTCAATCAGTTCACTGGCCCGAACAGATTCATCGTACCGTTCAATGCTTGTGGTGACTTAAGTGCTTATGACTCAGACACCTCATACCCATTGTTGTTGGATGGACAAACTTCATATGAATACAAAGAACCTGTTCAAGGACCCATTAATCCACCTTATAAAGAAATTTTGGAGAAAACTAAAAGTATTCAGTTGAGAAATAAATAAAGTTATGAATGGAAGTGGTCAATATGGGACAAAACTGACATTCCAATACCTAGTAAGTTTTAATTCAGAGGCATTGAGACATCAAACAATTACCAAATCCATGAATTTTTAGAATATTTGAAGACACACCTATTTTAACATACTTACTTACTTACTCCGCTGGCGCAGGGACCCGATGTGGATCTTGGCCTCCGATACCTATTTTAACATAATGAAATTAAATCTATTCATTACAAAAAGTATGGACTTATTTTTATAATCAACCTACAACCATTCTATTTACATTACAATCATATATACATACTGGCTGCCATCAATTAAACTTCTCTATTTCCATAATTTAAAAAAAACCCATGACATTCCATTGTTCAACAAAATTGAAAGTACATAATTAATTTCTTGAAATATTTTATCTAAATTCTAAATTCATGAAGTTAATTTAATAATTCAGTAATTTATTTCAAAATTAATAAGTGAATAAATTAACATCAAAATGGGGAAGTTTAAAATGCCTACTGCACAAGAATTTCTTAAGAAAAAGGTACTTTAATATAATAAATGGTATATTGAGGTTGAGATATATTTAAGGTTGTCTGAAAGAGTTCGCTTAGCGATAAGACTGCCTATATTGTATTAATTGCTCATTATGCATTGTTTCATTCACCTAATTTCGTTAAGTATACCTATAGTCATTATATTATTTTCCAGAAAATATACTGGCGCAAGTGTTGTCCAGTATGGGTTTTTCTGGAACGAGCAATGAGAGCCAATTCTGATAAGAAACCTTACAACGATAAAGTAGCAGCCTGGTTAAAGTTTCTCAGGGACCTAAAGTATTTCTTCTATTGTGAAGGTATTTATTATTGTATAAGTAAAGCGGGCCAAGCATACGGGCCACCTAATGTTAAGTGATCACC
This sequence comes from Hofmannophila pseudospretella, assembly GCA_947369225.1. Lineage (NCBI taxonomy): Eukaryota > Metazoa > Arthropoda > Insecta > Lepidoptera > Oecophoridae > Hofmannophila > Hofmannophila pseudospretella. The sequence goes on from OX376324.1 coordinate 7,912,776, forward strand.
GTCTCCCATAGACATCTAACCTCACTATAATGTTACAGCAATAATTAGTGGACATTTTGTAAATTTAATATTATTGACATTGTATAAATTTGAATGATTATTCTCTTTTTCTTTTCTGTTTTCTTCTCAAAATCTGCGTAAAAAATATTAACTTGTGAATTCAGTGTGCCTGTAAAGATAAAGTTTAGAAGGCCTCTCTTCCTCCTTTCCATTTTTCCCTATCCTCGGCGTCCTTATACCATCCTTTTTGGAAGTGGTCGACATTGTTTTTGCAACTATATCTGCAATATTTGTAATTCTTACCTAAACTTTTACACAATAAATCTTATCTTACTATAGAGGGTTTTCGATGCGCTGCTAACCTTGAAGACTTGGCATTTCTTCTTCTCTTTCACACCGAAACAGCTATGCAAGCATTGCGGCATTACCTCTGGGTACAGACGTCGAAACAAGCATCTAAACGAGTTCTCTTCACAATTTGTGGCAGATTGTTCACTTATGTTATCCTGTATTATCTGTGTTTTATAGGCAAAAAATATCATAGAAGGCTGACAAAAGAAGCTGGCCCATCGTGGTACTGTGAACTGTCTTCTGATCAAAAAGAAGTCCTTAGTCACTTAAAAACAAATATCCACCAAGATCTCTTAGAGGATTTACCCAGACGCATACGAAAGTCGTTGTCAGATCTTGGAGTAACATTAAAAATCCCAAACGAGATACTAATGAAGACTATGTCGGACTCCTGTGAAGATGCTGGAGTTTTTGTCTGGTATCTTTACAAAGCGATTTATATGGCATCACCTAGTGTATTGCGATCACGTACGTATCCTGTTTATAGGACCAAGTTGGTATTGTTGCATGTACTGTGGAATATACCTACATCAAATTATAAGTACTTTGTGGAACCACATTGCATAAGTTTTTATGTTTCCTTGATATCTTATGAATTGTGTTAGATATGTTAAACGACGATGTACTAAAGGGTTAGGAACCTTTAATGTGTTGGCCTATATATACCTAAGTACAAAATTGCATAGTACTTTCATTCACACATGTCCTGTGAAGTTTAGTAGCTACCTTAGTAACTAAACAACTTATTCGTACCTATTCCTCATCAATGAATGTGGTGGTGGTTCTATGGAATTAACCACAAGAACCACTTTCTTGACAGAATTAATGGAGTGGTTTACCATTGAATTTGTCATTCGGCACACAGTGTGCAGGTTACGTCAGTCTGTTTACCTACTTTCGTAAGTCTCATTGGTTTCTCGCCTGAATTCGAACCCGAACCTCCCGTATGGAAATACGGCGCTGCGACGCTCCCAGGATACAGCCAAGAATCTTATCCTACTCGATGCCCTGGTTTCGGTAAAAAAAGACCATCTTGAACATCTGTGGAAATCGGAACAAAATCCGTTCAGCCGTTTCCTGGAGATGGCCGTCACACACACAGACAGACAGACGCGCCGGGGGACTTTGTTGGACCCAAAACGCAAAAATTCTAATAAAAATTCGTTCACTACAGATTATGACCATAATGCAATGATACTATTGTCATCTATAGCATTCATTGATTTGAAGGAGTCAATCGAACGTTTAGATAATCTTGTACAGATAGTGAAGCCACCACCGCCTCCACCAAAGAAAAGTAAGTCTCTTTTACTCGTAAACACTATTTAAAAATGCATGAGTCAGCCAATCTTAATTAATACACTATAAGGGTACGAGGGTCTGACGACGGACTTTTGTCCGTGGCGTACAAAAGTACACGTAAGCGGGGGAAAAGTGCGCTATCACGGAATCAACGCACCCTAGTTGCAGCTACGCGCGGACTGATAAACTACTGGGAACGGACAATCCAAATTTGAACTATCCGGTACGGGAGACATTTTGTGTCAAAGTTCTATGAAGGATTTTCACAAAGGAAAAAGTGCACCGGCGCCGCATGCTGTTCTTCGTCTGCGCTGATTCTAAGATGAAGATACTGATTTCAAGTTTTCGTTTTATAGAGCCGCCAAAGTACTATCAGCCAAATGTACGGTTTGGGGAATATCTCCAAAAAATGTACGTGCCTTTTTACTCTAATAATCCATCGTCTGCGAAGAAGAAGAAAAAGTCACCTCCAGAACTTTCATTGAAGGTCAAACTTAGAAGCGATGCGGTTCGTAAATATTTTTTTGTATTTTATTTAGGTAAAATAACCGAAGAAACTCTTAGAACACAAATAAGCGAAAAAGTGAATTTTTTTTCGACGACTGTATCATTTTTGTTAAATATTAATCCATTTTTTTATTATTATTGTGTATTATTGGGATTGATTATTGTATGATTGTAAATAATTTTTTAAAAATTATTTACAATCATACAATAATTATATTATAATTATTCGATTGCAGAGTTATGAGAAACTCATTGCCGATCATTCCTTCGTAAGTATTATGTTTCTGCTTGTTTTTCTTATTAACTAACGTCCAAATCTAACAATTGTACATATAGGAGCATACCGTGTAGATCTACAGGTTCAATATAACGTTGTATAATAATTGGGGGAGAGGGGTTTTTCGTATTGGAGTATTTGGAGTATAAGTAGAGTGGGTACATATTTATTTATCTACCGTACCGTACCTAGTACTTTATAAAAATGACCTAGGTATGTTAAATTTTACCAGCATATAATTACTAATAACATCTTTTTCGTTCATCTTTGGATATTTTTCCAGCTGGAAAAACGTATTGAAAGAAATAAAAAAGAAAAACCAGTTGAAAGGATCTGCCATTATAAATTTTGGGTAGCACCGATCTCATTACGTTAGTACCATATACCTACCTATGTACAGTTAACTTATTGTCAAATTACGAAATCAAATTCGTTTTGATCCCGTTTTGTTCCCTTGACAGGTAATGACGATCCAAAGAAGGCAGCTTACGTGATGCAGTTGAAAATGTTTAAACTGAAAGCGATACCAAGATATGTAAAACATAAAGCTAATCAAGATAATGTGCAGTTCCATGTAGGGACAGTCTGCTACGCCGGCGGGCATCCCCGTTATCAGCTACATAGTAAGTAAAATCATCAGTATTTTTAAAATAGGTTGTAGATCCTGATGTGAAGGATCGCCTGGATTGGTACCACCCCTTATCTATTTCTGCCATAAAGCAGAAAATTAGCCGGTTCAGTTCGGCAAAATACATCACGGGTTTGTCATGTGAGAGTGGGCGGAGCTTGAAACCAACGCATGTGATTGGATACAACGAACCGGCTTCGTATATTTCTAGCCTTTCTATTGTTAATACAATTTTACAGATGGTAGATTCTGATGTTAAGGATCGCCTGGGCACCACCCTCTTATCTATTTCTGCCGCGAAGTAGAAATGCTTGCATTTCTGTGTTTCGGTTTGAAGGGTAAGAGAGCCAGCGTGATTTCAGGCACATGAGGCAATCCATCTTAGTCCTCAAGGTTAGCAGCGCATCAAAAACCTATAGGCTCTATAGGGATTTTTTGTTACACCTGTACAACAATATACACTCAATAATATGTGCAATCAATCAATAATATGTGCAATCAATCAATAATATGTGCAATCAATCAATAATATGTGCAATCAATCAATAATATGTGCAATCAATCAATAATATGTGCAATTAATCAATAATATGTGCAATCAATCAATAATATGTGCAATCAATCAATAATATGTGCAATTAATCAATAATATGTGCAATCAATCAATAATATGTGCAATCAATCAATAATATGTGCAATCAATCAATAATATGTGCAATCAATCAATATGTGTTGAAGACTTTTATTTTATAGGCATAATATCTCTGCCTACTGGATACATACCACTGCACGGCGGAATTGTGAAATATAAACAGGAATATATCACCCACATATTAGGATTCTGGCGATATCCTAGAGGAGATGATTCCCAATGCGAGGAGTCTTGTGATTGTATAACCAAATGGTAATCTATCATTTTCTTTTCAAACCCGTGATCCCTCTTAGTAGGTCCAAAGAAAACTAAAATCTAGGTAGAATTTTCATCGCACCTTGAGGTTTTCAGAGCATCTTGTCTCGCCTTTACTCGTAAAATAAATACATATTATAATTCAAGTGATTCCAACTCAGATAACATAACACCACCAGAAATCACCATTGCGTCCCAGTTGATAAATATTCTTGTAAGTTTTAAAATAATTGCAATTTACTCACCAGGTGTGATGAAAAAAATACACGTGCGAAAAGGCTTTTGTTAGCTTGGCCCGTAGAATTCATTAAACTTGTGACCTGGATTACAATTTCTCACTTTCCGCACTAGTATCACAATATACCTACCTAACTTAATTCTCCTAATTTTTTTAGGGACAATTCTGTCATGGATTACGTGAAAGCAACGAAGTGCAAATGCGGCCATTATTACGATTATTATAACAAAGGTCCAAAAATTAAACCCAAGTATTTTTACAAAGCCACAAGAAACATTCCGATGTGGTTTGATCAAGCTAGGATTTTCCAGATGGATCCTATGGAAGATTTCATTAAAAGCGTATTCAAGGAAGCTTTAAGATCTAAAGCCAGTTCGGTAAGTGGTTTAGAATAGTATCTGATCTGATAAGATCTGATCTTTTTTATGTTAATGACAGACGAGCAAACTGGCAACCTGATGGTAAGTGCTAATCACCGTCGCCAATAACATGTCACCTATTAGATACAAAAGGGTTTTGAAGCGCTCCTATCCTTGAGAACTTAGGTGGCGTATCTCATGTGGTGATAATTACGCTGGTTCTCATATCCTTCAAAGCGGAAGAAATGGGTAAAAGGGAGGCACCTACCTAAGCTGACTGCAATAAGTAAAAATGTATATCTAATACTTAATTGTTGTATCTAGTACTTAATTTTTGTTCAGTGTTATTTCTTAGGACGACATATTTTATTCTTTTTATATTCGAGTACCTAAAATATATTTCAGCCTGAAAAATCATTGTCGTCTATATCAGCTGCAGCTTTGAAAGACGAGGAATTGCTAGCGGTATAATATCAGATTATTTTACTTCTCTTCATGTGTATTATATTCTTCCTTTAGGAGTAAAGCATTCTACACCGATGTGGGTCGCGATCATCCTATGGAACTCCAATATCGTCCCCATTTTCGCACACTGGTTTATCTCGGTGAGGTTTCCTCACGATGTTTTCCTCTTTATTGTAAATCTTCGAAAAATCCGAAAACTCATTGGTACACATGACTTACCCGAATATCACGCATTGGAATCCGCATCCTAAGCCATTATGTTTTTTTAAAAAATTAAATAAGGAGAGCAGACGAGCAAACGGGCCACCTGATGGTAAAAGCTCACCGTCGACCTTAGGCATCTCAGCTCACTGTATCGTTATTAGAGGGTTTTCGATGCGCTGCTAACCTTGAGGGCTTAGATGGTGTGCCTCATGTGCCGGTAATTGCACTGGCTCTCTTACCCTTCAAACCAAAACACAGAAATGCAAGCATTTCTGCTTCACGGCAGAAATAGATAAGGGGTGGTACCGACCCAGGCGACCCTCCACATCAGGATCTACCATCTGTAAAATTGTATTAACAATAGAAAGGCTAGAACTATACGAAGCCGGTTCGTTGTATCCAATCACATGCGTTGGTTTCAAGCTACGCCCACTCTCACATGACAAACTCGTGATGTATTCTGCCGAACTGAACCGGCTTCGTTTAGTCCCGACTAATTGTTTACTCGTATTACCTACAGGCGTTTTTAGCTGATCTCTCTGATACGCCCTTGATGATCCCACATCTACCAGAAGCCAATTTATTGAACAACCTTCAAGAGTGGGTCAGACAACGAGTAAAGGGCGACTTAACGCGAAAAAAACACGGTACGTTTGTGATGTGTACAGTCAGCGTCAGATAGATGTTAGCGTCTAAGGTAATCAAAACCATCTAAAGAACACAAGTTCAATTTTATCTGCGCAGTCAGAATTATCATATTGTTGTAAGCACCCAAAGTGGTCAATATATCTGAGCAACACTATCTCCAATATTATGTACCAAGCCAGGGTGTTCATTATTATGTTGGCGGGCAAATCATTCAAAGGTATCTATGCATTATGTAATCATCATAAAATATGTTAGGTATTTATTAATTGTACCTACTCAAAAGAGTTTGCATGTAAGTACTTACAATACTCCTTTCTTTCGTTCGGCTCGTGTCCTAAACTTAGATGCATACATAATGCATAGATACCTTTGAACGATTTGCCCGCCAACATAATAATGAACACCCTGGCTGCGTACATAATATTGGAGATTGTGTTGCTCAGATATATTGACCACTTTGGGTGCTTACAACAATATGACAATTCTGACTGCGCAGATAAATTGAACTTGTGTTCTTTAGATAGTTTTGATTACCTTGGACGCTAACATCTATCTGACGCTGACTGTACCTGCTTTGTATATATTTTTTATGTGGCGTGGTAGATTCAAGAGGCGGCATAGACAGACGAACAAACGGGCCACCTGATGGTAAGTGATCACTGTCGGCCATACACATCTTAACTCACTATTAAATTATAAGAGGGTTTTCGATGCGCTGCTAACCTTAAAGACTGTCGGTAATTACCTTCAGGACCATTATATTACTCTCTTACCCTTTAAACCGAAACAGCAATGCAAGTATTGCTGCTTTGCGTCAGAAATAGGTACAAGGGTACCAACCACCACAGGTGCACACACTGACACTACACAAAGTCATACCACCTTCTTCTAAGTCGTAGTCCTCATTGCTGAGGTACGTGATCATTCTAAGGAATTAAATGACATAGAACGACTCTCGTGGTAGATTTAATAGGACGGTTTGCCATTGCCTTCCCCATTTCAAACACTGGTTATCTCAGTGTGCAGGTCTCCTCACGATGTTTTCCTTCACCGTCAGAGCAGTAAGTCTTACGAAAAAACCGAAAAACTGATTGGTACATGATATTGCATGGTTTCGAACCGGACCTCTCGCATGGGAGTCCGACGTCCTAGCCTCGACGCCACTGACGCTCTTCCACCACCACCTAAATACGAACTAAAATCATCCGATAAGAATTTAATTATCTACCTACCTACTTTTTTTTTCAGTGAAATTTTTATTGCAATCTCAACGCAGATGGATACAGATGAAATACTTGGACTTTAGAGCTCGGGCCTACATGATACCATTCTCTCTAAAGCATCTAGAACATATTAATTTTTCCCATCGAAAATTAATACAGAAATTGGTCAGTACCTACTTATAGTTTCGTGTTTTTGGTTATGTATACTTTCAGCTTTCAGTCCTTGAACATGATGCGTAGGTTCTCTATTGTAAAAGAATGTACCTATATTACGCTAAAATAACTTTTTTTAAACCCGACTTACTATTGTAGAGATCCCCTTACTTTTTTCTGGTCATCATCAGGTCCTTGAAGTTCCAGATTTGGGAAGGGCTCCATGATCCTAAACATTTGAGCTCAAACTCGAACCATCTAGCTTTCACTGTTCCAGAGTCCCATCTGACATCAAAGATGCTCCAAGATATTTGAAACCACTGATCCAATTTTTATCAGACAATACACTCTCGACAAATTCTCTATTAAATAAAAAGAACCGGGTCCAAATCGAAACATCCGTTGTCAAGTTATGAGGCCACAGACAAACAAACAGACAAACGTGACAAACTTATAACACGCCCTCCCTCGATCGGTCGGAGGTTAAAATTTTTCACTTTGCAGTGCTATAAATTCATTTTCAGTTAGATACTCTGATACAAGACTTCATAACAAGAAATCGATTGAAACAAGTCGATCAAACACGCTTGTTTTGGGGTACTATGAAATTTGATACTTATCCCAGCAAATCCTTTCTGTAAGTATTTTTTTTCCTCAACAATAATGTTAAGTTATGCTTACCATTCACCAGATCTTCAAGGTCAAGGACCGATATCTTGACCCTAAGGCCTGGAATACACGCGTCCGGTTCCAGTCCTGGTTCAGTTCGCTGCAACTAATCACATGCGTTCCGCTCCCCCGCCCCCTCACCCCTCTCCCCCAACTTGAAGTCAGCGCTTCGTACCTATTTAGATGCAGCAAACCGAACCGAGGCTGGAACGGAGTCCGGCGTCACCGCCGCGTCGTAAAGGTCAATAGGATCAAAAGGATCATTAGTCAGCCATAGGGAAAGGGAAATAGTTTTTAGATATGTTTATTTTTTTAATGTTTTCAGAGATACTTTTTTCTCATACATGCCTGGACGAATGAAAGACACTTTCCTGATAAACCCATACAGCTCGGATAATACGCCTAAAACCTCAGGAAAGACGTGTCCATTGCGCTTTTAGACTTATCCCCGTAAAAATTGGTGACAATAAAAGTTTATTCCAAAACAACGTACTTAGAGGTAAGTAGTTACAAGTTGTAGGATAATTCATATTCAAAAAATCATGTTTTTTAATAAATTGATTTGATCCAAACTAAAATCCGTGGAAAAATACATGTCTGGTAAAAGGTTTTTGTTATTTTTTTTGTATTTATAGTAAGTTTTTCGAGTACCTACATAATAATCATTGAAGGTGAATGTGCATTCTAGTATGTGAGTAATTTATTTACTGTAAGAAAAATTATTAAATACCAAATAGGTTATAATAAAACATTGAATAAATACTTCAATATTGTAAAACCTAGTGTTATTTTATTTCCATATCCTGTGTTCTCTAGACTACCATTTAGACTCGATTGGCCGCCCACCAGTGCCGGTAGTTGCATTAAGGAAAGGATGAGGAAAGACCCAGTGATTGGCAGACCCATAACGGGCGGGACTAGTTACCGGTGTCTTTTGGAGAATGTATTCGTGGTCTATATTGGACGTAGGCAGCGGCCGAAACCGGCTGGACATGCATCAGTGGCCAGAGGAAAGAAGTAGCCACCACACCACAAACTCCACAGTAAAACAACATATACTCGATGCCAACTAAATGGCGCTGCATCTCTGCATGTGCATTTGAATTTATGGACTATGGCCTGGACTACACGCGTTCGGTGCTAGACCCGGTTCGGTTCGCTGCAACCAATCACATGCATTCCGCTCAACTCAACAGATGGCTTTGATTGTATACTGGAATGTCAAAATGTGCCAAAATATGGGTACCTAGGCCATAAAATATGAATTAAAAAAACTTTCTTTTTTATTATTTGAGTTGATCCCTTCGTCTGTATTCGCTTCTAATGCCCTACGTTTTAATGCCTAACATTTTAGGAAAAACAAACAAATAAAGATATATGTCAGTATTGCCAATTCAGCTACTTTGTTGCTAAATATAGCGGATTTTGTGTTTGATTAGAGGATTAATAAATATTTTTTCTAAAAATATTAGGTGGTACTTTTGTTGCAAAATTTCAGCCTAATTACTGAAATTGCCTGACGATTTATGATATCTAACTTTTATCCAACCAAGAAAGGTAGCGAATTTCGGCAGATTCGGGATTTATTTATTTTTCAAGGAGGCAACACTTTTTACTGTCAATGTCAAGTCAAACAAAAATTGATAAAATTGTATGGGCAGAGGCAAATTATTTATTATTCAATAAATTATGTCTGCACGACAAGCTATTCAAGTTGGGACGAAAAATGTAAGGCCTGTGCTCTCCCAGACACGGGGTGAAGCCAGGAGTCGAGTGTTAAACCTTTACAAAGCCTGGTATCGTCAAGTACCATACTTAGGTTAGTGTCCTGTTATGTCATTGCGATTTCTTTCGAATTTACTACGGATATTCTGCGATTTAGAGCCTGTGAACAGTGGCCTAAATCGTCGACTGAATTCAGTTAGTCTAGTGTAATAAGCACTTTACAGATGGTTCCAGACATCTAATAAACTACAATACGATTCTAGTAGTTCCAGTTGCCCCATTACATATATTTTTTTCTGTAATTTAATGTTCACAGAAATGTACTACTAGTGTAATCTGAGGTTAAGACATATATACATAAATGTTCTTTTAAGGATATGATACATTATCAGTTCAACATAATCCTCAAATTAGAGAGTACTTACAAATACACAGATGGTAATTTATTGATTATTTGTTTCAGTCAAGGATTTTGACATCCCAAAGAGTGAAGAACAATGCCGAGAAAAAATAAAGGAAATTTTCCTGAAGAATAAAAATGTTACTGATATAAGAGTCATTGATATGCTGGTTATTAAGGTGAATATTATCTAAAAGTAACTTTATTTGCATTTTTTAGTTAATTTATGTTATTGCCTGTAAAACAAAAATCAGAAGACATTTATTACGTAGACAATAGTTGTTTGCACTTCAGTCAAAAGTTTCAAGGCAAATTTTTGGCTAGAAATCATTGTCATTTCATCAAAGGTTCTGACGTACCTATCTAGATACTTTTCTAAGGTAATAGATACTGCTTTTGAATTATTATTATCATTAGCCTATTTATATTCCCACTGTTAAAATCAAGAGAAAAACGTGATGGATCTAATTTAGTATTTATTATTTTCTATTATTTTTCAGGGGCAAATGGAACTCAAAGAAACTGTCAACATGTGGAAACAAAAAGGCCATATTATGTCGTTCTTCAAACCAAGTGAAGAACCAAAACCCAAAGATTTTCTATCAAAATTCTTCACTTCAAATGATTAGAGTAGATTTGAAAGTTTGTAAATACATAGTTATTTAAATATTTAAGTTTTACTGATTGTAAATTGAATAGAGTTCTCAGTTCATACCATTGTTTTAATTGAATGTAAATTAAATCTGAAGAACATGCATATAATAAATAAATAAATAAAATAATCTTTATTAAAAACGTTACAATGCTTGTAAGTCAAACAATACCCTGACTCCCAAACTAGGCGAACCTGTATCTTGGGAGCCAGTGCTTTCTCAAAAAGAAGGTATTCAAAGGATAGTATCCATCTCATAAATAACTACCTACAAAGCATTAAAAGTTATTAATTACAAAATATTATTACGAATATTATTACATATTGTTATTTTGATTTTAATCTTCTATTATTATTGTTGTTGATTTATTAATACAACAGGGGTATGCAAAATGGTGCATATAAGAGTAGAAATGTAAATTGTAAATTATAGTAGGAGGTCTCTGTGTACTAATTAATAACTCTAATACTCTAGGAAGCACCTATTTATATTACTAAAAAAATTCGAAGTTCAAAACAAAATGGGATTTTATACTCATGTTTATTTATAATTAAAGTCCATTCCCTCAAATAATCTCAAAACACCCAAACTGATTGTGGGTGTGGGTAAAATTGATTAATACACAAACGGAAGCAATCGGCAGTCTGCATCCTCTATTGTCGCGGCGGCATCGTTTTACTAGCGGCAGTGCCCCGAGCGCGGGCAGATTTTGAAAGAGCGAGTTTATTTAAGCCAATGGACTTTAAATACTGAGCTAAGCTGACTATTATTTTTATGACAGTGTTGAGGGCTTACAAAATCACACCTTGGTAGGTTCTTTCTAGATATTATTTTATTTTTCTATACCACCTGTTTACTAAAACCTTGCCGTGAAATATTTATTCGTTTTTTAGGCAACAATGAGGTGGAAACCTAGTCTGTCTCATTGCCAGATTGTCTATTAACATCTTAGACAAGTCAGTTATTTTCCGCACATTCCGTATTTCCGCATAAATGTTTATTGGACAATGGTCTAATTATCACTTGTAAATACGTGTGTAGACTCATCAACGATGGCGGGCAGAGAGACGATGCGAACCGGCTACAAAGTCGTCAAACCTATGTTGTCCCTCAACGAAACAGAAGCACACAGGAGGGTTATGGGCTTATATCGCGCTTTTTATCGTTATATACCTTACCTACGTATGTATATCTTATTAAATGTAGAGTGTAACAATACTATTAATTACCATCCGAAAATGAGTGCAGGGAGAAACCTGGGTCGTCCTAGACTGTCCTTTAAAGATCATATTGACAGAGTGCTCTTAGATTTTAATAAGTATACAGAGCAGACGACCCCAACGGCGAGCATGCGTGAAACGACGAATGACTGAGGAAGCAAGGGAAGGATGCCAAGTTTATTATTATTTTATATTTAACTACACTATTATATTACAAGTTTATTATTTAACTATAGATACTACTACTTTCTTAGGTATATGTACTTTTCGAAAAGGGATATACAAGAGAGCTTCCATAATCAGTTGAAATAATTCACGTTGACAACTGTCCGTCTTCCATTACCGCGTTAACAGCTGAAAATTACCAAACTTTTGTTTAATACAAGCAATGGAATGTGTACAACTGTTAACATGAATAATTTCAACTGGTTTTGGAACACACTCCAAATGTGGAAAGTTAACAATTGTAAACGAGGTGACAATTTGTAGGAGGTTTACAATTGCCTTTCCGCACGTTTTTCATCAGTCATCCATCACACTCACGCACATGGCTATCATTACGTGACAGTTCCTATAATATTCTCGTACATGATGGTACATTACATTGTGGTATTTATATGGCTCACGGGCCTCTGCTTGAATTTAAGGATGTAGTCTATAACCATTTTGATTAAGAGTTAGCAATTAAATTTCTGATATTTTAATAGCAACCATGTAACAACTTACTCCGTCATACATTCTTGATAAAACAACTGTAAAAGCACTTTACCTTTACATTTCCCTTACAGTGAAATATCAAGACATCCCAAAAACTGAGGAGGACTGCCGCTGGAAGCTAAGAGAGTACTTTTATAAAAATGCCTGCATTAACGATATTCGTATCATAGATTTACTAGTGATCAAGGTAAGTCTTTTACATGCATTTTTTTATTTTATTTTTTATTTTTTGTGCATCATGTGTGGATGTCATCTGACCATAAACCCCCATAACGAATTTAGCGTTAGCACCTCAAGAATACCTAAGAAGTCTTTTCAAACTTGACCCAAGTTTGCCACCGATTGTCATTGAGGAAGGCGAATTCTAACCCAGTAGGTACAGTTACCCTACGCTCTCCGTCCGTTCTACCGTCGACCTAAAGAATGGTGTCTAAGTAGTCTGTCTCATTATGGAAGAGAGCGTCTGTGGCATCATGGATATGACGTCGCACTCCCATGCGCGAGGTCGAAACCATGCAATGTACCTACCAAAGAGTTTTTCGGTTTTTTTTTCGAAAGACAGTACATTGAAGTAGACAGTACATATGAAAGAAGACATCGTGAGGCAACCTGCACACTGAGATAATATCGCATTTCGCCTTTATGCGCTCCCTGGCGAAGGCCTATTCCTAACAGTGGATAAGTAAATATAATTTTGCAATACCTATTCCCTACTCACAGATCATTTTACAATGTTCATAAAATGGCGGCAGCAGCACTGTACTGTAACTGTATTCGTGTAGGTTCCTAAAAGTTATTTAGTGTATAATTTCCATATTAGGGCTATATGGAGCTGAAAGAACAAACGCACCAATGGCAAGCGAAGGGTCACGTCATGTCTCACTGGAATCCAACTGCGGAGCCCGAGCCGTGTGGCTTTGTTGGCAAGTTTCTGGCGGGAGTTGATTAATGGCTTAAAGTTCAACCCCTAGAGAAACTAGCGCCACTTCCGAAAAAAAAACATGTCTCGTGAATTATCTCATTAATTAATTATCTCTTTATTAAAAAAGCGGACAATAGAATTGTTCCTCGAATGAAGAAGAATTTTTTAATGATTTTTTTTGGGGCGGTGCTTGTTGCCCTAGGGGTAGACTCTTAATTTACACTGCTCCAGCCGCCCTTATACGGCCGTCGCATACAGTTGAAACTAATACGGATATCGTCGTTTAGGTACAGTCGACCACAGGTCAACCTATCCAAAACGTCAAAAATTGATAATTTGAAATGTATCTTATTGCGCAGGCTTAAGGTTGAGATTTAATTGAGAATTTTTGACAGATTCTATAGATTGTGGTCGACTGTACATTATTCCGGTGGGCGTATAGCTGCCGATTATTTCAAAGAAATAAGTAACCATGAGCAGTCTCGTTGTTTCGGAATTATATTTTAATTGTTTGTGACGTATTCAGCTGTTGTCGTCCGGGTTGGGTGCACACCTTCACGGTTGTATACGGTGGCCGGAGCAGTGTAAATGAGCTATAAGTGTTTGGCATCTTAACAGTATTTAGGAAATCGTGGAAAAATCTAAAAAGTGCCTGCACTTTAAAAAGATACAAATAGGCTATTATAAACTAGCTTACGTATTACGTTGCTTAGCTTTGTATGCTGACCTTCTCTGTTAATTTGCCAAGCACTTTTGTCGAGGTTGAAAGGTAAATTCTAATAAAAATAAATAACAAATTTAAGATTTATTCATCACGATCCTTCCACATCACATGCCTTTCAAAGGCGCAATTGAATATAAACTATATTATGTCTGTGAAGTTTGCAATTGTATATTAGGTACAAATAATCAAATGCCAATTATGGTGATGGTAGGCCATAAGGTTTTAAAAGATACTATATGGATTTTTTTTTCACAGTTGCATTTATATATGCAAATATTAAATAAATTATGTATGTTCTTTAATAAAATTTTAAACAATATAACTCTTGTAAATAATTTGTTCACAACCATAAAATTACATTAGTTTATGATAAATAAATTAGTTTCTAGATAAAGGCCAACTTTATAATAATAGATGATTAGTATTTTTACGCCATATAAGCAATAAATTAACTTAGGTACCAAAAATCAAAAATAGCTACGAAAATCTCAGAATTTTTGTAATACGTTCTATTATATACATGTACCTAAGTTTAAAGGTAAATTTCCTAATAATGATTTTTAAAAAATCAATTCATAGTATATAATAAATAGGTAATTCTAATTTTTCTTTTGGAAAATGTTCTACCCTTGATATTTTTATTGTATAAGGAGAGCAGACGAACAAACGGGCTACCTGATGGTGTCGTCTAACATTTCACCTCACTACAATGAAGTTAATGAAAGTTTTCGATGCGCTGCTAACCATGGAGTACTTCATGTGCCGGTAATTACGCTCCTCTCTTACCCTTCAAACCAAAACACAGCATAGCTGCTTTGGGGCGAAAAAAGGTAAATGGGTGGTACCATCCCAGGCTATACTCTGCACAGAGTCACACAAATTCTTCCACGGTATACATTGCTGCATAAAAATTAATACTGCGGTCTGTAGAATACTTTGAATATCAATAAGACTAGATACTGTTAGATATTTTACTATTTATGATGTTAAAAAACTTCCGAAAAATATGTTTTTCAAATCTTCAAAGCATGCCGTAGAAATATAATATGATTTGTTATGTTATTTAAGTATTAAGATGATACTCTAAATTAGTTAAGTACCATTACTAACGTTAATGTAATTTAATTACAAAAGTATTTCTATGTACATAATCTCAAAGTAGATTGTCTCTTCCAACACTACTACAAAACTTATACCTGGTTACCTATTCCAGACGTTACAAAAAATGGAAGAGTTAAACTACACACAACTCAGCCATAGTTTGACCACAAATGCTGTACCGCGCCTTGGGTGGAAACAGACGTGCGGAGGGAGGAAAGCGGGCGAGCGCGAAGGGAAAGCAAGCGGGCGCGGGCGGACCCCACAGAGTAAAGCCAATTGGAGCGGGCTGCTCCGCCCCCGCGTCTCGCCGCGCAGCTACTTACGGTACAACATTTGTGGTCAAATTATAGTGCGGTGTCTGTCTAAACATAGTACGCACTACTGTCCCATAATATTAATAACACAAGAAACGCCTGACGAGTGGCGACTCTCACAAATGTTGTCTTTATTCTAAGCACGTAAATCTAGTGAGGTCTTCCTCAGTGAGGTATAACAACACCGACCGATTACAGCAACATCTTCACGAATTCTGGAAAGAAAATAAACATAAAACATAAACATTTATTTTGCTAAATTTTACAGTGCTTGCTTAATTATTATAGGTAAACCGTTTAACGGTGGGGACGCCTGCGCTTGCATGTTTGCCCTCTGACGTCCCGGCCCGCGCCCTTCTTGCCGCGCAGGCGACCCCACAGTTAAGCGGTTTACCTATAATTATTCTATAAGTAGGTAGGTAAAATAATCCCGCGTTGGGCGCCAATGTACCAACAAGTTAGTTTTATTCTTGAACTAAGGAGTTTGTAGTTCCTCCGGGAATATTTGTCTTGTATTTGGTTTTTGCGTATGCTTACCTTTGTTTATGCTGCATAATACATTAGTCTATAATGGTGTATTTTGACGTGTAATGAACATTATCAATAAAAATATGTCTATGTCTAAGTACATAGAGATAGAGAGTCGGTGGCGTAGTAGCTAGGACGCCGGTCTCCCATGCGGAGGTTCGGGTTCAAACCATGCCATGTCATACAAGTTTTTTGGTTATTTTATATTTTTTTAGTGATTATAGGTACATTTACCGACTGCTGTGTGTAACGGTGAAGGAAAACATCGTGAGGAAACCTGCACGGCATACGTACATAGGAGTTATGTATTGAACCTTATCCTCTCACAACCGTAGCTGAACAACTGGTTTTTCGAAGTCCAGCCCTAGATCATAGTCAGGGGAAACTTTAAAAATGTCCAGTAAATTTTCAAATTGTATATGTTGAAATATTGTTGTATGATCCGTCCAGAATTTCCAAGACAGTTTTGTATTGAATACTTATTTAAATTGTCAGGGCTGGCACCGATTTCTGGATGGCTGAAAATTTAGCGATAACACTAAATGAAACGTCCTGCTCACTCTAATAGGTGTGAACTCAATCGAGTATACGAGGGTGCGTGAAAGTTTCATTTAGGTTACTTTGGCGGCCACCCCGGAATCGACGCCATTATATGGGTAAGAGTAACCTTTGTAGTGGTGTACCTTCGTAATCGATGCGTCCATCGTGGTCGATATCGCCCAGCGCGAGTACTTGGTTGAGTTGCGCGTCCGTCACTGGCTCGCCTATCATCTCCAGTGCGGTGCGCAGTTCATCGCGCGTAATGTACCCGTTGTCATCGCGATCGAACACTCTGACGGACAAAAAACATTGATATAATCATGAAGGAACGTACGCCCGCCCCTTAGGAGAGCTAGATGTCATTTTTGTTTCAATTTCTCAGTCATAGTAAAATTGTGATGATATCATATGGCCATTTCAAAATAGCAAACCTAAAAAATCAGTTAAAACAATTTGGTGGAAAGGTACGGAAAGGTTGATGATGGACAACGGAACATGTTGATATTTGACTTTATGTGCTAATTTAAAGTTTATTAAACAAAAATCTCGTAAAATCATCCAATATTAATCAAAATAATCATTAATTATTTATCAAATTATTGTTATTGACAGCAATAAATTTAGGTTATGTTATGTTTAGAACAAAATCATATTTAAGTCGTACACGTACGTCTTATTTTTGAATGTATTTTTGTAACTGTGCTAGTGGCGCCTCTAGTGGTAAAACATTGCAGGATTATCTCCTATTCTTAATACTAAAGCTACTTTACCTAGTTACAGACTCATTTTCACAAGATTAAAATGAGATTATTGCCTACAATAATGTGAGATTAGTAACGCTAGTAAGTTGGTTTGAGTATGTAATTGCTTTCCCATCACACGCAAAATAGGCTCTATAGACGTCGAGTTGCGGAAACCAGCCCGTTATTACATTACATGTGAGCTTTACAAAGCTTTTGAAAGGCATCGATCCGTAGCGAACGACTGGTATCAATCAAACAGGATTTAGGACTGGATTGGACTCATTTGTTTCCAGGTCACGCTATAGATTTTTTGCGTATTTTTAGAGGTGCACCGGATATCCGTCACCACAAAGTCACCGTGAGGAAACCTGCATATCTAAAAAAACAAAATTGAGTAACTATAGGTATAGATCTGTTTATAATTCACCAATTTGCTTTAGACGCCAATCCATAACCAATACCTATATCCCTTCAGCAAGAGGTGGTCTATGGTTATGCCCAACAGGGGGCACGTAAAAGCCCGATGAATGATACATACTTGAAGGCCGCGAGCAAGTCCCTCGTGATCTCCTCCTCGGAGTCCCCCCCACTCGCGGCCACGTCCATCCCTTGTAACGCTTGTATCTTCGTCACCCACTGCATGAAGTCGTTCTCATCTATTAGGCCGTTACCTGAAATAGATTATACAGTATATACATGAAAAATATTTTTGCTACATTAAACTTATGATATGAAGAAGCTATTAGTGTTAAACTGGACACATTTTAAAAGTACAATAGTTAAAAGTACAAAAATTTCATCAGGCCGTTGTACTTAGATATTTTTATTTACATAATCCGCGCCTCAGCAACTCAGCACTGTAAGCTTCACCCGGGTACCACTTAATGAGTAACAAAATTTAATGCGACAATCAACAAAAGGGTTGGTGTCGTTAAATCTTAATTAAGCGCGGTGGCAGGCAAAAGCTGTAAACGCGATGACGTCATTCGCCCCGTGTATTAGCTTACAGTAATTACCCTTTAATTATCAATATACAATCATAAATGGCGACGCTACATACCTACGTATTATTTTATATTTAAACGTTTTTTTTCATCATCTTCAACAGCCTATTAATGTCCCCACTGTTGGGGCACAGGCCCTTCCCTTTGCACAAGGGGGTATGGGCCATGATCCACCGAGCGGGCCTAATGCTGATTGGTGGATTTCACACGCCAATTTATTAATTCCTCAGACGTTTAGGTTTCCTCACGATGTTTTACTTTACCGTTAGAGCAGTCGGTAAATGTACATCTTCGAAAAAATCCGAAAAACTCATTGGTACATGGCATGGTTTCGAACCCGGACCGGGAGGTCATGGGAGTCCGGCGTCATAGCTACTAGGGCACTATTTTTTTACTGCGCAACAATACAACAATTAAGCTAATCTCCAATCTGTCTACGTAACACCTAACCTGGTAGGTTACCCTTGAAGGTCACACCATTGATTTCTTCAAACAATTTCTCCGTTAATATTATTCTTCTTGTCGTTTTAGAATTGTAACTATTTAGTGAAACATTTGAAATACTTACGTGAATTATTACGGATTACTGATAAAAGACTGAAGCACTTGCACTCTCCGTGATCAACGCCTTCGAAACAGGCCAAAACTAGTCGGTGACTTCCGACTTTCATCAGTAAGTAATCTGTAATTAATCACGTATTCTTCTTGTAGTGTTATTAGGGGCTAACCTATTGTCAGAGTTCTCGACAGCAGCGGGGGCCGACAGTTTAACGTGCCTCGGGGCACGGTGGGGTTTAAGCCCAACCTAAGTGCCACTAGTAACCCATTAGTAACCCACAACGGAAATTTTGAAAAACCTATGATTCCCAATTGGGAATGGAAAAAAGAAAATTTGGGAAATTCCCAACCGCATTTTCCCATCCTTTTCATTATCAAACTATTCATCATAATCATAGCACTTTCATTTCACGAATACGTAGGCGTGAATGATTAGTTGATTACTATTACTCTACTACTCGTATATAGCTAATCAGTCACCAATAAAAAAGATTATTCTGAAAGATGACGTAGCTACATCCAGGGCTGGCTCGTGACTGCATAGGGCGCTGTAATTTGGGGGGCGCCATGGCAAAGGCACGGGACGAACCGGGCGAGCGACAGGTTGACGCGGGTCGACCAGCATGGTCTACTTTTATTCCGTTTTCGCTTCACTCTCACCCACCCTAGTATTCTAACCTTACCCTAACTCATCAACGTCGAATTCGCGCCCAAATTTCGAGTTCGTTTCGTTCGCTAACGCTCCGAATTCGTTTTTATTTAAATGAAGGAAAAAAAAGGTCAAACGCGGGTTTAGATGTAAATATGAAAATATTAATTTACAAATACAATGTATCAATGTAAAGAAAACTGCAATTACCTGTCTCGTGTTTTTAATTTTTGTTGCGAAAATTTGTTTTTAAAAGGGCACCATTAAAATCTCGCCTATATAGGGCGCCACCAAAGGGTCGAAACGTAAAGCTCATTACCATACCGCTCTAAAAGATATCGATCGGATAGGCTAGGTTTTGCGTGCTGTAGTATTTCGCTACTAATATTGAAGACATAGCTTTCCTACTACTACTATACAGTACACTGCAGTAGAGTTGATGATAAAGTTCGTTGGTGAAGTTAAAAAACTGGCATCAGTATACCTAATCAAAATATGTTTGTTCATTTCTTTCACAGACGAAATATGTGTACCATGTCAATGTAAACTTTTAAAGAAGAATCTGTGCAAGGAACTCTAAACAGTAACGAAACACGCAAGAAAGAACCTAATACGGTGTCCACATAAACACGGCGCCTTGAGGTAAACACGTGCGTTGACCTTGCTTGGGCGCGAGGTCGCCGGAAGCCGCCCGCCCTACGCCCGCCGCCCAGCCAAGCCACACGCCATTTTACAATAACCCTCCCAACTTCACCGCGAATAAATTATTCAGGTTGATTATGAACTTCTAAGTTATTTCCGGGAATGTCTGATTGTAATTATGTTGACTCCCAATCTGGAATAATAGTACCTACCTAAATTGACAGATGTAAATAAAATTGTCAATATTATGAACCTACTGGTAAGTTTAGAACATTATAGGTAATTGTAGAATTCCTATTCACAAATATACTAAAACCCTCACTAAAAGTAAATTGATAAGTATCTCTGGAAAATTTCACCGTGAGTGATCGGACCACGATGGCTTGATAGAATGGAGCAGGGCCCGAAAAGACTATAGTCGCGGGTTGGAATCCGCTCGCAACAAAAATTTTCAAGATATCAAAATCGATATCATTGTCTGTTTTGTAAATGTAACGATTTTGATAAGTATTGAAGTTTAATGAAACCGCCCCGATCAAAATCAATTTACTGCTGTTTATTTACGTTCGTAAAGTCGTAGCCGATCATTATACCACCAGAAAATAAAACTTTTTACGCCATTATTCTCACACGCCAGCAATAAATAACACGACGAAACGTAAACAATTTTAATATTGGTGTTACATCATTTTCGTCTCCGTACGTTTAACACATTAAATATTTTAAAGTCACACTAAATTTGCAACCTCTCTTCAAAAGCGGTTATTCGTTTATCTCATTATCTTATAATGTATGCACGTGGTCATATTTGGCAAGACTTCAAGAGAATGCAAAGTAGTCAACACTCACAAAGTATCTACATCACCAAGGACTACGATTTATTTTTATACATACATACCTTCACGCTATGTCCCTTGCGGGATAGGCAATCCCTGTCTTGGCACGCTTCCCTTGCTTCCTCTACATTCGTCGTTTCACGCATGTTCGCCATTGGGGTCGTCTGCTCTGTATATTAAAATCTAAGAGCACTATATCAATCTGATCTTTAAAGGTCAGTCTAGGACGACCCCGGCTTCTTTCTTCTTCCATTCCTTTCGCTTCGTATACTTATGTTTCGTCATTCGTTCATCACTCATTCTTTCTACATGCCCGAACCAACGGAGCATGCCTTTATTCATCTTATCGATGACACATACAATCAGACCAGCTATTCTACGATCTCTTCGTTGCGTATTCGGTCAGTAAGGGTTACGCCGCACAATTTACGCAGATTGATTTTTATGAGGTCTTCTAATTCTAATACATTAGGTCATTATAGGTAACTAAATTGACTGAATTTGTTATAAAGGGCGGGCTCACCTCATCCCTGCTGTTTAGTTTATACGTCAATGATCTCATCGAGGAGCGTTGGTTGCCATAAAAGGCTCTCAGCCGGTCAACAACTTGAGCTACGTTGATGACATGGTGCTGCTAAGCCCCTCAGTTACGTCTCTACGTGCGTTGCTAAGCGGTAGCGCATAATGTGAAGGAAGTCGGTCTAAATGCTGTTTAGCTATTGGCCTGACACCATACTTCGGGTTTACCTCAACGGGTGCCGATTGAGTCCGTGGAGTATTTCAGGTACCTACCTCGGACACATCGTGTGCCGCGACCGCGGCTTCCGCGAATCGCTTTATGATTCGATTTAATCTTGGAGCAATGGGCAAATGCATTTTAAGTTTTAACATATTGTATAAAACAAAAGATCATCATGACATGTCTTTGGAAGTAGAAGGACCTGAGTACCCTTAAGCCTGAACAATGTCGCAAATATTCTCGATTTCTACCTAATCAATAGGTAATGGTGACCTATTGATCGATCGATTTGTGTGGGAAAAGTTAAATATCGGTTAAGTAGCTGACTGCTTCACTATTCCGTCTTGGCAAAAAATATGTAGATACAGAAGGTCCCTCCCCCTTAATTTTTATTTATATGTGGTTACATCATTGCCATGTAAGTATAGGTTTACCTGCGTTTCGTGTCATTTAACAGCTATTTGCTGTTTAGGTACCAAACTTATCGCATTCTTTAAATTGAGCCATCATTACGCCAACCCCAATGAAAGCTCGTTCCTTACGTGCCTTTTATCATTTAGCTGACGGAAAGTTGAAAGTCCACGTTAAAGCGTAGGTAACCGATTATTATTAGACTTTATTACTTTAAGATTACAACGTGCTGTGCTTGGTTACCTACAAATTTTGAAAACGATTAAAATTACTGTAATCACGGGTTAACGAACGACGTCGTTGTTTTTTACGACTCATTTATTTTGGCACACTACCTTCCGTAGCAAGTATATAATTAAATTTAAATTATTCCTGTTAGGACATCAAAAACTAACTTGCAATATTTTAGTGAGGTGAGAATCTATGGGCGACAAGATGATGACCACTTACCAATTGGTCCACCTCGTTTGTACTTCAAATATTATGCACTTTTATTTACCAACTTCTAGATCGTCAACGATCATTCTATGAAATTAAACAAAATGCTTGCTACATACTTATATTACCCCTTAAACGTCACGGCCCGCGCTGCCGAAAATTATTTTATATTTCGGAAATAAACATTTTAACGGCGCTTCTGTAATAATTTCTGCCCCTTTATTGACTTAATAAAAGCGGTGGTTTATTACAGAGTTCATTTTCACGGAACTTGATTAATGTTATTTATGTAATTCTAAACGCAAATAAACCTATTTCCATTAGCCGCTATTTAGTCAATAAAATTTAACAGTTTTCGAGCAATTTAAACTGACGTTTTTTAAAATCTTCTTCTATCTTTTTATACTCGATCAATTTCCATCAAGGTCCCTTTTCCTTATTCTTCGTAAATTCTGAGATGGAATAGTCCATGACCCCAAATTCAGCGTAAACTACATCGAAGACGTTCGTCTCATGACTATCGCTGTCTGATTTACCGACACCCAGTGGTATTACGTATGGACTGATAGCCCTAGGCGGCAGAATTGTAATAGCTAAGGGTGGCAATTCTCTTCACCTACAAAACATCTGAACGCGCTTTACTTGATCAAAAGAACAGTCTCTATTGCGTTTTTTTTCTTGACGCATCGACATCCATCTTCTATTCATTCGAGTTAGTTTCAATATTCTTTGCTACAATGGATGTTATGTTTAAAGGAAATGCTGATGGCCCTGAGGAGGCATTCCGAAGTAGATCCAGACACCGAACCTAAACGACACTGCTGACACCTTTCGTTAGATCAACCGCGGTACTTAAGACTATAAGCTAGTTCCATGGACGTCATAGGTTGACCTGTGAACCTAAGAAACTTAGCAGTTTTACTGGAATCGTTGCTGTGATCTGTGCTTAATTTTTTACCAGCTTCGCGGCCGACTTTGAACTGCAATTCTCCGAGATTATAGAAGAAGCAAGGCATAAGAAGAAAGGCAAAACGAATACGGATTGCATGACGTTTCACTTCACAAGGGCACGTCATCAACTAAATATGTGTTACCATTATTGGATACCACTTGCCAGACAAAGCACAA
Organism: Hofmannophila pseudospretella; assembly: GCA_947369225.1. Lineage (NCBI taxonomy): Eukaryota > Metazoa > Arthropoda > Insecta > Lepidoptera > Oecophoridae > Hofmannophila > Hofmannophila pseudospretella. The sequence continues at coordinate 7,936,699 of OX376324.1, forward strand.
AGATTACCATAAAAATATATTTTAAATTATTAAATGATTCAAATTAATTATGTTCACGCATTTGCATATCGAAATACTTTATTAAATATTTTTTTATTGCGGGCATAATAAAACACAATTTTTAACAAGAATGTAAGAATGTGCAATTTGATAAAAATGGCAACCCGAGTGACAATACCTTATGAATGAAAACGTCATGCAATCCGTAGTCGATATGCCTGTGAAGTATGGGCGTTGTTAGTATCTAAAGATTTATTAAACTGACCAGTTTTACTGGCGTCCTTGATGAGATCAGAGATGAGGTCGTCGCTGACCTCGATGCCCAGGTTGCGGAGCATGTACTGCAGCTCGGCCGGCGTCACGTGGCCGTCGCTGTCCCGGTCCAGGAGACCGAAGGCTGTGCGAAGATCTGTGATGAGATAAAGGGTGGTTTACATTTGGAAAAATGGCAAATGCACAGTGGCGAGTGTGGCGATGGACTGGCCAGTTATAATTTTACCCTTTGGCACTTAAGTATTAATATTAAATAATACCTAATATATTTGTGTGTCAAATACAATAACAATCAGTAGACGTACGAGTATGAGCCGTAGTCCCCACACGATACAAAAACTTATTGTAGGGTTCTACAGGCTATAGCTAAACTGTACTACAAACTTTTTAACACCTTCCTACCTAAAACATCAATATTTTTATTTATTATGATGTAGCCATGCATAGGTTATACATAGACTGTATTTAAGTACTTATATCAATATTTATTTATTTATATTTATTTATTACATAGACTGTATTTAAGTACTTATATTTTCTAAAACAAATCTAGGTATAGGTACTTAACTACTCTACAGTTTTTAAATCGATTTTTTCGAGGGCGTTTAATCAATACGCTTTGTGCTTTATACCTCAGGGAAATATAAGTTCCTGCTAGGAACTCGAATAACTGTAGGCTAGGCACGCATCAGAATACTGATTTGAAAGAAAACAATCTTTAGAAAGCAAACCAAATAAAAAAATATAATTCCATTTTATTGCATTAGGAACCGTATCTTATATATATACCCATCTACACCAAAATAAAATTTCCAATGAGTTAATAAATACTACGGGCTGGTTATATTTAAGTGTATGCACATGAATGTTGTAAATGTGCAATATTTTACTGAAATAGTGTTATTGTTAGGTCATTCGTACTGTTTTATTGTCGCGAAATTAAACACAAATTACTTTTAAGACTAAATATAAATTAGCCTATAATTAATATAAATTATAAAAGCATAAGCTTTTTATTTTTTTCATACTAAAAAGTCATAGTCGGTGCTCAGTAGTGTATCGGCCTTTCATTCAAATGTCCGTGGGAATTTTTTAAGTAATACCCCTATATTTTCTCTGCATCAGTAAACTCAATGGTTCTGAATTTTTGTTACGATGTAAACACACTATGGGACTAACATACACGCTATACATTGTTACCAGTTTTCTTGAAAAAAATATGTAAAAACGATTGAAAAAAAATTCTACCATTTTTTTTACTTGTTGGGAGACAGCGACACCTACCGATTTTTTCTTAATAACTGCTCATCTCAAGGTCTATCTATCATCTCAACATACATTTATTACAAACTTTTCCAGTTGGTACTTCATAGTGAACTAGAACTAGTGTATAGGTACTCATATGCCGGCATGAGAAATACAGCTACCAGATTAAAATACAGAACAAATGAGTTTACCGATGCCGAGAAAAAAAGATTTATCGAAAAAAAATTAATATATAGCAAAAATATTTCAATTATATATTGTACAAATGTGCATAAACTATTGTAACGTTTAACTTTTAACTGTACCTACTCACAAAATGCATTATCCTTCTTAATGTTAGACATATTTAGAAACTTTTGACTTTAACACCGATTAACTTCCACCACAGCTTCCACTAATAACACTAGACCATGTTGAAGCACTTTTATCAACTAACTATATCTAGTATCAAAGTGTTTTGTTGTATATGAGGGGCTCATCATCACTTTGGCATCATATACGCCGGTGATATTGACAAAAGATTAGCTCGTGTAACGTGTCATGACTTTCTTATCTTGTTCTCAGTTTTAGACACAGCCTCGCATTATTATATACGTACAAGTATACTTATGTAAGTATGTTGCAGTATTACCTATATTATTTGTTCAATACTCTCTATAGTATAGAGTATATACACTCATATAATTATAAGTTTATGTTAAAATTAAACTATAAACTGTAGAGAATGTAAAATAAAACGCACCTACCAACGCAGCCACATGGGTTTACAAATTAACGTATTGAGACTTATCCACTCTATAATAATCTCAAACTGAATAATCCTCTTGCATCTGAAGTTTCTTTAAAATATTTAATTATTTTTTTCTAAAACTCTAGTTAAGTAAGTACCCCTTATAATTAAAAACGATTAACATTTCATTTCTAATTATTATATTATATTATGTTAAAACTATAATAGCTACCTACATTTTTCCGAATCTGTTAATTGTATTTAAAAAAAAAAATCAAAATTATTTATTTAACCAAAATATAACATGATGATACACAAAGTTACCTTTGGACCCCACACTAGGCTAAGCCTGTCCCGTGGGGACCATTACATTATTAACCAGGAATTCAAATACGGCTTACAGTACATACTCTAAAACTTTACATTGATATGAATTAGGAAAAGGGATATTGGGGAATGGAGGGAAAGAGAGAATGGACGGGGAGGAATATATGATTATGGGTGTGAGTGTGTGTTGTATGTATGTGAATGTGTATGAGTGCAAAGTGAGTAAGTGAGTGAGTGTAGTCAATAAAATGAGAGTGTGTGTTGTGTGATATTGTGATTGGAGTGAAAGATCATTAAACACAAGAAAGTTAAGCACTATACAGACTTATTTAAAACTCGTACTGTGTAAATAATTTCAACAACACCAATATTTTCCATTGTTGTCAAAACAAAAAAAATATTATGGCAGTTTTAACAAAATAGTTTATTATGTAATCGTCCTACAACAAACTTCAAGGACTTTTATGTTTATACCTGCTTAATACATCATTTTATCACAAAGATATGATAAGGATTTCCTAACGATAATACTCATACATAACTCTCCTTATATTAATCTAGTCTCTTTATATTGATCTCTTTAGTCTTGATTCTGTTTAGTCTTGAGTGTTGATTGATGGACCTTATCGTTATGAATTACTTATGTTAATCATACCTTCCTATTGTTCGTTTCAATATTGAATTTTCTTCTTGTCCATCGACTACGTAGACTTATTCTAAATATGTACTCGTAACGTAACACTAAATTTAAAAAAACACCTCCCGTCTTAGATTTTGGAGATTCCCTTACTTTTTCCTGGTCATCATCAGGTCCTCAAGGTTCCAGATGTAGGTGGCTCCATGGCTCTAAATATTTGAGCTCAAACTGGAACCACATGCTACGACTAGAGATCTAACAAGATGCTGGATTTCCTAATATCAATGATAGTCCTACATCTTGCAAACCCCTGATCCAATTTTTATCAGACATGGCTAAGATCACTCTCGACAACACTTTATATAAAACAAAAAAATCCGTGTCCAAATCGTATCAACAGTTGTTGAGTTATGATGCGACAGACGAACAGATATACGCGTCAAACTATTAACACCGTTCATTTTGGCCGGGGGATAAAAAGTAGTTGGTAACATCGATCGAACTAAAGCGACATCTAAGAATAGGTATAGAATCGATCGCTCACATAGCATCGAGCTTCTATAGAAATTCTAAAAAAAAAACCTGGTAAATGTCCAGAATTTTTTTGATAAAAACCTTCAGTTACCGACACTGTGTAACCGTGTAGTATATGTACTTTTTAAGCTTTCGTGGTTTTGATATAGTCAGAGACGCGGGATTCTTACCATGGTTTAGGATTGTTTTGAGCTCACGATATTTTGGCAAAGTTGCATGCGCCATGGTCGCGGGTAGACCCGCGACCCGTGGGTAAGAATCCCGTGTCTAACTATAATATGAACCTTGTAGGTATTTTTATATTGTTATGCACTGTTTTGTTTACGGTTTTAAATAAGTAATTTATTAAAATTAATTACCTATCAACACCTATTATCCTTACAGTGTCAGGTTTTCCACAACCTGGGGGAATTCTTGGCCATTATCCATCATGCAGTTTGTGGAAATTTTCCACTGACAATCTAATTAGTAGCTAACTCTTGAGAAACAATAAAAAATCATAAAAGTAGGTAGACAGATTAGTTGTATCAAATTTCTTATAAATGCAAAGAGGTTTGAAATACTTTCAAATTGAGAGTCTCAAAAGGTTATTTCTTCAACAAGAGTTATTTAATATTTTTCTCATTTACCTTTACCCGTAAAGAAAACTGCGCTATCCTGGGAAATCATGGCATTCAATATAATATGACTCTATGGATTTACGAAGTATTGTAGCAAGTATTGGGTTTCTAAGTAATGTTATTTATTACTGCCTCAAAAAATTATGATCGCCAAATATACAATTAATTGCGTGACGACGGTATTGAATTAGTAAATGTTCTGCGTGTAATTCTGAATTACACGCAGAACATCCAATACGACGAGTATTCCAAAGTGCTATCTTGCTTTTGTACAAAGGGAAAAAGGTTAGATTTCTATTCAAGGTCATAAGTTCAAGCATTTTTCCGAGCGCTGCCAGATGCCATTTTTATATGTAGGCACTCATATGTTATCCTGGACCTATGATACAGGGAAACCCGTATAGGCCATTGAAAATTTCAGTTTTTTTATACCCAACAATGTTATACCTTCGTATACAAGGAACATCTTCTTAACGTATGTATCTAGATCATGGGATTAGTGTTAACGCGGTAGTATTATTATTTCTCGCACGAAAATCGAGGATCCCGAAATATCACACACCTCTATATCGCTTGGTATTCTTGGAAACTAAATTTTTTTCGCTCTTTGACTCATTTTCATGTTCACTGATTCACTTAGAGATATAACATTCCTTGGCTCGATGTTAAATGGTGCCAACGAACGACCAGCAAAGATTAATTTATTAAGAACTACCTATGCCCCAAAATATTACAATCATTAAAATGTATTATTTTTTTACGAAATTGTTAACTAGGTCGATTATAATGAAGTTTCGTGATTTCTTTCTATTTTCCGTTTGTTTAATATAATTGATAATACTATATCTAGTTACGGTCAAGACTACACTGACACCGGGAAGTGGAATGATGGCTAAACTTGATCCAAAAACATGATTGACCCTGGACGTGAATACTCATACTATGTTATTCATTTTCCGTGGTCCACATATTGGTGGATCACAAATTATTTTTTCCCGCGGTAGACCTAAGTATGTGGACCTCGGTATACCATAGGCAAATAAAATTGCCTTGCCTATATTTTTACAACAACTAGACATCTCACTCTTTCTTTTATTTTTATATCTCCTTCTTTCACTTTTTCAACATATATTCTCAACATATATTTGCTCATATAATTCCTCCACCTATGGATTTCTGTCTTGGTCCTGCACCGCACCCCCTTAATAAAAACGCTGAATAGCTAAGTTTTAACTCACTTCATGGAAATATTCGACTAACATGGGAATTTCCTATTAGTATGACTTTATAACACACTAAGATCTTATCAACCATCACGATTGCGAAAGATATAATTGTGTAAACATAGATACGAGTAAATTATTAGGTACTTACTGTCTTCTTGGTTAAAACTAGATAACGGTTTAACCTCATCATAAACATTATTAATGAACAATGTCGTGTCTTAAATACGTGTAGTCGTGTAGTATTAAGACACGGCATTATTCATCGTCTGAAATTAATTACCCAAACAGCAAAATTAGTCGCAACGACGTGTTGTGTTTTACTATAAGATATGTAATGATATACTCGTAAACGTCTATACGCCAGGGGACTTGAGCGCAACATATATAATTAATTAATTCGTTATTTTATTTAATTATTAAATAAATAATTAAATAAAATAATTTAATTTAAAATTAATTATATATATTTTTAGTTATAGTACTCGTATATGGCGCGCCCTGGGAGCGGCTATGTCCAGCAGTGGACTAGAGTAGGCTGCTGATGATGATGACTCGTATATCGGTTGTGTTATTCTTTCCATCACCAACTCAAAATCATCGACATATGACCCCCCAAAATCGATAGTTTCGAAAGTATCCCTATATAAACTATACTATAAACTATGCCCAAATGTTGAACTTGGATCGCGTCTAACTGTAATTTACTACCGCTGTCAAGGTCATAGAAAAAAATCTGATGTCTTCAAATATAAAGCCAAGAGACGCCAAATAAATGATATTTACTCGTATTTGTCAGCGAGCAGTCAACACCAGTTATATTTCAAGGCTTGCGTCGTTTTAGTGGCAAGATTGTGTGTTAGAATTTGTAAAGATAACACGATAATACAAGATAACTAAAGCATTTGATGGCTCAACAGAAGTCATCCATGTAAATTAATGAATTAAATACGTAAGTAAACAAATTAATTGCTTAAGTACATTGGGAACACTTAGTTTCTTATCTTTAACTTTAATCATGTGTAATGGGGAAGTCCGCTGTAGGCGCCAAACTAATAGATTGCTTTAAATGTCGGGAGTCGCAGTAACAATATAGGATGCTGTTTTAATAGATGCAAATATTTTAAGATATATATAAAATCATATGATAACCCTTTTCACCTCAACAGCTGGCTCCTACCACCACATGGTACCCATCATATCTTTCTTTAACACTTTTTGTATCTATGTTGTGCGTGAAATAAATAATTTACTTACTTACATATGTAAATTTTTCATCAAACTGTCAATGTTCAGCGAAGTGTAAAAACATTATTTTATAGTTTTTTCTCGAAATATAATAAAAACATAATTGGTGCTATGATACCCTTGAAATATTAACATCTAATTAAAAATAAATATAGGAGACGCGGCGCGAGGGCGGAAGGCACATCCAAACCCAAAACACGGAACACTATAGACTACCAAAGCGATCTAGAAGTCTGACGCGTACTTCATAACGATTAATAACCTTGTTAACGGAAGTAAATGTCTCCAAGTAAGACATTTTATATCCATAGGCACCTTTGCTTTGCGCTACGAAGAGAGGACTTTGTTTATTTTTACGTTGTAATATGACATTAAAAAAATTAATAAATCATTTATAATCACCATTATATGCTGCATAAGTGCAGAGAGTTTATATAAGTAACGCGCCTTTCTCCCCAACACCAATAAACAAAAGTGTCTACTCATTGTGGTTCATTTGACCTTTGCAAATCAATTTGTTAAAATGGACCCATTAATGGGTTTTCATGGAAACCTCGACAATGGTGTTGATTTCAAACAGCCTTACCGTGTAAGTAAACAAAGCAAATAAACAAAACATACCTTTTCCTACCAATACAAAAATATACATACTAAGGTAGGTGTGTTAAGTAAGATAGGTATTAAATTACGAACCTAACAATTAGGTTGTTTATCCTAGTAGATCAATTGTATTGTGTTGTAGCATAAATAATACATCTTAGGTATTAATATATTATAAACAACTTTCTTTTCAAAAAGGAGTCTCTATTACTCGTACACATTAAGTGTAGCAATAAATAAAAATTAAGTTTTGAATAGAAAGCTAAGCTATTTAATAACTTATTTGGTGAAAAATACTACATTATATATACCTACATATTGTTCTGTATTTCAAAAGTAAAAGAGGGATGCCCTGTGTGGCATACAGGCAGACGGACGGACAGACAGATATGACGAAACTATAAGGTCTCCTAGTTGGCTACGGAACCATAATAATAACTATACTTTCACAGGATACCTGTAGATACGTATACAAAATGTTAGGTACTTACTATTGAGCATTGCCTCACTGGGCGCTGGCACTGTCGGCCGGTCGTCAACTGGGGACTGTTTCTTCTTACTTTTTTTCTCATCTTCTTGCTGCAAAACCACATCATCACTATTATCAGCCATACAATAAACTATTACTAAAACTAGGTATATAAAAGATACGCAATATAATTTAAATTCAAGGGTATTATAACGTATAATGTTTAACAACAATGAATTCCAGCGTGAAAATATCTAATAATGCTTGCCGATAGTAACGTTTTATCAATTCCCAAGTCTTATCATTTTCCTACATAACTTTATCCAATGATAAATAAGTATAGTGTATATGATTTATCAGACTATTGACTAAAATGCAATCTTTGGTTTTAGTAAAATATTGATGACACATTAATATTATCAACTTTTGAAACTAATATTTGTTCGGAAACACTATCTATCGCGAGTCAAACTTATTATAACTTCTACAAACAAAAAAACATATATCTTTACATTTTACTGAAATCACCCAAAGTTTGGGGTCTCAAAAGGAATTCAATTTCTCAAACAAATTCCTATAGTTAACTAGGTATGTCCCGTCTTCAGTCATCTCTCTGCCTAAAAACGGAAAAGTCAATCTTTGAATATTTTCTAATTTCCTCTAGGAGCCACTAAGGAAAATGTAGGTAAGAAGGTACTTTTTTAAAAATATGTCGCTGCCTGAGTTCGCGTAGATCTTCTTGTCGTGGGATACCGGATAAGGAAGCAATTTTTCTTTGCACCAGCTCTACCTACACCCTGATGTTCAGATTTTCTGTACCTACCTTGATTATACTTACTAAATTTGTGTGTAAGTATTTAAACACAAGCGAGTTTAAGTACGCAGAGTAATCTTTATAAATAAGACTCTTCATTGAATAGATTTTGTGTTCGATAAAAGATATGTAGAGGACGAGAAAAATAAACGCAGTAAATTTGACAACAAAATTCTCTTTTCACTAAATTATTATTTGAGTAACATAAGTTCTAATACTGGATACCTAAATATATCCTCATTTATATACGATATCATTGTAAGTGACTATTTAACACGATATTTGGACACGATCAGATGCCAACATCATTGAAGCACGCCGCGCCGCCCCGCGTCGCCGTTTGTCTGCTAACCATGCAGTGATGACATGAAGACATGCAAGCCATCAATATTTACATACCTACATATCTAGGTACTTATACTAGAATACAAATTAAGATAGGTTCATAGTACATATATTACTCTATGGTCAGTTGCAACAAAGAATACGAACTGAACATTTAATTAAGAACATGTTTCATTGTTTATGATCTGTGTGGGTACCTAGGTTTCTTGCAAAAAACATTTTTTTAAGTATAATTTTATCATTTGGTTCAATTCAAATGTAAAGTTAGTCGTTCAATGGGATATGTCTAATGGGGTTTGTGCAACATTTAATCCTGGGTAAACTCGGAAACTGTCTATGATGTTCGTACAAAATTGACCTCGGCTTAACTCTACCGAGAGTTATCGCTTCGCGCAAGAGAGCCTCATATTTTAAAACGGGGCGCATCGTGCCATCGTATGGGAGTGCTTTATGAAAATGTCATGTATGAAATGTGAAGAAAACGTGTTGTTTGATGTTGATGTGTTAAATGATAGACACGAATAGTATGCATATACAGGAGACTGTCCGAGTGTAGCATAGAAATAGCCGGTGTCGCGGTTGGCACGGCGTCAACTCGCGACTGGCCAGTAAACAGATCCACGCTCTTTGTGAAAAAATATGACATCCCGGCATTCTGCCCTGTCGGCAAATAAACCGTGAGATGTACGCCGGTCGGTGAGGCAAGTGCCTCTTCAAAGACTGTCCTAAATCAAGTTAATAGCTAAACAAACACTGTGGCCACGAAAACAAGGAAATATTCTGTTACATAGTCACAATAAACGTCTAACAGGTGGTGGAATATTCCTTTCAATTCAAGATCAGTAGAAACTTTAAAATTATCTTGTATTTACGTTACTGGACAGTAAAAGGGTAATTTCCATAAGTTATGAATGATTCTTATAAATATACTTAAACATCGGTAACCACAGAAAGGGACTACTAAAGGTAATATTAAGTAGATCACAAATCGGTGAAATCCGTAAAAGATATAAAAAAGCAAAAATAAACATAGTAACAAATTTTAAAAATGTGACGACACAAATAGTTGCAAATATTCAGAAACAAAACAGAATGAGAGCAGGTCTGAAGGATTCCGAAGCATTTCACAAAGGGTACAACAAACGAACGACTAGCACCAACAGGAATTTTGTGTACAACAAAATTAAAATTCTTTTTGGCTCATCCAAAAGACACCCCCCTTTCGGCTCTATAGGGGGTTTTTATTAAACTTAGTTTTATTTATTATATGACATCTACGTTAGTTACATAGAGTATATTTTGTTTATAGGTATGTCGCAGGTAAATAGCCGAATTTAGTGAAATAGGGATTTGGGGTTTATTTGTCGTCAGTAGTGACGGATGGTGGATTAAAACTGTTTATCATGTAATAATGAGTTACGAAATTGGTTAGAGGGGGGAAGAGGGACTGTAAATATTGCGTGTACGTAAGTACCGTCCTAAACCTTTTTAAAGAGTAGGTAGGTAGTATGGAGGAAACAACACCGGGGAACCTGCCCTTACTGCATATCCTCCACCTTCCGCCAAACGTGCTCTGGACCCTCAGAGCAACAGTTCTCCCCAGTCCTGGCCAAATTCCTAGGGTATTCGGCTATTTCCCTGCGACATACCTATAGATAGACCAAACATACTCTATGTAACTAACGTAGATATCATAGAATAAATAATACTAGGTTTAATAAAAATCCCCTATAGAGCCGAGCCGAGCCGGGTGTCAGTATTCCATACTGAACAACTTTAACCACGGGCCCAATTTTGAAATCGCGAAATAAAAATCAGCTAAGGATTCCATACAAATGCTCAATACCTGCACGACCGTAATTAAATGAAACTGCAGATTTTTTGGCGATTTCAGAGTTGGCCCAATTGTGAAAATTGTTCAGTTATGGATACTGACCAGTTATGGACCTTTCGGCTCTATAGGGGTTTTTGTTACACCCTGTATAGGTCGATAGGTAGGTAACAGAATTATACCACTGAATAAATACCGGAAGAGATCGCCGGAAAGAGATATGGCTCCAATGAGGAGGTGATCGCCGAAACTGAAGCGTATTTTGAAGGGTTGGACAAATCGTTCTATAAGAAAGGCATAGAAATGTTAGAAAAGCGTTGGAATGAATGTATCACTCGAATTTTGCCTAAAAGTTGTTGTTTTATTAATTATTAGTCATCCTACGAACTTATTGAGTTATCTGTTAGCTAGAAAATTAAGTATGTACGAGTATTTACTAGATAAGTACAACATTATATTTTATTAATTCCCTATTATCTCTATTACTGATATCTACTGCTATCGATGTCAACAAAAATAAACTCACCTTTCTTCTACTTCTTGACGTGGTGGCCATACCCTGGAAAAGAATTTTTATGAATTAAACTGCGTTAAAAAATAATGTTTTATCTAAAAAAACCTGTCACCAAGATTTGAAAGATAGATAGATTACTTTTTGGGAAGAGCGCGTTTCTACGCAACATATTTTTTTTTTACTAATCTGCTTGCCGGGTGATTTAGTATCGATAAGTAGGCAGCTTTTATCAAAATGGTTCTGGAAAGCAATTCTCCAAGTCCAATTCTGGACAAATAAAAGTCGAGCTACGAACGTCTTGTCACCTAAGGCGATTCTCGTAGTGGAATGTTGAATTCGACGCTCCCATAACATGTGTGAGCGTGACAAGACGTTCGTAGCGCTCGACTTTTGTATGTCGAACGCTGCGAGAATCACATTCCTGGACACACGAAGAAAATTTTAACCTACGATACTTTATCTGATCGTTAAGCAAGTATGAGACGTCTTCATTTTATGGTAAAAAATAACTCGTGCTTATTACCCAATATTGAATTCAGCTACACGAATTCGTAATTAGTCATCGAACGAATTAATGTACTAATTAACCAGGCTGTTACAGGCTGAATACAATTCATACTTGTAATTTAAAGCGCTTTAGGCGCACTACGTCAGATTAGCATTATAGTTTTAACAGATTATCAGGAGGTCAGTTGGAAACAACCGTTGTAAAAGAGCTTTTTTTATTTAATTTAGTCTTATACATTTTTAGAATCGACACTGAATCAGGCACATAGAAAAGAACCATAGGTGAATTAGTTGCGACCCCTTTATAGGGGTTACTTGTATGGGAAACTGATGATTTTGGGGGCGGTCAAAATCATCAGTTTCCCATATAAGTAACCCCTATAAAGGGGTCGCAACTAATTTACCTGTGGTTCTTTTCTATTTTTGTTTCTTATATGGGAATCTGATGATTTTGGGGGCGGTCAAAATCATCAGTTTCCCATATATGTAACCCCTCCCAAAATGTAAAGCTAGGACCGCGCCTGAGGCGATGTTTTGTAGCATACGCTGGTAGTAAATACTAAAACTGGATACCGGTTTATGACATGTGGCTTATCAAGAAAGGTGAACGAACCGGTGATCCTTGGCTAATGGCCGGTAATGAAATGAGAAATCCGATAATTGCCTACCTACACGTAGGTAACTAATGTTTACGGTAAAATTCCTACTAGTTCCTGTTACGTTGTTTACGACATAATTGCTTTGTAGAGTGTTTTGTTTGGCCTAGTAACGTTCTGGATACTGTTATGATGTAACTTCCAAAAAAAAAGCTACAAAATGCTGCGTTTTACTGTCTTTTAAACCCAGATAAGCCTACACGTCCCATACGAAAGACTACGAAAGGACGCGCGAAATTTATTTTTTGTGGTTACAATTAATTTTATTGTTACCATTTGATCCTGATTTTTAAGTTTTTTAAGGTTCAGGTTCCGTACCAAAATGGTAAAAAAGGAACCCTTATGGTAGACTTCGGTATCCGTCCGTCCGTCTGTATGTCACAGCTGTTTTTCCTCAGGAAGTACTGAAGCTATCGGGGCAACTAGAACAAGTGGGGTATCATATGAAAGGGCTTTGTTTGCACATTACAAAACTATTTTTTATTTTATTTTATGTGCTACAGTTTTTGAAATGTGCATAAGTTTATAATGTTTGAGTAAATAGAAAAAAAAATATTTTAACGTAAAAAACTGAAATAATTAGTATAGATAGAAGGTGTTGTATATATTACGGGGATAATAAAGCGAAGTCTAAACATTTTTGATTATTGAGAAAAAAATATAAAAATGGTATTTTGTCGAAACGAACAATATTACGAGTCCGACTCGCACTTGGCCGTTAATTATTATTCATATTTATAACCTAATCTAGGACGCTTCAATAAACTGACGAGAACTCATTCTGAAAGACTGAAATCAGTAGTGTAAACGTGCCTCTAATGAATGACAGCGCGAATCATGCTGTGCACCAGTTCCCGTAGCCTGGCCGTGTTCTTGATTTCGGGACACATTTCACAACGGAAATAGCAGGAGCAGTGGCCGACTATTCTGATTGTGTTCCCTATCTTCTATTTATAATCGCACCGACACGTCGGCGAACTAGTTAACCACTGTCCAAATTCTTATCGAACAATAGGTACTGCACAAACTTCGGTGCTCGAATTACTCATCGTTAAAATATTTTAGTATCCTCATAGTTAAACAATAAGAAGTAGGTAGAACGCAAAGTTGCTAAAAGTGGTAACTTTTGACACATTCGTCTTCTACTTCTTACTGTTTCACTATGAGGATACTAAAACAGTACATACATTACTAAAAATACTATCAATTCTTCTTTCGGGAGTGATGCTGGTTTTGTTAGGGTTGAGCCTTAACAGACTCGAATACTGAAGCTATTCGAATTAAGAAGAGCAGACGAATAAGTGGTCACCGCAGCCCATTAGACATCTCACCTCACTATAATGTTATTAGAGGGTTTTCGATGCGCTGCTAACCTTGAGGTTAGATGGAGTGCCTTTGTACCGGTAATACGGTATGACCCTAATTTTTTTTATTGCATCGGTTAACTCACATGGACATACTAAAGAAGGATCTAAAATTAGTTTTTCGATTTCTCAACTAACATCAGAGATATTAATGGTTAAAGTTAGTATTCTACCAGATGCTTTGTCCCTTTCAAGCAAAACAATCCTTTATATGCCTATTATAGCCAGGACCTGCTTGTATGGTGCTAGAGGACAGTAACGTCATAAAACTTGTTGTCATTTCTTTCTACCGTTCTGATTTTTGATTGCCTGTATACTTTAAACAATTTGGGATGATCCTTTAGATCAGTCTTTCTCAAAGTGGGCGATAACGCCCCCTTGTGGGCGCTGGAGGCTTGCAGGGGGGTGGTAAAAGGGTCAAAGAATGTTTTCTTTGACCCGGGCGCCCTCTCTTCTATATAGCCCCTTTCTTCTTCTTCGCCCTTTCTTCTATATAGCAGATTTAAAAGAAAGGCGAAAAATTATGCTTTCCTGATATTTCAAACTAAAATTAAATACCCACTACAACTACATAATTAATTCCGATCTTATTCTTACCCTGATTTTATTTTATTTGTCACGGCTTTCTTAGCCCGTGTGCTGTGTTTGTATCAATCAAACTTTTTTAAACAACGTGGTGCATGAATTGACAGAATTATCAGTGGTTGTTTTAACATGCTCAGTATGAATTCGGAGCCTGATATAAACAAACTCGTTAAAGTGAATCAAATTCATCCTTCACATTAGATACGTTTTTAATCAATCAGTCAATCATTTATTTGTCAGAGAATAAACAATCTTACAGATCGTTTAAATTCAAAACTTTGTTTTAATTTGTATAAAAATACCCTTAAATAAGATTAAGTATGCTTTTTATTGCTCTGAAATAGGATATGGCATGTTTAAAATTAAAAATTGCAATAGCTATATTTAAGGTGTGCAACAGATACGAGTAGTAAGTTTAAAATAATTGGGGTTTGAAAATTTTTGATTCTCAAAGTGGGCGGTGGGCGAAATAAGTTTGGAAACCTGTGCTTTAGATAGATGCCATGTAACGTAAATGGGTCGCGTTTTGCGAATAATGTCAAAATAATAACTTAAAATGTCGCTACCGAAAACGGCTATAAATATTTTATATACATAAAAATGCTATTTTCATATTCAAATTATTATTTATTTATAGATTATTTCATTTATATCGTTTGAAATAAGATTGTTACTATGTGTTTTTCAATAACTGCGCAGTTATATACTACCGTCGAATCGTCTAGAGATTTACTCAATGAAGTCGACAATTATTGAAAAAATAATCTCAAAGCGATTATTTTTCCTTGAAATTGTGATGATGAAAGTAAAACTCTAGTCCTAAACATTTATGATTTTTTAGAAAAAAAGATTAAAATGGTATTTTTTCAAAATGAAAATTCTGTTGAGAATGGAACCCTAGTCCGACTCGCACTTAGCCGGGTTTTTTAAAAATGGAATGGAAATTAATTAATCGATCTTTTAAAGAATCAGATCGGTAACGATTCGAGCACCGAATAGACATAGATACCTGTATGATACGTCAAACAAACTTCTAAATCATCCAAAAATGAATAAGGTATAGTTATTTTATTTTTCAACGAATTTTAATTCTGTTTTCACATTTGACCAGCAATTTATGACTATTTCTTAATTTTTAAGAAATGAATTTAATATTTGATGCTTGGAAACTACCCTTGAAGACTTAGATGGAGTGTCTCAAGATACTAAACAGAGACTAATACTATACTTAGTTATCCATAAAGGTAAATAGGGTTTATCACTCCTACCGCTACGCATGGTCACGTGTTCCATGGGAAAAGAAGGCAATGCCAGTGGCATCGCGTGCCGGCGATCGATTGCGGTCAAACCTTACGATGGAGTCGACCAACCTTGCACTCAACTCAACCTCTATGTCATATGGCATAGGGCATGTGTCTATATAGACAGATATGTGCTAGACTACACCGATCGTATAAATTTTTGATCGCCCAATTTGTAGATAGTTTCAAAGAAGCGTCCTTGGGAATAATCAATGTTAAAGAATATTTTACCTACCCTCCTTATTCTTAAGTATTACTATCTTCAAAAACTAAAAACGGTAATGTACCTGCCTAGATAAGTACCTATACCTGCCTATATTACGAACTACACATTAGTGGAGTATGTGGTACGTATAATTATTAGCTGTCTTCAGAAGCTTCCGAGTATTTCAAACTTAATTCTAAAGTAACAAAGTTTTCTTTGATAAGACTAGAAAATTCAGAAAACTTGGTATAGTATATGAACCCCACTATTAAATTGATTTATTTATTTTCGACAAAAGGATCTACCTAGCGAAAGCTAAATTAAAAAAACTGAAAAAATAAAATAAATCAGTTTTTATGAGCAAAATCACGAAACAATTTAATATCGAACTAGTGACTGAAAGAACAATTCGAGTAGGTATGCGCTTTAATTAAACTGCATACCTACTGATTTATACAGGAATGTTGCTAGTGTAGAGTTGGCAGAGGGTACTAATCACACAATGACATTGTTTAGACCGCGGTCGCAACGCAACGCAAATCGCATTCAGTGCCGCCTTTAGACATGCCTAAAAGGCACGGCACGCATCTTGGGGCAGGCTCACTCAGTGGCGAAGTCTGAAAAGGCTAGACTTAGGGTGACAACGAAAGGGACGGTCAGATGATGACTCCGCTTTGTCCCAGGACAGGAAGGCACGGTAGATTTAGAGAAGTTTACTTTTCCGAGCCCGGCAACCATCCTTAGCCGGACAGATAATCACTACACTCTGTCCCAGTACAGGAAGGCAGGGTAGAGTCAGAGTAAGAGAAGTTTATTTTTCCGAGGCGGTAACAGTCCTAGAGGTCAAATGATGTTGATGACTCTACTCTGACCGCGGATTCCTGAATCAGAGTCAGGGGATAAATAATATGATAAACAATGACTACTTACAAGTAGAGAAAGGAGGAGGAAGGCCTTTGCCCAGCAGTGAGATAGCCTATAGACTCCAAAAAAAATGAATTACGTCTAGGTATAGAATTTAAAAAGCACGTCTTTCACCGAAAACGTTTTCAATTTCGAAAAGGAGTCTCCCAAAACTAAATTGCCAGAGGCCACAACATAACTTAAGCCGACCCTGAACGCAATCGATTTCAGCGTGAGTGCACCAGTGACGGCGATCGTTCGTTAAACATAAAAGTGAAAGAACACAAAGTAACACTATTTGAAAACATACTACTCGTAAGTAGTCATTACAACAGCATGTTTATTGATTGACCATTTCAGAACTCCACTACTCTTATTTCCTTCTAATTAATTGTTCAGCTAAAGGTCATTTCAGAACTCCACTACTCTTATTTCCTTCTAATTAATTGTTCAGCTAAAGGTCATTCTTTATCGTCATTCATATGGCTAGTACTCATGTACTAGCCATATGAATGACGATACTTCAGTGTTATTTGAACAGTCGTTATTTATTAATTAGGTTTTGATAAGTAATAATTAATTAGGTTACAAAACAAACTCTACAAACTCAAGTTTCAAATTCTAAAGTCTGTTGCAATAGTCAAAGTATAGGTGATATAAATAATTTGATTGTAGTAAATTAGTGTATAAGATTATTCTAATTAAAGTACATAGAATTGGTAGGTAGTTGTATTCGGGTCCAATCCAATCGTGTTTAATGAGCGCCAGATATTAGGTAGGTAGGTACCCATTTGAAAAGAAAGCTATCATTTGGCTCAATATTATTGCGACCACGTGACAGATTCAACAAGAAACATTCGTATTTATAAAGCAAACACATATTCTTCAAATGTTACAAGTTTTTCACGCCACTCGTGCTGCAATAAATCTCAACGGTTACTGGAGAAAATAGAAAATCACGGTGTACTAGTATAATTAATTTACATTACTTCTAGTAATGCCCGTGTTAAGCACACAAAAAGTTAATAATTAGTGAGAATGTGACAAATTTTGTACCTATGTGTAGAGAGGCAATCAGAATCCCAACTTCTTGGACGACTTCTTCAAGAGAATCGGTGAGGAATAGACGCGCGCGTTGTGCCGGTCGTGGTGGCCGGCTTGCGTAGTCCGTACGAGTGGCCGCTGCTGTCGCGGTCGGCCTTTGTACGTCGCGTCTCGGACGTTTAATGCGTGAGTATTTCGGTAGATCACAGCCATCGAACAAATCACGGCCGTGCGACCCGGTATGAACGAGCATTCTAATTATAAATCTTGTTTATATTTTTTTATTCCCTCCACGACTTTATTGTAGGTTACCTACGGCAGAAGCGGCCGTCTCCGAGTTACCACCGAGGACTCACTCGTCGGCCTCGAGGGCCACGTGCGCCTAGAAATAGATCCGGCGCGACATTCAATTTATCACTGATTACGGGGAATTTATTGCGAACGAATAGCGGGTTTCGGCGCCAGAATTCGTTTTGGACGACGTCGGAGTCGTAAAGCACGCGGAGGATGCTTCGTGGGCGTGCGGTACGTACCGAGATCGTGTCGGAGATGGCGCTGCAGAAGGCGCCGAAGCCGGATTGCGAGCCGGCGGGAGGGCTCGGCGGCGGCGTGCCGCTGGCCCGGTCCATGGCACAGAGGGTGGCTCGAGCACCGGGCGCCGCTCGTGCCGGCGGGCGGCGACGGTCGGCAAAGCACTGCCGCGGCGCTCCACTACCGTGCCCTCGCGTTACATAAACCTAGCTGCTTGCCCGTTGCCCGCTGCCCGCTGCCCGCTCGCGCTCCCACCTGTCTGTTGTCGCTACGTTTTGGCATCACTTGCAACCCACAACAATAACACTAAATAATTATAGACACAGTATTTTGAGCGCACTCAACGCTACGTACATGTGACTGAGCGAAACTAATTTAAAACAGCTTGTCTTAACATAGCGTGTGATTTATGATATCTTAATATCACATTAGTCATTTCATTAGGTAAACAGTAAATACTTATTTTTAAGAAAAACGTATGGGTGAGACAAATAGGTAGGTACCTACTTAAGACTGGCTTGTTCTTACATCTCACTACCTACACATCTAAGACACTTTATCTATCTATTGTACCTACTTGTATATATAACGTCTTTATAAAAAATCTAGAAAAGGATTTTTTCAAACTGTTTTTAAACTTCTTATAGTAAAATAAGTTTGAAAATAGCTCTTCATCAACTTTGTTTAAAATAAACACTTCTATTTTTAAGGAAAAGTTTGCAGTTTTCGTAAATAAAACACCTAAGTTTGTTTTGGCACTTTCAGCCACTCTGATGTTTATCTGATAAAGAAATACTAACACTATGAGAGACAGAATCATCCTCAGATATGATATTTATGTATATTTTGGCAGAGATAATAATAATTAAGACATAATACAAATTTTCCGCAAAATGGTGCCAATTTCCTTTTCTCAAAACAAACAAATTGAAGGCTACATCAATAAGCAGTTTAAATGGGTTTCCTGTTCATTATCCTAGAGTTTCTATACTCCAGACATTTTAGAGGGTGTACCTAAGTTTGACGCGTACGTATGTTTAAGTATGTTTGTCTTTGGCATCATATCTCATCAATCGATGATCCCATTCGGACGCAGCTTTTTTATTTAACAGATTTTTTATCCAGTGATCTTATTCGTGCCTGATAAAAATTGGACCATTGGACAAGATCTTGGTGACTGGAATATCTTTGATATCAGAAGTGATATCTGGAACGGTATAGGTAGTTAGATGGTTCGAGTTTGAAGCTCAATAAGTTTATAGAACCAAGGTGCCATTTCTGGAACCTTGAAAAGCTGATGACGACCATGGAAATGTAAGGAGATCTCCAAAACAGTAAGGCGAGGGTTTCTTTACCCGTGGAAATTAGGTTTAAACATAAATATACATTTATTTTATTGCAACTCACTTTACATTACACTTTACACTTTACGATTTGAATGAGCATAATTTCCGCCATTAATAAACCATGAAGAAACGAACGCCCGGGGAGATTTTTTTTAAATCCATGAATAAAACTAGCTAGCCTAGCCACACCTGACGCAGCAAGTAAAGACGAACACGTATACTTTTCCTTTCATGGAGTTATTTCGACACGTCGGACCGTCTTTTCATTAGGTAAGTAATAGGCCATGAAAATTTACGGTTCCTGCAGGAAGGAACACCTTATAAACCCTTCATTTAGCTAATGGCTAATACCCTTTTCAAATATACAGGATGTAACAAAAACTCCCTATAGTCCCGAAAGGGAGGTGCTCAGTGTTCTTATCTGAACAACTTTCACTATGGGGCCAACTCTGAAATCGCGAAAAAGCAGGGCTTTTTTTTGCTATTTCAGAGTTGTTACTATAGTGAAAGTTGTCAGTTATGGACACTGAGCACTCCCCTTTTGGAACTATAGGGGGTATTCATTACAGCCAGTATAACGTTGCAGGTAGTTTCTTTGAACAGGTTAATCAATACGTGATCTCTACAATCATTTTAAATAAATTAGGAAGTGGTATAAACTACTACGAATTCGTTTAATCTAACATACATAGCTTTTTCTACTGCCTTCGCGATTATAGGGACTAAAGTTATTGGCCTATCTATTTGGACCTGTGCGTACGCCTTTCTTAAACATGTGTTTAATTACATATAGCTTTAACTGTTCGGAGAAAGTACCTTCGCTGAAGGATATATTAATTATATGTGTGTGTGACTTAAAGACACGGCATTTAATTTCAACATGCTTGTCGTAACGCCATCAATGCCACTGCTTTTACTGTTCTTTAAGAAAATAATTAATATTACTGTTTCTTTCAAATCAATTAGTCTCAAAAATATTGTACATGGATTACAGTTACACTAGTTACAGGTGTTATTTTTTAGGGACTTGTGCATGCACGGAATTTGTTAGATCGATGAAATAATCATTAAAAGCGTTGCAGATGTCCCAAGGGGTGTTATACTTACTTACTTACTCCGCTGGCGCAGCGACCCGAAGTGGATCTTGGCCTCCGATACCAAAGAGCGCCAAAAAAGGGGTGTTATATTTATTTATTT
Organism: Hofmannophila pseudospretella; assembly: GCA_947369225.1. NCBI lineage: Eukaryota > Metazoa > Arthropoda > Insecta > Lepidoptera > Oecophoridae > Hofmannophila > Hofmannophila pseudospretella. The sequence continues at coordinate 7,957,769 of OX376324.1, forward strand.
TATTTATTTATATGTTTTATTATTAAATTCCATAGAATTAATATCATTATTGCAAGCATTATTGGAGATAGTAGCTAATATAATGTTCCAAGTAGCCCTACATTTGTTTTTATTAATATTGTTGTGTCTATAATTGTTAATTTTTTGTGATTAATATTTTATTTTTACTTAAAGTTCTGTAATTCATATAAAATTTGTGTTTGATCTGACACGACTTTCTCATGCTTTTGGCTGTTTTTGACGGTTAATGCGCCTGACTCAATTGTAAAAGAGGCATACCAAATCATAAAATGTATTAAAAACAGTTTTTAGATCTTTACTAGCCAGAACCACAGATAAAGATAGAGCTTCTAGGGATTCTTGAAACTTGCGTACATTATCAATACTATAGTAATGCCTATATTCGAAAATTCGAACCATGTCGTGAACAATTTGTTATTAGCAACATTTATAGATAATTGAGGTTTATGCTGTCATAGTTTTTATTATTATCATCATGGTAGAACCCAATATTTTAATGAAAAATAGATCAATTTTCATGAGAGTTGACTAGTTCAGAAGACAGAACCTAAATCAATATTACAAAAAAATTAGGTAAATGCTTACAATGACACCTGTTCATACATGAGCACTTCAATATTTCGTCACGATTCTGTAAAATATCTATATTATAATCATAAAGAAAGTTATTTCTCATATCTAGTGTTTGTTAAAGCGGTAACATAGCGTTAAAATGTCTAATGATTATGTTTTTGTTATAATTCGCTTTGCAGTTATGTGTCTGTGTTTGTTTCCTACTGAATGTGGAAGGGTGAAACGAGTGATTGGGGGCGTGGAAGTTAATTGTGGTACCCAGTTTTTATATCTAGTATTAGCTAACAGACTAACTATATAGAGGTAGTATCATATCTAAGCTCACTATCTAAGTTCACATGCCATTTTGGCACTAAGAGCCTCCTACACAAGATGAGACGGGCAGACATTCCAACCTGTAGTCTGTGGTGACACCGTTGAGTCAATGGAACACTTGCTGTGCGAATGTGACTCGTTGGCTGGAAAGCGTATGAGTATTCTGGGGGTAGCCTACCCACAACTAGAGGACTATAGGCTCCTTCCTGTAAGCCGTATAACGTCCTTGATGCAAAGCATCTTTAAGGAACAGGAAGGAGACTGAGGTAAGGGGTGAGCACAAAAGATCCCTGAGGGTCGTGCCGCTGGGGTTGTCCCTGGCCCCTGTCATAAGATAAGATAAGATCATAGGTACCTACTTAGGCATTGTTTGTCAATCATCCTCAATCATTATCTAATAGTAGGTAACGCATACGGAAATAAAGGACAAAGCAACTTTTTTTTTTGGCTAATGTCCTTTATTTCCGTATCATAAGCAGTAAGTTTTGAAAGAGCACATGTCAAGGGAAGGATTTCATTTGTCCTTTCGAGTTCATTGCAGATTATATATTAGTAAGCCTCCTCTCTAGGAATAAAAGAACCATAGAAACGTTTGAACATACCATATGATAGATCATCATTACCTCCCAAAACAGACACGCAGAGACGAGTGGCATCTCTCCGAAATTCGACGACTTCTAAACACCTATGTGGAGCCACGATATTGTCCCAGCACTTCGCGATGACTGCTGCCCACTGCGTGCACCTTTCACCTGACTACTACCTGTTGCAACTAAATAATTTCTGTGAAGATCAGAAGCCAAGAGCTAAAGTGCTAGAAGTGTTTATTCATGAGCTATATGATAAGTAGGTTTTCAGAAGTTTATAGCTAACCTAATAGCTGCGATCGAGATTTGTCACGTCTCAAGTGCTATCTGATCTAGACGGTTGCTTTGATGTTTGAAGTGCATATTAAAATACTAGTTCACATTCCCTTGAAGTAATACCTGTTACTTAAGTAATACTTAACTTTTTCTTTATTCATCCTAATATTTGACTCTATTCGATACCCAAAATGTCCAGACTGACTAGGACATAGAGTTAGATATATATTTTTAATTTTTAGACCACCATACCTACTCCAGTAATAAGGTGACAGGGTATTTATTTTAATTTATTTCTTCAAAGGACACTAGAATGTATAGCATCCACTTCTCTCTCGGACATGAAACGCTATTTTTTTCAATAAACGTTGCGTGCGATACTTTCAATCAAACTATTCGTAAACATCCTGTCGCCGATCATTGTCCCCAAATCAAAATCCGCAACGCAACGCGCTAACAATATAGGTCAAGGAATGGGTCAATATACGACCTGTAGGTATATACCTAATGTTTTTATCTGTATCTTAGAGTAGGTAGTTACAATGTTCGATATATCCAAAAATTTGATTCCTTAGAAAGTAGTTAAAAGAACTATTCGCGCTCTGCACAAGAATTCCTAACTCAATCACTTATACACGTATAGGGGATCGAAAGGCACCTTGCCGATCCACTGTCTTTATTTATTGTATTATATATAACATTCTCTTCCGTACGGTACAGCGCGCACCCACCCAGTGAAAAGAATTGGACCACATTCCCCATTGTTTGTCGGCATTGCAGAATCAAAACAGGATATATTACTTGTACGATTCCAGACGCTCGAGAGCACACGACATCGCCCTACTGCGCATATCGCTAGATCTATTTGAAGTCACGTGGCTTGATGACTCTGTGCTACCTAACTCTTCGTTTGGCGTATCAGGTAAACATTAAACTGTATCTAAGCATATCTTAGATTTAAATATTGTCTTCACAGGGTATAGATTCCTAGAAAACAATTCCTATTAAAAGGTTGTTGATGATGAATTAATAATCGCTACGAATTCATAATTTCCAGGAGATTGTACGATATTCGGCTACGGTTCCATAGATCCCAACGTAATAAAGAGCTCAGAGAAGTTACTAGCTGCCAACGTGATGATAACTTCCCTGGACTGGTGCTCGAACGCGCTAGGGCCAATAGCTCCCGAGTACGACAGTGGAATGATGTGTGCTGGTGGCGACGGCTTCGACGCTTGTCAGGTAAGACAATCTGGTGGGTGCTGTCCTCTGCGGTCTTATATGAATGCCATAGTAAAGGACACGACCTATTATAAGTACAGCAACGTAGATAAGTATGGAGATTAGGTACCTCTACTAGTAGCTAGTCGATGTTATCCGAAGTCAATATGGTTAGGAAATCCATGGGCATATTCTTGGTTCACCAGGGTCGCCCGTAGGCAGCGGAGGGGTTACGAGATTTCTTTCAAGGGTTTGTTAATGGATTTTTGGGTGGAAAGTGTTGGGGTGGGGTTTCAATGGAGTTTAAAAATCCGTTGCAATTCGTCTGGTTCCTAGTTTGTTGGCCAGACCAATTGACACATTATTCCAGTTTGTCAAATTCCTATTTTGTCTGGCCAGACCAATCATTTGCTTACGACACGAGCTTCGTAATATATATATTACCTATTATTACCTAGTGCCGTGTCGTGCCGGCCATAAAGAATAGCACCACCCCAACTCTTCCCGTGGTTGACGTACGAGGCGACTAAGGGACTTGGTGCATACTATTCTACACCTAGTACACGGCGATAGGTTCGCCACTTACCACGTTTGTTTACCAAATCTTACGACGAAAAGTGGGAACTACCCTATATTAACTAACTATATAATGAAAGTGGTTCCTCTATCTACCCCCTCGAGGATTATGCACGTGAGAATTATGCTATGCTATTATTATCTTTCTATCATATACAGGGTGACTCCGGAAGTCCACTCATCTGCAACTCTTTGGTGGAAGGCATCAGCAGTTACGGACTCAGCTGCGGAGTTGCAGAGGTGCCCGGAGTATACACGAGCATCGGAGCGCACTTGGGATGGATTCGCGATATCCTGCGTAATAAAGGATCATCATGACAAATCTTTGGACGTTTTAATTGAAAAAGAACACCTTAGGTTAACACCTTAGGTTTATCTAAAACTATAGATAGATAACTTACTTAAATTCTAAAGAATGAATGATCATGTCTAGTTCCCCGAGAGAGCGACACACGGTCCGCTGGCAGCATTGCCCAACTAGATCGCAAAACCGTACGTTTCTTGCAGAAACGTCTTTAATGTTTAGTCATCTCTGTGAAGAACTGTGGCGTAGAAAACTGAAATAGCAAATAACAAAACTGAAATAACTTTCGTGTAACTGACGGTTTTATTATGCTGAGGTCACCCGAGGCAGTCTGTGCCCGAGGCGAGGGCCGAGGACCAGCCGGTGGAAAGCGGACGTAAACCAATATTTTTCGGTACCTATTTTTAAAACGAAAGATTTAATAGGTGGTTTCAATGTTTAAAAGTAAGTCAACCACGTATTCAAGTACTGTAAAATTAAGTTCTACTTGAATATGCTATGTGCCCACAAATTTTGTTAATTCCTACATGAGGATGTTGGAAATAATTTCGGAATTTAAATAATAGTCCTCAGAAATGCACATAAATACCATTTAATCAACAACAAACGTATAGTACTATAGTAGTCCTACATTTATTTTAAATAAAACAATAATCGACAACGAATTACTCGAGATAGGTAATTTTAGGTTTTGTAGAATATTTATCTATTGCACATCAATAGAAGAACACATTTTATTTAACTATAGCAGTCGCGTTGGTATTGAAAAAGCTAAACTTAATTTTAATTTGGTCAAGTAGGTATCATCGTATTTTGTATCATCATTCATCACAAAGAATTTTGATACAACTATACATATTCAAAGTAATAAAACTAATGTTGCCAATATGGCTGGTACAAAAGCTTTAAAATAATATCAATAGGTACTACTTACTTAAATATTTTGTACTGGATGGATGTGTTCTAAGTTGTTTTTTTTTTAATCAATTAATTAACTTATTGTTTATTTAGTAAACTTTCATTATCTGTATCGCCGGCAGAACATAATTTAAGTGCCAGTGCCAGTGGCGGTGCGCGGCGAAAAAATTACTAAGTTGATCTTCGAATCGCAAAATATACAATGCCTCTATCCAATTTCGTTCAGAAAATATTTCGAATTACATTTTCCGTTTCTGTTCGCATATTTTTTACACAAATACCTATCCTACCACTATTAAATATAGAGAAAAATACTTTTTTGAAACTTCTATCAATATTACGAACTTATTCTGTCCCACATACTTAGTTTCGTTAAATATTCCACTCAGTGTTTTAACGTTAGCAGTTACATTATCCTAACACACCAACATTAAACGAGCACAGCTCAAAATGCGATTTAACAATGCTTAAAAGCTAAAGAAATTAATAAAATATGGAAATGTTTGTTCAGATTAAACGAGTAACAATACTTTTCATTATCCTTTGTATAATGTCACATGGAAAAGAATTTAACGTATTTTGTTAACCTCTTGTATTTAGACATAAATTAACTAAGAGACACAACCGCTTTGCTTTTAAGCATAGCGATTATTTAAGTAAAGGCCCTCAAGAAGTAGAAGCGTACTGTTAACAACCAACAGTTATAGTAACTTCAATAACATTTATTAATATCATTCTATTCGCAAAAGTTTAATATTACAATGATACAAGGCTAGCCGCAAGAGTATAATAAATCGCAAAAGTATTAAGAGTTAGTAAGAAAATGTACATTTTAAAGCGAATTTTAAAAAGCATTGAATTGTTCAGTTACTGAGTTCTGTCACTTATTCTCTTTTATAAAATCTATATAACGCGGTTTATTACATACCTACTTCCGATTAGCTTTGTAAAATTAACCACCTATACACCACACAAAAACCTAACATTCATAAACTATATTAATAATAATATTTGTTATATAGTTATGTGGCAAACTAATCAACTATAGGCAAACCGCTTATGCGGGGCGGGACATCAAAGGACGAGCATGCGGCGTGTAGGTGGGGCCTGCCGCCCGCACGCCGCTGCTCGCCCTCTGACGTCCCGTCCCGCGCAGACGACCGCACAGTTAAGCGGTTTACCTATAGTTTAAAAGACCCCACCAATAAGAAAGTCATTAAAAACGCTAATTTTACTAAACTTTCTCACTATAATGATAATAATGTTTACATCTTTCGCTAATTTGAATAAAATAAGGTATACATCTTGAAAATGGTATAAGTAAAGCGTAGGCTAGGAAAAGGACATGTCCCTGCTAATTACACATATTTATCATTTACAATTGAGGAAACCTGCACAATGAGATGGCCAGTGTGTAAAATGGGGTTGACACAAAAGATCCACAAGGGTCGAAGTGCCGCTGGGTTATTCCCGGTCCTCCTCATAAGATAAGATCTTTTACATGTTGTAAATAAAAGTGTAAAACGGACACACCCTATAATAGGAGTATAGTGGTTTGGTCAATCTGACCCCCAAATGCAATTTTGTGATGGGGGATATAATTAGAAGAAAAAAATAGGGAGAAATATAGGTTTCATATGAACAGAAGTTATAACTACATGAATAAATCTAGCAAATATAACAACCAGCATTAATTTATACACATTTCAACTACTAATAATTTAGATTTAAAATATTCACCAAATACTTGTACAAATGCAGTACACACTAGGAACATAATCATATATTAACTAAATTAATTCCACAAACAATTCTCTGGTTAGTTACCTAAGTGTTACAGATTTGAAATAAATATGAATGAATGAGATGATTTGATAGGTAACACATGAACACATCATGGTCACATCACATACATGGGATAACACAATGTGCTTATGTAGAAAACGTGTATTTCTGGTACAGTTGAGTAAATACCTCCTTCTATCCAGTATTAATATCATTTTTTTTATCATAAGGAGTGTTTCATTTATGTAAGATCTTGCGCGCAGTTTGCAGGTTGCATGCAACTGTAGTGGAAAGGTACAGTCGACGACAGATCAACCTACCGAAAACGTCAAATTTTAAGATCTAAAATGTATCATAATGCACAGACATAAGGTTGAGACTTTATTGAAGGTCGACTGTACACTGGTTGTAAGGTTGCTTGCGATTAGTTGGTTGTTATTGCTAAGACCACGCACGACAAGCGCATGCGTAATGGAAATGTGACTAGACCGGAAGATTTTTAGTTGTCTGGAAAAAATGTGGTATGATAGATAAATGGAGAACCTACATCCGGAAGATTTTGTCTAAACAACAATAAATATATTAGTGTGTGACAACATCACGAAATAGGCAGAACCCAACGTCATATATTACAAGTAATAAAGCCTATGTAATCAGGGTCTTCAGGTATTTGTAAAAATTAATACGAAATTTAATATTTTTGTTTTAAAAAAATCGCTACTGTTGGGTTAAAATCGTGAAATACTACTGCCATATTTTTTCCTGATAGATTAAACAATCTTAGCTGACTATGAGAGGTATCTGTAAAATACAATTAACTAAACCCTGGATGAGATCAAATCCATTCTAACCATAACCATTCTGTGGAATTAAGACTATTTAAGACCAATTAAACCACGACCTAGTTTCCGTTGAAGGCGTAGAGCCAGGACTTTTCGGTGTCTTTGGTGATTTGGGACTCTTTGGTGTTGATGATTCCGATTTTTTATCATCATCAGCATCTGCCTGCACTTCAGCATTGTCTATCGTAGACTGTAGCTGAAATGAAAAAAAAAACGTTTTGAGAATAAACCAACACAGTGTGCCGTTTTACAACTCTGTTACTGTTTTAAGGTACATACCTTTATATTGGTTTTGGCTTGCATTTCCTTCTCATATTCCCTTACATCATCAATAGTCATGTTGTACCAGTCATCCATCCAGGCGAATGCCTGCCGATGACCAAGTACGAGAATCTCTCGGATCGCCTGTAAAAATCATGACAAAACTATGAATTTTTAACAGTCATATAAATGCATGAATAAATCTTCAATGCAGCACTCAGTGTTACACTGCTACAATGTGTGTACCAGGATTCAAAGATTTGGAAAATAAAATATACCTAAGAATAGATAGATACGCGTATACATACCACTTGTACATATTCCTCCACTCTAGTCTGCAGTCCCCAGACTTCAAATTTGACACTGACAGCCTTATAGCAACACATGACCGGCTTATGATTTTCCCTCCAGCCTTCAACCAGTGGGCCACGGCCAGTCTTTTCAGACTTGAAAAACTTGGGATCTTCAGCTTCCTTGTAATGATGTGGCTTTATCTCATCATATGCGATGTCCAGGAAATCCACCTCTCTTTGTTCTAGCTCCTCTGGTGTCAAACCTAAGCACTGAAATGTAAAACAGTAAATTAGAGCAATTTTTTGCTGCAATTAGAAATCCTTGTTTGCTATAGATAAGTTAAAAAATCATTTTAAATCAAACCTCTTCACAATAATATTGAAACATTAACTTATCTTGTACTTACATTTTCTGTGGTCCCATTGTTATCCTCATATCTTGTTTGGATAGATATGGAGAATTTTGGTATAAAGGAACACTAGAAGAAAAAAAATGCTTTAAAAATATATTATTAAAAAATATGTGTTAATTTTCTTTAAAATTGATACTCACAGTATATTCTATGTAGTTTTGCGTTGTAGATTAACATGAAAAAAAAATTTAAATTAATTCTACACCAGTTGGATGGTTTTTGATTTCATAAATAGTTCTTAAAATACTAGTAATAATTACCAGTGATGGTGTAAGGATAATAATTCCATGCCTTCTCAGTAACATAAAATATTTTCGGTATCAGAGACTGAACCCAATAAGGTAGGTGACTGAAACAGTTTAAGGAAAAATGTTTTAATTAACTTATTAACCTACTTAGTTACTATTATTTAATTTTTATCATAATATAATAGCTGTTAGAAACTTTATAACACCTACCTAATAAAAACTATTTGTGTAATAAATATCAATCCACCAATCAGCACTGACATGCTCAGTGGATCATGGACCATACCCCTCTTAAGCAACGGGAGGCCTGTGCCCCAACCGTAAATGTATAATTCTATACTAAAGTACATGCACTCACCTCGATAAATGAATCCTCTTCTCAGTATACTGTCCTTGTCCATTAATTTCATCACTGACTTGCTCATTGGCAACGACTTCCACACCCTCGCCGTTACTCGACTGCTCGAAACTGTGGCGAGCTATCATGTAGAGCTGACCAATGCGGTACTGAAATATCAATCACTTCATTTTATAGTAGCTAGATTATTTGATGTGATAGGTACTTAATATTCACACAGTTGTTTTTATAAATCTCACACAAGTATAGCCCACAAAATCCATTGTAAAGGTTAGGATACGGGAGTTTTTAAATTATGTAGGTATATTTCTCCGTATTGAAATCATAGAAAGAGGTGCGTGGTTATCGCACCAGTAGGTAAATGTTAATGAAATGTTATTATCAGATACAAGAGTGATATACGGCATGGCACATTCAAATAAAATATCTACATGACTACAGAATTGGTCGTAGTTGTGTATACGTGAATAAAGTCATTACCTCCTCGACAGTCATAGGCAAACAGATTCTGAATTCCTTTGTAAGCACCATGGTACCGACACCTACTTTTGCTTTAATTCTATTTCACAAAATTCAAAAAACAATGCAAAACCAAAATTCGCAACTCGAATGACAGAATTGATTGTTATTTTTATATTCATCCCTAAAGGGAAAGGCAAAGGACTATAGTCCATACAGCCAAGACAGAATTGATTGTTGACAGACAATTAAATAAAGAAAATCATAGAGAAGCAAGCAACACCTGTCCGATCCCCCGCTAGATCCGATTACGGCTCAGGAGGTTCATACCGCTATCAAAGGTCTTAAACAGAAAAAAGCCCCCGGCTCAGACAGAATTACCAACAAGGTTCTCAAATTGCTCCCTGCCCCCCTGATTTGCCTATTGGCATATATTTTCAACACCGCAATGGCCAACTGCTCTTTTCCAGACGCCGGGAAGGAAGCAGTTGTCATAGGTATTCCCAAACCAGGTAAACCGCGCTCCGAACCCACCAGTTATCGCCCCATCAGTCTCCTCAAGAGAATGGGGAAAGTCTACGAAAGACTTCTCAATAATCGCCTCCATGACATTGCCAGGTCCAAAGGCTTAATCCCTGACGTCCAGTTTGGCTTCAGACCCGTACACTCGTGCGTCCAGCAGGTGCACCGCATCACGGAACACATACTGGAGGGACTCAATTATTCGCGTAAGCCAATCCCCACACAAGGCGTTCGATAAAGTCTGGCACAACGGTTTGATATACAAGTTATACCAAATCGGGGTGCCGGATCATACTACAGGACTTCCTCAGGAATCGAACCTTTCGCTACCGCGTCGAGGGATCGCTCTCCTCCCCTCGCCCAATCAGAGCCGGAGTCCCCCAGGGCTCCGTCCTCTCGCCACTCCTCTTCTCGCTGTATACCAGCGACATCCCTCGCCATCCAAAGGTAGAACTCGCGCTATTCGCGGACGACACCGCTCTCTACACCTCTGATAGGAACAGGGCTCGAATCACCCGGATTCTCCAATACGCTGCCACCGCCCTAGGCGAATGCTTTTGGAAGTGGAGAATCGAGGTGAACCCTGACAAAAGCTTCGTTAGGGGTCGTGCCCCTGATACGACCACCCATGTTCGGAATAACTTAGGGCAACTCTCACTTTTCGGCAGACCTATCCCTTGGGAGAACAAGGCCAAATATCTAAGAGTCACCCTTGATAGAGGTATGACCTTCGAGCCACACGTTAAACGCGTCCGCGACCGCGCAGCATTCATTCTCGGCCGGTTACACCCGATGCTAGGAAAGTGGAGTAAAATGTCACTTAGAAATAAGTTGACAATTTACAAAACTTGCATCCGTCCAATCCTCACGTACGCAAGTGTGACATTCGCGCACTCTTGCCACATTCGCCGCCTTCAGGTTATCCAAAATAGGTTCATGCGTAGAGCAACCGGTGCTCCAAGGTACCTACGTAACGTAGACCTCCATCACGATTTGGAACTCCCCACGATCTCTCAATACATGAAGTTAGCGTCTTGACGCTTCTTCGAGCAAGCTCCCCACCACCCAAACCCTCTAGTAGTAAGCGCCGCCGCTTACTCCACTAACGGTTTACCGACATCCCGCCGACGACGTCGGCCTAGACACGTCCTAGACGATCCCGACGACGTCGGCCTAGACACGTCCTAGACGACCCCGACGACGCCATCACGATCTCCATCGTGGAAGCCTCTCCCCCAACCGATAGTAGTTCACACACAGCACCTACATACCACCCGCGCCGGCGCGGGCGGCGACCCGCTTCTGGCGCTTACACGCGCTATCGGCGTATTCCAGGCCGCTTCTCCGCGACCCCTCCCTCCCCAGCGACGTCCTAAGCCGAGGTCCGTACCCACCTGGATGCCCTTAGGCAGTCGCTTCTAATAGTCGTTTTTAAGTCCTCCTCTAGGCTGGAGCGCACTTAGCGCTCGCCCCAAAAACCCCGGTGAAACTGTAAAGGTTATTAGGACCAACAGCAATCATCAGTACGAAAAAAAAAAGTGGGCGGATGACGTCATTCGCATTCACCAGCCGGTCGAATCGATTGCGAGCGCACGTGTAAAGCAATTCGATACAGAGCGTGCGGCGACTGCAGCGCGGACAGGTATGCGAGGTTGTCGACATAAAGCGATGCGTGCGGCGCGTACGGCGACTACGGTGCGGCCAAGTCTGTGTTCACCTTTATCTTACACCCTGACAGGGTGAAGGCATAGTAAATATGACTGTGATACTTAGTAATAAAATAGAAGGGGTGAAACACAAAGCACATATCTACCTAGCGCGAAATATATTTTTTTATTATTAAATATTCTATAGGTAGGTAGGTTACTGAAAGTGAAGGTCCATAAGTACGGAAACAAAACAACAAGTAACGTCCATTCGCTCAAATTGTCTCGATCTTTGAAAATGTCGTCTGCGCTCGCGCTTTTGTTAGTCAAATAATGACTGGTTGATCATCTAATGTTGATAAATCAAGAATAGGTTTGTTTAATAGTCCGTTCGCTTCTTTGAAATGAGAGAACGGGCGGCATTTTCATTTCAAGAGAGATGATATAAGTGAATGGACTATAAGTTTTATTTGCAAAAAAACAAAAGTAGGGTACCATGTTGATACTAGAAACTGAAACCCTGCATTTGGCGCTAGTTGTTTTCTGTTAATTTTAGTTTAATCAGAGTATGAACAAGTGATTATATTTTCAGTGAGTAAAGATATAAAGATAAAAAAAAGAATGTATAATTTTCATGCTACCTAACTATAAAATTACAATACTTTACTGGTGTCAAATGTAGGCTTAGAGTAGTTATTAATACTCTAAGAATGTAGGTGATACAATAAAACAACATGATATTGAAGATATTACTGATGTATTCTCCAGAATTAATACACATAAACTGAAGCTAAATCATCATAATCATAAGTTCTATTTAGAAACAAATCTACTAATGATACTCCTGTAATATTATGAAGTCCTGTGTTGATAGGTAAGACTGTTAAGTTCACATAAATAGTGTTCCCTGGTTCTAGGGGTCCAAGTTTCCTGTTCGAAATACCACACCATAACAAGCTGGAATCATTTAGTGATCGCAGTTTGAGGATTAAATCCAACTTTCTTTCACTGGCATTTACTATCTTACATTTGAAGTCAAATGGGTCATCAACTGATGCTTTACTTGGCAGTCTTTCATATGTCAGTCTAATGTCCCCAAAGTCAGGAGTCATTCTCTGCAATTGACTGGTTTGCAACCTCCCTTTCTCTCCCAAGTTAGACCTCCATACTATATCTAATTTCCCAATATTTTTAGCAGCAGCTAGTAACTTGATTTCTTTTGAAATATTCTCTCTTGGGGTCAGGCAATATAAGAATTGGCAACTTTCCTGAGGTTGGAGTAATGTGACATCACCAAATACAGACACTTTATCGCAGATTTCATTCAATGATGTCACAGTGAACTGCTGAGAGCTTTCCAGTGAGACCTGTTCAAGTGTGATCGGTCCAGAGGTAATGTTTTGCACCTGGGCTTCGAGATATACATCATCAGATTCAGCATTGTAGAACTTTGTTTTCACATCCAAAGGTTTCATTACCTCAAATTTGAAAAATTTTCTGAATGATGCCAATGTGTTGTAATTTGACATGTATGTCACTTCACAGACTAAGATGTGAGTGCCAAGGTCTTTGACTTCATGATGTATGACATCACTTAGTGTTTCATCAATATCCAACATAATGGGCGATTGATTTTGTGTTGTAAGAGGTATGCGCTGGGAGTTTGTCTGCAAGTCAGCCTTGATAGACACACTCTGCACAGGTTGACAGGTCTCATTGTGGACGCAAACATAACAAGAAAATGTTTCTCCTAAGTATATATTACCAAAACTTTGAGGCAATAACAGGAATTGTCCAGCAGCAAGGGTTTCCATTTGATTGACTGCTGTAGCATCATCCTTTAAGAAATTGTTCAAAATGTTCCCAGGCAAATCTTTGGAATCACAGGTGACGATTTTGGGACTTATTAATGCTGGTTTCGTCAATCTCATTACTTTCAGAGCCACCAAATGTTCCACGACTTCTTTGGGATCCATGATGGAGCTGATGAATAACACCTTGAAATCAGTACATGTTATCCAGCGTGATACTACAAAAACACACAAGTGTCAATTTTGTATTAATAATTAGAACCAAACTTGCATTTTTGGCTTTTCCTTTCATCACATCAATTCACATTCATATCAAATAATATCACACAGAAAAATAAATACCTAGTAGGTAGGTGTTTCTTTCTAGGTACCTATTGGGTTGGTTCATTTTTTACTTTTTTATTATTCATGACCATGGATACGAGTTCTTCAGTCGAAATCGTAAATAATGATTATCTTCAATTCTTCATTAAAATGCTGGTGTAACACATTTTAATGCTATCTGTGAGAATCTGCCACGCTTCTGAACCGTCCGAACCAAAAAAGAAGCGTCCCAGACGCAGTATGACTTTAAAAACCAACTAAGTACGGATGCAACGTCTTATTTGACTTTATTTCACTGTCCCATACATTAATCACATTTTGTAGACGTTCAAGTAACAAACATGACTTTTACTAAAAAAGTACTGCCTACTGTAATTAATTTGCAAGAGAAAACGAAAAAAAGCCGATGAGGACGCTTCAAAAGCGCGGCAAAAAAACTCTGATCCATCATAGTGTTGCCAGCATCTTCATCCGATTCCGGACGACTGATTATCTACAACTATAGACATGCAGAGTGACATTTTTTGACAAAATGTAGGAATACATTTTTTAATAAGTTTTGTGGCTCTGGGTCCAAAAGCGAAAATCTTTTACAAAAAAAGATGAATGGGATGAGCGTAAGTATAATCCAATGTGTAATCTCGGTTGCTCTTATGGCAAAATATAAAAGGGTGATATCGTGATTATGCAGGAAATCGCAAGCTTATCTCGTTTATTACCATTTTAGTCTACCTTCTGAGTCTTCTGACCAGTCAAGCCTAATATTTAAAAAAAACAGCAATGGTTGACTTTGTGCGTGTGTGTGTTTCTCTTGTGAAGTTGTGATTTTTTCAGGATTTGATTGAAGGAAATGAAAGATTATTTAATAAAATACCATTGTAAAAAGAGCTTTAGGAATAATAAAACACAACCAAGAAAATAGGGTACCCAACAATAATTCAATAACCACTTCTCGCTGTGGAACCGTCCGGTACTATTTATTTCTGATGTGGCCCAATCATGTCGAGCCTAACAGCGATTTCATTATCAAAGAGCTAATTTCCTCTTGAGTTCCAACTATGTATTTTTGACGTGACCTGTTTTTTGCAAAGAATATAAAAATGGCATATCAAACACTTCTCCAAGAATATATGCTTATACCACCGGTAACTAGAGCATACACCACAGCTTGTGTTATCACCACTTTGGCCGTTGTAAGTACTTCTTTTTTTTGTAAAATTTATAAAATATTTGTTATCGTACTCTATAGCTAACCTGAGCACAATTGACTGAGTAAATTTCATGCCTCCTCCATGGTATACCTCCATGTTTATCATCCATCAATTCAGTACCAAATACCAATGTCTACATACTCTACAAATTTGATGCCATTGATTAAGAATACGGGTAAGTAGGTACATACCTCGCAAATGAAAGACCAAAAAATTTTGTTTTGTTTCAGCAACTGGATTTAGTCTCACCGTTTCAACTATATTTCAACCCTATCCTCATTTTGAAGAAGTACCAACTATGGAGACTGTTATCTACATTTCTCTTCTTTGGCAATTTAGGATTCAATTTTTTCTTCAATATGATATTCACCTATAGGTACTGCAGAATGTTGGAAGAGGGATCATTCAGAGGGAGGACAGCAGACTTTGTCGTGATGTTCCTTTTTGGAGGAGTTCTAATGATTGTATCCTTTACAAAATTACCTTCTACTTTCTGCTCGAAACCAACCAGAAACCATGTAGAAGTTTTATACAGAACCTTAATTTATTATATTATAAAACTTATTGTGCCTTCTTTTGCTTATCTTCTAATTAATGTACCAAAAAATACATTATTAATTTATTACACTGTAATAAATTAATAATGTATAGATTGCCATGACTCTATGTTGAGATCCTGTGTATAAATGTTTGAGACCCTGTGTACTAAGCAAACAATTTTTTAAAATAGGTTTGACTAGTTCTGAAGGACTGTGAAAATAGTCAATATTTCATTAAGTCTTAGGTAGTTGAGTATTGATTATGACAGTCTTCTTGCCAAATCTATAAAAATGAATTCCTTAATAAATTTACAGTTATGTGCTTTCTTTGTTAATCTGTTATTTTTAGGACAAGCATTTACTATAATGATTGTTTATGTGTGGTCTCGTCGCAATGTGTTTGTCCGCATGAACTTCTTTGGCTTAATGAATTTCCAGGTAATATATCTACTTTTATTACGTAAACCATATATGTTATTATTAATCCATAAACATTATTTAATTATTATTATTATTATTGAAGATTATAGACGAGCAGCTAATGCTGGTATGTCTACATCACAGTGTTGGAAATAGAATTACTTTTATTTATATTCTTACAGGCTCCATACCTACCTTGGGTGTTGCTTGGATTTTCTGTTCTACTTGGTAATGCCATTTCAGTGGATTTGGTCGGGATGGCCATTGGACACATTTACTTTTTCATGGAAGATGTTTTACCCAGGCAAAGGGGAGGACAGAAGATATTGAAGACACCTAAGTTTCTGTAAGTAT
The DNA here is from genome assembly GCA_947369225.1 of Hofmannophila pseudospretella. Taxonomy (NCBI): domain Eukaryota; kingdom Metazoa; phylum Arthropoda; class Insecta; order Lepidoptera; family Oecophoridae; genus Hofmannophila; species Hofmannophila pseudospretella. Next base: position 7,974,046 of record OX376324.1, read on the forward strand.
CTCGTTAGAACCACATCTACTTATTAAGATGAAATGAAAACCTGAATGGTACAATCCTATAACATTTAATAATCATTTTAATTATAATAATATCAAATTTATGTGTATGGGATGGATTAGAATAACGCTACTCCACCGCTCAGCGTGTCGTACGAGGTGACTAAACCGAGTTACATGCTGGTGGTAGAACCCCATTAGGGTCCGTTTGGCTAGCGACCACCCTTCTGTGTTAAGTCTGTTGTCAAATAACTTTGTTTTGACATTGATGTGTTTCAGCAGTATTTATAGAAGAGCCAGTACTTACTAAGCCCGCCCGTGTGCTCCATCTCCACCCTCATTGTCACTTACCACGTAGTGAGATGGAGGTCAAAGTCGGGTTTAGTCGTAAATTTAAAAAAAAATATAATATTGACTAGGATATATTAATTTATTATTACAGGAAAAAGCTCTTTGACCCAGCTCCAGAAGAGCCTGAATATGTCCCTCTCCCAGAATTGGCAAACATCAGACCTGGAGGCTTCAACTATCGCCGCCGGAATCCCGAAGATGACGCAAACAACAGATAGATCTCTGAAGATAATGTACATAAAGGCTATGAAAATGGGAAGTTATGTGATATTTTATTATACAAAGGACTAATAGCTGAATGGCGCTATAAATATCCGTGTTTTATATAACACAGGTTGGATTCATACCATGAAGGATTGCACCGACCACTAAAAAGAGTGTTTGGGTTGGAATTATGCTTTGCAATCTGATGCCCCGATTGGTCTTTGTAGTATTTATGTATTGTAGAATTTATTTTGTGTCATAAATTGACATTACCTTTTACTGAATCTAACATCAGAAAATGTAAACACAATTTTACAAATGTTTATTATTATCATTGTATTATAAAAAGCCAAAAACTTCCAAAACAATCAATATCTAAACTAAAATATTTTATCAGATATCCTAATTAACTTTCGTACCTATGTATGTATATAGATTTATTTTTTAATACTATTCATGTGGCATATTTTCTGTACAGAAGGAAAGCTGTCTTTCTAGAGCCTATCGTATAACATAACAAATCGTTTTACGAGAATCGTAAAAACCTACTTACAATAGTAATAATAATTGCCACTAATTTGCCAATTTACGATTCTCATTATGAATTACTTTAGTTAAAAAAAAACTCATTATTAAGATATTTATTTACAACTTAAAATTATTTATACACAAACAATTACAGAAACAAGAGCAATAGAAAAGAAATGTAGTACTAATTAATTTGATAATGTACACAAAAAAATAATTAAATGTAACTTATAAAATTTCTTAGATTAGGCCCGTGTGGTAGGGTACCAAGGATGCTGGCGGCGTTACCCCGCTGGATCGCTATGCTGATTCTTTGAGCAAGATAGCCGCCAGCCCTTGGGTCCCTCGTCGCATCGAACAAACGCTTGGACAGCTCTCGGAACAGTGACCAAGCTCCAGGGCCCCAAGGACCAAGGGTCTCTACACCAAATGCAACAAAGTTGTATTGGTTGCCGATGTCCCTGTATTTGTGGGCCTTAAGGCCCTCAGCCGCTTCAGCCGCCCCACCGGCCTTCCTACACGTACTCTGGAGGTGGGACGGAGCCAAAGTGTCTACGCAAGTAGCGTCCCACACAAGGGCACGTCCCATTTTCCAGGGTATTAACGACATTCCGTCCGGTCTCTTGCCGTCATCACGCATGATACCGTTCGGCTCCAGGATGGCCGGTACGTTGACGGTGGCAATAGAGCGACGCAGAATGTCGTTTAAGGCAGCGTGGCGGGAGAAGCGACCGGCGCTCTTTTGGCAGGAAAAAAAAACTTAATTAAACTACTATATACTTCAATAACTTCACGATACTTAACTTTGCTTTTCGCAATAATTGTGTCCTCTATACAAAAAGATGACAAGAAATAAAAACTAGTTTTCCGTATCTCTAACTCACCAAACGTTCAGTTTTTGATATCGATTCACAATGCAAGTAATCAATATTCAATACAAGTGCTTGTTTTGTCCTCTAATTATGTTTTTGCAAAACGATAACGATAATCGTTCAATGATAGATAAGCTTTCTATTGTATGCTATGATGAAGTTATGTATTTTAGTAATAATTTTAAGGTTTACAGATAGGGGTTTGTTATTTGTGAATATATGGTGTAAAAATAATTTTTATTTTATTATTACAATACAAATTTGATGCAAGTGGGGACATGTTGATGGTAATTTTCTGCGAATGCAGTCATTGCCAATGGCTATTGTAAGCCTAACGGGTATAAGGCCCAGCGTTAATTGGAGAAGTGCGGCGCGGCGACTTAGTTCGATAACAATTTAAACCTAACGTATTTAAAGTACGGTTTAAAATAGCATGCCAGTATCAAGGGGTTCGGGCGGTGGAAAGCGGCACTTTAAACCATATTTTAGAGACTTAAGGGTCAGTTAACCTAAGCTACTCTCACAGACATAGTGTTGCTACGGCAAATTAAACGACGACGACTGTGGAACAACAGGAATCAATAAAACCACAGACTATAATCAGTTTTTTTATTTCTAATTTTTTCGTTTCACACAATATTTAGAGCGAATCAATCAATATTAATCAAAGTTCACATTTTATATGTACTCTTTCTAACTGGATAAGAAGCTCAGAATGCAATTTGTATTACAGTCCACTCATTAATTGTTAGTGTCACAGCGCTGAATTAATTGCAAATAAGATAAATAAATTAACAAAATGTTTGAAATTACAAGTTATTTCAATGATTCATCAACAATCTCCAAAAATGGGAACATCGTTTGAAATAATAATGAATGAGTTATTAAAATACTTAATTACTTAGAAAATGTACAAAAAGAAATAAAAATTGTTATAGAACCGTTGCTTGTAATTGGTTCGAAACATGGCTTTGTAACGATCACATTATATCTACAGTAACAACAAGAACAGTAAAACTATATCAGTCTTCATCCAAACATCAAAACATTCATCATCAATTCCAGAGCTGTCGTTTGATACATAGTCCCATAATCATCTCTTTACTCAAAACACATTAAACAAGGTCACAATATAAACGAATTCAACATTACAAAAGAAATAACTCAAGAAATAAGCTATTTCGCGGTGACTGGCTCGTAAAATAAGAGTAAAATAAACTTTATGCAGTTGTCTTAAAAGTTGGATAATAAACTGTTACGAGCAGGTTACGAGTATGTATTAATCTGGTATTCATATTACACACTACATCTACATTGCGACATTGTTTTATTTCCATATAAATACACAAGAATTGACTTTTTTAGATAACAAACCCAGTTATCACCCGTAATTATTTATCTGGGTTTTCAACATTAAAACAGTTGGCATAATCAGATCATATTGTCACATCGTGACATAGTGAAACAAAAAAATCAATTTGCTATTCATATTAATTGCAATACAAAAATTAATTTAGTGTTCTGAAATAACGTCATTGATTTTAATGGAAACATGTCCAAATTCGCAAGTTTTTGGTGTCGTTGTATCACTAACTACAATTTACCAAATGTCTTGAACAAAACATGTGCCTAAAATAAACCTACATAAATCACATGAGGACATTTTCATAGTGCTACAATTGCCAGTAGCACCGTTATGTCGTCTGGTTTTCCTCCTGTAAACATAAAAAAAACATCCAATAAGATACAATAATTAAAACATTATCATGTATAGCTTAAATGTTGTACGATTAATTAAAACTTCCATAGTGATGGCTCGATTGCCTGTCTAACAAAATGTATGAAAATTTACAGGTAGTATAATTTGTTAACTTATCAAAAGTTATAATAGATATGTAACTGATTAATAAATGAACCTATGTACTGTAATATTTTGGATTTGGTCTCTAGTATACAACAGCAGTAGCAGCAAGCAAGAGATTCAACACCTCCGTGGTTTTTGGAATTTGTCACAACCTGTATCCTGTCTCGGACGCAGGGCGTCGCATCTCGACCACTAGCATAGCTTAGCACTTCTAAACGACTTACGAAGTCGAAGTCGCAGTCCCAAACCCTTTTATGAACGTATCCATATCATCTATACCGTGTCGTGCGACATGCAGCAGCTGCCTAAGAGCAGATTGCGGTCCATTTACGCAATGGAGTTCACCACGATCCGGCAGCCGCTCCGTGTTGCATTTCGGCACAGGCTCGGAGAGATTTACAACGAAATCTGTCCCAATCCCTTATGAAAACCTATCTACTACTACTCTTCGCGAACAGCGACGAAGGCCAAATTGCGGCAATGGAATTCGCATCTCTGCACCTAGCACAGCACTGGCTCTAAAAGACTTATCGACCTTGGCTATCCTACACTAAAGAACCTACCTATAGCATCAATGCCATTCTGGCGACACGTAGCAACCACCGAAAGATAGATTGCAGACCATCTACACCTTGGAGTTGGTCACAGTCTGCAGCCGGTATGCGTCGCATCCCTGCTACTAGCACAGTACTGACCCTAAGACTTATGTCTACCATCATACCTTGGCTATAAACACCTACCTATAGCATCTATGCCGTTCTGCCGAGCGCTCTTCGCGAACGGCGACATGTAGCAGCCATCGAAGGACAGATTGCGGGCCATCCACGCGATGGAGTTGGCCACAGCCTGCAGCCGCTCCGTGTCACCCTCGAAGCTCTGCGCGCGGCGCATCTCGGCCACCAGCACCGGCTCGGGCACGTTGTCGAACACGCCGTCGGTAGCTACCAGGATGACGTCACCGCACTCCACTGAGAATTCTGACGTGTCCGCAGATTCCGGCCTGAAAGGCGTGCAAAGCAGATGTAGATTTTTATGTTACTAGTGGCGTCAATTCTGGGGTGGCCGCCAAATCAAATAGATACTTACATAAATAAAACTACAGGTTAAAACGAAAGTCATGTTCGATTTAAAAAGGGGATGACGATCAGAATCGTAGATTAATTTCCATTTCTAAATAAAATTATAAATAATGTGAATCTATCGGGGTTGGGGTCAAAACAACATTGTCTTTAGCGCCGTAATAAAATATCAGTGATTTAGGTCATACATAGGTCGACGCGACAAGTGGAGTGCATGCAACGGTTTTCTCAGTCTACAGAAAATGGCTTGGATTCAAGTCTTAATTTTACGACAATCCGCCTCAGGATGCCATCATAATCGACCCCAATGGCGCTCATTAGTAAGGATGAGTCGTTCATTTTCATTACATACAATATTCTATGTAAGCAACGAGAATGGAGCGTCACGAACACTCTAATTTTGTATAAAAAAATACTTAAAGAAAAAGCGCCAAGTATTCTTCAATTTTTATTTGCTTATACAGTTAACTAAATCATGGTTGATTTAGCGTGGATTGCCTAAACCTCAATAGCGTAACTAAAGCGGTGACAATCAGTAGAGGTCATTGGAAAGAAAAGCGAGTTTGTAATTAAGTAATTTTAAAGGTTTCCATTGTCACAGTTCAGAACATCCGTGAAGCAAATTGGGATCGAAATTTTGTTTGTTATCTTTAACAAGACCTTAGCTGTAAGGTCTTGCGGTCGTATACAAACAAATGTATGAATTCATAAATACAGAGCACGTGAGTTTTAAGAGCTGGCAAATTTCCAATGAGCTAAAAATTCTAATATTAGTGCAAGCAGAAATACAATTCTGATTGTGGAATGAGCACATGATTGCTGGTCCCGAGGTAAAGTGCGTTTCCAATAGCATAATAGTCACCAACTTATGAACCTCATGACTGCAGACGATGATACGTAACATAACTGCATTTGGCTAGCGCGAATAATCAACTAATTCGATGTGTTGCTATTATGTAACATGTGATTAATAGAACGATCGGTTGTTACTGTTCTGTCTTTTATCCTACTACTGTATACATGATTTCCGATTCCGATAATGTGTGTTACACGGCTGAACCGATTTGGATGAAATTTTACTTTATTGCTCCGGGAAAATACCCATCCTAAATTATACACGGGAACGGGCAACAAGGAGCAGTGACGTATACGGGGTAGGTATCCGACGATAAACAAGCGCCACTTCCTAAAAAAATCTCCTTAATTAAGGCATTTAATGAAAAAATGGACAATACAATTGTAATATAATTTATTTACAATTTATTTTAGTGTAGTCTCATATTTAAAACAATAAGAAGTAGAAAGCGAATGTGTGAAAAGTGTCCACTTTTAGCTTATTCACTATTAAATTTTAGAGGGAGCTCAATTACAATATCATACAAGTATCCCCTCTAAAAATATTTTTTCCCAATCGTGTGGTGTGTGGGGTATATTACTTTTCGTTAAGAAATAACGACATAAGCGCCCGTCAAAATTTTCAATTTTAGACCGTTTTTATGGTAATAAAAATGTTTTCATGTGATATACGGTAGTACATCACATGAAAACAAGCAAACGCGTTTTGTTCAAAACGGATCCCTATAACATGAGGCCCGATTCGCGCTTGGCTTGGATAGTGAGGGACATCTAGAGAAGAGACAAGCTAGAGACAAGTTTTGGGAAAGAGAAGGAAGGATCAGTGCAAACGGAAGTGGGCTTTGACCTGTTCATTGAGAAAAGAAGGGATGTTCATGGACGCAGACATTCAAAGGATAGATGTTCGAGAATGTACCTACGTTTGGAGAATAAACATAATTTAGGCAATTAGACATGTCATATCGAGAATTAGAACAAACCGAACCGGTTTTATGGCAGCTATTGGCGCGTCGATATACAGGAATATTTTCGAAATTTTAATCTGTGTTTCCATAATTAGAAGGAATTTTAAAGTGTGATCTGGCTCAACTCCAAAACTAAACTAACGTAAACAAAGATTATGGTGTATTTTATTTCAACGTAATGGAGTCTGTTTAGCAAACGCTGTTCAAGAAAAATTCATTTAAACTTATTTCTTATTGCCGTGTGGATCTGAATAGTGACCAACTTCTTGTTTAATGAAAGTAGAGATAAGCTCTGGCATTTTTTTGCTGTGAAACTGATATTTTGCATGTGCATCATGTGCACAGAAATTCCAACATTAATTTTTCAGCTATGAGCGGAATCGAGCCTACACGACCGGTTTTTCCGGTGCTCGTTCTATACAAATAGCGCTGAACATTTCCGTTTGTGTTTTACGTTATACGATAGAATAAATCTTATCTACTTTCATGAGTTTAATTTTATATACTTCTACATACTTATCTATAAATAATAAAAAACGATAATCAGAGGTGAAGTGAACATTGCTTTATCTCTGTTATCTGCAGATATATTCAGATCACAATAACACTGATAAAATATTTGCTATCAAAATTCGGAATTTATTCAGGTGACATGTTTTATATTGTTTTTTGACCTACATTAGCATATCAAGAGAAAACCTTGAATTTGTGATTTGTTATGTACCTACTTGGCTTATCTGTACTGAATTAACCTTTTGGTTAGCCTCTAATAGAGCTATATAAACAGCATCTTTATTTTGCTTATAATGGCGCACATAATAATATAAATAATTATTTACAGATCAAATTAGTATAAAATTATTCATCAAATTAATTATATTTGTTGTAATGTACTTCAGAACTTTTGTAACATTTATGAAATCGGTTTACAAAACCTATTCGGGCACCTAGGTAAGATAGGAACTCCTCTGCTTAGTAAAAAATGGGCGCCAAATTCTTGTTTTATACCGGAGGCAAACAAAAACCGGATTTTTAAAAAATTCCAATAGATTTAATACCACAAGGTTTTTACTGAGGTCAAGTTCAGTTATTCTGAGTTGGAATGAGCTGGCCCATCACGTCTTGCCGGGTTGGCGTTTGTTTTTGGGACCCTGTCCTATTAGAAATAGGCAATTTTAAATCAGTGTCTATCAAGCACTGCCTACAGACAGTCATAAATATCTATCACAACAAATAAAATAAAAAATCACTATAATCATGATTTAGTTGTGAAATGTTGAGAATGAGAATGTTAAGATAACATTAATCCCTCAAGGAGTAAAGGGCAAATTCACAAAACCTTAAAATTTTGACTATCATAAGTGACTCATTTTGTGAAATGTTACGGCTGATAATGACAATGTTAAGATAATATTAAACCCTCTGGTATTATTCAAAAAGGAAAGGCCGAATTCATGAAATATCCTTAAAACTTTGTTTATCTTCTCCTAGTGATATAATGTGGAAAGGGATTGAAGTGAGATTGAATCTTAGGATGCAAATGCTTGTTATACACATACCTATCACTTAAGACGTTCCTATCGTGTCCTGGCGGCGGCAAGCTGAGCTGGTAAGGTGTGTTAAAGTAATGCTGCTGTTCATGGGAGCGGTGCACGACCCGACCTGCGCGGACGACCATGTAGCCACTGTCACCGATATTGGCCGCTCGCATCACACTCCCCCTTCGATCCAAAATCATCACACATGCTGTGCTACTACCTACAAATAATAAACAAGTGTTTATTACATTAAAATGACATTGTAAAATACAGGATTTAGTTATGAATTTAGTAAGTTGAGTGCTGACATAGAATATGTAATAATACTTCATATAGAATGGACACTTCCTCCACTCAGGGGCAGAATCAGAAAAAAATGTGGGGGGAATTGGTTATAAATCAAGAGTGTAATCTTGCGCCCTATAGGGATCTTACAGGTTTTGAGCTTACCACCTACAATATATGTACAAATATCAAAATATTTGAAAAACACTATATAGATTGAAAAAAATGTAGTTCCTAATTTTACAAGTAACTACTTTGTTGTTGTCACATGGATGCAATATTAATATTGAGTTATCTCAATATAGAGTTCATTCCATGTTTCTGGTCTGTTTAGATGCTATATACTTTTACCTATAACAGTAGTGTGAATATCGATTTATTTATCAACATTAACAATATTATTTTTCATAACAATATTATTAAACATAATTTATGAAAAATGGTTTTTAATCCAGCTTTCATTTCTAACCAACTTACCAAGAATAGGTTTTTTATGCTCCAATAGTTCATAGTAGGACTTGGCCAGCAGGTCACTAGGTTCAGAGAGTTTAAAGTGACCCATTTGGACGAGCCGCTCACATGTCTTCATGAGATACGAGCTGAACTCTCCTGGATCAATACCATATGCACGCCAACCTCCCACTCCATCTGCGACTCCTGTGCAAAAAATCAGACAAAATTGATTTTTCAATATTGGTCATTATAAGTAATTAGCTAATTATAGAGATAGGATATTATACTGATATGAAAATGTACAAACAAGGCAATAAAAGTTATCCAAACGGAAAATGATCCCACTTTACTCACCAATAACATCCGCATTGTTGAAATGAGTGGAGAACCATGCGTCGTCCCCAAATTGTCCTTTATGTGTTCTACCATTAGCAATATCTTTGGGGAAACCACATACGACTGAAACTAAGTATGGATGTTTCTTGCTAGTAACGCTTAATTCAGCAGCACTCGAGAAACTCTGAAGTCCATTCCTTATAGCACGTGATAGTAATCTGCCTGTCCAGAATATAGACTGCATCATTCATTAATTATTTTGTACTTTGACATCAGCCATTCACAATCGAATAACTGTTAATGACACCATGGTTGAAAAAAACGCAAGAATCCACATTCACCAACAGAATTTTATGAAGATGGAAAAGAAATTTAGTCTTGTGACTGCACGACCATAACCAAACTAGCTAACAAAAATGACAGAGCAAAGATCACTTCACACTCGCTCAATTCACTACACGCAACAACGCATTGCGCATTCTCTCTCCTCTCCACCCCACACAACTACACAGCCAACAATCACAAGCTGGTGGATTGGATAGATAGGTTATCGTTACGTTTTATTTCTGCATTGATGAGAATTTAATCGAATAAATCAAGTCGCGAAACTTACGCGAAATACTCCTTTCATGTGCATGCAATAAAGTAGTAGAATAAAAAGATAAAACGTAATGGTAACATTGCTTTGATTGTCAAAATATGGGTGCTCATTGGTTGATTTTGATTAGACATGAATATCTCTTTTTTAATGCGGGTTGTCATGTCACAAAACAGTAATCTACCTATTTCTCAATGATATAATTTTATTATATTATAGAGCGTTCCATAACCAGTTGAAATAATTCACATTGACAACTGTCAATATTCCATTACCGCGTTATCAGTTGAAAATTTATCAAACTTCTATTTGAACCAAGCAATGGATCATGTACAGCTGTCTGTGAATAATTTCAACTGGTTTTAGAACGTAGCCTGATAATAGTCATGTTGAACCGGAATTACTTAGGCCTCATTTCAAAACCAGTTGAAATTATTCACGTAGATACATGATCCATTGCTTGTATCAAATAGAAGTTTGATACACTTTGCTCTCTAAGAGAGCGTTCCATAACCAGTTGAAATAATTCACGTTAACAACAGTTAATGTTCAATTACCGCGTTATCAGCAGAAAATGTTTCAAACTTCTATTATCATATTCTTGTATTAACAAGCAATTGATCATGTACAATTGTCAACGTGAATAATTTCAACTGGTTTTGGAACGCTCATCATTCTTATATTGATCCATAAACAAGTCATCGTGTCGTTCAACCATAGAGATCAAATTTTCTTTTTCTAAGTATTACCCACATCTTGAATTTTCTATGACATTTAGCGTTTCTAGACTGCTTTTTTGCAAACTCACATCTGACGTTTGTTAAATGAGGCCTGCGTTCGTGCAAGCCTTTTTCTTCTATGAAATTGTATACTAGTGCTCTCACAAACGTGCACTTTATACAACATGTCAGGCGAAAATATATACTGACAGACTTTTGCCAACGCGTCAGATTATTTTTATCTGTACTTATAATGTTTCTCCTGCCTGACAGGAGGCGTGCTCGAATGGTGATTTGAAGTGCCCCAGATAAAACATATTTTGCGCGGTTGTGGACGACTGACAGTATAACTTTTCATCTGATACTATTTTATAGTTCTGTTCTCTATTCTATAAAGTGTATGTTTGTGGGAGCTCTAGTACATAATTTATCCGGTGGCTTACATAAACGCACTAAAGTTATATTTTCGAAATAGTGTACCTATTTAATTTACATCACACAAGTTTTAACTTTTGTATTTTTGTAAAGCCTGTGCACCCTTGTGTTTGAGTCTAGCCTGCAGCGAATTTTTCATTGACGAAATTTTATACTAAACGAAAATGCGAAAAATTATATTGACTGACGTCAATGACGCATATCCATAAATTTAAATATTTACTTTATCTCTATGCGAATATTTCTCTTATCTTATCCGAGCGTGCACGAACGCAGCCTAGAAGTACAATAGCGCGCCATATTGATGTTGAGGAATTTTATTTAAAAATATTTTTTTTCCTAATATTGTCTCTAATCTTACGTTCTCATCTGTCATACTCTGTGTTAGCAGTTATAATATATATAAAAATACAAGTGGCACCCTCTTGATAACTCTAGCTTGTATTTATAACGTATCGTATGACAACAAAATTGGTCCAATCGATCTGTAGCACCTAGTAGGTAGTACACTAATGGTAGCATAGCACCATATAATTATATCTCATGAACCTATTACAGCAATTGCACTACCACAATTTATAGACTCCGCGCTGAGATGACTGATGAATACACTAATCATCTATGACATGACAGCGCGTCCGTGCTAGCCACTGCAATTACCGCAATGCACGCAACGTTGGAAAATCTGTAAAATAATACAATAAATTTTTGGTATTAATTTGTACGGATTACAACATTTAAGTGGGCAACATTGTTGATCTGACGTTTCAATTTCATAGATCTATGGATAGGGAAGGCGTTGTAGAAGAGAAGAAAGCTCATCTTCCAATAGTTTTGATGACGGCCGATAATTGATTTATTACAATTTGGAACGGATTCACAAGCTTTTCGTTCCCCGTTGTAGTGTTAATAGTGTGGAAGTGATTTTTATTGGAAAGTGTAAAGAAAAGGCATAAAACTGGTGTTCGATAAGTCACTTGGCAATATGCCTGCCGTCAGGGGAGATGGAATGCGAGGGCTCGCAGTCTTCATATCTGATATACGAAACTGTAAAAGTAAAGAGGCGGAAATAAAAAGAATCAATAAAGAGTTGGCTAACATACGAAGTAAGTTCAAAGGTGACAAAACTCTGGATGGTTATCAGAAGAAAAAGTATGTGTGTAAATTGCTGTTTATCTTCCTGCTGGGTCATGACATCGACTTCGGGCATATGGAGGCGGTGAACCTGCTATCGTCAAACAAGTACTCCGAGAAACAGATAGGATATCTCTTTATTTCTGTGCTAGTGAACACCAACAGTGACCTGATTAAGCTCATCATTCAAAGCATTAAGAATGACCTGCAGTCGCGCAACCCTATTCACGTCAACCTCGCCTTGCAGTGCATTGCCAACATTGGCAGTAAGGATATGGCTGAGGCATTTGGTACAGAGATTCCTAAGCTGCTGGTCTCAGGAGATACTATGGATGTAGTCAAGCAGTCTGCGGCACTTTGCCTTCTTCGGCTTTTCCGAAAATCACCAGAAATCATCCCTGGTGGAGAGTGGACTTCAAGAATCATTCATCTATTGAATGATCCTCACATGGGTGTGGTTACCGCTGCCACATCACTCATAGATGCTCTAGTTAAGAAAAATCCTGATGAATACAAAGGATGTGTTACCCTGGCTGTTGCTCGGCTGAGCAGGATTGTGACTGCTAGCTATACAGATTTACAAGATTATACATATTACTTTGTGCCAGCTCCGTGGCTCTCAGTAAAATTGCTGCGCTTGCTTCAGAACTACACTCCACCGTCAGAGGAGCCTGGTGTGAGGGGCCGTCTTTCTGAATGTTTAGAAACCATTTTCAACAAAGCCCAGGAGCCACCAAAGTCTAAGAAAGTACAACATTCAAATGCTAAGAATGCTGTTCTCTTTGAAGCAATAAGTCTCATAATCCACAATGACAGTGAACCCAATTTGTTGGTGCGTGCTTGTAACCAGCTAGGTCAATTCCTCAGCAACAGGGAGACCAACCTGCGTTATCTAGCTCTTGAATCAATGTGCCATCTTGCTACATCAGAATTTTCACATGAAGCTGTAAAAAAGCATCAGGAAGTTGTGATTCTCTCTATGAAAATGGAAAAGGATGTATCAGTGCGACAGCAGGCTGTCGACTTACTCTATGCAATGTGTGATAAAACTAATGCTGAAGAAATTGTCCAGGAGATGTTAGCATATCTAGAAACTGCAGATTATTCCATCAGAGAGGAAATGGTGCTCAAAGTTGCCATTTTAGCAGAAAAATATGCCACAGATTTTACATGGTATGTTGATGTGATACTCAATCTTATTAGGATTGCTGGAGACTATGTATCTGAGGAAGTATGGTACAGAGTCATACAAATTGTTATCAATAGAGAAGAAGTGCAAGGGTATGCTGCTAAAACTGTTTTTGAAGCTCTACAAGCTCCTACTTGTCATGAGAATATGGTGAAAGTGGGTGGATACATACTTGGTGAATTTGGTAATTTAATTGCTGGAGATACTCGATCTTCACCTCAAGTACAGTTTGAGCTACTTCACTCCAAGTACCATCTGTGCTCTGCGGCAACCAGAGCTCTTTTACTTTCAACTTACATCAAACTTGTGAATCTCTTCCCAGAAATTAAGAACCGTGTGCAAGAAGTTTTTCGTGCTGATTCTAACTTACGGTCAGCTGATGTTGAACTACAACAAAGGGCATCAGAATACTTACAGCTTAGTATTGTAGCCAGTTCGGATGTTTTGGCAACTGTACTGGAAGAAATGCCTGCTTTCCCAGAAAGAGAATCATCCATCCTTGCAGTGTTAAAGAAGAAGAAACCTGGACGCATACCTGATGATGTAAGAGAGTCGAAGAGTCCGCAACCCACTATACCAGCTGCTAATGTTGTAAATTCTACAAATAATACTAATAGTTCAAGTGCAGACCTTCTTGGATTGTCTACTCCCCCTGGCACAGCTGCACCTGCTACTGGAAATGGGTTATTTGATGTCCTTGGAGACTTGTATACCACACCGAAAATAAGTCCAAGCACAGTGCAACAAAACAACATTAAAAAGTTTTTGTTTAAGAACAATGGAGTGTTGTTTGAGAATGACCTAATTCAAATAGGGGTGAAAAGTGAGTTTAGACAAAACCTGGGCAGGATTGGCTTATTTTACGGCAATAAGACCCAATTTCCGATACAAACTGTCAGACCTGAATTACACTGGACTGACCTGCACAAACTGAATGTACAGATGAAGCCAATGGAACCAGTGTTGGAAGCAGGTGCCCAAATTCAACAAATGTTAACTGCTGAGTGCATAGAAGATTTTACAGATGTACCAAGCATGTCTGTTTCTTTTGTGTACAACAATGTACCTCAGAAAATCACCATGAAGCTCCCACTTACTTTGAATAAATTTTTTGAACCTACCGAAATGAATGGTGAATCATTCTTTGCAAGATGGAAAAATCTGGGAGGGGAACAACAAAGGGCTCAAAAGATATTTAAAGCTCAAGGTGCAATTGATTTGACTGGGACGCGTTCGAAGCTTGCTGGTTTTGGTATGCAGCTTTTGGATGGTATTGATCCTAATCCTGATAATTTTGTATTAGCTGGTATTGTGCATACCAGAGTTCAACAAGTGGGCTGTCTCATGAGACTGGAACCCAACAAACAAGCTCAAATGTATAGACTCACAGTAAGATCTAGCAAGGAAACAGTGTCACAAGAAATTTGTGATCTGTTGGCAGACCAGTTTTAAATATGGTACCTACCATATACAAAATGACCAGAAAGATGATCAAGTTTGTAAGGTAATAAAGTTGATGTAATAGTTGCTTAGAAGTTCACAGTCCACTGTATGTTTTGCTTAGCAGCCCAAATAATATATTGTTATAAAGCAATCTATACACTTGTGAACTTTGCACTGATCCAATATGGAATATGAAGAAATCTCCCGTGTACAATTTTGAATTTATTTTAATATTAATTTTAAAGTTAGGTGGTTTGTAAAATGAAATATTCTTTTTAGTTTAAATTGTTGATGTAATTCATCCAAACGCCTGTTAAAAGACAAAATTTTCATATGTTTTTTAGTAATGGATTGTGTAATGTATAAAGTGTAATGGAGTCTATCAGTCATCTATTTTGTAAAACGTTTAATCACTTCCATTCAAACCTAATTTTATTTATTATTATTATGTGTATATCTACCTAATTGTATAGACATGGGGAGTAAATTAAGGCTTGCTAATTCATCTCCAGGTTAATATATGTTATTCTCTTATTATTTCACATTTATAAAGATGTATATTTAAAACTATGGTATAAATGACCAAAAATATTGCTTTATTTGTATATAGGTTTTGGATAGATAAAACAATTTGGCGTCATAATATTTAAATTAATCTTTTAACTATATGGATTACTGCAATTCATGTAAAATTGGAAATGTATGTATTTTTAAGAAAGTATGATCATACCAAAGTAAAATGTTTGGCTAACGAATTTCACCTATCACTATATTATTGAAAAAACTAAAATGGCTTGAAAATGAGGCCATCTGGTTTTATATGTCAACTATATGCTCTAAAATTAAACTAAAATTAAAAATTTGAGTGAGTTCGTTATTACACTGTTAATCAAGGATGTGTCAGCCAGTGTTATCTGTTTGCGAGAATACCTACTCATGTTTCATACATATACGAGATATAACTAAACTATTTATTTTATAAAGTTGCGGCTTATATTAAAATTTGTAATGCATGCTGTGTAACTAGGCAATTGGCAATATTTTATCATAACATACTATTAAGTTTCTTGTAATGTTCCTGTTTATATAAATTGTTCAGATATTTTTAAATTGGAAATTATTTCCATTTCTCATATTGTAGGAGTTATCTAATATGCTTAGTATAAATAATTGTACGTAATTCTTTATATTCACAGACATTCCTGTGTAAAGTAGGTCTCAAATTTTATTTTTTTATTTAATAAAAAGTAACTGTACCTCAGAAGTATAACATGCATGTTAATCATTTTCTGTTTTTTAGGTGTCGTGGCAAATTATAATTAAAATAGTTTCTTTAATTAATAAATAAATAAAAAAGGTTGCGAATTTGTCATTGTAATTTTATACATAATCAAAGTCCAAACATCACTAATTTTTACACAAAATTGTATAATCTGTAAAGTTATTATAGCATTTATAGTTTCTGAGGTACAGAACTTTGGAAGGAATTTTATCCAAATTCTTAGACACAGTAAGATAACATTATTGCATCCATTTCATTTTACAAAACTAAATTAATGAACCGATAAACCCCTGTTATTAAATTAAATACATGTTGAATGTACTCGACTCACTCATAGAGATTATTTAAAACAATAATAATTTGATGTGTGCTCTTGTGTTTAAAATAAGAATCTCACACATTAGATGATTTATTTTCTGTATGAAATTATCTAGACTAGAATTAGGCAAATTAGTATTATGATATGGGACATGAAATGTTGTTATAAATTTATCAGTAGCATGCTAAAGCTTTCGTTGCATGGTAGGTTTGTTAAGAAAACAGTAATAATAAATAATAAACCATTGATTGATCGTTCAACCACATTTGCGTCATATTTCATCGATGTGGTTTTAATAATAAGTATATGTATATTATGAAAGTTAAATGGAGCAGAATACAAATGCTTATTTGATCGGTACATTACACATCGTGTTCTGTGTGGATTATCATCAAATGTACAATATCACATGAGAAATTTGAGTGTGATGCAGTAATAGATTTTAGATGTTTGTTCTTGGCTTCAACATTATATTGTAATTGTCTAAAATAAATATTTACCCAATACATATTTACGATTGCATTTTATTTATCAGTTACCGTATCTGTCATTCATCTACATAGGAAATATGAAACTACGGGTTTGTCATAAAAATGTATTTAGCCAGTATGCTTACAAGATGAATTATTTTATATTTTTAAACTAATATCTAGTAGAATATGCTATAAAAATGTTAGTCAAACCATTCTTCCACATTTGGCGAGTTTTCCAACACATCATTGGATTCACTGAAACAAAAAAGTTGATATGTATAACATACCATACAAATAGCAATAAATACATAGGTAATTTCATAATTTATAGACATATTGCGCGAAATTCAATCAAAGAAATCAGTGCAGCTAGATTAGTGCCAGTACACTTGTGCAATTCTCATGTTATTACGAGGGGCAAACCGAAATTATCGGGAATTGGGTAGAATAGAGTTCTTTCTTTAGTTAGAATAAAACCTTTTTTGTTACGTGAATACTGGCCACTTGGAATCGTAATGACGTTTAACAATAGAAAAAAATGTTTTAAAAAAATCATTTGTCGGTTTAAAGTTAACAAGTCGATAAAGTTAAAAAAAAAAAAAAAAAAAAAAAAAAAAAAGATGGAGCTCACGCGTAAAAATTTCCGTGCCATAATTTATCACAATTTTCGCCGAGGGTTATCTCAAGAGCTTCTTTCTCTTTATGATGTTGAAGCACCTAGCCAAACGACAATATATCGCTGGTATGCAGAGTTCCGCCGAGGTCGTGCCTCTCTCAGTACCGTACCTTCTACAGGTCGACCAAAAACAGCGGTAACACCTGTAAACATCGCTGCCGTGCAAAAACTTGTACAAGACGACCGACATGTGACATACGAGCAGATTCGGGCAACTATAGGTATTGGATTTACTGCAATTCAAACTATATTAGTAATTTCTATGGTTGTAATATGTTGTGTTTACCTAATAAATAAATAAAATTAAATAATTGCATAATGAATTGGGTGTGCTAGTTTCCCGCTGGGTACCCCATAATTTGTCTGAAGAGCAAAAGGCGGCTCGTGTTAATTGGTGCCGGTCTACTCTGCAACGCTTCAACGGAGGGAAGTCAAATGCCGTTTATAACATCGTCTCAGGTGACGAATCATGGACTTATTCATATGAGCCTGAATTAAAACACCATTCGGCAGTTTGGGACTTAGAAGACGAGGTCAAACCAACAAAAGTTGTGCGTTCCCGCAGCGTGTCGAAGAAATCGCTCCCATACCGCTCGGAAAACAATCGATTATTTGAAGCAGGAAAACATTAAGTTGATGAGCCATCCTCCGTACAGCCCTGACCTAAGCCCTAACGATTTCTTCACATTCCCTAGAATGAAAGATTTATTACGTGGTCAGCGGTTTTAAGACCCAGAAGGTAGCAGTAGAAGCTTACAAATCGGCCATTTTGTCAACGTCAACTTCAGACTGAAATTACTGTTTTAATGATTGGTTTGAACGAATGCAATAGTGCATAAATTGCAACGGAGAATACTTCGAAAAACAATAAAAAATAATGTAGTTATATCCTGCATGTTGTTTTATTTATTCCCGATCATTTCGGTTTGCCCCTCGTATTATCTCTATTGACTATTATAGATTGGCTTTTAAACTAATGCATGAATCTAAAAAAGAAAAATGTGTAACTACAAAGTCTTATTTAGCTACAATAAGAGGGAAAACATCGTTGTATCGCCTTATTTACGGCAAGTTTACTATCTATTACCCCACTGTTGGGCACAAGAATAGATTGGTTAATTCATTCTAAACTTTCATGTTTCTTTTTCGCTGTTTGAGAGCATGATCTCTCTTGAGATAAATTGATTCATGTAAAAAATAGACAGGGTTTAAAGTGTCATTAGAACATTTGATGGTACTTAGACCTTTTATTTGTGTAGTACCCACTCCACCACTGACACTCTCTATACATATAAACATAAATAAAGCCTTTCATAAACTTTGTTGTTATGCTTGGATCATTGTACGGCCACACACATAAATGTCCTTGTAATTTGGCATTGTCTTTAAAATTTCTACTCTCAATGTATGATTGAGATTTTATCACTACTGGATTAATAAAAAAACTAGGAATGTAGTCAGTTCAGACTTTAATAACCAGTAAAGTATTTTTTAATAGGTCCAGTAGTTTATGAGCAATTCTCAAACATACATGTCCCTGTAAGCTTTTTTTCTACATACAAGGTAAGTATGTAATTTATCGTTATGTAAATCACAAAAAATATAAATACAAACCTGTCAAGGGAAGGGTCATTGCTGAACATCTCTGTAGGGACGGTGGGCGGAGCGCGCTCGGGGAGTAGTTCCAGGTAAGACTGCCGCGACTGTAGGTGACGCTCAACCTCTTCGATAGTCATGTGACCGTCGCTGGCCGATAGTCCGAATCCAAGTGCTGGGGAAGCCTTTGCCAGCATAGCTGCACTGACTTGATGCTGAAATTATTGATAGTTAATTTTCCAACATGAACTTTATGGCCATCCCATATTATACCAACTCGACGCGAACCCGGTACGAACTCAACTCAGAGCAAAGCATTGAAATATGAGCTTTATATCGTATTACATACAGTAGGATTTCAAAATTCAAGTGAAGTAGTTGTCGACGAGTGGCCCACGCGTTGACAACTAATCGACGACTACTTCACCTACTTTTGAATTTTGAAAACCTACTGTATGTAATACACTCATACAATATGCATCATATACCAAGGTATACACTTAGAAAAATACAATACACAAACTCCCGGAGGAACATAATACACAGGAAAATAATACATTATTTAACAATGTCAATTATAATATTATTATGTCAATTAAATTATTACGATATAAAGCTCACATTTCAATGCTTTACTCTGAGTTAAGTTGGTGTCGGGTTCGCGTCGAGTCGCTACAATCTGCAATGGTCTTTTGGGCACATATAATTTTTAAGGAATGGGCGCTTTTGTGATTACCGTGCCTTTATCTAATTCAATTCAATATCTTTATTTCTCGGATAACTTGATCCATTGTGATAGTGTTGTACTTTTGTAATACCAATACAATTTTTAGTTTAACAGAAAATGTTGACATACGTGGTGATTAGAATTCGGCGCTTTTTTTGGAAGTACTGCCCTCTTCCGTTTTATGGTATTCGGGCCTTTGTTGAGGGAAGGTGTGGATATATTCTGGTGAGCAGCACTGGCCTCCATTTTTTTCCTGAAAAATAGCAATAGAATTTTATATCAAATACATATCTAAGCAGGGGCAGACAGTACCGTGCGCATCAGTTGTATCAGTCAAAGTATAGTAGATTCTACCTTGCGTGTGATACAAAATAAGATTAAGGTAACTTACAGTTTGGGATGGTTCAATCCGCCCCTTAGGTACCAAACCGCACGGTACCTTCGAAGGGGCTTCAGTAGATTTACGCACGCTCGATGCGATACGCGCGCTGTGACGCCCAGAGTAAATGAGGCTCACGCTCGTACTGCGAGCGATATTGTTCCTAATCGCCGCGCGCAGATATTATCTTTTTAACCCCCGACCGATTGAGGGAGGGCGTGTTATAAGTTTGACACGTTTGTCTGTGGCAATGTGGCATCATAACTTAACAACGGATGATCAGATTTGGACCCGATTTTTTTATTTAATAGAGAATTTTGTGTTTGTTTTGTCGGCTTTCAGGCACCGCAAGTCAGCATATTAATGCTGAATGTTCTTAGCCATGTCAGATGAAAATTGGATCAGTGGTTCTAAGATCATGGAGTATAATGGGATCTCTGGAACTGTAACAGTTAGGTGGTTTGAGTTTGAGCTCAAATGTTTATGACCATGGTGACCTTCCCACATCTGAAACCTTGAGGATCTGATGAAGCCCAGGTCAGCGGTTTCTTAAATTTTTAATTTAGAGTTTTTATTCTTTGAATATCTTTTCAAAGTGAAGCTTCTGTACGTAGTACTATTTGTTATTCCATGGTTTCAGTCCCTAGGCCAGAGCTAACTGTAGTCAGTGAAGCAGCCACTGTTTTAGACACTGGTTTAGTTCTTACACTATTCTTTGAAAACTTGATACTATTCTTTAAAACTACCTCTTTTAAGTTTATTGCCTGAATGGTAAATATACTCTCATGCCCAGTAGTTCAATTAGGCAAAAAAACAGCCCAGTATATTTTATAAAATGAAATCCAATACACATATATATATATATATATATATATATATATATATATATATATATATATATATATATATATATATATATATATATATATATATATATATATATATATATATATATATATGACATTTACCGTTTCAAGGCATCCATTCGATGATATTCAGTGTCATCTGAAGACTCTGTGTCTTCACTCTCAGAAGTAGTACTTTCATGCTTCTCATATTGTAGTAATCTATCCAGAAGGAAGCTGCGGTCACGTGAGACTTTCAGCAGACGTTTCTGGCTGCATCGTAGTGCATCTTGGAAACATTCATTTTCCTGTAATTGTTAATATAATAATAAATGAATAATATGTAATTAATGAATTTGATTCATAACCTTTTTATTATTAAAATAAACGGAGGTTTATTATCCTATTTATATTTTACAATTAAAATGCATATAAAATTATATAATATAATTTCACTCAAATAGCCCCCTGCGAAGTGGCTGGCTTTCAACTTGTAAATCACAATATCTCAAAACAAAATTAAATGGGCTCTGGGTATATAACCAATTCCTAAGCAATGGAATGTTATCTATCAGGCATGCTAAACAGAGACAGCGGCTATACCAATGCGATGATAGCACTGTCTCTGTTTGATGAAGCACCATCTCATCAGATAATTTTGTCATTGTAAAAACTGATTACTGTTCTCAAAACTAGGTACTAAGCTACATTGATAACACTTATATAACAATGTAAACTCTTCTGTAACATGACTATTTTGTACATGTTTAAAAATGACACTATATTATATCACTAATGATAAACAAGTCCTATATTATATTTATTACCTACTCACATATATCAGGTACTTTAATTTCTTCTTCAGAGTAAGGTACTGGGCTCTATAGTTGGGTTCTGGCTCCCCATCGCTGCTGCTCTCGCTGGAGTATTCTTTCCGAGGGTCGTGTTCCCGCGACGGCTCAGTGACCGCGTTGGCGCTGACACCCGCTGCCTCGCTCGCTTGCATGTTCGCTATAGAGCGACAGTACCACCCGTCTAACATCTTCTGTAATTACATCGAGACAGATTTAGAATACGAGTAGTTTAAAAAGCTCAGAGAAGGATCGTTTTATAAATTAGAATGTTGTTCGAGGAATCCAAATTAGGCTTTATGCTATGTTATAATTTAAGGTTGGTGTACCTTAGTATAGTTCTCGGACGCCAGTTTATCGGTTTTTGAGAATACAAATAGAAAGTTAGCGTACTAAACTAATTGCTTTCAAAAATTTCGCTAATCGCTTGTTCAGAGAGCAAAGTGTTTTTTTTAAATGTCAAACTTGCTTGACATGACAACAATAGTTCATAGAATTAAAAAAAAAACGATGTTGTAATGTTGACTGAGACTACGTTCCAAAACCAGTAGTTATTATTCACGTTGACAATTCTACATGATCCATGGCTTGTGTCAAATAGAAGTTTGATAAATTTTCAACTTATAACACCGTAACGGAACATTAATAATTGTCAATGTGAATTGTTTTAACTGGTTATGGAATGCTCTCGATTCGAACTAAATCAACCAACCATGATCAAATATTTGTCTATGGCGGTCAGTCACATTTCTTATTATTTTTGAACGCAGCCAAAATCCAAAAGTCATTGATTTAAGTATTGTTGCTACGGGCCACCAGATGGTGCTACAATACGACAAAGATGTGTAATATTAGCTACTTGTGCATTGAAGGTTTTGTTTGAATCTTGATCTTTCACATGATATAAAATAAGCAATGTATTTTATTTTTAGCAATGCGATTTTTTCACCTACTAGAGGATAGACGACGTTAGTACTAAGGTATAATCCAATAAAAAAGATTGGTACTTTACTTACATTTAATAATAAGTGTAAATATATCTTTTATATTTATCCGGATTATAAAAGGACTTTGTTCGCTGTCAGTCGAAATTGAACCCTATTTGTACCGCATGTGCTTTTGCAGCTGAGTGTGGAACCGTGCTCGTCGTCGCGGTCTACGGTGCCGGATTGATTCCTCGTGTTGTGATGGCTCTCGGTAGTGAAGTGAATGAAAATTCCTCCAAAAATGCACCCCAGAAAGTGAAAAAATGTCCCGCGACCAGCAATGTGAACATTAGCAGTGTTGGTGAAAATGTTAGCAAAGGTAAGTTTTTTTAAGAATGGTCATGCCCTCAGTTATGTAACACTGAGTATGGCTCTTTTTAACCAAATTGCTTTTCGGTGGAGTATTTGCACCTAATGCATTCGAGTCATGTGACTTGATAGGTACTATAGACACCAAGTCTAAAATCATGTGATCAGGGTTCATCATTTTCCTTGTGGAATGAGGTTTTCACTGCTTATTTTTCAGGAGTTTAGTCTATTACGATTTCATAATAGTAATTATGTTCTATAATAACCTTTAGTTTGAAGTACAACACCAGTGATAAGTTGTGTAAATTATTACACAACATATCCTAGGTATTACATTGCTGCACATGCTATGTACAATACTTAGCCCCATTTGCGCTAACCATTAACCATTAGATTAACATTAATCCGATTTATTTTGTAAAGCAAGGTCAAGCATAGACAATTCGCCAATTCCAGGGTTAAATGTTGGTGCAAGTGGGTCTTGGGTAGTTATTCTTATTCTTCATAATCAATTTCCACTACACATCAAGATGGTTAAAGTAGGTAATTAAAATAATTCATGATGTATGATAATTACAAAGTATCTACGATCTAAGTAATGATACCCTAATTTGGGATGACAAAATTTAAATGTGAGTATATTTATACCAATAGAGCAATATCTAAAACCTTAAATTATAATTTTTACTTATTAATTTGACATATTTATGGTTATACATTGGCTATAAACTTACATTTTACATTATAATCTTATTTCATTATACATTAATTATCTAGGTGTGTAAGTGCATGAATATCAAACTTGTTTCAAATTAATATAAAATATAATATAAAATATCATTAATCCCATAAGTAAATGTCTCACTACCATGATAAGCCTATAGGAAAAGTTTGAAATGGCTTTTAGCTAGAATTCATCTGAATTATTACATCTTAAGAATCAAGAATCATAAAATTCATGAAAGTTAACAAACAAGCAAAGTATAACATTATTTTTCAATATACTGAACTGAGAGTATAGTATAGTGGAAGACACATCAAGCTATGGGTACTCTGTGGAACTCTATCACAATAAGACATTCCTATGAATGAGACAAATATCTAATTAAGGAAATATTTTTTTTTAAATATTACATTATGTATAAAATATAAATTTCTTAAGTACTAAAAGGTATATCTACTAAGTCATCTATTTAATGCCATCAAAATCTATAAGGTCAGTCAAATAAGCCCCCTCTCTCAGTGTCCCTCCCAAATAAGTTAAAGTGACAAAGTACTGATGTAATGACCACTGTACATATTTTTTAACAGTATATATTTGTAAGTGCGATAAGCACTTAAAAATTCAATCTACTTACTTATAAATGAGTAGTCTCTGAATTTAGGAAGGTTTTGAAATTTGACAAGGACACTCAATTCTTATTAGGATTTTAATTAGAATCCTGAAACCAGTGTAATGTTAATTATCTGTCTTACAGCACACTCGTAGGACACAATTTAGTGGTTCATACAAAAAATAATATTAGATATATCAATCACTCTTACAATAGGTAAGATGGTCCTATTAATATATTGATAAGATGGATCTGTCTCTTTTTTTACATCATAATTCATGCCCATTGTAACATACTTAGATAACTAACTATCATCCAACTTGGCTATAAGTTAAGTAGAGTTTTTGTTTTTTTATTTTATTCCTATTCCAAAATGAGAAAACTTAATTTTTCGTCTAAAATGTACCCAGTATTTGTCATAAAATTTTGTTCTATCTATATAATAATAATTTACACATTTGGAGTGTGTCACATCATGGGTAACAAGCATATTGCCTTGGTTGTGTAAGGTAAGTCTGGGTGTGTCATTTTTATCTCAAGTAATGATATGATAGTGGATAGAGCATACTTTGTTGGAAGCGATATTTAAATTTCCTTTCCCGTTTTAAACTCAACACTTATCTTTGCAGGAGGTAGATTAGGTGGCACATATGTTTTATAATATAACACTGGATGTATGCTTTGATGATGACAAAAAACTCCATAAAAACTTTAGTGGATCATTAATATAGTTTACTTTAGAGCAGTATAATAAGTTTTGGGTAGGAAAACCCTCAGTGGAGCATGACAGGATTCGTTTTTTGTAGTAGTCGCTAGGTAGGTAGATGAGACAGATATTTGGTTTGAAGGAATCACGTGGACAACCCTTGTCAACTTGGGAGATATTATAGAGATCATAATTTACACTCACGCACGTCCACTCGTTAACTAATATATGTACGATCTCGTCAGATCTGTACTGATTGTATTTACTGTGTCATCATCATCAATAAAGTAGCACGATTACGTATAGGTACGCATTATAGCAAAAAAAATAATTGATCTATCCTGATAGCATATCTTACCGAACAGTCGGCGGGCTACCCTCATACCCGACGCGGAGTAAAGGAAATTAAAATCGATTAGATATGTAAATAGATAAGTAATAGCGGTAAATTCCAAGGGTTCCCTGGGTAAGTTTCGATCTTGGGCGATGTACCATGATCGACTCAAAGTACCATTGAACACGCACTTAATCGAAGTCGAATTAATAAAACACCGAAAATCCAATATGTCGAAACTCAATAAGTCGAATATTCCCAATTTCTTAGTGGAGAAATTGGTGATCTCCTCTGCTCTATATAGTTTTTCTGTGCCCCGACCGACCCCAGACCTCACATCTTTTCTAATAATTTAATGTCTAGCCCTACTAAATCTAGTACTAGCTAGCTTATTTTTCTATTTCAATCACACAAATGTTTCGATGTGCTCGTAATCATTTCTACATCCCTAACTGCTAATTTCTTACATCAGTCTCCCCGCAATAATTTCATCACTTTGACAATCGATAGCTTATTGAGTTTTAGATCGAATGATCATTCTACTTCGTGTAGGTACTACAAATGATTCTATGTTACGATATGTCGATCGTCGATATGTCGTATTTCGATCAACGTTGTTCGACCGAACGTACTTCGCACTTCGGCCAACCGTCGTAGTAATGACATTGCATACTTGCGCAGGGAATTCCATATCCATCGCAGTTTATTCAGTTTGGAAATTAGAAGTAGGTACAAAAATTTCCTAAAGTCACTCATGTTATCGTCATCGTGAAGAGACGAGGCCACAACATTGCGATAAGAATACATCCAGTGCACAGATATTATTAAGACATTTCGTGCTGTTCAGAGAACGAAAGATATTTTCGATTATTTTACGTACCTATTGCTTTCTTAATAACGTCGACGTACCATCAAACTAGTAAAATAAGGCAGACAGAATCTCGATAAACGTGTTAGGTATACGATAGGGTAACTGAAGTACGAACAGGGAGAGTGGGTAACTACCTTTTTCACCCTTTTTTGCTATTATTGCCAGTATAAATAAACAAACAAATTTCATTTTTATGCACCCTACAAGAAGACGGACTTTGACAATTATAATAATAAGCAATTATTTATGTTATTCTTGTTTCGTTCAACTAGGTACCTAATAACTAGTACGATGTCAAAGAGTAAAAGTAGAGCATGGTCATGTTTGTCTGTTTAATAGTTAATAGAGCTACATACAGGATATTCTATCAATGGTACCTATTTGATCATTTCGTAAAGTAGGGGCCAGTAATATCAATCTATTATCAGTAGTTCTGCCTTGTTTCAATGATAGCTCTATGTCAACGAGACAATTATATCTTTTACGTTTATCGTGGTTGTTCATTTTTCTGCGACCTAAGTTGAATTGATAGTGGGTATACGTAAAATAAGTACCTATATCAATCTTTCTAGTGGCAGGTCGTTCGGCGTATCTAGTTCACACAACCTCGATAAGTTTCCAAATGATTTCTGTTAGAATGATAAGAAGTGTAGAACCATCGAAATAAGTTTCACAGTTACGTATTTACTTAACCACGGTCGTATGATCGATTCGAATGGCAAATGTAGTGATAATAAAGTCTCGAAATATGACCATGTTTAAATTTTTTGTTACCTATGATAAAATAAACCTTTCGATCTTTCGACCTACCATACAATATTTTTAACTTAAAAAAGTTTATTAGGATAAGAGTTTAGCAGAATGCAAATATAGCTAGAACGTCTGAAATAATCATGTCAAGTTACGGAATTTGTTGGTTGTCAACGTCTTCGTCGTGACTCGTGAGTGACCAATTTGATGAGAAGTGTTAGTAGATACTTCAAAGTGACACGTAGAGGGCTCTCTAACTGCTAGCATGTTCTCGGAAATAAGTCTTCGTTCGCGCTTAAATAAAAAAAATAGCCTTTTATTTTCCAAATAATTTACAGGCATGCACAATATACATTAATTCTATTATTCCATATTAAATTACGTATTTATTGTATTACATTATTTATAATATTATTTGTCATTCATATCATATCTTTATACATTGTCGTTAATATCTTATTTCATGTCATATTTTTGTACTTCATTTACTTATTATTTTAAATTATGCATTACCTTCCATCAACAATGAAACTCGTTCGCGCGTAAATCGTTGTTATGTCTGTAGATTTTCGATACTACCATCATAATAGCAGTATCGGAAGAACGTACTTGTACCAAGTACGTTCTTCAAGTGTTATCTATTCCACTATCCATGACTCTTGACCATTCTTTGAAATCAGTTTAAAATTCCGCGTAATTAACTACATACATTGCGGTACTAATTTCATTGATAATGATCGAATTAAATTATGACGATTACCGAGCGATAATTTATGCGTTGCGCTGTTTGACGCATTAACCGCTTAGCTAGTTAGATAATCGCTTGTTCATTTACATAGGCCGGTCAATTGGCGCTTGATTTCGACTCAATCAAATGAATGGTCGGCTCGGTTTGGCATTGGCACGCACCCGCTCATTCACTCGCCCAATTTGCGGTCGTATCTAACAGGTTGATGCAGGTACTTGCATAAGTAACTTAGGCTCGGACTACTCTAGGCCGGTTCGGATCCGGCTTGGTTGCAATTTTTTTAAAGCCTTTAGACTCTCCTACTGATAGTCAAAGGCCTCCCCTCCTCCTTTCCATTTTTCTCTATACTCGGCGTCCTTCTGGTTGCAATTACAATGAGTCAATTTCAAATTGGGAATGGGCGGAGCTTGAAATCAAGGAATGGTCGCCTTAGCCTGCCATTAGTACGCAAACGCATTTACTTGTTCAATTAGCGGTAGTACATATCTAACAGGTTGAAACAGGTACCTATATAAGTAACTTTTGTTCTCTGGCTCGGATACGAGGCCGGTTCGGTTCCGGCTCGATTCGCTACATACAATCATATGAATCTATTTCGAGCCCCGCCCACGCCCCTTGAAAACAAACGCTTATGTGATTGGATGTAGCGAACCGAGCCGGAACCGAACCGGCTTCGTATTGTTTCAGTCTAATAAGTACCTAACTTTTAGTTAATTTGTGGAACAGGTGATCCGTGACATTATCTTTAAAGTGTTATCAGGTATGTATCGCAAAAACAGGCCAAGGGATTCACTTTGTTAACGAATCTCGGAGTGAGTTTACGTCATGACTATCTATACTATGTAATGCACATGCACCACGATGACTCGGAATGATGGAAAGATTTTCTTTTATGCACATATGGTGCTATTTTCAGTGCTACCAACCCTGCCTAAAGTATAGCATTACCCAAACTCTTCCCGTGTGTGTCGTATGAGGCGAATAAGGATCTTGGATACTATTTTACACCTAGCAGAATGCTTTCACCAGCTTGAATAATCTATGTTGTTCTAATAGCTAACGAAAGCACATTTAAATCAATTCAGTAGTTTTAGAGAAATTTGCTATTGTCGGCGTCACCTACCACGTTTGTCTACCAAATCTTACGGCGAAAACTGGGAACTACCTGTGATTGAAAGTGGTTCCTCTGTCAACCCCTCAGGGATTATGGACGTGAGATAGATATATGTTATGTGCTAACTGTGGTCTCAGTGGAGGAAGGAGTGTTATAAGTTTGACGCGTTTGTCTGTTTATTTGTGGCATCATAACATAACTGTAACCATAACCGATTTGGACCCGGTTTCTTTTGTTAATATACAAGGTTTATAAATATACTTTAGCCGACTGAAGGGCATTTGTACAAAACAGGTGTCAAAACCATAGTTACAATTTACACTGTTTTGTGGCCGACCATGGTACTCCGCACCGGCACACAAGACCAGAACCACACAGGCGTGATTCGAGCGCCAAAACATCGACTCATAATGCTTGAAGATTGGCCCTCCTCCAGCCCTGACCTTAACTATTTGGATTACGAAACATAGCAAGTTTCAGAGGAAAAGGTCTGCGCTAAACCTCATATAAATTTGGACAGACTGAAGCCATCATTGAGAAAAGCAGTATCCGAAATAGATATGAATATGGTTCGTGTTGCAGTCGATGGTTAGCCGCGAAGTCTTAAGTGCCTGTATGAATAATGACGACGGACATTGCAATAATTTATATGTTAAATAATTTTTAATTATTACCTGTCATATAAATAAAACATTTTAAAAAATATCCTGTAGTTTTGATTTTATGATCTGTTATACTTGTGACAGAATTTAAGGACTGACTAGGTAATTCTCCTGAAAGTTTTACAAGAAGTATTTTTTTGTTGACGGTACATTATCAGGTCAATAACTAAGGCCAGGTGTTGCCGAAATATTCAATTGGATAGTTAATTACAGCGAAAATGTGTAATTAGAAACTTCATTATTTTAACGGTTTGCTTGAAATGTTTAAGAATAGCGTTACCTTTAAAGAATCTATACCTACAATAGGGTTGTTTCCAAGTATCAAATGTTAAATGCATTTCTTTAAAACTAAGAAATATACATAAATGATGGTCAAATGTGAAAACAGAACTGAAATTGGTTGCAAAATAAAATAGCTACAGGCAATCAAAAATTAGACGGTAGAAAGAGATGGCAATAGAGAGGAGTGACGTCACCGCTCAGTAGCGCCATACAAGCAGGTCCTTGGCTACATATTAAGGACTGTTTTGCTAAAAAGGGACAGAGCATCTCCTCATTACTAACTTTGACCATTAATATCTTTGATGTTAGTTGAGATAACTAAAAACGAATTTTAGATCCTTCTTCAGAATGTCCTTGTAAGTTTGTTGATTGAATTAAAAAAAAATTGAATCACATATCCTATTGCGATTGTACATAAATCTATTTACTATTTAGGCAACAAACTTCTAGGAATTTGGGAAATATATATATAACTGTTAAGATTTGTAGAGTAGAGTAGATTAGTAGTAGTAGTAAAAATATATCTATAATTATCTAACTGATCAATGACACTACAGATGTGAAACTAATCAAGAAACTTTCATGAAATACTCGTATGTGATTATCATACTCTATGAAAAATTTATCTTTCCTTATCTAACTGATCACGAGATACGTATCTAATGGCGTTGTTCGCCGATATTGATCACTTCATTTCAGCGTCCTTCGTTCAATACCATTTAGATACTCCATTTTAGGTGCTAGGTAATCTGTTCGAATGTAATCTTTTTTTATTGTGTAATAAGAGCAGACGAGCAAACGGGCTAACTGTTGGTAAGTAGTCACCGTTGTCGCGTCATAGATATCTCGCCAAGATCTCACCTCGCTATAACGTTACTAGGGGGTTTTCGATGCGCTTCTATCCTTGAGGACTTAGATGAAGTGCCTCATTGTGGCAGTAATTATGCTGGCTCTCTTACCGCTCAAACCGAAACAGCAATGCAAGCATTGCTGCTTTGCGGCAGAAATAAGTACCTCCCCAAGCTGTCTCTGCACAGAGTCATACCACCTTAATATCAAATTACATCCGTAAATCGCACGTTGGTAGTTGGTACTTATGTGAAAAGGTCTACTTTGTTTCGACTTGACTACTTCAATTTTAACTTTATTGTATCGTTTCAGCTTATATATTATAATATAAAAAATAATGTTTCTTTGTTTCTTTGTGCTTTATGCGTTCCTCCGATCATCCGATTGCGATGAAACTTTTGTAAGTTCTTGTGCGCACGCGCAGCTAGTATATTACAAAAATAATTACACACTCCATTGCTTATATTTTTGTTACATTGACTTTGATTTAAATGATTTGTATTGTAGTATGATTAAATTAACATAGCATGTATAATTTCACAAGTTTTCAAACAATGCTAGTGCACAATGCAATGTGTTTTATTTAACATGTCTCTTCAAATAGATACGGTTTTAGGCAGTTCTGGTAGGATCGTGAACAGTTTAATTTAGAATAGCCGGAAATATAACGTGCTGATGAAAATGGAGCATTGGACCTATTATGAAAGAACGACTGACTACATCTTTTGCGTAACGCGTTGGTAAAGGATTTTTTTGTAATAAATAAAAACCGCTTTTAAATAACTAAAATGTTACAAATAATTAAAAACCTTGGTTTACCTATAATTATTTGGAGTCGGTACCAATCACGAGCAACCCGTTGCACAAGCGCACGACGAACCGCATGGAAAGTCAAAGCGGGCAGTGCAATTTACCTATAATTATTTGGAGTCGGTGCCAACCACGAGCAACTCGTTGCACTACGCAAGCGCACGGCGAGCCGCGTGGAAAGTCAAAGCGGGCAGAGCAACGCGTATCACGACCCTGGTAACCTCTTTTAGTCGCCTTTTACGACAGTCAGGGGCTACCGTAGCTCTATTCCTCGCCCGAGACTACAGGGCTGAATTAAAAGTAGGCCTAGGAGATATACAATTATTTAAACCAGTAAAAAATTTAGAAAATAAAGTACTTTGCACTTTGTATTGTATTCTAGTATCTCTGATAGACCACAATATTAGCCTAATCGATGTTCATGGAGATAACTACTGATATTTTACACAAACAATACATTAATACGCCTAGATTACTTAGTAGTACTCGTACATATAAATGGTAGTTATAGTTGGGTACCTACGTGGTATGGAATTAATTATTCATGAAGGTTTTAGCCGGGCGTTGCGAGTTTTGCCTCCGTGAGGATATTTAATTTGCATTCGATCGCTTCGTATAGAGTCAATTTCAATATCGGTGGAAACCACAGAAATCAGACTAGTAGCGCGCTCGCGAACTTCAAAATCTATGGTAGGTAGTAACCAACGAACTTAACGGAATATTCAAAGCCTAAACATACATGAATAATCATCCATCACATCAATCATCTTTGCGGGTTATTAAACTTTTCAGGAATGAGGGATTTTCCGGCAGCTTCCAATGTCTAAATGTGCCAAAATATGTGTACCTGGCATGTACCTAAGATATAAAATTTGAATCTAAAAAAACTTTCTTTTTTATTATTTGATTGACGATACTAATTCTTTCTTATTTGCTCATAGTTCTTGTTTTATCATTAGGAAATGATGAATTTGATGAATTTCTATATTTTTACAAAACTTAACCTACAATGCAATGAAAAAACAATGAGTCAAACAACTCTTCTGTCACTTTGACATTCCTGTGAGATGCAGCGCCATCTAACTTAAATGGAAAATCCCTGCGTTAAGCACCTAACGTAGAGGGAACTCTTGAGCTTTGCTCTATTGCCGGAGGAGAGTACTCATTCAATAATCATGTCACACATTGCTATTACAACTCTTTAAGTTATAAAAACAAAACAAATGAGTTAAATGGTAAAGTCGAGCTTCTATATTTTACCACACCAGAGGACAGTCAATCCTTCTGGTTACCTAAAATTACAATTAGATGTCTGCCTGTCTAAATCGTGTTCCTCATTGCTGAGGATCGTGATCATTCTAAGGAATTAATCACACAACGACTCTCAGGTAGATTTAATGGGGTGGTTTTGCCATTGCCTTCCCCATTTCACACAATAGTTATTTCACTGTGCAGGTTTCCTCACGATGTTTGATGTTCCTTCACCGTCAGAGCAGTCGGTAAATGTACTTAAGTATTCCGAAAAAAACGAAAAACTCATTAGTACATGGCATTGCATGGTTTCGAACTCGGACCTCCCGCATGGGAATTCGACGTCCTAGCCACGACGCGACGCCACCGACGCTCTCAATTATCTGCATACAATTAGGTACGATCACCTATATTTATATATACCAGATGTAATTATAATCTGTCTGGGAAAAACATGAAGGAACGAACGCCCGCCCTTACTATTTTTTTCTTTCATCCAAGGGTAAAGGTAATAGGTAAGTGGAGTAGAACCTAAATCCTGAAGATTTTGTCTATTTGCGTAAGTTTATCGACATATAATATTACAGAGTAATCAACCCAGTCACTCCCGTTTAGTGTAGCCTTAGTGAGCTGTCTTCCTAATCACAAATTGACAATATAAATGTTGTAGGAAACCCTACAAATGATTGCTCGTAATTGTGTTTCGTGAAACATAAATTTATATGAGTTTTTCTATAAGAGTACATATATACTAAAGGGTATAAATTGTACCGAAACCGTTTATAGCACCATTAACCATATATTATATGTCGCTTTTCTTATTTTTATTATTTTTGATTGGCTTGTGATCTTTCTAATGGTTAGGACTCTTTGTTTACGTTGTGTTTATAGTAACTTCAGTTCTTTTAGAAACAGCAAGCTGCATCGCCCTAGGACATCGAAATAAAACTCCATTGCTTCATTAAATACCAAACTTTATTCTCCCTCTTTCATCCTAGATTTTGTCATAGCCTGAGGTACTCTAGCCTAGGTCCATTGTACTCTTATTGATTTAATAATTTCTCAATATCGAGTCTTCTATTGATCGTGTCTATTAGCAACGATACCGATTCGTCACTCGTAGTAATTCAGTGTGTTTGATGTCATTAGGAACTACAGTCGTTGGCGGCGACGCTTGCCCAACTGCTAACCATTCATGTGGCTTTGTATATGTAGTTCCATCCATATTATGTAACGTCAATATGCATTGGACCTGTTGCCATGCTCACTGCAGGCTACAGCTACCATTATTTCCAATAATAGCTTCTTCGTCTACAGTCCTATAAGTACTACAAATTAATATAATATGTACTACTTACTACTACTTTCGTGTTTTCTTTAGATATGGCAGGTTAGAAATAAGATAATAGGGGGAAATGAATCCTTATTGACGGAGCTGCAATGTGGATATGCAGGAAGCATTATAATTTTATACTTCATCTTCATTGTATGTATAGGTACGTTAACATAACTAACTATTTAACCTTGACCAGGAATATAAAAACCCTGTCACGAGGGCTCCATAGTATGTATACTTTTATAGTTTAGAGAGTTCGCTGTGAAAAAAAATAGTTCCATTCATTTCCGCAATATGACGAGGGTTTTATATTCCTCGTCAGGGTTTATTTCATTAACATTCATTACGGTTACCTTTTACGTTCAATCTTTTTACAATAATATCTTCTTGTAAAAAACGAATAAACCTTTTTAGTATTTATGATTTTTTCATAATACTGCTTTGTCACGTCAGTTTTTCGTAAAATCTATGGTCAGCATTTATTTTTAGTGTCAAAATTTTAAGGTTTAATTTTTGTGGAAAATATGAAAATGCTATTCTTGATATGCACGTCCATAAATGAATGTGTTTTGTAATTGGAGAGTTTATACTGTTGCATGAAAAATCCTTACAAGAAACATTATCGTCGGGTACATAGGTCAAGGGCAAAAATCAGAGAATAATCGGTGAGGTTAAATATTCAGTAGGCAGTGTTTGCCGGTATCGGGCAAGAAGACGCCGCGACGGCCACCTCTCTTTGCATAATTCATTGATCGGTGTCGTTGCGTTCCTCGTCGGCAACAAATGCTGTTTATCTGAATTTGAAATCAGTGTTTCCGACTATACAACTTGACGTCAGACCCTCGATGAATATGTTCACTTACGAACTCCCTACAATAGTTACTTTAGCACAGAGGAAGTGGAATTTTAATATGGGTTATCTATCAATAGTTCTAGCTAGCAACCTTTCTAGCTTGGTGCTAAAATGTTCGATAATTTTTGCATAGGTTCTAAAAGTTTGTTTGTCTGCCCTGTTTGTCGAAACATGAGTTTTATATTGTGCGAGTTGCACAATATAAAACTCATGTTTCGACAAACAGGCCGTCATTGAGTTTTCACCACAGAAATCGGACTAGTGGCGGATGAATTTCAAAATCATTGGTTTCACTTCACGCAGAGAAATTGAAGTAGGGTGAACAGACTCATCCATTAGCTATGTGATGCACGTTCGTTGAACGATAGCGAGCCCCGGGTAAGAAAAGAAATTGTGTCAACGGCTGTTTATCAGAAACTTTGATTTAATATATCAGCTAAGTCACAGGCGCTTCGTCTGTTATCTTGTTTGGTAACGGCAACGAAGATAACATCAGCGTTTTTAGTGTATCTTATCATCACACACTCGCATGTTGGTTTAGTATACGAATTTCCTGGGGCAAAGTTTTATAGAGGGCTCTAAATTGTGGGTGTTTCAGTTTAAATCGCTTGATTATTTTTACGTTTGACTGTATTTACCTATTATGAAATACTGCGTCTCTTTTCTTTTCTTTATCCACACAAACTTTATATGAACCTGGCTTAATGATTTAAATCCCTCCTTGTAATTATAGGTCATGCTCTTGCATTCATCTGTATAACTATTTATTAAAGATACGGGCCTGAAACTTAGTCTACTCGAACACTAACATCAATAAATTGCATCTAATGACCGAAGGGAATGTCAGGTCGTGGTGTACCAAGAGTGCAGACGATGGAGAGTCGACGTTGACGGCGTCTATTGTTGGCGGCATCCCGTTGCCATCTATTATTGACTCGCCGCTGGAGATAGTTGGCGCTGCGCCAGCGCAAACCACGTGCTCACTCGTCACGGGACGAGACATGCGCGGCGCTCGGCCACCGCCCGCCTAAGCGGCGCTGCTAGCACAAAAAAACTAGCATCAATACATATGTACTGCGCCGGTAACAGTTATAGCAACGCTGGTGAAATAATATTCTGTAAAAACATGTAGCTAATTCAATGTCATCTGGCAACTGAACGAATTATTTAACGCTTATCTTTATTACTTATGAGTACGTACTAGAAAATTCGTTCGCGATGGGGATAAAACGAGTTGTGGCTTTTCTTATGGAGTAATGCCATATACAATTAACATTTGTAAAATAGATTAACATTGAGGATATTTTTTTATAATATAAACATATTACATTTCTCAAAAGCCTTAATCTAATAAACCGCCCCGAGTCGCACCCGGCGGGAAGGTGCCCGTCACGCTGGCAGCGTTTCCAGGCTGAATAGCCAGCGAGATGCGCTGCACCAGGTACGACTCGGCGCGGGGGTCACCTGAGCGCTCTCTCAGTCGTCGGCCCAAGCCGCTGACAAATACCTTGAGGATAATTAGTATTCAATAAGTCTGTATGTCGTTGTTTTAGCTGAGAAACAAGAGAAGCAACCGGCTAAAATGAAGAAGGAGGCTGGCGTGAAGGTGGCGGCTGCGACCAACGGGCACGCGAGCACGCCCAACGGCCGCGCCGACGACGAGGGCGGCGGAAACGCTACGTCGCCGCCGCGCGTCTCGTACGCAGCCGCGGCTCGCAAGCCCGCCTCCCCGCAGACCAACATCACGCCCGCGCCTTTTCCTCTTAACACAGGTAATTAACACACACGCAACGCATGATTACCTTGTCCATAGTTTCTCTTTTCGAACGCTTCTAGTACAACTTAACGTTTTACAGAACCCCTGAAAGCCAAAACGAATGGCGAAAAGTCATCACAACCGAAGTCAGATAGCTCTGCGGCCAAAGTCAACGGAGACACATCAGTATCGAGCGACGATAGTAAAAATGATATAATAGGTACCAAAGAACCAGTAGTGAACGGCACAGAAAACACATGTGAAAATGTAGTTAACGGTGACCCAATAAAACATTCAGATTGTGATATTAGTAGTAGTGATAATGGTAAAGTAGTTACTAACGGAACTAACAGTGATTGGGATGATACGAAATCGAGTAAATCGGACGAAGGACATGAAGGCGTTTGCCCGATTAAAGTTACTCAAGGTACACAGGTTTCTGATAGGAAGAAAGAAAAAAAGACTAAGTCGACGGACAAGAGCAGTGAAACGGATAAGAGTGATTCGGATAAAAATAAAACTACAGAGAAAGATGATAAATCGAGCAGTACGGAAAATGTGTCGGATAAAGTAAATGGTGAGAGTACTAAAATAATGAACGGTGAGAAGGACAGGGAGTCCTCTCCGAGTGAAGATGGAGATGAGAAAAAACGAGATGCCGAAGTTGTGTTCATTCAGGATTTGGGTTTTACTGTCAAGATTGTGAGCCCTGGGGCTGAACCTCTTGACATTCAGGTAAATTGTTTTTGTTGTTTTTATGTTGGGTAGTGATGTCAAATTTGTAAGGATCAGCTGATCGTTTTAATGATAAATAAAATTGCGATTTTTACAAGTCTTGTAACACAATTTATTCCGTAATCGTCCCTGATGATCATCCTTTCGGGTCTAACATCACTTATTATACTACAACATTAATTTCGTGTTTCTATTATGCATATCTTGCGTGCAGGTTGCAAGCAACTTAATTATTCAGGTTGAAGGTTGCTTGCGATTGGTTGTT
This sequence comes from Hofmannophila pseudospretella, assembly GCA_947369225.1. Taxonomy (NCBI): domain Eukaryota; kingdom Metazoa; phylum Arthropoda; class Insecta; order Lepidoptera; family Oecophoridae; genus Hofmannophila; species Hofmannophila pseudospretella. Next base: position 8,011,990 of record OX376324.1, read on the forward strand.
TTTGTTTTGTATTATATGCACCTGCATAATGGAAACGCGGCTTATCACACGGAAACATTGTTGTTTGCCAGGTTTCCAGCATGGAGCTGGTGCAAGAAATTCATCAAGTGCTGATGGATCGTGAGGACACGTGCCACAGGACCTGCTTCTCATTGCAGTTGGATGGCGTTACTCTCGATAACTTCGCAGAGTTGAAGAACATCGAGGGATTGAAAGAGGGATCTGTTATTAAGGTACCAATGGAATTTTAAAACCAATCTATTTATATTGAAAATACATCTTAGTTTCAAAGAAGATGAGAACGAAAGCAAATTGTTATCCTATATCTAGTCTGATGTACTACAACGTGTAGTAATTCAAGTTGTAGTACACAACGTGTAGTAATTCAAGTTGTAGTACACAACGTGTAGTAATTCAAGTTGTAGTACACAACGTGTAGTAATTCAAGTTGTAGTACACAACGTGTAGTAATTCAAGTTGTAGTACACAACGTGTAGTAATTCAAGTTGTAGTACACAACGTGTAGTAATTCAAGTTGTAGTACACAACGTGTAGTAATTCAAGTTGTAGTACACAACGTGTAGTAATTCAAGTTGTAGTACACAACGTGTAGTAATTCAAGTTGTAGTACACAACGTGTAGTAATTCAAGTTGTAGTACACAACGTGTAGTAATTCAAGTTGTAGTACACAACGTGTAGTAATTCAAGTTGTAGTACACAACGTGTAGTAATTCAAGTTGTAGTACACAACGTGTAGTAATTCAAGTTGTAGTACACAACGTGTAGTAATTCAAGTTGTAGTACACAACGTGTAGTAATTCAAGTTGTAGTACACAACGTGTAGTAATTCAAGTTGTAGTACATAACGTGTAGTAATTCAAGTTGTAGTACACAACGTGTAGTAATTCAAGTTGTAGTACACAACGTGTAGTAATTCAAGTTGTAGTACACAACGTGTAGTAATTCAAGTTGTAGTACACAACGTGTAGTAATTCAAGTTGTAGTACACAACGTGTAGTAATTCAAGTTGTAGTACACAACGTGTAGTAATTCAAGTTGTAGTACACAACGTGTAGTAATTCAAGTTGTAGTACACAACGTGTAGTAATTCAAGTTGTAGTACATAACGTGTAGTAATTCAAGTTGTAGTACACAACGTGTAGTAATTCAAGTTGTAGTACACAACGTGTAGTAATTCAAGTTGTAGTACACAACGTGTAGTAATTCAAGTTGTAGTACACAACGTGTAGTAATTCAAGTTGTAGTACACAACGTGTAGTAATTCAAGTTGTAGTACACAACGTGTAGTAATTCAAGTTGTAGTACACAACGTGTAGTAATTCAAGTTGTAGTACACAACGTGTAGTAATTCAAGTTTCTCTATGTTTTGGATAGGATAGATGATACAGGTTTGTTATCCTGTGCATGTAGTTCCGGATCCGATGGATGAGCCGATTTTGAAATGAGATATCGTTGAATTCGCCTTTGCCCTCCGGCTGGTATACGATGTTGTTGTTTTTGTAGTCCTATGGTACCCCGGAGGTACTGAGGGTCTTCACGAGATTGAATAATAGATGCTGATAACGATACATTCACAAAATCAAAGCAGCCAAGTGTATCACTAAAGTTAAAACACGTCACTCATATGCTTCCAATAACATGACGGTTACAGGTTGTAGAAGAGCCATACACAATGCGCGAGGCCCGGATCCACGTGCGCCACGTGCGCGACCTACTCAAGTCCATCGACTACACAGACGCCTACGCCGGCCACGAATGTAGCTCGCTGGCTTTCCTCAACGTCATCACGCAGGGCGATATACTGGGTAAGTTGATATAACTCACCGTTGCAGTGATGTCACCATTCTTATTTTTTATATTTTTTAATGATTAACATTACCATAATTCTTCATAAAAATGCCTGTGCTAGGAATGGTCCACCAAAATGGACCAAAGGTGGATTCTATCCGGCGGGCGACGCCTTTGAGCAATTGTCGCTTTAGATTGGTATAGTAATGTCCAAGTTCTGATCAAGCCCATCGACTACATTGGCTAGGAGAATAGCTAGCTGGATTTCCTCAACGTCATTACGGAGGGCGATATACTGGATTAGTTAGTACAACTCACCAGTGAACGTGGCAATAAAAGAAATCCCTAGCAGTTCCGTAGTACAACTTCAGAACTATTGAGACTACTAAAGCCTTTAAGCACATTGCAGTGAAAGCGAAACGGGAGCGGACCGAACCATAGAAATCTATGTTTCAGTTTTAAAGGCGTAAATACTAATTTACAAACAGAATACCAATCGGAATGTCGTTCGAAAATAATAATCTCCATTATAAGAATGTCTAATTCGAATTATCCGAACAATTGACCAAAGGCTAGGTTACGAGCCTGCAGGTCATCAGACTATTGTGATGGACCATTCCAGATAAAGATTTTGGTAGCTTAATTGGAATAGTTATTATAGAACATTAGGTATGGGCAATATTATGATCGATCGAAACAGTCACCTTTCCATCCGGACCTGTTTGACGGTTCCGAGACTAGACCAGTTTCTGTTTACCATATGCATATTCTAACACTTGAATCAACAATGTCATGACATTAACAAAGTCTCGACTGAACAGGAAATTCAGTCTCGATGTTTCTGCGCTATCTGTTCTAGGAAGCTTTGATTGATAGAAATATGACAACAACACGTGTAGTTTTCCATTTATTATATATCTTCTTATCTACAGTTGTTTTTGTGTCTAGAAAAAAAGAAGACTCGTCCTGAGAGCGTGGACTGCACGCCTCCTGACTACATAATGCCGGGCAGCACCGAGCGACCTTTAATGTCACTGCATCCCGGTCTTACGAAGGAGAATAAGACTCCACAATGCCTTAAGGTAAAATTACTAACGGCCGCCGCGCGGGGCACTAACATTATCGTGTGTTGCCAAAGACATAATAATATTACAATACAATACAAATATTCTTTATTGCACACATGACAAATATACAGAACAGAAGAAAAGATTCAAAATACAAATACAATTGGCGGCCTATTACTAGCGTATGCGCCGTATAAGACGCAGATAGCTCGACCGGAAATTGGAATAAGGGGATTTTTTAATTCCCAGGTGTTAGACTGATTGGATAAACGGGAATAAAAATTCCGACCGACGAAAAGACCGACTAATCTGTTCACCAGGTTCTATTTGCTGATACCAGAGGACTATTCCTTGCGATTGCTGCGCATATACTTACACAAAATTACTTGTCTCGCTCTTACCAGTTTTAATGTCAGAACAGTGTATCACTTCTTAGTCTATTCTGTGGACATAAACTTTTTTTGTTGTTTTGTTCGAGGTGATGCAATGTTTGATAAAACAAATGTGTGTATAGTGTAGTGTAGATGAGTATATTTAATATAGTGGCCCTTATATAACGCCTTCTATCTAGTTTACAATTTAGTGTACGAAATTTGTATGCATTTGTTAACAGGTATCATCCTGTAACAAATATAAAGTATTTAGTTTGTTAATTCGCAAAATAACCAGTTTTAAACAACCCTAATTAAATAACAACGCTTGTCCTTTCATGGGAAAAACTATAATATTATAGTTTAGCACACTTATACATATTCACGTATGACTGTAAATGACGATAATTACCTACTTCAGCGGCCTACTGACCCATCAATTTGGAGGGTCAGTTATTTTACTGATAACTGTAAAGATTTCTTGTGAAGCGTAAATATGTTTAAAAAAAACCGGCCAAGTGCGAGTCGGATTCGCGCACCGAGGGTTCTGTTCTAAAAAAAAACATATTTGGTTATTTGTTTTCTCCAAAATTATTATTTAGAATTTGTTTTATTTTTCCCGGAATACATACAACACCTACTATCAGTACTAATTATTTGCAGTGCTCTAACCAACGTTGGTTAGAGCACTGCCACGGAACGGCAAGGTCGCAGGTTCAAATCCTGCTCGTGGTTTTTTTTAACCCTTTTTCTAATTTATTTAAAAATATATATAATTTTTTTAATTTCTCAAAATTATACATTTTTGAAACGTTTTATTTTTCCTGTAAAATATAGGTTATTACAGGTATAACTACGAGTCTAAATTATTTCTGACTTTTCGGTTTGCAACTTCGGACCTTTTTAACCCCCGATCGATCGAGGGAGGGCGTGTTATAAGTTTGACACGTTTGGCTGTTTGTCTGTCTGTATGTGTGTTTGTCTGTGCCATCATAACTTAACAACGGATGATCCGATTTGGACCCAGTTTTTTTAATTTAATAGAGCATTTTGTCGAGCGTGTTCTTAGCTAGGTCTGATAAAAATTGGATCAGTGGTTTCCAAGATCTTAGAGTATCTTTGATGTCAGATGGGATCTCTGGAACGGTAAAAGCTAGATGGTTCGAATTTTTGTTCAAATATACAGGTTCATGGTGCGTTTCCGACATATGAAACCTTGAGGATATGATGATGACTAGGAAAAAAGTAAGTGAACTTCAATTTCACAATATGAAACTGGAAGAATTGGAAGATTATCAGTCCGCCGAAACTATAATAGTTAGATGGGGAACTATAAAAGTTATAGGGAATCCCGAGACATTTCAAAAGAAAAAAAATTAAAGATGGTGGTCAAAAAATAAATGAAAATGATGTGGAGCTAGGGCGAGGCCGAAGCTGAGCTCCGCGTAGGGCGTAGCCCGGAGCGTTCCCCGCCTTCGGGCGTCGCAGGTCTGACTTGCCGAATGTTCTTAGCCATGTCAGATGTAAAATGAATAAGTGGTTATAAGATCTTGGAGTATCTTGGGATGTTGGAGTATGATGGGATCTCTGGAACGGTAACAGTTATGTGGTTCGAGTTTGAGCTCAAATGTTTATGACCACGGTGACCTTCCCACATCTGGAACCTTGAGGACCTAATGATGACCAGGAAAAAGTAAGGGGATCTCCACAATGGTACGTCGGGGGTTTATTAAATTTTTAATTTAGAGTTATTTACTACTTTGGTACGGAACCCTAAAAACGATATCACTATCACACTTATTCCAACACCGAGTACTAATGTGATTTTTATTTGAATAGAATTTATATTAAGTATGTTTTTAATCAATTTTGAATACATCTATCGCCATTATTTAAAATTAGCTCATAAAAATACTCGTAGATGTTTGTAGGTCACGAAGCTTTAATCAGACGACGTTATTGTATTTGAATTATAATAGTTTTTGCCATTTTCCTTTACGACCTATTATGGAAAGTACGGCTATTGTTATTAATATTATTAGTTCTGTAACTTCTGTTCTAACTTGATTATATATTCCTGTTCTGAAGGTTGCCTGTCTATCGGTATTTTATAGGATACATTTCGGAGAGTGCGCATCGGAATTGCACGACCTAATTCCAGCATCTCCATTCCGCCTTCGGACTACCAGGGGGGGGGGGGGGGGGGGGTTCCCCATTGTTATGTTGTTGATATCCCATCTGCTCGTACGAAGCGATTTGCTTCTTCGTTCATTATGCGAACAGCTAAGGAATGGAACAGCCAAAGTGAATAGGCATTTATGCCGCATGCTCCATCGTCGTCGCTTACCATCAGGCGAGATCGAGGTCAAATGCGGGTTTAGAAGTAAATAAAAAATAAAAAAATAAAAATGTAATAGACGGTTTCATAATAGTGAATAGTTCAGCTAAGTAAGCCTTAACTAATGAGAGTAATACATAATTTATTATACAAACGTGTAAAGTAAAAAGTATTGTACCGCTCACTCATGGCATCGTGGCTCTTAATAGTTTAAAACTACGACACAAATGATCAAAGACTCGTCTTCACCAGGAAAAACAGCTGCGGATTGCATGACGATCATAATTTAATAATTTAAAAATCATGGAATATATTTTCATAGCAAACTTTGTGCAATTGTTTGGCGTCCAATAATGGCAACACTCAGTTGGTTGATGACGTAACCTTGTGCGTGAAACGTCATGCGATCCGTAGCTGTTTTGCCTGCCTTGTGCCATGGTCAAAGCTAAATTGGTATTGTTACGTCGCCAGGTGCTAACAACGTCGGGATGGAACCCGCCGCCCGGGCCGCGCAAGATGTGCGGCGACCTGCTGTATCTTCACGTGATAACGCTCGAAGAACGCCACTTTCACATCACGGCGTGTCCGCGAGGATTCTACCTTAACCAGTAATTACTTTGTTTAATTCTAGTATTGGCTTCGATTCCGGGGTGGCCGCCAAAACTAAACCTAATCCTAAATGGAATTGTCACGTTTACTCATATACTAGATTGTGTACGAGTGAGCGAGACGTTTCGTTTAGCGATGATCGCTAAATTTGGTGGCCACCCCGGAATCGATGGCCATTAAATTACTAATCGTCAGTCAGCCCATTTACGTCCCACATTTGAGATACACTTAAGCCTTTGCTAAAACAATTATCTACTTAGCGACATATTATACCCTAGACGAGTAACTTCTAACAAAACTCCTGTAAAAGATGGTACCAAATCTCATGCTACTGTGTGCGAATTGAAAATAATGCAACACATTTCTCACACAATGAAACTCAAATTAATATTTGAACAAAAATAGATCTTACGGCGATGTCACACAGGCGAATATCCGTTACGTAACTCTTACATAGGATCGTATGATGCACAGATTGATTTCAAAATTCGAAGTCAAACGCAAGGCGCGATTGACTCGCCGCTCGTACAGCGTTTTAAGCCCCGCCCACCTGAGTACACATTTTGTGGCGCCACTCGCGTGCGTCTATTACATTTCTAGGGTATAATATTTCGCTGTATGTACTACCGTAATCCACCGTGTGGGCCGTGTGGTGTGTGTGTGTGTTTCCTGTGACTACTATTATTACTATTTGATTGGTGGATATCAAAAATGTCTTAATTTGAAGTAAGCCAGGTTTCATATTGAATGCACATGAAACACTCTGTGACGATAACGTGCTCTATATTTGAAGAGACCAGAGGAAGAAAGATCACCTTAAAATTAACCTGTCACCCCTTAAAATTAGGTTAACACAAGAGTTTCGTTTCCGAAGACATTGATAGTTCTTCTCGAACTTCTACTATAGTTCTGTGCACAATTGACTTCTATTAGTTAGCCTAATTACTTTTGAACGTCAATCGTGCACGGATCTATAACAGAAGTTCTTACTATCCGGCCAACTGTTCGATCACATCTCTAATATATTCATTCTACTTATTGTTATTTACAGATCCACCGAAGAAGTGTTCAACCCCCGCGCTTGTACGCCTCCCCTGCTATGCCACTCTCTCATAGAGCTCCTGAGCATTGTCTCGCCGGCATTCAAACGCAACTTCGCCATGGTCCAGAAGCGGCGCATGCAGAAACACCCGTTCGAACGCGTCGCCACGCCGTATCAGGTGTACCAGTGGGCCTCGCCGATGTTGGAGCATACGGTGGACGCGATTCGCGCTGAGGACAGTAAGTAATCTGTGTATTAGTGTTGTATCTTGCCTTGTTAGCCCTTGTGTTATAGAGCTGAAAAAAGTTTTAAAAGGCGTCACGACGTTGTACCAGTGGTCAGAACCAAGGTGGATGACCCTAGGCGTTGTTCACCTGAACTCCTCCTTGCTTCGGAGAGCATGTTGAACAGTCGGTCCCGGTTGTTGTCGTTCGACAGCAGTCTTTATGCCATGTAAAAGACCTACGGGCGCCAGGCGGCCTAAACAACTCTGACAATAGGTTGGCCACTAATTTTAATAAACAAACATACAGAGCACACACTAGACGCGACATACATACGTACATAACTTCACGCTATATCCCTTGCGGGGTAGGCAGAGAGAATGGAGCACCACCAATGTCTTTTCTTGGCATGCCTTTCTTGCTTCCTCCACAGTAGACGCGATTCGCGCATTTTCTCATAGATCTTTGTGGTACTGGTTTTTGATAGCAAATTCATCTTGTTTTCGTAACGACGCATACAAAAATATAGAATTCTATGCTCGTTTAAAATTATTCAAGGAAACGTCATGGAATTGCAAATTCATGGATATGTTATTGTCTAGTCTGACCTGACAGTCCTCATTTGACTTACAATGATCCGAAACTATTATTATAAACTATGTAAGCTAAACCTGGTTCGATTTGAATAGAAGCTGTTTATTTATGCAATCTGATACGGCAGTCAATAGATAAGAGTTCAATAACGCGCCTTGAGAGTGATCTATGTTTAGCGATAAACTTAAAACGTCATCAAATACTATGCAATTGACTGTTAGAAATTGTTTTTAAATATTTTTTACCCCCTGAAGTACATTCCTACCATCGAACAAGTTGTGGGTCTATAAAATATTATAGAAATTTATATAGTGATTTTTTTAATTATGAATCAGAAATCAAGTCCTTCGAAAAAAGTAATGCTTATTGTTAGGCAGTAAGGTCGACTTGCGCCAACATTTAAACGTACAATGGTATTTATATCCATTAACTAGCTAGGTAGTTCATCCATTTATCTGGTTATAAGCACTGCCCTTTTCGTTTTTTTTTCCAGACTTACGTACATTTAACAACCACTCTCATGGTACTCTCATCGTGAGGAAACTTACCCACAAATATAACCAATGTGTGAAATGGAGAAGGCAATGGCAAACTGCCCCATTAAATAAATCAATTAAGTTATTCTTTGTAGTTAATTTACCTTTTCTGTCGTAAAGCAGCAAGGGTAAGAGAGCCAGCATAATAAACAGCACACGGGGCACTACATTTAAATCCTCAAGGTTAGCAGCGCATCGAAAACTCTCTAACAACATTATAATGAGGTACGATGTCGGTGGGAAACGGTGACCACTTACCATCAGGTGGCCTGTTTGCTTGTCTGCTCTTCTTATACAATTTAAAAAAAAAACATACAATGGCCACGACCCCCTTCATTATCAATGAGGAATACGACAGAGATTAGATTAAGTTCATTTATTTCATCCTACACATAAAATATAGTCTTATTTGTAAGAAGAAGAGTACCATTAATGAGACGCTTTTATTTATCCATGCAGCGTTCTCATCCAAACTGGGCTACGAGGAGCACATTCCCGGACAGACTCGCGACTGGAATGAAGAGTTGCAAACCACCCGCGAATTGCCGAGGGCCACGCTCCCAGAGCGACTGTTACGCGAACGAGCTATTTTCAAGGTGAGACCACGAAACCTGAAAAGTTTACGTCTATCATTATATATTTTTTATAGCTATGTGCCATAGAAAGAACAGTGAAAACTCATAAAGCTTCCTGCAACTATCGGTATAAAAACCTATACCTAAAACTAATTTCCCAACACAATAAAATACACCCTTCTCTTTTATTATACGTCATACGTCCTGAACGTCGTTGTAAATGTGTACTTAACGCGGGAATCCAAATTATGATAACTATTTAATTATTCAAGTGCCAGCCGTATCATCGTAGTATGACGTATAATTATAATTTTCTGTCTGTGGCGTCATTGTTAGTTTTATAATCTGTGTTATGGAGTTTGCGAGGGAAAAAATACATACATTTAATTCCGCAATATAGCGAGGGTTTTTTAGTTCCTGGTATACATAGTTTACGTCAGGCATATTTAGGTCACTGAATTATACAAAAAAATAGATATATTAATCATTATATTATTAATAATAATTGTAAATCACAATGACATCTCTGATACAAAGAAACTGTAGCCGCTATATATAATATATAGTACTATCTAATAGGCATTAGATGCACTTACCGTAGGTGGCCAAGTCCGAGGGTTGGGGCCCCCCTGAAGCAGCAGTGCAGCAGCAAGGCACAGTTCTTTTTCACAAATATACACAACACAGTTTAAAATATTAAATATTGTTCGGGCCGAACCGTCCGAGAACCGTTCTTACACAGAACATCAAAAATTAATTCTGTTTTTGGCACCCAATACCATATAGATAAATACCTCAAAGGTCCGCTTGTACAGAATACCTTATCAACTACGGTATGTATAATCATTTTGGTATCTTCTGTAGGTGCATAGTGACTTCGTAGCAGCGGCGACTCGGGGAGCAATGGCGGTAGTGGATGGCAACGTGATGGCAATCAACCCAGGGGAAGAGCCTAAGATGCAGATGTTCATATGGAACAACATATTCTTCTCTCTCGGGTTCGACGTCCGCGACCACTATAAGGATCTTGGTGGTGATGCCGCTGCCTTTGTTGCACCTGTAAGTGCATTTTTTGAGAAACTAAAAAGTTTTTTTTTCTACATTTAGGGTGTTTTTACATGGGTGCGATCGACGTAGATCGGTGGATTGATTATAGACCGTTCAACGTCGATTATTGTTTGTTTCTTTGTCCGATCTGTCATCGATTGAGCATTAATCCGACGTCGATGTGACATCGATTGCGTCCATGTAATAACACCCTAAAGGTGCGGTTACACCTGATCGTCGTCCGCCTATATGTGTATTACCAATCGTCTACCGCATTCGGCGAACGTCAAAGTGTCACTAGGTTGTAATCGAGCGAATGACGTTGGACGACTTCGGCCAACAACCAAGTGTAAACAACGGAGGTCGGTTTAAGGTCACCGACTTCGACTTCCGTTGTTTACACTTGGTCGTTACGTAGGTCGTCCACCACAGGTCGGGCGCCGAAGCGGTCAACGACTATATGTAACTACGCCATTAGTCCTCTTTTGAAGATCCGATTATCCTTTCAGGAAATATATATTTGTTATGAGATTGTCATCGTTATCGTGTTTATTAGAAAGGATGATGAAAGGAAAGATGGCTCTGTCAATCAAATTATTCACAACTCTGGACAAAATCGTAAAACAGAATATTCTAGCTAACAGTAATTATTAATATGTCAAAAAGTGTTATCATATGTCTTATCTGGCTCCTAAGGGTTAGTTCAGACTAGGGATGTTACGGAGCTTCGACTGCGACTCCGAAAGGTCGGAACTTCCGATCCCGGACTTCCGAGCCGAAGTCTGAGTCGGAGGTGTAAAATCAACACCTCCGACTCCGACTTCGGCACCGATAATTTTGAAACGGAGGTTATACCGAAGATTTGTGAGCAAACATATTCAAATATCAATATTTAATTAAATAGTTTAGGACTACATAAAGGAATATGTTTTATTGCCGCAAACGTAATCATAAAAAATATTGGCCAATATTTTAGTTCAGCTATAAAAATTAAAAAACGATTAAAAATTTGAACTTCTGAACATCTCCTCCGACTCCGGTTCCGGTTCCGATAAATCAAATTTAAAACCTTCGGTTCCGACTCCGGTTCCGGTAAAACCACCTCCGTAACATCCCTAGTTCAGACCATACGGAAAAGTGCTCGTGCACTTTTTTGATGTCACTGAATAAAAAATTGGCTTTTTGGCACGCTAGTTTGGCAATGCTATTACAGTTTATTATTCAGTGACATCAAAAAGTGCGCGAGCATTTTTCCGTATGGTCTGAACTGACCCTTAGGCTTAGGTACATATTTCAATCTAATTTAGAGCCTGGAAGATCGTTGTACTACTATGTCATATACAACATTTAATACATGGTTCAATCTAATTTAGGCCAGAAATCATCATATTACATTATCATATACAACCTCTCTACATCATATGTAACAAAAGTACGCTTTAAAAATAAATAATTAATTTTTCTATCGTCCCCATAGCGCAACGATCTCCAAGGCGTCCGCGTATACAGCGCAGTTGACACCCCTGGCCTGCACACCCTCGGCACAGTCGTGGTGGACTACCGTGGGTACCGCGTCACAGCCCAATCCATCATCCCCGGCATTCTCGAGAAGGAGCAGGAGCAGAGTGTTGTGTATGGCAGCATCGATTTTGGCACCACAGTGTTGTCGCACCCTAAATATATGGAGCTGGTGAGTGGATTCGCAGCTTTAGTTTGTAGACTATTAGCAGTAAGGACAAGGTTCTAAGTACGGTTTAGTCTTTGGCATACTTGAGGAGCAGAAGCAGAGTGTTGTGTATGGTAGCTTCGATTTTGCCTCCTCTGAATTTGTAGGCTATTAGCAGTAACAATAAGATTCGGAGTACAGTTAATCGTTTCTGGCATATTGGAGAAAGAGCAAGTTTCTATTGTTTAATCGGCATCAAATTAGATGCATATATATATATATATATATATATATATATATATATATATATATATATATATATATATATATATATATATATATATATATATATATATATATATATATATATATATATATATATATATATATATATATATATATATATATATTAAATCATTCCTTATTTCTAAAAAATTAACAAGCTTGTGGTCCAAATGTAATCCGCCATTGCCGATGTAGAAACGAAGAGCCAATTTCTGCCGAATTCGAAATTTCAAAGTTAATTTGATAGCCAGGAGACTTTCAAATAAAACTATAATCTCTTTCCAGCTGAGCAAGGCAGGCCAGCAGTTGAAGATAATGCCGCACTCGGTGATAAGCGCCAACGGCGAGAACGTGGAGCTCTGCTCGAGCGTCGAGTGCAAAGGGATCGTGGGCAACGACGGGAGGCACTACATACTAGATCTGTTGCGCACCTTCCCGCCTGATGTCAACTTCCTTCAATGTAAGTATTGCCCATTTCGCCCCAACAGCTGGCTCTTAAGTGTACACTATTTCTTTCTTTAAAACTTTCTGTATGTTGTGTCTGAAATAAATCATTTACTTACTTACGTATACTACAAACGTTTCTTGATAATGTACTTTAGCTAAAACATTCAATTCCAATACTTGAGAGAGGCTACGAAATATCTAGCGAGCCCTTCTAGCAAGGAGAAGTCTGAGCCCCAACAGGGACATATACCCTGACCAGGGATATAAAATAAAATCCTTCGAAATATTGCGGAATTAAATGCTACTATTTTTTCATGGCGAACTCCATAACACAGATATTTTTTACAGTGGAAGAGGACGAGTTGAGGGAGGACATCAAATCCATGGGCTTCCCAATAATACATAAACACAAGCTGTGTTGCCTTAGACAGGAGTTGGTCGACAGTTTTGTTGAGTGAGTATATTGATGTATTAAAGCATTCTAGCATTCTAGCATTCTAGCATTGTTGCCGCCTAAGTTTTGTAAAAAAAGAATATTGAGAAAGTCGTTAGTTTAGGGAAAACGTATCGAACACTATCTATAAAAAAGTTACTAAATATATGAAACACCTGCAAAAAAAAATGTCGCTGACATAGTAAAAAAACCCGCTAGTTTACGCTACTTAAAGTGGCAACACTGAGGTACCTGCGCATGTATAACGTCACAAACTGCATAGTGGAAAGGTAAGATGCAGGTTGAAGCTTGCTTGCGATTGCTTGATTGTTGTCCACATAACATCTATTTGCAATTTTAATAGAAAATAAACTAGAAGATAATAAACATGTTTTTTTGCAGGGCTCGCTATTTCATGTTCATTCGTTACGCTGCCTTCCACCTACAACAGTTAAGTGCAAAGTGCCAGCGCGACACGATCGAACAGAAATCAATTGAGGCCAACAAAGAAACCGACACACAAGAACCTAAGACTGAAGCTAAACGAGAGAAGAGCCAAGAAAAAGAAGTCAAAGACAAGAAGCAGAAAAAAGAAGAAAAGAAGGAAAAAGAAAGTGCCAAAAAGGAGGAAGCCAAGGAGACAGGAGATAAAGCTAAAGGGGATAGTGGCAAAGATGAGGATTTGCTGTTGAATGAAAATTATTCGGATATTGATACTGATGTCGCTAAGAAGATTGTTGAGAGCATTACTGATTCGATTTGCAGCGGAGATAAACAGGAGAATGATGGTAAGTTGCAAGTAACTCACAGTGACGTAAAATCCGCACACGAGCTGCTGTCCATCGGGCCTTGAGAGCGTTTTCAGAGTCGTGCGTATTTCATCACGCACGCGGGTTAGCTCCGCATGCGTGCTCCACGCATCACATTGTTTCATACAACATTTCAGTATTTTGCGTGAAAGCCGCATGCGGGGTGCGTGAAAACCTTGCAAATTGACATGCGGTGCAAACCCGCGTGCGTGACAAAATCCGCACGACTTTGAAAACGCTCTGAGGAAAAACGCGGGGCCTACAGACTGCCTCGCCGCGTTTGTCTAAATATCGAATGTCGTCCTAGTCACTCCCACATTCCTAGGGTATGGTATATTATTTGAAATGTCAATGTATTATATTACGCAGCAGGCGAGCGTTCCCGCGCTGTCGTAGCATCGGCGGCACGCGCCGTGGCGTCCTTAAAGGAGTCTGAATTCGACGTCCGCTTCAACCCGGACGTGTACTCGGCCGGCATCAAGCACGCCGCCACGCCCGAGCAGCTCGCCAAGCAGCGGCACCTCGTCAAGGAAGCCGCCGCCTTCCTGCTCACCACGCAGATACCCGCCTTTGTGAGTGTTTAGTGACGTTAAGTCTGAATTCGACGTCCGCTTCAACCCGGACGTGTACTCGACTGGCGTTGAACCGCCGCCTTGCCCGAGCAGCTCGCCAAGCTCGCTCGATCGACTATTGATTGTTTCATCGACCGGTATCCGTCGACCATCGACCATCGATCGACAGTCAATCGACCACCAATCGACCACGCGAGAGCCATTTTCTGTCATCGATGATACATTTATGATGAATCTATAAAAATCGGGTAAACGATTTGGTGTAGTTAAAAACTGTCGATCGACATCGGTCGGTGGGCGTGGTAACACCCTGACTGTCGATCCTGGCTGAACTTTTCTGAAAGATGCTGTGTGTATTTCGTCTTTGACAATGGGGAAGTCTGCCAATTATTTTGTAATTTCAATTCAATATATTTATTTCAGACAAAGTCCGTACAAAGAAAGTTAGTATATATTATTACTTAATGCTATGTTAGTAAAAAGTTATGGAACTGACCCCGAAGCACCGGACGACTACTTCGCATTGACATGCAGGTATATCCAGTGCCTCAGAATCGGGGAGTCGGGGACTCGGCTGTTATTTAATATAACTTGTTTTTTTTTTATCATAGGTACGCGAGTGTCTAGAGCACACTTCGGCGCCAATGGACGGCGCAGGCCTAACCGAGGCCCTGCACGCGCGCGGCATCAACGTGCGGTATTTAGGCCGCGTGGCGCTCGCGTTGAAGCCTCACCCGCACCTGTCGTATCTGCACGCCATCGCCGTAGGAGAGCTCGTGCTAAGGGCTGCCAAGCACATATACACTACCTACTTGCAGGTCAGTAGGTTGCTTTAGGCACGTTATAAGGAACCCTTTATGAATTTTCAAGGAGTTGGTTCTCGAAGATGAGGTTGGGAGGAAGATAACTTGAGTTGAGTACCTAATATGTTAGTTAGTGGGTTTTAACTGATTCTCCTAATTAATTTATTTTTATGGTGCTTAGACAGAAGAGTGAGGAAGGTAAGACAGAAGTGAGATGTGGGTGGGTCGCTGATAGTGATATCATTATATCTAGGCTTCTAGTTCTTTTGTCACCAAAGCCACAGATAACACCTAGAAACGACTGGCACAAAACCGTAAGAGGAGAAGTTTATACTCTACAAATACAATTTATACCCTTACCTTTCATTCATCGCATCGACGATTGGCTAGTATAAGTTTACTTACTTCCAAGAATACTTACTTCAATAGAACTAAAAAACTAAACAACGAAACGACCTACCAAAAACGTTCTGTGACCTGGAAACGCTACACAGCTGGGGCAATTTTGACCTATACGTGGGACGGGTTAAACGAACGTCATTCACATTTAACCCCCGAAATCAACAGCTGCTTACATAAGTGACATCCACCCTGCCCAAAATATCTAGCTAAGACCGCGCCTGTATTTCACATATTTATCAATTTATCTACCACGTAGGGCTGCGAAGCAATCTGCATCGGCGCGGCCGTAGCCCACTTCCTGAACTGCCTACTGGGCGCGTGCTCCGCGCCGTCAGTGAGCGCCTGCTCGGCGCCGGCGCCGGCTCGGGGCGGCGGGCGCGGGGCGCGCGGGCGCCGCACCAAGCGGCCCCACCCGCCCGCCTCGCCGCAACCCGAGTGGCAGAACCTCACGCCCAAGGCGCTGTTCTCGCAAATACGGCACGAGCTGAAGGTAAGCTCTTCTTTTTTTCCTAACCTTCAAGAGCGAATATGTCCTTACTACCAAGATCTGCGGTAAGTTTAAAACTATTTGTATATGCTTGCCTGGAATTACTACTCAGGACCGATGAATCGACCATTCACTATTTCACTAGACTAATCTAGTGATTTTGCCAAATCCCTAGGGAAAGCCAAATCCTTGCTTTCGGCTATTTCCCTGCGACATCTACATACGAGTGCATTATATAGTCTTCTACTGGCAATACCGAACACAATAAGTGTGAATAATCGTGCGCTAATTTTTTAATTATTTTTTCAGGCTTATTGGGGCTATGAACTGAACGCTGAAAACATGGATACTGTTATAGAAAAACACGGACTCCAGAAAATTTCACTTCTCAGGTATGTTCGTGTATAATATTCATTTCAACCTCACATATATTATGTTGATTCTTTGACTATATAAATGTTAACGTTTCTTTGCCATCTGCAGGTCGTTTGCTCTCAAGATGGGGCTGCAAGTTTTGTTACGTGAATACGACTTCGAGAACAAGAACAAAGCCACGTTTTCGGGATCAGATATCATGAACATTTTCCCTGTTGTTAAACATATCAATCCTAGAGTAAGTTTCTACTATTTCTAGTTACATCTTCAGTATTTTATCAGTTTATTTACTAGAATTTACCAATAAAGAACAAAAACCCGCAGGCGACTTAGAAAGTGCAGGTAGGAGATGAGGCAAAAAGACCAATCCTGGCACAGGCTGAGATAAATTCTAAACAGGCGAAGATTCCTTTAAAAATGCTGGATAGATTTAGGTCTTTTTTAAAATTGTTTAAGGAGACCAGACGAGTAAACAGGCCACCTGATGGTAAGTGGTCATCTTCGCCCATAGTCATCTCACCTCACTATCGCATTGAGGAGCTTGAGAACTTAGAGTGTCTCATGTGCCAGTATATTCTAAGGTGGCAGTTTAATTACGCTGGCTCTTATCCTCTCTTTTAACCGAAACACAGCAATGCAAGCATTATTACTTAAAAGTTTTTATTAAAAATGCATTAATTAAAGCTGAACAAAATCAGATTCAATAAATTATGTGATACAAAATCCAACTACAATATACGATATAACCTTGTCGCACCCCACGATGGTAACATACAATACTAAACACTTGATATGACAAGGTTTCTTCGTATTTGATTTTGTAATTTAGAATGTAAACTCTTTGGTTTGCCAGGCCGAATTACTTAATAATCAACATTTACTTAAATCAATAAAATAATTAAATACAGCACTTTCTTATAATTGTAGACACAGGGTTTCATAGCAACATTTATTTCTTACAACCTACACTATCAATTTTTGGTAATAAAATAACATAGGTTTTTTTCTGAAAATAATCGGGTTCGATTCCCGAGTCGTGTATGAGTTTTTTGTTGTTGTAAATCTATGAATGCAGTTTTTCTTAACTCTAAAATCGACGACATGGCTCCTTATCACATATTTCTCTATCTCTTATAGTTTCAGAGTTGCCCATACTGACCCATCTCAACGGTACACCCTGTATACTGAAGAGACAAATTATGTTTCAGGCATCAGACGCGTACAATTTCTACACAACGGGCCAGAACAAAATCCAAGGCGGCGCGGTAACGGAAGGCCACGAGTTAATCGCTGAGGCGCTCAACCTACTGAACAACGTTTATGGGGCCATGCATGGAGAGATAGCGCAGTGTCTGCGCATGGTGGCTCGACTGTGTTACGTCACGGGGGAGCATAGGGACGCCATGGCGTACCAACAGAAAGCTGTCCTCATGTCCGAACGGGTCAACGGGATAGACCATCCGTATACTATTACTGAATATGTAAGTGGGTTGAATAGACATTGCTGTTTCATTAGTGGTAAAATCGACCACGATGAGATATACTTACAGATTGTAACAAAATACTCATCGTAAACTTTTTTACTTTTTACGTGCGGCAGAACTTGCCGCTCTCGCATCGGCTTATTCAGCCACGAGCGTAGATGCCGACATAAGGCTGTGTAAATCATCTGTCAAGATGTACAAGGCCAACAACAACTTATTTTAAACAGCTTTTGCTACGCAGTTTTGCGAAATTCGCAAATAAAATGTTTTGGCTTCCCAAGCGAACAGCTGATCATACAGATATTTTATTACGAGTTTACATGTAAACTGTAAAATGTTATTTGAGTCATGTAAAATTAATTGTTATTTATGCATACTATACCATTACAGAAAGTAAACAGTATTTATATTTAATTATTGATGCATGCCTAAGGGCTCGGACTTCACGAGGCCATTTCAGCCATTTCGATGTTCCTTTTTGGTTCGGTTCGCTGCAACCAATATCTCATACTCATACCTTTTATTGCTTTTCATGTGTAACAATTGGTCTTAAAAAAATTATATGTTATACATGAAACCCTGAGTAGGGCACCGCCATAAAATAATAAGAAATTATGACAAATTATAATAGTAATAAATGCTAACGAGATAAATTAAATTAAATGTAATTATCCTTACAATGACACAGAGTACTATAATGATCAATTATAACTTTATAATTGATCATTATGGTACTCTGTGCTCATAGCATGCCAATATTATTACTTATTCTATGTATGCTCATAGTAAGCTATAAATATTTAACACGAGTAACGTTGTTTTGCAGTCGCACCTGGCGCTCTACTGCTTCGCGAACGGGCAAGTGAGCACGGCACTGAAGCTGTTGTATCGTGCGCGCTTCCTCGCACTACTCGTGTGCGGCGAAAACCACCCGGAGATGGCGCTGTTGGATGTGAGTTTCACCATTTACTTACTTTCAAATTTTGAAGGTGGTATGAGTCAGTGTCCCACGAGACGGGAAACGTATAAGAGGCCGACCAGCGAGACGCTGGGAGGACGACCTGCCCCCTTGGGCAGGTCGTCCTCGCTGGAGAGGAGAGGCCCGAGAGAGAAAAGTGGAAGGACTTGGAGGAGGTCTATGTCCAGGGACAACCTGCCGATGTCAAACCTAGTTGACAAGTAAATAGTAATTGATAAGTTAATTTATATTTGGCCGTGAATAAAGGCTATTTTTATTTTTTATTTATTTATTTTATTTATGACTCAGTGCGGTGAAGGGAAACACCTGAGGAAAACTGCACTTGCGCATCCAGTCCCCTCCCCTCAAAACCTATAAAATCACGAGAGGGCGCGAGGCGCGAATCACCTTTTTTTTTAAAGTGTTATTTTCCGATTTCAATCATCGATGCCCAAAATCTTTTTTGGATCCGCTCCTAGGGTCCGTGATGATTATTACTGGTCTCGTAGAAGGTCCGCGGTTTAAGAAGATTGGGAAACTTACACGTGTACGTTTTAGCTGTGTTTTAGAGTAAAACATGATTAGTCAAATATTGTTTTGTCTCCCTACAGAGCAACATCGCGTTAATACTACACGCGGTGGGCGAATACGAGCTATCGCTGCGATTCGCGGAGCGCGCGCTCGCGGTGACGGGCGCCGCGCACGGGCCGCGCTCCCTTAAGGCGGCGGTGGCACGCCACCTGCTGGCTCGCACGCTCTCCTGCCTCGGAGACTTCCGCGCCGCGCTGCAGCACGAGAAAGAGACCTACTCCATATACAAGCAGCTGGTGAGTGAACGCTGCTGGCTAAAAAGATCGATGGTCGTATTGTAAATGAAAATTGAATCGAATCTGACATCCCTAGGCAGATAATGTCATGATCTTTAGGACTTTAGGCCACACGAGCCGAAGTTTTCTGCCTTGCTCATCATAATATATGTACATGGAAGCATACACCAGGCTATTATACTCTGTGGAACACTCTCGCAATAAGTTTATGTTATGATTCCTTGACATTCGTATGAATGTGTCAAATAAGTTAAGTGAGAAAGTACTAAAGGGTACTAAAGGGATGTGTTGTCCACTGTCTATGATTTTGTTATAGGGTGTTATATATTTGACTAAATTTTTTTTTGATTCAACGACATCCTGAAGATAGATCTGAATTTCGGATTTCGATATTTCAACTAACACCACGGATATTAATGTTAAAGTTAGTACTGGAGAGATGCTCTGGTTCTTTTTAGCAAAACAGTCCTTAATATGTAGCCAAGGACCTGCTTGTATGGCGCTACCGTACTATGACGTCAAAAATCGCTATTGCCGTTTCTTTCTACCGTCTGTACCTAGTTTACTACAATGTCATGTAAATACACAGCTGGGCGAGAAGCACGAGAAGACCCGCGAGTCGTCGGAGTGCCTGCGCCACCTGACGCAGCAGGCGGTAGTGCTGCAGAAGCGGCTGGCGGAGGCGTACGCGCGGTCGCCGCACGCGCCGCATGCTCCGCCCGCCCACCCGCCGCTGCACATCCAGCCGCCCGGCATGGCCTCCGTCATCGATATGCTCAACCTCATCAATGGAATCCTCTTCGTGCAGATCAGGTATTTACAACATGATTACCGGTAATTTTATTAACCCCCGACCGATCGATGGAGGGCGTGTTATGTGTTTGACATGTTTGTCTGTTTGTCCGTGGCGTGGCATCATCGGATGATCCGATTTTGATCCGGTTTTTTTTTCGATAGAGAATTTTTTAGCTATGTCTGATAAAAACTGGATCAGTGGTTTCCAAGATCTTGGAGTATCTTTAATGTGTTTGACAAAGTTAATGCATATTGAAAAAATTGAAAAAAATTATTCGTTTATCACATATCAAATGTTTATATTTATCAGGAACTACTAACAGATTGTTTCGAATGTTGCAGCCCCCAAGATATCGAGCAGTTCAAGGCAGAGATAGAAAAAAGACAACTGAAAGACTTGACAATACCGGGCGTCCTCACCGAGCTGAGCGATAAAGAAGGCGCGAGCAGTGAGCAAGCAGCCGTCAAGGAGTTGAAGGAAACCTCCAAACAGCAGGTGGAGAGTTGAAACGTCGGCGTGCAGTTCGGGCCGCGTTCTTTGGACTTTGTTTAGTGATAGTAAGGCCGCCACGGCGGGCGAGCTCGGTAGCACAGCAATGTTCCACTCGTATTGGACATTTATTATATACATTGTTACTTTATAACTATTGATTGATGATATTGTTCCTTATTATATGAATGTATGCCGTAGTATAGCGTGCTAAGGTTTGATGTAGATTTTTTTGTTAGTCAAATTTTGAGGATATTATTTATGAATTATCGCAAAATGCAATAGTTTATTTTATGCATGTTGCATATTTTTTGATGTTTCGCTCAAATCATGATGCAGATGTAGGTTTGATTTTATGCTTCCGTTTGAAATTCACAATTTTATGGACACCCAGAGTAGTGCAATTTCTAAGTAGTGATAATAGCAATAAGTTTTGGTTGTGAACCTGAGACCGCGTGCGTCGCTAAATACTGGTGCTGCTGCCGACTTGTCCTTCGATATATGATTTTATGAATTGTTATTGTCGAGTATTATTTTCTTTTTTAACTAGTGCGGGAGTATACTGTTGAATATCCATAGTCGTAAACATTCAGTTATATTGTCATAGAAATGTAACGGGTTTTTATCACGAGCTCGTGACGAACAATTTCTTGTTCTGTTCAAACGCCCGCTTGTTTTTAATAAAACACTGCCTATAAGTTATTTTATAGTTTCCGGATTTAGTGTGACTAGTGCCATAGTGTAGTGAATGTAAGTTGTTTTATGTAATATTTCTGTTAGTCTGTGATATAAAATGTGTTATCATCGAGCCACTCGCCTTGTTAATGCATGGATCTTTGAAATAGTCTCGGCAATGGTTTGGAAGTTGATTTAGTTGTTTGCAATATTATGAGTGATCATTTAGTATTGTTATAGTATGTTTATGATATCTGGTTGTATACCAACATGTGCGTATCGATTTCCAGCAGGATGATTCAGTAGTAAAAATTAATAACCTTTGTCTCGTCTATGACTTCTGGAAATACGTAACAGATATATTAAATATTTTAGATAAGTCGTAAGTACAGATATTTCATTACATTCTGCAGTTTCAGATATTTAATAAAAAAACGAAATTTAATTTAAATTCGTTGAGAGTTGGCTATTATGGGTGATTCTTGGCGTTTGGGTTCAAAATGTCAATTTTTCAAAGTCGTCCCTGTGTCGTCCCCGTGTCGCCCATATGACATTGGACACATTTAGCTCACATTGTGACGTGGACGTTTTGGAACTGGAGATTTTGGGAAATGGAAGTTTTGAAACCAAACGGTTCTGGGATGTCTCGGTGGTCGGGGTGTCGAGCGGTATCCACTAAACGAAACATCACTACTACCTCTCTTTTAATCAAGTATGTGAATGAGTGTGACAGTTTAGTTGGGAAAAATAATTATTTTTAAGTATCAATATATAAAAGAACAAAACTAAATGAGCCCTCAAAATATTGCAAATAATTATGTCATTAACTCGTATGTATGTTCATCATTGTGAAAACTGTTACGTTATGAATTATAAAATTTGAATTATCACATCAGTTTCTTTAACAGTGAATAGACCTCATAAATAAAATTCTTGTTAAAAGTGAAATATCCAAGCAAAGGCAAAACAAAAAAAAAGGCAAACAAAGGCATAACATGCCGTCCCTCTCGTGCAGCTTGATTGTGTTGTGGACGAAACGCATATATTGATTTAAATAAAATATGTACTTATTAGCTTGTGAACTCTGCCAAATATTTAACAAAATGAATTATGCAATTATAATCTAGACACACGGAGTGTGTCCGCCAAGTTCAGAAAGATCGAATTAACAGATGTAACTTTAGGAAGTAAAAATAGGCACTTCATATAATCTTCCGACAATAATTTTTGATTGTGTTTTGCAAGTTTCCAGAAATTGTAATTAAGTTTTTTCATTTACTCATCGTAATTTTATTTATTGAATCAACTTTACAATAGCTTCAAAGTGCACCTGTTAGTTTGAAATATATAATACAAGTTATTAGTAAACATTCGCCAAAATTTTATCAGGAGTTATCCAAAAAACAATTAAAATATAAAATGGGATACTTAAAAAGCAGACGCCTCCTAAGTTTTTAATATATTGTATAGTATGTTGTGGGCATGACAAATTTAAGTTAGTGACCGGGTTGGCCCGTAAGTACAATAATTTCTTTGTGCAAAAAAACCGATTACTTAATAGGTTTTAATAAATAGGCAATAAACGTATTATTTACTATAAAATTTTTAAGTAGGTAACTTACTCTATGCAGGGTGTCAGGGAAAGGGATGTAAGTACCCATGAATAAACAAATTAACTCTAATGCTTACGCGAATTTTTTAATAATGCAATCTGTTATTTTTTGCTGATCTGGATATTCTGTTTGGAGTATGATATGAAGAACATGAAGACTTTTGTCTTCGTATTTTTATAATCGTATTCCATTATTATTTAATTTTATAGCCTACTGAGATCCTGTTAAAATGTTGGCGAATGTCAGTAACATTATTGACACACTGTATATAGTTCAATGAATTTCACTGATAAGTGTCCGAAATGGTCAGTAGCGCCAAGTATGCAAATAAATTGTGAGCGATAATTTTACCGAATTAGTTCTAGTGGGATTAGAAAACGTAATAAGTTCGTTGAAATGTTGAATACTGTAGTGATTGATCTTGACCACATTTTATAAGATCGGCCAATCATTTCTATTTACAAATGACAAACGGGTGTTAAATATCTTAGAAAGGAAATATAATTATTAAAATGTAACAGAGGAAAAGATAATCCAGGTTTATATACGATCCCGAAGGGATAAAGATATTGAAATAGTTTAATTCAAGAGTGGCAGGCAAAATGTAGTCTGCATTTATGCAGTATGTATTGCATCAGCGGTAGGTATGTACCTATGTATGTAAAATGAAATGATTTGTCACCAAAAGTTAACTTTTGTCATTTGTAATATGTTAAAACACCTAATTGTGTTAATTTTCACGTTTTGATTATTTAGCGGGACACACACTACAATAAAATACCCGATTTACTGCACAATTTATTCACACATTGCAAAAAAGGAGCACGTTTTCTTAGTCATATTCAATGTAATGATATCCAATGTTGTTCTCCACTGTTGCTCTGACGCATGTAGTGATATCCAATGTTGTTCTCCACTGTTGCTCTGATGCATGTAATGATATCAAATGTTGTTTTCCACTGTTGCTCTGAGTATAGCAAGCTTGGCGTATGAAGTGTGTGTATATTCCGCGAATATATCCCAATGTATGTTAAAACGTGTAAAGACGTAAGTTGTTTGGAGGAAGTATGTGCCTAAGGAAACAATAATGTTGTTGTTACATTTCTCTAACAATATGACGACCATGTAAGTACGGCGCTGTTCGTAGTATACTAATAAAAAAACGTTTTTATAACTGTGTTTTATTTATACTGTAACAAGGTAAAATACATAAGTACGAATTCATATATAACAAGACCACATCAGTGTTGGGGCACAGACTTCAATAACTAAAGAAAAAAAATGCAGAAAATATCTTTACTTAAAAATAGGCTGCTATAACCGAATACTGTCCCATTCACGTCAACCATATTCACACGGGTACTAAACCTATAATTTCTAGGGGAGTCAAAAATGTAACTGATTATACTGTATGTGTAGGTAGTTGCACACTACCTATTATGATTGTACGAGAGGGTAGGCGAGTTTTCGCCAGTCAGGTAATATACTTATCAGACAAAGCATTGTCTTTTCACTGTCCTCGCTTTTCCGTCCCAAATATACTACACTGATGTATACATATTGAACAGAGGTCGGTAGTCGGACTATGAAAACTTGCGATTCCTTATATTTCGATGAATCGAACCAGGTGAACTGGTCCTCGTGGTTCGACTATGGAGTCGAACTACGTGGTCCTGGCGTTTAGTAGTTCACCTAGTAATATTCTAAAATCGAATCAACTGGAAAAAAAAGTTCACGTAGTCCGATTGATCGAACCATGCGGTCGAACCACGTGGCCTGGAGCTAGATTTTCTGTGCAAAATTTCAAGTAAAAATGTACTATTTTTATTACCATATAATTTAACAAAATTTTTATTCTACATCAAAACAAAAACTCGCAGCACTAGCGGGGTCATTGCATTCATAGGTCATTGTCTGTTTACTTACGTTCGACATCTGTTAATTCCTGGGCGCTAGTACGCTGGCTTTATTGCACATCTAGAGTCTAGTATGGTATGATAATGAAAATACTGATAATAGTCATTCTAGCCTACAGGACCCGCGTGCTGCTACCATCGATCTAATCTTCAATTATCATCATTCATCACAATGACATAGGATAGCATCGAACGCGGCCCGCGGGCACCCGCTGGTCTTAAGATCGCCATTTTAAAACTTGCAAAAAAAGAACATCGGAACCCTCTAATTAAAAGAAAAGAAAGGTATGCTAGAACGAGAGGTCTGTACTAGGGACGCGGTTTTAGGTAACTGAATAGGGCGGGTCTCTTGCGCAGAGTTCGATGACACGATCAGCTGTTGGCACTAGCGTTGTGCAGCGTCATGTTTTGTCGACGAATTTTGATGTAGTGCTACATTTAGATTTTGAAGAAACTACGAATGAGGATGTGTTCAAAATCATTAACTGCATCAGATCCTCATATATGACTACACCTTTTTGTTACACCTGTATAGGCACTGTAGGCCACAGTATTTGACATTTTATAGTAAGTAATATCACAATATAATTTAATTTTACTTTATTTAGACTGAAATTGATTATTAATTATTATCATCATTGAGATATATGTACTATACCCTATTTTATACAATTAATTTTTGACAGGTAATGTAATATTTATCAATTTGTTTTGTACATACTATTTCGGACACAAATGTATGTTTGAAACGAATAATAAAAATTAAAAAAATGAAATCAGAATCAGTATAATTTATTGACAAAACTGGTACACACATAGTAGATAATTTGACACTAGCCGAAGTAGCCGTGAGCCAAATGAAAACAGACAATAGAATCTGTTTTTACTTAAATCAGGCATGCAATAATATTTATTATCTATACCTACCTACCTACACTGAGAAATTGTTCAGGTGTTGATACTGACTGATACAAATTACCCGTAAGTGTTCAACATAGGTAGGTAGGACATATTGTATAGTAGATGCATTTCAAAGCGCGATTAATTACAAGCTCGGATCTATCGTTGCAGGACGCCACGTTTCGCCAAAATCGTCAGGAAAGTGCAAGTTGATTTACATCTTAGTGCGGAGCCTCTGTAGTTTTCGGAGTATCTTCTGCATCCCCTGCACTCGCCGTCGCCTCCGCGAATGACCTCTGATGATGAGTTGTAGCTCGATGTCCTCCGCCTAACGCCGCTAGAGCGCCATGCTTCGCCCACGACAGGAAACTATAGATAAATTCACTTCCTAGCCCGTGGACGGATCGGTCGCGGCCGATGACAACTCTTTCACTCTAGCTGCACGCGCGATGACTATAACTCGTCAGAGCGTCATGCTCCTCCAATTTCGTTGCACTTTGCAAGTTGCTTCACTTCCTAGTCCGCGGGCGGGGCCTCGGTCGAGCGCGCGGTCTCGGCCGCGGCCGGCGTCGGCGCACGCGCGGTGCGCGCCCCCGCTCCAACTGCGCTGCCACTAGCTCCGTTAGAGCACCGCGCTCCGCCAACATCGACAGGAAACTGCAGATGAACTCGTCGTAGTTGTGTGTGCGGCGACAGTCGTCCACCTGAACATGAAAAAGAAGGTTCTATGCGAGAGATCACTTTCAGCGATAAGACCGCCTATGTTGTATCAATAACTACACATGCATTGTTTTATAATAAAATAAGTTCAGTTCTGTGCAATAAAGTCTATTCTATTCTACATCTAATTCTAACTCCTAATCTTTGTACATCCAAGAAATTGATGCACTGAGATAATCAACTGGCGCCAAAGTGACAATGACTCAAAGGTTAGGGTTCACACGAGACTGCGGCGCAAGCGTTGCTGACCAAATCCATGTTTAGATCATGGTGATGGACCACTTTTAGCACTAGCATTTTAACTGAAAATTTGTGACGTAATACTACGTAACAGAATGCTAATGTGTAAAAAGATCACCAATTGTTTAATTGCTATTAATTGATTCCATACACAACCTAAACTGGTATAATCTTTAAATCCTCACCTTATACATATCCCTCTTATCGTTCTCGTCATTCAGAGCCTGCTGACATGACTGCACTTCGCTCACGATGCTGCTCATAAGCGCATTCAGTTCTGTATGCGTGAACAGCAATTTCTTCAGTTTGAACGGCTGCTCTGGATCACTCTCATAGGTCACCAGGACTGGGGAGTCGTTACTCTTCACTAAAGCTGTCGTTGAAGTGGGGTATAGCTGGAACATAGAGAACATTGAGACAAACTTAAAGAAACTATCGAGATATTAGTCAGATGTCTCAGTCGTAAGTAGTGTCATGCTCTACTGAGAACAAACGTTTTATAAAAGCAATGGCGTCGATTCCGGAGTGGCCGCCAAAGATAAAACTAAACATAAATGAAACCGTCATGCTCACTCGAATACTAGATTGTGTATGAGTGAACAGGACATTCAGTTTTAGCGAAAATAGCTAAATTTGGCGGCCATCCCGGAATCGGTGCCAGTAGTGTAGTGTGGACTCACCTCTCCGATAATCTGATTATCCCTATTTATTGTAATAAACTTTACAGCTGTGCCTTGTTCCATTGGTTCAACTGAAAAATAATAAGAGTACATTATAGACATTTCATGGCATTTCTATTAAGCAAGTGACTTAGGGTATTTACCCATTTAATCAAGTGAATGGCATCACTTAACACTAACCAATAACAAGGATTTTTGAAAAGCATAAGAAATAAAAATATACCAATCATTTTCACCATTTCTTTTAAATGGTTTAAACTCACCCAGAATAAGACTACTGTCTTGTTGGGGTCTGTCGGTTGCACCAATCTCTATGGTAATAGGCTCCGTATAGTCCATACTATACATACGGATTTGTGTAGACTCCAGTGCCGTGAGTATGGTCTCTTCACTGATTTGCACAATGTTGTCATTCAGAGAATTCTCATTACTCGTCTCTGATATCATATCTCCTAGTTCTGTAACAAAGTACTACAGTGAAATATCAATAAGAAACCATGATGATAAGTAAGCTACGAGACTGAAGAAACAAGTCTCAACCTAAAGTTAAAAAAGCTATTGGATAATTAAAAATATTCACAGTAAATAGTTTTCAAATTGAACTATAGTCATTGATTTTACATTGTAGAGTTTAAATAATGACAACTTTCCATACAACGCCAAAAAGCAAAAACATTTACATATTTCTATTTCTTACAACAAACACTGTTGGCTTTTTAGATTAAGTGTGGAACTATTAGTCAAAGTGAACTATTGAAACATGACTTTTCCAACACTGATATAGATTCACCAGCATTATGCTGCCTGTCTATTACCTTCATGATAATATATCTTTTTAAAATCAAATTATAAGTCTCAGCTCATGGCACAGATTCTGGAGTGTCACACTAGCTAAATTAAAACATCACTGAATGAAACATCACCCTCGATCCTACACAATCTACTATATGTGACAATCATTTAGTTTTTAGCTTCAGATTGTGTCAGAATATGACATCATTACCTGCTTGTTCCCTTGCCTTTGCCAACAAGTGTCGTAAATGCTTCCCTACTTTCGAGATAGCTTCTTTCACCCTCTTCTGATTCATTTCAAGTGCATTTAACTTCTGTGTTAATGCAATTCTTCTATCAGGGACAACTGCCATCAGATTAAACCTGGAAATCAAATTAGTTTTTTATGATTTATTTGTGAAGCAAGAGAGTGAAGTGAATGCAGCAAATATTGAAAGAAATGATTATTCGGCTAAAGGGCATTGCAAAAAAAACCTATTCCTTAACCCTTTATACTGATGGATTTTATAGTTTTAAATACCTGATATCATGAACCTGTTCCCCAGCATCCCTGCCAAGTCTTTCTGCCATGACTCTCCTGAACTTGTCTGTCCAGTATTCATCAGAGGCCCAGGGTCCATGGTCTGTTGGATAAGGTTTCAGCCCATCCAGCTCAAACAAGTGCCCATTAATGGGTACAAAACTAACAAAGTGATATGCTTCACCTGAAATAATATTTGACAAAATATGGTTTCAAAAATAAAGTTCAAATCCAATTGGAACAATCTTTCAATAGAATCTAGCATAGAGTTTAACATCTATTGAGCTCACTAGCTTACAATGATTTTCAAGGATGCTGCGCAGATGAACTTAGCAAAAACAAAGTTAAAAATCCTGTTGGAACAATCGTTCAATAAAATCTAGAATTAACAATCTAATTGGGCTTGCTAGCTTACAATGATCTTCCAAGGATGATCAGCAGATGAACTTAGAAAATTGACTTATGAATTTCAAGGAATAATATGACACTTCATATGTCATATGAAGCAGGTAACTTGTGAGTATAGATACCTGTGAAGCGACCAGTGGAGACACCAGCATTTTTGTCAGTCTTTTTGCGAGCTTGTGGGATAGCATGGGAGTTGTGAGCGCAGGCCAGTTCCGGAGTGTTGCCTATCGCCCATCCTTTGTTCTCTGGGTTCATGCCCAATGTATGGTGCTGCAAAATCAGATTCAATGCTATATCAATGTCGAGTTTTCATATCAAATTTTTGTAGGAACTGGTGCTGTTTCCAGAACTTTATATTTAGGTTAAAGCTCTATGAAACATTTAGTTTTTACCATCTAGTCTAGACTTGTTCTCACACAGTAACATTACTAACCTTTAGTCTACTCAATGTTTCACCTAAATGTAGATTTGGGCAATTCAATAGTATCGACAGTAAAGCATGAGTGGCGCAACTGTTTGGGACCATTTGCTGAGCAAAGAATATGTTGTTTATAGTCTCCTCGTCCCGTACGAAACTTTCTATTTGCTCGACAAACTTGCGCCGCGATCGCCTTTCTTCTATCCATCGGAACAGGAAAATGAAGCCGTACACAGGGCTTTCCAAGGGCTTGTGTAAGTCGTATATCTCTTCTACTTGGACGCTTTTGACTCCAAAATCTTCGAGCAGCAAAGTGAAAAGCCCTGGATCACTCTCCAACTCTAACCAACCTTCTGTGAGACTGTGTAACTCCACCGGCATATTTTTCATATATTATCTAATAATTTAGGTATTTCATTCAATTTTTGGGATTTAAAAAAAACTTATTTTCTTCTTTTTAGAAATGCGTTGCGTGCGTTCCAAAACCAGTTGAAATATTTCACGTTGACAATTGTACACCTTCCATTGCTTGTTTCAAATAAAAATTTGATAAATCTTCAGCTGTTAAAACGGTAATGAAACATGGACAATTGTCAACCAACTTTAAGGACCGCTCTCAGATTTTTTTGTTTCTTCTGTCAAAGAAAATTTACAGATTGGTGTTGTTTTTTGTTTAGTTTATTCCCATCAAGTGAGGCAAAGGCAACTAATATAAGCATCATACAGCTATAGCTGTATGATGCTTATATTAGTTGCCTTGTTGCCGTGTTCGCAAATTAGGCTACGATTATGCGGTATACCGCATAATCGTAGCCTAATTTGCGAACACGGTCCTAAATCGTAACGGTTGAGCAATGTTGGGCGCGGTCGGTACCAGGATGGGTGACCGCTAGTGGTATATTTCATCTTAGTTCCACCGTACCTCGGAGAGCACGTTATGCAGTCGGACCCGGTTGGTGTCGTTCGACAGCAGTCGTTAAGCCATGTCAGAGGCCTACGGGTGGCCCTATAACCTAAACATGTTTTCGATAATGAAACATTTTTGCTATTGGAATACCTGGAAAATAGCTGGCTTTCATAGCCTTTATCCAGCCCGACGACGGCTCCCCAAATATTTATACAATAATTTGTCTGAATAATTGCGAGTTACAATTACTAGTATTTAGGTTCCTAGGATCCTTTTACCTTTTCTATTTTTTTCCGGCTGTACCATCTTTA
This sequence comes from Hofmannophila pseudospretella, assembly GCA_947369225.1. Lineage (NCBI taxonomy): Eukaryota > Metazoa > Arthropoda > Insecta > Lepidoptera > Oecophoridae > Hofmannophila > Hofmannophila pseudospretella. Next base: position 8,043,136 of record OX376324.1, read on the forward strand.
TCACAGTTGACTGACTACACACACAGTCCGACTTTCTACCTAAAGTTATTTCTTTCAGGCATCACTGACGTGATGTAAAATAGTAATATTGTTTTGTAAATAACTGAATTTACCTTAATCTCTTCTCATCTAAATCCAACGGGATTCAAACCCACGTCCTACAGAATATGTAGGTATAGATAAAATTAGGGAAAAATAAAAAAGCCGATTTTCGCAACAACATTTATTTTTTATGTACACTAAACTTCCGTAACTTTGTACAATGTACAAATAATAAATGCACAACTTCAGCATTGTAAACCCTAGTTACCTATGTAAAAACTTGTAGGCACGCGTATTTTCAATTACTTTTTAGTCAGTTGTTACAATTTAAGTTAGGATACACACACAATCGTTATAATTATATTAGGTATGAGGTTTTGGTCCCTTGGTTTTGAAAGCTCTTCGCTTAATTTATTGATAAAGTTTTGTAGGCGTACAGTCGACCCACAGGTCAAACCTATCCAAAACATCAAAATCTGAGAATCTGAAATGTATCATATTGCACAGTCATAAGGTAGAAATTTAATGGAAGGTTTTTGCCAGTTGGTATACTATAGCTTGTGGTCGACTATACGAGTAGATATTGCTTGTTCGAAAAATACACCACTTGCCAGAAGTTGCACAAAGTTCTATTAAAAATAACCACATGCCATATCTTTCTACGCTATTGCTTTAGAGAGAGGTTAAGCAAGGTTAAGATAACACTTCGTACAACTTCTGATATAAATTCTAAACTGGCAAAAAATAGAGGACATCATATCAACAAGCATGATACAGCACAGCGGTCTACTTATGGTTGAAAATTCTTCAAATTGACATGTCAGTAATCGTAAGAACATCAGTAGCCAACTCCAAACCAACTGCAGTTAACATGGTATTCGCCTAGGCCGGCCGTGTACTTAGGAGTAATGTGGGATGGTACTTAACAGTACAAATGATATATGAGCTATCTGCAGCAACTTGGATGAGTATACAAAGGATAAACAATCAATGTTCATTTATGAATGTCGATAAAATTAACTCCTTATGTGGAGATATCGCGCACACTAGCACCGCCAGAAATTATGGCGAAAATGTGTACCCTAACTTCTAAAATGCTAGTCTAAAAAAACTGTCGGAGATATATACTCGTCGATTTAAAAAATAAAATAAAAGGAAATATAGTTAATGTAATATAGTTTTTTATGGGCGGCATTAGTGTGCGCAGTCTCCCATTAAGTTTGAGAATCAATGATCGCACTGTTAGTCGCATATTTGCTGATCGTCAAATGAGTTGTGCAATCAAAATTATGTACAAATTACAAACTTTATTATGCGCCTGTGTCTACAAAATATACACAATGAATAGTCGTTAAGAAGACTAGAATCGCAAAACGGAACGGAATACTATTTGTTAGTGATTTACTTGCCCTAAAATAACATTTCACTAACATATACTTAAACTGCATACAAATTATCAGTGCTCTTCAACACGCATTACATTATACGGCAACGAGAAAGAGGTGGTCAATATAAAAAGATCAATGAACCTTAGATCAATGGAAATTTGTAAAAAAACATATTTGATGTGAAAACTTGTTGCGTGCTAAAGTGAAGTAGGTAAGTGAAGGATTTTAAGCTATGGATGGCACAGTGCTTCTACTGCTATGAAATTGATATCTTAAACATTCAACAATCTCGAAAGTAGGTACTCTCTAAACATTAAAAAATCATGATAGGTAATTGGAAGAAAAGTTGTATACTTAAACTACAATATTTAACAAACTATTTTACAAAACTCCATTTATGTACAGGTAGATATAAAGTAACTAATCATTACAATTTCCATAATATCACATAAGTACGCATCGCTCGTAAGCTCGACAACCCTACTCAAATACGCCTACTCAAATACATACACAAAAAAACAATCGTTTCATGCGTAGATATGTACGTACAATATTAATACCGCAACATTGTTGAGATTTCAACAAGAACATTACTTATGTACAGGAATATCTAAAAGTCTATTTACAAGTTTCATCGCATGAAACAGCAGTCGATTTAAAGTAACACGATTCGATCGAGCCTTCATCTGATGGCTTGGGGTGGTCTGTAAGGAGGTGGCGGCGTTTTGGGGATCTGGGTCTGTGCTTGTATTTGGGTGCGATGTACCGGGGCGATGGCTGATGATGGAGGGGTGTCGTCTGGTTGGCCAGGGATGACGGTGTGGAGGTGCGCGTGCGCGGGCGCCGGAGCCTCGTGACGCGCGCTGCTGGTGGCGGGCAGCAGGCGCGCCGGGTTCAGCTTGATGGCGTCGTCGTACGTCGGCGGTGCGCCCGCGACTGTGTCGTAGTCCGGCGGCTTTTGCTGCATTGTCTCTTCATCCGGCATCGATATCACGTGGATTGGATCGTCGATCTGCAATACAAGAAACATACCGTCAAATTACTCATTGTAATCTTTGTAACACGATCTGCGGTCAGCTTTCATTTCGATTCCTCAAGGGGTTCCACTAACGAGGAGTGTCGAGGAGAAAGCTCCAATGGCCGTTATTAGAAAATGATAGGTGCAATTTCGTTCCGCTGCAATGTGTCACTCTGACCGCGATTCCCGAGCATTATATGATCATTATGCTATCTCGCATCTAAACGAGAATGATGACTCAACAACGCCATCAATGACGACAAATGACACAGATGATAACCAGGCCACGGCTAACAGAGATATTGTAAAAAAGGAGTTTTAATTGATGCGGGTGAGGTGCGGAATTACATCGGATTTTTTGAGATAAGTAAGTATTATACTTTGATAAGACACTTGAATCTGTCCGACTAAAATTGTGATATAAGTAATATTTTAAGCTAAAACCGATAGTGACTGTCGTCTGTCGCTTGTTTTGCTATTGGCCTAAAGCTTGAGTTGTTTGTGGTGTGGTGTAGTGGACAATGAAGAGTCTCTTTCACAAGATATCATTTAAAATTATTAGGTTTTGGGGAGAGCGGAATAGAATATTAACCTAATTTCTTTTTATTGCATCTATCAACTTACATGGACATCCTAAAGAAGGATCTAAAATTAGTTTTTCGATATCTCAACTAAAATCAGAGATATTAATGGTGAAAGTTAGTATTGGAGAGGTGCTCTGTCCTTTTTTAGCAAAACAGTCCTTTATATGCATACAGGACCTGCTTGTATGGCGCTAGTGAACACTGACGTCATAATACTTATTGCCGTTTCTTTCTACCGTTCTGATTTTTTGATTGCCCGTAGCTATTTTATTTTTCAACGAATTTTAATTCTGTTTTCACATTTGACCATCAATTTATGACTATATCTTAATTTTTAAGAAATTCATACTTGGAAACTATAGGGTAGTTTCCATTTGGCTATGTAGCTAACCTGATGTGTGTCAGGCGACGCGCGGTCATTTTGCGGCTGCCTCGCAGGCGACTGCAGCCAGCAACACATAGCAGCGCAGATGAGCAATGCACCCGCGACGATGCAAGCGACGCCCACGTAGCGCACCGGCTCCGCGTAGTCCTCGGCCAGTCCCAGCCAGTTGATGAGCGCGCCCGCGCAGAGTAACACCATGCCGTAGCGGTACGGCCGCTGCGACTGTCGGCCCTCGTCTAGGGACATGCCTGCAACATAATGAGATGTTGGTTAAAATATGAATTGCAGAAAGGTGTGATCGATGATAAATAGATAACTGACAGGGTTTAATTGTAGTGTTTAATAAAGTACTTGACATTGTAGGGTAGGGTGATATAGAAAAAAATATTATGCGACTTGATAAAATCTGGAAAATATGAATATAATCATTTATTATCCAAGTAAGTAAGTAATATGTGTGCTTATTTGTCAAACGCTACATCTTAAATGAGGGGTTATTCTGGAATTAACCACAAAGAACGACTTTCTTGGTAAACAAGAATAAAAAAACCAATAAGCCGAAAAGTTGAAATCGACAAAAGTTGACGACTAAACGTGATCTGTTTATTGAAAATCTCTTAAAAACACTATAAGTAAGGTATATATAAGAGTCCCTAGAAAGGAAAAATTAGACAGGGTTTGTAGATTCCAAGAGCAGCAGAGCTTTTAAAAATCTATTTCTCAGGAATAACAATTAATTAAGGTGCGTGTCGGAAAGCAACTCGACAATTTTCCAAAATGTAATCTCTGTTGGTTAAATCAGCTCGGACAAAGCTAGTGGATACGGGACAAAATCTGCGATCTAAGTAGAACTTTCATATTCTAAACACGAGTTTTCTTTCTTGAGCTACCTAACCAGTTAACCCGTTTTGTTAATATCATGCTAAACATAGAAACCAGAACTTCCAAAGTTAACATTAACTCATCAAAAGCTGAAAAGTGACCGTCATCCAGTTCACTGGGCCAACGACATCTAGGTAACGGGATCCGGTAGTAGTCGATTCATAAAACCGGTGAAATTGAAATGAAAGTTTGGAAAGTTCACAATTAGATGACACGTGAAGTTTTGTTTAAGTATCTAATATCTAGACGAATATGACTTCGCAAAACAATTTATGTGCATTGGTTTAACGTGATATTATTATTCTTTAAAAAATTTGGAAATAGGTAACACGACTTGAAGGAGACATTAATTTTGTTTAAATAATTTTGTAAAAGGTAACTTAGAAAATGGGCTAATTAACAGAAAAACGAGTAAATAATACGGTTATTCACTACAGATTATTCTGGCGGTTAATTGTTGCGTGCGACAAGCAATCAAGAGCTCGTAGTTTACGCGGTTTACACCATTGTTTCCCCGCTGTAGAGGAATACATCAGGCAGTAATTGAGGTGTCAAGAGGCTGGGGGCGCGATCGAGGCCGGTGCGAAGACAATGGACTCTTGGGGGATGTAGGTCAAGTTCGGAGCACGCGCTCGAGTGGCGCCGCGACGCCCGCCGTCACGCATCGCCGAATGCCGTAAAATCCGTATCTACATACCAGTATACACGTGTTTTGCAACAGCCGCATACGCAGTTTTGTGAAGGTCTGTGTAATGTGGAAGATTACATTTGTGAACTATGTTTGTTGTGACACAAACTATTTACGAGTTTAGTCGAGTACCTGAATGACCGAGATTTGTTCATTATGTCCACTTGGATCCCGTGGTTGAATCCATTGATGGAACCAGTGGAAGTTTTGTCCACCTTAGTCAATTGCTTTTTTTTTCATAAATGGTTTCAAGACACTCTCATGTTTACGTGGATCACTCTAATCACATGGTTGGATCCATCAATTGATCCTAAAACATTGTTTTGTTTCTGAGTCCATATGTTATTTTGTTCTTATAACTTTTACAAACATTAGGTACAAACATTAAGCGCACTTATTACCACTTCCGAGGTTCTATGTGATTTCGAACAACGGAAGGACCCGTGCAGTGTTCTCCGTTACTAGTTTTGTCCCTGATAGATACCCATACGATATACAGTCTGGTATCTGTATCTATTAATAATGCTACAAAACAACACCTGTTATCGTGTTTTTCATTTTAATACGTACCGTATACGCGCGAATTTTCCTACTAAAGGTGAACACGCATCTATCCGAGGCGAACGCTCCGAACTAGCCGAATCTTATATTAAAGTTATATTAATGGAATTTATTTTAGGTAGTGTGGCCAACGCATCAAGGTACACCAAACCATAGTAAACTACGGCGTATGCCATCAATATCACGTTAAAGAGACAGTACACTTCGACAAGGATCTTTTGGCGCGTGGTATTTGGTATCATTTTTTGTATAGCGAACTGTTATGAAGTGACGTTTGTACAAGGATGGCGGTGTTAATTCCGATTTTGGCCACGCGTCACTTTTGGCCATGTAATACATGGCAGATAATACAAAAAAAGTTGCTTCAGCTATGATTGTCCACTATAATTTTCATATACGAATAAAAATCTAAAAGAATCAATGTTTCGAACGTAAAATAGAATGATTTATTGATAGTGATACGCTTAGGGGACATCTCAATGTCGGTTTAAAATTCCGATGGTTTGTGAGATCAAAAGAATACCTACTGTTTGCAAAACAAAGAAGCGACGAATTAATATTATCACACATTTTTGATAGTGTGTTGTCTGGAGCACTCACTCAAAGGTATGTTTATTTATTACATTTGTTGCTTTACAATAACACTTGCATATATTAATGTATGGATAAAAAGATAAATAAATTAAATGGCAAACTTATCAGCGTTACTGGAATCTGTGAAAACAGGTAGGTAAGTATAGTTATTGATCAATCGTTGCAACAACGTGTTTTTATTTTTAGTACTTAAATACATAAATAGAATATAACAGATATGGAATATGGATATTACATTATTGCCTTTAAAAAGTGTAAAAATCTGCATATGGACTTTGTCAAAGTAACATTGTGCAATGCTGATGTTGTTTGGACATATACTTAAGTAGGTGTAGGTATATACAATTCTTGAGGCACATTCCAGAACATGCAGAAGAACGGGTCTAAATCTAAGTAAATTAAGGTAAATAATTATTTATTAAATAGTTACAAATGTTCTTACCAACACGTGTGTTGTAATAAAGCATTGGGTACATTGTTAACCAAACCATTTTTCTAAAAATAAGTTTGTCAAGGCAGAAATTTCGTATAAGTAATATTATTTTTTGTCACTTATAAAATATTTGCACTTAATATCTGAATAAGTACAGTAAGAAAACCACATAAAACTGACTTTTTTATACGTTATTTTTTAATATTTCCTACATAGGACTTAACCATTACAAACATTTATCTTAAGTGAGCAATATGTTTTTGTGAGATGATCTTATCAAATACCAGATACGAAAATGTGTTGATAACCGATAATAGGTCATACCGGATGTCTCGAATATATTTCTTTCGGTAGATTTTACAAGCTTTTCAAAAATCCAGTACGTAGAGTATCTTTAAATCTTTTACGCTCTATTATTTTATGGTAATGTATTATGTAAGAAATGACTTGTAACCATACTCGTTAACGCGTAAAACAGATGACAATAGGTACCTACTGTATTGTACTCGTATTACTCAACATAGTGAAAAAAGGTGTTAAACTTTGGATGTGTCATGTACATTATGAGTTGAATGAGCTATGACATTATGCTTATTGAATTGGTTATATCAGAAACTCACAGAATATCCTCATAGCTCGTGATTCAGGGAAACACATAACGACATACACAAATAATATAACTGAGATTCCTATGGAAAAAGATGCTGCCAAAAAAACAAATCTTGAAACCCCTACAGGAAACAATTGCACAGAACGCAATTGCAGAAGAACATCGATCAATAATCAATATCAGCCTATAATTGTCCCCACTGTTGGGGCACAGGCCTCCTTGCACAAGGGGGTACGGGCCATGATTCACCGAGCGGGCCCAGTGCTGATTGGTGGATTTCACACACCTTCGGAAACTTTTGATTTCCTCAGACATGCAGGTTTCCTCACGATGTTTTCCTTCACCATTAGAGCAGTCGGTAAATGTACGTAAGTCTTCGAAACAATCCGAAAAACTGATTAGTACATGGCATTGCATGGTTTCGAACCCGGACCTCCCGCATGGGAGTCCGGCGTCCTAGCCACTAGACCACCGACGCTCTCTCAGAAGCTCTCTCACATATTATACGTGCTACAAATCTAGTTAACCCTGGTAGGAAACCCTTGAATGCACCAGCAGGTGCACAAAGTACATAATGATGTACAAACTATGACGACGTTAAAAATCGCCAGAGGACATATTGCGTCAGTCATAAGTCGTAACCACCGATTTATACAGGGTGTAACATTAAGAACGGTCAGTATGGGAAAGTCTGAAACTATAAGACATACGAAGATCTGTTCTTAGGAACCATGTCATCAATTTTAGTAACAAGAAAAACTGTATTCATACATTTTTTTAAAAACCTGTACTCAGCCTGGGAATCGAACCCGGTTGTTTTGAAAAAAAATCCAACACTATTTCTGTTTAGATATCGACTGTGTAGGTGTTAAGGAATAAATGTTAGTATGAAACGTGATGTTTAAAATTAATAAAACGCATTGTTTCCAAATTTTTTAATTTATTTTAGTAGGTGTTCGAAGTGACTACCATTTTGTAAAATACAACATTCAACTCGTTTAGGTAACGATCTTACTATTGAATGTTGTATCTTCAGGTGGTGAATTTGCATTAAAATTGTCTCTATGGCTGCTTTTAGGTCTTCAATTGTGTCGTAGCTTGTTTTGTACACTTCATCCTTAACGTAACCCCACAAGAAATAGTCTAGTCTAAAATAAATTAAAAGATAGTAATTAATAGACTAGTCTAAAATAAATTAAAAGATATGGAAACAATGCGTTTTATTAATTTTAAACATCACGTTTCATACTAACATTTATTCCTTAACACCTACACAGTCGATATCCAAATAGAAATAGTGTTGGATTTTTTTTTCAAAACAACCGGGTTCGATTCCCAGGCTGAGTACAGGTTTTTTTTTAAATGTATGAATACAGTTTTTCTTGTTACTAAAATTGATGACATGGTTCCTAAGAACAGATGTTCGTATGTCTTATAGTTTCAGACTTTCCTATACTGACCGTTCTTAATGTTACACCCTGTATATAGGTTTCAAAGATTATGATAATGTGGGAACAGATTAGAGTTAGCAGCACGGATGGAAGCCGAGGACACCATACGTAAGCTGCAAGTCTGCCACGGGTTACAGACTGGTATGGCTTCAGCACAACGCTTCAGTTTCGATAACACGATAATATTCCTTAAACGGATTAAGGCTAGCTGGGCGACAGTGGTATTATATGTAACACTGACATAATCACTAAGAACATTGAAAATTAGAACTTGCGGATGCTTTGGGATGGACATGGAACTCTATCTCACTTTTCTCCGAGTTGAGACGGTGTTGATATCTACGTTGCTGCGGATAGACATGAACGACCATAATTTCCGTGCTTATTATTAATAAGCTTTTGTATTCAGCATTTGCCATAGTTCCACGTACATACCTGAACATAAATTATAATTATGCGACATTGTTCACAATAAAATAAATATGAAAACAGCTATGACACGAATTCCACACATGTTATAAGCTTGCGTTTTTATCACTTATAAATTGTTTTAAACAAATCAAAAATAATATTGCTATGTTTACTTATACGCTATAAGAACCTGCAATCTGTTTGTAAATAATGCCTTAGATTAGTGAAGATTGCCTAAGATTCACCCTTATCTAATCAATATCGAATATTGATATAAACTATGCAATGAATGATTGCATTATATAACTGTAAATATACTGTGGAAGACACATCAAGCTATACCTTGTGGAACCCTATCGCAATACGTTTTTGTAACGATTCCTTGACATTTGTATGAAAGTGTCAAATATGTTAGAGTGGCAAAGTACTAAGTGTCCTCCACTGTACTTCAGATTTAAAAATAAACTATTTTGTTCAAGAATATTCGAGTTTTCCTTATTTCATGTCATTTTTATCTTGTAGATTGGATAAGTACCTACTTATAAACAACACAAAACAAAAAATCCTATTGAAGCCCACTTGTGTTGCATTGCTGTTTCGGTTGGAAAGTTAGAAGAGTAAGAGAGCCAGCGTAATAACCGGCACATGAGGCATATGAGTTCTCAAGGTTAGCAGCCCATCGAAATCCTCTAAAAACATTATATGAGGTGATATAATGTCCGTGGGAGACCATTTATCATCAGGTGGCCGGTTAACTAGTCTGCTCATCCATATCTCCACTGGATCAAGCGTGTCGTACGAGGAGACTAGGCCGAGTAATCTGCTGGTGGTAAAACCCTTTCGGAGACGCCTGGCTAGCGGCCACCCCTTCTATGTAAATCTATCTTTGCTTTGGCGTTGATGTGTTTCGGAAATGTTTATAGCCAGTACCTACTTACTAAGCCCGTGAGCTCCATCTTCGACCTCATTGTCACTTACCACCAGGTGAAATTGAGGTTTTACGCAGATTTTGTTGTAAATAAAATAAAAATTAACCCTGGATTAACTCGCGAATTGTCTTACCTATGCTTTTCATGCGCTACCCGTTTGGCTAGCGAAGATGGCTTAATGGTAATTCAACCTATTTAAGGACAAAGTACAAGGAATCTCATATCGTAGTTCTAAACGTCGAATTAAACTCTATTTACGCACTAATGTCAAAATATTACATGAATGTCAACATCCTTAGTCTAATGAACCGCCCCGTTTCCATGCTGAATAGCCAGCGAGATGCGCTGCACCAGGTACGACTCGGCGCGGGGGTCACCTGAGCGCTCTCTCAGTCGTCGGCCCGAATTATCAGGACTTTTCTTATTATAAACGCTTATGTGTGTATGTATAAGTAACAATAGTTATCGTCCTGTCATAAAACGCCTAATCATGACCGAAGGCAATGCGATACTAATGGCAGACTTATTATTGTACCTACCCATAGAACTTTCCAGTCAAGTGATAACTTTGTTGTGCGACTATATGAAAACATAATCGATTTTTAATACATAATTGGATTCTAGAAGGACAACGATGAGCTTTATTAATTTTTAAACAGATTTTTAACAAAATCCCTTCCGGGTTAAGGCAGTGTAGGAAGTTTGAGATCGCACTTCCTGTATTAGTCAGGAATAAAAATTGCTAGATAACGTGTATTTTAAAAGAACAAGGTTCTCTCATTTCGCATAAACATATTTATTATATTATTTGTGACGAATTTATGAATGAGCACACCTACGGTAATAATTTAGTGTTGTTGACGATTACAGCCTTTATCTATTTCCTACTACACTATAATTAGGTTTATTTACGACAACGTATAAAAATCCTAATGACTCTTTCTAGTTTTAATTTTAAACTACATTATATGTAACAATTAGTTAGCAATGAATTTTACTTTTAAGAAATTATCTCAAATTTTTTATAGCATATTAATTTTCGTCTCTTATTCTTTTTTAAACTAGGTAGGTACTTACCTGTGGTACATGTGATGATATAGCTGATGAGGCTAATTAGGTAAGTATAGGTAGGTAGTCATATGTACGAGGCATATAATATCAAGGTCTTGAACTCCTAAATAGGAATCCATTGGTTCTAATGATGTTAATTTTAGATTGTCACAATGTGTTATTACGTAATATTTTCGACTGGACTGGATATTGTGAAAAGCGAACCTGTCAAATAAACCTCCAATTTGACTTGAAATTCATACAGGTACAAACATTGGAGTGCTTCCTAAAATAGAAAGGGTTTATAGTACCTATACCATTTCAAAATTTTCATAGCTACAAACAGATTTAATAAATGATGATTGCAGATGTCAACAATATCTTCTAAAAGATTTTCAACTATGTACGATTATTAAAATTATGGACGATTTATTGAAATGTATTTTTAATATTTCCAAATCGTGCAACCTTTTTATGTTTACTTTAACTACGTATTGTATGTACATAATGAATGAAGTGAACTAAATAATGAATAAGAAGTGAAACAATTACAGTTTACTTAGCTGAATTTCTAGACGTTGTTTGTTTCTTCTCGCACCCATATTTAAGGCACCATATTAATTGGAAGTAATCTACTTGTTATTTAATAGCAAACTAAATCAAATATTTCACAGAAGTCGTTAACACATCGTTAGAGGTTTTATACCTCTAATCTAAACACATAATTGTCCACAGGGAATGGAAACCTACTTACTAATAAATAAACGTGATATTAAAATACGTGTTTTTATTACCTAATTCAGCAGGTATTTCCTAAGGTTATAGTTTTGCTGTAGTTTTAGTATCTTTGCTGTACTTATTTGAGACATTCGTAAGAACCTTTGCCGGGGTGAAAAGTAGCTATGTCCTCCTCCAGTGCCTCAAAAAGCCAGTTTCATTCGAAACGATTAACATCCTTTTCAGTGAGATCTAGTAATAATTAAAATAAATAAGTCACAGTTACAATAAATTAAAATAAAATAAAAAGACTTATGAAAAGCCTTAGTCAAAAATTCCGCCCCGTGTCGACCCTGGCGCAAAGGTCCCCATGACGCTCGCGCATTGCCACGCTGAATCGCCACGGCCAACCTCTGCACCAAGAACGACCCGGAGCAGGGGTCACAGCCCCTCTCTCTCAGGCGACGGCCGACCTCCCTGATAAAATCCTTTGCCTCCGCCCCCCAACAACCTGTCGTTTCAACTAATTAAGTAATAATTAATACATATTTACCCAAATTGCATTTAACTAGTAACAAAAATCTTTTTTTTTACTAGTTGGAATAATTAAATATAAATCGGAAAAAGTATTTCTAAAGTATTTTTAGACAATGTATTACTAAAATAATTTTACGAGTACTAACTAGAATATTTTTCGTTTTGATACCCACATTTATTTCGTCTGTGAATTTGGTATTTTTAGTACTGTTGAGTGACAATAATGTGGAACTGTGTCTACGGACAGCGTGACCGGAAAGTTCAACGATCTAAACACGATATTGTAAAAAATCGACTATTTTAAAACGTGCCGAGTGAATTTGACTCACTATTTCAAAAGTTTCGTAATTGATTTTAAACTTATCGGTTGGCATTTTTCCTATTATACTATAAAACGAAATGCTGCTGGGCAGGCGGACGGATGGCCAGGGGTTGATTTTTTTAGGGATTCGTATCCGTATCTGATGCTGTCCATCTGTCGGTCTCCACTTCTAGTAGGACGAGATACCAACTTTTCTAAAATCTTCTCATTTTACTCCTAATTTTTTTTGTAGTGTTGCCCATACAAAAATTAGGAGTAACAACAACAACATTAAGTGGGCTTTAGACAACCGATCCGTTATCAACCTCATTGTTTTACTTTTATTATCCATTGGAGGCATTTTATTTAATAAATTTATTAGTTATAATTAATTGTTAAAAAAACATGTCTGTCACTTTTCAATTGCTACGATGGAGGTTCCTCGATATTTTTTCACCAATACAACGATCCTGCTCACATGGCCGGCAGAACCATGGCCTGTATAACCCATTCGGGCGTGCTATTGCTACCACATTTTACAGTCCTGACTTGGCTGTGTGATTTCTTTTTGTTCCCCACGTTGAAGAAATCTCTGCGGGGAAGGAAATTCACGACTGCGGACGAAGCAGTAGACCAATTTAGGCGGCTTATTTGCGACTTTCCGCAAGAACAGTTTTTCATATGTTTTAAAAGCTGGTTCAGTCGAATGCATAAGTGCATTGATGCCCCAGGGGAATACTTTGAAAAGTTGTAAATAATCATTTGTAATATTTCTTTTATTTTCTATTTGACTAAAAAATAATGGATCGCCCTAGGTAGTCTGTGCTTTTCTTTCAAAAATGACCTCGAGCCGCTATCCTGTCAGCCTTCCTTTGCTTTATAAAAAATATTTGTACAAATCGCTAATTCATATCACCAAAACAAAAAAATTAATTTAAAAAAAGTTATTTGACAACGACTGAGAAACGCCATGAGTGAATGTTTGTACACGTTGCTATCATCAAAATTTGAACAAACTGAGCATTTGTCCCAATTTGCTCACAATTCGTTAATCTGAGAGTTAACGGTTAGCAGAGTAGGGTTAAGTAAGTAAATGCTAAGTGGTCGTGGCACTGTCCTTCTGCAAGCCATGTGTACACCCCACGCATATCGCTTACTTGGCCGTCAAATGGTTATTAGCAGAGTTGCAACTATGGGCTAATTATCTAGCCCATAGTTGCAACTCTGCTAACCAACTGACGGCCAAGTAATGTGATGCTACTTACGTGGGATACCGCAGTTATCTGCTGCATGCTATTGACATGTAGGCAATGGTATTGACACAGATATACATATAATTTACAATTATAGTTAACAGGAGTCTCATTCGTCTCATTGTAGGGGCGTTCACAGGCCATTTTGGCACTAAGAGCCTCCTACACAAGATGAGATTGGCAGACAACCCCACCTGTAGAGCCTGTGGTGACACCGTTGAGTCAATGGGACACTTGCTGTGCGAATGTGACTCGTTGGCTGGAAAGCGTATGAGTCTTCTGGGGGTAGCCTACCCCAAACCAGAGGACTATAGGCTCCTTCCTGTAAGCTGTATAGCGCCCTTGATGCAAAGCATCTTTAAGGAACAGGAAGGAGACTAAGGTTAGGGGTGAACACAAAAGATCCCTGAGGGTCGAAGTGCCGCTCGGGTTATCCCTGGCTGTCATAAGATAAGATAAGAAAAAAATATAGTTGAACTATAGGTACAGGTATTAAAATTAGAAACATTCGGTATCTGATTTTAGTCTAAAATATCTAGTTCAAGTAAGTACTTATAGCGTGTCATGTCACACACAGCGATCCGACAACGAACTAAAGTCCTAGACGTGGGAAAGCGGGTTGCGACGCTAAAGTGGCGATGGGCGAGACACTTGGTTAGACGTGGTGATGGCCGGTGGACCAGAGCCCTCACTGAGTGGTGGCCAAGGTCGGTGAAAAGAGGAGTAGGTCGTCCAGCAGCTAGATAGGCGGATGCCATCACCAAAGTCGCATCGAAGACCTGGATGCGACTAGCACAGGATCGTATAGGGTGGCACAAAAGAAAGGAGGCTTGTACCCTGCAGTGGGACGACATGGGCTGATGATGATGATGAAGTACTTATAGATTTTTTTCTGGTAGTTTAAAATATGAATATAGACATGTATTTTTCGAACGGTTAAAATAAAAAATTGGACATGTTATTGTTATTATTTACATATTTGGAGCGCATTATGAATCTTTCCATAATAGATATGGGAAGTCGTGTCTGTGACCCTGTATAACCCTAAAGTAATCAATGATAATAATTAGCGTATAATTTTACAAGATAACCTCTAGTCGTCTAATTGACTACTTACATCGTAAAGCTATACGATTATCTAACCACAACATAATTAACTAGTAACTAATTGTATAAGTAGGTATCGAAACGACAAATCCGCGTTAAATAAATAAAATAAGGTACGTACCTACTTACGTTAATAAAATACGTACGTATTTATTTAGATTTAGTTTTATCCTATTCTATACTTATTTTACGTGGAAATTCTCTAAAGAATAAGGTGATGCGCTGCTAATTTGCCTATTTTTTATTTTCGTATACCCGCATTTTCAATCTCATAAAATGGTAAATGTCGATGTGTCCGAAGATTAGTACTGGCTCTTCTATAAACACTGCGGGAACATATCGATGCCGAAGCAAAGATATATGGCGACAGATTCGCTAACCAGAGTGGGTGGGTGGTCGCTAACCAGACTGGCCTTCAAGGGCGACCACCAGCATACACCGGGTTTGTCGTCTTGTACAATTCGCTTATTCTGTGGCGGTAGGGAAATTCTAATACGTCTCTGTGCGAAAATTTCTTGAGTATGTCGATTCGTGAGCTATCGGGGCGGAAAACAGAAAAAATGTAATTCTAGCTACGAAGATCGTTAAAATTACGCGATATAAAAACATTTAAATAACTCGTTAATTCCACATACATATTTTAGAATTCTAATTCTATTAATTAATTCAATTAATAAAGCACAATATGCATAGGGGCCTAAGGGCAGACGGAAGATGGATGGGTGAGCTTTTTTAATTTTAAACGGCTATGGATGGGAGCTGAAATAATTCCGCCATAGTACGATATGGCTTTCAACTGCTATTTAGAGTTAGAGTACGCTTGAACAGTGAATAACTAATGTCAATATTTACCTATAGTTCAAACACGAATAGAAATTATGGATTACTAATCTTCTACATTTCCAATAGTTTTAGTACAAGGTTAGGTACCTAAGTACCTGTACCTAATTTGTTATCCGTAATCGAAAAGCAACGACAAATTAAACATTGTGTGAAATTGCTTTCATTTACATTTCTTCATGCTTTCAAAACAAAATTACCTAAGTATTTGTTGGAACGTTTCAATACCCTTTGTTTAAAATCAAAGGAACGTGTCACTAAAATAAAACACAGTATCTAACTGTTAATCGTCTGTAGGTGAAAACAAAATATCCAGCTGACATTGAATCAAGAATAACATTTCAAGCAAACACTAGTACTAAATTACGTATTTACGTAATTATTGTACTTTTGCTGAAATATAAGATAGGGGAAGTCGGGAAGGTTTGACCCGTTTCTAAGTAGAATTTTCAAAACGTCTATGACCTAGATGTCAATCTGGACTTATTTAAATATATCCGCGAAAACTCCACCCAAATCCGTTCGTAATTTTTACGTGATGTGCGTTCAAGCAAACAAACAAAAATTGACCTTTACGATTTTATTTTTGTATAGATTTCCACCCGTTCTCGCGTTCTCTTTACACCCTCTAACTAGCTAACAGAGCATGTGGCGGCCAAGTGCTCAGGATGCGGGTTTCCTTCCTGCCCCCTTTTCTACTAGACATTAAATATGACCCAATGTAATACGAGTTACGCAGAGTAGTAAATAGCAATGTTAAAGAGACAACTTACTAGTTGCACGAAACGCCCTTAAAGTTAAGTCTTCATTAATATACATGCTATCATTTTCTACGCCATTGCTTATTCTACCCTCCTATAAAATTGATATAATGTATAAAAAATAAAAAAATAAAAAAACTCTTAAGTGTAATATAATGTGAAATTGTTTAAGTTTTAAGTAATATTGTTATTTTTATAATTTCTGTAAAATGCTGTAAATTCAAGTGAATAAATAAAATTAAGATAGAGATGACACGAGAATAAAGGAAGTCTTAATATTAAGGACGTTACTTGTTGTAAATCAAGGTAAGAATCATTTCAAAATAATTTGCGTGGTGGGCTTTCAAGGGGGATAAATCCGCAAAAGCCGCCTCCGATTCCTAAATAGGAGTCGTGACTCAAACCTTACGCACGACCGATTCTCCGTCACACCAGTTTTAATGACTAATATGGTCATTTACTCTAACCATCTCCTTTACCTCCAGTAGTTCAAACCATAGTTAAAACAAAACACCATTAACTGTCGTTTGACGCTTACCTGTAACAAACAAAACAATTGCACGAATAAATAATCTATTTCGTCACGTCGTAGTCTACAAATAGTGGTTGAACAAGAAATATAGGCACCTGCTTATACAGAATGTTCAGTATCCATAACTAACTGAGCAACTTTTGATTTTCACAAAAAAGAACTTTGACTCTCCGTACATTTTGTAGAAGTCAACTGATGGATTTATATGGGAAGTCAAAATTTTAAATGTCAGAAACGTTCCAATGGGCGTGTGCGCAGTTTTGAGCCACTTTTCTATGTAATCAAAAGTTTGAGATGAGAACTTGAAATTTCGTATTGTATTTAATACATCGTGTAATGAGGAAAATCCGAAGTTGAAATATTAAATTAATATATTCAGGATTACTTAAAGAAGGATGGCGACACACAGGGCCCAGCTAAATTTATAACAGGGCCCTGTGTACGTACCTATACTCTACGAAAATATTTTTAATCATTTATATTATAAGACAGGGTGTTGCAAAAAAAATGCATTGAATACTCTCGTTTAACCTTCGTAATTGAGACTTTGTTTGAAAGGTGTAACTTTTATAGTTTTGAAGAAAACTGAGTTTAAAATAAGGCCCACATTGACGACATTATCGTGAATAATTCAAAAACAATTGAAGGTCGTATGAATATCATTGAAATCGCTGATGGGGGATAATCGATTTTGTACCCTAACCCGGATAGACCCTTTCGTATTTTCAATAAATGTATATTATTTTATACCCTATTTACCCTTTGTAGGAACGCTTGCTATATTATTGTAGCAAGCGTACCTAATAGCGTTGTATTACCAACAGTGGATATCAAGATTTAAATCGCTATTGTACTGTCCAGACACGGCTTCTTATTTAGTACAATAGAAGTACGGCAATTTGCGAGGTGTAGGGATTGTTCCGAGTCGGTCAATGTTGGATGCGTCGGCGCACGGGCCGTGAAAAAGTACCGGTGCGCGCTTGCGCAGTAGCCGTGACCGCCGCGGATATTTGCGGCCGCGTGAAAAGCTCGTTTCGAAAGCCAAATATTTATTTACTAAATAGTTAATTGCTTCTCGTGTTTGCTATTGCGAATTCGATTTGTGTTAAGGTTAAGGGATGGTCCGCCTCGTAGTTTCGGACTAACAATAGAGCTACGGTAACCCCTGACTGTCGGGCAAGGCAATTAAAAGGGGTTATCAGAGTCGCAGGCGGGTAAAGTGGGGGCTTTGACCGTCCATTGACTGGCGACCCTGATGGGGATGGCAGCAGCGGGCCATGGCCGCACGCTGATCCCAGAGCCTTCTGACATGCATCGGCCATAAATGAGGTTTTACTGGGTAAAAATATCACATATCTTATGAAAGAGAAAGAGGGGACCCCCCGCCCTGCCCCGCCCCGCCCCTTCCAAAACAATTTTTCCCAGCTGCATTTAAATCTTCAGAGACATTTGTCTATAAGTCGTGACCGATTTTTAAGTTACCCAATGTAAAAAAATTACAGTGAACACGAATTCACAACTCTCGGAGTGGGACACAATACCTATGTCCGGTTAAGGTAGCAGTTCATTTGTCGTGCGTAGCATATAATGAAAGTAAGTCTATTTTCAGAGTACATTATACCCAGCATGGGTCAATTTATGTAGTGCTTTCCTCACGATCGCGGGCGCTAATGTCGTAAGAAGGCCCCAGTAATCACGACTGTACTGGTATGTCCCGATATAGTTTCACTTTGTTTATGCAGCGTTATTACATTTCTATTATTTACAAATAGAACGCATATTATATGACTTCAGTTACTGTGTGTTATGTCAGTGTCATTTATTTACTTACATGTTTCTTCGTAAAAAATATATAAACAAATTATTCATAGATGATACTCAACTCTCATTGTTGTAGCGAGTTTGCAATGCCGCGTGTGATGATTCGTCATGGCACTACATAGTTCTTTTCTGGCCTTGTAGATGTAAGTATTTGTAAAAAGTCAGTCATGAAAAAAACACTAATTGTTGGGTGTTATTTTGTTTATTTAAGTACCGCAGGTACCTATGTGTAACGTTATCATTTTGCGTATCAGGCACATTATAGGAAATTATAAACTTGTTTTTGTCTCTATTCCACAAAACGTGTAGTGTTTGTTCAGTAGGCTAGGAGTCTTTGCGGTGTCGCGTATTCAATGGCTATAATACCTGTATACAGGGTTTTTAATATATCTACTCAATGGTAGGTAGGTAGGTAGGTATTAAATAACGTGTCTTGAATATTAACAAACTTTAAACGTAGACATATTAGCACAGTTGTTAAATGTCGATAAAACAAATATATGTAGCTTAATGCAAATAATATCATGACGAACGTTGAGTGTTGAACGCAAGTTACAAATGAAATTCACTTTGATGTGAACTCTCTTTCACATAATGAAGACAACGATGATAAACACCAGACACTATAGCGATTATACTTGAAATAATTCCTATAAAGAGGAATTTTCAACACAAACAAGACGATGCATGCGGTAAACTGTATTCTAGATAAACAATAATAAATTACCTATCCAATGCTGTTTTACTTATACAGCTATTAAATACCGTCTCACTTATATCGAACAATAAATGAGTGAGTGTGTGAGACTATGCATATGCATGTGGATCGAAACCAGACACGATAAAGAATGAACGATATTTCAACTGATATTTCATTGAAACGAGTTGAGGCAGCGTAGCAACCTTTCAACCCGGAAGGGCCGCTCACAACCTTCGAATACATACTTTGTGTTCGTAGTTCAAGAACCTTTCGCATGGTATACCTACTATACAGCCTGCCATACAATAGACATACCTATGCCTTTTTATTCAATTTTATTTAAAAATTCTCTTACGCGTGGGCTAACGTTGCAGTTTATCTTGTAATGGCCAGGGGCACTCCACTTTCAGTCTCCGCGGGGAATATCAATGACATCATATACATAATGGATCGCATCTGCCTGCGTGCCGGCAGGCGGCCAAACACACCTACCGTATAAGGATCACTTTCACTTAAACGATTATGTTATCCTTCTAAGAACACATTGCTGTAATTTGTAGGAAATTTTCTCAGGATACCAAAAAGAAGGAACCAGAAAATGTTGTGTATTGACTGCTTTATTTTATAGGAGGTACGTTCATATGTCCACAAATCAAGTTTATTTATATTAAAGACAATTATAACAGGTTTCAAATTATAACAAGTGTCTATTTAATGCAGAAACAAGAGGCCAGTTTAAGGTTTCTTACAAGAAACCTTCTTATAATATACCTAGTGTATTTTTTGCATGAAGAATTCGATCAGTATTGCTACTTCTATCTTGTAATTATAGGATTGTAGAGTCGGGAAAGGCAATAGCAAACCACCCCATCAAATTGCCACGAGAGTCATTCTAGGTGATTAATTCCTTAGAATGATCACGACCCTCAGCAATGAGGAAAACGACTTAGAAGAGAGAAGAGAGAGTCGGGAAACGGAGCCCTGAAGGCTGAAGGTACGTATAATTCTAAAATGAATTGTCTAGCTAGGTCAGACTTGTGAATAACATATCTATGCGGATATTTGTTGTTTATTTTCACGCTGCATATATTCACGACACATTCATATAGACATATAGACAAGATAAATTAAAAATACACTGTTAAAAATACATAGCTAATGTTTCTAACAGAATAAACATCCTTTCTATCGAACTGTGAATATAAATAGCGAAGTTTAAAAAAATTGGTACCAACCAATATTAGTTTTTGTCGATACGATTGGACTAATAATACCACCTTGGCAAAAAACAGGCGCCACGGTTACGAATAAACTGGCAACAGGAAAGTCTGACTAAGACAAAGATTGGTAATGGTTTATCCTGGATATTGACCATGACCTGTTACGTTATAGGAATCAAAACAAATTTGTACATTCTTACAGTCTTAAGATTGCCCTGTTCTACTTGTACCTACAAGCTGTCCCAACCTGGTGGGGAAGATTTGTTTAATTATTTTGTGTAAAATATTTCGGTTCAAGAGCGTATAAGCTCTATGCTTACTATAAATAGTAATAACCTATGATCGGAGTAGGTAGGGCTGTTTTTGGTACTTGCCACATACGGTCATAATATGGATAAGTATGCCCAATAATCCCGGGATTTCCGGGATTGAATAAATATATTATTTAGATTTTTAACGTTATATTTGTTTTGATACACATTTAAGATTGGTGGCGAAATATTTTTTTTTAAGATTCATGGCGCTAGTGTACCTATGGCAGTGTTTTAACTTCTTCGTAAGTTCACAATTTTAAAAAAATCATAAAATATAACAATAAAACTTTAAATTTTAAAAATTAAAAAAAATCTCTTTTCAGGATCACATTAAATAAATAAATTAATATGAAATAATAGTATAATATTACTATAAATAGTATATATAGTAAGTATAGAGCATCAGCGACAATTATTAATGATGACAATCCTTTATTTTTAACAAACACGTTGTTTTATAGATAAACTAAAAACATAATATTATAGGATTGTGTCCTTAAAATCCTATAATATTATGTTTTTAGTTTATCACATGACATGACAATCGTACCTCAGATATTTTACAATTATTAATGATGACAATCCTTTATTTTTAACAAACACGTTGTTTTATAGATAAACTAAAAACATAATATTATAGGATTGTAAGGACATCACATGACATGACAACCGTACCTCAGATATTTTACAATTATTAATGATGACAATCCTTTATTTTTAACAAACACGTTGTTTTATAGATAAACTAAAAACATAATATTATAGGATTGTAAGGACATCACATGACATGACAATCGTACCTCAGATATTTTACAATTATTAATGATGACAATCCTTTATTTTTAACAAACACGTTGTTTTATAGATAAACTAAAAACATTATATTATAGGATTGTAAGGACATCACATGACATGACAATCGTACCTCAGATATTTTACAATTCTTGGTCGGCACAACTGTCAAAATTCACGCATTAGACTTCGGTGGCGATTCAATTTTTCGATTCATTTCGAACGATTTTTTGTGTGATAATCATGTGGACTGTCTTATGATGTTATTTAAACCGATTTGAAAAACAAACTCTTAGTCCGTGACTGCGACTAAGAATTTTTTAGCAAAACGCAAGTATATTCGGGAGCCCAGGTCGTGCACAATAGTAGCAAAACCTGTGCGACTGGTCTGGCCGGCAGCGGCGGCTCTTTATGCCGAGAAGCCGTCAGCAAGGTCAACGACAACACTTTTTTTTTATTCAAGGCAGAAATAATTAAATAAATCATTCTTTTTTGAAGGCGGTGCAATAAGATAGCTGGATGTGGTGACCATCCACACTACTCTACTACAGAAAAACTATATTATGTGCTGTGATGTGCTGGAATGTGAACTCTTTATTTTGCCGAATTACTTAACATTGAACATTTTGATTTTATATAGTTTGAATTTATATTATTGTTAGAGTATAATTAATATTGCTGTTAATGACGTATCTTGTAACGGTTTTAGTTACTTTAAGATAAATAAATACAATACAATTTACTTAAACAAATAAAAATGAACAAATATAAAAAATATATTTTTTTTTAAATTATAAGTGGACAATGTGATAGGTACATTTTTAGTGTTCATTCCGCGGCCTATGACGCCATCAGAGGGAACCGAGGGGGGTCGAGCATTTTTTTTTCTTGTCGTCAGACCGATCTTTACGATGGTATAAATATTACTTTTCTAACTCTTAAACTTTCGTGACCCTCCTTAACCTAACGTAAGGTATTCATTTGAATTCATGCCAAAAAACCATCGTCATTCTCTTATCATCCGGAAAGTTGCAAATTATGGGATTTACATTATACGAGTATAACATCACTATCACAATAGGTAAATCAGCGTGGAAAATTAAAAGTAAATAAACAGATAAGGTACAGCATACGCAAAATAATGATTCATATTTCTCATGGTTACCGGTTTATTATACAGAGAAGCTCTTTATGTTTACGAGTTTTAAAAAAACATATCACAATAAACATCTTACGAGAGAGTGTATAGGGTATTTACCGACAATTTACCAGGAATTTATTGATGATCAAGTCAGTGATATTAGAGGAAGTATTTTGAAGTAGGTACTTTCAAGAGTTTTCCAATGATATTAACACCTGGAGTGCATTTATATAATATGCAATCGTAAGGAGGTACCTATGTAAGTAATGAATTGCAATTGAGTGGCGTGTAAGCATAAAGTTACATTTTGATAGTGCTTTATAGATAGGTAGTCTGTGATAATAATATGACTGGAAAGAAGATAGGTAGTTTTACTTTCGCAAAATCTTTCCTCCATTTACTTAAAAATGTCTAAGGCAGACTGGGGTAGAAGTCAGCGGACACATCTCATTCAGCGTGCTTTTGCCATGTCATGTTCGGTGAAACAGACAATGCACACGTAGTTTTATCTTCCTCCAAAACTTTCAACTCTTTTTTTATATTCATGGAGTTGGATGTTAAAAAGATCTTTCTCCAAAACTTTCAACTTTTGTTTATTATTTTCGTGGGATCGGCGGTTAAATAAGATCTTTCCCCAAAAACTTTCAACTTTTTTTTTCATGGGGTCGGCGGTTAAAAAAGATCTTTCCCAAAAACTACCACCTTTGATTTTTGACATGAAATCTATTTCATGTCTTACACACTCGCTTTGTATGTGATTGAACTTGTGTCCAGTCACCGTGACGAAAATGTGTACTTTCAGCATACCACTCACTCTTGAACTTCTTCACCAATCAAAATGGAAGTTGTAACACTGGATAGAGTCATTCGGTGCCGTTCTACTATACCTAACAATAACCGAAACATTGTTTCCCCGCTTCGCTACAGCATGCCAATGCTTTTTTATCGAAAAAATTTACTGACATATTAAATTCTCTATAACTTTGCAACTATTATAGATATCGAAACTGCGTTGCGATGAGCTTGAACCGCGCTACTTAAAACCACTTCGCATCTGGTTTCAACAGTTGAAAATAATTGACAAGTTTCATCAGTTGTGACCGCATGCCTCGCATAACATGCCGTGATATAAAAAGGAAGCGCAGCCGAATTCGACCAGAGCGACAGAGCATATATCGTTTGCGACAAAAATCGCAAAAATTTGACAAATACTAGCAAACTGGCGGTTCTTCGCGTGTTGGTCCAATATTGTAGTTGCAGAATAGATTCCATGTTACGGCAGATAACTTCTGCCTGCCAGATTTTTTTTAATTTTCAAGGGGTCGGCGGTTATAAAAGATTGGGTAAGGCTAGACCCTGGTTTGTTTCCAACTCAAGGCGCAGCGCAATATTGGAACCACTAAACGGCGTTTTTTTTTCCTTTTTTTCCGTTAGGTTAATAGATCTACTTTGGGTTAGCTAGCGTGCTATAGATTGGTCAGCGTTTCGGTTGCATTGCAGCAGATATTCCCGGTTACACACATCCGGCGCGGGTGCAATTCAAGGCGAACTTTCCACCAGACGCTGTGTCGACATTATCGCTATAGTGTTCTACGATTCTTTCATTGTTAATTATCGAGTCCTACTCCTAGTTATGACACTTCCTACGCCTAAGAAGTATTTTGAGTTTAGGTATTAGGCTATTGTTTGCTTGCTTATCGTATGGTTAGTGACCAACCAATTAGGCTATTTAATCATAGATTTAAACTAAAGAATATGACATTTTTCACCAAAAAAATCGAAATTCGAATCGCGACTGAAGTTCAATGTGGAAATTTCTGAGTAACATACAGTAATCATAAACTATATACGGTATACGAATTCTGGAAAAAAACCCAAAAAATTGCGCTTATTTCAGTCGAAACATTAGACATTCGGTGATTTATTATGTTTTGTTTTCTATTAATAACACGAGACGTTAAAGAATCCACGAGTTCTTTTCATTGGCATGGCACCTTTACTATTTTGCGCGCTATTGTATTGTCCTAATTATTTATCGACGAGTTAAAAGCCATAGCAAGCTATGGCGGGGCCATTTCAACTTTCATTAACAGCCGTTAAAATTTTAAAAAAGATCGCCTTACACTCGCCCTCCTACCACAAAAATACTTGAGCTTTGTACAATTTAACCTTTCCACCTATTTTAACGAGTTATTTTATGTTAAAAGTCACGCTCGTCTACACAGCTAAGGCGGTTTATTACGAATCAATCGATTTTTGCCTAGGGTATTTGTGCCTAGGTTGCTATGTAAAAGAATATAGCAACTATTCAAACTTTAATGAGCCCATTTTTAATAGCGATTATAGCTATCATTAGCTGTTGACATATGATTATGTAGAATCAATGGGATTTATGCGTAATATATATTTTAAAAAGATGATTTGAAAAACTACCTGTGGTCAGAGGCAATAATTAAAAGATTTCGAGTAGTTTTGCAATGGCAATAAATAATAAGCAAAGATTTTAGCTAATAGTCCGATTTCTGTGATAATAAGATTTGCATAACCTACCAAAGAGCTAAATTAAAAGTGTCCTTCAACATTTCCGCCACCGCCCCTTTTAAAATAAATCTAGTGGCAATGTAAACAATTCGGAAAAATACTCTAGGTACATACTTACCTAGTTTTCTAATGTAGAGATTGTTTACTAGGACATTTTGTTCTCGATGTTGTGTAGGTACTTATGGTGTGAGTAGTCACACTTTCTTGTTATCCTACGTGTTAACAACCCATAGAGCCCGTGACTGCATAACCTAGTTCAACTATCGCCATGTTCGAGCCGGGTTATTGGTTTCTTTCGTGCTTTATCATCGCGCACAATGCACCACTGTGCACTTGCATAAACGTTAAACAATAACATTTATACGTCGGTTACGTAATCACAATTTTGTTTTTCACGCGGTGATCGCGCGAGATTAGGTCAATGCGCGAGACCCACGCAGAAAAAAAGAAAAAATAATACTCACCGCCATTACAGTTAGTTAGCACCTATCAAAGTGTGTCGTAGTATAAATAGTTGTTTAAACAGTAAAAATAGTTGTTTCAAGTCAACAAAAAACTTTAATACTACCTATATTAATCTTAAATGAGATTGATTCAACCTTATTTTCTGTACACTAAGGAATCTTACGCATATAGTTTCTAGGAAAACCGATGCTGGTTGTTTTGCGTCAATTATTATTCTGACGTAGTTAGCTGATTATTGGTTATTTTATTGTATATTTTTATAAAATATTCCAAGAACTTTTTTCATAAATATTGATTAATTTTCCTTTATTTTTTAATCTCTAATATACTCGTAGTCTCTACGTAAGAGTTCCGATGAACTTGTAGTTTAAAAGATATAAACATTGATATTATGTTTATAGGTGACTTTGACGATAATTGTTGCTACAGTCAATCAATTCTTTTCGACGTTTAAGTTAGTCTTTAAAAACTGATCCAGATTTATGACGGTATATTCAGATACTTTATACAATTTAGAAAGAGACTGTGCTGCGGATCTGGACAAGTACCTATGACGAGTATACCTACGTATTCAAATTTCAGAATATCTGTTTATAATTCTTGGCGATCAGAAGTGAGTCCTGATTGCATAACTTTTAATTGTCTCTGGTGTTTGTATCAAGATCATTACCCTGTGTTTATATCTCGTTGATGTTTGTTGCACCTTGCAATTATAAACATTGCATAATTTCAGATGCTGTTGCATCACAAGATTTTATAGGGACAATATAGGTACCTACATATTTAATTTATCTCAAAGTGATTCAAGCACAGGTAACGACATAATGACGATATGGTGATTCATCTCTTAAGTGGAGCTTGGTGGAACCCAGTCATATCGTACAGACTGCG
The DNA here is from genome assembly GCA_947369225.1 of Hofmannophila pseudospretella. Taxonomy (NCBI): domain Eukaryota; kingdom Metazoa; phylum Arthropoda; class Insecta; order Lepidoptera; family Oecophoridae; genus Hofmannophila; species Hofmannophila pseudospretella. Next base: position 8,070,095 of record OX376324.1, read on the forward strand.
ATGAAAAGTTTAGGTGCAGGTATCGAACTTTTGGGTGGATATTGTATAAGAAAAAGCTTCATTCTTAGATAAGTTTCAGTCGGTTAAAAGTAGATTCACTAGTAGTCTTGGGCTTTTATAAAATACAAATTTTCAATCTTTATTTCGAAGTACATAATATAGACTACAGTTACCTATATTTAATATATTTTCGCCGTTATTTATGTGAGTATAATTTAGAAGTTACAATTTACTAGAACCTTGACAAAATAATACACAAGCAAATTTTTTATTGAATGGTGAAATGGTGGTTCAGTTAATGGTAACTTAGTGGGTACCAAACAAAATACAGTGAGTATTACGTACCGTGCCTTGATTGCAAGCCCTTTCCTGTTATTAAATTATTGAAATAATATATCTAGAATATGCTTGCTTACGTCAAATCAAAGCACATAAAAAACCTTAAACATACCTGTTTATTTATAAAAATCCCACAAAACCTCACAGCTGTCCGAAAGTCACTAACACCGTAACCGGCACTAGTGTCACACAATAATCTTTAATTACCACTAAAACGAGCAGTAATATTAATTTATATTAATGACGTTAGAAGTACGAGAACACTCAAAATGTTATCAGTTAATTGTTGTGATAAGAGAACGAACGACCGCGACCGTCTGCTGTGAAGCGTAGAGTACGTGTGGACGTGTGACGAGTAACTCGTCGCTTATAACGAGTACCTATGTTGACCGTATGGTGACAACCAGACGGTCGACGGTCGACGGTGACGTAGCAGCTGACGCCGGCGACGGTGACCGGGCCGCGCTTATCTCACATGTCGACGTCACAAAGTTCCGAAACTTTCATTTTATCAATCACGTCACATTTGTAATTACCCAAATTAAAGTTTGTGTGTCGATATGTTTTATCATGTTCTGTGTGTTAATACAGACCTGATACGTCATCCCATATCCACTTTTACTATTTATTTTAAGGCTAAAACGGATATAATGTTATACCAAATTCAAAATACTGATGGCTGTCTAACGCGTAAAATAAGTTTCTTTGGAAGTCCAGTGGACAACATATCAGGCTATAGGCTATACCTTTTAGTACTTTGTCGCTTTCAATTTATTGGACATATGACAGGGTTCCACTGAGTACAGCTTAATTTGTCTTCCACTGTACATCTGCTTCTTCTTCGTCAGCCCATCACCAGTGGTGATCTTTAGCCAGCTAAAGATTGAGATATGTCACAGATTACCTACTTACTTCCGGGATACGCTTAGTGCCATGACGCCTGAAGCGTTGAATTTTTTATCGAGTATTTTGTATTGAAGTTTTGCATATTCTTTATTTTAGTAGCTATCAATCAAACGGGTCGTCCACTCGAACCCTGGATGGGAGGAGTGGGTGCGGGCCTGGAGGCGAACCTCGTGCCCGGACAGAAGCTCGGGGTGTCACTACATCCCCGATGTTTGGTGCTGTTAAATTTAAACGGGCTTAAGGTGTAGTTAAATTAATTAATTTAATTGAGCGGAAGGATGCATGGGGGGGGGGGGGGGGGACGAGTAGCTAAGTGAAATTCTGATATCTCAAAGGTGGTAGATTCTGATCTGCAGGATCGTCTGGGGAGGCACCTACCACCCTTTTACCTATTTCTGCCGCAAAGCAGCAAAGCTTGCATTGCTGTGTTTCGGTTTGAAGAGTAAGAGAGCCAGCGTAATTACCGAAACAGAAGGCATTTTATCTGTCTCATGGTTAGCAGCGCATCGAAAACCCTCTAATAACATTATAGTGTGGTGAGATGTCTATAAGGCGACGGTGACCACTTATCATATAGTGACCCCGATAGACCGTCTCCCATTCTTTAAACAATAAAAAATCAATAAAAAAACTACTAATTGAAAACAAATAAACTATTATTTTCGTTAACACCCTGTGGTTATACGTAACGTATCTGCTACATATACAAGTAATAAGAATCGGTGATAAAGCTTTTGTACTAAAATATAGTTAACTCGCTAACGAAGCCAATTCTGAGCATGGCGATTTGTTTCCTTGATTAATAACAGATTAGGGTCATTTCCATAACGACATCGATCAATACAAAGAAAAGTTCGCGGCGATCTATAATGCGATCCGCAATGACTTGCTTTTCCAGCACAGCCAGTCACGTAGGCAATAAACATGAGCCGTCAGTTATCACCTTTTCCAGAATCGTGTTTCTGTGTTAAGGACCCTCCATATACTCTCTATAGTGCTTATCTGGTACTCTCGAGTCTCTACACAATTATACATAAATAGCGATTAATTATTCAGTGTGTGACAGATAGTATTTGATAAATGATCTCTGTTCTTCATACCTATAGGGTTGAAGATAGTAACGAATGACAATAAAAAGTAATTGGAAAACTTTCTCCAGATAATTTATTAGATTCAGAACTTGATCCGAAGGTGTAAAACATATTTTCGACAAATTATTAAGTTTGCATCAATATTTTGTCAGGTTAAGGAGTTCTGTCCACAGCAAAGAAGTTTAAATTAATAACTAATCATAACAACACAGGGCACTACTCGGCTATATACCGCGAGCGCCCGCCTCGCAGAGCGTTGGCCCTAATAGTGTATTTCTAACTTCTATGATTTCTTATGTAAAAACACGCTCGCTATCCAAAAGCTTTTAAAGTTTTCGCTAAAATATACATAGAGCTATGTATTTGTTGGAAAAACATCACGACGACATCGCATAATATTGTACTCTTTAACAGTCAGTTGGCAACAGTATCTATATCAACTGCTACAATGAAAACAGAACGATCTACCATCCATACACATAATACCATGTAAATACAACCCCGCACCATGCCATACATCACATCACCATCCAACACACTCAGTACCTTACATACACACTAATATCCTAATTCATACAAACAAACACATTCATACATCACAACACGCACACACAGTTGCTTTCTTCGTCCGTGCAGTCACTGAGGGGCCAGGTGAAAATCAGCGCTGTGGCTTGCCTCAGCATTATGCTGAGCTGGTGTACCCTTTTTGGAACTGTACCACACCAGATGTTCTGTGCTGCATGTATTAAACTTTGTATACTTCTGTATTGTGTACTATATTCTGGTGTTTACAGCGCTAAATAAACGTTTTCAATTTCAATTTCAATCTGGAAATAATTCCAAGCCAAACTACATGTGTTAATTACAGCTAACCATACATACTCCTTTAAGTCAAATAAATCCACGAAAATAGTCGTGAAACATTCCGTCGCCAATCCATAGTTAACATCGGGGAACTAAATATAGATGATTCTAATTATAAGCGAGCTAACTGCAATTAACACCTGCACTTCCGTGAGGTTGGAAATAGCTTACTCCCTGCTAATATCGAAGTCACACCTTCGGCCCATGTGTTTGAGCTGGAGCTATTTCTGACCGGTGTTAATGACTTCGGGTACTTGCCAGTTGACATTTAGGTCATTCTATTAATGTTTGGTGACGTTTGCTCTCTGAAGTGGGAGTAAATACTACTGAATTAGTAAGAGGGATCGATACGTGGTAGGTTTTTTTTTTCGTACTCACAATTGCTGTTGGTCCTAATAACCTTTACAGCTTCACCGGGGTTGCGTGGTAGGTACCCATAGTCGTAAAATATTTGTTTCTATCCAAAAAAGTTAACAGATCGTGGGAGCGAGATTTCGTATTTATATACAAACGGCACATGAAAAAAGAGACAACAAATAAATTTATGTAGGGCCGTTTTTTTGACAAGTGTCGGTCAATCTCGGTCATGCATGGGCTACTGTAATTATTCTCCTTAAAATATTTACAAAATTACGTCATTTTATGTTAATTTTTTGGTCTTACTGTCAGTAACTGACTGTTCATCTTGTTCAGGAAGACACATTAAGCTATACTTGGTGGAACCCTGTCGCTATAAGTTTTGGTTGTGCTTTCTGACATTCCGTCTGACACAGTCTGAATGTGGCAAATAAGTTATGGCAACAAAGTACTACAGGGTATGGCCTTATGTGTAGTCCACTGTACATTCTAAATCTATGATAGTATACCTCAATTTTGCTGTCTCTCTGATCAAAGGTTTGAATCGGACATGATGCTAAATCAATTAAATTACACATGTGTGCTGATCAACAACGCAGAAGTATATTTTTAAATTTAAGCAGTTGGTTTGTCTATTAATAGGCACTGATTCGAGAATCGCATAGAAATATCGTAATTTCTAGTTAAAATTCCACAAGGTTTTCTACCAAGTTTTACAAGTTTATGTTGAGATACTTGAGAAAATAAGTAATACACAGCCGGAATTAAGATACTTCAGAGCAAGTTCGCCTTGATTGAAGCTTAAAGCATTATTTCCCGTGATCCGCGGGGTTACCCCAGTGACCTCAATCCTTTTCATCCGGAAATGTTAGTGGAAGGTACCTACTGATGTAGATAATGCGTTTTAATAAGGTTTCGCGGATTCCTTTGAAATCCTTCTTTATTTTGCTTTATAAAAGAACATTGAATTTATTAGCTGAAATGTTGAATGAATGAATTACATAGTAACCTAAGTACTTATATCTGAAAATACAGTTGTCTTGATTAAATATTTAAATACGTAAAATTACAGGTAAGTATTTCATACTTACGCGATTGTCTCAAAAATATAAATTAAGCAAGCTGTCTGTAGTGACGTCAATCATGATAATAATATGTACAAATATAATTAATCCCACCAAAACATAAATGTGTCGGCTTCGTCGTTAAATGAATTGAGATCTAACTAGATGCCAAGTTCAATTATTGTTCCTTCAAACTTACCTATAGAGATATATAGCATAGTATAACTCTCACGTCCATAATCCCCGAGGGGGTAGACAGAGGGACCACCTTCATCATAGGTAGAAGAAATATATAACATTGTTTAAATATAAAAAATATTGCTTGCTTAAAACTAAATCCCTAACTTGGCAAGTTTTAACACAAAACTCTTAAAACTCTTCTCTTGAATGATTCTTGTGTGTACAAATAATATAATACACGTAGTGCGTCGTTGCCCTTTTCTTTCCGAAACTTGGCGGACACACACTCGTGTGTCTAGATTAATTAATGAGTTAATTACGAGTTCATAATTAAATTCATTTTTCGATTACTGTCTTATTTTCACAGTTTACTTTGTTTCATTATCATGAACCCTTTTACCTATTACTGCCGCAAAACAGCATTGCTTTTATTGCTGTGTTTCGGTTGGATGGGTAGTGACTCCATCCAATTAAGTCCTAAAGGTTAGCACCGCATCGAAAACCCTCTAATAACATTCTAGCACATAGTGAAGTCATCATTTATTGAAGTACTTGAACCTATATTATAGTCAAGTATAGAGAGAAAGATGTGTTGCCATTAGGTTCGTGACTGGTTGCATTGACATAGCCTTCCAGGTCAATCGATAGCATGTGCTATCAAAAATGTATGTTGATTGTGGGTATAGGGAGACAAATTGGTGTTATTTACTACTCAATTATACACTCACCAAACTTTCTGCTTTATTTGATAGCCTTTACTTTATCCTGACAATAAACAATCTAAACGTCAGATAGTGATTTGTAGGTCATGCAGGAGTCATGATATATGGATTCCCCTTTTATAATAATCATGTTATTTATTAGCAGCGAACAATGTAACATAAATAAATGGCAATCAAATTATCAATTTAAGAATTATTGTTTTATTCATACGTATTCGGTTCCAAAGTCATCAGTTTGTCTAATTGCTAACCAGTCCAGTCAAAGTACCTATGTTATGGTTATGTTTAATAGCTAAGGTAATAATACTTAATGTTGGAACACTAATTATATATATATATATATATATATATATATATATATATATATATATATATATATATATATATATATATATATATATATATATATATATATATATATATATATATATATATATATATGTAATTAAACTTTTATTAAGTACTAGCTGCGCCCCGCGGCTTCGTTCGCCTTGTTTTTTTTACTCGGAAACCTTCCCGGGCATGCGCATAAGAACTTACCAAAGTTTCATCGCTATCGGATGAATGTTATAGGAACGCATAGAGTACAAACAAACATTCATTTTTATATATATATAGATTATAGAGTTATAATAATAAGTGGTACTTAATTGAATTATTTTTTCCCGTGTACCTACTATTGGAAGAATAAGAAAAAAAGCGTTAGAAAAAAATAAATTAATAGAGACTGGTTACAGAAAAGATTGTATTGATTTAAGTAGGTAGGTACTTCGAGTGTTCGTCCGTTACACTGCATAAAATCATGTCTACTAAAAATTAATGATAAAGTTGCCGATTAACGTACTTATAAGTTTTAAGTTCTTTTCCAATTCCGTTAATTTCCCGTTTTTTTCTAAAACTTTAATACAGCGGCGTGTGCGGTCCCTATGATATACTGGTCTAGTCTATGATTCCGACCATACATCCGCAGTCCACACTAAATAGCCAGCGGCCGTAAACCGTAAAAGCTAATCGGAGAGGCTACAAATTATGTGGGTCGGACAGTGCAGTGATGCCACAGGTTTCCGTTTACTGGCCGAAACAGTTACGATATGAAACTGGCTCGGGTTTTGATGTCCGACCCCAATTACCCCGACGAATTAGGCTCCGTAAGTTTGAGCAAACACTATAAAAGTGTTTTATTTTATCACGGTAGGTACGTTACGAACTTACGATTTCCGCTAATGAAACTATTCGACCGACTTTGTGACACATATTTGGGAGTATAATGTTCCAGTCATATTTACTGCTCAGCCATCATACCTAGTTTTGTTGTTATTTTAGATGTGGTAACGTTACAGACACAAAAAGCTCTTGTTTCAGAATGGTCATTCTAGTTACAGCAGAAAAACTGTATTGTAGGTCTGTCGTTCCTCAGCTTCATAATAATCAGCCTGAACGTGTTTGTAATTATTGGATTTACTACTTTCTTCATCAAAATTTATAATCTAAAGATGAAATAACGCGTTCCCGTGACCTGAATGAAGTTTTGAAGTCCACAAAGAAAGGTTCAAACTTACCCACAGAAATGTTATGTCAGTAACAAAATTATTGCTTGTATAAAACTAAATCACTAACTTGGCAGTTTTCACTCAAGTCTCTTGAACTCTTGTCTTCTTTTAAATGAAAACTTGCCAATTTAAGAATTATTTTTAAGCAAGCAATACTTACCTAATATTTTTTATTTTGAAAGAACTTTAATTGAACTCAGCATCCAGTTAGATCTTATAATTATTTTAAGGGCGAATTTGGTTACCCACTGGTTACTTGCACCGAACTTAGTTATGCGAACGGCTAAGGAATGGAACAGCCTGCCGGCGTCTGTATTTCCCGAAACCTACAACCTTGGGATCTTCAAGGCCAGAGTGAATAGGCATTTACTGGACCCGCATGCTCCATCGTCCACCTCATCGTCGCTTACCATCAGGCGAGACCGAGGTCAAATGCGGGTTTAATAGTAAATAAAAAAATAAAAAATAAAACTTGGCCCCTTTTTCACATTTATGTTATTGGTGCGATAGGATATTTCAAAACAAAACATGAAATGCATCAGTACCTACCTATTATTATGTTTCCCACTCCAGCCAGCTGCTCACTAACCCATACGATAGAACCAGGTCAACGAAAGCTAACTACCTTTAATGTGATACTGAAGTATTGACGGGTGACCTAACGGGTAGGTCGCTTCACCCCCTTTGATTAATTGTCTGATTGCTTTGCCTTGTAATAAATTACCATACCTATTACTAGTTAATATTTAAAAAGCTAGCTACCCAAATGCTGGTGAATGTTCGAAATTGTTGTGAAGCGAAACGGTAGATTTACCGTACCAGTACGTTTTTCTGAGTCGTTTGAAAGTATCGTTATAAAAAGTTTCTACTTTGATATTAAGTAATACAAAAACTTTATGCCTTTTTATTTAGAATTTTCAATTATCATACAGATCAGTTTTCGGAGAGCAACATAGTAGCTAATTCGTACGTAAGTATTTTTATCTTCTCCAAAACAACTAACTGATCTTTCTTGAGATTTATAAAGTTTAAGTTAATTTTCCACATCCACCACGAAAGTCCTTCCAACTTATTTCTTACGGATTGTGATCGTTTCGTTTATCCTAAAACGCAAAAAGACAATGTCGTAAAACATCTAAAACGCATAACGCCTACTATGTAAATTACCTATACTATAACCCATACAATTTAAGAAGGTACCTACCTACTTTTTAACGAAATGGACAGGGCGAGTCTCGCTATGGGTTTTCCGATGAAAGGGCAGCAAAAGGACGTTCAAGCTAATTGCTCGACCACAATAGCTCGTCACTCGTCACGCAATGTGTGCATTTTTAATGTCCCACTGGACGTGTCAAACGTGCTCGGTGGAACATTTGCCGCACAAATTGTAGGCATTTTGCTTATCACGGTAAAAATCAGTGTATACATACATAACGTAATACAGTGATTGTATTTAAATAGAAAAGTAGATACAATTTACTTGTACGGTGGACAGAAAATATAAATGTGGATTGTTCGATATGTAATGCAATGACTGAGAAATTGTGAAAGCTATACTTCGAACTTGGCGGATACACTGCCGTGCCCATATATGGCTGGTTGTTGTACCACATTTGTTCGATTTTGGAAATAAAACTATGTGTGTGGTGTAAGGCAGGTACTCAATACTGACTGGGTGTAACAAAAACCTCCATAAAACCTAAACGGTGTTATCCAGTATCCATAACTGAACAATTTTTGTACTACATTTTGATTGTCGAAAAAAAGATTTGATTTTTGTATGGTGATCCATACAAAATTCGATTTTTATGAAAAGGTAACGAGTTTCTTAAAATAAGAAAGTCGTATCCAAACAAAAGTTTAGTTAAAGATACCAAGTTCAGTTCAGTTAAGGCTTTATATCGAGTTTTTGTTACAAGGAAGTATACTGTCAGGAATCATTGTTTACGAAGTTCGAAATAATACATCAGTAGTTTCTCATTTAATTGTTGGATGAAGTGAGCGACCTGAAAAACTATGAAATAAAAACCAATTTACCAAGGGGTGGTTTAACCTTTGGTACAGAACAAGACTTACCTACTAATAAAAGTTTTAACCTATTTAGGTACCCAAACAATCTACGGATATTATCTAGATTCTACCCAGATTAAAAGGCAACGATCCCAATTAAACTTATGGTAAAGTAGTTTAAATGGTAGTTCACATACCTACAACTAGAATATAACAGAATACTAATACTAAACTATGTAAGTAATGCATTTTATACTGCTTGCCATAAAACGTAACGTAGGTACTTTCTACATAATTATAAACTACATACTATGTCTTTGTCACCGGTGTACGTGTATGTGGCAATCTGGACTTTACTTGCATATAAATTAGTTTTTATCACAGACAATTGCATTCTGCATTGCATAGTAACAAACTGTTCCACAGTGAAGTCGGCTTCCTTGCTTATATGCATAACTATAAGTTACATAAAACATGCGGTTATAGAAATAAGTTTTTAACTACGAAACAAGCATTTTTATTTTCGTACTCGATAATAGTGAAAAATACTAAGATTATCATCTCAGGAGTTACGTAATTGGCAAAATCACAAATTCAACACGATGTTGAATAATTTAGCATTTTTTAATATATTTAAATTCAACCGCCATTTTCAACAACCACTCCCGTGATAAATTCAATTTAGTATTTTTATATTGTACTGGGCCCGCTCGGTGGATCATTGCCCGTACCCCCTTGTGCAAGGGGAGGCCTCCGCCCCAACAGTGGGGACATTAATAGGCTGATGATGATCATCATGATATTGTAAAAGTAGCTAATTTTCATCATTTGAAATCGCCTACATATTTTTTCGATTATTAAAAACTGTTCACTTAATTGTGTTTATAGAGAAACCAGAGTTACGAGCTCGTTGCTTCAGTCGATCAAATAAAAAAAGAGAAACTGCGATTTAAGCGATTATTCGCCTTTTAGAAAACTATAAGACGACAAGGTCTTTACTTGATGGTAAATAATTCATTAGCAACGCGAGTTGAATTTTGCTCCAATGCCGGTAGAGCCATTTACCAGTTTTGTTACATACACAAGTACATACATTATACACTCACGCCTGTTTCCCACAGGGAGCGTAGGCAGAAAGAGTTCCACCTGCAACGATCCTGACAAACCATTCTCGCTAATTCCAAACTCATCAATCGCTGCATATACGCTCATCAGTTAGTGGTTGACCGCACTGACCTTTATTCAGAACGTCCACAATATGGTAGACGTCGTAGGTTCTTCTAGGTCTCCCCCTGCCAACTCTTCCATTCACCTTTTCCTTATTAGAACACCGTTTTCGCTATTCTCGTATCATTCAAGTTTTGTTAACATTAGAAAATACATTTTGCTTATGTTTATATGTAATTATAATATGGTTCGGTATTTAGTAACCAAGTATAAATAGCTGTTAACCTGATATTTTTGTAATAGGTACACAATGCAAAGGTTTAATATCCAATCCACATACTAAGTAGTAAGCTCGACATTACCCACACGTGCGTTTTCGTTTCGCATACTCTCAATGTACAAAATTTTTGAATAAGTATCACCCTACTCTTATTAAAAAACATAATAAAACAAAACTTACGAGTATAGTAACAGTAGAGTACTTAATCGTACTATGGCAAACCAAATCTTCGTTTTTCTTTAATGCAATTTAAATAATGAAAACGAATGAAAGACGTTTTTGCATATCATGACACGTTGCAAGACATATCTCGTAATTTTAGAGCATCGTGCTGCCAACAATAGGGCTTTCCACCCAGTACTTCCCTTGCCCTTCAGCGCTCCGCCCTGAAATGTTACTGCCAGGCAATTAGGCGGCCCCTGAAAACTGAAAGCCTTCCGCGGAAAAACAGCCGCGACGTGTTGTTATCGCTGAAATATGACGCCAGCCTTTCTCACTAAACTAATGTTTACTAGAATAATGTATGCAGTCGTGAATTTATAATTGTAGTTCGATCAAAAGTGCGTTATACTTATCAGTTAGCCCATTACATTACGATTACAATTTTTCTACGTTATTTGTAATCAGTGGAGTGATTTGTGTATGTTAAAGCATCAAATATTTATTATGCAGTAGTTATCCAACAAATAGCTTACTGTCCGCGGACAAACAACCCATGGTTGTAATTAATGAATAATTTACTACCTATCACTTATGGAATTCGTAATTTCAGAAATTACAACCTTCAAACTAAACATATATTTTTTTCATCCATGAAGAAACGAACGTCCGCCCCTGGGAGTCACTACTTTTTCTTTCATCCAGGTTTTCATCAATCAACCACAAACTAGCTGAGCCTTTTAATAAATTAAAATATATATACGGGTATCTCAAGATACCCTATACCCTCAGATAATGTGTTACATAGAAAAAAAAGTTACATGTTTCCTAAATAAGTAACAATAATATTTTTAATCTACAATAATAAGGTTGACTAAAAGAATGAATAGCCAATTAAGCCAATTTGTCGCATTTGAGTGGATTCATTAGAGGTCGTGGGTCAGGCAGATGCAAAGAGACAATCGTCGTTATAAATTATAATGGTGTTAAATCATGACATTCAAGACGTGAATTATAAGAAAAAAATACCTTTATTGATGTTACACGTTTTTATTTTTAATAATTCCTACAATATACCGAAAATATATTGTTCGTTAAAATAGACACAATCAGTACATGTTGGCACCTTTGTTCCCATCGTCTCCGCTACAGCAGCCAGTTACGGGGACGTTGGCACGACGTAGTGCCAACGTCCCCGCCCCGTTAGCTCCTACACACCGGGGACGTTGGCACTTTTTTCCCAACGCACTAAACCGAAAGGGGAAGAAAGGGGGGTGTTCAGTATCCATAACTGAACGACTTTTACTATGGGGCCAAATCTGAAATCGCAAAAAAAATCAGCTGTTCCATACAAAAGCTCAATACCTACACGACCAAAATGTATGAAAAATCTGATTTTTTTTCGCGAGTTCAGAGTTGACCCCATAGTGAAAGTTGTTCAGTTATGGGTACCGAATACCCCCCTTTTGACTTACAAGGGGGTATTTATTACAGCCTGTATAAATACTATTTAAAACATACTGAGTTTGTGATAGTTTTTTGAACCTGTACTCGAATATGAGAAAGTATGCAAAATTTCGAGGTCACAAATGACTCAAAAAAAATTAACTGAGCGATGTTGTTCACCTCGAAAATGACTTTGATCAGACTTCACTAGTGCTTAGGAACAAGAAATTAATAAGAGATGTTTAACGAGTTTTGTACCCAATACATTTTTAGGGTTCCGTACCTAAACGGTAATAAAGGAACCGTTATAGTGAAGGTAAGGTTATAGTGAGACTTCGGTGCCCATCTGTATGTCACTTCTGTTTTTCCCAGCAACTACTAATACTATCGACTTGAAAGAAGGATGGCGAATTTCCATACATTTTGAGGCCCAGTGTTTTTGATGGTTTATTGGCAGCCAGGATTATTTCTGTCTTTCTGAGGTCGGACCATAGATATCTACCCTGACTGGATAGATAACTGTCATTAAAAGTAAAAAGGAGAATAAATCTTATTCCCACACGCACAAGGTTGTTTTTGCTTTGACATAATCTAAAGAGGAAAAACGGGTCGTATCCAGTTAGGGTAAAGGTCCTTTGGTCGGACTGAATCAATTGCGTTTTGTTATTGCATTTATTCCAAAAAACATAGTCTACAAATTCTTCATTCCCGACTGCTAAATGTACGACCTGCATTAAATAACTTAGCATAAAATTACATTTAAAACTATACCTATAGCAAGTGGGGTGCCACTTGAAAAGGCTTTGTTTGAACATAAAAAATTATTTTATTTTAAAATGTGCCAGTTTTATGGCCTAAATTGTGCGTAATAATACGCTTCAATATCTTATGATGTATGATAATTAGGAGTCATTGCGCGTCACTTAAGGTCTGTAGTACTGAACCCTCGATACGCGATTCTGACTCGCACTTGACTGGGTTTTTTAAAAGTAGACGGGCAGAGGGCCATCTGATCGTATAAGTGGTTACCGTGTCGAGAGACGTGTAAAAACAGGGGTACGTTGACGGACTTCAAATAACGCAAAAAAATAAAAATAAAATATAATTCAATTTTGTCTAGTTTAGCCGAGTGTAGGGTAGACTATTAGTGGCATCTTCATCATTGGCCTACTGTTAATAAATACGAAATAGATATATTAATATAATACTTCCATCGATTTATAGACAATGGTTCTCTTTGGGCCTCTCTAAGGCGCGTCACTAGACCCCGCTTTATTAGAAGACGTATAGGTAGGTACCTTGAGAGCGTCGGTGGCGTCGTGGCTAGGACGTCGAACTCCCATGCGGGAGGTCCGGGTTAGAAACCATGCAATGTCATGTACCAATGAGTTTTCGTTTTTTTCGAAAGGCTTACGTACATTTACCGACTGCTCTGACGGTGAAGGAAATCATCGTGAGGAAACCTGCATACTGAGATAACCAGTGTGTGAATTGGGGAAGGCAATGGCAAACCACCCCATTAATTCTGCCAAGAGAGTAGTTCTATGTGATTAATTCCTTAGAATGATTACGACCCTCAGTAATGAGGGTAACTAAAAATGTAAATGTTCAAAGTTTACATATATATACGAGTAAGAATCTATTGTTATTTATGTTATAATATAATTCATTTTAATAAGTTTCCGAATGGCATGTAGGCCGGTGAAATATTTAAGACTTCATGTTATTTACATTGTTGACAGTGTCAATTTATGTAATTAATCATAATTATAAGATTTAATAAAGACTTTTGAAAATGAAAACTGAAATGAGGAATACTACTAAGAAGAAGGTATGAGTACCTTACCTCGTACGAGTTACCGTACCTCGTAAAGGTACGAGTAAAGGTACCTTCTTTAATCACAAAAAATGGACACATTAAAGTATAACACTGATTTAATTCTGTGCTTTCTTCTAAATTGGTCTTCCAGTAAATAGGCTCGCCTTCGTCCGCGGCTTATACTCGTATTGCTTCATTTAATCAAATTTGTTGGAGCCTGTGCACTCCGTTGGTGCGTGTACAGATGCCACCGAGTCAATCTACCCAAAACGTAACAAACCAATCTGAAATAAACCATATTACGCGAACGTAACATTGAGACTGTATCGAAGAAATTAGAAAGATGGTATTACTGTGGTCGAGTGTTCGCTTCTACCAATTAATAACAGCGGCGTCTTCGCCACGTGACGCTCAAATAAATATAACATTATTGATCAATCTGTTCCGTTATATTCGGGTTACGGTTAATCAAAAACTCATTTGAACTGTTTATATGTATCTTATCGTAGAGTAAGGCCAATACAAGCCGTCTATTCATGAAAACTATACATATTATATATAGTTTTCATGAAAAGATAGTTTTTGTTCATGGGGGGAAATCCTTACAAGATACCCAGCCTCTACCGGCCGGACTGATGCCGGTTTATGTTGGGATTTTCACTCTCTAAAACTCTCATGTCGGAGATTTCCATGATGCGTCTATATACTTTAGTTGAGACAGTAGCTTAAATTGCTGGTGAAGGCAGCAACGTGCTATGGCCGCACGCTGCTGTGACGGGAGGAACCGGGAGGTGGAAAATGCACCTCTCAGGAAGAACCCAAGGCAAATGCTAGGAGGGCACCTGTGCGTTCCACTGGAGATCCCGGAGCCCTCCGATAGGCACGAGGCCTGCCATCGAGGGGATTTTAGTGAGTAAAAACTCACATAACCCAATCTCTCCCCCAGGAGGCTGGGTATCGTTCGAAGATTTCCCCCCCGTAAACAAAATAAGTAGCTTAAATTAATCTGTGTTACAACACGAATAAGTATTCTGTGTTACAAGGTTATATACAAGTATGTTAAAGGACAAACAGCAAAAACACCCTTAACGGCGTGCTGTAACAGATTGGATCTATCGATCGTGCGTGAAACTAATTAAGCACAGCGTAGGCTATTTTTTACCTAAAAACTATACCTAAGTACTTCTTTCGAGATAACCGGGTCCCCCGTGCAAAGTCACGAGCCAGCTAGCTGAGACGAATGGATTTACTTGGTGACGGTTTCCAATGGACCAATGGACTGTGACCGATTGCGTTCGATCAGAAATAATAACTCTTACGACATTGTTTTAACGCTTAAACAAAGCGAACAGTAGGTACGACCGATTGACTGGAACATATTATTTTAGATATATTATATACTATTTAGTTAAATGTGAACCTTACAAATACTCGTATTGTCCCTGTAGCTTCTCCATTCGTCAAACTTCAATACGATATACCCTGTGTCACTGGATATATGTACAGTCGACTACTAGCTAAAGTATACTATGATTATGGTTATACCATCTGTCAAAAACCTCAGATTAAATCTTAACCTTATGCGCAATATAGTATATTTCAGATTCACAAATTTAGTCGTATTGGGTAGGTTGACCTGTGACCAACTGTACCACGGTTTTTTATAAGTGCATGAAAAACTGCTTTGTTACCAGGAGTTCTATTGAAACAGTTCTGCTAACAGAAGAATTGGGATTTTGAGAACGCCGTCAACGTTTGCCACTACATCAGCCATTATCAGCTATCATGACCCATGATGCTGGTGATTATCAGTCAATATTATATTATTGACATGAGCAGAATGTAACGGATCTGTATTTCTCTATTACCATCTTGTATTTTGTATCACCTATATTCTTGATAAATAAATGTGTGAATCTGAATAAATTAGTCTACTCACTGTCAGGCAACTATCATCTATCGATACAAAGTAACAGAGAATCCTTGATTTAGATTCCTTAATTTTTTAACCTGCCTTTTCCTTAGTTAGATCCATAATCTTATCTTATCTTATGATGGGGGCCGGGAATAACCCAGCGGCACTTCGACCCTTGAGGATCTTTTGTGCCTACCCCATTTTACATACTGGTCATATCAGTGTGCAGGTTTCCTCAGCATTTATTCCTTCACCATTAGAGCAGTCGGTAAATGTACCTACGTAAGTCTTCGAAAAGTACGAAAAACTCATTGGTACATGGCACTGCACGGTTTCAAACCCGGATCTCCCGCAGGGGAGTCCGGTGTCCTAGCAACTGTGCCACCGACGCTCTTAAGATAAATGATAAATAACTATGAAATAACTCATTTGACATTACGTACTCGAAATCATAAAATAATTAAGTTACAGCCGTGTAAAACCCCAGATTCCGGTGATAAAGTTTTACGAGCTCTCATTGCGGATAGTCGAAATGGTTGTATACGTTAATATTATCAAGAGCTAGTGCATATATACGGGTAAACGGGTGAATTTCCGTCGTGTTTTTTTAAAAACATTGGACATATTATATTTTCAACATTAAAGAGCGTCCATTAGGGATACGTGAGGCGATTATTCAATCCCCCTCCTCCCTTGGTGAGATGTCGTGAGATTTGGCTCGACCCCCCTAATCTTATGTGAGATTTATCAAAGGGGCTACTGTGCTACTTTGTGGCGTTCGCATAACCGCAATAAATATTATTGGGTAGGATTTAGCCATATTTTAGTGGAGAAACATGTTTTACTTAGTTTAACCAAATTTTCTCGCAATTTGACACTGTTTCTTGCGGAAAAAAATTATTACGTGATATTTGCCCCTCTCCCCCACGTGAGATTGGGTGAGATTTGGCTCGATCCCCCCCCCCCCCCCTCAACGCCTCACGTCGTTAATGGACGCCCCCTTACCAATATTCTGCATTAACAATTCCAACTAGGCTAAAATGCCTGTTCTAAGAGTGGTCAATCACATGGTCCAGAGGTAGATTTGATCCGGCTGCAGTCTCGTGCCCTGTATCTTTTTCGCTTAACATTGCAGTAAGGATTGAGAATGTTCGTTATTTTATTTTTATGATAAGTATCTATTTAAAACTCAATAACGAAATGTCACGACTAACTGCTTAAACAAAGTATTTACACAAAGTTTAATTGGTTTTCTAGTATGTTTTAAAGTTTGCACATTAAAACTACATTTAATGACACCCATGTCACAGACAGTACATAAATCTACATACTCGTACTTGTAGTAGTATATTATTCGTAACAGGATTTCGGTAAAACAAAGATAAATTGTCACATAAAACAGAGATATTTGCACGAGTTCCCGAAAACTCTGTGAGATTAGAGGTCGTATTTTATCGCCTAACTGAAACAAACTAGGGCTCTAACATTTATTTGACACCGAGATTGTAAGTGTATGCTACAGTTGCCGTGCTCAATAATAAATTTCCTGAATGATATCACTATCATTCATCAAATAATTCAGTATCATTAACAAATGAGAGAATAACAATTACAGGAACAAATATGTGACGATTTTGCGTAATTTACTTTGCACAAAAACAACATGAGCTCCTCGAATAGTTTTATAGATCAGGTGTGTAGGTATATCTACTGATAAGAAGTACTTTTACCAATTTCTTTTACAATCTACTTGACTCTGAGGGCGAGATGGTAAAGCAAGGGATTATTAAGTTAGAAACAGCCAATGCCATATTTAAGGAGTGTACGCATTTTTGATGATAGGTACCACTTTGTTTGCAGTTGTACCACTAACGAACATCGAACACTGTGTTCAGCGAACATTGAGTCCACATAAATAAGATTGTTCGATGTTCATGTTCGAAAGTGCGTACATGCGTTTAGGATCTAATAAGTATGCAGAGTTCTCTTGATATCAGAAATTGAGTATTCGCATTTGATAACCTGAAAAAAAACCATGAAAAATCAGTATTTTTCGATGGATTTTACAACTCGAAGGAGGTCTTTTTATACGTCCTGTGTATATTTTTGAGTAAACACATTTATCGTAAAACGCAACATAAAACTGAAGTACGTTTTATACGACCATTGACTACACCACCTTACCACGAGTAACGCAGTTAAGATTACATCTTCATTCATCTCCCGTCGTTACAGGAATGAAAAGAGGCGTTTTCTTTTATCTAGGAATGTTTTATTACTAGCATGATTGTTAGAGAGGCAGACAATTGATTACATAACTGCGACAAATACATTGTGGTCATTTTTAGTGGCACGAACGGTAATGAAGACGGTAGATGCTGAACAAAGCTTACAGAATTTAGCATCGGTCACGATCTTACTGGTATTATCTAGTTACTGGTCAAAAAACGTGGAAGGAAAACTTTACTTTAAAGGAACCTATTACTAAGGTAATAAGTTTCTTTAAAGTAAAGATTTCCTTCCACGTTTTTTGATGCGTACGTTAGGTCTTACAACTAATGACTCATTTTCAGATAGTTAAGGGGTCGCGAATGCTCTTGAGTGTTATACCCATAGACTTATATATTACTAGCGTAGATATACCTTCGAGGAAGGAAATGCACTTTGTCGCTCCATCTTAGGGGCCATCCCACGCTAAGAGGAGTGACGACGTCCCACGTTGCACGCCACTATAAGTTTTTAACGGCAGTTGCTGGAAAAGTTTTCTCGATTAAGTTGCATTGTTACAGCAACTAGCCATTGCAAAAATAAAATGTGACAAGTATAAATCTAAACCATATATTCCACAAACATGTAAACATGATCATTGTGATACTATAGTTGTGAATTTAGCTTGTTAAATACTATAAATTTTATAGTATAGTATTGGTTTGTTGACAGTGCTTTAATTATTTTATACTATAAAATAGAAGTCATGGCTTTCTGTCAATAAATACTTTGGTTTGTTGACAGTGATTTAATTATTTTATTAATGTACTGTCAACAAACCAAACTATTTATTTTAATAAAATAATTAAAGCACTGTCAACAAACGAAACTATTTATTGACAGAAAGCCATGGCTTCCATTTTATAATATAAAATAATTAAAGCACTCTCACAAACCAAACTATTTATTGACAGAATAAATAGTTTGGTTCCATTATCGTAATAATTTCTAGTGGTCAACTCAAGAAAATGTCACAACCAGTCCATTTAAAAATTGGTGGAGGCAGGGTGGCATCGAAAGTAATATATGTAAGTAACATACATATATTTCTACAATATAATTATACCTTAAACAAAAATCGATAACATTGTCTACGGTTCTGTTACGTTTCAACGGTCGTGACTATCGTATCGGTACATGCTAAATGAAGTATGATATATTTGCCACTGTAGCGTGTCTACAAGGATCTGAGATAAGGGTAAATATAGCCATAAGCAATGGCTAAATATATATCTGTCAAACATACCTAAATTAGCAGTGTTCGGTGTACATTTTGGATGAAAAAACAAACAAATAACAAGTTGTGAGTTAGATGGAGCGGGAATTTACTAGTACAACCGACACAATACACTAAGTGCCGGTCACTGCCTATATAGAACGATAACAGAGCAGTTATTTTATTATCGATACGATCCTTACGATGCAAAGCATGTCTTTTGGCAGCTATTTTTGTTGTGTGTACGTGCTTTAGATTCGGAGTAGGTATGGGTATGACGATACCGCGAATGTGAACATCTACATAACTAAGGTAGGTATAATATAGTTAATATATAATATTACAGTACTGTTGTTCGTTAGAGTTATTCGCCTGTAAACACTTAGCTGTTCCACTCTGTATCTATACTCATAGGTGAAGGTAATAGACAGTGGGGAAATTATTTTCAAAAATAAATCACCTTTAAAATTACACGAGTTATCGAAATAGAAAACTAAAATAACTCTGCGCTCTTCGAATAAAGATTACAATGGAACAAAAATGGTACGTGGTCGACCATACGTGTGACGTGATACAATACAATCACAAATATACTGATCCAGCCAGAATCTGTTATTCTTCTCGAAGAAAAAATAAACGGGCATGCAATCTGCTTCAAAATAGACATTGTAGGTACGAGAATAACACAGATATCACAAGTAAATCCCCGGCGGAGAAAACTTAAAGGAGTGATAAGTATTTTTGCTCTCTCAATTATTTCTGTTATCTGTGTCTAATTAAATTAGGTATTAATATGACAATTGCTTTGAATGATTGAAACCTAGAACTGGAAGCTGAAATACTTTCTTATTTCAATTCATTTGACGATACTTGTATATACCTATGATAGAAATGGCCCCATACAGAGACTATCACTTTGCTACCGAAATCTATACCCCTGTCCGCTTTTTTTTTCTCACCCCTTACGAACTTTATCTATAGGATAGAGTAGAATAGGTACTTTATTTACAGTCAGAATTTTCTTCAAACATATTAAGACGGTGTAAGGCTGATGACATATAACATTTACAGCTGCCGAATAGTCCACAAAACATGTATAACTATCAAAGTCATGTTTTAAGCGTTTGATGATATTTTCGATTCATAAATTAAACCTTCCCTACGACCCTGAATGTTAATTAGTGCAGGTCAGTCACGATGTCCACTTCAGCTAAATGTGATGTAAGCACGCAATCTTTGTGTAAATAATAACATATTGTGATTGTGACCCGCTGTGACCAAGGCTTCCATAGTGGTATGTTCGGATTACGATGCAAGATACTCAATAGTTAATACTAGCATTTCATTTATTATATCGGTCAGTATAAATATACTATATTTATACTGACCGATATAATAAATGAACTACTTATATCTGATACTACAGATAGATAGGTACTGTATAGATAAATATACTAATTCATATTGTTCAACATAACTTTTCCAAGAATTAACTATTCCAACGTAAGTATAAATATAAATTTGGAGTAATAGCAATGGAATATGGCGATACTTTGTGGAAATTAATTATTAATTATAAAAGGCATCCGCCACTCACCCTCGGATTTGCCCTCCCCACCGATATTCATAGTAAAGTGAATTCAAATTCAAGTTCGCATTGTCTAGCGGAATATTGCTATTCATTTAGGTCCCATTAATTTCACACTCTCACAATCCTTATCACTTCCGTAGGAGGTCGGATTTGTCATCCTTTGCGATTGTAAATCCTTCTGGATTTGTTTATCGTTGGGGAGGAGGGCGAATCCGAGGGTGAGCGGCGCATCCTTCTTCCCCAAATATTTTTTATTATTAAATTCATGTTTAGTTTAAATAATCCATTTACGTAAAGTATGTGTTTATTTTACGGAAATAAATTACTCATAATGAATTTATACCTATGTAGAAATAAACAGTACCTAAATGTCTTGGTGTCTTTAGTCAGATAAATATCAGTGATTTGTTGAACCAGTTTATTATATCGAATATTATATCCTCAGTACAAGGTAAATGAACGAAATAACATTCTAGATATATTCAGATAACAATAACAGGTCAAGAAACTACACATTCATCAGAGCAAGAAATCGAATGTCACGCGCCGTGACTATCGTGGTCCAAACTTTGATCTGCACATATTTATAAATCCTTGAATTGTGTGCTTATGATGTTGCTTGATTGTCTGTATTGGTCCGCCTTACCTTTGCCTGCAATCTATTTACGTGGATTTTTAACATACAATTCTTAAGAGTAAGTTACTCAGGCTACTCAGACGTATATTTACAATGTCTTCCCAAATATCTGGTATTTAAAGTGTTTGGCGTGAATAAAAAAATATAATCTATTTCTACGTATCATTGATCATTAATGAATGTTTAGGCAGGAATGTGCAAGATTGTTTGTATGCAGTTACATATTGACTCTTCATCTAATTTAAATCATGTATGGCTGTCATTTTTCCCAGGCAATTTTGTTTTCAGAGATATATGTATTATACCGATATTTTATACACTTACTAAATAATGCTAATTGCTCAGATTATATTTTTGAAATTGAAAACGTTTATTTAGCACTGTAAACCCCAGAATATAGCAAGTACACAATAAAGAAGTATACAAAGATTTCTGATTTTTTTTTCTTCTATTTCTTTATGTCTCGTAAATGACAGTGTTTAGTTAATATTTAAGTGAAAAATCTCTTCAACTAAAAGTTTCAAATACGAATATGCATACAAAATAAGGCATATCTATAGTATTGTATGTACAGGTATTGCCAGGTACACGCTCAGAATATGCGCTTTCAAAAGCATACGTATTTTTTTTCTAATCACTATAGATTCAGTGCCATTGTTTAACTTGCAAAACGCATGCATTTGTGAGAAATAGAATATCGTAATCCGTATTGGATTACTTCGGTGAAGCAAGGGTGTCAAGGTGTAACGCGATGCGATAAGGAGACGACTAGAATAGAATCTTGTGGTTGGTTGGGCTTCTTCAGCAGGCTCTTAGAATAATAATAACGTTTTCCATACAGTGAGAATTTCAATGCCTACGGGAAGTTTTCTGTTTATACACGTTTAGGGTTTAGGTATGCGTTTTTCATGTGGATATAATAGCCTTGGTATGGACCTGCTGTTCCGGTTTCGGGAAATACAGACGCTTGCATGCGTCTGTGTTTCCCGAAACCTACAAGCCTACAACCTTGGAATCTTCAAGCCAGAGTGAATAGGCATTTACTAAATCAACACGTTCCATCGTCGGCCTCATCGTTGCTTACCATCAAACGAGATTGAAGTTGAAATGTGTGATTAGTGGTAAATAAAATTAGGTACTAGCATCTTGATTTCTATGTATAAGTACTGTCTGGATAAATAAAAGAGAAACGGAGAAAACATACCAGGGTGAGTTTTTCATGGCACTAAATTTTGGTTATAGCACTGAAAAGCTTGATCTCACATAACTTTCCTGTATGAGAAAGTACAGAGTAGTACTTAATTGAAAATAACTAAATAGACCTAACTATATGTATAGAAAATAACTAAAAGTTTATACAATTTTAATAACATTGAAGCAGTTTCATTAGGAAGCGTCGACTAATCACTGAAGTTAACCAGCCTACGTCAAGGTAAACAGCACGGCACGCGATTGGTCGAGAGGTGATATGATCTTGTTAATAACAATTATTTAGAAAGAACATGGTCTTAGACGGAGTCGAGACAGAATGATAATATTTTCTGTTCGCAATTTAAAGGTTTATGGCACACAGTTTCATGGTTTGAGGGGAGACACGTCACCCAGGCCCATACTTCCACGGAAGAAGACTACAATCGTGATATTAAAGAGAAACTAGAAAACATCTTAGTTGAACTTTTAACCTCTCTACACTCTTGTACATAATGCTAATGTCGAAAGAAATTAACGAAGCGTTTTTGGGTCGGTTGCTTTCTGAATCCACCATAAGGAACTAAGAATTGTAATTCATCCACAGATTTTATCCTACATGTAATAGTTTAATTATAGTTTATGTAAATTCAACCTACCCATAAAGTAAATTAGCAAAATACCCTTATGTTGAGACTTCGGTGTCCGTCCGTCCGTCCGTCGGTATGACAAACTTAACGTAGCGCGTAGTTTCAAAACTTTACAGTTTAAAATATAATATGAAGGATGAATTGATGATTGTACGTCAAAAAAGGTTTTGAGTAGTACGGAATCCTTGGTACGGGAGTCCGACTCGCACTTTGCCGTTTTTTTAATCTAAACGTTTAGATTTAATCGAATAATTTTAACAGACGGTATACTTTGGCTGGCATTCGAATGTACCTACTGGAGTCTGGAACAGCGATAAAAATATTATTTTTTCATTCAAACGATGCAAGCGGCCTTGCATCTTGGTGACGCGACTTACATTCTCTTTGCCAAATGCTAGAATTGCTATAGCATGTTTTGGGTGCGAAATATTTAAAAGTGTCTTTCAAGGATTTCATCGCGGATATCTTGAATAGAACTACGTTGAGATCCCGTTTCTGACCACTTAGATACGTGTCTCGATTTAAATCGAATACCTGTTTAAATTCTTGAAGATCAACATTAAGACAGATATACTCGTACAATATATGATTTTGAGAAATACTTCCTAAGACGTTACGGCATTTAAATGTCATATAGTGAATATTTTAATTTATAAACGCGTTTGATTCCGGGTAGGTCCGAGTATTTACGGCGTGAGTGACAGATATACAAACGAACGTCACTCTTTCTTTGTCCCGGAAATACGGGTGTCTATAAATTGTTCAGGGACGTGTTATCATAGGAATCAACATATTTCTCTCCAACTAATTGATTTACTCAACGCCTTTTCTTTATTGAACCATATTTTTGTCCCATTTGTTCCACGGAACTGCGAATCACTTAAAAAATTCTCACTAGTACCATAACGAAATCAGAGTGCAGTGAAAGCATGTAGGTATATAGCAAAAGGATGTGGTAGGTATAGTCTATCAATCAAAGGTAGTCGTAAGACCGATTTCTCTTGAGTCTCGAATGTGTGCGCCAAACAGTCTAGTTAGATATACAATGAAATTGTGTGATGTTTTGAACGGCGATGATGCAGCGCGAAGGCGGGACTTATCGTGGGTGTTTAGACAATTTGCCGCTGCAATTAGAAAGTGCATCGCGACTCACCTGCCCCGCACGAGTTCTTCCAAAAGTCGTAGAACTTGTCGCACGCGCACATCTCGAACTCGAACTCGCGTCACTCCACACTAGTTGCCAATGTATTTTTAAACTTCACTTGTACAGTTTCGCAATCCTTTCAGCCGGCGCGTATTGCCGCGTATTCACACTTCAGTTGATGCCGACAGCTGAGAAAACTGGCGTGTAGTAAACAGTCGCGATGTAAACAAGTAAAGGGGTGTAAAGGTGTCAGTGTGGCGGTCGAGAGCGCGGTCTCTGTACCGTTGGAGCGTAGAAAGCGGCAGTGTTGAGTGTTGCGGACGGGCCGGCGTCGTACTCTGTGCGGTTTGTCGACGGCTGCGCTGCGGATCGCGGACGACGCGACGTGCTCACGATGCGAGCGCCCTCGTGCGACTGCCTGGCGGTGGCGGCCACACCGACCGACATCAACATCGCCTTTTAATTCTCAAATCACAACGAATATAAAATCCGGAGGGAAATGGACTTTTCGCTGCCTTGTCGTGGGAGATTTCGTGGATGAATCGGATTTCCCGTCTTCCTGCTAATCAACAGCATAACAAATGCACGTGCAGCCGGCGAACCGGGTTCAGTTTAGGAGATAGTACCTACAAGTATTTAACCCGTCTTCAACATTCTCACTTCCTTTAGCTAATTTTACTGAGTAATAACTGTAATAAGTCTAATAACTATTAATTATAGTATTTAATTAAAGTCTAATTGTCTACGAGAAAGTTAACTAAATTCCCATACAAAAGAGTTCAACGAGCTCAAAATGTGTGTAACGCCGTGTTTGCGATTCCTCAGAACTTTTTGGCGTATGAATATTATTAAGTAACAGTAACAGACATCAGCACTACTTAGGCACTGATTAGGTTGAGCTACATACAGCCTATATACTAGGGCTATTATAGGCTCTATAGAATATTTCAAATGTTCAATTGTATTCGTAGATTACTGATTATAGTTTATTGTACTTTATGACCTATGGTAATGGTAATCAATGAGAGCGTCGGTGGCGTCGTGGCTAGGATGTCGGACTCCCGTGCGGGAGGTCCGAGTTCGAAACCAGGCAATATCATGTACCAATGAGTTTATCGGTTTTTTCGAAAGACTTACGTACATTTACCGACTGCTCTGACGGTGAAGAAAACACCGTGAGGAAACGAGTGTGTGAAATGGGGAAGGCAATTTCAAACCACCCCATTATATCTGCCACGTCGTTCTATGTGATTAATTCTTTACAATGATCACGACCCTTAGCAATGAGGAACACGACTTAGAAGGAAGGAATGGTAATCAATAGGACCAATCGAGTATGGCATCCAGATTTTTTGGTAAGTAGGTAGATTAAAGGATTTCCACTTAAGACAGAAAGACTGATAATTGAAAAGTAAACTAAGATCGTAAGTTGATATTGCATCAAGTCGTAATAAACATTGTTTCGCGTCCATTTGTTAAAGCAAATAAAAAAAAATGCAAACAGCCTACGTACCCACGTAACTAATAATGTGGTACCTAACAACATACATGTGCATACGATTATGCGAAGGCCATACAACCTCTTATAGAGACCGGGAAGTAGTGTCCGACCGAAGGTCGATTTCTGGCCGAAGCCGAAGCCGATTATTCGGCTATCGGCACAACCTTCGGGCGCAGCCTAAGCCGAAGGTTTAAAAGCTCTAAGAATTTTGTTCAAGATTGGATATAAGCTAATTTAAATGATTTGATTTTAAAACTTTAAAATTGAAGGTTTTATATCGACTGTATAATATAATATAGAATGGTAATTTTAATCTTCTCTACAAGTTAATCTAGTGGTAATCAAAATTACATTGCTATTTGTGAAAAATAATAACATTTCGAAATAATGTTAGATAGATAGAAATAATGTTAATTTTCAACAACAGTCAAGTCCACGAAATGTGATGTGTGTGACTCTCCCCTCCCGCCCGCCACGTCTCTGTCCGTCGTGCTCTCCGCTCATTCGTAAAAGTTCGTTCGAATTCGTTTGTTATATAGGAACCTTCGGCTTCGGCCAAAATTTCGGCCCATTTTGGCCGAAGGTGGCCAAAGCCGAAGCCGAAGCCGAAGCTTCGGTCGGACACTACCGGGAAGTAATCGAGTTATATTAAAGATGACGTAGTTAACGCCTTTGCGTCGCTTGCCTCATTCTGATAAAGAAATACAGATTGTCACAAAATACCTGTACTGACCTCTTGCAGTACGATTCAGCACAGATATAATAGATAACTAAACAACTTTTGCTACACAGATTATGAAAATTCGTAAAAGAAATTTCGATTCTCCATACAATTTGCATATTTCCGTTGATCTTCTTCTAGACTTATTATCGTGTGTTTTAAAAAAAAATATATTTATTATCTACTAAACCCGCATTTAGTTAGTGGGCAGTCCATTGTTAGAGATGTTCAGGCCGCACAGGACGTAGTCGCAGGAGGGCGGGTGTCATGACCCCAGCATGTTTTTAAAAAAAACTTGCTCGTCGTCTTGCTCGTCTGAGCATACCGGCCACCTGATGGTAAGTGGTCACGTCGCCCACAGACATATCACCCCACTGTATTATTATTAGAGGGTTTTTGATGCGCTGCTAACCTTGAGGACTAAGACGGATTGCCTCATGTGCCGGAAATTACGCTGGCTCTCTTACACTTCAAACCTAAACAGAAATGCAAGCATTTCTGTTGTACGGCAGAAACAGATAAGAGGGTGGTACCAACCCAGGCGATCCTTCACATCAAGATCTACTACCATATCTTCAACTCCCATTGAAAAGAACATGAAATCCGCTGCGATCCCTATAATATGACCCCCGTATAATCCACGTGACCCCTCCAAAATATCGAGCTAGGTGATCCTACCACGTCTCGTAAATTTATTGAGTGAAAGATTAGGAAGTTAATTTAAAGAGTTAAAAAAATACTTGGCTACTTGTTCAGTTATCGAAACTATCCTTCAGTGCACGAAACGTCTGTAGGGTCTTGAGGGGTGCAGGCAATAGAACATAGGTAGTTTTGAATACTTTTAATGCGTATTACATTTAAATAAAATAATTATAGCGAGCCGTGTAATGCGTTATCGATCGCGGCCATGTTCGAATTGAAGTTGAAGTTTCTTTTTTTTTTTTCTTCGTTCGCAAATTGTGGTTAAGATGGTGCTACACGAGTCCTCAACAACGTCCTTAAAGTTAAATCTTCATTAAAGGAATCTCCCTACAAGTGGTCAATACGGTGTTTGCAAACTTGATTATTGAACAGAATAGAATTTTTGTTTCATAGTAACTAGGCTGTATGCGTACATTTTCAAAGTACTATTGCCTTGCCGAATAAACACAATGATATTATGAAGTGTGACGACTTTGGATTTTTATTTACTGCAGTTCTTTCTAGTACTTAATATCTGTTCAACTAAATAAATTGACCTCTATACTTTATTATTTAAAAGTTGTTCACGTGATAATATTATTATAATTGTAATGTAACGTTTAACAGATGTCCTTATAAATCCTTTTGCAATATTTTTTGTTGAGTACATTTTTGGAAATGATAATTTAAAATACATGCTCTCCCTTTCTACGGCATAGCTCTGAATAGAGATGATACAAGACGAAAAGAAGCCTTTTAAGGACGTTTCATGCAACTAACGGTATGTGCTTATTGCAAATTAGTTCACCTGTATTTTGTTCCAGTCTGTATCAAAATTTTAATTTTTCGTACTAATATAACGTAAAAAAAACAATTAAAACTGATTCTTTACTTTTTATTAGCAATTAAGAGTATTTTTATGTTATTAAGATCCATTACTAAAGCGAATCGGAGATAGCAGACCACCTCAACCCAAGTGAGAGATAACCCGTCGATAGGAGGTTCATTGTCGTCATCGTTTGCATGTTTGTACGTTTAGCAACACCTATTCTTAATTCTTTACAATTGTATTGACATTAATGATCTTAGCATAGTTGTGATTCCACCATTGGCATTCCTCATTGCTGGTGGTCGTGATCATTCTAAGGAATTAATCACATTGTAGCCAACGTCCTCATAGGTGTCGACGGTGGGATCCGTTGGTTGAATGAATGTGGACTGTATGCTGGTAAGTACTTAGATATTTTATAATTATGAAATTCTTGAGGCATGAAAAACCTGGTACAAAAATACGTGCAATTAGCAACTCGTTTATTGTATTTTTTAGAAAACGTTGCACACACTTCCCGTGTCCGTTGAGAGGTGACGTTCCGTCGTCATATTTAAATTTCTTGACCTCCCGGCCCCTGCCACCGCCTCAGGCCCCTCGCGAGACGTTCGTTTCACGAACAACATAGAAAGACTCTCGTGGTAGATTGAATGGGGTGGTTTGCCATTGCCTTATTTATTTTAGGTTAATCTCAATTTGCCGGTTTCCTTACGATGTTTTCCTTCACCGTCAGAGCAGTCGGTAAATGTAAATCTTTCGAAAAAAATCCTCGAAGCACGATTCTGATCGTGCCTACACTTTTGGACAGGGAACCTCTATGTACGGGCGGGTCTTTTCTGATAAGATTCTACTACTGGATAATGTGTAGATTTTTGTTTTTTGATGTCGCGCGGCATGTCGGCCCCTTTGGAAAAGGACGACAGGGTTCCCTGTCAAAAACCGAAAAACTCATTGGTAGGTACATGACATTGCATGGTTTCGAACTCGGACCTCCCGCATGGGAGTTCGACATCCTAGCCACGACGCCACCGACGCTCTGTGATTAGGCGCTGTCAGAATTTCTTAGTGCCTCAGAGAGCACGTTAAACAGTTGGCACAGAATAAATAATAGTAACCCATCTGTTGGTCCCTGTTCCTGTCATTCGACAGCAGTAGTTAGACAATGTCACAGGCCTACAGGCGGCCTGAACGACTCCGATAGTATAGGTTGGTCATTAACCACACGATAAGAAAAAAAGAATATATTAATGTTAATGACCCACCATGTGAACCTAACAATGTGTACTGGCCCATATTGGCCTGCCTATTATATCTTCGGATAAAGGCGTCTTGGAAAAACTGCTATTTACTAGATATTTTGCAAGGAATTCTAAAAGTATGTAAGTTTTCTTTCATAGTTCGAGTGTTCGTTTTTGAAAACGCTGTGATATGACTTATGAGTTATGTATGACTAATAAGATTAAACCCAGACCATTCGCACCAGGAATCCGTGCTATAACCACCAGTGTGCCACTAAAGTTATCATTCAAGGATAAAAAGGCTTTTAATTGCATACAACTCTTTGATCTGCTAAACTCGTTTTGATCGGATGTGTACCAACAAAGAGTTGTAATTAACGGTGGCTATTGAAAGGGGGAAACGGACTTGAGCAGTCCTCTAGGTTTTTTAGGTCGTATAAGGAAGTACAAATAGTTCTGTTCCTAAATGCGTCAGTATCTTTCAATCATTCAGTCAAACTCCATGCTCTGACTGAGCCTTTAATTGATCTTAACTACTTACAACAAGTAAGACACAATCTATTTAATTTTATCACTTTTGAACATTGTATTTTTTTTAAAATATCAGTATTGAGGCTTTGGTACACGACAAGGTGACCATGTCAGCCTCGTTAGGGTCACTAAGAAAAGGGAAGGGAAGCTCAAGTATTATTAGAGTCAGCCCTCACTTTGAGAGCCAACTTAGCAAATAACAGTAAGCGTTTCAAATTATCAGATAAGGGCTTACTCAAAATAATATTGAGCCTCCCATTTTGGAGCCTAATGAGGCCATTTGGCCTCATTGGCCTCATTAGGCAAAGAAATTTTTCTTTCTCTCAATTTTCACCAGGTCACACTCCATTAGGAGGTGAGTGAGGTCTTCTATTTTGTTGCAGTTGATACAAAACGGTGATGCAGCTCTTCGCACCAAATGCAAAAACTTATTTAACGGAATGTGACCCGAGCGTAACCTAAAAGCCAAGCCAATTTATAGTGTAAATATAGATTGACTTATGTATTGTTGTGGTCTAGTTAAATAAGATAGATGAATTTATTATTTATATGTATGTTTTAAGAACTTAAATACTTACTTACATGCATCTATAATCCAAAGACAATAATTATTGTAACTGAATAAATGAACTTGAACTTAACCCCTTAAACAAGACGAAGCAAGAAAGAACAGTCTCAAAAGAAGACTCACCTAACCGACTAGCGTGGTAGTGCGGCGTCACGACTGGACCATCTGTAACGATGCAACTCCTTCTCCTCGATTCTTGCGTCTGCATTATAACAGGACTTACCTGGAACAAAGAAAACCTTCTCAAGTACCGCATACATACATTTTCGACCTTTATGTAGTGGACGCCCCCGCGGTCTGGTGTTCCCTCAGTCTTCTTTCTAGTACTCTTCTCGTCCATAGATTTCTGTTCATTCGGGCCAGCCCATCTCCACTTTACTCACTTTCTTCTTTTGCCGTATTTCGGACGCACAAGGTATACATACTTCTTTCCATGGCTCTCTGCGCAACTCTGAACTTCTCAGCTGACCTAAGAGTGAGAGACATAGTCCACATACGGTCAAGTTCAATTAGAGTGTACATAATAAAAGTGATATTAAGCAGGATTCTGATTTCGTGCTATGGAAAATGCGACAAGCCAGCGCTGATCGAAATAGAATGCACTATACTTCGGTCAGCATTGAGTCCGTAAAACCGCCTCATAAGGGTGATGATCAGGATCGGCAGCTTTTTTCTCTGATACTATACTAAAAATGTTTCAATATAAATTGAGGGTTCAGTATGTAGCCGATAGGTTTGTAGGACAACAGTAAAAGTAAAATACTCTTTATTGCACCAATATAAAATAACAAACATGAGATAGAAAAGGAAATAGTGAAATACATAGTTATTTGTTCCCCTCGAAGTACCTACGTCGAAGTATGTATTTCTCAATCTGAATGCAACTACATCTCACTATTTCAACTATTTTATTGATCCAGATGCATCTAGTGTCGATAGATAGAAACAAGTAGTGATTTGTTAGTAGATTTATTCTCATACACACATAAAACTTGAGATGTGTGTATGACAAGTGGTAGGTAAACTAGCACCTATTTAGTCAACAGATTTTCCTAGAAAATACTAATTGTCATAAAGAATATATTTGCAAGATAATAAAATAATTTCCTGATAGAATTATCTACGTTTCTTGAATCACGTACGCATTTCATACTGTGAAATATAGTAGTATGAGGGGAAATCACTAATTACAGTCAGTAACCTCTATCAAGTAACTACCTGTTTCACTCGTATAAATAAATTAACCTAACAATGGGAAAACTTGCCTGATGTTCGATACATGTTTATCGACTCTTATTGACAGAAATGAATTAATTTATAAGTAAAATGTACGATTTTAATTATTGAAGATCGAATTCGATCCTGTCTTGCGATCATAGTGCTCATTATTTCGGAAGGGCCGGTGAAAATATTACGAGAACACCTTTCGTATGATATGTATGGTGAAGTGAATTTACAGGACGGAGGAAGAACTAGGTATCCCACACAGGTACCTAGTTCTAAAATATCTAACCCATCTATTTTCCACAGTAGCATTCTTCATTAGAATGGTTTCCCAGTAAACTGGGCAAATATTCAGAATGTTTATTTGTAAAGTCTGCTGCGATTCGTTCGACAGCTCAACTAGTGGAAATTCAGCATCCTTGACTTCGTCTCCGAATAGAAACTTCAATGAACTCATGAACCGCGTTCTACGTATTTCGACATTTAGAACAAAATATTTGTAAAACAGCTTTACCAATTTGAAATTTTAGAATAAATAAATCTAAGTACTTACTCGTATTTTCGAAAAAAGAGGAATTCGGAAATAAATATACGAGATACCTACGTAACATTTATTTTACCTTTTTAAGTTCAAAAGCAGATATTGCGTTTTATAACATGCAAGAATTTTAATACATTTTAACAAGAGATCGATTCTATCTCCCATTCAAATATTCCGACATGTCCTGTTACACCGTCAGATTGAAATTGAATATTCTTTGTTAGAGCGACGAGAGCGGATTCAATTAAAAGAGCAGCGTTGGTAGTTGCCTGACCCAGCAAGCCCCACAGGGTTCCGAAAAAGACAAAGGAACATCAAAGGAATAAATTATAATGCAACCAAAATCCTGATACATCAGCATAGTCGGATATATTACAAGTATGAACTTACTAGATAGTTTGGACACATTTCAGTGTCTTAGCACTTGACTCGAAAACCCGGGGCGAAACAGAAACAAATCATTAATAAATGTATTTATCTGGGGTTCTGGGATTTCGGGAACTGACCTCCTACGACCGGTCCGATCCTGACGTATTAATTGCCTGTTAAAATACACAATAACTCGTCGATTTTTCATATATGAATTTGTACCTCTTCATTGATGATTTCGGATAAGAAATGCACATAATATTTTTTTTAAATCAATATGACCTAAATTTCAAAGGGCTATTTTTCCGGATGGATGTGTAACAGGAACCCTAACGGAGGGGTTAATGTGCCTGCCGAAGTATTGGACCGAGTGACCTAAATGATCGTAGTTTTTATACTGCATTGTTCACGTTTATTGAATAAAAAAGAATAACCGTCAGTTGCACGAAACATCCTTAAAGTTAAATCTTCATTAAAATACATGTAACCCCTTTCTACGCCATAGCTCTAGGTAGAGATGACACGAGACTTAAGGAAGCCTAAGCATTAAAGACGTTTATTGCTGTTCATGGTAATTGTCGATTCATAAAATACAAACAATTATAATGTGTATAAATTAGTGAAACTTGTCGGTAGCACTAAAGCTATCTATTTAGTTAACTAAGTTTATTATTTAAAAAAATCTAACTAGTAATTCTTATATGTAAGACCTAAAATACGTACCTATTATTACTTATGTAAATTAAACCTTAATTAAATAAACTGTACTAAAAGTGAAATGGAGAATGCACTATCCTAATACTAAGATGTCTAAGTTTGTACCTATCTACTACCACGTCTGCAGGAGGCGTATTATTATCTCAGTCAGTTCCGTCCCTGTAATACCGGTTGGAGTATTTTCTAAAATTATCCTGGAATCGATATGGGTCTGCCTTCCTGTGTCGTCTAGACAGGCATATAGGTGTACATTTGGAGTTCGGTCATCTGTATTTAGTTCCTATATTAGATAAGACGATATGTAAATTCATATCTGTTATGTTTATTGCTATAGATCTACCGTTTAACTGAGGACGGCTTAGGGGTGCAGGATGGGGACGGATGCGGGGGCGCCCGTTTCTAAGTGTATCACGTCATCCATCACCCATTCCGCAAACCCAACTACCAAACCCAAAGCGTCGTCTTAGTTAAACAGTAGACCTATAACAATTTGGCATTGGATGAAAAAGGTTGGGTTCAATGGAATTCAATACACCTTGGGAGAGGCATATCGCCATCAGCTAATAATAATTTTAGGGTTCCGTACCTAAACGGTTGTTATATGGCAAAGGCTCAATACTTGTTTTTAAAAAGAGTTTATTTTGAACTTAGAACTACTTAGAATTTAATACAGAATTGATGTTGATTGTAGGACGTTAGGAAGTTGAAAAGTGCGGGCGTGGGTCGGTATGGGATATTTAAGGGATCGGTTATTGGAGGGGATGATGGGACGCCAACTAAGGGTGGTCTTCCTATCTTGCGCAATTTATCATGATGTCGCGACGGCGCGTCGGCTCGACGGGGTGCGGCGATTCAAAGGATTCTTAATGTGAAACTAAAATTCGAAATCTGTATGCAATAAAGTAGGTGATGAATGGCAAACAGATGGCTGACGTTAAAAAGGGTACTTATGTCTACTTATGTGCTAGTCTTACAATATGTGCTTATCCTATTATATAACACCTCCCCCCTTAGAACAAAGATTGCGCTTTAGTGCGCGATTTTTGAGGGGATTTAGGTGTGCCGGTGTCGGATGCTTCGTCTTCAGTGATGCACGAAGTTCCGCCATACCGTTGAGTCGTTGCTAGCGTTTCTAATGGCACTACTTGTTGCTGGCGCTTAGAGCGGTCGAAGCAGTTATTGAAAATCTGGATACATCCGTTGCCATAGTGGTCATGAGGCCTTCTTCGGTTCTGGAGACGTCGCCAGGGGCAGCAGGAGCAAATTTTATAGATGAGATAGCCTAGCATCGTTAGGCCTGTGATGTAGCCGAATAATGAGAGCTTTGACGTGTGTTTCTGCAGGAAAGACGCTTCGTTGGACTTCAGTTGGTCTGAATATCTTCTTAATTCTTCTTTGATAGCATTTAGGGAGTCTAGCCGGACGTTGTTTAGCTTTATAGGGATTAGCTCGGGGGTTTCAGGAATATCTTCGGTTAGAGAACAGTCCTCCTCTAGGTCGACGGTAATTACTGGGTGAGTTATATTTGTGGAAGCCTTTTCCATGGCTGCTAGAGTTACAAAGCCAGTGAAAACTTTACAGCCGTCTTGAATGTTCAGGATCCCTGCGCCTTGTAAATCATGATGTGTTGTTTTATCTCCGCATTGTAGGACGCACGGCGTTTTGTGTTGTAGAACGAAGATCCATCTGTTATTTTTCAGTGCTTGAAACGTGTTTATGTGCGCCGTAAACGTAGTAATCTCGCAGGAATCTGGTAGGTTCTTGTTGTTAGTCATGAGGATTGCCATCTCGCAGGTGGGTCGAGTATTGTAGTTGTAGATCGGTAAATCTTTACATACGGTCTTGCCGGTGGCGAATGTCTTGCAGCTCTCCAGCGAATTCAGTGTGACGTATTGCTGCCGTGTTGAGCTCGTGGCCAGGTATGTATGCTCCGGGAGGATCGTGGAGTAACGGGAGGAGTTGGGATGTCGGATAGGTATAGAGAAAAGGTGATAGATGTCGAATTTATCATTTTTCACTAGAGGGAATTCTAGTATATATACTAATTTATTTTGATATATATATGATGTTACTGAAGCGGATTCTAAGATTTGATGTATGTTTTGTGCAGTTACGGGGGCTACTAAGTTCTTATCTACTCTGGCATGAGATGAAGTTAATAACTCCTTGTATAATCTTTCAGACGAAATTATTGAGGGGTGGATAGCGCCCGATTTAATAAACAATATGCTGGTTAGAATGTCGTCTAGTTCTTGTTCTAGCGATGTAACAGATTCCAGGATTTGGATCGATGTAGTTGATATTTTTTCACTTATTTCTAGGTTGAAAATTAACTTACTTGTCTTATTTAGATATATGCTAATTCTATTCAGGTTTTCGTTTATTATTTGTTCGTCATAGGATATTTTGTGAACGGTGTCATTAAAGTTAGTGATTGTAGATGAAATTATTTGCAATTGTTGTTTCAATATTTCCGAAGTACTTATCTCTTGTCTTTCTAACAGGTTTATGCAGTCGTCGTATCTTTTAGCGTCTTTAGCGTCTGGGGTGCCAATTAGCCATTTTAGTACCGAACTAAGTGAGTCCAGAAGTTCCCTCTTAGTACGCTGATTATTATAGAAATGGAGCTCGGAAAGTCTGTTATCAATTCGGTTTAGGTTTATATTTAAAAAGGAGGTCGTTGTTGTTACGCTAGGGAGTGTAAGATTGGCTACGATTGAGCGATAGTTATTGGCTAGTCGTTTTAAAGCATTTCTAGAGTGGAATAGGGGTTCTAGGTTTCTGTATATGATTAGGTTCCAAGAGCCTTGAGAAACTAAGAGTTCGCCTTCTGCTTGGTAGTAGAGTCCAGACTTGGACGGTACTGGTTGTATTAGTGTGTCTCCTGCAACCATGGTTGCGGAGTACCTGTAATAAGAGAGGCTCTGGTTGATTTTAATCGGTAACTGGTTCCCTTCTGAATAGATTTCTAACGTAAATATAGGTTTTATAAATGATTACATATATTATTAATTTGAGAATGGAACAAAGGATAAAACTAATGTAGGGATTATTTATCATGTCATGAAAGGAAAATCTTTCAGGCGTAACATTATTTACAATTGGGTTGGGATGCGCCATCTCTTGATGGGCGACCCTGAAAATATGTGCACTAATTACTATCTACTCGTCTAGGGGCATCATGCGATGGTCTGAGGCGATTTGCATGCACTACGTAGTTTCTCCCGGCTTTGCGAATTACGTAGTTTTCGTTAAAACCTAGTCTAACGATTTCGTAGGGCCCTTCCCATTTACCGTCTAGATTATTTGGGTTAGGAACTCGTAGCATGACTTTATCGCCTAACTTATAATTTGCTACGTTTTTAATAGAGTTGTCGTAGCGCTGTTTTGCATTTTCTTTCATAGTGGCGACATTGCGGCATGCCACGGCGCGCGCGATTTTAAGCCTTTCGTTAAGGTCGTTAAGGTAGTCATTGGTCGAGTATTCTTTGTTTTCCTTAAGGGAGTACAGAGATCGCGGTTTGAAACCGAATAGAAGTTCGTGTGGCGTGAAACCCGTAGATTGGTTTACAGAGGTATTATGACAGATGATAGCGAGTGGTACGATTTGATCCCAATTGGAATTGTTTCTTTTATGATACATACGGATGTGATCCCGGAGGGTTGAATGAAATCTTTCTAGGGAACCGTTTGTTTGGGGATGGTACGCTGTACTTAGCGTATGAGACGATCCAAACATTTTCATTAGTTGTTTTATTACGTTATTTACAAACTCGGTTCCTTGGTCAGAATGGAATCGCTTGGGAATACCGTAGTGTTGGCAAAAAGTGAGGAGTGTTTTGGCAACCGTAGTTGCTTGTTTGTCGGGAATTGGATAAGCTTGGACAAATCGGGTCAAGTCGTCCTGTAAGGTAAGTATATATTTATTAAAGTCTCCAGTTATGTCTGAGTATGATACTAGGTCGATAGTGACACGTTCGAAAGGTTCTGTAGAGGAAGAAGTGATAACCATCGGGGCTTTGTACGTTTTCCTTTGGGTCTTATTTCGTTGGCAAATCTGGCATTTGTCGATGTAGTGTTTGATGTCATTTGTCATACCTTTCCAGAAAAATTCGTTACGAATCTTGCGGGTTGTTTCTA
Source organism: Hofmannophila pseudospretella (assembly GCA_947369225.1). Classification (NCBI taxonomy): domain Eukaryota; kingdom Metazoa; phylum Arthropoda; class Insecta; order Lepidoptera; family Oecophoridae; genus Hofmannophila; species Hofmannophila pseudospretella. The sequence goes on from OX376324.1 coordinate 8,107,718, forward strand.
TAATACCTCGGTGTCCGGAAAGGGGCTCGTCATGGTATGTTTTTAAAATCTGAGGAATATCTTCAGGCTTTGGGTATATGATTTTGTTTTCGCAGATAGTAATTTCACAATCATAAGCATCTGCTAAGTATGCAGTGACTCGTAATTGTTCATTTCCTTGTAACCTACAAGTAGGGTCCTTTCTCAGGTCAGGGACGTGAAGAGTTTTGATTTTATGATGTTGGAGACAAGAAAGTAATGCTTTAAAGTAGTTTTCTGAGTCCCAGGGGTCGAAATGAGTAGGTCTTGAGCAACAGAATAGTAGGTTTTGATTTCCGTTGGAGATAAGGAGGTCTGCGTCATAAAGTTTTTTAGATTTTTCAAAATAGGGACTTATTTGGGAACATATGCTTATAGCCTCGTTATAGATATGATTTTGGTCTGAAAGCTGGCAAGATACAGGAATGAATATATTCTTATGGCGTGGATCTAGAAGTCTGTCGGGTGACATTTTTAGTTTTGGGGAGTCACAACTGGGGTTTTGTTCTGCGAAATGTTCATAATTAAGTTGTAAATATTCTTCGCAATTGAAAGGGTTAGGACTTGGCAGTATTAAGTCGAACATAGGAGGGTTTGAGTTTGATTGGTCAATGGTATTAGTGATTAGTACAGGAGGTCGTGAGAGGGCATCGGCGTTGGTGTTATTTTTACCAGCCTTATATACAATTTGGTATTCGAATTCTTCTAGTTTCAGTCTCCAGCGAACGAGACGACTCCCTGGATCCTTAATGGAAAAGAGCCATGTTAGTGGCTTATGATCTGTTACGATTTTAAATTTTCTGCCAAATAAATAAGGTCGAAAATGCTTTACGGCCCAGACAATCGCTAGCAGTTCGCGTTCGATGGTAGAGTAGTTGCATTCGGCCCCATTGAGAGTTCTAGATGCATAAGCTATCGGTAAGTCTTTTCCTATCTCACCTTGGGACAATACCGCCCCTATGGCGTGGATAGAAGCGTCTGTGGTCAACACAAACTCTTTGCTGAAATCTGGATATTGGAGAATTGGTGGATTTATGAGAAGGCGTTTGCACTCATTAAAGGCAGATTGTTGGGATTCACCCCAATTGAATGGAACATCTTTCTTGAGTAAGCTTGTGAGAGGTTTAGTGATTTTACTGAAGTTGCAAATGAAACGGCGATAATAGCCGGTAAGACCTAGGAAGGCTTTAATGTCTTTGCAGTTTTTAGGGACGGGGAAGTCTTTAACTGCTTGAATTTTATCGGGATTAGGCTTTACGCCTTCGCTCGAGATGATGTGGCCTAGGTAGGCTACCTCACGTCTGAGAAATTCACACTTATCGGGCTGAATTTTCAGTTGATATTTTTGAAGTCTGGAGAATACTTCATGAAGTTTTTGTTCATGTTCTTGTAAACTAGAGGCAAAGATAACTATGTCATCAAGATATACGAAACAGCGCTCTCCTTGGAGTCCGCACAAGACAGAATCCATGACTCTTTGAAATGTCGCGGGGGCGTTTCTCAAGCCAAAGGGCATCCTTTTGTACTCGTAATGGCCATAAAGAGTGCTGAACGCCGTCTTGGGCACGTCTTTAGGGTCCACTTCAAGTTGGTGGAAACCAGAGGCTAGATCTAAGGTAGTAAAGTATTGTGAGTGTCCTAGTTTGTCTAGAATATCTGTTATGTTCGGAAGTGGGTAACTGTCGCCTATCGTTACGTCATTGAGTTTCCTGTAGTCAATTACTAGTCTCCACTTTTGTTTCCCTGATGCATCGAGTTTTTTAGGAACCACCCAGATAGGGCTGCTCCATGGGGACGAACTAGGCTGAATTATATCTTGTTCGAGCATCTTTTTAACTTGGGATTTAACTTCTTGTTCATGTATTTGCGGTAAACGATATGTTTTAGTGTGAACGGGGGTGTCTGAAGTAGTAGGGATCGTGTGTTTGGTATGGTTGCTGAATGTTAACGGATCTCCTTCGATATAGAAAATATCTGAAAATTTTGAGGTGATTCTGTCTAATGATTCTGTTTCTTCTTGATTCAGATGTCCTTTTCTTATTAGATTACGGACTTTGTCTTGTCTATCTAGTGGATTACAATTAGAGGTGTTGGTTACTTCGCTTGAAAAGCCATTAATATTATTTATTTGTTGAAAACAGTCATCATAGGAATTAGCTTGGACATCGGGAATAGAAATTATTTTATCGTAGTCGTTAGTATTTGTACAAGTGATTGCGAACGAATGATTTTTAACATTTACTAATGCGTGGGGAATGACAACACCATCATCTAGAGACTGTCTTTCGATAACGGCTGTCCCTGAATTAAGGCTGTTTGTTTTACAAGTTATGACTGTCTCTGTGCGGGCAGCCAAAAAGATTTGATTGGGATCTGTGATTTGTTTTTGTTCGTTTAGATGGTGAAGTCTGTAAGACTTGTCACGTACGCGCATTGTTTTCGACTGAATGTAGAGATTTACGTTGAATTTAGACATAAAATCGTTACCAAGTATACCGTCCGCTTTTATATTGAGATTGGCTACATGAAATCTGAATTTAGGAAATTCGTCCAGAGAGATATCGGCGGTACCGAAACTACGAGTTGATGACTGCGTGCTAGAAATGCCTACAATGGACACGATATTGGACTCGTTTAGTGCAGATGTACCGATTTTGTCTCGTCGGATTACCGATATACCTGCTCCCGTATCTATCAGAAGCGTCACGGGTTTTCCTTCAACGTGAAACGTGCAATGTAGGAGATTTTCAGGAGGTACGTCGTTTAGAGAGGAAATAGTTATGGATTCGATTTTGGATTTAGACTTAGGTTTTGATTTAGGTTTTGATTTAGATCTAGATTTGGTTTGTTTTTTTGATTTGTTTTGATTTGAATTGGGAAATAGAGATTTCGTGGATTCGGTATTGTCGAGGGTTTGGGGCTGGCTACCCTGTCCGTGAGTTCGAGTATGTGAGTTAGGAGTTAGTGAATTAGGAGTTAGTGAGCTAGGAGTTAGTGATTTAGGAGTTAGCGAGTTAGGAGTTAGTGAGTTAGGAGTTAGTGACCTAGGAGTTAGTGATTTAGGAGTTAGTGAGTTAGGAGTTTCGTTTAGGCTTGAGTTAGTGATTGATTCTAGGAAAGAGTTAAGAGTTTGTGATGATTGAGAAGATTTCGTAGATTTAGGGACATCGGTTTGCGTACAGGCATCGCGGGTTTGTGCGGTACTACCTTTGAACGAAGTCTTAATTGCGACTTGTCCTCGGTGGACTGGGTTCAAGGAGGTATGCGACGGACATCTGAAATTAGGACTGTTAGGAATTACCAGTTTATCTGGAGAGCTCCCATGTCCAGGTTCTGAATCTCGTCCGTGTCCGGAGTCTCGGAGAAGTGGGCTGATGCGGTGTCCTGGGAGGTGCCCGCCTCCGAGGCCGCGTAGTAGTTTAAATTACTTACCTTCGCACTGGGCCCGTTAGCCAATGGGGTAGTAGTGGGCGGCGCCTGTTGATTACGCATCGCATTGTTATACGCGCGCTTCATGCAATCGGCGATGACGTGTCCCGGTTTCTTGCAATAATTGCAAGTTTTTGACGAGTCATACGACGAGGTAGGCCCTATAGGTCGGGTTGGCTGTGATTGGGGATGAGTTTGGGGTTGCCTAGCGACATAGGGTTGGTTAGGTGGGGGTCTGCGACTCGCACCGGGCATTGTATTAGTGTTAGGGATTGGCCTTGAGTTGGCTCTATACAGTATTTGTCTCGCATTGTTCATAGCCCGGATCTTATCTTCCTGCATAGCGAATTGGCCCGCTTCGGTTAAGCTTTCAAATTGCTTTGTTCGAAGCATTGCACCTATCTCTGAGCTAAGCCCATTGACAAAAACGCTCAATGCGGTTTCTTCGGTGGTGGATTTCCTACCTAATAGCGAGCTATCTGCGATTTCCGTTGTTAATTTTTCTATTATCTTGCTTCTACAAAGATCTACCCTATGGAAATATTGAGTGATGGTTTCATTTGGTCTCTGAAACATCGACTGGAGCTCAAGATTCAAATGGGAGACTGTTTTAATATTGGAAAATCGTTGAATTAAATATTGTTTTAATCCATCCCAATCAGCATGTTGTCTACAATGGACATCGGATGCGCCTGTCCCCGTTATTCGGTTAAGCGTGTATACTAGGAGCACTGATTTTTGTTCTGACGTAGCTAGGGTGAAAGCAGAGTCACACGATCTAATAAATTTATAAATTTGATCTGGGTAGGTAGTATCGAAATCGGGGATTAGCCTTAGCAAGGTGCCAAGATCTAGGTCGGCCATATTATTATTGTTTCGAGCTTCTAATTTTGTTTCAAGTTTAGTGTAAAGTTCGAAAAGTTTAGTGATGTTATGCACAGAGTCGTTAGTTTTGGACATCGAATGCAAAAATTTAGTTATATAAAATAGTAGTGAAAAATATAAAATAAGGGAGTTAGGGATTTAGAATTAGGAATAGAGCAACAAGTTTGGCCACTCACCACAATAACAGGATGTACTGGATTCGCATGCTGGGCTGGCTCCGCAGGTTCGGCGAGACGGTCAAAACCCTTCAGGTACCGTATCTTGTTCTTGGCGATGCTGTCCGGTGAACAGGATACGTTGGTCTCGTCTTCTGTATTCACAGCGCGTTATGCGAGAATCCTACCGACTGCGCCAATTTGTTATATGGCAAAGGCTCAATACTTGTTTTTAAAAAGAGTTTATTTTGAACTTAGAACTACTTAGAATTTAATACAGAATTGATGTTGATTGTAGGACGTTAGGAAGTTGAAAAGTGCGGGCGTGGGTCGGTATGGGATATTTAAGGGATCGGTTATTGGAGGGGATGATGGGACGCCAACTAAGGGTGGTCTTCCTATCTTGCGCAATTTATCATGATGTCGCGACGGCGCGTCGGCTCGACGGGGTGCGGCGATTCAAAGGATTCTTAATGTGAAACTAAAATTCGAAATCTGTATGCAATAAAGTAGGTGATGAATGGCAAACAGATGGCTGACGTTAAAAAGGGTACTTATGTCTACTTATGTGCTAGTCTTACAATATGTGCTTATCCTATTATATAACACGGTATAATTGAAACCCCGAGACTTCTGTGCATGTCCGTCTATATATCTCAGCTTTTTTTTCTCATTCTCATGCTATCGATTTTAGATATCGGCAATATTTAAAAAAAATATGTAAATATAATGTCTACGAAACCCTCGGTACGTGTGTCCGACTCGCAATTAGCTGTTTTTTATTATTATATTTTTTAAAAATACCTATTAGTTTTTTTCCTTCTATTTTTTCCACCTATTAGTTTTTAGGCTTTAAATATAAAAAGTATGCTTACATTGTTAGTTAAAATATGTGATTTATTTACTTACTTACCCGATATGCGTCTAAGCCACCGGTACATGTCTTTTACCTGTGATGTACATGACACCTTTATCTAATTTTATCTTAATTGATCAACCTACTATAGAACTAGATAGTTGTATTGTTTGTATTGTACATAAACGAGATTGCAAAAAACAGTGTTATTAATATGTATTATGATATGGCATACCTCTCGTATTAAATGAACATGATTGCGTTTACACTTTTTATCGGAGTGAAACAAATTATGTAGGTAGGTAAATAGGTATTACTAAAAAGCTTTATTTTTACGATATTATATAAATATAAGTAGGTCATAGCAATGCGATTTGAAAGTATACAGGGTGGAACAGCTAAGAGTTTATTGGCGATTATTACGTCACTAATAAAAATATTAAAAATAAGTACATATTTCAACTGATATTGCTACTGGATCACTTAGTGAAAAATGGTGGTAAGTCAAATTTTTAATTTCTAGACAAGTGCTAAGTAAAAAATGGATTTTTTTTGTGCGTATAGAGGCCAATTTTTTGGTATCATCGAAAAGGGTCTATTTTAACTCTACTTACAGAAAAAGTTTAGGACTAATTAGTGAAAATGTCATTTAGTCAATTTTATGTTAGGACTTATTACATCCCAGTTACCATATAATATAACAATCTATTGATGTGATTATTTATTGGCAAGTACTTTATGGTCCAAATTAGTTAACGAAATAGGGAGAGGAATCACGACTATGATTGCCCGCAGACAGCTATTTCCCACGCGAAAAAAACTGCATTTCGATTAGTAAAAAAGAAACTGCATTTCGATTAGTAAGTCAACTGAGTGGGCAATATCTCTAACTAGCAGTGGCCAACGGCTATGATAACAAGGCAATCACTGACCTGATTTTTTTTTTAGATTTGGTAAAATTATAATCAAAGAACGGAATAATGTAGATTATGGTTTATTTACCCTACTTACTTACTTACTTACTATATTTTCATTGTTGAAATATTTTAATAACTTTATTTAGGTAAACAATTATGGAACAAGATTAATGATGATAGAAAATAAACTAACTTTATAATTTATAAAATAAAATTTGAAAATTAAAGCTAATGATTAGAAATAGTCTACTAAACGTTAAGTACCTAATTGTTTTATTTTCGTAGAGCACAGAAGAGCATAATGATGTCATTTATGATCGATTACGTATTTACGTAATATCTTTATCTCTAGGTAGGTTTCGCGGTAGGTAGGTATAATAACCTCTCCGTAGTTATGTTGTGAGACGGAAAATAATTCTGTAACCTGGGGTTTAAGTCTTACGTACTGGTTAAAAACGCCGGTAAGTTTAGTTTCTTATTCTTACCATTAATTCGTCTGTCAGAGAGATTATCCTCCTCGTCCCATAACGGCCGCTCCTGTATGCTAATGCTGCGCATAGGCTGCCTGTCATAATGTCCGTAAAACTGGAACTCCATTGCACATCACCTACTCTTTGTGTAACCAAAAACACTGCACTAGCCCTTACAAATAGTCTTAAAAACTATAAACTCGACACAACACTCCGCTATTAATGTTTATGCGATACTGAGGACACAGATTTGTTATTAACTCTTCTCTAACCAGACACGATTGAGATAAACGCTGACGCTAAATAAAAACAAGGGGCGATATGAGATTGAGTGTGAGTCTTCCAAGTAAGGTAAACTTGCGACCGGTTGTAAGCAAACAGTTTGTCTTGCCCGTATGAGGTCTCCATTGTTTAGTGGTCCCATGTTATTCGTGTGAACAACCTCCAGCAAACACTATCTGGCGCGTCGGCAAATAAAAGTGGGGAATTGTTTCCGAGGCCGTGATTTTAAAATGCCTTTGGAAAACTACGTTATAAAGTTTAAATTAGGTCATTGACTTGACTTTCAACAAAGTCATTCACACTAGGGATGCAATCTTGTTAAATTATGTTCGTACTTTGTTTTTTATATTATAGTCGCTGAAGAAGGTTAGTGGGGCGTAGGGATAAGATGCCGAACTCCCGTGGGGCAGGGGGCGGGATGCCGGAGTCCAGGTTTGAAACCACATGCAGTATGGAATATGTACCAATGAATTGTAAAAAAATTAACAAATTAACGTACATATACCAACTACTTTATACAGTGAAAGAAAAAATCATGAGGAAACCTGTACGTCTGAGGAAAAAGGTCTCCTGAAGGCTTGTGAAAAGCACCAATCAGCACTGGATCAGGCACGGTGGATCATGACCCGTGCCCCCTTGTGTAAGGGGAGGCCTGTGTCCCATCCCATCCCAACATTGGGCATGTTAATAGGCTGATGATAATGAAGACGAGGTTGACACATTTATAGTAGAGACATTTCCATAGAAATTCGTAGCACCAGGAGGGTGTCCTGAAAAGAGTGGGCGGTGCGGCTATGAAGGCGAAAAGTTAAGTTTCATGGTCACGTTTTAACGTTCTATATGGGGCTTGACTATTCAGTCGACTGAGATCAGTCAAATTTAATTAGCGCTTTACTGTAATTAAGTTAGACTTTTACTTATATGTATGTAGTAATTTAATGACAAAAGAGTCTACAGTCGACGATTAACACCCCCGAAAGCCCATTGGCAGTGCAATGCTAATGAATAATGATAAAACTTGTATATACTACGTGTCTACTACGTAGATAAAGTGACTATTGATAGAATCAACATTTTTGCGTCCGAGTAATACAACTCACAAACGTTTAATAAGTAGGTGTGATATTTTTTTACATGTTTAATGAATTTTTGTGTTTAAATATTACTGTCTCAAAATATTAATAATATTACTGTTTTTACTCATGTATGTTTTATAAAGAGCCTTTCACACTGGCCCTATTTCTTGAGGTGGCCGATCATTTTTTCTTTACACGCCCAACATCCTTTATGCAGTGTATAATACTTATCTAGTGCGTACAATTTACCTACACGCTTAAAAATAAAACAAGGAACAATTTTATTACATTTTGTTATTCGGCGACACTCTTCTTCTAAGTCGTATTCCTTATTGCTGAGGGTCGCGATCGTTCTAAGGAATTAATCACATAGAACGACTCTCGTGGCAGATTTAAGGGGGTGGTTTGCCATTGCCTTCCCCATGTTCCTTTCACGATGTTTTCCTTCACCGTCAGAGCAGTCGGTAAATGTACGTAAGTCTTTCGAAAAAATCGAAAAACTCATTGATACATGACATTGCATGGTTTCGAACCCGGACCCTCACGCATGGGAGTCCGACGTCCTAGCGACGACGCCACCGACGCTCTCTATATTAGTTATGGTAAAATGATGACACTATCAATCTCGGACGAAACCATTTCGTCATGGCCGTCCTGAGCTTATCGGAGTTACGTTTCACTGCATGAACCAGACAGTCAACATCAAAATATGGAGAAAAATACATAACAGTGAGTAACTAAGCTGATTAATTACCTAGATATTTATAGCTACAGTAAGTAAATAAACGTAACGCAAAAAATGACTCTCTTCTTAACTCTAACAACCGGTAGATATATAAAAGGTCGGTTAAATATCCAGGGATCGAATATAAATCCATAGAAATCAACGGAACAATTTGAATAAAATGGGTATAGTATTTCTATGGATCTATGGTATGTAGGTACAGTCGACAACCAAACTCGCTAAGCACAATATAACATTACAAAAACTGCAAAGTTGATAAACAAAGTTATGTACAAAATTATATTTGCATCATACAGGGTGGACCAAAAGTCCGTTAACATTTAAAATGGTTATAAAAAATACAAATGCTACTTTAGTGAAAAACTGTTTATTTAATAATAAAGTAGACAAATTAGGATTTCACTTTTTAAAAATAACATCATTCAAATGTGACCCTTGTTCATCCTGGCACACCTGTAACCGGGAACGGAAATTTTGCATGACCGCCCGACAAGTGGTTGGTGAAATGTTCTGCATTTCCTCGCGTATATTTTCTTTTAATTCCTCAATAGACACTGGGTTGCTGATGTAAACTTTACTTTTGAGATATCCCCAAAGGTAAAAGTCCATTGGAGTTAAATCCGGGCTGCGGGGTGGCCAGTGAATGTCACCTCTTTTGGATATGACTTTTTGGCCAAAAATTTCACGAAGTGCTGCTATAGAGTCATTGGAGGTGTGACATGTTGCCCCATCTTGTTGGAACCAAGAGCTTCGATTAAAGCCTGAGAAGTCCTGTAATGCTGGAGCAAAAAAATTCTGTAGCATCACAATGTATCGCTCTGTATTAACGGTGACGGCGCGGTTTCTCTGATCTTCATAAAAATATGGACCAATGATTCCGCTGGCTGACAATGCGGCCCATACAGTAACCTTGGGCGAGTGTAAAGGTTTTTGGTGCTTCAAGTCCGGGTTAGTGTCACTCCAGTATCTGCAATTTTGTCGATTGACATGTCCATTTAGGTGGAAGTGTGCCTCGTCTGAGAAAAAGATGTTATTGAAGCTCGTAAACCTCTCAAGCACTTCGTTAGCAAACTGCAGTCTCTGAGCAGGGTCATTTGGCTTTAAAGCCTGTACAATTTGAATTTTGTAAGGATGTAAATGTAAATCTTTGTGTAGAATGCGATTTAGAGATGTTCTGGGCACATCTAAAGCACTAGACCGCTTTCGAGTAGAGATACCAGGTTGTTCTCGAACAGACGCTCATACACGCTCTATGTTTACTGGATCGCGCGATGTCCTAGGTCGGCCGGATCGTGGTTGACATAAAGTTGAACCTGTTGTTTCGAACTTCTGTACCCATTTTTTAATCGTTTGAATTGTTGGTGCTTGATTTCTGTTCCGTATATTGTAATGATTACAAAATTTCCGTTTAGCTTCGGTCGTAGAATCGTTGTTTCGATAGTACTCGCGTACGCAAAATGCGCGTTGCGCTCCGCTGAATGACGCCATGGTACTAAATCCCTATTAGTAGCTCTCGCTTGTAGTAACACCCCCCGCGCCAATACCCCGCCCGCGCCGACGCAGCGACCTATTCAAATGTTAACGGACTTTTGGTCCACCCTGTAGAATTCCGTCGCTGTCTACTACCATTCCACAATTGCTAAACATTAATTGGGACATAAATTATTGATCAATGATCACCTAAAAATCCAAAAGTCGCTAAACTAAACGTAAATATGAGTATAATACGAGTAGGTATCGAACTAGGTTTTTAATTGTTGTTTGTTTTTTTAAGGCAAAGGGAACTGAGCCCATACAGCCATGTCTGATGTAAACAACTCTTTCAAGTCTTCATTAAAATGCTGGTGTGACACATTTCAATGCTATCTGGGATAATCTTCCACGCTTCTGCACCATCCGAACCAAAGAAGAAGGCGTCTCGGACGCAGTATGGCTCTTCAAAATGTAGCCAAGTACGGATCCGGCTGCAGCGTTTATTTGACTTTACTTCATTGTGCCACACATTATTCACATCTTGTCGAAGTTCTTCGAGCAAGAAACACCATTCTTACTAGAAAAACACTACTGTAAAACAATTTGCAAAACAAAACGAAACAAAGCTGACGTGGATGCCACAAAAGCGCGGGAGAAACTCCGAGGTTTTTAAATGATGCTCGATTCTAAAGAGTTTTCATATGAGCATGATTTTAAAAAGATTTTCTCGTGGAATTAGATTTTTTGAATTCAGAACAGAAGATTCATTCATTTCAGCGTTGGTTTTTTCATTCATGTTTGTGTTCAGCTACTTTTGAAATTTTAGAAGATCATAGGTATCGATCGATCCACGTCCATAATCCTCGACAGAGGGACCACCTCCAATCATAGGTAGTTCCCACTTTTCGCCGTAAGATTTGGTGGTCAAACGTGATGTGGTGATGGTGAGCCTACCGGCTATCTACTATTTAGATGTTGAATATTATCCACCAAGGATCTTAGTCTCCTCTTACGACAACCACGGGAAGAGTTGGGGTGGTGCTATTTACAGTTAAAGTGTACTTAGAATTACTTAATAGAAATATTTTATTGCACAAAACTTAATATAAGTTAATGCGTAGGTGTGTAATGGTAGAATACAATGTAGGTAAACACACACACAAACACACACACACACACACACTTTTTTCTTTTTGGCAAATTCTTACCTTCTATTTGATGTTTAGTTTTTAATTTTAATTATTATTATTTTTTACCCAGGCTCACTATCGCTCCCACTAACATCTTGGGATAAGGGGGGAAATGAAAAACAGCGCTGCATATTTGGTACCCGAGTATGTCAGCATTTGCTGACTTTCCCCCCTTTTGCCAAATATACATTACATATTCATTATATATCATATTATAATTCTATGTACTATAATTTTAAATTTTAAATTGTTAGGTAATTTGGCAATAAACATATTTCTATTTCTAGGTGGTCTCTTGTGAGAGCGATCTCTCCCGAAATTATTTACTATTTTGCCAGATTATTTAGGTAAGTAAGTACTTACCTAAATGATATCACTAATATCGATAATAATAAAAAGATCTTCAAACAAAGCTGTTACGTAAGTAGGTACCTACGTATTATCAAGTCGGGTAAAAGTTTTGTAACACCACATATGAAGAACAAAACATAATAGGTACTCACAAGAGGATCGCTATACCATCCGTACATAATGGCATAATTTTGAAAAGGTTTCAACCGCTGTTATTAAAATTCGACACTGAACCGATCGATTTTTAAGACTTGTCATTTGAACTAACGTGGTCGCTTAGACGTATGACGAGATACTGAAACAGTGATAGACAGGTTTAATGTGATATTAGTGTAGCTCCGCTAAGTGAGTACAGAAGCCTCCGGCAAACACGCCGAACCAACGTAGACGGCTGATAAATTTTCGCGTTTTATGGCAACGTGAGATGCTAAATAAATCCTTATTGATAAGTCAGGAGGGCCAAGCTGTGTGAGTAGCGATTAACATACCCACTTATTTATGATAACAGACGCATGAAATATGTTGGTTTACTCAAGCGAACGTTTATATTCGTCTTCGTTACTAACATAAATAAACATAAGTAATATATCTATGTTTTCCTTGGTATTAACAAGAATATTCGCATGTATTGTATAGGTAGTACGAATACAGGGAAGTTACGTACTTAATTGCGATATCAGAAGCTATGATAGTTCGAATTAAATAGTTCCAAATCATACATATGATGATCAGTGAGTTATCTTTTTATGAGTCTTGTCATAAAGACACAGTTATATACTTACTTATATTATAAGATAGTTAATTATTATTTATATTAATTTAGAGTAATAACGAGTTATTTTTCAGTTATGCTTCTAATAGGTAATATTTTTTTTTTAAATGTACCTATATTTTATAACAATAGTTGCAGGTATTACATTCTAAATACCTATGCTGTAAACAACACCACAAATGGAATTAGCCGTGTAAACGACATGTAGGTTGTAACTAAACAAAACAGCTAAATCTATATCATCTACGTAATATATCCAAACTCAAAACAATGGCATGACATGATTGTATTATTTGTACAACTCTTTATCAGAATGCGCAAAGCTAAGGGGGATTATTTTTTGCGTCAGTCCCACAACTGCCTAAGTAAATACTTATCTAAGTTATCTTAACATAAAATACGATAGTACAAGACAAGAGTGTATCTAAAACAATTAATCTTAAATTCAATAACATGTTTTATTGACCCCCTTTAGGAAAACCGTAATTTTTCTGATAGTACGCATAAATAGATACAAGTGGAATGTTTTTTCTGGAGATTGATATAAGGCACATCCAACACAGGTATCAACTTATCTTCATTCCATTTATTTCCGCACCATTTTTAAATGGAACCGAATGAGAAGAAAATCATGATAATACAATGAAATAAGCTACGTGCCTACCTAGTACATTACCTACTTAACATTGTAGCGAGCGATCCAGTTTTTATTAGTAAAATTAAAATGTCATCTAACGAAAATGCCTAAACTACAGAAATCGTAGGGCATCTCACCAGCAATGTACACAAACGAGTAGTATATAGTATAGTATATGTAATTGTGCAATAAAGTGTATTTTACTTTTACTTTACTTACAATCGATTTACGCTCATTTTCACAATTCAGAGGTCATAATTTTTTATTGGTAAAATTATAGCGGCGAGGAAACCGAACACCAACAAATATGCTCAGCGAAAATAGACGAGCAATATGGCTCAAATTGATATCAGATTATGATATCCTATATAACCATGTTTATTTTCTCTCGTCCTTTGGGTTTTTATTACCATTTATTCCCGATAGTATCAGTTACTCTCTACTCAACACAATACCTAATTTTATTACTCAAGAGCATCGTGAAATAATTGAAAATTAATTGAATTCAATTGCCATATGTTCACGCATATTAAAATAATAGATAGATATTGTTCTATAATCGCCAATTTGATATCACTTTTGACGTAGAGTACACTTGTGTAGTTTCCGTGACTTTCTCGTAGGTAACCAAGTTTGGTAACTGGTTATCGATGTCTGATAACATTAGTAATAATACATCCTTAAGTTTAAGGCTTCTTTGTGTCTCGTGTCATCTCTATCTAGAGCTATATAGCTATATCTCTCTCTATAAAAGTATCGTTGTCTTTACTGTTGACTCTCATTTGTTTTATGTACCTTATTATGTTGATTATTAATTGTTTATCAGTATTTTAATTTTATCTTTGTTTATTATATTTAAATAGTTTATAAACTTAATTTTCAATATTTGTTAACGCTGCACAATTGTATAGTTTGTATGCCAACGTTTCCTACACAATGTAAATTGTTTTTGGAATATATGAATATGAATATGGCATAGAGAGGGATAGCATGTATAATGAAGACTTAACTTTATGGACGTTTCGTGCAACTGACGGTATCTAAGCTACAGTGCCCTACAGTTCAAACTATATCTTAAAATATATTGAACATGAAACGTAATCGAATTGTATACAGTAAAATTTAAGGGTGATTCCACACGTCGTCGATCGATGTCGTCCATCGACGTGGATCGATTGATGTGACAGCATTGGCTGATACGGGTCGATAAAACAATCGATATGGATAGACCACGCGGGAGCCATTTGTGTCATCGATCGATGACGAATCGTCGTCGATTGAGATCGAGTGGGTGTGGAAACACCCTTAGTTGTGGATGTTAGAAGACATAGCTTGGTGAGTGGGCCACTGGTACATAAGTGAAATAAATATTTTGCAGACAGAACACCAAAGGTAGTAAAGGCGCCATGCAATTCGCGGTGTGCAAGGGCCCTCGCAAACATCCCGGAGGTGAAACTGAGGACGTTCCTGACAAAGTGAGTATACAATAGAAAACAGTATTTCTCGTTTGTTTCAACTGATAAGAGTGATAAGAGATATATGTGTGTTGATTTGTATCTTATAGGATCAGCAAGTTGATCCAGAAAACATTTGTGTCAAAAGTAATAAGCGTCGGTTACTGAAATCGAAAAATAGTAAAAAACATGGTCAAGGAGTAGCCTCGCGCCCTTTAGTTCACTGCTGAACAGATTAAAAACTCAATACGGGTTAAGAAACTTGATTTTTATACTTTATAGTGTGAATTTTCATTTTCCAGAACCATTCAATGGAGCAGCTAGAAGATTTACCGTCACCTGGTCCACAGTCAATGAGAAAAAAATACCCTCAACAAAATAGAGAAGTTGCGCTACGGGCCGCGTTTGACACAACCCCATATTCAAGTTTCGCCGATCATATCGGCAGTAAATTGAACACTTATGACGACTATACGCGTTCTCAAGTAGAGTTTCAGATAAGCAAAATCCTATATGATGCTGATATGATCATGTTAAGAGCCGCTCACAACAACATGGTCTTGGAAACCCCATCTAACTATTCCGCAGCAACCACGATGGCGTCTGTGAAGGAGAACGTAATTTTACCAGATATGTCCCGCGACTATAGTCCAGATTGTATTACTACAACGTATATATCGGGAACATCTTCTAACTATAACGCTGAATGTACGATAAAAACAGCGTTTCATAGCAATACACATGTGGACAACACCTAAAAGGCAAAGAACTATGTATTAATATCCTAAACACTGCGAACCGAAAATAGTATATAATTTGGTCGCAGATTAAATAAAAAAAGGTCTTTACTAATAGGCTACAACCAGTTGAACAAGAAAAAAATCATGAAAACGTAAATAAGTTAGTGTAAATTAAAGAAACCATACACATATTTCAGCGACAAAAGCGGGTTAAGCGAATTAACTACACTTTATAAAGTTACAAAGTATCCAGTGTAACTTGCATTGCATAACATTAGACGAAAGTTACTTGTACTTAGTTTAGAAGATTTCCTCTGGTACCAAAAGAAATAATGGGAAAATGCTACAATGTTTTATAAGTAACTCACTTTAGCAAACGAATAAATAACACAAAAATACAAAAGACATTGTTTCCTTACCTTCATCGTCTTTCCCTCCAACGCCCAGTATGAAGGCGCTCCTCAAGAGGTGACCCATTTTCGTACTTCGTTTACTATGCTGACTTTGTGCAATATACAAATGTGAACACCATAAAACAACTCTACATAGGATTAAACAAGAACAGCTAACCACTCAACCACAAAAAAATTAAGAATAATACGAGTAAGAGGATAGATTATTTGATAAATATAAATCCTAATTACATTGGGATTTACCGCACAAGTCGGTCAATACGGTAATCGGCTACATCTCTACTACGAATTGATATAAGCGCTTCTGCGATAGAAGAAAGCTGGATATGTAGGTTGTATCGTCACCACTCCACAAATGATGTAAAATGAGCGCTAACCGAAATTATAGGTCGCGTTAAGAAAATGCACAGAGAAGTCGTCGGAGTAGCAAACAAAAGTTTGCTTTGAAATGCCATCTACTGAAGTTAACTGTTCGAATATGTTTGACTAGGTATTTTGAAAACAAAGTAATGTATACTAATCTAAGTGAATATATGTATGTAGAGAAAAAAAGAATATTCGATAATTTTGAGAGAATAGCAACAATAACTTGCTGGCACTATGCTTATAAAACACAGTCACCCATGCAGCGCATCCGTCTGTCTGTGTGTGAAGCCTAATCACGGAAACGGTTAAACATAATTTCTTTCAGGTTTTCATAGATTTAAAGACTGATTCCCGAAGGTATCTAACCTAGATAGAATATATATAAAAGCCTGGCCGGAGAACCGAGGATTGGCCTCAATGGCGTGCTATAGAAGACCTATGTCTAGCAGTTGACTAGTTGAAAGTCTGGAACATCGGCGCAAGGTTGCCTGTCTATCGGTATTTTATAGGATACATTTCGGAGAGTGCGCATCGGAATTGCACGACCTAATTCCAGCATCTCCATTCCGCCTTCGGACTACCAGGCGCGGGGAGGGGTTCCATCCTTATGTTGTTGATATCCCATCTGCTCGTACGAAGCGATTTGCTTCTTCGTTCATTATGCGAACGGCTAAGGAATGGAACAGCCTGCCGGCGTCTGTATTTCCCGAAACCTACAACCTTGGGATCTTCAAGGCCAGAGTGAATAGGCATTTACTGGACCCGCATGCTCCATCGTCGACCTCATCGTCGCTTACCATCAGGCGAGATCGAGGTCAAATGCGGGTTTAGTTATACATAAAAAAAAAAAAAAAGTTGACTAGGATAGGCAGGTGTTGATGATGAAAGAACAGGTAATACTACGCAATTCTCACCAAAACAGCGACTCTATTGCGTGCTGTAGTCAGAGACGAAACACGTAACGTGTTGACAAAAGCCGCTGAACAATGGAGTTATCTGCGCCGGCGCAGCCGTAGAGACATGCAAACACTACCGCATGCTACCGGCGCGGCGTAGTTCCACGTAGTTCGCTGTGAACACGACTCAAGGTTCCAAAGGACACGAAAAGATGTTGCTACAAATTGTGCAATTTGTAATGGCATAGAGCATCGGTGGCTAAGGCGCCGGAAGCCTGCCGGTATTTTCGTAGTCTTGCGTCTTTACTGACTGCTCTAAAGGTGAAGGAAAATATCGGGAATAAACCTTCAATGTCAAAGGAGAAAAAGGTTTCCAAAAGACAATTATCACTCGATTAACAATCACCCCCCTTGTGCAAGGTCAAGGTGACATGAAAAGGAGATAATGTCACAATGCCTCATCTCCTGCATCAACAAATCCAGATCTGTCGTGCTGAATGATGCGGGAGGACAAGTCGGTCCCGGCGTCTCGCGTTGCCACGAACCTAAGATGTAAAGGTGGCGATTGGCGACAGTGCTAAGGGACGAAGTTATAATTGAAAACTTGGCTATACCAAACGTTGTTTGGTATAGAGGTGGACTACTGTCGTATTGTATCACGACACTGGCTCAAAGGCTAGGGCACGAGACTGCGGACACAAGCGTCGCCGGATCGAATCCACTATTGGATCATTGTAGTGGTCCACCCCTAAATACAGACGTTTTAGCCAACTTAATAAAAAAATTATAAAACAATATAATGTGCTTACTTATCGTACGGTTAGTGGCCAAAACAATATATAAACCTAATAGTGAATATTATATGTAATAAGCTGTTCAAGGTACTTTAAATAACTATACCAGTATAGCTATCGCGTCGCTCTAGCTAAGACTCTTACAAAATTACGCACCGTAACCTACCTATCTAATCTGCCGAAAAACTCAGAAATGAATCACCTGACTTGTAAACTGCTTAGCAGAAAATTAATTGAGCGTGAAATTGTGACAGCCGCTAGGCACCGGCGCGCCGTTCGCCCGAATTTGGGTCAATTTTCGAGACGGGAGCCCTGCAGCCCTTCCTTCCTGGTTCTATTTATAATAAACGTCGGTGTTGATGACAAGGGAATAAATGTGCCTTCGCTTGCGTAATGGAAAAGGAATACTCGTAAATTAATTTTCGATAGGCTACAGCTTATGGTAACTGCATTTATACTGCGGCTTCAGTTTCCACCCTATATACAACCACAAAATCCTATTATATAAAGCACATATGTGTTACTGATAGGTGGGCGAGTGGATGGGCGAGGTTTTAAAATAATGGCCGATATGAAATTGCCCCGCCATAGCTTGCCATGGTTTTACAATAACACTGAAACTACTAATATACACTAAGTAATGTATCTTATATCCTTGCTGCAAAGTTGCAAGAAAGTATTCTTGCACAGAATACAGCATACTAAAAATAGCAGGTTGCTACTCTGTAACAACTGTATTACTTGCAACTTTGCTGCAGGACAGAGCTGGTAACACAACATGGGAAGGGGAAAAATATAGTAAACCGACATTTTCGGTGAGAAGAAGAAAAACACTTTTTGCCACAAAAAATATACATATCTAGTTTACTCCATAATAGTATTGGAAATAGGCCCCGGCTCAGCTAATGCTTGAGTGAATACACTTGCGTGTAAACACACAGCGCTGATTTTCAGCCAGTCCTTATACAAAGATACTCAACTAACAACTGCGACAATCTAAGTATTGTTTTATGGTGTGTGCTTATTCAATAAATTAATAAACTACAGGTAGGTATTAGTATTATTGAGTCATAGGAGCCATCAAAAGGAAGTTCAGATTTTTTCCATGGGATTTATATCCCTGCCCTGCCCTGCGATCGTGCCTTAGAGAAAAATACATGCTTCCATGATCAATTCCTAAATTATTTTACTCACGTAAAATTACCACTTTTCAATAAGAATGAATTATATTCATCCTGTGCCCTAAGCAAACCCCACAGTTGGTACATTAATAGGCTGATGATGATGATTATGGGACTGTAACTGAAAGGAAAGCACTATAAAATATATTATCCAACAACGTAAGGTGGATAAACTATGGCATGTGAAGTATGTAGGTACCAGTACCACTAATTTAATGGCAATTTGTTTTCTTTCGAATGTTTGGCCCTTGTAGCCGTGGATACGACCTCGTCGCCGTATTTTGTGTAGTACCTAGGTATATCAAACATGATCAAAACGGTTCATGGAAATTATCAAAACAACTTGCCTATTTTTTGACGCATTTTTAACACGAATACATTATTTATAATGCTGGAACCACACCTGCGTCTAATGCCATTAAATAGCGCGTTAATTAAGCGCAGATGCGAAAAAGCGCTAAATTTTACTAATGGCGTTAGGCCCTTTCCGATCTGCGTTTAATGACAATTAGTGCGCTAATTAACGGCATTAGACGTAGGTGTGGCCGCAGCATAAGGAAGTAGTGAAGTATTTCATTTGGAGTAAATTAGTGCTATGTCATGATAATGATGTATACTGAAACTTAAGTTATTATGTTTAATTATTCGGCAATTGGATAAGGTGAAACGTACCGACATTTGTATAGTATAGTTACCAGAAAAAAAATCCTATGGCTTATGTTGTTATAATTACATTGGTAAATTCAAGATTCATCATCCCTTATGGATATTTTTTTTCTCTTCAATTATCAGCAATCAGTCACCAGACCATAAGCGAATGCAGGATATTATGGATATTCTATTTCAGTTATAAAAACTAACGAATTATGATTGCAATTTTATTTTAATCTTCATCAAAGTACAAAACTCATATGAAGTCATGTGATACCTGTCAGACCAACTTCTGCAAATAAGTATGCATATGAGTTGGCATCGGAGTATGATTCAAGCTCCCATGAACTGGCATAAACTTCTATCAGATCCTCATCTCTGCAGTGTGCAATGTTTTCTGGAACAAATACAACATTTAATCTACCTAATTAAAAATAAATTTAGATTGATCTAAAGATGATTAATTTTATTGAGTTTCTGTTACATAAGAATCTCGCATTAATGGCTGACAAGCATCATAATCTGGATCGATGCTTTAGGCATACACTATAACAGACTGCCATGAACGGCTATGTGATACAATTTAGAAGAGATTGGCACCAAATCCAAATTGTTATTTTAAAATCAAATGTCAGAAAAAAATTTATAAAATTCTTTTGAATATGATCTTTTGTGGTTATAGGCACAATAATTTTGTAATTATCAAGTACTGGAGGATGCCCAAGGAGAACGACCAGTAGCCAGAACAATACTTAGAGATTCAAATATGAATTTAACCCATTATCTATTAATCTACCTGTTATAACTTGTTTTAGTTTAAATTCTTTCTGCAGAGAGTCGAGTATAACATTAACAGCTTCAGAAATTCTGCTTGCGGACCATGTGAGGATCACTGTCTGGTTTGCAGGCTGCAACAATGCTAGAGCCACCAGTTGCTTGTCTATTGTTTCCACACCTGTGAATAATGTAATTATTTATTTATATATTTCTTGCAGTCAGGTTCCATGGATCAGAATGTATGAATAAACAATGAAAAAATAATCAAGACATTTTTAAACTTAAAAATAGTAGTGAGACTATCTATGGAAAAGACTAAGTACTAAAAGTGAATGTACTGTACATCAAAATTAAAATCTATATGTACTAAGGTGTATCAAAATGTATATGTACTAAGGTGTATTATACACCACTTAGATATGGCTTCATGAGTTATTTGTTACATGCTCATATGTAATGTCTTATTATAATAATCTAAAGTAACATACATATTCATGTAACATTGCCCATAATCTAGTAAATTGGTAGCTGCAGAACAACTAATGTACTAAATTACCTTCAACAATGTTTTTCAAACTATCCAATGCCTCTATAAGACTCTCCGTAAGTGGTTGAAGTTGCTGAGGATAGTAATCTTCACCATATTCATGTAACTTCAAAGCTAATACAGTTTTGCATATCTTCGTACCCTTGTCACGGACTTTAATCCAGTTGTATAGTAACCCATGTAGGTTAGAGATGTGTGTGAATACAGTTTTGGAGATCCCAGGATAGTCTTTGTTTGGAGTAGTTACATCTGGAAAAATATTAATGAATACCTACAGAATACAGCCTTAAAACTTATTTAACAGATCTCAGCAATTATGCTTGTCTTGAATTATTTTGGGCTTACCTGTACCTTTAGGAGAAAACTTGTGTGGTGATTCATTATTTTTTGATGGTGTTTTAGACATGTTGATAATAATTGAAAAATATAGAAATTATAAAGTTACCTAATTTAATCTAGAAACATTTTAAATTTTGTGTAGGTTATAAAAACACTCAAACAAAAAACAATAACACAATTATTTTTTAAATTAATAAGGCATTGGCAACACAGGCTATCAGCCTAAACATTAAGCGATTGAAAACATTTTTTAGGTTTTCCGCATCAAAACATTTTAAGACTCCTCGGAGTTATGAGGGAAATTTCAACCGGTCTAGTCTCCGGCGAATTCTCATGGCCCGCCGTAGAATCACAGTGACACTACACAACGAAACACTAACGAGAAGTTTGTTTTAAGAGTTCAACATATTTTCACTGTTACTGAAGTTTTCTAGACAAAACTACACCGATTTTAGCTATCAAAATCACTAGAAAACAATTTTTGAGCAATAAAATAAACACCATAGAACCTTCTCCAGCGACTTTTCCGCCAAAACTCTTTATTTACTTTTTATAGAGTGCGTTCCATAGGTAACCAATAGAAATAATTCGAGAATCACAGTGACACTACACAACGAAACACTAACGAGAAGTTTGTTTTTAGAGTTCAACACATTTTTACTATTACTGAAGTTTTCTAGACAAAACTACACCGATTTTAGCTATCAAAATCACTAGAAAACAATTTTTGAGCAATAAAATAAACACCATAGAACTTTCTCCAGCGACTTTCCCGCCAAAACTCTTTATTTACTTTTTATAGAGTGCGTTCCATAGGTAACCAATAGAAATAATTCACGTTAACAATTGCCCACGTTCCATTACCGTGTTAACAGCTGAAAATTTATCAAACATATTTGACACAAGCAATGGACCGTGTAGCTGCTAACGTAAATAATTTCAACTGGTTTTGGAACGCACTCCTATGAGTGTTTAGGTTACAGTTTAGGTTCTAAGGGTTATAATTTTATAAATACAATTTCTTTACCCTAATCAAAAGAATTGAATCGAGTTTTAGTTTTTCTTGATTGATATGTCTGGGCCAATACAAGACGTAATAGAAGAGGACGCAGCCGATTTACAATTTCCCAAAGGTACATAATTTTCAAAACCAACTCGTTTTATGATTACAAGTTTTGGACTTCTTACCAACCTATAAAAGATTTGGCTTAAAAATCCCTGTGTAAAGTCCAAACTCCAGAGACTACACAACAGTGATGCGCACAACTCAGAATCGAAATAAATATTGCTCAAATTGTCAACTAATAATGTAAGTGCATAGGTACATAAGCAGGTTACTCAAACGTTTGTTTTTCCAGAGTTTGAAAATGCAGAAACACTGTTGATATCAGAAGTAGACATGCTGCTGGAACATAGGAAAGCACAAAATGAATCTGCAGAGGAGGAGCAAGAATTCTCAGAGGTGTTCATGAAGACCCTCACTTACACGAACATGTTCAAGAAATTTAAAAACAAAGAGACTATAGCTGCTGTTAGAAAGTAAGATTTTTTTGGAATATATAGTATGCATTGATACATTGTAGCATGAAATGAAAATGTGCTGATTTTTGTTTCAGCCTGCTTCAATCAAAGAAACTACATAAATTTGAGGTCGCAAGTTTGGCTAATTTATGTCCAGAGACACCAGAGGAGGCTAAGGCTCTCATACCATCACTTGAAGGAAGATTTGAAGATGAGGAACTAAGGATATTGTTGGATGATATACAAACAAAGCGTAGTTTACAGTATTGAGATATAATTTGCATTTATCAACAATTTAATTTAATATTGTGTAATAAAGACTGAATTAATAAACCCAGTAATTCCGATTTTTTCTGTAAACAAGCTCAGCTAAAGAAATTGTCTAATGAGGATGCTCCTAATTAAGGGGCAAAAATATATTATAAAAATTGGGGTGGGTAGTAGACTGAGCTACAACTGCTATAATCATTTCAAAGTACATGATTGTCACAATTATTTTCACGAAACACCTCCTGTAACGACATCCAATTCATATCAAAAATCATTACTCCCGAATTAAGGAATTTTATCAATAAAGTGGACAGTAGAATTGTTCCATGAAAGACGAAGATTTTTTTTCTGGAGTGGCTCCACTTTCGCTAAGGGTAGCCCCTTATAACTTATTATTAGAGGTTTGTATTAGTAAAATAGTTGCAGGTAACATTGAAAGTTGGGGTCGCATTCGTACTGACCGACATAGGTGGACAATAAATAAATAAAAGGCATGTTTTAAATCAGTCTGTATATTGGATATGTCTGCAATACAGCAAGATACATTACAGTGAAAACAGGTTAAAGTGATAAAATATTGGAAACAAAAATAGTAATTAGAATTTCTTCTCTGAAACAAAACTATAATAAAACCATTCTTATTTTTACTTAAAAGTAGATACTATTAATATTGATGTTAATTAATGCCTCTAAATAAACAAGCCTTTTGTATAGCATTGAATGTAAAAAAACTAAATGAATTTTTTTATCAATAACCTCAACAATTTTAGATAACTAAAACTCAACAATCCTTCCATAATTTTTCTTATTTCCTAATTTTGTTGCCTAAACATTATTTATTAACAAAATGCCGAACAAAAGGCTTGCTTTCATTATAAACTTATCTCAATGGGCACTTTTGGTTTAGTTTAAATGTTAGTATTTAAATCTAATATCATAGTAATAAAAATTACAAACTTATTCATTTGTCTAAAAGCAAACTTTAAAATAATATTAACCATCTATAAAAGAACTATCAAATCTAAGGTCCTAGCCAAGTTACTTTTATGGTACATCTTGCTCGTCTCCTACCCTGAACATACAAAAATATTTATGTACTTTTTTTAAAACATTACGATTCCTAAATAAAGATGACTTAACAAAGGTTCAATTGATCATTTCAATAACTTCGTCTTCTAGATGCAACACATAAGACATCTTTATCCACAATGAGTAGTTAAATTAATATTAAAGGGGACCATTTTATTAACAGCTAATAATTTTTCGGGCCTCTTCACTAAAACACTAAACCTTAAATTAGGTAACGACATTGGGAGAGGCTTACAAATTCTAAATTACAACCTGGACCTGTGTCATAATATAATCTTAGTATTGTATAATGTTAAGTAAAGCATAATGGGTTTGGATTAAAAGTATGTGGAGTCTTCACTAGAAGCGGCATGGAAGCAGATAGGAAGCAATGCAAATATAACAATATAAAGCTAACATTACACAAATTGTGTGGGGTCATCGCGTTTTGTGTTAACTGTTTACGTGAGCTCGGTCCAAAGTGGCATATCTAAACAAATATCACTGTCACGCCCTCTCATCTGTTTGAACGTGACAGCATAAAAGTTTAGATGAGATGGCACTGTGAATCAAGCCCTTTCTCGGTATACAGTACTTACAGACATTATAAAAGCGAAGTATTTATGTAGGCAAAAAAACCTTGTTGGAATTCGTCGTTTTTCTCTTATAAGGGTGGCCTACTATGTACCATATACCGAGCAACTAACTGATATTTATAATGGAAAATATTGGCCGAAATTATCGAATCGCTTTTTGACTATCGTATATGATTGCTATTTTTTTAAAATATTACAGCTAAATATTGCACCTATTTGAGAAAATTCTACACAGAAATCCGAATTTTAAATACTGGCTCGGTTTATTCTTCTATGAAGATTTTTGCACTGAATATGTACTCGTAGTATGGGCTCAATTCAGTTTCTCAAAAATTAAATCTAGTTTGGTGTTACACTCACATAATATCCCTAAATACGATAAATGAGAGTGATCGTAATTGAAATATTTAATATTTTTTTTAGTTTAGGCATTCAGAAATGAATCAAAAATTCGTAGGTAAATAAAATCATTGGATGAAAGTGATTAAAATGACTACACATTCAAGTATTCCATTTTGGACGAACATCAGTTCTATTGCACAATATAAGGTGTAGCGAATTTACATTAGCGTGCATAATAATCCCAGCTTTCAATGCCACGACTTGGCTGTTTTTAATTTTCACGATACACATATGTATTATTAACTGATAAAATTAGAAAATTATAATTAATGCAAAATAAGTATACCTACACATTCATAACCACTACTCAGCACCTTCGGTAACTCTTCGCAACTTATGGATACTGTTTACTTTGTGCAAGGTGTTCGCATAATAACAGATTGAGTCAAAAGCACTGGTACAGTATCGAAAGTTGTCAAGTCACTCTCAACACATACATTATTCAAAGGATTCACTTACATATCACATTAATTTACCATTAATTCAGTTGGTACTACATATTACTATACATAAGCAACTTGAAAAATATTACAATTACAATGTCTATATTATTCTCAAATTCGGCCATTTATCATAAACGTGGCTCTTAATAAAAATTTTGATTTGAGCAATGAAAGATCTAAATAAAATACTCTTTTGTTCCAAAGGTGAGCCGTCCAAAATATATATTTGCCGTCAAATTTACAAAAGGTTTTAAAAAATAATTGCGTACGTCCAAAAGCAGATCTAACTATTTTATGTAAGTTGTCAACATTCTACATTTATCAGTCTCGATGATAAAAATGCATTTTGGCCAAGAGAGATCCAACTGGCATGGTCCATCTTTCTCTATACAATGATATAAAACGAATACCCCATGTGTTCCCGTTGTACCTGATACAGATATTGTGACAGTTTCACTTCATACCGGAGGGCGTATTACAGCAGGTAACATGAAACCTGATAAAATTCAGGCTTGGTCTGGAGAACGTGTACGTTATTTATCATTAATGACGTCACATCACAATAGGCACTTTATATGTTATTTTACACTACACCAAAAGTTGTCAAGATACCTGTACCAAAGTATGAGTAAAGTTTAAAAAAATTCAGTCTGTTTTCTTAACATTTTCCGCAATTTTAAAGCTCTGTACATTAGACAATCGAACCTAGCAACCGCTTATGTCCTCCATAAGATACCCAGGCCTTTCTAGTTTGGTCCTAAAATCCATTTTTAAAGAAAACAGTTTTTGAGAATTAAACATTAATCATTCCACTTTCATAACATCTGTTTCCGATATAGTGTTTGTTTATGTACATAATTATAATACATAAAATGAGATCAAATATATAACCAGTCATGCTATCAGATTTTGCAATGAATACACAAGATGTCGTTTCAGCATTTGGGTGATCAAGTGGCAATTTTGGTGAAAATACTTCTAAAAGCCGGAATTCTTTGAAATAATTTCTTCACTCCATGGCTCACGTAACAATATTCTCCAAAATTGGCGTTTGAATCCTCAACTACTGGGGCTACGAAAATGTAATTAAAATAAAACTTACATGTACAAAAATAACAATTTTCCACATTGTTTCATTAAAAAATAATCAGTGTTTTTACGTCACATACATTAATTCATTCATGTGTTTTAATTATCACCTTTTTTGTTAGTTCATAATTATAAAATTACATTACAGTCAACAGCTGTTTGTCAATTTATAAAACTCTTTAGTTAGATAAAGATAATTTTTTAAGTCCATGGAAATATAATTTAATTTCAAAGAGACAACATATGTTCAACAAACACAAGTAATCAAATTACTGGTTTATAATTTTTGGGAACCGATTTTGATTTGAACTTACTCCAGTGTCTTTTCAAATAAACATATATTTTCCATGTAATTATAAATTTCACTTTACACACTGTCTGTTGTAAATGTATAAAATACGTGCTGTAATTATACGCAATTGCTTTGGTCAAGGTATTATTTATTAAGCATCATATTTTCAAGTTGGGCTATGATAATTTGAGAAACCAGAATTGCTTTGGTTGGTTTGATTACAATACATCATACAATGTATTCTAAGACTAAGAGAAATTCTCATAGTTTCACTCACATTTTAATGGAAATTGACATACATTTAAATATTATCAGAACTGGGCGTCAGTATATAGAAATTAAAATTATGTTTAAAATTATTGTCACAGCAGATTAGAAATGTGTATTTTAAATGTTTAAATTCTGTTGGACAATACTTATTTTACAAGAGGAGCATCTAAGATCTGTGTTGAATAAGTGTTGTATTTCTGCAGTGCTGTGTCTGAGTTAAGAAATGATTATACTGGACATATAAATCATTTTAGATAAATCTGCCTTTAGCTATGGGTCCAACATTCATGGCTTACTGACGAGATATTGTGTACAATGATAAATGTGTACAATATTACCATTAGCAGTGATCGAGATGAAACTGACGATATGACATGGAAAAACAAGATTAGACTTAAATATTTTGGTTTTAGAAAAGTTATGAAAATATCACTTGTAATCGAGTGTAACCAGGTACTATACAAAACATCATAGACTAACTCAACCATGTCACATTGGAGCGACGATTCTGAGGCTATAGATATGCCCTGTTACATCACACCCATTATTTTAGAAGCTTCAGTCTTATGGCTTTCACACCAACAGCGAACATGGTCAGACAAAAGCTGGTAGTCCGAAAAAATTCTAAAATATAAAATTCCAAACATTTTGAATGACGGATGAAATGCACAGGATGTTTTGTTTTGAATATCCATTGCATGTTTCTTTCCCGAGAATCGTCGGTTTGTGATTTGACACCGCACCTGCGTGGGTACCTGGGTCTGGTGATGATGTGGTGGGGGGTGAGTCAGTGAGGGGCGGGGGCGGGCGGAGATGGGGAGGGCGGCGTGGTCGGCTGCAGCGGCTGGAAGGCCGAACCCAGCGACGGCCGCAAAGTGAAGCCTGGTACAGCCGGCTTCATTAGAGACACCGACTCCGTATACGACCCCTCCCCTGCTTTCAGATTCACCTGGCAAACACAGTTTTATTATCAATACAATTATTTGTAGTGGAAGACCAGCGACATATATACCCTAGACAAGTAACTTAAAACAAAATTCCCGTAGATGGCACCAAACCTCACGCCACTGTGTGCGAAATGAAAATAATGCAACACATTTCTCACACAATGAAACTAAAAAATAATATTTGAACAAAAATAGATGTTACGGCGATGTCACAAGGTGAATATCCGTCTACGTAACTCTACATAGGATCATATGATGCACAGACCGATTTCAAAATTCGAAGTCAAACGCAAGGCGTGATTGACTCGCCGCTCGCACTCCGTCTTAAGCCCCGCCCACCTGAGTACACATTTTATGGCGCCACTCACGTTACATGTCTAGGGTATAATATTTCGCTGTGGAAGACACATCAAGCTATACTCGATGGAACCCTGTCACAATATGTTTTTGTTATGATTCCTTGACATTAGTTTGAATGTGTGAAATAAGTTAAAGTGACCAAGTACTAAAGGGTATAAGCCTGGTGTGTCTTCCACTGTACTCCTGGGATTGCTTTAAGGTTATAGCATGTCTAACGTCGTATCAGTATCGCAGTCGATCTAATTTCTTTATATGTAGTTCCATAGAACAACACACTTATTAAGTTCATAAAGGTATGGTTACACCTGATCGTCGATCGAGCGTCTGGGCGGTCACAGCATGCAACCCCCTTTATGTAAATTATGAGTCGTCAACTGCATTCGGCGAACGTCAAAATGTCACAAGGTTGTAATCGAGCGAATCACGTTGGACGACTTCGGCCAACGACCAAGTGTAAACAACGGAGGTCGGTGACCGTAGGCCGTCCAACGCAGGTCGGTCGACTTTACGTCAACGCCTCTGATTGCAATAAGCGTGTGCCTTTTTTGTTTAGGAGGCGATGCCGTTATGGTGTAATAATGTGCTAAATTAGTGTAGTATTATATGGTCAATATTGCGACGTCACAAAATAAGGGAAGATTAAGTAATCGGTTTCTAGATCCGACACACAAATTGGTAGCGAAAATTGAAAAAATCCGGTAAAAGACAGTTCGAATAAAACCATAATTACCTTTTCACAACCATCTGGAGGTTCCCGGGCCAAGAAACGATTAATTTGCGGCGAAGTGCCAAGTTTAGATCCGTCAAGGTCTGGAGATGAGCAGACACTACCACCTGTAAAAGATTTCTTTCTTATTAATTTATTTAGAATTATTTAATGTAACTCAATCAATAGCAAATAAAACAAAATCATTTGAGAAGCAAAAATTATTACTCTAAATCACAATTTATTTACAAATTACTATTGGTAGTAAAAAAACCTATTCTTAAAAGATAATCTACTAAATAATAAAAAAATATAAGCATATCCCCAAAATAAAAAGACATGCATGGGACCGTCAAACCATTCTATAGTTTTGGTGCAATTCTCTATTGTATATTGCGAGGGGTTATCTAGAAGCTGTAAGTGTGTTCAAAGACCTGCGGCAAGTAGCTCCGCGGAACCTCCACTGGATAGGGACCCTCGGGAAGGTGGATCTACCCACAAGTTTTCCATTTAATATGTTAGGATTTAAGTAGTTAATGAATAACACAACAAAAATATAAATATGTCCCGTTTTGGGACCTGTAACATTTTATACTTAAAACAGCAAAGTGAATATTTAATGTCAGTTTTAATTTAATTTGGTACACATATGAAGATGAAATCAAAGAACAATCAATAATTAATAAAAAAAGCCAATGTTCGCGGCGCTGCCCGCGTAAACCAATATTAAGTAGGCTCCTTCATAGACTATGTTTAAACTAGGACTCTATAGTATGCCTGTGCCAAATTTTTTACAGATTCGTAGAGCCTTGACTGTAACAGATAGACAGATGTTGTTTCATATTCTAATGTATAATGGTAGGGATGTTTATGATTACTTTTATGGCATTTACTCATATCTTTTGCAGTAATCTTGGTTTCATTATAAACAAATAATATTGATATAATCAATGTTATAGCTTGAAGCTTCTGAAAATAGTTTTAGATCTGTACGATCAAAAGTGACAAGGTCTTACCTGATGAGTGAGCAGTATGGAGATCATGAGGCGTCTGAGTGTTCACAGAGCGTCTTAAAAGCTCGGCGAGGGGCGCGCGGTGCCCTTCTGGCGTTACCTACAATGATACAAGAAAATATACCAATAGACAATGAGCTTCAAAATTTATATAAGTTATCAAAATGGTTTCTGCAGATCTAAGATAAGAACGGCAGTGGCATAGTAGTGTGGGTGGGGCAGGTTATATATTCTAAGACCAGACTTTACCTTGTCACGTAGCCGATCGAGATGTGGAGTTTGAGTGCCACTGGCAGGATACAGGACAAGTCTCTCAATCTCCTGGTTGAGGCCCTCCACTGACGAACGGGCCGCCCTGAGCGGGACACTACCGCTGCCGAAACGAGACCCTGAGAAAATCAATATACTAGTACTAGATTTACCTAGCCAATCTAGCCATATATTTTTATTTAAAGCATAGTCTGCATGCAACACATTTGAATTTGTACCCTGACCAGAAATCTAAAAACCCTTGCCATATTGCGAAATTAAATGGTTTTTTTTTCTAATTAAACTCCATACATAACAGACTATAAAAGTACCAATGGCACCCTCTTGACACGGTTTCTATATTCCTTGTCAATACATTGATTGTAATGTAATGTAATGGAGAACACAATGGTGTCTAAAACACAGTTAAAGTAGCCCAGGCACCAGGGCTTCAGATTAGCTGTACCTTTAAATATAGTCCAAATAGAGATTATTTATTATGTAGTTTTATTAGACGTCGTTACGTCGATGTCTAGGAAATGTAGACGTAGAGTTGCGGGAACCAGCCCGTTACCACATTACATTGCTTCAAGTACAAATATTTAATCTTTTGACAAGACTTACACATATGAAGTATAAACTAACTCAAATAAAAAAATACAGATAGGAAGCATCCAACACAATGCTTTCCAATGTAGGAAATTCTAAATGAAATTGTAAGTTTACAATGACATGATTCCTTTGTCCATCAGCCTACACTTAGCTTAAACAGTAACAATGTTTCAGAGCAGGCAACTTACAGAATCCAGGACTCATTGAGTGAGCAGAGTAATCTCCTGAAGAAGATGGTTTATGTGGTCTCTGAAGGCGGCTCCGCAGGAAACGGTCCAACTTATCATCGTCAGACCCTCGAG
Organism: Hofmannophila pseudospretella; assembly: GCA_947369225.1. NCBI lineage: Eukaryota > Metazoa > Arthropoda > Insecta > Lepidoptera > Oecophoridae > Hofmannophila > Hofmannophila pseudospretella. The sequence goes on from OX376324.1 coordinate 8,139,272, forward strand.
AGGACCGCCCAGAAGTTCCACCTCCATCATCAGTCTGAAAGTTTATTTATTTATTATGTCCAGTTTATTTATTTCGGATTACCAACAAAAATGGATAGTGATAGGTATATTTCATAGTACTCATTTGCATAATTTTTGTTGTATAAGGAGAGCAGACGAGCCTCGTTATCGTAAATGGTCACCATCGCCTAAATAACAATACATAATTCAATTTGTACATAAAAGCTAGATACACACAGCCATTGCTTAAAACATGTTATAAAAAGCATACAAAAATATAATTACAATTTTAATCATTTTCAAATAAGATATTTGAGGCAATGTTTATCCAATATTTAGGGTTTGTAACTATGGATGTTGAATAAGACTGCATTAATTAATATATTTTTTCATTTTTGATTATTTAAGTACATATACAAATAACATCCGAGATACAGGAACTTCCTAGTTTGGAGGTCAGCGTTTATTGTAACTTTTTGATACTTTGTCATCATACTGCACAAATAAACTTAATCTTATTCTTATATTACAAAAAAATAGCTTACTTGAGTAGATTTGTCCACTTGCAGATGACCAGCGTGCAGGTAATAGTCTCTGGACCACTGCCCCTTGTGATACAGTGTGTCCAGGGATGCTGTGCGCCTGATTACACTGGCACCAAACCGCCCTTTACCTGTAACATGGTCAAATAAGAAAGACCTAAGAAGTTAGGTTAGGTTATTGGGCTCCTATTTCCACATTTAGAATCATTCACCAAAGTACTGGATTTTTACTTTTTGCTAGTTTTCTAAACCAAACTTATGATGTTACAGTACCACACTTACAGTCAAATATATGGATATGGCTTTATCCTGACCTTGAACGATCAAATTAGTTTGTAAGCAATCGAAAAGGACAGAATAATGTTGTATTCACTTACATAAGGCTAAGTGATTAAAAATAATTTCATTGCCTAAATATGAAATTAAACTGTATTGATTCAACATGCATGTGGGGACTAAAAAGAATTACCCTTGTAGTTGACTGCCCCAGGGCTACGTTGCCCCGAAAGGGCGTGATCAGGCGATATCCGGCGCCAAACATTCGTTGGTGACAAGGTAGGGCTGTTGCTGGCGTTCTTCTTGAGGCCCCCGCTTTGCTTCATCACCGAAGAGACCGGCAGGGTGGCCCGCATCGGCCCCTGCTTACCCACCGGGCAGTCTGATTGCTTACGAACACGACCCGACATGTTTCTTCTTTCGACACTCTTTGCTTATCTTAAACTTTACTCCACCACCAATTACGCCAGTCAAGTACCAACTACATAGGCAAATAACCGAGCCAGCTTGCCGACGACGCCGCACGGCTTCTTTGTATATTGATAGAACTTCTTAGGCCCGATACGATGCTCACTACCGTAAGTACTAGCGTTGCAATTGGTAAAATATCATATTAACTGAAAGGATTATAAAGTACAGAGAAATCATACAACAATCGTGTTTAAAGTTCACAAAGCACTAGTTTTATAAAAACATAATGAAGCGAACAAGTCACATTTTTTCTGAACTACAATGGATGAATGAAGCTGACAGTGACAGATGACAAGAGACATCGCGCCATTCTTTTATTTTTCATTATCGTTAAAAATAAAGTAATTACACTTGAATTATCGTAATCCATTAGATTGAAAACACGTAAAAAATAAAACTAAACTTTGAAATAATGACGGGAACGAATTATTTTGGAATTATTCGTAGGCATTGCAATTAACAGCTGATTATTCCGCCATGACAGTTGTCACAGATGTCTTGTCTATGGTATACACTGTGGGAAAGAAAAGGAGAAGAAACAGAAAGGAAGATAGAATATAGGCCTTCCAAATAGTTACAAACACAGTTATTCAATCAATCACATAAAGTTTTTTGGCATCGATTCCGAGGTGACCGCTAAACCTAAATGAAACTGTCATTTTCGCACGTATACTAATACTAGATCGTGCACGAGCGAGCGGGACTTTTCGTTTAGCGATTATCGGTAAAAAGGCAGCCACCCGGAATCGGTTTACTTGTTGATCTAGCCTACAAACAAGGCAAAACAGAGCAAGGCCTCACCGACCGGAAGATTGAAACGGAACCACAGTTTATAGAAGTTCTTTGAACGGAACAAAAACCATAGAGCCGGTCGGGTCTTTGCGAAATCGCGCGCGGTTTCAAATGTCTTTTTTGGCGAATGCGCGTTTCCATCTAAATCAAGCCTACAATGTAAACTAATCTTTGATTGAAAACTGTTGGCTATTTTTCGGAAGTGGTCATTAATGGCCGGTAGTGTTAGTCAAACAATTAAACTCGCCACTACTTGCACACGTTACTTTGCCCACTGTACTTGAGCAAATGTAAACCGGCCTATATGGGACGTACCTAATAAGAACCTGTGTATTTTGACGAAGTGCGGCGCGCGGCTCGGTTTCATATAAATCGACACTTAAAGTAAATTAAATTTCGATAAGTTTTCTATAATACTTGTTTTTAAAATCTAAATAGGTACTCTTTAAAATCAAACTGTACCGGTATTTTATTATCATTGAGCACAATACATACAGCACAAGGACACTGCACTTTATGCTATATATCTATTTACCTTTACATAGACAATAGAAGAAACCACGTACATAAATTGTTCCATTATTTTTGGTTAAATGAAATGGCTGGAATTTCTGAGAAAATAAAATAAGACATCTTTTCATAATTGTATTTGGTTATAAATACTTATAATAGATACATAAAGTCTGTATTATTAAACGAAAGAACAGTAGGTATATCATATCATATATAATAAATTAATAACATAAAATTGCACCAATTTAGACTTCAATCAATGAATGGAACTCTAGGAATTACATGCATTGATGTGTTTGGACCTTACGCAAGATTAAGCTCAAGTGAAGTGATATTGATGTAATATTTTAGTTCATTGAACTCTACTATACAATATTTTTACATTTGAGCGTGGGTGGACGCGTAAGATCAGACGTCACTGACATAATAAGTTGCTAATCGAAATAAAACCTCATGATAATTGTTTTTCACCTTTCTTATTTAACCTCATGAACATTTACGATAATTCTATTATTTAATTTAATAACTCATTTGTAATTAAGTTCGTTCCCACAAATTCATGTTTATAAGTTCCATAGAAGTTCTAAATCGAGTTAAACAAAACCGTCTCGCTCACTCAAATGAAGTCATATGCTAGGCTGCGGTAAGAGTGAGGGTGGTATTTCGTTTAGCAATGTTTTAATTTAGCGTATGACACCCTAAAATCGGTGCCATTGATTCACTCAAAACATTAATCTAAATCATGATACTAGCTTGCCTAGTACTTAAAATATACAAACTCTACAAAAGTAGCTAGGTTTAGGGGGTACTGGTCAGGGTTTGAGCAATATTCTGCCTCTGCTCCGCTATCCACGCGTGGATCTTTTCCTTCAGCTCGGTGTTAGATTTCACTTGATCCATGGAAAGCGGAGATCGGTTGAACGGATCCGACTGGTCGCTAAGTAAGTGCCTGAAAAAATAAAAAAATAAATTTTTAAATTCGATGAGAGGGCACTACTCTACCTTATCCGATCCTTTTGAAGTTTCTGATGATGATGATATTATATTCGTCCATTACGGACAGGCAAAGAACTAAGCCATACAGCCTTGTCTTTAGGTTTTTGAAGTTTGTTTGACATATCATATAGGGATGTCTATTCGGTGCTCGAATCATTACAGATCCGATTTCTTTAAAAGATTTTTTAACTATTTCGATTCCAATATCCATTCCAATTTTTGACGTTTGGGAAATATCAAACAGGCACATAGTAGTTGCAATACAAATTGATTCATCAATTAGGACGGTCACATCGGAGGTCAGACAAATTGATGAATCAATCAGAATGGTCACGTAGTGGCCAGGACGCTAGACTCTCATGCGGAAGCGGAATGGAGTCTCGAGCAGTATTCTTGACTAATTTGCAGTCATATCTCGTTAGAGGTCCGGTCGAGATTGTGTGACTGATGACTTGCGCTTGCCCGTGTCAGATCAAGACAGAGCCTCAGTTCTGGACTAGTTAGCAGTCATACCTGCCTGGCTATAGTGGTCCGGTAGACAGTGGTTCGCGAGCTAAGCCTTATCGTCCACTTACCATCAGGGTGAGATTGATGTCAGACACGGGTTTAGTCATAATAACTCTAAATTAAAAATTTAAGAAACCCACGACGTACCATTGTGGAGATCCCCGTACTTTTTCCTGGTCATCATCAGGTCCTCAAGATTCCAGATGTGAGAAGGTCACCATGGTCATAAACATTTGAGCTCAAACTCGAACCACCTAACTGTTACCGTTCCAATGATCCCATCATACTCCAACATCCCAAGACACTCCAAGATCTTATAACCACTGATCCAATTTTCATCTGACATGGCTAAGAACATTCAACAGGTTAGGCCTGCGGCGCCTAAAGGCGGGCACACACACTACACTCCGGGCTTCGCCCTACACGGAACTCGGCCGTCGGCCTCGCCAAGGCTATTTTATATTTCCTAGTACCACATACGACAGACATACGAAGACAGACTTTACATAGAAGGATGGAGATAAAATTCTGGACTAGTTAGCGATTGTACCTGGCTATAGTTGTCCGGTCGACAGTTGTTCGCGAGCTGGGTAATATGACGGGGTCCAGCATAAGCGTGCTCATGATAGGGTCGAGGAACTCTTCAGGGGCGTTGGCCAGGATCTCCTCATCTCTCTGCCGCTGCACCGCGAGGGTTGCCACTCGGGCAGCCACCTCTTGAAGGGAGCCGATGAGACCACCGCCGCCGATACGCACTGGAAATTAGGAATAGAAGCTATTTACTTTCTGGATTTTGAGCGAGGTCAGATTTCTAGAGATCCAGGGTCGGTGTCGTAGTGGGTAGGATGTCGAACTCCCTTAATATACTAATGAGTTTTTAGTTTTTTTTAAAGATGTGAGGAAACCTGCACACTGAGATAACCGGTGTGCGAAACAGGGAAGGCAATGGCAAACCATCCCATTAAATCTGCCAAGAAGAGACTCGTTCTATATTGTTTAATACCATAGTATGATCACGACACTCATCCATGAGGAATACGACTTAGAAAAAAGACATATCTATGGGCACCGGTTACCGGTTATCATTTACCATCAGGGCCAATGTTTTCTAGTATATTTTAATTTTTTTTATCAGATGTGGTCAGTGAACATGTAAAGTAAAAGTAAAATACACTTTATTGTACAAATAGAAAACAACAAACAAGAGATAGAAAAGGAAATAGTGAAGTACAATTTAGGCGGCCTTATCGCTCTCTTCCAGGCAACTTTCGGGCAGAGGAAATGACTCACCCAGCACGGCCTCGGCGAGAGAGAACAGCTGCGGCGAATAGGAGCGCCCGTCGTCGGACACCGCGGCGCAGAACCGCTGGTTGTTGCCGAGTTCCACGTACATGCGGCAGATGTCTAGCACCGTACTTGCTGGGTCGAACTCGTACTCTTTCAAATCCTTCACCTGTATAATAAATTCTTTATTTTTATTTTTTATTTTATTTTATTCAACTTTTACACAGTACAGTAAATACAGTAATATATAAGTGTATACCGCCAAACTGCTTAGCAGTTTATCGGCGGACTTATTGTTCCCTTTTATAAATAATAGTAGTACACGTAGTGAGTACGCGTCAGCGTCACACACATCAACACATTATAGATCCCTAATATTAACTAACCTAATATATAATTCCCTACCTACTATTAACTAACACGCACCGACTTCTACATAAAAATAAAAACCGGTCAGGAGCACTGCATTAATACATATGTACATATGTCTATATACTATTTACTATACTGTGTTGATAGAAATGGCATGTGGCGCGGGCGTGCGAATTATTCGTCTTAATCGGTTCCATAATTTTTGTTAGAAATGAAAATAAAGTGGCAAGACGCCTGCCATTTCTATCTGTTTTGTGCCTTAGATCCGATTTCAGAGCATGGTTTCCAAGATGGAAAGGAAAAGGTAGAGTTACGAGTGCAGTACCAACAAGTATGTCAAGTTGGAATGTCCCATAGAGAGAATAATTGAACATAATGAGAACATTGGACTGGATCTCAAACTTGGAGTGACATAAGCAGACAACTTTTTGTAGCACGAACGAAAATTTGCTAGTGATTTGTTATCGATAAATGACAATTGTCGATAGTTTGAGTCGTTCTTGAATAATAATATAATTCTCATCTATTATTGTTTTAAATACATTTTCTACAAATTAAGTTTTTTAGCCAAAATAATTACATCACATTTAGAGCAAAATAACGCATTTTCGCGTCTCTGAATTTCTGGGGAATTCACGATCCACGATTGTATCAAATCGTCTCGAGACATTTTTCTAGGAGGCATTTTCTAAATATTTTTCCCTAAATAAATGGCCTCAATTTAATTTAAATGATCAATGATAATCAGACATTGAGAGATAATTATACTGGATTATTATACTTTTGACCTCCGACTAAAGTCGCGCGTCCCTTTCGGCCGCTTTGCGCATGGGCTTGGTACTGAGGGTAAAACTGTCGAGGAGAAATGGACGGAAAGATGGAACATCTCGGCGGTCCCTAATCGACACTTGATCCAGAACCCAAACAGCATAGTGAACGGTTTTCACCTGCCCAGATCACTATGGTCGAAACTGAACCGCCTGAGGGTCGGACAGGGACGATGTGGTGAACAAATGGGGCTTTAGAGCTGACCCCGCGTGCTCCTGCGGGGCCGTGCAAACAATGAGCCACCTAACGGAGGACTGCGAAATATGGGCCATACCAGGAGGAATCGACAGATTACACTTGCTGAACGACGTAGCCATAGCATGGCTGAAGAATATTTTGCCTTTGTAAAGTAATGGTGTGATTGTGTGATGTTGACGACCGAACGATAAATAAATAAATAAATTATACTGTTCTTACGTATGACATCTTTTTAATTATCTAAAGATATTATTATCAGAATAATGAATAGTCGTATTACCTATTGAGCAAAGTAACTATCGACAATTGTCATTTATCGATAACAAATCACTACCAAACTTTCGTTCGTACTATAAAAAGTTATATGTCTAGACATAAGTTTTCGAAAACAGCAACAGCAGCCACGAAAACCACTCAAAACAAGGCGACACATGCTGAACATGTCTTTTTGACATTGTGTTGTTTTTTAATGTTGTCTTTTTATATAATATCCTGTATAATGCAATGTTAAATCAATGTGTTCTCTTTTTTTCTTTCTTTCGACACATTGTATTAATTCTATTAACCTTAAAATTCTTCTTGTTGGGCCCAACGAGATGGAGCAGAAAGTAGTTGAGCATGGACGCGATTCTCTCCACCAACGTGGGATGGCAGAACACGTACGGCGCATGCGCGGTCAGGCGGACCAGCGTGCGGATCGTGTCGCGGCCCAGGATGTTGTCGAACCGTGCCATCATACCCATGTGTGTCAGGTTACCGAGGTTCTGTTCCCGTTCTTGGGCCGGAAGGTTCGCCCAGGCGCCGGTTTCCCTGTGAATATGGAATTTGTTTATTGTTTATTGCAACTTTGAACAATATATGTCTCTTAGACTTGTCAATATTCCATATAAATATATAGGTACCTAACTAATCACTCAGCTTGCGAGAAGTTAAAAAAAGTTAATTTAGTAGAGGACATCGTCATCAGTTTTTATTATCCATTATATTATATATATAATCATGTTAACAGCTAGGTAAATATTATTAACATATTTACTATATTAATAATATAATTCAATTACCAATTTTTTGGGGGGCAAAGTAAAGTATTTTGTCATATCAGGTCGGCCGTCGCCTGAGAGAGAGAGAGGCTGTGACCCCCGCTCCGGGTCGTTCTTGGTGCAGAGGTTGGCCGTGGCGATTCAGCGTGGCAATGCCGCGAGCGTCATGGGGACCTTTGCGCCGGGGTCGACACAGGGCGGAATTTTTGACTAAGGCTTTTCATGTCTTTTTTAATTTTTTTATTGACGAAATTTAGCTTTGCAAATATTTCGATTACCAATTTATATTACGAATATAATCTAACCACCCTATTTAGTTCTGTGCCGAGTTTAACAATGCCTACAATTCAGATCTGGCAATGCTGCCCTCGCATTATATTTGCAGCTAAGTCATTATATCAGCTGCCTGTTTACAATTACTTGATATTATTTTTGTTGCATTAGTGATACTGCCATTTCGGAACCTTGACGTTTCATCTAATTTCTGCGCTCCTATAAAGTTAAAACGCTGCCGGGATAATTTTAGTAAGTGCCAGTCTACTGTTAGATGCCGTTTCATTTCTTAGCTGTCCCGAAAATTATTATCTCTTCGTAAAGTGCTACGAATGTCAAATTGTGTAAAAACGATAATTCAGTGACTTACTGTGCTGTCTGCATAGTACGTATTTGAGCCATATTGCCGAGGGCCTCGTCCAGTAAATAAATAGCGTCGTTCATCAACAGATTGACGAAACGCAGGAATATCGGTGGGCGAACAGCTTCCATATTGGATTCGGCTTCCTTCGCGAGTCGCCTGCAAATTGTAACAATATACTCTTCAATATACTGCAAATGAAAGATTTCGCAAACCGAAGCTCGGAAATATTTTTATGAGTTAGGAAAGTCAAATTGACTTTTTACGATGCACCAAGGTGCCATCTACCACATTGTTTATTTAATTTTAATTTTACTGGAAAACCAACATCTCTTAAAATAAAATATAAACCAAACTAACAATAAAAGGCCAATTACAGGTCTTCACTAATATACATAATTTAAGTAAATAATTAAGCAAATAGTGCCACTTTAAACACACACACACACACACACACACACACACACACACACACACACACACACACACACACACACACACACACACACACACACAGATTATGAATTAATAAAAACGTTTGACTCATTAGACGTTTTACCGCCACACTACCGGTATTAAACAGGTCCAAATCTATGACGTTACTTAATTTATTAAAGTTATCACTCGCACGCCAGAGAAATGTGTTTTGCCTATTGTATTGTATCAGACTGTGTTTGAAAATAAACTATCAAGCGGACATCTGTGCCATTGGTCGCTTTTTTTTGGCCAGGATGGACGAGTGTCAGGTTCAACTTAATCTAAATCTACGCAAAATATTGAATTTAAGCTGACAACACTAGCAAAATTATGAGTAAAGGCAATGTTATAGTGCGCGCTGTACTAAAAATAACATTATAATTTTGTAAATTAAAAGGAGATATTTAAAAAGGTGATACAGATATACTGGATTTTATTACACTATACCATTATAAAGCATAACCAAACCACAGAATAGATACAGAAGGTCCGCTGAATACAAACGCGCGAAATCCGCTCACGCACACACGAGCTCTGCGTACAGGTGATCTCAGGGCAAGTCAAAGGGATCTCAGGCGCAAAATACACGCACTGTGGCGCGATCAAGTGGTAGGTATAATATATTGTACTATCAATATACGAAATACATTGGCAGAAATATTTTTCACGGGGCTGTTTTTTTTAAACTGGGAATTAGCGCCCTAGCGCTACGGTCGAGTGACGTAATCAAAATCGCAGACGCCCTGAGCGGACCGTCTGTGTATTTCTGTAACCAAACTAAAGACTCACGTTATAGCGTCCCTGTGTTCCTCGATGCCCCATAGGAAGTCCATGACGAGGTACATGGGGCGGCGGTAGTTAAACTTCTGTTCGAACTGCACGCTCTGGCCCGTCATCTCGATACCAACGAACACGTCCAGAAGACACGCCACTAGCTGAAAAAACAGGGAGCGTATCAATAGGAGATAATCCTGCAATGTTTTACCACTAGAGGCGCCACTAGCACAACGATACGTAGCCAATCAACATGTAGATACGTTCCTGTCCACCGTATCTTTTTCTATCCTTCAGACTCGCGTCACGCCGTCTTGTGGATATCCCCTTACTTTTTCCTAGTCATCATCAGGCCTTTCAGGTTCCAGATGTGGGAAGGGCTCCATGGTCATTTGAGCTCAAACTCGAACCATCTAGCTATTATCGTTCCAGAGATCTCATCTGACATCAAAGATACTCCAAGATCTTGAAAATCACCGGTCCAATTTTTATCAGATCTAGCTAAGAATACTCTTTACAAAATTCTCTTATAAATTAATAAACCGGTTCCAAATCGGATCATCCGTTGTCAAGTTATGAGATCACAGACAAACGCGTCAAACTTAACACACCCTACCTCGATCGGTCGGGGGTTAAAAATAAATTGTAGCGACGTTGATCCGACGTTAGACGATTCAATAATAGCAGTATTCAGATAATTACCATACCTGTAATCTATGTGGGTGTTCCTTGAACAGCTGTTCCCTGTAGAACGACGCTAAGCTGCTCAAAGGTTGCTGGTCGTCTGCATGGTTCGGAAGCAACGCTTCTAGACACTCTGCCAATCTGGCCCTGTAAATTATTACACATATTTAATATTTTGACGAGAAATAATAAAAATAGTCGGCAACTATCCCAACTATCTCCTGGCATAGGCACTGCTGCCTTCTGTGCATAGAATTCCATGTTCCGTTTATGTTTACATGTTGTTTTTGTTTATGTTGCCTTTCCACATTGAATCCTAATTTAGTCACAAATGTATTTAATGTTATCACTAAGAGATGATCTAATATGGTATACCTCAAGTGCGGGTTGTATGTTCTTTACATATAGTTCAAGTGTGGGTTGTAGGTCCTAGTAGAGTCGCCCATAAAGGTGAGTATAGGCGTGAGCGCGGACTGCAATAGCCCCGTGATGCCCGCTTCATTTGTGATGGTGTCTGTCATCCGTCGCACCATCGTTATTAGCTCTATGTTCTCTACATTACCTCAAGTGCGGGTTGTAGGTCCTAGTAGAGTCGCCCATGAAGGTGAGTACAAGGGTGAGCGCGGACTGCAATAGCCCCGTGATGCCCGCTTCATTTGTGATGGTGTCATCCGTCGCACCATCGTTATTAGCTCTATGTTCTCTACATTACCTCAAGTGCGGGTTGTAGGTCCTAGTAGAGTCGCCCATGAAGGTGAGTACAAGCGTGAGCGCGGGCCGCAATAGCCCCGCAATGTCCGCTTCCTCTGTGATAGCGCCTACCGTCCGCCTCGCCATCGTTATTAGCACCACTATGTTCTCCAAAACGAACTCTGGTATGCATCTGTCACAAAGAAGGAAAACCAGGGTTGATTGGACAAGAAATTGTCTGTAATTATTTTATTTGCAGTCTAAACAATCTAGTAGATAACAATCTACAATTAAATGACATACAACTACCGCTTCCTTCCTAAAACTCCAAAATAAATCTAGGTTTTTCTGTCCAAGGTCAATGGCCATAATTGTAAATAAACACTTTTGTGTTCCCAAGATAGTGTATAGAATTGTTTGACATTATGCCAAAGAAAGATCAAAACAATGACCGGTCAAAAATAAAATCGGATTTCCCTGGATTCACACTTTAAATACGGATGTTTCGAAAGCCTTCGACAGGGGTCGACCCACAGGTGGGACAAACCTGACAAAAATTTTGCTTTAGTTATAAGTCGAGCTTTGCTGTAGCTGTAGGGAACAGTACTGTTGTTGGTGAGTTTTTAGCAAAATAACTTTTGCTTATTTTGGTCATAATATACAGTACATAGCACAATTTAGTATTTGAGCGACAGAAATAGGGTTCCGTTTTCCTCTATGGTGTACGGATCTATAAAAACACAAACCTTAGGTTATCAGGCGGGGGTGTGGTGATAGGCATTTGTACAGGCACCATGGTGGTCGGCGCGTAGCTGGTTTGCGGGGTCACAGGGTCGGTCCGGACAGCTACTTGCACTAGCCACATGCAAGTCATTGCTTGCAAGCGGTTTAGGTTCGTCAACATGTCGTTCTCGAGGAGTGCGCAGCGAAGACTTATGAACCTGGGACAGAGGAATTTGTTGAATTTTTGATTCCTCACCGATGAATATTTGAATATCCCAGAATGAGACAGAAGAAGCAATAGGGTATTAATCTAATTTTTTTTATTGCATCAATCGACTTAAATGGAAACCCTGAAGAAGGATCTAAAATTGATGAAAAAAAACAGTCCTTTATATGTAGCCAGGGCCTGCTTGTATGGCGCTAGGGAACAGTGACGTCATTGTTCTCTATTGCCGTTTCTTTCTGCCGTCTGATTTTTGATTGCCTGTAGCTATTTCATTTTTCAACGAATTTTAATTCTGTTTTCACATTTGACCATCAATTTATGTCTATTTCTTAAATTTAATGAAATGCATTTAATATTTGATACTTGGAAAATACCCTATTTAAATAAACTAGGTACGTAATTCTTGTTTTAAAAAAATGCAGTTAAAGTATAGGTCGCACAGCCAGAGTTGAGGCGACGCATAAGTTTGCGTGTGTTGGTGAACCTGTTTCCGCTCACGACGACAACGTCATTAGAATCATTATGTAACGTAACTATAGAAAACAATTGATGAACTATCGAAGGGCCAATATTGTGCGAATTCAGATTTTATTTCCAGTAATGTTGTCACTTTCACCTATTAAAGGGAATGGTGGGTCTGTTACTTGGTCATGAGATGATGTGTCCGCTGTCGCATAGGCTCGACGAGATGGTGGGCCGCCGCGGCCGCATCACTCAGCGCGCGTTGAGCTCTCCCTAACTCCTGTCCACATCGCCACAGCTTCTCCGCGCACACACGAACGCCTATTAAATTATGAATAATGAAATGGCATTTGTCATGGGATCGCTCAAGATATGACACAACGGCGTATCTTGGTAGTAGATGCCAAGATATACTTCAGGTCGCTGAGTATGATAAATATTTAAATCAAATTTTTGTTTTTTGTTTTTCTCCATTCTTTCTGCCTACCCCGCAGGGGATATAGCGTGAAGTTACGTATGTATGTAAATTATTATATATTTGTTATTACGTTTTTTTTATAATCGATTACCATGGGACACTAAGCTTATTTTCTATCAATAGAAGAACGCTGGGTGGTGCTTTTACTTGTACTGTTTATTTCTATTAGTATGCAGAATACGATGTTTATCATTATCGAACGCCCTTACACGTGGCGTTTTCAGAGTTGTGCATTTCGTCACGCACGCGGGTTAGCTCTGCATCACATTGTTTCATACAACATTTCAGTATCATGCGTGACACCCGCATGCGGGGTACGTGCGTGGAGGCCTTGCTTGACGTTGTCAATTTTCACGCACCTACGTACCCACCTACGTACATACATACATAAAGTCATAAAATATACAGATATTTTGTGTCCATAATCCCCGAGGAGGTAGGCAGAGGAACCATCGACAGGTAGTTCCCACTTTTAGCCGTGAAATTTGGTGGACAAATGTGATAGGTGTCGAGGTTATCGCCGTCTACTAGGTGTAGAAAAGTATCCACAAAATCCCTTAGTCGCGTGGTGTAGTAGGTACACCCACGGGAAGAGTTGGGGTGGTGCTATTCTTTATGGCCGGCACGATACACGACTGTGTGGCGAACTACGCACGACTCTGAAAATGCCCTAAATTATGGATTTTAAGTGTTGCGTGCAAAATGAATTCCAATAGAACTCACCTAAATCAATACATTTTTGCGTCATGAAGAAGCACTCAGTGACAAAGTTGTATGTCTCAGCCGTGGGCCGCTTGAGTGACTGTCCACCTTCGGTCTCTCGTGCTGGCAGCAGGCAGGTCTCGCTATGTAGGCAGTCTAAATGCACTGACTTTGCTGCACATTCTTCTGGCTACAAATAACTTTTTTTGGTGAAAAATGGTACATACATGCGTTGATGACATGCCCCTCTCAAAATATTTGCATCTAATAAAATAGTACTCTATGTAAAGAAGTTATTTGAATAATAATTGCACAAGAAATTAAATCAATCACTTGACGCTGGCAGTATTGTTCCTCACGACCCACAAGAGGAATTACAGTTGCCATTAAAAAAAAGTAGGGTGATTTTATTGCTAAGTGCGCTTTATTCCGATCACAGTGGATATAAGTAAGCCTTTCAATGAAATAGCTTTTTAAAATAATTGAGTGCGAAATAAGTACAACAATCTAGTGACAGTTTAATCATTAAAGAATTGACATAGCAAAAAATAAATAGGGAGATCTAGCATTACAACAGTTGGGTACCTAATATAGGTTTTTTTTCACTGAAAGAGATTGTGTCCACAAAATCTTACGGCGAAAAGTGGGTTCTACCTATGATGAAGGTGGTTCCTCTGTCTACCCCCTCGGGGATTATGGACGTGAGAGTTACACTATGAAAAAGATTTTTCTGGGTATTTGACCAGAGCCCGACCAGTTACTGTTTTGAGGCGAAGTCTTTTACTTACTAGCACAGCACCATAAGTGGGATCAATTTTGAGTGACTTTGGATCATCTGATGACATACAAAATGGCTGACACAGCTGCAGCAGGACTGCTCCCAAGTTTAACATGAAGCCATCTGACACACAGCTCAATGTCGCTGCACTTATCTCACCAGCCTGAAAGAATTACAATTTGTTTGTGAACATAGGAATTACAATGTAACTGTTACGATACTAATGTGTTCTACTAATGGCATAAGTAATGCATGATGAAGTGCTTATTGTGTGGACACTGAATGGCTTTTTATATAATTTTACATCCTCAGGGACTCTTGTTATCTAGCAATTCTTTTACTTTTGTTCTAGTTTCCACTAGGCTTTTGTATATTATTTTCACTATTTTGTAATGCTGATAAAAATATGATCAAAAGACCCAATTACCTGAACATTCCAAAGCTTCCCCCTTGCAACATTTGTCTTTAAACATTTGCCAATCCATGTTAATAATCTACTTCGCATTTGTGGGCCACCTTTGAGGAGAGTCAGAAATATTCGGTGCATGTTGTTGGCAAGGTGTGATGATGCATTCCATACTGAACTTTCTATCATTGATGTGGCAGCCTGCAAAATAAATGTACCTATAAAAATCCCTCATATTTGAGGGCCAGTCAGTAGTGACTCCAAATAATAGTTAATAATAATAGTTTTGCACAAAAGTTTTTAGGCAAAAAGGAAGTATGCATTCATAAGTTGCATTTTTTACAAAAGAACAAACAAAATCTCACTTACCACTTTTATTAACTGAATCAGAAATGAATGCACTTACCTGATCCATAGGGTTTTCAAAGAACTCGTGCAATGCTGTCGCATTTCTAGGTAGAACAGAGAGACTCAGTAATGCCCCTAGCACTGAGTCTTGATACAGTCTTCCATTATTTTCTATCTTCGGCTCACATGCCTCCATAAGGATTGGTGCCAAGTTTGGATTACCTTTGCAATTTCAAGTAAATTATGTCAGAATAGTCAAAAGGGCTACAATAAAAAATATATAATAGGTACTCACTGGCAAACAGATGTATTGAAGGTAAAATATAAATGGGAAGATTGATCAAATTAGATTTATTAACATCAGTGTGGATTCTCTTCAGGACAGGTATCATGGTGTCTCTTAGTTGCTCGTGAACTCCTTCTTCCCCTAAAAGTACAAAAGTATGTGTTTCACATTCTAATTCAAGAATTTAACTTAATATTAAATAGAATTATGTTCTTACCGTCAGAAACAAATGCATATACTATATCAATAAAAAATGTATGGCTCTGTGGATCCACATGCTGTAAAAGTTCAACAAGTTGTAGGGAAAAGTCCTGTCCCTCAAACAAGGCTGGCTGTTTCAAGGCAGTAACTGCATTTCTAAATATAAGTTCCCTCATCTTTTGCACTCCAGTCTGAACAGTGTTTGTATTGATCTGTTCATAACTCTGAAGATTTTGTATAGAACTAAATAAGTATGGAAACACTTGCTTTTGGACGACATGCTCCTTAAACACTTTACACGTCTTTGGTATAATGTTAGCTTGCAGATCAAGCAACAAGAGCCGTTCGAATAGTGCTTGTTCTAAAGCCTCAAGATCGATATGTATTCGAGGTTTCATAGCTTCAGCTAGTTCCTCTAAGTACACAAGCTGCTTGTTAGAGGCATGCCCCTCCACAGCTCTCGGGTTGATTGTGAAGTGAAAAACATTCTCTACTATATTGTTTATTGTTTCGTTTTCTTCGTCTTCTGGCGACTGTTTGGAGTTAACTCCTAATGCTGTGTCTGCGTTATAATCCGCGTTATTAGTGGGCTGTTCTCCAGAAACCCCAAGTAAACCAGCAAATGGATTATTTAGCTCGGACATCGTTAGAAGTTTTCGGTCTGGTATGTACACAACACTAAGCTTGTTTTTGATTCGAACTTATTCACATTCTACTGCCGTAATATATCATTTAATTATTTAGCACATTAGGTACTGAATGTAAACTAGTCTTCTCAAATCATTGTGTACCTATGTTATTTAGAAATCATTTTTTGTCATATAAAAATGCACGTAACGCTAATGCTGACTTATCACAAATTATTGATAAATGACATGACATGACAGGCAAACACACACCTCACCTGACACAACCGTGTTGCCAACTAAGTCAACCAATTATTGTTAAAGAAAAGAACTGTAATACAAGTTAAAATATTTTGAGTTAAATACATTCTAAACTATGTGCATCCTGAAGATTTCAATGAAATAGGTATTAAAAAAATAGTTTAAATATCGTGTACGACTTAAATAGTTATAATTTTGTTCTAAACATAACTTAAAAGAATTTATTGCTTTCAATAACAATTTACGGAGTGTGCTAGTGGTTCCATCTACGCCACTCTTTGCGATGTATGTTCTATTAATTTTTAAAAGATATAAAATATCTTTTATCCATAAACATATATTTTTATTTCTTTATTAAACATAAGTAATATTTATAGCAAAATAGGCAAATAGGCAGAAAAAATAATAGTCCAAAGTCTCAAATAAAGTTTTCAGACATTTTTACAGATTTTTCCTATATTTTTGTAACTCTAACTATTGGAGTCTTCAAATTTGATATACAAGTTGTACTCATGTTTGCTTGAAAGTCAATTCAGGAATTTACAAAATTCCCACGGAATAAGAAGTTATAATATTTTTTCTTTAGAAATTTCGCATTGAAATTACCATAAAATCATTAGGTATTACTATTGGAGTATTTATATTTGACGTAGTAGTTGCAACATAATATTATCCACTAGAAAGAAAATTCAGGAATTTTCATAATTCGAGGTACACGCCAGCGAAGTCGTGGTTAAGAGCTAGTGTTAGCGAGTGCTGTCGTATATCACTCGATGCCGCTACTTTATATAATATTTTATTTTCGTAGTTCCAATATTTATGGCACAAAAATTTCGTATAATCTAGCATTATAAATATGAAATTGGCAATACTGTCCTATAATGATGATATTTTGAAATAATTCTTTTTTATTTTAATTTATTATGACTTTGGCCATTAAGCCCTCAGCCAAAAAGTATATAGGTAATGAAATAATTCTTTAGGAGTGCGTTCGTAAACTAGTTGAAATTATTCACATTGACAGCTGTACACGTTCCATTGCTTGTGTCAAATATGTTTGATAAATTTACAGCTGTTAACGCGGTAATGGAACAAGGACAGTTGTCAACGTGAATTAATTGAACTGGTTATGGAACGCCTAATCTAGAATAGCCTTGGTTGTTGAAATAATATTATTAATTTTGAAATTTCACGTAAAAAACAATAAAGTTGAGCGATTCGGTTTGCAGATAATTTATTATAGTAATTGTATTTTTATATAGTTGGCAACACACGATGAATGAAGCTGGTGATCTATGAGAATTAGAAAAGAAAATTAGTTTTAGTACACATATATATATATTAGAAAAAAATAATTTTTAATAATTTATTTCGTTTTCTACTTTTCTGAATCAATGGTGAAAAAAAAAAGAAATTCATTTGACTGGAATTTATGCAAAATTCTAACGTATACCGATAGATGGCGAAATAAAGCGATGCGAAGTGCGAAGCGAGTAGAGAGCGATACAAGCGCCACGTAGCAATCGTGTTGGAATTTGGAACTACTCATTTCTCTTTTATTTCGCTGCAGTCGTCGTCCGAGTCCGAAATCAATATTGCGTCTCATAATTATTACGTCTATATGCAGCAATGCTATGAAAGAATTCTATTTTACATGGCGTATAGTAGTCGCACATAGTGAATTGTTCATTTAATGTAAGATTGGTAACACTTAATATTATTTACTTGCTAGGTCATTTCTGAATGCGTGTCCCCCTCTTGCATAAAGTGCTTGATTGATGAAAAAACATTTTGCAAAACCTACACGTGCAACGTCCATCAGTTACACATATTAGTAAAACTATAGCGTTTCAAAATTGGCGATATTTTTGAGAATTTGTCATCAATCGTTATCAAAGTTGCTATAGAAGCCAAATCAAAATGGCGCTCAAGAGAGCTGGCAACAGTGCAAATCTTTCCAAGACTTGACTGTACACTTGTATTTTATTTCACACGAGGACACTGGAAAGTATAAATTTGTGCATGCTTTTTATGTTTCATGTAATTTCATAGGTGGGTATATTATTTTATTTCTTTTTATTGTCGCAATCGGGTTTTTTGGTGTCGGTAATGGTTAATTCAACTGGTGCTCACCAGCTATTTCCATGCTTTTTAGGGTAACTACCTAGGTCCCAAACGTTCCATATTTTTGAGTTACTTGAACTTGTGAGGAAAAGTTTAATTAATTTCTGTAACTCTACCAAATTCGGTTGGTAATAGTATACGTGAGTGTGAGTCATGTCAATACTGTACTGTACACTGTACCTACACGATTTATTTGTGTGAGTGAGCGTTGACCTCGAAATGAGGAAGGAGGAACAAAGATATTTCGCCGTTCTAGAAGGTTGACGTCATCAAATCGTAGCGAGAGCGCTGTGCTGTGCGCAGCAAGCAAGAAGACATTGTGAAATGTGAACGGCCACCCACTGCTTGCCTCGCAGAGCTCTATGTACTAATTTACTTGAAAGTAGTGGCTATGAACAGTTGCTGCACTGACTTCTGCCTTACATGTTGAATATCTAACTGCGCAGCGCTTATTTTGTGAATCTCGGAGATTTATTCCCAATGATCATTGTTGCGACGAATATTAGGTACAGTATTAGAGAACAAACAAAATTGGTCTCATAAAGTGAAAGATTTAATTCTTAACATTTTATTCATTAATATTGACAATATTGAGAATATTTTTCTAACTTGGACTCAAATTTTCTATTTATAGCATCGAAAAGGCATTTTTATTATATTTTAGTATTGATATTTATAGGTATGTGTGAGTTACATGGGTCGTGGGATTTTGTATTAGTGTGCGTTTGTGTTAATGTGGGTGGGAATTTATTTTTTCGAATTCAGTCTATTTCTAGTCCCGGCAGCTGTTGAAACCTATTAGGGACTTTTATTTACATGTTATTTTACGTTTAGAACCAAAATCTATAAATAAAATCATTGTTTCATGTCATAACAACATGATGCATGTAATGAAACTAAAGTCTTTTTAAATTGGTTGGATAATATGCACAGCATTGGCGATGCCATGCGACGTTGCCAGCTCGCATTCAAAATGACGTGTCCGGTTTCACAAACAATAGAGATTGATTAAAAATAGGTTAATACCGACCTATTTTATATTCATAGCGATTAGAAAATAATCATTTCTTAATTAATCGCCTTTTTCACTATCTCGAGAAATATCTCAAGACTATCAAAGGTTGTCAGGTTCCAAATCCAATGCTGTAAAAAAACTGCGTAGTTTCGACGGCCAGGAAAGATTTTCTGTTTTAATTAAATTAGGTGACGAAACGATGTTTTAGGCATAATTTAGAAGTTTAGTAGCTTGTAATTGATGGATGACGCTGTGTGTAGTTACATTGGACCATGTTTCCTGTAACGTGTTTATAATTTAACGTTCCTCCATTTTATATCAAAACCTTGATTTTTGTACCCTTTATCTATAAGTATTAAATTAAACTTAATCGATTATTATATCAGGTAGGTACCTACCTACAATGATTTCTCGGTAAGTAACTAATATAGGATTTCCGTATGTACCACTTACTGACTTACATAAACATATAACTTGGTCCATTGTATGGAAGACAAAATATTTTTTTTGTAGGTACTATAGACCACACGTAGGTCAACGCAGTTGTTCTTGTTATTGAACAAACGCTATAATAGTTCTACGTGTGACCTAATAGTACGGAAAATATTTCCATTTAAAGTCGGGTTCAATGGAATTTGTTCATTATGTAAACAAACCTATCCTTGATTTATCACATTAGACGATTAACAATATAGTTTAATTCACCTGGATTTCACTTTTTTCGTATCCAAACTACATTATACGATGAAATATTAATAAAACATGGATAATTCATCAAACCATCGACATCGCCAATATGCTGGTGTGGGAACAAGTTTCATTGGGTTCGACTATAAGTACCTACTCTCCGGATTTTATTTTGCATGCTTATAATCTATCGTTATAAAGGTGGTTCTAAAAGTCGTGTAAAGGTGCAGTAGTATAAATAAGTTCCGTTAAGAATATTTTAATTTTACAGACAGAATAGCTAGAATAGATATACCGAGTATAATATTTTCGGCACAAGTAGACTGTGACTTTTACACGATTTCAAGGTCACAACACTATACATATATTTTCTATTTTATGTACGTACAACACGCATTATCTACATTAAACTCCAACTCTAACGAAACTCATAAATTGAGCTTTCCTTTTCCTAAATAATCAAAACCTTGATTAAAAATCTTTATAATGTTTAAAACCCATTTAAACTACAGAACAAATAGGTAGTTTAACTTTTATAGTAACTTAACACGATTAAAAAGTTATTATCAATCATTTATAGCAGATGCGTCAGTAACCCGATTTAAATCGCGAGTTTTTAGTATCATTTCCAGGAGTTACTATAACTATTGTATGAAACAGCTCCTGTAAAGAAGTAAATGGAAGGTCAACAAGATGAGAAGTGAGACCAAAGCTAGAAAAATGACATCGTAGGGCAGCATAGGCATGCTAATGACAAAGGGCGCCCGCAATAATGTCGTACGTTGAAGTCTTTTGTATGGGAGATGCCGTTACCTCTACAAATTATTTAATCTCGTAGACTCTAGAAAATGATTTTATAAAACCATCTATACGTAGTTGTATTGTAGCTTGTACTGAATCTGTTCGTTATAAGTCAGACTTATCACATTCGTGGTTTTTTTTTCAGACCGATCCATTGTCCGATTCGCGTAATAGGCACATTATGAAACAGAACGTGATTTAACATTTTTCCTCCTCTTGACCGTAGTTGACAGACAATACACATTTAATGTGAAAAGAAATACTCAATACCTATTGATAACGTACCTACAGGGATGTGTAACAAATTATGTTCTACAATATTTATATAGAAGTTCGCAATAATTCCATTTTCCGTTGATGATTGACTTGTACGAAATTCCAAGTAGTGTTAGTTCTAGAAAATTGTAAAAAATAATAATGCCAGCAATCAATTTGTATTCCTATTCTGTCTTTGTGAGAGTTAATATTTAATTAACAAAAAAAAAATAGGTACCTACTTATTTAGTAAAATATGAAACTATACCTACTGACGACGCGACGTTCAAAAATTTTCCCTGTTATGTTGTCGTGTTAGGTAGCGTTATAATCATAAACTAAGGGTGTAGTAGCTTCATATTGTCATTTCACATAGAAATCACAATTATGATAGTTAATCATACGTGGAATAGTGTAGGAATCGAAATAATTGGCACACGTGTCGTTTTCCGTGTGTCGGTATGCACCTGCTACAATTAAATTCAATTATTTATTTGTACACAGTTCGTACATAGTACATTGGACAACATATCAGGCCCTTATATGTACCCTTTAGTACTTTGTCGCTTTAACTTATTAGACAGAGTCATACGAATGTCAAGGAATCATAACAAAAACTAATTGCGACAGAGTTCCACGGGGTATATGTGTCTTCCACTGTACATCATACATTACAGCAATTTCCGCTAAACTAATACATAATCATGATTTTTGTTATAAAGGTGTACCTATTTTTAACGGGACATTGGTTAATCTACATAGCATTATCATTTTAACCGCTATATGTTGGGTAAAATGTGATAAGTTTGATAAGATAACAGAGAACAAATAATGTACAAACATATTTGATACAATGAACTGATGCTAAGTCGCTTTACTTACATACATATCTAAATATTATACTTACAATGAAAAGGTCCGTAGGATATTTTACAAAGGGTAGTAATCCGTCCGAAAGTCCGTCATCAATACAATATTTTCCCATCTTATATAACTTGCTAAAAAATACACATTTCTCAATTTCAGTGACACCTTCACGATGGCAGATCCTGCACTGAACATTGATGATTTAGAAGACGGAGAGATCGAGAGTGATGGTGAAGATGTTGCTGAAACCCCAGTTGAAGATAAGAAAGAAGATAATGTTCCGATCGTCGAAGAAAACCAATCCCAAGGAAATACAGAAACACAAGATATCTATTATACAAAATCAGGTAAGAAAAAGAAATCGAAGTCCAATAAAGGAGAACAAAAATCGAAGGATAGAAGTAAGAAAAACCGGAAATATACTAACATGTCTACAGAAGAGGATTTTGCGGGTAGCATTGAGAAAGCAATTAGAAAGGCCATGAACAAAACTGATGATGGCGAAGAGGAAGCCAATGACGAACGCCGCAAGTACAAGAAAAGAAAGAAGTATGATGGCAAGGATGGTCCTGGTAAAAAGCGCAAAAGACAGGAATATTCCGAAGAAATGGATGAAAGCGAGATGATGTGTGTAAGGGGGGCATCGCCTGTTCATCGGCAGTCCCCAAATGATATGTATCCGGAAGATGACCGGGATTCGTACGCTTCCGACAGCAGTAATGATTCGCGAGGTCACCAGCCACAAAGGCCACAAAGACACAGACCTCCGCCACGCGAACGAAACAAAAATAATAAAAATGATCGAAGAAGGGGTACACATCCAATGCAAGATCCTGATGGAGTATGTTTGTATTACATGCAAGGCAAATGTCACAAAGGCGACGACTGTATTTATTCACACGACGCCCAACCTCCTCGAAAAATGGAATTGTGTAAATTTTATCTGATGGAGTGTTGTGCGAAAAGAGATAAGTGTTTGTACATGCACTCAGATTTTCCTTGTAAATATTATCATACTGGTCTTCCTTGCATATACAAAGATGAATGTAAATTTGCACACGGTAAGCCATTGACTGACAATTTAAAGAATATTCTCCTAAAACATATAGAATCTGCTCCAAAAGAAATTTTGGGCGATTTTCCCAGGTTAAATAGAGAAGGTGCTATGAAAATGATACAAACAACACAAACGAAATTGATGCAACAATTTTCTGAAAATTCAGAAAACCAAGACAAATGTATACCATCTCTCTTTGAGCTAAATATTCCGAATCCTCAAAACACAATTCAAATGAATCAATTTGACAGTCCACAAATGAATCAATTTGGTAACAACGAAAGGCAAAATAAGATATCACCAAAAGTGAGGCAGTCCAGGTGGCAAAATGATATCCCTAATCAGAATTTTAATGTTAACATGTCTCCAGGTGGTAACACAAATTGTGGTAGTGGTGGTGGTGGTGGCGGCGATTCCACAAATGTTCTAAATATAAAAAATCTTACAGGAGTTTTAACGCCTCGACAAATATCAGATTTTACGAAAATGGGAATTGATAATTTAGACCAACTAGGACAGTTAACAGTATTGCAGTTGAATAGTATTGGAATATCATTGAAACAGATAACTGAAATACAATTAAATACAATGAGCATACAAAAATTAGGTCTTATAAACACGAATGCCGAACAATCTTCACAACCATTCGTAACTACTACTAGTATAACGAAAGATCTAGATTTAAGAGTACCACCAGTTGTAACATTAGCGAACACATTGCCAGTGTCATCAGAATTACCAGGGAAAGATGTCGATATGCGTTTTCAGCCACCTGTGACGCTTCCGGTTGGTGAAGATACTTCTAAGAATAAAATAATCAAGCAAGAATTGCACTTGAGTAAGGATATGATTGATATAGATCAGTACACAAAAGATGCATTAAAATTTGCGTCTAAAGACAAGGAAAATATAGACATTTCTAATGAATCTTTTGATGGCGAGAAATCTGTTGTTCCTAATGAAATAAAGGACGTGGATCACAGAGTGCTTCCTTTCTCAGAGGATAGTACTAAAGTTTCGAATATAGCCACTGAAGGCCATTCTACAAAAAAAGGATATGATACTGATATTCGATTTTTACGACCAGAACCTATATTCAAAAGTCCTGAGAAAAGAAGTCGTCGTTCAACTACTGATGACGATGAAGATAACAATTTGCTAATCGATGAAAAGTGGTATTCCAGTGATGAAGAGAAAGGAGTCAAAAGGAAATCCCCTGCCTCGTCACCACAACCGGCACTATCACCTCAAGCTCCAGCTCCTCACGTCATAGAACCTACTAACGTTTTGAGTAGGCTTGGAGATCTCTCAAAGATAGACATTAGCGAGGAGGTAACAAAACTATTGAATACAATGAAACATAACTTACATGAAAGCAGAACAGAACAGAGTTCTAATGTGACTGATTCGCCTAAATCAAGAGATCCTCGCTCTAAAAAGTCACCCGATAAAAGTACTGACACAAATAAAGTGTATAATAAAAGGTCTCCACGGGTGTCGATCTATGAATGTGTCGATGGTGAACCTACTGACGGTCGTCGCAGGAGTGACGTAGATCTACGGAAAACCGACTTTCCTTCTTTTGGGGATACAGATTTACGACAGGGAACTAGTGGTGACATTGATTTTCGTTTGGGATTGCCTTTTAAAGCCATTCCGAATTATACTCCAGCTTCCGAAATAAATGGTTCTATTAACAGTCATCCACCAATACCATATAAGGTTGTACCTATACATATTCCACGTCCAGATTATACAGATATAAGAAATAGTACGGCTAAATCGCAAGCTTTATTAGATCCTAGGTTAAGGAAAGTATTTCGGTTATCACTAGATGAATCAAACAGTGATAGTGAAAAATCGACTAAACTGGCACCGTCTGGACCAAGAGTAGATCCCCGAAGAAAACAAAAGGAAACAAATGAAAACAGTAGTCAAGACCAGAAATCTAACACATTAGATATACAAACTATTCTGCAAAATTCCAATTGGTTTAAAGATTTGAGTTCAACTCAAAAAATATTTGTAAATCAACATTTGATGCCTGTAACGCATATGATCAAACAGTATCAACAGGACAAAACACCTGGGAAACAATTCGATATTAGTCCCATACAAGGCAACAGTGTCTTGTGCAGCATTTTTACGAACTTGGGCGTTTCTCTCGGAGAAAATGGTGAGTATGCTTACTTACCAAAACCTAAAGAAGCTTTATTGAAAACGCCGGTTAATTTTAATCAAGTCACAAATCCGTTTGGTTTGAATAACAACATGCAAAATCCTGGTGTGGAAGCTGCCAACATGAACATGATGAATATGCCTATGGGCATGGGAGGTATGAACAACATGAACGTAGGGCATATGCACGGGTACAACCAGTCAATGCCAGACCCTCGTGGAGGACCTACACCCGGATTGTTGGGTATAGCTCCTAACATTCCACACAATTTTAATAATAACTTCGGTAATCCCAACAATTTCGGAAACATGGGCTTTAATGGCCCAAATCCAGGTAATGATTTTAATTACATGGATGGTGATCAAAATTACCAGAGATTCCCGAACAGAGGAGGTCACCGGGGTCGTGGTAATGACCGATGGAACCGCGGAGGTTCCGGTAGAGGAAACCGAAAAAATTACAATGATCGCGGTAATTGGAAAAATGATAGGCATTAGTTATATGTGTAATATTATAATATAACATATACTAATAGATTTAAAACAATAAAATTAAATTATTTAATCCGTAATAGTAAATCCTTCCACATTGTACTACATAATGTGATCAAGGTGATAATTTATTAATTAAAGATAGACTTGTAGTTACAGTTACAGCTAGTTTTAATTTATATACTTATCATAGTTTAAAAACTGTTTGTGTACAAAGTCGTGGTTGTAAATACTAGTTTTTTTATTAAATTACATAAGTACGTTGTCGGTAATTACACGCAAAACTTATAATAAGTAAATTATGTTTAAATAAATAAAGTGTAGTTATATAACTCGTCAAATTAGGAGCCAAATATTTTAAGACTGAGTGTTCTTTAGATCATTGAGTTTGAGATTTTAATACCTCTCCTTAGGAAACTGACGACGCGATATTTTATTATTAGATGTAAAATTTAAATTATCATGTGATAGTTTGACTGATCTAATAAATTGCGATGACAAGCTATTCTATTAGTTTCAGTCGATGGTTTCAGAAGTTAGATTAGCAAATACTCAGTACGTAGTAGACCAACTAAAAGCAATATGTAAATGTTAATCTCCATTTTACTTGTTGTATATTACTTACTACGCTCCAAGTTTATTTGGCTTATTTGTATTAGGATGTAGCAGTAATTATAAAACGAGCCTATTCGGTTTAAAAATAAATCTTTATGTTTCTTATTAGTCTTGATTTTAACTTTTGAAACTTTTGAGTAGACCCACTTTTTAGGATAACCAGTGATACTCCGTGCACCCATATACAGAAGAAACTTAATTTACATATTATTATGATGTTTACAGGAATTGAGTCAAATGAATGGATGATTTTCAGTGAACACGTATGTTTAAAAGACAGGGGTAAGTATGAACGATGCTGGGAATCAAGACTCAATAACACACTTTTTAGTTATCTTTATTTATTGACTGCAGAACTGAGGCAACATAATTGGAAAAGTCAATTTTTAAGCGATTACCTCCTGACTTCAGGTTTATAGGCACTTGAGACACTTTTGAAAATGTGGAAGCTGAAACAGAATACGATGTTTATAAGTTAACGTTGATGAAATGAGACCATAATGTCATACTCTACACTACAGTACTCTACTATAAAGATCGTGAATTTATAATGACCGCAAAAGTTAACATTTATTACCACTCCTGTTATGTAACAACTTTTGCCTAGGATTTTTCATTTGAACGAAATAATTCAGCTTTCCTTACAAACTAAGTAATTTCTAACGCACCATTTTTGAAAGTTATCTACTTGGCGAAATTTGTTAGGTACATAGGTGTGGTGTACATTGTTAATTTTTGTAAGGCCATAAAAATTCACAGTGTAGGTATATAATTATGATGTGAGAACATACACAAATTCAAAGTTTCCATGTCATCTTGGTCGTCTGTACAATTGTAGAATAGAACGCATTGTTTCGCAGTCAGTTTAGGTTGCGAGACAAAGTAGTTATAAAGGAGTTCTAACTCCCTTGTAGCTGTGGGTGCTGTGTTGGGGGAACACACAAGTATTACACCTTGAACTCCTAGCCGAAGTGCAGGCCAACATGGCTCGTATCTGAAAACAAAATTCCATTGAAAATACCCTACATATCAACCGTAAACTAATGACAAGTACCTACGTACGTATGTAACTGTAGGTAAGTATGTAACTGGCCCTGAAAATTACCCTATGTATATGTACGAATTACAATATAGAAACGGTAAGATAGTGGCAAAGCTTTTGAGATTCAGACGATATGCCGCTACTAGTCCGATTTCTGTGGATAGTTCTAGCATTCGTACCTTATTATAGCAACAATCCATTTTTATTTATTAATGCATTTAGCTATTTTAGGCGTAGGTACTTAATCTTTATCCGATTTACATATCACTAGATAAGTCAAAAAGAGATAAGAACGTTATACATATATAGAGATAACATTACTCATTATTTAGATATCTTTGTCATAGAAAACAAGAAAAACTATAATTGGGTTTGTCTAGCTATATCTAATACTGAAATCTACCTAATATCTGCTGATGATGCATGGTCAAGTTGTTAAGTGACTAACATACTGAGGAAATAGGTAGGTAGTTATGTCAGTAATCTAAGGATGGCGCTGTTTACAGTTGAGTAGAAAATTATCAACCCTTATAACTAGATCAGCTGTTACATAAAATTAATATTAATACTTGTGATCACCACTGCAGTCCCACAGTTCTATATCGATGTTATTAGGTTTCCCGTTCACATTAAGATTGGAAAGTTCGAATTCCACTACCCTGACTCCTTGTGTGGGCCTTGGTGTTCCAGTTTCTTCAATATTTATAGACTCCGATATAAAATTAGCTATTTGTGTTTTTCCACTCTGTAATTTAATAATTTTGGATGATTCACGGGCGTCACATTAACATAATGATAGACACGTAACACAATACTTAAACAGGACATTATTAGCCAAACAAAAGATACGTACATTAGAAGGTCCGACCATAAGTATCTTTAGCTTATTTAAATGCATGATAATGTTGGTATTTTCTTTATAATTAAGGATGGATTTATTTGAGGATAAATTAGCACAACATACGCTGACGTATCAATACGTAGGTTTGACGTAACTTTGTTTACGGTTTCATTACCTAGGTAACTGACATGAAAAATAATAGAAGAGAGATTCGAAGATGAGTTAGAAATTCTTTGCGACACGTGTTTTATTTGATTCGAGTTTTATATCTACCTAATAAATTGTTTCACATAAAATATGATAAAAACCATAATATCTACGTTAGGTTATTTAAAGTACTTGCTGATGATGATAAAGAGTCAAATAAAATATGTGAACTCTGCATAGAATGCAATAAGTACCTACCATTATAAATTAGTTAGAATAAAGAGAAACACGCAAAAAAGCAAATATAATAAAAAAGCAGGTCCCACCGAGATTTGAACTCGGATCGCTGGATTCAGAGTCCAGAGTGCTAACCATTACACCATGGGACCATTGAATACGAGCGTCGAAAATTCATAGCACGTTCTGTGAAGTATTCTGACTGGTCAAAATCTTTGTCTACAATACATAAAAAGATAGGTGTTGACTTGACTACGTAGTTAAAATGAATATGATCTAAATACCAAATGAGTATCCTAGATATCTGTTTCAAATATTCAAACTCAAAACTGTAACTTTGCTAACATCTATTCAGAAGGTGCTACTCTTCCCTTTTTGTGCATGATAATTATTTTATTGGATACCATTAGTATTGTACCTGTATACTTACTTACATAAAAACACTTAACTATGATAGGTTTACATAATTTTTGTATGATACGAGTCTATAGCTATTGTACCTATGTTCCATCCTAATGGATAAATGGAAGTCTTTATTATAATTTAGACAGGTACTTGTCAGTGGAACTTGATCCTTATTTTATCATGAAGTGGAAAATATTCACTTATTATGAGTTGGTCCATAATCATTGAACATTTTTCCACTTTTGGAAATAGGTCACACCATTGCATCAGGCATGTTACTGAATCCGGTTACATTCAATCACCAAGGCACCATATTCCTCGCTACACCTAGAAGCCTCAATCCAATGTTTTCCTCCAATCGTGGTCTCCACTCGAAAACTTATCAACAGCTATTTATGGTGGTCGATTCTGCTGCAGATCCTGGTAGACTGGAGTGATCAGGATCGAAAACCTAATACGCACCACTTATGTAAGGTAACCAAAGGACGATGACATGTGAAATAAAAAAACTTTAAGTAAGTGTGAGGCAGAAAAGGAAGTGTGCAACGGAGCTGACATACCTCGGTGATGGCTGATAACTGTTTCTAACCACCACGCTCCTTGCATTGAGATAAAAACCACCATTAGTCCAGCTGTAGCTTTCTGGTCCATTCCTCGAGGTATGAGAACAGTTATTTAGGTTTAAGTAGTTAACTCCGCGGTAACCAGGTAATAGGCAGAACGATAAATGTTGTTTTTACTCTTGATGCTTAATAATTTAAGTATTTTAATAAAACACAAATATTTGCGTTTTCTTGAAATAGCTGCCAAGATAAAATTAAAAGTAGGTAAGGATGATTTTTGTAATTTCGAGTAAGTATGAACATTCACGTGTAATTAAAAGTATTTTCTTCTTCTGGTCCTAGAACACCTAGTGGTGCATAGGGCTGAGACAATATTCTTCCACCGCGCTCTGTCCGATGCCGCAGACTTTAATAATTTTAATTTTAATGAAAGGTATACAGGAACAAAAAAAATCACCTGGAGATCTAGTCAATAATGAGAACAATTTTGTCCCAAAAGTTTAGAAACCGGAATGGTTGGTAAGTACCTAAGTACTATAAAAGTTACATAACTAGACCTACATACATAGATCTGGACCTGTTCAATACCGGTAGTGTGGCGTGAGACGTCTACTGAGTCAAATGTTTTTTATTAATTCATAATTTGTGTGTGTGTGTGTGTTTAAAGTGGTACCTATTTGCTTAATTATTTAATTAAGTTATCTCTATTATTGAAGACCTGTAATTGGCCTTTTATTGTTAGTTTGGTTTATATGTGCTGTTGGTTTTCCAATTAAAAAAATAAATAACATATCAATCACTAAGATAGTCTGGAAGGTATAAGGTAGTCTGGAAGAGATCGCTTTTAGTGATAAGACCGCCTAGATTGTATTAATCGTTTTGTACGCTTGTATCATACTAATTTTGTGCAATAAAGAGTATCATTCATTAAGATAGATACAAACTAATCTTTTGCGGTTATCGTTTGACGATTTGTAAAGTCAATTTGTAATGTGGGTAGGTGTTTTACACATGTATAGACTCATGTAAATTATGCCACAACGACGGGTTGCACTTAAGTTACAGTAACAGCAGTAACGGAGTACGACCTTGCGGTCTGCAGCCACTCTGAAAGCTAAAGCTTTGCATAATCCTGTTGCATAGACATCATCGTCCCGTTACCTTCTCTCTCACTGTAAGTAGGACTAGGTTCTTATTTTCACTATTTTGCTAGGTACAGTCGGCCACAATGTATACCATCTATCAAATTTGTGCAATCTGAAATAAACCTTAATGCATGACTGTCGCGGGTCAATATATCTATGAAAATATCATGTATGTTCGTAAAAACTTACAGCCGTTTCCCAAAAATTGTGATAAACATGATTTCAATATCAGAAACAAAAACAAACTTGCAGTCCCACGATTTAGACTTAGTAAAGTAAATAAATCATTTATGGGTCACTGTGTACGATTTAATAATAAGATATCTGACGCTTTAATAAATATGACAGAAAAAGTACACTGCAGAGCAAGTATAGGAAAAAAAATTTTAAAAACATATGTTACGTGTGCATGCATATAACACAATACTACAAAAGTAAAAAAAATCTATGTATAATTTTCGAGAAAAAAAAATGAAATCAGTTTTCATACAAATTTGTACGGAGAAAAAATTAAAGTGTCCTATTTTTTTATATTTTTTTTGTATTACTAAACCCGCATTTGACCTCGATCTCGCCTGATGGTAAGCGACGATGAGGTCGACGATGGAGCATGCGGGTCCAGTAAATGCCTATTCACTCTGGCCTTGAAGATCCCAAAGTTGATTTCAAACGAAAAAGAAATTTAAACTCCATAGAATTTAAAATATAAGATACAAATACTTATAGTTAAACACCTTAGACACCTTTACACAAGTACACCTTTGCATAGGGAGCGGCAAGGGGGAAGATTTTTTTATAATTATTTATTAAGTTGACATTATTTGTAATTTTGATCTAAATATATTGAAAATAAAGTAATGTTAAGTAAGTGTCTTATTTTTATATTGGCGACAGTAAAACAGCATGATTGAATAGTAACAATATTCCAGTAAAATATTCCCCAAGTGCGACATGAATGTGTAATATAATTTGCACGTATACTAAACTTTTACGATTATAACCAAGTTGGTTTCCTGTAAATAATTGCTGTGATTGATTAAAGTTATCTGTGTAAGTAGGCATGACTATCAAGAACTGTTATTTTAGGGTTGTATAAAGTTTATGATCATTAACAGGTTTTTACTACCTGTTTAGGTGATGTAGTAGGTACTGTTGTGGTTATATGAGCTCGATATACCTACGTGTTTTGTTTTCTTCTACCAATGGTTAGCGGAATTTCTTCCAATAATTATTATTATAAACACTAATTATAAGTAATTTTGGTCTATGGCTAGGACGCCATGCGGGAGGTCCGGGTTCGAAATCATACAATGCCATGTACCAATGAGTTTTTCGGATTTTTTCGAAGACTTACGTACATTTACCGACTGCTCTAACGGTGAAGGAAAACATCGCGAGGAAACCTGCATGTCTGAGGGAATAAAAAGTTTCCGAAGACGTGTGAAATCCACCAATCAGCACTGGGCCCGCTCGGTGAATCATGGTCCGTACTCCCTTGTGCAAGGGGAGGCCTGTGCCCCAACAATGGGAACATAGGCTGACGATGAATAAGTTTATGTTGCCAATATATAGGGTCCTATTTTATTAGTGGCAAATAGGGTGTCTTCTATAGGTTATAACAATAACGGTAGGGCAAAACATTTCTTTTTTACTTATTGAGTTATTGAGAAAAACGACAAAATTGTTTGTTTGAAAATTTTACAAATGAATGGATTATTGCTAGTATGAATGAAACTTTTCTCATTCATGGATGAGTTTACTTCCACTACCACTTCCACTTCCACTTCTACTTCCACTTCCACTTCTACTTCCACTTCCACTTTCCACAAAAGAAGAAGATGGTGTCAATTTAGGTTTAAACCTGTCAAATTAAGACATTTTATACGCGAGTCTAAAATTGTTGGCGTTAATTAAGCGACGTTGGCGCGGTCGGTACCTGGATAGCGGTCACCCCGCTAGTGGCATATTTCATCTGAGCTCTCCGTGCCTCGGAGAGCATGTTAAGCAGTCGGTCCCGGTTGTTGTCGTTCAATATTACGAGTCGTATTTCAGTACATGTTTTTAGGTGTTAAGCGGGGTGTAGAAGAGCGAGGGAGCGGGCGTGTTCTTCTCCATACCGCCCGGCGCGGCGGCGGCCCGTACTCATCTCTCGCTCTTCTAATACGTCCCATTACACCTAAAACATGACGTACTGAAACGCGACCCGTGTCTATATTCAGATCCGCCATATAGATTGACGCGCTCTCTGCCTACTGATAGTCTAAAGTAGATTGATTGATAGTAGATATCATTAATCTGCAAAATGTATGGTGAAACAACATTACCAAAGTACTTTGCTCTTCAGAGCGGCTCATTTAAAATATTAATGCTTCTTCCATTCGTCATCATCAAGCTGAGGGTTGACGTATGACAGACATTATTTAAATTCTATGCAGACAGTTTACATGGTAATAAATTCTGAACAAGCGTGTATTGTAAACCTACCAGAGGGCTTATCCCGTAGGCTTTTTTTTGACAATTGCGAAACGAAAATCTCTCTCGAAAAGCGAGGGCTGAGACATCTTATCTTATCTTATGATAGGGATAACCCAGCGGCACTTCGATCTTTGATGATCAACCCCATTTTTACACACTGGTCATCTCAGTGTGCAGGTTTCCTAACGATGTTTTCTTTCACCGTTAAGAGCAGTCGATAAATGTACATAAGTCTTCGAAAAATACGTAAAACTCATACATAGCACTGCGTGGTTTCGAACCCGGACCTCCCCCACGGGAGTTCGGTGCCCTAGCCACTGTGCCACTGACGCTCTCGAGGGCTGAGACATACTGGGTATTTAAGGTTTGCCTTTCTTGTCGCTTCGTCTCTAGCGTCTTTCATATGGAAACCATCACAAAACCGAAACAAATAAACAAATTATTGTGAAAAAATAAAATTACTAATTGTTATGTACAATTATTTAAATTGAAAACTTGCTTGTCTAATCCTCCATACATTGTGTGTGTCTGCTCTGCCCCCAGCCTACTAGCCTGTGGCGCTATTGTATATGGAGCTTGGTTTTAGAGACCAGCTGTCAAAATTTCATTTCGTGACTGTCAAACTGAATTCTACGGGATAAGCCCTCTGTTATATTATATCTAACAATAATTATGTTAGAGCATAGAAATGGGTAGTCTATTACCGGTTTAACATTTTATGATTTGAATTCCTGGACAACTCAACGTGATTGTTATCCTAATTTCATGTAGGTACAGGCGACCACAGGTCGACCTACCCAAAACGTCAAAATTTGAGAATTTGAAATGTATTATATAGCGCAGGCATAAGGTTGAGATTTAATCGAAGGTTTTTGACAGATGGTGTACTATATATTGTGGTCGACTGTACAAAATAACACAAGGTAAAAAAAGAATTTTTTTCGCATTTGTTACATTTTTAGGGTTCCGTACCAAAATGGTACAAAAGGAAACCCTTATGGTGAGATTTCGGTGTCCGTCCGTCCGTCCGTTTATGTCACAGCTGTTTTTGTCAGGAGCTATGAATGCTATCGACTTGAAATTTGGCACATATAAATGTGCAGAAGCAGCTTGCTCGCATCAGGGCAGTGCAAAAAATTACATGTGCAGTGCAAAAAAATAAAGTGGATTTTTTTTTAATGGAAAATGGGGTCCGAAACGGGAGGAAAAAAATTGTACATTACAAAACTATTTTTTATTTTATTGTATGTGCTATAGTTTTTAACTTATGGTCAAAATGCGAGAAAAATGACAATCAGTAAGTTGATTGATGCAATAAAAAAAGTTACTCAAATGCCCTATTCATGGTAAATGTCAATGAATGGAAATTTATTAACAAGATTTGTAAGTAGAGTCACTAGGCACTGTTAGAAAGGTCCCGGAAGCAGTATGGCTTGTCGTATAAATAACGATCCTAACTGTTCCCAAGACTGGTCTAGAACTCGATGTAATTTACAATACAACTATCGTAGATAAGTCCGGTGTGGGTGTAATGTAATGTACCCACATAATGTTAATTCAGAAATAACTACTTTGAACTTAACTATTTTACTTATTTAGCATGTGTGTATAAATCTCATGTCCATAATCCCCGAGGTAGACAGAGGAACCACCTTTATCATAGGTTGTTCCCACTTTTCGCCGTAAGATTTGTCGTAAGATTTAATTAGCACTTTATTTATTTTTAGAGTATTAACTTTATTAATTATTTTATTCAGCCAAAAAAATCAAGTAGCTACTTAACTTGTAAAATCAAAATTACTCAAGTATTTTTACGCCAGTTTATATTGGTTGAAATTTTAGTTGACTGGAAAAAATGTGGCGTAGATCCATAGATAAAAATAAAATTTGCGCTCTCCGAGTAGACCTGTCCTATAAATGCTTTATCAAAATAACGACTTTAAAAAAATAATTAATTTGTCACAAAAATCATGAAACAGGCAAAATCATACATATAATAATAATCATACATCCTAGTAATAAAGCTCACGACAAGCTCTCACAGGGCCCACGCCAGGAAAAAAACGTTCGTCCTAGTTTTTTTCTCGTTATACTCGTATGTGTGGTAAAATTGTGAAATAACTTCCTAAATCAATATCATCTACCGCACTAATCCTACATGCCATATTTTTGTCCAGAAAAACTAAAAAAATAATCCTGTATGTACTATGAACATACTTACGAGTAAGTACCATTGATGCTAATTTAGCATCCCCAAGAAATAAGCACGATTTTAAATATAAGTGGACCTACTTATAGCATATTTTAATGCAAGAAAAGATACCCAGTACATGGGACATTTCCATAACCACCGCATTTAAGAACATGCTAGCGTCTCTCATAATGATGGGAGCCATTTGGTCCTTTCTTCGTAATAACGGTTTTTAACCTTTTTATTATTGCAATTTCGATGACAGGACACGTTGTTAAAGTATTAGGTAGTTACCACACTAAGTATTGTGATATATGTAGGGTAGATAAATATAAGTTCCATTTATTCATTCTTCAATAGACGTTGCTAAGCTACGTGTGTAAGTGTTTCATTGAAGAGCCTTCCCTTAGGAGTCCTGTGGGATATCCCAGGATATATACTAAACTAGCGACGAGGATGGGAAATTACGAATGTGAAATTATTCGATACGTCGGGAAATGTCAAAGTCGTAAATTCCTTAATATCTACCAAAGGGTACCTAATGGAAACTACTATAATAGTCCGATTTCTGTGATACATTAAAATATAGAGAAAAACGAGAATTCGCGTTCATCTGGCATGGATGAATTCTCTGGATTCAAGACGAATACCCCATCAAATACGTGTTTATAAGTAAACAAAAGTTTGCATACACACAAATAAAATAGAAGTTGTCGAGGAATTGAACTCCAATAGATAGTGCATGTAGGTGTTCTGTTCTACCTTCCGACCGACAAGCAAATATGCACGGCTCTGTATAGTATAGACAACTACACATTACACCTACCTTTATGTACGTTTATGGGCTTTGTATCTAATATGCTAGAGGCTAGGCATAGCTAAGGTATAGATCAGGTCTACACGTGTGGTCGACAGTACACTGCTACAGGGCTCAAGCACGAAGCGCGGGCGAGAGTGGGCGGACGCGGTAAGTGAAATAGGAGTTGACGCCTCCGAAGCGAGCCTTAATAACTATTTTACTTTTATTTCAATTACCTACCTTTCTCTGCCTAGAGCTAGAATTTACTGTAGGATAGATCTTAAGACTTTTAAACTGATTAGATGTTTTTAATTTATTACAATTTAAATATATGCAATACTTACCTACACTAAGAACTGAAATGCATAAAATCTGCCAAAACTAAGATGAACACTGATAATTTGCCACTTATATATTTATATGATATGTAGTTGCTTGTAGAGTTTAAAGTTTGTAAGTGAAACGAAATGAATTACAAAATACCTAATATAATTATTTTGTTACTAGCTGCGCCCCGGCGGCGGCGGCTTCGCTCGCCTCGTTTTTTTGGAGTCAGAAACCTTCCCGGGCGTGCGCACAACAACTTACCAAAGTTTCATCGCAATCGGATGAATGATATAGGAATGCATAGAGCACAAACAAAGAAACATTCATTGTTATATATTTTGTTATTTGAGTGATATTCCATATTTTTGTACATTTCTTCATGCGGAAATATTTATTAGGTACGTTTTTTCACCTTTTTGTTACGTTAAAATATACAATTTTAATGGATATTCATTTAAATCATAGCAACTATTCTTAGTTTATCATTTTACTCTGAAAAGAGATTTTTTTAATTGGAAAAGCTCCTTTCATCCTTACGAGAAATGGTACTAACATAACAGCAACTTAAGAGTAGCATAACAGTCTGAAGATCTAAATTATATAAAAACGTATTAGCATGGTACTTGTAACAGGTAATTATTCTTACTAAGGCTGAATTTAGAACTTAATCAGAAATCTAATCAGAATGCAATTATAAAATTCGTCCTGATATACCTTCACAAATTCAGAGACTATTTATTTTAGGTATAACGAATCCAGATAGATAGATAGATAGAAACACTTTATTGTACACAAATACAGGAAAAGTAAAAACTACAGGAACAGTAGCACCATATATGTACAAGGGCGGCCATAGTGTAATGAAGCGTTTAGGAATGAATGAATGAATACTCTAAAGAAAATTTCAACGTACGGTCGTCAATTCAAAGATATCCATTGCAACGTCCTACCTACCTAATATATTTTCCTTCGTCCACCCACATAATCCGTGCCCCTAGCACGACTGCGGACGATTCATCGGTCGATCTAACACGCTCTCTCAGAATTTATTTGCAATTTTGCATTTGGCATTTCAAACCTTATTGTGTATTGTAGGTTGTAAGCTTGTAGAGCTACATATATAGAACTCTTCAGTACCCTATTAATAACTGGGATTCATGCATGTTTTTAAAGTTTTCGTTTTGGTGTTATGTCTCGTTTCTTAGGTTAGGTTAGTTTTAATAATAGTTTAGGAATGACGGTAAAAGGCCCGACGGTAGTATGACATCGTCGTGCCCTGGAAGCTGGGACGGTCTCTGGTGTGGGACGCTACCTGCGTCGACACCCTTGCCCCGTCCCATCTTCCAGCCATGGCGGCGAAGGCCGCGTCAGCAGCGGCTTCTGCAGAGAAGCTCAAATATGCGGGCCTGGGTGGTGATTGCATATTTGCGCCGTTCGGGGTGGAGACCTTGGGGCCGTGGGGGCCTGGAGCCCACTGCCTCTACCGGGAATTAGCCAAGCGCCTCGTAGAGACATCCCGGGACCAGAAGGCTGGCCTCTACTTTGCTCAGTGTATAAGCCTCGCTATACAGCGGGGCAACGCCGCCAGCCTCCTCGGGACACTCCATGCAGGGAGCGACCTGGGCCAGATCTTTTACTTTTTAAATAGTTAAGGTATTTTGTAATTTTAGCTTAAGTATGTATTTTAATGTTATTTTAGTATTACTTTATTTTGAATAAACGTTTAGGAATTGTCATAATTCAAAGATTTTGAAATTCACCCGGGCCCTACTAGTCCGATTTTTGTGGTCATATAATTTTAAAAATCTGTTCTCTCAGTGTTATATTTTATCTCTTGAAATATCCTGTCCTGCAAGGGGACGGAGGCCTGGGCCCCAATAGTAGGGATATAATATAGAGGTTGAGATTCCTCAGCCCTATTAATCATATTGTTTAGTATGTTGTGTAACTATGAAAGAAATAAACTAGAGCCAGTATTTCCCGACGTATTGATACAGATTATTGGCGCTCAATTCGTTCTACCTGTCGTAGATAGCTTGTAGATATGTAAGGGTATATGAAATACCTAAGATTTCTAACACTGTTTTTAAGTGCAGTGCAAAATGTTGCAAGATGATAAAGAGCAAATTAACTGCTTCAGGTCTGTTTGGCGCCGTCCGCGTCCGTCGCACGTTTTATGTTCTAACGCGGAATTACCATCATTACACTATGAAATATTGTAATAGCATGTCGATAAATTTTAGTTTCTATACTGTATATTACAGAATTTTACTACGTCATCGGGAGGTACGAGTATAGAGCTGATAGAGCGATTTCTGCTAGTAAAAATCTGCATGTAGAATTATTTGGGATAAATTATTTAAGTAGGTACGGTACATAACTTTACAAAATATGAAGTTCTGTCCTTAGATTATTTTTATGGATGTAATTATCTCGTTGAGTGTATATAAAATATATAAATAGTGGAACAGGCGAAATTTCTTTATATGAATTATTATATAATAATATTAATTAATAATATTTATTATTAATTATTATTTCTTAATCTTATATAAATTTCAAATTCAATATAGAAATAAAAATGTAACACAAATGTGTAAAGACAATGACAATAACTCAGATTAGAGATACTCTATGATCCGATCGTAAAGTAACTGTCAGATTTTCCACATTGGCCTTCTTTCGCGATTTGAATCGTTTTTAACTAATTAAAAAAAATGCATGGTGGAAAAAAAATTGTATCTGGCCTTCATGGAAAAATGTACCTATGAATTGCCATTTCCTGTAGTTTAAGTCGATGCACACAATTATTTACATTTTCAATATAAGACTATTATTTTGTTCATTAGAGATTCATGCGGCCGAGAAAGTAAAATGTCGAATTCGATCTAGCGCTCGAGTTTTGCATGTCGAAAGAGGATCGTCCTACAAGACCCTCCAGTAACGACAAAGGCTGTAGTCTAGGCAAGGCAATAAACTATTATGGATATTTCTAGTTCAATGGCGTATTCTACGTAGCATAATAAATCGATAAGGCATCCGGGTTCGTCGTGCCATGCAACCCGCGCACCAAACTGTGATCCTGCGTATAGGATGTTATTTTGGGTGTCTATAGGTACCACCTAGCAAAGATTATTTTAAGTATCATAGGGCTCCATAAATATCAACAAATGTAGTGTCATTCCTTCCTACTGAAGGAATGGATTCGTCCTCTTTGTCAATCTTTTTGTTTAATTTTAGGGAATATCAGTGTCATTATTTTTTCCAAACAATCACACTACTCGTATAATACAGCGCCCAAACAGATGTATTTTATCTGTGAATTGTAACAAAAAAGTGTTGATATTTTTGTTTACATAAATTTAAAAAAAAAATAACTACTAGCAATGGTGCAACCAACAACCAATTACAATATCATAATATAATATGAAAATAATTAGTTTGTGAGTCTATAATGTAGTGCGAGCAAGTAATTCGAGTCACAAGTATAATAAATCAAAAGAAGTGTAATAAAGTAAAGCAAGCAAGTAAGAAGATTAGCACACACTATTTATTATTTGCATATATAAAATAAGAAGTTGGAATGGAAATGTAATAGCAAGCAATTAGCTATTACTATTTATTCTTTGCTTAAAATAAGAAGTTGGAAGTGTAATAGCAAGCAAAAAAGCAGATTAGCACACACTATTTATTCTTTGCTTATATAAAATAAGAAGTTGTACCAACTGCAATGAAATAGAAGACCTCACTCACCTCCTAATGGAGTGTGACCTGGGGAACATTGAGAGGAAGAAATTTGGCCTCAATAGGCTCCAAAATGGGAGGCACAATATTATTTTGAGTCAGCCCTTATATGATATTATGAAACACTCACTGTTGTTTGCTAAGTTGGCTCTCAAAGTGAGGTCTGACCCTAATAACACTTGAGCGTCCCTTCCCTTTTCTTAGTGACCCTAACGAGGTTGACATGGTCACCTTGTCGTGTACAAAAGCCTCTAAACCGAGATTTAAAAATATATATATATGAGAAGTTGGAATGGAAATATAATAGCAAGCAAATAGGAAAATCAGCAATACCCTATTTATTATTTGCTTAAAATAAGAAGTTGGAAGTGTAAAAGCAAGTTAGTAAGAATTTCGAAATGTAATAGCAAGCAAGTAAGCAGTTTAGTAACACCCTGTTACTCTTTGCTTAAAAGCTAGTACCGGCACCGCCCTGTAGACTTAGGTCCTAGGTACCAAGCTAAGTATCCTAACGCTGTTCCCAGGTCGTCGACCGGCGAGGCTCGAAGGCGGCAGATTCGCAGGATACGATAAATTTCAATAGTGCATTGACTGCGCACTCTCGCGCCGATCTGCGCCCGCGTTGTTAGAGCTTAGACCATACACTCGTAAAGACGGTAGGTACGCTAATTGGAGTCGTTTGTCTAAATTCAGGCGGTTTAGGCATTGATTGATCAGGCTATGGATATAGGCTTATATCATGGCGGATGTATATTATATTTTTTATAGAATATCGTAGTTGCCGCTTAGATAAACTTTCGCCAGATGAGAAGGTAGTGTTAATAGTTTGTTTAATTTTAGATAACTATATTCCCTATGAAATATTAAAAATCAGTTTTCGACTGTATTATGTAAATTTTTCTTTATTGTATGGCTCTGCATACAAGAACTCTTTTGTATT
Source organism: Hofmannophila pseudospretella (assembly GCA_947369225.1). Lineage (NCBI taxonomy): Eukaryota > Metazoa > Arthropoda > Insecta > Lepidoptera > Oecophoridae > Hofmannophila > Hofmannophila pseudospretella. The sequence goes on from OX376324.1 coordinate 8,180,794, forward strand.
AAATGCACATTTCATTGGCCAATTACTTGGTAAAAAATTCTAATAATTGACATATTTTTTAAATTTTTGGTAAGATGTAAATCTGACTGCTGAATGAATGAAGCTTCTTCTAGCTTCTAGCTACAAGAATAGTAACATTTCTTTCCAGAGTTTCATCCATGGTCATAGAAAATACTTAGTAACCCACTAACATTATTTATAACGCAGAAAGTGTCAAATAAGTTTTAATTGCTAGTGAAATATGATGAAGTTGAGGTTAAGTTAGGTTCTTAGATTTACCTAATATAATTTTCATTGTCCCAAAAATATCTGATGGGAGGTCCAAAGATGACTCTATGCATTTGCAGCACTACACTAAAGGATGCAAGGTCATGCTGTTTCGAAGTGCGCTGGCGCATGACTTTGCGATTAGCTGCAACTTTGATGTGTTTATTAATTTATTTGCCCAGTCATCTTTTCATTGGTCCTGCCAATTGATTCAGCTTAATATTAAATTATTCTTGGATTTTTATTGCTTCGGACACCTGCAGAGAGATGTGTTGAAGTGCAACATGTATGATTAATATTTTCTCAAAACCTACTGCATCAATTCTTAAATTTCTTTCACTGATCTATTGTTTAAAGACCTAATCAATATTATATGATAGTAAAGAAGATGTAGAATCGGTCTAATACTTTTTGAGAAAATATTAATTTAATGTTTCCCTAAGATTTAATTTTTGGATTTTTAAGTTTTTTCTTGTTTTTTTCTGCTTTAAGTTATTTCTGCCACGTACAGTTTAAAGCATATTATAGATGAATGCAAAAAAAATATATTTTTTTAAATTTTAAATATTAACTATGAAAGTTACGGGACGGGTAATTCCTCGTGCTGTTTTATAAACCGTTCCGTATTAAAGACTTCAACGCACGCGGAAACACTTCTGTTTTTTATCACGATCACAGATTTATAAACTTTTTACTCTGTAATTACAATAATTGGTAATAAAATGTAATTTTTATAGTGGTAGATCCTGATGTGAAGGATCGCCTGAGGTGGTAACCCTCTTATCCCTCTTTCTGCCGTGAAAAAAGTGCTTGTTTTTCTGTGCTTCGGTTTAAAAGGTAAAAGAGCCAGCGTAATTTCCGGCACATGAGACGATCCATCTTAGTCCTCAAGGTTAGGAGCGCATCAAAAACCCTCTAATATTAAATTAACTAATTTAAATTACAGTGAGGTGAGATGTTTATGGGCGACGGTGACCACATAAAATCAGGTGGTCTGCTCTCCTTATATAATAAAAAAAGATTGAGACTTAGACCACCCTTCCATGCAAAATCTGTCGTCAAATACTTTGCCCCGTGTGCTCCTTCGATCTCATCGTCACTTACCACCAGGTGAGATTGAGGTCAAACTCGGGTTTAATAGTAAATTTTTAAAAAAATGCACAGACAATTGAGTAGGTATAAGAATTTTATTACTATCTTCATAATAATTGTACCTATTAAAATACAACAAAATACTTATACAGAATAGTGTAGTATACTTGAGGTATCGTTTATGATTTTCCTTTTCAAGCCTTAGGTACCTACTATTCGCAGGTACCTGCGAATTATGCACTCACATTTCTGCATCATTACCTAAGATCCTAGAATTTTGGAGATACTACTTCAAGCGTACCTTTATGTCATCGTATTGTTATCGATGGAATAAGAATAAGAATAATAATGCCGGCATCCGAATTGCTTGCAGAGGCTTTGATCATCTATGTCTTGTAAGCATGATGATAATAAATTTGATTTTGCCATGGTCGCTAAATCTAAAGTTACAATTTTTAAATCAAATAATGTAATACAAAATAAAACTGTGACACTCACTCATATATACTAGATATATGGAGGTAGCGTTTCGTTTGGAGATGTTATAATTTAGCGAGTGACACTCCAGAATCTGTTGTTTCTGTAATCTGTGATCCTTATACCGATGGTTACCTATCATAAAATTGATTTGTTTTTTGCAATGCACCTTTGAAGTGTTTTCTAACAACTACATTTACAGCGTATGTTTCGTTCAACGCAGTAAACATAAAATTAGACTTAATGATGGCTCTAAATATTATACGGTTTCTGATGACTTTTAAAAGTAGAAAAGAATGTTAATATTTATATATAAAGGATATTACTACTCTTTTATTACATTATTGATGGTTTATTTAGTTAGTAATGTGTAAAATGTTTTACAAATTAAAAAATATAATAAATAAATATATACTGTGAGTCCGCATCTCTAACTTTTCTATAGGAAAGTTTTTTCTAACATTAAATAAATATTATACGTAGATAAACATTTAATGTAAATATAGGTATAATAAATAGATAGGCTTTGTGTGACTAATTTAGTAATTCCAAAATAATTAGCTTTTAAATTGAATAATTGCTTTCGTAAAAAGTGGACATAAAACGATTTGCTGAGTATTAAAGCTAACACAACTTGAAAGGGAATAAAATTTTAATATTACTACTCACAGTCCCTACATTATAGAGTGTATTAGGTTGGTAGGTATGTTTGATATGAATACTATTTAATTGCTGATAATATTATTTTTTCATAATATAATTGATCTCAGCGACCGACTCGCGTGAACACAGCACAGGTAGAGCATTAGATATTTATCATATTTTTTTAATTTAAAACTGAATTTTGGCATTACTAACCAGTATTAGATGCTTATTTATTCCACGTAGATACTACTACTAAACTAAATTACATACTTCAGCTTTTACCTAGTTATATCTCCTAGAGATATGCGAGTTGTTTAGGCAAAACCACGGGGCAAGATGGTGGAGAAACTATGCCGCTGAGGAAGAATTATGGCATTATTAGTGTGTTATGAAGTGACTAAGTGGAATTAAAGAATTTCTGCGTAATGCCACCCAGCGGGCGCGAGCGTCCGCGGGCAACGCGGGCGCATGTCCAGATGCAAACACGCGGTGTCACTCACCATGTGGTTTAAACTATATTTATTAAAAAAATGAGATAATAGTGTTGAGGTTTTCGAACTATATTTATTTTTAAAACGAAATAATGGCAAGATAAGTTGAAATGTGTTCGAATAATTTTTAGTTATTTACCTACATATTTTTATAGCTATTTTCCCCGAGCGGAAAATTAGAATAATTAAATACGAGTATATTTTATGATCTTTGAATGAATGATGATTGAATTTTTTGAAAAATTTATTGATTTTTTTTTTATTTCTCTTTTTATATTTAACTAATATATTTTATTAGGTACACTTATTTGACTTTTACAAAACACAGTGAGTATTAACTGAGTAGAGAGCTCAAGAGTACAGTGAAATATATCATGTCATGAATACAATAAAATACTTTAAAAAAAATGTGCCTTAATATAAAATAATGATTTATTGTATCAATTCGATAGAACAATAGGAGATTGTAACTGTGATTTACGAGTGAAGTCTCCGTACAACCCGACTTCAGAGCAAAATCTTCCTTTTATGATAGACTTTATGCGAGGCCTGCAGCTCGAGATTACGCGCAGTCAGGCTTGCTTGTCTTGGAGATGTCATTTACTTATAATTTACTACCTCGCTACTTGAGATGAACCATGCTTTACTTATAAATAAGTTCTGCAGGTACAGTCACCTACATAGAGCATATCACCCAAATAAAAATAATTGCAAAATTGAAATTATTGCCCAGTAGACGATGCCGTCAATGCCCACTGTAAATTACAGATATTGACCACTCGTCTTTAGTACTCTAAACAACATTAAATGAAATTTAAGTATGAAAAGATTTATTTTTTTCGTACTGAGAATTGTTGTTGGTCCTAATGACCTTTACAGCTTCACCGGGGTTTTTGGGGAGAGCGCCAAGTGCGCTCTAGCCTGGAGGAGGACTTAAAAACTACTATTGTATGAAAAGAGTTCAGACAAATACATATTGAGTGCGAGGTTGTGGGACCAAACAGTGGGACCACGAGCCCATTATATCGAGATACTGTCCCACTAGTGGGTCAAATTAGTGGGACCGCGACTCACATACACTATTATTATTATTTTGTCTGGGCAATGGTTATCGGCGGGCAATCACACCCTTGTTGATCCTGTTTCTATTACATTTTTTTTACTCCATTCATGTTTTTCTGAGTTTTTTTTTAATTTTTTTATGTATAACTAAACCCGCGTTTGACCTCGATCTCGCCTGATGGTAAGCGACGATGGAGCACGCGGGTCCAGTAAATGCCTATTCACTCTGGCCTTGAAGATCCCAAGGTTGTAGGTTTCGGGAAATACAGACGCCGGCAGGCTGTTCCATTCCTCGCATAATGAATGAAGAAGCAAATCGCTTAATTATAAGTATTGAGTAATTAATAAATAAAGTGTTTTTTATTCCTTTGGATCTGGGCTCCCACTCACATCCAAATATACCTACGCCCCTGATACCTGCTCTAGTTCTTATTTTGGATACTAATCACTCATAATTTTGAGTCAATAAAACATTTTTCTCTATCAATGTATCTGATTTTCTTTTAAAAAAAATAAACGATTGCATGGTTACACAAAAGTACATTTCCATGATATAATTCTCGACAGAAACTTAATACTATGCATATACGACCGAATGTACTAAATAACAAGCATGAGTTAGCATGTTGTATGGAAGTACATTTCATATTATTTTTGCGCGAAGCTCGTCTTATCTGATGGTAGCTAACAACGTGAGTGATAAACTAGGTGACTGATTGGTTCTGATTACGTGGACCACTACTACGGACTACGTGGTCAGGAGATGGATGAATCTGCACAAAATGTGAGGTGTTGGTGCCGTTCTACCTACCTAAAAAGCTTATTCAGTTCATAGAACCAAAAAAGATACAAAGAAAAATAACCTCGTATAAGCATTATTTTTCTTTGTATCTTTTCATTCCAAATTTTAAACTTTAAGTCGAGTCGTTAACGTAAGTCACCCTGTTTTTCTAAGCAAAGAAGTTCTAAGTACTAGTACCTACCAGACCAGTGGAAGACACATCAAGCTATGTACCTACTCTGCGGAACCCTGTTCCAATAAGATTAAGATTTCGTCATGGTTTTTGTTGATTTTGACATTCGTATGAATGTCAAATAACCTTGATGTGTATTTCAAAAGAGAATTCCATCTTGCACGAAACGTTAACTCTCTGTTTAAACATAACCCGATGTCAATTTTGTATGAAAAGCATGGACAATTCGCAAGTTAACTAACCCGGGGTTAAATTTTGGTGCAAGCGGAACTAAAAGGTCTGCGCACTAAAATTATAATAAGACAGGTAAATACATGATATGTTAATTTTAACCAGTGTCTCTGTCTAAACTCGATAGATATTGGATATATAAATAGACTAGGGTAAAAGTGGAAATATTTAGATATCAATATCATATTTTATGGCTTGATCTTGAACATACGTATCATTTTAATGTGCACGTAATTAAAATATTTATCTAACTATGAATCAAATTGATAGTTTTGATTGGTAAACTTTTAAAGAACCTACAAACGATAAATAACCGATAGCGATCAGAACGTGGATTTCAATGGGGCAATCTGATGATAATGTAAGCAAAGCAATCGGTAGTCATGGATGCCTCATTGTCCAATCGGGAGATGGTATCGTCCACTACCAGCACTGCAAAGTTTGTGATGCAGTCGGTAACGCTGGTGTCGCTTTGAACATGGGGTATAGGGAGTAGATAGTCTAATATTTTTATTTCTAAAAGGGACAAATAAGCTAGTCGAAAGCTAATCAGAAATCCAATTTTTTTCCAACCAATTAGGCACGTAAGGCACTATTGCGGAAATCAACGAAATCCGCAAGAAACCTTCACTACTTATAGTAGGCATTATCTTTTGAAATAAATTCAAATTTTTTCTAATGACATTCTGATTTTTTATATTATAAGAGGTTTTTCTATAATCAAAAAACTCACCGTTAGTTCTTTGGAATTTAGAATGTTTACTTTCGGTTATAAGAAGCTTACTTCATTATCACGATTAGTCGATTAGTGCCTGACTTTACCGCCTGCAAGATAAAGTTGGCCGAGCTCGATCTCCGATAACACCGGTGTCAGGGCCCATAACAATTACCGCGGCTGCATTCTACGACCGTCATTTCCGTGCATCGGCATTTTTGAGCAAGCGCCATCGCCAGCGCCACTTTCCGTAATGCACTCGACTCTGTAGTCAGTGTTTACTTACTTTATTCGCCGAATGGACCTAACGGTAACTCTACTTAAAATTAGTCGTTATAAACCAAAAAGAACGTAAATATACATAACGGAATTTGTTTGTTAAAATTGTAGAATTCTGTATGTTAGCTTATCATATTGTAGTGGAATGAGGGTTGTTATTTATTGTGTAAGTCGTCCTGAGTAAACAATCTTAATTGAATATAGCAATTTAAATTCAATGGCAATGTTTATCGCTCATCTGCGAGTGTAACGAGTGTTTAATTTTCGCGGCGGGTGCACGCACAATAAAAACGTTGCGGTATTGAATGGACTCTGGGCAGGTAGGTAGGCGGTAGTAATTGATTACCGCTCCGAACATCGATAGATATCAGCTTATCGACGATCGGGGTACGCACAATGTCCAATAAACTATGAGATTCCATCTACCGTTGTAAATGAATCGGTTCAAGTTTGCGAATCTAGACTTTAAAGAGTGGTCACACATCAGGTATGTACTGGTACTATGTCGCTTTAACGTATTCGACATGCGCGTCATACGGATTTCAAAGTTTTTGCGCCAGGGTTTTACAGAGTATAGCTTGATATGTCTTGAACAGTACACGCAAAGATCAATTGAAAGAGCTGATATTCAATCACAAGTCACATCTTCGCCTTTTCTTAAAATCAATACATGTAGGTATTTAGGGGGACGGTGAATTAAATCAGTTTTTCAAGAGAGAGAGAAAACGTTAGTAGATAATAGAAGAGAAATAGCATCACGTATCACGTAACATCATCATCAAGCAACAGGCAAACCGATTTTTAAATGAAAATAATTAATTTGACAAACATACATATATTATATCAAATTAATAAAGAATAAAATAGTTTTTTTTTATTTGGTCTACATTCAATTTAAATTTAAATCGTGATTCAGGCACAGTCTTATAGGGCGAATGTTCGAAGGGCGCAGTCCAGATTTTATTCGAATATAATTCCGTAAACATTAGATTCGTTTTATCATAATTTTCTTTCTCATAGGAATTTTATTCGTAAAGATTATGCCAATCTTCCATCTTGCCATTTTGTAACATCGTATAACCGAATCGATGAACCCGGATTCTCTTATTTAAATGGCTCTAGAATGAACTCCGGTTTATGTAGATTATTGAGATTTTATTTTTATTTTGTTTTCACATAGTACGAACACGGTAATAACACGCTCTTATCATGTCAATTTGTAGAGCAAACGACGGTAATGTGCGGTAACCTGGCGGTAACGTCCTCAGGGGCGCGTAAAAAGTAATTCTAGAGACAGATAATATGAGCGTATAAGATGCAGCAAGCGACTGGTAAATACGTAGGCAGGGAATATCTCTAACACGTGGGATTACTAATGAGTAATAATATTGAACCGCGAATTATAGGCTTATCTTTTTGTGAATATTTCCTTCCATTACATATACAAACATCAAAATTTCCTATTCTTTGCAGTAAAAAAATACATTCATTTTATTGAACTAGGATATTTTGTTATATATATTAGGACATAAACATTGGGAAAAATTAAAAAATGTAAGTCTTACAATTCTCGAATTGTTCCTTCCTTCATGCCATAAATACCTATATACCTGCATACTTGTATCGTTGTAAGAGTCACCCAACTATTTTTTGTGGAGGTTACTAGGTAACTAACTAAAATAGATTACTATAATAGATAATTTACCGAATTTAAATAATTGATAGTAATTGCAATATCTATCACCAAATCAAATGGGATCTGCAAGTCGATACTTAATTGAATCCTAATTATACCTATTTTGTGTGTTACTCGTCTTCTGGTTACCCGCAGCTAAGAAAAATTACAGCTCTTCAATTATTTCATATTATACACTAGTAATTTAATTTATAAGCCTTAAAATCACGTCTACCGTACACATTGTTAATTACAATAAGTTTATCCTGTATTTCCCTAAGCAAAGTGGATTGTATCCTTTTTTTAGTGAAATAAATGTCTTAAACCGTAATAGATATGTTTGCATTACAGTGGCTAAAATTGTTGTCTATATCTTTCTAACAATGTAACGTTACTTAGTGAAACTTAGTGAAGTCAAATCAAACTCAACCTTTCTCTTCTACTTACTTCAAACTATTACAATTTCTGTAACTTATGTCAATTTGGGCTTCTTACCATAATTTCGTACACATCAATGCATGATGTGGGAACATGGCCTCTTCGTCATTAAAGTGACATTACCGATTTATTTCGTCACACACGATTACACTCGGCAATTGAGCCGCAATGAGATCCTTCCACATCTTGAGTGCTTGTGGTTAATTCGATCAGCCTTACCGACACTTTGGAGTGAGTAACTGTAGCTTCGTCCAACCGTGATTGAGGGTTACAAGAAGTAATTTCCACCACAATCAATCATGTTCTTGGAAATAATGAATGAATTGATAAAATGACGATTGACGAGTAAAGGAAAGACAGTTAAGAAATTGACTTTGAGAACTGACTTTAATAGAAATAAAAAAACAAATAAAACCAAATAAAATAAACGTCCCAGTCGCATTTGATAATTAACTTAAACTCGGTAACCAGCTCTTCCCTTTTTAGAGATGAGCGTAACGTGATTTTCTGTTCACAAAATGGGACGATAATTTCCCTGTGTAGTAGAATTTACACGATACTTTGAAAAGCTTCATGAAAAGAACGAATCAGGCATTGAAAAAAACTGAAGTTTAGCAGACGGAAATGTTAATATACTTATGTGGTCACCTAGTACCTAATACTTAAAATGTGAATCTCAGAAATTGCAGATAGAGAGATGCAATCATGATGTTATATTAAGTCGAGCCGCAGCGAATTCATTCGAGAAGCATCATCAATCACATTATCTGTGATTGATGATGTCACACTATCAGTCTCAATTGATGGACGCCCTGGCATGATGGACTCATACATATTAAAATTTTATTTTTGTCTCCACATACGGCTAGCACGTGCCCTTGCGATACGGTCCTATAGATATGTTTAAGATAATTATGCTTTCGTCTTTTTATATGGAAATTCATCATATCCACATTACTATTTTCATATTTATAAGGCAAGTCTACCTAAGGTATTTTGCATCATGTGGAATGAAATTACTTATCTTGTAAAATTAAAAAATAATAGGATATAGCCGGTCACCCATAGGTTCTTACTTGGTAGATCTCCAGATGTTTTAACTTGGTAGACTTACTCATTTCTAGGATTAACAAACCTTTCTGGTTTGATTATGAATGTGTTAACAACAGCAGAAATGTTTATGTTTACAACGCGTGGTCAGGTAAATACTATACTTCATCGTTTTATTTCCAACCGGCTCTTAACCGGATATTAACTCATTTATTATATTACTTACATTTATTCACATGTAGGACTTGGTGTAGCTGTAGACTTTCATACTCTATCGATAGAGTCAACTCTAACACGATCATACTTTGTTAATCATTGGATAGTTCAGGATTTTGAGCAAGGAATATAAATGTTGAGCTTCCTTTTTTGAAAGTATATTGTAAAAATTTGTTAAAATTCACTGTTCCTCAATGTATTTATCGTAAAAATAATGCTACCTTATAAAAAGTTTCTTATCTCGGCAGTCTGAGATCTGCAATCACGACGCAAATGCTTAGCACTTTTTCCTTCACATTCGAGTTGGTGATACGTTACTTTTCATCTTTATGATTATGACTTGAGAATTTCTCAGGATTTTGAAAAATAAAAAGGCAATGTTCTCAGGTATCGTTTATTCCGGTGCAGGGGGCGTCAGTCAGGGCCCGCATGAGTCTGGTGCGCAGGCGCAACGCAGAGCGGTCGAGCAGCGCACGACGCCCGTAGCGCGCGCACTCGGCGACCACCGTCGTGTTGCACGACTCCTGCGCATGGCGACGTGACACGACATTAGACAAATGTTCCGGGAACTAGGTAGTATTAGAAATACTTTCACATAACTGTACTAAGGAAAACATCATGAAGACACATCGGAGGACGTTATTCTAAGCTATGTGAAATACACCGAAGATCACTGGGCCGTATGGTGAATCTGAGCGGAATAAATTAACTTGCTTGATCTATATCTGTTCACCATCATGATACTTTGCTTGACTGACAATGTTCTCCCATGGTTCCCCCCATGGTATGATTGGATGGTATGATGGTCTCCTCCCACCGTACCTTATTGGTATTATAGTTTCTTTACCATAAGTATAAATTCTTTAAAGCCAATTAATATTTAATAGTGGGAAGAGTTATAAACTTCGATTGCACATGACTGTGTGCAACATAACTTTAAGGGGTATTTATTACTTAATCAAAATTAACAAATTGGTGGGTTGGTGGGTACACCATTCCATCCACAACCATCAAATACTTAAAATAAAATATTTTTGGATCATCATTTTTGGATTTATTCCATCCATCTTGTCAGACCAATTTTTTGAGTAAACTTAAAACTTATTCTGATATGATTTTTTCTTCCCGTGGACAACGCCTTTTAATTTCCAAAAGTCGTTACTACTTTTCTCGCTCCCGTGTTACTTTGGAAATTCGAGGAAGAGAGAGAGAGAGTGTATTCGATATCTGGAAATTACTAGCCTAAAGGCAGGCAAGGCAAGGCAAATGAAGAATCCACTTCATAAATGTTATTAACATCCTGTTATGCACAAGTTACAAAAATATGTATGAAATACCGCTATGCACAAGTTTATTATTAAATACAGATTGCTTATACACATTAACGTACCTTATAATGATTTAGCTGTACTTCGGAAAATGGCGCCGACCAGCCAGCGAAACCTGAAGCGCCAATACTCGCCAGAGGGTAATGATTGAATGCTGTCAACACTTTCTTAGTGAGCATCAAACTCTTAGTATAATATCCGATTGGACTGACCACTTCTGATCTCACTATGTTTCGTGTCAGCTTAGGCATTGGCAATTCTTGTCCACATCTTGATTTGTATTCCTTATATAACTTTTTATCAACATCAGTAACTTCTATGACTTCATTACTTATTTTATCTATATCATCTACTAACTCTATTTCACCTATATCTATGTTCTCTGTCTTTTGAATCCGGACGTCGTCACGTTTTACGTATATTTTAGTCTTATTTATATATACATTTTTATGTTTGCGGGTATATTTGTGAATGCCCTGCATAAAATCGAAGAAAAATACATTGTGAATCAGTATAGCAGAGTTTTTGTATGGATCCCAGCCATGGTCTGTTAAGCGTTTCAGAAGTTCGAACCAAGTGAATGCTACTTTTGGTAATACTATTTCATCGATATCCAATGGAACGATGTATTCAGACTCTCTTATATTTCTGTATAAACAATCGTTGTATGTTATAATGTGATCTCTTCTTCGTTGCCACAGGGACCGTCCTGGCTTATATTTAATAGGAACATGGAATAATCTAACGTATCCTTTATTCTGATAGTGCAGCAGAATCCTTTCGCTCTCTTGACGAATGCTGTCGACATAAATGTCAATCATTTCAACGCCGAGTATTTTATTGGTTTCTATCCATGCCATTAAATTCTGTGACATGTCTTTATTAAAATTCATATCTTTTACACATATAGTGAACGTGCGTTTGAATTTATGTTTTTCTTGACTAGGTTCTAGTGGGAATGCATTGGTGGGATCGTCACAGGGTTGAGTAACAACAGATACTACTGAAGGACCATACAAGGGTTCTGTGAGAGGACAAGATAGTAGCATTGGTGTCGCGACTTCTGAAGAAGTAACGTCCCACTTATGCCACCAAATCTCCAGTGGTTTCACTGCGACCACTTCGACAGATTCTTCGTAGAGGTTCAAAGAACGAGTCTGGCAGTACAAAGCATCCTCTGCTGAGAAGTTGCGACCTGTCGACAAATTAAAATTATCATTAAAACCGTTTATATGATATTAAAAGAAATGGATGCATTAATCTAATTAATTATACTAATTGTGAATGCAAGCTGCCGTCGCGTGAAAAATCCTAACTAAATTATAATGTTTAGTACCGTTTTAACTCACGGTTACTAACTCGATTTCATATCAAGAAGACTTTTACTCGGGCCTGTAATAGCAATTTGTTGAGTCATTTTCTCGACTAGGAGACGCAGCGGTGCTTTCAAGGGACTAGTCTGTCATTACAACGGTGCTTCGATTGCAGACTTCCCTGAACAAGGTAAGACGGCTTCCTACTGGAAACTAGCAGAATTACAAATCAATACCTTTACCGATACAATGTTACTGCAAGTGCTTTCTTACATAGGAATCTATCGTGAAACTAACTTGTCGAACTAGCCAGGTCTTGAGTTATACCTAAGTAATTTTAGTAACCAGGTAATTTTATAAGTTATTGGAGATGTATTCGCTGTTCGATGTAAAGTTGCATGACAAATAAAGTATGTGTCTGCAACATTGTTTCAAGAGGAGCAATTTCAGTAAATATAATTAAAGATGATTCCCGATCATTATTTAATTCGCTGAAGTAATGGTCTGGTAAATATGGTCAAAACTGGTAAGGACGAGCTTTTATGACTGTGAGTACTCATATATTCCTACAGTAATTTACCATCCTGCCCTTTTATTTGACCGAATGTACAAAACAAACGAATTAAATTAGGGAACGATTTTCTTACTGATTTAAATAGTGAATACTGGTAATTAAGAATTATTAAGGGAGACGTATTAGTAATAAGTGAATAAATATGGGTTGAAAACGAGCTTTTTTGTAAGTCACAAAACAGTCCGCCTACTTGATGCAGCCTCTTAAAGACAAAATCTCGAGTTCGCCAAAAAGGGAAAACGTAGCCGTTGTTTTAATCCGTCCTCACTATACTACAATATAGGAGTGGCGTTTATCTCAGCCGGGAAGGAATTTACACGACGCGTACGCCCGGAGCAGGTGACAAATGAGTGCGAGCTTATCGTCTCTCGCGCAGTGTCGCTGTTCACTTTCCACACACTTCGTTCCTTTGTATTCGATAAAATTTAAAAGTCATTTACGGACAGTTTAAAAATACATTTAGCGAAGCGATGTTTTAATGAGACGGCGCTGTATGGCGTAGCTTTTAGGAGTTTGAAAAATAGATCTCTATTTCAAGGTTACTTACATTTGCTGTAAAATTATAAATATCTAGATAGAGGTAAGCATGTATGGTAGATGTAGACCAAACATGAATATCGAAAAATAAATACTTACGTCGTCTTAACACGAATCGGTACCTCTCTAATTAATTTTTACTTAGACTTAATTTCATTTGTTTTTTGTCGACGAATTTCTTTTCAAACTTATTTCAGATAATTTATCTTTACAATAAGTAGGTACTTATATATTTATTTCAAGATATTTTAAATATGTACTATTTAAAGTACCTACTTACGTAGTCACTACACGTACTAGATTAAAATGGTTTGTAAACAACTAAATTATGTTGGTAACCACGACCATATTTTTTTACTTATTTTCCAGAGAAAATACAAACCGATCGAAGATACAGCGTTTAACCTCACACGCTATCATGTTCTTCAATAATTATGGTGTTGGTTTATCAACGGCTGGAGATTTCGCTGATGTCTTTATTGGTATAGATTGCACATTTATTTAAAGAGATCTTGTTTTTAGGGTTCCCAAAATAATTTAAAAAAAGTACTAGTTATTAAATCTTTTATCATACTTTTTGGATCCACCTATACCTACAGTGCAATAAGCACTAGTGTAATCCTGTTTATTTCTTAAATGTAACACTTATAAATCTCTATTTAGATTTAATATTCACCACCAACGTTGTACAAAACTGAAATTGGTCCTTAGGCACATGGTAATTTACCTATCAATTACATATTTGGCTTTTAGTTTTCCGTTGGCATTTCATATTTATCGTCTTTGTGAGATATTTGATCAAAACCTTTTAAGCAAGTTTTTATAGGTTATGTAGAAAATAACGTGTCTCACATTACAACGTAAAGATATTTCAGGTAATAAGGCTCAAAGTATAAGATGCGATTGGCATTTTAGTATAATTACTTACTTATAAACAGAAGCGCCTGTGGCTGCGCGTGCGCCTTCAATTCCAACTTTATAAAAAGTGGTACTTTTGAGATTGTCTTGATGTTAAAGCCTGTTCTTTCGATCTATTTATCATTATGGAACAGACCTGAACCAACTCGGTTATTAATATCTCCGCCTTATTTATTTAGCTCTGTATTCATTAAAGTTGGTATCTATTTTTTAGCATTTTTCAATTGCTCTGTATAAAAAATAATGAACTCTATACTGCTCTATTTCCATGCATGGTTAGCATTAGTGTGCTAGGTTTTTATTGCAAATGATGACCTTTCCATGTTCATATAACTTACATATAATTCTTAAAAAAATATGCAAGTGCATGTCCTTAATTGCTATGTCTCTCTTTGGTCCTCTTTAATTAATAAAAGAGTGTGAACTGACTTAAAAGTAGCTCCAATAGTGCTGAGTAATAATTAATTACTTTACATGGTGTTTTAATTAAGTTTAATTTGAAAAAGGCTTGAAGGATAAACGTAAAATGTTATTAATGCCTTGTCAACTAAGACACTTGGGCGTGCTAATGAGAATTTTAATGCACAGGAATTAAAAAAAATCGCAATTCAAATATCAACTCGTACCTCACTCTAATTGGTTCCTTCCTTCTAAGTCGTATTCCTCATTAATGAGGGTCGTGATCATTCTAAGGAATAAATCACATAGAACGACTCTCTTGGCCGATTTTAATGGGGTGGTTTGCCATTGCCTTCCTCATTTCACACACTGGTTATCTCAGTGTGCAGGTTTCCTCACGATGTTTTCCTTCACGGTTCCTTCTAATTGGTTAGAGCTACTTTAATTGGCATTTTTAGAATTAACTAATAAGTAGTTATTATTATGGATATATTATGTATCCAGTAGTTTCACATTAAATATACCTATATTTGTATATGAAAAATTGTCGTAGGTTAGGTAAATATATTGTCAAGATAGAAATTTCAAGTAACTGACGCATAGGGTTAATCTTACATATATTGACATTACAATAATAGTGGTTTGGCTATGTCCTTGTAGTTTCACGTAATCTATTTCTTCAGCTTGTAATCAACGTAGACTCTGATAACACAGGGTACAATGAGATTCAATCAACCGTAAACCTAAATATTTTTTTAAAATGTTAGTGATAGGTTTACCTTCAAATGAGGCAAGGATCCGAACGTAGCGTTGGGTGGTGGTGCGCTCATCATAGTACGCGGCGTATAGTGAGACCCTTGTACCCGCCACTTGCTGCCATGTTGACTGGGGGACTTCGCCGGGGACCCAGGTGCGATTCTGGTGAAAAAAAAATTTTTTTTTATTGAATAAAGAGAGCAGACGAGCAAACGAGCCACCTGATGGTAAGTCGTGATCTTCGTTCTTAGACATCTCACCTAACTGTAATGTTATTGGAGCGTTTTCGATGCGCTGGTTACCTTGACCACTTGAAGTGCCTCATGTGCCGCTAATTACGCTGGATCTCTTAGCCTTAAAACCGTAACAAAACAATGGAAGTAATGCTTCCATTATTTTGTGCAGAAATAGATAAAAGGGAGTACCACCAGAGGTTGTCTCTGAAGAGAGTCTAGAGTAGAACTTCATTAGAGGGTCAAGTTTCTTTTAATAATCTTTTTTACACCTCACATGTGGTTGATCAATGTGAAAATTGATCATAATATCTGCTAACCATACCTGTAAAATAAAACTATTTCAGTTTGTATTGTTATCTTTATTACTTGACCAGAGTGATACCACCTGATAGCGTAATAAATGAAGAAATGAAGACTGGAATGGCTACTTTTCACAACAAGACAATATTTAATTCCCACAGTATGAAAACCCGTGGGTAACTTGGATGAAGTAGCTTTTTTTTTTTTTTTTTTTTTTTGACGGAGGGGTCAGGGAGAAGCGGCCTGGAATACGCCAATAGCGCGTGAAACTACTATCGGGTGGCGAAAAAAGAAGTAGCGCGTTGATGTCTAATCTATGAATGTTACGAGAGTGCTATTACACGATTAGCGAAGCGTAGTTTATTTTTTCTATGGCAAAAAAATAATTATGTACGAGACTTTTAATGAGCATAGAAAGAAATAATTTTATATCAATGATTTTATTGTGATTTCATGACCGTGAGAATGAGTACTTAGATCATAAACCGAACTAACCATAAATGTAAAATCATTATGAGAAAATAAATGAAAAGAAACTTTATTAAGTCTGTTGCCAAGTGTCTTCGCTTCATCGTTCCAAGTTCCGACAGTGTTCAGAAGAGAAATTCCTCCGAAATAAGAAATTAGTTTTATACAACTGCGAGATAAAAAAAAAATGGGTAACCATAATTTTGTTATACCGGATTAGATAAAAAATCGGAGAAGGCCCTGGAATTATTGGTACGACATAGACATACAAAAACGTGTACATGTCTACGAAACCATAGTTTGCTAATTCTAATTAGGTGTCTTGCTTTATCCAGGGCAGTCGAACGCTAAACAACAAAGCGCAAGTTCTATATTGAACAGTCGTAATTGATTGAGGAAGTTACAAGCCAGCGTCCTAGTATCTAGCGCATTCAATTTGCATACCTAAGTCAGAACATTGCAGGTTCCGAGAGTCTAGCTGATGATTTCCGCGAAGCTATGTAGAGCTTAGGGCTTATATTATTTACTCGTACGAAATGAGTGAGAGTATAATGACGTCGTATTGTTCAATTGTTTTTATTTTATTTATAATACTTACTTGTATTATAACCGATCCCAAAAAAATAGAGATTATCAATACGCGGTCAAATGTTAATTCTAGTATATGCAACATTTATTAACGACAGGTTCCATGCAAATAAAATCAAAGCGGCCTCCTTTATCAGCATGATTCGCTGCATGCATAACCATAGCGAAGTGGCTAAACATCTTACACAGATAGTGTAGAATTCGACTATTACAGTATGTCTAACTTTTATAGCACTTCGTGAAATGCCTACGCACTTCGTGAAACGCGTCATCCATTACTAAATCGTAAAAAGTAATTAACGGTGACACATGTTATACTAGGTGTTTATGTCTACGACATATACACCCAGTATACGATTATACACCGTGGCTCAAAATACCGTTGATAAAATTAAAAAGTCGAAATGTTATAAATGGAAAGCTTTGTGATTTTATTTGTTTTCTATTATTGATTTCGCTTATCTTGGCGTCATTTTAACATTGATTCTCAGTTAGTAAGTCGATTAATTATATATTTTTTGCCATGTATTTAAAGCGTGCAGCTATTGTAGCGTTGCACGAGAGTGGAAAACGACTGTGTGAGATAGTTAGGAGTCTCGACGTTAGTCGCCAGTTAGTTTCTTCAACGATTAAACGATTTACGGCGCTCGGAAACATCGTCGACCCTTCTGGGAGAGGAAGAAAAAGAACTGTTAGGAATTCTAGAACATCAAGCAACGGTTGGCTCGTAATCCACAGATCAAGGTGTGAAAAATGGCTCGAGATCTCGGAATCAGTGGTTCTACAGTGCAGCATATTGTTAAAGATGATACTAAATAACATGTACCTAACAATACATGATAGACGTAAAAATCAGACAATTTCCCCTTGTTGCATAATTGACAAGTCACAGAATTTTATTAAACTTAAGATGTTGCGACTTCGAGCGACTTGCTAATGAATGTAATAGAGGTAATAGTAGAAGCATTAGACTTGTCGTAGAGATAAGTCCAATACGTGCAATCTCATTACTTTTTTCCGAGTAAAAATACACGAGACTTGACTACTTTTTACATGAAATGTTTTAGAGGGATTTCGGTTTACGCGACGTGACTTTATAATTCGTTCATTTGGTGACTGAATTCGAAAATTGTTTGTTGTTAAAATTTAAGTTTTGTAAATTTAGAGACGTAGTCAGTAGAGTGGTGGGGGGATTTCTGCGGGAGAAAAGGTTTTCGTGAATGGGAGAGTTTCGAATTTTGGGGGACAGGTGATCATTCAAAACTCGAAACATTAGATTAATGCCATGAGTAATTGAATAATATATGTTGTATTATTAAATTAAGCTTTATTGTGGGAATCCTAGTGTGGAGACTAGGGCGAAAACCCCACTATACTGTAAAAAATTTGGTTCAATAAAGATTATTTTATTTTTTTACTGATTATAGAGACGAGGTGAGTGACAAATCGGAGAACTGTACAAAAACGATTCTTCCATTGTCATTTCTGCAATGATTTTCTTTGTGGTCTCTTCGAATAGAAATGTAACATTCACTTTCAAGCTGACAGCAAGCATTTGTGTTATATTGCATTTTATATCTGAAATAAATTGTTGTTACTCGATCAAACGGCAATGCAGACGCAAGCGTGCATTTATTCATGCATAAAGCTTATGCAAACGCAGTCTCGGCACTGCAGGAATGTTTCGAGCTAATTAAAGGAGCTAGTTAGAAACCTAGAATAATATATCATGTGTCTTAGGGAGCATATGGTAAGATCTGAGAGGACGTGTTTGTATTGCATACAACATCTGCTTGACTGGGCTGTATAATATTTACGCCAAAACGCTAGGTACATATCGCGTTGCTGTAAATATATGTCGCAGGGAAATAGCTGAATTCAGGGAAATAGCGGAATCCCCTAGGGATTTGGCAAAGACTGGGGAGAACGGTTGCTCTGAGGGTACGGATCACCTTTGGCGGAAGGAGGAGATTATGATGGGTGTGCGGATTCCCCGGGGTTCTTTAGTGAACGCCAAGACGGAGGCGCCTACTGTTGAGGGTCACAACTAAGGAGGAGGAGGAGGAGACGTTCATATATGTAACTAGACTACTGTGTAGCAATATCGTTATAATTGTATTTAATAAACATGTAAAACCTGTTTACCTAAGAAGTTATACGTACGAAGTTACGGAAAAATTCGCGTGTGTTGTAATTGTAAGCTGAAGGCAAAAGCCAGTTAAGACGTGAAATTTGGCAAATATTCTTAATGTAATTTCATTTCAAGTCTGTCTTGAGGCGAATAAAACCGGACCTATCATTTTATTATTATGTATCACTGTCGGTGCTGTCATGTCTTAACATAATTACCATATTGGCTTTGACTTGATTGAGATCGTGATGTAAAATATTTTTTGTTTCGGTACATGATTGGTGTAAAAAATAATGATAGCAATAAAGTGTAATGATACGCGATCGCGGAACGTGGCATCATTTCACACGATTCAAATATCATAGGACCCTGTAATAATATTAAAATAAAGGCGGATATATAAGAGATCAGAAGGTGATGCTCATTCCTTGAATAACAAGAAAAAAAATCTCGTATTTTATAGCAACCATTACATTTTATTTAGTATTCATTACAATTATAATGTACACTATACACATATCACAACACATCGTTATGAATTTGATAAAGGTATAGGTAGAATTTATACTCTGACAATAGGTTAGCAACTAAGAAGTATATCACGAATCGGAGTTAGATAGGAAAGTAGGTAGTTTATAATTACAATAAAAATATTTGACTTTTTCATTACATTTGAAGTAGCGTGTATTTTACAATTTGAACTCTATCTAACAAAGCATAGAAGAAACGAGTAGGCAAAGGTTATACAAAAAATACTTCTAAATCATGTTGTCGTAGTAAATCAAGAAAATCATATGCTATTATAATAGTTTTGGCATTATAATTATATATTCCAAATCTATTTTGTTTCTGTAGGCGTACCTAACTATTATTGATACTAAATAAATTATTACTGCGACATGTGAATCAGAAGTATGTATCATACACAAGACCTACATATAAGTATTGAGATAATAAATTCAAATTAATAAAAGAAAAGCACCGAAATGTCTATAATTTAAAAAAAAAGGTATAACGTGGTGGTATTAGTAAGGTGGTGGTGCAACTTATCAGTAATTTAAAAGTAAAAGTAAATATACAGGTGCAGTGTTTGAGTGGAAATAAAAATGTATCGTGCGGACACGTTCCTCTATGGATATATTCCTGATATCCCACACACAGGGAAACCTAGAGTTGGGAGTCAGATAGCCAGACATTAAATAAGGGTGAGTGAGTACATCTTTTGAGCCCTGAGTAAGGTTACATCTTCATATATCTATCTCTTACCTGTACCTACTTGTGTATGTGTAAATAAAATATTACAATAAGTAATGGTTTCAAATGAATAGGTATTACATCATTAATCGAGTCCCTACGAAATGCAACAAAGTTGCTATTTTTTAGTTTTAGTCGTAAATGACGCTTGCTTATGAAAATAGTTACATAATTGCCACAACGTGCGCGCTACCTTATAATCAGATTAAATTAATCCACTTACTGCCTAAGAACTTCTAACTAAACCTGTGTTACCAGTACACATATATGTATTTGTGTAACACCTTGGTTTATGCCTTGAAGCATAGTTAGCTCGATAAGACTGTTGCAAACGACTGAAGGTTGGAGACGCCCACCCCTATATTATAGACACCTAGGTTTCGCCGCGAATTAGTAATTTTCTAGAGTATGGTCAATACCATAACCGTCAATACGGCTGGCCTTATATGTGCGGTTTATTAGAATAAGAAAAAAAAAAGTTATGGTACTAGTTTATTTGTTTTAACCTTGTTTGTTTAATTGTTTAATATCCTCTTAAGTCCAATTGAGTCTACCAAGACGATTTGCTTTACTACCAAAATTTTGTTAGAATTTATCATTATCATATTAATGTCTAACAAATAATCCAACTGAACATGGTTAAAGGTAGACACAGATTCTTTTTTCAGTGTACTTATTAAATAATTACTTAATGAAATGTAAACTTTATAGATTTTGGTCACAGAACAATCAAACCCAAAGAAATTTATTATCGATAATCAAACAAAAGTTTTGTAAGAAGTTTAGTAATTTTAAGTATGGTTAGGTAAGGTTAGGACTCTTTGCACCAAAAGTATTGCTAATTCTTGTGTTTTTGTATAAGTACCTATGTAATGCAGTGAATAGGTAGGACTGAAAATCCGTTTACATCTGTCTGCAGTTACTTAATCATTAAACCGATTCTAATTTCCTTTTCAACTAAAATGGAATTAGAACAGCTTATTTTAAAAGGCAATTTCCTTTTCCAAGTATTGGTAGATATCCTGTATTGGTAGAGCAATAATATTTAATATACCTACATAGGTTGTAAAGACTAGTGTTTGCCGGAAATTAAGTCGTTCGAAGATTTAACTTCATGCGACAGCGAAATAGTGTTTTCTTTAGAGACAATGAAAGAGCCTGAAACACCGTTCTTTCATGAAAACGTAACGTAGTATTTTGTGCAAAATAAAAGTTATATATTATTATTAGCTTAGCTTAGCTTAGGATTTATAAAGAGTGCCGATTTATAAGGCTTAAAAGCCATGCAAATAATAATGCGCACGTAATCGTTTATAATACCGACTTTAGCATAGCATGTAGCTTCGAGAAATGCAGCGGCGGCGACGGTGGCGGCATACTATTAGAAATGCCCGAAGAGGATATTGATTCCGATTTATTTTGCCTTCGTGACCGGCATCTGAACGGATTATCGTATTACAAAACGAGTCCAGCAAAACTACTCGATTTATCGACTGATTTCGAGTTAGCCTCTACGTTTGCTATTGCTCCTGTGAGTTATGCGATACGGAGATTGTTATCATGACTATAATTATTTTTGTATCGTGATAAGAAAAGTACACAATTTAGTTTGGTACATATATTTACTGCGAATCTTACTATTAATATTACTTTGCCAGTGGCATCGATTCCGGGGTCGCTGCCAAATTTAGTGATGATTGCTAATCAAAACGTCCCGTTTACTCGTACACAATCTTGTACATGAGTGAGCGTGACAGTTTAATCTAGGTTTAGCTTCAGATTTGGTGACCACCCGGAAATCGAAGCCACTAGCTAATTTGAACTTTCACTCGCGCGCATTGGTGCAAGAAATTGTGAGTTTTCGCAAAAACTGTGAACTAGAATGTTATAGAATTTGAATTCGAGATTCGAAATTGATTTTCTCAATTGGTCACTAGCAAAGATTTTGGAAATTACCCTATGGAGAGGAAAGGGCGCTATTAGTCCGTTATCTGTGGTTAGGTATGACACTTACCTATCAAAAATAGGTAGGTAATAGGGTATTTGACTAATTATTTTTTATTGCATCAATAAACTTACATGGACATCCTGAAGATGGATCTGAAATCCGATATTATCGATATCTTAACTAACATCAGCAATATTAATGGTTAAAGTTAGTAGTGGGGGGATGCTCTCTCCCTCTCTTGCAAAACAGTCCTTATTATGTAGCCAAGGACCTGCTTGTATGGCGCTACATAACAGTGACATCACAATTATCTATTGCCGTCACTTTCTACCATCTGATTTTTAATTGCCTGTAGCTATTTTATTTTTCAAGGGATTTTATTTCTGTTTTCACATTTGGCACATTTCATATTTTCTTATTTTTATGTAATGTATTTAATATTTGACACTTGTCAAATACCCTATTGCAATTACCTATAATTGTGTATTTATTATTTCTATTACATTATGTGTAAATATTTGGATATTTTCGCTGATAACATTTAAAACTTAGTACCTTAACCTACAAGAACCTATTTAAAATACGTGAGTGCTACATAGAATGTAATAAGCACGCTGTTTCTAGATAAAAGCTACATGTATTTAGTAGGAAGTAAACCTGCATTGTAAGTAGATGTGACAATAGGTCATATTCCACATACGTTATTTTCTCACACATTCTAGCCTTCGATATTTGCATAACCTTTCTGAGAAACAAAACATTGAATTTAATGTAAATTTGTGATTTTAAAATAATCGCTATTAAATCACAAATTTACATTAAATTCATAATGTAAATTTGTGATGTAATAGCGATTATTTTAAGATAGACAAGAATCCAAGACTTTTATCAAAAACCGGTTTCAGGATGCCTAAAATATCTATAATTGATTTTAAAAAAGATTGGCTGCGCGCTTGTGACGATGATGTTAGGTACGAGTATTTTTATTATGGTCTCTGCGTTAGAATAATACCTACGTAATATATAAATACTTATTAAAGTATTCGACAGGTATGTAAATAGGGGGAGGGTTTTGGGCTGGCGGTAAACTTCCCCTTAAACATTTTTTTAAAATAAAAAGCTAGAAATTTTCGAGCATCATTTGGCAGAAATTTTTGGCCACGATCCTCAAACAATTTGCCAGTTTTACATATTGGATAATGCCCTGATGCTATCAACATTTTTTTAGGAATAATTTGTATGTAAAACAGGCATTGTGTGTAATAAAAAAGTTTATTGCAAATTTTATTGCCATATCGACTCTAAAGATTAAATCCTGGATCGAAATTGCTTATTTAACATATTGATGAGTTTTGTTTTATTTCTTCTTATGGTGGACATAGAGTTAGAATATTCTTTCTTGTTTAGAAACTTTTTATCCTTAAAAATGACTTGGTTAAGAGATCTCTCACCACAATCTATACACATAATATAAAATCGTAAAGGTCAATTTTTGTCTGTTTCTTTGAACGCACGTCACGTAAAAACTACAGAACGGATTTGGATTGAGTTGTCACGAATGTATTCTACGTAAAAATGGGTCAAATGTGGGGTTAAAGTTAGTATGGAACGTGAACGAAGTTGCGGGCAACAGCTAGTGCATAAATAAATATAGAAAAAAAAATGCTAACGAAATGTGGTATCCGCGGGAAGGCGGGCAGACGGTCGCAGGTTACGGGCGAAGGTCGATCCAGCTCGGCCAGCTTGCCCTCGGAGTACGCCACGATGGTCCTCATGGTGGACATGCCCCCGGCATCGGCCCTGCGCACGCGCCAGCGCACCCCTCCATGCCACTCGTTCACACACGCGATCCAGCTCACGCAGAACACCGTCACACCCGCCAGCAAAAATTTCGTCACTCGCACGAATTTTCTAGCATTGCACGGCATTTTTACTAAGCCATTAGTTTAAACAGTTTCATTCGAAAGCAAGTTGCAAGAATTTATGATAGGCGCCGGCGCTGGCGCCGATTTGCGGACGTCGTATGACGGAGGAGCGCTGCGCGCATGCGCTCCGGGCGCGCTACCATTGCGGACTGCTGCGGATCAGCTGATAGCATATCAACAATGCGTCCCTCCGGGCTAATCGTTCTAAACGTTTACGGACGTGAAATTCTAGTTTTCTATTCCAGTTTTTACTTGCAATTCTTCTTATGCGACGCGAGGAGCGACGTGAGACGTGAACGCACTTCTAACGCAACTAGTTCTCTATAAAAAGCTCGGATTGTGGTAATCTCACGCGGAACAAGAAATTTTATGACCAGTCGCCTGGACTCGCTCCGGCCGTTTGTCTAATTAGATACGTTGCATAAGATCGATCATGGGAAGCCTGTAATTATTACGATGATTTTATAGCCCCAGGGTCCGAGTTTCCACGGATGTGGTGTCATTTGCAAGGATTCATTCAACGCTACTGCCGACGATCAGAGTAATTCTAATGGGCGATGTCTTAATTGTTGTTTTACAAACCATAGCATGCCTTCGATCTTGAGTTCGTAATAAAGTAGTACAAGTATTACAACAGCTGTCTTTAGGTATGTTGATGGCAGTTAATTCAATCGAAGTGAGTAGTTGATTGCGGGGTAGATTTCTGAAATTGAGATTCATTAATTAGGACACACTGCAGTTAAATATCAAGAAATACCGAAACGCATATTTGTACTTGTTCGCGTTTTGTTTTACTAATTTTGTGAGCTATGTTTAAGTTTCATTGCTTTTCTTTTAATTTTTATTTGCCTACCTATGAACTTTACTGTCTCACCTAAATTAGCTCGTAAACGATGAAAAAAACCCGTTGAAATTGGACCTACGTAGTATTTACGTTGTTTATAATATAAAAGACTAGTGATGTCGTTGTTCCCTCGTAAATTACTTAAGACAATTTAATAAACACATCAAGTCTTAAACGCTTTTTCAATAGCTTCAGATTACATCCGAGGGTATTAATTTGATGTGCCGTAGAGCTACTGTTTGCTACATAATTGTAGGTGGCGATGCGCAGTATGCCCGACTTCTCTCCGGACATTTAACCGATGATGTATAATTAACCCGCTATAAACGATTGTTCGGTGAATTTATTCAGCCTTTGTATCATGGGAGTATCGAATTTATTATCTTGTGAACGTTAAACAAATAGTTATGAATATTTACGAACAATTATTCTCTGAATAAAAACCATGATGATTACCTTTGTTTGCCCTCAGAGGCTGGATCCTAATCGTCTAGTGGTACGTGATGTTTTAAGTGACTTTAATATAGGTATATGAATATGTTTATTTTGTTGACTAATTAAACTATTACGAGTATAAGGTTGAGTCAGTTCGAATTAACATTGCAAGTAAAATATTCGAATATTTATTGTTTTTACAAAGTATTAGTTTGTAAAAATATTCTAGAAGTGAGTATTAAGTTGGATTTGACATAAACTAACTAATGACTACTTTGGGCCACTCCGACATCATTTCGCCGGGAAATGACCACTTTAGAAAATGACTACTTCTGGAAACGACAACCTAGAAACTTTCTCATCAACATTGCTGTACCATTGATTAAAAATACAAAGAATTTAAAGTTCAAAGGAATGGGTACATATTACGTAGGTACCTACTTGCGCGAGTAGACACTGATAAACTCCCGGTTTTAAGGAGATTGATGAAGTGAAGCGTAAAATTGTTTCCTTCGGATGGATTGATTAGCCCAGTACAGCTGTTTCCACAACTAGCCGTCAATTGAACTACATAAAACATAATCTTCTCATTTTGCGGTTTCCTTTCCGATAGGTATTCAATTTCAATTCAATTTTGTTTTAAAACGTTCATTCCAAAGACATGTCTGTATTCTCTTTTTCATAATATAGCAGTATAGAAGACAAATATTGTTTGGAAACACGCGTACCTAGTATTCCTAGTTATATTTTACTGGTAATTGACAAGTATGTACCACAGATATTTTTCTGCATCGGAACAGCAAAGAATCAATAAAAAAGAATACCATACCAACTTACATAATAGGAAAAGTGAGTAAGTTACTTATTCATGGTGTGGAATTCAATTAGCACAAGCCGAACATAACTGGCGCGTATTGTATTACACGAGTTTATGCCTGTATTGTTTTAAACGAAAACTAATTTTTTCTAAAAGTTATAGAGTCGTGAAGAGTAATTCTCAGAAGTTCTGTTGTCTGTGAGGTATTAAGTTCAAGTTATAGTAGAACACTTTGTGGCAGAGTAGGATTCCAATCAACGCATTTAAAATTTGAGAGGACATTGAAGGCTTGGTGGATCTGGACAACACAGTGTCTATTTGCACCATTTACCGTCAGTTGCACGAAACGTCCTTAAAGTTAAGTCTATATTAAAACACATGCTATACCTTTCTATGCCATAAAGGAAACCTTAACAGTAACGACTTTTCATGCAACCCACAGTTAGTCACTTCTACACTCTTATGGTATATTTTCGGTATATTTTGGAAGGTAATAATAATAGTTTTGCTGATTGCACCCTACTGACTTTAAGGTCCTAACTACGGCGCATTTAACATTTAATTATAAATTTTCCCTTTATAGCGAATTCAAATGGCTAGTGTTATCTCAATAAGAGTTCTAACCTCGCATTTACATAGTCAGGGTGAGTGTCGCTTGGAGCACGGCATGCACTATTGAAATGCAGGCTTTATCGTAGCGTGCGCATCTCGTTCGTTAGCTGGCTGTTCGCGCACGCGCAGCCTGCGCAGGCGCAGGCGAGTATTGAACCCACTATCGGCGTTAGAGAGGCAATAGCCAGGCACTGCAACTTGGAGGAAATTTCTTGTGACTTTCAATATTATGCCTACATTACGAGTAGTATTCGAGATATGTCGACAGTGAAAAAGCGAAGACAAAAAAGTCGAGCGTCACTCTTTGTCGAGCACTAGTTGACGGCATAATTTTGCCGACTTTACCCTCTATATTCGAAGAAACCTATTTTTTTTAGTATGGTACCAAGATAGGTTCACGACGAATTACGCTGCATTAAAAAATAATCGAAAAAGAAAATTATTTTTAATAATTATTATAATTGCTAGTTTATTTATACAAACATAATGTGTTACTTATATACGAGAAGGTAGGAAGGTAGTCGAACGAATTTCAATTGGTTTGTTATAAGCTTTTCTAGTGTGCATTTTGGCCATTGTGGTACTAAAATACCTAACTCCGTTCTTTATTTCATTTTCTCATGATATTAATTTTTAAGAGTTTAAAGACCTCTAAATAAAACGGACTAAATATATACTTGAAGTTAATACAATAGAGTTGTACTTACTAATATATTTTAAAATTCTCATTATAAAATGCATGGTGTGTGGTGGAAAAATTTGCGGCAGAGAGCTAAAAGGAGATGAGACAAGGCTTACTTCAGAAGCTCCTGGAACTGATCTCCGGCGGCTGGTTTCTTCTGGTTTCCACCAAGTGGGTTGAGCACTTAGAGCACTCGCGGCGATAGTTCAGTTACAATATTAGAGTAATTAGCGTGGAAATTAATTAATTCCGATGAGCGTTTGTTTTGCGTGACCGTTGCGACAGAAGTCATTTCACGAGTGAATTTGATTGGCAGATCAAATTCTGTGACGTCATCACGATGCGCGTATTCTTTCGGTCTTGTATCTTAGGTACAAATGTGTAGAGTGTAATTTAAAAATAACGATATATGGCGTTAACAGTGTGGTTTTTGATATCACTTACAGGGTGTGTAATAAATAAATCTGGTTGTTTTCAGGAAGTGTATTAGTTCCAAGCATGGTGGAGTGTGATAATCAGTACAATTAGCCACCGTGTCTGGCAAATTACGGGTAATTTGCGCGCGCGGGCGCGTGTGTGGAAACATTGTTTACTTACCTACATGTGGCAGGATCGGAGCAAGAAGACAGCCGGAAGACAGAAATCTAAGAGTACACAGGTATTTTTCTCTCTGTACTCAGAAAAAGTTCATTGCCTCATGTAGGTTCAGTAAATTCCTGTTGAAATCTTTACTTTTGGTATATTGGAGATACGTAGATCTATAAACGTGTCTTTCTGCATTTTTAATATAATATACACCTCCTACAAGCATACTTTTAACCCAAGTATTACAATTTAGCCTGTGGCTGACTCTTACATAGATAGTAGAACACCTCGAACAGAAATATCCTTGCAATGTTTAAGTTAAACATTTTATTTGCATGCAATTTTGAAATGAATGTGTTCGTAAATAGCGACTTTACATCGTGTATCCGTAGGGATTGAATATGGTATATCAACAAATCATTATTTATCGGTAAAAATGAAAATTATAAGGAGGATATATTCTGTAACGGTACGCTTTCGGCAGGTTCCCGAAAGCTGTCATTACATACAAATACCACATAATTCACTGTTTTACATAGTTTTCATCTTAAAGTTGAGAATGTCTGTTGGTTTGTTTGCGTTCTCGTTGAAATTTAGATTTTTTTCATGGCACAAGCCACTAGGCTCTGGCCAAATATAAACATATTCATTTTTTAAAATTTAACAAGGTATTGGCAACACAGGTCATCAGCCTACTTATTGGGTTCCTAGCCCACTACATCGGAAATGGGCCAGTTATCATGTGCCAATTACTTGACAACAATATAAAGAAATATTTATGTTTTGTGTTGTTCTACTAATATTATTATAATTTATTATTATAAATTTCATTTAAGTTAATTTAATTGTTTTACCAAGCTTTAATCTAATCTAATCTAATTTTATGTATCTTAATTTGTAATGTGTGTGTGTGTGTGTGTGTGTGTGTGTGTATTAGAAGACCATTTGTACTACTGGAAATAAATATTTTCAATTTCAATTTTTCAATTCAATTAATAATTAAACGTCATCAAAGAAATATCTTCTAATAGTATTTTATGCAGGTGACACGTAATAATAGCCATTGTAAAATGAGTTTTTAGTTTTTGATACGAGCCTAGCGAGTATCAAAATAGAAAAAACGAGTTTTACAACGGCTAATTACTTGTATTTGCATATAATACTTTTTCTACGACCGTGAATTATTATCAAAATACAAACTATTGTGAAGCGTTCAACACGCCATGACAGCTCGTCAAAACTCCGATGACAACAGTGCGTGGTCCAAGTTGTTGTCTCGTGTCGTCGGCATTAAAAAGATATATTTTTTAATTTTTCGTGACAATTATTTTATTCATAAACTACTAAATTTTGTATCAAATTTCATGAAACTATTAATAAATTTCCTCTGTACTTAATTGACTTGACCTATCGTAATGTAGGTTCACCCGTGCGTAATAACTAATAAACATTGTACACGGCGACGTTCATTACGAAACGACACTTAGAAATGAAATAGATTGTGTTGAAAATGGGAGTAGAAAAATATTTTTTAAATATTGTAGTAAGACTGTGTTCAGCCTTGGGTGGTATTTTTACCTACTTCTTCCACAATGCTTGCATTGCTGTGTTTCGGTTTGAAGGGTAAGGGAGTAAGGCGTAATTGCCGGTACAAGAGGCACGCACTCCATCTCCTCAAGGTTACCAGTGCTTCGAAAATCCTTTAATAACATTACAACGAGGAGATGTATCTATGGGCGACGGTGACCACTTTCCATCAGGTGGCCCGTTTGTTCGTCTGCTCTCCCTATAAATAAAACAATTCTGGTAAAGTAAGTACAAAACGTCTGTAAATGACCTTTTTTTGTGTAATTTTTTTTGTCGAGCCTTGTAAAGCTTAATTTGCATGAAACCTTTGCACGAGGGGAAGAGAAAAAAATGTGTGTTATTTCATTGAGAAAATATCGCTATTTTTTAGTGTTTCCAAGCCCTGAGAGTTAAGAGAGAATGCCCTGTGGTCAGTATAAATTGAATCCACAATGCGGTATTGAGTGGTCGTTACAGTGATATGTGGGGGCACGCACTCGGCTAGAGATTTTAAGGATTGCTTCCTCCGGCTCCAAATAATTGCTACCTTTAAATTAAAATCACGAAAAAATAGAAATGTCATTGCAGTTTTTTATATATACTAACATTTCGTTTATATGTATATAAGGCATTTTCATATATCATCATTAGCTTATATACTCGGCCCGCTCGGTGGATCATGGCCCGTACCCCCTGTACGGGCCATGATCCACCGAGCGGGCCCAGTGCTGATTGGTGAATTTCACACGCCTTCGGATAATTTTAATTTTCTCAGACATGCAGGTTTCCTCACGATGTTTTCCTCCACCGTTAGAGGAGTCGGTAAATGGAATACGTAATAGTATCTGTACTTTAATTTTAGTTTTATCCGAGTTATTATTAATTTCTACTATTAGTAAAATTTTGATTTTAACATAATTTGTTAAAATAAAATTCATATTAAGTATTATTAAAAAAATCGATCCCTATCTATCGGGGGTCGGATTTCAATTTCATCTGTAAATAGTACTAATGACCCTAATGCGAATTAATACACCCCAAAAAGCCAATTGGAAAGAGCTATGCTGCTGGATCGAATCCGAAATGAGGAGATCCGGCATAGAACAAAAGTTATCGACATAGCTCATAAGATTAGCAAGCTGAAGTGGCAGTGGGCCGGTAACATCTGTCGCAGAACCGACAACCGCTGAGGTAGACGAGTTCTGGAGTGGTGACCGCGTTTGGGCAAACGTGTGGGTTAGTGTGGGAC
This sequence comes from Hofmannophila pseudospretella, assembly GCA_947369225.1. NCBI lineage: Eukaryota > Metazoa > Arthropoda > Insecta > Lepidoptera > Oecophoridae > Hofmannophila > Hofmannophila pseudospretella. The sequence continues at coordinate 8,211,871 of OX376324.1, forward strand.
GCCCCCCTGCTAGATGGAGCGACGATCTACCCAAGGTGGCTGGCAGCGACTGGATGAGAAGAGCCGAAGATCGGACTCAATGGTGCGCCTTGGGAGAGGCCTATGTCCAGCAGTGGACTAGAGTAGGCTGCTGATGATGATGATGAAAAAGCCAATTAAAATTTTCAACATGCATTATTTTTGGTACGCTTCTCATTAGGCTTGCAAGAATATTTTGGGGTTTCTTTGAGTTTCCTCATCGGCCTAGTATGATCTTATGAGTACTAGTTGTAGGATAAATAATTACTACTCAACTCTAGGACTTTAGCTACCTATCGATTAGTATCGATATAGTGAATAATACAAGAGCGAAGCGGAACGCATCGTCCCTTATCCACATCGCGGTTGCAATCTCAATAAACCAATTTGCGACGGCCCCGATGCCTGCGATACTGTGACGCTACTTTATGGGCCTTTGTTTCGGCGACTGTCCTGTCTACTGACAAGGCTGGACCATGTGGGTACCATAGTTTGTAATGGATTTTTAACCTTGTTACTTGATGTTTTGGTATGAGTAATGGGATGTTTAGCGACGACTTTCATTATAAGGATCATTTTAGATATCGTGGTGTAGGTACTCGTAGAACTTCATTGTGGGCAACTTTGCTAAAGGCATATTCATACAATGAATCATTTTTTTAGTCCACAGCACTTAAATTTAAAAATAAAAAAGTCCATTAAAAACACATACTGCCAATTACAGATTTCCTATTTTAAAATAAAGCTTATAGGGAGAAATAAGTTTTGGTGTGTGTGTATATGGATGTGTTTAATGGAAATGTGTGTGAGCGTGTTTGTGTAAAAGAGAGTGAAAGGGTGAAAGGGGTGTGTACATTTGTATGTGTTTGTTCGAGTCTTCACTACATGTATCCAGCTACAACGCTACTGTACTACAACTAAGTACCATCTAAGTATTATTGATTATTGTTACAATGTCTCTCCTGGTGGCAGCGGGATAATAAAGTGGTCATGCTTGCTATGCAAGTATTTAATCTCCTAAATTAACTCGAGAACTGTCAATGCTTTTCACATATAAAATTGACCTCGGACTCTACGAGTATGATTCGGGTTATGATTTGAAAATTAAAAGTGCAAAATCAAAATGTTTTTACGACGAAATATATTTCGACGAAAAAATCTTACGTAGGTAAAGTAAGCTTTAGAGAAGTACGCAAAATCGTCCATTACTAACACATAAACTGGACATAAGTAATATAATTTAACCGTAGTCTCATGGTTATTAGCTAGAGTCTACCACGGGTAAAACTTACTTAGGTGTTTGAATACGCAGGAGAGTCTTGAGCGGATATTACAACCGAATACTAAATTAACTGTAGAAAATCTAAAATTGCGTGTTCAATTACCAATTCTGTTTAAAAAACTTAATTCACAAATCCCATAGTAGATGATGGTGTAGATGGATCCCGATAGATACGAATACTTATTATTTTGCTTATTTAGTTGTCAGTTACGCTTAAGAGTAATATGAATTTTTTTAATGTTTAGGAAGAGCACACGAGCAAAGGGGTCACCTGATGGTACGTGATCAGATTACAGTTGCCCACATAGACATATCTAATGTTATTAGAGGGTTTCGATGCGCTGCTAACATTCTCATGTGCCGGTAATTATGCTGACTCTAATGCAAGCATTGCTTTTGCATTGAAACAAGAAAAAGGGCGGCACCTCCCCAGGTTGACTCTGCACAGAACAGAGTCATACAACTAAGTGCACTTACTTGTGTATCCCAAAAACTTTTTAATTTTAGTCCACGGGTCCACAAAGTTTCTTTATCTTCATTTTTCATTCTGGTTTTACAGTCAACATCAAAAACATGCTAACAAGCAGATGTTTCATTTTAGAAGTGCTTATAGAAGAACACTTTAAGTTTCAAGATGCTTTCAAGTAAATATTGGACCATTTGTGGAAATGTGGAAGTGCGTGGGAGCATCTAACAGTGCATGTTTGTCTTGTGGGCTGTGGGTTACTTGCCTAGTACAGTTACCTTACTAACAATGCATGTTGCACGCTTTTTACATGAACAATGTGTGAACGAGTTAAAATAGTTCAAATACTGCTAGTATTGTCTCAATAGAAATACAATCGCAAGAAATGGGTGAAGTCTGTGGAAGATTTTTCCATGGATAGTCTGAATTTATTACCGTCATTGTTTTCTTGAGAACGAGGTACTTAAATAGGCATAGGTTTGTGTACTTTGTGTATAATTGTGATTTAAATGTGTGTTATTATAAATTTAAAAAAAAAGTAATAGGCAAACTATTATCACGATGAGTAGGCACACCTAAATCTATTTAATACTTATTGTAAAAAATATTGCCCATTTTTTTAAAAACTTCGCATTAAGAAAATAATAATAAGCCCCGAACAAGATGGCGCGCAAAAACTTGGACATACATACATTAAAGACAAAAGTAATTTGGTTTACATTAACATAATTGGACGTTGATCTTGATGGATGTGTAAGAAAATAAATAAGTGTACATATTTTCTATTATGCGGGTAGTAATAAGTACCCGGCAAACAAAAACTCTACTACAAAATTAAATATTGTTTCAATATGTTTTTTTTATATTCGCAGTTGAATGGCAAGAGACGTGCGTGTTTATGAATTTGAGTGAGGTTGCTTTCCATATTTTAATTTCGTGACCTCATTATAACTTTTGATTGAGCCATAAAATTTCAAATCGCAATCTAATTTTCGTCAGGGAAATTGGCTTGAAAGTTGTCTTAGCGACCGATTTGTATGAAAAGTCAGAAAAAATTTAATTCTATTTTCAAAATATTGAACAAAGTTGTTTCAGTCATGAATCCTCCTGGTAAAAGTCCAATAAACAGTAACTTCTCAGGGCTTGCCTTCATTTGATCCGCTCTTCGGCTGAGCACCCGTCACTATGAGTAGTGAGTTAGTATTGTTATGATAGTTTTTTTGTTCCCGAGTACGCTAAATTACGTAGGAAATGCCATAAGAACAAAGCGGTACCGCCTCACACACGTTAAGTGGCTGTCAAAATAAAATTACCAACTTACTATAATATGAGTTTAAGATCCTTTCCGTTGATACGAATAATGACTTAGTGTCTGTTTACCGTCAGATTTTTTATGCAAAACTTGATTAGGTTTTTGTAGTCAAATGGATGGAATAATGGAATTCGTAGTGAAGTTACCTACACTGAAAATTAGCCCTCCGTCAACTTGGGATAACCAAACCACTCCGGTTATTTCAGAAATATAAAACTTTGTCAAGTCATTAGCAAAGTTTATTTAAAATTAATCAAAGTGTTTTACTACCTACATGTAAATGTGGATTTTGTTACATTTTACCAATGATTTAGTCACTGTTTTAACGTTAAGCTTTGGTTACATATAACGAAACATTTTAATCCGTAACTCTGTTTTGTCACAAAATAAAAAATGTGATAAGTATGACTCTATCTGACCACGTGCTATTTTAATAGTGGTTATTCATTCGACGTCATTAGTTTCATCACGGGTGATGATGATGATTCTACAAAGAATCCCAGTTTAGCACCAACAGTGGTAAAATGATACCTCATAATATTCCACCACTATTGGTGAATTTATACCCCAAAGTGGTGAGATGATCCGGAACGTATTATTATCTTAAAATAAATACTCGTATGATACTTACCCAGGTTAAGTATTTGATACGCTTAAATATAGCGCTTTTAAATAAGCAAGCATATTGCAGATAGTGTTACATTTAGATAAAGTTAATTCGCTTTTATCGTTTGACATTTCCGAAGGTATTGTTGCGCCTACGCAATTTGAAGTTATTTAAAAAGCAAATTCATGTTGAGCAGTCGCAGTACTGTAAATGCAGCCATTGAACATGGATGAATGCACTTAATGTCGCAAGATAATTTGACTGTAAGATGAGTTGAGATAATATATATTTTGTAGTTTGAATGTACTCGTTTCTGTGATTTCCTAAATTAACCACGTCGTTATAGATCTCTACTGTACTGCAAATGGAGCTTTGTTGTTGTTGTAGCCCTTTGAAAATATACGATTTGTTCCTTCTACATTACTTTGGTTATTTTTAATCAGCTTGTATGCATATATTTATATTATATTTATTTAAAAAAAACTCTAGTCAAAAATGGATCAAACTAGAGTCAACCTATAGTTGTTTCGACTTGTGGCCAAATTAAGTACCGAAGGTGCCAATGAGCTCTACACGGGTAGTATTATAAGACTACAGATAACTTCACGTCAGATCTTGTTTGAACTAACGTCGTCGTAAATAATGTTTAGGAGTAGTTAACTGTCGTGTTAGTTGACAGGTCCTAATAACTTGCCGTTAAAAGTTACGGCAGTTCTGTGTTAGTCTTATAAATGGTCAATTGCAATAAAGCTAAGAAAACTGCAAGCACTTGGAGCCTGTTCGTTTGTATCGTAAAATAGACTGATTAATGGGTGATTATTACATGATAACGAATGTAAATAAAAATAGAAATGTATTTTTATTATAATACTTACCAAGGATTATATTATTTTAACTAAACAACGAAAAGTTATTAGCTGCTATTTTACAGTATTGTTTAGAAAATATCTTGAAAATCATTTATCGTAGAAACATTGTAACATTTTCCATGTGCGACCAATTCGTGGCAGACGATACGGCAGCTCCTGTAATAAATTGTAAAACGGCAAATTTAAAAAGCCCACAACCTCATACAGTATACATGATTTAGATGACACCTACAGTCAATTACTTATTCCAGCGGCGGCACTGTTACCGGCCGTATTAAAAACTTAATTGATTTCAAAGGCAATAATTTTTACTCGCGCGAACAGTGGAGGTCGGTTATGTCTTCTCTTTTTAATTTAAATTGAGATTGCACGACTGAGTGGAGGTCGTGAGCTCCATAATAGAATTGACTTATGTACTATCAAACTATGGTCTTTGCTTTAGATTTTATTTGATTTGTTTGTTCCCTGTTCCTGTCCACAAACGTACCATTTAGAGAAGTTGCAGCTTGCAAGTTGAGGTCTCGCTCTATTGCTAACTATACTAAATTTATTTAAATTTTTAGCCACAACATTGGCCACAACACCTAAGCAAAATTAATTTTTAAATGATTTGAATGAAATAGTTCATTATCAAATTAATTTTAATATTTGAAATAATCGTAAGAAAATCAGAAAACTTAACAAAAAATTTAAAAGGTTTTTAAGTTTAAAATCTCCTTAGTCTTTTTTATTCAATATCACTGGCATAGGTTTTTCTAAAAAAATATTTGTGATCGCCATTGAAAGATTAAAAATAAATATTTTAAATATATTTTTTCATTTTTCTAATGGCTTTTGATTAATAAATGCCAAAGAGTCCGTAACACATTCTTTAAAAACATTAGGTAAGTATACTAAAATCTCCTTAGTATTTTAATGTAGATGTACTGGCTTAGGTTCTCCAAAAAAATTTCAATCGCCATTAAAAAATTAAAATTAAAACAATATTTTTCACGTTTTAATGACATTTGGAAAAAATGTTTCTTAACAATCAGCCAGTCTATTATAACTCTTGCATACACTCTATATTTAATATAGGTTACCTAAACCTATTATCTCAAATTGAATAAAAATATGATTATTTGAAGATATTTTAGGAAAAGCGAACAATCTGGACTAAATGTGGATCTATGAACAATGATGGCTCTAATTCAGGATTATTCGTCGCCATTTCATTCATCGCTAACAAAACGAATGTGTCTTTCAAGGTAATCATTCCGGAATCTTTATAGATCTATTTTGCGTCTTGTCACAGTACAATTACATGCATCAGTGGGCATCAATTGAAGTGATTGTCGCGTGCAGTGGCGTGGTGGACGGTCACCATTTATTTGCCGAGTTGTATGGAAAAGTGCTGGCCATTCAAACGTCTCGGCCTGATAAATTGTCCTCGATTTGCATATAAAAGGCACAGAAAAAGATACTCAAGTCCAACATTGTCTTCATTGAGCCTTTATGGAACATCGAGCGCTCCGGCTGTAGCAAAAACCCATAAGATACGTCCAGGTTTGACACCTCGAAATTATGTATGCGAAGAATATAGTTTAATCTGTGTGAAAAATATTTTAGTTTTTGCAACCGTGCGTGCTTTCATTGTAAAGCTCCATGAAGGTATCGAGAAATTATTGAGACTTAATTTTTTTATAGTAGGTAGGACATTGCCAGGGTTTTCTAAATTTTTAAGTCACAACTTTTTTAAACAACAACACAACACAACTGTTTTGAATATCTTTCTATATTATTTCTTATATTATTCCTATTCATATAGGTAAGTATTATACGAGGCGTAACGGAGTCATATTAGTTTGTAACTACCGAGAGTTTGTATACTTATATTCTTATAGACATATCTCTGATAAGTTATATCAAGGAGTGAACCACGCTCACTTACATTATAGTTTATTTATATCTCGATTAGATCATAAATATATTCCTTGTGCGGCGACCATTGATGCAGTAATATTTATGCCGAGGACAATTTAACTATATGAGGTGGCACGCGTTCTCATCTAACATTAGCCATGCCTATAGTTGACTATTTGGCTTTCAGAATTATTTATACCACTGCAAAATGCAGCTGAGGTTTGTGTCACTCGAGCTGAAGGTACCAACAACGACGCGGTTTTTTCTAACCTTTAAAATAACTGGGGAGTTAGCTAAAGTTGAATAGCTATACATCGATGTTGTCGCGTTTGTTACCCGTTGCCCGTGGTTTTACCAGGCAGTTGGTCATCATAAGTCATAAAATATATGATAAAACTCAATGACAAAGGAAACATCCGTGAGAAAACACTGGCCAAACCTGTAGCGGGCCATATCAACGTGATAGTTGGGCTATCCTTCTCCAGTTGCGAGGAAAAGTACAGATACTTTTCACACAAATCTTCATCTCATTCTTTAAATTAGAGCGGATCCTTAGGGTCAAATACAGTTCAAGTTTGTATTTCAGCCAGAACGGAAAAAAATAAAATACTGGTATTATCTATGGATATAATGAACCTATCATATAACGTCTCATTGTAAAACTTGGACATAGGTAGCGCAAAACCTGGATGTTTGGAAGAGCTTGTGGAGGCCTTTGCTCAGCAGTGGGACTACTTGGCTGTACTGTACTCCTCCATAAGTTTTATACTCCTTGGCCATGCATATACATAAGGTTTCCTTTCCGGTTTATCGACGGCTATTGAACTTCCTATCCCTCGAAAGGGAAACCGCTTTTTATTCACTCTTATATAGTACTAGTCTTGCGTAACTCGCAACTTTTTGCTCTGTCAACGACTCATTCCCACTTCGTGCTTCTTCCACTTTGTCACTTCTTACTTGAAGAGACTGTATGGACTTAAGAATTATTTGAGACTCACAAATTATAATAAGTGCATTTTGTTAGTCAACAAAAACTATTTTTTATCTATGTAATACTCCAAACAAAATTATTTGTTTTATTTGTTGTTCAGTATTACGAATATGTACCTTAACTGAACAGCACAGTATTATGATATATTTTATGTACATTAGAAAAGCCTTTAGAGTTCATATTTTTAGGTTCTAGTGTCTATTATGCAAACAACCCTCATATACCTAGCACAAAATGTGATGTATGAGTAATAGCTATTTGTTTTGTTAGTTTGCTAGCCGCGGAGACGGTGATATGAATGAAGTCTAGATTAGACTTCATTAGAAACAAAATGGGAATGTTGACGAACTGGGAAAATCTAGGTACCAGTTTACGCTTACAGTTAACCTGCCATCAAAAATAAACCGTACTTACTCATAAATAGAGTTTAATAGAGACGGTCGGTGTGAAAGTGAAGACTGGATATTGCGTGTGTTTAGCATTTTTATGTGCACTCTTGAACGTTCTAGTAGAAAAATAAACTAGGTACCCACAACAAGGTTGGTTAAGAGTGGATCTCGTGCGATCGATCGTTTTTTTCCAATAATTTATTGGAAATCACGAACTCTATTCATAGTATTGACTTTCCATAATCACACAATGCTACAATTGTATGAGAATGTTCATCGGGGTGATACGCGATGGTGGTAGGCAGTGGTTTGAATTTATTTGAATTATTTTCTTAGTTATAATTTATAGTTATAAATTGAATAATAGTATATAATTATACAGTGAATCTCGAATTGAGTTAGTGACGTCGTATAAACTAAAACATTTTTATAGTAATAATATGACCTACAATGTAAGTCCGTTCAATATTAAAATCTGCCATTTTACAATTCGCAATGTGGACAAGCTGACCAATATATTAAAATTAAAATATTTGCGAGACATTTTCGTCTCGCGGGAGGTAGGAACGTGTGCGACGCTCTAGGCTATGCTCTTTCAAGCAACACAGATCAGAGAAATGCTGAGATTAGTAACTGTTTTATGAAAGATGAGATGGTAATACTCAATAAATTTAGTATTTATACTTACTTTGATTTGATTTTTGAGCATGTATAACCGACTTATACATGCTCAAAAATTTGACAAAAAATTTGTTTATATGGAGTGTTACAAAAAACCCCTATAAAGCCGAAAGGGGGGTATTCAGTAGCCATAAGGAACAACTTTTGATCTAGAACCGATTTTGATGATTCATTTTTAGTTAGAAGGGTGGTCCAATAAAAATGTGGTTAATATCTGATGTTGATGCACTTCAGAGATGAACAACGGAAGTCCCTAACGGATGACTGCACTTCACATGCTTAGGAAATTGCGAACCTTTTCGATATACCTTTTTTCCATTCCCTCAATATCAATTCCCATATTGAGGAGCTCGTAGCCTAGTTGCGAGCACGGTCCGAAAGTGATCATGCAGGTTGGCGCGGTCGGTACCTGGATGGGTGACCGCTAGTGGCATATTTTATCTGAGCTCCTCCGTGCCTCGGAAAGCACGTTAAGCAGTTGGTCTCGGTTGCTGTCGTTCGACAGCAGTCGTTAAGCCATGTCAGAGGCCTAGGGCGGCCTGAACAACTCTGACAAATAGGTTGGCCACTAACCATACGATAAGCAAGCAACCTCAATATTAACACTAAAAATTGTGAAAAAAATATATATTTTAGTAAAAATAATATTTAAACCGGCCGGCCCTCAGATCACTAAAATTAATTTAGAGTTTTTTTTTCCATTTGAATAAATTACCTCACATCTCGTTGTTTCTTGATCTGTGAACGCGACGGAGGCTTTCGTCATTGAAATGCGTTGCCATTGTGAGTCGGCTGAATAAATATTTTACTTGGAGCTTGGAGTACGAGGCACCACCCAGCGCGGCTCGCACAAAGCGTCGTCGCGCGCGCATCCCAGATTGATCCTTGAAGGGCAGAGTTAAATTATATCGATAGGTCGATAAGCATAGCTTTCGGCGACTCTGATGGTACTTGTTCTTAAAATAGCTTTATTGTGTTGGATGATTTTTTGTTAGAAAGAAACAAAGAAAGAATGTATTTCCAATAGCGCACACGTACAAACAATTAGGTACAGAAGATAAAAATAATATTAAACAAATATATTATAAAAATAAATAAACAAAAGTAATTAAGTTTGATGAAGGTGGTGTGCAGCACCGGAAAAAGGGGACTGCCGACAAATAATGTATAGTTTAAAGTACTTATAGTTTACCTAATTACGGTGATTACTTACCAGATTTCGGTACAATTTCCAAAAGTTTTAGGTACCTTCTTGTTCTGAAAATATTTTAAATGCAATATTCTGAATAAGTTACCGTATTTTTAACCTTAAAGTGGTAATTATTTTATAGCAAACCTTTTTTCTCATCTCTATATTGTCAATCAGTGTATTTTAGCTGCGGCTGTCTCTTTGAAGGCACATCAAATCCTTATCGTTAACGGGACTTGATGTATGATGAATGCGCTGTGAAGTTATGAGGAAAATTAGTAGAGGTCGAGACCCTCAGCAATGAGAAGACGAAGTATTTACCTAATGAGGAGAAATATTACATCATTCTCTATTACTCGTAGGCAAATAGGTATAACCTACCTATAATACATTTGAAACACTTATAAACGGTACTTAAACGTCATCGATGAAATGGGTATCGACAAAAAGTTTTTCGATACTGGGTTACTACTAACACCTTAACATCTAGTTTACAGAATTAAGTTAATATGATTGATGTATCGGTAGATGATTGATGATCATCATGGTCGTACAGTAATCTAGATTATTCGTTTTTTTAGACTTTTAATTTTTACGCAAAGGAAACTGAAATAAGTGTTATTGAAAGGCACAGCTTGGTAACCTGAAATTACTGAATATTGCAAGTCTAGGTACACAACATACTTATCTATGAGTAGTAAAGTCCATTCACTTAAATAAGCGCGTTACACCACCTACTTTGAAATGTAATAATACACAAATGAAAGCAATCGGCAGTCTGCGTCCTCTGTTGTCGCGGCGGCATCCTTAGACTAGCGGCGGCGCCGCGAGCGCGGGTGGCATTTTTAAGGAGTGAGCTTATTTAAGTGAATGGACTTTAGCCGAATTCTTCTCTGTTCTCTGCAATGCAAGGTCTTTAATGTGAAACTAAAAATAAGTACTTATATTGAATATTCTCAGTAAATTGCAAATAAGCATACCAACTTATTGTGCTATCATTAAAAATAATAACGAAATAATCATGTTCCAAGGTAAAAACTTTGCTTTCTTGGCTGCTTAATAAGTAGCAACACGTTTTATAAAACAACAAAAATAGAGCCAAAGTGTATGCGCACCTAGGAGATAATGGGTTAATTTGATCCATTTTGTTGTAAAACTATAACTGACCATAATTAGACCGCAATGGCGCAATATGTAACTAATGGTTAGCCAAGGTTTCTAATAACAGCTTGTAGGGTTGTGTTTTTCAGAATACAAGAGTTATGGAAGACCCATATTTTATTGCTGTGCAAAAAATGGGTTAAACGGGGTTGAAATTGACGTTGGCAGACTTGGTGACCGCGACATGGCTTTTCATAGTTTTTGCCGAGGTAATGGACGCTTTTATACTTTTCCATGACACGGCGCGACACTGCAAGATTTGCCTCCACGGCATCGACAGGGAAACAAAATGTATGAGATTGTATAATTATGAAGACGCTTTTATATTTTTCGGACGGTTACCGAAAGTATACTTAGGTTAGCGATACCTTTAGCGATAGATTTCTGCACATTGTATTGTACCTCTCTTTATGTTGTATGTTTTGTTTTTGTCCCGGGTGTGCAATACAGTATATTTGTATTTGTTACTTTTACAGTGGAATTAAAAAGTTGAGCGAGACTTTTGGTTTCTGGGTGTAATAAGTTTGAACTATCAAATTGCAGGCTGTTGCAGGGCATAGGTAGGCACTTACGTATATGTATACCGTAATTTTGTTTTCACCTATAAGTATTTGTTTTTTTAAGACTATGACTTATTATAGGACCATGCCAACCTCATTGCGTAACTTTGTAGCGTATTTTAAAAAGATTTAGGAATGGTCGAATGTAAGGCAAGATTTACACCACGATCAAAGGTTAAGCGCGTTATGGACCATACCGCCGAGGAAATATGGGCAAGTATCTGCGGACAATAAAAATATATCAGGGGAGACGGTAAGCTGTATGATGCCGGGTCAGGTAGTCTGTATATTATATTATGAGCTTAACTTTGCGATTCCTTGACAGGTTTAAACGAAAAGTAAAAGTATTAGCTTGATTCATGCCTAAATATGCAGAAAATAAGAAATCGTCGCATTAAGTGCACGAAATGAAACAAAATAAATAAAATAATAAATGCTTTGTTAGTAAGTATTTGTTCATACATGTGTGTTCACCTGAATTTAAAATGTAAAATCTAGTGTACTTTTAGAACTCGAGGTTCCTGATATCACTCTACGTCTTCCTAAGATACTTGAACTTTGTAAGTAGCTAAATAAGTACTTGAGAAATAAAAGCGAATACAAACTGCAATTAAAAAGAGCTATGCTTTGTAGGGTACTTACACAGAATACACGTACTTATGAAACGAATGCATCGTTAAAGAGGACTATCTAAACATAATCAGAAACACAATAAAGAGATATAATGAAAGCTGTCAAGTTCCCGAGAGATATGATATGACATATAGCAGACACGTCGGACTTGCTAGAATTATTATTGTAATACGATGGTTGCGCGGGCGCAAATCAGAGCTGTGCAATATGCGCGCGAGTCGTAATTGAGCTGTCATCTCAGATTAATGCGATTGCCCAGTGTTTTACGCAGAATGTTTGAAATCCTGCGAAAATATCTTGTGCTGTATCATTGATATTGTATTTTTTACTACAGAATTCCAAGAAACGGCACAGTATTGCGTAAAAATATGTAATTTAAGCTACAATTTAATTTAATTTTTTTAATGAAATAAGTCATTCTTAAACTATTTAGCTACTTACACTAAAATTACGAGGCCAAATCTTTTACATTTTAGTCGTATTGTAGTAAAAAGTAAAGTCTTTTTATCTTCTTCTTCTTCTTCAGGTCCTAGAACACCTAGTGGTGCAATATTATTCCAATATTATGACAATATTCTTCCACCGCGCTCTGTCCGATGCCGCCGACTCTATGGTTTCCCAGGATACTTTAGCCGCATCCAGGTCCTTTTGACTACGTTTCCATGTAGCCCTGGGTCTTCCACGTTTGAGAAAGTTTTTTTATAATAGGTAATAATTAGGGAAGTGCAATTTTATTTTGGCAGTTTTAAGATTTTTACAACAAACTTGGAAACACCGCAATAGTCCTAGTCTAAGGTCCTAGTGTCTTTGAGTGGATCGTGTGTCGGAGCATGTCAAATTATCCCGCCGACTCGTTCGGAGAATATCCCTTGTTACGTCCAAGTCAAGCATCATCATTTCAGCTCGTTTTATTGGTGTTCTATATTCTCATTGCGCTTTTTACATTGCGATAGTACTTGGGAATACTGACTCATTATTTTGAGTTAGTTAGGTATTTGTGGTGAGGAGATATGATACAGATTATTTATACAATGATACACATTGGGTTTTCTCTTACTTTATGTAGATTTTTATTGCAAAGAAAGTAGAGGCTGTAATTTGTAGATTTTCAGTCTTGAGCGTTTTTTATAGACTAATCCAAAGGGAGGGTTCCCTTTGGCTTCGCTTCATAAAAGGATAAAGCCATTTATTTTCGTCAATGTCCAAGTTTATTACTATTCAATTTAGTGACATCTATCTCATATAAGTGAAACGTAAGGCTCCGTACAAGCTCTTAAAACATAGTCCTCTCAGTATAACGTTCCTCCTCTCCCTCTTTTATAGAAACTTTGTACGCGAACTAATAGGTGGCGCCTTTACATAATATAACACAACATACCATTAATAAAAAATATATTTAACTTTTAAAACAAAACACTTATAGTTTTATCTTACTTACATATTTTTCAAGACAGTCGGTAAAGGCCTAGTAGAAGAAGAACCACATTTGGGCTTTTACGGCAAAAGCACTTAATTTTCTATTTTGTAAATGCATAAATATGAAAAATTTAATTAAATTCTGGCCAGATGTTCAAACTGACGAAGATATGATGGTACTTGACGATAATATAAATGTTACAACCAAAATCATTTTATTACTCATTAAATCTTCTTAATTTACAGTTAATAAATAAAACAAGCAACAAAATGAAAGATCTCTACGCTAATTTTGTAATCAGAGTTAATGAAGGCAGACACCGCATTTAACCCGTAGATACACCAGTGGAGGCTCTATTCTGTATCTTGTCACTAGTGATAAAAAGGACACAAAGACAACAAAAAAATACTCACTCCATATCACCTTTTCTCCTTTAATTTCAAAAATTGGTGAGATGAAAGTGTGATATGGAGCTTTTTTGGCCGGAATATTAAGGGTTACAATGATATTTATATTTTTATGACAACACAGTATTCAGACAAAAATCAGATTGAAGGTCGTTGACCAATTAAATAAAACTTTGACAATGGTGAATTTATAAATTCGACTGACAGACTGAAAATCAGCGCTGTGGATAATACTCGTATCCATAGTATAAAGCTGAACTTGATTTCCCATTACATGCACAAAATATGTCATCTATATACAGTATTTAATTTGGTTGTGACATGTCACAGTACTGTTATTGTGTGAAATTCCAACTGCCATACGAATAAATAAAAAAAAACAGTATTTAATGTGCTTCTTTCTTTTTGTTTGTGTATGCAATATAAATAAATGAATTTGTATTTGTATTTATCGCTAGTGACAAAATACAGAATAAAACCACCAGCAATGGCGGCGTGATCTTCTATTAGAAATAATTAAAATGAAATAGCTCCCGCCCACTGGCGCAGGCCTTACGTACCGCCGCCGGCACTCCGAAGGAAGCTTAGTTTATTTATTCATAACACTACATCACAAAGAAAGTGGGTTAACGGAAAATAGAACCGATATTTTTTTTAACTTAAATATAAAAATGCCTTCCTTATAGCAAAGTGGGTATCTCAAAGCTATAGTATGAGTACTTTTGCAGTTATGTTTTTGTTGAACGTCCGGAATTACACTTATTACGAAAGTTCCACTGTTATGATTGTTCCCCAATCCCTTGAATAGAGTGCAAGGCAAACATTGCCAAATATTGCCCATTTTTTGGTACACCAAGAACATACATATTCTAATACTACAAGAAAGGGCACTTCTTGGATCCCTCCAAACTATTTATAAAAAGGTTTTCCTCTCAAAGTTTAGTCCCAATTTCACATTTTAGACTGTAGTCTAGTGTCGACGTGAACGAAAATATATTATTATGATTGAATCCCTTGAATAGAGTGCAAGGCAAACGGAATCAGCCTGTCTATTGCTCCCGGCATATTGCCCATTTTTCGGTGTTCTCGATCTCAGTGAAATCGGTCAGTTTTAATTTCGTGGCAACCAATCTGCCGCCCACCCGGTGTCCGCCTTTCATCATTTTTCATATCGGGAACGAAACATGAATTTTTATCGCTTGATATTTTACATAAATATTTATCACGTTCCTATTTTATTTTTGATCATAATTTTAATTGGATATCAATTTTAAGCCTTTTGAAATGAAATTACACCGTGTCCCAAAATAAAGTTGACAAAATTAAAAAGTCGAAATTTCAAAATGAAAAGCTTTGTGATTTCATTGGTTTTGTATTATTTATTTCGTTTTTCTTGGCGTCATTTTAACATTGAGTTACTAAGTCGATTAATTACATTTTTATAGCGTTTATAGCGTTGCACAATTGTGGAAAACGACAGTGTGAGATAGTTAGGAGTCTCGACGTTAGTCGCCAGTTCGTTTCTTCAACGATTATATGATTTATGGAGCTCTGCAACATCGCCGACCGTCCTGGGAGAGGAAGAAAAAGAAATGTTAGGACTTCTAGAACGAGGCATATCATCAAGCAAAGGTTGGCTCGTAATCCACAGGTCAAGGTGTGAAAAATTGCTCGAGATCTCGGAATCAGTCAGCGTATTGTTAAAGATGATTTCAATTTCAACACATCACAATGTAATTTTAATGCTTATTATTTTACTTAGTTTATTACGTACTTCTATTAACTTGTGTTTGAATAAATAAAAATAAATACAAATACAAATTTAAGGGCATACAAAATACGAAAAGAAGAGCTTCTCACAGACAAAGACAAAAAAAAACGTCTTGAGAGGTGTCGTTTGGTTAAGCGTTGCGCCGCTACTGAGAACAGGAAAAACATCGTCTTGATTAAACAAGCCCATAACCATCAAAATGACAGGATTTACTCTTCTGAACGTCCCAGATCTGCTGCAGTTGTTCCTCATCGTCAAATGCGTAAAACGTCATGGTATGGAGCGGTATTTGCTCCACAGGCAAAACACCCCTAGTTTTTGTGGAAAAAGGTATCAATATGAACCGAAACAACTACAGACGAGACATTCTTGAGGCTGTTCTCTTGCTTGGAGCCAACAGCATTTTATAAACCAACCATGGATATTCCAACAAGATTCTGCTCCATCTCGCAGTGCCTTAAGTGTTCAACGGTGGTGCAAAGAAAATGCCCAGGTTTCATTAGCTCGCAAGAATGGCCACCATACTCGCCTGATCTGAATCCGATGGATTACAGAATTTGGTCTATCATAGAGGCGAGGGCCTGCGCAACGCGTCACTGAAATTTGAACTCTTTGAAGGCTGCGCTGAGGAAGGAATGGGACAAAATATCAGTGGAGGAGGTGCGGAAAATTGTTGATAATTTTTCCAAACGTTTGACGCTTTGTATCAACGCTAATTTGTCTATTGATTAAAATATAAAAAATATTATTGATAAAAAATTGTATTTTTTTACTTATAACATAATTTCATGTATCTCTATAGTTACTTGAGTTATTTGTAAAATTAGTTGTTAACGTTATTTTGGACCACCCTGTAATGGATCAGTGAATGATTTTATAGAGAGTCGATTCGCGAAGTGTATCATTTCGCTTCCCAATTTCATAACTTCAATAAACCAATTTATTAAAAGTTTTGTAAAATAAGCTTACAGATTTTTTCCGATTAATTACGTACTTTCTTAATATAATATTTTATTAACTTTGGTATGCGTGTGATGTGACATTAAACTGTGAGAGAAATCTCGGTTAGTATCCCGAACGAGGATTCACAGACAAAGCTGCCATGTAGCCGTGGATCCATCTTCCTTTGAACTATTACGTTGTCATGGATCCATCTCTTCTCGTTTTATTGTGTCGGTCGAATCCGAGTTAGCGCTGCGTAAAACTCTATTCAGCCATGATGAATTTCAGTGTTGTGTTCTTTAGTTTAATCTATGTTACGTAGTTTTTCACCACGTGTTGTCTTGGTATTGAATATACTACTTATAACATATATTTTACCTATTTAGGCACAGTTAGATTGCGGCCCGTCGCTGTAACCTAGACTACTAAACAAGCAGGTACCGTAGTAAAATACTTTATTATGTCTTGATTGGAGAGTGCAAATTGTAGACTTGTTCACTGTTACTGTGTTTTAAATATCCCTTGAGAGAATTGTTGTCTCGAGTGTTCCCTTCAACCGTAAAGCCTGCCGCTTTATAGCACTGGTTGTACTTACTAAATTATTCGCTAACTTGACCAAGCAGCCCTTCCGCAGCACTCGTAAATTAACAAATTTGCAAATACCCAATTACTGAAGGCCAGCTTGTAAAAGTGTGACAGTAAAACACGGGACACTTAATTATGCACAAGCAGGGGTTTCAAAATAATTCAAATGTCCGACGAAGGACGATTCCCTCTTAAATAATTCATAAGGTTTTTAGGTTATGTCACAGCTGCCAGTGCCGCACTTTAAATGTGGAAACTAAAGGGAATGCAGCAAACAGCTCTTTGATTTCGTTTATTTCACTCCGCTGGACAGCTATTCAGTTTTTCTCTTTGCGAATATTTAAAAAGAAATTTCCAGGTCAAATGATACGAGGTCCTGAAACTCTTTATTTAATGATACTGCGTTCTAAGGTTTAGTTTTGTGAATTGTGATGAAATAATGGAAAGAAGGAGTGGAGACCGCGTTTGGGCAAACATAGTGTGGAACGCCCCTCTGCTAGACGACTATCTGCGCAAGGTGGCTGGCAGCGACTGGATGAGAAGAGCCGAAGATTGGGCTCAATGGCGCGCCCTGGGAGAGGCCTATGTCCAGCAGTGGACTAGAGTAGGCTGCTGCGGCTGCTGATGATGGTGATAAATTGTTCTACCAGAAACAAATACGAGTAATACGGCATTATTGACATAAAGAAATATCGACATAGTACGTAATTGTAAATTGAACGTTTATTTATTTAATTGATTAGTTAAATCATTACATCATCAGTGAGCGAATTAAATGAATATAAAAAATCTTCCCCATTTATCGCCGTTCAATACAAGTAGAATAAATCACAATCGTAATAGATCTTATTTAGTGCATGATAGACAAATAGGCCTTATAAAGTAAAGCGGAAAAAAAGCAAATGTTTATTTTCTAAAAGAATGACCTGTGTGGGGCGCTTGCTATCGAGAAATAATTGGATCGCGATCGAGTAATGCCGTCTAATCCTTCCATTACAGCACAATGTTACGTTGAATAAAAGTGCTTTCCTTTGTGTTTTTAGCTCGTTTAAAGTTTTAAAGTAGTAATAAGGCAGGTTGTTCAGCTCGTCTGAAGTTCGCAGATAAGGAAACCATAGAGGAAACCTCAGGAACCAATGTAATAAATTGTTATTTATATTGTATTAGCCTATATTGTATTAGCCTATTGTGAAAGTACTATAAGGACCTTGAAATTAAATCTAGGCATTGTAGCATCTAATATTGTTTGCTTTTGCATGTAAATCAGCTTAGCAACTATCACTACCCTCCACAGTACAGTACTACTCAATCTTGCTCTACTCTTTTATATATTGTACTTACTTAGTTTTACTCTACCCGCGACCATGGCGCATTCAACTGTACTGAAATTTCGGTAGCTCAAAACAACCCCAAACCGTGGTAAAAATCTCGTGTAACTATTATTTATTTATTTATAGTATTGAACTTAGTCCTGTTTATAGGTAACCTGAGCTATATCTAATGAAAACACAAGTTCGCCGTGTTAATTCTTTGAGCATCGTTACGCTTGTAATTCCGGAGCTTAATTTAGTTTTAGTAGCTCAGCTGCTACTCTTGCGACGTCTATAAACTAAGTTTATTGCTTGTAGTTTGTTCGAGTGTTAACAAGCCTTAGGTAAGAACGTCATAAAGTGCACAAGCACCTGCTTAAGTACTTTGTAATGAATTTGAGAACTGCTGTATACAGTAACAATGGACTCGTGAATAGCCCTCGAAAACTTGTAAGTAAGTAAGTAACTAAGTAAGTAAGTAAATACACTTTATTGCACAAATAGAAAACAACAGATAACGACAAATAGAGAACAAACAGATCACAAAGCACTAACATTTTCATTACAGCAAAAAAAAACGATAAAGCATCTCCAAGGCAACAAAGAAAACTTCAGTATATTTCAAAATTTTCTGCAAATATTCAGCATATCAGTGGAAAAGACAATATCGTTGCAGATACTCTATGTATATCTATGTATATTTCTATGTATATTTGGCAAAAGGGGGGAAAAGTCAACAAAAGCTGACATGCTCGGGTACCAAATATGCAGCGCTGTTTTTAATTTCAAATAATAATTAATTCATGTAATAAACTATACTACACCTACTTATTAGTATAAAACTATAAGATCTTTTGTGTTAGTTTTCAAAGTAAATAAACGATTGATTGAATATTAAGAACAAAGGATAAGACTAAAGTCTGCCGCAAAGCAGCAATGTTTTCTCTATGCAGATAGTCAGCCTGCATAGGGAGGTACCACCCTTTTACCTATATCTGCCGCAAAGTAGGAATGCATGCATTTCTGTTTCGATTTGAAGTGAAGAGTGCATAATTCATGAGTCATTCCGTCTAAGTGCTCATCTCAAGGTTAGCAGTGCATTGAAAACTTTCTTACAGTGAGGTGAGATGTCTATTAGCGAGACATGATACTCGAGAATGGATGTTTATAAGTGTGTTATACTTATAAAAATCTTCCGATACATTTAATAGAGCATTTTTTAGATACTTACTTACCTATACGTTTTTTTAGCCGTAAAAGTAAAGGACACATTTGACGCGTCGGCAAGTGCGTAGATATATCCTCAGGAGACTGTGAGTAGGGAAGACCGGGGGGAGTTGAAACAATTTTGTTATTTTGCTTCATACATTCTATAAACACAAATCGTATGAGATAAGTGCCAATCGTTAATAGTTCATTTCTTACACTATCAGTAGACTGACACAAAGAAAGTGTAAGTGTGAATTCTGTGGTTCGCCACAGACGATTTTTCGAAATCGACTTGAACGTAACAAGTCATTTTGTTTCAACTCCCCTCATACCGATGTAAGTTGAAACGGGGGTCGAGGTGAGTTGAAACATTTGAATTTTGGGTACAATTAAGGGTTGTAAAGTAGAAACGACGGCATAATTTAAAAAGGTATTTATTAAAAAAAACAGTAGGCATGCTAACAGATAATAATCAGAAAATAAAAATAAACCTCAACGTCTATGCAAATCAGCCATACAAAACTTTAACGAGGTGAGTTGAAACAGTCAGTTGAACAGTAAGAAAAATCCTCCCATATTTTATTAATTTAAAAACCAAGAAGCAAAACTCAAAGAAATGAGCTGTATCTGCGCTATGTATTGAATCGTTAGTTAATGAGCTTTCGAAACATATATAACGCAAACCAAAATACAAACGCGTTATGAGACATGGGAGTCTTCTTGGGTCACGGACGCGAACAGAGGGGCCCGCAGGCGGCGGGAAGTGGCTGAATTGCGATGTTACCGGCTACTAACGGTTTTAAGTTCCTCGAAATCGTTGTTTCAAATCACCTCTGTTTCAAAACACCTCGGTCTCCCCTACGTTCACAGATGTGCGGGTGATAAAATCAGCATAAATTCGGAGCGCGAGAAAACCCACTTTCCCTAAACGTGTATTCCTGCACAGAGCGCGTGTAAGTAATGGCATCTATTGTTTAGCGTATACCTACATATTCACGTCACCCACACGAGGGCTATTGATTATCTGAATGGCGAAATATTGTTAGTGGAATGGGATGGTTCATATTCTTAGCGATCCACCTATCATCAAACTCTGCAGCGATTTTTTCGTTTAGGGTCACTTTGCTCTCTGGTGTGACTTGTTTTCACCTAGGTACTTATTATACGTAGTTTCAGCTTTCCAATAAGTAGACACCTAATCTCATCTTTATACTTATTTATTTATTATTTTCTGATGATATTATGGTATTTATTACTTTCTTTTTCAATAAGTAAGGAGTTGCTCACATATCAAGAGTCAATTCCTTATATCAAGTAAGACTGTAAACGGACAAACACCAGGATATTCTACAATCACTACTGTGAAGTAGTCCTTTTCAGAAGCGTCGTTCGAAATTCGAAACTGTCGACTCTGGTCGCTGCCACGTATTCTGACCATGCGTTTGTCGACGGCTGAATGCCAGCAAATTGCGAATTTGGGACACCTCAGTCGGATCACCGGGCTGACTGATATACGGTACAGATCGAGACCTGATTGCACGTTTGTAACTCTTACACGTTTATTTGCACTGATAGACAGATATACCATTGGAATTTTGGAAATAGCAATGTTATCAAAATCTGTATAGAAAAATAGAATATTGCAATCAAGAGGCAATTCTGTACCAATTACACATTAATTAAGCATAGAATTATAGCTACAATGACAAATTATCAGAATCAGTCAGGCTGATACAATGCCAAGCATTCGCGATGTGAATTCAGGCCGACCTCCGCAATTAGGAATGCATGATGGTATCTAGATTCGTAGAATTGTGGGTCATGTCATCTAATTCTATAATAGTAGTTTATGTAACGGCCACGTAATGATAGCAATTTTAACATGAGAACTGTCTATGATACGAAGCGAAGTTTCATAATAGATCGTTACAGTGTTAAAATCGCCATTACGTGCGTTGCATGCAATACTTTTTCTACGACCATGAAACATATAAACAGAAAATACAAACCATTATGGAGACTTCAACAGACGCCATAACAGCGTAACATGTTATTGGTTATTGGTTGGTTAAACCGTAAAACCGTAGATATGTTTGACGTATTGTCGACATCGCGCTGGTGCGCGTGTCGAGTTTTTTTTAAATGGCTATAGTACCAAGTAGTTGGCTAGTGAAATGTAGTGAATTTAATACGAAAGAATTCTTGTATGCAGTGCCATACAACAAAGAAAATTTTACACATTACAATCGAAAACTGTTATTTAATATTTCATTAAAACACTATTTCTACACGACCATGCCGAATGAACTTTTTTATGTTATTGATTGTGGTTTCTTAATGAACAATGTACGAAATGGGAGTAGAAAAATATCTTAGTGCACGTAAGCAGAAGTACGTATTGTCTATTAAATCAGTTAGTTTAATAAGTGACACTTTTGCGTACATATAGGGCTCTGACTAATAACCTAATTACAGCTTTGGACGGGCATATTGATGAATTTGGCCGCCTCTGCAACATTCTGAATGGTATTTTTCTGAAGCTCCTTGATGCCCTGGCATGTCATGTTCTCCTACTACAAATACGTTAAGTGTACATACGTATATTGCAGGAATCTGGTGCATTAACCTAAATAGGGTTGGTCCAATTCTAAACCTGGCAAAAGGCGGGTTCTGTGTACAATAATGACGGATTACCTAGACGGTGTAAAGTGGAATCATCAAGCTATACTCTGTGGAACCCTGTCGCAATAAGTTTCGACATTCGTATGAATGTGTCAAATCCGTTAAAACGACAAAGTAGCCAGTTGTGTTGGTTACTGAATATCCCAGATTTCATCCGATATTGTGTCTTTCTAGGTACCTAAATACCGAGTATTATTATTCCTGAGAGCGTCATTATTTCCTATATTTATGTTGACGTACGTGATTGAAACGTGTTTGCTCACGGGACTCATTTCGCCGAGCGACGATCGACGACAGAGACATGTAAATGCGATGGATGTGTTCGCACTCGCCTAAAGCCTTTCGATCTCGACCACTCATGTATAGTTTACACGAGGATCTCACTACAAATGGGAAATAAATTCGGGCTTGTGATTTTTCTTGTTCTTTATAAGTTGTTTGAATTGAAGGTGTCGTCGGGATATTTTTATGTCCCTTTTCATATTTATATAACTCACTATCTCAAGCTATGTTCCTGATTCATCTTTCATACAATAGGTAAGCTTATTCGTCGGTTCTTGTCCAAATCTAAAGACTTGAATTTACGTCCAAATTTTAATAAATAAAATACAATTTTATTGAAATATTTTTTTACAACATAGCGGGGTTCTTGTCACACAGTCACACAGTCTTCCACACTAGGATTACTTGTGACGTGGGTGGCGAGTAAACATCCAAATCGTGAAAAGTATAAATTAGAAGACTGTGTGGTTAAATGTTGACAGTAAGACAAAGAAATATCGATTTTCCTATCTAGACGTTTCTTGATCTTGGATTTTTTCTTTCTTAACATTTTCCTATCTTTATAGGACGCAATTACGTTTTTCGATGGTTGTAACTTTACAATCAAAATACCGATTTCAAATAGCGAATTTGGATAAAAGCTATAATTCTTTCTGCGAAGCAGCTGCAAGCTCAGAAGTAGGCAAGACCCGTTGGCGCCGCTTCATTAAGTTTAACTATTCGCTAAGGGTTCTACGGCTACCGGGAACAATCCGCAGCCGTCGACCGACAGCCGGCCACGAGGAACTACGAGCACTAGAAATGTTCGAAAATTCGGGATTTGTTTCTGCTTTCTAAGATGGTGTGACGGTTAGTCTTACCCCATAGATTCAAGGGGACAAACTAACCCTCACACCAGCCTGTCACATCAGTGTGGCAGTATACTAGTATACTACTTTAGTATCAATATAAAATACAATGTTGTGTATAATCGAACTTGACATGTAACACACTTTTGGAAATAGCTATGTGTTGTTATGAAATATGTAATTTTTTTTTTTTAAGGCAAAGAGCCCATACAGCCATGTCTGATATAAACAACTCTTGCAAGTCTTCATTAAAATGCTGGTGTGACACATTTCAATGCTATCTGGGAGAATCTTCCACGCTTCTGCACCATCCGAACCAAAGAAGAAGGCGTCCCGGACGCAGTATGGCTCTTCAAAATCCAGCCAAGTACGGATCGGGCTGCAGCGTCTTATTTGACTTTACTTCACTGTCCCACACATTAATCACATTTTGTAGACGTTCTTCGAATAAAAAACACCATTCTTACTTGAAAAGCACTACTGTAAAACAATTTGCAAGACAACGAAAAAAAGCTGGTGTGGACGCGACAAAAGCGCGGGAGAAACTCCCATGAAATATGTAAATAAACTAATAAATAAATAAATAATAGTGTGGCAGTTAGCAATTTCTTTTCCTAACCGGCACACCAAAGAAGATTGAAGAAATGAAAAAAATGAAATGAAAATGAAATGAAAATATTTATTTCCAGAAGCACAAATGGTCTTCTAATACACACACACACACACACACACACACACACACACACACACACACACACACACACACACACACACACACACACACACACACACACACACACACACACACACACACACACACACTACAAATTATGATACATTAAATAAATATTGATAACATAAGTACAGATAAATAGCAACTTTTTTTTTCTTTTTTCTATTTTTATACTTAGGCCACTGGTTGAATATGATAATTATAGCTTCTAAGTAATTAGATAATTAGTCACAAATCACAAGGCTATATTGGACCTTTTTATGAACCGCACTGAGGGCATAATCTGATCATAGTCAGTTATTCAATTGTTGCCAATATTACTATTGCATTATCATATTTTATAAGAAACTATACTGTAAATAGTTTACCAACTTTAGTTAGGTGTACGCAGTAAGCCTCATTGAGATTACTATAATGCCTATGATATAATACCTCTGATCGTCTCCTCACGGAACCGTAACCGCCCTCTAAACGCTTTACCCCACCTTAAAACCTCCAATCGGAAGGGGTTTCCTTCGAAAGTCTCTGATTTTGTGTAAGAAATAAGGCTGTCTGTTCATTTGTCCGTTCCAGCAGAATTGATCCGCTGGGCTCCAAGTTTACGGGCAATTAAACGAAAGAAACTTGCCCCAACTTTGATGTACCGCCGACCTGGAACTAATTAGAATTAGGCGAGAACGACTCTTTTCCCCGCACAGCTTTGCTCTCAACAAAAGGTCAGCGCTGAGGGTCATCCATTAATTACGGAACGCATTTTGCGGGCTTACATTTTCACTTCACACATTACTATTATCACTGTAATGTGTTTACGCTGACTAATCAGATGTAACGAGAAGTCCGGTAAATTCAGAATCACAGCTGTTAAACATAACATCCTATATTAAGGCGCAACATTACGACTCGGTTTTCAAACAAGTCATTTAACATATTCATGTCGTATTCGTGCAATAATTTACTGGAATATTATTGCCATCAGGTCAGTCGTGTTGTTGTATTGTCGCCAAAATGTCCATGAAGGTTTTCATACAAATATTCAAAGTTGAACATTAATTCTAATGAAGGTTCTAAAGTGTATTATTTTTCAAATGGCGACAGTTAAACAACAGACGTTAAAACAGTAACAATATACCAGTAAAATATATCAAAAGTACGACAGGAATGTGCCAAACAATTGAATGAATTGAATAAAATATGCATATTAAGAAATGAGTTTCTATGAGCCACATTATATAGGTGAAACTATTGATTTGTACTTCTAACTTGAGCAAGATGTAAAAATTTCACATTTCATTCTCAGGTCATAATGGCGGGAAAAACGCGATAAATCATTCTAAACACCGTATTAACGTGCTCACTAATGCGTGCACTTATGCGCCCGCGCTCCTCTGAATGTAACGACTTTGATTTATGGCACTTTCTATAACCTATGACCAAACGGAAGGAGTTATAAAGTTAAATACTTACAGTGAAGGGTAAAAATATTACTCGTGCAGGATTTATTATTTAGATTTCCTGAGCTTGGCGTATTACTTATTCTTTTCAGCGATAGTGACTGAAAGTAAACAAGTCTTATGTCAGATTTCCGTCCTGGAGAAGATGTGGGTGAAACCGTGTACCTCCGTCTAACCTCTTTCTGACTTTGGTGGTGTAGACCAACTTTTCTTAATTTATCTAACTACCCGTTGTCAAGATGTATACCGTCATTAATTTACCTTAGTAAACAGGTATAGTACAGTAAAAACGTCATCAGAAGCCGTCCAATAGTTTACATGTGACCACAAAAACAATTTTTCGTCTCTGTAGATTAAGATTACGTCTTAGATTGACCTATTTTTTGCAATGTACGAGTACCTCTCTTTGGGTATAACAACAGAAGATAGTAGAATACTCAATAAGGTATTTTATAACTGTTCTTCAAGTTGTATTGTTACAAATTTCAAGAACGTAAGTTATCATTATCATGTGGTTGGGCTTTTCAAAAGTTTATTGTAATAGTACATGGTAATCTGGTAGACACGTAAAATATTTTCTGGAGGAAATGAAGCGTTTGGAACTAACGTGTCGTAAACTTACACATTTATTACTTTAGACCCCGTATGTGGCTCGATCTAGATGTCTTACTCCGTCTACGTCTGGGTCTAGACCTAGTCTCAACGCGTATGCTAAATTCATTTCACAAGACAATATTGTGGCGGCAACAAGTTGTTCTCTTTTCAAGTTAGGTGTAGAGATTCTGATAATATAATATAATTCCCTAATACGCCTCACGATCAACTGAAATTCGACGCCTCTTGTCGCCAAGCAATAAACCTACCAAATCGATTCCCAATTTGTTGATAAGATTATATTATTATCGAAAGAAGGAAAATCTTTATAAGTCAAATGGAAACAGGAAAGTATTTTCGGTGTCTTTCTTTTCATTTTGCCCTCATAAGTATAAATAACTAAAATGGTCGATTAAAGAAGTTAAACACATATAGCATTTCTTACGTGTTTCATAAGAAAATTCTATTGTCCTTCTAAGTACCTTACTTCGCAAATGATGGAGGTTCCAGTGGGGCAAATGTGAAAGCCATAACTAAAATTACATATTCTACACTATACCACTACTTACTCTTTAACAATTAAGTATTGGTATTTATTGTGTGTATTAAGCATATATTAGAATATTGTTCCAAGTAATTACATATAACGAAATTACTACGTCAACTAGATGAAATCCGAAACCAAGTACCTTGACGAACTATTACATATGCCTGGTTAAAAGGGGCAAATGTGATAATGAACGTTCATTTCTTAGCAGTGTCGATAGACTCAAATGTGGGGTAACAGCTAAAAAATACGTAAAACTTAATGTTTGTGAAATAAAGACTTATTTCACTGAGATAACGAAAATGCTTACAGAGTTATGAACTTTTTCTTACAGACTACACTATAATTAGAAAATTAGTCAAAGTATTACTTAAGAAATAATCATATCTTTGAAGTTAAAATTAAAGGATAATATACCGCGCCTGGTTATTTCAGGACTATGCAATATTTTAACGATGGAATCAGCAGTGATAACATCAATATCCTCAATTATGGGCCATCTTAAGTTATTTCCTTTGCGCCGTGCAAACTTTATCTCCCAGCGACTGTCCGTTTTTTTTTCTTAACGCCTACGTAATACTTAAGCATATTTATAACCCGTTTGTTGATTTCAAGATTTTGTAGTTCACTTGCCTCTTCTACTCTATTTTCTTCGTTTCCTACATTATACGTTACTCTGTCTGTTTATTTTTTTGTATCTTCTCTTACGGGTTTCTGTTTATCATTTTACTTATCGGTCTTATTGTGTGGATTCTTTGTCACAGGTAATCGTCTCTATTTATCGTTCTCTTTGTCTGACTCAATAAGTAAAGGATCTTTAGTATCTTCTTCCATCCATTCGCTGTCATCTTAATTCGCATAGATAGTACTGTCACCTACTGAATCGTCAGTCTTTTTATTTTTCTTCCCTTTCTTTCCCTTATTTACAGGCTTCCTATGAATTATTGATTTTTGGGTTGGCTTATTTTGTTTACTCTTCAACACTTCAAGCATTTTAGCAGACGTTATGACTTCAGCACCTGAGGAAACTTTACGTTTTTTCTGTTTAGTTGGCAGATATTTTGCTGTATAGTTGAAAGAATTAACTGTTCCAGTTATGAATTTGCAAAACACGCAGCACGGACGTCCCTAAAGAAATGAAATGTCATTCATTTGTTCGTCGGTAAAACAGTTTCGATAGGTGGTTTTCTCGTTGTTCAAAGAGTACATAATACATATCAGAAATGGCAGCACTAGTTTTCTCAAAGACAAAGTCAGCAACACACATTATCTCTTTTACCCCGCTATTGCAATTACCCCACTTGACCTTTACGCTGTTTACTCTTGTTAGTGATTCATAACATGAATGAAGATTCTTAGTATAATATGTATGATCATTACTATTAGTGATGTTTCATTTGGATGACTCTTTTATTAATTAAACAATATCGCACAATATCAACAACGCGCAACAAAGACATCACGAGCAATCCAAATTCATGAATAGGGTACGTCAAAGTAAGGCAGCTTTGAAAGGGGCTTACACAAAGAAAACAAAATTTTGCCATCGGATTTTCATGCCAGTCACGTTGGAGATTTTTTCGCTGCAAAATGAATTCCATTCCGACAAACAAATCACCGTAGATCCAATCAAAGACGACGACAGCTGTGTTTCGTGGAATTATGTCTTGCTGTTACGAGTAGGTACATTGAGTTTGCGGTTGTTTGTCGTCGTTTTAAAACTAAAATATTACTCTTTACTTTATATCAGTAGTCCCGGCAAAGCCTGTAGAATAATTTTAAATGCCGAGCGCTTATAAATCTTCAAAATAATAGATTTTTTAATATTAAATAATGCCGCCTAAATTGTACTTCACTATTTCCTTTTCTATCTTTTGTTTGTTGTTTTCTATTTGTGCAATAAATTTACTTACTTAGTAAATAAAAATGAATAATGAAATTTAATAATTTAAACTAGATTTTTTATAACTCGAATTGCAAGTTGATAACTCGATTGATAAGTTGATAACTCGAATTGCAAAAAAAATATCATACAATGTACGAGTATCTTACATTACATGTACTTTATTACAATGTAACATTCAACGAGGTAGTCGTATGTCCGTCATTAAATTAATAACTTGAGAATCTGGTCCAACAGAAACGCCACTTAAGCAAATTACTTCAGTAGAATCCCTCGTTAGGTGTCATGATTGAGGTCTGTCTACAGATTCTCTTTAGATACCAACATCTGAATACAATGTTAAATGTTAATGTTTTCAATTTAAATTTTCATGTAGCCAAAAATTGCTTTTAGCATTAGTTCATACTCGTACAAACAAAATGGCCGCAAAAATTTTAGAACAAAATTAATATTTTTAATACGTCAGAAATATCATTTATGAAAATATTTAATTATCGTTTGTTTAATTTATATGTATAGTTTTTGCATTGTTTGTAACACAACCTAACATAGGTAATCTTTTATAATGATTTTTTTATGTAGCAATAATCGTATGCAGTGAACTGTACCTGGTAACCGACTGGCTTAAAAATTTGAAGTTCCTTTGAAATTAGAAGTTTCTTGACGACACCAAATACAGGCCCAATGAATCCATCTATACATGGTCAATGAGTCTGTCCTATTGGAGAGACCTGAAGAGGATCGTCTCATTGATAGTCTGATTGCGGCTTACGCATCGAATTACGGCCTATTTCCAATCGTCCATTGAATTGGTTTGGCTAAAACTTTCTAAATTACAGGGACGTGGGTAGGTACTAGGTTCACCTATCGTTAAATAATAATTAAATTAGAATTTTTATTTTGTCCAGTATGTTATGTTTGTACCTTTGTTTACTCAAAAACTACTAAGTAGTTTGTTTTAAAAAAATATTTCACTGGTAGATAGATCACTATTTACGAGTAAAGAGATATATTTAACAGTAAAGATACACATACAATTTGTTGTACCTGTAAATCTCAATTATACCACGTCATTTAATATAATTTTTTTTGCAATTACAACAAAACTTACAACAAGCATATTTTAAAGAAAGATAGCAAAGTTATCTATTGCTGACTTTACCTATTGCAAGAACAATTTAGACAAAAAAAATTAAAGTCCAAATAAATGAAAGTTGCTTCTTTAAACTGAAAATATACAGACAGAGTGGAAACATAAAGTGTGTCCAGCTCATAATTTTGTTAATTCTGATGATGATGATGAATGATATAGAATCTGCGTCGTTTAATGCAGAAAATGACAAAAAATATATAAAAAAATAACGCCATGTGTTCAAAATTTGTACTTTTGCGGCTCCCATACATTTACTATAGCACGATTTATCGACTACTTAGAACTCTTAGATATAAAGATAGTTTAATAAATAAAAAGTGAATGCATTAAATACACACACATACACACTCAGAAAAAAATCGTAATAAAAAATTAATAAAAAATGGAATAGGTAATAGTCCTCTTCACCATTATAACAATGCAATTACATTATCGAATATTTTTATCTTTTTTTCCCCAAAGTCTGTAAAAGGACCCTAAAAGTAATAAAACCCGAATTGTATGAATACGGCCCGAAGATCCTCTATTAAAGAGGATATAGAAAATATTCGGCGTAAGTAATTTCATATATTAGGCACTGGTCATATTCTATACATACTCGTATACATATGTATACGGGAAAAAATGCCTCATAAGAAAATATCCGTCAAAGCGTGCGTTACTGGCATTCTTGCTATTATAATATCGTGAGGTAAACTATACATAGAATAGATACACATACGCATACGTACGTATATAGGATGTAGTGAAGGTGGATTATTACTAAGATTGTGTACGTACACAACCCGTGTGAAGATGCAGTCTATGGTAGCCTGATATGACACGTCTTGAAACCGATCGTGTCTGACCATTGATGATGGGGTAATTATAGGCTTAACTGACTGAACTAGGTACCCGTAACTAAGGATATAAAACTAGAATATCATGTCATGCTCAGGGCTTATGATGTGACACAGACAAGTGTAGTATATAAACTTAATAAATATAAGGAAGTCTATTATAGCTAATAACCTAATAAGCAACCAATTTCTACGAGAGTCGTAGCAACGGAGGTTGCCCCTCTTCCCCGAAATCCTAGAAATTCATAGATAATTAATATTACGATCTATACCATTCCCTATAATTTCGAGCTACGACACTGATATCTGCCGTTTCATTTTACGCTCGCGGCATCTATCCAAAATAATTTGAATGCTACCTAGTCAAAATGCCAGACAGGAAACGCAATAAGTTATTTCGCCAGTCAGCGGAGTAGCTATCTACGTGGAAGTGGTCAGTGTATTTGACGGCGGCGCTCCTCTGTAAACAAGTTGAAATTGATTTTGAAGCTTACCGAACTCGCGCGAGAGCTTTACGTTCACAATGGGATGGAGCCTGTTGTTTTGATGTACATACTGTCTGTAGCATGTATGTCGTACCTGTCATACTTACAAGCTATGTAGATATACAAGGTAGATGTACAAGGTATAGTACTTACTTTGTCGCTTTAACTAACTTGACATTCATATAAATTGATGTTAAGGAACCATATTAAAACCTTATTGCGATAGGGTTCCACAGAGTATAGCTTGATGGGTCTTCCACTGTACTTTCAAACTTTGTTGTAATTTACTAATATAACGGTTTTCTGTATTTTTTTTATTTTTTATTATTATTTATTAGATATAATAGATTAATAAATCACATAACATAACACACGATTCACCCTCAAAAACCTCTAGGGTTTATGTGAGGGTGGAGAGTTCTATACACACATTGCTTATTTATTCCGTTATCAAATTCACTTTTAGAATTATTAGATAATGTAGTTTTTGTCATTTCATTTCATGAAATACATCTTTAAGGTATTCTTAAAAAATCGTCATCTTTAGGTTATAAATGTCATCAGAACTCATTTACTTCTTGTCTTGTGGTAGTGGTCTCAATGACATGACCTCTTGTATAAATAAATGTACAAATTTATAATATAATATTTATAAGTAGATCAAAAGATTTAAAAACTATAATAACCTAACCCAACTTATATTGTCATGTAAGTCTCAATTTAATAGCAGCTGGTATCATCGGTTTCATGAATATGATTTTCATCTTGAGCCCAGAATAAATCTGGAGCGTAAACCAATTACCTTGCGAAAGTAATTTTGCTTACACAAAAGATGACGGATGAGCCTCTCCCTGAAAAGGAATAAGATTTTCTAAGTCAATATAATTTCTACATACGTACCCAACTATCTATGATGATGATATATGATGGATGACACTGAGGACATTTTGACTATAAGAAGCTGAATACATAATATACATGTAATGTATAATGTACCCACTGCCACTGTAAGCCAACACTGACTTTGACAGATACACGTGCAAATTGCACAAAATGCAACAATACTCTTATTGAAGGCACGGTATAGATAGTATAGTATCTGGTGTGTATTTTTTATTATTATTTTGTTCACATTTATTTAATTTCCCCTCTTCTTTAATTTATATTATTTTTTCTCGTGTATTGGTATAAGTATATGTAATAGTTTAAAGATGTGGTAGGGCCTTGTGACAATACCTACTCATATAATACATTGTAATCTAACCCCTGCGATACAGAGCTGCCTAGTGAAGGGGCCACAATAAGCAATGGGAAAAAAATTATGGAAATATTTTTTATTTTTTATTATGCGTTATTAAAAGTAATAAGTCGTGATAAAGGTAAATTAACGGACGGACTCTTATAATTTCGAAGTTACAAACTAGATGCGAGGTTAGGTACAAATTCTCAAATTAAAAAATTTGAAAGTATACCTGAGCAAGTAAAACTTGGCAAGTTTTATGGGCCATCCGTCAGGTTAGGGGACAAAATGAACTCGCCTTAAACACCCCCAAATGGCCCCTAGCTTTACGAGCCATTAAACAGGGGATTTGGTTCCGGTTTCTCGGCATTGCAAAAGTGTTAAGTTGCAGTAATTGGAAAGGGGTTGCTTTATGAAAACATCTTGCAATACTCTGTTGTGCTCAACCTTCTGTTCCGGATTTTAGGGGTTCGAATTATCTGAAAAAGTAATAATCTAAGATTCAGATGACTCTCAGGTGTTCTATGGACGTTTGAAATGCAGAACCTCCCTTAGCCCTCTGGCTAAGGCACTGAGGAAATTACTCGAACATTACAATCTTGAATAGAGACGTGTGAATGCCTCACAGATTATTGAAATTAATAAAAGAACATCAAATCATTTTGGTTCGAAAAATATCCCGCTAAAATAGGTGTTTTATGTTACATCTGGCATCTGGAAACAATTAATTGTTTTGTGAAAAATACGAAAAGCGGACGACATTTTGTGTGTAAAATGAGTTATAGCTCTGGTTTATTGCATTAATGCCAGTGCACCTGAGCACTCCGCCTATATTTTGTGTGTGACAATTTTGCCTCCGGTGGGTAGAAGGTGTAATTAAACACTTGTATTGACTGCGTCGTATTGACTTGGTCGACAAGAAACATCTTTTAACCAAGGTCTTTTAACTATTTCAAAATTAGAACATGAAATGATTAAACGAAGGGAATAAGTTGACATTTTGTTAAATTTTTAAATATTACGTGACAAAACCACTTATCACCACCATTAATAGATCCATAATCGATCTGGCCAATGGATCTACAGAGAATGATCCAACTTTACCCGTATAAATGAATTTCTAGTTCATATAGGTATTAGAAAACACTTAAAACCTTGATCTGTATGCACACTATAAAAAACCATCATTTGAGATTTTATTTACGGTAATAGGTATTAAAAATAATTACATAGAGTCATTACTGTGAGATTAGACACAAAAAGACATACATACATAAATTAAGACACTGCAATGTATTTGGAATTTTCAATTAAGTAGGTACAGAAGATAACAGATAGTGAAAAATAAATTGAAATTGAAAACGTTTATTTAGCGCTGTAAACACCAGAATATAGAACACAATACAGAAGTATACAAAGTTTAATACATGCAGCACAGAACATCTGGTGTGGTACAGTGCCAAAAAGGGTACACCAGCTCAGGATAATGCTGAGGCAAGCCACAGCGCTGATTGACACAGTGCGACAGAGCATATAGATAATGTCGAGTACATATCTACCACTTGAGAATCCACCCAATTTTGACCGCAGGTTGCCGAGGATTTCCCTCATGGTCGAAACCGTGGCAACAGAACATCTCTTTGCGGACATAGCACGACGTGGAGTAACGTCGCTTCAAATGAACCCAAACTAAAACAGAAATGTTATTCGAATATCAATCGTTCTAGCTAAAGTAGAATAGAGTAGATAAATGTACCTACTTACATCTGAAACTCATGCCTATGCCGAAGAGACCGAAGTCTTCTACAAGAAACATTGTTCTTCTTTACATAAAACAGAAGACTCAGTCTAACCTAGTGAGAATCTGCCGTATTGCGTCAAAATTCTAAAGAATCCTAAAATATGTATACTTACTCGTATTTCAGATTTCAGCCAATTTTTGACTTGACACTAAATATATAAACTAAATGAAATCCTGTCTTACTGAATGCAAAAACGTGAGACATAATAGGAAATGATTCTTTTGATTGTCACTTCATTTACATAATTGAAAACTTTGAGAAATTATCATTAATTTAAATTGCTAACGTGGTGAACAATTGTCACGGCGAAATGAGTAAACTTTTATTTCAAAAGGAAATCCACTTAAATACCTCAAGTAAGGCATTATACACCGAGGAGCTCGTCCAACGACTGTGTAACTTCAATAAAATGACATAGTTGCAATCACAGGTTCCTTCGGGAAATCTGCACTGCTCCGTATCCGTATGTAGGATTACAGGGTGTAAAAAAATAATCCGTGGAGTGGATCTATCGTTGCTATTTGAATGATGACCTTTGACAATTATATTTAACTTTTAAGCATGATTTACTTACAGCAATATGAAGCAAGAAAGTTACAAATTATTTCGCCTAAGAGGTTCTAACGCAACAAATGATAAAAGTGAGATATATGCATTATCTTTATAGCATCGGAACAATTGGAGTCACAGAAAAGGGAGTAGTGCTTAAAAACTACTGCACGATTGCCAGCTCTAGAAACATTTTATTATCATTATTTAGGTGTACCAACAGCATTTATTTCAGGATTATCTTACTAATTGGTACTTTAACTGATATAAGTGGCAATTACAGGCATACACAGCATTTACTAAACATCAGGTAACATCTACTTACTAATACGATATAGGTATAGTACCTATATTATTCTTAAGTAGGTATAATACAATATTAACATTATAATTATGTATTAGTTTATAACACTACTAAAAACAAATACTTAAAAAACATAAACATTTAAAAGCGTGCAAAATCATTTTAAAGAACATATTCAAACCAAGGCTTCTGACGAGTCGCTTGCATAGTTAGGTGTATATTAGATACAAAATGTTCTAGTAGAAAATCGATTCGGGCATCTCGCTACATGCTGTACATGTAGATATGTGCTGAACGAGTTACAGCCGCAAGTAAGCCGATCGCAAGCCGATAAGCCTTGCCCGGGGACCGGCCGTGTCAAAGCAGTGCCCAATTCTAGTGACCTCGTTTTCCCGAGATCTGCTAAAAAGACAACTCTTGAGACCTAGAATAACTGTAAGAGTTTCGATTTACACCAATCC
The DNA here is from genome assembly GCA_947369225.1 of Hofmannophila pseudospretella. Taxonomy (NCBI): domain Eukaryota; kingdom Metazoa; phylum Arthropoda; class Insecta; order Lepidoptera; family Oecophoridae; genus Hofmannophila; species Hofmannophila pseudospretella. The sequence continues at coordinate 8,247,445 of OX376324.1, forward strand.
CATATATCAAATTTAGAGTATCTGAAATACAGGTTGTCACGTTTCCTCTAGATAAAAGTACCTATGAATTATTTATCAGCTGACTCGAAAAAATATTCTTATGGGCACATTCATCTTAAAAACGAATGATGTATGACATACGAATGCGGTAAAATTAGCTCCGCATTCATGACAAACATGTCAAACTTATAACACGCCCTCACTCGAGGGGTCGGGGGTTAAAAACTGGACCAGTGGTTATGGTGGTCCAAGATCTTATCTTGGAGTATTTTGGGATGTTGGGCCCCAATATCCCAAAATACTCCAAAATACCGTTCCAGAGATCCCATCATACCCCAACTGTTGGGGTATGATGGGATCTCTGGAACGGTAACAGTTAGATGGTTCGAGTTTGAGCTCAAATGTTTATGACCATGGTGACCTTCACTCGTTTGGAACTTTTATTACCTGATGATGATCAGAAAAAAGTAAGGGGATCTCCACAATGGTACGTCGGGGGTTTCTTAAATTTTTAATTTAGAGTTATCATCTGACATGGTTAAGAACATTTAGCAGGTTAGACCTGCGACGCCTGAAGGCGGGGGCACCCTCCGGGCTACGCCCTATGCGGAGCTCGGCGTTCGGTCTCGCCATGACTATCTTAAAATGCCTAACGCACATGCCACATCGTTTTCATTTATTTTTTGGCCGCCATCTTTAATTATTTTTTTCTTGAAATGTTTCAGGATTCCCTACAACTTTATTTTGAGAAGACCCCATCTAACTATTATAGTTTCGGCGGGCTGATAATCTTCCAATTCTTCCAGTTTCATATTGTGAAATTAAAGTTCACTTACTTTTTCCTAGTCATCATCAGATCCTCAAGGTTTCATGTCGAAGAAGCACCATGAACCTAAACATTTGAGCACAAATTCGAACCATAGCTACTACAGCTACCTACCGTTCCATAGATTCCATTTGACATCAAAGATACTCCAAGATCTTGGAAACCACTGGTCCAGTTTTTATCAAACCTATAAAGCTAAGAACTAAATTATCTATTAAATTGAAAAACCGGGTCCAAATCGGATCATCCATTGTAAGTTATGATGCCACAGACGAACACACAACCAGACAGATAAACAGACAAACGTAACACGTAACACACGTAACTTATAACCCTCACTCGATCCGTCGGGGGTTAAAAAGTGTGAATAGACTGAAATATTTTTACAGATAGATCTAAAAGTACCTCAACGTCAATATTATAGGACGTTCGCCAGAATGAAATACTTCAGGGAGCTGTTTCATGCAGCGCAAAGTTGGTACAGGCTTTATGACTTAGCGACGCTACGTGTCCCGGAGTGTTAGGAACTAAACCTCATTCTATCTAGGATTTCTAGGACACTGTCACTACGAGTACAACTATAAAGCCATAATTACATATAGTATGAATAGTATAGTGGACTTTGTCGCTTTAACTTTTTTTTAACACATTCATACGAATGTCAAGGAATCACAATAAAGACTAATTGCGACAGGGTTCCACAGAGTATAGCTTGACATGTCTTCCACTGTACATAATATACCCATAGCTCAGGGCTACATTGAATAGAATGTGACATATACTGGACCTAATATCTCGAAAATTGTAAGACTGTATAGAGGTTATTGGGGCTAAATGTTATGTTCTAAATGGCCTAACTTGTTTGCCCTTTCCGTTTAGCACATCATCTACCTAACACCCTTATTATACTTGTATAACAGCATTATAGCTACACCAACGCCAAAAATTAATTTCTCAAGTAGCTGACGGGCTTCTGCCTGACTACAAAATAATACCTACATAAAGGAATGTTTTCCCTAGACTATAAATATTATAATGTCTTGGGAAGAACAAGCGAGGATCTTTGAATAACACGATGACCAACGAAAGTGTGCTTTTACCAAAACTTATGAATATATTATAGGAATACGGGTTAGGGGAGACAAATTGCTTTGCCTATCCTACAGCAATATTTTGACCGTTATTCAAAAGGATATCTTGAAATATTATAATTTAGAAAAGTGCTCCATTCGTATTTCATAAGAATCTTATTAAAGGGTAGAGAATTACCTCAAACTCACGTTTAGTCTAAAATAAAAACGCGCTTACAAACTATGCGACATGTAATATTTAGTTTGAAGAAAAAACTTCTGTACTGTGCTTAGTAGTGGTAGATCGTAAAGTGAAGGATCGCCTGGGGTGGTACCACCCTCTTATCTATTTCTGCCGTGAAGCAGAAATGCTTGCATTTCTGTGTTTCGGTTTGAAGGGTAAGAGAGCCAGCGTAATTTCCGGCACATGAGGCAATCCATCTTAGTCCTCAAGGTTAGCAGCGCATCAAAAACCCCCCAACATTAATACAGTGAGGTGAGATGTCTATGGGCGACGGTGACCACTTACCATCAAGTGGCCCGCTTGCTAGTCTGCTCTCCTTATTTAATAAAAAAAAGAAAGAAAAAATAAAGAAAGAAAAAATCTCATTATAATTAGAATTCTAAATTCTTTCTGGAAACCATATAAATCTAGAAAACCAAGAAGTAGGTTTCTGTCCGATTCCGTTTCAAAATCTCTGCAGTGTGCTAAAGGCTGTATTGTACTCGTAAATCGACGAAATATCTCATAGTAGCAGTAGCTATTCGAGATGAATCAGTTGGTTATGCGAAACAGGTTTGTAATCGGATTAACAATGTTTCTGTTTGCCTAGCAGTGCCGTGCAGTGTGCAGCGTGCTGCAGCGTCGAGGTCACGTAAAGTCGTTACGGTGCGATTCCGGTGGGATTCACATCGGCAAATATTTGCCAATATGCCGGCGTAACTAGATTGTACCTGTTTATTCATGTTTTCCATTTCATTCTTCATTGCAATTTTCAGTTGCGAAAAATATTTAAAAAAAAATTAAAAATTCACAAAATCAACGTAAGTATTTAATTGGAACTCAATGATGCGCTCGATTGGTCGCTTAATTTCGATTGGACTAATTAATGTTGATTTTCATAAAAGATAAATGAAATTGAAAAGAGAATCAAGTACGAAACGTAGTATGTCGATATGAAACTGAAACTGGAAACAAGTTTGAAATGTAGACTTGTCGGTACCACCTGGTCTGATTTATTTTCAGTAACGAAGTAGGTATTTAAACCAAGTTTATTCCGCACACCGGGTGAAAAGGGTTCGGTTCAGTTGACGGCTGAAGCAAACACCTCTAAGTACAAACTGAGCGACATTTGCATGGCAATTAGCGCGGGAGCGCGGGTCGCATTACCATTTCAATTGTGGGGAATGAGCGGGAGTTGCATTCAATGGTTAAGTAACACCTCCTCGAGTTCCAGAGTAGTAGAGTTGCTAGATTTCATTTGAAATAAATCAAAAGAAACATAGTTTTAGTAAATTACAGCAAATATAGTCCTGCAAGGGGAGTCTGTGTCCCGTAAATAGTAAAACCGTTCATGGGTGAGGATTATGATATAAATAACAATAAATAAAAATAATATAATGTATATTCCTATTTGACAATGCCTTATGCAGCAGCCATATTTTTATTTTTATTTTGGCATTGTCAAAATAAAAAGTAAGTGTGTAAGTGAGTTGTGTAAGTAATAATTTAAATGTTATAATATAACGGATAACAATTTGTTCCTTGACGTGTCTAAGCATAACTTTGTTATCAAAAGATAAATAATAAAAAAATAAAAATGACAATAGTAGTACCAACCACTTACCTACCTACCTAACTAAATTAAAAAAAAATATATCTAGATTATCTAAGATTATAATTCTGTAAGAAATACCGAAGTTACGCAATTTTAAGGAATTAGGTAGTTGGAACCGTACTGACCTAAAATACTTCTTATACTTCTTCTTTAGGTAGCTTCTTCTTGGTACAGATGATGTACCTACATAGGTAAGTTAAGGTCTAACTCAGTTCAGTACGAGTATGTAAAAATGAGTCTCTATCTTTTAAATGCAATCTTTTAAAGTTGTAATAGCAGTATGAAGAAATCGTTAGACCTAGCAACACTGGTCGACTAAATCCTTGTTGGGTTTACTGAGGACAGGGCTTTTTGTAGCATTCCTTATTTAGGTTTGTAAGGCGATTATGAGGTACATAAATTAGCAACGTTGTTGTTGTTCTTACGTCTCGTTGAGGACGTTGCGGTTTGTTACTAGGGTTGCCAACTCTCCCGGAATTCTCCCTGGATTCTCCCGGAAAATGGCTCTAAGTTTTTAAAATCTCCCGGCTCCCAGAACATAGAGCATGCGAAGGGCTTTATTTGCAGTTTGCAAAACTATTTTTTATTTGATCATAATTTTATCATTTTTTATTTTATTTGTCTTGCGAAAAAAAAATATTTCGAGATTTTACAATTTTTGGGAAATTACAAAAAATCTGATGTAATTAGTACTGATAGAGAGTGTTATTATGTATAAATGCATTCCGCAAATAATAAAACAAAGTTTAAAAATTTATGATTTATGAGGAAACAACAAAGCCATGGAACCTTATTTTTGTTGCCGCTAATGTGTAAACTACAGACTGATTGTGAATCGGTGGGAGGTATTTAGTAGTGGTGAGTCATGATAATCTATACTGGGGGTGTGTAAATATACTGACGACCTCGTGGTTACACCGGTAATGAAGAGATCAATATTAATTAAATGGAATCTGTCAGAATGAGTATAGTTGACTGGACAAGTTTGTTTTCATAAACAAACGTGGAGCGTGGAATGGCGGAAACTGTTAATATAATAAATTAATGACGTAACAATGTTAATACGATGTGTATAGTTCTGAGGGCTTATCCCGTAGGATTTACTTAATAATTACAAAACGAAAATCTCTCTCAAAAAACGAGGTCTGAGACATAGTGGGTATTCAAGGCTTGCCTTTCTTATCTCTCATTTGTCTGATTTAATAAATGATTTAATTTAATTTTCGCTTCGTTTCTATCGTTTAGCATACGGAAACCATTAAAAAACCATTTACCACAAATTTCCGGTCATATATGTACGAGTATTCGAGAGGCATTGCCATAATTCCGCAGCTCTCTCATTAATCTGACACCTGTGTGAAATGGAACGATAGATTTATTCGAAATTTTCCGATTGCCTACGGAGTTGTGTGGTATTTTTGCCGTGAAACCATCTACCAGACATCTCCGCCGGTTTTCGGTAGTCAGTCGGCATTTTTTCGAGATGCATCGTCCTTGCTTCCTTGTTTCGCACTTTTATGAGTCGATTTTAAGTGGTAACGATACGAACGGAAACGAGAACTTCCCTAACTTTTGGAAGTTATCTATACAACTGCATAATCACAGATTTTGAAAAAATGGGCAGCGAGAAAATGGGCAGTTCTCACATTTTCTTCATGGTGGCAATCAATCCCGTTTGTTATAAGGATGTAGACTCTATGGGACCAACTGAGGTTAGAATACTAGAAAAGTCAAAAATCGCAAAAAACTTATCCCATACTTTTTCTCTAAAAAAAATAATACTATTTGTTATGTACAATTATTTAATTTGAAAACTTACTAGCCTGAAATTCTGTTACAGTCAGACTAATGGTGGCGCTATCGTATATGGAGCTTGGTTATGGAGACCCGCTGTCAAAATTTTCGATTCGTGACTGTCAAACTGAATTCTACGGGATAAGCCCTCTGGAAACCTAGGAGCCCCCCGGCTTCATCGTAAATAATGAAGGTAAATAAACTATCGAGCTCCAACTAGGCTTTAAAAACTTTTTAAGCAACAAAATGGCCGAGCTTGCGGCTTGGGGATATTGCTGTGGAAAATAGGATAATTTATAAAAATAAACCAGGACAGGCAGCTCTCTCATTTTCGGCGGAAAATTAGAAATTTACAAAAAGGCAGCAAGCAACAAGCTCCGGAAATAATAGGTTTATTTTTCTTCATACTCCGTAACTTAGTCATTTTGAATGCGGAATTTATTCACGATATAAATATGTACAGACAGTATATATCGTATAGTGTCTTTTCTTTTTATTCTACTTCTTCTTCTTAGTCGTATTCCTCATTGCTGAGGGCCGTGATGATTCTAAGGAATTAATTACATAGAACGACTCTCGTGACAGAATTAATGGGGTGGTTTGTCATTGCCTTCCCCATTTCACACACTGGTTATCTCAGTATGCCGGTTTCCTCACGATGTTTTCCTTCACAGTCAGAGCAGTCGGTAAATATTACGTACATTTACCGACTGCTCTGACTGATCTTCCGAAAAAACCAAAAACTCATTGGTACATGACATAGCATGGTTTTGAACCCGGACCTCTCGCATGGGAGTCCGACGTCCTAGCCACGGCGTCACCGACGCACGATGTCTTTTCTTTTTATAAGTAGGTAAAACTCGTCAAAATGTGTGAATCTGAAATAAACGCTGACAAACTTGTACTTACTATAGGATTGAGATTTGATCGAAGAGTTTTGATTGATGGTAACTTTTAGCAACTTTTAGCTATATGATCTAAGACTATAACAGTCATCGGAACGTCTGGTACCTATCGAGTAGTCAAAACTAAAAGTAACGTTGAACTACCATTTTGAATTCAACAAACCTTTTCCTACTCGACCGAATCCCAAAGGTCCAAAAAGTTGTTTAGATTACACACCGACTTGCATATTGACTCCGTATAATTCAGTTCGTACTTCGTTGCTGAGGAATATTAATTTGCAGCGGAGTGGCTTGTCAGGAAAGCAACTCGTGAGTTGCGGGCAAAGTTGTGTCCCCAGCGGCATCTGCATCGCGGATGCATGCAGGATGTGTGCTGCCGACCGCCGATACTGCGGAAATGCAGCGCTGCCTGCGCCAACTGCCTGCGATGAACTAATCTCCTGCACTACATACTTACCTGGTAATTGAATTTGAGGATTTGAGGATACCTAAATTTATTGGCCTGTAAAAGACACCATCATGTTATCTGGCATAATTTAATTAATAGCATAGTTATTTCTTTTGGCGACGTAATTTATATTCTAATTTAAAAAAAAAGTTTTATGCGAGTAAGTTTAGTAAGCAAGTGTTTTATCATAATATGGGAAACATGAATAGGACGTATGATTACCCACCGACAGCTATTGGTAACGCGAGAAAAAACTGCCTTTCATTTAGTATTCTTTCTTCCTCTTGTACTGGGAAATCACTGCACTTGGTGAATTTTTTGATAGATTTGATATTATAAAATATAATAATATGGAACCTGAGTGGAATAAATATACCTCATTGTGCGGGTAATCATATATGGTTTAGCCTATTATAGGTACTAGCGTTCAGTCTAAAAACCTTGGAGAAACGAAGGTACTCGTATATATAGCGGTCGAGCCAGTGGGCCATTTTCAATTTCATAAAAACCGATATCGCAATATTGTTGTACAACAACTGTATAGAGATTGACAGCCAGCTAACATTTCATTTCATAAAAGTTTCCCGTTCCTCGTCTTTACATCCGCCAGTGGAATATTTTTGCATATTTCCTCTTTTCTTGACGCGTCGATTTACTTCAGTTTCTCTATTGAATTTCCGCTGACAGTATAAAATGCGTGATTTCATGTCTCTACTCCGACACTCGAGCGCAGAGAGCGGAGGAGCCTCAGCGATATTGAAACTTAATGACGCATGTCAATAGTTGCGTGACAGCAGAAAATTACATTGTCCCTTTCCCGTTTTGCTATAAACAGCTCTAAGAAATGAATAAAAGTCGAGGAAATTATTTCCAATTTCCTAAGAAATTATTACTTTTGAGTTAACTGAGGGCAATTATATTTTATGTTGGATTTCGTGCTTAATAATTGGTTGCTATTTTGTTTCCAAGTACAATGTTAATCTATGGCCATCTTGCGCTGATTCTGGGGTAAATTAACCCGAGGTAAATTTTGTATGAAAAGCAAAGAAACGGTTAATTCATGGTTATTTGTGGGTGCAATTCCCACTAACGGATTTAAGTACTTTAAATTATAAATTCCCTAATTGAACCGAACAGTTTTCTGGGATTATCTCCAATTACGAATGAATTCGGTTTTAGTTAGAAATTAGGTGAATCCGATTTCGCTCTCTGGAAATAAATACCCTTATAAATAATTTATAAGGCAAGGTAGGGTTGATTAAATAAAATCTAACTAGACCCTGATATACACCGTGGTCCAAAATAACGTTGACAAAATTTATAAATTGAATTTCAAAAGTGTATATCTTTGTGATTTTATTTGTTTTCTATTATTGATTTCGCTTATCTTGGCGACATTTTAACATTGATTCTCAGTTACTAAGTCGATTAATTATAATTTGTTGCCACAGTTTCTTATAGATAATAATAATAAAAAATCGTCTCGATCTGCTGCAGTTGTTCCTCATCGTCAAAACACGGAAACCGTCATCGTATGGAGCGGTATTTGCTAAACAGACAAAACACCCCTAGCTTTTGTGGAAAAGGGTATCTACCAAAACAGAGCAACAATGAACCAAAACAACTACAGACGAGGCATTCTTGATACTGTTCTTATTCCTTGGAGCCAACAGTATTTTGGAAACCAACTATGGATATTCCAACAAGATTTTGCCCCATCTCACAGAGCCTTATGTGTTCAACGGTGGAGCAAAGGGAAATGCCTAGGTTTTGATTAGCTCGCAAAATGACCACCACACTCTCCTGATCTGAATCCGATGGATTAAAGTATTTGGTCACAGAAATTTGAACTCCGTGAAGGCTGCGCTGAGGAAGGAATTGGACAAAATATTAGTGGAGGTGCGGAAAATTGTTGATAATTTTACCAAACGTTTGACGCTTTGTATTAACGCTAAAGGAGGGTATTTCGTAGATAAATAAATATTGTTGATCAAAAATAGTTGTATTTTATTACATATAACTTAATTTCATGTATCTCTATAGTTACTTGCGTTATTTGTAAAATTAGGTGTCAACGTTATTTTGGGCCACCTGTAATTGTTTCGGTACCTCTATGTAAGTGGGTGATGATGATGGTGATGTAAGTGGGTGCTTTAAAAGATAGAGTTTGAGGCTAAAATAATGTCTGATTATTTGTTTGAAAAGAATTGACATTAGACAATGTAGCGAGTTATCATGGAAAATTTTATGTACATCTTCTTCTTTATGATTCATAACATACCGCTATACATATAAGTTTTTTTTTCTATATACAAGAAGTACTTACAATTATGTACATAACTCGCTACTTATGATACTTGCTGTTTAGTACGTCTTGAGTATCTAACTAAATTATTTCAGTTGAACTTTTTCTAACATTTATTAATCATTTATTTATTAATTTATCTGTAATTTTTATTTTATTTTTATGTATAACTAAACCCGCATTTGACCTCGATCTCGCCTGATGGTAAGCGACGATGAGGTCGACGATGGAGCATGCGGGTCCAGTAAATGCCTATTCACTCTGGCCTAATAAATAAATATAAAGTAAAGTGACTACAGTATTTGTAGTGTTACTGTATGTTTTTCACTACTTAGGTACCTACTTCAAAAGATGCTCAGCTAGAAAAGCGAGGCAACAAACTTCAGCAACCTCTTTCATTATTGGGAGGGTATGTTCAACCTTCTGAAATGGAAAATTTTCACTGCAGTAGAAAAATAGAAAAGCCCAATCTATGAGCACATTTATCAGTCCGAAAGAAAACAATCAGATAGAAAATAACGCCGGATCTGGTAGAGGGGCCGTAATAAAGCAGCGTGGGTCCCAATTCCGCCACAATATCGCCCTCCGTAATGATAGAGACACATAGTCGTGCCTCGTACGTGATTTGATTCACTAAACCCTTTTCTTATTATTTTACTCTAGGTACCAACCTAAATATATTATGGTTTGTGCATTGAGTACGTTAGGGTATTGTATTAGGTACAGTGGGATCTTGAAGGCTAGAGTGAATAGGTATTTACTCTACCCGCATGCTCCATCTTCGACCTCATCGTCGCTTACCATCAGGCGAGATCGGGGTCAAATGCGGGTTCATAGCAAGTAAAAAAAGTTGAGCAAGAAATAATCTTGCACTTTTAGACTTTGTAAAATTAAACTCATAGTGTCAATTTTGTGAATGCCAGGACGCATGACGTGAATGTATGTACCTATCCATTATTTTTCCACGTGTTATACCTGTATTATTTAAAACACCGATTCCAGAGCGTCATTTGCCAAACACATACAAAGTGACAGTTTCATATAACTTTAGCTTTATATTTAGCAGCTTCGACAGGAGCGACACCAGTGGCTTGGCTACACTATTTGTAGATCTATGTAATAACTGTAACTATGTACAGATGTATCCCTGTACGAACGGATAAATGGACGAACTTTTTCTTTACCTTAAAATTGTTAACGGCTGTTTTGTGTATTGGGTATTGAATAATCCCGCCATAGTTTGGCTTTCAACTCCTTTCAATATAATTTATGAAATTCCACAAATTAATAATAGGTACTTACTTGTTCCAATTATAGTTCTGTACTAGATAGAGCTTTCAAAATTGTTTTCCGTCCGCTTTAGCGGAGTATACGCTAATGGGGAAACCTCACCTTCATGCTTACCTGTATTTCCGTTCGTCGCCCCGAGCTATGTCTGGTAATGAGTCGACTCGCAACTAATCTCCATCCCGACAGTCTAGTTACAGTTGTTTGCAAAATGTTCACTCGACTTTATTTGATAATAATATGATCACGTACAATTAATACTATACTATATTATAGCAGTCGCTGTTTATGACAGGGAAAGGAAATGGAGCGGTGTTTTCCTTCCGCATGCTTCGAGTTAGTTAACAGAGTAGATTATCGTACTAATACGAGTAGAATCACTGCTTTGTTATTTTTTTTATTTTACTGTAGTAATTCTATGTATTCTTTACACGTCATTTCCCCACATATTAGCAGAAAATGAAAAAAATTAGTAAAATTTTTAGTTTATAGTTACTTACCTCAGAAAGAAAAACGTTCACTTGGTTCATGCCAGAAAGCAGAAGTTTCAAAAACCCTTTCAATCTCATCACGATAGTTAAGTATTCTTACTAGTACATAGTAATATTTATTTGGTAGGTACTATTAATGAAAACGGACGATCTAAACTACTTATCCTGATACTAGTCCATCTTTTCATTTAGGATAGGACATTCTTACTTTTTCACTTCAGTAGGTTCGTACTAAAACAGAGACCATTCAGAAACATTGCGGACATGCTCTCTTATTATGAGTGGTTAAAACAACAGTAAAAAAGTTTAGTTCAATACGATAAGTAACTAAGAAACGTCTGGTTGCTGTCATAAATGATGATCTCCTCGCATTAACTTGCAAAGCGGCTGCTGTAACTAACTTCACCACTATCCAGTCGATTGGCAACAGAACCTATAAATAATGGAACAGCTAACTTCCACTAGCTTTCCAGAGATACTCAACTGCTGGGCAGAGGAATCGTTTAGTGTCTTCGTTTCTATTTTCAAGTCAAACGTGAAAGTTTTGGTTTCGATTTACATTTTAGTGATACCAAAGTGCACTGCAACGGTGCATTGCAAAGCAATTCTTGTTTTGACTTATTTTGTCTGGCAAGCATTGTCGTGAAATATTTTTCCGTAGAGTAGTTGGAGTACCTATAGATCTATATGTAGATTTTCTTTGATAGAAAATGTGTAGATCATGAAGTACCTACTTATTAATTCCGTACTTAGCACATAGTACTATATTATATACTGAATGGTGCAGATATTATTTAGAAATATAACAATACCCACAGCAGCTTTCCGCTTATAATTAATAAATAAATAACTATTATGATGACTATGTTATTATAAAAATGTCACGTAGGACTTATTTTCATTTTCATGAACAATGAAATATTACATAGTTCAAGCGTTCAAACAACTAAAGATGTTAAGATTATATCAAAGGCAATATTCTCGGAATTTATTGCCTTTTCGCAACCTTCTCTACGTGTAGATATTAGGAATTCCTTTTGTATCGAAATGATAAATAAATCTCGATGTTTCAAGTGAATTTACGAAGCCCGGACGGCCTGTGGAATAGCTCTACTTATGTAAGTAATAAAATAAGTGTTTAAACATTTACTTATTTTATCAAAATCAAATCAATTTTTTTTTAAATTGTAAGTAAGTACTTTAAAGTAAATTTATACAACATAATTTTTTACTCTACCACAGCTTCGTAAGGTGCTATCGCTGAAAGGTAAGAAGCGGCGCAAACTTTCAGCAGCAAATCTTTTGAAATAAATCTATCTATAATCTATCTAATCACACGGGAGTGTGTCTGCCAAGTTCGGAAAGAAAAGGGGCAACATTTCGATATTACAGGAACCATTTCGAGCCATTTTTAAAATAAATATTATAACTTAAAATATATTTTAAACCATAAAATATATTTTACCTACATACATGAAATGTTGAATGTGTATTAAGACCCACCCAATTACTCAGAATCCCAAATTTAATAAAAATAATTCAAATTGTTCCTGAGATATTGTCCTCTGATAATGGCCATTTATAACACTGACTTACTCATAAAAACATATACGAGTACCACTTCCAGTTGACTTAGAAACTTGAAATTTGGCATGGAGTCAGATAATTGGGTATACATAAAGGAAAAAATCAGAAAACAGCCAATAGAAGACAAAGTTAATAGTACTGTCACGCATGTCTATGTTCATACAAATGAAGTACAGTACCGGCACGTTCTGGGTGCAAATATAACCAGGCTAGTCGTATCGCTTCGTTAGGGCTCGGCCGTCATCGTCGTTTCGGTGCTTGCGAGCGGGGCGCGAGGGCGATCAACCGAAAGCACATTACTACCTTTTCCGTACCGAAAGCAGCTCCAGCTGAGAAGATTGAAAACATGTAATAAAAGTAAGTATCGAGCGAGCGCTCGATTCCACTCCTATCCGTTGTCGCTCGACAATGATCTCCGTCATCCCACTTGGGCGTATCGAGTGACTGCCTATTTGGGTCTCAAGCTTGTATGCCAATTGAAAAATTACACTAAAAGGCACCCAGACTTATGCTTTTTAATCAGGTAAGTAATTTCTTACAAAGAAGAGTTATGAGAAAAATGACATGTACGTACGTGATAAGTGACAAGTGAAAGTGGAAGTGACATGTGACATGTAACATGTAACATGTGACTAATGACAAGTGACTATGGCTAGTGATAGTTGAATGGTGACATTTTGAGAGGTAAATAAATGGTGACATGTGATAGTTGAAGAGATAAAAAGTCGATTGGTTTCTTGACCACTTCCCCAAAACAATGCTCTAACTAGACTTCAGCCGATGAATACCGGGCGGCACTGAATAGGTTGGCCACTGATACTCAAGAAGAAGAATGATGATGCTTCTGACAATTTACTCACCTTTGAAAAACAGAAACATTCAAGAAAAGTGAAGAAAATAAGAGTCCATGAGTTTTGTGTGAAAACTTGCCAAGTAAGGGATTTAGTTTTTAAGTTTTAACAATGTTACCTACCTATATATTTCTGTAGGTAAGTTTGAAGGAACGTTAATAATTGAACTTGGCATCCAGTTTGATCTCAATTCTTGTAACGGCGAAGCCTCCTCGCATTGAACTGGGCACCTTTTTCACATTTATGTTTTTGGTGGGATATATCTTACAATAATTATGAATACATACACAATGTGCAGAGCTGGAGTTAAATTTAGGACCAAGCCTCTTTATCATTTTAGTAGTCATTTATTTTATAATAATCCTTTTTACATAAGGTCCGTCTTATGTGGATCTTAAATTTTATTTCTACTTTTGTACGTACTTAGGCCTATTTTTTAGGGTTCCGTACCAAAATGGTAAAAAAGGATCCCTAACAGGGTTGTGCACTACTCTGTCTTTCACTTATATATTGCGCTAATGAGTGAAAGATCCGATCCGATCCGGCGAAACACGGTAAATAAAATTCGAAAAATTTCAATATACCGTTTTATTTCAGAATATTGTATAAAAGTACTAACTAATGGATAGGTAACTCATCTGTTATCACAAACAAAATATCACATTTATAACAAAAAAGTAACACGAACACGAACAAAATAATAACTTATAAAACAAATGCAATTTTTAAAACAAACAAAAGGATATGAAACATGTATTTTCAATTTACAATTCGAAACTTATAATGATTTCAAGCTCGATTGAAATGGATATACATTAATTATTATTAATTACTAGTATAAATTGACTAATATTTTGTTAGGTATTCAAAATCAGAAGCTCTTCGGTTTATAATGCGTGAATATTTATCACAGTGTAATGAAAAATATTGTGATATCTTAAAAATAATTTGTGATTATTAAAAACTTATTCAAAAGTTATATTTAAACAACCATCAATGGAATACTGATTATAAAGGCAATCAATTAAAAAAGTTTACGAAAATCAGTCTATGTAAAGCTGGCTCCTCACATTGACATTCATTATAAAAAGTTCTAAGCAATGTGAAACGCTAGCAGAAACGTTTTCAAATACCTTTTGTTTTCTCAAAATTCTGATATGCAACTTTGTACACGATTAGATAGTGTGAGCGTTAATCTTTGGTTTAAATTTGGTCTAAACGGAGGTTTTGCTGCAGGCGTTGATGTCGCCGATGCTCTTTACCCGTCTGTGACGCTTCTGCTTCACGGCGGAGTCGTCGACAGACTTGGCCGGCAGTGGAGAGCTGACTCTGTGCGCGTGGTCTGCTTTTTGACCGTATCTGAAAAGGGAGTAACAACTGCAATATGGTACGAGATGTAGGTCAGGCTAAAAGGGAGGGAGTAAGACATTTGGTACGGCGGGCCAGTCTATGGCTGATTATGGGAGGGGAGAACGACATCTGGTACTTCTGGCTTGTATGGCTGATTATATACGATATCTGGTACAACTGGTTAATCACGCTGATTAGCGGGGAGTACGATATTGATACGACAGGCCAATCAGACTTAGATTGCTGCAGCATTCATACGAGGTGACATCATTTCTTTTCTTCGGGTAGAGTGGTAGAGAGTTCTACAGTGTAATTAGTTTACGTCCGTCCGACAGCTGAGTACGACATCTGACACTTATATTATTACTACTAAGGTACGGTAGAGCTAACGCTCAAGCTCGATGACCGCATCTCTTCCGTTAGAGATCTTATCTTAAGATAGGGGGCCGGTGAATATTAACCCCAGCGGCACTTCGACCCTTGAGGATCTTTTGTGCCTTCCCCATTTTAGTTAGTGTTTCGAACCCGGACCTCTCGCATGGGAGTCCGGTGTCCTAGCCACTGTGCCACCGACCCACTCTCCATTAGAGATGAGTGGTAAAGAGCAGTAGTATAAAATTAGTTCACTCATCAAAGTCAATGACGAAGAGTTAGGTCGAGTGTTCCCGCAATGCCACCAACCGAGCCAAATGGAGAGTATGAGTATAATGGAGACTGCCGTACTCGAGATGTCGGAGCAATCCATAACTACGACCACTTTGCCAACAAGAGTGAGCGACAAGAAGAAAGTGAATTCACTTACCTGTGAGTAATACTGACGTTCTCCTTAATATCGTTCAGTCTCTGCAGGCTGTCTCTAGTGGACACGCTGGACTGCGAGTAGAGACTCAGCGGCGTGTATATGGGCTCGTACTCCTGCAGCGTCGGCGGCGGCGCGTACGTCATGCTCAGCTGGGACAGCGTCCGCACGGCGATCGGCGGCGAGTATGACATTTGATACGGTTGGCTGCTCAGACTCAGGACGCTGGAGCTTTCGCTAGAGCTCGAGGGCGAGGTGCGATCGTGCTTAGGCTTGAGGACCCCAAGAGCACGCGTTATGGAACCCTAAGATGAAAAACAACTGTATTTAGAATATTTTCTGTGGTTTAAGTTTCATGTTCGAAACTTCTTCTTATTATCTTAGAAAACTACTAATCCATAAAACAACTGGATATACTTCTGTCGAATATATTCCGTCATTAATACACAATCATAAAACTGTAGAATATTCTAATGACTTGCGATATTAATAATTAACTAAACGTGAAAATCGATTGCTATATGAATTACATTTCGAATTCAATAACTTTTGTTCAGCTATAAAGTGCTCGAAATGTCGTAAAATGTGACAATCAAGGGTTAATGTGAATAGTTAAAGTAATGGGTATAACCGTATAACCCGGGCATTTATCAGAATAGGTAGTTATGTAACAGCAGCTGGTATTACAAATTGTCTCTACCTAGATCAATATTCCAACTTTGTAAATTAGTACTTGGAACTTAGCCCAACATTGTACCCTATATAGTTCTTACTAGACATTATTAACGTACTAAATCTTTAAGTTTCCCTAGAGCAGTGTCTATTGTTAGATGATTACCCTCAAACTATGTCTCCTCGAGTCCCCGCTGAAGTCAATTCCAGGTAATCCAGTGGCAACAGATCTTGAGAACGGTCGTCCCAACATTCTTATTTGGTGACCGAACATATTCCTGAAATTTGAATTGTGTTTTTATTTCGTTAGTAAAAACAACAGAACAGATAAAATATTATTGTTCAGACAAAAGCCAGGCAGAGCGCTTTGCTTTACTTCCGACATTATATTTCTGTAATTATATAGGACCTGCTAACACAAAAAGCTGACATGCGAATTCTTTTTAGAATTGCTTTGATTCAGAGCTTTGCATGTACTTTCAAATATACCTGTTATAGTTAATTTTCTAAATTAACTTTCCTTTTTAAATGTTTTCACTATATTTTCAAGATTTTTTGTTGAAAGCTATACAGAGACAGTTGAAAATCTTTTTAATTTGGAACATATTTAACATAGACACCAAAAGCATGATGCATTTTGCTGGAATTTGATACGAATCATGCTGATTGTGTACGATGAATAAAATTAATTATAATAACAAATAGAGAAACATTTATGAATTTGATAGTAGCAAAGAACAGTACTGCACTTAATTTTATTTGTATATAAGATTGCTAGTGCAAATATGTTGATGATGACTGACCTCTAAATAAATGTGCAGTGCTCTTCTCTATTTTGACGAAATTGAATGAAATGAACAATAATTAAATATAGAAATTAAACAGACAAGCACGAGATGTCGACATGATTATGTTTGTATGAAACAAATAGTAATGTTATGGAAGGAGAAAGAGTGGAAAGAGCCTGGTCAAATCAAGGTGCGATCTAATGATGATGACAGAGGCATTCATGATGTATCGATAAAATGGTCGTTACCGTTCTGTCTCGATGCAAGGATCGCCGAGTTAGGATGATGAGAATAAAACAAACTGACACCACGCCCTTTAGCTTTCATCTTTTTCAGAATTTATTCACATTTATAGTCAATTGATATCGTTACAGGTGAACCTAGTACACTGTCGTCGACTTTACAATATGAATGTATACAAGTCAAAAACATAGTTATCTTACAGTATTGGTAAACGCTATTATTGTTATAAATCCTAAAGCTATGTTGTGAATGGTTCTGTTTTTATATCTAAGGATATTCAGAGTGATTTAAAATCTTGCGTTATGATAATTATTAATAATTTCCACAAATCGAAAGAAATATCCTTTTATAAATTTAGTTAATGCAACGGGATATGATTCACCCCCTATAATACGAAGCATTTCATGCTCCGAGTCAATATTAACTAAGTTGTATACATTTACTAAAGTTACCAAATCGATGAGCCTCGAATAAACATCTAATCTACGGCATGTTCGGGACTCTAGGGGGTACCATGTAGAACATTGAATCTAACATTGACGAAGGCGAAAACGAGGATACAAAAGAATACTGTGGGTGTGTCTGACCGCTTGAACTTTTCGAGATTCTTTTACTTACAAACCACGATTCCTACAATAACTTATCAGTCTTCACTGCTCGTCAAGTTTTCGATCAAGATAGTTTCACAAGCGAGCAAGTTTCGACGGAAGAACTCTCGTTGCAACGAAATTTTTGTGAAAAAATAGCAACTTTACAAACATTTGATACAGGAAATTGTACATAGATACAGGTTGAGAGCGGGCGCGTCGAAGCGATTACTTTTTGAAGGAAAGTTTTTTGATTTTAGTCGATTTATCTTTGTTTGGTGGACAACATGGATGCTCGGGCAGCCTCCACTTGCAGTTCTTCCACCTGGCAAAATATCGTATACCTGCAGGATTGCACCTCACATTATAATAAACTACATGTTGCTCACCTACGGGCTGGGCGTGTCTATCTCTGGTGACAACTAGACATGCAGTGCTCACTTCTCAATGCCAACTTCTTTATGCTCAACACTTAGACACAACATGTCCTTTTGTTAATGCAGTTAAGTCGGGACGATATACATTACGTTACCACAATATGCAGTGCTTATTGTCACCAAACTATGCATAGGTATAAATATATATTCTGACTAGGTTTACACGATACAAAATGTACTGATATTTAATTAAGGTTTATAATTCAAAGTAAATGCAATACCAGAAACAGAAAACACAATATTTGCTAACGGAAACATGGGTATAGGTACTAAGGTTAATATTTGTTTAATAAATTGAAACAACTGTAGCAAATACCTTGTTTTCATTTGATAAAAGGTGAGTAAACAGCGTATAAGCACTCACCTCGCGGGTATAACCAACGCATCGAATTCTGCGACTAAATGCCTCCGGATAATACTTTTAGAAGGCGGTATGCCGAGCGCTGTGGCCATGGTCTCTCCAGTGAATGACGGCTCGAGGACCACCAGGCCTCCGTGTACTCCGCTGTCTGTTATAAGAAATATATGATGAAAAGTGATTGCTAGCCAGTGGTATCTGGTTACCTACCCCTAAATATAGACATATTATTTCTTTGTGTAGATATTAGAACTCATATTTGAATGGGCATTCTATTTTTTTTTCTAAATGCTATAAATTACACATACAGTGTTTGTATAAGAATCACTCACATTTTAATTAATGTCCAATTGTCTATGGCATGCACCGTAGAGTCGATATCAAACGATTCAATGTTTCTTCAACGAAAATAAGGGTACTTATTATTATGTAAATGTAGTCTGATAAAACAATTTTAAAATTGTTCCCAAATACAAATATAAACGTGCATATCCAGTCAGGCATCAGATACCTACTTAGAATCAACGAAAGCCATGAAGGTGAACTGAAGGCTATAGTAACGCTCATTTCCAGGAACGAGCTATTGTTGTCCTAACCTGTACAAATAAGAAAGGAAAAGGAAACAAACAGTTACCTTTGAGATTGTCAGCGAATTCCCCTAAGTCAATATTGTGGGCCCACCGCATAAACCTCTGATTGGTCCACACTAATGGGTCAGCGTCCACGTTCTCGCATTGATGCCGTCGCACAGCCAAAGCCTAAAACAAAATAAGGATTTTTATTCGAAATCTGATTTCTCCCTAATACCAGTTATCTCAGAGTTGACTCAGTTTGGCAATGATAAACCGTCAAATTCAAATAATGTGCCGAACGTAATTTTGTATCTATTGTTGAACGAATAAAGACTAAAAAGAAAAATCAATAGGGAAAATTTATAAAAGCAATAGAATTAGTGGAATTGTTTATTTTTATTGTATTAACCTTGAGGTAAACCATCATAACATTAGGTAAAAGGCACTGACAATAAAAATTATCCGGCGAAGGAAACAGTCTCGGTTAAGCCAAAACTCTCTCAGGCGAAGAATTCAAAACAGTACAAAGGATGATTTATGCGTGTACATTAACAGAGGTTGTTACAGTTCGCGAAGCATTTGGTTTTAGCTCCACTGGATAATCGCTCATTTGCTTTAGCTACTTATTTCTGCGATAAAAAGATAATTCTTAAGATTTTACTCTCAATTATTGGAAGTAGGATGACGATGAAAATTCTTGATAAATAAATTGTCGAGATTTTCAAGAGATAATAATTGTCTTTGTTATGCCTTGTTTTGTTGTTGTGATTCTTTATAATGATTGTAACGATTATGTTGGTACTTTAGCTGGAGAACGAACTTCAGCCGACAAATTTTGCTATAATTATTCATTGCTTTGAGTAGTACCTAAGTAGTATAAGTTGTATTCTAGACATTCACTATCTAATTTTTCAATTACACGTATTTTTCTTATCAACCCAACTCAGCGACATATCGACCTATTGTTGGTATCGACCTTTTCTATTGTCTTTCCCATTGACTTGCATAGTAGTAACATTATTTAATCTGTATTCATAAGTCGTCTTTATGTACTAAGTATCTTATCTGAAGTGTAAATGTTTCCGAAAAAATAAATTAATTCTTTTAAAAAAATATTCTACAATCATCACTTACTTGTCTATCATACTTCATGATCCTAAGCAGGTGTATGCCGTGCACGATGGAGGCCTGGTGAAACTTCCTCGTAACGCCAAGGTACTTTTCCAGCTCCTTCTTGCTGATCGTATCCAGCATCCTCGCGTCAACCAGGTTCGCCAGAAATGACTCGGCATACTGTTGGTTGATTGCAACGCTCATTATATTTCAAACCCTTTGCTCGACCTTTGACCTTTATGAATGAAGGTTAATGGGGTTGCGGTATATTTTCGGGGCTAAGATGTGACAGATAAGATTTTTTTGTTTTAACTTCAATCAGGACAATATAGATACTTATACTTATTTGAATATAACTAAATCACGAGTAAAAGATGAAACAAGGACTATGAAAAAATGGTTGCATTTCGTTTTAAATTTTACCCAGTACAATAAAGAAAACCTACATTACGGGTATCGTGTATTTAATAGCAGGTTATATGTAAATACTGTTGCAGTAATTCAATCATTAGCAACAGATTCTGTCACTTGAAAAAATCAATCACACTATGAATGCCTATTTTTTGTGGAGCACTATGTATTAATATGAGGGCAGTGTGCGTAAGCCTTGAATTATCTCGTTCACGGCTATTTAGACGGTTCGGTGATTAGGTCCAATTTCCGTAATGAGTATTTTCCCCTATCTATTTCTACTTAAACAGATATCCCTCTTTCGAGATTACGTTTACATTTCCATGCGTGGACGGGTTTTTCTAACTTATCTATCAATCTGGTATAACTCCAATCTATTTCATATTTAATACTACTTGTACACGTACGCGAAGAGCCACATGAAGTTCATATAAGTAGATCATTTCTGCGCGTGTGATTACAATCAATATCCCTCAAATAGATGACAATGTCACAAAACAAACATGATCTAGAGCCTCATTTGCATCTCCATAATAGCACATACTCATCTTATACAAACGCGTATGTATCAAACAAGCGGGGTTAGATCTGATTTCTTTACACAAGATATAATGTAGGATGACGATGACATACCTGCGAGAGCCCCAGATCCGGCAGCCACTCGGCGGCCACCCAGGCGTGCGTGAGTTGGCCGATGGCCGGATTGCGCACGAGGTCTGGCCGCCGCCGCTCCTCAATGGCCAGCCGCAGCTTCTTGCGGTGCATCGGCTGCGACACGCCCAGCCCCACCTCCAGCTCCGCGTCCGACAGCTCGAGCAGAACCTGCCCATTCAAAGCACGCATCTAGAACCAACCAGAACACAATATTTGACGCTACTAATCGCGTCAATCGCGATAACTCTACCTTATACGACACTTCTAATACGACAAACACAATTTTGAAATTTAATTAAATTACGAATAAAACTATCCCTCAGTAATACACAGAAATTGAATAACCAAATTATTATTCACAAAAGCTTACTAAAATGAAATATTCTCGGTAATAATATTATTCACCAATTCAAATATTCCGTGTCAGATATTAATTAATAAGGACCCGCAAATGTGCACTGATAAATCACGAACCAAACGTGTTTTGAATAAACAAATATTACGATGAATTTATCGGGGACTTCGAATTGGGACGCGGATTTTCATACAAATCTAATAAAATGAACGTATTCTGAATAATGAATGGATACGGGGGTAATGAAAATGGGGGTTTTTATTTAAAGATAAGCCGCAATGTTTTAGTCGCGAGTTACGGCCGAGCTAAATGTAAAGCGTCGATGTTACATTGAATACAATTTTGCATATTTTGCCCGTATTTTGAGAGCATTGAAAAGCCCGCTTGCGGTATGAATGGGTTCCTGGTGCTCAACAAGCGTACTCACCCTGGTATTTTAATGCCTCTGCGAGAGCTACATGAGTTTGAATCCCGCTATGATGGGTGAACGTGCCGTGCCTAGTATTACTTCCAGTCAGTTGCAAATCATGTATGTTGGCAAGCACAGTAACCTTATCTTGACGACCTTATACTAAATTCAGCTTCTCACAACATCGCTGGTAGAGTCTATCAAGTTCGTGTTGCCGTCAAAAATTTTTTATTTTTTTATTTTTATTTTATCTGTTTTGCAGGAAATCTTACAGCTTAATAAATTATACATAGTAAATGTTCTTTAAATATTTGTATGCTAATTCAGATTCAACTCATTACATTTTTTTTAAAATAACAACATAAGAAGGACAGAAAGGAGAATAATAATAGGATAATATATAATATAATACATATAAGTATTTACGTATTTACTATTAGTAATATATGTATGATAATGATTACGTATAGGTGTGTGTGTGTGTGTGTGTATGTGTGTGTGTGTGTGTGTGTGTGTGTGTGTGTGTGTGTGTGTGTGTGTGTGTGTGTTTGTGTGTGTGTGTGTGTGTGTATCTGTGTGTGACTAAGAGCATATAATCGATTAAGTATGATCAAATCTGATCAGCTACTACAAGCCAATGCGTGAAAAATAACTAATCAGATCCGAACAACTCCACTAAAATCTACGTATAACATCAAAAAATCTGAAAAATTAAATGTTTGTTTGTTTGTAATATCTTTATTGTACTAATATAAAATACACAGAAATAAGAAACATATTAAAACATGTACAAAGGCGAGCTTATCCCATGGGGATCTCTTCCAGCTTCCCGTAGCTATGTTCTTCCTTATGTCTAGTAAAGAGTTACTTTAGTGTTGCTCACTGTTGATTTTTATTTTTCTTCACAAAAATGGGGTGCCTTAACTCATTTGATAGACTCTACCTGACTTACCTCAGGAACCGTTTCATTTAAGCGAGCATATAATAGGCTGCTGCTGATAATGATGATTATAAGAAAGTATACGAACCTTTCTCTTAAAACTCTTGATGTTGTCAGCGATGGTGACGGCATACAGCGGCATGGTAATGTCTGACAGTGACTGATGATAATAATGAATGATAATACTGATGATAATGAGGAAGTATATCAACTTTCCCACCCTTGACGTTGTCGGCGACGGCAGCAGCGTACTGCAACATGCCAGTCTGACAGTGAATTGATGATGAAAGCCGAAGATTGGGCTCAGTGGCGCGCCTTGTGAGAAGCCTATATATAACAGTGGACTGGGCTAGGTTTTGATGATAATAATTAGGAAGTATAACCAACCTTCCCACTCTTGACGTTATCAGCGACGGCAGCAGCGTACTGTGGCATGCCAAGCGCGAGCTCCAGCCACGCTATAATGGCGGGTGCTCGCCACCTCGCTAGAGGAAGCGACGCAGCTTCACGCAGCGCCGCTTCGCTGCCGAGCGGCGACCACGCTCTGGTGCTGCCTGTACCCGCGTATATTGGTTCTGGATTTGACAATGGGACAATAAAGCACATTGAACATTTTGTATTTGCACGTACTGTACCCGGCGTGATATACGACTTGTTATCATTTGTACTTTGCTTCCACACTTTGTGTAGGTACTTTTTCTTTAGATACTGGTACGATCAGCATCGCCTGCTCAAGACCACCGAGTTTAGAAATTAGGAGAAGAAGAAGCCTATATGTTTAGAAATTGACTATACATCAAGGCCGGAATGTAGGAATGTATGTATGTACTGGGTATGGTCGCATCATGAAAATGATAAGCACTTTAGCATATTGTCAATCTGCAACTCATGCAATATTGTAATCGCATCACTTATGAATATGACAAGGTATTTTAATTGCGATTCTGGATACTAATTTTGACAAGGTTCTGACGGCATATAATTCTCTGAGCCTACTGCACTCTGTGCGGAATATGTACTCGTAAATCTCTGTCTAAGTACACTAGTCTACATGTCGCTATAGGTTCTATTTCTGAAATCGAATGCCAAAAATGGCTGACTTATCTGTATTGCTTTGTAGAAGTAAGAAACATTTTCTTGTGATTCTGAGTTTGCCAAATTTTTTGTTGCCGATTAAAAGCGGCGATTGAACCGAATTATTTAGCGATTCTAAATGGCCCGACTTAACCCCAATAACGAAGTTCTCGTATCCTTTCAATTCCCGAGCATTCAAGAATCCTACCTAAAACAATACCAAGGTACCTACCAAACAACAAAGTTACTCGTAGCCTAAAATTGATATGGGGTGCGGGTTTGGTTTCAGAGGTGAAAAGTTGAAGTTTTGTGGAATTTCGGGGAGAGGACTGTTAAGGAATTTTGGAGGGGGGGGGGGGGTGTTAAATAAACGGCCTCTTAACTCACCACTTTCATGGCCGCTGGAGGCAGCACTACCGGACTTAGTGCGATGTCTGCTGCGCGCGAAGACCCGAGAGATTGATCCCCAGGCGGAGCCTCGCCCACGACCCCCTTTGCCCGGTCTGGTGCGGAGACCCCCTACTATGCCAGACTCGCACTCTCCCGGACTGGACAGTTGTTCTACTGACCTGCAGCAAAGAATATATAATTTACTACGTAAATAGCTTGTGTCGAAAACTAACCCTTGAGCTACACTCTTTTCGTGGACATGGTTCAAAACTCAATTCCTCCACATATTGTTTCCGTATACGTGTCCACGAAGAGTGGTATTAAAATATGAGAAATAAAATGGTAAAGTTATTTTCTAGAAAATCGCGCTTTGTGATCGACTCCGTAGTATATCGATAGCGACCTCTCAGTGAATTCGAAGTGGCTTTCGCCCCATGTATTGTATGATTGTATGCCAGCAGTCCGACAACGTCGAACTGAATGAAAAGACGCATAATAGAAATCGTTAACAGGAATAGAAATCCAACAAAAGCAGTAGCTAGCTGATATTGTTTGAACGTTTACTAGGTAAATAGGTATAAATAATATATCCCTACCCTCCTACCCGTACACTGGTAAACTAGTCCCTGAAATGGTCCATTGTTAGTGCAGTTAAGTGAGATACAGGATTATTATTATAGTCAATTATATAACTAATAATTCTATTTTTCAACAAAGTGTAAATGACTTATTTGCAAGGATTGTGTAAACTTTCGGAGTCTTTTTAGTATCGTGGAGTTTTACTGGCAATTTTAATGACTATGTTTCCTTTGTATATGTCGCAGGTAAATAGCTATAAATAAATATAAATAGAGATTTGGGGTTTACTGGTCATCAGTAGTGACGGATGGTGGATTAAAACTGTATAACATGTAATAATGAGTTATGAGATTGGTTGGAGGGGGGAGGGGAGTTGTAAATATTGCGTGTTCGTAAGTACCGTCCTTTACCTTTTTAAAGATTGGGTAGTATCGAGAAAAGAACCCCGGGGAACCCGCCCTCCCTGCATATACTCCACCTTCCGCCAGAGGTGTCCGGACCCTCAGAGCAACAGTTCTCCCCAGTCTTGGCCAAATCCAAGGGGATTCGGCTATTTCCCTGAATACGGCTATTTCCCTGCGGCATATACACAAAGATGTAGGGGCGTCTACCACTACATACCTGGATAGTGATCCAGCGTCGATAGATCGTGTGAAGGGCGAGGCGCTGTTGTGCGGAGACAGAGTTGGACTGCAATCTCGAGGCGTGCTCACTGCGACAAATAGCAAATTGTTAGTTTCTTCTACTTACAGATTGTCTATAAACAAAGGGAGCCTTCCAGTAGGATTCCACTATGCTGTCAGCTTGACCGTCACGTAGCCAGTAGCCCCCGTTGTCAGTTCACGTCAATCATTTTGCCACAGGAAGTTTAGTATGTTATTATTGTACAAATAAAATTATATTATATAACGTTTTTCATATTGATAAAAAAATGAAATACAATTTAGGCGGTCTTATCGCCAAGATCGATCTCTTCCAGGCAACCTTCGGCAGAGGAAATGTTTTCGAGAAAGAGGTAGGTGTGCACTACCTCTTTCTCGAAAACATTTCCTCTGCCGAAGGTTGCCTGGAAGAGATCGATCTTGGCGATAAGACCGCCTAAATTGTATTTCATTTTTTTATTTTATTTATTGTTTAATACAAAGGAACATGGTAGATACATACACTGTATCCCATTAGGCAAAACCTTGAAAGGTTTGTATGCCGATAGGGAGTTCACCATTATTCACAATGTAACTAAGGTAACCTATAATATGAAGGTATGTAGTATTATTTTCTATACTACCTACCTGTACTACCTTTTGTTTATTGTGTTCAATTTGTGCAATAAAGTGTATTTTATCATCGTATCAAAGAAGTTACAAGGTTTATTTAGATAACAAATGCAATTTACGACAATGCGTAAACCAAAGCCAAAACCAAGATTTTGAGTAGGTAGTCAAATGTAGACTTTGCTTGCTTCTTTGTAGATATCAATCAATATCCTCAACTTGACAGCTTTAACCGCTGCTAACAGTATACTGTTGCTACTATATTATTATGGATTAAAGTCATATAATAGAATTCAGAGATGGCATTTCTAGTGCCACTAGGGTGGTCCATGTGGAGGAGGCGGAGATACGGTCCGATAGTTAAAACAATAGTTTTATTAGATAAAGCAGTGCAAGCAAAGCACGGTGGTTTTTTGAATTAGGCAGGTTCTTATATTCAAGATCAATTGGGTTTTTTTACAAGACAAAGTTCTTGGTATATTTTGACAAAGGAATGAGGTAAAAAGTGGACGAAAAGATGAATATATTTTTAGTTGACATTAAGATCTTACGCAACAGAACCTACTTCTTCAACGAGTTTTATTTCTTCGATCTAATACACGAACACGATATCATTAGCCGAGTAGAGACAAGTAATCAAACAGAGTAAGGACTAATTAGATAATTGTATTAGTTATCGTGACATTATATGAAACAAACACACTACTATTTCGCACTGAGATGATCAATACAAATATGAAGTATTTATTTATTTAGATGGCACATGAAAATGAATATCATACTTCAGGAAATTTAAATTAATAATTGCGAAAGCCTCCAGGCAGGTTTCCGTCACAAATATTAGGAATTGTTAAACGTTAACTTTACTCTTTTATAAAAGAAAAAAAGTTAAAAAAATAAGTCATTGAAGTAAACGCGGAGCAAAAAATGAAAGAACATTTCTCTGACCGTGTTTTATAACTCCCTTTCGAAACCGTGTCACCGCCGTGTTAATTTATATATTGCCTTCCACATCAAGATAATTTCGTTGAAAATATATAAACAACAAACATGTAGGTTGTCACGTACATAATAAGTTGTATCAACATTGGTACTTATCAGGCTATGTCATCGTGAATCTGTATAAACGACCCAATCTCGTCATTAAGTAGGGATTTCGTGTAATAAAAAGGTTGCCTCGTAAGCGGAAATTGTTAATGGTCTACTTTTCCCATTAAAGCCATTGATAAGAGCCAAATGGTGAACTTTCTAATAATTAAATATATAATTAGGATTTTAGTATAAGGTACTTAGCACGGATTAAAATAAAAATCTCGTTTTGCCTTCCAATTATGGTATACCTATATCGTATCTTTTTAGGGCCTTGCATCACATTACGAAATCGCGAAGAATTTTGTATCAAACTGTCTTCATGTTCCCCTTCCCCTCCCCTAATCCATAACTCCCCTCCCCCCATCTCCATGTGCTAGTTATGTGTTTATTTTCTGCATTCGAGAGATCACCGGTGTACCTACCATTGTTTAGCCATACATTTTACTCTGCTTTCTTTGTGTTACATATTCTTACAATTTTGAACCATTACTTACACTAACTTTATCACGCTTCAAGTCTACTTTGACACTTTGTAATTTGCAATCTAATTTAACTTCAATTTATACCTTTCTTGTCTTGTTATTTTAAAACAAACTAATTACACAACAAATAATTGTTGTGTAATTAGTTTTAACTCTAATCATATCTCATCCCTTAGTTACTCATTACTTTATAATCGTTAAACATTGTATAATTGTCGGACGTATACCATTATCGAAAGATATCTTGATTATATAAGATTCATGTACATTTATACATTGGTGTTTATACTTTGAACTAATTTCGTGAAATACAAAATTTACTATCAAAATGCCGAAAAAGATACACCATATCCTTTGTTGCAATGACGATATCCCTTGTTGAACTGGACGAAGCTCTTTGTCCAGTTATTATCAAAATTAAAGCGTTCATTTGTGAATTTAATCCATTAAGAATGCTTTTATAATTATGGAGCTATTACAATGTTTGATTTATGGTGCCTGAATCCTAATTTGTTATTCAAGATTTCGGGTTTCAGAGTTGGGACGATAACTAAATTAGTTTGATCGATGGCACAGTTCCAGCTCGACATGATGATGATGATGAAAGTCATAGCACCGTACCTAATCTATTTCAGGAATACTAGACGTACGTCAGTCGACATAAGTTATAGTACCTAGGTATTTTGTGGTATAATGGCTCAAATTCTAAGTCATATGATTTTCTTAGTACCACCCGCTGTGGAATTTTACAAGTTTCCACCACCACGGACTGACGTTTACCACCATCATTTACTTACATTGATATAGATGGAGTGAGTGGAAGACATGAGCGATGCCGCGTCAGTGTCGTGAGGATAGAGGGCTTATTACACTCGACAGAATTCAGTCAATGATTTAGTCGCCTAATTAGAGAGCTAGGCTTCTGTTTATATGCTGTAAATCACAGACTTACCGTACCGAATGCATTTACACTTGAATGAATTCAGTCAGACTGAATTCAGCCAGATTGAATTCAATCACATTTAATTTAGTCAAGTCCATTAGGAGTTCTCCGTTCGCTTTCTGCTGTGGAGTCTGACAAGTGTTCATCACTTAGGTACTGTTATATCTATATTAACTTACATTGATAGATGTGGTGAGCGGATGACACAAGCGATGCCGCGTCAGTGTCGTAAGGATCAAGCGTCGGAGGAATTCCTTCTGCTGTGGAGTCTGACAAGTTTCCACCACAGACTGATGTCGCTCCACCATCGCTGCTACCTGTCACTGACAAAAAGTCAATTTTAAACTTTGAATCAAAATGTAACCTACTACATTTTATGTAGTACATAATAACCTATCTAATCAAGAATAATGTTTCTTATTATGATTTATAATATTATGATTAATTCACAGTCACAAACGTTTTGGAGCATGTAATCTAAGCAGTTGTTTTGTCGACAGTGTTAACATTCATCATTCAACAGGTTTATTATTTGAATTACGCCGTCGACTTGCCGGCTTAATTTACCTGCCTTCATTCATACTCACACTACACGTTACATGAGTAGGTAGGGGGTTTAATTTAATCCTTACGTATTAGTACAATCATGAGTCGTCAAAGTATTCAAGTCAGTATGAGCAAGTGACTGATAAATTATTATTCATATTTGTAAATATGTTTTAATACGTGTAGTATTAGGATTGAACTGTGCTAATATTATCACTATTATCAGGCACTTCGGTTAGCGAACGTCAATTTGACGGCTTCTGGAAGTATTTAGAAGAAAGAATTGTCGTTTAAAAACCCGCGTGTTTCATCTTCACTTCACACACCATCTATAATCAATCTAGCCTAGATTTAGTTCAAATCTGGTTTAACCTCGAAAAAACAAAAAGGAAAATAATCATTAGAGAACACTTAAATTGCTTAAGTAGTGTTACCTCTGACACCAGAATCGGCACTACAGCTGCCCCGGTCGCCGATGAGGCCCGAAGGCCCTCCCAGCATCATAGGGGGCCCAATCCCTAGTGAAGCCACACTCTCGCCCTCTGACAAACACCCTGCTGCTTGGAGCTGTCTTCGTGCCTAATGAAAGAAGAAGAATTTGAGACTTTAGTTATATTTTGTCACGTCCCCTGGTCACGCTGCGCCGCTACCTAAAACGCGACTCATTAATTGCGCATGTATTTTATACTAGTTTCTTCTTTCTCGTCGGATAATGGCAATTTTAAAGACGCGAATTCTGGCAATGACGAGCATTAATAGGATTTATACTAGCAGCCCGCAACTTTGTTCGCGTTCCATACTATAACTTTAAACCCACATTTGACAAACTTTTAAGTAAAACGTTCAAAACGTCTATGGCCTTGATGTTAATCTGGACTTATTTATATATCCGTGAAAACTCCATCCAAATCCGTTCAGTAGCTATAACGTGATGTGCGTTCAAACAGATAATAAATTACCTTTACTTTACTATTGACTACCTGAAATTCCTTGCATCAAGTTGTTTCTAGCACAATGAATGATAATTTTATCCGCTTAAAATTCGTCTCAAAATCTAGAAAGATAAAATTTAAATAAATTGTGATGAAGATTTGTTGAAGTTGTTTCAGTCAGCAATTCCTTCTCAAATTTTAGTTCTGGCGCGAATTTATTTTTAACTTGTGTACTTAATGAAAATTAAACGCAATTTTTGCTGAAATTGTTAGAATAATGATTGTTGCGGCAGCGTTTGCGTTTAATTTCCTCGGTCGCTTAGATGAGGAGCAGCTATTTGCAATGGTAATTAACACCGCGTGGCGGTGATGGATGGCCGGACTCGCGCTGCCCTATCACGGCTACATTCATCACAATACCGAGCCCGTCTGTGCTTGCTACTTATTTATTACTTTGCAAGCCACTTCGATGTTCTTAATGTTCATGGTCGTTGTATATCACTCCCACGCGTCAATTTGTGTTGAAAGGTTATATACACTTTCTATAACTAATTGGGGGTAGGTACCTATAATTAAAATGATTGTTGTTAAAGCTATGTAACCCGCTTTTAAGTGTTTACATTAATTCTATGAGCACAGAATACAAAAGTATATACATATACAGTTCTTATAAGCTACGTTCTTAGTATAGGTTTTAGGCTATGAGTAATCTATATAGGCTTACACGGTGTTAGTCACCCTGCATATACGAGTAAGAGTCGCTCATTGGTCATCATTGGCTCTCGCACCCACCACTATAGATTTATGTTAGGTGAGCAAATAAATTTATAATTGATTCGAAGAATAGCGGAGCCTTTTCACCCCAAACGAGAATAAGAGATGCTATATCTATGTCTACCACAGATGAATGAAGTTATATTGCAGAGAATGCTTGGCTGGCTGTTGGCATTGTCGTGTGACGTGATAGTGCAATACGCTCCCGTTTCGTCCCCAAACTCGTCGTTTGTTTGATGATGCTCCGCCCTCCCTCCCCAGGTCCTCAACGCATCTAGAGAACTAAATGACAATACCTCGTACAGCTGTCCCCTGGCATGTCTTAGCTGTGTGTCTCTTGCACTGAGAGCCGCCGCGAGTTGCAGAGACCTCTCTGCCTCGTCGCGGGCGTGACGTAATAGTGCGGGACGCTCCCATTTCGTCCCCGGCCCAGATGACGCTTCGCCTCAAGGCCTCTGTAGTAGCGAAGTAGAACTAAATAACAATACCTCGAAAAGCTGTCCCCTGGCATGTCTCAGCAGTGTGTGCCTTGCACTGATAGCCGCCGCGTGGTGCAGAGACATATCTGCCTCGTCGCGTGTGTGACGTAATAGTACTGCAGTACGCTCCCGTTTCGTCCCCAGGCGTTGATGATGCTGCCTCAACGCAACTAAAGAATTAAATGACATACCTCGAAAAGCTGTCCCCTGGCATGTCTCAGCAGTGTGTGCCTTGCACTGATAGCCGCCGCGTGGTGCAGAGACATGTCTGCCTCGTCGCGCGTGTGACGTAATAGTACTGCAGTACGCTCCCGTTTCGTCCCCAGGCGTTGATGATGCTGCCTCAACGCATCTAAAGAACTAAATGACATACCTCGAACAGCTGTTCCCTGGCGTGTCTCAGCTGTGTGTCCCTTGCACTGAGAGCCGCCGCGAGTTGCAGAGACCTCTCTGCTTCATCGCGCGCGTGACGTAATAGTGCAGCACGCTCTCTCTCACGTTCAGCCCGCTCCGCTCCCAACGCTGAAGACGCTCCGCCTCTTGAACGCATCTAAATGAAATGGGGTGGTTAAAGTATTTTTTGATGGATTAATGTTTACAATGTTCACAAAATATATTTGTTTGTTTGAAATACTAAGCCCGTGTGCTCCATCTTCGACCTCATCTTCACTCACCACCAGGTGAGTGAGATTGAGGTCAAACGCGGGTTAAATTTAAATTAAAAAAAGTTTTTATAACTACTGATGAGACATTTGTAAAAAGCTTCTAGGTTTTGAGATACGAGTACCTACTGAATATTTATTTCTATGGAAAAGTATAGGTAAGTGTTGGACCACATTTTGTCTGCACAGAACAGAATTTTCCGGTAACTCTATCCTTTTTCGTCGCTCAGAGACATCGTTCGCTAGAGCGAGAACGATTGCTCCACGGAATCGGTCCAGTGATGCCGAAGAGTGCGGGCCGCTTGGAAGCAATCTTCCTTGATCTAGCGAACGATGTTTCTGAGCGACGAAAAAGGAGCGAGTTACGGGAATATACGGTTCCGTGCAAACAAGACATGAGGTCCAAACCTAACAATGCATTACAAACGATCGTTTAAAAATTACCTGTTCATAATTTCTGATGAAGTCCCTCAGCTCTTTTTCTTTGTCTTCTAGGGTGGCGTAGAGTTGCTTCATCTGATTCAGTAGATCGAACTTCTCAGCTTTCAGTCTCTTCTTGTCCGCTTTTAGTGCTGTGAGATAAAGTGTATAAAAATATGTGTACCTAATCTAGCATGCCTAGTACGTATATGTATGTTTCTAATCAATCACGATTTGTTGTAGGATATTAGCAAAACCAAAAATATTTCTAAGAAATTCTTCATACTCATTCTTAAAATTCGTTCGGGTCGGGTACACCTCTATACGTTACAGATACTGGAATTTCTCTGTACATATTCTGAAATGCTCGTAAAAGGCAGTGATTCAAAACTCTTTGTATCCTTTGTCGATATATTTTCTTAGATCCTTTCAACTTGGACAAATGTATACGTTTGATAAGAAAACAACGCATTCTACGCCGTTCTACATTCTTAAAGTAGGTATATATAAGTTTTTCTACGAGTATTGGGAGTTATTTTTCCATTTCAAAGTTTCAGAATCTATCTTTACTTGCCTACTTTATTGCTTACATTTATTTAAAGTTTTTGGAATTATTTCAAACTTTGTGAATTGGTCATGCAAGTGACATTATTACCCACAGCTATGCCAACAATATCTACATTGTATTGTTAATTATTTGGAGAATATAAAGTTCTCAGGCCGCCGAAGATGACGCATAAATCAATTAGAGATGATTACATTTTTCCTGATAAATAATCCAGCGCTAGGTAACATAACCAATTAACCATTCTTAAATAAGCTGCTTGTAAACGCTAACTATTATGCGGAACATGTTATAGGAACAAACTGCTTAACCGCCGAGTAAGTAACCTAGTTGCGTGATTCTGATTAGTGATGCTTGTTTGTGCAGATAAGCGCTTTGATCAGGGATTCATTGATCACTGAGCGCATTGCCCCGCATCCTGCTGCATTTACTATTACTACGCTACTAAGCCGGACGGATACGTCTGTTCACACTCTATTGCTACGAGTAACACGCTCGAAGCAAGCAAACAAGTTTTCCAACTGCATTAAA
Organism: Hofmannophila pseudospretella; assembly: GCA_947369225.1. Taxonomy (NCBI): domain Eukaryota; kingdom Metazoa; phylum Arthropoda; class Insecta; order Lepidoptera; family Oecophoridae; genus Hofmannophila; species Hofmannophila pseudospretella. Next base: position 8,281,275 of record OX376324.1, read on the forward strand.
ATTTTCAATTGTTAGCGCAATGGAAAGAAGCAAAGTGAATACGAAAATTTGAACATTTGGCAACACTCGACACTGTTGAGTATAATATTTGTTTGATACAGGTTAGTCATGGTATTTATCTGTAAGTGACGTAAAAAGCAACAAAATAAGGGCGCTATTAAATATCATATTTATGTAGGTTCTCTACCGCGCCTACTTCGATTTTCGTAAGGGTAATGATGTTAGTGAAAATGTCAGTCGAAGTTACTGGAGCACACCCGCGATCGTGACCCGCTTACTGATTTCGCCCTGGCCGCCTACCTGCGTTGCTCTCGCCAAATATTATGAGGGTAGTTTATCAAAACGTCGGCTTACTACACTTGACTCTATCCATATCGTCGGCACTCAACAAATTGGCTACTTTTATGGTATCGGGTTTACGTCGGATTATTGTCCGACCTGCCCAATGTAAGCCTCCATAATGCCTCTAGGTTTATTGGCTCTACTATGCTGTACATAAATCAATATTATATTACTTCTATCGATTGGTTTTGTAAATTAGAATTTAGTCTTTTCATAGGACCTTCAATAAGAAAAGAGCATACATATAAATCCAAAACTCCATTTTAGTAAATTTAATTAATTTAGTATGCTCTTTGTCTTATGTCGAGTCGATGCTTGTGTCATGACAACCACGTCAAAGACACATGCAATTTTTTCACATTTTCCTACTACGTGAAACCCTTCAGTATGTTAAAGCGTTTCAGGCAATGTTTCCGTACACCGATCAAGACACTGAAAGTATACAAATTACAGGCTTTCTTCCAGATATTTTATCCCCACTAAAGAATTTTCAGGTTCGTTTGGACTGTTCAAGATAATAAGTGTTGAGTCTAAACCTATCAAGGTACAGTGCCATCAAGTTATCTGTGAACTCAGCTATACTGCCGATGCCGAAAGTTCCAAATTCTGCCACTTCACAATCACTTGATGGCCCGTAGATACGAGAAATGTTTGACTTACAATTGACAGCTTCTCTGGCAAGCAGCAGTTCCTTCTCTAACTGCTGAGGGTCTATCGGCGGTGTGTCCTGTGCCGCTTCTCCCTTAGCTCGTTCTATCAGCGCAGTCCCGGCCTCTCCCCTCTCAGCTGCGGCCACCAGCAGTCTTCGTACCCTTGTTAACTCCGCCTATGCCATTGATAATGTTTAACACATTAGCAATATTCTTCATTGACCACTCCAACTGACCTAAAAAGCCTATGCTGGGAATGGTCCATAATTTTTTGATTGTCTTTACCTTCTTGTACCCATATACGTCCCTTTCGAGTCTGCTAGTTATTTTCATGTTCCAAAGACGCTGTAACTTTCGAAGGTAATATGGCTCTGTCCAGAGTCAGCCTGCGTCTGTGGCCTGAGGAGGTGCCATCCATTTACCAAAGCCGCAAAGCAAGCTTTGCTGTTTCTATTTGATAGGTAAAAGAGCCTGTACATCTAAGTTCTCCAGTGCATGAAAACCCTGAAGTGCAGCCCTGCAACCCTGCAGGTAAATACTGAAGTGAGATATCTAGGCGACGGTAACCACTATTATTATCAGGTGGCGCGTTCACTCGTCTGTTCTCATTATACAATAAAAAAAACTTTAATTTGACCATGTTTCGTTGTTAGTTACCTGTAGCCGTTCGTTCTCCAGCCGTAGTCTCCTGGCCAGCTGCGCCGCTGTGAGCATGCCCGGAGAAGCAGGCACTTCGTCTTGCCGCGATCTGTCTGATTTTCCACCAGGCGATGCTGCTTCTGGTGAAAAGAAAACATAGTTACGACAAGTTAGTTAGTTTTCATCATTGAAAACCACATAATACAAAGTTATTTGATATAATTATATTATGATTATACAGGTTGTGCCAGAAAGTATGGATCAAACGAAACAGGGTGATTGACGGTTGAGGTCAAGATTTTTTAAATACTTACAATGGAAAGGCTGATATCTAAGAAGCATAATACATAAAGAAATCTCTGCTAATTTTTTAAATATTTTTTTTGTGCTTCACTATGCCATTTTTGGTTCAATTCCAAAAAATTAAGTCGTCAAAATCGGATGACCACATGTGAAGGCATCACCCAGTTTTGTTTGATCCATATTTTCTGGGACACCATGTAATAAATGCTATCTGCCTATGTATATCATATTACTTTTATTTTACTAAATTTACTGTGTATTAAGTAATAGTAACCTTTTTCACATCATCACACTACACTGTCGCTAATCTCTTTAATGTCCAATTAATTTCAGAGGTTGCCTGGAAGAGATCGCTTTAAGCGATAAGGCCGTCTTTGTACATATCGTGCTACTATCCCTGTAGTTTTACTTTTCCTGTATTTGTGTACAATAAAGTGTTCCTATCTCTCTATCTATCTACATCATTCAACATGACATCATGCATTCTTGCCCCTCCGTTATTTAATATACGTTTTATTCAACTTTCCCGAAACTGACTTGTTAATAGCATTACTTCGTAAATAACTGGCATTGTAGTTAACATCGAAACGTCACATTATACTCCTCAGATACGAAAACTTTAGTAAAGTAAGGGCGCCGCCGAAGTCGTAATATAAATGGAATTGGTTATGGCGACGTAAACATCGTAATAATGTGAAAGTTGTTGGAGTCACGAAAGCCACAACGCGGACCCGTCCAGACGAATCGATTACTCGCATGTAGCACGATTCAGACAGGCCTGTTCGCCGGTCGCAGGTGTGCACGACGCTTAGTTTATTGTAGCTTCTCTCTGAAAAGACGTATTGACTTCCGCGAGGAACGACTCACTCGTTCCGTGTAATTATTCTTCTCAAGACAGCCTCTAATTTTGCGGGACAAACAGAACGGAACGGAGAAATATTGGGAATCCATCGGAACAACCCACATAAATAACTGAAGGACTCTTGGGAGAGTTTCCCTAAGAAAGAAAAAGTGCACTGCCTACTGCAGAGACAAACGGATGTGACAAATTATCTACGAACCAATTATGGTCTAAGCAGTCTGTAAGTAGTATTAATGCAAGACAAAATAGGCAGTCCATTCCGTTGGGAGAAAATATATTGCACGCCAATGCCTAGCAATTTCTCGCTGATCCTATTATTCTAGCCTGATAAAGTCAGTACGTTGACGTATTGCACGATTGCTGAGGGACCAATTGCCACGGACGAAAGCTCTAATGTATTTGAGTGTAAAGTAATAGAGTTTAAAGAGTTACATAACAGAGTCATTATTCACCTAATTTCATAATGACGTAATAATTAGAAGTTCGGAGAAATTAAAAGACAAATTACAACATCGGGCTGGAAGTTTCTTTCTTGCCAAGTTTGCTGTGTAGTAAGTCGGTAAATGAGCTTATTCCCCAAGGCTGCAAGCTCATTAGAAGGGAAATATTCTGCAGAGGGGAGCGCAATGTATGATAGCGTTCGCAACACAGCTCGTATCCTCTGTTTACTTTTGTATAGGGGAAACAACACTATGATTGCTCGCCGACAGCTATTACCCACGTGACGAAAAATTGCATCTTATTTAGTTGTCTAGACTATTTCCATAAAACTGTGGTATCTTCTTAAATCTGAGTGAGCAAAAGCTGTAACATGCTATGGGAAATGACTGCGTCGACTGGGAAATTGCTACAATACAGTTTTATTTAATTAATTTAGTGAAATAATTAAATATTTACTACCTTAATTGTGACATGCATTCACTGTATGGTTTTTCCTACGCATATGCGTTTTTGTATTAGTATGTATCAAGGTTCCAGGAGATCTATTCCACTAAATACAACGTTATGACGTGTTTCGTATGCTACTATCCACTAACGATCCAATTTCAGTTAAGTTCCGACCATGTCAACGATCGATTGAACAGTAACGTATTTGTGCAATCTAATAAAACGTTTAGTTTATCTTGAATCGCAGTTGAACGGTAACAAAACGCTTCAACTGTAAAATATAACGATCGAACATAAGTTCCTCCCAAGGTACTTTTGCCCGATCGATAGTAAATCGAAAGGTAGCGGAGGTAGAGTTATGCGTTATGCGATTTGGTGTCCAAATAAAATTGGAACGAAAACTAAATTGAAATTGGATAGAAATAGAACTATAATCGTTGTAATTTAAGCGAATTGGGCCCCAGGTTAGCCATTAGTCAGGTACAAAACCAATGTCAGAAAAACCAAGATTTCTTCCGAATACAACGTAACTTTAAAAATACTCATACATAGCCACTATCTAAGACTTTGACTAAGTTCACAACAAAGAACAACACACCTAAGTTTTACTCAAGCTAGTTTAAGGCGGACGTAACAAATGATGCTCATAACATTCCCAGTTCGTAACGACGGCGATGAAGAATCTCAAACAACTCCCAACTTACTTCATCAACAAAACAAGCATGCTGGACGCTAGTTAGCAACTATTATCTCCTGAGCTAAACCATAAGATAAACACAAGCAACTACCATTCATCTTCTTGTTCCTACAACTCTGCGTTTAATTCAGTTTGTTCTATTATGTAAATAGGTAGCTATATTCCCCATTTTTCTTTTCATCATCAGCCTATTAATGTCCCCACTGTTGGGACACAGGCTTCTCCTTGCACAAGGGGAAGCCACCGGTCCCAGTGCTGATTGGTGGATTTCACACGCCTTCGGAAACTTTTAATTTCCTCAGACATGCAGGTTTCCTCATCATGTTTTCCTTCACCGTTACATGGTATTTTAACGGTGAAGGAAACTCGTACTCATACATTACGTAAGTCTTCTAAAAAATCCGAGAAACTCATTGGTACATGGAATTCCATTATTTCGAAACCAGACCAGGCATGGGAACCCGGCGCCCTAGCCACTAGGCCGCCGACGCTCTCACCGACCGATTTTTCTTTTACTAAATTCTTATTCTGTAGGTACCAATATTACCAATTATTATTATTATTTTATTATTCTGAATTACCAATATCTTTTCTATTAGTATAACAGGTGACTATGTGAGGTATTCCAAAGGATATGCCTACCAAAGTTAAATATTCCATTCATTATTCAACAAAGTCTGTTTGATTGATTGAATTCATGTTTAGGTATTCAGTACAACAAAGAGCATTATTTATACATTGTCATATACTGAGTGGAGTGCTTCAGACGATAATTAATTTACAATTGGTACGAGTACCCGCTAGAAAATTTATTTCTTCTTTAAACGTATTTATTTCTTCATTTCTTCTGTATTACTTCGCAAATTTATTGAATGTTCCCTCGGTAAATAAATTGAACTAGAAATAATACGACATGTACAGTCGACCACTAGCTAAAGTTTATCATGTGTCAAACTTCATCGATTAAATCTCAACCAATCAATCTCAATCTCATTATGTCTGTGTATTATGAATTATTTCAGTTTCACAAATTTTTACGTTTTGGACTTTTGGGTAGGTTGTCCTGTGCTGTGGTCGACTGTACTTCAATTTTCAGATTTATATTGACAGACCTTTATACATATGTTATTCACTATGTGGATCTCGTAGCCTAGCCGAGCACGGTCCGAAAGTGATCGTGCAGGTTATGCAACGTTGGACGCCATCGGTACCAGGATGGGTGACCGCTAGTTGTATATTTCATCTGAGCTCCTCGGTCCCGGTTGTTCTCGTTCGACAGCAATCGTTAGTTAGGTTAGCAGAGACCTACGGGCGGCCTGAATAACTCTGACAAATAGGTTGGCCACTAACCGTACTATAAGCAAGCAAGCATTTACTGTCATATCATTATTCATTTGCATTGTAGGTATATAGCATTTTAAGAAATGTTCTTACCTCCATCGAGGGTAGCGGTGATATCAGCCCTGGGCTCAGGTCCATCGCTACTCCTGCCTGGCGACGTAGCATCTGGCAAAGGCACCTCTTCTTCCGAACTGTCTGCAGGATCCAAGACGTTTCTTTCACTGTTATTGCTGTTGCCGCCGGTTCCAATCTCAGCGTAGGTCCCACTGTCACTCCCGTTCTGTGTCGACCATTTCACTGGAGATTCTAGTTTGCCATTCGCTTGGTTTTCTTTATTGTCATCATCTTTAGGGAAAAGAAAAGATATTACTTTATTAATTTTATTTGATTATATTATTCTGTTCATTTCAATATATTAAATAACTAAATCCAACTAAATTTATTTCAGGTTCAACAGTTAGGAAATAATTAACATGTTTGATGATCGATAGCTTTGGGACTTACTAACTTCTATATAACTTTAGTCATTCTTTACATTGTTTCTCTAACTTATTTGTTTGTTTGTCTTGGTTAAGGTAAGTGTTGTGTGACTTTTGGAGTGCACAGATGAGACACTTCTCAAACCCGCAGTCAAGGAAAATACGTTTTTATCTGTGGTTTTTACGTAGGTTTACAATGTAAAGAAGTGTTACTTATCGATAAAACTGTCCTTTCCATTCCCAATCGAGAGCTTAGTCATTAGTTCTATATATCTCCGTTTAGCGAATTGCGCTGCTTGTCGAATGTGTCGCTAGTCTATGAGGCAAGACCTGTATAAGTCTTGGTATAGTTTTACGAAGTTCCCGTACCCTCCGAATAACACTCACCTATAAACTTAAACTCACCACACTCACTCACGGGTTGTTTTTTCCATTTTGTTAACCTAATTGAGAGCCTAATTGTTCTTTGTCTCCTCTTTGAGCGGGTTGTGCTATCGAGTCATTGCGCGGCTTGTCTGAAGTCCCGTGATGAGTAGCTATCTCTGGTAAGATTCGCCTAAAACCAAGGTCAAGTACCTCTTAAACATTCCGTATAACACTCACCTATAAAAGGATTGTCCTTTCCATTCCTAATTGAAAGCCTAGTAGTTCTATTCAGCGTCGCGTCTTTGTCTCCGTTGAGCGAGCCATTGCGCGGCTTGTCTAATGTCCCGATGAGCAGCCGTCTCTCGGGCGGCATAGGCCGAGGGTCCAGGTCCGGACCCAGGGCGGAGGTGGCGGGCGTGATGAGGGGGTCGGCTGGTTCCGGCTCCGGCTCCGCCTCTACCCGCGCGCCCACCGATACCTGCTCGTCCACCATCTTCCGGAGTTTCGCCTAAGGAAAAGTTGATGACACAAATATTGGAATACATTATTAGTGTAGAGGGGTAAGAATAATATTTTCATTGCGAAAATACCACTCTTTTTGCAGAAAGCTTCCGTAAGCTTTCTTTGCAATGTGAAGATAGTTTTTATAGCGATATTAGTCAATTTAGCATTAGTGAAAATACCCTATATATATATAAGTTTATGTACTTACACTTGCCCATTACATTACTAATTATTTATAACGCAATTTTTTTTATTATGAAACGTATGAACTTTCGGCTTTTGATGAATTTCTTTACTAGTTAAGAATGTAATAAAATAGGTCACGCAAAGCAATGCAGCTTTTGAGAATTTCCAACAAAGATTTCTGTCTGAAACTTTTCCATAGCATTCATTCGTTAAAAGTTTGTGAGCAGCTAGCAAAGGTTTCAGTAGTTGAGAGATAGGCATGTCTTGCATAATTCCCTGGAGCTCTCATATCTACATAATGTTGTATTAAGAGACGAAACTTACTGAGTTTACGTTTTCTTACACAATAACTTACGTTGCCTTTTAGCGTTTATTATTGTAAAAAGTTAATTTAGAAAAGGAACATCTTGCATGACTTAAAATGCATCTAACCTAGTTTTACCATTAGATTGAAACAGTGCATTAACTTGTTATAATAAGAAATATGGTATCATAAAGCAAGTTCATTTGATAAACACAAGGTAGTCAATATCCTATGATGCCTTATCTGCGACTATTAATCTACAATATACCCCTCCTATTTAGTTAATTCACCTGCCACCGTTTGACGTAATAGTCGTTTAGGGCTGCTCGCTTAATCGCTACGTTTTAGGGGTAGCCGACTTTGGAATTAACGGTAATGGTTCGATTTAACTAAAATTTATTGAGACTAATATGCGATTACGTACAACGTAGTTGCTGTATACAATAGAGTTTAAAGTTTAATATTCATGTTCGCGCGAAGCGTGAATGTTGCTATTTTCACGTTTAAGGTTGTCGAGAGTTTCCTGTGAAGTTTGTTCAACAAAGCCGGGCAGCATGTGGTGCGTGCTAATCAACCATGCGAGGGGCGTATTGTACTGTAGTGAGCATGCACGCTCTCACCTGGGCGTCGCCTAGTATGCGGCGCACTAGCGCCATCAGGCCGCCGTGGCAGGCGCTGTCATGCTATCCCCCGCCGCCTCTCCGCCTCATTTTCCCCGCAACACCTGCCACTCGGTACTGTTGTGTTCACATCCAAACTTTCAATACAAATTGAAACTATTCCACTTTGCGCGCGCCTCGTCCCTTTGTTGGCGCAGTTTGATGACTCCTCGAGGTCGTTCGCTCTTCAAAGTTAATATCTGAAACAAAAGAGTAACACGGTTTTATTTTATGTTAGACAACAATGTACAACGTATATTGCATTAGAGATTATATGAATATTACAAGGGAATAACGGCTACAATCTATACAGTAAGATAGGAATTTCTTAGCATTTCCAGTTTTATTTTGTTTTAACTACTGCTATGAAAATTAATATTTAAAGTTTGTGAAACCACTTTTATGATATTATCCAGTACAATAATTTTTCCAACTTTCCGGAAACAATACACTCCGCTATTTATTGGCTATAAAAAGAACCATTCGAACGTAGCTGTTGTATGGCTACGCTGCTACGCGGCGTAGCAGTGGTGCTACTATATTTAATTTATAGCATTGATTTTTATTATTAACCTACATTATGTTTTCAACAAAAATGGTTACTTATTATTGTATACTTAAGCATGTTTAGCCTTTTTAAAAAACAAAGATAGCCCCTTAATTAAAACAAAGATGTTCTAAATTATTGTGGTCTTTTTTACTGTAAGCTATTCTAAAACTAGTTTCAGCACAAACTTCTTAAAGACAGCTCGACTAATTATCACGTCTTGTTGAAAAAATACAAGAGCTTTGTTAATTGCCTGCTAAGAACTAACAGTTACAAAGTTTCCTCAAAATTGTGGAATTCATTATTTAGGTGCCCTAAGGCGATGTGGCCGCACAAAGCTTTCCGTCGTCACGACATCGCTGATTCTTCTCACCAATGCCTTTTCACACAGAACCATGAGAAAAAAGATCTCCCTTTCGTGCAAATAATGTCTCTAACAAAAAAAGAAATACTGAGGCGACAATGGAGAAACGACGATTATTGGATGTGAAACAGCTATTTTTGTTGTTATTGTTTTAAGCGCTTTCTCTGCTGTTACGAATGACGCAATTAGAGAGACCGTTTCAACTTTTGTAAACGTGCTTCATACATTTTTATGTAATCGACCCCGATTATGCAAATAGCAAAAACGGAACGAAGTCCTCTTTTTTAATTTAAAAGCGTTATCCTGACGAATATAGTCGGGGCAGACACTTTAAGGCGGTAATTTGAGAAGAGCGCTCGTCACGGCCGCTTCAGTTATTGGCCGCAAAATTGATTAAAATTCCAGCTGCGTAAGGGAGTCCCATCTACTTTTTTATTAGATTGCGTTCGCTGAAAACCGCACCATCGAGTTTCCACTTTTAGTACCTACCAATGTTGATTCTACCTTTTGTGGCTTTGTATTACTCAACTTATTTCAACTGGGTCAATTATTGCAATTTAGCGACGGACAAAGTAGCGAAAACATTATTTGTTTAGGTCCAGATGAGTTATTGAATTACAATAGTATACTTACGCATACAAACTGCCAAACAATTGTAATTTATGTTTGACTTCGAAGCTCAGTGGAAACAAACAGAAAAGAGTCAATAGGTACCTAACCCAACAAAAGCTTTTCACTTTCAGAGAACAAAGAAATGAGTCCGTGGTTAAAATAGGGTACTTATACTTACGTAATTTTGTAAAGGTAGGCACAAAATATTCTAGCTGCAAATGTTTGACTTACTTAATACTGAACAATTTTTTGGAATGTTTTAATAATAACTTGATGTATCTACTAAGTTAAATACCTACTTTATTCGACTTATAATTACATTCGTTACGCAAAGCAAAGATAAAAGATTCCTTCCAAAACGTCGCACCTAGGCATTGTACCTACTTACAACATCTAATCTAGCCCACAACCGTATTGTTTTGAATTAAAATGCATAGCGTCACTGTAATTTAAATCAATACATACGAGTATAATATTTAATTTAGATTCCCCTTCCCAGGAGGCTGTCGTCGGTCGTGTCACAGACACGATTGTACCTAGTATTCATCAAAGTAATTACGTAGCAGTTTCATTAAAAATCTCGGCACATCTTTCAGGATTTGCATAAAAAGGTCTGGTGAGGCCTCCCCAGGCCCCACTCGGTTACATTAAACCGATTTTTAAATATCTCAAGTTAAAAAGGTGTTCAGTTTTTAGAACAAAGTTTAAAGATTAAGGGCAAAGGTGAATTATTGTTTAAAATATGCGTATATTATACGAATAGTAGCCGTATTTCACGAAGTGCTAAAAAAAATTAGACAGATACTGTAATAGCCTAGTTTCTCTCTAAGATTCTTAGGCATTTCGTGAAGTACAGATCATTTATTCGCACATAGCGTAATGGTACAATTACACTTTTTGTCTAGCTAGAAAGCGCACTTCGTGAAATGCTTAACATGTTTTGCGCCGATAAGGAAATACAAGCTTCGGTGGCGTAGTTAAGATGTTCGACTCTCAATGTGTACAAGGTGCTAATTCGTTTTTTTTGTACTGGATCTTGGGATCCTGGTGTCTTAGTCTAACCCAGATCTGCATTTCACGAAGTGGCTAAAAATCTTATACAGATAGTGTAAAGTTCGACTATTAGTACAGTAAGTTTTTTAGCACTTCGTGCAATGCCTACGCACCACGTGAAATGCGTCATTACGCTATGTGGCTACGACATGTACACGTTTAATAAAACATTGAACATAACTTTGTGCTACAATTTTTTTGATGAAAGAAAACTGAACTTTAAACTTTTTAAATCGCATACAAAAGTGAGCACGCAACGTTCAGTTGGTTTAAATTAGAGCAAGCTAGATAACAGAAACGTCGCAGTTTCAAATCCTGTACATTCCATTACAATCCTGTACATTCAATGTACCTTCGGGGTACCAATAAAAATAGCTCGAGATGAAAATTTAGAGCATATTACCTCATTACCGAGACATCTATATCATAGAGAATTTTAATGGTCGTTCAAGAGTAACCATTAAAAATCCAACTTGAACGGGCCAGTAAAGCGGACGACCTCGCTTCAAGCAAATTTCAGCACGAGGCACACTACCGACTAGCAAATAATGTATGTAGCGCAGCCTCGTTATTACAGCCTTTGAATACTACATGCCTTAATTAAAAGCAGTCCAAGGATTTTGCTCATATCTTGTCTCATGCGACGACATCGAGGCGGCTCCGTGTAGTGCAAGCTTACTTTGAATGAGACTGGCAAAGGAATGTGTAAGAATAATATATTATTTAAGAGTATTAAAAAATCGGTTGTAACATTATGTAAAGTTATACAAATAAGTTAGTACCTATTATGAATGGGTACTTTTGTAATTTGTGGTTAGGTTAGCCTATTCTAGAGCGTCGTTGACCTATAGTGGCTATGACTCCCATACGGGAGGTCCGGGTTCGAAACCATGCAATGCCATGTACCAATGAGTTTTTCCGGTTTGTTCGAAGACTTACGTACATTTACCTACTGCTCTAAGGGTGAAGGAAACCATCGTGAGGAAACCTGCATGTCTGAGAAAATTAAAAGTTTTCGAAGGCGTGTGAAATCCACCAATTAGCACTGGGCCCGGTGAATCATGGCCCGTACCCCCTTGTACAAGGGGAGGCCTGTGCCCCAACAGTGGGGACATTAATAGGCTGGTGATAAATGATGATATAGCCTTTTCTATTACATGCGGCATTATATTACTCGTATATAAATAAAGCATAAGTGTGTTCTGGAAGGTGGGCGGGCGCGAATAACTATAACGACTCAACGCAGACCAACACCGTTTCAACTCCAACTTTCGGTTTAGAATCAAAGCCGCAAATGGTCCGAAGTGTTAGAGACGCTTGGACCTTTAAAATGCTTTACTTTGAGTCGAGTTGGTGTTGAGTCGTTTCGTTATAGTCTGCGATGACCTTAATGGCTATTAATGGGAGTTGAAATGGCCACGCCATAGCTTGCTAAGGCTTTCATTTCAACTCGTTACATCACGTCGTAAACATCACTTTGGTACTTACATACTTTAAAAGTCATGTGCTCCTAAAGCGAGTAGCTTATTAAATTTCACTTCAGCTTTTGTTCCCCTGACTTTGTTACTCCTACTCGAAACTCGCTCCAAGCTTTACTGTACATACAATATTTCCTTGGAAATAAATACCAGTATTTATGTTTTAAGTTGAATTAAGCTGAATGAAGAATAGGTAGGTAATTTATACAGTTTATTTTTTTAACAAACACGAATTATGGCTATTCTCAGTAGAGATCATGGGCGTTACTCAGTAGTATTACTTTCATGATAGAGTTGATTTACTTTTGTACGCTTACTCCTTTTGTACGTACTGTATATAATTTAACATTAATTAACGAAATAATTTTTACATAATTATTATGTAGAAAATCATCAGAATAAAATATAAATTAATTAGAAAATATAAATAAATATATTGTGTACCTACATATAACACTTAATAAATAAGTAATAATTTTAATACTAACAGTAAAAATATATCTGAGTTACCACTAGGACGTGCTAGCGATAGATTAGATTCCTTGGTCGAGAAAGTGCTTGTACACGTGCAAAAGTGCAAATAGTTTTTCCGAATCTGGGATAGAGGTAAGCAGCATCTTGTGTCTGCTTTTTGTTCACAAGGAACAAGTGTTTTAGTTTGATGCAAGAAGTTACTTAACTAGAGATTAAGTAAATAATAGTTTTGTACATTGTTTTGAACATTGAATATATGTCCAAGTAGAGTCTGTGAATATAATTAATTATGTAACTTAGGTTAATGATGACCCGAGCGCAGGTGACGGGAATTATCCCCGTACTTAAGTATTATTTACGATACTAACTTAGGAGACTTACCTCCAACTGTCTGTGAGGCCCGCCATAATGCACTCGTAAATGGCTAAAGTTTAAATCTCGACACTACCACTATAATAATATGTGATTAAACGTATTTAATTATTAATTATCACCATGTGTATTCTATTAACCGAGAATTGGGGCTGTGATTTTAGATAATTTTATTGACAAAATATTTTTTTTAAATAAATAGGTGCATTTACATATAGGGAGGCCAAAAAGTGTGGGCATGATCAGAATCGTGCTTCGGTTTTTTTTTTAATGACGATGCTGAATATTTTTACAGCTAAGTGGCCAGTCAAGTAATTTAAAAATCTTGAATTCACTTTCTTAAATTATAGTACTTAAAGTTTTTAGTTTTTAAATTTGAATATAGCCTAGTTTCATTATATCCTATAATTATTTTATTCAGAAACACTATTTCATGTGAGAAATAAAGTTGCTAATGTAACAAAACAAAACAAAACATGCACAAAACTTACAAATAGAATAAGTTTATACTTATATTATTTGGAATGGATCCCTGTTTTTAATAATTTAGATAATGAAAATTTACCACTATAAAAGTCAAAGCGATCTCCCTCATTCAACAACACAAACAACACGAAAACAGCGGCCATTATTATTATACCAAGATATTAAACTCTTTAGTGTGAGTACGTGTCATATTACCATTTTGCTGGAATAATACCCGACCTCACCCTCGCTCTATTGTTTCCCATAATATGGATATGTATGTCTCTGATGGTAGTGTATTACGAGTATATCTTTGCAAATAAACATGCAGTCAATGAAGTAGACTGAATATAGGTATACAAATCGGCTAAGACTAGTATACCAGAACAGGCCACTGATTAAATCAATCTAATTTTGTTGAAAATAGGTGTCTATAGAAATAAAATAAAAAAATACTCTAGCAAATTTTATTTACCTTACTATAAAAGTAGAAAGAACGCTAATATAGGTCAAGTAGATAACCTATTTCTTATTGTTTAGACAGAGTTTTCTCCCGCGCTTTTGTGGCATCCACGTCAGCTTTGTTTCGTTTTGTCTTGCAAATTGTTTTACAGTAGTGCTTTTCTAGAAAGAATTGTGTTTCTTGCTCGAAGAACTTCGACAAGATGTGAATAATGCGTGGGACAGGGAAGTAAAGTCAAATAAACGCTGCAGCCCGGTCCGTACTTGGCTGGATTTTGAAGAGCCATACTGCGTCCGGGACGCCTTCTTCTTTGGTTCGGATGGTTCAGAAGCGTGGAAGATTCTCCCAGATAGCATTAAAATTTGTCACACCAGCATTTTAATGAAGACTTGAAAGAGTTGTTTACATCAGACATGTCTGTATGGGCTGTTCCCTTTGCCTTAAAAAAACAAACAACAACAACAATCACATCAGACATGACTGTATGAGCTCAGTTCCCATTGCCTTAAAAAATATTTATTGTTTAGATTTTTAGTTCCCTTCCGTAATCATCATTAGTCATTTCAATATTGTGTTGTTTACGGAACGGGGGTTCCATTCAAATAATCAATGTACCATTTATTAAAAGTAGCTTCGATAGTGTAGTTTTGATCAAGCGTTGTTGAAAAAAAGTCTTTCGACCTAACGACATTTGCAATAGTGTATCTGGTTACAGGCTAGAATTTTCACCTTAATAATTAATTATATAATATGTTATCAATGCTCCACTTTGATAGTAACATGTGACTTTTCCTGTGTTAGCACTTAATAACTTGGATATAAGATTGGATTTTAGTAAAGTAAAGAAGTGCCGCATAATTGGACAATCAATATTATATCCGGAATCACCGTCAGGACGCCGTTGGTGCTGCCCCTGAAAGCCGCTGCCAAGAGATGCTGTTTTCTTTCTTAGGATAGCAGCAAATAATAAAAACGCTTGATAAATTTTATTGCACCGCGTGAGTAGTCACAAATTTTTAGAACATATTAAGTATCATCCCTATTCATGTGGACGTTGTATAACGAAAAGGTTGCAGATAAATCAGGATAGCACAAGTTGACACCGGCGTCAGTTGTCCGCCCTCACCATCCCGAGGGTTATTGATGGCCACACCGGCACCTTATTGTGTTACCTAACACTAGGGGTCCATTTTAGAGGGTTACCAAGTAAATACTGTCCACAGGTATTAGATGCTTTGCCTGTGAGTGAAAAGAGATGATAACGATAAAATGAAGATCTATAAAAACGAATATCGAATATTTGGTGATTTATTAAGTATTTCAATAACTGGTGTTCGCCCATGAGAACTGGCAATTTTTATATTTCTATACCGTTTGAAAATTAAAAATTTACTTTGTTTTCTTTATATGGCATTTGAATTATTATTTTTTAGCTGCTTCAGTCAGCATTATCCTCGTACTTTTTTTAGTGAATGGGTTTATTTATAAAGATAAAGAACTGGCCCATTTTTACCTACTTCAGTGAGCATTATATACTCATATTTATTTTTAGAATGAATGGGTTGATTTATAAAGATAAAGAACTGGCCATTTTTAACCCCTGACTGATCGAGGGATAAGTTATAAGTTTGACACGTTTGTATGTTTGTGTGTTTGCCTGTGACATCATAACTTGACAACGGATGATCCGATTTGGACCCGGTTTTTTTAAAAAAAATAGAGAATTTTGGCGAGAGTGTTCTTAGCTAGGTCTAATAAAAATTGGATAAGTGGTTTCCAAGATTTCGGAGTATCTTTGGTGTCAGATGGGATCTCTGGAACGGTAATAGCTAGATGGTTCGAATTTGAGCTCAAATGCTCAGGTTCTTGGTGCGTTTCCGACATCTGAAACCTTAAGGATCTGATGATGACTAGGAAAAACTTAGTGAATTTCAATTTCAGGATTATCAGCCCGCCAAAGCTATAATAGCTAGATAGTCTTCTTGAACGAAAGTTGTAGGTAATCCTGAGACTTTACAAGGAGAAAAAAAATGGCGGCCAAAAAATAAATGAAAATTATGTGGAGCTAGGAATTTTAAGATAGCCATGGCGAAGCCGAAGGCCGAGCTCCGCGTAGGGCGAAAGACGGAGCGTCCCCCCTTTAGGCGTCGCAGGCCTAACCTGTTGAATGTTCTTAACCATGTCAGATGAAAATTGGATCAGTGGTTCTAAGATCTTGGAGTATCTTGGGATGTTGGAGTATGATGGGATCTCTGGAACGGTAACAGTTAGGTGGTTCGAGTTTGAGCTCAAATGTTTATGACCATGGTGATCTTCCCACATCTGGAATCTTAAGGACCTGATGATGACCAGTAAAAAGTAAGGGGATCTCCACAATGGTACGTCGGGGGTTTCTTAAATTTTTAATTTAGAGTTTAAATAATAGTAATACGCCGTATATTTTAATACGCCGTAACCAACCAGTGTTGGTTTAACTATATAAATTCTATTGCCGCCAGATTGGCCTGGGTTTAATCATTTTAATGGAAACCTTCGATTATTAATAATTTATTATAATAATTGATTAACTAAGTACTTTACGTGACGTATCAAAATAAAGTTAGAAAGTTGAAAATCTCTTCGCGGGAACAACTTTTCTGACAGTTTGACGTAGAAACTTAGTTCATAAGCTGCGTGGTGCTCTGAAATAATGTGCTGGGAGCAGAAGCGTCAGCGCTAAAAGTTGTCGAGTTCCCTCGAGGAAAGCGTCGACGCGGTCCAAGTGCTGGCTGCAGAACTTGCTAACTAGATAGGTAGTTGAAATACTTATTTGGCGGAAAGATATTTTGTTAATGACGCAGCAAGGAAAGTTTTCGGTGTATTCGGTGTTATGTAATATTCATCATGTAGCTGGTGTGAGCCTAATTGAAATGTCGGGCGGAATACGAGCACATTACTCCAATAAAGCCACGCGTGCGATGTAAATAGACATACACGACCTCTGTATTAAATATTTATGTATTACTTACAACAATAAAATAAAATACCTACTTAAAATATATATTTGTCTTCACACTGAATTTTTCTTGTTTTCACAGTTTTTAGGCCGCCCGTAGGCCTCTGACATGACCTAAGTTGACCTAACGAAGCCAGAACCTACAGCTTTTCGTGCTGTATAAGGCTAAAATGAAAATATGCGATTAGCGGTCACATCACTTTCTGATCAAACTCATATCTAGGCTACGATCCCCTCTGAAATCATTTCAGTCCCAGGGTTGAAAACACTATGAAAATATGAAACCCTCACTTATAAGTTTGTTTACTAACTACTGTGGAAACTTCTAATGGGGTGGGGAGTATAATTCCATATGTAAAACGTTGGTTGAAAGCTTAAGCTGTGAGCTAAGCTCAGGTGCTTACAGATACTGCAACTAGATTGAACTGGGGGAGAGAGCGGGTTATGTGAGAATTTTACACACTAAAACCCCCTCGATGGCCGACCTCGTGCATATCGGAGGGCTCCGGGATCTCCAGAGGAACACGCCGGTGCTGGAGCCTCGATATTGCAACATAGCGTGATTACGTGTTCGACCTAGGTCAAATTCTAAAAGAAAAAAATCGTTCTTCAATGCTGTCGCTCTTTAGTCGCACTTCCGTTGTGTCGCGCTTTCGTGAGTCGACATTAAGTGGTTAGGTTAATAGGTAAGTACTTTTATTAATTTCCGCCTTAAGTAAAATGCCAAAAAAATGTGATCATTTTAGCAATCACAGATTATTAAGAAAAGTAATAGATGATCATTTGAATTGAATTAAGCACTGAGGCATCCATTATCCATCAGTTACTTACTCAATGAGAAACAAGTCACATTTTCAGTACAGAGAAACCAACCGTGCCTGATATAGCAATGACGTTCGTTCAAAATGCTAATTGCATATGCAAATTAGTCCCGGACAGGGTTCACGACCCTCAGGTACTCGACCTTAAAACATATCGTTAAGGACCTTCACTAACGAACACCAAATAATTTAATGTTATGGCAAATATTGTTCTCTTGTTGTGTTGACGTTATTGAGGTTAGTCTTTACCTCGGTTTAGATACAAACATAACAGATAACAGACGTACTCGTATATCGTGTTTTTTTTTTTCAGAGTTACCCAGGGAAACTTAGAGATCAAAGGTGTTACGGGAGTATTTATTTAATTTAAAACGGGAATATTGTGTCCGTGGTGCATGTAGTAACTGCTAATCTGTGCCGCGGGATCATATTTAGAAAAATATTAATATATCATTTAAGTAAAGATTTTTGTATTTTTGATGAACAAAATGCTAAGTTTATAGTATTGCATATTCAGCGCGACAAATACTCAAAGACTGGCACGAAACTGCGGCGCAAGCGTCGCCAAACGAATCCATCTCTGGACCATTATGATTGTGGTGGACAATTTCAAGCAGACATTGAGTTTTTTTTTAAATACAAATTTTTTTATTGAACCAGAACATTCAAATTACAATCAAGTAACAGTGTAATTATAGCAAGAATATAATGGCTTAGGGATACACTTCTATTAAACGAGAACGGTTATTGAATAATATTGGTAATGTATAAAACTTTACCAGTGTTTTTATTATAAAATTGCATATTCGTATTGACTCATGCTACTAACAAAAAAGTATAAGTAATAATAATAGGTCTAAAGTTGTTAGAACAAAGTTGCCATATTGAGAAACGTAATCAATACACATTGTAGGTGGATATTGGTTTACTTGTGCCCGGGATGGAAAAAGTTGGGTTCATATGCATGAGGCTTTATAATACTTCATTGGCAGCTCCAATTTTCATGCGGATTTTTCCGATATGATCACAATACAGAATTTTGTGGAAAAGTTTCTAGACGATTTTTCGCTATATTGTCTTCAATTATTTATTTTAGAAGCAAAGCAGTTCTGCCTCGTAAAACATTACGCAGGTAATCGAATTGCTAGTATCCTACACAGTTTTATTCAGTATCTTTGTAAAGGGCATAAAATATTTAGGTAGGTAATTACGTGGGCGGTCTTATCGCAATCTCTTCCAGAATATCACCTTATACAGAATATTGATAGACGAGTTGATAAAAGCCATAGCTGTGGGGGCTATTTTAATTCTGATCCGCAGCATTAAAAATTAAAAAAGCGAACCATTCAGAAACGAATCTATTGTGAGCTTTCCAGAAATACACCTATATGTTTTACATAATAAGATGCTAGCAGTAAAGCAATTACGTAGGTAACCAATCAGTGTAATGGAGTAGGAACTTAGGTCTGTCTGAAACGATCGTAGATAGGTAGTGTAGTAGTCCTTAGTGAGGTAGAACTACTTAAGTACATACCTACCTAAATGTGTGTATTTGGTATGAAGTTATTTTATGTATTTGATTCTATCAGCTTTGAATACTCCAAAAGCTGCATATCAAACTTTACATATCTTTTAGACAATTTTATGAGACTTTTTATCTACCAATAAAAGTAGGCAAGCAATATTACGCTTTCCAAAACAAAATCAAAACTCAACGTCAAAGAGGAGACTTCATTATTTTTTCTTATAAAATCATATCAGTCAAGTATTTTATTACCGGTAGGCGGAAGCTTATTAAAGGCTGAATGTAATGTAAGGGCTGAAATAACGCACAATACACATGTGCTGCTGATTACTCGTTATAAAGTCGTAGGTCCCTAACAAGCTACATCGGAAAACAATCATGACAATAGATCCTTTGAACAATACACGTATGAATGACTAAAAGAAGGGGAGAAACAAACAATAATGAGCCCTATTTGATATATTAAGGTGTTTAGATAGTTCATTATTGCATTGCCTCAGAGGAAAAATGAGATTTTTCAATTTGCATGGACATTTTATTTATTCGGTCTAAACACCATTGTAATTAAAATGATAAAAAATAAAGTATAAAAAACGTGTAATAAGATAAAGCTGAAAATAGACGGACTATCAATTCTTGAGATTGGATACTTATCTTTATTGTGAGTTCAAATCTTATAAGAAAGCCGATCATTGTCGATACTTTAGTAGGTAATCTATACGATACGACCTGAACCAATTCCTTAAATGAATACCATGAACGTACTCGTATATATCAAAGAGAAACGTAATACGGTATATAGAAAATAAATTGAAAACCGATCATTTCCAAAAAATCGTCTTTTTCCCTCACAAAGTGATATCACATATTTTACATTTCAAATATTTTGTAGAATTTTGTCCCCAAAAACTTAGAACAAAAGCGTTGTCATAATATATTTAACTTTACGATCAAATAAGAGGGAATAATATGCGTGGTATTACACTCACATCATAACATATTGCGAAGTGGGTCGTAGGCTAGGTCGTAAAACACGAGGAGTTCATGGTAGTCCATCTTTCTTTTGAGATGAAAAACGCAGAATAACCCGTCAAAAGCATCGTGTAAATTCTTTTCCAGAGCGAATAGCTTTCTTTATTTGCTTTATCGACATCGCCACAGTGCGAAAGCGTCTGCTATTTCAATAAGGCTGTTAATTTTATTTGCATTTATTTTCCTTCGCCTCTACTGGTTAGCATAGCACCTCTAGATAGTTGTGTGTCTTATGTAATATTTCAAAGTATACAGCGGAGCTTTATTCTGTAGAAACAATTTATTTTTCCAACACACGTTGTCAAATCTCACACTTGCTCCATAGACTGCTCAGTTGTACCCGTACATTGTCCGCACACTCTAAGTAACAGTATAAAGTTTGTGTTCACAGAATACGTCTGTTATTATCAAAACCTTATTTTGTGACATTTGCGATTATAATAACCTACTTATTGAATTATTCAACTAGCAAAATAAAGACTTTCTGGTAGTTTCGGCGGGCGAGTGGATGAGCGATTTTTTTATAATTAATTTTTACCGGATGGGATGGGAGTGCTGCTATGGTTTTCAACTTGTGTAATAATAAAACACCATCGTAACGAACATTTTTTTATGAATATAAAATGTTTACTAGTTTACAACAATGCTCGATGTTCAAGTCAACTTACGAATGGTAAATACAATTGTTAAATGTCCATATAGCTAGACACGAGCCCGTTAAAATCGCAAATCATGACGGCAACGTTCACAAATAATTTGGTTTCCCTTCCCGCAACACAGAGCTTAATTAAAAAGCTCAGTGTTTACAAGCCCCTCTAATAGGATATCACAACACTCCGCTTCGTAGTCCTTCAGATGAAAACGCTTACGGCCTCACGGTAGGTTTCGTTAGGGGCGATGGCTAGGGCAGAAGTAATACGAGATGGGTCTGGGGTCTTGTTGGTCTTAGGTAAATCTGTATTTCGGTCTTGGTCATAGGACGTGATGTCGGTTTTGGTAATATTGCTAGTGACAATATTATACAACTATAACATTGACATTAATAACGAAATCATAAAAAACTATAAAGCAAATAATTTTCCTTATTAACCCATTGACACCCAGAACGTACTACGTGCAAAACATCCAAAACATTAGGTTTTCCATGCAGTAGAAACCTTGAACCATGTTGGTTCGTGCCCCTAGTACGGGTTCGTGGATTGAATACAGTCTAGTAGCAAGAAGAAAAGAGAGACCTTATGATGCACAACAAACTCGTGCAAACTTATTATCCTAGTATTTTAATTTAATTTTTTTGTTTTTTATTAAGTATTATTTTTGAATCCGGGCATTTACTGAGTTCTTGCAAACTCTTATGAACTCCTGCAGTTCTATTTTGTATCTCACTAAGATGATGAATTCACTTTTGATACGAATTTTACGGACCAATCCGGAATAAATCGTAAATCCCCTTTGAAACTTCTTTCGTTTCTCTTTGAACTCCTCATTCAGTGCACATTTGTCAATGATTCGGTATCTTCAAAAATCGCTAATTCAGTTTTTCTCCTCACTAGCCAAGAACAATGTAGATCTCCACACCGACTGCAAATGTACCTACATCTGTTAGTACAAGTACCACTGCTATTGGAATGAGGATAACATCTTGCAGTTTAGTTCTGTCTATCGAAACAGTAGCATTACATATTCAGTTCACATCACAGAAAAATAGCATAAGCGATACAAACGAACGAAACGAACGAACGAACGAAACGAAAATACGCTTTTGTGCAATAAAGAGTATTCATTCATTCTTTCATAATTATTATTATTTGCTTCTTTGATAGAATTAATTATACGAGTATAGTTTATTTTTCAATGGTTTTATGGAAATTGCTGATGAAGCACCTAAATATTACCTATGACAATTTTTTATTTCTGTTTTTATATTTTTACATTGATGTTCTGATGATATAAAATCATCTGTTAGCAAGTTAGTTCGTGATGAAACATTTCATGCTTTAAAATAGTGTAATTTTTAATCGAACTGATTACGATCTGAGCGAGTCGCGAGGTGGAACCACAACTTTCTATAATACCTAGTACCAAATCCCGAAATGAAAACCCGTAAATTTACGAGTCATAAATTTCACTTCTCGATTGAAAAGGGCGCCGTGAGATGGCGAACCTTCATACAAAAGCCCTTTTAGCACTTCTAAGTAACAGTAAAAAGTTTGTGTTCAAAGAATTTTCCTTTGCAGTAAAAATACCTCTGTTATTATCAAAAGCAGCTAGCCCTCTGGAGATTCGTAAGAGTAAAGATGTGTACCTACTCAGGTTATTTAACATGACGTCACACAAAATGTGTCATACATTACAAAATACGTACATTTCTCATTTCCCTGTCGGAAACAACTTGGCGTGACGCGAATATATTTAATTTTGTTTACGGCCGTGATGCTCATTTGTTATTTCCATTCAAATCGCGGTCCATTCAGGAAGTCGGTACTCAACAAAATGTGAGGCTACACCGCAAATTATTGAAACGCAAAATTGTTAAAGCGTGCTCTAAAAACCACTTGAAGCCCTGAAACCGGAACATGACGTAATTTTAATTCCTTGACAAACGCCACGGGGAAATTTCCCTTTTTAATCAGGGCCCCTTCGTCTGTCTGGATTTAATTAAAGCTCCAAAAACACTTAACATTGGTAATAATTGCGCCAGGAGAAAATTACAAATCTATTTGCACCAATTAATAGAAAATTCTGTTATTCAGTCAGGAATTAACTCCTTTGATATAATCATTAATCGTCAAAATCCTTTTTACAATGTTTATTAAATTAGGGATCGGAAGTTCCGCAGAATGATTTGTCGTGCTTTTGTGTTGACGAATTATGTATTATGAAAATTTTTGAACTAAATAAAAGCCTCCGTGGGTGAAATAATTAATGGTTTTGGTGTCGCGATAAAGCTGTACAGGCAGGTTTTTTGACGTCACTATTTCAATTTTATTGCAGTGACAATCTACACTAACAATCTACACTAACGCTTATTATTTATTTACCATGATGTATACACCATGAAGGAATGGACGTGCGCTAGGAAGTCTATTTTCTCTTTCATTCAAGATCTACCCACTCACGCCAACGCAAATCGACGCTACCTGAAAAGTGTGTCTTTGCTACAATCACTCCCACATCTCTCGAATCCATCAAAAGATAGAGAGAGTAAGAATAAGATTAATAAACGAGTAGCATTTCGTAATGCTTACAAATGTTTGCCGACACAAAAGTTTCGCTACAGTGAAAGCCCACGATATCCTAATGATAGACCGAGCCACTTACAATACTTATAATTTACTTTAGACTCTCATCCACAAACGCCGTTAAAAATTAAAAACAATACAACCTCGCCAATTCACTCGCCCGCCTACCCTTTGCACATTGTTCTTTATTATATGAATGAATGAATACTTTATTGCGTACGAAATGATTAATACAATCTAGGCGGTCTTATCGCTAAAAGCGATCTCTTCCAGACAACCTTTTGGTTGAGTGGAGTGGAGGTGGAGGAGTGGATATAGGATTATACACACAAATGCAAGACAAATTATTAACAGAAAGAAAATATGGTTTGTGGAATGAAACCATTGTGTACGCCACTGGCGTACTTATACTGATAAAGTTCGATAGAATTGCTAGTGCGATGTATAATTTGACTTACCCTAAGGTTTAATTACAGCCCTCCAATAAATCTAAGCCCCTCTCCAGGGATCAGGGTTAGAAGAAACTGAGACGGATAACAAATTGTGACTACTTTGTGAAACTTGATGATAATTACTTTAAATACCACTTTACA
Organism: Hofmannophila pseudospretella; assembly: GCA_947369225.1. Taxonomy (NCBI): domain Eukaryota; kingdom Metazoa; phylum Arthropoda; class Insecta; order Lepidoptera; family Oecophoridae; genus Hofmannophila; species Hofmannophila pseudospretella. The sequence continues at coordinate 8,305,531 of OX376324.1, forward strand.
TTTATCTTACATACAAAGGGTTGGTATTTCGGGCGACGAATAATCTGGTCATTTTACGATCTTGACATTCTCGTATCTGGACATTTTGCGGTCTTGACATTCTCCGAGTTGGACGACTTGACATTTTGCGATCTTCGCGATGTATCGTATAGATCGATCCTTAGAATACTCTAATGTTTATTATTAATCTTGCAAGTACTTGCCATAAATCACAATTGTTTAACAAAATATTATCGAAATTCTGTATGAAAATACTTATTCCATTCATATAAATTACATTGTTTGTCTGATTTTCTACCTATTAATTTATCCAATTCTTAGTAATATTTTTCACTGAATATGAAATCACAAAAAGTCTTTTTTCCCAACTTGCACACCGGGAGAACTTTTTGGGAAAATTCCGTGACCAACAAACAAGCCAATATAAAAATAAATACGGATTATTAGGGATATTTTTAAAATAACGCATTATTAGATATGTATAGCTGCGCAATCAATAAAAAATTACAAATAACCGAAAACAACTATAAACTTTTATGCTATTGTATATATTTTAGTTCGATTCCGTTACCATAAAAATAGGACATATGAAAAATCGTTACTTTCTTGTACAGACATAATTATTAAACAAAATCCTTCAGCAATAACTTTAATTTATATACAAAATAAAACAAATTAGTACTCTTACTTCCTAAAAAAAAAATAGTTTGAAATCAAAATTACGCCAAATTATTTTTAACACGTCATCAAAGTTATGGAATACGATAAAAGCGTTATGTGCAAATTGGAAAAAAAAACTCTGGTCATGACAATGCACAGCTTTGAACAGATCGCATGGGAGTCCGGCGGCGTCCTAGCTACTACGCGATCGACGCTCTACCTAAAATTTACCTAATAGTATACCTACCTATATATTTCAGCTGTTCCCATACTTCATCCACTCAGACTTCGACAGCATAACCTAACCCTGAATTAAGGCGAAACCTAACTTACAAACACTTTTCTTTGAGAAGGTTTGATGCGGTGCGTAAGTAGTTTTCCCCTCCAGCAAACTGGAAAACGCCTTAGGAAGAGTACGTACAGCAAACACTCCATCTCCCATTCATAGAGGAGGCTGGGAGATGTGGCAAAGAGATAAATTGCCATGGAAGTGCCGCATGGGCGTAGTATCTCTCATTTTACGAACGAAATGGCATTTATCTGGTTATTTAGAAAAGTAGCGTATATATTTATACGGTTGCGGATAGACATTTCCAGTCTATCCGCAACCGTATAAATATATACGCTATTTGTGGGTAAAGAAAGGTCAAATAAGTACTTGTAAAGTAAAAATATTATGTTTACAGACATTTAAAAGTAACACGTGCAAGTAAGTAAGTAAGTAATACGTTTATTTCACATACAGCAATGACCGATACAGTTATAATTATGATAAAATAATTATGTAATCAAAGGTAAATATATTGAAATCAAATCATCATCATCAAGTGCATATATGGACGTTTTCCCTGAATAAAATTCAATGAAATTCGGTGAAATAAAGTATATATTGTCGTATTTATTACTCTGGTATTATATTGATGGTTGAATTATGTTTTATCTGTTACTCAGGTACAAAACTTTCAAGTGAAATTCTTTTATTATGTTAAACGTGACTAACACTTTACGGTAACTAATAGTTATACTGATATATTATACTTTTATTTCATGAGTGTAAGTCGCTTCCAGATTTAATTCTAGTTGCATGTTATGACCTCGACATGTTTTCCCCTGCACATTTTCAGCGCCAACTACTTAATACTACATATTACTTCAGAACTACACACTTTTTTAAATGATACATATAGGTAATTTACTTTAGTGGTAACTAATGATCACGACCCTAATTGGCATTGGATATGGATATAGACTTTACGTACAAAGGCCTGCCTAACTTCAGCTTACAATGAGAATAGATATTTACAAGAAGTTAGGCCTAAAAGTCTAGGTCGATCTTGTACTAGCTTAGCCTCAGGAACAGCCTTTGGCGTCTTAATAGCGATATTAAAATTTCATCACGAAATAGGGATATAGTCAAGGAAAGTTTTGAGCTCTACCGTCATCTGGCGGCAATTGGGAGCGCTGCCAAAACAAACTAACGCAAAGTTTGAGAAAATCCGATATTAACTTCTATAGGTAGTCACTTCAGCGTCCTACACAGTTGTGTAAATAGTTTCTAATCGGCACTTCAACTGGGATCTTTTCTACAATGTCAGAAAATTACGTTTACAAATACTATTAAGGACTTCAGGACTTGTGCATCAAAATGTCCATTAGAGAGTTGTCTGTTTTTCTTTCTTAGGAATTATCTTTCCTAATTTTTCGTTGACGCACTGTCTGAGATATTATTGTTTTAAATTGCCTTATACACTCAATATTTTAAAAATATGCAAATAATTATAATATACACATAGTCATTCCATTCATGAATACTATGAGTACCACCACCTTAGTGGGGTATTATAGTATTCATGAATGGAATTATCAACAGAATTATCATCATTAGTTGACTTATCAACTCAGGACTACGATCTCACCACATTACTGCCCTAATTATGAAAAATAATTAATTGGCGATGAAATAATTATAGCTATTTTTCGTCTCGTCTTTCGTTACAGATTTGGGAACGAGAAAATAGGCGGAAATTATAGCCTGGTTTTTCCATTATATTACAAAGTAAGAGAAGTGTCAGGCTCAATATGCCCGCGGCTGCTCGGTATGTGGGTGCTCGATGAATACATATATGGTTTTGAGTAGGCACGGTGATCCCTTATTATGTTTTTAGAAAATCAACCAATGGAATTGGTTTTAACAAGAGGTCGAGCGCCACAGTTTATACTAACTGTAAAAGGTATAATAAAATAAAGAAATCACCGCTCCCATGGTCCTCACTGAATTAAATAAAAAGTATGGTTTGACTTCTATTAAATTAGCATTAATTTACGACCTTACAGTTAACTACTCACAGTTGTACGAATATATATAATACGAATCTAAACGCGAAAACTGAATAAAATTACTACGAAAAATGAAAATTCTACATGACTTTATACTGACCTGTTACGGGCTGGAAATTTAATACTTCATGGCTGTAAGTTACAGAAAACGATGGGCTAGCCTTCTAAGAGTGCTTTTCTTCATTTTTAAAGCAAATTCCTTCACATTTTAGAAAGTTCGTCCGTCCGAAGATTCGAATAAAAAGAACTATAGACAATAGCGATATTTTTTTCGATGGCGGCTGTTTTGTTATCTTTCATAACGAGCAACCAACGTTTTCTCAATCAATTATGGAAGTATTATGAAATAAAGGCCCTATGTCACTTAGCAAAATCATTCACGTGCTTTCCACGTAAAACGACTTCGGATGAAAATTTTTATATTTGACCAGAGCCATGAAAATAATTAAAAATCTAAATTTCAACGAGAACGTAAACCAACCGACAGATAACCTAGACATTCTCAACTTTAAGATAAAAACTATGTAAAACAGTGCAATTATATGGTATTTATATGTAACGACAGCTTTCGGGACCCTGCCGAAAGCGTACCGTTACACAATACAACTTTTAGTTGCGAAAATCAGCTACCGTTCGGGAAACCCAAAAGTTATATTACCTGTATCAAGTTTACGAACAAAGGAACTCGTGTCACTCAGACGAGGGACATGTCAAATGTATCCTGAAGACACGCAATTTACTTTGAATGGTTAATCTTTGTTGGCCCTTATTAAATGTCGCATCAGCGCATGAGGCACTCCATCTAAATCCTCAATGTTAGCAGCGCATTGAAAACCTTCTAATAATGAGGGAAAGAGACGTCTCGACGGAGACCACTTACCATCAGGTATCAGGTAGCCCATTTGCTCGTCTGCTCTCCTTATAACATAAACATTGATATTCATATAAAATTCTGCTGTAGTAATACTGTGACCGTAAAGATCGTTTATTATCGGCGACTCTACAAAGAGTTGTTAAAAAAAACTCCAAAAGATAAAAGTTTGTTTTAAAAATAATGAACATATTTTCGACTGTCCAGATTTCTAAAATTTGAAATTTTAGTCTTTCAATCTTTCAGCCCTTAAAATTGCTTATCTGCTTTCTATATTAATACTTATTTAACCGAATAAATTAAGTATCAGTTTCATTATATCGTCCCAAGCTATGGTATTAAACCGATACAGTACCGTATTTACTGGGAGCTCAAACGCCGTCTAAATAATGGCTGACATTCTGACTGTAATTAAAGCTGGAATTAAATTCACCCGCTCCCCTTACCCCGCGCTATCCGAGGATCCTCGACGTCAATAAGTCGTCGACACTGGAAGATCTTCGCAGATCCTATAACACCGTCTCACATAAATTAGACTTAGAGTGTGTTCCAGATTAATATGAAGGTAGCTGTAGGTGTGGGACTTGTAGGAAACAAGCACGGGGATTGAGATAGTATCATACGCATTTTGAAATTCACCCTATGTAGATAGATTTCGCCGAGAAGAGGGCGCCACTATATAGTCCGATTTCTGTAATCATTCGTCTTTAACATGAGGATCTATTGATGAAAACAGTTAAAATCTCATGAAATGAAATAGGGTTGTTTCTGATCCTTCAGGGCCATAATGACAAAACACCCACACATCGTTGTTAGTGCCTTGGATAAATGTACACACTATCCCAGTTTCGCGTAAACTTTTAACCTTCAATATGACCATAGAATAATGAACGGGGGGGGAGGTGTAAGTTGTCAGTAGGCGGGTAAAGAACTTACGAGACTAACCTAACTTAAAAAAGACCAATAAACGCAGAGGGAAAGATTGATATCTATCATAAGATTTGATGAGTTTTCAAAATGTGAAACAAATCAAGTTTCCATTTGTGCACGTGAAAGACTCGTAAATTTACAGCTATGTAGGTACTGCCAACTCAGCGTTAACTCACAAAGTTACATGGAGCACATAAATTATAAATTAGCAATGTGTTTAATATGCCTTAAAGCCCAAACTTCATATCGAAAACCCAAGAGCCTTTGAGCAATTCCAACTTTCAAAAATAAAGGCTTTCGTGTAATTAATATGGTAATGAAGAACAATATAACTTTGTCAATTTCTGTTAACTTTGTCTGTAAATTCCGTGATACGATGTGTGTTATTTATTGAGTAAGTAAATACCTGCCACTTGATTTAAGTACCTACCCAGACTTTAATATTTTATCTTCATTCATCATTCTGTGAGTAAATTCAAGCATTGAAAATGTTTCTTCCTTCTGAGAACCACTCACTTTAATCTCCATTTCCAAAGCTTTTGTCTTCATAAAGCAAGCTACGACATTTTGAAGGACAGGACAAATATTTGTTCCTGTAATCATTAAGAGAAATTGTTTAACAATTAAAGCTCCGACCAGTGTTTACGCCACGATAGATTACACAACTTAAATTTACGACAGATTTTTAATTACAAAAAACTTCCTAAATATTCTTGCCACCCTTTTCTACCCCACTAAATAAAGATGAACTTGCCTTCTTACAATTTGACTGTCGTCTTTAATCAAAGACCTTTCGAACTTTTGTTTTGTTGTTTTCGCTTTAATAGAAAAGTTTTTAATTGCTATTGCCTTTCTTCCTTGTCCTCCACACCGAGTTAAACATTGAATGCGATCGATACCTGAGGGTTACCTGAGGGTTGCTATGGCGACTAATTCATTAGTTAAGATAGATTGGGTCTGTGAGGGTGTCCATAGTAGCTCCAATTGGTTGGTGTAATATAAGTGATTGAACTGATTCAAGGAATATACTTAGGTAGTCGTACCTAAAACTAATTGTGTACCTATGTTAGTCATGGTGATTTAACTGCTGAGCAAACGCGAACGCTAATAGATACTTCTTACATTCAAACTTACTTTGCTTCGCATCTTAAAGTATATCATTTTATTCGTATAGTAAATATTACTTCGTCTGCATACTTCTAGTGCATGGCTTGGGTACATAAATCCATTAAAATATTAATTAATTAATTATTATTATGCCCAATCATTATCCCCATCCCTATGAAAGTTCAGTAATAGATAAGTAATGAATTATAAAAAAAAATAAGTTACACAAAAGACTATTTACAAGTATGATTGGTTGAGCACATTGTTTTTTTGAAAGGAAATGTTTAAGAAGGAACGTGCCAAATCATATTTTCCGTTCGGCCAAATCGCACCCTCGACCAGCGTGTGCCCAGAGCCGGCAAAGAAGACAAAAAAAAAACAAATGTCACTACTGTTATTGACAAACCTGAAAACTAAAGATTTTTCGAGGATATTTGGTTTGGTAAGTGGTAAAGTTTTCTTACATATTTCACTTCAAATTCATTGTGTTCAAGGGAGTCTGAAGGCGGAACCAACGTGAGTCGATGATACAGTGATTTTAGTATAAATTGTATACAGAAGTAATTTTAACACAGTAAATACCTTGTAAGTTTGCATTGCCTAACTTAGGTGCTACACGTACATAGTATAACTTGCACCTAGGCAGTAGGCACATCATGCAATTTCAGACTTACGGCACATAACTGGAGCTAATCCGGAAGCGTAATTCCAAAGGCACCAATACTCTCTGATATACCCTGTATCAGGACTTTACTTTCGCCAATAGGCCCAATTGAAATGTTCTTAAATTCCCAGCTTATAGTGTCTGTGTTGAAGTTGGGCAGAGGCGCGTATATTCTGAACCTGATCAAACTACAGTCAAGCCCTCTGTGCGGTATTCGGCTTTGTTAGAAAGTGTCACCTCTGAAAACGGCGGTTATACATAGCTACGCCTGTGTGTCTGCAGTCGTCTTTGGAATTATGCAACCTGGAATATACAACGTACAGTATGTTCCTACGAGTTGCTAGAATATGGAATCCTACTTTTGAAGTTCTTTAAGGTACTGCACACTTACTAGTTTGTATTTAATATTTTCACAGGAATTGCTCATCTTGATATTCGAAATAGGCCATGATAATTTCAATTACCGAGTACTCAATATTTTCCTGAGGTAGAAGTAACTTTGTGTCCTTCATCAATCATAATCATGTGTCATGATTTCGTAAATAAAAATGAAATATGTCTTTCTACATATTATATGATCATGGCATATGATATGTTTCTTTAGGAAGGACAGAACCTAATTTTACATACTAAACTATTATGTATTATGTACAGCGTGGAAGACACATCAAGCTATAATCTGCGTAACCCCGTCGTAATAAGTTTTTACATACCTACACTTACACGTACCTACATATTATAACCTGATGTGTTATCCACTGTATGTACATGGAACCCATGCGCGTTATTTTGTTTTTATTCTGTCCGAAACGTGAATAAAGACAAAACAATAAAGCTACAAAATAAGGTATAAATAACGTGAATTCCGGATGAAGTTGGCTTACGTGGGTAGGTGCGGGGGTGGCGGAGTAATGTGTATTCTGTTAGGTTGATTTGGAATATATTTGTTAGGTGTTCGGAGTCTTTGTTACGTTCACGCTTTCGGCTTGTTTTAGCGATCCTGAGAAAAAATCTACTGCCTTACTTTATTGTAAAATGACTTAAAATCACATTTTACTTCCAACATCGGCTTTTAAAAAAACACTGTTCTTGCGCATTGTTAGCTTAAAATCCAACAGTCACTGAAAATACATGATTTTGTTCCAGTACAGTAAAAGCTTGCCCATCAATCGAATTTTAAACATTTTCAAAAGCAATTTGCTATTAATAGACAAGGAATATTATTTGGTATGTAACGTCGAAATTCCTGCCTTATTATGATAATGTTACAGTACATCTAAAATTCCTCGCAGGGTTTCGTATGTTTTCAGTCGAGTCACGTATCTCTACTAGGCGGACATCATCGGAGCTCTTCACTTCACGTTAGATCATATAAAATTGATATTCAGGCACTTACAGGCTAACTCTGATGAAATAGGTGTTTCTATTTTAAACGAAAATTGGTGGAAGATCCTGATGTGCAGGATCGCCTGGGGAGGTACCACCCCTCTTAGCTATTTCTGCATCAAAACAGCAGTTCTTGCATTGCTGTGTTTCGGTCTGAACGGTAAAGAACCAGCGTAATTACAGAGACATGAGGCACTTCACCTAGCCCTCAAGGTTAGCAGTGCATCGAAAACCTCATAACGTTATAGGAGTTACAGTGAGGTGTGATGTCTTTCGGCGACGGTGGCTTGTTTGCTCGTCTGCTCTCTAATACAATAAAAAAAAGTTAAGATTCCAGTTTGAAATATACGCCTACTTTAACTTGATCGTCTGTTAAGCGACTTTGTTTTACATAGACGGGGTATTCTCAAAAACCCCTAGAGCCGAGACGATATACCTAACTGAACAACTTTTGACCTACTTACGACTATTTATAATATAAAAAATACTTTTCATACAAATCAATCAGCTGATTGGTACAAAACGATGGAAAAACAAAATATTTAAGTAAACAGTGAACAATCTGCCTCCAGCTTTATAGGGAGGGAGGGGTTTTTATTACACCCTGGATAGACTATAGGGTCAGTATTTACAAATCAATAAAATGGTAGAGTTGTCGTAGGGTACTTACCTGCCCTGTGTATGTACCGACTACACAAATAGAATCACGTATGTGCGTGCTTCTATTTCTATTCTATTTGTGTAGTCGGTACAGACTACAGAACAGACCAACGCGGTCGTCGGTAGACCGAGAGGTTAGTTAGGGTAACTAACATTGAATCCACGTTAATCGATGCCTATATACTCGTATACTTCAACGAAGTCAGTGTTCAACAAATAGGTACGTTGAGCACGTAGCCAATACATGTACAGACTACAAAAATTTACTATCAGGTATTATTTTAGCTGCTAGTAACAGTTATTGATCTTTTATTCTTTTTCAAATAATCGCATTGATACATGGGGTAACTGATTCAAAATAGTAATATAGATATGCTAACCTAACCTATAAATATGATCCAGTTACTAGGTCCGTCTGTAAGTACCTGAAAATGAAAGAAAAAACTTCAGTATAACCTATATAGTAAAGTGACTAGTAGTGTAAGTAAGATAAAAGAAGAAACTCTTTCTACAAAAATAGTTTCATGTTGTTTTCTATTCACAATTGTAAACTTTCCAAGCTAATACTAGGCGGCTAGAGAGTCTGACTATACCTACCTACATAGTAACTATGGTTACTGTACTGTAACTTTTAATAGATTATTATAGGTACAAGTACTGACATAATTTCAACGAATAACAGGGATTACTAAAGGGCTTGATGGATGCATCGAGCAGTCCATTAAGGTTATCAAACAAGCAGCGCGCGTAGCTACGGGTATAATAATGAAGAATATGATAATGAAAGATGGCGTCGAAATGCCGCCGGGTCTCCGATGTCCAACTTTCATATAACTTTACTGCGCGTAGCAGTCGTTGGGTCACGTACATAATTTTTGCACGTAAGCTGTAGCTTTCAACAAGGATAATATATCATACTGTGGTGTGTTCTCACAAACAGACGCCATATGTTAAATAATAGCAATATTCTCTATAAAAGCTGTAATGTACGACCTGTTCGAGAGGTGGCTTTTCTATTTGTTGTATTTCTATTTTCCTTAATTGTTAACAGTAGGTACGCTAATTGTCACATTTTTATAAAATATTTTTTTCTTAATTTTTTTTATTTGCTCTCATAGGTGTTACATAAAGTATTATATGTATCACGTGCACGAAGCAGTGGCTAGGGCGGCCATGGCCTAGGCTCGGGTTGCGACTTAATACTCAGGCGACAATGTGACCATTAACGTACCTTTTTACACAATACATATTATATTGTTACATAACAAATATCTGTCTTTAACTATTTGCATTTGAAAATGTTGGCACCATAATAAGGCATGGCATTGTGTGTAGATTACGGTGTAAAGCATTGGCCTGTGTAATGAATGGGTCAAGACCGGCGGGTATGGTGGATCTAAAGCCACGTTAAATTTTACGGCCCCATCAGACGCCAACGTGCACTGAACCTGAAATTGTGGCCAATATTCCGGCAGCTAAGCTACACGCGATAAAAAAACTATTCCTTGGTAAAATGCTCGGATATTTAGCAAGGTTTTCCTATAACAAAGAATACCAGGTTAAGAACTTTGCAGTTTATTATATTCAGAACCGACAACGTTTCGTTATCTTAAAATTGTTTCTTATTTTTGTTATGGATTCAAAACGAAAAATTATAAACGATGAATGAATGATAACTTTATGGCTACGGTTTGTTTTATTTATTTCTCTAAAAAAGGATACAATCCACTTAGTTTAGGGAAATACAAGATAAACCTCTTGTAATTAATAATCTGTACGGTAAACGTGATGTTAAGGTTATTACTTATAAATTTCTAGAATATAATACTCTGTTATTATGGTCAATCTATCTAATTGAATAGCTGTAATTTTTCTGAGCTGCGGGTAACCAGAAGACGAATACTGGTTACTGTATAACATTATACATACATACATATAATGACGTACAGCAAATACATTAAAAACTTATGGAAATAGCCACTCTATAATATCATAGGATTCTATGTTGAAGGAATCGTATTATTTCAATTTCGCAAAATGTAATAAAGTTTAAACAGACAGTGCCACAGTCGTTTGAGATACTAATATAAATCTTGAGAGCCTCATCGCACTGTGGAATTCCCCATTAGATTTTATGGATTTCTCTCTTGTCCGCACATTAAATTATAACCGGAGGGAAAACGGAACGAAGGATTGAAATTTAATTTCAGAACTCTGTTGGAAAATAGAATTCAGTATAGATAAAGTAATTTGTACGAGTACTTTACGTGCAAACCTATTTTACGACTTCATTCAAGCTTCGTTCTTGGATACAAAATTGAACGTTAAAATTTATAAGTATTCATTGTTTGATCGATGAATAATTTTGATGCCAGTAGTTTTATAGAGGATGTTATTTAACAATATATTTAACAATAACATCCTCTATAAAACTACTGGCATCAAAACGTATCTATTTTTCTACTCGTAGGGTTACCTACGAATAATTCCTAAATTTATCTATTTTTCTATTCGTAGGGTTACCTACGAGTAGAAAAATAGATACGTTTTGATGATTTATAGCGATTCCTAAGGATAAAAAAGCCTCCCAAACAAATCTGGCCACAGCAAACATAATTTCGACTAACAATAGACGTTATTTATTTAAGAAAGCACTCAGAAGTAATTAGATTATGAATGGGACAATTCTACGGCACAAGCTGGGAGGCAACAAGCCGAAACGATAGGGAACGCCTAATGCAAACGCGACTATAACTTGCTGAAATGAGACTAACTAAAGCGAAAATATACAATTTGGAACGAAATTCACTGTGAACTGCTATAGGAAGAATAGGCTTTGCTTTAAAAGCTCTTCTGCGCTTAGGCGCATTTGGTTTCATATCGCCACATTAAGGCTTATTATAACTAAAAGTATTTAAAGGTTTTCATATAATTTCACGTTTAAAAGGTTGTGTGGCGACGCACGACGCGCGCCACTACGATAATCGGCGTAGAACGCGCTATTGAAATTTTCCTGGGACTTCGTATATATACGAGTTCAAACATCCATAGTTGGACCAGCACATCTGGTCACTAGGCACAACACCCCGCCTGGTGGAAGATCTTCCCTTTTCCCTTTCATACAACTGACATTACGTCATCAATGTCCTCGCATAGATTCGGACCAGCTCCAACAGCATCCTGAACGTGATAGCGGAAAAATACGATTCCCCTATCTTTAAACACTTCGTTCGGGTGCTGATCGAATGATGTTATCTTTGATCAGCATCTGATCGAAGTGTAAAAACTCGTAATTTTTGCTGAATATATTTACTAACATAGTTTTTAAGTACACTAACACAATGGATGAAGTAATCTGAAAAATAAAAATATTGAATTGAATTGAATTGAATAGCGCGTTCCTACAGTTGTACGACTCTGTACAGAGTCAACCTGGGGTGGTACCACCCTTTTGCATGCATTGCTGTGTTTCTGTTTGAAGGGTAAGAGAACCAATCATTTTCCCTAAATAAAAGTTTCTTAACATTGTTGTAGACGTCCTAATCTTAATTACAAAAGGTGATAATAATAATGTTGATGAAAAAATTAAAATGCGTATTCAAGAGCTCACCGACGCAGCGGCTTCTTCTTGTAGACTTAAAAAATATCAGGGCCTATCTACCAAAATGAAAATGCGAATATTTATAGCCTTATAGGAATAATATAAATCTACTTTAGTAACGATAAATCATAAAGAAGATACGCGCCCACATAATAAAGGACACACATTTTTTCTTGATCCACATCTAGACGAATATGTCTAATGTTATTTCATGTTATCCGATTATCAAAATTGTTTTTATTTTATTTTTTATTTGCTACGAGTCGTCTACGATATTGTAAGTAATTACCTATTACGTAGTATTTATTTTGTAAGAATTTTATCCTTAATCACCGATTATTGTGCAGTAATAACAATAATTACGCCAATATTCCACGATAAAATCGACCAAACGCAACTATTGGAGCAATCGATGTTATCTTTCAATTAGCTAGGACACTTTCTTAAGCTTTTTTCAATCATTCTAAGCTTCTATCCTCCCGTAATTTATGATCGAACTTCTTGGCAGTTTGTAATTTGCGTGACGCATTGGAAAAAGAAATTAAAAGCAACCACTTTTCTACTTTTTAATATGATTCGCAATTTCAGTTATTTCTCACTTAAAGTGTATCACATAACTTTGAAATACATACGTTACGTTATGACGTACATATTTACAGTTTCTGAAATGCAGAAGAAGACAAATACACAGCAAAGCAAAGGGCACATAAACAGCAAAGCAACGGGAAAATAACCAGCTAGAGCACGCTAAAGTAAACAAAAATATTTCATGCAAGCGTATTTGCTGAAATTTAATTAGGAGTGAGGGCGGACCCAGACATAGTTCCACGCATTTCGTGCAAAAAATTCTCTTCTCTTTCATTACCTCGCAAGCAAATTCTTTAAAAATTATGAATAACTTGTCTCAGTTTATATTTGAGAAATAATTTAGCTAATTTAATAAAAAAATGTTTTCTTCAAGATAGGGAATTCTAAATCAGATACATTTTTGACTGTGAAAATATGAAACTTTCTTAAGATTGATACCTTATTTAGCTGATTATTAACGTTCAAAAGTAGTTCCATTATAGTGATACCAAATCAAAAAAATCCCATGTCAATACAAAACGAACAGTTAGGTTCTCATTTCTAAGAAGAATCCTTATCTTCAAAATTTTATTTCCACTCTCAATCAATGTTAATATAAAGCGTGGGTCATCATTCATTCGAGGAACAATAAAAATCGATGGCTTCATGAGTCATTGGGGGGAGTAATTAACCCAAATAACGTTTCTTCAGGCGATGACTGCCGACGCACCGAATGCCCTTCCCTGGCCTGTGTTATACCGGACCCAAGGGACTACTTCGATGACATTAAATAATAGTGAGCAAGAAAACTCACTCCGTTCTTATTTCTATATCGATAAGGTTCCGAGTAGTCTTCGTTACTACGTTACAAAGTCCATACAAAGAAAGTTAGTATATAGGTATTATTACTTAAACCTATGTTCGTAAAAAGGTATAACTGGTATGGTTTTAAACTTTCTTTTTCTCCAAGTTTACTTACCTATACATACTTAATTATTTTTTATGTGAAACGTAAAATAGCCTTTATTTCGTTTAATATAAAATAATTATTGGATATAGTAATTTTTATTTCATCAGCAGGTAAGGACGGCTGCGAGTTCTCATGCTCGTAAAAACAGCAATAAACTAAGGGAAGTTAGCGATTGGCTTCCTGTCTGAAATGTAATAAGGTTTACAAAATTTTCCGGTAGACTGTACGGAGTTGATCAGGGGTAGAAAATAAAAGCCGGGTTTTGGGTCAGGAACGATTTCATGGTTTACTTTAATCAATCCAAATAACTTATTAACTATGTACACTCGTACATGTGAGGAAAACTTTAGCGTTTCACATATAGGTACTTCGCGTAGATTCATTACATGGGCGTAGCGTAGGGGCACAGAAAGACTATTTAAGGTCAGATGCCAATATTCGTGAGTTTTAGAGTCTCTAATACAGCGATTTCTATAATCTCAGTACTTACTTATTTTAGTGCAGCATACAGTTTTGCGATGCCCCTGCGCCCTCGCCGTGAACAAAATCCTGACATATAGTTGATTAAAAATACTATATGAGACAAGTAAGGGTGAAGAAATAGCTATTTCAATGAATTATATTCGTAATAATTTAAAGAATATTGAACAACAAGAGCCGATTATTAATTTACCGTTGCCTCTGAATTCAATATCTTCCCCGCGATCACCATCAGGACGTGATTCGATATAATGATCGCATTGAATGCCCGCTTCTTCTCATGTTTTCAAAAATGGTTTGAACGAATGAAAAAGTGTTTAAAATGTAACGGAGAATACTGTCTATACTACTGATAATACATGTCTGAAAATACATAACATTTCGTCAAATACAATGCATCCCTACCATTGTATGTATCTACCTTGCGGTAACGTACATTTTGGATTGATGATTTTGCATACCTAACAGCGTGTGTGGGTAAATATTCTTATTTACCCAAATGTTTAGTTTTGGAATAGTTCAATGCACTCCATTATTAGCTAAGTGAATGCGTTTTAGTTACAGTAGTGTATAAACGTACAGAGCCGCGAATTTCAATTTGCTGAAAGGTTGAAGCGCATTATGTACAAACCATTAATTATAAACTGAAATACGAGTAGAGACAAACTATTAGAGCTACCTCATTCATGTCTATAAAGGCACAATTGTTTTTATTGATTATCACAAAAATAAACTACTATTACAGAGAAATCGCGTAGAAAAATTACCTACTGAAAATCTTTTATGAGGCTTTGAGGACGGGCCAAACGTAACATTTAGATTGAGGTCGGTTAAATAGAGTTCGATCCGTACAAACTTTAGTATTGTACGAGTACTCTTATTTATTTATTTGTATTGTATTAATAAATACAAAAAGAAATAGTACAATGGGTGAACTTATCAGACTTCTTCCAGCAAACCCGCGATAGTGAAAGTTGAGTTATAAAGGAAAACATTAAAACTTATATATGTCGGAGAGTGAGGCGCTAGTGTTCCTCATAAACGGTAATATGTAGCGCTGTAATGCGTGGAACGAAAACGCAAGTCTGTCTAGTGGCAGAGAGCGAGCGGCGACCTGTGGTTTTGAGGTTATAATATGAAGAAAACTGCTGGTGGTAATGGTAATCAGGGTGGTTTCCCGGTGTTGATGTTCATTTTCTGGCAAGGTTGTGATGTTAAAATGATGTGAAACAAGGAATACGCAGGTCGGTATGTTATCATTGTTTTTCTGACGACGCATTCAGAATACTATTTTAATACTAGTGTTATATATATATATCGGTCAACGACTATATATATATATATATATATATATATATAGTCGTTGACCGACCGTCTGGGCGATCACAGCAGGCGGTCACCGGCTTTATGTGAATTACCAGTCCTCGACCGCATCGTCAAGGTATCACTAGGTTGTCATAGAGCGAATGACGATGGACGACTTTGGCCAACGACCAAGTGTAAACAAAGGCGGTCGGTGACCGTAAGTCGTCCACCGGAGGTCGGTCCCCGAATCGGGCAACGACATATGTAACCGCTTCCGCGCCTTAACAGCGACCTTTAATTCTCGGGTTAACAATGACCCAAGAACAATATTGTATGAGTATGTAAGCAAAAACAATTTGCGAATCAAGTACTTACCTAATCCAGGGTAAATGTTGGCGAAAGCACAGTGTAGTCTCTAGCCAGACAGTACTTGTTTCAAATTATTTATTAACCGAAATCTACTGGCGGGCGAATGTCCTCGGCGAATCAATGATTCAATCATATGCCATGCCAACATATAGAAATAAAAGTGTAAACATCTGTGTAAATGTAGTAAAAATATCAGCTGTTCCATACATATCAATATCTAACCAAAATGTTTGAAACAGCTGATATATTTTTTCGCGATATCAGAGTGACTATATGGGATTTATTGTTACACCCGTATAGGTTCATATTACTCAATTATGCCATACCTAAATAAACATAGACAACAAACATTAATTTATGACGATCCGCTCCACGTACGTAAGTACATAAGTAAATACACAAACGAATCTGATGAAAATATATGAAATCCGAAGGAAAAGTTCAAGAGGCAATTTTCATAACGAAACATCTAAAGTAACGAAGTAAATATTAGGAAATACCAAGGTTCAAAAATAACATTTCGTGGCTTCGGGTTCTACAGAAACAAAAAAGATATCACAAATTACTAATATACTTCTATAATGTTACCTTGTAGGTACAAGTCCTTTTTATCAGACCTGATTTTTGACTCTCCCTACGTAAAGGGTCATACGAGTATGTGTCTTTGTGTTGTAAGTATCTACGACCGTAACCATTATTTTATTAAAAAATCTCTCAATCTTATTACAAATTCACCCTAATGTAAACTGCAACAATTTGTGAAGTTACTCGTAAATTCATTTCAAGTTACCATACCATAGTTTAAATAGTTATTGAATACTCGTACATACTATACACAATACAGAATAATAACCCCGGGGATAAGTTCCACTTGTTCGTTTACAATCTAAACATAGATTAGCCGCCGCCGAGTGCCTTCTCTTCCCACTTGTGAAGCGGTCGCTCTACTAAAACCTATTATAATATCACTCGCGCCAACTCAAAAGCCTTCAACTGTAGATACAGCCGAACTTTGAGAATTCCTCTCTTTGTGCTGTGAAGTTACAATTTTTGCGCTCGCTCACCCCTGAGCACGCCGCCGCCGGGGCGGACAGGCATTAGTGGGGGAAAAATTAGATTTAACCCCGGTCCAGGGGCAGGGTTGTCAACCATGAGCGAGGAAAATATCCGACGCTGAGGCCCAACGCACACCGGCGGGGTGAAAGCGGGGGGACTTTCGGTGATTCGCCATACGCGAATCTCGGCCTTCGGCCTCGCTATGGCTATCTTAAAATTCCTAGCATCATTCCGTATCATTTTTATTTATTTTTTGGCCGCCATTTTAATATTTTTTTTCTCTTGTAATGTGTCAGGATGCCCTACAACTTTAGTTCGAGAAGACCCAATCTAACTATTATAGTTTCGGTGGACTGATAATCTTACAATCCTTCTAGTTTTTATATTGTGAAATTGAAGTTCACTGACTTTTTCCTGGTCATCATCTATTGGGTGTATAAGCAGATTTTAAACACATGTTATCGTAGGTAAGTATCCAATTTGATATAGATCAATGATCCGTAAATGTAGATAGGTTAGTAAAATAAATCTAAAGGTTTTCTAAAACCAACTGGATTCTACTCATCATTATTCACATACAGTTATTTTAAAATTTCAATATTTTTTTATCCGTAAATTTAACTCAATTTAAAAATTTAGCAAAACCCCCGACGTCGATCCCTTTACTTTTTCCTAGTCATCATCAGATCCTCAAGGTTTCAGTTGTCGGAAATGCACCATGAACCTGAACATTTGAGCTCAAATTCGAACCATCTAGCTATTACCGTTCCAAAGATCCCATCTTACATCAAAGATACTCCAAGATCTTGGAAACCACTAGTCCAATTTTTATCAAACGTAGCTAAGAACACACTCGATAAAATGATCTATTAAATATAAAAAACGGGTCCAAATCGGAACATCCGTTGTAAAGTTATGTTGCCACAGACAAACACACAAACAGACAATCGTGTCAAACTTATACACGCCCTTCATCGACCGATCAGGGGTTTAAAAAAGTTACATCGTAACCATCTCAACTAAACTATATGTTTAACATCGGTGACGATAATATCTCTAATGGGACATTAAAACAACAGTACTCAAATCTAGCAACCCTGGCTTGGCTAACACCGTCGTCGCCGAAGAGGTTTTACCTACATCCATGTCTCTTTTAGCCACTCCTCCCCACCAGTTTATCCATATTATATTTTCTCTTGGCCACGAAGAGCAAATACATTTCTTAACTTGATGTGATTGTGACGTATTCCTCGAACTCTTTATAGCCACTACAGCATGCTTATACAAATATATAGTTTTCTGTGCTTCTATGTCAATTAAAATTAAAACTCAGCGCATGTAGAGTGCGTGTCAGAGAGCATTTATAACTACTTTTGGTGACAAATGGAAATATAATTATTGATATTGTATTCTGATAAGCTAAGGTCAAAATATTGTTTAGGTATTAAGTCGCCTGCTAAACAAAAACAGCTTACACCTATAAATAGACTCGGGTCTTAATAGGTATCTGGCACGCACTCTAGCTTTTTTGATTAAAACAAACAAAAACTTAATTTGTCGCAAAAATTAAGAGCAGCAAGTGTAAGAAAACAATTCCAGAGGAAATTAACATTAACGCAATAACAGGTTCACGGGTGGCTGAGAGCGGGCCCACGCACCCTTACCCTGTTTACTGGCCGCCCTTTGTTCCCAACTAAAAGGGTTAACTTAAACATCGCGCACTTACCTTATAACACTCGAGTCTAGGGAACACAATATTTTTGCTCGCATCGCATTCTCAGAGCTAACACATTGTTTTGTGAACGAGCATTTTCCCCTTAAATAAAGTGTTCAAAAGCCGTTGTTGAAACGTGTTGTCATTTCATAAGTGTTTCCTTTATAAATAAACTACTCAGTGAAAAGTATTTTCCCCTCTACAGTAGTTTGAATTCAAATTTTACTACGCAATGAAAAGTATTTTCCCCTATAATATGATGGGTATTTATTGACAAGCGCTGTAATACGCAAGAATGACGATTGGGCGAAGTATGGTTTAGGTGAACACCATTGATAGAAGTATTAAATCATCATTCATTAGATCGAAATTCAGTAGGGCGAACGTTCATTTCATCGATCGTTTACAAGATCGATGGTTCACAAATTCGAAAAACAAAAATTTATTAAAAAAGTAATCGAAATCTGCATTTAGTACCTAACTAAAAATCCTTCTTTAACCACAATTTTTTATAATGATATTCAATTACTTTTAAAAACGTCGAACAATCCCCAAAAACTAATAGATTTTTAATTCATCGAGAAAGGGGGGATGGCTGGTAGGAACTAGTAGAATATGCCAAAATTATGACATAACATAAATTGCGTGTGTATAAAATCATGCACATAATTGAGCAGTGAAAAAACACTAGAATGAAAACCCAATTCTATCAAGAAAATAATTATAATTCATGGTGGAGTTAACCAATAACCATCACATCATGTCATGGCATTGGCAACAATAATGTAATTATTTCGCAGACGATATTAACCTTATGGGTACTTAACTTTGATATACCAGGAAACGACATAAGTACATAACATATTCATAGCCCAAGACCCTTGAAAGTTAATCGCAAGTTACTTGACGAGGATTAGTAAGGCGAGAGGGTTTAGCGTTCGGTGTAAATAGCCTATCACCTTGTAGGTCTGGGGAGGGATTACTCACTTATTTCATTTCATGGTTCAGGAAACACGTCCAAACAAGATGTTCTTAGTAACAAGTATTTTAAACGGTAAACAAAGTAACTTACTTATGGCTCCTCTAAGTTACATATTTGTCTCTATTATTATGATTTTCTTAAATTAAGATCGCCTCTGTACATCTGTCAATCCTTCTCTAATACATCTAACTCCCTTCAAATTGTTATTGTTCTTTCTCTACCTACTTACGTTTTTCTGAAGATTTTTATTCGTGATGAAACTGCGACCCTCTCACTTACGTTTCGAACGATAAGAAAACAGAATAGAGCTCACAGTCGCGCCTTGGCTAAGCTGTTGGAAGGAGTCAATTTTCGGGGATAATATTACGAGCTTTACTATTTATTTATACGTTTACTCAGGTTTTTGTCGAATTTACACAACTATGAAACTAAATGCTGTACTTTCAATAAACAAACTGAACATAATCCTCAAAGCGAAACATAAATTAAATATTTTAATCAGTAGCGGTTTTGATCAATTTGCATTTGATAAACAATTGACCAACTTTGTGGTACCTATTGACATGTAATTTACGATATGTTTGAAACCGATATCCAATGAAGCGTTAATTGAACTGAAACCCAATTTTCAATTACGTCTGAAATCCTCGGTGGGATAATAAGGGTATCTGAAACTAGTTATAACCAGTACCTCCATGTCTATTTACTTACCTGTGCTAACCTTGTTCCAGGCTAGCTATTCTGGTACACAAACTTTGGTTTTTTACCAGAAAAAATCTTACTTTTTCGGGGAAAACGACAATATTTTGTTTACTTCGCTGTACATTGACATATTTCTACGTTTTATTTACCTACAGGTAATAATCTTCCTTATCAAAGTGTCAATGTAAGCGATGACGATTTATGTGATTTATTATTTTTTGCACGTGCATTGCAATATACATATAATATACATCTAATAAAATAGCATCCTATTTATATTCGTGTCTATGTGAAAAAGATATAGAACTAATGTCGAATTCGACATCATGTCTAACGCTGCAAGAATCGCTCGCCCTCTTGTACCGCGGTCGTCGCGACCCGTCGTCGTGGTGGCACATGGTATTGACACGGGTGCGGAAGGTAGGGTTAGTTCAACACTATTTATAACCGCCGTGAACATGCCACACCGCGGAACAATAAACTTGAATGTAGGACAAAACACGGGTATAATTTATAACATAATCTTTATTGTTTTTGTAAGGCAATTTTAACGAACAAGAAATTCATTTTGAACCACAATACCTACAATTGAAAAAGTTTAATATGTTTTTTATTGTGGTAAAACAAAAAAATCATAATGACGATCTTGACGCAGTCGGTATTTCTTCTGCCTTCTGCGCAAGGGTTTCTGTGTTTGATTCGTTGTCGGAAAGGTGCTTGTACCCAAGATGGACTCAGAAAGTCTAATGATAAGACTATGTATTTATTTCTGTGTTGTCTATTTCCTTTATAAACAATGCAGGAAATCAGGAAATCCTTATATTTATGGCGTGCCGTGTCCTTATGAATTTTCATTCAACGCCCTCCGCCCATTAGGAGAAATGGCGCCGTAAGCTGACGCATACTGATTTAAATAATTATTTTCTTGATATTCTACCTACATATCGTCACATGACACTTGTTTACTCGTAATTTGTAGAATAGCAGAGCCAGATAAAATAAAACAAAAGCATAGGTTTTTCTCCGATAACGTATTTATCAATTTGATGAATTACCGGCCACAAAGGGATAAGTATCTAATAGTTTATTCTTAAACTATTGGGTGTATAAGCAGATTTTAAACACATGTTATTGTAGGTTAGTATCCAATTTGTTATAGATCAATGATCCGTAAATGTAGATAGGTAAGTAAAAAAACCTAAAGGTTGTCTAAAACCAACTGGATTCTACTCATCATTATTCACATACAGTTATTTTAAATATACAATTTTTTTAACTTAAAATATAACTCTAAATGAAAAATGTAAGAAACTCCCGACGTACCATTGTGGTGATCCCATTACTTTTGCTAGTTATCATCTGATCCTCAAGGTTTCATTCAGATGCAGCATGAACCTAAACATTTGAGCACAAATTCGAACCATCTAGCTATTACCGTTCCAGAGATCCCATCTGACATTAAAGATTCTCCAAGATCGACATTAAAAATACTCCAAGATCTTGAAAACCACTGATCCAATTTTTATCAGACCTAGCTAAGATAGACTCTCGACAAAATTCTTAAATTAAAAAAACCGGGTCCAAATCGGATCACTCGTTGTTAAGTTATGAAACTGTAAATGAAAATGAAACAGACAAACGTGTCAAACTTATAAGTTTATAGCGTATTATAACACCCCCTCCCTCAAACGGCCGGGGGTTAAAAAGCAGTTATTTAAATTTCCAAATACACGTCAAAATGTTGGTGCCGAATTTAGTATACGTAGATACTAGAATTCCACGACTACCAAGAAAAAATATTCTCGTGCGTGACCCTATTGCTTTTGCGACGTTGTTTAGTTTCTACTTTCTCTATTATTACTAAAACATAAATTACATTTAGGTTGTTCAAACTTTGTCGTTATTCATCAAAGTAAAGTTTCATTTGATATTTTCGCGAAAATAATTGGCTTGAGTTGAGCGAGTCCCACATTAGCGTACCTACCAAGAAGGTAGTAAATCAATTGTCTTTTATTTGGGACAGATATAAATCTCACGGTACCAGACTGAGTCTAGCTAGAGAGAGGCAATACTGCAGCTAACGGTGTTTTCTCTATCCCGCCCGCGTGTACGATTACATAGGGGAAGAAACGAAGCATGAAAGAGTTTTTTCTTCATATCAAATACGTCAATCCCACGTAAAATCAGTTCCTGTCACCGTGCGACTACTTTGTTGTTCTTGGAGATGACGGTGTATCGACGTTGATGTGGGTAACAATGAACACTCCCAGCCCAGGTTCTATCTATAGACCTTACCTTCAAGAAATGGACACACTATGTTATGTACTCGACTTATGTATACCAATGTCTGACTTATTGACTAATCGTATCTACTATTATACTGTAGGCCGAGAGTGTTCATTGTATGATATTGTCTCCGCTCTACCCTTTATAGAAATGTGTAGGTAAGTAATAACTCACCTACACATTTCTATAAATAAATAATATAAAACGAGTCAACCACTGCTAATTATAAAATTAAATCCGAGATCCAAAGTCCCCGAAATTCTTAAAATAGGACAGATGCTTTGACGAAATTTCTCTTTTCAGAGCAGCGGAGTGTCGACCAACGAGGACGAATTAAATGGGCGTATAATCTGCTCAGAAACGATTAAAAGAAATCGGGAAGGCGCGAGCACGACTCAAAAAGACAAAAGAAATTGGAACAGAAAGAGGTTTTTAGCCTTGAAAATTACTTAGCGTTATTATCAATGTTAAAGTAAGTGTAGAAAAGGAGTTATAACTCTGTATCTATGAGCCAGTTCAAAGTATTTTACGAATTTATAATTTAGGTACGTACTCTAACCTCCACAAAGTTGTAACTACTCTATAGAAAACTTTTGCATTATGGATTCTATTCCAAGAATTCAAAACAAAAACAACGCATTCAAAGTTGGTTTAATACTTTGTGAGATCTGTGTGGTCTGCGAATGTTTAAGCGTCAGCATCTGATCGCATAGTCATTATTTTTCCGCAGACAAAGATTCTCGTTCCCGTTTCAAGCTTCAGGAAAAACCTTTGTTACAGGCAATTAAGTGCAGTGACGACGAGGAATTAATTCCTCTACAATGTCTCTATGAACCTTTATTTGCGGGAATCTATTTAAAGCATTTTATACGTTAAGCATTTAAGGCATTTCTGAAATGGGTTATGAGCGCCATGTTTAGAACGCGAAATGACTATAGCTTGACAAGCACAGTCATCTTGTATCATAACTATTTCGCGTTTTAGAGGTTTTGTGTTCTTAGTGATTTTACGTTTTAGTAATTTTGCTACTTAGATATTTTGCATTCTAGGGATTTTGCATAGTACTCAGTAACAGTAGGCAATTTGGTTTGGTAGATTTTTTTACATGTAATTTAATTATAATGATAAGTTGTGTGTGTAGAACATTGCATTACGATTACTAATATGTCAATTACAATAATTTACTATTAACAGCAGTCACATTATAAGTATACAAGCATTCGAAAAAAACTACTAGAAAAAACTAGATATTAGTTTACAACACAAAAAGTACCTATCATTGTAAGTATTTATTTGAATGTCATGTTTTCTAGAAAAAATAAGAGATTAGCACCTGTTTTTGTTATGTAATCCGAAACATCTATTCAAACTATCCTACTATGTAGGTATCTATGAGCTCGATCGCTCGATCGTTTTAAGCGATAAGGTCGCCTTTGTACATATAATGCCACAGAAATAAATCAAGATATAACGGTGATGCAGGCGAGCTACTATAGGAATCGCACGTATCAACATTTTCATAAACCACGCCCCCCCAAAGTGACGTGATTACGAAAGAAATGCCTCCTTTTGATCGATTCACTGTCGTACCTGTACTTCCTACAGTTACGAGTACCAACCGCACAATAGCCGCTCTGATCGGTCGGCGTCGAAAACTAGGCGCTGAATAAATAAAATTTTGCAGTAGGTATATTGCATGATTGAGACACGGGTACCCCGCCCACTTCACCGTTCTATATTAATTATTTCTGTGTATAATACTAATAGTACTGTAATTTTACTTTTCCTGTAATTGTGTACAATAAAGTGTTTCTTTTCTATTTTTCTTTTCTAGTTTCCTACAAGAATATAGAAGGATGAAAATGATACTATCCTCTCTGCGAGCTGCGACCAACAGAAAATTCAAGAGCTGGTGTGGGTAGTTGTTAATAATTCAACGAGCTAAATATTTTTAAACTTGCTCGCTCACTTGACAATTTCCTGATTTTATTCACTGCGACAATTCGGACTAGTTTATTTATTGATTGGTTTACTTACTGGTCTAATTGAGACTGTACCACCACTACTAAGCACTACTCTATATTTAGGTTTAGTTAGGTACACAACAAGAACCAACAACAAAAGTTTATCATAAGAAGTTTTAGTTTAATTATTTTTTAATGTGTGAATTTAATTGAGGTAGTGAATTAGTGATACAACAGCGTGGGATAACAACATACCTACAGAATAAGTTCAACTACTTTTTTAAGACAGCATTCAATGAATAGCCTCTCGAGAAGAATTCATTAACAATACCATTAACCCTATCCACATATAAACAATGATTTTGCGACACGTCTTCAGAAAATCCATCTCCAGCGCAGCTATATTTCTTTTCCGTCATTTTGAAAGCTTCCTCAACATCCGCTGTTATAATTTTCATTGACACCAGTGCTTCTATGAGACCTACCACTGAATATTCTTTCAAATGTTTCTCGAATATGTGCTTTGGATAAACTTCTGCGACATCTAAATTGCAATATCTGAGAATTGCTGTTAAGGTTCCATAATATATGTTCAGAAGGTGGTCATAATGTTTAGAAAGGAAGTCTTGATCCGTTGACATGTAGAAGAAATATGATATGTCAGTGACTGGAGAAGCGTAGCGAGAATATTGGTAGTCAATGAAAACCACGTCCACTGGTCTTCTTTTCTGTAATTAATAGTTAATGCTAATTATTCTGTTTGTCTTATTAATTCGCATAGAAACTTAAATTAGGAAGACAATGGTAAATCATCCCATTAGCCCAGGGAGTCGTTCTATGTGAGTAATTCCATAGAATTCTATGATGAGTGTAATTACCATCACCAGTAAGGATGCGACAATAAGAAGAAAAAGAAAAGAAGAAATAAGATTCGAACCTGGTATTTGTAAAGGATATTGTTGGTCCAACAATCTGCATGGCATATGACACTATACGGAACTGGCATTGTACTTTTATTAAGCACTAGTAAAAAGTCTGGAGCAAGGTCTTTAAGTTTCTCTTTAGCTGCTGAATTCGAAACCACTTTTACCGAAGCGTGGAAATAGCTCTCCATAGATTTAGAAACACGATCCGGGTCTGAGTATTGGACATCTTTACTGTATAGTTTTTTTATTTTATCAAATGCTTTAGGATTCCATTTCTCAAGAACAAAGGATAGTCCGTGCAATTTTGCTAAATTTTTCATCGCAAGAGACGCATGCTCCAAGTCTGTCTTATGAAACCTATCGAGCATTCTGAATCCTTGTTCATATAAACTAAACATAACAATTGTTTCTTTGTCGTATTCTGCGTTCGCGAAAATGCAGTTGGGGAATTTTATTTTTAATCCCTCAATGACTTTAAAGATTCTCTGGATCTCCAGTAATTCCGGCACTATATTTTGACAAAACACAACTTCTCTTTGGTAAGATTCTCTAAAATACATACGAGTCTTTGGTTCTGGATGCCACTTTAATGCAATGTTATGTTTAATCTTTTGACCATCTCTAAGTCCATTGATTTGAACCCTGTAAAATCCTTCAACAAAACTATCGATGTCTTCACAACCGAATTCTGTAGTATATTCAATATCTCGTAACTTCAATCTATCTGCCACTTTATAAATTATCTCAATAAATTCTTGTTGACATCGAGAAACTTTTCTGAATGGCATTTTTACACGTTTTTACTCTAGTCAACGCCCATTGTGACTGAGAAGATAAAATCTGGATCTATTGTAATGATTTTTGGGGTACCGTTTGAGTTGAATACTGACATTATCTGGTGGAACCTATCTTCGAGCTCGATCAAACATTTCAAATGTTCCAATTTGTTTATCAGTTTACGATAATAGAGATATAAAAGTTAAACTTCACGTCAAAATGAATCAAAAGATATCTTTCTATCACTATACAATCGTTATCATGATGCAATGCTCAAAGAAGATAAACAAGGTGAGACATTGCTCCTGTTTTATCGTAATGTGACACTTGCGCCGAGAGTTTTGAGCATTATCAGTGCGGAACAAGTCCCGTCTGATAAACAGGTACGAGTATGAGATGAACTAGTTCTCTTGCACAATACAATAGCTTTTGTGATGTCGCTCAATGGACGTCGCTGGCTGCGACGGCACACTAGCGCACCAAATAATACATGAGGGCCGTGTGCGTCGACCGACTGGTTTTATGCATTCAGCGCCGCTTTGTCTGCTATTGTCGCAGTGCTCCTAACCACTGGATCTAATCTTGGAACATGCAGTGCTATTGAAACATGGTGTGATCATTTGAAATGAACGTGAACGTTCAATGAGCTACGTATAGTGTGCATAAATGCTTAGATTAGTTGTATTTCAGCATAGATGTAAGCAAATCTCTACTCTACTTTATATTCTAGCATAGTGATTTAAGTTTGCTCTTCCAAGAATATTAGAAAAATATATAAGTAAAGAGCCAGCAGGTGTACTAAGATATGTTCTTTAGCTGTTACGTCTTAGTTAACACTGCTGAGAGCATGTAAGTTACGACTGACTGTAACCTGTTGAAAAATGGACTCATTCTTTCCAACTGGTACGTGAACTTTATTTTATGATCAGTCAAATAAAATTTATAAATTACATTGTTTATACCATAACTATAACTTGGTATTATTGCTTATACTATAAGTAATAATTCCTGTCCTTTAAGTCTTATTACAATTTAGCAATGGATTTTATAGTGATGATTTAATAGAGTGAATACTCCTTCTTTTTCCTAACATGATGAAAAAGTTTTGAAATAAGGTAAATTGGAACACGAAGTTTAAGAAAACGCTTTTACGTAAAATAACCTAATTGAGTATGCCATGTTGTTCGATACTGAGAGGCTTTTCAAGTCGACTGTTTGTTCGGGTTATGAAGCAACTTCATTGGTTCGGGTAATATTCGTTAACGGAAACGTGTTCCCGGCAGCCTCTGGGTCTTTCTAAATATAAACATAAGCAGCGCTTACGCAAAATAAGTTACCTGCCTTTCCCTAACTTAGACCTATGTTCAAAGAAAAAACCTTGGAATTGTTTGTATTGTGGCTAGCAAACTATTATTTTATATTATTTTTCTATTCTTTTCGTTTTCAGGTTTCAGTGTGTAATACACTAGTTCTGATTTGACTTTGAGTATATAATTATTTAGTTGGCATAGATAGTTGCCATAGATAGTCTTGTACGGGTAGATGATGATTGAGGAGCTCGTAGCCTAGTTGCGAGCACGGTCCGAAAGTGATCGTGCAGGTTAAGCGACGTTGGCGCGATCGGTACCAGGATGGGTGTCCGGTAGTGGCATATTTCATCTAAGTTTCTCCGTGCCTCGGAGAGCACGTTAAGCAGTCGGTTCCGATTGTTATCGTTCGACAGCAATCGTTAAGCCATGTCAGATGCGTACGGGCGGCCTGAACAACTCTGACGAATAGGTTGGTCACTAACCATACGATAAGCAAGCAAGCAGCGGGTAGATTTTTATGATAAAACTAACCGTCTGATATTTAGTATGTGAACTCCTAAACCCTGATGAAATGCAATTTTGAAAAGGGGGAAACGTGTCTAGACGTGCAGGAAATCAGTTTTCCGTAGACATCGACTCTGACGATGCCGCCGCCGCTGGCGCCTGTGCTTT
Organism: Hofmannophila pseudospretella; assembly: GCA_947369225.1. NCBI lineage: Eukaryota > Metazoa > Arthropoda > Insecta > Lepidoptera > Oecophoridae > Hofmannophila > Hofmannophila pseudospretella. Next base: position 8,333,827 of record OX376324.1, read on the forward strand.
TATGATCAACGTAATTTGAAGCTTTATAGCAACAACAGGGGCTCTAGCACAATCTAGGCTGCTGCAACACTTGTACACTCTGTGCACTGAATTATCTGATCCCTTGTGACACTGATACGTCATTTAGGGGGTCAAATAACTCAGGGAACAGACTGTAATAATGGCAAATTTTCATAAATAAAATTTTGTGAAAAGAAGTTTTTATTAAACTGCCTTATTGTTGGAGACGTAGAGGTATAGATGTTGAATTGTATATTAACACTAAAAAAGGTGGACTCTATTGAACAAAGTGCTCTAAAATTTAGGCTTATCACGTTTGTCCACCAAATCTTACAGCAAAAAGTGGGAACTGCCTGTGATTGAAGTTTGCTCCTCTGTCTACCTCCTCGGGGATTATGGATGTAAAAGTTTATGAATAATGACGACCTTTACTAAAATCCTATGGAAATTTGGCAACGATACCTTTATGGAAAATTCCCATTATTTACATACATAACTCTCACCCCATGGCTGCTTTTAAAATTACCGTGCCGTTACCGTCCATGATTTTACCGTGGATGTCCACGATTTTATCGTCAACGCTTTTATAATTTACCTATCGGTAGGTGGGAAGCGGGGCGGAAGGCGGACGGCGGAAGGCGCTTACTCGCACATCTTTATATACTTGTAGGTACACAATACCACTACACACTCAACTTTGTCGTGACGATTTGACAGGGAGCCTAGGTGTGCCACGGCAACGGTAATACCGTCGACGGTATAATAAAACGTTACCGTCGACGGAAATATAAAAGCGTCTTCATAAAATTCCATACATTTCGCTTCCCTGTTAAATCGAAACGTGCCGTTACTGTTCAAAATTATAAAAACAGCCATTAATTAAATTATTTAAAATCAAACTGTATGTATCAGTCTTTAAATTGTTGAATTAAGTTTATTATTAAGTTATTAATTAGACAAAGTACTCAGTTTGTTCATGCGGAACGGTTGTTAAAACTTTGTCAAAGTTACGAGAAAATACTTAACACTCGCCTTCGTTAGGCTATGTCTACATGATCCGGTTCCAGCGACGGTTCGGTTCGCTCCATCCAATTACGAAGCACTGAGTTCAACTGTGGGGAGGGCGGAACGCATGTGATTGGTTGCAGCGAACCGAACAGGGGCTGGAACCGGACGTATGTAGTCCAGCACTTACAGAAAGATACGATTTTCCTTAAAGTTTCTTCTGGGCTTTGTTGCGACATTCACGGCGCAGGTACCCCTTGTCAGCTGTCATAATAATTATTGCCAAACTAAGTTTTGCTACTGTTTTGTGCTGGGTGGCAGAGGATGTTGATTAATTGCAAGAAAACGATAAAACGTTTTAGAGAAACGATTCAAATATAACTACCCTTTTAAAAAGTGATCAATACTTTCATGTAGTACCTAGAAGTAGAGTAAAAGAAATACTTTGTAGCAATGTACTTTAAGGAATTTATACATACAATAATAATTTTGATTTTGTTTCGTCATGAATAATCTTTTATTCGATTCCTTCATTGGAATAACTTACGCGAACTGCATAGAGTCTTAAATCCCGTGTCATCTCTATGGCTTAGAAATGGATGCATGTATTTTAAAGAAGACTTAACTTTAAGGACGTTTCGTGCAACTGACAGTACGACTGACATTTCTTTCTAGAAATTATCATCATCATCATCAGCCTATATTAATGTCCACACAGTTGGGGCACAGGCCTCCCCTTGCACAAGGGGGTACGGGCCATTATCCACCGAGCGGGCCCAGTGCTGATTGGTGGATTTCACACGCCTTCGGAAACTTTTAAATTTCTCAGACATGCAGGTTTCCTCACGATGTTTTCCTTTACCGTTAGAGCAGTCGGTAAATGTACGTAAGTCTTCGAAAAAAAACTGAAAAACTCATTGGTACATGGCATTGCATGCTTTCGAACACGGACCTCTCGCATGGGAGTCCCGCGTCCTAGCCACTAGGCCACCGACGCTAATTTCTAGAAATATGATGTTTTAATGTTTTAATAGGAGTTTCAATATCAGGAGTTTTGCTCATACATGCTGCTCGTAATAACTCGTACCTACTTTAACTTGCTGCGTATTTGATATTTACATGGATAACTAATCTAATAAAAAGAAAAATAGAATTAAAATATAAATAGAAAAAATAGAATTTTAAAGTAAATAGAGAGCTTTTGTTATAGCACGTGACGACTCCTTGCTCGATTCGAATTTAATAATGTTCGGTCGCTCGATTTACTAAGTTATTACATTACAAAAATGTAATAAACCCATTGGATCGGCTTACTACTCGAATGGAACACAATGCCTTTCATCCGGTCAACCATCTCGAAGGCTCGTCTTCAAAGGAAAGTAAAAGAATATGAAATAAAAACGTAGGTATAGTGAGTGTATTATTTGCAGCTGTTAAACGATTCTATAACCTTTTACATTTAATTTTTCCAAAATAAAGATAGATGGAAACCGACCCCTTAAGTTACTGCAAATTCCCCTAAAGTTAAAAATCGGGCGGGCGGACTAATGAATGAGCGGTATTTTTTTAAAAGGTAAGTGTGTTTCTAGAATGTGGGTGCTATTAGATGGGCTAGTATTTTTATTTTTAATGGCTGTAGGTGGGAGTTGAAATGGCCCGCCATTCCTATGGCTTTCAACACGTGTTTTAAAAGGAAAGATATTTTGTCGTGTGCACATGTTAGTAGCATTTAGTAACTATAACAAAATAAGCACCATTTACATACAATCCCATATCTGTATAGCCTTTTGTGTCTCTCCACATCAATTTATTGACCAAATTAACACACCGAGATTATCAACTTTTTTACATAAGTAATACTAGTACAATGTCATTGTAATAGGTATGTAAAATTTCAAGCTGTGTTTCATTTTAACGTTTCACTTCCGTAAAAGTCGACATGAATCCAATTTATACGCGCATCAAATTAACCAACTGCGGATTTAATCCTGACGTAATAAAATTCCAATTATTATTATTATTGTACGTATGTTATTATTAGATTTAACGGGTGTTACACTTCATAATTATTATTATCGTGGAGGTTGCTCCGAAGTTTCGGTCTACTCAGGAGACCTTTTTCAAGGAACAAGAAGTGTACCACGAATCAGTGCCATACACTCCAGAATCGGAGCCGCTATACGTAAAATAAAGATCATGTCGTAGCTGCTGCTACGAGTTAGCTACGCATCTTCAAAACCACGTTCCTAAGTGCGAATCGAGCATGTTTCATTACGCCATTAGCGCACTGCAGCGATTTTGAAACAAAATTGGACCGAACTCATAGAAATCTAAAAAACCGAAAAATAGATTTCTATGAGTTCCGCCCGATTCCGTTTCAAAATCCCTGCCTAAAGGCTTTATTGCTTTTTCAATGATTTTTCAAATTGGTGTTCCTTAACGACTTCTATAATGTACAAAATTGTACAATCTTAACCGTTGCTAACCGTCCGTAGTAGGCTTTTAATAAATTTGTCTACGAAATGTAAACCCTTTAAACAGGAGTGTGTTTTAAAACAGGAATATGTAAACGCACGGTGACGTCACCAATGCAATGGCTTATTTAGCATACAAAGCCGACAAATCCCTTTTTTATGACTTTTTAATATATAATATTTTCTTTGTACTCGTTCATGGCCCTAAAATTTGATGCATTTTATTCAAAAATATTTAGGTGAATTGTAATAAATCATGTTTTTTACTTGCCTCGGGTACGATCCTAAGGTAGGTTAGGTAAATAATGGATTTGGTTCTTTATGGTTCTCGTATCAGAATGTCATATTTTTAGCTTCGTGTACAGTTTACAGAGGCAAGTAGGTAGTGTAAAGTTTCCAGTGATATAATATGACAGGAATACGCAAATGTCGACCCAGTTTGTGCTGGGAGCGTGAGACTCTTCACTTTGCAAACAGTCGGTGTCACTATACGTCGTAGGTGGCGGCGGTGTTCCGATTTACGCCGATTGCACTTTAAAGAGAGTGGTGCTTTTTTAAAATTAAGTAAGAAATTACTTCATGTATACATTCAATAGACGAAATACGACGATAATTTCTTCTTTCTTTCTATGATCTATTCTTTCTTTTCGGTGGGTACCGAAAAAAGGCGCCTCTTACTTAGTATTTAAGTACCTGAAATTTTTAAATAAACGTCGTCTATTATGTATCAATACTGAATTTGAGTAGGCAGACTTTCAGTGAGCAACGACTGCCGGGACTGGCCAATCACTGCACTTGAATTTTATTTATAGATTTGGTAAAACAATTAAATACGTAAACGGAATAACGTACAATTTGTTGTGGTTATTTCTTTATGCGAACAATCACTACATGACATTCTGGAAATTTAACATTCTGAAACGGATTCGATTTATCATAATGTTAATTTCATGCTTACAGAAAAGAGCATTCAAGCCTTTGAGCTTCGGCGGGACCAAAGCTATAGCTCTGCAGTCTATGAGTCCGATTCCGTTGCAAAATCGCTGCAGTGTCCTAAAGGCGTAAAAGTAATCGTCGTTTACCATGATTCCTACTTTATGAAACCAGCAGTGAGTAGAGGCCAAAACACGTAGTGATTAGTGATTACCTTCTCTCTGGCGGAAACACTATTCAAATTGTATTTTCGTTCTTTTGCATCTTCCGTGAGTACCGCCTTTGGGCTCGCGGTGTTTGGGGTGCATTAGGCCGCGTAGGGGTGCGTATCGATTGCCCCCGCCCCCCGCGGCTCCCCGCCCCCTCGCACCGCCCCCGGCACTACACGATATTACTCTCCACCGGGGTGCAAGTCGAGCCCGCACAATTGCATGCTTTGCTTGGCGGGAATATTGTTTTTTAAATATTTGGTTCGGGCCACGGCACTTCTACAATTTCGGAAAATAAACTTAACTCTGTCGTGATATTTTACTAGATCATTAGTTAGTGAATATTATTTCAATTATATTTCCGATATCCCTTGCAAACTACAGGGAAGCTGATATTTACCAATTAAAAAAGTTTTACAGTAAGTATAACTAATTTTGAATTTCTAAGTCCTATAGGTACTACGTTCATAGAATGTTATCATAGATTTACCTTTACTCAATAAATGCTTGTTTTTATATTGCTTGTAAATATTGAAGCGGCGTGTTATGTAGGTGTATGGTCACTCCGATACTGCTATTTATTCTACTATCAAAAACGTTCATGGATAACTCTACCATACATAAAACATACAAACCAGTTTTAATTAACGTTCGTTCAATCGACCACAGCTCTCGCCCACTTGTCAGTCTAGTGCCGCACACAAAACAGAAATTGGACGCATGTCCATCGACAAAATGGAAGGTACCCAGATACTTAATCATAATTCCGTAGTAAACCTTTTAGGTAAGTGTAACCAGGTAGATAAAATCTGATAGCTAAAATTAAAACACGTAAGAGAAAGTTGGCAAAAACCTTATGAAAGATATCGACGTACAGGGGCGGCCTGAAAATGTTTATCAATTTTAAATTTCATTTCTTTTTCATATTGCGTGCAATAAGGTCTACATAAAATCAATGTAGTTACTACGTTTTAAAACTGTGCAGCATTTAAAAGTAAATCAAATGCACGTGCAAGAAGTTTATTAATTGTTGTAATTAGGTCTCTTTTTATGGCTTTTTAATTTCTGTCATCGCAAAAAGATTATTAACGCCTTTTTGATAATTATGAACTAATTTCATAACTGTCAATGGATACTATACCAGACAATTTAAAAAAAATCACATTAATAACATTTTAGAATCTTTTTACTTAAGCTATACCTAGTATGTCATCTCTTTGAACGTGATGTTTCAAACATGTTTCAAAGTAGAGTTCTATCTATGCCTAGTGACATTTTTAGACAGCGACTTTATAAAACTGACGTGTTCATGCCATTGTAGACCTTGGGGTGGTAAATACTGTCTGACCGTGACTGTACATTGCTTTGTCGTGTACATTCGCTGACATTTAACTTCACAATATGCAATGGATACTCACTCACGTGCGAGCGTTGACCTGGCACAGCGGAGATCTTTATACACCTTTCAGTGGTAAATCTAAGAAATCTTTACTTAGTCGAACTATGCTAAACATTATCTGATTCTATCTATTAATGGGGTAGTTTAGTAATCTATAGTGCTGCCTGTCCGGAGCTTATGTAAAAGATTAACCAATAGGATCACTTAATTTTTTTTTTCGTCCCTACCCTCAGAAATGTAAACAGTGTTGGAAATTCGTCATAGTTTAGATTATTGTAAATAAATAGTTAATTGTTCAAAATCACGTTGAAAACACGATAAATAGTGAAAGTGCATGTGGAAATCTGTGTACAATTGTTGTTTACGCTATAAACCAAAAATAAACAGTGATAAAAGTGTTTCGTTTTTAAAACTGTTAACGACTTTTTCGGTGCTTCTAAAACCTGACTTCTTGCTTGTATACGCAATAATGCAGTGCTATCAGTGTGATACTGTCCAAAATGATGACAATAGCGTCATTGTGTGCGATGGTTGTAAACGGATCGTGTGTCTTAGTTGTAGCAACTTGACTAGCAGTGAGGCCCGTGTGATGGCCTTGAAGGGCAAACGAACCCTTCTCTTTCTGTGCTCTCCATGTCGTGAGGCCCTGTTTCAGGTGCCTAAACTTATTAAAGCCTACGACGGCGTGCGCGAAGAACTGGATGAAATCAAGAAGCAACTAGCAGCGCCCGCGACCCCGTCCGCTTCTGCTGCTACACCCGCTGCTGTACAGCCCCCAGTGGACACCAGCATCGTGATAGAAGAGATGGCGGAGCGCGAGCGTAGAACGCTCAATGTCATCCTGGTTGGTGTTCCAGAAACTAACTCCGATGACAGTGATGTTCGGAGGACTAATGATGAGTTTGCTGTCAAGAGGCTCTTACAAGAAGTGACATGCGAACCAGACACACCGAACCAAGTGGTCAAAGTGTTACGATTAGGCAAGAGAGATACTACCAAACCCAGGCCTATAAAAGTGGTACTTAAATCACGACAGGATGCTGTGAAGGTTCTCAAAAACAGGAGTAAAGCCAAAGAGGTAAGGGTTTATGATGACAAGACCCCAATGCAGCGAGATGAGCTCAAGGACTTAAGGCAGCGCCTTGAACTACGAGTCGAAAAAGGTGAGAGTGACCTTACCATCAAGTATATAAGGGGTGTACCGAAAATTGTCAAGCAAAAAAACTGATAAACTGCAATGACCCTTACTCCGACCTTACATTCATGTACACAAATTTATCTTCATTATCACCAAAATTTGATCTATTTCTGCTGTATGTGAACACGCATAGTCCTTCCATTATAATTATTACTGAAACATGGCTAAATAAAAATGATAGGAACAGCACATTTGCAATACCCAACTATAATCTTTTCAGACTAGACCGGAGACATCGACCTAAATCCGAGGGTGGTAAATCACGAGGCGGAGGTGTCGCTATGTATGTTAGAGACTTTGTTAACGGTATTCCCATCATTGCTAGAACTAACCGACGGTACATGAGTGACTGCACAGAGGCATTATACTTAGACATCCAGTATGACACACACCACTTCTTAGTGGTTGGGGTTTATCGTCCTGATGACAAGGAAGAAGTAACATGGAAACCTCGTGATACCAAACTTTTGGCCAATTTAGCAGACGCCGCGGAGAATAACACGATAATAATAGCCGGTGACTTTAATTACACTGATATAGTATGGCCCCTTACTATCGACCAGAATTCCTCTGGACCTCGGGAACTTTTTAAGAACATGTTCCTAAATAGTAACCTTTATCAATTGGTCAGTCAACCAACACGATTCCGTGACGGCCACACTCCTTCCCTTCTCGACCTCATTATGACCAATGATGAATTCTTAATTAACAATGTGTGCTACAAATCTCCAATTGGAAAAAGTGACCATTGTGTATTGCAATTCTCCATTAAATGCCTCATTCAAAGAGTCAGAATGCAACCCAAATTCAAGCGATATTACCACTACATTGACTTTGATGAATATAATGCCGATCTAGAGAACGACCTTGGGAATATGAAATCTAATACTGATATGGAATGCTTATGGGGAGAACTTAAAACTGTATTAGATGTGAACACGGACAAACATGCTCCTCTGAAAAGGATAAAAAAGAGAAGGAATAATAAACCGTGGATTAATGATGACATATTGAAACTAATTGCTGAGAAGAAATCGCTTTGGGATGTTTACATGACCACAAATAATGAAGAAGACTACAAGCTCTATAGAACAGTAAACAACCAATGTGTTGCAGAAAGCAGAAAGAACAGAAGTCGTTACGAGGCCAAAATACTAGACAGTGGTGACAAGCCCTTCTATGCCCACCTGCGTAGATGTTTGTCATCTAAAGTCAGTATCCCACCGGCCATGAGAAATCACAACGGCGATCTGGTTACAAGTCCAACAGACATAGCAGAAACCTTTGCTAAGGAGTTCCAGAAGGCTTATTCCCGTGAACCTGATCTAGTGGCATGTCCGGAGGTGAAGAAAATTGCTCGTGTAGAGGAATCACTATGTGACATTACTTTTTCATACAAAGATGTGGATAAAGTACTCAAGAACCTTGATATAGGGTCATCTCCAGGACCTGATAACATACCTGGCATAGTTCTAAAAAACTGCTCGAATACTCTAGTTCCCATCTTAACAGAGTTAATGAGGATCTCCTTCGATACTGGATGCGTCCCTCATGACTGGAAACATGCAATAGTAACACCTGTATACAAAAATGGTGACAAAACGGACCCAGCCAAGTTCAGACCTATTAGTTTGACAAGTATAATCGGTAAGGTCATGGAAAGGATTATATGCAATCAGCTCAAAAATTTCCTAAATAGAGAAAATATTATAGCGGTCCAACAGCATGGTTTTGTCGAGAGAAGGTCTACAATAACGAATTTACTGGAGTGCGTACACTCTTGGACAGGGGAGCTCGACCAGGGCAATCCTGTGGACGTCATCTACCTAGACTTCGAACGCGCATTTGATAAAGTTCCGCATCAACGTTTGCTCCTGAAATTGGAACATTTTGGTATACGGGGTCATTTGCTGAACTGGGTGAAGGGCTATTTGTTGGGAAGAACATTCCAGGTTAGGGTTGGTACTGCACTATCCCAGAGGAAAGATGTGCTAAGCGGAGTCCCACAAGGATCAGTGCTCGCCCCAACCCTATTTGGAATTTATATTACAGACCTTATTGCTCTAATAGAGTCACAGTCATCATTCTTTGCAGATGACGGAAAACTATTCGGAAATCCATTAATACAGTCTGGACAATTACAATTGGATTTAGACCGACTACAGGAATGGACAAAGCAGTGGATACTTAAACTGAATGCATCCAAATGTACTATCTTGCACCTGGGTAGTAATAACCAAGATTCTACCTACACTATAGAGGACACACCAATTCCCACAGTCAACTCTCAAAAGGATCTGGGTGTTATAATTACTAAAAACTTAAAGTGGGGAGATCATATCAACGGAATCGTAAAAAAGGCAAACTCGTTTATATATGTTATAAGAAGATCGTTCCAGTTTATAACAGTTGAAGTATTCTTAAAAATTTACAAAACATATATAAGACCTCTACTTGAGTACGGGTTTCAAATATGGAACCCATACTTTGCGAAGGACATAGACCTTCTGGAGAGTGTACAAAGAAGAGCAACAAAGATTCCTTACAGCCTGAGACGAAAGTCCTACGAGGAAAGACTACACATTCTGGGATTACCAACTCTCAAAGAGCGAAGAATGAGAGGAGACTTGATTGAGACTTTTAAAATCCTCACCTACAAGTACGACCTCCCGGACCTTCATGAACTGTTTGCAATAAAGGACACACGACCGTTACGAGGACACCATTTGAGAATTAATCGCACGAACACAAGCACTAATGTCGCTTATCATTTTCTAAGCAACAGAGTTGTCCAAACTTGGAACGCGCTCTCTGATCATGTTGTGTCTGCAACCTCGGTGAACTCTTTCAAGAATCGTCTTGACAAATTTCTTAAAACGAACACAATGGCTATTTGAATTATATTATGTGGACTTGACAGTGAAAGTGAACTAAAAGAAAAACTATTTCCAACACTGTGATGTAGACATACCAGCATTAGCTGCTCGTCTATAATCTTCAATAATAATAATAATAATAATAATAATAATTTGCGTGAGCTATGAGGTGACAATCAATCAATAGTCAAAAGTAAAAAAAATTAAGTTCCTTAAAGTACTTACCTAAATTTTATTTACTCTACCACCGCCTCGTAAGGTGCTATAGCTGAAATAAAAGAAGCTAATTCAATTAAACCCTTACACTTCTGTACTCCGATCAGATTATAAGTAGACCTACGAACATTAAATTTCGCAGTATTGGATAGTATCCTAATGTCACTAAACATGGGATAGTGAATTAAAAATGAAAAGTAGCATGTTGCGGTTAACTCGGCGCGGTCAATCCGGCCGAGTTAACGCACAATTGCGCCAATCCCACTTAATGAATCAAACGACAATCGCATTGGACTAGTCAGGATTGAACCTACAAACAGTGTCCATCTATTTTGATTACGCTGTGAATTTTAAACAATATTTTTTTACAAACTGTTGTTATCCACCTACATTACATTAAAAAATGTAATTTTGTTGAAGTTATTAATATGAAAATACTCGTAATGTAAACAATTAAACCTAAGCTAAAATTACAAAATTCCTAACTAAATAAAATGAATAATAGAATAATTAAATAATGTGTGTAATGTGTGTAATGTGTGTGTGTGTGTGTGTGTGTGTGTGTGTGTGTGTGTGTGTGTGTGTGTGTGTGTGTGTGTGTGTGTGTGTCCTCTCTTTATGTTGTATGTTTTGTTTTTGTCCCGGGTGTGCAATAAAGTATATTTGTATCAACTTACTAATTTTTTTGACAAAGAAGATATACATTACCTATTATATTAACGGGTATGGGTTAATACAACTACAGAAATCGGACCAATAGCGCCCTTTCATATGAATGAAACTTGAAAAGCACGCATTAAACATTTCGTAAGCAAATATGTTTACTGAATGAGTTTGTAACCGATAATTTGTAAAGGAAGATTTGCCTTTAAAATATCTAATTTTAAAATAGCTACATTCACAATGTACAGAAACTTGAAACGCAGTAAACTATGCAGACTGGTATTCCAGCCCAAGGCTGATTTAACAGACGTCAAAGTCACTCGCGCTGCGGTGGCAGTCATGACAAAACGACGAGCGGTGCCGTCCTCTCACCCGACCACAATTCCATTGTCTATGCGAAACGAAACGTACGACGTATAACGATATTTTATAGACAGTGCACATGCTTTTATTGATGTCAAAATCGATCGATTTCTACATCTGTTTCGTAGAGATCTAAACAGAAATTGGTTATTCGATTGATTGACAGTCAGTCAAAGAAAAATAGAAGTCTGTTTGTTTGTTGTTTTTCGTATGGTTAGTGGCTAACCTACTGTCAGGGTTATTCAGGTCCTCGCGTAAGCCTCTGACACGGCGTAACGACTGGTGTCAAACGACAACAACCGGGACTGACTGTTTATAACATACTCTTCGAGGCACGAAAGGGCTCAGTTGAAATATGTCAACTTCAAACCTCGAATACGAATCAGCAAAGTATACCAGCAAAGCAACACCTACCTTGCTACTCATGCGGGCTTTGTCGAACAATCCGACCACAATTGGCGTGAATTGCTGTGTTCCGTAAATACACTTTGCTCTCCGGCATGCGAAGTATCAAGTTTATTTCTGCACACAAGCCGTTAGAAACATTTAATCTACTTTAGAATACCTGCATACAGAATATTAAGTGTGAGTTAATCTCTGAAACTTGGAAGTTGATCTTAACGTCTGCTAAAGTTACATAGGTGTCGAGAAATATCAAACAAAGAGGATTAGCAAGGAAGATTTCTGTGAAATTTCGCCTGAAAATCCACTGCTTTGACTTTTACATACGAGTATGTTTGCAGTTTCCGACTTGTGTTCTGAACCAAAAAAAAATACAGAATCGTAACGCCAAGATCACTGCCGTGTCGTCATAGTCACCGACTTGAATCATTTCAGATTAGAATAAGTATTGTGTGGGATATCATTTTTTAGAACTCGAGTAGAGTACGAATAAATAATAAAATAATAAATACGTTATCGCCCGTCAAATTGTCAACAACTTATGTTACCAGTCTATCAGAGTGACGAAATAATCTAGGAACTTGAAAATTAGCTAAAGTATTGGTCAACAAGGAAAATTTGATACATTCATTCAGTATTTACAAATACATAGTCCTTATAGGACTGATCCCTAGAATATAGGGTGAGGCCCGACTCTTAACCACGGGTTTTTAATTACAGATATTACCAGTCAGGTTGTCAAGGGTTAGTTGTTGTAAAGCATTTATGGACATTGCAGTTATAGTTATGTTAGTTATTTACTTCCCTTATTTTACATTCATTCAAAAAAACCTGAGATGTTCAATATGTGATCTCTGTAATAAGATCACCCATCTTGTCAGTCCATAGTCTAAGTTTTGTAAAGTAATAAAATAACCAATTCGCCGTCGCCGTCGCCGCCTTAATGTTAAATTCCATGTCAGCAGGTATTAATTTTAACGTAAAATATTGTCTCCCCAACTTTCACTTAACGCCACTATAATTTAATTAAATTCTCAGGTTGTAATAAACGAAAGTAAATCATTTCCCAATTTCGAGCCCATTCATTATATGAATCTTCGAAACTGGAGCGAGTCTCCAATTCCCTCCGATTGATTCTGTTTATGATAACAATTTGAGTAAATTATCTTTCTAATTAAAAGTTGGAGTTTCATGATAATGAGCTGTTTATAAATAAAGGTTTCCGAACAGTGAGATAGCCACCGCTGTACCTGGAACCCGATCCTACTAGTACAACGTAATCTCAATATAAACTAAATTACAGCGAATTGACGTTTTTCGTATGCTAATCACGAAACTTTCGATTACACTGCGTTTTGTTACGATCGATCCGCTCATATGAGTTAGCGTGGTATTAACTATTACTGGCGCACAAGCCCAAGTGCATCAATACTAAAACGTAATCGCTACTTAATTGATAAAGAACGACAAACGTTTAAATCAGTGGGATTGGACTCCTGCAATTATCTCGTGAATTCAATATGGCGGTGCTTATTAACCGTGCCCGCTTTCAGAACATTCGTATTTCCAAATTACGCTCAAATCGATGCCGATAACATTTTCTAATTGGGAATTTGATAATTGGATCCTTTTATCCCATCGTACCCATAAACACCTACCTCCCAGTATTATAAATCGCCTGTGATAACGAAGTAACAAGTGCGTGTATCATAATTATTTATTTCGTAAGCAAGTATCAAAAGGATATTAAAATAAACTCGAATTCATGAAATATCTTGCCGTTCAGTAAACAGATTTCATGCTATTACTCTTTAAGATGCAAAACTTTCAGCATTTTATAATTTTATACAGCGCGTTGCTGAAGAGTGAAATTCTCTGCAACGGGAATTTATCGAAGTAACAAGTGCGTGTATCATAATTATTTATTTCGTAAGCAAGTATCAAAAGGATATTAAAATAAACTCGAATTCATGAAATATCTTGCCGTTCAGTAAACAGATTTCATGCTACTACTCTTTAAGATGCAAAACTTTCAGCATTTTATAATTTTATACAGCGCGTTGCTGAAGAGTGAAATTCTCTGCAACGGGAATTTATCGAAGTAACAAGTGCGTTTTTCATAATTATTTATTTAGTAAGTAAGTATCAAAAGGATATTAAAATAAACTCGAATTCATGAAATATGTTGCCGTTCAGTAAACAGATTTCATGCTACTACTCTTTAAGATGCAAAACTTTCAGCATTTTATAATTTTATACAGCGCGATGCCGAAGAGTGAAATTCTCTGCAACGGGAATTTATCTGCAAGCGCATCGCATATGAAATGAAATAACTCCATTGCTGAAAAAATTGTTTCTGCAAAATTTAAACGTGCCTCCGCTCCACTCGGCGCGGCGCGGCACATCTGCAGAACAAATAAAAACTTCACATTTTACGATGTAGAACGGGACACGGGACGCGGCAGAATGTATTATGGAGCCTTTTCCACGTCGATAAGTAAATGTTACCCTTGTCCCTAGGCGAGTTATGAACCCTCTCGCGGAGGGTACTGAGCGTATTTTTCCGCAGGCCCTTGAAAGGAACTCTCTTTGGACGGATTACCACGACGAACAACGAGGACAGAGCTAGTAACGTTAAGAGCTTAGAGGATAATGGCCGAATCACATTATGTCATTGCGGTTTAAGATACCTTTCGAATTCTTTGAACGATTTACTATTTAAATTACTTAAGTTTTTATTTCATTCAATTTCAAAGACATACCTAGTAGTGAAAGTTGTGTTTACAGTCTCAAAGCCAAAATTAACATCAAAGTTATTAACAATACAACCATGATTATTTGTTGTATTCAAAACAATTTAACGGAAATAAGGGTATTTTCGTATAATTCGTAAACAAGGTACTACTTAATTCAGTCACTATGGACATTTCAAAAGGCGCACGCTTAATTGAAAAGGGCCGAGTGTCGTTTCTGAACGTTCCTCCTTCTGTTTACACCCCTCCGGTACTCCGACAAGGCACGGCAGTCCGGGAGTCCGGAAATATCGATTGTACCTGTTGTTCTGAGCCGGGCCCCCGCCGCGCCCCGTGTCTAAATAATGAACGTTATTGCTTGATCGGGAAATGTGCCCTTTTTTACGAAAATCGTAAAATTTTAATGGGTTTCTAGCCGAGTAATAATGGCGGCTATATTTCTTGTTGCATCAAAGTTCTAAGGTATTACCTTATGTAATAAATTTATTTACCTCGCGATAGGCAGTTTTTTATGTATATAGAGTCACCGTATTGAAAAATAAATGCTGAACATTTTTATAATTTGAAATAAAGATTCTATAATCGGTAACATCAATATTTAAGAAAAACAAAACTCAAGTGTAATGATATTTCGTCGATCCTACAATATAAATATTGCTGTACCTACTCTACCTATTCTGTTCAACTAACTCGAAAATTGCAGAAAGTTAAAACTTCTTATTACTCGTATAGCTGCCAGAAGATAAAACTTTTTCAATTTTCATTCTAATTTGGAATTAACACGGAAATATTGCTCAAAATCTTCACGGTAAAAGCTCCCTGAATGACGTTTAAACTTCAAGTTAGTATCAACTTTTACGTCTTCAGCCACCTGGGCAATAAAAAATATTGTTGGCACATCAATAACACTTAAATTATTTTATGGCACGTACAAAGCTGTTAGGCGGGGTTTAGTCCTCCCTGTTCGATAATTTTGAAGATCATTTAGAGCACTTTCGCGTACTAGGTTGAAATTTGGTACGATAGTTACACGCACTCATAGCTTCCTTTTAAGGAGTGTTGCCACGATGGCACCACTTGCATTCGGCCGCCGTTTTGATAAATATGTTATATTTTAGTTTTTCGAAATCATAAGAAAACTGTTATAGATACAATAATACGGTCTATGGCAGATATGGTCCGTAATAAATTCTCTACAAAATGGATAGATAAATCTCTATGAATAGTTTAAAAGTTACAGCTAGTCAATTGATTTTCCAATTTGGCAAAAAGCAGAATTTTGCTTTTTAATTCTAAATTGTGCAAGAACCAACCAAGAACTGAGAAAGTTGTCAAAGAGCGAATTAATTGACATCTCTTGATCCTTAAATCAAGCCCTTATTTATTTTCATGGGTATAATAATTTCCGAGTTATTGTGATTAAGTCTTCTTTTTGCTTGGTTCTTAAGACTATGGTGATTTGCGAGCGATTTGCGAACGTGTTTCCCTATATATAAATACTAGTATTAAGCGACAGTTGACAGTTCGCCTCGCTGGAAACACGCTCGCAAATCGCTAGTGTGATAAAACCCACTGCACTTCAGAAAATAACCGTCCTACAAATGCTACTTTAAAAAACTAACTTTTTACTACTTTCACAGTTTACCTCACCATCTTTCTTATCAACCTTTCACCGAATCAAATATCAAGTGGTAAATAGGTAGTTTTGTAGGAATCACGGTTACGTCAAATATAAATCAAATACAATAAGAAACATGTTTCAACTTCCCAATGGATCTCAAAGTCCCTCAAGTGCACTGAACAGTAAAGTGTCCTCGATTTCGAGTTGCTCGTAAAAACCGCTTTGTCTCTGTCTACCCGACAAGGAAGAAAGAGGGCAGCAAACAAATCACACAAAGTCCTTTATAGGGCGAGGGGTTACAATAAAGGCTCCTTCCCTTATTTTCACATTTAAAGCCCATTCTACGTCGACTGTCATTTCATTAAGCAACAACTCGTTTATACGCAGGTGAATTTTGTCGTTTGGATTGTAGAAAGCTGCTACATAGGTTGTATTGTTAGCCTATATTGGACCTTCCTGTTCGTAGGGTATTCAATATAATTATGATGTGAGCAACTCGAAAATCTTGTTATTAATACAGAAAATTTGATCCTTAACGTGTATTTTATTTTACTTTGCTGTGCGATATTTGAGTTTCCAAAAACCCAAATAATATCGTTTTTAATAATAATCACACAAATCTTAAATTTTAATATTGGGTCTAGTTACGCGTTTGACCACAATCTCACCTGATGGTAAGTTACGATGAGAACGAAGATATAACACGCGGACCTAGTAAATACCTATTTAATACACTTTCGCCTTGAAGATCCCGCAAGGTTGAATGTTTAGGGAAACACCAGACGCCGCGCGCCGGCCGGCAGCAGGTTGTTCCATTCCTTAACGGTAGGCTTAGTACGTTACTTAAAGAGTAAGTAAAGTAGGTATGTACCTACCAATAGTTACAAAAACGAAAAATATAATTATGATTATGGCCTTAATTCGCCATCAGTCAACTTGTAGTGCAAAGATCTCTGGCAGAGCGTAGGTTTATTGCTAAATTTTCGTCGTAAAAAATCGATAAGATGCCCAATCGCCCGTGCATCGAGGGCCATCCGGCGTGGGTACTGGGTTCGGGCCACCTTTTGGGGTGCGGTGGCGATGGCGACCCTTTATTTGCTAAGCTCGTGCGTGTCGCCCTCGAACGCCCCTCACCTCCAACCGAAGATAAATTGAAGTCATCGGCTACGGTAATACATTACCGGCTTGCGACACAACACAGTAAATTGAAAAAGATTTTAGATTCTCTATGTACACCATGTTTTTTTGTTTATGTATTAACTTCGACACTGTACTCAGAACACCGATAATATAGCAAATGACTACTTGTCATTTGCTATATTATCACATTATTAAATTTCAATTTTTTATTATTTTTTATTTTCATTTCTAAATAAATACCTTGCCTTAAGTTACATGCCATACACTTTATCCAAACTGGCAACGTCGTATTTTGATTAATTTAAACTTGTCAATCATAACTAAATTATTTATTGCTTTCTTATCGTATGGTTAGTGGCCAACCTATTGTCAGAGTTGTTCAGGTCGCCCGTAGTTATTCATGACATGTGCAAACGAAAGGCATATATAGTTTGTTAAAGTTTTGTTTTAGGTTTTCTTACGGGCATAAATTAAGACCCTTACACTCAATTAAATTTAGTAAAATAAAATAGCAAGTAACGAATCATTTCAGTTGTCAAATATATTATGTAAAAGCTACAGAAGTGTTTGGCGAAGTTAAAGTATATTCTCAAAAACAAAATATGTATAAACAAAAATGTACATGAATGCGGGTTTATATGTGTCTAAAAACGATTATTAATAAATAATCCTACATTCCATTCCTAAGTAATTGAAATTTTTACAGAGAAGTTATTTGGTAAAAAAAAGCCTTACGCGAGTTCATGGTCTTCAGTACACCCTTTTATAAAATAAAATATGGACTCATTCTATTTACTTACTATCCTATTCACCGATTTCTATATGAATAGACACTTTGAACAGAATTTTTTAACGGTGCGTATACAAGAACCTTTCAACTTAGTAAATAAATAAATCGCTTACTTGCGAGCAATGTTTATTCACTCATTCATACTCGTACAATACAAGTGTATCAACGTGGAAGTCAATCTGATTATTTGTGTTTCGCGCTCCCGAGATGTTTGATATACGAGTATGTACGAAGATTCCAATCCGAATCCATTTGATGACGTCGTCTGTCATTTTATGAATACAGTGACGTAAAAGCCGATTTCAAATAAAGCTCATTCGACGACAATTGCTTTGTTGTAGGTATACATTCAAAACCATGTAAAAACTGACAAGTCGACCGAAATTGTCTACTTCTTGTGGGAAAGCTGTTGTCTAACTTATATTTTCATGAAACATTTTTGCTTTGAATTTCTAGTCTTTTTGAGATGACGATCGTAGGAGGTCCGTCATATTAATTTGTACAACAGACAGACATATGGTTATACAGTCATATGAGGGATCTTATTATTGTAACGGATTTTCCTTTTGAGGTATGGAACCCCAAAAAAAGGTTTATACTTATAATTTTAGTCTTCATTTGCTCGCTCTATAAAATGATTTTCATCGTGATAACGGATATGATATTCTGATCTCATTACTTTACTTGCTCCAATTAGGGTTTGTCATTTCTCGACCTTTTCGATTTCTCGGATCTCGAGAATTCTCGAGATCTATTTCACGGGATTTCGAGAAATTAGTGTTTTAAGGTAAATTTAAAAAAATTATAATAGAACACACAATGTATTTTTTAATATACAAAAATTAACACGTATGTTTTTCCTGTAACAAATATTTACCTATGTTACTTAATTTATATTACTTTTGGCAAAAAAAAATATATTAAGTTTTACAAGTTTTATTAATTAAATCACATCACGCGGGATCGCACTCTCAGTGTGTCGCGAAAAGTTGTAAAGGTTCGTATCCTCTGGTCCACATATCCTGTGGTTCGTGTGAGTAGCGAAAATTAGTACTTAATCTACGCAATGGAAGAATGATTTGGGCCCCTAATTCTTGGTAGAGTACAGAGGGGAGCCATTATTAAAAATTAAATAATAAGTTAAAAACCGACTACTGAAGTCTGCGACTAACAAAATAACACGTAAGTGCTAACTTCAACAGACTTCAGTGAAGTCGGTTTTTATTTTTTTTATTTTTCTTGTGCTTTTAGTGTGAAAAGGGGGAACATAGTTGACAGTAACAGGGAATGTAATTAGCAACAGCTGCTACTTCGACACCAATTTCGTGCTAAATCGGTAATGAAAAACCGTGAAGTGGGTGGTCATTTTCTCGGGGATTTCGCGCCAAGAAAGGGAAAAATGCGTGAGCCGTGGCCCGTGACCGCGACGAGCGACGAAATGCGCAGCACAGCGCGATTAAATAATCTCTAACCATTTCTCGATTTCTCGACTTTTCTCGAGCGAAATTTCCCGGGATTTAGAAACGCCGATTTCCTGGGAAATCGAGAACGAGAATTCCTGGGAAACAAACCCTAGCTCCAATTTAAAGGTCAGTAGATTAAAATCTTTGTCACTTGTCTTGTTATAAGATAATCCAACCTACAGCCAAAATAACATTATTTTTACATTTCGTATTATTCTCAGAATTATTATACATACATCAGGGTCATGGAAAGAACGTCCAAAAATCGATTAAGATTATATACTAACTAGTTGTAGTTAATGCAACTGTTACGTTTAATAATAATGGAAGTGAAATCGAATACCCGATTGAAAATATGTTAGTACTTACTTACTTACTTATGTGCCGGTATCGAAAACAATCCAACCCTTGTCATGAAATATTCATCCTTGATGTTTATCTGAGTACCTATACAATTTACTATATAAATTTTATTTAAGAATCATAAATAGATTGATTCGCTCGCTCCCATACAAAATAAGACTCAGCGATTTAACTTTTTAATTTACAAAAAAAAGCAATCACAACATTGCAGAAGAAAAGAAAATATTTATAACACGATAACCCAAGTTAAGATTAACATGCTGATATCTTTATTATTTCCCAATAACCTAAAATCATTTTGTAATTAATAAAATCTCAGATGTGACTTTCACTTGACCTTGATCGACAATGATTGAATTTAAGATTTTGACAAAAGTATAGATGTCTGAAAATAATGAATAAGTTCATGAAATACTACAGAAAATTAAATTTTTATTCGCATTCCTTTTTTTCTTACGCATTGAAATTAAACAAAAAGTTTATAAACTCTTTCGTGGTGGCAAGAACTTCTTCGTACGTAGGCTTGAGGGAGGCCATGTCTTTTAATATAGTATTAAGTAAATACTTATTTCGATCACAAAATTGAGAGAGAGTTTACAGATATAAATATTCTTTATTTCACACCCAGGACAAAAACATAACAACATACAATATAAAGAAGGCGGCATTATCACTTTGAGCGATATTTTCCAGACAACCTTCCAGTGTTAGTTAGATATCAATTATCCTTATCATGCCCATCCAAATTTATCTACTAAAAATACTTAACCCCGCCTTTTTTTAATAATCTGGTAATTTTTTTAATGAAGTTGATTAATTTTTTTTTATGGATAGACTTATTAACATTTTAATATGAAACATTTTTAAAACTTTGTGCACAAATCGCCTGGGGATCGCCTGGGGTGGTACCACCCTCTTATCTATTTCTGCCGTGAAGCAGAGATGCTTGCATTTCTGTGTTTCGGTTTGAAGGGTAAGAGAGCCAGCGTAATTTCCGGCACATGAGGCAATCCATCTTAGTCATCGAGGTTAGCAGCGCATCAAAAACCCTCTAATATTAATAAAGTGAGGTGAGATGTCTATGGGCGACGGTGACCACTTACCATCAGGTGGCCCGTTTGCTCGTCTGGTCTCCTTATTTAATAAAAAAAAAAAAAAAATCTCATTAAGTTTTAACGACCTGATTCCCCGAACCCATCGCGATATTTCGGCCATAAAAAATCACTTTACATTTTATGATAAAGTCGGAAATCATAATGCCTACTTTATCTATGAAATATGAATAGTACTACCATGCCGACACTTTAATAGCATCGTCCAGCATGGCTCCAGATGGCGTAAGTAATTCTTACGCTGAAAGGTCTTAAAATTAATATATGTACATCATCAGAATGAGTAGGTACATCAAATCATCCATCACGGTAATACCGGGGTTCCGCAGCGCATGCAAATGTTGGCATTATTAATAGTTATTGTAGGAACACCCCTTTAAGATTATTATGTTAGGTCAGAGCAGAAGGTAGGGATCCGCTGTACGAAATGGTGATAATAAAAGAATTACTGTGCCTACATTTTGAGGTAACAGTTCCTTTGGTACGAGTATATTTGCTACCGAAACCGGCTATAAATAATTCTTATACATAAAAATGCTATTTTTATATTCAAATTATTATTTATTTAAAGATTATGTTAGGTTTGATTTAAATTGCGTATGCATTTCAATATTTATGTTTAATGGCAACTCTAATGGCCAAATTATCGAGAAGCGAGGCCTGAAATAATAAAGAAAGAACTGGCTTGGCGGGATCTAGAAAAACAAAAAAAAACTAATGTCACTCGGGACAGAGGCGTAGTGCAGAGAAATTGTATGCAAGGAAAAAGGGAAATCTTATAGGGGAATAAGAGAAAGCCGTCTTTCATTACGTTACCATCCTGAAGGGAGAATTACAACAATTATTTCATTATATCGTTTGAATTAAGATTATTACTAATTTTTTTTCAATAACTGCGCATTTACTTACTACCGCGGCGATAAAAATTCATTGCTCGTTATAAAGTTATAACGTCAGCTAAACAACACGATAACCAGCAATGTACATCGATATCTTTTTATATTACGCGGATTTCGTTTCTCAGCGAACGCCCTTATACTGTGGTAGTGGTAGTGGTAGGTCACAGTTTTTTTTAACTCGACGAGCGTGTCTTCGGCTAGATTAAGTAGTATTTTTAGGCTAGCTTAACATGAATTCCTAAAGTTCCTAATTCAAATATAAAAGGTAAATGTTACAAATAATTATGTATTTTTTTCCCTTCTGTCGATCTATCCCCTTAATAAATAGCAGAACACCGAGCCGCACAACACGTTCTATCCATTGTATAATATCAAATTAAGAAGGTATAATAAGTATATGTAAGCCTCGGACTTCACGAGTCCGATTCCAGCCCCGTTTAGGTTCGCTGCAACCAATCACATGCGCTCCGCCCTCCACCCCACTTAAAACCAGCGCTTTGTGATTTGATAAAGTGAACTAAACCGAAATGGTACCGGACCCGTAAAGTCCTAGCCTAAGTGAGCAGCAATTGATCACTTCTGACCAGTATTACCTTGAGTAGAGTCAAAACTTTTAAAAAGTGGTAGTTACTTTTTACACTATGATGGTACCTGCAAAGGATCAATCGTTCAGTACAACTGCTATATTCATAAGAATAACGTGACACATAGGTAAGTATAGACAAAACCTAAATATGAGTAAAGTAGGTAAATACAACTATAATTCCAAATGAAATTTCAAATTCTTTCTACAATAACCATTTCTGGAATACCTACTACCAACAAAATGACTGTAGGTCGTAGGTATTATGTAAACAAAGCTTTGTAAACATTCTGACACTGATGACTACGAGGAAACCTTTGTTTCATTTATTTTGTGTAAATAGAAGCTCCTTTATTTGAGAATAATTTCATTTTCTTTATGTTTTCCGCCATAATTATATGTTTGTTAGTCGCATATTGCCCACAAAATGTATTAAGAAACTCTAAATAAAGATAATAAATTTAAAAGGAGTCAGTTGCTTCTTGGCTGACTGTAAATTAAAGGATAATAAATTTCGGTACAGCTATGAAAACATTTTGCGAGGACAGCATTACCAGGACAGCATTGCCAGAACCGAATTGTAGGCATTAAGTTAGATTCGACAGGAACCAAGTCGGGATTTTTAAAATTTATCCCCCGTAAATTTGCAGCCGATTATTAAAATCAGATATCAATAAAAAAATCTTGACGCCAGCATTTGAATAATATATGACTAGAATGGTATTATTATGTTATCCATTTTTGTGATTCTTAGCTGATCTACATTTGCTGCCAACCTGTTATTTTTGCGACCCATTTTTTTAAGATATCAATTATTGATTAATTTGCTGATCGACTTAATACGATCCTACATTGTCCTATAAATCCTAGCTGATAGGTTAAAGGAAAGATCACACAGACTGCGTTCTATGGCCCGGGCTCCGGGTAGAACACATTGCATTGCGTTTATTTATATTGATTTTGTATGAGATAGATTAATTTTGCCCCGACCGAAGAATGCAACCCGCACTCTGTGTGACAAATCCTTAATTGCGATTTTACTTTTCATATTTCAGCCACCAATTCCTAACTTTCGAAGATACCAAAAGCTCTTCCAATATGCAAGATCAAATAACAATTGGGATTGTAAAGTCCAGTCATAGAAAATACATACTCCTAAGTTGGTTCAACCTCACGTCATGATGTGTAGTATTTTAGTTAAAAAAATGACTCTATAACATTTGATATTCATGAAGCTTGTAACGCAAGGTGGCACCTTCCCTTATAAATTATTCCGGACCCCACTTCGAATACCTATCCCTTTTTGCATATTACTTTTAACGACCCTTTCAAATGCGATTTCCTGTTTCATTTTCTACAACCTGTAGTTATACTCCACACAATGACATGAGATATATACATACGCTTTACCACTATTGAAATAGTAAAACGTGTTACAGCTCTATAAAAGAAAAACTAAGTAAGATATCAAAGAAGATGCAATGTAAACAATGTAGCGACACGGTCTTCACATCTGTCGCTTGATCAATATCAATGTCCTTGACATTACATGTCACTCACACCTCTCAAATTCACATCTCATTATTCAATTACCTTTCTGCTCGAAGGAAGTTCACCACAAATTGTTTGCAATACACTTATCACGCACTAGAAATTCGTTTTCACAGTCACAGTAATGTTTCGTTTCGGTTCGGTAGCAGCAGGTTTTGGTAGGAGTCGTCGTAGCAGCGTAGTCGGCGCTACAGGCGGCGTAGCGCGTAGCGGGCGGACGTAGCGGCGCGCGCGGGGATCCGACTGGTCCCGTGGCCGACGCGACGCGGACCACGGACTGCCGCCGCAGTATAGGGTAAAGATTCAGAGGTACCTATCAAACAGAAGTGACAGGTGTCACTTGAGAATAAAGCTCTATCGGTAAAAAATTGAATGAAACGATTCAATGGAACTTACGCAAAAGAACTTTTAAGTTTTCGCTACACTGAAAGAAAGCTTGTTTGATTTAGAGCATATAAAGTATTTTTTATTCATGTGAACAAATTACTTGATAGATACGACTAAGATCTTGGTGGAAATGAAACATTTCTTGGTTGAAGTTAACAAGCCGATTTTATATACTCGTATTGAAAAAAGTTTTTGTTTGAAGTAAACAAGCTTTTCTTTCAGTGTAGGATTCTCCAGTCATAGCTCTTTATCTGAGACAACTTTACTTACAGTTAACTTGCGGCTAATTATCACTTGCCTTTGTTTGTAATTGGTCATGTTATAGGTACATACATTTTGCGACTTCAAAGAAATTCAAAGAATTTGTAAATCACGGTTTAATTAAATAGCAAAAGAAGGGCTCCTCATAGCCTTGTTGCAACTTGCAAGCATGGGCATAAAGTGATCGTGCAAGTTAAGACGTTGGGCGAGGTCAGAAGAGGGAGGGTTACTTACCTTATCGTACTAAATTTCTCTGTGTTAAAGGTCTAGCTGGAAGAAATTTCAATTTTAGAGATAAGCTCTACCTGTGTACGTCAAATTTCTTGTTGTTGTTTCTTTTGTAATTTATGTGTGTGCAAATAAAGTATAAAGCATTGATGGTTGGCCGCTAGTGGCTCATTTCTTCTGAGCCTCTTCGTGCCTCGGACAGCACGTTAAACAGTCGGCCCCTGTTGTTGTCATTCGAAAGCAGTCGTTAGGCCATGCTTGCTTATCGTGTGGTTAATGGCCAACCTACCTTAGGCCATGTCGGAGACCTCGAATAATATGAATAACTAAAATGAATAACTCTGACAACAGGATTTTTCTAACCATACGTTAACAAACAAATAGCAAGTGGCTCAACAACAATCATCTGGTGTGATTGAATAAAAATATACTTCATAGAATGCCAAGGAGTCTCAAGTTTCGGATTCTAGTTTCTGTCTACCACCTTTCGTGCTACCGGTATCATCGAGAATGCGACCGTTTTTCCTATAACGATTTTTTTGGGGCATAAAAACGTTTTTCATTCTATTTAACTCTTAAATCATGAAGGAACGAACCAGGAGGAGACTATTTTTTCTTTCATCCAAGGGTTAAGCAGTAACTTCTGGAGTTTTTTTGTATACTGCTCAAGAAGCAATCTTTCAATGCGCAAGCGCGGGTGACGTCAGCGCGTCTCTACCCGCACGCCCTCCCCTCGCGCGCGCCGCACAAAGACCCGCGTCCATACCGTTCCGTACCATACGCCACACGCCATCAGTCTCCGTTGTCACATCCAGTCCACACTCATCATGTTTTCACCTTTAGCGGAAATGTTTATTCTAATATTTCGTCAAGATAACCGAAAGGATCAATGAACCAACTCTACCGGAAGTAAATATAGATATATGAGTTTGCTTTCCTAGAATAATAAATTGTAGAAGTCTCTTTTTTTAAATACTTTGTATGTCCTATGCATTAAGAAGAAGCCATCCCAAAACATTACCGAAACACGAGCATCAACCGTTTTTTGTTTTATTTTTGTTCTTTTCTTTTGGCTTTTTGTTGTGATCTAGTAGAATGTAGAGTCCTGGAAGAGTAGAGGCTAAAAGCGTGCACCTCTATCGTCATATCTACTTTGACGCAATGTATTTAGTGGAAATGATTAATCGAAAGTATCATCGAAGTAATAAAGCAGTAGAAGATATGATAAAGCTGTTTAGAAGTAGTAGCGGTGGTACAGTAAAAAATGACATTGTAAAGACTTTAAGGTACTTACTTACAATAAAAAAATACTTTTGTATATGAATAAGCTGTCCTAGAAGGAATTAGAACCGTAGACTCCAGAGCCATTCTAGGGAAAAGTATGTAAGTATGAATGAGCGCGCGAGTAACGAACATTTTCTTAATTGTGACCCGAATAGCACTGGCAGGCAACGAGCTCTGTGAACTGATGAGGAAAAATACATCCGTTGTGCATCATCAGATCTTGACTTTGGACCACTTTGGAGGTATACCTTCTGAAGGAAGATAAATTATAAAAGTATAAAGGCAGTAGGATAAGAATAGAATGTAAATAATAAATAAGCTCTTTAATTCCTGGAATAAAATACTTAAAGGCTCTACGTCTGCGTAGAGTAAATGGATTTTGATCATGTTATTTGCTAATTATTCATTTTAAAAACTAGAGTTTTAACGAAGCTTAAAAGCCTTCGTTCGTTCCGTAGACTCATATTTTCCCGTATACTGGATATCTCTTGTTAAATGAGGTTCGTATAAGATTCTATACAACTCTGGCTAAGAAAAGCTTTCGTCTCTATAAAGAAATCCTTTAGATTTTTATTTCATTTTCCAGTCGGTCTCACGGAGACCATACGTCACACGTCGACGTCGCCGTGAGACGTGAAACGTGACCTGGGAAAATTGTTACTCCCGAATTGTGGCAATTGTTAGAGAGAGTGTGCCGAATATATGGCAAAAATAAACTACAACACAAAAATAGACTACAACACAAAAATAGACTATTTTTTAATTATATAAGCAAAGCAAACGGTTAGTGGTCACCGTCGCCCATATGATAGACATCTCACCTTAATGTTATTACAAATTTTCGATGCGCTGCTAACCTTGAGGTCTTAGGTGGCGTGCCTCATGTTACGGTAATTATGCTGGCTCTCTTACCCTTCAAACCGAAATTCAGCAATGCTGCTTTGCAGCAAAATTAGGTAAAAGGGTGGTACCACCCCAGACTGCACAGTCATACCACCTTAAAATTATGTATCATGGGAATGTCGCTAACATACCCAAAGTTAGCAAAGGATATACCCAAGTGACGAGAAAAGGGGGTAGGGTATCCCACTTTAGATCCAGCCTAAACAATCGTAGATCTCATTAATTAAACTGCATTAAATCCAAATAAAATCTTGTTCCTGTATCAAGAGAGTACCAAATATCAAAATATAGTGCTCGAATAAATGTTTACAAGAATCTCCTGTGTCTCTTGTCTTATTTAATGTTCAATTACAGACTTCTTCAGAATTCGGCATTATAAATGTAACAAAGAATGTTGCAAGCAACCCAATCGCGATAACTTCACAGGGATGAACCGCATCTAGGAGCAATTGTACGAGTATGGTGCTAGCAGTAATAGCAAGGGCCGTGGTGCAAAAGTTTTCTCAGATCCCTTTCTATTTAGGGTTGTCATCGGGCTCCCGCCGCTACACTGACCCTCGACTACAATGTCCCCACATTGTAGTGTGGCACAAGCTATAAGCGTTCTATGCTATTTTATATATAAAAGCTAGACTGACATATTATTTGCATTTTAAATCAGATAAACAAAAAACATTCTCCATTTTTGCCAGGAGTACTGCTTAAATATTGCACTTGTACCTTCTTCTATTCTGTAATAATAGCTTGTCAGTTTTGAACCAACTCTTGGCTTGTAACCACAATAGTGCTGGACTACATGCACCAGTTCGGTTCGCTGCGACCAATCACAAGCGTTCCGCTCTCCCCCCACTTAAAATCCGCGTCTCGGCTCGTCTCGTCTCGCCTCTGGAACCGTCGTCGTATAGTCCCAACAAAATAATAGGCGCTTGGCTACAAAACGGATTCTCTAGCGCTCTCTTTTATATCCCAAGTTATTTAATGCGTTAGGTAGAGCTACATAACCAATTCCACAATTTTCTACATCAAGCTTTCCTATGTTATCTTCTATCGTTAACAACTTTCTTGCGAGTACCTACTTCCGCTTCCTCTCATGTCATGCCACCACGTCGCTGCGCTGGAGCTATTACCGAAAATGCGCCAGTGATCGCCTGATAGCGCCCCCCGATCCCGATACAAAACAGCTTCGTCACTGCATTATGTTCGTCTGAACTTGTCATTGCTTTCATTACGTGCATTCAAACGCGAATTGTTCTGACATTGTGCCACTGTTAATTCACATCATCGTCATTACACTACTATAGTTCATAGCTTTAATTTGTTTGTGGAAAGATCGGGTTACTTACTACTTATTGATATCATTACATAAATGTGTTGTGATTCTTTCTTTACATAATGTTTGCTTGCAAGTCGCTTGCAACTCTGTTCGGATCTCATGGGATATTTTATTTTTCACAAGACATTCACATGAATTTTAGACGAGGTTTAATCTCCATTTCCCTTTAACACATTTTATTACTTAATAAAATGTTAATTACATTTAAAATAAATTTTTCCACAAAACTTGAAATGAAAAGACGACGCCATTAACTTTACTATACTAGAAACCTAATGAAAAAATAACATTCCCTCGGGGTAGGTACGGAGAAGTTTACTAAGAACCTTAAAAATGAGAAATCCTTTAAAAGCAAATCTAGCTAGAATATCAAGTCTTTGAACATGTCATCGCAGTCTTACTTGGTAAATGGTAAATGGCAAATCGCGGAAGGAATAATGAAGATTTATATAGACTCCCAAACGACCATAAATTACTGACGCCCTCGACATCAATGATGAAAAAATATTGGCACCTCAAGCATAGCCTCAAGTGATGCCATTCTATGAAAAATAGAATTTATTCCCAATTGGTCCGCGAACTTTAGATGCGTTAATCTTGATTATATTAATTCTAATATAATCAAGATTAAAGCAACTAAAAAAAAAATTAATAAAAAATCGTCGTCAAAAACTAAAGTGCAATTCTGCACAACGATATTCGTATTCCAGATACTGAATTCGATTGCCCCTTGAATTCCCTGTGTTATGGAATAAATATTAATTAAATATTATTTCCCTTTACAGTAAGATCAAAAAAGAATTCAAGATATTTTAAGATTTCTTCTTAATCATTTACCATGTACTCGTACCATTCATATATGTAAGATAGGCTTTTTGTTCAAATAGGTAAGTATATAATATTCATATTCTTATTTCTGATCGGGAAGGTACTTTTACCCAAAGTACAAGAAACATACAGTAATAAATAACTCTTATCTTATTTTGCTTCCGTTGTTTCGTTGCCTCTGGCGATTTTATTGTGATGGCAATTGATCGCAATTCCATCTCCCTTATCTATTATATTAACTGTTTCTTTGACAATAATAAAACTACTCCTGCTCTTCACAAAGCAACTGCTGATTTTATCATCTTTCCTCCCCATGTGGCAGTAAATCGGAGGCCTCAGCCTTACTGGCCTCTGCCCGGCCTGTCTCTTTCGATAACAATTTGCCTCGCTGTGATTTATGGACTCAATACCCTCAACCACTGTGTTGGCTGTCTATATCTGATTTAGCAGTATTGGTGTCGGTTAAAATTATAAGTCAAGTGGATCACAATATTTAATATTGAGAAGTATCTTGTATCGATATTCGACATACTACAATGTCGATGACGACTAAGTTCATCGTTCTTTTAGATAAGTATACCGGGATTGTTTTTGAGGTTAGCTTGATACCTAATAAGTATACCTATACCTAAGCACATTTGGATAGACCTCTATCATAAACGTAATTATTGTAGAGTTAATCAAGGGTCTATTGTTTGTAACTAGCAGCAGGTCTCATTTAAGCTAATGATGTACAAAGGCAGTTTACGTGACTAAAATGTGATACAGAGATACCTGCTTGTATTTACACGGAGTATGTATAGTAATGTAGGTAAACAACTAGATAACTAAAAGAAGCATTCCGATTGTATCGTGAATACGGCTCCCCTCGTGTCAGCTAATTTAATTCCTTCCCGCGATCTCACCTCACACACTGCCGGGGATTTTTCCCACTTCCGCAGAAATTTATCCCCAATTTACTTCCCCCAATTTCCCCGAACTTCGGCGAAAAGTTCTGTGTATTTGCTACCTACATCTTGAAAACTCAAACCCAAGTTCGAAGAAACTTTAAATAGCGTATCTAGTTTCCATCCGTATAGGGTTAGCACAAGTCTAGATATCGCGGGACTTTTAGTAGTTTTTGGGTTTAACAGCGACTGAGCAGCCAAGTTTTGGAAAATTTATAACACACTTTAATCGTAGCTGTGGATGGAACTTTATTCTAAAACTACTATTAAATGTAACGCCTCTAATTTTTAAGAATACGCCTTGTAGTATCAATTCTTCTTTTAACGTAGGATAACTTTTTTCTTATTCATTATAATGTCTATGTGTATACAACGGTGCTGAGGTGCTGGAGTTCCTTGGTAATCCTCCTTTAAAACATACCTACCTGAGTAACATGTGGGAACTATGTGATGAGAGGCGCATCACACAGCTCAGTTTGCCTGGGAATCGAGAACTAGTGTCCGACCGTGGTTTCGGTTTCGGCGTCGGCTAGTTTCAACCCATAATTAAGAGCTTCGGTTTTGTTTCGCTTTCGGCAGAAAACCAGCTGAAACTACGGCTGAAACCGAAACTGCGTTCGTGAAATGTCGTGCCGCCTTCGGAGTCGATCGGCATGAGAGCCGGCCGGCTATCCATCATGTCTCGGTGTGTCGTGCGCCCAGCGCTGTTTAGTGTTGTGATTGTGGAGATTTTGTACTACTTCTTTTTTGAAAATTCTTTTACTTTTACTTTACTTTACTTCTATTGTGTACGTACTTACGTACGTTGTAGTTGTTGTAATGTTGTAATTTACGAACGTAAAGGAATAAACTTTGTCGGTGTACACACGTACATTTTTATATTGCTTAGTCGACAACCTATTTTAGCCGCGACTCGTGTAACTAATTTTAAACATTTTGCTTAGAATGCAGTAAGAACAAGAACACATATAACTACAACATCTGTTCTAATGTACAAAACCATAGAGTATTCATTCATTCATTCATTCATTCATTCATTCAAACCGTACAGACGGTATGCGTGTTTTTTTAATAAATGTTGAATAATTTTCCTAACTTTGCTCAGTTACATAATCTTGTGTTCTGACAAATAGTTATCATTCTGTATTTTACATGAAAACTGTAAGTTGAATGAAGTTCAACTTTACATACTTAATTTTTGTTTGTTTTGAATCAAAGTTATGGTAAATGCGCCAGTGAGTGAACAAATAATTTATTTGATTTTTTTTTCTTGTAAATAACATTCAAGTTTTTAAAGTATTAAGTAAGGATATAAATATTAATTACTGAAATCGTTTTGCTATAGGATTGAATCATTGTCAAAGCATTTTTATTATTTGGATTATTTTGTGCTATTATTAGCACAAAATAATCCTATTTGACAATATTATATTATAATGTTAAATGTTACTGCAAGGCAAACAAATAAAATGTGGTATAATATGCACCGGAAGCCAGCTAAAATTAACTGAAGTAAGCCCAAAAATAAAAAAAATCAACGAGGAATTACCATAAAACGAAGTTTCGGTTTCGGCCGAAACTAACGCAGAAGCCGAAATTTCGTTTCGGCTTTGGCTGTAAAAACTAGTTTCGGCCGGACACTATTGAGAACACAGAACGGAATTTGCTTTGCGTCTTTGATACTGGTAACTATACCTCTTTCTACCTTTGATTCCTATTCGAAATGTGAACGGAATTCATAACTGAAAACAATGACTTTATTGTTTCTTCCTATAAAGAAAGACATAATGTAAGGAATCTATATAATAAGTACGCCAGGAAATATAGGGAACAAATTAAGTAATTTAAGTATTTTTAAAGTAAACAATCCTGTCACCATTTTACTACAATTCGGGTCTTACCCATTTGTAGTGAAAATAACTGAAGTCCCATTCGTTTCATTATCTAACCCTTGGCCCAACCCAATACGCTCTTAATACTCCTGCTACCTTTTGTTACCTTTTCTTTATCTTCACTATTATATTTAAGTTCACACTAGGTAGGAACACTTTAAAATACAACTTTAATTCGAATTATTTGAAGCGACGAGTGGAGGCGTTTCTCGATTCCTCAAACACTCTGCGGCGGGCCCTTTCAATCCTTATGGGACAGTCGAGATGTAATTTCGGGATGGATTGTCGCTCTTCCTACGTTTTTGTACTCTAAAAGCCCTCAATCTACGAGAATAGCCCGAATTCGTGACCGTGCGACGTAATAGCTCGTTAAATTGTACTCGGTATTTAATGGCTACTCCTTTTTATCATGATAATAATTTCGGCACTATTTTACTTTTTGTGTTATAAGACGATTCATTATATAGCATATTATCATAATGATAAATACTTATCTGAATATGGTATTTTTAATCTTTTTTTAGGATAATGTATATGGTTTATTCAAAATAAAGTAATACTAAAATACATACTTAAGCTAAAATTACAAAATACCTAACTATTTTACAAGTAAAAGACCTGGCCCAGGTCTGCAGGGAGTGTCCCGAGGAGGCTGGCGGCGTTGCCCCGCTGTATATCGAGGCTTATACGCTTTTTTTATCTTACTAATTATCGGAAGCGTTTCGACGTTCATAATAACAATTTTAATGATATGTTAGTCTGTCTTCCCGCTGATACATGGAGCTTCATTTACATGTTAAGCCAAATCGTGACGCTTCGGATAATATGTAAATTTGTTTTGAAAAAGTTGTGGAACCATTCTAACAGATCCGTCGTCGGATTAAAGGGCGTCCCCAAGCCCTCTTAGAGGGGACCACTGCCTCTAAGAGGATTTAAAAAGGCTTTATAAGAATATAGAGATCGTGCGCATTAATCTTTCTTCAGTCAAATATAGCGTGGCATTGTATTAATTTTTATATTCTTCGAACAATATTAGTTACAGAAGACTTACAGAAGACGTAAGTGCAATTGTTAACACGTCTCCTATTTTGGTATGATTTTTGTTAACAAATTTTGTAAGCGTTGCTTGCTATTTGATTTGTATTCTAGCAACCATAGGAACACAGCTGCTAGTAAAGGATAATCGTACAAGTATTTAAATTGAAATTCAAAATTCAGCATTGAGCAATATTTCCGTGTTTAGAAGTTGTTTTTAATAGACCAATTGAAAAAAGCATTTAATTTCATTCGCAGTTTTTCAGTTATACCGTACAGTACCGTTTTATACCGAAAGAAGAACTAGCAAAGTTAAAAAAACGACGATAATTGTACTTAGTAAAACAGTGAATACGAGTAATTTATTATTAATGACGTGAAAACTCTTTGTAGTCAAAAGTTGCTGTTCAATGTCAAAGGAAATGTTGTGCGATTCCAACTATTACGGCGCCGCAGAACTAAAATCATTAACAAGTATGTATGTACTTACCTACAAAGCTAGAGATAATCTGATTGCTTAAAGTTTAAGCGCTTGCGACAACGTCCAGCGCTTTGCAGATGGAGTGCTAGTGCTTGACTGTTGTGCTTAGCCTAGCTTAAGTTGTTAAATATATGTATGTAGTACGAAACAAATAATTAATGGATGACCACATACAAGATAAATAAAAAATATCGCTAAAAATTAAAACCAATGTGTGTTGACTATTTTAAAGGTTTTGTAACAAAAATGAATTTAAATTGCAAAAAATATTTGTAAGAAGATGACTAGGGCATTAAAAGTTAGAAAATGGGAGGCATTTGGTCAGCCAGCACTATATATCATAAGGACCCAGAAACTCTTCTCACAAAAACACTAATGCAAATGTCGCTTGGTTAGGATCATGTAGTTTTAATTTTCGTGAAGAGCATAATAAAACACACATTATCATTATCACTGTTTATTACAGCGTCGTGTAACTACTTATCGTGTAGTACCTAACAAACCCTTATACTTATTCAACGTTACTTCTACCGTTATTTATAAGGTTTGTTTGATCCTACTGTAGGATTTAAAATTACTCTAAAATGTAGAGAGTAGGTAGAGCATAAGACAACATGAAAACATCGGATAACTTTGAGGAACTTACTTCAAGTTTAGTAGTAGTTGAAGTATGCGTAATATCGACCGAGCTCTCTTGGACCGGGAGCTCCATGAAATATGCTCACGTAGTGATCGGGGCCTGTGAGCATAATTCATAATTCATTTATTTGTGAATAGAAAATTACATTAGGCAGTTGTTAGTAAGATACAATCTAGTCATCTATACTCCACAATTTAGTACACAAATGTCAACATAAATTATTCGAAGGCAAATACAAATTATCATTTTTAATAGTAGTGTCCTTCATGAAATCTACGATATTGTAATAACATAAGTAGGTAATAGCTTATAATAATAGCGTCGAGCAATAACTTGTTACAATCCAGAGATATTAGATCGTGGGTTTTATGTAGTTCAAATGGTTTTTCACTGCCTGGTTTTGTTAATGGTTACTTTTTGTTGGGACTCGGTCGTTTTAGAGGATTTTGATCACTTTAAATACAAGACGAACCACTCTATCGTTTCGTACGCACTGTATCACACTATTTTTGTGCAATAAAGTGTATTCATTCATTTTATCTTATAACACTAACGCCACAACCCTGATCATCATAATGTGGGAATATGAACATTGAAATTCATAATGACCCCATTCTATAATCTGACTTGTGGGCTGTAATAAGTTACTACCCTACCCTATGCTCATAGAACCTGATAATCATGTGAGCATACCTCATGGAGCTCCTGCTCCATCTCCTCTTGTGCCCGAAATTGATTCCGCGTCGTCTGAGGCCCTTTGTTACCAAGATACGTCGGTAATTGAGCGCCGCTTACACAACGCACACTATGAATATTCAAATGTTTAACATTTGTTCCTTAACTGAATATAAATTAAATGACATTGGTTTGTGTTTGATGTTTGAACACGAGTCGCACTTAAATTTTGACCTCACGTCCACTCCACACAATGTTTCTCTTCCTGCTTCCCAAAAAAATACACCACTTGGAATAAATACAATTTATATTGTTAGTTTTTGAATAAATTAACTGGAAAAATATAATGTACCTAAGTACCTATGCGTTCTAATTGTTAAAATGTAAATAATATGTTTACTAGTTACCTAAGTAATCGCCCTATATAAAAAGTAAAAAAAATACCAAGCATTAGATAAAGTTGCATAATTTATAAAAATAAGTAAGTAAGAAGTAGTAATTAATTGGGATATTATATTATATGCATACATATGCATAGATAAACTCTCACGCCCATATTAATGTAATTAATTGGATATTTGTTGACGTTAAAAGCATTAAACCTACTTAACATAACAATAACTTTCGATAGCAACTAATTAGGTAGGTTAAGTAGGTATTTCTCCTGCGACTAAATCTTAATTATCCAATAATTATGTCCTTGTACATAAGTACAAGTATCAGGGAATCACATATAAATGTGATTCCCTGATACTCTTATATAAGGTGCAAGTACTCGTATGTTTCTTTCCTTAGTTGTGGAAGTGGGCAAGCTTTTTTTCCTTTTTACCAACTGTTAATAGGTAATGAAATGGCCTCACCATAGCTTGCTATGGCTTTCTACTCGAAACCACATAAGGGTTAATTGAGAATTCAATAAAAACTCCCGCGGATTTCACTCACGACCGCACAAACGAATCGTTTTGAAGATCGAATCCCATCTGGACCACAATACCGGTGATCGGATGTTAGCAATTCGCGGCGAAATTACGCTCTGACCACAATTCCGACCAGACTACGTCCAATGTAATATTTTAGCGTCGTTTGTACATATTATATTTTATATAAGTACTTACCTAGGTAGACATTTGGGACGCCAGTATAATTTTTTAATATCCGGTCGGCACTAAACAAATCAATACAAAATAAAACCCGCATATGCCAAGTACCTTACAATACACAGACCCTTATATACAAACCTACCTTAAAAACATCAACGGGAATCAATCTATCAACAGTATGAAAACCGGAACAAAATCAGTTCCATCGTTTCCGAGATTAGGCTTTACAAACAGACGGACTGACGCGTCGGAGACTTTGTTTTATATTTAAAGAATGAAAGAAAAGAAAGAAAAACATTTATTTAACATTGCATACATAATTAAACTTAAAAATATTAGAAATTAAAAAAATAATATTACATTAAAAGGACACATGCCGAGCATGTGCTGCGGTCCGATCGGTACGGCAGAACCACAGCGCTCGTTTTCAGCTGTGCCAGGGCGAAGGCATCGCGGGCGAAACAGCAGGTCAGGGACCAAACCAATTAGACCAATTTAGACTTTGTCTTACTCTTACAAAACTGATTACTACCAAATCTAAACAAGAATAAACTCACAACAATAATAGGGAATGATTTAGCCGCCCGTTAAAACATTATCTGAAAATATATAATAAGAAGCCTTTTGACTGTTAAATAACACCTACCCGATACAATTACAGTTAAATGAAACTCACGTCGATTACAAAATGCTTTTTACCTACGTTACGAAGCTGTCACAAGCCCGTACATTCCGATAGGCCGTGCCACAACGGGATTATCAGCGATGTGGAAATATCAGAATGGTCTCGGCAAAAGTCCCATAGAGTCAGTAATCTTCTATATTTACTCTGTAGGAGGCGCTCTACGAATACCAATTTCAAGGCACAGCTGTATCAGTTACCGTAGATGTGGCCACATTTATTTCTTTAAATATCGCATTTGGTGGGAAGAGCTGCATAACCGTTACCGTTACCGTCCGTTCAAATGGAGTGTGACCTAGTGAAAATTGAGAGGAAGAAATTTGGCCTCAATAGGCTCCAAAATGGGAGGCTCAATAATATCTCAAAGTGAGGGCTGACTTTAATAATACTTGAGCTTCCATTCCCTTTTCTTAGTGACCCTAACGAGGTTGACATGGTCACCTTGTCGTGTAACGAAGCCTCTAAACTGAGATATAAAAAAAATTATCGCTCATGCGAGAATACAAGAATTGAAACCATTGTAAAATGGTAAATCAGAGGGCTTATCACGTAGGTAGGTAAACCTCAAATAGTTATTGGCCATAAACGTTTTTATATTTATTTATTACTTTGTCGTGGATTGTTATTTATTGCCTTCCCCATTTGGAACACTAGGTTAACTCAATGTATAATTTTCCACACGATGATTACCTTCACGGTGGTACCGTTAGAGCTGACGGTAAACTTACACAAATCTTAGGAAAAAAAACTCATTATGGTAATATACATATGTGGCTTGTCTGAAATCGAATCTGGACCTACCGCATGGGAGATTCATAACTTAGCCATGACATCGACTCTAACGTAGATTACTACCGACTTTCTATTACTTAATTTTTAAATTTCAAATTGCGTGTTTATGCATGTCGCATAAAATTAATATTTTGCATTTCGTCCACGGTGTGCAAAATAAAATCTCCGTCTCACGCCCCAGTTACCCGGAAGATTCCACCATTCATTCCTCATATGCGTGTTTACGGTACAAATGCGGAACCTCTGAGGCGGACCAGTAATATTATTTGCCATAATTTCAGATGTAACGACTGAAAAGGATAATTCGAATTGAATTGCTTACTTAGTTACTCGTACGTAGTTATACTTTTTTATATATAAATAGTATAGGTACCTAAGACAAACAGGCAATCGGGCCATCTGATGGTAAGTGGTCACCGTTGCCTAGAGACACGTGCAATACCAGAGACATTGCTTGTGCGTGGTCTTGTAAGAGAGGAATTTTTTTAATAATCTTTTTCGTTACAGACTTCACTGTTGGCCTCAGACGGCCTTTACAGTTTCACCGGGCTTTTTGGGGCGAGCGCTGAAGGCGCTCAGCCAGAAAGGGGAGCAATAGGCCTAAGAGCGCCCATGGGGCACGGACCTCGGCTTAAACCACTGCTTACAGAACGCACAGTCAGATAGTAGCGGCCAGAAACGTGCCGATAGCGAGTAAAGTACCCGCTAGAAGGATTATTAGGGGATCCTCTCTTTACGTTCTTTTTGTAGCACCCCGTGTCGTAGCACAACGGAAATACGTTGCACTTACAAATACAATACAATACAAATATTCTTTATTGCACACCCAGGACAAAAACAAAACATACATAAAGAGAGGTATAATACATATGTGCAGAAGGCGGCCTTATCGCTTTAAGGGATATCTTCCAGGCAACCTTCAGGCGATGGTAAAATCAAATGGATACATAATGTACGGGTGCAAATGGCGTATGAAATAGATACTACCCAGACATAAATAAATAACAATAATAACGAATGCAAACCTGGCCAAGCTGCATTGCAGTAGTAATAATAGTAATCTAATATTACGTAAATACTATAATATATATAAAAATATGATACTTATAATATTATACTTAATATATAATGAACACTTGCCTTTACACTAGGCAGACATTCAGGTATAACGTCACAATAACATCTCACTAATCGTAAGCAACATACAACTTGCATGCAAGTCATTCCACTAGTCAAGTTGCAAGCAAATTGCACTTGCACAATGACATCGTTCCTTACGTGCTCACAATTCAAAGTATATATGTAGATAGGAAACACTATTAAAGGTGATGGTAAATTTATAGCACTTGAATAGTAAAACATAGTGGAATAGCTTTATATAAAGATACATTTTATTCTGTTATAAAATAACCAATTCTGAAAAACGACGTCAAATGTAATCCTCTAAGAGCTATGCTAGGTAAGCCTAAAAGGTCTATCCGTGAAATCAAACAGGAATGCCTGGATACGATTTTTTTTTCTTATTGGAATGGAAATACAAGCTTTATTTTGGACCCATTTTACTATTCCGTAATCGGGTTACGAATAGGATTAGGCGATCTGGCGGAAATTACTTGCAGTTTCGGTTCCGTTCGGAGTTCCGTAGTCGATCTATGTGCGGCCAGTGTTTCAGTCTGATAAAAGCAACGAACATCACAGAAAAATCTAGATGGGGAATAAATAGTAGGTATTTGGTATACCTAATAGTGTAAAAGTTACTTATACAAGTAAGTAGATTTACCCTGACCAGGGATAAAAACCCTCGCCAGGTTGTGGAATTTTTTTCATAGTGAACTCCATAACACAGATTATAAAACTACAAATGACGCCCGTAAAAAATTAAATTCCTGATCAGGGTAAGTATAGTGTGATTTTAAAAAGTATAATTAGTTAATATCTTTCCAAACATTGATGCAATTGCACTGACATTTTCACACGATTTCAAAATAGGTTGCCATTGGATCAGCTTACCTATCATTGATTTTTCGTTTTGATAATTAATCACAGACTGAATAATGAAAAATATTAAATTATTTTACTGAATAAAGTCAGTAGACCTAGGTGACTGACCTAGGCCTGGGTGAATTCTGTGATTAACTGAAGTGACAAAGGGGATTAGGTATTGATTGCAATTGAATTGTTTATTTATGAAGCGCCTAGTTGTGTTGCATTGACTCACGCGCGACCCAATCACCTGAACTTATATGTATATGTAAAATTCTATTGTTTTCGGATTACAAATAAAACGGAAATAGGAAATAAAGGAACAGTCTTTGTGAGGTTTATGGAAGAACAACATCTTTGTAAGAGGTACGTAATCGACTATTCTTATGTTAAATTCTCAATATAGAAATTTATATAATACGAGTACAATTGGTAAAATTCAAGTGCAATCTTAAAAGACGCCTAAAAAATGAACAAGTGGCAGTAAAAAATTATCATCATCAGTAGTCTTCGGCTCTTCTCATCCAGTCGCTGCCAGCTATGCACTGATCATCGCTCCATCTAGCAGGGTTACACAGGTTACACATATGGTCCCCGCTTCAAAACTCACCCCAATCCCCATAATCTTCAACTGCAAAACCATTTCTAAATCTTTAAAAAATTGCTATTCTGTCTGTGGCTGGATTGGATCCCTACTAACTACTACTACTAACTATCCACTGCTTTTTTCCGACGATACCTGGGGCTATGTTCTGTCTGTAGCTCCAAGTATAATGCTCTCCTCAGCTCCTCAACAAACATTCCTCACCATCAAAAATCTACTATTTCCATATATTTATTCGCAGAAAATGCCGCCACAAGAAAAACCTGAAGTAGACCCGACGGTGAGCGGAGTACTCTTCGAGTCGGACACACAGACTGCCGATTTGGGTCTGGCCAAAGATGTGACGGGTCTGAAGAAGGCCACTCCCAGAAAACACGAGCTGGTGTGGTTCAACATCATCTGGTTTCTGTTCCTTCACATCGCCTCTGTGTACGGCATTTATCTCGGTCTTACCTCTGCAAAGTGGCAGACTAATGTCTTTGGTACGTAATGAATGAATGAATGAATACTCTATACTCTCTCGTAACTATAAGGTCTAATCTTAGATTATCTATAGATAATCTAAGGGTCTAATAGTAAATACTATTTGACAATTGAAAGCTCTGACTATGCTCTGCAATTTATTCTAAGCCAGTATAGTTTATAATTGGATATGTTACGATACTCCTTCAGTAGGACGATAATACGTAGTAAAATCCAACAGATAACATATACATAGTCCCATATCAATGTGATCATTAATTTTTTTATCTGATTTTTAGCATTTGCAGTGCATTTCATGTGCGCTATCGGCATAGGTGCCGGATCTCATCGCCTTTGGACACACAGGTGCTTTAAAGCTCGAGGTCCATTGCGCACTGTCCTTATGATCTGGCAGACCATGGGATTCCAGGTAATCAACTCTAACCATGTTTTCCACATATTTATTTTTAAATAAGTTTATTTTTAACTACACTTCGCCTGCCTTGTTATGTATCAAATTGTTTTTTATGGGGTTTGCTGGAAGAGATCTCTCTTAGAGATAAGTCACGCCCTTTGTGTTTCACATTTTTTTTTTTTTTGGTATAAGTTTGTATTATATTGTGTACAATAAAGAGTTAATAAATAAACATCTTTATGATTTACACATTCTGACGGATCTATCGGTGAAGAAAACATATTTAGTAAGGAGCCCTCGTCTAAGGAAAAAAAATCCCAAGGTATGCGAAATCCACCAATCGTTACTGGGCCCACATGGTGAATCATGTCCGGTACTTTCATAGCATGTACAGTCGACCACAAGCTATAGTATACCATCTGTCAAAAACCCTCAATTAAATCTCAACCTTATGACTGCGCATTATGATACATTTCAGATTCTCAAATTTTGACGTTTTGGGTAGGTTGGGTAGGTTAGGGTAAGTGGTCCACAGTACGTTAATACACTGATAACTACGAAATATGACTAACTGATGCCACAGGTAATTAATGGTTACAGACCGAGGGAAAAAGCAGAAGGGTTTAACCACCCAGCGCTTCCTTTTTTTTTTATTCGAATGTCTTTACTACAGGATACTATCTTCGAATGGGCCCGCGACCACCGTACCCATCACAAATACGCAGACACGGACGCAGACCCCCACAACGCAGAACGGGGGCTATTTTACTCCCACATGGGCTGGCTGTGCTGCAAAAAGAGCCCCGAGGTCTTAGAAGGGGGCCGTCGCATCGATCTCAGTGACCTGTATGCTGATCCTGTTGTGATGTTCCAGAAAAAGTAAGTGCTGCTTATAATGAACTTAGGTTTTATTTACCCCCATCGCAGAGAATCTCAAGTCAGAAAGAACATTGATATCTCGACAATCACATAATACCATTCATTAGAAACCATTTGGAAGATGGTATAGGGCTTGGCCACCGCTTGTGTCGAAAAATAAAAATAGTTTTTAAAAAAATTGTCATTTGTTTTAAACAACTTGATTTCACTGAACTTTTATTGCTACTACACTGTGCAGGCACTACATGAAGATGATGCCACTACTGTGCTTCGTGCTGCCGACCGTGATTCCGGTGTATTTCTGGGACGAGAGCTGGCTGAACTCGTTCTTGATCCCCACAATCCTGCGCTACACCTGCGGCATCAATGTGGTGTGGAGTGTCAACAGTTTCGCGCATGTCTTCGGCTACCGGCCCTATGACAAGTAAGCACGTGATGCCTTTTGTGGACTATGAAAAATACATTAAAAAAACAATTGAAAAGCCATTAAGAATAACTAAAGTAAAATATCATGTTTATTTTTTCATTTGTCTTTCTAGCCCATAATTTACTCTGGCTCATTTCATTTGTCAGATCAGAATTTTATTATTGTAAATAAGTACCTAAGTACATTTTTACAACGTCCCTTTTTTCACTCTACCACCGCTTCGGACCACAGTGACCTACGCGTCGAAAGGATTTATTTCAATATTTTTTGTGTATTATACACCTACCTCAACAGATAAATAATTCAATAGTAATTACGCGTAATTACTATTCTACCTACCTATGTAGGTAGGTAGAATAGTAATTATTACCTACCTATTCTAATTATTAGTAAGTAAATAGATTATATTTGTTTCGTCTTCATTATACTTAATGAAGACTTGAGCTGATTCACTTACTCTAATAATCTGATTACGGAACATGAATAATACATAGCAACTAAGTATAAAACTACTTCCTCCTCCGTTTCTGTAAGCTCCTTTCCGCGCTTCATTCGCGTGGAATTCGATCTTAGAAGTATCGAGAGTTTTCCTTTATCTCGGAATTAATATTTTTAAATCAGTCTCAACTCAAGTTGAAAATCCGATACCAAGTTGAACAAGACCAAGTCTTGTTCTTCTAAGGTTACCTTACAGCAGCTCTTCCTATATTCTATACGTCTAGAACATTTATATTTAAAAAACATGCGTCTTTCCTGCAGATCTCTAAACCCTCGTGAGAACATAGGGGTGTGGATGATCTGTGTGGAAGGCTTCCACAACTACCACCACACCTTCCCGTGGGACTACCGCGCGACGGAGCACCCTCTATACAACATGCTCACGCCCACCATCGTGTTCATCGAGTTCATGGCTAAGGTGAGATATTCACGAGTTCGACCTGGAAGGAGATTCTAGCAGTTTTCAAAAGCTAGCAATACGGATGTCTTGTCACGCTCATACATATTTGTAGACGAACAAGAAAGCTTAGGACTAATGTCGAATTCGGTATTCAACAGCGAGAATCGTCTTCCTAGTCCGAATACGGACACCAGAGTCTGTTCAATATGCTGAATCAAAAATCAAATCAAATTAGTTTTATCGAAATCCAAAAAATCTATAGAACAATTTGCGAGCCTTCCGATCAAATAAGTAAAATGCACATACGTACTTACGGTATGTAAGTATTACTCGATTGGCGACAGTACCTACAAGCCTTAATATTACTCGTATATCCTAAGTAATCCTTAATAGTGCTAAGTAATCTTTTAGGTCCTAAGTAACGTCTCCCTCTGCACCTTTTTCTTTTCTACATATGACTTACTACTTAATACTGTCTAGATGAAGATACAAGGCGTTCCGTCGACTTGAATACTTTGAAATAATGTCTACTAGTAGTCAGTCAATAAACATGTCTCAGCAGGGCTTCCAAATAGAGGTTGTAGTGCAGAATAAGGCAGAATTGGACTTTAAACATTGCGGGCCGTAGACAGAATCGATTTCGGCGGAGTTTGGCGATTTCGACGTCTCATGGCGGAGAGGGGAGGTTTTGAGGTTTCGGGGTTTGGGGATCAATTGATTTCGGGTTTTCAGGCGCAGGGGAAGATGGTATTGAACCTTTAAACCTCCCCCCCCCCTAGCGGTCATATACTTCTGCAACGTTCCCGCCAGATTACTATAGTGTGGTTATGTTTAAACCAATCCAGATCGGGCAAGCGTACGACCTGAAAAGCGTGGCGCCCGATATCATCAAGCAGCGCTCGCAGCGCACCGGCGATGGCTCGCACCACCTCTGGGGCTGGGACGACCCGGAGTTCACCGACAAGCTCAAGAATCGTCTCGGAGTCGTGTCGCATGCTGAGGACAGGATCTCTGGATAGATGTACAGTGCATGGCACAAGAAGACGGCTCATTCTTGCATATCGAGTCACGCCTGTACAAGTTATCGGGGTCAGTAAACCG
This sequence comes from Hofmannophila pseudospretella, assembly GCA_947369225.1. Lineage (NCBI taxonomy): Eukaryota > Metazoa > Arthropoda > Insecta > Lepidoptera > Oecophoridae > Hofmannophila > Hofmannophila pseudospretella. The sequence continues at coordinate 8,378,077 of OX376324.1, forward strand.
TATGATGACGTACCCTTGTGATGACGTGAATATCGTGCAATATGCGTACTCGATATGCCTATCTTCTTGTGCCATGGTACAGTGTGCAGTGGGTGGTCAACACATCAAGCTATGCCATTCCTCATAGCACAAAATGTCTAGCGATATCTAATATATTTTTCTAATTGTATTATTTTTATATTTCTATTTTTCTGTTTTGTGCTATGTGTGCTCCGCTGTATTATCACGTTAATGTAACGTTAACGAGTAGACTAGTATTTAAGCCGCTTCTCCTGCGCCTGTTTTGGTCCACACAATACACAAAAACTTCTACAAAACGGATCATACGCCTATGTTTGCTCTACACTCCTGCTCACTATATTTTTCTCACACGTGTTTTCAAAAACGTTCGGTTGAAGTAGATGTAGTACCTACCCTGCCAATACCCTGCCGCGCGGGAGGGAAATGTGTAGATGTGTACCATTTCGTGATAACGGTAAAAATTTGGAGCGAATCATGTTTTGTGTACCTAAATACTCGTATCGTGTTACAGTTTGAGTGTTGTATAGAGTCAAGACGCGGCTCCTCACTTTGGTCATGTACGTGTCATTTCATTACAACTCGACCCTTCGAGTAATTATTACCTTGTACTAATATGGCACGAGAATGACTTTGTGGAATGGTCACAGTTTTGTGAATGATCAATACTTCTGGTGAAAATTCTTTCCATACAAATCTAGTAGGTACCTATACCTACCTTACTTGAAGAGCTGTTAAGAACGTAATTTTATGGTATTAAATTAAACCGACACACACAATTACAAACATAGAGTAGAACGAGGTAACTATCTACTCCCTAGATTAAATTATAGCAATTTAGAATATTTAAAAAAAAATGTAAGTAAGAGTTATTCTGACTGAGCATTAGATTTATTATGATACAAATTGATCTAGGTAGATAGATAATAGTAGTTATTTAATTTAAATATACAAATAAAACCTGTGATGAAATAAACGAACAAATTTTTTTTAATAATTCCAAACCATTTTCGTTATTCAGTATCAAAAAAAATATGTCAAGAGCGAGTCGAGCCTCGCTTCCCTAGGTTTTAGGGATGGAGGGGCATGCCCCCTTAGCCCTTCCGTTTCTGGATCCGCCCCTGAATACAGGTAGGTAGATTTATAGGTATTTGTCTAGGCCACGCAAACTCGCGCAAAGCAATTACGGTCAAGCATTTAGTAAAAGGAAATTAACAGAAATGAAAACAAGGTTAAAATCTTTTTCCGATGTAGGACGCGCAACTGGCGCGGTAGTAGCGATAAGCGAAAATCAATAGCGACCTCTTCCATTAGCGTGGTATAATTAATGCAATGCAATCATGCGCTTCCTGTTAAAGTAATATTAATAGGTAGGTAGGCGGTAAGTCGTATCTAGAACCTATCTACCCACAGAAGCGGCGTTAAAATTTCTGCAAGTCGGTAACGTAGAGTGACATATAATGGTAGCGTGAAATTGTTAAGGAACATGTAGACAGGTTGATTTATTTGTATTATTTTAAATAGAAAAGAAACTTAAACTGCCGTGCTGGCCTACATTGATGCATGGCAGCGAATGTTTATGTTTATGCATGTTTTCAAGGATTTAAAAAAAAATAAAACGACAGATTAATTAAATCGCGAGTAATATCAATGTTAGAGTGTAGTTGCTCCGTTCATATGTTGCATTTATGTTGCTGATCTAAATAATAACAACAACCGGATACTAACTAATTCAAATAGTATCAAAAACGTTGAGGGTGTTTTTTTTGTAAATGCCGCACTTTTTCTTATGAGGCGTAGCTCTGTATTATTCAAACTATGAATCTTGTAATTCGAAATAAAGTTTATAATTATATATATATATATATATATATATATATATATATATATATATATATATATATATATATATATATATATATATATATATATATATATATATATATATATATATATATATATATATATATATATATATATATATATATATATATATATATATATATATATATATATATATATATATATATATATATATATATATATATATAATTATATATATATATATATATATATATATATATATATATATATATATAAATTATATATATATATATTTGTGTACATATCTCTGTATACAGGCACCATTATTCGGTAGTGTATAAATAGTGACGAATATATGCGCGACCGGTGACGAAGAAGTAGCGTAAGTAACGGTCGCGTCGAGTAGTGCTAGTTCGACGCGACCGTAGCGCAAAAATAATCGACTCTATCTCGATTAATAACTAGTGTTTTAGCAAAAAAATAAGCATTTACGCATGGCTTCTTGAATCGTGCGCAATAAAAAACTTCAATAAAAAACAAGAATTTAACTTGAAATCGCAAGTACTTGATTCCGTACCGTTAATTCCAAACTTTGTTCTCCACCACAGCTCTAATCTAGAATGAAGGCTTTCTAAAAGACTCGGTCGTACAATCGACCACAAGCTTTAGTATAGGTTCACATGTGGTCCACTGTACAGCGCGCACCCGGGCGGATACGGAGATATTAATCCCAAAGTTTTTAAAAAATCCGATGTTCAAAATCATCCTGCTTCGTTGCCGCAATTATTTCTAGGTAATTTTTAGCATTGGTTAAATTGAGAGACAACTATCTGGGCATCTGTGATTTCTGGTTTTCTTTGCCAGTCACACGAATTTTACAGCGTGACTGATTTGTTCGAAATTTTCTTCGATTCTGGGGTGGCTGTCAAAACTTAAACTAAACGAAACTGTCACGTTCACTCATATACCTATTGGATTGTGTAGGAGTGAGCGGGATGATTCGGTTAACGGTTCAGCTTGTGGCGACCAACTTGGAATCGGTGCCACTGACTGAACACTGACTGGCTGATTTTCATGAGAATTTTTTTTTATTGCCGACTGTTCTTTAAAAGAAGAGAAAATAAACTTTGGTTTTAATTTTATCTGTACCAATGGCCAGTTAATCGTAAAACAACAACAACTAAAAGGTTTTCGAAAAATGTTCTGGAGAAAGCACCGAATAGGTAAAAAGAATTGGCATCGTGTCGATGTGTCTGATCCAAGTTGTAAGAAAAAGAAAGGAATATCACTTTCTGTGTTTCGCGAGTTTTTTAACTATGTTTAAGCTGTATGATGTATGACTATATATTCCTTTGCCCATATATAATAAAAAGACAAGAGGTTTTTTTTGTTGACAAAGAAAGAGCATTATTATTTGCTTTGTTGACGTGACGGACGATTAACATTGAGATCCTTGATTGTAAGCAAATTAAAGGTAAAACACCTTAGAAATCAATTTTGAAGTAAAATTAGCCTGGATCCCTAGTCACAGTGGCATTTTAGATAACGAAATGGTGGAGAACTACAGCCACATTCAACCTTCGATCCCCGTTAAACCCTTGTTTTTCGGTCATAGAGATGCAGATAAAAAGATTACACCCACAATTTGTCGCCTGCGATTGGAATAAGCATGTACACCGATGTTTCTACATAAACTGAGGATAAGATATAACTCACTGTGCGAGTGTGGGCCGGATGAAGGAACCCTCGATCATGTTTTCTTTTCCTATCCTAACAATAGAAATTCTTTATATGATATTCTTCCTCCAAATATCCCTCTTCCTACTTCCGTTGATTTCCTACTTACTTAAGTGTCTTCTACTCCTTTTATTTCTATAGTATGTAATTTTATTCGTGTTAATAATATTAAGCTGCAGGTAGTGTAGTTATTTTAACACTGTGATGTCCTTGTTTTAGACACCCCAAAATTCAAGAAAGAATATCTGTGCCACTTCGAACACATATTCGGTAATTTGTTAGTTGCCATAAATGAAAGAGAGAAGTGAAAGTGAAATCAATCATAGAGGGAGACTTGCAGTTCCGAAATAAAGAAAATCCATTACAAAGTTACTGGTGTAATTAAAATGTTGTCATCTCTTATAAAGGAACATCAAGCAAGGCAATCGGTGAAAAGAGCTACACAAGGTAAACAAATAACTCATTATCAGCATCAGCCTCTTTCAATGTCCCCACTGTTGCACTGTTGTGGTTGGCCTCCCATTGCACAAGGGGGGTACGGACCATGATCCACCAAGCGGGGCCCAGTGCTAATTGTGGATTTGACATGCTTTCGAAAACATAATTTCCTCAGACATGCAGGTTTCCTCACAATGTTTTCCTTCACCGTTAGAGCAGTCGGTAACTATATTAACTCAAAATAAATAACTCAAATTCTTATATTAAATAGTTTGCAACAATATTAAAGACAAAAGCTCCCTTCCAGCGCATTCCTCAAATTCATTTGTAACATTGAATTTGTATTCTACATCTTGAAGAACTTGAAAACAAAGCCTAACCTACCAATCTAACTCACCGAACACATAATTCATAATTCACTGTATTTAGTAGGTTTTTTTTTCTTCAGAACAAAAGCGTAAAGAATGCATTGCTGCAGCAAATGACTTGACTCAAGCTCTAGTGGATCACCTAAATGTTGGGTAAGTTAAATGTCTACATAATAATATTAATTAATAGTATGAACGAGCAACAGGATAATTTTGTAGCATGAACGAAGGTGCCTTATTGCCGTGCAGTAAAACAAATAGACCATCACAGTTGCTGACTTGCTGTCTATAAATTCATATGTGTGTACGTTTTTGATTTTCCATAACCAGTTGAATTAATTCACATTGACAACTGTCCATGTTCCATTACTGCGTAAACAGCTAAAAATGTATTTAACTTATGTTTGTTTGACACAAGCAATGGAACGTGTCCAGCTGTCAACATGAATAGTTTCAACTGGTTTTGGAATGCACTCTAAAAATAGTTGTCTTATTAACAGCATGAATACCTGGGTGGCCACCAAATTTTGTGATGCTCACTCGTATACAATTTAGCATATAAGTGAGCGTGATAGTTTTGGGTTAGATTTAGGTCTAGATTTGGAGGCCGTACAGTCAGGTAAAGCCATAAGTAGTTATGTCTTATAAATGAATGTTATATATTTTAGGGTGGCACAAGCTTATTTAAATCAGAAGAAATTGGATGCAGAAGCAAAACTACTACATCAAGGAGCCATTAATTTTGCTAAACAGACACAACAGTGGCTGGCTCTGGTAGAAAACTTCAGCAGTGCCCTAAAAGAGATTGGTGATGTGGAAAATTGGGCCAGAAGCATTGAGAATGATATGAAAATAATAACAGACACATTAGAAAGAGCTTATGAAACAACACAAGAACAGCCTCAGCCCAGTAGTACGAGTACACAATAAAAGAGTGAAATAAACAATTTTGTTTGTATTTTTATTTTATTTATGAAGTTCTGTTATAAGATTTTTATGGAATCACGTTGCTTAAGGTGGCTAAAAGTAACTGACTAGCCAGACAGATTTTTCCCTTGGAAAAGAGATTCAAATTTTGTAGAGAAAATACAAAAAAGATGCTGTTTGATAATTTCATTGGTAATTTATCTGACAGTTCAAGTTGTGTTGACAGTAACAATTAACTGATTTCTCTAGGGTAAAAACTTTCATCTGACAGTTGAATTATTACTCGATTGCCCGGTTGAGATTTAATCGAAGGTAATTATGGAATACAACTAAAACTCAGATGAAAAGTTCACGTATTTTAGAACCGGGTAGAGTATTGTCGTGTAAATAAACGTTATGGAACGCAACCTAAAATGATAGATGTGTGTACCATCGACCACAAGCTATAGTTGTCTAAAAGCTTCGATTAAATCTCAACCTTATGCTTGCGCCATATGATACATTTCAGATTCTCAAATTTTGACGTTATGGGTAGGTTGACCTGTGGTCGACTGTACCTACTAAGAGTGCGATCCAAAACCAGTGGAAATTACTCACGTTGACAGCTGACACGTTCCATTGCTCGTCTTGAATACAAGACTGATAAAAAAAACTATGTCAAGAGATTATAAATGTTCAGTGATGTCGCTCGTCAGACCGTCAGAGTTAAAAGTTAATTCAGTCAGTCAGTGCCTCGTGTGCTGCGGGTATAGATCGTAGATTCCCGTAACTAAAACCACGTCCTACAAGAATCATAGAATTTTTATTAGAAGTTTGACAAAAAATTCCAAGATGAGTAATGATACGACCCCTAGAGTCTTATCCATTCAAAGCCACGTTGTTCACGGATATGTGGGCAATAAAAGTGCAGTTTTCCCTCTTCAGGTAAGTACTTACCAATTTATATTTGTGTCAAAGAAGATCTACCAATAATAACTTTACTTAATTAGACCTTGCAAAAATAATAGCAATTTGATTTGAACATCATAATTAACTGATAACTCCTTGATCTAGTAGTTAGGTGAATATATATAGTAGAAAGGTAATTTTCCTAAGTGACCTGAATTTTGCTTGTATTAAAAAGTTATTATTATTATAGCCTTGCTCATTGATGCAACTTCTATACTACATGTGAGGTAAATTATTTAAATCAGACATCTAAATGTTTAAAAATATTTCAGGTATTAGGTTTTGAGGTGGACTCTATAAATACAGTACAGTTTTCAACACATACAGGGTACAAACACATCAAAGGGAATGTCCTCAAGAATGAAGAGTTGGAGGAGCTCATTCAAGGGCTTACAGTGAATGAAGTTGATATTTATACACACTTCTTGACAGGCTACTCAAGATCCCCTGACTCACTAAAACAAATCACTGGTATAATCAAGAAGTTGAAAGAGAAGAATCCTAATCTTATTTATGGTAAGGTACACTCACACACACACAAACACATACACAATGGTGCCTACTCCTGGATTGTCAGTCATTATAAGATGTGTGTTGTCAGTTTACCCCTATATCATGGGTCCACAGACATACATTAATGATTGTTTAGTAATAAATGACACATTAAACTTTCATATTCATATTATTTATTGGTGAGATCATTCACAAGTCATAAATAAAATTAAATAAAACTATATCTTTGTACTTTAGAAATACAAAACAGATTAAAAATTCCTCTATCAGTACGCTGGTCTATAATGGGCTAAAAGCATGATGAAATCTCATTAGAACCGTTGTCATTTCACTTTCTGTATCTTATCAAATAGTACCTAATCAAATCAAGCAAAAATGATAAACTTTGTTTGTTTGCCTTGTTACTAAGTACTTTGTTTGCCTTGTTACTAAGTACTTTGTTTGCTTATGTATTTATACATCTATAATACCACTATAAACTGTATTGAGGAGCTCGTAGCTTAGTTGCGAGCACGGTCCGAAAGTGATCGTGCAGGTTAAGCCACGTTAGCGCAGTCGGTACCTGGATGGGTGACCTCTAGTGGCATATTTCATCTCCGTGCCTCGGAGAGCACGTTAAGCCGTCGGTCCCGGTTGTTGTCGTTTGACAGCAATCATTAATCTGTCTGATAAGATGTCTGCGGGCGGCCTGAACAACTCTGACAAATAGGTTGGCCACTAAGATAAGCAAGCAAGCAACTGTAAATTTATTATTACTCTATAATACCCTATGATGTAAAGTTAAATATAGATTGTAATTACATTGTAAGGCAATTATGATAAGAGAATGCACAACAAATAGGAAAAACAAATGTTTCCATTACTAAGTTATTGTAAAATATATCACACTCTTAGTTCCTTGACAATTAGTATTTACTGAATATAAACGAGTATAATTTCTAAATTATACTCTAAGTAGAAGAGTATATTGACTAGCAAACTATGTTACAAAAGTGCTGCTGCTGTGTCTATTAAAATAGGGTCCGTTCTCCAAGTAACAAAATTATTTACTTTTATTTTTTATTCCAGTATGTGATCCAGTAATGGGCGACAATGGCAAAATGTATGTCCCAGAAGATATACTACCAGTGTACAGAGACATTGTGGTCCCACTAGCTGATATCCTCACACCGAACCAGTTTGAAGCGGAACTGATCACTGGACTCAAGGTGGAGGACATACAAGGAGCCATGAAAGTCATAGAGGCTCTCCATCAGAAGGGAGTCAAGACTGTTGTGCTATCCAGTACAGAGTTAGGTGATGATAAGCATATGATTGGAATAGCGAGTAGTAAAGGTTAGTTTTATTTTGTTTTTAACAGACAAGCAAACAAGTCCCTTGATGGTAAGAGGTCACCATCACCCATAGACATCTCACCTCATTATAGTTTTATTAGAGGGTTTTCGATGCGCTGCTATCCTTGAGGTTACCTCAGCTAACCTTAAAATGTTTTCCAATAGAAATTGTGGACAATGTAAACAAACCTTTCAGTCCATATTTCTCCGCGAACTTATCACAATAGACGATCAAACGCGGTTTAATTCACGTGATAAATATCGACAACACCAATATGGCGGATTGTTTTCATAGTCCACAAGTTCTATTGGAATACATTATAGATGGAGTGGCTCACGTAAAAGTACCTGGAATTAACCGTAATTTAATTTCTGAGTGCCCATTTATTTACATACAAGCCAGTTTGCATCTATTCAAAGTAGTATTTTTTGTAAATAGATCGAGCAAATTAAGGACCATCAATGACATTGAAGAACATCTTATCCCAGTAGTTCCATGATGAAACTAGTGATACCCACATTAGTGGGAATAGCAATGGCAACCACTCTAGATAAGAAATTTAATCCATTCCACAGTATTATCACGATCCTCAGCAGCATCCATGATGTACTCATTTTGTATCTTTAATGTTGTTTTTTGTAGGTTCCTGTTACCAAGTGAAAATCCCGAAGTTTGACGTCGCTTTCACAGGCACAGGGGATTTGTTCGCTGCACTGTTTTTGGCATGGTCCTACAAAACCAACAATGACATCAAGTTAACTCTGGAGAAGACCATTGCAACTATGCAGGCCATTGTTAAGGATACATATCAGAAAGCGAGGGGTAGGTACTACCATGCCTGAAATTGTTTATTTAAATCCTAAAATACTAAATTCCAATCGTAAAATACCATTACATAATTAAATTACCATAACGGAATAAGATTGAAACCAAAATCCGTTTTGTTATGGAGTCGGAATCAGTTCTAGTTTATGATAAAAAGATTTTATAATGCTAGCAACCTGGCTAGCAATCACCAACAGCAGGCAGGTCTGTCGTCAAATGTCTTCGCGTCGATGTGTTTCGGCAGTGTTTGTAGAAGAGCCGTTTACTAAGCCCGTGGGCTTCATCTTCGATCTCATTGTCTTTTACCACCAGATGAGATCGAGGTCAAACACGGGTGTAGGTGTAAATATTTTTTTTAAATGGTACTGAAGGTTTTTAATTTTACAAAAATAAATTTGTCTAGCTCATGAGATGATATCTCTCTATTTCAGTAATCCAGCCCAATGGTAAGATCCCTCCAGCGCTGAAAGAGCTTCGACTTGTACAGAATAAAGCCGTAATAGAGAACCCCAGTGTAAGTATCACTGCTACCCAATTGAAAAAGTGATCATAACATGATCAATCAACAGTGATCAATATGATCACTAGAATTATATACAGAGTGACTTAATATATAACCCAGTGTATGTATACCATGTGTGCTGTTTGTTTTTTATAAGACAATAATTAATCATAGCAGAATTGTTTGTTTGTTTAAATTATCTTAGGCTTTAATGGGTTTTCTTATGTATTAGGTGTAATTTTATAGGAGAAATTGCAACCAAGAATTTATTAGCCGTCTTTACTTTGTATCCTGAGGCCTGATATTTTAATAGAATATATTTTCTTGATGCCTGAGCATCATAATGTATATTACCAAGAATATGACCAAAAACTCGTCTTCCAATATCTGAACTAGGTTTGTCTGTGATAAAAAAGTTATTTGTTTTTGTCGCAATAATCTCAAGTTGAGGAAAATAATAATTTTTAAATGTAAGTTATACTTGTGTTGTTTAGTTTTTAAACGTTGAGATTTGATTTATAAATAATAAAATATTTGTTATTAATTTACAACTTTCATTTAAGAAATAAAACCAACTAATGATAAAATTTTAATAAAGAAAAAAAAAATATGGTAAAAAAATAATGTGTATCACATGTGTATCATTTACAATAGATATCAATTTGTCAACCGGATTCTCCGTCCCTTATAAACGAGGACGGCGAATATCATCAAGGCAAGAAGTAGCAAATGGTAAACCCAGAATATAGAGTTGTAAAATCGGAGCACGACCGGCGTTTCGGGGATGACGAGACACGGTGTCAGGTATACGAGGTATAGTATTCGCATGATGCCGAAGCCGATGGCCCAGGCTAGGTTCATCTGGAAATATACTTCAAGTTACAAACGAATCGAGAAAGCAAACTTATGAATAAGTTGATGTGATAAGGGCCTAGATAGGTACTAATTGCGTAAATTAAGACTAATTGTCGCACCAGCGATACAGGGTACAGATGTTTTCCAGTAGAAACACGATGGAAGCCCACTCACTCATTACACAGAGTAAGCAGGACGTTCTTTTGAAATGAAATTGAAATACGTTTATTTAGCACTGTAAACACCAGAATATAGCAAGTACACAATACCGAAGTATACAAAGATATAATACATGCAGCACTAAACATCCGGTGTGGTACAGTGCCAAAACGGGTACACCATCTCAGAATAATGCTGAGGCAAGCCACAGCGCTGATTTTCAGCTGGCCCCTCAGTGACTACACGGACGAAGAAAGCAACAGTGTGTGCGTGTTGTTTTGGCGATATTCTAGTACCGAAGGAACGAACGCGCGCCCTAAAAATGGAAAACTAATGTTTATCGTCTCGGCAGTAATCGTATATCTATGGTTAAAAAAAAATAACGAAATGTTCCAATGGTAACATCTTAGAGGAACTTTCTTTCGTCCAACCTCCATAGGATGGCCGCATATAAGGTAAGGTTATACCTGACGCATTACCGGGCTTATCTTAGTGTCGTAGAGATCGATGTATTCCGCCTCGAGGTGCAAGTACACCCATGTGGTGGCTGCCACAAGGAACTGCTGCAAAGACGACCCGCGCCACACCGACCACGCCAAGAATGAGAAGGCGCTTCTGTAATTTGAATGCAGATCTACTGTTGTAGCTGCAAATCATCTTCCATAATGGTCCTTCCGTTTCCAAGAACCCATGTATCGATATAGTACATACATATATGTTTATCGGTATTTTTCTATGGAACATAAGTAGGCACATTTACTGGCCGTTGAATCAGTGCTAACAGTGAAGGAAAATATCTCAAGGAAACCTTTATCTATATCTGATTTGTTCGGTTAACCGAATTAACAATCGTGCTACTCTGATACCGGGCCTCTAAGAGTGGTCTGAGAAAAAATATTTCGATGACATAAGGTCCGTACCTCCTTGTGCAAAGGAGGCCTATATCTGGACGTTTAATGAATGATGTGGTACCTATCTACCTATTTTTATGAAGAAAAAGTAATTTGTAATTATATCCTAATAGCTATGTATTGCAGAGCGTCGGTGGCATCGTGGCTAGGACGTCGGACTCCCTTGCGGGAGGTCCGAGTTAGAAACCAGACAATGCCATGTACCAATGAGTTTTTCGTTTTTTTCGAAAGACTTGCGTACATTTACCGTCTGCTCTGACGGTGAAGGAAAACATCGTGAGGAAATCTGCACACTGAGATAACCAGTGTGTGAAATGGGGAAGGCAATGGCAAACCACCCCATTAAATCTGCCAAGAGAGTCGTTCTATTTGATTAATTCCTTAGAATGATCACGACCCTCAGCAATGGGGAATACGACTTAGAAGAAGAAAGAAGCTATGTATTACACCAGAAGTTAAATCAACACCGGATGTATTGTGAGATACATACCGCACTTCCCTATTAGCTTTTAGCATGTGTTTGTACGTATACGCCCAAAACCAGTAGCGTGTCGGCATGTCGAAACATCGTATGGTGTCTCGCATCTTAGGTCCAATAAGTAGTTTCCTGTTCTCAAAGCATTTCAGCATCGAAAAGTTGTATTCTTGCTCCAGTGCTACGTTCGTGGTTGTTGATCTAATGATGTAAACATATTAATCATATGAATGATGTAACAAACATAGTAATTAATGTAAACAAAGTTACATAAATCTTCGCTATAACGAGTCAGTCGTCGCATGAACTCGGGTGTTAACATCAGCGTAATGTCATTTCTAGTCCAAAAACAGTAATAATATTATTGTATTTCATAATCATATTTATGAAATACAACAAAATTATTACAGAAAATTGACTATAACCCTCACCATTTTCTGTGACAATTCCCTTGCTTGCTTGCTTTTCGTATGGTTAGTGGCCATCCTATTTGTCAGAGTTGTTCAGGCCGCCCGTAGGCATCTGACATGGCTTAACGACTGCTGTCGAACGACAACAACAGAGACCGACTGCTTAACGTGCTCTCTGAGGCACGGAGGAGCTCAGATAAAATATGCCACTAGCGGTCACCCATCCAGGTACCGACCGCGCCAACGTCGCTTAACCTGCACGATCACTTTCAAACCGTGCTCGCAACTAGGCTACGAGCTCCTCGATTCCCTGTAATTAGGTGACACTATAGGTTTAAAAAAGTATCTGTTGGCGCAGTCGGTTGTGCTTTCCCTTTTTATGGGGAACAAGATACCAGGTTCGAATTCAATCGGTCGGGAAGACGGTGGTGTCAAGAGTTCGTGAACTTTGGAACTTAATTTGCATATTACGTCATAATTACCCATAGCTCCTAACGGCAATTGACACGCGTTCAACTAGGATCCACTAACTTGGTCCCCTAGAGTACGCTAAGGTCGTCTAACTTGGTCGACAACGGTTAGCTAGGGTCGTCTAACTTGGTCGCCCAGGGTTAGCTAGGATCGCCTCGAGCAGTTTATCAGTTACTTACGCCAATTTGAGCAAAGCAAGTCCAGTGGTAGGCCCGTGCCCCGGCAGAGGGTTGCACTTGGCCGGGTACACGCCGAATCCTGTCTCCGTACACACGCTGGTGCAGAGCATCATCATCATTTGTGAGCGCAGGAAGTACATTACCAGGTGCGGCACGCCGTACAGGAAACGGGAATCGGACCCGTAACTTTTGTAAAAATCATCTTCGTAATACAGCTGTAATGCAATTCGGTTTTAAATCCCCAGAATATAGATTTTTTGCACAGGTTAGTAGACGTGTAGGTAGATTCCTTTTCAGATTCTAGGTTTTAATTAATGTTCTTTTTGTTTGCAATGGCAAACCAAAACCACTGTCATTCTAAAGTGGTTAATTCCATAGAATGACCGAAACCCTGATTGGTTCTTCATCTTTTGAGATGATGATCCAAAAAAATTAAACTAAATTTTTCCCGACCAGAAGGCAGCCACATCGATAGCCTTCTGGTTGGCCTCGAAAGGGTCCTCCCGCGTGCAAGTGGTCGGACAGCAGAACAAGTGCTCCATGATTTGAGGGGTGACACCACACTTACAGCTTTACACCCTTATTTTACCACCCTTATTGGTGAGGATGTGACTTTATGAAGTGTGAACCTAGGTAAGGTTGGCTAAATAATTGATCTATGTCAGTTGCACGTCAAGAAACATCAAGGATCAACCTTGGGATCTTCAAGGCCAGAGTGAATAGGCATTTACTGGACCCGCATGCTCCATCGTCGACCTCATCGTCGCTTACCATCAGGCGAGTTCGAGGTCAAATGCGGGTTTAGTTATACATAAAAAAAGGATCATTATTGCTTGCATCTCTTTGACGGTTCCAACCAAGTATGATCCTTAATGATATTTTCATTACCTACATTGGAGATTTTGTCAAAACTGGTTAACCCTTTCTTGGCATACCGTGCTTATTTAGGTAGTAAGGTAGCTAAGTAGTTAAGTTCCTTGTCAATAACAAATGTACAGAAGACAAATAAGTAAGAACTTAGGTAGGTAATTAAAATTAATGCAAGTACTTCACCTCGGGAGGGAATATCATTCGCAACAACATATATGCGAAGGCGCACACAAAGGCCTTCTTCAGCTTCTGTATAGTTATGATTCTACAATCCCCCAACACGCCGAATGGAGCGTTGAAGTGATCGTTAAATATTTTCCATCTGTAATACGGACCTAAAAATTTGAAAATATAGGTATCAGATGCCACAAGAGAACAACTCGGCAACATAACACATGTTTCATGCCGTTGATGGTGTTATAAATCTGTACAGAAGCAAAGCAGTGCTTGCACTGTTTTTTTGGTTTGAGGGGTGAAGAGCCAGCGTATTTACCGGCACATGTAACCGGTGTACCGGTCTTAGTCCTTATTAAGTTTAGCAGTGTATCGAAAACCTTCTAAAACCATCACTTACCTACAGTGAGTTGAGATGTCTATGGGAGACAATGACCACTACCATCGGGTGGTAATGTCTTCCTCTCCCAATTTTTTTTTCTGGACCTGCCCTTTTTGACAATACCTTTGTGTAAGCCGATGAAGAAAAATGCATATGCTAGAATATCCACGGCTGTCGGTTCCGAAGTTAAAACATCCATTTCGGTAATCACCGGTTGCGCTAATGTCTTCTGGACGTCAGAAACGGCTTTTTCCACATTGATTTCCGACTTTTCTTTCGCTATTGTATCCATCTTTTCTTTCGACTCTTTAACGTCCGACTTTTCTTTCGTCATTTTAATCTCTGACTTATCTTTCGACATTTTAGTCTCTGACTTTTCATTCGGCTTAGAATCAATCTTTTCGACTTTCTCAATAACGCCAGTCTTCGCCTTGTCGGTAATGTATAATTCGAACGCCAATCCTGCCAGTCGTAACGCTAAACACTGGTGAATCCATGCAACATACTGAGACGAAACAACATTAAAATGCATGTACACAAGATAACACCATGTGTATGCCATGCTCATTAAATGAACGTAGCTGAAAACAAGCAGTCCTTTTTAATTTCAAGAATTTATTTAGTACGGTTGTAGATGCCACGCTAATATCTCATTTCTATGCCGTCCTTTTCCCATAATAAAATCAATCCACAGAAGAGGCTCAAAGCGTACACGCCTCAGGGTCGTGATTAATCTATGGAATTAACCACATAGAACAACTACTGTTAGCAGATTTAATGAGGTTTTTTTGTTATTACTTCCCCCATTACGGCCACTTCATTTAACCGTTTAGTCGGTAAGTCTTCGAAAAAACGGAAAAACTGATTGGTACATGACATTGCATGGGTAATGAAACCGGGTCTGCCGCATGGGAGTCCGGTGTACGCCACCGACGCCTCTAGTTAGCCTGAGAGAGAGAGAGAGAAGGAACAGTACGGGAAAAGAAGGGCAAAGCTTCTCCGTAGCTCTGTGCGCTAAGTATTTAGTCCGTCATCCCGTACCGTTAATAATGTAGTATCAAACGAAATTCCAAAATGAGTGGGCAGTTTTGAACCCTTCAATGACTAAACCATTTCGTTACACCTGTATATTAGAACGTTACCATATAAATAAGCTCGAATAATCCTAAATGTTATAACCTGTTGATGTGCCAAATAAATAAAATAAAGTAAGCAGAAAATAAATTTCCTGGATTTCTCATTGAAAAAATAGTTTACCGTTTCTCGCAACACTTGATGATGATAATGTTGCCCCATACCATCAGCACCGAATGGAAAATGTGGTGACCACATGTAATGCAGGTGACGAGCAGGCCCAACCCCGCCCCATAGTTACGCTTCATTTCAGGGTCCTCGATCCTTTTGTAATAGCTACCGAGAGAAATGCATACAAACAGAGAACAAAAGTAGATAAGATCGTCGCCTATAGACTGACTTATTTCCGGCATTTTTACTGAATTGTTGATGATAATATTTGGAGTCTTAGCACTAATAGGAACTGCTTGGCCGAATTATAATTATATTAGGAAAATTAATTCGAACTTTGACTTTAATTTTGACATTGCGAACTGAAAACGATACAATGAACGTACGAGTACATGTCCAAAAATCATAAACATACGTCGTGTATAGTCAATCAACCTCTAACCGACATATCTTTGATACAGTGCTCTTTAACTAAACCTCATGTGCAGATAGCAATGAGTTTGAGATGTTTGAATGCCTCTATGGATAACAATGATGCCGAATCATGTAGGTAGGTTCTTATGTATTTCCATGTGCCGAGCCTTCTTCAGCCTGACATCATCCAGAAAAAAAAATTGATGGGGTCATCGGTTACTGAAATCGGAAAATGATAATAAAAATGGCCTAGGACGAGGTCGAGCCTCGCGCTCTATAGCGATCTTACAGGTTTCGGAGAGGCCATGTTCGTTTTCGTATTTCTTGAGTTATATGAGTACAGAAGGCGCTACTATTCTGTGGAGTTATAAGTTATATACAATAGTCTATAATCTATAACAACTGTGAACTGTCGTTAGTACAGATCAATTAATAAGATTAATTTAATAAATTGTGGAATACAACAAATTCGTATCCAAATAAAGATCATGGTAAATTAGAAAATGAAATAAGGAGATACACACAGGAGGTACACATTTCTTTGAGATTAAATTATGTGAGATTTTTTTGGATTTCCTAAAAGGCTCTGATATTTTCAAGTATAAATTTCAGGTTTGTAAATAACTTAACAAAAAAATAAAACATCAAATTGATTAAATAAACAATTTACTACACGTAAGGTAGGTTCACAATAAAAATATTTTCTAACAGAGGTATGTAACATTGTCTGATGCAGATCTAGCCGGGTGTTGAAGATACCTTAGAAACTTTGTTAGTCTAAATAGTATACTATTCCAGAGACCAGAAAATTAGCCATTGTTGGCCGATGATCAGTTTGAAAGTCCGAGTCGAAGTTGAGAGCTTTTAGGCCAACGATGGCTATTTCCGCCGAGGCCTATATAGTGCTTTTCTCAAAGAATGCGAGGAAATCGAAAAAAAATCACATTTCAAATATTGTTTCCAATCTGAAAGTACTAGGTGTCCATAAAAGAAAATAAGTGATAATATACATTAGGAGCTAGGAGAGCTGCTGCTGTGCTGAAAGAGTGGGCGCCGCAAGTCAATAACTGGTTTGCCAGCTAGCAGCAGCTTTCCGGCCGCCATTTATGAATGTGATGAGCACATTTCAGAGCACCTTTGAGAAATAGTACTTGGGTGAGAATGGAACAAACAAGATTTTAAATGCATTTTTAAGTAACCTGCATATCGTAGCCAGAGAGTGGTCTGCCTCCATTCACCCCTTCCCCGAAAACCCAAAAGCCCATAGAAAAATTGAGTATCAAATCTTTCTTTGATATCGCTTATTTTTTCTGGCTACGACATAATTATCTGCTTATGTCTATTCTAGTTTGGCATACCGGAATGTCAACATCTCCCAACTACTTTGGCTTTCAATGGGAATGTGAACCAATTTCAATAGTAAAGAAAATATTTAAAAAGTAGTGTTTACAATAATTATATCGTCTAGATGTGCCCATTTCAAAATCCAAATAAATGAAAACGTGGTTGTGATGGATACGTAAGCAAGTAGGTACCGTAGCTGACTCAACTATAGGGTCAAATCCTCATCTCAATTAGGCTGCATACAAAAATTGATACAACTTTGTCATAATAGAAAACCATTGAAATTTCAGATTTTAGAAACTGATCCACACTCTCATATTTTTTTCAAAACGCTACTAAGCTCATTACAATAACCTACGGGTCTACGGTAATAGTCTTGAACGCTGTCATACGACTTTTGATTTTAGACAATTCGAAGAAAAGTGAAGTTAAAGTAACTTTACAATTCGAAGTCCCTAGTTTATAATAAGACATTCAGTTTCCTCGATCGTCGACCCTACATAGTACTCTGTGCTATTAGTTATCGGAAAAATAAACGTATAGCAACTAAAAACGAGATTACATAAAATGTTGAAAAAGAGTAGAAACCTTTTAAAACATAGTTTTATCACAATAGATAGAAATGGTTTTATCAAGAAATAACAACTAACCTATAATACTGCTCAACCTGTTAATTAGCTATACATACATTAAATTTTTCTAATTTCATTAAACTCAATTAATTTTATTGTAGTAAAATTCAATTGACTAGCATCTACATATTTTTGATTATTATATTTTTACAAAACATTATTATACCAATACAATATAGAAATTGTACATAAGTAGATTACACCTACCGCAATATCTAATATGAAACATAAAAAACAGAAATGAATCGATATCAACTGATTTTTGATATCGTCCTAATTATCTACGATTTTATCAATCGACCTTCAGTAACTATGTATAATAATATTACTTTTACAAAGCTATATACAACTTGAAGGTGTATATAAAGGGGTTTGAACAATTTTTTTCGGAGTGGCAAAGTCCTGGGTTGCCATATTTTAATAATATATTACGTTTCCTCTGACGATAAGTCCTTTAAAATATGACAACCCAGCCAGGGATATGCCACAAAGGTTCAAACCCTTTTAGATTTAAGCAAAATAAATAGAAAATAACACCCTGTGACCTAAATAAGACTACTCATATTGCTTATCATCCTTTTCTGATCCATCTATTAGGCTTACCATTAAACTCAGCCTTTGCCGTAGGCCTAGCATGAGCATGTCAATATTCGTGCGTCACGATCACGACCAATCGCATCGCACCTATTAGGATTCAGACAGAACAGAGCGTATTGCGCGGTTGGAGTCGGAATATACAATGCAGCGAAGGAAATAGCACATAAAACGCAGAACGTTGCGTAGATGGAGCCACTAGCACAATCCGTAAACAGAAAAGCGAAACGAAACGTTATTTTTGAAGATATCACAAATTTCTCGTTATTTGGGTTAATATAATTTAAATTTTCAAGGTTATAGTAAAATTGTGATGATATGGCATCATATGGCCAATTCAAAATAACAGAACTAGACACCGTGGCTCGAATCTAAAGGGTAAAAAAAGATTTGGTGGAAAGGAACGTATCTACATGTTGATTGGCTACGCCCCTGAGATAGGCTGGGACTACATGCGCCGGTTCGGTTCACTGCAGCCAATCACGAGACGCTTACTTCAAGTGTGGTTGACGACGGAACTCCGCGGAACGCTTGTGATTGGCTGGAGCGAACCTAACCGGCGCATGTAGTCCCAGTCATATTGCTGGAGTATTCCAGAGCGCAGACGCGGCCGGAACCGGTCGGTTGCGCGCGCATACGCTACGCTGCGGTTACGCTAATGTTATATATTTTAGAAGTCTGTGAAAGCAAGACGAGATGACATGCGCGGCTAGGTCTGAGAGTTCTCTCAGCGAAAATCACTAAACGCCTTCCTAGTTAATTTAATTATATATTACAAAAACGTGGGACCGTCACACCTAAATCTGCACCAGACATAAAACATTAAAATTGCATTGCTATATAAAACATACACAACATACAAATGTCATTCTGGTCAGGCCATAACAAAATTGTCTATGGAATAAATACTAATTTAAAATAAATCCCCACACAAATTCATGGACATTGAATATGCTTATTTTTCTCTAAATATTGCCTTTACAACTATTGTTATTGATCACCACACCTAAATGTTGTTAGAAAAGTATTGCCTCTAAACATTATACGAAAAGAGATGTTTTAGATCTACTTACATTGGTTTTTTCTATTATTTATTATAAAATACATAACACTGAAACTTAACGCGAACAGTTGGTTCCGAACACAAGTCGATAGATATAGTGCTTAAGTACCATTAAATTCAATAAATATTGTTGTTCCAAATATTCATCAAAAGGAATCTTATAAGAATAACGCGAGAGAGCCACCGGAGACGACTGAACTCGGTGTAAAGTCGATCTGTGTGCAATAGTCCGTAGTGTAACCAAAGTGCTAAAATTTCTAATTACGATATAAGTCGACAAGTCGAAGCTTCTATTATTATACGTACGTACAACGAACATTTTGCGCCCAAATTGTCAAAACATGCTAATTTCATATTACTCGTTCCGACTATTACTTGCATTTTAAATTTTATTATTATTATTACCTATTGCACAAACACATATAAGTAGTCACTATGCTTATCTACTCGATTTATAAGTTATTAAATTTTTACAATACCTACTACAAAGTTAAATACAACATCCAGAACGTTACATTAATAATTACAAAATTCAATCGGTGCAAATGATTACAAAAGTTTATTATTATCCACAATTGAAAGTCACTGTGGGTAGAACGAAACTTTATACATTTTATTAAATTTGATCGGTCCTATCACATTAATTCGTACAACAATAAAATGCGGTCAGCATTTTTTTAATAATAATTGGCAGTCCTAAAGTTCACTATAGTATTTATTTAGCGTTAGGAGCGGCGCGGACCTTCCGTGCCAACGCTGTGTACGCAGCGAGCTAATATCCATTGCTATTATGACTTATACTCGCATTGGCACGTAGACGGCCGGTACTTGCCAGCTCCGAGATGTAGCACGAATTTTTCTATCACAATAGGGTATATGCATGTATTAATTCTATGGTTTTAATTGGTTGTTTACGTTGGTATATTACAGTAAAAAAATATCATTTAAATAAATATGAATATTTATTGTAAAAATAAATATTTAAAACTGCAATGAAATCGGGCGATTTAAACGCCTCCATTTTGGCGCATTTTCTGTGACGTCAGCGTCCACAATAGCATTGACAATCCAACATGGACGCTGACGTCACGTCACGGTCTCATTTTGCTATTTTGAATTTCTCTCTCTCATTTAAACTCTTAATAAAAAAGCGATTAAATAAAAAAAATATGGTATAGGTAGTAATAAAGATTACAAAAAAAATACTCGACCTATATTTGAATCACATGCATATTCCCTTTGAATGTCGCGAGCGCTCTAACCCGGCTACGGGGACACGAGACGACGCTCACACTACACGAGCACACGGGGGACGCACGCACTGTACACTCGGGGTAGTCTTTGCCGGCGTTAGGCCGGGCGCTCACTTGATGAGTTGCGCGGCGCTCTTGGAGCGGCGGAACATCCTTGCGCCCTTATTGGGCGCGAGCTCGTGCTAGTTGCTCCCATTGGGAGCTCGCGTCAGCGCCGGCGAGGCGGCGGGCGGCGGCGGCCGCGCCAGCCCGAGCTCCTTAGCGCCGTCGGTGCCGTAGATCTTGCCCGCCTTCTTGGCCATCGACGCGAGCAGCTCTTGAGAACATTTGTGGGCAGATCGCAGTGATAACGCCCACTCCTTCAACCCAATTTCGTCCTGGAATACGAAGTGTGTTCTGGTTATAGAATCATTAGTAATAAATAAAATTGACATAGATTTGTGAGTGAGATGGCGTACTGGCGCCTATGTAAACAAAATTGAAGTCTTTATCTTATTCTATTTAGGCGCTAGACCCGCCTGACAGACGGACGGACGGGCCGAATAGCGAGAGCAATAAGCCTAAAAAGATATTTGATATCCATCAAACAGGACTGGACTCGTACCTACAATCATGCCCCATCCCCCGTCAAGACATTTGTGATACACAAGTATGATATATCTTCCTCTTCACTCTGTGTAAAACTGAGTAATACTCGTGAAAATAGTTGCCTAACTCAACATTTCTGCAAGGTTAACTGGTAAATAAAGCCGCAGGGTTAGGTTAGTTCGCATTGTATACTTTCTTTGTGCATAAAATTTTAAATAAAAAAATATATGGGTAATAGCAAGAACAATTCATTACCGTATTAGTAAGAACGAAAAATCGTATATATTTATTCGTAGCACGATGCACTGTTCTCCCTTCACGGAGATGAGGTCCGAAGACACTTCCTCGACGGTGACCAGTAGGATTATACACCCTTTTGTGCTAAAGTGTATATGAGAAAATATGGGTAATAGCAAGAACTATTAATTACCGTATTAGTAAGAACGATCTTAGTATCATTCCTGGTCCGCAGCACATACACTGTTCTCCCTTCACGGAGACGAGATCCGAAGACACCTCCTCGTGTCCAGAAGTATTCTACACCCTTTAGTGCTAAAGTATACATGTGAAAATATACATAACAGCAATAACTTTACCGTATTAGTAAGAACGATCTTAGTATCATTCCTGGTCCGCAGTACGATACACTGTTCTCCCTTCACGGAGACGAGGTCCGAAGACACTTCCTCGACAGTGTCCAGTAGGATCATCTCGGGCTTGGCGCTGTTCTCCAAGTGCAGCTCAAGTCTGTTCGGGTACAGTTTGGCGTAGCGCGTCTGCCATGCGCTCGCGAACGGACCGCCCAGCTTCTTTATGTATCCGTGGAGTATGCAGTCTGATTCTGTAAAGGGCATTGATGTTTTAGAAACTGATTGGGACATGTGTAGACATGAATTACAGCTATTTTACATCGTCTATTATTAACAGAGAACGTCCACACCTCAAAGCACGTTTTATGCAACCATTTTTTTTCATCAAACAGTGCGGCCTTTAATATATATGTCGAAGCCGCAGACGAGACAGGGTGTCAACACCAGAAATAGCGTGAATAGTAAGTACAGTTGTAAGGAAGGCCATTGAAATACGTGGACGTTTAACCCAGGTTACGAATAACAGCTAACTTTATCAGGAAAACCTGAACGTGTACTTCTCAACCCTGAGCACAGGGAAGACACCACACACAATCGTGGAGATCCACCTACACCCCGCTATAGTATTCTTAATGTGTAGTCAGAAAAACAAAGAAAACATACCGACCTGCGTATTCCTTGTTTCACATCATGTTAACATCACAACCTTACCAGAAAATTATCATCAGCACCGGGAAACCACCCTGACTGTTTTCTTTATATTATAACCTCAAAACCACAGGTCGCCGCTCGCTCTCTGCCACTAGACTGACTTGCGTTTTCATTCTACACATTATAGCGCTGCATATTACCGTTTTTGAGGAACACTAGCGCCTCACTCTCCGACATATATATGCAGATACTTCTGTGTAGGCGGGTCGTGGGCGCCAAACTAAGTGAAGATAGATTAAAAGAGACTGGCAAGAAACTGTGGTAGGCGCGTCGAGAGATTCATTGCCATACTTGGGTCCCGAAGTAATTGAAGACAGGTTACAAGAAACTGGTAAGAAACTGTGGTAGGCGGATCTAGAGATAAATTTTATATAACCTGCCTTGGGTCCCGAACTAATTGAAGATACTGCACGAAACTGTGGCGTTCTTACATTCATTATTAATAATATTATACATCTAGACACACGGCAGTGTGTCCACCAAGTTCGAAAAAAAGAGTGACGCACTGACTTGGCACCCATTTTTTTATCGGTTCAGCCGAGACCCACTTGTATCGATCCCTTTTCACATTTATATGAACCGGTGAGTTCATGTGGATTTTATTAGGAGATTCTAGTGGACCGCCTCAAAAATATCTATGGATATATCCACCATACCCTTCTCGTCCGCGTCGAATTTCTGCTTCTGCTTGGCCTTGCGCTTGTGCTCCATCTTGTCGGCCTCCTGGTTGATGGTCTCGAACACGGTCTCGGCCACCTCGGCCTGCCAGCGCTCGGAGATGACCAGCGGGAAGTCCTTGTATTGCATCTGATCGGCTTCTGTCAACTGGGGAAATAAGGATACACATTAACTTAAGGCGCAGTTTCATATGGTCGTTGACCGATTCGGCGACCAACCTGCGGTCACCGACCTCCGTTGTTTACACTTGGTCGTTGGCCGAAGTCGTCCAACGTCATTCGCTCTATGACAACCTAGTGACACTTGTCGTTCGCCGAATGCGGTCGACTACTGGTAATTCACATACAGCCGGTGGCCGCCTGCGGCGAACGTCCAGACGATCGGTCAACAACCATATGTAACCGCGCCTTTACACTGTCGCCAATTTTAAAGAATGTTCGTTGAAGGTGGAATGACTATGCAGAGTCAGCCTGGGTTTATACCACCCTTTTACCAATTTCTGCCGCACAGCATTAATGCTTGTATAGCTGTGGATCGGTTTGATCCTAGTAGCATAGCTATTTGAACCTGGGGCAGGCTGGCGTCAACAATAAGTCTTGATCTCCTCGTCGAAGCTGCCGATGTCGAACGCGTCGGCCGCGTTGACATCGCCGCGTGGAGGAATCAGAGGCGGCGTAAGCTTCTGATCCTAGAGGCACACCTGTTAATGTCAGCAATAAGTCATTCACACCTTGATCCCCTTAGTATCCTCCTCATCGAAGCTGCCGATGTCGAACGCGTCGGCCGCGTTGACCTCGCCGCGAGGAGGGATCAGAGGCGGCGTATACTTCTGATGATAAACTTGCTGCCAGTCGATGCCGGCGAAAAATACATGCTCCTTCACTTCATCCGCACTGGAAATAAACATTTATGTTTAGAAATGACTTGACCGCGTTCCCCTAAATCATTTGTCACCCGCTGTCTCAAGAGAGATGTGTAAGGAAATTTCTTTGTAACGTGCTCAATCGTATGGGATAAAATGTGCCTTAGTGTAGACGAGCGTTAATAAATTCCTAGAGCCTCCGCCTCCACAATATAAGACTTTGTAGCCTTATTCTAATTGTAAAAATTTTGACAAAGAAATAATAATTACAAGACTTTATTTTGTCCTTTATCCTGTGGACTGTATCCTGTGGATTTTACATTTATATCATAGAAACAACTTGTCGCGTAATATTTTGTTTCTCCGTGAATGTTTCTATTTGTAGTTAAATAACGGCTACCGGGACAGCTATGCTTTATCAAGGTTTTAGTAAAATCTTACAAGATAATCGAAAATTGATAACATTAATGCTTCAAGGTAAAAATAACAATGATATTAAAAGAATCACTTTGAAAAACATATAGGCTTTAGATTTGAATAGTCGGATGAACTATGGATAGATTCCAACAGACGTATCAAGACAAAAGGAGGCTTTTGCCCAACAATGGGGGAGTTTATCGCCCCAAAAAAAAGTTGGGATGGAGTTAATATGTTTTGTTATCATATGGAAAAAATCATAGTTTCGTGTTTAGAATAATTTTCTACGGCGTATTTCTAAGCCTTGGAATTCACGAGTCCGGTTCCAGCCACAGTTTGATTCACTGCAACGAGTCACATGTGCTCCGCCCTCCCCCGTTTGAAATCAGCGCTCAGTAATTAGATGCAGCGTACCGAACCGGAAAGCTACCTACATACAGAGCCTAATACTAATGTTAATATGACTCACCCCCGTCCCTTGCAGCCAAGACGCTTGTTGATGTCCCTTTGCAGAAGGCCCTCCAGCAAACTCTTTAAGCTCGGACTGAACGACTCCGGCAGCTCCACGTTCTGGAACATGTTGTAATTCTATTGCAGACGTGATTCCATCTTTACTGGATGCATTGGTGTAAAGACATTCATTGTGCATGTGAGTCATGCAAAGCGATAATATAAATTTTAATATGAAAAATCTGAATAGAGTTGCCGTGTCGATACTCGCGAGATTCGAACCCGCGATCGGTCTTTCAAGGGCCTACTATAAACCTACTCGTATCTTTAACATTTCAATTTGTGACAAATCCCTTAAGCTGCACTAATCTACAATATCTAGCTAGTGACTGGACTTCAAAAAATTAGACATGAGACAAATCCTTTATAGCATAATTCTCACGTCCATAATCCCCGAGAGGGTAGACAGAGGAACAACCTTCATTAAAGGTAGTTCCCACTTTTCGCCGTAAGATTTGGTGAACAAACGTGATAGGTGGCGAGGCTATCGCCGTCTACTAGGTGTAGAATAGTATGCACCAAGTCTCTTAGTCGCCTCGTACGACACCCACGGGAAGAGTTGGGGTAGTGCTATTCTTTATGGCCGGCACGACACGGCACTTGATACTGCTAATAAATCTACAATAGCTGTTGGATTTGAAAATAATGTGACTTGTCATATCAGAACATCTAATAGAAGATAGTTTTTAGAGATACAAATGCTAGTATGTAGTGAAGGTTTAAGATTACGAGGAGTTAGTTATTATAAGTTATAGTTACCCATATAATTTCACCACCGATTGGTGGTGGTCAGTCAGAAAGTATTAGGGTAACTCTACCATAACAAAAAAGTTTGATAAGAAAGCGATTAGCTTATGTTTGCCAGAGTAACTTTTGGTGGTATCGTTGCGCCAAATTTTCATTAAGCCGATAGTTTATAAATTTAAACCGAATAAAGATTCGGTCTAAATTATCATAACATTATAAACCTAATCAATAAATAGTTCCACGGGCAAACAATTAGGTATCTAGAAAGCACCTAGTATGCTCTTATAATGAACAACAAGTATACAAAAGGCGATATTTACCATGGTAAGTGTCATCCGGTCGATCTCGTGCTTGTCCTTGGTCTTGTGCTGACGGAAGGGCGAGTGTCCCTTGAGCAGCTTGTACAGCATGCAACCAAAGCTGAACCAGTCGGCAGACGAGTCGTAGCCCGTGCCCTTTGACAGCACCTCGGGAGCCATGTACCCGTGTGTGCCACTGTATACAAATTAAACATATAAATATACAGCGTCAGAAGCGCAGTGAGGGTCCTAAGCACTTATATTGCAGATTCTTAGATTCAATCCAAGGAAAAGAAAAAAATCCTTCATCGGAACTGGTTACGAAGCACCGATTTTGTAGACGGCTGAAGGGAATGTAACATACTAATGTAATGACTTTTTCGGTTTTATGACTTTTATGCCATAGTCATCCATCACAGACCAACCCCCACAGTTTGATTTACTGCTGTGCTAAACCTGATACTTACCACTCCGCTTTCAGTTAATATAGGTACTCGTATAGGTATTATGGGCACTGTATTGCATTCATTGTTTCAATAAGAACATATTTACTGACTGCTCTCAGAGAACGAAGGAAAACACCGCGAGTGGTCTACTATTGTTCAAGTATACTATTATTTTGAGGTATGATTTTTAATGAGGGTACTGACCGGGAGCATGTTCATGTAATGTAACAAATAGGCGCTCGATGGCGAGCATGGCGCGGTACTGACTAGACGAGCATAAAGCTGCGTATCCATTTGAGTAAGCTCGGGGTCGAGGCACTGCTCAAATGCGTACGTGGTTCGACCTGAGGCCGTCATGTTGTGTTGAGTTGCACGACGAGTGAGCACGGTACGGCGGCAAGTCGATTCGATATCGATGTACATTGCTGGTTATCATGTTCATTCGACAACGTTTTAGCTTCATAACCAGCAATGAAACAAGGGGGCCCAAAGTATTTTTATTGTATCTTTTAATTGAAGACCACACGAAAATAGTCATGTAAGTCACACGATAGGCATTCTGAGATAATGCGAATTTAATGTTTATGGCCTCATACATTTTGTTCCCTGATCAATCACTTGTATCTTAGTGACTAATTTATATTTTCGGCGGCTTATTTCGGCATTTAATAGTACTAAAGAATAACAATGACTCTTTCCGTGTTGTCATCAATATAATACAAAGAAAAAAGTATTACTTACACGCTGGCATGAGGTTTCTTCTTAGAGAAATCACAGGCGAGTCCAAGGTCCGATATTCTAACATGACCGTGCTCGTCCAGGAGGATATTCGCCGGCTTCAGGTCTCTGTACACTATATGTCGCTTGTGCATGTGCTCCAAACCTATAAACATACATATCGCATTCTCGTAATTTGCATATTTTTGTTATGGAAATTAGCAAAATACTTCACTCACGAGGACAACGAACTGACGTTCATTCGTACTGCTGTTTTTATGAAGGTTGAATAATGAATAGTAATTTCAGGAAGTTAGTATACTTCAAAACGAAGATTCTGAAGCTTTTTATGTTTGGTTTCAGTAGTATTGTATTTTGCACGAAATAAGGTCCTAAAGTGGCCCTAAATATCGATAAGGGAGGTAACCTATGTTCATACAAATCCAAATCAATTACCGTTAGAGAAATTGCGGCACGGGACCTACGAAATACCTTTTAATCTTAACAAGTGATCTTTATTGGTTCCCATGCAGTGTGCGTGTTACGTTCTATTGGCTCCCAATTCGGCGCTAACCTGCCTCGTTCTGTATCGGGCTTTATTGCTTGACTAACACGACATTCAACTATAAAGTGTATAACCATAACAATATTGTTCGCGTACATGAACAATAACGTCCATACAGTTATGTTGGTGCGCTTTGAAATTCAATTTTTGTGTACACATTCGACCGATTCCCGTTAGTTGGTATATACGGATTGGATTGCCTTTATAGTTTTCAGTGGAAACGTCAATTACGGTTAATTGAAATCAATGGGTAGATATAGGTCGGATATACGAAATTATGTGGCTAAAATCTATTTATAGACATCAACGTCACCTACATCAATAGTTATGAGAGCAAGGAGGCATAGAGATCGAGAACATTATAGTAATAACTAGGTGGTTTTGAAATCGAGCTCGCTCATAATAACTAGGTTAAGGCGTTGAAAAAAAATGTAGACGAGCCGCCGCCGTAGTTATAACGTACTAATTTCTTCAAATGGAATAAGGTCATCCTGTTATAGCCCTATCAACTAATGTAAAAACAAACCTCTATAATACGTACAGAAACAGGTATGCCTAATGTATCAAGGGGAAATATGTATACAAACTACTACGTACTAGGGACAGGAGCAGTGAATCCCTTCACAAGAACTATCAAGAACCTTGAAACAAACCTAGAATGACTTCAGCGGCGTAGAACTTCATCTCGGCCTCATTGAAGACGCCATGTTGCGACAAATGGTAGTGCAGATCTCCACCATTCATCAGGTCTAGGATGAAGCACAGTTTGTCCGGCGTGTGGAAAGCGTACGTCATGCACACAATGAACGGGCAATCGACCTGCAACAGTTTTGATCAAATTTAAAATATTTATATACGAGTCGAGTCGACTTATCTTCAATAGTGTGGTTAGTGACCGCACATAAATCTTTGAGATAGACAGTGCCGGGATCGAGTTCAGATGAAAATTTATTTATTTATTATTACAAAAAAATTGCACAGTAATACAGTTAACACTAAAACACCGTTGAGTCAATGGAACACTTGCTGTGAGACTGTGACTCGTTAGCTAGAAAGCGTATGAGTCTTTTGGGGGTCGCCTACCCGAAACCAGAGGACTATAGGCTCCTTCCTGTAAGCTGTATAGCGTCCTTGATGCAAAGCATCTTTAAGAAACAGGAGGGAGACTAAGGTAAGGGGTGAGCACAAAAGATCCCTGAGGGTCGAAGTGCCGCTGGGGTTGTCCCTGGCCCCCTGTCATGAGATAAGATAACACACTGAAACACTGTGAATTCATATGTTTGACATTGACACAATACAGTACTTAATGTATAGTATAGTGTCGTACAATATATTAAATATAATAATAATATCTCTATAAAGATAAAACAACTTTTACAACAACTTAAAGCTCATTCATTCATCTTCTCACAAAATGTGAAGCGAGGTAGGACATCCGTTTTTAACTATACTTACTTACTAGTTTAGTTTCTTATCTTAATACATTTTACTGATCGTTTTTCGAGAGACATCTCATTCCCAGTACAAAGGGCCCGAATTCGCTAAATAATCAAACGCTGTAATGTTAAAAAGAACAGCTAAACGTACGATCGCCTGCAGAAAAAAAAAACAACATCAACATGTACCATTAACTGAACCGATTTTAAAAATTCAGTTACTGGATGTCAACGAAATATTGTTTTTATTTGGACCACTAATCTCATACATACATGTTGCCCCAGTATACTTTAGTTATTACTAAACTAATAAAAAAATTACAGGGACACTTCCTAAAATACTCCGTACACCTCCTACCGTAATGATGTATTTATCAATATAAATAATTATATTTTGGCTGCACCACAAGTTATCATACTGCACAGCTATACCTATAAAGTAGCATGAGACGCTATGCACTAATCTTGATACAGATTCAGATCTATGTCCGGTACAGAAATATACAGGGTATTAGTTGACGAGTAGCAGCGGTACGGGATTAATGAAAGTATGAAAGCCAGATGCTTTGGACAGCACTGGCGCTCCTTGACAGTAATGAAGTACACAAGCTTCCTAAAGGATTAGGTTATGTTCAGTACAGTGAGTTATGTTAGCTGCAGGACGAAGAGCTCGACAATCTCAAAGTAAATATTAATACAACTGTAGGTGTCTAGTTCCAAGAAATCCATGCTAATTCCAATCCAAACTTTAATTTCAATCAAATAAGACGTCTATTCCGGGTACAAAGCTGAATTGAAATCTACTAGAAAACTAGCTGAAATAGAAGCCACCCAGTAAAATGACAAATATAGCATAAGCCTTGGACGGACGGAATGCATAATAACATTAAAAGCAATAAAGCCACGTCGGAATAACGATGTATTATGGCAAGCGGAAATATTTAACTGCGCATTGCGATGAATGCATTCCCTTTGTTTACCCGGAGGCCGCGTGATGGAAACTGTCGACCACTCATATACCTAATAACGACGTCTATCGGACGCAAATCGGACGTCATAATACTTACCTAGCTACGGACTGACGCGATTGGGTCTGGTGGAGTTAATTATGGCCGTTTGCATGGATATTATTTTCAAATAAGGGAGTGGTAATTAGCAATTTGTAAAGAAGATCGTAAGGTTTTTTATCAGACTAGTTTATTACGTCGATAAAATAAGAGTAAAAGCATGGATAAGTGCAGCGACCAACCCCAGTCGGGACGAGATAAGGTGTGTGCGGAGGAGACCAGTCTCGATAGCCTTTTCAATCAGACGCTAAGGCGCCATCCGGCTCCAGACAGCCGCATAAAAAGTTCAAACTTTAGCCAGCGAAAGTATCAAGTAGCTTACGATAAGGAGTGTGTTCATATAATTATCTCCGTGAACGCTCAACGAAGCACTCGATACGTCGTAATTTCCAGACCATCGCGGATTCATTCAGGAACATTAGTCGTGCAATGTGTTTGAATTGTGAACACAAGGCTAACGTTAATAGAACATTATTAGTTTTTATAAAAGTTGTAGCGGGATTAAATACTTGTATGAGAATCCATGCTAAATCTGGGTTCTCGTACATTCAATCAATGTGCTTTATGTCATGAATAAAATGCGACGCTGACCATCTACAAGCAATAATCATAAAATCTGTCATCGACATCGGGTCGTACATATAAACCCGGGTTTGCTTACCAGTAAACTTAAAATAAAATGTTTATTACCACGTAGCATAAACTTTTAAGACAAGGTCACACACAGAAAAGGGGATTCATGACAAAAGTTGATTCTACATACGAGATGTAACAAACTATAGATACACACAGTTTTCTACTTTCATAAAGTTATACGACGTCTTGATAAAGTTTAGGGGAGCCTTTTTGGGTCAAGAATAATAAAATAGTATGGGATCGTAACGTCGTAGTTAGATTTCTGCCCCGAAAACATTTGCTGCTGAAAACAATGAGAACTTCCAATCGAATGGTGAAGCAAAATGCAGCGGAAGCGGATTGGAGTACAACGACAAATTGAGGGCGAGCCAATTCGTTTCAGTCCAATTGGCCGGATATCGTTTATGTCCCCGCTGCCATATCACTACAGATATCGGAGGGTTCGTAGGTGTATTGTAGTGTATCAAAGCGCAGCTCGGAATCGATAACCAACCTCATTGTCATTCGATTATCTTTTGTGTAAACAAATCTAAAAATATTTCTGCACCTGAATCACAAGATAAGGAGTTAATAATTTATATGGCATAAATTACTGACAGTAAATAAGGAAATGTTCTTGTAAAAGTAATTCATTGGAAAACCAGTCATGTCGATTGAGTAGGTAATGGAATTATAGAAATAACTGTACACAGTGAAAAGTCCCGTAACAAAAAACTAAAAGACACACTAAAAGGCAAACAAATGCTAATAAAATAAAGCTAGGTCAATCAATTTCTGTAACTAGAAATGTTTGCCTAGAAAAGAGTTAAGACGCTTGCTAGAAAAGCTCGAGGAATATTATTCGGACGCGTATCGCGTTTGAATATCACAAACAACCTTTTTTATGAAGTGTGTATCATCAGCATCGCACCCCAACAAATAAATTGCCTCGAACTTATCTCATTTCTGCACGAATTCATTACAATGAGCGTGAACGGCGTTCGCCGCTGACACGCCGACGTGTGGGAAGCAAAAATAAAGTTAACCCTCACTTGGCGCGGGCCAAGTACCCAGACTTACAAAATACATTCCATCCAAGTAGCTTATCATAAGTGTAGATATACATGTCAGGTTACATACAACACCCTTTACCCACTGAGTTTGCGCAATGCCCCGTCTTCCTTAACCTATTTTATACGAGACATTTCGGGAGTCTGCTCCTCGACAGGGAAACGTCCGTATATTGACTGCAGGGATGAGTACAATTTTGTTGCAGGTCTTAGCGTTTGTTTCTTGTGGAAAAAATATTTTCGTCACTGTTCCGTCGAAGGCTTCGTATTAAATTACTGTTAATTTTATTCTTTGTAACACTCGGCGAACCGTTGTATAATAGTAAGCAGCGATTCGCCCCATCAATAAAGAACAATCGTAAACAGAAGGAAAATATCAAATTTGATTTCAAATGCGTCGTTACCGTCGATTAAGAGCGTCTATCTTCAATATTTAAAATGATAAAGTACCAATACCACGGTATTACGTTTTATACAACATCGATAATCGACAGGTAGATATCTACTATAGCTATCGTAATAGCGGCAGGTGTTTCCGATTGACTATGGTAAACAAGGAACGGTGCCCCATTTGACCTGGGTCATGAACTATTTTTAAATAATACGGCGAAGCGGTGGATGAAACTACAGTGTGCTACAGTGCAGGCAGAATCAGTCCTTGTTAGCGTTAGTGCTCCATAGTTTCGTGGCCGCGTTTCCTTTAATATTTGCGTACATTTTTCATATTTTCTACATTAAAATGAATCAACATTACGAATAAAAAGTACTATTTTTATGACTGAGGTTTTATATAAGTAGTTATAATTTGGTTCGTTACGTTTCACTTTAGTGACCGGTTGGATTTTATAAAAAGTGTTATATATAAAACTCACCCCAGTACTGACTAGAGACAGCATGATCCTCTCGTTGAGCGCGAGAGTCTCGCCCTGTTTCATCTTGATGCGTTTCTTGTCGAGGCACTTCATCGCGTACATCTTGCCCGTGTCAGCCTTCCGACATCCGTACACCTACCGCAAAACATATACTCATTAGGAAACAAATTGACATGGCCAAAGGTGAATTGGCTGGCAATAGTTGTCTGCTTTTTACTATGTTAAAATAGTTCCACACTACGTCGATACTTGGATGCCCTCATGCTACATGGATGATGATTTGCTACAAGGCGGCTGGCAGTAACTGTGTGCGGAGAACCGCCACAGAAACTGTGATGCCCCTATGTCCAGCACTGGACTAAGATAATGATTATGAACTGATATATTTACAAAATAAAGGTAATTTTGTTAAAGGTAAGTTGATCTAAGCTATATGTAAGTAGTATTTATAAGATATCCTGCATATCCCGTGTTAAATCTGTAAACGATCCAATATTTTCTCCGAGAACATAAGAACCAAGTTCTAGGACTTTACCTCGCCGAAGCCACCCCGACCGATGATGCGATGCACGCTAAAGTCGTTCATCGTCAGCTGAATGTTTAACTCTAAGTTTTTCCATTGGCAAAACCTTGTGTATTTGTCACTGTAACAAATCGTCATGTTATTGAAGTCAACTAAAAAAAAATCAGGCATCACATCAAAGCTTTGAAAATATTACCTTTCTAAGAAATTTTTAAATGGCTCCCCTCGTAGATGTTGGAAAATTTCCTCAATGTAGGGCTGAAATACAAATATGACATTAATGAAGATTCCACGGAAAGAACGAGAACAAAGTTATTTCAGATTTTTTTCGAAAATGTAACCTAATTTTAGGGTAAGTAAGTAAGTAATCTCAAAACGTTTTCTGAAATGACTTTGATCATTCTTCCCTCGGGACACTTCAAATGCAACCTTTATTTAATTTTAGCATCTTTATGGATTAATACTAAAAACTACCTCGAATAGATTTGGCGGCACTTCATGCTTCATTAAATATTTTTGTACATGTGCTACACACTCCTTTGAATAGTCCTGAAAACAAACATTTTAATTCAAATAAGAAAATGACATATAATATTAAAAAAAATTAAACATCATTTTGATTATGCATGAGGATTTTTGTTAACAATCAATATACTGGTTCTTCTTTTTAGTAGTACTCCTCATTGATGAGGGTCGTGATCATTCTATGGAAATAACCACATGGAACTACTTTCTTGGCAGATTTAATGGGGGCCTTCCCCATTTCAAACACTGGTTAGATAACCAGTGCTTGCAATGCTCACTGAGATCAGTGAGCATGTTTCCTCACTATGTTTTCCTTCACCGTTAGAGCAGTCGGTAAATGTACGCAAGTCTTTCGCAAAAACCGAAAAACTCATTGGTACATGACATTGTATGTACCTTTCCTTTAAACCCAGGACCTCCCGTCCTAGTCACTACGCCACCTACACTCTATTGGTAAGGTAACAACTACATAAGGTACATAGTACACAGTAGTACATAGTAAACGTCGAAACTCCTTTTGAAAGTATGTGATGTACAAGAATTTCACAAAACAAAAGGGTTTCAAGATAATTCTGAAACATCGTATTACTAACTAACCAACCAACCTGAACGCATCGCTAACCAAGGATTTGCACTCGCTAAACATAAAATAGACTTTTCAAAGGTGTTCCGACCTGACACATAGCAAATTTTTTACCAAGAAGACAAGATTACTATCCGAAAAATGATTCATGATTTAAAGTGAAACGATAGTTGGATTATGAGTCACACACCATACAGACGACTAAGAATGTCGAAAGCTGACGATACAAAGCGAATGGCAATGAATGTACAAGTAAAGAATCACATTCAACAAGTCGGCCAAAGAAACAATGCTAGTCTAGTGGTAAATAAATGAATGATTGCTTAATTCATGTAGGCTGTGATTTGGTGCTAGACGGGCAGTTTGAAGATTCAATAAGAGGCGGGCAACAAGCCAAGAGGTTCGTCCTCTAACGAGCCCTCATTACACACACAATTCGCATCGATTTGATGCAATGTTCATGGCCATTGATGTACTGATAGCACACTTTATACGCAACAACAACTTGTTTTATAATCACAACATACGATCTTCTACAAATTATCTGTCTCTAACAAATACTGCTGCAATATAAGGGTAGAGATCGCCCACAATATCCCCGGTAAACAAAAAAAACATATTTGTTACATGTCTTTTGTTTAAAAAACTCGACAAATGTATCTCCGAGAGTATTTTTAGGCTAGGTAAAGCGAAGAGTCGTAAGGTTGACGTTACGACTCGGTTTTCATACAAGTCGTATTCGTGCAATATTTTACTCAAATATTATTACCATCTGGTTAATCGTGTTGTTGTACTGACGCCAAATTAAAAATGTATTACTATCCATTTTATTAAAAGGTTTTTTTATGCACTTGAAGGTTTTCATACAAATATTTAAAGTTGTAAATTAATCATATTAAAGGTTCTAAGTATATTATTTTTATTTTGGCGACAGTAAAACAGCATAACTGCACTAATAGTAACAAACAAAAAACTAGTAAAATATACCAAAAGTATGACAGGAATGCGCAAAATAATTTGTACAAAAACCGTGCATGCACCATTCCTGAAGTTAGGACATGCATTTCCGCCAAAAATGGCCATTTTTCTTAATTAAAATACAATACAACAAATATGTATTTTTTTCGATTAGCGCCGCTAAAATTGAAAATAATGTAAAACGAAAGAGTAAATCTACGAGAGCGAACTGGGCCGGCTAAGCAAACCTATCTCATATTTTATTCCATATTGTAGTGCACTCGGGATTTAGTGACAGAAAATGGACGAATAGAATAGACGTAGCTTTTAAACGAATATAGGCTGGTCACGTATTAAAGGACTGTCAACAGAATATGGAATAGCGAGATGATTGATTGGGATCTGAGTATACTTTATTGTATAAGAAAAAGACGTAATTTAAAAGGACTGTGCTAGAGGCAGTTCGTCAAAAGATAGGAACAATTTTACGATGTACTTCATTGAAACCAACGACTAAAATCCGAGTTAAGTACGTATGTACCATTAAAACAATTTATGTCGTACATAATATTACATCTCTGGAACAAGGCTTTCGCATTTGCAAGCCGTGGGGAACTGCAGAGTAGTGCAAAGCCGCAAGAATAACAAAGATAATGCAAAGCTGTACAGTCAGAAGCCTCAGTAATTGAATAGGTAAGTATCGATCTACATCATAAGAAGGAAAAGATATTGAATAGGGTTTATTGTTTACAATAACAGTCTTCGCTTCTACTATGGATCTGATGACGGTGGATAGCCGAAACCGGTTGCAAATCATAACAAGTAGTGGAACTAGTTAACGAACTAGTGTCTATATGGATTAATTGATATTTTCATAGAAATAGATAATGTAGCAAAGCAAAGGAATATGGTTAATAGTATATTGTGCGATGCTAGTACGAAAAGTGAGCAATTGTAAACGAGGTGACGAGTTTGAATATAAATAAATATGATCAAATGATCACTGCTTTCTCATCATCAGTCTATTAACGGCCCCACTGTTGGGCCTAGCTTAGTGTTATTGTAACTTTTTTCCTTAGACACGCAGATTTCCTCACGCTTTTTTCCTTCACCGTTAGAGCAGACGGTAAATGTACCTACATAATTCTTCAAAAATTGTTTGCATGGTTTTGAATCGAAGCCAGCTTCTCAGCATTTCTATCGCCACCGAAGCTCAGACTCTTACTTATACAAAATCTAAAATGTGAAATGACACGATTTTATATTTCCAATGGGATGAGGTAGAGGAGGCAACCTCATTTCATCGGAGCCTTGTACTAATCGAGTAAGGAAGTACAATATATGTTTTATCCCCTGAAGCCAGCTTCATACATGTATGCATTTAATAAAATTATAACGAGACTGCATCGTCTCTATCCTACGCGCCTGTGCAGCGTGTATTATGTAAACTTAAAATCTTTATTGGATCTGAGCAAACTTAGAATACCTACATCCGGCGTGACGTATGATACTTATCTAGACTTAACTAATCTGAAAGTAAGCTTGTTTGCCACCCAAGCCGTTAGATAGAAGGGGGTGTGGCGGATAGAAAAAATAAATATTGCACAGAGGTAGAGGCTTTTCAAGATCAAGAATATTTGCGTAGATATGCGTATAGCTGTACAATAATACTAATAAACAAAGCTTGTAAAAATTACATTGCTGATGTTTAATTACTAGTACATAAACAGATATTTACTAACAAAATTAAATTGTAATTGAACAATACGCAGCTTTAATTTTATTATCTTATCGCAGTAATGGCTATCTACCTACTTGGCGCTAATGCTGTCATAGACACCTACTTATTACGATAAATCTATGATAACTGATAATATACATAGACACGTCGATCCTGTTTAGTATAAGCTTTAAATTATTATTTTTTACCGTTCAATTTAAATTACAATTTTATATATAATTTTAGTATGTACCTACTTCCTTGTTATGCGATTTAATACTAACACAGTGGGTAAGTATCTAAATACCTACTGAAAAACCGACATCGATAGTAATGACAGGAATTCTGAAAGGCACAAAGCAGGTGACGCTGCCGTAGTCGGATGTCTGTCAAATTATTTCATGTTATGTTTTGTTTGACTGTTAATAAGAAAAAGTATACGAAAATATGTCTCGAAGCTGTGCTGTGTGCTGTATCAAAGTGTTATCTAGTACATTCAGTCATATGTTCCAGGCGGACAAAAAAATGGTGTTGCAATAGCTGGTGGTTATGAAAAACCCCAATACAAGCCGATATAACATGCTCGATATTTGAATGAATAAATGAATATATTTCACCTTATATTTCACGATATATCACCATTTGACGAATCATAAACACTACTTACATGTGAATGTGCTAATAGTTCCTTCATAATAAAATTGTCGTAAATATCTCTCGCGATCCGCCGTCTCTCTTCTATACATTCTTGTTTCTCATATAATTTTATCTGTTAAAGATAAATATATGTTAATTAAATAATCTATATGAAACCGGAATAATACATTAACAAACATATTGTAATCTTTGATTTATTACCTCTTCATAAAACTTTAATTGTGGCACGGGTTCTTCTGACGCCTGTTCACAGAATTCCTTAAATAATAAATAACCTGAAACAAACAAAAACTACATTATAGTAAATTGTGTAAACAACTCGTGTAGTAAGGGTCAAATGTTAACACAGTTTGACCTTTAACACACATGATACGCTCAATACTTTATGTAATACCTGTGAGACAACATACACAAATATTCAGAAAATATATTCAGTTCATGTTCTTCAAAATTAACGTACAGTTAACAGTCAATGATGAAGCAGATGTTACATAAAGTATATTTTTCAACTAATTATTTGGTAAATAAGTATTATTTAACCTCGTCCCGAATTATTTGCTATTTGACGAGTCCAAAATATTGTGTCAGAAGTTCACTTAATAACATAGATTTATTGTATACCACTTTAGATCGTGATAATAGACATATCTAGATACACAGCGTAGATTAAACTTATAAACTATCCAGTAGATTGTAGAACTCTTTGACAGTTGGAATACTCTCATTCTTCTGTACAGATGTGCAATAACTTATTTATTGCACAGAAGTTCTATGCTAGGGAAAAGCGTCTGCTTTTAACTTTGAGGTAAATTTCATACCATATAACATGTAACTAAAGTCCATAGAAGATCAACTTTCTCTAGAAATAAACAAACCATTCTGGATGCACAGTTCAGAAGTCGAGCAAATCTCTCACAATATTCGATTAAGCATTAAGTCACGGTATTTATTTAGTTTAGGAAGCGAGTGACACCCGGAATTGCAAATAGTCACTGTAAAAGTTACAAAAAATAAAATATCAGTTGCTAAACGAATAGAATCATCTGGTATGCGGACAATTCAGATATTTCTCAGTAAGTGTAATTACTGGAAATTGTGTCCAATCTGATGACAAAATCCACCTACACCGCAGATCTCCATTTCTTTTTAGTGGACAGCTGCGTGCGATGCTTATCGCCACAGTTTTAGATAAGCCGGGATTAAGAGTGCTTTCAGGATTATTTAATCACCACCGCCTCGCTCCAGAATCACGCGACTAAATAAACTCTTATCATGGCGTAAATGAGACTGAGGCTTCAGGCTTCTGGTCCTTTGCAAAATAATATAATTACATGTCAAAAATCAAAATCAAAAGAAATCATATTAACAAAATCAACAACAAATTACGATGCCTACAATGAAGGTTTCTTATTAGTCCAATTTGATGACTTATTTTGTGCACTGGAATGATTTATAGAATATTATTGCAAGTGCAAACCTTTTTAATACCCTCAAACTCTCACGCCACCACATATTAATCTTAGTCACTTAGCCAGCACTTGATTAACAAGTATTACAAATAACAGTCAATACTCGTGGTAAATATGTATGAAATATTCATGTTAATTCTATATTATTAGTCTAAAGTTAACCGCGTTCTATAGTAATTGGCCTTCTTTAATTTTAATACATATGTAATTTTATAATTGTTAATAGCTGTAGATTTCCCTTAAAAATAAAAAATAAAAAAAAGATGAGAAGTTTTCAGACATTCTTTGCCTTTGAATTCAGTCATCAAGTTGCCTTCGGTACAGATTGTAGACGAGCATTACCATAGATATTTCCATGAAGGAACGAATGCCCGCCCCTTAGGGGTAGAAAAAATTTTTTCTTTCATCCAAGGCTATTTTGTTCTCCAGAATTCCAATTCTTTTTACCGGTCCCATCAATTTACAAAAACGACAAAAGATAATCTTGATAAGCATTACTACAGCACCAGAAAAACGGCTTTATCATAATAAATCTAGTGTCAGATCAATCGCGTCTCAAGTACGAATCGCGCTCTTCTATTTAACCATTCATGTTGTGTCGATCACGTTCTGTCAGAGAAATATTAAAAATAGATTTTATTCCTATGCGCTCACGTATGTGTGAATCGAAAATAGCGATCGAGTATACGATAGCCATTAAATTCAGTTTTGTTAACTACAGCTGCCTTCACTACATTGTGAAGGAAGTCTCTTTATATTACGACAATCACTACCAGTTTAAGAAATCTATTTAAGGATGGAGTTTTTAAGCATAATATTACAATCAAGTTTGCAATGTCGACAATAGAACTTCCTGTTTGAAACTATGTGACGTGGGGGCAGGACAAACAGACGTAGGTACTTTAACAGTACATAGAGCTATTGGCCTATATCGTGGCTCTCACGACGGCCAGTGCAACCGATGAAGTTATTTACTGCAAGTAGAAGTGGGGCCGCCGCCGTAAATTGCGTTAGTAACTCGCCCGGAGAACTCCGTGGCAATATAACGCTCTTACAAATAGACCATCATAGATATTGATGTCGTTTATCGTCTTGGAATTGTATCGGTTGTTTCATACTTTAAAAGTGAATGAATGAATGAATGAATGAATACACTTTATTGCACAAAATTAGTGTGATACAGTGCGTACGAAACGATTAAAGAAAAATAGAAAGTGATTAGTGAAATTGACTTCTTCCGCCATAAATCAGGCAGTGTTTCGCTGAGAAATACTAATCGCTGAATCTGTATGAATCCCGGTTTTAGCAGCATGGATGGAGTATATTTCACTATTACTTAAGAGTGATTAAATTTAGTAAGCAGAGCCCTGAGGGACGTAAAGACATTCATAACATTAATTCCGGTCAGGAGCCAGCTAAGATCATAAATCAAAACCGACCTAGGGCGGCTTCATTGACGGAGCTCGGGAAAAAATGTGATCGGCACGACTAAAATATCTTCAGCCTCTTATCGGCCGCTTACATTATTGATGCTTAGCTAAGTAATGTATGGAATGTAAAGAGACAGAGTTGAAATGAGTTAAAGAGGCTGTATTCATACTAAAATAGCTGGCTGTAAAATAAATTACAAAACTTAATTTTAGCTCACTCCTGTTTACTAGGTAGTTTTAGGTTGGGTGTAACAAACGGTTCGTGGTTAAAATAAGTAAATGACTTTCACAGTTTTCACATATTTCCATCGAATGTAGTTCTTCAGTCATCAAGCACTGCTTCTTTAATTTGTTAAACATCCTGATCCTGATTTTTTATTACGTGCTATACCTATAAATGTTGTTTTATTATATAATACTAATAACAAAGCATTATAGCCTTTTTTGGCACCAAGTCTCGTGGATTGATGACGCAAGATAAGGTGATCTCGTATTTTTCTCGTGCACTATCTCGATGAACGTCCGCCTCCGTCACCGAATTTCTTAAATATTTTTGAACCGTTCTTGAATATTGATTTTATTTGTATGTACTTTGTTAATCGTCAATTATGATGAAACATTTCAATCGAATGTTGTTTTTATCAGCCTTTCAAGCAACCCAAGATTTAAAGAGTGTCACTAGATTTTCGCAAATCTGATATATTTATAATTCAATCGTATATCTATTAAAGTTTATATTAAAATATTTAAAAACTATCGGATATTACACAGCTTCATAATGAACCATGCATTTGAAAACAAGAATGTGAAAATTTGCACACATATTTCTAGAATTTCTTCAATGGAATAGTGAAAATATTGTTCCAATAATTAATTAGTCATCTTTTATTTATACGAAAACGATACCAAAAATGCCGTAGTAGGTGTAAAGATGTCATTATATTTTTTTAATGGAGCGCGGAGGAGGTACACTTTTACCCCCTCCCCCTCGCAGAGGAGCGGTAATCTACGTCTAATCTTCAAAATGATCCTTTGGGTGTCCTAAATACGTGTGCTAATTTTCACATTCCTTGCTCGCAGTGCATGGTTTTTCAACAAAACTGAGAAAACCCTAATAGTGTAACAATAACCTCTATTCTATACTTAAATAATATATATTCTATACTTAAATAATATATAATAGAATAGAGGTATTCAATAGTTTTCAAAGTTTCATATCATAGCAACATACAATCGAGTAAGCAGCTCCGTAAAGCGTAGCCTGATGCCGGGTCTACGACAAAGGCGTAAACGTACTTAGTCTCTAGAGAAATCTATGAGATCGTCGGCTGTCCCCATTCGCCTCCGGGACGGTAATTAACAATACAACTGCACAACCGTTGGACTTTACTTTTGTGAGCGTCGATGGCGTAGCGGGGCGAAGCAGCTAGAGCTATGTTGCACGCTAGAACTTCCATCAATGTTTTAAACAGGAAAAACGAGGTCGTACTTTCCGGGGCAGAGGCGGTCTAAGAAAAGTTTGGTCGGGTAAAAAAAATCTTCTTTTAAGTCGGACACTCTTGACAGAGCAGTCGTGTCGTCGTTCCATGTCGTCTAATCAAACAGCATGCTGAGCACCACCATGCGCCATCTGTCTCTTGTCGAAGTCTGTCGTGCCGAACCAGCTCCCTAAATAATCATATCAGCGCATCGCGGGTCGCCCTGGTGACTTCGCGCATTTACCCTGGACAA
Organism: Hofmannophila pseudospretella; assembly: GCA_947369225.1. NCBI lineage: Eukaryota > Metazoa > Arthropoda > Insecta > Lepidoptera > Oecophoridae > Hofmannophila > Hofmannophila pseudospretella. The sequence goes on from OX376324.1 coordinate 8,420,728, forward strand.
CAAGTCGATCTATAGCATCCTCTCATCGGGTCACATATCCAAAGAAGCTAAGGATTGTGTTGTGGATTGTACCACAGCCGATAATTGCTTCTTGAAGCGACTCATATCTCAGAATTTATTGACAGCCCAGCTTTTTTTAAGACAGAACTCACTAAGGACATAATACTTATAGTCGGGTTTTAGTTTTTTACTTTATTCTATTTAAATTTTCTGGTCGGTAAACTTAACTATCATTGAGATGAACCCGAATGGGAAGGAAGGGAAAATTATCCTTAGCTACATGAGCTAACTTCATTAGGGACAAAGCAATTGAACGCAGAGCGACAGGCACGGAATTAGAAATATATCCTCACGGAGTTCAAGGTTCACACTATCTTTGCCTTTTTATAGCAGTAGCTTCATAAAGTAAAGATAGTAGCTTCAAAACGTAAAGATAGTAGCTTCAAAAAGTATATACAATACAGAATGATGACCTAGAGCTGGTGGGTCATTCGGCAGTTAAGTGAACAGACGATATCACGAAAGTCACATCAAATTAAAAGTTTCGAACTAAGTACTCATTCATACACGTTTATTGAATCTGTAGGATCATACAGAGCACTAGGTTAAGTCAAATGGAACAACGGTAAACTTTCTAGACAAAAAGTAGCTAACTAAGTAACATGGTGGGATACTGACTCAGAGCAAACAAGATTTTATACAAATTATCATAAATCATAATTACAAAGAAATGTCCAACTTAAGTACCAATAACCGCTCTAAAGGCGCATAGTCCACACATAATAAATTGTATAGAAAATAGACCTAATTAAATATCAAAGTAGTAACGAATGAATTTGATCAAAAATGAATAACTTCTATAAGACTAAATATTTGCGAGGCCCAAAAATGCTGTAAGTAAAAGACTACGTGCCTGTAAAACGGTAATAATCCAGGCTGTAAGCCCGGCACGGCTCGCTCGAGCCTTGCTTATGTCTAATCTTATTTGTGATACAAATCCCGTCGATAAAGTTAGGTAAGTGATCTCCCGAGCACACTTATCCATACACTGGGTGTCAAAATCTGTGTTTACCATTGCAGAGTGCTATAGATCGCAAACCAAGCCATTCAAGCACACGGTAGTGATTTTAAAACAGAATCGGACCGAACCATAAAATCTACGGACCGAATCCATATAAATATATTTTTCGGTTTTCCAGATTTCTATAAGTTCGATCCGATTTCTTGTCATAATCGCTACAGTGTGCTAATTGTGTCAAAAACTTCTCTAAACACGACTCGGTTTCGTTATAAAATCGCTGCAGTGTGCTAAAGGTGTCAAATACTTTTCTAAACAAGACTGAGGAGATTGCGGATCATGTCTCAACGAAAGAGCATCAACTAAAGAGATGTTTCTCAAGTGGTTTCTACATAAGTAAACTATTTCACACAAGACTTTTTTGATTAAAGGAAAAATAGAATACGCCTTATCGCTCAGAGCGATGTAATTTCTTCTCTCTTGGTATCTACTCAGCAAAGTTTTCGTAGTTATTGAAATCTTGGGCGGCATTCGTACTGAACAGATGTAATTAATCGCCTAAAGGTCTTCTAGTCGTCTAAGTTAGGCACATTTAGGAACTGACTATATAGATGGATTTATAGGGCTTTAACATCGTGACGTCAAGAAACTTGCAATTTCCTAGTCAGTTGGTTACCGGTGACAATTCAGTGCAGCTGGTACATATGATTTTAGCTGCATAAAAAATTAACTAATTTTCGACGACATGGTATCTATGAAGTTACGGTTATTATAATTATATGGAGTGATCAAAATTAGGTACAGCGATTTATATAACTCGAATCGAGCATGTATTTTTGATGTGGATACCAACTACGAGATACCATTCCGGATTTAAAAAATATTTATTTTGTTGATTATGTTCCATCACGGGACACTTCGCAATCCGTGTCAAAGTATATTGATGCCTAAAATTACCAACAAATATCGCACTAACTACAGGGACATCCCTCAAGTTGTTATAACATCTTGAAGGACAGAAAAATGCCACAATGTCTGAAGAACAAATTGTTTAACCAATGCGTTCTGCCCACCTTGACATACGGTGCCGAAACGCTCACAAAGGAAGTTGTGCACAAAATAAAGGTCGCACAAAGGGCCATGGAGCGGGTCATGTTTAAGCATCACCCTAATGGACAAGATCCGCAACACAGCGATCAGAAAACGAACTAAAGTCCTAGACGTAAGAAAGCGGGTTGCGACTCCAAAGTGGCGATGGGCAGGCCACTTGGTTAGACGTGGTGATGGCCGGTGGACCAGAGCCCTTACTGAGTTGTGGCCAAGGTCGGGGAAAAGGTCGTCCAGCAGCTAGATGGACAGATGACGTCACCAACGTCGCATCGAAGACCTGGATGCGACTAGCACATGATCGTATAGGGTGGCACAAAAGAGGAGGCTTTAATAAGCCTCCCTTTAATAAGGGAGGCTGCAGTGGGACGACATGGTCTGATGATGATGATCGCACTAACTAATTGCGATCAGATAACTGGTTATACTGGGCTGGTATTACAATTAGATAACTCGCTCGACCCTAGTTGACACCGGTACGACGCTGGATTTTTGTTTTGACAGGGAACCCTGTCTTCCTATTTAGAACGGGCGGTACCGTAACGGCGGGTGTCGAAACAATAGCAATCGGCTAACTGTAAATACATACGGGGTTCCCTGCCCAAAATTGTAGGCATGATTAGAATCGTGCTTCGGGTTTCTTTCCTCGATCATGATAACTACTACACTAACTCTATATCCCATATTTTTTTCCACACAGATAAAAAAATATTCCGGTTTAGCGCATATCATACACAAATTTAAATTCTGAACTGGAGAAGTACTTACCTGCAGAGGAAACTAAGTTTGCATCGAAAATACCTGCTTAAACTCCATATAAAGTACCAATATATATGTAAGCATAGAAAAGAATTCTGCATTTTTCTGTTTTATATAGGAACGAGCGTGGACACGCCACGCTCACATAAAATGGCGTTGCTTTTAGCGATTTCCCCCGTCCTCCCAATAACAGTTTGAGGGGCGACATACCTAGTTAGGTGCAATGGCTTTTTAACTATAGCTGTTTGTTTGAAAGCGATAGTTGGTGTGTTGGTGTTCCGTTGCACGGCAGAAAAAATCTAAACATTTGTACGAGAGATGTCAATTCATTTCAGGATCAAGCTATCAATGTTATCAATAAAACATTACCCTCCTCCTGGGGCAGTCGGGTAAAAATCCGTGTCAAGGTGATTAATTGCAAAAATAAATAAACGAAACAGAGTTGGTTTAAGTATAGATAAAAGAAAGCCTCGATAAGCAGATCAAAGATTCAAACTTTATCTAACGTTAGTTATAGACTCGTAGTTTTGTCAAGGATGTAGTCTAGACGGTGAGGTGGCTATATATGGTGCTAAGATAACCAGCCCGATGTTGTATTATTTAATCACAATTTAACTTGTTTTTTTGTTGTTTTAAATGGTTACTGGATAAATGTTACTATTCGGTTAATAAAATTTTTTTATAATTATTTTTTAGAATAATTGATATTATTTGTAGGTATTACGATCTAAATGACATTTATATTTTATAATTTATCTGACTATTATATTATTTATTTTTTATATTTGCATGCTCATGGTTGAGAATGCAAATACATTCTAACGGCTCTTTGTTTAGAAAATATCATCTTGTAATTATGTACCTACAATCTGGACAAATAAATTAATCTGAATCTGAATCCGCTGACGAAAAAGAGGTGTTTTTTTCACGTGCGTGTGTGTCTGTGACTTCATATCTCAACAATTAGATGCTCTGATTTGGATGCTGTTTCCTATTTTCATTTAAAAGATAATTTAGTCGATTGTTTTTAGCCGTGTTCGATAAAAAATGGATCAGTAGGTACCTTTGACGTCGGATGGGATCTCAGGAATGGTAATAGTTAATTAGGTGATTCGAGGTTGAGCTCAAAATAAGGACTATGATACCATTTTCACATCTTGGAAAAGGATCCCACAACGGTAAGTCGGGGGTTTCTTAGGTTTTTAATTTAGTGTTTAAATATTAATTTGGTATAATGCATTATTTACCCGCTCATAATTACACTGGGAATTATTTATAGGCGGCTCATTTCACGAAGTGCGAATCTAAAATTGTATTCGATGATTAACAGAGACATTATTCATGCGTACTAGCGAACTACACTTTATGAAATATTTAAATATCTTCAACGGTGTAGTGCAAAACACTAATCAATATTCATTTAACAAGATCATCTGGCTAATTTCAATCACGTTTCGCAATGTACATAATATTCACGGCTTCACGCACGTCGTAAACAGCGTAAATAAAGAAAAATTAAAACATTAGTATAAATAAAAAGCACAAAATGCCCAAGGGCCGATGTGCCGCTGAGATTATCCCACTGTGCCATACATAAGATAAGGAAAAAGCATATCCACTACAATTTGTTATTTGATTTTAAAAAAATATTCCATCAATCAACTTATATGGACATCCTGAAGAAGGATTTAAAATTCGGTTTTCGATATGTCAACTAACATCAGAGATATTAATGATTTAAGTTAATACTGGAAAGATGCTCTGTTCCTTTTTAGCAAAACAGCTCTTTACACAGTGATGTAATAATGTAATATTGCCGTTTCTTTCTATCGTCTGATTTTTGATTGCATGTATCATTTTATTTTTCAACGAATTTTAATTCTGTTTTCACATTTGGCCATCAACTTACGTCTATTAATTAATTTTTAAGAAATGCATTTATATTTGTTACTTGGAGACTACCGAATTGTACAAAGTTGGGAGCGAAAGGGATTCAGCTACTTTAGCGCGACCGCCTTGAGCCCTAGCAAGTGAGCCATTGTCGCTTCTACTACTGATTTACAGCAGGAACGTATAATACCCATAGTTATTTTAATTGTACGTACAGTGGAAGACACATGAACACTGTGGAAACCTGTACCTGAACCCTTTTGTTACGATTTACTGACATTCATAAGAATTGGTCTGATAAGTTTAAGCGATAAAGCACCAAAGGTATAAGGTATAGGTATAAAGGTATAAACTCAAAGTATACTCTATGTGTTGGCCACTGTACATAGCGTTATAACCTACTTTACGTAGACAAACGCAGTTACGTCTAGATTCAAGTTAGTAATAGCTACTGTTGAATCATTACACTATATGTTCAAGTTGTTAAGACTCATTAAAGTACCGCTAGTTAGCCTGGATTTACTGCAGTGAATGAAGCTCGAGTGAAGTGACATTGGATTGCATCATCGTAAGGAAAAGAGCGAAATGAGCGATTACATACAGTATCTAGCCATTCGGGAAATGCTGTTTAGCTATGACGTGTAGCAGTTCTTGTATATACCGCTGTTTTACAAAACCGCTAGTCGTTATACCGGCGCCATTATTTATTTTCATTACAGCTGAACGACGGTCAGCGGATTGGCGTTCTGGAAAAAAACTGCAGCTCTATTGTATAATAATAATCCAGTGATTCTTAGTTTCCAGGTGATTCACGGTGATATGTAAATAATACTTAACTTTTTGCACTCGGCGTCTTGTTTGTTGATGAAGAGTCACAAACGGTAAAAAAATATAATAATTTACAATCCGGCGTTTAATTTTATATTGTTTTATAAAATGATGACCCGCATTAAAGACCGCAAAACGGTTATACAATCGGCCATGTTAAGGTTCAGTTATTTGTATTGTAATTCGGCCGAACGTCGTTAATCTGTAACAACGCGCCGTCCGTCAGCCGTATTGCAAAATAATCAGTGGTTTTATAAAACAGTGGATTATACAATCGGACTGCGGCATTTGTATGACATAATGGGTACGGATGGGGTAGGATTCATCGTTACCGCTCGCTGAAGCTACCGCATATCGTGATAGTGCGTACCTAAGTACGTATTTCATTACAATCATTCAGTCTAACGTCTCGGAAGTTAACTGTTAAGATGAAAAGGCCAACTCAAAGGGATCTCGCGTTTACATTTATACAGACAGTTCAATAGATTTGATGTTTAGAAAACACTTACAGAACTAAAAATACATACAAGCAACGCTCTTTATATCCATACGACATACAAACAAGCAATTTTCGTCAATTATTAATTACTTTAACTAGGTAGTTAATAGGTAATAATATATTGTCTAACTAGTGCGGGAAGGGCCAAATTGTCGCTACGAGTGTTGTATACACGAGTACGACACGAGGTCGTCCCGCACGTGAATGACACGATACTTTTTGTTACACCTGCGAGAAAATAAATAAAAAATAAATAACTAAGCAGTTAGCAGTCTATGTTGTAATAATGTTCATGGAGAGTGAGCGGTCAATATTATTCTTAGGTCCATGCGCTCAAATGAATGAACTGTTTTACAGACGCGTGCGCCACTATTTAATAGAAGTAATTAAGTCTTTCAATATTTAAAACTGTATTTCTTCAATTATACGAAAAAAATAATTTAATAACATAAAAATGCATGCATGGCATTTGCAGCACAGTTTTCAGTAGATAAATCAGCCCCTTTTGAGCAGGTGTAACAAAAAGTACGTTTGTTATTATTCATCATGCATTGGTCAGATGCAAAGAGCAGTCTAAAAAAAATAGCAACAAAATATTAGGTATTAGTCTTCTAATATAGAAATTAGATTTATTTCTTTTAGAAATTATTATACGAAATTATTATACTTTTACAAACTGCTATACCGACAAGGATAATCATGTTAGGACTAAATAATTGTACATAATAATATCTGTATGTAACTCATGATCATGCATGAATAAATGAATTATGAATTAATATTTAATTAGATTGTCCTACTTTAATCCCGTCATCCTGTGATATCGAATACACGTAGCTAAACAAAGTACCATAAAATAACTAACGAGGACAATTCTCTTGACGCCTTGCCCATTAGGGCCATTACCTACTCTATTTGTTACTTTCTCATGTAATTACAATTTCGTTGTAACAGACTATACTGACATTCAAAGATGTAGAAAGCGCTGTTCCGCGGAGATTATAACTAGCTACTTCTTATTAGGTACCTTATTTTATCTTATGATTGCCTTTACTTTGTTTCCAAATCCAAAAAAATCTTTTTTTAATTCTTTTAACTATCTGGTATAATGCATACCATAGCAAACCGGGAGCTAACTGTCTCGGCCACATTATCAGCATAACGACTTAATTAATTAAATCAATCAACAGAGGGGAAAATCGAAGAAAAGAGACAGGGGTCGACCCAGAATATGATACATGGAACAATTGAAGAAATGGAGCACTAATTGGTCGTCCAGCCCGTGACCACTTTGTATGGCCACGTGTCTAGTTTTTTTTTCCACCAATTTGGCTAAAGTACGAACCTATAAGTAGGTATTAAAATCGTCACACGACAGACATATAGGTATAATTTCATATACGAAACCCTAATGAAATGAAATATTTTATTTTCCAGAAGCATTATAGATCTTATCTTATGATTTGGGGGTCAGGAATAATGAGGATTTGTGCCTATCTCATTTACACACTGGTCATCCCAGTGGACAGGTTTCTTCCTCACGATGTTTTCCTTGACCGTTAGAGCAGTCGGTAAATGTACGTAAGACTTATATAAATACGAAAAACTCATTGGTATATGGCACTGCATGGTTTTGAACACGGACCTCCCGAATGTCCGTTGTCCTAGTCACTGGGCCACCGACGCTCTTTATTAGGTACCTTATCTACATCCATTTTAATCAGTAATACAATCTCTGCTATTGTTTATAAACAACATAATCATAAGAATCTCTAGCTGACAAAGATGTTGAAATTAATTAATTCACCCTATGTAGACTGCTCGCTAGAGAAGTTTTATATAGAAACCGCGTCTGCTAGTTGGCGCATGCTATGTGACCATTATGGAACTGTAAGTGCATTTGCACAAACCCTTTCGCTCGCTGTCAGTGCTTACATCATAATTCAAGACGATCCGATTTCAAGGTTGCTGATGTTTATAAATCGGCAGACCACTGCCGATTTACAACAAGTACCAAGTTGTAATCAAGTATACTGATTGTCTTCCGAATTTATTATTTAAAAAATCTGCCAAGAGCGTGTCTGGTACGCACATTCATTTGGTAGGGTTCCGTAGCCTTCTGTCACAAAAATTATTTGCGGTGGATTTTGTATAATTTGTTGCAAATTAATTAAATAGTCTATAACATAACTTTGTCGTCTTCTATTTTACATGTAACTTTGGTACAGTCGGTTATTTTTAAATTTGTTATTAATTTAAATTACTATTAGGTACTTACGGTATCATTTCAGAATTTTATTTTATTTTTGTTACTATATTTCAAAATTGGTGTTGTTGTTGGGTTGCGCCCTCTGTCATACAGACGAACGGACGGACTAACAGACATGACTATTAGGGCTCCTACTTCGTTAAGGAAACTCTAAAAGTTTACAATTTACTTACCTAAGACTTGGTTGAATATTTTACTTACCTAAGACTTGGTTGAATATTTTACTTACCTAAGACTTGGTTGAATATTTTGTCGAAATTTACTTCATTCTTCTTTTCCATATATTTGTGCATAACACTCCGAACACTGAAACAAAGCAAAGATACATTTTAGGGGAGGACTTGAAAAAAAAATTCTTATCCAATTTTATAAGTGTGGAAGTGGAAGTTTGCAATCTGGAAGTTCTAAGTAATTAAAATTATGTCTAATTACTCGTACATTTTTTGTGTCTAAAAATTCAAAAACCATGTCGACTTGACATTACATAAGACGGGGTGAACGGTGAAACTCAGATAGTATGACAGACAGATTCAATAAAATATCCTTTAACGAAGTTACTGAATCGTGATTTTATCGTTTTGTTTACTATCTGACAACCACCGAGAGATTTTTTTAAGAGCACAATATACAGCTATGGACTTTTTACGATCTCTGTAGGGAAGAGATGAGAAATAGAGCTTGTTTGTCGAGTATCGCCCTGAATACTCAAGTCTCCGGCATATAATACATAGAGGTCTCAATATAATACACACTTAATTTAGTTGGTACAACATCAGCAAGTCTTTCGTTAGATGTTACCTCCAAATAGTACCGGCCTAAATAGTTGGATGTGATAGTTGACAAAACTTGTTGATAATCGTCTTCAAATCTATTGCCACATTCTAATGATCTTAGGGACTTATGGGCCATGCGTGCTTCATCGTGTGAGCAAAAATTTAATACCACATAGTACGTAAAACATCGTTCCTAATATCGAACAGAGTAGATACGTGGTTAAATACCAATTATAAAGTTATGTTTCAATTTCATACACAGACCAACTCATATCAAATGACTATTGTATTGGTTATCTTGAATAAACGCCCACTGTTTGTTTTTTGATAGTCTTTGTGATGTGTGTAAGTAGGTATTCATATAGAACAGACATAACTGATGCCCTTGTTTAATTATCCATAAACTGGTGATTCTGGTATTGAAATCAAACCTCACTCGCATCAGAATATCGTATTTTGCAGGAAGTAGATACCTAAACATTTTATGTGCTGCCCTACATATTGACAGTATATCGTACCTAGAAACTAGACGGATAAATAAGTTCGCAGAGTTACGTGCGCCTAGGGCAACTTGTGCTCTCAAAATTTCGAGAGACGAATGGTCACTTATCGTATTTGTACGCAAAAAAACGACACCATACAAAATAGTGATATTTAGCCAACCGATTTGTGTAGAAATTCTTATTGTTGGGTTAAGTAAAATTAGATTATGGGGCTCCTGTTTCCACATCTAGACACATAATCAGTCTTTACGTGCAGATATTTATTTGTTTGGCTAAATTTCCAGCCAACCCAGCTACCCAGAAGCTAGGATATTCGCAGGCTTCAATTCAAGCACTCTCCGAATGGTTCACCACAAGGAGTTGTGCCCGTTAGGCTGGCACTGCTGAGCTGTGTAGCACCAGATAAGAGGCGGTTTTCCTCATCCTCTATGCAGCCCAGTAAGGGTCCCTACTATCTATGCGTAGGTACGTAATTACGTATACACCCTTTTTGAGACCACAGAACACTGTTTGAAACTGAGCAGCTTTCGTGATAAGTAATCGCGGGTTCGACAAAGGCAGTGCTTCCCGAGACTTCCTGCAGACGTTGGCGCTTGCCCATAATCGAGCTGTTGTTCGGTTCGTGTTCACATCCACCAGCGGAATTATTAACCATGTGTAGAGTTACTCATATCATTCATTAGTGGACGAGTCCTGATAATTTGGCTAATTATTTCGTTAATACCCTGTACGTTACGTACACTAAATAATTTAGTAGACAAACCTACTAATTTAACATTAAACTTACTTTACTGCTTTGCTGATAGTAAACTGAAGCAAGTAAAAGGAAGAACCTAAGCTACTTATACCTGCCCTTCCTCAACAGTTTACAAGAACCCATTACTCATAGAGCAAGTGTTTACTTACTATTTGTAAATAAACAAAACATTATACAGGTTGGAAACGTTAAGTGTGTCCAGCCCCTTCTTTTGTTAATTTAAAATATATTGCAATACTTTAAACGGATATAGAATCTGCGTCGCTTAATGCAGAAAATGACATTAAAATAATTAACGCCATGTCTTCAGAATTTGTATTTTTGCGACTCCCGTACATTTACTATAGCACTCATTAGTAGATATGTACAATTGTACAAGTATGATTATCAGCAAGTATGATTATTAGCAACATAAAGCTTAGTAACTTAAAATTCATGCAACGTGTTATTTTTAGAAAGATAGCGGGGCTAACAGTTGCTTTTGTGAATGTTTTGGCATGACTTACTAAATAGTAATGAATCATAGGCAACCGTAACTGTCGCCGAGTTAGCGTGACGCAAAATTTTAATAAAAATGACGGCGAACGGCACGCGTGTAACTTCCTACAGTGACTTATTCTTATTACGCTACTGTTCCTTCTGAGGTATTTATGTGTACCTGGTTCCTTAATATTGAGCTGCAACTGCATGTATTTTAAAAAAAAGGAAGTAGGTCTAGGTAAGAAGTTAATCTATCACTCAAAAAATATTTAATTGACCAGTATGTGGATGTATTAGTGACAGTGGAAAGTATAACTATCACTTGATACAATCGCCTGCATAACAATATTATTGGTTAATAAATAATTAGATACATATGCACTAGGATTTATTAAAAATAGCTACATGCATCATAGACATAGATAAATTATTTTATTAGTCGGTCAAACTCAAAACATTTGGTTATATGTAGGTACAAATATTTGGGCTGCCTGGCCGCAGACTGCGGCGGCATGGCGGGCGCGCGGCAAGAGCATATGGTTTAAATCTTTCATTACTACCATCTAAATACAAACAAATTATCTATTCAAACAGGTAGGCCTATTTATGAATGCGTAAAGGAAGGAATATGATATTGAAATTGGTTTTAGAACCAGTAGAGGAATACAGTACAGCTTACAATATCACCGTCGTCGTGAGGCTTTTTAACCTCTCTGCTATGGACACAAGACTCCCCTGCTAATGGTAGTTATAGCAGACATGACCACAGACAGTAGGTTTTAGGAGTTCAGCTCCTCCCCATCCCTGATCGCAAATACCTTTCCTTTTTGAAAGTATAAGTTATGTAAATATATATGTATACTGTGTGGCATAAGTGCACAAATACTAAGCATACTAATAGAGCTACTAGTAAAACATGATTTTCAAATAATGTTCCAATAGTCGTTATCCCGTTTATCACCACCGTTCCAGTTTATAATGATAGAGCTCGATGAAGACTTTCCAAAAAATTTGGTCATACAGCACAGACCTGGACCCGGAAGTCATGCTGCTTCGTTACCACAATGAATTTCAGGAATTATTTGGCATAGGTTGAGAGACCACCAAAACGACTTTCTAAAAATATTTTGTATAATCATAATCCAAGGTGGGTTTGATTTTATGACTGTTCACATTACGTACATTTTCGGGATTTTTTCGGAATATTGACTACTGGACTAAAACTACCACAGCATGAAAAAGGGAATCTATCTAGATAGTAACAGATTTAATTGCGAGGTTTCCATTTTATGATCACTTTTACTTTAAAATTTTAATCGGTCATAAAATGATAACTGTTACCGATTCACGATTAAAAATAACTAATTCATAAAGGTAACTAGGACCTATATTAACTGCATTTAAAATAAAACCGACTGATCGGTGATTGTTTTAAATATTGAAAAGAAAAAATAATATTTTGAGGGCATGGCCGACATGCTTCTAATAACTTGTAATGACATTGTGCCAATAACATGGGTTGTATATTAACATTCAAAACTTATGCCTACTTTATATTTCCAGATACCTAACCTATTAGTACTTACTTTGTTATATATCATATCACTACAACACTGATTGATAAGTGTGGCATTTGACATTACTTACGTCACATTCACATCATACTGCAGTAAAATGATTGATTTAAAAAGGACTTAATCACTAGGTCCATATGAACAGACACAAGCTAAAGACTAATGTCTAATAGGCCTGTCTGTAGTTTGTTAGTTTCCCATTAGACCCATAGTGTCACACTGATTTTCTGGAAAGCTGTAACAATGCACACAAAGGGATTGTGGTCTAAGAGGAAAAAGTTTTTGAAATTAATTCATTAAAAATTAATAAAATAAAGTACAAAATAAACAAGTCAAGATGAAGAACCCACCGATAGGATTGATTGTGATAGGTGGATGGGTCTTGAACAAAGATGGATCATAATATGGTAACACCAACAAATCAAATTTATGAATCCAAAATGGCTGCAAAAAGAATTGCTGTAACTTTCTGAGGAGCTGTAACTGTGCACATGTATAGGTGTGGTCTAGATAATAGGAAAAATATGAAAGTTTATTATTTATTTATATACAGTTGAAGAAGATAGAAGATGACCAGATCTTAATGATCAGCCTAGGTAATGCTACTCTTTATTTAAGATTAATAAATTTCTAATGGTTTTACAACTGTAACTTGTAAAGTGCAATGACCTCTACTATATTTTCCGGAGTCAATGACCTCGTGACCTATAAATGAGTTATATCAGCAATGGAGAAAGATAAATAAATACCTAAATAGGAGATGCCAAGTTTTCTCATTGCCTTGGATAGCATTGTTTCACCATCACTTCCTACAGAAGTTGGTAGGTAGGTAGGTATTTAACCTCATGAACATTTCAAATAATTTGATAGAAAATTTAGGCACCAGTATAACTATTTGATGTTTCTAATTTGATACCTAATGTAGGAAGTGAAAAATATATTCAGAAGGTTAGGTGGGCTATATAAGCTTGGCTTCTGGTAGAACTTTTAAGATACATAAAACTGCAGCCATGGCATTACAAATAGCAAAAATTTGTGTAAATATAGATGAAATCAATTTTGTAAACAAGGAGCAAGAAAACATCGGATCATGGATCGGATAGGTATGTAAACATTCAACTAGATAGGTACTAATGTCTGCACTTTGCGTTAATGTTGGTGCGCGTTACCTTGGGTCTGGTAATATTATCTTTTTACTGGCCCTTGCTGCTGGAGTGCATTTCGACTTCTCCATAGCCATCAAGTAGCTGACGTCTGCCAGCACAGCCTCCAAGTCCGCCATTTTGAGACTGTATTTAACACCTTCACCACACAAAAACTAAACACCTTTCACAACACAAACACTAAATATTCAATAGATTTCCAGCTGATAGTCATAGCCCTCTTCACATGACCGCTCACTGCACCACTGTACCATTTGTTGATGAATGGTGACACATGCTGATCATTTTACATTCTCCTAATAATTTTATATGTACACAAGTACGCGTGATTACATATTTGCAGATAATCATTGGAAAATTGTATTTTATGTTATTATCGTACTAAACGCGAATTCATAATAGAAAATCACGATTATCGAAATAATAAAATCCACCATCGCCCGTCAGTCACTTCACGCTACGTACGATAGGTACGATTTAGACTAATCGCGACAATATACCAGTGTTACCAACTACAATTTTTGGAGTTCCGTTAAATGAAATTAAAAATTCCTTCAGAATTGCATCAAGTTACCAGATTTTTACGTCAGTAATGCCCGTTAGTTAAAGAATTGAGGGATTTTTTTTAAGTTTTCAATAGGTATGCTAATGACATCGATTCCTATATGGCCGTCACATCTGACGCTAAACTTAAATGAAACAGTCACGCTCACATAAATACTGGAATGTACACGTATGTAATACGAGTGAGGGGGACGTTTCATTTAGTGATAATCGCTAAAGACGGCCATCGCGGAATTGCTTTCCTAACTATACGGTTCGGTTCAAAAGAAATGCGATTTCTATTCCTTTTTGTATGGTTTTACATACGGCTCTGAGATTAGACAAACATGTACAATTCTTTGTAAATAATTATTAAAAATATTTTAAAATTAGAATTAGGGAATACTTTTACATTAAAAACATTGTGGACATGTTTTCCAACTGGTTAAGCACCATCTAGTGAGGTTCTTTGTACTTCGAATATTTTCTAACAGAAAATATAGTAGGTAAGTATATTTTTCTATATTATGTCATCCCGTTAGAAAATCCGTTAGCTGTTAGACAATGCATTTTCATTTTTCAGCTCATCCCAATCCGCTATATATGACGGAAAATCCGTCAAGTTGGCAACACTGCACTTTCTATAGTCAGAAAATATTCATTCAATGCATTCGTTCCTGAATTGTCTATGGCTCATCATTTGTTTCGATCTTAGGCAGTCTACAGACGAACCAATCTTATGTATACGATACGATCTTAAGGGCTTACAATCCGTCAAAAACGAGTAGATATTAAATAATGGAAACACTTACTGAAATAGTATGAAAATGTAACTGTGATTTGACATCAATCTTTTACCAATCTTTTTCTAACGTTTTTCTAAACTGCGTCCACTTTTTCAGTCCCTCTCCTACGTCCTACAAACGTTACAAAATAAAACGTTTAAATTTACCATTTCCCTTCAAATTATTCACGCGCTTTGAGTTTTATTTAATGCCGGTGCGCTTCGAGATCCAGCCATGTTATTCCGCCTGATGATTGAAAGAAGGGTAGTGAACTCTGACCTTTATCCGATTGACAAAAGAACGAATAAATAGTGAACGCCGACCTGTATTTTGTGCTGAAAATAGCCTAAAAGTTTGATAATTGTCAATTGATAGAACGAACGCCGATCCGTGATGTTGATTTTTCCGTTTTCGAATAATGCAAATTAAGGTCGTGATTAGGGATTTTTGATAAGCAGTCTTATGCGCCCAACCTCTTAAAGAATAAAACACCTAGTTTGTTATCTAACAATAGTTGCGTTTTGCTGTTCGGCGTATCATACTGTAAGTTATTTATTTTTCTACGTCGTGTAAATTATGTAGCTTGCATATTTTTCTTTCAAGAACTTCTTTATGGCAGTTACGACTTAGTTGCTAAGTTTCTGTATAAATTTCAGTAATACCTACGTACATTTTATTCTAATAACAACTTATTACTCTACAAAGTGCTAATAATGCTAGGTCATTCAACTTTGCTGTGGTGATCAGCTAGAAACTATGTCTTGAACAGGAACCGTACCGTACCTGTGTAACAGGGTGCTACTATGCTGGCTTAACACATACCTAGTATCAGAAGTATTCATGTTCACATTCTCGTTTTTTTGTAGAGGAATTTATTTCCTACATTGTGAGAATTTATTAAATCTCCATCTTGTCTGTCCCTTGCCCTACTACCCATGCCACAAAATCACTAGAAGATGGTTTATACGTACATCATCAACCAAAACAGTTACAGTTGGCATGACCTTTCAAACAAGGGTCCCGACTCTCAGGTTGCCATTTTTACTATGAGAGTGTTCTATAACCAGTTGAATTAATTCACGTTGACAACTGTCCATCTTCCATTACCGTGTTAACAAACTTATATTTGACACCATGGTACATGTACAGCCCTCAACGTGAATAATTTCAATTGGTTTTTGAACACATTCTAATTTGCACATTAGTACATTCTTGTTACAAATTATATTTTAATAAGCTTGGGAACTTAATAAAATTTAAAAAATAAAATTTTAATAAGTTATAATATTGGGAACTTAATAAAATTTAAAAAATTAAATTTTAATAAGTTCCCCTATAAAATAAAGGAAATATTTAACACAATATTTTGATGTGCAAATGCATTACCATAAAATTAATAATTTAAAAACTTAAAAATAATGGAATATTTTTAATGGTAAAGTCTGACATTTGCCAACATGCCAATCGTAACTGTTTTGCCTGGTGAAGTATGAGGCATCTTCTTGTGCCATGCTACTAACTTACAAAATTATCAGATCCAGTTCCAAGATTTCAGGGTGCGCATTGATTTTCAACAAAAAATCAGAAAATCATAGTTTTCTGCCTACTTTTTCATAAATAACTAAGGTTAGCACTGATTTTCAAAAGCTTCTAAATGTGTTATCATCATCATCATGGCCTCCCATTTTCTATCTAGCTTTGGATACAGGCCTCTGCCCCTCTCCTCTGTTTCTGGTGATCTTGATGGAGAGAAATAACAGATCATATTACCTATTTTTTTATCAATGAAATCTTTGTCTTCCAAGCATAGATTAAATAAGATAATAGAATTCGAATCCTTCACGCTCAACCTGTTGCCATTAAAACAGGAATAATTTCTATTTTTTTTACAGCCCTCAAAATGGAATATTGCCCTCCTAATGTTACCTTGGGCGAAGTGTGGGTGGACCATGGGATATCACAATGTTTTATGGAAACAATATCAGCTGTCATCATTGGAGGATTTCTTATGGTGTTTGGGCTTATGCAGATTGTTATGTATAAAAGGTCAGTATGTAACTAAAGTTATTTGTAATTCAGCGGCCTCTCGGTATCTTTGCCTTTCAGGCAGGGTTCTCAGCATCTGGGGATATTAGTAATAGTATTAGTATTAATTGGTAATAGTTTTTTTTTAATTTTGGGGATACTGAGTTATTTGCCTATGTAGCTTAAGTCATAGTGGCTATTGTAAAATTGTGTTCTCTCACCCTTTTCTGTCTAATAATGAATCATACCATATTGCACAAAGTTATTGAAGCTACCATTATATACACTTTTAAGTTATTTAGAGTTCTTTTCACTTAATTATGCAGTTGTAGTACTATAGATATATTTTCTGTACATCATATTTTTACTACTATATCCTACAACAAGTTAGGAAATAACTCCTCGATATGTTTAGAGGTGTAGTTAGTGCCCTATAAAAAATAAACCCTGTTTGTTATGCTTCTATAGATATACCACTCATATATTCATACTACAAACTGGAGCTTAATTTACTTACTAAAATCGTAAGTAGGTATACTTTTCACCAGTATGGGAATATAAGTTTATTGTAAACTTGGTTATCTCTGCATATTTAGATTAACAACAGTGACGTGACTGTGCACAGTCATGTACTGATAAGCAGCTAACTCGATCTTAAAACTCATCAGTCAATATATGGTTCAATTTATAGAATTACGTAACCATTAAACACTATCAGGTCAATTAATATTATCTATCACCAATTCTGATTATTACTGTAGTATGAAATTGTTATCACAATCAATTGTAATTGATATTATATTTTGTTAACGAGTTAAATTCAAATTTACTGCATACCTATGTAACAATAAAGAAATTTTGCTCGAATCTGACATGGATTATGGGTTTGGTTAGAGGGCTAGGACAGGAACGAGCGAAACAAGCTCGAAATTTTAGCGCGGATCCGATGCGATTGATGGGTTAGGGTGGAGTGGTAAGGGCGGGAACATTGAATGAACAAGAGCTTGATTTGCACATCACAAGATCGCTGTATTTACCGCCCCCTGGACGTGCCGCCCGTTTGTAGTGGGTGTAGGGCAAGATGATAGATAGTGAAAGTCCCTCGCTCCTCTAGAGTGTTCCTACGCACACACACTATTTTAAAAGCGCGGAATACACGGAATACTTGTTCATATTCGACTGTACACGCATATGCGTCCGTTTCAGATCGCCCCTTTGGCTACGCCCATGTGTGTGATATGGTTAATAACTGCTGCTGACAAATATTTAGACAATCAATGTTAACCCATATTCAAACTAAACTAAGTATTCTAATTATTCAATACTAATTATAAATAGGTAAAGTTTAGTTATATGTTCGGGATTATCACAAAGATAATTAAACCGATTTTAAGAAAACTTTATTTAGGGGATCAATTAGATCTGAAGGTAAAGCTTTTGTCTAGGGAAAAACTTAATTACCTCGGGATAGATATGGGAGTAGGTACGCTAAGTGAAACGCACTTTAAAAGCTACATTTTACCTGAAATTCTCTCTCTCTCTGCTCTCTTACAGATACGCCACCGAAGTTGTAGACGTGAGATCGTCGCGGTTATTTGGAGTGCAGTTGTTTTTTACGTTGTTTGTACCAGTGTTAGCTGTGATAAGGTTCCTGTTACAGGCTTTTGTATTTAAAGCAGAACATATTTATGGGTACATGGTAAGAGCTATTTGAATTAATATGATTTTTATAAAATGTAATTTGACTGTCATTGTAAGTAAATTCAACAATTTCTGCTAACTTGTCAGGCCTTCAAATATCAAATACTTTTACTACAACATATTAGGACACTCTTTATTACTTTGTCACTTTAACTCATTTGACTAATTCATACGAATATCGAAAAAAACATAACAAAAACTTATTGCGACAGGGTTCCACATAATATAGCTGTTCCACAATACTACTCTTACTAGTACGAAAAGTATTCCCGCGGACAAGAGTTGAATATGCGACCTTTCCATTCCATGGTTTGCTCTTATCCAACTAATACGGTATTAACCTTTTTTTATTGCATCAATCAACTTACATGGACATACTAAAGAAATATCTAAAATTAGTTTTTCGTTATCTCAACTAACATCAGAGATATTAATGATTAAAGTTAGTATTGGACATATGCTCTGTCCCTTTCTAGTAAAACAGTCCTTTAATATGCAGCCAGGACCTGCTTGTATGACGCTAGAGAACAGTTACGTCACAAAACGTATTGTCGTTTCTCTCTACCGGTCTGAGTTTTGATTGCCGGTAGCTATTTTATTTTTCAACGAATTAAAATTCTTATTTTCACATTTGACCAATTTATGACTATTTCTTAATTTTTAAGAAATTCGTTTAAAGTTTGATACTTGGAAACTACCCTATTGTAAGATACAGTCCATTGAAACACAAAAGATACTCAAAGGTCGAAGGGCCGCTTTACACTATCACAATATGCCGCGCCGATTTATGTAATGTTAAATAAATTAAATAACTATTTACCACAATCTTTATGTAATATTGATCTTTAAATTCATGTCCCATTTATTTCAGATTGTTGCCCTAGTGGTGACTATCATAGTGTTCCCTCTATCGGCATACTTAGCCGTACTAGAGAGGCGATTCCTTCTGCCCTCTGTTCCTCCTCGGGGCCATGGGTTCGTCTTACTCATGTTTTGGGCAATGATCTTTGTATCGGAGAACTTGTCGTTCTTAAATCTCAATAAAGAAGGATGGTGGTGGCGTTTAAAGGAGTAAGTTACATTTATTTATAATATATAAAGAGTGTGGCTGCGCTTAGATTCTAGGTCCTAGAATATCATGGTTTCATTAAATGAAAATGACGTTGTTCATCTCCCTAGTTAATGGTTCAAGCCAACAATGAAAACTGCGTCAAAATATCTTCTGCGATTCTCGAGTTATTTGTATGCGCATAGATATTAGTGATTAGTGAAAACTTACGATAATTTGCTAAATAAGTATGTCAACATTCTAGTTTTGTGATGAAATCTTTTATTCTACGTTCTAGTCTTGTGATAAATAACTGGTCACTTATGGCAAAATACTGATTTAGTCTCCACTCTACTCTCAAAATGAAATCCTAAAGTTGACTCTGGACAGAGCAGTCAACTGATAATATGGTATTTTATTGTTAAGAATTAATATCCGATGTCAATTTTATATGAAAAGCGCAGACAATTCGCGAGATAATCCAGCAAATGGAGCTTCTCATTGCAGCCTACAAGACCGCCTGGAGATGTCACTGTTTGTCGGCCGGTACGTGTCGTGTATGATCATGTTCGTACTCGGCATGAAGGCCCCAGGAATTATGCACCAGTTCGAGTTCCTCGAGAACGAGGACAGTAATCTCAGGAATATACCGCCAAGGGTGAGTCCACGAACTTTGACTAGATAACAGAGAGTGTCAAACATAGCTGTCTTTCCTATTTTGATTAGATAAGAGAGAGTGGGGTTGGCAGAGAAAATGGAGCGTATCGAATCTCTGTCTTGGCACGCTTTTCTTGCTTCCTTTACAGTCATTCGTCGTTTCACGCATGCTTGTCTGCCTCCCCGCACGGGATATAGCGTGAAATTATGTATCTAACAGAAAGTGTCATACATAGCTGTCCATTAGTATTTTTGAAAAATTGAACCAAAAATTAAAGTAAGTAACCCGATCGGGCTTGTAAAATAGTGCGTCATGTTGCGCAATATTATGTGAACTAATTTTTTCATAGCGATCGCCATAACTTAGATTATATACACACTCTTGACAACTCGATTCCGGTTGGTCTTTAATACTATTCATTATTTAATTTATAAATTAAAGGTTTCAATTCATAATATCTTATACTTTAATATAGAACTTCTTTTAGAGTAGATATTATGCCAGCTTATGCAAGAAGTTAATAAGCTACCCACAAATAAATAGCAGTAACGTTGTTTCGATATCCTTATGTCTATACGATAACTGGATCATGGTTGATAGAATCAGGAGTTACCTTGGGGAAATCCATTATTAATTTTTAAAATTATTGGTTGATGAAGGATAAAACACGTGTCGAATTTGAATTCAAATTTGCGCTTTCTAGCGAAATACTGCTATTCATTTGGGTCTCATTCATTTCACACGCCCTCAATCTTTACTACAATCTTAGGAGGTCGGATTTGTCGTCCTTTGCGATTGTAAATCCTTCTGAATTTGGTTATCGTTGGGGAGTACGAATCCGAGGGTAAGTGGTGGGTTCTTCCTCCAAAAATGAGTTGAAAATTCTGACGAGAGTATATAGACGGTGTGAACACTTCTATTGAAACCCGATACCTAAATATACGAACTCGTTATTTAAAACCTCATAGAATTACTAATACGTACTACTTGGTATAAAATTTCCTTGCAAGTAATGTCCTTAATGTTAGTAAGGCTTCCTCAAGTCTCTTGTTATCTCTCTAGAGCTATGGACATAGAGAGATAGCATGTATTTTAGTGAAGACTTGAAGGACGTTTCATGCAACTGACGATATAAATACTTCTTTACTTTTCATTGTATTTTGTTCAAGGACTTTCATATAGTACCTATGTTTTTCTAACCAGAAATATGACCTATTTTCATTAGTAAAAATGACATATCTAGGTATTGTCATTTTCATTTTATTTAGGAGTAGTATAGGTTAAGATGTCATGTCCATATCAAAATCATTTTAATGTAACATCCGGCGAAAAAGATATTTTTAAGAAAAAGAAACAGGTGAATCGTAATATATTTCACTGAACATAAATTTTAATTTTGCACTTTCGTCGTATTTGTAATATATAATATATCTGACAGGGGGTAAGTAAACAGTCTGGGGCGCGTTAAAGTTAAACAACTAAACCTACCGAACCCTGGTGTTGCTCTCAGTATAGCGACCCAACAGTGTTCATTGAACGGTTTACAACTTTACACATTATATAGCATATTAACGAAACCACTCACACAAGCAACTGAATAGTTATACTCACTCACCATCAAAGTTACAGCTTCGATTTCCGACAGTTATGAGGTCATTCGACGTTGAATCCTGCTTTCGGTTAGTGCTGATCAAGTACCGGGTAGCGAGACTATGAACTGATCATTGTCGTGTCTAGTTTCGTATAAGAACGCCTAGTGTTGACCCGGGATAACGCTGGTCGCGTTTATGAACGGAACCCTGAAGTGGTCTAATTTATTTTCAGACTGTTTATTGAGTGAAACACTATGGAATACATGTACTTCTTCACTCCCCCCGTGAGATTCTGTTCAGTATTTTTTATTTATTTTTATGTACTTAAATTGTACTTATGTATAGAAAATGTGTCTGTAATGTCGTCTGGTACAGTTATTTGCAGAGAGACGTATTTACGCACTGCATGTATGTTGGAGATTGTCTCAAAAATTACTCTACCGATTCTAAAACTTCTTTTACTGGTCTATATGTAGTTTAAAATACATACAAACTACAAGATTGTGAAAGAATTTTTCCGATTCTAAAATTCTGTTTTCTATTTTTCAATTTTTTGTATTTCCGATCATATCTTTTTTTTAGAAAATCTCAATTATACACGTCCAATGTCAATCTATAAATCTTTCTGCAGGCGACTTTACTGATCATGTGTACGTTTATAACTCAAGAACTTCTGAAACGAATAGGAAGAAATTTATTTACTGATATATTAATATCCTGATGGATTTATTGTCTAATTTTTCATCTCGTGAAAATATCTCGCATTCCTACGGGAATCCCAAGCAATACTGAAGACAGACCTAGTGGTTCATAGACGTTATTCAAGCTAATAAAAAATATTTTTGTCTACAGGATGAAAACAGATCTACATTCCGCAATGTGCTCAGCAAGTTACGCACCCTGTTGCCGTTCCTTTGGCCACGCAAAAGTCTTATTCTGCAGATATATGTGTTTATCTGCGTTCTTGCCCTTATTGCGGGGCGAGTGGTCAATCTCTTCGTCCCTATTTATAATAAGATGATAGGTAAGGTTTGTCATATCTAGGATAAATGCTGTATGTTATCTATTCCATAGGAATTTTAAAATAATGTTAATAATAGTTCAAGGAATCTTTGTGAAAAGTTTCCTTACCTTAAGGTAAGACTTGGACTTAAGTCCAAGAGTATGGTTAGAACGTTTTTGGCAACCAAGCAGGATTCCTTTATTACATTTTTACGTGAAACGTAATGTTGACGTGAAATTCCCTACCCTTTCATCATTAGAAAAATATCGTCGGTATCTTTTTTAACTCAAATATCAAAGTAATTTCTGGATTTCCAGATCTAATTATTATCAGCCAAGACAATAACAAGTCTAGACAATAAAGTATTCCAGTTAACCCCAAAGAGGTCTCTATAATTTTCAGTAAACACTGTTTACTAGATAGTTCTTCCAAGTCGAATTCCTCATTGATGAGCGTCTAATTATTTTCGACTTTTTTACCAGCAATACAATTGACTGGTCATGATCATTCTATGGAATTTCCCACATAAAACTGTTCTTTGGCAGATTTAATGGGATTGGCAAATATTGCCTTCCCCATTTAAAATACTAGTTATCTCAGTGTACAGGTTTCCTCACGATGTTTTTCTTCACCGTTAGAGCAGCCGGTAAATATCACTGCACGGTTTCGAACCCGGACCTCCCGCTTGGGAGATCTAGTAAAGATCTACTCCTACATCCTAGATCGTTAACACCTATAAAAATGAAATTATAAGATGTACTATTCTTTTAACAGTGGACAGCATATCACCGCCACAATCAACACAGTATTTCTGCTGGGATCTGGTGTTGATGTACGTGTTCTTCAAGTTCCTACAAGGTGGCGGCACAGGCGGAATGGGATTCCTGAACAACCTCCGCTCTTTCCTCTGGATCAAAGTTCAGCAGTACACCACTAGGGAATTACAGGTGAGTTATACACATAATGTACTATCGGCAACTAACTTTTTACCATTTGTCAAATTTCTTCGTTTAAATTACCTTATTTATGTAAGAAAATAGGAGTTATTTAAAATTTACAAGTTTTGGATAGGTTGATATGTGGTTAACTGTAATCTTGGCTATGGCAGTAGCTAGATCATTGGCCCCCGAAATCCTAGAAACCCATACAAATATTTCAAGTTATAAAATTAGTACGCAACTTTTCTTATTAGACTAACAGCCCCCTCCCCTCCCTTGAAAAATGCAGCCCACTTCCTCGATTTTCCTTGTTACGACAGTGTTGCAAAGTGTGGTGTAAAATTTAAACGTTTATGTGTGACGCAACAAAATATACCCATATCCTATGTGTGAATTAGTTGGAAATAAACATGTTCTCAATTTACATACCTAGTTTTGCGGACGAAAATTGTTATATCTACTGCAATTATTTTAAAATTGAGTCGTTCAATATGCGATTTCCGGTTCAACTTGGTAATTCAAATATATTTTTCGTATGTTATGCGTAACAAATGATTGTTTGAGTGTCATACGCAATTTCTAGATTCAAGGATTTACGATGTGAAACGTCACCAATTGGTTTTCATACAAAGTTTTTACGGCGACTTCCTCGTAGATAACCAAGTTGGTAACTGGTTATCTACAAGGAAAAATATTTCTTCAAAGTTAACCAGGTTTTGTACGAAGAATTGTTTTTCCTTATAGAAAACCGTGATTTCCCACGAAGAAAAAAATAATCCTGCTAGATAACTGGGTTAACCAATGATGTATCCTCCTTCATCTCAAATTTCGTGTGACGCCATTTATTTGTCTTCCAGTTAGAGTTGTTCAAACACCTCCACGACTTACCACTGCGATGGCATCTATCACGCAAGACTGGAGAAGTCCTCAGGGTGATGGACCGCGGCACAGACTCCATAGATAACCTCCTGTCGTACATTCTCTTCTCAATCACGCCTACTATAATCGACATTATAATAGCTGTCGTGTACTTTATAACGGCGTTCAACGCTTGGTTCGGACTTATTGTTTTCGCGACAATGGTGCTTTATATAAGTAAGTCCCTTTCAATTTCTTTATTTATAGAATTTTAAATAAAAACTTTTTGAGCTTGTTTTAGATCCATAAAGCAAGTTTTAGATCAAACAAAGACATCCTACGAACTATCGTTTACGCAAATCTTACGTACAAACTGCATTCGCTGCATATAGTCGCGTCTTTAGATTGTATACTGAAATGAATGGATTGTTTGTGACATAAATAGGAAGTGGAGTTAATTATTCCTTCCAATTTATTTAACTACATTAATTATACTGATAACGGTGGATAATTAGTACTTTTATTAAAACTAAATGTACGACATTGGTCGGCGATTTTCCTTTTCATTTCTTATCGGTGACTAATGCATGACGATTGTAATCGTATAATATTAATACTGTGGTTTATCAATACGTGAGGACTGTTCATTAAAATAATTATATACAAGTACAGTTGCCGAGACCGATGTTTAGAAGTTTTGTGCCCTGTATTTTTAGTAGGTAATTTTATGGGGTGACCAGTGTCCCTACAATGGGAACGTAAAGTTTGATTTACGTTCCCATTGTTGGGACACGTAAAGTTTGATGCTGATTTACCTTAAAATATTATTATCGATCAAAAATGTGAAGGCACTTTTGAAGTATATTCAAAAGGTCGAAAAGTGTTTATATACTTTTTTGGACAATTCATTTTTTTTAAATATTTTCATGGAAAGAATTGATAAAGCAAGCCTTTCTTGTCACCTGGTATCTTATCTTATGATACGGTGCCGGGAATAACCCCAGCGGCATTTCGACCCTTAAGGATCTTTTGTGGAAGGCACAATATTGTTGTAGGATATTGTTGTAGGATATAGATTCTTATCTTATGATAGGGGATAACCCAGTGGCACTTCGACCCTTGAGGATCTTTTGTTTTGTGCCTACCCCATTTTACACACTGGGCATCTCAGTGTGCAGGTTTCCTCGCGATGTTTTCCTTTACCGTTAGTGCAGTCGGTAAATGTACGTAAGTCTTCGAAAAATACGAAAAGTCATTGGTAGATGGCACTGCACGGTTTCGAACCCGGACCTCCCGCATCCGGTGTCTTAGCCACTGTGCCACCGACGCTCTTGTCACTTGGTAAGTGATTTGGTCGGTTGATTATCATCGTCCTTAGACATCTCACTTCGCTTGAGAATTTTGGTGGAATTCCACATGTTTTACGCTGGCTCTCTTACTCTTCAACCGAAACCCAGCAAAGCAAGCATTGCTGCTTTGGTACACATCCGAATCTACCACCTTGAAATGATGATTCTTGGAAGCGAGTCATGTGACACATCTATTTTTTTATTCCAGTCGCGACAGTAGTCGTAACGGAATGGCGCACGAAGTACCAGAGACGCATGAATCTCGCAGACAACGAGCAGAAAGCGCGCTCTGTCGACTCTCTACTCAACTTTGAGACAGTGAAATACTACGGCGCAGAGGCGTACGAAGTGAATTCTTATAGAGAGGCCATTGTCAATTATCAGGTGAGTGACCATAAATAAAAAGATTTTTATTTCCCGATGTTTGCTCATCGTTCTCCTTAGACAATGAAAAAAAAAATATTTTTTCTACTTATTAACTAGATTAATTTATGTTTCAGAAAGAAGAATTTAAGTCGCTGATTACTCTGAACATGCTCAACACTATGCAAAATGTTCTTATTTGCAGCGGTAAGTAATCACACGTATATAAGTTTAGTTTGGCATCCATCTATGTCCTCAAGATTAGCATCGAAAACTCTAATATAACATTATAGTGAGGTGAGAGGTCTAAAGTAAAGTAAAATATACTTTATTGCACTGTTTAGTTATGTAATTACATTACAAGTTCGCAATGTTACTATTTTGTTATTTTATGCTACCCGGTGTGCTGTAATTTGTATCTGTTGGTAATGCACTGCTTTCTCTCTTTATATTTAAATGAAATATCATATGTTGCTTGTAAACTAGTTGTTCCTATCATCGTAGCATAATTATAAATTTCATATGTATATCCGAGGACAAGGATGTGGGGGGTACAATTACCCTATCGTTTAATTTTTCCTTATTTTTAATATATATTGTATTTCTGTTTATTGTCCCAAGTGTAATAAATAAAATAAAATAAATAAAAGATAGAAAAGGAAATCATCATCAGCCCATGTCGTCCCACTGCAGGGTATAAGCCTCCTCTCTTTTGTGCCACCCTATACGATCCTGTGCTAGTCGCATACAGGTCTTCGATGCGACTTTGGTGATATCATCCGCCCATCTGGCTGCTGGACGACCTACTCCTCTTTTCCCCAACCTTGGCCACTACTCAGTGAGGGCTCTGGTCTACCGGCCATCACCACGTCTAACCAAGTGTCCCATCGCCATTTTAGCGTCGCAACCCGCTTTCCCACGTCTAGGACTTTAGTTCGTTGTCGTATCGCTGTGTTGCGGATCTTGTCCATTAGGGTGATACCTAACATGGCACGCTTCATGGCCCTTTGTGCGACCCTTAATAAAACCCTTAAAAAATAAAAAGGAAATAGTGAAGTACAATTTAGGTCTATGAGCGACAGTGAATTAGATGACCCGTTTGCTCGTCTTCTCTCCTTATACAATAAATAAAAATATGCGCTCTTGCCCCACAGGTCTGCTGGCAGGATCCCTACTGGCCATTCACATGGTGGTGAACACGCAACAACTGACTGTCGGCGACTACGTGTTATTCGCCTCCTATATCGTCCAGCTGTACGTGCCGCTGAACTGGTTCGGTACTTATTATAGGTAAGTTTGATCTTACTATTTGTCTTAATTGAATCTGGAATGTAGACTGATCGCCCGTATTGATACATTGGCTGACACATCAGGGTATTTTGGTACATTGTCGCTTTAACTTGTACGACACATTCATACGAATGTCAAGAAGTAAGTAAGTAAGTAAGTCATAACAATAACTTATTGCGTGAGGGTTCAGCTTGATGTATGTGTCTTTAACTGTATACTGCCGGTCTTATGCTTCCTTTTTTAATTATCACTAATTTGGTCTCAATCTCGCCTGATGGTAAACGACGATGAGGTCGACGATGGAGCATGCGAGTTTAGTAAATGCCTATTCTTATCTTTTCTTATGATATGGGCTAGGAATAACCCCAGCGGCACTTCGTCCCTTGAGGATTTTTTGTGCCTACCCCATTTTACACACTGGTTATCTCAGTGTGTAGGTTTCCTCACGATGTTTTCCTTCACCGTTAGAGCAGTCGGTAAATGTACGTAAGTCTTCGAAAAATACGAAAAACTCATTGGTACATGGTACTGCACGGTTTCAAACCCGGGCCTCCCGCAAGGGAGTCCGGTGTCCTAGCCACTAGGCTACCGACGATCTCAAAATACCTTTCACCCTGGCCCTAAGATCCCAAGTTTGTACGTTTTGAGAAACAAGGACGCCGGCAGACTGTTCAGTTAACCACGAAGAACTATCACATGAACTGAAATCGCATAAATAACATTGACAATCTGTAAATATTGTAACAAATATTCCACAATTTCAGAGCAATCCAAAAGAACTTCGTGGACATGGAGAACATGTTCGATCTCATGCGCGTCGATTCAGACGTCAAGGATGCACTAGGTGCGCCAGAGTTGCTTGTACGTCGCGGCGGCGTGGAGTTTAAACACGTTTCGTTCGGCTACGGACCAGAGAGGCTTGTGCTCAATAACGTGAGCTTCAGGGTTGCTCCTGGATCCACTGTTGCCCTGGTAAGATTTGAATGGATTTACTAAACAAACTAGTATTACTAATCTTTATTTATTTAAGCAATTAGCCATGCTGGGCTGGGCGCACCTTAATAATTTAGAAAAAGTGGTTGTAAAAAATTCCGCGAGTAGGATTTAAACCTGCGACCTTGCCGTTCCTTGATACTGCCCTACCCAACTGAGCTATCGCGGCCCATCCTACCGGCTTCAAATCAATAAACCCTTTTTTCGTTAACCTACCGTCTTTATAGGCGATGTAACGACCACTTTTTATAATTTATTTAGGCCAATGTTATGAGCACTGATCGGAGTAGGTAGGGCTCTTTCGGGTCAATGTCCTCAAAGGTTATATTAATATGGATATGATTTCGGGATCCCGTTTTAAGTTATCGAGCAAATGTTGTAAATTACTTTTATAAACCTCGCCCTTACTCGGCGGATTACGATTTTTTTAAAATTGTGAACTTACGAAGAAGTTAAAACACTACCATAGGTACACTAGCGCCATGAATCTTAAAAAAAAATATTTCGCCACCAGTCTTAAATGTGTATCAAAACAAATATAACGTTAAAAATCTAAATAATATATTTATTCAATCCCGGAAATCCCGGGATTATTGGGCATACTTATCCATATTATGACCGTATGTGGCAAGTACCAAAAACAGCCCTACCTACTCCGATCATAGGTTATGAGGTTAACTAGTCCTATAAATATTGCACATAATGCTGCATCCACACAACACAACATGTGTTCTCGAATCTCAGCAGTGAAGGACTGACGAAGAAAATCTTTGGGTCACAAAAAATGTCTTTGGTTCACTACGGTCGTTAGGCCATTTCAGAGGCCTAATGGACGGTCTAAACAATTCTAACAATAGTTTGACCACTAACTACACAACAAGAAGAAAAGGAATGTTCAATGTACCCCTATCTTATCTTTTGGTGGGGTTGGAAAACCCAGCGACACTTCGACCCATTGCGATCTTTTGTGCACACAAATTGTACCCCTAAAACAGAGCACAAATTCTTCATCTTTGATCCTGAATTTTACAACAAATTATTCTTCTTCACAGGTCGGACCGAGCGGCGCCGGTAAATCAACAGTGATGCGACTGTTATTCCGGTTCTACGATGTGAACGAAGGTGCCGTATTAGTGGACGGACAGGACGTGAGAACTGTGACGCAAGCGTCGCTGCGAACTAACATCGGCGTCGTGCCGCAGGACACTGTGCTATTTAACAACACTGTCAGGTATTTTTGTAGGATACTGTGATTTTCACAGTTATAAACTAAAGGGTTTATAGATGCCATGGATCTATAATAATATATAAGCACGGATTCCGTAGATCCATTTTCCATAGTCATTTTCTGGTAATATAACTGGCTTAATAAAATGGTGTACGAACGATTGTTATGCATTTGTGCTTAATACATCGCCTTGTTATTGAGGAATTGCAAACTGTAAACTTGAATCAACGTGATCGCCATCAACATAATCCTTAATTTTCAGATATAACATCCAATACGGACGATTGGAGGCCCCTATCGCAGACGTCATTGCTGCGGCCAAGAACGCTGACATCCATGATAGAATCCTCACATTCCCTGATGCCTATGATACACAGGTAAATTATTCCGTTTTTTGAGATCTGAGATTACTATCATGACCGCCCCTGGTCTGAACCCAACAGTGGAGGGCAGGGCAATTATAAAGCCGCAACCAAAGATTTTGAAATTTACCCTATGTAGATTGCTCGCTAGAGAAGTGTTATATATGGAAACCGCGTCTATCAGGTGGCGCATGCGATATGACCATTTTCGTAACAGGAGGCCGCCTCAAAAAAAAATTCTGGATCCGCCCTTGATTGGAGTCAAACTGTCGAAGTTTTTGGGAACGGGTAAGATCCCTATTCCTAACCGCGCCTGATAGTACCAAATGTAGCATAGATTTCTATTGAAGGTTCAATGAAAGTATTTATTTATATATTCCTGTAATGTGTAGGTTGGAGAGAGAGGTCTAAGACTCAGCGGAGGGGAGAAGCAAAGGATAGCGATAGCGCGAACAATTCTCAAGGATCCAGCTATCGTTCTTCTAGACGAGGCTACATCTGCATTAGACACAAATACTGAAAGAAATATACAGGTATGATACATATTTTTTATTTCAATAATAATTTGATACCTTCCCTTGCGGGGTTGGTAGAGAGAACAGAGTGCCACGAATCTCTGTCTTGATACGCTTCTCTTGCTACCTCTACAGTCATTCGTCCTTTCACGCATGCTCGCCATTGGGGTCGTCAGTTTTAACTTCCTACCTTCCTCGTTGATAACCTAGTTTGATAACTGTTTATCTTCAAGGAGAATATTTCTTCGTCAGTGGACATCAGAATTGTTCCACAGATGAAAAATAATTTATTAATATTGGTTTTGTATCTCACAGTGAAACAATAAGAACTAGGAAGCGAATGTGTCAAAAGTGGCCACTTTCTTTCGCTTTCTACTTCTTATTGTTTCACTGTGAGAATACAAACCCATTTTTAATAAAATCTTCTTCATCTGTGGAACAATTCAGGACGGCGATTCTCGTAGTGGAATGTCGAATTCGACATTAGTCCTATCTCATTCGCTCACATTACATCTGTGAGCGTGACAAGACATTCGTAGCGCTCGACTTTGGTATGTCGAACGCTGCGAGAATCGCCTTCCTGAAGTCAACTTTTTTTGATAAATGTCTTAATTCAGGAGAAATGATTTTTCTCTGGAGTTAGGCGCCTCTTTCGCTAGAGATATCCAATTAACATTAAAGTCTTTCTTGCAACTCACGGATAATCTGTAAAACTTTTTTTCAGGCCGCATTATCTCGAGTGTGCGCAAATAGGACAACGCTCATCATAGCTCACAGATTATCGACAATTATCCATGCAGACGAAATATTAGTACTAAAAGAAGGAGAAATCATCGAGAGAGGAAAGTATGTACATAACAGTCTGTTTTTAATGTTTTTCAATTAGTAACTTGTTAATACAATGTTATCTAATTAGAGTAATTACTGAGTAATTTATTAATATTCCGATAACTCGTCGATAAGTCCATAAAATGTCCATACTACATACATACCATGTTATTGGCACTAAAAACAGCTACCAGCACGAAGGATAAGGGTGATGACAGTAAAAAAGATTTTCGGTATCTTTGGAAAAGGGAGTTGTATAGCGATTGGTTCGTTTTCAGTTTGAAGTGTGTATAGACTCACTAACATAAGCGCGAACTAACATAAGCGCTTATAATAGTTGCCAGATTGTGTATTATTGTTAACATGAATTAACTAATAAATTAGAAGAGGCATTGGTTCAAAGGCTAGGGCACGAGACGGCGGCGCCAGCGTCGCCGGATCGAATCCACCTCTGGACCATTGTGGTCTCTTCACGTGCCACTATCACCATTTTAGCTTAGTTTTAATCGTCGTATCCCAGTAGTGCCATGATGGAACTAGTGGGTTTTTTGTCCCATTAGTTCCATGGAACTAAAAATATTCTTCATTAAAACCGTTTGATCCCAGTAGTTTCATTGAGTAGTTCCATGATGGAACTAGTGGGACCCCACTCCACTGGGTACACATTACACATCTTCATTAAAACCGTTTGATCCCAGTAGTTCCATTGAGTAGTCCCATGGTGGAACTAGTGGGATTACACCCAATGTCTACTAATTTCTTTTAAACCAATATTTACTCATCTCATTGCAGCCACGAAGCTCTGTTAGCACAAGGCGGTTTCTACGCGGGCATGTGGCAACAACAGCTCGAGAATCGTAACAACAACGGAAACGACGCGGCGGAGCCCAACAACAACCTACAACAGCCGCCTCAGGTGAACGGCATTTTCGGCCACGGCCACTTATAATGTGACGTGATAAAAACTTATAATAATATAATTAGTGCGCTCAAGCCGGTTGGTGCTTGTTTGATTCTGTAACTTTGTTTAAAATCGTATTGTCGTAGGAAGAGAAAATAATTCTCTACAATACTATTATAATCTTTACTGTAACGATGCGGCAGAGCCGAACAACCAGCAACAGCCGTCTCAGGTGAACGGCATTTGCGGCCATGGCCACTTATAATGTGACGTGATACAAAATTTAACTAGTGTGCTAGAGCCGGTCGGTGCTCGTTTCATTCTATCATTATAGTCAGTTACCATGGATACTGCGATTAACACGTTCACAGTCCACATACAAAATACATCGGCATCTGGCAAGATCCGTCGGGATCTGTCAGGATCCGCGGCAAACCGCTGAGATCTGCCGGAATCCGCTGGGTTTCGTCGGGATCTGTCAGGATCCACTGGGAGCCGCCGGGATCCGCTGGAACCCGCCGGGACCCCGAACTCGATCCCGCTCCGTCTCCCGATCTTTGGATAACAGTGCCCAGATACCAATGAACGTGTAAATTACTTTTCCTAGGTGGTCCATATATGGAGCACTGGACAGCGAACGTGTTAAATGATACCAGATGTAATGACTATTTATTCCGGATCTTTATCCTCACTTAAAACGAAACTTAGTATTGCTCCCGTGAGCTGTATTATTATAGTAATATATTTACTACAAGTGAGGCGGAATATTTATTTAATCTAACTGGAATGTGGCTCTAAGTTAACGGTTAGCTTAAAACGGCCTAAGAG
Organism: Hofmannophila pseudospretella; assembly: GCA_947369225.1. NCBI lineage: Eukaryota > Metazoa > Arthropoda > Insecta > Lepidoptera > Oecophoridae > Hofmannophila > Hofmannophila pseudospretella. The sequence continues at coordinate 8,454,156 of OX376324.1, forward strand.
AAGAATGAAATCAAACTGTATAGCGTTATAGAATGGAACTTGCGCCGTACTAGAACTACGTAATATAGGCCTGACCAGGAAAATAAAAACCCTGTCACGAGGGCGCCACTGATACTTTATAATCTCTGTATTATAAAGATCGCTATGACAAATTGATTCATTTAATTTGGTGCGGTTTTTTATATGTCTGGTCAAGCTTTACATATGTTATTATACCCGGCACTAGGTTATAGCTAAATGGGTGGTGTAGGAATAGTTGTGTTTGGTAAGTGTATGAAATCACCCAGATACGTTTTAAACACCACTAGTGACGACAGTTTGCGCAGTAAACTATTTTGGGTCTCTAGCAATCACGCTAGTGGTCCATTTTCCCTGTGAAGTCAGTCTAAATGCGCAAAGTAATTTCACGCGGCGCTCAGTATTTTTTTTTTAATTTACTACTAAACCCGCGTTTGACCTCAATCTCACCTGGTGATAAGTGACGATGAGGCCGAAGATTGAGCACACGGGCTTAGTAATATCGGCGCCGGCAATTTGTATTATATAATTTGTTTCAGTGACGGGATCGAAGTTGGAAAACTAGCTGAGTATGAATTTTTGAGTTCTGTAAAAACCTATTTGTAAAGTAACAGCTCGGTTTTTATAGAGGTCATGACTAAACCGCTTGAATGTAGCGTTTTTGTAAATGGTATTGTATATACAGTATATTTATTCAATCAACGATGTACATATTTCTTTAGCTCAGTGAAAACAGAACAAGCTATTGCAGTGTACATAAGTTGACATTGTGATAGAAAATGTACCTAAGTAGTATTAATTACGTTGTGATGGGAAATTCTGTGTGCAATTTCAGTGTTATTAAAACTGTTTTTTTATATTATATGTTGTTTCAAATTAGCGTAGAAGAGACATTTCTTTGCAGACACACCCCTGTAGGCTAATACTAACATGGTTCCATTGTGTTCTAGAATATTGTAGAAATTAAGAACCTACTTCTTTATTGAAGTCGGTTAGAGGACATTTACCGGATCATACGCATGACCCATTTCAGGTATTTTGTTCTCATAATGTCCTACACGCAAAATGACCTACTATAAATAAAAATGTTCTACACGGTTTATGAGAAAAAATATTGCGGCGACATCCGGATATAACGACGTATTTGCGCGGGTCGCCCTTCGCCTTCGCTATGACCGAATTCTACTATATTTCTTTTGAGAACGGAACCCTCTGTGCGAGAGTCCGACTCGCACTTGGCCGGTTTTTTATTTTGTGTGTCATTCATTGTGCGTAGGACATTCTGCGTATTGGTCTTTTAAAGTGTGTCATTATGCGTATTGGTTATTTTTTTTAATGCGAGTCGTTCATAGGTCAATCTGCGAGTAACCCACATTTACTTACCTATACAGACATACTGATAGTATCTTTTTAATAACTTTGTTTAGACAAGAGGTGATCTTATAAATATTCTGAAACCAGTTTTAAGAAAAGCCTCGTATGTAAAACTAAAATTTATTATTCGAAACTAAACTATTTTATAAAATACGATACAACGCTAGTGAGATTTATGTTCTTGCTTCGTACCTGGAAGTAAAAGTATTACTGGTAAGTTTGTCTGCAACCCATTTCATGAAAACATTGTAAAGTAAAGTAAAATACACAAATAGAAAACAACAAACAAGAGATAGAAAAGGAAATAGTGAAGTACAATTTAGGCGGCCTTATAGTTAAGAGCGATCTCTTTCAGGCAACCTTCGGGCAGAGGAAATGATTTCTAGAAAGAGGTAGTAGGTGTGCAAGGTTTATGGAAAACGTTATATAAGAATTTTATTTACAACAATAACATAAATACCAAGGTAATTAATTACCATACTATAATTACTAAGTGCATTTTCAATTTAAAAAAAATTCAGTATACTAATTGTAGAAAGTGGACTGATCGCGCGTTTCCATAGCAGTATACTGCGGCCGTTCCCTGTACATAGTTCTACTACATATGAATATAGTAAAATGTATGGCCCTTTACAAGTAGTCTTACCAATTTGTTTTACTAGTAGAACTACTTGTGGTAATTGATTGAAGGATTCTCAGTAATTGGTAAGACTACTGAAGCCTTTCTCTCTCCGTAAAGTACACCAGAGCAGTCATAAAGGACCGCTTATGTCTGAATGCGAAAATACGCCTACAACCAAAGCACACCCGAGACGTACGGCCGATTCGCTTTTATAATTTGCGACAAAATATGGTGTCGGAAGTTAACGGGAAACAAAGTAGGTATATAGTAGGTAGGTAGTATAGTAACGTAAAAATGCTTACTAATCTTATCTTCACCTAACAAATCTGGCGATGAATAGAGCGGGGAGTCGCCGGGCAAGCGAAGTCCGCGTGATTTTTTAGTCACACCTAGATAGACACACAAGAAAATAGTTTTAGTATGACTGTAGAGGCTGGCAAAAACGATAGTGCGAACCTTATTGCAATATATTGAATGAATTAATGCACTTTATTGCACAAAAATAGTGTGATACAGTGCGTACGAAACGATTAATACAATCTAGGATCGCTTTTAGCGATAAAACCGCCTATCGTTTCGTATTAAAAATATTTTTGTGGTCAATTTTCTCTGTCTCTCTCTCTCTCTCTCTCTCTCTCGAGAGAGAGATTTTATCGCTAAAAGCGATCCTAGATTGTATTAATCCTTTCGTACGCACTGTAACACACTATTTTTGTAAAAAAAAAAAAATTGTAAAGAAAATTGACCACAAAAATATTTTATTACATACACAACATATATTTACGCCATGCCCCTTGCGGGGTAGGCAGAAAGAACGGAGCGCCACGAATCTTTCTATTGGCATGCTTCTCTTGCTAATTTCCAAAAATACTTTGAAAAATGTCGATACACTGGGTCATCATGCAAGAGGACCAAAGGTGCTGGGCCAGGAAGTATCCCGATCGGGGGTCACACCCCCTCTCCCTCATCCGCCTCCCCAGCTCCCGAATGAATCCTCCCGCCTCTGAGCCCCAGGTGCCCGCAGTTTCGACGGCAATCGGCACGAAGTCGTACGCCGCCTCCAAATTTGCGTACTTGGCGTGCTTTAGCCCAGCCGCTGTTTCAGCCGCGGAACCGGCGCTGCGTTGCGTGCCCCAAAGGTGTGATGCCGCATACGTGCTGACGCATGTGGCATCCCAGATCAGGCAACGAACTTTCCGCCACGGGATCAGCGTCAGACAGTCTATTAAGTAGTTTATTATTTTTTAATTTATTTATTATTTATTTTATTTATTAATATTTATAATATTAAACTATTATAGTATTGTTTATACATAAATATTTATTATATGTAAAAGTTCCCTAAATGATCCCCTGTTCAATATCAATATTGTTTCGTCCGTCCATATGTACCTATGTACCATTTTGTTTGTTGTAGGTAGAGTTTCCGGACAATCTTGACAAAAAGTACAAAATTCTAAATTACGATAAACCGAGTCATAACCAGTCACTTTAACGATGTGTCTCCCTTTAACGTGAATTGGCGGCATTATTGTGCCTTAAAACAATACCAAAGGCCATTAATAATAATAAAAAAGCACTTACCACGTCCAGATTTAGATTTATGTGATCTTTGGGATGAAATGGATACTCTGGAATCTCGTCGGGATGAATGTTTCAGCTCTTCATGGTATTTTTGATTTTTCTGTTGATACTCATTTACGGACATGGCAGGTCGTGCCCTCGCATACTCCACGCTTCGTATGGATGCCTCGGTTTTATTTACACGTTCTATTTGGTCGATCGTATTGACGTAGTCCGAAGATATTTTTCGCGCTAGTTTCTTGCCGTGTTGCAAGTTTAGCACTTCGTCATAGGAGTCTTGGACTTGTACGGATCTACGATATTTTTCTTTCGATTCTTCGCGCTTTAAATTGTCACCTATAGGCGATTGTGTTAGTAGTATGTTCTTACGCTGCAATTCGGCTAATGGTCTGAAAATAGGTGTCATTTGTCATTATTATGACGTCGACATCCACGACGTTGTGGAAAATTACTTCTCTAGATCTCTATATCACCCGTGGTGGACCCCACTTTGTTCGTAAGAACTTGGTACGAATATTAGTGGCCCCTACTTTCTGGTAGGATTACTGGTAATCCTACCAGAAAGTCCCAGTACGATTACTGGGAATTTCCTTCCCAATGGTCTGCTAGTAAGGCTCGATTTAATATAATAACGCCCAACCGCACGCAGCGCGATGCTTCCTTAAAATACACGGGTTATTATCACTTGTAGTGGTAGTAGTAGATCCTAAAGTGAAGGATCGCCTGGGGTGGTACCACCCTCTTATCTATTTCTGCCGTAAAGCAGAAATGCTTCCATTTCTGTGTTTCGGTTGTAAGAGAGCCAGCGTAATTTTCCTCTAATATTAATAAAGTGAGGTGAGATGTCTATGGGCGATGGTGACCACTTACCATCAGGTGGCCAGTTTGCTCGTCTGCTCTCCTTATTTAATAATAAAAAATAAATAAAAAAACCTTGTTCAAGCCGCGTCATCGTGCGATATAATATAAATCGAGAACACATGTCTTTTAGCAAGTGTCGCGCGGCAGGCGGTTAGGCGTTTTAAGACGGGCGGTTGGGTGTTTTAAAAGACGATTGGGAATTTTCCTTCCCAATCGTCATAGCGATACACTTAAAATAAATCTAATAAAAAGCAATTCAACCTGTAATTTTTCAAAGTAGGTCCCTTTTCGTCATCGTCATCGTGCTTGATGTCTTCATACAGACGCGCCAGCACTGAGGGTCGCACGGGTTTCGTCTCCTGCTTCTCGTCATCGTCGTCATCATCTTCGTCATCGTCAATTGTGTACTGACCGGGACGCACGAAGGCGGTTGGTCGGCGTTTAGCTTGAGTTTTGCTCGCAGACGGTTCTGCAGTGGGTGCCGCTATACGTACTTTGCTAGTATAGAAAGATATAAAAATTATACGTATCGTTAAAATAACTTCAAGAAAATTTTTACCAACTTCAAATTGTGACAAACTAAAAAGTAAATGGCTTCCTAGCCAGCAATGCTAGAGGGAAGAATTTTCGTTAAGTGTTATCCATAACAATGGCATCGCAGAATTTAAAGGTCGATTTATTTGAAACCGCGCAATGCCGCGATTCGCACGTGCGGTTTAATATAAATCGGGTAATAAGAACCCGATACGCGGCGGGTGGTTGGGCGTTTTCATATAAATCGACCCATATGGGACGTACTAGTAGGTTGAAACATTTTTGTATGTGAATGTGTACTGTGAATGTGTTAAGTTTGAGTTATGCTTATAAAACGAGTTTCTTTTTAAAAAATTACGGTTCTTCGTCTTCAACGGCGTCGCCGCCGCCACCGTCGTCGTCATCGTCATCTTCATCGTCGTCGGGAATGTAAGCCCCGGGACGCACGAACGCGGTCGGCCGCCGCCGCATTTGAGACTCGTGTGACGGCTCCTCTGCTTCTATTCTCACTTTACTGCAATTAAAATATAATTTTCTAGTTTCTAAAGCGTCGCATTGACACTATTTAGTTCTTGATTGTGAGGTTCACAGCTCCTTTAGGTACCTGAATGCATTGAAACTGTTACTAAACTCATCGTGTAGCATCCAGCAATTGAAAATCCGGGTACAGTTAACGTTTTTCGGGTCACTATTACATTGGGTCTACTTGTGAGATGTCAACGCAATTTCACTTTTGGTGACTTTACTATGAAATGGAGTAACATTTTTTCAAGATTCTTGATTCATAAAGTGTTATAAAAATAGCATGATAGCATGCCATATTATGCTAAATACCTACATTCTACTTTGGACATGAAAGTATAATTTCACGAAACAAAAAATTACCAAAAACAGAATTTGATGGATGTCGCTCCACCCATATAAATTAGTAATTCTTGTATATGAGAGCTCTATGTTACAGATACAGTGATCCGACAACGAACTAAAGTCTTAGACGTGGGAAAGCGGGTTGCGACGCTAAAGTGGCGATGGGCGGGACACTTGGTTAGACGTGGTGATGGCCGATGGACCAGAGCCCTCACTGAGTGGTGGCCAAGGTTGGGGAAAAGAGGAGTAGGTCGTCCAGCAGCCAGATGGGCGGATGACATCACCAAAGTCGCATCGAAGACCTGGATGCGACTAGCACAGGATCGTATAGGGTGGCACAAAAGAGAGGAGGCTTATACCCTGCAGAGGGATGACATGGGCTGATGATGATGATGTTACAGATTCACGATGCGAGTTATTTTTTATCGCTCTTCTATTTCGTTTGTCACTACGAGACACTAACGCCGTTTTCTAGATTTTTATAGTTCGGTCTGATTCCGTTTCAAAACCGTTGTTGTGTGCTAAAGGCGTAAACTATAGTAGAAACGTGTATATGTACGGTTCATTTTCATCGTCTTCGTCATCTTCGTCATCGTCCGGAATGTAAGCCCCGGGGCGCACAAACGCGGTCGGCCGCCGCCGCATCTGAGACTCGTGTGATGGCTCCTCTGCTTCTATGCGAACCTTGCTATTGGTGACATAAAAAAATAAAATGAAAAGGTTACCCCGCAAGGGACATATTATGGTGTTAGGCATTTTCTTGCCTGGTCAACCGTTTGACAATAATGTTTTTGGATTATTTACATGTTTTTTAAAACCTAAATCGATAATCTAGATACTATTTATTCGTTAATCAATAAGTAGCGCGAATTTAAGATTGTTGATATTATTTAGTGGAAATTTTAGACCATTCGTAGTGATATTTGATACTACAAAGTTGTCCATGTATTCAGGTGTTAGTTGTTCTTAGTAGGCGATCTTTTTAACTTTATAAAAAATGTTAATCGTATGTACGGTTCATCCTCGTCGTCTTCATCGTCGTCTGGGTTGTACGCCCCGGGGCGCACGAACGCGGTCGGCCGGCGGTGGAGCTGAGACTCGTGTGACGGCTCTTCCGCTTCTATGCGCACCTTACTGATTGGCACATTAAAAAAAACCCGGGTAAATAAAAACAACTTTCAAAACGAAAAACGCAAACAAAAAAATAAACAGTGTGAAAAACATAATCCAGAGGTTATATTTTTTTACAAAAGGTTGAAAAATAGGTCCGCGAGAATTATATTAACCTTGGTCTTGCCGATGCCATAGTCTGCTCTAAACAAACTTAAAAAAATATAATTTAAGTAAGTATAGATGTTTAGTTACGGCAAAGTGGAGAACTATTTTTCTTAAACGAGTAAAATCCCCTCGATGACATGTCTTTTTGATAATAATTTAAAGTCTAATCTGCCCACTGATGTCTTTATATAGTTACATTTAATATGACGTACATTTTATATAACCACCCGCTGCGCGACACGCTTTCGCCAAAATACACGGGTTCTTATTACTCGATTTATATTAAACCGCGCGTGCGAACCGCGGCATCGCTCATCGCGCGGTTTCATGTATTTTTTTTCGCGGTTTCATGTGTTTGCATGTATTTTCACGAAGCACGTCGCGTCGTGCGGCGGGAAAATGGGCATTTACATATAAATCGACCCTTAGTCGTAGTGACGTACCCGCCGACGTCATCGTCTTCATCGTCTTCGTCGTCGTCGGGGATCGTTCCGGGGCGCACGAACGTGGTCGGGCGGCGGTGAGGCGGGGGCGGCGTCTCGTGCGCCTCCTGCTTCACCGGCGCTATTCGCACTTTGCCACTTTCGATGAAACAATACAACAATATAAAATATTTAACAAAATACTTTTTATTAAATATTTCATGCAGCAAAATACTAAACTGAAAAAAAGGACACGCAAATGGTATAAAATAGGTATTTATGCGCGTAAACATTCGTACGTTAGCTTTTCTGTTAAAATGGCATTAGATTAGAAGTAACACCAAACGCGAAACCAGGACGGCGATTCTCGTAGTGGAATGTCGAATTCGACATTAGTCCTATCTCATTCGCTCACATTACATGTGTGAGCGTGACAAGATGTTCGTAGCGGTCGACTTTTGTATGTCGAACGCTGCGAGAATTGGCTTCCTGGGGCGTCATAAAATTAGAATCTACTTATTAGAAGGGCTGTTGTTGCTGACCGTAATCCCTCCTGAACTTCGTTCTGAAGAAATGCTCACAAATGAATGCTCCCGATGAGCGAGCAATTCGCAATTCGAGCAGTAAGCATTCCGGAACGCCATTCATGTGTTTCTCCTCGAATAGTTATGTTACATAAATTAAGTTCACATAAGGGATTTCTGGTTACCATGGTAGCGTAAATCTTACAGATAAGATACCGACCGTTGTGTTTCTTCATCATCCCCATCTTCATCCTCGCCTTCATCATCATCCATATGCTTCTGGAACACGCGGATTTTCTCCAAATCCTCCTGTCTGACGAAACCAGTCTGTCGCCTCTTGATCTTAGTTGTTATTTGTTTGTCCCAAGTCGGTGCGCTAATGGACACTTTTCTAAAATAAAATTAAAAAGAAAACCGAACAAAAACGTAAAATAAAACATATACCTATAATATTTGATAAAGTAACATAACAGAGTATGTACTTACTGGGATTCTCGACGACGCATGTCTGCCGAAGCCAATCTTATGGAGAAAAAAAATAGTGTTATAAAGATTTCCAGAATGTACCCAATTCCATAAAGGTATATGTATATTCTAGAACTTACCTGAACTTCCTGAGCTCTTCGTCTGTGATTAGTTCAGACCTAAAAATATGTATACAAGTTTAAATAATCAAAATATCGAATCAAAGATCAAGATCTTCAGACAGCAGGTTTTTTTAATATATAAGGATAACAGACGTACAAATCACCTAATGATCGCACTATAATGTTATTAGATAATTTTGAATGTACTGCTAACATTAAGTACTTAGGTGATTGGAGTGCCTCATATGCGAATTACGCTGGCTCTCTTACCCTTCGGACCGAAACACAGAAATGAGAGTATTACTGCTTTGCGGCAGAAATGGGTGAGAAGGTGGTCCCTCCCAGGCGATCCTGCACATCACGTTCTACCATTGTTTGTTCATTTATCGATACTGAATGAATCAGGCTGCAAACGTTACCTAGTTTATTTTTATTTAGCAAGCCCACAGATAAATTAAACATTTTTTTTAATATGCGTGTAAAAGCATTGTCACCCACGTAGGTATATGACCTACGTATATTAGAATTATATACAGTTTTCCTCTCCCAGTAGTAATACCTATCTGTAGTTTATTAATTTATTTAATGAGCACATACCATGGGACAATACTTAGATTGTCGCAGTTGTTAGTTGGTTAACTTTGTATAAGGACTGGCTGAAAATCAGCGATGGGTTGAATCAAGCATTAGCTGAGCCAGGTGCCTATTGCCAATAGTATTATGGAATGAACTAAATATGTTTTTTTGTGTGGAAAAATAGTGTTTTTCTTCTTCTTCAAATAATCAGTCTCAGATGTATGGTGTATGTAACATTCAATATTATAAATGGGCCTTACTTCCTATGGTGTTCAAACAGGTTTAACATCCCTCGCTGTGCCTTCGCTATGCTCTTGACGACTCCACCGGCGAAACTAACCCGGTCTACGTTGTCTCTGAAAAGTTATACGCAGTGTTAACTTTATTTTAAAACGTTGCATTTCGTAACCTGTTTTAGAACTACTTACTGGCAGCTTCGTTTGGTAACATTTGTTAATAATAATTAAATTTAGTGTTTTAAGTTTCGTTTCGTAACACCATTAGATAAACAATAAAGTATTACGTAAAATCAGAATAAAAATGGATATTTCTTAAACAATTGTTTAGCTACAAAATCAGTAGGGAAGTCTGTTATTTTTATTACTTTGTACTAATGGCTTCCCATTCCCTCGTGAGAAAAATAACAAAAAGCACTATAGTAATATTTTTTTCATAGTTTTCCATCAAAATTGAGAGCACACACAGGTAGAAAAAAGTACGCCATGCCATGTAGTGGACGACTTTACTGCAGAATTGAATTTTTTTAAATATATTTAGTCTTTGCGAATCTATAATAATAATGATGATGTGGGTATCAGTGATGCTGAGGATATTTATTATGTACACATCAGCACCATGCAACATTACCGTAGAAAGATTAAGTATTATCAAAACTAATACCTAATACTAATGTTAATGAGGAGATCCGGCATAGAACAAAAGTCATCGACATAGGTCTTAAGATTAGCAAGCTGAAGTGGCAGTGGGCCGGTCACATCTGTCGCAGAACCGACAACCGCTGGGGTAGACGAGTTCTGGAGTGGAGACCGTTTGGGCAAACGTAGTGTGGGACGCCTCCCTGCTAGATGGAGCGACGATCTGCGCAAGGTGGCTGGCAGCGACTGGATGAGAAGAGCCGAAGATCGGGCTCAATGGCGCGCCCTGGGAGAGGCCTATGTCCAGCAGTGGACTAGAGTAGGCTGCTGATGATGATGATGAAAACTAATATCTAATTTTATATCACGATCAACAACTAAAGTTTCAAAAGTAAAACTTACCTTCATTCATACTTGCATGTAAGTTTGTACTTTGAAGCTTTGTTACCAAACGAAACTTTCTTGAGGGGGTGTTACGAAACGCAACTCGATTTTTATAACGAAACCGGATATGTTACCAAATGAAACTAACTTGTATTGTCCTCTAGATATGTCGTACGGATCTAAAGAGTAGGTCCCAAATAATTTGAATGGCGTTCTCACTGCATTTTAAGCGTAATATACGGATATAAAAAATAAATATGTCTAAATCATTAATGTATATGTATATCCAAAATGGTGTTGATTACACACTTGAGGTATTTTTTAATTTCCTCTTCATCATCAGAATTCAGATCTGTAATAAAATTAACTTATTTAATTTACTAATATTAAAGCATCACATGGTGTTGGTTGCAACTTGAAATTTTGGGAAGCTGACATTCAATAAAACCAAAGAAGACTGACAAATCTGAGTGACATACATTATTTAAAGACGCAATAAACAAAAAAGAGAGATATCAAGACTACAGAGATTTCTTTACCTTTCTCATTTTCAGTTTCTTCGTCATGAATTTTGAAAATATCCGACATGTATGATAATTTCCTTTGGGTTATAATGTGCTGTTGTTTTTTCAATGGACTAGTTGACAAATCGCTCTCAAGGCAGTAGTCTCCTTTCAGGAACCTGAAACACATTGTTTTACGATACAGGTGTTCATGAAATAAAAACATCCGACTTGCAACATTTTTCGTTTCATTTACATCTTTTGGAACAACATAATTTTGTCTTAGGATTAAAACTACTACAGACTATCTCAATCAGGTGGGGATGGTTCCAGAGCCTCGCACCCTATATGGACCGTACAGGTTTTGGTTCATCCATCACTCTAATCAGGGTTTCACAAATGCTACCTTCCCGAAAACGTAGAAATAATATTTTATAGACTAACTTCTTCAAATCATAAATAGAGTCAACTTCGCCAGGGTAAGGCATATCGGTGAGCGGTATATAGAATGGTTTCTCTTGCTTGGGCGGAAGGCTTTGTGCGATTGAGGCTTGCTTATAAGAGTATTCTTCTGGCTCATATGCATAGTCTTCCACAGCAAAGTCGTTGTTCTCGTCACGGCTGACAGGTTTACTGGCTCCAGAAGACGCACGAGTGCTCTCCAAAATACTCTTCTCCAATTGTTTCTGTATTTCCTCCTTTTTACGCATGAATCTGTATAACTTGGAATTGTTAATATAGACCCGAAATAAGTAATTTCAAAATTATGCTTGTCTTTTAGTTACCGTTGGGTAGCGCGAACGTCTTTCTTATGCTCCTCGCCTTCAGCTCCTTCACCAGTATGTTCCTCTAAACGCTGAAGACGTCTGAATTCTATCTCTAAGAATACTTGCTCCATGAGAAGCTAAAAGAAAAGAAAAGAAATACCTAAATACCATATCCGGGTACCTCCTGGGAGAAATGACTCTTATTTGTTCTTTTAGCAGAACTTTAGTGAGAATATAACCACCTTTCCCAGTAGTCTTGCTGGTAGGACTACTGGGAATTTTTGTCCTAGGTTTTACCAGTAAAACAAACCTACCGCGAAGGAAATTCTTAGTAATACTCGTTAAAATACATAGACATTAAAATAAATACATATCTGGTTAGATAGACAAACTACTATATTAACTTGAATATATGACCTAAGAAGAAACATTTGCTACAATAGAACTATAGGTAGGTACTTGTCTTTTAGCTCACGCAAACAGTAGGATATTAGTGGAGATCTATGTCCAAAATTCTAGGTTGATGTGATGATAAATTAATTATGAACGGTTACACAGTGATTGTACAAGATATTCAACGATTTACCTCCATGAATATCTCTCCAATAGTCATTAGATCTTCAATATGCATTTGGATGTACGCATTAGCTCCCCTATTTATCATGATGTCCTTACAATCCAAGTTCATAATTCCAGCGTTATAGATGACAATATTGCACGTCGGTGATTCGTACCACGTCGGAGCGTTCTCAATTTTGTTGAGGGTGGATTCACCATCGATGAGCTGACCGAACGCTACGTATTTGTGCTCCATCCACGGCGCTGGTTGCAGTAATACGAAGAACTGCGTGGAACAGTCCACGTGCCTAAAATTGTTTGTCGATATAAGAGTAGGTAGGTAATTGATAGGAAAGTTCAAGGTCTAATAGGAAATTGTCCTATGGAATAAATATGGAAGTCGAAAAGATGACTCGATTCATTTAAACTGCCACTCATTTTAAGATCTAAACACAATTCTCACTTGATTAGATTACCTTCGTATTACGTATAACATACATAATACCGAGGGGGTAGACACAGGAACAGAGTGCAATCACAGGTAGGTCTCACTTTTCGCCATAAGATTTGGTGGACAAACGTGAGCGGCGAGCCTACCGCTGTCTACTAGGTGTAAAATAGTATCCTCTAAGGTATTCTCAAAGAAATGAGGTAGTCGCCGGATCAGCAAGAACCACGTGTAGGACAAGGATAAATGCTGAAGACACCGCAACTTACCTGCCATCATTAGCCATGCCGAGCACGCCTCGCCTATCATGCGGTATGATAAAGTTCTCGCAGTCCAGATCCACGTTCTTCAGACCGTAGCCGCCGCACTGAATCCAGCCGTCCTTGACGACGCGGTGTACCGGGGTACCGCTGTATCCGCCTTTAGTAGTTTTGCATAGCCGCAAGAAGTTCTCGCAAGTGTATGGGGCTATGTCAGCGTATAGCTTAAAAGGTAAGGATCTTAGATAATAAATATACAGCATTCTTTACTTCAGATTTGTTATAGAAATCGAAAAATGATGCACACTCGACTCACTATTCTGGACTATAATATAGGTAGATGTTAGAAACACTTTATTATAAGTACACGATGAAAACAAGAGAAAGTACCTACAGAACAAGATATGTCACTTATGGTGTACAAAGATAGACATATCGCTGAAAGTTATCTCTTCCAGACAATCTCGGATGTTAGATTCCTAAGGATAATGGATATGATATACACTAAATATCACGCAATACTTATGAGCAGTGATCGGATTAGGGAGTGCAATTTAGGAATAACGACCTCAAACGTTATATTAGTATGGATACACCCACGGAATTGCGGGATTTCGGAAATGTTCTGTACATATAAAATACTTTTTCTCCTAATGGGAACTCCAAAGGGAAATCATCTCATCATCCCTTTTGCGAGAGAGAGACAAAGATATGCCACTATTATGACTATAATCGAGATTTATTGTCTCTTTCTCACATTCTAACTTTCTCAGAACGCTCTTATCAGTCGTCACGTTTGTTATGCCGAAACCGATTTTAGTCTCGTAAAAATCTCATAAGAATGTTTAATAATATTTTTGAACGATACTACTGTCCAATGTAACCAGCTATTAGCGAATTTGTAATCTCGGAATACCGTTACTTATTGGGCATGTCCATGTTCATATTCGTCATCGATTCCCGCAAAATTGCACTAACTAATCCGATCACTGCTTATGAGTCGACCACGTAGTAGAGAATGTTGACCTTACCAGGAAAATCATGGTGCCAATGTGTTCATCGTCTATCGATATGTGAAGGTAAACGCATGGTCTCTGAAATTAAAGGTTAAGGTACAATATAACAACACTCTCTTTTATGTTGTCACTTTAAACTCAGCATATTAGATGGAATAGTATATTTTTTTGTTATCTTCTGCTTTTAGTATGTGCTATAGAATATCGAAAAAGAACCAACGTTGTAATGATTTACAATAGTTACACATATTGCTTTTTGAATACTTTGATGTAGGCGTAGGTAAAGAAAGAGCGCCCATGCCAGTTCAGTTCAGTTTCTTTATTTATAATATAAAAAAATATACGTAAAAAATACAGTGATACAATAATCACAAAAATTACATTGAATTAAAAATTTATTTAATTTAATATAATAGGCCTTTTTCAGGTTCACGGTGCTGAGCACAGGAGACAGGCGAGTCAGAGCGTAGCATTGAGACCCGAGTCGCTTCACAACCCGTCGATGCGCTGGTTCTATGTTAGCCCCGCGTCTATCGTGAGCCCGAGGTATCGTATTTCATTCACTTGGGGTATAGACACACCGTCGCAAGTGACATTAAACGTACGCTAACAGGGGCCACGAAGACTAAAAACCATTAAGTTGGTTTCTTGCACATTAAGTGCCATTTTATTTATCCTAAACCACTCGGCCAATTCTGTCATGACTGTATTTAACTTGGACTCAAGTGTATAGAAATCGGCATATACAATAGCACAGCCATCGTCCTCAAACATGACAAACTTTGCGAGATCCGTACAGGAATACAGGTCATTTACCAGGACCAAGAAAAAGTTGTTACCCATTACTGAACCCTGAGGGACAGATGAGTCCCCTATTTCGTCCAGTTCCGATCGTTTGCCCTGCACCACCGTCGTTTGTCACCAGCCACCCAGGAAGGAGGTGATGCACTCCAGTGCCGCTCCTCGTACACCATAGTGCTCCAGCTTCGTTAGTAACAGGTGATGGTCGACCAGCTCGAACGCGCGAGAAAGGTCACAAAATATGCACGCAAGTCATCATTGCCGTGTGAACTAACTTCACGCGGCGCTCTTAATCGGCGCCAAAATACGATAACTTTAACTCACATTACAAGACTTCACGAAGCCAGCAAATTGAGCAATGCTCTCCTTAGGATAGTTTAAACACAGGTGGTAAATGTACTTGGTCTCCACAAGTTCCTTCAATTCCTTGTCACCTCCAAGAAACTTATCGTTGTACAAGATCGCTACTTGTGTTGATATGCAGTATGCCAAACCACCATATTGAATTTTCAGATTGTTCAATACTATTGGCCATTCAATACCTGTTACACCTGTTACAGAAGGAGTATAAGTTATCAATACATGCACGGACGTTATTAAAATTAGCCAAATTTGAAAACTCCGCATGGTATCCCTATTTCAATGTACAGTCGACCACAGGTCAACCAACCCAAAACGTCAAAATTTGAGAATCTGTAATATACCATATCGCACAAGCATAAGGTTGAGATTTAATCGAAGGTTTTTGACAGATGGTATACTTTAGCTAGTGGTTGACTGTACGTCACGCTGACAGCAATTTGCCGTTTTTTTTTCAGAAAAAAATATTGCCATGTAAAAACTGATTTTTTAGATTTTCATCCTTTTCTGGTGTAGCAATATTTGGATTTTGAATAGCAGGTATATAAATCCTTATCCTAATAGCATAAATGATATGATACAAACCTCTTATTACAGGGGCATCAAAGTTTTTCCACCTGTATTTATGTAATCCTTTAACCAAGTTCGCACAGTAAATAAATTCTTTTGTGACTCTGTTACCAATAACTGTGAATTTGACACGATCTTTATATGGAAGCTTTTCTTTTTTCTTGGGATAATGGGGATTATTTACAGAGTTGTGAGCAGTTTTTATTTTATTTGAAAAAGTATCTTTTATAGTTTTTTCCCACGGGTGACGAGAAACTTCTTTTTGTTTGTGAGTCACCGGTAAATTAAATAAGGACATGATACCTATTATTATAACTAATACTATTTCTATGATTTATGTTTTTATACAATGATTGTTCTTAATTTTGTTTGTACTAGTCAAATATTTTTTTATCTACGATTTGTCATGTTTTATGTTCCTTTGAAATTAATGGCCTTTGTCATAGGGAAGATAATCTGTGTTGTAAAAAGATTTTATGTAAAATTTCTAAATAAGAATCGTATCTGTTCTTTCTTCTTTTAATCTGGCTTCCGAGGCGCAGAATATTATCTGATTTACGATTTAGTCAATTACACAGTATTCAGGCAGAGTATTCTTGTAATTTATTAGTTCAAATGTACCACAGAGGTACCAATATAATTTATTTCTGTGATTGTATACCTATAGTCACAGTCAAATTTAATTCAATTTTAAGTTCATACAAACTCGCTCTTCTACACCCCGTTAACACCTAAAAGCATGTGCTGGAATGCGACTCGTGCCTAAATTCAGATACGCCATAAAGATTGACGCGCTCTCTACCTACGCTATGTATGAATTGGAAGTTTTAGCCAAACGCAGTGATTAGGTATTTAGGTACCTTCTGTCTAGTTTTTGCAGATACTTGGGAAGAACGCACAAGAAATTGTTTCGGTTGTTTACGGTACCTACCTAGTCCTTTTAGGTGGTGTATTTTACTTGAAAAACATTCGCAGGAGTTTATCATTGTGTCCTACCTAACAGTGAAATAAAGTCATTTAAGCCATGGTGGTTCTAGAATAGCCTTAGATTATCTATACCCAATCTAAGAGAAAACGGAAATGTTTTATTTTTACTGTATATAAATTTGCACCACAACACAAACCTCTTGGAGACTATGGAGAGCATTGAAATGAAGATTAAATGACATCAAATGTGGCTCTATGGACTTAGATCCCTTTGCCTTTCCCGAACGGAACGAATTGATGGTGGCGGGACGCCTCTTCTTTGGTTCGGATGGTGCAGAAGCGTGGAAGATTCTCTCAGATAGCATCGAAATGTGTCACATCAGCATTTTAATGAAGATTTAAAAGAGTTGATTACATCAATCATGGCTGTATGGGCTCAGTTCCCTTGACCTTAAAAAAACAAATAACAATAATAGGTGATGGATCTTTGGGACTCCGCTCTAAAACCAATTGAAATAATTCACATTGACAGCTGAATACTTTCCATTGCTTGTTTTGAATAAAAGTTTGATAAATTTTCAGCTGTTGACGCGGTAATGGAATATGCAAATTGTCAATGTGAATTATTTCAACTGGTTATGGAACGTTCACTAGATGGATATTGCGAAAATCTTAGATCTGGGAATGTTTTTGTATTTTTTTCAATATTATATCCAATGAAGTGGAGTAAACATATCAGAATCAAGTAGTTTGTATTAGAAAGTTTATTTTAGAGTACCTACATAACCGTGTTCCATTAAATTAAGCCTAAACGAAAAATGGATAAAACATTGCCCCAACAATTTTCTCTGATTTGCGGAGAACTCTGCAATCTGCTCTACGTGAAAGAATACAACAAAGCTAAGATTAATTCATTCATTGACGAACTAAATTCAAAACCTTACAAAGCAGAGTTTTTTGTCCGGAAACATGTAAGTATTATAGGTTATATTTAACTCATTCTTCAACTTTTTTGTTTTATAATTTCTACTAATTTGGTGTTATCACTTGTAGGATGCGGCTACACTTACAACTGCTTTGTGTCTGAACATAAAGCCTGTTGATGAGTTCTTGGCAGCAAAAACATCACACTTGCTAAATAGCATTCTGACAAAGCAGAATTTGCAATTCGAGACAGACTATTTATCAAAAGTAATATCATGGCATGTTCAGTGCTTGAAGAAATGTTCTGACATTATTTTACCTGATATTCTTCACAATATGCAATGCATTTTGCAATCCAACCCACAAACAGGTCACAAGGTTTGTATTACTTACACTATTTAGGTAGGTACTTAATGTTTTTTTTATAATCAGTCAGAAATATCTGTGGCCCGGAGCAGGGTGTTCTGACATGTCCAAATGTGTTGTTACGCTCACATATAACTATGTCTCAAGTTTATGTGAGTAAATGAAATGTATTAAAATGTCGTTTTGATTTTTGCATGTTGAAACATGCCATAATTACTACCTCGGGTCCACAGATGTTTTCAACGGGTTATTAAAGTTGTCAACATCTATTTATAAGACTTAGAATAATTTGTAATAATTAAGAACCTTACTACCCACTATTCTTTTTGCAGTTTACAGAAGAACTAATAGGCTGTCAAGGAGTACTTATAAACTTAATAGATACTGATAAAAGCCACATGCTCAGTACCCACAATCCGTTGCAAATATGTCTCATCACTCTCAAGTGCATCATTTGTTTGCTCTCAACCGATGAAAATAAATCCGAACAGCCCAATCTACCGATTCAAGTGAAAGAGCACATTTCTCAGATTATTGTCAAGTTTCTAATTAAGGGTTCCACTAAATCACAAGATGAATTTTTATATTGCAAGGTTGGTATATTATGTTGGTATGTGTGTCAATCAATTGCTATCAGAGCTGGTTATGAATATTTGTAACATTATTTAACATTTGAATGAAAGTAAAATATTCCAAGTATTTATAAAATATACATTGGTTATCGGATGTCTTTTAGACCATCTTTAGGTTTGGGTTTAGTGAGAGGTGGCACTCCATGATAATCTTTCACTTGGGCGCTTAATATGCTTAACACAGCTATGACTCTGTTTGTGTATTGATGCTATGACTCTGATTGGATGAATCATTATACATAAACTGCCTATCTACAAATCTGTTACTCTGCAAAAGTGTACATTAGAGAAACAAAACCCAAAACTCACCCATGTTTTTACAGGCAGTGATATCAGCATTGAGAGTGCTATCTCAACTCTACTTCAATGACCCAAATATTACTTTTCCACTACCAGAAGTAATGGGCTTATGTCACTATTTCATACTGTATGGTCTGGTGAACCAAGGAAACAAACCTGAAAGGATAATGCCGGCACAGCAAACTATTGCTGTTGCTGCACCAGTTATTCATAACCCTAAAGGTGGAAAGGTGAGTCTTTATGAGTAATCTATAATGTCTTCTAAAATGATAGATCTAGTTTGATAATTAGAATTTAATTATATTTTTTTTTCAAATTAAGACTAAAGAGTAATAATGTTATTGCAGGGAAAATGTAAAGAAATTCTACTACTTCATTGGCGTTGATTCCAGGGTCGCCGCCAAACCTAAAGTTAAAACTAAATTAAACTGTCACGCTCACTTACATGCTGTTTTAGTTTAGAGAGTGGCATCCCAGAATCGTTGCTATTAAGTCACAAAATCTATTCAACTTGCCTTGAACCTTGACTCCTTTCAGAAACAAAAATTAAGAAAACAGCGCAACAATGCTATTGAAAGCTTGAAGAAAGAGATACCAGTATCTGATTACAGCTTAATGAAGGATGTCGGTAACTTTGAGAACAACACTGCCTATAAACCTGCCAGTAAGAACTACTTGGAGCCTCAGAAAACTAAGCATTGCTGGGCGTTAACTAGCGACTCTGATTTGTCGGATGTCGAGAGTGGTAGAGAAGCTAAACTTATTGCTCTGAAGTCTAGAGTAAGGCAGAGTGCTTCAAACTTACTCCTGGTACTATTAAAGGTAAGAGTTTTTATAAATCTGCACTGTAAACAATTATTAATTTGTCAGCATTTAGAACACGAAGTACTCTGTAAATAAATTCATTATGGTATAATGGTTCCAGGTCAGAGAAAAAAGAGAAATGTTTGGCTTCTGGTGGGCGCTCCTTCCAGATTCTCCTGATGTCAACAACTGGTCAGCAGAGGAAAGTGCAAAGAGGACACTTGCTTATTGCGCTGTCACTGACCCTATAGCCAGCAGCCGAGCAAGTGTTCTTAGTGTCATTCTGGCACTTTTATCGGGATCCAGAACTTATTTATCGCAGGCTGAAACAAGGTAGGATATGATTCGGAGGCAGTAAATAATTTGGCATTTCGCTGCTTTACTATTTAACACTCCCAATTGGGTTTATACTCATTAACCATATTGGTTATTAGTATCGTCACCCTCATTTCACACTCCTTGTTAACTAGGCAACATATATTAACTTGCTTTTTTTTTTGCAGCAAAAAGGATAATGCATCCTTCATACCATTCTCCGTATCACTCGGCTATGTCATCACATGCATGCATAAAGTGCTTATTGGCATTTTGGATAACGAGAGAAACCATTCTGTGATCATAGTCGCGTTGAAATGCTGCGCGGCTCTAGTGCAAGCGGCCCCATATCATAAGATGAAAGATGGACTTATCAGTGAGCTAGTTAGGTCTACTAGGAAGTTTTTAGTTCATAGAGGTATGTATGCAAAAGCGGGTTTAGTCGTAAATAATAAAACCAGGAGCAATTTGACACGTTTTATTTGTAATTCTTGTTATTTAAGATGTTTATATACTTCTTTCAGATGTAACATTGCAAGTAGGTGCTTTAATAACAATTGGATGTGTGCTGTCTGTGGACCCTAAAGTCGACGAAATTTTAAAGGCAATAGAAAAAGATACAGTGCCTTCGAAAATATTGAATAATTTGAACAATACAAATGATTTAATAACTGATGAATGTGACGATTTTGAAGAGGGTTATTCGGATGACGAAATGTTCACTGCTGTTGACCATCAGGCTATATCTAAAATTGATAGTGAAAAGACTATAATTAGTGTTCATTATTTTAAAAGTTGGATACTAGACATATGTTTCAAGAATATGGGCTGGATGTTTAGAGGAGATGAGGTTATGGTAAGTGTTCGTAGAACAGGTGCTTATAAACATGATTTTTTTTAGTCTGGATTTTATTTATGATATTCAGCATACTGAACTCTGGACGTTTTCTATAGAGTATCCTTTTTTTTTTTCGTACTGCTAATTGCTGTTGGTCCTAATGACCTTTACAGTTTCACCGGGGTTTTTGGGGCGAGCGCTAAGTGCGCTCCAGCCTGGAGGAGGACTTAAAAACTACTATAAGAAGGTACTGCCTAAGGGCACCCAGGTGGGTACGGACCTCGGCTTAGGACGTCGCTGGGGAGGGAGGGGTTGGGGAGAAGCGGCCTGGAATACGCCGATAGCGCGTGTAAGCGCCAGAAGCGGGTCGCCGCCCGGCGGTATGTAGGTGCTGTATGTGAACTACTAATCCTGTTACGTGCCATTAAGTAGCGGCATTTTTACTATCATCATCAACCCACTTTCACTACTGGGCATAGCCCTCTTTCCACACAAGGGGGTTATTTCTTGATAGTTATTTACTCAAGGTTTATATTTACTCCGAAATCTTACCATCACATCTTACGAGTCTGGTTTTTTTTAGTTTGAAGATTTCGTATTTGAGAAAATTAAGCAAAGGAGGTCGGATATTAGGGTAAAATACCATACCGAGTTTCTCTTCTGGAACTTACCTATTTCTATACATACATTTCGTCTTTTATCGTTCCAGAGATGCAAGCCATCAGCGATCCCAATAATCCTGGAATCTCTACAAGTGTTATCGGCCATAGCATTCCATCACCTCTCAGATCTACTGCAGACTCATCTTACGCTGTTAGCTGATGTGTCGAGCGAAATGCTGCAACATGAACACCAAGATGTCATACTGCAGTCGGCCAGGACGATCAGTATTGTCGGTGATGCTATTCAGAAATTAGGTAAGTAATTCTAAACTGTGTAAGATTTTGAAACAGCAATGCGCTTTGCGGCAGAAATAGATAAAATAGTGGTACCTCCCTAGCCTGATTCTGCACAGAGTCACACCTACAATATTTATTTCCAGAACAAACAGACCAGCCACCCCCACTAAACCAGTG
Organism: Hofmannophila pseudospretella; assembly: GCA_947369225.1. Classification (NCBI taxonomy): domain Eukaryota; kingdom Metazoa; phylum Arthropoda; class Insecta; order Lepidoptera; family Oecophoridae; genus Hofmannophila; species Hofmannophila pseudospretella. Next base: position 8,476,127 of record OX376324.1, read on the forward strand.
CATCTACATGTGGGAGAAACTCGTAACTCCACTGTCGTCGGTATTACAATGTCAAAATTCTCCCGCCAAGGCCGTCGTCTGCGATTGCATTGCGAACATTGGCGAGAGATCCTTCAAGGAACTGCCGGTAAACCTCTTTATATCAACTCTAACAACCAGTATCGAAATCGGACTAGTATCGCCCTCTCCTCTAAAATGATGACGTGAGCACTGACAGCGAGCCAAATTTGTGCACTTATAGTTCCATACATTTGACATTGCTCACAATGCATGCCCCAACTGGCGGACGCGGTTTCTGTATAAAACTTGACTAACAAATAATCTACATAGGATGAATTGTAAAATCTTTGCTAGCAACCCATTATCCGTCAAGGGCTCATTGTTAACTTGCCACCCTTTATGTATGATGTTGACTAGCCGTATATTACAAGAAACGTCCTTAAAGTTAAGGTAAGTTAAGTTCCTTAAGTCTCATGTCGTCTCTATCTAAAGCCGTAGAAAGGGATAGCATGTATTTTAATGACGACTAAACTTGTGCAACTGACAGGAAATCACAAAACGAGGAATGTAAAATGTCTAGACCTCAAAATGGCAAAACGCAAAATGTCCACATCTCGGAATTAAAAAGTGTCTGATAGCTGTAAATTGAGTTTTCGTAATAATAAGACCATGGAGAGTTAGCCAGGTGAGTCAGGTAGAGTTAGGGGACACACCAAGCACCACACACGCAACAAGTGTTGCCATTTGGTTTATTTATTTCGCAGAGACGTTTGCAAGTACTTTGCTGCGCTCTGTTGGTGGGCTCCTGTAGCGACGAAGAAGCGATCGTGAGAGCAGCCGCGGTACGCGCACTCGCCATGGCTGTCATGTTCCGGACCTTGAGAGAGGTGAGATTCTTTTCCTATTTTCAACCCTCGACCGACCGAGGAAGGGAGTTATAAGTTTGATGCGTTTGTCTGTTTGTTTGTGGCATCATAACTCAACAACCGATGATCAGATTTGGACCCGGTATGTTTTATTAAATAGATAATTTTGTTGAGAATGTTTTTGGTCACGTCTGATATAATTGGACCAGTGGTTTCCAAGATCTTGGAGTATCTTTGGTGTCAGATGGGATCTCGGGAACGGTAATAGCTAGATGGTATTTTCAATATCATCGATGATTTTCCCCTTCAAGGAAATTATTTAAAAAAATACAGTGCAATGTCAACACAATTATTGTTTGTGTTAGATACTTCCCGTACAATAATTGTATATTATCTTGTCCTCTAGGATTTAGGACATTATCTGTGAAATGATATTGAATAAAGCGTATCTTTTTTTGGTTTCCATACCAAAATGGTAAAAAAGAACCCTTCTGGTGAGACTTCGGTGTCAATCCGTCTGTATGTCACAACTGTGCATGCATGGCTTTTGATTTTAAAAAAATTAACTGTCATTTTTTAAGACGGAAATAAAATCTTTTCTAATGGAACACTCGGTGCACGAGTCCGACTCGCACTTGGCCGGCTTTAATTTTTTAATTAGCGTCGATGGCGTAGTAGCTAGGACGTCTGACTCCCGTGCGGGTAGATCCGGGTTCGAAACCAAGCAAAGTTAATAAGTTTTTAGATTTTGTCGAAGACTTACATTTACCAACTGCTTTAATAGTGAAAACATTGCGAGGAAATCTACACACTGAGATAACCAGTGTGTGAAATGTGGAAGGCAATGGCAAACCCACCGTTTTAATCTGCCAAGAGAGTCGTTCTGTGTTTAATTCCGAAGAATTATCATTCCTCATTAATGAGGAATACGACTTAGAAGAAGAATGTTTTTACAGGATATATGCTTCGTGAGCGACTGCGGTGAAAATATTCTGAGGGCCTTAGCTGAGCCAACGCTGGTGGTGAGGACCAAAGCGGCGTGGGCTCTCGGGAACCTCAGTGATGCGCTCGTTCTTAATATGTAAGAAACTGTGATAATACTATAGAGTAAACGACTTGTATATTATTCACAGCCTGACAGTTCCTTCTTTCTTGAATCTCAATTGGAATGTAAATACGAGTAGACTGATATTTGATATTCGCCATACACTTTTACAATTGCCTTTTGCATTAAAACTCGATTGAAAACTGTGACATAGAGTCAAAATTGATACTTTGATTAATGTTTGCAAACATTGTTATCAAGTATCTTATCCATCTACCACTCGATCGCGCTACAGCGCGTGTATTTCGCGTCCGAGTTCCTTTGACTTCCTCTGAGATCGCCTGTACGCGGAGCCCGTGTGTGCGTAAGCCGTTTACGCGCGTTTGTATTGAGCGGATCTTCTAGTGTATTCTGTGCCTAAGCAGTCCCCTTAAAGTTTAAAGTCGAAATGTTGTCATTGTTAACGAGTTGCAGAGCTTCTAGTATAAAGAGATGTGTTCGACAGTATCATGCGTTTTTTACAAGTGAACCTGTATCAGGCTTTATTTTCGGTGATTGAGGAGCAATGCAGGAGTCAAGATATATTTATTCAAACTCTCAGGCCAACCTTAACTCATACATTAGACAGAAATATCCCCTTGTTATAGTGATAGATGTCTGTGACATGTAGTTTATTGGTTTTAAGAAAATTTGAGCTCTATGGTTATTTTCGTATCTTGAAACTTGAAAGATAGATAGATATATAGATTAAGACTTTATTGCATACAAAAAAATTACATAAGAAAGGAAACAGAATAAGTGTACAAAGGCTACCTTATCGCTCAGAGCGATCTCTGTGCGTAAGTGTGTGTTAGGCACAGGGCTGACCTCACGAACTATTTTTTAGCTGGCCTCATTTTTTTTCTGTTATTTAGAATGTAAGCCATTCAGTTCATAACATATTTAGAGCTTGATGTGTTCCCCATCGTACTTCATATTTTCTTCATACCGGTGGCGACAGGCACTTTTTACGTTCATATGGATCTAGTATCCGGATGTTGCAGGGAGGAACCCGAGACCGATGACATAGACGATGACCTGTTAATACGTCTACTTGAGGTCAGCATAAAGTGCGCCACAGATAACGATAAGGTGAGCAGTATGGGAAAACAAATCTATCTACACTTGGTACAGACTGACTACATAATGGGTACATGGGAAGTAGGGGGAATGTTAATTTTGAATATCTGAAACTACACAAGGTTTTAAGGTAGTTGTAGATCCAAATGTGAAGGATCGCCTGAGGTGGTACTACCCTCTTATCTATTTCTGCCGTGAAACAGAAATGCTTGCATTTCTGTGTTTCGGTTTGATGGGTAAGAGAGCCAGCGTAATTTTCGGCACATGAGGCAATCCATCTTAGTCCTCAAGGTTAGCAGCGCATCAAAAACCCTCTAATATTAATACAACGGCGACGGTGACCACTTAATATCAGCTGGTCCGTTTGCTCGTCTGTTCTCCTTATTCAATAAAAAAATATTAAAATTTAAACTTATTCAATAAGATAATTGCTAGTAATTATGTACATTTTGCGCACGCGTGTATAGTTCATATCTGTGTGACGCTATACATTGAACCATGAAGTTTACTGAATCTTAATAGTCAAGATATATAATGTTAGGACTAGAATAAACATAATTATAATAAGATAACACATTGACTTTGGATGTTTCAGTGTTTTTCTTTCTAATTAACCTTTGCTTCATATACTGACGTTTTACGAACGACATTCATAAGTGAGATATGCATTTCATTTTCAATTTACGTAACCTACCGTTTTTTTAAATTTTCTACATTGGTCTAAAAGCAGTTACTAAATACCTTAAATTTTCAGAATGCCCCCTTTCACAATCATTTATTTTCCTCATATAATATTTTAACCGTAGTTTGGGGGAAGGGGTTAAAAAATCCTGACCTGTATTTCTACTGCAGCCGACTTGTTTCATACAATAACAGTGAAACGGAATTCAAATAATGCGCTTATCAAAAGCCATAACGTAACCAATGAAGTAATGTTTGATTACACAATCGCAGGTAAAAATGAGCGCAACCCGCGGCCTTGGCAATCTTCTACGGCTGATAAAAGACGAAAACCTACTCCGTAACCCTCAAATAAGGACTCTATGCGAGACGGCAATAGAGAAGCTTATGGAATGCGCGTGTAAGGTGGCCAACATGAAGGTGCGATGGAACGCTTGCTACGCGATGGGGAATGCCATGCGGAATGAAAATCTTTTCACTTGCTTCAGTGGATGGCAGGTATAAAGTTGGCAAATACTTACTTCAAATCGTTTGTGGCGATACCGACCGTCAGTTGCACGATACGTCCTTAAATTCTTCATTAAAATACATGCTGTCCCTTTTTACGCCATAGCTATATAGATAGAGATCTGACGAGACTTAAGGGTGTTTCTTGCAATTTATGGTGAAACTCATACTGTAATGGGCACTTTCCGTTAGCTTGCAAAGAGTACTGATAGGGATTACGGATACTTGTGACAGATTTCTCCTCATGAGGAGAATGAGGGATGAGGAGAAATTCATGGTGACCAAATTTATGTAGGTCAAACAATGTTTGCCAGGTCAATTTTACAAAAAAAAAATCATCTGTAATATTATGCTCTCATATTGAATAAAATTCGATAGGTACCGGATTCTGTTGTCTAGATTGTTGTCGGAATTTTCAAATGACGTAGAAGATACGTAGAAGTGCATTTATGAGATCTCCCACTGATCTTTGGAACGAATCAATGTAGTAAACAAACAAATACGACTTTGAATAACCGTTGGCTAAAGTTTACACGGTGGATCTTGATAACAAAGATCCTGCTATTCTCACGGGTTATCTGTACCTCGATTTCAGTTGTGTACCAAATGTTTATACCTAGAGAGTAGTATTTTTTCCGTGTTCGTTTTATGTTGTCTTCGGACACGATATACCAGGGAATTCCCAATTGAGTATTTATTTCTACAACCACAATTTATCAAGGAAAACCCATCGCTCACTTTTTGGATGGAAAGTTGCTACCCTATGCACATGGATAATTTTCTGGATAGATTTTCTTTATGACTATGGCGTTTTGGAGGGACGCCTGTCGAGTTTCAGGCAAGTGATTCTGTTCCCAGCTAGTTCCCTCTGCGGAGCATTGGTTACTGATGTTCCGGCTGGTCTCATCCGTTCCATATTTCTTCGTGGTTAACTGCGATGTTTATCAGCTTCCCTTCAAATTAATTTCTCAAGCGTACCATTTTATAAACAAAAGAAAAATATTGGCCAGATCCCAAGCTGTGTAGTTGATATCATGAACAACTGTCTTATCAAATAATTGTTCTTCTAAATGCTGTTAGTATTAAATCACCACAGGGAATTTCTATTAACACCCTGACCAGGGATATGAAAACTTTGTAAAGAGGGCCAATTGTAGTTTTATAATGTCTTATAGAGTTCGCTATAAAAAAATAGTAAAACAATTATGCAAAATGGCGAGGATTTCTATATTCCTGGTCAGTGTATACCTATCATATTTATGTTTGTCTTGTAGAGGCAAGTGTACACCAGCCTCTGCACACTAGTCCATGAATGCAAGAATCTCAAGGTGCGGATCAACGCGGCGGCGGCGTTGCGAGCGCCCTCTAGTCGCGACCACTACGGGGAACACTTTCCCACCCTGTGGCGAGGGCTTATGGCTGCCATGGAGAATGCCGCCAATGTGGATGACTTCAGCGAATATAAGCATAAGGATAATCTCATAGAACAGGTAGGATATTTTTATATGATTAGGTACTTTTTGTAGCACGAACGAAAATTTGGTAGTGATTTGTTATCGATAAATGACAATAGGGTATTTGACAGAAAAAAAATATTGCATCAATCAACTTACATGGACATCCTGAAGATGGATCTGAAATCCGTTTATCGATATCTCAACTAACATCGGCTATATTAATGGTTAAAGTTATCTTATCTTATGATAGGGGCCGGGAAGAACCCAGTGGCACTTCGACCCTTGAGAATATTTTGTGCCTACCCCATTTTACACACTGGTCATCTCAGTGTGCAGGTTTCCTCACGATGTTTTCCTTCACCTTTAGAGCAGTCGGTAAATGTACGTAAGTCTTCGAAAAATACGAAAAACTCATTTTACATGGTACTGCACGGTTTCGAACCCGGACCTCCCGCATGGGACTCCGGTGCTCTAGCCACTGTGCCACCGACGCTCTTTATGTTTAAAGTTAATAGTGGGGGGATGATCTGTCCCTTTCTAGCAAAACAGTCCTTATTATGTAGCCAAGGACCTGCTTGTATGGCGCTACATAACAGTGACGTCACAATTATCTATTGCCGTATCTTTCTACCGTCTGAATTTTCATTGCCTATGTAGCTATTTTATTTTTCAACGGATTTTAATTCTGTTTTTACATTTGACCATCAATGTTAGATACTTTGCTCAATAAGTAATACGACTATTCATTATTCTGATAATAATAGTAAAAAGGAGGATTCTTCATCATAAATGTGTCTAATGTCTAAATAGTCGACAATATTATGACGATGGAGGTGCTATTCCTAACAATGATTTGTATGATTTATATTATTGTAAGTCGTGTGCTGCGGAAACCTTTAACTTCGTAGAAAATGTACTTAATAAACAATAATAGATAAGAATGATATTATTATTGTTTTTCAAGAATGACTCAAGAAGTGAGTATAAAACTATCGACAATTGTCATTTAACAACTACCGATTTCTCGTTCGTTCTACAAGAATGAATGAATGAATGAATGAATACTCTTTATTGCACAAAATTAGTGTGATACTATGCGTACAAAACTATTAATAAAATCTAGGCGGTCTTATCGCTAAAAGCGATCTCTTCCAGACAACCTTCTGGTGGAATAATTTTGGTGGAAAAAGGTAGGTTCTATGTTCAAGAAGTTCTATGTCTGATGATTAACAATAGCCCACGCGTGGGCCACTCGTCGACAACTACTTCACTTGAATTTTGAAAACCTACTGTATGTAATACGATATAAAACTCACATTTCAATGCTTTGCTCTGAGTTGAGTCGGTGTCGGGTTCGCGTCGAGTTGCTATAATATGCAATGGCCTTAAACCCCCGTTTGACCTTAATTTTACGTCACGGAAAGTGACGATGAGGCGGAAAATGGAGTACGCTGGCTTAGAAAAAACTGCCGGAACACATAAATGCCGATGATAATATTTGGCAACTTTATATAGAAAGGAGGTGGTTAGCCAGGCGGACCCTGATTCAAATAATTTAAAAAAAATAATTGTAAGTAAGTACCTACCTTAAAGTACATTTTACACCGTCATTTTTCACTCTTGCACCTCTTCGTAAGGTGCTGTAGCTGAAATGAAAGAAGCGGCGCAAGAAACTCTCAGCTGCACATCTTTTGAAATAAATATGTCTTAGAATAATTATGAATACAATCATATACACAATGTGTAGAGCTGGAGTTGAATTTAGGACCAAGCCTCTTTATCATTTAAGTAGTCATTTATTTTATAATAACCCTTTTTACATAAGGTCCGTCTTATGTAAAGAGAGGTCCTACCACCAGTAAGGTTACTTGGGTTAATCGCCTAGTACATCACTCTTGGCGACAAGAAAACTCTAAATCCCCATGTTTTAGAAGATATTAGAATTGATAGATAGGTTAAATATAATCCTTTTGAATCCTTATTATCGATTATGTTTTAGGTAGTGTAATATGATTGATAATGATGACTTTATCACAAGGTTATATCAATGACATATCAATAATAATTTCTATAAACTACGGACAATTTACAGTTGATTCGGGCCTCTTGAATTACGATTTATTACAATGTCACATGATATTCTTTTCATAATGTGTATGTCGTCAGCCTATTATTATTTCACACTACACAATACTCAGCAACGTTGGGCGCGATCAGAACCAGAATGGGTGACCGCTAATGGCATATTTCATCTGAGCCTCTCCCTGCCTCGAAAAGTGCGGTAAGCTGTCGGTACCTTGTCAATAACCTTACGACTACGGTTAGGCTATGTCGGAGACCTACGGGCGGCCTGAACAACTCTGACAATAGAAGAAGAGTTTTTTCACGTGTCAAAATTAAATGATATGCCTATAAAATAGCACTCTAATAAAAGACATTGCAAAGCCTGTCCAGAAAATAAGTAGCGAACTCTTTAACACAGATAAAATACTTTTGATAGTCTAGGCATGTTTTTAATTCCATAGCCATGTTTGTCAGAATGGCCCTAATACCTCTTTTTTTCCAGCTATGCGTGACCCTGGCCCACATGTGCTGTCTACTCAAACAGGCTGATCTCACCGACATCCTAGACCCTCTGGTCTTCCACTACGACTGTGCCAAGTCTCTTTTCACACAACTATGTCACAAGCTGCCTCCGGAAAACGCTTCTTGCCTCAAGATACTACAAGCGGCCAAGTATGTGACAGTTGACTTGACAGCGGCCAGTGACACACAGTTGCAGTCCTTGGGAATGTTACAGGAGATATTTATATGGGACTTGTAAACGCCCTAATTACCACAAGCTGCCTCCGGAAAATGCGTGTTGCCTCAAAATACTACAAGCCGCCAAGGATTGATGGTTGACTCCATAGCAACCAGTGACACACAGTTGCAGTCCTTGGGAATGTTTCAGGAGATATTTATATGGGACTTGAAAAACGCACTAAATGCAACAAGTTGACTTGACAGCAGTCAGTGACACACAGTTGCAGTCCTTGGGAATGTTTCAGGAGATATTTATATGGGATTTGTGAACGCACCAATTGCCACAACCTGCCTCCGGAAAACGCGTGTTGCCTCAAAATACTACAAGTCGCCAAGGACTCGATAGCAACTAGTGACACACAGTTGCAGTCCTTGGGAATGTTTCAGGAGATATTTATATGGGACTTGAAAAACGCACTAAATGCAACAAGTTGACTTGACAGCAGTCAGTGACACACAGTTGCAGTCCTTGGGAATGTTTCAGGAGATATTTATATGGGATTTGTGAACGCACCAATTGCCTCAACCTGCCTCCGGAAAACGCGTGTTGCCTCAAAATACTACAAGTCGCCAAGGACTCGATAGCAACTAGTGACACACAGTTGCAGTCCTAGGGCATTCCCTGAAATCATCCTCTATATCCTGTGTATCTCCTGAAACATTTTTCAGGAGATATTTATATGGGACTTGTGAACGCCCTAATAGCCACAAGCTGCCTCCGGAAAGCGCGTGTTGCCTCAAAATACTACAAGTTTATTGTATCATTGTTAATTGTTTATTGTGGCCAATTATGTGACAGTTGACTTGACAAAGGCCACATTTTGCGGTAAATTGAATCTAATCTAGCCAGAAGCTAATCTCTTTTATTTCTGTTTATAGAAACAATTAAAAAAGAAAGACATAGTACTTTCTATATGTACATATAAAGGTTTTAATGAATAAGGAAAATGAAATATAATATAAACTAAGCATTTTACGTTGCTAATTAATAATTAGTCATAATTATTGTGGTGCGTCTTTGAATGATACTCGTATTATCAAGTTACCCTTTATTGGAAATAAGGTTTTTATTTAAAAACATAAGATAATGAATTGTTTTATTTATCGTTATAGAAACAAATATATTATTTACTTACTCCTAAAACTGTTATTGTTTTTTTCAATAATAATGTAAAATTCTCAGGATAATGTATAGGTAAAACCAACACATACATTTCAATTACCTCACTATTATGTTCGCGGTATAACTATCAAATTAACCGTTAACTGCTCTTATCGTGTCATGGTATGGCTTATCATTATCACTACGGTTTGCATACGAGTAGAAACTAAATTAAACCTCTACAACTCAAGTGTAAGGCTTCATATCCGTTAGGTATAAACCCCCACGCGATACTGTAGAAATCAATAAAACACGAAACCATACGATGAATTCTGGTTCGAACCAGATCCTATATTTTAAGAAACACTTTTTTATGAATCCAAACGAATCGGTAAGTACGTGATAATATCCAGTTTTATCCAACCATGGTGTTAAGAGGGCATTGACGTATAATTCAATTTGTTCTATATACTGAGGTTTACTGCAGTTGAGATAATAAGGTCGTCGAGGTAAGTGGAATAATTAAGATTGTTCAATATACAAAACATAGGCGAGCATGCATGAAAGGAAGAATAACTAGACGAAGCGAAAAATGCATGATAATGACACTAATGGCGGCGGTTATTTCTGCTTACCCTGCAAAGAACAGAGCGTGAAGATAACCTATGTATGTAATATCTTAAAGGGACTCGTAGCCCAGTTGCAAGCATGGTCCGAACCAGGACCGTACCTCGGACGTTAAGCTGTCGGTTCCGGTTGTTGTCGTCCGACAGCAGTCGTTAGGCCATGTCCGAGGCCTACGGGCGGCCTGAACAACTCTGGCAATAGGTTGGCCACTAACCACGTGACACAAAGATCGTAGAAAGTTTCATTATGTTGAATTGTAGATGAAAATTATTGCTTGTTTTTCAAGAACGATGACCGCGTCGGCAGGGGCATCAGAATTGCTTTTAGAACAGTAAATTTTAGACTAAAAATACACAACGTAAATAGAGTTTTAAGAATGCTATACGTAAACGCTGTAAAACTGTATCCTGAACGATGAGAGAAAAAATACAGGTGAGCCGTTGCTTATTTCAACGTATTTTATGAGTAACTTTTTAGCTCGTATGTTTATTAGCTGGATTCTCCATTTGCGATTTACGTATCTACAAGTTGAAAGCCATAGCAAGCTATGGGACATTTCAAGTCCCAACTACAGTCGTTAAAAATAAAAAGAAAGCTCACACATCCATTCGCCCGCCCACCTACCTGTAACATACTTGTAAGAATTAATACATTTTAATACCATTCATGAACACAGAAAGTGGGAAATAATTAAATATAGCCTTAGAACAGACATTCCTTTTGGAGGATGGGGTTTCAATGAGGCAAGGTACAAGGTAACAGCGTTGTTTGTTATCTCTTTAGAACAGATTTGTAATAGCTATTATTGGATTTGGATTTGGACCGAGTAATGTGGCGCGCCCTGGGAGAGGCTTATGTCCAGCAGTGGGCAGACAGATAGATTATTGGATTTATATGGATATGACCAGTATAATATAAAAAAGGAAATTAAATGTTATTCTCATGAAATCTACTCAAGAAATATAAATTACTTTCTGAGTGGTCATATAAATTACAACTGTGCACTGTGCAGAAGGAATCTAAAATAATTTAATAAAATAAAATATTTCATTAAGTAACTATTTTGTTTTAATCATCATCATTATTTCAGCCGAAAGACGTCTGCTGGATCTCCATTTTCCTTTTTTATTTCAATTTGTTATTGTTTGTTACTTGAATAACAAATTGCACTGGTCATATATCCATATCATCAGCATCAGCAGCCTACTCTAGTCCACTGCTGGACATAGGCCTCTCCTAGGGCGCGCCATTGAGCCCGATCTTCGGCTCTTCTCATCCAGTCGCTGTCAGCCACCTTGCGCAGATTGTCGCACACTACGTTTGCCCAAACGCGGTGTCCACTCCAGAACTCGTCTACCCCAGCGGTTGTCGGTTCTGCGACAGATGTGACCGGCCCACTGCCACTTCTTATGAGCTATGTCGATAACTTTTTGTTCTATGCCGGATCTCCTCATTTCGGATTCGATCCAGCCTCTTTCCATAGCACGCTGGAATATCCATATAAATCCAATAATATCTAAGCACTTCAAATCCGCTCTTTAGTTATCAGATTTCAAGAGATGGGAGGGAACTCTCTGTTGTGAGCTTGTGGGTTTTTGGAGGAGGGCCTCAAGTGCCAAAATAAGAATTGCGACCCTGTGCTTGCGATCATCTTAAGAACTCCGATTTGGTTGGAATTCAGAATGAGTCCATTTTCTAACAATAAAGTCCGGTGAAATATTTTTTACCAGTCGAGGTTATCGAGCAACATGCCAAAATACCGTGCGGAAAACGTGTTCAATGAATTTGTGTTTGTAATAATACAATGGAAACAATACTAAGATAAATACAAATTACGTCTTATTTGGTCATTCGTTTCAGAGATTGCGCAATTAATAAAAAAAAAAGATATTGTCGTAATTGATATCAAAGCAATTTATTTTCTCGTAAAAAAATACTTATTATTCTTACTACAATATTAGATACTTGGAGGCGATATTATAAAAGGCGTTAATCCTGTAGGTTTCTACTAAATCCTTATCAACTACCATCTGCGATATCAGGCAAGAGTCAGTTAGTAAATGAGTCATTAGTCATTACATATTTGCATAAACTTTATGTCTAATCCTAAGGATTTTTTCTGTGTAGTTTAGTATTATGATGTGTTTAGTCATGCATACTCTATGGCACGCGCTCGTAGTTCTGTAAACGACATTTATATTTAATTTATTTTATGCTCACTTACACGTGAATCAGAATCCAATGGAATTAAAATGTAATTTTGTATATATTTACCAAAATATTATTAATTTAGCATCCTAGCATATTCTAAATCATCGAAAGGTTGATCAATCTTCTCGCAAACTGAATTCGAACCTGCGACCTTTCCAATCCACCTTCAAATCCTGCTCGTCTCAAAAAAATTCAACCTCTGGTTTCTTCTAAAAGAAACTTCCTATATGTATTTCTTCCTTATTTGATAACGAATATGTTAAGATAAGTAATTGTAATTATTACGCTAATAATTAAGTACTTAAAAGCGTGGTATAGCGTAAAGGATATATCCCTTACGGGGTAGGCAGAGAGAATGGAGCGCCACGAATATCTGTTTTGTCATGCCTCTCTTGCTTCCACTAGTCATTCGTCGTTTCACACATGCACACCGTTGGTAATAATAATGACTTTAAATAACAGAAATGTCCTTAGTCTTCCAATTTGGTCAAAGGTTGTCTCGGTAAATACTTCCACTTCCTCATACAAAGATGGTGAGAGACGTACGGGAAGTTTCTATCTGTATGACTTATTCTGCAACTTGTTGCTTTAAAAGTTGTAACTCCCTCAAGTGTATAAAAGAGTAAAAATGATACCAAACCGCAGTCAGAAAAATTGCTTAGGTACATATTTTATGGCCTAACGTGTATACAGTGAAACGTCACACTATAAATTAGTTTTACATAAATTATACGAGCACGGTCGTTCTAAGAAAAATAACATGATTGTTCTATGTTAGAAGATATTGATCAATCAATTTAACAGCACTGTGTCATATTTTTAAAGTCATGGAGTATTCCTTACACTTGTGACTATCACGCAGTCAGCATATTCTCGAGGCTAGAACACCTTAAAGAAGTACATTTATTATATCTATCTAGAATCCAATGTATATATTTATTTACATACAATGTATGTTATGTATGTATTTCTTTTCACTTTGTATCGAATCAAGTAAGATAGGAAATGAATAACTTCTACGGCTTTGGTCTAAAAATCAGATAACTTTTATATTATCTACAGAAGCTAAAAAATCAACTGCCAAACGTGTATCGAGCGGTTCAACTTGTAAACTTACTTACTGCAACTGAATTCAGTAACTGACTCCTTATAAATCTGTAGAAATAGAGAGTCAGGATTCATTGAAAGACTTCAGTTTCCAAAATCAGAAGTGGGATACATGCGACTTGCTAAGAAATCGTATTTCTTTTAATATAACAAAGAAACGTCGATTAAGTTCAAGATATAGATAAGATAGTTCTTGATCAACTTAACCACTAAACAAAATATGATCGAAAACCCGATACACAAATCAGCCTACCTTCCAGCGCAAATTGCTGCTATATGCTATTTGCCGCCGACCAATGTCCGGGCCCCGTTATTCGGAGTCATGTTTAACAAACATTGGTTTCTTGGAACAAAGTGGGTGTCAGGTATACTGTGGGCTGACTGATGTGCGATGTAATGTAGAGGTGTGTATGTAAACGAACTCTTCTGCAGTCTTCGGTAACGCGATCTGCTTCGTCGCGGTTCATAACCAGTCAAACAATAACATCCTTAAGGCCGTCGCACATTGCAACGACTCGACGCGACGAACTCGAGCAAAGCATTGAAATGTGAGCTTTATATCGTATTACATTCAGTAGGTTTTCAAAATACAAGTGAAGTAATTGTCGATTAGTGGCCCACGCGTTGGCAACTCATCGACGACTACTTCACCTTATACTTTTGAATTTTGAAAACCCACTATATGTAATACGATAAGTTTAGTTCGTGCCGGGTTCGCGTCGAGTTGATATAATATGCGATGGCCATTAATCGTAATATCGTGACCAGGCCCGTAGGCAGGGGGGAGGGGGTTCTGAAAACTCATCAACTCCCTGGAACCCCTCACGACCGCTGATTCTGGCTACGGGTCTGATAGTGACCCACAGTATATACTTCCCCGGGAATCAGGAGGAAAAATCAGGAACAATTCTAATTACCCGTCTGAAATATTTTTGGAACTGGAGTTGTGATGTGACACGAAATTTTAATTCATCTTGTTCTTTCACATAGACATAATATGTCACATACACATTCCGTAGCCGCTCGAGCTTGACTTTACATGTCGAACATGCCAGTATTCTGTTCTGAGCGATCTGGCAAGAACGCTCCGCTTATGTCCATAGATATTTCCAATGGGTAGGTACCCGGTCCTGGCTACCAGTAGATTTGTTGGGGATTAATCTCAAAAACAACGGGGCCGATTATCCCTAATAAATAAAGAAGTTTGTGCCTATTCGACTTTCGATTTCTGTGACAAATTCACGTATAATCTCGTTCATAAGTCATACTCATAATAATAACATAACACAGTTTCGCCCACTGTGGGTATATATAAATATCCATTTTTTTCCGCACTACTACATCTTCATTTTGACACGTGCGAAAGTAGTGCTATTTTAGTCGTCTGTTTGTTTTGGTAGATATGACAAAGATTTAATTTTAGTGATAAGTCGGTAGACAGAATTTATCTTATCGCCAGGTATTTCACGCATGAGCGTAGAGACAGTCCAGACAAGGAAGTGTTTGAGGTATTTTTATCTAAGATTTAATGTATTACTCATCCAAATTACAAAGTATTTTATAGGTGACAAATCTGATTTGAAGAAATTACTTAGAAACTCTAATTGCTGTACCAGTACGTACATAATTGTATTTTGATTTATTTTTAAACATGCCAAATAATTTGTACTTTTATTTACTAACCTACGAGTAGGTACTCATTGAGGTACATTACTATACTTCAATGTATAGGTACATTCGGAATTCTGTTTTTCTGGGAACAGTAAAACTTTCATGAATAATACATTCACGTCACCAGTGATCAGATAAATAAACATCAGAAAGAAGGGGGCTAGAAGTTAGGTCAATGGTAAACATTATTCAGAATTGGTAATTCAAATTTTATTGAGCTTGTTGCTCTCTAAGACTGATTCTGTTTCTAAGAGTACCTAAGGACTATCAATTTGGATACACTATCGACATATTTCATATTCAATGAGGAGTTTAAAAACGAAAAAAAAGAAACCATCTTCAGTGACATGTCTAGTCATTGATATATCTCAATGACTAGACATGTCACTGAAGATCTATAAGAATCGCGGGCATAGCGAAAAAATATCTAACTTTGACCTGCTTCCTCATCTCACCTGATTATTTTAGCCAAATACATTTGACTCTAAAATCAGCTTTGTTTATCGATGTTTGCAACGATACTATTCGTTTTTACATATCTTTAAAATTGACGAAGTTATAAGGTTTTGAAAGAAGACAAAAGTGTGACACTCGATGCCCGAACCGGGTCCCATACTTCACGAGTTATAAGATATTTTCATATCAAAATGTACAAATTTATAACCGGGTCAATTTTAATTGGCTCATTGGGTTCAATGCGGAACCTTCGACGTTATGTCGAGTTTTACATAACTTTTTTACGACCTAAGTATCTATATTTACTGTCATAAGATCAAATCCGGCACAGACTTGATCGCATTTAGCATGTCTTATTATAATTTTAACTTATCTGTCAGGCAAAGTATTATTTAGTCGCCAACAACAATTTGGTATTCTGCGTTGTTTGTTTTGTCTTTCTTCTAGAAATTTTTACTTTGTCACGGAATGTTTCGTCATGATCATTTTTTAGATACTTTGGTACTTAT
The DNA here is from genome assembly GCA_947369225.1 of Hofmannophila pseudospretella. Classification (NCBI taxonomy): domain Eukaryota; kingdom Metazoa; phylum Arthropoda; class Insecta; order Lepidoptera; family Oecophoridae; genus Hofmannophila; species Hofmannophila pseudospretella. Next base: position 8,492,290 of record OX376324.1, read on the forward strand.
TCTATTTTAGGTTCTTACTGTTGAAGGTTTTTCCAGAAACAGTAAAGTGCGCTAATTGTGTCTTTAGCAATTTTAGCATCTTCGTTCTTATTGGACTAACTGGAGATCTTCACGAATCTTTCAGATTGATGACCTTTGTACTATTTTATGGTAGGTATTATTTTATTAGAATTTGATGAATGAACTCGTTTTAGGGAATATTTTGATCAAAAGATACGACGATAGCGACTGTTATAATTCTAAGGTCCTTCGGTTAGGTTAAGTTTCTTGTTTCTGTTATTATTCTTCCAAATCAGGTGTTGAGCAACGTAAACTTACAGGAAACATTTTGGTGTTAGTATAGTAGGTACTTTTCAGCAATGTTAGTGACTATAGTATTTTTCACATAGGAAGACACGACGCACTTTTATCAAAACCTTAATAAAATACAGATTCTTACTGATAAAAGTTGGAAATCCTCTTATGTATACACTATGTGTCTCAGCCAATACTTCCAACTTTCATAAGTGAAAATCCATATTATATTTAGGTTTTTATAAAAATGCGACGTGCCTTCCTATGTGAAAAAGATTATAATCTACGACTTTTTTACGGGTCTTATCGAGGTTTATTAGGGGCTCTAATCTAATGCAAGGAATAATAAGTTGGTATTATATAGTTCAATAAGTAGGTGGATGACTTTTGTATTAGGGTTGATTGAACCCTCATTATAGGGCCGTTTTTTTTTCGTATGGTCACTTTATAGTCTATTATGATTTTCAAATCATGTCAAGACATCAGGTGTTTCTGGTATACTTAGTACCAGGTCTGTCACGTGTTAACTTGGTATACAACCCCCGGCGTCCCATGGCAGGGCTGTCACACTCTGCCTTCATGAACATCCAAAAACAGGTCAAAATGACGTCGGCCTCCGCGTTCCGACGTATCGTTATCGATAGCTTTGACGCATGCGTAACTCCTTGTTTATGTGTGGGTAAATGTCTGGCGGACGGAGCACGCGGTCAGTGCGTGCCCCTGTACCCGTCTCTTTCCTTTTCCGTGTGCAAGACTGGGTTGACGAATCGGCTGGGGAGCTCCGCCAGCACGTTTCGTTAAAGTTTATAATACCGCCGTCGCGTGCGGTAACCCTCAGTTAAGTTTCAGCTGCGATACTGTTCGTTCACCGAGTCTCACCGTGTAATACGTTCGCTGCGACCTTTGTGACTACTTTTTGTATTGTAGATCTGTGAATCCCGCTGCCTGAGAATATTGAGATCCTGTGCGAGACACAGCTGCTTTGAAATTTTTGATTTGTTGAGGTAAGTTTAAAATAATTGGTGCGGTAAAATTCGTAATTCACGATTTCACAATGGACGTTTTCTTCGAACCTCTAAAAGATAAACTACTCAAACTAAAATCTCAGGAATGATATATAAATATTTTAGAAATTTTTAAAATATCTGTAGAACTTTCTGGTAACTAACGGCCCGATTGCACCGCTGCGCTAGCAAATGGCCGACATTGTACCTCTGCAAGCGAGCGCTTTCTCTCTTGTCGTACTTATACCTAGAGTAGGTAGGTATGTATAACCGAGTGGATTCACATCACAGCATCTGTTGACTACTTTCCACATCTTTTAAGTAATACTTACAGGAAATCCGTCTTTATGGATAGAATTTAGAAAGTTTGAAGAAAAAGTATAATCTAACTAAAAAAGTTTGTTATGGATAGGAAAACACCTGTTATTATGTTAGGTACATAAGTATGTTAGGTTAGTGTAATATGTAATTAATCACAAAATTAATAATATTAATAACTAGTACAACTATTCAATTCTTATTCAACTTTTCAATTTGTTTACTAACGGTTAAATGAATAATTTCAAAATATGATTGATTCGAAACTAACGAAACGACTCGTATCAGCTTGATAATAACCAGTTAATTTTAACCGTTCCAGTACGATAAGCCGCTAACTGCGGATTATACTTGCGTGATTATTTTCCGTGTAGGGGAAAAACAGGACGGTTTCGGTTATTGATATAATAAAAACCAAAACCGCACGGTTGGGGTGTCGTAAGGTGGGAGCGAAAAAAAGGTACCTTGTTCGTTTCAAAAAGGAATAAAACATCTGCCAATGGTGCGGTATTGAAGTCTGTCCCGAGTCAGCTTAAACGTTATGTGTACGTGTTTCCTGTTAAGTTATAGTTTCATTATTGATTTTTTTTTACTTGGTCCGTAAGTCATACATTATATGGGTTTTTCTTATCCCATATTCCTTAGTTTTTATTTTCTTCCCGATAGGTAGCTACATTTTCCACTTCTTGCGTTTTATTGCACAATAAAATGTGTATGGAATATAAAACGTACAGAATTTAAACCTACGTAATGGAATTTTCCATCGATTTACAGTTAACACCTGTTGAACTTCGGTCATTTTATACTTAAACAAATATTTCAGCTAAACAGCTGAAATATTTGTTTAAACAAATAATGTGACGTGGGTACAAACGAGATTTCTAAATAAACTAAGTAAAGTAAAGTGAAATACACTTTAGCACAAATAGAAAACAACGAACAAAAGATAGAAAAGGAAATAGTGAAGTGCAATTTAGGCGGCCTTATCGCTAACAGCTGTCTCTTCCAGGCAACCTTCGGGCAGAGGAAATGATTTCGAGAAAGAGATAATAATTTGAATAGATCAATAATTAGTAAAAATAACCGTACTATTGCAAGGTAATCTAATACATAGATAAGATAAGATATCCTGATAAATACTGTGAATTTCCTAACGGATTAGGTACTCATACCTGCCGGTGTACCATAAATACCATGACTAACACCATGCTGGAAAATTTGCGATAGATACAATTTAGGACAGTTAATATTTATTTAACCCTCTTTCCTAGAACACAGAAACTTTATTTTTAGTCATAGTAAATTAACTATATATGTACCTACTTACTATTTGTCTATTATTTTATTTTATAGGCACGCAGAAAATGAAGGGTAATTACTAGAAGGGTTCTTACTTAGTTACTATTTAACCTAGCGGTGCCTACCTAATTGAAAATCTGTTCTATAGGTATTACCTAAATCTTTTCCAAACGTATAGTTGGCAAACCATACAGGTTACCTAACAATGTTACAAAATTACCAGAACCGTCGACTGTGACGATAATGACTTGTGTGTAGTAATGAGGAAACATGTAAATTATGTAGGTTTTCAGTTTGAGATCAATACCTAAGTTAAATATGGCCACCGATTTACAACGTGTAGCGAGAACCCTATACTGTAAACCGAAGCAGGTATTCAGCGGGTATTCAGTATCGGTAACAGAAAAACTATTGTACAAATTTTGAAATTTTACGAAAAAAATTCGTATTCGTACTAAAACAGTGCCGACCAGTTGACTTTATTTGCGAATTTCCAAATAATAATTTTATTTCTCCATTTGTTATCGATACTGAACACTCCTGTTTTCACTTGTAGGGCCATGAATACCTATATAGTATTAGTGTCTTTAAATTAAATTAAAACCTTTATATTATTATCTTTATTTGAAATTGTGTCTCTTTTATTCGTCATTCAACTTGAGATATTCCTTTGCTGAACAGATTTAAGAAGAACAAATAACCTTCAAGATGCTGGCCAGCCCTGCTATGGAACTACAGGCCGAGGAGACGCCCTTGGCGCTGCAGCGGCTCTGGAACCTGACCCGAGCCCGTCTCGCCGGTACATCCACCGCTTTGGATGAAGAGCCGGCACTCGTCGAGTCTCTGCCTTCTGCGCAGGTAAGTTTTCAACTTGGATATAGAATAAAGATTAACATAAAGTATAGGACTGCCACCTGTGGGATGGCTCAGCAAAATACCAACTGGCTGCTCTTGACTAAGTGGAGAAACGCGCTAAGCGCCTTATAGGTGACGAATCGCTGGTGGAAGCTAGACTGCAAAGTCTGGAACATCGGCGCAAGGTTGCCTGTCTATCGGTATTTTATAGGATACATTTCGGAGAGTGCGCATCGGAATTGCACGACCTAATTCCAGCATCACCATTCCGCCTTCGGACTACCAGGCGCGGGGAGGGGTTCCATCCTTATGTTGTTGATATCCCATCTGCTCGTACGAAGCGATTTGCTTCTTCGTTCATTATGCGAACGGTTAAGGAATGGAACAGCCTGCCGGCGTCTGTATTTCCCGAAACCTACAACCTTGGGATCTTCAAGGCCAGAGTGAATAGGCATTTACTGGACCCGCATGCTCCATTGTCGACCTCATCGTCGCTTACCATCAGGCGAGATCGAGGTCAAATGCGGGTTTAGTAGTAAATAAAAAAAAAACTTATAACTATCATTATAAGATTTGAACCCTGCTATTTCTATATATGAATTCCGAATATCGGAGTATTAGAAGGATTCGAATCCGAAGCTTCGAATTTCATAGTAAATCTGATTCGAATAGATATAATTAGAATACATAGTTTATTAAGCACTACTTTTAACCCAAGCTAAAGATGATGAAGATGACTTTCATTCAAAAAAAAGCCATAAGGAATAGTTTAACCTGTGAGCCGCCGATATACCTATATTTTTGATCTATTTACATTTAAAGCACATGGAAGAATAATGTTGAATGAATGAATCTATTATTTATACGCCAGAAATATGGTACATTGGATGACAAATCTTAAATATTAGGTCTCACATATTTCGCCAGCTTTGGCATGCAAATATTTTAGAGTCAAACGTTTATTTTGTTTTCAAGGTTTATAATTTGTTTACACGAGTGTTATTTATTGTATATTAGTTTTAGTAGCCAAAATAAACGGTTTCGACCTTCCAACTTTTTTTCTTCAGTAAACCAGGAAATAAAGTTAGATTTGTTTTATGTCCTCTATAGGTTGACCTTTTGAATAATTTTGTATGCGCCGATCAATAAACTTCTGTGTTACATGTCAAGGATAATATGCTATTTCAGTTTGGCCTCCTTTTATTATCACCATTATCGGCAGAAAGGCAAAGTTCAATATTTACGTATCACGATACTAATTCATTGTGTAAATAACGGTGATTAACCCGGTTATTCCAGTTTTGCACCGAGATCTTTTTCTTTTCTTTAAAAAAATATTCGCGCATTAGGTACTAATCTTCTATACTATTATTTTACTATCTAGAGTGTGCGTTCACCACAATGGTCCATTAGTGAATTTGAATGAATACTCTTTATTGCACAAAATTAGTGTGATACAATGCGTACAAAACGATTAATACAATCTAGGCGGTCTTATCGACCGTCTTATTTGACCCGTCTTCCATTGTTGCTTCATTAAAAAAATGTTTTTTTGTTTGTTTTAGGAACCAGAAGGCAAACCCAAGACATTCATTTCGATCCCAAGTGACTATGAAGAAAGCGATGGCGAAGAGGCTTTCCCGGAATTGGAAATTGTTGTAAGTAATAATGTAACTATAAAGTTATAAATAATATGTAATCGTATGTAGGTAGTTCAAAAAATAGGCGAAGTGCGAAAGTTGGCAATGTGCGCAAAGTCCGTATTTGCCAACATGACTATGTACTTCTCATTCTCATCTACTGACGTTTCCAATTTACATGACTGTGACGAATAATAATTGTAGGTGTTCACGAATTGTTTTCTATAAAATTACGTATCATAAGTAGACTTACTTAATAGGTATAATATTTTCACTCCACATGAAGTTCTATTACCATTGTCAATATTCCTGCCAGGAGGGAATTCCATACTGCCGACAGAGATCTGATTGCCCCTAGCTTTCCTTCTTCTTTCCGACATTATCCTTCCTTCGTGTCATCATTTGAACTCCCCCCAGTAGGAGGACGTTGGCACGCTAGACTATAGGCTAAAACGCCACTTTCCTGTGTTTCTATCCATTTCCCACAGTCCAATACTTTTAAGTAGGTATCGTTAATTATCCGCACTTTATTTAAAAAATATCCCACGACTACTCAAACTTAAACTACTTGTGTTTCATCATCGACAATGGAGTTGTTTGAAGAACATACGCCAAATTGTTTTCATTTTCATCATCGCGGTAACGGAATACCCCCAGCAGTGTTTACTAATTGTTATGGCCGGCAGTGTCACACCCCCGCCCGGTACGATACTCGCGATTGCTTTATCAATATTGTTGACGTCATGTCTGCCCCCCGGATAGATATTGATAAACAATGCTTACTAACATATATCGATAAGACTTCGCTATTTAAAGTCCCGTATGAGACAAATACTCACACTTAAGATAATGGTTGCTATAGTCAAGTATAGAGAATTTGTAGCGATTTGGTGATTTGATTTGTTTCATTCGTTCACCTATTATCTTATACTTAATCTTTATTGTGTCTACGCAATTATCTCTATTAACTCGTTTAGGTTTATTTGGTCCACTTTCCCAAAAAGTCCACTATAATAATCATACTCTGTGTTTTCTGCCTGAAAACCAATGTGACAGTGAGGATGGATAATCTGTTTGCGTGGGATCGCGTAATCCTTAATTTCATGAATCTTCAGCTCACTAGATTTATTCCGTGAGACCAAGTAAAGAAGCTTCGCTATATCCCGAGATTTCGCGAAATCCCGAAAGTTTCAACGAATTCACAAATTGCGCGATTCTACGCTGACATATCAATACCTATAGTAGATAGCTGATCGACACTCTAGTAAATATAGTCGCCATAGTTATAGTGAATTTCTAGCGCTTCAGTGATTTCTTTCATTCAAGAGAGTAAGGTTAACAACATTTTATTAGCTTTGTAAGACTTCTTTACCAATATGATGCTTTCTAGAAAAAAATAGAGAGGTCGCGGCTCAGCCTTCGACGAAGGTCTACGAGTTCGTTGTATTGCGATAGTCGTTCTGGGATTTTGCGAAAAGTTTTCGGATGATATATGCTTTCGGAATTTGATGAATTCGTGTAGGCGCCATCACCACATTCAGTAAACGGTATATGAAGATGAGCGCGACTCCAGAAATACCGTCGGGAAGTATTAAAAATAGCCCGAAATCAATCTCTCGCCGGACGGACTTTGCACCGGTTTCTTTTATACAGCGCAATCAATTCAGTCTGTGCTGGCTGACTGGCGCGACTATGGCATATAACTAGGCAGCTATTATATTAGATGAAAGCGCAATTGAATACACGCGACGCAGTAGATTTCAATTATAATTGATTGATACCCACTTAGATTTCAATTGATATGTTTATGATAGGGGTCTATGAGTTCGTTGATGTCTTTAATTCATCATACTGATGAAACCTCATAAACTATTTTAAAATAAATAATAATATTATAGGTACAGTCTGTTACTCTAAATTACTGACCCCACCTTTGCTTAAACCGTTGAGGTTTTCTCAAATATTATTTGTTTAAACTTAAAAAATCTTTACTGGTATATGTATAAAATAATTTTATAATCGTACTAGTAGTTTTTGAATAAACCTCAATGGTCTAAGTAAAGCTAGTGAAAGAGGAGGCTTATTGTCCTGCGGTGGGCGAATACAAGCTGTAAATATTGACGATGAATGCAACATAACAATTTTGTGCTCGTGTTTTTCTTTTTGGTACTGTATGCCAAGAAAGTGGTTTACTAAATCTTAGCTAAATCTTCAATGTAATGAAAATACATTCAATAGGGTGGTAAACCAATTATAATTTGGCCGACTGTATACTGAAAAAATACTGTAAACACAATATCAAATCTGAGAGCAGCCACTTAAAGATTTTAGCCATTCGTGAGATAACATGTCATGCATTTACTTGGCAAGGTTTTAAAAACATAATGCTTTGACTATACCCTTGCCAAATGTGTCCTCACTTTATTCCCTCCTGTAGCCTCTACCGGTCATTGTTCTAATTTATAAACATTATCGTTAATTAAATCGTCAATAAATTAAAGAAATCACCCATAAGTTGACATTTAAAACTTTGCAATAATGCTAGCGCCTGTTGTAACTTGTGAATGTGAAACTTCATGTTTGGAAATTATCGAATTGGATTTAGTAACTATCTTAGTTTCTGACATAAATTGAAAGGAAACATCGAGGAAGAAGTTCATGGAGTTAATCTTTCCAGGAGCAACCGGAACCTGCGTTCAAGGGTTATTGGACGCAAAGTGCGTACGATAAAGAGGTTTTACTAGACGCCAGTACCCTTGGAGATGTGCCGGCCGTGTACCGCGTCCCTCAACCCGCGCCCCATGAGCTCCCAGTCATCGGGGTGTACATCGACCTCCGGGTCCGAACCGGCTTCCGTTACAAAGTTAGACCGATGCAGGTGAGACGAGTAATGTAATTTAAGAATAAACGTTGTCGCAATCACACCGCAGGGCTGTGGGGAATCGTCGTCCTTTCACAACGGAAGTGTTGATGATTGCTTCAGCTTTCATAATGTGAACGCAATCGTCCACATTTTCAACTGTCTATTTTGACGCCATAAAATTAAAGAGTTTACTGACTATTCCTTAACAGATTATGTTGAATGTCGCTTAATCATCGATGAATGTAAAGATGTCTTTTTGTCATCATCATTGTGGAAATTTCCATGGGAAAAACTAAGAAGATCCATATAAGTTTAGGGGCAAAAAATTTCGACTGGACTGCGAAAGAAACGGTTACGCTAATGTGATGGTTCGAATGTGCATTGAGTACGGATATTTAAGTTTAATGTCATCTTTAAGCATATTGTGCTTATTTAAATTTATATTTAATTCACTGATAGGTACAGCGTTGTTTAATTCCCTGAAAATATTGGGTATATTAAATTTAAAATCGATGTAAATTTAAAAAAATACATTATTTTCATGAAAATCGGAGACAATCGATTTGTGGTTACTTATAGAATATTTTTGCAAGGTTTTGAAATTTTCAGAGTCAAGTGGATGGTGAGTCACTTCTATCACCTTACAAAAATGGTCATGAACTTTGCGAAAATTCTTATAAATTAAAATTCAATGATTTGTTTTTATTATTTTCGATGATGTTTTTCACGTAGAATAGACAAAAGAATCTTCGCAAAGCTTTATTTCATATAACCACAACCGAAAAATTCACACTTATAATATTTCAAATAATACTGAATGTAAAATCCCTGGAAGCACAATATAAAGTAAGGTTGTCATGTAGTTTGTACCGCAATTTTAAACTCAAACTTAATTGTAGATAACGAAACTTAGGGCGATTTATTAATACTGTAGATGATTTTAAATTCAGTTAAAAATGTAAGTATTATTCGTTACATTCATAGCTGCACACTTCCAATCACTTTATTTTTTATTTGAATGTGAAATTTAATTTTGTAATCTGACTATTGTAATGGCAACCTTACATAAAAATGTTTAAAGATGTCGTAATCAGCAGTGAGGGTTTATTGTCTACAATAAATAATATTAAACCGAATTCAATTCTCGAATATCCGCTAGCCGATTTCAGCAGTCCAGGGATTCGGTCTAGATATGTTAGGCGGGTTAGTTCAGTGCCTAGCAGTGTCCGTTGCTGACATTTACAGAATGAAAATTTCATCAACGACCAACACTGTTAGCTTGCGTGTCTTTCGCGACTGGTTGTGTGCACTTGCCGTTGTAGGCGATGGTATGTGGATCGTCCAGTTTTTCAGACCCTCGCCCAGAGCGGCGTTCACAATACAAACTTCAAGAGCTTGCAGCGTCCAGGTCTTATGACGTGACATACTGGCCGGCAGCATGTTATGTCCACAATAGGTAAACCATAAGTATCATTCATAAGGGCTCTATGCCTTGTTAATCATTTCAATGTTTTATTGCTAAAGTTTCACTTTTGTGGTCTTGATATGTTTATTTTTTCATTCATTTCATATTGGGGTGTTATTTTATAAATGAATATGTATCATTACAATGCTGCTAATGATAATTCATCTCATTTTTTTCACACACGTTTCCCTTCAGCATGAAAAAGTAATCATAAATTGATCACTCACTGGTAATTCATTTTAATAAAATCAATCAAATTTAATAAAAAAAATCTTCAATTGATAAACTATAATTTAATTTGAGTAAAATAAAAAAGTAAACTTACAAATGTTATTAAAATGGTCAATAATTTTTGTTAGTAGTTTTTTGAGGGCAGTGTGTATATCATATTTGAAATTTTCAGGCTCTAGATGCGCCCCCACTAGCGGTGAAACCAAGATACTTTTTCGGAGGAAAGGCTCTGACACTGCAATCGATCGGGCGCGGGTTTGCCCGCCGCCTCACTTTTGAGCCCTATGGCTCCACGCTCAATGAGAATAACAATTACTTCTGGAGCGACTCCAGGCCAGAGGGCTTTGTCTTTGATATCGAAGCTGTGTCCATTGGGGACAAATTCACCATCTATGATGCCAACCACGAGCCTCAGGGTATACTTGAAGTCGTTCAGCAACAGGTGCGATATATTCCATATTTTAATCTATTTAAATGCGCCTACTACCCAAAATAACCAAGTAGTCAAGCCGACCAAGTAGCGAAATTTCAAACTTCTAAGTAGAGTTTGCCATGTACCATATAGCGTCAAAGCAACGTAGTTAATTTTTTATGTCCAAAATAATTAATTAAATCGTTTTTACTTGCAGAAGAACCAACTTGAGCTAGACCAGAAAATATTCGAAGATGGATCCATCGAGAAAAAGGTCAAAATTAATACCCTCTGCAAAGTGGAGTGGTACGAAAATGATGGCGCTACGAAACTGATGCCCGTCACTGGAGTGGCCATCTTGAAGAAAGGGCGGGGCAACGCCGTGGTGTCGAGGGTCGTCAATGTTGCCATCGGCATTAAGCAGCTGAGAAAGGGCTACGAACTGAAGCCTGGCATCCAGTCTTCCTCCAGGAGGATCACTGTCAACGGCGGAGACATCAATGACATTCCATGCCAGTACTGCATTGTCGGACTCGAGAAATACGAATTACCTGTTATCGGTACGTGTCTAACCTACATTTCTAAGTAACAATAATATTATCTTTGCCTCAGACTTCACGAGTCCGGTCCCAGCCACGGTTCAACCAATCACAAGTGGAGGGAGGGCAGAGCGCCCGTGATTGGTTGCAGCGAACTGAACCGTTTCTGGAACCGGACTCATAAAATCCGGCTTACACTGATACATTCTCGGAAAATTACTGGCAAAATTTCACTGTGACACTTTAGCTGTATGAAACTTTCCATTGGCTCATTAGCAGCTAACCTTGTGATTCCGAGGAATCTTACGAAAACAAACAAAATATTGATTGGAAATCTTCTTCTTCAGGAACATACGTTGACCCTCGAGTTATTCCTGGCTTCTATTACCGCGTGCGTCCGGCCGGCAGTCGCCGTCGCCTGTTCGAAGGTCGCAGCCTATTACTGCAGTCTGTCGGCATGGGGTACGGGAAACGCATCACGTTCAAGCCGGACACTCTCAACGCCCCAGAAAACTATTTCTGGTCGGACTCGCATCCCGAGGGCGTTGGCATGGAGCCGCGAGTCATCCAACCCGGCATGAAATTCTCTATTACAGGAAATGGGGTACGTGGAATTCTAAGTCGACGATGAAGTGTAATTGCCTCCTATCTGACATTTTGGCATTATTGAGATTTTGATTTTTAGGACATAAAGTTAAAATACAATTTCGCATGCACTAGTTTTCGTCATTACACTTCATCGTCGAAATGTCACATAAAATACACCCCTTTTACTAATACTACTGGCTTGTAGCCAGGCCGAGTAAATACTTTCAACAGATGCATAAATTGATTTATTTACTCAGATAAATTGTGTACGTTCCAAAGTAGGGATTTGGCAGAAGGACAATTTCTAATTGCATTTTACTGACTCCTTGCCAAAGTTAATTAAAGCAACTCACCTTGACTGTTCACGTGACAATTGTTATTAGACTTTTTGTATGGAGAACTAACCCTGTGTAGATTGCTCGCTAGAGAAGTTTTATATGAAAACCGCGTCTGCTGCCAGTTGTCGCATGCACTGTTAGCTTTCCCATACATTAGACGGGCATTGAAATGTCAAATATATGAAAATATAACACCCGTGTCTCGCTGTCAGTGCTCACATCATTGTATTAAAGGAGAGGGCGCTTATAGTAGTCCGATTTCGACCCAAGTGTATGAGTCCTAAGTATAGGATGGTACTTTGTATAGGACTAATTGGTGCCTTTGGTGGTCTTAGGAATTAGTACTATGTATAGGACCTTGAGCGTTTACTCCTTTCCAAGCTAAAAGCTCTGGGCCTTACGAGGCTATAGTCTTAGTACAGTCGACCACAGGTAAACCTACCCAAAACGTTAAAATTTGAGAATCTGAAATGTATCATATAGCGCAGGTTGAGATTTAATCGAAGGTTTTTGACAGATGGTATACTATAGCTTGTGGTCGACTTTACATTCGCGTATCGATTATCATTCGATAAGCCCTTTCAAAAAACTCACGCACTGTATGTATTTCTATGTTATTGATTGACTTTTCTTTGCAGGGCTTGCTCGGTGAGGCTAACGTGTTCCGCGCAGACTTGCCTCAAGTGGAGGAGAAAACTGCATACGTCGATGTGCCGGGAAAGCGCGGTAAGGCCGTCGAGAAGTACATTCATGTGGATGTCACGTGCCACGTCAAACTGGCAACGACCGGCGGCGGCTCCGTGGACTCCGAGGTCCATCTGATGAAGGTTTCAGGAGTGGCAGTCGTTCGCAAGGAACCCGGGCAAGCCGTCGCCAAACTAGTAAAGGTCTACAACGTCGGCCTGGACTCCCAACTGAACCTACTCTTCGCGCACTCTCAGACCGAACTCACCTTCCATCCTCTGCCCTAAATCACTCACAGCATTCGAATGGTGTTGCAATATCTGCGATTTTACCCTCGCAATATGGTATTGCAGTGCCAAAAAAACCCACCTGGCGCGACAGAGGTTCCGTCAAATGCCAATCGATATGGTTTCGAGTTCGCAAATGAGGAAGGTCAAAGCTGAACTATTCGGCTGTGGACTTCGGCTCTGAGTTTGAGTCAATACAAGAGCTATGATAATTAGAGCTCAAATAATGTATTGCACTGTTATACCATCTCGTCGAGGATTCTGCTACTGTATTCTCAACAACTCATTCAGTAAATGGAAATAAGAGCAGTATCTTTACTTTATTACCTCTCGAATAATGAAAATTATCAGTTTTACGTAGATCGTTTATTTAAATAAATGACTTATGAAAATACAAGGATTTGATTATCTTATAAGTTATCAGTATTGTTAATTAGTTTTTATTGACGTAATTATTCTGATTGCAGTTAAGTTTAATTTTCAAATACATTTCAATAAAGTGTATTGGAGAGAGTAGTAAAAAAGACTAGTTAAAAATTATATCGATGTTATCAATCTGAATTTCAATTGCAATTACCTATCCTGAGTATTCCCGATTCAATGTGTCAGTTTAATTTTATTTACACTTATGTTTTACCTTTGATTATTTTCTCGAATATTGTATTCCTACCCAATTATGTTTATTTAATAAATGAATTATTATTACGTAACTCTTTTTATTTTCCTGGAAAACAAAAAAATCAGGTATCAAGAACCCGCGTAGGCGTGTCCTAATTTGCAACCATCTCAAACGAATCTCGAGAGAGTTGAGTGGGTGCAGGTCAAGTGCTACGAATCAATAAGCTATAGCTATTCTTGAGAGTCAATTCAGGCTCTAATTACTGAATTCCAGCCTTTCCGGATCCTTTCTCCAAAATATTTTTCCTATTACAAAAGACCTACTCAAACCTCTCATTTAACCTGGACATTTAATTTGCAGACATTCGTTTATGAATGCCATTTGTTACTGGTCACATTAAGTACTGGCTGTTTCTAAAATCAACAATAATAATTTATTTATTTTAGTTTATTTGTGCTGTAAGATTACAGTGGAGTAGGAACTTAAGCATATGTTACATTAAACTAAATAAAATTAGTGAGCAACCAGTTATCCTACTATAGGCGCTGACCTCCGAACTAGGAAGTTCCTGTATCTCGGAGGACAGATATCTTCTTTGACCAGTGCAAATGAACATGTAACAGAACTAAAAGTGCAAAATTTGGAAGAAAGAAAAATAGGAATAATAATAAAGGTTAATAAAAGGGGTGGTGTGTGTGTGTGTGTGTGTATGTGTGTGTGTGTGTGTGTGTGTGTGTGTGTGTGTGTGTGTGTGTGTGTGTGTGTGTGTTTGTATGTGTTTGTTATTATTATTGTGTTATCTTTAAGTGTTTCTCCGTGCCCTCGTAATCAAGACCACTAAGCTAATCTCGTACCATTTTCTTTATGATGTGTTTTGTTTTCGAAGCAGTTTGCGAGTTACCAGATTGATTGAGTTGTCTATAAAGAAATGAAGAAAGAAATTCGAATTGACGTTGTGCAAAGCTAGTTTTAATCTGGGTCGTAGGGTAGTAGGCACCGTCATTCCGGCAATCTCCGTCATTTTTACTTATATAAAAAACAAATCAAGAGGAAACCATATTTATGTTTCCAAAAAATCCACTAAAAGCTGCTTACTAATTCTTGTACATTACACTTACACTTTATAGTTGTATTCATATTATAAGCAACAATAAATCTACTTTTCAGGTTCTTCGAACTGGATACAAGGATAAGGTTATGAAAGGCTAAAAGACAAGATTTTGATATTCACCCCTCTGTAGATTGCTCACTAGAGAAGTCAACGGATGCGATTTGAGCATTTTCCCATACATTAATCGGGCACTGAAATGTCAAATGTATGAAGACTTATGACTAGTTATGACCTATTGGTCAATTCCGTGGCTCGCTGTCAGTGCTCACGTCATTGTTCTAAAGAAGAGGGCGCTAGTAGTCCGATTTATGTGCTAAAAGTATACAATGTATGTATAGTAAGTACCATCATTGATTAGGCTGGGTCTATACGACGATGGTTCCAGCGCCGGTTCGGCTCGCTGCAGCCAATCACGAGGCGAGGCGAACCGAACCGGCGCTGGAACCGGTGCATGTAGTCCAGCACTAAAAGTGAAATTCTCACGGCGAAGACATCTGTTGATATTTCCTCTAACTACGCCGCCATATTAATAAGCATCTGGCTCGAAGGACCAATAATATTCCCAGAACATTAGCAGATGGCAGCACCAACACAAACTCGTAACCTACACTAGATGGCGCTGTGTTCAAAGCTGCGTCATCAATTTTATGAGTTCACTTGCCTCCACGTAGAAGTTATGTATGACTACGTAGAGCTTGTAATACGAGAAAAGTTGAGCCGTTGCGTTGAGCGGAGCGGGAATACTCAGCCGGCGAACGGCAAGCGTGCTGGGGGTTCCGTCGCCCGTCCGCGACTCTACAACAAACACGACACCCGCGATGTGCCAAATATCTGCGACACAGTGAATTGGTGCAATACGATTTCTTAAATTACGAAAAACGAAACTCCACGATGGCTCAGAGGTGTAAAAGTGTTTTATTTTTGTACATTTTACACGGTGCCACCAGTTTCAATCTGGAACCGAGGATCCCTGTGATAAAGTTTGGAGTGTCCGGCTCTTATTTTGGATTTTCTGTCGCTGAACATGTGACTGTCAATGGAGACGAGAAAACTAGTTGGTAAGTTGATAAAAATATTATACGATAAACCTACTACTATGTACTACTACTACACATGTTTTTGTTGTAATCTTAGTGTTAGTTAGTGTCAATGATGTCATGTATGAAGGCCGCCACCTTCCATGGGTTCGGTATCGCACTGCTGAATGAAGTACTATGCAGTACTAGTACTATGAATTTACTATAAGATTATTGTGTTCCAGTGTGATATCGGTTATCAGAAGTCCGCTGCCCTTATCACAAGTGTTACGATATTACTATTGCAATATCCACTAGTATTTTCCTTTGATACGTTGTTGTCAATAAAGCGTGAATAGAAAGAGTAAGAGATGTTTTAAAATATCCGATAACGGGAAGAAAACGACGACTCTACATTTTGTTATAGCGTTTTAAACTTTACATTTTGCGGATTTTATTTAAATTTTAGATTTTATTTTACAGCACAACTAAGAAACTTAAAAAATAATCAACGAAAAGCTAACTAACACTAAAACTAACCTACTCGAGAATATGCTAAAACTTACAAGGTTTTTAGTCTTTTTAGCATAATAGCATAATGCATAACCTAAATAAATTAGAAAAAGAGATGAAAAAAAAACCACGAGCAGGATTTGAACCTGTGACCTTGTCGTAACATAACATGAATAACCTACCTAAATGCAAAAATGCTCACCTACTTATTCATTATAAATAAATTATAATAATTGCAAATAATTAATGTTCATTTTAGAGTAAGTACTTACTGTTACAGTATACCTACCTACCTATAATAGTATTAATTTCGACATGAAATATAGGTCCATAGCTACTTCACTTCACTGTTAAGTTAATTGAATGCACCTTACCTGTTTTTGTTACAATAGTCACTTCGCGTGGTCTATTGTAGTAGTTACAGTAAATGGACAATAGGTTGTAGGTTCAAACACTTCACCTGAGATAATGGCTTGACAAAAAGGTATCTCCGGATGTAGAGCCGTTCCCTTTACCTGTCCGACGCGGTCGAGGTTGTTGACTCGGCGGAATTCGTTCGAGGTGCCGATTAAATGTAGGTATCTGTGGACTGTAATTACAGTTTTATTTCCTGATTTCAATTTTCTTATTCCTTATAAATAAATAAGGTACAGTCAGCAACGAAAGTCGCCGAACGCATTCGATTATAAATTGTTGATTGTTGAGTTGATATGATCCTGATATTTTTTTATTTTATCAGCCAATAAAATACCCACTACAATTTATGGCGAGTTCCTTCAAGCTCACTCCATACCCACTATTCATGGTTAAGTACAAATTTTCCACTTACCTCATTAGTATAGTTGTAATGTGAATCAGAATCTATTTTGAGATTCTGAAACTGAAATACTGACACCTATAGACTGAGTGACTGCATCACCACACAAATTAATTTTAATAGGAATATTTTATTGTCAGTCTGATATTCTGTGTATACTCTGAAACACTGTCATTATTTATTTCTTTATGGTAATACAAAGTGCATAGCTGCCATGCAAGCCAAGTGCATCGTCACTAATCTGCAGCAGCCGGGATATGCAATGCAATGCAGCTCTGGCGCCGGGCTGCCAGGGCTGTGACCTACTGAGGCGCGACGTTGGAGCAATGTACGATGTTTTGCTCTCAGACATGCTAATATCACAGCTGAAAGAAATCATATTTCCTACCAGTCCGCCCATCGTACGCGTTTCCCCGGCAGGTTTCGCGATCCCATAATGCGTTTCAAAAGACAATGTCAAAAACATTACCCTCCCTCGTAGTCGCGTAATTCACGAAAATATATGCATTTAGTGGAACAATAACAAAAAAAATCTGTGACTGCTGGATTTCGGGAATTTATGGGAAAAAACTGTCCTTTTTGTAGATAGAGTAGCGCATGTTAACCCTTTATAGGTTCTTTAGGCACGTTTTGAAGTTCTCGCGATATACACTCATGCACGATGCTCCACTGTATATCAGTATAGTGGTAGCTTTATCTTAGTCTACATTTCTGAATTAGTCAGTGTACCAAACTTCCCGCACTTCAAAGGTTGATTTATATAGTGTAATCCCCAGTCTGCATCCAGACATGGCAATGATAGATATCTATATCTTCTAAGTAAATGTAGGCTAAATCAGTCACTGTAGCAGACTTCCTGCACTTCAAAGGCTGATTTAGTTTCTGATACACGTTAATTCTATGGTCAGCAAATTCACAACATGTTGTAGATTACATTAGGTACACTTGAAAGAAAAAAAATATGTTCATGTAACTACCAATATACTTAACGCGTCTAGGAGCAATGTACGTGCTCTAGTCAGACATGGTAATGATTTGTTTATCTTAATCTAAATTCAGATTAAATTACTCAGTGTAGCGATCTTGCTGCACTTCAAAGGGCGACTTAGTTTGTGTAATAATTTCCTTCCAGTGTAACTATCTCTTTAAAACCGATTATAACTTACTGAGGCGCGACATTATGGCGTCGTCAGGGAATTGACTATACTGCATCCAAGCATGGTAATGATAATCAGTACCTTGTCTCATTCTATCAGTATTGTGGTGAGTAAATACAGTCTGCTATATTGTAATCGTCTGCAATAGACGTAACAGGACTATGATGATTTTGTTAGATGCAAATATTTTGAGAGGGTCTATAATAGCCCCTGTCAAAATACGAGTATATTAAACACAAGTATATGTAACACTTTACATTACAGCAAAAAGTAAACGTCTAATTTTTAAACGTAAAAATTACTTACAGTACATTTAGGTACAAATCACAATACTCACTCCCCACGACACAGGATTACCTAATGTTGAGGCTAACCAAGGTAAAATATGTACGTTTGTTTTATTGTTGTAAAAATTGTACTGTACCTTCCATTGTATATTTGCATACAGTGTTGTCGTGAAATAAATTAAAAATTTAATAATTTTCAATTTAAAAATTTATATGTAAATTTTCCATACATAAAATCGAAAGCGTTTGTTATACATTGAGAAAAGTGTCAATGTATAACAAAGTGAAAAAAACCCAATTTTATTGCTTTTCTCGACAATGAAACAAAAAAAATATTTTGTTATTATTGTTAATCTTTGTTGTTACCTATAGCTAGCCAACCTTGCAAAATTAATCTATATTAATTAAAAAGCACCTTTTTAACCTACTTCAAATAAAGGGAGATTATATCTATTCGACTGTATGTTTTTATTTTTATTTTTTGTGTTTGTCACCGCACATCTTCGGCATTTGTGAACCGATTTTGACGATTCTTTTTTATTGACAAGGGTATATATACAAGGGTATACTTCCAGGGTGGTCCCATAAATTTTTGTCAAGATCTGAAGATGTGCTTTGGAGATGGACAGCGGAAGTCCTCAGCGCGTAATACCTAGCCACTTGTTATTAGACAATTGTGAACCTTTCTGAAGGCCGATCGAGGGGCGCGAAGCGCCCCGAGTGGTGTGAAACCTCCTTCCCCTCCACCAACACCAGACTCGCATCATTAATACAAAAAATTTAGAAGTAAAATTTTTAATTTTAATGAAAAATAAAAAGCTTCAAATCACTAAAAAGTTAGAAATAATTATAATACAAAAATGAATCCTAGGTGTACCTATAATTATGAACGCCTGTCGGTGGTTCCTCTGTCTACCCCCTCGGGGATTATGGACACAAAATATCTAGGTATAAATTTTGTGTTGTAGACGTGAGTTTATGTATGTACCTATGTATTTCACAATTTTTATATTAATTAGTAGGTACAAAATGTTAATTCACTTAAACTTGTCAGTGTCATTAAAACCATGATTCATTCATGCGGATTAATCTGTAGACTGTGAATCATAGAATAGAGAATAACATCCTCTCGAGAGAAAAATTGAATCACGGATTCTGAAAGTTCCCGCTAGTTGCACAAATAAAATCATTGTATCAACTGAGTTAGAGACTTGGAAAGTATCCAACTATACCCCTCGGTGTCGTGCCGGGAGGTATCCTCGACCAATTCTCGCAATATTTCAGTGCGGCAGCGACATTATCTATGACTTAGACTTACAAAAATAGGTGATGTTTTTTATTTCTTCTATTTCTATCTTACGGCAACATCGAAAAGCTGTTTCGTTAAAATGTTCAGGAAAACATGGTTCCTAGATTGCGGCGATGTCTGTTCTTTGTGTGACAATGAGCAGTTATTTCCTACCCACATCCCAATAATATCAAATCCCAACTACTCTCTCTTCCTGTACTCCGACGAGCAAATTGTGATAAAAAAATAGAATCGCAAAAGGACTGTGTGAATCCTGGCTACCGAAGATTACTAGCTGGGATTACGATATCAGAGGAAAAGGATCTCGGCGCCAATGATACCCCGACACTGAAAAATAGTCGTAGTGGAAAAAAAGGAGTACTTTTTTCCATCTTAAACTCTGTACCCTAATCATTGTCACTTGTGTACAAATCCACAAAAAAGTTGGATCAGAAATGTACATACCTTTTCCACTGTCATACACTGAATCAATGCACTGAAGGAATCTTTCAACACAATATAGTGCGAGGAGACTCGCCACCGTATCATAGGCGCTTTGCCTCACTGTGACCACACAGTCCTTCGAAAAGGGCCGAAACTAGTCGAAGGATTTCTCATTTTCATCAGTGAGTAAGTAATCCGTATTTAATCACATACGAGTATATCATAGGAACTTACTCGTAACGTTTGTTCGATTAAATACCTAGGGATTTTTCTTAAGAAGAAAAAGACATTCTTTCTATACCTATACTACATTTTCTTAAGAAGAAGAAGACATTCTACACCGATTCTATATCGATATTGGTGCATACCTAATTAATACTGGTTTACACACCACTGTTCCAAAATTGATGATGACGTTGACGCTTTTAAATAATGATACCTAATTACCAACCGAATTTATATGTTACTTCACAGATGTACAGCATATGGTCCAATAGATCTATTACATGTGACTAGTTGTTTATTACATACATACACTTTTGCCAACTCGAACTCGTTGTCTGGCACGGTTTATAATTTCGTATATGATGTCCTGATTTTTTATGAGTTTATTCGCCTGCCACCATATATGTAAGTTTTGCACTATAACCATCGGGTTTTTTTTTATTTACGTCAGAGAACGACTTTGAACATTTCCAGACAGCCTACACAGCAACACAGATATGAGCGGAACTTTAGATTTTTACCTTTATCATTCATGATAATTAATTACTTTAACTATGTATCTATTATACCGTTAACTTTTGCGTAACTTTTAGGTAATAAGCCTATTTTAAAATATGTATGCATTGAATATTGTTGCTCTCGTTGGCAGAGCAAACCAGTCCTCTCAAGATATCCTAAGTGTAGAGTCGGAGAGTCACACTTTATCTCCTGACAGCCGCTATCCTCAGATCATAAAGTGTAAATATTATGTCGGACAAGACAGCACTATGTAAATACGACCGTGGAACGGAACGCACCTATCGATAAGGACTTGATAGCTTAGATTACACAGACCGGAGCCACCGGTAATTTTAGTGCTTGCGTGTAATTTTACCCTTACTTAGTAAATACTTGTTGTATCTTCATAATGTGTGGCAGTCATGAATATTTTTGCAGTAAACCTTTGTATATTTATATAGAAGTTTTATCACGATCGATCCAATGATGGATCTTGTTAATCCTGAGTTATAACTATAAGCCCGAAAATTAAAGCGATGTACTTGTATGTAAGAAGCATTAGCGATCGAACCTTAAGAGCAAACATTCCTGCATTTTCTTTAAAACAACACGTTTATAGAAGAAAAAATAGCACGAGTTTGACTCAATTAGTATCTGCTTATTTAGTATTAAAAAATTGTTCAAGAAGTTTGTCAAGGTTGTTTTGGAATGGTGGAAGAAAAATGTTATACTGCGTAAAGTTTGGTTTTGACGTATATAAAGGATGCCAGCTATTAATATTTTTTTTGTAAACAGGTGACACTGTGATCAAGTCAAACACTTTTACTGTTTAAAACATTAAGATGTGATGAGACGTGACGTGACGTAAATTAAACGTATAAAAATATTCCAGAAAATTATATGAATAATGAAAATGTATTTATCTTGCATACCAACAAATTACCTACGTTACAACTGATAAGTACTTACCTATTTGATTTTCATTATATTTATGACACTAACATATAAATTACAATAGGAAAATATTTTTTATATGTTAGTGTCGTAAATATAATATCTCGCACGTGTATTCCAAAGAAGCCAAAGACTTTTTACGAGCAGATATGTGGGTGTCACACGTAACTTTGTGGTTCGGCCACAAATAAAGTCATTTCTCACATTGACACGATTTTGTAACATTTCTTTCTGTTCGTTGGTGATATTTTTGTACCGTTTTAGGAGCCATTATGATCGCATATAATTTTTTATTATGTTTGATCGAAATATAGCGTTTGCTTCTAAATATAGAACGTTTGTAGGAATTTTTGTAAGTAAGCCATAGACATCATTGGGTAACATTGTGCTTTCGGCATTCTTCCTTATTTATGGCATCTCCCTCTAAAATTCTGTACATACTTTAATGTCAGTGCGGTGTTTTGAGTGGGAAAAAAAGTCTTAATCACTAGGGAGATAGTTGGTTGAGAATAGACTGAATTTTGAATCTGTTGATGAATCATTATTTGCTTACTTGTATTTATTTTTTAATTTAGATCTATACTATGAATGGAAACTAAACAATGTAAACCTATAAGCCATAAAGACATTAGACAACAACACCACAAATTCTAACACAAATAGCATCCCAAAATATGCATTCACTTTCAATAATCCTATTTCTCGTTAAGTTGGGTAGTCCCCTAAGCCCCAGTGGGTGATACTCTACAATTAAAATGTTCACACGTCATGCTCAGCGGGACACGGCACTCATCTCGTGAAGCGAGGGTCTATAACTATTCCAAAACGTATTCGAGTACCAATGAATATTTATTTATAATATTTAATTATTCTTTTTAATATTTTATATTTTAGAAAAAAAAAAGAGTCCGGTAACTGTAAAACTTTTCAAGCTTTCATGGTTATTGTTATAGACAGACAGACACGAGAAGATTCCCATGTCTATAAAGTATTCTCGTAATCGTAGTTGTAATTTTCTGTGTATTATTCATTCATTACCATGCCAACAATGGCATAGGTAAGATCAGAGCTGTAGGAGGAAGGTAAGATAATTGTGAAAAGAAAATAATTGGTAAAAGTGATGGAGGCTTCTTTATAAGAAAGAAAGTATGATGATAAATATGAACTATAAATACCCGCCAAGTTCTTGATTTATAAATCCATTGTAGACATATTATAAAATGTTTGTATAAGGCGTCGATGTAATCAGTCTGCCGATGCTCTGACGCCTCCATAATGGTCGGAATAACTCTCCCCTGACATGTGAAACTGTTCCAATTATACTACGGTAGCGGCGAGATAACTTGTTTATTTATTGCCCTTATTTATAAAACTGAAGGAATTTTAGTTAGTCAGTCAATACGGGGTTGAACCGTGAATAAAGACAGTCGAGCGGGATGATATCTTTGTTTCTCAAGAATCTACTTTGGGACAGCATCTATTTAAAGTCTGTGTAGCGGATCATACATGACTCTACGTAAACGGATTGTTGGATTTTGATAAATGGCTTACCAGTAGTTTGGTGTGATACTTAGATTTGCACATGTCACACTTTTTTCAATAAGTCAAATACTTTTTAATTATTAAATATAAAAAATATTTTTACATCCAAATAATATTAAAAGGATTATTATACGTATAGGCACAGTAGTTTACGTGACAATTTCTATCGCGAAAAAGTGTTGTGATCAATGAAAATGCAGTATTAACGGGGTACTCTAATCGATAATTCACTTCTAATAAATTTAAATTAGTGATTTAAGCCCTTTCTAACGTTTCTATTGACTGCAAACTACGGCGTTTAGTTTAGTGAATAGACTGCGCCCACTATCCGCCTGCAAATCGAATGGCGTTGTTTATGGCAGATCAAGAGATTATAATCCGAGATTACATTTACGATTATTGTAGTCTTTAGTTCTCGCGGTACCTATGCTTGACCCGAGTACCTAGGTTCAATGAAACTGAAGGGAATGTGGGAGTTATTGGAGGAACAATAGGGATTGTTAATTTATGATTTAAACAATTTTAGTTTATTCAAACACGTGTCTTATATGAGAAATCGACAATATTAAGACCAATGATTTCCAGTTTTCCAGTACACTGAAAATTATCGTCGAGGGCCCAGGTTATTTTGTCCTGCAGATGTCAACAGTTGATAAAGTTGTCACTGTTATGTTATATATGTAAATATTTATCTACCTTCCTTTCCTAACCTATAGGGTACTTTACTACAGTCAGTGTAATTTGATTAGGTACCCTTTTATGTACAAGAAGAGCAGACGAGCAAACGGGTCACCTGATTTTATTAGAAAGTTTTCGATGAGATGCTAACAACAGAATTTACATGGAGTGCCTCATTTGCCGGTAATTATGCTGACTCTCTTTAACCTTTAATCAAACAGAAACACAACAATGCAAACATTGCTGCTTTACGGCGGAAATAGCCCTGCACAGAATGGCTGAAATGACTGCACAGAATCATAGCTTCTAGCACCTAACAATGCAATAAGATGACACATTTCGTAGGTAATGACAGATTTTGTAGGTAATGACAGATTTGGTAGGTGTACCTACTAATATTTAACTGCGGAGGACTGTAAGCACCTTTCCACTCTATGAAATTATACTCTGCTTCACTAACAAATGGTTAACACGATAATGGCAAAGCTAAATCTTAATAGTTCGTGCGCGGAATGAATCTAGGCTCTTCTCTGTCCGCCCACAGCCTCCGTGTGGGCTGCGCCTGCGCCGACTCTACCAGTCATGGCCACAATAACAATACAACAACACTGGCTCTATCTACTCTTGCTATTTATTCAAATTAACTGTCAGTAGCTGTAAGTAGGGTAATTCGTGTCATTTTGGGGTAAAAGCAATTAATTAAGTTTATGGTAGAGTTAAATGGTTGGTTTGTTGCGCTTGCGTCCGCTATACCGCAGTAATCGTAGATCAAAACAGCTTCTACTCAGCGTCAGTTGCTATAAGTGTGGTAATAATCATGACATTTTTGGGAATATTGTCTGCTATTAATATTTAAGATATCCAGTTCTAAAAAGTTAAAAGACTTTAGATTGTGTGAAATAATAACTCTATGAGAAAGATGATATTTTACTGACTACCTATATGAGAGTGTTTCCGTTTATGTGTTTATGTAATGTGATATTTTATTACTTTAATATGATAAATATTTTGATTTTTTTTATTACGGTTGCTATTAACTTTATGTGATTTCTATAAAGTAGCGGATATGAGTATTGTTACATCTACCTACCCGACAGATGCATTTCTAAATTGATTGTCTACTGGTATAGTTTACCGCAGGTTAACCTACTAGCTATTACGTGAAAATAGGGTGTTTTATCGAAGAAAAAAAACAGAGGTATACTGTATCTAGTAAGTAATAGTAACCATTTTCATATCCTCACACTACACTGTCGCTAATCTCTTTAATGTCCAATTAACTTCAGAGGTTGCCTGAAAGAGATCGCTTTAAGCGATAAGGCCGCCTGTGTACATATCGTGTTATTATTCCTGTAGTTTTTACTTTTCCTGATTTTGTGTACAATAAAGTGTTTCTATCTATCTATCTATCTAGTAGTATAATAGCACCCCATGATAGATGTTATGTACCTACACAATCTTAGGAACAATCCTTAGATTGTATAGATAGGTACATAAGATCTATCATGGGGTGTATAGGAACAATCCTAAGGTGGTGTAGGTACATATACCTCTATTTTTTTCTTCGATCTTCCTTGTGGAAGGGGTTAGGTTTCAAGTACAACACAAGGTGTTCACACCACTAAATGCGACAATTTTCGCGAAATAATGGAAAAATAGAGCTATGACATGGCTCTATTTGATATAAAATCGAGTGTTTACGAGATTGGTATGGCCATTGTTGTCGATAAGCTATCACTGTAACCCAATTCGTGCCGCATCTGCCCCATTACAGAACTAGATAGCGAGCCCTCTGGTCTATGCTCTACATTACACTATCTCTACCATTGGATGCAAAAACGATTTACAGTTTGCAACATTGTCGAACATTGCTCAAAGTTACTCTGTGTTTCATCATCATCATCAGCCTCATAATGTCCCCACTATTGGGGCACAGACCTCCCCTTATACAAGGGGGTACGGGTCATGATCCACCGAGCGGGCCCAGTGCTGATTGGTGGATTTCACACGCCTTCGGAAACTTTTAATTTCCTCAGACATGCAGGTTTCCTCGCGATGTTTTCCTTCACCGTTCCTTCACTCTGTGTTTAAAATCTCTTAATTGTTCCCTTGTTCTGCTGTTTTATTTTTAGTTTTCCTGCAAAGTTTACCAAACCAGCTAAAGAGAAGAGGGTCTTCATAAACGATTTTAGGAAAATACACATTTAACTATACAGTATAAACGAACACCTGTTCATAAATGATATTTTTTTTTGTTAATGTTAGTACCATACAAGTGGTACATTTGTAGAAGTCGGGAATGAAGAAATTGTAGAACATGTTTTTTGGAATAAATGCACTAGGCCTCAAAATGTATGGAAAGTCTCCACTGTTCTTTAGATATTTATTCGAACCGTTTATTTAAGATTCAAGAAATTCCTGAATGAGTTGTGTTTAATATTAAAATGTAGGTACCTACATATATGTAGGTATTCTAATATTTTCGTTTTTCCTCAACGTTACTCACTACTTTACTTCCCCAATGCGGATCTATATAACCACAAAACGAACGCGTATAACTCAAAACCACGCTGAATTTCTGGCAACATCCACGCGCCCGAACATCGGTTTCTCTTAATAGTTTATTTTTTGTGGCAGGTCTTTACGTGGCGGCATTTTATTTCTTTTTGTTGGCCAGCCGAGTGTGGACACAAATAAATAAATACCTGCAGAAGGGAATCTCAGATCTAACGATACGCTATCGCCGTACCGTACGATGAACTTACACTAACGCCTCCCCTACTGAAAAGATCCCGCCCATGTAAACAACAGCGCGCAGCGTGCGATTGCGACGCTCGCGCAGCGACGGGTTGGTACTTACATATCCTTCTGTTCTTGCTTATTTTAGGGTATGGAGGCAATGCAGCCTTCGTTAGCGCGCAAGGTCATCGCGGTTTGTTGCCTGAATAAGCTCGCCTGTTCTGTTCCAGTCAGAACTTTTTGTGTGGCGACGGAGGAAAAAGTACGGGTTTACTTTTAATGATTACTTATAAAGGGGATTCTTTATATATGATGACGCTTATCTTATTATTGGTAAGACTTCAATTTTAGTTGCTTGTAGGTACTTATACAGATAACCTCTACGTTATTTTTATATTAATTTAAAACTCAGAGTTAAAATAACAAAATAATAACAAACAACAGTGTTTTTTTTTCCATTGCCCTCGATTCAGCTTGGGCTGATCGTTCGTATGGATACACGAGATGTCTTCGACTCACCGATACTAGTATTTATTTAGCTCTACATAACATTTTTTCATGAAATTTATCTGAGATCATCGAGAAACCAATAAAAAAACTATACCCACATGTTCAGAATAAAATGTCCACAATGTGTCCTGTGTAACCAAAAGTGATAGGTACACCTACCTACTGATAAAGTTATCAGACACGGCGCCCTCGCTAATATCCCGCTATCTGCCAGATAAATAATGATAATCCCGGTGATATCACTGCAGTGCAGCCCCTGTTTGCTCAGCTCAAGGTGACTTGCGTGGGATCACGGCATGACGCAAGCACTCCCCGACTGAGAGTAAAGACTGAAGACTACATTCTGCTTCTATCAGTGGTTACTATGTATTTTGATGAGGTTTTGAGTGATAGAATAACGCATCGAAGTTAAGGCATGGTTTAACTAAATCAAGGTATAGGTAGATGGTTAAGAAACAGGAAGACAGGATAGGCTGAAATAAAATAAAGTCAATGAATGCTTATTAAATCGTGATGAATGTTTGTAATTAAAGATATTTTATGAAGTGTGACGGTAAAGGGTAGTGGTATGGTTCTTGAAAACATTGCTGACCTGTAAAAATTCCACCAAGTTTCCTAGTAAGGAATGATCATTATTTGTAAGCAACACTCATCATCACTTCTTCATATATGCTCACGTCCTCAGTCCCATTTAAAAACCGATTTAGCGAGTCAGTCGTCACCCAGCGCGATATTTCCCCTCAAATGAGCTCCGTTCCCAGGCCATTGTCGACGGACCTTAAAAGGCGGACTTGCATACAGGCCGATCCAAACGAGATTCCTTCATTTAATCTCCCTGAATACAGGGGAATTCGAGTGATAAGTTTATTTTAACGCCCCGTTACTTTGCAGAAACGAGATTGAAATGTGACTTTTCGAAACGTCTTCGTTTTAAGTTATTTACGATACGTAATTCTGCAATTACATTTATCTCAAATTTTATCTCGTTTATGTTTAATTAAGGCTTCGGCTCTGACGAGTAAATTAGACGTCGTGCACTTTGTAAAGGCATGAAAGTACGCACTGTTTGGCGAAGAAAATGAATTGCACAATTTTTTTTATCCAATGTTAAATAAGTCGGTCTTAAATTAAGCGATGGTGTATGTAATCTACAAGCCTTCATTTGAAGGGAATTAGAGCGCCTGGAGCGCCAATAAAGTCCGTGTCAGCGGAGCACACAGTATAATTTCTAACTCCCTGTGAATAATGGCCGGTCAGGGACGCGCATTCCCTCTAATTGGACACTGCGTCTGCGCAGCCCGATCCGCTATGGCAGTGAAGGGAACCTCTGTGCGATGCTGACCACTTTCGCTAGCACTGTAATTGAAAAACCTTTTAAAATAAATTGCACCTACACGGAATATTATAATGAGAGTCTTGCTGTTCCTCGGTCTGTATCCTCTGTAGGTACATATAATTACTAACTACCTTCAAACTCGAAATAAATTCTTTAAATATAGATCAAAACCATGGATCTCTATACTAGTGTAGTATTGATGAGTGATTCCTTACGAAACTATCAGCCAGAACAAAAAAATCTAGGCCAGTGAACATAATGTATACAAATAACCAAAAATAAAATATACATTTAAGCACTACCTATGTTTACAAAAATCGACCACGAGTCATATAATAAAGGTACGACACTAAGATTTTTACATATTGGGGCTTTCAAAAGAATGCTATAAAATGCATGGTATCGAAACTTGAATTTAACGAAGCCGTTCTTTTATTTCCGTTATATTGTTCATTAACTTTAAATTAATGGGTCAATAACTCAAACAATGGGCAATCTGCAACAAACTAACTAACTTATTTGTGTTATTTTACTTCGGTTTGTGATATAAATGTTAAGTGAGGTTTTTATAATTTTATAACTGTAAAACCATAAAATCTTACGTGCATTATTATTGGTTTTTTGTCACTACGTGGCTTTTATGCAGTGCGAGTAGTTACAGAATTGTGTTCTTAAAAGATTTCTTCAGTAAGCTTGCAGGCACGTAGTCTGACCATAACAATTGAAATCAATCAGGTAAACTACGTGTTGTTCGTAGTTTGAACAGCTAAGTTTGATGCCATGTATTGATTTTTGTTGAACATTTCAGAAAATAGTTTTACATTGTTAACGTTTCCAAGATAAGACGATTTCCAGTTCACAAACCACAAAGGGTATCGTATCTCGTTTTACACCTAGTTAGGCGCGCTTCCGAGCTTGCCCCATGCCCATGCCCATGCCTGCCCTATTGTGTGCCCCTTGTTATGGTAAATGCTTGCCCTCAAGCGGACTGCGTCTCATGTGTTCAATTGCGAGCCACTGAGAGCTCTTGTTAGTGTTTTGAATAGTTATTGTTGAGGATTATGAGACCTTGGCACGCGTTGGTGGTTGAAAATACCTTTGAAATCGTATTAGGTGTTTATTCACTATTATTTAAGTCATGTTTATTTAACTATGTCGAAAATAGCGGCAGCAAAAATAAACCTGCCAGTTCCTTTGTTTTGTTTTTGCTCGCAGAAATGAAAAAGTTCATAATATTGTTACTTTACTACGATCTGAGTTTTAAACAAAGGTAACTTTCCATAAGTCGATATAAAACCGCAATATTTCCATACGATATTGCCTAAAGGAATTAAACATTTTATAAAAGAGTCGCCACTAGAGTTGGACTGAAAACTAAACTCTTATAGATTTTCTGTGGTTAGTCAATGGTTCTGAAAATAAAGTAATAAAACGAGACACGATTTCCGAGAATCTTTTACAATATCTAACAAACATGACGGACACTACAAAAGAGAGGCAGGTAGAGGTAGACCCTAACAAGGTGAACTCGCAGCTCGGGCTGTTTTTAAGAAACGCACGTATTTTTGGTTAAGAAAGTTTGAGGGGTAGAAAAGGCCTGAGAACAGTGCTGTGTCAACTTTTAGTTGAATTAAAGGGTTATTTAGCGAGAAGATTCATAGTTCGTACCATTTGATTGAACACTCCTGTCAATTTTAAGTTTAGATAAAATTGTCATAGACTTTATAGCGCGTTACCGACATACGGTACTTATAATATACCTACTTATAAAGAAGTAGCCGTGGTCTATGAAGTTACTATACAAGTAGGTACAGTAGGTAATGATTAGGTTAGGTTAGTACATTTTGTTATTAAAATGTGGCTACATCATTTAGACAACAATCTTGAAATCTCATACAGGTAATCTCAACGTAACGAACGGGAGGTCAAAAGGGGCTGTCAGATACATGACTTTTGGATCGTACCTCGATAAAACGAACCTTTAAGGTCAGTCGAGACGTCGTTGAGACTCAAGATGGGCTCAAGGAGACGGACAGTTGAGTAGTTTGTGTCCAATTACCCATAACGACCAGTCGATGTCTTGTCGACGGCGTTGAGTCGTTTGGAGCACCTGTCATCGCTTAATAGCCTCGATTAGGGGAACATGAGGATGGGTTTATTAACTGGGAACTATTTAGGAGCTATAAATCTATAGTTTAGCTTTAAAACGCTTATATAGTATGTTTTACTTTTTATGATAAAAAATACGAGTAGCTGCGAGTAGATTCATCAGGTACAAGTACGATTGAAAGATGATACTGATAGATAACAGTCTACTCAACTCTAACATGAAATTATCTGAATGTGATTTTTAGCTTGTTGCAAATTTAAAAAGATTTACTCGTTCGTTATTGAACAATACCTAACTTTCCCTATGGGTTTTGTTGTTGTCCGTATCTAAATTAAATACTTAGTTGAAGTGTACCAGATATATCTAAAAAACCTATGCTGCTGACGAAACGATGACCATTAAATGACTCAACAAAGTCATTGAAAAGAGTCTTTATAACGGAGATTACACAAAAAATCTCGCTGCACGATTAAACGACCCAATCTTTATTTCCTGTAGCAGTGTAGCTACAAGGCTCGACCGCTGGCGTCATCCTGGGTATGGGTAAACAGCTGAACACCCAAATCAAATAACGCTATCAAGGATGCTTATTTAACGGCAACGTATTCAGATTATGATAGCGATATGTTTCCATATTTATCTAATGAAATGAGCGAGGCAGTCTCTATTTTTTTGAATGAATTTTATATTTGATATGTGGGCGATATGTGGAATTTTCAATTTATGTTCAATAAACGACGCTATTATATTTATTTTACGCACTTACGCACTACGCCGCACGCAGCTTACTTGTTTACGATATCTACGAATACTATACTTATACTTTGGTAAAGGCAAAGTCAAAAACGATTTTATTATTATACCAAAAATATTTATCAAGTAAGCCATTTATAATGCAGGTATTGTAGAGACGTTAATTGTTTCCGAGATGAGATAAAAACAAAACAATTTTGTACCTACCTACTTCAGCTTTTACTTGACGATAAAATTATGTAAATAGTGGTGTATTTAAATTTAAATTACTTACAAGGAATTGCATCTTACAAATAAAACGCTATATTTTAGTTCGTAGTAAACAAAGCAATATGGCAAAATTTAGCATTTTTAACTAACATAGTTCTTCTTTACCTGTATATACTGCATATTTTTAAGTAAAATATGGTAAAATGAAAATGGTATACGAACCTAACTGCACATTTTAGCATGGAAAGGGCATGTGGTGTTCAGTTCTTACTAATACCATCCACGCGAAAGGTCCTGGATTGGAATGAATGAATGAATGAATGAATACTCTTTATTGCACAAAATTAGTGTGATACAATGCGTACAAAACGATTAATACAATCTAGGCGGTCTTAGAAAACATTTTATGAAAAAATTTTTTTTTTATAGAAATGGGAATTATTTTGGCCATTATCAAAATCATAGGCTTTTTTCAGCGTTTAAACCTAAACATCCTTTTCACGTTTCCAATCAGCCAGTTTGGCCAGCGCTTTGGAATTAATTCTAATTTCATAATTTTGCATATTTCTCCTGCTCACTAAATTGCTAATGCAAATGAGATTAGGATTAATTCTCCAGCGCTGGGCAAACGCGTGTAATCGTGCGGCAACCGCACGTCACTTCCAACCGCTTGTCCTGTCTATCGTCTAGCGTACGAGTACGTAAATACTTTAACAGCGTTCGAATAGCAGCTTGACTGGTTAATATGTCGCTAGAAGCTGCTACTTACCTGCCTGGGTGCTGTTCCGTGGTTTACATTAATGTACCCATTACCATTAATATAATTAATCTACCTTTGTTTTGAATAAGAGCGTAGGTGGCGTAATGGCTAGGACAACGGACTCCCATACGCGGTCCGAGTTCGAAACTATGTTATATCATGTACCAATAAGTGTTTCGGTGTCTTCAACTGACACATCGTGATCAAACCTGTACACTGAGATGGCAATGTGAGAAATGGGGAAGCCACCGCAATAAATTTTCCCAGGAAATCGATCTACAGAACGAACATTCGAACGTTCTTTCGTTGTATAGAACTTTACACTTAACACTTTTGGGAACCGCAGTGATGATCGGGGTCGATAACTGAATAATTTTGCAAAAAAAAAACCAGGTTCTTATACTTACCTATACAATTATCATAATATTTTAGATACAAACTGTTAAATTTTGTAGATTTTGGGGCCAATTTCTAGCCCCTTTCAAACACTTTAGCCGTGCTTGACCATTTCTTAGTATTGCTCTCTCGTAATTTATAGACCGAGTATAGAGTTATTAATCTAAATCGCTATGGAACTGTAATGATTTATTTCTAACAGCATTCTTGAAAAAACGACCTGACGTGGTAATTACTCGTCAAGTGCGCGAGGAGTGGCAGTTGTCTGTCTGGTGGCATTGTCGGTAAACGGTGATACGAGATGTGGTACAGTTAGACGCGTGGTACTGTGGCGCTAACGGTCATCGGAATCAAATGACTGACGCGAGCACAATCATCTCTGTTGCCGTGATGTGCTATTTTGTATGAGTAGTATGTAGGTATTAGGTAATATTGTTATGATTATGAAGCGAAGTTTGAAAAGATCAGGCACTTAGATTAGATTTATTTTTAGGGTTCCGGTATTTTATTACGTTTACGAAGGTTTTTTAAGATAGAACACAAATATTCTTATAGCAGTGGAAAAAAGAGTGATTTTGTGGAGTTTTTAAAATAGTTGTTAAGGGTTAAATGAAAGATTTCTTAAAATTTTACGTACTGATCCTTAGAGCCGGATGGATGGGTTTATTCTACTTTTTACTAGAGCTTTCGTCGTTCGATGGCGGCCTGAGTTAAGGATTATTGGATTTCCTATGGAAATGTTGTTCAACGAAAGAAATAATTTGATATATATATACTTATTATAGTCATATTAAAAAAGCTTCTAGTTATTACGTATCCAATTCTATCATGTGGATATGTATATGCCATATTAGTTGTTTGATGCCAGTTGAAACAAGTTAATCCTGTAATTATAAGCATAACAAATCAAGCATTAAATCAAACGGTTCTTAACTGATACAATCAATGTCGTTTATCCATCCATTAGGTGCCTGGCAAGTTTTTCTAACCCATTGACTAGGTCCAAGCATCCAGGTCCGTTACCCGTTCGTAGTGACCAGTTCTGAACTTTTTACCACATTCGAACGTTATGCGTTTTACGTAACTGTGCTTCTAATGGCAGTGAGTTTTTCCTCTAGTTGGATCGAGAGCGCACAACTATAATTGATCACATGTTAGAGTTAGATGAATAAATAGAGGATGTCTGCTCGGTGTACCGTAACTTGTGATGCAACTATGTTTACTGGATAAGTAAGTAGGTGCATCTACTTCGCTGTCTTTGATCTGTATGAAAAATACTGAATCTAACCTACTTAACCTAATTTTTACAATTTCTACACTGAAACTATATTTACTTGATTTAACCATCCTCTTGTTTCCATTTGAGTCTACCAAGATGGTTTAGTTTACATGCAACCCTTCAACTAAACATCAAATACGTCATAGCATCTATCATTATTATAAGTGTCTATTAAATAACCAATCCAATTCAATAGGTTATTTGGTGCTCAAAGATTTTTTTCAGTGATCATCACCTTTATCATTATCACTAGCGATCGGAGTAGGTAGGGCTGTTTTTGGTACTTGCAAGCTGTGGCCATGATATGGATACGGCTTTCTTATAAACCATATTTGGATAATCCCGTAATTTCCGGAATTGAAAAAATCGCTGTAGATAGAGCTACTTTTGGTAATTCCAACCTGCGATCATCATACCATGGACATGCCATTAAAAAAATTATTAAAAAATCCCGGGATTTTCGGAATTTAAAAGAAGACTACTAAAGAAACCCGGATTTAGACATACTTGAAAGAAATCAAATAGACGACAAAATTCTATTGAATTATAAATTCGCTTCACTCTGACGTCTACAGATGTCCATACTAACCTAGCACTAATCTAGCTTTTGAGGTCTTTGACCCCAAACAGCCCTACCTACATCGATCAGTGATTATCACATAGGCCTCTCCCAGGCCCAGGATGCGCCATTAAGCCCGGTCTTCAGCTCTTTCTTCTCATTCAGTCGCTGCCAATATTATGTATAAAATAATGGAACTACGTATATAGAGAGTAGGCTACAAACATTTTATTTGAACTTACTTACAATAAGAATGAGATTTATGAGTCCTTTTATCATAAGAATAGAGAAGGTCATCATTATTTTTAATGAACTGTTTTATTTAACCGTATATCAAACGTCAAAGCCTCAAGGCTCTGCCGTGCCGTAAAGATACACATTACTATGCATTACATATAGCGCGTTCATAAACATGATGATGAGCATATTATTTAGTCGAGGCCGAACTTAATGATGTCCCATAAACGTATGAACATGGAAAAGATAAAGAAATTGGGACGAAAAATATTGTAATCTTGATGATATTGCATGAAAGCTGCTACAGCAGTGCCATCTTGTTATGTATTTTGCCTTTTTTCTTCTACCTTTTTTTAAACCTTTCCTCGGTTTTCAAAAATTTGTAATAGGTCGAACTTCATAATTGGCTGTATATATTTGTGATATATGTGTAGTTATAAGTATAAAACAGTCAAGTTCGCGAAAAAAAATATGTTGCATACATCATAAAAACATTGTCATCATACCAACAAAAATGACCTATCTCTTAAAATTGATTACGTATGTTTTTTCCTTCAAACGAATTATTTATTTTAAGTGGTAGTTTATGATGTACAGGGCCGCCTGAGGAGGTACCTATAATTGTACCTATTTCTGCCGCAAAGTAGCAAAGCTACCTGTGCCTAGTTTCACTCTTTGGTCATAATCTGCACCTTCCGCTACATTCTGTGGTCGGTCTAAAGGGTAAGAGAGCCAGCGTAGTTACAGGCACATGAGGAACTCCTCGTAACTCCTCAAGGTTAGCAGCGGCAGCGCATCGAATACAGCGAGGAGAAGCCATGAGCGACAGCGACTACTTATCATCTGGTGGCCCGGTTGCTCATCTACTCTCCATATACAATATATTTAAATTTTAATGTGCAAATGTAATTTCGCCATTTACACGGTGCATGTAGCTTGAGCAGGTGCCCAACTTGCGCATGTAACAAGCATCGTGTATTCGTGACTGTACCTAACAACATCATCACCTTGTGGTAAAAATATTTCTTTTTTCCACCAGTCCATTTCGAGTTTGTATAAAGATTTATTAATTACTTAAGTTTAATTTTTGAGAAGTCTAAGTCTTCTCAAATTATAAGTTTAATTTTGTGTGACATAAATTAGAAGTTGTCATGTTTATTTATAGGATATCGTTATTCTCGGAACATCTCTTCCGTAATTGCCTTTATTTGTTGAGTTTGGAACTGATGAGCTCACTGAAATAGCAAAATAGTTGCTGACTCAGTTGTTTGCGGAAAACGGACACTAGTGATGGATTAGGTTTATCGATTTATCATTTAATGATGTATCATGCACATCAAAACAGGTAAAATACGTAATACTGGGTAAAGAAAGATTTTTGCATTGCAAAAATACAAGTAACCACATTTTTTTTATAAAATTAGAAAATGGTTGAAAAGAGTTTTCTGAGATCAGCATATCACGACAGTATCATGACAGTATCTATTACCGATCAAACACTGTAACTTTGGAAGGAACAATTCAGGCACATGCCTGAATGTATTAATTTTAAATATATGCAAGTTTAAATATAACTGCATTAGATATGTATTATAGGTATTAGTTGCATGTTTAAATAAAATGTATTTATTTTAACTATACGTCGCGATTTAACTCGCAACGGGTCGCGATCGGTCACTGACAGTCAGCGATTGTTTGCTATTGACCTACATTTTCGCGTCCTTTCAGATATTTTGAAGCGTATTTTTGAAGAAGGTATTGTTGCATATTAAGCACTGCGTATAATAACTACTGGGTATTTTATTATTTTACTGGGTATCTTTGGTTAATATGTTGTCACGTTGATGTATCACTCTCATGTTTTTGTTTTATATTGGAGCAGTCACAAAACTGAAATAAATTAATCTTCTCTGTCCCACGTACTCTGCTTTAATTTCAATAGTTTCAGTTTATAATATAATTCTTTGCAACTTTAACCTGTAGGAATTAAAATTACCTGAATCACAACTGCCATTCACGTGGCAGTAGTGATTCAGGGATTGTGAAACAGGATTCGAATACGATATTGTTGATTTTGTCGTGGCTAAAGTATTAATTAAATTGTGTAGAGTGACGTTCCATGACACTCCGGAATCGGTACTAGAGTTTAAAACTATTGTCATTTACTAATGTGTGCTGATAACTATCGTTTTAATGCCTTCAAATGCAACTGTGTTAGACTGAAGATAGTTTATTACGCCTTTTAATTTATGGCTATAAAATGTTACCAGTCCCACAGTCAGACAGAAGTGAGAGCTTCGACTAAGATAAGCAGCTTAGACATAGAAAGTTGGATATTTGCCTGACTTGATTAACTACCAAGTAAGTCTCTGTGTACATTCAGGGTGTCACAAAAACCAAATTTAACCCGGAAAGAGCTGATAGGCTAGCTCATATCTAACCAGAATTAAGTATTAAACTTGACATTGGCTTTTTTTTAATTACTACTAAACCCACATTTGACCGTAAGCGACTATGAGATCGACAATACGGTTTGTGAGCTATCGACATCTTTTAAATTTGGGGAAAATTAAAGAAAAAATCAAAATAACAAAATGCATCATCATCAATTCATCATCATACCCATAAAACATTTGTAGCTGTATAGTTGTAGCGTCCGAAATACTTACTGGAAGCAGAAATTTTCCAGAATTGTGAAAAATGTTAATAGCTCGAAAACCACTAGGTTCTTACTCAGGTCTATCGTATAGTCCCATCAGCTCCGCCGGGTTTATAGGACACTCTGTATAGTAGATACTTACTTGTTTGTACGAAATCAAGATTTGTTTGAAATTTCTAAGGCGTTTCCGTTCTATT
The DNA here is from genome assembly GCA_947369225.1 of Hofmannophila pseudospretella. Classification (NCBI taxonomy): domain Eukaryota; kingdom Metazoa; phylum Arthropoda; class Insecta; order Lepidoptera; family Oecophoridae; genus Hofmannophila; species Hofmannophila pseudospretella. The sequence goes on from OX376324.1 coordinate 8,530,001, forward strand.
TTAGGTATCAAGCTCGGATGTATGTCCTAATATCGAATTTGGTGGATGAATCAGCTGAGAGGCCGTTAACCCCGCTTTCTGCCAGGAAGCTTTATCTTTAAACGTGAAATGTATTTCCATAATACATGTCAATTAACTTGCACGTCAAGTTGTCGCAAACTCCATTTAAATATCGACCTCACGACAGAGGAGCTGTGGAATTTAACTTGCTAATTCTTTATATTATGCAGATATTCTGTTTATTTGGTATTGAATGGTAAAATATCACCTCTGTTATACGATGCTATTTAAACGCAAAGTATACTCATTTACAATAAATATTTTTATATATATATTTATTAATTAGCTACGACAAACAGGCCGACGGGCCACCTGATGGTAAGTAGTCACCGTCGCCTAGATACACGTGCAATACCAGGGGTATTGCTTGTGTGTTGCCGGCCGTGGAGGTCATGTTATTAACCTTAATATTAGTAAGTTTTATAAGATGATCAAAAGTAACTACTGACTACAAATAGTTGCAATATACTAACCTAATCAAAACGCACCTTTTATAATTTAGGTAGTTATGACTTAAATCTACTTGTCATTTGAATCTTTCAAGAGGAAGAAATGAATATTGACTCATAAATGGAAGTATAGGTACTCGTAAGACCTGACTTTTGGTAAACGTTTGAGAATCTAACAAAATCTTCGAAATTAATTATTAGTTGCAAAAAAACCTCATTAATGCAAATCATATCCAATCCAATACATCATTCAATACGCTTTACCTATCGCACAAACTCCATCAGTAACTTCACTAACTAAAAGCTCTTTTGTAACAATTGATATGCATTACCACCTTGGTTGTAGGCTGTAATGTCGAGCTTCAATGTCGTAGTTAAAGTGCAGATATTAAGGCGTGTACGCAGTCATTTTCTCCACTGCATCTTGATTCTTGGCACCAGCAATCTGCCGACTGCCCTGCGAGGAATTCGCGTGGGAGAGGTCCGGTTGACTGGTGCTCTTTTTGTTGCGCTGGTTTGTGCATTTAAAATAGACGTAACAGCTGTTATAGTATACCTTGACTTAATAATAAGGTATGTACGACTATACTTACTTAACTTTGACAATAGTCAATAGACTATGTAGGTTTATAGGAGAAGTAAGAACCTTTTCACAAAAATGAAACTCAGAACTCTTAAAATTGAACCATAGTAATTTACTTAATTGGAAATGCGTCAGATACAACGTAGGTAGCGTCTTTAATGCTTCAAAAGGTATAAACAAGATCACAAGATGTCACGTAACTGACATGAAGAAGTAAAACCCTTAGTTCATATTCTTTTGAATATAGATAAACTGGTAAGCAGTAAGATTCAATTACGTTCTGTTAAATAGCTACAAGTAAGTATTCTTCTTCTAAATCTTATTCCTCATTGCTGAGGGTCGTGATCATTCTAAGAAATTAATCACATAGAACAACTCTCGTGGCAGATTCAATGGGGTGGTTTGCCATTGCCTTCCCCATTTCACACACTGGTTATCTCAGTGTGTAGGTTTCCTCACGATGTTTTCCTTCACCGTCAGAGCAGTCGATAAATGTGCGTAAGTCCATCGAAAAAACCGAAAAACCAATGGTACATGGCACTGCACGGTTTCGAACCCGAATCTCCCACATGGGAGTACCTACGGTGTAGGGCACCGTACTGCCCACTGTGCCACCGACGCTCTTAAAGTAAGTATACCTATACGTATTAGAGTATTCCGGTAAGGAAACTTAATCAAATTCCTTCTATGAGATCAGACTTGAAAATAAATATACATACGTATTATAAGTATACGAACTTTATGCGAATGGGTCTTATTGCACCTATTAATATGCATATTTTGCCGATGACTGTTGTGCAGATAGATCCCACACACTATTAAGTACAGCAATAACACCAGTGATGCGGTGCCGAGTGGTCCGTACTGGGTTATTACGTGTCATAAATCGACCATCTCAGCACCGTTCGCGAGAATTGCGCCCAACGCAATTTGACTCATTACCCACTGGGTCATTACCCATTGCGTTTTATACCCACCTTAACGCCACATAGATATAGGAAAAAATGTGGTTTACAAAATCATACGCTGGCTGTATATAACCTTGGATAAAGGCGAATGTTAGATCGCTTAGTATTACGTCTCTACATATTGGTAGGATTTGGAGCTCTGATGGATTTTACAAACTCTGTGAGACATACATCCTATACCTAACCTAATCGTTAGTTACATGGTGCGTCCTCTATTAGAACTCATAGCTTTGAAAATAAAGAGTATGTTAGGCAAAAAAAATCTGGATAGGTATTTCATATAATGGCTATAAGTACTTATCTAATTATATTTTCTTTCGTCGTTATCTATATGGCATGGCACTCGTTATTCACTTTTATTTTATAGCGAAGCAAATATGTCGGTTGCATTAGCAAATTTCCTGTAATATATTTTTATCTGTATTGTTTAATTTTTTTGTATGACTTTAATTTAATTCTTATTTGACTTATATAATTTTATATTGATTTAAAAATTATTCATGCAGGACTACAATTCCAATTGGCTCTGTGCTGTATGAAATTGTAATGCATTTTAAATAGGTAAATGAAATGAAATTTCAACAGTCTTTCAGCTTGTTCATTATTAATACCTTAAACACCTTTCGCAAAAAGTAAGAGTGTCTGCCGGATTCGCATTAAGTCTCTGCAAAAGGCTGTAGGTAGCGTTCGATTGTCGAAGAAGCGCGTACGGTGCGATATCGGATAATTAACCATCTCCATTTAAGGGCCACTACGCGAAATTGCCATCGGTAATAAGCTACAGACAGCGATTTATGACAGATACGAGTACAACTGTATTGTATAGTATAGGTTGTATTTTATAAAAGTACCTAGCTACCCAGTAATTTTCTTATCCGCCGAAATTTAAGATTCTTCAACTTTTAATGTATGCTCGGAATCGATAGTTACCTGCTAGAGGCATGCTTCACCATTTAGAGAGGATTTTACCGATACATATAATCTGTATATTCTGTGATCGATCGTACATTATATTTAAGAAGATGCTTATTATATCTGGTCTAAATGCTTCAATGACTGACCAATTCAATAGCCGACAACTTTTCAGACTTGGCTTTTTGGCTGGTAATTTTACTCTTCAATTGTAGAGCAACTACTCGTAACATAATATTAATATTATATCATCGTAATTGTTGTGTGTGAACAGGTATCTGTTGTAGTTCAAATTAAAAGGTGAGTAACCTAACTGTAAAGTCTGAAGGTCTGTATATTTGGTATGCAAATATTGAAACAAGTGCTTAAGAATAAGGAACTCAAGGTTCGTTCAAAGTTCTTCTCAGAAAAGATTATAGAATGTTTTAACGGTTTATCCATTGTTTTTTTAACTATCGTTCCACTATATTACCTATTGTTTTGTAGCTTTTACAACTACGCTACGTGTAACCCGAGTAGTTAGTTCGGTGGCAATAGCAAGTTAAATATAAAAGTTAATTAGCTCCCCGCAATGGCTGTTTCCAGTTAAATTAAAACAAGAGTTAAAAGAAATAATTGAACAGTCCCCGTTGCAAGAAGCGGTTCCATTAAGTTTTGTTTATTCCACTTTACCTTGCACAGTAATTAAGAAACACTTATTTACTTAACTGTACATTTATTTAAAAATGCGTAGGTAATTTAATAAGTTACAAACCATATCTATTGATGGAAAATTAAAATTAAGATGTAAATGAACGTTTATCTATCACAAAAAAAACTATCTAAGGTACTTATCTACAGTTTTAATAGACTTACCTACTAAATTATTTCAGAGTCACACAAGTACGAATATATCCATATTTACGTCGATTTTGCAACTCAGTCAAAATAAGTGCATACTTAAGTTCCTACTTGTGTATGGGCTATAAATACTTTGTCATCTTACCGCACAAATAAACTTATTCTTATTCTTACTTATATTTAATTTATATAAGTATAAAATAAAAAGAACAACCCAAAACTTTTGATTGTATTTCGTGTGGGCTCGCCGAAACGTGTGTCCAATGTGCATTTTGAGTTCTCCGGCTGTCACCCCGATGTGGCTATCCCATTTACCACACCATAAAAAAAAAGTACTTACATTTACATCGACACGGCGCTGACATGACACTGATGTCTCGCCCACCGTGTCTTCGTGTCGCTGAATGGTATTTATTTTTAACGGATTCATTCCTTAAAAGAGCCTAATTGACACTTTGCATAAGGTGAAAGTGCAATGGATACTTGTAGTTTTTTTATTATGGCAATAGTGTGTGAATTTAAAAGCAGATAAAGTACTAATATGTATTCCTTGTAGAGCAGATTAATACTGCAGGCAATCCATCACGATTTGGAACTCCCCACGATCGCTCAATACATGAAGTTAGCGTCTCGACGCTTCTTCGAGCAAGCTCCCCACCACCCAAACCCTCTAGTAGTAAGCGCCGCCGCTTATTCGACTAACGGTTTACCGACATCCCGTCGACGACGTCGGCCTAGACACGTCCTAGACGACCCCGACGACGCCATCACGATCTCCATCGCGGAAGCCACTCCCCCACCCGATAGTAGTTCACACACAGCACCTACATACCGCCCGCGCCGGCGCGGGCGGCGACCCGCTTCTGGCGCTTACACGCGCTATCGGCGTATTCCAGGCCGCTTCTCCCCGACCCCTCCCTCCCCAGCGACGTCCTAAGCCGAGGTCCGTACCCACCTGGGTGCCCTTAGGCAGTCGCTTCTTATAGTAGTTTTTAAGTCCTCCTCTAGACTGGAGCGCATTTAGCGCTCGCCCCAAAAAACCCGGTGAAGCTGTAAAGGTCTTTAGGACCAACAGCAATTATCAGTACGCAAAAAAAAAACTGCAGGCAAGCGTCCTACTTATCATTAATTAAGAATGAAGAAAATACATAATATCTTAGAACCTAACCTCATTGGCACGCGCTTATAAGTTAGTTATACGTAAGTAAGGAGCTAGGTATGTAGTTATTTTTGCATGATACGAGTAGACAAACATAAATAATTTTCAGATAAAGAAATTAAACTTATTTTTAGACCTATTGTATTTTCTTTGTTCATAATTTTATTTGGCAAGAAAGCAACGATTCGTTTAATTGGTTGATTGATAGCGTCTGGTCATAAATTGCGTTTTATTTTAGTATATGTTTTATTGCCGAATGCGACAGCTTTGATGTGTACATTTATTGTTAGATCAAAGACAAAAGTTGATGTGACCAGACGAGACGGAGAAGAGACGTGATCCTCTTCACAAATAAAACAAAAATAAATATTACTTATGCTTTAATATATTATATCTACTGTTCTTGCTATTACTGAGTTTCAAATCTCCAAGTATTTGTAATCTCTATTTGGAACTTTAGTATAGGTTAACTCAAAAAACCGTTTCTTTTTGACATGGACTCTATTTCATGTCTTACACACTCGCTTTGTATGTAAGTGTACTTGTGTCGAGTCACCGTGAAGAAAATGTGTACTTTCAACATACCACTTGCTCTTGAACTATTTAACCTTTCAAAATGGAAGTTAGACCATTGGATAGAGTCATTCGGCCCCGTTCTAAAGATACCTAACAATAACAGAAACAATGTTTCCCCGCTTTGCTACAGCTCTCCGAAATGGGTCCCTTTTTTGGCCAGATTTTTTTACTGATTTATATTAAATTCTCTATAACTTTGAAACTATTATAGATATCGAAACACTTGAAACTGCGTTGTGATGAGCTTGAATTACGATAGTTAAAACCAGGTCTTACTTCGCATTTGGTTTCAATAGTTGATAATAATTGACAAGTTTCATCAGTTGTGACCTCATGCCTCGCATAACATGCCGCCGTGATATAAAAAGGAAGCGCAGCCGAATTCGACAAAAACCCATTTCTAACGCAGAGCGACAGAGCATCTATCGTATGCGATAAAAATCGCAACAATCGGACAGCTACGAGCAAACTGGCGGCTCTTCGCGTGTTGGTCCAAAGTTGGAGTTGCAGAATGATTCCATGTTTCGCAATATCCCTTCTGCCTGGCAGGTTTTTTTCAATTACTTACTGACGTCAATATAGTATACATTACACCATTATTGATGGTGTGCTAACCTATCTTTCTGTTTCTGTAATCTTAGGTACCTATGTTCTATACAACCACCATACGACACATTGGTGTCGTAATCGAGTCGTGTGTGCTATTCATCAGAATTTTACAGTCGTCTTTACGATGTTTCCTAAATTGATACTCGGCGTGGTTATTCTATAGAATAATTTGCACGAATTGCAAAAATAACGTAACTCGTAAAAACGCTCGTAAAAGCTACCTTTACACACTGAAATACTGAAGTAGAAAACGTACTAAATGATACCAGGGTATAAAACGAATGAACCGCATATCAACATGAATCCTAATAATATTGGTAACATGTAGAAGCTATCCTTTTTATCTAAGTAATTAAAATTCAACTCGATGCCGCATGTGTCCATTCTTTCGTTCGAGCAACTCCATAACAAACGACTTCAGTTCACCGAAGGCACACCGTCGCCCGTCGTAAAACACAAAGAACAACTTTCAAGAACGAAGTAATTTCTCTTCTTACAGAAAGCTTAATCCTTTTGAGGTAAAAACGAAATGAACATTCCACAAACTTGCGTTGTTTTTTTCGGCGCTGTCTGTACACGTTATTTCTGATCTCGCGGCGCGTGTTTAACATGATTTCATTGTTTCTAACATGGCCACGTAAATTCCTCTCTAATTTACGGCGACGGGCAAGGACCGGACTATTTTGGTGTGAAATGACAGAGGAATCTTTGAACTCAAATGTATGGCGTTCAAAGATCGTTAATTAGACCAAAAGCTTTAATAAAGCAATTAGAGGCTATCATGCGGTAGCGCTTTGTTAGTTTCATTTTGATTACACGATTTATGATTGGTTTAATTTATGTAAAGGGCCGCAGTCATGCCGCATTTCTTTCTGTTTGTGTGCGGTACTGTCGGGACCAAAAAGATTTGTGTACCATGAAAAGGCTGATGATGTTGATAAATTAATTTAATTTATTTAATAGGCAAATAAAAAAAAAAAAAAAGTAAGTAATATAAAAAGTTAAGTTAAGTTAAATACTGAAAATTGTTAAATAATAAAAATGATTCACCTTGGTGTTACCACAGTCTCTTATATTAATTATACTCTAGAGTCTAAAGTTTAGGCCATCTTAATTTCGAAGTTTTGAATATGTATCAATACTTATTCCCCTTACCCCCTAAAGTGCTGAACAAAGAACTCATTAAATCAAAATGGACAATAAGTCCATGGATTGGATCCCCCCGTCATGTCCGTCCGACTGACTGGCGTGAAGTGGGACACAATAGCCCAGGGTGGCCAGCTAGCCGCATCACTGTGCGTCAAGAGTGACGGCCATTAAACGAACACATTTTAATTATTGCTTTTATTCTACCGTCCACCCTCTATCCAATATCGGTATATTTTTCTCCCTTCTCATTTATTCAGACGTCGAAAGTGCTGAACAAAGAACTCGTGAAATTAAAATGGACGGCGACTCTTGGATTGGATCCCCCGTCCTATCCGGAAAACTATAGTGGTCGGCAAAATAGTTCGACGCGAACTCTACTTGCATTGTGGCTATTTTATTTTTCATCGCTGTTATTTATTTAGAGGTTTATTCTATATGTAAGTAAATGCACCTCTCTATAATTTGGATCATTTGTATCATCTATCAGAAATTAATATATGGTTTTTTGGTGAAATACACCTTCCAGGAGGGGTCCAAGTGGCGAACTCTCTGTAATTACTAACTTAAGACTAAGTACCTACATTGTTACTAACAAAATATATCCATGTTGTTCCGATGAATAAAGTAATTTAATTTAATAATAAAATGCTTTGATGCTTTCCATTGATCCCGAAACCTTCCAAAGCTTTAACCCTCATGAACAAACAAAAGTTTACTTCTGCGTGGATTAGTTACTGACGGATAAAATTATGTTTATTTCTTATCTAATATACGTTTTCATAATATTTCGTGTACACTAACGCCGACTTCCTTTGTTTTAGGTAAGTTCTGCAAGGTTTCACGTTCTGAACGTCGACGAGTAAGAATATGTATCCTTGAGTCCACTCCACGTGGCAAGTACCTACTTACAATAATGTTCATGGTTTCTTTTATAGGTATTATATTATAATATAACTCATTACTTATTCGTGTTAAGGAATTGCGTATGTGTACACTTGTACGGTAATTAATTCTAAGAGTCATCAATTTATCATACTTAAGTATGTAGTAGGTATGTACTTACGTACTACCATTTTCTCTTATTGTATTAAGAATTAGATTGATATTTTTTTGGAAAATGACTCTATCTAGTATCTACATTTCTCCTTACTTCTACTCATTAGATGCTTTAAAATGGTTGGAAAAGTGTGTAGGTTTTATTAAACCTCTTAAATACATTCATTCACTCTTAAAGAAATTTTGAATTTCATCCACTATGGATCTTGTGATTTTTTAACCCTGTATTGCAGAGCACGCCAAAACTGTTTTACGAATAAATAAATATTGATGTAAATGACTCTACATTATAACCTCTACGTATAATTTTATCGGATTAGCGTGCATGTGTCGACTGTACCTACAGCATGTCCAAGTTCAAAAGCTTATTCCTGTGAGCTTTGAGGCTGGAACAAGCGAGCTTTGTGTTTATCCAGTTTTGTTCGATTTGTGCAACAGCCCTCGCTTTGTCCCGATTTGCAAGTTACACGCGCTACCAGTAAACACCTGGCTCTTGTAAGATCAAACCATCTACTCTAAGCTAGGTAATGTATCGCGTTTTGTACTTGCAGTGCAAGAAGGCAGTGTTTCTCATTGCTGAGGGTCGTGATCATTCTAAGGAATTAATCACATAGACTCTTTTGGCAGAATTAATGTGGGGTGGTTTTCTATTGCCTTGCCCATTTCACACACTGGTTATCTCAGTGTGCAGGTTTCCTCACGATGATGTTTTCCATCAGCATCAGAGCAGTCTGTAAATGTACGTAAGTGTTTCGAAAAAACCGAAAACTCATTGGTACATACATTGCACGGTTTCGACCCCGGACCTCCTGCATGGGGGTCCGACGTCCTAGACACGACGCCATCGACACTCTTGACGAAGTTGAGAATACCTGTGTTATCATCATGCAATTTTTTTAATACGAATTTTAAACGAAAAAAAATTATTAAGCCATTTAGAAGTTATGATGATTCTACCTACCAATTAGTATTAAAAATTAATTTTAAGGAATATGATCGATTGGTTTGAAAAAGTGATGCTTTTAGCACAGAATGATTTTTGATGGCATTAAAGAGACCGTATGCAATTGTATTGTATATACCTGCATTTATTTATTAAATGCACAGAATACTCATTTTAGTAAGAAAGCTTTCAAATAACATTTTGCGTTATCACTGTGAAAATATGACGGAAGTTTGCAAACGAAACCAAAACTTATCTATTGATTTACATGAGGTGACCGATAACAATAGACATGTTAGATAACGTGAAAGCTCTAAAAGCACACGAAAGATGTTGTGCGTAAAATATCAAATTACCGATCTCAATAAAAGATCCATTATAGATAAATCCATGACCGTCGTAACACAATACTTCCGAATTCTCAAATCAACAGACAAGAAATATAGGGGATTACACAAAAGGCTCGCGAAAACGGAACAAATAGGTGTTTTTATATAAAATATAGTCCTTGAACCACCGTCGTTGGTTTGCGCTCTAAATCATCAGGACAAAATAAACCATTTGACCGTGAAGAGGCTACTTATGGGGACAAAAGTGGCGGAGGTATTATTACAAGTAACCATCTTTTGTAGGTAATCTTACGTTCTATTACTAATAATATTAACAGTGGTTTAAAAGCTTTAGGTGACATCTTTTCACAAAAATGTAACAATAGCGTCGGTACTATTTTACTTTACAATGTATGAATTAATATAAAAATAGGAATCAAAAACACAAATTAAATATATACTCGTAGTTTAATCTAAACTTTAATACTCGTATCTCTATCTATGTTATAGTATATGTTATTTAATATGCTTACTATATACTCTGGTAGTGAGTGGTATTTGCCATACAATTCGTGAATATCTGAACATGTCAAACATAAATTCGTTCAGAAACCAATAACAGTCAATTTGAGACTTTCTCCGACCCTATTCAGCAAATCGGCGCGATCGATGCGCGTGCGTCTAAACGAGATTCTCTTCCGCGCCACTTCTCCCTGTCGCAACTCACGAGCAGGCACAGGATCGCCGAATGTTGAACGCTGGCCCACTTTCTGCTCCACTAACCACTGTCAGGCCACGTGACCGATTTACTGCTAAAAGCTGACCGGGACGCTATGGTGATTCTTCAAAATTATTTGCTGCAATTTTTTTGTGAGCTGTGATTTACATTCAAGAGGTGTCATTAATTTTGCTTCTGTAGTCGCGTCACTGAATATTACACATGGATGTACTCGTAGATCAGCTTTCTCCAAGTCACAATTATCTATTAATAACGATATAGCTTAAGGGTGACTGACTAATTTTACATACATGAGCCTTAGATATCGTACACATTTCATCCACTTGTGTGTGAAACCTTTCAGAAAATCAGGGTCTTCTATAGTGACTAGCTAAGGACTGGTAAAAGAGGAGTATGTCGTCCAACAGTAGGTGGACGAACGATACTACGAAAGTTCCACCGAAGACCTAATGCGATTTAGACAAGACCGGGAAGGGTAGCACAAGAGGAAGCTTATACTCTGCTGTGGGATGATTTGGGCTGAAGGTGATGACCATTATCATATCACCCTTGCTATAAAATTGGCTTAGTGCTATTAGACATATATGACATATCATCCACCTAATAATTTAATGTCTAATCCTATTGTTCTATGTTCCCAAAGTAGGCTGTTATTTACGGGCCACTGGACACTCGTATTGCTACAATTTCTACGAACGCGTTGGCGGTGAATTCTAGGAATACTGCTAATCGAGCAGGTATGGTATAGTTAGGTAAGATTACTTATTATGAAGACACTTACGACTTTACGACGTGTAGGCAACATGTAATCAGCATTACCTATTAATAATTTTGCAAATTATTGCTTAGTAAAATAAAGAGCTGAACGACCTCGCTAGGTTATAATAAATAATTATACGTACAAAGCAGTTTCGCAAGCTGCTGCTAGGTTTCGTTTTTCCTGACCTCTTCATTGACTGTTTACGTTGCAAATTGATTTGCGGAGATGTTGCTCAAGTTTCCACAAAAATGTTTGCTCACTCTTCGCATATGACTTTTGTCCTTTTTCCCATCCCTAATAGTTGCTTTTTTTAATATATAGGCTACGACAAACAGGCAGGCGGGCGACCTGATGGTAAGTAGTCACCGTCGCCTAGAGACACTTGCTTCCTAGAAAATTTTTTATAAACCTAATTTTTTGGCATAATTGTACAAATAATTTTAATAATTATTGGTACCTACTAGAGATGTCAGTAGATATTGATATAAACCTACTATGATATATTTTATATATCGCTTGCGCTCGCTCTACTTTGGTAGACAGGCCTCTTTGTACTACGAAACTCCCCGTCGACATTGTAATTCGATTTAACCGCGTCAGCTAAATCTAGTTCCGATGCATTTCCCGCGCCAACCGTCACGGGCCGTGTTTAATTTCACTTAGCCGTCTGTCGCCTCTTGTTATTGCGGCCTAGATACGAGGAAAGCGGCCCAGGCCCTACCCATTATCTACGAACTACGAGCCTCAGCCACGACAAACCAGTGTTTCCAATCTATTTCGAAATTAAGCGACACGAATTGTTGAATAAGTTGAACTTGGATGGAGGTCGTAAAATGCTAAATATATTGTTTTGATTTAACTTAAGGTCGGATAACGGAGGTTTGAATAATGTTCAGAAACAAAGAATACTTGTGTTAGTGTTAGGTTGTCCTCTACACGTGTTGTATGAGATTGACGACATACACGAGGTCAGGGGAAGAGTGTCAGGTTCAATTTAATCTAGATGTAAATCTAGGGAAAATATTGAATTTATGCTGATAAATACCACAACCATTTAAGTTAAGCTGACAATACCGACCGAGGAGAGAAAGCATTTGGTTGTAGGTACCTATCATTGTACGCGCTTTACTGAAAGTAATATATCACTGGTCAACAATAAAAAAAAACTCAAATTATTATAGGATATTTTTATTATTAACTGAGGTACTGATTACGAAAAAATACTAGTTTAATGCTCAGGTCTACTTTTTTCAAATCTTTCATGCATCTGTTCTTCACTGAAATCGCCAAGATCGATCGATCTGAGCTGTTAAGAGTCAAGTATACGGTTTTTCGCAGGTATAAATATACAATAAACTTAGTATTCAAGGTATGAAAACTTTTCAATTTTCCACCACCGACATTGTCACATGTGCGTATTTTACTACGAGTACCTACGAGCTGAGTCATTCGATACTAACTAATGCAAATTGTAGGCACGACAAGCTCTATAAGAACAGATGTGTTGCGTTGCCGAGTTATCTACTGTATGACAATGAGATGTTGGTACATATGTGGAAACATAATGATTTGTTCGTGTAACTTTATCGTGTGCACCTTAAGCGTCTAACAAGAGACGTCAGGGAAACGAATGATTAAATTAGGAAATGTATGAATCATAGAAGACCATGCTGATATATTTCCGTTTATCGTCATAGGAACTAGGAACTCAAGATTTTCTTTACAATCACCAGACAGATTTTCTTCATCAAAGATTAAAGCTCTCGAAAATACGCGATGGTAACGTTGTAATTAACAATGTGACGATCGAAAGACGCATGAAAAATATACCCTGACCATTCCGCAATATGGCGAGGGTTTTTTAGTTCCTGCTCAGGTATAATGTTATTATGGTTTATTCAAAATAAAGTAATACTAAAATAACACGAAAATACATACTTAAGCTAAAATTACAAAATACCTTACTGTTTTACAAGTAAAAGACCTGGCCCAGGTCGCCCCCTGCAGGGAGTGTCCCGAGGAGGCTGGCGGCGTTGCCCTGCTGTATAGCGAGGCTAATACGCTGTGCAAAGTAGAGGCCAGCGTTCTGGTCCCGGGATGTCTCTACGAGGCGCTAGGCTATTTCCCGGTAGAGGCAGTGGGCTCCAGGCGTCCACGGACCCAAGGTCTCCACTCCGAACGGCGTAAATATGCAATCACCACTCAGGCCCGCATATTTGCGCCGCTTGAGGTTCTCCGCAGAAGCCGCTGCTGACCCGGCCTTCGCCGCCGTGGCTGGAAGGTAGGACAGAGAAGGTAGGCAAGAGTGTCGACGCAGGTAGCGTCCCACACCAGAGACGGTCCCAGCATCCAGATATAATGTTGGTATAATGTTGAATTGTTTCTTATATTTGAGTGGCTTCAGTAATGTATAGGTAGAGGTACCGTGTGTTGGAAAACAAACTACCATTCATTCATAGCCTTGCCTACATGGTGCTGGCTGGCGACAAATGAAGTCACGGAAACAAAAGGCGATAGAAAATGAAAAATAAATAAAAAACTAAACTCAGCGTTGTTCCGGCGTGTTCGACATTTGAATACAACCGGCGGGGCGTGAGTGCGGTCTAATTGTGCGCGCGTCAATTTAGAATTTTGATTGCATGTCCCTTCATTGTTTTAGATGCTTTTGTTGTGTTGCACGCTGCAGTTAAATTGACTTTGTGCCGTGGGGCACAAAGTGAAATGAAGTTTAATTAAAGTGACATAGCCTTTACTGCTATATCTTCCTTTAGAGTAGAGATTAGAGTTAAATTAAGATTGGATGGTTAAAGTAAGATTGAGATGAAATTGCTGTTAAAATCTTTAAACGTTAACACAAATTGGAAATTTATTAGGAAAACTCTAAATAAAAAATAAAATAAAATAAATAATAATTAAAAACTCAATTAAATAAAAAAATAAATTTAAAAAAAAAGTAAAAAATTAGTAAGTATTATTAAAGTGTAAATAAATAAAATAAAATTATAAATCTAGTCTTACCTTTGTGGAGATCCCTTAAATTTTTCCTGGCCAAAGTTTTAAATGTGGGTAGAGCACCGTGACGTGAAATGTTTAGGATTTGAGGCCAAACTCGAACCTGTTACCGTTTCAGAGATCCTATCATGATATCATAGATACTCGAAGATCTTGGAAACCCCTGAACCAATTTTCATTAGGCATGACTATAAGAACACTCAAAAAATTTTTCTGTTAATTAAAAAAATCCGCGTCCATATTGGATCCTCGATTGTTGAGTAACAGATACATTCGATACGCGTTAAACTTATAACATCCGAGGATTAACAAAATTATTTTTTACATCAAAGAGAAGTGCCTATTTGTACCGAGCTTCCATAAAGTAAACTTTATTACCTCCGTATGTTGTGTACTATTATTAGGGAGTCCTTTAGTGGATAATGTCAGTATTTAGGATGCGGAAATGGTAGGTGGTGCAATTTTACGACTTTGCTTTCGGAGTCCGTTTCCCGATCGATATTTAGGAGCGGCCGTAAAACAAACAATGCATCGTACTTAACGCCACCGATTATTTCAGACCACCGCAGCTGTTTGCAGCACTCAACTTAACTGTTACTGCTAATAATACTTAATATTGTTTACCGAAGGCTGGATGACTTATTAGAAAACATACGGTACGAATTCTCGATATAAGGCTTATTTTTAGAATTATGAATTGAAGGTAGTCACAGTAGTCTAGCTTTGTAAGCTTCTTAAGACTTTGTTGTACAAAATATACTAAGGTTATTACCATCTGTAAAGAAAGAAAGATTGATAAATAGGTTTTCTATGGACTTACGAGTATTTATTTGACTCTTGACCCCTGACTATGGTTCAAAATTTTACCAAAGAAGAAAATTATGAAATTGAAGAGGTCACAGTAGTAAGCTCTGTAGGCTTCTTAAGACTTTGTTGTACAAAATTTACTGAGGTTATTACCATCAGTAAAGAAAGAAAGATTGATAAATAGGTTTTCTATGGATTTACGAGTATTTATTTGACTCTTGACCCCTGACTGGTACAAAATTTTTCCAAATAAGAAAATTATGAAATTGAAGAGGTCACAGTAGTCTAGAAGCTCAGTAGGCTTCTTAAGACTTTGTTGTACAAAATTTACTGAGGTTATTACCATCAGTAAAGAAAGAAAGATTGATAAATAGGTTTCTATGGATTTACGAGTATTTATTTGACTCTTGACCCCTGACTATGGTTCAAAATTTTCCCAAAGAAGAAAATTATGAAATTGAAGAGGTCACAGTAGTCTAGAAGCTCTGTAAACTTCTTAAGACTTTGTTGTACAAAATTTACTGAGGTTATTTACTGATGTCACAGTAGTCTGGAAGCTCTGTTAGCTTCTTAAGACTTTGTTTTACAAAATTGACCATTCAAGGCAGATTTTTCCAGCTATTATATTACCAAATCAGCTGAGAACCATTTACATGCGCCACCGCCGACATCCGACGACGCTTGCGCCTACCCACCTGATTGATATTCGCGATAATCGCCGCCAATATTTTACACAAACGTGACCGGATGACATTTAATGTCTATGACACTTTCTAAGCTAACAGAGAGATTTTAGAACTATTTTATAGCATGCCCACATTTTTAGTACTATAGATTAGGGATGTTACGGAGCTTCGACTCCGACTCCGAAAGGTCGGAACTTCCGATTGATTTTACTCCGACTCCGATAATTTTGAATCGGAGGTTATACCGAAGATTTCATACTCATACTCATACTCAAATAATTGATTGATTGATTTGTGAGCAAACATATTCAAATATCAATATTTTATTAAATAGTGTAGGACTTAATAAATTAGTAACATTTCCGTGTAGGACTACATAAAGGAATATGTTTTATTGCCGCAAACGTCATCATAAAAAATATTGGTCAGTTCAGCTATAAAAATTAAAAAACATTTTAATTTTTGAACTTCTGAACATCTCTCTTCTACCTCCGCCTCCGCCTCCGGTTCCGAATCCGGTTCCGACTCCGATAAATCAAATTTTAAATCTTCGGTTTCGACTCCGGTTCCGGTAAAACCACCTCCGTAACATCCCTACTATAGATAGTGTCTAGCGTCTATAATTTGAGCATGGAGCACCGCGTTCTTTATAATGATGGATGACCAAATAAATTAGCAGCGTTTCTCGACATTTGTGTTAGACAGTAGGTGTTACTGCATGCGAAATGTGATTCAGTATTTGAGTTTTGAGTTTTCGATCGTGACTTTCTGTTTATTCCATGAAAAAGATGCAGTTTAAGACATGAACTTTAAAGCTAGCTTCGTTAAGACTAGGTATATGATCAGTGATGTGATGATCCAGTGATAATTGGAACTTTATCCCAGTTTTTTTTTTTAATCCCAGTAGCTCAGAAATCAAAAGGGTTCCTTGGATTGGGTTAGTTACGATCCTATATTAAATTTACCTATACGACGATATGAGTAATAGGTGGAATTGGCTTATTTAGTATGCTTTCACTACGCTGTACTTAGGTAGGATTCGACCTCCTAAGCCTCTGCCTCTTTCCTCTTAGGAAAGAACTGCCCACGAGCGAATTTACGTGCTCTATGGATGAGTACAGCACTTGTATAAATCTAATTGAAATTTGTAGGAACCACTTCCAACAAATGAAGTATTGAACTTTAACACAAACAAATTACTTTATTTTAATTTTTTTTAATACAAAAAGGTTTAGGGATCACCTACTGAAACCCTCCAGAGGTTTATCTGCGGTGATCGAGTTCGGACATCAGCAGAGCTTTACATAAAATGCAATGTGATATTTAAAATATTATGTATAATTATATATACATAACATCACTATTACAATAAGCAAGCACAAGTAAACTATAGTTTATAGTTGGTTGTCTTTTCCATCATGTAATGTTTTCTTAAGTATAGTATAAAGTTTTTATTATTAGTATAGTTATGTATGACCTCATCATCCAACTCATTTAATATTTTGGTAAAATATGTTCCCTTCTCGTACCATAATGGTTGTTATACTGATACTGAGCATAACCATGAAACAAAATTAAAAGTTACCTACTTGCCTAACCCAATATTCTTCACACGGTATGTTGCAACGGGTCGAGATATTAATTAAGTAAAACTGCTATTTAGGTCACCATGTAATTATGGACCGTGCTAATGTCACTCGCTAACACTCATATAATTTAACTGTCGCATTCAAGTTTGCTCGCCTACATAGTACATACTTTACTAGAATGATCTAAGTACCTATAACTATAGTAGAGTGTTAGCAAAATTGTATATTGTTAATCTGTGGCCAACCAGATTGCTACTGACATGGCTGATTTCTGGTCTGGCTATATTTATGGCCATGTGTTCCCATCTGTTCGTACGAAGCGATTTCCTTCTTCGTTCATTATGCGAAAGGCTAAGGAATGGAACAGCCTGCCAGCGTCTGTATTTCCCGAAACCTACAACCTTGGGATCTTCAAGGCCAGAGTGAATATGCTTTTACTGGACCAGCATGCTTCATCGTCGACCTCATCGTCGCTTACGATCAGGCGAGATCGAGGTCAAATGCGGGTTTAGTAGTCAATAAAAAAATATAAAATAAAAATGTGATTCGACTCGAATTTACCATTGACATGAAGGAAAAAGAAAAGACAGAATTTAATTTCAAGGAAATGAATAACTGTCCTATTAAAACTGGACATAGCCAATAAAATAGATACCATATTTATTATTACTAGTATTTACTGCTGGTTTATAGTTCAAAGCTGAAAATAAGCGATTTTTTCAATTTCAGTTAAAAGTAGTATTTAGAGTTAGAGTATTAGTAAATCGAAAACTACTTGATATCAGCTGATACTCATATAGATTTTGCCAATTCCAAATGCTTTTGAAACCGGTGTCAGTTATGAATATTGTCATTTTGATAATATTCATAACCCGGACACTCCCTCGCCCAACACATCTCCATCGCAATCCAGCGGGGCAATGCGGGAAGCATTATGGGGACTTTTGGGAGGGACACGGTGAAAGGAGGCTTGTTTGACTGAACTGTCGATTAGATGGTTATACTTGTTTATTGCCTATTTAAAATAATATATTATAATTTGACATGTAATTTAATTAATTAATTCGAATAAAAAAATATATTCTTAATTAGATGTGTGTAATAATAATAAATATTTTGATAATAAGTTTTTCTTTACGAATTCTTTTTTTAATACAATATCAGTTTTTTTTTATTTTTTCCGGATTGGTCCGCAAAATATTACCAGTTACATTTTTCAACAAAAGACTGTAATAGTGATGATGTATTGTGATTCAAGCCTAGGTTGTGCTTCTGATAATCATGATCTCATCAGTTTAGTTTAGCCAGTAAGTGGTTGAGAAATCCTTTGAGCCATGATATCCATTACAAGTTAGTCAGAGTTCAAGTTATGGTGGTTATAGTGCGCGGTTTGCGCACATGTGTGAAATATTAAGAAATAGACATAAATTGATGGTCAAATGTGAAAACAGAAATAAAAATCGTTGAAAAATAAAATAGTACAGGCAAACAAAAATCATACGGTAAAAAGAAATGGCAATAGAGATCAATGACGTCACTGTTCCCTACCGCCATACAAGCGGGTCCTGGCTATATAGAAAGAACTATTTTGCTAAAAAGGGACAGAGCATCTCTGCAGTACTTTAACCAATTAATATCTCTGATGTTAGTTGAGATATCGAAAAACTAATTTTAGATCCTTCTTCAGGATATCCATGTAAGTTAAATGACGCAATATTTTTTTAAAGTTAATTACCTATTCTATTTCCTACCAAATAACAATTCATAATCGCGTGTTGAGTTGACACTGAAAGCTTTTCGCATGTTGCGGTATGTCTCGCATTTACGCTACGCCCTGTATTACTTGCTACTACTAAGCCACTCAAAACTGTCACCTGAACTGTCAAAGTCACCGCGTCCCGCACCTCCCCTCCGCAGTACAGTACCGTGCATAATCTATGTAACCAGTAAATTTAATTCTTTACACAGATTAATTTTCAAATAAAATAATACGATTTGCATTGTCTTTATCTTGAAATAATCTGTTGCAATTATTTGAAACACTTTTTTCGTCAACTGTACCGCCGGACCAGAGATGGGATGCCACCCAAAGAAGCGGGAGACAAGGAGTGACTCCTTGGAGTTGCTGGGTACTCGTAGTACGACAGTAGTTCCCACAAGCTGCAGCGGGGCGCGACTGGAAGGCTTGGCTGAACTCCCGCACGCAACCTTTCCGTGGAACTAATGCATGCCTAGAGGAGCATCTATTTATTCGTATATGGCTACAGAAAAATATGACAGGATTTCAACTAAGTAGGTAGGTACTCGTACAGTCGACCACAGGTCAACCTACCCAAATCGTCAAAATTTGAGAATCTGAAATATATCATATTGCGCAAGGTTGAGACTTAATCGAAGGTTTTTGATAGATGGTACTACAACTTATTGGCGACTGTACCAGTCGTCGTAGAATGGCCCTAAAGAGAACCCTTTGATGAGCGCGTTGACATGTTTTGCCATTGCTGCGCTGCTATAAGTATAGAATAAGGATGCTATAATGTCGTACATATGTGGTAACTTGCTAAAATTGGTTTAAAAGCGAAAAACTCTTTATTGTAGGTAAACCATTTAAGTCAGGCTACGTCCGCGACGTAAGAGGGACGCGGGGCGAGATCACATAGGGCGAGCGTCCGGCAAGCGGAAGGCAGGCCCACCTCCCGCTCGTCGCACGCTTGCCCGCTGTCGTCTCGCCCCCCGCCCCTCTTACGTCGCGGGCGTAGCCTGACTTAAGTGGTTTACCTATAAATAAATTGTATCCTATTGTCACCTCAAAATATTGAAAGTAATGCGAGGTTCTGTAGGAAGAGTTTTACGTCCATGTTTCTGACATTTATTTAATTGTTCTTTTGATTTATGTTCTATACTGAATAATACTTGGAACATTACTCAAAAAGTAAGTACTTACTGTTTACAAATGTGCTATTGTATCAATATCAAATGCGATTATGGTTTTTTGTCAAGGAAGTAAATTGAGCTCATTATTTAATTAGTTGGTTTTATTTCCGCTATTCCAAGTATTAAATTACTACTTGACTCTGCTAGAAAGATACCTATATTACTAGATTGTGCAAAGGGTTTGAATTCTCCACCATTACCATGACCGTCCTCATGAACATCAACCCATACCATCCCACAGCAGGAATAAGCCTCCTTTCTTTTGTGCCACCTTCCCCGTTCCAATAGAAATCGAATAATAGTACTTACATAAAACTATTATTAAAAATAAAATGATTTTGGCACGCAGATTCTCTTGTAAATAAGCAACAATGGTTCAAACTAAGGGCATAAGAGTGCGGCGGAAGCGTCACGAGATCGAATCCACCTTTGGACTATTTTGGTGGACCACTAATGAATGTGTAAAACATTGTTGCAAATGTTTTTTTATTTATAATAATAAAAATGTATAAAATAAATTGCAGGTAGAAGTGTATCGTAAAATGTCAGTGTCCACAGGATACAGCTGTCACCCGTCCAGAGAACCGTTCGTAATAAATAAATAAACATTTTAATACTTTGTCGCTCTCTCGGGCGAGCGGAGACGAGAATTACACTTTTAAATTGTATTTATCTTCAGAAGAAACGATATGTGCGTTCCATTGAATGAACGAACGGTCCGAGATTTTAAGAATGAGTTGTTTCCTTCCTTTATGCAATTTCAAGCAGTTATTTGTAACGTTGTCTCCATTATCATCATCACTCACATTCATTACAAACATCGTATTGTTACCGTACCGTCTTCTAATTCCTTTCAACGATTGGCATAGAGCTTAATATATTAAATGCTTTTCTTAAACTTACAATTTACAATGTGTATGGCACGTCTTATATTTAGAATATTGAATCTAAGGTCTTATTGTACCTGTCGTAAGTATATTAATTTGTGGCGACCCACGATGCGCGCGGATGTCGCGGGTTGCATGAAGAGCAGGCCAGGAACCTTTGACCTTGAGGCTGCGATGGTTCTGATTAACTTAATGGAGTGACTGCTTGCTGTCGTTGACCTGGCTCAGAAGCTTGATTCGGGAGTATCGATAATGCTTGCTTCAGAAGGTTGTTTGGATGTTCAAAAGTCGAGGGTCACCAATTGTAGGAACGCGCTGTGAAGGACATGGATGACGTAACGTCAGTTGTATGAAAGGGAAAAGGGAAGATCTTCCACCAGGCCGGGTGTCGTGCCTGGTGACCAGCTGTCCTGGTCCAACTATGGATGTTTGGAACTCGTATATATGCGAAGTCCCAGGAAATTTTCGATAGCGCGTTCTACACCAATGTAAGTAGGTACTAATCAAAATGGCGCGTCGAGCATCGCCACAAATTGAAATTAAGCGGAAACGTCGTAGTCATCGAATTGATTACAATGAAATAAAATAAGGTATACCTACATACTACATTATAAAGGCTAATGGTAATCTACGTCAATGGAACATAACATGTGTAGATCATTGAGCTGCGTACAATGAACCGTTGTAATAATTGGCTATGAGATGAGATGTTACGACGCAAACTAGTCTATCTATTACATCTGTATATTATTAGCACATGTCTACATGGATGAAAATTGAGGGTTTATATACACACTCTATATCTAGAAACCAAAAAGTTTTTTAAAAGTTTTTAGAATCTCTACATTACTTAAGTGTACCTACTTGATTAATACGCTCCAAAATAGAGCAAGTATTCTTAGTACATAGACTTTCTTTATTCTTCCGTTATTTCTTTCATAAATTATCTATCCTCCTAAGTCTTGGAAAAGTCACATCATATAACAAAAGCCAATGTATTCTACATATTACGTCTGTTCTTCATTAAAAATCAATGTCTACACAGGTGTCCCTCAACTAGACAAGCAGTTTAAAACAATATTACTAGAAACACCATTGTCTTACACTTAACAATAGTGGGTAATTAAATTAGGTTATGGTCCCACGATACTCACGGAAAGTGGACATTCTCACACACGCCCACAAACTTTGGGTAAGTAATTAATATGGATGGAATCGACAACATTATCGGGAATAAGTGAACGTTAGTTGTAATTACATACGATTGGAGACCACACTCGTGTTTCTACTATTACTTATTGATAAAGATCGCCTTGCTTATAGAATTTCGGTTGAGAGTTGAGATATCTACGCTTGATAGGAATATTTTAAGACATGCTTTAATTTACATTATAGGACTCGTGAATTAACTACACTGAGAAAAATGTTTCGTTTAATTTAGGTAACCAAAGTTTTGTCTACTTGTAACGTGAACACAGTAACGACAAAACTTATTATTAGTAATATAATAATATAACTTATTATAATAATATCACTTTTACTTGTAGTAAAGCACTTATGCTAAATTTAAATTAACTTCCAAGCTTTTATAATTTTGCACGGTAACGGCACGCTTTACCGTCACGATTTAACAGGGAAGCAAAATGTATGGAAATGTATGAAGACGCTTTTAAACCGTCGACGGTAACGTTTTGCAGTCGACGGTATTACCGTTGCCGTGGCACACCTAAGTCTAATTGTCACGGCAAAGTTGAGAGTTTAATATTCTTGTAGGTACACACTACCACTACACAGTGGTAGTGTGTACCTACAAGAATATTAAAGACTGAGGTCGCCCTCGCGCCTCCTGCCCCGCTTCCCACCTACCGATAGGTAAATTATAAAAGCGTTAACCGTGGACGTGGACGATAAAATCGTGGACGGTAACGGCACGATAATCTTTAAAGCGCCCAATGGGTTCGGTTGACAAAGTTCTGTTATTTCTGAATGAATCTTTTTTGACAAAAAGAGATAGGTAATTACTTCGATTGTGTTGTTGTGTGTTGGGATATTTGTTAGTTATTCCTAATCGTCATTATCATCGGGTGCCATCTTCAAATTGAAGTTTGGAGGTCAGTAGGCAAAATCGCTTGCGATTCCATGCTGCGTCTTTCAGATCACGGTATTCCTAATGGGAAATTAATTTCCCAATTAATGGAAGATATCGTTTCCGCGTGACTAATTAACAACCACTTTATAAAATTCATCTCATGCATCACTGGTATATTGAAGTGACATATCGATTGGAGCTGAACAACACTCGATTGTGAATAATTGTTCCCAAATTGTACGCTTGCTTTGTTGACGCATCAAATCAACAGGTTTTCAAATGTAATTGAGCCTATAGGAGGTGTATAATGTAGATTGTAGGGGCAATAAGGCACATTACAATTACGTAGCGCAGTGAGGCGCGAAATGAACTATGAATGTACGGTAGACCATAGGCTGTTTGGTACACGTTAGAGCAAATAAGAACCCTATTACAGTGATACAAGATGACAGTCATCGATAATACCTAATATAATGCGTTAGCGCAGCCGTCGACGCGTGTTACAATGTTCCGAGTGCAAGGAACACGAACTGCTCAGAAAGCTGTTAAATGGGGAAAGTGGGTTTAAACTGAGCTATTTGTATCTTGTTACATGGGTGCTGAGGAAGATGAAACGAGCTTGATTGGTGCACAATATCCTTATTTGTTCTTTACCGGTTTTTTAGAATTGATACACTGAAAAATGCTTTTTTTTTTCAACCATCCTCCTATCCATTTTAGCCTACCAAGGCTAACCGCCTTACTTTAACCAATATTGTTAGCATCTACCATTAATAAATTAGTGTCTATCAAATCATGTATTCAACTGAAGAAAGTTACCTAAGGGTCATCCATAAATGACGTCACACGAATTTCATGATTTCTGTGACCCCTACTGGAGTGACGTCACAAATATGCAATTTTAAATTTAGAAATTATTAAATTAAAACAGCACTTCCTAAATTATTTATATATTTCTATTTAAAATCTTTTTTCATAAAACAAAACATTTTAGACAATTTACCAAACATCAAATCAAATGAACTATACAAAATTTAATCATCTTGTGTCCATGGACTTTGAACCCATTCCTTTATATTATTTATGACCTATTTTAGACTTACGCATGTGACGTCACAAAGCGTATGACTCGTCTCCTCCCTTGTCACACGATGTCACACTTTGTTGACCCCCTCCCTCCCCCTTAACGTGTGACGTAATATATGGACCAGGGCAGGGTCATAATTTTTTTTTGGGTGTATATATTTAAAAATCTCCTATATCTTACTACCGTTACGGAGTCAATGTTTAGGTACTTATACGATTACCTTATCGTAACTGGTTTTATAAGCTACCTATTTTCTATAACAATTTCACCGTAGTTAAGATCAATTTGCATTAACTATTAAAAATAATAACCGGCCGTGTAATTTTAAATAAATCAATAGTACGAGAATTAAAAAGCACGAGCGGGTGGGCGCGGCTAGCATGCCTCGAGGCGGTGTGTGCCCGCCCTAAGAAAATTGTGTCCACGTGTGTGGTCACTTGCAATTATCTCTGTGTAAGTACTTATACTCTGTAAACGTTTTTTTTTAAATTTTTAAACAGTATTTATGATGGTATGTAAAACAGATAGCAAGAAAAATACAAGTTCACGGAAAGAAAAATCTCGTTATAGTAACGAGAAATATTGTACTGGTTACATTGTCCCCGCTGTATATACAAGATTTCTCGTTACTATTATTTGATTTTTCTTTCCGTGTATGTTTTCTAGAGACGCTTAATTCATGTAGTGTAACTATAGTATTAATCGATAGAACAAATGTCAAAATAAACTCATATTTATATAAAGTTTTCTTTTATGTTGAAAAAAGGCATGTACGAATTAATGCAAAATCTGTTCAATTTACTTACTATAAAATTCATATCGAGAGTAAAAATATCGTGGATGTTACAGGACTATAAGTATCTTATATTTTTAATACTGCTGGATGTCTGCCGAGTTCGTTTTCTAGCAGCTAACGAGGTTATATTCTGTTAGCGACGAATGTGCAGCAGCTGGCTCTTAAAGCACACTTCAGTAGTTCAGTAAGCAAAGTAAACACGGACCAGTTTAAAGTTTAATGTAAAAGCAGACTAGATTATTCCGTTAGATCTCGATTACGGTCGATGCTGGCAATTGTTCAACTCATTATTTTATAGCTTTGCTTTGTACATTCAACGGGCACCGAACACATAAAACTTAAACGTTACGATATGAAGAACATAAATTCGATATTGATCTCACGTTTCGTGAATCATATTCTGAATAACAATAGGTAATGCATTGGTATTCGATTTGTGAGCCCATAGCTTCTAATCTGATTACTCAGAAGGAGATAAACTACTCACCCTGTAGACTGGGTATAACCAAATACATACTCATACTCATACTCATACCATTTATTGCTTTTCATGTGTTACAATTGGTCTTAAAAATGTATATGATGCATAAATAAGGTACTTGGGTCGAATATGGCCAGCCGATGAATATGGCCAGTCGTCAATATCTCGAACACAGAAGTTGATATAAAAATAACACGTTAGTTCCGGTAGAGGGCGAGACACGTATAACGAAACGGTGCACTCACTGCTCCCCCCGCGCGCCCGCAGTCTCAACGGCGTCGGCGAGAAGCGAAAACACGTTTGTGCTATTGTTTTACGCAGTAAGTTTTATGCATTTTCTCGTGTTTTGTGATGTATACCAGTAATTGTATTCGTTTTAGTACAAGGTTTGGCAACTACTTGTTACATATTCGCGAAATGTTTTCTCTTTTTTGGACGTTTAATAAACCGGTAATAGGTTAGAAAAAAGTCACAGTGTCTGAAAGTATGGCCACAGAATGGCCATATTGACCATATGGAATCTGCAAAACTCATAACTCATAACTTTATTATCGTTTTAGGCCATGGGGCGATACAAATGCAAAGGTATTCGAGGCAATTGGACAGAAGACAACATGAAGCTTGCCCTGTCTGCTGTACAGCGTGGAGTAATGAAGGTGTATAAAGCGTCAAAAGTATTTAATATTCCCCGAAGGACACTGAGGCGTTATATTAATGAAAATAAGAGTACAAAATCTACATTAGGCCGAAAACCACTTCTCAACAGCCAACAAGAACAGGACTTAGCATCGCGCATCATTCGTTTATGCAACGTGGGGTATCCTTTAACACCACGAGTGCTTCGTTCTTGCTTCAAGAAGTTCTGTGATCTGAATAACATTTCAGTGACCAACGCAGGTTTGATGATTGGGCGTGATTGGCTGAGAGGATACCTTAGGCGTCAGCCACATATAAAAAGAAGAAAATCCCAAAATCTCAATCCGGCACGAGCACAGAAACTCAACAAAATAGTTGTAACTGACTACTTTGATATACTTAAGAAAACAATGGAAAATCATGACCTTCTAAACAAACCAGAACGAATCTTTAATATCGACGAAAAAGGGTGTCAACTAAAATTACACAGTGCACCACAAGTTTTAGCAGAACGCGGTACAAAGAGAGTACATCTAGTTGCTCCTGAACACGCTGAAAATGTTACTGTAGTGTCATGTGGAAGCGCTTTGGGTTATGCTGTTCCCCCAATGCTATTATTCAAAGGAAAAAGAATGAAACCCGAATGGCTAGACTCACTGCCATCTGGTGCAGTCGCCCAGATGACTCCGAAAGGAAGCATGACCACCGAAGCTTTTGTTAATTGGATTCACCACTTCGGTAAATATAAACTCACTGGACCTTGCCTTCTTATTTTCGATGGAGCCAAATGTCATTTGGATTACTCGATAGTCGACGCAGCCGATAAATATGAAATCAAGCTTTTTTGCCTTCCAAGTAATACGACCCATGAATTACAACCTATGGACAAAGCTGTATTCAGGTCGTTTGAATATTATTGGGACGAAGAAGTGTTGAAGTATTGGTCCATGCATCAAGACAGGAAAATCACCAAACAGAGATTTGGAATTATATTCTCTAGGGTATGGGACAGAGCACTCACACCTGCAAACATCAAAGCGGGCTTTTCAGCTACTGGAATCTTTCCATTTGACCCGACAAAAATACCAGAAGAAGCATATGCACCAAGTGTGCCAACGTATGTTGCTCCTAAAACGAATGTAAGCAACGACAACCCGCAGGCTTCAAGTTCCTGTACAACTAGAAATGTCATCCTAGCTGCTTCTTCGGGCACAAATAGAAACTATGGCTTCCCGCAGACTGTTGCTTCGAGTACCGACAAAAATAGCGAGATCTCACTGGCTCCTTCCTGTAATAAAAATGAGAATGATAGGAATGCTCATGCTGGCGATGAAGAGTTAGATATTCCACTGGCTCAACTACGTCAGGCTACAGGTTTGCAGTTGCCAAATGACAGTAACACCACAGGAAATGTTAGACCAAATTCTTCTTCCGATAATGTGCTAAAAACCCTAGAAAAGATATCAAGCTCGACACCTGTGCAGTTGTCAAATGACAGGAATGCCAAGAAAAATGTTGAACCAAACTGTTCTTCCTATGATGTCCTGAAAACGCCACAAAAGACATCAAACCAGACACTCGCGGAGTTGCCAAATAAAAAGAAGACCACAGGAAAAGATGAACTAAACTCTTCTTTCCATGATGTGCTGATAACGCCACAAAAGATATCGAGCCCGGCATCTGTGCCTTGCTCAATAGTCTTGCTCAGGAGCTTACGAAATCAGCCTTTACCGACAAAGGAAATAAACCTGGTTCATCTAAAAACACTCAGAAGAATAAATCGAAGCCTAAATGGAAACATGTATCGACAAAAAAGGGCAAAAGAAAAGGCGGTTCGCATGAGTCTTGGCACTGTTATATTTGTAACGAAGACAGAGTAGCTGATATGAGACTGTGCACAATATGTGCGACTTACGTCCATGAAGAATGCGTCGGACTTACAGCTAATGATAAAGAGAACTTTATTTGTATTAGGTGTGAAAATTGACGATTTTCACATTTGTGCGTTTTTTTGGTGAATGTGTTGATTCTGTGTAGTTGATTAAACCTCACTTATTGATCTCTAAATGTACCAATGTTAAGATTTATTTTGTTACTATTTATTTGATTTGATGTTCAACCTTGTTTGACATCTACTTTTGTTACTTTTATTAGATTCTAACTTTGATTGTTTAATTTTGTTTCAATTCCAATAAATAAGCATTAAATGGAACCTCTGTTTCTTTTAATAAAAAAAAATACGCTTCATACAGTTAATATGGCCACAACGGTGGGCATATTGACGTACACTGTCGGAAATATGGCCAAATATTCATTTTATAAATCCTAATGCAGTTATTAACTTAAATCTTTTTACCTTTAAGATGTTACGTAGATAGATACACCTTGTAGATAAAAACAAACAAATGGCGTCGTGCGTCAGGAAGTACTGATAATTCAAATCTTAAGGTGGCCATATTTGACCCAAGTACCTTATAAGTAATAACTTTCAATTTCAACTAAGTGTTGTTGATGACTAGCTTTTGCAAAAAATGACTTTTCTAACATAGAGCAATTTTGGGCAGTGAGACGGAGATCGGATCCGTGATCGGAGATTGGAAATTAAATTACTAGATATCGACTCTGAGTGATGAATATAGATACTAGGTAGGTGTACTTTAAAGCATCGCCTACGCCTCCTTGAACTGGAAACCTACAGGAGGATCTCGAAAACGGGGAAACGTTTAAGGACGACCTGGAAGCGGCTAAAGTATCCTGGGAAACCTTAGAGTCTACGGCATCGGCCAGAGCGTGGTGGAAGAATATTGTCTCAGCCCTATGCACCACTAGGTGCTCTAGGACCTGAAAAAGAAGAAGAAGTAGGTACTTTACACAAAGTTAGGTTTACTCACAACAACTAGTGATGATTTTTTTTTAAACTTTTCTGTTCACTTATATTGATGTGATGGTAGGACAATGATACGTACTCGTAATACAGATACCGAAATATTTGTAGATATGTCTGAAATTGGTAATAAAGACATATAATTAATCTAAAAAATTTGATTTTAGAGAATAAGTACTTATATCTACATAATTAATTATGCTTACGATTAAACAAAAATCGTAGAATACAATCGAGATAACAAAATAAGTGAAAACAATTTTCATTCATTGGCTGACTGAACTATCGTATTCATGAGAAAACACAAATATTCTTACCACAGTAAAAGATAAAACTTTTGAAGAGGGTCGTAGTCGTAATAATAAGGAAAAGAAACCATCGTATTCAGAACTACGCAAAGTATAACGATGGCTTTCCCTCCGAAAAGTTCTTTAATCTACTCGAGATGAAGCACATTTTCCTGTAACCTTAGTTTTCTACAGTTTGTTTTGACTACGAATTCACCGACCAAGTGTACTTTATAATGTAATGTACTTATACGCAGAAGGAGGTCGTTGTCCGATGACGTCATCGTCTGAAACAAATTCGCCTTCCCATCCCATTTCAGGTGGAAACTGAATTATGTAGATGCTATTCATAGAACAGAAAATGGAATGCAAGCAGCATAGCAAGTTAGAAAAATACTACTAAAGTGTACGTATTTGCCGACTCTATGATTTACGATATCTATATCCTACTCGTGCGTTATTTTATTATAAGTACATATTTACATACTTATATAAGTACATCATCATCATCAGCAGCCTATTCTAGTCCACTGCTGGACATAGGCCTCTCCCAGGGCGCGCCATTGAGCCCCATCTTCGGCTCTTCTCATCCAGTCGCTGCCAGCCACCTTGCGCAGATCGTCGCTCCATCTAGCAGGGGGGCGTCCCACACTACGTTTGCCCAAACGCGGTCTCCACTCCAGAACTCGTCTACCCCAGCGGTTGTCGGTTCTGCGACAGACGTGACCGGCCCACTGCCACTTCAGCTTGCTAATCTTATGAGCTATGTCGATAACTTTTGTTCTATGCCGGATCTCCTCATTTCAGATTCGATCCAGCAGAGATACTCCGAGCATAGCTCTTTCCATAGCACGCTGAGCGACTTTCAATTTGTGAACCAGTCGCACCGTCAGTGTCCACGTTTCGGCTCCGTAGGTCATTACTGGTAGGACGCACTGGTTAAAGACTCTTGTCTTTAGACATTGAGGTATGGGCGACGAGAAGATGTGACGTAACTTCCGAAATGCTGCCCAACCCAGCTGAATTCTTCTGTCGGCTTTTTTCTCGAAGTTGTTTCTACCTAATTGCACAGTCTGCCCGAGGTAGACGTATTGTTGCACAACTTCGAGGGCCGTACCGTCGACGATAATCGGTCCCGGAACGACATGGTCATTGAACATGACCTTAGTCTTGTCCAAGTTCATCCCGAGACCGACACGTCGTGAAGCAGCATTGAGATTGTCCAGCATTTCTTGAAGGTCCTGCAGCGATATAAGTACATACATAGTCGTAAATATATATAATATTATTATGTAGGTAGAGTTTGATAACATTAGAACACATTCCACCGAACACATTATTCCCACGATTGTTTTACTAAACTAAAGAAAATATTTGCTCTACATTTATCTACCAGTTATTATAAACAAATAGATACCATGGGTGATAATTTGTAACCCTACACCGGGTTGGTCGTAAAGACGTCTTTCATCCCGCCTAGCTTATTACCGCACTCATAATTCCCTGGGTGTTGCCAACAAAAAATATTTTGATATAATCCAACAGGATGCAGGACGACTGCTTTTGAGGGACACTTTAATAAGCTACTGTAACACGATCCTCTACTTTGATTCTGTTTTAATGGTAACTACAAATAACGATGGTTTTAAACCCAGAAGCATTGTAATACAATACTTTTTAAGAAAAAGAAGCATTAGAAATTTTGATACATAGTACATACTCGTAGCAGCAAGGATACACGCCGGTCTGTGTTACCTCCCGTCGCTTTAACCTAATACAGTAATACATTTTCAAAGGAACCAGTTAAAAATAAAGCCCTAGAAAAAGAGTAATAAATAGATTAAGATAAGCCATCGACACAAAGCCTGGCGCCGAATAGGGCTGTATCTTATACAGAGTATTACAAAGAGGAACACAACACAATTTGTGTTGTATAAGCTGCAATTACGATGTTTACACAACGCATCGATACAATCTCACGACAAACGCGATGGTTATTATATTTAAATCAATTACTATGATTATTTTGTGGAGCTATCAAACTCCTCGTAGGCGTTCCAATTCGACTATAATTAATGGCTGTATGATAAGCGGCAGAACGCTTTAAAATAGAAGGGCTTTTAATACTAGTGATGAGCAGATTGTAGACCAAAATTATGGTAGTTTTAGTCTCGGAACTGATTCAACTTTCGTAAACAAATCAAATTCAATTCTTACCTTACTGCAAGAATCAATAGGCTAAAAAAACAATGCAAAAGCAGTGATGAAGTTGACATAATCAGCTTAGGGTAAAAAAATTAACC
The DNA here is from genome assembly GCA_947369225.1 of Hofmannophila pseudospretella. Lineage (NCBI taxonomy): Eukaryota > Metazoa > Arthropoda > Insecta > Lepidoptera > Oecophoridae > Hofmannophila > Hofmannophila pseudospretella. The sequence continues at coordinate 8,561,611 of OX376324.1, forward strand.
ATCTCTAAGGGCTCAGTGTAACGATATACTACAGTCTCTTTACACTGTGATAAGGGTACCTAATTAAACCATAAATCGTAGGTATTAACATCTTTCAAATTCATCAGAAATTCTGCTTTTAAACTTTCGAGATTAAAAGCAGAATTTCTGATGAATTTGAAAAATGTTAGTACCTACGATTTATGGTTTTTATTTTTCGATACCATACAATTGGTAAGCACTACTTAATAGACTTTTATCTTCATTCTTCCATACGAAAGCAGTCAATCAGTCGCCAGTATGAATTATTAGATTATTACTCGTACCATAATTTCACCCACGCGTTCTACGCCACAAATTGTTTTAATTTACTTGCGAATCTTTTTTTAGTGATTACTTTTATTAATTTTGCCTTTTTCATAGTATCGAAAGGCCATGGAACATTTTACTATGGAGCCTGGCACACCTACTCTCCGTGATTTTGAAAAAAAAATACGTTTTCTTGACGATCGATCCCAGATCGATAATTCAATAGAGGACATCAATAGAAACATAAAACATATATTGACAAAAACTCCTAAAGTATCTCCGAACCCAGATATTAGATGTTATAAATTGCATTATTTTTTTTAGTAAGATTTTTGGGTCAAATATCTAGGTTCAGATATACTTTAGGAGTATTTGCCAAGAGATGTTTTATGTTTCTATTAATGTCCTCTATCGAATTATTAAGCTAGGATCCATCGACAAAAAAGAGTCTTTTATCATAGATTTTATCTAACGCTACCAACTTTTAATTGATACCAAATAAAATGCCATCCTCTTTCAGTCTATAGTATTTTCTTATAAACAACAATTATAATAATTGTAAAGTGCACTTACCTCATCTAACCAAGGCAGTCGGTCAATAAATGCATTTCATTTCATTTCCTTTCATATACCTAAATCAACTAGACATTTGGGTTGCTTTCCATTCCATACGTATGCTGCACCAATTAACAAGGACATTTCTTGCTTCATTCTGTGCTAACTATATTGGCCGTATTCCATAATTACCGTATTTAATGGAACGAGGTTGAAGTTAACTGCTAATTAAATGCTCCTACATTCATCATTTGTTTATGGATGCACTTTTCTGTTCGAATTGTTTTATGATTGATTCTTTTTAGTCATCATCTACAAATGAGGTTGAATACTCGTATAGTAACTCGTAATATAAATTCCTCCTTTCTTTATATAAATATATGTGTTGTTACCTCTGCTCAAAAATGGGCGTATTAATCGACAGAAAACTCGGCGTAAAATACTACATTCATGCCCTAGGGGGGCAATGTGTACCCGCCCTAGGGCGGGAATATATTACCCACGAAAGTATTCGACAATATGCTAACTTTTATACCAAACAAACTTTACCTTGTAATCGAAAGACTCGTACCGACAATCTGGTCCCTCTCGCCCTAGGTAAACAATCTACTATTATTACTGTGTGATCAACACATACGAGTAATTATGTACTAGCGTTTTGAATTATGTTTTAGAACCATAGACATAAAGTAATTACTTATTTTACATGTTTCATTATCTCACTCTTCATTCATACATACATACATTCATTCATTATTTTTATTATTCATTATTTCTCTTCATTTCTTCTTCTTCATACATTTATATCATTTTCATTTCTATCATTACCAATAAGTTTGTAGTTCATCATAATAGTTATGTTTTATTTTTTTGGGTGACATGGTTTCTTTAATAATATTCCAACATTTGAAGACTTAAGTCATAATCATAAATCTCATATCATTTTCTTGCCCCTCTTGTATCTTCCATTACTAGTCCTACAATGTATGATCCTAGCTCTACATCACATCTAGGTTATTATTATAACTGCTTGTTTTTATGTTTATTGTCATTATTTTTAATTCCTTGTTCTTTTATTTACAGGTAAGTTCGAGTAAATAGCTCTTCAGTTGCGTCTTTGTCAGTACGCGAGGTTTGTATTTTCAAAATATTACGACGAGTTTCAAGTTTTCAACGCAATCGGAATGTGCGTAGGCGCTTTCCATGCATAGAAGTAAAACACGTTGTTCGAGCTTGCTCTCCAATCGAATCAAGATCACGGGTATATAGGTATTGCAACAAGTTCAATAACTTCAAAGTTTATAAGTAAGCACTATAAGTGCTCGTAGCCGTATGCTGAGAATGTAGAAATTCAATATAATTTTGAAGTCCTCAAGATACTTGACCCGTATCTCCTATTTTAAAATGCCAATTATTTCAAATAAGTTAAAATGGAACAGATTAATATAAATGTTAAATAAGAATACTGACCATTCATCATTACCTACGTGGCGCCATATTATTTCTAGAGAGTCGGCGATATATCAGTACAAAAGTAATGGGATACGCATGTAGATGAGTCGCCTGCTGTGAACAATGTCAAATTACTTTACTATCACTTGTACTATCTGCATGCTGAATGGACATAATGCTATCCATGTAATACGGAACCGGTCGGATATTAATATATTATAGTTAACCTGATTCTTGGAAAAAATTACATATACGAGTAAGTACTCACCTAACATGACTACGTAGCGGATTGAATTTTGCTGTTGAATGAAACAACATTACATCTGATCGTAATCTTATTATAGGCTTAAAACTGAAAATATTGGAACCACATCAAAGCTTTAATACCCTTATTGCTAGTTCTTCGAAAATTCTGTGGCAGTTGGTGGCAAAGTTATCCCGAAGCAGAGCTGTGAGAACGAACCCGTAAAACGGCTCGGTTTACTCTTTACGACTTCATGTTATTTTGCGCGACCGCCACTGTACGAGTAGGTATGTTGCATTCCTTTTACTGCGAGCTGAAAATATGCATTGTGCCTTGTCAATTGCGTTTTATATATCATGATTTACGCAAAGCATCAGTGCAACCTAAATGCTTAATCGATAGTTTTCACTTGAAGTTGAAATATCTTAATGTGTGTGGGACGTTTATACGGGTACATTAAAGTTAAGTACTTAGATAAATGAAGAGAATAGAAAGTTCTTATCTTCAGCTAAAAGTAATAAATGTTTATTGGTATATCTTATTACTAGATTCTTTTTAAAATTGCTTTCATTTCAACTGTTATTGAAAATGAATTTGTGCTCTAATCTAAATGAACGTCAGATCCTTCTTTAAAAGTGCGTGTTCTCAAAATAAATATATTAGGTTCTCCAACCAAGTATGTTTTACTTACTTAAACACAGTGAAATAAAGACCAATATCAATACTTACACTATTGTATATTTATGACGTCCTTTTCAAGTGGTCTAGCGGGAATGTGCATGTTTCAAGTGGTAAGATCAAATGAATGTGAAAGCAGATTAGATCTATTTAAGGTGCTGGTGTAATCTCGAGTGTGCGCAGGAGTGTTCGGCTACCAGGGTTCAAGTGCTTCCGGTCAAGTGCACGCTTCTGAAAAAGATATTTGTTCTATAATTAAATTGTAACTGATATTAACTTACCGTAGAGAATGTTACTTAGATAATCTACATCTCTTAGCGTATACTCGTATTGATCCTTCCGGCCACCACCCTTCCCACCTCACTTGAAATTGTAAATTAATAATTATTTACGACATCAATTTAGTATCTCTAACAAGTAGTAGTAGTAAGTAAATAAGCTAGCTAATTTTATTTTGAATTTTAGCCAGCATAATAGTTTATTTTGTATTTGTAAATGTTCGATTGGCTTAACTGAACACACACACACACACATTAAATTCTAGACCGCGGAAACAAATACTTTCTGTGAAATATTTTTTTTGAAGTTTAAGGTAATTTACAATTATTTTGCACGAAAAACGTATTACATTGGAACGGACGCGGGAGCGAGCGAAGCGAGCTCGAACTAGGCGGCGCGGATCCGACGCGGATTCGACGCGGATGGGTTAGGTTCGAAGCTGACGCTTTGCTCCCGCCTTAGCCTTCGTTGTTAGGTCGTTTGTTTATTCACCCCAAAAACGAAACTAATGCAAAAGCATAAGTTTATCAAACTAATATGTCTGGTTTAATTTATTTGCTTGTTGGATAGATATTTATAGCAGATAGGTACCTATACGTAGACTGTTTTTATGTGCTGCTATAATTGTTTCTTTCTAGGTTATATTATGTATTTCCTCAATATTTCCCCCAATTCACTTACATTTTGAGGTTAGGTTGAAAATAAATACGTTTTTTTCTCCTAAATTATATTTTACGCATCTTTTCGATTTTAAAAACACATTAAATGACTCATTCTACCTAAAAAAGAATTAAGTAAAGAATAGTTCTTCCGTTCGATTATTTATCTTTTACATATTATGAGTTAGACATGTCCGTTTGTCCTCTTTAGGAATTCGTTTAAATTGCACCTTTTCGTATATTATTGTAGCGATTGTTCAACTGCTGTTTCATACTGTTTCATCTCTATTTTCTATTACGATACTAGCCATTGAATCAGTTTCGGATAATCCGATACTTAAGGTGCCACAATACACAGTAAAAGGTGATAGCTGTCGACCACCCACTCCGAATGGATACAGTTTCCGCGTTCGCCGATGAAATAAACAAATCCACTGTGTACTGTTGTGATTAGCCCCGTCCCATCCGTCTGTCTGTTTGTCTGTCCGCCGCTATTCATATCCGTTGCTCACGAACTCTAGCTTTCTAATCTACTTATCACATGACCTTACGAAATTCAAGTTACAATAAACATTTTTGTCATTGGACTACAAAACAACGTTTCTTGTAACTTGGTGATTTGATATACGTTTTTCCTCAAATAATTCAATATCGCATCGTGACCGTAAAGTATAAGATACATACATACATAACATAAACTCTCACGTCCTAATCCCTGAGAGGGTAGACAGAGGAACCACCGGCAATCACGGTAGTTCCCACTTTTCGCCGTGGTGGACAAACGTGATGACTGTGGCGAGCCTAACGCCGTCTTCTAGATGTAAAATAGTATCCATTAATATCCCTAGTCGCCGCGTATGACACCCACGGGAAGAGTTGGGATGGTGCTATTCTCTAGGGACGGCACCACACAGCATAAAGTATTCGAAATACTTATAATATCCCTTTTACACTACACTATCCATTACTTTTAGCGTGCTTCGTTTGTCACTATTTGACAGACTTGGTTTGGCGGAAGTTTGCATTTGGTATTAAACGTGCGTGTACAAACATATGCATATTTGTATGGCGTCCCATGAATATAATTTGGAATGCTTGACACACCATAGTACGTTACCCACGAAACACCCTGAGAATGTGTAATTACGTTTTTGACTTGTTTCCCCATGTGCTGCGCTTCCTTTCCACTCCTGTGACTCATTGTACCACATGGATCAAGGGGGTAATAATGAGAATAATTGCCGCCTCTCGCATCGTGATTCATATGTGAAGAACAGTAACGAGAGAATTTAGGACCAAAGTTATGGGCTTGGTCTTAATAAGAATAAGAAGTAATAGTTCGATACTTTATCTGGTACTGCGATCTCGAATCTTTCTTACTGAAAGATTTTTTAAGTGGATAAAGAGTAAGATTGTTGTATTTTAATTTCAAATCAAAGTCGATCCGAACGATTCAAATCTCTTTTGCAAAAGACTGAGTCTAGGTACTGTTGAGACAATTATTTTTAAAAAGCACTGTTTTTAGTGGGTTTTTAGCAAGAAAGATAAGCATTTCAGTTTCAGTCAACTCAACTCTAAGGCTCGGACTACACGACGACGGTTCCTATGCCGGTTCCAGTATAGGTCGGTTCCATGGAACCGGTACTTTATTTAAACTCAAACAAAAATGCGCTGTCGACTACACGTACAACGGTTCCACTTGGAACCAGACTGCTCGGTTCCTGAAACGAGTGAGCGGGGCTTGAGCGCAACGCATGAGTTTGAATGCAGCCGACTACACGGCCGGTACCGGTACCTGAACCGAACCGTCGCTGGAACCGTCGTCGTGTAGTCCGAGTCTTATCGAATACTTACTTGATTCTTGTTGTTGACTTTTATGACCAAAGATAAGACTTAAGGCCGGAATGAATGAATGAATAAATGAATTATAATTTATTTGCACACACATAACACTATAATTACATTTCAAACATTTTGTGACTAGGAACTTATTTCGGTAAAGGCGATGGCGACGATTCCGGTCTTGATAAAACATAAGACTGATCAATGGTCACATCACTAATTCGTAAAGAACAAGATGCAAGTTGATGCAAGGCGGCGCGGGCGCCGTTTGTTTGTTATGCTCTCTTTAATTGAACTGAGTCAACAGGATTCCCAGTGCCAGTTATAATGATTGATTAATTGCAGTGACGATATACGAGATGAATCTTAAAGCTACACGAACATTCGAAAGAAATGCCCAGTATCTTTATGTAGCAAAGGAAATGGTATTTGCTTGCCATATGCCATACTTAGCTCAGTTGGCCTGACTATTTTATTGCTGGGCAAGGTAGATCACTACCTACTTAAGCTCGCCCAAAAATCGTTAAACCTGAATAACGACTACACTGTTACGTAACTCCATTCATAAACGAAACTAGAACGGATAGCCGTGAACATCACACCTATTTTATACAACACATTTTATTTTATTACGGAACTGACACAATTTTCCTAACTTTCATAACATTTCACAGGCTAATGAAAGTCATAATAAGATATTTGGATATAGATAATGAGGTATATAGAGCGTCGATGGCCTGGTGGCTAGGACGCCACGATCCGAGATCCGGGTTCGAAACCATGCAACACTGAATGCCTTGTACCAATGAGTTTTTCGGATTTTTGCGAAGACTTACGTACATTTACCGACTGATCTAACGGTGAAAGAAAACGTGAGGAAACCTGCATATCTGAGCAAAATAAAAAGTTTCCGAAGGTATGTGACCACCAATCAGCCCGCTCGGTGTATCATGGTTCGTACCTGGGGGTACGAGCCAAGGGGAGGCCTGTGCCCAAACAGTGGGGACATTAATAGGCTACTGATGATGATGATGAATAAGATATTTATGCGACATCAAAACAAAGCGGCAGTATTATAAGACCATAACGAGTAGTGGAGCCGCGATAACATCTGTATAGTAGATGCACGTACATCGTAATCTGCCGTGTGACTCGGCGATACAAGCACGAGCCGGGTTAGAGGTCGCAGGTCGGCGGTGGCGGCAGTACTCAACTCACTGCCATCACTACCAAGTATAACCGTTTTACAATTCAAATGAAACCTATTCTACGCCTGGAGTTGACGTGATTAAGTCATTTTGGCCTGCCTGATTTGAGAAAATGGTTTGTCTAATTGTGGAGAAGATAGTTAAGATTCAATTACTTGGGAACCCAACTCATTTATTCTGAAGAAAGGAAGAGAAATAGAGTGTTCTTACTGTTCACATTTCACTGTTCACATGTTCTTATTTTGCTCATAATATTGCGTTGGCCGCATATAAACAGGAACTGAATCGGCGCCGCACATAAGATTTATTTGACATTTTCTAGAATCGCGCCACCATTGGGTAAGTCCAGGATAGTAGGATAGATGTCCAAATTCAAAAACTCCTACTCAGAACAATACGCGGTAGAATAAATACAGATAATATACAATAATATACAGTAAATCGAAAGCGTACCTTTGTGCCACGCGGACTGTAGATGTATCCTGAGTGATAGAGAAAAGCATATTTTTGAGAAATATTACTTTGCGTTAATGAAAACGTTGCACACTTCTTGGATAGTAAGTCAGATATTTTAATGTCACTTCGGTGTGATAAATTGCAGTGTTAATTACGCGTTAATTTACTTTCAAATTCTTATCAATGACTTCTATAATGACAAATCCATCCTCTAAAAAAAGGATAGATGTTCAAAAATTCGATAAAATCGAATGAAATTGACAAAAAACGAAAAAGTATATGATTGAATCTAATAAATTCTACATAAATTGACAAATTCTCGAATTTACTCGATTTTATTCGTTTTTGTCGAATTTATCGGAATTTACTCGATTTTTCCTTATTTTTAATTTTTGTCGAATTTACTCGATTTTATCAAAAATTTGTCGAACTGATTAGATTTTATCGAATTTCTTTAATGTTTTCCAAATTTATCCGAATTTTGTTTTGTAGAATTTGCTCCATTTTATCTGAATTATAATTTTTTGCCGATTTTATCCGAATTATCCATTTTTCAATTTTTGTAGAATTTATCTAAGTACAATGTACTTATTATTATTTTTTCAAAAAGGCGTATAGACGCCTTTTTGAAAAAATAATAGATAGCCATTATAGTTTAAATTCTATCTATTATAGTTTAAAGACCACAGAGGGATTTCAAAATGTGGGGCAACCATCCTGGACTTACCATATTGTATCGCAAAACAAATTGCAACTTGCAAGCTCACGCTACAATTTATTTACTTTGTCGTATACTTATTCATAACGGGTTGAGATAAACCACGTTTCTATCATAAACCAATGAGCAACATGTGTGTGTGATGACTACCCAGAAACGGAGTCTGGGAAGACATGCGTCATTCTTTGAATCATTTTTCATGAACTGTAATCGGCCATAATTGGAAATCTAAGTATGTATTTATATTTACGTCTTATTATATTAATTAAAGGCAATTAAATACTTTATTAATCATCAACTAATATTAAAATTATGAAATCATTTAATTTATTATATGGTATTTATTTACCTTTCGTGATACATTGATTCATTTTTCAGGAACTGTATCCGGTTTATGTTTATAGAATTCAAATTCAGGCCTATGTTTACGTCATCTATTTTAATAAGGTACAATTTCATTAATTATTACCTTATTGTCATATAGTCCTTTGACAAGGTTATATTTTGCGCCCGAGCGGTCGACATTTGAATGTTTAGTTCAATCCATGGTTTACAAAATAGCAGCGCGGCATTTAAAGGTTATTCTCAAAAAATAGGGTAGTATGTACACTTGGACGAAAGAAACAATAGTAGGGACCGCCCCTACTACGTTCATTCCTTCATGGTACCCAGTACAGATTTTATGTATATTTATTATTATGTAGTAGCATACGTGTAGGTATATTTCATGTATTATAAGAATAGGTATTTTATAGTATAGTACAATTAAAATAATAATTAATAGTAACTCTCTTCTATTTAATTTATATTCACCTGCCTTACAATATCTGTATGATAGCTGGTATAAAATGTCGCATGGCATTTAGCTCGCCTCATGTACTATTTTTGTGCATTAAAGTGTTAAATAATATATATATATATATATATATATATATATATATATATATATATATATATATATATATATATATATATATATATATATATATATATATATATATATATATATATATATATATATATATATATATATATATAAGAATATATATAATAATATATATATAATATATATATATATATATATATAATATATATAATAATATATATAACATATATATATAAGAATATATATATATATATATATATATATATATATATATATATATATATATATATATATATCGCTAGATGGAGCAATTCTTTATTCGTATCAAAATCAAGATATGGTTGCATTGACTCATTTTATGACGTCATTGTGATTGATGGAGACTTTGGCTCTAACCTGCATAATTCTAGGCCGAATTTCATCCCTATAAGGTGCTGCGATTGTATGCAAATCCTTACTAAGTACAAGGTTGTTGTAAGTAAATTTTGTATGTGTTTAATGGGACATGTTGAATTATTACGACGGGATACCGTATAAATCAATTGAAACTGATTTATTCTTCGAAATCGTTATGTAGTTGTAAAGTTATTTGGTTGTAAATCGCCAATGTTTTGACAAATGATTCTTCTCAAGGTAGTGTATAGCAGTAATTTGTATACAAGTCAACGAACGAACTTGATGAATATCTTCTACGAGTACTAGAGAATCTTGCAAATGGAGCAAAGCGAGTTTACTATCTGATTTAATTTAACAAGTTATCCTCTGGTCGCTGCAGACCGCGAAGAAGGAACAGTTTATTACAGATATGATAACAATCACCAGTGTGTCGAGCTTTCGACATATTCTTGATTGTAAGTATGTTGTCATCGAACATGGCTGTATTTCAGTCTGAGATATTGTTCAGGGACTTAAAATAAGCAAGCCTATTTGACTAGAAGTATATAGTGAATATAATATAACCCGCTACATGATAAAGTAGAACACTAGTGATACCAACATAAACCTATTCACATATGTATAATAAGCACGGTCTTTGAGATAAAATGGTCTATATCTATGACATTATCGGAATAAGAATTGATAATGATTAGAAGCATGAAAATTATAAAAAGTATGATTTGTGATTGGAAGATAAATAATTAGTACATACTTACCTATTTACATATCTACCATTATAAAAATAATCAAAGACCCTATAAGTTCTTCAAGGGATCTTCAAGGCCAGAGTGAATAGGCATTTACTGGACCCGCATGCTCCATCGTCGACCTCATCGTCGCTTACCATCAGGCGAGATCGATGTTAAATGCGGGTTTAGAAGTCAATAAATGAATAAAAAAGTTAGGTGTGTGTTATATTAGGTGTGATGATGTTTTCCCGTAAGTTTACAGTTTACGCAATAGAAAGGTATGTATCTATCGGTAGACAGTTACAATTTGGCATTACCATTGAATCTCTTGGCTAGAGAACTGTCGCCACTCATGGGTTACGAAACGCGTTCGCCCACGTCTGAATTTCTAATGTAGGTAGGTACTTCACTGTCGAAAAATAGAAAGTCATCGATTATAGCACGGGGCCCGATTTCCCGCTCCTATCTGGGTTAACGTAACTTGGGATTCTTCACGGAGATTTTAGGGCAAGGAAACTCATGTTTATCAGGTGTTAGTAGGGTGTGAATTCTTTACATTCTGATGCAATATTCTTTTTATAAGTTCTCTCTCGTCATATCACTCTTACCTCCTTCTGAATGAATGGTGTTTGAAAATATTGCGGTATGCTCCTTTATATTTTATACGTACATGGTTTCTATCATCTTAATTTAGGATATACTAAGTGTAAAGATATATTTCATTATTTAGTCAGGATATTCATATCCTGAGTAATGAAATATAATAATTAAATATTATAAATAATGAATTATTTATAATTTATATAGTATGTTAGTAGAACCTTATAGTATGTTAGTATAAACTATGTTTGTAGAACCTTATAACTACCGTAGAAGCAATCCAAAGATATGTAAATAAAGTTCACGATTGCACGTGGGCAACGTGAAAATGCGTTTGATGTAACGCTGTGTTGCAAGTTTTAAAACAACGCTGTCGAACGATCGCGTAAAAAAATATGACGAAATTCTGAGCGTGTGCTTTTAAGAGGGAATTGATACCTATGGATTAAGAAACTGCTAAGATCGTCAGATAAATTGTTAGCATAAATACGTTAATATCCGCTGATTTGGAATATGAACTCAACTTCCATTTACAACTTGATGCTAACTTAGAACTTGAAGTACTTATACTTATTTTAGCAGATTACATAGGCAAGGATATTTATGATGAAGCTAAAAATGAGTTAAAAATAAGTATCTATAAAGATCAATGTACTTCCACATATATTGCGATAGAAACAGGGCCGTCGCTAGGACTTGCATGACCCCCAGTTTTAGGGTGTCACGGGGGAACGTGGAGGTTTCCTTCCTCTGTCTACAGCCATGGGAAAGAGGTACAAGATGACGCTATAAAACACTCGATGCAAATAAAGCAACAGTCTGTGTAAATTATAATAAAAGATAACAGCGATAGAGATATTTAAATGACCATAAATGTTACAAAGGCTAACTGTAGAAATTAAGGGCTTCGGATGCGTGCGCGCAGTGCATAAATCCCGTCCAATTAGCAGCCGCGTTATCTGGCGACAAAGCGCGCTAGCCACTTAGCGCAGCGCGGGCGCTGCCCAACAAGGGCTACTCAATATGGAAATCTGCTGATACAATCGAATAACGAAATTAAGTATGCGTATTCGAATTTCAAACAGCATAAAGCCTTTAGAATAGCAATAGAACTTCCGCTCTGAGGTATTTTCATTTGCTTGTAACTTTTCGCTTTCCCAAGGGAACCAAATTGTTCTTAAATTAGGTACTCAATAAATGGTTCTAACACATAGAGAAAATTCATGTTAATCAAAAGTAAGTAAAGTTGTCAAATATGTATAGAACATATTACTTACCTACTTTAAATGTTTAGTGTTATTTATAGAGAATTAAGGTAAATAAACCAAAAGGGCGTTAATGAACCTCTCTTTTCATGGTTTTTGTAATAATTGATGTAATAAAATTGAGCTACACTTTTCCGGTCACATTTTTAAGTCGTAAACGCCATTAGTTGTAGACTATAAAGTATGAACTTATAGCCCACACCGGCAGGTCAAGGGATGATATTTACGATTACTATGGGCTCAAGAACACAATGGGTAGACAATGGGGGACACTCGACCCATCTACTTAATTTCGAGTAGACACCTTTGTCATGTGTTTTTGTTCGCGGTCATTTCCATAAATTATAGAGGATGGCACCGTGTCTTGTATTATACAATCTGTGCGAGAGGTACCTGCTTTTGTTATGGTAAACAAGCGACGTGACGAACACGCCTCACGGGGATTCGGTAACCGCCGACAAATGTCTAAAACCCAACTTTTGATGTATAGCCTCCGGCAGGGCTTGTTGTATAACTCAGAGAAAATAAAAGTGGTATGGTATTGACTAATGGTGAGAAAACGTGTAAGTCCTTATGCTTGCGAGAAAGCACGTTGAGGTAAAGATGGTCATTAAAATATTCACGGTTATTAAAACTGCAGTTAAGCACAGCTTTCCCATCGTGTTTTATTTACATATTTGTAAATTTTATGTCTGTTTAGAATAGATGGACACAGCCGCAACTTTCCTACCGTGTTTAGCCACCATTTTGAAATGAAATATTTCTCCTGTAATAGAATAGCGAATATCCAAGTAAGGTTCCAATTAGAGGTAGAAACCTCCGCCCGAAGGGTTAATTTCCGACCGCCTGCGCAGCCTTCTTCAAAGAACTCTACATTGTTCGATCAGCCAATCAGTTTAAAATCCCGATATGGAGACGCCTTATAAGGCATGGGGTTATATTGTTGGACTCGACTATGGGCAGAAAGCATCTGCTAATTGGCAGAAACGTCATATTAAATTGTAAATGATTGATGATGATGTCGGGAAACTAGTTTGTTTGTTGCAACTAAGGTACTTATTGTAAATCAAATAATATGAGTAAGCGAACATTATACGAATGATAGAAGAAGTTGGATAAGCGATCTACTAAAATACCTATCAAGTTAGTGTCATAGAAATGTGTTCTCTTGTGCAATCGATTGATAGCGATTCTCCCTCTTCCGTGGCGATGCCCATTACAGTTATGGCCCTCATCAATCTCGATCGGAGCTCTCGATATCCTTGTCATATCCCCTTTCTCGAGTTTGTTGACCTGTCACAGTGACCTAGTTCACACGTGATCACTCGACCATTGAGCGATTGAGATCCGCGCTCGCCGACTCATTCACTCAATTGCCTCTTCCTGGCGACACAATGTTGCTAGCTCAAGGTCAGATGACGAACGAACTTTATTTCTGGCGTAGAATTTGTTTTAAATTGACAAAGATTGGTAAGAACTGACCCTTTTTTTATTTGTCCTTATAATTTGTAGAAATCGAAAGTAATGTATTCATTTAGTATAACTGTATAACAGGAAGTTCGTGTCTGAATTCCTAAGATAAGAGAAAGATGTTGCCGTTTCTGAGCTTCTTGTTATTGCAACGTACTCTACTTCACAGCTTATGTTTCAGTTTATTTTCGTTGCAATGTATGTAGATGTGCAAGACTAATTCGTTGACCCGAATCGCGAGTTCACTCTCGAGAGTGCCGTTCTAAATTTAAACCTGACGCGGAGGGATGACGTTCCCGGCTTAACCGCCAAGTATTTCTGTTACTCCTTTCGTTCAATCATCGTGTTACAGTTTAGTCACGGAGAGGCTAGTAGCTCGTGAGAACACGCTTGTGTCGTCATCACGTACTTAAGTAAAATTGCTACAATAAACACGCATATATTGACTCTCACTGATCGCTTCGGAGTGCTCGTGAGAAAGGCTCGCCGTACGTAAATATTGGGCCGGCGCATACGCATACCTGCCGGCTCCCACTGGCGTGGCGTGTTGTCATCAACCAGCATAATTAAGGTTAGTTAGATACGCAATGTCCAAAAGACAAAAGCCTCAGACGACAATTCCTATAATGCGACGTCACTGTAATGAAATTCATTTAACCCCACTTCCGCCAACCGTTAATATGAGGTCAATTTTGTATGGAAATCATAGACAATTTGCGAGTTAATTCAGTGTTAAATTGGTGCTAGTGGGGCTTAATATCCTGATGCTAATAATATTTGAAAGCTACAAACCCAGGCTAAGAGATCAGAGCATATCGTCCATTTAAATACAGAGCTGTTGGCCGTCAAATCAAAGTCGATGTTTTTCTTGTAGAGGCATCCCACACGATACCGTAGGCCGCGACCGCGACCGTTTCTACCACACCCACAGCATCTAACATTTCCTACCATTAACTGAATGTACTTCCTACCCTCCCTGGACTAAAAGTTTTTAAGAGCCCCGCAGGGGAGGCGACTTTATGGCCATAGATCAACGAATTCTGATGCATCTGTAATGTTAATTTCTTTAATAGTCAGCAAAGGACGTTACAACTCTAACATGGTTTCAAAGAACTTAGAACTTACTTTGTAGAGTAGAGTCGACTACATTATAATATGTACTTACAATTTGAAGCAGTTGGTATGTAAATATGATGAAACCAATCCGTGCGGATATACCTACTTCTGACTCGGCCTAAAGAGAGTGATCACATGAATATGTTTGTCAAAAACGACGTAGAGTCTTTGTTGGACGTGATTGAAAGTCTTGGACAATGCTTGTTTAGTTGAATTCACACCATATGGCAAACTGGCATAAGAGTACGTATGTAGTGAAAAAAACGTAAACATAAACGTTTTCAATTTCAATTTTTAGTGTCGTACCTTTACGTGATATTGCTACCTTTCTTGAAAATCATCTCTGAAGATAATGAACAAACATTGCGTTAGAAAGCTGGGTTAAGATAATAGAAAATGGTAGTCTTGCTTTCGTTAAGTTACTGTTAAATTGTAATGTAGTAGAGTTTGGTTAAGTTACTCATCATAATGTAGCTGAAGGAAATGTGTGTTAAAATAATAAATATTTTACGTTATTAGTAGTTTAGTTTTGAAACTAAGCTACCTTTAATTATAAGAAATTATTTACTTTGCATTTAGGTTGGATTTGAAAATGTATGATAGAGTTAATGTATGCCATCTGTCACCCACTTCTTTTTGGTATCTCTAATGAACTTACGATTAAACAATATTTATATTGGCGACTACATGAATATTCATAGATATAGCGGGCTAATCAGAGTGGTCTAAGTTGTCTAAGTTCCATAGTTCCGGTTCTATAGTGGTTTATTTACGGAGTCCAACGGCCGCCCACTCTTCAGGGGTCGGTATCTGACTAATGCACACCGCTGACTATTATTTACTCGCTCTCAGAAAGAACAGGTTTGCGATCTCTGCGATCAAAGGAATAAGTAGATGAGATGTATGTTTTAATGCGATTTGAAGAAGTGCAGTGCAGCCTAAGCACGACTCTTGCTGAATGTGACTACAAAGTGCACATCAGATCACAAAACATAAGCTGTTCATGCCAATCAGTTCTGATAGAAATCAGTCAGAAGACTTACTAATCTAAAGTGACCAACATCTACAACTCTGGCAAGTGTACGAGTATGTATCCGTAACTTCCCTTGACCATTGGAAAGATAACAGATTTATATTTGAAATTTGAGGCCATGAGCATAATAATTCACATGCGTTTACAGATATTACTTTATACATGATCTCATCATCATCATCAGCAGCAGCAGCAGCCTACTCTAGTCCTATACATGATCTAATTACTAAAATTCGAAGACAAGCATTTCCATGAATGCGAAGTGCGACATTTATTATTATTTATTTATTGAAAAAGTACATAACTATATGAAAAGATAAAACAAGCAACAAGCTTCAAGTACACAATTATTCGTAGATCTAGTTATTTCTTTGGTCTGTGCTTGCGATAATCTGCGCGATGCTTTGCCCCACGCTGCGTGCGCTGCTTTATAGCACCTAGTTTTGATTTATAATGTTGCAATTCGAGTTTGTGGGCTATCTTGTTTGTAGGGGTCTAGTAGAATGCGCTTAACTAGGGTTAATTTGAACCTGTCTTTCATCATCCTTGTCTTAGACTTTTTCTTTACATTTAAGTACTTAATTACGTATGTGTTTTAAAGTACCTAGGTACTTGTATTCCTTTGCTGTGTTCGGTTTGAAGGGTAAGAGAGTCAGCGTGATTATCGGCACATGAGACACTCCATCTTAGTCCTTAGCAGCGCACCGAAAACCCTGTAATAACATTATAGTAAGGACAAATGTCTTGAACGACGGTGCTTTGTGCTTTGTGCTCAAAAAAGCTGATAGAACGATTTATTATTCGACTACATATTTTGCTTGATGTTAGGTAAGTACGTTAGGTAAGCACTTGTAGCAATGAAGATGTTCAATTTAACTCATGTATAATCAAAGTTGCAAAGTAGCAAACGGTTGCGTGTGAAAGCCGGCATAACTGCGGGCAGCGACCACCGGTCCCGCAGTAACTCTGTTTATTTTCTTTGTCCGACCATGCAGCCATGCAGCCACAGCCAGCTTCCACGGAACACCGACAGATATTCAATTTGTTTATTTGCAACGAACAACGTTGCCACGAGTATTTGTGCTTTGTAAACGGCGAAGTTCAAATGGTTTCGTGTAACAGCAGCGGGACTTGGAAGTAGCTATCGTTACAATGATTAGGGTTATCTTCAGGTATGTATAGTTAAGTATAATGAGATTTCTAACTTTCTTCACATTTTACTTTAAATAATTTCTTCATAGTTTGCTGATCTATTATTTAAGGTGGTCAATTTCGTATTTCACCTAGATCAGTGAAAACAAAATCTAATTCCGTGACCATTCAAAACAGACACGGGCTAGATAACAGCAGTATGATTATATTTATTCGCAAAGAAGGAAATTAAACCTAACTCCAACAGCAAGTAACAGCAGTATGATTGTATTTATTCGCAAATAAGGAAATTAAACCTAACTTATATAATATTATTATATAAGTACCTAAACCTTAACAGCCTTCAACACACTGCAGCGATTTTTTACGGAGTTTCGCTGCAGTTTGCTAAAGGCGTGCAAAAGTGAGTTTAAAAATAATAAGTAGTAAGTATTTGAAATATTAAACTGAATACTACAATTAAGCCAATAAGGTTATCTATGGGGCACAGATAGACATATTGTTACATGCATTAATATATTTTGATACGTAAACAAGAAAATATTTATACTTAATAATCAGAGAGCCGAATGAACTCACATTGTGCGTGAGATAAATCGTTGCAATGTTTATATCTCTCAATGTTACACGATGAGATAGCCTTGTGGAGTTTTAGCACGATAGCTGAATGATATAACAGTATTGATACCTTCATATCATAGACTTTAATACCTAGTATCTACTTACCTTTTAATTGATCTGTCACAAGGAGACTGAAAGAAGTTAAGATTAATCGCAATCAAAATTTATTGAAAGTTTTCTATGCCCAAATAGAGAGTAATTTGACTGGGACATTGAAACATTTTCAACAACAAAAAACACCCCGGCAGAAGGTATTTGCCGTCAGACATGGAATCAATGTGCAATGGTTGTCAAGACACTCATCGCCAGCGTCGGAGTCATCGGATTCGTCAGGTTCATTATCGGACACCATGATACAACGCTTAGAAGTTATTCCAGACGGCCCAACAACCGGGGATAGCGAACGCTTCAAATTTCGACTCGGTCTTCCATCTTTTGATCGGCCGACATTTTGTGCAGACTCGTCCGATTTTAATAAAAAAAAAACAAACGGTAGGTACGTTGTCTATCTGCATTTGAATTGACGGTTTTCACGCTCAGTTTTCGTTTTCTTGCTTTGTCTCGACATATTGTCTGCGGCATGGTGATTTTTTTAAAGTCACGACCAGTTTTTTTAAGATAGGTGGGTTCACGTTATTATAATTTTACTGCGGAGCTGTGTTTTATTTTTGCTCCAACACACCCTCACGCAAGCAACGCCTGGAGGCGACTGATGTTAACTGTGATCACAGTTGATAAAAGAAGACCGAGTGACGCTGTCATTCAATATTTCGAGCTACCTGATAGGTTATCGGTTGCCAAGTTAATGATATGCTCAAAGTTGCCAATTTCGTTACGGGGTGCTCGGCCTAAGTATCCACCAGTACGAGGTGAGGGTGTAAGACATGTCATATGATTCCATGTCAAAAACCATCCATACTATTCTTGTAACCATTTCGCAACTTTATATTGTGCAGGTGGTCACTATACTTATGTTATATGGATTTAATTAAAATATCAGACTGTTGCATCGTGTCCAGGGTAGCGGCCAGTCTTGGACGCGGCAGTACACGGTCCAGTCACGAAGAGACCATATCTTCGGCGGCTACTAATGAGAGATTGCACCACCCGATAGCACGCGGCTCGTGTTCCGACATTGCCTTTGGCAGACTTCGCTATTTTAATCATATAAAAGAAATTCTTATATTTTCTAGACTAGTACAGTTTCTATGCTCTCCTTGAATGTAATGACATGGTCAAATATTTAATATACAGTTATATTAACACTAACAGGTGTTATAATAATCCCATATAAATTATGAATCTATATTTTAATACTTGACATACTCGTACATTTCTTCGGTGATTTAATGAAATGAAAACTTCTTGCTTCAATTTATGTTTGAGACACTGGCCACCACACGCGGAAAAAATGTTTGGTTGCCATTTAATGGTTTACTTTTTTACAAGAAAAGGCTACACGTGTCAATTTTTTTCGAACATTTTGACCAGTATCAATCGTATACTGCATATAAAATCTCCTTGTTTGTATATTTCCATTGATATACATATTTTATTTCAGCGACTTATTTTTATTAGAAATAAGCAATTTTTTTAGAAAATAAGTACCTATTTTAAAATCTAAAGATATTTTTTGTTTTATTATCTTTTTGGTCTTCTTGTAGAATATAAGAACACTGGCAACTTGTTAAGAGAAAAAATATTTTTGTTGCAATTTGTTATCATTTACTTTTAAATAATTTCAAACATTTGAACCATGAATAAAAGGAGTTTCTCCCGCGCCTTTTGTCGCGTCCACACCAGCTTTTTTTTCGTTGTATTGCAAATTGTTTTACAGTAGTGTTTTTCAAGTAAGAATGGTGTTTTTTATTCAAAGAACGTCTACAAAATGTGATTAATGTGTGGGACAGTGAAGTAAAGTCAAATAAGACGCTGCAGCCCGATCCGTACTTGGCTGGATTTTGAAGAGCCATACTGCATCCAGGACGCCTTCTTCTATGGTTCGGATGGTGCAGAAGCGTGGAAGATTCTCCCAGATAGCATTGAACTGTGTCACACCAGCATTTTAATGAAGACTTGCAAGAGTTGTTTACATCAGACATGGCTGTATGGGCTCAGTTCCCTTTGCCTTAAAAAAAAACAACAACCATGAATAAAGAAATTAAATAATGCATCAAAACTCCTTGGTTTAAGTTAATTTTTTTCATCTAAGTATTTAATTCTACCAAAGAACTTTTGCAAAATTTGAGCGGGAAATTTTTAGTTCAAAGTACTTCGGAGTTATAGCTCTTTGTTTTTCCATGTTTGGAGTGCTGGAACATTCTAAATAGAATTTTGTTTGGCACAAACGTGAACTAAATAACTGGACTTCCTCCTTATCAAATAGGCCTGTATAAAGACATTCGGTGAGTTGCAAAGATTATCTTCTTACTTGTTACCGTCGACTTGTTTGTATGTAACTATCTCTAACCCCATACTTTCTTATGGGTTTCATCATAGCTCTGTGTTCATGTTACTACACCTACTCCATCATTCCGACACAGGTAATAAATTCTAAATGTCATAGAAGAGGATGCATAATGGATTCATTGCTCGAAGGTGTCATCTCAGAGCGCATACGATAGCACACTTTATGAGATTTTGTTCCAAAGTTTATTTCTCTCTGTACGTTTTGGTTCGTGCTGTTTTATGACCATTATGAGGACAAAGCGCTCTGTGACAGAGCCTCGTCCACAACTGACAATAAGCTGATCGTGAAGGGGCAGATAGACCCAAAAGCTTTTAAATTCTCACCGCAGATTGACCACTAATCTGTTAGTAACTATAGGTAGTTGATGTTCTTGAAGGACGAGACAAACTTTTTTTTATTTATCTCTACATTTTTATTCATAATCTAACTTTTACCCGCCATATCGCACGTAAAATCAGATGTAAGCATACGAGTACATAATAATAATATGCTTACATTATGGCCTGCCGCGAACGACGCCATTTCGCAAGTTGAAGCTAGATTATATTATAAATAAAAAATGTAGTGTTATCTAGAGACCCTTTCGGTACAGGGCTGCCTAGTGCAGGGGTTACGGGTAACTAGGTTTTAGTAGTATAAGTTACAAAAACAATACCTATTCCTAGTTTATAAGTAAGAAGACTTGTATACTGTAACTAGTTTTAGCAATAAATAATTTAAAAACATTTATGTACTTTAAGTAAAAATGATTACTAGGTTAGGTTGCAGTTGGTGCCGAGACCATTAAATTTAGCCTATATTCTATTATTCAAAACCGATGAAGAATCTGTGCAGTAGTTTCAGCGTGAAGTTAAAACAAATAGACGACACTGTTGTTGTACGAGTAGTTTATGATTTTATTATTGTCTCACCTACCATCATCATCATCATCATCAGCCTATTAATGTCCCCACTGTTGGAGCACAGGCGCTGATTGGTGGATTTCACACGCCTTCGAAAACTTTTTAATTTCCTCAGACATGCAGGTTTCCTCACGATGGTTTCCTTCACCGTTAGAGCAGTCGGTAAATGTTCGTAAGTCTTCAAAAAAATCGGAAAAACTCATTGGTACATGGCTTTGCATGGTATGCATCACCTACCATGGATGGTCTTATATACTTAGCCCCAGCTCAGCTTCTAAAATCTCGTTTTATATCATATACTTTGTGAACACAGGCTAACAAACCCAAGAGTTCTCTAAAGAGTCGGGGTAGTCACGACTCGGCGGTACTACACACAATACACAAGTAATTACGGGCATGGTTAATTGAGAGGTTTAACCACGGTTTAACGGTTAAGCTCGGCGGATTGTCACTGTCACACGAACTCCTAGAGAAAGCTATTGTTTACCGATAGGCTTCGCTGTTCGGATACTAAATGCCTCAATGGGTTACAAATATACTTATTTTTACTGTTATTTTTGTAGCCATTTGTCAAAAGATTTATTATCTGTAAAATAAATCCAACTGGATAGAGTAGAGATACTTTCACTAGCAAGAGGCAGTATATATGAATATACTCAGTAGAATTTATCAAAGGTTGTCTGGAAGAGATCGCTCTTAGCGATAAGACTCTAGATTGTATTAATCGTTTCGTACGCACTGTATCACACAATTTTTGTGCAATAAAGTGTATTCATTCATTCATCAATTATAGCCCATAATCAAAATCAAAAGCTTAAAAATGTATACCTAATACTTAGGTACATAAGCAATAAATAGGACCGTAATCCAGAAAATCCTTCGGTGCGATTCGTGCAGAAAGATACGTAGAATTAGACCAAATTGACTTACATTAAAGAATAAGAATTAGCCCCAAAAAGCCAAATCTTAAGTAAGGTGAAGTTTTCTCTCCTGCTACGGCCCCTATAAATACCTATATATGTATAAAAGTATTTACAGGTAAATGCTGAATTCAAATGAGCGATGTCACGTGTCTATATTACCGCTCCAAAAATGATTTAACCAGTTCGTGAGCTATTTGTATAGCAATGCTTTTTCCTATTATTTGCATCATGGCTGCATCACAGCGGACAAATTCGCGAGTGCCATGCGCCGGCGCATTTCCATACAATTTGCGCCACACACGACGTCGCACGCGCCTCTTTCTGGGAAAAGCTCGTATGAAATTGCGTCTTGAATTCTGTGACGTCTTCATTTAATGATGATTCTTTTTATTAAGTAAATCTTTATTAAGGCTGTAATATTTTGAATTTGTTGAAAGACTGAATTGAGTTATCAGCTGGTTAAAATTAGATACTGCCGGCGACTGCCGGCGAACACACGGCACATCTCTAATTTCACATCTCTAATGTCGGCCAATTTTTTAGTCGGCGACTCGTCGGTCGGCCGGTGCGTGGGCCGATTAGTCGGCCTAAAAATTAAAAAAAAATGTTTGATAAAAAATAAAATAAAATCTCTTTTTAAGCATAAAAATAATAATTATTATTGTTTGTATACATTCTGTACTTTATTAAGTACAGTTATGATTATGATTACAATTATGATTATTATCAACAATAATCAGCGATAACGCGAGTTTTTAAACTATAAAATAACACCAAAATCAAAGTCACAGATTTTTTAAATTTCTTTATGAATGGTAAGTAGGAGAATGATTAAAACCTTACTATGTTTATTTCTTTATAAAAGGTAAGTAGGTAAATTATGACTTTATTATTATTATAAATTATCCTATTCATACTAATCGGCTAGTCGGCCAAAACCATAGTCGGCTCATTCGTTTCCTGTTCTATACTTTCCATTAACTGTATCTACCGACTGTAGGTACGAGTATTTTTTTTAACTAAAGCTTCATGACTTCCGTATTTTATATGTATACAGGATTTAACCGGGTATTCTTTGCAATTTAATCTACATATAGAAGTACAAGAACAAGAACCAAAATAGATGTGTCCTTTAAGACGAGTTTTTGTTTTTTTGTAGGTATATCAATAATCTATAATTTACGATCGTATCAAGTTTAAGTCAGCATCACATCGCAGCGGTATTGGTACCGCGTATAGGTATACCAACATAAGGTACCTATCACAAGAAGCGGTACCCCAGTCAACACACATAGGTATTCAAAAGGGCTGTGTCGTTTATGCTAGCCTTATGGGGCTACCTTATGACAATAAAGTTTGGACAATCGCCGCTGACAGTGTTTGCGGTGTATGGAGTATGGACCACCAACGGCGATCACGGTGCGTGGCTTGGTGGCTTCAATTCAATTCCTGCCGCCGCGTATTGAGGCAATGTTATAGAAAAATATTTACTTACATTCAAAGACCTTATAACTATAACCTTACTTTCATATAATTTACCAAGAATTTAACCGAAACTAGATATTTTGGTTTAGGTACTAATAGACAGACGGATTATTTTTTCAGTTTCGTTATATTAGAGATAATTAGAAAACAGAAAATTGTGAAAAAGAATATGAATAATTCCTTCCTGAAATCTGATCTGAGGTAAATATGCTTTTTAATACAAACCAAAGCTAAGTATATTAAGTTTCATACCGCAAAAACCGCATCCACACTTATAAAGATTCATACGGTTTAAAATACTTTCCATCAGTATTTGATTTAACTGCAGCTCGAATATTATTTTTAAACATGCACCATGTTGATCATGTAAAGGAGGAACATACAATTCGTGTTCAATAAGTTTTTCAATTTCTATTTCTCATAACAGTCATTCATAACCAACCATAGTATTGATAAAATTCCGTAAAATAACTCTAGTATGCACAAAACATTGTAATGTAGTATAATAACGGGCTGGTTTCCGCAACTCGACGTCTTAAGCGCCTATTTTGCGTGTGGTGGAAATTACTACTTACACGAGCCACCCCAACATCGCCAGAAAGTCCAGCAGTCCTTTAATGTCCTGTAGGACTACGGCAAGTGATCCTGGGGTGCCAAGGCATCCCGCCCGGTAGGTGGTCACCACACTGAACTCCAACACAGAACATTACCAATGTTCTTTTAAAAAAAATTAAACACAAAGGACATGATTTTCTCAAAACCCGCTAACATTGTATGAAAGCGTATGAGCACGTTTCTTTGTATACGCACGTCGCGTCGCCGTGCGTGTAGGTATTCCATTCAACGCTATCACATCATCTCCGTAGCCGAGACCCGACCGGCCGCTCTTTGATCTTCTCAATTGACTTAATCGAATGGTCCTTTCAGTAGATCACTGTTTTGTTATGGCTACTGTCTCTATGAAGACATTGTGAATGGATCGCGTTTGTAGTACGATCTGATTGGGTTGATGAGTGATTTAATGACTTGGATATCTCTACGGAAGGAGAGTGTATCTATCTAACGATAGTCATTCGCAACTCACCTGAACCCTCGAGTTTTGTCAGATGTAGTTAAGAGTTAGTTAAAACAATCAAACTCTTTCGAGTTCTAAGTCAATTATTATACTATAGACTTGTATCTTACTATTTGCAATGCACAATTTCTTCATAATTTCCATAAAAAATAAATTTGCTTGAATTTAATAAATCACAGTGGAGATATTATGAAGGTCAATAGGGATGCATGTAATATTGAAAAATTTGAATCTTTTTTTGTATTTATTGACCTCAATAAAATTAGATAAATTTTTAAATATTCATAGTTTTGTTGATCATTATTTTACAGATACGAAACGTAATTCAATAAGCTCAAACGCGCTTCTCTATGGTCGTGACGTCAAAGGTCATGTAAATAAATGTTTTGCTAGTATGATGCTTACGTAATTTATTGGATTTAATAAGTTTATTTTGTATTAAATGCAGTGTTTAAAACCGATATATTCAGTGAGAAATATAATGAATTCTGTTTTGTTCACATATCTTTGACGTCAAAAGCAGCGCGGGAAATGGCTGCCCGTTTGAATTTATGTAACCAGTATCGAAACTTTAAATATTTTGTTTCTATGATAAAACGCAATTAAAAAAAAAATATTTTTTGTGTATTAACGTTTAATAAAGCGATTTATAAAATTTTTAAAAACGTGCATATTGCCTATTGTTTGGGTTTGCTATCTCTACATTAAAACAACGACAGGCAAAAACAGTTTGGAATCCCAAACATCACGGTCAACAGTAGATAAACACTTTAACAACTAAACATTTCAAGCACTCTATGCGAGATTGATGACCACCCACGAAATGCATTTTTATTGTAATGTCTATCTAAATGGTTGTGCAATACGGCGGCGGTATCAGTCGATGTCAAGGATAGATAGCGAATTGATGGGAATTTATCGCTTTGGGCGGGTGTGGCCAAGGATACGATATACGAGACGTAGACAAGGAGCGGTCTTTGATAGACGATGTTTGCCTTTTACTAGTTAATGGAAGGATCGAGTTTTGTCTACAAATATATTACGTTCCTTACAATGTTTACTGAAAACATATTTAGATTATGCGGTAGCTGGGTTCTCTACAACGACTAATAGCTAATAGTAAGTACATGGATGAAAAAAAATATCTGGCGTTCGTTCTTTCATCATCCACCACAGATCAAAGATTAAATAAGTACCCATAAACACTGAGTTTGATGCAAAATACAACATCAATGTTATTAATAATGTACTTTGTTTCAACAAAGCTTCAGCCATATATGCCTGTTTGGGTTGTTGCAGTCTGTCAGGTTGTGGTGAATTCAGACACTATTGTGTCATCATTTGGGCCTGCGCTGAATCCTGAATATGTCTCTTTCTAGATCTCATAGTAGAGACGATGACGTTGATTGTTACCCTTTGTATTCTAAAGGTAAATAACAAAAAGGTGTTTCCCACGACTGCCAATGGTTGCCTTTTATGGCACTCACCACAGTATTATAATAAAGGGCCATATCTCCTAAGCATTGCAATAATATTATATGGATGAGCGTGGGCGCATGCTACGCGTAACCCCAATGAGGGCACGATCGATCGCCACTATGTGGGCGCTACACCGTTCACCCATAAATGAACCCTTTGTACTGTAAATTGGTTATGAGGGTTTGACCGATTGCCTTTTGCAGTTATAAAAATTGAACGCCTCTCTTCCTACCCACGCAAGGAGTTAGAAGCTTTTAAATTTGTCGTCCGCGCAGCGGGAGTGAGTGTATTTAGGTAACATAATTCAGGGCACACGGCTTTCTCGGGACCCGCTTCGAACAAAATGTTTAGATAAGGAAATGTCGCAACACCGAGCAAAACAATGAAGTCTTAATTGTAACTTGGGCTTTCTTTATACTTATTGTGAAGGTTCGTCGACCTTTCGTGTGGGTGTTGAAGTACTGAACACTGCGCATACAGAATTCAGAGATCACGAACAATGGCTCGTGATAATGATAAGCAAGAAATAGAAAACAAAAAGCTTTATTCTGCGAAGAGAGCATGGTACATGTTAGTTTGCTACGTATTTGGTATAAATGATTGGTTGTGTGCCTTTGTGATATTAAACACTGTATTAGATATTATAAATACAAGTGCTGTAGCACAAACAGTACATAGGAGCAAACTTCACATTAGCGTAAATAATGCATTGTAAAAACACGCACATAGGTTAAAGAAACAGTATGGGAAATATAGTATACCTATTTGTACCTATAAGTAAGTAACATTTGTATGGTGAACTGTCAGAATTTTTTTCCACGCGTCGATATTCTAGCGTACCTGCACACCGAGAAAAAGGATATACTTACTCGTTGCATATAATGAGTGTAAATGTACATACTGTAAATTATGTGACATCTGCTTTATAATGTTTTTTTTTCTGTATAATTTAATTTGTTTCATTTAGTTTTGGTAATCTGGAATAACTTTTGGAAATCCTTAAGAAAGCTAAATTTTCTACAGAAGTCTACACTGTTTTGACAAATTACTAAAATCTATACATGATTTTCTAGTTTTCGATTATTTTGAAAAACGTCATAGCTGCTTCTGACGGCTACAAATACAAGAAGAATACAGACGGCGGCGTTAGAAATGATTTATGTTAATTTAAACGCATAAGGGCATCCAATAGGTAGAGTCGTACAATCATTGGCTTACTACCCGTGACCAATGTTAAATTGAATACGCATAGTCGGTCATTTGCGTCGAATGATCGAACGAGCGCGCGTGCTGTAATCGATTCGTTGCGAGATGATCGATGTGGTTGTGTTAGGTCAAATTATTAAAGTAAGTAATTTAACAATCAATTTTTATTATTTTTTATTAGATAACAGCTTTTTGTAGGTTAAATTCATTACAAACTAAGAGAATTTTTAATACTTGCGGTTGTTGGTATTTGTTGAAACTTGTAATACATGATTAGATTTAAATAATATACTGTTTCACATCTTCAGGTATTTCTTACAAACAAATACCTAAAAAAAAATTAAAAAATGTGTAAACGAAACCGGTTGTAATTAATAAAATACAGTAAAAAACCTGTGAAACAGTATATTATTTATTTTATTATTATTATTTTTATATATTTATAGACAGGCAGCATATATGCTGACGCGTCTATGTCATAGTGTTGAAAAGTTATAAGTTCTTAAGTTCTTAGTTTCATTTTATAGATTTAAGTCTAATCATTTTTTATCATTAAGAGAATTTTATATAGAGTTTGGTGTAGGGTAACGGTTTATTTAAAGAAACACTTTCTTACGTCTCATACGGGTAAGTCATATGTCATCTCTACAAAATGATCTAGAAACACTTTGCCAACTTTACTTGCGAACAACTGGCGGTTTTATGTTAGCATGATCGCTCTTGGGACTGTAATGTTTCTGGAAAGGTTTTCTTAATGAAAATGTCTTAATAGATAAGAAAGTGGATATTCCTCGATAAGAGGAGCATATTTTGAATCATTAATCATCATCATTTTCATTATTTTTGTTTTTTTTATTTATTACTAAAAAGTAAGAAAGCCTGTCGAATTTGAAACTTTTTCAAAGTAAAGTAGTGTAGTTTTTTTCACTTATTATCATTAAAGCAGCCTCATTTTCAAGGCAAATTAATTACTTTGTTTCCGACGATCCAACATTCTTATCATTCTATCAACTATATAGTTGCATAGGGTGCAGACGGTGCCGAGGCACGGCGTAGTGGTCATGTTAACAAGCCTTATAGGGAAACAATGAGCTGCTCGGACATTACTATGTAAATTTACCGGCTCTAATTAAGCTATGTCTATGACTGCTACTGGAGGGGAAGGATCGAACCTGTAATCATTTATGTTAATTTATTATTGCCTATTAGTTGTTCAGTTATACTTAGTATGATATACGTATATAAAAATAACATTGTTTTACATTGAAGTGGCTATTGTCCGTAGTCTACTCTCTCCATCCATCGGTTGACATATATTAGGTAATTTTTCCAGTACTTTTGCAACTTGTCTAGGACGTAATCAATGAATATTCATGAAAATTGAATACAATTGGGTATTTGACAAATTTTTTTTATTTCATCAATCAACTTACATGGACATCCTGAAAAAGGTTCTAAACTTCGTTTTTCGATATCTCAACTAACATCAGATATATTGATGGTTAAATAAAGTTAGTAGTGGGGAGATGCTCTGTCTCTTTCTAGCAAAACAGTATTTTATGTAGCCAAGGACCTGCTTGTATGGCGCTATTACACGATGACGTCACGATAACATTGCTATTTCTTTCTATCGTTTGATTTTTGATTGCATGTAGCTATTTTATTTTTACTTCTGAACGAATTTTAATTCTGTTTTCACAATTTTACCATCAATTTAGGTCTATTTCTTAATTTTTAAGAAATTCATTTAATATTTGTTAGTTGGAAACTACCGCATTATGTAAGTAAGTACCTATATCATAAATGATATCTTGCGCAGAGTTCGATGACATGATCAGCTGTTGGCACTAGTGTTGTGCAGAGTGAAGTTTTGTTGACGAATTTTGATGTAGTGTTATTTCTTCTACATTCAGATTTTGAAGAAACTACGAATGCAGATTTGTTCAAAATCATTAACTGCATCATATCCTAAAATATGACTACACCTTTTTGTTACACCCTATTTGTTACACCTTTTTGTTACACCGTATTTTTATTTAAATTAGGTAAATTGAACATCCCTATCGTATTAGGAGGGTTGAACAAACGCGTCGAGCGTTATCATTGATCTTGGTAAATAATTACGTAATCATCAGGCATGCGTTAAATTACGTACGACACAGCTTCATGCGTAACACCCTCGTCATTAAATTGAACTACGTACATCATTACCGTTGCAGCTACGAAATAAAGGCCCACAATACACCGCAATCACTGCCCTCTTTTTTCAAATTACATAGATAATGATATACAATATCATTACTATCATTATCTTCTTGTTACGATGGTCTTGTGTTTTTTTCTTTTTCGGGAGCAAAGTTGAAAGAATTCGGATACAATGAAAGTTTTTGAATCTTAAGTTTGGGTGGAGTGCCTCATTTGCCGGAAATTACGCTGGATCTCTTATCCTTCAAATAAGAAATGGCTGCTTTGCATTGCTACTTTGCGGCAGATATAAATGAAATTATAGAATATAAAAGAAATAAATGAAATTAGAATTACCCCAAATATTATATTTCGTGGCACAGATTCTTGGTTGTGAGGACTGGTTGAAGTCCTATACCCTTCCACTCATCTATATTACTGTTCAGGAAACATTCTTTCTAAACCTTGTTTCTTTTCTTCGCAGGTTACTGGTAGGCGCACCCCTAGGCCAGAACCTGCAGCCCAACACGACCAGGTCTGGAGCCCTATGGAAGTGTGGGCTCAGTCCCGCCGTCAGGGACTGCGAACAGGTCACCACAGATGGCAAGAGGAGTGAGTACAGTCACACACAGTCGCATCTCTATACACGCTATATGCTCAGGATGTACAGTTAGCCTCTAGTTAATGTATAACATCTGTCAAATTTCTGGAATCTGAAATGACCCTTGTAGATTTTTGACAGATGGTGTACTTTACCTAGAGGCCGACTGTACCTAAAGGCGCACACACTGCAGCTATTTTGAAATGTAATCGGACTGAACGCATAGAAATCTATGAAACCGAAAAATATATGTCTATAGGTTCGATCCGATTCCTTTTTAAAATCGCTGCTGTGTGCTAACGCCTTAAAGGTAGTGGTGTTAGATACAACAGGGAAATATCAGGGTTAGGATCGAAACTTGACTGTACGACTTTCGGAAACTCGTAAAAAGACAACTAAAGACTTGTTAAGAGATAAGAGCGCTCTTTTGTAGGTATAAGAATGTCGAAGTTTTTTGGATCGATTGCTGTTATTCACATTCTCAGTTCTGCGAATTCGCAACGTTTAATAATTCTAAACTGAAAAACAATAAATTATTATATCGATTCTGATAGTCTCTGTCGGTTCTGATACCACTGTTGTTATTTATGGTTTTAAAACAATAATTATAATATATAAATTTTGTAATAAGCATTGGAACTGCATTATTCAGATTCAGATATCATATTTCTAACATTGGCCGTATGTAAGTTCTTCAAAATTACTTAAATCTTTTTTCAAATCTGCTATAGGTACCTACTATATTTTTCTTCTCCGACTTTGTATTATTTTAGGTACCACACAGCAAAATTAATTTGTAAAATAATATTAATTGTAGCAATAAAACAAAAATTAGAAGCACACCTGCCTTAGTTATAAATTAGTAAAATTTTATAGATTAGGTTCAACACTTGCAAATTAGAATTATTATTCACATATTAGATTACAACCTAGAACCTGTCGAATACACAAAACTAGACACAATTTGAAAACACGTAGACATTGTTTTTTAGTGAACACTGAATACCTAATAAAATATTTCCACCTAGATAACCTAGATAATAGCGAGGGTAACGCTGGAACGTGTACGACAAAGACATTGTCATAGATTTCTAAACCTAAAACTATGAGTTTTAACTAAATTGTTGTCTTTTGTCGGTGGTGCCCCAAACAGCGAAGTACGGCAAGCTAGACCTGAGTAAGTGAGCTGTGGTCTCAACCTATTCGTAGCATTTGCTCCTCGACTAATACTGACTAATCGCTGTACTTTACTTTTGATACTAAACGTTTTCTGCTCAAGTTCCAGCTGGGCCATCATACGGCAACGCATGCGCAAACACTAACCATTTTATCTTTTATTTGGCACACAATTTATCCCTTACAAGAATCTGGGATTTGTTTTCAATGCTGCATCTTGGCGTCATCAAATAATTCATTCTATGAACGCTTAATATTTAAAATGTGAAATAGTCATTCACTGTCGGTTTTGAAAATAAATCCTAAATTTAATACTGTACATATAAATCAGCACCAACTAATAGCTTGCAATCACTCTCCTACAAGCTTAAGCTAGAAAGCACACAATGTACCTAATATATAATTTTTAATATAAGTAATTATTCCGTTAGTAGGGTCAAACTCAATTTTAGAGTACCTATTAACTGTACAATCTGATTAGAATAGATTAGATTATGTAGCGTAAAATAATTAGATATCAGTTCGTAGAATTTATAATCATGAATTCATGACAGCTTCTTACGAGCTTTAATAGTTCTAAACGATCACATCTAATTTATATTTTTTACCGATTTGTATTTAATAAAAAAACTAAATTTTTAACGATTTGGCCCACGCAATCGATCTAACAAGTTATTCAAAAACATATAAGGTGACTGGTTATTAATAAAACATACCAACATTTAACCAACTTATAGTAATGCAGATGATTAAAACATCGAAAAACCTTCACTGCACCTATATTCGTATATCATTAATAAAATAATCGTCAAAACCAATGTATGTCTGGTTTTGTATAACTAGTATCCTCTAACAAGAAAGAACATAGAGTAAATCTGGGCCGATTAACATGTTATTGTAACAAGTACTCATACTCACTCTAAAATTAAAACATAATTGGTGTCCTTATGGTGAATTAACGAATCGGCCAACGATTAATTTTATCAGTATCAGCTCGAAATTAACCTAAAGTAGACTTCGATAACGTCCATTAACCCGAGACCACAAGTTTGAGCCGTATCTTCACATTGATTCATTGCAGTTTTTCAGAGGAGATCGTCACCATAATACCAACACACATGTCACCGTCACCGTCACCGTTAGCGAGTTCACTTAAATAGGTCGATGAAATTCTTGTGATACGATTGAAATTGCATGTTTTATTTTTTATGATCTATGAGATATGCTAGTTTCAGACATTCGCACGCTGGTTGTGCAACATGAACCGAATTATTTATGCAAGATTTCTTTATTTTTGCTGCAAAGACCCATCTTGCATTCACGCCTGGTTGCAATGCTTTGCATTTACCGAAAGGTATTATTCACCAAGTCGGTTTTATTTACAAATGGGATCGATATGAATGTTTTGAATGCAAAAGCAATTTGATTTCAAACTTAAGTTGCTTTTGTTTTATATTTTTAATCATAAGACTTAAACAACTGTTCATTTTGTCATTTTATTAATTTAGCTATGTTTGGGTTTAATTTTGAATAACAAGAACTAAATGCAAAATAAATAATTTTGTGTCTAATTTGAGCAAGCTTTTTTTATTTTTGGATTAATTCCTAGTAATAATGTTCAAATACCAAGATAATTTAAATTAATCACCCATCTTCATTTGTTCCAAAAAAATAATTCCTCATATTTTATTTACGTTAACAATGCGTTGCAATGATTTTGCCAGAATTATTTTAAAGCTTTCGAAACTTTAAATTTCACGATTTGCTAGAGAAGTACTAATTATATTGTTGATGCATGTAGCCTTGGATTCAACACATCTATCTGAGCCACACCCGGACGAGATCAAGGAAGGCCAGTGGCTTGGAGTCTCCGTGAGCAGTCAGGGTCCTGGGAAGAAAGCCGTTGTTTGTGCTCACAGGTGAGGAATAACTGTGACATGACAGTTAAAATAATAATGGTAATGAAGCCTACGACTAAGTAATTTATGAAACTATGAAATAATTTCAGGTATATCCGGAAGACGGGAGAGTTACAATTCGGTCAAGGCCTGTGCTATACGCTGAGTAATGACCTTCACCTATTGGACATTTGGGAGCCATGTCGAGGACGACCGGTAGCGAGGTAATTAACAAATTAAATTAGACATTAAATCAAAATAAATTTTTACTCACTCAATATTTATGACATATAACACTGCTATCACTATTGTTTGAAAACAATTTTTTTGCCAAATGTTAGCTCTAAGACCTTTTATCAGCATTCAAGAGAAAAAAGTACATGTGGTCATTATGAAACTCCGGTTTCGTACATGGCCGAAGGGGTGATTACAAATAGGGGGGAAAGGCAGCTACGAAACCCCTTGAACTGTATTCTAGTCTTATCCTGAACATACAACTGTCAAAATGCCGCAATGGCCGTCAGTTTCGATAGAATGTTTCGATTTCGTTTTGAATATATTTTATGAAACATATATAATGTGAAACTATCATATTCTGTTCATACCCATTATTAATTTACCCTTTGTTCATTTACCATTGTCAATTTCCAGAGAGCACGAAGACTTCGGGTTCTGTCAAGTGGGTACAAGCAGCACGTTGCTAGAAGACGAGACATTAGTCCTAGGCAGCCCCGGGCCCTACACTTGGCGGGGCACAGTCTTCACCCAGGACACCAACGATGACGTGCTGGTCCGAGACCACACTGTCTACATGGCGCCCGTGGAGGACGGAGCCAGCCCTGTTGAGAAGTACAGCTATCTTGGTGAGTAACTCTTTTCTTCCTTTACAACTCCATGATGAGGTATAGGGCTTGAATTATTGCTGTCCACCTCTTTCGGTTTCGTGCAACTTCTTCAAGCTCCTTATAAGGATATTTCGACTCATTTTCGACTGACAGCACCATGTGAGTCTCCGAAAACCAGGCTTGCATAAATGCAAACTAAAGCTGTTAGACACAATTTCAGGCATGGATGAAAGAAAAAGTAGTCTCCTTATTTCAGCCCACTTTTGGAAATGATCATCAACTGTTATCCGCTATTGTATTAAAATATTACTTCTTGGAAGGATCTTAGAAACAATATTAGCTCGAATCTAGTAATTAATCACTAAAAGGGGTAGTTGTGTTATATTTTTCTAGGAAGGACAAGTTCCCAAAAACTCTGTTTATTAATCTGAATTAATCACTATTATTTCACGTTTTACTCCAGGCATGTCAGTCACAGGCGCCAGCTTCTTCGGCCAGACGCCATCATATGCCGCTGGAGCGCCCAGGGCGCGTGGCACCGGCCAAGTGGTGATATTCAGCAAGCGCATTATCAATGACTGGACCAGTCCCGACATCAATCTCCTCAACTTCACCATGATGCTCAACGGGGAGCAGTTTGGGTCCAGCTTCGGCTACGAAATGGCTTCTGCTGACGTCAATGGAGACG
Source organism: Hofmannophila pseudospretella (assembly GCA_947369225.1). NCBI lineage: Eukaryota > Metazoa > Arthropoda > Insecta > Lepidoptera > Oecophoridae > Hofmannophila > Hofmannophila pseudospretella. Next base: position 8,596,192 of record OX376324.1, read on the forward strand.
GGTGACTGATACTTTCTAGATCCTTTAGTCTAATGGAATTATGCTCATCATCAATGACAGGACCAGCCCCGATGTCAAACTCTTAGTAGCTAGTATTTAATCGTTGGGAACTTTTCAACTTCTATATTTGGCTATTGTCTACTCCTGCTGGGTTTAGTGAATGGATCTTCGCATCCGCTACCATTTTACCAGTATATGTATAAAAGCTATTATTGAAGATTTGATTTATTATTTATGATTGAGATGCCAGATTTTTTAAAAGTTTAATAACTTCTCTTTCCAGTTTGCCTGATCTCCTCGTCGGTGCACCTTTCTATTTCTCCCGTGACACTGGCGGTGCCGTATATCTATACCTCAACGAAAACCACAGCTTGCAACCAACGTTCAATCTCAAACTGACCGGAAAACCCGAATCTCAATTTGGTATCTCCATAGCCAATGCTGGAGACTTAAACAAAGACGGGTGCGAAGACATAGCTATTGGCAGTCCGTATGAAGGCAACGGCGTGGTTTACATACATATGGGAGATAGGAAGAATGGTTTACACTCGAAACCTGATCAGGTGATCACGGCTGAAGCTTTGCCGAGAGTGATGAAGACTTTCGGGTATTCTTTGTCGGGTGGGGTGGATATGGATTCCAATGGATATCCTGATTTGCTTGTTGGTGCTTATGAAAATGTGAGTATACATAATTGAAGCTTTGCACTCCGGTATAGTCTCTTATTAAATCTGTTATCGAGTCTAGTAGGCACCCTTCTTAATATTTATCAAATGAAAAATGTAGGCTAATTACCGAAAGTTGAAATGACTCCGCAATAGTACATTACACACATGCCCTCACATAGTCACACACACACATACCCGCACACACGCGCACACACACACACACACACACACACACACACACACACACACACACACACACACATACACACACTCACAACCATTTTTTATATATGATATATTTTATAGATATAAAATATGTATAGACAATATTGTTATGGAAGAGCGGTGCCTCCTGGCACAGGCATTACTTGCCTAAAGGAGACACCAATCACCACTTTGAAGACAAAAAAAATTGTAATGGAAATAAAGATTTTATTTTTTTATTTTTTATTTAGTACGAGTATATAAAAATAAAAATACTGTAGTGCTTCATTTACGAAATTTCCCAAATATTCATTTTCTTTGAATTACAGAGCAGCGTCGCACTACTTCGAACAAGACCCATAATTGACATTAAAACATCGATTCGACCATCGAACACAATAATAAACATCGACCCAACGATACACGGCTGTGAGAAGGACCCCGCGGCCAACCACACTTGCTTCCACTTCCAAGTGTGCTGCATCATCAAGTCTCTAGTCAGGTCCACACAGACCAATGTACACACACTCAACTACGTGGTGGAAGCAGAAACGTTCCCTGGAGGACGGAAATATTCCAGAGTCTTCTTTGATGCTGATAAGACTAATAATGTAAATAGAACAATTAGTCTTGGGAAGGATGTTGAAGATTGCAGAGAACATATTGTTTATCTGAAGAATAATACTAGAGATATACAAACTCCTATCAAGGTAAGTGTCTACAAAGCAATTTATGATATCGAGAATTGTGATTTATTTATGCTGCTTTCTCTGCAGCATGACACAGCCTTCGCACTGAAATATACTGGTCTATTTTATTCCAATTACCATCAGACACTCGATGATGTAAGCTTTTTATAAACATAAAAATAACTTTGTTGACTTGGTAAAAGTTGAAGAAAACACTGCTATGTATTCTCGATTAAAATGTAAATCCTTCCCTTATAAGAATAATCTATCAGAGGAAAGAAGCGTTATCGCTTGTGGACAATTCTAAACTTCATATGTGATGAGTTGATGACTCTCAGAGGAGCCAATGGACTAATGTCATTACCCCTCCATAGACCCTATTCAATCTGATATCGTTTAGGTTAATTTCTCAAAAAGTCCACTTTCCCGAATATGTTTACTCCCGAAATATCTAATTTCCCAAAATCGGTCTGGTCAGTTGTATGTGTGTGTGTGTGTGTTCCAATAAAGTTCCCATAAAGTTCTATTCTATACAATAGTTTTGAAACTGCTACACGACAATTCTGTTCCAGTTCCAAGCGACATACAAACTGGTGCACGCCGAGCCCCGGTTCTCGACCATCGGCCAGCTGCCGAACATCGACGAGTACCCCGTGCTGAACGCGACGGCCACCACCGCCTTCAGCGCCAACTTCGTCAACGACTGCGGTCCTGATGCCGTCTGCGTCAGCGACTTGGTGGTCGACGCTCGGCTGATGCTTCCTAAGAGTATGTTAACTTACTCTTATGATTAATCTTAATCCTTGGCGGTATTTAAATCCTGGTTCTTAATATATTGGTCAGCATACTATATGGACAATTACGAATCCGATGTCTCTTGCAAGTTCTGTATCAGGGATTTGGTAATCCATGCTCGACCTGAATCTTCCTATGAGTAAGTTGATCTTGATTCTTGATGGTCTATTGGAATATCTGGAACCTCAATCTGGTCAGCGTTAAAATTGACTGGAAGATTCTGCCTGCATCAGCAACTTGTTGGTTGCTCAGTGCTCCCTAAGAGTTAGTTAAATTTGACGTTCTCTAGGTGCTGAGTATTTGTAAGCTGAAGAGGACTTTCAAACTATTGTACTCTTTTTGTACTTTCCGGATTCCTGGATGATATTATATCATGTAGAAGGGATGATCATATTCAAGTATAAACTGATGTAAGTATAAGCGAGATTATTATATCTTTTTAACTTACAGCTGAAGACGGCAAAGCATATGCATGGACCCTGGGCCAGGAGGAGGAGATAAAGCTGGCCATACGCGTTGACAACTATGGAGAGTCAGCGTATGAAGGCCAATTATTTGTGCAGCACCACTCCAGTTTGCACTACATTGCTGCTAATATCAGCGTAAGTTAACACAGAAAGAGATATGGTTTTATTGAGGGAATTAAACAGATGGAGAAATAACTTAGTTTGATAGAGAATTAGACGTCTTAGAATAAGTTTCCATCGGGTACTTGAGACGACATTTCCACAGAAGATAACTATTAAAAGATAGACCCATCTTCTTCTAATTCTAGCCTTTTTCGTCTACTGCTGGATTTGCCTACCTCGCCTACATCTTTACATAGCCCGTATTGTACTACAATTGAAACAAGTAGCTTCAACTTGGACCCCGGATCGATTCCACTAAATACAAAGTAGGTAACTAAATAGAATCTAAACTGCATCGTTATGACGTGTTTCGTATGATACTATCCACTAACGACCCAATTTCAGTTAAGTTCCGATTTAGTCAACGATCGATTAAACAGTAACGTTTTATGCATTCTACTAAAACGTTTAGTTTATACTGTATCGCAGTTGAACGGTAACAAAATGCTTCAACTGTCAAAAATAACGATCGAACAAAAGTTCCTCCCAAGGTACTTTTGCCCGATCGATAGTAAATCGAAAGGTGGCAGTGGTAGAGTTATGTGTCAGCAGAATGCGATTTGGTGTCCAAATATAATTGAAACTAAAACTAAATTAAAATAGAGTAGAAATACAACTATAAACGTTGTAATTTAGGCGAATTGGGCCCCTGATATCGTCTGAAAGACCACCTGACTGTCAGACGTACCTACCATACTCCTGCAACTAGGGCTGCAATAATAAAGCCATAAAATTGTCTTTACTCGATTTGAAAAGCCTTGGATCTTTCCAAATGTTACTATTCCCCCAGGGCCGCCACATAATCTGCACAAGCATGGACAACACCATAGTGTCTTGCATGTTGGAGAACCCATTCAAGAAACAGCCGGACGATTCAGACGCTCTTACGATGAGGTTCGACGCGAGGACGTTAGAAGACAACGAACCTTCAGTGGTGTTCACAGTGTGGGCTAACTCCACGTCCAAGGAGCTGCATCCTGGGAAGACGCCGTTGCAAGTCGAGGCTTTGGTGATCAAGAATGCTGAGCTACTGATTAAAGGGTGAGGATGAGTGGATATTATAAGAGCGAAACTCAAAATGCCGATTATCATATCTGCAAATGTTTGTTAGGCCGATGCACGTTTGAGCGAAAAAGGTTGATCGAAAGTTTCTTTGGCCGAAACACGATACAGCGTAAGTAAGTGGTTCACTTTTTGTGGAGCTATGAGAATTGAGGAGTAGGATACAGCATTCGGTGGTAATGCTTACAAATACAAAAACACTCAATAATTTATTTACCTAAAAAATTACAATTGTTTTTAAGTTTACTATTGGACCCTGCACTTGGGCGACCCTGTGTCGCGGCGATCCTTATATACATTACCAATATGTATTAATTAACTAATTAGGACTCAGTTGTAGTTTACAGTTTACCTATATATTTACTTCAGACAAAAATTACAAGAATCGGTATAGTTAAGATTGTGTAATATATGTGTATAGTATATTTGTATTATTTTATAATTGACTAAAAAAAATTAGTCAAATAGAAAATAAAAGATTTTTTTTTATTTTTTTTTATTTACTTCTATCTAAACCCGCATTTGACCTCGATCTCGCCTGATGGTAAGCGACGATGAGGTCGACGATGGAGTATGCGGGTCCAGTAAATGCCTATTCACTCTGGCCTTGAAGATCCCAAGGTTGTAGGTTTCGGGAAATACAGACGCCGGCAGGCTGTTCCATTCCTTAGCCGTTCGCATAATGAACGAAGAAGCAAATCGCTTCGTACGAGCAGATGGGATATCAACAACATAAGGATGGACCCCTCCCCGCGCCTGGTAGTCCGAAGGCTAAAATAAATGAAAGAATTGTTTATTCACATGTACACATACTCTGCCTGCTCGAATCTATCACCTTTCTCTATCCCGATGGTTAGCAGGGAGAAAACTCGAAACGAGTTATGCTACACCATTTATACATATTTTATTTCTTCGTTTATTAAGTATTTTTTTGTATTTTGTCTATGTGTGTAATAAAGATTATAATAATATTAATACTTTTTTTTTAAAGTCAAATAGAAAAAAAAAGAAATAGTATATGTGTCTGTGAGGTGTGTTAAGGTGGGAAAGGCTGTGTGGGGTGAATGTGCGGAATGTGTGTGTGTGTGAGCTTATAAGCGATAAATTAATGATTTGTCTTTTTATGTAAAGGAGGTTGCTGGCATACCTTCCTTTTTTTTATTCTGCCTGTAACAAAAATATCAGTAGATCATCAATTATTAGTGTTTTGTGTTATTATACTCTGATACGTACGGAAGAAGGCCGCTAAGTGCAAAATATGATTTTCGAGAAAATGGCTAACACGCTTCCAATTGGTTTTCTAATGTTTCTGGAGTTTTATGAAAGTTCCAGGACACTCCAGAAATTTAAAGTACCAATTTGGCGCGTTTTTTGCCATTTTCTCCAAAATCACGTTTCACACTTAGCGGCCTTCTTCCGTATCAGGGCACCAAAACTTATTTCTCCCAATAAACATTATTTTAAAATAGGAAATCTTTAATTGACAGTATGTTTTTTTAATGAACTTTTTTTAAATTTAAGTGTTGTAGATTTTGTAATAAATAAATAAATAAAAATAAAAAAAATATTGTTTCGATGAGTGTACGAAGCAAAGGCCCTAAGATAAAGTTCAATGTCTAAATTCTAATTGGTTCTCATTGCATTTCCAGTGCTGCTCGTCCTGAACAAGTGTTTTACGGTGGAGAAGTGAAGGGAGAGTCAGCTATGCAGTACTTTGACGACATCGGCACTAGAGTCATTCACACTTATCAGGTATCAGATTTTGTTTTTGATAGGTTAAATACAGCAACATATAATATTATACCCTAGACGACCCTAACTTCCAACAAAGTCCCCTTAATAGACGGTACCAAACCTCACGCCACTGTGTGCTAATTGAAAATTATGCAACACATTTCTCACACAATGAACGCGACGCTACTTAAATCGTCTGCAATAGACGTAACAGGCTTATGATGATGATGAACTCTTATATAGGGTCGTATGATGCACAGATCGATTTCAAAATTCGAAGTCAAACGCAAGGCGCGATTGACTAGTCGCTCACACTCCGTTTTAAGCCCCGCCCACCTGAGTACACATTTTGTGGCGCCACTCACGTACCTCTATTACATTTCTAGGGTATAATATTTCTAATATTTCGTTGGTTAAATACCTATCAAAACCATGGAAGTAAGTTTTCACATCTGCTCTTTTCCACACCCACAGTAAGTAATCGGTAAATATTCAATCAGAACTAAAGTCATGAGCATAGGTCAAGGACACATGGGAGGTTCTAGACACGGTCTGGGTTCGGAAACCATGCATTATCATGCATGTACCATGAGTATTTCGTTTTTTTCGAAAGAATCACGTTTACCGACTGCTCTAATGGTAAAGGAAAACATCGTGAGGAAACTTGCACATTGAGATAACTAGCGTGTGAAATGGGGAAGGCAGTCATACACCACTCCGATCACAACCCTCAAAGTATTACTTACAATGAGGAATATGACTAAGAAAAAAAGTCATCAATACATTGTGTAACAAGTGCGCGAAGGAGCACTTTGTCGCATGAGGGAGTTCGCAACACGAGCCATAGGCGAATTACTAACAATAACAAAACCACAGAAATCGGACTACTAGCGCCCTCTTCTCTAGAACAATGATGTGAGCACTGACGGCGAGCCACGGGTTTGGAATATTTTTACCATACATTTGACATTTCAATGTCCGACTAATTTAAGGGAAAAGAACGCATACGCCAACTGACGGACGCGGTCCTATATAAAACTTCTCTAACGAGCACTACATAGGGTGAATTTCAAAATCATTGAACAAAACATTTATTTCGTATCAGATATACAACGAAGGTCCGTGGCGAGTGAACTCGGTTCAGGTGGTGATCTCGTGGCCGCACCAGGTCGCGTCGGAGAACGCGCAGGGCAAGTGGCTGCTCTACCCTGAAGACGTCCCGACTGTCGACGGAGAGACTGGTAAGTCACATTCAAGTTCGCATTTCTAACAGAATTCATTTGGTTCCCATTCTTCATTCATCCTAAGAAGTTCGTATTTGTCATCCTTTACGACTGTAAATCTTTCTGGATTTGATTATCGTTGAGGATATTGAATCCGAGGGTGAATGTTGGGTCCTTCTTCCCCAAATTTAAAAAAAAATTTGATGTCATTTTTTATGTTCGGGCTTGATCCGCATTTACCACAACCTCACTTGATGAAAATGAGGACGTGGAAAAAATCCTTTGCACTATTTACAAATTAACTTGCCTGTCTTTCTTGATATGTTTCAATCACTACTTTCTTTTAGCTCTTATCTGTGTACGATTTACAAACGAATAAATAAATAAAAGAGTATTTATTCATTTTACAACACTGTTATTTTATTCTAGTTCTAACCTATAAACAAAATATATCTATAACACGTATTGCCCTGTGTCTGAATGAAATGGTCGAGACCTCAACGACACGCTGGTTTTCAGGTCTCGCCTAATGTGCTAGATGGAGCGCTGGTTGCGGGAAACAACACGATTATGTGGTCAAATCTCTATTATGTAATTTTATATTAAAATGAATGACAATACAAGTAGTTATATGTAGCTGCGACTGGTTCACAAAATAAAAGTCGCTCAGCGTGCTATGGAAAGAGCTATGCTCGGAGTATCTCTGCTGGATCGAATCCGAAATGAGGAGATCCGGCATAGAACAAAAGTCATCGACATAGCTAGATTAGCAAACTGAAGTAGCAGTGGGCCGGTCACATCTGTCGCAGAACCGACAACCGCTGGGGTAGAAGAGTTCTGGTGTGGACACCGCGTTTGGGCAAACGTAGTGTGGGATGCCCCCCTGCTTGATGGAGCGACGATCTGCGCAAGGTGGCTGGCAGCGACTGGATGAGAATAGCCGAAGATCGGGCTCAATGGCGCGCTCTGGGAGAGGCCTATGTCCAGAAGTGGACTAGAGTAGGCTGCTAATGATGATGATATGTAGCTGGCTTTAGTTTCCTTCTGATAATAACATAATTGGGTTTCTGTGTCTGAGAGAGTATCTATACCATTTACTGAGGTCAGCTAACAGAGACTTTGCTGTATGCACCTAATAAATAATCCTAAAAATAACCCCTATCCGTGAAATAGAACTTATTTACTATCCCAGGATTCAACATCTAGTGGCAAGCGAACTTCGGCGTGATTGATGTGTGAACATACTCCTCTGCACTCGTCGAAATGTCCAGATATCTATGGTGCTATAAGATGTACTTTACCTTCACAGATCAAAGCAACGGTGAATGTTTCATCTCCGAAAGCGAAATTAACCCTCTGAAGCTAAAAACAAGACCAGGCACAATGGAACCCTTACACCTCGAAATGAACCCGTTCCGATCCACGGTCAAACTCAGTGTTAGGTCCAGTGAAAAAGGGTACAACGTAACTAGAAAGAAAATGGTGCTATCGACAGGGGCTGAGAACAGAGTTAGGCGGAGAAGGGACAGTGATGTAGTGAAGGCCGAGGCTTATACGGATAAGGATGGGCAGAGGAAACAAGTGGTGAACATGGTAAGTTTTATTGTATTCTGTATTTATTTATTTATTTACACTTTATTGTACAACAATAGAATGCTAAGATTTGAACCCATGTTGACCCCACTACCACATTCATTTGAAACTAATCAGCAAAATCTTGTAGATGTGACTTTTATATGTTTTTTGACTTCAGTTATTTCAGTTAACCTCCCAAAAAGTTTTCTATTTAAGAACTATTTTATTCACATATCTATACCTACTTTCAGAACTGCCCAAAGAAATCAGCGAAGTGCATCCAATTCCAATGCGTGATATACCGTTTGGGACGAATGCAAGCAGCCACCATCACCATCAGAGCACGGCTGTGGAACGCGACCCTCGTGGAAGACTACCCTCGTGTCAGTCACGTCAACATCGCATCCAACGCCTTCATCAATATCCCCGAGCATTACAACATACACCAGAGTAAACACGATGACGACTACGCTACGGTAAGTGACATAGAATGTAGCATGTTTCGAACGGTTAGAGGGTAGCTATGGAACGCGACCTTCGTGTCAGTCACGTCAACATCGCATCCAACGCCTTCATCAATATCCCCGAGCATTACAACATACACCAGAGTAAACACGATGACGACTACGCTACGGTAAGTGACATAGAATGTAGCATGTTTCGAACGGTTAGAGGGTAGCTATGGAACGCGACCTTCGTGTCAGTCACGTCAACATCGCATCCAACACCTTCATCAATATCCCCGAGCATTACAACATACACCAGAGTAAACACGATGACGACTACGCTACGGTAAGTGACATAGAATGTAGCATGTTTCGAACGGTTAGAGGGTAGCTATGGAACTACGGAAGCATTACAACATACACCAGAGTAAACACGATGACGACTACGCTACGGTAAGTGACATAGAATGAATGAATGAATTAATTATAATTTATTTGCAAACACGATAATTACATTTCACTACTTAAAAGTAACTATGACTTAAAGTAAGTTTACACGCATATGTGGCCAAAGGGTCCCTAACTCAGCATTATGCTGTGACGATGTGGCTAGATGCTAGCCACCACCGCAGCGCTGATTTTCAGTCAGGGCCCGGTGACACGACCTCACGGTACGTAACGGTGAGACAGCTGTCAGCATTGCACAACTATAGAAACATATCTCAATACAAAATCAGTGGTTAATCATAGATTGTAGGATAGTTGAAATGATTACCACCTCCTCAGTAGGTAACTTTTTTAAACATTGGTAATATTTTACACATACATTTGGCATCGATTCCGGGGTGGCCGAAAAATTTAGCGATGATCGCTAAACGAAACATCCCGCTCACTCGTACACAATAGAATATTTAGTATGTGCCCCATGAAAAGCGATATATCAAATCAAGAAAAATGAACTTCGGGTTTCGAACCCGCGACTAGCCTTTGCGGAGCCAGGAAGGCGATTCTAGCAGCGTTCGACTTACCAAAGTCGAGCGCTACGAATGTCTTGTCACGCTCACAGATGTAATGTGAGCGAATGAGATAGGACTAATGTCGAATTCGACATTCCACTACGAGAATCGTCCTGTTCTATTTCAATTGAGCTATCGCGGTCCGGGGACTTACGACGAATTTATTCACTGCAAGCGTCTCAGGGACAAGTAGCGACACCTATCAGTTAATTATGTAACTATACTGGCTTATCTTCACTACAAGTCTATTTTCATACAGAACTTAATAAAATGTGTACCTTTTTGTCCAGGTGGAAACAGTCACGTACCCAGATTTCAAGATAAGTGAAACGAAAGATGTGCCTTTGTGGGTGATCATAGTGTCAGTGATCGTTGGACTAATACTATTAATTCTCCTCATTCTCGGGCTCTGGAAACTCGACTTCTTCAAGAGGAGTCGGCCCGACCCCACACTCTCTGGTAACTTGGAGAAAAACAACCACGAGTCTAGTCCCTTTATAGGGAAGGATAGGAACAGTGTTCGATAGCTGATGTCGTATTGTTCTACTGTGAACAGAACTTTGTGGAACTGAAGTTTTTGTTCTACTGTGAACAGAACTTTGTGGAACTGAAGTTTTTGTTCTACTGTGAACAGAACTTTGTGGAACTGAAGTTTTTGTTCTACTGTGAACAGAACTTTGTGGAACTGAAGTTTTTGTTCTACTGTGAATAGAACCTTGTGGAACTATAGTATTGTTGTAGGTAGTGTGAACTTTATGAAACAGAAGTTTGAAGGTGGTAAGTTTGTAAATAATGAAATTGGTAACTATTACGGTTTTGATTTTTAGAGCACGGACGTTTAGTTATAAATATAAAATATCTTTTGACTGTGATGTTTTCATAGAGAAATTTTGAGTAAAAATATGTGATTTTAAGTACGTGGTTCTATGTTTTGTTGATGTTTGCATGTGTCTTTGATGTGAAAAATTTAATTATTAATTGTTTTTAGTTGCAAGTGCATTTTTCTAGATAATAAAGGTGAAAATGATAGTTTTTTTACGATTGTTTGTTTATATTCAATTATAAATGTATTTTCTGTAAATACGTCCTTGCCTTATAAAGGGTCTTTTAAATAGAGCGGGTCGATGTTAATAATTTGTGGCGGCCATTTTGTTTTGGCGACATCTGTCAAATCTGTTGTTTCTTATTCAGTCACTGATGCCAAATCACCATGGTAAGTTACACGGTTCAGCAGCATGTGCAAATGATAAAACTTTATTATCAAAATGAGTGTTCGTTAGTGCAAATGTTGCGAGCATTGCGCCAATTTTACGGCAGACGCGGTGGCCCTTCAAAGTCTACTCTCCAACGATTGTTGACCAAATTTGAGACGACCGGTTCGGTAAACAACCAACCAACACCTTTACGGCAAAGGAACGCCAGATCGGCCGAGAACATCGCCGCTGTACGTGAGAGTGTTCAGGAGACTCCGAGGCAGTCGATCTCTCACCGTGCACAAGAACTCGGCCTTCCGCAGACTTCAACTTGGAGAATTTTTAGTCGGGACTTGGGCCTGCATCCGTACAAGATCCAACTGACCCAAGAGCTCAAAGTTAATGATCATAGACAACGCCGTATGTTCGCTGAATGAGCTTCGGAACGCTTGGAAGAGGACCCCGATTTTGGCCGAAAAATAATCTTTAGCGACGAGGCACATTTTTTGATGAATGGTTTTGTTAATAAGCAAAATTGCCGTATATGGGATGACCACAACCCACATGAGGTTCACCAGGTGGCAATGCATCCACAAAAAGTTACTGTTTGGTGCGGATTTTGGTCTGGCGGCGTCATTGGTCCGTACTTCTTCGAAAACGACGTTGGCGAGGCCATCACCGTCAACGGCGAGCGCTACAGATCAATGATTAACAATTTATTTTTGGCTTGAATTGAACAATATGGACGTGGACGACATGTGGTTCCAGCAAGACGGCGCTACGTGCCACACAGCGAACGACACAATGGACATTCTACATGAACGGTTTGAGGGTAGGGTTATCACTCGCAGAGGTGACGTGAATTGGCCACCAAGATCGTGTGATTTGACTCCGCTAGACTTTTTCTTGTGGGGTTTTCTGAAGTCGCAGGTCTATGCCAATAAGCCACAATCGACCGTTGCCCTGGAAGCCAACATAACACAGGCCATCGCTCAGATTCAGCTGGATCTATGCAGCAGAGTCATTGAAAATTGGACCTCTCGGATTCGTGCTACCATTCGAAGCCACGGCGGACATTTGAACGATGTTATATTCCATTCATAATGGCATAAAAGGGCCTTTCAAATAAAAAAATATTTCGTTAATATCTCACACACATCTTGTCTTATTCAATTTTAACATCGACCCGTCCTTGTTGAAAGACCCTTTACTTATTTATGAAGAATTGTTTAGGTATCCACTTTATTGGACTAGATATTTTACTAGTCAGAAAATGTAATAATAAATAGATGTAAGTAATTATGTGGACTTATAGTAAATGTATCTAAAGGAAAAAAGGTGTTTTAAACGATACTTACTGAAATTGTTTCTCTAATTCAAGATATGCAACACGGTTATTATTAAGTATTCTTCTTCAGGTCCTAGAGCACCTAGTGGTGCACAATATTCTTCCACCGCGCTCTGTCGTTATTATTAAGTACTTACTTAAAAAAACTTATTTCACTTTAGTAGCACCTGAAAATTGTACTTTTTTGATTAATTAGTCCAAAAGTTTAAATATAAAGAAAATCAGTGTAAATGTTTCATAAAGAACTTAAATGTATTAATTATTGCAATACATTAATTCTAAGCAATGTAAATATGTAATACATATAATATGATATATGATATACTTAGATTTTTATACTAAACTTTGGCATTTGATGAAAAGTTGGCTTAAGCTCAAAACAAACACAGGCGGTGCGCTGACGGCACGCCGGTCGGGACACCTCTTGTGTATGTTTTGCGCCGCTTCATTTTCATATATTTTGTATGAAAATAGTTTGAAGGGGGCGGAACTCGGGCACAACGGCCGGCGCGCCGCCTCTTAATCTATTTGCATACGAAATGTAAGAAAGCGACAGGTGCAAAACAGACAGAGGCGGCGCGCTAACGTTGCCGGTATGCCTCGTGTATATGTTTTGTACTTTAGGTATCTAAATTATTCACTATTTGCATACCCATTGCCCACTATTGAACATAAGGAATATATTTTATACATTACTTACATAAACTTGAAGCACTTAAGTAACACTGCCATTTTATTAAAACTTTTGAAGAACTTTTTACTTACGTAAGCATATATTTTTATATGACCACCTTAATAACACTGGTTGTGATTATTTCGTTTTTGTTTCTATTTTTGAATACATTTCCTGCCTATCGATTATTGTAGTATCTACTTATATTATATTTTAATAAAATAAAAAAGTGCCATTTATACAGTGTTTATTTTTCCCTTTAATAGAGATAATATATTTAATTACCTATTCTTAAAAATAACAATTAATAACGTAGGTAAGTACTTAGCTAATAAAAGATTAATGATTTTATATGTAGATAGGTATAATAGCAAAACTCACTTAGGACTAGCATATCATCTATATGTACAGTGGAAGACACATCAAGCTATAACCTGTGGAACCCTATCGTAATAAGTTTTTGTTATGATTTCTTGACATTCGTATGAATGTGTCAAATTAAGTAGTTAAAGCTACAAAATACAAAAGGGTAAAGTAAGTACGAGTACCTACATTTAGAAAGGCGTTCTATAAAAACTGTTCATTGTCCCCGATGATTTCTGGAAATAAAAATAAAATAATGCAATTAAATATAACGTTAACTATGTAATATTCTCCTTCTCCAATAAGCTCATGAATATCACTTACATCTCTTTTAACAGCCGACCAGCAGAAAGTGCATAAAGTTGTATTTTTGCTCTCAGCATCATTTTTCTGAAGACACGGTTGTTCCATTTCACCTAAAACAAAGGTATGTTTTTACTTTCAGGATTCTTAACAAGCCTCTAGATATTAAAATTTATGTTATCTTATGAGCTTTCAGACTGTTAGTAGCTTCAGTATAGATACTAAGGGATGCAGGTGTAGGTATGGTATCTCCTTTCACTACTGTAGGTAGGTAGGTAAGTAATGTAGAATGATTAAAAAATATATATTAATATAGATCGATACCGACAGATAAATACGGCATTGCATGGATGGACAGGGACCGATGGACCAGAAGAACGCTGGAATGGAGGCCACGGCAAAACACGCAGGGACAAGCGGGCCATGACTGGACTATTGGAAGTGGCAAAAGTTGGAGACCTATGTCCGAAGGAGGACAAATAATGGCTGAAATGGACCGATAGATAAAAAATCGGTATTAATCTTACTAAGTTTCCGATAGGGTCTTCTATACTTCTATAGAATCTTTGACCCAGAAAATTATCTATGACCCAGAGACATTAGACTTATGATATGAATGAAGTTTAAACTTTAAAGTAAATACACAGGTGTTCTAAAATTAAACGCGTTCCTGTAGGTAGTGATACAATCTGTATACTTACCTATATACTTACGCGTAAGATGACATCGACAGCAATACTTATCTCACCGGTATAGAGTTGGTTATCCAGATGAGTGATGTAGCTGCCAGCAAGCCTCAGGATCTCGATCTTGCTGAGTTTCCGGTCGGGCGGCTCGGTGGGGATCAGTAGCCGCAGCGTGTTGAACGCCATATTCACGCTGCTTGGAAATACAAACTATTTTGATAACAATTCTATTGCGCAAGCATGTGCGTGCCTAATCTTTTTACTCTTAGGAAACAAACTAAAAATAGGGAACTTTGCAGAGGCAACTTAAATCAAAGATAAACTAACTAAACTGTATTACAATTAATTATTAACGTGAAGCTATAAATCTTTAATGTTACGTGTACTAAGATATTTTACTTACGTATACTTTTCTTTATATCTATGGCTAATTCTTTACTGACTACTATGAAGCTTAGAACTTTCAACAACAATACTAACTTCTGAGTCCTGTCTCGTTCCCGCGCGTTGGCCTGGCACCTCTGTTTGGCCACTGGCACTGTTTCAGCACTATTTTGAAAGGACACAACGGAAAACGCGTGTTGCTCCCAACTTTCTTCTGCGCACTGGTAATTAAAGTAGTTTTCCATTTTAATACCTATTTAAAAAATTTAAATTTGATTTTATTTGTCATCAATCCTCGATAATAAATGTTGAGCAGACCATAATCAAGAAAGAACAATTTGTATATTTTTTCCTCGATAAATATTCACTGATTCTTCCAAAGATTTTACGTTAAACTTGATGATTTTAGAACTTTTTTATTTTATTTTTATTGACCATATTGCGCGTAATTGGACCTGCAATGTATCAGGCCGAATTCTGGTAGAGTACTAATCCGAGGGCGTTATCCGGCTGCTACTAAGTGGCCCGCTGGATATCATGAAGGACTCATTTAGAAGGAACAGCGCGCGCCACAGTCCCGCCTCTTAACCGATAATTGTATAAACAGATGGCTTCCGAATTGTCTGGGACGGACTCAGCATACGTTGTAACGATGTCGACTTCATCGTCCATATCAACCTCCTTACCATCAACTTCAACCTCATCGTTAGCGTTTATCTCATCTCATTTCGTGTTGGCATCTTCATTTCTTCATTTAAATTCAAATCATATTCCCATTCCATTTCTAAATTTCATTATTCCATTAATTTCATTGTTTTCTTTGTATTTGCACTATCTCTCTGAATCTTGTCCTGTTTTATTTTTGTATCCTACTTTCTGTCCTATTTTCTACGTTTACTATTTTCGTTGTTCTGTTCCTTAAAAATATAATATTTATTACCAAGTTCTTCTATTACTTCATCTGCACACTGTCCTAGAACCCTGCTAGCCGGCACCTAGAGGACAGACTGTAGCAACATTTTACGTTCACTTGTGAATAGGTATCTGAAATTCCAGACCAATATTTATTTATACAATTAGCAGTTACTTCTACCTAAGTAGTACGAAGTTCCGTAGAACGAAATTAGATTTGAAATTCAATATTTCAGCACACTAAATTCTAATGTGTAACTTGTAGGTAGGTAAACACACGCATGTCGGACCGACTTGTCGCAAGTGCGACTTTGGCTTGGCATTGATTTGTATGAAGTCGCACAAGGCTGTCATAAAAACTGGCAAGGTCATCGTGTTGTTACTGTCTATGTCCTCTTGTTTTACAAGGCTCAGAATTTTGGAAATAGAGTACCTAGATCCTGAAAAACAGTCCCACTTACTTTATATTTTCATCATAGATAGAATCGATAAAATGACTCTGGGCAGAATACAGACTGAATATTAATTTTAGTTAATTTCGTACTACTTTAGTGGTGTTTCCTCTGTCTATCACCTAGGGGATTATGGACGTGAGAGTTATGCTATATGCTATGTACTACTAGTAGAAGTAATAGTAGCCTTCCTACATAATGTATTACCTCTCCCTTTTTTTCTTTAATAAATGGCCCCTGCTAGTAATTTACACTACAATTTGGCCAATGACCGTGTTAAAATCTTGAAAATAACTTGAACGTTTTGGCGTCTGTTTTTTAAAAAAAAACTGTTTACCAACGTCGAGATTAAGGGAGAGTCGTGTTCTCCCTTATTTAGTCCCTGTAGTGGCGAATGGTGGACCTGTCATCAAGAATGTAAAACGCAGCTCGCCCCCCGTGCTTTGTCTCTGTTGCTTTAAGCTAACTACCGCAATAAATATTTTTAATGTCCTCAATGACGACGACTTACAGATTTATAATTTGTTAGTCACTACCATCCTTAGAAACTTTGGTTGTTTCTTGAATCACTCTCAAATTCATCCAACATGTTTCCTTCCCCTTGTCTCAATTTGCGTCTCAAGGGATGAGTTTCGTGGGAACATCTACGAGTAGCAATTGGTTTGAATTGTACAACGGCCGGCCATCGTCGCCGCGTAATTATATTCATTAATAAATTTAACGAGGTTCACATGAAAAAATAATGCTAGGCCAGACTGTGCGTGAGACAAATTGTGTTGATGACTGCCTGTGTATTCTCCAAGATAGGCTAAAACAAAAGATTGCGAAGGTTTCTATTTCTTTGTTGAATACTTTGATCAAATAAGCCATCGTCTGTGAAAAGAAAAAGCATCTTGAATTAGTACGAGTATTTGCTAATATAATACATACTTATCTAGGCGAGGAGGACGCATCCAAGATCAGCATGCAATTGCGGTGACCGGTGAAGCAATCGGCGATGATGCTCAGGTGCTGGTACGTCACGGCCCCTCCACGGCTGCGGCCAACCGGCGCAGGCGCTCACGGCCGAGACTTTCTCCTCGCGACACCGAACAGAGAAACGACCAGCTCCGCGAGTCGAGTCTGCACGCAGGCGCGCACGAGTCGACCGCATCGACGCCGGCGCCGACGATTATCCAAAACTTCCGCGTTCGAACATCCACTTTCGCTCCGTAAACAGTTTTCATACCGTGTTTTGTAATAGCTAACCTACCTAATAATTGCAAAATTAGAGAATTAGTGCATGTGACAACAAAAGACATCGTTCGCAAAATGAAGCACTGTTGTAATTAAGAGGTAAGTTGGATTGCCTTTCTACTGTTCGGGTTCCGTTCGGAGTTAGACGATGACATTCGGTGATAAGGTGGGTAACTGGACAGTGGCGGCTCTTGGTGAACGCAAGGACACGATCACACGTTACCCCACTGGTCGCTAGTTGAAGCCAGTGGATATTAACTTATTTGTGTAAATTCAAGATTCTTTTTTGTCAATTGCCAATTCAATGGCAAGCCGTAGCCGAATCCATAGTTGATGATTTGGGCTGATTAGATTTTGTTTTCAACAATTTCACTTTTAAACTAAAAGTGTAAAGATAAGAAGTATGTCAGAGTGTCGGTCAGTGTTTTAGAATAAACATAAAACCTAACTCATTGTTGTACTTAACACAAAACACATTTTAAGGAAGGCAAGGCAGTTAGGTAAGTACTGTTAGAATTAGTCAAGACCGGTCTGGGCTGAGTATGAAATGAACTGTCTTTACAAATCAGCTGATTTATCTTGCGATAACCGATAGTTGAGTCCATTACAAAAGGTGAAACATGCACGTTGCTGAGCTGAGCGTGATTTCTAGTATCTTAGTGATTTGATGTCACCAACAATTTGTGTTTTTATTAAATAAGTCCAACAGTAAGCAAACGGTCTATTCTATATCTATCCTATCCGATAATAAATTACCACCATCAAAACCACCGATATCAAAGATGTCGCTGGTGGCCTACCGACATTGTTCTCAATCCTATTGGAACACATCCTATATCTATTAGAAAAGGTATGGACAAACTATTGGTCTCTTTGAGAGAAGATAATTTCTATAGTAAAAGATCTTCCTTTTACATATCCGGAACTAACTGTCGATAGCATCATAAAGTAACGTTACGTGATATTATTGAATCTGCGTACTTTACGCATGAGTTCATTCAGTCAGACACTTCGGTACGACGCCGAAATGTCACGCGCAGCAGATGGAAATCCGAATGATTCACTCAGGATCTACTGATATCCTGTCATTGACCTAGTACAATGTATATGCAGCGATCGTCGTCGCATTGCATAAAATAATGTACGGTATATCATACTTTATTTTGTCATTTTCAACTATAGCTGTTGCTTGAATGGCAATACGACGTATATTTTATTTTTTTGTGAAGATTAGTCACGAATCGGGCACATATTTAGACTCTAAAATCCGTTTTAGGAATACCCCTGTGCTATTGGATAGGTAAATTAAATGTTGTTTCATTCCTTGGCCTATTCATTAATCCCTCCACCTATTTGTCCCATTTGTCGTACCCTCCAGTGACATCCTGAATAAGTAAAACACATACTTATACTAAATCACAGCCACACGGTAACATAGTTACCTAATAAACTACTGTACGGAATTAATCTCTATGGATTTAGTTACTTATGTGGTATGTGCAAAATGACTTAGGTGAGTAACTATGTTAACTTTATAATTGTCTTTTTATAATAAATACCTTAAATAAATTCAAAACGTCAGTAAAAAGCAAAAACACGTGACTAGAGAATAATAATATTTTTAATTCTGGGAACTTTTAAAATTGTGATGTCTTCTTGAGGAAAACAGTAGATGCGAAATCAACACCATCTAATTTCTGTAATACTAATGGTACTTACCAAATATACCATAATTCATCACATTACAACAAATTAAGTGAGCACTTTTTTGTTAGATAAAGGTGTAGAATAAATTCCGCGTATTGTGTTATACGTACTTATCTTACCTAGATACTTTTACTCGTGATTTTGAGATCGATTGTAGGTACGGCCAGCCAGTTCAATGAAGGCCAGGTAGGTAACAGAGGTGGCCAAAGTTCTAAAGTATCCTATGTGGTCTATATTGTAATTAAATAGGTTTCTAACACATTTACATACCTAATAAAAATTACCTAAGATAGTTTTATCAAGTTTTCGTGAGGCGGCGGCGCGCGGCGTGGCGAGATGATTTGAAAATGGAAATTTTTCGTAATTTCTGTTCCATACATTTTACATTCGCCTAGACCCTAGACCTAAACCCTAGATGTCCTAGACCCTTACCATGACATGTAAATCACAGACAGGCACACAATCATTGCACCATAATTCACCTTACTAAATCCGTCAGCATCCGTTCATTCCTTTTCTGTGTAATTTGGAGAAGACGGACCGAAAAGTTAACCAATATTAACCATAGCTAGATTACTACCGTGATTACAGTTAATTAGTCTGCACAAATAAAGATAACCCAATTTATTACTGCCTATAGTTAAGCTCCCGATATGGTGGACGATAGTGGTATAGTCAGCTTCAAGTTGGTACTTGGTAGTGAGGTAAGCTGGCCTTGTCGGTAAAACTTTTGGGCCGAATTCACGCGGTCGTTGGCTAATCGCAATTATACAAGCCTGCCCATTATTTCAAACGTTTGTCGAACCATCAAGTGAAGAAGGATAATAATCGGAGTTTCGTTTAAAAGTAGTTTTAAACGCGAACTCGTGTTGTTAGGTTCGGTACTTCAAACTGTAAGGATTTAGTGGCAGTTGGTCCAATAAGTTGTTGTTTGTATTATTTCAAGACTGTTTTTAAGTGTTTTACAAGTAGATAATATTTTATTCTATTAAATTGGAATGGAAACTCATTTCCTCAGCAAAATTTGAAGAATTTATTTCAAAGAATTTCTTAAAGTTCTGCAGTCTCTAGACAGAGAGACAAAGACGATATCGAACATGAACTGGACATGATGAACTGTACACTTTTTTAAGTTGAAAATGATAACAATTTTCTGTCTACCCTCATAGATCAATACTATACATACTCGTACAGTAATAAGGTGCAATAGTTACATTAGGTGACGCGATTGCCGTATTGCACAACCCAACATGTCGAGTACAGTGCGGGCTCTACCTGATATTTTTAGTCCTTGCAGATATTTTGTCATGTTAGTAGCTACGAGAAATATTGACTAAAATGTGAAGAACGTCGACCAATCGTCGATCGCTGTACTTATTTTATAGGACATTGTATCCTTAAGATAATATTTTTTTATAAGTGCTTGCTTGTATGACTGTTAGAAAGTATAACTAAGCATAATGCTCTGCAAACAGTTATGAACTACTATTGCACAAAAGGTAATGTTCGCAAGCTTAAACTTCCACGAAAGTCGTATGAACATTAGAGTTCACCAACCTCACACTTTGTTTATATGAATGGTACGTACTGGTACCTACACCTACTGCTTTATTATGTCATTCTTATTATTAAATTAATAGTGACTCGGTAACTGAATTTACAGCGAATAGATCAGGTATAAGTACATAAACTAATAAAAATTATAAACTAATATCAAATTAGGATATTGGCAACGATTCTGGCGAGTCGTTTGCTAAATTAAAATATGGCTAAACGAAACGTTACCCTCATTCTTACACAAGCTATATAATTACCTACATGAGTTAATATGACAGTTTCACTTATTTTTAGCTTTAGGTTTTGCGGTCACGCCAGTGAGTGAATTTAATTACGAAGATATACTTGCATTTCTAATTCGTATTAGTGTCATACAAACTTCAGTAAACGCAATAATGTCTTTCTCATACTGGTCTCATGTTTGTTAATGTCTTCATCACTTGACCAGTAAACCATGTGGTTTACTGCAAACCAAATGTATTTCTAAACCACATATCAATTCATTCTGTATTATTTTAAATTCAATGTTGAACGTGCAATTTAACAACTTGGTAGGTACAAGTAATTTTCTGAGTCAGAAAAGAACATAATCATATCGTTCGCCTATTGTGTACTGTAACAAACATGAAGATAAAAATGGAAAGCAGAGAGAAGGTAATTCAAGACCCGGAATTTGTACACAAAACAGAATAACAAAACACATTGACAAAAACTTGGTACGTATCTCACCCACCGTGTCTAATTGATTACCAATTTAGATTATTTTTTTATTCATTTCCGTATCTAATGTAACATTCCATCATCATTTGTAAAAGGTAAAAATTAAAACACAACATACTTACTTACTTACTCCGCTGGCGCAGCGACCCGAAGTGGATCTTGGCCTCCGATACCAAAGAGCGCCATCGCTCTCTCTCCTGCGCAGTCTCGAGCCAGTCAGGCGCCCGGAGCTCCCGCAGATCTTCTCCACAACACAACATACATAATAACAAATTTATTTATTTATTTATCGTTCGGTCGTCAGCATCACACAATCACACTATTATTTTACAAAGGCAAAATATTCTTCAGCCATGCTATGGCTACGTCGTCCAGCATGTGTAATCTGTCGATTCCTCCTGGTATGGCCCATATTTCGCAGTCCTCCGTTAGGTGGCTCATTGTTTGCACGGCCCCGCAGGAGCACGCGGGGTCAGCTCTAAAGCCCCATTTGTGCATGAGTTCACCACATCGTCCCTGTCCGACCCTCAGGCGGTTCAGTTTCGACCATAGTGATCTGGGCAGGTGAAAACCGTGTTTGGGTTCTGGATCAAGTGTCGATTAGGGACCGCCGAGATGTTCCATCTTTCCGATAATAACAAATAATCAAAAGTAGGTAAAGGCACGGCATTAGATGCGATACAATACTTAGTGTAATAATTATTTATTTATTGTAACATGAAAAAAGTTAAGTCTATACAATAGCTTACATATTCATAAATAAGATAACGTAAAATTAGTACATACTTAACTTTGACACATCTCAAGATGTAATGAGAAATTATTAATTATGTAAATTACTTTAGAAGGTGTCTATTTAGCCTGTTGAAGTTAACATCAAAATCATATGTAATTAACTTAAGTTAGTTATGCATTTGTTTATAAGTTTGCTTATAAAAACAATAAAAACAAAGACGAGAACGGTTTTAACTTAGTTAATTTTACTTGAGTAATTCTGTGTTTCAATAGGTACAATAATTTTTACGTATTATTATTTTCGTTCCTTACAAAATAAATTGATACAAGATAAATACAAAAGTGTTATCGTACAGCAGAATACCTAATTATGTATTCACGACTTTTTAACTCATGTACTCGTATACTCGTCATCATTTCGTGGAACCGTTCAATGTACGAGATGTTAACTCATTCACTGTCGAATTAGCGTAGTGTCCTTACCTACAAAGTTTTCTAATAGATTCCTCAAGGTTTCTACAGGGTTTGAACAAAGATTAATGTTGTTAATTTGTTGCAGGTCTTCTACAACTCAAGATGAATACACGTCTATTTGTTTTGGCTCTGACTGTTGCTGCAGTCGTCACATCTTCATACTGCAATCCTGGTAAGCTATGTATTTTTAACCCCCGACCGATCGAGGGACGGCATGTTATAAGTTTGACACGTTTATCTGTCGGTCTGTTTGTCTGTGGCATCATAACTATTCATACATAACTTAACAACGGATGGTCCGATTTGGACCCGGTTTTTTAATTTAATAGATAATTTTGCCGAGAGTGTTCTTAACTAGGTCTGATAAAAATTGGAAGTGGTTTCCAGGATCTTTGAATACCTTTGCTGTCAGATGGGATCTCTGGAACGGTATAGCTAGAGGGTTCGAATTTGAAAATGCGGGTTTAGTAGTCAATAAAAAAATTTAAAAAAATGGGCTCAAATATTCAGGTTCGGGTGCATTTCCGACATATGAAACCTTAGGATATGATGATGACCAGGAAAAACTAAGTGAACTTCAATATCACAATATGAAACTGGAAGAATTGGAAGATTATTATTAGCCTGCCGAAACTATAATAGTTAGATGGCGTCTTCTTGAACTAAAGTTGTACCATTAGTTTCCTGCTTCTACTAATTTAGGTATCACAAAAGTCCGATTAGGAACGTCTCTTTGTAATCGTTTTCAATTCAAGTAATGTGATCGTGTTTAACGACGCTGTTATTATTTAGCCCACTCGAGGCGGATGTATCGGATGGTATGTACAAGTATGTAGGCGGCTGTGGTAAACTATACTAGTACATTTTGCAACAAGGATGTGAACTGGTTGCTTTGATGTTTCGTTGTCACCTGCTCTGGTAACGCATGCCGATCGGTCACGAATCAGAATCAGAACTGCTCATTAGCCAATTACTTAGATAATCTTAACATAGTATGGTATGTAATGTAATGTATTATTTACATATACAACCGGAGCCGGATCAAAATCGCGATATCTCCGTATAATCGACGTGTGTGAATTTTTAAACTAGATTTAACAAACTCCTAAAGATTAGTTATTTCAACTAAGTAATCCCGCGCAATAGTCATAGAGCACATCATAGATATCATAGCCCACAGAGTGAGTTAAGGCGCGTCCAGAAACAGAGCGCTAATTTATACCTTAGCTGGTCATTTGTACCACTTTACACGTAAAAATAACCCTGTTACTTGTATGAAAATTTTCCATACTAGAGAAAAATAAACACCATTGTTTACGCCTTGGTGGCATAAACTCATCCATGTCGTTATTAATGAAACGAGTTTCATTCTACATCTTATTTCAGAATTCAGAATTTTTAAACAAACAATTTTGAGGTTTTTCTCGAAAATTACACAAATAAAAAAAAATAGTTTTTGCCCTTTAGTTATCTTTATAACCTATATGACACCCTAGAAATATTTGCCTCTAGGACCCTATATAATTTTATTAATTTAATATTATTAGCGCGATTATGGTAAGGCCCCAAAACAGTAACTGTCCATTTCTGATTTTTTTTAATGGTATTACGATTGATTAGAGGTCAGTTACTTTTTGATTACTTACCTGTTATCACCGTTGAAAAGAGGTTTGATAATTTGGGCTGCCTGTACTTATAATTTCGAGACGTGAACCATGAAGATATAGAAATTCCTTGGCGTGAACAGTTTAACTCCATCGTGACGTCACAATCCTGACATTTGAGCCGCGTGCACACCTTCCGACTGTCAAGCACGAATTGCACGACTGACACATTTCCCTGCGACCTTGACTTTGCTTCCTCTTCCGATAATGGACCAATAGAGCGCTTCAAATCTACAGAAATCGTTAGGAGGAATTAAAAAAATATATTTGATTTCCCCTAACCTTACGATTAATGAACCACTTTCAATATAACTTATAGTTCCTATTTGTCAGAAAAAGAAATCCAGTTAAGTCAGGAAATATACCGATATAGATTTCCTGTGTGTCAATGAGAGGTACCTTATCTTATCTTATGATAGGGGGCCGGGAATAACCCAACGGCACTTCGACCCTTAAGGATCTTTTTGCCTACCCTATTATACACACTGGTCACCTCAATATGCAGGTTTTCTCACGATGTTTTCCTTCATCGTTAGAGCCGTCGGTAAATGTACGTAAGCCTTCGAAAAATACGAAAAACTCATTGGTACAGGCACTGCACGGTTTCGAACCCGGACCTTCCGCATCAATGAGATGTATGCCGGTGGCTGAAGCCTCTCCCAACATAGAATGTAGATACGAGTATTTCTTCAGTTTCAAGCATAATACCATATCTACTTAGGTTTAGTCTTTGAATTTTGGTTGCAACGTACGGAAATAAGCAATCAATTTTTTGTACAGACAATATTATGTACTGTGATGAAATAATGAAGACTATTATTTCTAATGATATTATAATATTACGATCGTACAAAATTATTTCTTGTAAAAATTAATGTAGAAAGATATGGCGAGGCTATTTCAACTTCCATCCACGCATAGCCGTTATTTTTTTTAAATAATAAGAAAAAATCTCGTCTATATCCGTCATGTTGCCTGCCTGTCTGACACACTCGTCTTGTATAATAGAATGATATGTGGTAGAAGTTTTTTTACTCTGGCCTGAAGAAGTCTAGCAATAATTTGCTAGACTTCTTCTTATTATTTTTTTGGTACTAATGTACCAAAAAAATAAAAATATTTTTAAAAAAATACATATAAAGCAGATGTTGATATTGAATCCTCTTGATCAGAATTAACAACTCTTGTCTATCTTTACACCGATTTAGGTACGTGTAGACATTTTACGGAAGATATCGAAGGACCCCCCAATCATCTCATGCGATTACGTTCGTGATGTTATATGCCTATCATTACCTTGTAATTGCTGTCAGAGGCCCTTGACCTGATGTGATAGGAAAAAATCTTGAAGCTCGCAGGCAATGGTAACCTTGAGGCATCGAGGAAGAGACGAGAGTCTGATGCAGTGAAAGTCATGAGAACAAATAACTTATTTTTTTATTGAACGAGATTATAAATACGTACCTAATATTTTTACGCCATTATAGTTATGGAATACATAGCCTCATTAGCGCGAAATAATAATACTTATATATCTAGGCTATAGGATTAACTTTTATTAGAAAAGAAATATCCTAATTTATTTCTACTAATTTGTTTACTTTCGTAGATGCTTGGAAGCCAGGAATAATTTTTAACTACCTAAGTATAAATTATAGAAAATAAAAAGTTTATTTAGTTTGGTAAAATTCGAATAAAATTCTTAAAAAATTTGCAGAATACTTAACTGATATTTACTATAATCGCCTTAGATACGAGTAATTATATAAGATGTTCACTCATTGTATTTTATATTAATAATAATTATTAATGGGTCCGGTCCAAACCAGTTTTACGGTGATAATTATCTCATAGACATCCGGCCGGCGGCTATGGAATTAGTGAAGATAATCGTGATAAAACACATCATTGATGTTGCCAATATATTTCGTGCACAGATCGTATTAAAAGAAGATCCATAATTTATCGGTTCCGGGACTAGGCGGTCAACGTCTCAAAACGTACAATTGAGCGAAACGTACGATGACTTTGGTCGGGGGTCCCAAAATCCGAAAAATCTCCGAAATCCCAGATATCCATGAAAAATTGACCATATATAAAAATTACTTAAAGATGTAAAAGTTTCCGAAATTTTATTTTTCTTTTATTTCCTCGATACGTTGTAAAATTCTCTTCCTGATCTATAGAATTAAGAACAAACTTTTCAGAAACCAATTAACGAATTAATCATTGTGATAAGTGGAGTGAGATACTTTTTGACATTTACCTAAATATCATTTGTTTGTCAAGGATTAAGCATTTCACTTCCTGAAAGACCAGTTAATGAATGTAAATGGTAGATATACCTGGTGGTTCGTGCTACAGTGCACGCACCTTTAATTTGTCATCAATGTAAAAATGCATGGAAGAATAGCTTCATACATAAATCTCGCGTAAAACGTGCAAATGGCCACATTTAGATATTTTTTGTTAGGATATTATTTTTCCCAAATGTATCAGAAGTAAGTATCTACCTATACTTTACTAGGTATTATAATGTTTAATATTTTTATAGACCCTTTAAAATAGTCGTGTGGAAATCTCTAAGTGGGTAGGTACATATTACATCACGTACCGTAACAAGATGTGTGATGCTTCTAGTGCATTTTACTTGTAATAATGACTTTAAATAAATTTATTACTTATAAAGTTACACTCGTATTCCAATAAGAGCTTAGGAATAGCCTGTACATTGATGATATTATCTTCTTTTTATTGCTTATTAATTAGGCGTTAAACGTAGATGTTAAATTGTTGTGTGTATTTTGACTCTTCCTTATTCCTACATTTACACTTTAAGTATTTTATAGATAATTGATGAGTCAGTCAGTAAGTTCACTCTTTATTATATTAGTATAGATAAATCAAATAAAAGAGGCCTATTTCTTGATGGATTACTATAATTTTTATTTACACGTAGTATGTATGCAGCAAAGATTTTCAAAAATATAGGTACAAGTATACTATAGGTATATACTCGTATATATACTTACAAATTGTATTACATATTGTACAGCCGATTTTCACAAAACATGTATATTTGTATATTTATTAATTTTCAACCATTTGGAACATATTAGAGCACTGCGGTTGCGTCAACATAATATTATACGTATTACACAAGCGTTAAATTGAAATTTTTGCTTGTTTTGATTACATCATGATTAGTTGTTACATCCAATAACATCATAATAAGAAGAAAATAACAATAATGTAACATAATTATAACTTATAGCTGCTGTAAGTTATAAATATGTTACATTATTGTTGTAATGCCTATAAAATCATTTTAGTCTTTACTTCATCATCATTATCATCAGAAACATTATCATCTCTATACTTTCCTTTCCTGAAGAAATAATCAATCTCTAGCAACGTTCGATCTTTAGTTTCAGGAAGAATAAAATATAGAAGCAGAAAAATTGCTGCCATAAATGTACCAAGCACTGAAAATGTTCCATAAACTTTGACACTGGCCAATAGAAGTGACGGTATTTGTATCCCGCCCTGTAAACATATCGATAATATAATTCCCACAACGTATGAACCCGATCCTCTATGAGCTAAAGGTAATAGTTCCCCTATGAATGCTATAGGCAATGGAATACATCCTAAATTCACTAGTACAAAGTATACTACGAACAATGACACTGGTATCCATGAATTATTTGGAGAGATGACTTCCCTCGATACTAGAAACAGATAAATACAAAAGGCTGCTAACACAGCTAAGGCAGCTAAACCAGTTCCAAACAGTAGAGTTCGTCTCTTCACTAACTTCACTAGGATAGATGAGCAAGCTGACCCGACAGTTACCACAATGTCTAGTCCCAATGTACAATAGAAAGACTGAGTTTTATTTCCAGTGATTTCTCCAATTATATCGAAAGCGTAAGCAGGAAAGAAATGTCTTCCGCTTATTTCCATCAAAACCGTACTTACAAAAATGACAAGTAATGGATTGTAAAAATTCTTTTGTGAGCATTTCTTTAAAAACTGTATGATTTTTACCATACACGAAGTGTTTACTTCAAACGTATTGGACTCACTTTGTGCTCTCATCATTTCCTTCAATTCATGAAGAGACTTCTCATCCTTCCCTCTTAACGATACAAAAGCACGTTCGCAAGTCACGAATTGTTTCTTAGAAGCTAGCCAAATAGGGCTTTCGGGCCAAGTTAAAGTTATTATTACTGACAGTATGTATGGAATTGAAGCTATCAATGCGACGGTCTTCCATGATACAAAGTTGCTCAAGATATGCATAATCATGGCACCTAGGGCGACTGCAGTGCTTTTAATGTTCAGAAACATTCCTCGATGTTCTGGGCTAGAGTACTCCCCTATGACCACCGCTGAAATAATTATTGAAGCTCCAACCGTAATTCCACAAAATATTCTGCCCACTAGGATGGTTGTAATATTAATAGCGAAGTAGATAATTATCCAACCCACGATTGCTGGTAAGATGGCGAAACAATGAGCTATTCGCCGTCCCCAATATTCCATGACGAAAGTAGTTAGGAAAAAACCAGGAATGCTTGCCAAACCAACACATGATGCTGTAAAAAAACAAAAAAAATTAGTATGCGTTGAATGACACTTTTTTAAATGGTATTCTATAATATTTGTTTTACAAATTACCAATCCACGAGGCAGAGTAAATATCTGATTTGATGAGTGAATCTGGTTCCCGTAGAGCTGGTAGCAGACATGAGGGATAACTTAATACAATCCCTCCACCGATCATTTGTATCCATACAGCTGATACTGTCCATATCTAAAAAACAAATAGTCGTGTTCGAATTTCGTATGGATCTTTAAAGGAAAATTTGAGGAACCGGCAAACGCTGTAAATATAAGATAAATACCCTATCAAAATGGGAGAAGGCTTGAAAATATAATAGGTATTTAGCTAATTAGGCGGGTACGAAAATATATGGAAATTATTTAATTCATTTAAAACACTTAGGCCCAGTCGAGCACATGTCAACCTACCCAAAACTTTAACATTTGTTTGAATTAAATCATATAGAATAGAATAGAATCATTTATTGCACTCATGCACTCATTACGCTATGTCAGCTTAATAATAATAATACCTTAATGTTAAGGTTGTAATCGATGTGACATATGGTATACTTTAGCTATAGTGGTCGACTATAATATGAATAAGTATATAATATACAACTTATATTATTATATGACATGTAAATTAATTTTAATAAGATAAATGAATAATAATTAAATTTATGTTTGATAAATATATTTTTTTAAACTTATACTATTAATACTTTTAATACTTTTAATACTAATAATACTTTATCTATTTAGCAGAACGTCTAAACCGATTAAATGCTTATACCTAGTAAAAATAATAATACTGTAGAAATACTTATATAATGAGGGATATAAATAGTGTTAATTATAACCTGTTTCTTTAATGGGGATACCCATTTCTCCTTTTCCATATTCCACTAACTATCAATGACAAAATACTAAGTGAACGCGTATACTTCGTGAAACACATTTCAGACTACGTACATACATTTTTATTTACAATGCATCGCTATTGTCGCGTTCTTAGGGATCCGTAACCGAAGGACAAACGGGAATATTTGGTCATATTCTGTAAATAACGAATTAATAACAACAACTGAAAATTGCTTTCAACTACCACGAAAACATATCAATAGATTTGTATGAAAAAAATATGTGTAACCCAAACTAAACTACGAACTAAACATCTTTCGCATATTTTATCAGCGCTATATTAAGATACTTATTTTATTTTAAGCTTTTATAAAGTCATCATCAGTCGCGGGTTTAATTAATTCTTTAATATATTTTTTGTATTCGTCAACTCGTATCATTTGAATTTGACTTAAATTCTGTGCAAGGCCCAGTCGTGGAATAGAAAGTTTCACAAATCTAATATAGAAATGAGTCAAAATCAGCCTATAAGTATTTAAAAATTTGCTTGACCTTTAAAGGTCAAGATAAAGACTTTAAAGTCTTTATCTAAAATTGCATTTTTAAACCGGAGCTGCCCGGAGATTACGTGTGATGTGGTGGAGGAACTGGAACAAGCCAAAGAGAAACTGGCTGAAGTACAAGAAAAAATAGCGATTGTCGAAAATGAAATTGAGGTCCAACTTTCAGAAAAATTTACACTTAAAAAAGAAATTGAATTAAGATGATAAATGATAGACTTGCTCGTCTTTGCAGTTCACCCATCTTAAGTTTAAATAAAAGAAGGCAAAGTTTCTATGCAACCCCTAACAGGTCACGGACACAACCTCAGTTTACACAAATGAAAACTCCCAATGAGGAAGAAATTAATCTATATATTTCGCAGTGTTACATTTTTGAGTGCTGTGGTATTGAATTGGTAGATCATGGAACTATAGTTATATGAATATATACGAATAAAACCCCAACTAGACCGAACTCAGTCTTCATAGGCTACAGGAACTTCTTCAAATAGTATGCAGAAATAAGTGCAAGAAAGTAATCATATGCAATGATTTAAACATGTTGACTAGAATCCTGGAAACTTATAACATAAAACTTCAAGTACATGAACCGACACGTATCACGGAGAATTCTAAAACCTGCATTGACCATATTATGACAAATTTAGATGGGGGATTAGCGGCTGTTCATGATTTGGAACTATCGGACCATGCGACACAATCGCTTTATTATTGATTTGGATAAGCCACGGGAGCCTCCTCTTGTTTATTGGTACTGTAGAGATTATAATTATGATAATATACGCAAATTTTTAGAAAGTTCATCTGGTTTGTCATTTACGGACATTTATAGCAACAGCCCGGGGCTTATATGGGAACCTTGCATTTTGTGATTAAAGCAAGCCACTTCACACAGATGTTCCTTGGGTCAATCTAAGCTGATTTAGCCCGGTAGCCACCGGCGAAGGTCGTGCAAGGGTGGGAGGAGAGGGGGTCAAAGAACAAAGCCCCCCGCCGCGTTCCCGTTAAAATTCATACCGTAATTATTTTAGCTACTAGGTCATATTTGGTATCGTTTTCCTATAAATAAAGAATGATGAATTTATTTTCCGTATTAGTTTTCAGTCATTCAATAGAAGAAATCCGAAAAATGATACAAAAAGTAAAAAAATATGTGTTCATTAAAAAATTATCATTATGAAATGAGCCTCAGTATTCAGGATTCATTCATTCATTCTCAGTATCCGCGCGATACTTAATAAAAAAAAACTTATTGTGATGCAATGTTTTTAAAGTTTATATTTTTAATTTCTGGATGCTGAGACTCATTAACATTATTTTTAATGAAAACATTTACCAGTATTTTTAAAGTCGAAGCTAAATTAATGACGGTATGAATTTTTAACGGAAACGCGGAGAATTGTCAAACCAGTATTTAAAAAGGCAGATCGACTCTCTATTGGGGAGCAGTGCAACCGGACAGTAGTGGTCCACTACTGTCCGGTTGCACTGCTCCTCATTCTATCCAAGATCTTAGAAAAAGTTGTGTACAAGCGACTATTAACTTTCTGGGAAAAAAAGGAGAAGAAGAATAAAAAATGACCAAAACGGTTTCCGCAAAGATAGAATCACATACTTAGCAATGTTTAAATTAATCAAAACTATCGATGATTGTTTGAATGATAAAGTTCCTGTCGCTGTGCTATTTCTAGAGATGAGTAGGGCGTTTGATTTCGTTTTACACTAAAAACTACTCGCTAAGCTCTACACAAGTGGTTCTGTGTGCGATTAACTGCGATTCAATAAAAACCTACTTAAGTAACAGGACCCAGTGCGTTGAAATTCAAAAGTTTAGTAAGGAAAATAAAGTTTTACAGAGATATCGTTCTTCATAACGACATAATAATTATGGCGTACCTCAAGGTAGTGTTCTGGGCCCGTCATTATTTCTAATGTACATTAATGATTTACCTAATATCACATGAGTGCATTCAGTTTGCCGATGACACTACAATAATTTATTAAAGGTGATCGATTGGTTCCGGAGGCGCTCCAATATCAGATAAATTTGACATTGCGAAAGGTGGTTAATTGGTTGTCTATAAACAATCTTAAGGTAAATATTAATAAAACCAAATGCAAGCAATTCTACACCAAACGTGGTAGACCCATAGATTTGAATGTAACTTATAGCGGACAAAAGGTAGAACAGGTAACAACCACTAAATTCCTTGGTATAACTATGGATAGTAACTGTGATTGGGGACAATACATTCATAATAGTATCTGTTCAAAAATGAACAGATTCATTCAGGAGAGTTGCCAAGTGGTTTCTAGGGAGGCTGCAATCACTACTTATAATGGCTATGTTGGCTCTGCATTACGTAATGGAGTAATTATATGGGGTAGTTTAAGTGACAATGTCAAAGCTTACCTGTTACAAAAAAAGTGCATCCGTGCTATTTTCGGATTCGATGAAATGGTCTCCTATAGGCCCTTTAAAAAAGTATCGGTTATTGACGCTATCCTGTATCTATATTTTAGACATTTGCGTTTTCGTCCATAAGCATAAAAACATTAGTATCTAAAAACTCGTTCATAATGTGCGTCAAAATGTATAACAAGCTTCCGGATGAATTTAAAACAAAAGAAACTTAATAAACTTAAATTTA
Source organism: Hofmannophila pseudospretella (assembly GCA_947369225.1). Taxonomy (NCBI): domain Eukaryota; kingdom Metazoa; phylum Arthropoda; class Insecta; order Lepidoptera; family Oecophoridae; genus Hofmannophila; species Hofmannophila pseudospretella. The sequence continues at coordinate 8,629,326 of OX376324.1, forward strand.
CTCTTAAACATGGCTTGTGGAAAGATGTTTTTGTGATTACCTGATTGTATATTTATATTTTTATTGAATTATTATTATTAAATAAATGATTGTATTAATATTATTCACACATCATTATTTAATAGACATTTGGCAAATTTACTGACATTGTAGAAATTTTAATGACATTATCTTTATCTTTTCGGTTTTCTTCTCAAAATCTGTTTGACGTGTTTATGCAACTATATCTGTAATATTTGTAATTAATTACTTATTTTCACAATAAATCTTATGTTATTTAACTTATTTGAGGTACGAAACCATGACAATAATATTATGTTTTAAAACATTATTGTTTACATAAAGTAGCAGCTGCAAATTATACAATACTAAGTTAACATTTACAATAGGTACTACTAAAAAAAACAATAATACATCATATAGATGGCATTATTTATTAATATTCCGAAAATTATCTTCTTTTGTGTTACATTATACATTTAGGTATTCGCAATTCGGGTAAGTCATGTCGACATCATTATTGCAATTTCTAATATAAAAAAATAATGATTACGAAACAGATCAACCCAAATGTATGTATGACGATACAAATCACTTTAATTTATCAAAAAAAATGAAAATACGTAAATATTTTTCACATATCGACGGTCTTAAACTCAATTGGCGTAGGTACTCGTAAGGGACAAAGTACATGTTTTCAGAATGAGCAAAACACAAAGCTTTTCCATTTTGAAAGCTATGTATTAGATGTCTTATACTAAACTTAGGCATGAACCCGATTTGATGAATCCAGGATGACTACGACGTGAAAACGATTTCACGAGAGTTGCGCAGCCTATACGATAGGGAATATATATACCTTCGCTGACAGGGGCGTAATCAGAGGGAGAGATCCACGATCGATGGTGCACGCTGAGTCATCAGTGATGTCCTCGGTCACCAGAAGGAGGGAAAAAAGGTAGCGTGCTTATTCTGTGACCTTTCTCGCGCATTCGAGCTGGTCGACCATCACCTGTTGAAGCTGCTGATGAAGCTGGAGCAGTATGGTGTACGAGGAGCGGCACTGAAGTGCGTCACCTCCTTCCTGGGTGGCCGGCGACAGACCACAGTGCTGGGCCAACGATCGGAACTGAACGTAATTGGAGACTCATCCGTCCCTCAAGGTTCAGTAATGGATAACAACCTTTTCTTGGTCTTGGTAAACGATCTACCTTCCTGTACGGATCTTGCAACGTTTGTTGTTTCCGGAAGATGGATGTACTATTGTATATGCCGATGACTATGACGCACTCGAATCCAAGCTAAATACCGTCATGACAGAATTGGCCGAGTGGTTCAGTGTTAATAAAATGGCACTAAATGTGCAAAAAACCAACGTAATGGTTTTTAGTCTCCGTGGTCCCTGTCCGCGTACTTTTAATGTCACCTGCGACGGTGCTTCCGTACCCCAGGTAAATGAAGTGCGATACCTCGGGCTCACGATAGACGCGGGGTTAACATGGAACCAGCAAATCGACGGGTTGTGTACGAGTTGGGTCCGCATGCTACGCCCTGTCTCGCCTGTCTCCTATGCTCAGTACCGTGAACCTGAAAAAGGCCTGTTAAGGGTACTTTCACACAGTGCTGACATACGGGATTGAGCTGTGGGGCTTGGCTGCTGATAGAGAGCGAGTTCTCCGCATGTAAAAGCGGACGATGAGGATAGTGGCACGTGTCGCACCGTGCACGCCGGCGCAGGAGTTGTTCCGGAGTCACCGTGTCCTCACGGTACCATCCGTGATACTTCTAGAAGCCACTAAGTACGTGCGGCGACACAGGGATGAGTATGCGAAACTCGGTGCATCTCATAACTACAACACCAGACATGGGGACATCCTCAAATCCGAGCCTTATAGGCTCGCAAAAGTAGTGAAAACTCTCCATGCACTGTGTCCCAAAGTATACAACAAATTGGACAAAACAATAAGTAATGCACCGAGTGAAACTGCATTCACACTAAAATTAAAAGAATTGCTGGTGCAGAGCGCATTTTATATTGTTGAAGGGTTCTTCAACATCAGGTAGATCTGGTAGGTACTCGCCAACCCACATTGCATGATTAAATAAATAACACTTAGTTTTTATTAAAATTGAAATTTATTTTATTATGGTTAATTTAAATTCAATGTAAATAATAATGGTTTGTAATGATAAATGTATTTGACGTATAATTGAATATTATAAATAAAGACCTGAAACTGAAACTGACATCTCGACGATGTAATTATTCATAATTAAATTCCTATTCATATCGTGCTACTATTCCTGTAGTTATTCATGTATTCGTGTACAATAAAGTATTTCTATCTATCTATCTAAATTCCGAATTTGCGTTTTCTAATTCCATATTCATATTTTTTTTGTAAAACAACTGTGACTTTTAATAAATTTTTAAAGTTTAAAATCTGGAATGAGTCCATCCTGTATTACAAAAAAAATATAGCGAAACTAATAGGTTCTATATCTACTACATACAAAAAAAATATGAAAAAATGTACCTAACATTAAGTAGGTATTGGTACTTATAAACTTTGTTAGTTAGTGCAAAAACGCGCAAGTGTTATAAATAATCAAATATTCATGGTTCATTTTACTTTATAGTTAACACTAAGTACCTAATCTACTACTTAGATAGAACTTAAATATCATCATAATAGAAAATATAGGTACAAACATAATAGAAAATATAGTTATTTTTTTGTCTAAAGTGCAATATTATTATCAAAAATGTACAGAGGATTCACGTAACATAAATTATATTATAATTCATATAAAATCATTTTAGTCTTTACTTCATCATCATTATCATCAATTATATTTTCATCTCTATACTTTCCTTTCCTAAAGAAATAATCAATCTCTTGCAACGTTCGATCTTTAGTTTCAGGAAGAATAAAATACAGAAGCAGAAAAATTGCTGCCATAAATGTACCAAGCACTGAAAATGTTCCATAAACTTTGACACTGGCCAATAGAAGTGACGGTATTTGTATCCCGCCCTGTAAACATATCGATAATATAATTCCCACAACGAATGAACCCGATCCTCTATGAGCTAAAGGTAATAATTCCCCCACGAATGCTATAGGCAATGGAATACATCCTAAATTCACTAGAATAAAGTATACTACGAACAATGACACTGGTATCCATGAATTATTTGGAGAGATGACTTCCCTCGATACTAGAAACAGATAAATACAAAAGGCTGCTAACACAGCTAAGGCAGCTAAACCAGTTCCAAACAGTAGAGTTCGTCTCTTCACTAACTTCACTAGGATAGATGAGCAAGCTGACCCGACAGTTACCACAATGTCTAGTCCCAATGTACAATAGAAAGACTGAGTTTTATTTCCAGTGATTTCTCCAATTATATCGAAAGCGTAAGCAGGAAAGAAATGTCTTCCGCTTATTTCCATCAAAACCGTACTTACAAAAATGACAAGTAATGGATTGTAAAAATTCTTTTGTGAGCAATTCTTTAAAAACTGTATGATTTTTACCATACACGAAGTGTTTACTTCAAACGTATTGCACATACTTTGTGCTCTCATCATTTCCTTCAATTCATGAAGAGACTTCTCATCCTTCCCTCTTAACGATACAAAAGTACGTTCGCAAGTCACAAATTGTTTCTTAGAAGCTAGCCAAATAGGGCTTTCGGGCCATGTTAAAGTTATTAATACTGACAGTGTGTATGGGATTGAAGCTATCAACGCGACGGTCTTCCATGATACAAAGTTGCTCAAGATATGCATAATCATGGCACCCAGGGCGACTGCAGTGCTTTTAATGTTCAGAAACATTCCTCGATGTTCTGGACTAGAGTACTCCCCTATGACCACCGCTGAAATAATCGTAGAAGCTCCAATCGTAATTCCACAAATTATTCTCCCAACTAGGATGGTTGTAATATTAGAAGCGAAGTGGATAATTGACCAACCCACGATTGCTGGGAAGACGGCGAAACAGTGAGCTACTCGCCGTCCCCAATATTCCATGACGAAAGTAGTTAGGAAAAAACCAGGAATACTTGCGAAACCAACGGATGATGCTGTAAAAAAAAACAAAGAAAAATTAGTATGCGTTGAATGACACTTTTTTAAACGGTATTCTATAATATTTGTTTTACAAATTACCAATCCACGAGGCAGAGTAAATATCTGATTTGATGAGTGAATCTGGTTCCCGTAGAGCTGGTAGCAGACATGAGGGATAACTTAATATTAGCCCTGCACCGATCAGTTGTATCCATACTGCTGATACTGTCCATATCTAAAAAACAAATAGTCGTGTTCGAATTTCGTATGGATCTTTAAAGGAAAATTTGAGGAACCGGCAAACGCTGTAAATATAAGATAAATACCCTATCAAAATGGGAGAAGGCTTGAAAATATAATAGGTATTTAGCTAATTAGGCGGGTACGAAAATATATGGAAATTATTTAATTCATTTAAAACACTTAGGCCCAGTCGAGCACATGTCAACCTACCCAAAACTTTAACATTTGTTTGAATTAAATCATATAGAATAGAATAGAATCATTTATTGCACTCATGCACTCATTACGCTATGTCAGCTTAATAATAATAATACCTTAATGTTAAGGTTGTAATCGATGTGACATATGGTATACTTTAGCTATAGTGGTCGACTATAATATGAATAAGTATATAATATACAACTTATACTATTAATACTTTTAATACTAATAATACTTTATCTATTTAGCAGAACGTCTAAACCGATTAAATGCTTATACCTAGTAAAAATAATAATACTGTAGAAATACTTATATAATGAGGGATATAAATAGTGTTAATTATAACCTGTTTCTTTAATGGGGATACCCATTTCTCCTTTTCCATATTCCACTAACTATCAATGACAAAATAGTAAGTGAACGCGTATACTTAGTGAAACACATTTCAGACTACATACATACATTTTTATTTTCAATGTACCGCTATTGTCGCGTTCTTAGGGATCCGTAACCGAAGGACAGATATTTGGTCATATTCTGTAAATAACGAAATAATAACAACAACTGAAAATTGCTTTCAACTACCACGAAAACATATCAATAGATTTGTATGAAAAAAATATGTGTAACCCAAACTAAACTACGAACTAAACATCTTTCGCATATTTTATCAGCGCTATATTAAGATACTTATTTTATTTTAAGCTTTTATAAAGTCATCATCAGTCGCGGGTTTAATTAATTCTTTAATATATATTTTGTATTCGTCAACTCGTATCATTTGAATTTGACTCAAATTCTGTGCAAGGCCCAGTCGTGGAATAGAAAGTTTCACAAATCTAATATAGAAATGAGTCAAAATCAGCCTATAAGTATTTAAAAATTTGCTTGACCTTTAAAGTCTTTATCTAAAATTGCATTTTTAAACCGGAGCTGCCCGGAGATTACGTGTGATGTGGTGGAGGAACTGGAACAAGCCAAAGAGAAACTGGCTGAAGTACAAGAAAAAATAGCGATTGTCGAAAATGAAATTGAGGTCCAACTTTCAGAAAAATTTACACTTAAAAAAGAAATTGAATTAAGATGATAAATGATAGACTTGCTCGTCTTTGCAGTTCACCCATCTTAAGTTTAAATAAAAGAAGGCAAAGTTTCTCTGCAACCCCTAACAGGTCACGGACACAACCTCAGTTTACACAAATGAAAACTCCCAATGAGGAAGAAATTAATCTATCTATTTCGCAGTGTTACATTTTTGAGTGCTGTGGTATTGAATTGGTAGATCATGGAACTATAGTTATATGAATATATACGAATAAAACCCCAACTAGACCGAACTCAGTCTTCATAGGCTACAGGAACTTCTTCAAATAGTATGCAGAAATAAGTGCAAGAAAGTAATCATATGCAATGATTTAAACATGTTGACTAGAATACTGGAAACTTATAATATAAAACTTCAAGTACATGAACCGACACGTATCACGGAGAATTCTAAAACCTGCATTGACCATATTATGACAAATTTAGATGGGGGATTAGCGGCTGTTCATGATTCGGAACTATCATTAACAGCCGCATAGAACATTAACACAATCGCTTTATTATTGATTTGTATTAGCCACGGGAGCCTCCTCTTGTTTATTGGTACTATAGAGATTATAATTATGATAATATACGCAAATTTTTAGAATGTTCATCTGGTTTGTCATTTACGGACATTTATAGCAACAGCCCGGGGCTTATATGGGAACCTTGCATTTTGTGATTAAAGCAAGCCACTTCACACAGATGTTCCTTGGGTCAATCTAAGCTGATTTAGCCCGGTAGCCACCGGCGAAGGTCGTGCAAGGGTGGGAGGAGAGGGGGTCAAAGAACAAAGCCCCCCGCCGCGTTCCCGTTAAAATTCATACCGTAATTATTTTAGCTACTGGGTCATATTTGGTATCGTTTTCCTATAAATGAAGAATGATGAATTTATTTTCCGTAATAGTTTTCAGTCATTCAATAGAAGAAATCCGAAAAATGATACAAAAAGTAAAAAAAATATGAGTTCATTAAAAAATTATCATTATGAAATGAGCCTCAGTATTCAGGATTCATTCATTCATTCTCAGTATCCGCGCGATACTTAATAAAAAAAAACTTATTGTGATGCAATGTTTTTAAAGTTTATATTTTTAATTTCTGGATGCTGAGGCTCATTAACATTATTTTTAATGAAAACATTTACCAGTATTTTTAAAGTCGAAGCTAAATTAATGACGGTATGAATTTTTAACGGAAACGCGGAGAATTGTCAAACCAGTATTTAAAAAGGCAGATCGACTCTCTATTGGGGAGCAGTGCAACCGGACAGTAGTGGTCCACTACTGTCCGGTTGCACTGCTCCTCATTCTATCCAAGATCTTAGAAAAAGTTGTGTACAAGCGACTTTTAACTTTCTGGGAAAAAAAGGAGAAGAAGAATAAAAAATGACCAAAACGGTTTCCGCAAAGATAGAATCACATTCTTAGCAATGTTTAAATTAATCAAAACTATCGATGATTGTTTGAATGATAAAGTTCCTGTCGCTGTGCTATTTCTAGAGATGAGTAGGGCGTTTGATTTCGTTTTACACTAAAAACTACTCGCTAAGCTCTACACAAGTGGTTCTGTGTGCGATTAACTGCGATTCAATAAAAACCTACTTAAGTAACAGGACCCAGTGCGTTGAAATTCAAAAGTTTAGTAAGGAAAGTAAAGTCTTGGAGAAATATCGTTCTTCATATCGACATAATAGTTATGGCGTACCTCAAGGTAGTGTTTTGGGCCCGGTAGTATTTCTAATGTACATTAATTATTTACCTAATATCACATGAGTGCATTCAGTTTGCCGATGACACTACAATAATTTATTAAAGGTGATCGATTGGTTCCGGAGGCGTTCCAATATCAGATAAATTAGAAATTGTGAAAGGTGGTTAATTGGTTGTCTATAAACAATCTTAAGGTAAATATTAATAAAACCAAATGCATGCAATTCTACACCAAACGTGGTAGACCCATAGATTTGAATGTAACTTATAGCGGACAAAAGGTAGAACAGGTAACAACCACTAAATTCCTTGGTATAACTATGGATAGTAACTGTGATTGGGGACAATACATTCATAATAATATCTGTTCAAAAATGAACAGGTTCATTTAGGAGAGTTAGCCATGTGGTTTCTAGGTAGGCTGCAATCACTACTTATAATGGCGATGTTGGCTCTGCATTACGATATGGAGTAATTATATGGGGTAGTTTAAGTGACAATGTTAAAGCTTACCTGTTACAAAAAAAGTGCATCCGTGCTATTTTCGGATTGGATCAAATGGACTCCTGTAGGCCCTTTAAAAAAAGTATCGGTTATTGACGCTATCCTGTATCTATATTTTAGACATTTGTGTTTTCGTCCATAAGCATAAAAACATTAGTATCTAAAAACTCGTTCATAATGTGCGTCAAAATGTATAACAAGCTTCCGGATGAATTTAAAACAAAAGAAACTTAATAAACTTAAATTTACTCTGAAACATGGCTTGTGAAAAGATGTTTTTGTGATTGCCTGATTGTATATTTATATTTTTATTGAATTATTATTATTAAATAAATGATTGTAATAATATTATTCACACATCATTATTTAATAGACATTTGGTAAATTTACTGACATTGTAGAAATTTTAATGACATTCTCTTTATCTTTTCGGTTTTCTTCTCAAAATCTGTTTGACATGTTTATGCAACTATATCTGTAATATTTGTAATTAATTACTTATTTTACACAATAAATTTTATCTTATTTAACTTATTTGAGGTACGGAACCATGACAATAATATTATGTTTTGAAACATTATTGTTTACATAAAGTAGCAGCTGCAAATTATACAATACTTAGTTAACATTTACAATACAACTAAAAACACAGTAACACACTATATAGATGAGTGTTTATTAATATTCCGAAAATTATCTTCTTTTGTGTTACATTATAAATTTAGGTATTCGCAATTCGAGTAAGTCATGTCGACATCATTGTTAAAAAATTTAATATCAAAAAATTAATGATAACGTAGCAGATGAATAATATATGTATGACGATACAAATCACTTTAATTTATCATGTAAATACGTAAATAAATTTCACATATCGTCGGTCTTTAATTCAATTGGCGTAGGTACTCGTAAGGGACAAAGTACATGTTTTCAGGATGAGCAAAAAACAAAGCTTTTCCATTTTGAAAGCAATGTATTAGATGTCTTAGACTATAATGCTTGAAATACGCGAACCTGGCACCAACTCAACTCAGATCAAACATTTAATGTGAGCTTTTTTATATCGTATTACATACAGTAGGTTTTCAAAATTTAAGTGAAGTAGTCGTCGATGAGTGGTCAACGCGTGGGCCACTCAACGATGACTACTTCACTTGAATTTTAAAAAACCCACCGAGGAAATAAACCGCGGAAATAAACCGAGAACATAGACCGCGTCACTGATGCTGTTCTCAATAGGAGATAATCCTGCAATGTTTTACAACTAGAGTGTTAGGTATTGGAGCCGCACAACAGATAAGCCGATACACATATCGCAGAGAGGCGCCGTTAAAAAACCATTCAAAAATATGACGTACGTGTACGACTTAAAAATGATTTTATTCTAAACATAACATCACCTAAATTTATTGCTTTCAATGATAATAATTTGATAAATAAATAACGATTATTTTGATTAATATTGGATGATTTTACAAGATTTTTTGTTAATAAATTAGCACATAAAGTCAAATATCAACATGTAGATTTTCCTTTCCTAGACCTTTCCACCAAATTCCTTGCGCAAATTAGACTCGCGCCAAGCTGTTTTAACAGGTTTTTTTGGTCTGCAATTTTTATATTTTGAAATGGCTATATGATACCAGATATCATCACAATTTTACTATAGCTTTGAGAAATTAAATTAAATTAATCCAACTAACGATGCATTTGTGATGTCTTCAAAAATGACGTTTTATTTTGTTTTTCTGTTTACGGAGTGTGCTCTTGGCCCCATCTACGCAACGCTTTGCGTATTATGTCATATTGACCGCGGCGTTCAACCAAAAAACATTGTGGCGTCACTGAACATTCATCGTTCCAGTGTTCCAATTTTGAATTTGCACCTCAAGTTACAAAATTCAATTTATTAAAAAAATTAAACCTTACGACCTTATCAAACGGAAAAATGGCTTTGAACAAATGTTAGAGAATTTTGGACCGGATAATTGTATGGACGAGGTTTCCTTCGGCGATGAAGCATTTTCAACTTGAAGAGTACGTAAATCGGCAGAATTGTCATTATTGGTCTCTCGGTAATTCACGGCATGAACCCGATTTGATGAATCCACGATGATGTCGTGAAAACGATTTCACGAGAGTTGCGCAGCCTATACGATAGGGAATATACACCTTCGCTGACGGGGGCGTTATCAGAGGGGGAGATCCACGATCGATGCTGCACGCTGAGTCATCAGTGATGTCCTCGGTCACCTGGAGGAGGGAAAAAAGGTAGCGTGCTTATTCTGTGACCTTTTTCGCACATTCGAGCTGGTCCACCATCACCTGTTGCTGATGAAGCTGGAGCAGTATGGTGTACGAGGAGCGGCACTGAAGTGTATCACCTCCTTCCTGGGTGGCCGGCGACAGACGACAGTGGTGCTGGGCCAACGATCGGAACTGGACGAAATTGGAGACTCATCCGTCCCTCAAGGTTCAGAAATGGGTAACAACCTTTTCTTGGTCTTGGTAAACGATCTACCTTCCTCTACGGATCTTGCAACGTTTGTTGTTTCCGGAAGATGGATGTGCTATTGTATATGCCGATGACTATGACGCACTCGAATCCAAGCTAAATACCGTCATGACAGAATTGACCGAGTGGTTCAGTGTTAATAAAATGGCACTAAATGTGCAAAAAACCAGCGTAATGGTTTTTAGTCTCCGTGGTCCCTGTCCGCGTACTTTTAATGTCACCTGCGATGGTGCTTCCGTACCCCAGGTAAATGAAGTGCGATACCTCGGGCTCACGATAGACGCGGGGTTAACATGGAACCAGCAAATCGACGGGATGTGTAAGAGACTCGGGTCCGCATGCTACGCCTTGTCTCGCCTGTCTCCTATGCTCAGTACCGTGAACCTGAAAAAGGCCTGTTAAGGGTACTTTCACACAGTGCTGACATACGGGATTGAGCTGTGGGGCTTGGCTGCTGATAGAGAGCGAGTTCTCCGCATGTAAAAGCGGGCGATGAGGATAGTGGCACGTGTCGCACCGTGCACGCCGGCGCAGGAGTTGTTCCGGAGTCACCGTGTCCTCACGGTACCATCCGTGATACTTCTAGAAGCCACTAAGTACGTGCGGCGACACAGGGATGAGTACGCGAAACTCGGTGCATCTCATAACTACAACACCAGACATGGGGACATCCTCAAATCCTTATAGGCTCGCAAAAGTAGTGAAAACTCTCCATGCACTGTGTCCCAAAGTATACAACAAATTTGACAAAACAATAAGAGATGCACCGAGTGAAACTGCATTCACACTAAAATTAAAAGAATTGCTGGTGCAGAGCGCATTTTATATTGTTGAAGGGTTCTTCAACATCAGGTAGATCTGGTAGGTACTCGCCAACCCACATTGCATGATTAAATAAATAACACTTAGTTTTTATTAAAATTGAAATTTATTTTATTAAGGTTAATTTAAATTCAATGTAAATAATAATGGTTTGTAATGATAAATGTATTTGACGTATAATTGAATATTATAAATGAAACTGAAACTGACATCTCGACGATGTAATTATTCATAATTAAATTCCTATTCATATCGTGCTACTATTCCTGTACTTTTTCGTGTATTCGTGTACAATAAAGTATTTCTACCTAGCTATCTAAATTCCGAATTTGCGTTTTCTAATTCCGTATTCATATCTTTTTGTAAAAAAACTGTGACTTTTAATAAATTTTTAAAGTTTAAAATCTGGAATGAGTCCATCCTGTATTACAAAAAAAATATAGCGAAAGTAATAGGTTCTATATCTACTACTTACATAATGTTGAAAAAATTAAGTAGGTATTGGTACCTATAAACTTTGTTAGTTAGTGCAAAAATGCGCAAGTGTTATAAATAATCAAATATTAATGGTTCATTTTACTTTATAGTTAACACTAAGTACCTAATCTACTACTTAGATAGAACTTAAATATCATCATAATAGAAAATATAGGTACAAACATCATAGAATATATAGTTAATTTTTGTGTGTAAAGTGCATTATTATTATCAAAAATGTACAGAGGATTCACGTAACATAAATTATATTATAATTCATATAAAATCATTTTAGTCTTTACTTCATCATCATTATCATCAGAAACATTATCATCTCTATACTTTCCTTTCCTGAAGAAATAATAAATCTCTAGCAACGTTCGATCTTTAGTTTCAGGAAGAATAAAATATAGAAGCAGAAAAATTGCTGCCATAGATGTACCAAGCACTGAAAATGTTCCATAAACTTTGACACTGGCCAATAGAAGTGACGGTATTTGTATCCCGCCCTGTAAACATATCGATAATATAATTCCCACAACGAATGAACCCGATCCTCTATGAGCTAAAGGTAATAGTTCCCCCACGAATGCTATAGGCAATGGAATACATCCTAAATTCACTAGAATAAAGTATACTACGAACAATGACACTGGTATCCATGAATTATTTGGAGAGATGACTTCCCTCGATACTAGAAACAGATAAATACAAAAGGCTGCTAACACAGCTAAGGCAGCTAAACCAGTTCCAAACAGTAGAGTTCGTCTCTTCACTAACTTCACTAGGATAGATGAGCAAGCTGACCCGACAGTTACCACAATGTCTAGTCCCAATGTACAATAGAAAGACTGAGTTTTATTTCCAGTGATTTCTCCAATTATATCGAAAGCGTAAGCAGGAAAGAAATGTCTTCCGCTTATTTCTATCAAAACCGTACTTACAAAAATGACAAGTAATGGATTGTAAAAATTCTTTTGTGAGCAATTCTTTAAAAACTGTATGATTTTTACCATACACGAAGTGTTTACTTCAAACGTATTGGACTCACTTTGTGCTCTCATCATTTCCTTCAATTCATGAAGAGACTTCTCATCCTTCCCTCTTAACGATACAAAAGCACGTTCGCAAGTCACGAATTGTTTCTTAGAAGCTAGCCAAATAGGGCTTTCGGGCCAAGTTAAAGTTATTATTACTGACAGTATGTATGGAATTGAAGCTATCAATGCGACGGTCTTCCATGATACAAAGTTGCTCAAGATATGCATAATCATGGCACCTAGGGCGACTGCAGTGCTTTTAATGTTCAGAAACATTCCTCGATGTTCTGGGCTAGAGTACTCCCCTATGACCACCGCTGAAATAATTATTGAAGCTCCAACCGTAATTCCACAAAATATTCTGCCCACTAGGATGGTTGTAATATTAATAGCGAAGTAGATAATTATCCAACCCACGATTGCTGGTAAGATGGCGAAACAATGAGCTATTCGCCGTCCCCAATATTCCATGACGAAAGTAGTTAGGAAAAAACCAGGAATGCTTGCCAAACCAACACATGATGCTGTAAAAAAACAAAGAAAAATTAGTATGCGTTGAATGACACTTTTTTAAATGGTATTCTATAATATTTGTTTTACAAATTACCAATCCACGAGGCAGAGTAAATATCTGATTTGATGAGTGAATCTGGTTCCCGTAGAGCTGGTAGCAGACATGAGGGATAACTTAATACAATCCCTCCACCGATCATTTGTATCCATACAGCTGATACTGTCCATATCTAAAACAACAATTAAAGTTCAGATATAGTCGTATTCGTACTTCTTAAGGATCTTTTTAGAAAATTTGAAGAAGCGGCCAATGCTTTAAAAACCTGTTGGATTTTTTACTTTTCTAAATATTACAATCTAGCCTAAAAGATTAATAAATAATTTAAATTTAACATAAACTTCTAAGGAGAATTAACTAAGAATTTTACCATTAATTTCTCTTTGTTCTTGTATTCATTTAATAGCACTGTCTGTTGCCACATTGTTCTCTGTACCACTACCCTAACTCAAAAGGTTTAGCCCTTTGCCGTCGGATTGAGATAAATATCCGATCTCTTATTTTGTTAAATATATTAAATTGGGAGGAAAGCTTGAAAATATAAAAGGTATACCTATCGAATAGGAAATTAGTCATCTAATCATTATTCATCTGATCACGATCACGAATTTATAGAGACGATTTACTTATTGTATTGTTACAAACATTTTTATCTATCTGAAATTGAAATTGAAAACGTTTATTTAGCACTGTAAACTCCAGAATATAGAACACAATATAGAAGTATACAAAGATTAATACATGCAGCACAAAACATCCGGTATCAAAAAGGGTACACCAACTCAGCAAAATGCTGAGGCAAGCCACAGCGCTGAATATCAGCTGGCCCCTCAGTTACTGCACGGACGAAAAAAGCAACAGTGGGTGCGTGTTGTGTTGTATGAATGTTGTGTTGTGTTGTTGTGTGTTATCTGTCTACTTTAGCCACTGGTCGACTATATTTCGTTACAAGACTATAAAATTAGAAATATAAATAGTACTTAATTATAACCTGTTTCTTTAATGGAGACAGCCATTTCTCCTTTTCCATATTTCACTGGACTATCAATGATAAAGAGAAGGCAAGTAAACCCGCACCTACACTTAGTGAAACACGTTTCAGAATGCATACATTTAATTTTGTTTTTAATCTATTATCGTTTTTAGGGATCCGTGACCGACGGCAAACGAAGGGTAACTTCTAACTAAGGGTAATTGTCGTCCGTCCGTTATTATTTGGTCACATTCTGTAAATAACTATTATATTATAATTATTAACTCATATATGGTAAAGACATACTTACATATTAAATGTTATTATCGTATATATTAAGGACATGACAAATAAGTATTCTCTCAAATCTATAAAAAAATGATATGTTTCGAATGTATATTTTTTGTGTTTGTGATTGTCACGTTGGGATAAAAATCATGTAGACGAATAACTCATTGATTTACATAAAATCCATGATATAGTCCATACATTTTTCAAAATTTGTTCAAATCGAATCGAAAAAATATATTCGAAACAAATCAAAAATGTTATAGATTTGATATAATACTTATTTGTCATGTACTTAATGTATACGCTAATAACATTCATATTCAAACAAGTAGGGACTTTTTCGAAATAAACAAATAAATCACTTTTATATTAGTCAACTCGTCCCATTACAAAACCCTAATGCAAAGCACAGTCATGGAATACAAGGTTTACTAAATCTAATAATTAGTCAAAATCAGTCTACAAATATTTCACATTTTGCTTTAAACCTTTGAGGTACGGAACAATGACATGAGTTTTGAAATGTTATTGTTTACATAAAGTTGCAGCTATATAAGGGTTATCGCATCGCACACATAATCAGCTCGGCACCGAATCGGCACCGTCTCGCCTCATCGTCTCGCCGCTGTCATCCAGGCGTTATTCTAGGTTTGCCACCCCTACTATATAATATAATATCCTATTACATATATTGAGGGCGTCCCTACTATAATTTAGAAAAAAATATAGTAGGCAAAACTATACAATATTTTAGGACAGAACGGATCAAATGTCTGAAAAAATCAACTGTACTGTGTAAGATGCCACGAGATAATAACAATAGGACTAACTATCCGAAACTTCGAGCTTTCTTCGCTCACTTTCGCCTTAGCCTTCTAACTCAATTCATCATCTGTGTCGGATCAGCGTAAATATTTCGACCTCGCTTCGCTCGCTCAAGCCCTCTCCTTCTGACCTAATCCATCATACTATGTGCCGGAACTCTTCCGAAATTTTAAACTCGTTTCGCTATCACGGCCTGTCCTTCTAACCTAATCCGTCATCTCTAAGTTCATCTTTTAGGTCGCTCCGACCACGCTTAAACTCACGAAACCAATAAGTGATTGTGGCAAGTTGTAGAGCAAATTCCCCAAAAGCACTGATTAAATTTTCATGTGCTTCCTTATACCTATGTTAACCCTCGTTTAAAATCACAATAGATCAAAGTACGAAATGGTTCCCGCGTTACATCCATCGTAGCGATTGAAAAATGACAGACATGTTTTTTTAACAATTAATTTAAAAACAACTTAACTTTGCAAGCCAGTGATATTTGCCAAGGTGTTGTAATAAAATTTGCCTACAAGGGATAATAAAAGTAAAACAATGGGGTTGATTGATAACAAGCCGTTGACTAACAATTTTTGGACCGCCCCACGTACGCGGGATGTAAGCGCGGAGACCACAGGCGGTCTGCGCACCATCCCCGCGCCGCCGCCGACGACGGCGAGACGTAAGCGCGGCGGCGACCCGACATACGCGCGATGACTGCGAGTTGACCACGATTCACATGCGATTCACTAACTTGTCCCGAGGCAAGGCGATGCCGTTACTATGCTGATTAGTGTGCGTTGGAGTTTCATACAAAAAATACTGAACGACTCGAGTTGAGGCAAAGCTGATCTGGTGCCGGGGTAATATGTGTGCGATAACATTTAACATTTACAATACTACTAAAATGCATACTAAAACGCGATAGGTGCCTCTTAACGGGTTAACTTCGTTTGTGTTACATTGTAAGTATTACTTATAAGCGATAACCTTATAGCGTACGCCAGGGTCCCGGACTGTTTCGCTATTATTAGGAATGGGGTCGCTATGATCTGGAAGAGGGTTTGTGACTCAAATAACGAACTCATAAACGTATAGCCAGGATATCCATAGAAAGAGATTATATGGAAACTGACTAAAGATGCACAAGACTGCGAACAAGTAGGTACTTATATAGGAAACTATTTTGTTTTGTTTAATAGTTTCGTCTAGATATAGTTGTTTTAAAGTTTTAAATTCCTTTTATAATTTAGGTATTTTCGTTTATTTTACTTTCTACTTAACTTTTTATTTTTTATTTGTCTCACATTCTACTATCGTAGTCATTATTTTACTATGGGTGAGCCTGAAAATAAAGATTATTTTTTTATTTATTATAGCAATCCCCTTGCGTAGCGTTACCCTTTGCAACTTGCAAGTACATTTAATTGTCCACTCATATTCAGGAAGTTAAATAATAAATTTTATGAAAAAAGTTCAGAAAAATACTAAGGGCGTGGCATTTTTTGATGCCTGGAAAAGATCCTTCTTAGCGATAAGGCCGCCTAAATTGTACCTCGTTGTTTCTATATGTAAGTACCTATTGTTTGTTTTGTCCTATTGTGCAATAAAGTGTATTTACTTTACTTTTGACAACCCATATGCGGGAAATAATAGTCGTGTTTCCCCTACAACTATATTGAGCATCATTTTGTTATAATAAAAACGCAGGCTACATAATTAGCGTGTGGGGGCGTACGGAAACTAAACCACAGAGGACGAGTCTTCGTCACAGAAAAGATCCTTGTAAACGATACACATATTTATTGTATTCACTTCCTGCTCAACAGGATTTCGAGCATCTATTGATGCTTACAAGTTACTATGAATTATAGCACTTGAACAATGTATTACACGCATGTTTATATTTGCATTACATACTCGTTAATAGCTTGTTTAAATACTTCCTTATCCATTATAGAAAAGACCCGACCAATACTGATATCCGGTATTAATCGAACTAAATTATTTTCGGTACAATACTCTCCCCTTCAGCTTCACTGGTCATAGCTAACATTATGATTATTATTACAGCAATAATCTAATGTGATGAACACGTAGGTCTTTTTAGGTTTTATGGCCTTTGGGACTAATTCCTTCCTTCGCACGAGTTCTTAGGAAACTAGAGCGATATATCACAAGAAGTCAATGCTATATAGGGTTTACCGTAGAACACCTGAAAATCCTTAATCTTCTAAGTAAACCTAAGTATAGAGCGTCGGTGGCACAGTGGCTAGGACACCGGACTCCCAAGCGGGAGGTCCAGGTTCGAAACCGTGCAGTGCCAGGTACATGGCACTGCACGGTTTCGAACCCGGACCGCAGTTTGGCAGTTTTTTCGTATTTTTCGAAGCCTTACGTACATTTACCGACTGCTCTAACGGTGAAGGGAAACACCGTGAGGAAACCTACACACTGAGATGACTAGTGTGTAAAATGGAGTAGACACAAAAGATCCTCAAGGGTCGAAGTGCCGCTGCGTTATTCCCGCATATTTCCCGCCCCCTATCATAAGATAAGATAAACCTTGGATAAGTCCGCTTTTGTATCTAGTACAGGTAACTATACAATAGAGCGTCGGTGGCCTAGTGGATAGGATACCGGACTCTCATGCGGGAGGTCCGGGTTCGAAACCATGCCATGTACCAATGAGTTTTTCGGATTTTTTCGAAGACTTACGTAAATTTACCGACTGCTCTAACGGTGAAGGAAAACATCATGAGGAAACCTGCATGTCTGAGGAAATAAAAAATTCCAAAGGCGTGTAAAATCCATCAATCAGTACTGGGCCCGCTCGGTGGATCATAACCCATACCCCCTTGTGCAAGGGGAGGCCTGTGCCCCAACCAACAGTGGGGACATTAATAGGCTGATGATGATGATGATACAATAAAGAGATTACAAACAAACAAACATTGGAGTAATTAATAGGTTCTATACTTAATGACGAAAAAAAGTGTACCTACCTAACAATAAACCTAACATTGTACCTAATATGATGTGTAGCGTGATCTCATTCGGGAGTAAAAACTTAGTTAGTGCAAAAACGTGCAAGTGTTATAAATAATGAAATGAGCCAGTGACGATACCGGATTTAATTTTATTTATAAGCGGATCTAGATGGATCAATAGGTTCGTGAGATACATTATCTTCATGTCACGTCCTTTGGGGAGTAGGCAAGATAGAGCATGGCACAAGAAGACGGCTCATATTTCACCATCTTCATCTTGCCATGAGGCAGAGATATTAGGGACGCCACGAATTTGTCTTGGCGTCCCACTTTTACTTCGGCTACAGTCATTTAAAAAATGTTGGTATTTTGTGATACAAAATACTGTGTATTTTGTGTTGGTATGTTGTTCACGAAACGCGTAGGGATTTCACGAAGTGTTTATAATCTTAGACAGATACTGTAATGGTCGAGTTCTACACAATCTGTCTAAGATTTTTTGCCACTTCGTGAAGTATGGATCGTTAATTCGCACATAGCGTAATGGTATTGAATATCATGTGGATCTTAATCACAATTCTATGAAACTAGCGCCACCTGGTAGTTTGTCCCTGTTTTATTAGGAATGCTATACATACATACATGTATATTTTCGATGTTTCTTCGTTATCGATGATTTACTTCGTTAATATTATTCAAATATCCCTATGTTTATAACCGTTTGCAGGCTTATTTCAAAGTAAATCTCTATGGTAAAAATCACTGGCCAGTTTCGATTAGTTTTTTTTAATGAATGTTTGGCGGCAAGATGTCAACAATAAATTGATTGCAACAATGGACGTGTCCCGTGAAGCATTTCGTGCAATGATTTTCTATGACTTCAAACGAGGGTTAACGTTTCAGGAATCTCATGAAAATTTACAAACTGCTTTTGGTGAGTCTTCTCCTTCGTTAGCCACCGTCATTTACTGGTATCGCGAATTTAAACGTGGCCGGAAAAGCCTAGAAGATGATCCTAGACCAGGAAGACCGCCGACTGCTGTTACTCATGAAAACGTCATCATGGTGGAGTGGTTATTAAACGAACATCGGAACATTACACACCGAGAGATTCAGGCTGAGCTAAAGATCGGGTCACAGGCAGTTTCGAATATTCTGCATGAACATCTTCGTGTCCGGAAGGTTGCCTCGCGATGGATACCTCATTCTCTCACAGAAGAGCAAAAATTCCGACGTGTCGATTGGTGTAAATTTATGCTCGAAAAATTCGATGGAGGGAGTTCACAACAAGTATCCTACATCTTAACTAGTGACGAATCTTGGATCTACAGCTACGATCTCTTTACCAAGCAGCAATCCACACAATGGGTGTTCGAGGAGGACGAGTTACCTACCAAAGTTGTACGCGGCCGAAGTGTAAACAAAAAAATGATTGCCGTATTTTTCCGGCGTAGCGGTCCAGTTGCCATTATTCCACTAGAGGATCGTAAAACGGTTGCTAGTGAGTGGTACTGCGAAGTTTGTTTGCCCAAAGCCTTAGAGGAGCTGAATGACAACCGTCCAAGGAGCGGCGCCCGTGGCATTCTTTTTCATCAAGACAATGCTTCTGCTCATATGTCTGCTAGAACCTTGGACTTTTTGGCAACCACGGGACTTCAACTGTTACCCCATCCACCCTACAGTCCAGATCTGGCCCCGTGTGATTTTTTTTAATTTCCCTCGGTAAAAAAAATGCTCCGTGGGCGAAGATTTAGGACTTCGGACGAGGCCGTCGATGAATTTAGGCGACTGTTTTTCGACCTTCCGCAAGAATCTTTTTTTAAATGTTTTGAAAGCTGATTCAGTCGAATGAACAAATGTATAGAGGCAGGAGGGGAGTATTTTGAAAAACTGTAAATACATTTTTACGATAAACTTATAACTTTTGATTTTACTAAAAAATTTCGGAACAGCCCTCGTACTTAGTTCTACAAAATTTATTTTATTTGTTTTTATTTTCAAATAAATTTACCGCGGCTTGTTATTTACTAAATATTAACTGTATTAAACAATATTCTCTAATATAATGTTTGTATTTATAATGAATGACACTTAAAGCAAATCAAGATAATGTTTTGGGGCAATAAAAGTCATGGCGCTATAGATTCAAAATTTAAAACCTGGCATCATGAAATGCGGTTCAATACAATTACGCTATGTGCTAACTAGGGACCTGCATTTCACGAAGTGGCTAAAAATCTTAGACAGATAGTGTAAAATTCGACGATTACAGTATCTGTCTAACTTTTGTAGCACATTGTGAAATATCTACGCATTTCGTGAAACGCTCCATTACGCTATGTGTCTACGACATATTCACTGATGCAACTTCGAAAAAAAATTTCAATACGTGTGCGATAAAATATCAAAACCATAATTTTATTATATTATGCGATATAACCAGAGCAAATACCGATATTGCAATAAAGATTTTAGGTTGTCACGATTACAATCATCCTCATCGTAAACATGGATATTTTAAAGAAAGTGTAAAAATATTGATCTTTGTTTTGCCAGTTTATAAAGTGCTCTTTCTCTCTCAATGAGCTTTCAAAATGGACAGCATTTTCATCCGTTGACAGTTGCCGCATTCCAAATTCAAATTTCGAAATTGGAACGCCCACGAGCGCACGCGTGTATGTTCGGTAGAGCCGCTCCTGTCAACTGTCACACCCACTCGACTGGATGTCAAATAGCTGGCTACTGACAGTGTCGCTTATGTTATTTGCCTTTCCTTTTTGTCTCCATTTCACTATGTAGCTCAATACGATCGCGATTGTGCGCTTGCATATCAATGTGACTTCTAATTAAATGGTTAGATACTGGTATATACAGCGTGTATTCGAATTTATTAGGTAACATTTATAAGAGATACTCATACTCATTTATTTATAATAGGTAATTCTATTACACGTCATTTTTATTAAGTATATATTGTACTTAGTTATTATTATTAATAACTTAATAATATTTAACGTGTAAGAATTTATTATCATTATATAATATGTATTATTCACTTCACTATTATTAAATATTCGCTTAAGTTATAAAAGGCGGCCTTATATAAGTAATATTTAAACTTATTGTAGAATATTAAATCCATAGCTATGTTTTTGATATCACCTTATTATATAGCTTTGGGCCTGTGACACTTATGAATTCGATTTGTCTGTGCATTGTATTCAGTGACATAAGTATCTATAATCTTTTTTACATAGGAAGGCACGGCTGAAGTATGTCACTTGTAAGTCATAACAACAAATTAGTAATGTGCTACAACAACCTTAGAGCAATGTTCGAAGGCCACAACATCATTCGGTAAAATCGTTACCGAATAACGATTCATACCTACACACTTCATAAAATCGATACAACAACAAACCCGGTATTTTATATAGGTATTTATTAAGCATCATATTAATTTCCAAGTTGAGTTATAATAATTTGAGAAGCCAAATTACTGCAAATATTATTTTTTATGAAAAAACCGTATGCGTAATGGAATAATCTTTGAATACGTTTACAAGGTCTTTTAATATTTCCCATATTATTGTTACAATAGTTTGTGAAATGAGTTTTCGGGACCTTCTGTATAAACGCAATAACGTAAATTCAACAAAACAGAGAAACTACAAAAAAAAATTCGAGTAATACGAATAATTTCAATGAACAATCGATACGAATCAACAGACAAAATCAACAACGTACCGATTATAAGTCACGTCACTAGCGCCGTGACGTAATCATTGACTCTAGAACGTAACTGCACCTTCACGTTATTATGTTTATAGCTGTTGCTACTAATTAAGTTATTTATTTATTAATTAGCAATAACGTATTTGTTTTCAGTTTATTGTATCATTTATCTGAATTATCTGATGGTCTCTGATTTTAAAATTGTAATCTGTGACCACTATCAGTTTTCGTGACGTAAATGTTGAGTGTTGTAAGGTTACGAACGATGAACGTTCTACTAGTATGTATCGTATAATAGTTGACGTGCAATAATTAAAATAGAATTCAATCTTGCTTGTCTTGTTGATTGAATGGTTTGATCTTACTACATGATTATTTTTACGAGTATTATGTTCTGTGCTCCTCACTTCTTATTGGATTACACTCCGAAAGAGTTTAAAAAATAGTTAGGTAGTAACGTAATACCTAATTGAAGTGACGGATCCTTGACAGGGTCCCCATGGTCCCCCAAAACCTATAAGACCCCTATAGGGGTCGAGGCTCGACTCAGCCCTGACTGTTTTTTAATACTACTATTTCTCGGTTTTAGTAACGAATGTCCCCAACATAGAGACAACAAGATCAATGAGACGTTTTTTTTTGCGTATAACTTCTTTTCTTTTTTCTTATATTTTTGTCACCCGTGCTGGGACTCGAATCCTCCCTATCCATTTTAACCACCATGACTGGTTTCCATTTGGTCAAGTGTTTAGCGAAGTGGGTAAGCACAGTGGCGAGTAGAATGGCGAGTGGGGAGTGCCTGGCCAGTGACAAAAAGTCAAACAAAATTTGAGGCCACTGGCAAGGCAGCTTGCAAGCCAACTTGACTCGCCACTGTCCACCGGTTTACAGCACTGTCCTAAGGGTTGGTTTACCTACATTTGGTCAAGTACAGGTGCAAGTAAAATGGACAGTGGCGAGTGCCTGGCAGTATGCACTCGCCACTGTACTTGACCAAGTATAAACCAGCCCTTAATTCAGTGTAGTTACCCACACACGCCAAGTGACTAAGTGTAAACCATTCTCTCTGTCTAGTCTATCTACGTTCTCTTTCTCTTTCCAATTGTGAGCGCCATCTTGGAACGAAACAATAAGGCATAGACTATAAATAATTTCTATGTTAGGTTTTGCATACAGTATTTGATGCAATAACGTAGAAGCAGCGTAGAAGCGACATTAATGTAATTGACCGCACTTGGCCTATTCAGTAACAGCTAGATCATCGAACTGACCTTTATCAAAAAGGCTAGATTTATATACGAGAACCTATTATTTAATGATGTAGTGTATGTCATTGTAGGGGCAAATAACGCATATATTAGCATTAGTTAATTAAATGATTGTAGGCTAGACATTGTGCTGTTTATTTTTTAAATAAATTAGACAAAGCTGTGTTGATCTTTATAGTACCTATCTGACATTTTTCACATTATAGTTAACTGATGTAGTTAGTCAAAAACGTGCTTACTGGATTTTCTTGAAAACGAACAATTTCTATCACCAAAATTATCTCCAATAGAGGCCACAACCAAGTCCAATATTTGAATATCTCAGGATAACACGTCGAAAAGGAAGCAATTTCTAGAAATTAATTTCTTTTTTTAATCGAAATAAGCAGTAATTTCCGAGAAATATGAGTTCAAAGCGAAGGGAATACTACGTACATATTGAAAGCTCGAAGCACTACTAATCCCAGTGACATTATAGGAGTTCCCCGCTGAGATAATAACGTGCCTTAAGTCTATAAATTTTCCCACAAACAAACAACATTATCGCCGTGTCACAACATTAACAGCTGTAACGATTATAGAAATCTGTGTCATATAATAATTATATTATAAAGACAGTCAGTAATAACACCGACATTCTGCAGATATTTTATAACAATTTCTGAAGTATTGCATTTGATTGCTCATGAAACATACATACAACTAGATTGCTCTCGCGCAGGTGTTGCTCTCTATATCCGTTTATAACGTAATTATTTTATCGATTTATGAAATGTACTATAATTACAGCCCACTTAAACTGTTACAAGTTTTTGCAATATTTAACGGGTTCAAAGTTATTTATATCCCTAAGTGTAGTAAAGCCGAAAGTAAATGTGTAGTTGTTTGTTATGTGTAAGATTTTTGGATTGGATTACATACATACATTGGATACATATTTATATCATGTACCAATAGATTGTAGACAAAGTGCATTTAGAACATCGAATATTTTCTTTGTAATTTTTAAATATAATATTATATACAGCCGTTACACTCGTATCTGCCTAATTACGACTAAATGCTGTAGTAGCTTTATTTTACTAGCTGTATACTGGTTGGTTATTATCACCTAAATTAATTATAAGTTATTTGCAGGTAGACAAAGTTTAACATACTCTTACAACAGTTAAAATAAAATAAACGTTAAATTAATAATTTTAAAGTTAAGTCTGTAATATTAATAATTAATTTTTGACATTTTTCATCTTTCAAAAATAAGCTTGCTTCTCAGTATTAGCACGTACCTACCTATGTGCCATTACTTAATATTCCCATCATCAATTTACTATATTATTCTCAATTTCCTATAGTGACTGAAATTAAATGGTGACCTTGTTTCACGGATTTTACTCGTATAATAATTATGCACCATTTGCGAGATCCTCCGATCGAATGTCTCAGTGAAGGGCTTATCGTGAATAACTATCTGCCACCTGTGTAGGTAATGTAGGTTACATTGCTATAGCGAATTTTATTGCAAAATGTAACTATTTATACATGACCTAAGTATAATTTCAAGAATCGGTGTGTTTCCACGATACTATGTAAGTATATAGGTACGGTCAGTTTCCTGAATTATCTGACCCCCGTTAGCTGACGTATCAGTATCCAAAGGGGTCAGATAAATCAGGTAACCGACCATACAAACAAGACAGATCTATAAAGCTCGTGTTTATCGTTTGCGTATATTTTAGAGATATGAAAAGGTCATCACTTTTAAACATGTCTTTAAGTTTCCATCCTTCATAATAGGGCATTGTATCTTCAAACTTCCTTCAATTATTCGACAAGTTGTATACGTAGAGGTAGATCATAATCTACAAAAAAATTTGCTCCATAGAGCAATTTTTGTATAGCTTTGAGGTAGGATACTTACGATTTCCCTGGGTAGTTATGTTTGTTAGCTGTTATCCCTACCAGTCATCAGCTGTAATGAGGAGCTCATTTTAGATGCATCTCGGTTAGAATCTATGCAAGGTCCTGATCAGAACATACAATACAGCCATCTAGTTTATGCAGTTCCACTGACATTGCATTTCTTCATTAGTAATCCAGAATTTAATGAGCATTTCATTCTTCATTAGAGATAATGATATTCGCACAAATATCACTGAATCATATCTGAGGTAGTACAAGAACATACAGAGATAAACTTCGAGCTAAATTCTGGATAAGGGCAGTTAGACGAACACCGGTAATATTCATACGAGTACTGCTCTGACGGTGAAGGAAAACATCGTGAGGAAACCTGCACACTGAGATAACCAGTGTGAAATATAGAAGGCAATGGCAAACCACCTCATTAAATCTGCCACGAGAGTCTATTAATTTCTTAAAATGATCACGACCCTCAGCAATGAGGTATACAACTTAGAAAAAAGAATTCGACAAATTTAGGCTTTCGAAGAAGTATCATTCGAACTTCCGTCTGGTATTCGACCTAGTGACTGACGGTCTACCACAGTCATATAGACAGTTGTTAGCTTAAATTAACATAACCGGATATATCGCACAAGGTAATTTAGGAATTCTTGTATAGGTCATAGTTCTTTGGCTCTATTTTCATTTCATCATACTCAAAGATAATCTTCGGAAATAGAAGCTAAGCTGTAGGTAGCTTTATTTATTTCCGAAAATTATCTATAAGTTGATAGGTACCTATTTTTATTATTTAATAAACATATCTTATCTTATGATTGGAGGCCGGGAGTAACCTTATCATCACTTCGACCCTTGAGGATCTTTTCTGCCTATCCTATGCCTGGTCATCTCAGTGCGCAGGTTTCCTCGCGAAATTTTCCTTCACCGTTAGAGCAGTCGGTAAATGTACGTAAGTCTTTGAAAAATACGAAAAACTCATTGGTACATGGCACTGCACGGTTTCGAATCCGGACCACCCGCATGGGAGTCCGGTGTCCTAGCCACTGTGCCACCGACGCTCTTAATAAACCTAATTGTTAGGTTGGGAAAGACGTTTTTATAAACCTCTTAGTATATTTTTTCTGGCACATTAAACAAATTGCGTGTGATATGATTGATGACTTTCTAAATCCGAATTAGAGGCCCACAATCTAATTTCCGGATTTTAGTTACACCCCTTTATAAATAAATGATATTTTTATTCTAAATTATTCTTTTTTTTCGTTTATGTTTTTATCCGTCAACAGCAGAGCGATCTTGGTCAACGTTATGTACGTTTCTGGAACGCGTTCCGCAAAAACACGCCGACTAGACTTTGTATGCACGACTCGACACCGACTCGCATAAAGTCATGGGCTAATTAACGTCAAGCAACTTGGCTTGTTAGATGTCAGTGTCACTGCTCTGCTTCTGAACTTATTCAACTAATTTCCATACTATTAGGCTAACTAAGTCTGTGATCCGTATTAGGATAGGATATAGCTACTTATCGACAAAGCCGTTTTGTATCCCTCTCTATTTAATTGCTTGTCATCAAATCAGTACGACACGATTAACTCAATGTGGAGGTTTCGATGGTAGCTCTCCTTATGGTTTATGCTTTTTTCGATATTATAAAGAAATATTGACTATGTCTGGAGCGTCGGTGGCCTAGTGGTTAGGACGCCGGACTCCCATGCGGGAGGGAGGTCCGAGTTCGAAACCATGCTATGTACCAATGAGTTTTTCGGATTTTTTCAAAGACTTTTGTACCTTTACCGACTGCTCTAACGGTGAAGGAAAACATCGTGAGGAAACCTGCAAGTCTGAGGAATAAAATAAAAATCCAAATGGGTGTGAAATCGACCAATCAGCACTGGGCCCGCTCGGTGAATCATAGCCCATAACCCCCTTGCTCAAGAGGGTGATTTTGAACTGGTGAGGTGAGGTTGAACATTTTACACAGAAAAATGTTTCGTCCGCCTGAACGTCAGTTAGCCGTTATGCAGAACGGAGGTGTTTTATAAAGGGGCTGTAATAGCTAGTCGTTTTTAAATGAAGTGCATTATACAATACAGCTGCAACAAAGCTTTGTCTACCTGTAACGCGAAAACAGTGACTTCAAAACTATTGATATCATATAACCCAGCCCACATTTACATGTTTTGCTAATAGTGGAGGTCCTATTGCTCAGTACCTTGCGCTTTGTGATTAAAGCAAGCCGGATCTCGGTTTTTTTCTATTGAATGACTAAAAACTAATACCGAAAATGAATTCATCATCCTTCATTTATACGAAAACAATACCAAATATGACCTAGAAGCTTAAATAATGACGGTATGAATTTTTAACGGGAACGCGACGGAGGGTATTTTAGACCCCCCGTTCTCCCCACCTGCATGATCTTCGCATGTGGCTACCGGGCTAAATCAGCTTAGATTGACCCAAGAAAAATCTGTGTAAAGTGGCTTGCTTTAATCACAATATGCAAGCTGAGCAATAAGGTCCGTACTATAACTTCAAATAAACTTTGGTAACTGAAACAATTTAATACACATGTTAAAGAAATATTTTTTTTATTTTGCTGAGGTATGTAGCGAAATATCTAAGTACTTATGTGACTTTCTTTATTTTCAGAGGTGTACTACGAGAAACAGCGGTACGATGGCTGGTTTAACAACAGAGCCTACCCTGACTGGGGGTCCGTCGGTAAGTGTTTTCAAACACTGCGCAGAAATAAGAGGGGCTTGGTCATTAAGTGAACATATGGTCAAAACCAGGTGGCGGCCGGTGACACATTTTCATCTGAGCTCCTACATGCCTCGGAGAGCACGTTGAAAGTCAGCCCCGGTTACTGTCGTTAGGCATATAGGCGGCCTGGACAACTCTGACTTTTGTCCGACTTTTGTCCGACTTTTGTCATGTTTGTGGTCATAACAGGTATAAATACTTTTTCTACTCCCATTTCGTAATTTGTTCATTACGAAACCACAATCAATAACATAAAGAGGTTCATTCATCATGGTAGTGTTTTAATGAAATATTAAATAACAGTTTTCGATTGTAATGTGTAAATTTTTCTTTGTTGTTTGGCACTGCATACAAGAACTCTTTCGTATCAAAAGCACTACATTTTACTGGCCAACTACTTGGTACTATAGCCATTAAAAAAACTCGACCCAGGCCTGCGCGATGTAGACAATACGTCAAACATATCTACGGTTTCCATAGTTACCAATAACATGTTAAGCTGTCATAGAGTCAGCTTCGCTTCGTTTCATAAACAGTTATCATGTTAAAATCGCTAACATTACGTGGGCGTTGCATAAACTACTTTAATAGTATGTGTGAACATTACAAATTCGACAGTTCCATTTTTTTATTGGATATTAAATTTTTCAGTTAACGTGCTACCTGAGCGAAACCAATTGAAAAAAAATCATATCATTTAATTAAGTGTCGCTCATGCAGCCCCTAAAATAAAATAAACATGTTTTTTTTAATATTTCAATCATAAACAACAGTATTTTTCACAATAATTATTAAAACATTTACAACAACAAAAAACATAATTACAGGAATACACAAGACAAAAATAAAAAGCTAATAAATTTAAATACTGAAGAAAGACACATCGTCTAGGTTTCCTGAGAGTGGAAAGATCTCCTCTCCGGAACACTATTGCAATGCTTTAATAAATTAATGGAAGCAAAATACAAAATACAAATTATAATATGTGGAATGGACCAAGTCGGCAATTTTATTTTATGGATATGGTATTTCTGTAGGGGCATAAAAACTTTATGGTTCCTTATATAACATTATTTCGTATATCAGATTATATTGATAGTCATTTCTTGGTATATGCTGTTACATTATGATTGAGATTTGCGATACACGGTTAATAATAATAAAGTCTTTATTTTCAGACAAGAAATCATATAGCTAACGGTGAATGGATGAATGTCCTGAGAAGTGTTATTTTATGCCTCTGTCGATGGAATCTATCTGTTCCAGAAAATGCATATGCATTTTACAAGTATATGTTTTTGCATATATAAAGTAAATAGTTATTTTAGAGTACGATGAAGATAAATAATGTATTTTAACTGTTGGTTTTAGTATACATTTAAAATCACGTAATAAATACTAATTGTCACGGAATAAAATACGTACTTGTAACGCACGATGTTACGATAAATTAAAGCTAGTATTGCTAAATCCTTTTGTTAGTTTTATGTACCTATAGATTGTTCCATTACCTAACCAATGAGTTTTTGTTTTTAAACTTTGCTTTTTGCGTTTGTAATTATAATTACTATTCAATGTGAACATATCGTCCATGGCCTAGTGGCTAGGACGCCAGACTCCCGTGCGGGAAGTCCGGGTTCGAAACCATGCCATGTACCAATGAGTTTTTCGGATTTTTTCAATTACTTACGTACATTTACCGATTGCTCTAACGGTGAAGGAAAACATCGTAAGGAAACCTGCATGTCTGAGGAAATGAAAAGTTTACGAAAAGTGTATGAAATCCACCAATTAGCACTGGGCCCGCTCTCGGTGGATGTGCCGCTCTCTGTGGCCTCTCTGTGGCCCATACCCACTTGGTGCGCCCCAATAGTGGGGACATTAATAGGCTTATGATGATGATGATGATGTGAACATATTATGACAGTCATTTCAGTAGCTCACAAAAATAATTTATATATGTGCAGCTTATTTTATTTGAAAACCCACTGACTACATTTGCTCATAATGGAGAACACACTTCATTAAACAATATAATTGACTATTTATATATGTGCAGCTTATTTTATTTGAAAACCCACTGACTACATTTGCTCATAATGGAGAACACACTTCATTAAACAATATAATAGACAGACGGACATAAGTAACTTAATAGTAGTATGTTCAGCCACAAGTTGTAACTTACAACATATCAAGTTGACCACCATTTCATTTCGAATACTTTGTCAGCTGTCATTGTTTCAAATGGCGCTAATCAAGAACGATTCGGTTAGCGGTTCGATTTATCAACATAGCCTCGCTTTAATCTTTGCTTATTTTTTATTTATATTAATGACTTGTTATTATTGTCTGTAATGACCATTTCAAGTTCGTTGCATACATGCGTACATACAAGTAGGTAGTACCTATAGAAAAATTTAGCAGTCAACTTCATTCAAATAGTTTCAGACGTTATTTCAGATATTTTGTGATTAGTTTAAGATGTCAGTGGGTAATCTATAGATTTTAGTTAGTAATATATAGATGTGGGAGATACAATATACAATACCTATACAATTATTTAATAGGCAGGGTAAGGAGGCCAACAGTGATACACCAAAAATGTAGACGGTCATATTTCTGCCGTATGTAGATGCACAACAGAGCTACTAAAAAGACATAACAGAGCTACTGATTGGTGAAAAAATCACCTTATTTTTCACCAATCAGTAGCTCTGTTATGTCTTTTCTGGAGCATTCAAATTTCACCTCTAAATTAAAGGAAACAGGACTTATTTGCCGTTTTACAAAAAAATGGTAAATGGCTCACTGTCACCGTCCAACCATAGGTACTCACTGAACCGGAGGGTAGGTCTACAGTAAGCCGCATATAATCAGATTTAAAAATAATGGTTATGAAGTGTATTTTCCATTTATTGTTACACTTTATATTTTAATTATTCTCAACAAATCATTTACAGTGTAGATAATGTAAATAAATCGATTGTTATCATTACAAAAGTCTATTATTCAAATCTTTTCTAAAGAATCTATCAAAGTATGACACGGTTTTTACTTTAAAACTACTTGCACACAAGACACATTACTTGTACTCCCAACTTATCTAATATTTTTATTATTTAACCCAAAAATAATAAAAATAGAGATAAATCTCCACAATAATAACAACGTTTTTGTTTTTATGAAACCAAATAGTCAAATTCGTCATTAACATCGGCTTCCTCCAAAATCTCACCGTATATCAATGGCTCACTGTGTAGGCAATGCATGGTTAGCTGTGTACAACCTCCTTCTTTGGGTGTTTGAGCGTATGTCATGATTCGAAAAAAATACTTTAAAAACACAGCGAATTCACTATACAGGAAACAGAAGTAATGATTTTAAGGGTGCAGTAAAACAGCACCTACCTACATGCACGCGGACACTACCGACCTACACTCACAAGGGAAGGTTTTGGTTTAAATAATAGTCACAAGGGAAGGTTGGTTTGGCCCGAATATGTGCGTGTTGATTGCACAATCGCGTTTTCAAACTACGAGTAATGGTTCACTGAGTACATTGGTTCACTGTTGCCCACCTGAACCTACATATAAAAAATAGTTTAAATACTGTAGTAACTTTTCTTTTTCAAAATTCATTTCGGTTGATCGCGTGCGACTGACCGTAGTTTGACTGTAAGTTTAACATTCATAAACTGCAGATATTTAACTATCATTACGGCCAAATACTCCACGCCCATACCGTGCATATAAGTATTTTACAAGTGATGATTGGCGTCCTAAAGATTGTGCCCTTAGGGAATAAACTATAACATTTTTATATAACATTCACATGTAAGGCCCAACGCACATTGTTATCGAAATTGTCGCTTCGCCGCCTCTTTGTTTGCGAGTTTTCCAAAATTGCGAGTAGGTAAGTAGGTATTGATTGAAACACATTATGCAAATATTTCTATAAAATGTCAAGTGAAAGTTGGTTAAAGAAACTCATAGCAATCTTTACTCTCTACGTTTAGTTCTATATAAAATAAATAACAGCCTTATTAAATTTACCACCAAGCCTTATTACGATGACCTCTGATCGATTGTTGAGATGATAAAGTTTATAGATTTGCTTAAATGAGATCAAATAAAACTATACAGAATAGATAATCTAGAGACCCCCACCCGATAGTAGTTCACACACAGCACCTTCATACCCGGCGACCCGCTTCTGGCGCTTACACGCGCTCTCGGCGTATTCCAGGCCGCTTCTCCCCGACCCCTCCCTCCCCAGCGACGTCCTAAGCCGAGGTCCGTACCCACCTGGGTGCCCTTAGGCAGTCGCTTCTTATAGTAGTTTTTAAGTCCTCCTCTAGGCTGGAGCGCATTTAGCGCTCGCCCCAAAAAACCCGGTGAAGCTGTAAAGGTCTTTAGGACCAACAGAATTATCAGTACGAAAAAAAAAAAAAGATAATCTAGATTGAGATAAGATTGATAAGATTGTTTACATTTTTTACAAAATAGTACATATAGACGTACCTCCAAAGGGAGCTTTGCAGATATTTATTTCAAGGGACATCAATCGTTATTGTTTATTTTTTCAACAATTGTAATAATTAATTTTTACTATAGCTAAACTTTACCGTCCTCAAACAAGGCTCCATTCCGTGGACCATTCTATATGAATTACCTCCAGTATTTATGAAAACTCGATTGCAACTGTGAGAAATTTAATGTCCCATTATTCCAGTAATAAACTGGAGCAGGGACGTAAAAGGTAACTGTAGTCAATTACAATTACATAAACGACATGTGAACGAGTAATTTATTGTATAACTTACAATAATAGGCACGAATATAAAACAAGACCTCAGATAAAATAATAGTTACTATGCAGCAGACACTATACATAATTCATATCTAGATAGCCACTAGTCACACCTGGCCTAATCGATTACGAGAAAAAATATTAGATCAATTAAGGGAATTTTATTTTTATTTTAACGTATCAAGATTTAAATTCGTGTTATAGTTGTTAAAAATTAATGACATCACCATCATATTATACGGGATACAATGATTACGCTAAAACTAACAGAATATAGGTTACTTACTTTTCCCCTTGTAGATAGGATATCAAACAAGCAGTGTTAGATAATAGATTCAGGTTTTAACCGCTTTCGGTCCCAGCCTCATATCTCATACATTCTACTATGGTATGAATTTTGTATTAAAAAAAAGTACTGACCACCAACACTGAAGGAAGAAATAACGAAGAACAGAAGATAGAAGATATGTTAATTTAATGGCTACCGATATCCGAAAACGGATTCTCGCAATGTCTCCCATTCAAGTTGACTCGTTAACTCTCCCATATTGAGCAAGGAATTTCTGACCGGGTGAGGGCACGCGCGGAATCTTTTGATTATATTTAATACTACCGAAGAAAACCAGCTTAAATTAATTCGTAAAGGCAACTCTCGGTGGCGCCTCATAAATATACATTTTAAATATAAACATTCATTAGCACTACCTCAACAAACTTACAGATGTATTCCGAAACTAGAGGTATAGGGGAGGCTTAACGATACAAATCTATACATAGGTGAACAATATTATGTTCATTAAGGTTTATTTATTCAAGCAAATAAAAATATCTTCTCAACATCACTTTTAGTCTTAAACTTATGGACTTTTTTATTAAGAAATCATTGTGTAATTGTGTTATAACTTTCAACATTAAAAATTAATTGGAAACTCAACATGAAAATAAATGACAGTGTTTTACAATTACTTTAATTTGTATAAATTTACCTAAAATATGGTCACTCATGTTCGAATATCGTGAGTCATTTGATATCGACCCATCACTTCAATCGTCAGGCCTAATAATTAAATAAAATGTTACGTAATAGGAACTTGCTATCAATCATATTTCACTATGGTTGTAGACTGAGTGTGTCGTTAAAATTACGACATTTTAATGATTTCAATACAGTGATTGTGTAAATATTTGTACAATATAATTTCAATACATATGTATTCATTATATTTATACTACTTAACTAACATTATAATTAATGACTCGTATATAAAACATAATGTTTGAAGATGGTATGACTCTGTGAATAAGCCTGGGAAGTTACCAGGCTTTTATCTATTTATGTCGCAAAGCAGCCAAGCCGGTTTGAGGGATACGATAGCCAGCGTAATTACCAGCACATGAGACCCTCCGAGTCCTCAGATTAGCAGCGTATCGAAAACCCTAAAAAACATGGCCCCCGTGTGGCACTTTCTGCCATGCTCTCCTTAAACAATAAATAAAAATTAAAACAAATAAATTAAATCATGAATTATAGATACTTAATTGGATCTGGGAACACTATTCTAATATCATTTCATACACTATTTGTACTAAAAGGTAATCTAAATAAATCTGTTTTCAATCTCCTATTCAAGCGTTCTAATAAAAGACATCAACGCGCTCACTCTTAGATACCATACGTTTTAATATAACAAATAGAATATTATTCAGAAAACAACTTACAATTTGTACATTGTACAACTTATTATAATGTAAATATAAATCATCTAATTATGACCACATGGTCCAGTGTCATGTATCAATCGCTATCGAGATGACAAGCCCAGATAAAATATATTAATTTGTCATAGATCGCGGTTGTGCAAGTGTTGATATAATCTCTGTTTTATAATTATTATAAATGGCTTACTTACAGTAAGTGAACGATAGTAATCTCTATGGATTACATTCATAATTAGTCTACCTACATCTTATTTATTTATTTACACTTTATTTTAGTACAACATAAAAAATAATAAAAGCAATTTTAAAAACAACGAAAAATAGGGTGAAGCGCTTGAACTTATTTGATTTAATAACTAAAATCAATCATTATACAAATAATTTTGTATAATGTAAATTATCTCTAAAGAGACTTCTTCCAACAAACCCGCGAAAGTGAAGTTTATATTTTTTGTGATTGAACGGTTACGGAAAGTACACGTTATAAACCAAGTTACACGCTCTTGCTGTTTAATTTTAATTGTGGATCGAAGGTTCCCCTGAATTTCTTTTTATAACTAATTTCATTCAGACCAATTCAAGGATTTGTTGCATCGTTACCATTTACGACAGACAACACTACTAAGTCGTTCTTTTGACTTCTAGACTAGGTATATTCCTACTGAAAAAAAATACGCTACCAAAGTATTCTTTTAATTGAATTGACCCCTGATGTAAGAATGAAGGGTGTTCAGTATCCATAACTCATCAACTTTCACTAGGGGCCAATTCTGAAATCGCGAAATAAATTAGCTGTTTCTCACACTGGACTTTTTAGTCGCGATTCAATTCAATCGTTTTGAACGATTTTTTAATCCCCGACCGATTGAGGGAGGGCGTGTTATAAGTTTGACACGTTTGTCTGTTTGTGTGTGGATGATCAGATTTGGACCCAGTTTTTTTTAATAGAGAATTTTATTATAAAATTTTATTTAATTTTTATTATATATTTTAATATTTTTGTCGATAGTGGTCTTCAAGATCTTGGAGTATCTTTGATGTCAGATGGGATCTCTGGAAAACGGTAATAGCTAGATGGTTCGAATTTGTGCTCAAATACGCGGGTTCATGGTGCGTTTCCGACATCTGAAACCATAAGGATTTTAAAAAAAATTTTTACTACTAAACCCGCATTTGACCTCGATCTCGCCTGATGGTAAGCGACGATGAGGTCGACGATGGAGCATGCGGGTCCAGTAAATGCCCGGATCTGGTGATGACCAGGAAAAAGTAAATGGATTCCAATTTCGTAATATGAAACTTCAAGAATTGGAAGATTATCAGCCCGCCGAAACTAAAATAGTTAGATGAGGTCTTCTCGAACTAAAGTCGTAGGGAATCCTGAGATATTTCAAGAGAAAAAGAAATGAAATTATGTGAAGCTAGGAATTTTATGTTAGCCATGTCGAGGGCGAAGCCCGGAGTTTCCCCCACCTTCTGGCGCCCCAGATCTAATATGCTGAATGTTTTAGCCATGTCAGATGAAAATTGGATCAGTGGTTCTAAGATCTTGGAGTATCTTGGGATGTTGGAGTATGATGTGATCTCTGGAACGGTAACAGTTAAGTGGTTCGAGTTTGAACTCAAATGTTTATGACTATGGTGACCTTGCCACGTCTGAAACCTTGAGGATCTGATGAAGAGCAGGAAAAAGTAAGGGGATCTCCACAATGGTACGTGGGGGGTTTCTTAAATTTTTTATTTGGAGTTATCGATGAAAAACGTATTTCGACTGGCGTATCCTGGTTATTTAATCGATGGGCTCGATAATTACGTAGTACACACGTTCACTGTACCAACCGTCGCAGCTGTGCTTGTACCTACCCGTATCTCATAAGAAAAGCTATAAAACTTGACGATCGTTAACTTAAATTAAATTTTAATAACTTTATTTTGACGTTTTTTACAACTCGTTGTAAATGTTCAATCAGTAAAACGATTATTCTACATTTTGAAATATGGTTCCTTCATTTAATTACACATTGCATATTTATGTTCAAAGTAATGTTATTCTTTATAAAAATACAAAAGATCGTGAAGTAAAATCATTTTATTCTTTATTTTGTATTCTCATCAGAACAGTTAAACAGATGAATTCAAAAGTATTTGTCAAATAAAGAAGAAATAAAAGCTCTATTCAGTTTCTATTGCTAATAAATAAACGTGATTGCGTCAGTATAACAATTCTTATTCACACATTCAAGTTATTTAAAGAATTCCTTAAGATTTATTACATACTCAATCATAGATATTTCGTAACACAAATCAACACAACAAACATTGCCATGTGCGCTATTCGTCTGTTGAGGTCGCTCAAACAGTGTAGGGTCGACCACCAGGCTATTGCCACGTTCGTGATATTTAACTCTAGTCAACGTAATACAATTGCTGTGGTTGACTGTATCCGCCCACAGCTGCCTCGGACTTTACTGACCACTGAAGGGCATCAATTGCATCATTTCTTGTTAGTACAAAGCATTACTACGTTGTTAGTATTAATCTGTTAAAGCCATTTATTTTTAAGAAAGTCTGTAGTTTATTCCGCATTCATCAGCCTGTTATTAATATCCCCACTGTTGGGGCACAGACCTCCCCTTGCACAAGGGTGTACACGGGCCATGATCCACCAAGCGGGCCCAGTGCTGTTTGGTGGATTTCACATGCCTTCGGAAATTTTTATTTTCCTCAGACATGCAGGTATCCTCACGATGTTTTCCTTCAGAAAGCAGTCGGTAAATGTACGTAAGTCTTCGAAAAAGTCCTAAAAACACATTGGTACATGGCATTGCATGGTTTGAAACCGGAGCTCCCGCATGGTTCGTTCGGCGTCCTAGCCACTAAACCATCGACGTTCATTATATCATAAAAGTAAATACAATCGCAATAATAAGATTTCTGTGTATATTCAGGTAATTACTAATAGGACGTTACTCATAGATGACATCTTAAAAAATTAAATTAAATATGTTGATAAACTTACCTAATTATTTTATTATAAAGTTTCGTATAATTACGTGAATGCAAAAATAAGTAAAATACGTAAAAGATGAAAATACGGTTTTATTTGATAATAACGTATATGTATTTAAGTAAAAAAATTAATTTAATCGTACGTCGGTATATTTAATTTAATAATATGAAACAGCATGAAAACTCACCTCCTGAACTCCGTGTGGTTTGATTACATCGTACCGTAAGCAATTTATGCAATTGAGAATCGATAAATCATGTATCGACTAATGATTATTATGATTAAAAAAGTTTACAAATCAAAATTCATATGTTACTTCATACACAGGATATATCAAATACATGTCTATCCATCTACCCACACTGACAAAAATGGATAAAGATAAAGTCTATTTGAATTAGCAAAAGTGCTGTGGTTACATGTTACCAATAGTTTCATAGTCAGTTTTTTCATGTTACAGGCTAGCTTTGGTTACATGTAACGAAAAATTTCTTTCAGTATAACAACTTATTTTTTTAACTAAACAATGGTAACGTTTTACACATTACCAATATTCTTTATTAACGTTCTTAAAATTCCTGTGCACCATAATCGTTCAAAGGTGGACTCGTGCAGTCTAAGTTAACCTACTCGTAGTACCCTAGTTAGCCCTTGAGCCTTGTAAATTTTTTTGTATCGTTTATAAGTAAATTACGAGCATAAAAATAAAATTATATACCTTCAATAATAAAATAAATTGTTCAGTTTACGATGATCAAGAACTGTCTATCAACTTAGTAATGTATTTTGTCACACCATGTATTTCTGAAGTCAAATAAAGAATTTGTGCCGAAATCTCCTCGCTCCTAATTTGCTCTTCATGCGGGCTGCGCGAGCGCATTGCGCCATCACAGAATCACGCGCACCTAAATTATGATCCTGCTGCAAGCTGTATTTAATGCCAACTATCAATCACAGTGGAATCACGCGGATCCCACGAAAGGCCATTAAAATAATCTTTGCGAATGGAATGAAATCTATCAACCACAAATTACAAAAGTTCATGAGGTCAAAATGTAGTCGCCTCGCGACAACTACAATACGTGGTATTCATGTACTCGTATGTTGTTTCACTACAAAATATTTTGTTATTATTATACTTTATTGGAGAATCAACAGATATATTCATAATAAAGAACATATTTCGTAACATATATACATAGTTAAAGTGTAGCCTACATCATTTATACTCTCGCTAAGACATAATATTTTTTTAGTCTCTTCTCTCTTCTAAGTCGTGTTTCTCATTGCTGAGGGCCGTGATCATTCTAAGGAATTAATCACATAGAACGGACTCTCGTGGCAGATTTAATGGGGTGGTTTGCCATTGCCTTCCCCATTTCACACACTGGTCATCTCAGTGTGCAGGTTTCCGCACGATGTTTTTCTTCACCGTCAGAGCAGTCAGTAAATGTACGTAAGTCTTTCGAAAAACCGATAAACTCATGAGTACAGGGTATTGCCTGGTTTGGAACTCGAACCTCCCGCATGGGAGTCCGACGTCCTAGCCACGACGCTACAGACGCTCTAATTTTATAAGTAACTAAACATAGTTAACAAACTACGAAAAAAATAACATTATTGGAACACAAAAATGTTCTGAGAAGAGCATATATATATAGTTATATATATAAATATGGTTATATTTTAAGAACTCTTCATTCACCTTTTAGATGACACCTACATACTCGTATATAGTACTCTGTGATACGTACAAGTAAATACATATACATATATACCGTACACAAATATACATAGTTTGCCATCGTTACTGTCTCTCGATACTCTACTATACGTTACGCTCCAACTGACCATACTATGAACAAATAATATGAGTTTTATGTACGCATAATTCAATAATAATCTCATATTTGTCCGTGTCGAATTTATTATTCAGCCGTAAATCTCTGTCTCGTTGTGGCAGTGTTCGACAGCCATCCATCATGGTTGGTTTCACTCGAGATTCGAGAATCTTTGAGTGAGTGCGAACATACAAGCTCGACATGTGCTTTGCATTACAAATTTTCTTTTTAACTCCCCGACGTTTCTCGTAAAAAGTTGTTATTACGTGTATTTAATTTTCCATGTAAATTTTGTCCCTTCTGTTGTGCTAAGTTGTGCAATCCAGTGGTTGTACATTCGTGAGAGCTTTACCTACAAGGAGAATAATAATGTAGGTACATACCATGTGATATGTTATAAAATAAACAAGATTACTACATATTATTGAATCCATAATAGTCCGTTCTCCTTTTACTTTATGACTTGTTTTCGAAACTTATATTTTTATTTTGAGGAAAGTCAAGTAACATTCTCTTTCCCAGGAAAAATGTGCAAAAATTTGTGTAAGGAGCCGTTCAAGTATTACATAGGCACCAAAGGGGGTATGTAGGTAGGTAGGCGCGTAGCCGATAGATAATTGCTCATAGAACACTAACTTCAATTTTCGATCATGTAATGTGCTTTTACTAATTTTACATATTATATAATTCAAGTGACTAAAATTCATATTGATGTCGAAGACTGTGATATCAACGAAGGGGTCAATGCGTTGCTTGCTTGCTTCGTTAAGCAAGCAAGCACCTAACTATACGTTGTATAGTTATAGTGGTTAATGCGTAATATGATATAAGTAACAAATGAGTTTTGAAAACGGGTTTTCACGCTATAATTTTATACTCGATATTCATTTGACCCTTTCATTATCACGAAATTCTTCCTATTGTTCTTTCATTCTATTATTTGAATTATCCGCGCACAGTTCCCCGGTAATTATTTTATCAATGGGCCCGTTTTTCGACCAATCAGAAGACGAATAAGGATTCCGCGCTAGAATTGAAATTTCGCGCAGGCGCGCGATGAATAAAAGAAAATTTTACTGGATAGTGGATTTGGAGAACTTTTTTGAGTTTTCGTCAATTTTATAAGATTTTTAAACAATTTTGTCAATGTTTTAATCTAAAATTTGGATGTGAAGGTGTTGTGGACCGTTTTTTTTATAAGGACACGACGAAGCAGTTTATTAATGCAGAAAATACACACTCGTGTTGATTAAAGTAAACAGGTAATTACTATGGTAGATTATGAGTTATGTATGACTATTTGAATGCGACCAAAACTATATAGAACTTACATTCTGGAATCTTTTACCCGTTACCAACGATATCTATGTACTAGTGTAATTGTTTTTAACCGTCGTTCCCTTTTTCAAGGGTAGCGGCGGCGGGATGTTCCATACGTTTGAAGGACCCGGGAGCTTCTAAAAGTTTAATTTTCAAGTTTTAAAATTTAAGTCTCCATATTATTGTTTGAAATTTTGTGAAGTTTTTAGAAGAAGCGTTTTTCTTATTGAGAAGATTTTGTTTAAGTTCTCATATGATATGTTTTTCTTGGGAGAAGAATTTGTTTACGTTTCTTGTTGAAAAGAGTTTTAGTGTTTTTATTTGGAAGAGTTGAGATAGGGTTTCATCAGTTGTTTCCAAAGAGTTATATCATTAGAAGTTCAATTAAAATTAATATCAAGTTTCAAAATACTGTCATGTAATTTGTTTCACATTTCAGAAGAGTTTGAGTAGCTCATAGAACAGTTTTTAAAATAATTGTTTAATTTTAAGATAAATGTATTATGAAAGTATTGTATGCGTTATGAAACGTTTCATAAAGGTTACATATTTATAAGATTCATCGGTTAGTTCGATAGGTTTTTTACCTTTTAACAATTTCTGTTGAGTAACTTTTCCTTTTTGTTACTTTTTTCCACTGTGTTACTTTTTCAACGGTGAACATTTACACGGTGTTACTTTCATCATAATTTTGAGAGAGCGAGAGGTTTATGTAATATGTGTGTAATATCTTTATTATTTTTTATCTTTATTATTATTTTTAATATATATTTTTTCTTAAGTTTCACTTTTCATTTCATTTTGTTTTTACCAATCAGATGGCTCTATTTCTCTAGCCGGGGTAGAGCGGTCGGACAATATGACTTACAAATATGTTTTGCAAGTAGGCTTTATTATCATGAGGTCTTCTTAACAGGTAGTCGACTCACGCGCAAGTCCCCAGCAGCCTATGCAGACGGGGTCTACATGATGGCGGGGGCGGACCGGCCCGGGGCCCGTACCCTCTCTAAGCTCTTCATGAAGGGCCAGGACGGGCTGCCTTCGCTCGCCAACAGGACTGCTCTGCTTGCTTTCTTTGGTAAGAGAATTTACCAAAATTCTAGCAGCGTATAAACATAGCCCAAGTTTGTGCAAATTTCGACTGTCTTTTGTTTTTATTTGTTCTTAGACACGCTGAGACTTGATTGTAATAATTGCGGCTGTCCCTATGTTGCACGAAACGTCCTTAAGGCTTTCTTATGTCTCATGGCGCAAAAGGAGATATATAGTTTAATGACGACTTAACTTTAGGGACGTTTCATGCAACTGACCTTGTATCTCTTGCTTGATTGAGCACCTATCGTTTTTATTTATTTAATTTTGTGTTCACCTTAGGACTGGGTGTGTTCCTGAACGCTCATAAAGCAAATTAATAACCATCACATTTTCTTTACAATATTGTCATCGACACATTTCTCCTGCTCCTGGTAGCAGGGTAGCAGCAATATATACGACAAACTTGTTATGATAATCTGTTTCCCCACAGGACAAGTGGTAACTGGCGAGGTAGTGATGGCGTCAGAGTCTGGCTGCCCCATCGAGCACCATCGCATCCCGGTAGACAAGTGCGACCACATGTACGACCCGGATTGCGAGGGAGCCAAGCATATGCCTTTCGTACGAGCAGCGTACGACAGGGCCACGGGACAGAGCCCTAACAGTCCTAGAGAACAGGTATAAGAATCAACTTTGGACAAATACATTTTTTCGATAGAACTTACAAATTACAGAGGTAATACAACTAATTCTAGAGATCTAATTAGTAGTTTTATAGGGTATCTAGAGCAGTTTCTTTTACCAACTAGATAGATACCTATATATATGTAACAGTCAAAATAAAAAAAATGATTTTTTATTGTAAGTACCTTATAGTAACATTTTTACAACGTCATTCTTTTTTACTCTACCACCGCTTTGTAAGGTGCTATAGCTGAAAGGAAAGAAGCGGCGCAAGAAACTTTCAATAGCACATCTTTTAAAATAAATATATCTTACAATAATTATGAATACAATCATATATGTACACAATGTGCAGAGCTGGAGCTGAATTTAGGACCAAGCCTCTTTA
This sequence comes from Hofmannophila pseudospretella, assembly GCA_947369225.1. Lineage (NCBI taxonomy): Eukaryota > Metazoa > Arthropoda > Insecta > Lepidoptera > Oecophoridae > Hofmannophila > Hofmannophila pseudospretella. The sequence continues at coordinate 8,672,144 of OX376324.1, forward strand.
TCAGTTAAGTAGTCATTTATTTTATAATAACCCTTTTTACATAAGGGCCGTCTTATATGAGTCTTAATTTTTTTTTCTGCATATTTATTACAGTATCAGGTATCTTGTTATAAAATCGTACACAGTGACCCATAAATGATGTGTTTACAGCGCAGTCTAAAGCGTGGGACTGCAAGTTTGTCTTTGTTTCTGGTATTGCAATTATGATTACACATTTTTTCGGAAACAACAAAGTTTTTGTCAAATCCAGGCCTCTTTCTCAACTCTCTTTTTTTTGAATAAGTTAGTTATTCTTATTGTAAGAGTGCTTACAATAAGAATAACTAACTCTATTGCAGTAACTTATACTACAACTAAATGTGCGCGAACTGATGACGCCCGCCACTCGATTTTAGCGCCGCAATAGGACTCTGTTTTCCATTCGAGTAGATACGCTATATTAAATAGGCTACCGGTTTCTTAATAATTAGTTTTTTAATCATTTGTAATTTGTGACTATTATTGCTTGCTATTCAGTAGGGAGCGGTATTTATCTTATAGATAACTACCTAGTTATCTATGGGATGCTAACCGTTATTGAATACCTTCTTTTTGGGAAAGCACTGTCTCCCAAGATACAGGTTCGCCTAGTTTGGAAGTCAGGGTATTGTTCGATTTACAAGTATTGTGATGTTTTCAATAAAGATTATTTTTACCCGACATTGTGATTATATGACCCTACGCCACATGCCCGTAGCATACATACGCGAATGTAAAAAAATAGAATTGTGCAGAATCGCGAATGCGAACCCTAATTAATTAAGATGTTATAATAAAAACTACTGTCCATGACTAAATTTATTATGCACTCAACACAAAGATGCCGACGACGAACCGCTAAAGCGCAGGAGTCGCGATGTCAGATACGCCCATTAGCATTCTACGGTAATCGACACTATCGATCGTCGGCATCGACGCTTGCGCGCGCGCAGCGCTAATGAGATACGAGCATGCTCCGCTTGCACTTGTATGAGCTTCTAGATTTCCACGTGGAGTATGTACCTATCTGTACTTATTCCGACATCATAATTATGCTTATCATTATCACATTCGATTAGGACTAATTATGAGTTCTCTCATTTCCATCACGGTATGTTAGTTGTAGGAACGCGCTATGTTGGACATGGATGACGTAACGTCAATTGTAGGAAAGTGAAAAGGGAAGATCTTCCACCAGCCGGGGTGTTGTGCCTGGTGACCAGATGTCCTGGTCCAACTATGGATGTTTGGAACTCGTACATATACGAAGTCCCAGGAAAATTTCGATAGCGCGTTCTACACCGATGTGAGTAGGTACTAAACGTAGTGGCGCGTCGTGCGTCGCCACATTAGTCGCTTTAGGTATTTTATTCATTATCTTGGGGAAACTTAATTTGTACAATAATTTTAAATATCAATTCGAGTATTGCCTACGTATTTCGTTTTTATGCGTAAATAAAGTATAGCTTAATAATTTTAAGGGCATCATAAATTGTTATCTTAGTACCTACCCATATAATTCTATTGACTCAACAAATTATGCCTCTATTTAATTAGCCGCTACACACTTTAGCAAAGCAAACAGCCGACCCGATTGACGATCGCTGTTCGTCGAAGGCCAAATTCCTAGCAATAAACCCAGATTCGCGCGCCTCGGCTACACCGTGTATGGTCAAATATGTCTCTATGACCAAATGGATCTAGCCTGTCAAACAATGATAATTGGTCATTGGTGGTATCCCTAATTGATATGATTGGTATTCGTATAGATAGTGCGTAACGTGGATCATAAGTAGTACTATGTGTACCCACCCTTAAAGATTTTTTTCATACTAGGTAAATATCTAATTTTATTCAAAGAGTTATTTAGAAATCATAGACATAGGTGTGAACTAAGCTCTGATGTTATATTTTACGTCGATATTGTACTGACCCAGGACTAATTTATATGAGTATACCTACCTAGTACCTACCTATTTACTCGCCTGTTTGTAGTTCGTATTCAGATCCCAACAACCATTAGATGTAAGTAACATTAAATTACTTAAGGAGCTCGTAGCCTAGTTGCAAGCACGGTCTGAAAGTGATCGTGCAGGTTAAGCGACGTTGGCGCGGTCGGTACCTGGATGGGTGACCGCTAGTGGCATATTTCATCTGAGCTCCTCCGTGCCTCGGAAAGCACATTAAGCAGTTGGTCCCGGTTGTTGTCGTTCGACAGCAGTCGTTAAGCCATGTCAGACCTAAACAACTGACAAATAAGTTGGCCACTAACCATACGTTGAGCAAGCAAGCACTTAAACCAAAATTTAAATACAGTTTTTCAATTTTGGTTAAAGTAACGTGTAGTTAGTTTAAAATAAACTTATGCTTACCTTGTGCTTGTAAAGTCGGAAAGCCCAATTAACCCTTGCGATGTTGTTCCAGATAAACCAGATGACGTCGTGGATCGACGGCAGCTTCGTGTACAGCACGAGCGAGGCGTGGGTGAATGCAATGAGGTCATTTCAGGTGCCACCTGCAGCCACGCCTGCCTCTTTACGTACAATATCTACTTGTTCTACATCGTTATTCATTTTTGTTGAAAATCAAAGTAGTTTCCCTGTGTTCCCTAAAACCAAACACTGTAAGAAAAGCTTGTTTACTTCAAACAAGAACTTGTTTCAATACGAGCATATAAAGTCGGCTTATTAACTTCAACCGAGATCTTAGTCGTATCTATCAAGTAATTTGTTCAAATGAATAAAAATCACTTTATATAATGCTCTAAATCAAACAAGGTTTCTTTCAGTGTAGGCTCTGATGCCTATATTCCTCTTGATTTTTTTGTCGTAACTCTATCTCCCAACCCAAATAACTCTATAAACCTAATGCTCTGTATGAGACATGTTATTTTATATCAGAAACAGTAATTTGCACAGGTTAATTGTATTTCAGATGAATTCATTATATATTTCCCAATATTACTTACTTAAAAAGATTTTTATGCCAATTTGGCCCAACAAAATACTGATTATTAAAATTGATTGTAGTTTGCCTTTAGTTGTTAACAAACAAAATTGCCTTAACTGTGCCCTTGCACTAACTTTATTTTTGTACCAGATTTATCATCATTAAAATTACCTACCATCAGTCACTTCGTGTCGTGCAATCACGACAATTAATTATTTTATTTCTACTTTTAAAAGTATATCGGCGCCCAAAATAAGAGTAGGTATTTAAATGACCACTTTGAATAACACAAGAAGTCGTAAGAGTTTAAGTAATTCCTTTATCGTGAGTTGCAAGAATCGTCCTTTTTGGTAAGGCTTCCTTAACTCTCTATCTAGCTATGTCTTCTAAGTCAATATTCCTCATTGCCGAGGGTCGTGATCATTCTAAGGAATTAATCACATAGAACGACTCTCATGGCAGATTTAATGGGGTGGTTTGCCATTGCATTCCCCATTTCACATATTGGTTATCTCAGTGTGCAGGTTTCCTCACGATGTTTTCCTTAACCTTCAGAGCTGCGGGTAAATGTACGTAAGTCTTTGGAAAAAACCGAAAACTAATTGGTACATGAAATTGCATGGTTTCGAACTCGGACCTCACTCATGGGAGTCCAACGTCCTAGCTCTAAATAGCTATGACTTACAAAGAAATAGCTTGTACACGTATTTTATTGAAGCCTTAACTTTAAAAACCTTTCATGCAACTGACGGTTAGTTAATGTTAACCTCAAGTTCAAGTAATAAACAACATGAACATAATTATTACAGAACGGAAGCCTGTCAAGTGAAGGAGGCATGCCCTTGCGCAACACAAAGCGAATACCGCTGTTCAACAATCCGGTGCCTCACTACATGAGGATGCTTAGTCCAGAAAGATTGTTCTGTAAGTATTAATATAAAAATAAATATACGATAAGAACTTTATTGATATAATAAGATTAGTTCTTACAACAACATGGGATTGGGAAACTTATACTATTGATATGTACGAAGTTCTACACAATGGCTCTCAAATTAGATCTAACAAAGTTGCCCCATTACGAGTATATCTCGTTATATATGATTTTAGAACTAGATATTTATGGTTTAATCTTGATTATTTTACTGGAAAATTAATTACCTACCAAGTATTTAGTACGTTAAGTTACCTCAGTTATAATCAGTAATTGTAAAAGTTTTGATGCCTTCTTCTTTCGAGTTGATGATCCGAACTAAATTTTTCCCCACCAGAAGGCAGCTACATCGCCCTCTGGTTGGTCTAGAATAGGTCCTCCCGCGTGCATGTGGTCGGACAAGCGGGACAGCAGAGCAAATAATCCATAGTTTGAGAGGAGACACGTTTGGTTGTGAAAATAATGCGTACTTCCCTATGTTAAAATTACAAGTTTTTAACTGTATCCATAGATCGCTGGTTCATATCCGGCTCGAAGGACCACTTGTATGGGTTTGAATGAATAGATAAATAATTATATTGTCAACAAAAATAATTATTTTATTAACCCAAACGATGTAGTCAAAATAATGTCGTAATGGAAGAAGAAGGCATAGTTAACGAGTATAATTTTTTTTTTTAAATTTATGTTTCTAACACTCATGCGAAATATATATTATTTTACTCGTATCTAGTACTAGGAGATCCACGGACCAATCAGAACCCAGCAATGGTTACGTTCGGCATTCTGCTGCTAAGGTGGCACAACGTGGTGGCAGCAAGGGTGCACCGACAGCATCCAGATTGGAGTGATGAGCAGCTCTTTCAGCGGGCTAGGCGAATTGTCATCGCTAGTTTGCAGGTTCGTACTGAACGGCTAAAATCAAATATTACTTTGTCATCATGAGCCTATTCATGTGCTCGTATCGTAGTTGCGACAATGGTCCGAAAGTGATTGTGCAAGTTAAGCAACGTTGGACGAGGTCAGTACCAGGATGGGTGACCGCTATTGTCACGTTTTCATCTGAGCTCCTCCGGGCCTCGGAGAGCATATTAAACTGTAGAGTGATCTGCACAATTCTGACAATAGGTTAGCCACTGGTTAGTGGCTAACACGACAAGAAGAATAATCCTATTAAGTCTCCACAGTAGTGTCATAATTGTAACTTTTTGTTTCAGAACATCATCTTGTACGAATACGTGCCAGCATTTCTCGGCATCCCTATTCCTTCATACCAGGGTTACAAAGCTGAGGTAGCACCGGGAGTGACCCATGCCTTCGCCGTGGCTGCTTTCCGCTTCGGCCACACTTTAGTCCCTCCAGCCATTCTGCTGAGAGATAGAAACTGTAAATACAGCAGAGCGCCTGGTGGACACGACGCCATTAGGCTGTGTCAAACTTGGTGGGATGGGAATGTAAGTTACCATGAGTCCTTAATGTTAAGGGTTCGTTAAGTCTCCTATCATTTCTATCTAGAGGGCTTAGAAATGGGATAATATGTATTTTTCGCGCAACTAACGGTTAGCAACATACATAAAATACCACTTTGACTCTAAGCTTGACTTGTTCTTACTGAGATCTCCGCTGTGGTCTGATTTTTTTATATTAAATAAGGAAAGCAGACGAGCAAACGGGCCACCTAATGTTAAGTTGTAACCGTCGCCCATAGACATCTCACCTCATTGTATTAATATTAGAGGGTTTTTGATGCGCTGCTAACCTTGAGGAGCAAGATGGATTGCCTCATGTGCTGGCTCTCTTACCCTTCAAACCGAAACACAGAAATGCAAGCATTTCTGCAGCAGAAATAGATAAGAAGGGTGGTACCACCCCAGGCGATCCTTCACATTAGGAACTACCACTACAAAAATTGATACATGGATTTTGTCTTTCTATTTATGCCGCAAAGCAGTAATGTCTGCATTGTTGTTTTTGTTTGTTAGAGCCAGCGTAATTACCGGCACATGAGGCACTCCACCTTAGTGTGACCTCAGGGTTAGCCTCGAAAACCCTCTAACAATATTTTAATGTGGTGAGATATCGATGTGATGTGTGTGACGGTGACCACTCACCATCAGGTCGTCTGCTTTCCTTCAGCAAAAGAAGATGTACCTATGTAACTTTGATGACTTTTTCTATTTCAGGAAGTAATGTCCCAAGTTCCTATCGAGGAAGTTCTCATGGGTATGGCGTCCCAACTTTCGGAGCGCGAAGACGCGCTTCTCTGTTCAGATGTCCGAGACAACCTGTTTGGTCCTATGGAGTTCTCGCGTCGGGATCTTGGGGCTCTGAACATCATGAGGGGAAGAGATAATGGACTGCCTGATTATAACACTGCCAGGTAAAATACCAACCTACTCTTTAGTCTAGATTAAGATTTAGGTTTCCTTATTTGAAAACTTTATCTCGATGACTTTTTTTCAGGGAATATTTTGGGTTGCCTAAAGTGAAAACTTTTAATGAAATCAATCCGGATCTCTTTGAAAGTAATCCTGATTTACTGCAAACACTAAGTCAAGCATATAACGGAAGACTGGATAACATTGACGTCTACATTGGTAAGAAAACACCACTCTAGGAAAATATAATACTTATCATCGAAAAACTAGAAACTGGTATATTGTAGCTAAAATGTAATTTATTTGTAGGTGGAATGCTGGAATCTACTGGTCACCCCGGGGAGTTGTTTAGGGCTATCATCATAGATCAATTTACGAGGATAAGAGATGCCGATCGATTTTGGTTCGAAAACACTAACAATGAGTAAATATGTTTGTAACTCCGCTGAGATATTAAAATACGTTCCGTGTAAAATAAATGCCTAATTCTCATGTTTCTTACAGCATTTTTACTCATGAAGAGATCGAAGAACTTCGCCATATAACTTTGTGGGATATCATAGTCAATAGTACGGCAGTAGGACCTGGCGATATCCAACGTGGTGTATTTCACTGGAGCTCTGGAGATCCGTGCCCTCAGCCGTACCAGCTCAACGCATCCAAGCTGCCACCCTGCAAATATTTGAAGGGATACGATTATTTTGAGGTAAAATACTACGGGAATCCTTACAAACGCAAACTTCTTTTACATGTATGTACAAAACATACTCGTATTTTGTGACATCATGGATTTTTTTCCAGGGCAACGAATTCGCGTATATTTACACGTGTTTAGTATTGGTGTTTGTTCCGATTCTATGCGTCGGCGCCGGATACGGGGTGGTGAAACTCCAAAACAGTCGCAGACGTCGTCTTAAAATTCAGCAAGAGCAACTACAAAACGCCCAGCACAAAGGTACTTTTTACAGCCTGTATATTGTCCCACCCCAGTAGTAGGTATAGGCCTCTCTTTAAATGGTTAACACTTGCGGTTGTTGGTACTTGGTGAAACTTGTAGTACATGATTAGACTTAAATAATATACTGTTTCACAGGCTTTTGAAACATCCTGTGACACAGTATATTATTTCTGTCTAATCTCTCATTAAATTTGTACTTCTTTTCTTCTTCCATGCGTGTTACTGAATGCATGGTTTCATCATTACTTCATACTTTCTTCTAAATGTTATGTTCTACCTATATAATGTTTTACACTATATCCTCTAGCAGCGTAAGTTGTTGTAATGCTTACCAATTTAATATTCATAGGATCAGTGGACAAAATGGTGTGTCGCGAATGGGTTCATGCATCATACAAAAGGATAGTGAAGCTTCGTCTTGGACCTGAACCCGCACTGCACGTCACCGATCGGAAGGGAGACAAACTGCGTACTGTACCTCTGGACCACACTGATCAGCTCACTGTTCTGGAAAGCCAGGTATTTATTTAGCATCATTTAGTGACAGACGTTTTCTAGAAAAAAAATCGAAGGATCCATAAAATTTGTTGCCTTTGCTATATTTTTCTATGGATTTGGATTTTCGGGGGGGACCCTCCTGCGCGGCTGGACCCTCAAGCTCCCAACTAGCACATTCGGAGTTTGAACCAACAGTTAATTTAAGACCTACGACCTAAATTAGATCAGTCATATGAGGGGCCTGAATAACTCGTGACAAAAGTGTGTCCAATAACCACACGTGTTATTTAAATACAAAATGTTACAAACAAATCGATGAATATTTTTCCAGGAAGGTCGACATAACAAACGTCCATTGGTTCTGATTAGGGCCCCGCGGGAACACGATCTAGTTCTGGAGATGGAGTCTATTGCTGCACGTCGCAAGTTCCTCGTCAAATTGGATACCTTCCTTGCACAGCACAAGAAGGCACTAAATCTCACCCAGGTAAATAATAAAGAACCTACTAGAAACATCCAAATTAAATACAAATCTTCACTAATCCATTACACAAGTAGGTATGTTACTGTAATTGTTAACTTAGTAAATTGCAATGGTTTGGTGTAGTTTGATGTGTTGGCTCTGTATATACCTACATCAGTGACGAGAAATCTAATGATATCACGTGATAACTATAGGCTTAGCGCTGTAGGCATTTTTGTCTGCAGCAATAAGGTGAGTTGAGGCCATTTTCACAACAATAACAGACCATCAGACATGATTTCAATATGTTTACCTTTGATTACATAATTATTTTATTATAATTATAACTGTTTCGGTCACTGCTGTGTGTGAAATAAACATATTACTTACTTACTTTTAACTGAAATGACCAATGGAATCTCACAAGAATAGCTGTTGCAAGCTTATAATTACAATTTCAGGGCCACAGGGAACAAATCCTTGCAACAGCAGAAACAAGAGAGCGTAGACAACGTAAATTGGAACATTTCTTCAGAGAAGCGTACGCTATCACATTTGGTTTGGCGCCTGGAGAACGCAGAAGAAGATCTGAAGATGCTGATCCAGAAGTAAATTGTTACAATTGTCGAATATTTCTATGAATTTTCCCAGTAGGAAAAGTACCTAAAAATGATATTTTGTTCACAGTCAATAGTAATGAGAACCTCATTGTCGAAGAGTGAATTCGCGAGTGCGCTGGGAATGAAGGCAGATGCAGTATTTGTGAAGAAAATGTTCAACATTGTTGATAAGGACAGCGATGGAAGAATTTCCTTCCAAGTAGGTAACCTTCGTTTAAGTAATACACATGAGCGTCGGTGGCACAGTGGCTAGAACACCGGACTCCTATGCGAGAGGTTCCGGGTTCGAAACCGTGCAGTGCCATGTACCAATGAGTTTTTCGTATTTTTCGAAGACTTACGTGCATTTACCGACTGCTCTAACGGTAAAGGAAAACATCGTGAGGAAACCTGCACAGAGATGACCAGTGTGTAAAATGGGGTAGGCACAAAAGATCCTCAAGGGTCGAAATGCCGCTGGGGTTATTCCCGGCCCCCTATCATAAGATAAGATCTTAAGTGATACACTACATTGTCTCTAATATGAGAGAAACATCGGTGAAAATATGTTATTTGATAGTATTTAGTCTTTCATTCGTCTAGTCTAAACTTTGTTTGCCCTTTCCAATCAAGAATTACTTAGTCTAATTTTATTCTTCTTTGACAGGAATTCTTAGACACAGTTGTTCTATTTTCCCGAGGAGCGACAGATGACAAACTGCGTATCATATTCGACATGTGCGACAACGATCGTAACGGTGTCATCGACAAAGGCGAACTGAGTGAGATGCTGCGCTCTCTGGTTGAAATCGCCAGGACAACTAGCTTGAGAGACGAGCATGTCACTGAACTTATTGATGGCATGTTTTCTGTAAGTACTATCTCATGGCTAAGTCAACAGTTTTAATTGATGCTCACTAAATAGGATACGCACTGGCCACGGCCGAAGCGCCCATTACAAACACATGTGTGGCTGCGGCGACTGCGGCGCGGAGTCCCAGACCGTCGAGCATATCACGCGCGAGTGCCCCCTGCGAGCATACGCCGGTGACCCTGACGACTTCATCCTACTAACCTCAGACGCCGCCGAATGGCTAAGAAACCTGGATATTTGGTTGTGACATATCGCAGTACCTACTGTTATTGTGTATAATTCCAACTGCCATACGAATAAATAAATAAATTGGCTTATTTCCATTATTGTGGCAGAAATTGGACGTCGCCTCAGGGAGAGGGGTTTTACCTCCGGGTCGTATCTGGTGCAAAGGTTGGCCGTAGCGATACAGCGCGGTAACGCCGCGAGCGTTATGGGCACCTTTGCACCGGGGACGACAAGGGGCGGGCTATTTGATTGATGATAATTATTTCATTATTGGAAGATTATTTTTATTTTGACATGTAATTCATAAATTTTGAAGTAATAAATAAAATTCATTAATTATTTGCATTAATTTCTTTCCATTATTGCAATGTCTACTTATAGTCCATTCAATAAAGGGGTTGTAGAGTGCGTGAGCAGGGATCTAAGCTACTCCTTCAGGAATAATTGAATATTATCAATAAAGATCTGAATCTGAACTTGTTCAAGGTGCTTTGGGAATGAACAATTGAACATACTAATATACTGTATATTTTCCTTATTATGTTTTTATCTCTCATTTCTACGAAAGAATCACTTCCCTATTCAATCCTGAATAAACGTTCAAATATTAATTTTTCTTTTTCTATTTGTAACTTTTCTAATATTAATTTGGATTACTTATTTCAGGATGCTGGTCTTCAACATAAAGATCATCTAACATATTCCGACTTTAAAGTGATGATGAAGGAATATAAAGGAGAGTTCGTAGCTATTGGGCTGGACTGTAAAGGTGCCAAGCAAAACTTCCTGGATACCTCCACCAACGTCGCCAGGATGACAAGCTTCCACATTGAACCTTCGATGGAACAGTCCAGGTATCACTTTCTCGATAACTCGCCTCGATCATGAATTCATGAGTGATTTATGACTCATGAGGTACTGATTGACGAAAAGTTGTATGATTGTTTTAATAATGGTTTCTTGTCTTTCAGACACTGGCTATTTTTAAAGTGGGACTACATGACGACTTTCTTAGAAGAGAACAGACAGAATATCTTCTATCTATTCGTTTTCTATGTTATAACGATTGGTTTGTTCGTGGAGAGATTCGCACACTATTCGTTCATGTCGGAGCATTTGGACTTACGGCACATAATGGGGGTCGGAATCGCTATAACGAGAGGATCAGCTGCCTCTTTGTCTTTCTGCTACAGCCTGCTACTGTTGACTATGTCGAGGAATTTGTTGACGAAGCTAAAGGTATGTTATAGTCTTTTTCACATAGGAAGGCACGTCGAACTTTTATAAAAACCTAAATAATATACGGATACTCACTGATGAAAGTTGGAAGTCCTACTTTGTGTACTCTCTGTGACTCAGCCGATACTAATTGGAAGACTTCCAACATCAATCAGTGAGAATCCATATCTTATTTAAGTTTTATAAAAGTCGATGTGCCTTCCTATATGAAAAGGACTATATAGTTCATGTCAATAAATGATGATGAGAAAATAGATAAAAGGCTCCAAAATATGTCCCAACCCAAAGTGCTGAACATAGTCTTAATTAAGTACAGTCTAACAGTATCTAGTCAGTTCGCCTTGGTTCCGTGCCCATATTCTAGTTAATAAGTAGTGAACGACTTACTACTGTCAAATCTATACCTAATGATTAAAATGCGACTTCAATTACCCATCATACAAACAGAAATTAGATTGTATACTAGTGTCATTTGTCATCCTTTCTTTTCACCAGGAGTTCAGCATCCAACAGTACATTCCATTGGACTCGAGTATCCAATTCCACAAGATCGTAGCCTGCACAGCGTTATTCTTTTCCCTTCTCCATACCGCGGGTCATATGGTGAATTTCTACCATGTATCCACCCAACCCGTGGAGAACCTTCGCTGTCTCACCAAAGAGGTGCACTTCACTTCGGATTTCCGACCGGGAATCACTTATTGGGTGTTCCAGACTATTACAGGTAAACGATCTATCTTACTGAATTATTCTTCTACAAGTATAGTGTCAATACCAGACTATCAAGTCGAGTTCTATTCTGATAGACTAGAAGCCTCGTTAATATGGACTACTGGTTGGCTTCAGATAAAAATTCATAGAAAGAAATATAATTAAATACTTCACAAATGTCTCTTGCGGAGTAGGCAGAGAGAATGGACCACACGAATCTCTGTCTTGACCTAATGACATATCCAATTGTGTTGATATAATGAGACCTTAATTATAGCCAAACGTCATTAATTATTGCCAATTGTCCAAAAGGTTTCTCATTATTCCAAAATGCAGAAAACCACCCTTTTGGTGTGATGCTCAGCTTTCCTAATCCGATATAAGTACTTAGCAAGCTTAGGAACTTAGCTTTGCCACTTATTGATTCTAACTTGTTTTTTTTTTAATTTCAGGCATAAGCGGCGTACTCCTCTTTATAATAATGTGCATAATATTCATATTCGCGCACCCAGTGATCCGTAAGCGCGCGTACCCTTGGTTCTGGCGTGCACACTCGCTGCACGTGGCTCTATATGCCCTGTGCCTGGTGCACGGACTTGCGAGGCTCACTGGTGCACCTAGGTTCTGGATCTTCTTCCTTGGACCGGCCATTATCTATACTTTGGATAAGGTAAGCACTATTCGAAATAAATACGAAATAAAGTAGTATTCGACAGAATCACCGAGTTGTGATTCAAGAAATGGTCGTCTAGAGAATTGGACGTAATATACCAACTAGACGTTCAGGATTTGAACTATATGGAAAAATATTATTTTATGATATGGGAACTTTACCGCATGGGAACGCCTTAGACGGCGTGTTCGCTTTGTAAATATAGGTAGGATATTGTAAATAGCTAATTGTCTTTATATTGTATATTCTATATTATTATTTTTAACATACTCTGTATAGTATGTATATAATTATAATGCCATAAGCCTTGTAGCATTCAGATTTATTTACATTGATAATAAAAATTATTATTCAAATTATAATGTCTTTTATGATATTAATTTTCTAAGTAGCCTAGGTATATCAAGAAAAGGGCATGGAAAGCAGGTCCTGATTCGATACATACCCGTTCTCCGAATAACCGAGTTATGTATTTAGTTCCATTGAGAATACTTAAATGGCGCGTGTAACTCCGGTTGCATAACGACTAGAAAAATTAAATATAAAATTAAAATAAATTGTCTGTATTCCCACAGGTTGTATCTCTGCGTACAAAATACCTAGCATTGGATGTTCTTGAAACTGAAATGCTGCCATCCGATGTAATCAAAATCAAGTTCTACAGACCGCCTAATCTAAAATACTTGTCAGGTAAGATGGATTTATCGCATGGATTTATTAATAAGACCTTCGGACATGAACTTATATTAATACGTTTTATTTTCCTAGGTCAATGGGTGCGTTTAGCATGTACTGCGTTCAAAAAGGAAGAATTCCATTCGTTTACCTTAACTTCGGCTCCTCACGAGAACTTCCTGTCTTGTCACATCAAAGCACAGGGACCTTGGACGTGGAAACTGAGGAACTACTTTGATCCTTGCAATTACAACCCTGAGGATCACCCCAGGATCAGGTAAGATCTGTTAAAGACTGTCAATCATTGGGACAGAAAATAACCTGGTCGACCACCCGGAAAATACGCTGTTTAACCGCCACTTGAGTTAGTTGCAAATGCTATGTTACGCATATACCTTTCCCACCAACTCTACATCTTTGTACCTAATAGAAGAATATGCCATACGTATAAATAAATTAGTCGGGGAAGGTGTTATGGCACTAGCCCATGGACTTCAAGGATTTCAAAAATAGTCCTTTTACAAAATTATAGGGAACCATAGGTGGCGTGGGTCTTTACCCAAGACAAGCAAGCCCGCGTTTTCTTTAATACGTCCCAGGCGATGCAGCGTCTGATGAGCTCGTAGATATATAATATGTCACAGGGAACTGTAGAGTCCATAAATAACTTGCTCTCACTAGACTTAGAATATACTGGACTGTATATAGCCTAAGCAACCTAGGTATGCCCTGGATATCTCCTATATATCCTGGATATATATTGTGTGCAATAAAGTATCTATCTATCTCCGTAATATTTGTCATGTGTAGGTGGACAAGTCATCCACCACAAAGTGGTAAAAGCTCATGGATGGACCAATGCATTACATAAACATATATGACATTTGTTAAACCAAGATATTATTTTTATTTAAGTACTAACTGCCGCTTCGCTCGCCTTGTTTTTTTAAACTCAAAAACCGTCCCGGGTGTGCGCACAACAACTTACCAAAGTTTCAACGCAATCAGATGAATGATATAGGAATTCATAGAGTACAAATAAAGAAACATAGAAACATTCGCGCTACGCTTATAGTAGGATAACTGGTTGCTCACTAATTTTATTAAGTTTAATGTAACATATGCTTAAGTTCCTACTCCATTGTAATCTTACCGCACAAATAAATTATTCTTATACTTATTCATTTTTACATATTTACAATTAGCTATTTCCAAAGTTTCATCACTATTGAAGGAATGGTTTAGGAACGCAGAGATGACAAAGTAACTTGTTTTCTACTCTGAAACCTTCGCGGGCGTGCCCACAACAACTTACCAAAGTTTCATTGCAATCGGATGAATGGTAGAATGGTGGAACGCATAGGGGACAATCAAAGAAAAAATTGGACGAATGGTTTAGGAGAACATAAGGGACAAACAAAGAAACATTCATTTTTATATACGAGTATATAGAAGATTTATACTTGGAATTTCCTTCAAATTCGAAAGAAGATGTTACAATCATAAGAAATTAGCGACATAATGAAAACACCGCCGGTGGGACTTGAACCCACAGACATTATTTCTTCATTACTAGACAAACAGCGATAGTCAATAGAGTAAATACTTGTAGTAAAGGCCGCCTACGAAGTTTGTTTGGTCACAAAATTAGGGTCATACATAACATAACGCATTTATTAAAAACCATGAAGGCTTGCTTCGCAACCGGTATTTGTTTATCGTGCGTGCTAATGCGTTATTTTATTACATTACATTTAGTTATTGAAGGACGTAAACTGGGCCATAAAATAAAAAGTTAATTAACCTATAAAGATAACTTTTAAATGTACCTATTACATAAATTCTGTGAAGTTTCTAAAACGATACGTACTTATATGCCAAAAGAAACAATTCTTTAACCGATAAAGCGTCAGTGGCGTAGTGAATAGGACGCCGGATCCCATACCGAGAGTTCCAGGATCAAAACCAATTCCTTTTTCGTTTTTTTTCGAAGATACGTTAATTACCATCTACTTTTGCGATCTTGAGTAAACCACTGATAACCAGAGTGTGAAAAGGGGAAGGCAGTGGCAAACCACTCGTTGCATTTGCTCAGCAAATAGTTCTTTTTCTATTGCATTCGCGATTCTCATAATTAAAGACGCAACGATAAGAAAAAGAATATAATCCTAGGTACTTGTTTTCCTCTTAATATTAGCATATAATGATGGCAGTACTTTCCTTCCAGGATTCAAGGACCGTTTGGAGGTGGAAACCAGGACTGGTACAAGTTTGAGGTGGCAGTGATGGTTGGCGGTGGTATAGGAGTCACGCCGTATGCCTCTATCCTCAATGACCTGGTCTTCGGGACTTCGACCAATCGATACTCCGGAGTTGCTTGTAAAAAGGTAAAATATCTGGCTAACAATTATAAACGTTATATTCCGTCTGACAGTGCAGTAGTGAGAAAATATTGGGTTATGTAAGTAATCACACAAAATTTAAAAAAATCTGTGAACCCCGATGATGTTTGTTCCTAGGTAAGATCGTTTTTTCACTTTATATAGAAGTAGTTTCAGTAGATTAAATTTTGTTTTGATCGTCAGGTATAATGACATAAATCGAAAAAATTCATAAGTAAATAAAGGAAATTGATAAAAGAAATCATAAGAAATTAAAAACTAATCTTGCTTAAAATATTAAAGATTCAAATGCCTAAAAAACTGAAGATGGGTAGGAGTCACTTCACACAACTATCGCTCTGTTTCTTTTGGCCGACATAGAATATCATCATCAGCAGCCTACTCTAGTCCACTGCTGGACATAGGCCTCTCCCAGGGCGCGCCATTGAGCCCGATCTTCGGCTCTTCTCATCCAGTCGCTGCCAGCCACCTTGCGCATAGAATATAATAGAATAGAAAAACGTTTATTTGCTGTCTGCAGCACACACGCAATTCCACTTATATATTATACAATAACATACCTTTGTGCTACGCACATGCTGAGCGTGTGTCTTTTTAACATTGTGTTGGTTTTTTAATGTTGTCTTTTTAATATATCCATGTCATAGTATATCCTGTCCCCAGGTGTACTTCCTGTGGATCTGTCCGTCGCACAAGCACTTCGAGTGGTTCATAGACGTGCTGCGCGACGTGGAGAGGAAAGACGTCACCAACGTGCTCGAGATACACATCTTCATCACGCAGTTCTTCCATAAGTTCGATCTTAGGACCACTATGTTGGTAAGTTAGACATTCAGGCCGAAACCTATATTGTAAATAATGTAAGGTATCATCATCATCATCAACCCATGTCGTCCCACTGCAGGGTATAAGCCTCCTCTCTTTTGTGCCACCCTATACGATTCTGTGCTAGTCGCATACAGGTCTTCGATGCGACTTTGGTGATGTCATCCGCCCATCTAGTTGCTGGACCTACTCCTCTTTTTTATACATACATTAAATTTATGACTAGGCTAGGTTGACTCACTTCCCTCAGTAAAGACTATTTATACCATGGATGAAAAAAAAAATAGTCTCCGGGCGTTCCTTCCTACATGATGTGTATGCTCAAATAAATTTTATAGTTTCAAATATTAGGTTAAAATGAAATAGGTCAAAACTAGTCGTAGTACTTCCGACTTTCATCAATTTAGGTGTCACTTTTTGGACAATCCGTTAGTCAGTTACGTGATCTATTGAGTGTTTCCTTCTGTTTTTCAGTACATCTGCGAGAACCACTTCCAGCGACTGTCGCGTACGTCCATGTTCACTGGGCTTAAGGCGGTGAACCACTTCGGGCGACCAGACATGTCCTCCTTCCTCAAGTTCGTGCAGAAAAAACATAGTTATGTGAGTAATACTACCTTGAATAATATATTGATAAACAATAAATTGATTTTCTAATGTTACTTTTCTATGAAAATGCCAGAAAACTGCAGAAATTTTCAAAGGAATAACAGTGATGATATCTGGGTTGTATTCAACGGGACGGAACCCCCTACAAAATCCCACAAGCCTATGGTTTAATAAGAAGATTATTAAGAATAGGATTTTTGGATTTTGCACTTTTTAATTTGCCAACTAATGCAATATTTACGGCTTTATTATTTCTATCTAAGCTCCTAAGCTAAGCTATCTAAGCCCCTCCCTCCAGCTTTTTTCTGATTATGACACTGGGTAACGTAAACTGGCAATGTATTTTTGTGCTTTTTGACTTTTGAATGTATTTTTTTACATTTTCCTAGGTATCTAAAATCGGCGTGTTCTCATGCGGTCCACGACCGCTGACCAAGTCCATAATGTCTGCGTGCGAGCAGGTGAACCGCACTCGTCGTCTGCCCTACTTCATACATCACTTCGAGAACTTCGGATAATCGCCGTGGACCAATAAGTGTTAACCAACAAATTATTGTTAGTGATAGAAAGAAGAGAAGAGAAGAAAGTCCACGAATGTAGAAAGATGGTCTGTAATATAGGGTGGGCCATGAATTAGTTAACAATTGAAAAAATCATATAAAGAAAACCATTTGACATATTTTTAAAATTGTTTATTTACAAGAAAGTTAGTTATTTGGAATTTATTTTTTAAAAATAACATCATCTAAATGACCACCGTTTCGATTTTTGCACTCTTCTAAGCGAACACCGAAATTTTCGAATACTCGTCGACAAAGAGACCGCGAGATCGCTGACATTTCTTCACTAATTTTTTCCTTTAGTTCACGTAGTGTTTTTGGTTTATGGGTGTAAACACGACTCTTCAAATAACCCCATAAAAAGAAGTCTGCTGGCGTTAAATCTTAAATCTGGATCGCTGACATTAGTGAAGAAATGTCAGCGATCTCGCGGTCTCTTTGTCGACGAGTATTCGAAAATTTCGGTGTTCGCTTAGAAGAGTGCAAAAATCGAAACGGTGGTCATTTAGATGATGTTATTTTTAAAAAATAAATTCCAAATAACTAACTTTCTTGTAAATAAACAATTTTAAAAATATGTCAAATGGTTTTCTTTATATGATTTTTTCAATTGTTAACTAATTCATGGCCCACCCTATATAACATTAAAATTGTATGAGAATCAATAAAAAAAAATGACATAGGGATAAGTAGGTAATAGGAGTTTGCTCTATTTACTTACCTATTATTTTCGTTAATAAAATAGTAGGTATAGGTATTTTTCAAAAGTTTCATTTTTGTAAATTTTCGCGTAGGCCATTAATTCCAACCTATTGTTTACTACCCCCACATTAGTCTATAAAGATAGAGCTCGAGAGCTTTCTGAAAATCTCAGACATAGGTATGTACGAGTATATTATTTATACGCATTCGATATCCGAAATTTATATCTTTTTTTAAACCGATTTTTTATTATTTCGAAATCATGTTGCTTCGATACCACAATGAATTTATTCCTGCTGATAGAATTAATGGCATGGGCTGAAGAACTATTGTGTCCAATCGTGCAGTTTCATCAGACCATTTCTTTCAAGTTATTAATTAATTAGGTAATATGTAAACTTTTGTTTACGATTTAGTTCAAAAATTTCAAAGAGGCGATTGCATTATAATTAAAATTACTGTACTTATTAGCTAGATAAATTATTGAGATTTTTAAATCACAAGTCGAATTAGTTACCTTTAACTTAAGTATTTATTATTATTATTTTAGTTTTATACGCTTTGTAATTTTATATTGAAATTTAGTGGGGCTATTATTACTATTCTCAAAACCATTAAATGATTTTAATAAAATAGTTAAGTATGTATGTAGTTAGTACAAATATGTTAACGCCGCATTTTAATGTACAAACGTATCATTCATTTAATATTTATATGTATTAAGCAATTTAAAATAAATACTCAATTTATTTTCAAAATTACTGTAAGAATGTTAATGACTAAAAGAAGCTGTTATGTATATAATGTAAAAATATATAGATGATCAAATTATTGGTTACTTGTAAGAATATTATATTGTGGTTTATTAGTTATAGTTTCAATGTAAATAGATATTTCAATAAAATTTTGTTTCCTACCAAATGTTTTAATTTTTTTAAAACTTAAGCAACCACACTGAATTCCTACCTGCCACACTGATGTGACAGGCTGGTGTGACAGTAATCAACCTCAGCAACAATACTTTGGTATGTAATATAAAGTAAAGTAAAGTAAAATACACAAATAGAAAACAACAAACAAAAGATAGAAAAGGAAATAGTTAAATACAATTGTACTTATTTTTTTTAATTTTTTTTTTATATAAATTAGCTACGACAAACAGGCAGACGGGCCACCTGATGGTAAGTAGTCACCGTCGCCTAGAGACACGTGCAGTACCAGGGGTATTGCTTGTGTGTTGCCGGCCGTGGAGGGAGAGGACTTTTTAACGTTCTTTTTGAAGCATCCCATGTCATAGCGCTGTGGAAAAACGTCGGGTGGAAGAGAGTACCACATTTTGCAGGTGCGTGGCAGAAACGTTCGTGTAAAACGGGTCGTGGTAGACACCCAAGGCTTTAGAAAGTGCGGGTGAAAATTGAGCCGCCGACGAGTGGTGCGATTCAAGAAAGTAGACGACGGCACCAAGTCGAATAGTTCTGAAGAGCACTCCCCATTATAGACGCGATAGAAGACGCAGAGAGAGCCAATGTCTCTCCTTAAACTGAGAGGCTCTAAATCGCTCGTGAGCACGGAATCGTCAACAATTCGAGTAGCGCGCCCTTGCACGGAGTCAAGTGGATGAAGCTGGTATTCGGCTGCACCGGCCCAGAGATGGGAGCAGTACTCCATGTGCGGCCTTACTTGCGCTTTATAAAGCGTTAGCCTCTGGCCGGGCGTGAAGTTCCGCTTTGCTTTATTCAGCACACCGAGCTGGTAAGTTCTAAAATAATTTAGAACTTACCAGGATCAACATTAATGGTACATTACATTACCTACTGACATAATAAGTACAATTAAAATCAAAGGAGCGCTTTTTGGGCCTTCTCAAGAAGTATATAGTATAAACTATATACTTCTTGAGAAGGCCCAAAAAGCGCTCCTTTGATTTTAATACACAATTGTATGATTTTTATTATAATTATCCATTTTTATACCGGACCAAATTTACTGTACCAGATTTAATAACAGCCTACGAGAAGCTTAGCAATTGAATTAAGTAACGGTTGTATCCAGACCTTACCTTCCAGTACTTAGTTCGCTGTTGATTTCGAAGTAAAAGGTAGAGGCAGCCTTGATTAATGATGAGACACAGTGAAGTTTAGAACATCGACTATAGGTAGGTAATACTAGTAAATTCCCAGAAAGCGATTTTCATTAATTTTCCGTTCAGTGGACTTTAACAGTAGAGACATGAATCAATGCCACTAAAAAGCTAACAGTGCATAGGGGCCAATAACTTGATTGACCAAAATGAATACTACATTAAAAAAAATTACTTTCAATTCTTCAAATTTCATAGATAATGCGTCGGTACTGCGACCCGAACTGGATCTTGGCCTCCGATACAAAAGAGCGCCATCGCTGTTTCTCCTGCGTTATCAAGCCTCCGGTCGGAGGAGCTCCCGCAAGTCAATAGATCCCGCAGACCTCAACTTCGTCTTTCCAGCACACCTAGGACTAGGACGCACCCAAGTATAAAGTATAATATAAATAAATAATTAAATAAATAAAAATAATTAAATATCTCATAAATACCTTTTATAAATTGATGTAAATTATTAGATAAGAAAATTGAACCGGCCTCCGCGATACAGGCCTAGTGCGGAGTCCAACGTTTAGCATAGTGTAATGTAAAGTGATCATGAAAATAAAGAGATTTTATTTTTTAAGACCCATGTATAAATAGTAGGTACCTATACTCGTTTACCGCGCGATTCTATCCTTAAAATGTAGCCAAGCTATCAAAGTCAGGCAGCTTTGGTGTCGCAAATTATGTTCGGTTCAGCCACTTCAGCCGCCATTTGTTCGAGTTCTGTGTATTTCCTTGATCTCCATCCTCCAACCTTTCTCTAGATTATAAATTAATAAAGACTTCTATATATCATAACGATCAAGAACTAACAGCTAGTTTAAATTATATTTTTATAATTTAGTAAATGACAAAGTTTAATAATCTCCGTAGCAGTGTGTCCCACGACTGCAGACAAATCACACTTCCAGTAATTAAGGCCATAATACAAGTGCATTATTGCACCTATTGCTGCCCGCATTTGGTGCAAATCGGTGCACAGTACATTGCAACATCCGCCTGATGCCTTCAGTTTGTAACCTTCAATTTGATCTACTGTTTACCAACTTGTGATTTTAAACTAGGTACGTTTAGTACTACCTTGTCGCTTTAACTTATTTGACTGACACATTCATCATACGAATGTCAAGGAATATTGCGACAGGGTTCCACAGAGTATAGCTTCCTGTGTCTTCCATTGTACATAAAAATTAAATTATTAATTGATAAATTACACCTAGACGGTCTTATCACAGAGCGAACAATCATTCACTATGTACATGAGTTGTAATATCATAATTCTTAAAAGTGACTAGAAAGAAAGAAAACCCATTTATTTAACATTGCATTATACATGATTAGACTTCTAAAAGACTTAACATTAAAAAATAATATAATGTCAAAAAGTCACATGCTCAGCATGTGCTGCGGTCCGACCTGTACGGCAGAACCACAGCGCTGGTTTTCAGCTGTGCCAGGGCGAAGGCATCGCGGGCGAAACAGCAGGTACTTATGTGACATAAGTACCATGAATACAGTCATAACGACCTACAAATACCTACTCAAAATTACTATAGGTAACCATTTTCAAAACTTTAACGTACCCAACCATTTGCACACACAAGCCAAATTGTATAATGCGATGGAATTCTTTTGAAACGCCTAATGGGCTAAGAACTATGTTAAATAAATAAGAGCGTTAAGTTAATTTGAGTTATAAGTAAATGTTGAACTACTGACTGGCATACTAAAAATGTAGGGTCGCTGGTTTTTATTGAATATGGAGAGCAGATAAGCAAACGGGCCACCTGAATTACGTTGTCACATCGTACTAATTCCAATAATCTGGGACGGAAAAGAAATTATTGAAGTTTTCAATGTATTGAAGCTCATGCATATGAACCAGTCACAGAAAATTGAGTGCCGTGTTCAGTCCGATCAAATAAATGTAAATAAATAAATAATAATAATAATATTTATTTATTAACATTCTGTTTACAATTTTACAGGTCAACCTAATTATTGTAAACATATTTATATATATATATATATATATATATATATATATATATATATATATAAGATAATATTATTATCTTATTTACATTCTGTTTACAATTTTACAGATCAACATAATTATTATAAACATATTGATCGGACAGAACACAGCACTCAATTTTCAGTGACTGGTTCATATTCATGAACATATTATACATTGAAAATTTTACAACGGTTGGCCTTTTTTTCAGTTAAGTAGCGATTACGTGTTCGTATCGATCCAACTTTAACAACAAATCGTATTCTGCTAACATCATGCTAAGATATTAGAGCGGTCTGCCTGAGAGTCTGATTGATAGTTGCCTTGACAGAAACGTAACATTAATCGAACGGTGCATACGATAAACTTCGCTGCAGTGTAGTTTCTATTGAATTTACGTTGTACTACCTATTAGCAGAATCGGCCCTCTGATCAATGTCAAAATATTCAAGTACCTACCTCTCAACCTAGGATTTCGTATACATGACATAAGGTCATTTTTCGATGCAAAGAGAACGTGCATCTCCGTAATGGGCCCAATTAGGGGGTACACGTAATCACAGCACGCGTCGCGTAGGTCGTCGCCCGGTGCACTGTTGCAACATGGGGCCAAACTACCATAGGCCACCAAACCACTGCTGCAAGTATTTAATAGTTTGACTACTTGTTATTCAGGTATAATTAATGTATGTACGAGTATATGCGAGTTGTTTTTCTACATTAAAATTAAGACGACATTATATAGATACGGCAGTGTTGCCAACGCACTGACTGTACGAAACTTAAACAAACTTATATATTTCTGTAAGTAAGCTAGAAGGTTAGGTTAGACCTCAATTCTTTTTTCAGCGAAACCGATAAACCCACTTTGTTCCTTTTACTGAAATTGGCCCCTTTTTCACATTTACGTTTTTGATATAATCGATAATATTATGTGGATACTCAAGAGTTGCTTGCTTATCGTATGGTTAGTGGCCAACCTATTTGTCAGAGTTGTTCAGGCCGCCCGTAGGCCTCTGCCTGGCTTAACGACTGCTGTCGAACGACAACAACCGGGACCGACTGCTTAACGTGTTCTCCGAGGCACGGAGGAGCTCAGATGAAATATGCTACTAGCGGTCACCCATCCTGGTACCGACCGCGCCAACGTCGCTTAACCTGCACGATCACTTTCGGACCGTGCTCACAAATATGCTACAAGCTCCTCATACTCAAGAGTAACAGTGTTCCATCATCAGTAATTATCCCTTGTTTCATTTTTAATGGCACGAAAAGGTGCCGAGACTTCATTGGCATAAGTTCCATGGGTTAGGTAGTAATAATCTACCTATACAATACCTACCTATTTAGTACTCGACATACATACACACATACATATAACTTCAAGGTATGCCCCTTGCTGGGTTGGCAGAGAGTTGGAGCGCCATTAATCTCCATCTAGACACCCTCTCTTGCTTGATCTAGTCATTCGTCATTTGACACATGCTCGCCTTTGGGATAGTCGGCTCTGCATATTATAAAATCTATGAGCACTCTGTCAGTCTGATCCTTGGTCAGTCTACGACGACTCCAGCTTTTTCTTCTACTAGTATTCGACAATCATGATAATGCTCAAAAATAAAATAATACTCTATGACTATAACAAATTCAGTGATTTCCATCAAGAATATATTTAATATTTATGGGGGCAATCGGTAGAGCTCTTAGAGGATTTCTATGAAGTTCCGGATTCTATTTCTGCTCGAAAAACTACTATTGTATACTAAACCAAGTTTCATATGTTACCGGAAACCCGATTTCAGGGTGAACTAGTTTTGTTCTTCCTATACGCGATAGGATTAACCGGTAAAGCCTAGGGCCAACTAGTTCGTCCTATACGCGATAGGATTAGCTGGTATAGCCTAGGCCGAACTAGTTCGTCCTAAGCCCGATAGGATCAATCAGTTTAGCCTAGGCCAAACTAGTTAATCCTGGTATGAATACGAACTCTCCAGGATAAAGTAGTATGGCCTAGTCCTAACTAATTTCGTCTAGTCTAAACTATATTGCAGCTAAATATTGTTTCTTTTAGGTATCTATTTAATTATTTGTCTATCTTTCTGGCGAAAGACCGATAATAGTAAAACAACTTTTTTATTTTTTCAGAAATAAGTTCAACGTTTACACTAAAAAAAAATTAGAGATAGATGTTAACCAAGATCATCATTGTTTTCTTCATTTATTATTTTATTCATTTTACCATGAAATACCTATACATTTTTCCCTACTAGTATAGACTGGGCCATACCAGTTTATCCTTGAGAGTTCGTATTAATACTAGGATCAACTAGTTTAGCCTAGGCTAAACTGATTGATCCTATCGGGCTTAGAATGAACTAGTTCGGCCTAGACTATACCAGTTAATACTATCGCGTATAGGTGAACTAATTCGGCCTAGGCTATACCGGTTAATCTTATCGCGTATAGGAAGAATTAGTTTGGCCTAAGCAAAACTAGTTTGTCCTGAAATCGGGTTTGACTGGTAACACATACAAAAAAGTTGCATGGTAAAGTCTGAATGTTTTCTATGTTTTAATTAATATGTGTTTTGCTTTTATATTGGGTTCATAATTCATTATTTTTTTTATGTATAACTAAACCCGCATTTGACCTCGATCTCGCCTGATGGTAAGCGACGATGAGGTCGACGATGGAGCATGCGGGTCCAGTAAATGCCTATTCACTCTGGCCTTGAAGATCCCAAGGTTTCGGGAAATACAGACGCCGGCAGGCTGTTCCATTCCTTAGCCGTTCGCATAATGAACGAAGAAGCAAATCGCTTCGTACGAGCAGATGGGATATCAACAACATAAGGATGGAACCCATCATGGATTTATTATATTTATATTTGTTTACATTTTCCACAATGGCTATTGTGAAAAACACTTTAATTTGTAATTTTGTACTTCCATCATCATCATCGTCCTCTGCCCATTTTATACCATAATACCTATAAATCTACATCATCCTCAAAGCAGCAATCAGTTACGAATGAGTAAAATTACCTTCGAGTGAGCAAACAAATTCAACGATGCGTATCTTTGTATAAAGGTACACGCTCTGTTTCCTTGATGGTCAATTATATAATCTGTAATCTCATTTACTTGAATACATCTAATTAAGTATCGATAAATAGGTCGTTGCTATGACC
Source organism: Hofmannophila pseudospretella (assembly GCA_947369225.1). Lineage (NCBI taxonomy): Eukaryota > Metazoa > Arthropoda > Insecta > Lepidoptera > Oecophoridae > Hofmannophila > Hofmannophila pseudospretella. Next base: position 8,697,774 of record OX376324.1, read on the forward strand.
TTAGCAAACACTCGCAAAAACAGCAAACAATTCACAAGTAGTCTATGGTGATAATTTAAAAAACTGGTTGAGATCATTGGTCGGTTACCACGTTTTTATCAACAGAGCAGCTCTATAAGTTTGTCGTTAACAACTAAATGTTTTTGGTGGGATATATCTTTACCATTACCATGAGTTTTTAGATAAGAAAAAGTTTATTTGTGCGACAAGATGACAAAGTATTCATAGTCCATACACAAGTAAGAACTTAAGCATAGGTTATATTACACATGCTACGAGGTTTAAATAACTTGCAGACGAGTAAACGAACCACCTATGGTAGGTAAGTGGCACATAGACATCTAATCTCACAAAATGTTCTTAGAGGGTGTTCGATGCGCTGCTAACTTTGAGGACTTAGATGGAGTGTTCCTTGTGTCGTCATTACGCTGGCTCTTTTAGTTCAAACCGACTACAGCAAAGCAAGCGTTGATGCTTTGCAGCAGAAATACATAAAACGGTGGGTGGGGCGATATCCCCCAGCTGACTTTGCACATAGAGTCATATTCCACCTTCAAAAGGTTCTATAAAAATCATCACGATATAGCTTTACAGTGATTTATGTACAGTGATACACAGACCTACTTATTTCAAGATGGATAATTATGTAACGACCCATAAACTCACACATAATAAATTACAGCGTAATTGAATGAGAGGTAATAAAAAGAACATTAACGTAACAACTTTCTTTAATTCTGGCAACAGAAAGTGAAAATGCGGAAAATTATCGAGGAGCAATATTTGTTCCGCACGGGCGAGCGAGCGCGGCGCCTGCGCAAGTGCGCATCCTATAGCTTCCTCATTATAAGGGAAGTTCACTGATATGTAAATTACTGCTTGTTCAGTAGCATCAGCATTAGCACGAAGTTATAGATAAATGATCATAGAATTAACTTTTTTTTTCTATTTCTTTGGCATAGTTTAGCTATTATTTTAGAGTCGGTAGATCTTATAGAATACCACTTACTTAGGTTTGTTACGATGGAATTTGGATTGTAATAATATAGTAAGTGCTATAAAATAGCACTAAATAAGTGAGAATCATTCCTCTTGGTCCCAAGCAGTGCGACAAAGTAATGAGACTGCAGGGAATATCCATCTCTTTCTGGAACCCCAGTGTAGTTTATTTTTAAACATCTAGACCAGACAATCAGAAAGAGGACCAGACACAATCAGACAGAAAATTCGCTTCTCATCGAACTGTTGACTGTAGACTTCGATAAGAAAGCCTGTTATTTCGCTGTGAGAGAAAAAGAAAGGAATGAACAGTCGTCCCTTTCTATCGCGCTTTCGTTCCGAGGCGCAGCATGGCGGAGGCGCGAGAGTGGTTTTAACTTTTAGTTTTCAGTGATCGCGCGTCGGCGTCGCTCTCTGCGACCCCCGGCCTGTCGTAACGTCGCTAGTGCTGTGACTCTGTGAGTGTTATTCTAACCCGAGTCCGGCGGAAGTTCTCGCCCATGTTACGTTCCGTCAGGGCAGGCAAGGACGACCCTCGCCCGATCTCAGCAGGTGAACTGATGAATACATTTACTTGACGTCGGTTCACGCCGCGGCGGCCCCAGACATCCTTGTCCTCAATCAAAACAGTTTACGGCAGCTCTTATTTGAATTTATTTATTGTCCGTACAAAGTTATTATTGAAATATACGTTTATTTTGTTCTTGAAATAAGATAGACGATGTACTTTCAAAAAATTCATTTGAATAAATGTATGATGATCCCAGGATCATCCAGCCAGCTGGGTCGCCATGTAATGATGGTAGCAGAGCGTGGTTTAAGGCAGCTTCAATGATATACAATTGTATACAGTTTCCATGTTATATTTAAAACAACAGTACAATAGGTAGATACATCTTGGAATGCTTTCACAGAATGAACCCCCAAATCAATGTTTAAACTAACTTATATAGTAATGGAATTTGTACTTCTTTACGTGAGATCAGTTTAAGATCTTATCGATAGATAGATAGTTCAGCATACGTACTTGTATTCATCACGTAAGAACTACACTAAGTTTTTTTATTTAAATAATTTTAAATTATATATTTTAAATTATTTGAGTTACATCTTCTAAAACAAAACAAAAACTTTATTAATATAAACACAAATCAAACTTTAAATAATTTTGTCCTATTTTTACAAACTATATCTACTATATTATCTTTACAAATTTTAACATTAGGTGATTAATCTTCAATTACTTCATATAGTAAATATAACTAATAGTTAATTTTGAGGTGAATTTAGATCGAAACCATTCAACAATATAATTTTAAAAAAACTATACAAAGTTAAGAATGTGGATTTAGTACCTACTTGTATTTTGCACACTGCTAAAGAATTTGGGCAATCACAAGACTTATTTTATACAGAACTTTTATTTATTCTGTGTCAGAACGACTTACAAAATATATTGCAACTTAGAATACTTACAAATTCGTTGCATAGAGAATCACTTAACAAGACAGACATTCGACGTAAATTAATGCGATTACTGAAAATAAAAAATGAATGGACATGCTAACCCAAAATAAATCAAATTACAGTCAGTTTACGGTTTACCATAACTAATTTTGCACCTAGCAGCATACTGGGAGTTTCACGATACTAACCGCAACCGTTTCTAATATAATTTAACCTAATCAAAGTTTGTAATCATTACCAAATTATTTTTTCTCTAACCACGTGTCTGTGTCTAACGCTATTTTGTAAGAAAATGATGGATTAGATTCGGTTGCGACGTGATAAATAAATACATAAGCCTTTTCTGACAACTCTTCGACATTGAAATGTTTCTTAATTAGAAAAATAAATAAGTAATAAACTTAGTAAGTAACGCGGAATAATAGAATACCTAATGAATGGACAAAACTAACATAACTTATCTTTATCTCTACCATTGTTAGAGATAGTTTCGACTTTTTTTCCCAAACAGTTGCTGGTTGCGTAAATATATGACGAATAGGTAGGTAATCTAACGAAACAAGACGACGATCTATCATTCGAACACACTGTCACACACGTGAACTTGATTTCCTACATAATACTGAGAGAAAAAAAAGATATGTAATGGTGGCAATAACCGAATATTGGATATTCTTCTTTATCATCGTATGCTTACAGAAAAATCCCGAAATACGGAATTGAGAACGTAGTGTAACAAAACTGCCCTCTTAATTTTACAGAAATTGTAACTTTCAGTAGAAAGTAGTAGTAGTAGTAGTAGCTACAATTGTCCATTGGAAAATTCGCCTACGCCTTCGTTTGATTAACTAATTAATACCTAAGTAAGTTCCGAGGGATAGACCGAAAAGTGAGTCACGAAGACCGAATATAAGTAAACAAAGCATGCATAGTTTACTATTAGGTATATCCGTCGATAGTAAAATCTACGTCCGTCCCGAAGTACTGACTAATTACAGTTCTGCTTCGCTGATTATCTTTCCATTAGTTACGAAGGGGTTTAAGATATACAAAAGCCTATCCCCGACACTTATTGGCAAAGAGCCTCGCCATGAATTGATTATTTCGCCAAAGAGTAGTACGGCCACGCCGTTTGCTTTGTCCGACAAACGCCAGTTACTAAACCTGTGAAATAATACGTTTTCTTACTAAATCTATTTCGTCTCTAATGATCCCCTTGTCCTCAATAATGATTTCGTTCGCTATTCGAAAGTGTTGTTTCTAGATTTCATGGCGTTCCGTTTTTAGCCATCTAGTCAATGGAAAGGCAAAAATATCTTAACCCCCGTTTTCAGTGATCAGCAACCTGTGATGAGCAACGTACCCGTGACTGTGTGGGGCACAGCGTACGGACACTACTGTGCAGTACTGTCCGATAACGCACACAAGGGAATAAACGTGTTTCCTTGCCGAAGCAGTGCACTAGCACTGGAAATGCACAAGCACAGGGCTGTTCTTCACACACTCAGAAATATTATGCGACCGTCGACGGTCTGTCAGTGTTCTTAACAAACCTATATTGGTTTTTGTTACACTGTGAATGTAATTTTTTTAATGTAATTATGTAAATTTTCAATAAATAAATAATAATAATAGTGATTTGTTGTATCTATATTTGTCTTCAGAAGTATAATACCACTCTATTGAGATGTTCATCTGGTTTCAATAATATATGTACAAAAAGGTCCAAATAGTGAAGTCAAAGGCAATCTGGACTTTTCAGTAGACTCCATTATTAAGGTCACCATGAAAGAAATTCCCGTCGAATTAGGAGTCGGGCAAAGTAACTCCTAAACTACTTGTCAATAATCGCGGAAACATGGGGGTTATTCGAGTAGGTCTTAGATATGAGGAGTCTAGATTATTCCTTTTGACGTCACTATTATCGACCAAAATGGCGAATAGAACTTTTGCTTTTCCAATGTTGATTATAAGAAAACAATGTGACCTTTGTACGATTTAGACTCAGGAGATCTGATCTTGGACATTTCGCGATCTGGACGTAATTTGAAGTCCTGACATTTTACGTCTTAGACATTTCGCGCTAAATCGTTCAAAATGGGTATCTGTATTTCTAGTTCCATACAAGCTGATGGAAACCTTGTTTAAATTTAACCAAATTTCATAGAATAGTGATATAACTCTTTTTCTTTGTCACCAAAGCGTCTCAACCAGAGTATATTAGACTGAGCTTCTACATTACTGAATTCCATACTATACGTTCAATAATATCCAAACCTCAACATTAATTCTCTCCAACAATACTTTGTACTCTATTACGTTGTACTCTAAGACAAAGCATTACCGAGTTGTTCCACATAAAGTTAAGTGTAGTAGGTACTATGTGTCAGCTGTAAGCTGATTTATGAAAGCAAATAACCAGTTGCCAACCATATATTTTGACTTCCGGTGATTGCAGGAGAGAGAAAAATTGCGACATCACCGTCTTTTTGTTTTCCTCAATTCATTCTGCTTACAAGACTATACATATATATGTCGTAGGGAAATAGCCGAAAGCAAGGATTTAGCCAAATCACTTAATTAGTCTAGTGAAATAGGAATGGTCGATTCATCGGTCCTGAGTAGAGATTATTTCTTCTTAGGGTACGTAAAATGGAGGAAAAAGCCGCAGTCAGGAAACATGTCAGAGCGAAACCGACACGGATGGGTTAGGTTAATGGCTAGGGAGGCAAATATTTGCAACCGTAACCTTCGTTAGGATATGTTTTATAACAACCCAGAAATTTGTATATGCTTGCCTGGAATCACTACTTAGGACCGATGAATCAACCATTCACTATTTCACTAGACCAATCTAGTGCTTTGGCCAAATCCCTGCTTTCGGCTATTTCCATGCGACATATACATACATATGTATAACTAGAAGCAGTAGAATTCGTATAGATCATAAATACGAGGCGATAAGTACATCATAAATTGTCCGAAGATGTTACGACAAAATATACTTATATAAATAATCATTAATAATATACACAGATACTTCAAATATCACCTTACTATTCACAAAAAAATAGATTTAACCTTAACACTTAATGCAATGTTCGGTTCAAGGATATATAACCTAAATATTTATCGATAAAATAGGTCTAGCTATAACCATTTTTTAACCATTAGGTTAGTGCAATCTAGACAGTTAATCCCGTAAAATATCATAGTGGTGACGACTTACAACTGCAACTGGTCCATCCTTTTATTTGGACATCTGTTTGTCGCTGGCCTTGGCATTTGGATTAAAGCCTCAGTCCATATCTAAAATCTTGTTTTCGGCTCTTTCATGACTACGAAGAGAGGCAAAAATCTTTTCTACAGCATATACACCTCTATTTTTAAATAAAATCGAACTTCTGATGGACTATAAATTATTTTTGCATTAAATTGCAAAAGTGGATGCAGGAAAACTTGAGAAAAGTTTTTGGATTCGACTGGAGGAACACAATGTTAGGTATAGGTAAACCGCTTATCGGTGGGGGCAAGAGGGGCGCGGGGCGGGACGTCAGAGCGCGAGCATGCGGCGTGGGCGTTCGGCAGTTAAGCGGTTTACCTATAGCAGTTTATGTACAAACTATATTTATATTTAAAAATTGGAGTTATTAACTCCAATAGTTGTTTTATTCTCCTTAAAATTAAGATTTGTCAAAAATATTTGTATACAACAATACTCTGATGTGCAGAATAAAAGTTTTACCTATTTATGCCGTAAACCAGCAATGCTTGCATTGCTGTGTTTCGGTTTGAAGGGTAAGAAAGCCAATGTACATATTTATCGGATCAAAAACCGTCTAAAAATTTATAGTGAGGTGAGATATCAATGGGCCACGGAGACCACCCACCAGCAGGAGGTCCGTTTGCTCGTCTGCTCTCCTGATACAATAAAACACTTTTTATTTACCAATTTTATTTATCAGGCATTGCTCAAAACTTTGTATATTGGCTTAAAGCTTTTATCTTTAAATAGGTATCGCTCTCTGCTGAGACTCCTAATGTCAAGCATTAACATTCAATTACCCTTTAAAATGCCCGCTACATAGATATTAGACATTTCAAATGTAGACATCCTTGATTATAAATCCTGCCGTACTGCCGTACCTAGAACTAGTAGCAGGTTGTTTGAGGAAGTTCGCCTAAATATTAACAAAATAATAAACTTAAGGTGCTTACAGCCTGTTTAAAGTATTTATTTATGTAAGATACCTCTGAATTACTTATGTTTGTACGGTAACTCTAATTAAAGAAACCCCCGACTAAGCATTGTGGAGATCCCCTTACTTTTTCCTGGTCATGATCGGGTACTCAAGATTTCATATGTGGAAAGGTCACCATGGTCCTAACCTGAAGAGCAGAGAGAGAGAGCGGTGGCACAGTGACTAGGCCACCGGACTCCCGTGCGGGTTGTCCGGGTTCGAAACCGTGCAGTGCCATGTACTAATGAGATTTTCGTATTTTTTGAAGACTTACGTACATTTACCGAGTGCTCTAACGGTGAAGGAAAACATCGTGAGGAAACCTGCACACTAAGATGACCAGTGTGTAAAATGGAGTAGGCACAAAATATCCTCAAGGGTCGAAGTGCCGCTGGGATTATTCCCGGCCCCCTATCATAAGATAAGATGACCCTAACCTAAACATTTGAGCTCAAACACGAACCATCTAACTGTTACTGTTTTAGAGTTCTTTTAAACATACTCCAAGATCTTGAAAACCCCTGATTCAATTTTTATGACTAAGAACTCTCGACCTAATTGTCTATTAAGTAAAATAATCCGCGTCCAAACCGGTTCATCGGTTATTAAGTTATAATGCTACAGAAACATAGATATATAAATAAACAAACAGACATACACGTGAAACTTATAACAATCCTTCCTTTTGATCGGGGTTTAAAAATACTGTCACATTATTTAATTGAGTAATAAAGGGTACGTAGTTGTTATTTTCTTAAACTACGAGTAACAAGTCTTTCATAACATGGATCGTATCGTTAGTTATTTCTGCTTTTGTTTGTTCCAATTAGTCGTAGAATACGTGGATGATAGAAACATCTTCTCAAATCTTGACTGTGGTAAAACAATACTGAATAGGTAACCTCGCCAGACACGATTGTTAATTGCTAATTATTTTCTTTGTCTTAACGCTTGCTGAGGCTTTAGACGTCGGTTCACTCGCCATTGTTCACATTTGTCTACTAGTGGCTCCCACAGGGTGTACACAATGCGTTACAATTTCTCACGTACATACTTACGCCTCCACGACACGCAGCCGCGTATACAAAGTTACAGGAATTTGAATATTATGACGTAAATCCCCATTGTTTTTGCTCACCCACGTGTCACGATTGCTCCCGATGTCAACTGCCAAGTATATCAATTACATAAAAAACTATTTGAGATACTTTTAAAGCTTTTACGCACAGGTACAAGTAAAAAAATCCCGCTATAAATCCGAAATGGGGTGTTCAGTGTCCGTAACTGAACAACTTTTGATATTCGCAAAAAAAAATGACTTTTACAAATATTATAGATCAGTTGATCAATAAAAAGTGTAATTGTATTGATCAACTGTGATCTATTTGTAAAAGTCAATTTTTTTTGCGAAGTATTTTCGATTTTTTTTTACGAAAAGTAATAAGTAGAAAAAAATCGGGTTTTGGATACACCCCAGTATAACAAGATTGCGTTACGTTTACGATACAAAGGATTGTTGCAAAGCGTTTGCTTCAAATAATACTTAGTGGGTATTGATCCTCAGAATTGGTTAGAAATCAAAGCTCTCGCAAGGTCGGTATTGAGTGATGGATGAGTAGGCAAAATTAATGATCAACAATTATAGTTGAGATCATAAAAGCATATAATTGAATAGGGTGACGAAGAAGAAGAATTTCGGGCAAGGTCGACGGTGATCGATGTTTGTGCGGCCACTCTTGCGCAAGTCGCTCAGTACGCAGCCGCAGCCGCACATAGCAATGTGAGTACAGTGCCACCAAATTATTTGTAAATGTCAGTATTTGGAACTTCGTTTCTGCGATTTTTTGCCATGTATTACAATACAAAAAAAATACAAAATACAAAATAATTTATTTACCATAATAAATTTTTTTGCGTGTTTAAAGTTTGCAGTTGGACCCCGCACACAATATCTCTTAAGTAAACTCTGTCGTCAAATATCTTCGTTTCGGCGTTAATGTGTTTCGGCAGTGTTTATAGAAGAGTACTTACTAAGCCCGTGTGCTATATCTTCAGCTTCATCGTCACATACCACCAGGTGAGATTAAGGCTGAACCCCAAGCAAATCTTGGGCCACTCCAGAAAAAAAAATCACGTCCACTTTTAGCACTTTCGCTTTCTACTTCTTACTGTTTTAATATGAGGTTACTAAACCATTATTAAAAACATTCTTCTTCATCTGTGGAACAATTCTGATGTCCACTTTTTTTATAAATGTCTTAATTCAGGAGAAATGATTTTTGGTCTGGAGTGGTGCCACTTTCGCTAGAGGTCCCCTTAAGGTCAAACGCGGGTTTAGTCGTAAATAAAAAATAATAAAAAATTACCAGTGGCGCCATCGCTGAGTTCACAACTTGATGGCACTGTAGTCGCCTGATCGTCGTCGTCGACATGTTTGCGTCGACGACGACGTTATTCGTATATTTTTATTTATTTTGAAACGTGTTAATGTCAACGTCCTTCTATAAGCCTTAAAGTTTAACCAGTTTATCCTACTTAAGATTATCTGTCGAGAAGATTTCTTTGCACATGTATTTTGAAACAATGCGTACGCGTATTTGGATTGCACAGAGTCATAGAAATTCTATCAGTCACGGAACAAACAGTACAGGTAATATTTCAAGCTGTACGTAAATATATTCATTTATTCTAATGTTCTACTAGAAAGTGGCTTTCCATGATCTCTTTAGATCATCCACTTCGCGCAAAATTCCAGGATCTAAGTAGTTTTATAGTAGACAAAGAAATCAGAAAATATATAGGTAAAGAGGTGGAAAGAAAAAGTCATGGTCATACATAACTAAGGAACTTCTAATAGTTTTCAGAAATAATTGCAGTCGAAGAGCTATTCCTTCTGTTCCCTGTTTATTATGTCAAAGGACGATTTCCGGTGCTTACTATACTCATGCCAGATTTCATTATACCTAAATACAATACAAAATACTTTAATTCATACAAAACATATACCTAAATAGATACAATAATCAACATGACATTTAAAATCTAACATATTATATATTATAATAGGTACTCGTATATAGTTAGGCAAATTAAAGAAGACTAGTAAGTATCATTCAGAAAAGTATCTATTCACTAACTGTTAGCTCCTGGCACCTGCAGTCCTGGCACTAGCCATACGACTGTCTTGCAGCATGCCAGTTCTTACATAAATAACCAAAAGGATAAAGATACTTGTCATTACTTTATGAAACTCAAATATAAGCTCTATCTAAAACCTTCGAATATTTTAATATATCTAGTGCTAGGTACTTACCTATCTTGGTTCACTTAAGGCCGTGCAGTTAATAGGTTCCCGTCTCCAATATAGTCAAGTAAGATCCTTGATGAGAGGACAATGCAACTTATGTTATTATGGAGTCGTGACAAAGTACATGATGTGGCCGATCGGAGATCCATTAGTGTAATGAGCAATTATAGACGGTTTGTGTACAGAGACGTTACTATAGTGACGAGCGAGTTAAAAGCAAGACCAAAGTCACTGTGATAGCCACACTAGGGACCAAGACTAAAGTTTTACTTTTGGTACCATACGAGTATACTCGTATACTGACGTAAAATCATTCTGTAAAAAAATTCTACGCCCCATTTTAATCTATGTCTAATAAATATAATTACTTGAGACTAGAACGACCAAAGTTTTAAACGAACAACTTTCTAGTGTTGTACCTTCATAGTATAAACTCACTCGGAGTTAGTAAATTAGATCTAAATTCTGCAATAGTTGTGTGACAATGTTTTGTATGGTTCTGTAAGCAATGTGAAAAAGAAAAACAAAACTCCATGTGACCGCACTGGTATTAACAAAGTGGTGTGCATTGGGTGAGACATCATATTTATTTAGTTTCGATATAAGTATAGAACCAAATATGATTCTGTGGTCTTGTTTCCCATCACTGAACCACCACTTGCAGTAAGGTGATTGCACAGACTGATAGCCTGCGCGGGCGCCGCGGGTCCTGGCCACCTCACTATTAAAAGATGAAGGCCGTCTTTTGCAATTTAATATTTACATGTAACAAACTTCACACCAGTCATTAGTATTAAATCAGATTTGAATTAGAACACAAACTCGATATGATAAGTGTATATATACATCATTACAGTGTAATAATATGAAATTACATATTGCAATATGCATTGATATAATTTTTAAGTTGCAGATTTTCTCACGTAGATATGTTCAATTTCAAGTCTTCATTAAAATACTGGTGTGACACATTTCAATGCTATCTGGGAGAATCTTCCACGTTTCTGCACCATCCGAACCAAAGAAGAAGGCGTCCCGGACACAGTATGGCTCTTCAAAGTCCAGCCAAGTACGGATCGGGCTGCAGCGTCTTATTTAATTTTACTTCACTGTCCCACACATTATTCACATCTTGTCGAAGTTCTTCGAGCAAGAAACACCATTCTTACTAGAAAACACTACTATAAACATTTTGCAAGACAAAACGAAACAAAGCTGACGTGGCTGCCACAAAAGCGCGGAAGTAACTCGCAATACGATAGATGACCAAGAATGAACCGCCATATTTTTTTTAAATAAAAATCGTGTTTCGGAGTTCGGACATGCTCAATTGCTCATATAGTAGGCTATGGCGGGGTTAAGTGACGCGGTCCTGTAATGATACATACTGTATATCCTGTCAATGTAGTAGTAAAATATACCAACCAACACGTCGAGAAAAAGCATATCCTAGTAGCAAATAAAACAAAACAGTAACAATAATAAAATAAAATAAAGTGCAAATAAATTAAATTATTTGGTAGGTTAGAAGTCTAATTTGAAAGCATTTCAAAAGTCCAGTTAAGGAAATTATAAGCCTCAGTTAAATTATGTCATTATTATTCAAATACATTAATATTATTATTCTGGTATTATCTCCACGGTCGGCTCGTCTATTCCCAATGATCCTGGCAGAATATGAGCGCTGTGGGCAACCATAGCACCATGCTTAGCCAGCGGCAATTTATTGCTACACTAGATACTTATGAGTCTGTGTTCTGTATTTCTTTGCGGTCGACGTCACATCACGCGTAGCATTTCCTATACCTACATTGTGTATATGAGTGATGTGCTTGATGTGTCGCTGATTGCCACATCTGTGATTTTTGATTTAAAAAAGTCTATGTGTGAATTGTTGTGTAGCTTTGAATTAAGAGTTTTCTCTATTCTATTATCTATTATCCTCATTGCACATAATAACTGTGAGTGTGATTGTTACTCGTAGTGTACCTACTCAGTGTACGCGAAATTCAGCGGCAACTTCATAGAGACCTATTTATAAATTGTGTTCCGTTCGCTACAGCAATGCAACAGAGAGGTTCAATCAGTGCCTCTGGCGACACATGCATGATTTCTCACGATCTATTCTCGCTTGCGATGTTTTGCCTCTCGTGTCGTGATCTAGAATTATCGATGAAAATCCACACTGTATCAAACAATACATGTTAATAACTCTGATTATAGTAAGTAGCATCAATTGTATTATATGGATGTAAAACACTAGTCATTGCTTGCGGAAGGTTTTATACTTACCAATCACTCCAACTAGACTAAAATACCTGTGCACCACAAAGCGGTCAGAGTGGTCTACCACAATGATCCAGATGTGGATTCGATCCGAAGACGCTTGCGTCGCATATTTTTTTCAATAAAGTCTGTCTCTTGAGTATCTAATACAAAAATAATGCGAAACTCGAAACCGTGAATTGAAAAATTGTGCAAAATATACTCGTACATAAAAGTCTTTATTTCTTTTTCTTTTATCAACTCTCGGCAAACAGACTTTGGACGGGTATGTTTCATGATATTCTCAGATTAAAAATAATTCTCTGATTAAGAATTCCGTATATATTTCTAAAAAAATAAATATGAATTAGGTTAAGATACGAGTATAAACTGACTGTCAATCATTCACCCTTTGATCCGTAACTTGAGTTACGAAAATGTTTAGGCATTGCAACATCCACTACACAGCTCTTTAGGTATAGGTATTATAGCTTTAGCTAGATCAACAGTATTGCAGGTAATATTATTAATGATATCGCTTGAAGTAAATGGACAATAGCTAAGTAATGGCAGAGAATTACCCGCAAAATATAATTTAGTCATAAAGTTTTAGTACAACATTAAATTACAAAAGGTATGAGTACCTACATAATAGATTACTGCACTTTTTGTCCAAAGCTTTAATAACACGTTCTTAATTAACTTCAGAATTTGATGGCATTGACATTCTATTCTATTCTATACATCTGGAGGGCCCTTTTAATTTTAAATAGGATAGATAATCGTACTGCGTAATACCTACATCAAATGCACGTCAATATTTTAACTTTGCTTTTAAGTTCAGTCGTTATATCAGTCTTAACAGCAATAATTACTTTCGAAAATGCGCATAGGTAATATTTTTTTTTTAAACAACAACACAAGATTTTATTCCAACTAAACTTAACCGTCCACCTGGCTGCTATACGAACCACGCCTCGTTTTCCATTATGTTTATTTCAGATTAATCTTATAGGTTATCATTTTCACAAAGTGCAATTTACACTGACAAAAATGCCGTCGGTTAAAAGGGATAACTAAAAGAAGTAATTCGCTTCTTTCAGTAAAAATAAAACGTACCAATGTTCATTTCAAATTAGCAAAAGTTGTTTACTGCATGTAAATATGTGACTTTGGTTACATGTTACCTAGTATAATAGTTTTGTAGTCACTTTGTAGCTAGACAAATATTTGGTTAAGTAGGTAGGTCACGCTATGAGGCTACGACATATATAGATCATTATTAGTTCACATTTGTTTACCTCTTTCTTTCTTTATAACTTATTATTCGATGTCTTTATTGTTCCTAACGACAACACTATTATTTCAGGTGGCATCGGCAGCGGCGCGAACATGTCATTGGCACGGTGATTTCTGTGGATTTTCCTAAGTGATATTTGGTGTTTATGTAATGACCTATGCCAGTGCGGTGTGCTAAAATGCGTTGTGAAATGAACTGTGAAACGCGCGCGTGACTCTAAGCAAACGCGTGGAAATGAAAAGAGAAAAGTACAAGATCACCGACTCGGAATTCGGGTAAGTGTACATTTCATACCGGTTTAAAGTTTGCGGGTAGGTGCTAAGTTTATGAGTATAAAAGTTATGTACAAGTACTTCTAGAAGTCGATTTAGAACTGAATTTTTATTTATTTATTCGTATGGCAGTTCGAATTATACACAATAACAATACTGTGGCATGTCACAACCATATATCCAGGTTTCTTAGCCATTCGGCGGCGTCTGGGGTTAATGGAACTGAATAGAAACCTAGAGGTATACTTAGATAGATAGAAACCTATGTGGAAGTAAGGGATGCTGCAATTTTCCGGATGATGTATACATCCCTTCTCGCCACCTTAGCGTACCTGTTGTAGCCCAATAATTAGCTGCAACTGATATTGATTGAACTTATTTATTGACTATTATCACACTTTACAATCTTTTTGTATTTTGTAGAACAAACATTCAAGAGCGTGGGCATACGCTTCCGCGAGACTCTTCCGAATGCCATCTTCATTTTTTCACGACCAATCATCGCTGCGCATTAGAGATGTCCAGCGTCCGTTCAAATACTTTTAAAATTAGAGTTGAACACTGTTACTTAACGGAAAATAATAGTAACATAAATTATGAATATTATAAAAGGCTTCATATTAGTGTTTGCTAACATTAGTGAACTTGGTGAGTTCAAGACTCATCGGTAAACTTTCTTTACATTGCTTGTAGAGATTTTGTACGATTCTTAGCGATCTCAAAATCCTCTAATATTAATAGATATAGATATTGGGAATATGACTTTTAAAATGTAATTAACTACGGATTACTCACAGATGAAAGTCGGAAGTCCTCCGACTAGTTTCGGCCTGTTTAGAAGGCCTTGATCACGGAGAGTGCGAGACGCCCTATGTCGACGCGACGGCAACGGATAGTTTCAATTCTAAGATATTGAGAATTTATTATTTTCACGTCTAAATACCTAGTAGTATTCTGAAATTATGAAAAGGATATCTGAGAATAAGTTTAAAAAAAATAAAAGTTATAAGTACCTACTGCACTTTCGTGTGCTCTTCATTTACTACATACTATAATAATTATGCAACTTTGCAGATAGGTGTTAAGTCTATGGCTACCTACATTCTACATGTAAAAATTACGACACAGTTCACTGTTTTCTATGTGTCTTCAACGCAGCGTGACTGGGAGAACTTCATGGGTTACACAATTGTTAGGGTACTATAAAAGCTTACACGCCATGACAAATCGTAGATAACGTATGAGCAAACCAAACCGCAGAAACAATAGATAAAACTGAGTGCTTTTCAAGCAATTTTTAAGTAAAACCACCAAATGGTCTCTTAGCTATTACAAGCTCTAACAAGTAGGAAGAAGCTGGTAGAAAATGCCGCATGGCATTAAGCTCGCCTCATGTACTATTTTTGTGCATTAAAGTGTTAAATAAATAAATAAGTTTCGATTTTATCAGTAAATGGTTTCGACAATTTACTTCAATGTAATGTCAACTCTATGGCTATTGACTAAGGAATGAAATTTGAACTAAATGAAATCATATTTTGTTATAGCTTTTATCGAACTGATATCTGAGTCTTTTTTTCCCAACTTGCACATATATTCCATAACATTGATGACGTTTTAAAAAAAAATATTTGAGCGAAATTTTAATTTTGTAACTATTGATTTGGGAAGTACGACGACTAATTTATTTTATTTTGTATATAAATTAAAGATATTGCTGAAGGATTTAGTTTAACAATTATTTCTTTACAAGAAAGTAACGATTTTTCATATGTCATATATTTTTATTGTAACGGAATGGAACTAAAATATAAAGTTTAAAGTTGTTTTCGGTTATTTGTAAAATTTTTATTGCTGTATAAATTGTTGTTGCGCAGCTATACACATCTAATTAAGCATTTTTTTTTAAAATCCGTATTTATTTTTATATAGGCTTGTATGCTGGTCACGGAATTTTCCCAAAAAAATCTCCCAATGTGTAAGTTGGGAAAAAAAGACTCATCTACGTAAATCCCAAAATAATTTGCGTGTGAATCACATGGAATTCGGTAGAGAACTACTAATAGGTACTCTTCGATTTCTCGTTGTCATTGTGAAAGACATAACGATTATTCACATGATTTATGAATGTGAAAAATGAAAAAAGTACAAAGAAAAGATGCAAATTGGCTAAAATGTACCAATACGGCACTTATCCAGCAGTTGATTTCGTGATGATATAATTGCGCCGGCGGCGATGACGTAAATTCTGGTAAGGCCCGCACTGTAGTGAAAGTGTCAACATGACAGGCGAAGAACCCTGACACCGGCTCGGTCTAGTCGAGGCATGCCGTCGTACCACTTATGGAAAGCCTCAGGCCCTCGGTTCACGAAGGCGTTATTGCTGTTCTAAATTAAACATTGTCCATGCATACCTTAACATTGCTTGCTTTGTGAACAGTGGTCTTGACTAAAGCCGGATGCAGTTATATTATCGCTTTGGGGACCATAACCTTAAATGTTACCAGTGCCCTTTTGATGAAAGGATAAGCATGACGCTCTTGCCATTAAAACAAATTACTGAGAAGCGGAAATTAAATGTCATCATCTGAAATGAGTCAATCTGCTGGCAATGACACGGGACTTTAGTTCATTTCACAATTATATTTAAAGGCTTTATCGCAATGGAGGTGGGAAGAAAGTTGGCTTTCTACCGAGGGTATGTTGCCCAACCCTGGGCGCGGCAAGGTCGGCATTGTTGACGCTCCTTTGTTTTATTTTTGCCGCAATTTGCGCAGACGCAGCCGTCGGTGTGGTCATGACCGTAAATATTAATGGCAATTTTACTCAAGGTAAAACATGATAAATGTTTTATTTATGTTTATTCAACTACGTTTTGTGCTTTTATGGATGTAGTGGAATTAGCATTCTCCAGATTATTGTATAATAGTTCATCTCCAGATTACAGTGTTTATAATAGGATTTAACTACGCATGCTCCATCGTCGACCTCATCGTTTCTTATCATCAGGCAAGATTGAGGTCAAATATGAGTTTAGCGGTAAAATATGATTATCTTAGTCTAGATCAAATTAAATCAGTTGTTTTTATTGTAAGTAGGTAGGTACCAGAGTTCATTTTTACAAAGTCATCTTTTTTTACTCTACCACCACTTCGTAAGGTGCTATTGCTGAAATCAAAGCGGCGCAAGAAACAATCAGCAGCACATCTTTTGAAGCGAATATACAATTTGGAATTCTTTCCCAATATGCAGACCTTCCTAAATGTGCAATCATCTTAAGCACTCTTCCTGTGAATCAAGATAGATTTGCTGCTACTTAATTGATATCATCCTTCCAAGTTACGAAAACTGAATTACGATTCATATCTGAAGCGAGTCGAATATGACTGTGACCGTTATGATCGCTCAACGGAACGCAGCGTGTCCAATGCCATTCGATATGATACTAAACTAAAATAATATTAGAGCTACTGTCAATAAAATAATTAACAACTACTCGGTGAATATGAAACATTACCATGCAGCGCGTATATTTATGTACAAGTCCTCTCAAATTCAAAAGATTGACAACGAAATTCAGATTCATAATGATGCCATCTTCGTGCAATCCACACATGAACCGATCGTAACGATCTAAGCTATATTATTATTACATGTTTTCGTATAATGAGGTTTTAGTAAGCTTACTGTCCGAAATGAAAGATGTTTCACATTAAAAAAATAAAAGAACTGAATCATCAAAAAGAACGAAAATACTAGACTGTAGGCGATGCATACATGTTCGTGCCATTCGGTATAGAGACAATGGGTCCGTGGGGTCCAGACACTTAATTTTTTCAAGGACATTTCAGCGCGCCTCCATGAAGCTTCTGGTGACTGCAGAGCATTAACTTGGCCATGTAGAGAGAAAAATATAAATAGTTATTATTTCTATTAAACTCCCCAGGAAATTATCTGGCTAAATCCGTGTCTGACCATCACGCTGGTGAGGTACTATCATTAGCATGCCGCGCACGAATGCGCACCCAAAACAATCTAACATCCTGCGTCCTCTAACTGCTAAGTAATAATCTGTGACCGTGGGTATTTTATATCTTCTGATATTTGTTTGTTCCGGTGTCGTTAATTGAAATTTTAATTATGTCATCTTTGGAATGCCATCAAATGTGCATAATGTGATAGGTTCATTCGATTTTAAATAATTATAAAATTTGTATCATACTGCAGAGCTCCATAGAAAAAGTAATGTTGTAAAAGAATACAAAATAAAATAAACAGATTTCAAAGGCGTGTACAACTCACTATAGTACCTAGTAGTATTCTATTGTGTAAAATCAGCAATAGCCCCAAAGAACTTTTAATATAGATACCTAGAAGGTACCTAATATAAAAAAGGTCTTTGTTAGCCCTCACGATAAGTCGTAAGCTGTACCTGTGTAAAGTATTTATTGAGATTGAAAATAATTAATTTTCTTTAAATAAACTTCGCTACAAACTTACGAATACTGAATATAAAACAGCTTGACTTTTTTGAGAGTTTTGATAAGTATAGAGACAGATGTGTTTTCACATCTACACTTGCGATTTGGGAGGCAAACCATACCAAGAATGTTATTATTGGTTGATAATTCAACTGAATGATCACGATCCTCATTAATTTTGACTTAGACCACAACGTACCTGAGTCTTAAGAGACACAAGGTGGAAATATCTATTCTGTGTACAAGAAAAAAATCGGCACGTTGTACCTACACGGTAACTACCGAAACCGGGTCACGTTCGCGAGGTAATTCCCGTACAAAGCGTCGCGCATTGGGCGCTGTTACATGTCATGTTATGCAATGGAGACATTTCGCCAAGAAAGCAGCGCTGTAACCAGGGGTCATGCAGAGGGCGCAGGGTAAGGTAAATAGGGCGCACAACTACATAAGTTTGCTCAATATTTCTTGAGATCTTTCTACAAAAGTATATGGAAAGGAGTAAGTAGTGCAATAAGGTTTAATCCACTGTCTGACCCCCGCTGCGGGACTGTGTCTGCGAAACGCAGCATAAATTATTAATATTATGGTTAAACTAAACGCACACGTCAAATCTTCCCTCTCGTTCTGGCACATACAAACAAGGCATCGCTCTCTGTTTTTTGTGATCATCATAGGGAACAGTGCAATTTATGTAATAAAAACTAAATAATTAATGTAAAATGAATTTTTAATACGTTTCACTAAAATAAGTGTAGCCATATCCTACATAAGTGGTCCTTCGATCTTGTTTTTTGTGATCATCATAGGGAACAGTGCAATTTATGTAATAAAAACTAAATAATTAATTAAAAAATAATTTTACATTAATTATTTAGTTTCTATTACATAAATTGCACTGTTCCCTACTTGTTGTTGTTTTTTTTAAGGCAAAGGGAACTGAGCCCATACAGCCATGTCTGATGTAAACAACTCTTTCAAGTCTTCATTAAAATGCTGGTGTGACACATTTCAATGCTATCTGGGAGAATCTTCCACGCTTCTGCGCCATCCGAACCAAATAAGAAGGCGTCCCGGACGCAGTGTGGCTCTTCAAAATCCAGCCATGTACGGGTCGGGCTGCAGCGTCTTATTTAACTTTACTTCACTGTCCCACACATTATTCACATCTTGTCGAAGTTTTTCGAGCAAGAAACACCATTCTTACTAGAAAAGCACTACTGTAAAACAATTTGCAAGACAAATCGAAACAAAGCTGACGTGGACGCCACAAAAGCGCGGGAGAAACTCCGCACTGTTCCCTACGATGATCACAAAAAACAGAGAGCGATGCCTTGTTTGTATATGCCAGAACGAGAAGAAAGATTTGACGTGTGCGTTTAGTTTAACCATAATATTTATAATCTATGCTGCGTTTCGCACACTGTGAACTTGTTAAATGACAAAAGATAACAGGTACTTAGTCTGTATATCGTTCTTGGTGTAAATCACATTAAAGCAACAGGAAAGAGATACCAAGACAGAGTCAAAGTGTCGCTGAGTTAATCCTCAGCCCCCTGTCAGAGATAAAGTAGAAATATCAGGAGAGAAGATTGTAGTGTTTGACTATTGACAATTCCACATGAATATCTTTTGAACATTGCATGTCAAATGCTAAAGTCAGAAGGGGCGCTAACCCCAAAGTTCGTAAGGCATCATACTAGGTACGGCACTGCAAGAAAGCGGCATCATTGGTAAGTCATGCGGGCTCATCAAGTGTGACAAACGACCCGCATGTATATTTGACAAAGAGAATTGCAACACGCATTCTTTCTGAAACTTATTGTGTTGGTAATCATTTACCACACCTTTGGTGTCAATCGATGCCGATGAGAGACCAATGGTATTTAATAAAGGAAGGTTATGGTAGGTTATGCACTCTCTTCTGAATTCTGGTTGTATGACGAAATTTATGTTGGTTTTAGAAAGAAAAAAACTTAATTAGAAAGCATATGTAATTAAGCTTAGCGTGAAATTTTGCAAGTATCACACTGATAGAGTTCTTTTTCAAAAGCATATAAAAGTAAGACTCAAAGATACATTAAAGAAGGAACGCCCGCCCCAGACTTTTACTTTTTCTTTCATCCAAGCAAAGATCCAACACATTAAATGGTACCTACTAATTGATTACTTATGTATATACGTACTTGTGTTATAAATACAGAGACGTTATAACTCTACAAATACCTAAACAAATACATGACACATGATGAACATTCTTTCGTCATTCGTCAACCACTTTTGCATCTTTTCGACCAAGAACCGAAACCGAAAATCCTTGCATAGATGTCTTCAATGCAATCCTTGCATGGACCAGCTGCAAAATAAAATATGGATCTATATTCCATTTAATTACTATTAAAATTCTGTTAAATTTTACTAATGAAGCTATCAATTCGATGTTGAAAGGTTTTCCTAGTTCCTACTCATCGATGAGTACGTCATTGAATATTTTATTAGACACACACCGGCCCGGAGCTAAGGTCATCGGCGGAAGTGAACATTGTGACCTGAGGGTCGCTTATTATGTTGTTTAAATAACCTCACGTCGTATATAGTTGTATTCAACTTTCGAACTTTTTAAAATTATTAATTATTGTAATTCTATTTTCTGAACAGATGTGTTGCGATTATTTCTTGCGCTTCTTTGATTTCAACACCTTATGAAGTGGTGACTTTTAAAATGTTAACAATAAAAAATTACATTGACTTGACTTTGACTTCTTATCTTCATAGTAGTTCTAATTGTAGTAGGGTGTTGATTATCTGTTTATTTTCCATAAATACCTACTTAAATACTATATCCATACAATCACTAATAAATTAGTGTTCAAATAGGTAATTATTAGAACTAAGTACGGAATTTTAGGTTTCCGTAGGTAGGTTTTAGGTAACCCTTCCTTTTCGTCATGTCTGTCTGTCCGTCTGTAATATAATTACCTATACGCTGTTGTTAATATATAAAATCGTACTTATCTCTTCTGTAGTAGCACGCGGTTCCATACACTTCAATGAGACTTTTCTTACTCAAGTAAGTAAGATAAATTAAATTAAATTATTTATTAAATCAGACAAATGTGTCCATAATTATTTATAACCTTAAAAATTATATCAAATATAATAAAATGAAAAGATTACATTAAAAAGATTATAATAAAATGATAAGTACGTACTCAATCATTAACATTATGATTGAGTAAGAAAAGTCTCATTGAAGTGTATGGAACCGCGTGCTACCACAGAAGAGATAAGTACGATTTTATATATTAACAACAGCGCTTTTATACTCAGTATGAGTGCTGTATGACTAATGATTCTTATTTCAAATGCAAAGACCGTTACCGTGCGCCAACCGTGATATCACACATTATATACATTTTTAAGACCAATTATAACACATGAAAAGCAATAAATGGTATGAGTATGAGTATGAGTATCTCGGATTAACACTAACCCGAGGTCAATTTCGTATAAAAATAGACAATTCGCGAGTAACTCCAGGGATAAATGTTGGCTCAAATCCACCTTAAACTACTTATCTCTATGATTGTCGTACTAATGGCATACAGTAGATC
Organism: Hofmannophila pseudospretella; assembly: GCA_947369225.1. NCBI lineage: Eukaryota > Metazoa > Arthropoda > Insecta > Lepidoptera > Oecophoridae > Hofmannophila > Hofmannophila pseudospretella. Next base: position 8,719,717 of record OX376324.1, read on the forward strand.
CACGATGGGTTCCATCTCGACCGAACGCGCAGGTGAAACTCGACACTCGCGCTTGCGCAATGCGGCGCACGCTCGCAAATGCGATTGTTAGTGCACTTTCTTTGTTCTGACACTCCAGCACTCGAACCATTGCTTCGCACATGTGACCCAACTAAACATAATATTGTGACATAATTTGTTGCTTAGTTTAAACAATTACTCCATTATTACTCCCATGCCCTTTCCCAAATCGGCCGGTACCTAAATAGGAGGTTTCTCTCATTGAGCAATAAAATAAATAGTAAGTAGGTTTCGTTAATACCGTTCCGATCAATAGCTGCAAACAACCATGAAAGTTTAAAAGTTATATCTAGGTTAGGTTTTATTAACGTGTATGATAAAATCCATGAAGTGTTAATTCTGAATTTGAGTAACCATTTTTAGTGTTGTAAAACTCTTTGCTCATCTAGAGGTAATTTATTAAGATATGGTATGGTCACACGAAGATACAAAATGTATGGGACCGTAAAAAAAAATGAAGTTCGATAAATCATAGAAAAGGTCAAGCGGTCAATATCATATAGGCACTAACACCGTAGCGAATTGTTTCATATATTGCATAAAATTATATATTCAAAAATATTCTCTATGCGATTAAGAAATACTTTATGACTATAAATCATATACCTAAAAGTTACCCTATTTTAACATAAACAAAAAATAAATAGTTTGTTAAAAAGAAGGAATTTGTACTCAACATTACGTAATATTAGTCGTTTAAATAGATTAAGATAATTAATTATAGTTACAATTAGAAATCTTTATGATTTCTAATTGTAACTATATATTGCATCATCATAAATAAGCAAATATGTATTGGGAAGTTTATAATGAATATAATCAAATCTAGTGCTGGTCAATATCTTTAAGGAAGACCAGGAACACCAGAAATAATAATTTTATTAAAAGGTGCCTATTAAAATAATTGAACAGACACTTAATTCTTGAATAGTTTGTAGAGTATTATAGAAAAAAATAATTAAGTCATATATTTCTACATTCCAAATCACGGCAGCTTTCTCCAACCATTACATATTATATTGAGCATACTTATGCTCAAATGTGTTAAATATTCGCTGAGGAATCATACGTTAAATCTGAGACCACTTCAAAAATTACATCACGTTTTGGTCTCAGTTTTGGTCTCAGACTTGTGTACGCTACAGACATCTCTAGTCGAGTCGAGCTTCTCGTGTTGTGACGTCATAGGTCGTGACTGACACACCATGGTGATGGCAGAGGATCACGGTGCCACTGACGATGGCACCAGTACCAGATGATTGCAATTACAAGAACCGGTCGAACGGGTCTAGGCTCACGCCTCTAGTTCTTTACCGTTTTCCAATTTCTTTAAATTTTTTATTTCATTTGTCATCCATTATCATTTCATGAAAAAAAAGACCAGTTCCTTTTGTAATTCTAACTTGTTATTTTTTTTTTAATCTGATTGTTTTATTTACGATGTAATTTGTGTTTGATCTCAATCTCATCGGATAACAAGTGAAGTGACGATGAGGCCGAAGATGGAGCACACATGCTTAGTAAATTTGCCTCTTCTATAAACATTTCCGGAACACATCAACGAGAAAAGCAAATATAGTTGGCGATACACTATAGAAGATATACATATACTATATAGAATAGGTCGCTAGGCAGGCGGACTCTGAAGCGGACCTACCACTAGGAAAGTTCTATTTGAGTTAGTCGACATACATAATACATATTACCCATAGCGGTGACTGGTAGAATATTTTAATCTGTCCATTGACGAAAAAAAACCAGATGTCCTAGGACACAATGTTGTACGGTTTTTAATTCTGTGATCATACCGTAGAATGTCAACCTATTAGTTAATCTTTATAACATCCATATCCGCAATTGAGACGATAAAATGGCGGCTTGTAGTATCCGGGTAATACAGCAAAAACAAGTAGGTATTACAATACCATCAGATTCGTATGTAATATGTCCTACTGGGAAATCCAAATACGGTATCCTCCCACGTTTTTTTACATAACGTGAAACCCCATGTTTTGTTTATAATGCGGCGAAATGACTATAACAGTTAAGGAGCAAAGTCATTTTGAGAAATCTCGTGACCCTGAGTTTAACTATGAATCATACCGGGGTATGGAGAAAATACAGTTCAACTCGAAATACCTATACTAAATTAACAGGTTTATTTCGTAAAAATCTTTTAGCACAGTAAATAAAGAAAACTAAATTCAAATTTCGATATTATTTATTCTAATTTCTCTCTACTCTAATTTCTCTCTATATTATCTCTACTCTGCTCGTATACACACTTCTATATCAATCAGGGATAGCCTTTGTAATTATTTTAAAAATAATCTCTTAATAAATTGGGAGAAGTGGTTAAATTATTTTTTCTGAAGCAGGATTTGAACTTTTGAAAATAGTGGCAATACAATACTCCTAGTAAAATGAGCTATGTAGCAAAAAAATACAAACACTTCCAAACAATCATCACTTTGCTGACAAACCCCTTAGAATAGTTACATACGAAGCTAAAATATCGCTTAGAGCCCAGCTTTCAGTTTAAAAAGCAAGACACAAAAATATAAAACCTATTGACAATAATAGTAATGATAGTAATTGCAGTCGTACGGAAGCACCGTCAGTTTTCCTGTGCATTGTGGCCTGATGAGGTCGCCCAGAGGTCGGCTGCCTCAAGGCGAGATCTAGGATGTCATTACTGATGCGCGTTAGATATATTATCTTCTAAGTGTACACTTGCACCCGGATGTGATGTGATCAACTCATCATTTATTAGGCAATGTTAGATAGGTATGCCATAAAAGGTAGCCAATTAGTCCATATTTGACCGCTGACAGCTATTTTGCTAAAAGAAATATACTCGTATGGATGACATCTTTTTTTACATTTTCAATGTTACATTATGTGAATAAAGAAATAAAATAAATAATACTAGATTTAAACACAGTCGGCATTAAACAGGGTTCTATGCTGGGTCCGCTGTCCAATACTATTATTAATCAATATTTCGAGGAGCTCGTAGCCTAGTTGCGAGCACGGTCCGAAAGTGATCGTGCAGGTTAAGCGACGTTGGCGCGGTCGGTACCTGGATGGGTGACCGCTAGTGGCATATTTCATCTGAGCTCCTCCGTGCCTCGGAGAGCACGTTAAGCAGTCGGTACCGGTTGTTGTCGTTCGACAGCAGTCGTTAAGCCATGTCAGAGGCCTACGGGCGGCCTGAACAACTCTGACAAGTAGGTTGGCCACTAACCATACGGTAAGCAAGCAAGCAATTAATATTTCAGGACATCACAAATTACACCAAGGCACGAAAACAGTGCTTGTACCTTTTTTGGGTACAATCACCTTTTCCGCCAGGTAATCAAACCTGTACCTCTAAGTCCTCTGATTCAGAAGGCAGATGTGCTGGCCATAGAATTAGCAAGCGTCAAATACGTAGTAGAGATATTCAATTGTTAAATAATTTAAACCTATACGAAACTTATTGCACCTTATCAATAATTTAAACCTATACGAAACTTATTGCACCTTATCAATAATTTAAACCTATACGAAACTTATTGCACCTTATCAATAATTTAAACCTATACGAAACTTATTGCACCTTATCAATAATTTAAACCTATACGAAACTTATTGCACCTTATCAATAATTTAAACCTATACGAAACTTATTGCACCTTATCAATAATTTAAACCTATACGAAACTTATTGCACCTTATCAATAATTTAAACCTATACGAAACTTATAGCACCTTATCAATTGCAGTTTCCGAACAGATTTACTATGAAAAATTAAAGTAAAAGACATCAGTACGAGCGGAAGTGAAATAGTAAAATGCAAGAAAGTAGTAGTAGTAGTACTTATATAGATCTAAGTAATAATAATAAATATGTAATACATCATTTTCACATTCTAAAACAAATAGTCAACATAAAGTTTAAAGTTCTTTAGATACGAGCAGAAACATCATAATTTACATAACTGTTACGAAATAGTGAGGCATGTAGACGCTAGTATCTATATTAGGAGTTCTGTATGGTTCAACATTTGAATTTCAAATCTTTCACGATTCTCACATTGGGTAAGCACGTACCTGACTAAACATTGAAAGAAAAACGAAGTTAAAAATAAAGAATAGAAAAAATAAAAGGCGCATATATATGGATTAAATTTAAAAAATCTTCTATTGGATAGGTAGGTATATAACATTTATATATAAAAAAATATAATTACATGTGTCACTCGCCCATGCAAAACGTTACAATCAACTAAATGCAACAACTCTATAACATTACCTTAATCTAAAGATTAAATATAATTAAAGTAGAAGATTTTGCAACATCAACCTCGAGCAGTGAAGGAGCATGACTAAGCAAGCGAACCGAATAGAATGAAATGAGGTAAACCATATAGTGATTGCCCACTTAAGGAACAACCAAAAAAAATATAGGTACATTATTCCGTTCAGGTATTTAATAATTTCACCAAATCTATATAAAAAAATCAAGTACAGTAATTGCCCAGTCATTATAGTCGTTGCCCACTGCAACTATTGCCCACTCAGACTCAGGAAAATAGACAATAATATATGAGTTTTTTTAAGGGGTATGATTGAACACGCTATAGCGCCGCCAATCGTAAAAAATCATATTTGTTACATTATTAAGTTTTATTTTAAAAACTCATGAAGTTTCAGTCAGGATAAGTAGTATTTTTAAGCTATAATTTATAACACGTATACTATACGTACGTATACACGTATAATTTATACAGTAAATACGGTTAATTTCCGCAAAAAAGACCATTTATGGCGCAATAGCGTACAGTAACTTCGGGAATTCAAACAGGGTTATTAATGCTGATCTCTTACAAATACTAAGTGGGACAGTATTTTTCGCGTCGACAATAGCTAACGGCGGACAATCATAGTCGTGTTTCCCCTGTGCAGTAGTAACTTTACACATTTATAAAGTTTACTATTATCTGTAAGGCATAATAAATTATATATTTTCATTATATCATTATCCTTCGATAAGTAATAGTTAGGAGCCCAGTGAAGGATGTTTGACCTCGCGTATTATAACAGTTTCCAATCAAATATTGTAGGGACACGTTACATACTCGTTGCACTATTAAAGTTATATACGAGTAGGTAGGTTGACTTGACGCAATATGTGTTAGAAGAATCCATCTACGCTACCTTTGCCCATCCGCTAGTAACAATTGCATGCTACTTCTCCAAAATAGTTTAAAAGAATCATGATTCCAAAATATTTAAAATTATTTGTGGTTATAACCAATAATATATAATATAAAATTAGGAATTACACTTTGTGTACAAATAAACCTCTCAATATTATTTGTTAGCAATTCTTTTCAATGTTTGTACATTGGAGAGCAGACAAGCAATCGGTCCATATGATGGTAAGTTGTCACCGTTGTATAGACGACTATATAGAGACACAACTCACCTCACTGTAGTGTTATTAGGGGGTTTTCGATGCCCGCTAAACTTGAGGACTAAGATGGATACCACCTCATGTGCGATAATTATGCTGGCTCCTTTTAACTTGTACTGCCCCAGGCTGACCCTGCACAGAGTTAATAGATATTGCAACATAAATGTCTGGATAATTGGAAACTTTATTAAAACGTAGATTGATCTCATGTTATGCTCATCTCTGAGCATTGTGGTTTCCTCCAACAATCACAATGAAGGTCACGAGCTTAGTGAAGTAGCTCTTTAAAATGTGAATCTCATTTAGATCTTTAATGGTAACTTTGGCCTCCCATGTTTTTTTTTATTTACATAGCATGTAATGATGAATACTATAATGTGTTACATACCTTTTCTACTAACATTTCGTGAGTGTTTATAAAGCCATTATATGTTCTAGACTCTAATCACTCTGTTGAAGATAATGTTTTCAACATGCGATCAATTTGTGTAATGTGATCTTTCTAATGCAATATTTATTTTAAAAGATATTTGTCTTTATAAAATGAGTAAATCTATACATATAATAAAATCGTAAAAGTAACATTTTGGTTGTCTGTTTGAACGCACAACACGTAAAAACGACTGAACGTATTTGGATGGAGTTTTCACGGGTATATTTAAATAAGTCCAGATTGACATCTAGGCCATCTAGGCTATTTAAAAGTAAGTCAAATGTGAGTGTAAAGTTAGTATGGAACGGGAACGAAGTTAAGGGCAACAGCTAGTAAGTAATAAAAAATTAATTCTAAGCGACTGTAAGTTCCTAGACTGCATCCGGCTGAATTATTATAATTCTTGGAACGAAAATTACAGTGATTTATTTGAATCCCATTAACCATTTGCTGCGGTTACCTACCAGCTTACGTCAGATAATAACAATAGCTGCACATTTTTTTACGATTTACGTGGTTGTTAATAAGTAGAAACATTGTTATTTTAAAATTATTAGGTAGTCCATTACCTTCAATAATACCTGTGCTTACTTTTTTTTTCTTTATTTTACGAGCTTAGTCGCATGTGCGACTGTGTCGCTCGGTACATTTTATACACATTTTATACTTATACCTATCTTCTCGTTACTTTAACTAACTTGTAACTAAAGTGCCTTGGCCGAATCCGATAAGAGGAAGGCCAGGCGCTGTTACAGCCCCCAATATCCCATAGATTTATTTTTAAAAATGTATCTCGCCTTTGAGACTCGTTTCGGACACATTCCATCAGCATATGGTATACGTCTTCGACCACACCACACTCTTCACAATTTGGTGAAGCCATTTTATTCATCACAATATATTTATTTAATCATATGGCTCCCAGTATAGACATGCGAACATGCAAAATATCAGGTCAAAGTGCAACATCCAGTCTCTGTAGCCAGTCGGCGCGGTTGCGGGCGGCGTCATCAGGTGTAAGTTCCAACACCTCTCCCGCAACGGGCATCGTTGTATGACTTACAATATTGTTCTTTCAAAATGAAAAACTTCAGCAAGACATAGTGGTACCTTTCATAGGGTGATTCTTAAATAGGTAACTGAACTACTTTTCCAAATTCGAATAGTTTTCTTTTTTCGGTTGAATCAACTGATCAACGGAAAAGTTGGACGAAACTCTAAAAAATCTTGGTAAATTTTATGGTGTTCAATTATCGAAGGTACATACATCAATGTCCCATTATGCTAAATTTCTTGAATACAGAATCTTCCAAAATGTTGTTTATCTTCAATGTTGTGTATGGAAAAAAGTTTTTTTTTATCGTTCCCCGTGGTACAACTGCAATGTCCAACTGGTTGGACCACGGGAAAATATTTTCCCCATGGTCCAACCATGTTTAACGGTTGGATCACGGGGAATTATTTTTCCCCATGGCCCAACCTGTCGGTTACCCAACTGTAAATATTTATTTTCGTTTCCCGTGGTACAACTAACTCTTTATTATTATCTCATGCGTTTATATCTTAAGGCCATCGCACATTGTACAGTACCAGAAGCTTTTTTAAAAATCGTGCAACATAAAATACAATAACTAGTTTTGACTTAGTCAAGCCATTTTATAATAAAATGGTCATTTTATTCATTCAGAAATGAACTTCAAAAGATTCATTGAAATAATTGCTTGATATTGAATCTCTATAATCAATTCGGTATAACACGGAAATGTCGAACTACCTAATAAACTTGGCCTTGTTCGATAGGAAGTGGATTGATGTTTGATATTGATACTTATGTAGGTATACCTATACATTAAATAGAGTTGGCTTCGGCTTCTTTGCTACATTTCTTTGGCCACAAACTTTAAAAAAAAATAGTAAAATAAATAGAGCAATGAACTGTAAAGCCTCAAGGATGTTTAGTCTTACTCTTCCGAAGCTCCGTTAGAGAGAAATCTCAAAACGTGTCTTATAATATAATTGAGAAGCAATATAATTGTACCTATTACCATGAAGGAAAGAATGGGAGACAATTTTGTACATTTAGACTTTTTGACTACGTCCAAGTTATGTACCAACATTTTATTTAATATTTAAAAATACATATTATTTAAATAGTTTTGTTATTATATTAAATCTCCTGCATCAGCTTGACAATTGTTAATGTTTTAAAAATTGTTAACGTATGAAAAATACTAAACGTCAAATCTTAACTAAACTTTCTTTTTTCCTAAAGCTTTGGTCCCAAAACTACCTCCGGACGACTCTATGAGAACTCTTCAAGCATTATCTGACATCAAAACCAAACCTGCCAAATAGAAAGGTCAGCCATGTTCAATATTTTACTTCCGACTTGTCTGATCTGTTTTAATTAACAATAGCTTGTTGCTTATCTCAAGTAGCGATTTCAAATGTCACAATTATTTATTTCATTTAAATCATTTCCGGTTTAGTATCCTTTACACAAATAGACAAGGTCAATGGATTTCTTCATTTGCATTTCTAAAAAACATCAAACAAATAAAAAAATTGAATTGACCAGATTTTCGACCTTGAACATTATAATGTGGGAAAATACATAATTTCTCATAAAAAGTTATAAACATTACTCATTTTGTAATACTAAAAATATATGAGTCATTAAATAAAATGGAAAACCTAGCGCGTTGATGTCTTTAATATTGACGTTTTATTGGGTTAAATAAAATGAAAGTTAATTTATGTAAATACCTAGCTTACATGAATAGACTGTTGATTATCTGTAATGTAACCATATCATCATCATCAGCAGCCTACTCTAGTCCACTGCTGGACACCTCTCCCAGGGCGCGCCATTGAGCCCGATCTTCGGCTCTTCTCATCCAGTCGCTGCCAGCCACCTTGCGCAGATCGTCGCTCCATCTAGCAGGGACGCCCGTCCCACACTACGTTTGCCCAAACGGTCTCCACTCCAGAACTCGTCTACCCCAGCGGTTGTCGGTTCTGCGACAGATGTGACCGGCCCACTGCCACTTCAGCTTGCTAATCTTATGAGCTATGTCGATGACTTTTGTTCTATGCCGGATCTCCTCATTTCGGATTCGAATGTAACCATATACATAGAAATAAAATACATATACACACTAAAAATATTCAGGAAAATAGAGTAAAAGATATAAATAAATATATAAAATTGATGATGCTCTGGTCCAATTTTGTTCACTAAGTATTTTTCAAACCTTGATTAAATATTTAATTAAGTCCATTACACCCTTTAGATAATGTACATTATATGCTTTAGCTCAAGAATGTTCTTTCCCAAAATTTTCGCTTTTCATATATTACCACTTTTCGAAAATCGCAAAATATCATTCGGAAATCGGTTATTTTGGGAAGTAGATATTTTGAGAAGTGAACATTGTGCACCAACGCCGTTACACCTGTTACTACAAATAAAGCGCATGTAACTACACTAATTTGCGTGCGTGTCATACATCATGCGTGCCCAATGAACGTACGTGAAATTTATCACGTTAACGTTTTTACAACGTGACGTGCCTGCGTGCAAGCGTGTCACTGATTCACTTGCTTGCTCAAACGCTTTATTTTTATTTCCCACACCCACAGGGTATCCTAGTGTGGGGACTACAGCTCATTTTTCTGTACTGATTTTAGCACAAATAAATAAATAAAAATTAGGGTTTCTCGCACCCAATAGAAGCAGTGTGTGTACAGTCGACCACAGGTCAACCTACCCAAAATGACAAAATTTGAGAATCTGAAATAAACCATACTGCGCAAACATAAGGTTGAGATTTAATTGAAAGTTTTTGACAGATGATATACTTTAGCTAGTGGTCAACTGTACGTACAGACCATAGGTCAATCTAGTCAGTCTAGTGATCACTAAAATAGTAAATATATGTGTTACGAGTATACTTTAATTGAACGTTAATTTTCTCTAAGTACCTACTTATGTAGAATGCAATCGTAAAGACTTTGTAAGAAGACTACCTTGTTATACATTATAGCACGACTAATGTTTACAAACTAGTAAAGAAAACGTCTTCGGTGCACTCGATAGTAACTATACCTATTAGAATTCCATTACATTCATCACGTTTAATGGAACAAAATTGTCAAGTTTTCAAACAGTAATGGAGACTTCCATTTTCATTGTTATGAGTTTGTAACCAACACTTCGATCAATTCGCTTCATTTCTCATGTCTTAACTTTTCTTTTTTCTAATCAGTCGTGTAGATTACTGTGGCGATAGATAATTTATTGAACAAATTTAGTTTTTATGGGTACAATAACAACATTTCATTATATATAGTGATAGTATCAGCTTTCATTCCGGCCAAATACCTAGTGGAACATAGCGGCATTCCGATATTTCTCGATTCCTAGCATGGTCTGCTTAGTGCAAACTATATCCGTGATAGACGTCGGTATATATAGTACGCTGTGGTGATAGTGATACATAGCATAGTACAAATATAGTACGAAATCGTACAGAATCGTAATACTGCGAACATCCTGACAAAAACTAATTACGCCAGATAATCACGAAGTTACAGATTACCCCAATATATGTATTCGTGAGTCGTGACGATATGCTCGCGATCCACGTAAAGAAACGAGGCGAACGAGGCTCGAGTCGTGAGCGACAAAGGCGAGACGCCAGATAAGCCTCGCTACGAGCGCCTGCGCCGGCCGCGGCCGCCAGAACAGAACCTTGAATACAGACCGTGCTCCTTCCCGCGATATAATAATAAACCGCTCAGTGTGGTGCAAGCCTTTACCGATTCTACACGACTATTACACGACCGATATTTATGACAACTCTGACGCTCGGACGTTACTGTAAACGGACGATGTGTCCGGAAAATTCGCGCGAAGTGAAGTGATCCGCCCCCGTGATGCAGTGAGACACACGTATACGAATAGTGTATATTTTGTGATGTTTTGTGCCAACCCTTGTGCCATATTAGGGGATATTTACTTTTCAGTGCAACATAATAAGGTGGGTACTAACGTCCACAGAGAATTTAAAAGTTACTTACTGATTTGTGAGAAATTGGTTGTTCTATAAAATAATTTTCAAAACAAACCATGATATTCTAGATTTTAGCATGAGGAACTCACTCACTCTCTCTCTCTCTCTCATTATCAGATTGTCTCTCCGACCTTCTTTTGTATTTAAAATGAGTTTAAAATGCACTTTTAACTCATTTTAAAGAGTTTTAATATGCACATTAAAGATAATTATCACTAACTAAGTTTTATATTTTATGTACAATCACGTACAATGTCAAATGCTTAAGCTTAACATTTACCACGGCCACATTAATTTTAAACAGGATCATTCGTAATATTTTTAATGCGACCTTTAAAGAGCTCAATAAAAAGTTACAAGAACTGATTGCATAGTAATGGTTAGTGCGATACATATCGAATTCAGTATGCAGTATCTATAAAGTCTGTCTATAGAGGCATGAGGGGAAAACATGGGCTGTCCGATCGATCAACAGCCGCTTCAATGAAAACAGGATGTGTCGTAGACATGACTGACCTTTTGAACAATCGCATGAATTCTAAACGCATCGACAATCAGAACATATTGTTGATTTCAAGCTAAGAAATCGCAAAATCATTCCGTTTATGTGAAATTGCATTACTTAAATTCAATTTATCTATGAATTTCAAGAATATCCTACTTTCAAAAGTTCTGTCACTTTTCCACAATGGCGTTGATTCTGGTATGACCGCTAAATCTTAAGTTAAAACTAAATGAAGCTGGCTCACTGTCACACTCACATGAAGGTTATGTTTCGTTTAGCGATGTTTTGATTTATAAATGAGACCCCCAGAAGCGCGGTGCCAATATTAAAAATTACATACTGTTTGGTGTAAGAACTTAAATTAAACAAAATTAGCTGAGAACCATAGATTATAAAAATTTAAGGTGAGAATGAGAACATACTTGAACTTACGATACAATCTTTACATTTAAATAATTTTAATAATTATCATTTTTTACAAAAACAATGAATATTTCTTCAGAGACATTACAATATAATGTGTACCTACTTGAAAATTAACTGACGTTAACTTATTTTATGGCGCAAAGTTTTTGAAACACTAATTTTGTAATTATACTTGCACAAGGAAAAATATTCATAATAATACTAGAATGATAAAAGAAAAATATTAGGTAATACAGTCGGTAACGAAAGTAGATTAACACATCCAAAATAAAACACTTGCATGATACTGACGTGATCAGCGAAAACTTGAAGATGAACTTTATTTTTTATTTTTTTCTTCTTAGCCTAAGTTAAGTTTTAGCTTTAGTATTATATAGATTTATCATTGTAGAAATTGATGAAATAAAACCTACTTAACAATACTATACCTAACTAAATATCAAAGTTCAATAGGAAAAAAAATAACGAAACCAGTCATATTTTAATAAATAATCTATAAACCATGAACACAGAATAAATAATCCATGAAACAGTATATTATTAATAAATAATAGAAACTACTGGTTAGCAATCTACTTCGTACATCGGTACTATATGGTTTACCGATTTATGAAGGGCTGTCTAGTAAAAAAATATTATTTATTTAATGTGTCTAGCTACTTTCGTTGCCGACTGTACCTACAAATATTATGTATGACGAATTAAGTACTATGTATAAATAAACATACCTACAAATGTTGCAGAATTTGAAAAGAAATTAATACTTTTAATTTAATTGCTCTTCGCTACCGTGTTAGTCGTAATTATAGGTACCTTTAGCTAGATATATTTTTTACAAATTATTTTAGTATATATAATTTACTTAGGGCTATTATCAACATTACGAAGTACAGAAAAGAAAAATGGTAGAAATCGTGAGTGGTAGACGTGGTAGACCAACTATTAAGTGTGATAAAACGCCGTATTATTTTGTTTCCGTTGTGTAGTTGATCTGTTATTACAAGAGGTTTGGCTGCGCGTGCGGCCACTCGCAATGACCGCAGATCGAGGCACAGACAAATTGACTGTTAAAGCACAGATTACCTATTTATTATTAATTAAGAAAGCTCTGCTGTTCATAATACCGACGTCTATATGATATACCTATAATAGATGATATACCTAAACAAGCAAATACAACTGTGAAAGATAAGAAACAATCGATATGCTTACATTTTCATAATAATATTTACTTATCATAACGATAAGTTGACAAACTTCTGCAAATAATAACATTTGATGATGACGATCGGATTTACTCAATGTTGTAATCGGATTATATCATTGCTCATGACAAAAAATGGGAAAATATTTTCATAAAAGAAACCTACCAACGTATTTTGAATAGGTACGGGCATTATAAAAAAAATCCATCAAAATCGACCCCGAAAATCGTGGTTACCGAGTTCAAATGAAGAGGCGGACTTCATCACGTGATCGAATTAAAAACCTCTCCTTTTTAATTGTCGGTTAATACAATTTTAATTTATTCATATTACATCAATACTACATAATACGATTTGCAAAGAGAAATAACGAAATATAGAGTTATTCGAATTACATGTAAAGGTTAAATCAAGTACCAGTAAGTAGGTACCAGGAGTGTGTCACTTATTACTTCATACTTCACATCACACGTTAATTTTACCATTGCAGAACAATCACGTAATAAAACAAATATATTATATAAGTTTTATTCTTATTACTTTAGACAACTTGAGAAGATTTCTTTGTTTAAGATGGACACGACTCGGTTTCCATAGAAATTATTTTACACATTCATTTCGTATTTGTGAGAGACGTTAGTATACCTAATCGTGTATTAATTTTATAAATAAGTACTTATTATCGCTACACATGTATTTTTCAAAACGTACACTATTTATTCCTATGATTTATTCATCACCTGAAGATTGCCTGGAATTGCGATATCGTTGAAAGCGATAAGGCCGCCTTCTGCACATAGTTTTATACTTTTCATTATGTTGTATGTTTTGTTTTTGACCTGGGTGTGCAATAACAAACTTATGTTAAGTCTGGACGCCAACACTATATTATCTCAAATAGATGAAACTCGTCTGTTCTCATTCAGTGTTAACGACTCGTGTTGTAGCAAAGATCCAAACTAGACTTTCGCTCATTCACGATTTTAAAAGGTGATTAAGTATTTTTCTCGCAATAACATCTTTCTCCGTCTCACTCAATTCCTGTCATGGGTCGTAAATAGATTATTTTAAAATTCTCAACCATTGTTTCGTATTACGTAATTCATAAAGGAACGAAGTGAGGGGGACGGAGACTATTTTAACTTTCAACTAAGTTATTCATGGAGGAACTATTTTTGTATCTTTCAGCCCAGATTATATCAATATAATTATAAACAAATACCTGAAGATGTGTTTACGAAACCGATCGTAATTAATAAAATACAGTATAAGTAAGAAACAGTATATTATTTAAGTCTAATCATGTACTACAAGTTTCACCAAGTACCAACAACCGCAAGTAATAACCAAGATTATATCACTTTACTTTGTTCCGCTAATTTCTGTCAGTATGATAAGTACTTGATGCTGTAATAAAAAATAAGGTAAATTTTTCATTTAAACTTTAAACTTCGCGGGTAATATGAAATTATTTTTTGTGGGTAGTTACTGTCTTTGATATCTATGCAGAATTTCATGTCAATACTATACAATATATAATATATTAAATTGCTGCAGAGCTACACGATGAAATTGATTTGGATGAATAAGTAAAGATTTTTCATTTTATAAACAAATTCATCTCATTTTTTTTAATCACCCCATGTTTCTCATCTTACTCATCATGTTACTCATCTTAATTACATCTTATTTTCTTTTTCAAAAAAATATAATTTTCCTTTCATATCCTTTATCTCATTTCAATCAATCAATCCCGAAATTAAAATCTTAGAACTGACTTTATCATTGTTCGTTCACTGACTCGGCAACCGACCCGACGGTCGGTCAACGACCATATGTAACGGCGCCTGTATACTTTCGGATGAAAGAAAAAAAATGTCTCCCGTTCATTCTTAATGGTAATGTTATTAGAGCCTTCCTTTGTTCAAGGATTAGTGTTCACTGGGCTCCATATGCATCTTTCCCACATTAACGTCTAAACTGACGAGCTAAAGTTTCGAATATAAATGACCCATGACTTACGTTGGTATTTCCAACTTATAAATTGCATTATTCTGTCAGTCAGTATACCAAGTGAATAGGCATAGTTGGGGGCTTTTAGTATTTAAACACCACTTAAATTAATGTCAACTATTGTGACACGACACGAGATTAGAGTCATTGAACCAATCTATAAATAGGTAGGCAGTTTTGACATGCGGATGCTGAGGTGACAGATAGTAGAAATTAGTCATAGAAAACCACAGAAACTTAATATCACTTAATTCTTACTTACCTAATTGAAGCGTCGCTTAAGCCTCTTTGTCCCTAATCACTTAAGTTTTCTGTATGCACAGTGTTTACTATCCAAACAAAGGATGTAATTTTATGGTAGATTGATACGCGTTTTTTCTCTCAATTAAGTTCACGGAGGCATTGTGCAGTCTTTATCTATGTAAGCACAATTAAACTATCGCAGCCACTCATGTAATCTAATTGTTGTAATTCTTAAATCATTGTGTTAAAATGCTAGCACGATATTTTGAAATTAATTTAGTAATAAAGAAATACGTGTAACTACTTTGAAATGAAATTTGATTTATTCGCATGAAACACGGTACGAGTACATATAAGATAGTAGTACTGTAGGAATAGTTCATACATGTTTCGCCATTATTTTGGCGTGCCAAAATTTTTGCATCTTAAAAATAATAATATATTTTTGCTAGTTAGTTTAATTATTTAGGTTTTAAATTTAAAACTGTCAAAGAATAAATGTTGTAGCATCATTTCCGGAGTCTCCAAAATGAGTGGTAAGACTAACCGTCACAACAGCCTGTCACACCAGTGTGGCAGTTAGGATTTTTTCCTAACAGTCACACTAGTGTGGCAGTTAGGAATTGCTTTTCCTAACCGTCACACCATTTTTAAATGGGGAATTTTATAAATCTAGTGACCGGAATTTTATTTTACCACAACAACCTAACATCCTAATTAATGTATGAGCGACGAGAAAATAATAACGCTTCAAATAAACTAATTCATCTTGTTTATAAAACCAACTGATTACTTATTACGAATAACCCATCAAGTAAAGAACAACAATTATTTTGATTTAGCGTTTCGATTAATAAATTAACCTCTAAATTACTAGTAGACTGATTGTCCGCGGCGGATTTATAATAACCCAGAAAAAACCCCGAAGCACGATTCTGATCGTGCCTACACTTTTGGTCAGGGAACCCTGTGTGTATTTTAAGGAAATAGTATCGGTTACAGTTGGCCGATTGCAATGACTTTAGTGTCATTCGAAGCGAGCAACCAGCACTGAGCTCGGCTAGAGACGCGCGAAAAATGTTACGTTTGGTGTCGAGTGTCCGTATCGGTGTCGGTCGGCGGTCCTAGCGTACCGCCCAATCTGAAGACACGGTTTCCTGTCAAAACTGCTTGTACATTCTTGCCTGCAAGCTAACTTACATGTCGGAACGAAACCAACACCGATGTATTAGGTTGTACGCTTGGGCGGCAAAAAGGCGTAACGTAGGCGTAGTTGTATGAGTTCTCCGGTCTTTTGTTTTTCCGGTCGTCTACTGTTTTTCAGATCGTCTTCTGTTTTTCCGGTCGTCTTTTGTTTTTCCGGTCGTCTTTTGTATGTATTTTTTTTAATATATTTATTTTCTCGATGGGTCATTCCTCGTGTTCCACCTGGGTTCTTAACCTGGATGGAACACGAGGAATTTTTTTTTTCTCGTGCACTACCAAAGAAGTACAGTCAAGTTAAAAAATTCCAACCAGAAAAAAAAAATTTTTAATTTCAAATGGTAATTTACAATATTTGTATACATTTTTACATAAATAATAAAGGTTGTAGTAATAAAGTTGCTTCTCCTAAAAAGTCGTGTTTGAGCCCCGAGGTATTAATTACTTTTAAAATATTTTATGTCAAACTTAAACATAAAACATAAAAGTTACTACTAGAGGATGTGATACCAGGCTGTGACTGTACCAGACGCAGGTACCTACATAGAATTTGTAACGGGCAGGCAGTGGCCACTCTATATGCGGTATTCATATATAATTATGGCCATTATGCACGCGGGGTGGTGGTGGAGCCACATTTTTTCCGTGATTGTACAATAATTTCGTCAGGTGGAGCACGAGGAAATGAACTTGAGGAATGACCTTTCTCGATCTTTTTTTGTTGGTGGGACAATTAAGAAATAGAATTCCTAACTGCCACACTGGTGTGACAGTTTGGTGTGACGGTTAGTCTTTACCCCAAAACGAACCCCTCTGTTTCAGTAGTGTGATTACATATTATCAAGTATAAGTTACAAACTCAAAATAGAATTAAATTAAATTAATATATTTTTATTTTGGAATAATCCACATTAATAAAGGTTATTGTATTTTTATATTTAAAATAAAATAATGAAAAAAAGAATTAAGATTTATTTTACGTTTAAGTCTTTGTTTCCCACTAACACTTTCAGACAAAATCTTTGTCTAGATGTTTAGATGTTAATATCGTGATCTCAATCTGCCTACATGAGTAACATGAGTATGTTAAATGCAAATCAGCTGAGCGGCTAAGAGTTTAGATTCGTCGACCACTATTTGGCCTTTATCTGCGGCCTTGCGCATGCGTCACACAGCTTCTTACAACGCAATACTTGCGGAAACCTTATGGAACAGGAACAATTAGATCTTATGTATCCAATAGTTGGTACCTAAAATACTTTTAACATTGCCATCACGATTGTTTTCGAATGCCTTAATGCTTCATTTGTTCGACGAGAGCCTAGAGTATCTAATTTGTTTAAAAACTAGTTTTTCGGCGTTTTCCTTAAAATTCTACAAGGCCGTAACCTATTGGCAAATTCTCTTTATCTGGATTTTCTTGACCGTGTGTTTATGAATGCTAAGACGATGGAAAATATTGTTTCAATGTTGTAAATATTAATAATAGTTTTAGTTTCTTTGAGAGACTTGCATAGAGGTTATTATTATTATAATAACATACGATTATTTATTTACTAAGGTTGGTTACTTAAGGTTTTGCTTACTTAAGTTAAATGAATATTATAGGTATAATATTCATTTATCTTTCGCACTACTTGTACACTGACCGAGCAAAATTAATTTTGGTTTGGTAGGTCTATATTACTTTTAAGTAAGAAGAAGAAGAAGAAGTCGCTAAAGATTGCGAAATGTGTAGTAGTACATTTCGCAATCTTTAGTGACTTCTATGAATCAATAGGATTTAAAGAACGTATTAATACAGCTTTACAGCTGAATATATACACACATTACGTGACGTTAGGAAAGCGATTTAGCATTGGAAATGTTCCGGTATTGTGCAAGAAGAAGCCATACAAGGTCGATAAACATCTATCGACATTTTTATTCCGAGTGCAAATGCACTGCGTATGCGCACGAAATCCAAAAGTTCTACATTTATAAAAAATAAAATTTTCTCTTGATTATGTAAGCAAGCTGATACAGTGTCGTGCATGATGACGATAATAAACATCAAGTCAATTTTATTTTCTGAGTTACGATTTTTATACCTGATTCGGTGTGGGTCCATTCTAGGTTATCTCATACAATTTCAAGTTTATCGCTGTCAACTTGGATGAAAGGAAAACAGTCTCCTGTGCGTTCGTTCCTTCTTTGCTGTCAATTAGACACAAGCCAATAAAAATACCATCTCCAATAAGATTTTGCACAAAAAATTACAATAAAGCCGAATGCCGCATATATAACCAAGGGACATAAAAGAGACGAGTGTACAGTGGTCATATTATCAGATGAACACACCACGATTTTGACATACATACAATTAGATAATAACAAAGTTAGTCACACCGTACTCGTTGTATTCATTCACACAGCAAGCCGAGCCGGTGGGCAATTAATTCATCCACTCTTTACACGAGATGCAGATCAGAAAAGATAAAAATAATAATTTCTCACGTTAATTTCGGTGCAGTCCCATCGGATGTAGCAATATTTATTGTTGTACATCGGCACGAGTGAGTAACCTCGTGTTCTATGATATGATCTGTATCTAACCTCCAAATCGCTCTTTACGATGACTTTAAACCATTGTTTTTAATCCAAGCTCGCCTATTTAATTAGCATTGATTTCAATATAGTTTATCTGCAATGTGTTTTGTATACCAAATAACGTATCTTCGTCAAAGAGTATCACACTTTGCCTTAATTTCGTTTGTGTCTATTTTTATTTATGCAACAAAACCTTGTCTCAAAATATCTCAGTTAATAAATTTACAGCACGTAACAAATGATACACTGTACAGAAATTCATTAAACATGTCTGTCTGTCTTGTCTCTTGTAGGCACACAAGATCACCGCTCCACGGCCTTCGCCATTTATCTGCTAAGTTCCTTTTCAAATACACACAAAGCAAATGTTACGCTTCTACGCTTCCATAATCAAAGTAATACCAGAGCAAACAAAATTAATTAAACGGTCTGTGACGTTAACACAGACTGGAATTCTTTTAATTCTCTTGCTGTTCAGCTATCTAACTAACATATCTCATTACAGGACCTTGGCTCGAATACCGACTGTCCGTTGTTTTTTTATGCCAGGCTGTCATTTGAGAAGGTTGTACCGGGGCAGTACTCAATGCAAACTTGTTGCCGTGAAGTCGTTCGAGGCACTGATGTCGGCACCAGTCGCTTGATATTTGGTGCAATGGACGATGGTTCATTGCTGTCCGTTCTACCAGATAATACGTGCTTATATCCTCTTTGGATAATACAATCAGAGCTAGCACAATAATTGATGATCAAATGACATACCATCAATCATCCCAGCGAAAGCCGGCGTTTCGAGTCAGAGACGGGTATTGTCAAATATATTTTTTTTTCGTATTAACCGGGTTCTTGCTTGAACTAATAAAGTAAGAAAGTATTATTTAGTTTGTGCTTACATACATTGGTCGGTTTGTAACTTTGTACCAAACACCATTACTAGCGTAAGGACATTGCAAGGAATTTCTATATAGACATGACATGACATTCTATATGACAACAAAGTATCACTTTTTGATCGGAAAAATGACACATTAGAAGTTACTATTCTAATTATTTTATTCCATTCGATTTAAATGAATTATTTGATGAAAAATGTACGGACTGGATAAATCGAATTTCCCGAATATACCTAGTCAAACAAATCTGAAATTATATTCTATATAATAATAGTATAGGTACCTTACAGCGTAAGCAGTACCTACTTACACCTCTTTTTAAAATCTAATGGAACCTCGTCAATGTCGTTTTAATACTTAATTAAATCGTAAATTATACTTATTTATGATTTATTCCGGATTGGTCCGCAAAATTTATTACCTAAGACTTACTTGCAAGAAAATTGTAAGCGAAACGAAAGAAACGCGCTATATCAAATCCAATCAAATCAAAAACTGGTAGGTTACGACTTAAGCTACGCATCGATTTGTCATTTGAATTACTATACCTTTCTAATTTTATTGTCTTTTGTTTCAAACTTTATTCATAGGTATTGTTTTAATTACATAACTCATAATTAAAACTGTGGGAAAGGTTCACACTCACAGAATGTACCCCTCATCATTTAAAACTGAGAGATAACACCTGACTCTCCTCAAAACTCCATTCTATAACATCAAAAATGTAGATATGCTGTGTTGATAGAACAAGTGATACTTTGTGAATATTAAAATACTTAATGGGGAAAGGACCTGCTATTTCACCCTTGAATTAGATTAACTTCTGGGTTTGGTATTCGTTGCGAATTCATTCCTTCCCCCCCCCCCCCCCCCTACGAGTATATGCTCATGTGTGTAAATCCACAGCTAAATACACCTAATACGGAGCCTTACCCTCTTACCTTTAGAGTCTTACCCTTATCTGCTTAGAACTCGTTTGATCCAAAAACAAGTAAGTACTTATTATTATGTCGATGTTATAATCATGATGAATATTTAAGTTTCCATTGCCTTGCCGAAACCAGAGTTAAATTATAAACCAAATTCGTTATAGACATTCTATAAGTCTATACTAACCAATCAGCTTAGCGGTGCTTTTATGGCAAACAGGGTATACACTATGATTATAGTACATAACAAACACATACGTTATTGTGTAATCGACTTTCCAACATTGACATTTCTGGAGAGGCATCGTATCGATTCGAAAACCGGTGGCGTGTCCGCACCGCACTACTCTATCGAAGTGTCCGAGTATGCGCCTGCGCTGGGCGAACAAGGTCAAGTTCCAATCCGTCGGGTCGGAACTCATACGTCGGGTTATGTAATTCCACGCCTGCGCTCACGAACCAACGTCTCGGATTGGTTGAAGTTTATATCACATAACATAACATACCATAACATTAATGAAATAAGAAAACCAACATCTGCGGCGGATTATTACTTTGCTGCCATTGAAAACCATGCAGGTTATTGGGCAGTATTTCGTTACATCTTTTTTTAAATTCTAGAGCAGTAATATACAAAACCACGTGGCGTTGATTTCAAAGCAGGAAACCTTACGTGGTGGAAGAGTAGTACGATCTTATAATTCGCCTAAGCGACGACGACATCCTATCCATCAAAGAATTAAGTCTACCTCATATCTTTCTGATCTGCTTTAAAGAACCAGTTCTTTCTATGCCCTTGCACCACATTTGTAGATGAGATTTAAATATAATTTACATGATTTGTGCAATATGCAGAAAGAGTATTATTAAATTCCCCAAAGAAACGCTCTATACGGTGAAATGTCTGGCTCTTACGTGAGTGCAGTTTATAACGTCTAATAAACCAGTATAACAGACTCGTAATTATAGGGAGATATTATTATAACCAACAACAGGTGTGCTTCAATATTATTATAATGTCAAAAGAATCATGGTGCTATTAAGTATTATTTAATGTATTCAACTTAAAGTTCAATTAACTTAATTATCAACTTTAATAGATATAAAAACCGCAAGCGGTTGAGCAAACAGTTTGCACCTCTTCTCGTCCATCATACGAGTACGTCTTTACAACACGACAAATTCATGACGGAAATGAATTCACACACATTCTTTTAGCTGGTGACTTTTGTGGTCAATGCCACCATCTTTATCTTGGAAATTTGAATATCCACCGTCTCTATGTGACGTGGTGAAGTAGGTCCATATCGTTGATGGTTAAATTTTGATTTTTGCTGATATGTTTGATTAGTTTTAAAAGTTAGTATTTTACATGATATAAAGAAGGGTATTTTTTGTAGAAATAAAGTAAATCTTTACACAATTAAAAAACAGCACAAACTGTGCAAAGGCGACACCTTAAGGTGGATATATTTTTTGCTGTGATCGAAATCTACATAGAATGAAACCCACGCAAAGCCTAGTTATAACTAGGCTTTGCGGCTTTGTGGGTACCTATACATATCCACGAAGCCTATAGAATACCCACTGCTCTACTTACTCTCTCGTCAATAAAGTAACTGTTTTTGTGTTCAAGAAAAGAACATGTTTTTATTCTCACTCTTTACGATAACCATTAATCTATGTTATCTAATTTCAAATTACAGTTAAGTATTTCTATTTTATTGTCAACTTTTGGAAAAGTAAATAGGTAATAATACGACCGATTTGTTACGGGTTCACAAGCCCTGTGGCCTATGCCAGTATTATGTTTTAAGATATATTTAGTTTTATTTAAATAAAAGGTAAAAAAATAAGTAGGTATAAGCTTTATCAGATGAAGAAGTCATCCGGTTAGACATTTAACAATCACATGGATATATTTTTTATTAAAATCTATAGTGACTATATTTAAGGACCAACTAAGTATTAAGTAAGGACTTTTCTTAAATACGTAAGTCTTCGTACATATAAATAAAGATCGTAAAATTATCTAATATAAGATAATGTGAAGGCAACTAATTTATCCGCAATTTGTCCCCGAGATGCAAAGGTCAGAGGCCAACCGCAATAAACTAACCACAGTAGGTACAGAGCATTATGTTGGCAAAATAAAATTTTATTGGCAAAGATGTCTCGAAAATCGTGCTCAAATTTTCTTTTTTTAAGGAGAGCTACTCCAACACAGCAGCAACCCAAACTGGTGACTGAAACAGGGTGTAATAGGGATAGTTTTTTTTTGGAGGTCAAAAACAGACAAATTTATATGGCTTCGAATAGACGGAAAGATTGTAGGTCTACATTAAACGTTCTTGGTCATAGCAATTAGTGCTTAGAGCATGCAGCGTGCGAGCGTAAATCTAAAAACATTTAAACAACTAACCTTAGCAATGCAGACTCATATCAAGATAATTTAAGAGATCATGTCAAAATAAGAGGATACATTGTTAGACAAACTATGTACGTGTTGTGATTGTGAAACCATAACATAACATTTATCGTTCTTGACGGTATTCAAATATTCTTAAAAATTTATGTGTCGCCATAGCCCTATGCTAACGATCTTGCATTGCAATATATAGTATGTACATATTTGTCCATCAATTAACCAGTGTATAGAAAACAATATTTGTAAGGACAATGGTCCCGTATTTGACAAGTTTATGCAAGGATTGTGTAGGTAGAGCGTCGGTGGCCTAGTGGCTAGGACACCTGACTCCCATGCGGGAGGTCCGTGTTCGAAACCATGCAAACCAATGAGTTTTTCGATTTTTTTCGAATACTTACGTAAAGGAGGATTTTTAATATTTTTACTAATTCTTTTTTGTGTCGGTGACAAGGACCAATGTCAAGCCGCGTCGCGGCCGGCGACTGAGTGCCGCGACAACTATGTCTAATACCTACATTTACTATCTACATGTTTTTAATTTAAAAAACATTGGAATTTTTAAATACAGTTTCTATAGGGAAGACTAGTTACAATGTAAAGAAAAATTGGGGGAGAAATTTTCCAGAGACAGTTATTATAGATGTCTGAAAAGACATGACCAGAATGAATTTTAATTGGATTTTCATTCTAAACAATGTAAATAATGAAACAATATACGAGTATGGGAGCAATTTTCCAGTAGAAATTACGGACAAAACACAGTTTTATTGAATTATGAACCTTTCATAATGGAGAAAGTATTGGATTTTTCAATGTACACACGTATACTCATGTGTACTTATACACACGTGATACCTACCAGCGAAAGAAAATTGCGGGGAGCAATTTTCCGGTAAGAGACACAACATTTTTTTATTTTTACTTAATATTTCAAAAACCTTGTAAAAAAAAATTGCATTATTTTTCAGGTTTAATCAGAGTATGGTTGCACGGCAAATTCATCAAAGGGGGAGGAATTATTGTTGGGGTCAACCTCCCTATTGACTGGACTAGTATTTATGTGCCGTGTCGTACCGGCCATAAAGAATAGCACCACGTTTGTCCATCAAATCTTACGGCGAAAGTGGGTGGTGTGATGATGGTTGTTCCTCTGTCTACCCCCTCGGGGATTATGGACGTGAGAATTATGCTATGATATGCTATACAATATTTATCCCGACGCAATATGTTGAAATAACACAACACGCGCGCGCCCATATACGTTTACAGGTGATTATTTTTTCTTTCAACTAAGGTTGTTTTAGTTTGAGTTAGTGTAATCATATGCAATAGAAAGTACGTAGAACTAAAGTTTAGCTTATTAATAAATCGACAACAGCAACAGCACAACAGATCGTTGATTCTATAATCACTGCAATTGACGAAACAGCTTGTATATTTTGCGATCTTTCAAAAGCTTTTGATGTCATTAACTATAATTTATTATTAGAAAAGTTGAGCTGTTATGGAATTAAATACACGAAACCTACTACAATCCTTTAAAACCAACTGTCGTGGTCACAGCGGTGATGAACGGTCGAAAAATCAGATCAGAAGCAGGTGATGTAACTGTAGGCATCCCACAAGGATCGGCACTAGGAAACACCTTGTTCTTAGCGTTTATAAATGACCTACCATCCATTATTACTGACGGCGTCATTGTCCTCTTCGCTGATGACACCGCCGTAGTTGTGAGTGCGCGTTCTTATGAAGAGCTAAATAACAAAATTAAAAAGTTGTGCAAACAGTTGGAGCAATGGTTCTCTGCGAACCGACTTATACTGAACTTAGCTAAGTCCAATGTAATGCTATTTTACGGGAGACTTGTGCCGAGACCTCTTTGTATAAATAGTCCCGTTCCGCTGTGTGAACAGTGTTGGTTTTTTGGTTTCACGCTTGATTCAAATGTAAACTGGAAATCTCACTTTGATTCGTTATGCGATAGATTTAGTAGTGCGACATATCGCAAACTTTAGTTTGGTCAAACTTCGGTTTTGTCAGTTTTGCCGCTTGTATCAACAACTGTGCTAAAACAAACATATTTCGCTCACTTTCATTCGTTAATATCATATCATATGGCACCATACTATGGGCAAATTCAACTGATTCCAGTCGAGTTTTCGTACTCCAAAAACGGGCTATACAAATTATTGACACAGTTAAACCCAGAGACACATGTAGAAGTCACTCCAAAAACCTCGGGATTATGACTTTATATTCGTAATATATATCCGGAGTAATAATGTACGTTAGGCGGAATCTAAACAGTTTTGAACGTCGTCGGGTGAACATGAGCGCGGGTCGCGTACTCCGGAACACTGGGCGGTTGCGAGTAGAGCCGCGCCGCACTACACTCGCGCATACACCCGATGCTAGGCAAGGGGAGTAAAATGTCACTTAGAAATAAGTTGACAATTTACAAAACTTGCATCCGTCCAATCCTCACGTACGCAAGCGTGACATTCGCGCACTCTTGCCACATTCGCCGCCTTCAGGTTATCCAAAATAGGTTCATGCGTAGAGCAACCGGTGCTCCATGGTACCTACGTAACGTAGACCTCCATCACGATTTGGAACTCCCCACGATCGCTCAATACATGAAGTTAGCGTCTCGACGCTTCTTCGAGCAAGCTCCCCACCACCCAAACCCTCTAGTAGTAAGCGCCGCCGCTTATTCGACTAACGGTTTACCGACATCCCGTCGACGACGTCGGCCTAGACGATAAATACTGCATTACTGACAATTATAAGTGCATAGTAATAAGGTTACCAAGCAAACATCTGTGCGAAGGTCGAGAGACACCTGGTAAAACCAGTTTATTGAATTGAATGCATGTGCAACAAATGGAAAATTCTTTAAGGCGACTAAATAAAACAACGTTTTTAAGAGCAGGTATTTTTAGCTCAGTATGACTATGAAGTTCACAGATTGCGTAATGTTTTAAAATAGTTTTGCAAAAAAATGCCATAACGGATTTTGCTGATCACCATTTTGGTAATTAAGGCTGCAGGTCCGCCAGCGTTGTGCGAGGAAGCGAAACGGTGACCGAGAAAAAAATGCCCCAAAAGGACCGCTTGAATACTTGTGATACGTACGATAATGAAGCGACCCTGTTATTAGTGGCTTCCACTCTTCCCAGGGGAACAGTTAGTAGGGACTAGTGGAACAACGAATATTTTCATCACTCACCACTCCGCTCCTCACCGCAGCTCAGGTGAAAATGCAGCCTTATATGAAACAACTTGCTGCTACAATCATGTTTAAAAACAAGTGTCTACAATAAGTCCTTAGCATACTCTAACTAAATTATGTTATACAGAGTGTTACAAAAATACGTTATACAGTGACGCAATATCGATAACTAAACAACTTTTCAGCTGTTCAACATTCTCAGGATTTGTTTTGTAGAATTTGGTATTATTCCGTGCAGAGTCAGCCTGGGGTTGTACCACGCTTTTACCTATTTCTGCCGCAAAGCAGCAATGCTTCCCTTTGAAGGCTAAGAAAGTCAGCGTAATTACAGGCACATGAGGCACTCACTTAATTGATCCATTAGCAGCGCATCGAAAACCCTAAAATAACATTACAGGGAGCTGAAGATAATGTCTATAGGCGACGATGACCACTTACAATCAGGTGACCCGTTTGCTCATCTGCTCTTCCCATACAATAAAATAAAATAAAGTATTTTTTTATTGGTATAGACATCGTATGGAGTTCTGAAGTTTACTTTTTCAATTGTCGAAATAGACATTAAATTAACGATCTGTTGAGATTATTACATGTATGTATTTTATGTCAACCTGTATAGGTACGTTGCGCTTGCGCTTCCAAGCGAAAAAGCCTGTAATGATAAAACAACTCAAACTTCAATAGTGCGTAATACAATGATACGTTCCTATCCTACATGTCATGCGTATAATAGTCGATGTACGTGATCTGCGCAACTTATGAGATCGTAAACCTCAGTACGACCGACTCACATATTCTGTGGTCGGATCAAGGTGCCTGCTCCTTTTAGAGATTGTCCTCGACTTCGAACGGCCGTGACAGGGCAAGTCCTAATCTAGAACGTTTCTTTTCTGGTAGGGTCAGACTGTCATTTGTTTTCCTCGTGTTTTGTCATCAAGAATTATAGGGTAATCATAGGACAAAGCATAGGATAATTGAATAAATTGGAATACATTTCAAGTTGTAGCTAAGTACTGTAGAACTCCGTAGCATATATAGGCTAGGTTGGGTTATATTAGTAATTATAGAATATTGCAAAAAGTACTATTTAATTCTTTCGATTTATTCCAGATTCGTAGAAAATTTCTTAAATCCGGTAGAAGATACCATACGTATATATATTTTTATCTAATGGAAACCACAATATTTGAAAATAATAAAAGATATATTTAATAGGTATTTAATTGCTTTTATACTTAACTACTCGTATTAGATATAACAAATAACGATTTGGCTCGTGCGATCGTAAAAATCTAATTACTATCGGTGGAATACTGACAACATTTAAACCGATATCCGGTTTCTAATGTTCAAAATTCAAGGTTTGAAAAGTTGAAATTTATATTACTGATCAGTTTCATTTGGTTATTGATTTAATTTCTAGTTTTTTTTTAATTACAGTTTCTAAAAAAGGACAAAAATAATAATACTTCCGCCAACTGAATCAAGTTCAAGACGATAAGTGCGTGTTATATTGTTCATCTTTCTCTAATTTAGTTAACAATAGAACTAAACAAAAATGTTTGCCCCTATTGTTAACTAAAAATAATACCGTACACCAGGAAAATCATACAGGTATGTATCACCAGGAAAATCATAAAGAAGGTGAGATTTTGAATGTGGCATGACTCTATACCGAGTCACCTTTTTACCTATAAGTATACAACAATACAAACTATGACACATAAAAATAAAAGAAAAATAGTTTTGTATGCCGACAAAGCCCTTAGGTTTCATATGATACCCCACTTGCCCACTACCCCACTATTTCGGACCCCATTTTCAAAATAAAATTATTTCAAAGTTACTTATAGCTAGGATAGATACGGCAAAACAAGTTCTACAACTGTACCAAACCAATGTAGTATCTGAGTAAAACAGCTGTGACATACAGAGGGAGACGGACGGGACGGTCACCAAGTCTCACCACGAGAGTATACAGGTGGTTGCGAACTTGCGATGCGATTGTTAGTTAGTGTAGGTAGGCTGCCCATGCGAGGCCGAATCGCGTAGTGGAATAATTAAAAATATTTTTAAGTAAATATTTACTTACTACTTTTTCCGGTCAGATAATAAACTTATTAGGATGTTCCGGGTACAATTTCCGACCTTATTACCTACAAATGCATGCATTTATCACACGTAGGGTCCTACAACTGTGCTCTATTATTGGTCGGTCAATGTAGTAAGTCTGTAGTCATATTGTATTTACAGACGTGTCAATGTCAAGATAAATACTTACCAAATCATTTCCCAGTCAATTTTCCAGTAAGTACACAGCTAATTAATACGATTTAGTATTAGTAGCAGTTGATCCCAAGTAACCTAAAGATCGACTCATTGAAAGAAATAATGAGCGACCATATAACTATGGCATGTGTGATGGTTATCGCCTACCAAGTACCAATATCCAAGGCTACACAACGTCCGGTGTTACTACTGGTAACCTTGTCATAAGCTCAATGACCGCCGATCGAACGACTTCCGGGTACGTGTACACCTTACAGAAAATTAAGTAAGTACCTACCTACTCGAAGCGATTAAACTTAAATGCCAGCTCTGATGATTTTTTTTTAATCAAATTTAAGTAACGATCATTAATTTTCTGCTTGAAAATTGATTTAAAACATCAATCATGACTGTAGTTAAACAGTTATTATTAAACCTAGCTTAATCGGCATCAATTCTTTTTTTTAGCAGTTTTAAATGTATACCTAAATGCAAAACGGAACTTTTAATGCACAATAATTATTATTCTATTTCGATGCCGGAAACATATCCAATACATATCCAGTAAATATAACCATGTAAAGAGTAGAACATTCATAAAAATATTTCACATTGTAAAATATGGCCAGGTATTTTATTTTTCTGGTCCCTCTTTACGAGTAGATATTCCAGGACAGCGACGTTCAAAATTCGTGCTTGAGTAGTACGGACGGCCTTGCGTTCTCAAATCAGTATTCGCGATTACTATGTAATTAACCACAGAACGTCTTCCTACAACAGTTATTTGCATTCCACTTAGCGTCTTGAATTATGTACAAGATATTTCCGTGAAAAATTGCTAATTTTCATTACATAACGTTTTTATTTCTGGTATGTTTGATAACTATGAAAACATTTAAGTAACTATACCTACCAGATTCATCAGAAGAATTCATCAATAGGTATTTAGGAGCAGTACATCTTATCTTATGATAATCCGCCGGGAATAATCCCAGCCGCACTGCGACCCTTGAGGATCTTTTGTGCCTACCCCATTTAACACACTAGTCATCTCAGTGTGCAGGTTTCCTCGCGATGTTTTCCTTCACCGTTAGAGCAGTCGGTAAATGTACATAAGTCTTCGAAAAATACGAAAAACTCATTGGTACATGGCACTGCACGGTTTCGAACCTGGACCTCCCGCATGGGAGTCAGATGTCGTAGCCACTGTGCCACCGACGCTCTAGGAGCAGTACATACTCGTATCGATCCAGATAATCCTAAGGTGAGTAATAATAATCATGTATTTTTTTTTACTGTTCCATTTTAGGCAAATAACAATGGGCTCAGAACAATGTGTTTTAGGTGAAGACTGCAAGATTCCTGTCTACCAAGCCACAAACTTTAACCTGTTTCATACAATACCTGCTCCTAAAATAGCTCACAATGAATGCCAACTATTAATCAGCAACATAATACATATTAATGGTCAAATCTTGTAGATCCAAACAGTAAATGCACATAAATTACAAAACATAATTTTATATGACCTCCATTATAAGTTTTAACCTCATCAAGCCGGCAAAAGGGCCTTAATACAACTAGATTACCTTCATGAAGGTTGTCTTTCAATTATTACATGTAATAACACTCTTATTAATATAAGTTATATTTTTTAACCTCGTGCAATCCACACTTAAATTGTTCTTCCGGTTTTAACCGCAGTCGGCCACGGCATTCCAATACGTGTGTGGTGCCTACTTCCGACATGGTACTCAACAGATTCATGTCAAGATCTCTTGACATTAAGACGGTAAAGGTCAATTTTTTATTTTAAAAGTAATTTACAAACAAAGCTTAATCAAGCACTTGTTTTGAAGTGTTTTGACACGAATGTAAGTTTGTATCATCATCATCAGCCTATTAACGTCCCCACTGTTGGGGCACAGGCCTCCTTTGTACAAGAGGATACGGGTAGTGATCCACCGTACGGTGCTGGCCCAGACCTGATTGGTACGTAACCTTGAATCATTAAATTAATATTTACACATTCTATACTTATTTGGGAATCCGCTTTAGATAGATAGATAGATTAATACTTTATTGCACACAATAAATAGATTAGATTAAAATAAGGAATCCACCCTTAGATACCTACCAATGGTCAATGGTTTTATCTTACCCATCTCAAATATAATTTCATCGATTATTTGTTACCGATCAGCATAGCCGATATCGAGTACTCACATCACAGATAGTACGAACATACCTAGGTATAAATAATCTATGACTTATCGACTCTTGCGCAAGATGCACAATCTCGACAGCATCACGAGCCGCATTAATTTAATTACTAGTTATAGAATGCCGTACACTTAGCCACGATATCAGATTAAGTTTGCAACTTTGCATTATAAAGTGCAACAGTGCAATACATCCGTTTCCCGAGGGCGACGACGGCGGCAGCTGCGTGTTTCACAACTCTCGCGCATACCGACCGGCCGCGTCACGAGATCGCAGATACAACCCACGAGTTTTCTGCAAACCTGAACGAAATCCGGGTTTTTAATCCTTACTATATTTGTAGTTACAATGTAACCGGCTTTTAGAAAAGTTTTTAGAACAAAGCGTTGAACTGAATAGACTTACGTCTTAGTACAAAATACATTACGTTCACATTTTTTTATTTTGTAAGTTCTTATTAGCAAGTATATTGGAAGATCAGCAGCAAATTATTAAGTAAAACAAGAAAATAATCTACCTACAAGTTAAACACGCACGCATTAAAATAAATCCTTCTATGGGATAAATCCCATAGTAGAAGGATGTTTGATCATGAATAATCGTTTTCAACGTAATGTACCTACAGTCTATGCTTACTTTTCCTACCACCAAAATGTAAATCGACGTTTATTGGCGCAATTCGACCCTAATAAAGCTCCGTAATAACATGCGTATCAGGCTCCTGCGTTAAATCACGACATAAAACTCAGCAACAACATTTATTACGGCATCCTAAATCCATTACGGCGAAGATTGCAATTTGTGTCAAGTACAGACACGTCTAATTAGCATTTTAGAACAGTTAACGATGCATGTACGGTATAATTTGCACTTGTGTACCTACCACTACCACGTCTTCTTAGCGTGGAAGTGCGTGCGAGTTCTTAGAGTAATTTGTGCTTTGTCTTCCTTTGGCTGCATCAGTGGTCAACACTATACAATACGTACCACGACATGTGATCAGTGATCATGCAACTTTACTACGGAAATGCAAATGTTTACTGAAACTCTATAGCTATGCGTGCCATTGCGTGTCTACAAAACGGATGTCCGATGATAATGATAGATAGATAGATTAATACTTTATTGCATACGGTAGAAATTTACATAGGATAGGAAACAAAGAATAAGTGTACAAAGGTGGCCTTATCGCTCAGAGCGATCTCTTTCAGGCAACCTAGGTGATAGAAGAATTAATAATGGAGAGATTTAAAAGTATATAGCAGTAAGAGTTAATTGAAATGGTAGGTATGCGTAGCTATAGAACGTAGGTATACATATAAGTAACTGGTAACTAATTAATTGTACCTATATTCCTCGGCACAGCTTACTCATTTAAAATCTCAAGTTCAATCTGATTTATTTTCGTGTTACATTGACTGAGGTTGCCGAGATGACGTCAGTTTACAAAGAGATGACTTGATTTACATAAAGAATAGGTATGATGTAAAAATACCTTTATGACGTAAAATATGCTTCGTTAAATGAAAAGTAAACATTCAGTCAGTCTGACCTTTAATATAGCTAAGTTAAAATGCCCAAAGTCGGGCATCTCATTAGCCCCTGTGTATGGGAATTCATATCTTGATTTATTTCCTCGCCAGAAATGATTTGCAGTCTAATATGATACCTGAAAGGTGTACGAAACGATTTTCTCTACGATCACTGTCGTGTCGTGTTTCGGTCACTTTTGAAGAAATATTATAATATTTAATATAGCACAATATAGACGTGGAGATGGAGTTTGAGGGTTAAACCCCCCGAAAGTAATTTTGTCCTCTCCCCGAAACATTAAAGCCACTTCTCCACGAAACGTCAAATTTCCCCACCAGTTAGAATGGAATCCCAAAGACCACAGCTCAGTTTTATGCATAAACCACACATAAAAGAGCGTAAGACCATTCCATTCGCATTCTGGTCACAACATTTCCTATTCACCAAAATACTACTAGGTACTCTACTGTTGTATCTTCCTTTAATAACTGAATCTATGTTTTTATTTTTTAGGCTGGGTGAGCGATGAAGGGGTGGTTCGACGCTTTCCGCGAGGAAGGCGGGCCGACCCTATACGCATACCACAACCGCACGGCGGTGGCGGCCGATGTGCCGGCGCTGGCGCTGCTGTTGGCTGCGCTCACCCTCTACCTCGCCTTCCTCGCCATCTTCCCCGGCATCAGGAAAGAGGTAAATACATAAATCTATCATGTTACCCTAGTACAAATTATTCGAATAAGTTCACCTGCTATATTTCCCAACATTTCGCTTTACGCCGCTATGAAATCCTCGCCATCCTTTCCAGCATCAGGAAGAGGTAATCACTATCATGTTACTCGTACCTTATACAGGGGTACGTCGAATTTGCTCACCTTCACATTCTATATTTTCCGGCATCTCACTTTTAAGACTTTACTTCTCCTTCATCGCCACGGTATCGGGAAAGAGGTAACATAATATGATAAAAATTATTTATAGCATCTATTTTAGGGTTCCGTACCAATATGGTAAAAAAGGAATCCTGGTGAGAGTTCGGTGTCCGTCCATCTGTATGCCACAGCTGTTTTTCTCGGAACTACTGAAGCTATTGAAATTGAAATTTGGCACAGTTGTAGGACATGCTTGCCCGTATCTATCCCAAGTAAAAGAAATTTGAAAATAATTTTATTTTTATGGAAAAGGTGTCCGAAAGAGGGGGCCGAAATCTAATAGTTGGGCACTTGCCCAAATAAAGCCATTTAATATGATATCCCACTTGGGATATCATATTAAATGGCTTTATTTGCACATTACAAAGCTATTTTTTATTTTATGTTGTGTGCTATCGTTTTTACTTATGGCCAAAAATATTCGAAAAATGATCGTTCGCTTTTACGCCAACTTTATCGACTATCTTTCTCGTCATTTTACTTTGATTTTCTTTCTGGGTTTTTCATATTTTTCATTCATTCTTCCTATGTCAAAAATCGCTTTGTTGATTTGTGCTGTATCTCATGTTTGAAATACACTTTATGTATTTTTGAAATCTTCCTTAAAATAACTGAATCTATTTTCTTTTACGATTACCATACTTAAATTGGATTATATCTTTTGCAGAGGTTTTCAACGTTCACCATAGTCACGCTAAGCCTGTTCGTCGGTACTGTTATCCTAGGTAAGCACAACCACTCTACATACTTGTTACAGTAAGTCTACTTGCTAAACATCGCCCTAAGAAATTAACTGATTGATGTATTTTTAACCGAGCCTGTCCATCAATCATCGTAAACTATGAACTGGTACGGCCTTGTGTGTCGTCGACATTGTAATCACTCAAATATAACATGCAACGTGTTAATTACTCCGATTTATGAAAATCATAATGGACATTTAATTGCTAGGTGTCAGTAGGTAATTGAGATATTGGTCAAATGATGTCATCTTTCATCAATCAACGTTATATCAGAGTAGATCGACATCAAAAGCTATTGAGAGAGTGAATCTCGACATGGCGGACTACCTAATTAGACAACGTAAAAAATCTACAGCAACTTTACACGTCTACGGGTATATTAGAAGATCATGATTCAGTAGTTAATTTTATTTATTA
Organism: Hofmannophila pseudospretella; assembly: GCA_947369225.1. NCBI lineage: Eukaryota > Metazoa > Arthropoda > Insecta > Lepidoptera > Oecophoridae > Hofmannophila > Hofmannophila pseudospretella. The sequence continues at coordinate 8,754,525 of OX376324.1, forward strand.
ATGCTAGATTACTTAAATAAATTAGAAAAAGGGTGGAAAAAAGCCGGGAGCAGGACAGGACGGCCGCAGGTTCAAATCCTGCTCGCGGAAAATTGTTCACCCTTTTTCTAATTTACTCAGTTAATTTAATATATAATTAGATACCTAATTTTATTATCAACCTACCCCTACCATTAAAAATTTAATTTACTTATTTTCGATCTTACGAAATAAAAATCCTTTGCAAAAGTCAAAAATACCGATGAAGCAATAAATAATTTTTATCTGATAAAAATTAAAAAAAAGGAATTTTAAATAACTAAATCAAATCCGATTCTCAGACCGTCATTAGCGTTTTGTAAAAATTAGAGTTTTTCGTAATGAGCGTTAGCCATTGTCTTCGGGTGACCGCCCAAGTGGAGAAATCAACAGCTGCATTCTGCCATTGACCGCAATATTTCGTCTGTCAAACGCAATCTGGTTCTGTATAAGTGTCCATTACAAGCCTGTAATCGTCCCCCTAATGTACACAGAAACACCTTTCAGAAGATACCGATCTCTGCGTAACCTTATGGCCTTAGGCAGACTTGTAATAATTGGTCTAGCGTCTTACAAATGTTAAGTTATAAATTAACGGCCCGAAGCGAAATTACCTAAAGCCCATTCTAATTCAAAATTAACCAACAATAGGTCCTTCAAAATCCAAATTATCATTATTATATACACCTAATCCGTACAGAAGCTTTAGATTGCTAAACTGTAACAGAATAACGGTGTTAAAGTGTTGATAACAACGGTACAAACAAACGAGAAAACAGTGAATTATGATCACGGCACTACAGAAGCCCTGAATAGGATGGCTGCGTCGCCATTCGTACAAATTCGCGATTCGTACAAATTATCATTTATAAAAAAACAGTGATGTCCAATACTAGTCCGGTCAACCGAACAATTTTTTTTAATGTCTAAACCAGCGTTTGATCTCAATTTCATCTACTGGTAGTGACGATGAGGCCGAAGATGGCGTACACGGGCTTAGTAAATACTGGCTCTTCTGTAAATATTGCCGGAAAATTATAATTATTCGTCTATATTCCATTGCAGTGTGTAAGCATGGGTCGTCGTGGCACGTGGCAGGAGCCAGGGTGGCCCGGGCTGCGTACCGCGCCTTCTCCTCAGAGCGACTTGACTGCTGGCTGGCCGTCCACGTGGGCCTCGGACATGTCAACGTCACGCTCACTGGTAAGTTCATGTTCTGAAGACATTTCTTACAGAAATGGTGACATAGAAGGAATGGTATGGTGTGTAAGGGATGGTAAGGGTCGTTAGATATTTGATCAGCGTTTAGTCGGCCCTTTGCTGAAAATGGCAAATTTTGCAAAAAAAGTGACAGAAAGCTTACTTTGATTATGACACTTGGACATTGTGCCCACAGCCACGATTCTAGGGTGTCACTCGCTAAATAAATAATATCGATAGACGCTTTAGATTTAGCTGCCACGCCATCAATTTCAATGCACGCTTGGTGTTGAGACAAGTGATTTTGGAAAGGCATAAGAAAATATACTGATGCAAGTTGCCAGTTATGATGATGTTGATAAAACCATTGTACGTATCGGATTCATCAGTGATCTGACCATTCGGTCAGACCAATAACACACAGTTTTGTTCGACGTCTCAATTATTCAACATTTCCACTATTCTGACATATTCAATTTTTCGCCCAAAATTGATTTTCAGCGGTCACGTGGGGAAACGCATCGTTCGGAGATCCAGGGGTGGACTATAACGAGCAATTCCGCTGGGAGGAGGCTGGGGCTGTCCAGGAGTGGTACCGGGCGGGGCTGGGGAGGGGTCTGCCGTACCCTGTACTGTCAGTTGCTGAGCACTTCGCGGTACAGCACGAGGGGTTCGAGTGGGGAGCTAAGTACAGGGCTGCTGGATACACCACCGCTACGTTGCTCTGGTACGAAAAGTTCTAAATATTCACGTTATAACGGGCCGGACCCGCTTCAAGCCCAAGCCGAACCATTTTATATGTATGCGGCAATGTATGAGACTCCGGCACGCGGATTGGTACCGGTGCGTAATAGTGTGTATGAATCGTTCTTTATGCCATAGTTCTTCAATATGTTAAGTCCAAAACTCACAATCAGGAAATATCAACAGATTGGTGTAACTTTAAAGCAATAAATGTTGGTAATGGTTGGATGGTTAATATTAATTATCAATTAGAAAACAATTACGCTTCTCAGCGTGACATTACAATGTAATGATCTTAGTGATTGATAAGAGAATGCAATATGGCCGGCTTTGTATCCTTCTATATTTCCTTTCTTATATTTTCTTGTAAAGGAGAGAAAAATTAAAAGAGAATAAAAAGTTCATCTATCTATCTATATAAAAGTCTGTGAATAGAACATGGAAGTAATATAGTACTTTACTTCCATGGAATAGAACTACCAGAATACTTTGACATTGTACAACCTTAAAAAGTACAAAAGACGTGATCACATTGAAACCAAACCTGGAAGGAAGCCTTACACTAACATCAACGTTGAATCCATTGTCTTTTGCATGAACGTTTCAGGGCGGCACTGGCGCTATGGCTCTTGATGAACCTCCTCCTGGTCGTGGTTCCTCGATACGGCGCCTACGCCATGGCGTCGCTAGGCGTAACTCTGTGCGCAGCTGCGGGCGGCTACTGGACCTCTCTTCCCCAGACGCCTCTGGTGGTCAGACTCGACGGGGCCATGCTCTTCTTCTCGCTGGGCTGGTGTTTCTGGCTTGTGCTCATTGCAGGTTTGTTGGTGAATGTAAATAATTTCTACCCTGATACGGAAGAAGGCCGCAATGTGCAAATATGATTTTCGATATAATGGCATAAACGTGCCATAAGGATTTTTAGTGTTTTCTGAGATTCTTCTTTGAAAAATTCTAGAGTTTTCTGAAACGCGTTGTCGCGTTTTTTGCCTTTTCTCGTAAATCACATTTTGCACTTGGCCTTCTCGTGTGAGAGCAGATTTTTCTTTCTTTAAGTCTTCGGAGTTGTAGATTTGTTAACTTTTATAAGCATGTGGAAGACAAGAGCAAACCACCCCATTAAAACCTGTCGGTCCATAGAATGATCGCGATCCTGAGGAATGCGATAGAAGAAGAAAAAGCACGCGTTTCTTTTTACGTTACCGAAGTAGGTATTCCTCTTTACCTTTGATCCATTTTGTAGCAGGTTATGGTTTCCCTGTCAATCAATATCATAGCTTTCCAGAACAATATCTGCGTCGAAAAGATAGATTTGACAAAAACAATGATAAAGTAATCTTTCTCTTAAATGTTCCAGGTTGCATCTGCGTGTTTGTAGGACTGATAATCGCAGCGCTAGACCTGGTGTGGCCACATCGATTCTCGACAGTGCTGGAAGTGGACTATGACACGCCATACGATAGACATGTGCTCATAGTGGATAGCAGCAGGCAAAGGGCACGGCCGCAGGCGCACGCCTCGCTGCCTTCTAGGATATTAAGGTATATTCTCGACCACAGGATATCGTACTAAATATTTAGTAGCACAAAGGTGAAATACAAAATTTTTGGTACCAAGACCAATCATTGCTCATTCGTTGTCATATACCAACACATTTGCGTTATTCGTGCATGTAAGACTAAACAAAGTTCATGAGTTTATCCATTTCTGCATGTCTTTTTTTTGTCTTGTCAAGACCGATGGGGTTAAAAGACTTATATTCACCTTTCCCAAAACAGGAGATTGTCGTCGAAGACGCGCGATGAGGGACAAGTATCAATGTCGGTAGTTAACGAAACTGGAGACAGGGGTCGCGATAACCCTGCCTTCCAGCACGAACAACGAAAACCTAATTCACCGTGGAGGTATCCCCTGTTTAGGAGACAGATAGATCGGTAAGCTACCAGTTACATATAGTTTTTATACTCGCTTAAAAATCTTTGGGGGAAGTATTCGAAGATTCGCCTGTTACATGGACCCTCAAGGTGTCTCGCTATATATACCGTTCCAGGCCCCATAAAACATATCTATAACAGGCTTTTTCGCGTCCACGACTCGAGAATAATGTACGAAACAAATTACTCGGTTTGTCAAACTGGCAACTAGACTGAAATAGATGTATCGATGACGAAGGTTTACATTGTAAAACGTGTTTCAGCGCGGACTCTGCGTCCAGTCTGGGCTCCAGTATAAACGGCAACAGTTCCGCTATCAAAATGTCACCACTTGCCAGTGACCATCCTGTGTCTCCACCTGCCATTCCTCCACACAGGTAAGCATTATCCTTGAAAATATATCTTCAGAATATCCTAAATACCTATAATAGAGACCTTATAAAGTACCACCTAGGTTAGTTCGCTCCAATTCCGATGTCATTGATTACCTATAAGAATAATTTAACCATCAAATACATTAATAATGCAATACATATCTGCTATCGCCAAAAACTATATAAAAACAGCTATGATCTTGTAACATCGAAGTATTAATCATGATTTCATGAGGTTGCCTCTACAACTGAACCCATTCGTACCACAGGTGATTCGTACCCTTGTGAAAGAGACAAGGATTATTTTAGAAGACTCTTTTACTTATAATAGCATTCCACAAGCCTTAATAGTCTCAAGAACATTTGTTTTTATTACTGTCTTTTTTTTCTTTAATGAATGGCCCCTGCTAGTGATTTACACTGCAATTTGGCCAATGACCGTGTTACAATCTTAATAATAAGAACGTTTGGCGGTTTTTTTGCAAAAACCAGTTTACCAATGTCGAGATTAAGGGAGAGTCGTGGGCACTAGGAATGCCTAGTGTCTTGCATTCCAAGTGCAATCGGTGGTAAGGTTGCCGGATCCACACTTTCAGTATATCACTCCCATTTCACTGTCTTATATTTATAACGTTCACTTAACACGGACGATTTTTAGGTAAATACACTAGTTTTACGAGAAAATAACCACTGTAAACCGTTTTTAAACAATAAAATAGGACGAACACGCCATGACAGAATGAACGCAACAATATAACCCCCATTACTAAGTCTTACGCCCGCTGCACACACTCGGCGAGACACCCCGAGACAGTCCGGGGACGAGGCGGCGAGGTATGGTGAAAACGAGCGAGGCGAGGCAAGAGCCACCATTGTATACACTCGTCCTCGGTCTGTCTCGGGGTGTCTCTGCGGGGGTGTACAACGGGCATTATAGTTGACAATAAGACTAATTTCTTGATTGAAGTGAACAATTTCTTGGTTGAATTAGAAGTACCTAGTTTACAATTATTTTTCTTTCAGGTTTCGGCCGCAGATTCCCGCCGCGGAACGAGTGAAAGACATGTGGTGATTAGAACTTATAGTGTAAATTGTGAATGAAGTTGTCGAAGAAACAAAGTATTATTATCATTTCGTTTCTATGGTCAATGTCGGGAGTTTTTATGTAAGTGCCTACTTAAATTCGTCCATATATAAATAAGGAATACGTCTTAGAAAGAGCCAATGCAAAGCCTTTGCTAAGTTCCTTGTAAACTTTACGTATTCCTTGATATGCTCTTGTTGTGTTCTCCCGATTGTTGCCTCTTCTTGTGAATCTCAAAATGTAAATATGTAAATTATTAGATAGGAATTTAAATTATAACGTAATGAATCTGTCCAGTGTCATACATAACTCATAAATTATAACGTGTAGTAAAGTTTGACAATATTTACCTCGTTTGTAATTTGTGTTGTATTTGTAACTAACTATTTTGTAATAGACGTATAAAATATGCGGCTGGCATCTAGACACAAGTGAATACTTTGTGCCATGTAAATATTAAATACTGCGTGACAACTGAAAATCACAAGTAGACTTTTAAATTGAGACTATTAATAAAGCAATGTATCCAGATTCACGTAGGTTAAGACACGTAATCGAAGTACACGGTTGTTTTTATTACTACTTACTATTCATTTATAAACAACACCACGAATCCCATGGGATTAGACAAACAAAAATCAAATACCATTGACAAATTCTTATGTATTTAACTTCTAGAACCAAGTCATAGATTTAATCTTAGTTTTAAGTTTATTTATTGTGTAATTAGTTTTCAATATCGTAGACGGATGTGGAGTGAATGTGTTAGTGAGATTCGCCTGTCGATAATTAGATAGCTTTTTTAATCACAATTATCTTTTTAAAACCTTACACAAAAATCACTCATCTTAAATGATCATATTCAATGTTGTGAAGATGTGTTTTGCAACAGTGAATATGTACTTCCGATATTTCTCTAGATAGGTACCTAAAATTAGTGAGAGTATTAATGTAAAGAGGAAAGTATGTCGAACTGTATTTATTGTGATCGAAAAGAATATACAAATTTAAATCCGAATATCGTTTTTTAATTACATAATTCCTATAATAGTTATCAAAATGCAATTTTGTTTTTGTTTTAATATCTTAATACCAATATTCCTAATACAGTATTGAAGAGAAAATACTTTTACGGGTCTTCTACCTACCCGCGATTTTAGAATGTGAAGTCTAGGACGACTGATTCTGGTCTTTCACGAGATGGTCCAGATTCAGCTGGCACAAAAACGCGTTCCAGTTCACGTAGCCCTCGTGGACCAGAGTATCCATCTCTGCCCAACCCTTGCACTGAACAAAAAAAGAGGAGACAGTGCTAATATATAATCACTATAATAGACTAATATAAATTAATAAAGACATCCCAACTCAACGTTGTGAGGATACCCTTTCTTTTTCCTGGTCATCATCAGATCCTCAAGGATCGAGATTCGGGAATGGGACCATGGTCCTAAACAACTGAATTCAAACTTTGAACCACCTAACTGTAACCGTTCCTGAGATCCCATCTGACGTCATAGATAGGTACTCCCAGTTTGGAAACCACTAGTCCATTTTTTACATGGCATGTCTAAAAACACTCGAGAATATTTACTGACTTTTGACATTGACTGCATCCAAATCGGCACATCAGTTGTTGAGATATGGAGCCTCAGACAAACAGACATACGCGTCATACTTATAATATAAATAACATGTCTTTTAGTCGGGGGACAGTATTTTGAATTAATGTAGGGGTTAGTATCATATGCACTGAATCGCTAAACGACAAGGTAAGTACAGATCGCGGCACATAAGTTGACCTAAAATGGCGATCCTTCCTCGCAGGTACAATACAAATCACGTATGGTTACGCGCGGCCTCTCACGTCGCGCCTCATACCGCACTTCGATTGGACCCGAAATTTGTCACTGTGTCAACTTATGTGCCGCGATCTGTATGTAAAATGTCTTAGGTACACATTACACATACCTCAGTATCTTTGACAGGAGGCGCATGTCGCACCACATCGTGGTAATCAGCCTCGCTCAGGTTGAACACAGGTCGTGTCTGGAAATCCAGGAAGTCCATCAGGTCGTCGTATAGAATGTTACAATTCTCGTCCTTTTTTAAACTGCAACAAAGATATCAGATATCAGGCGTCAATCGTGCAATTGAACGCCGGACTTTTCGAAGACTTACGTACATTTACAGATTCCTCCAACGGTCAAAGAAAACATTATGAGGAAACACTGAGAAACGTGTGTTAACTAAAAAGGCAATGGAAACCACTATTTATTTTACTAAGAAGTACTTACTTTTATGTGATTAATTTCATTGAATGATCGCGACCCTCTTTGGTGATGATACAAGAATTGTGCAGTAATAGGGATGGTGACCTCGGAATACCCTACATTACTGATGCCTTAGTAATCGTATTCGGTGTAACATGGATTTAAAATATATTACGACATCTAGCCTAGTTGCGAGAATGGTCCGAAAGTGATCGTGCAAAGTTCATCACATTTTGTTCATCACACTGAGCCCCTTCGTGACACGGAGAGCACGTTAAACTGTCGGCCCCGGCTGCTGTCGTCCGAGAACAGCCGTTAGGACGTAAGAATCTAATCAATTATCTACTTAAAGCACGTGTGTTTTTAGAAAGAGCCGCCACGCGACTCGTTACCATAGATCTCCGTGCCACCTAGAGCCGCCGAGAGCCGCCGCGAACCACCGCGCGCCGCCGCGCTCCGAGCCGCTTCGCCACGCCGATTCGCTTGCTATTGTTATTAAAAGCTAACTCCAACGCACACTGGTGTGACGGCGCGGCGTCTTTCTTCGATAATAATGGAACTAAACCTTAACTATACTGAAATATGGTTATCAAAATGGCAAAGTAACTCACACTTGCAGCAAACATTCCATGAGGTCCTCGTTGAGAGGCAGGCGGTGCGCACGCAGCAATTGCCTGAGCCTATGTGTCGACAGGACGCCCTTACTGACTTCGTCTGCGTGTAACAGGCCTTCGCGGAGACGAGCGCGGTCGTCCCATAGTCCGCGTGTTAAGTCCGTGAACACTAAGGATCTGTAGGATAGTGTGGAAGTTTCAATATGATGCCGTGTCGCGCCGGCCATAAAGAATAGCACCATCCCAAGTCTTCCCATGGGCGTCAGATGAGGCAACTTAGGCACTTGGTGGATACTATGCTATGCTATCGATATGATGTCAATAACGTTCTTAATGTTTTGTTAGATAGTTTGTCTACGGTTATTTCGGAGATATTGACAAGGGGATGGCCTGAAGAGGGTTTGAGGCCTGGAAATGGCAGGTTTGAAATTAATTGGTTGAAAGTTTTTTTGTGAGCATGTAAGGAAATGAAAAGTGATGAAAGTTTTACAGCGTGCTGAGTCAAAACGATAATAGATATAAAAACGGCTGTTATATCTTTCGAAAGGCCGGTTAGGAGCGGTCTAGGACGCAAATCTTTAGATTCGCTCTTAAGAAATTGGGTGAAGTGAGAGATGATCTGGCGAGGGGAATAAAGTACCTGGGGAATGGGTATAAAAGAAAGTAAGTAGGTACCTATAATATAGAGTGGGTTGTAATCGCCTTGACATTGGTGGTAATTCCGTTACGATAGACAACGTTCAAACAAAGGAAATTGCATCACGCTTTACAGACCCCGCTAAGAAGCTCTGCGTAGAGGCGTTGAATGACTTTACGAAATAAGAATTTGTTATAACAATGGCATTACAGAATGGCGTTAATAATACCTGATCATCTCCCATCGAGGACTCTTCTCCTGGCCAGGATCGCCACGGAAGTAGCGTATCAGTGTCAAGAACTCATGTTCCGTCATCTTTTCGCACATTATTTCTTTAAGTGCTTGTCTGAAATGGTGTCATCATTTTATTAGGATATCAAAGTAAAAGTAGGAGGTAACAAAGACACACAACTCACTCAATGACCTGGATTCACTGGTTATCTCAGTGTGCATGTTTCCTCGCGATGTTTTTCTTCACCGTCAGAGCAGTCGGTAAATGTACGTAAGTCTTTCGAAAAAACCGAAAACTCATTGGTACATGGCAATTGCATGGTTTCGAACCCGGACCTCCCGCATGGCAGTCCTAGCCACAACATCACCGACGACCCTCGTTCGCTTACATAATACTTAATGTGTGAGCATGACTAGACGTCCCTATAGCGATTGACTTATTCAAGTCTTGTCATTCGACGAACGCTGTATGAATCGCCCTCCAGGAACCTGAAACTCCGGAACTCCTTGCAAGGCAAGCATTATTGCAAGGAGTCCCAGAGAACCCTTTATTTACTCACATACTTACTTGAAACATTTTACAGTCATGAGCTCTTTGGCATTAGACAAAACGGCATCCATATATTTTGCAACAAAATTCTTGTAACCATTTTCTTGGGACGCGAGAGTTCGACGAATCTTGTCCATTATCAATGCTATGTTCGCCATTGGATACTGTCAAGGGAAACTTAGAATAGAATGGAAAGAGAGCAGGGACATACAGATTTGTAAACTTTTCCAGAACGATTCAATGTCGATTTTATATATTCCAAATAAAATTTCTGTACCCCAAACAATTTAATTTACAACAGTTATAATTTGTATAAGGCGAATTTCAAAAACAGTCATTACAAGTACCTACATAATGTTTTAATTTACAATAAATCTACTAACTTTCATTAAATTTCGAAGTAAATATGTATAAATTACGTCAAAAATTGTTAATTTTTTGTTATTTTATTAACATAGCAAATCACTCACGTCTTTAGCGTTAATCTCCATGTACCGCAAAGCGTATTCGTCGGCCGCGATGAGGCGGAATTGGTGCTTATTGATGACCAGCTCATTGCCCACCCACATATCCTTATCAGTATACGCAGGAGGCTCTTTGGGCACGAAGAAATCCACGTCTGGCAAATACATTTTGTCGCGCCGGAAGAATTTTCCACCCTGTATAGCGAGTCATTTAAGAACCAATATTTAAATTGAATAATTTAGGGTCGGACCCCACCTGCCCGCGCGGATCCGCATTTCTTCTTAGCTCTATCCCTGTCTGTTGCTCAGAAACATCGTTCGCTAGAGCGAGCTTCCACGGAATCAACCCGCCGATGTTGAAGAGTGCGGACGCTTGGACGCTTTTATCGCTTTTGACATTTCAATTTCCAGGGATGATTATCCATCACAGTAACTGTCCGCAGGATTCACAATATGAAGAAGAAGAGAAGACATGTGGAAAGGTTCGAGGGGGGCCTTGGCCCAGTAGTGGGACAGTGTGAGCTGACATAATACCAATAGTAATTATTTCCAAAGGGAAAGCTTGTCCGAATCAATTGCGTAAGGCTGTCGCATCAAAAATAATGATATCGAATTTTAACAGTTTTTAGAAATCCGTTAACAATCTTTAGTCAAAATTACGATCAACATTGACCAAAACAAAACCTACCTTAAATCCAGAATTTCGCTCGCCAAGCTCGAAGATTCCAATGGTATCGTCACACAGGAAATATTTGATAATAAAGTACCGACGCTTGTCTTCAGACCTATCATTAATCAAACGTGCTGCGAAGCGAAGGACATGTGAATCGAATCCAACCCTAGAAAGCAATTGTATTTTCATTTAGTAAAGCATTCAATTCATTCAGTCAGTTGCTGTTACTGAAATCATTTTTGTACTTGTCTTTATGCAAAAACTTCATGAAATCTCGATGAGGTGCTTTAGGTTCTACAGTTCGACAATTTTCAGCGGAGTCGTCGTATGAGCCGTAGCCATTCCAAGGCGGTAACTGACGCTCAGACATATTTGAGCTGATGCATTCCTTTGCATCATCTTTTGGTGTTGGCAGCGGAGTAAAAGCATCTAAATCAGAAACATTTATATTAAACACCAGTTCTTTTATTGAAAATCTAGGATTTAGGTGCAAAGTCGACTCGCTTTCCATACAGATGATTTACACATTCATTTCGTATTTGTGCAATATTTTACGGAAATTGTAGTGTTGTACGAGCGTAGGTGCTGGTGATGCTATCGTAACGTACTGTCAAGTCTATAAAAAAGTTTTTGAATTTGCGACAGTAGAGCTGCACGAGTGACCTAGTTAGTAATAATATTTCAGTATTGAACAAGTACCTACGACTTGAAGTGTAGAAAATTGTATGGAAATCGAGTCGTGTCGTTGCACCAAGGAGACGGACTTACCAAATCCATAAGTGACGCGATAATATTCCTTAGTGAACGGGTCGCAGTCAGTGAGAACCACATTGCGACCGTAAACGTTAAGAATAGCACCAATACTGAGGTCTGCTGGACTGTATGAAGGTACTTTTGGGCCGCCAGTCATTTCTACAAACGCTGGTATTTTCTAGACGATTCCAATGTAACAATGTTAGTGATATTATGAAAGTGCCTTAATCAAAATAGTTAATTTACGTTCGTACATTTAAAAACCTATTCAGCATCAAGAAAATACTATACTTATAGGTAAACGAAAAACTCACACGGGGCAACCTCACTCTCTTCAAGAACATTGGTCCAGCCTCCATACCAGAGTTAGCAGGAAGTATCTCTTTGATTTCGATGGTATCATCAGCTAAGAAATAATGGATCTCGAGGTGATGTATGACACCGAATTCGGCATCACGATCATCCCAATAACCGTGAAATCTGAAAATATTGTATTAGAGAATATTCATTTTCGTGTTGCGCGTGAATAACTTGATAACTCGACTTGCAGAAAAAATCAAACAATTAATTTGACGGTCTTGGATGCATTATCTACGACTTTAAAAAAATCTAACTCTAAAACTTTTTTTCTGAGCCTTTCGAGTTAGAATTTTTTTCGCCATAGACCAAATAAATTCGTTTTGATTTTTTCTGCAAGTCGAAGTTCACGCTCCACACGGAATTATTCTCCTTAATTTTGTTACATCATCATCATCAGCCTATTAATGTCCCCACTGTTGAGGCACAGGTCTCCCTGCAAGGGGGTACGGACCATGATCCTCCGAGCGGGCCCAGTGCTGATTGATGGTGGATTTCCAACGCCTTTCGAAACTTTTAATTTCCTCAGACATGAAGTAAATTTTCTTACACTCACCTCAAAACTTGTCTATCAAAGTCTAGAAATTGTCTGAAAGGCCTATGTTTCGGTTCTTTGTACGATTCAGATGCTCTCTGAAAATTATAGACGTAAAGTAAGGTAAGGCAAGTTTAATTGATGAAATCGCCAGGGTTCAAGGCTACGAGTTAAAACTACGAGTACATGGTCGTACCAGCGACGGTTCGGTTCGCTCCCTCAAATCACGAAGCACTGATTTCAAGTGGGTGGAGGGCGGAACGCATGTCATTGGTTACAGCGAACCGAACCGGAGCTGGAACCGGACGCATGCAGTGCAGCACTGAATCAAAGTGTACATTACTTACCTCTACAGCATCCGGCCAATTGATTGGATCCGACACATTAATACCAAGTCGATTTAAGAACACTCTTGTGAAATTATCGCAGTTCACGATCTATAAACCCATGGAAATAAGTTATTTAATATCATTGCACCAATTCTCTGAACACTCTCTGATAAACTACAATTGACTAGGAAAGCGACAATCGAATGAAAGTTACATGAAGAATTCGGCTGAAGATGATGTTGACTGAATGAAGACAATGTCGCATAGGTACTGTTTTGTAAGACTTCAATGTCTAGTTCAGGACAAATATAATATTATTGTTAAAAGTCAATAGATTGAGCAATAAATGAGTATTAAACAACGAGGTTCTCAAAACACACCATAAATACTTTGCCGAAGAATGTTACTTCTCGTCCAATGTTTAGATCGAGTACATCGTAGTACAAGTCGTAGCTGAACGGAAGGCGGATTCTCTGGCGACTGATCAGTGTCCCTAAAAATGATAACAACAATACAAATATTAGTAACGGTAATGTGAACATTCAGAGTCATGCTCAAGAGGAAGCTACAAGCTCGACGCGATTTCCCAAAAGGCCATACAACACAATATTTTCGTATCACGTAGTGACTTTTCTTACACCTTAACCTACCCGGACTGCACTGAGTATTAAAATACTAGACTTTAAAATCTGCGAATCTAAAGACGTTCCGGACTTCGCTATATGTAAAGCGATATGAATCTCCGCATCCACTACTTCTTTGATATTTTACATGTAGGTATTAGTAGTAAGTACAGAATTTGATATATTGACCAGCTGGTCAGTTAACAATCGTTCCGTTGCCAGAATTAGGGCTATTAACCCTAATATAAAAGGCGGCTCAGAGACTCCCTCCCGCCCCGTTATCACTACCATACCAAGTACCCAACTTTGTGTAATCACCCACCACCATATTTCTAGCAGGCGATATTTCTGGAAGGTGAACAATCACCTTGCAACATCCCGCTGTTCTCCGTCCTCGGTTCCATGACCTTAATGGTGCCATCCTCGAGATAGAAAAAGATATCAACTTTCCGCAACAGGTGCGAAGTCGCACGCATCTCGTGCAACGTTTGTTGGAAATACGCTTGGAAACGTAAGATCTAAAAACAGAGTTTATTAATAATAACCATAAAATACCGCTCTATATCAACGGATCAAGTGATAGCTGACTTTCAGAAATGGAAAATGCTTCTGATAATATTTTTATTGGGAAGGGAGGCAAGTGTATCTACATACCTTCTTGGCATTTATACCATGTAGGTCTCTAGACCAATATTAGAGCAGGATATCTTGTATTGTATTAGTTAAATAATGAAGGTCGCTGGTCCGATTCATAATAGAATTTGTACAGTAATTAAAATTCAACCTTTCAAAAATTATACTTATGAAGAAATAGATCAGACTGCTATGCTAATGAATGACTAGGTACTTCTTATAAAGTGACCATACCATGGCAGCTATATTTGCGCTGTGGAGGTCTAATTAAATTCTGCTTTTGTCCTGTTCTTTTCTAAACAATAAGTTGGTATCTTCTAGTTATTGGCCCACACTCAACCTCCCAAATCAATACTTACATGTTTATCGTACATTATCCAGGTGGGCAGGTCCGGGGCCTGTTTGCGGCAGTACAGAGAGGGCACGCGGTTTTCTCCTTCCGGCTTGTCTACCAACATGTTCACTTTGTCGATAGTCGTAAAAATCGGGCGTACGCCAAAACTCTTTTTTCCGATCTACGAAATAAACATTCACTTTAAAGCTATTCTCTAGGCGGTCGTGCATTCATTTAGTTTTGTAGATCATTTGTTTTTTAATTGTCTCATTCTAGGACTAGCTATTTATAACCAGCTTAACCCGTGACCGTTGTTTGTCTGTATGGTCACGGGTCTATAAATTTTTGACCTATCTGGCTGAAATACGAACTTGACCCTCTACTTGACCCTTAGGATTAGCTCTGAAGAAACTCTGTTGAGTTTGAAGACATTTTGAAGGTACCTAGGAGTAGTTCGATCTCACTCTCTCTCATATTGATTGATTATTATAATTATTTGAGGAAGAAAGACCCACCACTCGCCCTCGGATGCGCCCTCCCCAACGATATAACGATATATTCTATCAACTAATATTGACTGGTTTTGTAGGACTACTTTGTTCTACCTTTTATTGTGTTCGATACTTTTGCCAGATGACGATACCTACAGCGTTGCAATAAACTAATTGCAATAAAGTAGGTAAATAATAATCTCCTTTTCTAGACTTACCAATGGGTTCGTGCCATATCCAGGCAAAAGCGGTAATCTTGGATTTCGTATAGCCATGATTTAAGTGATGAGTAAATTAGTAAAAATCGAATATATATTATGTAGTATGCGCAAAATAAAATAAACACAGAATAACAACAAGATCAGTCAAAATGTTGAATTGAAAACAAATTTCATTTCTATGGTAACCAAACATTATCTTTATTACGAAACGATCGAAGATTGAACAAGGATTGAACCAAAAAGGTAATATAAAATTTCTTGGATTAAAGAAAAGACAATGGCGCACTTTTAAATATTGAAGTTCAAATATTAAAAGTCTATGAGAAGTAGATGAAAATAATAATAAACACTGGTTGAAAATTATAAATCCAGTTTTATGATAAAAATAATTCATTTTTTTATGTCTAGTGGCCGTTGTTTTGTTTTATTTTGCAAAAATGAAGAGCAGCATGAGAAGTTTTTCAAATTTTTTGGAAGCCCGCGCTTTTTAATTTTCTTCGAGGTTTTTTATTTTATGACTGTAGGTACAAGGCGATATTTTGGTTTTGAGTGTTGCCAATATCGAAGAAAATAAGACTGGCTCAACAAAACTAATATCTAGAGCCGTATAATCCAATTTGAAGAGACTTAGCGCTGGACTATACGCGTCCGGTTCCAGTGCCGCCGGTTTGGTTCGCTGCAGCCAATCACAAACGTTCTACTCTCCCCTCCACTTGAAGTCAGCGCCTCGTGATTAGCGAACCGAACCGGGGCTGGAACCGGCGCATGTAGTCCAGGCCTTACGTACAGCCAAAGATCACGTAGCCAGACACATAAAAAAATTAAAAAAAGAAATCAAATTATGTGTTGGGTTGGTTTTTTTGCGATTTCAGACAGTTTTCACAGATTTTAGGAATCAATGTTTACATTTTGTTTATAGAGAATTTTACACTCAATTCTCTTCAAATTCTATTCTATTCTTAATTAAAAATCTGAATTGTTACTCCACAACTTACACATCAAGATGATTGATGTAAAAGCGAAGATAAATTCTTTCTTTGTATTCAACTCCAGCTTCGGTCCCAAAGAAGGAGAGGTAAGAGAAAACGGGGTTGATATTAGAAATTGACCACAGACCGAACATCACCTCTGAAATCCAATTTTGTTTTTCAGGAATCAAAGAGGATATTATTCTTCCATCCAAGCCAGGTCAGTTCCGATGCACGTAAAATTCAAGTTGGATTATGCGAGGCCGTCGTCAAATTTATGTCGTAAGTTTTACCACTTTTATTTTCGTAAGTACCTATGTTAATCAGTAAGTACATTATTGGTGACTGACTCATGGTTACTCTGATTTATATAAAGATATAAGTAAGAAAGATGATCAGTCTTTCAAAAACTTTTAGATACCTACAAAATATATATATAAAATGTGTATATACCTTTCTCCTTTTTACAGAACATTCTCCTCAGAGCCTTGTGAGGCTTTGCAAACACAAACGAAACGACACATCTTCTACCAACCAGAAAAAGGCTTTTGGATGGTTATGGTAATATCACATTGATTTTATATGCACCTTTATGTTTTACTCACAAAGCAACTGTAGTCTACTTGGTATTGAGATACTTTTAATTAGAATCTTCTTTTCAGGTTGTGAGAATACCATACACAACTAAAGCACTCTCAGCAATTGGAGAAACACGGGGAGAAGTTGTAAGTACAGAGAGTGTCAATCTTTATGGCCAATCTGAATATAGGCACAAGCCATGTTCCAAAACATGATTTTCAGGTGTAGGTGGTGTGTAGAAGTTCGCAGGAGCAGGGCATCTCCTCCCCCACACTGCGTGGCGGCCCGAACTCATTCCTCCTACACCCCGCTGACACCTAAATACATGTACTGAAATGTGATTCGTGCCTATATTCAGATCGGCCACACACACTACCTATATTAGTGACATACAAACAACTCTGTTTTCATTCTTTCAGAATAAAGGCTATTTTTATTTAATTTATTTATTATAATAAAACTTGTTGCTCTTTTACTTCAGGTAGAACCATCTGTAATGTATGACTTGCTTGTATCTGCATACAAAATGTTCAGGATGTTCATGGGACCCTTCAAAAACATTCCACCTGATGAAATATACACAAAATGTGATCAGTTCTTCACACCTGTGAGTTAAATTTTGGATTATTGCCTAATACTTCAAGAAATGTACAATATAAGTTTTATTTGTATTATTAATACCTGTTTTGTTCCAGTATTTGCTATCAAAAAGTTTCACAAACGATATAGCAGATGTGATTCAAGGCATCAATTATTTACCATTAGATAAAAATTCTTTCTTCAAAGTGGTGTGTTTTATAGACCTATTGGAGGTGAACTATCCCAACTTCAAATGCATTTCTTTTGTCTATAATGAGCAACTTATTTGGTAAGAAAAATCAATTTTATTAGCATGTCTTTAAAGTTATTTAGAGCAAACCGGTTTATTACCGGCACATGAGGTACTCCACCCAAGTCCAGCGGTTAGCAGCGCATCAAAAACCCTATTGCAATATTTAAGTGAAGTGAGATGTCTATGGGCGACTTACCATCAGGTGGCATATCTACTCCAACATGAAAAAAAACCTGTATTTTATCACTAAAAAAATAATCTGTAAAATTGGATTCAGGTCATTAGACCAAGCAAATCTAAAGCAAACTTAGTTTCTAGCTCATCCCAGCATCTTTTTTTTAAACTTCATAGGTAATTGATGTCTTACTTACAGGAATGGATTAGTAACTAGCGACATGCTCACGCTATACCAATACTTGGTACAAACACTGCTTCCAAGACAAGTTGAGAAGGAGATACAGGGTGGCGCTGTGGCCGCTGCCCAGAGGCATGGCCGCTTCATCAGCCCACCCGACGGAATCTGCCGTGAGGAGGACCTTCAGAAGTTAGCCAAAGTATACCTGATGAGAGAGGAAGACACAGAGGCTAAACAGTATTACTTGGTTATCTATAGAACTTTGAGTGCCACTGTCTGCTTTACTCTGGATGGTAAGCTGAGCTGAGATACTCTTCTTTTTCTAATACTGTAGGTACAGTTGTCCAATATTCAGATAAATTACCTAAATGCCTAAATACCACCATATTATTTCCTTTTAATATAAAACTCAATGTATGTTCGCCCATAACTCGAGAACTGCTAAACTTAATTGGATGTGATTTCGTTATTTATAGAGTATATTACCGTGAAAATAGGTTTTACTGCAGAAAAAAGGCGGTTTACACGGGAAAAAATTATCAAATATACATTAGATTTTATGAGAAAAAATGACTAACAAATTCCCATTATCATTTCAGCAAACATTAATTTGGAATTAGAGATGTTCAAATCTCTTGATGCATTCATCGGTCCACAGCTATCATCAATAGCATCAGCCATAAGTGAGCAATGTACATTACACGCGCTGCACACCGCGCAACTTGCCTCCTCCGAAAATAAATTTGTATACTTCAACAGACTCAACCTGGCTTATAAAACTTCAGTATGTATTATGACATTTTTAAAAGTACCTACTTTTTTAGGGATTCTTACCCCGAAAGGGAAAACGGAGTCCTATTGCCGTCACTCTGTCATCTGTCAGTCAGTCTGTCCGTCCATCACGTAGTCTAACGCTTAAACGGAATAAAATACAGACTTAAAAATTTCACACAATATGTTTTATGTTCCCACGACCCAAATCCAAGTATCGACTTGAATTTTTGTAGAATTATATTTTAGAGAGGGGGTCCCATACTACTAAAGGGGATCGATAAAAAAATTTACCCTATCCTGTGGGGTATAGTTATTTAGAGCTCATCAAGTAGAGCACGAATATATTTTTTAGAAATTTCTCCCTAAAAAAATAATGACGTAAGTGCCCGTCAAATTATTTTAGACCACTTTTGTTACCAAGTCTATCTCATGAACTGTATTACCTAGGTTAGAATATTGGTCATATCCTTTATATGAAAAACAAATACTAAACTTAATAATATATCTCCAATAGTTTGTAAGTTACGAGCAAAAAAAGCAAAAGTTTTTTGATCAATACTTACAAACAGTTCTAATAATACGGATAACTATAGATATGGCGGGGCCCGACTCGCACTTGGACTGTTTTTTATGTATAAAAATTAACACGAAGGTTAATCAGTGAGACTAAATCAAGTGTTATTTTTTTCAGTCTCCTGTAAATAAATTAATACCATCAACAACCATAAAACCAGAAGTGCTTAGTATAATATCAGGGATGCATTATGACCGGAAAAGGTAAATATATTGTATAGGCACTCCAAATCTTGAAGTAATTAAAAAAGTTTAAACAAACTCTTATCGACTGTCAATGAAATCAATCGTATTTCTTAATTTCAGCTTAGGAAATTATGGTGAAATAATAATCAAGACCCCAGATGAATATTGGATCACAGGAAAGACTTCAAATGAACGGGAATTTTATGTTATTATTCAAGAGAAAAATGCCAATTTGAAAGATATTTCAGGTTTGTATAATTGTATTGTTTATGTTTTCCTCCAGCATTCACTTGAATTTATCATAATACCTACTTAACACAATGAAAATATTTTTACAGATGAAGTAAGAAGAATATGTGAAGCACAAATGAGGGGTATATTCTTTTATCCTATATAATTAATAATACCATAGTTTTATATGGAATTACTATATACATATTATTTAATTGTTAAATAAAACGTCTATAATACCATAACATTGTCTTATATTAATATACATCTGAAAATTATAATATATTACATAAGCTTAACAATAATTGAATGCTAGTCAAGTGATACCTTTTCATTTGGTTTCTTCCAAACTTTTCTATACATCTTCATAACAAGATCCCTGTTTTCGTAACCCCAGGCAAGAAGCACACAGAAAAAACATACTGCACCAATAGCTATGTGCATAATTACTGCACTTTGTGATAATCTATTCTCAGAAAGTTTACATATGCATCCAGCTACAAACAAGATCAATAGAAATATTTTCCCTACATGCAATCCATCTAAAGGTTTGTAACCTGTGTCCTTGTACTTATTACTTATAAAATGAATACTATGCATAATTCTAGCTAACATGTTTATACAATTGGAAATAATAAAACCTACAGGTCCAAAGACATATGTCAAAACATAAGATAACACAAGAAAGCTAATTGAAAAGAAAACCATCAAGTAATTGTAGCTGTTGAGTTGAGCACTAGTCATTGTAGCAAATGTATAACACTCAGTGACTCCATTGATGGCCAAAAGAATTATGGCTAGACAATGACTGCGGAGCAACAGCACTGGAAGTCCACTTGCCACAAATGCCTCCCCTCCATACAACGTCAGTAACGTACGCGCGTAACTCTGACCAAACACTAGCACAACCAGGCCAATTGAGCTGACTGTTTTGCAAATTTGTGACAACACTGAGCAAGATTCTTGAATTTTGTGCTGGTCCTGCTTATGAAGAGGTAAATCCCTGCTCACCATTTGTGTAAAGTAAAAATAGCTACTGTCCTCAATAG
This sequence comes from Hofmannophila pseudospretella, assembly GCA_947369225.1. Lineage (NCBI taxonomy): Eukaryota > Metazoa > Arthropoda > Insecta > Lepidoptera > Oecophoridae > Hofmannophila > Hofmannophila pseudospretella. Next base: position 8,775,141 of record OX376324.1, read on the forward strand.
GCCTAAAAATAAATCTAGCTGCTAGACTGCCTAGATTATTCACTACATCGTAAGTTGCTTGGTCTGAGAATGACATCACTGGACTAACAGACATTACATATTTTTCTCCTTCTGTCAGCAGCTGCTTCACAACTCCTTGTTTTGCAAAACTAATTGTTAAAGTGCTTAATTTTTTGTTGAATGTTGTGTTCATTGATCCCAAGAATTTGGGCATGAAATCCTTGAGGGATGTGAATTGGAAGTCATCCATATTGTCATAAAGTTTGTTCAGGACATGATCAGGTACAAACTTACTCTTGAGTGCTCCTTTGGCATAGAGAGGTTTATTTTTAATGTACCAATAAAAAAAGATATAGTAACTTAACACTATGGCTCCGATACTACCAACTTGTGCCACTGAAAATGCAATGAGTGCCAGTGACCTGTCATATATGATTATGGAAAGAAACAAAATGGTTCTAACAAAAATGTGCAATGTGTCCAGGCCAACTTTAAGCTTCACAAAACAGAACAGTTGTGCAACAAGTGCCATATTAGCTGAACAAAGCTCCAGAACACAGGATAAGGCTATACTCCAGCAGCCGAATGCATATTGGAATGCATATTCTGGACTGCCAAGTGGCAACAAATTCAACCAAATATAAACAAACACTAATGATAAAACACAACTAATAGGTACAGACAGCCAGATCTGATTGATGATGTGACTCCAGCTGAACTCATCTTTCTGACCCAGGCATGCTCGGTTAAATGGTTCCCGGCTGAGGAATAATATTGTGCTTTCAAGCAGCAGCAGCCGGACATTCATAATCCCCAGCACTTCATGTCCAATATTCCTTATCACCCAGGCATTGATAATAAATGTCACACATCTGAATAAAATCTGAAATATTATATTAAAAGATGCATTTTCAAGACTACTCATCAGTAAATTTCGTCCCATGTTGAATTAGTTCTGTAGGCTTCAAACAGTAACAGTGTTCCCTTCTGAATCTGGCAAAATGCTCCGCTTTACTACATATATCTTCTTATTGCAGAGACATATAACAAACCAGTGGTCATCATATGTTATGGTTATCTTTTTGAATTGTTCGTTTGGGCCGAAAGCCAGAGGGTCAACCCTGAAAATAACACCAATCACATTATGTTATCTGATGAATGAGTGTTCATTGTATTGTAGCAAAGCAAAAACTTGCCAAATGGTAATCAGGCGTGACGAGACAAAAGTATTACTCACTTGTTAGATAAGGTGATGAGATCGGTTATTATTGTTGCAACCCGTTCGTCGTTTTCCAGCTCGCCACCGGACTCAAGGACGGCGCCTCCTTCTGTTAGTATTAAGAAGCCGATTTGGTCTGCAATTCTGTCCATTATAGCTGCAATTTTGATATGTTTGATATACTTTATAATTCGTATGAATAGAAATTTATATTTCCATTTTTTACCTCTACGAGTCTCACAAATATCACAACACCAACACACGTCACCATCAGTCCTTTTTTTTCCGTCCCCATCAGTCCGTCATTCAATTTTTTTGACAGCTGCTGTCACTGTCAGGGTTGCCAGGTGTGATTTTTCATATTTGCCCAAATTGATACCTTTACAAAAAAAGTCCCGGAATTTGTTTCGCGATAAAAAAAATCGCGATCAGGCAACCCTGGTTACTGTCACAGTCCAGACTATTATAGATAGTATATTTTTTAATTTGTTTTTACGGCTCGGGATACAAACTACGTTTTATAAACGCCACGAATTTATGTTCGGCGCGGGCGATTGAATAAGTTGCGTGAGATCAAAGTGAGATGAACAAGGTCAAGTTAGCGCGTAAGTTATGTGCTGGACTATACTCGTCCGGTTCTGGCACCAGTTCGGTTCGCTGCAGCCAATCACAAGCGTTCCGCCCACTTGAAGGCAGCGCCTCGTGATTGGCTGCAGCGAACCGTACCGGGGCGCTGAAACTGGCTTATATAGTCCCAGTCTATGTTCGGTTTTTTCAGGTATCAGATGTTTCAATCAGGTTCCAAATTATATTTTCTTCTAATACATGCATGAATCAATCACTTGACGCTGGCAGTATTGTTCCTCACGACCCACAAGAGGAATTACAATTGCCATTGAAGAAAAAAAAAATGTTCGGTGCAGCACGCATCAAAGAGGATTAAACGCACGCACTAGATAAATATTTGATAGAATTTTTAAAAAACCCTGAACAAATGTCACGAGACGTTTTTGTCGCGCTTTTTTTCGTTTTGTCCTGCAAATTATTTACAGTGGTACTTTTCTAGTATAAGGAAATTTTTTTTTCTTGAAGAACGTTACAAAATGTGATTAATGTGTGGGACAGAGAAATAAAGTCAAATAAGACGTTGCAGCCCGATTCATACTTGACTGGGTTTTGAAGTCATACTGCGACCGGGACGCTTCTTCTTTGATTCGGACAGTTCAGAAGCGTGGCAGATTCTCCCAAATAGCATTGAAATGTGTCACACCAGCATTTTAATGAAAAATTGAAATAATCATTATTTAAGGTTTCGACTGAAGGACTCGTATCCATGGCCATGACTAAATAAAAAATATATGTGACGAAATATTTTGTGATTGACGTTTCATTGGAGAAATTTTCGGATATTCTCAGAAAATTAGATTTTCAAGAAAGTTTAACCATATGATACACTATTTTATTTACTAGTAAAGGTACGTATTACACGGAAATTCAACATATTTATCAATCGATCGCTAGCTCTAATTGTAACTATTCCATATTGTTTCTATTGAGTTCGTATTTGTTTTGTTGTGATTGGTGATGTAGATGACTCGTCCTTCATGTAATAGTTAGGGTATCTACATAGCATATTTCTCAGCGTAATTATACTAGCCTACTGCTAGCTAGTTAGCCAGTATTCACAATTAACTTGGTGTTCAAAGCAATTTTCCGGACATCTGCAATAATGATTTTCACTAATACTAAAAAAGACCTGTGCTTGTAAATCTATAAGCCATTCATTTAAAATAAGGTCTTTGCTAGAAGCCAAATTATTAAAATCTCTCGTCCTCATACACATACCTATTAAAATGGTCTAATTAATTTGTGCAATTTATTTGATATTTCCAATTAATTACTATTGTTTTGTTTAGCTGAGTAAGCAATTTGTCTATTGGTACATTCTAAACAAACTATAATATAAACAAAAAAATTAGATACAGAGTTCTCAATATTAATTCAATAAATAATAGGACAGGAAAACAAAAATATTATGTATCAATAGATTTTCGAATTCATGGTGAATCACTGATAATTCCACACAAAAAATGTAGACTTTGTTCTGATATTCATGTTGTTTCTTGCATGGTCACAAAAGCTAAATCTGAAAGTGTCCGTTATGTATGCATTGACATTTGATTTATTAACGTTGACGAGTTTGTGGCCGTTCCATGACTCTTTCATTTAACTACACATAAACTTGGTTCCATAACATTCACTTTATCCGAGAATAATTGTCGGAGAAGGCGAAAATGGTTACAGAATGTACCCTTAATTGTTGAAGGGACAATTTGTGTCAATTGCTATACTGCAATTTTAGTGTATGCCAAAATTGTCTATTGCAAGTTTTAAGGATTCAAAAAGACTTATTTGGAAATTGTTTTAACTAATAAACTTTTATGTAGGAAACAAGTGACAATGTTGAGGTTTCGTCCCAAACTGGGTAGCGAGCGCAACAGTGAGTGGCGCTGCTGCTTCTGCCTGCATGTGCGCACCGGAACCATTCTGCTCGGAACATGGCATCTTGTGAGTACTCTATACACAATTAACTTGAGAATAATGGGTTTCTATGATAGAACAGTTTGGATGAAAAAAATCCAACTAGTTAGAACGCATTAGCCAAAAAATATCCAAATAGTTCTACTGCTTTTTAGTAGAAAATGCTGTATGATATTTTATATATTTTTTGTGTATGAAGAGTAAATCAACATGTATAATGAGAATAATAGGTTGTTGGCAGGAGTACTCAGTGTAATTTCTGATATGCTAGTGAAATAATTCACTCAGGTATAGTCTAAATACAAAGTTTGTAAGAACTCTTACAGTCAGTTATAAGAAAGGCCTGAGAATTCAAGCTCCATTAAACATACTATCTTTTTCTGCTCTAGAAATGCTTAAATAATAATTTAATATACATAATTCTTGCAATACATACAGTGTTTTATCCAGGTTTTACCTTGCCTTATGATCATTGACACAGTAAAGCAACACATTTGTCTTGCTTAGATGCTCCACCTGGTAGCGCTAGGCTTTCTAGCGGCAGTGGTGCGCGATCCTCGCCTGCTGGATGAACTAGAGAGGGATTCAGCACCTATAGCCGACTGGAGCGAAGTTCCTGCGCTGCCCACTCCACTCTCTAACGTGGAGGCCCCACCGAGCCCTTACCCGCAACACAGCAGCCAACCCCGAGACCACAGCCTAATATATCGTAAGTTTCATTTACTGAAATACCTCTAAATGCCTATTGTCTGTCTATGAGGAGAAGGGTCAATATTATCTATTATTGAATTCAATATTAATCTACCTATATTTGATTGAATACATGGATTTTTATGTTAATGTTAATAATAGAAAATAATTGTTTCCAATATCTTAGGATTTTCCTGTTTGTACTGGTCATTTAAATTCATGTTCCAAAAGTTACAAAATAAATATGATGACTCACAAAATGTGTGTGTCTGAGTCACATACATTACATTGCTGATAATTATAAACATTAAATAACAATATGAATGACTAATATGAGTGTTATCAGTAATCAAGCATGGAACTAAAGCTAGCCAGCTATTATAGTTCTTATCATAAGATAGGGCCGGGTATAACCCAGCAGCACTTCGACTCTTGAGGATCTTTTGTGCCAACCCTATCACACTGGTTATCTCAGTGTGTAAATGTACGTAAGTCTTCGAAAGATACGAAAAACTCATTGGTACATGGGCACTGCACGATTACGAACCCGGACCTCCCCGCAAGGGAGTCCGGTGCCCCAGCCACTGTGCCACCGACGCTCTAGCTATTATAGTTAATAAAGTATGTATATTATAAAAAGGAGAGCCCAAACAAATATACTCTGACTAGGAATATGAAATTCCTCACCATATTGTGGAATTAAATGACACAATTTTTATGGCGGACTCCATAACACAAAACTACCAATGGCGCCTTCTTGACAGAGTTTATAAATTCCTGATCAGGGTATAGATTACTGCAAAAAAAATTTAATAAAAATTGTCTTTGAATATATGTGATTGCTAAGAGTAAATACGTCGTAAATCGTCATATCCCTTATCGTCGTTCAACATGCCCGAGTTAACCAAATGTAAATTATTAATGTGTTGCACCTGTGTGTGCTAGATGATGTGGATGTGGGTGCACTGGTTACAGTGTGTACACTCGCCATCACGCTCATGCTGATCTATGGCGCGGCGCGCGGCAAGCCCGCCCATCTGCTGCCCTTCTTCTGTCTGCAGATCTTTGACTTTGCTATCACTATGTGAGTATCTTTCTTTTGATTGTATAGGATCAGAGTAGAACATCGTAATTGTATAAGTAAAGGCGCTGACCGCTTCGGCGACCGACACTTGGTCGTCGGCCGAAGTCGTTCAACATCATTTGCTCGATGACTAGTGACACTGACGTTCGACGAATGAGGTCCAAGAATGGTAATTCACATATAGGCGGTGGCCGCATGCTGTGACCGTCCCGACGGCTGGTCGACGACCAGGTGTAACCACACCTTCAATGCCAATCAAATAAATACTTGGCTAAAAGGCAAAAGTTAGCACAATTTGACGAGCCAATTACATTAGCTATACAAAAGTGGTAAAAGATACGATAATGGCTTGATCATTATCAGTAATTACAGTATGTCTAATTTATTAATAGTTATACACTGTCTACAGCTATCACACTCGCCCTCACTTCTGACAATATTTTTTGTTAATTCTGCTTGCGGAATTTTTTTCTAATCTATTTAATATTTTGAAATCACTGTTTATATTCGTTTATTTATAGAAAACACGAAGACAGCCGATAGCTATTAATAATTAGACGTACTTTAAATAACTTTTGTTTTAAACACTGGATGGGTTCGGATACGCACTCTTAAAAAATAAAAAGTACAACTATGCTATGTAAGACAGATTGCCGCAGTACAAAGAGACCAAAAATAATACATATTTTCGAAATTCCAGAAAATAATGTGTCCCATACAATACAAATATTCTAAAAGGGTTTTTGACAAGGATTATTATTAGGATTATTTAGCCACGAAAAGCGATGCCTTCGCGCCGCTGCTTAAATCGTCTGCAATAGACGTAACAGTTCTATGATGATTATGAAAAGGGTTTTTGACAAGTATCAAATATTAAATACATTTCATAAAAATAAGAAAATAGACATAAATTGATGGTCAAATGTGAAAACAGAATTAAAATCCTTTTAAATATACAATAGCTACAGGCAATCAAAAATCAGATGGTATAAAGAGACGGCAATACATAATTGTGACGCCACTGTTATGTAGCGCCATACAAGCAAGTCCTTGGCTACATAATAAGGACTGTTTTGCTAGAAAGGGACAGAGCGTCCCCCCACTACTAACTTTAACCATTAATATAGCTAATGTTAGTTATCGATAAACGGATTTTAGATACATCTACATACATGGCCATGTAAGTTGATTGATGCAATAAAAAATATATTAGTCAAATACCCTATTCAGTAGGACCAGTTGACTGAAAAAACAAATAATTCCATCAGCCTGACAGCCACCGGCTACTTATGCTATCTGCGCTCGATCCATCGCCTGGTGGCTGAGACGCGCCGCGTGCCCTGGCGCGCCGAGTTGCTGCAGCTACCGGCTCCTGCCCTGGCGTTGGTCGTTCTCTCTGCTTTCCTGGTCGCCGTGTTCCTCAAGGTGATAAAATTCCTGAATTATACAGTATGCCACGAAAGTGGTTTACCAGTTTTGGCTAATTCTTTAATGGAATGAAAATATCATTAAGGTTCATACTTGGTAGAAACATTCAAAGAGATGCAAGCGAAAATAGTACTTATTCTTCTTTGACGTACAAATGACATTCGACCTTAGGGTTGTAAACCAATTATTTGACCGACTGTCCCCATGTTTGCTGCACTCGGTAAAACCTCTAAACCTCCATAACATACATATACATAAACTCTCACGCCCATAATTCCCTAGGGGTAAACAAAGGAACCACCTTCAATCACTTTTCGCTAAGATTTGTTGCACAAACGTGATAGGTATCGTGCCTACCTACCGCCGTGACTCATATAACAACCTGCATAAACGTAAATTTCTGACTACGATTTTGGAATAGATGTCTTCATTTCCAAGATAATTAGAATAATAATGGGAGGAGTGATGAATGATACAAGGATCCTTGGATTCGCTGTCAGCAATTATCAAACTAAACTGATTTAGAATCGCGAAGGATAACAAACCCGTTCTGCCCAATTAGTGCGAATAAGGAAGCTCAAACACGACCTACACAGACCTACCTATTCCTCGAAAAAAACACTAAAAGATTATTTTCCTGCAGGGCTATTGCATCAGTGTCGTATGGCGCTGCTACAAGTACTTGACGATGCGCGCGCATGCGCTACACAGCCTGACTCCGTTCGTGATCTCAAGTGACGGCATGGTCGCGCCGGCCGTCCCGCCGTATGCCAACCCGGTTCCCGCTCCGGACTACTCCAGCCTTCTGCCGGACTACGAGGAAGCCGTCAAACAGACCCCGCCGCCTTCCTACCGCGCCGCTACGCTCATGGCTACTGCTGTCCCTGTCCCTTCTGATGCCACTGTAAGTATTCACTTACATTCGCATTATAGCTAGTACGCGTCGGTACAGTACCCAATTGGACGAGGAATCAAACGCCGAACCCCTTGCACAGAAGGCAAGATAGGATCTCTACCAGACTAACAATCAGTCGCTGGAAACGTTCTATCAATGCAGCAGCCTCTATTAAAATACAATCTGTCCCTCTTTATATCATAGCTGTACTAGACTTAGCAAGTTTCAAGGAATTTGTATGAAGTGAAACTAATTTCTCCACCTTGCATCGGCACTGAGGTAACGGTGAAGTAGTCGTCGTTATCGAAACATTACGCTCTTAACCTTCGTTGTAACTTGAGTCGTAAATATAAGTGTTGTCTCACGTTGTCTAATGTAATGTTTCATAAAGTCCCTGATGACATCAACCATCAAAAATTTCACAATATATATTACACCAATAAAATGTGGGTACATAACAACGATATGTAGCCACTGTTTCGGTCATTGCTGTGTGGAAATAAACGTATTACTTACTTACTTATATCTGCTTTGTATGTTTTTTATTCTTATTACATTTTTCGATCATACGTCAATAGCATACTCCCTGTAGATAGCAGACGGACCACCTAAATGTGACTGTGACCCATAGAATCTAACTTCCTAAAATATTACTAAATGGTTTTTTTATAACCCCGTGGATTTAAGTGGAGGTCCTCATATGCCGGTAAATATGGCTACCTCTACACATTACCCATCAATCTGAAACACGTGACTTTTTTTATTAAATAAGGAGAGCAGACGAGCAAACGGACCACCTAATGGTAAGTGGTCACCGTCGCCCATAGACATCTCACCTCACTGTATTAGATTTTCCTGCTAACATTGAGGACTTAGAATACTTACTTACTGTGCGAATGTGTAGATTGTTTAACGAAATCTCTTCGAACAGCAACAATAAGCCATCGATAGACTTATTTGATCCTAGGCCATTAGTTTTTAAAAGACGGGTTGAGGATGTCCTCAAGTGAGCTATCCACGCACCTACTTTATAGTCTTTACTTTATTATTTTTATTTTACAAATAGGCATAAGTTTTTTAGTCATTACATTCAATAGTATTTTTTCATAACACAATTTTGTACAACAATCAATTTTCTACTTCCTAACCATGGTGTGTTTACACGTTAAGGGTTACGACCTAGCTCATAACTTTATATTGATTTTTCTGTAATTTCTATGGTTGTAATCTGTTGTGTTTACCTAATAAATAAAATAAAGTAAATTAAATAAATTAGATGGAATGCCTGGTATGCCGGTAATTACACTGGCTCTCTTACCCTTCAAACCGAAACACAGTTTAGAACACAATAACATTAATTTAACATTTTTCCCACAGCCGGAGACGCCCCTGGCCGAGCCGCAACAGCCGGCACCTGCTGGCAACACCGCGGCATCGTCGCCGCAGCCGCCGGCGGTTGCCAGTCACACCGTGGTAATGTTGCCACAGCAGGGCGACCAGGCGCGCGTCTGAATCTCACGCTCCGCTCACTCTCAGCTGATCGCGTCGGGGATAACGATTAGAGCTCTTTAAGTACACCAGATATATATTTTTGTAGACTCAACTTATTTGGCAAACATTATTGTGCGGGGACTGAATTAAATCAGCAATATATGATTTTTAATGGTATAACATTTGAAGTGCTAGAGTCAGTCAAGCGGATCTCGCCGCCTTCGTTGGGTAAAGGGAATCAAAAATCGACAGTAAGCAACACTAAATTGTACTCTGACAACTAGATGACACAAAACGATAGAGGACATTTCTTTTTTTTGTTGCCATACGGTTAGGTATTACCCAACGTAGGCGGCGAGATCCACTTGACGGACTCTAGCTAGCCGTTACACCGTAATTGCTTCAAATCTTCTAATATTGCAGCTGTTTTTGACAATGTTACATATTTATTTTCCAGTACTTGTGAGTTCTATATTATTAAACTTTATAAAAACGTACCTGTATTCCAAAAATTACTGCTATCGGTCCCTGGTTGGAATACGATAGTACATTAGCATCGATTCTTGAGTGGCATCAAATTTAGCGATAAACGCTAAACGAAAAATCCCGCTCACTCTTACATAATCTAGTATGAGTGAGCGTGACAGTTTCATTTACATTTGGCGGCCACCCCGGAATCAAAGCCATAGTCAAATAATGGTTTTGGTGATTTTGACAAGTATACATAGTGTTCGATAAAGAATTAATATCTTTTCTCCTGTGGTCACACCACGCCACTACACTAGTTTTCTAATCAATTATACGGCTAAGGAATGGAACAGCCTGCCGGCGTCTGTATTTCCCGAAACCTACAACCTTGGGATCTTCAAGGCCAGAGTGAATAGGCATTTACTGGACCCGCATGCACCATCGTCGACCTCATCGTCGCTTGCCATCAGGCGAGATAGAGGTCAAATGCGGGTTTAGAAGTAAATAAAAAAAAATATAGCTGGTTATCTTTTAGTTGTATTACAACTATTACTGTTTTTGATGCTAATTGCCTTTTAATACAATTTTGATATCCCTAAGCCTTCAGTAAGGAGTATAATTTTAATCTTTCTACTTCTTGCTAAATAGAAGCTCATAGAAAATATTTGTGATTTGGTATTTCTATACCTTTATTCTTGTATTTCAAAATATACTTCATGTATATTTATTTTTCTATTTAAATAAAATAGATTGTAGTGTTTTGTGGCGTTACAAGACGATTTGTGTGCTTGTGCTTTCTTATATAAAAACTTCACTGTATACCTAGTTTATAATTATAGATTAATTTTTAAAACAACTGGTATGTAGTGGCCTAATCCACACACTTTACAATGTTAATGTCACTTGTCTGAAAAAAATAACTTTAGTGCCATTACGTTATGTTTTGAAATTTTATTTTTGTATGTTTTAAATACTAGCAATATATTCCCTTACTAATGACCTAGAACTAATTTGTAAAATATGTAGGTACCACACCATCATAGCTTTCAATCAAAATTCCTTCTTCTCTAGAACACTTCTACTAATATAAATTATATATTCTTTGCTAATATCTACTGACATTCCTAAATAAATATTTTAGTTAATTTACAAAAATTCAGGTCAATTCCCCTGAGACACCGTCCATGCTGGATTTGAATGTACTGATTGTGAAAGCTAAAATATAAAAAGAATGTAATTGCAAAATGTAAAAAAAATCAAATATGAAAGAGAAGAAATAACCTGCGATAGGAACAATCATATTAATTGGCTTTTAAAGACTGGGTTCTTTGGTAGAGCCTCGAGGAAGCCTTTGCCCAGCAGTGGGGCAACTATGGCTAAGAAAAAAAACCAAATAATATTATTTTAAACAGTTAAAACAACTTATTATGCAATTTTCATATGTGGTGCCTTAAGCCATAAGATATGAATAGATGTGCGATGGTTTAGTACAAGAAGCCATTGATTTGTAATTATTGCAAATTAAACTGAAATGTATTAAAATAATAATGAACGTAAAGATTATGCATAATATACGCCATGATACTGTAACAATCAATAACTGAAACCGTTCAAACACAGTGTTTCAATAAAGTCATTTCTGCTCTGAAATTATGTAAAGAACGGTCTAACATAATTTGTAGGGATGACCCTACAAATTATGTTAGACCGTTCTAAATAGAAGATAAATAATAAATCGTTGCTGAATCATGCTGTATATTATGTGCAATATGGTTTTTCACATGCTGTGTTATATATAATATTATTCTAAAGCGATAAGGGCTAGAATTGCGTGTCTTAGAGACGTGCTTAGGAAACCGCTTTGCTTGTACTAATGTAAGATCTTGTAAGTAGTTTCACAATGGCCTAAATGTACAAAAATCGAGTTGTTGGTGTATTCAGGTTATGTACTTATTTTTCTCGTTAACCGCCTAATTCCAGGGGTTAAAATCCAGGCTTTGTCTTAAGGCCTTATCCTACTAGCGAATTGCGAGTGTATTTCCAGTGGAGCGATTAACAACGATCGCGCAACGTATTCGTCGCGGGCACGCGACGGATGCGCCGCGGACGCAGCAGTTTCTCACTATTGTACGTACAGTACAGTACAAAAACGCGATCACAAGCACAAAGCGATCTTGTCGCGCACACGCGGCGAATATGTTGCGTTAATTAACAGATCGCTCCGCTGGAAATACGCTCGCAATTCCCTAGTGGCATAATGCCCATAATAGTCTGGTTATAATACAGTAGATAACTTTGTAAAATTATTCAAAAAAAATAGAAAAAAATCTAATATCGATTACTAAAAACATGCGTATACAATACTTTATACGAGGTGTGTATAGTTAGAAAAAGAAATGTCCCTGTATGTTAGAAATTACACTTAAATTACGATAAAGCACATATTAAAATTGATTGAATTCAGTCGACTAATTAGTCAACGATTTAGTCGACTAATTAGACAGGCTGTAAAACGCAGACTAACAGTACTGAATGCTTACACTTGACTGAATTCAGTCAAACTGATTAATACGCGCTTATACTTCCTATTTCTGAACATAAATTGGACTAAGCCTTTTTATTTACTTCAGTTATATCTATTAGTTGTTAATGTATTACTTCCCTTATTCGACAATTACCTACCTTTTAAAAATATAATTTTATGTTGTACTGTATGTAGATACCTATTGTAAAGGCACTTTGGTAAATCGGTGTGTAATACTAAGTATGTACTAAATTATGTGACTCTATGTAAGTCGTCGGAATAAATAAATCATATCTGAAGACTAGATTTTTTTTACAATATATTTTTACTTCTGTCGCCATCGTACTTCCTCTACTGTACATAATCTATTTGGCTGTTAGGGTTCTCTCAGCTCACTGGTAACTCCACTCCATACTATTGGTACTATTGCTTTATGGGGTTTGCTGGAAGAGATCTCTCTTAGAGATGAGCCCTTTGTGCTTCACATATCTTTGTCTAAGTTTGTATCATATTCTGTATGTACATCTAAACTATTGATAATTTGGTAGATAAACACTGGTGGTTATAAGTTATAACCAAGTTATAAGTTTAGGGAGTTATAACTTATAACTCCCTAAACAAATGACAACTATATGCGTCTACAATGCAATCCTCAACATTCGTACAAATATATAAATTGACTCCAGCCAGACTCATTCATTATTAATTTCATTTCCACCGGCAATCCATACAAGTTTCGACTCAAACCAAATGCCATAATATTATGATGTAAGTACCTAATACACAAATGCCGCAAAATGTGTACTAACATCGAAAGGTCAGTCATGTACGCAATTTACAAACAATGGTCTGCACATGCGCCTGGTTCAGTCGCCGTGCAATCCCGAGGGTCGCGGCGGAACAGTCTAGGCTGGTCTAGTCCCGTCTAGTAGCCGCCGGTAGCCGGTAGAGCGACGCGACGGGACGCGCCGCCTCGTGCGTTCTCTATTTATATCGACGGCGCCTCCCCGCCCCGCACGTCTAACGCATGCGTATTGCGCACCTGAAAACGCCGAAAGTGAATATTGCACATCATGTTCTCGGTCGGTGCAGCTCGGCGCCCACGGGATTATCGCTGCAAGTAGAGCGCTAATTAGTGCACCGAGGGCACGGGGCGTCAATCATCCTCGGCGGCGTCCAGTGCGCCGCGAGGATGGCCGATGCCCGCACGGCGGCGACGCGTGACACTGCGGCAGTTCTGCGTCATACGACATCAGCTGGGTCGGCGACGGGCGCGCGCTCGTGACGTTCCCGCGTGCCGGCGGCGCGATGGCGTCCACAATGCAGCTCGAGTTCACCCAGGCGATGACGGACTTCAAGACGATGTTCCCGGACATGGACGACGACGTGATCGAGGCGGTGCTGCGCGCCAACCAGGGCGCCGTGGACGCGACCATAGACCAGCTGCTGGCGATGAGCACCGACAACCAGAACGAGCGGCTGCGGCTCGAGATGGAGCGCGTCGAGGGAAGCACGCCTTCCCGACGTAAGGAGCGCCGGTCTGGTCGCACCGCTGACAACGGTGACGACAATGACACTACCGCTCTTGTGTAAGTTAAACTGCGTTGCATCTATACAAGGTGTTCCTGAGGATATGCATTAACTTCGCCAAACACTTGTGAGCTTTTACTTAATATATTTGACAATGGAAGTGATCCTCAAAAACGCTTCGTTTTCGAGATACTTACAATTTTATTTTACTAAATTTAATTGAGTTACACAATGAGTAAGGGTCTTTATTTATTGCCGTAAGAAAACCTGAAACAAAACAATAACAAACTATTTGCCTTTCGTTTGCACATGTCATTGTTTGTTTGTTCATTGTATTCTCTTTATAGCACACATAGAAGAAGAAAAAAATACACTGAAATTAAAAACATTAAAATATTAGGATCTCTTCCAGCCAACCTTTATTATCGTCATTATTATCTGAAGTCAAGATTGTCAAATTTAAATTAATCAAAATGCGAGGTTCCAGCTCGGATAAAGAGTATAGCATACTAGGTAACTTAAGCAAGGCATTTAATTTGTATGAAAATAAAAATATTCTTTTTATAAAATTAAAAAATGTGACAGTATGGAAAATGACTACTTCGATCTTCTGAGTACAGTGTGGAAGTTAATGCATAACCAAAGGAACACCTTGTATATCTGTTCCAAAGTTGATTCCCGAAAGCCTCCCTTCAAAAACAAAATTGTTTACCTCGTTTAACACTAGAAAATAGCAACAGGTTAGCATGATAAGCAAAATATTTTCAGTTCCATTCATCTCTTTATGTCTTCGTAACCATTATCTAATGGATCCCCGGCACCAATTTGCACTAACTCGTAATAATGTTAGCTAACAACCGTTGATATGGTATGGTTGGTAATGGACTTACATCTGTATTACGTTTAAGTACCTAGTGTTAGTTAAGTAGTAGGTATTGTTAATTCACGATACATCCTATCCATATATATTTTTTTATTAAATAAGGAGAGCAAACGGGTCACCTGATTTTAAGTGGTCACCGTCCCCCATAGACTCTTTAATATTAGAGGGTTTTTGATGCGCTGCTAACCTTGAGGACTAAGATAGATTGCCTCAAGTGCCGAAAATTACGCTGGCTCTCTTACCCTTCAAACCGAAATGCAAGCACCTCTGTTTCACGGCAAAAACAGATAAGAGGGTGGTACCACCCCAGCGATCCTACACATTAGGATCTACCACTACCAATATTTCATATTGGCAGGTTACATTTGATTTAAATGGAACTAAAGTTAACGTTCGTTTGTAAGATAGATCAATGCAAATTGTTAGCGATCCAAACACATCGAGTCATACCGCTGATTCAGACACCGGTTAAATTGCTACGCAATAGATACTTGACATAGTTCATTGTGTTATTTTAGGTAGGTACGTAAATAGTTCTATCTAGTTACTTATTACTGTTGTTATTTAAAATTGGTTAATCAGAAATGTTAAAAATGTCATCGAATAACTCAACAAGCTTTCTTATCGATCATTTATCACAAATTAAATAAGGTACTTTTTTATTAGTAGCAAATATTTGGAGAGGAGTATGTTCTGGTCATTTGTACCACTTACACGAAAAAATAACCCTGTTACTTATATGAAAATTTTCCATACTAAAGAAAAATAAACCCCATTACTTTGCCAGAAGTACGAGTACGAGAGTAACTTTGAAACGAGTTTCATTCTTACTTCTTATTTCAGTATTAGAATAGCAATAATTCATTCATTTGTAGAATTTTCAAACAAACAATTTTGTCGTTTTTCTCGAAAATTTGTAAGCAAAAAACATTTTTTTGCCCTATCGTTATTGTTATAACCTATTGAAGACACCCTAGAAATATTTGCCGCTAATAAAATAGGACCCTATATATGTATGCATCAGACTTCCTACTGCGTATAAACCCAATATCAAACACAATTTAGTACCCAATTTAAGCGGCAATTGCGGGTTTTGCAAATAACGGCACTAGAATTTATGGATGGAGAACCTTACTGTCCCTAGTAAGATTTATTTGCACTAACTTTCGCACATGAAAATCTAATAATAATTATTTTCAGGGACGTAGATGACGAGTCAATTCCCCTAGCAATACGAAGGAAATGGATACCTCGGATGTTAGGCCCTCTACCACCAATGTTCCTGAGAATTCCACCGAGTACGGACGCGAGGATAGACCTGAGCTTAGAAATGGACGACGACCGTATCGCAACATTTCTCCAAAATGAAGAGTTCATGGCAGAGTTGAGATGGAATCAGGAATTTATGGCGGCATTGGATAGCGAACAAGAACACAAAACTAAAGGACATGATGATGAAGCAGTGTTTAAGGAAAGGTTGAAGAATATGGGTAAATGTAGGTATTCTACAAGACATGAATATACTTAGGTATCTTCAACTTTCAATTTTACAGTGCACTTATTTCCCGCGATGCTGACTCTGTCCTTTTAATTTTTTATCAGTTTACTCTTATTTTCTCTACACTTGAAGAATACAGATGTTAAGGCTTATACTGTCGCCAATAATCTTGACCTTCAGCGTCTAGAAATTTACGGCTTTGGACTCTTTCCGAAGAGCTCTTGGACTCTTCGCAAAATCCTGCAGATATATATAATCTCCATACATACAAGCTTATTTATCTTCTTGTTCTGTTAGTTTGTAATAAATGACAAAATCATAATTATTGAACGAATTGAACTTACTTTAGTATATTTGAGTTTGGTAGAGTTTCGAATAACAATGAAAATCCCAGAACTTATATTTACTGGGAACCCACCTCACCCCCCAACCCAACAACTTGTGTTTAGTAAGGCACTTTGAGGTAGTATACCAGCACGCTAAACGTGGGTGGTTGTATAATTCGCCATTAGTTAATCTCTAGGGTGTGCCATAACACCGAGGTAATACTATATATGAGCTGTAGATATTCAAATAAAACAGAAATGTACATGAGCTCATTTTGAATATTTCACTGTAGGGGCAGTCTTACAGTGGTCGGTCACATCTAGGATTATATTACCTACCTACGTTTTCTTTACATTCGCGACAACTTTGTGCGTAAGGCCAAACCTAATCTCTACCTCTATTAATGTAGGTACCAAAAAGTAAAATACGCTTTATTGCACTAACAGCTAGGACAAAACGAACAATAGGTTACGGCCCTAGAGCGATCTCTTCCAGGCAACCTTCGGGCAGAGGAAATTATAACGAAAAGATTCTAGATTCGTTTTCTCTCATTGCATTGCATATGTAATAGGTACTGATCAAAATAATATCTCAAAAAGTATTTTTGGAACTGATTCGGCGTAAAACGTAAACACAAACATTTACGACGCTCGAATGTTTTTCTGATATCTACGAGATACTCGTAACATGAGATTTTTTGCGACGTATGTTTCCCAACTGTTTAATACAAAGTACCTAAAGATCTACGTATTTATTTTTAGGCCTGGATTTTTATTTAAGTTACAATATTTTTGCTTAAAAATAGAAGTTATCACCAATTGCGATTATTTTAGCTAATTTTGGTTTGTACCAGAGTTCAAATGCCAAATTCAAAAACATCATTCCGCTTTGCAGTGTCCCGAAAGAAGTTCGCACAACTGTCCCGAATGTTTTCTCGTGGTGGCTCCCGGCGGGCCGGCAATGCTCGGGCGCCGCCTAAAGGCCCACCAGATAGCCTGCTGCTTGAAGAGGAACACAGCGATGACGAAGACCGCCCACAGCAGCGGCATACCAAGATATAACCAACGTTAAGACATACTATTGGTCGTGACTAGAGAGTGGACTTGATAAAGTCGTTTCCTCGTGATGTTTGTTGAGAGCCGAACATTTGTTGATGATGTCGCAGTCATAGCGCAACTGAAGCATTTGTTCACGTTATCACACTGTTAATGCTATGTTGCAAAAACGAGAGAAATCATCTATATAATATACATTTTGGGTCAATTTATGGTTGACTTGGTTTGTTCTTCAATTAAGATTTTCTGAGGATTGGAAAAACGGAAGCGCGCATTTATTACGTCAGGTTGGATGCATGAGCACTTAATAGCCATTATCTCTAACTCCATAGCATGAGTTACCTTGCGCATTAATCCTCTGTTAAAGAGCCTTAAAAAGTTAGGCCTTACGTGATGTTTCACAAGGTTTGGATAAGACTGGGATTGTACATAACATTGATTACGACTGTTATTGTTGGTAGGATTGATAACTGGCTAGTTTACCTATGACCTTTAATGCATAAAGCTTAAAGGGCCTTCCATAAACTCGTGTTATGCTATTTCGTAACTCTTAAAATGTTAAATGATAAATTAATAATGATGCCTTGTTCTTTTTCTTACATTATTTGCAGAACACGACCTGTCAATTTCATATTTACGTGGTTTAAGGCAGGTCCCTTTAAGATTTTCTAGAATGGCTGTTAAGGAAATTTGTATAAAATATCCGCATTATAGTTAGATAATGTAAATAACTGTTGTAATAGTTGACTCGATAAGTAGAATGCTTTGTCTGGACGTCTATGAATTTAGATACCGTTAGCGGTAGATATTTTGTTAGATATCTTGCTGATCGCCTCTCTAACTACATATTGCAACTTAGAAGTATGCACCCATTATACTCTGTCCGCACGACAGACCATGACTACGTACCTCAACTCGGCTGTCTTCGAGGTACGGAAATAGGTTATTCAAATCAATGTTATTACATAATTAACGAAGTAATATGGAATTACCCACTTCATTTTTAATTCAATCAATAAAGTACGGAAAACGATGATCGGCTTTTTACCTACTATCGAACGAAATCCTTGAAAAAAGTAGGTGGATGTACTGCTTTATCAACGAAGGTAACACCTAACTTATATGAAATTTAAAAAAAAAACTAGTTAGAGTAGATTTATTTGAACTGTCGCCTAGTCATGAGTTCCAAAGGTAGATTCTTAGAATTATTTTCTGGTTGTTACATACGCTACAGGGTGTGAAGAGAACTAGCAGTAGTAATTTATATGTATTTCTTATCATATGGGTTTAGAGACGAGAACAAAACGTGATCCAATTAACGTCTTCATCAAAGGTCGATCCACATACATATAGCTACGAAATAGTTAACAACAAATCTACTTAACAGATAGTTCGGTTCTTTCAAAAGTTCAAGGGGTGGGGTGGGTTGTCCAGCATCTACGGGGAACGGACGATATTACCAAAGTCGCATCAAAGACCACTGGATGCGATTAGCACAAAACTGGAAAGGGTGGCACGAAAGAGAGGAGGCTTACCTATACTCAGCAGGATGATATTATTATGGACTGGAAATGATGATGATATTTCAAGATGGTTAGGCATTTCGCTAATAAACTTAGTGAAAATTTAATGAGATAAAGTACGAAAAAGACAACATCTAGAATAATTATTAGCATTCACTCTACCATTCTTTGTAGCGCTGCTTTCTTGTAATGTTTGACTGAAAGAGGGTTCTAAATACCATAATATCTGCGCAAACAATTTGTTTACTAGCTAACTAACTCCACTGTTAATAGGTAAACCATAAAGAGTTGTTTGAAAACATTTTGTATTGAGTTAATTAGTTACCTACCCACTACTGTAATAAAGTTTAATTTGTTTAGAGTGAAAGTAAATAAGATAATGTTATGGGAGTTTGAGTTTAGTTATAATACGTACACAATAGCGTCTCAGTATAATTTATCTATTTAGTTTGAAAGTGCGTGTTTTGCATGCATATAATTATGATGGAAGAAAATTGCGACCGCTCTACGAGTAAGAAAAGACAACTTTACACTAAAGAAACCAGACAGGATGCTGATTTGAATAGTGTACTGCTATACGGAAATGTAAAACAGTTTCTATTCTCAATTACTGTAATCCTAAACACTTATTACGCTAATGACGAACTATGCAAATGATACTTAATTTTACGCTTTAAGATCGTCGTTTAAAAACTAAACCTCAGTCTCCAGTTTCATACATATACAATTGACATTTTGGTGACAATTAATTATTTTCAATGCATTAAATAAAGATTATTTCCGAAACACTGTTTCCTTTTCATCTTTTATTTACAAATGGCGTAGAAAATTCCATTTTCCAGCGCGTTGTACGTGATTACATGCTCGAATGATTGGGGTTACATATGAGAAGCAATCAGGTGCAGTGTCCATTCGGGGACCATCGTATACTACGGACGAAATCTAAAGGAGGGTCATCAATCATCATCAGTCTAAGAGGACTACTAACATCCTCACTGTGAGACACATACATAAAGGGGTACGGGCCATGCCACCGTGCGGGCCTGTGGGTTATATTATTTGGTTCAGAAATATATTTTTCCCTCAGACATACAAATACAAATACAAAAATATTTATTAACCCAAAAATATTCAAATTATAATCACTTAACAATAGTGTAGTTACAATGTATAAGTAAATATCGGTCATGAATGTTTCTTCACGATGATTTCCTTCTCCGTTAAAGAGAGAGAGGTTTACGGGCGGCCTAAACAACTCTGACAGTAAAAGAAGGAGGTCCCTCCTTCTTTCCTGTCAACTCATTACTTATTTCTGTGCCTCCTGTGAAAAAGGGTTCTATTCAAATAGCGGTCAGTTCTAAGTGAACACCTTTTTACGTAAAATAGATTCAATTCAAATAGGGGTCAACTTGAACGTTCAGTCGTTCAGCAGCTTGAACCCTTTTTCACATGAGGCACATATTTTACGTAGCGTATACGTGACATTGTATGGTTTCGAACCCGAACTATACCTGCATGGGATGCCCTCATCCTAGCCACTATGCCACCGACATACATTACAGTCCGGTACATTAACAGAATAGACTTCCTATATAGTGGGTTCCATACATCCTAACAGGTGACCGTACGTAGACCCGGCTTGCAAACTGTGTCTAACCCGTCGGCGACGGCGTAAAAGTGTCGTGATCACAAACCCATCGAAATCAATTCGGCGTGAAGGAAGCACCTGTTGTCGTCTTACGTAGTTTATAACCAGCCCCTAATGATCAGCGCGTATTATCAAAGAAAGGCTCGTCAGGGAGCGCGACGGCGCGGAACGGGAAAGTCGCATCGACACCGAGACACGTGGAGACACCGATGTGAGCGATATGCGTCGCATACGCAACTATACCTGCGCAGACATATACATAGCGCGGGAGCCAATTGGCTATACAAACTAAAAAGTAGCGTGGCATATACAGGGTGTCCCGTAAATAGTAACTAAGCCGTCAGGTGGGGATCGGCCTATCTATGGACTACAAGAATACAAAAAATCGTTTTAGTGAAAGTCGTTTGGTTTTCGAGTTATTCGTTTTTTTTTGTTTTTTAATATTTTGGGCACCTAGTTCACAAAATTGAGTGCCATTCCTGTGAATGTCGGAATTTTCGGATTCTGTTTATTCCATAATAATCTAGGATGATTGCGTAAGCGATCCCATGTCGAAATTATTGAGTAATAATCGTAGTTTTGTCACAACTTACAGTTTTTAATACAATAAGTCTCCACTCTACCGCTCATCAGCAACTTTAGACCCCTGTGGTGTAAAAAAAATGTATGGGGCTAGAACTGCCCATTGTTTTAAAAACTTGCCTACTATTTGCAGTTTTCAATTTGGTATTAACATTTCAATTCTGCCCATTAAAAAAAAAGTTATTGCTATTTTAATACAAAAGGGTGCAATTTCTCAATTTAGAATTTTACTGGAAAATTGTTTAAAATTTATTTAATGGTGATCAAACAAATAAAAAATAGGGGAATAAAATAATAACTACGAAATAAATCGATAGTACCTTTAATTGACTGAAAAATAATTGTTACAACAGCTGTTCAAAATGACCCCCTTGTGCTGCAATGCACGCCCTGCACCTTCGGATAAAAGAGCGTCTCAGTCGTCGCACATGTCTCGCCTCACTTATTTGCTGAGCTGCCACTCGAATCCGCTGGCGCAGTTCTTGTGTAGTGTTGATTTGGTGCTTGTACACAATTTCTTTTATGCAGCCCCAATAAAAAAAATCTAACGGATTTAAATCCGGAGATCGAGGCGGCCAAAGAATTGGCCCCATGCGCCCAATCCATCTTCCGGGGAAGCTACTGTTTAGGTGGGCACGCACATTCACGGCATAGTGAGCCGGGCAGCCGTCGTTTTGCAGCCACATGTTTTGTCGCAGCTCTAGTGTTACATCTTCTAATAGAAGTGGAAGGTCATTTTTTAAGAATTTTAGATACCTTTTTCCGTTTAAAGTTTCAGGCAACTCAAAGGGCCCAATCACTTGGCCGTTAAGTATCCCGGTCCAGAGGTTTATTTTAAATCTAACTTGAGATCTGTCTTCTCTTATTGAGTGTGGATTTACGTAATTCCAGCAATGCAAATTATGCAAATTAAGAAATCCGTCTTTTTGACACGAGGACTCGTCGCTCCACAGTATTTGATCCAAAAAAAAGTGGGTTGTCCCTTATCATTTGCAACATCCTTCGACAAAATACTACTCTTTGAGCATAGTCTCTTGGCTGCAATGTTTGTACACGTTGAACGTGGTATGGGTAAAGTTCATACCGGTGAAGAATTCGATGAATCGATGTTCTTGAAACACCGGTGCGCCTCGCAATTTCCCGCACTGACAAATTCCAGTCTTCCTCGACTTCATCTAGAACTTCTTCCTCTTCAACAGTACGAGGTCGGCCTTCTCTTCTCCCACCGACGCCGGTGCCTGTACCAGGTATTCTCCCTTCTGAGATTGAAGTATGTAGACTAATGAATATCGATAGCTCGGATGGCGTGCTTGCGGATATCTTTCGGCATACACTCTAGCAGCGGCATTTGCGTTGCAGTGGCACTCGCCATAAATTAAGTGCATGTTTGCATATTCAAGTGACGTATACACGCCACGTTCACGATGGGCCGTTGCCATATTATCACAGCACAAATAGTCCAGGGGAATGCCAAGTCGTCGTA
This sequence comes from Hofmannophila pseudospretella, assembly GCA_947369225.1. Classification (NCBI taxonomy): domain Eukaryota; kingdom Metazoa; phylum Arthropoda; class Insecta; order Lepidoptera; family Oecophoridae; genus Hofmannophila; species Hofmannophila pseudospretella. The sequence goes on from OX376324.1 coordinate 8,798,010, forward strand.
GATAATCTCAGAAAGAAACAGTCCAAATCACTAAGCAAAACAAGTCAAGAGTTCGTAGCACAAATCAAGCAACGTTAGATAAAATTAGGAGCAGAGATGCGTCGCATGTGAAATCGGAAGTCGCACTACGGAGGTACTGATAACGTTATCCTTTGGCGAAATGGAAATAGAAAGTCATTATCTATCTCCTTTCCACATTCGAAACCAATATGCGCTAGTTCTATTGTCTTGGCTCACATCAGGCGATTTTTATGATCTTGTCGCTGTTGTTGTTGCAGGTTCCAAGAAACCGACCTAAAGCAGGTAGATTTAGTGCTTCGGCATTATTTTTTAGTGTTGTTTATTAGTTTTAACTTCCATTTTGAACAATTTTCTTGTTTATACTAGAAAATTCTAAATTGAGAAATTGCACCCTTTTGTATAAAAATAGCAATAACTTTTTTTTTAATGGGCCGAATTGTAATGTTAATACCAAATTGAAAACTGCAAATAGTAGGCAAGTTTTTAAAACAATGGGCAGTTCTAGCCCCATACATTTTTTTTACACCACAGGGGTCTAAAGTGGCTGATCAGCGGTAGAGTGGAGACTTAATGTATTAAAAACTGTAAGTTGTGACAAAACTACGATTATTACTCAATAATTTCGACATGGGATCGCTTCCGCAATCATCCTAGATTATTATGGAATAAACAGAATCCGAAAATTCCGACATTCACAGGAATGGCACTCAATTTTGTGAACTACAGGGTGGACCAAAAGTCCGTTAACATTTAAAATGGTTATAAAAAATACAAATGCTACTTTAGTGAAAAACTGTTTATTTAATAATAAAGTAGACAAATTAGGATTTCACTTTTTAAAAATAACATCATTCAAATGTGACCCTTGTTCATCCTGGCACACCTGTAACCGGGAACGGAAATTTTGCATGACCGCCCGACAAGTGGTTGGTGAAATGTTCTGCATTTCCTCGCGTATATTTTCTTTTAATTCCTCAATAGACACTGGGTTGCTGATGTAAACTTTACTTTTGAGATATCCCCAAAGGTAAAAGTCCATTGGAGTTAAATCCGGGCTGCGGGGTGGCCAGTGAATGTCACCTCTTTTGGTTATGACTTTTTGGCCAAAAATTTCACGAAGTGCTGCTATAGAGTCATTGGAGGTGTGACATGTTGCCCTATCTTGTTGGAACCAAGAGCTTCGATTAAAGCCTGAGAAGTCCTGTAATGCTGGAGCAAAAAAATTATATAGCATCACAATGTATCGCTCTGTATTAACGGTGACGGCGCGGTTTCTCTGATCTTCATAAAAATATGGACCAATGATTCCGCTGGCTGACAATGCGGCCCATACAGTAACCTTGGGCGAGTGTAAAGGTTTTTGGTGCTTCAAGTCCGGGTTAGTGTCACTCCAGTATCTGCAATTTTGTCGATTGACATGTCCATTTAGGTGGAAGTGTGCCTCGTCTGAGAAAAAGATGTTATTGAAGCTCGTAAACCTCTCAAGCACTTCGTTAGCAAACTGCAGTCTCTGAGCAGGGTCATTTGGCTTTAAAGCCTGTACAATTTGAATTTTGTAAGGATGTAAATGTAAATCTTTGTGTAGAATGCGATTTAGAGATGTTCTGGGCACATCTAAAGCACTAGACCGCTTTCGAGTAGAGAGACCAGGTTGTTCTCGAACAGACGCTCGTACACGCTCTATGTTTACTGGATCGCGCGATGTCCTAGGTCGGCCGGATCGTGGTTGACTTAAAGTTGAACCTGTTGTTTCGAACTTCTGTACCCATTTTTTAATCGTTTGAATTGTTGGTGCTTGATTTCTGTTCCGTATATTGTAATGATTACAAAATTTCCGTTTAGCTTCGGTCGTAGAATCGTTGTTTCGATAGTACTCGCGTACGCAAAATGCGCGTTGCGCTCCGCTGAATGACGCCATGGTACTAAATCCATATTAGTAGCTCTCGCTTGTAGTAACACCCCCCGCGCCAATACCCCGCCCGCGCCGACGCAGCGACCTATTCAAATGTTAACGGACTTTTGGTCCACCCTGTAGGTGCCCAAAATATTAAAAAACAAAAAAAAACGAATAACTCGAAAACCAAACGACTTTCACTAAAACGATTTTTTGTATTCTTGTTGTCCATAGATAGGCCGATCCCCACCTGACGGCTTAGTTACTATTTACGGGACACCCTGTATAATAATTATCACTTGCTAAATGAAAACATCTCTAAATTTTACCCGCACTCTTGTGAGCGCGATGTAGAAGGCCACCCCAGAATTGACGCAAGTAATTGTTTGTTTGTTTGTAATATTTTTATAGTACTAATATAAATTACACAAAAATTAGAAACATATTAAAACTAGTACAAATGTGGGCTTATCCCATTTTCGTATGTCTTCTAAAAAATCCGAAAATCGCATTGGTACCTACGTATAGTGTCTGGACCGGTATGGAAATTTACTATTTCGCTATCCAAATTCCAAGTTGTTGTTTTACATATATGTATAGGTATACATATTCGCGTTCGATATTCGCATTCGCTTCGATTTTGATTGAATGACCCTAATCAAAAATCAAATCATTTTTTTTTATTAAGTACACCTCAAAGTACATTTTTACGTCATTTTTTACTCTATCACAGCTTCGTAAGGTGCTGTAGCTGAAAGGAAAGAAGAGGCGCAAGAAACTTTCAGCAGATAGATAGATAGATAGATAGAAACACTTTATTGTACACAAAAACAGGAAAAGTAAAAACTACAGGAATAATAACACGATATGTACAAAGGCGGCCTTATCGCTTAAAGCGATCTCTTCCAGGCAACCTCTGAAGTTAATTGGACATTAAAGAGATTAGCGACAGTGTAGTGTGAGGATATGAAAATGGTTATTATTACTTAATATACAGTAAATATAGTAAAATAAAAGTAATATGATATACATATATAAATATGTAGGTATACTAAAATAGTTAAATGCATAGATATACATAATATAAATAAATAAACATATATAATAGATAGTAAACAATACATAGGTAAATATACATAATAATGAAAATAAAATGCACAACTACAACGACAAATAATGATGAGTGAGACCCGCTTTAAACGAAGACAGGGATTCCGAATGCCGAGTTCGACGAGGAAGTGAGTTCCATAGGTGTGCTGTGCTGCCTTGACAGCAAAGGAGTCAGTGTAGTATCTGGTACGACACAGTGGAGCCTTTAGGATATTATCATTGCTGGATCTGAGAGCCACACCATGATCAGAGCCTAGGAATGTGAACATGGATTTCAGGTACGTGGGAGTGATAGGACTGTACAGCACATTATAAAGGAGGGAGAGGAGATGAAAGTTGCGACGGAGCCGAATTGGGAGCCATTTAAGCTGAACGCGGAATTGTGTAATGTGATCAAATTTACGCACACCAAAAATAAATCTGATGCACATGTTTTGTAGACGTTCAAGCTTATTGAGTTGCTCTACCGTGAGGTCCAGGAAACAGGAGTCGGCGTAGTCAAGGATGGGAAGGAGAAGGGATTGCGCGAGCTCGGTAGCACATCTTTTGAAATAAATATACCTCAGAATAATTATGAATACAATCATATACACAATGTGCAGAGCTGGAGCTGAATTTACGACCAAGTCTATCATTTAAGTAGTCATTTATTTTATAATACCCTTTTTACATAAGGTCTTTAATTTTTTTCTGTCATATTTATTACAGTATCAGGTATCTTATTATAAAATCGTACACAGTGACCCATAAATGATGTGTTTACTTTACTAAGTCTAAAGCGTGGGACTGTAAGTTAGTTTTTGTTTCTGGTATTTAAATTATGACTATCGCAGTTTTTCGGAAACAACTAAGTTTTTGCGTACATACATAATATTTTCATTTATTTCCCTGAATAATTCCCTTAGAGAGTCCCTGCAAAGTAGATTATATATTGCAAGAATTGCCCTCTTCTGTAAAATGAAAATGGTTTTAATATCAACCGCTCGGCCCCACAGAAGAATGCCATAAGACATTATGCTGTGAAAATAACTGAAATATACTAGACTTCCGGTTGCTACATCTGTCAGTTGTCTTATCTTTCTAACAGCATAAGCGGCGGAACTTAATCTTCCGGCCAATGTACTTATGTGAGGACCCCATTGAAGTGTTGAGTCTAAGATAATCCCACAGGAAAACTGTATTGTTAACTAATTTTAATATTTACATATATTAGACTGGGCTCCCGGTCTATTCGCCACAATAACGGATTAAAAGTGCTTAAGCGATTTTACTCGGAATCACTTTATGAGTTGATGATTTGAACAAAATTTTTCCCGACAGTTATCCACAGAATTGAAACTGAAATGCAGTTGTAAAGCAAGCAAAGATTTTCATACCGAATTGGACCGACCCCATAGAAATTTACTTTTCGGTTTACGATTGTATTTGTATTTATTTTTATTATTTCAAACACAAGTTAATAGAAGTACCTACGTAATACTAAACTAAGTAAAATAATAAGCATTACAATTACATTGTGATGTGTTCGAAGTAGAAGCGTAGCAAGCTGTTAGAGAGTGGGAGGACCTCACTAGGCTAGATTTCTATGGGTTCAGTCCAATTCCGTTTCATAATCACTGTAGTGTGCTAATTTTTATTCTATAGATTCGATACGATGCCGATTCAAAATCGTTGCAGTAAAGTTGTTAAAAAGGCGACGGGCGGCATATGGTGACGATGGCGCAGCTAGCCACATGGCGATATCGATTTTCTAATAAATTTGTTGGATTTGTCTTTACTAATTGTGGTTCTATTAAGCTTAAACGTTTAAACTAACTTTTACTTCCTTTCTTACATTATTTATTGGTATTGCTGGCAGTAGAGAGAGTTCTCGATCTACTCTCTACATACAAAAGAAATAAACGCGAAACCTTGTTATATAAGTGTATATAACAATATTTTTATATAAAGAAATACCTACATTATACATAATATGTCTACAGATTACTGGATCATCATAATAATAGCTTTGACTTTCCTTATGTAGGTACATACATGGTAGGTACAAGGTGGATTTTAAACAATCTGACGCCGTAATTACCGCTTGCACATTCTCAATACAAAAGACATGAATTCCTTGTAAACAAAAAAAATAGTTACAGTGTAAAAATACAGATTACAGAATCATTATAATAACTATAGCTTTGCACTACGCAAAGCTATAGTTATTATAATGCATATCGCATGGCACAAGGTGGTTTTTTAATACCCTGACCCTATAATACTTAGGTACATACTTATAGGTATTTAACTATATAAATTTAAATATTCCGACTGTAGAACTTGACTAAGTAGATATTTTTAATCAGTGTAAAAACTTAATAACAATAAATTAGTTTACTCATTGTTCATTAATTATGGGCCATAGGTAATTGTTAGTAAATATACTTATTTATTAGGGAATGCCAGAATAACAAACAAATAAATGGTGTACATAAACTTATGGCTAAAGAAAAAGCTTACCAGCCGAACACATAATTTATGTATCTTTATATTTAAAAATAAAGACTGTTACTCTCGATCCTAAGCGCGAGAAACACAAGAGAAAATAAAATTTACGCGGCACCTCATGCCTCCAAGCCATTGTCTACGGCACACATTTTCCATTCTAATGGTTCGCATATATTAATGGCTAGCCATACTTTGTTCATCGTCTGATTCTCATCGTAGTCCACAATTAAATAATATGTGAAGGTGGCATTATAAAAGTTTCTCAGGCGGAAAACAAAATCGTACCTATACGCAATGAATGAATGCCCAAATTGTTACTTGAAACTCTTGTTAAGCTGAGGTTTCTAACTTAAAATACTACGTCAATTAAAACTTAACGTAGCATTTATATAACGAAGTAGGTACTTTTGTAAGAAATGATCGTTCGCTGATAAATTGAGTACGGGTAGGAACCTGTAGTGATAGATTTTGGTTTTATCTACGTACCTACCCATAATCAATCACTATCCAAAAAATATACCATCATCTGCAAAATTTCTTCGATTTCTACTTATGTCTGGGTAATATGCTTAATTTCAATACACAAATTTTGACATTTCAATACACGGATTTTCCAGAACCGTTCTGCAATACTTGTTTGCGTGGTTATCATTGTGCAGATAATTTATGAATAGATACACGCATTAAGATTTAAGTATCTATCTAATGAAATCATCAATACCTGCTCTTTCTCTCTCTCATTTATTTTATAGGTGCCGTATGGTATGAGCATCATGATCGAACGAAACATGTAGTTATGCATAGGTATGCAAATTTCACTGCATCTAATCGAGGAAGTTATACAGTAGTTAGTTCTGCACAAAAAATAACAAGCTGTCTTATTCTTCAACAGTTACACATAACGCGTTACACTAACGTTACGGCTAACGTCTCGTAAGCTCAGCTTATCATCAAAACGTGTGTATACGAAACAGAAATTAGAAGTGAGTAACAAGTAAATAACCCGAGAAATGGAGGCTCGTGTTTGTGGCGACTCGGTACCCGTATTATAGGTAGTGTAAAGTATGGGAACTTAACAAAATATTCCCAAAAAACACAGATTCCACAGACTCAATTCAATTGGAGGTGCTTACGGTAAAAATCTAAAGTCCTGACCTTTTTATCCTTATATCTCTGACTGCATTCCTATTACATATACAACACCCAATTAACCCGATACAATTTGGCTTTGAAAGTTTTATCTATTAGTATTCGGCTAACAGTAAAGCCTGAGGCTAGCAAAACTCCTTTAGGATTGTCCAGACACAAAACTCATTACCAGAACAAGAAGAAAAAATATAGTTTATTGCTTAAATATCTTATCATTCCCACATCCAATAGAGTCCAAACTCAAAGGTGCCTAGATTAGAGAAAAGGAGAGTCGGTCGTCAAACGACAAATAAGAAATAGATGTTGTCACCAAAAATCGCGCGTAAGACCTGGTTGCGAACGACACTAGACCGTAAAGGATGACACAAAAGAGGCCTACGTTATGGGATGAAGAGCCCATACTGTACCAATATTTTCCGCGCACCAAGCACTTATCAAGTGGACTGGAGATGCGCCGGCGCACCGCGCACGTGCAGCCGTCACGCATCACGGACACCCAGAAATTCGCTCAGTTTGTCCTTTGCCTCCGCGCCACCCGCACGCATGGAGTGGAAACCCCGTTGCTTTTCCCGCGCGAAGTGATTATGAATACGTGATGTTCGCGAAGCTCTAGTGTTCCCAGATCGACAGCCCTGAAGTAATACTTTCGTGAGTATCCCTTTAAGGCCATCAATAGGGCTTTGACCGTCGCTTCAGCTCGCTCCGGGCAGCTCTACCTAACCTGTTGTTCACCTTGCCTCTTAAGATCGACGAACTTTTTTTACTGCAAATGTCTGCCTGCCGAGTTTTTGTAAGGGTTACCTTGACTTTACTGCATCCAATCCAAGTTAGATTTTAAAAAGCTTGAAAATAATCAAAAACGCTTTTCATCGCAGCTTTCTTAAAAGTTTGTCTAGGCTGAGTAAACAGTTGAAAATATTTTCAAAAAATGTCTGGTAAGAATTCTGGTAAAATTAATCTATAATTACTTAGACACGTTTAAAATATAATTTAGCTACCTACCTACTAGAATTTATATAGTCGGAAAATATTATATTCTGGTAATATTTAACACAAGTTACTAATTAAGTAATTTGATAAGCAGGTACCTACTAATTTAATAGAAGCTGTAAAAGGTAACATTCTCCTGCTTCAAAAAATATACGATCAATAAAACAGTATTAAATGATCAGTCTTCATATGCGTAAAACTAGCGAAGGCTGTAGAGCCATTAGCGCTTGAAAATTATGGATGCAATACACATTATCCCGTCCGGTGGCAAGTTTCCGCTGCCCAGGCAATGCAAGTAGCTGGACAACTTTACTTTCATTTGCATAATGCGCCAGTATAATATCGTATAATGTTATTTAGTCCCTATTGAATTTATACCAGCAACAAGTAAGGGTAGAATAGTGGTCATACAAGAATCTTATTGGTTTAAGGAGTTGCATGGCTGGGAATGTTGCAAACATTTACATGGAGATACAGAGGTAGTACCTACTTGTAGAGGGTGTAAAGTGCGTATATTTGTTTGTATAGGGTAAATTTTTTTTTCATGAAGGAGTAAATGCATCTGTTCCACCGTATAAGGGGCAGCAGACAAATGTTTTCTTCAACCAAGTTTTTTCCTGCTTTCCCAAAAGTTATCGATAATAATCGTTGTCAATCAGAGGCAGAGGTTAACACAGTTTCACAGTTCCAGTAATTAAACAATTCGTTATACTGGTTGGGTAAATCACTAGAACATTTATAGCCTGAAATTATTCTTATTCTTTCGAATTCCACGAACGAGGAACAAACCACACCGTCTATAAAATTGTTAATATAGAGTTTCATTACACAACTGGAGACACTCCAATCGTTAAATTCCTTACTCGACTATCTTTACTGCTTGCAATTTTTCAGGGAAGATTTCCTTATACACAGCGGGTTCAAAGCTATTGACCACGGGGGCTCATGCACTGGCAATGAAGCTACAAATGAACGTCCAGCCACAAAATGGCTCTCCAATAAATCATAGTGTTTACGACCCATCGTCTCCGCAGTCCTGCGGGATGGAATTCAAGTCCGCAGAATGCGCACGCCATAATAGGAAAAATAATACCTGACAATAAATCATTGTAATTTAGAGCATACTTATATCTTTTGCAATACCTTGAGAAAGGCGAGGCTTGAGCCCCGGGTAATAAAATGGCTATCAGAGACAAGCCAATAGGAACCGATGTTTTGAAAAGTGAAGATAGGAATATAAATACAGAATCCAAATACGAGTTTAGGAATGTCTTCGAATAATGGAAATTTCGAAGATACGAATTCTGCCAACCTCAGAGTTAGCGGTGCATCTAAAATTCTCATGCAATATTTTAGTGAGGCGTATGAGTATAGGCGACGGTGGATATTTACCATCAGGTGACACGTCTACTATCTCATTCAACATAAAAAAATTGATTGTGTTTTTCAAAAATTATGCAGACGCGATCTATTGCGCACAACAATATTATTATATTTTTATATGAGCTCGGGCTTCCTTAATTCCTTTATTTGCTCTAAGTATTTAAAACTCATAAAATCAAGCAAATCTACGAAACTATAGACTTTCGAATGCTTTCATTTTTATACCATTTTGTATTCAACTAAAAACACGGACGTCGTTTTTAGAAACTTGGGATTTATGTAGGTAACAAACATATTCATTCATTAATTCATATTCATATGGTGGTAATATGTTGTGTTTACCTAATAAATAAAAAATATATTCAAATAAAATTCAGATTAGTGAATGAGTTAGGTATGTTCAAGTCCTTGGGATCTTCAAGGCCAGAGTGAATAGGCATTTACTGGACCCGCATGCTCCATCGTCGACCTCATCGTCGCTTACCATCAGGCGAGATCGAGGTCAAATGCGGGTTTAGAAGTAAATAAAAAAAAATAAAAAAATGTAAATAATAAATAAATGTCGTCGGTAACAACACAAAATTAAAGTTAGACATATTAGCACTTAAAGATATACTTATCTCTAATAGATTTACAAAATATTGTTTAACCATTTCTCAATCAAAACTTGCAGACTAAGATAGTTTCTAACTACCTAAGATAGGTGCTAGATAAATAACTTTTCCGTAACGGTACCTATACGCAGTTTAGACTTTCTTGAATCAGTACCTATCTTTATGAATGTCAGCACTTCAAGGTGATATAAATCGCCATCAACGTCAAATAAGTATTCAATATCAACACCCACCATCGATTTACAGCGCCTTAAAGCTCTGATTGAGCATCAGGATCCCTTAGTGAGCTGTTAGAGAAGATTTAATCTGAAATTACCGCCGTCTTGCGTCGGCGCAAGTGGACTTTACGATAATAAATAGATAAATATTGAAGTGGGCGCGTCAACGGCCAACGGCTAGCAAAATATATAAGTAAGTACTAAAAATATACCTAAGAACATACAATATCTACGGTAAAATATTCTTGAGTTACGTACTTTTCATAAGTATAAATATGTACTCATATGTCTTGCTTGACCATAATTATTATGTAACTACCATCTTATCACGTAAAATTTAAGGCTATAAATAAATTAAAGTAATGACCATGTCTTGACTGACTCATGTTTGTCACAACTTACACAGAGATGCATTCCTTTTTTACACTAAAAATAAATGGATAGTTTTTTCTAATGTATCACCAGTAGGGATGTTACGGAGCTTCGAATCCGACTCCAAAAGGTCGGTACTTCCGATTGATTTTACACTTCCAACTCCGACTTCGGCTCCGATAATTTTGATTCGGAGGTTATACCGAAGATTTCTAAGCAAACATATTCCAATATCAATATTTATTTAAATAAAAAAGTAGGACTACATAAAGGAACATGTTTTATTGCCGCAAACGTCATCATAAAAAATATTGGCCAGTTCAGCTATAAAAATTAAAAAACGTCTCTCTCTTCTACCTCCGACTCCGGTTCCGACTCCGATAAATCAAATTTAAATCCTCCGGTTCCGGTAAACCACCTCCGTAACATCCCTAATCACCAGATAGAAATTCCATAAAATCGACAAGTTGCGACCGAAATCTAAATTATTAATTCTACTTTGTAAAATGTACGAGTATGTACTTTGATAAAATAATGAAATTACATATTGTATGTATTGTAAAATGCAGTAGATAGGTAGAGAATAATACAATTAAGTTAGCCCAAATACCTAGAGAATGAAGGTAAACAATATAGATTTATAATAGGTAACTATATCCTACATAACGTGGAATTAAATTAGCTATAGATACACATCAGTATACTTATGCTACACGAATAACAGTTAGTGATTTATGGATCAATTTACATTTAAATTGTCAGGTTAGCCACACTGGTCCCGACTTACACCAGTAAACATCACTGTGTAATGCTTGTCACGATATGACAGAAACTCATAATTACATTTTATTACAACAGTTAGTGCAGAAAAAAAATGTGCAGTCATTGAAATATACACACATACTTTCCATTTAACGTGTTCTGTTAAATATCAAACGCAATATCGCATGAAAAGTCTGCCTACCTAACTATTATACATAGTCTATTACTATAAAAGAAAATAATTAGTCCAGTAACCGGATTTATTGTCTTCCAATAAAACATAATAAACCACATGAAACTTACAAGTTACGTTAACTTTACTCTTTATACTGTGACTTAAGAAAATAAAAGTACACATACTTCTTCTTCTTTCGTGTTGATGATCCGAATTAAATTTTTCCCGACCAGAAGGCAGCCACATCGATAACCCTCTGGTTGGCCTCGAAAAGGTCCTCCCGCGTGCAGGTGGTCGTACTACCTACACATACTTATAGGTAATATTAACGAGATCTATTGCAAAAGCCGATTTTCGTATCAAAAAGTTACAATAAAAGACTTTGCCGAGCTCAAATAACTTTTACTACTACTACAAGGAATAGGAATAAGGAATAAGCCCATTTGGCTGTGCCATTATAAATAAGTTTAACCGGATAACTACCTACTTTTGTGGACGCGTTCTTTTATTCCACTAATTTTTTGAGAATTGATTTAATCAGTTATCAAGAAACTAATCATGGCATGTATGAGCTAGAGAAATGTAGGTAGCAGCTTCATCAAGCAGCCACTTTTCATTTGTCATTGTTCATCATCAATCAAATTCTTGATATCCGTGTTACTCATTCAATCACATAAACTGGAGCGCAATCACGAATGCCTATATCTTATTATCTTTGAAACATAACGCATACCTATAAAACACAGCTCTAGGTTCCTCTCTAGGTATTAATTCACCTAAAAAGAAAATATGAATGAAATATGTACAATATAACAATAACAGCGCTTATTACTTATAAACAATGAGGAAGTGAAAACTCATACGTGTGATATAAGGCAACAAAGTCGCTCAAAATTGCAAATAATGTTTTACGTACCTACGTTTAATTATGTAACATTATAATATTATATCATTAATTATAATAAACGACTTTTATGTTTTGAAAAATGGCTATAAAAATTTAAATTCCTACACATAACGGTCAGTCGACTTAACTTATACTGGTCTTAGTTGAAAATTAATTATTTAATAATTAGGGGTTTAAAGTTTAAATAGGTAACTTGAAACTTTCATTGCTTGCTTATCGTATGGTTAGTGGCCAACCTTTATAAACTTTCATTCATAATTCTTTTATGATTTTTCAAACACTAAAACATATTTTTTTAAATTGTTTAATTGTATTTACTGCATCTACACGTACAAGATAAGTCATACAAAATAATTAAATAATAAATAAAATTTAGATCATTTGTACCTATATCCATCACTTATGTAACATTGAAAAAAAAGAAAAAAAAAATGAAAAAGTTTATTTACTTATTACAGGGTACACAAATAAAAGGACCTCCGACTTACAAACTAGGTCGAAAACCTGTATCTTGTAAGTCGGGACAAAAGACATTAGATAGATAATCCATAGCAAGGTTGATATCTACTAATTCAGTATGAATCTGCCTGGGTAATGAATATAGAAGAATAACATCAACTATATAACATCAAGAATAAAATAAGACATGTGGTTCAACTTTGGCGTTACGTCTTAACACACTGTAGCGATTTTCAAACGCGATTTTCAATCGAAACCATAAAAATGTAGAAAACCGTAAAATAAATGCCTATGCGGGTTCGGTCCGATTCCGGTTCTAAAATCACTGCATAGAGGCGTTATTGCAGGTAAATTACTCTATAACAGTCGTAGTCTGCATGGAGCCTGACCCGCCTTTGATGAGTGGATATGTAGAACATGATCTTGCAATATAAGAACTCGTAAATTTTCACATGTAGGTATATGATGGATGAGTATGTAAATGTATGTAAATATAAAATGCTGTTTGTTAAACTAGGCCCCAAACAGAAAAAACGTAGCTCGTATAGTAAGAGAAGTAGTTTAAATACATATTCCTAGGCCTATATTTATTGAATTTAATTAAATTAAATTATTTCAAATTAAAGGCCTAGGTGTGATATATGTAGGGTAGATAAATATAAGTTCCATTCATTCATTCCTCAATAGACGTTGATAAGCTACACAAGTTTGTGTCATTGAAGAGCCTTCCCGTAGGAGTCCTGTGGGATATTCCAGGATATATACCAAACTGGCGACGATGATGGGATCTGCATTTAAACTACTTACTACTTCGTCTCTTCAAAGTCTCGCAAAATTACACCATTTAAAAATTAGTTAGACAAGTCTGCACTGTGAAAACTTTGGGTAAAGCGTTAATCTAATTTTTAAGTAAAATGCACTTACCTATAGTTATCCAGGTATCTATTAAAGTCAGTAGGTAGGTAAACTTGCAGGTTTACGCCCTATAATACAAACTACGGCTTCTCAAGTTTACCACGACAAAACAACTTGAAATATTAGTGCAGTGAACAATGTCTAATCTCTATCAGTTCCATGTAATTAATTAATAGTCAATAAACATATAATTGTTGATGGAATCAAGTGTTCCTTTAACGGACATTAATATAATAATAGGGGAAGAAAAACCCGCTACTCACCCTCGGATTCACCGTCCCCAAATATTACCAAACCCAGAAGGATTTACAATCGCAAAGGACATAACCGATCTACTAAAAGTGAGATAATGGAATGAATAGTACTCCGCTAGAATGTAGGTACATATTTAGCATCATCAGGACAACTGGACTGCTCAAATGTCATGAAACGTATCATAGTTCGAGATTCATCAATCAGTTGGGCACTACAGACACACGACTGAAATAAGAGTTGAATAATTGTCCGTAATGCAGGAATGTTCTGGTAGTGCCGTGGTGCAGTCTTCTCGCAATCAGTTCAGGCGAGTTTCACCCGGAGTATTCGTGTTGTTACTTTTACAACGCGCCGGCGCACACGAACAACGCTCTGTTTCCCTAAGTCGCATTGTCTCCGATATAACACGTTCAAGGTCCACTTGTAGTGTAATAATAAGTTACATTGTGGAAGTGAAGAAAGTTATTCGTCTCTCGACAACGATATGTTTTAAGAAGGTTGCTTTAGTTGATTTATTAGAGCCCGTTGCCGAGCCCAGGTTGTCTAGTTCCAGATTCCGGTACCTACCTAAATAATTCACTAAAAATATTTTAGTTTTTGAGTCGTAACTTACCGGAAAATTGGCCAATGTTAAAAATCCTAGATCAAACAAAAATATTCCGATTTCGTACTAAGTAATATATAATAAAACAATTAAATTTTAATACAAAAATGTAATTTTCCAGTTATTAAATAGATATTGTATTTCTCAAGTTCCTCTGAATTCGTTAGACGGCTAGTTTTATTATGACATCAAAACGAGGCTTTAACTTTCCATTCGTTGGCACCACCGTTGGCACCACCTTTGGCGTGTCAACTGGCCATTATCGTTCTATAGCTTGTAACGATGGCTATAATTGGTCTAGCATTAATCGGGTATTAATTCAACAAATTAGGCTGGAATCCGATAGGTACACGACTACACGTGTTTCTAAATGAAAGAGAAAACTGTCTGGTTACAGGAATTGTCATGTAACTAATGGTAATTGCTATATTACAAAGTAAACTGCAAAGAAAAGACGAACTAAAAAAGAATACGGAAAATAAAGAATTGCGTGAGTATTGCTATGTATTCGTTTATAACGACTTAGTATCAGCTGTCATACTCATCATTATTTAAGAAATTCGATCATTTATGGAATTATCGATTGAATAATTCATAACATACCTATACGTCTTTTATTTATACATACTTACCTATAACTTCATATTTTGTAATCTTGAATTTCGACTAATGTTATGAAAACCGATTAATCTCATTGCCAATAGGTTGTTTAATCGATACAATGTTTTATGTTGAAAGCAGATATACCGTCAGATACGAAACAGTGCACGAGAAGATTTGGGAGTGATTTAAGATAACATTACTACGAGTATGTACCGTTGCGGAGATCACTGGCTCCGACTCGATGCCCGAAGTTCCGACTCCACACCGTTACTTTAGCACCAAATCTGCCTACAATACTGTTGTACCTTGATCCGGATAAGTTTAGAGTCACGATCCGGGTCCGTGAACTTGTCTAATCTCTCCAGCTGAATTAGACGCTTCCTTATACGGAACAGATGCATATTTTATTGGAGCTATCGCGCAGACAAATTGCGGCCAAGGCTGATTTATGTACTCGGCGTTATGATAACCGATAATGCAAGCAACGCCGGTAAGGTTCTCGGGCACAATGCACGTAGATTTACTTTCAAAAGCGAGTCTATAGCCATAGCTATAACCGTAAAACACTGATTTTATAGCTCTCAGGCGGATTCCAGTTTATTGTGATGTTAGATAGTTTCAATTTATATTCTGTAGTGTAGATGAAATATTAACTACTTTGCTTATCATCAAACTTCCCAAAGGATGCATATAATAAAATTCATCCATGTTACCAGTTTTTATAGAGTTGGAAATCGTGCTTTACTAAAAGCACCAAGACAAATAGGAGATACGAGTAATAGGATTACATGAAAGCGAAAGAAGTTTTTTCTTGAAGCAAAAGCCGGTGTGTTTCATACGCAGGTAACTCACGTATCGTCGGCACTGGGCTGGGGATAGAATTAATACGTTCGTTGCCCCGAGTCAGGGTCCCTATCCGTCGCGTCGTCGCGGCGTCGGAGTCTCGCCTCGACACCGAACACCCGACACCGCAGCACGTAGCGTTTAATAAAAGTCTATTACACGCTGCTACTCTGTAATGTTATGGATGCCTCGTTAACGCAAACGCAATGTGGTTTACGTTTTACTGTGTTAAACGATTTAAGACATTTTAGCGAGAGCTTAATAGAGAAATATTCATCTTGTTAGTCAATAAGTATTATCTTTACGATTTTTATAACTGGTGCGTGTATAAAAATCCACCTACAGGCCTTACAGCAAAAGCTCGGAAAATATCTTTCTTCTGTACTTTTAGTAGTGAATTGAAACCATTAACTCTTAAGAAATGCATTGCCATTATTTACAAGAATTCAAATAAAGATTCGTTGTTCCTAAAGGAACAATGGACATGAACATGGGTATGAGTATGCAATGAATGCAGACGTCCCTGTGTAAAATATTCCTTGCCACGTTTCCAGGCATAAAGCCTGTTTAACAAAAGCTCAACTATTTCATCCTTCGTGACCTGGAATAAAACAACAAAGAATACCAAATCGGCAAAGTTAGGTCCCTAGGAGGTGCAAGGCGACCAACGAACCGGTTTTACCGAGAGATTCTTTGTTTGCTTATCGTCGAGTCGAGTCGAGACGTCGCGACTCGAGCGGACATCTCGGCGCTGGACTGACGCGCACGTTTATTGTTTCAGAGATAGCGAGTCGAGCGCGAATGAGTGTGCAGCGCGGCTCGGGCAGCTGAGGGCCGCGCGGCCTGATGGCGACGGCGGCGGCGGTGCGCGCGCTGCTCGCCGTGGCGGCGCTGGCTTCGCTCGCGGGCGCCGGCGTCCGCGCCGCGCGCTTCGGCGACCGCCTCGCGCCGCGCGTGCCCGCCGCCTACGGCCCGCGCCGCGCGCCCGCCGCGCATCTTCTCACCGACGCCGACTACGACGACGCGTACGAGCAGGACTACGACGACGCGGCGCTCTCGATCGAGGAGGAGGAGGCGCAACCGGAGACGGAGCTGCCGCCACGCCGCCCCGCGCGCACTGAGGCCCATCGCCTCGAAATGAGCACCGAGTACTTCGTCGTCCCAGAACGAAGTTCGTCATCGCCGCCTCCGCCGATACCGTCGCGAGCTTTCACCGTGCCGCCCCCGCCGCGACCGGCGAACACGACTGTCGTATCGACGGCGATACCGACGCACCTCGGCGCGCTAAGATCGGAATCCTGGGCGGTACCGATACTTGCCCTCGCGTGCGTGAGCATGGTGACGCTCAGCGGCTTCGAGGCCTTCGTGGTGTGGGGCGCGAGCCGGAAATCCCCGAGTCAGCGTCATCTGCTCCTCGGACAAACCTTGCTGTTTGGACTGTTTTCGTGCGCAGCCACCGCAGCACTGTACGCAGCGACGCCGACCGTGTTCACGTGCGGCGCCGTGCGCTTCGGAGCCGGCGTGTCTTACGTGGTAGTGTTCGCGTCGCTGCTCGTGAAGTGCGTCTTCCTACTGAGTCTGAACGGTGGCGTGTACCTGCCGGCGGCGTACCAGGGACTGTTGCTTTTTTTCGCGGTGATGATCCAAGTGGCGATCGGCGCGCAGTGGCTAGGCGGGTCGCCGCCGCGTGTGGCGGCGGGCGGCGCGCGCTGCGACACGGCGCTGTCGGACCTGCTGCTGTCGCTGTGCTATGCGGCGTTCCTGATCGTGGTGGTGTGCGGCGTGGCGCTGCGCTCGCGCGGCATCCGCGACAACTACCGCGAGGCGACGCACATCGCGGGCGCGGGCGGCGCCGCTGCCGCCGTGTGGCTGTGCTGGGTGGCGGCGGCGCTGGGCGCGCCCGAACGGCACCGCGACGCATGCGCAGCGGCCGGCTTGCTGGCCACCTGCGCGGTCGTGTTCGCGCTCATGTTCGCGCCCAAGGGCCGGCGACTGGCGGCGCTGGGCCGCGAGGGCCGCTGGGACGCGGACCGCGACGAAGGGCTCAGTTCGCTGGGCGCCGGCGGCTCCGGCTACTCGCCCTCCTTCTTCCACTTCAAGCCCGTCAAGTACGGCATGGTGTCGGCGGCGGCGCCGCTGCCCGCGCCGCCGGCCGCGCTCGATCGCAAGGAGCCGCCCGCTCAGCCAGCCGGTTAGTTAAGTATCTGAAGTGCGCTAATAGTGAGAACTAGCGCTTCCACGCACGACTTGACGGCGGTACGCCGCGCTCTGTTCGCAGATCTGTACGGGGCGCTGTTCGCGGGCTCGCTGCACTCGCACGCCCGCCCCCTGTGCCCCCCGCCCCCGCCGCACTACCCCCTGCACCCTCTCATGCACTACCACTACAACTATCCACCTTATCACTATCTGATGCCTCCAGGTAACTATCTCACAGTGCACTACTCCCTCAATCTATTTTCTGCACTGGTTCTCTACCGTCACTATACTGGTGTATGTTGTAAATAATACCTATTTTAATTTGTGAGTAGGTATCTAGATGTACGTAACATAATTATAATGTTTAATTTTACAACATTCGTTGACTTGGAAATTCGTAAAACACAAGGATTTTGAAGTTGACCCGCTAATAGTCCGATTTCTGTAGTAAAACACATTGTACGGTTCTTGGATGAATATTTATAAGAAAAATATCTAAACGAGAATAAAAAAGTATTCTTTCAAGCATAGATACAGCTATCGATACATAAATAAAGCAGTGTACATACTACGATACTGACAATGGTATATGTTCGTACAGGCGTGGTGGTTCGCCCGGAGGAGGGCAACGTGTACACGAGCGTCGAGCCCACCTTCAGCAGTAACCCCAACGTGTACTTCCAGCGGCCGGAGCCGCTGCACGTCGGCATGATGTACTGAGCGTCTGACAAACCAGCGTTCTAGCGAACAGTGGGATTTGACAGTGCAAACGCGACCCTCCGCGGTGTGACTACGGCTCTAGATTGCTGAGAGCTCACCCCAAAAGAATACCAAATTATGCCCTAAGAGCAAGATACAACCGAAATAATGAATATTGCAAGTTATGGAACTTTCAAAACTTTTCATCCTGGATGCATCAACAACAATATCTAAAATACAGTGGTTTCACAAAACGAAACGTGACATAAATTTCGCGTCTCTCCGCGGCTAAAATGATGAATGTGCAGCCCTACGTTTGAAGTTCCCCGGTGCACGACCGACGACTCACGAATTACTATTGATTCTGCTTTTTGTTGAATATCTAAGGAATTGATAGTGCTAGGTTTCTAACGTAGTGTGCCGCTCAGATGACGACGCTATCTCAAGTAACCGAACCTCCGCAGCTCGCGCCGCTTCCGAATGCACTATTTATGAGCCACGAGGTGTCAATGACCAGGGCGGTCACGGCGACGCGCCAAACGACACATTGTATTTTCACTGCTGCTGTCTATTATTATCACAACTTATTTTCAAGATAATACAAAGTATTGCGGAATTTACGATTGGCCTCTATCACAGAATTCTACGAAAGAAAATTTAATTAACAAATTATCTATGTATTTAGACTTTATTGTGATTTATTTTCTACTTTCTAGTCAAATTGCCAGATGTTAAAACGACTATGTTAAAAATTATTATCTAATTAGAACAGCAGCAGTAAATTCATGGACAATGAAATTGTAAATAAAATGAATCAATTTTTCGTAAGTTTTAAGCATAACGCTGTTTGTGATTTTACATTGTACTGAGCCCACCCTGAAAAATCGAACAGCTAATTAGGATAACTAACTACTAGACATAAGGACCAATTCATTTGTAAGTCTACTTATATTTCTAAATTGTAAATAAATAAACTGAAGACTGTTTTAAAATTATTGTTCTTTTTTATTAAATTGTAAATTTAATTCTAACAACAGAAGCTTAAATATTGGAAACTGTTTTAAATAAACTCAAATAAAGCTGAGTCCACAATGTTCGCAAGTACTAAATAGCACTATATATAGTGTGTTCAACTTTACCGTAACAATCACACACCACTCGAGGTAGTCACTTCACTTGGTGCCAGTAGATAGCAGTGCCAGGAGTCCAGACGCAACTGAGAGGGACACAATGTAGTTACTGTGTCACAAAATATTAAGGATAATATTGCATTTATATTCAAAAGTCATACATAATCAAGGACAAATTGTAAACATAAGATACTGATCCCATTTCTGATTTATCATTGCTTACAAGACTTCAACCAAATATCTGCTTTGTCACGGATCAGTGTCCGTAATTTGGCACTGCATTGTCAAAAATCCTTGTCCTACTGAAGGCTCATTTGGCTTGGTTTCAATCAATATACGGGTTAAAAATATTAAATGTTACAATTTGTAGTATTGAATATCTAATTCCTTAAAATTAATATTATTTAAATGAAAGCAGAATCTTTACCACGGTGTGTTATAATAAAATTGATCAGAAATCAGTAAACAATATTTTTTGGTAGTAAATAAAATAATTATCTCCCCAACATATAACTATGAAGCTGTACTAATTTAAAGTTAGATTCAGGCTTATCTTTCAAGAGCTACTAAATACGAAAGACAAGTGTTAATACACTTTCTAACTACTAAAAATATAATGGTACCATAGCGAAGCGAATGAAAAAAATAAAGTGTAAAACTCATTTTATGAACCCCAATCTCAATTAAATTCATGAGTTATTGTAGTAAAAGGATACACAGTAGGTGTGAAGGTGCGCAGTATGTAGAAGCTGCCGAGGATAACGATGGTCAGGAACAAAGCATTGTTGTAGAAGATGGAGAAAGTGGTTGCCTCATAATCTGCCACTTCGTTCTTTTTCCATAGAATCCTGTAACAATGATAATAGGGTATTTGACACTTACCTGAAAATTTGTTAGAATGTTTAAATCATAGCCATTCTTTACTAGTTCTTTTATTTCCTCAAAATAAAGTGACTAAATAGTCTTAAACAGCATTTAAAATTCCCGCGAAAACACTGGTCACCATGATAGTTTTGCTGTGATGTCACTATCGATTAAATAATCAAACAAAACAGATCTGATCACCCTACATTTGTTGTGTTTTTTACTCGATAGTGACCTCACACTTGACAGTGTTATTGCGGATAGTGTTTCACTGTGTTTCAGGTCACATGATAAACAGATTAAAAAACGGCAATTTTAAACTTAAATTATTAAATTTGAGGGCACCATTTAAGAATAAGCCGTGCCAAAACCACAACCAACGTCGCATATCACTTTTTAAGTAAAAGAGTGGTCCAAGTCTGGAACCAGCTCTCTGATGATGTTGTGTCTGCCCCTTCAGTGAACTCCTTTAAAAATAGACTAGACAACTGGTTTAAAAAGCAGTGATAAATATCCCTGATTTTAATCTCATAACAATGATTTAGTGCCAATAACTAATTTAAATAAATAACAATGACCAACTGTGTAAAAACTGTGAAATCTATAAACTGAAACTAAGAACTTATAACTTTTCAACACTATGACATAGACGCATATATATGCTGCCTGTCTATAAATATATAATAATAATAAATTAAAATCATGATTTCATGATCAGAAATCAATATATTTCTGTTTCCCATTACTTGAACTATCATATTTAAACATACTGTCGCGATTATTGTCGTGTTTATGATGGCAAGTAGCCTATTATTTCACATTTGAAATTAAACACTAACTTCAAATTTTCAGAATGATTTTCAGTATGTTTGTAACTTGTACTATAAAACTAGATTTTTAGGAATAAATCTGGTAACATATTTACATGCTGAAAATATGATTGAACATTATTTAATCAGGAGGACTAACTACTTTCGCAGCTGAATCGCTGCCAAATTGATCTATCAATCATGAACAAGTAATCATCACTAGCAGTACTGCTAACTTATCAGTTTTGCTATTGTGCCAGGGTATCTAGCCAATATTCAAATAAAAATGATATTTTTTCACGCTTTACTAAGATTTTTTAAAAAAGATAACAAAATGACCTCTCATCTTTCTCCTTCCTGCTCATCTTCTTGTCATCGGCGAGCTTCCTGGACATCTCCCGGGCGACCGCATCCTCACGCCTGACAGCTACACGGTGCTTCAACTGGAACTTGGTGTTGCGGTATGCCAGCGCTAGCAGCCAGGTGCTAGCCGCCGTCACGATCGCGAACCACGCGAGGGACGAACTCACGTCTAAGGCATGCACCCTCCAGAATAACCCTGAAAACCATGAATAATAACTTTGAGTCCAATCAATGAGACCATAAAATGTCAACAAAAAGTAATATTTACGAAAATCAATAAGACCCAATGGAGAAAGGTAACATTACAGACGATTAGGTTAGAGAAAGTTAGTTCATTACAAATAGCATTTTATGTATGAAACCATGACAGTTCCTCATTGGAACTTTTGCTAAAGGTTAGAGGCATGCAAGGTAAAGACTTACATATGGGAATTGCAGACACAATAAATGCATTTCCATAGAACAGAGCCGAAGACTTTGTAGAGACGTTCCTGCTAAAATCTTGCAGCAGCAGCTCTTCCTCTTTCGTGAATGCTTTGTTTACTTTAGCGGACATTTTTAAGCTTTAAATTAACAGTTTATTATTTGAAGAATACTTTCTACAACCGCTCTGAGGAAATAAGCACGGTAAAAATAATCAAATTGCCAATAAAATATGTTGTGTTGGCTCAAGAAGAGTGAAACGTCAAATGACATGTAACCAACGTGTCAAAAATATTACCAGCATACAAAATCTATTTTCAATATTCTTGGTTTACGGTTTTTAACTATGGTTCTAAGGAGCGTGCGGAACGAGCGCATAATTATGGTTAGTTGCAGCAAACTCAACCGGGGTTTTATAAAATTTCTTTGGGCCGGAACCGGTCTCGTGACTCATGTAGTCCGAGGATACAGCTAAACCACTAAACTTAAATGAAACTGTCATGCTCACTCATATACCTGTTTGTGGACGAGGGAGCTGTATTCTTCATTTAGCGACCATCGCTTTTGGAGGCACCTTGGAATCGACGCCTTTGATTAAAAACCGATAGCTATTGTGAACATATCAAGCTCTAGTGAACATATTTTCACGGCAACCCCAAATCTGGCCAAGCTAAAGCCAGAGAAATATTCAGCCAATAAGAATCGAGCTTGATTTCAACCAATCAACATACTGCTTTTCACAGCACTACCAAAATAAAGAAAATTCAATTTTCGTTTATGATATTTTTTCTATGGATAATATAATAATTTTTAGATTATTTTATTAAAATATTTGAGCACGGAGATAACCTACTTAACATAATTTTTTTTTATATCCCCGATTTATATATCCCAAATACTAAAACACTTCTAAATATTCAGTTAGTTCTAATAATTTCTGAACTGAACTGACACTTCATTCAAATTAAAACGTTTTTCGTTGTTGTATTATTTTGAATATTTTTGTAAATAAAGAAAACTTCTTTAAAGTTGCGTATATATCATATTTACTAACGTTAAGTGTCTAGTAAAGTATATACGGCTTATTATAAACATATTTTTCTGTTTGTTGTGTTATATTCTAATGCTATCAATATGAGCCACTTTGAATTTGCAATACCTTTGCAAAAAGACGAATTACTAGAGTCTCATGCTGGAAAATATCATGTAGAGGATATAGTACAGCCGAGACTCCTTCTCTCTCAACTACAGGGTAAGTAGAAGGTGGCTTATTAATTTTCTTATGTTTTATTATAACATGTATCTTTTACATTTTGTTTATATCTTTTTTATAGATGCAGCGCGTGCCTTCAACTCTGATGGTGTGGAATACATATTAGAACATTTTGATACTTATTTCTCAATCATAGTGCATGGAAATAAGTTAGAATGGAATGTTATAAACAAAGGTAGGCACAGTTTCTGACACTTGTTTAGTTACCCGTACGACTTGTTAATATTGGTTCTGATGTGCTACCATGGTTAGATTTTCTTAGTTTAGTAGTAATAGTGAGTTTAAGTTTGTTTTTTCTTTTAAATTTTTCTTACACACCTGCCTATTATGTTTGAATGATTCAAACGTAAGCTAAGAGAAAATGCCGCATGACATTAAGCTCGCCTATGTACTGTCATTGTGCATTAAAGAGTTAATAATAATTGATAAGTGAAAATTTGTCCATTCCAGGTTTCGACCACATAGTACGAGCAACCAGGAACCTTTGCAACCACATTGAGCTCATTTTCCAAGACCAAGAGATTGATACAGATTTGAGAACAAAGAATTTAAATATTGTCAAAATGGTCATGTATCTTTTTACACAGATCATGAAGACTAAAGACACTAAATTAGCTGCTGATGTAAGTTGAAATCAGAAAAACATAATAAAATGTCTTTATAGCAATTTGCATGAAGTTAAATTTGGCTGAACTGTCTCATTTGAAAAGAATGGGTTCTATGCAATATTTTCAGAAAATTTTTCTTGTCCCGCATTTGACCTCGATCTCGCCTGATGGTAAGCGACGATGAGGTCAAACAATAAAAAGCTACCATCATACAACAGTGCATAGAAAATAGTGCCTTAGGAAATTTCTAATATTTTTCATATAAAAATGCACTGTTGGTGGAAACTTGTTGCAATAAATTTTTGTTATGATTTCATAATATTCATACAAGCGACATAGTACCAAAGTGTAATTGGCTACTGTACAAAGTCTTAAGCCATTTACTATCCCATTTTTAGAACTCTACAAAATTAACATTGGGTAAGAAAGGCAAAAAGACAACAGATGAAGAGGAATTCTGTGGCTGGACAGAGTCTGATAAACAAGCAGCCCTAGTGACATTGCATTTGGTACTCCAGCAACCACTCTCTCGGCTTTGGGATCCACCTTTAGCTGAGGATAACTTTGTCTCGTAAGTCCATTCATTAGTTGCATGAAACATTCTTTAAGTCTTCAAAAAGGCAAAATAGTACTTGTAAACAACAAATAGTTTCAAAAGTAATGGATCTCACATTTTCCCATTTCAGCATGGTAGCAGACCCGTGTTACAAGGCATTGGAGGAACAGATAATTAAAAACAAGGCTGTAAGAGAAACAGTTTTTCAAGTACTTGGGGTATTGATTAAAAAATACAACCATGGAACATCATGTCTCATAAAGTTGGTGCAGGTACACCTCAATAAGTAGTTTATTATTTTCAATATTACTGTATTTCAGAAGATATTCTAAATATTGTATTAATTTTTATAGGTTCTTCAAATGGTTGAGCATGCAGTGTTCCCAATCTGTGCAGGAGTAGTGCAATTGACCAAAGATTTTGGACTTGGGACATTTGGACCACAAATGGTAACGTCTCGGCACACTTTATATTCAATAACCTGCTTCTTTCAAGGATAGATAATCATGGTATCATAAACTTGTTTTCCTGCATTTCCTTATTTCATCATCGAAACCAAATTGTACCCTCATCAAAATCCTCCCATAAATATTTCTAGACCCTAATGAATATATTAGCCATGTACATCCTACTTCTAACTACCGTGGTTACCCAGGGTCACTTTGAGAATCCATGTATCTAATGTGATGCATTGGGAATCCCTTGATTAAGTTAGTTTTATTCCATGTATAGGACGGATTTAGAATATTCCTACCGCCACTGGATAAGCGTGTTGTACGAGGCGATTAATCCCGATTAACTTGCTGGTGGAAGGACCACTTCAGGGTGCGCCTGGCTAGCGACAACTTTGTAGTCTGTCGCCTAAATGTCTTCGCTTCGGCGTTGATGTCTTTCGGCAGTGTTTATAGAAGAGTTTTTGTGTGTTTTTTACTTACTAAACTCCTGTGCTCCATCTTTGGCCTCTAAGAATCTTAGCCTCTTAAGTCACTTACCACCAGGTGAGATTGAGGTCAATCGCGAGTTTAGGTGTAAATAATAAACCAAACCACTTGTGTCAGGTGCGTGAAATAGCCGAAGCACTGGCGTCATCTGATGAGGAAAATGCAGGAGCCGGCACAGAGCAGGCAGCCGCTAGGAACTGCGGCGCGTTCCTATTGGAGCTCACAAAGGAACTTCCCAAGGAGATGGCCAACGCCATCGCTACTCTGCAACCTTACTTGGAGAGTGATGAGGTAATTAATTTTCAGTTATACACTAACCACATATAAGAAGAAGTTATACTGTAGAAGTGCAAGAATTGTTATTTGAATTGAACAATATAAGTGTCTAAAATCATTGAACTGCTCCAAATATTTTGACACGAAATTAAATTAATAAATTAAATTACGACAGCAGCGTATTTTTAACCCTTATGGGAGAATCCTTTTAAGCGTCGCTTTCCACGGTTAAAAGAATTTGTCCTGATTAGTGTCTCATTATTTATTATTATTGTCTCATGAAAATATGAACAAAAAGTTTCTATAGAAAGCTTTTACACCACATTTTTCGACACAGTCTAGCGAACCTTTCTTACACCCATATGTTACGGCGCAGTCTTACATGCTATTTTAGCGAACCTTTCTTACACCACATTTTTCGGTACAGTCATACACACTTCGCATCAGCGTGCTGGGCATGATGTGTGAAGTTCTCAGCGTGGAGTTGCGAGGCGAGGGTCTCACAGACGAGCAGCGAATACAGCGAGACGACTTTCTTGACGATTTGTACGAGCATATCCACGATCTGTCCGCCTACGTACGCCATAAGGTACCTATGTATACATCCTATGCCGGTTTGTCTGTAGCTTCATATCGGGTGCGGTTTTTTTTGAGATTTTTGTTGAGTGTTCTTAGAGCGTGCGCTGCGTTAAGCGGGCTCCGCGCATGCTGGTTATCGTATTCTTTCACTGACGTTTTAACTTCATAACGAGCAATGGATATTCATCCGTCGCGTATGTCCGCGTCACGCAGCAGAGACCCTTAGCTATGTCAGATCAAAATTGGTAACGTGGTCTCCAATATCTTGAATGTTGAAACAAATGAAATAAGTAGATCTCAGAATAGGTGTAGAATAGATTCAGACAGTTTATGTTCAAATAGTGTAATAAGTGAACAGAAATCCGTAACCCCGTAAGTAAGCCATCTTTGACCTCATCGTCACTGACCACCAAAGCCAAACGCGAGTTTAGTCGTAAATAAATAAAAAAATCGGATGATTCTAAAATTTTAAATTTTGTGTTATTTTATAATGGGTATTTGATTTTTATTGCATCAATCAACTTACATGGACATCCTGAAGATGGATCGTCTGATTTTTGATTGCCTGTAGCTATTTTATTTTTCAACGGATTTTAATTCTGTTTTCAAATTTGACCATCAATTTTCTTATTTTTATGAAATATATTTAATATTTAATACTTGTCAAATACCCTATTCCGTTATGTGACCAGGTCCTCCAGTTCTGGTGCCGACTGCAGCGAGAGAACTGCGTGCCGGTGGGTCGGCAGCGCACCGTACTGGAGCGCGCCATCGGCCGTCTGCGTGACAAGGCTGCGCTCGTCAGGAAGGCCGCTATACAACTCCTTAAGGTTAGATGGTTCTGACATTATTTTTTATGTTATTTTATTTATTAAAAAGAAGAAAAAGAAGTGTGATGAGATCGACGAACGTGTCACGCGGAGCCTGAAGTGGCTACTATACTAACTCGAGTTGTCTTTTACACTTTTGGTGAAAAGTGCGCGATGTTTATTTCTTTTTATTTGTCTCCGATCTGTCGTGACACAAGGCGTCAATTGGCGTTCCCGTTGAATTCGACGGCGACGACTCAGTGTGTCTTACTATATTGTGATAGCAGCAATCATTCGCACTATAGTCTTTTTCACATAGGAAGGCACGTCGAACTTTTATAAAAACGTAAATAAAATACGGATTCTCACAGATGAAAGTTGGAAGTCCTCCTTTGTGTACTCTCTGTGACTCAGCCGATACTAATCGGAAGACTTCGAAACATCTATCAGTGAGAATCCATATTATATTTGCTTCTATTAAAAAACGATGTGCCTTCCTATATGAAAAGGACTATAAACAAAGTTTGGTTAGTCCGCCTTCACCCTAGCCTAATGTAGTTTCGTCGGACATTACCTACTACCTGTTTTTTTTTACAGATATGTAGGTTTGAATATTCTCCGTTATTGTTATTGAATTATCTTATGTTATGACAGGGGGCCAGGGATAACCCCAACAGCACTTCGACCCTCAGAGAACTTTTGTGCTCCCCCTTACCTTAGTCTCCTTCCTGTTCCTTAAAGATGCTGTGCATCAAGGACGCTATACAGCTTACAGGAAGGAGCCTATTGTCCTCTGGTTTCGGGTAGGCCACCCCCAGACTTTGACCGTTCATTGGCGGGCGACCCTGGGGAAGGCAGCAACGTGCTATGGCCGCACGCTGCTGTAACGGGAGGAACCGGGAGGTGGAATGTACACCTCCCAGGAGGAGCCCAAGGCAAATGCTAGGAGGGCACCGGTGCGTTCCACTGGAGATCCCGGAGCCCTCCGATTAGCACGAGGCCGGCCATCGAGGGGGTTTTAGTGAGTGGAAATCTCACATAACCCAGTCTCTCCCCTAGGAGGCTGGGTATCTTTCGAAGATTTCCCCCCCGTTACCAAAAAAAAAAAAGGCCACCCCCAGAAGACTCATACGACCTCCAGCCAGCCAGTCACATTAGCACATTGTTATTGAATTAATTAAAACGCTTAAATTTTTTAGATTTTCCTAGATTGCAATCCATTTTCCGCACAACTCAAGCTGGAATTACTTGAAGAGCAATTGCAAACCGAGCAGAAAATCTTGGATGACCTTCAGAAGAAGTTAAATCCAGGTCCGGACCCTGAACTCGTCAAGAAATGGGAGATAATCAAGAAAGACGTGGTCTCTATGATAAAGGAGAAAATTGATATTTCAACACAAGATGAACCTGAGGTGTCTCAAGCGTCAATAGAGAATTTATACGAAGCGATTCGTAAGCATTTGAAGGAGAAAAACTACTATAAGGCTTACTTGATAGTAAAACATACGGAGAGACAGTATCCAGATGCTAAATTGTTAAGATGTGACATGGAGAAAAGTGATCAGGTAAGATAGTTACAGTCTAAAGAATTGCCGATTTTCTAGCAGTCCTTCAGCAAACATGTCTACGCAGAACTCTAATGCGGGGGACTCAAAACGCAAAGCGTTGCGTAGATGGAGCCACTAGCACACTCCGTAAACAGAAAAGTAAAACGAAACGTTATTTTTGAAGATATCACAAATTTCTTGTTATTTGGGTTAATTTAATTTAATATCTCAAAGCTATAGTAAAATTGTGATGATATCATGAGATCATATGGCCATTTCAAATAGCAGACCTAAAAAATCTGTTAACAATTGTAATGGACCATTCGGTACATCCATTTTAGTCTAGTTGAAGTGTTTATTCATAATGGTAATGTGTAGTATAGTATGTATAATACTGCATGTTTTTTTAAATTAAGGAGCTGAAACTTTAGCTTAGTCTATTTCTCTCTTTTATAAGGGTATATCAAGGCCGGAATGAATAGGCATTTACTGGACCCGCATGCTCCATCGTCGACCTCATCGTCGCTTACCATCAGGCGAGATCGAGGTCAAATGTCACTGAGTCACTGAGGGGCCAGCTGAAAATCAGCGCTGTGGCTTGCCTCAGCATTATGCTGAGCTGGTGTACCCTTTTTGGCACTGTACCACACCAGATGTTCTGTGCTGCATGTATTAAACTTTGTATACTTCTGTATTCTGTATTCTGGTGTTTACAGCGCTAAATAAACGATTTCAATTTCAATTTTAAATGCGGGTTTAGTAGTACATAAAATAAATATATCTGGCCATTGTCAAGTAACTTGTCAGAACAACTTTTATTTAATGTAGGTAATAATAACTTTCAGGTGGAATACTTCATCGCTTTACTTCGCAATATTTTCATAATACCAGAGATCCGTACATCCGTATCACTGACGCAGCAATGCGAGAACGAACTCGCTCTGTACAAGAGACTCGAAGAAAAGGAAAACATCGTGGCGTTCCTCCAGGAGTCCGTGCACTTCAGTCGCATGGTCTCTGAAGCCGTGCCTTTGATAAATTCCTTGCTCATGTCGAAGCAAGCTGGGGATGTCAGTGAAGCTATAGACTTCTTTACGACAGCGCATCATTTCAATATTGAATCGGCGAAGGTGGGCGTAGCTAACATGCTTCTGCTAGTGTGGTCGCCGGATCAAGTAAGTTTTTTAACTGAAATTATTTTTAATTAGCATTACCCTTCCCGCGATTGGATACCTAGACTTCTAAGGGCCAGAAGTGTTCTGGTAGTCTAGAATTTCGAGATTAGATTAGAGAGTTTGATAGGCCAAAATAGTTTTAAAACAATTACAAAAAAATATACTAGCGAATGGCGATGCTATGAACGAAACGTCAACAAATGTCAAAAAAATAATCACGACCAATAACGGCGGACATTAGTGTACGTGGATACGTACACTAATGTCTGCCGTTTTTGGTCGGCCGAAAATAGTGTACACACGGTAGTACGGAAAACACTTGACGGGTTAAGCCATTTTTGTCCAACAGTGGCACAATCATGGCTGAAGAAAGTGATGAAAAATACATGCTTACCGGCTTATCAGATTGCGAACACAGACCGGGGAACACTTTGCCGGCTTCTGTCGGCACGGGCCCTGTGTTCCATGCTCTGCGTTCCATCTCTGATTGACGTAGTATGCTCGAGCGCAGAAGGAAACAGACCGCGGAACGCTTATCGGGCTCCTTTGAACACGCTTCTTAAAATATTAACATCATTTCCCTGAAATGTAACTTCATTTTCGCAGGACAAACGCGAGGCGGTGGAGCGCGCTTACCGCGACATGTATCTCGAATGCGACAACAAGGCGGAACGCGCTCGCGCATTCGCCATTGCCAAGAAACTGGTGGATCTCATGTCACACATCGACCGCGGAAGTGCGCTCGCGCTTGACCACCTTGTGGAGAAGTGGATCGAGAAAGGGGATATCACTCCTGCCATCATACAGGTAATACTCAAAATAATAATAAAAATAGATTAGCTGCTGCCTATTTACAGAAACGTTGGTACGACTTACCTCTCGGGTTTGCTCTACCTATTCCACCAACCTATATTGTTATCATAGATCTTTATATATAACATTTTATTAGATGTAAAGACCTATGCTAATAAGATCGACATGGCTATCCACCATGCTTTGCTCTCTCCCAAAATAGAGATAGAAGCGAGGCATAGGCCATATGAAGATGTTAGTTTTCTTTTGAAAACTAAGTTAAGTTTTTAAAACATGTCAAGTACGCGGGGCTCGAAACGGCCTATATTTTCGTTCCACTCGCTGTGGAGACCACGGGCGTATGGTGCACGGAGGCCAAGATTTTTGTCCGAGGTTTGGGCCGACGACTGAGAGAGTGCTCAGGTGACCCCCGCGCCGAGTCGTACCTGGTGCAGCGCATCTCGCTGGCTATTCAGCGTGGAAACGCTGCCAGCTTGATGGGCACCTTCCCGCCGGGTGCGACTCGGGGCGGTTTATTAGATTAAGGATTTTGACAAATGTAATATGTTTATATTATATTGACTATATTTTTATGATAATGTATGAAAATTAAATGACAAATGTCACTTTGACATTAAGTTTTCTAAAATGTGAAGACCTATAATGCCCCTTTTCTTTTCAGGTATTCTGGGAGATGTTCCTAAAGAAAATCGACGGCACAAACGACATGGATAGCTACGCCGCTTTATCCATTCTCGTTATGATCGCCAAAGCCAAGCCTTCCGTCGCCCAGGCCAACCTCGAAGTAATCCAAACCCACGGACTCACTGCCGACTATAATTCTAGAAACTTGTGCGCCCAACTACTTCTGTCTCTTGCTAAAAAGAACCAAAGATATCCTGCAGACCATTCTATATTCACAGCTTTATATGATAGTCTTATGGAAACGTTTTTGAAGGTCGATAAATTCACGGCCTTTGCAGCGAATTCTATAGATTTAATTTACTCGGTGTGCGATACGCCTGAAGTGTTGTGTACTAAGCTTTTAACAGAGATGTATAAGAGTATAGAAGAGGCGATGGTGAAATACAGTGAGAATGAAGAGGAAGCCAGCATACCGACAGAGTTGCTAACGCGATTCGTTTTTATGCTGGGACATGTAGCGTTACAACAACTTATATACTTGGATGTGAGCGTCTATAGTGAACTTAGGAGAAGAAATCAGGTTCGTGAAAACTAAACAATGTTTAAATGACTATATTTCTTTTTATTTTTTTTCTTTATTTTTATTTGTATTTCTTTATTTCTATTTTTTTTTATTTCTACTCTGCTAATGGAACTGAACTGAACAGTCAATATTTTTTTTAAATAGGGCTAGCAGACGAGCCAATGGGTCACCTGATGGTAAGTGGTAACCGCCGCCCATAGACATCTCACCTCACCGGGTTTTTATGCGCTGCTAACCTTGAGGACAAAGATGGATTGCCTCATGTGCCGGAAATTACGCTGGCTCTTTATCCTTCAAACCGAAACACATAAATGCAATAATTTCTGCTTTACGTCAGAAATAGATAAGAGGAAATAAAGTTACATGATTTTTTGCATTATTTTCTGTCCTTTCAGTTTTTTTTCTTCATAAACTTGAAATATTCCTCAGGTTCGTGAAGAACGCAAAGTGGAAGAGAAACGCAAGAAGAAAGCGGGCACGTTTGCGACACCTGCAAGGAAAGGTCGCATTGACGACCTTCGGCGACAGACCCTCATGAATATCAGCAATGCCAGCGCTTCCTCACGCACACAGCGCTCCGCCAGTGTCACGTCGAATAAGGGGCCTTCGGTAAGCATTACCTTGTTCATTGAAGGCTTAGAAATGTTATTTATTTATTTTAAATTACATTAAAATGTCTTAATTTTCAGGCACTAGTCCCATAGATAAAAACAAATAATAAATTAACAATTAATTAAGTTGATTATAATAAAACAGCAGGATTGTATAGGGTGGCACAAAAGAGAGGAGGCTTATACCCTGCAGTGGGACGACATGGGCTGATGATGATGATGATAATAAAACATAAATTAAAATTATTTAAATTTAGTATTATATGTATATGAATTTCACAAATTATCAATTACATTTCCAATTACAATAATTAAATAATAACGAGTTTTAAATTTGAATTTTAGATAAGTACAGTTATAATTATAATTTTCAATTAATTAATTCAAAATCAAAAATCAATTTTTTTATTCAAAAGCTTATATAATATATAATACTACAATACAATACAATAGAATATAAATTGAAACAAGTAGGTAGGTATCTATTTATAATAACAAATCCTGGCACCTGCACTAGCCAACGGCTGTCTTGCAGCATGCCAGTCCACACTAAGATAGCCAGCGGGATATGATACTGTGGGTATACAGGGAGAGGGTGTATGAAGTTGTGTGAGGTGATGTGTGTGTGTGTGTGTGTGGGTGTGTGTGTGTGTGATGTGAGAGGTTAACAATAGCCACGATAAAATACCACTTAACGTAATACATCTAATAGCTCTTCCGTTTCAGCATAGTCCTTCATCGACAGCCAGGCTACAACGTTCCGCTTATTATGCATTCCTGCATCACCAACCGGTCGATCCCTACAATATTTTTTTTTGTGTAAAATTAAATGTCGATAGTATGTCGAGATACGATAGCATTTTATAAACATATACATGAACAACCTTACTTAGACATTTGCCAGTTACAGATTCACATTAAATATTTTAAATTATATGGCCACTCTAGAGTCTCAATATAGCGTAATTTAGAATTTGCTTTCGTTACACTGACTCTGTGATTCACAGAGAAACAATCAAGGTTACAATTTTTTAAACAATGTAATTTCCCTTCCTTTCCCTTTTTCCTAGACTAGCTAGTAAGGTCTTTTGTTCCCACTAGCTCAGTTGAATAACCCATTGGCTGTGATTAATGTTTTGCAGGAGATTAATCTCCTTCCTCATCCTCGATGCGCGTCTTTTCTATCAAAAACTCAGCGCCCTCTAGATATCCGGAACTTCCGGATTAGGCAAGTCCTGGCTGAGTGTGGTGCTTCATTACATATCCATGTTCAATGAAGTAATACTAGTATGACTGAAGCTACTTTATTATTATCACTTTGAATCGTCTGTCTTCACTGAGATTCCTTCCGTGACAGACGAACACAACAATGACCGAAGAAGAGGCTGGCCTTGAAGGCGCAGTGGCGGACGACGCTGACGCGGAATACGTGCGTAACGTGTGCGAGCGAGACATCGTCGGCACCGGTACCGCTCTAGCGCGCTACATGCCGCTGCTGCGCTGGCTGCTGTCGAACCCTGCGAGATGCACCGCCCCGCTGCAGGCCGCTACTGCACTTACATTCACTAGGTGAGGCTAGTGTAACGTGTGCGAGCGAGACATCGTCGGCACCGGCACCGCTCTAGCGCGCTACATGCCGCTGCTGCGCTGGTTGCTGTCGAACCCTGCGTTAACCCAAATTCCCTATAGGGTCGAGATCCATAACTGAACAACTTTCACTATTTTATATATGGGGCCAACTCTGAAATTCCGTAAACCTGTGATATCCCTATACGGTACGAGACTCGAATAGCCCTTGACCATTTTATACTAATTACTAATTTCGATACCACCGAAACACCTGTACCCCACACCTCCCCCTAAAATCTTTTTCTGATTCCGCCGCTGGTCGGGACTTATGGGTACCCAAATATGAATTCTACACCAAAGTAGTGATAGTCATTTCTTCGAGAGAATCTATTCTTCTTCTATCTATTCGCAATCACAATTATGCTAACCATTTTAATGTATTTACCGGACTATGTTTAAAAGACGTTTGCTATTCAGGTACATGCTGGTCTCGAGTTCTGTCTGCGAGGATGGTCTACAGTTGATGGTGACCATCCTGAAGAGGTCCAAGAACGTCTCCCTCAGAACCAATCTGACCATCGCCTTCGCGGATCTTACTCTACGGTTCCCGAACCTTACCCAGCCGTGGACACACCATATTTACCACATGTAAGTTGTACCAAGGTTGGAGTAAATCTACTCCAATAAAAATATTTATGTAAACCTCAGGGTTAACATAAATATTTAGGAACTAAAACCTTGACAATATTCAATGCGTGATGAATAAGTTGATGAAACTTTAAGCTCAAAAACAGGGCAAAGTCACAGATATTTTTAAAATTGTTAATTCTTCAAATACCACAATCACAGTGTGTGTATATATTTAGATATTCAAAAGAAAAAAATCTTATTTTCAAAACATTCATTTCGGATTATTCACAATGTAACTAAGTTCGCCATTACGCCACTGTTCTCTCATATTCTGTGAACACAATCAGAGCAATTATAACACTGAATGAAATCCACAGTCTAACCGAGCAACAGTCTTATCACTCTTAAATCCTTGCAGCCTCAGCGACGAAGAGCTAGAAGTGCGTCAATGCGCAGTCAAAATGCTGTCATTCCTCGTTCTGCATGAGATGGTGCGTGTCAAAGGGCAAATCGCCGACATGGCGCTCTGTTGCGCCGACAAGGACCTTCGCGTCGCCTCCATGACCCGTTTGTTCTTCAAACAACTCTCGCAGAAGGGAAATGCGCTGTACAACGTGATGCCAGACATTATATCGAGGCTCAGCGATCCGGAGCTCAATGTTCCCGAGGAACAGTACAGGGTTATTATGAGGTGAGTGTACAGTGGGCAACACATCGGGTTATATTCTAAATACGTTATCGGCTGCAGGTCTTACACTCTAGATCAGCGATTCCTAAAAGTCCCCGAATATGCGCATACAACTGTCGGACATAAAACCGAACTTTAAAACAATAATTATAAAACAGTGAAGCAGTTTTATTCTTTCCATTAACTTTTAAATTGCAGTGTCTCTCATTTGTTATCATTTGATGTGGGGTTCCATAAAATAAAAGGGATTTGTTGAGTGTTCTTCAGCCGAAAAAAATTGGTAACCGCTGCTCTAGATAACAGTAAAATAAGTCCTGAGGTCTCATACATAACATGGAACTGACATTATGTAATCTACTACCTATGCATAAAATACAACCTAGCTTCTCTTACAGATACATAACATCTCTCATCCAAAAGGACCGTCAAATGGAAGCTCTAGTCGAAAAGCTCTGTCAGCGTTTCAAGCTATCCACTGAAGAACGCCAGTGGCGAGACCTAGCCTTCTGCCTGTCTCTGTTCAACTACAACGAGCGATCGCTACGAAAGCTCATAGATAACATGGACTGTTATAAAGACAAGCTCCACAGCGCTGGCGTTATGGAGTGCTTCACTACGCTGATGAATAACACTTCTAAAATGGCTAAGAATGAGATTAAGGTCAGTTGAATTGATGACGTTAGTAACACTACTTTTAAGACCTTGGTACTGTAGCATTGCAAAAAAAAGGAATGCAAGTTTAAGTTTCATGTGTACGCTACTATAGATTGTGAAAAGGTTTGACCGGACTCACTTCATTGAGTGCCAGACTTTTGGTTCAAGGGCCGTTGTATCCTTCTAATAATACTGATCCAGGAAAGGTATTTTCTAAATAAAAGGGTTTTAGAGAGGTTGCCAATTTAATCAAGTAGGCTTTAAATATACAAAAGACCCAATTTTAAGGTTTTAAATTATATCTTAAAGTTAGAGTCCGTCCGCAAGAGATCGTAAAGGAGCGAAAATAAACTTTGGCCAACATACCGCAAGAGTCTTAAAGGTTTGCAAAACAGTTTCCGTAGCGAGCGTTCCAGCGGATACATTGATCGCGATCTTGTCTACTATCTCTGATCAGAGATGCGCAAACGTAACTCTGTCTACTCAGAGTTTTTCTCGCGCTTTTGTGGCATCCACGTCAGCTTTGTTTCGTTTTTACCAGTAGTGCTTTAAAAAAAGTTAGTAAGAACTTTTACCAACTATCTTTCCTTTAGACTTTGGTAACGGAACTAGGCGACAAGATAGAAGACTGTTTCGCGGTCCGCGACAACGATGACGGCGAAGAAGGTGGCGCGGGTAGCGGGGGAGGGGGCAGTTCCCGCCCCGCCCCCGTCACACCGCGCGCCACGCCCGGCCGCCGCCCCGCCGCCGCCCGCCGCAACAGACGGCGCTCGTCCTCCAGTCCTGATGAGGTAAGAGAGAGAGAGAGAGAATAAGATTAATCTTTATTGTAGTGAAGTCTTTTAACACGCAACTGTTGCACCTTTGGTTTGGGTTCACTTTGGATCGTAACAATACTAACAATAAAAGATCCAACGCCTGTAAAGCTTGACCGGGAAAATAGAAACCCTTGCCATAT
Organism: Hofmannophila pseudospretella; assembly: GCA_947369225.1. Lineage (NCBI taxonomy): Eukaryota > Metazoa > Arthropoda > Insecta > Lepidoptera > Oecophoridae > Hofmannophila > Hofmannophila pseudospretella. The sequence goes on from OX376324.1 coordinate 8,835,152, forward strand.
TACGGAAAGGAAACTAATTTTATGTTGCTGGTCAGGCTTGAAATTAAATTAATCGTATGTTTTTATGATCGAAACGATCGGTCGATCTAAAATGCAACACAAAACAAAAACTTAGAATTTCCAAACTACTACTCGCAGGAATACCTAACTCGATGCTTCTTCGCATTACAAGTTCGTAATCAGTCGCCTATTATGGATTTCTATTCATAACATGATGATGATTATTCATAACAGGAAATGTTTTTCAAATATCCAACGAGGCGGGTTTTTCTCTCCCTGGTTCGTATAAGTTCATTGAAGTAAATAAGATCACATTTTAATGCTTACTTTCTTCATGTCGATAAAGTAATGTAAGTGGGTAAAGTTTACATAATCGAATAAAATGGTAGAGCGTAACCTAACTAAACACAGGTCTATCCACTTTCAAAATATTTACCACCAAAAAGTCCATTTCTCAATGTCCCTTTCGCAGAATGACTCTTTCACAAAATGATCTTGATCACATTTTATGCCTGTTTTTGTTAACCTCTTTTACTCTGTTTTAAGTAGCTAATCAGAAAAAACATCTATCTTGTCACAATTCATTTAAAAAAAATATTTTTATTAAAACTATAGACACATAAAACGAGCGTGTCGGTGGCACAGTGACTAGGACACTGGACTCCCATGCGGGAGGTCCGGGTTCGAAACCGTGCAGTGCCATGTACCAATAAGTTTTTCGTATTTTTCGAAGACTTCGTAAGAAGTAAAGAAGACTGCTCTAACGGTGAAGGAAAACATCGTGAGGACACCTGCACACTGGGATGACCAGTGTGTAAAATGGGGTAGGCACTAAAGATCCTCAAGGGTCGAAGTGCCGCTGGGGTCATTCTCGGCCCCCTATTATAAGATAATGTTAGGCGTTAGCGGTCACCAGAATGGGTCACCACTAGTGGCACATTTTCATTTGAGCCCCTCCGGGGGCAGGCGAAAAAGATCCTCAAGGGTCGAAGTGCCGTTGGGTTATACCCGGCCCCCTATCATAAGATAAGATTGATTAGGGCATTCTATGACTCTTTCAAAGGGACATTCTAGGAAATTGACGTTTTGCGACGTCTCGCAAAGTGGAAGTTTTGTGCTGCACTTGAGTCGCTGTAGAAAACTATTTTTTTGATCACTTTTGTGCGAATCAGTGTCGGTAACAGAACAAAGAGAGATTTCGAGTGTTTGAGGAATACAGCGAGAAAATCTAGCTAATAAAAAATGAGAACCAAATTTCTCTTTCGATATTGCTAAAATGTTTAAAGTTTTCGATTTACCCTGCAAGATATCAATACGAAAGTTGTAGTATAGTCTTTTTCACATAGGAAGGCACGTATAACTTTTATAAAAACCTAAATAAAACACGGATTCTCCGTTTAGTATCGGCTGAGTTACAGAGAGTACATAGAGGAGGACTTGCGACTTTCATCAATGAAAATCCGTATTTTATTTGTTTTTATAAATATACATTGTATGTATAAAAAAAGGTTTTTTTGCAGAACGAACCGCCTAACCTGGAGGACACTCCTCAGTCCATGAGAAAATCCAACAGGAAAACTAACAGAAACAACAAAGTGCCATCATATGACTTTGCTGATGAATCTGGTATGTATCACATCGCACGTAGAGTTGCCGTCTATTAAATATCTGCCTAAAAACTCGTTTCCATTATGCATTGATCGTTCGTGCAGGTTGCATCCAACATTCGTAGTGAAAAGGTCAACTTGTATGCAACATGCAAGTTGAAGGTTGCCTGCGATTGGTTGGTTGTTGATGTGACTTGTGACGTCATACCTGCGCTCACCTGCACGCATAATGGAAACGCGTCTTTTATAATAACGTAACGAGTATTGTTCTTACAATTCTTAGGGAAATTATGACACATAATTTCCCCCAATTAAGTGCACGTCATGTATAAAACAAGCAAACGTATGTCTCTCTTATTTATTAACTGTAATTGAAATCACGGAATCGATTGCATCCATTAAGGCGCGGTTACACCTAGTCGTCGACCGACCGTCTGAGCGGTCACAGCATGCGGCCACCGCATATATGTGAATTACTGGTCGTCGGCTGCATACGGCGAACGTCAGTGTTACTAGGTTATCATAGAGCAACATAGTGTGAACAACTGAGGTGGGTGGCCGTAGGTCGTCCGCCGCATGGCGGGCGCCGAAGCAATCAACGACTGTGTGTAACCGCGCCACTAGTGTGGCGAAGGAGTAGAGTTCCAGAAAATAGAATTCTGGGATTTTGATTCGCGTTATAACCTGCTTGACCCCTGTGCCCTGCAATACCTATCTAGAAGACAGTTTAGATTCTCTCATTAATAGAAATTATGCCCGTGGTCTATTAGAAACACGTTGAACCATGGGCACCAAAAGTATTCCCGACGTGGCGATGTTTTCTTGAAACGTTCTTTTGTCTCTTCTCAGATGATGACGATTTCCAGAAGAAAGATGATGTCTTCAAAAAGCCTACTGCAAGGAAAACTACACGTAGAAAGAAGTGACATGGCACATGACATTCTGACTAAATGATGTTTAAGTTAATTTTAAAACTCAATAAACTACACATATAAATACAAAATTTACAGATTTTCTTTATAATACATATTATGGATGGCTCGGTTTGTATGTATAGGTATTGTAGGTCAAAGTCAATAACATATCGGTTTATCAAGGGTCATTTAGGGTCGAAGATATGATAATAATTAACTCGGAGAAAACAACTGAAACAACATTATCCATTCTTCTTTCTCAAGATAGTGATGTTATGTTTGAACCACACACAGTGCGATAATCCATAGCAATTACGAACAGATTTTCTTTATAATAACATATTATGGATGGCTCGGTTTGTATGTATAGGTATTGTAGGTCAAAGTCAATAACATATCGGTTTATCAAGGGTGATTTAGGGTCGAAGATATGATAATAATTAACTCGGAGAAAACAACTGAAACAACATTCTCCATTTACCCGACTGATGACAACAGGCGACGGCTACGCGCTTTACAGAGGGACGTAAAGGATCGCATGGCCGAGCTCCGCAACCGTAGGTGGGACGATCTGCTTTCGGAGATCTCGCCATCCCACCAGGCTTACTGGCGCTTGGCGAGAGCTCTTAAATCAGAAACTGTCTCAGAGATGCCCCCACTAAACCGACCGAACCAAACTCCCGCGTTTGACGACATTGAAATGGCCGAATGCCTTGCCGACAGCCTTGAAAGCCAGTGCTCCCCTTCCCGCGAACCCGTCGATCCAACCCACCTCGACATGGTGGACCGCGAAGTCGAATCCAGGGCACAGGTGCCCCCGTCCGATCCCCCGCTAGATCCGATTACGGCTCAGGAGGAGTTCATACCGCTATCAAAGGTCTTAAACAGAAAAAAGCCCCCGGCTCAGACGGAATTACCAACAAGATTCTCAAATTGCTCCCTGCCCCCCTGATGTGCCTATTGGCATCTATTTTCAACACCGCAATGGCCAACTGCTCCTTTCCAGACGCCTGGAAGGAAGCAGTTGTCATAGGTATTCCTAAACCAGGTAAACCGCGCTCCGAACTCACCAGTTATCGCCCCATCAGTCTCCTCATGACAATGGGGAAAGTCTACGAATCTCCATGACATTGCCAAGTCAAAAGGCTTAATCCCTGACGTCCAGTTTGGCTTCAGACCCGGACACTCGTGCGTCCAGCAGGTGCACCGCATCACGGAACACATACTGGAGGAACTCAATTATTCGCGTAAGCCGATCCCCACAGGGGCGCTATTCTTCGACGTGGCGAAGGCGTTCGATAAAGTCTGGCACAACGGTTTGATATACAAGTTATACCAAATCGGGGTACCGGATCGTCTCGTACTCATACTACGGGACTTCCTCAGGAATCGAACCTTTCGCTACCGCGTCGAGGGATCGCTCTCCTCTCCTCGCCCAATCAGAGCCGGAGTCCCCCAGGGTTCCGTCCTCTCGCCACTCCTCTTCTCGTTGTATACCAGCGACATCCCTCGCCATCCAAAGGTAGAACTCGCGCTATTCGCGGACGACACCGCTCTCTACACCTCTGATAGGAACAGGGCTCGTATCACCCGGATTCTCCAATCCGCCACCACCGCCCTAGGCGAATGGTTTTGGAAGTGGAGAATCGAGGTGAACCCTGACAAAAGCGCCGCCATTCTCTTCGCTAGGGATCGTGCCCCTGATACGACCACCCATGTTCGGAATAACATAGGGCAACTCTCACTTTTCGGCAGACCTATCCCATGGGAGAAAAAGGTCAAATATGTAGGAGTCACCCTTGATAGAGGTATGACCTTCGAGCCACACGTAAAACGCGTCCGCGACCGCGCAGCATTCATTCTCGGCCGGTTACACCCGATGCTAGGCAAGTGGAGTAAAATGTTACTTAGAAATAAGTTGACAATTTACAAAACTTGCATCCATCCAATCTTCACGTACGCAAGCGTGACATTCACGCACTCTTGCCACATTAGCCGCCTTCAGGTTACCAAAAATAGGTTCATGCGTAGAGCAACCGGTGCTTCATGGTACCTACGTAACGTAGACCTCCATCACGATTTGGAATTCCCCACGATCGCTCAATACATGAAGTTATTAATTCTTCGATCAAGCTCCCCACCACCCAAACCCTCTAGTTGTAAGCGCCGCCGCTTATTCCACTAACGGTTTACCGACATCCCGTCGACGACGTCGGCCTAGACGACCCCATCACGATCTCCATCGCGGAAGCCACTCCCCCACCCGATAGTAGTTCACACACAGCACCTACATACCGCCCGCGCCGGCGCGGGCGCCGACCCGCTTCTGGCGCTTACACGCGCTATCGGCGTATTCCAGGCCGATTCTCTCCGACCCCTCCCTCCCCAGCGACGTCCTAAGCCGAGGTCCATACCCACCTGGGTGCCCGTAGGCAGTCGCTTCTTATAGTAGTTTTTAAGTCCTCCTCCAGGCTAGAGCGCACTTAGCGCTCGCCCCAAAAACCCCGGTGAAGCTGTAAAGGTCATTAGGACCAACAGCAATTATCAGTACGGAAAAAAAAAACCAGACCGTTATTGCCAGAGCTAGGTTAATAGGTTGTTGTTCATTGATTTCTAGTTCTTTGAACACTCGACCCCTCTTTTATAAACATATTAAAATTACTTCTTGATTCATGTTATGATATGAAAACTTATATGCATGTACATCTCACAAGCATTCTAAGTGCACGAAGCCGCAACCAGCAAATAAATATTTTTTGCCTGTAGTAATATTAGAAACTGTCACTCATTGGCAATTTGGCGATGCGCGCGATAGTGAAACTGTTCTGTTTATTTAATTTATATTCGACTTGTTTAATGTTACGGACCGGCATAATGACGGTAACAAATCACTTCAAATGCCGCGGAGGTGTGTACCCACGTTCCAAAATCGAAAGGTTCCCTGTACCTGACGATAAGGTGAGCTGGTCCGTTGTTTATGAAGATTATGCTCCAAGAAACTTCACATCTCAGTCAATACATGGAAAACCCTGGGCAGATCCCAATATTGGTAAGTTAGCTTGCTTTAAGTTTATGATTTCTGGCTAAAAAGAAACAATAAGTTTTGTCAGAAAGGTTTTGTACCAGCCAAAAAAATCGTTCTTTTTAAACAAACCTTATTTTAGCTCCATACTTCTGAATAACGTCGTCGGCAAATAATGTTTTTATGTGTACTTCCTGACAGTATATTTTTAATTTTGTTATTATTTGTAGGGCCTGATTTCAAATCGAATTGGAATGCCCTGGATGGCAATATTAATAGAGAGAGTTATATGGGTCAGTATTCAGTGGTGAACAATGTTCCTCTGAACCCGATAGGCCGGACAGGGATAACTGAACGTGGAGTGCTCGGGCGCTGGGGACCAAACCATGCTGCAGATCCAGTCGTCACTCGCTGGAAGAAACATCAAAATGGTGCTATTGAGCATGATGCAGATAATAAGTAAACCTTTTTATTATTATTAACCTTAATATTTATTTTTTAACAGGATAGTTTAGGTTTATCTGTTTCTTTCAATTTTATAAGTAATGTGGAAACTTACCTGAAGTCATTGTCATTGAAAATATTAGGGAATAACCATGTCTTGTCTGCTAGAATGTTACAACTTGAGAGTAGATTTAGGGAGCATGCTCACAGGAGACAGTCAAGTGTTCTGTGATCAGGTTTCGGCACCATAGTGCCGAACTTTAATTTGTGAGTTCCATCGGCCACAGAACTCGGTGCTAATCATAATTAGCGCCGAGTTCTGTGGCAGATGGAACGCACAAATTAAAGTGTGAACGCTGACTGTGGAATGACTGACCCGCTCCATTGACTACACTTTCATATCAGTGTTTTAGATGTTTTGTTTTTGTTGTGAAGAAGAATAGCACAGCTTTGTAATTTTATCTTTGAAGTGCATTTGCATTTACCTCTACAATCAAAAGGCCACTGCTTCCTATCTCGAGTCATCTCAGGTTGCTGAGTCAATGGAGTATATTTACTTTATATTTGTCACTTTTCAGACCAATCCTGCAATTCATAGCGATCAAACGCAGCGACACGGGAGAGTGGGCGATCCCTGGTGGCATGGTGGACCCCGGCGAGAAAGTCGGAAAGGCTGCCGTCAGGGAGTTCCAGGAAGAGGCTATCAACTCTTTGACAATGTCTAAAGGTTAACTAATATACCTAATTCATATTTCCTTACAATGTTATGGTGAACTGGACTGTATTGCACAGCTAGCAGGAAAAACTATCATAAAGATCTTAGGGGAATTCCTGTGTAGTATAATTTCATTTTGCAGCAAATGTTTTAACTAATATCACATAAATGCATATCTTGTTTCTTAGAATTCTAAAAATAATCTATCACTCAACTGTCTTTTTTGTCTGGTGCTCCTATTTACATAGGTACGTCATTTCTCTTAACCTGACACTGAGCATTTAATCACTGTTTACCAATGACAGATTCTTAGTATACATGTGTCATCCATCTGATTTTATCAGTTAATTTTAGCTAAATATACCTATTAGAGTTATGTACTGTGTATATGCCGAGAGTAATGGTACGAAAGGAGGAGGCTTATGTCCTGTAGTTGGCGGGTACAAGCTGTAAATCACGATGATAATGTACAATTGAGTAAAATTCCTATACCTTTTCAGACAAAATTGAATCGTGGCGGCAAGAGTTCGAAAAGTTCTTCAGCACTGGCGACGAAGTATACCGAGGGTACGTGGACGACCGTCGCAACACCGACAACGCCTGGCTAGAGACCATTGCATACAACTTCCACGACGAAGACGGCTCGATAGTAGGCGCCTTGAACCTTAACGCGGGCGACGACGCTGTGGGCGTCCGCTGGGTCGACATCACGCCAAATCTGAAGCTGTATGCGAGTCACGAAGATATAGTTAAGGAAGTGCTTAGGAGGCGCTTAGCTACTAATAACGAGTGAAGGATATATGTAATTTAAAAAAAAATGAACTCAATAGTATAATTGTTTATAGCATGGTATTTTCTTTCCGCTGGTCAGTCCCTCGTCTCAAGGCGTTCTCGATTGTAATAATGAAATATTTAAAACGGGTCAGCATTTTAGCACAGGTACTAATGCATCTAATAGGTTTACGGAATTAGAATTCATTAGATGGTGGACATTGGAATTACGTAACAATTGAATTTTATACTATTTTTTTCTAACGGATTTTGTGACTATCGTAAGTCAAAATTATTGTTTTAGAGTGTGTTCCAAAACAAGTTAAAATTATTCGCGTTGACAGTTGTACACGTTCCATTGCTTGTGTCAAATATAAGTTTGATTAATTTTCTGCTGTTAATGTGGTTATGGAACGCTCGTAAAATCCGTAAACGATTGGCTATTAAACGCATGAACATTGGAATTGTAAGATAGAGGGCTGAGTAAAAACTAAGTTTTAATACAATATCAGATAGCTCTTTATTTCTATTCACATACATAAAAATATAGCTCATACAGCAATGTAAGAAAGGCAATAATTGCATTGATTCTGATAGATAACGTTCGGACTTCAGTCACCGTAAAGTTTTTTTAATTACAACTACAAATTCACATATTGCACCCAACAAATAGAATAAATGCACATGAATGCAAACAAATAAATGAAACTTTCGAACTAAATAATAACAATTCCCGACGACACCATATTACGACACTCAATGCATAACCCTTAACAATAATAACCCAAACTAGCCTAACGAATCAAATAACACCAATCATAGTGGAAATTAGGAATATTACGGAGGTGGTTTTACCGGAACCGAACCGAAGGTTTTAAATTTGATTTATCAGAGGCGGAGATGTTCAGAAAAAGTTCAAATTTTAAACCGTTTTTTAATTTTTATAGCAGAACTAAAATATTGGTCAATATTTTTTATGATGACGTTTGCGGCAATAAAACATTCCTTTATGTAGTCCTACACTATTTAATTAAATATTAATATTTGAATATGTTTGCTCACAAATCTTCGGTAAAACCTCCGATTCAAAATTATCGGAGCCGGAGTCGGATGTGTTGATTTTACACCTCCGGCTCCGGCTCGGAAGTCCGGGATCGGAATTCCCGACCTTTCGGAGTCTGAGTCGAATCTCCGTAACATCCCTAGTGGAAATGTAGTTTTACGAGTATACAGCAGTCATAAAAATAAGATTAATTATAATTACTACATAAAGTCTAGGAACGAAAAGTGCCAATTTAGCAAAGATACGTAATCCCTTGGAAACTAAGTAACTTGGTATTCGTAAGTATAATAATTAGCAAATATTTCGGATAACAGAGATGCATGTATAAACGATATTTTTTTTAAAGATACATTCCATACTTTTATAATTAGGATCACACTAAAATGGCAGCCCATTTCTGATATACCCTTTCTACCAACATTGGCCGGGGCCACACCAAGAGACGTCGGACCCGGCCACAGTCGGATTTTGAACTGTATTCAATCACGATAAAGTTAAATAGATAGATAGAAACACTTTATTGTACACAAAATCAGGAAAAGTAAAAACTACAGGAATAATAACACGATATACAAAGGCGGGCAAAGTTATTTTTTGATTATCATCCAATGGATGATAGCCCGTTCCGCGTCATTTCTCCAATCATGCGCCAATCATTAGTGAACTTTATAGGCGTTTGCATACAGATCAAGACGATTCCAAATTCAAATGTCGCGTCCACGTCGTTTCTTTTGCGCGGCCTGAGCCAGGCTCAATGAGCTTTGAGCGTTTAGTCTCAGGATTCCCTATAATGACTAGTAAAAGTAAATAAAATTACAATTCGATTACATGACAGTGCTTAAACTGAAAAGTTTAATTTTACAATTATTCTGCTGCATATCTATTTTCAAAATTCAAAATTAGAACGTCGAAACGTTACCGATACGAATGCTCACCAATGAGAGTTCTCGAAATTATAGTCAATTTAGGACCATACTTTACCATGAATTTATCAAACTTTAGTTCAGCGCGTTACCACAGAGTACAATAAAACGATACTAAAATTAATAATTATTCACGCTTGTTACAGTTATTTATACTATTAGTGTTAACTTCATTTTCTATAGTCAACCTAATGCTGATTTTATCAATTCACATAAGATATTTACACAAACCGTAACCCGGATTTATTACCTCGTTACAGGAACTAAGTAATCAGATTACATAAGGTAATGCCTACATATTTACATGATTCAAAATAAATATTCGAAGGAATTAGGCACTAGAATCTGTACTATATTGTTACCAGTTACCACTAAATTCAACCCATTGACTTTTGGTCACTTGTACAGTTGTAAATAAACATCTCTAAGCCAAAAAAGGAGGTTCATCAGCTATATTGATTACAACTTTTGGAAATTTGTAGAAAAATTCCGGATTCTAACACAAAGATTTTTCTGACTTTTTTATAATAGGACAGTGGAAATTTTGTTAATTTCCATAAGTCGATCGATACTGAACACTCTTCTTTCGATTTAAAAGAGGAGCTTTGTTACACCCTATATTACGATATTCCTTTTTTTACATCGAAAGACATTCCAGAAAATCCTGCCTGTCACTTCCTAATCCTGTTATTTCCATGAATAAATAAGGCATTGTCATAAGATATCTCTAACTTAATGTTGCTCCAAAGCAATCTATTCGAATGTCACTCCACTTATGATCACAAGCTTGGTCCTCCTCACAGCACCATCTGCTCGGCACTCGGATGCTATGACGTCATGTCGGCCGGCGCCAGCGCGTTGTACGCGCGGTAACAGTTCACATCGTTCATTAGCCGCTGGATGTTCTGTGTGAATGTTGGCAGGTCCTGTACAGAGAAAGATTTTTAATAAAAATAAAACAATGCTTAAATGTGCGATCCAAAACTAGTTGAAATTATTCACGTTGACTGTGCTGTACACGTTCCATTGCTTGTGTCAAATAAAAGTTCGATAAATTTTCAGCTGTTAACGCGGTAATGGCAGCGACATATTATACCCTAGACGAGAAAATCCAACAAAATTCCTGTAAAAGATGGTACCAGACCTCACGCCACTGTGTGCGAATTGAAAATAATGCAACACATTTCTCACACATTGAAACTCAAATTAATATTTGAACAAAAATAGATCTTACGGCGGTGTCACAAAGGCGAATATCCGTCTACGTAACTCTTACATAGGATCGTATGATTTCAAAATTCGCATTCGCACAAGACACATCGCGAACCCGCGAGAATGTTGACGCCCTCTCGATTCTCACCCGCGAACCCTGCTGCCCTAGTCGCGGGCCTCAATCGGGGAACAAGGCGCGTAGTTGTCCAAATTCCTGTTCGCGGGCTTTCTCGCCTGTGCGTGAAGCCGGCTTTACCGTGTCAGGCGGGAAGTCAGCCAGCTGCACCACATGTTCCGGCGCGAGGCCGGACAAGCGAGCGTAGGATGGCGACTAGTCGACGGCTAGCATCATTCTTGCCGTCATTTCGCACCATCCTCAACCAAGTCAGTCAGCAGGACATCTTACTTACCGTGTCAGGCGGGAAGTCAGCCAGCTGCTCCACGTAAGCAAACGCAGGAAGTGTGACAGGAAGGCGACTATTCGATGGCAGTTAGTATCACTGCAGTTGCCGTTCTTTCGCACCATCCTCAACCAAGCCAGTCAGCAGGATATCTTACTCACCGTGTCAGGTGGGAAGTCAGCCAGCTGCTCCACGTGTTCCGGAGCGAGGCCGGATAGCGAGCGCAGGAAGTGCGGCAGGAAGGCACGCCGGAACGCCGCGAAGTCGACCGCCGCCATGGCGTGCACCGCGCACACCGCCTCCTCGCGCACCAGCGCGCGCGCGCCGCCCTCCGCCAGGCCCGCCAGCAGCACTGACAGGAACTCCGCCAGGAACTCCGTGCGAAATATCACCTGTGTGAAGCATTCCGGATATCAGAAAAAAGTGAGTAGCGACATTGACCAGTAATGAGTGACACGTGATAAGTATGTAAAAAATAATAAGTGACATATTTACCTAATCCATCCACCTAGTCCAATCATCATCATGACAACAAAAATATTGAGAAAAATACCCGAATATTAAAGCCTATTCTCCTCTGCGTCATGTTTTCGGATTTCATCGACCCATCGTTTAATGGTTGGCCTGGCCTCGCACTCTGTTGTTACAAAAGTAGACTAAACGTTGTTACGGTCCCTACTGTAAGGCTCTCTACGTCCATAGGTTACCATGATATTTTTGATAATTTTACAACCAGATCTAATGAAATCATAAGTGCCAAAAACCAGACTAACCCGCGACGTCAGTGCGGCGAATATACTCATAGATTGGCTCCAAATCTGGGGCGCCTACACACGTGATAGTTTAATTTAGTTTTAACATTAGATTTAGCGGTCACCGGAATGACAATGACATTATATTATAAATATCAGATATAAGCGATACAAAGAAAACACCAGTGGGACTTGACCTCCGACTTTACATAGACGGCGCGTTACACAGTTTCGCTACTGTGGTGGTCAAGTCTGGCTTCAAATGGGAATTGATGCTGTGCAGCAAAAATAAGTACGAGGTTTTTAAGTTTTATTTTTATTCAGCATTTAGACATGCTAGGCGTATGTACTTATAGGAATCAGTATAAGTAGTAGAAAAATAGTTAATTGACTTATTTATTTTAATTCCATAAATCAACTTACATGGACATCCTGAAGGATCTAAAATTAATTTTTCGATATCTCAACTAACATCAGAGATATTAATCGTTAAACTTAGTACTGGAGAGAAGCTGTCCCTTTTTAACAAAACAGTTCTTTGTATGTATCCAGGACCTGCGTGTATGGCGCTACAACATAGTGACGTCATAATGTAATATTGCCGTTTCTTTCTATCGTCTGATTTTTTATTGCATGTAGCTATTTTATTTTTCAACGAATTTTAATTTTGTTTTCACATTTGACCATCAATTTATGTCTATTTCTTAATTTTTAAGAAATGCATTTAATATTTGTTACTTGGAAACTACCCTATTCAAAAAAATCTATAAAAGGTAAGAGAGTGGCACCTCCCAGGCGACCTTACTGTTCTTTGTTTATTATTGGGTACAGCATCCACTGCGTGTTGAGGTGATCTAGCGCAGCTAGTGCAATCCGCAACAGCTCGATGTCTGGTTGCCGCAGCGCGCGCCCAAGCGCGAAGAGCGCAACAGTTTGAGCGCCGGTAATTACGCTAACTATTTGACGATAGATTGTTTCGGTTTAGATCACTAACTAGCTAGCGGTTCCTGATCACCTTGTGGTATAGTTTCCACTGCGTGCTGAGTCACCTCAGCACATCGACATCGAGCTACTGCGGACAGCTCTGGATACGCTAGATCACTCTAGCGTATCCAGAGCTGTCCGCAGTAGCTCGATGTCTGGCTGCAATAAAGCCGCGCCGCCCGCGCTTGAAATATGACCCTGGTCGTCACCTTATGATATAGCTTCCACTGCGTGTTGAGGTGGTCGAGCGCAGCTAGTGCGGTCCGCAGCAGCTCTATGTCCGGCTGCAGCAGGGCGCGCCCGAGCGCGGACAGCGCGCCGCGCAACTCCTGCGCACGCGCCGCTCCTCCCGCGCTCTCCGCACCCTCTGCGCCTGCGCACTTGTGCGGGAAGAAGTACCGCCACCGGTGGATCAGCAAGCTGGCGATACAAACAATAGGGTTTGAATTATTTTTTATTGAATCAATCAAAACTAACACGGACATTCTGAAGATGGATCTGAAATTCGTTTTTCGATCTCTACTAACACTAGAGATACTATAGAAAATGATCATTTCGGTGTTCTGAGCCGTGTCGAAGTTAATGCACAACCAAAACAACACGGTAGCCTAAGTTTTCTAGAAAACAATAAAAAATGAACAATATATTTGTTTACCCATTAACATTTTGACACTACAGAAATTGTTCCGCCAAACTGTATTAATAGTTTGTTGGCGGATGCAATATACCTACTTTCCATCTAAAAATATTATGTACACACATAAAGTTAACTGATAAAAGGAATTTATATAAATCAATCAAGATATGGGTTTTGATTATGTATTTTTAACTTTCTCAATTATTTACTTAAACATATGAAATTTTTAGCTGCTATTTTCCTCGCCAAGCTGCAATACGAGTAGATGTTGTTTTATTTACTTTTTAAATGTAAATTTACTAAATTCCGGGTCTTTTATGCATACAGGAAAGCTGTTCATGATTTTGGGCACTAAGTATTTCCTAGTGCGCTAACCATAGTAGTTAACTGCTAGTATACTCAATGCAGTATGAGGAAACCTGCATGTCTGAGGAAATTAAAAAAGTTTGTTCAAGGTGAGGCCTGTGCCCCAACAGTGGAGACATTAATAGGCTGATGATGATGACACTCAATGCTCCCTTACTGACATATTACAATGTGACATAATAGTATTAAATTCTGTACTGTTGAATTCAGATAATTCTGCAAATGGGTTGATGCATGATGGAATTCGCATCACAATGCTTTCTACATTACAGCGTGCTAAGAGTGCACGAGCGCATGGTTACATACAACTTGGGTGCAGGGTTTCAATCGGTCCGACCCATACATAGTTGGCTACAAAGGACAAATTCGGTGCCGACGCAACTTTAAAACATCCAGACGCTACCGTGGAAACGAGTGGATCCAGAAATAAATATGGGGAGGCATTGGTTACTAAAATCGGAAAATAAGAGGCTTGCCTAGTTCAGATGCTAGCACACTCCTTCTATTCGCATGTTACCTTCTTATGCACAATAAAAATAAAAATATTATTAAAAATGGTCATGGGCGAATCGATTCTGGCGCCCTCGTCTTTGATTTGGGAGTCATGGCACCCCTATCCCCCTATGGATCCGCCATATGTACCTGGCTAGCAGCCGGTGCGCAGCCCTTGCTAAGTCGAGCGCGTGGTGGTGCGCCGTGTGGTGCAGCAGCGCCAGCACCACGCTGACCCGCACGCCGCCGCCGCCCGCCTCCACGCCCAGCCGGACGCACTCCACCAGCCGCTCTAGGCTGCTGTCGCCACCGCCCCTGAGTGCGAACAAACATTGTGTTGCTTGTTAAAGCGCTTATTACAGATGACTGAAGTCATCGATTTAGTCAACTAACTAGACAGGCTTCTGTTATACTCGTATGCTGTAAATCGCAGAATAACAGCACTGATTAAGACCTACACCTTTAATAGTCCTTTCGCTTAAAAGATAAAGTTCAAAATCACCTCTGCGCAACCTCCAGGAACACGTCGATGGCGGAGTAGGCGAAGGTGCCGAGCTGCGGCAGCAGGGCGGTGAACAGCGCCAGGAAGAAGTCCGTGATCTCCTGCTCGGCCGCCGCACACGTCGGCTCGCACAGCATGCGTAGTGCCGTCTCCGCAGCGCCTTGCACGCCTTCTGCCAGTATCTGAGTACATGAGAACAAAGAAAAACAATGTACCAGGGGCGAAGCTATAGCTTTCACATGGATCCAAAAATGTACAAAGATTCAAAGATAGTTTTTGCCTGTGACTTCACGCAGAAAATGGCAGAGTTCTAAATGCCTATCTCAATAAATTAGAAATTACATAAACATTAAAGTACACGCAATTTAAGCTGCGGGCAAACTATAGTTAGGTACTCTAAGTACCTTTAAATAAATTATGTATAAGTAACGTCGGTAAAGCATTTATTTATTACAAAAACGAGAAATTAGTAGACACGGATACAAAATGTGCATATTCTGCAATACAAAATGATGAAGGATGGCGCAATACAAAAAAGTGAGAAGGTTGTAAGCGTCTCCTGCTTCTTTATATTGCGCCGTCTCTCTTTAATTGACAATTGCAATTGATCGTTCCGCGGACCCTTTACGAACGAACCCTTCCCTGGATAGCCTGCGATCAAGTCCTATATGAAATTTGAAGCGACAACGGCTAGGGCACGAGACAGCAGCGCAAGCATCATGGGCAATGGGCAGCAGCGCAAGCATTATGGGGTATAGTAGGTACCTTCTTAGCGGGTGTGGGCGCATGCGCAAAGGCGTGCAGCAGCGCCGTAAGCGGCGGCAGCGCTAACGCAGGTCCCGCGCTGGCCAGCGGTCCCGTCCATGCTCCCAACAGCGCCCGCGCCGCCTCGCCGCCCCCGCCACCCGCCGCCGCGCTGGCGCCGCGAGATAACGCCAGGCATAGCAGCGCTTCGCGTACCACTGCCGCAGTCTGCAAAATATGATATCGTCAGCTTTGCTATTGTCACGACTTCCAAGATACAGGTCTCGATCTAATTTGTAAGTCGGAGGTTCTCGTATTTTGCCTGCTTGCCTTTTACAGTAAATTTTTTTTTTTCAATTTTAGTAGAGCAATTCAGGAAATATTGAAACAGATTCTGCAAATTACTATGTATCCCTGTACAAAAATCAACTAAAGTAAATCCGAAACATCTAATGTGGCTATTCAGAATGAAAGACATCGTCTCTGTTATGTTATTACAATTTCGCATTCAAGCAGCAAAAGATAACGTCCCTTAAAAACATAATAAGATCTAGTGAACACCAGGTTCACAAATCGGCATAAGTTTGGGTCGCAGCTGATCAGACCAGACGCTGACTCTTCCAGTCTTCTAGTGGAAATATCTCGATCTCACCTTTGGTTCCAAATAATGCAGTGTCCGTTGTGCGTGGTTGAATAGATCGCCGACCAGCGGGACCGGATCTATTGCGAACTTGACATTTTTCGACAAACTTAGCAGTAAGTGGGCTGCCGCATGACACAGGAGGGGCGGCTCCTGAAATAATACGGCATCTTATTAAAACGCTCTAAATGCGTCGGTGGCCTAGTAGTTAGAGACACCGGAATCCCATTGGTCCAGATTCGAAACCGTGTAGTGCCATGTACCAGTGAGTTTTTCGTATTTTTCGCAGACTTACGTACATTTACCGACTGCTCTGACGGTGAAGGAAAACATCGTGAGGAAACCTGCACACTAAAACAGTGTGTAAAATGGGGTAGGCACAAAAGGTCATCAAGGAATAGGCATTTACTGGACCCGCATGCTCCATCGTCGACCTCATCGTCGCTTACCATCAGGCGAGATCGAGGTCAAATGCGGGTTTAGTTATACATAAAAAAAGGGTCGAAGTGCTGCTGGGGTTATTCCCGGCCCCTTATCATAAGATAAGATATAAAACGCTCTTAATTAAGAAAAATGACACCAGTTTTACGAAGCATTCTGCAGGTTTTCACGTCCAAGCAGAAACACTGAACCTACATAATCAGGTCGATCTTGATGTATGGATGCCAGACTTGGACGGATACAGCTGAATGAGCTAAATATAAATGGTGAAACCAAAGCAGCCCTACTTTGTTGGATTGGCCAAATCGCGAGGATTGAAGAGGATCAAATAGCAAGACGGACCGAGCAGATGTCGGTTGGTCAAACCTGCTAGGAACCTACTGCCGGAGCGATGAAGAGGCAAAGGACCTTCATGGAGCTATCATATCTTTTGTGGGGCTAACAGGAAATAAGTGGTGCATGAATAGAGAGCAATGGCGCTCTTTAGTGAACGAGTTTCCGTGACCGAGTCGCCTCGCGAGGTAGACATATTTCACTGTAAGACTTATGAAGTGTAAAAGTACCCACATTACATTAAATTACTCTAGTCCTCATACTAGGATTCGCTTAGACTTCGGTCTTTTTCTTCTTGGACAAAAATGTAAACGAAAGATACGCAGCCACTCAAGTAATCCAACTAAATACTACACCACGCGCCCATGCGAACGAAACTTATTTTATTATAACTTACTTATTCTTATTGTAGATTTTGATTATGTAATATTTTTATTAGTTACTTTGGATATTATTAATCATGTTAAAATATAAATGTACATTCAATCATTCAACACAATTGACATTGTTATGAATATGAATAAATATGAAATATATGAATATGAAAATATGGACATCTCCGGTAACTCACGGGCACGTCGTGTGGCAGGAGGAAGGGCACGGCGGAGGTGAACAACCCCTCCGTGGTGTGAGCCGGCACGCCGCACTCGCCCGCGTAGCAACACCACGCGCCCATGCACGCGAACATCTCCGCGTGACTGGAACGGAACAATTACATTGTATCCTCAGTAATCGTACGAGTAGCAGTGGTAGCGCCTCCTCTAGAATGATGATGTGAGCACTGACAGCAAGTACTATTGACAGTTTTTGACAAGTTTCATACATTTATTTATTTTATTTACATCTTAACCCGCGCTTGACCTCATTTGACATTTCAATGGCCGACTAAATGTATGGAAAGAGACTCACAGCGCATGCGTCAAATGGCAGGCGCAGTTTTCATGTAAAATTTCGCTAGCGAGCAATCTACATAGGGTGAATTTCAAAATCTTTGATTGTATCCTTTTCAATTTTCACGAGCCAAAGCGCAGCTGGCAGAATCCTTCTCAGGAAATGGGGGTAGTCAGTGAGCGAAGACCATTTTATCCTTTATGGCCGGTTTACATTTTGGTCAAGTACAGTAGTGAGTCAAGTAGTGGATCCAAATATTGTTTGACTGGACAGACACTCGTCATTCTACTCGCCATTCTACTTGCACTCGCCACTGTACTTGACCAGGCATTACACTCACACTTGCACGTATTGCGTGGGCATAGCGGCGCGGTGCGGCCTCGTGAGCGCCGCGCCCGCGAGCGCCGCCGCCACGCGCTCCACCAATCCGAGACCGGCTGAACGCGCCGCCGCACCGCGCTCGTTCTCCACATCTACACAGAAAATCACCACTATGTTGCTCAAGATCTTGAATCCTCAGACAATGTCTCTTTACACCAGCTATAGTTTTAAACAAGGTACATATAACAATTTTTTTGACGTTAATTTATTAAATAGTAATTAGTTTGTTTACTTTATGGACGTTGTACATTGTCTTGTGGAAAGTGACCACTTAGTTACATATAATTTGCACATCCAGGCATGTTACCAGTACTTAGATTAAAAATTGACTTAATCTACTGTTCTAGTAAGTTATCTAAAGGTTCAATAAATGAGTATCTGAGTATCGTTCAAGAACAGAGAAAAAGGATCCAACCGCAAGCCATTCCGCCAAACGGCTAAACCCTGTTTTTCCTTCCGCCAGTGACCTCACTAACCTGCTAACAAGGCCGGTGCAAGCCGACCTAGCACCCTGGTCAATGTAGCCAGGTCTAGCAGCGCGGCCAGCAGCCGATCAGCCTCGCCGCCCGGCGCGCCCGGCCCCGCGCGTCCTGCCGCACGCGCGTGCACCCCCGCTAGGCACTGCCATCGCTCCAACTATATTTATTTCAGGGTTTTTTATTGTATAAGGAGAACTAGCAAACGGACCACCTGTTGGTAAATGTTCACTTCACTCATTAAGGCAATTACCGATTGCTGCCAGTGTCTATGAAAAATTTAATATATAATGATTAAGAAGAAATATGCTAATAAGATGTTTTTAAATTTTTGTATACAGATCACATATTTCGCCAGTAATGACTAGAGCTAGAAGTTGTCGGGGCAGAATTGTCATATTTATAGTGATAGCATTATCGATAAATGCATACTTAACGATAATTACAATGTTCCATAGTTAAAAATACAATTACCTGAGTGTTTTTTATTTTCTCACTGAAATGTTTTAAATTAATATAATTTAGGGATAAGTATTTTGTAATACGGAATTTTGGGGTTGAGTAATTCAACTGTTCGGTTTTAAATATTGTTGGTATTTTGAATAGTCGACATTTTTTATTATTTTAAATACGAATGTTTTGGGCTAAGACATTTTAAATTACGACATTTTGATTTCGGACATTGTGATATGTACCTACCCATTAAATAGCAGTGCTACAACATCGATATCTGGAAAAGTCGATAAAAACAGCATTCAATCACTAACAAATTTCAGAACGTGCCCCGACAACTTCTAGCTCTAGTAATGACATGCAAAAAATTAATGTACATTGGATAGGCACATTTGGATTTTCCAGTTATTTTTCGATAGTTAGAATTATTATTTAATAAGTAGACTGAATTAATAAATTGTATAAGTCAATAATGCAACGGCAATAAAATTCTAATAGTAATATTAATATGTTATGTATATAATATATGTGCTCAAAGAGTGTCGCCCATAGACATCTGACCTCACTATAATGGCATTGATTCTAAAGTGGTCGCGAAACGAAATGTCCCCCGCACATTCGTACACAATCTAGTACACGAATGAGCATGAGTTTCATTTAGGTTTAGCTTTGACGGTCACTCCGGAATCAACGCCGATGTTATTTATTAGAGAGTTCGATTCGCTGCTAACCTCAAGAACTTAGATGGAGTACCTTATGTGCCTGTAATTACGCTGGCTCTCTTACCCTTCATGTATAAGTAAGAGGGTGGCACCTCCCCAGGCGATCCTACACCTCAAGATTTACCACCTTTAAGTACAGTATATTTGTAACAAACAAAAACAAAGAATAAGAAAAATTACCCATAAAATATTGCAGTAAAAAGTATCAAGGAAGTTTTTTCCGTGGTGTGGGTAAAATTATATTTTTTGGGTAGCAACACTAACCACAGCTGTGAAAACATCAAGCGGCGCCAAATCCGCGACTCGGGCGATGCACTCTATGCAGTGTTTCAGGAATGTTTGCCACTCAGTCTCACCCTGAAAATGAAAATAAATTATTGGTATACTAAGGTCATTTGCACGTTATAACACGTATATATGGTATCCCTTTAAAAATATGCTGCAAAATGTACTCACGTCATCATCGCAGACCTCATTGTCAAGATGCTGTAACTGCGACTTGTTATGTTGAAACTGTATTTTGTTCAACACACCATTCACAAGGGCTTGCAGCGCTTCCCAATATCTAAAACATAGAAATATCTACTGATTCAGGGTTCTTTTAATATTGTGATATTTAAATAATAATTTGGTATTGTGTACTTACTTAGCTGTATCTTCCGGTTTCAAAATATCAATAAACTGTATCCATATATCTAGGCAGTTAACAAATATAGCACATGTAGGCACCTGCAACAAATATTATCTTATTAGTTTCTTTAAATTGTCACAGAATGGGATATTTTTCAAGTAACAAATATTAAATGCATTTCATATAGAAATAGACATAAATTGATGGTCAAATGTCAAAACAGAATTAAAATTCGTTGAAAAATAAAATAGCTACAGGCAATCAAAAATCAGACGGTAGAAAGAAACGGCAATAGAGAATTATGACGTCACTGTTCCCTAGCGCCATACAAGCAGGTCCTGGCTACATATAAAATAAAGGACTGTTTTGCTAAAAAGGGCCAGAGCATCGGTCCAGTACTAACTTAAACCATTAATATCTCTGGTGTTAATTGATATATCAAAAAACTAATTTTAGATCCTTCTCCAGGATGTCCATGGATTGATGCAATAAAAAAAATATAGGTTAATACCATAAAAACCACGAGCAAAATTAATGTACCTGGAATGTATATTGGAATAGATATGACAAGAATTCAATCGCATCAAACTCTGGCTCCGCTTCTAACCTCTTGAAATGCAATGACACAAATAACTTTAGGAACTCCGCTAATTTATTGAGGTACCTGAAATAGAAACATATTTATTATGGTACGAGACTTCGCACGCTACTAGGCCACATAAGTGACCTTATTTGACGATCTCCTGTAGGTTCAGAAAGTCCGATTCGCAAAATGTCATGTAAGCTCAAAACGTCCGATTCGCGGAACGTCCTATTTGCAAAACGTTCGATTCGCGGAAAGTCCTATTCGCGAAACGTTTGATTTGCGCGGGATCTTAGGGTTGTGATGCCTGTTAAGATCTCCCCTCCCCCTCTTTGAGATACGATCCTGATATAGCCAGCGTATACTCACTCGTGGTGCGCATGCGCCATGTGGTGCTGGCTGTGCGTGAGGTGTCGCAGCAGCCGCAGCGCGCAGTGGTGCAGCCGCAGCGCCGTGGTGGCGGACGACGGCGGTGCGTACCGTCGGTACAGTAACTCACACACTCCGCCCATACCGGCTAGCGCCGCTTCTATACTCTGCAATAGACAATCTAGCTCAGACCCCTGATTCTACTAATACAACAAAATGTCAATAAATTGTAGGGACTTGACGTTTTCCGTATGTCACTAGTTACGAACCGTTCGATTGAAGGAACATACTCACCGGGAGCATTCATTTCGCGAACGTGCATTTGTTGCGCAAGCGTTTGCTCACGTAGCAAACTCGAGCACATTCTTTCGCGAACCAAATATTTGGTGAGTACGTTGAAACGAATAACCGGAACAAATGTAATTGTTATGTATGTGTGCCCTCTGGAAATAAATCCTTGCTTTCTTTCTAAATGCTAATGGCAATAATAATTTCTAGTTAAATGTGGATGGATATGGATATGGAGACATAATACAATTTGTAGTTAAATGTGGATGGATACGAAAATTGCCACATAATTGAAAAGATTAACAAACGTGAAACAGCGGAATTGGGCTCCAGTATGGCGACAGTTTCTTACTATATATAAAGGCAATCGCCAAATATCATCGCTTCAGCATCGTTGTGTTCTGGCAGTGTTTAGAAGAACCAGTAGTTTCTAATCAATGCATGTGCTCCATCTGTAGTGTCATCGTCACAGTCATACTATCAAGTGAGATTAAAGCTCAAATGTAGTAGTAGTAGTAGTAGTGACAAATAAAAAAAACAATATGTCACAAGCTTAGAATAAAAATCAATATAAGTAAATCATCATCATCATCAGCAGCAGCCTATTCTAGTCCACTGCTGGACATAGGCCTCTCCCAGGGCGCGCCATTGAGCCCGATCTTCGGCTCTTCTCATCCAGTCGCTGCCAGCCACCTTGCGCAGATCGTCGCTCCATCTAGTAGGGGGGCGTCCCACACTACGTTTGCCCAAACGCGGTCTCCACTCCAGAACTCGTCTACCCCAGCGGTTGTCGGTTCTGCGACAGACGTGACCGGCCCACTGCCACTTCAGCTTGCTAATCTTATGAGCTATGTCGATAACTTTTGTTCTATGCCGGATCTCCTCATTTCGGATTCGATCCAGCAGAGATACTCCGAGCATAGCTCTTTCCATAGCACGCTGAGCGACTTTCAATTTGTGAACTAATCGCACCGTCAGTGTCCACGTTTCGGCTCCGTAGGTCATTACTGGTAGGACGCACTGGTTAAAGACTCTTGTCTTTAGACATTGAGGTATGGGCGACGAGAAGATGTGACGTAACTTCCGAAATGCTGCCCAACCCAGCTGAATTCCTCTGTCGGCTTCTTTCTCGAAGTTGTTTCTACCTAATTGCACAGTCTGCCCGAGGTAGACGTATTGTTGCACAACTTCGAGGGCCGTACCGTCGACGATAATCGGTCCCGGAACGACATGGTCATTGAACATGACCTTAGTCTTGTCCAAGTTCATCCCGAGACCGACACGTCGTGAAGCAGCATTGAGATTGTCCAGCATTTCTTGAAGGTCCTGCAGCGACTCCGCCATTACGACTATATCATCGGCAAAACGTAGGTGTGAGATGTACTCGCCGTTTATATTGATGCCGTGTCCTTTCCAGTCCAGGGTCCCAAAGACATCCTCCAATGCGTTCGTGAACAGTTTCGGAGATATAACATCTCCCTGTCTTACTCCTCTGCGCAATTGGATGGGTCCTGTTTGCCGGTTCTGTACTTGGACAGACATCGTCGCGGCGTCATACAGACATCTCAACACTTCGATGCATCGCCAGTCGACTTGGCAACGCTGCAAGGACTCTAGAACAGCCCAGGTTTCGAAGTATATAAGTAAATAGTTTGTAATTATTATTGTAAAAGCATACCTGAGACTGTGTTGCTATGCTGCCCCAATAAAACACTGTAGTAACAAGGGATGGAGGCACGTGTGACGACAAAGGTAGCCATGAGAATAAATGCTGAAGGGTGGAAAGGCATTTCACTACTATCTCCATATTGAGTGCTCTGCAAAACAATACAATAAATTATTATTTGACGACGAAAATAAACTGTATGTGATACTGTTACATGCATAGTTGATCAATGCAATATGTTCATAGGCTTACTTATCTGTTGTTTGAACATCGTGTGCATTGGCTAATAGGTCTGGTAATACAGAAGTCTGAGGAATTCCACTTGTAGGAGATGGAGGAGGATTTGACTGCCCTTCCTTCTGGGCGTTCTTCTCCAAAATTGCTGCAAAAACAATCGTTAAAATTATTAACATCTTCATTCATTTGCTATAGAATAAGGGGTACTGTAATGATTTCAAAAATTGGATATCGCGCGTGCGAATTGCCACTAAACTAAACCCTATGACAATCAGTCATGTGCCACACTCCCTTGGCCTAGTGTGTACTATGATTTTTTCAGAACTATTAATTTGTCGCAGAAATGCAACATATGAGTTTTTACAGCAGTGCGAAAATAATTCATTTCTCACATTTTGCGACGTCGCGACGCGATTGTCGCAAACGTAGTGCGCGCTAGGCCGGCCGTGTTATCGTGTCGCAGTAACACCAATTTATTCAGACCTTTTGTGAGGTGAAAGTTACGACTTGCTCCATGGTAATTAGTTGAGTACCTGAAAGTGCAGCAAGCATCTGTGGCGTCCCCTTAAGCATAAGTCGTTCGAGCTGGCTGCGGCGCGCTGACGGCAGCAGCACGCCCGTGTCTCGCGCTGCGCCGAGCTCTTCACTAGCCGCACCTGCGAGGACCAGGCCCAGCACACACCTCCTCCCCTCACATCTTATTAACTAGTGAAGTAGAGAAAATTATTGAACTAAGAGAGGCTCAACTGCATTGAATAAAAAGTATTATATACCAAGATTGTTAACAGGTCCTAGATAACGATAACAGAAGTTTTGTATTTATAAATATTTAGGATCCAGAATCTCATTTTATTAACCCAGATCTGTTAGTATAGCATAATTCTCACATCCATAATCCCCGAGGGGGTAGACAGAGGAACCACCTTCATAATAGGTAGTTCCCACTTTTCACCATAAGATAAGTTTCATAGGTAAAGTTACTAACAAGTATATTGAATAACAACTATATTGAATAAGATAACAAGCCCCTTGGGGAGACCTTTGCTCAACAGTGAGACTGTTATGGCTGTCAAGAAAATGTTCATACCTCCACAATATTGTCAAAGAAATCAGGATAAAGATGTGGCCAGTCATATCGAGCTATGGACACCATGAGAGCAGCCAGTTTGTTCCGGATGAAGTACAGCATCACCTCATGCTTGGCCATCAACTCATTCCAAAGTGTTAGTCTAATTTCCGTTTTCTCATTATCTGACAAACTAATCCACTGTCTATTTATTATATTCTGAAATTAAACAATGATTACCTACAACCTTCAGTTATTTAGTTTTCTTTTCTTACAAGAGTATGATTTTCACAAAAAACTTCAATAAAATACCCAGCTAGGATACAGCTGCTCAACAATTTCATTACACTGGTTAAGTGGGAATTTTTCAAACATACTTTGGTATAGGTTAAATATTGGTACACTTTCATACTTACTTCTAATGTGGTGAGAGTGAACATCAAAACATATTGGTTTTGGGATTTTTGTAGGAATATCAGACAATGTTTCCACGAGTCTCTGCGGCTGGAGAAGTTCTCTAGCATGCTCTCAATTTCTCTTTTCCTAAAGTTGGTTGTTGACGGTGCGAAGAACTCAGACATTAACATCTCCAATGAGGCCAAAGCCTCATTAAGCTCCATATCTGTCTGTAATTCATTATAAACATTTGAAACAATATTATGGATGTCTGGAAGTTTTTACAAATAAAGAACCTATGTCGTTAGATACGAGAGATATTCTATTTTGTCTGAACTTCCTGAACTTTTTTGTACAAAAGGAAGTATTTTTAGTAAGTAACTGTTTTCCTTAAAATGTTATGAATTGTTATGCGTATAGCATAATTTTCAAACACCGAATACCTAGCCTACAAGAAATGGTCTTGAAATATATTTACGTTACCTTTCTTCTTTCTTTACATGTATCTACAAATATATGTAACCAAGTTTAAGCAGGTAGGTACCATGATCATGAAAGACCTCTTACCATGGTTCTGAAGTAGGACTATTGACTATTCACATTATAATTTGAATTACATTATTTGTCACAATCTTCTAACTGCTCTCTCATGTAAATTTAACATTCAAGGAATTGAGATATTTAGAATTCCTATAAATGCAAAATTAAAACTGCATGGGATTTTCTTAGTTTTTGTTTTTTTTTTTAGGCTACGTTCCAATTCGCTTCTCGATTTAGAGAGCGTTCCAAAAACCAGTTGAAATAATTCACATTGACAAATGTCCATATTCCATTACTGCGTTAACAGCTGTAAATTTATGAATCTTTTATTTGGTATAAGCAATGGAACGTGTACAGCTGTCAACGTGAATAGTTCCAACTGGTTTTGGAACACACTCTTTATGAACGAACATGAGGTTTTGGCGGGAAAATCGCTGGAAGAGGTTCTACGGTGTTTATTTTATTGCTCAAAAATTGTTTTCTTGTGATTTTGATAGCTAAAATCGGTGTAGTTTTGTCTAGCAAACTTCAGTAACAGTGACAATGTGACCAATGTGTTGAACTCTTAAAATATACTTCTCGTTAGTGGTACGTTGTGTAGTTTCACTCTGTGATTCTGCGGCGGGCCATGAGATTCGCCAGACTAAACCGGTTGAAATTTCCGTCATAACTCCTAGTAGTGTTAAAATGTGTCTACACTACAATATTTTGATGCTGAAAAACTAAAAATTGTTTTGAATCGCTTAATGTTTAGACTTTGGCCTGGCCTTTGTTGCCAATGCCTTGTTGAATAAAATAATCATAGGTACCTACCTATCATCATCGGATGTCATTTTTGTTGTGTATTTTGCGCGCGTTGATGTTTGCTTAATTGGTGGATTAGAATAGAATTGAGATTTAATTCACGTATTATAAAGGATTTTATTTGCAAAATACGGTAGGTAGATACCTACGTTGCATCATATTATTTTGTGATTTATTGCTATACTACAATGTTAAAATCAACGTCTCATAGTTACTAACAATGGTCGTAAAATAATTTCGGCCATCTAATGCCCACATCAATCAAAGTAAGAAAGTGTTTTTTGAGCGTCGCGTCGGCCACTGATTATCACATCATATTTTTTACTCATAACATGCATCAGTTACTAATCATTCAGTTCCCTAGTTGTTTACTATTGACTGAATGGTCCTGAATAGCCCTTGTATTACTTCCTTTGCAGTGCAAATAATTCGACAAAGAATGAGTTACTCTGATATATTTAAAACCTGGGTTGAAGAGACGGAGCAAGCACATGGTATACAAAGTATAATTGCATAATTGATAACATCAGTTACCATAATAATTGTATAGATTTATAAAACTAGCTTTTCCTGTGTAATTTCAGCCCAAAAAGCTACAAAGAAAAAACAAAGAAAAGATAGCAGAGAAAATTCTAGTAGTAGGAAGAGATTAAAGCCGAACTCAAAGACTGAATCTGACAATAAGCCAAAGTAATATACCTATAGGGCATTTTCAGAGTCATGCGTATATCGTCAACCATGCGGGTATGCTCCGCATGTGTGCTCCACGCATCACATTGTTTCACAACATTTCAGTATTATGTGTGATACCCACATACTGGGTGCGTGAAGGACTTGCAATTGGCATAGTTAATATTCACGCATGCTGGGCAAACCCATGTGTGTGGCGAAATCCGCACGACTCTGAAAACACCCATAACAATAATGATTTTTTTTGTCATGCCAATTATAATTGTAATGTAATGTTTTTTCTTGCAGTACACGGTCATCCAGAAAGCCTCTGGAATTAGAGACTGACCAAAGTGTCTTGCAAAGACGTCAAAAACAAATAGATTATGGAAAGAATACTGTCGGTTATCACAACTACATGCAACAAGTACCAATGTTAGTATACATTATATCAATGTGTTAGACTGAAATATCATTTAGGTTATGATCATATTATAATGTTCTTTTCCACCATTCCAGTGACAAGCGAACAAAGGACCATCCAAAAACTCCTGACAAGTACACAAAATACAGCCGTAGGTCATGGGATCAGCTAATTAAGTTGTGGAGGAAAAAACTACATTCATATGATACTGATGCAGATTCTGATCCAACAGCTACTCCGGAAGTAGATTTAGAGTCTGACGAAGACAATGTGAATTAATTTAAAATGTCAATTATTAACTTTACTTTTTGAAAGCTGTTTACAGATTAATTTTGTAACAAACTTGACAAATTTATGTACGTTGAAAGTATATTTCAATTCTATGTAAACATGGAGTTAGTAAGTACTAGATGTACATAGTACTAATTTCATGGATCATTAACAAAGGACAAGGCATATTCATTGTTTTGCAACCTTCAGCAAATATAATGATGAAAGTCATTTCTATTATGAGGTGAGGTCCGAAAGTTTCCAGTCTGACAAAAAAAAGGACACTCAAGATCATGAAACTATTTTTATTTTTCAATATAGTCTCACATCTATTTCAACACACTTTTCGGATCGTTTAATTAGCATTTCTATCCCAGTATAAAAATAGTCAGAAGATTTGTCTTCAAAATTGGCAAAAACTGCATCGGACACTTCATCATCAGTGGAAAATCTTTGAACCCTTAAGTCTGACTTGAGTTTTGAGAATAAATAGTAATCACTGGGAGCCAAGTCAGGACTATAGGGTGGGTGGCGAATTTCAGTGAAGCCACATTTTGAAACAGCAGATTTCGCAATGGCGGCGAAGTGGACAGGCGCATTGTCATGGAGAAGCCGCACACCTTTGCTTATTTTTCTACGACTTTTCTGCTTGATTGCTTCTAGTAACTTCTCTATTAGGTTAACATCATAGCTTCCAGTCACCGTAGTATTGTCTATAAGCAATATTCTTTGGCAATCTCAGAATATCGTAGCCATAATCTTTTTAGTGGACTGGGTCACCTTTGCCTTTCTAGGTGGTGCTTCACCAGAACGACGCCACTCCATCGACTCTCTTTTGGAAAGCAAAAAAAATCAATAAAAAACATAGTTTCATCTCCAGTAACAATTGACTCTAGAAAATCGTTTTCATTTTTCTGAAAGGCCTCCAAAATTTCCTTAGAGAACGCTACTCGTTCATTTTGCTGCACACTTGAGAAGTTTTGGCACCCACCTCGCATTAACTTTATTCATATGAAGATGTTCATGAAGAATTCTAAAGACTAGTTTTGAATAGCCCTGTCCTTGCTGCTATTTCTTTCGTATGTAGCTGTCGATCGCTCAGAACTTCTTCCACTAATTTGATGTTGTTTGGAGTCAGTGCTTCAACAGGTCGACCGGAGCGAGGTTCGTCGACGATGGACTCTCGACCTAAACGAAATGCTTACACCAATCTTTGACGATGGAAAATGATGGAGAAGAACACATTGTCCAACCTTTGTTTGATATCGGTTGGACTAACACCTTCCATTGTAAGGAACTTAATCACGGAACGATATTCCAGTTTAAACATTTAAAATATTTTTCGACTTCCTGTTGTTCAAAAAATCGAGGAATCAAGACTAATGTTGAAATCTAAAAATGATACACGAATTAGTAGGATAAATGACAATTACAATGACGTAAAATTTGTTTTTTTAAGACATCCCAGGCCAGAAACTTTTGGACCTCGCCTCGTAATTTCTGGTTCAGTACTTTGAAAATTTCCTTAGAAACTGCAAAATATTACGTAGGAGTTAGCCTACCTAATGTAAGCCTGAAGTATGATTGTATTATTATAAATTATATACATAACAATGTATATTACTTGAAGACCATTAAAAATAAAATAAATAATTATTTTTTTATTAAATATTATAATAGGGTAGTACCATTAAAATTTAAGCTTATTTCTAATTCATTGGCAGCTCAATTCTATTGAGAATATCTCTGGCTTGCTTCACAACCGCATTAGATTTTGTTTCAGTTGCAAGATTCTGTAGTTTTTCCATGTATTCATCAATGTTGTTCTCTGTTGCACCAGTAGGTCCCCCTGTAAAGAACGAATTAATTTATAAAACATGCACCAAACTATATGAACTTATAAGCGCAACGTCATGGTATGAAAATTACTTGCTACATTAACGCAGTTTAGATCGCGGCGGACATTGCTCTTATATTATAAATAGTCCTTGACTAGCATTCATTTCATTTTCTCTAACCACAATACCATATGTACCTGGTAAAGCCAATGACTGCAAAGCCTGCACCAGCGTGGCGACGAGGGCCCGGCGATGCGTCAAGAGCGCAGCAGTGCGTTCGGCCGCCGCGGCAGTCTCGGCGCGCAGTCTCGCTGTTGCGCCGCTCACTTCCTCCGCGTGCCTTTGCAGTATTGCATTCTGAAATAAAAATACATGATATATTGAATTATTTGTGATGAGCTCGTAGCCTAGTTGCGAGCACGGTCTGAAAGTGATCGTGCAGGTTAAGCGCCGTTGGCGCGGTCGGTACCTGGATGAGTGACCGCTAGTGGCATATTTCATCTGAGCTCGTCCGTGCCTCGGAAAGCACGTTAAGCGGTCGGTCCCGGTTGTTGCCGTTCGACAGCAGTCGTTAAGCCATGTCAGAGGCCTACGGGCGGCCCAAACAACTCTGACAAATAGGTTGGCCACTAACCATACGATAAGCAAGCAATATAATACGATTTTTTTTATCAAGTTTGAGCCATCTATTCTTAGTACATACATACATACCTTCACGCTATGTCCCTTGCGGGGTAGGCAGACAGAATGCGCCACGAATCCGTATACTTAGTGCTCAGAGTTATTTTGATTTTACCTGTTGTTCATAATCTGAATTTGCTTTCCTCAACTGTCTGAGCTCAGATTCTCTCAACTTATTGTGCTGTAGAAACTGATCAGTAAATATGGGTATGTCTGTATCTCCACCAATCAGCTCTTCACCCTGTCAACAAATTACACATGGTTAATTGAGGTTTCTGAAAGTTTTTTTTGTCCTGAAAATGATAAAATTGCATTAACAGGCCGACATGGTTAAAGCATACTGGGCAAAAAGAGATGGAGTAGTGCGCGGGCGTGAGCAACTCCTCTTTCGCCCAGCGTGTATAAATAGGGATGGTGCCATCGGTTAAAACTATACCATTTAACTGAGATGATGTTGAGTAACTGCATGGTGCAAATGGTAGGTCTGTAACTGCCAAATATTTCAAAACCTTTTAAATAGATAGGGTATTTTCCAAGTATCAAATATTAAATGCATTTCATAAAAAATAAGAAAAAGACATAAATTGATGGTCAAATGTGAAAACAGAATTAAAATTCGTTGAAAAATAAGATAGCTACAGCCTACAGGGCAATCAAAAATCAAACGGTAGAAAGAAACGGCGATAAGAATTATGAGATCAATGTTCCCTAGCACTATACAAGCAGCTACATATAAAGGACTGTTTTACTAAAAAGGGACAGCATCTCTCCAGTAAACCATTAATATCTCTGAAAGTGGACCAGAGATATTACAGAATGGTACTTTAGGGATGGAAAGAGGCAGAGAGGAAGACAAGAAAAGAGGTGGGAGGATGATCTACCACAAGGGTGGCGAAAATACGCCAAGGATCGCGACACGTGGAGGTCAATGTAGGAGGCCTATGTCAATTCAACAACCTGACCGGAACTAAAAATAGTTAAGTTAAACATATGCTGTTGATGTTGTTTAATTAGTCAGTGAATAAACACTGTTTTTAGTTTATTTATTTATTTTATCTCAATTAATTGAGATATCGAAAAACTAATTTTAGATCCTTTTCAGGATGTCCATGTAAGTTGTTTGATGCAATAAAAAAATTAGGTTAATACCCTATTAGGTATGTATGTATTACTTACAGAGGCTGGGGTTATACAAGGGCGGGGTCTTGGTGGTGTTTGCTGCCTCAACACGGTCATTGGTGTGATAGCATTAGTACCATTCACATTCACTATATTCTGCTCTGGGACTGGTTGTGTGATTACTGTAAGAATTGAAAAAAGCTCGTAACAAAATAATATGTGAATAACATTTTATTTTCAGGTTCCAAGGTTAACTTAACTGTTTTGTTATTTATTATGAGGATAATCAAATGCAGCAAATATTTTAGGTTGTCTGGAAGATATCGTTTTAGCAATAAAACTGCCTATATTGTATTCTACCATTACATATGCATTGTCTTGTATTAAGTTTTGTGCAATAAAGTATATTCTTTTCTATTCTATACCTTGATTGGAGGCAGCACTGTCAAGCTGAACAGGAGTATGCTTCATTTTCTTTGCTGCAACAGTTTGGTTATCCTTTTGTTCCATCTGCTGCCTTCGGAATTCTTTGTAGGAATCTGTTTTCTTATATTCAGCCCATTCTTTAATGTACCTGTTGAATAGCATGTAGAAATGTTTTAGGTATCTAACCTAAGGAGAATGATTATTATAACACTTACCATCAGTTGCACCAAACATCCTTAAAGTTAAGTGCTATTCCTTTCTACTACACCATAGCTTTAGACAGAGATAACACAAGAATTACTTTAAGCTTTAACAATAAGGATGTTACTTGCAACTCAGTGACAATAATAATTTTATTGAATAAAATTGGTAATTTCAGATGTATGAAATAGGTTTTTCAGTTGGGGAGTCATTCAGGGGACACAGAGGGAACGTCTTAAATTCTTACTTGTTAAAAATGAACTGTGTCACAGAAACCTAGTGGATGTGAAACAGACTAGGATACAGTAGGCTATGTTGGGTTACACTATGACAATCACGCAAAGAGCCCCGCGCAGCAGGGCTCCTTCGACTTCTTTTGCATCCCCTTAATGACTTTGACCGGTTTTTCTTTACCAACCTCTCTTTATCATGATCAGCAGCATCAAGATACTGTTGTTTAGCCTCTGCGGGTAACTTGCTCCACTCACTGGCCAATTGCCTTGTCAGCTCAGCAAAGCCCATTTCAGGGTGTTCTGCACGCAACTGGTCTCGGCGTTCATTTAAATATCTCACGTAACCTTAAAATGCATTTAAAAATTATGTACAAACATACAAGGATAGGTATAAATATCAGAAAAAATAAATACAAGTATTTACATGGATGTTGTCATTTTTACAAAAATGTAATGGAAATTCATATTTAGTACAGTCTATCACGTTTGTAGAATGAAATCCAAGTGAGAAAGATTTTCTCGCAAAACTCTTTACCCGTCAAAGGTTGTCGCGGAGCAGTTTCGTCGCGAGGAACCTTGGGCTTGCGTTTCTTAGGTTTTTTGGGAGAAGGTTTCTGATCTTTAATTACAGAAGGTGCTTCATTGCCATTGGTGGCCGGCGCAGGCGGGGGAAGACCTGCAGGAACCAGTGGAACCTCTTCAATTTTCTGCGGCTTGGGTAAATCTTCTGTCGAATTTAACTGTAGTTCCGGAGGCGGCTCAGGGGCCGGTTGCACTGTTTCTGGCTCCATAGTGGATATTCTATCACGTTAAAGTTTTATTTGTACGCTGATAGGATAAAGCGGGAAATAGCTATAAAACCACAAATATAGTATGTCCAATTTATACATAAAACAGAAATACAGAAAATGAAAAATCGATGACCAAAGCAACCATTGTTTTTTTAAGGCAAAGGGAACTGAGCCCATACAGCCATGTCTGATGTAAACAACTCTTTCAAGTCTTCATTAAAATGCTGGTGTGACACATTTCAATGCTATCTGGAAGAATCTTCCACGCTTCTGCGCCATCCGAACCAAATAAGAAGGCGTCCCGGACGCAGTGTGGCTCTTCAAAATCCAGCCAAGTACGGATCGGGCTGCAGCGTCTTATTTGACTTTACTTCACTGTCCCACACATTATTCACATCTTGTCGAAGTTTTTCGAGCAAGAAACACCATTCTTACTAGAAAAGCACTACTGTAAAACAATTTGCAAGACAAATCGAAACAAAGCTGACGTGGACGCCACAAAAGCGCGGGAGAAACCCCAAAGCAACCAATTTGATATTTCTTTTTCTTATATATAAAATTTTACGGCTCTGGGTTAGAGTCGGTTCCGTTTATTTGGCCGAAGCGAGTCGCGCGATTGGGCGTGTTAGTATAAAACGAGCCACAGAAAAGGTTAGAACCAAAAATTCGTCGTCTGATCCCTTACGAGTATTTATAACTAATTCTGATCCCACTAGTTCCATGATGGAATCAAAGACGAGATTTCAGAATATTTGAGAAAAATTAAGCAGGTAACCTGCGTCACATTCGCACGGCGCTGCTTTCTCTGGAACCTCGAGTAGGAATTAAGAGGTCAGCCCTCAGAACGATTATATGGCCAGTGCCATATACAGATTAGAGTAAATGTCCAAGGGTTCTGTCTCCGTAGTGATTTATCGTTTCTAAACGACTTATAAAAATACTAAGTAAAACAATTTTATTATTTCCAATTATTTTTAATATATTGTATTATTTGATGAAGACCTGCCTTCCCGGCTGTACCGTCTAGGAATTCCATCTCTAAATGAATAGTATTTTCTTTCTTGACTATTCTTAAAAAAGCATGAGCCACTGCTTCGGATTCAACTGATGTGTTCGCCTCAGAGCTTTCCGATATACTATCATTAGGGTCGGAACTGTGAATTGTAGTAATATTTCTTGAGAAACAAGTGCTATCTGATGCGTTATATGTGTTTTCTTGATTCCTAACTTCTGAGTTTTTTACTACATCTTCATTATGAATAAAATTTACAGTATCTGTATCATCATTGCTTTTTGTCGGACTTTTAGATGAACTGTTTTTTTTTGTATTAAATACTTCAATATCAACTTTCATCTTTTCAAAGTCTTTTGGTTTTCCAGTTTCATTGGAAGCAATAGAATTTACAATATCACTTGGTATTGTACTGTAAATTCCCAATACTTTGTTACATTTACCATCTTCTTCACTATCTAGCCTTGGTTTCTTAACATCATTTGATTGTAATTTTTTCATGAGTCTTCTTTTGCGCCTTTGATTTGACCAAGTGTTAGTCATAGCTTTAATATCCATCAATATATTATTTCCCCTTTTGTTCAAAATTTTATAGTCCACTTTCAAGTCTTGACAAATGGATTTTATCTTTTTACTGGCAATATCCATATTATTGGGAGTTCCAGCAATTTCTGGAAGTGTATATGTTATTGGAACATTCTTTTTTCGTGGTTTATCTCTTGCAGGAACTGAAAAATAGATAAATACCTAATATTTAAGAATAAGAGTATTTGGTTATTTTATTTTATTTATTGCTTAATTACAGTGAATATATTCCTAAAACAAAATGCAAGGCACATAATTGTCGATTTATAATAACAAATTAGATTCAATTTATTTAAAAACGTCCAATAGCCCGCCGCGCGATGCGCTTTCGCCAAAACAGTACACGGGTCCTTATTTCTCGATTTATTTGAAACCGTAGGATGACGCGGTTCGCAAGCGCGGATTAATATAAATCGAGAACCCGTGTATTTTGAAGCACGTCGCGGGGCGGCCGGTTAGGCGTTTTTATATAAATCGAGCCTTAGTTGCAAGTTACAGTTATTAGCCTCATAAATCTAATATTATAATTATAACTCATACCTAACTCTGAGATATCATAGTCTTGATATGTCCAAGCCAATCCCCAGCGAGTGACGCGGCCTTGACAGAACTCTGTAGTTGTGTTCCTTATACCTTCAGCTTTCAGATCCAGTTCTAATTCCTTCAAGCTATATTTGTGACCAACCATAGTTGTGAACATACTGCAAAAAATTTTATTATTAGTGAATTGTAAAGTTATACAATAATAAAATTATAATTCCAGAAACTCACAGCACTTTATCTTGGTACTCTTTGCTTTCTTCTATCATTTTTCTGCAGAATGCTAGCTCTCCACCAGCAGTGATAAGCTCCTGGGGTGATCCAGTAAAGCCATTCTTTGGTGGTACTCTGTAAAATCATTGCCTAGTTTAGTATAAACAGAACAGGAAGTGTTACTGATAGAAGTCATTTCAAAATAATTATAACACGGTCCCTGTCCATGACCTGCAAACTGGTCATGGCTGGCTCCTACTCACACGTCCTGACCTGTAAACGGGTCATTCGCCAAACCTAAGTTAATAGACCTAAAGTTTACTTGGACCTACTTGGACGTATGGCGACATAGGCTCTTTAGGCTCGGACTGCTAATGTGATAAACTACTGAATTTGAACTTATTGATGCAGACTAGTAATTATTTTTACATTGATTCCATGGAGTAGGTAGAATAAAAGAATCTAAAGCACGGTCCGCATTACGCGCGGCAAACCATCGAACAATGTCGCGGTCGAACGTGCCACGCGGCGAAACATATTCTGATGGTGTTTGATTTGCTCGCGTGCAGTATGGACGCATTTCAGTTGGCTCGCGCGCCGATAAATTGGATAATCTAAACAATTACTATGGAATAATAAATGTAGTGTAAAAGTACAAATTCTTTTTTGTAAATTATATCGATGAATAATGATGCACGTGTATGACGTGAAACATTCATGGATGCCGCGCACAAACTGATGGATCGCCTGCCGCAGGCGGTTGCCGCGCTGAGTACCTATTTATTAATAGGTGGTGCTAAAAATTGCTCGCGAGCCAAAATACAGGTTTGCCGCGGGCAAACATTATTATTATTATTTATTAATGAGCAGGCAGCATTAAGCTGATGCGCCCATATCTAAGCTGGTGTATTGTTCATTCACTTATAGCACTTAGTCATTGTTCATAGTTAATTAATTAAGTCCACCACTACTTATGCACTGTTTAAAAACCTATCTAGTCTATTAGTTCACATTGCTCGCGTAGCAGCCGCGCGTAATGCGGACACAGCTTAAGATCAATAATATACTTACCTGGCTGGACTGCGAGACTCACATAATTCTTGAATGTTACTGTAGAAGGGTGGATTACACATGCTAAAGTCAAATTTTAGCTCATCTTTTCCATCTAATAAATGCTTCATCAAGGATGTCGTTGAATTTTTTTTCACTGAAATCAATAAAACAATTACATTATATGCTTATGATATGAATTATCAATAATGTAGATTGGATTGGATTAAATTTGGTAGAAAGAAATCTTAGAGCAATTATAACTAGAGTAACTTAGTAACTTAGAGTAGTTATAATTACTCTAAGAAAGAAATACATAAGTACATACATTCAATGAGCTTCTGCAAATTGTTTCTCTGAACATTTTCTTGGGCTTTCAGTAGACTTTGTTCATCAGTTTCTGTTCCAATCATATGCCATTTGTTTTTCACAGCCGCCAACAAGGGGTAAATAGCACAAGCTCCAGTACCTTTTAAAAAATATAAATGCCGATTAGAAAATTTAGTGCTGTCTAGTATTCTGAGAACGTATGTCTGTGTGTGGTGTTATTTATAACACCTTTCAAACTCAACTTAGGGTCAAAAACAGGTCAAGTTCATAACTACATGAAAAAAATATTCTAGATCATACAAAACAGTCACACACAAGCTAACAGCTAATAAATACCTAATAAATACAGCACATTACAAATTGTTAAAGATGTAGTTTGATCAAGCTATATTATCCACCTATGACATGACAGCTGCCAGCTCATTAGTCAATAATAATAAATTAAAATTACCTATGTCCAAGCCTTGTACACCTTCTGTCTTCTGGATAGCGCCAAGCAGATCTTCAATCCACAGGATATAATTCAGTCTCAAAGGCAATGTCGGTACAAGTCTGTCGTCAGGTATTAACACATCGAGATTGAAGTCAGACTTTAGCAAACACTTTGTCAGTACTCGTAAAGAGTGTGGATCTTTGAAATCTATAGAGACTTTTCCAGTGACATCCTGGAAATAAAAAATAATAATAATGTTTATAATCTGACACAAATAACAAGTGGAGAAGGTGGTACTAAATATATGTACTTTCGGTTGGAGTGTCGCTAGGCCACTGAGGGAGGGAGTTAGAAAAGAACCCCGAAGCACAATTCTGATCATGCCTACACTTTTAAGCAGGGTATGTATTTTATGTTGGAATGAGCAAGCAACCTTGCTCTCGCGATCGACACTTACGGCACAGAGCTCGGCTTAATAGTGAATGAGCTAGAGACGCGCGAAAAGTGTTACATTTTGGTATCGCTCGCGCCGTTAGCTTTCTGCCCGTCCTGAATAGGAACACAGGGTTCCCATCAAAATATGGACAGGTTAAAAAATTAGGTAACTGTTTCACAGAAACCTAATGGACGCAGAACCGACTCGGACATATTAGGTTATGTTATGTTGTATTATGACAACTACACAAAAAGCTCCGCAAAGCTCCTTCAGCTTCTCTTCGCGCCCCCCTTACGACGCTGACCGTACTTTCTTATAAAAACTAGATTTTAATTAAGGGTCTGCAAGGTACTCTACACGTTAAGTCGTTAATATATATATATACTTTTAGGCATCTTTCGGTCGGGGTGTCGTTAGAGGGGAGCAAGAAAAAAATGAAATTTTAGGTTACCTTCTTTACAATGCTAGAAAAGTCTTCGTATGATGCCGCTAACTTAGCAAAATCTGGAGGACTCTTGTAAATATTCCGTGGATGCATGTACTTATTTAATGCCATTTCTTCACAGGTAAACTACCTACCGAATGGCAGTAAATCGTTCTGATTCTGAAAATCAATAAAATTACATTTAACTTGACACTAAAATTATTTTTCTTGTAATTTCTGGATTTTCTTAGTGTTTTTTCACCTGTTTCAATCATCAATAACCAAACTGTCATAAGTAGTGGGTTTTTTTTCATTCGTCCTTTCGGACAGGCGAAGGTCTAAGGCGATTCTCGCAGGTGGAATGGCGAATTCGACATTAGTCCTATCTCATTCGCTCACATTATATGTGAGCGTGACAAGATGTTAGTAGCGCTCGACTTTTGTATGTCGAACTCTGCGAGAATTGGCTTCCTGGAAGGCGATTCTCGCACAATCGACTTAATCTCGAAAGATATATTTTGTCGCAAAAAAATGGCGGATGACGTTTTTTTTTTTAAGGCAAAGGGAACTAAGCCCATACAGCCATGTCTGATGTAAACAACTCTTGCAAGTCTTCATTAAAATGCTGGTGTGACACATTTCAATGCTATCTGGGACAATCTTCCACGCTTCTGCACTATCCGAACCAAAGAAGAAGGCGTCCCGGACGCAATATGGCTCTTCAAAATCCAGCCAAGTACGGATCGGGCTGCAGCGTCTTATTTGACTTTACTTCACTGTCCCACACATTAATCACATTTTGTAGATGTTCTTCGAATAAAAAACACCATTCTTACTTGAAAAGCACTACTGTAAAACAATTTGCAAGACAACGAAAAAAAGCTGGTGTGGACGCAACAAAAGCGCGGGAAAAACTCCTGGCGGATGTCGATTGATACAGCTTTTTGTTATTCTCGATATGTCGAGTTCGACATATGTCTACTGCTAGCAATAAACATGTAAAGAGTGGTCGCTGTTTAATTCTCGCGTCTGTTGTTGTATTTACAAGCTTGTAACTCAGTACTAATTCTGAAGTTAGGTATAAGTTTGGCATCAAGTCTGCACGCGTTCCCGTTATCATATTGTAATAAGATTGCGTATTTAAGTTATTAGGAGCTAAATAGAAAAAAAATAGAGGGTATGCATACAAGATTTCGCAAAAAAAATTATCTTGGGATGTCGTAATGCAGGTATTGACATCATCATTGGTGTCGGGTAACTAATTTTATCATTATTTATTCGTATCTTATCATTATATACTTTGTTGTGAGAAAATAAAGATTTATTTATCTATTATTTTCTTGTAGATTCAATCTATATCGACTAGGATCAAAATTATATATCTCGACGTCGTCGC
This sequence comes from Hofmannophila pseudospretella, assembly GCA_947369225.1. Classification (NCBI taxonomy): domain Eukaryota; kingdom Metazoa; phylum Arthropoda; class Insecta; order Lepidoptera; family Oecophoridae; genus Hofmannophila; species Hofmannophila pseudospretella. Next base: position 8,874,689 of record OX376324.1, read on the forward strand.
GTCATCGGACCGATAACTCTCGTTTTGGCGTAAAGGACGTTATTCCAAGGCTATATAATAAATAAATAAAAGTTGTCACGTTTGTTTGTGGCGTTGGGTACAAGCATTTTTGAGATTTAAATAACGCTTCCCACGAGTGTTACCAAAGTTGTTAATTTTCTACATATGTAGTTAATAAATTGACATCATACATAATAATATTTGTATGCATTTATTTATTGTAGCTTAACTCTCATTATTGTATTGGCAAAAAAATGAATTTTCTATCTAATTACAATATTTCTTTCTGTCAATTATTGGTCAAATATTCGTAATTCTGTAGCTTATTTGAAATCCGACTATGGTCACACCTATCACAAAAAAAAATGTGAAGAAAATACGTGTTTCCTTTTCCTGTTGACATCGAAGATTAGGAAGCGACGGACGCGTTATTCTAGTGTGTAAAAATACCAAACCAAGTCTTTAATTCCTGCAAGTTAATAAATTACTAAAAAATGGTTGATCGAATTGATATGGCATTGGACGACATCATAAAAGCTAGCAAGAAAGGTGGAAGAGGCGGTGGTGCTGGAAGAAAATTTGATACCAGGAAACCAGGCCGTGGAGGAGCCAATTTTCGTAATAGTGGTCGAGCTGGCGGCGTATTACGAGGCAGAAGTCGTGGCGGTATTTCCAAGCCTACTAATTACACCAGGGTAAATCCAATATTTAGATGATTGTGAAATTGCAAATGGCGGACGAACGTGGTGAAATGACGCATTGCATTACACGACAATGTACCTACCTACCTATTCTCAAGCGATGCCACTGGGAATTTGCAGAAGTTGTAGTTTATCCATTTGGAAGTCTCAGTGTACCGAATTCCGTACCTAAATATTTTGACTTGCACCATTCTATTTTTATCAGTATTTGGCTAAATGTGGGAGTAATTTACGTATTGTATCAGTTCATATCATTTGTCTCGCAAATTAACAATTTCTCTCAAAACTGGTCTTGAAATTGCCATTTGCTGTGTATACTTTTTGCTACAAGCAAAAGTATCAGTCTATGGGAGTGTTTCGTTCGAGGAGATTTTGGGTCCTGTCAGCAGTAAGTTCCTGGGAGTATTATGCAGTGTCATCTATTTGCTCGAGCCTAATGGCTTTGAGTGGCAGGCAGAAAAACCAAGGAGGATTCACATGTGGTGTTCATCGGCTTGTGAATGCAACTTAGTCCAAAGAGACAGTGGTGTCGTGAAAGAGAAAAGTGCTGTGTATCAGTGATAATAGTATCATGGACTGTTGTCATGACCATCTTGATATACTACTCTCAATGTTTATAGCTTTTATTGTTAATTCATAAAAATATGTTTTTCTAAATTGTTGTAACAAGTAATATTGTGAAATGTATTACCGTGTACAACTATTGTATGCCAAATTTTTGAGTGTGTTCACGCTCAATGAGGCACTGGGTGGCCAGGTGGCATGCTCTATGAAGGACGACCTATTTCAGGGTGATGTAAACAGCGCATGGAAACATGACATGTTCAGTGACTTTGGAGAGAAGAGGATTCAAAGAAGCGGTGGCATCACAATGGGCCCCACAAAACTGCTTGTGTCAAATCTGGACTTTGGGGTCTCAGATTCTGACATTCAAGAGCTTTTCTCTGAATTTGGCATTCTAAAGAGTGCTGCTGTACACTATGATAGATCTGGCAGATCATTAGGTAAGAATCTATATCGTTTTTGATTTTATTGAGTTTTGAATTTTGTTGTATTCATTCATGTTTATCATTGCTAGAATTTCTAATCTCTACTAAATTCCAGGAACTGCGGACGTCATGTTTGATAGGAGAGCAGATGCATTAAAAGCTATGAAACAATACAATGGAGTACCTTTGGATGGGCGTGCCATGAACATTCAGCTGGCGACTTCAGAAATCAGCTCCTTCCGGAATGAAGACAGAGGTCGCCTTGGTGGTGGTGGTGGTGCTGGTGGCGGTGGTGGTTTCCCTCCAAGGAGAAACTCCAACAGAGGTATGTACTTTGTTATCGTTATATATGACATTGGATTCACCTTGTAAAAGGTGATATAAGTTACATTGACCAAAGGCCATTAATATAAAATAAAAAAAGTTACATTGAATTAACGTATTATAATTCAGTGATTTATTTATTGAAATAATGGTAATATTCTGATGTCTCAGATTGAAACTTGCAAACTTGTAAGATATTGAAAAAATCCTAGTTTCTTTGGGTTGAAAATGTTTACTAAAATGCAGAATTTGCTGCGGAAGTCTGTAATATTCTGGGAGCTATGTTTTAGATGGATAATTAGGTTACGTTCCAAAACCAGTTGAAATTATTCACATTGAGAACTATATCTATTGCTTGTGTCAAATAGAAGTTTGTTAAATTTTCTGCTGATAACGTGGTAATGGAACATTGACAGTTGTCAACGTGAATTATTTCAAATGGTTATAGAACATTCTCTAAGTTTGAAATATTTTCTCAGGCAATGCACCAGGAAGAACTCAAGGGGGTGGTGGTGGAGGCACACGCGGGGGCGTCCGTCGCGGCCGCGGCGGCGGTGGCGGTGTAGGGCGAGGCAAACGCCCTGTGCCCACTGCTGAACAACTGGACGCGGAACTTGACGCATACGTCAAAGAAATTAAGTGAACCATAATTCGCCTACCAATAGTGCAGTGCAAAGACGCTAATTTTGACATAAGTAAAAATTCAGAAAATGTTTCATCTGGATACATAACATGAATTTGATTAACCAAATGTTTGGTTCCATGTGAATGATAATTTCACTGAAAATTGTGGTGAACTTAGTTATTATTGAATAAGAAGTAATTTTCATTAAATTGATTAAAAAGAACATGTATTTTGTTTGCTTTATTCAAAAATCTTCTGCCTGCTATCTACCAAACAGCTGCAGCTTTTAGGTCTATGTGGTAAATCCAGGAGGCATAATTTTTCTAGGTCCACCTGCTTGGAGTTGCTGAACAAGGCCCAAAACAGATCTGATTAAACTGAACAGGTCATGCATGTGGAGTTTTTGCATATATGTAATGTATTCGGGTGTTTTTTGACCTACTTTCCTCATAAATCTTATTATAATTAATGTATTGCAGAACAACAATGTTGCAACTGAACATTTTTGTATCGAGTTTAGTATCGTAGATCCTGATATGAAGGATGGCGCGCAACCTGGGTTGGTAGCATCTATTTCTGCCGTAAAGCAGAATTGTTTACATTTCTGTGTTTTGGTAAGAGCCAGTGTAATTTCTGGCACATGAGGCAATCCATGTTAGTTCTTAAGGTTAAAAGCGCTTCAAAACCCCTCTTGCTTATCTGGTTAGTGACCAACCTATTTGTCTTGAGTTGTTCAGGCCGCCCGTAGGCATCTGACATGGCTTAACGACTGCTGTCAAACGACAACAACCGAGACCGACTGCTTAACGTGCTCTCCGAGGCACGGGGAGCTCAGATGAAATATGCCACAAGCGGTCACCCATCCAGGTACCGACCGCGCCAACGTCGTTTAACCTGCACGATCACTTTTGGACCGTGCTCGCAACTAGGCTACGAGCTCCTCAAAAAACCCCTCTAATAATATTACAATGAGGTGAGATGTCTATGAGCGGCGGTTACAACTTACCATCAGTTGGGCTGTTTGCTCGTCTGCACGTAGGTAACAAGATTTTGTATGATCTTACGTATGGGTACGTATAGCTGAGAACAAGAATGCGAGTAGGTACAGGTTAAAACAAATCGGACTAACAAGTATCTAGAGGCCCGAATTTCAAAATCTGGATTAAAAGCTAATTTGGAAGTATCAATTAAAGATCTTTTATATTATGTTGAGATGCGGCTGCATTCAAAGAATTTTGAAAACAGGTAGTAAGATATACACTTCTACCCTATAACTTCCTAAAAAAATTTTTTTCAATAAAACTGGCTAAAGCAAGGCAATTATGTCATTGAGGTTTTCTTATTATACAAAAATCTTCGAATGATATTACCCTGAAAAACATCTACAAACATTTTTTTTATCCGGGCGCGTTTTCCCTAAGCAACGCGGGGCCCTAGGCAGTTGCCTACACTGCCTAATGGCTGGTTTACATTGGTCAAGCAAGTGTTTTGTGAAATGCGTTAGGACAAGTTACTTTTATGTCACTGGCCAGGCAATCGTCATACTAGCCACTTGACTAACGTACTTCGCTAAACACTTGACCAAGTGTATACAGAATACAGAAAATTTATTTGCTTAAAACATGGTATAAAAGGTGTTACAGAACATTCATGTTTTGCTAATATACAAATATAGCATGCAAATGTTTACATTTGTGTTTTGACATTAATGCAAATATAAACAATGATAGGATAGGTCACGCACATTCAGATTTTAAACCACCCATTATGGATAATCCGACCCAGAACAAAAAATAAAATGAGAACAATGTCGAAAATAAATCTTAACACTTTATTGAGTATAACACAAAACGACACTACCTCTTAACATTATGCTGAATATAGTCTTCCATGTCGTGCCGCGAGACGCCGCCGCCGGGCTTGCCCTCCAAGATGGCGCTGGCGTTGGTGACATCCCAGGACCACATGACTCGACCACTGAACGCACTGATCATATCCAAGCGTGCCTCCTCAGGGATGTAGTATTCACTTCGGGGTTTCTTGTTTTCTATGCAGAAGTAATACTTATAACCACTTGATTTCGATATTTGTGCCACCCATGGTTCTGGAAAAGAGAAAAAAGAAGTAAGTTTTCGAGTGAAACTTTCAGAGTTTCAACCCGACAAAATAGAATATATAGGCACCAAATATTTTGAAATTCACTATGCGCTACTACAATAGTTCGATATCTGTGTACACTTAATTTTTAGATGAAGCACTAATAAAATACACGTTTTATCACACGCACGACGCAACGCAACGATAACGACACATATTTATCGTACGCACGACGCAACGCAACGATAACGACACATATTTATCGTACGCACGACGCAACGCAACGATAACGACACATATTTATCGTACGCACGACGCAACGCAACGATAACGACACATATTTATCGTACGCACGACGCAACGCAACGATAACGACACATATTTATCGTACGCACGACGCAACGCAACGGTAACGACACATATTTATCGTACGCACGACGCAACGCAACGATAACGACACATATTTATCGTACGCACGACGCAACGCAACGATAACGACACATATTTATCGTACGCACGACGCAACGCAACGACACATATTTTTTTCGTGCTAATTTTCTTTGAATCTGTTCCAACCATGTTATGTTTGTTTGCTAAATCCATAGAATTTACTCTTCAATTTTTTTTGTTGATAATTAAAGCAAGGATATCCCAAGATTATACGAGTACAAGATGTCCATGATTAAACTTAGAAATGATTGTGGGGTCACCTACTGGTGAAAACCTAGAAAACCTGGACAGAAACGGTCTGTCTATGAAACTAATATATGTAACCTTTGATCTCCTTGAGGAATAAAATCGATCCGACGACGTAGAACATTCCGTCCCTATTCCTGTTGGGCGCGTCGATGGTGACGGCTTGCCTGATCCTCTTCATGGCGCGGTGCTCCAGATTGTTAACTGCCGAAGGAAACTGTTCCATGTTGAACAAGCGTTTGCACCGTATCGGGACGGCTTGGCTGTCGAACGGCTTCTCCAGTGCTGTGCAGAACAATGAGCACTGGTTTATTCTGAAACAAAAAGACATGACCATATAAAAAGGGTTGAATTTAATATGCAAACTTATTTAAATACAATGGAATGGCTAGACTACGAAATTCACAATTGCCTAACCAATCAATCATCCAATCGATCAGGCTCTCCCTTGTCGCAAAATGTCCCGCGTGCTCAAAACGTCTCTCGCACAGAAATAAATCAAGATAGAACGGTGACGCGGGCGAGCAGCTATAGGAATCGCGCGTGTCAACATTGACATAAGCCACGCCCACAAAGTGACGTGTTACGAACGAAATACCTCCTTTTGATCGATTCACTGTCGTACCTGTTGTTCTAACAATTAAAAAACAGCACAAAAAGGCATTTTAGCACAGCCGCTCTGATCGGTCCGCGTCGAAAACTAGGCGCTGAATGAATGAAATCTTCCAGTATATCACTTCACACTTCATCGTTCTATCTTGATTTATTTCTTGTGTGTAAAAGTAAGTACTAACCTCTCAGTCAAAGGTAGATGTGAAATATCAATCCCGCCCAGCATAGCAGCGTCTATGACGTGTAAAGCTTTGCTGTGAATCTGATTGTTTCCTTGCCCGCGGTACTCCTTTACGACCTAGAGAAATATACTATATTATAACAAAAAAATCTGACCAAATCTTAAGTGAACAGATGATACAAAATGCCTTTATTATACAAATGAGGTCAATACGAACAACAGTCAGAATATCACAGTGGGAGTCTTGCAGAGACCACTTCATTAGATGCATCTTGACTGTGCCAGGCTTATACATCTATGTATTGTTGACAGATTATAAAAAGAAACGTCTAGGACTAGAAACAAATAGAAACTGCGCGAGAGTAGACGAGATGTTCCCAATACTCTGATTCCCAGACTTCACGTGGTAAAGCACAGAGCACACTACAGTGAAGTGCGAATGTTCAATCAGCTACTCACTGAGCTCAAGGGCAACATCACGTTCACTACTTTCAAAAATAAACTACAGTCGATGCTGCTGTAGAGGTGCTTGGTTATTCAATCACTGAATTTTTAGGAATTCAGGAACTGCTCTACTTTAGCATAATTAGTGATTTTTTATTGTACGTACAAATTAATTGACATTTGAATTAGTTTCCTAAGAATAGACATTGTATTACTTTCAATTATATTCTGACACGTATTTTCTTTACGATATTTCGAACACAAATGTATATTTGTTACCAAATAAATAAACTTGAACCTTGATAATTTCTCTACAATTTTGTTTCTAACACACGTCGCCTCTCGCCTCCACGTTCCCCATATTTAGAGGCGGTATTTTATAATGGTGTAAACAAGAAAGGAGAAAGATGTACCTCTCCATAGATCAACGTTTTTGCAGGCATGGTGATGTGTAAGTCGACCATATTTTTCCAACTTCTACCCTCAAGCTGATACACTTGTTTGCCGCCACAACCTGAAAATTGAGAACTTGGTCAATAACAGTAACATCACCCAGAACATGCATTATGACGGAGTTTGTTGTTTGCGAACAATATTGCGATACCTACTTATGAAAAACCTCAGATCTGAGACGCTCTTGTCACTGCTCAAAAACATGAAGTGCCAGTCATATACACTCTTAAATACTCCCAGATCTGTAGACCGCTCTAGATACTCGGGAGGTGCGTTCAAAACAGTTGTCTTGAAAGTGTGGACGTTGTTCGAATCAGGCGGTGGTTTCTTCATAAGTGATGTGATATTCAGCAGAGTATCATCCGGGTTCAGTCGTTCGGGTTGCGTTCTCGCTTTGTCAGGCAACTGAAAAGCATAAATAACATGAATAATAATTTCTTAAAACAATTTTAAGATCAACAACCTATTCAAGTCATCATCACTGTTTGGACAGACACAGGCTAGTCGTCTCCAAGGATTGTTGATTTAAAGTTGGTAATGAAAGACAACCTACTTGCCACAATTTTAAGCACTCTTCGCGCATTTCCGCTTGAGTAGTTTCCTTTAAATTTTTATCTTTGCTAAATGCAGCTATCTTGAGTAAGTTTTTGATTTGCCTCTCGCCAAGTCTGAAATAATAAGTTTTACTTTATAGTGAGTACATAGTCTATTACAAAAGTATTGTCTAGTTGTATACTAAAGTGATAATTTTTAGGTTAAAATAAATATTATACTCAGCTAAAATAATTACTACTTACAAACAGTTATTCTTATAGATGTACTCGTAAAATCCCTGGTCTTCCTGTATGACGTTCAAAGGCACGAGTTCAGTGATGTCTTCGCCTTCTTGCAGACCTTTCCACAGTAAGGTATTCACATAGAACAGATGACTCTCGGCCGCGTCTGCTCCCAGCTTCTTCCACATACAAACGAGATACCTCTCAGAGTTCGCCGGTCGAGACGTCACAGGTTTGTAAAGGCACACTAAAATCACGGAACCCTAATTATGAAAGGATAAAACCGATTTTGTAGATGACCATATGTATTATATAAACATTTTTTTAAGTTACATTGATGACATGTTTATATTTTGGGTAATTCAAAACTACGAACAATTTAATGGTGGCTCGAGGGTCGGTGGCACAGTGGGTAGGGCACCGAAGTCCCATGCGGGAGGTCCGGGTTCGAAACCACGTAGTGCCATGTACCAATGAGTTTTTCGAAGACTTACGTACATTTACCGACTGCTCTAACGGTTGAAGGAAAACATCGTAGGAAACCTGCACATTGAGATGTAAAATGGGGTTGGCACAAAAGAACCTCAATGGTCGAAGTGCCGCTTATTCCCGGCCCCCTATCATAAGATAAAATAAGATGGTGGCTCACTGACAGTAACATATTATTATAATCTTTGGAGAAAACAATACCATACCTTTGTCAAAACACCTATACATGATGTAAATCAAGCCGACACTGAAGAGGGTGAATACGTCGAAGAGTTTGACGACGAAATTTCCGCCGGTGCGCACGAGCATCAATGCTGCGAGGCACTGGCAAAGGTATAGCTGCTTTGAAAGTATCTCTTGTATGTTCTCTTGGCCTTCCACTGAAAACCCCTGAATAAATGAAACAAAAAATTACATAAGTTAAAATTGTAATTACAAATACAATTTAATTCAACACTTATTCTCAAGATAATTTTTACAAGATAGAACCTTCAACTTCAATTCTTCAAGAAGTCCACACAGGCACCTGTAACTTCTTGTTATCAATAAAGTATTGTATTGTATTGCAAAAGAGTATCGACCCTACCCATAACAATCAATATAAATAAATCCACACTTACTCCATCTGCCATAAGGAAGTGTACTCCTTTATCATCAGTGTGTTTCAATACATGCTCTTTTAGTGAGTTCAGGTTATCTGGATTAAATACATTGCCATCATCTCTCACTCCATAATAAGGATTAAAGGTTTCAGGAGTCCCAGCATAAAAATCTGATAACTTGAAATCACATGGCCCCTTCAGAGTAAATCCAAAACCTATAAAAGAAGTAAATCTTTACCAATAGAGCAATATAATTTAAATAGATAATAAAATATGTTTTATAATTTGAAGTACCTATTTGCTTACCTTTGGCCTTCCATCCCTTTTTATAAAGAACATACTCCGAAAATCCCCCCGGGCCGGCGCATACGTCCGCAAAATACAATATTTCTTTCTTGTCTATTGCACTTTCGCCATTCTGCTTCTTTGGTTTTGTAAACATAAAGTCGAAAACAGCGTCAATATTAGCCATTTTGACAGCTGCTCGATTAAGAAATATTACAGAACCAATAGTTTCGTAAGGATTACTCCGAAATCGAGCGTGTCTCAAGTCCTCATCATCTAATGTGTCGAATATTGTCTGTGGAATAATTAATATTAATAAAATTGACTCTTTAATCTCTTATATTCTAACAACATAGTAATATTCAGAGGCAAAACACCAGCACACCTCACAAACAGTAAAAGTAACCATACTTTACCTTAGATTCCAAAACACCTTTCAAAATGTGAGGATCCACAAATTCAGTTTCATCGTCAATTGTCAACTTTTTTGGGCCTCTGAGAAGCCACTCATCTAAGAGATCACCTGAAACTGGTTCTGCTGGTGGAGCAGGCATCCACATCTGAAAAAACATCACAATTATTGCATTTTAACATCTAGGATTTGTATTTAAAATAAAATCATTTGATTGTCTCTTACCACATCTTCCTTTGAATCTGCTTTTGACTCATCAGGTGACCATTTGAAGTCTGTAGGTACCTCACCCACTGTGGAAGGTCTTAAGCCAAGACCTCTCCTTCCCTTTTGGATGGATGCTTCAATAGGTTCTGTGCGACCATGCTCATATTTACCCAAGCCTTTTCCTGGCTTGAAGCCCATATTGCTCATCATACGCTTAGACTTCTCAGAATACTCTCCACTGACTGCATCGTCAAGTTCTTTAAAATTTGTATTGAAGCCCATATTGGTCATCATTTGTTTCGATTTTTCAGAATAATCTCCGCTGATACTATCTTCTGCTTTGTTATATGTGTTGTCATTTGTATCTTGGAAACTAGGTCGTATAGATCCCTCATCATCACCATCATTTTCCTCAAAGCTGGGCCGACAGTCTTCATCTGTTGGTGAGGAACAGTTCTCACTCAAGCTACTGTGACTCAGTCTAATTTTTTTTTCTGTATTCCGGTCCGTGTATTTTTTTCTGGTTAAGTTCTGACCATTAGTTTCAGATGCATAACTGTTGATGTTATGTGCATCGGGTGGTTCTTCATCAGATTCTTGCAAAACTAATAAACAGAATTAAAGTAAATTATATTATTGAACTTATTCACAGTATCTAGCGTAAAGAAAATAGCATTACAGGTAACAATGCTAAATATCAAGCGATTTAATTATTTTTCAATTAATCTTATGATTTTACTTACTTGAACCATGGGAAGTAGTAGACGAAGCTCCGTAAGTATCTGACCGAGGGCGCTTGGCCGGCACTTGGTTCTCTGCTTCCAAGGTAGATTTGTGGCTCCATCCCATTGTCGATGACTCCTCTGGGCTCTCATCACTACTAGTGTCATCATCTGTACATCATGACCCCATTATTGAAGTAATATAACACCAAGATTTTCAGAAAACTTGTGTTTGGTCTCAACTCTCAAAGAACAGCCAGCTATGTGTGGCAATAGGGTTATCTAAATTAATCTAGCTAATTGGAGATGAATAGGTCAAAATATCACTAATAAAATAACCTATAAGACTGAGATTATAATCAAAATACCAAAACTTGTTCAATTTTTAAAAGGTTATGTATGTTTCGTGGAAGGAATATCAATTTGTATTTACCTGAAAGATTCATTTATTTGTGTTTCACGATAACACTGATTTAATTTGTTTATTCTCGTTTAATTGACAAAAATAAAACATGCAAAAGGAAAACGAAATCAACAAACGGGAGATTCCCCCGAACGAATCGGATTGACAAATGACACGATTGACAAGAAGTCTTTTTGAGTTGGTAACACAAAAAAATTTGGCATTGATCAATTTAAGAAGCCAGACAGGAAAATAAAAAAAGTGAAATCATTCAATTCAAAAATCCGAGTTATTGCCGCGCTTTTGCGCTGAACGGATACTTCACTTTATTTTGTCTTGCAAATTGATTTACAGTGGTTTTTTCTACTATAATAACGGTGTATTTTACTTGAAAAACGTCCATTTGATGTGAACAGTAGGTATGTGAAACAGTGAAATAAAGTTAAATAAGACGTTGTCCGATCCGTACTTGGCTGGTTTTTGAAGAGCTATTCTGCGTACAGGACGTTTCTTCTTTGGTTCGGACGGTGCAGAGGCGCGGTAGATTCTCCTGATAGCATTTAAATGTATCACACCAGCATTTTAATAAAGAATTGAAGAAAATTATTCACGAAAGACATGGCTATGTGGGCTCGGATCCCTTTGCCTTTACCAATAATACAGTAACAACTGTACTAAAAAATAATTACTAAAATGTCAATAAATTCTCGCGCGCGTATTTTTTTATCTCTAAACTTTTATTTCCAGTAAAAGAAATACAGGAGGAACTCGTATTTAAATAAACCAAACAATTAGTAGTTAGGTACTTCAAGAAAGAAAGACAATCATGACTGTAGGTGAAGCTAGCACAAACTTGCCATGGTAAGTAAATTATATGCAAACCCACATATTTGCACTCCTTGTTTAATCGCTAATTGAAAAATGTCTTATTGTTGCATATCACAGGGTAGAGAAGTATCGTCCTTCTAAATTAGAAGACTTGGTTTCCCACGATGATATAATAAAAACCAGTAAGTAGTCATAATGGAGGTTATGTTTGTTTGTTTTCTTCTTTTCCTGAAGCCCTTTACCAAGGAGTACTAATCTATATTATATTTATTTCAGTAAATCAATTTATGAAAGAAAATCAGTTGCCCCACCTATTGTTTTATGGACCTCCAGGCACAGGAAAAACATCTACCATCCTAGCCTGTGCCAAGCAGATGTATACCCCACAACAGTTCAATTCAATGGTTTGTGAAGTCTTTTGTGTGTTTTTGACATGTTGAGTAAAACTTAGATAATTTGTAATTCTTTCTATGAATTATTTAGGTCCTAGAATTAAATGCATCTGATGACAGAGGCATAGGAATAGTACGAGGTCAAATACTCAGCTTTGCTTCAACTAGGACTATATTCAAGGCTGGACTGAAACTGATAATCCTGGATGAAGCTGATGCAATGACCAACGATGCTCAGAATGCACTAAGGAGAAGTGAGTACACATTTTTTTTTTCTCATGAGAAAAATAATAATAATATTGCAATATAATTATTGTAATGGAAATACATAAATTAAACATTAATATTAAAATATTGCGCCCTGGGAGAGAGAGGCCTATGTCCAGCAGTGGACTAGAGTGGGCTGCTGATGATGAATCAAAATTCTCTTACTTACCAAATATTGTGTATGTTTGTACAGTACAGAATAAGAACTATCTAATTCTGCTTAGCTATTTAAATGACAACCAACAAATTATTTGCCGGTGTTTAATAGAAACACAGTTTTCATAACAAAATAAATTATTGCCTACCTCCTTATTAAAATTTATAGATTACTACTGAGTCATTGCATGAAATATAGTAAGTTAGTCCGTCCTTTCACCTTATTATTATGTGTATAGCATATATGATTTTTTTCACTCTGATTAGTTTCCATGGTGATATGTGTCAAAACAAAGGCATTAATTGTGAATTTTGTTTTGTAACCTAGTTTTGAGATTCTTTTTATTAAAACGAAATTAACTTTTTGCTTCTAAGATTAGTTATTTTGTTTTTAAAAATACTATTGCCATAGCTGTTTCAATTATAAACCATTATTATCTGTGATCCCAAAAAGTCTGATAAACTGTTTGTTAATTTTGTGTTAAATGAATACTTTAATTATATTAAAAACAAGTGAGATAAAATGTCAGACAGTGAAGACGAAGTTCAGAGTAGAACAGTTAAAATTACTGTTGTTGGTGAGCCTAACACTGGAAAGGTAAGTAATATTTTTCTAGCTCTCTAATTTGCTCCCAAAATACTCTTATAGTTGGTGGTTTTAGACATAATATTTAAATGTGCACATATGACTAGTTAAAATTAATTGAAGTTATCTATGGCATAGATGACATTTTCCTTGTTTGCTTATAACATAACTGCTTTTAACTTTTTTATTTTTGTTGATTTGAAATCTATGAACATTAGAAATAATTCATATTTAAATATTTAATAATTCATATTTGAAATAATTCATATTTTTTTTGATTGTATAAGGAGAGCAGTAGAATTAACATGCCACCTGATGGTAAGTGATCACTGTCGCCCACAGGCATGTCAACTCACTATAATGATTTATAGTGTTTTCGATGTGCTGCTAACCTTGAAGGCTTAGATGGAGTGCTAAATAATTACGCTGGCTCTCGACCCTTCAAACAGAAACATCAATGCTTTGTGGCAGAAATAGGTGAAAGGGTTGTACCACCACAGGCTGACTCTACGCTGAGTCATACCTCCTTCAAAACATGTTTTAACTTTTCAATTTCCTTCCAGTTTTTTGTTGAAATTTCAATGTATACTCATATTTCAGAGTAGCCTATGTTTACGGTATTTGGGAGGAAGTGGTGCGGCGAACGGCAGCACGCAGGGTGCTGAGGTGATGGCAGGCCAGTGCCTAGGGCTCCGTCCCCCGGTTCCGCTGCAGCTATGTGATGTCGCCGGCAATGCGCTTGCTACTCACATGTTGACTAACTACTTATATGCGTCAGATGTAAGTATGTGTATCTATATCTACTTGGGTATTTGTGAGGTGGAATAATTTTTATTTTGCCCATGGGGACCTAGGCGTATACAGAGAAAATGGTTAAATTGTTAAATTTTCGCTGGCGGAGAATATACCTGGAATGTCCACCAATATTCTGCTATATTGGTGGACATTCCAGGTCCATCCGCCAGCGAAAATTTAACAATCTAACCATTTTCTCTCGTATACGCCTAGGTCCCCATGGGCAAAATAAAAATTATTCCACCTTGAACAGTCTGTGTTCGCGCGCTTAATTACCGTCCAAGTAAAACAGGCTGCCTATGCTTACATTCGTAATAATTAAAGAATAATTTTATTTTTAGGTGGTCCTCTTTGTGTATGATCTCACAAACCTTCAAAGTTTTGACAAACTCCGCACGTGGTTTGAAAAGGTGGCGGAAATCTTCGAATCTGAACCGCAGAAGCCATTGATGGCATTGTTTGGGAATAAATCCGATTTAGAGCATCAGAGGGCTGTTAGACTCTCTGTAGTGCAGAAGTTTGCCTCAGAGCATTTGCTGGAAAACTTCAAGGGCTCAGCCAGAACTGGAGAAACGGTATCTACCTGTTAAATTTACTGTTTCTTATACTTTCTAAATAGAAGGAAGATGTTGCATGTTTGGTTTCAACTGCAAATCTTAATTTTATAAATACGTAAATCTTTTGATGTGTTCAAATGCCGGTCAACTGATTCCTTACAAAATTATTTCAATTATTTCAAGAGTAATTAAATATTATTTCGTTTTATTTTACAGGTCAACAACGCATTCACAAATTTAGTAGCGCGTGTAATGGGAGTGAGAGTCCGTCGGTTGCCTACAGCAGCGAATGGAAAGTCACCAGCGCCGATACCGCCTGAACCGAATGGACAGGTTCCTTTAGCCATTCAGGGCGAACCTCAGCACTCGCTCATTATGAATAGGAAAACACTGAGACGAGTCAAAGAGGAAAAACGGAAAGCCTTGTCATCTGTTTGCTGTATTCAATAATAAAGATTTTTGATAATTGGATTTGCTGTTTTGCAATTAATTATTTACCCTTTACATTACGAAGAAATTGCCACCCCTTGCATTTAGAGACTGACCAGATAAAAACGAATACAATATGTAGGTCAATTGGTACATAAATAAAGTTGAACCCAAAGATTTTGAAATTCAAGAGGATGCTAGTAGTCCGATTACTGTGGTTAAACCACTACATGATTGTTTATGTAATAGAGGTGTAATGTACATACGTACAGTACAATGTTTATTGTGTTTTTTGAAATAAAATTTTGAGACAAAATCCGAAGAAAAGGGTGGTTACCATAGCAACGACCCTGACACAGTCTCCACATTGTTACAGTAATAGAAAAGTACACAGAAAACGTACGTTTCTGCATAATATGCAACTACCTGGGGAAGATAATCCCAGCGTTGCAGTCGCGCTGCA
This sequence comes from Hofmannophila pseudospretella, assembly GCA_947369225.1. Taxonomy (NCBI): domain Eukaryota; kingdom Metazoa; phylum Arthropoda; class Insecta; order Lepidoptera; family Oecophoridae; genus Hofmannophila; species Hofmannophila pseudospretella. The sequence goes on from OX376324.1 coordinate 8,890,180, forward strand.
CGCGGTTCCGCTTCGCGCCGCTGCAGCAGAGCCAGGTGTTGCCGCGCCTGCGGGAGATAGCGCGGGCTGAGGGGTGAGATATTCTTACTTACTGAATAGGGTAGTTTCCAAGTATGAAATATTAAATGCATTTCTTAAAAATTAGGAATAAATAAATTAGCTACAGGCAATCAAAAATCAGAACAGTAGAAAGAAATGCCAATAAGTTTTATGACGTAACTGTTCTCTAGCGCCATACAAGCAGGCCCTGGCTGCATATAAAGGACTGTTTTGCTAGAAAGGGACAGAGCATTTGTCCAATACTAACCATTAATATCTCTGATGTTAGTTGAGATATCGAAAAACTAATTTTAGATCCTTCTTTAGTATGTCCATGTGATTTGATTGATGCAATAAAAAATAGCTTAATACCGAATTCCATGCTTCACTTTCAGTGTAAAAATGTCCGAGGATGGTCAGAAGGCGCTGTTAACACTATCTGGCGGTGACATGCGTAAGGTTCTGAACACACTGCAAAGTACGTGGTTCGCGTACCGTGACGTGACCGAGGACAATGTGTACACCTGCGTGGGACACCCGCTGCGCTCAGATATCAACAGCATCCTCAACTGGCTCATGAATGAGAACGACTTTGCTACCTGCTTCAAAAGTATCCTTTGAACTTAAGCGGCTGTCTGTACTGGTGTTTTCAAATCATATCAGTCCATAGACTGATGGTGGGCTTAACCCTGTAAGTAATTAAATTTTTATTTGTACCTGTGTTACAAGTCGATTGAGGCGACAAATAATTTTACATGACCCACTAGGGTAGAAATAAAACTTAAAAGCTTATAAAACGTTTTCCCCTTGAACTATAATATATTCTAGATTTCTAGTGGAGTGAGATTTTTTCAGATATTCCGATAGACAAAAAATATTAGTGTTGCACTTAAGGTGATGAGATTTTACAAATTCGAATTTCTTTGTTATTAAAGTTTTGTGACATAAATCTTAATTTTCTAAATAACCTATCCAGATATCCAGGATCTTAAGATTGCTAAAGGCTTAGCTCTCGGTGACATATTGACCGAAGTTCACACGATTATTCAGAGATGTAAGTTGTTGTTTCAAATATGATGATGTGTATGACTGCAAACGTGTACTTCTGTACGTATATTCATCCATGAATTAATATTTTTTATGTTTCAGTGAAACTACCACCTGAAGTGTTGATATCTCTTCTAATCAAGATGGCGGACACCGAAGCGCGACTGTCCTCCGGTTGTAGCGAACGCATAGAGTTGGCTGCTCTCATCGCTACTTTCCAAGTGGCCAGGGATCAGATCAATGTGGATGCTGTTGCTTCTTAGTCCGATTATGTTTTAATATGTCTACTGTATTCAAGGTATGTACTAGGGATGTTACGGAGCTTCGACTCCGACTCCGAAAGGTTGGCTCTTCCGATTGATTTTACACCTCCGACTCCGACTTCGGCTCCGATAATTTTGAATCGGAGGTTTGTGACCAAACATATTCAAATATCAATATGTATTTAAATAGTGTAGGACTACATAAAGAAACATGTATTATTGCCGCAAACGTCATAAAAAATATTGGCCAGTTCAGCTATAAAAATTAAAAAAAGGTTTAAAACATCTCTCTTCTACCTCTGTCTCCGACTCCGGTTCCGAATCCGGTTCCGACTGCGATAAATCAAATTTAAAACCTTCGGTTGCGACTCCGGTTTCTGTAAAACCACCTCCGTAACATCCCTAGATTATCTTGTTTATCTCATTAATTGAGCGAAGTTATGCTTATGAGACGTGTTTACATTAATAAAACCTCGTAATTTCGTAATAACGTATTTTTATTAAACAAATTTTGGGAAAGTAGTCGTTATGGGAAAGTGAACTTTATGGGAAAATAGACATTTTGGGAGTAAACATTTTGGAAAATAGCCTTATTGGGAAACTGGACCAAATGACCCTGAACGGCCGTTTTTATCGTTATGGTATATTTTTTTGCGCCAGCGAACCACCATCTATTAAATATTCATAGTATTGATCATATACGTTGTACCAGAAGTTTGAATTGTTAGGAAAAGGTGCACTGTATATGATCTGAGAGTCGTCGTTTACTAGTAAATGATTTCGTTGTACCCCACAATCTGGCCACATTAAGTCATCGACGCCGTGACCTTCTGGTGTGGGGTTTCTGAAAGTAAAGTAGAGTAAGTAAGTATTTGTATGTCTTTTGTAGACACAGTAGTACCTAATTAAACATTTGGTTGATAACAAAATTAAAGTCACGTAAAAAATTGTTTACTATCTAAGATATCTAGCAATTCATTCTTTGTAGCAACTCACCCGAGTTTTATGAAATCAGTGAGAAGACTCAAAATAGTTTCTACAGTGCGACGGTTTCTTGAATCCAGATGTTTTAACTTCTGTTTAGTAGCATTTGTTTTGTATATATATCCCAAATTGTCTCCGTGGGATGATCCTGGGAAATCTATTTTATTGTAAATTTTAAACCAGTTCAATTCGCCGTCAAAATCGAAAACGTAATAGTATACCACGTTGCTGTCTTCCCTTTTCTTGTGAAGCTTAATCCACCAATCAGTAGGATAAAAGAACTGAGTATCTCTCACTAAATCAACAAAGTTCTTCAAAGTGCAGTTGGTTATATTTGCTCCATTAAAATAGAACTGACGAATCCATCTCGCTAGTTCCCGAGACTCGTATGATCCATATGGATATTCTATATTCGATGGGATACACAATTCAAAATTTTCATTCAAATTGTCTACTAGAGTTTGGTCTTTATTTATATCTGGCAACATCATAATGCCTTCCTGAGTGTTGATTCCAACTAGGATCGGAATGTTTTGCGGTATACCAGACGTTAAAATTTCTATAGGGTGTTTAGTTATAACAGCCTCCGAAGATTCTATTTCAACGCAAGGCGGAAACGCATTAAATGGTCTGAAACCATTGCGGCTGTTATTTTCCCCCATTTTTTTTTGTGCTTCTACTATATCAAATGCATCAACGTCTTTCAGCTTGTTTAAAAGGTCAGTTGTATCAGTTGCTTCCAAATTTAGTTCTTGGGCTAGAGCTAGAGCGTTTTCCTTTGGATGTAGAGCTAAGAACCTGTAACTTAATGCACTTCCGCTTTCTAGCACAGCTCGTTGGAAGAGGCCGGTCGATTTGGTTGATAATAATAAATAATGTGCTAGACCGGCACCTGCGCTCCACCCTCCAAGGGTTATTTGATTTGGATCTCCTCCAAATCTGTCTACATTTGTTTTGATCCACTTCAACGCTAGTAGAACGTCCTTAATTCCTGTATTACCTGACGCATCTTCAGTTTCAAGGGACAGAAAGCCCAGTGCTCCGAGTCTGTAATATAATGAAGTTACGGTTGGCTAGCATCAATATCAATTATATAAACTGCTAAAGAATACATATACAAAAATATAAACCTGTAATTCATTGTAGCGAAGATCACATCACGCTTCAACAGTAGTTGAGGTCCAAAAATAATATCGGTGTTTCCAGAAAGCTCGATGAATTTTCCTCCATGGACAAAAGCGTAAACCGGCAGAAGTCCAGTACAGTTTGCAGGAACGTAAATGTTTAAAAAGAGACAATCTTCACTCATTTGATCCCGCTTGTAGTAGCTTTCTGATTGAGGACAGACTGGGCCTTCCTTGGTTGCATCTAATTCTTCAGACCATGGCGTTTTTGGAACTGGGGGCTGTTAATGTTTAATTACATCATGATCGAAAGTTGTTGTATTTAGTCGAACGTCTTTATTTCAACCATACTGCATTACGTAATGTAACTATTCTATGTATATTTAACTTACCACGAAACGTAAGCTTCCAGTGGGGGTTTCGGCATATGGTATACCTTGATACGAGTAATAGTAGAGAGATTCGTCATTATTCAGTTTGCCTCTAACAGGTCCAGTGGTTGTCGACACTATTCTACAGTCCACGGTTAATGTTGCAATAATCAAATAACACGACGTCGTGATAAAGAGGAACATGTTTAAAATCCACGTTCACTTTCGTGTAGAAAATGTTTAAATGGCACGATATGTGACTGTGACATCAACTTTTATGAATTTAAATGTGCATACTTTATGTATAAACGTTACATTAATATTTGTTCACTGATATGAATACCAGATGTATGAATAACTGAAACAATTAAAAGAATTAAAAAATGTTTACGCTTCGTTGATTATCAAACAATGAGTTTCGGTGCAGCATTGTGGTTGGGACGCCGGACACCCACACTGGAGGTCCGGGTTCGATTTCAGGTAAAATAAACACCGTATACCAATGATTTGTTCTGTTTTTAGTTTTGACAGGCTGATGCCGATCATTACGAATTCGTGGTCAAAATACATAAGTCTTCTTCTTCAGGCTTTATTCATCCACTGCTGGTTATAGCCCTCTCCTATATATTTCCATGTAGCCCGATTTGCAGTGCTTCTGAGCCAAGTCACTCCAGCTCTAGCCCTGATGTCGTCTGATCACCTCGCTGCTGGACGTCCCACACTCCTGCTGCTTGTGCGCGGTCTCCACGTAAGTACTCTGTGGGTCCACCTGTTGTCGGTTCGCCTAGCCACATGTCCCGCCAATCGCCATTTCAGAGTCGCTATGCGTTTAGCTACACCTGTGACCTTTGTGCGCAGCCGGAGGTCTTCGTTTCGTACTTTGTCTCTTCGGGAGACTCCGAGCATAGCTTGCTCCATGGCTCTTTGGGTAACTTTGACTTTATGGATGGCCTCAACCGTTAGGGCCCACGTTTCCGAAGCGTATGTCAATATTGGGAGTACACATTGGTCGAAAATTTTAGATTTCAGGCACTGCGGGATGGACGACTTTAACACCCTCTTTAGCTTACATAAGTAATACAATTAAAACAATTATCAAATAATTAAAATTCAAACATAAAAAACTATATGTACTATCGGTCTGTACTTTAAGTAAATACTTCACAAACAACAACGACACAAAAAAAGAACACTTCTTTGTATAATTTTTTTATTATTTTAGATTTCTATTATCAATAAATAATTTATAACTAATTAACCTAGACTACCTATGCATTTAATTTATTATATTTTAATTCATATTTACAAAATTACCAAACTATATTTAAATTAACTAAATGAACGTACAATTATGTTTAGAGATCTGAAATCATAAGACCTATTCCAGAAATCTTAAGGACCAGTTTAATCTCCATTTTTAGCTAAAACTAATCGGTAGGTAACCTTCTATTAGTTAGATTGTCTGTAACTGTCTTAATTTTTTAAAATTTGGAATGATTTTATAGTCTAAAACATCGGAAAATGAATTGACTTGTCCGTGATAAAATTGTCGCTGCGGGCGCCGCCGCCGCGTGCCTGTCAATTTCGACGTACGTTGCTGGTTATCATGTTATTTAGCTGACGAACTTCATCATAACCAGCAATGTATATTTTCCAGCCGCGTGCGTGCACGCCTGTTACAGGGTTTGTGCCGAAATAATTTCAAATCAGTTCAATACTAATGGATTAATACTGTCGACGTAAAAGTGCGCGAGCTGCTAGTTTATCCGAAGATGTTGGACACAATGCTGTTAAAGGAGTTCGAGAGGGAGGCGAAGATGCCAGGGGAGGGCGCGGGCGCGGGGGGTAGTCGCGGCGCCAGCGGGACTGGCCTGTAGTACGGACCACCGTCGATACGCTGAAAATACAGTAACAATATATTATAGAAATTATATGCATATTAAAAGGTCATATCATAGGTGGCTGTTTAAACAAAAGAAACACGACCACAAAATAGATAACTATCAGAAAGGGAAACTTAGTATGTACTAGCCTTCAAGCGCGAGGCACTCACTCAACACATTTGCACATCGATAGCTGTCGGTGAAACTTCTTAGCGCTTAGATGTAAAGGATTGAGCGAGAACGCTAGTACTGAGTTTCCCTTTCGGTACTTTTTGACATTAATTCGAATGAATGTCTTACATTAGGTTAAGGTCATCAAAGAAAAATTGTGTAACTAAAAATATGTACTTTCGAGACCCTCGTGTAACGAAAGTTTAACAGTTAGAAAAGTAATAGTTATAATATCGTAAAGATCGGTCTGACAAGAAAAAAAATTATGCTCGACACCCTCTCGGCTCCCTCTGATGGCGTCATAGGCCGCGCAAGTAAACACTGAAAATTAGGTGTTGTGCGGTTACCGCTCAGTTTAAAGTGAGCTAGCGTCGAAACTACTCGACGGATTTAGACCAAAGAAGCTGTATTTTAAACGTCAAACCACGGTTTGACGTTTAAAAAATACAGTTTGCGATATTAATAAATTTATGTTGATTGCAATTGAAAATGGCAAGGCCGAAAGAAAAATGACTACAATTAAAAGATTAGGTCCCATTTGCGACCGACCAAGACCACTTTCGGGAGCGGAGAGGATACGTCTTCATCGTTTAAGAAAAAGAAGCCCAGAAAAATGACACCGACTCGAACCAGGTTGACCAAGATGATGAGCGATGTGGATGTTTCAGAGTTTGCGTAGGTGCAAGGCGTTTTTGTGATTTAACCCGGCTTTGGCAAGGCACTAACTCTATGGTTAACTCTCTATTCGACTTTCGCGCAAGCGGGCCATAAGGAAGCAACAATTCATAAAGTCGAATGAAATATTTGGTAATTGTAATATTTCCAAACCCCAAACTGATACCATCACCACCAAGTCCCATTTTTCGTTAGTCTTTTTTCTATCGTCAGATATTTTACAAACAATAAATATTAAACTAAATACTCACGTGCATATCCTCTGGCTGGGGATAGATCTAGATTTCTTACTAAAAAAAGCCTCCATCAACTTTAACATGCCTTTATTACAACTAGCAGAGTATTGGTTAGATAGAATAAATTAAGGCAACACCTTAGATGTAGGTACTCGTATTGTCCTTCCATTGTAGAGTTATTGACCTATCTACAAAAATAATGTTTGTACTTATTTGGGAAAGTGAAGACACGACTTCTAAATGTTTGTTAATTACAAGATTTCATACAAACTAGCTTTACAATTTTAAATCCTACCCGCGGTGTCTTTTGTATAGTCTGAAAACCCGTTATTTTTACGGCTAAATATAGTCTGCTATTGAAAGTAGATGTCTATATCTTGTATGCAAAATTGACCCATAAGGCAATAAGGCATTGGTTAACACATATAAGGTGTTTTTATTAGCTGCAAGCATTAAGTAATGATTTCACACGAAAAATATTTTTTTAGTCTACAGATTATTCCCAGCAGTGGGAAAACCCTATTATTCGTATTTTATTTTTTTCAATTTTAAAAATTAATTGATTTGCATCATGGATGCGTAAAACCATTCTAATCTTCATTCATTGCTTGACAAGGACAGCAGGATTAGGTATTTCCTAATTCCGAATGAATGGGACTAGCAGTTTCTTAAATATATTCTGAATAAATTTTTTGTCGTTGTTTATCCAAAATTTAATTAGAAAAAGTATGATTTGGCATACCTATCGTTGTTTCAGAAGATACCCTAAAAACATTTGCAACTAATAAACATACACCTCATATACCGACAAAGAAACAAACAAACTAATTAGTGAGATTATATAATACTACCCGTTTTTTGATCAGGTACCAGTTATAGCAAAGCGTTTTCACTATTGATAAGTTAAATACATTCGAAGAGAGGTCTGAAAGTCTCAAAGTTATTCTTTAGGGAAGGATATTTTCGATATGATCTCCTCACGGTCGATCGGAGTGGCAGTAGGCGTTGTAACTGGTACTCTCCTTAAGGAAGGCTTCCGCGTACTCCGGCTCGGCACGTACCCCTAGAGAGCCATAACCACATGTCACCACACCACCCTCGTGCAATCAGTTTTTATTCTACGAGTAAGGGGAAAATACTGTGTATTATACATAGAGTTTGGCCAAAAAACAGATGTACAGTGCCGCCAAGTTATCTGTGACGGGGAAGAATTTGGAACTTGTCTTTTTAAAGAAAAAAAACATTAGTAATGTTTCACACATTACCAACAATGGTAATAATAATAACCTTCAACTTTACAAATTATAGGTAGGTATATACAATACGGTAAATTTACAAATTAGGGTATATTTGAGGGGAATACATACCTTGGCGGAATGTACAGTGACATTCAATAACGTTGGATGGCTGTCTATGACGATAAATTCGACTTCTTGTGGCAAGTAACCTTCTGCTGAGACCTGGAAATGTAAAACATAAAGACACTCAGTGACCGACATTGAAGAATTTCGCTGCACTTATAGCATTTCAAAATACACAATAAATCTCTGGCATATAGTATTTACCTACTCCGATGTTCGAAAAACTGACGTTCGGATTTTTCTGAAATTTTTTAGAGACAGCTTTGACTAAATAAAAGGCAGAACACACTAGTGTGTAGGTAATTAGAGCACTTTGGAGCTAACTTTTGAACTTGCTCATGCTCATCGAAAAAGGTATGCTCATGCTCAAGTCCACAAGCTCCAATGGTACGCTTTATTGATATTGTAGGATAGAACAAGAAAAGCGGTATATCTCACATCGAGGCGGTAGGTGCCGGGCAGCAGGATGCGCCAGAACTCCCCATACTTGGTGGTGTGGTACGTGACGTCACGCCCTTTGACCCGGACGGAGGCCCGTTCCACGGGGTTGCCGTTTTCATCCATCACGAACCCGTGTGCCCCACGGTGCGCCTCGGCTAGGTACTTTATCAGCGACTGTGGACAGTGTGGGATACTCAGTGTTAGGGCTGGTTTACACTTGGTCAAGTGCATAAGATAGTGGCGAGTGCCTGGCCAGTGACAAAAAGTTGAAAAAAAATGGATCCACTGGCAAGGCAGCTTGCAAGCCAACTTGACTCGCCACTGTCCTAACGCACTTGACTAAGCACTTGACCAAATGTAAACCAGGCCTTTAGTTGTTGTAGCCCACTGCAGAACAGACTGCGAGCGAGTATAGCTTGATGAAAAAATATTTATTATTTATTTTATTTTATTTACACTTTATTGTACGACAATACACTTAATAAAAACAATTAAAATGAGACATTGTACAAAGGGTGAACTTATCTCTAAAAGAGATTTCTTCCAGCAAACCCGCGAAAGTGAAAGATGCGTAATAATTTAGAGGTAGACAGACATAGAGTGTACGTCAAATAAAAATAAATACAATATATAAAGACAACTATAATAAATAAATATGCATATATAGACATATAAGCACAGATATGCAATAACTATAAAATAAATAATAAATATCTCTAAAAATACAAAACATATTATACATATACGTAGGTACATACATATATAGGTATAAATAAATATTAACAAACTAAGATGGATGACATAACAGGAATCAAAATTGAGAAAGGTAGTGTTCTTTTACTTGTTTTTTGAAAATGAGAATTGTTTGACTCTCACGAATACTGGGAGGTAGTGCGTTCCACAACCTAACCGCGTGAACACGAAAGGAGTAATTGAAGAAGTCAGTTTTGTGAGGAATGGAAGGGAATTTGAGGAGGGTGCTGATGTGATATCTAGATAGTTGGTCAGCAGACCGAGAGAATTGAAAATGTTCACGCAGGTAAGAGGGAGAAGAGGGATTCTTGAGAATTTTAAAGAGAAGGCATAGAATATGAAGGTTCCGACGAGCACGAATCGGAAGCCATTTAAGTTTGGATCTAAAGTGAGAGATTCTATCAAATTTCCGCAATCCGAAGATAAAACGGATGCAGAGGTTCTGTAGCCTCTCTAACTTGTTTAAGAGTTCCTCAGTGGCGTCCAACATGCATACGTCGGCATAGTCTATGATGGGGAGAAGCAAGGCTTGAGCGAGGGTTATTTTAGTCTCCAGAGGCAAGAAATTTTGGAGACGCTTGAGAGAGTGAAAAGAGAAATGCACCTTCTTGTTGATCTGATTTACATGGGGACCCCAAGATAGATTTTTGTCGAGAAAGACCCCTAAGTTTTTAGCCGTGTCACTAAAGGGAATCGTTACATTATTGTAAGTAACAGATGGAATGTTACTATTAACTAGTTTATTGGACATGTACCTACTACCAATGATCATAACCTGAGACTTCGATGGATTAACCAAAAGACCATAGGACTTGGCCCAGTTACTGATGCGTCTAAGATCGGCATTAAGCTCATCAACTGCCCCCGCAATATCATTAGCCATAAAATGGCGATACAGTTGTAGATCGTCTGCGTAGAGATGATAATTAGAAGTGATAACCTTAATGATGGAATTGATGAAAATGGAGAAAAGCAAGGGAGAAAGAAGATATTGAATATGTATCCACGTCATTAATTTTAAAGTTTTTGTACCATCTTCGTTATAGTGTTTTAAATGGTAGAGTTCGTCAAGGGCTCTCCAAAAATCTCAGTCATACAGCACAACCCATGGCGGATGCCGAGAAAATTACTAACAAAAGTTTTGCGCGTTGATGTTCATTTCGAAATTTTCGAACCTAAGGACGGAAAATGAAGAGTTCAAATAGTTACAGATTACAGTCTGACACGGGTCTGCTATTATCCACGATATACATGTTTATATCTACATGTTTAGCATGAGAAATAGGTATTTGCGATTATTTTAATTTATCATCTTCTGTTATCGCCTAGGTACTTATCATACTTGTATCACACAGGTACTATTATTTCCATCACTGATACATTCGTTAGTTCTTTTTCTTACCTGATCAATATTACCCGTGTCACACAATATTTTTCACAATGTTTCCTCGTTGTATATTATTATCAGTGATTAGTTGCATCGCAGTTGTAACCAGTGCTATTGTAGAACCGAGAGTAGCTATCGTGCACCTATCAGGGGGCAAAGTAAATGGAAGTGTGCGCTTCACGGAGGTCAACAACCGTATCCATGTTACTGGCAACATAATTGGACTCGAAGCTGGCCATTACGGTTTCCACATACACGATCTGGGAGATATAACTACTTGTTATACTACTGGCGGTCATTTCAATCCTGATGGAACCAACCACGGTGGGTTACTACATGATGTGCGACACGTGGGTGATTTTGGAAACATTATCTTTGTGGGGGACGAAAATGCTGTGGCAACAGTCGATTTCGTGGATACTGTGATTACCCTTCACGGTCGCAATAGCATTTTAGGCCGTGCTTTAGTTCTTCATGAAGGGGAGGACGACCTCGGTTTGGGAGGCGACGAGATGTCTCTCATTTCTGGAAACGCAGGGCCGCGTGCGGCTTGCGGTATCGTGGGAATACTGTCTCCTGGAGGCTCGTGGAATTCAGCGAAGTCTGTGGCTCCATCGACTGCTATAATTATGTTGGCTTTGTTCTTTATGCCTTTCTTTAAGCTATAAGTCGTACTCTTTAAAATTTGTGTAAATTGCAATATGTTTCACAAAATAAGTATGTAATTCTCGTATGTTATTAATTTATTATACTTACTCAAGTGTTATTTAATTATTTATACAGTATGTAACAAACCTCGAAGCAGTGTTTTTCGTAACAAAAAAACCCTTGTAAGCAGAAACAATGATCATATAATGGACGTTCGGTATCGATCGATAACTGAATTTTGCTCTTTCCCAAAGATCTATTTTAGGTAAATAGATTTTGACATTTGGGGGATTTCCCAAATTAAAAGTGCTGATCAACTATTTATGAACAGTTGAATTTTTTAACCAATTTGCAGATGTCTTAGAACAAAAGTTGTTCAGTTATCGATCGATACACTCCTGTATGTCCCTTGTTCCGGCTTACAAGGTTTTTTTTGTTACAGCCTGTATACGGATTTAGTAATAATTCATTTATTGCAAAATGTCGTCCTTGAAGATACGAGTACATATTATTTAAAATATTATACCTAAGATAATTATAATCCAGATTAACATTTTCCAAAAAAAATTTGATATCATTTTAAATACCTGCTTGTTATCCACCCAGTATTTGGGCAGCTCGTGTGCTGGTGGGTATTTGCAGCATGATATCTCCAGCGTTATTTCCATGCATCCGTGCCATATGTAGTTGTAGTCTTGCATACCACCTGAAAAAGACCCGACACCGACGAGGGTATTTTAAATTTGGCGTGTATGTCTGTTTGTGCGCATCTTCTTATCTTTGCAAATGACGATCCGATTGTGATGAGGTTATTTTTATATTATAAAAGAGATATTGTGTCGAGTATGTTCCATGCACAGCAGCTGTTGTTCCATGTCAAAATTGGCTCAGTAGTTCCAAGATCTATGGCTAATATACTTTCGATGTCAGATGGTATCTCAGGAACGATAACCATGGTGTGTGAGGCCTCTCGAAACCTAGAGGATCTGACGTGAACAGGAAAAATTAAGTGCATCTCAATAAAATTTTGTCAGGGTTTGCTTAAATTCTTATTTATAGGATAAGGAGTTGAATTCATATTCAGAAAGAATATCATAAACAAAGATGATTTGTAGATGAATTTGCCATACCTGTAAGCGGGTACCAAGCAGCACCATTAGTGATTCCGTTCTCGAATCGCGGCGACCCCGACTTGCAGGAAACCCCTCGCGACATCTTCGCGTGGTTATTGGAGTAAGTGAGCGAGAGATGACGAAACACATCGTCATCCGGCGCGATCGACGGCGAGTGAGCGTAGCTTTGAAACACTGCGTTTAGGGGACATGTGGGGCGAAAAAACCTTGTTAATTTTGTTGTATTCCTATTAAAAGTAAGTAGAGATAAAGTAACACCTCACCGGAGCATAATACTGAAGATCTGCATATTCCTTTAAGCAGCGTTAAGAGAAGAAAATTGGTGGAAATTAGGACAATTGTTTTTTTATTCATCACTCTACTTATAGTTTTCTTATACCAATTGCCAAAGAAAAGCTCAAAAAATTCACATGTGTGGTTAGCCACTAATCTGACTAGCCTTGATGATGAAAACAATTTTTATATATATTTTTTTATTGTATGGACCCTCCATACAATAAAGTTAGTATATTAAAAAGAAGAAATATATAATAGTATAGAAAAGAACCATCATCAAATTTCCTACAATCATGGGAAAAGGTGGTTTATGTCCTGTTGTGACTTGTGAAAGAAAACGTGAAGAAGAAACCTTAAGCATTATCATCACGCAGGCCTCCGACTGCGTGATATAGTTTGATAGTATGAATCTTAGTCCACGACATTTTCTATCTCCTTCAACACTGAGAACAGCGACTATTAGAAGCCGTCTTGTTTCCATCGTTTTAGTTCGCTTTTTTACGCAGTCGGGTTTTATTTTTTTAATTTTATTTTTTATTAATGTTGTGACCCACTAAAAAATAAAAAAAGTAAAAACCTTCCGAATCCCTCACTATAATGTTTTAAAGTAATTTAACGTTTATCAAAGTTTTATATTACAAACCTGACAAAGAATGTTTACACTTGCCACTAATATCGAACTACAAGACACGTGTAACCTCTAGTTCTCATACGGGTCTAATTTTTTGGACACATTGCGACCCCTCATATTCCTAAACGCGACCCCCGTAAGAGTCGCGACCCTCAGGTTTATAAAAGATGGCTTACCACTAAGCCAGCATCCACATGCATGGCATGTGCCATTTGTTGATGACGTTACTTTTGGAAGATCTAAAATGAGTGTAAATACTTACTGGCACTAGGTGTGTTGTCGTAGGGATATGAAGCAACAAGCGCGCCGCCGTGTAGCGAGCCGGAGAGCACGAACTGTATCTTGCTAATCCACTCCTTGACGGCGTCTGTTTCCGGCTGCGGCTGCTTCGTGTTGGCTTTGAAGTAGTCCGGGAAGTTACGGTTTAGGTCGTACCGCCGGGCGTTGTGCCTGCAAGAGTTTATGCCAACTCAAGAAGACATTTCACAAAGTACGAACAGTTAAAGTATTGTATGCAACTGCATGTAATTAGCCATTGTAAAACTCGTTTTTTCTATTTTGATACTTGCTACGCTCGTATCAAAACAACTACAATGGCTGTCATTACGTAATGATAGCCAGACAAGTAGTTTATACTACTATTGTAAAATGTACCCATTCATAGAAATATGTAGGTTTATTTATTTTCGTAATTAATATTTCGTTAATTTTCTAACTTCTTTTTTCATTTATAATCTATTTTTTCTATAAAAAAATTCATGCAGTATATTATTACTATTACATAACGCCATTTAACTAAAAGTAGTTTATTATTACGAAATATTTGTACAGACGTATTTTTACATACATAATAACGTCGCGTAGTGGATCAGTGAATGAATAAATTAGTTGGTAATTTATTGTTGTAACATTTCTACATAATGTGTGCTCCGTTCCGGTGCATAGTCAGCGAATGTAGATACTTACCTCCATATTTAGAGTTAAAAAGGTGTGACAAGATCACACCGTAACCATGTAAACTGTTCCAAGTGTAATTACCTGCCATGTATGGTGTCACACTGGCCTTCCCGGGAGATGGCGAAGCCGTCTGGGTTCATCGAGGGCATCAGGTGAATCCGCGTGTTGTCCAACAACCATTTGATGTACGGGTCCGTGTCGTATGACGTCACTAGATGCTGGAAACGACATTTGATGTAAACAATATTTTAAAACGAGGAACGCACTTTTTCTGATAATGCAAGTTGATGAATGCACTTTCCTCCCCCCCCCCCAATCTTTCTTCAAGCTAAAAATAGAAGTAGGTAGGGGAGACCGAGGTGTTTTGAAACAGAGGTGATTTTCAAATCACTGAACTTAAAACAAAATCGTGAAAAGTAAGCTTTAAACGATTTTTAAGATACCTATATTTGTCATTTATAGGTTATAGTTATAACAATAACTATAGGGCAAAAAAATTTTTTTTACTCATTAAATTTCCGTGAAAAACTACAAAATTGTTTGTTTGAAAATTCTACAAATGAATGAATTATTGCTATTCTAATACTGAAATAAGAAGTATAAATGAAAAACTACACGGATGAGTTTATGCCACTAAGGCGCAAAATAATGAGGTCTATTTTTCTTTAGTATGGATAATTTTCATACAACTAACAGGGTTATTTTTTCGTGTAAAGTGGTATAAATGACCAGCACATACCCCAAATATTTGCTACTAATAAAAAGGACCTTATATAGGTACTAACATGTATAAGATGCAGCAGTAGTTCCCGGCCGACCGCCTCGTTGCCGTGAATATTGGCGACGTACTTCACATCAGGCTTGCCGATCATATGCTCGTATGGAGACCCCGACACCACCATCACCCATAGGTCTCGACCTGGGAGGTGAATATTATTTATGAAGATTTTTATACCTATAAATAAATCCGAGAGATAAGCAGACAGGCTATCTGATTGAAGTAGGCGCAGCAAGGTTGATGGGAAAGTGTAAATTCGAAACAAACCGTAAAAATTTAAGATACTAAGATAGACCCAAAACAACAACTTTCCTTAGATTAGGCGGGCGCAGAAGGTCAGTTGTCATCTGTCAAATTACCATAGGGTCAGATTTCACCTCGCCGAATAGTTTGGCCGCTTTGGCCGCCGCAGAACACAAAAACGAAATATTTTGCGTTGTTACTCCAGCTGCCACATCCAAAATCTTGGTAACAGTGGATGGTGATGTGAATAGATGGTACTGTCATATGTTTGTTGTTAGAGAAGTCCTTAGCCAAGCCTAGGTACGACCTTGATGAGAAAGCGTTCCTGCAAGTTAAGCAATGTTGGGTAGGCCAGAACCAGGACGGATGACTGATAGTGACGCATTTCCTCCAGATTTTTTCCCCTGCTTGCCTCGGGGAGCACATTATATTTGCTGTAGATTCGGGCTGTTGTCGTTTGACAGCAGTAATAGTCGTCAGTTATGTAAAAAGCTTACTGGCTGTCTAAACAACTCTAACAATGGCCATTAAACTGTGGTTAACCAGGTTACTCATCTTAAGCGTCGTGTGCGACAAGAAGATAGGTACATAAATACATAATTTCACGTTATTCCCCTTGCGGGGTAGGCAGAGATAAACTAGCGCCACGAATCTCTGTCTTGGCAGACCTCTCTTGCTTCCTCGACAGTCATTCGTCGTTTCACGCATGCTCGCCTGCAAAGGTAATGGTTTGTACATAATGCGTACCTTGAACAGACTTGCCGATGGAGTAGAGAGCAGTAAGGGCGGGGTAACGCGCGGAGACTGCGCGCAGATACCTGGTCATCTGGTCATGGTCGTGGTACTGGAACTCCAGCTCGGGTCTACTGTCCCGAGCCTCCACTTCACCGAGGCTCGTCGATACTTCGTCCGCTGTTGAAGTTTAGGGAAATGTAGAGGTAAATTGAGAAATCTTTAAATACATAAAAGAGTTTCTTAAAAAGTTGAACCTATAATTTATATTCTACTTTTGTTATGTATGACCGACCACCATATGACATCCATCAACTTGCAGAACAACATTTTACATTACAAGTATTTCAGTACCTAAGTACCTACAGGCCAGGACTACATGGTCCGGTTCCAGCGCCGATTCGGGTCGCTCCGTCCAGTCACGAAGCGCTGATTTCAAGCGGAGGGCGGAATGCATGTGATTGGTTGCAACGAACCGAGCTGGAATCGGACACGTGTAGTCCAGCACACATATTCTTACCTTTCTTTTATAAAACAACCTGATCATTTTAACAGACCAGACTGTTAGAGAGATATGTTAAAAATCCCCCGCCTATTCCCAGTAGTCCGGTTAGGCTAGGCGGAAAATCCTATGCTATAGTTAATTATGCTACTTACACGGTATGAAACTCGGATCAAGGGCAGATTGTGCATATGCTGCTCCCAAAAAGGTCACCAGTAGGAAAATCTGTGCCATACTGTCTGCCGTCCTTCCGGACATCTGTGAACAAAATAACAAAAACAAAGACATTATCATATATTATTTTCCTTTTTGTTCAGATCAAGTCGACAATGGCTGATTTCATATAGGAAAGGTCGTTTAATAAACGGTTATTGTCTTTTTTCCGCTTTCATAATTTAACATTCACAAAGCGTAATAGTCAGCGATTGTGGCATCTGGCTTTCTTTTATTGATAACTGCTGACATTCTTAACAATACCCGTCGCATCGTCGTTGTTATTGATTATAGGTTTATTGAAAGTCAATGTGAGGTTTACTTTACAGTTAGCCATACTACGAGGGTGTGTTCGCTGTAGGATAGACTTATAGGACAGATTTGCTAAAGGCAGATTCGGTTAATGGCAGAAATTGTGTACTTGAAATGAAAGTATTCAAATACACGAAAAAGAGTTGAAAATTAAAATTTCATCCGCGACAGGATTTTATAGTTGGTTTACAGCAAATCACGGAATAAAAAAGTCACAGCTCATCCAGTTTCATAATTTTATCTCAATGATATGTTCGATCCTCCTAGCATCCGAGCATAACATGTCTTAATGTCTAATCGTAAGCGGGTGTGGCGGTGGACGCTCCAGTGGCGTGCGCGGGCGCAACCGGTCGCGTGTGAAGGTCACTGGGTCAGTGGACCGACCGGCCGACCAATGACCATTTGCACTGCACCGTCCTTTACACAGCACAACAAAATGGAACACATTTAGATGTACAGCATATTTCGGGATGGGGAAGGATCTTAGTACCTTGTCATACTGTAGATATTAGTTAATCCGCGAAACGCAACATTTTCAGTGGCACATCCTATCATAATGTCCTGATGACTTATGTCTTATGAGATCCACAGGTGCCTAACACACAAATGACACCCAGACTTGAATAATGGTCTTGCATTTCCCGAGCAGGATTCTCCGGAAAATGATTAGCTATGAGTCGGAATTATTTTAGACTTTTCGGTTTTCAAACTTCAGAGATAAGGGTGGGGAACGGTCATTTTTCTTACATTTTTGATCAAAAGTCAAAAATTATAGCACATACAATAAAAAAAATTAGTTTTGTAATGTGCAAATAAAGACCTTTCATATGATACTCTACACGGCTCACTTGCCCCATATTCAGATTTCAGACCCCATTTTCAATAAAAATAAAATTATTTACAAATTTATTTTATCTAAAAAGATGCGGGCAAGCAAGTTCTACAAATGTGTTAAATTTCAAGTCTATAACCTTCAGTAGTTCCTGAAAACAGCTGTGCCATACAGACGGACGGACGGACACCGAAGTCTCACCATAAGTACTATTTAATATTCTGTGCCACAAGGGGTTTACTACTTTGGTACGGAACCCTAAAAAGAAAACCAAAATATATTCACAAATCTACGCGTATTTATATATACTTATGCGGATTTTGTCGGTAACTAAAGGGGTATTGCGTCAGCTGGTATTGTTTGAATGCATTAGGGAAGAGTATGAGTGAAAACATCTAAAGCAGTTAAATTTCTGAATCCTTCATTTTCAGAGTATCGTCAACTCAACAACAACAATTTTTGGAAATTCCCGCGAAATTGTTTTGTTTTTACGAATGGTCAAACATAAGTACCTAGTATGCAGTTTTGTCACAGGTATTCAACTCAACTAAATAACAACTTGTCATCAGTCCATCACCTCACTAAAGTTGTGAGAAGAGCAGTGAATCATTGCGGTCATCCATAACAACAATAGTTTCTTAGTTAATTATGTATGACTGACTGTTCAGCTAATTTTGACCGCCAGGCTTGGTCGTTTTGTCACATATTCCTGTTTATTTAGGGTAGGCAGCTTTAAAAGTTTATACATCTTGCTTTTGTGTATAACCAGCCAACCGCATTATTTATAATTATAGGCATTTACTGAACCCGTAAGCTCTATCGTCGACCTCATCGTCGCTTACTATCAGGCGAGATCGGGGTTAAATGCGGGTTTAGTAGTCAATTAAAAAAATTGTACCTAGGTAAATATACATGTCAATGTCCAATATCCAGAGTTCCATGATAGAACTTGTACTAAAACTAACCAGTTTTTTCCTGATAGTGGTTTCGTATTAAACAAATTACGAAATGGGTGTAGAAAAAGTACTTAGGTTTATCGTAGGATTCGTAGGTACCTATAGCGTAATACTAAGACGCAGGCATTGTTTCAAGGCATTACGTGTACAGTGTACTGATGAGGCCAATTTCTGAAATCGTTTCCAAATCTCTCCGTAAGAACAATACCTGAACCTGTACCTGTACCTGTACCTTACCAGCCTCGTAAAGAGAGATAATACTCTATACTCCTGTCTGGGGCATCGAGTAGAGCTGATAACACAGACATCTAAAAACTACCTAATTTCAATTTTAAAATCGACACTACGCCAGCAAGACAATATTACTGCGGTACATGATACTGATGCAGTTAATTGTATAACAGACCCAGGACCATATGGCAGTGCTTGTTATGAGAAATATGATTACTGAACTGAGCTTTGTGTAACGCAGTTAAAGATACAAGGATGCAACTAATGACGCTAGTTAGACATACGAGTTAGGTCAGACTGACTTAGCAAAGTTGGTAATAGAGAGGACATTTTATATAGAAGTCGACTTATACAGACAGATGTGTATGGTGCGAAAGTGACCTTTTTGTAGAACAGAATGTTTTTCATTATATATGTTTTTAGAAATGCCTTTCAAAATTTGTGATTTATTTTCATTATATAAGATACAGTCACAAGTGCACAGAGCGTACCATTATTATAAGGTATGGTTTAGTAACAGTCGTAAACAATAGATGTGAGAATAAAAGGAAATTAAAATACCATATTTAAATTATATTTGGAGCATGTCGTAGGGTTGTCACGTATGAAAACAAGAAAATTGTTTTTATTTGGTTTTAACAGTTTATTTTCGCAAGACGTGTGTAGCAGCAGACCTGCACGACTGCTTGTTCAATTTTATTTACATTAATAGTGAAATAAATCTATGGATATAAAGGTAATGGATATAAAGTCAAGTCAATAGATTTGACTCAGAATACGCAGAAATCTTTGTGGATTTTAATATGCACAGAAAGGTCAATTAAACATAAACCTTACTAAACAAATTGCCTTACGCAAAATTACTTAATAATCATAGTTTCATATAGCATTCGAGGCAGATTATTTCGATTTGACAGACTCAACTTTCGACATACCTACTACTTGTAATTTGATGCTTTCGACACGTAGGTTAACTGGATCTGTCGTTAAAATGTTTTAGCATAAGTATATAAAATATCAATGCTAGCATATCATTGAAACTAAAACGATCGTGTGAACTCTCTCGTGATAAAGTGATAGCGACGGTTTCCAGCTTTCCTTCCGCCGTTTGGCACTGGCATTGGCACGTTGACTCATTGACCTTATTATCACTGTCCCGCTAAACCAAACGCTGGCAACTTTCGTTTTTAAACTGCAGAAAGAGTTAAGCATTTATTTACTAATTGTAAGTAGTGTAGTATAGGCAAAGCTGTTTATTGAGGGTAGCCATCATAATCAGTTCGTTGGCCATGGAATTCGATGTAATCGGGATACCTAAATATTAAAATCGAAACCTTGTCTCCGGTGAAATTGAGATCAATTGGCGACAGATATAATCGTTTACACGCATAATGAAAAAACGACCATACATGTACATAGTGAATACTCACATAATATGAAGGACAGTATATAGTTGCTTTAAAACCACATAATTTGACATAGGACTAGTAGAAATCCCATTAGTTCCGTCACGGGACTACTCAACGGGAGAAATGGGATTAGAGGGAATATTTTAGATATGACCAAAATAAACTAGGTTAACTTTTTCGCTTGCAAAGATGATTTAAGCGAATAAAAGTTATTTCCAATTATCCCAAGCGGTTGAAAATGTTTACTTTGATCCATCCAATGGGATCCAAGTGGACATAGAGTGATTATTAACCCATTTAATACTTAGGACACTACAGTAGTAGAAAATGTGACAATGTCATCTAACTTTGTTGGTAGATAACACGAGCACAATATTTTGCAGTTACCACGACAATAAAGCATATTTCCTTATTTACAATTCCAATCACAATTTGTTCCTACCTACTTGACCGGTTTTCGTGAACATATAGATAGTGTAGATAGGCTATATATCTATGTGCATATAATTTAAATTAATGAAACTACGAGAGTAGGTACTTGTAGGTAGAATCGGTGCAAGTTGCACGCTGTCAATAAACAATGCAGAATACTTTTTGTTGTGTGAAAGTTGGGAACCACTGTCATTTGAATAGGTATGTGGTTGGCATCTTGATAGGAATATTGATGATTTATAGTATACCTACGTCTTTTTTTGTGCTATACAGGTATCGTTCTATAAACTAGATTTAATAATAATCAATTTTATGTAGGTAATGTATTCGTTCTGTTGGATAAGTAAGTAGTTAGGGCATTTTGGCCACTTACTTTTCGATTTTGACCTCTGGTGTCATTAATTCATAAAAAGCAAGAATTTTCTTTCTAAAACTTTATTTTAATACGTACACTTGCCAATTCTTATGGAAAATTAGTAACAATGACAAATTACTTACCTACAAAAGTTTTTGTAGTGAGTAATAATGATATTCTGTTTACGATAATTAACTGAGACAAGCTTGAAGTAAACTACCGTCTTTTTCATTCAAGGAGGAAGTATAGTAGCACATAATTGTTGAAGTTTGACACAGTTAAATAAGGAAACAAAGGAAGGCTACTTTTCTGGCAAAAATCCTTAAAAAAAACGTGGTACTCACCGTGTCACCAAGATATCCTGTGTTAAAAAAATACAAAACTTTTCGGTTTCATTGATGATTACAAGACGAGGGAACAATGCGAGCGCGGAATTCGGAGCATGGAGAGTACACGAGTCCTTACGCGAGCGAGCGTCGCTCGACTGCTGCGGTCGGGCGCCTGACGCGGCTTCTGCGTCATCCAGCCCGCCGCCGCACGACCGGAAAGTGCTTTCTCTCACCACCTCCCTTCTAAAACTACCTTTAACTCCTAGCACTACAGTTTAAATCCTATTCCTACTAACAAAACCAACAGCTCTGTCATCTAAACTCACATTTTCCACCTTACCTATCTCGATACAAGAACCAGTTTCGCAGAACCGTGTCACGGGATTCCTTGTGACGTAGGTGATGTGTTCCCGCCTCTCATCTAGCACTTTTCCCGCGGCTAGAGTTTCTTTCTCGATATTTAATATACCGTATCCATCTAGTATAAACAGAGAAAAGTCGGAGAAACTTAATAATAGCGATAACTTGGTAACTAAGCAGTGCTTAGAGCTGTTACCTGAGTACGGTAACTGTATGTAATCTATCTTGAGTTTCCTGATTTTATTATCTTGCTTATCTTGTTTCCTGATTTTATTATATTATGTTGACTATTACGGTCTACGACTAGGTTATGTTCAAGTGCTGTCCTTTTGTGATTCAAGTAAAGTGATGCTCTTGTTCATCATTTAGCAGTTTGATTCGAAACTTGCAGCGCCTGATTTTAAAAGTGTTGTTGAAGAGCTCTCTCTCTCTTTATAAAATTATATATCCTATTATATAAGACAATGTGTTTCTCGTAGAGGGCAGGCGAGTAGATGAGCCAGCTATTTTTTAAATATTTAGTCTGTAACTGCGGGTGTTGAACGTTATTTGTAAGTTCATACTTCTGCTAGATCGTTAAAAATAGTTCTTGACCCGTGACCATTTAGGAATAAGAATAAGAACATACCTACATAGGACTAAATAACTTAATTTAATAATAATTTAATATTTAGGACTAAATTGTTTCTCGGTTTGGTGCACGTTTAAGGAACACATTTCATTGCGAGCAATCGGTCAAAGAATGGTAATACCTTACTATAGACATCAGGCGCTAGGATTCTACGGTAGTTTTCCTTGGAACTTTTCTATGAAGTTAGTAAGTATAAATCCGAAATTCTCTAGGAAGTTAGGGCGCACGCGTTGATGTATTTTTACGAACGGCATTGCTAGAAATCTCTCATACAAAAGACATCAACGCCACCCGCGTTCCTTTATTATTTATATTATGCTATTTTATTTATATTATGGATTTTTAGCAAGATAAATATTCAGGATGAAGGAGAGGAGAGGGTGGGGAGGGGGATGTACCTTTGGAAGGCAGGGGGACTTTTTTAAGGTTCCGTACCTATGCGGTAAAAAGGAACCCTTGTGGTAAGACTTCGGTGTTCGTCTGTCTGTATGTCATAGCTAGTTTTCTCAGGAACTATTTTTAGAAATACTTTATCTACAAACTGATGAACTGTTACATGCGTCTATACGCATATCTTTCGAATTTTACTCGGCAGATCTTCCCATAAGAAGACCTCTGAAATTTTATTTTTTATTGAAAGTGAGGTCTGAAATGGAGGTCGAAATCTGAAACTGGGGCAAGTGGGGTATCATATGAAACGGCTTTGTGTGCAAAAATGAGCGAAAAAAGACCGT
The DNA here is from genome assembly GCA_947369225.1 of Hofmannophila pseudospretella. Classification (NCBI taxonomy): domain Eukaryota; kingdom Metazoa; phylum Arthropoda; class Insecta; order Lepidoptera; family Oecophoridae; genus Hofmannophila; species Hofmannophila pseudospretella. Next base: position 8,913,609 of record OX376324.1, read on the forward strand.
TCTCCTTATCCCGAAGTTTACCGAAAAAACTGAAATAATTATGACTCGTAGAATATAATCGTCTATATTTTACAGGAAAATTAAAACAAAGTATCAAAACTTTACAATTTTTGATAAATTAAAAAACATTCGTTAATTAACGACGAAAAATCTGAAATAATTACTATATGATAGAAGTTGGTATATGTATTCCGGAAACGAAGTCTACATATTAATGGTATTTGATATTTATTTTGAAAACGGAACCCTCGGTCCAGGAGTCCGACTCGCACCTGGCCGATTTTTTTACAATAATCGTATAAGTGATAAGAGCTGATAAGAATCAGCTGCTGCACTTTACTGCGAATTTCCAAAAGTCAGAACAAACGTTATAAATACATACTGAATACCAATATTTCAGCTTACAAGGGGGTTCTTGTTAAGCCCTAAATATGCCTTTCTTCAACTCAATCACCAAGGGAACGTTTGGCGAGTTGGCAACAGAATCTCTCTACAAACTAATAAATTAGAGTCCTATAAGTTTGCAAGGCTCTTGTGGCATCTGGGGACTACTGGGGAGCGATCAGATTGGCCCAGATCACTGCAAAGTTGCGGATCCTCCTACGCTGTGACCTTTAATTGATTTCTCTGGGGTCCCCTTTTTAGTAACTATTCCTATCCTGTCCTATAAAAAGATTTCTGATGTGGATAGCTTTGCTTGTTTTTATACGGAGATTCAGTGAATTCCTACAGGCGTATTCTTTTACTTTTTTACTCGAAGTTTGCCGGTTCGAAGGTGCCGGGTATACCCAATGTACATACAGTCCGTCGATACCCAATATTAATAATATCTAATAATAAAAAAATCGGGCTACATAGGGACCCATACATAAATACCACAGGAATAGTTATAAATACCTTACATCATATCTAAAAGAAAAGTAAAAAAAAAGCAATCGACGACGACGTCGTCGCGGGAAAATACCCTCAATTTATTCTAGCATTACCCTATGTAATTACCTATTCTTCGCTTAACAGTGCTAGCTAAGCCAAGCAAAATGTCAATTTAACGCTTTTGTGTAATGCATATCATATTATGTTGACGTAACCGCAGTGCTCTAAATGTTCCAAATGGTTAAAAATGAATAACTATACAAATATACCCCTCATATTACAGGTAACCTCTAGCTGACAGTGATCTGATCACTTACAAAGCACTTAAAAGCGCAATTGTACGAAACGTAGTTATTTTAACTGTAAAAGAAATTAACTTTCTCTTTATGTTATTAGATTAAAGTCGAGGAAACAACAGGTGTTTGTATCGATACTTTCGTTAAAATTAATCGAAAGCGCGTAATTATCTTTAGTTCTAGTTAATTAATTTAAAATATTATAACTTTCGCCTGCGGCTTGGTTTGTTTGTTTTCGGAAAGTCCATTGACTGAAGTGATAACAGGATAAACATATTGGACCTTGTTCATTTTGGGATAATCCTTTAGAAGTTTGTTTGACGTATGTAATGACGAAACGTTTAATCGCCGACTGAGATACCTTTTAATAAATAAATATTTTTTTTCAGAAACGGAATTTTAGACATAAAATTTTGAATTTAACATCTTTATTATGTTTTTTCCTCACGTTAAAATCATCTCCATAATTAATTAACAATAATTATTGACATTCTTTACATTATAGGTAGTTACGTAGTTACCTACCAATTTATTTTATTTAAAATTAATTTATCTGACGATCATTCTACAAATAAGCATGAAATAAATTATTCTCATTCTAATTCTTCTATCATATAGGGATGTCTATTCGGTGCTCGAATCATTACCGATTCGATTCTTTTAAAAATAGATTTCGTTTAATTAGGTTCTTATTTTGACATTATTCGCAAAACACGACAAATTTACGAATTTTTATAAGTCAGAAAAAACGCTGCCTGAAAAGTATAGCCGTATTTATTATGAACAACAAAAGCTTAGCTTACACTCAATACAAAACAGTGACCTTGACCGACTATTGAGACTTGATAAAAAAAATTTATGCGTTGTACTTAGGTAGTATTCATACGAGTTTACCCAGCTTCATTGGGAATTTTCTCTCCTAAAATGGAACGGTGCGATTTTTATGAACATACTCGTATCAACATTTATGGATAACTTACGGGAAAAGATTCTGTACTCCTCATACAAACTTGTGACCTTGGACGATCGATTTTTTGCAAATTTCGCAACGGCGGAATACAATAGGTTTACCCATTTTCATATTTCACCCATAAAAGGGAATGGTGCGGTTCCCTGCCATCAAGCTTGGGGTCTTGATTTTTCAATTAAGCAATAGGCGACCTTGTATCTGTGGGGCGCATTACAATGCATCTAGGGCAGAGACGTGGAGGACACACGAGCGCCGCCCTTTGCTCAGTTGGCGCATGCGTTTTGAGTGTCCCGTACCTACCCTATCGTATCGATCCGGGCCGGGACTCGGCGGGACAGCCGCCCTGAAGTCAGCGCTGCTTTCAGCAGAACCGCGCTTTTCCATGCATTAAATTGTAGTGGTAACTTGAGAATTTGTGTCGACAATTACACTGGCTCTCTAATCGGAAGTCAGCATTGCTGCTTTGCAGCAGAAAGAGTAAAACGCGGTGGTACCAAATAGCCAGGGCAGACTTATTCTGCATAGTAATACCACTATGACCCGGTACTGCCGGGGAAAAAGCTCTAGATCGAGCTAAATTTTCAGCACGTGACGTAACGGCAAATATCATACAAAATTAACACGAAATTAAAATTAGGTACTTATGTACTTAGGTATTGTTTAAAACGGGTAGGTACATATACTTAGGGACTTTTCTAAGGAGAATTTCGTATTGACTCCATACCTACTAAACTTGTACCAAAAACATCAAGTGGCGTTGATTGTCTAAAGTTTGTATATCATCCGAGCTTTTTGCTACAAAAGCTCTAGATATAGCGCGAGAAGCGCTTAGGGTGACATCTACTTCCGGGTGTTTTCCCGCGCAGGGCGCGCACTGGAAGCGGGAGGGTCTCGGCGGGGCGAGGGGGGCCCGGGAGGGCGCGAGCTCGGCCCGGGACGGGACCCTCACATTACGTAACGCAACACGCACAGGACGGCGCACAAATAATGTGATTTTATTTTTCTTAAATTTTTTTCTACTGTTTTTGATTATACAATTTTTAGGATTAGAAACGTGATATTACTTTAGGTGTCGCGCGACTTTTTTGTTTCGCTCTCATTTTAGATGTGTAGTTTAGATTTAGAATAATGTCGATTCAAAGCTCCAGTGATATATCAGTGTAGATTAGGGAAATGTCTATTGCGCAGAAAGTTTAGAAAGCCATGGGCGGGGAAAAAAGATGAAATTTGAGATTGTGGTGTTAAGACTTAAAATCTTGGTAGAGCAAGTGAACATTTGTGTGATAAAAATCGACCGATCGGTTTAGTACGTACGGAAATTTTAGGATATTTTATGAACCCGGGTGTTACTCGTAAGGATGATTTTTGTAAAGATGTTGAACATTACTCATAAGAAATGAAAAGCAATATGAAAATTTGATTAAAATTTTCACTTAGTACAATTTTTGCGCCTTGAGTCTTACGAGGAACTTTCCACGAAGATGACGATGGGTGAGTATTGTATTTCTTTTTTTCTGGTTTTATTTTGTTTCTTTTTTTAATATTTGCTCTACTTACTAGTCTTGTAGTCCTACATGCACGGCAGTTCAGTTTATTACCTATTTATAGTGCAATCTCAATATTCTATTTTTACTTTTCGTCCTTAGTACCGCTGTATAGAGCACAAATGTAGGCAGTTACATAATTGCATTGTTTGGCGATGATACCTATAGTTACGTATAGTTGCAGCCAATCTGCATCATGAACAAGAAATGTTAGTATTTCTTTTGTTAACAAAGATAATGATAGAGCGGGCTATTATGGTATAATTTTGGCACTGTATGTATCAGCACACATGCTGTAACAAAATATTAGGATTGACTAGGGTTGCCATCCCTACTATATAATATAGTATCCTACTATATTGAAGGCGTCCCTACTATATTTTTGAAAAAATATATATAGGTGAGTTTGAAGTCAAGCGCGGTTTGAGGTCAAGATATAAATAAAATAATAATAATAATTGATTAACCAAGAGACATTAAAATTTGCAAATACAATTTCCACTCTTAGTACGATTTTCGCTGATCATTTGATCGATTTGTTTATCGGAGGCGAGCTAGATATATTCCTCGCATTTCAAATAGTTTGGCCAAAATTAACATTCCGAGTCATTTTGTAACATCTGTAGAAAAATAATAAATTAGTCATATTTGTTTGCAAACCTATTGTCCAATTGTCGCCCCTTGACTCCAATTAGTCCAATTTGATATTATAGTAGTCTTTAGGTTTCTATATAGGTACACACACATCGTACATTAAGTTTGCTTTTTAGTACATGTGTTAGTTATTCTGTGGTACATGTAAGAACTACCTACCTCATGTCATGCATTTATCTCATGAATTTAACACCTTAATCACTCTTTGTTCTTACCTAATACAGGCACCGACAAAGCTTAACGGTTTCGGCCCTATAAAGTCACGATAAGCCTAAAAGGTGCGTAGGTGTGTTTACCCATAAAACGGTACTAGTAGGTACCTACCATCCGTACTAAATTACTCAGGGCTGTCAGATCCGGTGAGAACTATTTCGAAATCGATCAATTCCATTGATTTACTATAATATTTATAACATCGTTAGGAATATTTTGTGATACCTACCTATCAAGATTAAAGGTTACCAGCAAGATTAAAATAAAAAATATAGACACTGCCCTGTTTTTACTAGAACTTTAGTAGGTACCTGAACGAATATGAAACAAAATAGTATCAGTATGGTGCGTAGAAAACATCGATATTAGAAATCAGTTGCCTATATCGCTTAGCTTATAATGTAAGGACATTAAGTACGAAACTCTATTATTTGATGAATATATTACCTGCGGTGTAGATACTTTTAACGTAAAGACACATAATGCAAAAGATAAAAGAATATCAAGGACCCGACTATGCCCGGCTCCTGATTTCTGAGCGATGTTGAAAAATTGTATAATTCGTTTTTTTACAAACCGCGTCATCAGTTCGGAGCGAAACCTACACGGATGGGTTAGGTTGAAGTTAGGTTATTTTTTTATAACAACACAGATAAAACTATTTGCATATGCCAAGGTATTTTCTAATTTGCCTTCAGCATTTAACAAAACAGCGAGCGTTTGTAAACTGACGACACCGTCTGTGAAAGGACGTATTATACAATTTGTCGACGACATATAGACAACCCTAAATGCGACTAATTCACGAGAGCGGTATGCAAGTTGCGTTATTGTATGTACCTTCATAATATACTTACGTTTGATAGACGCAGCATCTTTCAATTGCTCCGGAAACCGATCGTGCTTCTATTGCAGCCATTGTTCGAATAAGAATAGAAATAACGCACTCATTTAGGTATTTCCTCACATATTAAATAAATAAATAAATAAATAAATAAATTAATAAATAAATAAATGGACTAATAATTAATAAATAAATAAATTATTTTCACTTTCTATAGATACCCTTTTAATGCCTTTGCATGATTCAGAAAATGAGGCTTTGGTGAGTAAGCGTAATTCTGATAATAATTTTTACGCACGAAGTTAACACATTTAGTTTAGTTGTCACATAAACAATCGTTGTTATTTTAGCTACTATAATACCTACAGCAAATACAGCAATACATTTTTCTAGCTTGTTATCGTAACTGCTATGGTACCTACGAGAATTTGGTCTAAAACTGTATTATAACATCTCTGTTATTCAGTATTTTTGTACTTAAATTGTACGAGTATATTCTACAAAAAATGGTGATATGCCAAACTCCACCGTGTGAAAAATTAGGCTACATTAACACACAATGTGATCTCATAAGTTTTCATTGCTGAACTTTATTAACCTTGCGTTAAACTGCACCTGTAAATTGTTGAAGGCCTAATTTGCCTGTAGTTAATGAGTGACGCAATTTAACGCACATCCAGTGAAGTCAGTTTGTGGGCGCATGCGCGTGGTTCGAACGTGTGCGCTGTGTTTGCCGGAAGCGCCAGCGCACTCCTCGCGCGTCTCGTCGCTGTTGGTATCTTCCGCGACACCAGCTCACGTACCGACCTCCATCACACAGCATCATCATTCGGCTCCAAAACATTCCATAGGTACAATGGAATTACGCCGAGTGTGACGACAGTTCCCGCGTTTTTGTTCGTCATTCCGTAATATCATTCACAAAAAGTTACCGAATTACACAATCCTCACGTTACGAGTATAAACACAAACACAGGCATACTTTCTTTTTATTTACTGTTCATTGTGAAGTAATTTATCAATGATGGAAAAGAGTGAGTTTGCTATCGTAGATATCAACCTAGGAGATAAGGATAAGCGTGATATAGGTTCGGAGAATGAGAAAAACGGCGACGGAAACAGGAAGAACAAATCGGCTTTCTCCACTATTATAAAAATTCGTAAGTTTTTGACAATTTTAAATGTTTTATTAATACAGTGTACTTAGTAGGTACCTAATTATGTAAGAATAAATTTAAATTTTCAGGTATGTATGTACTTATCCAAGGTCACAAAGAGTTAATTGTTTAGATTTTATTGTTTAGTTAAACTCATGGAAATACTTGTACGTATAACTGACGTAACCCCAGAGTTTTGAGCTTAGGATGGAAACTCTCTCAGAGGAACTCTAATAAAAACGATTTTGAATTTTCTAGTTTCTCTTACACATCTCTCATCTGTTTATAGAAATCTGTCACATGAGAGGAATTTTCTTTTAGTCGTCAACATAACAATAGTGTTTGATTTTTGTGCTCCGTCGCTCACTGTAGTAGATGGCGGAGCAAAATAAATTGATTACAATGAAGTGGTCCATTGTCTCAGGCCGTGGGAGTCGCCTAGATCACAAACTCGTGTTATCAACCGCGCCTTTTTATTACATACTATGTACTTATGTAGGTATGTGTAACTTATTTTATCTTGTTACTAACAAGCAAGTTTAATTGTGCTGGAATATACGATGCGCTGTATCAAGTCCACTAAATCATGTTTTCCAGCTAGAGCTGTGAGTAGAGAATCTATCAAATGTAGAGAATACATTTTTATTCACTGATTTTCATTTAAAACAAAAAGTTATCTCTTATCTCGTAGCTTTAAAGCCTGATTTGGTATTAATTTTTTTAATGTGTCTGATTAATTCCAGAATAGGAGATTAGGTATCATCAGATTTACAATAAGTAAGTAGGTACGTTTTTCGTTGAAGTGTTTTCAAATTGGTTGTGAGTTAATTTGATCGTCTGAAGCAGTAGGCAAAGAGCATATAAATACATAATTGCAGTAGGTGGATGAGTTCATGCCGGCCACTTCAGTGCCACCAACCCTTTGTACCCTATAGGCTATGCATTCTTACCTTCACCTGCCTTTCCCGTTTAGGTAAACTTGCATAAAGTATACCTATAGATATTAAACATAGGTCTATTCATATATTTCACCAAAATACTTATCAAATTGGGTTGTTTAGTCTGGAGTTAGAATTCTAATAATACTCCGATCTGGCTCACGTCACTCCTAAGTAGCGCCATACAAGCTGGCTTGGCTTGGCTACATAGCTTTGTTAGAAAGAGACTGAACATCCCCCCAGTACTAACTTTAATCATTAATATCGTTGATGTTAGTTGAAATATCGATAAACGGATTTTAGATCCATCTTCAGTATGTCCATGTAAGTTGAAGGATGCAATAAAAAAATTAGTCGTACCCTGTTTGGACAGTATTCCGTAGCCTAGTTCGCCTAGATAAATGTAGATAACAACATCAAATTGTGTTACTGCGGGTCAGCTTATGATCACGTTTGTCGCTTCCGCTAGTCGTGCTACTTGTCCCCGATATCAGGTGCGCACGCGCCGTCCCTGGGCGCTTGACGCGACGTCAAGGGAACCTGTCGCGTTCCACTCCGGCGCGTGCGTTGCACTACCTTGCTACGTACCAAAGACATGTCAAAGGAGGACATGCTTTTATGCAAATTAGTTAATGCTAGGTGGGTTTCATTCCGTACCCAATATTTAGAGCATCGGCAGATTTATAGATTTTCCGTGTTAGATATCCAAACGTTCTATAAGTATTAATTTTGGATACGTTTCTGTTTTCTCAAAAGACGTGATAGTCTGGGTAACTTTATTGTAAATGTAGTTGTATAGTGCTAACGATGTTATTTCGTCAGGGAGGAACCTTGCTATTCAACTAATTAACCCTTAACTTGTTGACAAGCAACGTTGATTAAAGGTGTCAATTGCGTGGGCGTTGCTTTGATTGCTACATCTTACATACCTTCATGCTATGTCCCTTGCGGGGTAGGTGGTCCCTTTGTTTGTTATTTGTTGGAAATTCAAGTACTTAGAAAAACTCTTGCTTTAAACACGAGTAGACACCTAACAAACAAATCCTTTCGAAAACACCTTAGGCTCAATCAATTCGAGCGCATCGCCTCGATTGAACAATTACCGCTATCAAATAGCCACTAGCCGTCACTGCAGGCGCTCAACCGATAGGCGAGTGAATCCACAGGAAACGCTGTTGATTCGGCACTTATTGGTTCACTTCGGCCGTGACGGCGTCAGTTACACCGATGGATAGGTGATTGATGGAAAACAGAAAACCCATTGTGGTTGACCATAAATAGGGAAAAGTTAGCAATTTACTCGAATTTTTTCCTAAATAAAATTGCAACCAACCCGAAATTACAATACCAACAATAATAATAACGATTTGTATTGCTGTATTGCATAATCAGTTACCGTGAATATTGAATTAATGCCTCCTATATTCTATGTACAGTCATCAGTAATTTAGATATCATAAAACTTTTTGAGAACCAAGAGACAATTTAGAATAAATTTACAAAATAAAGCCTGGATGACTTTATGGTTTTCTTGCTTCTTTCTTGCCTGCCATTATCACTCGGATTAACACTAACTCGAGGTACATTCTATCCAGGATTAAGTAAATGTTGGCGCAAGTCCAAATTCTGCTTTCGATACAGTTGCTCCGAATGACAATAATATATATGTACTATATATTATTGACCTTCGGAGCAACTGTTTCGGAAGCAGAACGGTAATGGTTCTATACCATTACCGTTCTGCTTATGAACACATTTGATAAATGAAACATGTTTCTAATTAAAACTTTGGTGCTCAGAACGGGAGCGCGGCGAGCGCGACTACATCGGGTTTGCCACGCTGCCGGAGCAGGTGCACCGCAAGTCTGTGAAGCGCGGGTTCGACTTCACTCTCATGGTGGTCGGCGAGTCCGGCCTCGGCAAGTCCACGCTCATCAACAGCCTGTTCCTGGGGGACCTTTACAAGAGCAGGAAAATACCTGACGCCCAAGGTAATGCCTACTGTAATACGGTAATATGTACCAATCTCATATTACAACGTGGCCTAGAAGATATGGACATAAGAAAAGTTTACGGGTTTCAAACAGTCCAAACACCCTAACTTCTGAAGTTCAAAATTTCAGAGGTTAAGAAATTCAAAATTTGACATTTTGGCCTGAACCTTCACCTTTGTGGATGAAAATTTAAGTATGAATGACGTTGATTTACTGGTCATTGCGATAAAAACATGTATCAAAAGCACAGAAATCGATACTAGTAGGGTGTAGAGTGAATTTCAAAATCTTTGATCAAATCAGCAGATCTGATTGTTCGTCGCGTTGGTACGGTTACCTCTCTGTCATCCCATAAAATAGAAACACGTTTCCATGTCAACTTCTCTTTACAGATAGAATAGAAAAAACAACAACAATCGAGAAAAAGACGATGGAAATAGAAGAGCGTGGCGTTAAACTACGTTTGACGATAGTCGACACTCCTGGCTTCGGAGACGCCATCAACTGCGAGGATTCCTGGCGAGTGTGCTCGGCCTACGTGGATGAACAGTTCCGGCAGTACTTCACTGATGAAAGCGGGCTGAACCGGCGGCATATGCAGGACAATAGAGTGCACTGCTGTCTTTACTTTGTACCACCCTGGGCTCACAGGTAAGGCTGGCTTATCGATAATTTACGGTCCTATTTTATTATCTTTTTAAACTTATTTAGTATAGAGATACAGCGCAAGAGGAAATTACGACACAGGATAAGCACATGGCGAAATATAGTCAGTAAAGATTATAGGTTATGTCACGACACTCGACACAGAGAATACGACTTTAGGTTGTGGATAAGGGAAGAAAGTTTAATAATACTTGAGTTATGGTCTACCTTAGGTAGCGTTCACGTTCACAGTCATTTTATACGATGACTATTTTATAACGACTGTTATATAATATACTACTATATAACGACCCTGCTATTTCCATAATACATATTATACTTATATGTATTATGGAAATAGCAGGGTCGTTACACAATTTACAAGCATCATTTTGTCTTCGACTTGAATGAAGTCATCATTTTAAACGGGAAGTAAATCGTATTATAGGTAGTTACCCCTCGAAATTACTGGTGTATTATGTTCTATACATGGCACACACATAGATATATGGAAGGAGAAACAAAGCAAAGTGCCGAGAAAGCATCGTGGGAAACGAGCCAAGTAATTCGAAAAGGGCTACATATTTTGTTATCAAAGTGTATTTTACTTTCACTGGAAAACCAACAACAATATTTTCTCAGAGAACGAAAGCACAGAGTACTACTGACCGCCATTTACTTTAGCTGAGCATCAACTATCCGGTAATTTATCTGTCATTGGAAAATTTGTACATTTGAATTTGTTCTAGAAACAGTGAAAACTAATTTGACGCGTTTATTGCCTTTTCTTTTGACAACCAAATCTTACAGTTAACGGCCTTCTTCCGTATCATTGTCAGCTGTTAGTAGCGATTTTAATATTGAACCATAAATGACCGGTAATTTATTTTAGTTGACGGTCAGCTAAAATAAGTGACAGTCATTTTACAACTATTATATACACGAAAGTGATAGAGTCGATAGATAGGTACAAGTTAAATAAACATATTACTTACTTACTTACAAAGTGTACATCGCTCTGTTCCAAGACTCTTGCTTTAATTTTTACATTGGTTATTTGTTTGTACTTGCATATAGACATTCTTTAGTTACTTCTATTGGATATGAAGTAATGAGCCGGCTATCTACCTAAGAACGTGTTATGACGAGTGTTATGTTATGGGTCAGAATCAGAAATGGTCATGGCCGCCTTGATATGCGCGTATTATACCGAAAACACGTGCCACAACACGTGATAATATGATAAATCCGAAGACATCTGTTTCTTGTATTCTTATTTCGACTGGTGCAGGTTCTCGTACCTACCTAATGTATGACGCAACTTACCATTCATAACTTTAATTTAGAGAATCCTTAATATTTCCATTTCTGTGAATTCACGTTTGCATTTTAATTGATGCATTATTTTCTTGTAATTCAATTTACTTGTTACATAAAGTCGTTTGAATTTATGAGTAAAGAAATAACTACCTATGCAATTAATGACAAGTCGTTTCTGAAGCGTGTCAATAACCGTATTATTTTACAGCTAGTAATAATTGATCAATAAAATCTTGTAGGGAACAGTCTAACACAGTCTCTATTAGAATTAATGAACGTGGCAAATTGGAATATTTACGTAGATTCATCAGAAACGCAAATATATACGTACAGCATATAGCAATAAGTATAATCACGTGATTATACTTATTATTTATGATTTTTAAATGTTTCTTAAATTATATACATATACGATGATGATGATGATACATTATATACACGAGTAAGTCGTATATATCGATGAATCAAATTAAAATATAACATTGCATCACCCACCTCACCTCGTCTAACTCTATCTATGATATCTACGAAGTGAGTACGCCTAGAGGTTTCGAGTATGTATACCTAACCTCAAGTTGTATATTTCAGTCAGCAGGTATGTAGATTAGATACTATAGCTTTAGGTAGAGAGACACGAGTCATCGAAGTCCCGTAATAAAAAAAACTGGCTTCTCTTCTTTATTTCCTTTGGTTCCGCAGGTTTTTACCTACACATTTTTTAATAACAGTCGAGCGCTTCAGTGTGGAAAAGTAATTTGTTAAGGCTTATACAGTCGCCAATGACCTTGAGGGTTTGACCTTTACCGTGTAGAAGTTTACGGATTCTTGCCGAAAACAAACTTCGCAAAATCATGCAGATATAATTCTTCAGAGGGCCAAAATGTAAAATGTTATTATACTCACCCTTATCAGCGTTTTGGTATCAAAAACGATTTAGAGAAAATTGATAAAAATATTGTGGTGTAGTGTCGCGCCGCACAGTGGGAACCCTCCAAACAAGAGCATATCGAAAATGGTTATGGTGAAACTCGTAATGTTAAGGAACTGTCGATGGTTTTACCTAATAGAATAGACCAGCTTATCGGCAGAAAGGCTTTTATATTTTTCAATTTAGTTGAAATTACCTAAAATTATTTTCAAACATAACACTTCGATAATTTCATGTTTTTCAAACTATGCATGGTGACAGTTAGACGTCAATTTCTGCTCAAGTTGCTATAGACACTATAGCAAGATTATATATTTTTAGAAAGCTCAAAATCTCTAATTTATAATGCTGCAATTAATATTTGACTTTCATTTAGAAATAAAATGTTAAAAATTTATTCGTGAGAGAAGTCATTTTAAACATTTTATTATTTTCACTTGGAGTTTTCTCTGTTGCCGAAGGCTGCCGAAGTTGAGTAAATTATTGCTAAAGGTTCGTAAACTATTCAATATTGAGAAGAAAAAATAAAAACTTGCGCATATTTGCGCCATTTTAATTTAGAGCAAAAAATATTAGACAAGTAAAATTCTCAATATTTGGGAATTAATAAGTATTAGTTCTTATTCTATAAACTGTTGAGTAATAATGATGAATAAGTATTTTATTTAACAAGTGACTTTAGGTTACGTGCCAAATAATTAATTTTATTTTAAATATCAAAATTAAATATTAAAAAAAAAAATTATAAAAAAAATCCCTCTGATAAAAAATTATCTTGCGGTCATCTTTTAACCATTAAAATGATAAAAATATGTGTATTATATATCTATATTGGTTAACTGATAGATAACAACGATGGTTGCATTTAGTGCTTCGAATATCAATTAATTTAAAAATAAGTTTATAAGATATAATTAAATAAAATTTAATTTATAAGTTTTGCGCTAGACACTAATCTTGGAGTACTCTAAAAAGACCATCCAACCATTAAAGTGATCGGATCCTTTGATTCGTCTTACAACTTTTACATACATAACAAAAACGAAATTACTGTGCAACATGAGTGAATTTGTTTGCAGTAGACGTGACTTGTACTTTAATTATTAACGAGAAAACTACTTCTGAAATTGAACAGTATTTAATGGTCAATTTTAATTTATCGGCATCAGAAATTAGTACTGTAGTAAACTGTATTCAAAAAAGTTTGGCCACGCCATGTAGACAACTCTGTGCGTTTAGCACAGAGTAAGGGCTAGAGATGTGAACGAAAACTCTTTCCAATACGGACTCTACATTACATGCTTGGATCAGATGTATGGAGAATTGGAGATGCTACACATTTCATACAATTTATCTTCTCAAAAGTGGTCAGCGTCAACACCTGAGAACAAAAGAAGAAAAGAAAAGGCTTGTGCAAAGACGTTTTCGTGAAGAACTTGGCTTGCATATAGACAAACCAAGACAAGGTACTGGTAATAGCAATGACGTCAAGAAGATTCTTTTAAAACTATCAATGCTCTGCAGAGATAACGGGTGTTGACGAAGAATTAATAAGAAGACCATACATAACTGTTCAAACTATGTCATCAGGACTTCCGATTAATCCCGTAATATTCATGGCGCACAAATTATAGAATACTACGTAGTTTTGCCAATTGGTCAACTTTCTGAAGACGCCCAAGAAGCAAGGAATAAAGATTACAAGAGTTTTCGGTTGCATCATGCCAGAACGTGTTCCCGGTCAGCTACAAATGAAGACGTCTTCCACGCTTTGCTATGTACATCTGATCCATACATATCGAGCCTCTACAGACGAAGTTTAATAATATAAGATTATTTGACGACGCTAAAGAACTTCTAGATATAACTGTTCTCGAGTAGAGAAATTAATTATTATAAGTCTTTAAAATATACAACGTGGTTCTTTTTATGTTTAAAAGTATAGTTTTAGTCAAAAAAATATTATTTTAATAGAGTAATAATTATTCCTATTTTTTAATTAATTTTATGGCAATAAAAATGAAGATTTTCATGTTTGATATTTTTAAATTAAATAATTAGTTATGTTATAACCATGAATTTTTATTCAATTGATAGCCTATGTATTCTAGTATGTGTGTGTAAAATTTCATAATAATATGTCAAGAAATAAAGAAGTTATTGATTTATGATATGGAACGCACCGTTTGGGCCCACTGTGCGCCGGCCATAAAGAATAGCACCACCCAACTCTTCTTGTGGGTGTCGTACGAGGCGACTAAGGGATTTGTGGTTACTATTTTACAACTACTAGACGACGATCACGTTATCACGTTTGTCCACCAAATCTTTAAAATCTTTAAATCTTAAGGCGAAAAGTGGGAACTACCTATGATGAAGGTGGTTCCTCTGTCACCCTCTCGAGAATAACGGACGTGAAAGTTATGCTATGCTATGATAAAAATAGATCAGCGTCTTACCAGCGGTTTGTGCTACAGTCTGCGGCAAGTGGACCTGGAGATGATGAGGCGTCTGCACCGGAAGGTGAACATCGTGGTGGTGATCGCGAAGGCAGACTCGCTCACCGCCGCCGAAGTTAAGCAGCTCAAGACTCGCATACTCAGCGACTTGGAGGAGCATCAGATACAGGTGCGTATAATCCGCGGCACATAAGTTGAACAAAAATGGCTGCCGTCCGCGCAGGTACATTGTAAACATACTATTTGCGCGAGACCTCATACCGCACTTCGATTGAGACCCGAACATTTGTCACTGCGTATCCGCCATTTATTTTCAACTTACGTGCTGTACTGTTTTGGCTATGAAAATATGTCAATTATCTGAAATGGAATCGATAAAGTGCAATAAGATGAATCATCTCACAAAAAAAAGAAAAAAAATATTGTTAAGTAACTATGCTTGACGTAAGAAGTTTGCCCGCTGCCGTCATTGCGTGTCTCTACAAAAATAAACTTTGTAATAGAGACACTTTTCAATGGCCCTCTACCTACGTACTGATTTTGTCTAAATAATTAATAGTATTTTAAGCAAAATTTAAGTATCTACTACCACTACAGACTACAGTGAATAAACATCACTCCGGAATTGGATTAGAAATAATAAAATAAGTATATTTAAAAAAAATGGGTCATAAGTTTAACTTACATAACTCTCTCTCACGTCCATAATCCCCGAAGGGGTAGACAGAGGAACCACCTTCATCATAGGTAGTTCCCACTTTACGCCTTTTAGTGGACAATCGCCGTCTATAGCTGTAGAATAGTATCCACTAAGTCGCCTCGTACGACACCCACGGGAAGAGTTAAGGTGAGACAAAAGTTTAACCAAGGCCTAAATTCCAACTTATCACTTACCTTAGGTATACCAGTTTCCGGAATGCGACAGCGACGAGGACGAGGAATTCAAGCAGCAAGACCGCGAGCTGAAAGCCGCCGCGCCTTTCGCAGTGGTGGCCGCCGACACCACGCTCGAAGTGGGCGGCAAAAGGGTGCGCGGGCGGCAATACCCCTGGGGCATTGTGGACGGTAAGTCCTTATGCCCAGTTAACCCGTCAAATGTAAGCCGTTACCCCCCGGGGGTTCGAGATTATAGTGCGCGCGAACTGTGTGCCGTTACCCGTTACGTTCGGGAACTCTTTTGACACCTTTCATTCATCGCATCAACGTTTGGCTAGTATAAGCTTACTATTAAGTAAGTATACTTACTTTCTATTGGACTAAAAAACTAAAAAACGATACGACCTACCAAAAACGTTCTGTGACCTGGAAACGCTACAAAGCTGGGGCAATTTTAGCCTAGGATTTCGATACGTGGAATTGGTTAAGGGTGCCTTTCCACCAAAGCTGTGCGAGGAAGAGGAAAAATCCACCAATAGGATCGCGCCATTATTACGTCATATCACGTGACGATTAAAATGAAGCAATCTCATTGGCGGATTTTTTCCTCGCTCACCGCCGCGCTTCCTCGCACAGCTGCCTAATTGGTCAAATGATTAGCGAAGTGGCGAGTACAGAGACTATTACAGTTCTCGCCACTGTCCGACCAGTTTACACCACTGTACTTACCCACTTTACTAAACACATGACCAATGTAAATTGGCCATTGGGCACTTATGGCTGGATTACATTTGGTCAAGTGTTTAGCGAAGTTTATAAGGACAGTAGCGAGTGCAAGTTGCAAGGACAATGGCGAGTAACAAACAAGAAATCAAACAAAATTTGCATCCACTGGCAAGGCAGCTTGCAAGTCAACTCGATTCGCCACTGTCCACCGGTTTACACCACTGTCCTAACTCACTTCACTTACCCACTTCGCTAAACACTTGACCAAGTGTAAACCAGCCTTTAGAGGTTTGTGATGACTTACTTTCCGTTGCATGAAACGTCCTTAATGTTAAGTCTTCTTTAACGGCTCCTGAAACAGAATGACAAAAGTAGGACTTAGTATATTATGATGAGTCTATGCAGGAACAATCTAAGTAGTCGTAGGTACACTACTCTGGTAGGTATAATTACAGGTCACAGTAAGAAAACAGACACCTGTCATTGCTAGAACTTCGGCGACTGTTTCTTGTGGTAGACCATTTTTCAAATCTTTTTTTTTTTCAAACAGTGGAGAACCCGCGGCACTCAGATTTCACCAAGTTGCGGACGATGCTGATCTCCACACACATGCAGGACCTGAAGGATGTCACCCAAGACGTCCACTACGAGAACTTCCGTGCTCAGTGCATCTCCCAGATATCACAACACGCCATGAGGGAACGAGGGTAGGGGAAAAAGAAAACAAGCATTTACGTTTTTTATTCGATTTTATTAGTATTAGTAACGGTAGTAGTAGAAAGGAGCTCGTCGTAGCCTAGTTGCGAGCACGGTTCTAAAGTGATCGTGCAGGTTAAGCAACGTTGGGCACGGTCGGTACCTGGATGGGTGATCCTCCTCCGTGCCTCGGAGAGCACGTTAAGCAGTCTGTTCCGGTTGTTGTCATTCGACAGCAGTCGTTGAGCCATGTCAGAGGCCTACGGGCGGCCTGAAGAACTCTGATAAATAGGTTGGCCACTAACGAAAGCGGGAAGCAAACAAGCTAAGCAAGTAACTGCATCAGAAGTTTCAATGAGAATTTATTTTGAATTATAGCGTAATTAGTTTCTATTGGTTTTTATTTGTCTGTGTCTCTATGTATGATTTTATAATAAGATACCTGATACTGTAATAAATATGACACGGAAATATACTTACAATAAAAACATTTTGATTTTGAAATGTTGCCGATGGCGCCCAAGACCCACGTTGGGTGCCAATTTTAGTTTTATTGCTAAAAACCCTTATTTTTTATTTAACAGGAAACTGAAAAGGGATTCCATGGGCAACAATAACGACGTAGTGATTACTGACACCGACCGATTGCTCTTACAGAAGGACGAAGAGGTAACCATTTTCATACAAGTCTACGTAACTTTGCTGATTACAAATAATTATTTACACCGTCAAAAGTATATAATCATAAAGCCATTAATCTGTAAATAGATTGTAAGTTTTCCGTTTCCAATAAAGTTATTTTCATCTTCCAGATACGACGCATGCAAGATATGTTGACACAAATGCAACAGAAACTCAAAGCTTCCGACAAAAAACACGACAGTATTATAGATGTATAGAATAAGACTGCAATGTATAGCGTAGCGTAAAGTTCACTTTAGGTTAATAAAATCTTAAAAACCTCTTTAGGAAAATTGGATGAATTTAGATTTTTGATACGTTTAGTTTGTTATTATTATTAATAATTACCTATCTATTTAAATTATTTAAAATTGTGGTTCGGAATAGCATTTTAAGATCATTTCGACTATTATACCCCTATTCCCTACATAGAGAGTATCGTTGTTTTTTTTTATTCAGAGATTTTAATGGCACTAAAAATAATGGAATCGTCACCGAGGTAAAATTAAGACGAATCGGCCTAAACATTAATTTTACTGAATTCGTGATAAGTGAAAATTATGTATTACGTACTCATTTACCATTATTTATTACGTACGGTATGAAATACTGCAATGCAATCGAGTGTAACGTACCTACCTACTCATAAAGCGCTTATTACACTTGACTGATTTCAGTCGACGGTTTAGTCGACTAACTAGACAAGCTTCTGTTTAAAGGCTGTAAATCGCAGAGTAATCGTACTGAATGCATTTACACTTGACTGAGTTCAGTCAAACTGAAACAAGCGCTTATGACTTTTATATTGCTAAGGAATGACAAAATGAATATGTTCAAAAAAGGTTCAAAATTATACAAGTACCTACCTAAACACGATAGCTAGCAGAAACTTTGTTGTAAAATTATTGTGGCAAACTACTGCCTATGCAGTCCATCCATATTTCAACGATACTCGATTGATGTAAAGTAAGATATTAAGTAGGCAATTACTCGTCGAATAGCGAAATTTAATTAGATACGATATTTTGAGCACGAAATTTTGTGAGACACCGGGAAAGGTTACAAAACAACACTACCTGTACCTATTTATTTTTATAGAAAAGAAAAAGAAAGAAATTTCTACGGAATACGGACAATGCAACCGCTTAGTAATATTTTGTTAATTTTTCCCATCAGCAATGAATACCAAAGTGTTTATAATAATTATGAATTTTGTATTGATATTATTGTACCTATACGGACAGTAAATTAATACTTTACGTATTAAACGGAGTTTTATT
Organism: Hofmannophila pseudospretella; assembly: GCA_947369225.1. Classification (NCBI taxonomy): domain Eukaryota; kingdom Metazoa; phylum Arthropoda; class Insecta; order Lepidoptera; family Oecophoridae; genus Hofmannophila; species Hofmannophila pseudospretella. The sequence goes on from OX376324.1 coordinate 8,932,703, forward strand.
TAAAGGTTTCCTTTGCTTGTACTTCTCTGTTGTAAATAGGTACATATAAATCTATTCACAATTCAAGAGTACCAATCAATTATCGCTCTAGCCTACAGTCACTACACCACAAGTCTTCAACCATCTTGGTTGCCTATGTAAATTAAAACAATACTTATAAAAAATTCTGTGGAATATTAGTATACGATTTAGTCTAGACAATGTAAATCGCAGACTAACCGTACTTAAAAGTAATAAATTACACTGTCTTACTGAATCAGTCGACTGAATTTAGTTAAGTGTAATAATTATTGTTTTTTTAAGGCAAATGGAACTGAGCCCATACAGCCACGTCTGATGTAAACAACTCTAAATGCTAATGTGACACTTTTCTCATTCATTTCTCCCAGATAGCTTTGAAATGTGACACATTTCTTTATCTGAGAGAATCTTCCACGCTTCTGTCAAGTGTAATAAGCTCCTTGCGTATACGTACAAACGCATCGATTCAGGGGTATCCGCCAATAAATACTTTCCAAACGGCCAAAGACTAAGTAGCTAGGCTGGATTTATTTATATAAGAAAAGTACTGTCATTTGTCAATAGTCTCAATAGTAACTATTCTAGAGAGCGTTCCATAACCAGTTGAATTAATTCACGTTGATAATTAACCATGTTCCATTACCGCGTCAACAGCTGAAAATTTAGCAAACTTATATTTGACACAAGCAATGAAAAGTGTATAATTGTCAACGTGAATAATTTAAACTAGTTTTGGAACGCACTCCTAGTGGCTATGGGGCGGAAATTTGCTGCAAAACCAGAAAAATAAAATAAAATTTTCTCAGTATTTTCAAATAAAAAACCTTCATTTCATATCTCATACCATAACATTTTACTATGGCAGACAGAGATCTCACAATGGGTCCTCGCAACGGCGTAACTTACCCAATAAGAGTCCAATATTGCGGTAACTGTTCTATGCCAATAGAATATTGTGAATATTATCCTGAATACGATAAATGCAAACAGTGGCTTGAGAAGAATTTACCGACTGAATTCGAAAAAGTAAAGATAGGTAAGTTTCTTGTTCAATTTACTATAAAAGTAAGGTTATGTATATAATTTCTAAGAGCTCTGATTCATTGCTCTCTATTTCTGCGGGCAATGCATTATCATTAAAACGACTCAGTTTAAAAATAAATTATACCTGCCTTATGATTTCATTCCAGATGAGGAAGAAAATGCAGGTGGTGAAGAGGAGAAGAAGCGGCAAAAGCGCGGAGGCAAGGGCATGCTCAAGTCTAAGAAGAAAGAAGATGTGCCCAAGCTCGTGCAGGTGTCACGGGCGCCGCGCGGCAAAAAGAAGTCTGTGACAGTTGTATCAGGACTAAGTACATTTGGTTCGTATTACCATGTATTACTAAAAAGAATATCTTATGTTATATTGTAAGGAGTTTGGAGGAAATTCATGCTTATAGTTGGCAAAATAAAAAATTATGATAAACCAAAGCAAACCAACTGAATCATCTCTTTCAACCAATATGTCTCATTATTATCAATATTCCTTGCTTTTGGCTGACAAAATTTGCTTAGATTTGATTTATTTAAAGATTTCATACACAGTAACCAGATAAATAATCCTGCACAGCCAACTTCACTCTATGTTCTTTACTAAAAAGGTGTTTTCTGTAATTCAATTATATATAATGTATAAATTAAAATTGTGGATTTATCCTTTACAGATATTGACCTCAAAGTGGCAGCCAAATTTTTTGGCACGAAGTTTGCATGTGGATCATCCGTCACTGGCGATGATGAGATCGTTATTCAAGGGGATGTCAAAGATGATCTGTTTGATATTATTCCGGAAAAGTGGCCCGAGGTTAGTATGATCTGAATTAGTGATGAATGATTCATGCTACACCTGTGGGTCAGGCCCGAGTAGAGTCATATCACATACATTGGAGTGTGTGGGTCGGCAGCAATATTTAAAAAAATGTGATATAGTTCGTCTTGGGTCCCAACCCAGTGTGGCGTAAAAAAACCTTTCTAAAAATCTTGAAATATTCTAAAATTTTAGTGTTTATTAAAAATGACTTTATTTATTTTGCAGATTGATGAAGATAGTATTGAGGATCTGGGTGATCAAAAGAGATAGTCACAAATTTATAGAAATAGTGATAAGCACAGCTTTTATTTCTGTCTTACTCAAACCAAACTTCTGCATTTGTAATCAATACAGTAGTGTATTTCTGTTATATTTTTTATATTATGTGTACAGATTATCAGTAAAATAGAAATAAAGCATGTTCAAACGTTTTTATTTATTTTAAACTTCTTATCTTGAATAAAATGCGAAAAGTGTACCAACCTGAAGTGTCATTTATTAAATATATTGGTCTGTTTCATAGTTTTTCAAGCATGAATGAATTGAACATTCATCCAAATAATCTTGTTCTTTCCTTAGACATAAATAGAGTAAGCGCTTTATCGTCAGTTGCCCTTCATTACAATATAATGCTATCATTTTTTACGCCATAGCTCTAGCTAGATAGAGATGATACAAGACTGGAAGCCGTAACATTTACTTTTACTATCCTCTAAAAGTAGGTATATAACTAGGTGTAATCAGGACCCTAAAGTACTGGTTTTCAGGACGAATTTTACAAGTTTGAAATCTATAGCTTTAGCGTTAAGCGAAGCGCCATCTATCTATTACAGTTGAAAACAGCTATCTAAGAACAGTCAGCACCATCTTCGTTGAACTACATATAATATGATGACGTAGTCAATCCGATAGATGGCGCTAATGGTGATGTAAGCAATAGTAGGTTAATAATGTATTTGCTGGCAACAATTTTGCAATGGCTATCACACTCACTACCATTGTTTTTTCTATGCTTTGTCTCTATCATACATGCCCGTCGTGTCATGTCATGTCACGTCAGTCAGTGAACGAAATAACATTGCAATTCAAACGAATTATTTTTTCAATTGGTCGTCTCTAAGTGCTGGACTACATGCACCGGATCCAGCGCCGCGCCGGTTCGGTTCGCTGCAGCCAATCATAAACTTTCCGCTTTCCCCCCACTTGAAGTCTGCGCCTCGCCTCGCCTCGTGATTGGCTGCAGCGAACCGTACCGGCGCTGGAACCGTCGTCGCATAGTCTCAGCCTTAATCTAATTAATACATTTTAAACTGGTAAAATATGAATGAAATGACAGAATACCACAAATAAAAATATTTTCAAAATACATGTTAGTAGTTTATAGTATAAATATAACTTATAATTTATAGTAACATTCAACAAATTATTTATGTCTGGCTACACCGTCTTGTAACTTCGCAAAATCAACACAAAATAAAATCACTTTTGAACATTTTGCAATCATTGTGTGTTGTGTTTTGGTACAGAAACGATGATACGCTAGTGTAAAGTGAAACCAAAACTATAATGAACACTAGGAAGTGATTAGGGCTCATAAACTGTGATCATAATGTAGCGCTTAGTCAAGTTCCTGCATATAGTATTCCAAAATTATAGTATTGATCTTTTGTTGTACAAGACTGTAAATAAATACAAACTGTAAAAATGTCTGTAGTTAAAGGTAAATTAGTGAAAATGGAAGTGATCCAGGTTGGTGACTATGAGTTCACCAAACAGGATATCATAGGACATGGAGCTTTTGCTATGGTGTACAAAGGAAGGAGGAGAAAGGTAATGATCTCAACTCAATTTTCCTTTTGTTCTCGCATTTTGGTAACTGCGCGCAACATTTTTAAGATTTGATTATCAATATGATGCTCATGCAGATGTGCTAAGTGGATGTTTTGGATTCTTGACGCTATCGATTTGTTGCGATCGTGGGTGGTGGCAACACGTCAAGTAATTTGGCTGCTCTAACCATGCGATGGCGCAGCTGACCTACATGACAAAAAAATGTATACAAAAACTTTGTCTTATTACTAGTTCGTATTTTACCCATTTTCTATGTTCATTCACTACGTTTTCACAAAGAAATTTTATTTTTTATAATGGTGTTGGATGTTGTTTATTTATAATCAGCTGATAATAAAATAACCTACAATCATGATGTTTACTAAGTTTTGTGATAGACAACAACAAAGAATGGCTATTGGTAAATAAACACCATTATCAAGCAAAAGTAATTTACTAATTTCAAGAATAAATAACTTATTGTTATTTTTAAAAATAAAGATGATGTAATGAAGGTGGCATATTGCATTCTTAGGTAGATCTTGAAATCTTGTTAATGATTCATTGTGTTTAGGTATTTATTAATTTTTATCTGTTCGTATTATTGATTACCTACACATTAAATGAATAAGTAAATATAAACTTTTCTACCACCATTTATAAATTCAGTCAATATGCTTAATGCAATGTTGAATAAATGTGTTTTTCTTTTTTCAGTCTAGTAGTAGTTTCAAAATAGATTTTATTTTAATTGAAATATTTTTTTTACATTATGAAATCACTGGTGGATTGGCTGCTACTTGGTTCAACTTATTTCAAAAAAATGTCAGAACTGATTTTTAATACCTATCCGCTTAATATTACCGTGCGTTCCGAAACCAATTTTGCTTTGTCGGGTAATAATTGTCGAGAAAAGTTAGTGTAGAGGTACATTGTTTTCATACACAACAAACATTCAAAAAAACAGGTAAAAGGAGGCAGGTAGGTCATATTTACTGCAGAACAGACAACAAGAGATAAGATGAATGATTGATTGTGAATGCTCCCCACAGCATAACAAAGAAAAGTCATATCTTATTGTTTACAGTAAAGGTGTCTTGTATACTATGAGGGTAGTGAAATATTACCCTAATTGTACAGTCACTATCACAAAATGTTTACAACCCTAAGGTCTACAATTGCATGCACACATCAGTTTTATAAGGCCACTGTCAAAAATTGTGACTCGGCATAACTCTTACTTTGAAAATTCGAACGCTCAAAGAGGTGACATACTAGGTAAAAAAGATATTTTAAAATCTTATTAATTATGTTCTTAGTGATTTTTTAAAATATCTGGTATATCCTCCATTTACGGCTATGAAATAAGTTCATAATTATCAAAAAAGTCATACTCTTTTTGCGATATCGGAAACTAAAAAGACCAAATTACAGAAGTATTAAACTTCTTGCATATGCATTTGATTTACTTTTAAACGCTGCACAGTTTTGAAACATAGTAAATACATTGATTTTATGAAGACCTTGCATGTGATTTGAAAAAGGAATAAAATTTAAAATTGGGAAACACTTTCAGGCCGCCCCTGTACCTAATCCCTATTATTTTATGTACAATAAAAACGTTATTCTGATGGAGCAAAAAAATACAATGATGGTTTAAAAAATCTAAAGGACTATAGAAAAAGATGTGTCGGATGTTTAGACTGGAAGATCATTGGTTATCTTGTTTACCATTTAGGTATCAGGTTAATGAAATGTTAGTTGATAAGGGCAAGGAAGTGTAATAACCCCATTAAAGCACAGGTCTTTAAACCGTGAAGGCAGGTTAACTTGCTATGAATCAGTCTGAATGTTTATGTCAGTGTCTAGAAACAGTGTTTTATACATTAATGTCTATCTTGTCAATCAGTAGAACTAATTTCATGTTTATTTCTACACTATTCACTTGTTAAATAGCAATTCATTAAACGTAATAAACAAATATTTTATAATTTAAATATTTAATCTGTTAATTTCATTACCCTTATTTAATATTGACCCCAGCAATAAAAATAGCAAGAGGATCAAAAATATGAAAGTTCAACACTGAAGTGTATTTTTGATAGCTGTTAGCACAGCATGGAGAGAATAATTTTAATAATGTCAAATATGCCTAATATAAATAGGCACCATCTATTTACATAACTGCTGTCCTAGTCATTACAATCAGTTTACAGAGGTTTATGAACTTACTTTAACACAATATAACAACAACATTAAATTTTAGCGAACGATCATGAGTGTCATTATGAGTCATTGTCTCGTAATACTCGTAATGTCGACAAGAGAGCAGTTTTTTGTTTCCCCTCCATCTGACATGACATCATCTGGTAAAGCAAGGTGATTATCGGTTTGCCTGTCCCAGAATGTCTTTCTAATTTACCCAAGTGTACAATCATTTACATTTAGTACACCAGGAGTCTAGGAGTCAAGCTAGAGAACCTCACAAGAGGTTACGACGACGACGTTAGAAATAAATATTTCGACACGGCATTTGCTATAACTTTTTGGCAATAAAGATGTGTTCCAAAAGTTTACTCACAAAGTTTATTTGACCTTCATTTCCAAGTAAGAAATTTGTACGTAGAGATCAAGGTTATCCTGGTTTTTTCAGTTTCAGTATCAATTCCGCATTTAATTAGGAAGACTAAAAAAACCAATGATCCTTGATCTCTTCTCTACACACCACACACAATCCAATCATCAAGCTGGGCACCCATATTATCTATAGGTACCTAAACAGTTCTTTTTAATTTTAAACAAACTGCGTACATACTTAACCAATGTAATTTACATTGAAATAAAAGGTGGACTGACCCGGATAATGTTTAAAAATATATAATATTGACTAGAAGGTAGGTACTTGACCTTTCCATTTTCTGGAAGTATGTGCTGTATATTGCAATGAGTAGTGAGTAGCATAGCAGCGATACGTCTAATACCTACCTAGTTTTAACCTGCAAAGGATGTAGTCAGCTGTTCTGCCTAAGAGACAGGCTCAGCCTTAACAGCTGCTGCTATCCGGTTTACACGTGTGCAGCTGGCTTTAATTAGACTATACGAAATGTGACGCCAATTATTCTATTTGCAATGGTAGGTAGCCACTCGCCATTGAATTGTACTGAGGTAAGACTACTCTGCTCTAGGAGCACTCATTCCCAAAAAATCTTCGCATACTTATTCTTAATGTTGTCGCTAATGAATATTTTATAACAGTAGGTATTGATAACTGAAGATTTTCTAAAGCCTGCCTATTTAAACAAGTCTATCGTATTCTGTAAACAAGTAGACATAAGGTAAAAAATATGTGTGTATGAACGAAAATATGCGACGCGACGTTGTATGATAATTACCTATATTATTTATCAACAATAATTCAAAGAACTACGAACTAAATATCTGTAGTATATAAACAAACTGCCTGGCGTGTTCCGAGCTCGTTTGCCAAATTGAATAGATGTCTTGATTAATCTAATGTCTGTAGCGCGTTCTCTACTGAGCATAAAGGTCATCGTCTGCTCAAGAGTTAAGATCTCTTCACATCAATTCAATGTACTGAATCCATTCCATCCATTTTTTGTCCCATACATGAGAATATTTGACCGTAGATAACCTCGTATTTCAACTCTGGCTAGCCCCATGATGAGTCGTGAATAGATTAATATCAAACTTTGGTACATACAGGCTTGTATTTATTCGTTTATGTATCACAGGTATAAATCTGAGGATCGCTTTGTTATCGCATTTTCCATTACTATAATATAATAGCTATAGGGGCGTTATTGTTTACAAAATCCCGAAAGGACGTCACAGTCGCGGCGACTTGGTTGGGTTGGGTATGGTCAGGTTGCATTCAGTCCCCAGTAGGTTAGATTTCGTCTCATTGTGTTGGGCCCACGGGACAATACGCAGCTACCAGTCGCCATATAATACGACACGCGTCGTGCGCCCCAAGGGCGACCGACACGTGCCACGCGCACACGCGATGTCCTATTATAGTATATTCAATAATATGTTATGCGTAATTTAATAATTTTAAATAGAGTCTTATAATTTGAGAGAGAGCTCTAGTCCACCACGCAGCCCGGATGTCCGGATTTTTTTCTGACGTGGGTAGTAATGCTAATTTTGCCAAAGAATGTATATACGACGTAATGAATAGGTCCTATATTGAAACTGATTTTGTGGGGAACGAACTCGCGCCGAAGCGATAACTTCTTAAAGAACTTCAAAAGATCAGCTAATATGTCGAAAAAATTACATGCAAAACGTATAACCCAACATTTGTTGCAAATTGCCACAGATGCATTTGAGTCTTTACAGTTTCCGAAAGAGCTTTCAAAACAAGTTATCTAGGAGGCTCAAGATCTTTTTCCAATAACGTCACCTTAGCACATTTTTATTTTTTTTATATAACACGTACGTAGAGTTTAATACGTACGTACATAGAAGTTTTATGAACATTCGTGTGGTACCAAGTAGGTAGGTACTTGTCATAGATTTACTAAATTGATTGAAGTAATAATACATAACAAACCAACATAAATCGTCGAAATACACGTAACAATTACATAATAATGTTTCGTAACGTCTAAAGTTGGAGCTATAATAATTTATAACATGTATCCGCCATTTATCTTACTCATAACGTGCCAAAAGAAATAGAGGTAGAGCAGCTCTACTACCTGCCTCTTTGTCTGACAAATGACAATCTGTGTTTGCTTGCAAAGGAAACTACCTATATAATAATAATTACACGAACTGTGTTTTGGCTGTGGACTGGTGACAGAGTACCATCCATTTTTTGGGAACAATCATCGTAGGTAAAGACAATGTATCGCTGCCTCACAATCTTTCGACAATACAGTCCGTCATTATTTATTATTCTGTATTTTTTGCGACCTCCTCAGGTAAGCATAATGCCAGGTAACAGAAAAGAAAACGCAAGTTGTAATGTTGTAAGGCTATATAAGTTAATAAATGACGTGTAACAAGAACAATTTTCCCTAATAATACCGAATTTGGCAAACGTTTAGCTTGACTTGGCGATAAGTGCATCACGCACGAACGCTTGGCCGTGACCGCGCTACCAACACGATAATGTTAGTGCAATCCAATTACTTATTTACTGCGCTCGACAGTCCCAGTCGGTAATGCTCACCTTTTATCTACCAATCGATGAAATCGCCCTAGAGATCCCACACCGGTGTTGAAATCAGGTCAAATTGCAGTCGCTACACGAGCCTACGGAATGTAGGGCGGGCAGCGGGCTAATGTTAGCTCGCCACCGGCTCACCAGCCCCTTCTGGATAAAATCAAAGCAAACCATCATAACGTCGACGTGAAAATAAATCTCAACTGCGAAATATTGCAACAACCAGCAACGCGCCTGCCGATTATAACTCGAACGTTTCGTAAATAAATGTCAGATTTAATGCCGTAGGATGCAATTTAATTTATCAGAGTATTGACTTCGGTTTAGCAATAGCAGGATGCAAAGATTGGGGTTTAAGGATAAATGGTTGGCTATTTTTTTGTTATTGTGATGTAGGGCTATAATAAGCGCATGTATTGCGCGTGGGTGTTGAAGATCCTTGATGCACACGCGAAGTACATAGTTACTCGCCCACCTGCGACGGCCTTATGCAACGCTCAGTGCACTTACGTTATCGTTTTACATAGACAACATGTCATTAGTCATAATAGAGATCCCTAACAAATAGACGCTACACGCGCACGTAAACTACACGTGTAAAGAAGGCTAAATGCTCTTAATTGCAGTATTTGTAGATTTTTCTTTCTCGTATCAATTTTAATGTTGTTTACCAACAGTTGTTCCAATAATGAAGGTACACAGCGATGAAGTTTTAAATACTACATAAACCGAAGCACCTTAATTTATCTTCTAACCTATAAGTGGTACTTATAGTGGACTTTTAAATTTATTATTTATCTACCTTGCTTCATCATCATCATCATCAGCCTATTAATGTCCCCACTGTTGGGGTACAGGCCTCCCCTTGCACAAGGGGGTACGGGCCATGATCCACCGAGCGGGCCCATACCTTGCTTAGTATAAACGGAATTCATTTAGTCGTAAATAATTTTCAGTATTGAATTTTACATGTCCGTCGATCATTCCATGCACATGTGCATACACGGTGCAGTGTTTGTAAACAACACAAAATGTAGCTCTCTTCCATTGTTTCGCCAATATTATAGAGTCGCTTCACACTATTGTATTGGTATTGTGCAATAACTTGCATTATCTTAGTAGCCATGTGAATTCACTTTGTCATGTCTTAACTTGTCTTAACGCGAATCCTTTGTTTATGATAGTTGGGTACCTACCTATTATTATTTTATAACCGAACTGACTCACGGACAGAATTAATTTTGACAATGTATGCCTATTTCTTACCAGGGATTATATGAATATGTATGACATTACCGCTTAAACTTCAGTCACTTATTTGTGTACTGGGTTCGGATAGAATAGAGGAGATCTCGAGCTATATTACCTCTACTCATCATTTACCTCCCACGCTCGTCTCCTCACACACAAGTACATATTTAATTAAGGTATCGTTTCTCAGTCTGGGGGTCGCGGTTGGGAATGTGGGGGGTCACACGGTATCCGAAAACGAAGACCTGTCAGGAATGTTATACATATTTGCTAACCGAGTTCAATTGTCCTCAGAACCCGTCGCAGTCCGTTGCAGTGAAGGTGGTAACGAAGAAGGGAATCCAGAAGGCGTCGGAGATCCTCGTGAAGGAGATCAAGATCCTGCGCGAGTTGACGGCGCTGCACCACACCAATCTAGTCGCCATGCACGACTGCATGGACAGCCCCGCTTACGTCTACGTTGTTATGGAGGTAAGTTATATCTTTATCAGGAGGGCGAGCTCATTTTACACACCCTTTTTGTACATTGTCGCTTTACTTTTTGTAAATTGAATTTGAATTGATGGTGGAAATGGGTTTTCTTTCATGAAATAATTACAACCTTTTGTGTAGTTGGAATCGCATCTGAACTGATACGCACTTAGTAGGAGAACTAGATGATATGATCAAGATTGTCCAAAGAAATTACTTTAAAGATGCTACTTTCTACAAATTTAATAACAAAACTATGGTCATGTACGTGAATAAACTGAGGTTAGATTATTTACAATAACTAAGAGTTTTCTATTGGTATACATCTCGCTTGACAAGAGATTTACGCAAATATTCTGCTAAGAACGAATCCCACAACACCAGCACCAGCCAGAAATAAACAAAAACAAACCCAGCGAGCTCCGCGCGAAGGTTTCCAAAACACTTACTGAAATAACTTCCGCTAAAGCACACGAGCGCTGGTAAATTTCAAATCTATTTACAGTAACCAGACAAGATTCGTTAGTCTGGGCCTCTAACGTGACAATGACACACAGTTCTGAGAACATTGAATAACTTTTTAACTAAAATAATCGCTCGACTTGAGTATTATAATATAATCTTACTCATTTTATAAATTGACTTAATGGTTCACTGTTGACTACTGTTTTTACTGTTTTTAAATTGACGTGCATTGAACCATCAAAAACTTAAGTTAACAACCTAACTGTAGTTTTAAACAAAGTCGTTTTGTTGATTATAACATGCAATCTCTAGAATATTTCCAAGTCGACACTTAAAATGCCGCTAGTATCTAGCTGGTACCAACTTTCTAGGTAAATATTCAAACAACCTAATCGAGGTATGCAGGTAATAGCGCGGATTTAGCAATACGCGGACTGAAATGTATCAATATATTGCGTAGTGTAGGCAAACGCCTGGAGGAGGTCGGAGCTAAGGAATAAATAGCATGCATTGCCACAATCATCAAACCATAAATCAACGTCGAGCGAAACGTTGGCAATCGTCGTAAATCGTTCCCCTTTTCTGTAAATATTGTGTGTTGCCGGTAAATGTAACGAAAGGAACCTTTGCGATGGCATATGTTTCTTTCAGGTACTATAAGATGGTGAGACGACATAAAATACCCGTAAGCTGTTGGATCGTAAATCGCCAGTGAACTGTCCAATGTCCAGTCCATCATCACAGCGTTTGTTTTCATTCCTGTTTGTTTATTTATAGTTCGAACCTATGACCCTCAGATAAGCTTATAACGACTGTTCAAAATCAGGACGGACCGATTAGAAGTTCCCCTTTATCATTCCCTGAATGCGTGAATAATATCAAACGTGTCCTACTTCGCGATTACTTTGCGCCTATACTACCTTGACAGAATACACAATGATTTGTTTGAATACATTATTAGAATTGTAATCTTGTCGTACAGTAACTGTTACTTTTTTATGACTCTTTTAGCTTTATATTTACTTTCATTAAGGGACCTACAGTCGCCAATTGAACGTTTTTTTTGACAAGCTCTAGCGACTTCACGGCTTGATCATATAAGTTAATATTTTGCACATACACACTTCAATGTATAGACAATTTTTGTTCAATTATTGTTGTTCAGCTGAAAAGCTCCTCACAGCAATAGATAAGTACAACGTGATCAGCACTCTACAACACAGAGGTTCATAATATAAGTAAACCAAATAGGTATTTAAATAAATTCAGTAGTTGGTCGGTTTAGTTGGTCGGAGTGGAACACGTGTTTCAGAAAAAGAACCTCGCACAGAATTGATAAAAGCTTTCCGTCAAATTTTCTGTAAGTTGCAGGTGGTAAATAGTTTCAGATCGCGACTGTACAAAATAAGACTCAATAAATTATGTGATTCAAAATCCAACTACAATATACGATATTACCTTGTCGCACCCCCACGACGGTACCATTCGAAGACTAAACACTGTTCCATCGTATTTTGATTTTGTCATTTATGACAAACAAACAGAACAAGAAAAAGAAGCTTGTATGTATGGAGATTATATCTGCAGGATTTTGCGAAGTTTGTTTTCGGCAAGAGTCCAAACCCGTAAACTTCTAGACGCTGAATCCCAAACCCTAAACGTCGTTGGCGACTATATATGCCTTAATAGGTATTATAATTATAGACTTATTATTATAGACTTCTACTACTCGTTTTGTTAATTTGACCACAGAAATACTAAATACTAGCGCCCGTTTGTGACTCAACGTCTGTATACAATATTTTATACCTCATCAACAGATTAACATATTTAAATACTTAATTACCCCTTATTAATACTAATAACACGGAATCTTAAATTGCCACACAATACTAACTGCGCCTATATCTTTGATGCACTAGCACTACATCAACTAAATACGTAGTTGTAACAATTACGCGGAAATTGGAACGACGAGCATTAGTTAGGTGTCCGTAACCCGATGGCCTTGTCCTTAATCCATTCGTGATAACATGTGGCTTCGTACCTCATTTTTGTGATCATTTGCATTATTTTATTTATGAAATTGAAAATATTTATTTAGCACTGTAAACACCAGAATACAGCAAGTACAAAATACAAAAGTATACAAAGATATCATACATTCAGCACAAAAGATCTGGTGTGGTACAGTGCCAAAAAGGATACACCAACTCAGAATAATGCTGAGGCAAGCCACAGCGCTGATTGATTTCTCAAATTGTCACAAATGTAGTTGCAGTTTTCATAGCATGAGATAGATACTCCTAAGTCGAAGTCAGTTTAGAATGTTTCTGTGTTAGGTCTCCTAATAATGGACAGTTCCTTTCCTCGTTCTTAACAAGCACTTGCTCTAGATTTTGAGTCAACATTTGTCCGAACAGAGCTCATCTCTACATCTACGCACAATTGCAGAATTAGGAACTTCTGCCGGCTACGGACGGATCTGAATTCGAGGCAAGGTCACTTGGCTACCACGCACCGTCGTCGTCGGCACGCAGGCAGCACGTGCGTGTGCGTCGCGGTTCTCGACGCCGCCGCCGCTTACTGTCATCGATTATCATCCAAATATTTCAAGTTACTCGTATCTCTATCACGCAAGTCGAGACGTCCGTTTTTGCGCAGTTACATAAAACCGGCCAAGTGCGTGTCGGACTCGCTCACCGCGGGTTCCGTTCTCAAAATAAATATAGTAACTATTCTACTTGAAAAAAAACGTATCAGTTTAATTTATTTTTTCCTAAAATACCATAAATGTTTAGAACTTCTTTTATTTTTCCCGGAATATATACAATGTCTTCCTTCTATCAGTACTAAATGTGCAAAGAAAGCTCTTTAATATTCCCAATACCCAAAGTACCCCAGTTCCCCCACTTTCAAATTTCGACCACCCTTTTCAGATCCTATTTTTAATAGCAATAATTTCCAAATTTCTTTTATCTGGGACTTTACCTAGGCAAGCAGTCCTAAAAATACTAAATTTCAAATTGATGGCTTTAGTACTTCCTGAGAGAAAAACAGCAGTGACATACAGATGGACAGACACCGAAATCTCACCATAAAGGTTCATTTTTTTCTGTTTCGGTACGGAACCCTAAGAATGCTGTAATAGGTCAAGGGGATTAGCAGATTATTCGGTAGATATCTGGAAACGGTGAACAATACTTATCTCAAACCAGCATTTATCGACAGACGGAACTCGGGTTGCCCTACTAACCTCTTTATCTCTAAATACCTAAACACGTAAAGTTTTTATATTATCAGTCTCTGTCCACACTTTATGATTATTCCATTTATGTGATTATTAAGTGACGTAATTACATTTATACGATGAATTTCTGTAATAAAATTGATAATAGGTACTTTATGTTAATTGTAAAAATTACAATAAATGTATAATTTATCGATCTAAATTCACAAAACGCTTCCTGGTTTTACGAAAATAATAGCCGTCGGGTACCTATCGATATCTTAGTTAACAATGTATACTTTGTTTTTCTGCCTTTTACACGTTCGTCAGACCATCGACGCCAGTCTGTCTGCTAGAAAGAAACCTTACACGTGTCCATCGCCTCGTGTAAGTGCAACCCGCGTGCATTGATATGCGTAATTGCGCACAAATGACACCACACTCCACATGCAATCGCATCCGCCACTCTCATTGCACTGCACAGGAAGGATACACGTGCAAGTAGCGCTTACTTATCAACAAATAAATGCATCCACGAATTGCGCAAGTGTGGTGAGGTGTTCAAGGGGGGGAGGGGGTCAAGCTAAATCTTACTCAATTTCACGGGGGGGGGGGGGGGGGGGGGGGGGTTGTCGAAAATATCACGTAATTTTTCCATGGACTGAATTAGAATAAATCTTTTATTCATTTTTGTTAAAGTATTTATTATTTAATTTTATCACAGTGAATTTAAGTAACGGTAATAATCTCTACTACTAGTCTTTGCTAGTCTTAAATAAAGATAATTGAATAAATGGTGTTCTTGTTTTTTTATTTTTTTTATAATCCAACGCGTTCATAATCAAAACACAAATTTTAAAAAAAAACTCACGTGAGATTAGGAGAGGGGGGAGGGAGTTGAGGAAAATCTCACAAAATCTCACCAGGGGGGGAGGGGGAGTTACAAAATCCTAAAAAAAGCCTCACGTAATTAATGGACGCCCCCTTATTATTATAATACACCACGTGTGAAAGTAACACAATGTGAGAAGTTGAAATATGCCATTGCACATTTCCAGTGCATTCTGCATGCGCAATATAAGGTTACTCCTACATCCTACTCGTACTCGTACATTATGTATTGCATAAGTCTACAATTATTGTAGAGGTCTGCTATTACATGAATGTAATTTATATGTATTTCATTGCAATTATCTCGAGGAAACTTTTCCACGGTTAATATTGTATAGACGAGCGAGAGGTACTTTTCCAAACGTTTCTGCCGATAAATTTCCGGCTTCTCTACAGACGGGAAAAAATCAATTGAGACCGTAATGTATATAACCGACGTAAATGCGATAAGATTGGATAAGAACTGTTTTGTACACGGTCTATTTCCATGTTCACGACAACGTGATTCTGCGATAATACGTATGCGAACCAGCTGAAAATTTTTAGACTACGTTCAATTTTGTGTTATCAAAACGTGTTGTTGAAATAGGTGCCGGTCAAAACATCAACAAATTAATATAAGAGCTGTTATACGGTCCTGACCTGAGACAGGTATTAACACCCACACAGAACGACATAAAGCCGTTTTAAGCTAACAACAAATTGTGTGACCAGAACAGTCAGACAATGGCCTATTTTGAACGCCGAGCGACTCCGGCCCTGACCGCTCGCTGGCACAACCTGTGATAAACTGTTATCTTGATTCGTCTAAAGTCTAATTACTGTGTCTGAGTTCTATATAAAGTAAATAGTAGAGATATAATCCTCCCGCCAGACACTTGGACTAATAAAGAAGCACCGACATATTCTCTTTATTAATCGCTAAAATATGAACTACCTACTTACAGTTTCAAGGGCAGAGGAGCTGAGTGGTCGCTGAATGACGTGTGTTAGGCGAGTGTAAAATTAAACTTATCCTCTGTTTTTGTTGCGTAAAAAACCTAAACTAATGCCCTCATCTCGGCTCAAGCCAAGCAAAGTTCATTGGCACGGTTTCCATTTGGTCGAACGTGGTACATGACTGGTCGTCATGGCTGTTGCGAACCATGACTGGTGGATAATTAGCGTCATCTTTATTCTTTTGATTATTTATAAACAGTTCTGCCTGCCAAGCAACAACCTTCAATTTATGCAGCTTAAAAGCTTATTATGTATGAAGATCAATGAGAGCAAAGGTTATCAAAACGATAAAGGATATGATGAAGAAATAAACTTGTCATATTTTTGAAGCTTAGTTTAGGTTATTTTTATTTTCCATATATTAAAATTACGTCATCAAATCAGTCATCGATAAATCATCTCACTTCACCACTTTAGTTGAATTTGTTTCATGTCTACTTGTGTGATTTTTTTCGTATATGGTAGGTTAGGTATGTATAGCCAGGCACTATACTCAACTCACAGCAGTGTAGTTTCATAAAAAAACGTAATCCGGAAGCGCTGCGGTCGCTTTTGCGTCGTTCTTTATTAACACGCACATCGCAAAATCTCAAAAAAAAAACTCTATCGAACTGTTTCAGTTCACACCATCAGGAAGTTTCTGACAGCACTTTTTAGAAATATCGAGACTGTATCCTGGAATATCTATTTTAATCTAAATATTTATGAACCAATCGCCTCGTACCAGTCTAAAGTAAATTTTAAAACAGATATTTCATATATTTACGTAGGTTACCTAAGTACTCTAGTCACATAACGAAGTTATATTTGGAAGGTGATATGATAACAATAAACCTTGTGTAGATACGTTTGAGCAGATTTTAGGCGTGGCCGGTGGATTATGCAAGAGCGCTCGCGGCTGTCTCATTGCGACCAGAGCGCACGCGCGGCTATACATAGACAAATTAACGTCCTCAACTTTGACATTTTGACACTTTAATCATTAACAGGGAGCTGTAAACTAAAGTAATTATAAAAACGTGATGTCTCGTCATAAAATCGATTCCATTACATCTCAAGTTTGTTACAATTTGCAATAGGTTCTGCACAAAACACGGTAAAATCTGTAAGATCCCTATAGGACACGAGCCTCGACTCACTCTTGACCATTTTTTACTATGTACTATTTTCCGATTTCAGTAACCGATTGCCCCCCTAAATTTGTTTCTAGTGTTATTTAGCAATATTCCTTCAAGGAACCGTGATTCGATTTTATATCGTTGAACTACTACTCGTAAATGTACTTTGTACTAGGTATACAAGAATTCAGTTATCTATTGGACAGTGCTCAGATAGTTTTCTTTATTGCGTACATTATACTTATCTTTCAACAACACAAGCAATCTTTGAGTTATACAAAATGGTGCCTAGCCTAATACTTTATGGATTTGTGTTAAGGACATATTCTATTTATGTTCTCAATGTCTATTATTCTTGCATTGATAGATATCTATGTGTAAAAGCTGTCGCTTATATCTAAATCTATAAAACAATACAAAAGGGGTACATATCAGATGTTGTTTACGTCTCACGGAATATAACAGTTTCTTTGAGTGACTAATAATAAATACTTACCGATAACATCTATAATGCACATTTATCTTTAGGCTATTTTAATCTTTAAATATAAGTTCATTACCTTACGGACAAAGGTGTCATAATCCTTCATAAGTATACGTAAATAAATACCTATATGTAGCGAGCGTCAAACACATCTAATAATAATAATAACCCATGTTGGACCCATGTTCTCACGCAAGCCTTTCAAAGGACCCTTACCCGTGAACTCTGAAAAGAGTACAGTAATACCCCGGTTTACGCGAATCCGTATAGCGCGGATTCGTTATAACGCGAATTTTAAATTTCGCGCTAAATTGCCCCGCTTTACGCGATTTCCTGCCAACACTGACTGGGGTATTCCTCTTTTCTGCTGCGACTTGCCTTCTCTATGTTAGCTCTGACTAGGGGATTCCCCAGAAAATGTTTTCTTTTGCGACTTGCCGTCTTTATGTTGGCTCTCCAGGTATGACAGAGAGGTGACGATGTTTGGAAATGACTGGATGTGTATTTTCGTAAAACCAACGCTCAAAATGTATCACCTAGTATTTTGCAATAAATTAAATTGATTTAGTATGTTTATGTATTAGTTTTGAGCAGACCCCGATATACGCGAACTTCGCTTAACGCGATTTTCTCTGGATCGTATCTCTCGCGTAAAGCGGGGTATTACTATACTAACATAATAATAATAATTAATAAATTTATTTCACGACAACACTGTATGCAAATATACAATGGAAGGTACAGTACAATAAAAAACATACATATTTAAATATATACGAGTCATTTGCAATTTTTCTACTCGAATCTCAAAAAGAATGCACTGTGACTGTGTCAAAATATGCGATACACACACTAAGTTTTCTGTGTTGATGTAACATCTATTTTTGCATTTCTATCACTCGCATTGGAAGAACGAATGGAATTGCACAGTGCATGCGGAATTAACTAGTAGTAAGGAAGGACATATGTTTCTTGTTGCTCAATCGCAATTCGCATTGCATGCATCTCTACATACCGCTGGCGGATCCAATTTTATTGTTGTCTGTGTATTAATAATTCAAAGTAATTAGCACTAGAAACCAGAGGAAAAGGGAGTCTAAAGACTCTGACACTGTTAAAACAGCGTATAACAATTTTATCTGATCTAGAATGAGAGAGAATGGTTATCGTTAGCCGTTAGCTCCGCAGCAGACCTAACTTTCACGAAAATGAGCTTACGCGTTGAGGCTAAATTGCCTATCTGACCCGCGCGTATCCGGTCTCAAAGTACCCACCAATCGCCGTGTGAGCTTTAATGGCACATTATGTTGTGTAATTACAGATTTCCTTTACGTTTTACCAGAAAATGAACGTTTTAATAACTGGCCGTAATTACCTACTTTAATGGATAAACATTTGAGATTTATTTCTTTCAGTTTATAAGAAATACGTGGGTTTAATATCCATTCACTGGAATGACACTGGTCATAATGTATCGTTATTTTCACAGCCCTTTTATGAAACACGCTTCGGCCGTATTTTTATCATGGGTTCATGGTCTGATACCCTTGAAACTTTTGTCGTAACTCGTGGCTGGGATTCGAACAAAGGTGGCTCTGTTAACCCTCACCTCAGATGTTTATACGAACAATGTGACCTATGATGATGTAACTTAAAAATATACTGTTGATTGAAGCCATGCACCTCCACCAGAACGCTATTGATTAACAGCAAACCAAGCATATCCGCCGGTAGTTCTGTGTTCAGGTATTGACCTCGTGGTCGCATTAATATACAATGCGTTCTCAGCCTGGCCCTACATATGGCACGTGTCTGGGGCCTTTGATGATGCCTTGAGTCTATGCAGAATGTTATTTTTTCTGATATAAGGTGTTAAATTTCTGAATTTACTGGGGTTAGATGGTTAATTTGCTTTTAAAAGATCAGTATATCAAATTAAAGAATCCGTTATCTCTCAGGATTTTTTTTTTTTTAATTTGAACTCCATAACCTATCCTATCATAATTATTTGCCTCTGACTGAACCTCGATAATATTATCTACGTATATGTAATATCAAGAAGTAATTAATACGTACCTACTATAGGTATCCCACAAATCCTCTGACGCACACTGTTCGAGGAACGTCATTTTCCGTAACAAAGTTTTATGTAACATGAAATTATTCAATCAATATCATCATCATTTATTCATATCATAAACATTCGTAAATTGTGTTTGAATATTTACATGTTAAAATAATAATAATTTATAATAAACACTTTCGGTGTCACTAACACTACGTAAGGTTATATATAAAAAATATGCTCATAAAAAGAAATTACTTACATCTATAAAATGATCCAATTAGTCGAACCAACCACGCAATAATGGTTTAATCTGAAATAAATTTACATGATCTATGTACATAGCTTCAGTGAAACAAAGAAATTGTGCCTTTCTACGAGTAGCGGTCGTTGGTACCTGTATACAACAACATGCAGGCTTTTTGTGTAACTCAGTGCACTTGTGCATTAATGGGTAACGGTGCAGTTAGCTGTACCGTGAGCTGTACCTATTGCCTACATATCGTAATATATGCGACTGAACTTATTTATCACATATCACTTTTCCGTATTCTCATGAGAGCACTAGCTATCACACCCTACATAGCGTAAAAGGACTAAAGTTGTTGTACTGAGTCTTTTTTATAGTATTTTTTTAAATAAATTGGTTCGGCAGAAGTAGACGATCATCGTGACCGGCGTTTCCTCGTATGACCACAAGGAAACAGCGATCGTGACTGACCCGGAAAAAGAAAAGAGAATACCGAAACAATAATAGAAATCTTACTCGATCTTCAGATCAATATGTCAGTATTTATTAGAAATGCTTTGTTAACTCTAGCTGCATCACCGTCAGTCTGGATGCCATGAACAGTCACGAACCTTAATTTGTGGCCCACTTTTACACAGACGTCTTACTTGCTTAGACGGCAAGTAAAAGAGATCTAGCGTTAATCTAGCATTGACTATGACAAGGTTGTTCAATGCGTTAACGTGGGTTCTAAATTAAGGTTCGCGTCAGAACATTAGCCGATTGAGATGACATGATCACACGCAGCTCGTCTGGACAAATTGCCATGTATTATACTATTGCGTCAGGCCAGGTTTCTCTGCGGCAGACACTGCTCGCCAGTGCCCGATGCGAGGTGGAAAGTGACGCGCCGGAAACCGCAGCTTTCTATCCGATCAACCTAATGCTCTTGTCATTTGCTCCACCGTGCGTGAAACACTGGAATCGAACCCATTTATCTCTACGTCATACATAAAGTTTCTACATTATAAAACGTTACGGTTTTGTCCCTTGCCTCGCTTTTCGTTATCTTTCCGAAGGTTGGACAGGATATGTAACATAGCAAACTGAGGATTGGCTTATATTGCTTGCTTGACCATGAGCTATGTTTTATTTATCAGACTCGGAGGAATGGACTTCATTGCTGAGACGTATATCTAGTTAGTCTCTAGTTCGAGAGAATCATCCAAGACACTCTAACAGCCCAAAAATTCTTTAATTTATCTCTGAAAGATAAGTGCTGTAAAATTAGACTTTGCTTCTTCTGCCATAGAATTATAGAATATTCCTGCCCTGACCTATCGAATTTACCATAGTAATTTAATATCAATTGCGCTCAATTGTTATACGTATATTCAACAGTCACAACATTTAGAGCTTGTAGAGTTTTTCTATATAATCTCCTTAGTACGTTAGTACGCCTTAGAACACGTGTGGATACTCGTTGTTTTTTGTGTGCTCAAGCAAACAAAAAATATTTTGCATCTAGAGAGATATGAGAGCTTATCAATTTTAAATAGTGACGCAACTTTTCTTAGAAATATTTACAACGAACAGGATAGATAGTGCACTGTAAGAGCGTAATACGAGCGTATAAATGTTACCGTGAGACGCGGAACGGTACTTGGGTACCTATACACGGAAAAAAATTCTTCCGGAATTCGTTCCCAGATTAAGAAAATACATTTTCTTGAAAAAAAAGAAAATCTTTTGATTTAAGATGAAGTCATCTCAGTTCAAGTACATTACTTTTGAACACTAACACTTTTTAGCACATTGTTCAAGTTAAAACATACTATAACGAAGAAAATATTGTTTCATATAAGTACTCGTATACCGAATCATTTTCTTAAATACAGTAGATTTTAAACTTGAACAAAGTAACTTTATTATTATTATATAGTATTTATAAATCATCGCGCCCTGAAACCAAAAAGCTGGTTTGTCTGGGCGCTGCACATTCCACTCTGTTAAATTAAAACACTAACTAAATATAAATCAACCTAATGAATACAAACCAACACACTACTATGTATTACAACAAACTATGTATTACATTGGTCCAAAGTGGTGAACTTTAACCGAGATGTTATACTTGAACTGAAATCTATTTTCTTAATAGGAAATGGGTCTGGAAACATTTTTCTCCGTGAGTTGGTAAGCCAAGCACCATCATCACATCAGTCTGCGTCACACCTCGCCTTATAGAGCAAAGGCACGCTAAGGTCTCGCTTGAGTCTCGTCTAGTATTCTATGTGGCGCACCTTACGGTAACTGAGAGGCATTTTCTTTGTTCCTCGTGAAGGAAAACGCGTTCTAAACAAAGCGTCTAAGAACCTCGTTCACATCATTGGCGACGTCATACATTACTGTAATTACTTTATAATGATTATTAGAAGTAAATAAACAAAGCTACAGGTCGTTTTTCACATAGGAAGGCACGCCAGAAGTTTCTATAGAAGGTAACCTTACAACACTCAGCATTTACGTCACGAAAACTGATAGGTAGCTAGTGGTCACAGATTCCAATTTTAAAATCAAGAGACCAGCACATAAATTCAGATAAATTATACAACAAACTAAAAACAAGTACGTTTTTGTTTAATAAATAAATTACTTAATTAGTAGCAACAGCTATAAACATAATAACGTGAAGGTGCAGTTACCTTTTCGAGTCAATGATTACGTCACGGCGCTAGTGACGCGACTTATAATCGGTACGTTGTTGATTTTGTTTGTTGATTCGTATCGATGGTTCATTGATATTATTCGTATTAGTCGGTTAATTTTTTTGTTTTGTCTCTGTTTTGTTGAATTTACGTTGTTGCGTGTATACTGAATGTCCCGAAACTCGTTTTACAAACTATTGTAATAATAATATTGGAAATATTAAAGACCTTGTAAACGAATACGAAGATTATTCCAATACGCTTACGGTTTTTCCATAAAAAATAATATTTGTAGTGATCTGGTTTCTCAAATTATCATAGCCCAACTTGGAAATTAATATGATGCTTAATAAATACAGAAACACTGGGTTTGTTGTTGTATCGTTTTTATGAAGTGTGTAGATATGATCGTTATTCGTAACGATTTCACCAAATAATGTTGTGGCACATTACTAATTTGTTGTTATGACTTACAAGTGACATATAATACTTCAGCCGAGCCTTTCTATGTGATAAAGATTCTAGGCTATAAATACTAATAGGCCTTTCTTATTCACAAGAGGCAAAGGTCAAAACAATAATAATTAAAAGACCTTCAGGCTGCTGACATCCCTGTAAAATTATAGCAATTCTGATAAAATATGTATGTATGATAAACGATTTCTATGAAACGCTTCCAAATGCCAACGGGTAGAACGGCGGTAACCACTAAATAGGTAAGCTCTATGTTATCGACTGCACGTATGTACCTGTAAAAAGACGGTATGTACAGGGGCAACATGTATGACGTAGATTCTCCCAAAAACTACGAAACCGATTATAAAAAATATTTCACTATCATGCAATGCACTTTAAACTATACGGCACTAGTGAAAGAATTTGTAGAATCGGTTCAGTATTTTTTGAGAAAATTCCAAACATACATTTTGCGTTTGTATACGTGTATATACGAGTACGCAGGTGACCGTGCCAAAGTGTGTTTTAATTGCATGCAACATAAATAGATTTATGCAATTAAAGGGCCAGGCCCAGAATAAGCTCCACAAAAGGTGAGCGAAAGGACAAAAAGTCAAGGGCTATTACTTCTCTAATATTTTCGCTAATTTCCTTTATAACTCACGAAGATTGGTTATGTAGTGACTTTCCTAAAACAATACACACATTACTTTTAATTTTAAAATAAAATAAAAGCTAATAAAAATACAGTTGCGAGATTAACGGTCTTGTGGCATCTTTATAGCAAATGAAGTTTAATCTGTGATATTTTATCTAATAACTCTTTTAACCAACGCACAAAACATTTCCTGAAACCTGTTTAGCATTTATTCTACATTCTTACCTACACAGTAATGAAAAAGTTCTGACAATAATGAGTTTTGTAAACTACGAGTAAGTTACACATTTGGTAAACAGAACACAGTTGTTGAAATTCATGAATTATCGCAAATTTAAATGTGTAACGAGGGCAGTGCACTTGAGGCATATCGCACGTGTCGTTAAAAAGCGGACGTATTTTATTTTTCATATAAGTAAGTATTGCAATATGTGATGCCACTGCGCTGCGCAGTTTGGGATATTCACCGGGCGTAGACCTGGCGTAAAGTCATTGACCTTGTTTTTAAAAGTATAACTCTCGACCTGCTGTGGACTCAAAGTTTGCGGAGGAGTGCGAAACGAGAGAGTAACTCAGTGGAACCCGGTGCAGTGCAGGCATTGTGTGCCGTGAAATAGCCAGGCAGCTAACGGAATTGTCGGGCTACGGGTTGTCGGTCAGGCAGTCAGCCGCACATCCGCCTGCATATCGCCATCTTGCCGTGACCTGCTCTCTACGACATCGGCTTTTGTCACATCAACTTTCATCTCACTGCATCCATTGTTGCCATTGTATGCGCATGCGACCCGCGACTCGACTTCGAACGAGTCATTATTTTTGTTATTTGATAAACAACCGTGTGATTTCTCTGTTTGGCTTCAACGTACTTATAGCGTAGAATCCACTTGCTATAATATCCTATTGTACCGATTTCAAGATGTTTATTATCGAAAGTGAATGGAAATGCGCAATAGAAGATTCTACGCATAAAAAACACACTAGTAAGTAAATAACCTCCATAACAGTTTTGTTATCATGCGTTCATGTGTAAGTATATCATCTATAGTAAACACAACATAGTTAGGTATCTCGTGCAAAATAGGTGACATGTCAATAACCTTGTTACATGTTACATATCATGAATGTACGTGTTTTAAAAGAACAGTATTTTCTTACATTTCTCTCTATCATTTTGATTAGTCAAGTCTAGAGTATACTGCATACATAAAGTTTTCGGCATCACATCCCATTCCTGTTTGCTTAAAATAGATTTGCAAAGTTCTTTTACATATTTATCAGTTTTCTGTTTTTCCCTGGAGTTACTGAACTGTTGAGCCAGTCGGTCACCTTCACATCGTTTAGGTATTGTATCGCAAGACGGATGCATTACGTGACACATGGTTGTTGCTCCCCTTACCTTACCTACCCGTTTAATGTATCGTGTTCACGCAAAACCAATCCAATTGAATCTAGATTTAGTTAAACCAGTCTTATTAAAATAATTCAATTTTAATTTAGAAAAACTAATTTAATAAAATATGCATAATAAACATAATCGTTTATTGCAAAATCCTCATGAACATCAATATCAAAGTACAAAACAAATGCATGACGCTTCAATGGCATGTTAATTTATTTACATTTATAATACGTATACACAACCTTACTGAAACTTAAATAATTTTCGACTCATTTACATTTAAGTACATGCATACAGACATCAATTATAGCTAATCCAAAATCCCGCAGAGTTAGTCGAAGGTACTCCGAATATCGAGCAATTTAGAATCGGTTAACATTCGGAACACCTTACGTTTTCTATGTATAAATAAACCAACTATAACAATTTTGCGAATAAATAAAACTCTACACGACATCGACACTCAGATCGAAACCAAACATACCAAAGTTACACATAGTTCTTTAGGGTAACTAACTAGTACCCAGTTATACAGGTGACTTGTCCTGTTTATCTTGTAGTGGGACTTCTTCAGGTGTTGTACCGTTCGCGTTTGCTCCACCGCGGTCATTGGGTGGCCTTGGAGATGAACTGAAACGTTTCTTGATAGAACTCCAGTTCCTTTTGATGGCTATGCCAGCTACTACGACCACCATACCGGCAACTACAATGCCGATCACGCTTTTATCTACTCCCCCAGTGGTTGTGCTTGTTGTTGTTGCACCTACCTGCACATCTCCTTCAATTTTAGCTGAATGATCTTTAGGATCGCTTGCTACCATAGAATTGTGTTTTATTGGTACATTTTCTTCAGTATCTTTATTAGTGGCACGGGATCCGGGGCCTACTCCGTCGGTCGGAACAACGTCTTTAGGTCCAATTGGGGGCTCTTCAGTTATCTCGCTGTTGGTTGCGACATCAATATCTACTGACTTTTCTTGAGGCGTATCTTCTGTGCCTGGATTAGTATCATCAACTTTTGGAGGCTGAACAGCGGGGTCTGCATCCTCTTGTTCGCCTGCGACATTAAATGAAATTGTGCCGGGCAAGGTATCAGCATTAAGAAAATCATCGTCAATTTTATTTGGCGCGTCTGGGCATTCAAACGTTTGTTCATCGCAAGATCCAGTACATACGGTTTCTAAAGTTTCCTTCAAAGATACACATAAGTCTTCCACCATCGTCGAAGTGGATGTAGGTAACGTCAGTTTGCGTAGAGATTTGAAGTTAGAGAAGATTTCGGATTTTAATTCCTGAAAACAGAAACATTTTCTTTTGTATAATTATTCCATAAAAAATTTCATTTTATTCGGCACATTAACAAGAGACAGGTTATCGATATAAACCCCCCCCCCCCCCCCCCCCCCATATAATATTATAGTGGATATATCTACTACATTATCAACTACATACATGCATGGGTAAAAAGCCTTGAAGAAGATTAAAGATTGTTCAAATATTATGTAAACAAATATTCTGACTTACTATTATTTACTGTCATTGTTAAATATTTTCTAGTTTATAAATACTCGTATTATATGTATTTTGAATGAAAAATAGATTGACAACGACGACCCAGTTTTCCAGTTTTTCCAGTTTTGTCCCTCTTTTCCAATCAATCTTTGGTATAAGGAACATATGATATAACTATATACAAGTAATCAATAGTAAATATAGTGGATAACATTGTTATATCCTTTAGCACTCTGTAACTCTTTTGATCATACGAATGTCAAGGAATCATAACAAAAACTTATTGTGACAGGGTTCCCCAGAGTGTGTCTATATATTATGTACATAATTACATATATACCGATTATATCAGTATTATCACTGGCTTTTCCGTAGTGTACGAGTATTTAAAACCAGAACAAGATTATAATAGATTATTTTTTCATAAAAAGGTAACCTTTATGACAAAAATTCTTAACATAAAGCTCCGCAACATGGTGCATTATGTTATATTCCCGGTCGAGCTTTACTGTCAGTGTGATTATTGTACAAACAGATATCAATTTTACTCGAGGGTACTTACCGTGCGCATATCGTTCCCTCCTAAATCAAGTTCTTCTAGCTTCGTTAGGCCAAATCCATTTTTCAAATCTTTTGGAAATTCGATCAGCCTGTTATTCGCAAGACTCAGCACTTTCAACTCGGTGAGCTCACTGACAGACTGAAATGTGAAATTAGGAAAATTAGTATCACAATGATTATGAAATTTAAATGTGTACTAATTGTGATGTAGAAATAAAAACTTACCCCGGACGCCAAGTCCATTATCATGTTATTGTCAGCATTTAACACCTTCAAGTTTTTCAGTGATGCTACATCCTTTGGTATTTCAGTCAGCTTATTGTTCTGAATTTTCAGCGTAGTGGTTCTAGAGTCTAACGGCGAGGGAAATTCTGTGAGGGCATATCCGGAACAGTCGACGACAAAATTTTCCGAAGCACCTTCCGTGTGACAGACACATTGTTTTGGGCAAGTTTCTCCGTCTGAAATTGCAGTACTTGTGATCTCTGCTAATATCCCACTTTGTACTTCTTCAAGTTGTGGTGCTGGCGTTGTTTCGTTTGTGGTGATCGGTTCTTCGATGGTGCCATCCCCGCTGCCTTCAAGGACTTCGCCAATGCTGGGTTCCACAGGATTGTCCGGTGGAAATTGGTTGTCATTTTCTACAGGAATATCCTCGCTCTGGCCTGCGACACAGCCAACCCTGAAAATTTATTCGTTGCAAAACAACACGTGACTCTATCGAGTATATACCTGCTGTTTTATCGCCTGAGCTGACGCAAAATTACTTTACGAGATAAAAATTGCGATAACTGTTCTAGGGCGTTACTAGATCGCAGTAATTATGTATCGTCTCAGAATCTCAGAAGCAATAAATTCCTTCTTTTTAGCTTGGTCTTGTTAAACCTATTTAGGTGTTTAATAAAATAACCTATTCGAGTACTTTTAAGGAACACAAAATTTTCCATTATCTTTTCCATGTATCGACTGATTATGTCATATCATAAGTTCATAACCAATAAACCAATACCTTCAGCTATTGTTTGTTCACTATTAGTAATAGGGCTAATTGGCCAACATTTATTGACTTTTCTTGTATGTCTTAGATTTGTAAAATTTTTAAATTAAAAAAAAAACACTAAATTATAATAACTTTACGCTTTCAGAAATAAGGTAGAGTTTTTGTCTATACAAAAAAAAACACTTTAATATAGGGCAACACAGACACCAGAGGCTCTGATTGGGATATACTAATGCAAGAAAAACATACTACATTAAGAGTAGATAAAAAACACGAATACTTACGCAATGGCTGCCAGCAACAATATGCAAAGATGTTTGGGCGTCATGGCCACTGTAACGCAAACACTACCGAGAGATGTGCCAACTGAATTCAGGAATTGTTACCTGTCGTGGCATAAGTACCATCGGGCTGTAGGGCGCATAGCTCACTGACACTTATAACTATTATCACTCAATGATAAGATTACCAGCGGCATGGCGCGGCTTATCGCGAATCAAGTCCCGATAACGGCGCTCCGCAAACGTGAAAATATATTGTGCGACCAATGTTTTCAATATCACCTTGTGAAACATGTAGCGCGCGAAACGCGATGACGCGTTACAGTGTACACAGATGTCGTAGGTAATATGGGTGCGGGTGTCTCGCACGGAGCGGCTGCGGGTGCGCAGTGCTCATCACTGTGGTCTGCCAGTTGCTAATTCTGAAATGTATAAAATAGTCTACAGATACAGATAATACAGATTACAGCTGAAGCGGGATCCTACGAGCGGCATTAATACTCCGTTTCGTTTAAACAACCGTCCGTTGTATTATTAGAATACTTGCGCATTCTGAGTCCCCTTGTAAGATAGCTTTCCAGATTCGCGGAAATGTACTAGAACCATCGCAAATTTCCGGAAGCGATTTTGTGTTATTCGCACGGTATTATGAATAAACAGGACATGCAGATATGCTTTATCTTTTTACTTTATTGACGTACCTATTGACGAGCACGGCGGCTGTTCAAGCGCACGTTATCATCGTCTGTATACGTATTTGTGAACCACGGAATGACCGCGCCTTGTCCGTCTGTGTAATTTAAACATAGCTTAGCTAGATTTACGATTTGTTGAAGGTCTCATCCCAACGTAAAGCATTGTAAAACAGAGTGTTAATGTATGACATAATGTGGTAGTACTCGAGTATGCAAACGTACACGTGTGGATACTACACTGATATCAATTACGTTTTGACAATCTACTGGAGCGTGAGATGAGCAGACAAAACAAGTGTAGTTTTGACTACGGCCATTATTAATATGCCACACGATCAATAAAATAAATAGCTTGTGTTCACTTATAATTTCTTAGTCTATGAATTATGAATTAGTGTAGTACCAGTACCACAGATTACTACATAGTAGGTACGTCCTTTTCTAGGAAAAGAATTCTTTGTACACTCATAGCGATATTGATCTTGGCCCCACAAACGAAATTCAAACTTGATATTCGCCGTCAACGTCTTTTATACTATAACCGAAAGTAGTATATAGCAAAACCTAATGCGGCAATGCCTTTTACCACAACAATACAAGAAAATTAGGTACCAGTCAACATATTAAATATTAACAGCCATTATTATCTAATTTAACAAACGTTAAAGACGTAACTTTAAACGATCTCTAGTCCACTGGCAAAAGACATCACAATTGGGAGTAGTCTCATCTCTTGGTGATAGAGACCAAGATCCACTCCAAGTCGCTAAACCAGGGGAGCTGGTTAAATGGGTCCGCACTGCAGTCTACACTGGACGTTACTCTTTTTCTCGAAAAACCTGATGACAAACTGCGAAACTGCTCGCTCTGTGTGGGAGTCTACAATGCCTAATTTTGTTTTGTTTTTCCGCACAGTACTGCAACGGCGGCGACCTGGCGGACTACCTGCAAGCCAACCGACTCCTGAGCGAGGGTACCATCCGCGAGTTCCTGCGCCAGCTGGCGGAAGCAATGCGCGCCATCCACGCCAAAGGCATTGTGCACCGCGATCTCAAACCTCAGAACATCCTACTCACGCACAACGTCTCGCCGCCCCGCACTGCGCACCCCGCGGAAATTACTCTCAAAATTGGTAAATATCATCTACTTTTATCTATTATAAGGTATTAACTGCGCCCCGGCAGCGCCTTCCCTCGCTTTGTTTTTTTTTGACTCAGAAATCTTCCCGGGCATGCGCACAACAACTTACCAAAGTTTCATCGTAATCGGATGAATGGTATAGGAACGCATACGGGGAATGCAAACAAAGAAAAATTCATTTTTATATATAATATATAGATCATGGTCTTAGGTTTAGAGTTTCTTTCAAATCCCTCCCTAGAGCTATTTCTGTTAGCCTGAGAAGATAGGTTTAGTCTAGTTTTAGCAGGATCTCGAGATTTAATGTGATAAATACTATAAGTTGAAACAAGAAATCCGTGTTTTTCTGTTGATTTACAATACAATGTGCGCACTATAGCGCTACATCACAATTTAACGAATATAGTATATATCTCGCAGGGAAATGGCCGAAAGCAGGGATTTGGCCAAATCACTAGATTAGTCTCAGGGTATACTGGTAGGGTATACTATAGGGTAGTCTTTATACTGCGGCTACATGTTGTTTGCGACTCAACTGCTTTTCGTAGCTAGGTCCTATAACGTTACGGCACAGTCGGCACATCTACACATTCACTTCACTCAATGATTTAGCTGTTACTGGAGAATTCCGACCAATAAATCTAATTTAATTAATATGATCGTTATAAATAAATCACCTTGCAACTTTATTAATACCATGGCCTTCTTTAAACTAGACTTCGTAAAAAAGTTAGTATCAATATAGAGCGTCGCGGGCACAGTGGCTAGGACACCGGACTCCCATGTGGGAGGTCCGGGTTCGAAACCGTGCAGTGCCATGTACCAATGAGTTTTTCGTATTTTACGCAGGCTTACGTACATTTACCGACTGCTCTAACGGTGAAGGAAAACATCGAGAGGAAACTTGCACACTGAGATGACCAGTGTGTAAGTGGGATAGGCACCAAAAGTCCTCAACGGTCGAAGTCCCGCTGGGACATTCCCGGCTCCCTATCATAAGATAAAGTTAAGATAGTATCGATATAATGATTTCTAACTATTAATTAGGTAAATTGATTGACTCGATCAAAATGAAAGATACTTTGTTAATTATAATTAGTTTATTTAATTGCTATATTCGATACATTTATTACGCAAAACAATGCAGTTCTTTGTGTACTCAATGGAGTTTCTTTCCGTGCAGCTGACTTCGGCTTCGCAAGGTTCCTCGAAGAAGGAAACATGGCCGTCACACTCTGCGGCTCACCGATGTACATGGTAATCATTCAATCCTGTTATATTATGTTAATTCTGCATTTTAATTAACTGTATGAAAGCTAGACCACACTAAACGGACATGAAAATTATGTATAACCTGTGAATTGCACCGCAAATGTTAAATACATATCGGATATTGCAAGTCATTACTTTACCGCTATGTTGACGATCATTTGTTAGTGAAGATGAAGTCATTTGTGGGAATAGTATCATGTTTACAGATACATACTTTCTTTTTATATAATCGACCATTTCACTCTTAGTATGCTAGACATAATGGTTATTTCCGTACAAAAAACATATATATGTTTGTGACCGACTATATAACTATTGTAATATGTTACAGGCCCCTGAAGTCATAATGTCGCTGAAGTACGATGCGAAGGCAGATCTCTGGAGCCTGGGTACTATAGTGTACCAGTGCCTCACCGGCAAGGCTCCATTCCAAGCTACCACTCCACATGAGCTGAAGGCCTTCTATGAAAACAGCGTAGACTTGCAACCTAAGTGAGTTACGCTATAGTTACCTATATCACATAATAGTACATTATGATACTAGTGAGGTAAGTTGGTCATTACACTCGAGGCGGGATTGCAATGTTATGTAATGGAACCGAGAGTGTAATCAATCACCAATGCTCACGCGTTTCATACGTTTTTCAACACTATTGCGGGGGAAAAAAACCATAAACATATTTTTAGACATAAAAACTCTTAGCTGAGATTTAAAAAAAAAGCACTAGAGCGGTAATGTAAAGTATAAAGCACGCGTGTTTTATAAGCTGCATTATTAACCTAAAGCGGTGCAATAAGAGCCACTTTACGAGCAAGTGTGTTGAAAATGTCTTAATCTTGTACACACATATAATACAAAACTACTTACTTTAAAGAAAGCATGTACAAAAGGTGTAGCATAACTCGTAATCGAATTTTCTCCCTGCTAACCATCGGGATAGAGAAAAGTCATAAATTCGAGCAAGCAGAGTATGTGTGCGGAAATGTCGTGCGGAGTCTCAATCGATTTGAGGCATTTTACGTCATTGGAAAGATTATTTCTTCCTCATTCACATTTGACGAACAGGAAACTCCAATTTGCTACGGATATTAGAGTCAGGCGGATTCGTCGAGTGAGCCATGTAATGAATTATAGAAATAATATCGTAGAACACATAATTTACTACGTAAAAGTGTTCTAATACATTATTATTATTCTCATTAGTCTGTAGAACAGCCTTTCCCAAAGTGGGCGATAACGCCCCCTTGTGGGCGCTGCAGGCCTAAAGGGGGGCGGTAAGAGACCCAGAAAAAAAATGGGGGCGTTGTGTAGAGGCTTGGGGGGTGATTTGTAATTTCATTTAGCTAAGAGGCCTCTTAGACACCGACTGCATGAGCTCTCGACTCTGACCTGAGCGCCGTTGTGTATTACCGACTGCGCTCAGGTTTCAAGTTAACTCTTACGAATTATAGTAAAAGTCTCGTTTAGAATTAATGTTTAATCTCCGCTAATATAGCTCACAATAATTAATTAATTTAATTTGAAGTTATAGTCGTTTTTAAGTAGGGGAAAAATG
The DNA here is from genome assembly GCA_947369225.1 of Hofmannophila pseudospretella. Classification (NCBI taxonomy): domain Eukaryota; kingdom Metazoa; phylum Arthropoda; class Insecta; order Lepidoptera; family Oecophoridae; genus Hofmannophila; species Hofmannophila pseudospretella. The sequence continues at coordinate 8,966,037 of OX376324.1, forward strand.
GGGGCGCTAAATAATAATTTATTCTCAAAGTGGGCGGTAGACAAAATAAGTTTGGGAACCCCTGCTGTAGAACATAATTATGAGTCATCAATCGCTTCTTAATGCTCAGTAGCAAAAATATTTTTTTCGAAAATAGCAATTTCTTTACGATTGTGATCTTGTCGAATGATTAATTTCATTTCATACTGATACACTCACTACACTATCTATAGCTATTGATTGTCAAATACGATAAGTCGATTACATTTACCTTCTTCGTTACTATAAAAATGAGTCATCGTGCTAAATGACTTTGTTATAATTCATATTCGATCCGGTTAAAAAAAACCTAGTGCTAGTTTTTTGATGAACGTTTTTGCGGTTCCTTTGCTATTACATTACGCAGTCAGTGCCCACATTCAAGGTCTACCAAAAAACACTGGTTTGAATAAATAATGCACGTGTTTTATCAATTAATTATTTATTTTATTTATTTATTTTCTATTAGGGAAATTAACAGACAAATACATAACAACAATAGACTTAGAATACATAGATAAAAATATGCTAATAATAAATTTCCACTTATAAATAACAGTATAAATATAGTACTTATAAAGAAGTAATTATTACTCACTTATACAGGGTGTACCATTGAGATGGGTCAGTATGGGGAACACTGAAACTATAAGAGATAGAGAAATATGTTCTAAGGAACCGTGTCGTCGATTTTAGAGTTACGAAAAACTGCATTCATAGGTTTACAAAAAAACTCATACACGACTCGGGATTCGAACCCGGTCATTTTTAGAAAAAAACGTATTATTTAATTACAAAAATTGGTAGTGTAGGTTGTAAGAAATAAATGAGTGGATTTCTAAAAAAAATGCTACATTTAATTATTTTATGCTATTCCGGAAGTTTTGTTATCTATCATATAAGATTATATTTAGTTTTTTTATAAATCTGAATGCAGTTTTTCTTAACATTGAAATTGACGACACGGTTCCTTAGAACATATTTCTCTATCTCTTATAGTTTCAGAGTTCCCCATACTGACCCATCTCAATGGTACACTCTGTATAACAAAAAAGAGAAGATAACAGACACAGGCCGGTTGTAATAGTACATTATGATATAAGTGCGGTAAGTTGAAAATTACAGCCGAGGCGATATTGCTAGCCCGAGCCGTAGGCGAGGGCTATAAGGAAGCAGAGGCTGTAATTTTCAAAGCGCACGTATGTCATACGACGTTTTATAACATATTTACGAGGAAATAAATAAAACTTTGACTTTCTTAAACGAATAAATCTTTAATTACTTGTTAAAGCAGTTATAGAAATTTGAACAATTTTTAAAAGTGATTGTTACGTTGCCAGTTGCTTTTTAGCATTGAATAGTAGCACCACAATGAGCTTGACTTATATTTTTGAGAAAGTTCCATGAAATATGCTAAAAACACATTTTCTGAAAATGAATTTGCATCTTTGCTTGTTTTCCATATGATGAAATTTTGATACGCTTGTAAGTATCTATCGGTCGATTTTTCAGGCAAGAGGCTTAGAGTAGCCTTTTTCGCTGCGTTTAAGACTTGTGGCGGTGTCAAATTAATAAATTCATCACTACTTGACGACATTTTCAAATAAAAACAATACAGCGAAAAGAAAAAGCGCGCGGAATAATTTTACTTGTCCACAAATTAGCGATGCGCGCGCATCAACTTTTTTTAGGTAAAGGTACAAAAACAGCCAGTATTACTAATAAAGTAAATTAATATTTTTGTGTTTTTGTTACAGATAAATGGTTGTAATTTATTGTCAAAATTAATTAAATTAAAGAATTAAATCTTTATTTATTATATTTTATCTCCCAAAGTTAATTTTATTCATAAAATATTGACCACTTTTTTAACATAAAAACTCTTTGCTAAGATTTTAAAAAGTATCGTTCATTTTTAGACGGAGCATCTTAAAAAACCGTACATGTTACTTTATTTAAAAAAACTCGTGCGTTTCACATTACTATAACGCACAAGTGCGTAATGAGATACATTACGATATTGAAATTGGTGTAATTACAGCCACTTTACGAGCAAATATGTTATAAAATAAATAAAGATAACAATATTAAGAATATAAAAGAGACATATAAAAAAAAGAATTCAACATTTATGTGACAGAGAGTGTGGGAAGCTAGTCATCCTTAAAGTAGTCCTGTGTCAGGATTCGTCTAACTGTAGTGGTGCTGGTGCAGAACAAGTCCTTACAAGAACTTACAAGACATAATTGTAACCAATGATCTAGGAATTGTATTGTAAACTTAATTATGTTCCAAAGAGAAAGGCATATGATAAAAGAAATTACAAATAATGAACTCATAGTTTATGAATTTCTATGCCTACCTGTCCGTGTTCGTATCAGGAATCCATCATATATTTTTGCCTTACGTTACGATGCAAATAAAGATTAGCGCAAATTGAAAATCCTCTTATCCTAATTTGATCCTCTAAGACCTTTACGATATCCGTATCTGTGACAGACGATAGGAATTAATAATGAGTTTTCCGAACGAAGAACGTTATCATGTTATGAAAATGTCGTGGTTGATCCTTCAATTTGTCACATGACAAGGAGAGCTAACTTTTGAGAAGGATGAAAAGACATTATCATCTTTTTAATAATGCTTGCTTATCGTATGGTTTGTGGCGAACCTATTAGTCAGAATTGGTTAGGCCGCCCGTTGGTATCTGATATGGCTTAACGACTGCTGTCGAACGACAACAACCGGGACCGACTGCTTAACGTGCTCTCCGAGGTACGGAGGAGCTCAGGTGAAATATGCGACTAGCGGTCACCCATCCAGGTACCGACCGCGCCAACGTTGCTTAACCTGCACGATCACTTTCGGACCGTGCTCGCAACTAGGCTACGAGCTCCTTTTTAATAATCAATCAATATATATGAAATTTTGACATAATCATGGATTTTAAGCACGTTTTAAGTGTTTATTGGAGATACGACAAATTGACACACGATAGAGACCAACATTTTGGATACATAGGCATTAATAGCAGCTGCTACAATCTTAATTTATTTGCTAAATTTTTATTTTATATGTAAATCGGCTGGTCTGTTCGCTCCTGTCCAGTTATATAGTTAACATGAATTGTGTTTTGAATTTTAAGGTTATTGTAAAAACATGACGTAACCAAGAGTTCCTGGTGTCCCGATGGTTATTAATAAATGAGTATGAGTATCTTACCGCACAAATAAACTATTCTTATTCAAACTTTTTTTTTGACATACGACAAATTGAAGTATCAACAACGATGTGTTTTTAATTTCCAGAATGCCACCGGGAACGAGCCCCGAATTATGCAATCTACTCATCGGACTGCTAAGGCGAAACCCTCGGGAACGCATGCCTTTTGAAGTATTCTTCAACCATCCGTTCCTACAACGCCCACGGAATACATCCATTACCAGTAAGTGCACGAGCCTCGGAAGTCTTGGGAAAATATATCTTCATGACTCGACAACTTTATCATTTTTATTACATCATTACTGTAATGACCTTGTGTAACAAGTGCGCCACGGACCACATTGTCGCCCAAGTGTTAAGTCGCAAACTTTGTGGTACACGAGGTGTGCTACGTAGTATTCGTGTACATTATACACATGACTTAATGTAACACATGTGAGAGAAAATATGTAATTCAGATTAAATCACAACACATTTTTAGAATTCAGAACATTCATAAAATAGAGGGATTGATCCTTCATCCATATTCACACACGCCTTCAGCATCCGCCCTGACGATCTACGGTAGTTTATAAGGAAACGATGAGAAGGGGAACTAATTAACTTTGTCAAAGTATATTATGATTTATGAATCAATAAAGAAAATCAACCACAACACAGCGTCATAGTTGTGAATGTATTTACCTACGCCGCTGAATTCATGAAACAGTAATACGTCGGGTGACTAATCAGTCAGTAGTAACATACTCCATTGTTTACGCTTTCGAAACCTGTTGCACATTTTACTCTTTTGTTTTTAATTGAAAATGTGTATTGATCTAGCCTTTTCCATGACGCAAATCTATGTGCATTAAGTGCATTATTATTAAAAATTGTATACTGTAATTGAAAGATGTCGTATAGCTACTATACAAATATTTGACGTACTTGAAGACTGTAATTCGGGTTTGAAGAGATTTTTAAAACAAAACTTTTGTACTATTATTATTTCCTTAATACTTCTGCTTTGTGATGTATATTTTACATCATGTTTCTGTAGTTTACAATAATTTCCTCACTTCATCATCATGCATTTACGTGAACACATCACTATACATTCTGTTTTAGAACTTAGCAGTCACTTTCATGAATATACCACTCAACATTATGATTATGACCGTCTTTCTTTCTATATTTACTATCGTATATTTGCACATCTTTATGTATTCTTTACATAAATGCTATTTTTATTATTTTATGATCATATCAACAAATATACGTGGTGTTTGGTTTACCTTTACAGATATAAAAAAAACATTACTGCATAAACAAGGTTACAGCGCCTTATAAAAGTTAACAATAACAGCTATAGCTTGCCAAATCAATTTTAACTTTAATACTTCTTAAACAAAAGTGCCAATTCCTTTGTTCCGATATAATTAAATCAAACGTCTATAATTATTACGTCTTACGATCAGTCAGAGGATAATAATGCATTACTATTTACATATCACGCTTTCTAGTCCATGAATTTTTGAACAATAAGTACTAAATGTTCATTTAACAGTACATAATAGTCACGGTGTATGAATATTGTTCAGGTTTGGACTCGGACCTGCCTGACATATTGGAGAGCGATCTCGAGGGTCAAGTCGATTCTAACAGTTGCCTAGAGGAGTCGTGGGAAAGTCAGGGTATACCATCATCTGCTACAAGTAAACCTCGCTTTTGTTTTGTGCATGGGGTGGGATTGACATTTGTTTTTGCAACATTATTGTTTCGATCATATATACCGTCACGTCAGTAATAAATTGCCTCTAAAACAATCATTTAATTTACAATATCGCCAAATACAAAAATAGCATGGCTTAATATAAATAAAACATGTGTACACTGTTGAATGTATTTATTTTAATTATATGATGTCATTAAAATATTTTCACGACAACAGTTGTAAAGGCACTGCACGGTTCAAAATTTCAAGGACTATTATATCATTCATGTTAATAGTAGTTCTTCACTGCTTCCCTTACATATTGTATTTGAATAGGAGATAACCCTGCAAAGTTTTACCACTAGAGGCGCCACTAGAACAATGGTACGTAGTCAATCAACGTGTAGATACGTTTCTTACCACCAAATCTTTTTTTTTACCCTTCAGACTCGCGCCACGCTCGCGGTGTCTTAACAATTTTTTTAGGTCTGCTATTTTAGAATGGCCATATAATGCCACAATTTTACTATAGCTTTGGGAAATTAAATTAAACTAACCCAAATAACGAGATATTTGTGATATCTTTAAAAATGTCATTTCGTTTTGCTTATCTGTTTACGGAGTGTGCTCGTGGCTCCATCTACGCAACGCTTTGCGTTTTATGTCCTATTGAAACTTGGCAAATGGACAGAAGACTCATTAAATAGCCCACCTATAATCATGTATCTTCACTGTATTGATTGATCTGTACTTCCATATACCATATTCTCTGTTAATTTGTCAAGTCAAACTATGTTATGTTTTACGGGAGAAGGTTAAAAACACACTGCTTGGTTCGATTTGTCTTTCAGGGCTGGTTTACACCTTTTCAAGTGGTAAGGACAGTGAACACTAGGACAGTGGCGAGTGCCTGGCCACTGACAATATGTCTAAACAAAATTTAGATCCACTGGCAAGGCAGCTTGACTGCCACTGTCCCACTGGTTTACACTACTGTCCTTGCCACTTGACTAACGCATTGTCCTTGCCACTTGAAAAGGTGTAAATCAGCCCTTAAAAAGTGACACAAAGTGACTAAACATTTCTCATTCAACAGGAGCAACCTCCGGGACAGGAGCAATAGGTAGCGGTGTAGGCAGCGCGCCCTCGGGAACTCTAGCCAGCTGTGACGTCAGAGGGGCCACCTATGTCCCCCGCGCGTCGGTCGCCCCTCGTCTCTCCGTCCCAGCGCTGCAGCCGCTGACAAACCTTCAGTCCAGGAAACCGCAGCCCACTTCCTCAGGTGAGCGTGTTACAGGGCTCGCAACGAGAGTTGAGACCACCAACACACGCATTGGTTTGTATGTGTTGGTGAATTTGGTGGTTCCCGTTCGTGGCGGCAACGTTTTCGCAGCGAAAAATGCGCCTGTGTAAGTATCGTGTGACCTCAACTCGCGCTGCGCGACCTATAGTTGAACAATTCGAGTGCTCGAGGATACGCAGTGACGTCAGAGGAGCCACGAGATGTGCCAATCGCACCGCGTCTCCGCCCAAAGCTACATTTCTCCATCCGACATCAAGGATACCATGGGTGGTGAGCATGTCAACTTACTTATTATAGTCCTTTTCACATAGGAAAGGAAGGCACGCCGAACTTTCATAAAAACCTAAATAAAATACGGATTCTCACTGATGGAAGTTGGAAGTCTTCCGAAGTATCGGCTGAGTCAAGAGTAGATAGACGAGGACTTCGACTTTCTTTAGTGAAAATCCGTGTTTTTAGGTTTTCATAAAAGTTCGTATTGCCTTCCTGTGTGAAAAAGATTATAATGGGAGTGCGCCCTCAGGAAGTGTCGCGAGCCGCAATCTAAGGAGTACTTCGAGGCGCGTATCCCGAGCGACCGTCGCCTACCGTTTCTCCGACCTTCTGCCGCAAACGCGTCGACACCTACAGTCGCAGAGATCGCAGCCTTCGTCCTCTGGTGAGATGGCTCGCGCGGTCTTTCTAGTGCAACTAAATTGTTGGTAATGAACTGTGGCGCATGGGTGGTGGGTTTGTTTGGAAAACGCTTGACGAATTTTTTGTTAAACTTTCTCATACAGGATATTAATGCTGCTTTATAAAAAAATATTGTGAATTATTCCATATCGATTGAATACCGTATGCTAAGGATATCGTCTGCCATAAACCAATTGTTATGCACATAAGCATATTTATTATTCAACGCGCGTTGCTTATAAACGACCTTATTTATAATGTAAAGACCCCCAAATGTGTAAACACGAACCCAGCGATCTATAAATATTTAGGTCAGAGGTCAAGTGTGATTTGATTACTACATATTTCTAGTGGACTGACACGTATCTTGCTTGAATGATGCATGCAGGACTACAGAAAACGTCAGTGCGTTCTCTATATCCGCAATACCTATTATCTGCATCGTAATTAGTACTAAAAATGTCATGTGGACTATAGATAACGTATCAAAACTAATTCATAAAATTTATCACAAATTGTCAAAACGTCACATTAATTGCTTCGATCGCTGGTACAAGAAGAAAGGTAACACGTATACGGATTGCATGACGTTTCACTTCGCAAGGGTACGTCATCACCAAAACCGAGTATTACCATTATTGGACACCAGACAATGCACAAAGGTTACAATAAAAATATCAGGCAATCCGTATTCGATATGCCTTTGAAGTATGAGCGTCTTCTTGTGCCATAGCTGGTACATTGTACTACGACATAAATATACACTAGATAACCCAGGTTTGCCCTTGGGTGCTTAGAGCGCTGTATCTAAATTATTACTGCAATAACTCATTGTTTCCTCTGTTTTTCGCATAATGTCCTCATTATTCTGTTGCTAAGTAATCTTGCTATGAAAGGATTACCCACGTCCATAAATCATCGGAACAAATATTGTTAAAACTATGTAAATAATTAATTAATCTGCTTTCCTTCAACATATAAAACACACTTGATTAAACAATGAGTACGCTTATCTGTAGTGTTGACGAACACTACAAATAGTTTCGATCGATAGAGAACAATTTCTATCGGCTAGGAATTCGATGTGATAAAAGATAATCTCAACATCGCGTCGTCTTAACTAGAGTCGGTCCAAATCCTTTATATGGAATTCTATTGATCAAGTAGAGCAACGCACATTTACAAACTGTGTAAAACGTCAACGCCTCGCCTGGCAACAAGCTAGTGCCTTCTTTTGTTTAGGAGGCGAGGCGAGGCGATGCCGCAGCGATGTAGTCTACCTAAATAACCCTAATACCTGCCTAATCCTAGTGTTTGTGATGAGACTAATTTAGTATTAGGCGTATAGACAAGTTGGCGCTGGTACAATGCCAGTGCACGTCACAGCGAGCTGTTGTGACCTTCACCGTTCATAGAGAAATGGATGGACTAATAGTAACTACGCATTCTTTTCAGTTCTTTCTCCTCTCACAGACAAGATTATTCTTATTGTGATATGCGTATTATCTCACGCTCATTAAATGTCGTATGTAAGTATTTATTTCTGTGTTTGTGGTTTTTACTGCAATGGTTTATTGCAGCGAATTTCTTTTAGATTTGATAGATAGTGAGATGTTTGTAATGATCACAGATGCTCCTCCCATTCTAGTATTCAGTTTTATTTTATAAAATTTCTAGCTAAAAGCCATAGCAAACTATAGCGGGGCAATTTCCACCCGCAGGCGCCATTAAAAATTAAAAAAAAAAAGCTCACCTGACACACTTTTCTTTTATGTAATAGGACAGGTGTTGAAGTAATCTTCTAATATCTGTCCATCTCTTATGATTGATTAGCTGATAATTGCTTTGCATAACATATTATTCTGTATCTATTTAATCTCCACGACACAGGCAACGCCTAGTGTGGAGGTTATACTTAAATGTGAAATGATAATTAATATGTGGTAAACGAATTTTTTTTAATTTTTCAATTATTAGATTTGTAATTAAATACGGTTTCTTTTTGAAATAGTATTTGATCCTTGAATTAGTGACAGTATTTTGTTCGTGCGCAATACAAACATTATGTTACTAGATTCAGGTCACTCTGAGTTGTGGGTCGCACGGATCTGGGCCAAGACTTCGTGTGGATTGCGAATGACTGCGGCGATTGTTTCAGTTTGTCAACTTTAATATCGGAAAATACCTCGTTTGAGTGGCGCGCTCTACTTAACATGACCATGTCTCACTTTATTGTCTTACCGTTAGTTGCATGGAGCGACTTGAGATTTCATTCTTCATTAAAACAACAGTCTTTTTCTACGTCATGTCCCTAGAAAATAATGTCACTGGACTTAAAGTGGTCAGAATTTTAAGATAGCGATACTCTACTAATTTGTCCCTTCTCGCTCTGAAGCATAAAATTTATGCCTTTTTAAAAGTTATGGCCTGTGTAGTTTCACAACTTCGAGGGATTAATTAGATGATGTCGGATTTGTATGATTTTTAGCCCAAAACGTAAATTCAAATCTTACGGCGAAACGTGGGAACTACCTATGATGAAGGTGGTTCCTCTGCCTACCCCCTCGGGGATTAAGGACGTGAGTGTTATGCTTTTTTCCCAAAACGTGTCTGGACCTTTGATAATCAATTTGACGAAAAAAAAGTTTTGAATAAATGGCACTTGTGTTGTTTTACAATCACATGATTCAAATATGCGTAATTGTTTTACCATGGATATACGCTCTGTTTTTGACGTAACCATGCAGTATATTTCATTGACGTAACGAACACGATACACACATGATAAGTCACTAAAAAAGGTTTGTTATTTATCGCTTTTTAAATCAAGGCTGATCAGTAATCAAACCACTCATTAGAATGCTATCATCTATATTCAAGTAGTCCTAAAATAATACTTTTGTATATTATTTCCTTGTGTCTGCTAACCATGTTGATTTACATAGTTTTTTATTTTAAATACTTTAATTATCATTTTATAAACTAGCTATCGATCCCGCGACGTTGGCATTCTGGGCTCCAAGATACAAAATAAAAAAACAAAAAACTAAACTTTTGCTTGCTTGCTTATCGTATGGTTAGCTACCCAAATAAAATAAAAAAGTTAGTGGCCAACCTATTTGTCGGAGTTATTCAGGCCGCCCGTAGGCCCCTGACATGGCTTAACGACTGCTGTCGAACGACAACAACCGGGACTGACTGCTTAACGTGCTCTCCGAGGCACGGCGGAGCTCAGAAGAAATATGCCACTAGCGATCACCCATCCTGGTACTGACCGCGCCCAACGTTGCTTAACCTGCACGATCACTTTCGGTCCGTGATCACGACTAGGCTACGAGCTCCTCTAAACTCTAAAGACCACAAATGAAACCCAGTGGTTCCCACCTAGGAACCCATAAAACTTGCAATATGCACTATAATAGGAACCTATTATCCGCCTGTGGTCATCTTGAACCGACTCGGGACTTGATCACTTGTTCTTTGGCGAAGTTCACAGAGGTTGCTTATAGATTTATATCGTCCCAGATATTAAAATCATTCAGAATTTAATATTCTTTGTATTTTTATGATAATGTGTATCTTTATATTTTGTGTGCTGTTTACAATACAATTAGGTTAAGCCTGTAAGTTGTAAACGATGCGTAAAATTTTAAAAAAAATCTTGTGTCAAATCTCGGAAGGTTAACCTACTTAACTATGCCAGGTCGTCCATTAATCTGAATGTCGTCTTTATCGCAAACCTACGGTCTACCAACTTTCTTCTTCGCTTTTTTACTACCCCTAAAGCCGACGGAGTGCTGATCCTTCTTCTAAACAATGTAGTTACGTTGGTTAGTTTATTAGCACAACATTAGGATCTGACCATGATACTGTTGGTAAACAATGTATTGACGTTAGTGCACACATCTGCCTACAGGTAATCGTCAGACAACACTGGGTGGAAGAGAATGACTTCCTGCTGGTAGAGGCGTCAGAAAGCGGACCCTTGTTCAGTACTATATATTTCCGTTGGTCATGGTCGCAATATGATTCTATTGTTTTGAGCGATTTTTCGAGCTCATTTTTATAGGTACCAAATTCCCATTTTGGTGGAGTAAGACTCCTACTTGCGTGGAGTCTGTGTACAGTCAAATAACCCCCATTGAAGAATAAGACTAAGAAAGTACGTGCCCAACTTTACTAGGCCGACACTAACATTGGTATCCACGTTTGTCTGTAGCCGAATCATCAGACAACACATGGGCGGGAGAGGATGACTTCGTGCTGGTAGAGGCGACCGAGAGCGGGTCGGCCGAGTGCTCGGGCACGTCGTCCGGCTCAGAGGCGGCGCCGCGGCCGCAGTCGCTTGCTCTCGCCTCGCCCACGCAGAAGACACCGCCGCCGGTGGTGCCGGAATCAGCGACCGTACAGTTCCGGGTAAGTCGAGACAGAAACGTCTTCATTCTTGTACTCATACTGTTTATTTAAAGTGATATACTTATGAACACTTTGGAAGAACGGATTAATTATTAGACCGGATTACGTCATTATTTTATTTTTCCACACTGTAACTTTAGGTCATATATCATCAGGTGAGACTTTCGGTTTTTTCGAAGACTTGAGTAGATTTACGACTAATTGTAAAGGACAATATAGTGAGGAAGCCGACATGTCTAAGGAAATTAAAGAAAATTTGTGGAGGACCCAAATAAGCTGACAACAATGCTTGAGTTTGTAAAAAAATACACAACACATGTCTCAAATTAGAATTCCCCACGCTGTTCTTGTGGTCTACATCCTCGGATCACCTGGGTTAACCACAGACAAAGATTTTTCATACAATACAAATGACCAACATTTATCACGGAAAAACTTGCACTGAAAGCAAGTGCCCTGCCGATCAAGCTAGACCTCAAATAAAACCATAGAACTCGACTGTGTCTTTACCATTCAACAACAACAACAACAAATTCTTTCATTTCTCATTTCTTGTAAGCAAACTGCCCTATGCTTATAAATAGGTATAACGAACCAACTATATTTACAATTTAAACTTTTCTATCGGGACACGAGGGCAGTGCGGCTGTGAGTGACGGTATAACAGTGCTAGAGACTAAATTAATGCAATGCTCCGTGTGTATGATAATAATATTGTATAATCTGTGACACAAAGACTGTTTTAAGTCTAGGTATTTTAAGAACCGTTTTTTTTACTTAGAACATCTTACCTGTGTAAATAGTTACAAACCTTTCCATTTTGCTTCTTTTCCATTCATTTGCAAAATTTATTTTTATAATCCTCGCTCTCTGTCTCGTTTCATCTTTTACGCTTTAGAACTTTACAATACCTTTCATCCTCCGTTTTCATTTCTTTAATATTCCATTTTATCGTAAACGTCAATCCACAGTTGCACTTGCTTACATCACGAAGTGCAAATCGATCACGTCACTTCCATTAGATCATAGTACCGAGTGACTAATGACCGTTCGTATGGCATTGCAGAACACCCATGGCGTAGCACCTAACAATAACATCCCGCGCTCACAGCCCATCGACGTGCGCCGTTCAAACAGCCGTAACATGAACATCGGCTCTATATCGCCGCCCTCTGTGAGTAACAATTTCCCCTAATGCCTTTTGCAACCCCCTAAATTATTTGTATGGGCGCCTTAAGCCCCCGGTGGAACTTTAAAGGCCGGTAGAAACTGACATTGAAGTCCTTTCGAAATAAAAGTGACACTCATGTTTACCTAGTACTATTCCCCGATCAGCTTGTAGACAAATGTATCGTTTCACCGAATTTTCTTTCTCCGAATATTAAAACGACAATACTTTTCTAGAATTTTTTATGTTGGATTAGGTTAAGATGATAACACAGGAATACACTCGGCAGAATGAAGATTCGGTGAAACGATACATTCTTAAGTTTTCTGACGAACAAGAGTAAACCAATGCGACCACATTAATTATTTTTCGAGATGGCTTGACAGGAATACGCAGCAAGTCCATTCTAGGTAGTAAGAAAATTGCACAACATAGGAAATCAGCTTTTCACACAAATGAATTCAAAGTCAGATTTTTTCAGTCACAATTGTATTTATAATTATTTTGAAGTATGTTAAACGAGCTGTAGTATTTAAAGCCAAATGCCAGAAAAAAAACCGGTCGGAATATACTGACTACAACAGTCGATATTTGTATATTTAAAGTATAATACATATAGAATAATAAAACAATTATTATCATAAGACAAAGTACACTTCCAATTAAAAGTAGTTATCTTTATTTGTGATTCAAATGTACACAGGAGGTGATTGGGGTGTCAGTCACACTCGATTATATTATTTATATACATACATTATGTATAAAAAAGCGGGATTCCTGTACTCACTTCTGAATAAATTATCCCAGAAATAACAACAATTGTATAGCTGTTTTTGTAATTAAATGTTTACCTTACTTGGATGACTAACTTATTTATAAGAATGCGTAAATGTTCGCTTCCATGTAAATTAAGTAGATAATCCCCGCTCCTAAATAAATCTATTATACCTATCTAATTTCGGATTAGGTGTCAACAAAACAAACGTCAACTTCTTATAAAAGTTATTGGTAATTGATTAGAAAATTGATTACATGTTGATCATGATAGACGATTACAATATTATTGAAAACTGGTCTTTTAGGAGGAAAGGTTTCAATGACAACTTACCATATACACAAATGCTAGCACCAACCACATCGCAGCGACATTACAATGAGATTTCAGTAAAAAATCCTCTCTATACCCTGACCAGGAATACAAAAACCGACGCCATATTACGGAATTAAATGGTACTATTTTTTCATAGCGATCTCCATAACACAGATTATATAACTACTAAAGGCCTCCTCTTGACAGGGTTTTTATATTCCTGGTCAGGGTTTAGTTAGTGGTAGTTAGAGTTGTAGTATGTAAAATCCCATGCATTAAAACAAAACTAGAGTTCGTCAATCTTTATGGCGGGTCTGAATATAGGCACGAGTCGCGTATGAATATGAATACAAGTTTTAGGTGTTAGCGGGGTGTAGAAGAGCGAGGGAGCGGGCCACGTCCTCCTCCATACCGCGCGGTGGCCCGTCCTCATCCCTCGCTCTTCTTCGTCCCGCTGACACTTAAATCAAATACTGAAACGCGACTAGTGTCTATATTCAAATCCGCCATAAAGAATGACGCGACGTATACCTAAATCAAATAGAGGCTGTATAATAATGTAGCCAACGTTGTCAGGTGCCATACGCGGGCTCGATCGGGACTCCGCCGCCGTCTCGCCGACGCCAGTCTGGAAGCTCCCCTCCGCCCTCGCTGTGGCAAGTCTCGCCTACCAACCACAGCCCGCTGCGTAGATCAGGTCAGTACCTATATCAATATCAGAACCAGAAGACCAAAATCTCAGAAAGCATACAGTCAAATTAGTTGAGGCACCCCACAAAGTAGTAGTACCCCATTTTTGTAATGGTTAAAGAATCGACAGTAAGAAACACTAAAAGTAAATACTTTTTACTAGACACAAAAAATGCATCTCTTTTTTCTGATTTTTTTGCCATACTTACCACCCCATTTAGTCAAATTTATAACACCCCTACCGCTGTCGGTCGGGGGTTATAAATAAAATCAATCAGTTTGTCCTTTTGAATCAAAAATCGCTGAACGGATTTTGGTAGTCCAGCGTCTTTGAAACATTCGTGTAATAAACTCTCGATTAATTTAAAATTAATCCATTTATCGGGAGGTACATATAAGTCGAGAGAGAACAAGAAAAATCTGAAGCACCACAAAAGTAACTCAACGTACCTCAGAGGTTTTGCTTGATGTTTTTTTTTAATACTTTGTTCCAGTTTCATCTACCGCGGTTTATCCACTGGTGGTTGAATCGGGAATTTAATTCCCGTTTCTAAAATAGTGATTTTACCACTAGTGGCTGAATCGAGAGAGAAAAACAGTCGTTGGACAACACTGTCCAATGTTCACCACTGGTAGTTTATTGGGAGTTTAATTCCAGATTCAACTACCAGTGGATTAACCGCGGTAGATGAAACGGAAACAAAGGTTTTAATAATAAATGGAAGAAAAAAAAGTATTCGTAAACATCAAATACGTGTTCATCAGGCACATCACCGCCAGTGTCTCTGGCGCTGAAAGTGAGTGGCGAGGCGAGCTCTCCAAAGCGCGCCGCCACGCTGCCCGACGCCTTACTGCGCGGCCTCAAGATGCACCAGGACCCGCCCGTCTACATCCCCAACCTTCAGGAGGAGACCATACTAGCGGTAAGTGTCACCAACTGCCAACGTGGATGCATGTGTTCAAAGCTACTACTCCACCAACGTATTTAGAAAATGAGAAATGTGACGTCATCTGTCGAACTTCGAGACCAAGTAAAATATCATTCCTTGGAGGCAATGGACAAAAGTGAACATAAATGTATGAAAAGTTGACGATGAGTCATATTTGCGTTACATAATGGATGAATGTGCGAACAGTACTAAGGCCTCAGGTAGATAGAAATGGGGATGCCCGGGAACAGATGCTGGACACGGGAAGAGGACCGCATTCCTACCATTTTCTGCTCAGTGGCAGATCCAGGGGAGGAGAGATGAGGTTAGTGACGGAGGGGCTGCCCCTCAACTTCTGTAAAATCACCTGAAAAAGCCTCAAATGGTCAAATGGCAACAATATTTTGCACCTGAAAAATCTTCCAATGACTGTTAACACTACGTTTATTTCACGCACAATAAGGGTTATGGATACCAGGTGGTGTTTTTCAATTTCCCTATTTGCCACGGACTCTAGTACTCCTATAATTGGGCCGTGGCAAATGAACACATGTGGTTCATGGCAAAAATAACTGAATGATGAATTTTGTGTCGACAGGAGGAGCACAGCAAAGTGTTCTCGCAGCTGAACTTCGTCCTGCTCCTGGCGGAGCTGCTGTGCGACCTCGCCGTGTCATGGGGCGCGCCCATCGCCGCGCTCATGGAGGCCTCCGACGGTGAGCATCTTACACCCACCAGACAGTTGTCTTACACACAATTAAAAATCGTCAGTGATGTAGTGGCTAGGACGCCGGACTCCCATGCCGGAAGTCCAGGTTCGAAGCCTTGCAATGCTATGTACCAATCAGTTTTTCGGGATTTTATGTCTGAGGAAAATAAAGTTTTCTAAAGGCATATAAAATCCACCAATGGGCCTGTATAGTCCATTTCAAATACGATGGCGTGTAAGCAATTGAGGCAGTGATTAGCGATAACAAAAGGAGTGGCGATAACAACAGATACCTGGAAAGACCTTTTTCTGGCGCGGGATTTTCGAGGCGGCCAACACGTGTTGATCCTTTTAGTATAAGATGATATAATTGCTTACAGCTCAGTCGTTCTGTAACTTCGCTATTCGCTACACGTATAAAAATAAACATGTTTCGACCTTAGGAAATATCAAATAATGCTTCTATAAGTGGTGAAAACAGTGTTCAGTGTAAAAAAAGATATTTGAGTGCGGACGCTCAACATGTACTATTGAGTGTGTATAACAATCTCTTGAAACGCATGGGCGGAAGGGGAGTGATTAAAGAGACATCTGAATTAACAAACGTGCCTGTAAGAACTGTTTGTAGAATAGTTTCAGTGGAGCCGGATCATCGTCCTCGTAAACGGGTCAAGATAAGTTTTAAGAGGATTGATAACTTCATAGAGGAGCACGTGAGAAAGACTGAAGATATAAACACGCGTGAAGACACGGATACCGAAGAAAGTGATTAAACATACAATTGATGTAGCAGAAGACATTGTAATAGTAGAAAAAGGGTATGCTTATAATTTAATGTAAATAAACAAAAAGTAGAACAAAAAATATTTTTTAAATGTACCAGTATCAAAATGCATCATTCCTGCTACAGTTGATCATTGGTTTAACAACAGATGTTTGACTTGGAGTGGTACAGCAGTAAACTAATCACACAACAATAGATTATTATCGCAGTCTTTATTGTTCAGTCTCTAGTGCGAATACGCCATGGTATATGAAATGGACTATACTACATTATGCAAGACGAGGCCTGTGCCCCAGCAGTGGGGAGATTAATAGGTTGCTGATGATGATGAAATTATAAATAGAAACCCCCGACTTACCGAGATCTGCTCATGGTCATCATCAGATAATTGTGGCCTAAATATGGTTTTTCGACCATGTCTTCACTTGGAGGTCACTAGGTCCTTTGTCCCTCTCTAGCCATTAACCCTCACAGTTACAGCTTCCTTACAAAAGATCTGCCTGCATATTATAACACTTCTGGATCAAACGAACGAGATTAAGATTCCCTTTCTTTGCCCCTTGAAAAACACCTTAACTTGGCAGATTTAATAAGAGAGTGTTCCATAACCAGTTCAATTAATTCACGTTGACAACTGCCCATGTTCAAGTACCGCGTTAACAGCTGAAAATTTATCAAACTTACATTTGACACAAGCAATGGAACGTGTACAGCTGTTAACGAGAATAATTTCAACTAGTTTTTTAACGCACTCTTAATATATAAATGTGTGTTTGACAGAGATTTGCGACGACAGCGTGCGACTAGGATTGCTGATGCAAGCGATGCAGGCGTTGGCCGCGGGGCTGCGCCTCGCCGCCGCGCACTACCGCAACCGCACGCTGCAACCCACCCCGCAAGTACGCAACGGTGAGTTTACATGTCCTCCGTGCCTTAAGAGAATCAAATCAAAATGTTTTTATTGTAAGTACCTACCTACCTAAGTACCGAGAAAATTCAAAAATGACGTTTTGTTTTGCTTTTCCGTTTACGGAGTGTGCTCGTGGCTCCATCTACGCAACGCTTTGCGTTTTATGTCCTATTAAATCACGTTTTTGTATACAGTTGTGTCGCTGCTGAACAACAAATACAAGTGGATACTGGGCGAGTCGCGGCGGCTGCACGACGCCGGCATCTCCCCGGCGGCCTCAGGCTGCGACAAAATACTCTACGAGCATGCCATCGATCTGGTTAGTTCCCATTTTAACTCACGATGTCACGAAACACGATGACAATCCAGTGTGTAACATATTATATGTACTTCCATGTGCAATGCATTTATATCCTGACCGGGAACTTAAAACCCTCTCAAGAGGGCGCCATTGGTAGTTTTTTAATCTGTGTTTTGGAGTTCGCTATGATAAAAAATATAATAAACCATTTAATTTCGCAATATGGCGAGGGTTTATTAGTTTCTGGTCAGGGTATATAAAGGTATACGCCTAGTTTTACAAAAGAGTCGTGGAACGGCCCCAAACTCGTTAAAGTGAATAAATCAAATGTCAACTCATAGCTATCTGTCACTTTGACAGGAGTAAAATTGACTCTGATTTCTCTAGTGTAATAACATTCACCTGACAGTTGAAATATTACTCGATTGCCCGGTTCCATAACACAACTTGAACTGTCAGATGAAAAATTCACGTTGTGTTTCGAAACCGGGTTAGAGTAATTATTGACGGGTAAATAACCGTTATGGAACGCAACCCTGATGTTTAACAAGTGACGTGAATGTTTTTAATTTGTCGTGCGCAGTGTCAGAAGGCGGCCATGTTCGAGCTGTTCGGCGATCTGAAGGAGTGCGAGAGGCGCTACGTGGCGGCGCAGGTGTTGCTGCACTCGCTCGTGCAGCGCCACCCGCTGCACCCGCAGCATCTCACCACGCTCACCAACTGTAAGCAAACCTCTCACGCCGAAACCTACTCGCGCTGTAAACACTCATCATGACCAGCTAAATAGTATACCCTAGAAATGAAATAGACGTACGCGAGTGGCGCCACAAAATGTATACTCAGGAGGGGCTCAAAACGGAGTGCGAGCGGCGAGTCAATCGCGCCTTGGGTTTGACTTCGAATTTTGAAATCGATCTGTGCATCATACGATCCTATGTAAGAGTTACGTAGACGGATATTCGCCTTTGTGACATCGCTGTAAGACCTATTTTTGTTCAAATGTTAATTTGAGTTTCATTGTGTTGCATTATTTTCAATTCGCACAGTGACTTGAGGTTTGGTACCATCTTTTACGGGAATTTTGTTGGAAGTTACTCGTCGTTATATGTCGCTGATCATGACATGCCACGGGGTACGTCTGACGAGCGGCGGCTGGACGACCTCGTTCGATTATCGCGTTGATATGCAGAATTCGGAAACTGAAGTTTTAGGGATTTTTTTCTTTTTATGTTGTTTGAGAAAAAGAAACAAGTATGCCACAGCACAGTATACAACATGCACAGCTTTTATGTAGGTTTAAACTGTATATCAATAAAGAAAGGTATAGTTATCGAAAAAAAACGCTTTGCTGCCAATCGTCAGAGTGCGCTAGGCACACAGAAAACGTTCCGCGAAACATTTAAAATACCCCACTTTGACGAATTACCCCACTGAGACGACCTTACTACTTTTTACAAATATTTTCTTAAATATCACTGCAATACTTCATATTTTACTTGTTTATTTTATTTTTTGCTTTGTTTCTAAATCTCAAATAATTTCCTTAAAAGTGTAACCATATACCTTTTATAGGGTATTTATTGATGATTCAGTTTAAGGCATTTTGGTTTTAACAAGAAATTTTTTTTTTTTATCTTTACTTTTGTATGTAGGTACACTGTGTCACCTAACCCGTTATACGTCAAAGCTTGAGAACGTTCCCTTAAGTCAATGTTCGATTTATGTTACCCCGTTGATACTGTTCTTAGTAGTCTGACAATAGGACATAAAACGCAAAGCATTGCGTGGATGGAGTCACTAGCACACTCCGTAAACAGAAAAGCAAAACGAAACGTTATTTTTGAAGATATCACAAATTTCTCGTTATTTGGGTTAATTTAATTACTTAATGCTATAGTAAAATTGTGATGATGTCATGGCATCATATGGCCATTTCAAAATAGCAGACCTAAAAAAATCTGTTAAGACATCGTGGCCCGTGTCTGAAGGGTAATAAAAAGATTTGGTGGAAAGGAACGTTGATTGGTTCTACATGTTGACTGGCTACGTACAATTGTGCTAGTGGCGTCTCTAGTGGTAAAACATTGCAGGATAATCTCCTATTGTATTTGTTGTTTTAGACCGAGACGCAGTCCAAAAGCGCCTCGACATCATCAAGGGGCCGCGCAAAATCATGGATGTCAAACTGGAGGCCGGGATCTCATAATGCAATACATCGCCAGCCCTTAGTAGTAAGCACACATGACGCAAGATGAGAAGTGATTTTATTTTGTTTTCATAAACAGACTCGCAGTGAGAAAGTAATATAAATAAAAAATGTATAAAAGGAATAAGTGAATGATATCAATTAATAATCATTGTAAACATTAGCAATGAAGTTTACCAGAGATTGCAATAGTGAATTATATTTTTTTATGTGCAGTAAGTACATGAAGAGACGGAGATATGTGTAAGCAGTAGGACATAGAAAGATCTAGAGTATTTTAGTGCTGAACGAATTTTAGTAACTGCTTGAAAATTAAAGCAACTATTCTAGATATTAGATGTGTGTCTTGACTTGATCCTTTTGACATAAACGGTTGTATCTTCATAAACATTGTAATTTTAGTACAAGTTTCATCAGATGGAGTGGATCGCTTCTTCTGAACAACAAAGCATGTTTCATTTTCACTGTAAATTATTTTTTCAGTCAACCTGTTAGAGAGTTGCAATACATGAAAAAATCTTTAAAAAAAATAGAATAGATAACGTAGTATTGTTTCCAAATAAGTCTCATAATTATAATATTTTATTATTACCAATTTGTAGTGTACTATGTAAACGGAAATTATGAAGTAACTATCTCAATATAGACATATGCTATAGAGATCTCATTATTGACCAATAACATATTATGGCATTTTTAGGTTAAGCTACGAATTACGTTTTAAAGTATTTCCTCGAAAAAATGATTGAATGAATGATTTTGCGTACTTCTCAAATACTTTAAATTTCTTTTTGCCAAGTTGTGATCATAATGTATTTCCTCCACAATAACGTTCAATGCTTTACTGAAATAAGAATAAAGACTGTTGTATTATAAAATTATTTTGTTTTGTTGTAATAAATACTAATATTTAACATCATGATTCTGGAATATTATTTTCATTATTCCCAATTTCCCATTCTGAGTAAATCAAAAGCAAAGCTTCATATGAGATAAAAGTTTATTCATGCAGTTAAAACTTAGAATGTTAGTAGACATCTATCATCATCTACATATACAAATACTTCTGAGGGAAAGTGCGGTCTTTATTCAATACTGCACAAATACACCTGTGCCTTGTTTCAGGAACTTGTATGGCTTAGTTCTGTTGCGGCCGCGAACCGGACTAAACATAACTTTATCTGGTGGAAATTCAGATGAACCTGAAGTTTCCAGAAGAATATCCAAACAAGTCAAAAGTTTTGTCATTTGAGCAGTCAGAGTGTGTTGCTTTTTATCTTCAGAGCCCCAATTAGTGTTAATGGATCTCTCAATGTCTCTGATGTCGTCATTTATGCCTGCATGATGAGTTCCATTCCAGTGCAGGGTTAGCGAAAATATTGGCGCCGTTTTCGGGTAGTTACTTCTGAGAGCCACTAATGCGACTAATTTTGCAGACTGCCGCGTAATAATCGCTCTGTAAAACATATTATTGGCATTTACTAAGCCTTCATTGACCAGAAATGTCGTTGAAGGTGATTGGCTGTATTCTGGCCAGCCCACTGATTGCCATTGAGTCAAAGAACCAGATAATCTGATAGTGCATGATTCTTTGAATGGTAATATTTTTCCAGATTCCAAATCCTGTAGCTCCTTCATTAGTTCTACTCTTGATTTGAGTCTTTTCTTCAGAGTTAAAATAAAGTTTTCAACTGTTGTCACACTAAGACTTTGGCAGGGCTGAATGCTTTTGTTTTTCTGCTCATCTAAAACTGTTGCCATGAAATCTAAACCACACATCCTTTGTGCCCATATGTAGGGTCTACCAACTTCTGGTATAAAATGCTGAAAATTATCAGATATTCCAGCAGCCATCAACAAGTATGCAGTACCAGGATGAGGAGAGTCATTGCCTGTGTCACCAGGATAAAGCTCATTTAAAATACAGTGGCCATTTAAAACATCAGCTGCTGAGACTCCAGTAACAGGCTTTGGCAGAGACACATTGAACTTTACCACCACAACTTTCAAATGTAAGAGGTAAGAGAAAATCAATGTAAGACCAGTGCCATCCTGAACCTTTACGGTCACCTGAAGACTTAATGGATGTTTTTTCAAAGCTTCTTTCTTCTTAGCTTCTGCTTTTTCTACTTTAGACAATTTGGCCGTTCTGTGATGACGCTTCTTTTTCTCGGCTTGTTCTTCATCATGATTATCTTGATCTGAATCAGAATCGTTTGATATAACTAACTCATTGTCAGCATTGTTAATTTGCTCCAATCTTCTAGCTTCATCTTCATCTCCAGATATGCCTATAAAATTTAAAAGGCCATCAAAAATTATACTTTTGCTGAAACATTAATAGGAATAAAACAAAATAAAACAACCTACCGACAGTAACAGTCTTCACTCCTAAGACATCAGAATAAGCACTAGAATTTGCATAGAGCAAGAACAAAGGCTGTGGAAGCAAACCAGCAAGTCTGGCTTCATCCCTCTTCTCATCCAAGCGGAGTGCGAGACATTCTTGTAATGGTTTTGTGGCCTTGAGTACGTCACGAAGATGTGGCGCTAAAGCGTCTAGTCTCGAGCGTGCGGCCGCTATAGCTGCCGCCACTCGCTCTTTGGAGGCTACAAGTTCATTGCAGGCCCCAGCAAGCTCACGACGTTGCCGCAATTCCCACTCAAGTCTTGATAGTTGGAGCTGATGCTCATCTATTTTTGTGACATCCTGAAAAAACAAAGAATTAGGTTTGCATGTAAAATCTACACTTTTATGTGTCAGTACTACTTCATATCATGCAAAAATTAACAGTAATGTTTAGTACTATATTCATACTTACTGGACGAGAAATATCTGGTGGTGCATCTTTATAAAAATCTTCAAGTGGAACTAATTCAATTTCCTCATCTTTGGACTTGAACTGTAGGCACTTGGTGACCTCTTTGTTGAGGTGATCAGCCTCATACAGGAGGTTCTGTAGATGCAGGTGTGTGGAGTCCACTCTCTGTTTCTCCTTGTGTAAAGCATCACGGCCAGCTCTTGTGCGCACTTTCTCTAAACGGTTCAGCTTCTTCAGTGCAACTAAATGCAGTGAGGCCTCAACTCTTTTTGCATTTATTTTCTCCTTAGCCTACAAAAAGATTAGTTTCTACAACAGTTCAGTAAGTTGTACTGTCAATGTGTATAATAAATACTACAGTGAACCTGTGGGGGTGGAATAATAAATAAATCAATTTATTCCTCGGAACAACATGGATCCAATTTAGTTAGTAACAATGTAGGTACTTAAGACTATGATAGTAATTATTTAAAAAACACATTTTAGGTAGATTTGTGGGAATTATAGTGACAGAGTTTGTGCGTTCATCGGGCACCTACCCGAACCCTGTCAACACACGAACCCAGTGTCTGATTATAGGACAATCAAACTTGCCCGCTATCATCTTCAGAATGCCATTGTTGCCACCCTCCACTCTGTGCAGCAAGGAGGCCGTCTTTAACCCGAATGATATATCTACTATTAATTATTTATTTATTTTTATTTTAACACTTTAATGCACAAAAATAGTACATGAGGCGAGCTTAATGCCATGCGGCATTTTCTACCAGCTAACCATTGGGTCATATTATTATTATAATATTTGAAAGTCACAAACTTAATTTATAACAACTTACCTCAACAGTATCTTTTGATTTCAATTCTGCTATATCTGCGAAAAGCAATCGCACCTCGGAACATATCTTTTTGAACAAATTGGCGTCCTTTTCGGCAGGACGCAACTGTGCTTCGGCTTCTTCAAATTCTACCACACGCTGCAAATATACAGTGACAATAATAAATAAAGGCTAATGAATAACGACTTCAAGCTAAATTTACTTATGAAAAGCATAGAAATAAGATTTATATATATTGTGTACTAGGTACCTTGTACACATCCACGGGCACCTGTTTAGATGTATCACTTGTTGAGCTTGTGTTTAATTTACGTCGCTTTTTCGTGGTAACATCTTCTTTGCCCATTATTACCGTATATAATATAATCAAAATAAATCACAGTACCTACGCAAATAACCTCAAAACGACTTAACAAAACCGTACCATAGACAGACAAAGTAAATAATTTTTGATAGGTAGTCTGGCCAAAAAGAGTAGAAATTAAATAATGGCAACTTTCCATACATTGGTGTCAAATCACAATGACATTTCCATACTACCTATTTCATTGATCGGTCGGTCGGCTATTTATTGGTCGGAGGCTCGGACCAATAATTGGTCCGAGGTCGGAGGCTATTTCAGTACCTAAGTGTTGCCATTATTTAATTTCTAGTGTTTTTGGCCAGACTATTATAGTCAACCGACGATTAAGCAAATGGTGTCGATTCCGCCTCTAAATCTATGGCACCGATTCTATGTTACCTACTTATTAAATTATCGCATGGTTAATTTGAAAATCGAATTAAAAATACCGCGAAATTCCGTAAAGTTTTGTAGCCAAAAATTTATATCGCTATGTTCGTTTACTTTTTTAGCTTAGAAGATGTTTTGTGAACACATTTCATCAAAACATTTCTACACACAGAAAATAACACACATCATAACCCCTTATACGTAAAGCATTTATTACAGTGGATTCAGAAAATTAATTGGGAACTTATTATAGTGTGCCCTGTAAAATTCGTCCTGTTTGCCATATACCTTACACTGTGTTTGACGTCATCCACAGGTTTATAACCGGATTGTTCTCGTTGTCCACGTGACTGCAACGTGAACTTACGATAGCAACATGCGACTACAACATACGATGTCAGTCCATGTCTGTCGATACGATAATACTCTAATTAGCGTTAAAAAAAAGAAATGAAATATAAACAAAGAACTAATTAATAGCGCGTCTTATAAATAGTCCCCTATGGTTTTTCCTTCAATCGTTTTTTGTTAATCATCGAGCAGTACCGTAAAAGATGTCTACAGACAAGCTTGAGCTCCGCGTGGTGACCTATACAGGGTGTCCCGTAAATAGTAACTAAGCCGTCAGGTGGGGATCGGCCTATCTATGGACTACAAGAATACAAAAAATCGTTTTAGTGAAAGTCGTTTGGTTTTCGAGTTATTCGTTTTTTTTTGTTTTTTAATATTTTGGGCACCTAGTTCACAAAATTGAGTGTCATTCCTGTGAATGTCGGAATTTTTGGATTCTGTTTATTCCATAATAATCTAGGATGATTGCGTAAGCGATCCCATGTCGAAATTATTGAGTAATAATCGTAGTTTTGTCACAACTTACAGTTTTTAATACATTAAGTCTCCACTCTACCGCTCATCAGCAACTTTAGACCCCTGTGGTGTAAAAAAAATTTATGGGGCTAGAACTGCCCATTGTTTTAAAAACTTGCCTACTATTTGCAGTTTTTAATTTGGTATTAATATTTCAATTCTGCCCATTAAAAAAAAAGTTATTGCTATTTTAATACAAAAGGGTGCAATTTCTCAATTTAGAATTTTCTAGTATAAACAAGAAAATTGTTCAAAATGGAAGTTAAAACTAATAAACAACACTAAAAAATAATGCCGAAGCACTAAATCTACCTGCTTTAGGTCGGTTTCTTGGAACCTGCAACAACAACAGCGACAAGATCATAAAAATCGCCTGATGTGAGCCAAGACAATAGAACTAGCGCATATTGGTTTCGAATGTGGAAAGGAGATAGATAATGACTTTCTATTTCCATTTCGCCAAAGGATAACGTTATCAGTACCTCCGTAGTGCGACTTCCGATTTCACATGCGACGCATCTCTGCTCCTAATTTTATCTAACGTTGCTTGATTTGTGCTACGAACTCTTGACTTGTTTTGCTTAGTGGTGGAGCGACGAGTCCTCGTGTCAAAAAGACGGATTTCTTAATTTGCATTGCTGGAATTACGTAAATCCACACTCAATAAGAGAAGACAGATCTCAAGTTAGATTTAAAATAAACCTCTGGACCGGGATACTTAACGGCCAAGTGATTGGGCCCTTTGAGTTGCCTGAAACTTTAAACGGAAAAAGGTATCTAAACGTATACACGCCACGTTCACGATGGGCCGTTGCCATATTATCACAGCACAAATAGTCCAGGGGAATGCCAAGTCGTCGTAGATAATCTCAGAAAGAAACAGTCCAAATCACTAAGCAAAACAAGTCAAGAGTTCGTAGCACAAATCAAGCAACGTTAGATAAAATTAGGAGCAGAGATGCGTCGCATGTGAAATCGGAAGTCGCACTACGGAGGTACTGATAACGTTATCCTTTGGCGAAATGGAAATAGAAAGTCATTATCTATCTCCTTTCCACATTCGAAACCAATATGCGCTAGTTCTATTGTCTTGGCTCACATCAGGCGATTTTTATGATCTTGTCGCTGTTGTTGTTGCAGGTTCCAAGAAACCGACCTAAAGCAGGTAGATTTAGTGCTTCGGCATTATTTTTTAGTGTTGTTTATTAGTTTTAACTTCCATTTTGAACAATTTTCTTGTTTATACTAGAAAATTCTAAATTGAGAAATTGCACCCTTTTGTATTAAAATAGCAATAACTTTTTTTTTAATGGGCAGAATTGAAATGTTAATACCAAATTGAAAACTGCAAATAGTAGGCAAGTTTTTAAAACAATGGGCAGTTCTAGCCCCATACATTTTTTTTACACCACAGGGGTCTAAAGTTGCAGATGAGCGGTAGAGTGGAGACTTATTGTATTAAAAACTATAAGTTGTGACAAAACTACGATTATTACTCAATAATTTCGACATGGGATCGCTTACGCAATCATCCTAGATTATTATGGAATAAACAGAATCCGATAATTCCGACATTCACAGGAATGGCACTCAATTTTGTGAACTAGGTGCCCAAAATATTAAAAAACAAAAAAAAACGAATAACTCGAAAACCAAACGACTTTCACTAAAACGATTTTTTGTATTCTTGTAGTCCATAGATAGGCCGATCCCCACCTGACGGCTTAGTTACTATTTACGGGACACCCTGTATGTGTCCGACGCACCCAGTGCAGTTGTACGAGCTGATTGTTGAACTGCTGGAGGAGGCATTGGACTGCTACTGCACCTTGCAGTATGAATCTCGGAGCCCTGGCCCGTTTCCAGACCGCCCCGATCCCTTTAGCGACAATAAAGTCGACTTAGGTATGTTTATGTTGAAAAGTATACCTACCCTCATTTAATAAAACTAACATAGGTAGGTAATACAGTTTGTCACTTATCACTTGTCACTTATCTCTAGTCACTTATAACACATGCCCTTGTAATTTTTCTCATAACTCTTCTTTGAATACTTACCTGATTAAAAAACCGGCCAAGTGCGAGTTGGAGTCGCGCACCGAGGGTTCCGTTCTCAAATGAAATATCTTTCGCTTTAAAAAATATCATTTAATTTTTTTTCTCAAAAATATTCAATGTTTAGACATCGTTTTATTTTTCTCGGCATACATACAACACCATCTATAACTACTAATTATTTAAGATTTTTTTCTAGTTAAGAATAAAAATGATTTTTTTTTAAATTAACTAAAATTATAAATTTTTGAAACTTCATTCTATGAGTCAGAATTATTTCAAATTTTTCGGCTCGCAAATCTGTCTGAGCCGAAAAATCTGTCATTTTTGCACATTTTTGGCCATAAATCAAAAACATAAAATAAAATCGAAAATAGTTTTGTAATGTGCAAACAAAGCCCTTTTATGTGACACCCCACTTAACCCACTTTCAGATTTCACCCCCCTATATTTTATACCCCATTTTCAATAAAAAATTTAATTTTAGGGACAGCACTATTAACTTTGTCTTTTAGATATGTAGGTCAAATATATTTTGAATTATAGGGGGCTCGAAATGGTTCCTGAAATATAACACGTCAGTTCGTCGTCGCCTTTTTTCTTTCTGAACTTGGCGGATACACTCTCGTGTATCTAGATCTAGAAAAGAAAATGTACCTGTGCTCGTATTCCATCAAACCGACGACGTTCCCAATAACACCAACTAGAGACGACGAAAAAAGCTCATAAAATAACTCTAAGCTAAAAACTCAATAGAACATTGGACCAGCTTAAGATTTGTCCTTCCACCATTGAACTAAACTAATCTTTCTCCGTGCAGCTTTCATGACCGCAGCAGCGTATATGAGAATGCGCGAACAGAAGAGTGGTTCCGTGGAGCTGTTGCCGGTGACGCCAGTGTTCGCGCACCAGATGAACGTGGAGAACAGGCCAGGATACTTCTCCGACATCATTGTTCACAGCGACAAGAAGTAAGTTAGATACGTACATAGCTAAAGAATGCCTTTAAACAAACCTTCTATTTTAATGTAAAGTAAAAGTAAAATACACTTTATTGCACAAATATAAAACAACAATCACGAGATAGAAAAGGAAATAGTGAAGTACAATTTAGGCGGCCTTATCGCTAAGAGCGAACTCTTCCAGGCAAACTTCGGGCAGACGAAATAATTTCGAGAAAGAGGTAGTAGGTAAATAAGGTGAAGATAGATAGATAGTTTGAGATTTACCTCAACCTTATGCCTGCGCAATATGGTGTAACTTAGATTCTCAAATTTTGACCTTTTGGGTGTGTTGACCTGTGGTTGAAAGTGAGTCCTAAAGTTTCACTGAAAAAAAAGTTGAAAAAGTTTATTTTCTTATTACAGGGCACACAAAAAAAGAGGACCTCCGACTTACAAACTAGGTTGAAAACCTGTATCTTGTAAGTCGGGATTCCGTCGCACTTTCTGTGAAAGCAAATTACAAATTATATTCTTAACCTAAAAGGAATTTGGAAAATTTAATCATAAAGGAATTTAGTAAAGATAATGGTAAGAGTGAGTATGGGTGGGGGTGTGTTAGGTCGTGTGGGAGTGTGTAATGATGTAAGTGTGCATATGTAGTGTAGGGTGAGTGGGTGTGTGAGTGTGGGAAGTTAAGTGTTAATAATCAGAAGAACGTAATGAGTTTAGTGTGTAAAATTTTATGTTATATGATTAGAGCCTCAGTTTTGTCGTAATCTAAAGAGAGTAGCCATCTATTAAGTTTTGCTTTACAATTATTTTTATTTAGTGGATAGATATCAAGGTGTTCGTTTATTTTATTGTACAACCTGGCACTTAATGATTGTAGATGCTGGAATGCGAACGCCGTTCTGTTTTTTAATTGGGGACACGGTCGATTTTTACGTCATTTGTTACCAGCGATGGGGATTAGGGGAAGCGAGACGTGTTTGCGCATTACAGCTCGCAAGACAAACAGTTTCCTTACTGTAAGGACCATGCAGTCGGTATACAGTAGTGTGGTGGGATATCTGTAGGGTTTACGCATCATTACTTTATCATTACATATAGGGTGTTAAAAAACCATTTGATGATTTATTTACCTATTTTCTAACTATAAATAAATAAAAACCTCGTGACCATGGAAATCACTGACTATGCATTTTTAGCTTCCACCTTAGTAGTAGGTATCCTACCTACTTAGCGACGTTGGCGCGGTCGGTACCTGGATGGGTAACCGCTAGTGGCATATTTCATCTGAGCTCCTCCGTGCCTCGGAGAGCACGTTAAGCAGTCGGTTGTTGTCGTTCGACAGCAGTCGTTAAGCCATGTCAGAGGCCTAAACAACTCTGACAAATAGGTTGGCCACTAACCATACGATAAGCAAGCAAGCAACCTACTTAGGTAAGTAGCATTAGTTTGTATATAGCATGTAGGTACATGCTACAAATTTTAACAACTTATCGATATCGAACATAAAACTATTGTAGGTAGGTAGGTTAGGTATGTAAAATTATGGATATGAATATTTAAAAAAATTTAGATGCGATAAATATTAACCGACATTTGACCTCACCCATCGAAAGAATTTGCTCGTGTTATCAATTTAGATACGTGCACTTATCTTTACTTATTAACTTTTGAACTCTATAATAAACTCTTTAATATACTTAATTAAAGCTTTTAATTAATTTCTCCCCCAACACAATTTTTAATAACGGTACTAATTATCTCTAGGTATACTTAATCATCTATTTTTTACATAATAGGGAGAACCAATACAATTTTTGAAAAAAGAAACTGCTGACTCTTCTTCTAAATTGCAAATCCTCAATCGATAAGGATTGTGTTCATTTTATGGAATTAACCACTTAGAACATCTTTAGAAATCTATAAAATAATAAAAGATCCTATGTACCTATATCTCTTTTTAGGGCGATACGATCACGAATGCAAATTTCTCGATCAAATTCTAGATCACTACTTTATCCTCATTCCAATGATTAATAATGTAATTAATTTCCCTCATCAGTAATTAATCTATGTTTTCACGCTTTGACACCGCCTAAACATAAATAAATATAGATAAATGTTGTTATCAGACTACGACGCCTGATAAGAAGTAGTGTTTCTATTATTCCACATTCGGCTTCCTAACAGTTAGTATTGAATATTGTGTATTGCAGAGCTCACAACGTGAATACCTTATTAGATCTGCGCGGGTGTACTTTCGCGTACAGTGACGAAGAATCTCTTAGTGGAAGTAAAATTGTTCTAA
The DNA here is from genome assembly GCA_947369225.1 of Hofmannophila pseudospretella. Taxonomy (NCBI): domain Eukaryota; kingdom Metazoa; phylum Arthropoda; class Insecta; order Lepidoptera; family Oecophoridae; genus Hofmannophila; species Hofmannophila pseudospretella. Next base: position 8,996,725 of record OX376324.1, read on the forward strand.
AGACGCTACAGGAAAAGGGCGAGAATGCATCGTTTTTCGGATCACTACTAAGTAAGGTTTCCTTTTTTTATAAGTCTTTTTTATACCTATGTAATGTACTTGCACGAATGTTAATTTGCCAAATTAAGTATTACTTCATTGTAAGGGGTTTCGATTATATGTACTTACTTATCTGATTTACTTTATTACCATTCTTAACATTAAATTTCAAGATATTAATTAACCAACTTGGGCAACTATAGATATTGGCTACCTACTAATAATAATTTCCTTTGTTGAAAAATACGACTATACATTATGTTTACATTTACATGCATAATATTTATTACTAGTAATTACGAGGTAGGTACTAATTGTTTGTAGGGGTGTTCAAATTATGACTGTCTTATTTTTGGAAACTTAAAGATGATGGTGATGAAAGAAGATTATGGAACAACCTTTGTTCCACAATATTTTAATTTTCTCAAAAAAATTGACTTTTCATACTGTGTACAAAATATTAAGAAACTTCTTTTTTTGTTAAAATCAAAAAGTCAGAACAAAATTAGTAGAAGACAAGGGGGTGTTCCGGCTTTATAGGGAGTTAGGGAGTTTTATACGCCGGTATAATATGTTCTTGATAGCCTTCCGCAAAGAGCAAAACTATTGTTATACCTATAGTTAGTCAGCAGACATTGTCTGCCAAACAAACGACAACTCTTGTCAAATTCGTAGAGCTGGGCTGCTGGATATTACTACAAGGAACTTGCCCTAACTTAATATACTTACCTTATTTCAGAGTCAGGATCTCACTGGGCTTCTGCTCAGATGGTGCTCTCTAAACAAGCGGAATGGGCCGCTGTGGATTCAACTACCCTTCTCTACTCCAAAAAGTTTATGCAAGATGGCGGGAAAGATATAACTGTCTTGGAAACTTTGGGCCGCCTCCCGCCATACCCCATAGTGGTCAATGCTAATCTTCCTGGTAAGTTGTTAAGGACCTCTGAATCATCCATTACAACACATACTTACATAACACTCAATGACCATATAGGACAGGTGTAGAGACAATACAAGAATACCGTTACGGTCGCGTGATCCGATCGGCCTATGAGAACCGTAACCAAACATACTTCCAACCCCTTTGTCCGAATCTAGATAATACTCGAAGACTGCTTCCGCCTTGGCTAAATACCTAGGTAGGTATTTAGCCAATGCGGAAGCAGTCTTCGTCTTCAGTCTTCTTAAATTTATTTAGGTATAGGTATACCTAAATAAATTTAACTCTCGATTTATAAGGAATCAGGAATCGAACTCAAAACATATTTCATACTGAGCACCTATGCCTGCCACTGACGTCGTCAAGCTACCAGATTTATCTATATATTCCCGAACTGTGATCCGCGTACCTACCTACTTAATTCGATACCAAACTCAATTCGATCCCGTAACCGAGGAGTTTATCTTTTTATTGGCAGTTAAGCAAAACATCGTTAAAATCCAGCAATGTCTGATAAAATGATTCGGACCCAATTACCCCTGTGTGGTCTCAAACTACATCTGTATATTTATAAGATAGATAAAGAGCCAGAGAGTGCTCCCAAAATTCTTATTTCAATGGTTTCGTCCGGTAGTCATGGGAGACTGGAGAGGCAGGTATGACCACGGGCAATACCCGCTTTCTCATACTCATGCCCTTAGCTAAAAAACTAGTCAGTCCATTGGTATTCCGTCCCTGAAATTCTTGATTAGTCCGTCTTGTGACTATGTAATGACTTTATAAATCTTTCATCTTATCTTGGTCTATCTTCTGTTTTAGAGAAAATCAAGAGAGTAATAATAGAGACCTTATACATCCTGCCGAACACCCTACAGTGGAGACCCAGATTCGCCAAGTTTGGTATAATAAGGTGCGACAACAACAACAGTGATGACGCTTACGATGGGCCGGCTGCACAGGTGCGGGCCATCCCGGCAGAAAAACTCAATATACGCTATTATTAGGGTTCTGCTCGTCTTATCTCTCATGTATGTACTGTACATTCTATATGTCGACTACACACCTAAATAAAATATCTAGTTTTATAAGTAATTTTAATGGAATAATTGATAGATATGTTTTATATTTTAATAAAAAAATATAATGTGACTTGTGAATCAGTCGAGTCTGGCGCATCAATTCGATGATCAATTTCTTAGTAAGTTACCTAAAGTGAACGAACAAGTAACTAATAATAATAAGTTTTAAAAGCTTTTGAACGTATCAATAAAACAACACGTAACTCTAACAAATCCCTACTCTCTGAATCTGATCATTCCATTGCAGCGCTAGACTAGAACCCGACTTAAACAAATTCCTTTTTCTCCTTTTTTGATAGAATAGCGTTGACCGATACTATTTTCTTCCGTTGTCCCATATCCACTAGTAATTTGGGAATTGTTAAAACAGCCAGAGGTTTTGTAGGTTTGGATTTTGGCTTAGACTGTGAAGAAGAATCTCTCTGTAAGATAAGTAAAAAATAATTAAATTGAGGTACGTATGACAGGGTTTAGAGAAGGAGGCGATGCTCGCAATCTTATGTAGAACATTAGTCCTTATACCATCTCGTTCGCCCACTGTGAGCGTTAAGGTGCGGTTACACCTGGGGTCCAGCTCGCGTAAATTACAACGTTTGTTGTTCTATTTCTATCCAATTTAGTTTTCGTTCCAATTCTATTTGGACACCAAATCACATTCTGCTGACGCATAACTCTACCACTGCCACCTTTAGATTTACTATCGATCGGAAAAAAGTACCTTGGGAGGAACTTATGTTCGATCGTTGTATTTGACAGTTGAAGCGTTTACTTACCGTTCAACTGCGATTCAGTATAAACTAAACGTTTTAGTAGAATGTACCAATATGTTACTGTTCGATTGATCGTTGACTCGATCGGAACTTAACTGAAATTGGATCGTTAGTGGATAGTAGCATACGAAATACGTCATAACGATGCAGTTTAGATTCTATTTCGTTAGGTTCCATAAAATCGAGTTTCATTCATACTTCTTATTTCAGTATTACAATAGCAATAATTCATTCATTTGTACAATTTTCAAACAAACAATTTTGACCTTTTCAAAAAAAAAAAATACCCTATCGTTTTTATTATAAGTACTAGAATAAACCACTATGAAGGTGGTTCCTCTGTCTACCCCCTCGGTGATTATACTAGTTAAACTCACGATTCCACCGCCGTTAACGCATTCTATCTCGACATCATTGGAGAGTATCCTTTTGAAACGCATCGGTAAGTCTTTGTCTGGGAGAGAGGGGAGACCTGTTGCTGCGGTGGCTTCTGCTGGTTGGTTTTTCTAAAAATAAATTACTTAGTTACGCTACCAAACGTCGACGTAAAGAAATGAAACATCGATATGAATACGTAGATGTGAGCAATTATCAACCGACATTTAGGAATTGTTAAATGCGCACAGGAAGAGTCAATATTGTTCAGATTACATTGTGATTATTAAGATAGGTACATAAGTACTTGTACTTGATACCACCACTAATACCTACTTACTTATTAATATGTACTTGTATGTATTTCTACTTATACTTCTATGGAGATCGTGAAATAAAAAATACGTACTACACCTATTATTAATACTTAGATAGGCACCTAAATATACCTAGCAGTGGTTTTTTAAATACCTAGACAGTACCCATATTAATAATATTTGGCCTTTACTTATACTGTATAAATAAACGAAAATTTATCATTAAAATAGGGCTTGATCTAACTAACTACACGATTTGTATAACTAAACGATTCCACCGCCGTTGACGTGAGCGATCTCGGATTCACTTGGCTGCATTCTCTGATAGCGCATCGGAAGATTCAAGTCGAGAAGAGGCGGCAGATTAGACATAGCTTGAGTTTGCTAGAAATAAAATGTAAGTAACTAAGTATAAGCACACCGTTCGCACGTATTGAGTCCGAAATGTGCCGAAACTTTCTTGCATAGAATAGGGTAGTTTCCAAGTATCAAATATTAAATGCCTAAATTTCTTAAAAATTAAGATTTTTTTATAATTTTAAGATTTGATGGTCAAATGAGAAAACAGATTTAAAATTCGAACGGTAGAAAGAAATAACAATAAATTTTATGACGCAACTGTTCTATAGCGTCATGCAAGCAGGTCCTGGCTGCATATAAAGGACTGTTTGCTAGAAAGGGACAGAGCACCTGTCCAATACTAACTTTAACCATTAATATATCTGATGTTAGTTGAGTTGAGATATCGCAAAACTAATTTTAGATCCTTATTAAATTTTTATTTTATAGGGCAAAGTTAAGCCATGTTGGGTGAGGTCAGAACCAGGATGGTTGACTGTTAGTGACAAATAGGTTGGCTACTAACCATACGATAAACAAACTATACCAGGAGAAAGTATATACATATAGGTAGTGGCAAGTTTAAGTAGTGTTATTTTTATATGTGCCGTGTCGTGCCGGCCATAAAGAATAGCACCACCCCAACTCTTCCCGTGGGCGTCGTACGAGGCGAATAAGGGATTTTGTGGATACTATTCCTATATAGTACCTACACGGCGATAAGCTAACCTATTATCACGTTTTGTCTACCAAATCTTAGGGCGAAAAGTGGGAACTACCTATGATGACGGTGGTTCCTCTGTCTGGGTAGAGGAGGTCCTCGGGAATTATGGACTTGAGAGTTATGCTATGTTATTTATAAGCAGTTTGTCGACATACCACGGGTGCCGCGGCGGCGGTGGGTGCGGGCGCAGAGCCCGGTGCGGAAGGCCCCGAAGAGGCCGAGTCGCGCGGGTCCCTGCCCTTGCGCATCTTTATCTTCGGGATGTGGAACAGGAGCCCAGTGAACCGTACCATGAATGAAATTTCAAAGACGAAACTGTAAATTTATCGAAATATCTCGGTGCTAAATTATTACACATTGCCTAGACCGTCTAGGTAGGCACAGAAAACCTATCTAACTATAAACCTATGCATCAAATATTAAAACATATGAGTAGTAGGTAATGACTGTAAAGGTCTGTATGACATAATTGACTGAAATTCAAGGACATTCATTAGAATTAGACAAACTTTTTTCCAAAGAATGAAAAGTATCTTGAATGTAAACTTCGTAAACTCTGTTCTAAACGGTTAGTGTTAGGTATTTGAGTGACACTAGAAGTCAATTGTGGGACGAGGGAAAAAGTTTTTAGCTTTATGGACAAGGCTTCCCCAAAACTCGGTGGTTCCCCTGGCCATTCCGACTATTGACCCTGCTAGCAATACAACCTACTGGAACTCACACTCCGATCAATGGCCCATACTAGGGTCTAGATAGTATCCGTCCAACGTACAGTCCAGAGAGAAACAAATTAAACCCAGACCCGGAAAAATTGCTTGCATTTTGGATATAACTCCTCCCGAAACAGCGGAATCGAACCCAGAATTGGAACATCTTGCTATGCATAACTATGCCAGGAATTTAGTCGTTAAACAATCCTAACGCATTCCCAGACATACATCTACATTAACATTTTATCGGAATTTTGGAATGTGTACCTAGGTTATTTGGGAAAGGCAATGGCAAACCACCCCATTAAATCAGCCACGAAAGTCGTTCGACCCTCATCGATGAGGAATACGACTAAGAAAAATGTTATTGAATTATTTGAGTAAACATCTAATAGATTTTCTCCTATAAGATTAAAAATTTTCATTTGTATCAATAAAATAAAAATACGAGGGATTCAATTATGTATTACAAAAGCATCAAAAAATTATAATAACAAATTAATTAAAGTAGGCAGGTCAGGTATTTTATTTGTAAAATAATTAGGTATTTTGTAATTTTAGCTTAAGCATTTATTTTATTGTTATATTAGTTTTATTATATTTTGAATAAAAGATTAACAATTGAACAGAAATAAAACGGAATTAAAGTAGGCAGCTTTAAATGTATTGTGTAAATTTATTATTTTAAATAGTCCAAATATAAAAAACGATTTTCATTCAAGTTTCAGTGCAAAACCCGCCAAGTCATCAAAGTTATTTCTTTCTCTTTTCGTCCTTTTGTAATGTGATGTTCAATGACATAATTTCTTGCTGCTTGCTAAATTCCAATAGAACTGCATTAGGTATTCTTATAACTGCCAGAGGTCTGGCAGGCTTCGGAGGCTTAAGGCGTAGTTGCGTAGGATCTCTCTGCAAGTTGGAAGATTAAGTTCAATTTTTGTAATTTGTTTGTTTTCTTGGAGACAACTGTACTTAATTCCAATAAAGGGAATCACAAAATACATCGAGCAACACAATAAAACAAATTATAACAGTAAATATTCATAAAATTTTAATCATGAGTCCATATAATTTATCAGCACTATCTACTCTAATACATACATTGTTGCATACATATATAAATACTTAAATGCTGTATGTACATTCAAAATCAACAACTTTTAAAAACAATGGGTCAACTATAAATAAAAAATACTGTAATAATAATATTAAATCTACATTAATGAACTGTCTGTGTGATAATATCAAGTTGAATGAACTAAACTATTCCACCGCCATTGATGTGGTCAATCTCTTCCTGTGAGAGTGGTTGTCTTCTGTAGCGTTTTGGAAGTTCTGTGTCGGGAATTGCAGCGCCTGTGCTCATGGCAGCTTGACCTGTTTGTGACTGACCTTGCTGAAAATTATAAAAAAATATACTTTTTTGGCTTATCAGGATTAGGGTGACGCAGAGGGGGCTGAAATTCTGACTTGTTAAAAAATGAACTACAGAAACCTAGAGGATGCGAAACCGACTCAGATATAGTAGGTTAGGTTAGGTTGCATTATGACAACCCCCGCGGGGCTCCTTCGACTTCTCTTTGCGCCCCCTTAACCACACTTTGACCCTTATCACTAAGTAGCGCTTCCACTTGAAATTCCTTGTAAGTATACATAGTAATGTCTGGATCAGAATTAGTTTTAATAGTGTTCTAAAGTTCTGAACTGATAATGTTACTAGTCAAATTTACACACTATTTGCTGAACGTTATTATCTGAGCAGATACACACAAGTTTATTAAACTTGTAAGTATAAAAAAACCGCAACTAGACCTTCCACATGTTATCTAACACAAGAAAGAAGGACGACGTACCGATGAACTCGCCGATCCACCAGATGGATTTGAGTGTGGATTTGCCGAGGCAGGGGCCAACGCTAAGCCACCTTTGCGAAATTTTATGATTGGTGCACGAGCGAGAATTGCCGTAACTCGTACCATTTTTGTATTTTTAGCTATTTAAAATGATAAAGTCACTAGGTACAGAAATATTCGATTACACAAATTGTTTTGATTTTTGACATTTCATTTGACTTTACACTGACAGGCCGTTGATAGTTTGTTTTTCAAATGTTATTTTAAAGTTCTGGATACAAACTCTTTTGCGCTGACAAAAAAGATGTTTCAACACCTTCAAATTATTATGCCTTCAACGTGCAAATGCGAAGCATCCGCAAAGAATTTACTTCATACGCGGTGCCGTATCTTGGACTACAAAGGACTTTTATATTATCTACAGGAGATATCTTGTTATGCTCACACATATATATTAGTATTTAATGTGAGCAATGTGTCGATGCAGCAATGGCACTAAATATCATACATGCAAGCGAGAATCACCTCTATCTCAAGATTGGGCCCACATACCCACCGAGGTCTTTACCCGGCGCCCCATCTCTATCTCTAGTCCCGATCGGCGTCTATCCCGTGTGTGACAAGGCCATAGTGCCGCACGAGCCACCTCACATTTAAGCGGTTTACCTATCTTACCTGTACTTTCTTATTGAGAAGTGATATTCAGATACATGAATGTATTGATCACTTGCAAGGTGTATCGATGAAGGAAACAAAGCCTACGCGGTGACGGGTCGTTACCATCAATGACCATCATCAGCTACCGGCATAAATAAATCAAATATTTGCGATTTTTTTGTCAGTTCCACTCACGTCGTTCTTGTTTTTGCAAGTTCTACGAACGTCGAGTGGCTAGCACGCCGGACTGCCATGCGGGAAGGTCCGGGTTTGAAACCGGGTTTTCGGATTTTTTCGAAGACTTACGTACATTTACCGGACTGCTCTAGTGGTGAAGGAAAACATCGTGAGGAAACTTGCATGTCTGATGAATTTTTTTTGTAATTTTAATTTCTTTTATTATGACGCTTATACTGTAGCTAATTTAACAACAAAAAACACACAAGAGTTTAATTATTAATTTTTTGGCATGTTTATTTTTTTTGTATTCAAACACAATTTATGATTGTTTATGAATAAATGATATATGATTAAAAAATTCCGAAGGAGTGTGTAATAAACCGCACAGCACTGGGCCTGCTAGGTGGATAATGGCACATACCCCCTTGTCCAAGGGAAGGTCTGTGCCCCAACAGTGGGGACGCTAATAGGCTGATGATGATGATTCTACTCACGTACGTCCAAGGGTTTCATTGCAGACAAACCATGCACGAAGGTTTTTGTCACTTTAGTCAGATTTCTGCGTGTATCCAATACAAACACAAGCAACTCAGATTACACATTTATTTACTGAACATCATACATAGTGATTACTTCCAACGATTTAAAATTTTACTTAAAGTAAAATTGGTAATTTAAAATAAATAATTTCAAACATTCGACACATACACTACAGCCTTGAAATTAATATTAATAATAAATTCATTATCGATGTTATGCTGTAACACGCTACATCAACCATAATGACTTGTTTCATCAATTGCATCATACTGTCTTGTTTTACTACTATCTGTTAAATGCGATAGTAGGCAGTACTACTAGGAAAGCATGTTGTATTACAAAGTGAAAGTTTACTATACACAAGTGTGGTTCTTAGGGTGTTATTACATGGACGCGATCGATGTCGCTTCGACGACGGATCAATTGTCAATCGATGACAGGTGACAGATCGGACAAAGAAATAAACAATAATCGACGTTGAACGGTCTACAATCAATCCACCGATCAATGTCGATCAATAACACCCTTAGTGAAATATGTTTTGTACGTCGTGTTTGTTTAGACGGGGCAGCGGAAGTTTTTGCCGGCGTACTTTGCGTTGGCGCCGAGTTCCTCCTCTATGCGGAGGATCTGGTTGTACTTGGCGAGGCGCTCGGAGCGGCACGGCGCGCCCGTCTTGATCTGACCGGTCGACAGACCGACTACCAAGTCGGCGATGAACGTGTCTTCGGTTTCTCCAGACCTGGAGAAATTATACAACACATACAGTACCTACTTAATGTATAGTATAGTGACGTACAATATATTAAATATAATAATATATATATATCAATATAATAAATAATATACAGGGTGTAACATTAAGAACGGTCAGTATGGGAAAGTCTGAAACTATAAGACATACGAACATCTGTTCTTAGGAACCATGTCATCAATTTTAGTCACAAGAAAAACTGTATTCATACATTTTTTTAAAAACCTGTACTCAGCCTGGGAATCGAACCCGGTTGTTTTGAAAAAAAATCCAACACTATTTCTATTTAGACATCGATTGTGTAGGTCTTAAGGAATAAATGTTAGTATGAAACGTGATGTTTAAAATTAATAAAACGCATTGTTTCCATATCTTTTAATTTAAATAGTAAGATCGTTACCTAAACGAGTTGAATGTTGTATTTTACAAAATGGTTAGCATTTCGAACACCTACTAAAATAAATTAAATGATATGGAAACAATGCGTTTTATTAATTTTAAACATCACGTTTCATACTAACATTTATTCCTTAAGACCTACACAATCGATATCTAAATAGAAATAGTGTTGGATTTTTTTTTTCAAAACAACCGGTTTCGATTCCCAGGCTGAGTACAGGTTTTTAAAAAAATTTATGAATACAGTTTTTCTTGTGACTAAAATTGATGACATGGTTCCTAAGAACAGATGTTCGTATGTCTTATAGTTTCAGACTTTCCAACTGACCGTTCTTAATGTTACACCCTGTATATAATAATAATAATCTTCCAATAAAGGTTTCGGGAGGTCGGATAACCACCGATTACTTTTAATCGAGGCTCTTAGAGGTACTAACATAAAAATATAATCTTCAAATAATTAAATAATTATAGTCAGTCAAAGCCCCTGTCGTCCCCAGTGCAAAGGTGCCCATAACGCTCGCGGCGTTACCGCGATACATCGCTACGGCCAACCTTTGCACCAGGAACGACCGGGAGCGAGGGTCACAACCCCTCTTCCTGAGGCGACGGCCAATTTCTGTCACGAATTGTTTCGCTTCTGCCCCCCAACAACCCGTTGTCAGCAAAGATACTGGCTCAACCCTTAGCGAAAGAGGTGAATACTCCAAAAAAAACATTTCTCCTGAATTTAGACATTTATCAAAAAAGTGGACAGTAGAATTAATTGTTCCACGGACGAAGAAGAATTTATTAATAATGGTTTTGTATTTTCATAGTGAAACATTCGCTTCCTACTTCTAGGAAGCGAATGTGACAAAAGTTGCCACTTTTAGCACTTTCACTTTATACTTCTTACTGTTTTAATATGAGGTTACTAAAAATATTTAAAAAGATCTTCTTAATTCGTGGAACAATTCTACAGTCCACTTTTTTTGATAAATGCCTTAATTCCGGAGAAATGTTTTTTTTTTCTGAAGTGGTGCCACTTTCGCTAAGGGTTGAGCCAGTATCTTTGCCGTATGTGCAATTATGTTGAAATTAAACTGCTCAGTAAATCCAAAAACGGCTTTATGTTACAGGCTGTCTTTATGGCTACACTGATGGTAACGATGATATTTCTCCTTGACGAAAATCAAGTCGATAATCGTTAAAAAATCTTCACCAAAATGGAGCTGTACTGTCCTGATACGACAGAAAGCCACTAAGTACAAAACGTGATTATCAAGAAAATGGTAAAAGAACGCGTCAAATTGGTTATCTTGTTTTCTGGAATCATTCTTTAAAAAATTCAATATTTTTTGGAATTTTCACAGAATTCCAGAAACATTAGAAAACAAAGTTCATGCGTTCTTTGTCATTTTCTCTTTCTAGTTTTGCACTTAGCTGCCTTCTTTCGCATCAGGGGGCAGTGTAGCTCTCGAAATTATTTGATAATTGTATAACCTATGGACGTATGTGAATTTCTATAAACCTATGTAAACCTTGAGTATTTCATGAAGTAATCAATGGTTTAAGGTTACCTGTGGGAGACCATGGTGCCCCAGCCGTTCTTCTTGGCCAGCAGGTGCGCGTCGATGGATTCTGTGACGCTGCCGATCTGGTTCACCTTGAGTAACAGGCAGTTACACGCCTTCTTCTCGACGGCGGTGGTGATGCGCTTGGGGTTTGTCACCTACGAGATGAGACAAACAAAATTATTGTTATGGCAGTATATTTTTTTATTAACCCTATCTAGGGAGGGAGTGTTATATGTTTTGTTTGTCAGTTTGTCTGTGGCCTCATAACTTGACAACGGATGATCCGATTTGGACCCGGTTTTTATTATTTAATAGAGAATTTTGCCGAGAGTGTTCTTAGCCATGTCTGATAAAAATTGGATCAGTGGTTCCAAGATCTTAGAGTATCTTCGATATCAGATGGGATCTTTGGAATGGTAATAGTTAGATGGTTCGAGTTTGAGCTCAAATGTTTGGAAAAAAGGAGCTCTTACCAAGTCTGGAACCTTGAGGACCTGATGATGACCACGAAAAAGAAAGGGGATTTCCACTAGTGTAAGTCGGGATTTTTAATTTTGAGTTATGAATTAACGAACGATATTAACCGACTTCAACAAAGGAGGTCTTCAATTCGACCATGTATTTTATCGTCCAAGATTTTTCCTGTTCCCTTCAGTGTCGTAGCAAGTATTTTTTCAAACAATGTCTGCAAGCTAAAACGGTACGGATACTGTAATTTTTCTATGAACTCTTACTCAGCGATTGCTTAGTAAATAAATGTTTTGCACATCTTCAGTCTGATTTTTCTTTTTTATTTACATCTAAAGCATTTCGTTTGATCTTAATCTGTAGTGGTAAGTGACGATGAGGCCGAAGATGGAGTACACGGGTTTAGTAAGCAATAATAATAATAACAATAGCAAGTGAGTAACTGATATTATCCAAAACGAACATCAAATAACGTTTGTTCACCAAATCTTACGGCGAAAAGTGGGAACTACCTATAATGAAGGTGGTTCCTCTATCTTCCACCTCGGGGATTATGGACGTGAGAGTTATGCTATGTTATAACATCAAATAAATACTAACAGTAAGATCATCTCCGACGATCTGGATGGGCGTGCTAGCGGTGAGGTTGGTCCAGGCGGCCCAGTCGTCCTGGTCGAAGGGATCCTCGATGGAGACCAGGGGGAACTCCTTGGTGTACTCCAAATACAGAGCGCCCAGCTTGTCCGAGGACAGGCAGTCGGCTGGGTTGGACTTAGGGTTCTTGAAGTCCAGATCGTATGTGTTGTTCTTGAAGAATTCCGACGCGGCGACGTCCATGCCGATCTCGATCTAAGGGTTTTAAATGTTCATATTGAGTATCTTAATTACTGATACTGGAATTTTTATGAGTTTTTTGATGGACATCAATATATTATCATAATATATAGTATATACTATACGTATATAGTGGCACCAATTCCAGTGGGTGGCCGGCCGCCTAGCGTAAATCGCGTTTTAAACTAAACGTCTCGCTCACTCGTACACAGTCTAGTATACAAATGAGGGTGACAGTTTTATTGAGGTTTAGTTTAAGCTTTGGCGGCCACTACGAACTAGGAATCGACGCCGTTACTATGAACCTAAACATATACAAGGTCAAAACTGGCATATATAAAAGTGGAGTAAAACGAGCAATAAAGTCTATGCTCTACAGGATACAGAGGATATAGGCGACGGGTTGTCCTCCTAAACTAATGAATGAGAGGAAAATAGAACAGAAAATTTATAGAAGAATCCTTTGATTTGAGAAACACTGGTCTAGCCAGCCCGTATACTAAATAGATTACATTCATTTTCCTTGACAATGTTGTTGACGTTCCGTTCGGGGGAGGATTTTAAGATTTACCTTTCCAGTGTATCCAGGCTGCTGGATAGCAAGCATGAATGAGGAAGGCTCTCTTCGTCTTTGTTTTTGAGAATGTTACCATATGTATTTTAATTTACCCGGTCAAAATATAGTGAGAAAAACGAGCAATAAAATCTACAGATACAGGCGAAGGGCTGCCTCTTCACGCTAATGAATGAATAAGAAAAAAAAAACTTATAAAAGAATCCATTAGGGTGGATTTTTTTAATGCCCAGATTTGAGAAATTCTCTAGTCCAGACCCATATCTAAAAATGATTGATGATTATTTTTGTGGTTTCAGGGGGATGTTAATGCTTCGTCAAGGGGAGATTTTAAGTGGGGGGTGAGATTTTGGGGTTTACCTTTCCAGTGTATCCAGCCTGCTGGATAGCGTCCTGAATGAGGAAGAGAGCGTCTTTGTTATTGAGGATGTTGGGCGCAAAGCCGCCCTCGTCGCCGACGGCCGTGGAGTCGAGCCCGAACTTCTCTTTGATGATCTTCTTCAGGTGGTGGTACACCTCGGAACCCATCCGCATGGCCTCGTTGAACGTCGAGGCGCCTGGGTGATGGGTTGCATTAACAATCAGTTATTTTATGTTGATTAAAGAATATTTCCATTACCGATTTGAACCTGCCACCTTACCATTTCGTCTAAGCCTCGGACTACACGGGTCCGGTACCAACCCCGGTTCGGTTTGCTGCAACCAACCACAAAGCGCTAATTTTATGTAGGGGGAGGGCGGAGCGATGTGATTGAAAGAACCGGACGAGGGCTGGAACCGGACACGTAAAGTCTTAGGCTGAATCAATTGAGCAATCATGAATTAGTTTTTATTTATAAAAAAATTAATTTCGACTTCATATTAATTCTAATACGTATATAAAACAACTACAGTAGGTATGTAATAAAACTTCCTCTAATTTTTTGCTAAAGTGAAAATGGCCCACATCAACAACCTACATGCAATAAAAATATATTATTGCTATCTGAAACAGCTATGTCACAAGCCAACTGCTATGGAAAATTCCAAGTTGTTTCAGGTTCAGAAATATTTTGATTAATATAAAGTAAACATTAAGCTAAGTTTGAAAAACTAGGGAATAGATTTGTCTTTTAAGATGAACAAGATTTTCTTGTGAATAATATTTTCAAAGTCACCATTGCGATTAAAATATGAAGTACCACCTACAATAGATTAAATAATCACCTGTGGGCAAAATCATGAATTCTTGCATAGCAAGCTTATTTCCGGCGTGAGAGCCGCCGTTGATGACGTTGAACGCGGGCACCGGCAGGACTATGCTGCTATTTCCTGCCAAGTCTGCCAAGTGCTTGTAGAGAGGCACGCCCTTCTTGGCCGCTCCGGCCTTGGCCACGGCGAGGGACACGCCAAGGACAGCGTTGGCACCGAACTTTGACTTGTTATCTGTGCCGTCCAGGTCGATCATGAGCTGGTCAATCTGGGTACAAAATTATAATTATTTATATAGTTTATTTATTTATTTCATAACAACACTAACAGCCATTAGTGCCAAATGTGTGTTACATGTCATTAATTTACATTAAACATACACACAATGCTTATAAGCTTATAATATTAATTATTGGACAGTATTGGTTATACATAAAATTCAATTACATGAATTCAAATTAAAGAATAAAAATTATTAAATCATTGGAAATAGCCATAGGCCTGAAACGAAATTACCCAGCTTCAAATTTTCTTTATTTTTTTTTTACTTAGTCAGTATTAGTTACTGATTCATATAATAAAAGATTGAGTAGAAATTAGAGCTATTCAAATCCAAACTGTTACAGGATTCAAATCCTGTAGTAGTAGGGTAACTGATTCTGAATCACGTAGTAAAGATCTATTCAAATAATGACAAAAAGAAACCAAACTGGTGTGAAATTTACACAAACTTCTTTGTAAAAAATATTCATGTGCAGGTACACATGAATATTTCAGGTATAGTACCTATGTACTAATATATTTACCTTCTTCTGTTCGGTGACTTCAATGTTCGCCTTCAACAGTTCGGGTGCGATAATGTCATTGATGTTGTTGATGGCGGTGCGAACACCCTTGCCGTGATATTCATTCTTAATATTATCTCGCAACTCCAAAGCCTCGTGCACGCCAGTGGAAGCGCCGGACGGCACCGCCGCACGGAATAGGCCCAGCTCTGTAACCTGGCGATATACGTCAAGTTATGCTGCTTTCGTAAATTGATAGGATAAGAGATTTATGTTCCATTGGTACTCATGTCTTTTAGGGCTTTCAAGATATAAATAAATATTAGTTAGTTACTTATTAGAGGTGTTTTATATAGGAGTGGACCAGACGGCCGTACCATGACTGATTTGGTGATTGTTATTTAAGTAATATAAAATTACTACTCGCACCTAAAATTCATTCAGAATATAGGTATACAGAAATCTATATATTTTTCTGATAATTACAAATCATCTGGTATGGTGCTTTTTAAACCCCGACCGATCGAGGGAGGTGTTGTAAGTATGAAATGTTTGTGTCTGGCCTCATAACTTGACAACGGATGATCCAATTTGGACCCCATTTTTTTTTCAATTAAGAGCATTTTGTCGAGTGTTCGTAGCCATGTCTGATAAAAATTGGATCAATGGTTTCCAAGATCTTGGAGTAGGTATCTTTGATGTCAGATGGGATCTCTGGAACAGTAATAGCTAGATGGTTTGAGCTCAAATGTTTTGGACCATGGAGCCCTTCCCACATCTGGAACCTCAAAGACCTGATGATGACCAGGAAATAGTCAGGGAATCTCCACAATGGTAAGTCGGGTGTTTTTTAAATTTCAATTTTGAGTTATTACTTACCAGGTCAACCTCTACGGTGGGGTTACCACGGGAATCGAAGATTTGACGGGCCTTGATGGACTTGATCGGCATTTTGGATGTGAACTTTGTCAAGTACCTGGCAAAATACATGTAAATTGTAACATTAGTGATTACTTGTTTACGAAGTAGGTAGGTATCATGTTTTCGGCTGATAAACCCTAGGTGCCGGCAACTACGGCAAGGTCAACTAAGGTTGCGGTGTCAAATGAATTTGGACATAGTTCGTGTTTAATACATAGGTATTTGGCAAAATTGAAAAAAGGTACATATCTGCGAGAGATAATAAACAAATGAATATATTCTCGTAAAAACTTTATTTACAATTATTTGTAACAATTGACAATCATAGATTACATTACATAAATCAGCAATGCGAAAGTAAATCAGTATACAATTTGAATAAATTCTATCTGAAACCTGTGGGAATATTTTATGAAGTTCTATAATTTTATTATTTTTAATTTACCTACCTGAATAGAATAATGGAAATCCGACGAGGAAATTCACACTTTTTCGACACCTCCTTTTCTGCTGGAACCGGATTGGTTGTAAAATATTTTGACCTTCAGAAGGTGAAACTAGAGTTGAATGAAATATAAACACCGGTATTTATCGCAACTATTTGTGGCACTATGGCACCAATTCTGTTTCACTCGCTAAACTACTACATCGATAAACAAAACGTCACTCTCACTCTTACACGATCTAGCTATATGAGTAAAGCGTGACTTTCATTTCATTTTTTTAACTTTAATCCCGGAATCATGCATTGGTGAATATCGGAATAAATATTCAAATACGCAAATGCGTTCATTGACAAAAATGAATAGGGATTGACAATGACAGTCGTCGTATTGTGTTGTGGTTAGTTTTTATTTTTGTTTACTGTAATCTGTGGTTTGGACATAATATAGGTACTTAATCTGTGGTTTCGTTCTAACGCACTGAAAAGTGCACTCGATTTTACAAATTTGAATTGGTTAGCTAATAAAATGAGCGACAAGGAATCGAAAACTGATGAAAAGAAACCTATTGTTATAAAAAATGCTACTGATTTACAGAGACTGAAGCTAGAAAAACTCATGAAAAATCCAGTATGTGTTGCATCAAAAATTGTGACCAATTACTTGTAATTTTGTGGTTAAAGTCTACCTAATACTGCTCGTTATTACCAGGATAAACCAGTAATTATACCAGACCCACCAAAGCAGAAGTCGCTGACGGCACCTCCCGATTTCGTCCGCAATGTGATGGGATCAAGTGCTGGTGCAGGCTCCGGAGAATTCCATGTTTACCGACATCTAAGAAGGAAGGAGTATGCGAGGCAAAAGTTCATACAGGAGAAAAGTGAAAAGGTAATCTGATTTTTGCAATTCTGTTCTTAGATAGGTAGGTACATTGACATTTTTATTTATTGAAAATTTACATTAATTAAATTAGGTTTTTTCATGATCAGATCAGTGTAGCATAGACCAGGCTAGGTACACTGAATACTGACAGACATGATTGGTTGTTACCACACAGACCACCATAATAATAATGTTTATCCATTGCTTTTGTGCCATTCTATCTTATATTGTTGGTTACATTTCCAACATTATAAAAATATATTAGATAAGTTGAATACCTATCTAAAATGTTCCTGTTTTACTATTTTGTACCTTTAAGAAGTTCTTACTTAAAAAAAGTTAAGAAAAAGTAAAAGTATAAAAAAAAGTAAAGTAGTAAAGTCTAGTAAAAGTATTTGTTACAGGAAAAGCTTGATGATGAATATCACAGAAAAATAGAAGAAAACAAACAGACAGCTGAAGAAAGGACAGCAAAGAAAAGGGCTAAAAGGTTGAAGAAAAGGAAGAATGATAGATTAAAATGTAAACAAGTTAAGTCTGAGCAAAAACAGAATGTTACATCAGAATCAAATAGTTCTAGTGAAGATGAAGAAAATGATAATGAAAATAATGACACTAAGGAAAGTAATACAGATGAAAAAACTGAATTAGAAGAAAAAGATGAAGTTATAAATAAAGATAGCAATAAAGAAGAACAAAGTAATGAAGAAGTTGCAAAGGAATCTAATTAAAAACAACATTCATAATTTTAATAAAAACAAACCACATTTCTGTATTTTAATTATTTATTAATCTCAATTACACCAATGGAAAGGAAAAGCTGTTGCCAGAAGTGAGTTAAATGTTGAACTAATAATTTGAGCATGGTGTATAGGTCCCCCACTGTTGTTGCGTTACAGTATGGCATGGTAATGTATCTGTTTCAACAAAAAAACTTTGGCTTACAAATTGTTACAAATAAAAAACGTATAAAATAATTCATGTGTGACAAAAATCACGAAATAAGCTGAACCCGATGTATACACCCTAGTAATAATACTTAAGTAACTAGGTAATAATTTTATATCTTTTTTTTATTTCTACATACAGGTAAATAGATATTATTTTTTTCCAATATAACTTACCCAAGCAGCAGTAATGTATGTATACTCTAGGGCACAAAGTCCTAGAAAACTGTAACAAAATATTTTCTTGTTAGGTAGTTATACAATGATGTAGTTAATAGTTATATATGTAACTAAGGTAATTACTTGTATAAATTGATCACTATATTTACCACCTATTATATTTTTATTTGTCACCTTAGAGGCACCCAACGCAGCGCCGGTTCCGCGGCTGAAACAGCGTCTGGGCTAAAGCACGCCAAGTACGCAAATTTGGAGGAGGCGTACGACTTCGTACCGATTGCCGTCGAAACTGCGAGCACCTGGGGCTCAGAGGCGGGAGGCTTCATTCGGGAGCTGGGGAGGCGGTTGAGGGAGAGGGGGTGTGACCCCCGATCGGGATACTTCCTGGCCCAGCACCTTTCTCTCGCTTTTCAGCGAGGAAATGCAGCATGCATAATGAGAACATTTGGGCGGGGTGCGCTAAAAGGCGGCCTTTTTGACTAAGCTTCTCACGTACTTAGTGACAAAGTTTAATACTAAATGTAATCCTATATTTACTTAAAAAAATATATCTTACAGCGAAAAGTGGGAACTACCTGTTATTGAAGGTGGTTCCTCTGTCTACCCCCTCGGGGATTATGGACGTGAGGGTTATGTATGTATGTACTATATTTACTATGTAGGTGAGTAGATATGGGACGGATGAGGTAATCTTTCTTTGGTGGATCATATGCTGAATGGCATAAGAATATAAAATCTCCATGTAGATCATGCCTTCAACAAGATAGTGCATAATACGATACGTGCGGGCGATCCACTTGGATTCCCAATTTCTAATTTAATTTAATAAACAATAATAACAATAATATTATTTTTTTTCTATTTTAATTAGAATTGCACATTAAAAAGTAACTACATAACACAACAGTTAAAAAGAAGAGTGTACTTACCCGACAATTAGTGCCGTCATTCCGATCAGTACAACAAACATTGCAAACATCAAATTCCAAAACAGTTTAGAAACGTTGATGCTGCTTTTGAAGGGATGTCTATTTGAGATTATTATCATTTTTGTCAAATTATTACCCGTGGTATATAAGTTGGAAGAAGCTATATGGTGCTGTTTAAAACTACCCAGATATAGGTACCTCAAACTAAAGCACAGATTACCTTAGTTCCTACATAAGCTTCAGTAAATTGAATGGCTGAATATTTATTTTTCGATAGATACAAACGGTTGAGTAGCAGGTATCATGTTCTGTATCATGGTATATACGTACAAGTATGGAAAGTTCTTGGCTAAGGAGTATAGTAGGTATGAAAAGTTCTCGGAATTTGTGCACTAATATCAAATAACGAGTGTTCTATAAATTGCGCTGAGCGGCAGTAAATAGTGGGCAATGGAAACAAAAGTAGGGACATTGATTTAAATATAATATATTATGTAGTTATACTAATACTACTCACTCATATGAACTGAAGTTTCTTTATATTAAAATTGAGGATTTGAGGAGACACTGGACACAACTAATATAGTACAGAACACGGAAACATCATCTCCTATTCAACCGGGTAGTCATCCCGTGGAACGGCCTACCTGAGCAAGTTATGAATGCTGAAACTATAAACCTATAAAAACTATAAACTATCGATTAAATAAACAAATTTAAAAAAATATAGTAAATCTAAAGACCAAGTAATTTTGATAATTATTTTATTAAAAAACTGACAGTAATGTATAATATTATATATGAATATAAACTAATCTATCGGCTACTGGACTGACGCCATGACGCTGTCCTCGTTCTTCTTGAGTATGACGAAGCCCTCCATGACGGGTGAGAGGGGGATGTATTCGTCGGTGGCGAGCTCCGCGCGTTCGCCGAACGACAGCAGTACGGGAGTGGTATGCGTGTGGGAACCGGCGATGGTCTTGGGTGTACCAGCCTTGCCGATTACATCTACTGCCTGTAGGAATGTTAAGAATTGATATAATTAATGTTTTAAATACTCCAAACAAAAAAGGAGTTAGTTGGGTTTTCGGTTATTTGGCTCGTCAAGGTGGGATCAATTAGTAACTCGAAAAATATTTTCCAAACTTTCAAAAATCCAATAAAAGTAGTGCACACAGTTATTGGGCTCTGTGGTAATTTCGAAAACTTTCTGTTTAGACCGGGGGCATTGTAATTCAGTGTCACTTCAATACCACATGCAAATAATTTGAAATATTTATGTATTTATAAGTTTCATGTTGTGTTCAAGTTTCAAGCGCTAGTGAGGTGAGATATCTATGGGTTATGGTGACCACTTACAATCAGATAGTCTATAACATATAAAAAGAAAATATTTCAATTGAGTGTAAGACATACCTGTCCAACTCGCACGCTCACGTTGAGGGGCTGCAGCGTCTCGTCGAGAGTTACGAGCCAGCGCGGCTGCATCGCCGTCGCCAGCACGTACAGCAGGTAGTGAGACTTGCCCAGGATTACTGTGGACATTATATTACATTGTCACACACATTTATATCAGGCTATGTTTCCATTGATATGCCGGGTCTACATGAGAATATACATACGCATGATTCTAAAGCCTCCTCGTGACTATGCCGGCGTGGCACAGCGCCTGAGCGAGTCAGGGGCACACTAATGCTAAACACCCGCTGTTCTTATAGTCTGATGAGACAGCAACACTCCTTGCCGGCGTGGCACAGCCCTTGCGCGAGCCATGGACACACTAGCGCTAGACACTGTTCTTGCAGTCTGAGAGACAGCAACACTCCTTGCCGGCGGGGCACAGCCCTTGAGCGAGTCAAGGGCACACTAACGCTAGACACTCACTGTTCTTGCAGTCGAGGAACGCAGTGAGCACGACCAGCAGGCCGGCGAGCGCGGGCTGGTTGATGAGCCGGCGGTCCGCGTGCGCCGGGCACAGCGTCACCGTGCCCTTGCCGGCGTGGCACAGTCCTTGCGCGAGACGCACCATGAAGAGGTGCACGGGAGACTTGCCGTGGTAGAGGGCCAGAGCGCGCAACATTGTCGCCAACCTATGTAAAATTACAAAGCAAGTTTTGTATTGACAAAAGCGTCATTCCTAGGTTTTCGGCCAGGTCTAGGGCCAGAGCGCGGAACATTGTTGCCAACCTATGTAAAATTACAAAGCAAGTTTTGTATTGACAAAAGCGTCGTATCTAGGTCTTCGGGCAATTTTAAGGTTAGGACATCGCAAAGCTGGTTCCATTCTGGTTCGATTCGCTACATCCAACCACTGCAAATAAAGCACTGCAGCGAATCAAACCGTGGCTGGAACCGGATTCGTGAATTCCTAGCCTTAGAATAGAACGAATCTTTGTAAGTTTAACACTTTACAACACAGAGGTAAACAATAAGCAGACACATGGGGATACAAAAATCTGTGCTGGAATGTGATGTGATTGTGATGCGAAACAGGTCTCCAACTCTACATATTACTATAGTTACAGTGCGTGAGTTTTTTGAAAGGGCGTTGGGCCTTGAGACTTCGGTTATTGATATCGATATGCCAATTCACTATAATATATACAGAATAGAGACTTATTTTACACATTACAAGAGCTGATACATCACAAGACTGTAATATTATTATTGTGTCTTCCAAGTGACAAAGGCATGTGTTGAAAAAAAGCTCTGTGGACTCCGTTCATAGCATAAGCTGAACACGCTCCCTGTTGCCACAAATTAGTTTATGTACAACATATATGTACCAATAAATGGTTTTGTATTGTATTGACTGTAGTTAGATAATACCTGGCGTTATTAGTGCCCGCGCCGACGAGCCCCATCGCGAAGATGGCGTTGTAAGCGACGTCGTTATCGGAGTCGTGTGAATATTTGTTCAGGACATCGATGACGGAGAGCTGCGGGTTTGAGACCGAGCACAGCGCGATGGCCAGCGGCACGGCGCGACGTACGGCCGGCTCTCCATAGCGTCCCTATTGCAAAGGAAATTTTACTTGAACTTTTCCCCATTCAAATGACCGTCCATTGACGGTCAAAGAGGAACAGCCGACTGTCAATTGTCTATGCATTGCAACTGAGGGTCAGTTGCAATTTGCCTTTGATACGATAAAGTATGATACAGTGAACTATCACCCTTGATCTGCCCTGATACTAAAAAAGGCCAATAATGCCAAAAATGATTTTCGAGAAAGAACCAAAAAAACGCAACAAATTAGTTTTCTAGGGGTGTTTTCTGGAATTCTTATTTGAAAATTTCTCTAGTTTTCTGAAATTTTCATTTTATAAAACCATTTGACGCGTTTTTGCCAATTTCTTGAAAAATCACGTTTTGCACTTAGTGGTCTTCTCTGTATAAGGGCAAGCTGTTGGAAAGCAAGAGAGGAAAACAATACTCAATTATTTATTACATTCCATAACTATTCGACTATTATGAACCTGTTGGGTATAACAATAACACGATATAGCGCGCCGACCCTACTCCCGCGCTCTTCGCTAATGAGACCGGAAGAGGCGCGTTCGTTGACCGATTGTTAGAAAGTAAGACTTGTTTGACTATGCCTGTTAAGATTGTACCTTTTGGACTCCTTACCGTAAGGGTTTATGGATCACTTGTGGTAGTATAACAAAAGTTAGGTCAGGCTGATATTGTATCTTTAGTCCCTTTTCAGTCATTTTCAACAAAGATGCCACTTACCAACTGTCCAAAGATGCGCGTACACATCTCGGCACCAGTCTCCTCCGCGAGCGCGATCACCGCCACTCCCAATGTGGCGATGGCTTGAACTGACGATAGCTCCTTGTTCGCTTCCTTCTCCTTTTCCTTCTCCTTGCTCTTACTGTCCTTTGACGACTTGCTCTTGCCTTTGTCGTCTTTCGAGCTCGAAGAGCCAGAGGGAATACTGGTACCGCTGGTGCCTTCTTTAGCATCCTTCTTGTCTTGTTTCTTGAAAGCTGTGTCTTCAGTTGAAGATTGTTCATTCTAAAATTGTATAATGGTTAATTAGGAAGTTTCCTTACGACATACATTTTGCTAATAAAGCATGTGGTAAAAAATTGTGTCGCAACAATAAAAGACAACTTAAAAATAGCAAATGGACAAAAGACACAGGAGATATTCAGAAATTGTTCAGACATATCAACCCATTTCATCTAAAATTATTGTTTAAAAAATTGTGTTCTGTATTATTTTGCTGTGGACATTATCTTCTCGTCGCACCCCTTTCATGGTAGATAAAGAGTACAGTGCAATACCAACGTAATGGACCAAGTCAGGCATTATAATGATGTTAGTTAAAAGACCATTTAGATTCCCATCCACCCACAGTCATTATTAAAATAAAGCACGTCCATCGATCCATTCGCCCGTCCAATTTACAAGACAATCGTTTATCAACACACTTGTACTTTATACATATAACATGATGAACTTATGCCAAGTTCTGTATCCTAACCAAGTACTTAATCTAAAAGTCTACGTACATCGGTCTCGTAGTGTTTGGAGCAGGTGTGCAACATGCGTTGCACGACGAGCACGTCGCCCGTGCCTGCGTACGCGCACATTGATAGCGTGGTCGTACATAGAGACTGTTGCGGCTCGGGCAGCACCTCTAGTGCCGCCATTGTCGCGTCGATCTTCTCTTTGCACCCTGGTTAACAAACAAAATATAACATTTAGCATAGAATTTAGAATGTAGTGATCGAGGTATACAATAGCAGTTATAAATCAATGGACTTTCTTACCTAAGAAGCAAAGTCCAAGGCCCAAATGCAAAAATCTTGCATATGTTGATGAGTGCAAATCCTTGTTGTCGTCAATCAGACGCTGGATGATCGCGCAGGTGACCTGTGAGTAACGTTTGCATCATTTTTAGTTACTTTACAATGTAAAGTTTATAACAATAAAGGGTATGTAAAGATTCATTTTTTATCAGTGTGGAAACGCCAGTCTATTCCAAGTCCGTTAGGGACGGAACCGCGTTTTTTTTGGGGAAGGCATCGTACTCTAAGCAAATAGTCTAGGCAATGGCCTAGACTATTTTTATTAGGGATCTTACATGTTTGGGGGGAAAGGAGCACAGAGCCTATTAGGTGAGATTGAGGTTTCGTCTTAAATAATAACTTACATCGCCGTTACACGAGCCCACAGCTATAAGCCCGCAGGAGATGGCAGCCAGCGCGCAAATCTCGGCAGGCGCAGCAGTGTCGCTCAACACAGGCAAAAGGTGAGACAGGACATCTTCACGTTGAGTACCCGCATATGCTATGCCCAGACCTGGCAAACGTAATTGAGATATGACATATTTGATAGGGGAAAGATGATAAGAGAAGTCATGGAAAACATTGTGAGGAAACCTACAGGAGCCTGTGATAATTTTTTTGAAAGGCATGTGACCGAATTTTGTAGATTCAAAGTCATACATCCAAAGGGAAGTCGGTACCCCAACATTGGGGACGTAAATAAACGTATATTGATGATGATATACTTTAATTTGTAAGCAAATGTTTGCACAAAATACAGACGATGTGGCATTGATTCTAGAGATTCTAACCAATCATTCTCAACATGAGAGCAAAATCTACCTAATAATATTAAAACATTACCATCAAATCTTGTTTCATATTCACCATAAAGCCTAGCACCACAACTATCGGGAAACCAAACAACTTAACTTACAAAATATTGACTTACCCAAAACACTACCAATCCTGAGGTTAGAGCTGGAATGAAGCACATAGTCAGACAATAGAGCTAGAGCAGGATCGCACTCATTTCGCACGCCGCAGTTGACCAATCCCAAAGCTAGGAGCGCTCCGGCCTTGATGTGTTCATCGGCGGTGTATAGGTACTTGTCGATGGGAGTCAAACCACCATCCACATCCCATAAATGAATCATGCCGAGAGAAGCTGCCGCTGATAACATGCCTGATAAAAATATATATGATTGAGTGCAATAATAACAATTAATTGAAAGAAAATGAATAAACATTCTCATAATTCATGACCAAAATAAGACAGTAAAATTGTCTTATAGCCCTTTTGGGTCATTTTAGGAGGAAGAAATCAGGAATTAGGAAGTTAAAATAATGAAAAGGAATTGAAAAATGTACTTTTAGTAAATGTTGTAATTTCATCTCCGTAAACTTAGTCATGTCAACTTTAAAATAGCACAAAATATCGAAATAATTTCTCACCATGATCTTTATTCTTGTACATCCACTTATTTCCATCTTCAGTAGTAACGAGCTTGTCACGTCCGAAGCCAGCGTTCACGAAAGCATTCACAAACGTCGCCGATAAGTTCTGTCGGGCGGAGTCTACTGGATGTTCCGCAAGAAGAGAGGGGCGGAGCGCCGACCCGGCTGATTCCAGCCATGTTTTGTATACTTCTTCAGGGGTCTTAGGTTCCATTATATCGAGCTGCGGATAATGACAGATTTTGAATAAAAGGTTTCTGTTAACCAACTGATAAATCAACTTTTATTAATATACATATAGTTTATTCCTATAAGCCTTATTGAATAAGGAAATGCTGTAAAAGAGATCAAAGCTAAATTCACTGTCATTACAGAATCGCAATTTATGGCGGCTTATGATTATGATTAAGGAAAAAGCCCCTGAATTATCTTTAATCCTTACCTCTCTACCCAAGCTGAGGAAATGGTCATTGATATGTGCATTCAGTAGAATAGTGCGCAGATCTTCATCTTCCAGGTCTAAGGGAATGTATTGTCGCGCCAACATATAACACAGTTGTTTCTTTAACAATCTGTTGGGAAAAATACACTTTCAAATACAAAATGCAATTAAAATTTCTCTGATGTGGAGAAAATGCTATCATCTAATAACATAATATTTCAAAGAGTAATACAAAATAAAGATTTATGTAAAAAAATTGCAATGGCTGGTTCAGTAACTGATTACAATGCTTGGGTAAACACCAACAATGACTTTAGTAACTAACTTCATAAGAACTGGCATTTTTACCTGCCTTATATTATAATACTTACGGGTCAGTGCAAGCATTGAACACCTCTTCACATTTAGCCTTATCATGTAGTTGCATGGCAACCAACAGGGCGCGAGGGTACTCGCCGAAACGTAAGTAAGTGTCCAGTACACCTTGAAGAATCTGTGTGGACTCTGGCTCCACTACGTAACTGGCACAGCTGTAATTAAACATTCAAAATATATAGTTTTCAACATTCAACAACAATACAACCAGCAAGTGTAAATAGCTATTATCTATGGAAGGATTTTACACTTTTAAACAACAGAGAACATGATCAAAACTAAATTTAGTGTTATTGCCATATGAGTTTGTAGATTCATATTAAATGTGCTTTTTAAATTACAGTATCTGTTAAACTTGTACTAACAAAATATATTAGATATTGAATAGTTCCACAATTAAGATGTCAAGTACAGGATCTATCACTCATCTTAAAATTAATTAATTCAAAATAATGGCTCATACCCCCCTTGTTCAAGGGGAGAGGCCTGTGTCCCAATATTGGGGATGTTAATAGGCTGATAAATTACGTTAAATACATAATTTGCCTTAAAAATTAGTGAACAGAATGTGGGGTGGTTCTTCATGTCACATTCAATAATGGATTTCGGTAAAGTTACAACAGATGAAATAGTGAAATCGGTGAAATTTACTTACCCAATCAAATACAGACACACACGAGGGTAGTTGCTCTGATCCATATGCTGTGTGATCAGATCCAGACGGTCTATTTCCATCAGCAGGTCGCAAGCTTGGATCTCTGCAGAGTGCTGCATGTCGAAGGTCACAACATCGCGCACTAGTGCCAGCAGTGTCTCCATGTTCTCTACATTCCATTCTTCAGCAATCTCGCCTTCTAGTTGCCTATATAGGAAATTGGAAGGAGTCATCAATTAATTAAATAACTTTTTATTTTACAATGGCAACTCATTCTTACACAATCTAGTATATAAGTGTGTGACAGTTTCATACCTAACATATTCATGTCCCCAATCTCCAACATTTGACATGGTGCCAAGTAAGCAATATTTGAGACATTCTCTCTTCTCTGCTGCATCCTAGAAAGAAAAGATATATGCATTAGTATTTCCTTGTGATTTCAGTAATGTTTACCTAATATGTGATGATGCATAGTTTTTACCAGTTAATTTTAACACATTTCACCACATTTGTAAATCTCAAAACATCAATTTTATAAGATTACTGCTTAATAATGGACAATTATATTAATAAATTAATGGCAAATATTTTCAGTGCAGATACATTTAGACAAAATTTAGATTGAAAATTAAATATAGATTATATTCTCTCTTACCTGTGAACCACTGACACCCATCGCAAGAACAGACACGACATCGGCGCAGAACTTTTTGGTGTTTGTATCCGTGATTTTTTCATAAACTTGCTTCAGAGCCGGATAGTGTTCTCTCAAAAATTTCAGTGGCTTCGGTACAGACGTCATGGACGTTGTAGATGTTCGTATGAGATTGCTCAACATTTGTAACGCCGGAAAGTACAGTTCAATATCACTTCCCTAAGATTTAGAAAACCAATAATTAAAATTTTAGGTTAAGTTTTTAATTATTATTTCAATGGAATAGAAGTAATAATACATACCAGAAGTTTATCAACGAGCATGTTGAGCTCCTCTTGGAGCCTTTTATCTTCCTCAGACTGTAAAAGTAATAAATATAAAATGTAATAATTACAAAGCAGTTCGTCGATCAATGATCAAATCAACGAATTATAACTCGGAAAATAATTACCAAATCATCGCTAGGTGCAGCTGCTGGTTCGACCTTTTCCTTTTTGGGCTCTTCAGTCTTATTTTTCACCGTCATATTTGATTTATTTCAGTTTTTC
Organism: Hofmannophila pseudospretella; assembly: GCA_947369225.1. Lineage (NCBI taxonomy): Eukaryota > Metazoa > Arthropoda > Insecta > Lepidoptera > Oecophoridae > Hofmannophila > Hofmannophila pseudospretella. Next base: position 9,025,035 of record OX376324.1, read on the forward strand.
AAAACAAAAATTGATTCAAGACGAAATGATTTTCATAAAATTTGACAAGTCACGAAAGGCGTCTGGGTGACCATGTACACATTTCAATTTCTACCATTTTTTCCTACCAACAAAAACCAAATGCAAATAGGATCGATAATATATTGAAGGTAAATAAGAAAAAGTTTAAATTAAAATATTGAAACACCGGAGCGATTTAAGCTCAGAGGATTCAAGAAATATATTTTGGCTCTCAAATGGTATTTAGGTAAGACTATAATTACAATAATATTTTTAAAATGTTTTAGAAAACAACTGTTATTATAATAACCGCTGCAACTAATAAATAAGCTTGTGCTAGAGGTGGTCCAGAGGTGGATACTCGATCCGGCGCGGCGATGTGATGTTTACGCCGAGCTGCAGCCGCCTGCCCTAGAATTTTATATTGGCTATAGATGGTCATATTTAAAAAAAAGCAAAGCAGGCACAATAGTATGTACCTACTCATACCAAATAGGTACCTTACCTACCTAAAATACCTTTATAAACAAGATTTTTACCTGCCTTGACTCGAGTCCATAAAAAATCAAAAAATATGCTTCAAATTACCATATCTTGTCACGGTCTGTATTTCGTTATACATAATTCAGTGAATTATTGTTATTTATACAGGACTACTCGCCATGGTCGCCAGCGGTCTAGAATAATGGGGAATTTTTATTTCAGTTTAAGATAGGCAGTTGTCGGTTCAAGTTGCTCGATTCGCTGTTAGTGGAATCTGAGAATCATTTGTTAATAAAGAAGTATCTTGCCTTACTTGTACCTAGCCACATAAGAGTCAGGAAATTAAAGTGGTAAGTAAACCAAATTACAAAACTATAGTATAATGCATAATTTGTAAAATCTTACCAATATAGTTTAAAAAATATTACAAATTAGGTACTAATAATTGATTACAGATGTTTCGTGCAAAAATGAAACCGTTGTTCAGAGACCTCAAATATGCTAATAGATGTAACGTAACATTAGTAGAGAAGTTGACTAAGGATATGCCTCAACCAAAATCTCTGCCGATATTTGGTACAAAATTAAACTTCTTAGTGTCTGGGACTGGAACAAAGTATGCATCATTTTACTATTTTATGAGAACGTAAAGTGCAACTACAGGTTATTTACGTACTAACCAGCTCTTATCATTATCATTACAGATTACATGAATACGTCGACCGTCGTCATAAGCAGTTGGGTCCTATTTTTCGAGAATGTCTCGGTGGACGCGCGGAACTCGTATTTATCAGTGACCCAACATTGATGAGATCCCTGTTTCTGAATCTGGAAGGAAAATATCCAGCACATATTTTGCCTGAACCATGGATATTGTATGAGGAATTATATGGGTCCAAAAGGGGTCTCTTTTTTATGAACGGTGAAGAATGGCTAGACAATCGCCGTATTATGAATAAGCATTTACTACAAGGTGATGCCGAAAAGTGGATAGAACAACCAGTGAATGAAACAATTACAAAATTCCTGTTGAAATGGAAGTCTAGAGCAGAAAAAGGAAGTTTTACACCAAACTTAGAATCAGAATTTTATAGACTTTCTGTAGATGGTAAGTCCCCAAGTTGTGATGGAAAGGATAGGTACTACGTAATTTAATTATTAGTCTTAATATTAATAATGGAAGTAATAATTATTATTTTCAGTAATAATCAAAGTTTTACTGGGTACTGAAACGTCACTTGCAGAGAGTAAATACTATGAAGAATTATTAGAACGCTTTTCAGAGTCCGTGAAGCAAATTTTTCAAACTACAACGAAGTTGTATGGTCTTCCAATACATTGGTATCAACGCTTCAAATTAAAAAAATGGCAAGATTTTAAAGAAAGTGTGGATTTGTCACTCTTATTAGGTAGGTACGATTGATAGGTGATATTTTAACAAACTCTATAGGTAAAATTAATTAATTATTTAATGAATTAATTTTTTCTTAAATAAGAAGAATAAGTATAATATTTAATAATAATAAATTCCTATTTATTTTGCGTACCTAATAACTTAATTTTGGTTTCTATTAGCTCAGAAGCTAGTTAAAGAAATTCTAAATAAAAGTTCAAAATGTAATGGTTTAATAAAAAAACTTTCTGAAGAAAACATAAGCGACGAAACTATCACGAGAATAATTGCAGATTTCGTCATAGCCGCAGGAGATACGGTAAGTTATAGCTATTTCTTTGCTAAGTCTTTCCCATTTTTTTATTTTTTATAATTGCCTATAGGCTGTCCCACTGCTGGGCAAATCTTTCCCATACACGTCTTATTTTAAAACTATTATAAACTCTGGTTACAATATTTTTTCAGACGGCTTACACCTCTATGTGGATTTTATATCTACTTTCAAAGAATGACGGAGTAAGAAAAGAATTAAAGGCAAGAAATGATTCGTATGAAAAGTACATCGTGAAAGAAGCAATGCGGCTTTATCCTGTGGCTCCTTTCTTAACTAGGATTTTGCCCAAAGATTGTGTCTTAGGACAATATAAAATAAATGGAGGAGTGAGTATTTTTTACGCTTATTTCAGCAGTGCTTTTAAGAGATGAAACAAAAAATATATGAAAATAATTGCAATTATCAACTTGGACGTTGAAGATACATCTATTAAATTCATGTGGGTTTAGTTCACCTCATAAAACGACTGGTGGTGTCTTAATTAAATTAAAACTACCAATACCGTAGCCTGTAAATTTTTGGCAACACTTACGGAACACCTTTCAAGGTGCGCTCTAAAACCACTTTTGCTTTGTCGGGTAATAATTGCCAAGTTGAGCGTTTGTAACCGGCACTTCAACAATTTCAACAATCAACTATTAAGCAATTACCCTTTGGTAAATACCTACATGGCCGCTAAACTTTAAGTTCAGTCCGTCTTTTACCGGAACCACACGAACGTCTAATGCCATTAATTAACACGTTATTTGATGTAGGATGCAGGGATTGACTTTGTTATTACACAAAGTTACCAATATACATATATATTTGATTTCTGTGGATTATTACTGGGTTTTGAGCGAACGCTGTGATGTATGTAGGTATATGAACAATTGTTGTCAGGTTCCGTTCCACCTTAGAGCGTTCCATAACCAGTTGAATTAATTCACATTGACAACTGTCCATGTTCCATTATCGTGTTATACTTAACAGCTGAAAATTTATCAAACATATTTGACACAAGCAATGGAACGTGGACAGTTGTCAACGTGACTAATTTCAACTGGTTTTGGAACGCACTCTTATCTTACTCGACAATTATTACCCGACAAAGCTAAATTGGTAACGGAACGTATCCTCAAATGTCAATCATCACCGCCATCGCCAGCTGATTCGATTATTGGAGTTATGTTGTGTATCGAAATACTACGGTTGTTTTAAAAATGAATTACTGTAAATTAGTGGTTCGGCGAAATACATATTCATTATTTATAAACACCCGAACATTCAGTGCTCTCTGTAACGGCGTTGAACTCAGAAGATATGAAAGTTCATGGGAACATCACTGTAAACTTTCAAAACTAAAGGTTTTGTCGCCGTATTTGGGCAGTAAAAGAAACATATCACTGGAAGGATTCGTGAAATGGCAAGAGCAGACATATAATAGCATATCAAACAGCTATCTCGTCAATTTGATGCAAGATGGACTGCTATCCTTCCATGAAATCAGTGGATTGTCTTGGTGGGCTACAATAGTCACGTCGACGATACTCGTTCGGGCTTTAATGACACTGCCTCTCTCAGTCTATCAGAACTATATATTGGCGAAAGTAGAAAACATAAGTCTAGAACTGAAAGACTTGGTTAATGAACTAAAAAGGGAGACTGCAATGGCAAAAAAGGCATATAATCTAACAGACAAGCAAACTGTAATCCTGTTTAAGAGGTCACTCAAAAAGCAATGGCGGAATTTAATAGTTAGAGATAACTGTCATCCCTTTAAAGCAAGTTTAGTAATTTGGCTACAAATTCCTATATGGGTTTGCATGTCATTTGCACTTAGGAATCTTGTGTATATGCAACCTGCCGATGCTTCTGCTTTGGTCACTTTTATGGAGCTTTCAGTAGGTGGAATTGGTTGGATTCCTAACTTAACAGAACCAGATCATTCGTATATTTTTCCTGTAGCATTTGGACTAACGAATTTGTCTATAATTGAACTACAGAGGATGTCAAAGCTAAGACAGCCATCAAAACTATCCAATACCTTGACAAATGTGTTTAGAGTATTCACTATAGTAATGATACCTGTGGCAGCCAGTGTTCCCTCATGCATGTGCCTGTACTGGATGACATCGAGTAGCTTCGGACTCATTCAGAATATGGTTCTTTTGTCCCCATCATTGAGAAGGAGGTTGAGAATAGCACAGGCACCCTCTGAGCTTGAAAATCCCTATAGCCACTTAAGAGAAGAAATTAGACATGCAATACAAAAAATTATACCTAAGAAAACTTAAATTGTAAATAAATGTTAATAAGAAATTAGGTATTGTTTTATTTACTATAGGTGAAAATACTTTTAAGTTCGCATGACGGTGTGGACGGGGGAGCGGGTGACACGTCTGTTGACAATGTTAAGGTTGGTAGAAAAGAGAAAGTCAATAGTCCTCACCAATTTTATTCAGTTCGCTGCAGCCCCACAGGTAGTGGTGCGCGTTCGCAGCAAGCTCTGGTGTCGGTATCTCCTCCTTGCTCGGCAGATAAGCTGAGGCCGGGATGATTTAGCCGAGTCCAGGGTTGGGGTTGTTCCATATACTGTTGACTGTTAGACCTCTGGAACAGAATTCGTTAAGCACGTTGTCGGTAGGTATTTCGAAACATACATGCATGGAGGTAGGCGGGGTACTCACTACTCACCTTCTAATAGACCTCTATGTCGAGGTTGTCAAGTGAGTCTTCATCCTAACTTTAGAATGAAGAACCACCTCCAAAGGGCTCTCTGCTGGCGGCTAGTCTGCATCCTCAACCCGGCTTCCACCAGGCATTGGGTGAGACACTTGGGATACAGGTGCATCTTGGTTGGGATTCTGAATGGTTTCCCCCTGTTTTACCACAGGGGTACTTGATACCAGATTCCTGGACGCAGCTCCTAAGGGTGGCGGTTGATCTGTGAGGCTACCGTCGGCTTGAAAGAAGCGAACGTAAATAGTTCTCGCCAAGTACGAGACGCGACGTTTCCTTCTCATCAAAATAGGTATCTCCGTTTCCGGCACACCAAAGATGAGGAAGACATCCTTCCCCTTCCTTTCTGCGTGGAAGAGCGTCCAGGTTTGAACTATATACCAGGTGTTCTGCGCCCTCAGTATCGTATGTACCAATGTTAAAGGGTCAGAACAGTCCGGTACCAGTAGCCCGCATTTCACCTTGCGAGGTAACTCAGACTGCCGTTTCACTATGAGAGTAGTACCGGGAACAGGGGACACCAGCTCTGGTACCGTACGGCGAAGCCAGTTCAAAGAGAAGTCATCCTCACACCACATCCTGAAGACTCCATTGAAATGATGCGGTCTGCCGCGGAATGTAGGAATGACGACGTTGCCGTCCGAGCCTGACGGTTCAGACAGCATCCCCCACAATCTGCCCTCCAGGGCGGCCCGTACGGCATTGGTCTGTTCAGGTGTCATATCGTTATACGGCTCGGTCATAATCGCCACACACATGTCGTTTGACACAAGTGCGTTGGCATGTGAAACCGAGCTCCGTTTAGTTTTGCTGTTATTTTTAGTAAGTTGGTTGTTATTACCGCTCCTCCTAACAGTAGGTTCCATCGACCAGGTTCCCCACATAACTGAAGGATCCCAGGGGACAGCCCCCCCCAGGGTGGAAAGATTCAGGGTCAGGGGTGCAACATTCCTGGTCAACCCTTGCGCATCCGTAGATGCAGCAGATGCGTTGCCGGTTGCATTCAGAAACGTAAGACCGGTGGGCGAATCCTGAGATGCAAGCCCGGTGCTAGTCGCTGGCGCATCCTTGGACGCAGAACTTAGCGTATGCTTGGTTTTCTTTTTGTTTTTATTTTTACCCATAATAGTATGTTGCCCAATTCATCACCAGATGCGTCCCACCCTCCAGGGAGCCCGCAAAAGGGGACGCCACACTGTGTAATTAGTGTGGTCGCCAAGACCTACTTCCGGTGACATAGGGCCCGCATGATACTGCATGACGAGCCTAAACGGTGCGAGAAGCTTCGCTTCCTCCACTAACTCCGCGCTCCGCCGGCTGCCCGCCCTATCATGCACAACCCTCGCCTGGCAGACCTCTGACGGGATGCTACAGCCGATTGACTGCGATTGGCTAGATCGCAGCCGCCCGTTTCAAGGGAAATCCAGACCGAAGAGGCGTGTTGCATGTGCGGCCGCATTACTGCCAAGCCACCGCACAGCTCAACCTCCAGGACTTCTTCATCCCCTCTTACGGGTATCCACGCACGGCACAAACACGCGGGTGACTTTTATTGGGAGAAAAGCCGTAGGGGTAGTCACAACCCCTGCGTGGATATGGATAGGATGGGAAGGAGTAAGGATGGGATGTTGAAGGGTTGGGAGAGCCGGATAATCGGTTAAGGCGCCGATGGTTCGCCCACGCCCTTCACAGATTGCTGTTATGACCACGAAGTAGATGGTAGTGTATGGAGCTCCAAATTGGTCATAACATTGCCCAGGGTGCACGACCCGCAGCGAGTGCGGACCCATCATCATACTGCGGCGGCGGTATGACAATGGCGCGGACGTTCTGTGAATAGGACGATTTGTTGGTGCACGTCTGTAGCCTGGCTCCACACACCCAGACGTACGCTCTCGGCATTACCTGGTATTTACAGTAGATGTCTGCCGGCTAGACCTCCTACCACCAGGGCCCACACACCAACCTTACACCCCTAGGGGGGGGAGCACAACAGTCAATAAAATGGAAGTTCACTATCTTGGCTTAAATAAATAAGAAAATAGCTGTTTGTGCAGTGAAAACTTAATTATCTTAAACAACTCAAGCTCACTTTATATGAATCATTAATTTCAAAAAGGGCACACAAAACGTAATAAATAACTTTTTGTTTCTACTATTTCAGACTCCAATCATAGCCTCAATTTACACCTCAGGTCGTGATGAGCTTAACTTCAGTAAGGCTGATAAATTCTTACCATACCGCTGGGACAGGAATGACATAAGACGGCAGGAGTTGACAAACCATGTGCCCTCGGCGTCGTTGCCTTTTGCTTTGGGCGCCAGATCTTGTATCGGGAAAAAGATCGCTATGGTCCAGCTCACAGCGATCGTACGCCAGGTAAATGACTTTTAAAATTAGGTCTCTTATCGTCTTCGTATCGTATCGGTTATCGTGTTTATTTGCTTCATATGATATTCTTAATTCTGCCGCGTGGGTTGGTTACACTACAACCTACATGAATTATGATATGTATGTTGTACAGTGGACAACACGTCACCCTTTAGTAGTTTGTCTCGTTAACTTATTTGACGCATTCGAACGAATGTCAAGGAATCATAACAAAAACTTATTGCGACAGGGTTCCATCGAGTATAGCTTGATGTGTCTTCAATTGTACATGTTTGGGAATCTTGAGCCATAAATAAAAAATTGAATAAAATCTGTATTGATCCCTTACTGGGTGACTCAGTGTCGATAACTGAAGAGTTGGATTAGTTTTTTTGTCTCATACAAATTAAAACACACTAAAACGTTGTTCAGTTAGGCATCAAGAGTCACTCTACTCTGATGGTTAACACCATTGGTGTTTTGTGTTATTTCCGTCAAAAACAAATGCCAGCTGCCAGTCGTATGGCTGGCTCCGGTCGCGTGTTCAAATTCCATTCAAGGCATTTTTTTTACTTTGATAACGCTGATTTTTTTCTTTTCAGATTGTGGATAACTTTGATTTCAAATGTGGCAACAGTAGCGAAGTTAAACCTATTACTTCCCAAGTTTTGGTTCCAAACCAAGATATTGAGATATCATTTACAAATATAAATAAGTAAAATGAGAAGAATTTGATGTACAGGTAGATGTTTTTATTACTCTTTAAAAATTATCGGTTGGTAAACCTAAGTATATTATAATGAAAATTCTCTACATAGGTATTTTGTATTATTATTATAAGTATAACTCAAAATTATTGCATTAAAATCACTACTAATAACTTATGTAGGCATAGTGGTATCGATTCTGTGTGCCACTAAATCTAAACCTGAAAACTGTCAGTCACTAATAATAATGTCATAATATTAGATTGTGTAAGTGAGCGGCTCGTTTTTGTATGTACCGATGTCGCTAAATATGACGGTCACCCAGAATCGACGCCATTATAAATAAAATTAAATAAACAATAAAACCCAATTCTATAATTATTGTGACTATTGTGTGGAATGTAATAACTTCACGATCCCATTACAAAAAAACATTATAACTAGATTTTCGTAACAATATTATAATTTACATTTAATTTTTATATGATTATTAAAATCCATTGTGTAATCGCCCATTACTTTGTATAAACCTGCGTTGCATGAATAGGTACTTATATACACAAAATTCTTAATATTGTTTCACTTTGTCAACTTCTTACGACAAACTAAACCTAATGGCTCTCCGACTTGACTATAATAGTTAAAAAGGTTTAAGTAAAAATACATGCAATAATGATACAGTAACGAAATATAAATAAATTCGGTATAAAAAATTAAATTCCCCAATATAAATGGACTATAAATAAGTGTGATTGTCCCAAGAAAGCAGTGTCTGCGATATGTTTAAACCATACATATTTACTTTACTAGTTGTCGCAAAATCATTGATTTGATATCATCTAGCCACTGTTCCTTGTATTCTAAGCCTAGAATAGTTTTAAAAGACCGAGTTCGCTCCGATTCGCCCATTTTGCCTGTTAGTAAATATGCCACAGATTCCACACAAAGGAAACCCATACCGTCATTCAACGACCACACGTAAATTTTATCAGCAGTGTCCGGATTCAGTTGGAATTGTAAGATAGCACTACTTACCAATTCCTTGAGCTTGTCAAACAAAAACCTGTCAGCTAAGAGTAGAACTTCGAGGTTCGTCTCCAACTTTTCAGCCATTGGAAACACTGCTATGTCACATTTAGAAGTATTTAAGCCACAGTGTAAAAGTGTAAACAGGTATTCGAGAGCGGGTTTCGTCACATTCTTCAGTCGCACACATTTCTCTACGGACTCCTTGAAACATCCCATCAACATTGCACTGAAGACTTCTGAATTTTGACACAAAAATACTTTGTTAGCTTTCACTGTCGATGAGTCGTCTAGCTCGAAAGTAACTATATCGTCACTTGTTAGATTGTCAAGTATTGGATCGTAACTAACGAATATGTTTTCTTTGAATCTGTTTTCAAGACTTTTTGGGTCTTTGATATGAACGTTACTGGCTAGTTTCCCTAAAGCTGTAACACAGTCTTGTATATCTTCCTTGGATTCAGAGATGATAGTGAATAGTAAATTTAGTGCACTGCAGTCTATGAAGTACTTCTTCAATGGCTTTTCAGTCCTGGAAATAATAATTTCTGTATAATCTGATTCAAAAATTAGAAACATGTTATTTCATATAAAGTTTCCTTTCTTACCGTACAATATACGGCAGTGTTAACGAAAGGGTTTGTTTCATTGAAGAGGGGCCTTTCAGTAGTTGGTAACTGATTTCACCAATCCCGTAGCTCGATTCAGCTAGTATTGTTAGTTGAGTCAATAACTTTGCGCTCAGCCTCACAATCTGCAAGACAGAAACATGTTCATTACCAATTTGTATATGAAATTGTTGTTTTTATACATATACACGACACTTACTTGCTTACACTGTTGACATTTAGTGGGCGGATGTTTTGAGCTTACAGACATATTGTGTAATCTTAGTGCTAATCTATGCTTTAGTATACTCATGAGACAAAGAGCATTGCTGTAAAAAAGAATGAGATATTTTAGAGTGGATATGTAGCAGGGAAATAGCCGAATACCCTAGGAGCTTGGCCAAGACTGGGGAGAACTGTTGCTCTGATGGTCCGGAGCATCTTTGGCGGAAGGTGGAAGGTATGTAGGGAGGGCAGGTTCCCCGGGTTCTTTCCTCCATACTACCTACTCTTTAAAAAGGTTTAGGACGGTACTTACGTACACGCAATATTTACAGTCCCCCTCCCTCCCTCCAACCAATATAATAACTCATTATTACATGATAAAGTTTTAATCTACCATCTGTCGCTACTGACGACCAATAAACCCCAAATCCTAGAGTATTCGGCTATTTCACTGAATTCGATTATTTCCCTGCGACAGATATAAGGTACAATGAAACAAGTAAAGAAAATAACGGTCATATTTCATCTAACGTAACACTATGACCAACCAGGCACCGGGCGCAATCTCTGTTAACTTGTGAAGTAAGTACTTCTCCTATTCTATGGGTATAACTGGAAACAGCACACTAAAACTCCAAAAAAGTATTTGTCAGTCAAATTTGAAAGCTTTTGTACGATTATAGCCATCGCTACCAAAAGTGAGCGACGATGATAATTTGCGCAATAAACGATTTTATGACTATTTGACGGTATGGATCACAGATCTATCAATGGTATGGATGGGGTATAGACGGGACTGAGGAGTGATATTGTGTGCTCAACATCGACGCCGGCAACGGTACCCTAGAATTACTAACTAAACAAGTTAACAACTAAACCAAGTAACTTGCTGGTGGTAGGACCCCTTCAGGATCTGCCTGGCTAGCAACCAGGTTTCTATGTAAATTCAGTCGTCAAATATCTGCTTCGGTGTCGATGTGTTTCGCCAGTGTTTATTGAAGAGCCAGTACTTACTAAGCCCGTGTGCTCCATCTTCAACCTCATCGTCACTTACCACCAGGTGAGATTGAGGTTGAACGCTGGTTTAGTCGTAAATTTAAAAAATACATACCTCAACACCCTGGCTAGAATTCTCGCAGCTCTGCCCAAAGGCCTCTTGCATCTCTCCACATAGTCTAGGAGGGCGTTCAAACAGTCCCGTCCAGTCAGTAGTTCGAGCGTGTGATTTGGAACGGGCTCCTCGCGTATAGCCCCGTATGAATTGCAAGCGCCGTGTGAAACTCGGAATAAGAGGACCAAAACGCAAGCTATGCGTGAAGTTTTTGTGTTCGTGTCGATTTTGTTTGTGTCTTCTGGAATTATATTTCAGTATTATAAGAGGTTACATGTAGTTTAAGTAGGGGCGACTGAATTGAGTGTTTTCCTATAAACTCACTGAGTACAAACTTGAGAAAAAAAATGTCCTTATTTTTAGCTACATTTTTGTGTCCATTATAGAACGTAAAAAATCAAAAAGTAGAAGTCAATTTTTTAATGTATGTCCAAAATATTTTTTTCTTATTGTAAGGTACGGTCGCAAACTTAAATTTGGGACCCGCTTTTACACATTGAACGACTTTGTCACAATAAAACGAAGACGGCAATCAAGAGATCTAATACTAACGTTAATCTAGTATTAACTATGACACGGTTGTTCAATGCGTCAAAGCGGGCCCCCACCCGATAGTAGTTCACACACAGCACCTACATACCGCCCGCGCCGGCGCGGGCGGCGACCCGCTCCTGGCGCTTACACGCGCTATCGACGTATTCCAGGCCGCTTCTCCCCGACCCCTCCCTCCCCAGCGACGTCCTAAGCCGAGGTCCGTACCCACCTGGGTGCCCTTAGGCAGTCGCTTCTTATAGTAGTTTTTAAGTCCTCCTCTAGGCTGGAGCGCATTTAGCGCTCGCCCCAAAAAACCCGGTGAAGCTGTAAAGGTCATTAGGACCAACAGCAATTATCAGTACGAAAAAAAAAAAAAAAGCGTCAAAGCGGATTCTAAATTTAGGTTCGCGACCGTACATTTAAATTTTAGTTTTTTTTCTTCCAAGTGCTCTATCGTCAAGGCCGATACTTTATGGACTTAGATTGAGGTCAAACGTAGGTTTACACGTTAATATTTAAAAGCAAATTAATATCTACCTTCCAACTGAGCTTCCTCATCAACACTTTCATCGTCCTCCATGATCAGCTCGTCTAAATCGTGGGCCACCTGAGCCGCATCCAACTCCGCGGCCGCGCGGCTGCCTGCAGACATGTCCACGGCATCGGTCGCGGGCTCACCTTCCGCGTCGCTACACACTGGCGAATATCGGCCGGATATCTCTGAATCTGAACTTTCTGAAACAACAAAATGAATTCGAGTAAGTTCCTATGCTTCGTCAATCATAAGGAACGTTTCTATTATAAAGAACCTAGCGCAGGTATAACGACACAACCTGCGAAAGTGTATACAAGATGCAGGTTGAAGGTTGATTACGATGTTGTTGTGACGTCAAACCTGCGCGCGTTCTAAACTGCCTTGCACAATGAGAATGCGGTTTCATTTCCAGTGAAACTGTGAATAAATAGGTGTGTTAGTGCAAGTGAATGATTTGTTGTTCTTCATTGTCTCTATTTCGCAACTCGCATATTTATTGCGTGAGTGACATGTATGAAAATATTTATAAAATATAACTTACCATCATTACCACTAAATAGCGAAGTTGGACTCCTAGAACTGCTAGGGCTCCATTGATAGTCCGTCCAATATGGAGATGAAGCGCTACCTTCCACACTAACACTTGAGTCAGGACTCCAGTCCCATCTGGCCCTCTTGTTATTAGATGAGAACCCTCTATACTCTGGGCTGAACCCAGACTGATTCCCATCAGAGTATGGGGAAAGAAGACCATGGTCAGATCTGTCGGGGCTCATAGCAACGCGGGAACCAGACGGCTGCGATGTGGGAGGCCATTCAGGACTCTTTGGTTCCCAGTAAACGCCCGCTGACCAATCTTTACTTGCCATTTTAATTAGCTGCGATTTCTGAAATAGAAAGCAAGCATGTTGTAACGACAAATTAACAGATAATGATTATTAATTTATTCATAAAAGTATTATTAGTCTTTCGTGTTGAAAAAAGCCCTTTATTTCTAAGTTCGCATACTTTAGCTTCGGCCTCATTGTAAATTACCATCATATGAGAAATGAAAAACAGGTAAAAATCGATGTACAATGAACTGACCTTTTTTAAAGATTTAGGGCTTCCAGACCGTGCTCGTTTCAGGCCTTTGCGTCGCGGTTGGGGATTGTCATCGTCACTCTGACTATCGTCGCTTGCATCACTATCTACTGCATCAACGAAACCGACTATCATGTTATCTCTTTCAATGACCACTTTCAATTCATCTTCATTCTTAGAGGACAGCTGACTTTTACGCCTCATGAACAAACTCGCCTTCCCCTCAGTGCTTACAGTATCATTTGACTGTGTTGTTGAAGTGTCAGCCTTAGTAGTCGTCAAGGTGTCTTTGCTTTTTATTGATTTCGTTTCACTCAATATTTCAGGGTTCTCCAGGTGGCTGTGTTCGAACTCCATTGTGGTAAGATACTTCGTGAGTTCGTCAGTTAATAAGCTAATGAGTCCCTCGTTGACGAGAATTTGAAATGCTGTAAATTAATATTTGTTACATCAGGTAGTCAAACATTCGAAGATGTCGATTATAACCCTTTTTAATTTAATGCGGCTCGAAGGATCAATATGATTTGCCACAAGTTATGTGTAGGTCAGGTAGTTTTTATTAAGACTATAGCAAAAGTAGATTATGTTACAACTCTTCAATAGAGATTTCATTATAAAGAAACTTAACACAACCTGTCTAGTCTTCATGAAACATATGCTGTTTTAGTAATTTGAGATACTACAATTACGAAATGTAAAATTACTTACAAGTATCATCAAAGACATATTGGAGTAGCGCGTGCATGGCTTGAGGGTTGATTCGAGCCGCCGCCACGAGCAATGGTAAGCCGCCGCAATGACGAAGCCGCGACCGGTTTACTGATTCGCCGCTGAGTTGGGCGAGGGCCCGCGCTGCACCTTCGGGCCACCAGGAAACCTCTGTAAACCATTACAAAACCAGTGTTATATCATTAATTAGGATCACACAAATCTTACGGCGAAAAGTGGGAACTACCTATTATGAAGGTGGTTCCTCTGTCTACCCCCTCGGGGATTATGGACGTAACAGTTATGTAATATATAAATTCGAAACAGTACTTTTAATGACAAACAGTGTCAAAAACAGTCTTAAAAGCTGCTACCTGCTACTATTATTTGACAAGTTAACACTAATTGTGGTGATAATTATAGTGCAGTTTCAGGACTCGAATGTGTCAATGACTCAATTACCCGTGCAAATTGAAAATTAATATGCTCATTATTTCAGTTATACATTGTAGATGAATTAAATTATACGTTATATAGGTAGAATCCTTTTACTTAATAATACCTGAAGTCTTTTGCAATATCCCCACAAGGCACTCTACTAGGCCGGCAGTGCCAAGCAGAGGTCGGCATGATGATAAATAGCAGAGATTCATGAGGCATTTGAGTGCTAAAGACTCGTAGGTTTTTGTCAAAGCTACCAGACATTGATATCCTCTGCCATCTCCTTGAATCTGTGGAGAAATATATTTGTCACGATGTAGGTGGTATGTAACAAATGTTTTTACTAGTTATACTAGAGATAACTTGTTGTTTACTTAATCTGTCACTTGTCTTTCCTCTGTTAAAATATGAACTGTTTCCAAAACACTTCAATTGGATAATGTGATAAACTTCATATACCTGTTCAGCACATTGAGATGTAGCATAAGTAGTAAAATGCCCCAAGCATTTTAGAATACCAATAATTAATTCCTCTTGGCTCTTTCTTAGTCCATCATTCTCTTTGGCAAGATTACCAGATTTTATAATACCGGCACTTTCACATTCTGTTGTCAGTAAAATGGCAACACATCGAACAGAATTTAGGCTAAGCATCTCATCCCTTTTTTCGGTTACCATCCACAGTTGCCTAAAACATTTTAATAGTTTAGAAATATTTAAAATAAAACTTTTTTTTATTAAATAAGGAGAGCAGACGAGCCAACGGGCCACTTGTGGTAAGTGGTCACCGTCGCCCATAGACATCTCACCTCACTGTATTAATATTAGGCTGCTAACCTTGAGGACTAAGATGGAGTGCCTCATGTGTCGGAAATTACGCTGGCTCTCTTACCCTTCAAACCGAAACACAGAAATGCAAGCATTTCTGCTTCACGGCAGAAATAGATAAGAGGGTGGTACCACCCCAGGCGATCCTTCACTTTAGGATCTACCACTACTAAAACAAACTAAGTCCTGCCTTTCTATTCTTTTTATTTTAAGTTTAGTTTTAGTGTTTTATCTTTGTTGTTAGTTTAGTTATCTAGCAAACAAACTAAACACTTTTAATTTAATTTATTAATTAGTCAAAAATGCAATTTAGTATTTTATTAGAATATTGTACACAAGTATATTGATACTTGGTTTTTTTTTCTTATGTCCTTTATGTGAACCAACACAACCTTTCACAAACATAAAAGTGACTATGATCACATCTAATTTACATTATCTACAGTTTCGGTTATTTTATATTGAACTAAGGGACAAACTAGGCATGAACTAATTAGGGACATGAAGATGTTTTTGGTTTCTGGTGTTTTTAAACTTTCCTACTAACTGATAATTATTATAAAGTGCTGTAATAAATTATAAAGGTATAAATATCATGATAATTATCAGTTAACTCTGATGTGAACTGAATTACCAAGTACTGAAATGAAATTCATATTCACTCACCTAATAGCACGCACAGCCATAGTCAAAGTAGGATAGGAAGTATTCTTATCCCTACTCTCAAAGAGTGTAACCAGAGCAGTGACAATACCATGATTGTGTAATGCCTCTGCATTACAGGTCCTCTGTGCCAAGTTACCTATAACACGACAGGCTCTGCCGACAATACTGTCACGACAGACAGTTTTCAGTATGGACACCAGTGGTCCAAAACTGTTAAGTTTTCCAACCTGTAATATAATAATACCATCGATTAAACTTAATAAACTTAAATTTACTCTGAAATCATGGCTTGTAGAAAGATGTTTTTATAGCGTCAAGGAATTTTTGGACGATAAACGTTGATTGATTGCTAATTTATATTTAATTTGGATTATTATTGACATTTTGTAAATGTAATATTATTGACATAGTATAAATTTTAATGACATTCTCTTTTTATATTTTTTTAAATTTCTTTTTTTAATTATAATAATCTGTATAAATGTATGTTTTTATTAATTTGTGAATTTGGTGTATATGCCTGTAAAGGTGGAGTTTAGTGTGACATGTTTATGCAACTATATCTGCAATGTTTGTAATTATACACAATAAACTTTTACACAATAAATCTTACCTTATCAACATACTCATATATGTTACATACCTGTTAATTACTAATTTCAAATTATTTTATAATATTGATAAAATTAATATCATTTATTTCAAAAGATGTGCTGCTAATTGTTTCTTGCGTCGCTTCTTTTCTTTCAGCTTACCTTACGAAGCGATGGTAGTCTAACAAATATGCATATGCATGGGTGCGGCGTGAGTGGTATTGTTTGTAATATAGTATGAATTCGTGTGTATATACTCACCAATAGACTACTCTCCTCTTCAAGACAACAATTACCAAGTATACTAAGCGTTATATCAAGAATTCTTTCATTTGGTTTACGCAAATGGGGCAGTAAATAATCCAAGCCACCGCAGTCTCGAAAAAGCTTTATCCCATTGTCACTTATAGCTATTTTAGCTTTTATTCTCAATAAACTTTCTTGCACTCGACTTGAAGATGATGATTTTAGACCTTCTATAGTGGATTTTACATAATTTTTATCCATTTTAACAAATAATCCAACAACAAGCTAACACATTTTTGTTGATATTTTTGACATTCTCTCAGCTGGCTTGGCTGTTTTTCTTAGTTTAATTGTCTATGGTTAGGGTTTATTCGGTTGGAGAGCGGTCCATAACCAGCTAAAATAGTTCACGTTGACAATAGTCCGTATTCCATTACCGTGTTAACAGCTAAAAATTTAATAAACTTTTATTTGGCACAAGCAATGCAAAGCTGTCAACGTGAAAATTTCAACTGGTTTTAGAACGCACTCTTAATTACGTTTCGAAACGTGGTTTCTTTTTGGTTTCGTGACTGTATGGGGCATTTGCACCTTTATTAGCCAAAGACAAGAAACTAGAAATATTTATCGTCTGTAGTTTGGTTAAAAAAAAAGAAATTGCGATGACAGGATTTGTGTTACGTTCGTTTTTTATATTGAAAAATTAACGTAGAATAGTGTTAAATCCTTACGAATTTAACATAAAATTGACATGAAATCGTTTTGTGAGAGATGAGCGTCTTCGGGGATTTTCAGCGTGTGTGGGTGCAACGTTTTCCGGAGAGTGCTTTACCAGCCGCTTGGGAGGAAGATGTCAGGGCCAATTTGGCTAAACACAAACAGAAAGTGGCTATTCTCAGGGAAGAATTGGAGAAGGAGGAATTCTATGTGGAGTACTTAGAGACTTTGCTATCCGATGTGGAGAAGCATAAGGCTGCCCAGGGAGGCCGAGAGGCACCGCCCTCGGAGGCTGATATAAACGAACCTGACGATAAGGCGACAGATAGCAAACAGGTAATGCACTGATCAACACAATAATACTCCTATTAAACACAAAGAAAGTATTTAAATAAAGATTTTGTATGCACATCCTCAGATCCTTTTCATTTCGTAATTTGGATGTTCAGATAATTCAATATGCTAGTCATTGGACAATTTCTGAGAACTATACAATTATTTGGGAGTGTTCAGAATATAAAACATTGGACATGATTTATTTCAACACTCCAATAACACATTGTGCATTATCATGATTGTGAATTTACCAATATTAGAGCAAGATATTGTTAAATTGCATTATTAGTCCCATGCTTATTTACTAACAATTAAAATAGTAAAATTAACTTACTACTAGATGTTTGTTTCTAGTTTGATGCCTTAATTAGATTTCGGATTGGAAAATTGCAAGTAATTCAATGTAAAAAAATCAAGCAATGTAAGTATGTCTAATCTAAAGCAGGTGGAAATATTTAGTCTCTGCCTACCCCTGCGGTAAACAGATGTGAGTTTATGTATGTATATATATGTCTATTCTAAAATTAATAGCAATTTATTTATTTTAGCGAACTTAACAGCTTTCTACTTAAAACTACACATATATTATAAACATAAACAGCCAATTATAAAGTTCGACAAATTACAGTTATAATTTTTTATACCGAGGATAGAAATAAAAAGGTGGGAGAAAAAAGACTACATGACCTGTTAAAACCTTTTTTGTTCAATTCAGGAAGTGTTAGTAACATTAGAAGTGTATTATTCATCACTGAAATCCATAATCATTACTATGGTAATCTGGCCTGCATCTGAGAGACTGATCAATATTTATCACTAACAGTTAATTGATTCGCCAAGCGTGTGAATCCAACAGTTCGAGTTTTCATGATTGGACGGGCTGATATATTCTGATGGATATATTTTTTGTAAATGTATGAATCATAGCATTAATAAAATACTCAACAGTAAACAAGTAGGTAAAGTACCTAGTGTTTTGCATTATTGTTTCATACATTTGACATACTCTCAAGCAACAATTCTATATATAGTTAGGTAGAATCCTCTGCTGTCATGAATACTATAAAGGCACTCATATATTAGCTCATATTTATTCTATTCATGTACATAAAAATGTAAAAATAAATCCATTGTTGCCTTATCTAGTTAACATAAATGTTTGTATGTATGACTGTTATGTGTAGTTTTTTCCATTATAATTTCAATTAAATATAAGAGGTGGGTCATTGCCTTAATTAAAGTAATCAACATTTGTGTAAAAGCTAAATGGTTGACACACCTCTACAATGTAGCTTGTTAACCCATCCGCTTAATTAAAAGTATGAAAGCATTCGTACATTACATACAAGGCTACCTGATAAAGTTATTGATTTTCCTGTTTATTACCGTTTGCAGCAATTTCATTTTGGAAGTTATGTTTTATTATTATTATGTCATGTTTTTGCTCTACTGCTGAATAGTCTGTTAATTTATTTATTGTTCTACTACTTTATTAGTCACATTTTGAGACTTAATTTTTTTCAATAAAAACTAATTTAATTTATTAAATCATTTTGGAAATTTTCTATCAATGAGGTACCTATACTTTTTATGGTGACTAATAATAATGATTAATGGAATAAAAGTAATGGATTGTTTGTTTATAAGCCTCAGCACCTGTAACTGTCTAAAGTTGTATTATGTACCGATATTTGTACATGTACTTTTTCGCCTTATTTTGTAATTCATTTAATTGCGAGCTTTAATGTAGCTCATTGGTACAGTAACATACACCTCACGCAATTAGTCATTGTTTTCCTTCATACTCATAATGAGATGTATTTCATAATACATCATATTAATCTGTGAAAATATTTAGGATTCAAACACTGACTCACTGTCAAAGAAGAGTGAAGTGAGTCTCAGTAGCAATAAGAGTGATGATTCAACGACGGAGACAGCTGACGTGGAGGAAGTCCAGCTCAGGAGCAAGCCTGTGCATGCCGCAGAGAGGAGTTCCGTCAATCAGTGCATCAATGAGCTATCATCGAATTTGGCAGCAGAAGCAGCACGTAGGAGGTGCAACAGTGAAGTTGTACAACGAAGCGAACATAAAGATGCTAATGGTAAATAAAGAAATCACGTCATGTAGAGATAAGGTGATATTATAGATGGGGGAATGAGGCATCACTGTTATCTTATCTTTGTTTAATGCAATATCTATCAGACCGGTCAGTTATATTGTAACTGAACCTATGAATGAAGCAAATGTAGGTAAGGTATAATATTTAAAACTGCGATTACTATTCTTATCCTGTAACCTTGAGGTATATTGCTTGCGTAACTTACGTTACCTAGTAGGGAATGTAGATAGAACAATAAATATGCATAAGTTTGCGTAGTAAACTATTTTGGGTATCTAGGGTGGTATGGATGGGGAAGTCTCAGCGTCATCACGTAATTCGTTCGGTTGCCGTGTGAAATGAGCGAACTAACATTACGCGATGCTTTTTATCGGCGTCGGCAACTATGCATTACATTTATTCACATTAAACTAATCTATTACTATTTTTCTTCTAATATTACAGTAGCAGTAGATCAAACAAGTCCAACGCAACCCAAAAACCGTCCAGCGTCACAAGCCGGTGATTTTGTTACAGTCATCGAAGTAAATGGTCTGAAGTTAGCCGAAAATGCATCCAAGAAGACTGAAGAATCCTCCCAGTCCTCTGAGAGCAGTTCTGTTGAGCCAGCAGCTACGAAAAAGAAAGTCCCACCTAAGTAAGAATAATTATCATTCATTACCGATTTCTTTTTTGTTCAATGTACCTATGTTAAGTTACGATTTTACACATGTATGTAATGGAAAGGAAATTAAATACAGTTTCTTGCACCTACATATCGATTATCACAGTTGACTGTTATGGCTAGAAAAATATGCTTGACAATATCTTTAGTGAAACTGACATTGGTCCGCGATATTGTTTGCGGTAACTTGAGTTTCCGGCGGAAACCTTATATTTTGCCTTGTAAACCACTTTCAGTTATTGTTATTGTACAGCCTCGAATTTTAACCAAATCAATCGAGCCACTGACTTGACTGGATTGGCTAAAAATAAGTTTGTCTAAACAGCAATATAGATAAATGAAAGATAACGACAGACTTAATATCTCGATATTATTATCGCATTATCATGATCATGAGGTATATAGTTCGATTTGATTAAATTAGTTGTAGTCTACATACATTTCTTAACATTTCCTATGTCCTTTGCTGATAGACGGCCGATGAGGCCAGTGCAGGTAGTAGAGACCGATATTTACTTATACATTGTAACTACACTATTGTTAAGTGATTAAGTGATTATATCCAGAGAGAATGACGCGCCATGAATCTTCATCCTGGTATGTCTCTTTCGTATCGTGTACAGCCATTTGACGATTAACGCATGCTTGCCATAGGGTTCCTGGGCTCTTATGGTTTTCAAAATCTACGAGTACTCAGTAAATACGATCGATCTTAACGGTTTACTACGGTATAAGGCATTTATTTATCTAAAAAAGGATACAATCCACTTAGCTTAGGGAAATACAAGATAAACTTATAGTAATTGTGTACGGTAGACGTGATTTTAAGTTTATTATGTAATATATAAGTATATAAAGCTGTGTCATTAAAGTTAATCTGATTGAAAAGTACTGTAATTTTTCTGAGCTGCGGGTAACCATAAGACGAATATAAGAACACAAAATATATCATGCTGTCCACAGTGGCACAGACTTATCTGTATCGATGGTTAAAACTGGAACTAACTTCGTTAATGTTGACAGATGATCTTTAAATGGTTGTAATCTATGTTTATCATGTCCAGGCCTCCACCGAAAGTGTTCAGCAAACGCGGCGCTTCGATGCCGGAGTCCGGGTTAGTGGACGACAGCCCGCCCTCGTCGCTGGGCCGCAGAATGCGCAATGCGGAGTCACGAGAGTCTATCACCAGTCGGGCCTCCACACCTTCCATTAGCGAGAGAGTATGTTGCGTTTTGTATGAAGTTATTTTTCTTCTAAGTCTTATTCCTCATTGCTGACGGTTGTGATCATTCTAAGGAATTAATCGCATAGAACGACTCTCGTGCTAGATTTAGTGAAGTGGTTTGCCTTCCCCATTTCACACACTGGTTATCTCAGGGTGCAGGTTTCCTTACGATGTTTTCCTTCACTGTCAGAGCGTCGGTAAATATACGTAAGTCTTTCGAAAAACCCAAAACTAATTGGAGTCATTGTATGGCTTTGAAATCGGACCTCCCGCATGGGAGGCCGACATCCAAGCCACGACGCCACTAACGCTCTTAATAAAGTTATTAACATGTTCATAATTGATGATAACGGTAAAGATATCGTCTGTTGTCGAATCTCATACATTGAGCACTACATGCTTTCACACTGTCGCCACGACAGTATTCATATCGGTATCGTGTCGGTGTCGTTATAAGTAAGTAATACGTTTATTTCACACACAGCAATGACCGAAACAGTAATAATAATCTAATGTAAAAACGCCCATTGTTGATTCTTTGATCCCATGAAAATGTCGATAAAATAGAATTTAAAATGAATTAATTCTTCAAATTTTCGCGTGTAACAATTTGTACCAAATAAGTTTCATGAAACGGCTAAGCAGACCTAAGTCTGTAGCGGTCCTTTCTTGTTCACCTTACGCTATTTTACAGTACGATTGTGGTAACCAATGTTCTTTAACTATTGGCTTATTGTCAAAGTGGTCAAAGTGGCGTAACAATAGTACCTCAAATCTGCGACGCTATTTGATCAGATTACTGTCATAATCCATATTGGACTTCAGTCGTGGTTTAAATTTCTTTGATCGATGATGATTCGATCAATTTTTATTTGGTGAAAAATGTAGGGACTAGAATATTCTGCTTTCAAACCAGCGGCTGACGACACCCCGTCATCAGCCATTATGCTGAGACTAGGACCCATTTGTTTTCATACTTAACTGTTTATTTTTGCATTTAGAAATGTATTTTCATTTTCATATAGATAATTGTAGCATTATAAAATTCAGCTATACGTACCAAAATATCATTTTGGAATGTATTAAAAACATTAATTACGATCTACATTCACAGGTAAAAAGCTATGAATCAATCAACTCCTTATCTTCGGAACGCAAACGCTCTGGAGGCGCCGCGACGCCTCGATCAATTGACGAAGAGGTCACTTCTACCACCCCCGATCTAGTTGAAGGAGACGAGGATAAGTCGGCACCAGCATCGCTGGAGAGCATACCAGCTGCGGTACCTTTAGTGGAAGACGAACCGTACTATGACCAAGTGCCCGTCGATATAAATGATGGGGAATATGTTTATATTCAAGCAGGTACGTCCGTATTTTAAGAAGACTGGTAAATATGATTATATAGATAATGTAGGCTACATTATGCAAGGCCCGGAGGGGAAAACTTGGGGAACTCGGCCTAAGAAAAATTGCATACTATCTTATTATTATCACGCAAAATAGGCACTGTAGACGTCGAGTTGCGGAAACCAGCCCGTTGCTACATTACATCTTATTATTATAGGTACAAGTTACATTAAAATAGAATAAAGTTATATGTGCGGCATCGACTTCGCCACAAATTTTTGACGTAAAGGAATCTTGGTTATGACGCGCAGACAGTATCTTAATTTATTGTATAAGGAGAGCGGACGAGCAACCCTGATGGTAAGAGGTTATCATCACCCATAGACATCTCATCTCACTATGATGTTTAGAGAGTTTTCGATGCGCTAAGCAGCGCTTGGGGACTGCGCTACTAACACGGAGTGCAACCAGCAACCACCTTCAAATGCCATTAAAAGATTTAAGACCAAGATCGATATTTTTTTTAATTTTTTTTTATTAAAGAATCAAGAGCGGACTATCAAACGGGCCACCTGATGTTAAGTGGTCACTGTCGCCCATAGACATCTCACCTCACTGTATTAATATTAGAGGGTTTTTGATGCGATGCTAACATTTACTAAGATGGATTGCCCAATGTGCCGGAAATTACGCTGGTTCTCTTATCCTTCAAACCGAAACACAGAAATGCAAGCATTTCTGCTTCACGGAAGGTGGTACCAACCCAGGGGATCCTTCACATTAGGATCTACCACTACAATTTATTTATTTACACTTTAATGCGCAAACGCTGTACCAGCGAGCTTAATGCCTTGCGGCATTTTCCACCATTGGGTTATGCAGAGATATTTCAGCTAAATAATTGGTTGCATCGCAGGTGGTACGGGCTCTAGTACCGAAGACGGTTCCAGTGGATCGAACACACTGCCGCTGCAAGCTCCGCCGACTGCGCCGACCGCGCCCGACTCACCGTCCAACGTCATAGTGCCTAACTACGTCAACATACACTACTTCATACAGTGAGTATCCATACATAAAATAAGCGAGGCGATCATAGAACTAAAGTTATCGACCAATAAGAAATAAATAGAAAAAGGGTAAAAGAATAATATCCGCGAGCGGGATTTGAACCTGCGGCCTTGCCTTTCCGTGGCACTGCTCTAACCAACTGAGCTATATGTAATAATTTTTTTTAAATCACCCTTTTTCCAATTAATTTAGTATGGTAAGGCTAATTGCTTAATAAATAAAAATGCCTCATAAGATTAGCAATTGAAAGTGGTAGAAGGCCGATCACATCTGTCAGAACAACCGTAGTCCAGCAGTGGACTAGAGTGGGCTGATGATGATGCATTACGTAGCGATATCTGTATACAAAAAAGGCACCTGTGTGAGTACCGTGTGGCCTCAACTCTTGTTGCGCGACCTAACTAAACAAATAAATAAACCTATAACAATCCCATGTCTGACAATAGTATTTAAATAATTGTTTTCACATAGACATGCAGGCGAGGGCGCAGAGCCCAGCGAGGCAGGATCGGAGCTCGCCGACTCGAGCGATACTCCCCTGCTTCTAAGAACTATTTCCTCGGACACTGATGCTAGCGCCACCCCGCCAGTATTGAGAAAATTGCACCATCAGGTATGAGATTAAACCTATTTGGTAGCAAACTTATTTTAACCGTGTATGGTATAATTTCCCTACCGCATTGGGCAAACGTGTTGTACGACACCGCTAAGGCTACGTTCCCAAAGCACTTGCGTTTCGTCGGGTAATAATTGCCGAGTAAAGTAAGTGTTTTGGAACCGGTACTTTGTGCCTAACATACCACCGTAGATCTTTAGGTCCGCTTGGCTAGCGACCCGGCTACCTTACTAGTTGCCAAATAGGTTTGCTTCATCGTTGCTGTATTCCAGTAGTAGTGTAGTTCCAGTTGTAGTGTTTAGGATGAGACTATTTTCTAAGCTCGCGTGCTCTATCTTCGGCCTTATCGTCACTTACCAACAGTTAAGTTTATACCTACAGGTAAAAAATATATAAAGGTTTTTTACTTGTAATTCATATTACGAATTAGATTATGTTGGCGTTTTTACTAGTCGACAACTCCAGTGTGCTCTGTGAGTATTTCGATTTAATGTGATATTAAACTGATCCATGCTGTCAAACGATGGTGGAGTTCGTTTGTTAATAAAAAATGTCCTATTACAATTTCATCTTGTTTATTTTTAATATGATTAATTTATAATGCAATAATATTCCTAAAATTAAATTATTATCATTACATTAACATGTAAAATGAAATAAATTTTAAATTGATCGAACATAAAACTTAAAGCACATAACTATTACATTCACTGAGGAGCTTATCCGAGAAGCTTTATTCAATATCTAATCGCTTTCTGTTAATTTACTTTTTCTTTTCTAAACAGAAATGGTTGTTTTAATTTAGTATTTTATTTATCAGATTTAAGTCATTTTCTTCAGTATTATCACTTGCCTTTTGACTGTCAATAACGGCCTTAATTTTATTATTTATCTCAGAATTGAATTGAAACACACCTAAAGTATTGTTCGTAGTGCACTGCTTTTCTTTCGTAATCAAGTGATACTTGCAATATTGTACTAAACAGTTCTCGTTTTCACATATGGTATAAAAGCACATACCATCCACACAAAAGGAGTCCATGTTTAGATTTCTAATCAGCTGGTTCGTTAGAGTAGTTGCATAATTTTCCAACATAGAATTAACATAATTAGATAAAACTTTATCTATTTCGTGTAGGTAAGAGTAACTTCTTTCTCGAGTTTCTTGTGTATTTAAACCTGAAATTAGAGATGAGATGAGATGATGATTAGGTGATTGTTTTATGTAGACTGTATAAAGTTGTACTGTACTTGCTTTCCGACTCTGAATATTCGCAAAACTGTTATATTCTCTACACAAAACGATTAGTAATGCATGCCATGTAGATTAAACTATTTGCACCAGCGTTTCCCAAACTTTTTGACAACCTTAAAAACTTATTGTCTGTTTTGAGAGTGCGGATTGTTTCTACCACGCCACACTTCATCGCCTAGCAAGTTATGATATTCTGAGGTGAAGGGGAGGCGACTCCAATATTTTTTTCGTGACCCGGTGCCGACCATTTGGAAAACCCTGATTTACACCATTACACCAAAAGGTGTTGTATTACACTAGGCCAAGATATTCGCATAGTACCCGACTACGATAATAAGCATTTTTGTTAGACTAGTTATGTTAGTGGTACAATGGTACATTCAGGAAAAGTAAATATATCTGACCTTATTTTTTGGACTCGATGACTTGTCTGCCTTTTCTGCCGGTATCACTTTCTCAGCATTTCCTTCAGTGACCATAGATGATAGAACCGCTTCAAGTTCTAATGGATGTTCGTCGCCTGATGGGTTGATGCTATCTATGGTAGAACTTGTGATTTTGGGTGTAGTAGAAGTTGTTATTTTGGTTGTAGTGGAAGTGGTTTCAGGTGCCTTTGTAGGTGGAGTTACTTTGTCTTGCAAAGTCGAGTCTGTGGGTTCGACCGGTTTAGGCGGTATGGGTTCCTCTGGTTTCACAACCGTATTGTATTCTCTACATTCCCCATTCATATCCGTGTCATAGATGTTACAACTGATGTTTTTGCAGCCGAATTTATCGCACTTCATCGTTGTGCACGTTTGATCGTTACACCAAACCGTAACGTTACGTTTTCCGATCTCTATGTTGTCGTAAGACCCGTAAGTAGTAGACCCGATGAACTGGTCGTTCACTGGGGGCAGCTCAGATTCACCAGAACTCCACCATGAGAAAGGATACGTTATCCATCCCCATAACGTGGAACCGATACCGCGACCCTCTGTTAAGTAATCTGGAAGCGATATGTTAGTGAATTAATTGCTTTTTGTTAGGACTGTATTAAAAAAAAACAGTAAACATTTTTTGTATAGGTGTTTGTACTCACTTGTGGTCGGTTTACTCAAAGACTCGTGCACGCAACACAAAACAAAGAAAGACACGAGGCACTTTGAAGCTAACATGGTGGCGGAGTGCGGACTATTCACGGGAATATGTTTGGTTAGTCCCACCTCTGCCTTATATAGATGCTTCGAAGTCGCTCTCTTATCTGTGCCGAGATAAGGTCCTGGCGGGAATGTTTACTTAATGAGCAACAAACGAACATACCAACAAACCTTTTAATTTTCCCGACGACGTCTAGCTTTTACTAGTAAAAAGAAAAGATAAGGAATGCGCTTTTTATTATAATTTTAACTGTCTTGTAAAAATAATATGAAATGAACTTGACAATACATTATATGAATAGGCCATCCTGGTGCAAAGGCTGTCCATAGCAATTCAGCGTGGTAATTCCGCTAGTGTTATAGTTTCCGGGGGTGAGGAGAGGGGGGTCTTTTTAATGACATGGTAATGTTATTATTGTTATTTTTTGACATAATTGTTATAGGGGCTGCATGAGCGACACTAGCGCCGCCAATAAAAATCATAAATCATTAAAAAAAATCATTAATTAATTAAGGCATTTAAAAATAATGGTTTACAGGATTATTCTATGAATGATGAGGATTTTTATAGTAATATTTATTAAAGAGAATAAACTAGGATCCGAGATAATATTAATTTATTGTAGACTGACACAGAAGTTTTTACTAGAGCACTGTTACATAGCAACCTACTCACACATTAACATCCTCTCTCTATGCTTCAGTGCTGCTGGTTGCTGCTCATGCCAATCCTCTTGCAGATAGTTACCAATCTTGGCCTGTAGAGTGGCTTTGTCATCATGTCTGCCAACTGTAGTTCCGATGACACTTTCTCTACATGAAGAATTCCATCAGCTACAGCTTCTCTCACAAAGAAGTGCCGAATCCTTACATGTTTTGTCCTCTGATGTAACTCGTATGAAGGATGATGCGCAAGTTTGATAGCTGACTCGTTATGGTGGAATAATCATGTAAACCATTTTTTAAAATGCCTTATTTAATTGATTTTTTTTTTTTTCGATTGGCGGTTCGATATAATTAATTTCGCTCAGATATAGCGCCTTAAGATAATTTAATTTGACATGTACATTTCATTAATGGTTTATATTTGTGATGAATTGTACTTAAAAACTAAATTAGTAATCAAAAAATTTAAAAGATATTTTTTTCAAGAAAATATAATATAATACAAATGTCAGAAAAAAATATATGAATTTACAAATATAATATACTTCTGGACATCATTCAAATTTTATTCACTTTCATTGATTTATCTTCTAATAAATTTTAAATTTCTGGACCTTCGTCGTCTGTGCATGTATAAAAATTTAGTAGAAATGGTCTCACAAATAGGGTAACTGTTTTCAATTTTCGTCTTAAGTTCACACAGTACACAATGGTCTTTAATATCAG
The DNA here is from genome assembly GCA_947369225.1 of Hofmannophila pseudospretella. Lineage (NCBI taxonomy): Eukaryota > Metazoa > Arthropoda > Insecta > Lepidoptera > Oecophoridae > Hofmannophila > Hofmannophila pseudospretella. The sequence goes on from OX376324.1 coordinate 9,053,533, forward strand.
GGCACGACAAGAACAGACAGATTGTAGATTTTTTCTTGCAGTTAGTTAATATTTTCATTTTTTTTGCTGGTGTTTTGTCAGTTTTGTACATTTCAATTATTACTTTCCGTACTTCAGTTGTGACATTCGATGTGGATGCCGCTGTTGTGATGTCACCATTAGATGGTGTGTCTGTAATAGGGTTAACTCCACTTCTTTCTATTTTATGGTCTGTCAATAATTTCTTATAGGCGATAAATTTCTCATGTCCTACGTGTATTGTCGAAAAACTTCCATCGTCATTAAACTGCAAAATTTTTGGGAGATGTCGATGAATTTTCTTCCATGGATTCATATACTCCTATAACAGGGATATGTCATTTGACTATATAACACTGAATTATATAAAGCCCGATCATCAATATAATAGAGTGCGCCATGTGGTTTTTTTTTAATAATAGCCTTTAGGCTGTCCCACTGCTGGGCAAAGGCCTCCCATCCTCCTTTCCAATATTTTATATTTTTTTCATAGCGATCTCCTTAACGCAGATTATAAAAGAACGAGTGACGCCCTCTTGACAGCTCTATTATATTCCTGGTCAGGCTTTAAAAGTTCTCTTGATATATCTAAATAATATTTCAGCGAGAAGTAAAGCAAAAATAATTAAAAAAAACTTACTTCACAGTTAGTCAGTGGCGTTAAAATTAAAGTTATTCCTATACTCGTAACTGCTGCCAAGGATTTTATTAATTGTATGTCTACTGACATACTGACATAATCACCTACTGGTGATTTCATTGTAACGACGTTTGCGTGACTAATTAAAATACGCCATTCTTTTCTGTACTTACTTTATAAACACAAGTTACTTATACATGATTCATTTCCTAAACATATATTATAACATTACATAAAGGTTACATGATTTTAAAGTTTTTCACATTTGGGCAATGGCCCATCTTATTTAAATCCTTATTAGAACACTTTGATTTTATGAAATTTTTCTTAGCGGCCACGAAACTGATACATTTAGTACTGATACAGAGGGTAACCTTTCCGAATAACTTGCCGAGCATTTTGTCTTGTAAAATATCAACAATTTCAAATGCAATGTTAGAAGGCAAATCCATAATAGATTCCAACGATGCCACGCTGTCTGAAATGACATACAAAGAGAGTAGGTGAGAATAGATGAACTAATAGTAAGCAAAATTAACGAGTGTCTGTAATGGATGCTATTATGCTACTGACCTGTACTGTTTGATCCTAAGCAGTGCCCTCTCTGATTCCATCTATCGTTCGGTTCGCAAGTTCTGTGGACGCAAGTTTTCTCAGCGCATTTCATCGAGTGGCATACATTTTGAGAGCAGAATGTCAAAATACCTGTAATGTATTTCCCTACGAATGACATAAAAACTGGTGCCACTGTGTCTACATCATCCCAGTTGACATCACCGAATATAGCCCTTTCTAGCGCCCTCGTTCGATTATGACGTATCGTTTCTTTGGTCATATTTAACTTTGCTTTCTTATTTTCTCTGTCTAGTATTATAGTTGTAATATTCTTTGAAGTAGTCGCACTTTGATTCTTGGTGTTATTTGGCCAATAAAGTAACTCGGTATCTACGACGAGAATTTTTTCCGACTTTTTTGCATCTATATTTTTTATCGATGATGATTTGTCGACATAAGGTTTTGTGTTATTTTGATTAGTTATTGGCTTCTTTGGAGGTTTATTTGATGTCGAGATTTGGGATGTTGGATTACTAGTTGTTGACTTCTTCGGGGTTTCTGTCGTTGTTGACTTGTTTGAATTTTGTTCGATGCTTTTCTCAGTTGAAATTTCACGCCTTTTTCGTAAATTTACTAGTTTCTCTGTGGCGATGTTCGACTCTATCTTTGGGTAATCTGCTTCAACACTGTTTTCAATTTTATGAGCTTCTTCTGTTCCATTATCACTGTTGTTTGATATGTTTACCATTAAATAAATGCTTTCCTCGGTTTGTGTTTCATTCATAACTAATGGTTCTTCTGTTTTATTGATCATGTCGGTATAATTGAAATTAAATTCTTCTATTTCTGTAATATTCAGTTTTGAATTTGTGTTCATCGTGTTATTCGCATTGTCAATCTTTGGACTGTAATCAGTAGAGTTATAATTTTCTTCAAGTTTCGCTTGCATTTTTATTGTTTGTTGGGGTTCAATACTCAGATTATGAAAGGTTATTACTTTCTTTCGGTGCTTTTTGTTGCCGTTAGACTGTCTTGACTTCTTTTTCTTGTGTATAGTGATTTTGTGCAAAGGCGAGTCATGTTTGCTATATTTTGAACTTCTTCTATAACCGAATAAATCCATAGGAATTGGAAAATTGAAGTATGGGAACGGAAAATTGAGTGCCGATGCAGATGATTCCTTAGAATTGCCGTCTTCTTCGCGACTACGATTTTTAAAGAGTTTCCCCACGACTTCCTGCATTTTTGGCAATTGAATATCAACTTTAATTCTTATATTAAGGGTGTTGTCTTGGTTTAACCTGTCGTCTGCAAAATATTCAGAATTTTGCAATAAAGGCTTATTTTCGGCATCAGACGAAAATACTTTAGTATGTTGGATGTAGTTTTGGGGCATTGGTTCATATATCAAACATTGTTTGCATTTACAGTCGCACGGATATTGACCATTTTTGCAGTAACAGTTTTGTTTTATTGCCTCGTGTCTTATTTTGGGAATGCTAGAAGGTAAGTCAATGAGTCTTTTATCAAAAGTTGCCAATTCTTCGTGATTTTCCCTCGGAGGAAGCGTAGTCGCTAAATCCTGTTTGTTATAAAATCTTAGCTTCGGATTGATCGGGATAAATAAATCTAAAGGACTATTGAACGATGCCTGTGGAGCTTTAGGATTGTAGTAGGAGTTGGAGTAACTGTCGTCGTACTTGAGACCCAGGCCCGATTTAGATTTCGTGAATCTTTCATGGCGTATTAAGGGCACTTTGTTTTTGGTTTTAGTCTTTTCAAGGTAGTTCAATCTCTGCTTGTGAGCCTTGTTTAAATAATGTTGGTATTCCGCCAACAGATCATCGATGTTTTCATCACTTTCACTGCCGCTAATTAGTGCATCTAATGGGGTATTCTGAAAATTTGTCATGTTTTATTATGAGCTTTATTTACTTATTCATAATTCGTTTAGTAATCGTGAATTTTCATACTTACCACATTATTATTCTCAAATTCGTTTAAGATGTCTGCGACGTCACTGAATATGATAGTGTCGTAATACGGTGCAATTTCTATTCGATTCGCTTCAGCGCCTGTTACAAACAAGACGTTATTTTAGAATCTCAACACCTTACTAAAATTGCAATATCCTTGTAATTTAATCCGAAAATTTTACTTACTGTCAGATTCATAACTCTGGGCCGTATTATAGAATAAAATGCCGAATAAAACTAAGATAAATGTCATGGCTCGTATGTGTCGAAGTGTAAAGTGGTGGAATCTGGTTTAGTTGTCAACTTGTCGGCTCACCCCAAATGTTTACAGTTCTAGTAGTGTTTGTTACTTCAAACAAAAGAGCTAACAAGTCATTGTGTACTGTTACGAAGGGACTTTTAACAACTTGACCGATTAGGTGTTATGTATGCAAATTTTGATAACTTTAACTAAACAAACCACCTAACTGTAATTATTTCTAAATTCTGAACATTCTTAACAGATACAACTAAACAACTAATTTATTTGTTGGTGTCTCCACATCCCCATTTATGAGCATGAAAACAGCCAGTAATAAACTGCAACATCCAAATAGAGATTACTTTTGCAAGTAAACACTATAGAAAGATTTATTTTAACATTTTATCAATAATAAATTACGTGCGTTAGCACTTTCGCGCCCTGCCATCTCGCCAGCACTCGGCAAACTGCAGGTGCAGCTGCCGAGGCGGCGGCGGCCCAGAGGAAACACCTAAAGTACTCCAACCTGGAATCGATGTACGACTTCGTGCCTTTGGCAGTTGAAACCGCGGGACCATGGGGCTCCGAGGCCAAGGATCTGATTCGCGCTGTGGGGAGACGAATTAAGGAGAGAGGAGGTGATCCGCGAGCCGGCCACTTTTTAGTACAGCGCATTTCCCTCGCCATTCAGCGAGGGAACGCCGCGAGTATCCTGGGTACTTTCGGCCAGGGGGCACTTCGCGGGGGGCTGTTTGACTGAAATTATATTATATATATGTTCTTAGTATTTATTTTATATATTAAAGGAACTACATGTTTCAGTAAATTACAAAAAATTAACTTTATAATAAATTCGGTATTTTGCGACATCCAGTTTTTTTATTTGCAGGAATCGATCAGCAGCAGCAATGCAGAGGCTGAACGGCTGACTATGCATCGTTGCATAGTCACCAGCATTATTGAAAGCGAAACTGTCTACGTAGAGTGTCTTTATGTTATGGAGAAGGTACTGTTATGCAATACACAACGGTTTACGTTATACGGTTTACTTTAGATTATAATCTAACGATCCTATAAGATCCGATTCAAGCTTTTAATTTACACGCCATATTTGAGACTTTAAATTTGTGAAAGGACAGACATTTGCTTGAAAAGCCAATCAATAGCGAATTTTGGAAAGTTAACATCTCAGGAGTAATCTCAAAAGGTATATTACATACTAAATTTCAAACCATGTTATTTGTACTCAACGTGTCATAGCCATTTTTCAGCCAGAAAAGCAAACTTTTGGAATTTAGCTACGATTTCTAATAAAAAAAGACAACTAATACGAGCTTAGATACATATCACATTCGATTTCTGTACGAGTGGTGGTAAATCTAATCGTCCCACTTCTGATTCCAGTACATGAACGCCATAAAGGCGACGCTGTCGACCTCTCAGCCAGTGATCACCGAGGAGGAGTTCAACACGATATTCTACAAGATATCGGAGCTGCACGAGCTGCATAAGAACTTTCTCGAAGGGCTGAAGGCGGCCGTCGCTAGTTGGGAAGAGCCTCTCTCTGTTGGAAGTCATTTTAAGAAAATGGTGAGAGACAGCAACTAATTTGTTACATATATGTTTCAGCTGATAATTTGCCAGCAATTAGTACTGGAAGTGGTCGGTACCTTTTTCTATTAGTTTTAGTTTTTTTTAATATTTATCTTTTGATAACAAAGTTACGCTTAGATACGTACGTACAATTATTATCCGTTATATTACAACATTTAAATTATTACTTACATGCTACTAGCTGCTGTAAAAGGGCATTGTCAAAAGAAAAAGAAAAAATATGGCTGCTGCATAAGGCATTGTCAAATACGAATGTACATTATGTTATAATAGGTATGTACACAATTTCAAATTTAAATTTACTTAACGCTACTAGCTGCTGTAAAGGGGCATTGTACAGTCAGAATAAAATAATACTATTATTTATAAAATGTCATAAAATTTAATATCAAATATCAAAATCAAAAAATTACAATTTATTTTAATAAAATAAATTTTAAAATTTAATTCATCATAGGCCTGATACGTCTATTGCAGACGATTTAAGCAGCGTCGCGAAGGCATCGCTTTTCGTGGCTAAATAACCCTATTCGGGAGCGGGTAGATGAGTGATCTCTCGGTCTTTGTTTGCTTTCCTGGCCGCCAGTGCTTCGAACCACTTTCCATCGTGTTCCTGACATCCCATGACATGATTGTTATGATTAGTAGTTTAAATTTTCTTGACGGACCCCAGGTCGAGAAAGGCTATATAGATATAGGCTATTCATTTATCACGTGTAATTAATGTCACAGGCGTAAAACGTAAACGCTAACTCAGACTGAATTCAGTCAAATGTAAATATATTCAGTTCGGTTAGTCAGCGATTTACAGCCTGGAAACAGAAACCTGTCCAATTAGTTGACTAAATGGTTGACTAGTTATTCGAATGAATACAGTCAAGTGTAATAAGTACCGATCGGAGTAGGTAGGGCTGTTTTTGGTACTTGCAAGCTGTGGTCATGATATGGATACGGCTTTCTTATAAACCATATTTGGATAATCCCGGGATTTCCGGAATTGAAAAAATCGCTGTAGATAGAGCTACTTTTGGTAATTCCAACCTGCGATCATCATACTACGGACATGCCATTAAAAAAAAATATTAAAAAATCCCGGGATTTTCGGAAATTAAAAGAAGACTAGAAGACTACTAAAGAAACCCGGATTTAGACATACTTGAAAGAAATAAAATAGACGACGAAATTCTATTGAATTATAAATTCACTTCACTCTGACGTCTACAGATGTCCATACTAACCTAGCACTAATCTAGCTTTTGAGGTCTTTGACCCCAAACAGCCCTACCTACACCGATCAGTGGTAATAAGTGTTATAAATATATCTCATTTATATCACAGGCGGAAAACATAAACATATATGGCGCGTTTCTCCACAACTACGGGCGCGCGACGGACGCGGTGCGCCGGCGCTGCGCCAGCTCGCAGCGGTTCGCGGACCTCACGCGGCAGATCGCGTGCCGCGGACAGCCCGTGTCTCTCGACGATCTGCTGCACAAACCCGTCGCTAGGGTACAGAAGAATGCCCTTGTGTTACATGTAAGTAATCTTATGCTTAAAAACCGGTTAAGAACGCACACGCACGCAAATATAGCATCAAATCATCAAATGTTTTTATTTATTTATTAATTTTGCTATTAATTCCAGGATCTAATCAAATACACTCCAGCGAGTCACCCTGACCACACCATGTTGACAGATGCACTGAACATGACCCAACATTTCCTTGACGAGTTCAACATTATACAAACAAAATCTATGTTCCCAGTAAGTAATAACTTGAAACCTTTACTTTCAAACTTACAATGATAGCTTGTTTAGACTAGTTCTATTCTAGGTATTCGGACGAAATGCAATGAGCCTGCCTGCCGAATGCACCTAGTTTACACTAGTATTGTTCCCGATCTGATGTAAATGAGCCATTAAGCTTTTCTCTTCTCAACATTTTTGCTTTTTTTCTGCACATTTATATTTTATTACCTCACTTTTTTTTACAGAATGCTGACCGTGCCCAGAGAAGACTTGTGAAAAACTCCTTTATTGTAGAGCTGTCCGACGGACACAGAAAGCTGAGACACCTGTTTCTTTTCAATGATGTTATCGCTTGTGCCAAATATAAGGTAAACAATATTTACGTTTGAGCGCTCTGTATAACAGCCTCTTGAATAATAAAATCGTAAACGTGTCACATTTTACTGACGGTTTATTTGTTCCGGCATCAGGCAAATTAGTCAACAAATTTAAATCTGTATAGCCTTCTAGTCTAGGCACCAACAGTGTACTTAGATTCCCACAAATGAGGGTCGTGATGATTCTATGGAGTTACCCATATATTGACGGATTTTTTGGCAGATTTAATGGGGCGGTTTGTCATTGCCTTCCCCATTTCTCTGGTTATCTCAGTGTGCAGGGTTCCTCACGATATTTTCTTTCACCGGAGCACTCGGTATTGTTACGTAAGTCTTCGAAAAAGCGAAAAACTCATTGGTACATGACATTGCATGGTTTCGAACTCAGACCTTCCGTATGGGGGTCCGGCGTCTTACTACTACGCTATCGATGCTCTTCAAAAGCTGTCTAGAACTAATGTAAATAAACAATGTAATAATCCCACTCTCACTTCCAGGCTTCGGGCCGCGACAAGTTTACCTTCGAGCTGAAATGGTTCATTCCGCTGCCCGATATAGTGGTGGTAGAAGAGGACAGTGCCGGGGCTAGCGCGGCGGACGCGAGGGAGGCCTCGCCGGCCAATATTGTGGCGCTCAAGTCTCAGGCGTCCACCGTGAGGGACCAGATCCTTGCTGAAGAACGTGCCTCGCATGATGATAAGGTTTGTACTGAGTTGTTTGGCTGGGTTTTTGCGACGATACTGTCGCAAAAAGGTCGCGATACTGTCTTGCCAAGGCCACGGAGAGTGCGAAGCGCCTGTCGACACGGCGTTTCGATTCAGCAGTGAGTAGAGTAATCCATAATCCAAATTTTTGAGGCTTCGGCGCATTAAAGGTCATGCCAGCCTCATAGGGTAAAATGTTTTACGATGGCTATATCCCCCTCTCAAACCTGTAAGATCCCTATAACGTGCGAGGTTCAACTCGCCCTTGACCATTTTTTTGTTGTATAATTTACCGATTTTAGTAACCCTAAAAAAATATGTCTGCATCCGCCTCTGGTTGTTTATCATTTAAAAGGTATCATAAAAAACCGAATCTTTCCAGAAACTAAGGTTGGGCGGTCGCGGAGCCGGTGAAAAACAACGCAAGAAGTTAGCCGAACTGGAAGGGCAGCTGGTCCTCGCCTCGCCTAACCTCGTGTTTCGCGTGGGAGCGCGTGCGCCTGGTTCGTCTGCATTGCAGCGGCAGCACATATTCTTCCTGAGCTCTGAATATGAGAGGACGCAGTGGATCGACTCCATACATGCGCTACAGGTAAGAAAGTGTTTGAATACGTTATAGTTGTTTCACACACAATAGGCATGTGCACCTTTGGGCGCTTTTGGATCTACGGCTTAGCCTCCAACCAAACATGACTCATTTGATAGATCTCACCAAGGACTACATCTTTCATTAAGGAAGAAACATCCTAAGTCGTGTAGGATAGGAGCTAGAGACAAAAAATGTCTTCATACTAATTGCTCTGATTCAATTTATTTTGTTTCCCCGGCGACTAAATAAAACTTCTAGGCGAGATCTATCAAATGCACTATGTTTGGTTGGAGACGAAAAGAAAAAAAATTGGGCCCAAGCTTGTATGGGATACCCCTAATCCTTTATTTTATTGGATTTCTGAAATCTATGTATAAAACGAAAATTTTCAGTAAAAGAATCCTTCCGATATCTTAAAAAATGACGATGCTGTGACGCTTTGAATGTGCAAGGTGCTCAGTGCCTGAAGTTTTTAGAAGTTCCATACAACGTGAACTCTAGTGACGTCACGATCACGATCTGATCCAGCAAGACACGTGTATAGTCTGTAGTCAGACAGCTGGAGATGACAGCTTACTACATCAGCTGATTCTTATTGACAAAGATTTTATGGCATTCCTATTTTTTGTGGCCAGCATCACTCAATACAAAATACGTAATAATTTTTAGGAATGACTTACCAAAAAGTTTTTGTCGTAATGTCACTGGCTGGTTACCACTAAACAGACGGTAGGTAGGTAGTGGTTAAGAGTGAGTCTGATATGACGTCACTAAAGGCCCGGTCTTAGCGAACTTGTGGTTTTGCACTTGCCAGCGTTTATTATTGACGATTTTCAAAGCATATTTCTCGGGAACTATTGAAAAATTAGGAAAAAAAATGAAATTAGTTTCTTTCCCCTCTTTCATTCACTCACTCATTCACCCTCATTCCTTGTGTTTCTGTTCGATCTGAATTATTTGGAATTATTTTCCAATTATAGTCTCCAACGTAAGTAGCTTATCGTTTACCTTAGGGCATAATAATTAAACATGCTACCTCCTATCCTACTTTTAGAGTCTTTTCATATTAGCGCGGCAGCAGCGCGTCTGGTTTATATGGACGGCGGCCAAGTTTATTATAAAGGTAGTTAAAAAGAGGCGGCCAAAAAGGTTTATTATAAAGGTAGTTCGCGTAACAACCTCATTTCATCGAACTCATCAAAACGATCAATCATTTTTCATGAACCTTAAGGGTCCGCCAAACGATCAATTGCAATTGACTATTAAAGAGAGACGGCGCAATATAAAGAAGCGAGAGGTGCTTACAATCTTCTCGCTTTTTTGTATTGCGCCATCCCCTACAATTGTCATTCGCAATTGATCGTCTCCTGTAGCCGTAATGGTAATTCGCAAAAATAGATTACCATATTTTCAGATCAATACACATGCAGTTTTATAGAAATTACATTCTATGCAGGCATCTTCGGCACCGCCAGCGGGATCTAGCACCGTCTCTATGCTAGAGCTACAAGCATGGGTAACGGCGTGCCGCAGCTACTTACAAACCGATATGGGCTCTTACTTACTGCGAAGTGGTCGAGACGACTCGCTGTTGTTGGGAGACTTGCAACTGCACGTCGGCGGCATGACTGGGCCGCTTGACACCGCCGCTGGTAAGCATAGATGTTTTTAAAACTAAAGTCCTTTCGATATTAGTTGGCTCAGCTTAATAAAAATAAAAAGTGAGAAATCGTATACGGTACATACTTATCGCTAAACGAATGTCGCCCTGTACCGCGATACTCTAGTGAGACGATACGTCCAGTAGGACGATGAACCATGAACATCGACAATAAACGATGATGAAGCATAAGCCGCCGTCTGCTCGCTGGCGCTTGCTGGGCCTCCCCGAACGGGGTCTCCCCCTACAGGATTGCCCGCTCTGAGAACGGCGTGAAGACAAGTCAACAAGGATCTGCTCGTCGTTACGGGCAGCGATTGAAACCACTGGCACTGTTCCGGGGCTCACTCCCTGGAATAGTCACCCCGCTCCCCTGAACAGGAGGAGCGAGAAGAACTTCGAGAGTCTAGTGAGACTCAATGATCAAACGATTGATACAGTGCGTGAGCTTTTAGTTAAACATTCGGGCTATGAAAAGTTCGGTGTGTTTCGGTTGTTAACGATACGCGAATGTACTTCTTCGAATGTACCCGTGCTCACGCACTGTACATTAGCATGTATCGTTTATCGGTCGATCGAATATGCAGTAGTGGGCGATAGTGTCCTATCGTGCCAACTACTATCGAAAGGACTATAGTGAAATACATTTGAGGGTTTGAAAAGTTAATACAAACAGTGACAGCGTGGCGAAAACTTACAAAAAGACAAGGGAAGTTGTTATTCTATATAGTTGTTACTGAACTAGTTTTTATTATAATACCTAGGTTTTTAGCACACTTCTATTTATTTTATAAAGCCCCTTTACAGCAGCTATTAGGTCATAAGTTTTTCCTCGTTATGCAAAATTGTCAAATCGTGCTGTACTTTGCTCTGAGTTAGTATCCAGGTGTGTTATATATCAGTTTTAAATATTTTTGTCAATTTTGTGACTTAGTCTAATGTTCTGAAAGATCATTAAGGTTAAATAAATGAAATGAGCATTCCAAATACATCTACCCTACATCGCAGTCGAGTATTTTTCAATCACAAACAACCTCTTTCAGATTACTACATAGTAGTGGAAGTAGACTCGTACGGACATTACTTTCGCAAAGCGAAGTCGAAGCTAGTGTGTCGCAGCGCGCAGCCGCGTTGGAACGAGAGCTTCACCCTCGACCTCGAGGGCTCGCAGAACTTGAGACTGTTATTATACGAAGACGCTGCAAGACCTGTTTTGAGGGGAAAATGTACAGTCAAGGTGAGTTACTTTTGATGCCGTGACCATGACAATAAAGGATTTCTAAAACTTATTTTGTCCCCTACACTCATTGATTGTTAGGCAATAGCTATATTAGTCTTCTGTTATCCCGTCTCAAGAACTAAGAAAATGAAGTTTATAACCGTGTTTTATTTATTAAGAATTTAGCTATTCTGAGCTTACGTAAAGATCATCATCATACATAAAATGGTCATCTCCCATACATTAGAATACATGATTTTTATTTTAAACGCAAAAAAAAATGTGTATTAGAATAATTTCTAGCAAAAAGAGTACATAAAAGTATAATAAATACTGTTATGTAGATACTTTTACTTCCAAAAGCCAGGGAAATTAGAATATATATATATATATATATATATATATATATATATATATATATATATATATATATATATATATATATATATATATATATATATATATATATATATATATATATATATATATATATATATATATATATATATATATATATATATAATATATATATATATATATATATTTTAATTTAAAAAATTAATTGAATTATTTCTAGACTTCTATTTAAAACAGTGATAAGTGAGGATAATTGTATGATATTTTAGCTATTGTTTCTTATACTAGTTATTTTTATTTTTAGCCACACTAGCGGCCTCTCCAGGTCTGATTTGACCTTCTTTTAAGTTTCAGTTTCAAGTAAGACTTTCAATGGATTACTTTTCATGTCAATCAACTTAATAACATATGAAATATCCTTGATATAAGAGTGCTTCGATTTCATACCCTCATGTAATTATTACGCGACTGATAGCTAGTTATTTTATTTAGATTAACATTATAAGTTAATTTTGTTTATCTAGTTGTCACGAGACTGGGTAGCCGAGAGCGCCAGCGGAGGCGTATCGCGTACCGTTTGCCTTGGCGGCGGCTCGCTGCCTCTTCGGTTACGACTACTACCGCCGGAGCGCTCTTCCCGTCGCGTCCCCTCAGCTAAGCCAGGAGCTCTGTTCGGCGCTAAGATCACTCACGTTGCCAAGTGAGTAGCTGTCACATAACTGGGTAGTATATTTGCCTCAGCGGAGGCTCGCTGCCTCTTCGGTTACGACTGCTACCGCCGGAGCGCTCTTCCCGTCGCGTCCCCTCCGTTAAGCCAGGAGCTCTGTTCGGCGCTAAGATCACACACGTTGCCAAGTAAGTAGCTGTCACATGACTGTAGTATCTTTGTCTCGGCGGCGGCTCGCTGCCTCAGCGGAGGCTCGTTGTCTCTTCGGTTACGACTGTCGCGTCCCCTCCGCTAAGCCAGGAGCTCTGTTCGGCGCTAAGATCACTCACGTTGCCAAGTAAGTAGTGGTCACGTGACTGTAGTATCTTTGTCTCGGCGGCGACTCGCTGCCTCTTCGGTTACGACTGCTGCCGAAACGGTTATTCTACTATCCTATTATTATTCTGTTCCGAATTCCGAGATTCTTCATCGGATCAAGAATAATGGTATGGAGTGCTTACTAGTGAGAGGTCAACTAAGATGGAGTGGATGACTCGAGGTTGCCGAAGTTAGTGTTCTACTCCGAGCTGACGAGTGGAAAACGCAAGGCTTGATTTCAATATCTGCGGTATAAGAATGTCCTGAATCGTCACTTGGGTCCCAGCGGCATGTCTTGTGATACATGGCATTTACAAACTTGTCAAAAATTTTCGCCTCTTCGTGTAGAATTGGTGATCTTCTCCTATCACCAAACCGGGTAGTTCTCCCGTAGGGTAATCCCTCCCCATAAGTAAATTTTGCAACATCGAAGTAGAGCGTCATAAATAATAAAAGTAAACGTGAATCGTGACTGTTTCTTCTACCGTAACATTTTCCTATTATTTGCAGACGGGAGAAACGCAACATACCGTTCATAATAAGCGCGTGCGTGCGCGAGGTGGAGCGCCGCGGCATCCACGAGGTTGGCATCTACCGCGTGTCCGGCAGCGCGTCCGACCTCAACCGGCTCAAGAAGAGCTTCGAAACCAGTCAGTATCAGAAATTACACTTTCGTTTAAGAAATTACACTTTATTTTGTTCGTATGGGTCGTGTATTTTGAAAGTTAATTTTATGACGAAACAGGTATATGAAGCGAAAGCGAATGGAAGGAGAAGCTGGGGTCACCCCAGACTGACCTTTATCTTAGATTTTAATATACAGAGCAGACGACCCCAACATCACGATTTCACTACAGTGATAATTGAATTTCAGATGCTTACGAAGCCGAACAGCTGTTGAAAGAAGTGGACATTCATTCGGTGACCGGCGTACTCAAGTTGTACCTACGAGAGCTGCCCGAGGCACTGTTCACCGACGCACTCTATCCCGAGTTGCTGCGGGCGTGGGGAGCCACACAGGTATTCTTCTTCTTTCGAGTTGATGATACGAACTAAATTTTTCCCGACCAGAAGGCAGCCACATCGATAGCCCTCTGGTTGGTCTCGAAAAGGTCCTCCTGCGTGCAGGTGATCGGACACGCGGGACAGCAGAGCAAGTGCTCCATGTTTTGAGGGGAGATACCACACTCACACTTTACTTTGACCATTGGAAAAAAAGTATCTGTCCTTATATATAGAAATAGGCTTTCTATGTTTGACTTTTGAATATTTGTCAGGGAGCCGGCATTTCCATGGATTCGGGACCGGCGCACACGCGGCGCCATGCGCTGCTCAAATGCTACGCACAGCTGCCCGACCTCAACAAGAATTGCATTGACTTTCTACTTAACCACTTTGTCAAGTGAGTATGCATCCTAGGAAACATGGCGGCCGCATACGGTTGAAATGCAGCTGCTTATAATATAGCTAGTGGGTGTCGTCGTATTTGTTCGTTGATATCTTAGTTACACTATAGTGAAATTATCAAGAGGGGCGCGGGGCGGGACGACTGAAGCCGAGTGGGCGGCAAGCGGGCAGCAGGCCCTACCTCCCGCGCGCAGTACGTTCGCCCTGTCGTCCCGCCCCGCGCCCCTTGTTACTCGGTTTCACTATAGTTTATCGACCAGAAATTTTACTTCAGTCTCTCGCGGCGCCATTCCGTGTGAGAATGAGTTTTACATTGACGCGTCCGTTGGATGACTCATAGAAACTAATTCAATTGTTTAGGCTGTGGTATAAAGGTCTTTGTCACAAAGTTTATTCTGACTGGCGTCGATTCCGGGGCGGCCGCCAAAGCTAAACCTAAATTAAACTCACGCTCTCTCGTACGCTTGATTGTGTACGAGTGAGCGGGACGTTTATTTTAACAGTAGGACATAAAACGCAAAGCGTTGTGTAGATGGAGCACACTCCGTAAACAAAAAAGCAAAACGAAACGTTATTTTTGAAGATATCGCAAATTTCTCATTATTTGGGTTAATTTAATTTTCCAAATAATGAGAAATTTGCGTATATCAATGCTATAGTAAAATTGTGATGATGTCATGGCATCATATGACCATTTCAAAATAGCAGACCTAAAAAATCTGTTAAGACATCGTAGCGCGAGTCTGAAGGGTAAAAAAAAGATTTGGTGGAAAGGAACGTATCTACATGTTGATTGTCTACGTACCATTGTGCTAGTGGCGCCTCTAGTTGTAAAACATTGCATTAACGATATGTTTATTCACATGAGTCGTAAATCTGAGGTTTGTAAAATTAAATGTCTGAATAACTAAATATAAAATCCACAATGCTATCGCTTCATAATGATATAACCAATTCTACCAACAGGGTGAACCAGCACGAAGCAGAGAACAAAATGTCGATGCACAACTTAGCGACCGTGTTTGGACCCACGTTGCTTCGGCCTGCGAGTGCCGGCGCGGGCTCCAAACTGCGGACTGACCTCCTGGCTGCGGGTACCGTTGACGCGATGGCGCAGGCTGGTATTCTATACTGTCTGCTGCAGCAAAGACAGCTCGCAGCTCAGCTGTCGTCGCACCACCGCGCGCCCACGCTTCTCGAGTAGACTGAAGCTGAATGACGTATTTAAATATGTTGGACGCTTGCAAAGTCTCACCATACTGACGTGAAATATTTGACAGCGACAAAATTAAAAGGAAAATGGAATGGCGTATGAAATTACCGAATATCAGCCTCGAACTTACGCTGCGCCAAACTAGGCTAGTTAAATTTTCATATTTCGCTTTGGTGTGGTGATAACAGGTTTCGCTAATTCGAATTGGATTTTCGTTTTGTAGAAAAAGTTATTGTCACTTGTTTTATCAATTTTATAGCTATAGTTTACTTATAGTAGTCCAATAGGTAGGTGTTGAACCGAATTATGTGTCGTATTATCTTAATTTTGGCCGAACAGAACTATGTGGGTGTCTGTGAAGTTTTAAGACTACAAAAATTTTCAAATCCGTTTAGTATTTTTAGCTTGGTAAAATTTCGTCTCAATATGTTTACAAGATGTTTCATTCAATCATTACATTTACTTTATTATACATAGTATTGAATCGAGACCATTAATTATACATTCCATAAATACACAGACTGAAGTAGAAATATTGATTAGGAATTATATCATTTACACGAAATTTTAAAATGTTTAGGCGGTATCGCCATTTTGTACAATTTCCGTATTAACCAAGCAAGACTGCTCTCACACTGCCGAGTTAACATACGACAAGTTATAGCTTTACTTTTGAATATATACATCGCGTTGGTAATCTTGTCAACATATGGTACCTACCTATAAGTATTATTGGAAATTAGAATATAATATTATGGAAGGTTAGAAATACATTTTATATCTAGTGAGAGTGGTCAGCCAAAAAATGAATTGAAAGGCAAATAAAGATTCAATGAGTATTATAAAGTGGGACCGAAAAATAATAATGGTATAATTAATTATTAGTGTAAAATGGAGCAGACTGATAATAATAAATTGTGGGCACTAGCTTATTATTTCTCCAGATATGGGAATATCCGATCAATACAGTGAGCTTATTTTGCTGTTTATTACACGATTCACAATATTTCATTTTTCTTATCTCCATAGAAAAAGTAATCATTTATGATGCCCGTATATATTTTATAGCAAGTAAAACTGATGATATGGGGAATGTTGTCAGTTACATGAAGTACTAAAATAATTTTAAAGGAATTATGAGAAGTTAGTTACATACGAAATTGTTTAATTTTAATGGATAGTGGGACAATGCAGTTTTCGTCCATAATGTAGCATTTTAAATGCTAGTCGTATGTTCTATTATGTTATCTAGCACCTCATTTCTAGCACTGTTCCAAGGAGGACTCCAGATGATTAATTAATGTAATCTAGTATTAGACATTTTATTTCACAAGTAGTTTTAGATCAATGGTGTTATATTAGTACTTAAAACTCTTACCAAAAAAGGAAATTTTGAGAACAAAGTTACTTCCATTTATTATTGTGTTGATTTTGTTAAAGAACATTAACATTTCTTTAATAATTAATTTTATTGAGTAATATATTTATGACTTTAGATACCTAAGTGTAACCATTTAATAATTTTACATATTCTTTCTGAACACGATTTCTCTTCACCAAAGACCACTATTTTTATATAATTCTATGTCTCAAAATGGGTTGCCTACATCAATTTCATATTAATATTTATCAAAAGGTTTCTTGTTTTTCTAGCATACTATGTAGTCATCAATATTCGTCATCCATCACATAGATTTGATAAATATACTTGTTTGTGGTCTGCTTTCCCGCCGAATATGTATGATGTGAACTTGTTTTGTCAGACAATCAGTGGATTTTGCCTTTAATATTTAAAATTAAGATTATTATAGGATTACATAATTCGTAACCATACTGCAACTAAGCAAATGCTTTGGGACATCACAAACTCATTTAAAATTTTGTATTATTATAGCACATGCAAATTACAAATAATTATTTTTCATCACCTAGGGAATTATAGCCCATTCCCAGTAGTCTTTATGTCAGACTGATGGTGTATACTTAAACTAGCTGCTGCCAAATTAAAAAATATTGCCAATTATTATATTGCCTCAGATGAATGTATGTATATCCTAATAGGGAGAATTCAGATTCATTCAATGCAGATGCGACATGTAGCATGCATAAAAATACTTCTGGATTGTAAAGCAACTACTTAAGCATCTCCTCCAGGAGATACATTGCTCGTCATCCTAATGCTTGAGAGAGGATCTTAAAATAAAAATGCTTTTATGGGCCTTTTTCACTACTAACAGGTTGTTATGGTACATTTATGAAAGCATTATGATATTGATAAGGCTAATCATTTACATTTTGAGAAAGGCCCACCAAGTTACCTTGTCTACAACTCCTTTATTTTAGGTTTGTCATTCTTTGAATTTATATAAATTTAGTTCTGTATTATAGTATTTACATATTTTACATGATTTGGTTTACCCAATGTATTTAATTTTTGTATATAAATGACACTGAAATGTAGTTATGTACAACCTTTTTGCAATAAAATGTATTTTTATTACACTTTATGTGTACTTGTTTTATTACTTTTGTCACAATCTCATGAGATCTATAGAGTCTGAGAACAAATCTACTTACAAACCACATGCAAAACTGTATAAGGCTCGATTTATATTCCACCACTCACCTCTGCCAATTTTCTATGGAAAAACATAGTGCACATGCACTCAGTCCATACAAATTGGGCAGCGGCAGAGTATAAATCGAGCCTATGAGATGCGTACTCTAGCCATAAGGGCCATTTCCTGTAGTAAAAAAATAGTTTATTTCAAGAGTGTATTTAAATTTTTACATGGATAGAAGGAAACAAAAGATATTTTTGTACTGATAAATTATTGTATTACTTCTTATATTATATTACTTTGTACAAATTCTAAATCAGTGATTATAAAATAGAATTTAGAAATACCTACACATATTTACAATTACATCTTTCATATTCATTTTAGAGTTTAATTCTAAAAAATATATGTACATAGCAATAATTAAAACAACAACTGTAGATAATGATTTTGATCTCCTGAATATAAAAAATGATATAACAAGCAATCCTAAATATAGTGCTGCTCTTTTGAGAGTGTCTGATAAAAGTTCATTCTTAATTTTCTCATCCACACATACACTGGACCATAGTACTGAACTATGTTCACAGGAAGTGCAGTTAGAGGGTCCTTTGCCTTTACATGTTTTGCAGGATTTGTCACATGGTTTGCAAGAATGTGAGCCTTCTTTATTAACACAGTATTGGTTAGGGTCACAGAGAGATGGGTTGGTACACTCATTTACATCCATACATGTATTCACTACTAATTGCCAGCCAGGTTTACAAGTGTCACAAGCAGAAGCACCTTCTCCTGAGCATCCATCACAAGCTTTATGGCAAGGCTCACATCCTGTACTCACACTATAAAAGTTTTTATCACAATTTTCACAATACTGTCCTGCAAAACCTTTTTTACACAAACAAGAACCGTTTCCTTTGCGAGTTCCTTCACCATCACATTGACCATGGCCTGAACACACTTCATTGTTCTTATCGAGTGGGCACAAACTGCACGATTCGCCAAAATGATTCGGTGGACAGCAGTACTGAAGAGTTTCTATACATAACCATGTGTGTAGATCTATAGATTCAGGGTCTTCATGGAACCACCACTTTTCAAGAGCTTGTTCTGCTTCTTCAGCGAGACTATAGCACTGATCTTGATGCTTCTTTAATTCCGAGCACAGACCTTCCTGCACTTCAACTAAGCGTATTTCGCTTCGCGCGTACGATTTTAATTTCGCTTCTTCCCAGGCGGCATCACCTCCGTCGAATTTACCTCGAGAAGTTTTATCAAGCCAGTGATGAAAAGAATCTGATAGAACTTTGCAACGTTGACATTCATTTATTTTACGAGAGCCTGAATTGAGATCGGGAAAACTTATTTTTTTACTTAGAATTAGTTCACATATAAATAGAGCATACATTAGAAATACCTTTGCAAAATATACAGCCATTTTTTTGGAAACTTACTGTACCTACTGTACTGTACTTACACAAAATCTTTATATTACAAACAAAACAAAATTTAACTTGTATTCGAATCAAAATAACCTCAAAACACCAAAGTTACGTTCCGTAACCATTTTCGCTTTCTCTGACAATTATTCTCGGGTAAAGTGAATGTTCTGGAACCAGGTGTGCGTTCTAAA
Source organism: Hofmannophila pseudospretella (assembly GCA_947369225.1). NCBI lineage: Eukaryota > Metazoa > Arthropoda > Insecta > Lepidoptera > Oecophoridae > Hofmannophila > Hofmannophila pseudospretella. The sequence continues at coordinate 9,073,070 of OX376324.1, forward strand.
ACCAGTTAAAATTATTCACATAGACAAGTAACATGTTCCATTGCTTGTGTTGAATACAAGTTTGACACATTTTCAGTTGTTAACGCGGTAATGGAATACGGACAATTATCAACGTGAATTATTTCAACTTGTTAGGAAACACTCTCCTAATAATCTGTGGCTACTTCTCCCAATCTCCATACCTACTTGACCTCCTCACCTCGCCTCACTGACCTTCCTTTCGCTACCATTTCACTTCCTCCATCAAGCCCTCCATACAAGCGTGATTTTACAACAAGGCTGACCACAAATAACTTGAAGTAAGAGTACTTAGTAGTCACCCAACAAATTAAAAAATCTAACTGTAATTGTTTATGTCCGACAGTGTTGCCATTTTGCGTGATTTTCCCTAAATTCGGTCTCTAGCAGATTGTTCGGTATTCCAGTGCGCGAGTCTGAGGTATTCAGGCGTTTCGGGATAGTAAATATACTATCGTGGAAAAACAATACACAGATATATTATTCAAAAAATCCCCTTGAAAAGCATTTATGTAGTATACTACACTGAGAGAAAAAATGCCATTAGTGGTACTTTATACTTTGCGATTAGTGTCCGCCTCTGAAATACAGTCGATAGCAAGCTATAATATTCCTTCTGTTAAATTAAAAACATTCGTTTAAATCTCAACCCTATGCATTTCAGAATTCAGATTCAACAATTATGACGTTTTGGATAGGTCGACTGTGAGAGTGAATGAGATCCCGCCACCGGAGCTCACTTTTTGGTTTGGTTAGCGATCATTGCTTTTGGCTGTTTTCTTGGAATCGATGCCGATATAAGTGTGTGGGGAAAATTCGTATTTAAAAAAATATTACCAAACTTGGGGAATCACAACAATTTCGGGTATTTTCGAGATTGCTTAATAGCAGAAATTAAAAAAAAAGAAAAGAAAAAAGAACACTACTGTCAAAATCTAACAAAGCGACGAGCGAGGCTACAGTTCGAAATGAAAACGCTTTAATTCGTAATTTAAAGTTAATTTACCGTGCTAAGTTTTCACCTGGTTGTTTATTTTGCTCCAAATTTTACTTTATGTAACAATTAATTAAACATCAATAGGCCAGTGAAGGGAGACTAATGAATACGAATAACTAACCTCGAACGTAGCCTGCGGACGTGCATCATTTTTGAGACTCATTTCAAGGGTTCAAATACATAATGGCAGATAAAATAAGGTACAACATGACTTTAAAAGTATATTTTTACAGAAACAATTTTCATCTTTTGTTTGTGAGTGCGGGAACATCCATCCGTATCCGTAAGGCCCTATGCTGCGTCACCCACGCGGGATTCGCTTGTCACCCTAGCTACTTTTTGATTTTAACAATAGCAAGCAACCCTGTTATACATTGTTTTATATTTGAACATAATTTTGTAATTACGTATATTTTTTCTTGTTACAGAATTGATTCAAAGTTTGATATGCAAGGCAACTATGAGCCTTCAGATTCTGAAGATGAATATACACCAACTGAAAAGAAACTACTGGACAAAGTGCGTAAAAGAAAGCACCAACATTCAGACAGCGAAGAGGAAGTATATGCCTTCTCTGAATCTGATGACGACATAGAGAAGAACGAGGATTTGGGCATAGCAGACAGTGATGTGGAAGGCCAGGAGAAATCAGATGATGATTTACCAGATACAAAAGCTTGGGGAAAGAATAAAAGTTCTTTCTATGCTACTGATTATGTTGACAAGGACTATGGAGGCTTTGGTGACGATGAGGAAGCTGCTATTATGGAGGAAGAGGAAGCTAAAAATATACAGAAGAGACTCTTAGAACAACTAGGGGATGAAGACTTCACGCTCGACTTTTTCAACAAACAGGTGACAGATACAGTTGAGGAAGGGGAAACAGTCATAAAAAGTGATTTGAGTCAGATGTCAAAGAGACAGAAACTACAGTTACTAGAGAAAGAGAGTCCAGAGTTTTCAGGTTTGATTGATGACTTCAAAACAAAGTTAACAGTTGCAAAAGATGATTTACATCCTGTTTTGGAACTTGTGAAAGATGGGAAACTTCCTAAATGCCCAGCTTCTAAGTTTGTTAAGACAAATTATGATCTTATTCTAAATTACTGTACTAATATAAGTTACTATTTGTTACTGAAAAGTCAAAGGATAAATATACAGAACCATCCGGTAATAAAGCGACTATATCAGTACAGACAAATGTTGAATAAAATGGAGCCTATTTATCTGGAAGTTATTAAACCACAAATAGATAAAATTTTAGAAGCAGTAAGGAGTAATTTGGAGTTACATGTGATAGAGCTCAAGGAGGAAAAGATAAAGGAAGGTAAGAAACGTAAATCAGGAAAAGCTTCACCTGAATCAACATCTAAGAAATTGAAACTCATTGGTGTACTAGAGAAAGATGAAGGTGAAGACACTGGGGTATCTGACAATGAAGATGAATATGAAGGCAATGATTTCTTTAGAAGCGATAATGAAGCTGGAAATATTCAAAGAAATAATGATGAATCTGAAGAGAGTGGCTTCTCTGACAATGATGTGGCTTCTCCTAATGATGCAAATATTGATCAGAACAAACCTTCAACATCCCAAGGTGTGATTGCAGAGGATGTAGGTGACAAACGTGAGATCACTTACCAGATTGCCAAAAACAAGGGTTTGACTCCACATAGAAAGAAGGAACAAAGAAATCCCAGGGTGAAACACAAACTGAAGTTCAGAAAGGCTAAGATAAGAAGGAAGGGAGCAGTACGTGAGCCTAGAACAGAGATCACCAGATATGGTGGAGAAGCATCCGGTATAAAGGCGAATGTCAAAAAGAGCATAAAAATCAAATGAAATTGTAACATCATTTATTTATTGTGTCTTACAAATATATTGTAAAAGCTTAATTTTATATCCATGAAAATAAAATAATCCATTTTAAAATGTTTACTGGCTTTTTTAATGATGGTTTAATGTTGCCATCTGAAACAATAGAATTAGTATGTAATAAGTAATAATAATTTAATAAATTATCAGAAACTTTAGTTATGTATTTAGCTCAAAGTAGAAATCACTGTTAACTTACAATTTCAAAACTTTGTCTTTTCCCCCTGATGCCACATATGCGCCATCTGGTGACCAATCCACTGCAAACACCTCATCAGCATGTCCAGGCAAGTCCAATTCTAATTTCTTTGTCTTCAAGTTCCATACTATAACAAAAGAATGGCCAGAAATTAGTCAAAAATTCAAAATTTTCTACCATAACTAGTCATTATAGGACACTGGACATTTTGAGACGACGATTTAGGAAATTGGTCTAATTGATACAGTAGACAATTTGACACTAGTCAGCCATAATTATTAACAAATATTTGGAAAAAAATTATTATATAATATATTAGACACCTTTTAAAGTAGAATCTGCACTGGAACTAAGCAGCAATCTGGAGTCAGCAGACCAGGCTACCATGTATACAGCCTGCACGTGACCACGGAGTGTCGTAATGAATTTCCCTGTTGCTGCCTCCCAAAGTTTCACCGACTTATCGAAAGATGCTGATGCTATTAGTCTGTATAAGAAATATCACGATAAAAATTGGTAGGTACAAATAGCCAAAGAATACTGGGTGTACCATTGAGATGGGTTAGTATAGTGAATTCTGAAACTGTAAGAGAGAAATAACTACCGGCACGGAGGGGAACCATGTCGTTGATTTTGGAGTTAAGAAAAACTGCATTCATAGATTACAAAAAAACTCGTACACGACTCGGGAATCGAACCCGGTCATTTAAAAAAAGGGTATGTTATTTTATTACAAAAATTAATAGTGTAAGTTGTAAGAAATAAATGTTGCTATGAATGAAACCCTGTGTCTACAATTAAAAGAAAGTGCTGTATTTAATTATTTTATTTATTTAAGTAAATGGTCAATGTTAAGTAATTCGACCTGGCAAACCAGAGTTCACATTCCATTTTTCAATCAATCTTTCAATTTTTGCTGGTACGCAGACACGACAATCGTTATTCCTTTTTCAAATTATGTAAATGAATAGGTAAGCGTTAGCTTTAAGACGAGGCATTACGTACACTTGCGCGCCAAGTTTCGCTTTTTGTTTCTTATTGTTTCAATATGAGAATACAAAACTATTTAAAAAAAATCTTCTTCATTCGTGGAACCTTAACACCACACTCTTATTAATGCCTTATTTAATTGAAATGGTTTTTTTTTCGATTGGCGGCGCTAGTTTCGCTCAGGTCAATTGTTTATGTTGGTATGATTAATAATATGAACTGATATGATAGATAACAAAACTTCCGGAATAGCATAAAATAATTAAATTTAGCATTTTTTAAAAAGTTGTAGACACATGGTTCCATAGCAACATTTATTCCTTACCATCTACGCTATCAATTTTCGTTATAAAATAACATAGGTTTATTTTCTGAAAATGACCAGGTGCAATTCCCGAGTCGTGTACGAGTTTTTTTGTAAATCTATGAATGCAGTTTTTCTTAACTTTAAAATCGACGACATGGTTCCTCAGAACATATTTCTCTCTCTTATAGTTTCAGAGTTCCCAGAGACCCATCTCAATGGTACATCTTGTATAATTTACTGCGTAAAAGCCGGCCGAGCCAAAAAAGCGGCGCCTGTGGGTGTGGGGGCGCTTCGGGCTTCGCCCTACGTGGACCTCGGCCAGCGGCCTCGCAAAAATTACTCAGGGAGGGAGGGTACGTGACGGTCAAGGTAGACTAACGCTTCGGGCTTCGCCCTACACGGACTGAATCTGGATATAGCTTAGACCTAAACATTGATATTATAATACACAGACCTCCAAATGATTTAATTCTGTGACCCTGCTAATTTGGTTACTAGTATTGATGGAACAATTTACAAACCTAGTGTCAGGCGAGAATTTGACATCATTGATCAGCTGCTGATGGCCCGTCATTCGCGCCAAAGGCCGCTTTTCTTTTTCTGGTAGCCATAGGAATAGCGTAAAGTCATCAGATCCGGAGACCAGACGCTCTGCGCCTTGCGGGCACACTGCTTCATACCTCTCCAGAGCGCGTTGTTGCAGGACTTTCTCTAAAAAACATAGATGATCTCTTGATATGGGATAGGTTTCTGATGTTTCAGGAGAGGAAGGTTGATGTTTCATGGAGAGGAGGGGGGTCTTTGTGAGGTATTGGGTTCAATGAATTTCGGGAGGGGGGAGGGGTTTACGGTCACGACCTAGACTTATAGTACAGGGTGGACCAAAAGTCCGTTAACATTTGAATAGGTCGCTGCGTCGGCGCGGGCGGGGTATTGGCGCGGGGGGTGTTACTACAAGCGAGAGCTACTAATAGGGATTTAGTACCATGGCGTCATTCAGCGGAGCGCAACGCGTATTTTGCGTACGCGAGTACTATCGAAACAACGATTCTACGACCGAAGCTAAACGGAAATTTTGTAATCATTACAATATACGGAACAGAAATCAAGCACCAACAATTCAAACAATTAAAAAATGGGTACAGAAGTTCGAAACAACAGGTTCAACTTTAAGTCAACCACGATCCGGCCGACCTAGGACATCGCGCGATCCAGTAAACATAGAGCGTGTACGAGCGTCTGTTCGAGAACAACCTGGTCTCTCTACTCGAAAGCGGTCTAGTGCTTTAGATGTGCCCAGAACATCTCTAAATCGCATTCTACACAAAGATTTACATTTACATCCTTACAAAATTCAAATTGTACAGGCTTTAAAGCCAAATGACCCTGCTCAGAGACTGCAGTTTGCTAACGAAGTGCTTGAGAGGTTTACGAGCTTCAATAACATCTTTTTCTCAGACGAGGCACACTTCCACCTAAATGGACATATCAATCGACAAAATTGCAGATACTGGAGTGACACTAACCCGGACTTGAAGCACCAAAAACCTTTACACTCGCCCAAGGTTACTGTATGGGCCGCATTGTCAGCCAGCGGAATCATTGGTCCATATTTTTATGAAGATCAGAGAAACCGCGCCGTCGCCGTTAATACAGAGCGATACATTGTGATGCTACAGAATTTTTTTGCTCCAGCATTACAGGACTTCTCAGGCTTTAATCGAAGCTCTTGGTTCCAACAAGATGGGGCAACATGTCACACCTCCAATGACTCTATAGCAGCACTTCGTGAAATTTTTGGCCAAAAAGTCATATCCAAAAGAGGTGACATTCACTGGCCACCCCGCAGCCCGGATTTAACTCCAATGGACTTTTACCTTTGGGGATATCTCAAAAGTAAAGTTTACATCAGCAACCCAGTGTCTATTGAGGAATTAAAAGAAAATATACGCGAGGAAATGCAGAACATTTCACCAACCACTTGTCGGGCGGTCATGCAAAATTTCCGTTCCCGGCTACTGGTGTGCCAGGATGAACAAGGGTCACATTTGAATGATGTTATTTTTAAAAAGTGAAATCCTAATTTGTCTACTTTATTATTAAATAAACAGTTTTTCACTAAAGTAGCATTTGTATTTTTTATAACCATTTTAAATGTTAACGGACTTTTGGTCCACCCTGTATATCATATATAGCCATATCGAGATACTAATTAAAATTAAATTCCAATGACTTTACATCATAGTATATTTCAACTCACTGTCACTGGTGCTTCCCTGTTGATCAGTAACAGGATGAAATGGACCAGTACGTAACACATAATCTGTGCTAAGTGCTAATGTGTTGACCCAATGTGCATGGCCTTCCAATGTTCTGCACAATATTCCATCTTCAGCTCGCCATACCTACAAAAGAAAAAATATATAAGATATTATTCTTGATAGTGAAGTTAGTAATAACTACATTATAATAGTAAATGGGAAATCTACACAATCTATCTATCACTTGGGGAATCTAATTAAACCTATTAATAATGAAACATAATTAATTATTTTATTTTAATTTATTTATTAGGTAAACACAACAGATTACAACCATAGAAATTACAGAAAAATCAATATAAAGTTATGAGCTAGGTCGTAACCCTTAACGTGTAAACACAGCATGGTTAGGAAGTAGAAAATTGATTGTTGTACAAAATTGAGTTGGGAAAAAATACTATTGAATGTAATAACTAAAAAAACTTATACCTATTTGTTAATTATACCTTGATAGTTCTATCTTGTGAGGATGTGTAAATAAGTCCAGTGCCACCCCACTTCACAGATGTGACAGCCTTGGAATGCCCAGCCAGACTTAGAATTGTTAGGCCTGTCACTGTATCCCATACTCTAACATCACCATCCTTAGATGAGCTTGCTAGTTTTCTGCATTCTGGATTTCTGCAGCAAGACAAAAAACATTAGATATAAGATGTTGTGAAAAATGTTTTATGTAGTTATCTGATACAAATTCTTTTCAACTTACCTATGATAAGGCTCCCAAGCTAATGCAGTAATCCATTGCTTATGTCCTATCATTGTTTTTCCCACTTGATTGCCTGTGTGAGGGTCCCACAGCATAACTCTTCCTGTTTTGCAAGCTGAGGCCAACTTGAAGCCATCTGGTGACCAACTGATGCATAGCACCCAGTTTGTGTGACCTGATGAATTATGTAATGCAGATTAGTCACTAATGTTTAAGGCTGTTTGAAATATATAAGTATTCATTCCAGAACAAATATATTACTTTTTAATAAAACAAAATAATCTATCTTTAAGGCTATTGTCTGCTAAAGGTTGTCAAGATAAGACTAGCCAGATTTTACTGTTTTATACTAACTTCTATGCAATAAAGTGTATTATTCTATAGCTAGATAGTCTTGTTTGATAAACACTACTATCTAGCTATAGGGTGGTCTAAACAACTCTGACAATAGGTTAACCACTAACCACATGACCAGAAGAATAAAACTGGAGATACTCATATTTTTTTATTACCTTTACATGTATGAAGAGGTGTTTGTGTTTGTAAGTCCCAGAATCTAACTGTTGTGTCTCCTGAACCACTGGCTAATTGTTTACCAGATGGACTGAAACTCGTTGATATTACGGCTTCGGCATGTCCTGGTATTGAGCTTTAAAAAAGTACACCATAATAATAAACTGATACATATTTATTTACTAATATGTAGTCCAATAGCACTGACAGTAAAGCAATGACGAATGTTGTAAAACAGTATTTTAGTTACCTAGTGCATCTTGTAACTGGTCTGACCCTAAACACTGCTTGTTGTTGATATATAATCTCTACAACTTCTTCTGTGTTCAGGCTTTTGATATCAAGGGCATCTTTGAGTGTGGACGTTATCTCCACGTCCTTGACGAAAAATAAGAATGGTTTATCCTCCTGAAAACATGAAATGTAAAACGAAAATTTATTTGACGAAAATTATAACAATTTAGGGAAATGGAAAGAAATTACCTCCTGTAAAAGAGCATTACAAATAAGTTGAAGTTGCTCTTTGTTTATGTTCAACGGTAAGTCTAAAGGACTTCCAGTTTCTTCTCCAGTATCTGACTTGAGTCTAGCTTGTACACAACTCGGTAAATCATTATCTATATCCATTTTTAAATGAGCAAAACACTTGCGAATTATGTGCGAATGATATGATAAACATAACCTCACTCAAAAAACTGGCATGCGCAAGGCCATAGGGCAGGCAGATGAGATTTTTGGTTTTAATGGCAGTTTTCTCATTATAATAAGGCATTGGCAGCAATAGCTGTCAGTCTAAGCAGGCGGTATCACGGAATCGGTGCCATGTCTGTATACGGAGAGACAAAGGACTGACCATACAGCCTAATTTTGACGTTTAGATTTTTTATCTGGTAACTTTTTTATAAATGTCCGTCTACGGCATTTCACTTACGTGTTATGTTTATTTTATAACAACAGATTTTAATAAAATACTAGCTTTACAATGAAATTCTTGTACTTCTTATTTATTTTGTGGACTATTGTGAATTGTGATGAGCATACGCACATGTACAAAGATCGAGAACAGGTAGTGTTATGGATGAACACCGTGGGCCCATACCACAACCGTCAGGAGACGTATGCATACTTTTCACTACCGTTTTGCGTTGGTACTAAAGCCACAATCGGGCACTACCATGAGACCTTGTCGGAAGCGCTGCAAGGAGTCGAGCTGGAGTTCAGTGGTCTCGACATTACCTTCAAAGACAATGTACCAGCACAACAGTTCTGTGCAATAGAACTCAATGACCAGACCTACAAAGCTCTCGTGTATGCCGTTAAAAATCACTATTGGTACCAGATGTATATTGATGATTTACCTATATGGGGCATTGTTGGAGAAATTGATGGTGAACAATACTATATTTGGACCCATAAGAAGTTTGACATTGGTTATAATGGTAACAGAATTGTAGAAGTGAATTTGACTGCAGAAAATAAAGAACGACTCACACCTGATGCCAAGATTCCATTCACTTATGAAGTCAACTGGAAGAAGAGCAACATTCGTTTTGAAGACAGATTCGATAAATATTTGGACCCTAACTTTTTCCAACACAGGATCCATTGGTTCAGCATTTTCAATAGTTTTATGATGGTGATTTTCCTAGTGGGTCTGGTATCTATGATCTTAATGAGAACCCTTCGTAAAGACTATGCTAGGTACTCTAAGGATGATGATCTTGATGATTTAGAAAAAGATTTAGGGGATGAGTATGGGTGGAAGCAAGTTCATGGGGACGTATTCAGGCCTGTGCCTCACCTGGCACTTTTCTCAGCGCTAGTCGGGGCTGGACACCAGCTCACAGTAGTGGTATTGGCTGTTATCATCTTTACCATATTTGGTGAATTGTATACTGAGAGAGGTTCCCTGCTTTCAACAGCTATATTTATTTATGCAGCAACTTCACCTGTAAATGGATATTTTGGTGGGTCCCTTTATGCTAGGATGGGTGGCAAATTATGGATAAAACAGATGTTGCTATCAGCCTTTTTACTGCCTGTCCTTGTTTGTGGAACAGCCTTCTTCATCAACTTCATTGCTATGTACTATCATGCATCCAGAGCTATTCCGTTTGGCAGTATGGTTGCTGTTATGTCCATCTGTACTTTTGTTATTTTGCCTCTGACTTTGGTGGGAACCGTCCTTGGCCGAAATTTGGCAGGCCAACCTGACTACCCTTGCCGTATTAATGCTGTTCCTAGGCCCATTCCTGAAAAGAAATGGTTCATGGAACCATTCATCATCATTATAATTGGGGGAATCCTGCCATTTGGGTCCATATTTATTGAAATGTACTTCATATTCACATCCTTCTGGGCATATAAGATCTATTATGTGTATGGGTTTATGCTTCTGGTATTCCTTATCTTAATGATAGTGACTGTGTGTGTCACCATTGTTTGTACTTACTTCTTGCTGAACGCTGAGGACTACCGTTGGCAGTGGACTAGCTTCCTCTCAGCAGGGAGCACCTCTCTTTATGTCTACTTGTACTCCTTCTACTACTTTATTTTCAAAACAAAGATGTATGGCCTGTTTCAGACTACATTCTATTTTGGATACATGGCTCTTTTCAGCCTAGCTCTTGGTATTATTTGTGGAACTGTCGGCTACATAGGCACTAGTTTATTTGTCAGGAAAATATATTCAACTGTGAAAATTGATTGAATTATGATTGATATTGAAGTCAGCTACTTCACACATTTTATCCTTATATTTAGATATTGAAAAGGAATAGTGCTATTTATAAAACTAAAGGAAAATGAGATGTAAAATAAAATTTTAGCATATTTTTAAAACTAATTGGGCACATTCCTGAAATAAAATGTAGCTACTGATAACGCATTTAATACCAACATAAATACTGAATGCTGGCAAATTGTATTGTGGAATGTTGTGAATGATTGTGTACATTTTAAGTAAGGTTCTTACATAACTTTGTTTAGTATTTATGGGGGAATAATTACCATAAAACTTTAAATGGGAAGAGTGATGTTATGAGTTGATGTAATATTATATTTATTTGTATTGTAGAAATAAAAGTTAATGTATTATGGATAGTAAAAAAAACTTCTTACAAAACTACTGGTCAAATGATATTGAAATTTTTCATTGCTAATTTTTTTACCAATTTAAGACATCTAAGCTGAGAGATTATGTGTTGTCTTAATTTGAATTACTTTAGCTAGTATGTAATTCTATTCTCAAGTATGTAAATATTGTCTTCAATCCTATTAGTACTAATTATAATGATTAGTGGATTGATTAACCATCAGTTGCACCAAACGTCCTTAAAGTTAAGTCTTCATTAAAACATGCTATCCCTTTCTACGCCATAGCTCTTGATAGAAGACACAAGCCTTAAGAAAGCGTTTACATTAAGGATGTTTCTTGCACCTCACGGTAACTTAGCTGAAATATTAGTTAACCACTTTAGTAATACCTATGCTAAACTTATCTTTCACTTGAAATTTTAGGTATTTTGTTGTAAATATGTGTTAATAAATTAGGACATACTTGCAATATGCATGACACAATACTTATATCTATCAGCACTCCATAGATTTTTGTCCAACTTTTATTTATAGGAACTAACTGTACATTAAAAATTACACATAGGTCATAATTTTTTTTGTATGCCATCCAACATATACGAGAATGTATATTGTATTAAATTTTGTCATGAGAAATAAAGGTGACTATAATAAAAAGATAATAGTTGTTTTTCTTGGATTACTTATCCCAAATGTTAGTTGCATTTGTATACCAGCACATATGTACGATTAAATTGCCATGTGCTGTGCTATTAAACGCTGTAGGTAATTACTAATTATCGTATTTCAGCTCTTATCAGATTGATTTGTATGTGTAACTTTATTCAGGGCCGTGCGATTCACTCTGTTACTAATATACAGGTGCAAAGTTTCGGCGGGGCACCCAGGACAGCTACCAGATCCGTTGGAGCTACGAGAAAATGGTCTTAGGAGACCTCTGACCTTTGGAGCTATTTAAAACCGCATTCAAAGTTTTTTGAAAAAAAGTAGTCTGCCAGAAAAATGCAATTTTTTACAAAAAAAGTTTGGTGCCAATAGATTCTATTTCGTGTCAGTAACAAACTACTCTATGGGGTCAACCGAGGTTCGAGTACTAGAAATATCAAAAAACTATTCCCATACATTTAATATGAGTTACGATTTAAAGGTTAAAAAATGCTGGACCCTACATGATTCCAGATTCCATGATACCAGATGTTATGTGCCGCATGTATTAAACTTTGTATAGGTACTTCTGTATTGTGTTCTATATTCTGGTGTTTTCAGCGCTTAAACGTTTTCATTTATTTCATCACTTTGTAAAAATAAAGCAGGAAAAATGTATTTTAATTCCGTTCGTATGTATGGATTTACTTGAAGCTTATTTTATTATTATTATAATCTTATTATTAATATAGATAATGCTCCTTTACTCTACTCTTGAACACTTCCAAGGACGGACTTCTTCTTCTTCTTTCTAAGTAACAAGAACCCAACAGCTGTGTTACATTGGTATAGCGAAACATACCCTGAAAGACACGCCAACCAGAAAAGTTATTCAAACCATGTGTTCTTAATTTAAATACCTTTCTATTCTGGGGCCGGGTCATAGCAGTACCATAGATAAAGAGCAGACATGCAGTACAGCGGCTTAGGGATTCACTTGTTTTACATTATGTTAGGGGTTCGTACTGTATGGGAATAGTTTTATGCTATTTTTGAGATTTCTAGTACTCGAACCTCGGTTGACCCCATAGAGTCATTTGTTCCTGACACGAAATAGAATTGATTGGCAATAATATTTTTTTTGTGAAGTGGCATTTTTGTCGCTGACTGTACCTTTTAAAAAAATCTGTGAATGCAGTTTTAATTAGCTCCAAAAGTTAGGGAAGGTCTCCTAAGACAATTTTCTCGTAGCTCCAACGGATCTGGTAGCTGTTCTGGGCGCCCCACCGAAACCCTGTATATTGATGGTACTTGCATTGTAAATCTCAATGCCATGTACTCGAGTGATTGCAAGAAATTATTAATAAAAAAGTATTTGAAAAATTAAATATAATTTATTCACATAATATTTACAACACATAAATCTCTATTTAAACAATAAACAAATGCGTAACGCATTACCCTATTTTCTTATCAGTGAACTGGTAAATTAACAGTAATGGATGAAATGAATGTTAAAACTTAAAATGTATGCGCTCTGTGTAAACTAGACATGTTACTTTAACAACTTTTACATTTGTTTATCTTTATCACCGTCAACAAACATTTCGGCGTCGACGGCTCCTTTCCTCGACTTCTTCCCGCCCGGTACCTTCGCATTGAACGCGTTAGCGGTCCTCTTTCTTAGAGTGCTCACATCTTCGTTCTCGTCAGTCTGGTCCGCCCACTCTAACACCAACCGCCTCCCGTATAAGTGAGTTGATTGGCATAGCGCTTCGAAGGCACTCTAAAATGGAAACAATAAAAAATAAACAGTGAATGATGTGGAAACATGAGGGTCTCGTAGTGTTGCATGGTACGAAAGTGACGTGAAAGTTAAGCAACGCTGGGCGCGGTCAGAACCAGGATGGGTGACCGCTAGTGGTACATTTAATCTGAATCCCTCCGTGCTTAAGAGAGCACGTAAGTTGTCGGTCCCGGCTGTTGTCGTCCGACAGCAGTCGATAGGCCATGTCAGAGGTCTCCAGTTTGCTCGAATAACAGTAGGTTGCCCACTAACCACACGATAAGGTGGAATAGTATTTTATGCAACTGACACGTAATTACAGAGATTGTAAAATGAGTTTTTTGTTTTTGATACAAGCGTAGCGAGTTTCAAAATAGAAAAACCGAGTTTTACAATGGCTAATTACAGCAGTTGCATACAATACTTTTTCTAAGACCGTGAAATACCTAAATAACTGAAAATACAAACTATTGTGAAGCGTCCAACACGCCATGACAGCTAGTAAAAACTCCGTTAACAACAGTGCGTGGTCCAAGTTGTCGTCTAGGTGTCGTAATGAATATTACGAAACCGCGATGTTCATTAAGTAACGACCCTTAGGAATAAAGTAGTTTGTGTTGCGTTTGTGGTTTCACATTGAACAAATTACCAAATGGGGGTAGAAAAACATATAAAACAAGTATTGTAGGGAATTTCCAGTACTGTCCCTTATTATCGATAGGTAAACGAGACCAATTTGTATTATTGGAAAACAGTTAAAATTAAGATGACGTAGCATAGCACTGTATTTTATATGGTGACTGCTCAAAGAAAAACTTGATCCAAGTTCTGGTTGAACGAACTAAAGATATAGGTAGGGGTAGGCTACATAAATACAGTGTCTGGAGCGGTTATTTTCATAATAAGCTGAATTTACTTATGGTTTTGCCAATGCTTCATAACATACCTTAGCATCAGCTTTTGAATGATAATCGACGAACGCAAAACCTCTGTGCTGCTCGGAACCTGGTGTCAGTTTCTTAGGTAGCCTCAAGGTTTTTATTTCACCGAAGGCCCTGAAACCATAATTTCATCATGTACCTACTGTAATGTTACTACGATTGTTTTTATTAGTCGTAAATGACGTAATTCATATCCAAAGGTTCATTGCGATTTCATTACCTGAATATTTCTTGAAGCTCGTTTCTGTTAGCTTGGAACGGTACGTTACGAACAAGAATTTTAGTGCCATTTTGTTTTGTATCTTTATTACTTTTCTTCGATGTCTTAACTTCATTTCTGAAAATAATAAAACATAATAATTACGCGAGAGGTTCCATTTTACCGCTGACAAGAGTGGCGGTCGTCTGCGCTCTGCACAAAACCTGACCCTCGGCCTTCCCACGCACACTTCCCGCATCTACACCAAATCATTCTCGGTTCATGCGGCGAGGCTCTGGAACAAGCTTCCTGTCGACGTGAGGAAATCGCCTTCTCTGCCTTCTTTTAAAAATGCTCTAAAAAAGCATTTCAGTCATGTTGCTGACACTTTGAGCTGAATTATTATGTTATTTGTATGTAAGTATTAAATTAGTGTAAATATTATATTATTATTATATATTTTATTAAATTCATTATATTTATATATGTATCCGTATATGTGTATAACAAATTGTATATATCATTATAATTGTTGAGTATGTATTTTATTTATCTACTATATAATTACTGTAATTTATTTATACTTATTATTTACTGTACTCCACACCTTACCCACCATAAAAGTAGTCTAAACTCTCCTTAATCAAAGGTTGGCTGGAAGAGATCCCTACGGGATAAGCCCGCCTTTGTACATATTTTAATGTTTTTAATTTCTGTGTATATTTTTTTTCCTATGTGTGCAATAAAGAGACTACAAACAAACAATTACTTATCACAGAAGATTATAAATAAGATAAAGATATAAGTATATTTATTGAAAGGGTGGGAGAAGAATATAATGTGAGGAAATAAAACCATAATATCCGCTGATTATATTTATCATAATCACGCAGTGTAAAACCATAAAAAAAAGTACACAGTCTAGTCTAGCTAGCCGATGGTTGCCTGGAAAAAGTCGCTTAAGCGATAAGGTCGCAATTTTTTTTATCAATTTGAATATCCTTTATGTAATTTCTGTAATACCTACTAACTAGTGCAAAAAATAATATTTTATCTTTATCTTTTAATAGACAATTAATACAGACTTACTTTACGAGTATGAGAATGATAATGATTTTTTATTTTTTTATTTACTTCTAAACCCGCATTTGACCTCGATCTCGCCTGATGGTAAGCGACGATGAGGTCGACGATGGAGCATGCGGGTCCAGTAAATGCCTATTCACTCTGGCCTTGAAGATCCCAAGGTTGTAGGTTTCGGGAAATACAGACGCCGGCAGGCTGTTCCATTCCTTAGCCGTTCGCATAATGAACGAAGAAGCAAATCGCTTCGTACGAGCAGATGGGATATCAACAACATAAGGATGGAACCCCTCCCCGCGCCTGGTAGTCCGAATGCGGAATGGAGATGCTGGAATTATTTATGCAAAGGTTACTTACGTGTTTCCTCTCTCCGATCGCCTCAATTCCAAAGTCTTTCCGTCTAGAGTAGAACCTTGTATCGACTTTAAAGCTTCATTGGCTTGTTGCTTCTTATAAAATTGAATAAAGCCATAGCCCATTGAAAGGAGCTGCCCTGGATTTTTAGGGTCCTTCTTTTTAGCTATCGTTACGCTGTGTATCTTGCCGCATGATGAAAAGTGCTACAAGTAATATTAAAAGTATATAGTATTATTGTTGAAAATAGTGCTGGTTCCAAAACTACCTCGGGCAATGAGTGACCTTTGTTAAAATAATTACCGGTTCCAAAACACTTTACTCGGCAATTATTACCTGACAAGGATGAGGAGCTCGTAGCCTAGTTGCGAGCACGGTCCGAAAGTGATCGTGCAGGTTAAGCGACGTTGGCGCGGTCGGTACCTGGATGGGTGACCGCTAGTGGCATATTTCATCTGAGCTCCTCGGAGAGCACCTTAAGCAGTCGGTCCCGGTTGTTGTCGTTCGACAGCAGTCGTAAAGCCATGTCAGAGGCCTACGGGCGGCCTGAACAACTCTGACAAATAGGTTGGCCACTAACCATATGATAAGCAAACAAGCAACCCGACAAAGCGAAAATGGTTTTAGAACGTACCCTATTTATGTTTAGGAACTAGTTTGGCTATTTAATCAAATATAGTGAGAGAATATTCAATACCTTTTTGTCTACAAACGACTTGGAAATTCTAAAAATCTGTTCGACAATCGTATGGGGGTTGATTAAGATATAGTGCTTTTTCTTCCTATACTTAGATCGACTAGATCTAAATATAGACGGTCTAGGAATCAATATGACCACATAATATAGAGTATTAGTGAAAACGTAGGTACTAATTTCTAATACTTATTTTCGTTATAATGTAGGGAATGGTACCTTTTAACTTACGACATAATGTCTATATACATGATATGATATGAGATTTTAAACTTACACGATTTGTATTCATTTTTAACTTTTAAAACAGTATAGTATACCAAAAATAACGACAATATGGATATTTACGTTTGTGTTGTTGTTAATTTACGGACATTATTTATAATTCTCATTCAATTTAATTTAACATTAACAATTTTAATTAAATTTAATGTATTTAATTTGTATTGTATTAGAAGACATTACTGATAATTTATTGTATTTATAATGCTTCTGGAAAATAATAAAATAAAAATAAAATACCGACGCGATTAAGCCCCGTTGTCGAAGTGAAACATGAGATGATGGAAAGTGTAATAATTTTACAAAACAATTACCTACCATTTTCAAGGCACCTTCATTAGTCTTAAAATTTAAATTCTTAATAAACAGTGTAGTATCATTTTCTGGGTCCTCAGTTTCTTCTGCTTCATCTTTCTGAACATCCTCCTTAACATTTTGAACTTCTCGTTCATTTGATAATTTCTGTTCACTCTCTTTCACATCTAATCTGCTTTCGTCATCTGTTTTGTTTATGTTAGGTTCAACTTCAGCCGATTTAGTAAACACATTCTCTGGTGCCCATTCTAAATACAATGGAGATGTTTTGAACTGAGAATATGCTAACTTCATGAACGCTTTCTTAGCTTCAAAAGGTTCAATGTAGTCAATAAGGGCAGTAATGCCGTGTTTTGGCATCAGGAATCTTGCTATGTGGCCATGTTTATCAAACAATGCCCTTATCTCGTCTTTGTCTGTGTTCGCGGGTAAATTTTTAACTATGATGCATGTTTTAGACCTTCGTGTTGCAGGCTGTAAAAAATAAAGTTGTAGTACTTTTAAACTGAATTGAAAATATTATAAAACTACACTATTCTGTAGTTTATGTTCAGTCATATCACAACTACAATTAAAACTATGTACATCATAAACTAAAGCTAAATCTTAATCATCGTTTCACTATTTGTAATTCAATCAATTCTTTAAAGATTTTAAGTAACTTATTTCACATTCCTTATTCATTCAGTATGAATAGTCGTAATTGAGAACTGTTAATTTGCCTGTATAAAAAAGTAAATGCTTACTTTGTTGAAGGCATCCAAATAAACTCCATTACTTTCAAGAAAGGCTCTTGTTTCTGCTACCAGCTGTGTTTCACCAAGCGCCAATCTCACAGCAGCGCTTGTGTCTGCCAAGAAGACATTGTATCAGAATATTTTAATGAAACTAAAATGTAGATATATATACACAATACAATACTGATCGTTTGAATTCCCATAGTCTACTCCACACCTGTGTGACTGCGGGAGTAAATCAACAACAAAACAGAATTGTAATTAAATACAACATGTAAAATTTCGTTATTATAATTTACAAACGAAGTAATAGGTAATACATATTGTATCATTGTATAAAAGATTAAAGTTATATCTTCTTAACAAATGTTTCTATTCACTGCAGGAGTTTTTTGACGATGAAAACAATACCTAACTTTAAAATCAATTATAACTTATAATGACTTTTAATTTAAATTATCCCGTTAGCATTTATTACTATTATAATCTCTTATTTTATATTGCGGTGCCCTACTCAGTATAATATATAATAATTTTTTTTAAGTACAAATGTTACACATAAATGGTAGTATGAGTGTTAAAATATTGGCGAAATCAGCTGAATTAAAATAAAACGCCATTTTTTATTATTATCACTAAACCCATATTTGACCTCAATCTCGCCTAATGGTAAGCGATAATGAGGTCGAGGATGGAGCACGAGGGTCTAGTAAATGTCTATTCACTTTGGCCTTCTAGCCACCAGTCTGTTTTGAATGTAAGCAGTGGCATATGTTCTTACTCTTATTATTGTCCATAAGCAGTTGCTCTTTAGTGGTGTTATAATTGGCGGCCACGACGTCGGCGATCGCGTTGGCTCCCAAAAACAACACGTTCCAGTTGTGCGAGGACTTCGCTTGCGCCTTTAGCTTCTTCGCTTTCTTCTCCTTGAACGAGAGCCCCTCTGAAATAGATTGTGCCAGTCAAAAATCTTCATTTCAACTTTATAATATGCAATTAAATATTATGAAAACAATATCTCAAATATATTTTATTTTTATTTATAAGGGAAATCTACAGCATTAACAGTTATAAAATTACATATCCAATTACAGATTTCCTCGTTTATATATGACTTGTATACCTACAGAACGCGGTTAACTCTAAGATTAATAATGTAGAATTAACATGAATATGTGATACATATTTACCACGAGTATTAAATGTTATTTGTAAGTACTTGTTAATCAAGTGCTGGCTAAGTGACTAAGATTAATATGTGGTGGCGTGAGAGTTTGAGGGTGTGTTGTGTATGTGAGTATGTGTATGTGTGTGTGAAAGGGTGTGTAAATACCGACTGTTTAAATACCAATGCAGCATTACGGATTAAACACATATATAATATTGTTATTGTTTTGTGACCAAAATAATAACAATAACAATCCTCAGTCACAGCTCCATACATGCATGACTCCATACATATTATCGACTATCCTCGATGTTGTAATAGGTTTTTCATGCATCACGATTGATTGATTTTTTATTATTATTATCGAAATATTTATTATTTTTATATGATTGCAATAATATGAGGTATTATTTAATAATATGCCGTGTCGTGCCGGTCATAAAGAATAGCACCACCCTAACTTTTCCCGTGGGTATCGTACGCGACGACTACGGATCTTAGTGGATACTATTCTACACCTATACCTATGATGAAGGTGGTTCCTCTGTCGGGTAGACAGAGGAACATCTCTCGGGGATTTTGGACAGTACAGTACAGGTATGTTTTTAATAGTATTTACTGTGAGCACCTCTGACTAAACATTTAAATAGTTTACCATTGCATAAGAGATGAAGGAATGATGGAAAAAACTGTGAAAGAAAGAAGAAAGTACGACCATTTATATAATGTTCATAAATCCGTAATCAGAATGATGCACTAAGCTTAAGGTTCTTAACTTTTCAGCTGTAGGGTAAGTTACGTGCCACGTAGTGTAATGTGATGTGGGATAAATGTGGGAGCTTATATTATTAGACCCAGCAAGACTTCGTCACATTGGGATCATTTGTGATTTACTGTTAAAGGTATTACCGTCATCGCTCCCTTCGTCGACTTTCTCAGTCTTCGCCGGCAGTAGATGCAGCATTCTGCCACAGAACGCGGTACCGTCGAGTTCCGTGTACGCTTTTACCGCGTGTTCGGGCATCACGAACGTGACTGTGGCAAAGCCTTTCGGCTGTCGGAGCACTTTGTCTATTGGCATGTTCACTTCTGCGATCGGTCCTGTTGAAAGTGATCAGAAATTATGACGTCATAGTTGACCAGTTAACAGTGAATTATTGAATTTCAATTTATTTTTATAATATCATTTACATGTCTAATACTAAATAAATCGATTACATTTCAATATTTTATTAGGACTACTGAAGTCAATAATTTAATATAATAAAATAGTCAATATTTTAAATTTTCAATTAATATTGTTTTTGAATGTAGGTTTAACAATATAATATTGGTTTTGAAACATCAATTGTTATTAATTATTTATTAGGAGCGGATGTCAAGTTAGATAGAAAAACAAATAATAAACTAACTGTCAATTATAAATACATTTTAACATGACAAATTAACTGAGAATGTTTAGAAGAGGTAATCCTTGGATAGATTAGGTATAAATTGAACATTTAACAATAATCTGCAGAACTGGAGGTATAACGGACAGAAATCTTTCGTAAAAACAGAACAGCTATTATATCTATAATAATTTCATACCGTATTTCTCAAACAAACTCGTGAGCTCCTCTTCCGAGACAACATAAGGCAGATTCCGTACGAATATGCTTCCACTCTCGCCAATACTCTCTTCATTGTTTTCTCTCTAAATAAAAGGAACAGGAATGTTACATGGTATCCATATTTTAGGCTAGGATTTCACACGTCCGGTTTAGGCCCCCGGTTCGGTTCCCTGCAACCAATCACATGCATTCCGCCCTTCCCCACTGATGACTAGTTGGACAGGGGCTGGGACCGGACAGGTTAAGACTAAGTCAGAAGCTTATAGTGGATAGTAATGAGTATTATATATCCTTGTAATCATTAAAGTAAACCAATTTTCACGACAGGAAATTAATTAGGTAACAATTCGGAATTTATAAGAAAAACTGCATTATAATCAACAGTTCAGGCATCGAAGTACTTATTACTTAGATGGCATGACAGTAAATTAGACATCCGGTTATCTTGTTACATTGCATACGTTTAGGTCGATCGCCTAATCATGGCCTCTCCCGATGACCTGCGAGATGGGGGCGAATCTCTATCCCATTCCGAAAGCATATTCATCAGCCAATCAGCCAGACCAAACATCTGCCACCGGAAACCCGCAGGCCAAAGGGAGACCAGATCGGCGGTCGAGATATAGTAAAAAACGAAGCCGTTACAAATCCATGCATACCTCTTGATTCTTTCGCTTGATGGTTTGCTCGTCTTCTTCCGCTGCTTTCTTTACTTTATCGTCATAGTTAAGTATGTGTAGACGATGATTTCCTATAAGATACAGTTGAAAATTACATTTAAACAATACTATACAATCGTTTCAAAAGTTATATAAAATATTGCGTCTTCTGTTTTCTTTCAACTTCAACAAGCCCTGACAATATAACATAAAGAAGAATAACTTTAGCAAAAGGTTTAAAATTATGTAACTTACCAATAAACAATTTGTCTTTACTAAGAGCTTTCTTTAATTCCTTCTCAGTTCTGAAACCAACATAACAGAATCCAGTGACCTTCTTCCCCTTGCCAAGTGGAAACCTGATTGAATATGGCACCAGGGGTCTAAAAAATTCTTTGATGTCTTTCTTTTTACATTTGAAGGGCAATCCTGTCACCTAGAATAAGATTCAAAATAAACCAAGAACTAAAGAAACCTCGCCATACTGCGGTATTAAACGGTACTATTTTTTTCATAGCAAACTCCATAACACATATTATAAAACTACCAATGGCACCCTCTTGACAGGGTTTTTCCTACAAATCTTTCGTATAGTAAAGAAATTCGTGTGTAACCAGAAATCTGTATAGGAAAGGCAGATTTTCGAAAAATTCAGTGTAAAACTTATTACAAACATTTTAAAATTGTGTTAAATTTACCTTTACATGAAATAATGGTCTATTTCTAACTTTCTTTGGTGTTTGATCTTCTTGTTTCTCTGTAATTTCTTTGTCTGCAGAGTTATCAACTTTTTTCATCAATAATTTCATGTACTAAAAATAGAAATAACATAAACTTAAACGATTAACATGTACTATTTATTAGGTATCTAGACAATGTTCTCTGACCCTCAAACTAGGTCTAACCTGTATCTTGAGAACCAGTTCCATATGCTAGATTATGGGAGATGTTTGTTTAGCAATGCTTTAATTTAGAGAATTGAATTGTTTTTTGCTCCAGAATTGGTGGCATTGTATCTTATCTTATCTTATGATGGGAGCCGGGAATAATCCCAGCGGCACTTCGACCCTTGAGTATCTTTTGTGCCTACCCCATTTTACACACTGGTCATCTCAGTGTGCAGGTTTCCTCACGATGTTTTCCTGCACCGTTAGAACAGTCGGTAAATGTATGTAAGTCTTCGAAAAATACGAAATCTCATTGGTACATGGCACTGCACGGTTTCGAACCCGGACCACCCGCATGGGAGTCCGGTGACCTATCCACAAGGCCACTGACACTGTTTGGTGGCATTGTAACAAATGAGATCAATATTTTGAGAGAAATTATTATTTTACGTACTTCCAAGTCACTGATCTGTTTATTAGCAACTTTCTCCTCTTTTTTAATTTCTTCAATAGTTTCAGAAATTTCCTGTGTTTCCTCTTTAGCAGTGTTAGCATCTGCTTTCTCGTCTTCCACTCCACTGTCATCATCACTTTTTGCAGCATCCTCAAAGGCTTCTTTGATCCAAGCTGTTCTGTCATTGACATGGGCTTCTATGAACTCTGCGAATAGAGGGTCATCTTTATGCTGAAATAAGGAAATTGTTTTAGTTTAAATGTAGAAGAAGAAGAAGAAGATATGTTGTTTTTCTGCAAATAGATTAAACAAATAAAGAAAATGTATGTAAATGACATGTTTTAATAAGTTGTTAAGTGTAGGGCGTATTTGGTTACCCATTTCTAAAAACCTGCTAAGTGTGAGTCGGGTCTAGACCTATCTATATGGGTCTACACTACAAGGTATATATACAAGTTTTGAGTACTAAAAACTTTTGCTCACAAGCAAAGAATTACTCCACCAGAACGTTGTCTGGAAGAGATCGCTTTTAGCGATAAGACCGCCTAGATTGTATTAATCGTTTTGTACGCATTGTATCATACTAATTTTGTGCAATAAAGAGTATTCATTCATTCATTCAAAGCACTTACTTTTGTAAGCAAAAGTCTGAAACAGTTTGCACTATTATAGAAGTATTTATTGCTTAAGTAGAGGATATTAATATTATGAAGATAATACAAACATTATGCTGGTATTTAAGAAATTTGGATATATTTAACATTTTAGCCAAATTTTAAGTTTCTAAATAATACCATTCATGAGATAGGTCTGGTAACAAAAGTGGTCTAAAATTTACAATTTTGATGGGTGCAGTCGTTATTCTATTATGAAAAAATATATTCTTACTTTACTTGATGAGCTGCAAAAATATGTTTTTTATGGACTGCCTTGTATGAGGATTTAGGTCAAGGGATTACATGATATGTGAAATTTTGAAGTCTGTATCTTGTCCCATTTACGAGCTAGAAGCACCTGACAGAGGGATGGACAAATGATAAAGCAACATCAATAAGGGTTCATCCCTTCAGGGTACTGATCCCTAAAACAGACTCCAATACAACACTAGATAAAAAAATATATGGTCATAAATGCTAAGTTGAGTGCTTTAAAATATTGTATACACAAATTCTGAAAAAAAAAAGAAACTATCAAGTTGCAAACCAAAAACTAACCTTTTTGAGTAGCTCTTTGATTTTATCTTTACTCTTCTCTACTTTTTTCTTTTGTTTCTTCTGTAACTTTTCCTCAAATTCATCTTTGTGGAGTTTTTTATACGCTGTGCTATCAGACGCGTACTTGCTCCAAGCTCTAGGCTTTTTCTCATCACCCAAATTGGCACACACCTGGACTTCAATTTTCATGGAACGTATGCATGTGCCGTCGAAGAACTCTCGAGCAGCTTCGGCCTGTTCCTCGGTTCTATATCCTATAAACCCGAAGTTCCTAAACTTGCCGTCCTTCGTGTATTTCAGTTGAACATCGGTCACTTCTCCCTTCTGGCCGAAAGTTTCTCTCAGGTTCTCTACAGTAACCTTTCAAGCAAAAATATTTTATAATTAGGTTTATTGTAAGACTACTTTGTGTTTCATGAAAGAATTTCGTACATACCTTATTTGGCAAGTTTTTAACGATTAGTCGAGACATTTTAGACAAAATAAATTATTTGAAAAAATAATTCACAACACACGTGTAACTATGTAGTAAACAAATGGCTGTCAAAAATGTTAAATACAATTTTTTTTAATATTTATTTTTACGGGTATGGGTTCAAGCCCTTTAATCCAGTGGTGTTGCCGTACGGCAATCCAGAAAATGTCCGAAATCAGTGCTGAAATTCCCCATTTTTTAAATATAAATTAGCGTGAAAAAAATAATCGGCAAACCTTGTTGTAAGAACTAATTGATTTGTTTTCGTCATCATTCTTTTTCTGTCGTTTTTATGGCACTCAAATCTATTATTTCAAGGCTGATTTATGTTTTATTTTGTGGGGTAAATCGTTTTTCGTTTCCCTTTGGGGAGTTTTGCCAAGTTGTTTGGGTATTTTGACTGTTGAGTCGGCATCGGCAACCCTGCGGTGCTGCTCATCAAATCAGCTGTTTGTTTGATTCTGTTTGATTTCTGTATTTTTATAAATTTAAGGCTTTTTTCTGATTTTTGTCGAATATATTGATTCTTGATTCTTTATAAGTATTGTCTCAATTCTAGTGTAAAGTAATAAAAGAAAATACCAGATATGTCGACTGCCATGACTTTTGGCCAGAAGCAATTCATACCTACAGCGCCTGATAAGGGAAGCTTTCCTCTAGACCACGAGGGTCTCTGCAAGAAGACCATGACGCAATACATGCGGTGTTTGTTCAACAACAACAGCGACAACTCTGCGTGTCGCGGAGAAGCCAAGGAGTACCTCGCCTGTAGAATGGAAAACAACCTTATGGCTAAAGAGGACTGGTCTAAATTAGGTTTTAAAGAGAGCGATGTCCGGTTGAAGGAAGATGAACAATGACAGCGTTGTTTTAAGTAAGGTTTAGGTAAGAGCCCTGTTATGTTATTAAAAGTAGTTTCAGTTGTTTTTTAATTTCTTGGATTACACTGTTCTGAGAGATCGGCCTTATCTATAATTTCAGTATATCTCATTTATTAACTATTCCAGTTAGATTATTTCTTAGTAATAAAAATGTTTCCAAAATAGGTAGGCAGTGTCCTAAGCAGGTGTAAGAATTTACAATTGTACCTATATTATTACAGTTATTTTAGTTTAACAACACTGCCCTTCTAAATTAATATTTATCTGTGATTTTCAAGTCTTCTTCTAGGCATTAGAATTTATTAAATTACGTATAGAGTGCTTATACTAAGTGGAGGCCGTTTTTACAATTACAACAAACCATCAGATATGATTTTAATATACCTTTGACTACATAATTATTTTATTATAATTATAACTGTTTCGATCATTGTTGTTTGTGAAATAAACATATTACTTACTTATACAATTTTCCAGCTTGTAAGCCGAGTGTGTTCAATATTTTTATGAATTTTCAAAAGTGGATAAAGAAAGATGTAACGAACTCCTTTACTAATTTGATATGTTTAATTTATTATTAACAAGCTGTTGCCCGCAGTTTCGGACCGTAATAATAGCTTTACCCCCACATTTGACCCATTTTTAAGTAGAATTTTCAAAATATTTATGGCCAAGATGTCAATCTAGACTTATTTAAAAATATGCATTGAAACTTTATTCAAATCCATTCAGTAGTTTTTACGTGATGTGCAGTCAAACAAACAGACAAAAATGTACTTTTACGATTTTATTAAATGTATAGATTGGAGGGGGAATATTATTTAACCTTGGTATCTTATTATAAGGGAAAAGAAGGTTAGGCAGTGGGCATAACATACAAAAGACAATTGTGTTTATAGAAAGATTTTATTTGTAATTTCCTTATTAAAACATATATTACTTATGATAAATTACCTGGAACTTATATTATTTATTGAGTAAAATTATTTTAAAAGATTACATTTTGAGTTATTTTTAGCGCCAATCACTAAGTGGCATTTCTTTTTCATAAAAGTAAATATCACAGTTATTATTAAATTATTTGTGACCGAAGAAATTGTAAAAAACCTAATTATTATAAAGGTCTATAATTAATGACACTAAAATAAATGAGCGACTTGAGAGATACCTACAAATCATCTAAATACAAGTCTCATCGGTGTAAAGGAATTGTCACACAGAGAGCGAACTGTGGGCTAGACAGAACACATTGCATTGCATTAATTATATATAGGTAGTACTATGTGGTATTGAATTTGATGTATGAGAGAATGTTTCTGCCTGCCTGCAGAATACAGCGCATCCTCTGTGTGACAAATCCCTAATGAATTATTGAAAATATCTTTTTTGTGTTTTGAAATATTTCACTCCTTGATTGCACTTTAAAAGCCTTTTTTACATCAAATCTTGTTTTCGTGTTTCCGTTTATTTTTTAATACAAATTGTGTAAAATCTCAAGTCCTATTCTTTTTGAATCATGATTGTTAATGGTAAGTTATCTATATCAATGATAGATAACATTTTGTTTTGAATGTGGAAGATATAAACAGTACTGTATATTTTATTTCTGGCTGATATTAATATAATATGACACAATAGCAACATACAAAAATATCCAAAGACAATTTATTCTGTACAATAACTAACTATATTAAGCACCATTTTCATTCCATTAAAAATCAATTTTTCTCATTCCCACATTGGCAATTCAGCTACATTCATATCTTTGTCATTATAAGTCATACATAGCATACCTACTTTAGCTTTTTCTTCACAGTTTTAAGGCCATTTCGTTTTTACTTCACATTTATTATGTTTGTGTATATCATTCATGATCATGAATACATATACATGTAGCATCCTAAATATATGATTATACTTTAACATACATTACTCAATGTATTATTATATTATATGTTACAAATTACAGAATATGTGTACCTCTTAACCAGCATAAGAGTTAAATAAGTTAATCTCTATTCAATACAGTAGTAGAGTATAGCTCCATAGAACAATTTTACATCAAAAGTTTACAGAAATGGATAAATATTTTAAAACCAATTTCGTAGTTAGCTTACGAATCTAAAGTATTTTTTGTTGCATATTTAATCTTTGATGTTTCATTAAAATGATTATGGATTTAAATACGGTAAATTACAGATGGGATATCTTACATGGGTAGGTATTTTGGTTTATTTCACAAAAGTAATTTATTTTCTCAAAGATGCTCGGAAATGTGTTCAATACATTCAAATATTTAAGTTTGGAAGAAGGTCATTCTTAGCTCGAATCCACTGACATAGAGGTCAGTGCTAGAAAATCGAAATCGAACAATGATGGATTTTCCTATAAACATTTTCGTGTTTTTTTTATATTTTTTCGAGTCTTGCTATAATCAAAACGCAGTGCGGACTAAATAAATTTCTTTGATTCTATGCCAGAAATTTACATAAAAGGCGGGAGACTAAAAGCGCATAATTTCGCATATTTTTTCCTACTTTTGACTTTTATTACTAATATTTTTTATTAAAAATGAGTACCTACATCTAGTGCTAGAAGTGATGAAGACGTTTATACGCCACCAGATATCCTGAATGAAGCAAAATAAGTGATTTGCTAAACTGCTACCAGTAGTACTTTCAGGTTGGAATAATTCTCAAACAAATATTTGAAATTAACAATATTTGTTTTTCGATTTCCTCACATTATTTGCGAAAAATTCTATACAAGCCTCGGAGGAAATAATCATTGTCGACCTGGGAGCATTAAAACGCCTCGTTTCCATGGCCGGCAATGGTTATTTCCTGGTCTCTGCAGTAATGTACTATTTCACACTAAATGATGACATCAAGGGACAATACAAACTGTACAAAAGCTAAATAAATGGTGTTATATACCTTACTTGTCATAACAAACCAAGCACTCGATCATATTGAGATCAAAATGTACATACAACATCGTAAAGAAATAATAAATTGCATAATTAGGTTCTAAAATTATCCTAATAGGTTTACAAAATTTTATATACGACAAGGGAATTTAATACTAAACAGGCAGTGCATCATTTGCGCAATAGTTTACTAAATCTATTAAAGTCTTATTTCAGACAATTCCGATATGTACTTGTTGATTCGGACAATATTATGCATCAGTCATCATCAGTAAATGTCTTAACTCAATTTTTATATAATATAAAGTGGCACATGTCTTAATCGTAATGCAGTCATATAAAAGTGTTTTACCTATTACAAAATTAGAAATTTTGCGACTAGCAGTACCGAACGTAGCTTGCGAGTACTAGGACAACAGAAGACAGGATTGATAATTTGTTGAGGATTAGTATCGATGCAGCACTCGGCGAGCGTAGCGTGGAGCCAGGGGCCTGCGGGGATCGGTACGGGGAACGGCGGCCGGAGCGCTCGGAGGGGCAGCCCATCCAGAATGGAGCTGATTGGAGCTGCCGCTCATGTTCTACTCGCATCTGTAGGTCGTTGAATTTCCAGAAACCTTTGCCTTTGAAGAAGTATGTCTTGCCTGAAAAAATGAAGTGTGGAACATTAACATTACACCTATAAATGATGGAACTCTTAATTTTACATGTAGGATAAAATATGTTAGTCTCTTCGAGGTGAATAACGTGGTTACTATACAGGTGATCCTAATCTAAGGGTGTCCCGGAAAGTAGGAGTATGAGTACACAGTTCAAAGATGAATTGGATCAATCTAAATAATTTAGTCAGTCCGTTAGTCACCTATTGACTAGTAATGACATCAGCCATCACACTGTTTCGTATTCATACCTTCAGGGACAACCCGTATAACTTTTTGCTTCAATTCTTAGACAAGTGTTGACAGGTTATCGCATATTATACCAACCCGACGCGAACCCGGCATGAACTCAGCTCAGAGCAAAGCATTGAAATGTGAGCTTTATATCGTATTACATACAGTAGGCAATGTGCGATGGCCTTATGTATATCTCTAGAAATTAATTTGAGACGTTTTCAATATTCAATTGAATATCTAATCTTACCATCTTTCCACTGGAAGACACTATCAATGTTGTAGCCAACACCTTTCCACATCGACATATCTCTAGGGTAGTCTAATTCTACATGACCCTCGTCTTCGTCAAATCTGAAAATATATCAATCAATCAATCATTTATTTGTCAGAATACATAAAAAAATAATTTTGTTTCTATGCAGAAGTTATTTGTAGTAGAATTTTGTATACTTTGATTTACTTACTTCCAATACATAGTGCCACTGTAGAAGTAAGTCTTGCCGTTGTGTCCCCAAACCATCGCAGCGTCTAGCTTTTCTAAACTCTCTGGTAATCCAAGGTGAGTTATAGGCCTCGGATAACCTCGCACAATATATTGTGAATCAAACAAGTACATTTCTTTACCTGAAAACAAAAATACAGATTAGTTTTGATGTTATAGAGACTTGTTTTATTCCTTTGAAGGTTAATTTTGATGTCTTTAGTCTTACCGACGAAGAAAGCGATTTTTTTGTCTGGTCTCTCATATACTGCATCGACATGAGTCAGACTTTTTGGTAGTTGTGGCCACATCCTGGTTATCTCAATGGGGTATCCAGGATATCGCCCAGAAGCTCCTATCCTCCAGTGATACTGAAAATAAAAGACAAATAATGTAGTTTTGTACTCTAAATGATAAATACATCGATGAATACATAATGTATTTTTTACTTACTCTATTCTTGAATATGAATAGTTCTCCACGTATGAGCGCCACAGCATCGTAATTAGTGTCACACGTGTCAGGTTTGTCTGACGGTGGTGTTGGCCTCACTGTAGTAGTCCTCTCGGGAGAGTACGGTTTCTTTCTCGGGTGGTCTGGTCTTGGATCGCTTGGGTAAATAGGTCGCGGATTGCTGGGATACTCTGGCCTGACATAAGGGTATCGCGGACGATACGTCGTGGGATGCGTTGTAGTTTCCGTCGGATGGGGATAAGGATGGTTTGTCCTTCTCGGATGCTCTTCACTTGTGTTATAATGACGTCGTTCAGGATAGTTAGGTCGTTCAGGAACGTTAGGTCGTTCAGGATAGTTAGGTCGCTCAGGAAAGTTAGGTCGCTCAGGAAAGTTAGGTCGCTCAGGAAAGTTAGGTCGCTCAGGAAAGTTAGGTCGCTCAGGGTTCGGACGCTCAGGTCTTACGGGGTAGTAAGTAGGATATTTACTCGGGTTACGAGGGTTGGGAGTGTAGCCAGGCTGGTGGTTTGGATGCCTGTCTCTGTGTCTGTTATGATGGTGGTGGATGTATGGCCGCCTGGTTGTGGTTGTAGTGGTCGTTGTAGTTGTTGTGGTTGATGGAGTTTCTACAGGTTTGTACGTAGGTATCTTCGCCCAAGGACGTTTTCTGTCTTTTGGACCTGAAAGTAAAAAAAAAATTAACACTTTTTCTTTATAATTTATATTCATTGTGTGATCTTAAAGATATTTGACAATTTAGACTTTTCTTACCATACATCTGCTGGATACCATTGCGGTCGTCTTCAGGCAGTACGAAGTTTGGCTGGATGCCTTGATACCAGGGGAACATAAGCGCCCCTTTCACTGAGCTGTGGCTGAGTCCCAGCGAGTGACCAAATTCGTGTGCGGCCACAGCGAAAAGGGAGGTTCCTGAAAATGAATAGAATTCGCTTTTATCATCAAATTTTCCGTATTTACGCAATATTTCGGCCGTGCGAAGGTGGTTATTTACACATGGCTAGCCGAATACAATCCAATGCACCGATGTAAGCGTCCGTTCGTGTAAATTATCACGTGTGCGGTGTACAGCGGGTAATCGTAGTATGTCCACCCGCGCTGCGGTCGCGCCTCATATCGGGTTGCGACCATGTTTACCTTACCTATTCTGTACACAATACATGCATTGCATTCTGGCTCATTGCTATTTCGAAACGATCGCTGTATATCGTCGACTACGTGGGACGAAACTAATGAATTGCGTGATGCAATTTTGGTAGCTAATCAAGTTTCCGTGTGGGATGCGAAACTTGTCCCTCTGAAATAGCGTCGATTTTCAATCGGATTTATAGGATTCAGAGGGCGTATTTGCATTTGAAGTGACACTATTTAACAAGGACAAACCACTGTTGATTGTTGTAAGAATATTTATTATTAATCATAGATCATAAATTGTTAACCCTCTTTCTTATGGGTAGGTAATGAATGAGAAAGGAGAGTGATTTTTTTTTGAATACCTACTGCATTTTGGCAGTCTATTCCCTGTTATTTGTTTATCGTGAACTCTACATTTTACTATTTTTAGACTAGTAACTAACCGCTATTGCTCGCTAGTTACCTATTTGCTTGTTAGTGTGCACAGTTGCTATAAAGCAGGTTCGAAGTTTCCGTACACTGTGAAGCCTGGTAGGCAACGCCACGCCCTGCCATTTGCATGTCAAAAACCTTGCTGACCGCGACATGCTCATTTCCGAGCAACACGTGAACTTTTCCCGGAAAAACTACATTTCGACAGGCGCTTAATTAACTAGTAAGACTGCTGCTGAACTTAGCTGGTATTTATGGAACTCAAGAAGTAATGTTACAACCATCTCACAAAAATATCCTTATCAGGTACCTAATGAAAGTAGAATTAATTTCTTATAGAATTAATTAAGTCTACGCGAACTTATATGCTGTATAAGAATAGGGTAAGAAGATATGCAGGTACATAAAATTAGGATCCTAAGTAACATTTGTTATTAAAATAATGTGAAAATTAGTATAAAAAATGCGTACGTACTTATTTGAAAAATTATTGACCAAGCTGCTTTTTTGGAACCTTGGTAGGTAGGAACTTAAGAAATCAATGGTCTTAAACATCTTATTACTCAGTCCCGGAAGATTGATTGCTGTAAGCATTGCATAATAAATGCAGTTACCTTCTTCGTCGTCGTTCTTGGGCTGCAGCAGCCATAGTTCATCGTCATCGAAGTGTGCGTCGCCGCCGCGGCCTGTGCCCGGGAAGAACGCGTGCGCAAGGATAGACCCGCGCCCGTCGAACGGGTATGCGTCGCCATGGTCTCGTCTGACAACAAATGACATGTTCGTACATCGAGGGGGTAGAAGTTATTGGTGAATTAATTATATAGAAATGAACACTCGCGGATGGTTCTATGAAATTATTGATATTAGAAGGCTACTGGGATTTATATGTGTAAGGAAGAGGAAGACGTAAAGAGATTACAAACAAACAAACGTAACTAAGTATTTCGTTTGTCAATTCGTTCAGTATGTCTTCGTAGTATGTCTTCATTTTGTGACAAAACGGGTAAAGCCATAAAAATACACAGAGAGAGAGAGAGAGTTATAAAGTAATAAGCGACAATGTTGCAAGCTTTTACTGTTGATGAAAATTCGCACTGAAGTAATATATTCATTTCGCAACAAACAACAGTAGATGGAGTGGATGGAGGCTGCGGAGCAATCAAACTTGCGTCCCCAGAGTCCACGCTCGCCCAGTTGGCTACTACCGACTACCCACCTAATCATTTTTCGCGCCGACAAAACAGCGGAAGGACCTCGCCCATGCATATTTCACGCAGTATTAGCTGACCGCTGCGTTATTGAGTTTCCATGCGAAAGTTCTGCCATTAGTCCGTATGGGCGGGTATGAAATGTAGGTAAATATTTCTCCTGTACGGTTAAGGATGTGGGAATAAAACTGAAATGTGTTTGTATTATTGTTTGCATAACTTATTGCCGAGATGTTTAAATCGTTTAATAATGAGAATCTGGGGTTTTTCGTTGGTCTTCAATTGAGTGACTAAAAATACATACATACAAGAGTTTTGGAGTCTAGTGAGTCGCGTCTTAGCCGCTGTGAGTCTGTATTTTAATTTCAGTATTTGACCCGTTGGCTGATTTGACCTAAACGCGAGGAGAGCCATTGTAGTCTAATATTAGGTACTCGTATATAATAAACCTCTTTCATAAGCAAGAGGACTGGAATGAGTGTCTCGCTGACATGCACCATCAAATATAATGGGTTCGGAATGGAAAGTTTCCGAGTGAGGGCATGATTTATTGCGCCAATGGTGTCTGCCCTCCTTCAACGGGCGTTCGACAACACAGGTGTGTGTAAAATGGGTCATGGCTTGTTTGAAGCCTTCATATTTTCTGTACCTACCTATTTATACGGTTAAAGACTGATATATCGGTTGTTCAAACTAAAATAACCCATTTTAGCGGAGAAACACCCAAAATCTCCGAGGTGGACTGAATCGATTTTTCTGGCTAAGAAATTGCCGAATCTTCCAGCGGGGTCTTTTTATACCCACTGTGAATGTATCACCATTGCATCCCCATAGTCTGTAATTGCACTTATACTATAATTCGCGAGAAGGAGACGCAGTTAAGTTGTACGTATCCTTTATTACTGGGGTAATATTACGGTTTATGGGTGGTAATAAATCTCGTCGCCGCATACAGGGCGATGCGGTTTGTGCAATCGCGGCAGAGCCAGGCCCCGATGGAGTGCTGTGTTGACTGAACGACTTGCGATACCAACACCGTAAAATATAATCGCGGCGAGAGCCTTATGACGACGTTTATTCATGTAATACCCCATATACTTTCTTTAAATTTTGGTGTTTACGAAACCGGACCAGCGCGTAGGTCAATTGGTTTGTTTATATATCATGAACAGAAGCATGATAATACCTAGAGACTATTATTTTACTGGAGATTTGCTGTGGATTAAAAATACCTAGTTCCTATCAATACTGCACTGTTAATTTATTGGGCATTAATTTATTAATTGCTAGAGTTTGTGCTAATTCGCGGTAAGGACGTACTTACTTGCTTCTTGGTAATCTACGAGTATAATTTTACATTTGATGAAATTACTAAAACGCGATTTAGTTAAGCTGTTCTATAACCTACTTCTATGGAGGTACTTATCTGTCTATTGAAAACCAAGTTTAACGTGGAATGTCGTTGAAGACGGAAGACTTTTATAGAGTGTAATATAAGTTAACGGCACGCATAAAATCCAAGACAGGTATACGCAGCCGCATTTGATACGCGTTCTGTATGGCTATATATCCTGCGACATCAATAATCTATGGTGACATAAAGAGGCATAATATAGATAGCTAGTACTTATCCATCAGTTTAATACACGAAAGAGGTACCTAAGTATGATACGAATGAGTAGTACTAGAACCACTTAGAATTATCATTGCGTAATATTTTAAAACTATATGATTACAATATTAAAATGATTACCTATTATATACCAGGAATATAAAAACCCTCTCACGAGGCCGCTGTTGGTAAGTTTTATAATCTGTGTTATGAAGTTAAAAATAGTACCTACCATTTAATAATTCCGCAAAATGGCGACAGTTTTTATATTCCTGTGAGGGTATAAATCGATCTAACTGAAAGGGCTCGTGCACAGAATACGACTGTATACTTAGTTGGGCTATAGTTGAGTCGTTGGCAAAATGTATGACCACGATCGACTTCAACTAAAAATTGAGTCAGCTAGTTTGCGCACAA
This sequence comes from Hofmannophila pseudospretella, assembly GCA_947369225.1. NCBI lineage: Eukaryota > Metazoa > Arthropoda > Insecta > Lepidoptera > Oecophoridae > Hofmannophila > Hofmannophila pseudospretella. The sequence goes on from OX376324.1 coordinate 9,108,059, forward strand.
CCTATCATACATCGTAGACCAACTAAACTATATATTTGGAAAATTAACCCTAAGTCCTTTTCGAATAGCCAATTAGATTTACCATTTCATGAGTTTGCTCGAAATAATGTCGCAGATAATGTTTACAAATGCACTGTGAAACGTTTACAAAATAATATCAAGATCCGTGAGCTGAATTCCGATCGGTCCTGAAACTAATAATACTGAGCACGTACTGGCAACTTTCAGACGCCGGAGTTTGGGGAAAAAGAAAATTTTATGCAGACCGTAGTGAAGTTCGCTGCAAGTTTGCAGCGCTCGCCGCACAACACAGCCACAATATGACGGTCGCAATATGTCCACGGTTGAGGTTTTTGTCGCCACTACTTTCTCATATCGTCGTCTACGGTGATCTAATAAGGGAAACTTCGCCCTGCGCTCATTGGATATGCGACGCCTGTCGGGAACTCTGCGTCATTTATCAAGAGCTCCGCACCCTACAGTGATTATATCGAGCATTATTTGACAGTATTGCTCTATTGATGCTCTATCGTAATATTCAAGTCCAACAGAAGGCTAGGCTGAAGACTGAAGTTAAGTTAGCCTATTTATGAGAAGGTTTATCTCTGTTTTCATCTGAGTATCTATTTACTTACAATTGTTTTATTTATTACAATGGAAACAAAATCGTTAATATTTATAAAAGTACGATAATTTAGCCACTAGACAGAAACGGAACGGAGTAAATTCCGCCTTTAAAGGATAAAAAGGGATTCTTGGAAATCCAAGCGCGCCAAATGTCTGGTGCTGTGTTTGAAAATACTATATAAATTATGAGTCTCTTATATTTCACATTTTAGTGTTATCTACGTTAAACATTGACATTTTAAACAGGAAAATATATAGAGAGGGCTTCCACCGAAACGAATGACTGTCGCGTGCAATGAATACGAAAAACGTGGAGGGAGGCACTGCATTACCCCAACAAAAAGTTAATTTTCTCTAAGGTCTTATTTTATAATATATTTTGAAAGCGACTTTTGTTGAGAGAAGCTATTATCTTAAACTATTTTCGCAGTATATCCTCTCAGGTAAAGTATTTCCAGTAAACACGAAGCAATTTTCCGTTGCAGTATTAGATAAGTAGCAAAGTGGATTTAGCGAGTCACGTCCGTTCAATGAAAGTGAATCTTGTACGAAACACCCCTACTAATGGCGAATTTTGAACTCGCATGTTTTATTGGTTGAACAATCAATTCAAGACTCTTGTAAAGAGGGTACATTTCTATTATTTTAAAATTTTACTCCTCATACCTTTACGATTGATGAAGGTTGTTATCATTACCTATATGGAAATAACCACATAGAAAAACTTTCTTGGCAGATTTATTGGGGTGGTTTGTCATTGCCATCCTCATTTCACACACTGGTTATCTCACGATGGTTTCCTTCACCATTAGAGCAGTTAGTAAATGTATGCAAGTCTTTCGAAAAACTCTGGTACATGTCATTGCATGGATTCGAACTCAGACCTCCCCGCATGAGAGTCCGGCGTCCTAACCACTACGCCACCGACGCTCTCAGGTTACTTACCTTTTACGGCAACCTACTTCATTATCAGAAATTTTTAAAACAGTAATGATTTTGATTACCATTAGTAGAGATGTTATTCTGAATACCTACCTAGGTATTTTAGGTAAGTACCTAGTACAACATCTTTTCTGGTGCCTCGCACGAGGAGTGACGAGGATCACGCAAATCCCCTTAAAATGGATAGGACGTTCTCTAAAACCCCGGTTGATTATTATTTATTATCAATGTAATAAATCAACGAAAGAGATACGAATTCCTTTTTAGAGATCCATGCCGCGAAGGGGAAAACGGAACACTGTTGCTGTCGGTCCGCCGTCCGTCCGATCGTCCGCCTGTCACGAGCTTTTAGCTCGTTAACGGGACAAGACTTCAAAATTTCACATACCTAAGTATTATGTATTCCCTTGACCCCAATACGAATATCGACTTTAAAACTTTGTAGAATTAATTTTAGTGCGGGGTCATACAAGTAACGATGGTCACTAAAATATTTTTGTAACTTATCGTGTGGGGTATCATTGTTCAGAGCTTCATCAAGTAGAGTACGAATAATTTTTTTTCGAATGTATCGTGTGTCGTTTAGTTTCGTGTGGGATTGAAGAGTGAAGGGATTGTACTGTGGATGTTCCACTTTCGTCTTTAACCGAACCCATAGAAATATAGAAAACTGAAAAATAGATTGTTATGGATTCGGTCCAAAACGTTTCAAAATCGCTACAGTGTTTAAGTCATATTCTATTTTATTATATATGTACTCACTTGGCAAAAGATACGACGATGTCAGCCTCATCCGAATTGATCTCCGTGAAGGTGAGTCGGGACGCTTGCTCCCAGACGTCGAGCGCACGCGCAAGCACGCTGCGGGTGCCGTAAGGATCTAGCTGCGATGGCCGCCGGACCGATGATAAGCTGGAGACAAAATGAAAGTAAACTTAGAATACTTGAAGTACTTAGTAGATAAGATAACTTGTAATTTTTGAAACAGCTAGTCTGAGAATTTTTATGATTTTATTCATTTAGTACGTCAGCTGCCATCTCACCCTCTCACACCACATACACATTCTTACAACATATAACATACATATCTATTATAAATTATCCTACTATTATTCTCCTTTCTGTTCTTCTTTCCCTAATGCTGTTATTTAAGAAAATATCATACTGTGATATGTGGAATCTTGTATTGGCATACAATTACTTAAAGTGCGATGCCTTCGCCCTGGCACAGCTGAAAACCAGCGCTGTGGTTCTGCCGTACCGGTCGGATGGCAGCACATGCTGAGCATGTCTTTTTGACATTGTGTTGTTTTTTTAATGTTAAGTCTTTTTATACAATCTCCTGTATTAATTATTAACATTGCATTGTTAAATAAATGTATTTTCTTTCTGTCAATTTTTATATAAAATTTGATGATCGTACAATAAAGTGCAAGGCGCTCAGAGGACAAGTTGACTTGCACAACTTGATCTGCCAGGTCTTTGTCCCGGACCATTACGTAAGGCGGCGCTGTAAGCACATTAGGTTTGTAACACTGTTCAGCACAGTAGCGCGTTTCGAATCCCCCCATCTGCCGCAAGAAGACCGCTCTGAACGAGCTCCTGACCACCAAGTGATTGTGACATATTTTGTGATGCATGGCCGAGTATCAAAAGAGCCTGTCTGTGCTATTGTGAGAGTGTTAGATGAATGTTTGTTATGTAATTATAAGTTGTAAATATGACATTGATAATTAGCTAATTAATTAATGTAAGTGAAATAAATAGTCCTGCAGTAACAGCGGTTTGTGAACATTGATTTATCTATCTATTACTTATGTATAGGCTGACTAGCTGACTGATTGACTAACTCCCTTTACTCCCTCTGCGCTCTGAATATGTCAGAGGTGCTAATGTAATGAAAAGCTTTTAGTGATTTTTGTTTATTAAGCATTTAGTCATGCTAGGCATACTCGAATAAATTAGAAAAAGCTTTTAGTGAATACCAAACTTACTTTTAAGCACCTCTTCCCGATTACCCCTTGAGTATCTTGACACATATGCTTCCTATATGCCTACATTCAAATATTCAAAGATATATTTGATATTTTTTTGAGATGATAAAAATATTAATTATTGCCTAAATTGTACATTGTTTACGTGCACGAAAATATCGGCTTAGCAGTACTGAAATCGAATACGTATGTTTTCAGAGCTCAATGGCAGATGAAAACAAATTAGAATTTTATCTGTGGGTCAGGCAGCAGGCCCAGGCGTGGCTATGATGCGGACTGAGTCATTAAAATCAAATGTTTATTGATTAAATATCATGTTACATACCTAATTAAATCGTGCGAACATCGGATGGCTGGTGTTAGAATGAAACAGATTCGTTGCTTTGGTATGGGAAGTAATAATTGTTTTTATTTCTGGCGCCTGTGGTCCATTGATGTTGTTGTAATGTGATTCCTAATGAGAGTAGTTATTTTGAAATAAAACAAGTTGAGAGTCTGTTATTGGAATAGGAATGGAAAATTGATATTTTCGTCGGATGTGGCATATTCTTACTTAGTCATAAATACCATACTTCTACCTATTACGATCCTTATTTTGTCCATCGGTTTTTCGTTTTCAGGTTAACGAAATTATGTGAAACAATTTTGAGCTTTCAACTTCGAAACTAAATGTACAGTAGGGTATAAAGTCAACCACACTCGATCCGTGGAGTCATGGAATAGTTTTAGGGTATTGGCAGGATAAATTCAGATTTTCTCTTTTATTAAGTTATCGAAATCAGTGATTGATTTTCTTATGAATATTTGACGGTGTCCCTATCTATGGCGTCGATTTCGATGAGGCCGCTATACCTAAAATTAATACTAAATTAAACCGCCTCGCTCTCATATATGCTAGATTGTGTAAGAGAGAAAGTGTCGTATTTCTTCGTTCAGCGATGTTTTATTTAGCGAGTGACTTTTAGTTTTTAAGAAGAGCGACGTGCAAACGGGGCATCTGATTATAAGTGGTCACCGCCACCCATAAATATAGACATCTTACATCATTATAACGTTAGAAGGTTTTTGAACTTTTTGATGCGCTGTTATCCTAAAGGATATATGTCCTTTAGGATAGCATAAAGTCCTAGGATAGTCCTAAAGGACTTAGATGGATTGGAGTTTCAAACCGAAACACAGGAATCCAATCATTGCTGATTTGCAGCAGAAATAGGTAAAAAATTGGTAGATACTACCCCAGACTGACTCTGCACAGAGTCACCTTCAATATTTAAACGAACGACTACACTATTCGTCGTTAAACACGTGTAGATTTAGATACTGGGGTATCATGTGGCTGAGCGAGTATTCAACATCCGTGTCCACCAGCTTCCGAGTAATGAAATAATCGCATTGTGGACAATTTGAGTGACTCGGCCCTATTTAACGCTCGCTGCGTTCATTACGCGGGATTTATGCGTTGTCATGTACACGGGCGACCTCATTAGCCCTGCACGCAGTTTTAATTACAGATCTAGTTCGAAACGCATAAGGCCAGATCCGTACGTCACTAAGCTTTTCAGCGGGATTATAAAATCCCTTTGTATCGGTTTTCTGCGTTTTAATTTAAAATAAAGCCAGGTAGTGCCAGTAAACGCCCGCCAACGTTGCGGTTAGGTATTGTTCATATTTGTGCAACACATTTTGCTGGATAAAATATCGCGTCCGCGGGTAATTATAACTAACCACCTCTGTTATCTGACCAACGCTACGTTATTATTTTAATAAAACATTTAGGGGAAATATGAACCTTACGGAAATTTGTTGGGAGTTAATTTCGATATTGCACGTGTCTATGTGTAGCTAAGTACCTAGTTGTAGTTGGGAAAATGAAGTGAAAACAATTCATGGAGTCTTTTAATGGGTCGTAGTGTCCCAGGACGGTTGGATGGCCGGCTGGACACAAACCGCTCGAAATTTATTATTGCCATATTAACATGGTCCGCCGTCCGCGCTGCACGCACTATATCAGCCCAACTAGTTAATTGCAAGCCTTGGATGAAATTCGCAACCGCATTTCAAAGTTAATGTTGTTATGTCAGCCCAAAATAATGAGTGCGGTCGAAATGCACGAGGGAATTCGCTGTTTCTATAAGCAGGATTAATAAGCTGGTGACCTGGTGTCACGTTGGTATGCTCTACATACTTTTAAATGTTATATATCTTGATATATAAGTTGAATCCGAATTCAACTTTCCGGATTCGCCCCAAAAAGTATTTCGGATTCTCTGAAGTTCGTAATCAGAAGATTAACCATTTGACATTTCATTAATAGTTAGTTAGTACCTATTAATTTCTTAACATAGGTACATATATAAACTCACGTCTACAACATACAATATATAGATATTTTGTGTCCATAATCCCCGAGAGGGTTAGACAGAGGAACCACTGATAGGTGATTACCACTTTTCGCCATATGATTTGGTGGATAGGTGATAGGTGGCGAGCCTATCCTATCAAATGAGAGAATGGAAAGAGAAAACACCAGACGGAAGGATGTGTAAAATGAAATACTACCTAAACTAAATGTGGTGAAGCATTGTGCGAGATATCAGTCTGTGCGGCTGTTTAACAAGTTGCCCGTCGAATATAGGACAGACATGAGCCTCCATACATTTAGGGTCAAATTAAAAGCGCTTCTTTTAGAAAGGAGTTTGTATTCAGTAGAAGAATTATAATGTAAGTAGGCACCTGCGATGGAAATATGACTAATTAGCAAATTATAATTTATTGTGTTGTATTTGTTTTGACATTGATTTTTTATTATTTAATATTTTTTGTGACATGGAATTAATTTTTTTTTTAATTTCTTTTATTATAACGCTTATACTGTAGCTAATATTGACACTGAAAGAGTTTAATTATTAATTTTTTGGCATGTTTATTTTTTGAATTCAAACACAATTTATGTTTGTTTATGAATAAATGACATGAAATATATATATAAATATGAAATATATCATTTAATTTATTTTGAAATCTTAAGCAAATCTCCCAAATCTTGTCAGCTTTTTTTAAAACTCTACTGGTGACAAGTAACCGGCGGCGTACTACAATACAATAGATGTCAATCTAATCAATGGGTGTGTTATCCAGTGACCACGTCAGAGGCATACTATGCTTCACATGCAGACCTCGTCAATGTGCGTCTTCACTTTACACTCCAGCACACTGATTGTTGTGATTGTCATGCATGCAGCCTGTCGTTAAGGCCTGTGATTGGGGCTTCACTGTTAGGTCTTATTCCTGTTTATTGTAGTTAAGTAGTTACATAACTTTAGCATTATGCTGGCTGAGTTGGAGACTTGTTTGGCGTCACATTGCAGCATAGATTATTTGTAAAGTGACGATCATAAAGCACTTTATTCTTCTCAAATGTCTCAAAAGGTCAGATAGTTATTCTAATATCGTTAGATATAAGTACCTATACCGAATCAGAAAACTGATGTATAATAAAATAGGTATTCATTTTAGGTAGGTATAATATTTTTTGTTTTGTTAAAAGTAGTATTTTTGTTAAAAAAACGGCTTTAGCTTGACACATTTTTATAGGTAAGTACCTGTAGTTGTGAACAGGGAAATAATCAAGAAATACTTCGCAATAAATTGTGCTTACTTTAAACGGTCTGCAAGCGTATCGTAAGGGCTTCAGTATAAAACTTGTCGCCTGTGAAGCCAAAAAAATACAGCCATAAAAAAATTAAAACGAGGTCAGCTCCGCCATAATTTTCATTTAAGAGAAACACGTGACTCCTGGACTGAATGTGGTCTTGGAGGACTTCACGACACGTTGCCGGGGTTTGAAGGAGTTGGGAGTAAACAGAATAATACTTACTTGTGTGAGTTGAGGGCCACGTGACCGGACCCAGGGGTCGACAGGCCACGTGAACACGTGAGCTCTACGGACTTCGACAATAAATACATGGACCTCGTTTCTATAGCGACTTTATGTCGGGCCAAGACGCCGCCGTCACTAACAAACCCACCTGTTATTTCCACCCCACTTTATTCTGCTGCCCATTCGTGTCAAATATTCACATAAATAAAATATCCCTCAATTGGAAGATTATTATGGAAATTTCATACAAACTTATCAGTATCGTTAACAGATTGACACCCGCATGAGTCCATGAATAACTTTATTCACTGTAAATAACATTCATTGTAATATTTATTGGTCATAAACTGTCATGATGCGCGTTCGATACCCACATTAAAATGTTGCTGTATAATTTAGCAGAGACGGGACTCGGGAACTGATGCTGCGTTTATAGCGCGGAATAATAAAACATGCGATATCATGACGACATGGCGTCTTCAACGAACGGACATAATCTCGTTACGATGTCATAACAAAGAGATTTGTAAGCATGAACTTTATGGTCTGTGTCCAACGAGCTAAAATTTAATTTTCTGAAATAATCTGTCAGCCAGCCATTAAGGTTATTCGTCCATGCACCGTCCCACTGAAGTTACGTTTTACTGGCCAAGACGTTACACAGGAGTTGTAACTTTGTTATCCGAGTTATAAATGTGGCTATTAACTTCTCAGCTTCATGACAATAATTATTATTTCTCACGTTTTAATATTCGAATACAGAATTTGTCCTACGTTCTCATAGATTTCAGATTACGTTAGTGATATTCGAATGTGAAATTAGCATAAAAATAATAAAAATGTCAGCTGGATTGGATACGGTCCCCTGTGGCGTGGTGGCCGCCCTGCACTCGACTGCCTGTCAAAACGATTGGCAAACCCGACTTCGTGTCTGAATAATCACGTAGGTATATTTCATGTTGTATAAATTGTTGAAGGAAGTTATACTCTTAGAACTTGAGGACTTCACGGGGGTCGGCGCTCTATGGACACGTGTCACAGCTGAAAAAAACCTGGAAAAGGATAGGATGGAGGAGGAGGAGGCAAAGGCCTCCCCTATGGAAAAGATAGGGGAGGCCTTTGCCCAGCAATGGGATGACCTATAGTGAAAAAGGACACTTAGTAATGATACATGCATGTTTAATATAAAAAAAAACGAAAATTTAAATGTTATAATAATAATGAATGTAAATGTATGTGTCGTGAAATAAATTTATTTATTATTTATATTATAATGCTATAGGAAAGCAAAAATAAATAAATAATACTCTTAGGAGAATATATCTATTTTTTAATAACGCGTGAACGAAAATGCTACCACATTGAGTTTGTATTATAACAGGGTTTAGACTATTGTAAACAGCAGAAAAGTTAGATTTTCTTTTTTTTATTTACATTACAACCGCGTTTGTCCTCAGGCTCACCTGGTGGTAAATGACGACGAGACCTAAGATGGAGCACACGGGCTTAGTAAGTACTGACTCTTCTATAAATACTGCCGAAACATATTAACGCCGAAGCGAAGACATTTGACGACAGACTTTACATAGCAGGGTCGTCGCTAGCCAGGCGGACCCTGAAGGGTCTCTACGAAATTTTGCTGTCTAGCAAGAGTTTTGTTTAAAAAGGAGAGTTTAGGTATCGGTGGGAATTTATTGCGGTGGGTGAAGTCCTTTCTCCGAAATCGAAGTTAGGCTGTTGTTATTGGTGGATTTCGCTCGAATTACATTAATATTATCAGGGTATCAGGGGTACCCCAAGGATCAATTTTAGGTCCACTGTTATACGTATCCTATTTATATGATATAGAGAGTTGCTTCCATCATTCAAAGTTTCTGATGTACGCAGATGACACTAAAATTGCAACAAGACTTAAATATACTCAATGATTACTACAATATTAATCGAATAGCAGTCAATGGTTGTAAGTGTCAGGTCATTACTTTCACGCGAAAAAGACATGCTTTAATTTTTAACTACCACCTAAGTGTTTTAAACTTTTTAGTCATTAGAGATATTGGGGTCCAACTAGATTCAAAATTAACTTTCACTGATCATATCTTTAACATAATCAACAAGGCTTACAAGAACTTGGGCTTTGTTCTGCGTGTGGGTAGACCTTTTACTGATTTGAATTGTATCAAAATACTCTACTATGCATATGTCAGAAGTATGCATAGTATACGTATGCTCGAATATTGTAATAGTATATGGAACACCCAATATGTAACTTATAAGCATGACATCGAATGGATACAACCGAAGTTCTTCAGACATCTTAACTTTTGAACTTTTCGCTTAAATGTGGATACTAATTATGGCGAATCTTACAAGTTTCATCATCTTATTACACTTGAAAAAAGACGCTCCCTACTTGACATGTTATTTTTGTATAGTGTATGTAACGGCTATTTCGACTGTCCTAAGTTAATATCGATGACTGCACTTTTGCGTTCCTAATAGACGTACAAGACACAAATCATTATTCTATGTGCCAAAATCATATAATAAAGAATTTTCATCGTTGGACTTGTTCAATGGCGGTGACGCTGCCATCAGGAGAGACATTGTAACTACAATCAATAATACTTATAAGTACAGTAGAGTTGTAGCTGGATACATGTAGTGAAGACTCAAACAAACACAATGTACACACCCTTTCACTCTCTTCAACACAAACACGCTCACACACCTTTCCAATACACACATCCATCCACACACACATCGCAACTTATTTCTGCCTATAAGTATTATTTTAAAAATAGGAAATCTGTAATTGGCAGTATGTTTTGTTTTTGGACATTTTATTTTTTATTTTTGTAGTGGTTTTTTTTATAAGTGCTGTAGATTTTGTAATGAATAAAAAAATATCGATAGTTCGCATTTCAACGACTCCTCACTAAACATATCACCATTCTGTAGTTCAATTGAACGTTAAATGTATTTGATTTTAAGCTCCGCTCCCAATCCCATTGATGCATTATATTACAGACGTGACCCGCATGCCGATGGCGAGCGGCGGAACTCTGAGCACAACTGATTGACCTTTATCGATTCGGGGTAACTGCTGATGCTGATAATATATATCATGAGAACAAAGGTTTGAATATTGAAATGTTGTATTTTTAGTGTAGACATTCATGAATTCTAATTTTAATTTAAAAAAAAATGCAATTTAGATGTATAGTAGGTACGAGTCGTACCTAATGTTATAGAAAGTGAACTCCAATTTTTTTGGATTAGGTTTGTTAAGCCATCGTTCGTAAAAACAAAATCGATTTGAACCAAATCTCGAAAGTTTTAATGTTTCGATCTGGATTTTATAAAATTAAACGTGTCTACGCGTATCCGATGAATGTTGAGAAAGTACGAAACTGACATAGTTTTTAGCGTCGTAAGTCGTATGTACATAGTTATGTTCATATTTCTTGTAATTTGTGACACCTCTGTAACACTGTGCAATAATGCACTCCTTTCAAGTAGCTCCCAAGTTCCTCAGTGCAGTCTCTGACGTCGTCTCGCAGATAAGCGACTCGGCAATAGGCATTGAGGTTCACTGGGGATTTGAATAGCAGTCTACCTTTCTATTCTTTGATGTATAAATGGATTTAAAACGTTCCTTGAATGTCGTCCGTAATTCGATCGCTTGATGTGTTCTCATTCTGATTAGTAGAAAGTTGGAGATAAAAAGTTCGCGTCCGCAATAATGCGGCTTCATGATTTTTCAAGTTAGGTATACTTCGTCTCTCAACAGACTTGAAGTGGCTTGATCGGCTTGATAGTTGATATCAATACTTAGAATTCAGAAATTTTGGAATTACTTTGAAATATCTTATTGTACTGGTATAGTGTGTATCCTCAGTTATCTGACCTCCACATCCCCGTAGTTGACTTATCAGCAACAGAAGATAACTTAGGACACAGACTAGGTATACTTTATGTATGTGGCTATGTTTTTTTATTGTAATGAAACACAGAAAACCCAATGTTAGGTAGGAGTTTATTGAGCAATAATTAGTGCACAATATCAGGCTAGCGCAATGTGACGTCACGGTTGTCGTTGAATCCTAATTGACCTTTATCGGTTCCACTCCATAATAGCTCCTTTGAGCGTCTACTGTAGGCCGCTCTCACATGAACCATTGTGAGGCATTGACGCTCCTCGGGGATTCGAGAGGATTCAAGACAGCGCTTCACTGTCTATACAAACAGTCTAGCACTGTTGTAAGATAGTTATATTTATGGAGCTTGTAATGGCTTTCTAATGTCCGTCTCTTCGCAGGATTAGATCGCCATTGAATGTTAAAAGTTAGAGTGTTGTAGAATCTTTTAAATTGCCACACATGTCGTCTTAAACGTGTGTTAAATGAGTATTTCGATTTAGGTTTCATGCTCGCCGGTGCACATAAGAGAAATTAGCGAATCTGGCCGGTAGCCTGGGGCAGAATTAAGTCGAGAGTAACGTTGTTACGTCGGTAATGGCATATTACAGTTCGCTCGGTGCGAGCATTTTCCGCACGGCGCGAATACAAAATTGAAACCATTTTTCAGTGACATGATCGCATTGGCGATCACCGATCAGAGTACCTACGCTTGTGCGATTCACACCGGTTTTTGAGTGATTTATCGTTTTATCTGGTTTCAAATCGTAAACTCGTGGTAAAATGGAGTCGTCAACATCGAGAACTGTGAGACGATTAAAACTTCAGTAAAATCTTGAAGCGATCAGTATAAACTAGTTTCGCGTAAATTCGCGTTAGTTTCAAACGATCCAAGCATGGAGCATATTACAAGCCAGGTTTTAAAGACACGCGCTGTTGGAACTTTTATATGAGTTGGCTAAACTGAAAGAGATATAATTGGAAACTCGAGACTGGCAGTAGCAGGTCTCGCCTGCGTTGAGAGCAGTTACGACGGTAATTTTAGCTATAAAACTATAGTTTTTGCAGAGATATCTGTTAATTAAGGTAAGTGATGAGAATAGACTATAAAAACTTGAATTTATCGTCTTTCTACCGTCTTTTATGTGCTGGTTTCCTTTGTTAAAACAACAATAGAGTATGGTAGGTGATTTAATTAGGATAGCGAGTCAAAAATAATAGGTTGGTATTACTATTAATCTATCGGGTAATCATAATTTGAGACTTATTAGATATCTCATTAAGCCATTAGATTGGCGCTCACATATGTATTTACAGTTAGCGTAATAATGTACCTACAATTAACATTAAGATAATTACTTGTACATAAAATACAATATACAGAATAATAAGGATTTTAAGTAGGTAGATAGATAGTAGTATAGATAGTAATAGTGATTACAGTTTTCATAAAATCAGGATCATTTTAGTATCGTATGTCCAGTAAAAAATAATTCAATACTTATCGAGAATCTATTTTTGTTGTTTGGAAAGTCGATACCGCCTATCGGCTTCATATCCGATCTCGACGATGCATGTTTAGCCGCCACCTGAAGAATTTTACGATTTTCAACGTAGATCACACAAGTACTTACAAGAAAAATAACGATTGAAAGAGATCTTTAGAAAGTATGAAAAGATACGTGTGATTTCTCCTTTTTCGATAGCGTAACCCCCATCGCTCCACCCTCGGCTGATAACCACCGGAAGCGAGGCTATATAAGAACGCGCGCTTTATGAATATGCGCGCAGCTTTCCGACCCGAGGGAGATTAGAGGGCGCTGCTGTCGCGCTAAATATGCCTTCGGTAAATGCTTCGCCTTTTGAACTTCTTGTCGGATGAGTTACGCTTTTAATAAATATTTTGACGATAAATATTTTACCTTAATTTACATTGACGTAAACGAGAAATTACACTGAGAAAAAGTTTTCGTTATAAGTATAACCAAAGATTTGTCTACCGAAAAAAGTCACTACAAAACTACCGATACCTAGTTTAACCACATTTATATGTAATTATATGCTAATTTCAAATTAACTTTAATTTTTTTGTTATTTCAGAAATAACCGAAATAGTTTAGTAATAACATACCTTAGCTGAATGTATCTAAAATTCGGTGTCTAATCCTCTAAAAAGCTGACTAGCAGAAAACAGCGGCATTGTCAGGGATGTTAGGATATCTAACAGTGGAAGTTTTACAAGAAAAGCCAATCCCAGTGTAGGAGTATGTGGAGACGTTAAAAACAAAATGAATCCGCTAAAATGTTTCTAGACAAAACTTTAAAGCCCTCTTGCTGGCAGCGTAAGGTCTCTCAGTTTATCTATCCAATAACACATCGACTAAGTCAACGGGCGCTATTTGATGTTTTACCCGCACTCGATGCACTTGGAGCTGTGCTCTAAGTGTCCCAAGTTATTTTTACCGTTCCCTTGCCGTGCCGCTAAAAGTGTTTGCTTTGAATTGTTAAAGCAATTGAAGTTTTAGAGCCAGAGAATGTAGGCTGGAGTTTAGAGCGATACAAAAGCAAACTTTAAAGATTTGAGAGTTTATGAGCTTAATCTTATAACAACTTATAAAATATTATGTACATGTAACTTAATTTTACAATGTGAAAAACAGTATCATCGGCTGTAACTGTATTAAAATATTTTTTGGGTGTTAATGTAGTAGTTGTGTCAGTGTTATTTAAAAAAATCCCAATGGGTAAATCGGTGACGTAAACAGACAAATAAGTATTAAGTATTCATAACGGCGTCGCGGAGGTCGATTGCGGAAATGGCAAACCGATTAGTTGCAGGTCTCTCCCCGGGAGATATATCCGGCGGAACCGAGCGGAATTGCTTCCCTTGCTTCGCTTGCACCGCAACAATGTCCGCCAAACAGCGCAATCCAAGCAATGTCGAAAAGTCGCACCAAAGTTCCGTCTCGGTTCATTACAATCTGAATTCCCACGGTTCATTAGAATTCTCCGCGTTCATTAGAAGTACCCGGGCCACCCGGACGAGTGGACCCGGACGTAAATAAGTGATTAACACAGTCTAGATTGTTTTCAGACACTGTCCGGAGCCCGGTGCCAGCGTTGCAACTAGGCGGGGAGAACTTTTGATACATTTAAAATGAGCTTCCTCGGCGTCAAGTTTAGACGGTAATCTTTCATGAAGATTACAAGTTTCCTTCTTTTCAAATTGGAACAATTAGCTGCCAACTTTAGATATTCGTTTAATAAGTAGGCATTTAAGAGATAAAATCTTCATTCATCTCCAGAAATATTTTCATTTCCGAAAGGTATATTTGTACGAGTACACCTAAAGCGACGATCGCCCAGTAGCTAGGTACTTTTAAGCTGAATTTTATTACATCGCTCTGAAAGAAGGTAAAGTTAATCCGAGGTAATCTGGAGAACTCATTTTATGAAAACTGCGTTTGAAAATTCAAATAATGTTATAGATCGATTGTCAATATGACTCAGTTAAAGTTAAATACCCGTCAAGTAAATGTGTTTGCCAGCTTACTGTTTGTTCGTTTGAACGAGGGGGATAACCCCTTGTTCTACGATAGTTATATGAACTATATTCCGGTGTTTAATGAATTCGGAAATTTTATTAAGGCGTCATTTCTTCCTGCGCTCTACCTCTACATAAGTAAGGTAGACTAGAGTTACCTGTGTGATAGCAGTTCGATGGGGTCAACAATCTCGTCTCGACATTTTCTGATCTGGACATTTCGCGACTTGGACATTCTCCGATCTGGACAACTGGACATTTTACAACTTTGGTATAACTCGACGAATTTACGTGAAAAGAAACTTTAGTAAATACGCCAAATTATTTTAATTGGCATCATTCTGATAAAAAGTAAAACGCGTATAAGTGATTAAATAGTTGACGTATTTTCTTAAATTGAGCTTTTAACAGGATTTTCTCTAAAAATATTATATTTATATGAAAGATATTTCTCTTCAACGACTCCTAGTGTACCTAAGTTTGATAACAAAGTTAGAAGCGGACATGTCGCGCATCGTAAGGGAAGTTTGGTGGAGTCCGGCAATTCTCTGCGATGCATGCGGTGCGGTGTTAGATTCTACTTTTCCTCTACAGTCTAGAGTTACGTTGTAACTACTTATCGAAAGTAGACTTATAGAAAGTAGATTTAACATTTTTATTTAGTTAAGAATCTACTTAATTCGACTTAGAATTTTCTTTCTTTTCGTCCTAAACCATGCCCTGCGAGCAAAGAATGTGAATTTTTTTAATGGAGCGCGGTGTAGGGACATTATGAGCCCCTCCCCCTCGCAAAGGAGCGGTGGTCTGCGTGGGCTCTAATCTCCAAACAATCCTTTGGGTGTCCTAAATATGTGTGCAAATTTTCACATTCTTTGTTCGAAATGCATGGTTCGTTTTGAAGCTGTGTAATATCCGATTGAACCCGAAACCCGTGAGCCTCCTCCTTGCGGCCCGCGATTGTTTTGTAAATAAGGGTCTTAATTAAAAGATCAGAAAGTAAAAAATATAAAAACAAAATGTTTTTTATTGTAAGTACCTTATAGTACATTTTTACAACGTCATTCTTTTTTACTCTACCACCGCTTCGTAAGGTGCTATAGCTGAAAGGAAAGAAGCGGCGCAGATTGACAGAGTGCTCATAGATTTTAATGGACAGAGCATACGATCCCAACGGCGAGCGTGCGTGAAATGACGAATGACTGAATGAGGAAGAAAGAGGCGTGCCAAGACAGAGATTCGTGGCGCTCCGTTCTCCCTGCCTATTCCATAAAGGACATTGCGTGAAATTATGTATGTTAGGTATGTAATTTTATTATTGTACTGTATGAAACAAAATGCAACGTTCTAAATACCTTCGCTTGGTATCTTCCAAACATTTTGAAATAGGGCGCTATACTAGTCCGATTTATGTGGTATCTTATCTTGAAACTACTATATAGCAGTAGAAGAAGTAGACATGTAATACTGAAGTGACGCCACCAAAAGAGATATTAGCGTAAGCGCATCTTACAACTTTGTTAACCTTAACAGTTGTGTCTGATAATTTCGTGATAATATCTTTGTTAGTTATCAGTGCTTACTCAGAAGTTAGCGGTGTGTTTAGGGGCTAAATGGACCCACCGCACGTCCGGACAAACATCGCTGAAATTCACAACTCAAACAAGTTTAAGCAAATTTATAACTTCCGGATTGAAAGCTGTTGCCTTGCGCCTTATGTGCGGTAAGCGCCGAAGAAGCGATATTGTTACGAAGTACCGTTTCCTTTATCAAATCGAATTGTGAATTTGGTGTAGTTAGAAAATCGTAATGATTACAAACTGCAATTCCTATATTTTAAAATATCAAAATTAAAACAAGTAAGAACAAAATTAGAAAATAATAATTTTAACATACTGCAATTCCTACACATATTTTAAAATCCTTCCTGAAATGTTAACATTAAAACAAGTCAAAGAAGTAAGAATCACGAGTAATAAAATCTTTTCAGTTAAAATATCTTCATTTCTAGAATGCATTTGAATTTCAAAAGCAATTCAAACAGCGATTGCTGTAATTCAGTGAACTTGCTGATGATGGAGCGCAGAGAAATGATATGAAAATAGTTTCCTTGTAGAGGATGGATGAAAACAAGTAGAGAGGGTAACGCCCTGAGCTCGACGGCCGGCACTCATGCAACGTTAGTTTTCACTGCTACCTACATTTTTATTTAAACAAATAAATAAAAAGTGGTTATGTTACGATGCAAGATTAAAAAATAATTGCATCTAGTGAAAGTGAAGAAAACTTGGTAAAATCTTTTTAGACTCTACATAAATGAGCGTAGCGTTTGGGGCAGTTATACATAAGCGGTGTATAAATATATGTACCGGTGTACGCAATCTATTAGTGATGAATTGACTAATTAAATTCTACAGTTCGAATATGAAGACAAGAGTTCCATGAACCTAAATAAAATACTAAGAGTTTAACAAGTCAAACAAGATATTAATGAAAAAATATTTAATTAATATCTTGAGTTAAAAGTTAGTCACTATACAATTAAAAGTTAAAGACAATCATAAGTTTATACAAGAAACAAACAAAAGCTTTTTTAAAAAAAAAGCTAGTATCCAGAAGCTGCTTTATATAACAGTGTTTCTATCTTAGCATTCTGTTTTATGCAGCGGAGCGATTATCTTATTTTTATAGCTGCAGCTCGGGTATTACGTGAGGGTATTATTCCACATGGAGTGCTGAGACGAGGGTTCACAGTGCAAGGGCCTGGAGGGCGATGCACGCGGGGTGCTCGCCCGGTCTAGTATTCTTTGTCTCTGGTTGCCAATGCGTTGTCCGTGTTCTGGGAATTTATGTTAGTAAGGCAGAGATGTCGAGGAGTTCACTGTACAATAGTTATGTAAGAAATAAAAGGGTTAAGTGTATAAGAGGGGGAAAGAGAGATTTGTTACACAGTCTCAAATATCCAGTTGGCAGTATTCTTAGCAGTTCCCAGTTTGATTAACCAAAGTTGTCGCGAGTGTTGTGTTTCGATTAAATTTATTCGAAATTGAATTTTAATAAATGTATCTAGATTTAATAATCACAAGTATTAAGAAAAGGCGTGCAAGCATGAACTAACTAACTGCATGACTGTACACGAAGCGAAAGAGACTCATGACGCTGGTTTCTCTGTGCCTAAATGTAAAGATATGTCGTAATTCTATAGTTTAGTAAGTTTCAATTTTCAAGAAGTTTATTTCATTCTTTCTAAAACAATAAGTATAAGTATACACAAGCATAAAATCCAGAGATAATTAAGCAATTGCAAATTAAAATATTTATATTCATCGGTTGTTTCACGGTTTAGTACATTTTAAAAAGAGATACCATGTGCACCTGAAAGCAAAAATTATAAATACTTGCTTGCTACCCTGCCTTACGTATATATTATATATAAAATAACTCGTATATATCCTATAATTAAATAAGTTTTGACATGTAATTTGGAAGAAATAAATGGTTTTAATAAATAATAAATAAATCTTGTTTACAGCTCACTCGTTGGGATGCAATTGCATAACAAATTGGAGATGGCGTTGACCGAGCGAGGTGGGCGAACAACCTACATCGTAGCGGGTTCAACAGCTTTCGTAGAGGGCTCGGAGTTCGTAGCACCCGTAGTCTCTTTGTTATACAATATGCGATGTTGCTACGCGCGTATTGGCTCTTACATTTGTACATAAATACATACCTTCACGCTGTATCCCTTACAGGTAGGCAGAGATAACGGAGCGCCACGAATATCTGCCAATCTTTTGTAAGTTGTAAAAATACATAATATGTATAGGAAAGTAACTTATTCAAGTACAGTTATTATTGTATAATAACTATTAATAACATGCTTGTTTGATTGCTTACGTACAAAGTACATAGGTATACTCGTAGGTACTAAGTGATATTTAAGTTTAATACTTATTATTGATTTTATATCGATTGGAAATTGGAATAATAATCATCTGCCTTCAGAAATCGCGCTTCGGCTAATTATTTTGTGCAGAGAAGATTATTTTTAACCGACTTCAAAAAAAGGAGGAAGTTCTCAATTCGACTGTAGGTTTTTTTAAATGTATGTTACTGCATATCTCCGTAATATGTGAACAGATTACGATATTTAAAACATATATTAAAATATCATAAGTTGTTAAGTTTAAAGGCGCGTACTCTATTATGTAAAGTATAGTTACGGAAACGATACTAAGTTATATCGTAGAGAATTCGTCAGCTTACTAGAGGGTTCGTAGTTCGTAGGATCCGTAGCAGAGTTGTTTTCTTACAAAACATGCTATTCAACTTCACTTTGTTATTTCATATTTCGTATAGAAACTAATATGCATATTTAATGTTTTCCAATGTAATAGGTATGTATACATATTCTTGCAAATAGAGTTAACACGGACTTTTTTAGTATTTAGTTCATTCATTCAGAATTTCCAATCAGTTTTCACATTATCCGAACACCAGTTTTCTATTTATATTTCAACTGCGGATTTCGCTACTACAGAATATTCACTTGATATAATTATGTTTTCCGAAATTTGACAAAATTACTCAAAATAAAATGTCGGCAATGCCCTAAAAAATTAACTCTTAAATAGCAAACATAAAAATTTCTGGTAATATAAGAAAACTGATCCGGGATGCCAGAGCTCCCAAAGCGTATATGCCCGTGAGTGGTATATTGATGCATTGTTAAACCTTATCCCGTAGATTTTTTTTGACAATTACGAAACGAATTTCTTGTCGCTTCATCTCTATCGTCTAGCATACGGAAACCATCACAAAACCATTTACCACACATTTCCGGTCATCTCCGGAAGATTTTGAGAGGCATTTTCATAATTCCGCAGAACTCTCATTAATCTGACACCTGTGTAAAAGGGAACGATTTATTCGAAATTTTCCGATTGTCTGCGTCTGCTCTGCCCCCAGCTTACTAGCCTGAAATTCTGTAACAGTCAAGACTATTGGTGGCGCTATTGTATATGGAGCTTGGTTTTCGAGACCCGTTGTCAAAATTTTCGTTTCGTGACTGTCAAACTTAATTCTACGGGATAAGCCCTCAGTAAAACCCCATTATAGGACTTACTGACTTTAAACTATATCTCACAAGGCAAGGATACTTAATACTTACTAAATATTTTATAGTGATTTCCGCAGATAGTAGCTAATATTACGGTGTTCTTTAGACTCTTGGTTAGGTCTGATTTAGATAGATAGATAGAAACCCTTTATTGTACACAAATACAGGAAAAGTAAAAACTACAGGAATAGTAAGCACTTCGATTAGTAGTAGTATTAGTAGTAGTAGATTTAGTTGCTTTGCCGACTATATGTCATGCAGGTTACGGTTCCCTTCTGATATAGGTTCACGATTGTTAGTCGTAATCGATGCCCCCCAATGCAGAGGGAAAATATTTGAAGTACCTATGTGATTGATTACCTTGCTGTACCCCGGATGGGTATAGAAACCCAGTAATAATACTAAGCAGCGAGTTACTATTATTCTTCAGGATAAACATTTCGCAGACTCCTGCTAGCTATGCAAGTCTGAGAACACTAAATCATTTGGTTGTCTTCCTGATTAGGATACATGCAGAGAAACAAGCTCCGATAGATGAAATATAGTGAAAACGTGCTAGAGATAAAACAGGTATGTTTTCTCCTTGTTTGGAAACAAAATGCAAGAAGCAATTGGAATACTGCGGTAGTAGGTAAGATAGTTTACTTATCTATGTAACTAAGTTATTTCATACATTCGGTCATGCAGGTTGAGCTTTTGTATGGAACAGCTGATTCTTTTTTCGCGATTTCAGACTTGGGCCTATAGTGAAAGTTGTTCAGTTATGGATACTGAACACCCATCTAATGGGACTATATGGGGTTTTTGTTACATCATATAATTATATTACGCTACAGTCGTACATCTATCGAGTATTTAATGACAAGAATGGAAAATTTTAGATGTAAATTGATGTTCAAATGGGAAAACAGAATAGAGCCCGTTGAAAATTAAAATAATTACGGGCATTCAGAACTCAGAAGGTAGAAATAAATGGCAACAGTTATTTGTGACGTCATCACATATTAGTTACGTCATACTAGCAGGCATACTTATAGGATCGTTTTGCTAAAAAAGGAACAAAGCATCTACCCACATTGAGATATCAAAAACGAATTTCCTTCACCACGTTCATGCAATTTGATTGATCAAATATATTTTTTTAGTCCAATATATGTATATGTAATTAATTTTACAAAGAAATTACTTACGCATCTCTTAAAATCAACAGTTTTATTTCTCTTTGAAACGAACGGCCTATTGGCAGCACTTTATCTGAAAACCATATCGATATCGAAAACCTATAAAATGTAGAATTGATTGAATTTGTACTCACTCATTTAAAACTTTAATTAAATTACCGAAGTGGTGACTATTGTAGCATTGGCATTCTCGCTTACCTATTTTGTCGAATTGAGTTTCAGTTTTTCAGGCATCTGCCTCGCGATGTTATTTAAATTAAGTCCCACGTTTCAAAGAGAACCTCATTTGCGTTTACAAAAGTGCAGATCATATTTTTTCTTCTGTGTGTTCGAATTGAAAGCGCTGTAATATTCTTTTTTGTCTCGGAGCGGGCGCCCGCGCCGCACAAAGCCTCCCAGTTTTGTATTCGCTTCCTCACTCACCTGGAAAGGAAAGAAAAGAAAATGTTAATTAAGAGCCACTGAACAAAATTGATATTGTCGGGAATGAAGCTCCCGTCGTTATTGTAAACGGATGCTAACTGTTAGTTATAAATACCCGTTGAGAAATACTCTATTGTAAGGCCTTTTTTTGCAATGATAGTGCTAGAGAAATAAAGTTTACGTTACGAATAATAAAACTAGGGGCGGGCGTGATATGAAGCGGCGTAACGGCTTGATATTTAGGTAATGTGCCATGGGCGGCGGCGGGCGGTAGGCGGCGGGCAATGCCAAACGAGCCTTGAAACGTACTACATCTCATTAACACGTAGCGGCGATATTTAGGGAGCGGTCCGCGCGCGGTGAGCCGCGAACTAGCATTTGGCAGCGCACGCGCTCGAGCACAGCCGGCTCTGTGAACTAAACAACTCGTAAAAGTGTAAAAGTCGTAACGATAGCGGCGAGAGAGCCGCCTAATATGAGCGGCGGCTGGAGCCGCGCCAGTCGGGCTCATTATCAGATGGGACGTTCCGGGCGCAACCCTTTCGTTTTACGATTGGCCTCTAATTACACCAGCGCTCAAGGCGGCGGCGGCGGCGGCGGGTGGTGCGCTTTTTCAGTTGATATGAGCACGGAGCGCGCGCGCACTGCCAAATGGACATATTTATCGTCGTAGCCAAATCGTTTACGCGGTTCGACGCGGCGTTCTGTACGTTGGTTGGGCTGCAATCGACCGGCGTTTTGCGATATGAAAAAAGTCTGGAAAAACGTCGCGGCCGGGCCGCAATAACTGGGAGCGGTGGTTTACGAGAGGCCGCTGATAAAACTGGGCGCGGCAGTGTGCGGGTCGCCTTAACGACGTGTTGCCAATTTATGCCGCGCGATAAGCGGAGTTTGTTTAGCCCCGGGCGGGCGAATTACAGCCGAATCACATGTCATGATGCCGAGCGACTGTCTCCAGACAGCGGCGGGCGCGGTTAACGAAGGAAATTACGGCTGTGACAAATAAGGAGCAAAAGTGCCGTTTCATTTGTTACTGCGGTTATTGCGCTGAATCCTTGGCATTTCTGTGGGGCTCAAATCTGTATTACCGTAACATATTCAAGACGCTGGCTGTCGGCGGCGGAGTACCGAGTGGAATTACATGGAATCGCTCGCTGAGAGTATTAGTATGCCGATGCCGACCGCCGCTGGAATGAGTCGACGTGATGCGGCCGGCCATCTCGCTCGTTGCTATATCAAAATGCAATAACATGAAACATAAACTTCCTTTAGTAATAGCAAAGGGCTATAAAACTTCCGTGTATAATTTTGATTCATTTTTTCCAGTTGTATGATGTGAAATTTAGGAAAAGGTATAATATGTAGGTATGTAAAGTGGGCTTATTATATACAATGGATAAATCTAATCACACTTAAGTAGGTCTAATTTCCAGCCAGCTTTTATGTCAAGCAACACAAACAAGCCTTCGGTTCAGCGCTGTGACACGTAATGATCGAGTATTATTACTGGGATATCATAAACGTATTTGGGAGGAAATCGGCTGAAAGATGAGGCCTTTTTGTCGGTGCCTCAAAACAGGGAGCGTGACCGGCATGCGAGGAGGGAGTGAGTTCGCGTAATCCGCCTATATCGAGCAGACATGACGTGCATCGGGGACCGGCCTACCAGTTCCCATATCAATCAACCGTTCAGAATTTTTGGTGCGAAAATTTGCATTGACGAATTGGCACACGCGTTTTCACAAAAAAATAAAAAAAACTATACCTACCTAAGCACTAACACGTAGATGAATTGCATTTCAAACGAATGGAAGTGACATTCCTTTAGAATCTATTTTTATCAGACACCTCGACACTTTATTAGATGTACTTACAGAAAGGTTAAAACTTTCGGAGCGTTTACAACGGTAATAAAAGCCTACGTGGTAAATAATTACCAAAGAAGAAAATCTTTTGGATGAGTTACGATTATGAGGCAATAATTTAACTAAATGTTTCTCTGTGCTTCGAAAGGAATTTTGAATGAGATAACTTTTGATCTACACGAATAATGTCGCATGTGGCAAGTCCAGTTTTTGTTTGCGAAATCAAATACGAAATACTTGTGAATTTTAATTCAGTCAGCGATAAAATAATTAATTGAAAATTGGAAGTGAAGGTATTTTTTGACTATATGTACGAGTATGACTATGATTGCCCTTATATACTCGTACGACTATGTCCACGCAAAAAAACTGTCTCAAATCTCTCTTATTCGTAGCTCTCATTTAATAATTTGTGAACTATTTTCATGGAACTCATGTACTTACTTGAGTGGGCAGCTGAAACTTGTAGTGGGCAACGACTGTATCGACTGGGTATCAACTGAATATTACAATAATCGCTTTCAGAAAATTCAAAAATCATTTTTTTTGTACCTTAAAGTACATTTCTTTAATCTACCACTGTTTTAACGATGAATATTGTGTGAAACGTCAAAGATTATGTTATGAAGAAGCTTCACGGTGCCCCTCGCCTATGGGGCATAGGGCCGCCCCTGACCCGAAGCCGCGAGACCCGCAGGGGACCGTCAACTCAATCTTGCCCCATTACGCGCGACAAATTGGAAAAATATTCAATTACACCGCGCTAAATATTGAATTATGTCATGGCAAATTACAATTTTGCATCGGGGATGTCGCCACCTATAATGTTGCTGTATCATTTTTCATCGGTTTTGGATAAGTAAGCAAGTACTTTTTTGTTATTTTAACGATTTATTTACTTTCATCATAGTAAGTCACATCACAACCACGCTTCACTACATGAGGTTACGATATGTGGTCTTTATGTAACCCTTGTGTAATAAAATAAAATTAAAAAAAATTCACTAAAAATTAAGTTTCATGTTCCTTAAAATTAGCATAAAATTTACAGTTAAGTACGAGTAAAAGGCCACTTCTCAAGCAGATGTTACATAAAAATAATTAGATAGACTCTTACCTACGTTGACATAATAACAAAGAAAGTATTTCAGATACTCGTGGAAACAAAAGCGCGACAAGTAGGAATCTAAACCATATGTCGCTTTGGAACCAAACCGTAATTGCAACTATTAGGTTACCCGCTAACAGGCCCCTTGTTTGCCAGATCCACTTCAAAAACTATATATCAACGTGTTATAGATAGCGAACCAAACAGACATAACGATCGATTTATTTACAGTCGATGGAAAAATAATGGCCGAGCTTATACCTACGCGGGGACAAGTGGGAGCAGGCATTGCTCACCAGTTGAAGTAATTGGCAATTAATCACCGGGCGTTTTCTATTTCAAGCGACGTCACCTACATCCCCCCTCCTTCCCCTCTCCACCTATCCCCTCTAGCACCAGCTAACGAGATTGAGACTGCACCGTGTGTGCCGTAATAACAGGACACTCCATTTGGTTCCTGATAATAAACGTTCAAAACTTTATTAACGTAACAATATCCCTCGAGAGTATAAAATCTGGGACTAAATATATTAACTACTACTACTAATGTTCGTTCTTTTGATATTGCCAAGGAATAGTATTTATTACAGAAGAAATTAGAGGTCACCCTACAGGTAGTTTTCAGTTTTATCACTACTTTCTCTCTATGACTCTATATTAACGATAGCAGTATATTTCGGTATTTAGGAACCTGTAAATATAAAAGAGAGAGACAGTAAAAACATTGATAAATACACATAACAACTGGGGGCTAAATTTCAACTTGTACCTAATCTAAGACGCCTGGCGATCCTGGGATTCCCTCGCGTCTCCACGAGCGCACTTTATTCACATCGGTATCTTTATAACATAATTAAGTAAATTTTCGAAGTCGTCGCGCCCCATCGCACAAAATAATAAGAGTAAGAGCTTAGATAACCCGCGATTTAATGTAATTTTCCGTTATTTTCCCATCTCTTGTGTAATTAGGAATTTCGTCGCGAGTAACGAAATCATTTGACGTATCACGTCCCTCGGGAGAGATTTTGATTCGGCGTCCTTTTGTCGAAATATTCGAACGGAGCGGCCAACTTGCCAGATTCCTGAAAGCGGATTCCAATGGGACAATTGATCCGTTCCCAACTTTATCTATGTATATTTGCAAAGTTATAATAATCTTTTATTGATTTTTGACGGTTCATTGCACAGTACATAATGAAGATGGCCTAAGCGTATCTCATTAGGAGAAACGGGAAATTATGGTAATATTGGCAATTCTAATGATCACATAACTCTTAAGTGTTGTTCAAGTCATCTTCGTACACGTTTTACGATGACGTAAATTAAATTTGAAATTAATTTTATCACATCTTTCAGGTTTAATAACGTTGTAAAGGGGGTTTAATACTCAACTTATCATCGCGGGCTCTTTGCTTATGGTACAGTTATAAATTCATCTCACGAGTCACCTTGTCAATTGGAATTCCATTTGGGAACATGACAAACATTCGTTTCCGATTTAGATCCTACAACAGCAATACGAAAGCTTTCACAATATCGTCACCACGAGTGCAAGACGTTGTTTAAAGACATGTCCAGTCAGCAAATGGGTCCTGCAGGTTATTTCCTTAGAGTGATTTATACCTAGCTGTTTGTAGAGTTTATTTGAATTTGTATCGGCGGCGGTGATCGCTGAGTGGATTGCGCCACGACACCTTTCAAATAAATTGTCTTGAGCCCGGCCGGAGGTAAACAACTCACCCCTATGCAGATGTTCCTTCTAAAGCAAACACCTTCAATTTTCTTGAGGGGTAGTGGCGGCCTTTGAAATTGCTCTCAACGTTTCTTTACGCCTTAAAGTGTGTCTTTGGACCTTACATTATGTGAAAAGTGAAATTGCTTCATCGTTTACAAAGTCTCTAAAATAATAATTTTGTATAATTAATAAGCATAGTAATATACGTAGAGAAGCGATACAAAATCTTAGTGTATGGAGTTATTGTATACTTGTATTCGGTTTTGTGTATCCGTAATCAAATGGCACGCAGACTCGGAAAAGTGCATGCACACTTAATGCCTTCCCTGCACAGAAGACAAATAAACTACTGTTTATGCCAAAGTATACAATGTATTTAGTTATTTACTGAAACAACAACAAATAAATTGACAAAGACAAAACGAACGGAGGGAAAGTTTAATAATTAGGTTGTTCGATGTTGTTCATCTTGCAATCGGACAACTTCATTAATTACTGGACACGAGACTAACAAAGTGCGATTGTCGGCCGCAAAACTAGAGGCCAATTAAATGACAGGGTGCATGGGGTCACATGACACTGGCTCAGCTAGACCGTGCCAAAACAAAATTGTGCCGAAACAACGTCACAACTATGTTTTTGTAGATACGTATGAATGTTCTTGCAGTACAGGATCGATCGAATATCGAAATATCTAGGTAAGTGACTTCTGTATAGTGTTCATAGAATTTCACAGATTCTAAGCATTTTTCTTTGCATACCTTTCACGTCTTTGCCGTAATCATTTCCTCTGCCCGAAGGTTGCCTGGAAGAGATCGCTCTTAGCGATAAAGCCGCCTAAATTGCACCTCGATAATTCTATTATTGCCTATTGTTTGTATTATTGTTTTGTGCAATAAAGTGTATTTTACTTTACTTTGTGGTTTATTAAGACATTAAATTATTACTTCTGCGGAGAACCTCAAGCGGCGCAAATATGCGGGCCTGGGTGGTGATTGCATATTTGTGCCGTTCGGAGACTTTGGGGCCGTGGGGGCCTGGAGCCCACTATCTCTACCGGGAAATATAATACCAAGCGCCTCGTAGAGACCATCCCGGTAGGTACCAGACTCAGCGTATAAGCCTCGCTATACAGCGGGGCAACGCCGCCAGCGACCTGGCCCAGCTCCCTGCATAGAGAGACCTGGGTCAGGTCCTTTACTTGTAAAATGGTTAGGTATTTAGTAATTTTAGCTTAAGTATGTATTTTAGTGTCATTTTAGTATTACTTTATTTTATTAAATTATTTCCTTACTTCTTTACTTTTACTTTTCTTTCATATTGTTTTAAATCGAATGTTCGTCAAGGTTTCGGTTTATTAAATTATGTACTCAAAAGTATTATCTTGATGCGTCAAATATGAATTCGGCATCATAAAAGTTCAGATTTCTTTTAAAATTACAAAATTTATAAAATTATACAAAAATTATAAAATTAAAAGGAGATTATGTAGAAAAGTTCATCAAGTTATGCCACTTTGTTACTCTGTATAAACGTTCATAATTTATTTGTATAATATAAAAAAAAACTGTGAAATAGACTTGAATTTCTAATGGACAATACTCTATTGAAGAGAAAAACAAAAGCAGTAAGCACGTTAGGAAATACAATGGGTTGTTACTTGTTACAACAGGGCAGAACTTGTAATTGTTAGGGCGGCTACACACGACGCGGTAATTTGGCAGGGCTGTCAGCGTCGCTGCTGCGAGCGACAATTTCATACCGACAACATTTAGGTAAATGGAATTGCTTTTATTATCTACGCTAGCATTAGCTGCATAGACTGTGCTAGTTTGTTGCCCTTAATGCCTTAACATGACAACGAACCTATGGCAATTATCGACGTTGCAGTCCAAATATTTGACTGGTTTGAAACAGTCAACAGAAACCAAATTCGAGGAATAATTATAAGGCTTGAATGAATTATAAGGTTGTAAAGCGAGTAAATATTGTATTTGTACACTCGCGTGACCGGTAACCACAGCATAATGGGTCCAAACTTTTATGTGCATTGTATTTTATAAATTTGTTTCTGTTGTCTTAGTGTAAGTATTATGGATTTACGAAATTTTATGAATCTAAGGTTTGTTTTTCTACATACGTCATTATGATAAATAAGCCTTATTTTTGTAGAGGTAGACGCAGGTATGGCGATAAATAGGTTACAACAGTGTATTTTTTATTTATTGTAATTACAATGCGAGTAATTGTGTGAGTTTTACTCGATACCGATAATTAAAAAAAACACTTTTGAAAATTCGGGAAATTAGTTTCTCGTAGACGTTGCTACGAGGCGTAGGAGCGACGACAACTGATATCCGGCTTAGCCGCGTAGCCCCGGGTTGGCAACCGCTACGAATTCTGTAGTTGCCAGCGCTACGATAAGCCCCGTTAGGTGCAGATGGGAAGACACCGAGGGCTTGTACTGTTCGCCTTAGATCGTAAGGTACGGTTATGCCCTACGCCAAATAGGCCAATAGAGTAATGTTCCTCGTGTTACGTGTTTGGCTACTGTTAGTAGTTACTTTATTAAATTAGTGTACAGTTAACTACTGGAAATATAACCCGCAACGGTAATAAATACACCTAGTTAATTTTATGTTAGACTTTAGAACCAAGAATTTAAATACTTAAGTTGCAAACGATACGACTCGGTTTCCATACAAATTATTTTAAACAATCATGTCGTACTTGTGGAATATTTTACTGGAATACTGTTACAATTATGCTGTTATACTATCAACTGATGTAAATTATCTAAACCACCCTAAGTCACGGTATATAGTTGAATTAGTTGAATCATTCATTGAACTAGAAATGAATACAAACACAAAGATATAAATAGTACATAGCAGTAGACAGTGAGCAGAGCAGTGTATCGGTGGGTGGCTAATCAAGTGCATAGCAAATGCATATTAATGCGCCCAGGTGTAACAGGAAGATAATGGCGACTCAACTACTCTGCTTCAATAAGGAGAAAGGGCGTATCTCATCAACAGTTGTTTTGAGATACTATCGAAAAGAAAAAAAATAAGTTGATACTTATTTTGTCATAGGCATAAATAAAATGTTGATACTACTTAGGTCAAAACAAAAATATAGAGTAATAAAATATTCTAGCTGTAAGTATATAATATACGAGTACCCCCTTTCTTCGTAGTACGGAAATACTGTTCGATTTAGTGACTGATTGTTGCCGAATTCAGGCAAACAGTTGTTTCTCAAGTATAAAAGTATTTATGTATACATTTAAGTATAGCTATATTTCGCTGTATAACTTCCTCTATACATTGTGTATTTAATATAAATAGCCATGTAACTTGATGCTATTTTGCATGTAACACCAAGAGACGCAAGAAGAGTCCAAAAGTCTTGGATGAAAGAAAAAATTGTCTGCCTCACCCAAAAGCGAAACTTTTACTCGTAATATCCCTAGAAGAAATCAGAAGAATTGTCATCCTTAGGGTGTAATACAATACAACCAAAAGGGAACAAGGAATACGTTAGAGCTTCTTTTGTGCACAGGCTATGAGGTTATTTGGCTCTTTGAAAGATAGAAAGGTTTTATTTTGATATTCATATTGTTAGTCTCAAGACTAAAAACATTAAGGTAATTAGTTATTCAGAGATATATGCATCTGATTTAAAGACAGTACGTCGTTATGCCTTTATAGCAAGTGGACCGTAATGGCTCAATAAATATTAATGCTATGAATAGCGGTTGAATGATAATGGTTCTAGATATAGAACGCATGAATTAAGACGGGTTGACACGATGATAATATTTTTTCACGAGATAAAATTATCGTGTACCTGCTGAAGGAAAATTATTTTTAAATTGTTAATAATTTAAATTTCGTTTTGAAATTTATATTCAGATATTTACTCACGACAGTTTCTTTAAAGTGTGTTTACTCGTATAAGAAAAATGTAATGGATGGCTTGAAAGTGGGAAGAAAAGAGTAAGGAAAAGATCACAAGAATTTTTATAAATATTTCAGCTCACATAAGCATGTCACAGTACACCTACTACACCACAATTTCGCAGTAAAGTCACAGCTTTGAGATGCAATAATGATCTCCTCTGAGCGTGGGAACAGTGTCACAAAAGCATCTTGACACAGACAGAATGCACTTGCCAGGTAACGATGTTTGTGAATCCACTTAGCCGACAAAGGCAATCCGTTGCACTTGCATTCCCGTAAATTCTACCTCACGACCAATATTTTTCCTATTGGTCAACGTTTGACAAATCGACTACTCATACGTATGATTCCCGTTCTGCGAATGTCGTAAACCGCCGAATCGGTAGCCAATAACGAATAAATCACGTAATAGGCGCGCGCCTGTTTTCTGTACGTTAGTGCGTCTATTTTTGCCGGCCCGTACCGGCTTCCAATCGGTTTTTCTATCAAAATTTCGACGGTACATCAATACTTCTCTCTACATCTCTTTGTGTAACACCTTGGTGTGTCGATAAAATAATAATTACACAAACAGTGCGGTTTTAAGAATTTGAAAGTGGTAGGAGAATTTTAGAAATTAGTTAGGTAGTTATAACGTGAAATACCGTAAAAAGGAATTTACAATCTAACTAACTACAATCTTTGAGTGCCCTATTTAAATACAAAATAAAAATTAACACCATAGACTCGGAGGTAAAGGATAAGTCGACCACGTCAACCACTATCGCTAAAGTAACATTTGCTTCTGCCAAACAAATTCTTATATTATGGTAAAATTCACAATTATGTTGATGTTTTGGGTAGCTTGATCTGAGGTCTACTGTAGTTTAATACAAGTACAGTTGGCTACTAGCTAAAGTATAACATCTGTCAAATTATATCGATTAAATCACAACCTATATGTCCGCATACTATTTATAGGTTTATTTCTGATTCACAAATTATGAGGTTTCGGGTAGATTGACCTGTGATGGACCGTTTTAACAGAAACACGATGTTTTCCAAGTCTTCGTTAGCTGTGCGCCCGACCACGGTCGCTCACTCAAGGAGGTTGTGATGGGCCGAGCACGAGTGCACACATCACACCCAGGTTGAGTGAGTCACCGGGGACGAGATCTCTTCAGTTTTCTTTCTTCTGCTGTCTTCTTTCTCTTGTTCTGATATTGAGAGATTCCGATGTCGTAGCCGGACCGTTCTAAAAATATAGTTGGGTAATCACGTGACTCGTAATTATTCTTGCGATTCTCAGAAGTCCTAAGGCTGTGGGCCTTCCGAGTTTCCTTTCCATCTACCTGACTGACCCAGCTCTTCTAGTCTCTATATTCATAAAACCTAATTATTTTATGTTTATATTTTATATTATGTTATGTTTATGAGTCGACTGTCATACGTTCACAGTCCCCACACAAAATTGTTTGACAACTTCACACGTCCAACTAATTTAAATCTATTGTTATGTGACCCAACAAAGTAGACATTGACTCCTTGGAAAGGTACTTGGGTGCCCCAGCGTGGAGGCACTGGACTGTGAATGTGTTAAGTGGTTAGGTCCCGCGTCTGTCGGTTTAAAACTTTACTCTATAATTTTATGTAATGTAGGTAGGTGTAAGTTTTAGACCTCTCTAGGTGACTAGAATTTTCTAGTCTCAAGGGGAAAATATTTCTACAGTACATTTCCATTAAACTATAAGAAGGTCAGGCAAAAGCGAGTAGAACATTAACGATTTTAGTCCTTGACTGTTAATTAAATATAGTTTTTATGCGTTTAAGTGTAGTTTGGCTCAATGAAACTTTTTCTTAATGTAAATAAACCACCATATTGGCGATGTCGATGGTTTGATGAATTATCCATGTTCATCGTATAATGTAATTTAGTACACGAAAAAAAGGAATTCCACGTGAATTAAACTGTAGTTGATCGTCTATTGTGATAAATCAACGATAGGTTTGTTTACATTATGAACAAGTTGCATTGAATCCGACGAAAACTCATCCGAAAGATAATTTATTCGGCATTCAGCAAATGGCTTATATACATACCTATAGCATTTAAAAAAAATGTAGATGTAATAATATTCATCTTTTTATGACAGTAGAAAAAGTTTTACGAAATATATAAATAAATAGGTACTTAGAATTACGTTTAAGGGTCTAGCCGGGTTAGGGAACAAGAGCGATCAGCAACATCAGCGATTTCAATGATATTCATACTGCAGTATCGGCAGGATTGGACGACTCTTCTGACCTTCAATTATTGTTTTTGAATTATTCACTCTACTCATACTAAGTCTTTAAATGCCTACGTTGAAAAATACGAGATTGAATTTCTATACCCCGTCGAAAATCGTATCGAATTAAGTTCAAATGATTGCATAAATCCATAAGTACGTTATCGGGGGCTTGTTTGATGGAGCGTCGGAAATAGCCGCCTGTAAGCCCAGCCTGTAAACCGATCGAAATCGAACGTAGGAATGTTCCAATTTCTATATCAAAGTATCGATATCTCCAAAAGTTTCGAAAATTTAATCTAATTCTGTTGAGTCAAGACAGTAACAGTCAGTTTTATGTAACAAATGCCACTGTATCTACTCGTATATTGGAGATAGAAACTCGATCTTAATATTCGTCAATGCTGTATTTTAGGTAACCTTAGTAGGTTTGATAAGTAAATATGTTGCCACTTCGTAATTAAAATGAATTGAGATTTATTGGCGTTTAATATCGATATCGAAGTGAAATTGTCGATATTTCGAACATCCACATTGAACGTCTTGTTTCGGCTATTTCTGCCGCGAGTGGGGCGCAATGTTTTCACAATAAACACGGTTATAGCTTTTACCTTCGACTCTTGACCGCATTAGTATTAATTAGTTAAGTGAGATACCTGCTCGACATGAAGAAAATTTCGTGAAAAGCAAGGCAAGAGCTACGAGTATATTCTTTAGGTTTGCATTCCTACTGTTGTATTATTGGTCAATACAGGTCCCAGAAAGAACACCCTGTCCATAAATTTAGGCGGACTTGCACTAAAATTTTATTTAGGTATTCCGAAAAATTCGTCCGAACTCCGAATTCAACTTTCCGGATTCGTCCGAAAAAGTATTTCGTCCAGGATCCGTTCACACTGGATTACCTAACGCGCGAAATGTTATACTTACAAATCGATCTTGGGTGATGATAACACGAGAGTTAACGGTTGGCGGAAGACGACTTTAAGTAAATTCTTAAGCACCACCTCATTAAGGGGAACAAAAAGGCGGCCATGATCAAAATGATTATTAATAATAAATTTAAGTACGAGTATAACGTCGGAAACCAAAGTAGTGCAAAAGCAAGATTTATATTTCTCGTCGTAAACATCAGAAAATTGACTGCTACTGACAATCAATTTTACGGCAAAACGAAAGGCCTTACGAACAAAACTGTCCAACAAATAAAATTTTATAGTGAAAGGGGTGCGGTTCGCAACGCCATCTATTATTTACTGCGCGCCGGGCCTACCCTCGTTTACATCTCAATTAATTTAATTTGCTTTTTCACAGGCTTCTTCCATTCCCTCGCTGTGATGTAGAGGGTGAGAGCGTGAATTTTCTCGTGATTTGGTAACGGAGGCGGTAATTAGAGCAATTGTGAGGTTTCTCCATTTGTTTTTAACTGTTTATTGCAGCCAGCGGTTGTTTTGAATGTTGCCAGAATTAGCTGGGTTTCATTACTGTTAGGTTACGTAGACCTTTTATATAACCTACAGGAGTAGAACTAAGATTAGAGTAAATAATGCGCGGCAAAAACCAGACAGAGACGATCTTCTAGAGAGAAGAATAAATTCCCTATACGATTTGTGTTATATAGATTGTTTTATTAGGAAACAATAAGTTATTAAATATGGTTCTGATGAAGTGGTCTGTTAGGTGCGTAGTGACTTAGTTCGTTAATTCGTGACAAGTTACGTGAAAAAAAAAACAAATTCATAAATGTTCAACTTCAATTTGGAAACTTATAGGTAAGTATTTTAATTTCTATGTAATTTTAATAATAAGAAACTACCATCATAGAAATTAGTATATGATTTAGAGGATATTACATTTCAGTCACAACCAGAACCCAAATTCCTTCTGCCTAAGCCTTAGATTTTGCCGTTACGTCCTTAGCTACAGTACTGCAATTTGATACCGATTGAGGAGTAAAATGATACTGCGCGGCGGGTGTCGAGTATCGGCAGAGCTGCGCTGCGCACGCGCCGACGGAAGCCACCCACGGACTCGCTTCCGTCCGCATGTCCGGATGTCTGCCACCACTGATATGATAAGGCTTCCCGGTTCAAAGATCCTTGTTATTTTTATATTTAAACAGTAATTAGAGTTGTATTGAAACAAAGTTGTCGATGTTTAGATAAGTAACTACAAGTTTGCTTTGTTTCTATTTGCACAGTTCATTTTTGATTTGTTTTACGCATAGAGTATAGAACATCGTCCTTCTAGAGTAAGGGAGCGTGCTCCAAGGATTTCACTTTCACCACTGATTAGCGCAGTACACTTGACTGCAGAACTTTGAGTCAATCAGAGTGCGAATACCGCGACGCTTGACCAGCTCTTGAGCACGTTAAATTTTTGTTTAACATCCAATTAAAATCAACACGTTTCTTTCAAATAAGAACTACAACTTATAACTAGATCCAGAATTTCTTTTGTAACAGGAAGCACGGAGATAGGTAAATAATTCTCAAAGAAAATTATATAATCATTAACTAAATTGGCAGAAATGATCCAGCTAGAAAAACAAGTTTAACGACAAATAAAGATGAGTCGAAACTATAATCTTCTTACTGATAATTTGATAATATTATATGTTATAATATATCGGGTTAGTCCGACGCACCTCTATGGTCCAAAGTAAACAGAGACCACTTCTAAAGGACAACACTGGTCAGACTCGTAGATAAGTTGGTCTAAACCTCGGCGTAAGAGAGCGAGGATGGAGTTAAAGCACGCCCCGCGTGTCGCCGCCTTCAATCTAAGTTTGGAGACTGTTGCCCATCCGTACCGTACACTACTGCATAATGTAACGGAGCCTCCTAGATTCGTGGCCTTATCATTCGACAGATAATGGTATTCATGTTTCAGAACTAAAGACTTAATTCAATTTCAATTCAATATCTTTATTTATCGGATAACTGATCCATTGTGTTAGTGTACTTAAAAACTATGTTAGTAGTATACATTTCGGCAAAAATTACGAGTTTTACGACTTATTAAAAGACATGGGACACGAGAATAGTATCAAGACCTGTGACACTTTTTGTCGGCACAACTGTCAAAATTCATGCATTGGACTTATCGATTCGATTAGTTTTGTCAATCCTGAGGGCTTATCCCGTAGGATTTTTTTGACAATTATAAAACGAAACTCTTGGAAAACGAGGTCTGAGACATACTGGGTATTCAACACTGAAAGAAAGCTTGTTTGATTTAGAGCATATAAAATAATTTTTATTCATTGAAACATATTACTTGATAGAGACGGCTAAGATCTTAGTTGAAATGAATCATTTCTTGGTTAAAGTTAACAAGCCGACTTTATACGCTCGTATTGAAACAAGTTCTTGTTTGAAGTAAACAAGCTTTTCTTTCAGTGAAGGCTTGGTTTTCTTGTCGCTTCGTCTCTATCGTCTAGCATATGACAAAAAGAAAAACACAGTCGCCGATCTCTTATGAAAAGAAACCATCACAAAACCATTTACCACACATGTCCGGTCATCTCTGGAGGTTTTTCGAAAGATTCCGCATCCGATCGATTGATTCGAAATTTTCCGATTTCCTACTGAGTTGTGTGGTATTTTTGCCGAGCGCGTTTCCATCCTCCATGCGTGTTCTCTGCTTTGCCCCGGACTACAAGTTTGAAACTCTGTTACAGTCAGACTACTGGTGGCGCTATTGTATATCTAGCTTGGTTTACTGATTGACGAAATTTTCGTTTCGTAACTGTCACATTGAATTCTACGGGATAAGCCCTCACTTGTTAAAATCGATGGTCTGTACACACTAGAATGCGTATGCAGGGGTTTTACTAATCGCTATTTTCTTCATGAAGAATCCTTATAATAGACAACATTTAAAACAACAACCTGCCACTCACGTCCATAATCCCTGAGGGTAGACAGGAACCACCTTTATCACAGGTATATAGGTAATTTCCACAAAGAAAATGGTAATTGGCGTTAAATATACTCGTATAATTCATTCCTATTTGGCTAACCATCTGCCGGACATCTGTATAACTAAAACATTGCACTTAGTTCTAATAACTGCTTATCTACCACTAATATTTTAAATACAATCACTTTGAAGAAAAATTTACATCTCATGTCTGAAGCAGAATATTAACACCGCTGTAGTTTTTACAGGATTTTTCTTCTCTTTTTTACGCGATGTGCCATGCCCTTATCTAACGCGCAAAAACATTTATCTAGTATCTGTCACTTAAAGCCTTTGCTCTCGTGTAAACGGGCGACCTTATTTTTTGCTAAAAGGCCGGAGCTATCAGTTCGCCCGCGACACAATATTCTCTGCATGGCGGTATATCGCGTTCGAATCACGTCATCGTTCACCCTAGTAGGGCTGGCAAGGCGTGTCCTGAAGGATGAGTTTACGGAAGCTAAAGAAATAAATAAGTTCCAGAAGGGAACAAATGCCGGCCGTGCTGTCAACCGCTGAGCTAAACCGACCAAGGACTTCTTCTTAGTCGTATTGCTAATTGATGGAGGTTGTGATCATTCTACGGAAATAACCACAAAGACCGATTATCTCAACACTTGTCAGATTTAATGTGGTGGTGCTTCCCCATTTCACACAGTGGTTATCTCAATGTGTAGGTTTCCTCATGATATTTTCCTAGACGTAAATCTTTAAAAAAAACGAAAAATAATTCGTGCCCCATGCAGTTTGGGGTCCTAGACACTACGCCACCGACGCTCTACCGACCGAGGCGACCGACCGACCAAGTAATTATATTGTAAAAATTATATTATATGAATAGAATATAGTTTATAAGGTCCTTAGGACCTACACAGAAGTCCACGGCTGTAAAGACGTGGCATTATGTGAATGTCTTCGCGGTCGAACTGTAACACTGAGTTTAGTTTCCCTTCTGGTGTTTATCTATTTCGTCGTGGCTGTAATGCCCGCGGCACATACGGTCGTTGCCACCTATGACAGCCCTATCCTTGATATTAGCACGACATTTTTTAAAGTAAAAAGATCACACCTCTTTTGCTACCGTCTCCGTTTGAATAAGGCTATATTTTTATAATATGCATGTTTCTCTGTAAGATTTCCTCTTCAAGTGTAATCACGTAAATTACTTATACAAATACAGATATATCCAAGCGTAAATTAATACTGACAGTGTCCACATCTAAGCCTAGCATTCTCCAACACATCTGTTATGTTATAAACGCAGACGACACATCTGCAGGGGAGGAGACTGTTATGAATCCAGAGTATGATGGATGGTCCAACCATAAAGCCTAATACAAGTTCACTGTTATAATACCTAATATTAATACTAGGTTAAGTTACTTAGGCAACTATGTATGTTTACTCTTATAGGAATATTATTCAGAGCGACGACTGTGGCGTAGTGTCTAAGACGCCAGACCCCCATGCGGGAGGTCCGGGTTCGAAACCAGGCAAAACCCATGTACTAATGACTAACGGTGAAAGACAACATCGTGAAGAAACCTACACACTGAGGTAACCGTGTGTGAAATGTTGAAGGCATTGGCAAACCACTCCATTAAATATGCCAAGAAAGTAGTTCTATGTGTAGTTCCATTTCCATATAATGACAACGATCCTCAACAGTGAGGAATATGACTAAAAAGGAAACAAATTCGTTATGAAAAGAAAACGAAATCAGTTTGAATGAATGAGCTTTGAAAACAATAAAGTTGAATTCAATGTACTCGTAAGAATTTCAAGAGTTAGTAAATGTTGAAACACAAATATCGTATCGTGAGGAGGATCAGAATTTCTGAGGCCAATAAAATATTCAGCTGCAAACTTTGTACGCATTTGTAAAAGTAAATTAAGCGTTCTAGAGGAGCAATTTGTCGAACGCCTCTCTTCGCCCTTTTTGCCTCGTGACCTAGAAAAATAGTCTCTCTTTCAAGTTGCTGCGAAATTAAGTAAAGTTTGAAGTTGGAAGCTGTCTCTTGCAAGCTAAACGCTAATGTTTTATAACCTAAGTACCAAAAATGCTGCAAATATGCTGCAGTATTACTATAATGCCGCAATAATTTATTGTATTACTACAAAATAGCTTTACATAGTATTCATTACATCTAGATCCGTTAGGCACTTATATCTACTTAACTAAAATCTCCCTAAAGTTAAATATTTTGATTATCAGCGAAGTTGCTGCTAAACAAGCAAAACAAGAGGCCATTCGGTGAAAATTGGAATGTACCTATACCTTACAGGTAGATTTATCGCGGCTTTCGATTAGGTAAACGCCAAGAATTTGTTCTATACTGGGAATTATTTACGTGTTGTCGACGAAAAGAGGAAATTAGGAAGCTGATGAGGCCTTTAGAGAAGAATTTGGGATATGAGAGAGGACTTTTATCGTTTGAGAGCGTGTAATCTGTAAGCTTTGAAGTTTATGGAACGGTCACTTTCATCTGTTTTGTTTACAAGAACGGTTTATGAAAAAAATGGAGATAACTAATCGAAATAATAGGGAAGGCAATCGCAAATTAATATTTATAGACGGAAGTCGTTCTATGTGGTTAATTCAAAGACTATTATTATTACTAGTAGGATATGACAATAGTACCTTAGATCTGAATTGTTTTTTTTATTAAACCTTAGATCTGTTATATATTTTGATCGGGACAACTGTCAAAATTCACGCACTGATGCCCTTCATTCGCAATTCAATTTTTCGATTCAATTAGGCTGACTCGTATTTAGCCCAGATTATTAGCTATCGAGCGGGGCAACGCAGCTAGTCTCTTGGGTACACTGCCGGACGTGCGGGATTTAGCCCAATTTTTTATTTTTAGTGTTGTAGTCCCTTTTTCTCTTTATTTTAAGTTTAGTTTTAGTGTGGTTTATGTTTGTTGTACATACGCTGTTATATCCGATTAGATTCTATTCGTTTCGAACGAATGTTTTGGTGAAAAATGTATGGACTGGCATATGCCAATATTATTATCCTGATATCTGGCATATGGAATGAATTTTCTTTCTAGTAAAAAAGGTTTAAAAGACGACGTTTAGTGACATTAGGTGTCAATGTGTAGGTAATGTACGTATGTGTCTGTATGTATGTGTGAGGCCGCGACAGAGCACTTAGCGAGGCAGCGTTCGGGGCCGGGTCGCATCAATCACAACACAATTTTATATCAAATGTCGCTCTCAATCAATTTGTGCCGGGATCGTATTCCCCACTATCGTACCAGCGACGGTTACCGTTTTCCCTGTACGCTGCACGTGACAAAGACATAAGAAATTCGCGTGTTATTCTGTTTACAAAAGATAAATGTTGGAAGATAAATGGTGATCCTTTATCCTTCGCGTTGCTGTTTAGAAAGTTCAATGTTTTAACAAGGTTGTGATTACAAAGTTTATGTTTTGGGTTTGTTTTATTAGTATTAATATCTACCTAGCAAATTTTCTACTAAAGTAAGTTCACAACAACTATAATAATCGGTTTTCGAAAATAAGGTTGTGTTTAACTCTTTATTGTTCACACAGAATATGTACGAGTAACTTAGACAAATATATGTGAACCACAAAGGGTGTGATCTCTTTAAGGGAGTTCCCTTCCAGTAAACCCGTGTAATTACGAGTAATATCAGCTTGCATAAATGTATATATCTTTATTGTGAGGGTCATATTTTCAAATAAAATTAAACAAACTTATTATTTTATAAATCACTGAAATACCCCCTAGAATGTTTTCATCTCAACCGGAGACCTTCACCGCATTTTGAACCGAAATTAACGGCCCATTCAAATCTCTGAGTCGTCACAGCATGACTAACCAGTGACTAGTTGTGTACCTACGCAATTTCTTTGTTTCTTTTTTTCCTGTAGTAGTAGATGAGTAATATCGGATGACGGTGTAACGCGGCCCGAGAGCCCTAGCAACGTGAGGCACCGAACTTTCCTAATGGACACCGGAGTTTCGGAAGCCACTATAGATAATTAGTGAGTTGCCTGTTCATATGACTTCTTAATTGACGTGGACATTGTTACGTTATGTGGTGTAGCGCAAAATGTTTTGAACACATCATGAAGTTGAGTTAGTTTGTTAGTTATAGAGCCTACGCGCTATGCTGATTCTACAGCGTATACCTGTAAATATTAAATATCGTATTTATACATGAACAGCCTGCATTTTGTGCATGAGTTCGCTGAGCAAATAATTACTCGCGGTTTAACAACAGTTTAATGCACCACTTGTATTGTTTACTTTTAAAAATATGTACCACTGTGATAAAAAAATAAGTTGAAATTTACTGTACTGTACTTTACTTGTACTATACTATGAAATCATTTTTTTTTGTGTATGTTGGTAGTACTGTCTTTGCATCTATGCAGAGTTTCATGTCAATATATTTAATAGGACAAAACGCAAAGCGTTGCGTAGATGGAGCCACTAGCACACTCCGTAACCAGAAAAGCAAAAGGAAACGTCATTTTTGAAGATATCACAAATTTTTCGTTATATGGGTTAATTTAATTTAATTTTTCAAAGCTATTAGTAAAATTGTGATGATATCATGGCATCATATGGCCAATAGCAGAAATAAAAAATCTGCGCGAGTCTGAAAGTTAAAAAAGATTTGGTGGAAAGGAACGTATCTACATGTTGATTGACTACGTATAATGGTAATGCTAGTGGCGCCTCTAGTGGTAAAATATTGTAGAATTATCTACTATTGCTGCAGAGCTACACGTGTTTTTGTAAAGATACAAAAGTGTTTCGATTTTTACTATGTCTGATTTTAGTTCTTCGAGAACATTTTCGCCAAAAACACTCGACACATTTCGTTCCTAAACCACAGTATTCCTGATTTAGCACCGTGCGACTTCTGGCTGTTCAACAAACTCAAAAGACCGTTCCGTGGACACCGTTTCGACTCGACTTCTCAGTCGAGTAAAAGATAAAAGCTGAATCGAAGAAAGTATTGAAGGCCATCCCGGAAAAATACTTCTCTGACTGTATCGAGGAATGAAAAAAACGTTGGTATAAGTGCATTATGTCGGACGGGGAGTACTTTGAAGGCGATGAAATTGATTTGGAAGAATAAATAAAGATTTTAATTTTGTAAGGAAATTCACCTTACTTTTTTATCACTCCATGTATATTTAATATGCGGTTTCACATTATCTTCTCTACTGTAGAGTATTGCATGACTTCCGAATTGAGAACGACCCTCTAGCATAATTTACATTCTGGCATGGTTGATAGCGCACCTGCCTTCTGTATATTTCAAATCTATCCTTTTATCTAGAATGCAGGCACTCTCTACTAGTTTGGCTTAAATAGCTATTTGCACATGAATTTTGCGAACCAATCTGGAATAAATCGTACTGTCGCTATGTGTTATTTTTGAACCCATGATTCGAAAATTCTGGTGGAAGACTCTTTGCCGTCCTACAAAAAAAAGGCGTTAAAAAATGGCAATTTTTTGAAAATCGAGTTACCAGCGCGTGTAGAAAGATTTGACTTTAATTACTTATATGGTGGATTCATATATTTAAACTAGAATTGGATTAAAATAGCGAGTTACATCGGAGTTACACAATACAATCGCAGCGATATGAGTAAATCGTGTAAGTTACGAGTAGGTACGAGTCTAGCACAAAGGTGTTTGTTTATAAAACACAGCTGCGCCTGCGCAATGACTATTGAAATAGTATGAAAATAATGGTCTTATAGTGTTACCTAGAATACCTAGCGTGCCTAGCTTACCAGCGTTGTACATACAAGAGAGATGCCGCAATTAACCGCTATTATTCGATATTCGACATTATTCGCCATTTTTTCATTATTATTCGACAATGGCGAATAATTGTCTGGCTTACATTTTGGAAGAAAAAACCCACAGATATAGAAAGATAATTACTTGGATTCAGTGCTAAACTAATCAACAAAATAATTAAAATGTAGTAAGGGTAGATTGAAGAAAAACTGACTTTTTGCACGATTGTCGACGTCCAGCACATTGCGCTTTTTTCATAAATGAGGCCTGTCTCGGAAAATGATAATCGATCTGAATAAATAGTACTAGCTGGAGTAGTGAGGAATTGCTTTGCGAGCTTACTTACAATGGGGTACTGATGCTGATTTTTATTTAAAGCCCACCAAAATAGTATGGAGTCACACTTCTCGCAAAAATTTCCTTGTATTCATAGAAATAGTGCGGAAAAATCGTTGTAGTTATGGAATACTGAAATTTCGGTAGGTTCGAGACAGCTGGAGGTCTGCTATTGTTATTTATTACAGATTGTAGTATCGTTTTTGATGTCGAATAATTATGGCGAATAACTCGACTATTCGCCATAGAGAATGCCGAGTAATCGCTAATCGATTATTCGCCATAACAACTATTCGCGGTATCTCTAATATATACGTTAAAGACGAAGCTGAGTGACTAACAGATAGTAAATTTCTTTGAATGAGATCAAGTAAGTGTGTACGAAGTGTACACTGGCTGTATTCTTGGCTGCACCAAAGATGGTAAGGCAGTGTGTGTGGCGTAACATGAGTGATCAAGATTACTCTATCAAGAGCATCCGTCTGATATGCGAATCCTGTTAACAGATGAGTAAGGCGTATATAAATGCGTAAATGTATGAATACCGCGCGGCATATTGTATTGATTTTTCTATAAGAGTGTTATATTTATCACTCGCACATAGTGATTCTTTATCGATTAAACATCTGACGCACGAAGGTATGAACGTCCGCCCCTGTAGAGG
Organism: Hofmannophila pseudospretella; assembly: GCA_947369225.1. Classification (NCBI taxonomy): domain Eukaryota; kingdom Metazoa; phylum Arthropoda; class Insecta; order Lepidoptera; family Oecophoridae; genus Hofmannophila; species Hofmannophila pseudospretella. Next base: position 9,151,390 of record OX376324.1, read on the forward strand.
GAGACAATTTTTTCTTTCATCCATGAACTGACGTTTATATATACACCAAAATAAATAATTTCCATTTACACTCTATTTTTAGTACTTACATCTTCTTCTTCTAAGTCGTGTTCCTCATTGCTGAGGGACGTGATCATTCTAAGGAATTAATCACATAGAACGACTCTCGTGTCAGATTTAATGGAGTGGTTTGCCATTGCCTTCCCCATTTCACACACTGGTTATGTTAGTATGCAAGGTTTCCTCACGATGTTTTCCTTCACCGTCAGAGCAGTCGGTAAATGTACGTACCTAAGTCTTTCGAAAACTCATTGGTACATGTCATTGCCTGGTTTCGAACTCGCACCTCCCGCATTGGAGTCCGACGTCCTAGCCACGACGCCACCGACGCCTCAACCTAGTACCTATACCTAGTACTTATATACCTACACACAATTTATAGAATTCAAATAAAAAAATTAATAAGCACCTCTTTTTAGTCTTTTTCAAAATTCTAAAAAGATGTTTCATTAACAAATCGAGTTACCCTGGAAGGTATACTTAAGTCACACTGGACTAAAATACCGATTTATATTGCTAGAGGAGACTGCTTGTCTAAATATTAGATGCATGAATTCTATTGTTATTATGCCATTCTTTCCACGAAAGGTATTCCGGGGAAAGATATGACAATATAATTCAAATACATACAAATGATTCCATTAATGTTTAGGTTACATTTATCTGCCAACGTGCCTTTAAAAAAGCTGTCTCATAAATAGAGTATACTCTGACCAGGAACTAAAAACCCCTGTCAAGAGGGCGCCATTGGTAGTTTTATAATCTGTGTTATGGAGTTTGCTATGAATTAAATATCAACATTTAATTCCGCAATATGGCCATGGTGTTGTAGTTCCAGGGGCCCAATTCGCCTAAATTACAACGTTTGTAGTTCTATTTCTATCCAATTTCAATTTAGTTTTCGTTCCAATTATATTTGGACACCAAATCGCATTCTGCTGACGCATAACTCTACCACTGCCACCTTTCGATTTACTATCGATCGGGCAAAAGTACCTTGGGAGGAACTTATGTTCGATCGTTATATTTGAAAGTTGAAGCGTTTTGTTACCGTTCAACTGCGATTCAGTATAAATTAAACGGTTTATTAGAATGCACAAATATGTTACTGTTCGATCTATCGTTGACTCGATCGGAACTTAACTGAAATTGTATCGTTAGTGGATAGTAGCATTCGAGACACGTCATAACGATGCAGTTTAGATTCAATTTAGTTACGTTGTATTTAGTGGAATCGATCTCCTGGTCAAGGTTTACGTCAGTTTACGTCAAGAGCAAAGTACTATCACGAGGTGAAGTGATTAGATCGGGTCCTAATTATTAAAAAAACTGTGAGATTTTCACTGAGGTTTAAGTTCGATACTCTGGTTAGTTCAACTCAAGTTACCGTCGATCTTAGTTTGACGTAGGTACTATTTTAAGCACACCCTGTATAGATAATGATTTATTGGGTATCAATTCTTACAACTTTTTTAATATGCAGATCATATTTAACGGCAAGGCAAAACTGATAAATTAGGTAAGGTATTACTATAGGTATGGTATTACCAATAAAAATTCGAAGCCTAACTTAGGAAGACTGATCGACTATCTATATCTCACTGGAATTTGAAATGTTCGTTTATGTGTACGAGTAAGTGATAAAATATGACTTCGTGACTTAGTGTCGTTTATTGGAAAGCCCAAATACAAATAGACACATTTCGGTGGAAAAACTAAAAGGATGAGGAAAAAATTGTCCGGGGTGTGTATCGGACGGCTTCATTAACTAGTTCAGTTTTTCTGCCATCAGGACCGGGGTGACAGGATATTGGAGGGGCAAAGGAGGGAGGGGGGATGCGACGAGATATGCTATCTTATCAGCCGTTATCTAACTAAGAGAAGCTCAATCGATACACTCGACTCGCGATATGACACTTGCGACATGAAATCGTGCCTGGGAAGTTCATGCGCCTGAAAGTCGGAAAAGGTGAAAGCTTTTCATCAATACGATTTTCTCTTTATCTAAAAATACAGAATAATGTAGTTATACACAGAGTCACAGGATAAGTAAGTAAAAGCAAAAGTTTATAAGAAAGGACTAGCTATAATGAAGTATAAAGTCCCCTTTTGTGTATTTTTAGAGTAGAGCTCTTTATTTTATTGTAATAAAATATAACTTAAAGAAGAGTAGCTTTTGTTGTTTGTGTTATAAATACTTAAATGTATAAAAATAATAATTTACACAAACAAAAATGCTTTCCTTTACCAATTATATTACAATATAATTATTCAAGTATGTTTATTGACCTAGCCTGAGCAATAACTAGTACAACACACCTAAAACATTTAAGATCTAAAAATATAGTAGTTTAATGTCGTTTAACAGTTATCTACTTTTATTGGTCAGTTGCTGTGACGTCTTTAAATGGTCTAATAGATGTTCACTCTTGATTGGTTTACAATGCGCCCGAGTTTCTATGGCGGGCTCTCGGCACACACTTATCACTATCAAGCAAGACTGCGTTTGTATTTAGTTTAGGCAATACAATTTAAGAAGCACGGGTACAACATAATATTGAAATATATTGAAAGCCGAATACTTAAGTCACGTTGATAATTGAAGTAATTTAACCAATTAAAAGAAAACAATTTGTCGAAAGTTTGAAAGAAATAAAAAATTCCATAAAATTATAAACTCACCGTGTTGAGTCTCGTTTCCATTTTCACTTACGCACAAAACTCAATAAAAACGAAAATACTTAACGCAAAAACAATACAGTTCGCGTTGCTCGAGTGCAATTGCATTAGGAGACTTGAAATAAAAACGAAAATAAAAGACGGAGCAATAAAACGGGCGCGTTATCGGCACGAGTGGTACAATTAATGGAATGTTCGATTTGAATTATTGTTTGTTTTTAGAGCGGGTGTGCGTCCGCGTCGTGCGGCCGCCGAGAGTGGTATGGTGGCCGGCCACCGGCAATGTAGTGGTCGGTACTCGGCCACGAGTCGGAGCTGAGCCGCCACAGGCCGCGGCGGCGACGGCGGGCGGGCGGTATAAGCCCGCCGCGCGGGGCGGCGCCGATAAATAACACGATAATATCGCATTACATACCTATTAAAAGCTGCACTTTACATGCCTATTGCGAGATAACGACCAACATCTGTAAAAGGGCCTGGTACAGCCTTATCTCAGCCAGATTATTTTTAGTTGTAATTACTTATTTGATTTGGTAATTCGGTCGTGCTATCGTAGAAATTATCGTTTTTATGATGCAGACTGTTAATTGAAAGTGCAGCATTTTATACATACAGTCGTTAACTGTGTGTAACTGATCAGTTTATGAATATGAGTAGGTACTTATTAAAAAACTGTAGTCTGTATTTTAACAAACGTTGAAGACACATTGCTTTGTAAGTAATTTAGATACTGAAGCCATATAACAAAATCCAGTTAAATATGAAAACCCTGAAACGGATTAATACACCCCTGCATAGCGGTAGTGGAAAATTTCGTAGAGTCTGATAAATGTTAATGTATTGTAATCCTATATCGATTGGGGTTATAGTGTGAGTCAATACTCAATACAGGGCGAGCGAAGGCTCTCGATAAGGTTTCGGTTCGCACTTGTAAGTAACGCCGAATTGTGGCTTCCGTCCGTCCAGGGGTCAACAACCGGAACAATAAGTATTAAGACTACTCATTTTAAGCGTGTCCAAAGTTTAAGACTCAACCCCAAGCGAAACTAGCGCCACTCCGAAAAAAAACAGAAGGAAGTAGAAAGTGATTGTGTCAAAAGTGGCCACTTTTAGCGCTTACGCTTTATACTGTTTCACTATGAGAATACTGAAAACATTATTAAAAAATATTCTTCATCAGTGGAACAATTCTATTCTGTCCACTTGTTTTATTTTTCTTAATTCTGAGATTTTATGAAAATATAAATAATTCTTTTGAATTATATCAATTAGAAATGCTTCAAGAGGAGACCTTTTTCGCTATTAAAAATTCATGCAAAAAATATTTTATTAAGTACTTATACATAACTAGGTACGTACTAGTTAGCTAAGTACTATTTGTAGATATACCTTTAAATTTAGATAATCAGATTTTTTTCTCATATTAATTACTTTCGATCAAGGATATCAATCTTAAAATGTAATCAACTGAGACTTGTAAAATCAGATTCAGATTATAGTTTCTGAATTTTAAATATATTGTAATGGAATTAGAGACAACGTATACTAACTAAGAACTTCGGATTTCTAATTAATTACACGACCTTCGCGATTGGATTTAAATAAATAATATGTTTGGCTTCTTCCGGTTACCTTCGTGAAATGTCAAACCGAAATTAACTGTAAACCGGCTACACTCCTAAGTTGTTAGATATGTAGGATATATATAGATTCGATTTACTCGTACATAAATTCGATTAATATAGGTATCGGTAATTTAGGTATGAATCCAAATGGTTTAAATTAAAAATTAGAAAGAGACACAAAAATAGTTCTTAAAGTTAGGTAAAAAAAGTATCCGTAAAACACAAACTATTCGTATTTTTTTATTTTTTTTTATTTACTTCTAAACCCGCATTTCATTCGTAATTCAGTCACGAACATCTATATTGTACATTTTATTTTTATTTACTTAGTGGCATTGATATTACATTAATAATTCAAACTCAACACACGTGTTCAACGGAAGTATACATACAATAAATAATCTTTCAGTTATCTTATAAGTATTTTCTAGTATCCAGCGTAAGAATAAAAAATAAAGTATAGAATACTCCTATGTTTCTATATACCTAGTCGAGCATTATTATTTCCCATACATAGTACCTATCTACTCACCTACGTGTATAAATAGACGACGCTTAAATTGTAATTTCACGGCTGGGCGGAAATTTTCATTGGCGATTAATTCCTGCTTGCGATTCGAGCTTCGCAGGACGGATAGAGCAACTTTGTTTGGGTGACGATGTATACCAGACGTTGGGGATTTATTACTAGAATTTTGAAACCTCTTTTCTATCAGTTTTCGTTTAGGTTTTAGGCGGATTGTACAGTCGCTGATCTCTTCGCGTTTTCAGCAAAAAATAAGTTACGAGATGATAGTTAGGAATAGATTTTGTTTATATTCCCCCCAAAAAATATATATAGATACGCTCAATTTTAAATGGTCAGGTTATTTTTGCGCCATAATTTTGTTGTTGTTGTAAGTTGTTCAGATTTAAGAATGGAAACCCTGATAAATGTTTTCAGAATCAACCTGTAGACGCATCACAATACCAGTTGAGGCCTCTATCTAATGTATACCATCTGTCAAATTTCTGCAATCAGAAATAAACCCAATAGTAATATATAAAATCCTTGAATGAACCTCAATGCCTTCGCCATAGACTTATGAATGGTATAATTTTAACAGATGGTAAAACATTGTACATTTAACAGATGGTTTTACTTTAGCTAGTGGCAGACTGTACAGTCCACCGCATTTAAAAACAACGAGCCCTCTGTTTCGGCGTTGCCGCAAATTGTGACAAATTGTGTTATTGAAATTTATGTCCGGCACTTTTGAGACATAATTGGATGCGGAGAGTCGGCAGCCATGTTCCCGGAGTGACGTCACGTGCTCTAATGACATTTATTACGGACAGTTCATTGGCGCCGCTCGTCTCCGCGAAACGCATTCGCATTTGGGAAATAATTTTTCTGCGGGAATTTCAATTGAAAATTGTAACTGAAACCAAGGACTTTAAATAACTTAGCGGTTTGTTTTGTTGTAATTTTTTTGCATGTGTAGGTCGGAATAATTTTACTGGTTTACATTTTTATTTTTTACAATTAATCCAACTGTTAAAAAAGAATTTAGCGATTTTCTGTCGTTGTAAGTCTTTGCATGTGATGTTTTTATATTATGTAACACCTACATTAAATTACCATATACTACATATACCTCGGAGTTAATACTTATATACATACGTACATACTTTTTGTACAGCTTAACAAGAATTAAGCGGCTTTTTTTTCGTTGTAAGTATTTTGCCAAGGTCCAAGCTTTATTTATTTACAAGTAACTAATAATAATTATAATTAAATGGATTCAGGATTTCACATGGCAAATTAAATGCGTTTAGCCTCAATGCAATAAAGTTGTGCCACGTCCAGGAGTGTCCATTTGTTTCGGTCACGTTGAATGTCCAATTAAGTGGTTTAGTTTATTTTTTATTCCAAATTTTAATTAATACCGGCTGGAAGCATCACGGAGTACACTTATAGGTACTATTAATGATTAGATTAGGTATAACTAACGATAAAGGTTTACACGAATGAGTATGCGTTAAATATTAAAATTCGCGAATTAATCATAGCACTGTACGATCTAGCTCGAAGGGTTGCATTTTGTGCTACGAAGTTAGTGGATCTTTAAATATTTTTTATTATTTATGTAATAAAATGTAATGTGTAATATCTATTTAAATCTCGACTTACTATATTCAGCATTCAGATCCAAGTTTGTTTGACTGCGGATTACATACCTGTAAAAGACAAATAGCAAATTAGTAAATATAATATTAAAAAACACAGGGTGTAAAAGCCCTTTACAGAACATTTACTTCATCGAAATTAGTTATTCGCAAAAATATTTGGTGTCGTTACCTTTCTCTTTATCATTAAAATGGAAAAGTTCTTGGATAACTTTGTAAGTAGGTATGAAAATAAAAATCAAATAAATTGAACTTGCAGCAATGTATGCCAAGCCAAGGAAATTGAAAATGTTTCTAGACGATATTTTCAGTTTAATAAGTAAGGTAATGTCAACGCAACCATAAGCAATAGACCGGTGTTGACGTCAGCGTAAATCTTGACCAATAAAAGTAATAAATCGTGGGACATGTCGTTGCACGGGTAGGTACAGGTGGTGTATTTTTTCACAGCCACTTTGTGTAGATTGCTCTATAAATAAGTAGTAGTGGCCCGGACAGGACGTCCGCTCTGTGCGGTGGTCCGTGAGTGATTGCGTGAGAAGAGACATGTGAGAGCCGATAGATGGCATTGATTGGATACTTAATCAAGCTAGGGCTTACAGTGAGGAAGACCGGTTAATAAAAGTCAGTCTTTTGACGAATGTAGTCTTGTAATACTGACAAATTGGTGTGAGGGTAGGTAGGTATTGGGCGCTTTTATGATTACCGTGCCTTTACCGTCCACGATTTAACGCTTTTATAATTTACCTACCGGTAGGCGGAAATCGGGGCGGGAGGCGCGACCGCGAGGCGCGAGGCGCTCACTCACACATCTTTAAAATATTTGTAGGTACACACTACCACTACACTCTCAACTTTGCCGTGACGATTTGACAGGGAGCCTAGGTATGCCACGTCAACGGTAATACCGTCGACGGAAAAATAGAAGCGTCTTCATACAGTTCCATACATTTCGCTTCCCTGTTAAATCGTGACGGTAAAATGTGCCGTTACCGTTCAAAATTATAAAAGCAGCCATTACGTATCTATTCTGGTATACACATTCTTAATGGTCATGAAAGACCAGGAAGGAAATGAGCATCATATTAAGGCGAAGTGACATCAAATATTCGACATGTCACAGCGAAAACTAATAAGTAGAATATTTACCAGCATATTTGCTTTTTGAATATTCAATTATTTTGGAGTAACTAAGTTTTTCCAATCATATCCAAAATCTGTGCAAATAGCTGACAATCCACTTCTACATAAAATTGATAATATTAGAGCAAATAGCGGCAAGCAGAGGCACAGACGACTAGGAAAATAATGGCCAGTTTTAATCAAAGGCTGCTGCAACGCGGCGTGCACTCTACTACCGCGGTACACTACTTATTTCTACACGGACAATAGCTAGTTTCCCGGACTCCACTATTCTAGAGAATTGCGCCACACTATTTCTTAAAATGAGAGAGTCCATTCTTGCGACATCATATACTGTCTCTATCTATTGTAGTTGTTAGAAAGGGCATTCACGACAGCCTGTATAAGCGCAAAATTAAATGTTGGACGATTTCAGACTCGAAAATTGAACATAAAAGTTCTCTCCTTTACTCTATCATAAAAGGAACGTGATTTTCGCTCGCTAATACCCTATATAGGATGTGTGGGTGGAGTGGATGAGTCGGTTTGGAGCGAAAAACATTGGCGAGGAGGAGTCGCTTTCAAACCTGTCAAATGTGACAGGAAAAAGGGCGGGAAAATGTCACTATAATGGATGTGTCACCGGCATCGCGCAAAACGCGGCCTGTTAGCATTCACGGCCTCAAAACCTCAGACCCGCTCCCTGTGGATTAAGTGATACCAGATTTTCATGAAAATTTGAGTGGCCATAAATACAATTTTACAAAACCGTGTCTGTATGAACGCATATTGAAATCGAGTACCTAGAACGAATGTTCCCGTAATCAGTATAATGAATGCGATCGCTCAGTACGATAGTCAATAAATACGGGTCGGAAAACATGTCCAACATGATGGATGATGAAAGCGTTGATATGATGAAAGATGTAATCGAGATACGTGTCTGTCAATAGTCTTGCCCGACCATCAATTTTACTTCCAATTTTGAGCGGAATTTAAAGCTATCGATCGTAAGTGCTCCCTACTGCATTATAATGCAGACGGTCTTTAATTTGTTTGGAAAAGTTTTTTACTTTGAAGTAGGTAAGATCAATTAGAAAACATAGAAAAGTAAAGAAATTTTGATTTTAGTTCAAAAGTTGGATTCATTCATATTTCTCCACACTGAGGATTAAATAAAAGTGAGTCGAACCTTAAATTAGGGTACAAGTGATTAGACCGAGGTCCAATAGGTCCGATCTGGTATGGTCGGGGTTCGGATAAGATGATGATAATATAATCGGGTTGACATCACCAACAGCCATATTGGTCGTTATCTGTCGCCGCCCCCGGCTGATCCGTTTCACTTGCAACCCGATAGGGGGCGACGCCGGGCAGGATTCTCGCGTTTGGGTATAATAGCATTGGGAATTTTGGGCTTTTTCAAACATTTTTAGATTCAACAGTCATTGTTTGACACTGTTTTGCACAGTTAGTCCTTATTGAAGGACACGTAAAATAAATCTAACTTACCGGTCTGTACAAAAACAAAACGGCGGGGCGAACAAAACGGATTTATCGTGAAAAGTGACCGAACGGTAACGTTCTATTCGAATGGTATAAAAAGTAATTACTCCGTTTTTTTAATAAAAGGGTACTCAATAAAACATTCTCAATTTCAAGCACCTAGTTACAACTTATTTAAATTATAATATGTCAGTAGTGAGCATTGAAATGTTTCGAAAAAATCTTCAAATACGATACAACATGGTGTTCTAATGCAATGAGGTTAAATCCGGAAATCAAAGCGCCTCACGCTTTTAGCAAAGTACAGCGATTTTGAAGCGGAAGCTGGCCGAAACCATAGAACAATAGATTTCTATAGGTTCGATCCGAGTCTGTCTCAAAATCACTGTAGTGCGCTAAAAGCGTCAATTTTACTTACACCTAAATTCGAATTAATAAAAAAGTGATTTCAAATGTCAATGTGACCAAATGCGAACCCCACTCGCGTTGTAATGGCGACGGCCCCTTTTTTTATTACTGACCCGCTAGTAAACAGATCATTCGGGTTTGTGGTGTTATAAAAACGGAATTAACTCGCCCCGGTAGATGTCCAGATATTCAGTCTGGTACTCAGTGCCTTAACTATTAACCTGAACTCGCGTGTCACGAACGGACGTTTCGTCTAAGTGCCGGTCGCTAGTAACATTTACCCGTAAAATGTAGGTATTGTACCTATCTATTCGCTTATCGGACCTAGATTGGGAAAATCACTGTTACTTGAGGTCATATAACTGGAGCTTTAAGGTTTTTTTGAGACATTTTTCTAACGGTTCTTGGTATTTTTCTTGTATCGTTTTACTATTTTCATTTTTGAATTGTTCTATAGTAACTTTTAACATGTCCGAATCATACATTAAATTAAAAAAATTATCAATATTCTTCTATAAGAAAAGAGGCCGAAATTGATACTTGATATATAGATTAATGTCAATGGACGGTTAAGGCACCACTCGCCTTGGAAAAGTACTCTAACATAACAACTTCGGAGAGGGTCCTCGAAAAAGGAAACCCCAATGGCCATCTGATCTGAAGTTATAGTCCTACACTTACACGTAGGTATAGAACGGACGTTTTTCAACTAATAATAATTAGCCACTTTTCGTAGTGTTTAGTGTCCGTATCTATTATTATTAAAATATTCCTAGGATATTGCTTATTATTATATCGTTAATTTAGTCGCCCATCGCCGCGAATGCAGCCACTGTGCACTCCGATAGGTACTGTGTTAATAGATTAATCCAATCACTACATTAATTCCACAACGGAGCGCGCTCATATTTACATTTCAATTGCCTGATTTCCGCGAATTTGAGATGACGTTCATTGACTACTATTACCTACTCATCGATTCTATTGGGAATTAATGTAGCTCGTATTGTGTTTAATCTATCTAAAGGTTATACTGATGTAGTTAAAGATTGCAACCTACAAATAAGTTTGGTGACAGACTCATTGTTATATTCACTATACATAATTTATAATGGTTTATCAAATGGATTGTCATCAAAATTCTCAAGTTTCAACAGTAAACTGAGACTTTCCGGGAGGTGTCGACATAATATTCTCGCGATATCGTATCTGAACATACATTACCTAATACAAACTATAACAAGCTATTACAACTATAGGGATGTGTATTGAAAACTGTGCGAAAAAAATAAAATACTTACGCAAAGTAAGTAAATTCGACTGAATGTTATGAAATCGAACGTACGAGATTAAGTTTATTTCCGTCGTATTTTCAATATTCGATAGGATTTTGTTAGTACGAGTAATAATCTCGGGCACAGCAATGCCGAGCCGGTCGTATACGAGTAGCGATTGCGAGAATTTCTAAATATGAACGCAAATTGTAAATTATCCAGCGCAGGCCCGATGGAGTCTAGCGGGCGCGTGCTCTTCGCAGCTCGCTCGGGATTAGACTCCCAGTTGCGCGTTTGTACAGTTATTTCACCATTCCCGTATATCCCCCATTGTTTCTGTTATAAAACCTTTTGATATTTCGTTGCAAAGCTCAAAGTTCGTCCAAAAAGGACAAACAATTTAATCGTAAACTCTTTTAATTATCTCGGGCATCCATATATCTCTTTTCCAATTTTATTTGTACACATTTTTAATTCAGCAGCGAGAATGGACGCAAAAAAGTTGTAGAAGAACTTAGTGGGTTTTACCACAGGACAATTGAGTCCACATGGAACGGCGATAGGAGGGGTTTAGTGGCGTTGAAATGAACCAGGGTCAGTACGCTCTCTGGACCCAATATTTGCGCTGCAATACAGCCTTTATTGCGAAGATCAACACGCTGGCGCCAAATATAAGCGTTCCGACGGCTCGCCGTTGTAACTTCTTTAGTAAATAGGTGGTCGATTTAGTTGTGTTCCAGGGTCGATTTGCTATCTAATTGGAATCGTTCATGTCTAAAAACCTTAACTACTTAAGTACTTGTTAGATATTGTTTTACGTATTAGGTAAGTATCTCTATGTAGTCAAGCACAGTGTCGCTTGGGATTGGTTTATATTACGTCTATGTGACGAAGACGAGCGTGTAGCGAAGTACTTCGTGACTGCACCGACGACAGCTGGCTGGCTTTATTTGATTTTCAACTTACGGAGGAACATCCAAGTTTTATGTCAGCGCTGCAACGTATTCGAACATTTGCGACGAAATCCTGATGAGGTTCTCGACTTGCCTTCTTTGGAATTGCTACGTGTCTTCATACAAGAATATATTACTATTTCAATTTTCTTTACCTACTTTAGACTAATAATCTTTACTTATTTTGTTGAAGAACAGCGAGTCTCAAGTTTACCGAACCGATGGAATACGAAACCACACTCTGCGGTTTCACCGTAGCCTGAGCGTTAACCCGGATGGTTTCAACTACTTACAGATCTGCGTGAAATTCTCGATCTCGATAATAAGCTTGATACCGTGGGCGCTGTTAGCGCGAGCGAATTTCTATTTTCTATAACAATAAGCATACTACAATTTAATTATGTCAATATTGTTCAAAATTAACTGAATGCTTGCATTATCCTTGATCGACAGTGATCTCCAGTGAGATAAGAAGACTTAACGATGCTCATCTGGCGGTAAAAATCAAATGGGAAACACTTAGAGAATATTATATCTCGTATTCTGACTTGTGTTCCGTAGAAGTATGAGCCGCGATGCCCAAGGTTGTCGCCATGCACAGTTTCGGAACTACTGATCTATAAGCAATCGTAAATCTACTACAATGATCCCAAATTGAAGACAGTGATACAGATTCATTCTCTTTGAGAGTTTATAAACAAGTCCAGAGTGTACGTAGGTACAAACGTAGGTTTGTCCTCAGCAAATTCAGAGATACATACGTATAAATAGTGCTCTGCAAATGTGGGTCGCAGTGACGTGCGTGCTGAGCGATATCGTTCGGGACAGATGGAGGGCTGTTTGAGCCCGTTCGATGGTCAACAGCTGCCATGGACGAAAGAAAAACTTTTTACGACCATGTTCATTGAGGAAAGGAGCCTAAGAGCAATTAGAAATGCATGTGATGAGAGGGATTAGGCACAGCAGAGTGAGCCTGAAACTCTTTGAAGATGTCTCGGGTCGAGAGTTCGAGACCTCGGGTCTGAACCATACTATACATATAATAGGAAGACATACTATACATGAAAGGTGTGTTAGCTCCAAGAATGCTGGTTAATCGTGTGTTCTTTTAAACTTTATGTTTATTTGTATTAACTATAGACATGCTAAGACAGAGATGGCGCTTCATTCTCTCTGCCTACCCCGCAAGGGATATAGCGTGAAGTATTTATGTATCTATGTAAGTATAGGTAAGTGTCTCTATTTTTTCCAGATGGCTTGTTTGTAACCAGAATTTTGATAATCGTAGAATTTAAAGTGTAAACTATACATGACAAGATTAGGTAATAAAGTATCATACTAATGACTTGTATTTAATAAGCTCAAAGAAAATGTTGTTTGGATTCAACGTTAGCTAGGTATATAAGCTAAATCGGTACATTTTTGAATTGGATTATTGGATTCATTACATTTCTTAGGTAATTTTTCGCATTTATAAAGCGTTCTCTCATTATCGGAGAGAATTGAGGTCTACGCTGCTGGACTCCAACGGTCAACACTCGCAGCAAACACGCGTGCGAATCGCTCACGTGACAAATGTACCGGCATGCCCGAAGCTTGTGGGTATTTTGTGTTGTTTATTAGTTATTTACCCTTACGAAATTTTGTATTAAACTTGTATCACAAGTTTGGATGCTATTAATGGCATACATTTTATAGCCTGAATTTTTTGTCGGACTTTCATTTACAAGAGTTAAACTCTGATAAAATACCTTTGGTCAGCTCAGTTAATACATGCAATTACCTATAAGATGCTATTAATTATATATTATATATAAATTATAAGTCGTTGTCCATATCCAAAAGCATTCGACTTGGCCGTTTACGGACATAATATTTGGTCCAGTTTCCCGAAAAGTTCGTTTCTTAAACCCTCCTCTCAAAAAGTCCTCATTTCCAATTAAGGCGCTGTACTTAGCTACGTAGATCATGATTTGGTATACGAGGACAACCTCATTTTATTGATAAACTTAGTCGATTGAAATTCTGTAAAAAAAAGGTATATTTGAGATCTTTATACGTATAAAAACCTTTATAAGAATACTTTAGACGTACTTCGGTAACTCGTTCCACGATTCGATTTTCGCTCGATAGAAATAAAATTCGAAACATAGGTGTTTTTGCATGTTTTTACAAAAAAGAACTCGTTTCATTTGGTTCTTATTTGATTTTAGGTATTGGAATTTGAACCAAAATAACAAAAGTCAAGCGTCGGTAATTATATTTTGAATATTGAACATCGTTTATGAAATAATCGCCGAATTGTCGAAAAAAAGCACGGGCTTATAAAATTCCGACACGGTTCGTCCCGCTCACGCGCATCTACAACTTCAATACGTTTATCTCGCTCATGATCTAAGTACAGCGCCTTAAATCGTGTTAAGTGCTCGCTTTCGCAGTTTATAATTTCCAGCACTGAATTGCTGATTGTGATTTGTTCGAAACTCTAAAACCTTATCGATTAAATTAGTTTGGTTTAGCTACCCAAAATATTATTTTCGTTTGGTGTTGTCGTAGTAGGTAAGTTATTTTAAAATTCACATGCACAAGCTTCTAACGGTGTGATAAGCTGGTTGCAGTCCTTTGTGTGCCTCCGTAGTGCATTTATCATTCCCGGTTCAAAGTTCGGATACAATAACTTTGTTTGTTGCATGAGAATATGATATACGTGACATACAATCATAGCTAGTTCATATAGTACCTATACATAAACCGTATCGACGAACAACCGGTTCTGAGATTATAACCGTCGATATAATTAATGATTTCTCTTTATTTATTACGTGGGTTCTTTTTTTCTAATTAATTTACCTAAATACCTACTACAAAATAGAAAATGTTTGGAAAAAATGAAAATTCGCAAGCGAAAGCTATACATTAATAAAGAATATCTAGAAGAATTTTCATATTATTATGAACATTTTTAAAGAAGGATACAGGGCACATTAATAATAGGACCCCGTGTCGCCGACTATATAAAATAAACGAAGACCTTTTCATAAATGGTATTTTAGTGTCATTTTAAATATATTTTTATGCTAAGTTAGTAAATACAAGTCGTACATTTTTAGAAGTCGGGAATAAATAATTTGTGGAACATGTTTTTGGAACAAATGCACTGAGCCTCAAAATGTATGAAACGTCGCCATAGTTCTTTACATTAACAAGTTTTTTTTATTTTATAAATTAGCTACGACAAACAGGCAGACGGGCGGGCCACCTGATGGTAAGTAGTCACCGTCGCCTAGAGACACATGCAATACCAGGGGTATTTTTTGTGTGTTGCCGGCCGTGGAGGGAGATGACTTTTTTAACGTTCTTTTTGAAGCATCCCATGTCGTAGCGCTGCGGGAAAACGTCGGGTGGAAGAGAGTTCCACATTTTACAGATGCGTGGTAGAAACTTTCGTGTAAAACGGGACGTGGTAGACACCCAAGGCTTTACAAAGTGCGGGTGAAAATTGAGTTGCATGATGGATCGTCGTTGCACATTTATCATCCCGGGTTCAAAGTTCGAACACAACTTTATTTGACAAAGCGGATAGACCGCGACAAGTAAGAATTATGAAAAATTGGAATGAGGAACATTAGTTAAAAATAATTATATTTTCATGTAAAATGTGGGCTTTTAGATAATAAGATTTTTTTAACTGTAGTTAATTACTGATTCAGAGTTATCTAGTGTTTGAAAATGTAACCACATCCTTTGATAATGGCGAGCGGAAATTATTGATAAACTGTTTTATCGCAAATAAATAATTAAAAATTGAAATAACTTATTATGTTATTTGTTGATTATGTAGTTATCAGTTACACAATTATCACATGTACGTAAATACTTATCTATTTTGATAGAAGTGGTAATTAGGTTTTAAGTAATCGTATTCTTATAAATTCTGTATTTTAGGAATTCGCTATATGTAGGTATAAATAATTTAAAAGTAAAGTAAAAGTAAAATACACTAAATAAGCATAAGCAGTTAAATTATAAGCTCTTATTCTTTCGCAAAGCGTTAATAGAGATTCACTGCCCTAAAGGCTCTATTCGCTTTTATTAGTCACTTTTTATTGGAAGTGGGTTTTACTTTAATAAACATCAATTTTAGCAAATTTTTTAGATATTTGGAATGGAAGGTCTTCTTATAGGTCGAGGTGGAGTCAACATTCCACAAGGAGGAACGATCGACCACTTCCGAATTCTGTGGTAGTGAGTCGATCTTTATTCTTAGGAGTCGATTGATTTCTTATTTTATGTGTTCCAAACACCGATACCACGGTTCTTAAGATTTCATTTTACGAGAACTTTCTCTTTACGTACCTACATTGCGAGTTTGATTTAATATGATATCGATTTAATTGGATGCTGTAGGTCAAGGAATTCGAAATCTCTCTGACATCAGAAAAATAGATGTACTCGTATACAAGGAAGGAAGGACTAATGAGATCAAATTGTTTGATAAAAGTCTGTGGTGTGTACTTGTCAACCGCGTTGTTAACCCTTGAAAAATCAATACAATAGTGCTGCGGTGCCGGCAGAGCTGACGTTGATGACAGTTGTTTTGTTTTATTTCCTTATGCCCCTTTGCCTGCGGATGAGAAAAAAGTTTGCGAACACACAGCCATTTTGAGGAAATTGACTTTTGGAGTGACAGCTGCCAAAATATTGTTGCTGTACTCTTTCTTCTATGTTACGTACAGATATATACAGGATTTCCCCAACGCATGGAGAAAATAACAAAAGATAAACATTTAGTTATACTTGCGAATAAATTGGGTATGAAATAAAATAAGGGGTTGAAACTTTTACATGGTAACACCGGAGCAGTTGGTACGCAAAGTTGGTAACACTGTAAGCGCTACTGCCTGCGGCTACGGGACAAACTTCTTTCTTGTCCCGGTTGTCCGGATTTCAGACGTTCCCGCGAACTGATGTTTTCATCCTGCATTTTCAATACTTTTCCAAGTGTAATGTATCGCTGAATTTTGTACAATTCCTTTTTACAAAGTTATTTTATTTTTCAGATAAGTTATACGATTTTGATTATATTTAATAAAAAAAAATTATTGTATAAGGAGCAGACAAGCAAAGGCTACCTGGTGGTAATTGGTCACCTTCGTCGCCCTTAAATGGAGCGCTTAATGCAAGCAATCCTTTGCGTTGCTAATATGAAATTTAACGGCAAATAATAAATTTAAAAAAACATTATTCACATATACGAATTATCATAGCGATAGGAATCTTTAATAATAAATAATAATTTACAATGAACGTAATAAACGAAATTGTCGTAAAATATAAAAGCATAAAGACGCAATATTGGTCTGACCATAAAACCGCGGTTGATGTCCAAAAAGCCCTTAAAAGTAGTATCAATCCAATTTCCCTATTGGGGTTCAGAGTGTCACCGCGTAAAATAAAAATACCTACGTAACAGCCTCCCCATGTAGCCTGGGGGTGGCCGGCCGTAATAAAAACACTTTAATAGCAGTATTTACTTTATTAGTCCGCTATGATGTATGTGTGTGTTTTTACTTTAGCAGTTTTCGGTGTTCTAGACATTCGTAGTAGACTCCTTTTAAATCCAAGGTTAAAATATAAGAAAAAATGCCTATGATTTTGCAGATGCCTCTAGGTGACGACGTAAAGATGTAGCCAGATGTAGATGTATGTACATGTGTAGCCCTGTAAAGTGGAAAATAATTGTCTGTCTATTTAGAAGGGTTCAAAAGATTTTATACACATTTCGTTATAATTATAAAGTTCTAATTTATCAATATCTGAAATGACGGCATTTCATAGGTGATTCGATTGGGTTCCAGAAGACGAAATATACCGACAACAGTCATCTCGACAAATCGATTGGGCTACTTGGATTTGATGAGGGTAATAATACTTGGATAAAATGGCGGATGTATAGAGGCATATTTTGCTATAAATCAATAACATTTATTAGGTGAGATGTATAAAAATTCAAATACAATCTGTAACAGCATATATTGGTTATTTGATTTAGGATTTGAAAAATTTACATTGCTTCATATTTATTTTGCACACAAGAATCAATAACAGCAGTTATATGTGTTACTTTTCGATACATTCTAGCTACATTGTTACTTGATTGTAATTTGAATGTGTTGGTTTAATAAATATTTATGAATTTTGTATTTTCCTATTTATCATCTAATAGGTTCCTTTTATTGTACATAAAAATAAATATCACCCAATGCAACATTTTTAATTTTGCCAACTTTTTGAGAATTCACGTTTCCTGTAAGCGATCTGATAGACATTTGCATTTTTTATTAGAAGGTAAACAGTCACAAGACTCAACGTAGGAAATATGAAGTTAATAAACGAATTTAATAAAGTTCCTTTACATCGCGATTAAAGGAGATAAGGCTTCTTTAAAAGGATTATGGGTTTTGCAAACAATGGGTACGATTATCTCAGTGAATATTAGTCACCACCATCGGGCGTCTCGGGACGAGTTATTGTAATATGTAAACGAGCTCCACTGAAAACAGCAGATATATAATTGTTGTTCTCAATTTATAAAGTAAATGTTTATAGTCTGGAGGCTAGAGTTGTTGAAGGAAAATCTAGGGCAGATGTAAAGTTAGTTTAAAGACAATGGATTTGTTGAGACTATTAATTTCCCGAGACGACTAACCAGACTAACCTAACTGGTGGTTCCTATCATCAGCTGGGTTCGACTAACCACCAGCTAGGTTACTTGATTAGCCACTATCCCAGGCATGCTCTGATGGAATCCTCCCCTTTAGAAGCCGCGTAGCTATCGACCACCCTACTAAAAGTTTTTCGCCAAATATCTCCGTTTCGGCGGTGATGTGTTCTGACAGTGTTTATAAAATAGCAAGTACTTTCTAAACCCTTATGCTCTATAATCAGTCTGATCGTCATTTACCATTAGGTAAGATTGAGGTCACACGCGGGTTTAGTATAAATAAAGTAGTTAGAATCAATAATTATAAAACATAGGAAAGAGAGAAGAGTCCTCAAACTTTTATAGTTAAAATGGCTGGTTATTTCCTGGTAGCGAATTTGTATTTATGTAAAGTTCTACTAAACCTAACAATCGAGCGATTAAGTCAATCACGGTCTATTGAAACTGGATAGACAAATACAGAGGTAGAAATTGGAGTTTGTATCTAATAAATACTTACAGGAAATGGAATTAGAATAGCTCTATTAAAACTTGATTTCAGGTAAAATCAAGAAGATAGTACTTAGAATTTCCTTGGGTAAAATATTATGAACAAAATTCTGTATCAAAGTGATTTTTACACGTCAAAAGAAAAAGGGATGGTGGTTTTGTAAAAATAGATTAAATAAAACGCTGCCTGCCGTGACTTGGAATAATTTATTAAGCTTTCAGATATAAACGATGTTACTTAATACACGATGTTTTAATATAAGTACTATTTTTCGTTTTATCTAGTAAACGTAGTATGGATCACTTAGAAAAAATTACAGGTTTAGCTAATAGGTACGTTTTAGTAAGCAAGATAGTAAGGTAGCTAGATAGAAATAATAATATTATTGTATACAATTCTCTGCTCTAATTATTAATTATTATTGACCACTATTCCCATTTATTGTATATTTTTTTGACATGTAATGTAATATCCTCAATATGTTTGTTAAATTTCGGAAACAAATGTATATTTGTTTGCGAATAAATAAATGTAAAAATGTAAATGTAAATTAAAGATAAGTAACTGGAAATGTTAAATATATAAAGGCGGCCTTATCGCTACGAAAGAACGCAGCAGGTGGTTGGCGAATGGGCAACAAGAAAGAGTTGAGTTTTCACTGAGTCAACTTACGTTCAATGCCAAAAACCATTGAAAACAACAATACTTTCGTATTTTACTAACGTCGGGGATGTTTAGATAAAAATAAAAGCAAAATAGGTTCTTCTAAAGGACTTGTGTTTATTTTATGTTGACTTATCAATTAACATGTGTAAATCAAACAGGTGGCAAACTAAACGGGAAATGGGGATTCTATTATCACATTCAGTAACTGAACAAATATATACTGTAGTATCACTATATGCAGCGGTGGGAGGTCCAACACGATCTCCAACGCTGCCGTGGGTGTCGTGCTAAACGCACCTTTAGAAAGTTATATCTATATTACTGTATATCACATGTACTGTCCAATTTGTCTAATGTCGGCTTGGTACCACTGTGGGTGCCGTGGCCACAATAGACAACTAGTTCAGTACATGCTATATTACTGTTTATCACATGTACTGTCCAATTTGTCTAATGTCGGCTTGGTATCACTGTGGGTGCCGTGGCCACAATAGACAACTAGTTCAGTACATGCTATATTACTGTTTATCACATGTACTGTCCAATTTGTCTAATGTCGGCTTGGTATCACTGTGGGTGCCGTGGCCACAATAGACAACTAGTTCAGTACATGCTATATTACTGTTTATCACATGTACTGTCCAATTTGTCTAATGTCGGCTTGGTATCACTGTGGGTGCCGTGGCCACAATAGACAACTAGTTCAGTACATGCTATATTACTGTTTATCACATGTACTGTCCAATTTGTCTAATGTCAGCTTGGTACCACTGTGGGTGTCGTGGCCACAATAGACAACTAGTTCAGTAATACTGTTTATCACTGTTTATGTGTTGTTGTGTTGTTCGGGGTCGATGAATACATAAAAATAAAAGTATCAATTATTTTTTGACGATGAAAAACTAATCATTAAATTTATACGCTTTTAAATAAGATTTGAAAGCTCGAACGAAAAATAGCACCATGAAAGTGCTTAGGTAATTCGACAATTAAAATTTAATTTGATTGCGTTGCGGCAGGTACAGTCGGTCACACCTGCAGGACGAGCAAAATGAAGTAATTCCACTCGTTGCGGCACGTTCCCGGCATTACTTACCATCTACCAACAATTTGTTTTATCCACTTTTTCCCGCCCTCGAGAAAATCTCGAGCGCGCCCTGCTTTTTAGTCTCAATTTATTTTTCCAATAAACTTTTTCGCTTTGCTGTTGCACGGGGAATGTGCCTAAAATATTTAAACAGTTTATGTTTCTCACATCCTTGTAACGTTTTTTTATGAACTTTTTCGTATGATTTATCTCTGGATATCAATTTTTCTTCTAAATTCTGTGTCAGTGGTAGAGTAATTCATGTATTGTGCATGCAACAACGTAAGAAATAAGGTCGCAGTTATGGGTGTGGTAGATAAATGTGGCCAATTTGGGTATGTAGAAATTAAATACGTGCTTATTTCGGAAATAATACATATATTTATTAAAAGAAGAAAGTAATTTACATGACATTAATTCAGTGTTCAATTGTTAAAGTGTATAATGAAGAGTTTAAGTTTCAATGAAAGATAAAAGTGGGTATTCTGACATTAGACGGTCTAATAGCAGAAGTTATTACCTAAATAGTAAACATGGAATGAATGAGTGAGGATATTCATGTGATTGATTCAAATTAATTTGGTTTGTAACGATAACTTTCAGCATTGCTTATAAAATTATAACTTTAAAGTTATAAAGATTCAGTCATTATTAGAAAATAGCTCAACATACTCGTAATTTCATGTTAATAAAGATACAAGTCTGTCCTTATAAAACCTAAGTTGTAAACCTTTACAGAACGATGTCCCTCGCAATTATGTCGGTCTTGTAATTTCGTACGGAAAACAGATTTTATTTCGCGCATTTCCCAGGGTCGTAAAGACGACACAAGTAGACCGTCGCCCTTTATAGAGGCTGGAGTGGGTTTCGGCCATATTTTTAAACACAAAAATATAAAGACGTCCTTAAAATATAGGTACCTAGTAACGTTATAAATATTGTGCCTCGTGGCTGTAGGTACGTGACTGTTCGAGTTTTTATTTTTCTGGGATTTAAGTAAGACGCTGACTTTTATTTATATAACTTTCACAGACATTTAATATAGTAGTGCCTTATGTCTAAGATAATTTATATTTTATGTCCAAAAAATTGCTCGCTCGACATATCGTTAGAAGGCCACGTTTTAAGTACCAAGTGCAGACAGACATTTTTCGTCATTATGAGAATAGGTATAATAAATATTTGAGACAGAGAGGAAAATCGGAAAGAAGGACGAGAGGGATCTGTGACGAGTATTTGAAAAGCTAAGAGCGGCAGGCAGTGCGCTGGGTGGCTGTGGCTACGAATTAGGAATGAAGAAGATGTGACGTTTTATGGTTTATACCCATGACCCACGATACTGCATTAATGTTTTAGGATATGTGTCAATTTGTGGACTGTGGACCAATGTACACGATGTCTTCAATGCACGTGTATGCATCTGTAAGTACAGTCAACCACTAGCTAAAGTATCATCTGTCAAGCTTCATCGATTATTTCAGTTTCATAATTTTTGACGTTTTGAGTATGTTGTTGACTTGTAGTCGACAGTACATAGTCTTGTAATAAACGTAATAAATAACATTAAACAGTGACAAAGTCCTTGATTTGATCTTTCAGCTTAGTTATAGCTGGTCATTTTTCTATTCGGTTGCAAAATTTTAAATGTTACGTACGTTATTTTGACATTGTTCGTAAATGCGACGCATTTATGTTGTATGGTATCTGTCATTCGTATCATCCTGAGGTGGACGGAGTATAACTGATCTTCTCATGGTGGTAACTGTTCAAACATTAGGTTTAAAATTGTTTCTTTATCTTCTAGATGTAGGTAAACAGCTTCTTTCTGATTTGAAATATTTTAGAACTTCTACCTTTAGAAGAAAATGAAGAAAGGAATAATGGTAATTAAAAATTGCTTTCATCCTCACATCTGATTCTTGATATGACCCTGGTCCCTCGATTCCAGCGGGCCGTGACAATCGCTTCCATGCTAAATGCCATGGTGGCCATTGTTCTACCCTCGACCGCCGCACGCCCCTTCCTTACCCCTTCCCTACTAGAGGCTGGCTTGGCATTTACCCTGCACCCTTACCTATCAAAAATGTAGGCTTATTGATTACGGTCTTTACAGTGAAATATCGTAGTGGAATTTACACCACTGTAAAGCTTTTCTTTTATTTTATATGGATTTTACTCGAATCAAAAACTAAAGTTTACGAAAGCAAGTGGAATAAAAAGACGGAACTAGACCAAAGACATTTCATAACAGATTTGTCATAATTTCACGTAAATCACTCGAACTCATTATTTATGAAAAAGATCTTTTTTCTCGAAGTGTAGTTGTTGAGGTCTTGGGAGTGCGCGTTATTTCCTTCATGGACCGAGACGACGCCAATGGCGGGCATGAGTGATGCGACGCATAAATGTAAAGCTGAAGTGTAGAGGAAGCGAGCAAAAGACATAAAGTGAAGATGTTTATGTAAAAACTAAAGTTCAATTTTCGAAGTCTAATGCTCGATTTTAATGATCTTTATTGTCGAGTTGACTAAATTATGACAATGGAATAGTGAGGTAAGTTGGAGTGGAGTAAAATGAGGGGGTGGTGAGACGGGGAAGGGCACGTTAACTTAATATGGCGGGGGCATCACGGCAATTTGTTCAAGATGAACCTCCGGCCTGAGTGCTGACGCCGCATAGGGTTGCTTGTGCCCGCAACTATTTTTAGCTAGTTACGTACAGTGCATTAGATACTATAATTGCCGTCTTGTCAGAGAGATAAAATAAGGGGTGTCCTTGGGTTCTGATAATAAAAGAAGATGATGATAATGATACATCTTTAGATTTATGCTACCGAACTCTTATAAATATACTTACAGGTAAAAAATAAATCTTGTATTGTTACTTTATTTTATTAACCCCCGATCGATCGAGGCAGGGTGTTATACGAGTTAGTTTGACACGTTTGTCTGTTTGTGTGTTTGTGGTATCATAACTTTACAACGGATGATCAGATTTGGACCCGGTTTTTTAAATTTAATAGATAATTTAGTCGAGAGTGTTCTTAGCTAGGTTTGATAAAAATTGAATCAGTGGATCGTGGAGTATCTTGGGATGTTGGAGTGTGATGGGATCTCTGCAACGGTAATAGTTAGGTGGTTCGAGTTTTAGCTCAAATGTTTATGACTATGGTGACCTTTCCACATCTGAAACCTTGTGGATCTGATGAAGACCAGGGATCTCCACAATGGTACTGGGGGTGTCTTAATTTTTTAATTTAGAGTTATTTAATCATGGTTTCCTTAGTTTAGTTAATCAATTACGCATTTTCAGAACCATATGTACTTAGAAAATAGTTCTACTGCGTTATTGGGAATACATAGAACATAGAATCAACAATACTAAAGTTATCGTCAAATTGAGTACAGTCCGTGAGCTCTTATTCTATTCGATTTAATATTTATTATTTTTATTTATTATTCTATTCTATTCTATTCGGGTATCGGGTAAAATCGGCCTCTGTTTCTGTCTTACTACAGTCGCAGTACATTCGCGTATCATTACCCGAAGCACACCGAAGTTTTCAAGACCCGAATGTTTTTCTAAAACCTCACGCACTGTACGGTAGGTTCTGAATAAGTTCTAAATCGTAAAATGACACAATGTTATATCTAATATTGGAATTTTGCAAGAGTAAGTTTGTCACAATATATACTGGTAGTCTATTTAGGTACCTACCTAGGTCAGTTTGCGGCAACCCTAGAGCAAGTTTACGCTTGCGCTATCGAAGGAAATCGCGCGAAAAGTGATTATGGATCGCTAAGACTTTTAGGCTAAAACCTGCACCTACCCTCAACCTACTCTGTGTACGTCAATATTGTGTGCTTACTGCCAGAGCCGGTTTTAGTTAAGCTATTCGAAGTCCAAAACGAAACGGAAATATCTCCCTTCAAATTGTTCAAAAATGTGGTTCGGTTCGCTTGTCCTTAAATGTCAAAACACATTTAAGGATAAAGCAGTCTGTGGAACAAAGACCCTAGAGTTTTGCTATATATCCTTAGTTTTATCTAGTCAAGATAAATATTTAATCAGGGACGGCAGTTTCAGTTTCGGGAGATGGGATTAGTTCAGGATCTACGTAGATGGGGTGCTGAAGCAATTTTTTTAGCTTGTCGAAAATGTTGCCTGGAATTAAGCTTGCCTCATGTACTATTTTTGTTCATTAAAGAGTTAAATAAATAAAATTAATATAGGGGGATTGCGTTCTGAAACCTCTTTCTATGGTCCCAAGGTCCTGCTTTTGAGACCACGGGGAAACAGCGTATCATACTCTCACGCACATAGACCGGCCGTGCGACAAATTAATTAGGAAGCCATTTCTGAATGGGAAAATGGGAATTTTAAGAGGGTTTGAACCTTCAAAACCCCATCTATGGTTCTCAGGTTGAACGGTTTGAACCTTGAAAGGTTTGAACCTTCAAAACCCCGTCTATGGTCCTCAGGTACGTCCCTGCTTCTGGTACCACAGACAAACAGCGTGTCATTACATGCACGCACACAGACCAGCCGCGCGACAACTTCATTAGGAAGCCATAAGTCGACGACGCCGGCGACGGGGCGCGAAGAGGCATCGCCCGACAAACTCTATGTAGAGTACACTGTTTGCTCTTTAGCAGCGAGTTACGTACGTGCTCAGAAATTATTTACCCGACATATTTCAGACTGGCTTTACGTTTAATATGTAATTAGCAGGCGTATTATTTGTCTTGGCCATAGAAATAAATAAAGATAGAATGGTGAAGTGGGCGGGGCACCCGTGTCTCAATCTTGCAATATACTGCAAGATTTCATTAATTCAGCGCCTAGTTTTCGATGCGGACGGCTGTACTAACATGCCTTATTGTGCGGTTTGTAAATGTAAGAAAAACAGGTACGACAGTGAATCGATCAGAAGGAGGTATTTCGTTCGTAATCACGTCACTTTGGGGGCGTGGCTTATGAAAAGTGTTGACACGCGCCGATTCATATAGCAGCTCGCCCGCGTCACTATTCTATCTTGATTTATTTCTGTGGTCTTGGCACATTTTAACTTCAAAATCTACCAAACGTTACTTGCACCGTAAGAGTGAATGAAGTGTTATGCCGCCTTAGATTTGCTTAATTTCCATACTAAATACCTTAATGTATTTACCGTTTATAACGACAAGCTCTGATGCACGAACGTAAAAAGAAAATCCCGATTGCAACGACTTCAATATTCCACACACTAGAGCTTCCTTTTGCATTTTATGAAGCCTTCAGAGCGTCCATAAAAATCATAAAACGTATACTAAGGACGGTCCCCGTTTGTTCCACTATATTTGCATGCGATACAAACGTCTGGGGCGAAGACAATTGCGCCTGATGCCTGCACGACGATCGCTGGTTGACAATAAAAGTGTATTTGTGAAGAAATTTAATAAAGCGGAAGTGGACTGCTATTACGGGCCCACCCTCGTACGAGGCTCGGCCGGCGAGCTTGTTATGCCCGCCCTATGGTAATTCATATTTATTTGACGCGTGAAATAATCCTTTATGGTGGCGTCGTTATACACGTGTATACCGATCTTTATAATTTGTCTCGATATAAATAATTTTAATGCCTAACTAATGACGTGTTTGATAAAAGCCTTCATATTAAGGACGTTTCTTGCAGCTCACGGTAGGTAAGTTATTAAATGTTAAGTTGTCGCTCCGTAAAATTCTAACAAATCATTTAAAAAAATACGTCCTTGTAAAGATAGATAGAATTTTTAAAGGTAGATTGTCAGACGGTATTACAGTAATAAAAGCCAATTATTTATTATCAAATACGTCATTAATTAGGCATTAAAAATACTTAAATCGAGACAAATCATAAAGATCTTACACGTGACACTCTCCGCCATTATGTAGGATTATTTCAGGCGTTATAGTATCGTGTCATCCTTATCTAGAGCTATGCCGAAGAAAGGAGTAGTATATATTTTAAATAAGACTTAACTTGGACGTTTCGTGCAACTATGGTAACCGTTTGTATTATGTTTATTAAGTACAGTGCCTACAGTACCTTTGAAACAAATTGATTTACCTTTGAAACGAAAGATTTGCGTGGGATTTGTGATTCCCTGGAATTAATCTAGTCATCATTAGTAAGCGGATGAGCAGTTAAGTTAGGATACAAATCAGAACACAATTCTCTGCTTTTCGCAGAAACTCCAAAAAAATATATTGATACAGGACATCATGTTTTAAGTGGAAGTGATTTATTCGTATTATTATTATTTTCCTAAAAGATTTGAAAGACTGGCAATTACTGAGAGATTTCTGAATGCAAATATAATCATGATATTTCGTAGCAACGTCGTAGCAGCGTAGCACTCGTAGATGTAATAATTTTCCGAAGTAGAGATATCACACGTTGTGTATTTAATGATTCCTACTTCCTAACTTTATTATTGTCAAAGTAAGTTCGGTTAGTGCAACTTACTTCTGTTGCTAACCTTACATTTTTATGCCGGGAAAATGCGAGTCGTACATACGTGGGCACAAAGTGATATTTATTTCTGATCCTGGTTGGTTTGATGCTTGTATTCGAGGTATTTTTGTCTCATTGGTTTGATTGATTATATCAAATAAGCACTAGATAGAAGCCTATGCATTGGTACATGTTTTTACATGTGAAAATGTCCACTACAATCTTATTTCATTCAGACGGGTCTTTTTCACACTTTAGGTTTCTATAGACTATAATGCGACTACCAGCGCTGGGTTTTCCCGGCATTACGTTGAGTAGTAGCCTTTCACTGCTGTGGCATAATAAGTTACAATTAATGTACTTATCTACTTTATGTGCCTGTCACAGTCGTGAATAAAACATTTCTATTCTATAAGATAAATTGACAAATAAACAGACTATATCTATACTATATTAGCTGCGACGATTTTCTCTAACTCCAACTGCGAGCTAAAGTACTAACCGCGTGCACGCGTCGAGCGGCGCCGACGCGCCGCCCTGTCGCCCTACTTGTTGCACGAGCCATGTACAGTCGGCCACGCATACCATTTTCAGCGTAATATTCAGTATATAAAGTAATAATCATGAGTATTTATATTTATTTACGATTAAACCCGTTTTTGATCTCAATCTCATCTGGTGGTAAGTGACGATGAACCGAAGATGGAGCACACGGAATTACTAAGACTAACGCTTCTTTATACACTACTGAAACTGGATGGTCGCTATTCAGGCGGACCTTGAAGGGGTCCTACCACCAGCAAGTTACTCGGGTTAGTCGCCTGCTATATACGACACGCTTACCCAGGAGTGGATATTCTAACCCGTCCCATTTCCATACACGGAAATATATAGTACTCTGTGATATAATAAACAAAGTTTGTCTCATATAAAGATGGACTATTGCTGAGATTATTCGAACAACCTAGTAGCTTAGAATATAGAAGTACTATATAGTATGAGATTCGAAACTTACGGTATGGGTTACTAAGCTTGGAATCCTCTGGCTATCCCGATATTCAAAATTAAAGAGACAGATTCCAGAGATTTCGGGGTTCGAATGTTCGAATATTTTAATCTCTACTGCTATACCAAGACAGAGTGTCATAAGTCATCTTACTCGAAGAACACAGCTTGGTGGTAGAAACATTTATTTATTTGTCATCAGCGTTGATACTGTATTTCAACAGTGATTAAAATTATTAGAAGAGTCGTACTCCTCTTACTAAACTCGCATTTACCGTCTCTACCTTGGATTTCAGTTTTATAGCAAAAGTAAGTTAAGATAATTGATGATAATATCCTTATGTACGGATACACTAGCCTACACCAGTTTATGACAACCAGAGCTCATTATTTAAGTGCCAACTAAACAATAGTACTATTTTACTACATGTTTTCGAACTTTATGGCGGTTAGGTAAAGGCTCACAGCAATTTATATTAGCATTTTAATTATGAGAGTAGTATACTGACTCTGCGAGTTTCAGCAAGTTTCGATGTTTCGAAGGATTTTATTAGAATTAGTATTCTAGTGAAGAAGAATTAAATGTATGTAGTTCCTTCTCAAAAATGAATATTTCTTGAGCGATGCCGCCGGTCGGGCAACAGCTAGCTAGTGATATATAGGTAAATGTCTATGCCTATTTTTTTCTAGTATTAAATAGATTCAAAATATTTACACTTTTTAAATAAATATTTTAAAGCATTATTTTTAAACGTCCGGTTCTTCGAAATATCTTAGAAACTTGGATTACCTTTCGAACAAGATTGAAAGCTAAAGTATCTACGGGTAACTTATGATTAGGTATGTATGCTGTCAAAGACATGATTGATGATCAGAATGGCTGGTCTCCGTTAAGATTGTGATCAGTTTCTCGTTGGATCACACGAAATTTAACCTTAAAAACAGTAATATATTTAAAAATAAATTAAGAATATTTAAAAGATTCACATTCAACACTTACAAGGGCTTAAAGATCGTTAACCCTTTCACTTGAATTAAATAAGAAACCTTATAAAATAAAGGGTTGCGAAGACCCAAGGTGTCATGTGTAATTTACGCTTTTGCTCGGCTGATTACCGAAGCTTGTCTACTCAACTCTTTTGTAAAAGAGGGTTATAATAAGACTACAATTTTATTGTTTTAAAAGTCTGTCTAAATACACTTTTAAGTTCATTAGGCAGACACTGCTTCCCACAGCACAGGGAATCCTAGTGTGGGAAGGATTCAATTTGTAATTGGAAAACACAGATTTATTTATACGCAGTTGGATTCTAATGGGGCGGAATATTTTATATCATTTAACGTTTTCTACTTAAAAAGCTCGCTACAGGTAAGCGATTCTAGCACATGCGACATGCAAAAGTCTAGTGTTAGGGATTTGTTGCACTAGCGAACTGCGAGCGTATTTCTGGCGGAGCAATCTGTCAACGTAAGCAATTATTTGAAACTTTTTAGTGATTCAAGGCGATTTTATTTTATTAAAGTTATTCCGAGATATAAGAGTCATTGACACATAATCCAATTAACATTCGAGAAAGCCCCAAAGTAAGGGCAAAGAAGACGGACGGTCGCGCGTAATTTGCGCCTGTGCTCAGCTCATCACGACCAGATTGAAATTCCTTTCGCAGCCTCACGTCGCGTCGGCCTGACTGGCGCCGGCATAGGGTTACCAGTGGAGGCTTTAGTGGGAGCGGAATTCCACATTGAGCGTTTTCACATTACACGATAACGACACCTATGCGTATGGTGTCGTGGACGACTTAAAGTATTCCACGTTATGTTGTGAAATAGAGGGAAGCGAGCAATGAAGCTCTTGTATTGACAGTTAAACAGTGTCAGTGGTTCAAGTTTGATCTCAAATGTTTATGGTGACCTACCCACATCTGGAACCTTGAGGACCTGATGATGACCAGGAAAAAGTAAGGCGATCTCGACAACAGTACGTCGGGGGTTTCTTAATTTTTTATTATTTGTAAAGGAAAACAAAAACCGACAGATGAAGAATATGATGATTATATTCGTATTGACGGATGACATATCTTTTTTTCTTTGTCGTGTTTTATATACTTTTTTAAAAGCCGAGCAAATGTGCCACCTTATGGTAAATGGTCACCGTCTCCTATAGACACCTCACCTCACTGTAATATTATTAGAGGGTTTTCGATGCGCTGCTAACCTTGAGGATTTAGGTGGAGTGGTCTCAAGTGACGGACGGTCATGGACACAATGGTACGTAGCCCATCAACATCTAACATACGTTCCTTTCCACCGAATTTTCTTCCTTTCCTTTTTTTATCCTTCAGACTCGCGCCAAAATATGTCTGTTTATTTAAAATTTATTTTCGTTTAGACAAATAAATACTGAGACAAATGCGTTGTTTGTAATAGCCTGTTTGTTTTTATTTCAAAATTTCTATTTTTATACGGATTATTTTCATAAAAACAGATGTTTTTTTTTTATTTAACCCGAAACAAACAGTCTATCAAATGAATGAAAAGAAAATATAAGCAACACTAAAGTACTCTTTACTAGACATTGACAGATGTTTTTTTTTCTATGTAGATTTATTTATTTTATGTTTTTTTTGTTGCCATACGTAGGTTTTACCACACAAAGGCGGCTCGCTCGACTTGATAGACTCTACTAGAGTCGATATCAAAAGGCAAGTTGGCAACCCTATCCTGTTTCTACTTGTTGCACGCAGTGAAACGTCATAACTACCCCAACGTGATGCTATTATCGGATATTTGATTTTATTTGCCTTCAACTTAGGCGTCTTCCATAACAATATAAAAAATAGTGATAACAATGTTGATAGCATTCTAGCAAAATGCATAAGGAATAAAAGTTTATTCCAAAAGCACTGGGGACGAGAAGGGGCATTATTGACTAATATTTTTTATTGTTCAAATTTATTTTTTTGTTATTATTGTATTTTAAAATGAATAAATGACTATTCCAAAACCAAAATAATTTATTTAAATCATGGCAGCAGAAAATGTCAAAAATGTGAAAATCAAAAATAAAATTATAAGAAAGATCCTTCACCAACATCATCAATCTAACACATTTTGTATATTTAGAACATGGAAAATATCGCTGTTTATGTACAAAATAACTTGAAACTTAGTATTTACATATACATAACACAAACATAAACCAAGGCACGTTCATAACATGAACGTGAAGCTGTAATTTAAGCAGAAATTGCTGTTCCTGAGACTTGGCTGGGAATCCTTACAAATGGTATTCCTGACGCGGCACTGGCGTCGGCGTCGCATTGCTGTTTTCAAGTATACACATTCTAGAACTAGGTTGTATCGATATGCACGTGTAAACCCCCTTCCCCCCTTCGTCCCATAAAGCCGAAATGGAGGTATTCGTTCAGTATCCATAACTAAACAACTTTTGTTCCACTATTTTTTGATTTTCGTAAAAAAATTATATTTACATATTTTGTACCGAACATAAAAAGTTATATTTTTTTTTTGCTAATGAGGTGGTTTTTGTTACACCTTCTAGATTAAGTATTTAATTTGATTTTCTATATAAGATGAATGAACTTCAGATGTCTGCTTAATCAGTTATTTTTTTAGTGATATTCGCCAACTATTCAAGATAGTCGGATAATGATATATAGCGGTGTATAGACCCTGTTTGTAAGTACCATCTTTCTATAATTTTGTTTGATTTTATTTTTCTTCGAACATAATCTTAATATATCATTTTGATATCTTTGTACATGAACAGACACCATTATTGCTCTGGAAATTCACATTTGATTTCAATTTATTTTCCCACGGATGATTGGATTTGGGAAATACTTGCACAGCTTCAAAAAATAATGCTCATCTCCAACGCAAATGACTTTAACTTATTTGTTATTTATTGCTTTATGATTTCCAATCATCCCACGTAAGGATTCTTAGCGTGGGTTTATCGATGTTTACGAACTAGTAGCGCCATTGAATTACAAAGCTATGGATATCTAAGGGCCGCTTGCGCGAAGGTCGAGTTAAGAGATAACCCGAGAGTTAGTTTCTAACTTTGATTAAATCACAAAAACGTCTTGCACCAACGCAAACCCTGAAAAATTGTGTATGAAAACCATAGACAATTCGAGAGTTATCTAACCTAGGTTCAGAACATTTAATCCATATTTTCGCGTAAGCAGCGGGCCTAAGGGAAGAGATTACGATTTACAATAAGAAAAAACTTTGAACATTGATAATGAATAATGATATCTCAATTCCCTTTATTTATAACAAATCGTGAGAAATAGTCTGAATTAAAGTGTTGTATTGTGTACCACTTATATAAAAATATTTCTCGAGTTATTATATCGATTTATCAATCTCATACAATTTTTTTGAGAATTTCCAAAAATTGTGAAAAATCCAAAGTTGTTTGATTAAGATGAAGCCTTACGACGTAATTTCATACAAACTAAGTAACACATTCCTGCCTAGACCAACAAAATATAACGCACGAACATATTATAACGATTTAATGATATGAAAAAAATAGCTTTTTTTTGTTGTTATCGCCAAATACTATAAATCAGATAAATTGGGAAGAAATTGCAAATATCTTGGAAATCGAATTCGTATAATTATTGGGTAGGTAATATCAGATTTTTAGATCTGACATCATTTGTATTATTACATAGTTGTAGGTTTCAATGTACAATCGTGGTCAGAAAATATTTACCACCCTAAGGTTAGTTTTAAAATGTAGTAAGTTCATTGATTTTATGTAGACCATATTGCGCGCGATATGAAAAAGGAATGAAATTGAAAACTGGTAAACACTGTCAGGCCGCCACTGTACTTAGAGGTAAGTACCTTAAATTTACTAGAAGCTGAAACATAAGGCTTCGATATGCCCCGGCCATTCTTTTAAGTAGCATTGCCGGCCTTGTCGCAAACGTGACCGTCCTGATTAATGGCGAACGTTCACGTTATTAATTAATTAGACTGCAAATTAATAACGTGCGGGTTGCAGCTGACGTGACGTCACGACGTTGCAGTTGAAGTGACGTCGACGCGTGGCTCCGTCAGTGCGTGATTGCGTTTTTCATCATGGCACTAGTTTTAATTATGGAAGACCTACAAGGAGCTTTTAAATTGATGTGGATTGTACGGATACCAGCTACACTCGCAAAAGAAGCGCTGCTTTGAATTTCTTTGGTTGGCGTAATTATTGAGTAGGTACATATACTTAATGTGTATTTAGTATTTCAAACTTTCGTCATTGCACTAGTTTTAATTAAAGAAAGCCCTACAAGGAACTTTTAAACTGATGTGAATTGTACAGCTGCGAGTAACCTCATAGAAGAAACACTGCTTTTGATTCTTTGGTTGGAGTAATTATAACGTTTTCCATAATGCTTGCACACATACTACCTCTTTCTCGAAATCATTTCCTCTGCCCGAAGGTTGCCTGGAAGGGATCGCTCTTAGTGATAAGGCCGCATAAATTGTACTTCACTATTTCCTTTTCTATCTCTTGTTTGTTGTTTTCTATTTGTGCAATAAAGTGTATTTTACTTTACTTTAATTATTGAGTATGTACTCGTACCTATTACTTAATGTGTATTTGTATTTGATATTTCAAACTTCATTGCGACTATGAGTACCTTTCCACGCAACAATAATTCCTGTGAAGAGCGTTGACTCATGACAAAATAAGGTCAAATGCCTAAGCATTTTGTTCACATAACCCGGTTAACCCCATAAAAATAAAATCGCAAAACTATATCGTAAAGATGAAAATCTCGGGTGAGCATGCAAGAAAAACATACAAAGATATTGGAGGGCAACGAAGCCTCGAGCGGGCACTTAGCTCCAGCTATTAAGGCCGACGTGGCGTGGCCGCCAGCGCGACGAACGACGAAAACTATAAAACGTTAAAGTAACGTTTCAGCAGCCGTAAAGAGCGTCGCAAGATCTGTTGACAATGTCGCCCCAACCCGCCATAAACCGTATGCACCCAGCACTAAAACTTAACAGTACTCTGATTAAACTTATCTCTGCAGCTCGCAAATCACGACGCCTAATAAACGACTCCAATACTTCCATTGTAGAACATCGATCCTTGGTAATATACTCGTATTTGTACTTCGTTTTGCACAGCGATGGTTTCATAAAAAACTCTGAATAAAAAATCCTTAAGGGCTTTAATCTATAAAGTGTCAATTTGGATAAATATATTGATTGTTACTCAACTTATTTGCCCTTGTATTTTATATGTCAAAATTGCGGCATTATTTATCGTTATGACTTTTGTAACATGCATTTAATCAATTATTTCTGTGATTATTTGCGCTATTCTTTGAAAAATTATAGAAGATTTAATTCCTGATGTGAAGGAAAAATGCTCGTAATCCATACATAATTAAGTGTGACCACTAACAATTTCGTAGTTCATTCACAACACTAATTCGTTGCATTGCCTCAAATAATCCCAATGTCTCTAAGAATATGTCAAGAGTTAACTTATGGGGTCTTGGCACGCCGCCCGACCGTGCCGTCATTGGTTTGTTAACCTAATACATTTACTTGTGTTTTGAGCAAATACTACTACCAAATGGTTTAGGATTCCCGACGAAATATGTACTAGACCAAAGTCACGATTCTTCACTTTCGAATACACAAAGCATGAATATACAATGAAAGTATCTATTTCCGAAGTTCTATTTAGGTTAGCGCTTTGATCCTAGGAGACGCGAAAAAAGTACTAAATGTTCGGTAATGTAAGGTCACATAAAACGGGCAAGGATTCTCAAAGCGCTTTACAAGTGCTGGAACTGCTGGAAGGATGTTATAAACGTTTTACGGGCTCGTTCCCTCAGCTAACGTTGCAGCGGTCTTAATGGACGACCTAAGTGCATAGGGACATTCATGACAGTATTAAAGTGGTAAGAAAACGATGGCAATACGAATGCTGTTGCCGGCTCATTTAAATCGGAATGAGTTTCAAGTGGCGGTAGCGTTAAAATACTTCTGTATAAATAAAAATACAAGTAGGTATACATGAGGTACACAATACATATCGTAATATTTGTATGTTGAATCATTTTTTTAAATAATGTCCAGGTATATTATAGTTTCATTTCAGTTTCAAACAAGAGAGCAAACGTTTTCGAGTGCGCATATTTCGGAAATATTCCTAACCTCTACAATAAGTAAAGGTATACTGAGCACACATAATACAAATCCAAAT
Organism: Hofmannophila pseudospretella; assembly: GCA_947369225.1. Classification (NCBI taxonomy): domain Eukaryota; kingdom Metazoa; phylum Arthropoda; class Insecta; order Lepidoptera; family Oecophoridae; genus Hofmannophila; species Hofmannophila pseudospretella. Next base: position 9,186,897 of record OX376324.1, read on the forward strand.
GTATACAGTACAATTCCTACAACATAATACAATTCTTTATTGCACACAAAACTTATCTACTTATAGGAGACTCGCACGAGTAAGAATATTTATTAAATTGGATGAGTCGCGTTTTTACAAATGAACGATTACCGTTCGCTTAAACATGAAATCGAGTACGGATGAAAACCAAATGTATGGTAAATAAAAGCTTTGAAAGTACGACGCTCCCGTTCGATTTACTTTGTGTCGAAACGTTTATCTTGGATGATTCATCACGTTGGACCATAATGAGGGAGATTTGGTTCCGAAGTAAAACAAATCCCACATCGATTAGTAATTCGATACGATTTGGGGTTCTATGGGAGTGCGGGAATGTACTTTAACTTAGCATTCTTGATTTGTTTTGTATCCACTCTGTCGGACGCAGGATGGGAATAATGAGATAGTGAGTTTGTACACACAATTATGTTATGTCGTATGTAAAATGTAAAATGAACTATATGCATGATCCAGAAATAAACTTCCACAAAAAAAACCATAGGCACATTTAAAATGAATTCAACCCTTTACAATTCCATTCCATAAAACACGGTGCTATTTCAGGATCCAATCAACATGTCCGGGAATCGTTTTACTGGGTCAATGTACCAGGGGCACAGACAGTGTTGCAGGTGCCTTTATATAGCCAGTGGAGTGTGCTGTGCCAGGCTAGACAGACGCCGGCGTCGGGCCTGTTTTAGCCTCTGATCGATACCTACGCTCGGCTCGACCCACCGCGCCCTACTTTGCCACTGGCCACAACTCTATTTTCTTTTGCCCTTTTATTTGAATACAGCTATGAATTTATTATGCAGGGATGGACTGTTTTCCTCTTTCATGTATCAAGAATTATTTTGAGTATTGCGGCAGTAGTTTTAGTTTTCATATTCTATGTAAAGAATTATTTATGTCCAAAGGAATAGAAATACTTACCAAAGGGTATTATTATTGAAAGTTAGTGATTGAATTACACACGTACTGCGTACATATTCACCTAACAAATATACCCCCTAAAACTGTAAAGAATCGAGATCAGGCTTCTGGAATAGTTAGAGGTGCGTTGTCGAGGAAGTCTCGTTCGTCGAATTCATGGTAGAGCCCTGACAAATGAACTTTACGTACTCGTATAATTCAACGCCATGACACGTTAAAGACGACGTGAATTTAAAATAGCAACTATGCTTACACGCGCTGGAGGTTATTGATTTAACCGACACATAAATGTAGTAAAACGGACTTGAACGGGAAAAACAAGTTCTAGTGTATGATATTTTCAAGTAAACTTGCATTTTGTGAAAATTGTAACACATAGTAAAAAACAAAGTCCCCGGCTGGTCCGTCTGTTTGTCTGTGAAGGATTATCTTAGAAAGGACTGAAAAATCCATTAATGGATTTTGTTACAGTTTTCACTAATCACACGGAAAATACATAGTAGTATACGAGTAATACAAATAATAGTATACGAGTATATTGATTCTCAAGGATGGTATTTATTACATGTGCGAACTTGGGGCGGTCGCTAGAACTATACCATATTATAAAAGCGTGGTACTACGGCAACGCTGATCATGCTACGACCAGGCTACGGCGTAGAAGACGTCCGTAGCAAGTTAATGAACAAGATTCTGATGCTAATCATTTAGTTATTTCTTACTATAATAAAATAAGGACAATGTCAAGTCCATAAGTCGTTCCTAACTATGTCAAATAGAGCCTCAAGTCGCCGGCTGTATGCACGGCGCTCCACGGCGCGGGTTTAAAAGGCTCGCCTTTACGAGAAAAACTTTTATAATTAAAGGACATCAAAGAACCGCCGCGATGGGGTTACACTTTGGATCGTTATTCAAAGCGGCTGTAACCGAGATAAGGGATCTTTTGGCGCCCTTTCAATGGAAGTTTATTTTATGAACTGTGACAAGTAAATTTATAGAGCATAAGGAAATTGTTTTGACAGTTGAGAACAGAATTTTAGATTCGGAAACTGAACTTTGACTGATAATATTTTTGAGATACTTTTTTTTAGAAAGTTAAGGGTATTAAGTTCTATATGCGATAATAACCTGGAATTATTTTACAAGTATAGAACATTGTGTTTCGTAGGGTAAGATCCAGAATTTGTTGAAGGGATGTCTCAAACACTAAGAATTATTGTCAAAAAACACTAAACCGTGTAAAAAATGAAGAAAAAGGGGGATTAATCCAGTTATGATGTTCTACAGGGGGAAAGGGGAAATGAGCTTCAAATGTTCTTCCCTTGATAAATCGTAAAGAACTAGGAAGGAGAACCTCTCGACCACCCGTACACCTCCCCGAGAGGCAATATGGAACCTACGGAAACACGCTCATTGGGCGCTAGGAAACAGGATCTCTTGCGGCTGTGGTATTGTATGTTACGTGTCGACACGACACTATCTAAGTCTCCATCAGCAGCGGTGGAGCAATCAACTCCCCGCTGGTGACTGCTCGTAATTGATTGGTCTCAGGAGCAGACGACAAAAGATAGAGCCGGCTCTAAATGGATTTGTCAACAGTAGTAATTAAATAAATAAACAATCGTGCGGCCAACAACACCCACTTTTACCCAATGACTTTTATTTTATTACTGTATCTTGTCGTGGGAAGGAAGCTGGAATTATAATTAAAATAGTAAGTTGTTTGCTTTTCAAACTAATTACAAACTAACAGGATGACAGACAAGAAAATCGGCTACGCGTGTATTTAGGGTGATCAGGGTTCAATTCTTATACGGGTTCGTAACGCAAGGTTCTACGGACATGATAGTTACTATTAAATGATATGTTTCTATGATAAGACCCTATTTAAAAAAAAACTTTTCGTAAAGATGATAATCTTTTATAAAAGATTATCAGGCGAGCATCTTCAGTCAGCATTATTTTGTTACATTCCAAAAGTCATAGCATAAAAGTTCTTGAAACATTGTTACTGAGCCGGTAGTCTATCGCCAAACCATGGTAAGAATCCCGCATCTAACTATAACATTGTCATTAACCATTATAGATGTGACAGTTATGGTATGCTAATAAACCTGAGAGCTTAAAAAGTTTTCAGAAGAGTTCAGAAAAATACATATCCTTGTTGCTTTCATTCTTTCTTATCTATCACCTATCACTTTTCACATGTGATTTATCATGTATCACTCTATAAAGGTATGTACTATCGCACTTATAGAATTTCTTGCACGTGCGTATAATGGCCTTTGATATTCGACACGCGAGTAGAATAACATGTATTATTGTTGCTCTAAGAAACAGAGGGGAGCATCAATCACTGGAGCTTTTTGTCAAGTTGCCACTTCGACACGTTCTCCCAATGTTATGGTTAATTCAGGGGTACGGGACATCTACTACATTATCATTTTGCAGCGATTTTTCGAAGGAATGTGATGGGAACTGGTTACACAGAAGTTCTTGGGATAGGTAATTTATCTGTACTCGTATAGTTGGTATCTGCTAATTTTAGAGACTGGAAAATTGATATAAAGATCCCAAAACGCAGTTACTTTTCACGAATTGTATGTCGAGATCGAGGACAAGACATACATTTTCTAAACATGTTTAGAATAGGTAGTATACTAGTAGGTAGTGTACTTATAGATATATTGAGATTATTAAAAATCACACAAAGCATTCTTAATAGTTCATACTACGTTATTACGTATGTCTTAAATAAAGATAGAGAAAGCGATGCATTTTAATAGATTAACTTTAATACTGCTTCGTGCAACTGGTGCTAAGTCTCTTTTAATGAGTACATAATCATTCTACAGACGACTTTTTATTCCCAACTTTACAAAGGGGTAGACCAATGTAGAGCTTTAAACAAGTCACCACCTGATCCCATTATGCGCTTTTTGTCCCTTTAACTTTTTAAAAGACCTCCTCTGTCTTCCTACAAACAATTTAACAGCCCAACTTCGTCGAATAGACTTTTCAGAGGAGATTTGTTATTCACTCAAAAGTTTTAAGTGGCTGTGAAACATCGTTGTCAAAGAATTAAATAACTAGTTGTTTGAAACGATTTGATACTCTACAGTGAAACGAATAGGGTATACGGTTGAGTGTAGTGTCTGAGGCTTCGGTTGAACAGTTGTTAGTCTACACGTCGATCTCGGAAGTTTAGCGTCAGGTTGCGGGAATCCACTGTATTTCAATTCGCTCCGTATGTATCTTGCGAAGTTAGTTTCTTTATGGGATTCGACGTCCTAATTACGGTTAGTAGAGGGTTAAAATTATATTAAAGTAAATTAACAGATTTAAGCTGCAAATTGTGGCTTGAGAATTGTATCTTAGCGCGAGGCTAAATCCTTCGTTATTAAGAAAGTCTTAGCTTTAGTTCGATAAGAGCTGTGGCTGTAATAGCCCCCGGGGGGCAGCAGGCCTCCATTAGGCGAGCGTGTTGGCCTCGGACCCCCACCAGGCGCAGCGTGGCGCCGTACCACCCCATTCTTTTCGATCCAACATACTTTCTTTATGACAGTACTTAATTAATTGGCAATAACTGTCTATATAAGGCGTCTGTGATACAATTTTGTTGAATAAATTTTAAACTTGACTAAAATGTAACTTTTTGTGAAAACGATCATAATATCTGTACTTGTTACAAATATTTTAACATCACGACGACTGATGGCGAAAGGCTCATTAGATTTGAAGTTATACGCAAACAGATAATTCAGAGACCCTGTCTGAAGTCACGTTTTCATTGTTATTTCTATTTTAGAGCTTACAGCGGCAACTTTCTCGTTACAAATGAAAACAACCAGTACACTTCTTTTTTCCGAACGACGACAATATTTTACACTTTAAATTAAATTTCTTTGTGTAGATTACAAAAAGTGGCAACGCCATCTTGCTCGGGAGTCTCGTTAGTTTAGCTGAACATGGGATAATTGTGATAACCGCATTTATTCGTGTCCGTGCTTCTGGATGTAAAACTTAATTGAGTTATTTTCCGTCGGCTCCCAGACACGTAGAGCGTTACGGATATCTCTGGGTCTATGACACGTGCCCGAGGTATACACAGTGTAAAAGTCCTCTACGAAAATAACCTGTAACAAAGACTACTCTTCATGACGAGCGTTGGCTATTGTAAACACTTTTGTAATAAATAGACAAAGCTATATTAATGCCCTGCAATTTAATTGTAGTAGGTCTGTCATACAATTTTTGTTCAGTAGAATTTATGGTTCTCTTTTTTGGAAAAGCCTGATAACTTCAATGCTAATTAATTTATGATGGTATGTTTTGATACCATCATAAATTAGCAGCAGGCGCGTAGACACGACATTTTTATGTCGTGTCTACGCGCCTGCTACGCGGTAGCAAGTGAACAGGGAAATTGTTAAATCAATTGAAATATCATTCCATTAATTCCAAACTCCATTAGGGGACGTCCATTAACAATAATAATAATTACGTGAGGCGCTTTTATAAAAATTCGGTGAGATTTGGTAAGATGTGGAGGGATCCCCCTAACGTGAGAATTCCCCCATATTTTTTAAATAATTTTTCTTTGATATTTTCATGCAATTTGATTCATACCACAAATCCTTAATCTTTACCTACGAGTACATGGTAAAGATTAAGCCCGGGTACCACTAAATTATATAAACTCAAGAAATAATTCCATTTGATTTAACTTTTTTTTAAAATGATACTACTTAGGTTATACATACAGTATTATGTGGCATTTTAATATGATTTGATTAGAAATAATTTTACGTATTAAAATTTCTAATAAATGTAAGTACTTATTTTCCGAATTACAAAGTTGACGTGAGATTTTCATTGACCCACCCCTCCCCCTAAATGAGATTTGGTGAGATTTTTCCCGACCTCTCCCCTCTAGATTTTGAAATTTTAAGAATATTTTTTGCTAAATAAAAAGGCCTTATACATTTTCAGAGCACATTCCCATTCCCACACATAAGATGCACAAGTCTGCTCCGTCGACGCTCCGGTGGCGGCGGTGTCTAGTGTCTAATTACAAACGTTGAATAGAACTTTTTATCCAGATTGTCGAGCCACCAGCCGGAGTTATTCGGCTCAAATTGAATATTACATTTGCATTGGATTACTCTGAAATGGGTTTTTCTCGCCTGAAAACAATTTTTGTGATAGGTATTGTTGTAGTGAAAAGACGGAGAGACTTTAACTGTCGAAGTTACTGTATTTAGTACTTAGTCGAATTTAAACAGTTAATAAGCTTTAATTGAAGGATTTAGATGTAAGAATTCATAATTACATCGTCATTTTACAGCTACCTCTTACCTCGTAAAGGTCTACCGTTGAAATAAAGAAGCAGCAAAATTCACTTTGATAAGCCGATCTTTCAAATCAATGACATCTATAAGGTATCTCATGTGCTTGCTTTATTCGGTTCTCCCGTTTATACTTAAATTTATTGAAGTATGTATCTAATGACTTATGTCGATGTTTCTAAATATTAAATTAATTTATATACAGCTATATACACTACGACTGTTTGGACGACACGACATCCACTGTTGTCGACGACCGCATAGCGCATAATCCGCAGCATCCTATTTTGTAGCGGCTGCATAGCGTAATAATCTCAGCTATTCGGCGGCTAGCAGGCTTCGTCAGCGCTCGCTCTCGAGCCACTCGACGCGGCTCGAGCGAGTCTCGAGCCTCGAGATGGCTCGAGGTGGCTCGAGCCGCCGAGAGTGCTGGCGCGGCGGAAGCCCGCCCTTACGTGCTTGTCGTCGCGACAACCCGCCTTTGTCCACCCACCCACTAGGCTTATTTGCTGAACAATGAAAAAGACGACAGTCTCCAACATATTTCCGTAAAGCTTCCACGATGACTCGGGGAAAAAGTATTTATCACGTAAAAATATGCTCGATCTCAAAATAATTGACGCAGCCGCCCCTGTCAGTTTCGAATTTCATTGTATTGATTGATGAAAAGGCTATTATAAGATTCCGGCAGATTTTGCGAATTTTTCATTTTCCGCGTTAAACGCGACTCTGCCATAAATCGATTTCAGGCCCAATTTATCAAGCGCTCTAAATACTCGTCTTAGCCGTCCGTGTCTGTGAAATGGAGAGGAATATCGAAAATGGTGAAAATTATTTTAACATTCTCATAGCATCAAGCGACGGGGGCGTCAATTAAATTCAAGGGGGCGAGATTTTACGTGTTTCCGCTATATTATTCAGTAGCTGAAATCTTGACTATAGTTCGGGGATTACAAAATAAGCTCTTTATAAATAATTTAATTTATAACTTGGTAGATAGAAACCGGAATAAAACTACGCGAAACAAGACTTTTTTTGGGATTACGCGTTTCAATTTCTCAATTCAGTCGGTCTGTCAGAGCGGGTGAGCGATGCGCATGTCGAACCTCTGTGACGGCCTCCCCTCGGTCGCGGTCAATGTACACTACCTCCATCAGAAATACCTATATTAAAGCTAAGCAACTACCAAGTGATCCCTTTTACCCATCTCACAATAAAACTTGTGTCTTGTTCTTAAAGTTTTTCTTCCTTTAGCAATATTTTTTTCTATTAGATTTCATGTATCTATCTAACTTATTCTCTAATACTATTATGATTATAACAGTGTACGCATATGCCGTTTCCCCCTTCTGTTGGGTTCCTTGGGCGCCTATCGTCCGATACCCGAATCAATTAGTTTCCGCAAATCCGGGACCACGGCTGCATTATTCATTTTGATGTCGAATTGTCATTCCATTTTGGTTTCTCCAAAAAAGTCCATTAGGTATACAAAATCTGTTTCGGACGGGAATTTTTTATACATTATTAATTAGTCTGCTTGAAAACAATTAAAATTAAGTAGGACTTACAACAGATCGCAAGTTCTGAAAGTAGCTACCTATCTATTTAAAAATCATGTCAAATCAAGCGGTTTTAGTACAGCGGCTTGCGTTGAGGGCCCTTGAAGCGTACCCCGAGAGCTCTTCTGTGGAGGCCGTCACATTATTCGACCTACTTAACGGCGGTGAGGGCCCGAGGTGTCTCGTAGGTACCTACTTGTTATTGTCGTACTTATCAACCCGCTTATGAGTCTCAATTCACCGTCATACTTTTATTCGAACTTCAAAGTGCCGATTATTTACTTTTTCTCTCATTTCACCCTTGTTCAATGCAAATAACAACTTAAATAATTTAGTTTTCTTTGAGACACGTCACATCCCTGACAGGTAATCCTAACTTTCGGAACTTAGAATGCGAAGTTCCGATGATTTTAATATCATGTAAATGATGTACAAATTAAGTTACAACTACCTCTACCTTACCGAGCAAATTGTAATTTAGTTCAGTGCTTACCTTCATTTATTTGCATATTTCTGCGCTAACCATATTTAGAGAGTATTCGTCTGCTTATTTCTCTCTAACTACCGTATTCACTGTATATGTACTTGTAAATGAGTGTTCTTATTCATTACTTAATTAAGTTCTGCTAAATATGAAAATAAGGCCTGAAAATTATGTAATAAACAGCTACGTAAAGAGTTGAAGGCTCTTTATGTTGAGATACAGATTATAGATGATTTACCGCTTGATCTATAATGATAGAGTTCGATATGGGCATTCCGAAAAACTCGGTCACATAGCGTCGTCTCTGGAGGTGGCCGAGAAATCTTGCACCAAAGTCGGAAATTTTTCGAGGTGGTCAGAACATAGTTTGAAAACATACCCACAAAAGACAAGGCATAAAGTCGTTCCAAGTTACGGCGCTGCGGATCGGTGTTCACAGCTTAGAGATAAAGTCAGCAAATCAAAGTATGTGGTCAAGCATCGCGTTAGATGATATGAGCGGTTCGATATTGGTAAGGGCGGGAGTGACAGCAGCCGCCATATTGGTCGCATAAATCAAGTTGGCGGCGAACTGACACCGGCCCGTACTCGTAAGCGATCGGGTGTCAGCCCGCCGCGAAATAAAAGCAAAAATACTTCACTAGTTGAGTGGTTTGCTCCGACACCGAGGCACGCTATGAAATTTGTCCCATCTACTTGCCCGCATCTTTCGTTTCATTTTAGATGAGGTTTTCTTCGGAAGTATTTTTCAAGAGAAATTACTGTGGGTAAAGTTCGCCACGTTTTCTTAAAGCACCTAATGGGACTTTCTTTTTGTACTGGATCTGTATGTATTTTCTATGTAATTTAATTACTAAATGTGGAGTTGATAACTATAAACGCTAGACTCTACTTGTATCTGTTATTTTATACCAAAAAATTGTAGATATAATAGCTACCACCTACTCATATTTAGCGAGATGTTAGCTAAAATTGTTTCGTCTTTATATAATTACAGTAGTATCGTCTCCCATCGTGTCCGTCTATCTGTAAAGGATGAAAGATGAACATATTTTGTTCCAAATTTAATGATAAGGGTTAATTCCCGAGAATGATTTTCCACCCTAAAAAGAACCCGTGGGTGGGAACAGGTCGCTAATTTAGTATAAAAATTAAGATTTTGCTATTATATTTTTTTTCAACAGACGGATCAAATAAAAGAACAGGACACACCCTCGAAAGTATTTCGCGCGCACACAGCTATTTTCACAAGTCTATGATTCTTAATAAATTCCAAAGCTTATCTCCTACATCCGTTAAACTCGTCGATAATAAACAAGGTCTATATTTAGCCCGTAATGATGGGAAAAGCCATCGACACCGAGCCCGGAGGAGTCGAGTTTCGCGCGGTTGAAGCCAGCCGCAAGTTATGCGGTGAGCTCGAATCCCGTTACAAATCAATTCATCCGGGAGTATCTCGTGAACAAAATTATATTTCATAAGCGTATTATATTTATTATAATAGAGTAATTAACAAAATGTTGATTATAGAATACTTTTTTTTTCAATTGTTGTAACTAAAGCTTTATTCATTGCTACTCGTATAATGCCTTATATAAATAACCAATGCGATGCGTACATAAACGATTATTTAAAGTCTTTCATAAAGGATCTTTGGATCTTAATTTATACTTAGTATTTTTTATATTATTTAGGTAATAACGTATACGTGGTAATCTTAAAATAGACTGAAACGACATTATAATTATTCGTTTGGGTGCTGATCGCATGATGTTGTCTTTGATCAGCATCTGATCGAAGTGCAAAAATCGTAATTTTTGCCGAAATGTATACTACTACTAACATAGTTTTTAAGTACACCTACTAACACAATGGATCAAGTTATCCGATAAATAAAAATATTGAATTGAATTGAATTATATCCCAATTTATTAATTAGGAGTGCTTAGGCACTTAAATTTAATCTCGTGGAAAAGTACATACCTATTCAAAAATCTAAAGAAAAGAATTGAACTGTTGATGCGTAGTTACGAGTAAGTAAAGTACTAAAATAGACTACACATAAAAAGAAAATTCGGCTTTCCGTATTAATTTGCTTTCTGGAGGCCTTATTCTGTAGGAAATAACAAACTTTTTAAGCCCGTCAAGTTAATTATAAAACTGGCTTGAATTCAGGGTATAATTTTATTTGCCTCTGTAAAAGGGACAGGTGATTTTGTTTACTAAACCAACATCTATTTTATTTTAGGTATAGATGGGTAGAAGAAAACTAGTATTAAGACTTTAAATTATCTATACAACAAAAACTGACTATGTAAATAAGGTACTCATTTATATCAAACATTTCATACAAATTGGGCATACATATTTATCGACTGAAAACTGTGCGGGAAGTGCTACAGTCCCGCACCGAGTGTGGGAATTATTACCCACGATCGGAAGTAATCAATAATCAAATCGCTACCTATTGTACTGAATATAAACAAAATATGCGATGTTAATAAAATAAAATTTCCATATTAATAAAAAATATAGTTTCAAATATTTAATGACGATGAAACAATTCATTCAGTGTCACATTCGTCTTGATCCATGTTGCGAATCCGTACCGTAGCGATAATTTGGTCCTTCCCGCACTGGTTAGACAATCTACTATTTTTTATAAGAATCGCAAACGTAAAACGGTATGAAAAGTACACAAAAGATACAAAAGTTTACTTGCCTCTCATGTATTACGAGAGGCAATTGTATTTTCTGACACTTTTACCCTCTCTTTTTATTTTACGTTAAACCAATTTTGGGATAAAAATCAAAATAAACTCGATGTGTGTTTTATCTATAGTAGGGAGATCCCGTCAAGGATCCGGCAAACTTTTGAATAATAAAAACAACTCTACCGTACTTGATATCCGATATTTCAATAAAATTGTATAACTTTTGGGAGAAAGAAAACGGAGAGGCGAGAAATTACATTACGGAGGTCCTAAAAATTGAGGTTTTCTCCGAAAGCACTTTGTATAACGTCTCTGGTCAGTGGATACACATGGGTCAGGAGTTATCGGGTCTTTGGTAATCCGGTAATAGTCTTTTATGTTCGAAGAAAATTTAACAGTTATAGATGACTATGTAAGTCTCAGTTATTTTCGTGCAAATGATGGTTACTTTAAACGCTTGGCTCTATTTGTAAGTAATGGTATATCACTGTGATTACCTACTTTAAAAGCGTCGGTGGCACAGTGGTAGGACACCGTACTCACGTGCAGGAGGTCCGGGTTCGAAACCGTGCAGTGCCATGTACCAATGAGTTTTTCGTATTTTTCGAAGACTTACGTACATTTACCGACTGCTCTAACGGTGAAGGAAAACATCGTGATGAAACCTGCATACTGAGATAACCAGTGTGTGAAATGGCGAAGGCAATGGCAAACCACCCTATTAAATCTGCCACGAGAGGCGTTCTATGTGATTAATTCCTTAGAATGATCACGACCCTCAGCAATGAGGAACATGACTTAGAAGAGAGAACCTACTTAAGTAACAACCACAAAAAACATTATTCTATTCTGGTATTTAATTAATTTACCCATAAAAAAATGTCAAGTGCAGACATTGCACAGACGTCGCAGTGGTGGTTGTCTACTGCAAGTTACAGCAATTTGTTTTACAGATTCAGGAAGTAAACAATATGGTCCCACTAATTTGACCCACTAGTGGTATATTATCTCGATATAATGGGCTCGTGGTCCCACTGTCTGGTGAGATCATCAGTCAGCCGTACTGTAGTTGCTCTTGGTAACATAACAATATTTTAGGAACTCAACATTAATTGGGAAATGGAAAATTCAACATAATTAACGGGTAGTTTACTAATGAAGTAAAAATTATTATAAATTATATAATTATAAATTTCTTATTTGTCAATAAAGTCAAACAAATTATTACCTTTCTCATTAAAAAAAAACAAATATTTTTTATTTCTCAATAAAGTCAAACTAATTTTTTTACCGTAACTTTTCTAAAAAATGGCTGTAATGCCAAATGGTGCTTGAATTGGTAAGATATAGTATAGACTTAAACATAAATTTAGATCAATTTTGATTCCTATTTCGGTTAGGATTTTTACCTATTAACAGTAGCACTATAGCAGCAGCAATATTTTCATTTTAAGCCGGGAATGTCTGTTATATTCAAAATATTATGATTCCTTTTTATTAAAAACTTGTTTTTGGAAATTCCGTTAAACAAGATATAACTAAAAACGGTTATTCTAAAATATTTACAGTAAATACACTTTTTGGCGATTATCCTATTGAATATTGTAGAAGCCGGCGCGTATAATACCTAAAATATTCCGCTGCGAATTCTCTGAGCGTTTAATATTGGATAGAATACACCCTAGCGTTCCCGTACTCCCCCGTTGTTCATATCGGCATGTTATTCAGATTATACACGAATATTTCAATGCTTTCTACTAAATTACAGCTCACGGAACTCTTTTACTTAATGGCGTGCCTCGTCGCGTGGACAACATATAAGCGAAAGCGTCTATATTATAATTCCTTACAATGTATTATCACGCTTTGTCTTATGGCTCCAAAACAGACCAATCTTACACTAATAAGTAGGTAGATACTCGTAATTCGTATTTAGAAACACAAATCTGTTTCCTATTTGCTTAAATACAATTAGTTCAAGTTGTTTCTTCTACGGTTATGATCACGAAATATTGTGACGACAATCTATACAATTCCCATGACTAAAGCAACTAATAGTAGGTTCCAATTTGAATTAGGTAAGAGTATCAATATGTATTACTTTATTTTATGAAAAAGAAAGAGACACAGAAAACGATCGAATAAATATTCTCATCTTATAACTTTTATTCAGTACGAAAAGAAAACCAAGTAGGTAAGTATATTACTTTGGATATTGTGTATACGAATTACCTACTTCACATTACGCTTATTAAATTGAATCAACTACTTTACTTTTATGTATAGGTACAAGTTGGTCCATCATTTTACTATCAATTATTAGAAGTAGGCGGCCTTTTATTAAATTATATAGGATAATGCTATGCTAATAGTCTAGCAGTTTGCTTCTGTTTTTCTCTCCAAAGCGTTCGCACGTAACTTTCATGTCTGTTAATATATAAGAAAAATTGCAACACATTACGCGGCTCCGTCTTAAATTGTTAGAGAATGGATTTCCTTGAGCAAATACGCCCGTTTCATTATTCTAAACAAGGAATAAATTTACCAAGGGAAAACAAAACAATTGTATTCATTTTGAGCGACTGCGGTTGCTGCATTACTTGATCGAATTATTCATTCGTACTTCTTTTCCGTTTCTCGTTTGTACCTCTGTGATATACTTACGGATAAAAAATTGCCTTCGAAAACAAAACCCATTAACCCGGCTGTTGGTACAGTTATGTACAGAAAAGCGTCAAATGGCATGTCAGCATTTTGGACGAACACGGTGGCCTTTAATTAGATTCGAACCGGACATAACCGGCTTATTCCAGCTTAGGCCGGTATCCGTGGGCACGTGCGCCGTGCCACTGCAAAAATGACCAACTAATTGGCTTAGAATATTGTACGAGTGTGTTACGTATTCCAATATCCAATATCCGCCGTTTGATGGTGTTTCGTTAAGAGCGTTCCACTCAGCTGGCTTACTGTTATATTTTACTGGGTTATTTGTATGATATCATGACCGCTGTTTCAGTTTTTTTTGTTATGAGATTACAACGTTATGAAGCTCAACCCTTCAGGAAACTGTACTTAAAATTTTCTATAGAAAATATTCGGAGAGAATATGCTATAGAAAAGATTCGGTTTCCATATAAGTGATTTTACTCTTTCATGTCGTTTTCAATCAGGTTCTGACCGCGCCCAACGTTTTCTTATAACTTTCGGACCATGCTCGCAACTTGTCTAAGAGCTATAAGTATATTAGCTAATATAAAACATAAATAGAACATATGTTTTTGATACGGTTCTACTGATCATCATGGTAAGAAATCGTACTAAGCTAAAAATTCATACAGAAATAAAATAAGAACATGTTGAGCAAGCAAGGTGAGTGCCATTACTCGGTGTCGGCTGTTTTGCTTACACACGAAGCCGACGTCAGTAAAACTTGGCCGAAACCTAAAGCCCATACTACGTCATGGAAAAATATGTATCCTTGACTACGTCTACGAATCCAACGAAGTGTAACGAACACCGGAAATGTATACTAGGTAAGTACGATTTACTGATGAGCAAAATACTTCAAGCCACATTTGGCTTTAGCTCTTGAACATAGAGCCGTAAAATCTTATTTAAAACATGTCATTCACACTCATAGTGAAAATAGAAAATTTGAGCTTCATGGTTACACTGTTTGTGATACAGACAGCTTAGTCGCTTTATAATAACGTCGAGGCTAGGCTATTTCTCCTAAATAAAGGAATTTTTGAAAAGTGTAAGTAAGTTAAGTACGATAAGCTATAGATTTTTTAAATAATTTTAAATTGAAACTAAAATAATATATAAAAAAATTTCGGCAATGGCGCTAGTTTTGCCTAAGTTCAATAAATTAGAAATGACTAAGTAATAACGAAATTATTACTGGTATTTAAAAAAAATTTAGTTAGGACGCAGAGTACGCGATGTGAAGTTTTTTTTTCTCTGTGTTATATAAAGACTAAAGTAAGATTAAGACTAAGACAAATTGCAGAAGGTATTACTGAAAGCTTGACATCACTGGTATAGCAACACTAATTATATTTGTGTTTCAAAACTCTGCTATTTACTTAACAAGCATGTTAAATTAGCCGCTAACCGGATAGTGTGCCGGTTGCAGGCGAGCAAATACGTGAGGCGGCGCGGCGGTAACTAGAAGTTTTTACGAAAATCCGTTAAAATCACAGCAAAATTTGCTGTATGCACACTTTCAGGTGTTTTCGTTGAATAAAACTGTTGACGATCCTTTGTAAACATTCTAGGGATTAGAATAGAATAGAAACGTCAGCGTCATATTAAGTTTATGAACGAACAAAAGAACAGTGTCTGTTATCAGACTTCAGATGTGTGGAGGACGAGGAATGAACCGAATGTTTTTTTAATTTTTTTAACGCATTAAGCCTTGTTCGGCGTACAGAAAATGGTTGAAAAATATTTCTACGACCTGAACTGACTTGAACCTGCGACCCCGCCATTTCGTGGCTTGCTCTAACCAATTGGCTTTAAGGAAACATACCTTTTCCAATGTATTTCTTAACCCGAATGTTTTTTTGTTAGGAGAGCAGACGTGCAAATAGGATTAGAATGTGAATCATTTTTTAAAACAAGCCTGTTGTTAAGTAAACGCGATAGCGCGATTGATATTATCTCAATGTAGAGTTGGCTTTGTGCTACGAATAGAGACGGTAAATGATACGCTCGTTGCAGACGTAGCAGTGACAGTAGGTAACGTAAATTAAAGTAAAAGTGATTAACGTAACCTATCAAACTACTTTAAGGTAATCTAAGCTCTATTAACGTAACCTATAAACCCACTTTAAGGTCAAAGATCACCACATCTCTACATATACGAGTACAATGTCATTGTTACTGGCTGGAATTAGAAACCGGGGATAGCGGTGGCCCAGTTATTCCCACTTCAGTAGAGCTGAAAAGTAACTAGACAGCTACTAGGTATACATTAATAACTTGATACTTTAAACAGATATTTAGTTATGTATGAAAAACGATAATGATAGAAGGGTGGTAGCTAGCCAGGCGGACCCCAATGAGGTCTTACCACCAAGCAGGAAGGGATCTTTTGTCGCCTCTTACGACACGCTCACCCAGCAGCGGTACAACACTATGTATTCTGCTCCGTCCCTACACGGAAAAAAAGTTGCTTCCCACGTAGGCTCTACATTACTTATTACATCGTTTTGTACGCATTGTATCACACTAATTTTGTGCAATAAAGAGTATTCATTCATTCATTCATTCATTCATTCATTCATTACTTTTAGCCCAATTATTAAATCACTTTTTTAAACTACTTATATGGAATGTAACATTTCGATGGTTGAACATTATTTTTTAGTTCCTGGTCAGGTAACTTGGGTTCTATTATTAGATACGAAATACAAAAACGCCCATTTGCTACAAAATCAGCAAAATATGGTATAAATGATATATCAGCTTTAAGACAATAATTTTAAAATATTTACCAACTCTAGATACCAAAACATTTTAGCCGAGTCACTTCAAGAGAGCTTTCGCGTGTATTCTGTCTATAACAAACACGAACTTCACTACACAGACTTTGTAGTAAATTAAGGGTTTTATTGAAGAGTTTTTTGGGATGTCACAGTTTCGTCAGGCTTTATGTGGGGTTATTGAATGGTTACAATGACAGCTTGATGAATAATTACTTTAAGTTCGACGAGTGTACAGTTGTTAAGACTTTATAATAAGCAGGAACTAAAAAATTTCGGCATACTAGGCTGTTCATAGACTGCCTGCCAAAAACTATAGAAGTTTTTATAAATCTCATTTATTTAGATTTTTGAAAAGTAGGCAAAAACTGTAACTTGCAGTGGGCAACGTCTGAATTTTTTTAAATTTATTTGATGAAATAATTAGATATTAAGACGAATTTTCATAGGTACTTACAATCTTAAGAATGCGCCATAAAAATGTAGCGTCCATAAAAATATACAACAAAATTCATAGTATAACTAACTAGTTAAACCTTCATGTAAAAAGAACTTCGAAAAACCTCATTTTAAAGAAGGTACTGAGGTTTTTGAGTATAAATTGCTATAGTAGTTTATTTTGTTTAACTAGGGCAAATGCACAAAGAGTCGCGCACGTCAGGGGCTGTCGGCGGCAGCCGCGCCGGCGCCGTGCGCTCTAAATCTTTAATTACTACGGTTTTACACTGTATCTACCTACTGCAAAGACTTGACAACTTTATTTATTGTTCCTTAATTATATTTCCATACTTTAATATGGTTGTTGTAGTAAATTAATACACGTAAATAGTACTCGTATACTATACGTAAATAAATTAATTTCCAGTTATGAGGCGATTGGCCCGACTCCTGCCTGGATGATTCTGATATTATTCTATATTATTCTAGTTTTGCTTCGATTTTTGTTCAAATCGTCTACTGAAAAGTATACAGAATGTTATTATATGCTCAGCATCTTTTCGTCTCAAATTACTTGCGCTTGCATTAATTTCAGCTTATCGCTTACTAAGCTACGTAATATTGTATCTTAAATTGATATGTTTCTAATCAATTTTGATTTGGATTAATGCTAACTTTCCAAACAAAAAATTGTTCGCAGAGTATGCCATACAATCTCTAAGCTTACCGTGGCGTAGACTCTATGTTTCGAAGCTTCTTTATTATAAGGAATTTTGTGTTAACTTTCCATTAATCAGAAGCTCAAGCTTCACGAGCTTAATATTTCCTAATAGTATTTTAATTATACTACAAATGAACCTTAAAATTACCTACAAAAAGTCTCAAAACATGGTGAAAATTCGTGCAAACACTAATGTGTAGCGAGGCGTATCGCTAGCACAATAATTTACTCGATTACCCGCGTCGCGTGCGGCGCACGAGCACAAATAATTCATATACGAGCCGTCTGTAATGGCCTTTTAGCCGGCGACTAACTTCAAATGTGGTGAGCCAACTATTGCTACTAAAGTAGCCATTGAAACTATCAATTTGGTTCGACGAGCTCACATGTGGCGGAACAAAGGAGTTGACAGTGTGGCTATATTAATAGTTCAATGCAAAACCTGCTTAAAAACTTCTAGTCTATAAAGTAGTAGTGTGTGTGTAAGTGAAATAAATTGTAACAAACTTATGATACGTGAATGAAATTGCTTCGTAACTTTATGGTTATTCTACTTAGTTATGTTTGAAAGATATTACCTATGATTTTATAAAACTGCTTTAAAAAGGCACCGTGCGTGACCTATCTTCGACACATCAGCCATATTATTACAGGCGATAATGCTGAAAGTTATGATATGACTATGAATTTAAAATTAAGAAATTATCTGCGAGACTTTAATTTTAATAATTTGATAGGCTTGAAAGGTTAATAAAGCTTAGGCTTTGTTTTCGAATCTACAATGAACAAAACGATCTAATGAACTGAATTATAATTACAACATACATCACCCAGAAAATGGATATTTTTTCTTTCCCGAAACAAAAGAGTCCAAACGAATAAGTTCACCACTTACCGAGTAGGTTATCCTCAAATCCGTTCGCTAAATCAACGTTTTCACAGTAAACCCCAACATTAATCTCCGATATTCCACTCGCTGCTACTGAGAGGTCCTCCACTGTAATTTCACTACGACATTGTAATTTCGTCCCGAGTCTATCGTCAAGTTCCCTGTTTGGGACATGTTTAACTTCATTAAGCATAATACGAGCTCACAACATTCTCGTTTAAGTCCAATCTAAGTTGCGAGAGGGACGAGTTTGCACTGAATAAATTATTATCTCCCAGCCGGCAGAGGCTGGGTGTGAAACGCCTGAAACCCCGGTGACACGTAAACTTGATGCACGCCTTTTGTACGTTAACGTCTTATTTACTCAAGAGTAGTGGTTATGATAGTTTTTATCTACAAGCGGTTATCATATGAGTAAGTTATCTGTAACTTTTCTAAATACGTATATTTCGTACAGTTAGAATAGAAAAAATTAATAGGTTCAAACATTAAATCATTGTTTTATCAAAAACTTAGAATATATCTCTCCTCTGATTACGTATTCTGAATAAAGAATAAGGGTGAATGACTGAGTAAACGAAGGACCAGATTTTATAAGAAACACCCTTTATAATTTGAAACATGATAGTAGATATTCCGTCTAATAGCTATATTATTTACTAGTTAATTATGTAGATGGTATTGTACATTGAAACATGGAATTACTGACAATTAACCTGGTGTTTGAACCGTTTGCATTTGGGCGGGGCGGTCACAATTGAATTTCTTCGGGATCGCACCTAATCTACTACTCGTGTTCGGTTAAAAAGTGCCTATTCTTGTATATTAAGTGCGAACTATGCTTAGAAGCGTCAACCTAGCCGATTGGAAATTTAATGTGGACCGTGATCAATGATCATAATCACCCCTTTCTTCTTCTTATAAGAGTAGTTTTGTTTCATGTAGGGACGGATTAGATTTTGTTACTTCCACTGAGTGTGTCGTATGAAGCGACTAACATTGCTGGCAGTGGTAGAACCCTTCAGGGTCCATCCGGCTAGCTTCTAGATAAAGTCACTAAACATCTTTGCCTGGTCGTCGATGTGTCTCGGCATTGTCTTTTTGTTACAGTAAGATGTCGTGACAAGTGAACTTAAAATAAGTTAAACCGTAATTACATAGGAACGATAAGACACTCGGGAGGAAATAACAACAATGGAATGTAAATGTTTTTGGAATACGTGGTGTAGTATATTCAGAGTGTATTGTAGTCAGTGTGTAGTATTGTGAAGTGACCCAATACAATAATATCAAAGCACACACGGGCGCGCGTCGACCGCCTGAAGTTCCGACCTACTGAATAATTAACTTGCTAATGGCCTGAACGCAAATAAAGCCCAAATTATTGCTCTATAACTTCGCCCGCGTAACAACTATGATACATGACTGCTTTTTAACGTACGCTACACTTAGTTAATTAGCTATGCATGACGCAAATTAAAATTATGAAATTTATAGGACGCCAGTTGTATTTGTTAATGTTTGTGCAAAGCTGTTTCCAATTTAAAGTTTACTCGCAAATTGTGTGTAGTAAAATGTAGTGTGACAAAATTGTCAAATGTTTTTTCTACGATCTGTTTATGAACTAGCTTATTTTCCAACTTTTTCTTAAATTTTGTAAATCAAATTTCATTGAAAGAGATATTCACCTAAACACTCCTAAGCTGATTTCCAATTGATAAAGAAATAACTTCACATATCGATAAGATGCTTACAAAGAATTTCAGCACTAAAAGCGCTAAAAGGCATTGCGTTAATCCTCCGTTCGATTGAGAACGCTCTCAGTGCTAGTGGTGAGCTTAAATATCTTATGAGACCAGAATCATGGCGGTCTTGAACCAACCATGGCAAATTCCATCAGCGTTCGTGTTCTTGGTCTTGCTATATTTTCTATTATACACTCAGACTAATCTCTAGAACAATTTGAGAAATAAAATTAATACTTAATAAAACTATAATAATTTATAACATAACATATGGTTAATACTTGCGGTTGTTGGTACTTGGTAAAACTTGTACACTTAAATAACATACTGTTTCACGGTATTTTTATTGTATTTTATTAATTATGACTGGTTTCATTTACACATCTTCAGGTATTTGTTTATAATTATTTGTTTGTAGTTAAGAAAATAATTATAAACATAATAATAGTCTAATCATGAACGTAACATATCATCGGAAAAAGATCAGTTTTTCAAAGAAGTGTTGTAATATAAATTATTATAACTATTCTGGCCCCCAGCCATAAATCTAAGTCATATATTCCATTATGCAGGACTTAGGACCTCCTATTCATGTTTGGCACAGCACAACACTACCAAATGTCTGGATATAATATAAATAAGAATCACGTATGTAATAAGGCGGGTGTGAGGCGCATTCCTCACACGTCCGGAGGCTTCCCGGCTTAGCCGAACTTGGGCCATTACCCGGCAGCCGGAGATTTGGTCCCGATGCTTTGACCGGTTCATGCAAAATTCAAACTACTACTCGGCCAGCACTGAAATATCTATGGTGAGTGACGTTTGAGTAATGGCCGACAAATATATATAGGTATATATAGTCGACATTTTTGGACATATATTGATATGGAATTGTGATGACATCACTTAAGGCACTGATTAATTACATCAATAAAATGACATGGTATCTCTATTCGGTGGCGTCGTGGCTAGGATGTCGGACTCTCATGTACCAATGCAATGTCATGTACCAATGCGTTTTTCGGTTTTTTCGAAAGATTGACGTACATTTACCGACTGCTCTGACGGTGAAAGAAAACACCGTGAGGAAACCTGCACACTGAGATACCAGTGTGGGAAATGGGGTAGGCAATGGCAAACCACCCCATTAAATCTGCCACGAGAGTCGTTATATGTGAATAATAAACAAACAATTTATCGATAAATTTTATCGGAATAACATCCTCAATGATGAGGTTGCAATCATTCTATGGAATGGGCACAAATTTAATGGGGTGGTTTACGCCCTCGCCCTACCTACGAGTCAGAATTTCAGCAATATAGTAAGTAATTTTATGAAAATATTTTGGACTAGCTCAGACTGCTTATAATTTTGACCTTAGTGAAAAGTATAGAAACGACTTCGAGAAAGTTATATTTCATTGAGAATGGATATTTTCACCCAAGCACAGCAGTTTTCTTTATTATAAGTATAGAAATAAAATCAAAGAAAGTAATTCCAATTGAAGATATTTCACACAAACTCTGAAAAGTTATTTGTGAAAGTAACGATCATCTAGAGAACACTTGGAGAATATTTGTTAGGGCTCCGTAGTCAACTAGAAAAGCTTATGCTTTCATCATGTCAATCCCTCCGTCTGTCTTGTCTGTTTGTCACACATTTAAATAAAGTTACAATAAATTTAATAAAATCTGTTCAATTCCTGTTGGTAAGTACTATCAATAAAAATTATAACAGGGTAGTTAATTTAGAACACATTGTCTGAAATGGACTACAAAATATTTTGTTATATTAGAACGGCTATGGAACCCGATCATGTACGTGCTCGACAAGCTCTTGGCCGTTTTTTTGTTTGTTAAGGTAGATCTTAAAATAAGTAACAAACTTGTATCTAACAGAAATGTTAATTCATTTTCTACAACCGTCTACAAATGCATATTATATTACTAGCATACATAGTAAGTACATGACAATAGTACCAAGTTTGTTGTGGTCAGCTGTGGTCATAACTATCAAAATTCTTGTATTGGACTTCAGCTAATTTTTTTGATTCGTTTCGAACAATTTTTTCGGAAACAATGTATGATTGAGATATCCTATTGTTTAAATCTGTTCGCAACAGAACACTAGTTTAGTGATTGTATCCAAACTCCAATATGTGAAATTCCTGTTCGACGTTAACCACCTATAGTGGAACCCGTTTGTCTATATTTAATTCTAAAATAATTACTATTATCGCCTCTATAAGGTTATATAAACGTGTGTGGTGTGTTTTAATAAAGTGCTAGAAATCAAAACTGTATGTTTCCTTACAAGCGAAATTACAAGCCGCTCTAAACATTGTTAGGTCAAAATCGAGGACTGTCTACGTTCTCGTTGTAAGTTTAAGAATGAAATCGGACCATTTTGATCTCACGAAAAGCCATTTCTGGCTTTATATCAAATAATTTAAAGCCAGAAAGTGGAGTTGTGCTATTTTGACGCCACGTGTTCTAAACCCACAATTTATGTAGATTGTCTGTGCGGTTGTAATCTCAATTGGTGGCATTATACGGCGATATTGCAGGCACTCGGGGTTTGAGCTAATAGACAATACTCACACAGATTGCATCTTGTGTAAACCTAACGTAAGCATTGCGGTTTCAGGATGCATAAGTCAGATTAGAGATCTATAATTCAGGTACCATTTTGGACCATGGGAGCATGGGTATCTTATCTAGGGAGGGATGGTAGTTACGAAAATTCATGTTGATTTTGTATAAGAAAACATACGTGATATGAAATACGTTTGCATGAAAATGTTCGTAGAACGTAGACCTCTACACGGAAGCTACGATGTAGCACTATCTACGTGACTAATGTTCAAATTGCAAATTGTAGTTACATTCGTAAAGCTACATTGTATAGAGCTTCATCTATTTCCATATTATACTGTGTAATCAATTAGAGTCTTATCGTGTTTCTGTATAGGAATAAAAGCCAATGTCCAACCCATGTAATTTCGTGATGTACACACACATATAACCCGTTTACACGAGTACGTTTCCTTTCCCTTTGTAGCGGTCCCATAGTGCGAATCAATATAAAACATCCGCCAACAATTTATCAAGTGTGGATGCCAGATAAGGGTTGCCAGTAACATGCGGAATCAGCCTTAAGGATGCGTAATAAAATTAACAGGAAACAACTAGCGCCACTCGGATGAAGAAAACATTTCTCTCAAATACAGATTAGTTTTTGAAAAATGCAGGTATTCACGTTGTTCTACAGGTGGAATAGTACATTACTGCAGACGCCACGTAATTAGCCATTACGGGCAGCGGATCATATTGAAAGGCCGAGCTGTAGGTGAGGATTGTTAAAATTAACAATCCAAAGCCAAAAATCGCTATTTCGGCCGATGATTGTATAGTGCTTTTCTCAAATAATGCGAGGAAATTAAAAAAATCACATTCCAAATATTAATTCCAAGTCGAAAGTACTAGGCATCCATACAAGGAAAGAAGTGGCGTTGTCAGTAGGAGCTGGAGCTGCTCGCGCTGGTGGTGACGCGCGACCGGTGCACGTAACCGAATGAAATCTCTTTAGTCCGCACCGCGCTGCGTTTTGATACAAATACAAATACAAATATACTTTATTGCACACCCATTACAATTTGATGTTACAATTCGAATTTTAAAAAGTAAAAAACAAAAGACGAGATAATTCCTGGCCTATGCCCGGTAAGGATGTATGAAAATCCATTACTGTCGTCAATTATTTTGGTTAAATAAGTATTTGAGTTCGAGACAGGAAGTATGTACTTCCCTGGCTCAAAATTCGAATGTATTGCGCACATTTTCGAGTATCTTTGAGAAAAGTGATTTTTCAGAACCATAGCAGTAGCTTTATTCTAAGGCATTTTCCTATAAATGTCTAGACAGAAAAAAGTGGCCACTTTATTCCGTCTAGATAACTAACGACTTACAATAAATCTATAAGTTTCAATATGTCTAATAATTCACGTATCATCAGAAGAATAATGTAAATCCCTGATTTTGCTCAATTTTGGG
Source organism: Hofmannophila pseudospretella (assembly GCA_947369225.1). Taxonomy (NCBI): domain Eukaryota; kingdom Metazoa; phylum Arthropoda; class Insecta; order Lepidoptera; family Oecophoridae; genus Hofmannophila; species Hofmannophila pseudospretella. Next base: position 9,211,291 of record OX376324.1, read on the forward strand.
TATGTTGCTATTTAATGGTAGGAATTAATTTAAAAAATAACAGGTATATGGGTTAACTAAATGACAACTTTTTTAACAATAATTTGACAACCCTGTGCAGTTGGCCTTTTCAAAGTATTTTCGGCAGTATCCAGCCTGCGGGTATGTTGGAGAAAATCCGGGTCCGGTAGCGACCCGGACCGGATGCGCAGTTTCCGGCCGACCGACGTGACAACTGTTTCGAAGACGTATTTCCTTGTGTCCATTCAAAATATTGTGTAATATATCAATAGGTCGAAACAATAGTATGTTACACGAGACATGATAAAAACTTTTATAATGTCGAAGAACTTATTCCACTTCATAATTTGACTGTTGATGAAGTAATGGATAAGGATAATATCAGGAGAACCTTTTGTCTCCAAAACTATCAACGATCTGCTATCTGCTTTCTTTTACAGCAGTCTTCGTTCGTTGATAGTTTTTAAGAATAAAAATTATGGGGCTCGTACTCTAATCGTGTAGTGTACGAGCATCTTAATATTTTGACAGCAGTCTTCGTTCGTTGATAGTTTATGAGAAAAAGGTTCTCCTGAAATTATCAATATCCATTACTTCATCAACAATCCAATAACGAAGTGTAATAATTGCATCTGCTAGCATTGTCCAGAAAGTGGTAAGGGCGCGGTCATAACTAGTGGTATATGAGTGACTAAAGAGTGGCTTTTCATTTACTGATATATTAAATTAGCGGGAGATTGAGTGACATCAGAATCGACGTTAATATCATCCGAGTCCCTCTGTGATTCGGAGATCAGTTAAATTGCCGGTCCCGGCTGCTGTCGTTCGACGGGTCATTAGGTCAGTTCAGAGGCCTACGGGCGTCCTGAATAACTCTGACTATAGGTTGGCCACTAACCTCACGATAGGAAGATGTAAAAATATTGGTAACATATCTAGTCTAGTTAGTAAGTACTTACCTTACGAGTCTGTAGCCAACATATTACGGTATACCCTGGGGTACTTTGTCGGTTCAACTTATTTGACAACTTCATACGAATGTTAAGAAACCATAACAAAACTTATTGTGACAGAGTTCCACAGGGTATATTAGTGGTATCCCAAGTTGATCGATGAGTTAGTAACGGTGAACATACCTGGAAAAATAGAAAAATCAAATTAATAACAACTCACACGCATTACATATATCAAAATGCAATTCTATTCTAATACTAGTAAAGGTAAGTATTTTCTGCATCTCATTAGAGATGCATAACATTAGTTACAAACCAAAAACAGCAAAGATTCACCCCTCCCCGGTTAAATAACAAAAAGGTTATCTCAATTTAAATTACGCAGTATTCTTGATTCATTTACGCAATAATTAAGCCGGAGTTTCATTAAGAAACGAATTTCGTTGTAATATATCAAAAATAATAATTATAAATTGCTCAACCCCATTTATTTTCATGTCCATACATCATAATATTCACGTTTAGGTATAGCATTTATATTAGAAGCATGTGGTTGGTAAAAATTTAAATTACAACATAAATACAATTTAGAGTGTATTATGAGTATCTATCTGAGTTATGATATGACGGAACGGTGCGCAATTAGTACAAAGTTAATGGTGAAATTAATACTTTGACCGCTCGTGTAAATTAGAGAGTGTTGTTTATTACGGAATTTGTAGACGGATGGTCTTTTAATTATGGGTTTCTGGGTGTTAAGGAAAATTAAAGTCAGTATACATTTTCGTTCCCGTAAACTTTACTAATATCAATCTAAGAAATATGTATGAATGAATGAATACTCCTTATTGCACAAAATTAGTGTGATACAATGCGTATAAAACGATTAACACAATCTAGGCGGTCTTATCGCTTAAAGCGATCTATACTTACTATATGTTATTACTTTAAAAAAAGTTACAATTAGATTTTACCTTTGCTACTTTCCATCTAAAATATGTCTTACTTATAAAAATGTTAAATTAAACATATAAATAAAACAAGAATAAATTAGAAAAAGTGTGAAAAAATTCCGCGAGCAGGATTTGAACCTGCGACCTTGCCGTTCCGTGGCAGTCACTGACTTCTATTATTACTACTGGACGGTGGCTGTTAAACTATTTTTGTCCCTACATGGTTTTCGCTATTTTGGTACTGTAGGCAATGGCGAAAGTATGGCATATAGTGATCATAAAGGAGGAGGAGGAGGAGTAACGTCAAAATTAGTTCCCGTGAAACTCATGCGCGGCGTCTCCAATTAGATCAATATATTAGCTGTAATTTGTATGGGGCAGCCTGTCCAGTGGTACGTAGGTAATAATTATAGGTCAGTGGTGCTCTAACGAACTGAGCTATCGCAGCTCATCCTGCTGGCTTCAAATTAGTAAACCCTTTCTCCAGGTTCCGTAAATGAAATGTAAAAAAAAATCATAATAGATTAAAATTTAAAAAACAAGAACTTTGAATGTGATATGTCTGTGCAGAGTCAGCCTGGGGTGGTACCACACATTACCTATTCCTGTCGCAAACCAGTAATGCTTGCATTTCTGTGTTCCGATTTGTATAGACCAATAAATAAAATATGAACAATATTTTTGCCATGTTTGAAGTTGCTCGATAACATCTTTCATGAGATAGACCTTGTAATATAAGTAAGTGGTCTAAAATTGACAGCTTTGACGGGTTTTGAAGCTTTGACGTAAGAGCTCGTCAATCAACGATACCCCTTATGCTAGGGTACAAAAATATTTTATCGACCCCCTTTACTTGTAAAATTTTAAAATCGATACTCGGATTTGGGTCAAGATAATACTTGATATGAAGTATGTATCTGAAAAGATACAGACGGGAGGGCGTGACAGACGGACGGACGCCGAGCGACAGCAATAATGCTCCGTTTCCCCCTTCGAGGTACGGATAAAAAAGCCTATAATTATAAAAGTAATTCCATAATTTTTTTCAAATGCCAATATAAAATAATAAAAAAATTAGTTATTCACAGTACCTAATCCAAAAGAGAATTGACAAACTTTGAAACATTCGAGTAGCTTTGGGTTTCGTTAAATAAAAACAAAACTCGTATAAATTGTTTTTAAATTATTATTATTAGCCACGGCGTAGGCAAAGGCTTCTTAGATAATATTACAAAGGCTTATTAGATAATTTACAATTAACCACATAATCCATTGCAGACACAAAAGGTTGACTGGAAGAGATCGCTTTTAGCGATAAGACCGCGTAGATTGTATTAATCGTTTCGTACGCACTGTATCACACTAATTTTGTGCAATAGAGTGTATTCATTCATTCATAACTGGTATTATGATATGGTTTTTAATTACGTAAACTTTCTTACGATGCCTCCCGGTCTATCTGCATACCACGATATTTTTCGAGTCGTGATCCTAAATATTCTGGATGTGTATTATAATTTACATAAACTCTGAACTGAAGTAATTCGAGATGTATTAAAGAACGTACATTTTGCAATTGAAATGTTTTCAAAGAATATTGGTTATTTATTACAAAATCGTGTTTAATTAAGTACTCTTATAGGTACTAAAAAGGTAATAAGGTAGGTATACTTATATAGGGGTATATTTTAACCTATACAAAAACACTGAATAATTTCGTTTGTTAGAGCTTTATGCACGTTGGTAATATATGTATAATAGGCTGTTATAAAGAGGACAATATTTCAATTTATTGAAGTCAGATGTTTGTCCGTAACTGACATCAAACAAACCGCAGTCTTTGAGTCCGGTAATGCGATAGTTTCTTTGACATGATAACGACCCGCCCTCGCATGCTCATATCATATCATATCTATCGAATACATTAAGTATATTGTATTGACTAGCGTTCAACTTCAACGGAGAGAAGGAAAATTGAAACGCTGACTAAATAATATCAGTTTTCAGTAAATTTAATATAACTGAGAACATTCTTGTCTTATAAACATAGTTGTAATATATCGAAGAAAAAAAAGTTAAGTCGTAACTCTCAATTCAAAATTATATACAATGTATGTACAGAAACAACTATTATATTGTTTATTTAGATAAGCGAATATTTAAGTAAATACCAACAGTATTTTAGAAAACGGAAATCTTTTCTTCGTGTTTCTAATAAAGAGGTAAAAGTAAATTTGTTAACTGTAACAAATTTAATTTAATTTCTGTACATAAAAAAGGAATAAATACTACAGAAACGAAATAAGAAAAAAAAACTCAAAATTAAAAATGAAGACAGCATTCAAAGCAAACCGTCGTCGCCGCCTAGTAACCGAGTCTAGATAAAAAACTTTTAATTGGAATTTTTAGTAGATTAAAACAATTATTACGAAGGAGTTTGTCAGAAGTAATGCTAAAGAAAAACGTGAAATAAACCCAGCGAATTACACTTAATTAGACAGACTGAAGCTGTATTTTTAGTATTAGACAAATAAGTACCCTTCTGACGGGTTTTTCATACCATTTTCTTGAATGAACCTATAATTTTTGTATGTACTTACAAATATTTGCCTAAAGGCTGTTATTAAGCGAACTCTATTATTACTAGAAAAAGACTTTTCAATTGCCTCAATATAAAAGAGCAGTCAAGCGATATAAATAATTCCTGAGTATCGATTGTGGCATTATACTACGAACTCAGTGTGATCGCGAGAGGATCGCTTTTGTCTTGCAAAATTGGTGAATTCCGGGCACAATGGTGACTTTGTCGCCGCGCAGCGATGCGTGCGCGACCATTCGCTCGCTGGTTTTAATTCATCCAGCGCTGTTGATCCACTTGCACGTTATTAAGCCTTCACTAAGCCGGTTTATTAAAGTTAATCGAAAACAGAACGTAAGCGCCTCTACGAGTAGCTTTTCAATCGAAAATCACGCTTTATTTTTTAACGGAAACTAAAATAGAACTTCAGTGTTTAAAAAGAGAAGACCGCAAAATCTAATTTAAAGCGGTTGCATCCTTAATCCTTAACCAAATATCAGGGAGGGGAAAACTGCCGCATTAGCAGCGTCAGTCATCAGCAGAATGAATCATTACTTGAAGAGTGCGCCAGTGGCTCGTGTCAAAGAGCTTGTAGCTTAAAAGTCCTCGTGCCGCTTCCGCCCGCCCCGCACCCTCCGCCGCCCCGCCGCAAGGAAGGGCTGATTGAAGGGCCACTCTAACCACGACCACCCGCTCGTTCGCTCGCATTCAAGGGCCGAATCTGGATTATAGGGCGCCAAAGCCTGCACCTTCATCAGATATGTATAAAATTGTTTTCAGCTCGCCATTCAAACGCCGAAAATTGTAGGCAGCCGGTAATTTCATACCATTCACTCGCCGCAAATACACATTTGCATTCAATTCAACGTATCTTATCTCGGAGTGTTATCATGGGATTAGAAATTCTGCGCCGTGATTTTGTTAAGATTTTCCTCGGATTTTTGTACAGAAAAAATATTTGTCGTAATTTACTTAGTAGGACTTATAAGAAAATCCCCGTCTTATCGTATAGGTATGTGGATATACACATAAAGACCTTAAGGCGAAGTTGCCGTGTAAGTTATTATAAGAGAGGTGCGCCGAGGGAAATGAATGTCGAGTAGGTTGGCCCCTTGTCATTCATATTAGCCGGGACTGCCTAAATTCGTAATCACAGTGCGCCAATCCATGGGCGGCGCCGGCACATGTGGAGATAGGTGAAGGGGGACGGATAGTTAAAAGTAATTGGCAGTAAAAGTAAATATGTGCTGATAAAATGCAGCCCGAAATGAGTAAGGAGCCGGTGTCACACATGTGTTTTAACGATACTATAAATTTTGTAGATATTGATACGACTTTTATATAGAACGACATGTTAAAAACTGATAATTTATTAATACTGTAGCGTTCCGAGACCACCTGACCTGACATTTGATATAGGGCGTTTTCATTTAATATTACACCGCCAATCTGGATCATTGTATCCGGAAAGTTTTATGAACATAGCTGTACAAGTTTATGTGATCAATTACTTGATTCAATGTTTAGGTAATCGAGCTAAATATCAGTGAAAATCTTTAACGTAAATATTTAAATTCGTTTCCACAATGAGGCAAGCGCCACGACACGCCTTTTTTCCGAACTAAGAAATTGCTCGCATAGGTGAGATTATTGAATCAATTACTATATTCCTCTATATTATTGATCATTCATCATCAGCAAATTTCTAAGTTTTTGTCACAGGTAGATACAAAAAAATGTACATGTCAATTTGTGATGTACATTTTCCGACTAGCGATTGCGTTATTTATAGCTTCGGAGTTGACGAAAAAATGCACGGAGTGTCAATTTGCGAGTAAGTATTCGATAAGCGATAGGGCGGTCTTCTAATACATTGTACGCTTTAAAATCACAGCGTGAAAACTCAGCGAGGGGACACAGACGCCTTAATAACACTCACGAGTGGCGAAGTCCGTCGTAACACGAAATGATTACACACATAAAGAACCTTATCTCTTTACACTGTGCACCGACATAAACCGGTTACAGTCGCGAGTAACCGCTCTAACCGCTCGAATGTTTACGCGAGTTTTACGCACCAATCTCGCCGCTCGACGCCCGCGCTAGAAATTGAAAAGGGAATTATGATGAAATAAAAATCACGCGCACAATGATCAAAAAAGTCGGGTGACCTTAAAAGATTTTGAGCAGAGATATCGTAAACTAGCGCCATCTTCTAAATAATGCCAAGGCCTGTGGGGGTACTAACAGTGAACCGCAGATAAGTGCCATGAGGTTTTGAACAAACAAAAAAGTAATAATGTCATCACTATTTAATATTACACCGAATATACTATCGAATGATAGAGTTTTGGGATAAAAAATGCAACCAAATTACTCTAACCTTACAGGCTGATAATAATTAATGTCGTGACGGTCTTTTCGTGAGGCGCGACGCGCGACCTTTGAATTTACAGAATATATGGTCTACGTCAAAAATGGGAATTCAACGTAAGCGTAGTGTCGAATGGAAGTCGAGGCCGATGTAGCAAGCAAGGCGGGCAGGAAATGTGCGATGCGCCGCCGGAAATCGACGAATGTGTTCGAATTTTAAGTGAGCCAACGAAAATTGATTCTGCCCAATTTTACGTAAACATGACGGCCGATACTTTGATTGAACTGAATTCGGATCGGCTCGGTTGGACCGCTCCATTGTTGACGGTATCCGTAGCAATCAGTCTACGAGCGTAGCACGTAGCTTTGCGTTTGTATCTACGAACATAGTTCAGTTACAGAGGCAATTGTTTTAGCTTTTTTACAGGATATTGTAATAAAATAGGTATTAAAAGTGTATCGTGTTATTCAGTACGTATAATACCGTAGCAAAAAAATAAAAAGCACGAAATCAATATAAAAAAAATAAGACAGATTATTAGCCTTTAAATGTAAAACTTAAATCTAGTTATCTTCTTATATCAAGTTTAAAATTCAAATGTTTTGAAGATATTTTCGTACAAGTAAATAACTCGAGAAAAGTCGAAAAATCTGGGGAAGAAATTGTACAGTCTGGAAGCAAACATAATATTCCGACTGTGAATTCGTGGAGTGTTAAGATGAGAACACAATGACCTTGCATAATAAGGCTCGCCGTGGGATGCGGCAAACTGCAGGAAATGTACGTGTGGAAAAATTGTGCATTATATAGGGTTGCCTATCTCTGAAACTATTACGAAAAGTAAACTATGCTTAATTACTGTTTACTTAGTATCGGTACCGAAGGAAGGATACACCCTAAGTATTCCATTAGGCGACCAATTCGATCGACCTTCCTAAATTACAATGTTTTCCTTCCTGCAATAGAAAATTTATAAAGGTTTTATAAAACCAGCGGAATAATAAAAAAATGTTGAAGCTGTGTACAGATATCAGTATGCAACTAAAATACCGTGAAGTTACACAGAATCTATAAGAATATGACCGTAATTTATGGAAATTTTTCATAAATGACGTAATCTATTTTAAATGACCGATATTTACAAGGGTAATTTTTCCGCTTTACATCTCTACCTATATATCAATTGTAATCTCTATCTGCTCCGACCAAAGATTTTAAAATTCACCCCTATGTAGATTGCTCGTTAGAAAAGTTTTATAAGAAAACCGCGTCTGCCAGTTCGCGCATGCGGTTTGAACATTGTACCATACATTAGTAAGGCACTGAAATGTCAAATATATGAAAATATATGACCTATGGGTCAATTCCGTGGCTCGCTGTCAGTACTCACGTCATTGTTCTAGGTGAGAGGGTGCTAGTAGTCAAATTTCTGTGGCTCCGACAAATACGGAATTAGATATAAATAAGAAATTTCTTGGAGGAAATGTGAACGGTAATCGATTTTTCATTTCTTATTTGCATATTTACGATGAAAGCTTTGTTTATTATTTCTTCTTTGAAAATAATTTCATGTTTATTGTTGACTATATGAAAATACACCTCCTCCTTACTAGTGATTAGTAATATCGAATTTATATTTAAATGTGCATGCAGATAAAAAATGTTTCGTGTTTATCCGAAAAACGTCGCCAAAACTTTTAAAAACGTTTCATTTCAAAATTGCAATCCATATCAGAATTTTATTACGCAACTTTTGTTTTTAATCACAACAAAAGATGAAACCGAAACACAGATGTCATTCAGCTAACCACAGGCTTTTGTTTCAGTATTCAAATAGAACAATTAAAATCGGTCAAGCGTTCGGAACGTAAACATTTTTACGTTCCGTTCGACGTCCGCTGTTACGCTGCTGTAAATTTGCATTCGCCGATGCAGCTACTGCATCTGATTCTGCACTTCTACCTGGCAATTAACAAGGAATCAGTCGTCTGGTTTATTGAAATAAACCAGAACTTAATTAATGGTTAAATCTCCAATCAGCGTTGCTAACAATTACACAGGAAAATCAATATTCGGTTACGTTTAAACACGTTTAAATGAACATTTGTATTGATTTTTCATGACCTACAGCATTGTTGTACATAATTTATGTCATTGCTAGAAGTATAGTTTCCTGCAGAGAGATATTGTATAGAGACACTACATGTAATTTTCAAAAAATACTGGAACCCTTCATTGGACTATGACAGTGAAAGTATCTATAAAATTGGAATTGGACCTATATAGTCGCTATGCAGGCGACTGTACAGACATAGCAATTTCGTTACAATGACCGAAAGAACAAAAAAAAACATCATTTGTTTATCCATAGATTTTAAAACTCGCCCAAGGCCGCTAATAGTCATAATACTGTTATTTAACCAGTCGCTAAACGCTTGTTAAATATTTTTTTTAAAAATTTTATTTGAGCATATAAAGTAATTTTTATTCATTTGAACAAATTACTTGATAGATACGACTAAGATCTTGGCTGAAATGAACAATTTCTTGGTTAAAGTTAACAAGCCGACTTTATATACTCGTATTGCAATAAGTTCTTGTTTGAAGTAAAGAAGCTTTTCTTTCAGTGTACATATCTGGTTTACGGTCTATAATGAAGTTATTGATGAATTCTGGTTCAGGGCCCGATTTCATTATAGAACTGCGTATAATTTACCAACAATAGCCACATTAACTGGTGCCCGTGACTTCCTCAAAAGGTGGGTCGATACAATTCAAATTCTGTGAGTAGGCGGGACATGAAGGGAAAGAAATTCTGAGAATTGATTAAGTATGTCTGAATATAGCAAGGGCAGGTGGACATGGGCGGATATTTAATCTTCATTCATGAACATGAACGGTTTTCTACCTTTAAAACTAGCCGAATCCAAGTAAAAGTAACTTCAAACTTCTACTCTTATCACTTGTTAGAATGGAAAATTTGGCCAAGTTAGAATCTTACTCATTTTGTGATATTTCTTACATATTTTTTGTCATATGTACCTATATGGTCTATTAATAAAGGATTTTCTATTTCTATTTCAAAGTAAGCGAGTAACATTACTGACATAATTAATTAAAGTAAAAGTAAAGTAAAATACACTTGCAATTATTTGCACATTAGACCAAAATAAGATAATTACTTCAAAAATAAAAAAATGTTTTAAAGTTATGGACTCATTTGAATCGATAATTTTTTATGTTTAGTACCTACGTAGCTTTAGCAGGGGCCGATAGCAATTATCTAAACCTATTTTACCAGCACATGCACTCAATTTGCATGCTAATAAAGTATAATCTACAATAAATAATTTCGTCAAATATAGGTACCAGTTACTCGGTTTGGCATGCTGTACACAAAATGTTCAATTGTGCATGACCTGGCAAAATAGGTTTAGGTCCTTACTAGCTTTCGGACCCTGCTGACTACCTACGTAATTTGTTGTTTTATTTAAGGCAAAGGGAACTGAGCACATACAACGATGTCTGATGTAAACAACTCTTTCAAGTCTTCATTAAAATGCTGGTGTGACACATTTCAATGCTATCTGGGAGAATCTTCCACGCTTCTGCACCATCTGAACCAAAGAAGGAGGCGTCCCGGACGCAGTATGGCTCTTCAAAATCCAGCCATGTACGGATCGGGCTACAGCATTTTAATTTCACTGTCCCACACATTATTCACATCTTGTCGAAGTTCTTCGAGCAAGAAACACCATTGTTACTAGAAAGCACTACTGTAAAACAATTTGCAAGACGAAACGAAACAAAGCTGACGTGGATGCCACAAAAGCGTGGGAGAAACTCCTACCTACGTAAGTATTAAATATTTAAAATTATTGAGCCAAATGAGTTCGCGATTCAAGTTTGAAAGATATTTTATTTTTGAAGTAGATTCTTAATCTTATTTTCATTAATTTTATTATGGTCTGATGTGTAAATTAATAATGATGCCCTTTTTGCCCATCTTTCGTAATACTTTAGAATATAATGCAATGCTGTAATATCAGTATCCATCTATATTACGACACGGATCGTCTCTACGTGCTGATGCTGACTCAACTCTAGACAGAGGTAAGTTCTGCAGTTGGAGCTAAAATATTGGAACTAGCTCATTCGGCAGGTAAACAATTTTGATTGAGCTCTTTCTAGGTAAAATTTTTCTAGATTTATGCTGGTTTTATTTTTCTGGGTAGGCTAGGCAGTAAGAGAACAAATTATGTAAGCGAAAAATTCTATAATTGATCTTTTGGATTTGATACAAAAGCGCCTTTGATAAAAGTGGTAGTGGTGGTAGATACATAAATTACGTTACAAAAATGGTCTATAAGCTCTTATTTGTAATAAAAAATATTGACTACTTATTGTGTAAAAGGTATTTTCTAATGAAAAGATTGGATACTTATACACTCAATCCGACATTTATTAAATTACATGAAGTATTATGTAAGGTATGTGTTTATATACGAGTAGGTATCTATATACTTTATTTGTACACGAGATATCTCTTCCAGCCGGTTTGGCTGGAAGAGATATCTCGTGTACAATATTGACTACTTATTGTGTAAAAGGTATTTTTTAATGAAAAGATTGGAAACTTATACACTCAATCCGCGTTTATTAAATTACATGAAGTATTATGTAAGGTATGTGTTTATATACGAGTAGGTATCTTTATACTTTATTTGTACACGAGATATCTCTTCCAGCCGGTTTGGCTGGAAGAGATATCTCGTGTACAATATTGACTACTTATTGTGTAAAAGGTATTTTTTAATGAAAAGATTGGAAACTTATACACTCAATCCGACATTTATTAAATTACATGAAGTATTATGTAAGGTATGTGTTTATATACGAGCAGGTATCTTTATACTTTATTTGTACACGAGATATATCTTCCAGCCAAACCTAAGTCATGATTAGATATAATAGATAGACATATATACAATATAAAAGAAAAATATATATATTACCAATAAAATTTGTATAAATTCTATAACAAATATTGTAAATTAATTAATAATTCATACATAAAAAACATACATATATAAATACATATATACACATATAAATATGATTTTTTTTTATGTAAACCATTGTGCAAAACTATTTTATTGAAAAAATAAATTAATATCTGAATGCACATCTATTATTTTAAAAATATTCCAAATGTTGGAAATATACTGATTTTTTTTCTACATAAAAGTATTTAATAGTAAACATGGTTTCTGATTCATATTCGTAATGCGTTGCCAAAAAGCCTTCAGTTCCTGAATGTAAAAAGTACCTTTGATGTTGTAAAATAAGAGATCAAAGCAACAGAAGACGAATCGTAATCAAAATTGAATATCACCAGTGACGCCCCTAAAATTACAGAAAAGTGTGGGTAACCGAAGTTGCAGTGCGCCGAGAACATTTTTGCTGAAAGCAGCCGAACCTGTCTAGAATTCAAAACTCCACTTTTGTGCGAAAAGCATTTGAATTTGGGGGAGACGTCAGCGCACAATATAAAAAGGAACAGTATAGAATCTCAACACTGTGTTGTTGGTCCTTGAAACAATACCGGCATAAAATAAATAAGTACAGAAGGTAAACAAGCGGTCGCCGAGCGAGCACACAAACTTAGCTAAGAAGCTAACTTATTTTTAAAAATTAAATCTGTCGTGCTGACGAGTAAGTGGTCACCACCGCCCATAGACATCTAACTAACTCTCATCATATCTGACTTAGGTACCTAACTATAACGCTCTACAATGTAACATACGTAACGTAGTAATATATGGAACGTAGCTACATAACATTAAATTACGCAACATTCTTATCGTTTATTCGGTTATCGTATCAATTTTTCAATATTTTCTTCGAACGTGCACAGTTACATTGTAGTGTCTTAATTGGTTATGATGATGACATCCAACCTAGTGATGTGACTCGAAATATCGTAGTAACGATTTTTAATACTGTTATTTTAATACTATTTGCTTCAGAGGTAAATCCAGGTATTAATTAGCGGTGGAAGGTTAGGGGAGAAGAGGGTTCTACGGCTGTTTTGATAATCCTGAGAAGAGATAACAAGTCACCACCCTTCACAGCACAAAAATGTTGAACCTTTTGAATCAAGCGTGTGAAACTGTAACAGTGACGTCATAATTATCTATTGTCATTTCTTTCTACCGTTTTTTTTAATTTTTTTTATTGCCTGTCGCTATTTTAATTTTCAACTAAATTTAATTTTGTTTTCACATTTGCATATTTGATACTTGGAAAATACCCTATTACCTATATCAGTACCTATGGCACAAAAGATCCTCAAGGGTCGAAGTGCCGCTGGGGTTATTACCGGCCCCCTATCATAAGATAAGATAAGATATCAGTACCTAGTACAGTTTGAATGTAACTGGCACTACGAAATCAAAATTTGTCACATCACTAGTTAAGGTACTTGATAGCTGCCAGGCCTAACATCGTAGAAAGAACAACCTATAACTTCTTAGCTAACTTAGCTATAGTTAGCTAAGAAATAAACAAAAACGCGTAGCGTTAGCGATCCCCGCGCGATCGACGGCGTGCGTCTATTGAGTGCCTCGTTCGCCATAGCACTGAGCATCACTGGGTGCTGTTGCTGAGTTTCTATTCTGTTCTTTTTCTTACTCTGTCAGGGTCTGAAGCTGTAGCACGTCTTACTCGTTAGGAATATTAAGATTTATACCCTCGGGCCTCCGCGAGCCGCGTTGCAGTAAACAGGGAAGATGTGACACCATTTAGAGAAAATCTTTTTTGTAAAATAAGTAATTTCGGCTTAGACTGGATTGAAGGCCGCTTTCTACAAGGATATGCTTATTCCATAGCCATTTAGAATGTTCAAGTTTATAAGTTCCATACATACATACATGATATGTCTCATGCGGGGTAGACAGAGAGAACGGAGCGCTACGAATCTCTGTCTTGGCACGCTTCTCTTGCTTTTTAAAATATTTTATTTTATTTATTTTAGCGAACTTGACAGCTTTATATTTAAAAATACACATATATCATAAACATATACAGTCAATTATGAATTTCGACCTATTACAATTTTTTAAACCGAGTATAGAAATAAAAAGGTAGAAGAAAAAAGACAACAGTATGCAAATTAAACGAATCCCAGTGGTAATTGTCTAATTGAATATGTTTCAGGATACAGAAGATCTTAATCTTTATTGGCATCGATTAAATCGTGTTGTAATAGATTAATTAGTTGAGTATAAAATATTTAAAATTCGGATTTCCTGAAGCGATCGAGCGCGATATAAGAAAGTATGATTTTTAGAGTGTGAAAACAGACAGAGGTTGCCTGGAAGAGATCGTTTTAAGCGATAAGGCCGCCTTTGTACATATCGTGCTACTATTTATTATTATTATTATTTAACACTTTAATGCACAAAAATAGTACATGAGGCGAGCTTAATGCCATGCGGCATTTTCTACCAGCTAACCATTGGGTCATACAGATATTGCAAGGCAGGTGCATATAAATTAAATAGAAGAGAATTACTAATTATTATTATTTACTATACTATAAAATACCATATACTATTTCTGTAATTTTTACTTTTCCTGTATTTGTGTACTATAAAGTGTATCTATTACCTATACCTATTGATGCAAGGATAAATACTCCCGATTGTCTTTGCATTTATACATAGACAATTTGGTATTTAGAGGTAAGTATAGCATCCTCTTAACACCTCCATGCTTTGAAAACTCCCACAAATAATTTTATAGGCGTCGGTTGTGTATTGCCATAGTAATAAAATTGCGATAAGGAAAGTAGGCAGCCGTAATTAAGGGAGAGCTTTTTCCCCATTAATATTTAACTTAATTGCCTCTTGATACCGAGGTTTGTTACACAGTGATAAACAAAAGTGACAACCGAGATGTCACCCGTGACATAATTCTCGTTATTCTGGGAAAATTGAATTCATCAAACCGATCGTTTAGGCTAGAGTCATCTTTCTTAGGACATCATCAATTTAACACACTATTTTTTTGATATTGTCTCCGTAAGTTTTTGTTTTTGTTTTAAGTACTTCGTTTTGTGTGCTCCTGTAAATATTTTGTTAGTTTTAATAAAAAAAAGTTTTCAAGAATAGAACCTATAGAACCGCGTTCTATAGGTATACAAGTCAATTATAAACGAGGAACTCTGTAATTGGCCTTCTTTAAGTTTAAAACATATGTAATTTCATAATTGGTAATAGTAGTAGATTTCTTTTATATATTTTTTAATAGCCTATAGGCTGTCCCACTGCTGGGAAAAGGCCTCCCCTCCTCCTTTCCATTTTTCCCTATCCTCGGCGTCCTTATACCATCCTTTTTGGAAGTGGTCGATATCGTCCTTCCACCTACGCCTGGGCCTGCCTCGGCGCCGCTGTCCGTCTTGTGGAACCCAGTGCATGGCGATCTTTGCCCACCTTTCCGGATGCATGCGGCAAACGTGTACGTCATTTAAAGTTTATGGAAAGAGTAGTACGGTCTGAAAGTGATCCGAAAGCGGCGTTG
The DNA here is from genome assembly GCA_947369225.1 of Hofmannophila pseudospretella. Classification (NCBI taxonomy): domain Eukaryota; kingdom Metazoa; phylum Arthropoda; class Insecta; order Lepidoptera; family Oecophoridae; genus Hofmannophila; species Hofmannophila pseudospretella. The sequence goes on from OX376324.1 coordinate 9,226,732, forward strand.
GCGCGGCCGGTATCTGGATGGGTGACCGCTAGTGGCATATTTCATCTGAGCTCCTCTGTGCCTCTCTGCTCCTCACGTTAAGCAGTCGGTCTCGGTTGTTGTTGTTCGACAGCTGTCGTTAAGCCATGTCAGATGCGTACGGGCGGCCTGAACAACTCTGACAAATAGATTGGACACTAACCATACGAAAAGCAAGCATTGACTTTATAGTCAGGTATTGTTTTTAATAATCAAAAAACTTCTGCAGTGAATAGAAACATTTGTTAAGAAGATATAACTTTAATCTTTTATTGAATATTGAGTCTTTTAATTCAATGTCGATGATTTGTGAAATTTTGTTATATATAATTAATGTATAAAACGCTACATGACCCGCGTCCGCCCGATACAAACATGCTCAGTATAGACACTCCATAATATACTCGGTTCGAGCATATTGTCCTCGGCTACACATATCTAAAATTCATGCTCTAAATACAGAGCTCCGCGGTCGAGCACACACTTGGTGGGCTTTTATTGCAAACCACACGAAAGCAATCTTGAACAGGGCACGTATTATTTTTTGTTGTACCTTTGTGAGTTAAATTTTTTCCATTTGACCTGAAATCTGACATGATTCAAATGTGGCTCGTGGAATTTTAATGAACAGTATGTATTTTTGATGATTATATGTTTTGAAGCTTTATCAAAAGGGATCTACTGAGTAATAGTAACTAACAATCGAGAATATCAGGAGTTTTGATGTAGATTATACATTGTATTATATCTTATGCTGGAAGATGTGTAATTTTATTTTATTATGCTAAGTCGACATTTATATTTAAATTCATATATAAAATAGACATATAAGTAGGTCAGCGGTTCCCAAAGTAAGCGCCGCGGCGCCCCGGGACGCCCCTGTTTACACAGGGGCGCCGCGAGGCCGTCTTGTTTTCTCTTCTCCGGAAAATAAAATCACTTATATGCAAAATGGAAAGATACATACATACATAAACTGGAAAGATTTTTCTTAAATAAGCAAGTCGATAGTTAATGTGACAGTGATCAAGCATCTTTTTCTGTTGGACTTTATTTTTATATTTTTTTATTAATTTACATACAAGAATGTATTAAAATTGACAGAAAAATATGAAACTACAGTAAAAGATGTAATAAAACAGAAAAAGATGGTTTATCACTCTCACTTGAACTGTGAGGTTTAAATAAAAAAGTTGTTTTCATAATAATATAATTATACACATAATTTGACGAGGGCACCGGGACAAAATAGTAAACCTGTAAGTGCGCCACGAACTGAAAAAGTTTGGGAACCCCTGAAGTAGAAGTAGAAAATTACCCGAAATTAATCTAACAAAGTCGTCCATAAACACAGTACAGTCGTTCCGAACAGACGCAAACCGTTTTAAAACAATGCACATCATTCAAATATCCCATTAAATCGTACGATTTAGCTCGCAGGAGCGGGTTCGGGGTAAATTAAGCAAATTAAGAGACGCTCCTGAGACAGTAATTACTGAGCGTTTATACTTGGCCACCTACCAAGTACTGCGTTCCTGGTAGTTTTTAGATGCATTTAGATTTCTAGAGATTAGCTTAGTTCTTAAATTAGCTTAGTTGTTAAACTAAGCTAATCTTAGCTAGCTTAACTTATTAAGCTAAATTATATTTAAGATTAGGTTGTTCTGAGCCGCAAAATTTATGTTCGGACGAAAAGTCGTATGGAAAGATACCTAATGTCTATGAGAATGACCGATCATTTCCGTTATTTTTTGGCATAGTAAACTGCTTTATTAAAATGTAACAAATATCATTTGTAAAAGTGATTTGTAAAAGGATAACGATTTGAAAAAATGTACCTCGTATGGTACGTACATAAGATGAAGGTATCTCGTGATCAATTTAAAAAATGTAATTAATGAACCCGCAATCTGGGGGCACGGTAGTGCCCCCGTCAAGTCGAGAAAAAAAACCGACGGACACTACCACCCTTTTCTTCTGGAAGCATTTCGGCTTGTTTTAATCTACCTATAACTTTGTATCAGAGATTCCTTCTAAGAATCTGAAGATTTCGACGTCAGGAGAGATATCTTCTAGTTTCTTAGTAAATCAAATGCAAAGTTAGGCTATTTTGACACTGACTCACTAACTCACTACCTGATCACCAAAAATCTAAGGTACTTCCGTTAGTCCTAAAAAGCTGAAATTTGGGATATAGGGTTTTTAGTTTTTTCTTTATTTGTGTGCACACATAACTAAAAACACTAAAATTTTCGTCCTTTTTTTAGGGTTCCGTATAGAGTCATGATCCACTACGCGGGCCCAATGCGGATTGGTGGATTACACATGTCTTCGAAATTACATTTTTTTAAATTCATGAACATGCAGATTTCCTCACGATGTTTTCCTTCGCCGTTTCGAGAGCAATCGGTATTCGATAAATGTACGCCTACCTATATATACGGAAAACGGTAATAAACGGAGCCTAGGTATATAGTAAGATATGGCAATAAATTTGGACCTCACGGAGTACCGCCAAGTCGACCAGAAAAACTAAGGGGCTACCACTAAACTACCACTTATTTCTGGAAGCATTTCGGCCTGTTATCCTACAATACATTATTTTCTTTACAAAAAGAACTGAAATCCAATCAAAAACATTTCTGTAAAAAGAGGCCAAGCCTCGTGTTGGTCGTTTGGCCATAAAAAGTAGTGAGATTTCGTGTATAGCCAAATCTGCGGTATTCGTTCATATTATATTTGAGTATAACCTATTAAAGAATCCACCAAACTGAGTATAACGTAGACCTGTTTACCGCACTGATTGCTGCACTGTGGTTTTGCACTCCTGCGCCAACGGCAAAGTCACATAGTATTTTAATTGTGATATGAATACCTAATGAAATTGATACATCAACGGTATTTAGTTTTCTAATATGATTAAAATTAAAGTGCCAAATTCATAATACGAACGAATACCGCAGACTTGGCTATACATGAGATTTCATTACTTTATATGGCAAAAAAAACTGTAAAAAGAGGCCAAGTCCCGTGTTGGCCACACGGGACTTGGCCTCTTTATACAGTTTTTTTTATGGGTTTATACTAACCCTATGTTCAAATAGAGTATGAAACCACCGAATATGGATAGTAAAATTACTGCTACTTATTAAAAACGGCCAAGTGCGATTCGGGCCTCACATAAGGACTTTGTAAGTATATTGAGTGAAAAAAAACTTTACCCGTTTTTGTTCACAACATGTATCAAGTTTTAGTATTTGTTGTACAAATAGAGAATATACCAATACTTTAGCCCATTTTCAAGTTCTGAGATAATACCGTACATGAGAAAGACCTGGTAACCAAAGTGGTCTAAAATTGATAACTGACGGGCGCTTAAGTCGTCTCTACGTAAAAAATAATAAAAAATATATTCGTACTCTACTCGATGAGCTTTAAAAATAATACCCCATAAGATAGGGTACAAACATATATTTTTATCGACCCCCTCTACAATGGGACCCCTTATAAAAACCATTTTATAAAATTTTAAAGTTGATATTCGTATTTGGGTCAAGGAAATACATATTATTTGAAATTTTGAAGTATCTTACTTATCACAATTAGGCGCTATCTTATTTATCCTGACAGACGGACGGACGTACGGTGGAGCGACTGCAATAGGGCTCCGTTTTTCCCTTCGGGGTACGAATCCCTAAAAACGAATCTATCCTACGTACGCTAGTACATAGATATAGTCGTATCCTACCAATAATAGTGCGGCAACAATTCACAGCACCAAACGATTAATACAGGCACCTATCTAAAATACAACTTCCAATATTTATGGGAGTTCCAATTTTGGAACGAAACTCGATTTGTGCAAACCCCACGAGCACGGATTATGAATGTTATCCCGGAGCGCTGCACCAACCCGCGTGAAAAAATTCTGTTCGCACTTGACTACTCACATATTTTCATATTAAATTATCGTGAAATAAGTGATCGTGCAGGTTAAGCAAAATTGGGCGCGGTCGGTACCAGGATGGTGATCGCTAGTGGCATATTACATCTGAGCTCCTCCGTGCCTCGGAGAGCACGTTAACCAGTCGGTCCCGGTTGTTGTTCTTCGACAGCAGTCGTTAAGTCATGTCAGAGGCCTACGGGCGGCCTGAACAACGCTGATCTATACTATTATAATAAAGAGAGAACCTGATTGACTGACTAACTCATCAACGCAGAGCCGAAACTACTGAAGCTAGAATCACGAAATTGGGACAGTAGATTCCTTTTATAACCTAGGCAAGCAAAAAGAAAGAATTTTTGGAAATTCAGCTCCTAACGGTGAAAAAACTCCCTAAAATTTGGGGGTGAAAGTTTGTATGGGGAATACCTTTTTGTTTCAGTCGATTTACTTGACACTTAGTATATGTGCTATATAATACAAATAAAGAAACACGTATAACAGGTTTTCTCAAAATTCATCCCTTAAGGCTGTAAAAAAGGGGTTGAAAGTTTTTACGGGGAAACATTTTTATTCTTAAGTCGATTGACCTATGCTTTATATTACAAATAAAGTAACATGTATTCCAGGATTTTAATATTAAGATCAGAGTTTTTTGTAGTCTTAAAAACTACTGAGCCCATTCTTTCAGCCGAGCTTGGTCTTCCGGGGTTTAGGCTAAAATGAACATTCGGGGTTTTGGCTTCAGCCAACCACGAGAATTTCAAGAATCCGCAGGCAAAGCTGCGGAGGGAAAGGCTAGTATTATATAAAAGCATAACGTCTATTCCATTCAAGAAAATTCAACCATTTTAATGGATAAAATCGACATGATTGCCGTCAATTATTTCGTGGTCGCTATTAGACGGTAATTTTAATTAAAAATAACATGCCTCATGAAAGATTTTCAATTAATTAATTTCATCCGAAATTCTAATTTTATTTTTCGTCGCATTTACCATTCATATACATGGAGCATAATTACTTTCCCCTATCCCCTGTACGTACACAATCAGGCATAACCACAAGAAAATTGATTATGGTAATCAGAAGATACTGAATAAAAATGAACAATTTGTGATCGAAGAAAAGTAATCTTTAGGAAATTGAGAAGGAAATCGAAATAGAACCAAAGAAATAACACGACAGAAGTAACTAATATCACCATCTAGTCTAGATAGGACACGTAGACATCACGTGCAACAATTTCAGTAAGAAAGTTTGACTATTTCACGAGCAAAGGTCTCTGGACACGAAATCTGCGACTGCTGTTCGAGGGCGGGTAGTAAAACCGTACAAAATTATTGGATAGGGGGCAAATGACACGTTATCAAGCTAAACAGCTGTAGTGCAGGCGCGTGGGCGGCTGCCGAGCCTATCGACTCGCGCCGGTTCCTGCACTCACTCACCTCAAGGTCACGACGACCGGCGACCCGCGACCGACGACCGACGACCGCCGGCGGCGTCCGCGACACGCAACCCTACACACAACCCCTCAACTCAACCCTCATAACTCTACAGTTAAATTTAAAAAGAATACTTTTTTACCCTCGTCCTCTCGGCACACATTGGGCGGGCGGCGGGCGCCCCAGGCGTCCCTGAGAAAACTGACGGACGTCGCCGGTCTTCGACTGGTTTTATAGGGCGCGGCGGGGCGGGGCGGGGCGGGGCGGCGGCGCGACTTGCGCCGTCGATCCGCGAACCCGATAAATAAATTAATTAAAAGTGCAAGTGAGCGATCGCCGGCGTCCACGTCCTAACTCCGCGCTTGTGCATTCGGGCTTCGAACTTATCTAAGCTTCCCCTTAAAACTCGACACATTAAACAAAAACACGATTTAACACAGCATTTTGCATAATGATCTTTTCTCTCGATGAATGTGAAATCAATGATAAAATAAGTACGTGTCTCCCATAAATGCCCTATCACACCCCGAATCCTGCGCAATGAACTTTGCACTTTGCTACATTCATTTGCTACAAAGGGTTGTACTTTGCTACATTTTATTGGAAAAAAAATTGGTTTTGACTTCCGGATTTTTTTGTTAACCCCGAGTCACAATATTTTAGTCCAGACAAAGAAATTCCGGAGAAATGTGATTCTGCTTAAAAATGATTGAGGATATGGATGGATTGGATGAATATCTACTTGGATAAGATATTTTTGTTAAAAAAAAACTGTAAATTAATATCTTTAAAGAAGGAAAGCAGTCGTCATTTCAATAGAAAAATCCTAGTAATCCTAATACTATAATAGTCATGGTGTTAATTGGAATTATAGACGCAACGATACCTTGCGCGACACCGCGCCGCCGGCCGGATTGTTCCAATTCGCGATTTACGAGCGGGGTTCAAGACTCAAACTACCTAACGTTGGACGAGGCAACATTGATTTAAGCTTTACGTGAGGATGGTACACTTAATATCGCCAGTCCCAAAAATTCTCATCTCGTACTACAAAATTTGGCACTTTATGGATGATTTTTTGAGCATGTAAATTTAATATAATTGGTTTTAAACGAAATCTTATTAAGACGGAATGTAATTTCTGTGTACTGCCCTTTTAGGCTCCCCGCATAATTTGCCCTCCTGACTTCAACCCTGTATTAAGTGCTTATGTAAGCGTTTAATAAGTACTTACATTTACATGTCTTGTATTTTGATTCCCTGTATAAAAATACTATCTACTGCTGGAGTTCGCACTAGAAAGGTAATTAGTATGACTTTTCAGAAAGACTATTAAAGACCGGTCAACACATAAACGAGTAGGTAGGTGGTTTAATGTACGAGTACTCCCATTAGGTCATGCGCAATGCAATGACAAAGATGGTCATGCAATGGTCAAACATGACGTAGTGTGAAAAAAATCACGCGTGACCTAGTGAGCGCATGAAGCGCATGACCTAATGTGAGTACGCCTAAAGAAGGTCATATGGAAAAAGAGTCGTTTTCGTACATGTACGGTATGCCAAGAGAAAACAACTTACCAGTTTTAGCTTTACTTAAGAATGAAAACATAATTAAGGTTCATACTTGGTAGGAACATTCAAAGAGATGCAAGCGAAAATAGATCTTATTTATCTTTGACGTGCAAATGACATTCAACCTTAGGGTTGTAAACCAATTGTTTGGCCGACTGTACCTGCTAGAATTTAATATTTCATGTTCAAATAAAGACCCATGACCATGAGCAACGCCCTCATAACGTGTGCTAAGGTTATCATCAAAGGTTGGTGTACGTGGATTGCGCTGGTTCTAACAAAATCGATCTTAATCAAATAGATTTGTTTTGGTAACAAATAGTAATCATGAATTTGAATAATAAATAGGTATTGTTTGGTAAAAAATATATGAATTGACATAAGTATCGAATTATGTATACTTAAAAAACCGGCCAAGTGCGAGTCGGACGCGCCCACCGAGGGTTCCGTACTCAAAAGAAATATTTTTCGTCTTACAAAATACCAGTTTGTTTTTTTCTAAAAAATATAAATGTTTAGAAATTCGTTTATACACATACAGTAGGCGCTCGGTAATCCGTCACCCGCACGTTTTTTCCCCTATTTATATATTATAGATTACTGGAAATGCCGGATTATTGGATTTCTATAGGATATAATTATTTCATAGTAAAGTTCTTATTATTATAGGTTACACATAAAAATTAGTTATATTATTAATTGATATTGATAATAGGTTGTGTCTCATTACTATCAATCACAGTCACATCTTCTATCAATACTAATTATTTCAGATTTTTCGTCGTAAAAAAATGAAAATAAAAATAAGTGTTGTAATATACAAGTAAAAAAATAATGCGCCAGTTGTCCCACTTTCAGATTTCGACCACCATAGACCCCATTTTCAATAAAAATAAAATTATTACCTAATTATTTTCACTTAGAATAGATGCGGGCAAGCAAGCAGTTCTACAATGCAAAATTTCAAGTCGACAGCTTCAGTAGTTCCTAAGAAAAACAGATGTGATATACAGACGGACGGACGGACACCGAAGTCTCAACATAAGGGTTCCTTTATGACCATTTTGGTACAGAACCCAAAAAAAAATAAACGTACGGAATATTTTTTACGAAATAGGTATCTTATTGAACAATCTGCAAAACTTATTGAATACTACCTAGTATTTGTATAACTGTTGTAGGATACCTCAGCCTGGCATACCACTTTAATAGGTATAAGTAGTTTTTCAAAGAAAACCTAAAGCTTATTAATATATATTAGAGCGTCGGTGGCGTCGTGGCTAGAACGTCGGACTCCCGTGCGTGAGGTCCGAGTTCCAAAACAAGGCAACGCCATGTACCAATAAGGTTTTACGGTTTTTTCAAAAGACTTACGTACATTTATCTACTGCTCTGATGGTGAAGGAAAACATCGTGAGGAAACCTTGCATACTGAGATAACCAGTGTGTGAAATAGGGAAGGCAATGGCAAACCACCCCATTAAATCTGCCACGAGAGTCGTAGTTCTAAGTCTAAGAAGAAGAAGATTAATATATATAATTCTACCTTACCGTAACTATAGTTACGTAAATTAAAATTATAGTTAGAAACAATTTCAACGGATTCGATCAAAAATAGCGTGATAAAATTAGCTTAGAAATACAGTCCAACACAGCCTTGGTAGCTTATCGATCAATAGCAGAGGAAATTGTTCTATTTTTATAAATAGAAATTTCCTGCATATTGCTTATTCAATATCGTAGCGACCTATATAAATTTTCTGTGCTTTAAGCATTGCTATAATAAAACCTGTCATGATCAGAAAGCTAACTTGTAAAACGACTTGGTTTAGGTCTAGAAATAACTAAACAGTAAGCCTTTAGGCTAATGATTAGACTAATGACTTTTCAGTAATCTTTAGGTTTATTTCTGTCTGTTTTTTTTTATCTCTTTCATATGTATATAAATATATGTGAATTAAATGGACAATACCCCACATCATCCATCACCAACAGCAATTCAATATCAGCCTATACCTTAGTCCATTGCTGTGGACATTGGCCTCTTCCAGGGCTCTCCACTGAGCCCGATCTGTATTTGTGTCTGTGTATTTGTAAGTATTCGTATTTATGTACTTAAAATTGTTATGTAGTAGCATACGTGTAGGTATATTTTAATATATTATACGAGTAGGTATTTTATAGTATAGTAAGTAATAATAATTAGTAATTCTCTTCTATTTAATTTATATGCACCTGCCTTGCAATATCTGTATGACCCAATGGTTAGCTGGTAGAAAATGCCGCATGGCATTAAGCTCGCCTCATGTACTATTTTTGTGCATTAAAGTGTTAAATAAATATATTTTTTTTCCTTTTTGTTGAAAACAAATCAGCTGATTGGCACTTTTTATTTCAGATTCACTTTTGACGTGTGGATATTACATTGAAATGCGGTCGACTTAACCTACACTTAGGTACATACTAAAGCTAAATATATCCTGAACTTTGGGCTGACAAAGATAATCGGATTAGGCTAGGCAGGCAGGTCACGTGCGTGTACGTATTATCTATTATCTATATATCTGCCTTCAATAGCACAGCTTTGTATGTACCTGTAAGTAACTCGATGTTTGAGTTGAGCATTGAAAAAGAATTTTTGGAAATTTAAAACTTTCACTATGAGGTCAACTCTGAAATCGCGATACAATAATCATCTATAGGGGGTTTTGTTCACCCTGTATAACGCAGAGTATACAATTTACCGGTGAGTATAATACATATAATCATTGTGGTGCTTAACATAATTTCTATAGCTACTAAATTGCAAAGAAAGTTCCTGAAAACTGATAAGATACTGAGTTACTCTGAAAACATTAGTTATTTTTTTTACAACTACAATGATCTTGTTACATTCACGACAAGTATAGATTGTCAAGTGGCTTAAATATACTTTTTTATTAAACTCCCGCGTCTAACGGTATTATTTTTAAATCCTTGAAATAAAACGTCTCAAGCGACTCTAAGGATATAAAACATAATTTCGACACCCATGACGTGTGCCCGGATAGCTCAGTCGGTAGAGCATTGGACTTTTAATCCAAGGGTCCAGGGTTCAAGTCCCTGTTCGGGCGGTTTTTTTTTATTCGATTTTTTTAAATTTCATTCGATACGTACGATTACGTAATAATTATTAAAAAAACATATTTCTTTTTTATTACTTACGTTTATGTTAACAATTTATTTGTATTATTTTATTATACACGATAGTAAAGTACTACTGAATCGCTTATTTCGACAAGTAGCTTCAAGCCCCTGTGGCCTAATGGATAAGGCATCGGCCTCCTAAGCCGGGGATTGTGGGTTCGAGTCCCACCAGGGGTAGAATGTTTTTTTATTTTTATAAAATAATTATTTGACCTGGCTGAATGATAGAAGTTAACATATTGCAATTTTCGTAAAAAAGATGTCCAATTTTTTTTTAACAGTATGTTTCTTTCCTTAAGTACCTACTATGTATTATTATTTATTTGTCTTCATTATGGTCAAAAAACACTTACAATAAAAAAAAATTGATTAATATTATATTTTAGGATTGCGGTCAATAATTTTAAATATCTCAATGGTTTCCAGCATTGAAACCCGATCAAATAAAAACTATTTTGTTTTATTGCAAGTAATTAAGTACTTTTGCACCGCTTCGAAAGAAAAGAAGCGGCGCACGAAACAATCATCAGTAGGTAGGTACATCTTTTGAAATAAATATTCACTAATTTACAATTTTATAAAAAAATAATAATTTGAAATTAACATAATATAGGTAAGTATATTCATATGGAGCAAAAACATTAAGGACCGAGCCTCTTTATCATTTAAATAATCATTTAATTTTATAATAACCCTTTTTACAAGGCCTGTCTTATGTGGGTCTTAAATATATTATTAATTACAGTATCAGGTACTTATGTTGTTAATAAAACGTACACAGATCCTAATTGGAACTTACCTGTGCTTATAGTTACAGGTAATTATTTCAAAGCGAAAATGGCGCAATATGTTATAGGCCGATCTACACGGACACGGAAAGCATTGTGGTGGATGATCCACTAAGGACTACTTTTAATAGTTTTCTAGGGACCACTTTTAATAGTTTTCTATTAAAAGTGGTCCATGGTGGATCATCAACCACAATGGTTAAAAATAAAATATTTTAATATTTAAGTAATGTAAAAACATTACTGAAGTATTAAAATATTTTTTGTACTTTAGTATTTCTCCTCAAATTTTTTAGAAGACATCAAGTTATTCTCATAAAGTGATGAAGAGTAAAGTCATGGCCTAGAAGGCGGCCGTAACACAATACGAGGCAAAATAGCTTTCTGTTTGTTCTCCTGAAAGCGTGGCCGTCAACCAAATTTTGTTGTTTGGATAAAATTGAACCTTTCTTTCCTTTATTTTCCATATTATATAGAACAAAAAACAGGCCTCGTTACCTACCAATTAAGTCGTCTGCTTTCCAACACAAATTATATTACCAAGAAAGTTATATAATCGTATTAAAATACATTGTTTCATGATGTTATTAAAGTATGAGGTGTTAATACTCTCACATCATAAATTATTTCAGCAGTTAATGAAAGGAAAAGATTACATAAGGTACGCATACGCGGCCTACGTATTTCCATGCAATGTTGAATGAATACTTACACCAAAGAAAAAAAAAACAATTAACAATAAAAAACAAAACAATAATCAATATTCTGAATGGTCATATTATTGAATTTTGTGTGTCATATCGAGATAACACGTAACACTCAGTTATATCCAAGGACACAATGTCTACAATACGAATACAAGAATCTTTTTCAGGATAAAACGTGAGTCGAAAATTTTGAAATCAACTATTTTCACGAGTTGAAAGAATTTTCAGTTACTTTTTTTGGTCTTGCACTTACCGTTAGTGAAGCTAAGACTTCCAAGCCACCTGAATAGGTACGTGCGACAGACAGAACTTTACGCTGCGTAAAACTTTACGACCTCCAAATGCACCCTGATACTATGACTATAGTGACTTTTATTACCTGTGGTGTGGTGTAACCTATAGGTTTATGTACTTACTTACCTTTATATATCTATTTAAAAACCGTCCTGGACAGAAATCCATCCAGCAATACCTGAAGAACACTTTTGCAAAGCAATACCTTGACACTAAGAGCGCGATTGCATAATATGGTTGTTGACCGATTAGGCGACCGACCTCCGATGAACGACTTACAGTCACCGACTGCCTTTGTTTACACTGGGTCGGCCACCTCATAAGTCGTCCAACGCGACCGACGACTAGTAATTCACATATAGCCGGTGGCAGCCTAGTGTCAACGAATATATGTAACCGCGGCTTAAGGGCGTCATGCGCTAACACTAAGCCAGGGTAATTAATTACTCTCGAGTAGAAATAAATAAATCTTGGTCTTATCACGAGTTTGCGTAGTTGCGTATCTCATTTATATCAACTTTATTCATTAGCTACCTTGACCTATCAGATCACAGTTTAATACGTAAAGTATTACAGTTTATACGTGTTACGTAATTTATAGACATACGTTTATGATTTTCATTTAATTATTATTATGAAACACGTCCTTTATAATGCGCTGGTGATCCAATTATTTATAATTACGCCTAAGACTGACGAAATAATAGTCAAATTATAGATGTTTTTGTAAAATGAACACGATGCAATTAGTGAAATAACGGCAAATTCTTGTCTAGCTTAGTTTTAGTTGTGTTTAATCGTTGTGTATGGTGACAATTTAAAATGTTATAATTTTATTAAAACGATCCACTGGGAATTGTCAGTTTACTACATTCAATATACGTATAATAAGCTCTTTATTACGTCGTACAGTCGTAAAGAGCAATAGAAATTGTGAGATGCCTTCAATATTGAAATGTCGCCCCAGTGTGCCCCAGTTTGCAGCTGCGGGGGGCGCAGCGGGGCGCAGGGGAGGGAGGGCTACAGCCAAGGGGGGTATTGGGGGGTGGGCTAACTCACTACAATTAATAAATGGTTCGTCACCTACTTTATTACCCGAAAGTACTTTTATCTCTCCGTATCTTGAATAAATATCGACGTAACACTTCGAGGAAGAAACATTTCGGGTTTATTTGTGAGACTACTTTATTTGTACATTGTGTAACTAGTGTTGTAAGGATCAAATTGTCTCACGGAGTGTTAGGTCGCGCAAGCCGAGTTGAGACAATTTGGCCCTTAATGCACGTGATACACGTAATAAACAAGATATTTAATTTAATTTTCAGAAAATCAATCATTTTCAACACAGATGTATACCTACTGTGGTTTTAACGTCGTCAAAATTAACGTAAAGTTAACAGATAATTATCAAGCAGTTTTTACACAAATAATTTTAGAAAAAAAAAACAGGATACCATAGAAGCACCACCACCCCCACCTCGACCAGTGACTGAATCCGGAACTTACGGGTATCTTTGCGAATTATTTTGCAAGGGACGTCGGCACAGATGTCAAGTGAACATATACCAGGACCCTAGATTACTTTCGTAACAAACATTTCGTTTCCAACAATCCTTAATTACAACTACAAGACAGTAGCGTCAATGTTGCCATTTTGAACGTGTAATTACTCGTACAAGGATTGTTGTTTCGTGATATAGGCCGTCTTGTTCTCAGAGATACGTAGATGACGATGAATGTCTTGAATCCGGTATTTCTGAAATTGGCTCGTCCATTCTTAGCTACTGTACTATTCAGTTATCAAGTCCGAATGCCAGGCAATTCTCTAGTGTTGTGCCTAGTGGATGTCGATGACAGGGCGCCGCGGGTGTCGCGTCGGTAGCGAAATGCGGCTGTCACTTGACTGTCAGGAGCACTGTGAGACAATACCGTTATTTCCATGTTATTGCTACCGTTATCGGACAACTGAAATTGAGCCTTTGTTTACCTTTAGTGTAGTCAGCAGGTGGAATAAGTTGTTTTCTTAATGGAAATGAATAGAAAACTATTTACTTTAGTGTTTACTAGTTTAACTACCATTGAAATTAAATAGGAAGGATCCGAAAGAAAAGATTGTTTACTTTAAACAAGAACTTGGTTTAATATGAGCATATAAAGTCGGCTTGTTCAATTTCAACAAAATTGTTCACGTCAATCGAGATCTTAGTCGAATCTATCAAGTAGTGTGTTCAACTGAATAAAATTTCTTTATAGGCTCTAAATCAAACAAACTGTTTTTTCTGTGACTTAATTTATTCGACTTAACTTGTTTGGTTTATTACCAATTTTGTCAAGTGGAACTACGAATATTGGTGGAAAATTATGTTTTTGATGTGGACAAAATCTTATCCGTTACAATTACGTAACATAACCCAAAGCACGGTGTTGAATGAAAAGATCTATTAGATTTAAGATTTATTTGTCGAAAAGTATAAATTAATGAGGTATTGAGGATTTATCCTTAATGCAAGTAACATTTCTGAAAAAACTTCGCATATTTCTATTTGTGCCGAGACATTCAAGAAGAAACTTCAACTAATGAATTTGAACTTTCAAAGTGCGCACTTTTCAGCCCATCACCATTAAGTGCATCCAAACAATAAGTGCATCCAAACAATGTTTTGTTCTGTAAAAGGCAATCGTAATAATATCTGCTGAATTTCTTTTTGGGTAAAAGTCTCAGTGTTGCGTCGCATCCAGAGTACCTACATGTACTTATAGCTTTTGTACATTTTACAAACTAAGTATGAGGTTCATACAGTTTTCAGTATATGCGTCCCGTACCTATACTATGAAACATTTGATAGGGGTAGGATCTACGCACTTTCATTGCATCTTGTAATTAAACTGCGAAGCTGTCTGATGGAAATCTGAGTTTGGTCTAGGTTGCAAGAGAGCAAACAAACAGCAACTATTACTATACAAATAATTAACAGAACTTCTAGTAGGTATTGATTGGGATTTTATATAGAAATAAGAGACTAAACTCCTAGACTGTTAAGGCCGAAACTGGGTATTTACAAGTTTGACTTTAAAGAGTAAATTCAAGGAGATACACGTAGGTATTTAAAAAAAAAACTAAAAATGCATCCTTCAAATGTTTATACTAGAGGAAGGGCTTAAAATCTTTGCATTTATACGTACCTCTCTAATCTACCAAAATACAGGGTTACAGATTTTAAACTTTAAAAAAATATTAAAAGTCACTTGTTGGTTTAAAAAAAATTATGAATACGGAATTATAAAACGCAAATTGGGATTTTAGTTATGAATAAATACATCGTCGAGATGTCCTCCTTGTCGGCTTGAACGCTCCTCTGGACCTCTGGGCTACAGTGCCAAAATAAACCGAAAACTAAGCCTTCGAATATTGCCAGTATCCCCTCCCTAATCCTACCACGTGCGGACTTATTTAATTTTAAAGTTTAAAAAAACTCGTGGGTCACCACCCTGTACATTGTCATTTCTCTAGCCAATCTAAAGGAGTAAGAGTACCTTGTTATTTTGCGATTTACGAGTAGCTAGCAGTCAACTAAATGGAACAGACGGCCAATATAATACAAACCCGAATTTTGATACACGGCACTAGCCATGTAAGGCTTGGACTAACCGGAGCATGTAGACCCAGCCTAAAGGTTCGGCCGCACCGGCGCGGCGCCGAGCACTCGTAAACCCCCCGCGAGATGGCGCTGCCCGTTTTATTGCCAGTTCGCACAACAAGCTGTAATGGAGGACTACAATATTGACAGACCATTAATTCGACAGGAAATTGTGCTGAAGCCGCTGTATTGCAGGTGATTGTGAACTTTTCAAATTATCCGCGTGTTCCGAGGTAGTTTCCACTTCAAATAGATGCTCTGCGGCGGGATTTCCGCTAGGGAATGGGATGGGTATTTGAAAAACTCTGCATGCTATAGTAGCTTTTGAAGTGTAACTGCTGTTACATCCGTGGTAGTACTTTACCTATTTTTATTTAAATAGGTAAAGTATAAGTTGGCAAATACCAAGGTACCTCATAGACTTTGTACATAATATAGTCAGATTTCTATGAGGGTGCGGAAACAACTAACGCCTCATAAAAATCGGGTTATTTTGAAAAGATAAATGAAAGTCTAAGTTGATTTACAGGTGAAAGAGATTATTCAGCATCATAGCGTTATTCTATTTTTGCAATAAAGTTATACCACTAGTTTGAATCACTGTTCTTTAGAGGAACAAATTTTAAGTATTTTGATTCGTGATATAAGTACCTAACGTAACTTTAAATTCTAAGACATTTTGTGAACACCTTCAGGTCAGTGATCAGATACTTTTATTGTAGGAATAAATAAAAGTTTGTGAGTCTGACAAAGAATAGAGATTTTTCGTAGAATCATTCAATATAATAATCCTTGTCCTCGTGTTGGCGTCAGAGGGACCATATTCTTTTAATTAAGCCACGCGGAAAGCGTCGTAATGTTTACGAGCTCCGTGATTTAACTATTATTTGTCATCAATTTTATGAGCCCTTAAAGCAAATAGTACAGGCGAAATTGTTACCCGTAAAAGTTACATTTTGGCCACCCTAGTTTTACTATAGGTACCTACCGCAACCAATGTCCAAAAAACTTAACATCTTCGCTCGTCATTCCATTCTTGCGATTTTATTTAATTTTTATAACGTTTCTCAAAATCTTTCGAATTGCAGTAGACGTACGATAAAAAATTTAAAGTGGTGAACATTATTTTTTTAATAGTAATTAGCGCTCCCAGTGTCAAGTAGTGTAACTACAAAGTTATATGGCTTTTTAAATAGTTCTCAAAAATGTAACTAGATGGCGATGTTCTGAAAGCTTCAGCTATTCAGTACTAGATGGCGCTGTATGAAATGGTTCTATTGTTTGTTAAAAGATGTCGCTGAATATATTAATTCCGTTAGTTAATAATAGATGGCGTTGTTACGGAGTAATTTAGTTAGCATTGTTAAGAAGTAATTCTAGTGTACGTCAAAAGATGGCGCTGTTATGTTAGTAATTCTAAAATCCGTCAATAGATGGCATTGCAATCGTTGCTTTACAATTACAACTATTACAAGTAAAAATATATATATTACGAGATTTTTTTCAGAATATTTCAAAGAGTAGTTTAAGAAAAAAATAACCGTCAGTTCTATTCTAAGTGAGCCCCCTGGACTAATTCCACTGACCTCCACGTCAAGTTGGTGTGTTTCCACTTCTCGCCCTGTACTGCGAACCGCTTGCGCCTGTGGCCGCCTTCTGCACCGGTCTCCCGGTCCGGTCTGCCGCACCGCCTCATCTTCATTAGCTTCATCGTGGTCTCATCGACCTTCCCCGTCACTGGGATTCCGCCGAACTCCTGAAACATTTTGTACGGTGGTGACGTATTTCATTTATGTAAGAAAATTTTTGAATTATTAGACTTAAATTTTTTTATCGTTAAATAAAATTTATTGGAACAAAACTATATACATATACAACAAAAATAAGACACACTTTAAAAATTTGGAAAACATGATTATATGCTCTGGTATCTGGATCTGGATCTTAGCTAACGTCTATGGTTTCATACAATATTGATCTAGGTTT
The DNA here is from genome assembly GCA_947369225.1 of Hofmannophila pseudospretella. Lineage (NCBI taxonomy): Eukaryota > Metazoa > Arthropoda > Insecta > Lepidoptera > Oecophoridae > Hofmannophila > Hofmannophila pseudospretella. The sequence continues at coordinate 9,244,311 of OX376324.1, forward strand.
TGTGCTAGTGTTAACAGTTGGTACAATGTTTAAACAGTTGTAATGGTGCCTTTTGTGACTAACTTCAAGTGATGATTTTCATTTCAACTATGTGAAGAAACATAAACTTCAAACTCTTATATTATCAAAAAACTGGAAAATTATTTGTTTTTACGCGTGTATATTGTTTCATAACTCGACTTGCATAAATTTCTTTTTTTTTCTTTTTTATTAAGGGACAGGCCCCGGTCGCTGCAGCAGTCTCCATCCGATTCTGTTCCCCCCCCCGCCTTCTACATCCAACTCCTGGTACGACGAACTACCGCTCCAATCCTTTAACTATTCCATATATCCAATCCAGGGACGACCTCTCTGTCATTTTTCTTCAATTTTACTTTCTATTATGGATTTACTTTAAGACCGATTTTTTATTGAAAATCAAAGTACCCCATGTTGTCCCCTTTTTAAGCCGCTGTATATTCTCTTGTAGTGCTCATACCGGTAGTCTCCATTTCCTTCCCAACTAAGTTCACAAACCCCCATGTGTTTGTTATCTCGATACGTTTTATTTTTTACCTCAAGTCGAGTTGCATCAACGTATTCATGTGCAACATGGACTTATACCATCTTATACTGTGATAATTATTTGTAAATACCTATTAGGTATTGATACTAACTTGTAACGTTTTGATAGCGATCCTGAAGTCGTCCTCGTAAGACTGCGACACGTCCCCCAAAAGCAGGTTGCCCACTTCAGGCTGACCTTTCCTAAGGTACCCGAACGTCTCCAGGTAACTTCTCTGAAAAAAAAAGAAACATTTCTTTATAAACTTGTAAACTAAAAATGGGTGGTATGTTGAGTGCTTATAGATGACTGAACAACTTTTGTTCTAGCTATTACTTATGGAAAGAAAAAAATCGATTTCCCATTCGAAAACTGCTGATCAGTTAATATTTTTATTTCGGTTTACAAGAGGGTTTTTGTTGTAACAAAAACTAATAAGACTTATTGAAAAATTGGTTTCGGCCAATATTATTTAAAACTTTTGATTTCGGGAAAAAAATATAAATGACACATTTCTGACTCAGTTCTGACCAGATTTCTTCAATTAATTTCATTACATTGCAGAGATCGTCTCTTGTCAGTCATCATTTGCGTTGAATAGAATACGTACAAATTATGTAGGTATAGGTAAAGGTCCGGCTTTAGGGTTTTGACGCGGTTGGGCGACAGCCCAAGGGCGCCATATCTAAGGGGGCGCCATCAGGTTAAGAGATAAGTTTTTTATTTTTCAATTCGCATGATTTCTACTATCGAATCTATAAAATAACAACAGACGGTTACATCTTTAGCTGTTTCCTGAAATTTCACTCTCTGCACGTGCACAGCATGTCATTGTTTATTTTTTGCCAGCTTGTATTTTGGGGTAAGAGTCCTATTGTTAATTTATTAGCCAAGTCTGGTTTTAATGGGCTCTTTTTGTACAAACCATGACGGTCTTTGAAGCCAATATAACCATTTAGCATTATTGATTTGTCTTTGGGGTATTTTTATTGCGTAATAAAAACATTCCTGCTGGTTATTTTTGTTGTTTGGGGGGATTGGGTGAAAGCAGTTTTAAAACATTTCCCAGTATGAAATTAGTCTGTATCGTACAGTTAAGAAACAAATTATACGCCAAAAATTATAATTATAATTTTCTATACCTACTTAGTTATAAAAGTGTAGAGATTTAGTAGTGCAATGGCGTGAAAAAAGATATTTTTTTAAATAAACTGTTGCGAAATCAGGAAGAGAAAAGCTGAAGGAGAAAAAAAATCGAAGAAAGTGTTAAGCTCATGAAAATTGAAAAAGTACATTATTGTGAACTGTGTGTTTCTTCAACTACGGAATTACGCCCTAGTGACAAAATCAAAAGTGATGTTGAAATACTTACGGATGAATAAAGTTAACAAAAGTGTAACCGTGGACACAACAAAATCATAATTAAACATCTAATAGTGAAGTTGAAACAAATATATCAAAAGAAAGTGATAATAAAAGTACTTTCCCTAAACATTTGACAGGTCGTCATTTTTCGAATTCCCATTATAACGATGAAATTATTTTACGGCGCTCCCTGGCTAGTAGGTACTATACTCTATTTCAGAAAACTTTGTTTTTACTTTTGCTGCAAACTTTTTGATAACAAATCGCTGGACTTAATGGTTTGTATTTGTTGAATGTTTAAATGTTTATACCCATTGTGTACAGGTATTTAATAAATAATGTAATTAGTTTTTTTTAATGGATCTGGTTTTTTTATACTTATTAAAATAGTCGCTACTCATTCATAAACATAAAATAAATCTCGTTTTAATCGTTTCTTTCTTATTTTACCTATTTCTGCTGTGATCTTAATGCAGTAATGCTTGAATTGCTGCGTTTCGCTTTGTAGGGTAAGTAAGAGAGCCAGCGTATTTACCGACATAATTATAAGGCTCAAGTTTAACAGCGCATCGAAACCCCTCTAACAATATTATAGTGAGGCGTCGGTGACCGTTTACCATCAGGTGGCTAAACGGGTCTCGTCTGCTGTCTTTATAAAATAATAAGAACTTACAACTAGGTACTATAATTATACTCGTATATAGGTACTTTATTTCGTCTACCTACCTAGTCTTATAAAGGTTAAACGTAAATCCCTTCTTCTTCTAAGTCGTATGCCTCATTGCTGAGGGTTGTGATCATTCTAAGGAATTAATCACATAGGACGACTCTCGTGGCAGATTTAATGGGGTGGTTTGCCATTGCCTTCCCTATAAACGTAAATACGAAACCCAAAAACATGCATTACAATGCAATGCTTTCCTAAATCCCGGATTTAAAAACAAACAATATAAAAAATCATAGCGTCGGGGCGCCGAATTTTTTTTTGCCCCAAGGCGCCTTTATCTTTAAAGCCGGCCCTGTATATATAGGTAAGTGGTGTGTATCCAAGAGCCGTTCAATATTTGCCTATCCACGCGACGAGAATACAAAATGGTAGCCTACATTTTAAATGTGCTCATTAATCCTAAACAAACTCCACTCTCTTCGTCAAATATTCTCTTTTTAATTAACACCACTCTTGTGGGGGCGACAATAGCGGGTAAATGAGAGTCTTTGTGTTTTTTTTCGTTCCAGTCTAAGGCTCTATGATAGAGGAATAAAATTATAATGTTGAAGAAGTAGAGAATTGAATAGCACTTAATATCTGCAAATCGAACGCTCGAAATATTTGAAACCAGATTTATAATGAAACTTTTTAAAGCTAAAATAAAAACACTCGCGCCAATTGGAAAACTAATCAAAGTCAAAAGTAAAATTTGCCATAATTAAGTTAGCCAAATTTATTCCAAAAACGACGTTCAACCCTTAAAACCGGCTATTTATCTTCAAATTATTTATGCTTTACCCGAAGGCTAAAGCGAAAGTTTATTTACCGGCGGCCGTAACTTCCCTGGTTATAATAAAGGACATGTTAATACAATCTGCCGTCTATTATTCACTCCCTAAACTTATCCCAACTCCTAAATGCGTCTGAGGGTGTTTTATTTGCATACCTGGATGGAGCCGTACTACATTATGAAGTCATTTTTCTATTTGCGGCAACTATTGGATTTGTGTTCTTCAGACCTGTCCTGAATTTTGACTTTACATTTATGCTTGTAATTTCGGCTAACAACCCAGAATAATGAACGGATTACCATCAGTGCTTTCTAAGCCCGTGTGCTCCGTTTGTTGAGATTGAAGTCAAACGCAAGTTTAGTCATAATTGTGTTCATCATGCCATTCGAATAATATACCTATAAAACGAGGTATTAGTGTACTGTGTTAGTTTTGTTATGAAAATAATATACCTATAAAACGAGGTATGTCCTATCTTTTCTTTAATGGTACTAGAGATACAAAATTGTATCACTAGTAACATGGGAGATATCTTGACTTTTCTTTAATGTTACTAAATAGACAAAGTTGTGTCACTTGTACCATCAATGGTACTAGTCAATGGTACTACTGATCTAACGGCGAAAATACTTGCTGATTGCTGATAATGTACTAAATACCTTATAACTAACTCAAGCGAAAAACGAAAGCTCAAAAGCTCTAGTCGAATGAAGTCGTAGTAAGAGCCCGAGAAAGCTGTAACTAAATTTTCAAGAGTGAACAATTTAAGGCGAATTAAGGCAGTTACAGCTCGTTTTAAGGGACGAAACAATTTACTGAAATTGGGGACGTTGGGAAACTATTGCTGTGACGTTTATGTCGACTTAAATTGCAGGTATTTAATTTAATTATTTCGTGTAATTCGTTTCCAAGTCAAATTTTAAAGATTTACTTTTCCAAGTTTAATTTTAGTTTAATTTATTATAAAGTATGATTGCTAGTAAACTATGGTGTAACTCACAACCTTATATACATCACCATAATGACCTTACATAGTACATACATACGACTTAAGTTAAATCGTGTACAGTGGAAGACACATCAAGCTATACTCTATGGAACTTTGTCGCCATAAGTTTTTGTTATGATTCCTTGATATTCGTATGAATATAGGTACGAGTATATGTTTGTCAAATAAGTTAAAGAGACGAAGTACTAAAAAGTATAGTCACCGTACCATATCGACAAACATTATAAAATGTCTCTTGTTTGGATAACTAGCAGTAGACAATTTAGATACTTGCTAGAATCATTATTAATTACTACTTAGCTCTAAGCACTTCTGTGTTAGGTCAACAGGTGTGCCAGCTCAGCCTGAGGCTGGCCTGGATGGAAAGTGCCATAAAATGCAAATATACCCACAATTAGGTTAATTCGGCCGACAGATAGAATCGGGGCGGCGTTTATTCCTTGCCATTATGTCGGAATTTACTGCCGATCACTTTGTCTTTCAATTTTAATGGAATTGGAATTCAATATTCCTTTTTCATTATTGCCAGGAAGCCATTCTGATGTTATAGTATTGTAGAGTTGTAGATAGAACCTGTCGTAGAAGTAATGTGGTTATAAAACCAAACGACTTTTTGAAAATAAAAATGTACTTAAAAACTTATTAGTTTTAAATCAGTCAGCTCGATAAAAATAAGTGATGTACGAAATAATACCAGTGTAATTTTAGTAGGACGACAAGTATAAGGGGTCTATAGAAAATGAAACATATTGATGGACTGAGCATTTGTCTTGTCTTGTAACTATATGCCCTGAATATTTTTTTAATGCAGCTAGCACACCACTAGCAACAGAACTAGTTACAAGAATAATGAAAAGAAAGTAGCCCAGGCTAATGGCGGAGATTTGTCAATTAATTAGAGGGTAAATAGGAATCGTCACGAACGTTTAATAGCGATTCGGGGTCCTTACTACGACCCACATTAAGCCGAGTTCGACATGCTCCCATTTGCCCACTCTTAGGAAGTGGTTGGTAACGGTACACCATTGATTAGAAGAGCCCACATTTAGTTTGATCACGCAAAACCGAAATTTAATATAATTTGTCAGCGTTGCTTGTCAAGTTAACTACTTAATTTAAAAAAAAATCTTAAATAAAACAACGAAGTCATACATTATTTTCACATTCCATAATTTTTAGCTATCTACCCTACTGTATCCTTATCAAACTCATAATTAAATCGTAATCTGTAGTTATAATGTCAAACGTTTTAAAATGTAGTAGAACGGCTTAGAGTGGTGTTAAGGAGAATTTAGGGAACACCTGATGACTACATCCACTACACGCACTAATCCAGATTTGAAGCATCGGCGTCTCCGGCTGAGTGGCTGATCTTGTGCTCCGTCTTCGACCTCAACAATTCACACATGGCACAAGCTCGAGGATTAACAGTTCACAACCCGGGTGTGTTTCTAGGCGGTATTTCTTAGCCCGATTTCGAAAAAAATAATATTTTTGAGAAAATTGCACAGCGAGGTTACCGGCGGGCGTAGACCGTTAGAAGTGATGTGAGGTTGAAATGTCAAAATGCATTTGCTACACCACAGGTATCTTCATGCCGGTTTTGAGTGACCAGTTTGGATTGTCATTAGGTTTGATAGCGAAAAAATGAAATTTGGAAAAATACGAGTTCAAATTGTGTTGTCCTCGGTAGAAATAATAAAAAAATATTATTTGTAATAAATAAATCTGTTCCAATACGGAACAAGTTGTGTACAGTGGAAGATGCTCTGTGGCACCCTGTTGCAATAAGTTTCGTTATGACTTCTTAACATTCGTATGAAAGCGTCAGAAAGCTAAAAAGTACCAAAGAGTTCTAGCCCGTTTGGCTTTGTACACGTGATTTATTCTCTCTTTTCATTTTCAGCTAACTTAGCACAGCTTTCCTTAATTTAATTTCGTTGAGTCGGCTAAACACTAAACAATATAAGACACTCTCTGAGTACTTAAAACCTTTAGCCTTTACGTATCGCCGAGTATCGTATTGCATGTCATTACCGTGCACTGGAGTGCATGTCATCGCCGACTAATCAACCATCAGGGTTTCAGGGGTGGCTGGGCGGGGGTGGCCACGCATGGGCACATGCAAGTTGCACCCATGTTGACATGTCACGCTTACCGTCATCGTCACACATGAATATAAATGACCATTGCAGCTCAATTTCTAAACTAATATTAATGGTGCTGAAGCTTTTTAAATTCGCTTTTTACCACCTCTTAATGGAAAAATAGGAACACTAGCTGTTGTACGCGGCTTTATTCGCGTGGACTTAATTTTTTGTAAAAGGTTTATTTGTCTGCAGGGTATTAGACTATCTAAAGGAACTGTGCATTTTTCAAGAATGAAACTATCATATGTGCTACTCAAGACTGTTCTAAATGCCTAATTTCATTCAAATATGTTTAGCCGTTACGGCGTGATTGAGTAACAAATATCCAAACATACATCCAAACTTTTGCATAAAAGAATATTAGTGGGATGATTTCGTGTAAAGAATAATTTCACAGGGGTTAGGTATGAAGAGTTGAGACGATAATGACGAATGAGTCACGAATTAAGCTTTTTTCGTAAAGGACCTAGTTAACCGGCAGTTAATTTAGTAGGTCATGTTTAGTAAGCGAACATCTGTTCGTTAACATAAGCGAATAATGATAATAATGAGCGCGAGACGTGTGGGAGCTTGTTGGTTTAACTAAAAGCTCTTTCTAGTTTCAACAGCGAATAATTTTCTACGTGCTCTATGTGAGGACTAGAATCGAGATCGTGATATTTATACAGGGTGTATGGGAAACACCAATAAGTTTTGAAGAGTTTACAAAAAGTAAATACATACATTTTGTTAGAGTTTATTATTTAGAATAGATTTTTACCATACACGATTGAATTGAAATAATCGCTAGCTTCTGTAAGGACCTAATGGGCCTAATTTTAATTGGTATGATAGGCACATAGGTCTTTATTTTATCGATGTCGTACTAAACGAGAAATCAATTAAATTTCCAAAATGCGGCCAGCTGCCAGTCATACCAGATACTTGAGAACAGCATCATTATTAATGATTCATTAATAACGATTTATTAATTTTGACAGTAAAGCTTCTGGAGTACCAATTGATCGTTAAATCAAAACCTTTATTAATGATCACAAAGTTAAGTTTGATCGACGTAAGTTGAAATATGTCATTTCTGTGTCCAATAACTCCGGATTCGTCTCCTGCCAATTCTGTATTTTTGATCTTACGAGTATTCTCAGAATTGATAAACGTGATGACATAAGTCATTAATTCAATATGAAAAACAACTCGATTCATGCACAATTATTAACAGCTTACACGAATAGTATAATTTATAGTCAGCATTTACCATTAACAGGAGATTTATTAATCTGTGTTAGTTTTAAAAGAATCAAGTATTTTGTTTGTCTTTGGAAATTCCCACTTTTTCGTTCCGAAACAAAATATTCTCCCTAGAAAAGATACGAGTATAATTAGAAAACCTTTATCGAACGTTTATTTGTTAATTTTTTTAGGAATTGTGAGCAGTTGGTGCAAATTCTCAATTGGTAAAGTTTTCAGTTCGTTCACATTATCTTTCCCCCCAAACCTCATAATACACATGTCGTGTCTTACTTTAAATTCTTTATTGTTTTTTTGTTGTCTTTGTTACCTTTAGTCCTAAAAAGAAACAGATGTTAAGTTATTGTACCTTCATTTTCTGGAAGAGACTTGTCCCCACAACACAGGGGTGGAGTTTTTATATGCACAATAAATTATTTTTATACATATATTTTGGTATAGATTTGGTTACAAAAGGCGCATTTATTATTATATTTTGCAAGGAAAGCGGTGGAATTGGGCAACTTGCGGTTAGTTAAACTGGTTCTACTACCAGTAGGTACTATGATATACGAGTCGGACAAAAAAAAACAAGTCGTTCTGCTTCTTTAAGCTATTTTTCCTCTCTCCTTCATGCAATAGCATGCCTAATACCAAATCCAGAACCAATAGCAGCTTCTGGGTATTTTCATCTAGGGCCGGATCGGATATAATCGCAGACTCGTTAAGTCTTTCTTTAACTTAAATAAAATATACTTATGTTGTTCCTTATAACGAGAAACAGAGTTACTACTATGCACTAGTTTGCGATCGGTAAATAAACAGCAGAGGTGGGAAATGTTTAACCGATAATCGCGATAGGTTGTGAATTCAAAGCATCAGATTCTGTCCACGTCCGTAGAATCTACGGGTTTAGATGCTACGACCTGTGACTACTTACTTACTTACTCCGCTGGCCCGAAGTGGATCTTGGCCTCCGATACCAAAGAGAGCCATCGCTCTCTCTCTCCTGCACAGTCTCGAGCCAGTCAGGCGCCCGGAGCTCACGCAGATCCTTCTCCACTTCATCGCGCCAGCGGTATCTGGGACGTCCGCCCGGACGTCGTCCGTTAGGGCGTCCCACATACGCTCGTTTAACTGCCCGATCCTCCCCCATCCTAGTGATGTGTCCGAGCCATCGGAGTCGAGCTGCTTTCGTTTCTCCTATGATGTTCGGCTTGTTCACCAACTCTTCCATCCATGCCTTTGGTCGTCGTTTTTGTAATCGGATCGTTTCTTTTCTCTTTGTATCGGTTTCGTAACTATTTGTTTTTCCGTGGGCGAGGAGTTAGCCCGCCGCACAACCCCCAAAATGCTGGAGGACCACACCCGTCGTTGGTCCGCGAGTCCATCGGACTTAGTCGGTAGCAAGCTAGACTGAACTACCGACCTACCCCCCATCCGCCACCCGGGGGACGCTCCTCTACGCCGCCGTGAGGGCCGGCGGGAGGGACTATTTAGACATAATTTAATACAAATACCATGACATACATTCAGTTTTTAATCCTGATTACTTTCATCATTGCTTTCATACAGATGGCGTCACCACAGGGTAAACAAAGCCAGCGATAATCTGGGCTCAAATTTCGGGGACAATGGGGGTGGATTTGAAATTCAAATTGTCCAGTGACACATGAAATTAAACGGAATTACGTCTGTGCAGACAATGACATTCATTTGTATACATATCCGCTGTATCCAATGACGTCAAATTTTAACGAGGTTCATTTGAAAACGATTTCCTGAAGGTATCTATATGCACCAGGAAAATGCATTAGAGTAAAGTGTATTTTGTTAGTAGGTAATTAGGCGTTTTTGTTATTTGTAGAATACCTATAATAAGTGGAATGATGTCTGTGAGGAAAAGTCATCAATTATATTAGTTGTATTGTGTCTGTTCACTTTTTAAAGCACCTAAAATATTTGAAAGGTTTATCCAAGGGATATATTGTTCTGTCTATTGTGATATTGTTATGTCTATTGGGAGATTTTACGCCTGTCTAGACAAAATTAAACTTTTAACGTCTTAACACAGCCCTGAAAGTTTGTACGGCAATGTAGCATTGTCTTGGAAAGTTTTCATCTTGATATATAAATGGACCATTGTGACTTCAAAAACTCTTGTTTATTTTCACGCCAAAATTATGTTGAATTCGATGAAAATATTACGCTAAATTACTTTTTGAATAAATTACTCCTTTGTCTGGTGCAAACACCTGAGTTTTGGCACTAAGCCACTAAGAGTAATTTAGGTGGATTAAATAATAAATACTGATGTTACAAAAGCCTTAGTAGGTAATCGAGTCGTAAAAATGGCAATTTTGAAAACAAACGTTGGAGCTATAGAAAAAGGCTTTCCTTTTTGATAAAATAAGTTGAACGAATTATTGATTTTCAACTGAAAATTAAAAGTTGTCAATATTTTTATGCATGGAACCCTGCCTTATATTTCATTCATTAAGTTATTGCATTATTCAAATCAAATTAGGTTCTTACTTTTATTATAAAGAATCACTTTAAAAAACTTAATATCTTTCTATGACGTATAGTAAGTTGAATTTGCAACTAATTTCAACAGCATTATATTTTATAATATTGCCAATAACGATGATTACTTTAAAATTTATAATTGCAACACCTCGTAAAAACTCAAAGTTTAATTCGTAAAACTACCAAATCTATGATAAGATAAGATCAAGTACTCAGAATTTTATTGAGCCTTCGCCAAGTTTATTGAACAACAATTATGAAATGAATGGTAATTCAATTTGTTATCTTGCTCTTGCAGCACTGCACTGATAATTAGCAGCGAAGGCGATTGTGATTGGGATTCAGATTACCATAGGATTTCCAGTGAACTTAATGTTTCGACACGATGATTTCTGGTACCATCAGACTGGTATATCATATACAGAAAGTGAGTTTTATATTACCCTCTGAGAACAAATTGTCTCGCTGGGACTTCAAATTCTGAAATACAGACTTCTATCATTTCTAGACATCTCTAGTTCATTAATACATACAGTCGTACAAGGTTCACAGATTATATTTTCTATTCACGATCCTGGTACTTAACACGGACTATAATTATAGTATCAGAGACTTTATACTTCTACACCAAATCGAAAATAAGATCGAGAGGGGTTAGAATATGTTTTTTAATCAGGGTCGTCAAATTTATAATCAGTGGCCCATGATGTGAGATGTGTCCTCAATCGATATAAAATGAATTAATGACCCATTACGTACCACAAAGGTTCAAAACATTTTCAACGCGTCTCGAATGACAAATTTTTTATACAAAATAGAACCTCCGGGTAAATCAGATACGAGGGCCGTTAAATAAAAAGAGAGAATGGGGTACAAACTCTTTGGAAGTTAAAAAAGTAAATACTGGCTGGCAAAGCTGGATTATCTGTTAGATACCAAAAAAAAACTGATTATCTTTTGAAATCTTTTGTTTTCGGTTTGTTGTAGCGTGTTTTCGAAAATGGAAAAAAATTAACTACACGCGGTTATTCCAAGTGTATTACACTAAAAGGTGACTGTCGAAAAATAAAATAACATTTGAAAAGTTACGTGTAACATACCCATTCTCACTTTTTTTGAACGCCCCTATTAACTACTAGATCTAGACTCGTCAATCAGTTATCATGATAAATCGTAATGCGCGTCGACAATCTATTGGCACTCGGTCCCCGTATGGTCCCCGTCAACGTTCTCATGCGCATACGCAATTCGTTCGATAGGGCGCGAGAACCGTAGCGAAGCGTGAGAATACACTCGTCGAAATAAAATTGCGTGGTCATGTTTATTGACGAGACTCAGTAATGCCGACATCTGAACTCATTTTAAAATAAATTGACTCTCATTAAAAAAACGGCCAAGTGCGAGTCGGACTCGCCCACCGTGGGTTCCGTTCTCAATAGCAATATTTTTCGTCTTAAAATATATCACTTCATTTTACTCTCAAGAACAGAATCGTTTAGAATTTTGTTTTACTTTTCCCGTAATATAGACAATGCCTTTTATCAATACTAATTGTTTCAGATTTTTCTTCGTAAAAAAAATATGTATTTTTTTAATTTGGTTAAAATGTGTAGTTTTGAAATATCGTATTATTTTTCCTGTAAAATATAGAAGATTATCTATGAGTTTGAATTTTTCAGCTTGCAAACTTCGGAGATAAGTGGGGGAACGGTCCTTTTTTTGAACATTTGGCAATAAGTCAAAAACTATGGCATATAACAAAAATAAAAAATAGTTTTGTAATGTGCAAGTGCTCTTTCATTCGATGCCCCAGTTGTCCTACTTACAGATTTCGACCCCCTCTTTCAGACCCCATTTTTATTTATTTGTTTTTAATTTATTTCATAATTTATTTTACCAAGAATAGATGCGGGCAAGCAAGTTCTACAATTATGCTAAATTTAAAGTCGATAGCTTCACTAGTTCCTGAGAAAAATAGCTGTGACATACAGACGGACGGACGGACACAGGGTTCCTTTTCTACCATTTTGGTACGGAACCCTAATAAAAACTATAAGTTAGAAATTTTGGACAATCCCTATTTGAACCACGAGATTGTGACACTAGCGTTGCCAGATCGAATTCGCCTGTTTATAAACAAAAAAATTGCATCGATCAGCTGATCAATGTGTACAGAAAGCCGAAGCAGAAAGAAATTAGCGCTAATTATTTCTGTGGCCACAACTTTTTTTCTGAATATTGAAAAGTTGCTCGGCAAAACTGTACTTACATGTGTTTTATTAAACCCTGTATGTTAGGCACTTTGTATGGATACGTTAATAATGTAAGTAACTATTGTTTTGGTACCATTAATGTAACATTAAGAAAGGGCTTATCCCGTAGGATTTTTTTGACAATTACGAAACGAAAATATCTCTCGAAAAACGAGGTCTGAGAAATACTGCGTTTCAAGGCTTGCCTTTCTAGTGGCTTCGTCTCTATCGTCTAATATACGAAAACTATTCTAGTAACGGGCGTTATAATAAAAGATATAAATTAACGTTCAGATAGGTATATTAGAACCACCATCTTAGACATATCCTAGCCACAGACTATAAAGACATTACTACAAAACCATTTACCACACATTTCCGGTCATCTCCGGAAGTTTTTGAGAGGCGTTGCCTTAATTCCGCAGCTCTCTCATTAATCCGACACGTGTGTAAAAGGGAACGATAGATTTATTCGAAATTTTCCGATTTCCTACGAAGTTGTGTGGTATATTTGCCGATCTCGTACGGAAACCATCACGAAACCGTTTACCAGGCATCTCCGCCGGTCTTCGGTTGTCAGTCGGCAGTTTTCGAGATGCATCGTTATTGCTTCCTTGTTTCGCACTTTCATGAGTCGATTTTAAGTGGTAACGAAACGAACGAAAACGAGAACTTCCGTAACTTTTGGAGTTATCTACAACTGCATTCACAGATTTTGATAAAATAAAATAACAATTATTTAATTTCCCGACGGGTGCGACTCGGGGCGGTTTATTAGTGTAAGGATGTTGAGATTTATGTAACATTTTGACATGAAATAAAATTAATGCTATTTGAAAACCTGCTTGTTCAATCCTTCATCCATTGTCTGCGTCTGCTCTGCCCCCAGTCTACTAGCCTGAAATTCTGTTACAGTCAGACTTTTGGTGGCGCTATCGTATATGGAGCTTTATTTTCGAGACTCGTTGTCAAAATTTTCGTTTCGTGTTTCGTGAATTGAATTCTACAGGATAAGCCCCTGTACGTAGGTACATGCAATTCATGTAATACATAAGTGTAATTATCATTAGGCAACAACGGCATAAGTATAAATGACTGTAAACAGTCTTTACATCCCTCGGGGCTCGTATCGTAATAAAGGTTCATATTAGAGTCCCGCTTTGCGCAGATTTGTAGAGCCATTAAAAAGCTCAAACGCAAACAAATATTATTGTTAGAAGTTCAGGAAATTTGTTTGAAATAGCTAGGTGAAAATCCCAAGCTACAGTGAGGCAATAGCCACGGGGATCGGCCGGCCAAGTGCGGTTATTGGTGTAAAGTAAACACCAATATCGACTTCCGAGCCAAAACTTTCGATATTGCTTCAACACTGTTGAACACTTTTTATCGACTATGAAAGGACCTCTTTATTCCACTTTTCTTGAGTTACTTTTAGAAGTGTAAGTACACGAACTAAGAGGAGGAATGTTATATTTAATATGAAAACCCATGAAACGATAGTATTATTATAATTTTTTTAAACCAAGGTAGGGTTAACTTTGTACCTACATGGTATCTAGATTAAGAGTTGTTTTATTATTAATTTTACATTAACTGTGGAAGCTTATAAATTTGTTTGTTTGTTTTGTTTTTATATATGCATATGTAACTTGTAAATAATGCTGGAAGCTACCCAAATAAAATAAAATAAAATAAATTTTAATAATCTGGGTATATTATGAATATTATGATTTTGACATTTCCCGATGAATCGGTTACCTAGCTGGGTATTATGCAATGGCATTTTGACATTTCCCGATGAATCGGTTACCTAGCTGGGTATTAAGCAATGGCATAAAAAAGTACTTATGTTTTTTGTCCTGACGTCAAGATATTTTTTAATTAAGTACCTATGTACATTGCGTACACTTAGAATATTTATTGTCGAGATTGGCTCTACCAGTGATTTTATCGATTGATTGACGTTTGTTTATCGAAATAAATAATAATGACCATTTATATCTATCTAACATCTAGACTAGTTACTCAGCAGTAACCATAATAAGGTCGAGGCCCCGAAATAAGCGTGTAGCGGAGCGAGAGGGCCGAAAACTTTACCGACTGTTTTTGGTTTTTCCTATTTAATTTAGCATTTGGAAATTTCAAGTAAATATTTACACCACTGCTTCGTGTGCTTCATCTATTAAATGATTTAAATTATATTGATATTTTTTTACAAGCTATTAGGTATTCGTATAGTCAGAGATCGGTAACCCTATCTTATTGAGTAGTTGAGTAGGAATGGCACAGTGGCTATTACACCAGACTCCCATGCGGGAGGTCCGGGTTCGAAACCACGCAGTGCCATGTACCAATGAGTTTTTAGTATTTTTCGAAGACTTACGTCCATTTACCGACTGCTCTAACGGTGAAGGAAAACATCGTGAGGAAACCTGCACACTGAGATGACCAGTGTGTAAAATAAAATGGGGTTGGCACAAAATATCCTCAAGGGTCGAAATGCCGCTGGGTTATTCCCGGCCCCCTATCATAAGATAAGATAAGAGTAGTTGAGTAGGTACCAACTTGAGATCTATGGCAGCAGCTCAACTAAACATTTAGAGTACCTAGTATCAAGTGCACTGGATACTACTCTAAATGTTTAGTTTGGCTTTACCCCATCTTTTCGGCAATTCACCAGTTTTAGGCTTCGGAAATCCATCACTTCCCAGTCCACCTGACGCTATCTACCGCTAATTTCGGAGCCTCGGCGGCTAGAACTACTCATTGGTGATTCAGCTTCCAGCTGTGCATAACACAAGTTGCACCGACTTCGTCGAATGTTGTCTGTTATGGCAACACAGACGACATAGTTGCACAAAGAGCTGCAACCTTGTCATACCAATACTATTATTAACAATTTCTTTTCTTTGTCTTTAAAGCGGCTTTTTGCTTTTATAATAAGAATAAGAATAGTTTATTAGTGCAGTAAGATTACAATGGAGTAGGAACTTAAGCATATATTACATTAAACTTAATAAAATTAGTGAGCAACCAGTTATCCTACTATAGGCGCTTGCTATAGGTAATACTACCACAGAGCTACTAAATCTATTGTAATGAGGGATTTTCAAGCTTAAGTTTCTGCCATTCGAGATAGATGGCACTGCATCTGACAGGAATGTCAAAGTGACAGAAGAGTTGTTTTGGCATAATGTTTTTTTCATGGCATAGTAGGTAGCTTTTTGTAAAAATATAGAAATTTATCGAATTCATCATTTCGCAATGATAAAACAAGAACTATGTGCATTATTATCGACGATCAACTAATAAAAAGAAAGTTTTTTTTAAAATATTATGGCCTAGGTACATGGTAGGTATCAATATTTTGGCACATTTTGACATTCCTGTATATAATCTGTGCCATCTGTCGAGTTGATTGGAAGCTGCCGGAAAATGCCTCATTATTATCTTATCGTAGACTGATGATCAAATTCGCAATAGGAAAGCATCACATTTTTCTTTCTTTCTTTTATTTATTGTGTATATTTATCAATTTATCATTCAGTTGTCATAGAGAGCTATATTTCTTATTTTACGTCAAGAAAAATGCTCTTGTATCTCTTGTATCTTGTATCTCAGAGAGAGAGAATTCCATTTCATATACGAGTACTCGTACGAGGACAGTCCATCAACCCTAAGTCTTTATAAGGAGACATTAAGTGGTAATTCATGAAAGTAGATCTGATTTTTCATCTACTTACGACTCCGAGGCGAGTAACCCCAATCCCAATAAGGGCGGATCCCTAAAAACGGAGCACAACAAGTAGAGCCTACCCGATCTAAATGTGACATGCCTGATTTTTGGTTTTGGTTTTTCTGACAACATTATTAATTAGAGTCAAGGATTACATACTTTTAATTGAATTGGAAAATGATTTGCCTTGCTTTCGGGCAAATAGTTCGATTATTCTTGGGTAAAATTGCTTTGCATCTATAGGACTCTATGCGGCAATCTGCGGCATCCTCTAGTTTTCTGGTTTTGGATAGGTCACCTCCAGAAATTTTATGCGCATTCTAGCCAGCGAGTCATATTCGCATAGTAGTTAATCATAACTATCTATATTTATTTTATTTATTTATTTTCTCTTACGGAAATTTACAGACAAATACATAACTACAACAGATTAATAATATATATATAAGGACGCCGAGGATAGGGAAAAATGGAAAGGAGGAGGGGAGGCCTTTGCCCAGCCTATAGGCTATGTCTATTCCGCTTGTAAAAAACGGTATAAATATAGAATTTTATTTATTTATTTTATTTTATTTGTAAAATAAATAAAGATAACAATATTAAGAATATAAAAGAGAAATGGTTTAACAGAGAGACAAGACTGTGTAACAGAGAGTGTGGGGAAACTAGTCATTCTTAAATTATTTCTGTGTCAGGATTCGTCTAACTGTAGTGGTGCTGGTGCAGAACAAGTCCAGGTTATAATGACTATAAGATAGAAGATAAATAGTCATTTAATTTTAAAACAAAAATACTATATTCCAAATATGACTATTATCACCTAAACTTGTCGAGACTAAAGTGGTCTTCGTCAGTCTTTATTCGAGGCCGAAGTGGTCTCGGTCAGTCTCTAATTCCCTGTGAACCTGGGTCGTTACGAGTCACGTCTGGGACAGGAATGACGACGCGTCACACCGGTGGATGCTTTACTTTATAGGGAGGATTCCAAATACGGCACCGGCCCCTCGGGAATGGACGCTGGACCTCCCATTGCCTGCTGCGACACTTTTTATGGACTTTACATTCGGGTTTGTGGTTAGTGTAGTAAGTTAGTACACTTTTATTATACGAGGTGCCTATTCCAACCTTGAAATGTCGAGAAAAATAATGAAATTTCATAATTTTATGTAAATGTGGGAAGCATAATAAACAAATAATTTCATTTCATTTTAAAACATTGTTAAGGAATGTCAGAATTGCAAATAAACGTCATTGCAAATTAAAAATAAATAATCTTAAAAACATACTGTTTATCAGAATTAAGACCGATTATGACGCTGAACAATTGCTTACCCGACTAAGGCAAGGCAAAACGGAGTTATTAAAAAAAAAGGATTTTGCTAATACGGCTTCAAAGGTAAAACTGTTCTAGATAACGAAAAAAAAAACATTTAAACAGTGCTTACGTCTTCGCGGTTTGGCCGGTTTACCAACTAGGTATTTTATTATAAGCAATTCTTGGCAGCGGCTCCATTGTTCCTAGAGCACTAAGTGGACGTCACGATGGTCAGTCATTGAACTGAATTTCCCGCCTCCTCTTCAATATGGTATGTTTTATTATAGGTTAAACAAAGAATTTGCTTTAACATAACACTAGGAGCTTGCAAGACGTTGCATACCTTGATGAAGGACCTTGTCGAAACTCTTCGACGAGCCAGACACTCCATAGAAGGAAACTTTTAGAAGCCCACCTTGTAAGTAGGGTACCTATGGTTTTTGCGATAAGGGTAAAATGCAGAAAAAGTGTACCGTAACGAAACTGTGACCAAACTGAGAAATAACTAAACTGAGACAGACGTCTGTAACGAAACCGTGTAAAGGCTAGATTACAAGCGTGAATTTCGTACAGGTTAAAAATTAAAATAAGGAGAAATAAATAAATTCTTATAAGAATTTTCGCCAACGGTAAATAATTGTTCTAATGATGCGTCTTACATGAAAAACAAGGATACAACTATTTGGAGAAGCATCAAGATTCAAGATACTTCATAAATTCACTGTTCATCAACAACATTATGCACTTCATCTCGGTTATCTTCACATCATGCTATCTTATCTTTGCAAAAACTAAAGCCGCATCACACAATACGCCGCAAATTAGGTCGCAGACACATCACCGCATACTGAATTTATTATACAAACTTATGAGTCAATGACCGCGTGTAGATTCGGCAATCATATGGCTCGAGGTCGCCAAACTAAAACGGCATAGCAAGGTCATTACGGCAAGCGATAGCGACACTTTTCAATTTATTGTGTAAACTAACGTCGCTTCTACAGTGTTTACACGTTTTCCTTATTAAGTAAATTAGGTACCATAGCTCACAAAACATGGAGCTGCAGAGCATAAGGTTCTATTCAAACGTACATACGAGTACCTACCATAAATAAATACACTACGTTTTTGGGGAGAGATGATAGGTATTATTTCAGGGCTATCTAAAAGAGATAATAGAAGAAAGAGAGAAACGCTCGACTTCAGCAAAAGTGTGCTCGATGTGCAACATTATATCGATTGTAACGTTTGCGTTATATAATATTTTTTTGCAAAGTATCTAATCAAATCAAAATGTTTTTTTATTGTAAGTAAGTACCTTATAGTACATTTTTACAACGTCATTCTTTTTTACTCTACCACGGCTTCGTAAGGTGCTATAGCTGAAAGGAAAGAAGCGGCGCAAGAAACTTTCAGCAGCACATCTTTTGAAATAAATATATCTTACAATAATTACGAATACAATCATATATGTACACAATGTGCAGAAATGCCTGTTATCACTTTAGTTATGTTAGGTTAGCTACGTATTCGGACGTATATTACTGACAGGGAGTTATTATAGTTATTTGATAGCGGAAAGATGAGCGAAGCCGCAGGATCCTGATTCGTAAAATCGTAAGTTTTAACCGGAATATATCTAACCACGTTATTACATACTTACCTTCTTTAGTTCTCTGACGAAGTAAGCACATAATTAGTTTCACAGTCACTGCCTTTACGATGCATAAAAGTAAACAGACTAGTCAGTTAGTATCAAAGCTGCAGGTGCAGGTGTACTGCAGACACTTTGTCTGGCTCTCGAGCTAAAATTAGCAGTAATGATATTTATTTATAGTTCAATTTCGTGTCGACTACACTGTCATTGTCACTCGGAGACTTGTGGCGATAAACTCAACAAAAGATGGGTAATCCTGTAAATATTGTAATTATTAACTTTTAGGGAAGGTTGATTTATTAACTCTTTATTGTACACAAACATTATAATACAAACTTATATAAAAAATATGTGAAACACAAAGGGCGTGACTTATCTCTAAGAGAGATCTCTTCAGCAAACCCCATGATTGATTTCTTCTTCGTCTGCTTTTTTAGGTCTGTTTCTTATTTTTACCCAATAATTATTATTTAAGTAAATGTATTTAAGTCTTTAATTACGTATTGAAACACATCCTAAAATAAATTCAAATAAAATGTATTCAATCTGCATGCATTTGTTGTTGTTGTTGCACGAAACGTCCTTAAAGTAAATGTATTACAATTATTTTCAAACTTTTATCCTTACAATAGGTAGAATTATTGACAGTTACTTTTTGGGTGATGGTAATAATATGTATTTTGTTAAGTTTAACGGAATATTTAATTATAAACTTTGACTTATGGCATTATTTGTGCAAGATTGTTCGTGAAACTATTACTAGCATATCTAACCTACCTATTAATTAATAAGTTGGCACCGCTTAATAAAGCTACTACGATAGTAGCAGCAGAACTTATATTAATTTCGCCAGCAAACTGCAGTTAGCTTATCTCTACAATTAATTGTGTAGCGGACTCTGAGTTGTAATAAATTGAAGTCCTTGGACATATTAACGTCCCTTACGATGAGGGTGATTAATCATTGTGGACGAACAGACAGACGGACAGGACAATTCGGTTCAATGTGAGGTTCAATGGCTTTACGAAAAATGTGCTAACGGGAGCGAATACCCTATGTTTTGCTTATTTTTGTAGATAAAATAAAATGCGTATTTTATGTTCATTTTTTTTCATATTTGTCGTTTTTTTGGATTTAGAGATAATATTTTTGTGTGTACGTTTTGTTAAAATAGAAAATAAAATATTCTAGAGCAACCCGTTTATGGAAGATTATATTAGCACTTAAAAATACTCGTTTCTATTTCTATAATTATTTAAAAAATCAATATATCATCCATCAGTCATCTCAGTTCACTACATTAACGGAAATTACTCCTGTACTCTACATTTTAATGTCACACAGATTCCACTTGATATATTATACAGTATACTGTGACTTCAGAGTAGAGTGAATGGAGTCACATTCCCGTAAAAGCTTTAGTGGCGATAAAGCTCCCTCAACCAATTAATTTAATGACAATTAATTGGATAAATTAGCTGACTTGGACATAAAACAGGGAATGTACAAAATAAAACGTAAAGATCCATTTACGTTCCGTTCTCGTTCCAAACGTCAATCAAGTACAAGCGACTTTTATTGCGAGGTGAAGAAAAAGTGAGCAATCAAATTGTAAGTAATCGGCACTTGAACCCTCCGAGATTTCGAGTGGCTGCAGCGAATGTTGTGTTAAAATAAACTAACCGTGTAAAATTCTGATCGCACAAGTTATTTCCCACTTTAACTTTGCGGTTGGGAAAATTCACACGTGTTTGAAAGTGTATCATTGGCAAGTTTTATAGGTGATGAATGATAAGTTTGTCGGCGTGGTACACACGTGGTGTTTCGGATTTGCCGCCCGCGTGGTTGTCAAAACTTGCGGCCCACACAGAAACAATTCTTCGACAAGTGTTGATAGCGGATATTGTGTTATATGAAACTAAAAATGTTGATTCTGCGGCATCTTTGTAACGAGTTTGTTAAATTGTTATAAATCAGAGTTTGTATAGAGCTGTTCAAGTTATTGAAAATTAAGTTGGTTTAATCAATAGAGCTTTTTTGTTGACTTCCGGTTCACTATATATTAAAAATGTCCGTTATTCAAATTACATTACATGGATACTGGAATTAAAAATAATAATAATAATATATTAATTTTTGCATTACTGGAACAAAATCATGTATTTTCAGTGACTTAAAGCGATAAGGCCGCCTTCTGCACATTGATTGTACCTCTCTTTATGTTGTATGTTTTGTTTTTGTCCCGGGTGTGCAATAAAGTATATTTGTATTGGTTTTTAGGCTAACAATGTATGGGCGCAGAACATTGTCTTTTCAGGTGCAATTTATTGAATTACCTATAGCTTAAAGAACATAGGACACTACATCAACTAAGTACCTAAGTAAGTATATTCACTGAGTTTCTTATATGATCGTGTGATATACGTAGTGTCCCAAGGAAGTGCTATGAGCTACTCTCATAAACTCTCATTAAATAGGTCGGCTGAGTCACACCGCTGCGCCCACTTGGCGCCGATCAGTTCCTCGTTCCCGCTCGTTCCTGACTTCGCGTCCCTATAGGAGCTGAGTAATCCGTATCCATTTGTTTGGGGTGGAAGGCATAGGAATATTAATGAGTGTTGCAAGTAGCCACGGAAAGAAAAATAAACGAAAGCTCGTGATAGCGATTGGACTAAGTGGGCAAAAATATCCACTTGGATTCTTCAATGGATCCAACCATGGATTCCAAGGGACATAGCGGTTTGAACGCAGTATTTCTAAAATGTCCATTTCCAAGTAGGTACACAAAAAGAAAAAAAACACGTAAGTATTTTGTGTCTTTTGATAAATAAATTACTGTTCATTACGTATAAAATGTTGCCAATTCTATTATTTATATAAAAAATAAAAGGCCAGTGATTTAGGTATTTGCTAAAACGTTTTGGTTTTCGGTACTTTAATCAAATTTTGCCTCCAAAACAACTACCAAAGTTTACATTACAGCACTTTGGATTCCATGGTTGGAATCTTCAATGAATCCAACCATGGAATTCAAGGGACATAGCGGTTTGAGCGCAGAACGTCTTAAATATCCATTTCCAAGTAGGTACACAAAAAGAAAAAAACACGTTAGTATTTTGTGTCTACATATAAA
This sequence comes from Hofmannophila pseudospretella, assembly GCA_947369225.1. Lineage (NCBI taxonomy): Eukaryota > Metazoa > Arthropoda > Insecta > Lepidoptera > Oecophoridae > Hofmannophila > Hofmannophila pseudospretella. The sequence goes on from OX376324.1 coordinate 9,266,725, forward strand.
TAAATTACTGTTCATTACGTGTAAAATGTTGCCAATTCTGTTATTTATATAAAAAAATAAAAGGCCAGTGATTTAGGTATTTGCTAAAACGATTTGGTTTTCGGTACTTTAATCAAATTTTGCCTCCAAAACAACTACAAAAGTTTACATTACAGCATTATTTAAGGCTTTAATTTGAATAAACAGTGGGGTTGACAGAATCTCGTTACAAATAGGAGTTACTTAATTAATTTATTCGCTGCGAAGTCATGACGCGTGCCGACGCACCCATTATGCAGATTTCAGAGAATACTCGGCTAAACGACAGCTCATTTCTACACAATTATGCGCAGTATACAAAGTCTAAGCTAAGGGCTAATTTCTACTAAATCAAATGGGCTAGGATTGATAAACGGATTATCAGACTTTTGAAACGATGTTAAAAGGATGCTAATGGTGCTTAGACTAGACTTATCTTATGATAGGGGGCCGGGAATAACCCAGCGGCACTTCGACCCTTGAGGATCTTTTGTGCCAATCCCATTTTACACACTGGTCATCTCAGTGTGCAGGTTTTCTCACGATGTTTACCTTCACCGTTAGAGCAGTCGGTAAATGTATGTAAGTCTTCGAAAAATACGAAAAACTCATTGGTACATGGCACTGCATGGTTTCGAAACTGGACCTCCGTACAGTGGGCCCAAACGGTGCGTTCCATATCATAAATCTATAACTTCTTTATTTCTTGACATATTGTTTTGAAATTTTACACACACATACTAGAATACATAGGCTATCAATTGAATAAATATTCATGGTTATAACACAACTAATTATTTAATTTAAAAATATCAAACATGAAAATCTTTATTTTTATTGCCATAAAATTAATTAAAAAATAGGAATAATTATTACACTATTAAAATAATATTTTTATGACTAAAATTATACTTTTAAACATAAAAAGAACCACGTTGTATATTTTTAAGAGCCTAGGAGTCCGGTGTCCTAGCCACTGTGCCACCGACGCTCTCTGCTAATGATACAGTCGTTATATAAATAGAACTACTACTACTGCTACTGTATATTATACTATTATATAAAAACTAATTTAAAAAAAACCTATTTTATTCGTTTCGAATGGGTTAGAATTTCTCTTACTCTGTAAATAACTACTTCGTAATTTTGTTATTATCTCTTTATGCTTATGACTACGATAACTACGTAAGATAAATTTAATATCTATAAGCATGTCGTATGAATCTACTAAATCTTTCTTCGTGGAAGAACCCCCCTCAGTCAAAGTCCTGAAGGCTATAGTGTTGTAGATCGACCTGTATTAGTATGGCTATTGTACTATACTTTCTTGCCAAAAGATTTCGTTATTTTTTTTTATATGGTATCCTTGTGCCCTATAATATAAACTATATTGTGTTAGATCATATTATGTAAAGGGCGCCACTAGTCCTATTTCTAAAATCTTACAAGGAACCTGTTTCAGCTTATGCTAGAATTTATAGTAAAACAGTATTAGTACTGCTGAATGCTGCCCTATTTACCGTTTAGGTATTTTTCTATGGTATTTTACAGCTGGATACCGAATGTGAAATTTACTGATATTTGACTATTCGGGTAACCCAACAGCAGACAGCAGTCTTCATAATAAATACGCATCTCGTGGTTGTAACTGCAAATATTAATTATTAAATAAATCATAATATTTAATTACCACTTAATTATAATTTACGCATATGTTGCATTTATTCCGGGAACAAGTGAGTTATGCGGAAATAAAGATCTTATTTATGTTCTTTCAGCGCAATGTGAGTTCATAATGTGTCTCTATGAAATATGACTGTGCATAATATATGACAAAAACATATATTATTTGCTCACTGAAAATCTAAAACAACTTGAATTGGTCCAAACATGGAGAGCTCAGATTTTTCAATATGAAACATAATACTAAAAGGTTTGTTAGCAAACACTAATATGAAGCCTTTAATAATATTCATTATTTATGTAACTATTATTTTTCGTTGAGTAACTGTGCCCAACTCTAATTTTAAAAAGAGTATTTAAATGGACGCGGGACATCTCTAATGCGCAGCGATGATTGGTCGGAAGGAATTGAAGATGGCGTTGCAGGGTCTCGCGGAAGCGTACGCCCAAGCTCTTGAGTTTTTATTCTACTAGATACAAAAAAAGATTGTAAAGTGTGATAATAGTAAATAAATCAGTTCAATCAATATCAGTTGCAGTTTATTGGTCTACAACAGGTATATTATTCAACAGGTTTTACATAGCTTTTAAATGGGTTTTAGTTAAACAACATCTTTTTCCTTTTTGTTAAGTTAAAATGTACAAAAATTTGTAAATTAATTATTTGCTTTCATTTAACATTCCCAACAGGTTTAATGATTTCTTGTTCTTTCTGCTTTGTTTTTGTTAGTCTAAGTTTTGCTTCTTTTATTTCTATATATAAATATATTTCTACACTATAGATAGACACGGGATAAGAATCACGGTTATCCACAAAAACTCGAAGCCTACGTTAGTCTACCCGCAACCATGGCGCGTGTAACTGGTGCCGAAATATCGGGAACTCAAAACAACCCCAAACCATAGTAAGAATCCCATATCTTACTATAGTATTGACAATAGCCACGAACGCTAAATCTATTTCTATCCTTTTCTTCTCCCAGATGATTTTTAGTTCGAAATATCGAAATCCTAGGCCAAAATTGCCCCATCAGCTGTCTAGCGTTTCCAGGTCACAGAACGTTTTTGGTAGGTCTTTTCGTTTTTTAGTTTTTTTTTGTATTTTAGTCCAATAGGAAGTAAGTAAGTAAGCTTATACTAGCCAATCGTTGTTGCGATGAATGAAAGATGTCAAAAGAATTCCCGAACCCCCGGAGAAACCTGCGGCTCACAGTCCACGCCACGATAATCTCGAACCACGGAGGCAACGGCTCACATTTGACGAGTTAAAACAATCATTGTAATTTATTTAGATATTTTAAAGACACCAAAAATTCAACCGGAACATAAACATTTTAAACTAAACTAATTTACAGCATGACAGTCAACGAAATACAGTAATTGGCACATAAACAAACAATAAATTTTATTTCCACGTCACATCCACCCGCAAATGCTTCACAAAACTCACTCCAAACGAACTCTTTAAAATTATTTACTGCATACATAATTCTTTTGAAATTTTTTTCTCATTGTTGCATTCATTCCGTTCCGGACCACTACTACGATGATACATTCGCTTAGAATGAATCCTATTTTCACCAACGTTTTTATACAAAGAGAAATGGATAAAGTATGAAGATGCTTTTCATATATTTTTTTGGAAAAATTCGTTTTTCCGTATTTGAAAAAGTTTTAGGGAGTCAAAATCTCTACAAAGTGTTTGTAGGTAGGTATCGAAACTGATTCCGAAATCTCTTGGGTAGTATAAATGAAGAGAGTTGAAACAAAATGGGGTGAGGCTAAAGTCATTTCCAGTCAAAATATCTCAAATGATATATCAATTGTTAATGGTCCATGAATTACCAATGGTTTGTAATTTGTTTTGTACCTACCGTACAGAACAAGTCGAATGCAGGCTACCCGCGACCATGGCCATGGCGCATGCAAATGTGCCGAAATATAGGGAGCTCAAAACAACCCCAAATCCCGTAAAAGAATTCCGTGTCTAACTATGGTAATGACAAACTTAAAAAGTTTATTAAGTTAATATCCAATTCGATTCGTAACATTACTAGGTATTCACCATAAAGATATTTAAATAGTAGGTAAATGTTTCGTGGTATAGGAGTCGGACCGACGATGCAAATGAAAGCGCATGCAAAATGCATCACGGTGCTTACTTTGAATTCACTGCTGGCACGGTATAAATTTTATTGTTCAATTAACGGTGAAACCTCGTGATTTGTGGTGTATCAATTCATTTATTTTGTGAGTTTTTAAACTTGTATTTATTGAAATTATACTTTTTACATTATTCTTCAGGTCAATTATTTGTACCTACATTTTAATCCGGGAAATGTTACTTATATATATTTTTTAAATCTTAGGGTTTTTTTCGTTTTTGTTATGTTAAAATGTATTCTTTTTAAATAACCCTGAAACCTAATTTAACTTTTCTACTCTACCTCTGCTTAGGTACCATTTAAATTAGGTTAATACAATGTAATTCTCAAAGAGTTTTAAATGGGCGCCGCTAGTCCTATTTCTGTGGTAATTATGTGATTTATGTGTAGATGTTTTTCAGACACAGACTCACAGACACTCTACACACAAACTACACTACACACACACACACACACACACACACACACACACACACACACACACACACACACGCACGCACGCACGCACTAATCACACACTATTCACTAATCTTTCACTATCGCTAATCTCTTTAATGTCCAATTAACTTCAGAGGTTGCCTGCAAGAGATCGCTTTAAGCGATAAGGCCGCCTTTGTACATATCGTACTATTATTCCTGTAGTTATTACTTTTCCTGTATTTGTGTACAATAAAGTGTTTCTATCCATATATAACTATGTGAGTTGTGTAGTCATCAGACGATATCATTATCAATCGATCGAACACAGACAAAGTCAACTTTGCTTTCCACCCATGTCATAGATTACAAAAGCAGGAAGCTGTTTTGTTTGTCTAAAGGATTCCAGTTAAATGATTAAATAATTAATCCCAAGTGGAGAACAATAGATGTCCGGCCACGTCACTTACTATGCAGTGGTGTTGCACCAGCGCAGCGTATAGCGTCTGGGCTACATCCTTCACTTACATTAATCATCGCCAATGTATTCCAGACGCTTTGATGGAAACCTTAATTCGAAGGATTAAGATATTAAGTATTTTATACACTGATTTGTGTTTACGTGTTTTAGTGTGCCAACCAATGGACTACTGGCGTCTTGTTTGCCACTGCGCTTGAAAGAATTGAGAGCAATTGGAACAATTTTTATTTTATTTATTTAATTTATTTCTTAGTGTGTACAAATGCTCATCAAATTAGAAATTGCAAATTAAACACTTGTTTGCTATGTTTTCTGCGCATTTACTTTACACACTAACATGCTGCGTGGAGTTACTCAGAGGCTCAGAAATTGTAGGTATACTTTCAGGCAAATTAGTTGAAACAATTTGAAATAAGTCCCCTAAACTGCACTCTTGAGATTTATGTGCATTAGCTATAAGTATCTACCTGCTTTGTTCTTTTAGGAAGATTCCTATTAGTCCTCAAAATGCTTGTATATAATTTAATTTTTAATTTATATAGTCCCTTGTTGAGTATGTACTCAACTACTACCTACGTAAATAATGAAATTTCAAACGTAAGTAATCTGTGGTTCAAGTAAGCTGAAGAACAGAGAAGAAACAAAATATTATAACAAACAAAAGACGCAGTAGACCAATAAATAAAGAGAAAGAAATTAAATTTTCAATACAACCTTCGTTCATATCATATGAAATGCGATCGTAAACTTTTATGAAAGAATAGGGCTACTCGTATATTAAGAGAATATTTCATGAAGACATACTCGTATAAAGTTAGCTTGTTTTACACGGTTGCTGACTAGCTTACAACAGTTGTTAAACAGTGAAAGTGAAAAGTGGTTTTCATAAATGAAAAATAAAGGTAGGTTTGTTACTCTTACACATAAAATGAACATTTACTATTTATAGAAAGTCTGCAGATTTGGGCAGATTTTTTATTTCACAAACCAAGACGACAATAATCACTGGATATCATGGGTGTACATTTTAAACTATTCCAGATACACAAATGACATGAAATACATGGAATACTGGGTTAAGGTACGGACATAACTATAGTACTGAGGTACTCTGTGGTAAGTATATCTGTGACACTTTTTGGTCGGTACAACTGTCAAAAACGCATTTGACTTCAATTGCGAATCAGATTCGATTCGAACGATTTTTTTTCATGAACAATGGACTTCGTCTTTATGCCTCGATCGTATCGCCCCGAGAGGCAGAAATCTTTATTCTATTGCTTCAGAGAACTGTACTGAACTGAATTGCGCACTTCTGTAATACACTGTCGTAAACGAAGCTAAGAGTCCAAGATATTATGATGAGTAATGATGGCTGCACTACACAAAGCAGACATTACATCTTCGTACAGTCGCCCAAAAATAATTCAGTCATTTTTGTTCAAAGTAACATAGTGCGTTCGCTTGGCTATGCCGCGACAAGAATCTTTTGGCGCGTGGCAAAAATCGGAACTAACGCTGCCATTTTTGTACAAACGTCACTTCATGACAGTTCGCTATACAAAAAAGTGATACCAATGACTCCCTGACAATGTTATCCACGGCCAAAGGATCTGTATCCGCGTTTCGCGGAGTTAAACCCCAAAAATAAAGTCGTAAATGTCAAGTCGTACCTGGTGTTATGGCGGTGAGTGGATCCAGCGGTGAGGGGTACCCCGGTAGTCTTGTTTCCGCGATACAATAAACACCACACCAGTCACTCTGTCGTATTACAGTCTCATAAGGTCACTTCACTTAATAATTCATGAAATTAATGTAATCCCCGTTTATTTTAAAGCACACGGTGCAAAGTGCATGGGCATCGCGCGGGAGCTAGTGGCCTACTAAAAAAATGACAGCGAGTCTATTTAATACCCTCCGATCTGAAATATAAAAATTAGTAAACAAAGCCGAAACAGGATCCTTGTCGAACTGTAAGTATGTTATGCGTAGTTCACAGATAATCTCCCTACACACGTTTTACGTCTTGGTGGTGGCCAGAAACATTCTTCTTGTCTATTTTTGCCAACTATACTTTCAGTCGAAAATGAACACAAAGGAGAGCATTATACACAATGACATGGATACGAAGGAGATAGTTGCGAGTTTAGACTCGTTGAATTGATAGTAAGCGAGTTGAATTTATGATGTTCAAACAACAAATGTCAGAATTCAGAAACACTGAGACAGTAAAAGTGAAGAGCACAAACCGCCACTAATTTCATGTAAAATAATCTTTAGAACATTATTAGCTTCTTTTAAAAACACTTTGATAGAAATAGCAATAAAGTTTAGTTAAGACAGTAAAATTTATGTAGTGATTAAATCTTTTATTGTTGCATGGATTACAAGACTTAAAATCAGTTTAATAGGCGCCATTATTTTATTTATGAACCTACATACCTAGGAATTAGATAAGTAGATTAGTTTTTAACTGATGATTCGTATTGAAATGATCTTCGTAGTCAGCGATCTAATAATATGTAAATGTTGCATATTAAGTACTGGCTATATGAGCTACTGGCTGCTTTTATTATGTTCGTACTACAATATGTTGTCATATTAAATCGTTTATCTCGTGGCTGGTCAAAAATCTGAAATAAATACTTTATAATTTTTTTAATTTTTTATATAGTGTATATTTTATTTTATTGTAATAGAATTACAAATGAATCATCGAATATTTACACTATTACAAACTTATCACTTATTACTCATTTATATCTTTATAAATTCCTCTGTTCCACTTTCTCTGCTTAAACTTCATTATTAAACAGGCCTGTAAATACATTTATTACCTACTATCTAATTTCGTATTTGACGAATTTTTTTTATGGAGCAGTACTTATATCCTAGCATATTATTATGGATATAAGATTTGCCTTAAGTACCGACGCGTCTGCAGGAATATCTTTACATACAACCCTTAGTTCCTTAGCTTTGGAATGTGCGTTTCACAGGGCCGTTAACTTTAATTCTGAAATGCACCGATTGATGGAGGAACATAAAAAGTTCTTTGAACCCATAATAAAGAATCATCCGATGCCTGATGCTCTGTAGTACCTATTGGTACTTAATACATTTCGGTAACATTGTTATTAATGCTACCGTTGACTTTCACACAACGACAACGACCTAAAGAATTGACCCCAAATAAAATACCAATACTTATTCTTTCGTGACAAACTTTTAAAAAATCTATTTTAAAGTACTGTTGTTTTCCATCTTTACTTGCAATGTATAGAAAGAAAGAAATAAAGATTATTTATTTCCGATACACACATAAAAAACAACTAGGTACAGAAGACAAAAATAATATTAAACAAATATATTACAAAAACAAATAAATAAGCAAAAATAACTAAGTTTGATGAAGGTGGCATGCAGTACCGGAAAAAGGATACTGCCTCAGCCTGTTGCCGTAGCGCTTTTAGCACTGCGGCGCTGATTTTCAGGCATCCCCTGAGTCTGAGTGCCTGGGATCACTCCCTAATAAACCGTATAGAACTTATCCGTATTGCAATGAATATATATGAATTATATATACGGACTCACAAAATACACATATTATTTTGCAATAAATGTGAGCTCGACAAAGTTAACATATCTACCTAAACATAAACTATGTTACTGTTAATGTGCAGTGTAATTTACATTTTTTTATTTATTATTATTATCATGTACTAAAGTTTATAGTAGGGTTTTTAGCCTAAGAAACTGTTTTTTTTTTAATTATGTTATTTACACTTAGGATAATAATGTACACTAAGTAGTGAGTCTGTATTGTTTTTAGATAATTAAAGATCTTTTTTTTTTAAATATACACAATACACGGACTCCTTCCATTAAACTACCTACACTGGAAGATCTTTTCTGTACCCCGCTCATTTCACATAAGTATCGTAAAGTACATTATAATGTGTCTAAGTCAAAGCGCTACGAAATGTCATAATTAATATAATATCAACCCGTGATCTAGAATATTGATCATCATTTATTTATTTTTCAATGAAACTATCATTCATCACAGTTTAATAAAAATGAAATGGAATACCGATCCGTCCCTCCCGATCATCTGTCATCGGCTGAAAAACAGTAGGCAACACAGCGGATACATCACCAACCAACACAATTACGTTACCATAGTCATTAAAATAAATGCACTACAGCCTAAGACAGTATACAGAAGTGAATGGTAGTAAAACGTATCTATGTAGAAGGGTGTACGATGCTATCTTTTTTATAGAAAGCCATAATGATGGTACTTTTATAGCTGATCGTTCGGTACCCATCGACCAACGTAAAGTTTTATTGCTTTGACATGCTACTGCTTAATATTTGAATGGCAGGCTTTTAGAAGCTGACTCTGCTTGTCTTTCCCTATACATTTTGGTTATTTTACTTTTATATGTAGCACACTTTCCATTCCAATCAAGGAATTGCTTGCTTATCGTATGGTTAGTGGGTAACCTATTTGTCAGAGTTGTTCAGGCCGCCCATAGGCCTATGACATGGCTTAACGACTGCTGTCGAACGACAACAACCGGGACCGATTGTTAAACGTGCTCTCCGAGACACGGAGGAGCTCAGATGAAATATGCCACAAGCGGTCACCCATCCTGGTACCGACCGCGCCAACGTTGCTTAACCTGCACGATCACTTTCGGACCGTGCTCGCAAATAGGCTACGAGCTCCTCATCAAGGAATGTAAAGTCCACGACAAATATTTCCTACTTTTTGATGGCAGAATTTTTATACTACTCTTTGTTATACAAATTGTCTACCAAATCATTACATAACAATTAACAAAGCATTTCGGGGATATTGTTTTTTTTTTAAATTTTCAACTGTTTTTGTCAATTTAATATACGATGCTTTTTTGCTTTTTATTGAGCGTCAATTGAATGAAAACATAATTTACAAATATTTTTTATTCATAAAACTTATTAATTATTAAGTACAAATAATCGCTATTAATTTTAATAGTGCCACTTAGCCTCTAGTTGAAGATTATACTCAAAGGTCATTGCTACTCGACCCATGTTTTAATGTAAATTATTTGAGTTTAACCTCTAAAGTTGTGGTAATAAGAGTTGATATTGATGGTTTAGTGTCCATGAAGAGTCGAGAAAAGCTCATGAATGAGTATGATGGGTCACATCCTGTGGTTTCAATTACATTGCAAGAGCAATTTGTATACGATTGATATGAATATTGTGATGTTGTGACTCGCAATTTTGAAAATAATTGATGTAAGGGGTCATAAAGATTATACGAACTGATACAGAGAGGAACTTTCCAAAAAAATCTTACTGAATACAGCGCATTGTCATTGTGACTGTCACGGCACATATAGAATCCCCAATGTCCGTCGGTAATTAATTGGGAATAATTATTTATTTATTTACTTAAATTTACAGCTTTTTTTGACCTTATAAAAAGAATAAAATATTACTATAACATTTGCCAATTATAAATTTTCATTATGTTACTTAACATTTATATATTTTTTGTCGAAAAGCCCAATCTATATTTTTGACATAATACTACAGGTATTGTACTTCACTATTTCCTTTTCTATCTTTTGTTTGTTGTTTTCTATTTGTGCAATAAAGTGTATTTTACTTTTACTAACTTTACATCACCATCATCATTCAATCATCTTCCTATTATGTCACTTCATTAAAATAGTCAAGTAATTAGTTAAAACTCCTAGTCACATAAACTTCAGAAAAAGTTTAGTCTGCGAACATTTGTTATTAATTTCTTACATTAATCTGTGGTAAACCGAATACCATTTATTTCGATTCCTAATTTCCTACCATTGTTTCTGAATGTACTCGTACTTGGCATAGCAGTTTCAGATTTCCCAATCTGTTAGTCCATTAAATCGCTATTTGAACAAGCGCTTTGTTGAATGTAAATGGATTAACTCAAGTACTTAGATTAGAATTACTTTACTTTATTAGCTCGACGACGCAATGATTCACGTTCGAGTGATGTTGAGAGATCCAAGTCGTATTGCCTTATATATAATTAAAGCTACGACTCTCTACTGAACTTCCATCTCTTGAGAATAATACATACCTACTCACAATAACACTTTCCCTTATAAGGAAGGATCCCGTCACAGATCTATCTAGAGTCTAGACTACCACACACAGTGACGAACAAAAATAACACCCAGACTAAAAAACGGCCAAGTGCGAATCGGAGGGTTCCGATCTATAAAGAAATATTTTTCGTTTTGAAAAAATACCATTTTAATATTTTTTCTCACAAATAATAAATGTTTAGACTTCGTTTTATTTTTCCCAGCACCTATAAATACTAATTATTTCAAATTTCAACATTGTATTAGATAATATTGTTAAATATAGTTAATATTTAGTAAATAACCGTTCCTGTAAATTTATTTGAAAATAAAATCAAATAAAATAAATGTTGTAGAACTCAGTGATATAAATCTCATTTAATATTCAGTTTAATGAAGTTATATTTTAAGCCTCACAGTGAAATAAATTATTCTTATTCTACCAAGTAGCGACACGAAGTATCAATAATATACATACGAGTATACGTACGTAACTATAGCATTAATAATAAAACAGGTGCAAACTACCAGATGGCGCTAGTTTAATTGAAGAGTAATTAAGATCAACATGAGATTCAGTACTTTACACTGTATGCGAAATAATTATCCACATTTCACGAAGTGGCTAAAAACTTAAAAAGATTGTGTAGAACTCGACCATTACAGTACCTGTCTAAGATTATTAGCAGTTCGTGAAATGCCTACGCACTTCCTGAAACGCGCCGTTACGCTATGTGTCTACTACATATATATCAGTGACAGTTGTTCATGATAATAGAAATTGTAACCAATAAAATATAAAATAACCATTTTCCGATACGGTGATGCTAAATTGAATGAATCAATATGTCTCGCCGGTGTCGTAGGTACCTCCAGCTAAGCCATATTAGCTATAAAAGCTGTACGAGCCAAATAACGGCTGCGAGCTCGTAAAATACACGTGTTTCGAATCATTGTCAAATGTTCGACGATGAATTGACTCTGGTGCTCATACTACACGTAGTCCGAAAAAAAAACTTACTTACAAGAACGTCGGTGGCGTCGTGGCTAGGACGTCGGACTCCCATGCGAGAGGTCCCGAGTTCGAAACCAGGCAATGTCATGTACCAATGAGTTTTTCGGATTTTTCGAAAGACCTACGTACATTTACCGACTGCTCTGACGGTGAAGGAAAACATCGTGAGGAAACCTGCACACTGAGATAACCGGTGTGGTGTGAAATGGGGAAGGCAATGGAAAACCACCCCATTAAATCTGCCACAAGAGTCGTCCTATGTGATTAATTCCTTAAAATGATCACGACCCTCAGCAATGAGGAATATGACTTAGAAGAAGACTTACTTACAAGTTAAAAATGTACGCTACTAAAATCAGATTCGCCTCTCTGTAACCGCCTATCCGCAGGAAAAGATTCTCCATAATATTGCATGTTAATTCCTTATAACCCTGATTGATTATTAATAATGTAGTGACTTTTTTGATCTATGTCGAAGACGCGTTCGTTTAAACTACTTAGTGGTGTTGAAATCTTAGGAAGCTAATATGCAAATCTATTCGAACTGATAGTAACTTATAGGAAAATATTTAATAAGAGATCCTCATTGACATGTCTCGGGATAGCACTGAAGATAATAAAATCTTATTGAAACTGAGCACTTTTTGAATAAACTACTTCTTTCAATTCACTGAAATTTTCTTATCGCTATATAGAAAAGAATAAAATAAGAATTGTAGTCCTTCAGGGCACAAGCGGTTCACGTTTCTAATTAAAACACTGCGTAATAATGTCGACAAATAATAGATATTATTATAAATAACCAAGTATAGAGACATAATAAACAGAGGCCATTCGATTTACACAACAAGGATTTGCCAGTTTATTTATTTTAACCAAAAATTCGTTCGAAACAAATCGAATCGAAAAATTGAATCCCAACTAAAATCCAATGCGTGAATTTTCAGTTATGCCGACCAAAAAGTGTCACTGATCCTAGGGTACCAGTCTATACGCTAATAATAATATGTCTATGGTAGAGGCAAAGAAAGATATCGTAACAAAATTAACCGAATCTATCGCAAAGGTTCCCATAAGCTTTTCCGGAATTTCAAAAAATGATTTGTTGATAAAGAACTTAACAGTCTCTGTAAATGCTCGTTATGTGGTGTAACCAGTAACACGACTCACAAACACGTACGCGTATCAATTACACACAATATAATCGTTTACTATTGTAATCTTTGCCCAAATCACTTAATTTCCACTATACATTAATTTCCGCTGTCACCATGTATGTGGTGTTTGTAATGAAACACATCGGATGCTCGACAACAAATGATTATTTATTAAATACCCTCAACAGAGGCAAAGAAAAATATCGTAAGGAAGGAAAACAATTGAACAAAAGTAAACCGAATAATACCCATACGCTTTTCTGGAATTTCAAAAAAATGATTTGTTGATACAGAACTTAACAGTCTTTGTAAATGCTCGTTTTACATTTTCGTCGAAACAATGTCGAGACGCATTGGCAGTCGGCGCCACTCATGATTAACTGCATAAGGCACACGTGCCCTCGCTCAATAAAACGGTAATAAAGGCCCTCCACACGGCGACTCATCGAATTATACTTATAATTCTGTCTGTACCTAATATCTATTCTTGTTATGATTAATAAACATAATCAAGGGAGACGATATGTTAAGTTATTGACGAGATTGGTGGGATGGTTTGAATAACACATGTGATATCGTTACATACTTATCTAAAATTTTGGATAGAGCAGGTGAGGAGGTGGTAGAGTGTCGGTATTCCTGCTAAACCCGGCTCGAAGTAATATATTTGGGAATAAGTAAGACCCTATAAAGACCTATATTGTATAGTTTTTCTGTGACTCTGTTTTCAGGGAATTTTCATTTAAAGTTTTATGAAAATCATATTAATTCAAATTAAAAAAACCTTAATGAAGACAATCAATGCAACAAACGGTACTTATAGTCATAAGACATAAGCTTATAAGCTATCAGTTACTCGTAAATACAAAGTACACTTACCTACACTCTAACTCTTACTGGAAAAGACTGAAATCTCAGATTAATTATACTGAAATCGAATGAATGTCATTTAGATTGGCATTGTCGAATAGTCGTTTAGTCGTTTTAGACTTTTGTCTATGAAAAATACCCATGAATTGAGAATTTGTGCTTCATTATTGAAATATAGCGTGCTTGAACCTTTCAACCGCGGTGGTCTTAAAAATATAATTAAACCATACATTCCATCGTTTATTGAAATCAAATTGCTGTATAGATCTATTAAATGACATAATGTCAAGTCAATAAATGAGTCGTTCACCTATCACAATGAAAGCTTGGCCTAATGTCCGTAATAATAATGATTTGTCGAAAGCTATAATGGTTGGCAAGCAGCCGTGATTGATCACTGTTAACGATAAAACAACTACTAACATACTCGATCAACTTAACAACTGTTTTGATCTACATATTTAATAAAGATATAGCTGTATTGTTTATGTTTCTCACGTCTAATGTTATTATGATACTCCAACTAAGAGATAAATGCTTTTATACCAATAGTGGTTCAGTTCAGAGGTTGATCGTTCCAGCGAAGTTAACGCTGCATATCAACCCCAAACCAAGCCATTTAGCAAACTTACTTCCTAATTTCTGAATATTTGTACATGTACTTACCTCCTTACCTTGATATACAAGGTATTCCGGAGGATATGCATTAACTTCTCCAAACATTTCTGTAGATTCTACATAATATATTTGATAATAGAAGTGGCTCTCAAAAACGCATCGTTTTCGGGTTACTTGCTTATTTATTTTACTAAATTTAATTGAGTTATACAATGAGTAAGGGTCTTTATTTATGCCCGTAAGAAATCCTGAAACAAAACTCTAACAAACTATTTGCCCATGATTTGTCAAGTTTAAATTAATCAAAATGCGACGTTGCCAGCTCGGATAAAGAGTATGGCATACTAGGTAAATTAAAGCAAGGCATTTAGTTTGTTTGAAAATTTTAAAATAAAAAAATGTGGATGTGACTACTTTGGTGTTCTGAGCAGAGGATCGAAGTTAATGGATAACCAACAAAACACGGTGTATATTATCAAAGATTATGAATTATAATGAGTTAACATTTCTTCAATGTTTTGTTTCGAACAACCAGCTTGATATTCTTTTTCTTTATGAATTTATATCTATATTTTAATTATTCCAACATGCAGACATATGTAGGAGGACTCAAGAAATGTATAGAGATAAACAAAATAATAAGAAATACCACAGACACATACACGTCATTACTACT
Organism: Hofmannophila pseudospretella; assembly: GCA_947369225.1. NCBI lineage: Eukaryota > Metazoa > Arthropoda > Insecta > Lepidoptera > Oecophoridae > Hofmannophila > Hofmannophila pseudospretella. The sequence goes on from OX376324.1 coordinate 9,281,959, forward strand.
GAACTGCCGAAGGACGAGATGTTGTAATTAAGATGATAAATGGTTTGAAAAAATACACATTCTCCGAAGTCTGTCCAAAGAGTGGCGTCCACGGAAACATAAGAACCTTGGTGCCAGTGATTAAATTACATTGACGAATTTCATTCATAAAACAAAGGTACATGCTGTATCACACACACACAAACCCCAAACAAAACAACTAACTACACTGTCACATTAATGTGTCACTATAAACTTACCTCTTCCGTGGGTTGAGCACGGTGTCATGAAATACAGGTTAACACCTAGTTCTGGCACCAGACTCAAACAAAGAATTTCTAACTGGCATAAATAGCTATAGCTACTATAGCTTCTAATAGCTACTACAAACATGATCATATTATTCCAGTATCGCAAAGTGAAACTGAAAACACATTTTGACACAGTTTCATTCAATGTGTCATTGACATTCAGCGCCGATCTTGGGAACTTTCATCGACCTACATCTTATGTAACAGTTTTCGCGATCTTATGAGATGAATCATTACTTCACCACATTTTTTTGTTAGTATTTATTGGAATTTGGAATTACACAGTAGTAAGGTAAAATTGAGTTTACGGTCTGTTTTGTTCCTCACAAATAAAGTCAACGATTTTTGCAGAGAATAAGATTAAGGGAAATCAATAGATCAAGGTCTGCAAATATAATATACTTTATTCGTGAAGGGCCTTAGATTATATCAAAGTGAAGAGCAAAAAAAATAACAACGGGATGGGTTTCTTATCAAGTTATTAGGAACAAATTGTTATGTTAACTCCTGTAACAAATGTTGCTGTAACAGCACATATTCTAAGCAAGAAGCGAGGCAAATGATCCCACCCGTTCGATTGTCAACAAAAGAACGGCGTAATAGCTTATTTTCCGCGTCACTGACTCCAATCCCAAACGTGGAGCATCCAGGCCCTCCCAAACAAATCGTCCACATCACGCCCCTCGCTCACTGTCAAGAACACAATTTGAATTAGCAGTCATGTTAATATGTGCCAGAGCTTCAAGAACACTTGTTCTGACAGCGTTCTGACATAATACAAAAAGAATATCACGGCTGACATGCCGCGGGTTATTTGAGCATGTACAATGCAAACCCTTTACAAAAACGTCTGTTATTTAAAAAGAAAACAAGGATTATGGAGGCCTTGCCAGGAGGATACAAGACAAACAAATGTTATCCCCTGAGACAAAAGAGAAGACGCATTGCATTAATGAAGCTAGGCTAAAGACAACTTTGCAATCTTTCCATGGTTTTTGGTTACTATTCAGAGTGGTTCACTAAATTACTTATCTAATATAATAACACATGTAATCTTTCACGAGAAAGTAATACGAGTAGGTATGTTTGTATTTGAGATGTTGCTATTTATTTGTTAGACATATTTCAGACTCAAAACATACCTAATTGTTCTAACCTTTAGCGATAATTTTCAGAGAAAACAGCAGTCCGAACCTAGATACGTCTTGAATACATTCAAAACCAAATACTTACAGAAAATGTACCTTTGATATTGGATTTTCTTTGAGACTTTGTGTACATTTGTAAATTGCCCCATATCAAATTATCGATGAAAACAAAATGCCCGATCAGCTGGACGTTCAAAGGTCAGTTCCTGAGTCATTGACCCCAGCGATCGATTGCGCTTCCCGCCATGGCGTATTGTGTCGGCCTCCATTGAATATGCGTGGACTACCGCTCCTTACTATGCTATACTATGAGTACTCGTCTACCCCTCGTCTCGGTTTAGGTCATTTCCCTACGAATACTAACTACACACCCTCTTCTACTACTTATTAATAATTATTGGTAGAATCGAGACACTCATACACCTAGTATAAATACCTCAATAGGGGACGATGGGGGAAGGTACGTGACCATCTTCTCTTCGGTCTGTACTACCATCTATGTGAAACCGCGTAACAGGCGGATCGCCCGCGACGTTAGAGGGGCGCGGGGCACGGCGAGAGAGGGTGAGTAGTCCCCACCTCATGTACGCCACATGCTCGCCCTGTCATCTCGCCCCGCGCCCCTCTTACGTCGCGGGCGATCCGCCTGTTACGCGGTTTCACTATACATATTCTATTTCGTAGGGTAGAAGTCTATTATTTTATTTATAAAAATCGAATATCTTTACCTATAAATGATTTGGTTGTCTTGTTGACTTAGAATTTCAGATATAATAAAGAGGTGTTGAATGATAGATAGGTCAATAAATATACTAACAAAATAATTTCATCCTCATTTTTGTGAACGGAGTCCGGATCCGGAACATCCAAAGATTGGTTTGTATTTTTCACTTGGATAAACAAATCGTAAATCTGATCTAGAACTCCATATTCAATGTCAACAGAGCATCGCCTAGATTTGTCTTTGTCTAGGTCAAGGTAGACGACTCCGTGGTCAAATTGTACTTACTGTGTTTGTAACACGAGAAGCACTAATAGATACGCAGACAGTCTCTAGGTGCGTTTTAAGAGGTACTTATGTCTACTTAACCTGACCGTACATTTTCCATTTACAAAACTTGCGCCTTGTTTTATAGCCATCTTGAGATTGTTCGTGATCTAAAAAAAAGACTATCTGGAAATCTCACTTATTTTTAAGTGGGATTGGAAAACTAAGTGAAACTTCGACCGATTGGGAATTTTTGTAAAAAGAGACAGAAGTTAAGCCACAGATTAGAAGGTAAGTAGTTACTTATACAATTATGAACTAGAGTAACCAGATGAATCTTTTTCATCAAATTCGAACAGATATAGTCCACATCTACATCTAATTCTAGGATATGTTCCTAAGTTAGCTACGAGAAAATAATTGAAAAATAGCTGCATAAAGTATTCGTAGTTCCACTATCTAAGAATGTGAACAGCGTTTGGAATCCGATATCTTGATGTATTACTACGAGGGGCGCCTTTACAACCCTGGGGGCGCCAACGCGAAGCTATTTATACGGACGGGGGTTCTAGCGACCTTTACAAATACAGCTTTTACTGATATGCTCTACAAACTGCGCCATAAACCGTGTTCCCGTGTTCGATGAAAACATCGATGGCGCCGAGAGGTTTGTTGGTAATAAGAGTAAGAGCTCTAAAAACACTTATTTTAGGAGCCTTGCAACGAAGTATAAGTAAGTCAGTAACGTATCAGTAAGTCGTGTACAGACGGTATTTGGCTGCGTTTTCTTTCTGAGCCAATTTTACACGGTACCCGATGGAGTGTTGGGTGGGCGATTAGATTTTTTTTCATAAGGCATGATTATCTCGCTCTTCCACTGCTGGGCAAAAACATCCCCAAAGCTCTTTAAAAGACCCTGGTCTCTACAGTATGTTTTACATTATGAAAAGTTGTCTTGTCCTCCTATCTTTTCCTGAGTCTACCTTTAGATAGAGCTCAAAGAAATAAGAGTTTAGTCGACTTTTACCGAACATTTAAAAATAAAATTTCCGATTGAAAAATGTACGATAGCCCTAAAACATCAGCCTTACCTTTGGATAAAATTCAAAAGTAGGCAGCTACTTTGTTATCCGAGGCAGGTAACGTGAATGATGATTAATCTCTGATCTGTGCTCTCTTTCGCAACGCATCAGCTGATCCCGGGTCACGCCCTCTCGACGCGAGTGAAAGTGGCCCGTTATATTTATAGTCCGGCACAGGTAGCCCCTCGCCCCTCGATCCTCTAAACATAGGATAACACAACAGTTGTGGTTCCATGTTTCCGGCGCTTGATTCAGCGCTCTTTATGACGCTTTCCAAAGGCCTTGCACAGACTCGACTGTAGTTAGCACTTAGTCCAGCACAAGTAGCCCTTCGATCCTCTAAACATATAGAAATGGACCAACTAATGTAGTTCAGCGTATTCAGGGCTTGATTATCTGATGTAGTGCAGAGTGTTTGAAGTTTGATTCAGCCCTTTTTATGACGTTGACTTGGATCAGAAAGTCTTGCCCATATGTACTTGCAAATGTTCTGTGGTCTCGCAAGATGTAAGTATAGCACTTAGTTTGGCACCTCTAAACATAGAGACATCAACGTTTTGGGGCAGGAAGTGCTCTTTTTATGACTTGCAACGGAATTTCCAGGCTCGCGTAGGGAATGTAATAGTTAGAAGTTACTCTGGCACTGACAAAGATAGCTGCTCGTCTGCATTTCCTCTAAATATAAAGACACAACAACTGCTGTTATTTCAATTAAGTTCAAACTTGTAGGATCATGGCTAGTTTTAGTGTAGTGGAAGTGGGTTGTCCTTTCTATCACACACAGAGTACCTAAAAGTTTGTAAAAAGGACTGAGATAAGCAATTATTTAAATACATTTTAGCTCTACCGAGAATAACCACCACATAGTACAATGCCCAAATTTATTTTTTACAACAATACCTACGTCCTTACGTCTAATGGTTTAGATTACGTAGAGCTGCTCTATATTGAGTGACCTTAGTAATCACTATCACCAACCTTCAATATTGTAAGCTAATAGACCAAAGAGATTTTAAGCTAACCTGAAATTTTCTGCCGAATTGCAAAGTCTCTAGCGCCGGTCCGCTTAAAGGAATCCATCAGTAGTCGATGGGCGCGCACGCGCCGGCCCCGCGCTGCGTCGGCCGTCACGATGCATTATATTCACTGCATTATTGAGTTGCATTCAGAGTTTATTTATGAATACTGGGTGTGAACGCCCCTTAGAACACAACTTGCATAGCAACTGAATAATTTCGTAAATATTCTTCTAAGAAATAAGTATTTTCATCACTTCTCTATAATATAAGTGATCATCATTCATTATAAATACTTCCTTTTAAAATCAGAATAGAAATGCCCCATCAATTTTCATTAGTTATAATGGATAGTTAGTACGTATAGTACTGAGCCGTACAGGGCGGACGGGGGAACAAATACTACACGAAAACCCAAATTATACAAAATTTGGTGATTTTTAAACGGGAATCTTCGTTTTAGAATATATAGGTAAAAAAAATTAAAAACATTAGAACCACAAAGAAAGTGATTTCTAGATATAGCCCTGAGATAGTAAAATTGTGACGGTATTATAGCAGCTACCCACTTCAGCCTCGGTTACAATTTGCTACGCAATAAACTTGACCGCACAAAAAGGCTGCTGACGGGAATGCAGTATGCACTTTTAAGGCTGCAGACACTACAACGAGTAGTTAAACATGTCCACAAAGTATACAATTTCCTATTAATTATAGTTTTTTTTATATATAGGCCAATGGATTTCTAATGTTGTGTGAAGATGTGTAGAACGCCAAAATAAGGCAATACTAACAAAGGCGAAAAACAACGTTAAAAAACGTTAGTAAGTCATATGGTGAAAACCTTTAATTGGCTTTCTGCTATTATTTAAGTTCTATTTTGTAATCTAGTATAAGCTATTGATTTTCCAATGTATTCAAAATAATAATAAAATAAAAAGAGGTGTGAAAAGAAAAATTAAAAAGTCAAGCTCAATATATCAAAAGCGAATAATTGTTGTATTTGTGTAAAATCTGAACTCTTACTACCTAGCTTGCTTCGAACGTCACAATTTGTTTTATTGTTCGGACAAAAACGGGGCTAGGCAACCAATTATGGGCTTAATTCTAGGAAACTAGACATGTGTGTACTTACTAAGATGAAAAAAAATTAGTCTCCGGTCGTTCCTTCGTGCGTGTGTATGTGTAATCAATTGTATTATTAATTCCAACATTTCCAAAGACACGCGAGAACCAAATGGATGTTCAAATATAATAAGTTGACTCGTTTCATAAAATGAGGTAGATTTATAAAATAATTTTTGTCAAAATGAAATAGGTAGGTTGACACCTAATATTTTTTACTAATGTACATATTATTTATTTAGACTCTTCTGAAAATAAAAATCCGTACATTATAAACATCTCCGTTCAATATAAGCCATTCAATCTCTCCCGTTGTTCATAAAATAAATAAACAAAGAATGTTACAACCAAAAATAATTATATGGGTCAGGCTAATCCGCCGGCGGACATAAAATTAAAAATAACTCTAAAACACACCACTAAACACTCATTTAGCATAACAATGGAGAAGCGGTATTGTTTTACGGAACACACCTTTCATAATAACGAACTTATTGATATGGTACTCGTGTAATTTGGTCACGTTTTTTGGCGGTGTAGGACGGCGCTGTTGGCGAATAAAATGCTTAAGTCAAGAGGTTGGTTCCGTAATTCGTCACAAGCAGAAATTGTTGGTCGTACTATACTGGAAGAACGGAACGGATGGAGTGACTCACCGGAACAGACTGACGCCGAAATTGTTGGATCCTCACCTGTGATGAATGGACAACGAGCGCTGAATATTGATTAAACGAACGAATATTTATTTCGATTGTGCTGTCTGACATTGATATTAACTGCAATTTAGATTCTCTGATAATATCTGTAAGACTTGTTTAGACTTTAAAAAGCAAATTGCATTTTGTGACTAATGCAAAAAGAAAAAATGTCGTACGAGGCGACTAAGGGTTTTTGTGGATATTATTTTACACCTATAGTAGACGGCGGCGATATGCTCGCCACCTGTCACGTTTTAAAACAATTAGGGCGTGTACTGGATGCTGAAATAATAAAACTGGGGATTCTTATACAAATTATTATAATTTTTAGAAAAAACTAATCAAACATCTTCGTCACTCACTCGAGAAACAGCTGATTTAACTTTTTTAGAGATAAGTCATATATCTACAAAGTTGTTCCACAAAATAATTAAATAATAGGTATTTAAAAAATAACAGATACTGAATTTTTAACACGTTTGTCCACCAAATCTTACGACGAAAAGTGGGAACTACCTATGATGGAGGTGGTTCCTCTGTCTACCCCCTCGGGTATTAGGACGTGTAAGTTATATGCAAAAAGAAAAATGTGGTCCTTATTTTGTTATAAATCATCTTGTTTCTAGACCTATTATTTATTACATTGCCCGTGACAGTTTTGTATGGTTACGGATCTAGATTTTTTCAATCTGTATTTGACCCTAAGGATTCGCTCTAAAGAATTTAAAAAAATTGTGTAGAGTTTGAAGAGAGTTAGAATTAGAAGTATTAAAAACCGAGATCGAACTCATTCTATGCTTAAAAATCATGCGGAATGTAAGAGGTATTTGTCGGCTGTACCTTTTAGTAGAGCTAAAATACCTTACAATAATTATACGGCATGTAAAGAATTTACAAGAGCTATGGTATACCTATATTTGGTAAGATATCAGTAGTAAAGTAACTAATAAGTTAATAACCTTCCGTATTCCTACTGCAAATAGGTCAAGACTGGTTTGAGATAGATCTCAAGTAGCCTAATTAACATTAATTCCTATGTAAATAGTAAACTCCAAAACGGGGTTGAAAATGAACGGTAAAAATGCATCTGTCTCATTCTAATCAAGTTATTTACAGGCTTGACTGTTTGTCTGTCTCTGTTTGGTCTGCATGCTATATTTATCTCGCGAGACGCAGTTTCCGGTCCGCACATACCGACCCTCATGTAGCCGCGGGTTGAATTGCACTGGACATAAAATAAAAATTGGCAGAAGTTATTGCACTTCCTTTTACATAAAATAAATAAACACAAATGTAGTTTCGATAATTAAATAAATAAATAATAAAAATAAATAAATTTATTTCGCAACTTAAATTAATACAAGTGTGGTTGATGCTCTAAATCCCGCACTAGGATACCCCGTGTCGCGGGATTTAGGCTCTTCTATTTAGGAACAATTTTGATTTATAAAGAAAAAATAAATAAATAAACGTATAAAATTTTAAATGAACGTGTATATTCAAAATAAAATAATACTAAAATAACACTAATTTAAATTAACATTAGATACTAAGACGTAAGCATGGAGTGAAAGAGTGTGTGTATGTGTGCGTATTGGTGTGGGAGGTGTGGAAAGGTGAGGGTGTGTGTTTGTTGAGGGTGCGTGTTAGGATGTGTGAGAATTCCACAATGACGTACTCGTAAAATATTAGCTTCATTTAATAAGGTATATATTAGAATTGTTTTGAAATATCATTTAAGTTGTCATATAATTTGCATTGATTAATCTATAATAATACTAAAGCTAAAACTAAACTTAGTCTAAGAAGAAAAAAAAAAGAAAAAAAAATGGGTTAAGTACCCCACTTTTGAAATTGGTTACATAATTTGTACAATATTATTTGGGAGACCTAAGTTAAGGTTATAATTAGAATAGAAGTGTTAATTAGTTTAGAATTCACTTTCCCATTTTTAGAGAGAAATCGAGGAAGTTGTTGGAAGTATTCACAAATAGCAATATATGAAAGGTACTTCCACTGGAAGAACGATAAAGTCATTGGGGAAGCATTAATAAGAAATTTTAGAAAAATATGAAGAAGAGTTCATGGGAAGAACGACCAAAGTAATTTCAGGAAAAGTATTGAATTTACGTCTTAAAATTATACTCGAAATATATTTTTTTCAGAATTTTCTACCGTAAGCTTTTATTTTGATACAATTCCTGCGGGGTCTTTTCTGAAATGACTTTCATCGTTCTTCCCGTGGACTTTTCATAGTTAAGTGAGTACATAATTTTATCTACTTAGTAGATTTCTGTGTGTGCAAAAAAGTAAGTGTAGTACTTATAGTTTCCGTCTTGAAATTCATTGTCAAAAAACAAATTATTTCCGCAACACATGTGCTAATAATGAACAAAATTCTCGGAAAGGTGGATTAACACTCGTTAGTGATGTTATCACTGTCTGCGATCTACACTTGACTAATGCATAATAAATGTCACGTTTTCAGGTCACGATGAAATTCGATGAAATACTCGTTTGAGACATTTTCACCGCTAATGTGACGACAAATATGAATTTTTCTTTTATTACTAGACATAGAAGTTGTCGGGGCACGATCTGACATTTGCTAGGGAATGAATGCTGTTTTTTATCGACTTATCTAGATATCGATATATCACTGCTATTTATTGGGTAGGTACATATCACAATGTCCAAAATCAAAATGTCTTAGCCCAAAATATTCGTATTTAAAATAATAAGAAATGCCGACTATTCATAATTCCATAAATATTTAAAACCAAAAAGTTTACCCACCCAACCCCAAAATTCCGAATTAAAAAATACTTATCCACTAATAATGTTTATTTAAAACATTTCAGCGAGAAATTAAAAACGCTCAGGTAATTATATATTTTTAATGTTAGAAATTGAAGATGTCAGCTCTACAAACGTAACATTTTATTTCTTCTTTAAATTCTATTGAAAATGACAGCTTTACAAACGATTGTAATTATCGATAAGTATGCATTTATCGATAATGCTATCACTAGAAATATGACAATTTTGCCCCGACAACTTCTATGTCTATTTATTACACATATTAATCGATGCTTTTGTGTACAAAAACCTTAGCCTAGCGGTGGGCTGGTGGGCTAAGGCTTTTATAAAGTAGTGGACGCGTTTTCGAAAAATCTGTTACGTTGCAAGATACGCAACAACTTCGTTTGTAGGTATGTGCGATGAACTAATGAATATAGAACACTGTTTTTGGCGATCGCTGTGTACATACATACGATTGATCTAAAATATGTTCGAGTTCAAAGTGCGCACAATCCTTAAGGATTAAAGGATTTAGTCACTAATAAATTAACATTAAGTACGTATAGGTCTATTGTTCGTACACTCGCACGTCTCGCTTTAACTGAAAACTAGGAATTAAAATTACTTTAGAACACACTTTTGACGTTGAAAACAATGGTAAAAAAGCCAAAATGACTGATTTTTTACATATTATAACATATTATTATTCTGTAAAAGATTTTTTAAGTGACAAAGATATTCAGTGATTGTACGTCTTTATTAAACTTATGTCCGATCTATGTGTATGTCCATAATCAGTGTTTAGTGAATTAATTATTTACTAGTCAATTGTTTAATTAAATTTTTATATTAATGACTATAATATATTATTATTTATTAACAAATTATTAAAAATATTTGTATGTCAAACGACGGAGCATAGTGATACTTACTCATTTAAACGTAAACCAATATCTACTTATTGTTACCTATGTTCACGAATAAATGATTGATTGGTTATTTTTGGATGAATTACGTATTTAAATTAGATGACCTAACTATTCACTGTGGTCACACTATGTCACTATAAAATTATGCAAATAAGGTCCTTTGTGATAACGTTTTAACGTCACTTTGGGCTTAATTATCTCCGATGGAGCCTTCACGTGTGAATTAGAGCGCTCGACCGTCACTAGTCAATTTTGAAATGCAAATTCTTAATTACCGAACCGACGCGATGTACCGAACTATTAGGCAGCTAACTATGCTACTGGAAAATCATTAGATTTACCGTCAATTGCACAAAGCAGCCTTATATTTTAACCTCTAATAAATGTTAAAACTACTCTGTCCTGCTCTACATTATGGAAAGAAATAAATGTCACTGCATTTTAATGAAGCCACAATTTTAATTTTCAAGCCTGATAACTTTTTTTATTATCATTTATGTTTCGGGAATGTAATTTACGGCTCACATAATACAACGACCCAACACAACTAAAAATATATTGAAGTAACAATGAATATAAATAGGTGCTATTAATAAATACATTGTAATGATTTGTAGAATAAACTATTTCATTTCATTTCATCGAAAATGGAAATCCGTTGGTTTGAAAACTCCGCATAGCTTACGCCTACGTTTGTCGTAGACAAAAATAATATGCACTTATAACTGGATTTTTTTCTATGGACATCTTGGATTTCTAAGGGAGACGCGATCGTTCTCTAACTACGGTCCCTTGATTATGCGTATATGGAGCTCGCTAGCTAGACCTAGCCGCGTCCTTCCTTGCCTCTGCCTCTGAAGTAAGGGTCCGTAGTTAGAGAACTAACTACGGACCCTTGATTATGCGTATATGGAGCTCGCTAGCTAGATCTAGCCGCGTCCTTCCTTGCCTCTGCCTCTGAAGTAAGGGTCCGTAGTTAGAGAACTAACTACGGACCCTTGATTAAGCGTATATGGAGCTCGCTAGATAGACCCAGCCGCGTCCTTCCTTGCCTCTTCCTCTGAAGTAAGGGTCCGTAGTTAGAGAACTAACTACGGACCCTTGATTATGCGTATATGGAGCTCGCTAGCTAGACCTAGCCGCGTCCTTCCTTGCCTCTGCCTCTGAAGTAAGGGTCCGTAGTTAGAGAACTAACTACGGACCCTTGATTATGCGTATATGGAGCTCGCTAGCTAGACCTAGCCGCGTCCTTCCTTGCCTCTGCCTCTGAAGTAAGGGTCCGTAGTTAGTTCTCTAACTACGGACCCTTGATTATGCGTACATGGAGGTCGCTAGCTAGACCTAGCAGCGTCCTTCCTTGCCTCTGCCTCTGAAGTAAGGGTCCGTAGTTAGAGAACTAACTACGGACCCTTGATTATGCGTATATGGAGCTCGCTAGCTAGACCTAGCAGCGTCCTTCCTTGCCTCTGCCTCTGAAGTAAGGGTCCGTAGTTAGAGAACTAACTACGGACCCTTGATTATGCGTATATGGAGCTCGCTAGCTAGACCTAGCCGCGTCCTTCCTTGCCTCTGCCTCTGAAGTAAGGGTCCGTGGTTAGAGAACTAACTACGGACCCTTGATTATGCGTATATGGAGCTCGCTAGCTAGACCTAGCCGCGTCCTTTCTTGCCTCTGCCTCTGAAGTAAGGGTCCGTAGTTAGAGAACTAATTACGGAACCTTGATTATGCGTATATGGAGCTCGCTAGCTAGACCTAGCCGCGTCCTTCCTTGCCACTGATTCACGCTCTAGTACCTTTGGCTAGGCGCTTTCTTTAGCGACTTACTGATTACACGTACGAGTAAATATGTAATGACGTGATAATGTGTAATATGTAATAACGTGATAATGTGTGATACAGGATATTTTGTAATAGGTAAACAAAATATAGACTGCGGTTTGTAGTATTATCCTCAACACGTAATTGGATTTGGATTACACTATAGACACCTATACTATCACCCAAAATAGTACATACTCGTATATTACCACTTTTCGACTAGGGCATAGTCGTTACTTTTTTGGCGTTGGATTGTACTATCCTATCACCCTCACGTAATATGATGACTTGTAAACCTGGTTTATTAATAATGATATGATTTAGGGTTACTTTTCTTTTGTTTCAAAACCATTATGTAACATACTATGAAAAAATTTAAGACCCAGATAAGACAGACCAAAAAAGGTTATTATAAAATAAATTACTAGGTGTATTATAAATGATAAAGAGGCTTAGTTATATATTCAGCTCCAGCTCTGCACATTGTGTAAGTACCTCTATACGAGTATGATATTTTTTTTCAAAAGATGTGTTCCTGATAGTTTCTTACGCCGCTTCTTTTTCAGCTATAGCACCTTACGAAGCGGTGGTAGAATAAAAAAAAGGTTTTATAATAATGTAATTATACTTGCAATATAATGTTTTGACTTTTGAATAAAAATTAAGTAAGTGTCCTAGAGTAGGTAAGGTATATTTTAGACTCCTGGCCCAGTCAGGATGCTACAAACGTAGCCATTGGCGGATAGGATTCACTGATAGACGTAACGGCTCATATTTAGGTCAATGATGATAAATTGATGACCTCTAACACGTCTAAGCTATATCTATACAATTTTAGCTCCTATGTCAATTAGGCTATTCGAATTGAAACCTTACGTATAACCCTATATAATAAGGTTTAAATTTTATTTAAAATCTGAAATATCTCTGAACCTACATAGCTATTCGTATATTCTAACCGAATATCAGAATAGAACAGTACTCAGAGTGTGGGCCTCATCCCGAGCGATCAGCGGGTCGCGTTGGTGGGCAGCTCGATGGAGAGGTTGGAGAAGGAGTCGTGGGTGGGGCCTCACCCTTTTAAACGTGTATTTTAAAAACCCACAGGCCAACTGAAAAGCTGCACAAGTCACTAATAGAAATAAAATTTTGAACAATACAGGAAAAGAAGATTTAAAGAATTACATAATGCCAAAGTGGAAACGCAAATATAATACGGCATCTAATAATAACAAAAGAAAATTACAGACAGCATCATTTTATTCCTTATTAAATTCAAATACAAATACAAAAATATTTATTGAACCAGAACATTCAAATTACAATCAGGTAATTGTTATTTATTACGGAAATCGGAGCAAAGCCCGGCAAGCTCAGTCGGTACAGCATGAGACTCTTAATTCCAGGATCGTGGGTTCGAGCCCCACGTTGGGCGTACCTTTTTTGTTTTATTATTTTTATTTAATAATATCTTGCTAATCACTGTAAGTGAAAAATTAGTACATAACCTACTTGTGTACAATAAAGTATCTCTATGTATCTACTTATTTGATTTTTTTAATTAAATAATTTGCTAGTCTTTGCATATTGTCATGTCATTTTAAATGAATGAAATAAATTAAATTAACGTGCTCGATAAACTAATGAGTAGGTATATAACTGCACACACTCTCCAGTCATAATCATACATACTCGTAACAAACACTAGAGCCCCAGACAAGACATGTCTTTTGCATTAATACTGCTCAGTGCAGGATATCTCGGTACCTGACTAACGATCCCGACGCTCCTTTGTTTTATGAGGATGACAATGTCCTCAAGTCCTGACTTTCCTATCTGCCTTGTTATATGTTTTCTTTAGCGTGTAGTTTATAGATAAAGGTTTTGGAAAAATATCTCTCTGTTCACAGGTCTACCTGTCGATCTATCTCTTGGAATAATGCTACTAATGTTTTAATTTTTAACCGACTTTCTAAACAAGAAGAAAATACTACGATAACAAAATGTACGTACTGAGTTGTAGTTTAAACAAATAATTTCACATGATAATACAATCTTCAAGTAGTCCAAGAAACTTTGTCTGGATCAACAAAATCAGTTTTTATGGTACGAACTACTCATCCATATAAGGATTTACGTATATAAATAAATGTCTGGCAACAAGTGGGAAGAAGTGGCTACAAACAAGACGATCGATGCGTAATATTTTATGAATGGCTAGCGCACTAGGAAGGATCCGGTGTAGTACACCTGATACTATAATAGTTATGTAGGACATACCTGTTATAACCTAGTGTTATATCCTTCCTAGTATAGCCTGGTACGAGGTGTGCAATCAAAGTATATTTACGTTCTAGCTGCAGAGTTTATTACGAGCGTAGGTGTTGCACGGAAATTGCAAGCTTTCGCAGATTTGTCTGATGTAAGAGTAAAATCTACCTACTACAGGGAAGAATTGATTAGATATTAATATAAAGCAATATGCTTATTAATATGGAATAACCCCAGCGGCAATTCGATCCTTGAGGATCTTTTGTGCTTACCCCATTTTACACACGGTTATCTCAGTGTGCAGGTTTACTCGCGATGTTTTCCTTAACCGTTAGAACAGTCGGTAAATGAACGTAAATCTTTGAAAAATACGTAAAACTCATTGGTACATGGCACTGCATGGTTTCGAACCCCGACCTCCCGTACGGGAGTCCGGTGTCCTAGCCACTGTGCCACCGACGCTCCTTATGCAATAAGCTGGTATCGACGGTATTTCTAGGTAGGCGACTGTGATCATTAGGTGGTTAGATTGTCTAGTTTATAAAAATATCGATTCATTATGGATATACATCGATTACGTGACAATATTGCAAAGAACGTTGTACCATCCTCATTTATTTTTAATTTTATCGATTGTCCTAATACATTTTTGGCATTTTTAGGGTTCCGTATCTCAAAAGGAAAAAACGGAACCCTTATAGGATCACTTTGTTGTCCGTTTGTCTGGCTGTTCGTCTCGTCAAGACGAATACTATGTTATAATTCTCAGATACAAATACATTTAAGTGAAAAAGATAATAGTCTTGAACTCTGGATATAATCATCTTGTCTTATAACGTGGGTTGGATACTGTTCCAAGATAATACAGATATCTCTTGTATACAACATAACTATTCTATTTTGTATTATTGCTGCAACTTATGAAATATAGACTATTAGAATTTCCAATTTTACGAGTAAGGTAAAATATGGTAATGGTCCAATATAAAACAGTGCAGCATTGCATATTCTACCAGTTATCACTTACATAACCAAAGTTTAACACAAACACGACCCAGTTGCGCGGGCGCAGGAAGCCGCTAACCATCGCAGTCACGCCGTGTTTAAACTGTAATTAAATCGGGTTTAAATCTGATTCAAGCCATCCTATTGGTTCGGTTCATTCATCTCGAATGTGCTGGTTTTAATTTGGAGGTTTCTAAAGTCCACGAGAGCGCTTCAAACAATTCATAAACCAAAGAAATACTTTTGTAGAATAACAGTTTCTTTATTTTACGAATTAAGTATACACAGAAGCTGATGGACCTCATTTTTAAGTGGGTTCGTATTTAGAACACTAAATTCGGCCACCGAACCATCGTACCCACAGAAAATTTCTCAGATTTTTCTCAATTTGTTACGGTCCACGAAATAAATGACATCGCTGCCGTCTTCCCGGCTCGGAGTAGTGGAGGATGGAGGAGCCTCCCACTCGTCACTTAGCCCATTAATCTCCTTACAAACCGTCCGTCCGTCTGTCACTGCCAGTAATCTAATACGACACGCCAGCTTTTTGTCCCCATATTACTTGCACTCAGTGGAAATACGCCTTAAAATGGCCGTTAATCCGTCACTGGATAACGGTCCCTTTTAAGGGAGAATCAAACATTCCGGAGATAAAAGGGAGGCATTCAACGCGAGACTGGGAGCATTATTGACGTGGAATAGGTGTAAATAACCTACATTCTTCCACGTTCGGTTGGCAGAACTGCTGCTCTTAGGAATCCTTTGTTTGGTTTAATTCTTGTAGAACTACCTGCTCTACAGCGTATATAAGCGAACGCATTAATAACTTTTTCAAAGTCAATGTCCGAAATACATCTTTAAAAATACTAAATACAAAATAAGTAGGTATCACGAACAAAAGGGAATGTTGAATTTTCAAAGTCACCTGTAGCTATGTAGGTACTAAAACTGAACATGATAACTCCAAACGCCAGCGTTAGTAAATTCAAAACAAAACTTCTTTATCAACATGTTAGCTAAAAACTTGCCAAAAGCTACCACTGAAATCTTTAAAAGACTTGCTTTAAAATTGGATATAGAAGGAGTCTGTTAAATCAGGTTTAGATCCAGATAACACCGACAATAGCAGCGAGTATAAGCAGCCAGTTTCCGGCGGGGCTCAGACGGTACAAAAGTTCAGAAGTTGTGAAGACATCTCGCATACTGCTTAGTATGCATGAGACGAAGTGTCAGGGAGCTACTGCATGTAAATTATGCTACCCGTATTCTTATTTATTTACGAAAACAGTACTGTAGTAGACCCAAGTTAGGAAGGTAAAAGCTACATCTTATGAAATAATGAGGTATCTGCTTGGAAAGTTGAATTACACCGGGACGTTCATAAAACACGTAGGATTTTTTAGCTGAAGTAAAAGGAGAAATCGAAACCATTGATATAAAATAAACAAGAAAAAGCAACAGTTAATTTGTACCCTTATCTAATGAATCCCTATACATTTCACAATCTAAACATTATACTGGCTTGCTTACGCTTGCTTGTACACTAACGCTATCACGGAACAAACGTGTAATTTTACTATATTTTCTACCTTTTATTTATGTCATGGGTCGAAATCAAAAGTTCGACTGAATATACTGCCGCAACTATTTAGTGCCGCAGATTCTGAATAGAATAGAAAACTATTTATTTGGCACACAGGTAATACCTGTGTGCAAAAATCACAAAAAGAAAACGACACTAAACTAAAAATCTAGATAATGCGCCAAAAGGGTCTCCACTTAGCATATGTCGTGGCACATGTGCCACGACTGTGGTCTTCTGTGAACACCTCGGAACGAAAGGACGCAAACATAAAAGTGAGAAAAAAATATTTACACATTAAGCATCTACAACAATTTTACATAGTTATGTAAATATTTAAAACTCACCGCGGATTTCTCGTGATGCGCACTCCGCGTGGGTCGAGACCTCGTCGCCGGCGGCGCCGCCGCGCATGTCGCCAGCATGGCCAGGAACAGCCCCATCACGGCGATGGTGCGCACTCGCACGCCCATTGTCCTCCCAACCGCTTCCATGCACTCCTGCGCCTCTCGTACGTATTTGAATTTGAAATTGGCGGCTCGCCTTATACCACCATATACGTCGACCTCTACCCTATTTCTGATAATCGATTCATTTCCGTATACGTCTTCTTTCTTATGCAATTCGCATTGATCGGTCTCTTCGATTGTGAACGAGCATCGCCTTTCCAATTCTATTTGGAATCCGTGTTTCCCTTTATTTGGTATCCTACATCTATCTAAATCAATCAGTTCGTGAATTTCGTCTAAATTATCATTGGAATGATTAGAATTTTCCATATTTCTATTACTATCTAGAACGCATTTTAGCATATTTGCATTGGGGTCATTTGACGTAACTTTTGTTGGTGGTTCCATATTTAGTTGTTCTGGTTCTGACACTTTGTAATATCTGTGAGGTTGTGTAAGTTCGCATTTGTCGTTGACTATAAGAGGAGAGGTGTCCATGGTAACTCTGTCTGGAGTGCAGGTGTCAACTGAGCATAATAAAGCGTAAGCGGTGTCGAGCGGTTCCCTCACTGCTGCTACAGCGTGTAGCACTTTATCGGCATGTTTCCTGTTACCGTGTGCCAGATTAATTTCTCTGCGGACGGATGCGATGCGAGCGTTATCACGCTACGTGGGCGGCGCGCCTGTTTGTTCTGTACTTGTAATATTCTTGTATGCACAAGATATCGAAGCGATTTCTGCAACAAAAAGATAATGTTTGATGAGTGTGATCTGATAAGGAAACGGACAACTTCTTCTTTTTGTAATCACGTGGTGACCTAGGGAATTTGCATCGATAAATATTGAGCTCCACAAAAACAGGTTCTTTTTTATACTTTGGGTTTTACAAATACTCTAACATATGCTAAATTGAAGGAAAGTGACCTTTGGGGATTTCAAATGCGATATCATGCAGATACGTCCTTCTGTTATGCCTGCAATTAAATTTAGGTTGATGAGGATCATTTTCATGCTGAAGTACTAAGATTCAATCACTTAGCATTTAAACTAAAGCAATGTCACGACATGTTACCTAACGTTATGATAGGTGTTCCCACAGTAAACAAATATCATCAATAATATATGGTAGGTACCTATTTCCAAGACGTTACAAATCAAATCAGGTTCATATTACATAAGAAATGACAGAAAAATTTAAACAGTGATAATAGCAACTATGTACATGATACAAAAGAAGAATGTAACACTTAAACGATGATTGATGAGATACCATGTTTATTTAGAAACAGAGTAGCAGTGACAAATGAAGACCTTGATAACATTGAAAACAGGATATCCATTGATAAGGAAAGCTCTCACAAGAAGCTGCACTCGATAACAAAGCAACACTTGACGTAACATTGTGCGTTGATAACGACACAAGAAGTTAATTATGTTCGGAAGATAACACCTGCCCTTAACATAAATCTTTGTTTTATAGTAAGATGTTATTCATATGCTGCTCAAAACAACTGCAAAGGAATCTAGACACACGGGAGTGTGACCGCCAAGTTCCGAAAGAAAAAGGTCGACGACGCACTGACGTGTGTTATATTACAGGAACCATTTCGAGCCATTTTCGACCCCTCTATGACTCAAAATCTATTTAACCTACATACCTGAAATTTTGTATGTGTATTAAGACCTAACCAATTTGAGTAATTGGATAATGTTACCTATATATTTTTCTAGGTAAGTTTGAAGGAACGTTAATAATTGAACTTGACATCTAGTCAGATCTCCATTCTTTAACGGCGAAGCCGACAGGCCTACTGGTTCCTTGCACCGAACTTGCACCTTTTTTCACATTTATGTGGGATTGATTGATTGATTGATTGATTTGGTGGGATTTGATTTACTTCGTTGTAGTGAATAACCAAACGAATGTTAATAAACTGCAATCAATGCAAGTAAAACACTAATATGTACTCAAACTTCAGGTAAATTATGTATATCTGTCACGTCCATGTCCCGAAGAACCTTCATCATAGGTAGTTCCCACTTTTCGTCGTAAGATTTGGTGGACAAACGTGATTGGTGGCGAACCTATCACCGTCTACTTATTTGTAGAATAGTATCCACAAAATCCCTTAGTCGCCACGTGCGACACCCACGGGAAGAGTTGGGGAGGTGCTAATCTTTATTAAAAATTTTTAGAATATAAATTTCAATTTGCATAAACAATATGCAAAATTGTGCAAAGGAACTAGATATCTTAAAATCGATAGCAATTTAAAAAAACCACTCAAATATAATTATTAGAACACTTTATTGATAAACTTAAAGAAAAAGTAGAGACATGAATTTCGATTTAGAGGTAGAGGGGTAGGATAAACAAGAGGGAATGAAAATGTGTATTCGAGAAGGGTGGAACTTCAATGGGAATATTGAAGGTTTTAATATACCTAAGTGGAATAAATAGAGGTTTTGTGAAAATTTAGTTTTGTGACAATGAAAACATAATTTTAAATGTACTGTTCCTTTAGTATTCTGTTATCCATCATGTACGCCTGACCCACATTCACTAAGAGCAAGGCTCTACATTTAATCTTATTATCTTCGATGTAACGTAGGTGCATAAAATATTATGGTTATAAGGTAATAGATAACTATTATACAGGTAACATGTAGTAGAGAACTAAGCATTTGTGCTTGTGATAAACTAAGCAAATATTGAAAAAACAAATACTTATAAGAAACAGTCATAATAAAGGTGATGACTGATTACAATAAATTCCTGTAAAAATCGATTACGAATAAGCAATTCAAACTCATATACGAGTATATCAAAATGATTCCTCTATTGTTAATCACAATACTGAAAATTAGAACTAATACTTAAGGAAATGTCGGTATAAAATATGAATGAATTGTAGTTTTTGATAAACATATTGTAATACGGTATTAACCAAAATAAATATTATTGCATCAATCAACTAACATGGACATACTAAAAAAGGATCTAAAGTTAGTTTTTCGATATCACAACTAACATCAGAGATATTAATGATTAAAGTTAGTATTGGACAGATGCTCTGTCCCTTTCTAGCAAATCAGTCCTTTATATGCAGCCAGGACCTGCTTGTATGGCGCTAGAGAACAGTTACGTCATAAAACTTATTGCCGTTTCTTTCTAACGTTCCGATTTTTGATTGCTAGTAGTTATTTTATTTTTCTTCTTATTTTAATTCTGTTTTCACATTTGACCACCAATTTATGACTATTTCTTATTTTTAAGAAATGCAAAGTATTTGATACTTGGAAACTACCCTATTTAAAATACCTGTAAATAACTACTTAACTCAAATGTTTCCTGCTAATGTCGAATCCAATAAAAAACGAATGATTGATCGTAAAAAAAGGTTATTCACATCGAAGAATATCGAAGACTCCACCAGAAAAACAACAATAACTCTAAATATTTTTTAAGAAACCCTCGACGTACTATTGTGGAGATCTCCTTACTTTTTCCTTGTCATCATCAGGTCCTCAAGGTTCCAGATGTGGGAAGGTCACCATGGACATAAACATTTCAGCCGTGTTAATCTTACAACTCCCTCGATCAGTCGGGGGTTAAAAATAAAATAAACTACAAAGTTAACAACGAACGAAATGAAGTAGTAAAAGTTTTCTACGAATTTTACCTTTTTTTACAAAAAGAAAAATATGACAGTTTTCTAGTATTATGATAATGTTATGGACAATAAGACAAACAACCTTGAAACATGGGTGTATGTTTGGGAAACACAGCTGAAAAGCTAGACCATGAAAGACATGATAGTAGCGAAATACATATTGCTGAAATAAAGAAATTATAAACATAACAATTGATAACAAATGGTTTCAAACAATCAAGAGACAAAACAAACAATTATTAAGGATAATACTAAGCATACAGAAGAAGATAAAACAGAGGATTACTGTAAGCTCAAGTTAGACGCAAGTAGGGCTAAGTGGAACTATTTATATCCAGACGCCGGGTTAATTACGGCCATCCACATGACCGACAACAATCTACAAATAAATCGTAACGTAAATGTCTAACTCAGCATGATAGAAGCGAATTTTGGGTAGCACCCTGAAATTAAAATAAATCTCACGGGCCCCATAAGTGAAAACCAATCGAATGTTGCTTGTATTGTTGTAATAAAGGATAAATTGTATTGTGGCGTAATGATGAACTAAATAATAATGAGACAAAATAAATTTTTAAATCTTAGTCTTATAAATAAACCGTAACCGAACAAGAAATTAATGTCTTTTTTCCCCACTTGCACATAACGCATACTATTTTTTGCGCTGAAAATATTACCAAAACTATAGGGAAATGTATGAAAATACTTACTATGTTCAAGCTCTACACAGCGCTGAAGAAAATCTTGAATTCAACCATAAACGCGCCCTGTGCAGTTCATATTCCTTTCCCTTTTAACATAAAAGAGTGAGACAGCAAACGAGCTTTAACAGCTGACACTGAAAGCACTGACAACTTTATAGAAATTCACACTGAAACTTGAATATAACTCGAAAATTGTTAGGCTCAGAAAGGGCTAATGAAAAATCGATAAACGAAACGCTAACGTAGATACCGGCACGCGGAATAAGGTATGAGCTTTATCGGTTCTAAGTTAATAAAAACACTGTATTGGAAGTTCAAACGAAGTTGGAGTGTTTCGTAATGAAAATAAACAGTGTCCATGAGCGGAACGCTCGGCACGCGTTCTACGCGATCACGCGCGAGACTCTAACTACTAAAGTTCGGGTGAACGGAACAGGCAACAGCAGTGAACTTTAGTGCATGCGCCGTCCGCCCTCGATGTGTGCCTCGTCTGCGTATAAGTGTTGTGTGTCCATGGGTGCGTGGCGCTTTGTGCACGGGTTATTATTGTCGACGCACAATGAAGTGCGTACAAGGAGCAATTTCGTTTGATTAAAATTTCTTTCGGTTTTTTGCGTGGCTGTCTTTGTTTTCCGATACTTCTGTACAGGCTTTGTGCTCGATGAGGGGGAACTTATTAGTCGGCAATTCGGTGTTCGAATGCGTGCAATCGTGTGCAATTAACACGAGAGGCCAATGGAAACCGAAACAAAAGAGTGCAATCAAAAATTCGTTGAAAAGAAAAGGCATCTTATTAAACCGCAACGGTCTGGTTTACGAAGTTGTTTGTTTTGCTTGTACCTCTACAAAGAAGCATTTTATCTTTAAAATCCAAATTGCCAGCATCCTTCCTCAATTCTTTACTAAAATAGGACTCTATTCAGTATCCCCCGGAGCGATGTCTAGACAAGCTGTTACTAGGTACCTTACCTACTCTCGGTTAAGATTAAGCTAATTTTCAAACCAAACTCCGTTCAGACTCCGACAACATTGCGGTTGCATTGCAACTACAATATCTTGCTCTACTGATTAGATAGTATCGTCAGTACAGTACCTACTCTGTGGTATCGTTAATTAAGTCTTGTGAAGGTAAACATATATCTGTATCTGAATTATTTGCTAATTGATATTTGAATTGTACCAATTGCTCACAATTATAATTCATTCGGATTATGATCTAAAATCACGGTTACAGAAAAATAATTGGGTGTTCATCCATATATTTACAATGAACGATTCAACATATTTCTGTGCTGTAAAAAGATCTATGAATGGATGTAAGCATGTATAAAAAATATGTATACTTAAAATATATAAAATTATTCTATAAATAACAAATATAAATATTATATATTAATACTTGTGTCTATGTCTATGTCTATGTCTTGAAACCAACCGATAGGTACGTCGGGAAATTTCAAAGTCGTAAAATGTCAAGACTCCAAGTTGAAACCAACAACTTAAATAATTTAAATAAGTTCGTAGCCACCTTTTGAGTTCCTCATAATCCCTAAAACTATATATTTTACATATCAATATATTTGAGCATAATATTTTTTTATTTTTC
Organism: Hofmannophila pseudospretella; assembly: GCA_947369225.1. Classification (NCBI taxonomy): domain Eukaryota; kingdom Metazoa; phylum Arthropoda; class Insecta; order Lepidoptera; family Oecophoridae; genus Hofmannophila; species Hofmannophila pseudospretella. Next base: position 9,305,147 of record OX376324.1, read on the forward strand.
GTATATATTTAATTTATTTTATTATTTATTCTTTTACACTTTTGTGTACAGGTGAGCTTAATTAATAATTATATTGTATTTATGTATATAAGTAAATTATATTGTATATTTGTATTAGTATTGTATATTAGTATACTATGTAAGAATATTGTTATTTTAATATAGTGTTATTTTATTATATAAATTTCATTTAGGTATTATTAAGTAAGTTTCTTTGTGATTTGTCATTTTTATTGCCACTGCACCGCCATAACATATCTGCACGCCCAAAGGTCAGCTGGCAGAGAACGCCGCATGGCATTAAGCTCACCTGTACACAAAAGTGTAAAAGAATAAATTTCAGTACTACATATTTATAGTACTTTTTCTATTGAAAAAATAGGAAAAATTCCATTAAGGCTTGTACAGTCGCCTTGAGGGTTGACGTTGGTGACTGTAGGCCCATTAGTACCTAAGTAATGGAGATTTTCAAAAATTCGAGTACGTAAAATCCTTAATACACTCGGTCATTCATCATGACGAGTACAATTGTTTATTTCCTATGAGTGGATTTCATTCAATTTTAGTCATTTTCCTTACCTTATTTCAATTAAGTATTGCAGGAAATACGTCGCACGTCACATTTATCTTCAATACCCACAAATTGTGCTTTAAGTAGATCGGTCTCTGTAATACCTAACAAAATAGGTAGGTCTATGAGAATTACTTACTTGTTATTATTTTATTTCATTTATTATAACCACCATAGCTTGATTTCTGATATCGAAGTTGAAGTCATGATTATCAGAACCACAATAAGAATCACCACCTCAGAATCATCTTAATATTTTTAGGGACACTAAGTTTTTCTATTTTTTAAATAATAAATTTAAAAAATATATATTTTTACGTAATACGAATAAGTGTCGATATTTTTAAAATTAAAGACTCGCATAGGATTTGTTTAGATACCTAAGACTCTAAGACAGGTTAGTAATGGGAATTTTATAATAGGTCATATCATATTAAGTCAATGGAAGCATTACGTATCGTATGTAAAGTTGATCATCTATGTCTTAGCTAAATCTGGCTAAACAGGTAGCTATAAAGTTCCTTCACAAAGTCTTCACACTTCTCTTAATATGGAATTAATCTTTAATAGGGATTAGACAAAGAACTTTGCAAGACTACTTTGCAAATATTGACTTTAATGCACTCTAGTATAGACAAAGGACGGATTTACTATCTTAATTATTCAACTAATATTTTCATTGCAAAATACCTGTTTGTTTTTGGATTTATAGGATCTTGTGGAAATCTAAAATAAATACAATAAATAACATAGAGCAGTTTATGGATACGATACAAGTTACATAAATTATTGCACTTCATTATATGTACCTCCTAAATACCTTTCGTATAATCCAATAGGAAATTATACTCCACCTTGAGGGTAAATCGTGATTAAATTTTGCTCAGGAGGTCTTAGCGTCCATTCACATAAAAAATATACCTAATTGTCTTTACATAAAATCTCAACATCTCTACATAACTTTTATCAGAATCAGGTCATACTATTTAGTATTCTGTGCCTGGGTGCTTCCTCCTCTCCGGCCCTTAGAAAGGTTCCATTTTTACAGTTTTTTTTTTAATATTGTACGAAAACTATAAGAGCTATTACGACAAAACTGTCAATAGAGAAAACGATATCTGAGTATTATATACTAGTAATTTAATTTATAAGTAATAACCTTAAAATCAAGTCTATTGTACACATTGTTAATTACAATAAGTTTATCCTGTATTTCCCTAATCTAAGTGGACTGTATCTTTTTTTAGAGAAATAAATGTCTTAAACCGTAAACCGTAATTTTCAGCTAATATAACACTAGTTAAATATATTTTTTTAAATCTATCTTATATCTTATGCTCGCGTAATACGTTTTGTTTCAGATTCATTATGTTTGGGTAGGCTGACCTTTGAGCGACTGTACAATGTACAATACATTCACAAACCGGGTGGCAAAGTCGGTAGCGGGAAAACATTCTGTATTTGGCTTCGAAACAGCAAGACAAGCGTCGCATATGGTGGCGTACGTGCCTTGCTTGGGGCGGCCGGTGTGGCGCCGCCGACGTGACTTTGACCCACGCCTAGCACCACGTTGTCTGTAAAGAGCAAACTTATTAGAATATCCGCTTAGAACACAAAATCACACAACTACAGTTACAATGTACTGGCTAGCGTAGTCGGATTCAAGACAACAATACTCGAACGAACTTTATGTTTAATGTGTTAGAATTGTTGGCGCGGTCAGTACCTGGATGGGTGACCGCTAGTGGCATATTTCATCTGAGCACGTCCGTGCCTCGGAGAGCACGTTAAACAGTCGGTCCCGGTTGTTGTCGTTGGCCACTAACCATACGATAAACAAACAAACAGAATTTTGTGACGTCTTTAGTTTGTGGCAAACCTATTGTCAGAGTTATTCGTAGGCCTCTGGTATGATGCTGGGAAAGTCTCAGATAAAAACGAAAATGTGCCAATACAACGGTCACCCATCCTGATTCCGACCGCGCCCAAAGTTACTTAATATCCACCATCACTTTATTATGATCACACTCGGCTTGATCCATAGATTTGCTCCCAGCTGTTAAATTATTGAAACTATGGGCACAGTGTCACAGTGAGCGTCAGTAACGGGCTAACGGGACATTGAGCAAGTGGGTCAAGTATTCGGAAATTAGCGAGCGACCGAACGACCCGCGAGTGTTACTCATCATTTCGTACTCGACAAAATTTAAGGAAATTATTTAAAAAAGAAAGGATTCGCGCCCATACACGGTGAGGCTCGGCGATTTAACTTTTTAATTTACAAAAAACAAACAATCACGACATTGCAGAAGAAAATTAAATATTTATAATACGATAGCCAAAGTAAAGATAAACACGCTGATATCTTTATTATTTCCCAATGACCTAAAACCGTTTTGTAATTAGTAAAATCTCAGATGTTACTTTCACTTGACCTTGATCAACAATGATTGAATTTAAGATTTTGTCAAAAGTTTAAGTGTCTGGAAATAATGAATTAGTGCATGGGATACTACAAAAAATTAAAAAAATATTCACGTATTTCTTTTTCTCTTCCGCATTGAAATTAAACAAAAAGTTTATAAACTTTTTCGTGGTGGCAAGAACTTCTTCGTACGTGGGCCTGGGGGAGGCCATCTTCTTTCATTGTAAGGATCTTTCGATATGATGTAAAAATGAATCTTGAAGGTGTTTTTTCCATAGTCCATAGCTGACGTTTTTTGATTAAGCGGAGTAAAGCCTAGCGCGCACAACGATTTTGGTTTTTGCGACACGATTTTAGAATCACGCTGTAAAATATCGCAAAAAGTTCAGTGCGCGCACTGCGATGAAAAAATCGCTGGATTGCTCATTTACAACGTGGATTTCATACAGGTTACTTGTCTGTGCTTATTACTACTTCGGAACGGTAAGAGGAAGCAAAAAGAATTCAACAATAGGTACTGGGCTCATCCTTACACAGCTGTAAGTTGTATTAAATGTTTCTTTTATCTGAAACACAATGATGCAGTATCCCAAAAATTATTTGACTATTATAGAATAAAAATTCGAAGATTTGACAGATTACTGAGGATTGTTGAACCTCAAATTGTTTATAAAATAAAAATATTTGACGACGAAATGCAATCTCACTACAATCACTATATTATAGGAGGGATTTAGGAGATTACCTTTCCTTGTAGGTAAGTATTTCGATTATCAAATGTTTCACGTTTACATACAGATATAAGATACAGGCGCCGTCGCCAACATGTTCACTATGAAGAACAAAATGCGAATGAGGGCCGGGCGTGCGATTTTATTATCACAGTGCGCGCGGGGCCATACAACTCCCTATGCCGCAATTTACTTTTGCGACAATCGCGTCGCGAGCAGTTGCGGAAATATGTGACAAATAACAAATTTAAAATCGCCGCGATTATTTTCTCGCATGTGCGCGCACCTGCATACAAACCCATACGTTGCATTTCCGCGACAAAATAATCGCGCAATAAAAAATCGTAGTGCACGCTAGGGCTAAGTATGTATTTCGATTTTTTCGCAAGCCTTTCGCACATTTACGTGTACATTTACCGACAATTTATGGTATCCTGGTACCCTGATGGTATTTCCTTAGAATATCACGACCGTCGACAATGAGGAATACGAATAAGAAGAAAGGCAACGTCATAGGCAAGTAGCACAATGTGGAGGTAGATGGATATGCAGCTTATTATCAGAGCAATAGGTGTTTCCTGACGCCATTAACAATCTATTGAAGGTCACCCACTTTCTGTAACGGCTGTACCTACTTACATAAATATTGAAGTATGTAGTGTACCATCATCGTGTATGAGTACCTACTTATCTTTTTTAAATTTATTTGTAGGTTATCTAACCTACATGGAGTGCGGTTTTGCGAAGTATGACTTGTCTATTTCTATCGGGGATAAGACATAATTTGCATTTATTTCGAGGGTGCACCGTTAGCAATAACCAGATTATGGAGATACGTACATAACATACTACAAAGGTTACCTACATACGTTTTTTTTATTTACCTCTTACTTTTTGTCGACAAGCCCCACCTTAGAGAAACGAAGCGCTTTTGAATAATCTTATTCTATCAATCAATAGGGTCGTTTTTTTGACGTGATTCGAGTTCTAATTCTCAACTCGTGGCAAGTATAAAAACCTAAATAATATACGAAATCTCGCTGATTAAAGTAGATGATTAGTCTTCCCTGTGTACTGTACTATCAGTGACTCTGTAGCGGCCGACGCTACTGAAGACTTTCAACTTTAATCAGAGAGAATCCGTATTTTATTTAGGTTTTTATAAAAAAAATGAAAGATGAACGATAATTGATTGCTGATTGTATATTTATATTTTAATTTGATTATTATTAACATTTTCTAAATTTAATATTATTGACATTGTATTAATTTTAATGACATTATCTTTTTCTTTTTTGTTTCTTCTCAAAATATGTATAAACATTAATAATTTGTGAATTTGGTGTACATGCCTGTAAAGGTAAAGTTTAGTGTGACATGTTTATGCAACTATATCTGCAATATTTGTAATTCTTACCTAAACTTTTACACAATAAATTTTATCTTATTTTAGGTTTAGAGATTTTATTATAAAACGACGTGTCTTTTTGTGACAATTTTGAGAAATGGTGACGCCGTAGTTCGAAACATTTACATCAAACGAAAACATCGTAACATACTACTTACTTACGTACACAAACAAACTATTATGAGGCGACCCAGAAAATGAAAGATGTGAGCAGATTTGGTGGCAGCCATTGGGACTGTATCATCCCGATTGCTAAATAGCTACATTTGCTTTCACGTATTCTTATTTCCCTATTCTACACGAATAAATATAAATTAAGCTTTGAATGAATGAATGAATACTCTTTATTGCACAAAATTAGTGTGATACAATGCGTACAAAACGATTAATACAATCTAGGCGGTCTTATCGCTTAAAGCGATCTCTTCCAGACAACCTTCTGGTGGAGTAATTAAAGATTAAAAGAGCGTCGGTGGCCTAATGGCTAGGGCTCCCATGCAAACCATGCAGTGTCATGTACCAATGAGTTTTTCCGATTTTTTCGAAGACTTACGTACATTTACCGACCGCTCTAACGGTGAAGGAAAACATCGTGAGGAAACCTGCATGTCTGAGAAAATTAATTAAAGTTTCCGAATCAGCACTGAGCCCGCTCGGTGGATCATAGCCCGTACTCCCTTGTGCAAGGGGAGGCATGTACCCCAACAGTGGGGACATTAAATAGGCTGATGATGATGAACCTTTGATGAATTAAGTCATAAATAATTGTATCGTGTCCTTGGTAAACCATAAAGCAACCATTCATAGGATTACCTAAATGTATTCTTTTTTCCTCGGAGAAAAGAGAAAAACGAATTATGATCGTTTGTTCTACTCATAAAACGTGGGTATAAACACTTTGCCTAATAAGTAGACTCTCACATAATTACTTAATTTTGTTTATTTTGGGATCCTAATAAAGCAGCAAAAACATATTTTATTTTATTCACATTGTATTTCACACCATTATTTAACTAATTCTAGGACTGTAATTTTTTACCAAATTCTTAGAACAAAACCACCAAATTCTTAGACCACAAAATAAATATCTTGGACAGATTTGATTAATGATCACCCAGAGTTGGTATTCGCTAAATTAAATGATTCACGAGATGATATTAGGTATTATTATAAGTAATTTGATCAAATTATCTACCTCAATTAGTGTTAATTTAGAATTAAAATTAATGGATTATCATTATAAAATGGGTTTTTCGCCCCAGCCCCATTTATAAGATTTTTAAAAGTAGATACCTAAGTATGTAATATTTTTTAGTTATAACGATAATAATGATGTTACACCTATAGCACAGAGTACTATAATACTGACGTAATCTATTAACAATAGCCTTACGAACTGTAGATTATTTAGTATGGAAATCTACTTTTTCGATTCTACTTTGGATTTTCTTATCTTAGAATAAAACTGATTTGTCATTTATTAATATACCTTTGTTTATATGTGCATAATAAACAAAGATTTTGTAATTCGGGCGCTACTAGAATAATCCTTAGATGAGGTATAATCATAGTAAATGTAATCTGATGTTTAAATTATTTTCAGGTGTGTAAGAAGACTCGTTACTTGAAAAGCAGCAGCAAGGAGCGAACCGAGCCACATGGCTTGAGAAATAATAAACAAACGGCGAAGTAGGTGAATATTAAGAGGAGGCTACGTACATCCAAATGTTCCCGCCACCTCACTAACACACTGCTACTCCTGTTTAGCTAGGACCAACAGTAGTAATTGAATTTGATCCCACAACAACAGTTGAGGATGACGATGAATGTATCTGACAGTGACTACGTTGATGAGCTCGTAGCCTAGTTACGAGCACAGGACGAAAGTGATCTTGAAGGCTAAGAACACTGGGCGCGGTCAGTACCAGGATGGGTGACTGCTAGTGGCATATTTCATCTGAGCTCCTCCGTGCCTCGAAAAGCATGTTAAGTCGGTCCCGGTTATTGTCGTTCGACAGCAGATGTTAACTCATGTCAGAGATCTACGGTCCGCTTGAACAACTCTGACAATAGGTTGGCAACTAACCATACAATAAACAAGCAAGTGACTAGACTACGATACATACGCTACTAATCCCTGACTAATTAAAAGTAGGAAAATCTCTACAGCGGATTTAAACAACTTGAAGAAGACCGCGTTTGGGCAAACGTTGTGTGGGACGCCCTCCTGCTAGATGGAGCGACGATCTGCGCAAGGTGGCTGGGAACGACTGGATGAGAAGAGCCGAAGATCGGGCTCAATGGCGCGCCCTGTGAGAGGCATATGTCCAGCAATGTACTAGAGTGGGCTGCTGATGATGATGATGAAGAAGAGGAAATAGAAGTTTTTGTCGTAAACTCGTTACACGCCACAAATTGTAACAATAACAAGGCGATAACACAAAACAATTTGTAGCAATTAGTTTCGGCGGCCGGGGCGTCGACCGACTTCCTTAGTAGCGTTAGTATTGTGAACGACATAGAAGTGTAGTGTTAAATGTGCGTTTAAACATTGCCAATGGTTCTATGGCAAGTGCTTTGTATGCAACTTTGGGAGCACTGGCATGCACCCACGACTATATAAGTATAATATAAGAATGGAGTACCTGAAACCTCCGCTGAACTACCTAAAGTAGGATTCGCTCAACTCCAAAGTAACTTTGGGCTATCAAATTATACACACAGCAGATTATATGCTATTTTTCTTTCATCCATGGTTGGTAGGTACTTACTACATACAGAGTCTGTCAACTCTATATACGTATTCATATGCACCTGTTATGGTTCCGAACGAATGTAATGTGCAAAAAAATGTACAAGTATTTGTGCAGCATTTCGTTTTATTGGCATCCACATTGAATCCTGTGTACCTTTAATATTTTGGTTATGATTCATTCTACCAGTGAGGCGGCTATACATAGGTAGTAATTTTTTTATATGATTTCTCGGCATCCGCCCGGGTCCGCGCTGTATGACCTAGTTTTTCGGAAAGCCCTCATCGACCTCTATCGATGTAGACTAGATCGGTGCTGGAAATGAATAGTTTGAAATTATCAATATAATTATAATCAGTATCATATTATCAGTATATAAGTATAATTATTATCAATATATTATAATTTCAAATTTGCGAATGTGAAATATATGCGCTCATATTGCGCAGGCTTAAGGTTGAGATTTAAATGAAGGTTTTTGACAGATGGTATACATACTATAACTTGTGGTAGACTGTACTAACTGTTTTGGTGACTCAAGCTTGAGGAAGGACCACAAAATCGGAACACATCTTACATACGTCAATGGACTTATAATATTTCTTGCAAACAGGAATAAGGTCAAGTTATATTGTGTACTCGGTGAGTAACTGAGGAATAGAGGAGAAAGTAATAGGAATAACTCAATAAAATAAACCGTTTTAATTTCATTGAATTGTTTGCTTTAAATGAGTCATAACTTGCTGCTGCTGTAGTGCCAACGCATGCAATAATGCATGCGCTGGCACTTTTGTTTATAGTAATCGCTTTGACTGTTTGTTTAAATACGGTTAAATCAACCTTTGGTTAACCGTTGGTTATCCTAATTCATGCATTAACACTCAAGAAAATTAATTAAATATAAACCTTAGTTCGTAATTTGTTTACTAGAAAAGCTCAAAACATAATACGCGTGAAACATTGAAGAAGTTTCGTTTCGTTCTCTGATTTGGAAGTGACTACGAAAAAACCCTGAAGCACGATTCTGATCGTGTAGGCCTATACTTTTGGACAGGGAAGATTTTAAGGAATCAGTATCGGTTACAGTTGGCGGATTGCAGTGATTTTAGTGTCAGAATGAGCGAGTCACCTTGCTCTCGCGATAGACACTTACGGCACTGAGCTCGGCTTAATAGTGACTGAGTTAGAGACGAGCGAAAAGTGTAACATTTTGGTGTCACTCGCGCCGTTAGCGTTCCGCCCGTCCTGAATAGGAAGACAGGGTTCCCTGTCAAAAAGGTGTTCTCAATTCAGCAATATAGCTTATGTTCATTTTATGATTCACAAACATCTTATGATACCTAACGGTTTTTCAGTTATGGGGACCGGGGATAACGACCACCAGAAAATCCAGGCCATGTCAGAGCATACCTTGAACTGAATAATTCTGACAATAGGTTGGCTTCTCCACACGACAAAAAGAATACGACGAGATACATTAGAGAGGAGGGAGAGTGGAGAAAGAACCAATAAAGTGGACTTATTTCTCTTCTTCGCATTTTTTTCTGAACTCGATTCAAGGGCTATATATGCGGGTTCAGTTTAGAATACTTACATAAATAACGGTTTACAATATTTGAAACTATACTGTGTGGGTCTAAGAGGACAACACCAACTGCTTTGGGTACTTCCATGATCTGAACATTAATTAGTTGACCTGAATAAAAAATCACGGCTGCAACCGGATCAAGTGTATCGTATATAAATTAATTACAATGAACATGTAGATGTGCAATGTGCATCATTTCGCTCATTACAGGGCTCGTAAACTTGTCGTAAAACAGGGGTGAACGGTTCGATGTTTTTACTTCACTTTACAACATGTACCGATACCGAGAGTGAGTAATGTTCACCGAATTAACCTTCGTTGCAACTTGCATCCAATTGCAGGAAATTAACAGGTATTTATTGGCAGTAATTCTCATTTAGTTCAACGTTCTAAGGCACGAAGTGTAGCAGCTTTTAATATGGATAAGCATCTATTTGAAAGATCTTTGTAGATTAATGTAGTCAGTCCTGTAAATCTAATAAATCATTGTGAATTTTCGCATCGCATGGGCGTAGTACAGCCGACCACAAGCTATAGTATACCATCTGTCAAAAACCTTCGATAAAATCTCAACCTTATGTCTGCGCAATATGATACATTTCCCAAATTTTGACGTTTCGGTTAGGTTGACCTGTGATCGACTGTACAAGCTATCATGCGTTATTCATGATATTCTATACCAAATATGCTAACATTGAAATAATTCTATAAAACTTTGGAACTTTGTTAAGTACTACTAAAGTATTATTACTAGTATTATGTATCCTATGGTACTACTTAAATTAAAACCGTGTACAGAAATCGTAATCAAAAAAATATTTGATCGGAATATTTATTTCAGGGCTTTTTCCCATCAAGGAAACGAATTGACATCACTGAATGGAAAAACTTGCTATAGTACAACTGTAGCCCTTTCCATTTAAATCTTTAGACGTCAAACAGGTATGATTCATGGGGAAATCCACCTGCAAACCTGCTAACTCATTGAATACTCCATGAAAACGACCACAAAATAAATATAGGTTCTTACCCACTAATGTATACTTGACCACTAAATGGCGGCCACTTGAATTATTAGTTGACACCTAACAAGATGATTCAAGCGACAGTCACTCGGAAATCCGGAACAGAAAGTTTTCAATTAGAACACCGAGGTTAGTTGGGAAACTTGTAAAAGGTTGAACTGAATCACAAAATTATAGTTTAACGTAAATACCTAGTCAGTCGTGGTTACACTTATTGTTAAGAACTAGATTTACTTATTATATTTACTATACTAACTTACTTTGTATTACGGACTCGGTAGAGTAGATAGATAGATAGAAACACTTTATTAATAAAGAGTAATTGGGGAAGTAGGTATTTCTTCCATTTTGTAGCAAAAGTGGAAGATCCTAAAAGAATAACTAAACTTAACAAGTCTTGCACTAAGTAATATTTTGAGGGAGTTTATTGTGCTGGTTACATGTACCACTTTACACCAAAAAATAACCGTCTAACTTTTAGATAACTTTTCCAATTCTATAAAAAATCAACATAGCTTTACATAAGGAAGTCTATTTTCTGTATGTATAGGTATATAAAACGAAGAATACTCAATGTGCAGCGAAGTGGAAAAGTAATATTGTTGTTATTCAAAGATTGAATTTAAGATCGTTTGTGTCAATATTTGTGGACTTTATGGGAATGTGGACTTTTTGCGAAGCGATTTTTTGGGGAAAGTGGACCAAATGAACGCCTAAACATTGTAGGTAGTCTGTAGATGCTATACCTTTGAAATATTTAATCCATAAAGATGTTGTAAACGTACCCATAACCTCGGCAGATAAAAAGCCCTGTGTGGTCTACCTAACGTAATAGTATAAGCAATCAGTGTTGCTAAGCCAAGCTAACTGTCTCCCGCCAGGCGTGGCTTCCTCCGGCAGCCGCTGCCTGCATACTGATGAGTCCCAGGTTCGATGCCGGCGCCACCGGCGACCTATTATTTTAGACACTTTTCGACAAGTTGCTGTTCTTTATAGGGTATGAAATTTATGAGGTGTTAAATGGGACAATGTTTAATGACGCCATGCCAGTGTTGTTTGACGTAGTACGTAGGACGAGGTCCTATTCAGCTTCAGCGGTCGACATATGGATACCTGTTGAAATTAAAGTCAAGGGCTTGTGAAACTTGTTTATTGCTACTTACTTACTGCTGGAGGAAATTAATCAATTATTTTTGAAGGTGGTATGACTGTGTAGTCAGTCTGGGGTGGAACCATCCTATTACCTATTTCTGCTGCAAAGCTGTGTTTAGGTTTGAAGGGTAAGAAAGCCAGCGTAATTATCGGCACATGAGGCATTCCATCCAAGACCTCAAGCTTAGCAGCACATCGAAAACCCTCTAATAACATTATAGCGAAGTGAGACGTCTATGGGCTACTAGATAGATGCTACCCTTGGATTTTTTTATCCTATCTATAATATAATAAATTGGTTCAGATTTTGATAGGTATTATAAGTATGGTACAATATGACATTTTGATTTATTTCTAAAATTGCTTATTTATGAAAGTAGCACCAAATTTCGACGTCCCGGTCACAGGCCCGGCTAGCTCAGTCGGTAGAGCATGAGACTCTTAATCTCAGGGTCGTGGGTTCGAGCCCCACGTTGGGCGCAATCTTTTGCATTTATATAATGCTTCTTTCAATACCTGTGTACGAGTACATAAATTAATTTCATTAAACAATTTTGAAATACTTTTTATTTTTCAGTTTCTCGTTTTTCACCTACTTTCAGCAGACTGAGCCAAAAAGTCGGAGAACAAAGTTGTTCCTATCGATATTAAGTCGCCCAGAATGATAAAATCATAAAATCATCAGTCAATCATCATTGAGTACGAATTGTTCTATTGTAGATGGTCAATGCTCTTGAAAACGATCGGCTATAATGGACAAAATGGAAAAATTATCGACGGATGTGTGTCAATTGTGTAATGATTAAGTTATTTTTTATTTATTGCAGCAATCAAATAACATTGCCATTACATGTGTCATGTCAAGTAGTACTGATTCACCGCCGACATTGTCTGTCTGTCCTCTTATCTGCTGCACTGATAAGAGGACAATTAATCGCTGTTGTAGGTGATTCGATATCCGGAGTAGGAAGTCATATGCTGACTGACTGCAGAATATTTCAGCGGTTATTAATTTCTACAGGAGAATTGGTTGTTATTAAAAATGTCTCACTTTAATTTAAGTTCTAGAATTAGATAGATAGATTGTCTATTTATATTTCAGTTTGTATAAGTAAGTATGTAGGTATAATAGGATCGTATCCGAAGGAGGGACCCAACATTCGTGAAGCCTACCAAAAAATTGGAGGTACGTGATCTAAAGCCTGCCCGAATTTTTTTCGGTGTAGATATGTAAGACTATGATAAATGGTTGACGAATGGGAACCTCGAAACCATATAGACATATTATTACTACTTTATAATCCTTCGCTAAATTAAAGCTTTTTATTTGGGTGTCTCTGATCGATCGGACCAGACAATTCATCCATATTGTATATTGTAATAAATAAAAATTTATCTTTGAATCTTTGTACATTTTTTATCCTTGGACGCCCCCCATGTAAAAGCTATAATGTAATAATGAAATAATGTAAAAGCTATGAAGCTACGAAAATTTATACAAATTTATTCTCACAATTTTGAAATTTCGTAACTTCAATTTTTATATTTCGTGTAAAGCGCCATCTGTTACTGATTATTTATAACAAAACAGTTTGTTTCGTTTAGCGCCCTCTAGTATCGAGTAGCTTTACTTCGATATTCAATGAAAGTAACGCTGTATAGTGGATTACGTAGTTCCATATATTTTCATTAGATGACGCTGTTCTTAGATTTAAAATTATAAATTGCATTTTCTATCTGTGAAAGAACGGAAAATCGCAAAATACGCATTATTAGAAAAGCGATATTTATTAATTATACAAATTCCCATATATTATTTTAAATTTATTTACAGTTTCAATTATAGTATGTACACCAGGTTAATGTGAAAGACAATTTCAACGAGTATCTTATCGGCCGAAATAGCTCAGTTGGGAGAGCGTTAGACTGAAGATCTAAAGGTCCCCGGTTCAATCCCGGGTTTCGGCAAATCTTTTTTTTAAACAGTAAACTTACGCAGTCACAAGTAGGATCGGTTTAAGTATCATAGGAAGGGTTTTTGCGCTCGAAGCGATAGCCGTTTCATATTCTTTCCTTCAAGATTGCACTATATAATAAAATAAAAGTTTGGTAGGTAGGTACATATATTGACTTAATTTTCATTTATTTATTTTCAATAGGTAAATTGAAATCGTTTATTTAGCGCTGTAAACACCAGAATATAGAACACAATACAGAAGTAAACAAAGTTTAATACATGCAGCACAGAACATCCGGTGTGGTACAGTGCCAAAAAGGGTACACCAGCTCAGCATAATGCTGAGGCAAGCCACAGCGCTGATTTTCAGCTGGCCCCTGGTACATATTACACTACATACATCCGATTACAATTTTAATATTTGCATTAATTAAAAATATTGGACATCGGTATCAAATTGATCAAGTGATCATCAACAGGTATACTAGGAAATATATTATATTTCGTAAATTATCAAAAAAAGTAATTGCATCGGCCGGGAATCGAACCCGGGCCGCCCGCGTGGCAGGCGAGCATTCTACCACTGAACCACCGATGCGTCGAACGCTAGTTTGAAATAGCTTAACTAATGCTTTAGTAACAGTTTACTTTCTATTACAACAGAAAAAATCTTCATGTTTTGTAACTTACTTACTTACTCCGTTGGCGCAGCGACCCGAAGTGGATCTTGGCCTCCGATACCAAAGAGCGCCATCGCTCTCTCACGCGCACAGTCTCGAGCCAGTCAGGCGCCCGGAGCTCACGCAGATCTTTTTCTTCGGTAGTTCAGCCTAGCTTGCTACAGACTAAGTCAGATGGACTGCGCGTCCGATGGACTCGCGGACCAACGACGGGTGTGGTCCTCCAGCATTTTGGGGGTTGTGCGGCGGCGGGCTAACTCCTCGCACACGGAAAAACAAATTGTTACGAAACCGATACAAAGAGAAAAGAAAAGATCCATGTTTTGTAACGCTTATACAAAAATGACCAGAAAATAGGGCTATAATGACGTCACATCAGGCTCATGCTTAACCGTCATCGCCATTACCTAAATACCTACCTATGTCAGGTTGGTTTTGTAATGTTCATATTTTTACTCGGATATATTACGTATACTTATATCTTAAGAAATTACGGCCCTACTATATGTACCTTATAATAAGTTGCAAGTGCGCGATTTACCTATATCGGAATAATCGTTTCACTTGTTTTTTAATTTAAATTTCAGAAGTACCTAAGTACTTAAGTTAAAAAAAATTGGTTCACGTTATTATATTACCATTCGTCTCTTGAGAAATAATTACAAATGAGGGCAAAATAATTCTTGGGTATGGAGACCTTTTGGAACCTGTCCAACCTGGTGGACTGACAACCAAGTCAGATTTTTTTTGGGTTTTTTGTGATTCTCTAAGGCCCTGATGGACCGTGAGTTGCAAGAAACGTCCTTAATGTTATGTGTTCATTAGTCTCGTGTCATCTCTAACTAGAGCTAAGGCGTAGAAAGAAATAGCAAGTATTTTAATGAAGACTTAACTTCAGGACGTTTCGTGCAGCTGCTCCGGGGAGTGTCTAAAAGATAAATAATGGAATTAGGCGTTACTTTGCAGAAATCTAAATGTGGGAAAGAAGGACCCGTCACTTACCCTCGGATTCGCCTTCCCTATATTACCAAATCCATGGTTTTTATTTTAGGGAGTGTGAATTGAATGGGACTTATATTCTATACTAATCATCCATCCCATCACCTTTTTGGCACTGTACCGCACCGGATCTTTTGTGCTGAATGTATTATATCCTTGTATACTTTTGTATTGTGTACTTACTGTATTCTGGTGTTAATAGTGCTATATAAACGTTTTTCAATTTCAATTTCTTTAGGAATTTGTCATCTTTTGCTATTGTAAATCCTTCTGGGTTTGGTAATCGTTGGGGAGGACAAATCCGAGCATGAGTCTTCTCGAGCTGGTCCTTCTTCTCTCCATTATAAGCAATTAAGTTGATTTTGTCATTTGTCTGTCATCTCAGAGGAACAAGACTGTAATTGATGCTGACGATGTGTTTGAAACAAACCTAGGTGATTAAAACCATCAGAAATTGAAGAACTTAAACTAAATTCCAAAAAAAATAAAAAAAATATCTTGATCAAACATGAAGTCAGGTGCGGTGGATGAACCCTGTTTTGCCCACCGAATTTAAATACTTACCTAAGTACTTACTAAAAGACAAAATTGGTCACAAACAAATCTATAAATAGACAGCCGGTAAAAACTTGGGTTCTCTAACCTTTAGATAATTTAATTTCTCAAAAACACAAATTCTACGAGGAATTTCTCAATTTGTTTAGGTATATTAATCAATTTGTATGTTGGGATGAGAACCAGCCGGGGTCAACGATACAACGTAATTATCGACTTAACGTGATCTCACAAAAAATGCAAACAAACGACTCTTAACATTTTACTAGACGATGATATCAGGGTCGGATCCAGGAAAAAAATGGGGGACATCGGATACTGAAATCGGGACAATGAAGCACATTGGACATTTCAATCCAGCTCAGAACGTCTACTGAGCAAATCGTCTAAATATGTACCAAAAACGTACAGTCAGTCTCTAGCTATAATGTATCTACGATGAAGGTTGTCTGGAAGAGATCGCTCTTAGCGATAAGGCCGCTTAAATTGTACTTCACTATTTACTTTTCTATCTTTTGTTTGTTGTTTTCTATTTTTGCAATAAAGTGTATTTTACTTTTACTTTATCAGTCAAATTTCTGCAATCTGAAATGAACCTTAATGCATTTGCCATGGACTTCATTAATTGTTGATTTCTGACAGATGCAAGAGGCCGACTCTACTGTACCACAGCATGAAAAGATGGTCAAGGCTCTATCTATAGTGATCTTACAGATTTTGGAAGGAGTTAGGGTTTCCCTAGACCCCTCCCCCCCCCTCCCCCTCTCTGGATCCGCCACTGGTTGATATTAATTTGAAAGCTTTATCGTGAGTTCAATAAACTTTGAAAAGAGGATATCTTTTATTTAAATACCTAGTGTAAATATAGCTCTTAAAATTTAATGTGAAGAATATTCTGAACTTATCCTTCTATTAATTTTATTTTTTGCTAGGTTAGGTCGAATTATAAATTCAAACTTTCCACTTTGTATGACTGGATTCTTTTTATAACCTTTTCTGTCTGGAATCCAAAACGAGAGTTAGCTCCAGAGATAATCCGAATCCTGCCTTGAAATTCTACTTTCTAAGTAAGTAGGTAGGTATAGTATTCTACTTATTAATAATGATTAATATTATTAATACAAATAGTTATAGTTATTTATATTATTTAGTTCTAAATAAATTTAAAAAAAATACTTTTTCACAAAATGCGGGTCGGGTTACAACTTTGCTGCTATAAAATAAATTAAAAATCTTCGTCAGAGCTTACCATTTGATATGATCACTCAATGTAACCTTGGGACAGCTGCCATATTAAAGTGCCCATTCCCTAATATTATAAAAACTTATGATTTTTGGCTAAAATAAAACTAGACCTTATTTTTTTTTTGGAATCTGTTTGGCTAAACCAAAAAAAAATAACAGAATACATATCCTATAAAGCGTGTACTGAATTAATATATCGACAAATTTCGATTCGTGAGTTGCGATATAAATTTTATGGGACATTACTGAAGCGGATTCGCGGAAAAATCCGATTCGAATGTTTGATTTGATGAGAAACATGGTGATTGACTGCATAAGCAGAATAAGAAACCGGACAGGACTGAATTCTCAAAGCGTGCTACATATGGATGAAAAAAATATGTAAAGATTTTGGGGCTGTCCTACATCATGGTTCTACATCTCTCTCTCTCTCTCTCTCTCTCTCTCTCTCGTGTGTGTGTGTGTGTGTGTGTGTGTGTGTGTGTGTGTGTGTGTGTGTGTGTGTGTGTGTGTGTGTGTGTGTGTGTGTGTGTGTGTGTGGGTGGGTGGGTGCGTGTGTGTGTGCGTTTGCGTGTGTGTCTGTCTATCGTATGGTTAGTGCCTAACCTTTTGTTGGAGTTGTTAAGGCCGCCCGCAGGCCTCTGACATGGCTTAACGACTTTTGTCGAACGACAATATAACACACACGGGCGCTACATAAGAAGCTGCCATCAGCCAGGAACATGAAGCAAGTAACCAATGGAGTACCGATAGCTACATTTCTTCCTACAAACGATGAGCAAAAAATGTAGAGGGTAGCGGGGAAGAGCGCGGCTATGGCAATGAAAAAACGAGACAATGCTATACAATTAAGCACATGAAAGAAAAGGCGACGATAAAAACATCAACGAGCTCGCTTTAACTCTGATAAGCGCCTAGAGTGCCGCGAAAATTATAAGAAATATACTGCTAATGTTCGGCGCGTGCGGGTCGCTCGCATCGGCAGTCAAGTGGTTCTATAGTCATTGGTCAGGAACCAAATGGTAGATACTACTTGTAAAAGGTATTCTGTAGCTAGTTGGGTCAATCACAACTCATTGGTACTTGGTACAGCGTGGTAATGAGGGAAATTCATTGGTACCGGTACTGGTTTCACATATTTTCAAGTATTACGCACCCTGCACCAGTAACATGCAATAAACTCAATGGCTCGAAGGCAGGTCGAATAAACCAGTTATCTTGTACCATACATGCCACTCTGCTGCTTATCAACTTGCGCTAGACGCACGCCCTACGCTTTATGTGACGCATGCGTCGAGGGCATGGGACAATGTAGATTCTGTCTATGTATGCTTTATACTAAATAACTAATTTAGGCAAATTGCGCGTACAATTGTAGTTGACACTTTTGCTGGTGAACACTATTCGCTACCTTTCTCTTTGGTTTACCGCTTTTTCAATGACGTCGCAATATTTCAGATTAATTAATTTATTAGTTTAATGTATTGTACTCGACTTTTAACCGGTTATCGTGAAAATACAAGTTGTTTAAAGGTCTCGGCCGTTTTACTTCATTCCAAAACCCGCTGCCCGCATCACCACCAGCATACACCACCGTCCACTGAAAAATAAACGTGCCTTCAATCAGACAGCGCAGCGTACATTTATAGGTGCATGCGCATGCTTCAGCCGCATGCGAAAACGCATGCATGCGACGAACGTTGCGAAGTTGAAAGCGCAAGAAAAAAAACAAGCTCTATACCTTTTGTATAGAGCTTGATTTTATGATTGGATTACAGGAAACTTCAGTATCACCTCCCTAAACCTGGACTGCCATCCCTGGATTCCCTGGGCCATTCCCGTCTCTCATACATTTTTATTTATTTACCTCGGTACGCCGCCCATACGGCAGGGGGCAGCTGCCTGCCTTCGGTACATGTAGGTAACCTTTTAGGTAACTTATTTAATATCTGTTATCTACCCAATATTCTAAGAAGTTACGCAGCTCCCTGTGCGTGGTAGTTAATTTCTACATTAGCTAAGACCACTTATTTCTTTAGTTTGGTATGGTTTGGTCTAGTCTGGAGCGATGCAGGCACGCCTAGCTAGAAAGTGAAATAGATTACACGCGACCACGCAGAGTTGAACCTCACTTGAAAGCAGTTCGGTAAATTGTTTCGTTTCTTTGATTCGGTTGGTTTATGCCGGTGCGTTCCGATCTGACAACGGATTTTTACATCCAGCGGCCAGCCAGTCCGTCGACACGCGCCTCTTAGAGAACTCGCTCCCGAGTGTTCCACGTTTGAAAATAGTTTATTATTGGCGCGAAAAATGTCTCGAATGACAGATGCGCGAATATAATAATTTGAATTAATACAATGTTTTAGATATTTAAAATATCTAGGTACCTACTTTAATTTATTTTAGGATAAATAACAGCGAAATAAATGCACATGATATTGATTGCTATATTTCGCGAGTGATTAAATAAAACTGTACCAGTTTACCAACTTTTTGCGCTCGAAGAAAGTTTGCATAAAACGTAAGTAAAACTATCAGTTTCATAGATAACATAGGTACTTAATGCTGGAACAATTTTTATATGATATACAATGTCTCATGAATTAAGTTATTTTGATTATATATTTTGGGAGTGTTGTAAGAAACATGGGTTAGGGTGTAACTCCTTTTTTTGGTCAAAATTTGCGGCTCCGTAACGACACCCCGATCGAAACATGAAAGCTATATATATAGAAGTGCACTTCTAATTGCACTTAGAAGTGCAATTCATAAGGAATTTGAGCTCCATGATAACATAGAGATCTACGAAAGTAGACTATCCCTTTATCTTTTGAAATACAGTTACGTTTTGAACCTCTCTACAAAGTACTGGAATTTAATATATAGAAGAAAACCAATAATAATTTTATCTGTACCTAATACAAATCCTTATAAAGTTCTTTATCTTTGACATAGTGCCAAATAAAAATTTGAAAAAAATCTTCATGGTACCTGGTGGTAACTAGGTAGGTACAAATTTTAAGAAATCGACGGAAAAAATATTTTTGGAGAGACCACCGGGTACTGGAGTCGGAAAATATGGTCAAGGACGATTTGAACATACATTACATTTGGATATACATTCTTAAGACCAATTGTAACACATGAAAAGCAATAAATGGTATGAGTATGAGAACCTCGCGCCCAGATTTTGGCACCCTGCCCCCTCCCCCCACCCTGGATCCGCCACTGACCTAAATAAGTATTATTTAGATCACAACAGGATGTACAAAAAACGTCAAAATATTTACAATAGTTGACCTCATATAAAATGTACCTACCCGTGTCACTGTAAGAAAACATGTATGAATTGTAATAATGTATTACAGTTTTACATATTATAAATACTGTTTACTTCGTTTATACTTTATATCGTGCAAAAATGGACAGAAAATAAATTATCGTACGTTTACTGGGTCTCCAATTTTACGCATATTGAAAATTGAAGAAACCGTTCTTCAATGTTTTGAGTGCAAGCCAGTAAAGTTTATTTCTATAAAAATATATAATTCTTCACCATTTCTGTAATAGATATTCTACCACAATCGCGAACGTTTGTTCTTTACTAATTTTCATTATCTATTCAATATTGTTTCCTTAACTTGCTACAGTCTGTCCTCTAGGTGCCGGCTAGCAGGGTTCTAGGACAGTGTGCAGATGAAGTAATAGAAGAACTTGGTAATAGATATTATATTTTTAAGGAACAGAACACAGAAAATAGTAAATGTAGAAAATAGGTAGTAGTAGGAGACAAAAATAAAACGGAGAAACGTCCGTTCAAGACAAAATACAGAGAGAATATCATTCGCACGTCTAAACCTTTTAAAAGCATGAAAACAGTAAAAATTCTTTATTGTGCTTACATCCGTAGTCATCTAGAATACTGTTCCCAAGTTTGGAATCCCTGCTACCATGTGTACACCAATAAGATAGAGAAAGTCCAAAAGAAGTTTACGCGTTATCTTTCTTATAAATTTAGAATTCCTAAGCGTGAGTATGAGCAACGTTGTGCTCGTTTCCACTTATTGCCCCGTACTGTCCGTAGGGATATAGCGGACGCTACATTCCTACAAAAAATTGCGCAAAGTAAAATTGATTGTCCTGAGCTCCTTAGCAAAATTTCATTGACGGTCCTAATCAAAATTTACGGAGTAACAGGTTACTTCGCGTCCCTAAGTGTCACACAAATTACAGAAAGAATAGCTATCTAGTAAGAGCATGTGCAGCATTTAACCAGCTAAGCAATAACCCTACTATAGATCTCTTCAACAGTAGTCCTGATTCCGTAAAATCCTTACTCACTAACGAATTTTTATCTGCCTATCTGTAAATGTACATGGTTGCTAGATTAAGAGTTTTATTATTTATTTATTTTATTAACTGTGGAAGCTTATAAATGGCTATTGTTTTTATATATGTATATGTAACTTGTAAATAAGGCTGTAAGCTACCCAAATAAAATAAAATAAATAAATAGAAAGTGTCAAATACAAAGAAAACAATGAAATTAATGGAATTTAGAAATGGAATGGGAATATGATTTGATATTTGAAAATATAGATGAAGAAATGAAGATGCCAACACGAAATGAGGTGAGATAAGCGTTAACGATGAGGTTGAAATTGATGACTTATGGACGATAGTCCATATCAACGATAGGGACGATGAAGTCGACATCGTAACAAACTCAGTTATTTAATTTTTTTAAACAACATTAGGCTCTTTCATATGATTTAGACAAATACGGAAAACGGAACGCCACGAATCTCTGTCTTGCCACGCTTATCTTGTCATTCATCGTTTCACGCATGCTCGCCGTTGATTTAGACAAATAAAATAAGATAAAAAGTAATAACAATGGAATAATACATTAATTCGGTCAGACAAAGTCATAAACACCCAGTAGGTAAACTATGACGACCCCAACGGCCGAGTAGTGGAAAATATGTACTTAAATATTTACATAAACAGAAAATGACAAGTGTGTCTATCAACAAACAACAAATATTTACTTCTAATCGGTTTGATGTGATGACTGATTAAAAAAAAGTATATATCACAGTTTGACATTGTGATTGTAACTGGGTTACAATCACAATGTCAAACATCCTATGATGGTCATAGGATCCATAGTACACATCAAAAGATGCTAACAATTTAACACGTTGACAGTCCCCATACAAAATGTTTTGCTTTTCTCGTAAGTCCCGCATATTACTGGATACGAGGACGTGCACACAATCGATCTGTTAGCCCTATCGCATGGCAGACAAATGTTTGTAACTTATCAAGGAAACTTTTTACGGGTCCTATGGAGCCTTCACAACACACAAGTAGAGCTGAATAAACAGATATTTTTGATTTTTTGAATATTTTTACTTCAACCATCAGTCACTTCAGTCTTCAAACAGGTGGACAGTAGCATTCACCAAAGATATTGTAATACTAACCTTTGCTAAGTTACCCTTAGTGCGTACCGTCGTTTCTTAGTGACCCATATATGGGTCACGGACTTGTGGAACTAGTTCGTCGGACCCATATATGGGTCACTGGACTGTCAACGTGTTAACAAGTATGAAAATGTATATTTAAGTTTTTTAATAAGTTTATTTTCAAATATGACAAAAAGCCTTAAACTAACTTACAAATAAAAATACTAATGAAATTTATGTAAAAAATCTTAATCTAAATCCGAACAGAGTTTATTCCATTTCAAAAGTTAATGTCTAGTGTTTTTTAGGTTAGGTGAAATGTTTACATTTGATACCTACAATAGGTTGCCCTGTGCTGTAGGGATCATTTAATACCTACAATAGGTTGCCCTGTGCTGTAGGGATCATTTAATACCTACAATAGGTTGCCCTGTGCTGTAGGGATCATTTGCTTCCGATCCACCATACCAATTTATTAAGTTACTTCTTTGTGTGGGCTGCTGTAGGTAGTATATTATATATACTTAGCTAAAGTCGGGTTCAATGGAACTTGTTCATGATGTAAACAAACCTATCCTTGATTTATCAGATATATTTTTTCGTATCCTAAACAGCATTATACGATGAAATATTAATAAAACATGGATAATTCATCAAAACATCGACATATAAAAATAATAATAAATAAAATAAAAGAGTATTTATTCAATCACACATTAGAAAAAAGGTACAATATTGTTATTTTATTCTAATTCTTAACCTATAAACAAAATATATATATAACACGCATTGACCTATGTGTAGAATGAAATGGTCGAGACCTCAGCGACACGCTGGTTTTCAGGTCTCGCCTAAC
Source organism: Hofmannophila pseudospretella (assembly GCA_947369225.1). Taxonomy (NCBI): domain Eukaryota; kingdom Metazoa; phylum Arthropoda; class Insecta; order Lepidoptera; family Oecophoridae; genus Hofmannophila; species Hofmannophila pseudospretella. Next base: position 9,328,563 of record OX376324.1, read on the forward strand.
ATGCTAGATGGAGCGCTGGTTGCGGGACACAACACGATTATGTGGTCAAATCTCCGTTATAATTCTATATTAATGTGGATGACAATATGTAGCTGGCTTTAGCTTCCTTGTGATGATAATAATTGGGTTTATGGATCTGAGACAGTGTCCATATGGTGGTTTGTTTACATTAGGAACAAGTTTCATTGGTTGTTGTTGTTTGTTTTTTAAGGCAAAGGGAACTGAGCCCATACAGCCATGTCTGATGTAAACAACTCTTGCAAGTCTTCATTAAAATGCTGGTGTGACACATTTCAATGCTATCTGGGAGAATCTTCCACGCTTCTGCACCATCCGAACCAAAGAAGAAGGCGTCCCGGACGCAGTATGGCTCTTCAAAATCCAGCCAAGTACGGATCGGGCTGCAGCGTCTTATTTGACTTTACTTCACTGTCCCACACATTAATCACATTTTGTAGACGTTCTTCGAATAAAAAACACCATTCTTACTTGAAAAGCACTACTGTAAAACAATTTACAAGACAACGAAAAAACGCTGGTGTGGACGCGACAAAAGCGCGGGAGAAACTCCCACAAGTTTCATTGGACTCGTCTTTATATTATTTTTTGTTTACTTACTTTATTTTATTTTAATGTACCTAATACAAAAAGTTTTTGTATTCTTAAATGCAGTTTACATTTTACATTACAGATTGTCGTTGATTTGTCGGCATTTTGCTCTTGGTTACATATAATTTATGTTTACTTTTTTAATACAACTTAGTCTTACACTTCTTATCTTATCTTATAATAGGGGGCCGGGAGTAACCCAGCGAAACTTCGACCCTTAAGGATCTTTTGTGCCTACCCCATTTTACACACTGGTCATCTCAGTGTGCAGGTTTCCTCACGATATTTTCCTCCACCGTTAGAGCAGTCGGTAAATATGTACGTAAGTCTGAAAAATACGTAAAACTCATTGCACGGTTTCGAACTCGGATCTCATGGGAGTCCGGTGTCCTAGCCACTGTGCCACCGACACTCTCTTACACTTCTTACCTAAACTTATGAATAAGTATTTAGGTACATTAAAAATACATAATTAAACATCAAATAAAAAACCGATTAGTTAAACATGCGACACGCCGCCGCACATAATGTATTTTAATGTCATAATAAGTACGAAGTACTTTCCATTATAATCACCAATTAGTTTCACACAGGTCAACTAAAACAGGATTTAATTGATATTTACATGAAGGTTTTCTTTTAATTCGCGAATCAGTGCTCAAAGTTCATTCGAAAGCTCGCCGAGCCTATATATTTAGGGGGGCACAACCAGAAAAAATGGGGGGAGGGGGTAATCGGTTACTGATATTCGATAATAGTACCAACAATGAACAAGGGCGAGTCGAGTTTTGCGCCCATAGAGATATTTCAGGTTTGGAGGATGACTTGTCCATCCCCCGTGTTCTTTATTTATTCTACAGGATACATTTACATACATGGGGCCGTGTGCCTCACGGAATGATAGTCTGCATGTTGATGCGATGATGAAATATATTATATAGATATTGCGATGATGAAAGGAAGAGAAGTGACAACGCGAGTAAGAGAAAAGCGGAGGCGATTGTTTTGAGACGTCAGCAGCGCGCGCAGAGTGCACAGCGCGCATGCGCCGTCATTGTGGCGGGAAGCCGCCACACCTATATAAATTAATTCATATTAATATAATTATTAATTACTCACCTCTTGTGCCGCAGTCGGCAAACTATTAAAGAGCTTGAAACAATAGAAATATGAACAAAGATTACATATCAATATTACTATTAATTAATTAAAAACATGTAACATCATAAACATAGTAGTATTCCTCAGATAAGGGAACAATTATGTGCGTAAATATGTAATTAGGGGAAACACGACTATGATTGCCCGCGACAGCTATTGCCCACGCAAATATAAATTTATCTCACTTAGTACTTACATATTTGTCTGAACTCTTTTCATGTAAAACTCGTAGGTATTCTTAATTATACCCAGACCAAATATAAAAACCTTGTTAACAGGGTGCCATTGGTACTTTTAATTCTTTGTTATGGAGTTAGAGAATAGTTAGTTCCATTTGATTCCGCAATATGGCGAGGGTTTTTATTTTTCTAGTCAGGGTATAAGTTCCTGCATCTGAGTGGGTAATTGCTGTAACATACAGTAGACAACGACTACGATGATTGGGTAATCACTGCACTAGAATTTTTTTATAGAATTGGTAAAATAATTCAATACCAAGCGGGCAATCAATTCACAGTTTACCCTACTAACATAATATAACAAATTGTGTTTTATACAGCCTCTAAGAGTACCTTAGCAATTCTCTATTAATCGTACAGTTCTGGGAAGACCTAGGCAGTCACGATTGTTATTTCAATAATTATAATTACTTATAAGATATGTACACGAATTCAATACCTACCAAGTTATTAGATATCTATCTATCTAATAACTTCTTACTAGTCTGTAATTTGTGCAAGGGGTACGCAAGCAAGGGGAGTCCTGTGCCCCAATAGTGGAGACATTAACAGGCTGATGATGATATCATTATCATTCTGATAATGAGTCTGTAATAACTTCTTACTAGTCTGTAATTTGTGCAAGGGGTACACAAGCAAGGGGAGTCCTGTGCCCCAATAGTGGAGACATTAACAGGCTGATTATGATATCATTATCATTCTGATAATGAGTCTGTAATAACTTCTTACTAGTCTGTAATTTGTGCAAGGGGTACACAAGCAAGGGGAGTCCTGTGCCCCAATAGTGGAGACATTAATAGGCTGTCGATGATATCATTATCATTCTGATAATGAGTATGTAATTAACTAATATTTGCACTAATAATAAATAAGATCCATGTAACTGCTAGTTTTGAAACTGTTCAGTGTATTCATCTAACATTACTTAATATTGGCAATTAATAGTGTAATTAGAATATGTCCACTTAACTTCAGAGGTTGCCAGGAAGAGATCGCTTTAAGCAATAAGGCCGCGTTTGTACATTTAATGCTACTATTCCTGTAATTTCTATTTTTCCTGTAATTGTGTACTTACAATAAAGTGTTAAGTGTCTATGGTAAAAAGTTCATAAAACATTTCAATTTTATTTATATAGCATTTTTAGGTTGCCTGGAAGAGATCGCTTTAAACGATAAGGCCGCCTTTGTACATATTGTGCTACTATTCCTGTAGTTTTTACTTTTCCTGTATTTGTGTACAATAAAATATTTCTATCTATCTATCTATCACTCGTGATCATATAATTGCACATAAAAACCTTAATCAACGAAACTAAGATTATAAAACCATAATTGACTGAAAGTTCAATAAGATTCTCTTAAAACCTGAAAATACATTAGGCGTAAAACTGTTAAATAATAAGTAAAGATTATATAAAATTTCTTTGATTAGGCGTACTTAAGTGACTTGTATTCAGTGGCAAGTGCAAGCTAATTTTTTTAAAGGGGGCGGCGGTTATATTTTTATCTACATATAATATATCTGTGGTGATGACGTATTTTTCAATCAACACAACGATAATGGTGAACTAGATAGAGCAGAATGTAAAATTGAAATACAATACTCAATTTCTCTGCTTGCATAATTCCAAATTACAATCTGCGTTCTATATTATAGGTTCGAACTTTTGTAACCAATCCAATAAAAGCACGAATAACCGGTCAATTGTGAGGTGAACTTCTAAGAATATTATTCCGTAATGCACTATACCTACTTACTACCTATATTGGAAACACATTGTCGCAGAAATTAAAATAATGTTCTTAGATGTTCAACTTTTCTCGATTCTATTTGATTCCTTCCATAAAATACTTGCCTATTATACTTAAAATTGTATCGTACGTATGTTTATGAAACAGAAAAAGGTAAACTTAATAATAAAATACTTAATATATATTAAATTAATAGCTAATTTCGTAATTAATAAAGAATAGGTATATTAAGAATACCTAAATTAAGAATTATATTAAGAATTAAATAAATATTATATTAAGTAATTATATTATATTAAGTAAGTTAGTATATTAAGTAAGTAAAATATATTAAGAATTAAATAAAGAATACCTAAATAATAAAAGAATACCTATTAAAATAACTAAGTAAATAATACAAAAACACCTAAGCTACTCGTATAATCACGTAATTTATGGGTAACCTATTTTTTTTACGATTAGGTATTTATACACACTTGGCGAGTCGCGGTCGGTTATTTAGACTATTTAAAAGTGCAGAGCTTGCAATCTAATGCAACTAAGGTACCTACTTGTATGTATTATCTAATCTAAGAATTTCGGCATTCGGAATCCCTGGCTTCGTTTAAAGCGAGTCTCACTCATCATTATTTGTCGTTGTAGTTGTGCATTTTATTTTTATTATTATGTATAAATATAGGTACACCTATTTATTGTTTACTATCTATTATATGTGTTTATTTATTATATATTTATTTATATTATGTATATCTACTTATGCATTTAACTATTTTAGTATATCTATATAATTATTTTGTATATATCATATTACCACTGATCGGAGTAGGCAGGGCTCTTTCGGGTCAATGTCCTCAAAGGTTATATTAGTATGGATATGATTTCTGGATCCCGTTTTAAGTTATCGAGCAAATGTTGTAAATTACTTTTATAAACCTCGTCCGATTACTCGGCCGATTACGATTTTTTTTAAATTGTGAACTTACGAAGAAGTTAAAACACTACCATAGGTACACTAGCGCCATGAATCTTAAAAAAAAATATTTCGCCACCAATCTTAAATGTGTATCAAAACAAATATACTTAACAGTAGTAGGAATTAGTGGATTCTGGCTCAGTGAATCCTGCCTCCAAGGCATTGCTCTCACCGTTTCAGAGATACGCGATCCTCCATAGTGCTCCTACATGATTACGTTAATCACATCATTAGCTTGTTGTTTGCTAATCACCTCTCCCAGTCGGAACTGCTATTGTCCTTAATCACCTGCATTCATTGCTAAGTCTGGGCTCCTTAATCACCTAATTACCGATCTACTGCACCGAGTGTAAACACATTGTCGTGGTTTTGATATTTCGTTGCGATCATGTTGTACTTATCTCTTTATATGTAGGTATTTCAGACTGTTTCTTACTGAAATCTACACCAAAATCAGCTTTCATTCAAACATAGGCTACTTTGTAATGGTCAAATAACATTTTGTAATGTGAATGGATTTTTCCCAAATATTCCAAATATTTTGTTAATTGCTTTTTAACGTGATCTTAATAGTGTCACGTAGCTATTGTAATAAAATTAATATTAGTCTAATGTAAGTATGGATGTTTCTAGTAAGACTGCTTTCTAATTGTTAATGTAATTTTTAAGTAGTTAAGATTGCTATACAACGCGTACATTTCAACGTTTCCGTACCAATTACTGCTTCTAGCGAGTCTTGACAACACCTCCACGTTCAACCACATTGGAAGAAACATGGATGTAAGTATTGCTTGTATTATTAACTTTCTATTATTGTCTTGGTTTTGTTCTCTGTATTTCGACTTTAGTCCCCCTCATGTGTGTTTCATTCATGTTTATTGTATACTTCTTTGTTATAGCTTGCATGCTGTATGAAGAACAACGACATAAACGTAGACGTGGAAGAAAACACCTTCAAACATTACTACTTCCCGCCCTCCGATGATGACACCTCACTTTCTCCTCGGTATTCAACCAAAAGACCGAACAATGATTCATTGGATGAATTCTTTGAAGAACCGAAGAAGAAAAGAGTCAAATTAAATTCGTCCAGTGTTGGGCGATCAACGAAGGACGGTGGTATGTCATACATCTCAACGAATGTAGATGATGGGGCAACTGCGACACACCTTATTAAGATTGAAGTGTATGACATGAAAAAATTGGCTACCATCGATCCTGAGGAACATTGGAAACATGCCGACGTACGTCTCAAGTACTACGTGAACAAACAAAATAACCACCACCGACAAACTCGTGGTCTGATCTATAATATCACAAAGGAGATATCGAATTCCAGCGATTGTAAAAAATACACCTTTAAGCATAAATGATAACTTGTTATTATGTTTAGAATTGTTTTCTTGTAATAAAAGCAATCATTCATTTTATATAATATTTTTATTTATTTTTCCTTAACTTATACCTAAAGTAATACATAACACAAAATTATAAAAAATTCTTAAACATTTCAGTTAACATAGCATCATTCTGAATAGTATCTTCTGTAAACATTCCAACAAAATCCGTAAAAGTCATACCCCTATACTTAAAGTATAAAAACATCAAACAATATTCACCACAAAGAGATGAAAATACATTTTGGATAATCTTACTATTATACATCCACATACTTGTATTTCTTCGTAAAAATGACAAATGATAACCCTCAGGCTTGCGACCAAATGTATCAAAGTATTCGCCAACACCTTTACTGTTTACATATATTGCTACCCAATGTAATCCGGGTTTTGTATCAGGGTCTAAGTTGCTGATTAAATAAACCGGTGTTGTCATGTGTATTGGAATACGGTTAGCAGCAAAAACATTAGGTTCTAGAGAATGGTTTATCTTTTTTAAATAATGCGATATGTCTAAAGTATTCATGATAACAATTTAAACATGTGTATTTCTTAATAACAATATGTATTCTAGACATAGTAAACAATGTCCTCTACTTTTATACAAAATATTTAACTGCTGAAATCTACATTAACATTTCTATTTTTATCTATTTCTATTATATTATCAAATTCAGCGTAAACTATACAGTTAACTGTTTTTGTTAATGCAGTTTCAAACCTTACTTCTAATCTCACACTACCATGACTGATAAGATTCCAATGTGCGGTGGAGTTAGCAGATAAGTCTGGTGTTAAGTCAAAAGCTAGTAAACAATAACCATTAGCAAATTGATTTCTAGATATACCATTTCCATCATTCAAAAAATGAATACCAGTTCCTGAGAATAATGTATGATAGGCTGTGGTAAATATGTTGCTACTGAAAACGGGCTGTAAAGCTTTCGATGGTATTTGAATACCATCAATATACAAACTAAATGTGTTTATACCATAATTTTCGAAATCATAAGGATTCTTCGAAAAGTTACCGTTAAAGGCTGCATTGTATTTTGTTTTAAATCGATCAGTAAGTATCCATGTGGTTTGCTTGTAGCATCTCTATACGCATCTTCAATAAACTTTGAGTTTTCAGGGACCAGCTGACGAGCGAGAAAACGTATTTGTGTTTTGTCACGTGGATTTTTAAAGTAAACTATGTAACTCGAATTTAATGATATATCACGCTGTCCTTTTCCTTGATGAAATAAGTTTTGGGTAATATAAAACACACTTAGATTTCGATGATGGCTCCCTTTAGTAAAAATATCCACTATGCGCCCATCGGACTCTCTCATTAGGTCATCAATAATAATGAGTTGTGGATATTTTCCATCAAACATACTCAAGTCAGGAATTCCTTGATAGTAAGTAACTCCATTTAAATTGTATAGTGGCTGCATTTCGTCATAACACCATACTATTTTACTAAATTGATGATTGCAGATGTTTTTCATGTACTTCAAAAAACTACATACAAAGTTTGATTTCCCACAGCCGCTGGGACCAGCTACGATAGTTGTAAAAGGATGTTCAAAATGAAACATAATTAGCTAAGTAAAAGACGTCTATTCAAATCACACTTTAAAATTGGTATGTACAGTACAAAACAGAAACACTTACAAATAACTAATTACTAATGAGTAAACAAACAAATACAAATGATCTTATTACTAATTTTATTTACAATCATTAATTATCACTAATCACCTTAATTTATAATGACCCCAAGCTAATGTATTCGTGGAATTTGGTACAATGTATCTCTTAGTGTCGTTATATGATAAACAAATTTTATTAATTTTCTGTGTAAATATTACATGTTTAATACTCCTAAATCTAAACATTTCAACAAATTGTATATTTTTATTCATCAAACAGGACTTATAGTTATCAATATTCAATTTTTTAGTTATACATTTATTTACACCCTTAGCTTTTGTAATGGTCTTATCTTCTACTTTCATGGCATACATTTTAGATCTTAATCCAACAAATTCAGTAAATATTTTGCCGTTGTTTTCATCTTTGAAAAATCCTAATTTCTTTTTATTTAATCGTGGGAACCCATAAACATTGTCTTGGGGATAGTCAGAGGTGTCGAAATAGTTATTTAAGTCGGGTTCAATTTCCTTATAAAAATCTTTACAAAAAATTTGATAAACTAAGCTGTCGGTATCAGTGTATAACAATTTCAAATTAGGAAATTTAATTTTCATGTAGTCATAATGGAAATTATACATCAACGTTTTAGATATGTCTAATATACTAAATCCTAAATAAATGGGCTTATTGTAAAACACTTTTGTTTTTTTCAGTTGGACTGCTACCAAACTTTCGGAAAATATAGAAAGACTATGGAATTCCGGTCGAGCAATGAGACTCTCAGCACCCTGAACTTTACCACGATTTTGCCAATGTGTTAATAGTTTTACGTTTACCCTTTTTTCAATATTCTCCATTGTCTTGCCGAATATGGAGTTATTCATCAATTTATAAAAATCTTTTTCAAAGTTTGATGATGCTACTGTGCGCAGTTGAGTGTTCAACTCAATATATTTTTTCAACCACGGACTTTGCTTAAATTTAAGTACCCTGTGAACTTTTTCAACTCGCAGACCCAATTTTTCACATTGTAAAAGATTTCTATAATGAATAACATACATCTTCTTATTGTTTAAATTCGGTACTAGCTTGTGGTCTGTTGTCTCTCCAATACAAATATTTTCAGGACACAATGGAAAATCAGAATGAGAGTCGTGTAAGCTCTCAGGATATTCTAGGTCTACCTCTAAAATATATCCCACATCAGAATCAATTGGTACATCATAATTTAGGTTAGGGTCAACCCATTCAAAATCAGATATTGGTAAATACTGAGACATAGCCCAACCATACAAATTATTGGCATCAAGGTAAGTTAAATATGAATTTGGTTCATCTTTTTTATAATCACTCATATATGGATTATTGGCTTTAGCATAGCGGTTGCTACATTGTGATATCCCTCCCCTTATGCCCGATTTTATAAAGGCGATTTTATCAAAATCAGTTAGCAGCTCTAATTCAACTTTAGTGCATTTCAACATAGCATCCCAACTTAATCCAGGTGCTGTGTAATAATGAGCGGGATCTAAATTATAAGTTTTTAAACAAACGTTCCTGAAGTTTTCAAAAATGTCAGCTAAAAGTAGTACATCTGTTTTTAAGTAGAGATCAGAATAGTCACCCAGTGTGTTACAATGAAAATGAGACCATACCTTTTGGGCATGAACATAGTCATCATTAGAAATACTCTCCCCCGTAAGAGAACTAACAAAACAATCAATTGGTGGCAAAGATGGTAGTTTCAATGAATCAAAAGAAGTCATATATTCATAGGGATAGACACCTTTTCTCTTTAAAAGTTCAAAATCGTTTTCACATGGATATTCTTTTTTCAACTCACAGAATTGGTCATTTTGTAAATTTTTGGCCAACGAGTCTAAACTACTAGACAAGAATTTTAAAGAATCTATAAACCTTATATCGATGTTTTTACCACCAACCTTTAATGTTTTAGAAAAGGAAATGTATTTTTCCTTATTTTGAGGAATTATTTGCACCTCGCCTTCCGCGAAATTTAAAGCATGTACAATAAAATGTGCATCGTAATTACTTAAGTTATGTAAAATCACAGGTATAAAACGGGCTTTATGGAGTTTGTTACTGCAACTTTCATGAGATACGCCTATAAAAGCACCTGTGTGCCAGTCATGATCAATATGCTGTTCTGAAATTATATCTTTCTCACATATGTAACATGTAGTGGACTCTTGTATGATCTTTTTATCTTCCTCAGTAAGAGGGAGTGGACATTTTTGGTAACTGTTATTTCGACATATGATTTTGAGATCCTCATGCAGTTTTTCCATGAAAACTTGAGCACAATCCTCACCAGTGTATGTTACATATTTTGAAAGTTTATCGTCATAGGAACATTTAACATAATATCCAAAACTGTGCACATCATGTCTTTGAACATTAGTCGTTGATGATTTTTTCGGATCATTAGAACAAAACTCGATAGGGTTAAGAAAAGACTCGAAATCCGCATAAATAACAAACGGAACTCTCATTTTTTTATCAAAGTTTTCAAAACTTAATTTATCATTAGGTACATTTGCACCCCACCAGTTTTTTCTTTTTGTATCGGGACTTGGGAGATCAGTTCGAATATGAGCACAGTCATGAATAGTATGATTAGAAAGACCCTCCTTTGAATGAAAATATAAAAGACATCCATCGCATATATAAATAGGATCATTTCGTGTTGTAACTTGACGGAATACCAAACGAGATAAATTTTTTATATAACAATAGTGACCACTATTTCCGTTCGTTATATACAATAAATTAACGTGTGTTTCTTTCCGCGATTTTGTAAAATACAATGGGCCGATCACAGAATGAGTTTTAGTCGCAGCATTGTATTCCAATCCAAAAACATTGATACTTAAGTTATTTAAATGTTCAACTTTATGGATATCTGTTAACTTTACAGGGAATGGAATACCATCAAATTTGAGTTTACTATCATGTTGAGCATAAGAACTGACTCTATTGAAATTTTTAAACACAGGATGTAATGCCGAGAGTAAACTCCATTTTAGACACTGGTTATCAAAATTTTTTACATTAATCACTGCTTTTTTCGCTTTTATGTCCTGAGGTAAGTCTATGTAAGACGAACCCCGGAGGGGGTTAAACTTATTTACATTCATATCAATGCTGATTATATCCCTAACACTCCACCCACTATCTTTTTTCTCAAATTCGCAAATTCTGTTGGAAATAGTCTCTTTCAAAGAACTTAGAAAACTATTTAAATCCTCGGACTCGTTTAAAATGAAGTTAGACGTTTGGAAGTCGAAAACGTTAGATATGTCTTTAGTTTGCTGTATAAAATTTGCATGTAAAATAAAATTTACTTTAAACGTTTTAAGTTGGATAATGCTTTCATTAATTAAGCTTATTAGTGTATTCTTTATCGAATCAAAAAACAATTCAAAAGTAATAAAACCATCACAATCAGCAGGAGGAGTTATTCTATAAGTGTGTATTCTTTTCCCGAACGCAGTTTCAATTAAAGTAACATTTGGGAATTCAATATGCACCCGTAAGGCGTTATTTTTATGTTGATTACTTCTATAATGATTAGATAAGTACCTCTTTTTAACAAATATATCACAAGTTGTGCACTTCACCATTTCGCAGTTTTCGATTGCAGTCGAAGGCTGGGCTGATGTGGAAGGCAGGGTGGATGTAGACGGTTCGCTTAGTCGTCGCCTTTTCTCAACAGCACCTTGATGTTCGGTTTCAGCAGGACGTTTCAAACCCCCTCCGATTTGTATTTTATTACTGTAGAATAAATAAAATAAAATAAGTTATAGATTTATAAATCCCTGTCAAGTGTGGCGTTAGTAGTCTAGTGGTTTGAAAGGCTGGGCTTAGGGTTCTAAACTATGGAGATTACAAAATGGTAATAACATTATATCACAACACTTACATTTTCTCGAAGTCTTCAACCACATCGCATAATAATTTATCGAAATGCGGATCGAATAAATCCTTATTTGGTTCTTCCGTAATGTCCATTTCTACACACTCGTTAAATTCATCACAGAAATTTTCAATGCTTTCCACAGCATCACATAGTTCGATTATCTCTCTAACGCAATAGGAAGATTCGATATTATCTTCTAAGTCACTATTCGCGAAAAATGCACTAACACACTCTGAGTCCGACATTTTTGACTTGAAAGTTACTCTAGAAATTTTCAATAGCGACTGTTTACACCGTACTTCTAAACCTTGTATTTATACACCCCCAACTCATAACGCATTCACTTAAAGAGTCTCATTAATTATTCTATCACAAAAGACAAACTATTAGCAAAAGATTGTACACCCTAATCACCACGTGTTTACACATAGAGTCTCACAAAACAAGCTATCGTTTATTATCGTTTCTCGTTTATTACAAGAAAACAATTCTAAACATAATAACAAGTTATCATTTATGCTTAAAGGTGTATTTTTTACAATCGCTGGAATTCGATATCTCCTTTGTGATATTATAGATCAGACCACGAGTTTGTCGGTGGTGGTTATTTTGTTTGTTCACGTAGTACTTGAGACGTACGTCGGCATGTTTCCAATGTTCCTCAGGATCGATGGTAGCCAATTTTTTCATGTCATACACTTCAATCTTAATAAGGTGTGTCGCAGTTGCCCCATCATCTACATTCGTTGAGATGTATGACATACCACCGTCCTTCGTTGATCGCCCAACACTGGACGAATTTAATTTGACTCTTTTCTTCTTCGGTTCTTCAAAGAATTCATCCAATGAATCATTGTTCGGTCTTTTGGTTGAATACCGAGGAGAAAGTGAGGTGTCATCATCGGAGGGCGGGAAGTAGTAATGTTTGAAGGTGTTTTCTTCCACGTCTACGTTTATGTCGTTGTTCTTCATACAGCATGCAAGCTATAACAAAGAAGTATACAATAAACATGAATGAAACACACATGAGGGGGACTAAAGTCGAAATACAGAGAACAAAACCAAGACAATAATAGAAAGTTAATAATACAAGCAATACTTACATCCATGTTTCTTCCAATGTGGTTGAACGTGGAGGTGTTGTCAAGACTCGCTAGAAGCAGTAATTGGTACGGAAACGTTGAAATGTACGCGTTGTATAGCAATCTTAACTACTTAAAAATTACATTAACAATTAGAAAGCAGTCTTACTAGAAACATCCATACTTACATTAGACTAATATTAATTTTATTAAAGTTCACAGGGTACTTAAATTTAAGCAAAGTCCGTGGTTGAAAAAATATATTGAGTTGAACACTCAACTGCGCACAGTAGCATCATCAAACTTTGAAAAAGATTTTTATAAATTGATGAATAACTCCATATTCGGCAAGACAATGGAGAATATTGAAAAAAGGGTAAACGTAAAACTATTAACACATTGGCAAAATCGTGGTAAAGTTCAGGGTGCTGAGAGTCTCATTGCTCGACCGGAATTCCATAGTCTTTCTATATTTTCCGAAAGTTTGGTAGCAGTCCAACTGAAAAAAACAAAAGTGTTTTACAATAAGCCCATTTATTTAGGATTTAGTATATTAGACATATCTAAAACGTTGATGTATAATTTCCATTATGACTACATGAAAATTAAATTTCCTAATTTGAAATTGTTATACACTGATACCGACAGCTTAGTTTATCAAATTTTTTGTAAAGATTTTTATAAGGAAATTGAACCCGACTTAAATAACTATTTCGACACCTCTGACTATCCCCAAGACAATGTTTATGGGTTCCCACGATTAAATAAAAAGAAATTAGGATTTTTCAAAGATGAAAACAACGGCAAAATATTTACTGAATTTGTTGGATTAAGATCTAAAATGTATGCCATGAAAGTAGAAGATAAGACCATTACAAAAGCTAAGGGTGTAAATAAATGTATAACTAAAAAATTGAATATTGATAACTATAAGTCCTGTTTGATGAATAAAAATATACAATTTGTTGAAATGTTTAGATTTAGGAGTATTAAACATGTAATATTTACACAGAAAATTAATAAAATTTGTTTATCATATAACGACACTAAGAGATACATTGTACCAAATTCCACGAATACATTAGCTTGGGGTCATTATAAATTAAGGTGATTAGTGATAATTAATGATTGTAAATAAAATTAGTAATAAGATCATTTGTATTTGTTTGTTTACTCATTAGTAATTAGTTATTTGTAAGTGTTTCTGTTTTGTACTGTACATACCAATTTTAAAGTGTGATTTGAATAGACGTCTTTTACTTAGCTAATTATGTTTCATTTTGAACATCCTTTTACAACTATCGTAGCTGGTCCCAGCGGCTGTGGGAAATCAAACTTTGTATGTAGTTTTTTGAAGTACATGAAAAACATCTGCAATCATCAATTTAGTAAAATAGTATGGTGTTATGACGAAATGCAGCCACTATACAATTTAAATGGAGTTACTTACTATCAAGGAATTCCTGACTTGAGTATGTTTGATGGAAAATATCCACAACTCATTATTATTGATGACCTAATGAGAGAGTCCGATGGGCGCATAGTGGATATTTTTACTAAAGGGAGCCATCATCGAAATCTAAGTGTGTTTTATATTACCCAAAACTTATTTCATCAAGGAAAAGGACAGCGTGATATATCATTAAATTCGAGTTACATAGTTTACTTTAAAAATCCACGTGACAAAACACAAATACGTTTTCTCGCTCGTCAGCTGGTCCCTGAAAACTCAAAGTTTATTGAAGATGCGTATAGAGATGCTACAAGCAAACCACATGGATACTTACTGATCGATTTAAAACAAAATACAATGCAGCCTTTAACGGTAACTTTTCGAAGAATCCTTATGATTTCGAAAATTATGGTATAAACACATTTAGTTTGTATATTGATGGTATTCAAATACCATCGAAAGCTTTACAGCCCGTTTTCAGTAGCAACATATTTACCACAGCCTATCATACATTATTCTCAGGAACTGGTATTCATTTTTTGAATGATGGAAATGGTATATCTAGAAATCAATTTGCTAATGGTTATTGTTTACTAGCTTTTGACTTAACACCAGACTTATCTGCTAACTCCACCGCACATTGGAATCTTATCAGACATGGTAGTGTGAGATTAGAAGTAAGGTTTGAAACTGCATTAACAAAAACAGTTAACTGTATAGTTTACGCTGAATTTGATAATATAATAGAAATAGATAAAAATAGAAATGTTAATGTAGATTTCAGCAGTTAAATATTTTGTATAAAAGTAGAGGACATTGTTTACTATGTCTAGAATACATATTGTTATTAAGAAATACACATGTTTAAATTGTTATCATGAATACTTTAGACATATCGCATTATTTAAAAAAGATAAACCATTCTCTAGAACCTAATGTTTTTGCTGCTAACCGTATTCCAATACACATGACAACACCGGTTTATTTAATCAGCAACTTAGACCCTGATACAAAACCCGGATTACATTGGGTAGCAATATATGTAAACAGTAAAGGTGTTGGCGAATACTTTGATACATTTGGTCGCAAGCCTGAGGGTTATCATTTGTCATTTTTACGAAGAAATACAAGTATGTGGATGTATAATAGTAAGATTATCCAAAATGTATTTTCATCTCTTTGTGGTGAATATTGTTTGATGTTTTTATACTTTAAGTATAGGGGTATGACTTTTACGGATTTTGTTGGAATGTTTACAGAAGATACTATTCAGAATGATGCTATGTTAACTGAAATGTTTAAGAATTTTGTATAATTTTGTGTTATGTATTACTTTAGGTATAAGTTAAGGAAAAATAAATAAAAATATTATATAAAATGAATGATTGCTTTTATTACAAGAAAACAATTCTAAACATAATAACAAGTTATCATTTATGCTTAAAGGTGTATTTTTTTCAATCGCTGGAATTCGATATCTCCTTTGTGATATTATAGATCAGACCACGAGTTTGTCGGTGGTGGTTATTTTGTTTGTTCACGTAGTACTTGAGACGTACGTCGGCATGTTTCCAATGTTCCTCAGGATCGATGGTAGCCAATTTTTTCATGTCATACACTTCAATCTTAATAAGGTGTGTCGCAGTTGCCCCATCATCTACATTCGTTGAGATGTATGACATACCACCGTCCTTCGTTGATCGCCCAACACTGGACGAATTTAATTTGACTCTTTTCTTCTTCGGTTCTTCAAAGAATTCATCCAATGAATCATTGTTCGGTCTTTTGGTTGAATACCGAGGAGAAAGTGAGGTGTCATCATCGGAGGGCGGGAAGTAGTAATGTTTGAAGGTGTTTTCTTCCACGTCTACGTTTATGTCGTTGTTCTTCATACAGCATGCAAGCTATAACAAAGAAGTATACAATAAACATGAATGAAACACACATGAGGGGGACTAAAGTCGAAATACAGAGAACAAAACCAAGACAATAATAGAAAGTTAATAATACAAGCAATACTTACATCCATGTTTCTTCCAATGTGGTTGAACGTGGAGGTGTTGTCAAGACTCGCTAGAAGCAGTAATTGGTACGGAAACGTTGAAATGTACGCGTTGTATAGCAATCTTAACTACTTAAAAATTACATTAACAATTAGAAAGCAGTCTTACTAGAAACATCCATACTTACATTAGACTAATATTAATTTTATTACAATAGCTACGTGACACTATTAAGATCACGTTAAAAAGCAATTAACAAAATATTTGGAATATTTGGGAAAAATCCATTCACATTACAAAATGTTATTTGACCATTACAAAGTAGCCTATGTTTGAATGAAAGCTGATTTTGGTGTAGATTTCAGTAAGAAACAGTCTGAAATACCTACATATAAAGAGATAAGTACAACATGATCGCAACGAAATATCAAAACCACGACAATGTGTTTACACTCGGTGCAGTAGATCGGTAATTAGGTGATTAAGGAGCCCAGACTTAGCAATGAATGCAGGTGATTAAGGACAATAGCAGTTCCGACTGGGAGAGGTGATTAGCAAACAACAAGCTAATGATGTGATTAACGTAATCATGTATGAGCACTATGGAGGATCGCGTATCTCTGAAACGGTGAGAGATACGACTTCGGGACCCAGCGCAATCGATTTAGATGGGGTGTTTCACTTTTTTTTTTTTTTTTTTTTTTTTTTTTTTTTTTTTTTTTTTTTTTAGCCGGAGCAATGCCTTGGAGGCAGGATTCACTGAGCCAGAATCCACTAATTCCTACTACTCTTAACGTTAAAAATCTAAATAATATATTTATTCAATCCCGGAAATCCCGGGATTATTGGGCATACTTATCCATATTATGACCGTATGTGGCAAGTACCAAAAACAGCCCTACCTACTCCGATCATAGCATATTACTTTTATTTTACTAAATTTACTGTGTATTAAGTAATAGTAACCTTTTTCATATCTTCACACTACACTGTCGCTAATCTCTTTAATGTCCAATTAACTTCAGAGGTTGCCTGGAAGAGATGGCTTTGGTCGCCTTTGTACATATCGTGCTATTATTCCTGTAGTTTTTACTGTGTATTTGTGTACAATAAAGAGTTTCTATCTACATATCTATCTCAATTACATGGATTGGATTATTCTTCTTTCCTTCACGATCACTTTCTGACCACGCTCGCATCTAGACTACGAGCCCCTCATTGGATATAAGTACTTACTTTATCGTGGAAGATGCAACGTGGAAATACTTGCATTATATACCCACGCTCTACTTGGAATCTGGTCGTAATTTACTTGTGTAATGACATCGGGGTTTCTTATTTTTATTTTGTAATGCAGCTGTAGTTTGTAGGCTCGCACTAAGCCGTTGCATTCGTCTTATTATACTCCCCAACACGAATTATTTAGGTACCTATGCCTAGGTAGTAGGTAAGTACCTACTTGAATTTTCTACAAACCTACCCGTAAACACGTGTTCCAATATAAAGAAGATCTAATAATATCTATACTCGTTTATAAGTGATTCTACGCATAGCACATTCTTATGTAATTTCCTCGCCACATTTTATTTCAAATGTTCGAGACTCCCTCTCATGCATATACACACACGTTAAAAGATATTATATATAACTTATTTCATTCAATAATTACTTTCTCATCTTTATTTCTGTTTATTTTTATAAATAAATAATAAAATAAATTTAAAATAATAATAATTAAATATCTCATAAATAAATATATCTTATTATAAATTGATGTAATTATTACATAAGGAAAATTGAACCGGCCTCCGCGATACAGGCTGTTGCCTAGTGCGGAGTCCAACGTTTAGAATAGTTTAATGTATCGTGATCATGAAATTAAAGAGTTTTTTTTAAATTTTTTAATGTTTTTTAATTTTATTTTATTACTCAGCTTGTAGTCATAAAGGGGAGGAGGACTCGATCCATTTTATTCATTAGTCTTCTAAGTCGTGTTCCTCATTGCTAAAGCGTTTCTATCTATCTATCTATCACTCGTGATCATATAATTGCACTTAAAAACCTTAATTAACGAAACTAAGATTATAAAACCATAATTGACTGAAAGTCCAATAAGATTCTCTTAAAACCTGAAAATACATCAGGCGTAAAACTGTTAAATAACAAGTAAAGATTATATAAAATTTCTTTGATTAGGCGTACCTAAGTGACTTGTATTCAGTGGCAAGTGCAATCTAATTTTGAAAAGGGGGCGGCGGTTTTGTTATTACCTACATATATCTGTGGTGATGACGTATTTTTCAATCAACACAACGATAATGGTCAACTAGATAGAGCAGAATGAGCATTGCTGAGGGTCGTGATCATTCTAAGGAATTAATCACATAGAACGACCCTCGTGGCCGATTTAATGGGGTGGCTTGCCAATGCCTTCCCCATTTCACACACTGACTATCTCAGTGAGCAGGTTTCCTCACGATGTTTTCCTTCACCGTCAGAGCAGTCGGTAAATGAACGTAAGTCTTTCGAAAAAATCGAAAAACTCATTGGTACATGGCATTGCCTGGTTTCGAACTCGGACCTCCCGCATGGGAGTCCAAAATCCTAGCCACGACGCTACGGACGCTCTATTCATTAGTACATGAGGATAATTCAAATAGCCTTACTTTTAGTCATAATTCAATAGTCTAGTCTTATTTCAAAAATAGAGCGTGATATAAAAAGCCTTTGACATTAGCTTCGTAAATTCCTAGACGAATGCTCTTTCAAAACAGTCTCGCAGGGATTCAAAGTTAAAAATGAAATACTTACTAGAAGTTGCATTTGTATTGTATTACACACGATCCGTTTACAAATGCCATTAAGGAAACGTGAGACGAGAACATTGTACTCCACAATATTGTTCACACAACTTTTGAGATTCCCACTGGTGATAACTAGAAAATATATGGTTTGTAAATCCGATGCGGCTTTATTATAATATGGTTAGTATTTCTCTTAACAATGTATTATTAAAAACCTTTTTATGATTCTACGTATAATTTCTTGAAATCTATTATGTTTACAACTGATCACGACAATGGACATAGACATAGATATATTTTATTAATAATGTTCATTACACGTCAAAAAGCAGGTACTATTAAGCAGGTATTACACTCATACAATATGCATCATATACCAAGGTATAATCGTACACTTAGACAAATACAAATAAACAAACTCCCGTAGGAACTACAGGAAAATAATGTCACAGAAAACTAGTAGGTAACTGAAAAAGAACAACTACATGCTAGGTATTTACTTGAAACTGTATAATGTAGAGTCGGCAAGAGCTTAAGCTCTATACAGTTTTAAATTGGGACCAATCAGGAATAAATCATCTATGTAATTTCATGTCTATCTATCAAACTCTAGACTAGGTATGTTAATATCGCTACCTATGTACCGATAGTATCGATACAGTAATGAAACGACGAGGCGTGACGGGACGATACTATATCGATAGTACTGTTGATAGTGTGCGTGTTTTGACTGACAACAATCAATAGTTTTATAATACTAATTCATTCATCATTTACTACCCGTCGGAAATATATGTGGACCTGTCAAATTACTCTGTTTTATAATAATTCAATAATCACACAGATAAATGGCGAGAACGGATTGTTAGGCTAAAGTAATTGCAGGCGCACGCGATTACGCTCATCTATTCTCGACAAATACCTGTTATTTATTTAACTAAAAAAAATATCTCCTTATTTTCATGATCACATTAAATAATCTATGCTAAACGTTGGACTCCGCACTAGGCCTGTATCGCGGAGGCCGGTTCAATTTTCTTATCTAATAATTTACATCAATTTATAAAAGATATTTATGAGTTATTTAATTATTATTTTTATTTATTTATATTTATATTATACATTTATTAAAATAAACAGAAATAAAAGTTTTGATTGAATAAGTAATTAATTAATGAGTGTTGTACGACAATGAGCGTGAGTGTGCTAGGATGTCCTAGTGTGGGTGAGTGTATAATGTGGTTTTGTGAGAGAGGGAGGATATTCATGGCGAGTGCAGTCAAATGTGCTGTGAACTATCGTCATTTAAAGTCATTTGACAGGTCCACAGATCTTTCCGACGGGAAAGCTTATATCTGTCCACCACTGCATGGCATAGGCTCACTATACTTACGAGATTGCATTACATTTACGACCGATAAAAAATGTACGCAGGTGTATTTTGGCTTGAGTTAAACGATAATAAAAGGGTACATATAGGGTGTGCGTGAAATAACACATTAAAACTGTTTGAAACGCGCCAATGTTTACGTTCCTTGTACTAAACTAGGTCGATGTTTGTGTTTACCTGTATAACTGGACACGTAAAGGGCCTTTACCTTTTCTGTTCCAAAAATATAATCAAATACCTACCTACTTACAATACAGTTTTCACCGTTCTGTTTACTGCTTTTTCTAGAACTATTCTTTTACAATAACAATAAAATATAGTTTGATATAGATAGAGCATGTTATGAGCATGCATTTTTGAGATCTTGACATTCTCTGATTTCAACAACTGGACATTTTACGACCTTGACATTATCCGACGTATCCCTACAGGACACATAAACCGTCTCTGGAATAATATATCAGAGTTATCTGACAGTTAATCGATCATTAAAATATCGTTTCAGCGTAAGTGACCCTTACTCATATCAAAATGTAAGTAGTTTAACATTATCACTATTTATCACGCAAATGTTAATGTATTCAATCAGTTATGGGTAGAAAATTACTGGTATATTACATGATTTATGATTAGTGCCACACAATAAGAACATTCAATTTAAATTACAACTACTTTCCTTCCACCAATATGCCTGGTGATTTTAGGTTAGGTTATTTACAAACTATTTCAGTATAAAGAAAGCGAAAGTTACTTAAATAAGTAGGTACTTATAACTTAGGTACTTATAAGTCACTGTGTACTTCTCTAATCTAATGGCGAAGAAAAACTATCGGGAGAAAAAGGTGTTTAAAGACAAAATCAATCACATATCTAAATGCATGGAGAACATGCCCTAATTGTTGAGAGCGGGCTGTGGTGCTTTGTAGGTCCATGGGAAGGCTTGGAATCTTGATGAAAACGAATAAATATTTCGAACAACGTGCATTTTTGTATGAAGGAATCGCCTTAAAAGAAAATTAGAAGGAAGTAAGGAGGTGAAGTAATCTGCCACAGGCAATACAATATATGTTTTTATATTTTAGTGTTCGCAACACTAATAGCATAAGACACTTAATTTAAGCATAAGGCAGTGTGTAAGCCAAGTTCGGTTAAAAGGTCGACACACTGACCGTTTGTTAAATTACGAATTCTTTTCTCTCTGCCATATTTTCACAGTTTTTGCTTAAAAAATATCATTAACCTAAAAAAATACTAATAATAAGTAAGTTTAAAAAGTTGACTAAGACGGAAGCATTAAACCGTAAGTAATTAAGCCTATTTAGCTTAACGAGACAGTTGAACCGGGTCAACGATATACTGCAGTGTTCGAAATCAACGGACAAAGGACTGACTAATTATACCCTTTTGCATTGTTTACAGTTACCTAAAAAGATACGGTGTTAAAATATTTAGTATATTATGCTAATGAGCTAGAAAGGTCGTAGGTTTTTTGACATATTTTTTGTTGACAACTGCACGAAACGTTCTGAGAGCACAATCTCCATTAAAATAGAATTGGTCCCTTTCTTTATCACTGGTGATGTTTTCACTGAGAGGCGGCCAAGGACTGGCAAAAGAGGAGTAGGTCGTCCAACAGCGAGGTGTACGGTTATATTACCAAAGTCGCCTTCGAGACCTAGATGGGACTTGCCAAAGGGAAGGTTGGTACAAAATAGAGGAGGCTTATGCCTCTGTTAATGGGACGATATGGGTTGAGAGACTCGAGTACTCAGAGTTTTAAGGAACCTTCATGTTTAATTGATCGGTAATCCGTTAGCCGTTTCCATAATGTGGAGCATTAAGAAATCACAAAGGTCACATACGTAATTAACACTTTATAATCCTTTTATCGTTGTATAATTATTATTATTATGAAGTTCCGCTTCTATTCGGTTATCTTACAGGATATAATATAAGGCCTTAAATCCAAATACGAGTAGATACCTTATTTATTTATTGTTATTATTCGTTTCGATATAATCTATATAGGAAAATGTGGTCACAGGATTGCCCCCAAAATCTGACCTCAATCAGTCCAAATAAGAAAGAAAGAAATAAAGATTATTTAGTTCCAACACACACATACAAACAACTAGGTACAGAAGACAAAAATAAGATAATAATGGGCACTTAAAAATCTGGCATGAAAACCGGCGCAAAACATACCTTACTTCCTTAGTTCCTCAACTTACTTCTATAATCCTTGCTTATTTATAGACAAGTTACTATAAGTATATAAACTCCATAGATCTTCAAATCCATGGTGTTCATGAGTTCCATTCCATCACGCATGTGGACCTGTCAGAAGGCACCGCTATGATCCCACGATAAGTTCGCTAAATGATGCCTGGCTCCTGGCTGTTATACGAGTACGCTGTTGGTACACTCACTCGCAAACACCACGAATTCAGTGTTACGCCCTGGGTACGCCCAGTTGATATAATCATCATATCAGCCCATGTCCCACTGCAGAGTATTATAGAGCACGCATTGTTATTGTTATATTCATTCATTCATAAAAACAAATACAACACGCACACACTGTTGCTTTTTTCGTCCGTGCAGTCACTGAGGGGCCAGCTGAAAATCAGCGCTATGGCTTGCCTCAGCATTATGCTGAGCTGGTGTCCCGTTTTTGGCACTGTATCACACCGGATGTTTTGTGCTGCATGTATTAATCTATGCATGCTTCTGTATTGTGTACTTGCTATGTTCTGGTGTTTACAGTGCTAAATAAACGTTTTCAATTTCAGTTTCAATTTATTGTGGTCATCCAAGAAACTTTTTCTAATACCTACCTACTTAATTACTTACCTACTAATTTTAATACAAAAATAATAAATAAATTATACAACGTAATATTAAAGGTAAATAAATTCAACACTTCTGTTGCCAAGCATACACCAAGAGATCCATGATAAAGCATTCCTGAGGGCACAATGCATCTATTCAGCTAGGAGGATGTAAGGGTTGGGAATTTTAATGGGCTATGCATAGTAATGTGCCAGAGATTAGACCAATCGAACATGGCTCTACTTAGTAAGGCTTTTCGAGAAATATCGGCACATTATGTTAGGAAACAGACCACAGCAGCACAATGACTTCAAATATATCCGCCTTGTAGATGATGATGTGTTCCAGATCCAGTTCCACTGCTCGAGGTCTCAGCGCATTAACAGCCATCACCAGTAGTGATTTGAACTAGGTTTTGTTTATAAGCCTCGTAGTCACTTACGATGAACCATCTATCAAAGACACCAGGACTTTGTTCAAGGGGTATATTATATACTATAAGGGGCATGTCAGATAGAATTTTTGTTGTGGACAAAACTATAATAATACTTATAATAATATTCGTTCTGCACTGCAACATGGCTTATAATAAGTTTCGGGAGTACTTACCCACCCAACCAGTTGGAAAATTGAGCTTCGTGCATATTTCCTGCACTCTAGATGTTTTGTAGATAATCTAGATAAGTACCTAACTCAGTATTGATCTGTAACAGATTCTTGCAAATTGGCCTTCAAAATAAATTGTCATGTTTTCGTGATGCAAATCCCTGAATTAGACCCTTGCGCGAAAGTGCGGGTTAAGTTAAATGTTCTTAACCCAGGATAGATAACCCTGTGTTGACTCGCAATTTGTCTATGGTTCCATACTAAATTTTTCATGGTTAGCGTTGGTTATTAACTCTCGGGTTTTCTCTTAACCCGCTTTTCGCGCAAGCCGGCATTAAACAATATTTCCTTTGTTTGACTAGACCACAGATTAGACAAACTAGACGAGCGGAACTCTACTTTGTAATAAATATCCTATTTCCGTGGCAAATCGGAACATTACATGCTGCGGCCAAGATAACGCAACATTTTAACACAACTGTAATTAATTGATTACAATTATTCGGACAGTCACCCAACAAACACCCGCCAATTTTGCGTAACTGTACACTATTGGCAACATAAAAGTTTACATCATATCGAAGCCGCTGACCTTTTGATGGCGATTTTTTTACATTTTTCTTCTATTTAATTGAGTTTTCGTGTAATTACTGAAGAGGCATATCCATATTTTTTGCTGCAAGGTAACTGAACTTCTCTAGAGGTTGCCAACACGCGACCTAAAGTGACCTGTTAAAAAAACTAAATAAAAACTGCTAGTATTTGGCCCACACGCGAAGTTGTATTTTAAAAAAACTTAAACATTGAACAATTTATCATTTATCAAAATTGTTGATAGATAAGGTACATAATGTCCATTTATTAAAGAAGACATGACTCTTTATACTGCGAGTTTACTTATTTCTTGTTCGCCCATCAATCACCATTAATTATAATTTTTACTGCGCTTGATAATTCTTTTAAAATAGAGAACAATTTTTTTTTCGTGCTCTGTTTTTTTCGTTTTCGAAACTGCGTTGTACCCTGGATCAGGGATATAAAAAACCTTGTTAAGAGGTAGTTGCCATTGGTAGTTTAAAATCTGTATTATGGAGTTCACTATGAAAGAAATATTACCATTTAATTTCGCAATATTGCGAAGGTTTTTTTTATTTTTATTCAGGGTATACTTATCTACATTTTCTTATACCTAGTTGCATTTAAGGCAGGGGTCATTCTTACAAGCGTTATTAAAAATAAAACAAAAATCTAATCCATCCGCCCTTGAGTTCACCTACCAGTACACGCAGAGTCTGGTTGTCCTTTACTTGTATACCTAATAGTATATTTTGTACATTACCTACCTTTTATTATTTAATTTAGACATTCTCTTGAATCATCGTCTACTGTGGTTCTTAGCTTTATTTTGAAACTGTATCTCATTATTTATAGCATGTCATTCTTTAATAGAAAACATTTTGAATAGTCTACGAATATGTTCATCAGCAGCTTACTCTAGTCCACTGCTGGATATAGGCCTCTCCCAGGTCCCACACTACGTTTGCCCAAACGCGGTCTCCACGAATATGTTCACAATACAATAAAATAATACATGACACAAAAAGCACAAAAAACAGTCAAAAGGTAGAAGTAAAAATTATATAAAACAATTTCAGTCAAAAGACCTCCGCGAAGTGCCCCCTGGCCAAAGTGCCCATAATGCTCGCCGCATTCCCCCACTGGATGGCGAGGGAGATGCGTTGAGCTAAAAAGGCGCCAGCACGAGTATCGCCTCCTCTCTCCCTTATTCGCCTCCCTAATTCGCGAACAAAACTTTTGGCTTCGGAACCCCATGGTCCCGCGGTTTCTACGGCAAATGGCACAAGGTCATATACTGGTTCCAGGTCAGTCCGCTGCCTGCTGAATGCCGGCGCGCTTTCTTGAATCGTATTTTTACTTTTTTCATTTTTACTATTTCACAATACTTGTGCTGGCATATTACCGATATACCGATAAGCAAGTAGAAGTCGATTTACACTCCTGACCATATCAACGTGTTCCAATTCTAAGTGCAAGCAAGCTGTTGCCGCTAATTAGTTACTTGTCATCAATGCGAATTGATTTTGATTTATTAAGAGCACGTGGCCTAAATGAAATCGACTACTATACATACAAGTGTTACTACATACTATACGCTGATGATATTTCACTCACAATTAAAAACATGCAGGTAAAGTGATAACGTTTATATGCTGGTTTACTGGTTCATTCATCTTTTAGGTATAGTAGGGTTGCCAGCCCACTCTTCTGACGGCTGCTGTTCTACAAATAGTTGATTCAATGCAACGCTGATCGCGGCGCTAGATAGCCCATTTCATTCCGAAGAAAACAGTATATCAATTTTTATTGTACCTTTTGTAGTTGTAGAAATATTTCACTTTTACCCGAACAAGTCACGATAAATTTATGGCTAACTTTGACCTTCTTCCTCATCTGTCCTGATTATTTTATCCGAATACATTTTATCCAAAATGAGCTTTGTTTATCGATGATTTCAACGATACTATTTATTTTTATATATCTTTAAAATTGACGAAGTTATTAGCTTTTGAAAGGCGAGCAAAAAGTGTGACACACTTTGCCCGAACGTGCACCCAGACTCCCAAACTTCACGAATATAAGATATTTTCATATCATAATATATCACCACATTCACAAAACTTACTCGTATATTGTACGAGTTTTTGGTAGCAACCCTAGCGTCGGTGCACGGAATCTGAACAGAATTTTGATCAGGCGGCTTTGTTTACGCATGCACTAGAAAGCCGCTGGTTTTGTAACAACGCATCAATGCATGTAATTTGCATTATTATGTTATGTATGCGCCCGCGCATCTGTGTTCGTAATACTGTTATACCGCTTTACGACTAAATGCTCTACATACCAATAAACAATGCTTTTGATAAAACTATTGTTTTGTTTTATATGATTCTTTTCTGTGTTTATAAAATGTGTCACTACCTACCTACAACCTACCTTTTATTTTACTTTTATGATAATATTATAGCATATTATTCTACTCTTTCGAAATTCTATCCTTCCATGCTCTATCATCAACAAGTCAGCATTGTTGTTCGCAGTTACTGGTATTTCTACTTAACAGCCAGTATTGAAGTTTGTCATTGTCTATGATACTTGTGGATCGTGTTAAAATTTCTTCAAGATTCAAATCTTATTTTTTTCTGATGTGTTTTCATTCGCTTTTAATCAGGTACCTAGGGTACCTAACTTATATTTGTATTATTAATCACGAGATTAAAATTACTGCAAAAAGGTACCTACCTACCTACCTAATGTTCCTACTACACACAGAAAATTTCTAAGTTCGTTTAATGAAACCTTCACTATTAACTCGATATGGTCGGCGGTCAAGGTATCAATGGTCGGGTACTTTCATTATCGGATTTATGGTGACATAGAGTAACTCTAGAAGTACATAATTACATATATATTTTTCAACACACTTGCTCGTAAAGTGGCTCTTATTGCACCCTTTCAGGTTCATAATGCAGCTTTTATAAAACACGCGTGCTTTTTACTTTACTAAAAGTGCTTACTTTTTACTTTAGGTACATTTACCGCCCTAGTGCTTTTTATTTTACATTATTTTAAAAATATCAGCAAAGAGTTTTAACTTTGTTAACTTGCCACTAGCAACTAGCCACTTGCTACTAGCCGTAAGTCACTTGCTGCTAGCCAGAAGCCACTATCCACATGCCACTAGCCACTTGATACTTGCCACTAGCTACTGGCTCTTGCTATTTGCCACACGCAACTTGCCAATTGCCACTTGCTACTTGCTTCTTGCCACTAGCAATTATTCACTAGCCACATGCTACTTGCCACTAGCCCCTTTGTACTTACCACTAGCAACTTGCCACTAGATACTAGCAACTAGCCACAAGCTACTTGCTACTAGCCAATACCAACAAGTCACTTGCCAAGTTACGCCATGCACCATACTTCTGTTTTTACGGAGGTTTATGAACTTTTGTAAATGGAGCTATAAATTCTGGACCACTCCATATTCACCTTGGTTTCAGGGTCTTTCAGTTATTCATATTCATTTAAATTTGCCTCTGGGGAAGAGTAGATAAAGGTTTGTGCTCTAATGACGAAGATACGAAAATAAATAAATGCCATTTTAAATAATGCCACATCTAGTAAAAGGTTTAAAAATTTAGTGCCGCAGTCAAAGAGAACACTTTCCCTTGCACTGATTGAGTGATTACTGATTATCAACACATCATGCGATTCAAATTAACAGGCTCGGGTCTGACTGAACTCCGTCGTCACTTTTTCTATGAAATAATCATGCTTAGCGTTATTCACAATGACATAATAAGTATTTACAGGTTACTGGGTAATAAATAAATAAGTACACATATAAGTTAAGTATTAAATCGTTAAATTGATAATGTACTGAAGAGGAAAACATAGCGTCAGACATAATTTTTATTTCTAATGCAACTTAAGTAGGCAAGGCACGTCAACTTAAAGTATCTTATCTTTGGATGGGGGCCGGGGATCCCAGCGACACTTCGACCCATGGGGATCTTTTGTGCTCAACCCCTTGTACCTATCCCTTGACCACATCACCGAATATGTCGTGCATGAGCAAGACTATGCGTCTTAGTGGGAGGGATTTGAATTCCCTTGGGTCCGGATAGACAGAGCCTAGCAGACCCATCCTTTTTGCCGCGAAAGCGTCACATTCACATAGGAGATGTGAAACGGTCTCCAGTTGTTCACCACAGGCTCTGCAAGATGTGCAACTTAAAGTAAATAAAATACACTTGATTGCACAAATAGAAAACAACAAACAAGAGATAGAAAAAGAAATAGTGAAGTACAATTTAGGCGGCCTTATCGCTGAGATCGATCTCTTCCAGGCAACCTTCGGGCAGAGGAAATGATTTCGAGAAAGAGGTAGTAGGTGTGCAAGGTTTATGGAAAACGTTATATGAGAGAATTTTATTTACAACAATAACATAAATACCAAGGTAATTCAACTTATGTCTTCGCTTAACAAATGCCTTTATCAATTGATCATTGAGAACTTGTGGGTATATGTGAAACATTTTCTAGACTGAATGTAGTTGATGGTATGTCTGCTGTACAAAAATTAGTGGAAGAAGAAGCCGACTTAGACTAACATTATAAATGTTATTGTAATAGTGCTCATAGATCATAGATTTTAATAAACAGAGCACAAGATCACATCGGCATGCATGGTGTAGAATGACAAGTAAGTAAAGTATGTAGACACGTAGACGAACCGAAAAAGACGTGGCAACGGACATCAAGATAGAGTTTAAACGGAGGTTCTAACTTAATAACATAACTCTACACCTAGTTGACGGCGATAGGCTCACCAAGTCGCCACCTATCACGTTTGTCCAGCAAATCTTACGGCGAAAAGTGGGAACTACCTGTGATGAAGGTGATTATTTTGTCTACCCTCTCGGGGATTATGGACGTGGGAGCTATGCTATGCTATTCTAACTTAATTCCTATAGAAAACGTGTCAAGTTGTTTTCCCGAAATAAAATTCATCCTATTCCGGGTAGCACTGACTCCGTCCGTATTAATCATTCTTTTATAACTTTATAAAAGTGAAACGCCGTCTGTCTGTTACCTTTTCACGAATAGACGGCTGAACGGATTTCCATAAAATTCTGTATATACACATTTCTAGAGACAAGGCCTGTAACAGAAGCGGATAAACCGCAGACGGAAAGCTAGTCTTCCAAAATAAGGAAAACACACTTGCCAACTTTAACTCTACATCTTCTATTACAGATAATGGCATCTAAATCAAAGCTGCTGCTACTCTTCTCCGGTCTCCTATCTCTTACCGACGCAGTAGTCCCTGGGAGCGCCAGTGCCAATGAGATAAATCAGTTCCACAAGAAAAAAACACTGAACACAGGAGGATCACTGTACCCACAAGCCACTGAAACGAGGGACGTGAGAAGTCTGAATGCAGTATGGAATTTCAGGAAGTCGCCTGCTGATCCAGAGTATGGGTACAGACATGGGTGGTACGAACAGGATCTATTTAAGGTAGGTCTTATATTATTTTTATAGGTAAGTAAATAGTTGCAGCAGACATGGTTTGAACCATCATAAGATAAAATAAGATAATGGTGGAGACTTTGATTGATCAAAGTGTCCACCATTATCTTATTTTATCTTATGATAGGTGGCCGGGAATAACCCAGCGGCACTTCAACCCTTGAGGATCTTTTGTGCCTACCCAATTTACACACACATCTCAGTGTGCAGGTTTCCTCACGATGTTTTCCTTCACCGTTAGAGCAAGCAGTAAATGTACGCAAGTCTTCGAAAAATATGGAAACTCATTGGTACATGGCACTGCACGGTTTCGAACCGGGAACTCCCTCATGGGAGTTCGGTGTCCTAGCCACTGTGCCACCGACGCTTTTAAGTGTCGACCGTTATTATAAACAGCTTGTACCACCATTCTTAAAATCTGTAGCCAATAATATCGCCTGACAATGATGTCTTCTGACAGGGTTTGGTTAGGGTTTGGTTCTCAAGGTTAGCAACGCATTGAAAACCCTCTAGTAACATAAACAGTGAAGCTAGATGTCTATAGGCAATAGTGACCAAAAAGTAAGATAAGTTCCCAATATAACAAACAAAGTTCGAAGTTCAAATTGGAGGCAATGGTGATGATGACCCCCTCTGTACGGCATCTACGGCTGGAGATTGCCTAATTCACAACCGGGAACTATACCTACGGAGGATACAAAGTGTTGTAATTTAATTAAGTGTTTATTGTTAGATTAGCGGCAAATATACCAAATTGGTCGCTCCGCTCGTATTTTTAGAAGACCGGAGCACTTAAAGTAAAAAAAATTGCTGTAGCAACGTAGACTCGGTATTCTCAGCAAATAAAACGTCAAATATGAATAATTATTTGAAACAATGTCAATATAGGAAGTAACGATACTGACCTTGACGCATTATTTATTTGGTCTATGCAAAATTGTTCGCAAGTTTTTTAAGCTCGATCGTGCAATTTGCAATATACTATAGAAAAACTTCAATACTCGTACCTATTCTCTTTTTACATAACCCATTTCATAACAGTGATAAAGCAATGTTTTTTTGGCAATTAAATTGCACCTATAAGCGTGAAATTTCAGAAGATTCAATTTACTTTCAATGTACTTATTACGTAATTAACTTGCTTGTAAAGCAATATTAGGTCAAACTGTCGTAACTTTTTCTCAACTTTTTTATAGACGGGTCCAGTGATACCAATGCCAGTGCCAGCGTCGTACAATGACATCGGAGAGGACGCGTCTCTACGAGACCACGTCGGTCTGGCGTGGTACGACCGACGGTTCCACGTGCCGCGGTGGTGGCTTCAGGATGAACAACGCGTCTGGCTGCGATTCAGCAGCGTCCACTATGCTGCACAAGTGGTAAGACCCTATTACCTCAGACACCGTTAGAAAGAAGAAAAAAAGTCTCCCTTTCCTAACCGTTCCAGGCATGAGCCTATTACCTACCATCTCAGAGAAAATACATGGTCTTATCTTTATAAGACCTGATGGTACGACCCATTAAGCAGCGTCCTCTTTTATATGCTGTAATGCACAAGTTGCAAGATCCTTTGTTTGTCTTTCTCACCTACCTATCAACCTGATAAACAAACATAGCATCCTAAATTCATCCGATGAATTTAGGTATCTTAATATGAACCTGATATATAGAATAGGATGCTTTAGAATCCCGCACTTATATAAATTTTATGGGATCTATTCGTGAGTCGTAATCACTCATTATGTAATTAGTTCCTGTTCATTTTGTGCAGACCGCATGTCATAATACATCATTTATAAGAACTCTGGGTGGAGCATTTTTATAAAGCAAACAACTTAAAAACCAGAGTAACATACCTACTGCAACAAGTTGTAGTGATCTTGTGACCGGCTTATAAAAGCATACCTAATTCGGGCGGGCGGTGCGAAACATGTTTTCTTATTATGACATTTCATTTTATGGAAGTGTGATATGAACATTCATAAAATTATTTAATGTTTTGCCTTAATTGTGTTATTCTGTGTTTTAATTCTTCGGAAATTTATTTTTGTGACTCAATTCAAAATTCAGGATGGGCCATCGGTTACTGAAATCGGAAAACAGTACTTATTATAAAATATAGAAATAGAATAAAGAATAGCACCACCCCAACTCTTCCCGTGGGTGTCGTAGGGCCTGTGTGGATACTATTCTACACCTAGTAGACGGCGATAGGCTCGCCCCCTATCACGTTTGTCCACCAAATCTTACGGCGAAAAGTGGGAACTGCATATGATGAAGGTGGTTCGTGTCTACCCCCTCGGGGATTATGGACGTGAGAGATATGCGATACTATAATAGTACTAAAAATGGTTACGGGAAAAAAGAGCCTCGCATCCTATAGGAATTTTACAGATTTTGGGGCTCCACCATGACTCCCCTAGTCTTCCTTCTGGATTCGCCGTAGTACTGCGAGTTGCTCATAAGTACGACAAAAACATTTGATCGACACCGCTGCACTGATGCAAATAATACTTAATCAGCAAATAGGAATATAAAACATATAATGAACATTTAATCAAAATAATGGTTATTTATTATAATTAAGGCCAAATTAATAATTAATTAATTAATTAATTCTTCAAGGCCAGAGTGAATAGGCATTTACTGGACCCGCATGCTCCATCGTCGACCTCATCGTCGCTTACCATCAGGCGAGATCGAGGTCAAATGCGGGTTTAGTTATACATAAAAAAAAAATTAAAAAAAATTAATAGCGTGATAAACTAGTGGTCATAATATTCTTGCGGTTGCCATGCTGCGTGTGATTTTAACGATCTGAGTATCTATGTGGTTACTGGTTAATAGTCACCTTTACGAGGCTTTAGCAATGTTTTTATTACTTACTTCTACAACAACTTCTACTTTTGTGTTATCTGCTTTTATGGCTAAAAGAACGAAACCTATAACGAAAAGGGGTGTAACTGAAGAACTTTTTCATTTTGCAGGGTCAAAAATATGTTTAGAACACAACAACAGAATAAGTGTGAACTACTTATATGAAGGTGGTTCCACTGTTTACTTTTATAAAGATTTAGGTTGGTTCTGTAATAAAATAAACTAATGACTTTTGCACGTTTCCTGATTTTTTTAATTTTTCGAAAACTGCGGTCATAATCTTATATCTCCGTCAAAAACCAAAACACATATTCATAATCTTTTGATCTCCCTGAGTAAATTATGTAGAACTTCCTTACATAATTAAAATATTAACCTCATAGCATTTACATAAATACTTCCATCAATATTACATCATACTTTAAAATATAGTGTAAGTATATCCTGTTATGATTAATAAGACCATGGTTTCTCATAGTACTTCACAGCCATGGATTATTGCTTCATTATTTTTTTATTTAGAGGGTTTTCGATGCGCTAGCATAAAAAACTTTGGGGACTAGAGTGCACCATGTGCCGTGCCGTTAGATATTTTGTGATATTGATATGGAATGTTTTTACCTATATCCGAAATTATATTAAAATCTATTTAAACACAATTTAAAACAAGAACTCTTTAAAATATTATTCTCGCAAATGCTGAAAATCTTCTTATAGACCATGATATTTGTCCTATACTAAATTTATGTGTTATAAAGGGTATCTTACCTTGGTTCCCTGGTAAATGTATCATTTTCCATATACTTACTTCGTTTCTCCCATCCTTTTCAGCTAATCTAAATCTTAATTAAATGGTGCTATAGTAACCAATGACCATGGCAATTGACCAGTGATTTTTCTGCGACGTAAATAACTAAAGATGACAATGACCCGCTTCGTGCTTTTTGTTATTTTTATTGCCAGTGAAATCGGTATGTCCCAGCCGAGCCGCATAAAGGGCGTCGATTCAACTTCGAGAGGTGTGCCAGTCCAATCGGCTGTCGCTAGGCAATTGCACGAGTAATTGGACAATTTGACAAATGATACACTCGCCTGACCTGCAATACTTTGAAACAGGAAAAAGAATAGACTCCGTGTAGTGTAGTTTTTTTTTGAGAGCAGACCATCTTTCCTGATGTAAGTGGTCACCGTCGCCAGTACTCTGTGCCGTCGCCCATAGACATCTCAGTAATATTTTTATTTATTTTATTTTATCTGTTTTGCAGGAAATCTTACAGAGCGTTAAAAAATTACATAGTAAATGTTCTTTTATATTTGTATGCCAATCCAAGATTCCACTCATTAAATTATTATTAAAATAACAGCATAAGAAGGACAGAAAGGAGAATAATAATAGGATAATATAATATAATACATATAAGTATTTACGTATTCACTAATAAATGAAATTTACAGAAAAAAATAATATATATGTGATATCTTGGTAAGTAATGTACAAATACAAAATACAAATATACTTTATCGCACACCCGGGACAATGTATTATATGTATGATAATGTTTGCGTATCGGTGTGTGTGTGTGCGTGTGTGTGAGTGCGTGTGTGTGAGTGCGTGTGTGTGAGAGCATATAATCGATTAAGTGTGATCAAATCTGATCAGCTACTACAAGCCAATATGTTTTTATATTAGAGGGTCATTGAAGCGCTACTAACCTTAAGGATTAAGATGCAGTTCCGGTAATTACACTGGCTCTCTTATACCCTTCGAACCCAAACGTAGCAATGCAAGCATTGCTGCTTTGCGGCAGAAATAGAAAAAAAGACTGGTACCACCCCAGACTGACTCTTAACAGAGTCATACTCATACCACCTTTAATTTAAAACCTATAATTGGAATTCAATAAACGACATCTTTAGTAGATATTTTGCGTATAAGAGTCGGAATAAGTAAATCAGGTCGATTAATATGCAGGTCAAGTTGAATAATAAAATATCGAAGATGGTCTAGAACTTGACCTCATCGTGACTGCTGATTAATATGGTCACTTTTTGCGTTTAAAAAAATATAAAAGCAAGAATTATTCTAAGTTTCATTATTGCCATTACATTGTAATAAATAACCCATTACATTGTTTTAGATACGTACAACTGTCATTAAACCCATTCAAACGTGTTGTGTAAGTCTTCACTCATTCATAGTGCACCAAACTAGAGTAGAGGGCAAGAATCACTGACCTCGCTTAACTGGCGACGTTACTCAATCAGCTTCCTACCATACGAGTACATGACCGTACCGTGTAGATATTCCTACAACTAATCTTAAGAATACTAAACTAATCTAATAAATAACTAACAAAAAGTAAAAAAGTAGGGTAGAAAATTCACAATAATGAAAATTGTAAATTACGTTTTATTTTCGTTTTGTACTTACTTAATAAAATTTTGAAAATGAACCCAAAATAAGTACTTTAATACTTTTGGTAGGGACCATTATAGACACACAAATCTCTACCATAAATCTTAACGTAAACAAAAACAAAACTTGTAACTTACTCGTTACTTTAACACTGATGAATGTTATGAGATGAATCAACCATAAATATATTACTAAATTACTAGAGGCGCAATTTATAATTCATTGTAGTACCTAATATCGGTGGGCGTGCACACATCGTTCACAAATCTTCTGAAATATAAACCGGTGCAAATCATGTCACGATTTCGCGACACCTATATACGAGTACGTATAAATTTATCGCACTCAATTAACTGAATTCAGGTTCAGATTTATTTGTTCTGTCAAAATGAAATGTCATATTGTAAATAATGCGATATTTATGTATGAACATATTTACAAAAGATGATAATAAACGATTTCTGTGATTTTCAAAAGTAACAGAACAAAAATTGACTATTACAAACATATATAAACTACATATATAAACTCACGTCTACAACACAAAATATATAGATATTTTGTGTCCATAATATCCGAGGGGGTAGACAGAGGAATCACCGACAGGTAGTTCCCACTTTTCGCCGTAAGATTTGGTGACAAAAGTGATAGGTAACGAGCCTATCGCCGTCTACTAGGTGTAGAATAGTATCCACATCCCTTAGTCGCCTCGTACGACACCCACGGTATGAGTTGGGGTGGTGCTACTCTTTAGGGCCGGCACGACACGGTAGAAATTGGATATTCATTAATTTTGAGATACCACATAGTTCCCTCCCATATTCTGTAGGTAACTATATTTACCTCTGACTGTACCTAAGTACAATTTACTATTGTTAATTAATCCCCATTAAATCACTTCGTTGCCCATATTAATAGGAAGTCTTATCCTTGAAAAGCTATTAAAGTTTCAGTTTCCCTTAATAACAATGATTTAATTTTTGTTATCAGATTGTTATGAGTTATAATGTAATACTTCCTTACTTTTTGTTAAATGATTACATGAGTCTTCGTCGTCGGTGTGATCTCTTGTTGCTCACAAATAATTACATACATTACCTACAAGAACATTGTTTCCAGTTTCCCTTACATTAACTCGTACTTCACAGAGTAGGTAACCGCGTAATCGTGTTTTCTAGTTACGGAGGCTTTTTCCCATACTTCACCGCCTTTATTTTATGCAATACTTGCCTCATTCTCACATGACACCCTTCTTTTGCGCTATATTTAAAACACCCACGCGGATCAATGCTCCTGAGATGTACGAGTAAGTGTGTACTTACTCGTACATCTCAGGAGTATTGAAATTCCAAAGTAGAGTCCCAGAGAGTGTTCTCTGGGACTCTACTTTGGAATTTCGTAACGTCTCCATGGTTTTTTAACTTTACTTTTGCAATATCCTCATTCCAAACCAGCGACGTCTATAAACACGCGATAGAGTAACTTTCCGTGCGTTACGAAATTCTCTACATTTTTATTCTTAGTTAAAAGGTGTGAAGTTGATAACGTAGTGTACCTATACAGTAAACCAATACCTAAACTTTACTATGTTTCTTCGGACGAACTCAATATTTTAAGACTACGTTGTATGGTTTACTTTAGATCCTCCTCAAGCCTGTTGGCTAAGCCAAGTTGGCCTGTGGACGACTGTACGTTACTATGAAGTATGTAGACAGGCAAAGGCTTGGTTTATCGTACTCACGTATCGTATCGTAAACATTACCCACTCACATCACAGCTGGAATCCCTGATAACCCAGCGTTGACTCATGTTTGTAAACACTCAAGTATAGATAGCGAAAATCGCCTTTCGAAATACTTATTTGCCTAAAAGTGCTTCGATAAAATTATATCTGTATGCAAACAATCACGATTTCGTAAGAGGTGTTGGTCTCACCTATTCACAAAATAATACCACTTTATTTTATCTGTTTCATTATGCAACCAAAACCGACTGTATCCCAGTAATTTAAATTTGAGACTATAAGCGTCGCTAATTTGATTTTCCTTATTATAATTTAACGCTTTCAAATGGTTTTTTTTGTTAAATATAATTTAAAGGTATAGTCGCGGTCAGAATATGTTTACCACCCCTAAGGTTTATAATTGCATGCACACCTCAGTTTTATAAGATCGCTGTCTAAAATTGTGATTAAGCATAGATAACTCTACTTTGAAAATTGAACGTTCAAAGATGTGACTTCAATGTGACATAGTTCATATTTATCAAAAAATCTTTTTGTGATGTAGAAATAAAAAGCAAAAAAAAGAGACCAAATTACGAAAGTATTATAAACTTCTTGCATACTCGTATTTATTTGATTTACTTTTAAACGCTGTTCAAAAACTTAGCAATTACTTACATTGATTTTAGGTAGACCTTATTGTGAACTATAATATGAAAAAGGAATTAAATTGAAATCTGGTAAACATTTTCAGGCCGTCCCTGTACAGTTAGGAATATTTTGCCATATGCATTTTTGAAAATGTTTTCTAGTGGGTGAACGGCAAGCTGGTGACTTGGCACGAGATCGGTCACCTGCCTTTCGAAGTGGAGATCACAGACGTCGTGCATGAGAACTCCAGTAACCTGCTCACTGTGGTCGTCGACAATACGCTTCTAAGCGATACTGTGCCGCAGGGCTCTGTCAAGGATATACTTGTTGGGTAAGTTTGTAATGACGTCACTTAACATAGAGGTGACGTCACAAAAGTTATTTGAAGTAGTAGCCACACATAGTACGTCGTGTGTATCAGAACGCCAGTAAGTAACCAGCCGACAATACGCTTCTAAGAGACATTGTACCACAAAGCTCTGTCAAAGATAATGACATCACACGATCTCGAGATCAGATTATCTTGACGTAACGAGAGGTGACGTATAGAAGTGTCAACGAGAGAGCACTTCATTTCTATCCTACCAATCTACCATTCTTCTGTAAGGCATTTGTTAGATAACACCCACAAAGACTTGACAAGTCTTCAAGCTAGCCATTATGTATAAGAGGAAAAAGGAGAAGAGACAAGTCAATAAAAATCTTCCACGGGATTTCCAATACGTTAAAAACGTAACGGACAAACCACAGCACTATTTACCTAAATACATCACACTTGTTTTCCCCGCGTGATTGAGCGAATGTTTTAAATATTCACATCCTTTTTGACAACAATTAGAGCTAGACTATATGCGTCCGGTTCCAGCCCCGGTTCGGTTCGCTGCAGCCAATCACGAGGCGCTTACTTCAAGTGGGGGGAGGGCGGAACGCTTGTGATTGGCTGTAGCGAACCGAACCGGCGCTGGAACCGGACGCGTATAGTCCTTACAGCACTTACCCGCGCATCGAGCCGTCGTCGACTGGTTTACTCTATGCGTTCGTGCAGTGAATTTGGTTAGCTTTGTTTACACCGTCTAATTCTAATTCGGTTTACCAAGAAAGGGAATAAAACAACATTCCAACATTGTGTTACTTACTTTACATACCAGCACAAGAATAAATCCTACCCGATAGCCCAATATATCCCAATACATTATTCATGTAGTCGTTCATTTATGTGGGTGGGCCTCAGAATGCTTCATCGATTTGCAATTGGTGGAAAGTTCTTCTAGATCATCTTATAACAGTAGATTGATGGGACCGCTAAACTAAAACTTGCGAACAAACGTGACTGCTTTACTGAGCAAAGCACGAAAATAGACGCTACTGGTCGATCCCGAATATACCACAAACAATCGGATAAAACCAACAGTTTTACATGACGTAATAAAATGTGGTTAATGTGAGTAGAGCTAGGTAAAAACTGATCATTTATGATATTTTATATGTTATGAGGGCCAACGCTGTACGAAGCGATATCGACGTACAATGCTGTTTTCTTTCGTTGATGTTTTAAAGTCATAACCAGAAATGGATATTGACTTGTCGCGTGCGCACGCCACTTCATACAGCGTTGACCCTATGTAGGTATGAGCGTTGGATCACACTACTAATTGGCTTTCGAAAGAACATTACAGACTTTTGAAACTTATCGATAACCGTAAACAAAATTATATACCTTACTTAGGTACTTACTTACTTATTATACGTAATTTATAAAGCTTTGATTTTGTTTTAGTAACAACAAAGTGCGGCAGGAGCAAAGCTACACGTTCGATTTCTTCAACTACGCCGGCATACACCGGTCAGTTTTCCTGTACTCGACGCCGCAGCTCTACATAGATGACGTCATAGTCAACACCGACATTCAGGGACTTACAGGTAAATTTACATCAGTGTCGAAAGTTGCTACGTAATTTTCTAATCTTCCCTCCAATCCTCAAAAAAGTGTACAGTTCCATTTTACGTAACTTTTTAAATGAATAAGTACCAGACAAATAATTTTCATAAAAACATATGACTGATTCGTTATGCACCTTGGTTTTTTTTTTGCATCCGATATATACAGGCTGTAAAAAAATATTTGTGTTCAGTATCCATAACTGATACATTTCGGTTGTATAGATTGTGAGCTTTTGTATGGAACATCTGATTTTTTCGCGATTTCAGAGTTGGTAATAGTGAAATTTGGTCAGTTATAGATACTGATCATCCCCCTTTCGGGTCTATAGGGATAGGGAGTTTTTGTTGCACCCAGTATATCACATTTATCATACCTGATGCACTCGAATTTTTTCTATTGTCGCCCTCATAACACGCTAAGATCTCTGTAACTTTTAACGTTATTCGCTCAGTGTTATTTTTAAATGCTATAGATTTGAAAGTGATTTATAAAATCTGCAGGTTTCGTGGTATACAATGTGACATACAAAGGGAACACCGGAAACGTACAATGTCTGGTGGAGTTATTCGACAGAAACGACACGCAAGTCGGGGCGTCCTTCGAATGCGCCAGTCTGTTGGAGGTCGGCAACGCAAACCTCTGGTGGCCTCACCTCATGGACGCTGACCCTGGATATTTGTACACTTTCAAGGTAGGTCACATCCAGAAACCAAAATGTGTATCCAGAAACCAAAATACATGAGTTAGTCGGTTAGTCTACCATCTAATTCTAATAGCTGCAGGGCGTTGTTGTCGAGGCACTGGACCATTGTGGTGAACCTCTTGAGCATTGATGGCGTACGTAAGGACGCCATATTTTTTTACAGGAGGCCCAGGATATAAACCACGTAATGTCATATACCAATATTTTTTTCGATTTCGAATACATTT
Source organism: Hofmannophila pseudospretella (assembly GCA_947369225.1). Classification (NCBI taxonomy): domain Eukaryota; kingdom Metazoa; phylum Arthropoda; class Insecta; order Lepidoptera; family Oecophoridae; genus Hofmannophila; species Hofmannophila pseudospretella. The sequence goes on from OX376324.1 coordinate 9,369,107, forward strand.
AGCGGTGAAGGAAAACACCGTGAGAAAAGCAGTGTCTAAAAAGAGGAAACCGCCACATTATGGCAAAAGTGTCTTTCTATGCAGTTAATTCCATAGAATGTCACAAGTTCACAACCCACATCGATGACGAATACGGCTACTACAAATACTTTAGACACAATAAAACTTAGAGAACATTGGTAAGCCTAAACCTGCAATTTACCACTTCTCTCAACAGGCCTCTCTGATCGGAGCAAACGGCGAGGTTATAGACACTTACAACCAGAAGATCGGCTTCAGAACTGTGACGTGGACCAACACCACGGTCTACTTGAACGAGAAACCTCTTTACCTGCGAGGATTTGGCATGCATGAGGACTCTGATGTGAGTACTTTAGCATGAAACACTGAAGCATAAATTGTGGACTTCCAAACCAGAAGTCCAAATAAAATTTTTGGTAGCTTAGGTTCCGGGAAAAATATTAGGCTATTTATATACCTAATTAGGGAACTCTGGAAGATAAATCTACTTGTATCGATCTATATATCCACCGATTATCATATTCGTAAATGTAAAATAAAATATTGTGTCGAATCCTGTGGCGAGAGAGAGAAACCTGATTTTTTCCTTGGATTTAAAGGACCCTCACTTCACTCATCTCACATTTAAGTAGTTCTAAACCACGCTAGATCTCATTAGACCAATTTTTTCTTGGATTTGAAGGACCCTCACTTCACTCATCTCACATTTAAGTAGTTCTAAACCACGCTACGTCTAATGAGACCTAGCTAAGGATTTTCTATGTATTACATGAAATCACTTTGTGTCATTTTGACAGTTACGAGGTAAAGGCTGGGACCCAGTTCTATGGGTGAAGAACTTCAACCTCATCAAGTGGGTGGGCGCCAATGCGTTCCGAACTTCTCACTACCCGTACGCCGAGGAGATATACCAGATGGCAGACGAGCGCGGCATCATGATAATTGACGAATGTCCTAGCGGTGATACTGAGTGAGTATTATAATTGGAACCAGTAGTAACAAATTAGGTACCCAAAAAACCGGGAAGTGTTCGTTGACCGACTTTCTTATTGACGTGATACGTACTGTAACTCTAGCTAACATTGATTCAATTCATTTGATATGTAAAGGTTCGCTAAGTTTATTATTATTCGAAATTAATCGCCATTATCCGACGACAACCTCTTTGTGGAGTTAAAAAAACCCGAAGCACGATTCTGATCGTGCCTACACTTTTGGACAGAGAACCCTTTATGTATTTACAGTTACCCGATTGCAATTGTTTCGACACCCGCCGTTGCGGTACCGCCCGTTCTGAATAGGAAGACAGGGTTCCCTGTCAAAATTTGTTTTTGAATTGCGCAACCTGTAGGCAGATCTAGGAAAAGCTATATGAATATTTTTAATTGTATGAAATGTTCACAGCTTCTTCACAAGTTCATTATTAAAGAAGCACAAACAGTCCCTGACGGAGCTGATCCATCGCGACAAGAACCACCCCAGCGTCATCATGTGGTCCATCTCCAACGAGCCTCGCACCAGCAAGAGAGAAGCCGATGCTTATTTCGGGTAAGTCTTGTGTGAATGAAGACAGATACTCCTAAATTATAACATTTCTTTCTATCACCAATGAGGTGCTCCATCTTTTACCCGATCTGACGCTGTCTTCTCAAGCTCCTGCCGTTGCTAAGATATAAAACATTACAGCGTTTAATTTTTCCTGAATGGCACTACGTATATCTAGATTTGACTATAATATTTAAATAAGTATTTGGCTTGTCGATCTCCTCTCGAGACCCTTATAATTAAGGAAAAAAATGAACTGGCTTTGAAACACCAGTATTTTTCAGGATTTGTTTTTGAGAGAGACTTTCTACAGTTATTTATTATAATTTTTAAACGTGATTTAACTGTTTACAGGGAAATAGTCAGACATGTCAAATCTATGGATTTATCGAGACCAGTCACCATGGCTACTGCTCAAGGCTATAACAGTGACAAAGCGGTAAGTTCATACGATTTTTAGGTTTTTTTTATAAAGTAATAAAGTTCATACATGATCAGGAAATTATTACGTATGAAGCATATTATGCAGGGAGAAACAAAGATAATTGTCACAGAAGCCACGTTCGTAACTAATAAAATCAACTAAAGATGAATAGTAGTTGACTGAACGGTCACATCCATGGACAGACAACTGCTGAGGTAAGCGTGTTCTAGTGGATAGAATCAGCACGACTGGATAGAATCGGAAGACCTCTCCTATAAAGCTATTATAGCTCCTATTATAGTTAAATGTATCTTGTGACAAATAACAATCTGTACATAGAAATCTTTCACCTACTACTTTTTACACCGTCTACTTAAATCTTTCAATACTATAGTTAGACCCGAGATTCTTACCACGATTTGAAGGTGTCTATGTCTACCCGCGACCATAGCGCATGCAACTGTGCCGAAATATCGGAAGCTCAAAACAACCCCAAACCGGGGTAAGAATCCCGTATCTAACTAAGGTATTGACAATAACCACGAAAGCTTTAAAGTCATTCAATATTGTTCTTCCCAGGTCCATCACTTAGACGTGATAAGCTTCAACCGATACAACGGATGGTACCACGATACCGGCTCGCTGCTCAACATCGCCAACAACGTGGTGGACGAGGCCTCGGCCTGGCACCGCACACACGGGAAACCTATCATCATGACTGAGTACGGCGCTGACACTATTGCTGGGCTGCATTTGGTAAGTTCTGTAGAATCTCTCTCCAAATCACAGGTCAAATTCACCTCTGAATCAGCTAGCTTTAGGCACTATAAAAAGGGTACCACCTCAGCCTGGCACCGTACACAGGGGAAACCTACATCAAACTTGACATATGACTGTAGGTTATAGGTAATTGGTAAAATGCTCTTGATTAACAAGGAATATAACAAAGTTTTCGAAAACATGCTGAAAGGCAAACAGCAGTGGTCATATGACCACTAAGGTTTTTGGGCAACCTCGCACCAGGGGTTGATTTGGCTTGTGTAGCGTGTCTTGCATTGCGTGAAATAAACTATGGAAGATGCAATTACTTAATGGTCTTACAAAATGTTGTTTAACTGACAGATTCGCTCATTCATTACAATATTATCACACGCAGTCTGTGAATAATTCTTACACGTGAATACGTTGATGATTTCTACTTTTAAATATCTTGATGTTCTTTTCGATTTCATATTTTCCCGATTTTTGAAGCTAAATTATTGTAACTAGGTACATCAATAGTGTAGGAGGTATCTGATGGATTTAGGAGTTACTTTGCGGTACGAGGATTTTATTTTTATACTCGTATATTGTTGGGTGTCCACAAGTGGTTGGTGCTTCTGAACCCTATAGTAGTGTATTATGAATTAATTCTTCCTTCCAGCTACCTGAATACGTATGGTCGGAGGAGTACCAAGTGGCTCTGATGTCGGAACACTTCAAAGCTTTCGACAAACTGCGGAAAACCGGTTTCTTCGTCGGAGAGTTTATCTGGAATTTCGCAGATTTTAAGACTACGCAAAGTGAGTTTTATAGACAATTATCTACGAGTTTAAATACCTCTTTGGTGAAGTTGTTTAAGTTATTGGTTTAGTAATGGGGAAGGCAATCAAATGCCCACTACCCGATGCCAAGAAATTCGTTCTAACGTGGTTATTTTCATAAAATTATCATGGCCCTCATTAACTGATTAATGACTACGACTGATATAATACTCCCTAATCTATAGATCGATATAAGAGGTCTTTGTCCGTAAAAAATACCTTTTTTGGCATTGCGAACTGCCTATATTAACTATTAGAACTAACTATTTCCACCGAACCTATATTTAGAAAATTTGAGTTTTTCGTCTGTGTTTTTGGAATGTGACAACGGAATTAAAAACATTATTTCTCTCAGCAATAACCCGAGTGGGTGGCAACAAAAAGGGCATCTTCACACGGTCGCGGCAGCCCAAGGCGTCAGCGCATCATCTTCGTGCGCGGTACCTCGCCCTAGCGGCGGCTGACTCCGGGACTTCCGCTCCCAATCTTGAGTACTACGTCAGCGACCACAAACCTGCCAATCATGAAGAACTGTAGAATGTGGGTTGGTGTGACTTATTTCAGTGTCTATGTAGAGTTTACTCTACCGGCCTTTTATGAGGTCTGCGAAAGGCATATTGATAGACAGAGCAAGGCCGTATGGGATTTGGGCGGTTTTGTATTCGGAGGACAGTTTTTAAGTGTTGGGGGAATTAGGTCCATGAATTTCAGGGAAGCTTGAAGAGATAGAGGCAAGGTAGCCTTTGTCTGACTAGACAAAGATAACTATGGGCAGAGCATATGCTATTCCTCATATCAGGGCTATAGATAAAGACATCCATAAAAACTTTTATGGATGTCTTTATCTATATCCCTGATATGAGGAATAGCATATGCTCTGCCCATAGTTATTAAAAAGAATAAACGCCGTCGGTAGCTCCGCCCAACATGAACTATGAAATAACTGACTGGACTAATCGAAGGGCGGATAACAGAACAACTTTTGTCAAGCAATTTTAACAAAGGCTCAAAAATTTTGCAGTTATCGGAAAGCCTTGCAAGACGCATTTTTTTACAATCTGTACAGCTGTGGATGGAAATTAAAATGCATACATGTGTGACCACGAAAATCCGTCCGTAACATACTGGAGGGCGATTCTCGCAGGCGTTTGCTGCAATTTTTGTGTGTCCTACGGATGTCACGACATCAGTTGGACAGATTTTTGCAAATCGAACTCTGCAAGAATCACCTCCTGATATATAATAATATTATGAATTTAGAATACAGGGTGTTTGTGTAATACAATTTGTTCAGCACATACAACTCACTGATATACATTCACAGTGTGATATTTCAAACTATTGTATTTTATAGGTATTTTATTTAATAAATTGTATTTTTAATATTGTATACCTAAGTACCTAAAATAATATAGGTAGGTATAAATTGTGTGCCACCATTTTAACAGTTTACCTCGTTATACTCTAACCTATACCTACAACATTTTATAACCTTCATGTAATGACAAAACATGAAGTTGAGTTTGACATAATAGGGATTTTATAACTAGGTATAATGAATACCTACCCACAATATTTAAATAAATGTGTCAGGGCAGAAATCCCCCGACTTTTTGTCCATTAATCCCCCGCCGGCCTCACCCGGGCCGCGGGATTAATTTTGGGACAAAAAGTCTAAAAATCCCCAACGCGGGGATAGTCGCGGGTGATTTCTGGAATGATAACCCTATAATAATTAAATGATGTTCTCTTGGAATTTGTAACTGTTGTATTTACAAATAGGTAATTTAAGCGTTACATGTTAGTATAAGGTTTGTAAATATTATTGAATTAAGTTAATAAAGTACAGAAATATTTCGTGAATAATAGAAACAATTTATTCCTCTAATCACGCAAAAATTTCATTTTGCATCCTTATTTTATTAGCCTCTAAAATCGTGAGGATGGTACAGTCGACCACAAGCTAATAGTAAACCATCTGTCAAAAACCTCCGATTAAATCTCATCCTTATGGCTGACGCAATATGATACATTTCAGATTCTCAAACTTTGACGTTTTGGGTAGGTTGACCTGTGGTCGACAATACTTCTCGATGTTTCTAGGGCGGGCCTGTAATTGAACCCGGACCACCTGTATGATCCGACTCCTACCAGGAAGCGAGCGTGTGAGCGAATGAGATAGGACTAATGTCGAATTTGACATTCCACTACAAGAATCGCCGTCCTGGAAGGCAATTCTCGCACCTTCGATATAATCTCGAAAGAGACATTTGTCGCAAAAAAATTGCGGATGTCGATTGATACAGCTTTTTGTTATTCTCGATATGTCGAGTTCGACATGAGTCTACTGCTAGCAATAGACATGCAAAGAGTGGTCGCTGGCACTCGACATCGGTATGTCGAGCACTAAGTCGATTGAAATATGAGTGAACGCATTTTTTTTAATGGTGGTTGTTTGTTTGAACGTCGTTTTATTTTATTTCAATAATGTTGTACTAACTTCGGCAATTCCTGGAAAATTATATCAGCCAATAACTTTTTGAAAGAGCTTGTACCCAAAGCCGTTAAATTTAAAAGTATATTCTGTCAATGAGGTTATGTTTTGTTTTTATTTGTGTCGTTTGCATATTTCCTTAAAGAATTGAATTGAATATATATTTTCTTATACAATTTAAAACATTTACACAATGAGTTGCATAGAATGTGGAGCGGAATCTAAGTACAAATGCCCTACGTGTAGAATGCCGTAGTAAGTTATCTACGTTTATATTATTCTTCAATCGTTTATGAAATAAGTTTCATTTGCAACTAGTTTTTATTGTAACAGGTACCATTAGAATTAAATACATAAATTACTGGGTCAAAGTGACGTTAAGGGGGCACAGAGAAGTTGAAGGAGCTTCACTGCGCGAGAGCTCTGCGTGGTTGTCATAATGCAACCTAACATAACCTACTATATCAGAGTCGGTTTCGCATCCACTAGGTTTCTGTGACAGTTATTTTTTTAACAAGTTAGAATTTTTCTAAGCGACACCCCAACCAATTACTGCAATACTTTCAGTTGTTCAGTAGCTTGCTGTAAGAAACACAAACTAAACCCTTGTACCGCGCCGCCACCGCTACCAGAGACTGAAAGACAAGAACACAACATCACTTACGAATTCCCTACCGAAGACACTGTACCATCAGAAAAATTGAAGTTATTGGGTAAGTTATTATTAACTTTAGCAGATTATTGGTAATTATTTATATTTTAAGTGATAGAGGGCTGTTAATCAAAATCCTTCTAATAAATATTCCAGTTTACATGGTATATTTCCTAGCATACTGGCACTGATTCTGGGGTGTCACTTGCTAAATGAAATGTCGGCTCGTTAGTGGGATCATGGGGAATTTTATTCCCCTTGGTCCCACTGCACTAGAGATTGACTAAAAATTAAGACACCTGGTATCTAACATACAGTGGGATATTAATTTCAATTAATTTTAGCTTTAGATTTAACCACCCTTGAAGTGACTTGCCACTGTTGGAATTGTTTCTTTCATAAATTATTTGTTTCAGATCAATCAACTGATGTAAAGAAATGTCTAGAGAACCCACATGTAAAGGAAATTTTAGAATTATTGGACAAGTCTCCACAACCTGATGAATTGATGCAAGAATACATGCAGGAGCCTATATTCACAGAGTTTGTGGATGCGTGTCTGAAAGTTGTACAATCTCAAGATGATAATATTGGTTAGCATTTAATTTAAGATATTGTTTGGTTTAAGTTTAAGGCTGATGGTCGCTATTTAGATGATCAACTTTATGTATAAAATTACTTTGATTATCTTAGTTTTACTTTCTATAATAGAATAAAACAGTTTATACCATGCACATTTCACAATTTAATCATTTCGATACCATAGAAAAATAGATTCAATAAAAAGTCACTACACATCAGAAAGGGCAGCTTTTAGCAAATGTTCTAGTTCAATGGACTTTAGTCTTTCCTCTTCAACTTGTTTTTCTAGCTGTTTGACAGCCTCTTTACAAATACTGTATTGTGATATACTTTTATCAGTTTCTTTTATATTATTTTCAACCATTGTGCAGTCTTTATCTTCTAGGACAAGATATTCCATTGAGTCCATTGCTATTTTACGCCTTTTGGTCTCTATAAACATATCTACATCATCTTCCAAATCTAATGCTTTATGTTTCATATGTGACAATACCTCTATCTCATATAACCAGTTACAGTTTCGATAATTTTCCATGGCTGATCTTTCATAAACAGCACATCTGTTATCGAAGTTTTTCAGTCTGCTTATCTTTTCACACACAATTATATTTAGAAAATGTATAAGATCGTAATGTTCAAAATATTTGTTAAATTGTTCAGATGGCATGTCCAAATCTGAAAATTCATTAGGTAAATTCGCAACAACTTTGCACACAACTTGTTCAGGATTCTCAAACCATCCTATTTGGTTGCAGTATTCACGAATGTCTTCTTGCATGCTTGTAACACTCATTGGATGGAACTCTGATAAGGGATTTGGTAATTTCAGTTTTCTCATTGTGTCTTTTATTGCTGATACATTTTCACAGTTTCTCGCATTTGTGGGAATAAACTCATAAGGTTTAGGATATGGGGAGTTGTCGTCAAGGTATTCCTTGAACTCTAGCGGGAAAGATGGATAATTGAACAGATCTTCATTTGTAACACATTCTGTCAATTTGTCAACAGCTGAGTTGTAGCAGTTGACTAGTTTGTATAAATCTTTCAGAATTGCGTTCACACGACTGTCTCTTTCTGATTTCAATCTATGCCAAATCTCATTACCAAGATACCTCTGGCATATTGATTTTAAGTAGTCTATTTCTAATGGTGGATTCTGTGGATATTTTTTGGCCAACCACTTTAGTGCACTTTTAGTTAATGTGTTTAATGAATCAGAGATATTTTGAGAATCCAACAAGAATATTTTAAAACCTGAAATAATATTTTGGTTCACAAATTTTGTGAGGACTTTTTCCACCATATTATAAGTCAATAGATCTTCCATTTTTGGGAGTATTATTACAGCAGGAACTATTTGATATGGATATTTGTGTTTTAAAGTTTCTTCTATAATCTGAATGTCTAGATCTTTCTCAGTAAAGTAAAATAGTAAACCATTAGTTCCTTCTAATGCCTCGCCACAATTACTTTCGATCTCCTTATTTGTCAAACTGACAGATATAGCAAAATCCATCAAATTGTTCCATGATTGTTTTTCAACATGTATCAAACTTTTAGATGACTCGTGTTTCTTTTTATCGCTGAAAACATCCAACAGCCACTTTTCAAGCTCTATCTTCCTATATAAATACTTCATTTCACCGGACGAAACCAGAGTAACTTTCCAAAAAAAGCACTTGTCGTATGGATAGTTGATCTGTTTCATACGTTTTAGTAAAGGAGATTTTATGATCTCCATGATATTATAGGGCTCAGGGGAAGGAAGCTGATGCAACTCGCCTGTAAATTTATATCCTCTATGGATAGCATTCATGTTTCTCAAAGCAGCATTTTCCACAAAGCGCCTTAAATAGGCTGCCTCTTCTCCAGGAGTCTTTTCTGTTAACCAGACTGGTGTATCTTCTAAAAGAGTTCTACGATTAAAGTTTCTAATGAATTGTTTTCTCCAGACATTATACCATTTTTTTAATAATTTCTCAGTCCACAATTTCTCTGCTTTCATTTCAGATTCAATCATTTCATCACACAACTGTGCCCAAATTTCGTTAGTTACGACACCGGCATATGACATTAATTTTTTCATCTTATCAACTTCTTCTGTTAGAATTTCTCTGACTGTTTCATCTTGAACTTCGTTGATAAATTCTTCAATAAGTTCTGTAGATTCCTTGTCAACCTTCTCTCTGAATTTCCGTTCCTCCTCTTCAGCCTTTCTTTTCATTTCGGCTTTTCTTTCTTCTTCTAATTTCTTCCGTAATTCTTCTTGCTTTCTCTCCTCTTCCTTTTTACGTTTCTCCTCGAGCCTTTTTTCTTCTTGTTTTTTTCGTTCTTCCTCTTTCCGCCTTTCTTCCTCTTTCCGCCTTTCTTCCTCTTTACGTCTTTCTTCTTCCTGGTGTTTTAACTCCTGCCTTTTCAAATCCTCTTCTTCCCTGATTTTTTCTTCTATCTGTCTTTCCATTTCCTCTTTAATTCTTTCTTCATTAGGACGCTGCATTTGTACGTGATCTTCCGATTCATCTCCATTTTGTTTGAAGTCATAAACAGTAGACTTGGGACCATTTATTGAATTGAATATATTGTCCGCCACTGACGCAGTCTTGTTCTTGCTTTGAAATATAGTGTATCCTTTGCCATCAGTATTAATGGCACTTTTAAATAAACTACCCGGTGACAAATTGTTGGGTGCGGTATCTCCATTGGGAGTAAAGAAAGTTTTTGGTTTATTCGCATCATCGCTATTTTCGGGTTTTGTGAAAAGATTATTAGCATCTGATAATACATTAGGTTTGCTGAAAGTAGCGAATATGTTTGATGGCGGCTTTGCAGTTTCTTGTGCCGCTTTCGCAAATATGTTAGTATTCGATTCAAATTTGATATCAGATTTTATTTGTGACGTATCTTCCTTGGCTTTAGCAAAAATATTTTTGTTCCCAAATACATGTTGACTTGCAGAATGATCTTCCTGTTTTATAGAAAATATGTTTTTGTTTGAAGTATTTCCAAATATATTATTATTCGTTTCTACGGAATTTATTTCAGTACCAGACTGACCAAATACAGACTTTACACTCTCCGGATTTTTGAATACATTACTATCTTCATGTCTTTTCTTCGAGTTCTGGAAATTTTGGAAAGGATCTTGATTCTCATTGCCCATTCTCCCAAACAACTTGTTAGTATCTGTGGCCGATTTAGATTCAAATACATTTTTTCCTGTTACAGGTTTCAAGGTTCCTGCGTCTTTCCCAACAAACAAATTAGACCCCACAGTCTCTTGCGGTTTTGAAAATGAAAACAAATTTTTCGTATCACCTCCGAATATCTTGTCTGTAGAGTTTTTGAAAATTTCAGTTGGTGCTACAGGTATAGCTGGTTTAAACGAAAAAGATTTATTAGCACTTGCTTCCTGAGCTGGTGCGATGAAACTATGCAAAGATTTTCCAGGACTTAATTGTCTTGTCTCTGGTTTTGAGAGGAAAATGACTTTAGTTTCGGTCACTTTATCTATATCCCCATAGCTTCTGCCCCCTTGCGCGAGTCTCTGAATCTCGGCTTTCAAAGCTTGAACATTTTTATTACTGTCATTTATCGTATTATATCCCTGATCTTCCGCAGTCAATGCGGTTTCCTTTAGTTTACCATCTTTGCTAAAACTGGAATATGGAAAATGGCTATTATAATTGAAACTTGGTACTTGACCACCAGCAATCACTTCGCCAACTGTATTCTGTCGCTTTGATTCAATTAGATTTATAGCTCTCGCAATAGGATAGGGATCCATGTCTTCGATGAACTGATTTCTATCCAGGATGACGGTGAGCTCCGACTCGTCTTTGCTGAATCGTAAGCCATAGTGATTGATGAAAGATCTCATGGTCTCAACAGATTCGAAAGCCAGTGAATTCATCAGTTCTTCGGCAGGGTAGCGCGATCCACCTCTAGGGGCGTAAGCTTTAACGATTCTGGCGAGTGCCCGTGCGCGGACATCGTTAAAATAACGCAAGAGAATGCAGGCTTGGAGATACGTGGCACGCTCTTTGACAAGACGGAAGAATCTTACATAGTTGTTGTTATCTAATGCGTTGAATATTTGTATGGCAAAAGAGATTGGCTCAGATTTCTGGATCTCTTGAGGTAATTGTTTGATCTGTAACGAGAATAAGTACCAAAATAATATCCAGTGGTAGAATCAGGCAGGGATATATAAAATGTACAGTACAGTAAACATGTACAGTGGACGACCCACCCAGGCTACACCCTTTTGTACTTTGTCGCTTTATCTAATGTGACACATTCATACATGTCAAAGAAACAACAAAAACTTATTACGACAAGGGTTCCACAAAGTATAGCTTGATGTGTACACTGTACATTCAAATGCCATAAACAATAATGATTTGTAAAGAGAACAGATATAAAAAGTATAACTACCTCCCACAAGAAATTAGCATCACCAAGGTTGAGCAATGCAATGTATCCTCTGAACTCAGCCTCCCGTGGCTTCGTCTCCGGGCCAACGTCAGCGTACATATGTTTAAGGGTCTGGAGACACTTGGTGAGGTTGTCGGTGTTCAGTTTCTGGTCGAACTGCGTGTGTTCCAAGTCTGCGAGGCGAGCGGCGCAGTGGGCGTGGAAACGTGCACACATCTCCACTAAGCAAATGGATTCTGTAAAATAAGTAATGGTACGTTCAGACATGTTCTATCTGTGTTAGTCTATGACCTTTGGACAGATCGACAGGCATTCCATCTCCTTCCTCTTAGCATTCTATAGCATAAAAATCCTGTCGATCTGTCAAATGGTCATAGAATAGAACACGTGTGAACATACCTGTGAAACGTGAAATACACTCGATTAAACTTGAATAAACAACAGGATAATACAATGTTGGCGGATTTATTGCTAAGTGCGATCTCTTCCAAATATAAAAATAGTGGTTAGGTTAGAACGCCGTATGAAACTATATGGACAGGATGGTAGGTCAAGTTCAACTCTCAGATTACGCCAATAGTTTTTTTAATACAAGTCAAGACTCAAATAAAGCCAATCATATATTGCATAGATACTTTGCAGTTTATTCGAGGATTCAAATGGTGAAGGAAAATACCCCATTATAGGAGCAGACCTCCCTGTGCCTCGACAGTTTTAGTTTTTTATTTAAATAAAGGAAAAAAAAAAGTTAGACTGACTAGTAACAAAAATAACCAGAATTTAAATAGAATCAAGTTTACCTGCACAACACAGAGCCTGCTGGGTGATGTCTTTCCGAATTCCACGAAGCCTATCCCACATGAAGTGAAACCAATCTGCCAGTGTGACCTGTAAAAGGATTTAGTAGCAGTTATAATAAATTATCTAATAGATAAGAGGTAAAATAACTTTTTTATTTCCAATACATTGATATCCTAAATAATCAATCTTTGACTCCTATAGAACCCCATGTTGACAGTTTCCTACGACTGACCTCGACCTCACCCCCGCATGTTGAGCTAGTACCGTGCTGTGTTGAGCTAGCCGTATTCCACTATGAATAGGATCGGGCGACGTGGAGCACCATACATCGCCTGGTCGGCCGCCCCAGGTATCGCTGGAGAGATGCGATTGAGAACGACAGGTAGCAAAGATAGCAATAGTGTCTCTTGGTTGCTGAGTTCAAGATTCACTTTGGGTCGCTGAGCCAGCGGAATATCATACAATAAGAGTCAAAATTACCTGTCGCCTAGTATCAGCGATCTCGTGCAACAAGTAGGCGCAAGTCCTCATGAGCACGCTCGCCGGCCGCAGCTCGTAGCACATGGGAATCTCCTGGTCGGCGGAGCTACGGCTGTACTGCTTCACAGCGCGCCATGTTTCCAGCTGTCCGTCGGACTCCGGGAACGTTTCTAGCATCATCACCTGGGAATAGAACATAAAAGATGATGCCACGAGCACACTCCGTAAACAGAAAAGCAAAACGAGACGTCATTTTGAAGATATCTCAAATTTCTGGATTAATTTAATTTAATTTTTCAAAGCTATAGTAAAATTGTGATGATAACATGGCATCATATGGCCATTTCAAAATAGCAAACCTAAAAAATCTGTTAAAACAGCGTGGCGCGAGTCTGAAGGAATTTGGTGGAAAGGTACGTATCTACATGTTGATATTTGGCCTTATGTGCTAATTTAAAGTTTATTAATCAAAAATCTTGTAAAATCATCCAATATTAATCAAAATAAACATTTATTTATCAAATTATTGTAATTTATTTTTTATTTTTTTATTTTTTTTATTCTATAAGGAGAGCAGACGAGCCAACGGGCCACCTGATGGTAAGTGGTCACCGTTGCCCATAGACATCTCACCTCACTGTATTAATATTAGAGGGTTTTTGATGCGCTGCTAACCTTGAGGACTAAGATGGAGTGCCTCATGTGCCGGAAATTACGCTGGCTCTCTTACCCTTCAAACCGAAACACAGAAATGCAAGCATTTCTGCTTCACGGCAGAAATAGATAAGAGGGTGGTACTACCCCAGGCGATCCTTCACTTTAGGATCTACCACTACTCTATGGAAAGCAATAAATTTAGGTTATGCTGTTTAGGACAAAATACAAGTATGTCGTATATTTGAATGTTTTTTATTGTAACTGTGCTAGTGGCGCCTCTAGTGGTAAAAGATTGCAGGATAATCTATATGGACAAAAAAAAATTAATGTGGTAACACCATTCTAATGTATCTGACTCCCAAACTAGAAGAGCCTGTATCTTGGAAGCCAGTGCTTTCCCAAACAATTTCCCAAAAAACAGTATTCAATAAATGGCAAGTATGTTCTTTTTTTTACCGCTAAACCCACATTTGACCCCGATCTCGCCTGATGGTAAGCGACAATGGAGCATGCGGGTTTAGGTAAATGCTTATTGCCTCCGGCCTTGAAGATCCCAAGGTTGTAAGTCTCGGGAAACACAGACTTATGTTTATAAAATGTATCATTCTACTTCTTACAATTAATAAAATCTTCATACTATTTGTTTACACATTCAAAATAATTCTTCTATGACTAAATATGTACCTACAGACACTTGACTCGGGAGAAAGTGTATGAAGTAGCATATTCTCAACAGGTATCGAACTTGGAACCTCTCGTAAAGTAAGCAGATGCACTAGCGATTGCATGTACATCAGTGTAATGCTATTTTGATGTGACATGTGAACCCGCGCACTGTACAGCATGTAAAGCTTTATTATTTAAAGGAGATAACGCACAACACCTAGGTACAACACCTAGTATGTACATGAAATTAGTCCCAAAGTCGTTGTTAGTTGACCTATAACTATTGTTACCTGATGCTCAGCCTGACGATGCAACAATTCCTTCTCAGGGCACATATCGGGACAAGTGCCGATAGTGGCGCCGCCTATCTTCACTCGGGATCCAGCACCGCCCCATGCTCTCAGTATTCTGAAATGTAATTGAATAAAAAAAATTAGAAACGACGAACTATTGCATGCATTAAGATTTATAATGATCTTGTCAGTTAGGAAACATTTATTTGACGTATTACACCATGTTGTATTTACCAACATCCAGGCAAGCATAATCAAACAGCTCATGGTGTGCAGTAACAGCCCAAAAAGACAGAGGCCTGTGATAGGACTAGCTACACTTTATTAATAAGTGCAAAGTTTTAGAAGGTGGTCAAAACTAAAGTGTGTGATAGCTGAACCTAAACTGTTTACTGTTACAGTATAGGTATATAAGTATTAGATGTTATAAATTACCTAAGTATATAAAGTGATTGTAAAATATATTATTATAATACTTATATTTAATATATATTTGTACATAAATAATTATATTATATTATAGTATTGAGCAAACTAGCTAAAATTAAATATACTATTTAAAAAGTTTAAAAAGTAGAGAGATATAGAGAGGAAGCAAAGAGTGAGAGTGACAGTAATGCAGAGTTAGAGTCAGACTCCAAAACCTGGGAGATATTTAGAAGAAAAGACTATTGTATTTGCACAAAATTTAGAAACCTAATGAGACATTCAGGAAAATATTTACCTGTCCCTAGCGTCTAAGGTTCTCCACTGTTCATCAGGGGTCATAGAGATCCTGGAGCGCAGTTGATGCAAATCTGTAGCTGCCTCTGTAGTGCTCAGATTGGTTTGTGTCGTCGCCATTACTACTGGAGATTCTCTACCACTTACTGGTTGCAATCTGAAAAGTTTTTCATTTCATGATTTGTTATAAAATCTAGGTTCACGCAGAATACAAGGCCTACTAGAGGGCATTAACCAATGTAATGCTGCAGGTTAGAACTCGAAATTCCAACTAGGTAAAATATTAAGGCACAGGGGAAGTCACTAAAAATTAAAATAGTTTTTTGATGCCAACTGTTGGTAAACATAAGTAAACCTTCAAAATGATAAAAGTCTCACACCATTATAAAGTGTTTGAGATATTCCAGATAGAAGATTTGGTATAGTATGGTGATAGTATTAGTCATGCAACTTTCAATGTTGTCTTCTAAACATGTTTCATTCCCATTCAAATGTTGAATTCATGGATAATTTGAAATAAAGTAAATGTTGTAACTTACGTAATATTCTTAGCCTTATCACGCATGGGTATTTTATTCCTAATAGGTGATTGCTTCGCCACTCTTTTAATAGGGTTCAGTTTAATCCCCTCTGGTTCAACCTCCATTGCTATAACAAAGTATTTTTTTAGTTTCAAAAGATACAAAACAAAGTAAAATATATTGATTTCATAATTTGAATCGACCTCTGAGAACTTGCAATGGCTCAAGAGGCTGGAAACTGGCGGCGCAAATGTCTCTTTATCGTAACTTGTACCTCTGTACCCACTTTACCCAAATAAAATTTGAAGATGGTTTTTTTAATTAAAAAAATAAGGCTTACGTTTTTGACGTGTGGGTCTGTATGTAGGAGCACCTCTCATAGCAGACAACTCCTCTTCCACATCCGAGTCTGGCACCCAATCTGGATCATCTTCCCTTTTACTACGTCTTCTTCTATAATGAATAAATGTAGGTAGATGAATGTGTGTTAGTATATTTTTTATAGTAAAATAGGTAAAGGTTTCTGTAGTATTATGTTAATTATGAGTTTTATTGCTTTCTGATTGAGGTGTAGAACACTAAAATATTTATATTACGACATGACTATGTCACCTAAATATATAAATATACAAAGTAGATTTTATTTATCAAATAAAAAATATGATAAAGAAAAGATCTTTTAACTAAGCAGATCGAATATGATTTCATTCTACATAGTAAGTAAGTATAGTCCATACATATAACAATCTCATTCACTGACACTTATTATTTATTCTATAAAGGGATATCCTTTTTCCCCTGACATGCTATATTTTACAACTACACTGACAGATTTTACACTTTGCGTTTTAACCTACAAATGCAAGAAAATTTTCTCGCATATGTGTGAATTTTTACCTTGCATTATTAACACTAAACTTAAGTCTGCTCCTATGCATGTATCAATTTTGTTGTGGGTGTGATAAAAATATTATGAAACCTATATCTATCTGTGTAGAATGAGGTATTAAATTATATACAGATTGTTTGGGATATTGTGTGCCATAAGGCCAGTCCTTGGATAGGCAGGTAGAACCACTTGCAACATTATTTTGGCCTAATTAACCCTTTAAAACATCAATTTACTTTTAAAGAAAGAGACAGGTGATTGTCTCTTTCTTTCATGTTTCACTTAGATTTGTATCCAAGATGCCATGCAAAGGCTTTTCACATATTTAGTACATCAAACTAGTTCATTTGCATTGTTTTTGTAACCATCCTTAAATGGCCGTTTTAGTTATTGTTGCTTATTTTGTGAGGAAATTTAGAGAATTTCTATGCATGTAACACATCGTTGGAAAGAGCATGAACTAGAGAAGTTTTAAGGGCATTGAAAGATCTGAGCTCTAGTTTAAAAAAAAATTAATGAAAAGATGAACATTACTGTTTATTTTTTCCTGTCTCGACACTTTGTTAGGTCATAATTATTTAATTTCTCGTTAACTACCTTGAATTCTATTAAAGGCGTATTGACATACATGACTGGTACAAATAAAATAAAATAAAGTTGTTACATGGTAAACAAAAAGGTCAACTTTCGGAAATATCTCAAATTAAATTTTTTTTTAATTAAAAAATATACTTGAGGCTGGAAGGTGTTAATTAGGCCAAAATAATGTTGCAAATTGTTTTACGCGCCTATAATTGCTGCATGACACACGATATCCCAAACACCCACTAAGTATAAATCATCTGTGTTTTTTAAGTATTATTGTGTGTGCTAACCACAATAGAGGCCATTTTCAAAAGAATTGAATTGAAAGTATTGTAATAAGTTTAAGTTAACGAACTGAAAAGAAAAATACTTACACTCTGGGCTTGGTACGTGTGACATCAAACATAAAACCATCGAAAGCACCAGCATTGAGCATAGCCCGTTCTGAGGCCTTTGGCTGGTCATACTCTATGATGCACATCTGCTTCTTGGGGAATAGTCTGATCTTCTGCACACGGCCAAACTTACTAAAATGTTTCTTGGCTGCTGTTGCATCAAACAAACCCTCAGGGACGTTGACACATCTGTAAAAATTGGGTTACCACTTCTATTCTGTTTTTTTTTCTAATATATTATTAACTGACAACACAGAAGGGTGGCTACTAGCCAGATTCTTAGAACCAGAAAGCAAGGGTCTATGAGACGATTCGATTTATGGCTAGGTAAACACGACCTTGTCCTTTTATGACATACTGAAGGTAAAACAAAACATTACTCACGTGACTGATGTTTTGATGTTAATATTAGCCATGGCGTCTATGCCTGGGCTCTTCATCTTCTTCCGTGGGCTTACTGCACGTTCCATGATCTGGTGGAGTTGGAGACCAATGTGTTTGTTTGTACAACCTATTACAAATAGTCGTTTAGAAAACATGGTCTGTGTGCCGTGCATGAGGCCAGGTAAAAAAGCTTTTAGAACCTAATCAGACGTAAAAACTCACCTAATCGATTAAGTTGTTGTTAATGTCGCAAATTCTTCGACAATTCACTTCAAAATTTATTAGTAATATCACGCAAAAGCATTTTTGGAGGTTTTCGGAATTGACAGAACGATTACGACAACGACGACAACAACCGTCATGACAAGATGACAACAACAAATAAAGTCAGTGTTGCAAGACGCAATATTACAAAATCCCCACATGCAAAACAAAAAAAACATTAAAAAATTATATGGTTATTAAAATTTTATTTCGGTTTTTTTTTCAAACCATAAAATGTTCCAGTTTATTTAGTTCTTGAATTCATAAAAAAATATTGGATTCGATTCCGGGGTTGCCTCCAAATCTAAACCTAAATCTAAATGAAACTATCACGCTCACTCGTAAACGAGTTTGTGAATGAATGAGCGGGACGTTTTGTAAGGCGATCATCGGTAAAGAAGTTCGGACATTTTGTCTTAAGAGCTACAGTTATTGAGTAATATATCAAATGAAAACCCTGACGAACCTCTTCTATTATTAAAAAATATATTATCAGAAAATATTGTTTAACACTGTCCGGTCCGGGGTCCGGGGTCCAGTAACAACTTTGCCGTCTTAGAATAAATTCTTCGTCAGAGTTTTCATTTGTTAAATCACTCAATTTGCTATAATATTGAGATGGCATTTCTCCTTTGGTGTCTACCCCGGAGTTCATACCATTATCAGTACTTTGGGTAAATCTCAATAAAATGGCAATGCTGAAAATGTTAATTTCAGCCAATTGCTATGAAGGCAAGCCGTGAACATTAAATATTTTTTATATTTTTTTATTTAGACATTTAGGCAAAGGCAAAAGTCATCCTATAAAAAAACAGAAAACTTTTCAATAGTCCATTTTTTCATTAGCTGCAGATACCCGTCACAAATAACTGTCAAATTAGAAGATGATTTCGAGGAAATATTAAACACAATAGAATTAAGAAACATGGCAACTTAAACTACAAACATACAAATTAATTCAGTATACATTAATAATAAAATTAGGTATATTGTCTCTCAGGCAGATCTCGATCATGTACCTATCCTTTGTTTACCTAAATCAAAACTTAAGCTCGTGGCATGTGACGACAAGGCTGCAAATAGAAGATATCCAATGGGTTTAGAAAGGAGTGGTTCTCGGCTCTTCTAAACCCTGTTGAAACAAAGATATTTGATGGCAAACTTTATTTAAGGTGCTGCTAACCAGATCATGTATTAGTCCTACCCAAACCCTACTATACTTATTCAAGGTTCACCTCTAGAACAACATGTTTACCCAGTGGCGATATAAAATTCGAATGCCTAACATAGTCAACGTAATAATCTGATCCTGGAAGGGTCCAGGATCAGATACCAGGGGGTAGGTACATTTCTGTAACTGTGTTGGAGATTAACAACTGTTGTACTGTTTGGCTTAAAAATCCTTTATTAATTGACCATTTTTGGCTTAAAATACTACATTATGTGAATACATTTTTAAAATGATATGGTTTAATTAAAGTAGTAAATATATGATCTATTAAAACGGGCGAAGTTCAGCTAAATGTATACCTATACCTCTACCGATGCTGGTTTTCAACTTGACCCTTTCCAACTTATAACCATAGAGAGCCAACGATGTCGTTTTATCTGTTCGTCTGTTGTATTGGCTCATCTCATCTCAAGTCACATACAATAATTGTCTGAAACTCGACCAGTATCAAAAATCTGGGATTTAATCGTAACCTACTTAAACTAACACAATTAGTGAATTACCACCAACATCCACACGATGCCGGATATCGCTTTACGTACATACATACATAAAGTCACGTCTACAATACAAAATATATAGATAGGTATTTTCCATAAACCCGAGGGGGTAGACAGAGGAACCACCGACAGGAAGTTCCCACTTTTCGTCGAAAGATTTGGTGGACAAACGTGATTGCGAGCCTATCGCCGTCTACTAGGTGTAGAATAGTATCCACAAAATCCCTTAGTCGCCTCGTACGACACCCACGCTGTGTCGTGCCGGCCATAAAGAATAGCACCACCCCAACTCGCTTTACGTAATCATTGCAAAACCTGCTAGAATCTAGGCAATGATAAATCAAGTGCTTTAGAAATTCGGTGACGACAAACCGAGCAGCAGATTGCCGATGTTGATGACCCGTGATGACGGATTAAGTAACCACATTCCGTCGCGCAAGACACCGCGCAGTTCCGGAACGGAGCGTACCGGATGTACCCGCGCCAGTCACTTTCTAACTCTAGCAGTTTTAGAATTGACATTTTCGGGTACCTACCTATTTTATAGGCTGCCTTGTTAGAATGTAAGTATACAGCGGCAAACCATACCACAGTACCTTTGTCTCTTTGACTTTTTGGACACATTAAACTACTTACTAAGAATTCGTAACAAAAACTTATAGCGTCAAGGTACTTTACTGTACGTATCTGAAAAGGCCCGTGTGGCCGGATAAGAAGGATACCGTCAGCAGCATTGCCCCTCTGGATCGCGGATCGCTGTGCAGGCTGATCTTTTGTATTATCGTGATTCTAGTGATTCTCTTAGTACCAGCCCTTGGGTTCCCTGTCACTACCAACAGCGCTTATTGTAAGTACAGCTCATGGAACAGCAACCAATCTCCGGGACCAAAGGATCTCTCCGACACAAAATGCAACAAAGTTGTATCTACCGAAACGTGAATGTAAACTGTTGTTCAATTTGTTTTTGTTTGATCAAAACCCAGTTTGACAGCTTTCTGTGCTTTTTGTTTTCAACAAATTTTGATAAATGTGGACTTGAGGAGGCTGCGACCAAAGTATTCGCAGTGAGGGGTATCTAATACAACAAGAATTCAAAGATCAGTAGAATACATGTAGGCTACATTTTTTGCTCTACCTACATTGTAGATTAATGAAAAAGAAGATTACGTACCTAATCATGTAACTCTGACCTAAAGTTTCCATTCTGCATCTATCACTCAATCAGCCTTCGGTGACATCAATTATTGAACCTGTGACATTGGCAACTACTGTGCTTGACTTGACTGCTCATATTTATTGTTGATTATGATAATTTACAGGTACGAGTAATAGGCGTAGGACCCGTTGGGAGTTAACTAATGGTGTGGTGAATCACCTCGTGACGTCATCGCTATAAATTCGGGTGTCGCATTCCGCTCACGATCGCGGCGCGGGCGCATGCAGCGGTTATATAAAAGAAAGTGGCGCGGCCGCGGCGCGACCTTGCGCGGTGAAAGGCGTGGCGCAAGTGGCACAGACAGCCGGAACTCGCTCTTCCCACGGGCCGATCCCGCGCCTCTCGCCTCCATGCCGTTATGCGCCAGAGCAACTTTCGGTAACCGGTTCGCTGTATTTAGCGAAAAAAATGCACTCATGGACACATGGAACGGTGCCAGTTTAGATAATTCCGGGCGATGGATATAAAACACGGAATGTTGCAAAACAAGCTATCCGTGACGTTATCTAATGGTGTACGAGTATGCAAGCTCGTTTTCTAGACTTTGAGTTGCTCCAAATTTTTCGCCTTCGACGGTGCCTTCTCCCTTTTGTTTTTATCTCTCTCATCCACCAAATAAATATCCAAGGATGGGTGACATTTTTCTACGACCGACTTTTCTTTTCCTGCAACTTCTTATCCCATCTCATCCCATCAGAATTGCCTACAATAATAATCTTCCGTTACAAAAGTTATACTCATAACAACATGACCGATGTCATTTCACTGGATGGTTTTCATTTTCTCCAAATTCCTCGTAAGAAAACTTTTTTAAATTTAAAATTAGGACTCGTGCTTAAAGTAACCCTAACTTGGAGAAAAAAAGCCTTAATTTATTTCTCTTAGGCCCGCTTGCGCGAGCATTAAGCCTGGAGTAAGTCGTGAATTGCCTATGTATGCTTTTGGCTATATGTCAATTTTGTTAAAAAAACCTGACAATTCGTGAGTTAACACAGGGTTAGTGTTTAGGTAGTGTTAACTCGTGAGTTTGCGCAATACGGCCTAATAGTGAACCTTCCTATTCTAAATATTCCACGAACCAGCATGCAAAGTTTTATAGTGCTTTATATTGGTGATCTCCTACACGGATGCCGTCATGTTGGCGATTTTATCCGGCGATCACGCGCTTTCGCTCTGCACTGCGCCCGCGCACGTTTAAGCCGATAAATCTGTTGCCGGCAAATGTCGACCTGTCGAATCTGACGGAGAAAATACTTTTAATGACTGATTTAAGGTCCCAATAAACCTCGAAGTTGTGATTCTGATTGCTATAAGTGTCTACAGAAAACCTAGACATGTAGGAAATCTGCTATACATAAGCATCGATATACACACGCTATAAGTAACTAAATTTCGTTAGTCCTAGAGAGCGGCATTTCAGCAAAAAAAATACACATTGTAAACTAAGTAGGTACATATTTCCACTGACTTTTATAAGGTACACTTATCATATGACGAATATTCTTATTTTAAGTCATGTCATGACAATAAAAAAACCGTGCTTACATCATTTACAACCAAACTCTTTGAACAACATCTACACAAACACTTGCTTGGACCAAGATTTCCTTTATTATTACATTGCAGTTTTATTTATATGTAGGTAATTTATTTAATAAATGAGCTGATTAGGTTACTTACTTTATTTGTCGAGTCAAATTACAAAGGTTCAATAATTACATGTAAAAAAATCCACCTGAGTCGGTAAATATTAATCGGTAATATATAGTGATTAAGCTTCCTACAATTGTTGGAGGTTGTGCAAGTGAGATAGAAAACAGCGATGCTCGCACGGCGGCGGCGGATGGCGTTGGCCTAGAATTTAGACAATTTCCGATTGCTACGGCCGCGGCTTAGCAACAGCGGCTTGCACGATCCGTGCACGTTTATGGAAAATTAACTTGATTGAGTTATTTTAGCCTTTATTTTTATTGTGCACTGGTGCAACATGAGAAATATCGTCGAAAGTTAGTCTGGACTAAACGGTTTGAACAATAGTCAGAAACTCAGAACAGAACAGTACCTATACCTATTATATTACCTGGGAATTCCTCTCCTTTATTGATCCTGAAGAGCTTTGAACAATGTCTGTGCTATATTATCATCTACTACCTAAAAATTAAACTTGGTCACGGAAATATTTCTAAAAAATAATATCTATCAAGCGAGCAAACACCACAGTATCATGCTCAGATCAAATCTGAATTTGAATCCGAAACCCACATCGATGGCAGACACCATCTGAACCGAATACGTCAAGGAAATATTTCTAAATGGATCGTTTTTTATTTCATCACACCAGACTGAGACCATAGAAGTTTTTTCATCCAAGTGAGAGGTCCACCTGCCCCGCCAGCAGACTAGCACGAACAATGGAGACCGAGGCGCGTGCGGCGGCCGCGAACCCGGATGCGGCTGACGTAACGCAGCCTTCGCCCCCCTCTGCCTCCCACTCGCCGCGGCGACTGCACCCCCCCTCCCGCGACTGCACCCACCTCTGCGCGTCTGGGCGGCCGTCTGTGTCGACAACTTTGATCTCAATGTTGCTGTCTTGTCTTCTAGTTAATTAGACCCTATTCGGCCTTCAGCAGGCCGCTGATTGGACTTAGATATGAACCCTGGGAATGTAATCGAATACAGTTAACATAGAGCGTATAGAGCCTGTTGTTTTGAAACTCTTAGAAGATGTTGACTGTAGATTGACAAAATTGATATGTATTTTCTGTCACAAGTATGTATATATGAGCCTATAAATAACTTAGAAGGTAAACAAGTGATAAAGATTTCTTTACTCAACTCGAACGTATGCGAAATTCTTATTATATTATTTTTAACACAGCATATCGCCTTTCTAATGGCTTTCTAAACAATCAGCAATGCAACTAACTAAGCAACCACCTCGACACTGCAACTAATTTTAACGTAGGTAAATAATTCAGATTAGAGTACCGCAGAGGAAAATTCTTTAATTAACGAACATGCCACAAGATAATTATTTTTTGAAATTATAAAACGCCACTTAACCGTCACGGTTTGTGGTTGGGACATTGCCGTTACTCCGCTGTGGAATTATTTCAGTTTTATAATGTACACTTTATGACCCTTGTCTCTTGCATTTGTTCAAAAAAATTCTAAAAGGTAAGCAACGTTTGAAAATGTTCACCTACACCTACTATCTAGAACTTAACGGTAGTAACTAAATCCCTAACTTGGCAAGTTTTCACTCGAGAATCATTCAAGAAAAGTGAAGAGTCTTGTGTGAAAACTTGCCAACTTAGTGATTTAGTTTTGACCAAGCGATAATTTTTATGTTTAAACAATGTTACATTTTTGTTATATTTCTGTAGGTAAGTGTGATGGAACGTTAATAATTGAACTTGACATCCAATTAGATCTCCATTATTTTAACGGCGAAGCCGACAGATTTACTGGTTCCTTGCACCGAACTAGGCACCTTTTTTCACATTTATGTTTTTGGTGGGATAATATTATCAACTCTACTTGTATACGTTACGAGATATATATAATTATACTTGTAGTAATTGATCTCGAAATCTCTCAATTAGGCACATAATTCGGCTATTAGTACCTACCACAGAGGAAAATCCTTTGTAACATCTTGGAAACATTTTACAAAAATCTATCTTATCTTTTTGTCATACATATTTCAATAAAAGTTGCCATTCTTTAATTTCTACTGCTACTACTTACTACTACTTTCTGTAAAATACAAACTGTAGGCTAGAAGTACAGTCACTCAATTAGGATTTGTCGACGTTCTTCACATTTTCAGTTCTTGATGAATCCGAATGAAGTTCCAGCACAAACTATGCACTATTTGCTTTTTCCCTGACGTCTGTCAGGTGTTGTTGTTATTGTTGTTGTTGTTAATGTTAATTAACTCCTAGAAAATATCAGTTTAAATAATTTGTTTTGTGCCCCAATTTAACATTACACTACACCCTTTTTAGAAAAAATACGAGTTAGCGACATTTTGGTAGAACTACGAACGTGTGATGACTACAAATGAATCATTAGGCTGAACTCGGTTGAAGTAAAAACAACCTTGACGTGGATCAGAGAAATGGGCACATCACGCAACACGGTGAATCACCACGAGCTGAGCTGGGCTCGGGCTGGAGGTGATGTGCGACTCTCACATCGGGTGAGTCAGTGAGTCCAGGACGGGAATTGCGTCATTACAATATCTGGCTGGTCATCGTTTAATAGGGCTGTAAAGAAACAAAGGAAGGAAAGAAAAATTAAAATCTTGTTGACTAACATAAATTATGTTATTTTAGTAATTTAGCTCTAGTTGCAATAGCCCAACTAGCAAAAAATGTGGTATAGGTAAGAATGAGAGAATTGACTTTTAGTTATAAAAGGGTAATATAAAAGTTATTCGTTTTCCTAAATTAAGGTATTTTGTGCAACTTTTCAGTCGTCACTAGCCTACGTCGTATTAGAACGTAAAGTTAACATCTAATCGACCAAATTATACGACGTATTTGAATAGGAACAATATTGGTCGAATAAAAGCTGTTACACCGACATAATTGTCACATCGGTAACGTTTGTAGGACTTGTATACGACTTTAGGTCTCATTACAGTATACGCCGCGTCGTTTATACGACAACATGTAGAAATACGTATATGGGTTTTCGTCATAACTTTTATGTAATGTTTATTCACGTGATAACTTAAATACAACCATTATACGAGGGCTGTTCTGAAAGTTATTAGCCACTTCGTTAATATTATTCAAATATCCCTATGTATATAACCGTTTGCAGGCTTATTTCAATGTAAATCTCTATGGTAAAAATCACTGGCCAGTTTCGATTAGTTTTTTTTGATGAATTTTTGGCGGCAAGATGTCATCAATAAATTGATTGCAGCAATGGACGCGTCCCGTGAGGCATTTCGTGCAATGATTTTCTATGACTTCAAACGAGGGTTAACGTTTAAGGAATCTCATGAAAATCTACAAACTGCTTTTGGTGAGTCTTCTCCTTCGTTAGCCACCGTCACTTACTGGTATCGCGAATTTAAACGTGGCCGGAAAAGCCTAGAAGATTATCCTAGACCAGGAAGACCGCCGACTGCTGTTACTCATGAAAATGTCATCATGGTGGAGTGGTTATTAAAGGAACATCGGAACATTACACACACGAGAGATTCAGGCTGAGCTAAAGATCGGATCACAGGCAGTTTCGAATATTCTGCATGAACATCTTCGTGCCCGGAAGGTTGCCTCGCGATGGATACCTCATTCTCTCACAGAAGAGCAAAAATTCCAACGTGTCGATTGGTGTAAATTTATGCTCGAAAAATTCGATGGAGGGAGTTCATAACAAGTATCCTACATCTTAACTAGTGACGAATCTTGGATCTACAGCTATGATCCCTTTACCAAGCAGCAATCCACACAATGGGTGTTCGAGGAGGACGAGTTACCTACCAAAGTTGTCCGCGGCCGAACTGTAAACAAAAAAATGATTGCCGTATTTTTCCGGCGTAGCGGTCCAGTTGCCATTATTCCACTAGAGGATCGTAAAACGGTTACTAGTGAGTGGTACTGCGAAGTTTGTTTCCCCAAAGCCTTAAGAGGAGCTGAATGACAACCGTCCAAGGAGCGGCGCCCGTGGCATTCTTTTTCATCAAGACAATGCTCCTGCTCACATGTCTGCTAGAACCTTGGACTTTTTGGCAACCACGGGACTTCAACTGTTACCCCATCCACCCTACAGTCCAGATCTGGCACCGTGTGATTTTTTTTATTTCCCACGGTAAAAAAAATGCTCCGTGGGCGAAGATTTAGGACTTCGGACGAGGCCGTCGATGAATTTAGGCAACTGTTTTTCGACCTTCCGCAAGAATCTTTTTTTAAATGTTTTGAAAGCTGGTTCAGTCGAATAAACAAATGTATAGAGGCAGGAGGGGAGTATTTTGAAAAACTGTAAATACATTTTTACGATAAACTTATAACTTTTGATTTTACTAAAAAAAATCGGAACAGCCCTCGTACGACTGTTAGTCGCGTATATGACATTTATTAACTTTACTACTATTTTATAATGTTAACGCCTGGTATACCCATCCGACCAAGATAAATATAAAAACTTGCAAAGTTCTGCAGAATTTTCTTACGTTTCTTTCCGTTGGAGATTTGGTTTTAGGCTAATGTACATAAATAAGCCAGATATTGTAATTATAATAAGAATGTTGCTACTTTTATTAATTAAAAGTTTTAGGCATTAAATGTAAGTAGTAAAATTGTAATTGTAAATTCGCATTCATTGGGTGAACAATCATCAAACTGTAATAAGGCAGAGTCCGTGTTTGCCCGGCACTGTCCGCCGCTGTGATTTTCGCCGCGAACTCAACGCACACGACAAGTAAAGTTCTAGTGAAGAGCACGTTATGGAAAGGTTATCAATAAATGGTCTTTGTGCCGCGGCAGGGGTTAGTGCAACCAGTGTAGGGCAAAATGCAATGTGACTAGTGATTGAAAACTAATCAAATCACTAACATAGTTAGTCATGACTAATGATTGATGAATGATTAGTGTTAATTATACGGAATGATTGATGACTAATTTAGTTTAAGGTCGATTATGAGTCGAATTTATACCGTTCCTGGACATTGAGGTCAAACTTGTATTGCTATACAACTGAAAGGTTACATGTACGACAATAAAACGACTGTTATATAACTAAAAAGTCGTATAATTTACGCCCATTCGCGTCAACTGTCAAACCTTTATATTA
Organism: Hofmannophila pseudospretella; assembly: GCA_947369225.1. NCBI lineage: Eukaryota > Metazoa > Arthropoda > Insecta > Lepidoptera > Oecophoridae > Hofmannophila > Hofmannophila pseudospretella. Next base: position 9,397,257 of record OX376324.1, read on the forward strand.
CGATTATACGACTTATTATTTGGTCGTTACGTCTATTATACGACTAATTATGCTAGTTGGGTAGTCCGTTAAGTTACTACTTTAAATACTAGGTATTTATTACTTCAATTCCTACTAATTTACCTAAGTGTATATTTGCAAAAACGAGTTACATTATCTATAACAAACAAAGATCTTATGTACTGTCGTTCATTTGAAACAATCTTTTTAATATAAGGTAGTTTATAAGAAACTGTCTATAGATGTCTTTTACCGAAATTCAACCCTTATCGGAGACAGGTGACAGAATCCTGATTTTTCGACCAAAATCGTTTTGACAACCCTACAGTTTGCAGAGATTTCTCTTTGTGACAAACAGCGACTGTAAAATAAAATAATTCATACATCAGAGAAGTTATTATTTACATTGCAATAAAAAAAATACCTTATAGTAATTTTTATTTGGATTATTTTGGATAATTATTGCTTTTTAAGCCCCGAACGACCAAGCGAGGGGTGTTATAAGTTTGACGTCTTAGTCCTTAGATGATTCGATTTAGATTCGATTTTTTTTAATTTAACGGAGAATTTTGTTAAGAGCGTTTAATAACACTTGGCTGATAATTATTGGACCAGTGGTTTCCAAGACCTTGGAGTATCTTTGATGTCTACGTTGAGCTCAAATATTTAGGACCGTGGTACCCTTTTACACATCAGAAACCTTGAGAATCTGCTGATGGCAAGGAAATAATAAGGGGATACCACAGTGGTAAGTCGGTGATTTCTTAATTTTTATTATTTAAATATTTCAGACAGTACTGAGCACGGGCAAATTCGAAGTAAAGCAGTCATGAAATGCAAAATTAAAAAGACATAAATACGCATCAGAAGACACGTAATTATGCCGTATAGTATCACATATAGGTGACATTCCTTGCAACTAGAAACTAGCTTGACTGCATTTAGGACTTACTGCGGGCTGTGTTCCGTGTTGCTAACGTGCCTCGGGCTATAGGTTGGCAGAACTTGATGAGTTTAATTAATTTACTATAGATTATCCCTCGAAATATGAGATAATCCTGCAATGTTTTACCACTAGAGGCGCCACTAGTACAGTTAAAAAAGCATTCAAATATACGACGTACGTGTACGGCTTAAAGATAATTTTATTCTTAACATAACATAACCTAAATTTATTGCTTTCAATGACAAATTGATAAATAAATAATGATTATTTTGATTATCATTGGATGATTTTGCAAGATTTTTGTTTAATAAACTTTAAATTAGCACATAAAGCCAAACTTCAACATTTAGATAAGTACCTTTTCACCAAATTCCTTCAGACTCGCGCCACGCTGTTTTAACAGATTTTTTAGGTCTACTATTTTGAAATGGCCATATGGTGCCATGATATCATCACAATTTTACTATAGCTTTGAGTAATTAAATGAAATTAATCCAAATAATAAGATATTTGTGATATCTTCAAAAATGACATTTCGTTTTCTTTTCTGTTTACGGAGTGTGCTCGTGGCTCCATCTACACAACGTTTTGCGTTTTATGTCCATTACATTGATCTATGTATTCTTATTTACTACCTCTTGCACCTCTTTTATTACAATTTCTGTAAAGGAAAATAAAACGACAGTAAGCAACACTAATTGACATTCGTTGGATATCATTATGTTTTCCTATCATATTTTTACCATACTTTGTCACTTACTCGTATACATTTGACCACACACGGGCGGCGAAATGGATTTGATAGGCTATAGTAGATATCCAAATATTATATTATAATATCGTTGTGATATTTAGCTATATTATGTGATTTATTCAATCAATTACCATTTTGTCGTCGACTTAAACTTAATTTTAACAAAAAATAATGTTTACACTAACAACTAGCCAATGTAAATAACGCGAGTGGTCGGTCTAATTCCCGCATAACATCTAATCGGTACATTACGTCTAATTCCTTGAAAGTCCATTTCCTGAATATCTATGCTGACTTTGGAATTATTTTGAAATCAAAAATGTCGAATAATTAAAGGTAAAACTTAGGTAAACCTCGCTTAGATAGAGCAACCCTATAAATAAGCTCTTATACGAGACATGATATACATAGGTATAGGTACGTACGTCCAACTAATCCATATCATAGCGGTTGGCACGATCCGTCCTTATTAACTATTAAACTAGCTTTTCACTCATTGGTATGCAGTACTTATTTACTTTACATACATGCAAGTTATTTATTAGCAGTTAAATAAATAATTATTTAACCGGTCAACAGTGAGTGTCAGTGAATCTGGTTGGTAGAAAGTTTTATCTACTACACTGATTCACAGGTTTTTAAATACCTACATAATTATGTAAAATTAGAATTGGCAGGCTAGGTTATACTGTAAGGTTTTTATGAAATTGATTTACCTACCTATTCATATGGGATGCCTATCTTAAGACGAGTATTTTCGAGAAAAAGAATTTATGTTTATTTTACACTAATTCAGTACTGCTTACTAGTTAAACCAACATAACTATCGACATGGGAATTTAATAAGCCTATAATTAGGCCTGGTCTACACTACCAACTTCATGTGCATGGAAGCGATAGAGATTAGTTACTACGGAAAAGCGACCGGCCTTGAGGAATGCCGTCCCATACATTGTTGTGTGCAGGTTATACAAGGAATATAAATAAAACCGATGGATAGCTCATATCATAGTTACGTTTTGTTTTAGACGAGTTTATCACTTTGGTATATCGTTTTAATAGAGAATATGTGACTTTATGTAAAGTAGAACCGAAAAAGTTAATGTGCAGGCGCGCAGAAATACATGCCGTATATGTAAAATCTTCGTTGAGCACCTTTTTCCTGTAGGTAAGTATATATAATCAATGCCATAGTCATTGCAAAAATTCACAGCATCGAAGTTTTCTCAGCGACGGTTTACGGTTATATCTATATAGAGTCATCTACAGCTTTCATGCTAGTAAATTAAACTGTTTCACAGCAGCCGGCGGCGGCGTGTGAATATGAGAAATATTGCAAATTTTACGACATTCGCCATGCTTTTTGACTCGATTTTATGAGATGTAAAAAACTCTTGTGTGCAGAATCTATAGGAATTCATCAGAATCCTGGATATCTGGACATTTGCGATCTTAAGATAACAAGACTTGGACGAAATTTGGATACTAGGACTTACGCTATGATTCGAATCTTTCCGAGACTTGACGCAAGAATCAAAAGTTTTTGGATTCTGAATTTCTCACGCTCTGTATTGTCAAGTTTAGAGAATCTACAATACTTTGTATCCAGAAGTGTCTTAATTCCATGTCAATGCCACACAACTCCTCAAAAATGAATGGATTTATTCCTGACTCTTATAATTATTTTTCTAGAACGTTTTAAAAAATTCGACGTTTAGATTCTGCACGGCACGGTGCGTACCAGAATTTATTAGATTTCAAATTCAATAGAATTCCGGAACGGCTTTAGGCTTGTCTATGGATTTACTGAGACGACATGCATTTTTTTCTAACTGCAATCAACAAGTCTAATACGATTCGTCGATGTCTAATAGCTTTTCTGTGCCACAATACTGTTTGAAGCTACCTCGAGCCGAGGCTCTCACGCCCCGCGGGTAGCATTCTACAATGAGTAGAGTATGGTAGAGTCTGCGCCTCCACCGTTTCAAAACTTGTTGCTAAGCGGCTCTATATTGACGAAAAAGAAAAGTATGCGAGTACGTGCTCTGTAATTTCTTTCTTCATCTTTTACTTTAGAAATTCCTTCGTAATTTTGTTACCTATGCTTATTATAATATTGGAAAAAAATTCTAGCACGGTGCTAGGTGTTTGATAGATTTAATTTAAAATCGTCAGAAAAACGTTTACCTGTAAATCTATGTCTAAATGGTCTAATAGAACTTAGAAGGTCATGACGTCCATTTTCCAAAATAACTAGTTATTTCCCAAAATGTCCACTTCCCTAATTACTATTTCCCATCAATTCCTTAAAAAGAAGAAACTATTGATATCGGGAACATTATCTGTGTTATCTAACCTGAGATAACATCTCTCAAATTTTCATGCACAGTGGTAATCAGTGTGATTCTGCCAAGTCTGCGCCTGCGCAGAAGACATAATGCGCGCGCTCCGTGACGAATCCAAGATGGCGATGGCGGATTGGCGCGGTTTGGCGGTCGTCGACCCGCGCCCGGTCGAAGCCCCGCATCGCATGCAACATTTTGACAATTCAGAGATACGGGTAATGTATGAATTAATTTTGAATTGACAGAGATAAAGTATCATCGTCATAAATAGAAAGCAGAAGCAATAGGTTCCATCGATTAAAATATGTAATATGTTGGTATCTACTGTATGTCCGGTAAAGAATATTGATTGTCCAGAAATTATTAGCATTAAGGTATTTATTTATGAATTTAATTTTTTATTAGGTTAGCATGTAGTATAGTAGTATATCCTGGTATCAGAAGTCCGGTTAACTGAACAAATGAGACTTTACCGATACAAACTGTTATTAAAGTAGTGGTATAGTAATTCGAGAGCATGGCCTAGTGTAGTGGCTAGGACGGCCGACTCCCGTGCGGGAGGTCCGGGTTGGAAACCATGCAATGCCATGTACCAATGAGTTTTTCGGATTTTCTCGAAGACTTACGTACATTTACCGACTGCTGTAATGGTGAAGGAAAACATCGTGAGGAAACCTGCATGTCTGAGGAAATTAAAAGTTTCCGAAGGCATGTGAAATCGACCAATCAGCACTGGGCCCGCTCGGTGGATCATGGTCCCTACCCCCTGCCCCTTGTGCAAAGGGGAGACCTGTTCCCCAACAGTGGGGACATTAATAGGCTAATGATGATGATGACAGTGATTAATTTATGCTATATGTAAAACCCTGCCTTCGTAATCTTAATTCTGGCCAGAGTGTACTTCTCTGCCCATAAGAAACAAATACATAAATTCCGCTTCGAATTCAATCAATGCATTGATTGATCTTCTGTCGAAGTCCTTAGCCATGTCTGTTCAAAATTGGTTCAGTGGTTTTCAAGACCAAGATCTTAGTTCGACTATCATCTTTGATGTTACGATGCGACGGGATCGATCAATGTTTAAGATCGTGACCACATTCTAACATGAAACCATAAGTATCTGATAAAAATGATGACCAGAAAGGTAGTAAGGTAGAATCACACATAGTCGAAGGATTTTTAAAATGTAGATACTAGAAACATTAATTATGCTGGAAGCTAGTTGGGAGCCCTAATTTCAATTTCCAATGTTGGACGCACGAAACCTGAAAATGATACCTAAATAATTTATTGGTATAATGTAAAGGACCGCGACTTAACCCGAGGTACTACTGGTGGTACTACTGGGAAAATAAGCATCTATTCCATCATTGTTTGAATCAATAATCGGACTTACAGAAAACCAAGCAGGTTGCGAGGGTGACGTCATCTGACCGCACGTTTCTCCGCTGTCGGAGTGACTCATCTGTGAATGGCGTCCGCGCCGCATTCGGTCGACGAAGGCTGTTTAATTGTTTATGATCTGCGATATAAAAAGGACGGTAAGTTTATGTATAGAATGAAAGAAGGGTAAGAGAATGCGAGTACCAAGCATCGCTGTAGAGTGAAAAACTCGGTAATGTATTTTTTCCCAATTTCGTTTTATTTCGTGTTTTTGAAATAAGGCCTCGTATGACTAGTATAGTATCCTGTGGTAAGGCACGCCAATTTGACTCTAATTCATAATTGATAAATGTTTCACTCAAACTTATAATTATCTAACTCTACGACTACAAAAGGTGACTATAGTCGGTATACTTATATAACTGAAAAGCTGCTATGAAAGGCCGTATCAGCCAATAGCCGTTGGCCGTAGGTAGGGATGCCAATGTGCAATTTATGATTTTGGATCTGATAATTTTTTCTATAGATTCATAACAGTTTCGTACCACAAGTGAGATTTATCGGCAAAGTATAAATATAAACGAAATACATTCGATAGTTCCGAATTTTAAAAAAAATGTCATCACATGAAATATTTTATTTCATCGGAACTATTGAACCTTTCTGAGCGATATTCATATATATTAATCTATCCATAGATAAGTATTATTAAAAAAATTAAATGCATATCTTTTATATTTATGTCAAAAATGGCTGTGTATTTTTTCAATATTTATTTTGACACTTAGATAAGAGCGATCATCCTAATTTTAATAGCTATGTAATTTAAAAAAAAATAACTAGGCATTGGCAACACAGGTCATCAGCCTAAACATTAAACGATTTAAAACAGTTATTAGTTATTCAGCATGAAAATGTTGTGATGTAGACACATTTTAACACTCATAGGAGTTATGACGGAAATTTCAACCGGTCTAGTATCTGGCGAATTCTCATGGCCCGCCGCAGAATCACAGAGTGAAACTACACAACGAACCACTAACGAGAAGGTTATTTTAAGAGTTCACACATTGTCACTGTTATTGAAGTTTGCTAGACAATACTATACTGATTTTAGCTAACAAAATCACCAGAAAACAATTTTTGAGCAATAAAATAAACACCGTAGAACCTTCTCCAGCTACTTTCCCGGCAAAACTCATAGCTATGTAATCTACATTTATTAACCTACAATATATATTTTTACAAAAATTATTACCGGACAGGAACATTGTCAAAATTTGCTATTCAAATCTCCTTGGTGCTCATACGAACAGAGAAACATACCGCCTACAATACATAGCCTCTTTGATTCGTTATCTGAGAATAATTTTAATATTGACAAAGTTCTTGTTCGGTAACAATTTTCGTAAAAATATATATTATAAGTATGTTAATAAATGTAGATTACGTAATTAAAATTGGGATGGTCGCTCTACCCAAGTGTCAAAATAAATATTGGAAAAAAATCACATAGTCATTTTTGACATGAATTTCAAAGATATGCCTTTAATTTTTTTTTAAATATACTTCCTTGTAGATAGATTATATATATAAGAATATCGCTCAGAAAGGTTCAATAGTTCCGAAGAATAAAAACATTTCATGTGATACCATATATTTTTTCGGGACCATGCTTTCGGACGTAAATAACAATCTACTGACAAGTCATGTCACAAGTTTTGTTTATAATAATTATGGCTATTTATGACTATAGGTCAGTGCTAACAAAGTAGTATGCATATCAAATAAATACAACTCCTTGAGATCGGGAGGAAGTAGCAATCTGACTATGGATACCTATTGTAATCTGACTACGGATACATTGAATTTATAATCTGACCAGGGATGTGTCCCTGACACACGGCTACTATTTGTGAATAGTAGCCGTGGTCAGATTGATCTAACTAAGCGATCTGACCACGAATACCGGACGGAATATATTTCGTTTATACTTTGCCGATAAATCTTACTTGTTGTAAGAATCTATAGAAAAAATAATCAGATCCAAAAGATGAAGAAATCATCATAAACAAAGATTTTGAAATTCACTCTACAGCGCTACTAGTTTTCTGTGGTCATAAAAGTTGTCAGTTTCCCAGTGGTGTCCCATACATTTACCGAAGGATCAATGTGGTAATGATGGCTTTGAATAGAAATCTACAGCATTTGCTATTTTTTAAATAGCAAATATCTGCCAAAATATTTTTTATAGACATCTCTTCTTCTAAGTCGTATTTCTCATGAGTGAGGGTCGTGATCTTTCACCACATAGAACGACTCTCTTGGCAGATTTAATAGGGTGGCTTGCCATTGCCTTCCCCATTTCACACACTGGTTATCTCAGTGTGCAGGTTTCCTTAGGATATTTTCCTTCACCGTCAGAGCAGTCGGTAAATGTACGTAAGTTTTTTTAAAAAAAACCGAAAAACTCATTTGTACTTGACATTGCATGGTTTCGAACCCGGATTTCCCGCACGGGAGTCCGATGTCCTAGCCACGACGCCACCGACGCTCTCAGTTTACTAGACATCTCAACCCCACTATAATGTTATAAGAAATATAAATGAACTACCATCATGCATAATATATCAACTTTTAACCTATCCCAAACTAAATAATATTACTTATTTATAAGGCATTATGCCTTATAATCATTAAGCCTCTGAATTAACGATTGACTATTTTATTTTATATGACCTAATTGATTTCACTCTCACGTACAAGTAGCTAGAGATAGCATAGTACAAGATAATGTGTCATAAATTATGTATTGTATAGGCATTTATGTATTATGTGATAAGATATTTGATTACACTGTTCCACTCGTTTCTATTTCAACATAGCAACATAAATTGTATGCAGTATTTTCTTACTTATTGCTTAATTATTAAAAGCCGGCCATGAATGTGTCGTGTATGTAAATAAAATGGTTTCGTGACCGTATATTACTACAAACAATATTTTGCAGTCGAATTCATACAATTTATTCCAAATAAACTGCTTTATAATTTTGTCGAGCTCTATTTCACAACCTAACTTTAGTATTGGGTCGTATGTAATTTTAATTGAAAGTAGGTAATTACTACCAGATAGGTATTCGTATTTAACTACCTCTTATTTTTTCACATATTTTTTCAGTTTTTTTGTAACTGTATTTGAAAAGGTAAAGGGCTCCTTTGTGACATACAGATAGACGTGACGGTGGCTAAGGAACCCTGAAAAATAAAATGTGCAAATACGAATATCTTCTAAGATGGGGATTATCGAAGAACAAACATCCATCTTTATTGTCAATAGATCTATCTATAAGAGCGTCGGTGGCAAAGTGGATAGGACTCCGGACATCCACTGACACACCCATGCGGGAGGTCCGGGTTCGAAACCGTGCAGTGCCATGTACCAATGAGTTTTTCCGATTTTTCGACTGCGCTAACGGTGAAGGAAAACATCGTGAGGAAACCGGCACACTGAGGTGACCAGTGTGTTAAATGGGGTAAGCACAAAAGATCCTCAAGGGTCGAAGTGCCGCTGGGGTTATTCCCGGCCGCATATCATAAGATAAGATAAGAATCTATCTATAAAAATAATTCTAAATGTGAAAATTAACGGGCAGCAACGGAGTGCGTAAAAACATTATACCTAATCCGTTTATGATCATTCCATCCCTCAGAGTACTAACTTTCTTAAAATTCTAACGTCCTACTGAATTTTTCCTTTCCAAACGCTAACGTCTTATTTACAATTGGTATCCTGTTTGACAATAATTATAAATATGGACCTGCAAATAGGCATTTAGAGTTTATTAAATACTTAATTAATTATATATCAACTTTTAGCAATTTGAGTAAATTATTTTTAGATATTTCTCACTAATACGTTTAGAGAAATTAATGTTGCTACACTTTTTATATGTCCTGTATAAAAGACATCAACGAAGCCACGTATTAATACCCAGCCAGAATTAATCAAAATAATTTTAAGATTTTTTTCTTTCATTTTGGTTAGAATAAAATAGAATAGAAATACATTTATTGCCAAATCATATAAATTTAAAATTACACTACAAAGCATTATATGTAATGTATATTTGGAAAAATGGGGGAAAGTCTGGAAATGCAGACATACTCGGGTACCAAATATGCAGCGCTGTTTTTCATTTCCCCTCTAGATAGATAGATTGATTAGATTTGACTACTCTGGTTTAATTTATTAGACTCATACAACATGGATGATATTTCCTACAGCATTTTAATATGTAAAATAAAACGTTTCGGTTAAATTATACTTCTGTAATTTCCGTGTCTTTTCTGAAATTTGGATTTTGGCAACATAAGTATAACATATTACCTATTAACTGTCACGTCGTTTTCTTCTGATATTTTTATTAATTATTTAATAATAATTGTTTGTAAAATACACAAAATAAATAATGCATGAAGCAACATAATGTTGCCTCTATACGTCCTTGCCGAAAGCCTTCAAACTTCTTTAAATACATTCTACTTCTAATCAGATAAATCTATATGTAGATACTAACGTTCTTGCAATTCATTACAATAACGTTTTTATTTAACTATCCATTTCTGGTTCTGCTATCAACTACTGTCATAAGTTTACTTCATAACATTCAATGTAATTCATCCAATTTTGTATCGTAGCTACGGTTAGTATATTTTGATCCCGGATGTGTGCGACTAGATAGTTTTATAGACCGGTTTGCATGAGTCATCCATACATTTTTTAGTAGAATGCCTATTACCTAACCATTTAACAACAATATATTAAGAATTTCATTAGATATTTCTTAATAGCCTATTTGACTCCAGATCACTAGCTTTTTCTTAGGCAAATATAAAAAATGTAATTGTTAGTTAGTTTTTGTTACTTTGTTTCAGAATTCATAGCTACGTATACCCTGAGGCTGTTAGTTACTCTGCCTAAAGCAAATATAACTTGGTATCTTTTTTTCTGTTTTTTTAGATCTTTTCTAAAGTTAGTCTCACCATCAAATAGCATAGGTACCTACGTATGATCGTCTGCGTCCTACAATAATAAAAAGAAATATTTTGGTTTATTTTTGGGGATAAAGTTTCGAATAATGTACAGTAAATTAATACATAAGTCTATTATTCTTCATTTTGTTGTCACTGTTGTTATGTTGGTCTTACTGTTAATTTCACTCACCTCTTTGTTAGGTTAGGTAAGATAATTACCATGTGATAAAAGTGACTTACAGGTGTGATAAGATAACGATACAATGTATCACCATATCGTAAATATTACCATAGGTTTGATACATCTTGATAGAATTTCTTCTCAAACTTTGCAATTACCATTTTTCATATTAATAACGTACTTGACTTTATTAGAAGTATTATGTAGTGTAACCATAATTAGCAGTTTCCTACCTTTTTAATGTTTTTAAAAGTTTTGTTGGTATTTATGAAATTTAGAAGTTTTGGCAATATTTAAAGTAGCAGCAGTATTTAGCAGAATTAAAATTTACCTATATACATGAAATACAAACGAACCCTATAAGGTAGTTTTTTAAAATATTTTCTAGCAGCTTTGAAATTTGTTTTAGCAGTTTTTACAAGGTTTTCAGCCAAATGATTGCAGGATATCTATTTTAAATATGATCACACATTAATGTGAGTTTACCTGTGAGTTGATCATTCTTTGTTGCGCCGACGCAGCCGATGCGATGTCTCAGGGGGCGGTGCCAAGGGCGCTCCGCCCTGCAACGCCCCTGCCCCGCCCAACCAGCCATGATTTTGCCGCGCTTTTTTTTCAATCAGCCCAAGTCTGTCTGCGTCATTCCTAATATGTTGCCAAACAGTGGTGTATCGCGTCAATGACTTCAAATTCATCATCATGTAGTGATACTTCTAATAGTCTGCCGACGATTTTTTCGCGTCCAAGCGAGACTATAGTTTGATTAAGTACAGTGAGGTGCTGAAACCAGTTCTTAGATGTCTGTGTACTTTTTTTGAGTGTCAGAAATTAAGGTGAGTAATTGTAACTACCTACTTACTTCTAAAGTGCTTCTAAGTTATAAAACTAAAATGAAGCGTCTAAAAAGATGCAATGACTTGAGTCTTATTGGGCTCCTGGGTCTTATTAACATGAAGAAAAAAAAGCGCATCCGCCCCTAGAGGAGACTATTTTTTCTTTTATCTAAGGTTTTTGTTTTTTTATCAAGTAATATTTATTTTAAGAAAAAGTTGGATTGTCTCTTTTTTGCGATACCTACAAGTATCCCATAAAGTACGATAAAACGAAACGAAACAGATTGATTCCTGAGGTCATTACTAGTCCATATAACCCCATAGTTAGGGTCATCCGATTCTTGATGGTTCAATAGTACATTATGATATAAGTGCGGTAAGTTGAAAATTACAGCCGAGGCGATATTGCTAGCCCGAGCCGTAGGCGAGGGCTATAAGGAAGCAGAGGCTGTAATTTTCAAAGCGCACGTATGTCATACGACGTTTTATAACATATTTACGAGGAAATAAATAAAACTTTGACTTTCTTAAACGAATAAATCTTTAATTACTTGTTAAAGCAGTTATAGAAATTTGAACAATTTTTAAAAGTGATTGTTACGTTGCCAGTTGCTTTTTAGCATTGAATAGTAGCACCACAATGAGCTTGACTTATATTTTTGAGAAAGTTCCATGAAATATGCTAAAAACACATTTTCTGAAAATGAATTTGCATCTTTGCTTGTTTTCCATATGATGAAATTTTGATACGCTTGTAAGTATCTATCGGTCGATTTTTCAGGCAAGAGGCTTAGAGTAGCCTTTTTCGCTGCGTTTAAGACTTGTGGCGGTGTCAAATTAATAAATTCATCACTACTTGACGACATTTTCAAATAAAAACAATACAGCGAAAAGAAAAAGCGCGCGGAATAATTTTACTTGTCCACAAATTAGCGATGCGCGCGCATCAACTTTTTTTAGGTAAAGGTACAAAAACAGCCAGTATTACTAATAAAGTAAATTAATATTTTTGTGTTTTTGTTACAGATAAATAGTTGTAATTTATTGTCAAATTTAATTAAATTAAAGAATTAAATCTTTATTTATTATATTTTATCTCCCAAAGTTAATTTTATTCATAAAATATTGACCACTTTTTTAACATAAAAACTCTTTGCTAAGATTTTAAAAAGTATCGTTCATTTTTAGACGGAGCATCTTAAAAAACCGTACATGTTACTTTATTTAAAAAAACTCGTGCGTTTCACATTACTATAACGCACAAGTGCGTAATGAGATACATTACGATATTGAAATTGGTGTAATTACAGCCACTTTACGAGCAAATATGTTATAAAAGTTATTTAAATTTTTGGAATTTTATCAAAAATGGCGTGCAATTTACATTACTGAACCCACTAAAAATGTATTTTAAAAAACTAGCAGAGATTTGACAATGTTCTTTTTGTTATGTTCCTTAGGGATCAGCCTTTTCACAGAAAGTATTTAAAAAATCCTAGGATCTACTGAATTTAAGTCATGATTTTGTGAACCTTTTTAAACCATTAAAAATGAACTCCATATTTAAATGATAGCCACCAAAAAAAATGTACTACTGAAAGTTGACCAACTATACATATTGGATTGATTTTGAATTAATAAGTTCTTTATTTAAATAGAAATACAATTATGTTCACAACTCAGTCACATAAGCATACCAATAATTTGTAATATCCGTTATTTTAGTCTGACAACCCACTATATTTTATTATCTATTTCACTAAATAGATAATAAATAAAATATAGTGGTTTGTGAGACTAAAATAGCGGATATACAAATTATTGGCATGCTTATTTTGACAAACCGCCACCTATATTTTATTATCTATTTCACTAAATAGATAATAAATAGAATATAGTGGCTTGTCAGGCTAAAATAGCGCATATTACAATATATTGGCATGCTTATTTTTATTTATTATTATAAATGGTATTAAATTAAATATTTAGATATCATCAATAATAAATTGTTTATGCCAGCTGTAGTTATAGCTGGCATTGTATTACATTATAACTATTGGATTAAATCACAGAAACCGGACTTTTAGCACCCTCTCCTCTAGAACAATGACGTGAGCAATGTCAGCGAGCCATGGAGTTGACCCATAGGTGACCTATGGGTCAACATACATTTAGTTTCATACATTTGACATTTCAGAGCCTGACTAATGTATGGAAAAATGCTCAAATCGCATGCGCGAACTGGCAGACGGGGTTTCCTTATAAAACTTCTCTAGTGACCAATCTACATAGGGGTGAAATTCAAAATATTTGGATTCAATAGTGCATTTTAAAAAGTATGAAACATGGAATTCTTATGGATAGTTTTTTTGTCTAATGTATAAATGGGGAATATTAATTTGAATATATACTCGTACTTATACTGTAGGTACGTTTAAATGGTGAATTTTGGGGACTAATTGATTCGAGGTTTGTGAAAATTGTTAACAAGTGAAAAGAAAAACAATCATTTATGTAATGATAAAATGATTAACTTTTTACAAACTTTTCACAGACACACTAATATCCTCATTCATACAAACAAACACATTCATACAACACAACACGCACACACTGTTGCTTTCTTCGTCCGTGCAGTCACTGAGGGGCCAGCTGAAAATCAGCGCTGTGGCTTGCCTCAGCATTATGCTGAGCTGGTGTACCCTTTTTGGCACTGTACCACACCAGATGTTCTGTGCTGCATGTATTAAACTTTGTATACTTCTGTATTCTGTATTCTGGTGTTTACAGCGCTAAATAAACGTATTCAATTCAATTTTCAAATTTTTAATGTATTATTTCTATCCGATTGAATTTAGCCTCATTATCTCATCATCAACCTGTAATCGGATTTTGATAAGGTCTTTATTTGATAGAGTGGCTTGTCATGAAGGTTCTCAGCTATGTTTTATCAAAATTGCTACAGTGCTACTTAACATGTCCTCAGTAATACCTAACATAGTTCAAGACCTTGAAAACCACTGCACCAATTTTGATCAAACATTACTAGGAACCTTTAGTACAATCCACTCTACCATATAAAGAAAACTGCATCAAAATCCAACCACTGGCTTGTTGATGAGAAGAGGCTAAATTAAATCAGAAAGAAAAAAATATTTTTTAAAGAATATTTTTTTCTGTAAATAACTAAATGAGTTTTATTTATGTTCAATTGTTAATAATTCCCCCAAAATGTAAAAAAATATATTTAAATCAATTAATCCTCAAAATTGCCGCTTGTTGAAAAGAAAAACAACTGTTTACAAGAAATCCACATTTTTTTACAACAATTGCTCAACCTTTCTGTTGTAAATATTTTTTTCTGTGGCTGTTATTAAAAGATGGAGTAAATTTTTTGGTTGTTTAAAAAAGACTAACAAAAACATTAATTAAATTTAAATTAATACATGCTAGGAGATTTTTAATGCTTACATTGGAAATAGGAGCTGTAAGAAAAATATCTGTCAATTTTCTGCCACTTTTTTTTATATTATTATTTTAGTGTGTTCACGTTAAAATTTCAAAAAAATGATAATATCTAATTGATAAAATTACAAAAAACTAAATACCTTTTGAACCGTCAAGAATCTGATAAATACAGCGAGTGCAGCACCAGCAACACCTGGACATTTTGAACTCTGAACAATTTACCATTTTATATCGTATATATTATATAAAAATTAATGTTTCTTTGTTTGTCCCCTATGCGTTCCTATACTATTCATCCTATTGCGATGAGTTTGTCCCCTATGCGTTCCTATACTATTCATCCTATTGCGATGAGTTTGTCCCCTATGCGTTCCTATACTATTCATCCTATTGCGATGAGTTTGTCCCCTATGCGTTCCTATACTATTCATCCTATTGCAATGAGTTTGTCAAGTCCCCTATGCGTTCCTATACTATTCATCCTATTGCGATGAGTTTGTCCCCTATGCGTTCCTATAGGTACTATTCATCCTATTGCGATGAGTTTGTCCCTATGCGTTCCTATACTATTCATCCTATTGCGATGAGTTTGTCCCCTATGCGTTCCTATAGGTACTATTCATCCTATTGCGATGAGTTTGTCTCTATGCGTTCCTATACTATTCATCCTATTGCGATGAGTTTGTCCCCTATGCGTTCCTATACTATTCATCCTATTGCGATGAGTTTGTCCCCTATGCGTTCCTATAGGTACTATTCATCCTATTGCGATGAGTTTGTCCCTATGCGTTCCTATACTATTTATCCTATTGCGATGAGTTTGTCCCCTATGCTTTCCTATACTATTCATCCTATTGCGATGAAACTTTGGTAAGTTGTTGTGCGCATGCCCGGGAATGTTTCTGAGTCAAAAAAGATAATAAATAAATCTTTATTTAACCAATGTTCACATATTGTAGCTTATATATACGTAGTAAATTATATATTATTTGCTTATACTAACCCTAATCTCCAATTATAAGTATATTTTCCATTGAACAGGCCCAAACGTCACTACGTCCATGTAGGTAACAATCAGTAGTCCCCACAATAATAATGTGCTTTCCCAACGAGGCTTTAATCACCTTTCGCCAGCCGAAGGCAGAGCTACGAGTAACAAGCATCGCTCTACCGGACACCGGGTTTGATTGAACACTATCGTCGAAACTTTCTCGGCATAGGCGAAATACATCGGCTCGAGAGGATCAAGTAATGTGATTTTTCTATTAAGAAACCATATTTAAAGATGAAGCAAGGCTTAACACTGCGTCTTTATTTTCCTCAATTTTATCTACTCTACAACAGACTGGATTTAATATGTGACTAATTATTTAGTAATCAAAATCTTTTATTCACACTCAGTTTGTTCTTTCATTGGGCATCATACCATCATTTTCTTCTCAATTTGTTTCAGATTACAATTCATTACATTACATTTCAGATTACATTCAAAATTATTTGGTAAGATACTCTCTGTAATTAATCTCTGTAATTGTTTGGTAAGATACTCTCTGCTATATTTTGATGCCAGCTCGTCCAGCACAATAGAGTATCAAGTATTAGGGTTCCAAGTATCAATATTAAAAGCATTTCATAAAAATTAAGAAATAGTCATAGAATTTAAATTCGTTGAAAAATAAAATAGGTACAGGCAATCAAAAATCAGAATGGTAGAAAGAAACGGCAATAAGTTTTATGACGTAACTTTTCTCTAGCGCCATACAAGCAGGTCCTGGCTGCAAATAAAAGACTGTTTTGCTAGAAAGAGATAGAGTATCTGTCCAATACTAACGCTTTAACCATTCATATCACTGATGTTAGATGAGATATCAAAAAACTAATTTTAGATCCTTCTTTAGTATGTCCATCCATGTAAGTTGATAGACGCAATAAAAAAATTGGCTAATACCATATTGTTGTTATTTCTATTACCTTTCTGATATCTATCTATAATTAAATTAACTTCTATAGGTATTGTAACTTTATTTAACATAGAATAATATTTATTGCAGACTGATAATTAAATTATATTTACTTAGTTTATTTTTTTTGTTTTATAAACAGACACTTTTACAAATTAGAAGTAAACTAGACACTGACTCGATGTCACTCTACTTTCTCCTATTAACGGGCCTATCTCCATGCCCGTTGCCCACCTTTTGTCCGACCACCCGCGGCAAGACCAACGGCTCTTGCGCAGACGCGGCGGCGCCACGTTTATGAATGAAAATGGACAGTTATGCCATGGCCATGGTGATCGTGACGTAGTGGTTAGGACGACGGATACCCATACGATTCCCATGTATAAATGAGAAATTGAGAAGGTGTTATGACTAGAGAGAGAGGTAGAGTCAGTCCGGGATGGGATGGCAAAAGGGTTGTCCTTTTGCTATTTCTGCCGCATGCTTGCGTTACTGTGTTTCTAAAGATATGTTATATGGATAGGGACACCCAGCTTTTCGTTGGGATAGAGTTAGATGGTCGCAAAACTTCGAGAGAAACACAGCTCGCAATGCAAGGGGGTTAAATTAAGAGAGAATTCCGTGGACCTATATTTGGCCATAATGAGTATTTATTGGACAGCATGACCTTTTTAGGGAAACTTGTGATAGGTGATCATAAAAATAACCAACGACAATATAATGCTATGATTTTAATACATAATGACGCATATCCAATCCTGACTGTCCATGGAATATGTTATCTATAGAATAAAAAAGCAAGCAAGCAAGAATAAATGAGTGGAATAATTGTAACTCTTAGTTACAAATTCATTGAGAAAAACCTATAGAGGCAACTAGAGCTCTACAAATAAATTTGAAGAACCATGAAATTTTATCGCTTTACCTTAATTTCGAGCGTTAAATATTGTTAAATTATTATTTTATACATGGTTACATAAAATGGATAACTTTTATTGTTGTAAGTTGTAGTCTTAGCTAAGTATTTAAGGCAGATTTTGTATGTGAAATAACTACGAGACCTACCTAGATAGTTCTCTATGTAGGACTAGCGGAAGCATTACAAATAAAATCTATCAATTTTATGTACAATAAACATAACATTACCCATGTTTATAGCTAAATGTACCTAAGAGTATTATTAATGTGTTGAATGAGACTGGTTAACGTTAATAGAATTGATAAAATTGTGTCAGAGAGAGCTGCAATTCGTTTTATTCTAAATCGCAACAATGTGAGCGTGCAAGAGGGCAGCAATAGAGCCGTGTTTCAGAGCAGAGATGTAGAGACATTCATCAGTCGCGGACAGCGAGCACGGCGGTAGAGTCGCGAAGCGGGCCGACGACCGCCAAAATTACAGCAAGAGTGAGCGGTGTGAGCGCATTGGTGCACACCGCGAGGGAAAACGCCCGCGTCGATGAAACATATTCGCGAGTCGCTAATTTTTCAGTGGCGAACGTGTGTCCGCCCCACCACAGCATGACAGTGACCCAAATGGAGCGCCGGCGCACTCAGTTCCGTGAGCGCGCGCCTGTCTACTCGACGTTTAGCCACGCGATGCCACGACGCACTCGCGAAATCCCATTCGCAGACGTTTCAGTGTGATTTACGATCGGATTTTACTGTGCACGATGCAGTGAGTGACCACCGACCGGCCGTGTACATTGTGTGGCGTCGCTGGACGCATATGGATGACCCTTCCGAGGTAAGAGGATGCGAAAAAAAAAATTGCGTTGGCGAAAATTTGCCGTCGGAAAATGGAAGTTTGAATTTTAATTGGATGATCCTATTTGTCGCAATAAAAAGTGTTGAGCGAATAACAGAGAATACAGGGATGAGTCAGCGGCATCTCGAATTTTCCTTTTGTAGCTACAAATAATGGCATTGTCACTAGAGGGTGCTACACGCGCGACGTCGCAGTATCGGCGGCGGCGGCGTCGTCGTACCGTCGCGCGCCCGGCAACAAGTATCTAGGCCTACCGCCGATTTGCCGCCGGTCGGCGGAGTTCCGCAGCCTGCGCCGCCGCTGCTGCAGCTAACGGAATCGGATTCCTCGCGGCCGAAATTCCTTCGCGGACGTTCACGCTGCGACCGACTGAAATAAATCGCTCGTTTAACGCAAATAGCACGACATTGTCGCCGCATTGACAGGCGGACGAGCATTTCCGCTTCTCTTTTTATCTGTATCTCTCAACGCCGATGTCTCTAAAAGAATCGCTTCCTATGACGTCAGCGGGCCTTCCGTCAACTCATACATTATTCCACCGGCATTAAAATGGACGACTATCGACTGCCGATCACAGTAATCTGACCCGCATAAAATAATCGCTGTGTAGTGAAACGTGGGATAGCAATTTGACTCCTATAAATGTGGTATTTCATAAGCCACTAATGGTTACTAAACATTAAAGCGCATAATAGGAAAACCAACGTACCTAACACCTGCGTCATATGGAATTAAAAATGCAGATTGTCAACCTAAACGTCACAGAAACAAAATGGCTGTCTATCAGATGACCTAAGTATTTGTAATTTCAGCAAGATCTGCGGTAAATTATCGACAAAGGCCAAAGTGATGTCGTGATTTTAGATGAAAGGCCGGCCCAGACTTTCCACAGAGACAATCGGACGAACATGTTAACGATAGTGATATTATCACGCATGACGTCACCACAGCTCTCCGTCGACCGCGGCCGTGCGCTGAACTTTGCGACATTGTCACTGATAACCGTATTTATTGGCCAATTCCAAATAGCAATGACACAATGAAGAGTAATTTAATTACATTAACAGTTCATCATTATATTATTTTCCTCACAGTAAGCCACGGTAGCTTTCTGATTTATATAGTTTTACATTCTTTTAATATATAGGTAGGTCCGGGTTCATTTGCTCGCTATCTTCTACAACATCGTTGCGTGTATGTTACTTCACCTACCTATGAAATTAATGTCGAATGGTTATAGACTTGTAAAGTCAGCGCCCGAACCTGTCCGGCCTGTCCTGCCTGGCACAGACCTTTGTATCATCGCACTGCAATCAAAGTAATAAAGAATATTCAATTCTTTTCTCACCATTTTAAGTCTTCTTCGTCTTCTTGTCGTGTGGTCATAGTGGCTAACCTTTGTCAAAGTTATTCAGGCCGCTCGTTGGCCTTTAACATGGCCTATTTTCAGTAGCAATAGAATAGGGTACATGACAAGTATCCAATATAAACGCATTTCATAAAAAATTAAGAAATACGAGTAGACATAAATTGATGGTCAAATGTGAAAACAGAATTAAAATTCGTTGAAAAATTAAATCAAAAATCCGACGGACGAAAGAGATTGCGCTACTATGGAGTGACGTCACTCTATAGTAACGCCATACAAGCAGGACCTTGGCTACATAATTAAGACTGTTTTGTTAGAAAGGGACGGACCTTCCCCACACTACTAACTTTAACCAATAATAAAATCGCTGATGTTAATTGAGTTATCGATAAACGTATTTCAGATCCATCTTCAGTTTGTCCATGTAAGTTGACATGCAAGTCATATACCCTATTAAAGCTTGTGCTACAGATTCCTATTTGAAACTGAATTTTTATTCCTTTCCACTTTTGTGAAGTCCATTCTTATTCAAGTTACCTATTACTTTTTTCGCAAAGACCAAAGTACGATACATAAATATATTATAATTTTAAGAGGAAAATTCTAGTAGTCACAATATTATTTCCGTTTTCCTTATAAACGTTGAAGTTGTTAAGTGAAGATAGAGTCAGTGCAATGAGTGTAACTTGTTTAACTAGGTATGAAATGTTTACTTTCTTCTACTTCCAATTCTCATAGGTCTATTATATCTATCATATTGGACCTTTCTCACGGACGTCTAGTTTCAAAACCCGGGCAAAATAATTTTCGTAAAATAAAAAGGGTTCAATAGACACAACTTTTACTACCTGGTGTAAAATGTCTGTGCTGTGAGCATCTCTACCTTCCATAAAAATACTTCTTGATAACGTCTGTGCTCTTATTATTCGAAATGGCGTCAATCTAGTTCGACCTAGATTTAAAGGATCCCTGTACAAAAATATAGTTAGAAGATAAACTGACCCTTGCCGGAAAAGTCCGGTGCTCCACCGAGCAAGACAGAAAATGTCTAACCTTTAGGAAATTTCACCTAAAGTTTCTTATTTCTTTTTTTATCTTTGCAACACTACATTATTCATTGAACCAAGCTGCAGAAGTGACAGTAATAACCCACTAATATGTACAGTGGAAGACACATCAAGCTATACTCTGTGAGTCTCTGTGGAACCCTGTCGCAATAAGGTTTTGTTTTGTTTCCTTGACATTCGTATGAATGTGTCAAACACATTAATGCGACAAAGCCTGATGTGTTGTCAGCTGTACTTACCTACTACAAACATGATGTTACCTAACGAAAAGTTAAGACTTATAAATAAATGAGCGGAGGTTATCGCGAGGTCCCTCTGAGTCCGGAGGGCGATCGCCTCCGAGCTTCAAGTCGAGACCTGTCGCAGCCGCACAATTTGAAACACCTTGGTAACACCAATGAGCTGAAACGATGTAGGTTTTGTGCCGCTCTCTGATCATCTGATCTATAATTGATTTATTTTCCGGTAAACTCCGAACTAAACTAAACCCAGATCTCAAAAAATTTCTAGAGTGGGTGAGGAGGGGTAGCGGAGCTGAATTTTGACACATGTCTCAACGGAAAGAAGCCTTAAATAGAAGTCATTAATTGATGTCTAAAATATTTTTACATAGGTACTTATAGTCACATTAATGCTCCTGTAAATATAATTTGTGTTTGTAAATATATATTTATGATGAAAGTGGTTCTTCTGTCTACACCTTCGGGGATTATGGATGTGAGAGTTATGTTAAGCTATGTAAATATAAGTCTAAAACATGCAAATGATGATGATAAACTATTGGTGTGATGTCATTTAACAATTTTGTATAGATAGGTAGGTGCTTACCTACGTAGCTCTAAAATCTGCATTTCGAGATCTAACAGTGTTAGTGTTAAATCTATCATCAATCTAGTGCCAAAATATTATAGTCACACATTTCATATGGTGTTTGGATAAACGCAACTGGGTCCAGTAAGCGTCTTGTCAGACTCAGACTCAGAATGAGTCATGAAGCCGGTTTCAGCAATAAACGCGTTGGATTTTGAACTGGCGTCTACTTGCTTACATACTTTCTCGGAATGATGAATATTTATATTTATTAGGCTTGTATCTGGATAAATTTAAAAAAAAAAATTATTAAATTCATTCTCGATTGGTCCCAAAATTTCGTCCGAATTCAATTTTCCAACCGGGAATAAATCCATTATTAATTGTATTTTAGTAATTGAGATGCATCTACTCAAATTTAATGTAGTTCTAATTGCTTCTAGTACTAATTGTTTCAGATTTTTTGTCGTTAAAAAATAATATTTTTGTTTCTCAAAAATTGTAAAAGTTTTGAAACTTCGTCCTATTTTTCCTGTAAAATATAGAAGATTATCCATGAGTTTGAATTATTTCAAAATTTACGACTTCCAAACTTATGAAATAAGGGAAGAACGGTCTTTTTCTCTTGTTTTTGGCCATAACGCAAAAACAAAAAATAGGTTAGTAAAGTGCAAATAAAGCCTGTCATATGATTCAGTTTTCGTCATCCATCCGTCATCAGACCCTGAAAATGGGGTCTATTATAAAACTAAAATTAGTTCCAAATTTCTCTTACCTAGAATAGATACGGGCAAGCAAGTTCTACAATTGTGTCTTTCAAATCGATAGCATTATTAGTTCCTGAGAAAAACAGCTGTGGCATACAGACGAACGGACGGACGGACATCAAAGTCTCACCATAACCAGGCTATGTAGATAGGTACAGCGAAATAGCAAAAATAGCAATAGCAAAGAAACACTAATCACAGAATGAAGTCGAGAGCAAAGAGTTATCAGATAATAAATGCTTACAGTCATGTTTGCTTACTGATATGCAGCGGTAGAGACAAGAGTTGCATTTATTAAGATTGCTTCTTTATACATTTTATAATTATCAACGCTTTAATAAATAGAATCCTGAAAAAAGTAAGTAGGAACTAAAAAACCTGTCAAGAGGGCGCCATTGGTAGTTTTTAGTTCGCTATGAAAAAAGTAGATATTACACCATTAGTAAGTACCATTCAATTCCGAAATATGGCGAGGGTTTTTAGGGTTCTTTAGTTCCTGCTCTGACGGTGAAGGAAAATATCGTGAGGAAACCGGCACACTGAGATAACCAGCGTGTGAAATGGGGAAGGCAATGGCAAACCACCCCATTAAATCTGCCAAGAGAGTCGTTTTATGTGATTAATTACTTAGAATGATCACGTCCCTCAGCAATGAGGAATACCTACAACTTAAAAGAAGAAGAGGTTCCTGGTCAGGGTATACGAGTATATTCGTACACTGTAATGTAGTATGTATAATTAAACTTGTTGCCGTATAAAACCCAAAAGTAGCGTCCTTACTTGACTACACCTTGCGATCGGGATTTAACAGTCCGCGATTGCTTGTTTTTATAGCCCATTTCTCCGGATAGGTATGTCATCATAACAATAAAGAATGATAGAGCTATATTTGACAGGAGCTATCGGTTTATTTTTCGCAATTCTAATCGGTGATAGAGGGGGCAATAAAATTACCGGAATCGCACCTATCTCGTGATAATATGTCCCGTGATATTTTCCGTGAATGGGACGGATTAGAATATATCTACCGCCATTGGTCAAGCGTGTCGTAAGAGGCGACTAAACCGAGGAACTCGCTCCCCTTCAGGGTCCGCCTGTCTAGCGACCACCCTTCTATGTTAAAGACTGTCTTTAAATATCTTTGCCTCGGCATTGATGTGTTTCGGCAGTGTTAATAGAAGAGCCTAGAACTATGCCTAGTACTTAAGCCCGTGCAATGTTCTCCTTCTTCTACCTCATAGACACTTACCACCGTTGAGATTGAGGTCAAACGCGGGTTTAGTCGTAAATAAAAAATGGGTACAGGCAAATGCGCGGGCGCAAGGCGGCGATCGGCGCGTGATTCAGTGGGCGCTGACTGCTGACGTGGGAAGAGCAGCGTCAGCGCACGTCATTATCGCAGTTAGATCGTCACAAGTATATTTAGAACGGAATGTGGAAAAATAGTTTATAGATACCGAAACTACATACGCCTATAACGTTTCCGGCAAACACTGGCGCTACTCCAAAATATTTCACTCGATACCAGATAGGGGAATTACATGAAACAGATAAAAAAGAGATTAATGCCAGAAAGGTCATAATAATGATGATGATTGCGTTTAGGGTGTCCAACGCCTCAGTCCAACTTGGTGTTACATACGCAGATAGCAACAATACTCTATTGCTACGTGATACAAATCTTTTTTACTTGTCGTGTTGTTAGTGTCTGATAAGGCCAGGAAGAAGGTATATGAAGGGTAGCAGGTACATAAATAGAAAATACCCATCAGTCTGTGTAGGCATATTCCCTATTCAATGGCTAATAATTTATCTATAAAATTAATTCACCCCGTTGATACCTACTGGATAAAAAACCTTAATCACATCAACAGACACATGAAAAATTTAATTGGCGTCCGACAGATCTTTCCGACCGCAATATTCAGATCCCCACAGAGCACCTTCTGTGTTCAGCCGTCTAATATCAAATTGTAGGAAATTAAAAGAAAAATAAGTATGTGGTGTATTATGTGGTGAAATTTAAAGAGGCGGTGTGTCGGTGTGTGCGCAATCTAATCAGTTAACGAACTGTGACGGGCAGACGCCAAGAATTCCTTAATTAGGACGTTAAACTATAATGCAGGTAGCCGCCGCCATCAGCGCCGGCGTCATAGTGCCGCGAACTCCGGAACATTGTCATATCATACGAGTATATCATATCGGACCTAAGAATCTATTTTACCAATCTCTGGCTCTTCTAAATTCTAAACATACTACATAAAATTAGGCAGACAGTTGTATTTGTAGATGCTTACTATACAAGAGCGTTTTGGAGCGTCGGTGGCGCCGTGGCTAGGACGTCGGACTCCCATGCAATGTCATGTACCAATGAGTTTTTCGGTTTTTTCGAAAGACTTACGTACATTTACCGACTGCTCTGACGGTGAAGGAAAACATCGTGAGGAAACCTGCACACTGAGATAACCAGTGTGTGAAATGGGGAAGGCAATGGCAAGCCACCCCATTAAATCTGCCACGAGAGTCGTTCTAATGTGATTAATTCCTTAGAATGATCACGACCCTCAGCAATGAGGAAAACGACTTAGAAGAAGAAAGACTATACAAGAGAGAGAATAATAAGATTTCTTTCAATATTATTGTAATTTTGCAAGCGAGATTTTTTCAACATTTCCCAGAATGCTGCAGTCAAACATATTACAAACAACACATCAGGGCACCTGGGTACTTAGTCGCTTTAATTTATTTGACACATTCATATGAATGTCAAGATCAAGAAACCATAAGAGAAACTTAATACGACAGGGTTCCACAGAGATAGCTTGATGTATAATAATATGTGATAGTGTACATAAATTAGCCTCTCCTCCTACTCCTCATTCGTAGACCTCAATGATGAGGATCGTGACCCTCAACAGCAGGTGCTCTCTTGGCGTTCACTACAGGACGCAAATTGGCCTCTAAGGAAGCCTCGTGACTAAGGAAACAGCGAAGAGTAAATATTTTCCTAAACTAGAATAGAATAGAAAAACCTTTATTAATAGACCATAATTAAAAAATATATCTGTAAAAAATATGTACAAAATATGACAAAATGAGTCGGATTATAAATTGACCATATTTTACATTCTGACATGTGATATAATCATTTGATATGATCTATTAAAACGGCCAAGTTCAGCTGTGTCGCCAGATGTATAGACACCTATACATCTAGCGACGCTGGTTTTCAACTTGACCCTTTCCAACTTATAGCTATAGAGAGCAACAATGTCGTTCGGTTCGTCTCCTTACTCGTCACACACAATTATTTTCCGATACTCGACCAGTATCAAAAATTAGGGATTCAGTCATAAACAACAACAAAAAACACTTATATACTTAATTGGTTTTTCCTGTGACTACAGTCAGACATCCTTCATCCCGTAACATTTAAATTTTATGAAGAGTGAAACCTGTTTTTTACTGCCTCAATCTCTATCAAATACCATTACTTTAGTAATAAACTATAAAACCAATAGGAATAGCATTAGCATTCATTGTTACGACTATTCTCCGATGATTTATAGATAATGTTAAATGATTACGCACACACGCATAGCTTCCATTCACACAAAAGCATCAGAATTATCAATATACAGGTCGTAATAAGCTAAACACGTTCCATATGAACTCAGTCGATCACATTAACATTTTTTAAAGAAAGATTTAAAAATCTAAACATACATTCTAATTTTCAAGTTGGAAACTAAACTATCATCGCTCATAAGTCTAAATATAGACAGAGGTGTTCTAACTAAAGTCTAGACTAATAATTGCACTAGATTTACAAAACAAAAGACAGTAAGTCTTAGCTATACTTACGAGTGTTATGTAATGTTATATTGTTACAATTGTGTAGAATCGCAGATTGGAAGACTGAAAAAAATTGAAATACTGTTGTCACACCCTGTATGGGTTTATCAATGTGTTTGTATGTTATCGTGGAGTCAGCCGGCCGATAATGGCTGTGTCACGAGTGACGTCATCGTCAGCTGGTACCCGGACAGAATTAGACAATTCCATGTTATGTTACGCGGTTAGGTCATCATTATGTTTTTCTAGTTGACTCGACTTATTCCGAATAATTCGAGTCAACTTGATTTTCGCGGTCATGATTTATATCCACTCTTTTTTCCTATTGCCAAAACAGTCGAGCACGACCTTTCTGCCAAGAGCGATATAGTCGGAAGAATCAAACACAAGAAAACGAGGAACACAACAGCTTTGCAATACGGTTACCTACCTGTAATGGCTGTAAAGTGTACCAGACTCTCAAAATTACCTGTCGCATTAAATTTTACTTACAAGAAATCATGAGAGTCAGGTGATTCTTCTTAGTTAGTGCCTGTGTCTTGCTTGACAGAGTGGTCGTTCTCGGCCGCTTTAAAGATTCGAGTACGGATTTTCTATATTTTTCTCTGTTGTTCAGGGCATGTCAGAGATTTTACTAGGAGTGTGGTTACCGAAATGATTAGTAGTGATTAGTACCTACCTACACAGTTTAATTAACAGTAATTAGCCATGCCAGTCTTATTTCTTTATTTATAGCGTAAGTAAAAATAACTGTACCATCTAGAGGAAACCTATGACATGTACATTTCCACCGTATATTCCGATTTTCCTAATTCTTTGTTTTTATTATTAAATTATTTTTCAAATTATTTCAGGAAACTAGTGACTGACTCATTTTGTCAATTAGACGTAGGTACTTTGTATCTTCCCTTACATCCTGTTTATGCAGTAATATCTCGGTTTTATCTGATATCAAAGTAGGTTTCCGTCCGGCGGCGTCTTATCAATTCACTTTCCTCGTTTTCTTAGTTTCCTTTTTATCTACCTTATTCACGATTATAAAAGTCTACATCTATTATATCAAATCTAAAAAAATAGAACGGAAAAATGAGTTTTAGTATTTTATTAAATATCTGTGACCTTTTAAAATTTAACATATTTCACAAAACTATACAATTGTAGAACCTCATCAAAAAATGTTTCGTTGTCGGACCCTGCATAAAATATTCTGATTACGGCCTCTGATCTGCAGAAGTGCCTCTGAGCTGATCCATCTAACTTGCAGGGATCTTTTCAGGAAAGCAGACTAGGGCCACCTAATGGTGAGTGACCGTCGTCTACCGACATCTAACCTCACTAAAATTTTGCAATTTCGATGCGTTGGTAATCTTGAGGACTGTCTCATGTGGAGGAGGAAAGGTGGAGTGTCTCATGTGCACCGGCACATGAGACACTCCACCTTTCTTCCTTACAGGTTAAGGTTTAAAGGTTAAGAAAGCCAGCGTAATTACCTAATTACGCTGGCTTTCTTAACCTGTAAACCGAAAAACAGCAATGCAACTGCTGCTTTGCAGGAGAAATAGGTTAAAAGGGTGCTACTTCCACAGGAGACCTTGCACATCAGGGTCGATATGGAGATACTTGACTGGAGCTATCAGTTTCTTCTTTGCGATTGTAATCCGTGAGTGAAAGGGGAAATAAAATTACTGGAATTGCCACTGTCCCGTGATACTTACGAGTGCAGTATGGACTTATTAATATGGGCCATGGAGTCGTGTGTTAAATAGTTTTTTTTTCTCAAACATTACTGCTCCCAAACAAGTAGCAACGGTTGTTATTGGTCGTTACATCACGTCTCGGCCTGTCTCGGCAACAGCTGAGAAACAGGTTCCACATAATAGCCGCTGCATTCCTGAGGGACGCCAACACACCGCGCCGCCGTGTGCCAAAGAAAAAACATAATTAACTGAAATATAAACTTGTACAGCGCTGAGTGTTCTTCAAGAATTAATTAATCTGTCATCGTTGTGTGATTTTGAAACGTAAATAAATAATATGCGGGTAAATCGAACTAGGAGCACTCTATATTATGAATCTCTTCTAACTATAGCAACCAATATATCCCCGTATCATCCCACTGCTGATGGATAGGGCATAGCTTAAGATTCTTTTATACACTTCACGATCGAGCATTTGCGAGCATGGTCATATTGGTCATTAAGTGATCGTGCAAGCATAAGTCTCGTGGGATGAGGTCAGAACCAGGATGGGTGACGTAGCCATATTTCACCTTAACCCCACAGTGCATCGGAAAGCACATTAAACAGTCGGCCATATCAGAGGCCTAAGGGCAAGAGTAAGAACTACTGACAGAATCATGTACAAGATTGTTCGCTAAATAAATTAGGCGACTAATTAAAGGGTTACTAATAGTAACATCAGTTGGCCGACGCAGTGTTGGCGCCTCTCTTCACGTGTGTCATTCTCCGCAATGTAATTTGGGATCCCAATGCTAGTCTATTATTGTCACCACTATGTGGCAATCTGCTTGTTTATTACTGTGATGCTCGTACGAAAGACATATTGTTCAGTTTGTAACGAGTTATGGAGTGTCTAATGATTTATAGCGTGATAATTTGTAGTTTCATGGTTTCGGTTCAAGGAGAGTTTATGATCTTGACGGCATACGTAGTATGTATGATTTTTGATGTATATTTAGGCCGCGTTTCAATTATGCATGTGCAGGAAAGAACCTGCACGCAGTTAACTTCATAGCAGTTTCCTACATGTCAATGCTACGAGCATTAAAAAAAATAGGTTGACTATTTCGCTGCGACATATTATATATACCAACCTCGTACTTTGAACTCGTACTCCATTACATATTAAATACACTTCTTGTTTAAACATAAATTGGATATGTTGGATTAATCCAACTATTATATTATTCATCAGGAATATTCTAGAAAAGTTTAGGATCACCTAAATTAAGTCACGATTCCTTATAGAGCCACAATCATTCATACTGACCAGTCACTTATCGTAAGCGATTGAAGTTACAAATACACCTTTGTAAACAACAATTAGAGCCGAAATGATCAGCCGATGTCTTGACTCACTCGCGCATGCGCAGGTGACATCATGCACTCTGAGCAATGCGTGGTTAAGTTCACAGTTGGCTGCGTATGCGCCAGCTATACCGTTTTCTGCGAAAACCCATGAATTATTCACTCATGAGGAAATACTTGTATTATCAAATGAAATTGAGGATTTGATTTTAATTACTAAAATCTTTAGTCTTTTGTATTATGACGTTAAGATGTAGTTAGAGTAAGAGAGTAATATTTATTCTAATGCTAGGTAGAGCCTTAGAATATTGACACCATATACTTCAATTGCTACCAATAGCTTGGGGTTAAAATACCGAAACGTCCATTAAATAATGTAATATTCTAAAAACTGTGTAACTTGTAAAGTTGCATCTTTTAGCTTAAAATTCAGATTTTTCGCCTCTACCTATAATCTATGAGATCTCTATCATAGTTAAATTATGTTTCCGGAACTTCATCTGCATTTATTTACTAAGTTACTCAAAGTTCATTGTAGAAAACTGAGGTAGAAGATATTCAAATAAATTAGAAGGGTGAAAAAATATTCTAATTTATTTGAGTATGCCCAGCATGGCTAAATGCTTAATAATTGCTGTGTCGTGCCGGCCATAAATAATAGCACCACCCCAACTCTTCCCGTGGCGATTAAGGATCTTAGTGGATACTATTCTAGACCTAGTAGACAGCGATAGGCTCACCACCTGTCATATTTGTGTAATAATTTTACACATATATAACTCTCACGGAGTTATATATGTGAAAAAATATTCTAATTTATTTGAGTATGCCCAGCAATGGCTATGCAATACATAATAATTAAAAAATAGTAGAAGATATTCTTGGATTGGTTTTACAAAATATCAATTACGGGTATCTTTAAATAGGTACTAATTCTGCACTTATAATGGTGTTTACTAATATCGTGTTTTATTTGCACCGTAATGTTTTTAAAACCCTTTTATTATAGGTTTTACTGTAGGTATTCTTATATACTTAGGTATATAAGTACTTTTAAATTCGTATTATGTTACATAAAATCAACAATTATTTTTCTCTTGTTTCAGATAGTCTGAATTGGCGTGAAATGCTAACAATTTCAAAGGCACTAAGTGTGGTAAGGTTAATAACTCGGGTGTATGTAGCTTTTCGGTCGATGTCCCATCACGACGTAGGTCGGGGAAGCCCATTTTTCTGGTAGAATTGGAGCAGCCAGCACTGAGTTCGTTGTCATGGATATAATTCGATCTTTCAGGGACTCGAGGCCCCTAATTCCAGAAAACCATAGAAAATTTTTGAGCTAAGGAACTTAACATTTTCTAACAGGCCTCAATTGTTTTTTTTAAAATTGATATTAGTATTCTCGTGACATAATGTTGCAGGCACAATAAATTATCTAATTCAATCACTTCTGTGAGCACGCTGTGAATACTAAAGTAGGATAGTGGAACTGCGAACGGAAGGACGTAGACATCATAAAGGTCAATGGTTCTGTACAAAAAGGCGGTTCTGAGAAAATTTATATTCATAGTATGGACTTGCATCGAATATGGGCTTAATTAGTTAGGGCATTTTTATCTGGCGCTAACGATATGAAAGGTACCTAATCGAGAAATAAATCTTAAAAAAAGTTTAGTTGCCCTACAATCGCTATAACATTTGATATTGGTAATTTTAGGATACTGAACGTTATTAGACTACACTTAATGGTCAACTAGATATTAAATCACGCTGGAAGAACCAGATTAGTATACCATAATATCTAGATAGATATAATTAGGTACGGAATTGCACGTACAAATATATCAATTGAGTTATAATACCATATATTGTACGTAAAAATCAATTCAAGTAAAAATATTGCAGTTGAAGCTACGTTAAACGTATATATTAAGCCGATCAACACCCTATTTATTCATATTACGTCAGTATACATATAAGTAATATAGTACTTTTATCAGTTAAATCACGTACTATTGTAATAAATAAGGAGCACAAAATGGCTCTACTTAATTTCAATTCAAACTCTACATCGGAAATACCCAGCCAGACCTGTCGTAAGTGTTGCAATAACAGATGTGTCGCAAACAAGTGATGATTGTGCCGCTCCTGAGGCCGACCTGAGGCCGGAGCTTGACTCATGTTCCCGGATGCAAAACTAATGCATATTCATTATATTTCAACCAACTCTTTCGAGAGTCATACTGATAATTTTGAATACCGATTGTTTAAATCTAGGTAAGTACCTTTTTCTATTTACCACTAAACATTTGACCTCAATTTCGCTTGATGGTAAGACGGTAGCTACTTTACTTATTTTCTAGGTTTTTTGTCTCTTTTAATATTTCTACACTAACGCAACACAACAGTAACAAGTATTAATATTATACTTATTATAATGAGATCGTGTTTGTCTCTCTGCTTTCTAACCCTTCAAACTCAACAGAAATTCTATAAATATTGCAGAGCGAATCCTTAGGGTCAAAAATTGTAGACCTACATTATGAAAAATCAACCTGACATACTTACCGCAGAGCTGACAATGGCACTGACGATGCCTTGATGATTGGCAATATTTTGTGGTATGGTTGCGGGAATTTAGAACCTACTTAGGAATTTAGATTTCCGTTTTCCTCTTAAGCTTATTGATATCTATTAGATACGTAACTAGTCTATGGACCTACAACATAACAAAATAATTACAACTTAAATTAAACCTGCCTCTAGGAGCAAGCTTTCCTGCATTTTCTTTCATTTTCTTATTACAACACGATATAGAAGAAAACATAGCACGAGTTTGACTCTAGGATCTTCTCATTTACCTAGTTGTCTGAGAAAATTCATTCTTGCCATCGAGATCGTTTAGGAAATATGGCTGAAAAATATTACACTACGTAAAGTTTGGTTTTGAACACGCACTGCAGTTTGAATAAAGGATGCCACGCAATCAAATATTTTTACTTAGAAAGATAACATTCTGAACGAGTCAAACACGTCGTATTTTAAATTAATATTTTAAATAGTTATTAAACGTAAGTAATATTTCAGGAGATTTGTGATAATATATTTAGTTTACGTGCAATCAATGACACTATTTGGATCCTAACAAAAAAATTAGATAGTAATTAATGTAAACTATGTTATTTAATATGTAAATACTTACTTACTTATTTGTCCGTAACATTACTTACGTCCATTACCAACTTCCATTCCTTTTTGCCAACATTTTAAACAATACAGCTTGAAAACGTATTAAATTCATGTAAATCTGTTACGAAACGAGACGTTTTCATACTAATAACCAATCGATCAGAAATGGTAAACATGTTCTGAGATCCAGAGGTCAAAAGAGCCGAGCCTCGATAAAAAGTGGCGCAAAGTATGATGGCGGACTAGGTATTGTGATGACGCGTCTCGGGTTAACGACACCTGACTCACATCCTGGCCTGCGGCTGCGCATGCGACGCTGAAGAAGTTTACACGGTTTATTCACTAATTATTGCATTTGGATAAAAGGGTTAGTGGCGTTTGCCCTCGTTACAAGTTTAAAGTGTTTATTGCCGTAAAATGCGATTGTTACCTGCGTAATGTGTAGTCAAGTAGGGTCCAGAATCCCAAAAATCCAAAAATATATAATTAATTTGTGGTGTGTAACTTTTACTGGTGGATAAACTCTATTATTTAATCTGTGCCCAGGGCATAGACCAATTAAAATATAAATAGCTTCCTTGACCGTTAGCTTAGTTTGACACTATATGGTATAATATCTATTATATATACCCCCGAGTAAGAGAACCAGCTTAATGAAATTACCGGCACATGAAGACCAGAAGTCATCAAGGTTAGCAGATCATCTAAAACCTTCTAATCATGTATAGTCAATTGAGGATGTATATGGGCGATGGTGACTATTAATTATTACCATCAGTTGATAGATGGACCGTTAATTTTCTACCAGAAAATATATAGATTCTTTGGTTCTACTGTAAAATAATAATAATAATAATAAAAGTATTTATTAACTCTCACATAAGTAAAGTAAAGTAAAAGTAAAATACACTTAGTACTCAAGAATCAAGGGAACAGTATGACTGAATTGTCTGATGAAGAAATAGCACTAAAGTAACACTCCTATACAAGTCTTATATTATTATTGTATAAAAGTTGCCAAATTGCATGAACGAAACAAGATATATACTACGTTTATTGTTTATTAAAACATTGACGACGCCTCGACCACAAAAGCTGTGCGGCAGGTTCGCTACGGATCACAAGGTGTGACTCACAACATAAATAAATACTCAGAATGTGGCCAGACCACCAGAAATGGCGTGCTTTATGAATTGTTTACACACAAGAACAAGAAATTAGTATAGAGGGATTGCTTTGATCGAAATAAAATACTGACAAGCGATGTATTCGGGTGGGAGGTGGAATTAATCCGGATTAGTCCGCAAAATTCGTGCCAAAAGTGATAACATTCTTATCTCGTGCCACTTTTAAAAGTATTCCTGATTGGTCCCAAAAATCT
Organism: Hofmannophila pseudospretella; assembly: GCA_947369225.1. Lineage (NCBI taxonomy): Eukaryota > Metazoa > Arthropoda > Insecta > Lepidoptera > Oecophoridae > Hofmannophila > Hofmannophila pseudospretella. Next base: position 9,431,414 of record OX376324.1, read on the forward strand.
TAGTGAGATACAAAATAGAACTGTAGGAATTTTCAAATTGTTGGAAACTGTAAGACAGTAGTAGATTTTTTGGGATGTGCCGTAAGTTTATAAACACTGAGTCTCCTACAAGTGATTATTTGTAATGCACTGATTAGTGCATTTCATTTACCATAGAAACAGACTACATTAATTATATAGATATGCAGCTAATTGGAGTGCAGTGCAAGCATATGCATACAAAAAACAATTTACCATTTTTGAACCAGATTAATAAAAACTTTTAATAAATAATACATGACTTTGATCACACAAAAACCTATACTAAATACGAATAATATACGAGTACCTCTAATTAAAATTCACAGAAACAGGTTTATTATAACTAGAAAACTACACTTACCACGGAAAAATAATACTCGTCAGTAAGATAACAAAATCGCTAATTTGAAGAGATACATAAAATTAGTCAGACTTCTATGAACTTCATGTAGATTCCACCACAAAATATTAATTTGCATTATTATCACAAAGTTTGCTTAGCAAATAGGTATGCATGGAACGGCTATTTTTACTTTATCCATCGATAACCATATTCTTAGCAAAACTCCGACAAAAAATCACATCACATAAATAAGAATACACGAAGGCGATTACATTAATAAGGGTCCTAATCGACCTATACAGAGAATATAAGTACGTAACAGGGTCGTATTCAGAGAAAAGGACCTCGAGGCCCAAAATCCTGAAAGTCGGTGTCATATCCCCAAAGCAGAAAAGCCTGGAGCATGGTTAGAAAGTGATGACCAGTAAAGCAAGATTGAGTTCCGTCAGAATTAGGATGCGTGTCCGTTAATGGCACATTTTCTTCTAAGCCCTTCCGTGGTTCGGAAAGCAAGTTAAACTGTCTGTCCCAGTTTTTAGTTTCTCCCCAGTTTTAAGTACAATTATCTTTCGCTAACGGTATACGTCCGACAATTATATAATATTTAATGATTTTAAAAGAATGAGTAACTAACACAACAAATTGTCTGCCCCGGTTACTGTCCTAAAATAAGTTACTAAAATCGCTAAGCCACGCGATATGTACCCAATTTTTTATAGTCCCAAAAGAAATGATGGCCACCTGGTTTTTTTTTCTAGGTATAGGGAAATACCGAAAGTCCATAGAGAAAAGCCCAAGCCCATGGAAGGTGTCAGTCTTTTGTAAGCCCGGAGGGGGCCTCGATTTTTTCTGGCTACAACACTGGTTCTTAACCTTTGCATCGCCTCACCTTACCCGTATTAGGCAGGGACCCATGTCAGATGGTAGAACTTTGATTAATGCACATTTGCAAAAAATAAGGATTTAAACGAGAAACCCGAACAATAAGATTTCTGATTAAAGTTATACGGTCTCGTCTGAATTTTTGATGCACTTTGGATTATTTTGTTATTAACGCGCTGGAAAATGTTACTGCCCAAATATTCTTGCAATAAAAATAGGTACCTATTTCTTCAACCAAATTGTATTAACTTCAAATGAGCTCTACTAGGAAATTAGTAGGTACTGTATTCTACACAATATAAAACACAATAATTCTGTAGTAGATTAACTTTAAATTATATCCTGGCAGTCAGGGGATGCCTGAAAATCAGCGCCGCAGTGCTAAAAGCGCTACGGCAACAGGCTGAGGCAGTATCCTTTTTCCGGTACTGCACGCCACCTTCATCAAACTTAGTTACTTTTGCTTATTTATTTGTTTTTGTAATATATTTGTTTAATATTATTTTTGTCTTCTGTACCTAGTTGTTTGTATGTGTGTGTCCGGAAATAAATAATCTTTCTTTCGTTCTTATATTTAAGTAGGAACACTTTTTGTTCTAGATTTGTTCAAAATTTTGTTTTATATTTTTTTTAATATGTACTTTTAGAGTTTGTAAGCTACAATCATACATATACATAATTGATTCAATCGAACGATCGATCGATTAAAAATAAAAATCAATAACTGTTATCGACATGAATAAAAGGACTCTTTGAAAGGGCGTAGTAGTGGTATGCTACGACGCGTAGCAAGCACGTAGCTCTACGGAGGTCCCTCGTAGAATCGTCAATTATGCCCATTATTTTATTGTTAACTTTTCTCAACTTTCAGCTAGACCAGCAGACAGACTAATTACATAATTATCGTAAAACGTTGAGAGTAAACATGGGGTGAAAATATTGTATGTATTAATTACGTTGAAATTTTTGGAACGGTTTTTATTCAACCAAGATTAATTTGTAAACTGATTTCTAATGTCAACGATTACTTTAGAATAGATTATAGGATAGACATTTTACCCCCGTAGTTACAGATATTCTTGTTCCTGCTATAAAATTATTTCGGGTGTTGTGGTTCCATGAAAAAGCGCACTGAGTCCGGAATAGCGTGGGTGGTGTGATTTGCATCTGTTTTTGGCTAGCCGTGGACTGCACCGGTCTGCGTCCCACACTGTTAAATATCTCGATTAAAGATTGAATGGTATTTGATAAACAACATTTTTAATTAGATTGGTAACCTTTATTAATTGTGTGAGGTAAAATACCTCTCCCGAAAATCATTTAATTTGAACTGAATTCCTCTCCTTGAATTTGTCTCTAAATACCTAGCCTCATAAAAGAATGAGTAGAGAAACCTTCGTAAGTAGGCAGTTTAATCAATTTAAAGTATTACTTATTGAATTATAGATTTTCCTGTCTAATACTTTGACCGTAGACTGTTACTGTGACCGTGTCAAATTTCCACGAAGCGTGTGGCCGACATGCGCTTGCGCCGCCGCCGCCGCCGTCGGCAGTTTTTACGTCAGTATCCGCCATTTTTGCAGTAAAAGGTACGTTGAGGCGTATTAATTATCTCAGCACGGTCATATATCTATGTATTAGAATATGTAAAATATATTCACAAGACAATCATAATGAAGTTGACTTAATTTTAAAGGGGATGTATCAAACTGCAGCAAACATAACATTGAACTAATGTATTTTCCATATTACCTACCTATACATTTTGCTAATGTAAATGTTAAACAAATGCAAGTCGGGTTTTACAATTCATTACCCACTAGAGTTTAACTCAACCGTGACCAAATTACTAGCAACTAGCGTGTTTTATAATTCACCAGACCATTTTTTGTATCATAATCAGGGAGTAATTGAAAGGGGCGATGAAATGTCGTAATTATTCCATAAATCTATTCCTAATCGTGTTTGTTGCTGTGGCATTACATAGAGAGCTGAGTACTGAATGAACCAGTGATCATGATCGTCTGTCCTTTGTAAAAAGAGTCATTAGGCCCGCATGCGCATGCCCGTATATTCACAATCATTTAGAAGGTTACGGTGAAACGTCGTCACGCAGAAATCGCGTTGGTCGATGCGAAATTCGCGCCGAGCGAGCGCACAGTGAGTGGCTGCCGCCAAAACGGGCGCAGGCTGTGGCGGGAAGCGCTGTGATTGGACGGCGCGGGCGGCGGCAGCGGCGCGCGCGCAAGGCCGCCGGTTTTCCCGCGAACAATGCCAAATGGTGCATTTGTCAAGGTGAGTTCGTTCACCGCCGACGCCGCCGACGGCGCCGCGCCGCGCCGCGCGCTTCTCACCTCGGACAGTCGCTCGCTTCGCAACTAGCGAAGGTCGACGGAGGCAGCCACACTTATATCGCCCGCCCCGCGCTGAATTCATTACCGTCAATACCGATAACAGGTAAAATAATTAGGTACCTACTTCTATAATTATGTGTTCTTTCAAAAACTTATTGAATTACTTATTGCATGTTAAGTTAAATACTCATATAATGTAGTTTATATAACTTATGTAGATCATATAACTTATGTAGTTTATATAAAGAAAATTTGAGCTTTATGCATTAGTTAAAATTAATACGAGACATGACAACCGTTATCGCCGAAGAACAATTACTTCTTCAGCCAAGAATGAAGAACTCATAGTTGAAGAAGCGAAGTGGTGAAGAAAGAAGATAGTATCAAGTGCTACGCCCGGGCGAACTTCCCAGTTCGGCCGAATTCGCTGGTCGGTGGGATCTTCGTCCGTTTGTATCGCTTATACGTGTGAACTACGAACTGCATTGGATTACTTCAAAACTAAACGAAGAAAGAAGATATATGAAGTTATCTATTGTCCGGACATCGCCTGAGCCGCCTCGCGACACAGACTTTAGTGTTTTTGGACAAAAAAGACGAAGCGTGCATACTTATATTATGCACTTATTATTCGTACCTACACTTGACTCGACTTATAAACGATTTAGTCGACTAATTAGACAGGCTATAATCGCAGACTAACCAAACTGAATACATTGACAAAATGTATACTGTCTAGTGTCTACTTAAAAGCCCATGATGCTTGCCGCCTTGCCTCCCTGAATTGCCAGGGAGATGTGTTGGGCGAGGAATTTAGTAAATTGTATTAAGCTCTCTGTTTTAACTATTGACAGTTATCTATTTTATTCTTATATACTTATACTATGTTGATTAATTACCATGACCAGAAACTATAAACCCTCGCCCTATTGCGGAATTAAATGGTACTATTTTTTTCATGGCGAACTCCATACAACTATCAATGGCGCCCTCTTGATAGAGTTTTTTAGTTTCTGGTTACATACCCTATACCCTGCAGACCGGAAAAACAAAACAAAAACCATTATATTCATAGCGAACTTCATACCACAGACTATACAATTTCTAGTGGCACCATCATTGCAGGTTTTTATTTTTCTGTTTAGAATGTATGTAGGTACAGACGACCACAGATCAACCTACCCAAAACGTCAAAATTTGTGAATCTGAAATGATAGATTTAATCGAAGGTTTTTGTCAGATGGTATACTTTAGCTAGTGGTCGACTGTACCTACTTGACAACGGTTAATTGGTGTTAATCTAAGGTTAAAATCGCTCTGTTTGTAGCTCCATGATATAAGATAACTCTTCATAAGGCCGACTTAACGCGAACTGTTAACTCTCGGGTTAAAACTAACAAGCAAGCTAACTAGCTGGTTTCTATGAAAAGCAGACAATTCGCGAGTGAATCCAGGGTTAATGTTCGTGCAAGTGGGCCTAAAAGGAAGAAAGACTTTTTTTATTGTATGTACACCATATACATGTGTAACAAAAGTATATGGCAACTCAGTACCTACCTACCAAACTTCTATAAGCTACGCGAATATTTGCGAAAATTAATGCGAAAAATCAGCATTTTGGCCTGCTTCAAAGTCAGTCGCGAAAGAAAATACCTGACATGTAGGGTGTGAATCGCGTGCAACTTTCTTCCACAGTCAGACTCAGCCAGGATCAGCCAATAAGGAGAGCAGAGGAGCAAACGGGCGTGGTGTGGTTACCATCGCCCATAGACATTTCACCTCACTGTATTATTTCTAGAGTTTTCCATGCGCTGTTATAACCTTGAGGACTTGGATAAAACTTACCCTTCGTACCGAAACACAGAAACGCAAGCACTTCTGCTTTTTTTGGGCTATTTAAAGTCTTACAAACGAATCTCGTCCAAGAAAACTCCAACTCCAATGCTATACCTATGTGTGATTCACTGATAAATACTAAATATACTAATAACATAATAATAGGCATGTTACACGCTTGACGAGTGATTCCTGAGAAATGTTGATCATGTTTTCGATAAATGATCAGTTTCGTGAATCGATAGGAATCGCCGCGCCGCAATAGAAATTCCAAATTGTTATCTATTAATTACTTTTCCCCATTTAGACTCTCTGTTAGTACTTATAGTATTGTATACCTCGAAAGCCCCTTGCGCAAACCATTTACTCTCGAGTTAAGACTAACCAAGGTCAATTTTGTATGCAAAGCAGGTTAGGGTTCAATGTTGGCGGGCGCAACTCGTGGTTAGGCCCATTTGTGCAAACCTTAACATAACCCGAGATCAATTTTGTATGAAAGTATAGACAGTTCAAGAGTTAATCCAGGGTTAAATGTTGGCGCTAGAGCCCCACTTATATGGATGTATGGTGTTAATTTTACCAAAATCATAGTTAAACGAGGTGTCTCACTCACACTTACAAAATCTAGTATACAAGTGAGCGTGACGTGAGTTTCATTTAGGTTTAGTGGTTTAGCTTTAGATTTGGCGGCCATGCCGGATTCGACACCATTATTTATTGTATTGTTTTATTTTTTAATTTACTTATTACAAAAGTATTTTTTATGAAATTTTGTTATTCAAAATCATGAGAACGCTTGTATGCTTGTATAAAAGCTCTAATTTTAAGGTTTTGTTAACAGCACAGTATTCGGACTATCTAATCTCCTCGCAACAATCATTCCTAAATAAAAATTCACAAAAACAAAACAGCTTTTATTATCAGTAGAATAGGTACGAATCATATGTAACGCGTTTTTAAAAATAGATCGTGTCGTAGCCGAGCCAGCATCGGTTACGTGTATCGTTAGTCAGCCTATTATTTTGCGCCCGCGTCATGATCACGCTATGCGTAACTTGTTTTTATTTCGGCCTGTTTCAGCACAGTATCATTCAACGTCCGGAAGAGAAATCTAAATGAAGAAAGAAATCTCACGTTTACAAACAGCACGTGTAACTTTGAGGATCAAAAGAAAATATCAATATTTAAACAAATCAATATTATTTCCAATAAATTTATCAGTACATCCACATTGAATGCATATTAATTTCATCCATAAAATACAACATAAAAGACTTCCAAGCCGTCAAACTAAACATAAGAACGAGTATAAGGTACGACCTATTTACATTAAGGTGGTTTAAACATCGAACATAACAAAACTCAGTGCAACAATAAAATAATAAATATTTATAGACAGTGGACTCCACTGTGGTAAAGTTACAATAATTCTAAGGATATAATTAATAAATTGTTAGTTATACAAGTTTGTTACAAAATTATCTATTGGCCTTTACATCACAGAGCTAAGCGATACCAAGGGTCGACCAACGACCAACATAAGGTGGAGGACCTTCTTGTTCAATGGAAAGTGCAGGGGCGGACCCAGGAATTAATTTGGGGGGGTTCACTTAATGAAATCGGAAAATAGTACTACAAAATGGTCAAGGGAAGTCAAGCCTCGCGCCCCATAGGGATCTTATGTTTGGGTATCCTCCTCTCCCTGGATCCGCCCCTGGAAAAGTGACGTGTGCCTCTCATCAAACTACTACATTAAAACTACTAAAACAAGTACAAAATCAGGCGAAACGTGACACTATCATCATTATCATTGAAACAAAACAGCAACCTGCGTGCGCAAACTTCAAACCAAAAAATGCTTCCAAAATGTCGAAGATGCACAACAAATGCGCCCGAGAGACTTCCAGTCTCTAAAATAAGCTAAGTATAAAACTGTAAAAACTCAAAACATCGTGAAACCAAGACCACGTCAATTCTAGACTAGAAAAATGCAAACTATTCGAAAACATCTGTCAGGTCAGTCGAATAAAGCCCGCACTGCGTAAGTAAACCTACACGATTGATATGTGTACTGTGCAGCTCTCAGAAGCGATGCGAGAACGAGGGACAGTCGCCCTCGCGACAGCGGCGAAACAATCCTACGTAATCAATTCATAATCAATGAACACTATGAAGGTTATTTATTATCATTACCTAAATTCAACAAGGGAACTTGAAGATTCCTATAGTCTCCAAATATAGCTCGACTGAGAATTTCGAAAGACCTCGTACAACAATAATTTCATAACTTAGGACAGTCGTTAGGCCTTAAGATTTACAATGTACAGTTATTTATTATGGCAGATATTCAACAATCAATTTATACCTATTTCAAACGATACTGACGCTTTTTACATAAATAATACTAGGGGTATATACATGCTATAGATAACAACTTGCGACGCCTCATACGACGCGCGGCGCCACTCCGCTTCTACATGGCACTTTCGTTCGATACAAGCTCAATCGAATTCACACAAAAATACACATATTCGCGATCCGCGCCCGCCTTCCGTTATAAAAGTCTTTAGTTACCGCTCCGTAGGTAAATTATAATACCAACTATCGTAATTATCTACTACCTAAATTAAACTAATTGTATTCAGATTACAATATCCATAAATATTTCGAGACCTCCGAGCGGTAACTAACAAGGCGCGCATATAATATCAGAACAGTCAAGGTACAGGGCAGCGGGAAGGCCGGCACGGGTCGGTGCTTCGATAAAGTCACTCACTCAGATTTAGTCGAAGATATAAATCGTTAAAAAGAGTAAAGGAGTATAGTGAGCAAAAACTTTGTAAGGTGTTATTACATGGACGCGATCGACATTGTTCGGTGGATTGATTGTAGACCGTTCAACGTCGTAATTGTTTATTTCTTTGTCCGATCTGTCATCTGACAATAGGACATAAAACGCAAACCGTTACGTAGATGGAGCCACTAGCACACTCCGTAAACAGAAAAGCAAAAAGAAATGTAATTTTTGAAATAATCATAAATTTCTCCTTATTTGGATTAATTTACTATAATTTCTCAAAGTTATAGTAAAATTGTGATGATATCATAGCATCATATGGCCATTTCAATATAGCAAACCTAAATAATCTGTTAACAGCGTGGCGCGAGACTGAAGGACTTCGGTGGAAAGATCTACGTGTTGATATTTGACTTTATGTGATAATTTAAAGTTTATTAAACAAAAATCTTGTAAAATCATCCAATATTAATCAAAATAATCATTATTTATTTATCAAATTATTGTAATTGAAAGCAATAAATTTAGATTATCTTATGTTTAGAACAAAATCATCTTTTAAGTCGTCTTCTTTAAGTTTTAAGACGTATTCAAAAATACGTCGTATTTTTGAATGTTTTTTGTAACTGTGCTAGTGGCGCCTCTAGTGGTAAAACATTGCAGGATTATCTGCTATTGATGTGAAATCGATCGCGTCCATGTAATAACACCCTAAGAAAACGTTCCACCGCACGGCCGCGGGCGGAGACGGGGTTACGCGTACCCGGACGGGTCCCACGTAGCCGTCAATCAGGAGATGTAGGGTAGGAGGAGGTAGTAGAGGCAGGCCGCTATGATGGGCACCACGAGTGCGAGAAGACGCATCGCGGTGAACATAGCCGGCTTGCTTTGCATCACGGCGAGTTGCGCGGCCAAACGCGCCCTGTCCGCGCTCACTTCCTCCCACCTCTCCTTAGCTCTAACCAGCTCCTCTTCCAACGCATGCAACGACCCATTCTGCATAGTCACCTGCAGCCTTTCCTCATCGTCCAGCCGCACGAACTCGCTCGCAGTGGAATCCGTATTCGCGGACGGTTCTATCACAACAGTATTATCTTCGTCTCTGTTGATTTCGGTCGCAGCCGAGTCCGTTTCTTCGTCGTCCTCCTCGTAATCGAGGCGGAACATTTCGTCTATTTCCGCTGATATTTTGCCGGCGTCCATGTCCTCGGACACTTCTTCGATGCGGATATCTTCGAGGGAGCGGGAGGTTTCGACGGCTTTGTCGAGGGTGCAGGTGTCTTTGTTCAGGAGGTGTTCGAGTTGTTGGTCCTTTGTGAGTATTTCGTGGCGTAGTTTGCCGATGACCGATGTTAGGTCGTCGAGGTCTGCGCGTGTGGGCCGGAAGGCTAGTTCCGCCTGCATCTCCGCGGTGGTGGACGCCAGCCGCTGGATTTCTGCGAGGTTCGCCTCCTCAGCGACTGTCGAGCGCGTGAGTTGGGCCTGGAAAAGATACAACACGTTATTGATACAGTTGGTACTAAGAATGTTAACCGTTATAATAATTGAAATACTAGTAGTTAAAATACAATAGTATCATTTTTATATAGTGTTTGCTTTTTAGCAGCAAAATTAATATTAATAACAAAATTAAAAAAGGTATCAGTGGGATGGGAATGAATCTGCAAATTACGTTAGCGTACAAAATATATATTGTAAACAATCCAATTTATTTTTGAGGGGTGTCCGTTGTATCACTCACATATGTATTTGACTTACAGGTCGGTAATGCGCGCGCAGAACTCACCCACGTTCTCCAGCTCCTGCAGCGCGTCGAGCGTCTTAGCCTGCGCGGCGAGCAGCTCGTGCAGTAACACAAACATTACTTTTATACTTATGGTACAGTCCCTAACCTGCTGTTGCGCCCGCGATGACATCACCGAGGTATAGCTGAAAACCAGCGCCGTGGTTCTGCCGTACCGGCCGGGCCGCAGCACATGCTATATGTGTTGGGTAATGTATTGTAATTTGTTACCTAATATGTCAAATAAATATTCTTTCTTTCTTATATCTCACCTGCAGGTCGGCAATACGCGCGCGGAACTCGCCCGCGTTCTCCAGCTCCTGCGGTGGCGCATCGAGCGGCTCGGCCTGCGCGGCGAGCAGCTCGTCGCGCACGCTGTGCAGCTGCTCGTTCTCGGCCGTGCTGGCCGCGAGCCGGTCGCGCAGCGTCTTAATCTCGTCGTTGAGACCCGCCATCACGCGGAGAATGTTCGCATACTCAACGCCGCCTTTGCTCTGTTATAATAATAAATGATGATTGATTGATTGATTTTTAAATGTTAGTTGGTTACGTGTTGTGTTTTATTTATTGATCTTTGATTTAAACAGATAGTTGATATGAATGTCTAGAAAAATGTAGGTACTCAAAAACCAATGAACTGCTAATATAATGCTTTCATGCATGGAATAAAATGAGATCCAAAGCAATATACCAAATAATGGTTGCATGTGACTGCGTGTCAAAACCCACAGAAATCAAAAATACCTATCTGTAAACACCTGTAGTCTTTCGTTTTAAAATGGTGACTTGCAAAATAATATAGTATAGAATGCTCAAGAACATAATATAAATGACTCCCTGTCATTTATATTATGTTCTAGGCTCGCCAGCGAAATATAATACCCTAGAAATGTAATAGACGCACGCGAGTGGCGCCACAAAATGTATATTCAGGTGGGCGGGGCTTAAAATGGAGTGCGAGCGGCGAGTCAATCGCGCCTTGCGTTTGACTTCGAATTTTGAAATCGATCTGTTCATCATACGATCCTATGTAAGAGTTACGTAGACGAATATTCGTCTTTGTGACATTGCATCGCCGTAAGATCTATTTTTGTTCAAATATTAATTTGAGTTTCATTGTGTGAGAAATGTGTTGCATTATTTTCAATTCGCACAGTGGCGTGAGGTTTGGTACCATCTTTAACGGGATTTTTTTTGGAAGTTACTCGTCTAGGGTATAATATGTCGCTGAACCTCGCTAAACACAAAGAAACGAAATAAATTTTCTTGGATATTCAAACCATAATTAGATTAATCATTTCGTCGTATGCCTTACTAATAGATATATCTGGATTTTGAAAAAATAAAAACGTAACATGTCAGATTAGTCGCAGACGATGATATATATAACTCTAAATTTTTAAAAACCCGACTTCCCATTGTGGAGATCCCCTAACTTTTTCCTGGTTATCATCAGGTCCTTGAGGTTCCAAACGTGGGAAGGGCTCCATGGTCCTAAACATTTGAGCTCAAACTCGAACCATCTAGCTATTACCGTTCCAAAGATCCCATCTGTCATCAAAGATACTCCAAGATCTTGGAAACCACTGATCCAAATTTTATCAACATGGCTAAGAACACTCTCGCCAAAAATTCTTTATTAAATGAAAAAACCGGGTCTAAATAGGATCATCTGTTGTCAAGTTATGTTGCCACAGACAAACTGACAGGCAAACGTGTCAAACTTATAAACATCGTTCGGGGGTTATCTTATCTTTGGATGGGGGCTGGGAATCCCAGCGACACTTCGACCCATTAAGATCCTTTGTGTTTAACCCCTTGTACCTATCCCTTGACCACATCACCGAATATGTCATGCATGAGCAAGACTATGCGTCTCAGTGGGAGGGATTTGAATTCCCTTGGATGTCATCCTTTTTGCCACATTCACATAGGAGTGTGAAACGGTATCCAGTTATTCACCACAGGCTCTGCAAGATGTGCTGTCAGCCAGCTTCTTCTTGTGTCGGTTGAGGGTTAAAAGTGAAAGGTGACTTACTGGTGAGTCCTCTCTGGTCTCCGAGTCGCTGTAGGTAGAGTTGGCGTTGTTATCGGCACGGAGTTCGCCGTCTAGTGGACTCGACGACTCTGTTTCGTGGCCCAAGTCTGAAACATGTATTGTCCGTACATGCCAAGCCAAAGCTCTCGCTCGTTGAGAGACTGCTAGGAAATTAGCCTCCCAAACACGGTTAATATTTTTTTATTATTAAATACGGTGAGCAGACGAGTAACCTGGCCACCTGATGGTAAGTGGTAACCGCCGTCCATAGACATCTCACCTCACTTAGAGGGTTTTTGACGCGCTGCTAACCTTGAGGACTAAGATGGATTGCCTCCTGTGCCGGAAATTACATGGGCTCTCTTACCGTTCAAACCGAAACACAAAAATTCAAGCATTTCTATTAATAGATAACAACCCAGGCGATTCTTCACTACAAGCTCTATAGATAGATGGATTTGAGTCTTTGTTTATTTCATCTTTGAGCAATATATGTCTCTCAGACTCGTCAATATTCCATATAAATATTTGACGCTTCATTATATACTACCATCGATCATACTTATATTCATAAAGAAAATGACGAATGTCAAAATTACGAATGCCAAAATGACGCGATAGGCCCTCAGATAATTCAATTATTAGAATATTTTAAGCACTAATACATACCATGGTTGAGCCTCGACTGCTTCTCGTCGTCGGTGCACACGTCAGGCTCCGAAGCTTTCTCCTCGCCGCTGCCGCCGACGCCGCCGCTCTCTTCGATTTGCTGCTTTTCTGTCATTGGATATTAAAACGTTGAAGTAAACGTGATCTAAAAGTTACAGTATACTAGCCTCCTGGCGTTCAGCGCTTTTCCACATGGTGCTAAATTCTAAGATAGCAAAAGGCATCGAATTAATCCTGTAAAACAAACCATGAGGTTTATTGGATAGACAAATGTATCTATAATGCATTTCTAATGCTATGCTGAACTAAGTAAGACTAGCCAACACGTATGTATGTGTGTTAATGTATATAAGTAAATAATATTGTATATTTGTACTAGTATTGTATATTAGTATACTATGTAAGTATATTGCTATTTTAATAGTGTTATTTTAATAAATAAAATTCACATATTATTAAGTAAGTTTCTTTGTCATATCTGCATGCCCAAAGGTCAGCTGGCAGAGAATGCCGCAAGGCATTAAGCTCACCTGTACACAAAAGTGTAAAAGAATAAATAAATAATAAACAAGTGTAAGGTAAGCTGGTATAGACTAACACACCTACTACCTCTTTCTCTACGTATTTTACTTTTACTTTACTAATTTGAAGCCAGCAGGATAAGTCGCGATAGCTCAGTAGGTTAGAGCACTGCCACGGAACGGCAAGGTCGCAGGTTCAAATCCTGCTCGCGGAAACTTTTTCACCCTTTTTAAAGGGTATAGGTTGTATTTTTTGTGTATGGCTACGACTGCCTACAATGAGATACTATTTTTTAGGTGTGGGGTCTCAATGTCTACAATGATATAGTTCTACATATAGGCCCATGTCTTAGACCATTACATGCACTACGAACCAAAAAGCTCATGCTCTAGGAAGTGGTCACGCATTCCTTGGCCTGCGTTCGCATCTCTGATTGGCACATTCAACATCAATAATAATACTATTCGGCGCCAATCAGAGTACAAACTCAGATCGCGGAACGCTTCCTGTGAGCACAGGTACATAAATCAGAATTAGAATTAGTCACAGAAATCGGACAAGTGGCGCCCTCTACAATGATGACGTGAGCATTGACAGCGAGCCACGAAGTTGACACATAGGTGATATATTTTCATACATTTGACATTTCAGTGCCTGGCTAATGAATGGAAAAATGCTCAAAACGCATGCGCGAACTGGCAGACGCGATTTCCTTATAAAACCTCTCTAACGAGCAATCTACATATGGGTAAATTTCAAAATTTTTGTGTATAAGTCCACTGAAGAAACTGGAAATCAAGAAAGATGAGAAGATTTAAAAATGCAGATAGAATATACGGCATTTCAATATTAAATTTTAGGACATTTGCAAAAGATCTGTTGTATTGAATAAAAAAAGCTAGTAAAATTCAATGAAAATTACACCGATTAGAACACGTAGATGTTAGCGAATCTGAAACATCGGCGCAAGGTTGCCTGTCTATCGGTATTTTATAGGATACATTTCGGAGAGTGCGCATCGGAATTGCACGACCTAATTCCAGCATCTCCATTCCGCCTTCGGACTACCAGGCGCGGGGAGGGGTTCCATCCTTATGTTGTTGATATCCCATCTGCTCGTACGAAGCGATTTGCTTCTTCGTTCATTATGCGAACGGCTAAGGAATGGAACAGCCTGCCGGCGTCTGTATTTCCCGAAACCTACAACCTTGGGATCTTCAAGGCCAGAGTGAACAGGCATTCTCTGGACCCGCATGCTCCATCGTCGACCTCATCGTCGCTTACCATCAGGCGAGATCGAGGTCAAATGCGGGTTTAGTTATATATAAAAAAAATGTAATTACCTCTGCATTCGGAATTGTAGATGTTATTCTTCTTCAATATCAGTTCGAACTCCTTTGCTGACTTGCCCTCCGCTGATATAACTTTTATTCCGACCTGTAAGACAAATTTGCTTGAAGGAATAAATAATAAATAAGCCAAATGTAAATTTTGATAAAGCTCTCCTAATTAGAGCTAGCAGTTTAAGAGCTGCTTAAGCAGTTCAAACCCGCTACCTTATTTTTCTTGTCTCATTTCTGCCATAATCGACCGGCAGCGGTAAATAAACTTGATGCACGGGAACAAATGAAGAATACCGAAGTACCTGGGAGTGATCTTATCTTATGATAGGGGGCCGGGAATAATCCCAGCGGCACTTCGATCCTTGAGGATCTTTTGCGCCTACCCCATTTTACACACTGGTCATCTCAGTGTGCAGGTTTCCTCACGATGTTTTCCTTCACCATTAGAGCAGTCGGTAAATGTACGTAAGTCTTCTAAAAATACGAAAAACTCATTGGTACATGGCACTGTACGGTCGAACCCAGACTTCCATAGGAGTCCGGTGTCCTAGCCACTGTGCCACCGACACTCACCTGGGAGTGATTCTACGCTGCCTTCTTGGGCCCACGCACTAATTAAAGAAAGAGGAAGAAATAGGAACAGTCGTAACATGTCGAAGCAGTAGGTAGGAGCTACCTTGTCGCTTCCTGAAGCTTATTGTTAGCTGATGACGTACCTTGTTGAGCACGTGCTGCGGCATCAAAAGCTTGACGTAGTCCGGCAGTGCCCTCACGGCGTCCTCGAGAGTGCCGCTGCGCTTCGCCTCCTGAAGCTTATTGCTGTCAGAGCTGAGTACCAGCATCTTCGCTTCGCCGTTTTGTACCGAGTACTGTAATAAATCAGTAATGAAAACATAGGCTTTCGACTTATAACGTTTATATTATGACACTAAGACCTGGCAATCTAATGGTGAAGATTGTTGCACTAAACTACTTTAGTTCTGTAAGTACACTGCACAATGAAGCTTTCATTTCAGATAATAAATAAATAAATAAAATAAAAGAGTATTTATTCATTCACACATGAGTTAAAAGGTACAATATTGTTATATTATTCTAATTTTTAATCTATAAACAAAATATATATATATATATATATATATAACACGCATTGACCTATGTGTAGAATGAAATGGTCGAGACCTCAGCGACATGCTGGTTTTCAGATACACAATAAATCGACGCCATGCTTGTTAGTTTTGTAATTTGGGCAGAATCATAGGGCTGATAAGGCCGTTATCCACTAGAAGGTATAAAATCTTGAAGGATGACAAATAAATAAATAAAAGAGCGGTACCCAAACGGGCGAAATGGGACGGAAATTATGCGGTAGTTCCTGCTCCTCTAAGTACGGTAAGAAATCCGATCCGAAGTAAATTCGATGTTGGGACACCTATAGAACACTGCACCGATTTTCGAAGCAGGCCGAAAGGATATAAATTTAGAAAACCGAAAAGTATCTATGGTTTCCGTTAGATTGTAATTAACTTTAACTTTGTAACAGTTTGGTTTCGTAATATGCATGTATATATTTTTAATTGTTTGATTTATATATTTAATGTTATATGCTGTGAAACTAACGAATAAATAAATAGATTCCGTTTTAAAATCGCTGCAGTGTGCTACAGGTACTTACAGGCGTATATCTCTAAGCTTAGCGAGACACTATGCCGAAATTACGCGACGGAAATTCGAACCGGTTACGCTCACAATGCTTTTTAAGTTACCCGCGGGTACACCTAACGGAAATTACGTCGCCGAAAAGTCATACAAAATGATTAGCCGCCGAACTTCGGCCGCGTAATTCCGGCATAATGTGTCCCTACACTAAGGTCCGCTTGCAGGAAGGTGCGGATTAAATGTTCTTAACCTGGGTTAGATAACCCTGGGTAAACTCGCAAATTGTCTATGGTTTTCATACATTTCTTTCAAGGTTTGCGTTGGTGCAATACGTTTTTGCGATTTAACCCGGGTTAGGCACTAACTCGCTGGTTATCTCTTAACTCGACCTTAGCGCAAGCGAGCCTAAGAGGTACTCTACTCACAGCGAGCGGCAGATGGTTGCGGACGTTGACCTCGCGCTCCTCCGCCGCGGCGATGGCGAGCCGCGCCGCGCACATCTTGCGCTCGCAACGCGCTGCCAGCTTCTACACATAGACAAACAGAATATGAGATTATAGGGTGGGTCATATCTGAGCTTCGGTGGCCTCACTAGGCACGCTAGGGTTCAGGGAGGTCACCATTTAATGTCAAGCAATGAGCTTTTCAGTTTTTTCAAAGACTTGGACACAGTTGTGTTGGTGCAGCGCGACCGCCTCGCGACTTTGTCGCTCCAGGGACCCAATTCGCCTAAATTACAACGTTTGTAGATCTATTTCCATCCAATTTCAATTTAATTTTCGTTCCAATTCTATTTGTACACCAAATCGCTTCTTCTGTTGACGCATAACTCTACCATCGATCGATTTACTATCAATCGGGCAAAAGTACTTTGGGAGGAACTTATGTTCGATCGTTATATTTGACAGTTAAAGCGATTTGTTCAACTGCGATTCAGTATAAACTAAATGTTTTAGTAGAATGTACAAATACGTTACTGTTCGATCGATCGTTGACTCGATCGGAACTTAACTGAAATTATAGTGGATAGTAGCATACGTCATAACGATGCAGTTTGGATTCTATTTGGTTACGTTGTATTTAGTGGAATCGATATCCTGGTCTCCTCCAGGGCGTCTCTGTGAAACTAGTGCAGGGCAGGGCGCGGTACCTGTAGCTCGGCGAGCGCGTTGTTGGCGGCGAGGCGCAGCGCGCAGTTGTGTTGGTGAAGCGCGGCTGCTTCGCGACTGCGCCGCTCCAGCGTCTCCTCTAGAGCCAGTCTCTGCTCGTGCGCCGCGCGGAGGCTCTCTTGCGCCACTTCCTACAACATAATTTCATTTTAGTATAGTGCTATGTACAGTCGTGGGACCACTGCACTACTACGACTTCGTCGCCCTCAAAGGCGAACTTCATGCTGCTTCGAGGCTTTAGACACAAGTGACAGAAAAAACGGAGCAGGCTGGAGCAAGAAGAAAAGAGAGGAGAATAGTGTGTCGTACTAAGTAGGAGATGTGCGAAATATGCAAACATACTCTTCAACGATTATTTCTATCCGTTCGTGGAACAGCCAGCCACAGAGGCCACAGCTGCTGGAATGACAAGCATGACTACTGCAAAAGAGGGGTTTAGGGTCTTAAGATAAAATATATAAAAAAGAGTTATACATTCTTTTTTTCTTTCAACAATGTCATCTTAGATTTAAACCATATCGACTTCATAACTGGACCAAGATAAGGTTTGAGTTCATACCCTGGATCTTACCTCGTATCATATTTTTGTAGACAAAGATATAGCGATCAATGCCTCGTCACCTTGATAGAGAAATTACTTTTATCGCGCCTAATTTACTTACCTTGACACATGACTGATAATTTAAAGTGCATTTGGCACTTTACATTCATCTATCGCGTTAAATTACTTGCATACTATGTCCAGTGCATTTACTCACATCATAAGCCGGTGTTTAAATTGCTACGTCATCAAGTTCTAATGCTGGTTTCAATACGTCACCTTATAGTTACACTTGTCGTTGACTAATAGCGGCACCGGCTGCGCATCGTGCTGCTTCCCCATAGAGTGCATGATCTCTATGGTAAGGATTTACAGTTCTAGTTCCAAGGCTTTTATACATCACCTAGTAGTTCCTCCAGTCGTTGAGCAGTTACGTTACTTGCTGCGCGTCAGGCTGCTTCCCCATAGACTGCATTGTCTCTAAGATAAGGACTTAACATCGTTCGATCGAATGTCTACGTCATCCAGCTCCAAGGCTATTAATGCTTCACCTGGACCCCGATTACGAAGCAACAATCCTTGTAATTGCAAACCGAAAATGGCAACATTGATAGAAATCCCCATACATAACAGCGTCAATGTTGCCATATTAGACTTGATGAAATAGGGCCCTGGTAGTTCCTCTTGTCGTTGAGCAGTTGCGTCACTTGCTGTGGGTCGGACTGCTTCCCCATAGTGCATGGTCTCTAAAGACTTGCATCAAACGTCGTTGTTCGAATGTCTATGTCGTTCAGTTCCAAGTTTTTTAATAGGTCACCTGGTAGTTCCTCTTGTCGTTAAGCAGCTGCGCCAATTGCTGTGCGTCGGGCTGTTTCCCCATAGAGTGCATGGTCTCCAAGGTGTGGACGCGCATCAAAAGACGTTGCTCGCCCACGAACAGTTCCCAGGACGCGCGCGCTTCGCCGCGGGTTCGTTCGATGCTTTCGCGTAATATGCGCAAACGACTTTCGAGTGCTGCTTCACGTTGGATCGCTTCCTGAAATTGCAACAAGGAATACTATAAAACTATCAATCATTATCAGTCTATTAACGTCCCCTCTGTTGGGGCACAGGCCTACCTTGGAAAAAGGGGTACATATGATCCACCAGTGCTGATTGGTGGATTTCACATTGCCTTTTTCCTCAGACATGCAGGTTTCCTCAAGAAAACCATAAATATTATATTCAAGCCCGCTTGCTACATCATCTCCCACGTAGTCCTTACCATCAGGTGAGATTAAGGCAACTCGCGTTAAGATTAAGTTTGAATAAAATACTTTAGCCTTTTGAAAAAGTCACAAACCACATACCCCAAAGTGACATATCGAGGATATGTCACATCAAACAGATTTTACTTGTTTTTTCATGTTACAATTGAACCACTAAAACACCCTACATATTCGCCTTTAAAACCGAAAAATACAATTCCGTTTCGCTTTCGCTACCGTATGCTAAAAGGGTTAATTTTACTAAAACATGCAAATGTGGCTATATGAACTGCAGTTTACAACTGTATTCGTAACTCATTGCCTTATACTTAGTTTATCAATGCAATAAAACAATGTATTACTGCAATAAGTTATGCGTATCTTAAGTTGATAAATAAGTATGTACCTTTAACAACACAAACAATAATATAAGTTATGAATACTTATGAACATGAAATATTATATCTTCAATGCCCATGCCTGAATTCCCTGTGTCGTGTGTCTAGAAATGACACAAAAATTCAATCTTCGATTCATTTTTACAGTATTCATATATTTCAGTAGTGATCATAAGCATCTTCCTGACGAAGAATAGAAATAGAAACCCCTTGCACGGAAGACAGGTGCACTAGGCACTAACAAAAAGTTGTTTCATAACACATAACATAGGGATCTTCAAAGCCAGAGTGAATATGCCCCAATTAGACGCTTCACCTTCGAATAAACTTCGACGAGTTTAGTTGTCAATAAAAAGTATGAGTTAAAAGTTAACATTACTGTTAATCCTCTCAACAAAAAGTCTAAAAAGTCTGGTGTTCCCCAACAAGTTACCTGAACAAAGTTGTTGAGTTGGTAGAGTTCCTTGAGATGCAGCGGCGTCGTCATGGTGGGATTGAAGGAGAGTTTCGCCTCCTTGCCATCCGGGTGGTAGAGTTTGAGTAGCGCCACCACTGGCGGGAACGTGTTCTATAAACGAAATTAGTTTTATTTAGCATTGAAACGAGCGTACTTATACTTTTCACATCTTATTGATCTACTAGATCTGCAATCTTATGAATTCCTAAAAGAAAAATCTCGTCAACTCTTATGGAAAATTCAATAGGTAAAGTACATACAATGGTGATGATGACATAGGTATCAATTGATCAAGATTTACTATTACATATGAATGAGGGGCCCATGAGCATGACAGCTGATCTAATTAACTGAGCACGAACTCCTTTGCCTTGTGACTCACCCATACAAAGGGAATATATGATTGAAGAATGCATTTCACACATGAAATGAACATATAATCGAAAACGTCGGTAGCATAGTGGCTGGGACGCCGGACTCCCGTGCGGGAGGTCCAGGTACGTACATATCCTTGCAATGCCATGCACCAATGAGTTTTTCAATTTTTTGAAGACTTGCGTACATTCATTTACCAACTGCTCTAACGGTACGGAAAACATCATGAGGAAACCTGCACGCTGAGATAACCGGTGTGTGAAATAAATAGGGAAGGCATTGCCTTCACACACTGGTTATCTCAGCAAACCACCCCATTAAATCTGCCAAGAAAGTCGTCGTATGTAGCACACTTCAAAAACCATAGAAATCTAGAAAACCGAAAAATAGACTACTATGTTTTCGGTGTTATTCCGTTTCAAAATCGCTGCAGTGTACCTACTTAAGGCGTTAATTTCATAGTATAACCGCGACCCTCAACAGTGAAAATGGGTCTAGATTCTAGTGGAGTCTGCGAACACTACTATGTCACTGAGTGGAGTTGGTTCTTGTACATACCTTCCTTCATCTAATCACAGAAGAAGATGACAATCGAATTCAGACTTTACTAAATCAAACCTATCTTATCTTATGATAGGGGGCCGGGAATAACCCCAGCGGCACTTCGACCCTTGAGGATCTTTTGTCCTTACCCCATTTTACACACTAGTCATCTCAGTGTGCAGGTTTCCTCACGATGTTTTCCTTCACCGTTAGAACAGTCGGTAAATGTACTAAGTCTTCGAACAAGTCGAAAAACTTATTGGTACATGGCACTGCACGGTTTCGAACACGGAATCCGGTGTCCTTGCCACTGTGCCTCCGACGCTCTAAATCAAACCTATAGTCAAGTACGTAATATCTTCAGAAAACAATACATTATAATCGTCTTGCTTCAAAGGGAGCAATTAGGTTACGACAAGCATAATATGGCTGCAATTAGAGTAACGATTGATTGTCAAATGTATCTACAGTAAAGTCGGCCACGAATACATTATTTCATAACGCTAATTTTGTCGAGGTATGACGAAGAAATGTAAATGAATTGTGGAGATAAAAGTTTTACAGATAAACTAAAAAGAAAAAGAAATATATTGCTTATCATCAGCAGCATATTCTAGTCCACTGCTGGACATAGGCCTCTCCCAGGCCGCGCCATTGAGCCCGATCTTCGGCTCTTCTCATCCAGTCGCTGCCAGCCACCTTGCGCATTTGCACAGCCATATTGCTTATGCTTAGTCATAATTTTGCAAATGTAACAATTGGTACCGAGTTATCATCACTAACTATATTTACAAAACCGAATGAAGTGCTTGCTTGCTTGCTCGTATGGTTAGTGGCCAACCTATTTGACAGAGTTGTTCAGGCCGCCCGTAGGCCTCTGACATGGCTTAACGACTGCTGTCGAACGACAACAACCGGGACCGACTGCTTAACGTGCTCTCCGAGGCACGGAGGAGCTCAGATGAAATATGCCACTAGCGGTCACTCATCCAGGTACCGACCGCGCCAACGTCGCTTAACCTGCACGATTACTTTTGGACCGTGCTCGCAACTAGACTACGAGCTTCTCTATACGAATGAAGTACATATTATGTTTTTGTAAGTCTAAACTTCGATTCAGTTCATTATTATCTACAAACATTTTCGAGGAAAGCTAAGGTTTCATAAAATGCAGGTTTAAAGAACCGTTGAGGAATTATCTAGACAAAAGACGCTTTACCGCGTACAACATCCATACAACACAGTCGTTAAATAGCACTAACAGCTACTTCAAGAGTAAAGTGTTTGGAATTTCGAAATTATTTAAGTTACAAAACAAGACAAAGGCGGTGGACACTTGGACAATCACCACAATACGGAACTCGCCTTTATTGTGAGCGGAAATGCCGGTAGATGCCACCTGACCTTAAAAACAAAAACGGAATGCGTAGATGCATAATAAAATAGGTAAGTAAATAACAGAAAAGCTCCCTGGCTTATATTAGGGGGCGTCCATTATTTACGTGAGCTCAAAAAGGTGGGGGTCCCCCACTAAATCTCATTTAGGGCGAGGATGGGGTCAATGAAAATCTCACGACAATATTGTACTATCCTATTTTTACCCCGACGGTACGGGGAAGGTATATGCGTTTGACTTAAGAGGATGTTTGTTTTTGTTACTAATTAAACCCGTATTTGATAGAACACTCATCATAGTAAATCTTTATTAATGTTATGAAGGAAGATGCATGAACATAGCGAATAAAAATTATGGCAGAAATCTCACGTGAGGGGCCGGGGGGTGTCCCTCTACATCTTACCAAATCTCACCAGGGGGAGGGAGGTGTAAAAATTTTACAAAAAACCTCACATAATTAATGGACGGCCCCTTAGGGGTCTGGAGCAACGCACGAAGCAAGTCTTATAAACGTTGTTTAAATCACCCAAGCAATCTCCACGCCGCTTTATACACGGCTTCCGTAGCTTCATTATTAATCCCCGACCGATCGAGGTAGGGCGTGTTATAAGTTTGACACGTTTGTCTGTCTGTTTGTCTATGGTATCATAACTTGACAACGGATGATCCGATGTAGACCCGTTGTTTTTTTAAATTAATAGAGCATGTTGTCGAGTGTTCTTAGATAGGTCTGATAAAAATTGGACAGTGGTTTCAAAGATCTTGGAGTATCTTTGATGTCAGATGGGATCTCTGGAACGGTAATAGCTAGATGGTTCAAATTTGAGCGCATATAGTCAGGTTCATGGTGCGTTTCGGACAACTGAAACCTTGAGGATCTGATTATGACCAGGAAGAAGTAAGTGAAATTCAATTTCACAATATAAAACTGGAAGAATTTGAAGATTTTCAGCCCGCCGAAACAATAATAGTTAGATGTGGTCTTCTCGAACTAAAGTTGTAGGGAATTCTAAGACATTACAAGAAAAAAATAATTAAAGATGGCGGCCAAAAAATGGCGAGGCCTAAAGCCGAGCTCCGCGTAGGGACCGCAGCCATCAGGACCATATGTCTATGGCTATGTCAGATGAAAATTGGATCAGTAGTTCTAAGATCTTGGGAGAGATTTGGATAAATGGGATAATCGATTGTTGAGTTATGATGCAACAGACAGACATACGCATTAAACTTATAATAACGTCTTCCTTTTGGTCTGGCGTTAAAAATAGGAAATTTACTGTTTACCTTCTCAGAATTACCGGCATTCTCAACGACGGGAATGCCAAACTGGACGACATCACCGGAGAACACTTCGTGCGGTTCCTGCTCCTTGGATATCGAGCACCGGTTGTTGTTGATGAATGTGCCGTTGCTGCTCTGGTTGTCCTACAACAAACAAACACGTCAACCGCATGCCTCGCTGTCATAACAATAACATCATGCAGAGAATTAAACAATCGTATGAGTAATAGTTGAAGATTGGACAGAATGGGGCGGATAGTAAAGTCGACAATTAGTTAAAATATACCATCTGTTATAAACCTTCGATTTAATCCCAACCCTATTAATTAAAAAAATATAAATAAAATATCAATCTATCATTTATTCGTGAACATAGATAACAATAAGTAGATATTAGTATACAGTTTAAATGAGTATGTATCATTATGCTCCGTCGTTTGACATACAATAATTTGTTAATAAATATTCAATTGTTAATAATATATAAATTATTAAAAATAAATTAAACAATTGACTAGTAGATAATTAATTCACTAAACACTGATTATGGACATACACATAGATCGGACATAAGATTAATAAAAAGGGGCAATCACTGAACATCTTTGTCACTTAAAAAATCATTTACAGAATAATATGTAATCCCCAACGATAACCAAATCCAAATCGTTGGACAGGGCGAATCCGAAGGTGAGTGACGGATCCTTCTTCCCAAAATTAATTTTTATAAGTAATTAATAATGGTTTTCTGCAAAGTAATGCCTGAAATTCACTCAACTATCACAACCTTATGGCTGGTCGACAGTACAATTAGGAATGTAATATTAGGTTTACGATTGTTTTACGTCCGATTCCATTCAAAAATAATCCGGAAAGCTACGAAAAATCTCCGCACGACTATCGAAGGCTGAGTAGATAATATCGGCCAGTCTTGATATCCGCGATATTCAGTGAAATATATTTTCCGGAGGATTCTTCTCAAGTTGATAGCATAACTATGGCAACTTTCAATCAATTTAAATTAGTTTGTTTTGATGTCTATAGCAAATGTGGTGAGGATCAGTCTCCTTTAATCTCTAAATAATATACTAGTTCTCTATTGAAGAAAAAAATGTGGAGTAAACAATTATCACTTTATTATAAAACAACTAATTTATACGACGACATTTGCATACCTGATTGTGCATTAATTTATCTACTTTACTTACAATACATATACCTTAGGTGTTGATAAAATAAAATGACAAAACAACGTTCATTATTGCAAGATTACAACACCATAACAAGGGTCCAGGCTATTTATTAAACACCCATAGTGTAAGATGGATGGTATCCAAAAATAAAAAATATGGTTTGGTTTCTTAATACTTTAGCTTATGGTAAAGGATGAAGGGAGGGAGGATCCAGGCCTCCAGGCCACAGACCTTATGATAAAAAGAGGCATAGAAGCATGCCAAGATAGATTCGTAGCGCTCCATTATACCTCCCCAAGGGACATGGCGTAAAGTTATGAATGTACAGTGGCCAACACATTAGGCTTCCTTTTGTACTTTGCCACTTTAACTCATGTGACACATTCAAACATTAAGTTAAGAAATCATAACAAAAACTTTTTGGGCAGGGTTTAGCTTGATGTGTCTTCCACTGTACCTTTTTTTATATAAAGCACAAGTGTGTTTCTAGAAGGTGGGCGGACAAGTGGGTGGTCGAACTTTTTTAATATTTTAGGCTGTTAACGAGAGTTGAAATGGCCCTCCCATGGCTTTCAACTTATAATAACTAAACAATTATCCGCAAAAATTGACAGCACAAAGAAAAACAAAAAACCTGTCACATATTTAATCGGATTTGATTCCGTAATCCATCATTCATTTTATACGTGACGCACATAATGACTCCGACATCAATAACAACATCAAAAATCCATACATGAACAATTCCAGCGACTGTCGTCTAACAACTATTTAGCTGGAGACATGGTTTCATGGCAATTAGCATGAAGACAAGAGAGGTGTGCTCGGGCGTTAGAAATCGTTTGTGGGCGGAAACGGTGAGAGTCGGCCTATTACGGCGTCTTAACAAAAGTCGTCCAAGGTTCTTGGATAACAATTACATGTAGGATGACATACATATGGCGTAATAATGACACGATGTTTTTCTCCTACAACAACAGTAGCCGGTTTTATTAGCGGTTTTAGTCAATTTGCACCCTGTGGCGATTCTTCGCTTTTTATTGAGCTCTCTGACGTCACAGCGGCGTGAAGACAATGGCATTTTCATCGTTACGTTTCGAGCGTACTCAAAGCAAAAGTGTTTACAACTTGACATCGCGTCGGTGGGCTTAGTGGCTAGGATCATCAGCAGCCTACTCTAGTCCACTGCTGGACATAGGCCTCTCCCAGGGCGCGCAATTGAGCCCGATCTTCGGCTCTTCTCATCCAGTCGCTGCCAGCCCCCTAGCGCAGATCGTCGCTCCATCTAGCAGGGGGGCGTCCCACACTACATTTACCCAAACGCGGTCTCCACTCCAGAACTCGTCTACCCCAAAGGTTGTCGGTTCTGCGACAGATGTGACCGGTCCACTGCCACTTCAGCTTGTTAATCTTATGAGCTATGTCGATAACTTTTGTTCCATGCCGGATCTAACCATTTAGGATTCGATCCAGCAGAGATACTCCGAGAATAGCTCTTACCATAGCACGCTGAGCGACTTTCAATTAGTGAACCAGTCGCACCGTCAGTGTCCACGTTTCGGCTCCGTAGGTCATTACTGGTAGGACGTACTAGTTAAAGACTCTTGTCTTTAGACATTGAGGCATGGGCGACGAGAAGATGTGACGTAACTTCCGAAATGCTGCCAACCCAGCTGAATTCTTCAGTCGTGGCTAGTGGCTAGGATGCCTGACTCCAATGGCGGACCGTGCGATTCCAATCCGACCAATGAGTTTTTCAGTATATACCTACATTTACCTATTGCTCTAACGCTGATAGAAAACATCGTCATGAGGAAATCTGCACACTGAGATAACAAATATGTCAAATAAGGAAGTCATTTAGAACTTAGGTCCTTTATAAGCGTTCATCTTATATTCTAGTAAAACCCGAGACTGTCGAGTCCCGCAAACAAAGCGATTATAGCGGCTGCGCACAGGATATTAGTCAATGCCTACGCATTTGATCTAAGAGGGTTTGATTGTTCGAGCTAAGCAAGGCTAACCGTTATCCACAAACGCTGATTTATAGAAGGTTATAAAATCGCGTGACGGTCGATGGCTACCAGATTTCCGAGACAATATACACAGCTATAAATATGCAATAGTATTGCAAATTACGAGCATCGGTGGTCTAGTGGCTAGGACGCCGGACTCCCATGCGGGAGGTCCGGGTTCGAAACCATGTACCAATGTGTTTTTCGGATTTTTCGAAGACTTACGTACATTTACCGACTGCTCTAACGGAGAAGGAAAACATCGTAAGGATACCTGCATGTCTGAGGAAATTAAAAGTTTCCGAAGGCGTGTGAAATCCACCGCACAGCACTGAACCCGCTCGGTGGATCATGGCCCGTACCCACCGCCCCTTGTGCAAAGGGGAGACCTGTGCCCCAACTGTGGGGACATTAATAGGCTGATGATGATTGCAAATTACGTAAGATAGATATTTGAATATGCAACCCCGTGCGTACGGGTAATATTTTTTTTTTTCAATAAATTTCACAGCATTACAGTAATACCAAGACACTGTGAAATTCAAACAAAAATATATCTATATAAATAATTACCAACTAACTGAAGACGGACGCACATCCATACCCTCACAGAACTCTCAATACATCAGTGAAAACCGGAACAAAATCCGTTCAGCCGGTTCCGAGATTAGTCGTCGCAGACGATCAGACGGGCGCGTTAAGTGTCTTTGTTTTATACTATGTAGTGATTGTTAGGCATGGTCATTAGTAGGTAGTTCAAAATCTTTTGAAACAGTCTCTAATTTGATTTCAATTTCGACTGGTAACGAAGACGGGATTGTATGCAATGATAATGGATGAATCTTCGCTTCATTACATACTTACAACTCTAAAAATAAACAGCGATCACATCGGTTAAAAGAGACTAAAGGTATGGTAGATTTTAGTAACATCGTCCTACAATTTTTGTAACATATTTGTAAGTAAGAAACTTACATATGAAATTTATATACAGTATTTACATGACATTTTTTTTTATTGGATACAAATTGACTAATGAAATTGATGTAACCTTAATTGACAAATTTTTGCACACCACTAAAACCGCGGTAGAACTAAAATACCTATGTTAAAATAAATGTTTGAAGTTTGTAGATATCTTCTGATGTTGCATGTCCTAAAGTTAATGATAATTATGTGTTGATGTAAAGTCGAATGCTCGCCTAGTTCACCTTTTACGGAACACGATTTGTAAGAATTTGTATCCAAAACAATATTGTACCTAATGGTTTATTTATCCAATGTATATAAAAATCGATATAGAAGAACCAAAAGGATTAACTTAGTAGCTGAAGTAGATCCCCCTGGATCTGTATTGCCATCCCTGGTGCCTTCCCGCCTCGCCTCCCATACATTTAGCTGATTAATTATTTACCTACAGGAAATCCCTTTTTTGCCCCCCAACCCCCCTTAGGTCAAAAGCTGGGTACCCCCGTGGATGTAGAAATAACAATACGACCTGTCTCTAAATGTCTATGCATTTAATTTTAATACTCTACAAAAAAAATACACAGGAAATTACTGACACGATATAAGAAGACCGTTAACTCATATTCATACTAGAGTTCATAGCTGCTCAGCGAACTTAGCAATAATCAGTTATTTGTTTTATACCAAAGAGATCCGCATAATGGTAAATACTGTTGGTACTTGGTGAAACGTAGTACATGATTAGACTTAAATAATATACTGTATCACGGGATTTTTATTGTATTTCATTAATTACGACCGGTTTCGTTTACACATCTTCAGGTATTTGTTTATTTATTATCAATTATTTATTTATCTACCTACATGTAGTTAAGAAAATAATTATAAACAAATACCTGAAGATGTGTAAACGAAACCGGTCGTAATTAATGAAATACATTAAAAATACAGTGAAATAGTATATTATTGAAGTCTAATCAAGATCCGCTTAAAACAATACTGATACCAAACTGAGATGAATCATTGTTGACAAATACTACTAGTAGTATAAAGATATAGGTGATATTACTTACGACAAGATAAAAGTGTCCCTTGTCATAGTAGAGCGTAGCGTGATGTCGTGAAAGAACTCTGCATTCAAATATGGTATTCGTTGGGCTCGGCGTAGCACGGTACACGTTGCGACCGATCTGAAACATCGAAATTATAGGCTTCACTTAAGACAGAGGTGGTTATTTAATTCCATAATAGCTTTATTTATCACAGAGATCTTCTTAGAATATAAAAAAAAACAAGAGATGCTAGAGTATTATAGTAATTTGTGTAAGAATTGGATCTTATCTTATGATAGGGGGCCGGGAATAACCCCAGGGGCACTTGGACCCTTGAGGATCTTTTGTGTCTACCCCATTTTACACACTGGTCATCTCAGTGTGCAGGTTTCCTCGCGATGTTTTTCTTCACCGTTAGAGCAGTCGGTAAATGTACGTAAGTCTTCCAAAAATACGAAAAACTCATTGATACATGGCACTGCACGGTTTCGAACCCGAACCTCACGCATGGGAGGCCGGTGTCCTAGCCACTAGACCACCGACGCTCCCTCGTATGACAGCTGTTTCAAGTCCAGTACTTGTAGACAGGTTGCTTCTTCACACTTATAAATAAGCATTTTTCTACAGTATTCTATAGTAAGTTCATGCGATAGATATACTCTACCTATATAGTACTATTATTTATTCTGTGGTACCGGTAAAATATAGTCAAACGACAACTTCAATTTGGTATTTACCTGAAGTTGCAATAAGTGTGAAGGTACGTAAGGTAGGTACTAATCATAAATAAGCTAATGTATTTAATGAGCAATAGACATAAGTTCTTACATAAGACAACTATTATTCTTTTGTTATTAATTCCAATCGTGTTTTTCCCTCCTATTTCACACTTCATATACAGACAGGTGTATAACTAATTACTCTAATGCACGCACGGATTACCGGCGACGGATGACTACAGCTGTATAACTAAGTATAATGATACATGTTACCCATGCGAAGCCAGGAGTTGATATTAACAACAATCTTAGCACATTGACCACCATTCTAGGAACTTCAACAATAGATTATGTACAGTGGAGAACCTATATCAGTCTAAGCTGAGAGAACCTACTGTAAGGGGATCTACTGGTCAAAATAAAATAATAATTAATTCTTGTATAAGTTATTTATAAAATAAATGGTTTATTCTATTATAGGAAACAGACAAGATTTTTTCCTCCAGATACAGATAAATGGACCATAATTAAACAACAACAAAATGCCAAAAGTCACTGATCTCATCTAATGTGTTCCGATTTTAATATGAAGGCAGATTTGAGGAATCTATAAAACATGTATTTTTTGCAAGAAAGGATTATTTTATTACCATTGAATGTGGGTATGCAAAGAAAATTCTGGACAAGTAAGTAAGCAGTAAGTATGATACAAAATACTCGTGTTATGTCCCGATTCCCGATATTCAGTTGCTATACTCTATCTTCATACTACAATACAGTACCATAGATACTTGAAATTAATATCCACTCAAAACTTCCTGTAAAAAATTGCTGATAAGAAATCAGCACCCGTTACTTGACTAGCCAACAGATGCCTGGTCAGAAATAGCACAATTTAATCTCATTAACTTTAATTGCCAATGCACAATTGACCATCTCAAGCACCCTGGGTCACTATGAGTCAGGCACAAACACAGACAAGAGGACGGACACGCGTGGACCGCATACAAAGTTAGAAACGCGTTTGATTGATGCGACAAGTGAACGCGTTTTGGAATGCCAAACAGAATGGTCAATGCCTTGAGCTCCAGTTTGTTATCAAAATGCTTGGTGCAAATATGTATCCTGTATTTTGTAGATACAACTAAAGTCTAAATGGTTTTGTAATTTATTAATTAAGTTGCTGTAACTGTTTAAACTTCCGTATAGGTTAGATGCTTGATGATTTACTTGTTTTATAATGCATATGGGACATTTAAACTTATCTACAATTATTTATGGAGCTCTTTACAAAAATGAGCACCAATATGATACACCAACATGCTCCAATAAAATTCCAGTCATCTCACTTTTTTTACTTTTTTCTGTTTAAATAATAAATTAGCTACTTATTTCCAAAATTACTTATAAAACTGAAATTAAGTCTATCTCTAAAAAATTAAATAAATTAGTAAAAGGGTGATATTTTTTCCCGCGAGCAGAATTGCGACCTTGCCATTCCGTGGCAGTGCTCTAACCAACTGAGCTATCATATCACTTTAAAAAAATTACTTTTGTAAAGAATTTTGGACCTTCTTAAATAAAACGGTATAAAAAATCGAAGAATATCCCGAGTTGTATGGTTTGATAACTTTATTTAAAAAATATTGACCATTACTTGTATAGTTCTAGAAAATATTATTTTTCACAAAGATAAAGACAAATATACTTACCTTAACTGAAATTGAATCAAGAAAGCAAATAGAAGATAAAAACGATGTGGAGATAATTTATCATATACAAACAGTCTTAAGATTAGATTCCTAAAATGGGATCAATAATACCGACCACTTACAGATATCTAGAACGCAGTTATATCTTATTTCAAACAAAAAAGTATTTATTCTTGCAAGCTGTATGTACAGTTAAATAAATGCATAATAAATAAAATAAATTGTATGTAGTTGCAGAAAAAAATAGTATAATATAGGATACATACTTATAACCTTGTCATATTCACATCTTGGGTGATGGTCAGATGCAGAAAATTAACAGTTTTGCAACAAATGATAAGTTGATGTTAATATTGACAAAGCCCAAAAATAAACCCATTACTTTTTCTTCGACAGTAATATATGTATTTTGTCAAAATGAAATTTTATTTATGCTGTGTAGTAGTGTAGGTAAGATCATGGACCTCTCAATGAATGGGTATTTATTTTATAAATAATTTTTACAACATGAATTTTATAGGTAAGTAGATATAGTCTATCCATAAATATATATTAACCTACATTTTTTTTAAATGTATGTACCTATTTTAATTTATTGTTAATTATTATAATTTGATGAAAGATTTTTGTTATATTGCAGATTGTATATTTGTATTTTTAATGAATATAATTTGTATTGTTACCTACTCATATATATTTATGTATACCTTCTAGACTGGCCTTACTTACCTAGTTGTTAAACCTCAATTTTCATTAGGTTCTGAATTTTGTGGAACATAAAATAAAATCTGCATTGCTAATTTTGTGACATATTATCAGAAACCAAATAGATATGTAAATTACATATTCCTTTCTGCAGACTAAAAATATGCAAATGTAAAATACTAGTCAAGGTTAGATAAATTAATCTCAATTAATAGTTGTTATTTTAGAAAATAATCAATCTACCTAGTTATGTAGGTTTGTTTAGTGCACACAATAACACCCAGGTTGATGGGCATCTGTTTCCACATTTAGACACATAATTAGTCCATTATGTGTGAGAATACACCCAATTAATCTGTGTCATTGGAAACTTAGCACAACAAAGAAACTCAACAAACTAAAATAATAGGTAATAAAAACATAACATGTATTAGTTACCAAACTGTGCAACAGGGCATGTAGGTCGAGCTGGGCTCAATAGGTCAATTTAAAGCAAATGAAAGTGATGAACTGACTGATGTGCAGACAGATCTAACCCGACTGCAATGTCAGTTGGGTGCACCTACACTCCATTTAATTATACAAAAATTTAAAAATGTAAATTATACTGTCTTGTCCCTCTAGCTAGAGACAGGTACTCTCGGAGGCAAGACAAAATTTTCACAACAATTAAAAAGTTTGGGAATCCCTGTTATAGATATTAAATTGCAATGAGCGCATTGCAAACTGAAAATATAAAATATAAAGTTGAAACTTATAAAGTTGAAGGCCTGAATAGTATCCATATTTTTCAATAGTAATATTGTTATGTGGACCTTTTGGGAATTTGACTTTTTGGGAAAGTGGACCAAATGAACCTAAACGCTTTCCAAAAGTATCTGTGATTGACCTAAAATGAGCAAAAAGAAATGTAGACCAGTAGTACCAGCACCATAATACAAATATGTCTCTATGAAATCTTTTGAAGAACAGGTTAACAAGTTTTGTTCTAACACTAAACTTTTATTATTTTTTAGAGGTACAGGTAAGTAGGTACTTCATTATCAGGACAACACATGCAATAAAAATACTGACTATAAAATAATGTTACTACTACAAACCCTGAGGAATTAACCTCAAACAATTGCAGTGTTAGAAAGGAATGAACAACTTTACCTTGACAGGCTGTTCAAGGGTGACGCGTCTCTCGTCAAATGGCAAGGAGTTCGAGTGAGGAATGAATATCGCTCTAGGAACACCCACATCCTGGTTGTTAGGGGGCTCTGGACCAGGCGCCCAAGTGTAATCCATACTTTTAATTGTGTTCATTTGTGGTTTAACTTTTTTCTTTGCTATCACCATCGCACACACCGCTCCTCAGAGTCAGCATCCGTGCCTCGCAGCTGCGGAGACCAGTAACACATCGGTGATCCGAACCAATATTTGTCACTTGGTGAAAGGTGAACACTGCACTGCCATCTTGAGGGTTAACCACAGTTTCCGATACAAACAGTTTTCGTTCTGTATTTAATTAGACTTGTATTACTGCAGCACTTATGCAAACACCATTATTTATAATGAAACTTGATTCCTTTCGTTCGTCTACGTGTGGGTACATCAAATTTTGAAACAAAAATATTTGATAATTCTAGCTACAATTTCTACTTGACGCTATCAAATAAATCATATACATTTGCCCAAATATATCACAATATATTATTACAAGGCGTTTTTCGAAATTATCGTTTGAGGAACTTACGAAATGGGCGCACGAATCGGACATTTGTTTGGATACCTACCTACGTACGTATCGCAGTTCATCTGTTATAAAAAGGTAATTTATAGTGACAAAAAGAACTTATTCTAAATAATAGGGTACGTTCTTAAACAGATACTAGACGTGAATCAGAAAAGACTTCGAATACGGGGTGGCCGCCAAACCTAAGCTAATAAATGAAACCACCAACATACAATCACTACGTTTCAAATTCCTTTCTTTTTCTTCATAGTATCTTTATTTTTTTTTATTAATGGCCTTTGGTATTGTGTTTTAAGGCACAATAATTCCGCCAATTCACGTTGTAAGGGAGAGACATCGTGAAAGTGACCTATGTAATTGGTTTATCGAAATTTAGAATTTTGCACATTTTGTCAAGTTTGTCCGGAAACTCCACCTACAACAAACTATCTTTACTTTAATGAATTTCTTCCCATCTTTCGACAGCCTGATAATAATAATGACAGATGACAGCTGTCAAATAGTGAAGACCATACGGTCTTCACTATATCGATGTTCAGTGTAAGTGTAAAGTTATCGATAATTACCTAATCGATATCGATAAATTCAGCGCAACCACGATTGGGGGCCACTGGTCACCAGATTTCTTGAAGGCAATAAATATGTAATAAATAAAACAAAGATTAAGTTGTTTTATTATAATTTCCAGTTGTTATTTTCGTTTACAATTGGCATCAATTACAACAAATTTCACAAGTTCTATGGCGAGGTACCAGTGCTCATTTTGCTGTGAAATATTGAGTTTCCTTCTGACATAATACATACAGGCACAATATA
Source organism: Hofmannophila pseudospretella (assembly GCA_947369225.1). NCBI lineage: Eukaryota > Metazoa > Arthropoda > Insecta > Lepidoptera > Oecophoridae > Hofmannophila > Hofmannophila pseudospretella. Next base: position 9,465,987 of record OX376324.1, read on the forward strand.
AACACCACGAGGTTAAATAAATAAAGAGTCCTTTGTCTCGAAATACAGAAAATTATACGAAAAAAGTACATAACCTCAACAAACCACGAATTAAGTTCTTGTTAGGAGAACGGTACATAGAATAATAATAATTATTATTATAGTAAATTATATTGTATATTTGAACTAGTTTTTTTTTTCGTACTGATAATTGCTGTTGGTCCTAATGACCTTTACAGCTTCACCGGGGTTTTTGCACTTAAATACACTACAACTCGGCATTTTTACGGAGCTCATTACGCTCGAACAGACTGCCGCTAAATGGCGCTTGCCCTCAAGCGCAAGTAGTTTTATTATCGCGATATGCTAAGTTGTCATGTCGTGTGGATGAGAGGTAATATTATACGGCGGCGTCCTCTCCTTAGTTATTAATTCTCTAAGGGGTGACTACAGGTTAGATAAAATTAATGCTACTTGTTAAAATAGGTTGTAGGCCGTAAGTTTAATGTCTATGCTCTGTGCTGTAACTAGGCAACAACTTGTTATATAAACCTGTCAATTGAAAATTTTCCTAAATTAAAACCACACAAAGCTTTCACACAATGTTATGTTTTATTTCCACTGCAAGCCACTAATTCTATCACTACTTGATCGAACTTAGAGTAGCTAGTATGAAATAAACTGATACGAACTTTACCATTTAAAGTACCTAATAGAGATGTGTTAAGTTCCGATTCTATAAAAAAATATCGGAAAGCTGACATTTAAGAAAAACATAGACTTGTCTATGGTACTCTTGAATTATTTTTCTCTTTCACTCTATTATTACTTGTATATGTTTATCTCCTTTTTGCCAAAAGTGTTCTTGTTTTACCTAATTAAACAGAGATGGCGTTGTTGCTGTTACTACCAAAATGAAAGGAGAACAAAAAATCGAAACGATCGAGTTGAGTTTGAGCCGTCATCGCAACGAAAACGGTTTTCTGCCTCGGGTCTTGTGTGCTGTGTGTTTGTCAAGTGTGTGATATTTATTTTCCAACCAAAGTGTGATATCTAAGTGTTTTTGCGTTTTGTAAGTATACACAAATGTTCCCATTCCATTTTATTTCGAATACATGAAGAAGCAGTAGGAATTGCATTAGTTGGTCTGTTTCTCATCAATCCTTTCGTTCAATATGGCCGTTCTGCCTTAATATTTGCTTATTTTTCTGAAACCTTGGCGTCACATTTACGATTTATGTGGACCACGGAGATGTGGAAAAATAATGCAATTGGAATTTCGTCAGGTTTTCAGAACTTCGTTGATGTGGCACAGCAACTGACAAGTTCCCATTTGGTTTTGACGTTTGATTTCTGAGTCATTTTACTGCAAATCCGTTGCTGCTTGTTACAGGAGTATGATTATTTCTCTAAACCTTGGTATTTGCATAATTGTAATTGTACGATTTTTCGAATACACAGTGTCCAAACCTTACAGTCGCATCTAAAAAAATGAGCTTACATACCTTTATGGTCTGCAATTACATAAATTTAATTTCATAATAGGTATCTCTGACTATTATCTTGTCTTACTAGTAAATATTCTATAAAGGGTTTGTTACACAGTGCAGGCTGCGGGTCAGACAGAATGCATTTCATTCATTTGTATTGACTTTGTATGAGAGAGTATCAGAATCAATCTTGTGTTCTGAAACACATATAGTCCCTGCAGAGAAAGGGACAATTTGTATGTTCAAGTATTACAGAACTGGTTTTAAAAATTTGTTCTTATACACGTAAGCTTAAAGTTAATTATACCAATACAAGAATTTTTATAATCAGTGCAGGTGTTTTTGAGAAAATCTCAAACATTGACACTGTATATTTTGCTCTGCAGATGATCTTACTATGTTTCGATATTATTGCCTTTGACACTCCATATGACAACATGATGGTGCAAAATATTAAGTGTGCATTAACTCTGCCAGTATACTTATTATTCCCACATTATTTAGGTATATGGCTTCTTTACGCAATATGTATCAAAATAGTACATTACCCTTGACATGAAGCCATAATATTAAGTGTTGGCTCAAATTACTTGTGCATGCACAGAAGTTTTAAATTTGCTCACTAAACTAAGTGAAACCTTAAAGGATAAATTGGAATAGCTATAATTTTACCAGGTAAACAAATGAATTGTCACCTCTACCACTCATTACACACACACTCATATTTAGTGTATCTTTATAAGATGTTCAAGAACGAGACCAAATACTTATACTGCTTCTTGGTAAAAATCATCTGAACTTATTTCCAACTGGCCTAATGCAACCAAGATAGCCGATTCAGACCAGGCATTGCCAGAAAAGCTTAGTTCCTCAAGACATGAACATATCAAAATGAGAGCATGAATGGAGGTAAATTACAAGCTTTAAATTCATTACAAGATCATAAGCATTGCTGAATGTGGCAAATTATGAGGGAATAGAGACATAACATCTGAAGAGGTCAAGGTTATTAGTCACATCATGCAAGCATAATGGGTGGCTGACTAGTTAGGTACCTATTGTAGTGTAGTGAGGATCTTATGAACTGTCACTTATAAAAAACATTACTTACATCCTAATCATGCCCTTTTCAAATCATATGCTTTGATCCATTATCTACACATTAGAGACATGAAAAGAAATTAACAGGTAACAGTAACTAAAGGAAGTGGATGTCACCTTAAATGAGACCTGCAGATTAATTACGGGCTGCCTCAAGCCAACGCCACTGGAGATGCTGTACCCTCTGGCAGGTATTGCACCACCCAGCGTACGCAGAAAAGTGGCTTGCGCTGTCGAGAAAACTAAACAAGAAACCGACACCAGGCATCCACTTCATAGTCACACTGCCAAACCATCTCGTCTCAAAAGCCGTAACGGGTTTCTGGGAAGTGTTTCTCCCATCGATCCTGGAAAGAATCCGCCAGAAGTAAGATGCAAGTTGTGGAGGGAGAAATACCCACCCAAAGATTTCATACCATCAAAAGAAGACCTACCACCGGGTTTCAAACTCCCGTGGCCAACCTGGAAAACGCTTAATCGCCTGCGAACCCAGGTTGGCTGTTGCGGAGATAATCTTCACAACTGGGGGTTTTCCAGCGATCAAGTAAAGTGTGAGTGTGGTGTCTCCCCTCAAACTATGGAGCACTTGCTCTGTTGTCCCGTGTGTCCGACAACCTGCACGCGGGAGGACCTTTTTGAGGCCAACCAGAGGGCTATCGATGTGGCTGCCTTCTGGTCGGGAAAAATTTAATTCGGATCATCAACACGAAAGAAGAAGAAGAAGAAGTAACTAAATGTTGGGCAAAATTGTTCACCTGCTACTAAATAAATAAACACTAGATCAATGATTCATACCAAGGTAGTGTGTAGCATATTGTCACATGATGTAACTACATGTTATTTCAACAGTAAGGTTGTACACTGCTCATACAATCATAAGCAATGCACATTTAAGTTTCTTTACTTAATTGTGGGAGTCCACACAGTGACCTCTCATTCTGCCTTGGCTTTTTCACCTTTAATAAATGGTGTTTAATTATTTCTATGGGAATGCCTTTATTGTCTTAAAAAAGCATATAGCTAACAATTAATTCATTGAGGTTTATAGTGTTGATTCTTATATTTTTAACTATGTATAACATTTGAGGTTTAATATTTTTTTTATTTCGAGAAACCCCTTGCTTTTAGTCTGTGTAACCATCTATTACCAAAGATATCTGGAAGTATTGTTTCTTAGCAGACAATTTTACCTAACTGCATACATTTTAATGTGATCTGATCTGATTATTGATGCATTTGGTTTGACGTATCTGTCTGTTGTACGCAGGTGTGATAATGGCAACGGCGCTTCTGCCGTCGCCCGCGTGAATTACTAAGACTCTTGTGCAGTGAACCAACCGGGCCCGCCGCCTCAAGCGTCACCCGACCACGATGAAAATGGTGTTGTCACAACGGCAACGAGAGGAGCTGTAAGTACTTATACCTTTAGTTGCAAGAAACATCCGGACCAAGTTATGCAGTAATGGTAGATTCTAATGTGAAGGATCGCCTGGGGTGGTACCACCCTCTTATCTATTCTGCCGTGAAGTAGAGATGCTTGCATTTCTGTGTTTCAGTTTGAAGGGTAAGAGAGCCAGCGTAATTTCCAGCACATGAGGCAATTGGGATTACCAACTTGTAATCTCTACCATCATCCATAATGGATCATAATCACACTATTTGTATGTACATAGCATTCCATTTTACTCTATTCTTAGCTAGACTAAAGTACTGAAACAATTATATTTTAGGTACTATCAAATATAGTCTGCCTTTTCGACAGACATTGTCTTCAAATACCTATAGATAATGGTTTGGTTATATTTTCTGAACAATTGAATAGGGTTTCAATTCAATGAATTCGGTCAAGCAAATGATTTCAGCGGCAGCAAGGTCGCGCACCTAACGCAATTTTACCAACATTTTACTCTAGAAACTTTCAGATTTTACACTCACTGATAATATTAAAATTTCAGGGTTCTTATCGCCTAATGCAAAATTTATTATCGTAATTTACTTTATTTCTAAAGAATGGGAGAAAATTAAATGTGTATCAGTTTCACTGTCAGTAGAACGTCAAAACGTCTTTAAAGTTAAGTCGTCAGCAAAATACACGCTATTTCTTTCTACGCCATAGCTCTAGATAGAGACGACACGAGACTTAAGAGGCCTTAACATTAAGAACGTTTCTTGTAACTCGCGGTTAGTTACTTAAGTTAGTGATATCAATTAATTACTTACTTCAGTAAACAGTAACGATTTTTGTGTAACAATTTTACTTGTTTTAATTTTGTTTTCTCTATTCTCTATCTAATAGATATGTCGCAGCCCGATTATATAATCCGCTGTTTTACATAAAGGACTTAGCCTTTATGCAAATGCACCGTTTTGTATTATGACTAAACGACGCGACGTTCAGCCCTTTTACATAAAGGCTGAACATTAACACGCCCGATTGTATAAACGTTTTGTGTTCTACAATCCGGCCGGTTAACGTTTAGCCTTTTTGTATAAAGGCTTGTTAAGAGACGGCGGGTTGTAGAATGTAGTTTCAATAGCTAGTGGTTCTGCTGAATCATAACAACAAAAATAGCGTCTAGTACAGACGTGTTTCGTTAAAATTATTAAATAAAACTGAGTGCAAGTGATCCAAATATAATTGAACACCATCAATAAACAATTGTCTTAACTATTTTGAATCTCACAACTACTACTTAGTTATTAATTGATATTTTTTGCTCAAACTTCTCACTTCTAATTTGGCCTAACCATTGGCAACCGTATTGTAAAACGTAACGCGTTGCCAATCCGGCTGAACGTCTGCCGTTTTGTAAAATGTGTAGCCTTTATGTAAAACGGCGGATTATACAATCGGGCTTTGACATATACATAATAATACCTAGGTTTGTCTACTGTTTATTTATATATTTATTGGCTCCCTTACAGAGAGTGTATTTCTGAACTAACTCTTATAACTTCTGATACTGTTTCATCATCACATTTACAGATAATAAGTGTGTAACCTATACTATTGCAATGCTCATAAAAATTAAAATTGGGTGTTTAATTTCCACTAACGTTGTTGCCGTTATGGATGAATCCACGTCCGTTTTAGAGCAAATCCGATACGCCAAATTAAATTTTCCCAGTTACGTGCATTTTCTAGAACAAAAATATTGTTTGCGACTGCCGTTGCTTTTTATCTAAGGTGCTATTCAGTAGCAAAAGAGCCGGTCGTGGGTTGCCGCTCGACCTTTGAAAGTAACAGTGTTTCTATAACGGCAGGTCTTTGACCTCCTTAGTGCCGCCGCCGGCGCCTTCCTCCAATCATACTATGTACCAACTTTCGTCGTGAACCTAGAAATCCCATCATCATTAGGTTTCTTGATGTGCGAACGCGAATTACAACTATGCGCAACCTTCCGCTAACATTCTGATTGCTGAGAATTGCTATTGGCACATACCTAGCTAAGATAATCTTTACTTTATCTAATTTAAAAGTATGTAATATTACATTCGTCTGTGGCGCAGTGGCTAGGACGCCGCCGGCCTCTAATGCGGGAGGTGCGGGTTCAATTGCCAGGCAAGCAACACAAAATTTCTTTGGTATCTACATAAAAATGACCAATGAGTTTATCTGTATTTTCGAAGACTTATTTATATTTACCGACTGCTTACAGAATCGACTGTTTAGAGCAGGTGAAGGAAAACATAATAAAAAACATAGATTTTGAAATTCACCCCTTTGTAGATTGCTCGCTAGCATGCTCACTAGAGAAGTTTATATATGGAAACCCCGTCTGCCAGTTCGCGCATGCGATTTGAGCATTTTCCCATACATAAGTCGGGCACTGAAATGTAAAATGTGTGAAAGTAAGTGACCTATGGGTCAACTTCGTGCCTCGCTGTCATTGCTCACGTCATTGTTCTAGAGGAGAGGGTGCCCGATGGTCCGATTTCTGTGGTAAGAAACTTGCACACTGATTGAGAAATGGGGAAGGCAATGGCAAACTCCATTAAATCTGCTAAGTAAGTCGTTCTATGTGGTTAATTCATTCATTAATGAATACATTATAATTTCTTGGTATCATTTACCAATAATATGACAGCACGGGTATATTATGTAATTCATTACAGTATTGAGTTTGCGTGTTTAATTTATCATCGGGTTGTTTCTCGACGTGACCTAAAATGCCTTGACATTCCTTATACCCTTTACACTGGCCTCTCGAAGTGAAAGGAGGGCCACGATCTATTCTAATGGACTCAACATCTGAACAAAGATGTGCCCGGGCTAGTCACACGCCATTGTTGAACAAGTGCATTCTTTAAGTGTGTAACCTGTCCAAATTAAAAATGTCACGCTTATATAAACTTATTAAAGAAGTGCTATTATACTTCAAAAATACAATTACCTAAGTGGAGTGCCTCGGCTGAATGACAACAGTGCCCTAATACGTAACACCGTTAGTTGCGTCATGAATAAACTAGTACTGGGTAAATTCACACATCAACGTGTGACTTGACTGATATCTTCCTGGCTGGCTTGGCAATCTCGTCTCGACAGTACGGGACTCCACGATCCGTTCAAATCTACTGCGTTACGAATCGGGGTCATTGAACTCGTCAGTTGATTAAAAAGAACGATCACAAATTAAAGCACAAGCATCAGGCATACTTTTCGCTAAATGGATATGCTTCACGATACTTCTGATTCCAAAGATTTCCGTTAAAAGCATTGTTATGCATGCCACTGGCTGGCTGGATGATTAAATTTAATGATTTCCTAGCGTTTCCTAGTTATAACAGTTTGATATTAATTTCAATCAATTTATAGCTGTCTTCTACAAGAAGGCGTTGCCAAACTCATTCTGTATGATGCCCAAAATTGATTTCTAAGTGGATATTCGTTATGCAAAAAATCTGGGAATGTGTTCCATTCGTAGATCTAATAGCATTATCTTGATTAACATGCGTTTTGTTGATAAAAAGCATTACGAGAGATAAGATTGCGATAATTAATTGAAGCGCGAAGTCTAATGGGTTGCTGCCTACATGATTTTCATTGTAACCAAGTTTTAAGCATGACTAATTACTATTACACCGGCATTATCTGCTGTAACGTGTCATTGTAATACCATTTAAGCCGTGTTCAATTTGATTTACTTACATTGATCAATGATCATGGAATTAACTAGCTATAGATTGTCATGTACCGTACGAGTATATGTATAACGTGTACCATAGCCCCTGACTGAAACTTATTCCCCTACACTTTTCCTTTGTCCTTTTATTATCTCTCTACATAAAAGATAACTGTGTTGACGATGTTCCTAAGATAACATTGTGCAGGTGCATCTAGATCTACTGGACTGGTTCCTGCGCAGTGTACACAAACGGCTAGAAAGCAGCTGGCTTTTATTTACGACTATTGCCTGTGCCTTGACTGTTTTAAAGTGTAAAGTGCTTTGTAAAGTAATCGGTGGTCTAAATTATCTTTATTACATTTTGCAAAATACTCTACTTGTAAGCCTTGCAAGATTTTATGTTTTCATTAATGTTCGACGCCCGAAATTGTTACATATTTTTCTTTTACAAGGAGAACTGCTTATTTCGTATGCGATAACTGCTTTGGATGTTTAGTAACAGTGAAAGTCCACAAACAACGGGCTCGCATATTGCTCCAGGTGTAATATTTATTCAAATTATACCTGTGATAACAATCTGTTTCAATGCCCGTCTTGACGCTTAAGTCACAAGACCTCCCGTGGCTCTGAATGAACCAGGTCGACGCGAGAGTGGTACTATTAGATTAGACACCCAAACAAAAAACCTATTACGTCACAAGTTTATTACCATAATCGATCATGATCATAATCAGACTTACGTAACCCTAATTTAGATATTAGAGAAAGTGTATATAGTGCCTGAACTATTTTGGCAGTCGCTTTGCCCAGTGAACTTTAGAAGTTTGGAATGTTCACGGTTACTGAATGTTTAAAAATACACAAAAACGCTCGATACTTTCGTCAGGTGATCCTATAAATAAATTTCTTGTTTTAACGCCCAAACAGAATGGCCTCGAACGTACCGATTTCGACAAGAGTTCTATCTTCCCGTCGTTTTACGTATAGGTAGAGCTTGTAACGTGTTACGCGAATGTATATGAATGATTCATCGGCCAGGTACATTGTCATCAAGATAAGTTGCATCAATGTCAACCTGTTCGTATTGGTCCATTTGCCATTGTTTGCGAGTGAAGGCTGTTTGAAATCTTCAAGTATACTTACAGACAAAGTGGACTATCATCTAGCTAGACTCTCTTATTTCACCTTTGAACTCAACATCATTTAACGTCTTAGATACATTTATTGTCTGCCAAATTTCATGGCAATCTATTCAGCTGCTCACCTATTGACATGATCGCATATTGTATGTATCGCTTGTATGATGACTGACGAAAGAAATTAATGCAACATAATTTTCAATATAGACATTGAGATATTAAGACTGTTGTGAAAGGTTAATAAAGCTATGAAATGATGTCCGTGACTTTTTCTGCATGTTCTATGGTATCATCATGTAAATCATCACAATGCAGATGCAATATAAAACTGTAGTTGCAAGAGGCCAAAGTAATAATTATAGTGCTTGCACATTCAGCCTCACCGTTCTTGTAGTATACGGCCATTTATATTGTGATGATGTATCTTATATTTTAACACGTTTCTTCATAATGTTCCCATCAAGAAGCTAGACATGTAAGCTATTGTGAGGTCTGAGACCCGTTGGACTAAGCTACTCGTGTCGCGGACCGCACGGAATGCAGTTCTCGTCGCCGGTCGCGGTCGCCGCTACTCATTCTGCCGCATGCCAAAGCTCTCTGCATATAGGTGTACATCTCCGTAATGCTATCTACATCCATTTAAATACGTTCATAATTTTAAATTGCATGTAAGTTGCTGACTTGTTCCTTCATATCTTGTATTTCAAATTCTGGTGAAAGCTTCTTTCTCTCAAAGAACTACTTCTTCTAATTCAGTCGTATTTTCTTTGTTTTGTATAACAATCTTAAAAATCCTGAATCATTTACGAAATGTAGGTACTTAAACTTTGTGCTTAACTAAGGTTAGGTTAGGCTTTTCGGTAAGCCGATACATAGTTTTCTGTTCATTGCGAGTTGTCCGCAGTTTTCTTCGCTATTTTATCTCGCTATCCAAGTCTGTCTACATTTATAATTCTGTACGCACTACGCAGGCACTAATTTCTTGTAGACAGCTGCGTTGACAGAAAGTCTAATTATGCACAACGTTCACCGGTTTACTTCGATAGGATTAAAACGTCCGGTCACGAATGTAATTCAATTACCATGCCAGAGACTTCCTCGTGTAGGTAGCTAAAGCTTTCAATGTATATAACTTTTATTGATTTCTTTCGTGTGCCACGTTAAATGAGGTTCATTCATATAACATCGTCGTTATTTTTTCCATAAAGTTTGTGAACTTTCCACCCCTTATAAGGGCGTGTTTATGGCATTTTAACTCCCCTAGTGTCTCGGTTTTCCCAATACGTTTTACCCCTCTTTATTACCTATTTAACTTGCTCCAACGTCAACATTTCACGTAATTTAGGTAGAATGTTGTCGTGTTATTGGGGTCGTGACAACTGACATGGCTTTTCGTTTAGTGAATTGCTATGCTATGAAAACATGAGCTTATGTTCTAGATTCACTAGAACTCTCTTCAGTAATTTTTACGGGATCTTGTGACCGGGAAAAATCTTTAAAACTTGATGGTGTATAAGACGTATAAGACCTCTGGTTTTAGAACAGTATTTTTACTGCTCAATGGTCACATGGCACTTTGTTATGAAGAATCCATCACAAATCTAGACCTTTCTGTAGCACGTTTACGGGATCTGAGATCCCGAGGCATGTTTAAAAATGGATAACGTTATTTTTCATCCATTATTATTCTTATTGTAAACCAGAGCACGTACCTATATAAAGAAAAACATTTGCTTATTATCGGTGGACATAGGCTAACCTCAGGGGAGTCTGATTGAATAGGCTGGTGGAAAAGGGATTCGCAGTGACGCAGTCGGGTCTGACGTCGTCGCGCCAGCCGGCGCCGGGTGGGGGCGATCGATACGGATCGCGTGGGCGGACTCCCTCACCCCCGGCGTACAAAAAAGACTATAATCAACCCTACACCCCGCTTTCCAAGATTTCATTTCACTTGGTAAGTGAGTTTAAAACGCTTATAATAGCCGATAATACGTTTCAGCCAAGGGCAGTTGTAGTTTCCTCACTTTTGGGATTTTTGATAAATCTGATAAATACATTAAATAACTTAACAAATAATAAATAGGTATATCTGACATAGGTATCTACCTATTTTCAGAAATATGAAAAACTGCCAGTCAGTCTGTATATAAAATGCAAATATATACATATATTATACGAGGAACGGTCCAAAAATTGTTAGTCAAGGGCTTGTTATCAACCTCATTGTTTTATTTTTATTATCCTTTGGAGGCAAATTTTATTACAAACTCCTTGGACAAATATCACTGGCTGGCGAACTTTAGTTATTTGTTAATTAATTGTTATAAAAACATGTATGTCACTTTCAATCGCTACGATGAAGGTAACGCGGGAAGCATTTCGTGCTATGTCTATTATGATGTTAAACGAGGGTTAACATATAAAAAAATGAAAATGAAAACACACACATGAAAATTTAATCAGTGCTTTTGGGGATTTAGCTCCATCACTTGCCCCCATCTCCTTTGGTTTCGTGAGTTTAAGCCTGATCGGAGCGACCTAAAAATGAACTTAGACCGGGGCGACCACCAACGACAGTCACTCAAGAAAACGTCATCAGAGTGTAGTGGCTAATAAAGGAATGTCGCAACATTACCAAGCGCGAGATTCAGGATGAACTGAAGATTGGATCACAGACAGTTTCCGCCATTTTATATCTTAAAGGACGGTTGCATCGCGGTGGATACCCCACTCTCTCAGAAGAACACTTAATAGCCAATGGTATAGCGAGGTTTGCCTACGCAAACCTTCCAGGAGCTGAGTGACGATCGTCCGAGGAGCGGAACGCGTGGTATAATTTTTCACCAACGCTCCTACTCACACGGCCGCCAGAACCATGGACTTTTTAACCCATACGGGCGTGCAATTGCTACCACATCCCCCTTCCTGACTTGGCTCCTTGTGATTACGTTATGTTCCCCACGTTGAAGAAATATCTGCGGGGAAGGAAATTTACGACTGCGGACGAAGCAGTAGACCAATTTAGGCGGCTTTTTGTCGACCTTCCGCAAGAACAGTTTTTCACATGTTTTGAAAGCTGGTTCAGTCGAATGCGTAAGTGCATTGATGCCGCAGGGGAATACTTTGAAAAGTTGTAAATAAACATTTGTCATATTTCTTCTATTTTCTATTTGACTAAAAATTAACGGACCGCCCTTTCGTATATACCATTGAGTGTGACACAGTCCCAATTACCGAATTTGTCTCTATGTTCTCTATGTTCAGTTTACTCATGGTATACTATGAACTGTATACAGTTCATAGTGCAGTTTACTCATGTTCTACTTACATAACAACTCCATTAATCTACGCTAAAATTTAATTCGACTTCTTCTCAAATGTACAAGACAGATACAGTTTGATTCTTCTGAGATAAATACCTATCTAGATGTATCTTTGTTTGATCAATGGCGTGATTGATGCAGCAAATAATTCTATACTAAAAAGAAAAAGAAATCTAATGTTCCTTGGATCTTTGCCAGACAGAGCCTTTGCTGCATCTGTAGTCAACGAACGACGCATGTGGTGAAATGCTTATTGCTCTAAATTTCCAAAAAAAACAGCATCCTATTTACGCAAGTCCTTCGGAAATAAACAGTAGCCTGAACGATAATGTCAAGTCACGTATGCGCATGCAAATTTGACGTTACGTGTTCTTCATACGGATGAGACAGTAATTGGAGCTTTGTTCTATTACTTTTAAAGTTTTTCGACTTGTTTGCAATTACGTGCATCCGTTATTTCTGTAGTTTCTAGTCCCGTTATATGCTAAAATTATCTACCTATACCTATGAATATTAAGAAAGAACAGACAATATAAATGGATGGATTATTAGTAACTGTTTTCTATATCCATGATTTTACTACAATTGGAAATTGCCCCTTACTGTATCTCCTGTAAACCCTCCAACATTAATACAGTGAGGTGAGATGTCTATGGGCGACGGTGACCACTTACCATCAGGTGGCCCGTTAGCTCGTTTGCTCTCCATATTTAATAAAAAATAAATAAATCTTTAATATTGAAAAGGCTTTGTGCTTTTGACGAAAATAGATGTAGGTACCTACTTCCGATAAAAAAATACATGATCAATTTACATTATAGAAAATTGAGTTGAGATTAGATACTCATCTGAACCATGACTGCCTATTGAAAACGCACTTCAGTATTTATTGTGCCCTCTAGGAGTGAGGTTCATTAGCATTACTTTTATCAGCAGTCATTAATATACCTTGTTATCGACTTTCATGACGCGTGCTCGTTACATGTATCAGTACTATACTACTAATAGGCAATGTTTCCATTATGGAAAAGTCAGTTTTCCGTCCGTTTTTCTCTTCCGCACCTTTTATTTGTTATTTGGTAAAGGAACATTCAGCATTAGGCCGTGTCGAGCTTACTAAGACCATACATCAGACCAGCAGACTATCAGACATGATATCAATATGTTTACCTTTGACTACATAATTATTTTATCATAATTATAACTGTTATGTCATTGCTGTGTGTGAAATAAACGTATTACTTACTTACTTACTAACACTAACCCGAGGTCATTTTTGTGTGAAAAACATAGACATCGCGAGTTAATCCAGAGTTAAATGTTCACGCAAGTAGGGGTAATGTAGAAATCGAGATAATCGAAAATTACTACTGCGAAATTACCTCCATTTCTGTAATATCAAGATACCTATGTAGTTAACTAAAAGTAATTACTAAATCACAAAAAAAATTAAATGAAATTGATAGTAATCTTTGTTTTAACAACGTGTCTGTCTTCACTGTTCGCATTATAATATAACATGCGTCTATTAGTCAGCCTAACATGGAATCACGTATTTGAATTGCTAAACGATGTTGATTGTCATGTAATATCGATATTCATTGGAAGGTCACGCAAATTCGACTGATTGTGTCGTTTTTCTGTAATTGTACTTCACTATTTCCTTTACCATCTCATGTTTTTTTTTATTTGAGCAATAAAGTGTATTTTATTTTACTTTTACTTTACATGTATTATTTGTTACTATACAGAAATACCGTTGAAGCGACAATGGCTTTCGAGCCGCAACTAAAGCGCAAGCGTCGTCTGATCGAATCCACCTCTGGACTATTGCGTTGGACCACTCCTAGCGCAGACATTTAGGCGTAATCAGAGTGGTTAATAAAAAAATATTGGTAATGTTATGTGTAAAACTTTACCAATGTTTTTTTAAACGATACTAAAATGATTATTTGTATTCATTCAGGAACTACAGGGATCTGTCTTATCTCGTTTGCCAAGTAACGTGTTCTTATCTAGTGTATTACGTTGAATGTCTTTCCTGATTTTCGACGTGTTAAGTAATTGCTTGGAGCTTTGCTTGGATACTTGGAGCTTTGAACGACGTGTTAAGTAGAAAGTTGTCCCCATAAGCGAAGTGAAGGAGTGAGTGTCGTGGCGATTCTGACTTTTACAGAATTCCTGTTTTCCCATTCTTATAAGAGAATCAGAATTTAACTGTATACAAAATACCAAATTGATGATTGTCGCTATAGGTAAACCGCTTAATGGTGGGGTCGCTTGCGCGACATGAGGGGCGCGGGGCTGGACGTCAGAGGGCGAGCATGCGGCGTGCGGGCGGCAGGGCCCGCCGCATGTACGCCCTCTGACGTCCCGCCCCGCGCCCCTCTTGCTGCGCAGGCGACCCCACAAGCAGTTTACCTATATAACTTCTTATTCGATTTAAGATTCGTGACGCTCCGTTTTTTTCGCCTACTTGCTTTGTGCATGAAGTATATGTATGTTCTAGCGTTTACTGAATTCGTTCGTTCGGAATTCTGAATAGATCTATATTTCTGAGCTTCTGAGTATCGGTGAAAATACAGATTTTTATACGAAACTATGGAAGTGGGTACTTGTGTATGTACTTAACGCTTTATTACAGGATTTTTTTTGTTTACAATGAAGGGATAATACATATTCAAACCTTCCCCCAGATAAACCTCGTTACGCAAACAGTTCGCCCTGCAATCGGCAGCATGACGACGGAAATGTAGCGTGAAAGTTATTTTCTCAGGCGGTCCCTGATCGGCCCGCGCCTATACGCACGGAACCACTTTCGCTCTGCCCCAACATTGCTACTGAACTCTGATTCTGCTACAGTCCAATGTCAAAGAAGTAGCGGTCAGTATCATGAAAAATTAAACATATAAAACAGTATCATGAAAAAGAGCCGCTTCTCCGATCGATACCGCCCATGTGCTCCATTGGTGAGATTGAGGTTGAGGTCAAACACGGGTTTAGTTTAGTCGTAATTAGAATTTAAAAAATATATCGTTTCAACTGAAAAGTTGGTAGTGCTTGTGATGGTAGTTATTAGAATTGTAACTGAACAAACAGCATAAATGTCAGTACGACTAGGTCCTCCTCGTCGAGGCATGCGATGGCGACCCCTATCAGTTTCTAGCATGCGCTCGGATGTGGCTGGCGAATCGAACGTGCTCTTGAAGATACAGTCACAGCGATCGCAATAGAGTTGTCCGGCACAGTACGACTAGTAACGCTGTGTAACTCCGATGTTATCATCAACAGCCTACTCTAGGCCACTGCTGGCCATAGACATCTCCCAGGGCGCGCCATTGACCACGATCTTCGGCTCTTCTCACTCAGTCACAGCCAGCCACCTTGCGCAGATCGTCGCTCAATCTAGCAGAGGAGGCGTCCCACACTACACTCGCCCAATTGCGGTCTCCACTCCACTCAGGAACTCATCTACGCCAAGCTGGTTCTGCGACAGACCCAACTTGGCCGGCCCACTGCTACTTCAGCTCGCTAATCTTATTTATTAAACTTTAGTTCAATGACGGATCTCCTCATTTCGGATTCAATACAGCAGAGATACTCCGAGTATACCTCTGAGGTCAAGTTATGTTAATTGTACACTTTAGAATGCTTCCTGTATCTTGTTCTGACTGCCAGTCAGTTGCTTGCTTGTTTATCGTATGGTTAGTGGCCAACCTATTTGTCAGAGTTGTTCAGGCCGCCCGTAGGCTTCTGACATGACTTAACGACTGCTGTCGAACGACAACAACCGGGACCGACTGCTTAACGTGCTTCCGAGGCACGGAGGAACTCAGATGAAAATATGCCACTAGCGGTCACCCATCCAGGTACCGACCGCGCCAACGTCGCTTAACCTACAAGATCACTTTCGGGCCGTGCTCGCAACTAGGCTACGAGCTCCTCACTGCCAGTCAGTGACTGATCGGGCCTACGCATAAAGAGTTGTCCTTCTGGTTTATACTACTCTTCCTCCTCAAATTACTTTGCTTTACTTGTTGATCAAATTCGAAAGTAAGATTGCTGTGAACGCCCTTACTTCGTTAACCGTTTCGCTAAATCTTTTCACTTGCACAAGCTCTTTGAATGGATTGCTCCCACGCGACGCGAACAATAGGGGAGACCCGCGAAACTGATTGTCTTCAAATCGATTCAGTTTCTCGTACCGGCGGCGCCTGACGTGTAACAAGCAAGAAATTAGCTTCATTCAGGGAACAGGTGTAGTTTCGAGTATATTCTAGCTACACACTGAGAATAGAATAGGCTGACGACGCGAGGAACTGAAAGTCCCTGCCTATTCGAAATGTAGGTATTCGTATGAAGAGTTGACGGGAAATCAATTTTTATTTTTTATTTATTAACTCTTTATTGTACACAATATAATACAAACTTATACCAAAAAATATATGTGAAACACAAAGGGCGTGACTTATCTCTAAGAGAGATCTCTTCCAGCAAACCCCATAAAAAAACAATTTGGTACATATCAAGGCAGGCGAAGTGTACACCTATATACTAAATAAATATACCTACTTAATAATACAAAATAGAAAATACGTACATAAATATAATATAATACATAAATATACAAATAAATAAATAAATACTATATACTAACATAAAAATATAATTATAATATAATAAAGATAATACAGTGATGACAAAATAAAACTAAAGGAGAGAAGAATAATGTTCCTTGACAAGTTTCTTAAAGATAGGAAAGGATTGACTTTCACAATCAAAGTAATTTCAGAATATTTTTCGAAAATCTAACGTGTTAACTCTTAAGTTAATTCTAAAGTTTAAACTAGAATGCTTTAACTGAAACTACTTTGATTGTTCTTTCAGTGGATTCTTCGTATGTAAGCAAATAATTTGCAAGAATAATCTAGACTACAATAGTGTTTTTCTAGATTTTTAATCAACAAAACTGCGTCTCTGCTCTTTGAAGAAAAGTAAAGTAACTAAGAAAAGTAAAGTAATAAGGTCCTGACCTGAATTCTTGCATTTTTATAACGCGTGCTATAAATGTATACCTAGCACAGAAAAGAGCTATTATCAATTTACTGAGAAATCTATTGTTAATATCAAATCTAATCCAAAATAAATTAAGCCTTTCTACCGTTTCACCGAATTCCTGACGTTTAATTGCATGAAAGCAAATTCTGTCTATGTTCTGTTCACGCTCAACTCTGGATTATCAGTTGCGTAAATGTAATCGAATTAGAATGTTTATATCGCTTGTTGATGTTGAGTCACCAAAGGTAAGTTTGTCGACTTAAGATCATGAATGACGTAATGGACGCACGTAACACACTATTAAGCTTACCTATACAATACAAAATCCTTGTCTATACATGATTAGTTAATAGTAGAATTTATGCATGACATTTGACCACTGTATTACTCGTATATTACTATTATAGCTTGCATTTAATACTATAAAGTCAGTGAGTAACATAAACATAGTTGAAACCTGTCATTATAAATATAATAAAAAATAAAAATAAACACAAACGTTTGCAATTAATAAATCTCCCCAAAACTCCATATATCACAATGCAGAAAGCCGCAATCCAGAACACTTGTCGTATCGCACGAAATTTTTTACAGGATGAACCATCAGGTGAAATAACTTTAGGAAGTGAAGCTCACTTGGTCCTGGACCCGTGAGCTTCGCTCTCAACTGACCCCAGTAAATAAAATAATAAAAGGCTAGTTATTCATTCACACATTAAAGTAAAAAGTTACAACACTGTTATTTTATTCTAATTCTTAACCTATAAACAAAATATATCTATAACACGTATTGCCCTGTGTCTAATGAAATGGGCGAGACCTCAGCAACACGCTGGTTTATGAAGATTAGAAGGTTTATGAATATTCTGAAGATTAGATCAGCAGCATTTGCGATTTTAAATGAGACCTGACTTAATGTTGTCAGTGCGTTTTTTGAAGAGACCATGACTGGTTCTATCGACCATGTTCTCAGTGATTACTAGAAAGTTACGACTCGGTGATCCTTGTAGCAGTTATAGCACGGCTATTTCATGTCACACAAAACGATCCACCCACTTGCTGAAAGTGCGACTCGTACTATAAAGTAAATGTAAGGTACGAGTACTTTTGCAAGTACAACGAACTAATAACTGCTATCATTTCTCTTCTTAGAAAGTTGTAGTGGGCAGCGAATACAATCCCTTAGCCTTGAAAGATTTACATTGCTTGCAGGGCGCTCGCCTATCTGTGGCACTAAATTTTGGCGCCTTGTCTACAGCTTGTTCAGAATTTATGTTGTCTGTTCGATCGAGATTTAAATTGTTTACTATTTCAAGTGGAATTCTGCAATCACCATCTTTTACTCGGTTTCGCTATAATCTGGCATATATAAGCAAGATTATATTATAGTAAATCGTTTACATGTGCCATTTTCCTGACCAGTTCCTGATAGTTTTCATTTTCACTAGTGTTATTGATTCTACATTTCAGACTCAAGAGCAAATAAATACTGTTATCATACATATCACATTGGTAGTCATAACATAATAGTTTCGTAGATTTTAGTATGTTTGTGCACTCTTTACCTCAATCGAAGTAAATATTTGCCCCAAATGTCGCCTGTATGTCAATTAATTGTTTATAAAAAATAACTCAATCAAAGGCAAATAATGCCAAATTTATTATTTTTAAAGTACCTACGTAATCTTTATTTGAGCTGTTGGTGACCTTTACATAAGTTACCAAACCACTCTGTCAATGTTCTTCGCCTTCTTGGTGGATGACCTCATCACTGACGTGACAAAAAATGTGTCATACAATTCAAGTTCGTAACTGGCGAAATGTGGAATCGTCTAAGTTAGACATCGCAATATTTAAAAGAGCGTTAGACTAGTTCGTTTTCAATTGACCTAATTACCTAAATGTCTATTCTCTGCTTTGTCATGCCAGCGAGGAGCGAAACTATTTTGAATCTTAGCTCAGCCTCTAGTTATAAAGACCTATATTTTCCTGTGCTCATAGTAATGTTTTGGTTTTTGGATTTGCTGCATCATCTGCGTATCTATGTATACTTATTAATTAAATAAATTTAAATGTACTGCGTAATTACTTCAAAATCTCTAATTATATTCTCTCTGTTCTCTATTATATATAAGTTTATAAGTATTAATTAACAAAAAACAAGCTTTTGTTTACACTTTACTTTTGTGTAGATATTAACTTTGTACTGTTTGTACCGTATTTCGTATGATTATGTGATCTATACGAGTATCTGTCGCACAACGCTGCGTAAATTAGCCATTTAAAATAGCTGAACAATTTACATACCGGAACAACCGACTAACATAATTCCTTGTAGACTTGTGACACGGTCTGCGTCTCGATAATTACAGATATGGGCCATTATACCCGGCAAGGGCGCTTTATCGAATTGGGACAAGTTCGACTTCCACTTGCTGTTTATGTCGATAATATTGGCGTAACCTCGTGGGATTTGGGCCTTTGACTGCTTCAGACTCGTGAATATTTTGTTACTTGTTAGAATATTAGATGCGATACTGGACTGCAGCAACCATTCGTTGCTGAAACTCGAACCCGGCTTAGATTAGAAAATCTCTCGACGGTTTGCACCACATTGCACTTCAGCACGTTATTTCTATAATATCGATAATTATATCTAGTCTACAATAAATTTAAATATTAATCTATTTTTCTCAGTTGTAACTCTTGTATAAACAATTCACCGAAGTACAAAGATAACTCTAACTCTGATGTATAAAGATTTATTGATACAGATAGGGTGACTATTTTAAGCATAAGTTTTAATTGAATGGAATAAAAGCATCAAACAAGATCAGGCAAAGAATCTACAACGCATGTTTACTTGACGTTTTTCCCCAAAAACCAAAGTTCCAGGAAATAAACTCTTCAGTTGAGCATTTTTTATCGACTTTTTTTCTCGTGCGATACGTGAATACGTCAAAACAACATCCGCTTGTATGGCTCAGATGTGTCTACAGTCAATTAAGTCTGAAATGGAGTTTTTTCTCTGTTATACTGATACTTTTTCTATTCACAATATAATAATCGCAGTTTTTCTTGCGTATTGAGATGTTTATCTTACGTTATGAAACACTAATTATTGCTCAATTCTCCATAAACAGTTCAGCACAATTCACTTTTTATTAGCTCTTGCCAGACCTTATTGCAGACAGTAATCCATAAAAAGTATCGATTTAGAATTTCATAATCTGTGAATTTAAAATGAACTCGTTTTTAAAGCGCTCTGCTTCTCTGAACTCTTGATTGCTTCATAGTTATTAACAAAATGGACCAAACTGTTTGTTATGTCACTCGGGTCTTGTTTATTAAATTATTAGAGAATCAGTGCTGTGGTCATTATGTATAATTTAGTCATTAGCATATGACTAAATTATGCATTTTAAAAGCCACTTCAGCCACTGTTTTTGAAGTTGCTCCTTTCCAATGTATCTATTATTCATGAAGCAAATAAGAAATAAGCAATAATCGTTGCATCTACTCGTATGAATTATTTATTTAACATTAATGCACAAAAATAGTACATGAGGCGAGCTTAATGCCATGCGGCATTTTCTACCAGCTAACCATTGGGTCATACAAATATTGCAAGGCAGGTGCATATAAATGAAATAGAAGAGATTTACTAATTATTATTATTTACTATACTATAAAATACCTTCTCGTATAATATATCAAAATATACCTACACGAATGCTAAAACATAACAATTTTAAGTACATAAATACGAATACTTACATATACACTGACATTAATTCATATAAAAGAGTATATGAAAGAGAGAGAAAAAATCAGATAAATACATGAACACCGAAACTTATAAAACATGCATGTGATACCAAGCATAGCAACAAAACCTTATTGGCTGGAACGTCGCAGATGTTCACGGACAAACTTTTTGAACAGGAACTTGTTAGGCCCCCCCTGACATCTTCAGGTAGATTGTTCCACATGCGGACTGCTTGAGCAGTGAAAGATTATTTAAAATTTCAAGATTTTAGGATATAAGTTTCTAAAGTGTTTTTCCGTGGTATTTCTGCATTGACTATAACTGTACAGTTATTTTAATTTTATGCCTACGCGTCACTAAACTCAATACCTAATTATCTGTTTTTTGTTACAGGAACAAAGCGATAGCCGACTATCTAGGCAGCAATGGCTACACGGACGCGCTGGAAGCGTTCAAGAAGGAAGCTGATATGACCGGCGAAATGGATCGCAAGTACGGCGGCCTCCTAGAGAAGAAATGGACTTCCGTCATCAGGCTGCAGAAAAAGGTGGGCGTTGAATTGTTTTAATTAGCTAAAAAATCATGACGTGACCATGAGTTCAGTTAGTATCTTCCGCCATGTTGTAAACCTGAAGCCTGTTCTTTAGTCCGAAAAATCTTCGAAATATTCGACAATGATAATTTCTAAGCATGTTGTAGAATCCACAAATGATAATTATTAAAATTGTTTTTTTTAATTGGCCTCTAATCCCGCATTTGACCCCGATCTCGCCTAATGGTAAGCGTCGATGAGGTCGATGATGGTGCCTAGTATAAACCGTCGGAAGTATCTGTGGACCTGTGCGAAGCTTTCTGGCACGTTCGACATACAAAGTCCAGCGGCTACAGAATATGTTGTTACGCTCACACATGTCCGTGTCTATGTGAGTGAGTGAGATGGATTCAAATGTCGTATGTGTCATAATCACTCATCCAGGTCCACAGATATTTCCAACGGCTTTTTAGATGGGCCCGGAACGTTTTTAGATACATTTACCGGAAACTTTCTTGTAACCGAGCGACTATGTAATATCGCAGAAATTTAGCTAATGACTACCTATCAAATTTTATGGATCAGTATTACACGCAATGGGCGGAAATAATTTGCCTATGATGATGAATTACGTAGTCATACCTATGCCATTTTACTCTCTATAATTGATGACACCCGTAATCGAGTTATAAACACTAAAACATGATAAATTACACCCTGTTTTACGACCAATCTACATTTGGTTACGTAAACTGCAGACATATGTATTGTCAAAGGGTATTACCAAACTTGTCACGGTTAAACGCATTCATTGTAAAATAGAGTAAGTACAGAGAGCTTAATGACTTCTCGACACAGTTTAGCAGGGCCGGATTTACGGGAGGGCAACATGGGCTAGAGCCCCGGGCCTCCACAATATGATTATAAAAATGGCTGTGAACTATGATGACACAGAACCGCATGTCAAAGTTTTCCCTACTCAGTACTGAAAGTGATTTACTCTAGAAGCTAGATTCTACTGAAATTATTTAAGATTTTTCGTCGAAAAAAGCTCGCAACATTCCATTTGCCTGATAATACTATTCACTTTTGTCTAATTCTTGTATTTTACCATACATTCATCAGTTCGTTAAAATACATTTCGGTTGTCGCAAAATAAATTATTAAAAAACTGTGAAAGAGAAAGTTTTCGTCTGATTTCATATTATCCAGGGCCTCCGCTTGTTCGTTGCCCCAGGGCCTCCCAACCTACAAATCCGGCCCTGCAGTTTAGTCTTATAGGCAATGGATACGATCGATCTGTGTCGTGCCGTTGACGTTTATAGGTCGCAGTGATTATCCTAACCGCCGTCGCTGGCGGACGATCTATGTATTGCTCTTAATATCTTTATATCTGATACGAATTGTACAGCCGTCAACTATAGCTCCAGAAATAATGCAGCGAAACTAAACAAATACATTCCAAGGTGATGGTACGATGCGCTCGATTCATCGTGTACCTTGATCTACTCTTTGCCTGCAATTTTTAAATTCCTTTAACCTCGTCAAAATTAATTATCAAAACAAAAGTAACAAAGTTCTACAATAATTATCTTTTACCATATTACCTTTGATTCTACTTCTGATATCTTCATCGTGTAGTCGGATTCGAGAGCATTATATAGAATTAACCACAAAGAACGACTTCCTGGGAAAATTTAATGGGGTGGTTTGTCATGGCCTTCTACTTTCTCTGATATCATACAGCTCAGTATTTTTTAAAGGAAAATAAGGGTTATTTCTCATGTTAATCTTCAGGTGATGGAACTGGAATCCAAATTATCGGAAGCTCAAAAGGAATTTATCGAAGGCGCGCCAACGCGAGCCAAGCGTACACCGGCTGAATGGATCCCGCGGCCACCAGAGAAGTTCAATCTTACCGGACATCGAGCCACCATTACTAAGGTAACATACAATGATAAACCTGATGCGCAGGGTCGCACATATTTCTGCCACATAGCTGCAAAGTTCCGGTTTGACAGGAAATAGAGCCAGAACGATTACTGACATATAAGACACTCCACCTAAATCCTTCCGGGTTAGTGAGGTGAGATGTCAATAGGCGACGGATGGTGACCACTTACCATCTGCTGGCCTGCTTTCCTTCAACGAATAAATGCTACTAAAATATAATAGATGCGGTTTTGTAACTCACGAGACTAAGAAAACGTGTCCAGATAATCTTGTATAACCAGGCCAAGATGATCCAGAACATTATGATAATTTCATCATCACAGTAAACAAAAGGCCATCTTGAGACTTTCTAGGCAAATGAAAGTTTTCATCACAATGCGATAGTTTATTGACGTATTGTTGAGTTTTGTTATTGTTCCGTTTTTTGCTTTGCTATTAGTGTATCACAATCAATTACATGTAACAGTTGTATCAATGGAACATTAAAGTTACATTACATCGCTGCCGCATCACCTCGTAAACAAAAGAAGGCACGATTTATTTTATTTTTATTTTTTTAATTTCAAAAAACTCACATATTTTCAGTTTCGATAGCTTGTCGACATCAGCAAATGCAACATGTTATAGTGCCTTAATAGTAACCATAATGGTTATCGCACAATACATTGCCCCGGCATCGCCTCGCCTCATAAACATAGTAGTTTGAGCTACTGCTCACCGGTCCCGATCCAGGATTGGGTTTATAATAGTGTCTGAATGTGTTAGTCGACTGAATTAGTCAAGTGTAATAGCATTCAGTGCGGTCAGTTTGCGATGTGCATCGTTATTTGCCTGTCTAAATCGTATCTGAATTCAGTGAAGTGTAATAAGCCCGTTACAGTTTCATCTCCACTGAATTCAGTCAAGTGTTATACAGTTAGTAGTTAGTCTGCGATTTATAGTCCAACTGGAGCTTCTGCTCATCCTACCACTTCAGACACCCTTCTTGCCTCACTTGATGTTGTCCCAGGCCAGGAAGTAGTTATTTCATTAAATTCCACCCAGGAAAGGGGTTCGCCCCGAGCCCGCAACTAACTCACAGCGCCTGTAAGCAATCAAGCAAGCCTCATAAACAAAAGAACTAGCTTGTTGCAAGACGACGCGTCGACCGACGTTGCGGAATTTGATAAGTGTGCGTTGCTCTAACCATTCAGAACTCGTGTTGATGAGTTGCCTCGGCGTTAGATATGCTATAACCTTTATACTCATTGAGTTATATGATTGTTGTAATTAATTATTGTCTCTTCCAGGTAATATTTCATCCCGTGTTCAGTTTGATGGTGTCCTCGAGTGAGGACGCAACCATCAAAGTATGGGATTTTGAGAGCGGCGAATACGAACGAACCCTGAAGGGACACACCGACTCCGTTCAGGATATCGCTTTCGATCATCATGGGAAATTACTTGGTAAGAACTTTAGAAAAATAAACTGTACAACGTTGAAATAAAATAAAATAATTATGTATAGACAACAAGTGAAAAGATGTAATGAAGTTATATTCTACATTGTTATCATCAAATTCTACTTTATTCTAGCTATTCCACTGCTGGACATACTCTATTTAGCCGCGCTTCTTGTGATCTTCAGTCGATCCATTCGGTATTAAAATAATATTGACTGATGGTTATTTCAATTTTTTGTAGAAGTACAGGGTGGGCCAAGAATTCGTTAACATTTAAACCTAACACCCCGCGCTAATACAAGCCGCGCGGGGAGCGGGGAGGGGCGTTACCACTAGCTCGCTTCTCGGAAATTTAGTCGCAATGTATCGCTTCACGGGGCCGCAGCGCGCTTATTGTGTGAAACAATTTTATTTAAACAACAGTTCGCTCATTACAGTGAGACGCTTATTTCGCGTTGAATACGACTTACACGATTTAAATCAGTGTCCGAGTGCTCCATTAATAAAGAAATGGGTTAAGAAGTTCGAAGAGACGGGATCTACACTAAACGTGAAGCAAACCGGCGGCCCACGGACTTCTCGGAGCGAAGAGAACGTGCAGCGAGTTTCCGCATCAGTTCGACGTGATCCAAATTTATCGACGCGCAAACGTTCGGCTGAATTAGGACTATCCCGAACATCATTGCGCCGTATTTTGAAATTAGACATGAAATTACATCCATATAAGATCCAGTTAGTGCAGGAATTAAAACCTAATGATTTAAATTTGCGCAAGTCGTATGCCGAAACAATGTTAGATCGATTCAATAATTTTGATAACCTCTTATTTTCCGACGAAGCCCATTTCCACCTCAACGGACACGTAAACAAACAGAATTGCAGGTATTGGAGCAGCGAAAATCCCAAATCTAAACACGCGAGGCCACTTCATTCTCCCAAGGTAACGGTATGGGCTGCAATTTCAGCAAAAGGAATTATTGGGCCCTACTTTTTCGAAGATTCTCGCGGCCGTTCGGTTACTGTGAATTCTGCTGAGTATGTGAAAATGTTACGGGAGTTCCTGGCACCGAAGCTACTGGAATTTGCTGGCTACAACCGTAACACATGGTTTCAGCAAGATGGAGCCACTTGTCACACATCCAACGAGTCCCTGCCGGTAGTAAAAGAAATGTTTCCGGAAAAGCTGATTTCCAGACGAGGCGACATCCCATGGCCACCCAGGAGTCCAGATTTAACGCCAGCAGACTTCTTTTTATGGGGTTATTTGAAGAGTCGTGTTTACACCCATAAACCAAAAACACTACGTGAACTAAAGGAAAAAATTAGTGAAGAAATGTCAGCGATCTCGCGGTCTCTTTGTCGACGAGTATTCGAAAATTTCGGTGTTCGCTTAGAAGAGTGCAAAAATCGAAACGGTGGTCATTTAGATGATGTTATTTTTAAAAAATAAATTCCAAATAACTAACTTTCTTGTAAATAAACAATTTTAAAAATATGTCAAATGGTTTTCTTTATATGATTTTTTCAATTGTTAACTAATTCATGGCCCACCCTGTACTATTCTTAGAGATATTTTTTCTACCAATACAACTAACAGATCGGAAAAACCCTTGATGTTGTGTTTTATTTTTATTGATGATAAAAAGTCCACAATGTTAGTAAAACGTACAGGTGGGTACTGACCGGGAGCATGTTCGTGTAATGTAACAAATAGGAATTCGATGGCGAGCATTACGCGGTACTGACCGGAGATGCAGTACATTACACGCCACGTATTCACTGATGTAATCAAGTTACATTACACTCAAATGCTCCCGATCTGTACCTACCTTTTAATTCACGATGGTCACACCATTATAATTACGAGAAAAGAGCTTTTTTGTCAAAAAATTAATTGAAATTGAAAGTAAGTAACCCCACCCGGCATAAGTCTATTTCCTTCTTTCATATTCTTCCAGTATCGTGCAGTGCCGACATGTCTATCAAGCTATGGGACTTCAACCAGACGTTTGAGTGCGTGAAGACTATGCACGGACACGATCACAACGTGTCCTCGGTCGCGTTCTCGCCCAGTGGAGACATCGTCTACTCCGCCAGTCGGGACAAGACTATCAAGGCTTGGGAAGTAGCCACTGGGTACGAGATCCTATATCCTATCCTATATTTTAATTTCATATATATTTTATTTTATTCTTTTCGGAAAACTTACTGCTATTATACCAAATTTGAGTAAACATAATAATAGAACAAACTATGCCATTTATAAGTTTTCGCCTATAGAACATTTATAAATAAATGGTCAATGGTCTATTAGATATATAAATAAGTTAAGGAATAAGCGAAGACAGTAAGATCGAAATGCAAACAAAAAAATTAATAACTGTAAGTAAGGTAGCTGAGAAAATTCAGTGAGAACCCATACCCATTTTTTTAAAACATTGACAATGTTTTACACATAAACAATATTGGTCCACCACAATGGTCCAGAGGTGGATACAATCCGGCGACTTTTGCACCGCAGTCTCGTTTGCCTTTGAGCCATTGTCGCTTCATCTACTCTCTTCCAAGATATTGTTTACTAGATCCATTATTCTTCTTGTCAACCTATTGTCAGTTGTTCAGGCCGCCCGTAGGCCTCTGACATTGCATAACGACTGTTGTCTGATGACATGACATGATACAAGTCTGGAGACATCTGCATTTTCATAATAGTGGACCCTGGGTCTTACACATTTTCTCGATAATGTGTAACTGATTTCTGAACGGACGAGCAGACATAAACAGGGACTAGAGGGAGACAAAGTAGGCAATGTGTCTTCTCTCTTCCGGGATATTTTCCAACTGTATAAACATAAACATATGAATTCTAATCTAATGGGAGGTTTTCATTTTGTTTTCTTTTTGAGTTCGTTTTTGTTATCATAGATGGCTCTCACACGTAGGGGGGATTTGTCCCTGTCAGTCAATAACAATTCACGCGTTCAAATTGTATCTAAAATGAAATAAATGCGTAGATAAAAATGGATAAAACATAATTTTCTATAGCGCGATCTCGCTCACACATCTAAATCATCATCATCATCATCAGCCCATGTCGTCCCACTGCAGGGTATAAGCCTCCTCTCTTTTGTGCCACCCTATACGATCCTGTGCAAGCCGCATCCAGGTCTTCGATGCGACTTTGGTGATGTCATCCGCCCATCTAGCTGCTGGACGACCTACTCCTCTTTTCCCTGACCTTGGCCACCACTCTGTGAGGGCTCTGGTCCACCGGCCGTCACCACGTCTAACCAAGTGTCCCGCCCAGCGCCACTTTAGCGTCGCAACCCGCTTTCCCACGTCTAGAACTTTAGTTCGTTGTAACACATCTAAATGCTCTCGTGGAACTTCGTTATACAAATTGCAACACCAGTGTTACGGCTCTGGCTACCAGCTTTTTAGACATTTAAAAAAAATCCCATCCATAGAGCGCCTTCTAGCGAGCCTCTTGGAACCAATCGGAAAACCTCTCATTGCTATTGAAAGAACCGCTACGTCTACATAGTTAAAATGATGATCACACTAATAAGGAAAATCCCTGTAATGTTTCTGGATTAGTCCTCGACACCACTCCAGTTACTCCACTGATGTGTGCTGATCCTAATTGTGCACACTTGCAGATACTGCATCAAGACGTACAAGGGGCACCGTGAGTGGGTGCGCATGGTACGCGTGTCGCCGGATGGGACATTGCTTGCGTCCTGCTCCAACGACCAGACCGTGCGCATCTGGAACGCAGATACCAACGAGTGTAAGGTAAGATACTCCACTGGTGTCTGTTGATCATAAATGTGTACACTCGCAGATACTGCGTCCTGCTCCAACGACCAGAAAAATTTGACCTGTAGTTGGTGGGAAAGATCACGGGTCTGGAGTATCTTTGATGTCAGATCGCATCTCATAAACGGTAATAGCTAGATGGTTCGAATTTCAGCTCAAATATTTAGGATCATGGTGCCCTTCCCACACCAGGAACCTTGAGGACCTGATGATGACCAGGAAAAAGTAAGGGGATCTCCACAATGTCAAGTCGGGGGTTTCTTAAAATTTTAATTTAGAGTTATTAAAAAGGCTTGCATAATTGGTTCGGGCGTGTGGAAAGAATAAGTCATCGAAACAGGTATACGAAGCAAAAGTAAGTGGAAGGAAAGGTTTAACCGGGGTCGCCCTAGACTGACCTTTTAAGATCAGAGTAACAGAATGCTCATAGATTTTAATATACAAAGCAGACGATCCCAATGACAAGCATGCATGTAACAACGAATGATTGTAGAGGAAGCAAGAGATGGCAAGACAGAGATTTGTGGCGCTCTATTCTCTCTGCCTACCCCTCAAGGGACATAGCTTGAAGTTATGTGTGTATTCTATTATTTATGTGATTGTTTGTTTATCAGATGGAGCTACGCGAACACGAGCATGTCGTGGAGTGCGTATCGTGGGCGCCCGAGGCGGCCGCGGCGGCCATCAACGAGGCGTCGGGCGGCGACAACCGGCGGGCCAACCACACCGGGCCTTTCCTCGCGAGCGGCTCGCGCGACAAGTCCGTCAAGGTAACCTTACATTACGGCCGCGGCGGCCATCAACGAGGCGTCGGGCGGCGACAACCGGCGGGCCAACCACACCGGGCCTTTCCTCGCGAGCGGCTCGCGCGACAAGTCCGTCAAGGTAACCTTACATTATGGCCGCGGCGGCCAACAACGAGGCGTCGGGCGGCGACAACCGGCGGGCCAACCACACCGGGCCCTTCTTCGCGAGCGGCTCGCGCGACAAGTCCGTGAAGGTAACCTTACATTACGGCCGCGGCGGCCAACAACGAGGCGTCGGGCGACGACAACCGGCGGGCCTACCACACCGGGCCCTTCTTCGCGAGCGGCTCGCGCGACAAGTCCGTCAAGGTAACCTTACATTACGGCCGCGGCGGCCAACAACGAGGCGTCGGGCGGCGACGACCGGCGGGCCAACCACACCGGGCCCTTCTTCGCGAGCGGCTCGCGGGACAAGTCCGTCAAGGTAACCTTACATTACGGCCGCGGCGGCCATCAACGAGGCGTCGGGCGGCGACATGCGGTGGGCCAACAACACCGGCGCCCCTGTTTACTCTCTACTACTGCGCTACTGTTTACACTTTGGAAACCCCCTGGTATACACTATAAGACAGTGCTGAACCGAAATCTTTCCTTTCCGTCACCCCGTGTTCGGGGGTAAAGGTCTCGAACTCTTGCTAATCTGTGTATTATTCCGCAGATCTGGGACGTGAGCACAGGCCAGTGCCTGGCTTCACTAGTTGGCCACGACAACTGGGTGCGAGGCGCGGCGTGGCACCCGGGCGGGCGCTACCTGCTCACGGCGTCCGACGACAAGACCCTGCGCGTCTGGGACGTGGCGCACACGCGCTGCCTCAAGACGCTCTACGCGCACCAGCACTTCGCCACCAGTCTCGGTAAGTGTCTCTACTCATGTACTTGTAATCTGAGCAAGTGGTGACATGGAGTCTTACGCGTTTAGCAACCTTTTTGAAATGTTATCGGACCGTACCTATACAAATCTAGAAAACAGAACAGTTGATTTATATAGGATCGCAACATAGTGTAATTATATCTTGAACCGAAACATCTGTTTGATGTTTGCCTTCTTCCGATCACTGTTGGTATTATATCAAAAGGAGATGGCGTTTCAAGTGCGATTTCTCTGATATGAATGGTTTATTTTTTGTTTCCAGATTTCCACAGGAGCTTGCCATTCGTGATATCAGGCAGCGTCGATCAGACCGTCAAAGTTTGGGAGTGTCGCTAAGAGCGTTGCCATTTTAGTAACTTAAACTCACCGATGCGATGATATCTTTATCATTATTTTTCACATTAATAGCTGCAATGAGAGCAACCTGAGTTGCTATTTTATTTGTTATCAAAGATTTTTAAATTCACCCCAAGTAGATTGCTCGCTAGAGAAGTGTTTTTTGGAAATGTCGCCTGCCAGTTCGCGCATGCGATTTGAGCATTTTCCCATACATTAGTCGGGCTCTGAAATGTCAAATGTTTGAAAATATATAATCTATAGGTCAATTCCGTGGCTCGCTGTCAATGCTCACGTCATTGTTCTAGAGGATAGGGCGCTAGTAGTCCGATTTTGTGGTTATTATCATTTTAGAACGGAGAAATCGTTTTGATAATTTATTGATAACTTCTCTACCTTCATCTCATTGTGGTATTTTCTTGTATACTTGACGATGCTATGTCTCTTTATTTCTGAATCGGTTATATTTGTCAGTCTGCACTGCGCCTTTGTATTAAACCCTTGTTCTGTTTAGATTCACACATTCCATTTAAATGTAAAAACTCATAGATAGTTTCTGTATATTTTGAAGTAATTTGAGAATTCCCAGTTTTATTAAATTTGGAGATTCTTTTCGTATAGTGACGTAGCATTCGTCATGTATGATCGGAACAACGGAGTGTGGAGTAAAAGCTGTGTTATAATTTAACATTTCATTATTCTGTTTTATTTTATAGTTATTGTTTATTCATAAGTGCGTTTAGATATAAATTTTATTTGGTATGAATAGTTAATGATTTCTTACATGTCCACTCTAGAAAAACTTGTACCTTGATTTGTTATTAATAATTTAGTTTTTATTAAATATGATATTGATGGTTATTCATGACAATCATCTTGGTAGCAGTCGTTTTACGTGAATCACACTCGCAACTCATCAATGTCTCCCATCTGCCGTTGTACATAAAGCTTTTGATGTTTGTCTTATAGCGGGCCTCCTTAGAGGTCCAGCAAAAAGAAAATATTAAAAAGACGACAGTGACAGTGTGGATAGGAAAATTAATTATTCTTTTGTTTATTAGTTTGACACTAAGATTCATCAACGAAGTCGTCAGAGGTCTAAATTTTGTATTTCCTTATATTCATGACATTTTAGTAGCTTCTAAAGACGCAGAAAGTCACGAACAGAACCTCAAACAATTATTCGAACGACTTGATAAATTCGGACTTAGAATTAACGTAGCAAAGTCAACTTTTGGTGGTGCAGACTCTGTTATTTGTAGAAATAACAGAGTCTTCACCACCAAAAGTTGACTTTGCTACGTTAATTCTAAGTTATTCATCACTGAGTTAGGAGAAAACTCAATTTGTACAAAAGAAACAAGACTTAAAACAAATTTAAGGAGCAGAAGGCACGTAGAAGACAATATATACATGGACGCTATAAATCCCACTTATGATCTAAAAAACCCGTTTTAAATTCCATCCAGAGCGTATTCAACAAGTTGATAATACCTATTCAAACTTATTATTTTGCAAAACGAGATCAAGGAACGAATAGAAAATGCCACACTATGAATATAAGGTTAAAGGAAGCAGAAACCAAACATTGTGAGTTATCTTTATATCCAAAGGAAAAATTCAATAAGGAGGCAAGAGAGATTGACTCATTAAACTAGCACAACAACTCTATGATATAAGATCAATCAATTTAGTGAGTTAAGTTATAGACGCCTCACTATATAATAATACTCAAGTTTTATTATTAATTTTTTACAGATATTAATATTTTACAGATTTATTGTTACTGAATTATTGACACTAATAAACAAAAGAATATTGATATTGATGTTCATTGTGCTTGTTTGCAGGCGTGCCAACAGCATTAATGGATATCTATTGAGACAAATGTTTGATTTATTTTAGGCTATTACGATTTATCTAGGATGTTGACTTAGGGGCGCGCTTTTTTATAAAAATACAGATGTTTCATATGGACTTATTTTAAGTTTTGGCGATTCAAAACTTTAACTATAAGTTTAGAGCGTTATATTTTAAAGGTTTTAATTATTTATTATTTATTTATATCTCACATATAATTCTTCAATGTCTCAAACTTAATTCTGGCTAATCTCTGCTAGCACAGATTAGGAATTATTATGCATTCGTCTACATAATTGCATTGTCATTCATAATTAATCTGATTTTAATGTGTAAGATGTTTAATTTACATTATACGAATTCTACGTAAATTAAAAGTGTGTGATATATAATTTAATATTTTAATTTTCAATCCTGTTTGAGGTAGCTAGTTTCAAAGATAATTCTTAACTGAAGCCTATTATTCGATAAATTAGTTATTTATTTACGGCATTGAGGAATTTGGTTGCCTGGTATTTTACTAGAAATTAGAGGTAGATGTAGTCTAGTATGGTATGATAATATTGTTAGAAGCTTGGCCGTATTAGCGCAAGAATACAAACCATGTTTCGTATGCAAACGTCAATCGGTGTGGTCTCACTGCCCAGTATGTATTATGAGTCAGTGCCGAAGACAGACCTATCATTGTTCTATTATATTAAAGACCACAACTTCCCCTTACTGCGTACTATGCTGAGAAAATTCTATATAAAAATAAAATATAAAATAAACATTGCTGAGGCTTAATATTTTTTTTGTTACGAAGATGACTAATCGAATGTATCGCCGCAGTGAGGTCACTTGCAAGGCATATACAAAACAAGCGCAAAATGTTTAATATTTTCTCAAAAATTACTGAACTGATTAAAAAAACACGTCTATAGTTTAAGATAGTGAAAGATAAAAAAGACTTGGCTGATTTCTGGTCTGGCAGAATATAGAAGCTCAACTCGTGATGCCATTGGCTCGACTAAAGTGAAAGAGTTTTTAAAATCGGTTTAATAGTTATTGAGATAATCTCAACCATGTTCCTCTATTTGTATACCTACATCTCTACATTATCAATTCATTGTAATTCGCTTAATCAGTGTAAATTCGTAAATACACGGTGACCAGGGAGGTTGTATTCTGCTTCGAAACTAGAAAGCTTGGTTCAAATGTATTTTATATGCCACACCTTCCTGCTAAAGATAAGTCAGCGTTATGTATTATCTAGTCATTGTCACTTAGTAAAACACTATAGTTTTTTGGGTAATTAATTCCATTGAAGGATTTGCAGCATGTAAATACGGCATGTAACAAAAACCCCAGGAGGTGTTCAGTATCCATAATTTAACAACTTTTGTTCTAGACTTTAATTTTAGCAAAAAAATGACTTTCACTCGTACAAATCGGTCAGTTGATCAATACAAAATGGCCTCCTTCCCTAAACATGATGTTGATATGTGAGCGTCGAATTTGAATACAAATTCGCGCTTATTAGTGGAATACTGCTATTCATTTGGGTCCCATTGGTTTAACACTCCCTCAATCCTTTATAACATTCTTAGGAGGTCGGATTTGTCATCTTTTGCAATTGTATATCCTTCTAGATTGGCAATCGTTGGGTATGGCGAATCCGAGGGTGAGGTCCTTCCCCCATTAATTTTAAGTTTAGTTTTGGCGGCCAAGCAGGAATCGACGCATGTATGTAAATTGAACTTTTCGCGAAAATTAAATAATAGAACAAAATACTAAACAACTTTTCAGATTTATTCTGAGGTTTTTGTTACACCGAATGGTTTTGCTGTTAATTAATACTTGCCTAATGCAGTTGTGTGCACTTTTAACGTAGCATCGATACAATCTCCTTAGGTAACGTACGACAATTCGTCAACTAAAATAATAGCTTGCAAACTATAATGTATGTTTACTATAAGAAGTTTGTATTACAATTGGCACCCATTCCGGGGTACTCGCTAAATTAAAATATCGCTGAACGAAACACTTACGCCCGCTTGCGCGAAAATTTAACCCTGGGTAAACTCGCGAATTGTCTATGGTATTTTATACAACTAAGAGTTACCCGAGAGAAAACAGTTCGTGCAAGACGGCCTTACACAATCTAGCATATTAGTGAGCGTGACAGTTTGATTTAGTTTTAATTTAGAGGCCTCGCAGGAATCGATGCCAATTATCGAGTAAAGTAGGTATTTGCACTCATGTCATGATAATGCTTACCATAAGGATATCTACATAATAATATGTATCTCTACACAGCGAAATTCTCTTAGTACATCTAATTCAAAAGTTTTACCATGTCATAAATTGAGGTAAACAAAAAAACAAACTAGGTAGCAGTTAGGTCCAACGCACACCGTCCGAGTGGAGTGGAGGCGCGGCGCGGATCCCGCTGTTAGGGTGCCTTTCGACCAGAGCTGTGCGAGGTAGCGAGGCGGTGAGCGAGGAAAAAATACGCCAATAGGATCACGCCATTTTAATCGATACGTGATAATGGCATGATCCCATTGATGGATTTTTTCCTCGTTCACTGCCTCGTTACCTTGCACAGCTCTACGGTATTACGGCCGCGCCTATAGACGCCGTATGACTCGTTACCATGTATCCGCGCGCCGCCGAGAGCCGCCGCGCCGATTCGCTTGATATTGTCATTCAATTTTAAACTGTATTTCAGTGTTGTTAAGATTTAGTTCAAACGTTATCGAAGTAAGAACGCCGTCACTCCAGCGGTGTGCGTTGGGCCTTAGGGGCCCGCGAAACGAGAGATGGGGCAATACAAATAAGTGAGACGGTATACGCCTCCCTCTTCTTTATATTGCGCCATCTCCCTTTGTCTATTACATTTGACCCTAGGGGTATTATACACACCACATTCAGTTTAGCACATTCGAAGCTGACCAACCCCACACTGCTACCTGCTGATCACCCGAATATGTGTATAACACCTTTCACATAAACAGTTGTTACGGAAAAACCCAAGGCGTTTTAATTATAAAATAAACGCGTGCTTGGTATTGGGTCGCGACACTATTCTAGAGAATTTTGCACTTACTCATATAACCACTGTACTTTGTCTAAATTTTATATAGAACATTAACCTATATACCTACCAAAATTTAATAGAATTTGGTTTAATAATTTTCTGTAAATAAATCAAATAAATAAATATCTAATTTATTTAAGTGTGTTTTTTATTGTGGCTGGTTTCCTGTGATTATTATTCTACTGAAAAACTGATCACTGACAAGTGCTCACAGAACAAAAGACACTTGGACTACTCCCACAAGCTGTGCTATTGGTATTCTTGGCTTTCCATTAGCTCTGCCTACCCCGTAAGGCAGAGATTATACATAGTCAACAGCTTGGCACGGGTCAGGGTCTTGAAATACCTTTTTAGCACTTGCAGAATTAAGTTTTGTTTGTTGACTTCTAGCAGGACGAGTGGACAATATGACGTAGACGGTCTATATTATCTCTGTAGTTTAAAAAAAATCTATGCAGATGAATGACAACTTTTATTCCCAGGCCCAACTGCAAAAATGGATTGGTGCGAATTGTATGTAAGACAACTTTAAAGTTCCTTCTTAGGAAAAGTTGTTCAGAAACAGTATGTAACTGATGGAAGACATCTTATGGAATGAAATTACCCATGAATATGAGCAACTTTCATGAAAAAAAAATCGTAATTCAAAAAAAATTGAAATAAAAAAATATATTTCGACTTATCATTTTTCATACAAATCGGTCGGTCATGTGATCAATGTATGGAAAGTCGATTTTTTTTGTATACATTCTTTATATTCATAGGTACTTTCATCCTGACAGATTCGCATACTTGTACGCGCTAATCGAATCGCATTGCTTTCGCTTATTTCATTTCTTATTTTCGGCCGATATACGAATGACGTCATCTGGGCCGCACCATACGCATAGAACGCGCGAATCTGGTGACGTCATCAGAATGTGACGGGTATTCGGCTATTTACCTACCTACAGTATTGCGGTGCGGACTAACCCGATGCTAGGCAAGGGGAGTAAAATGTCACTTAGAAATAAGTTGACAATTTACAAAACTTGCATCCGTCCAATCCTCACGTACGCAAGCGTGACATTCGCGCACTCTTGCCACATTCGCCGCCTTCAGGTTATCCAAAATAGGTTCATGCGTAGAGCAACCGGTGCTCCATGGTACCTACGTAACGTAGACCTCCATCACGATTTGGAACTCCCCACGATCGCTCAATACATGAAGTTAGCGTCTCGACGCTTCTTCGAGCAAGCTCCCCACCACCCAAACCCTCTAGTAGTAAGCGCCGCCGCTTATTCGACTAACGGTTTACCGACATCCCGTCGACGACGTCGGCCTAGACACGTCCTAGACGACCCCGACGACGCCATCACGATCTCCATCGCGGAAGCCACTCCGCCACCCGATAGTAGTTCACACACAGCACCTTCATACCGCTCGCGCCGGCGCGGGCGTCGACCCGCTTCTGGCGCTTTCACGCGCTATCGGCGCTCCAGGCCGCTTCTCCCCGACCCCTACGTCCCCAGCGACGTCCTAAGCCGAGGTCCGTACCCACCTGGGTGCCCTTAGGCAGTCGCTTCTTATAGTAGTTTTTAAGTCCTCTTCTAGGCTGGAGCGCATATTTAGCGCTCGCCCCAAAAAACCCGGTGAAGCTGTAAAGGTCATTAGGACCAACAGCAATTATCAGTACGAAAAAAAAAAAAAAAAAAAAAAAGCGGTGCGGACTGTGTGCGCCGTTGCATAGTATTTTATACAAAGAATTCTAAAATTTGTTGACTGCGGCGCGTACCAGTGCTCGTTCACCTTTAGGTTTAGGTAACGATATGGAATCTCCCAACAAGTTGTGAATACGGCGTTGGCAAACATGATTAATGAATAGTCAAATCAAACTGTACCTATTTTGTGTTTCATAGTAACTAGGCTGTATATACATTTACAAAGTATATACCATTGCCTCGCCGAATAACATACATACATAACATAACATATGATTTGAAGTGTGACCACTTTAGATTTTTTTTACTGCAGTTCCAGTAATATCTGTACAACAAATGTTAATATAATACAATAGAAATCAATGATTGACCTAGATCGTTTATTATTAAATGTTGTGCATGTTGTGTAAACTAATGAATAATGTAACGTTATATAGATGTTCTTTATAAATACTTTTGCGATATTTTTTTGGCCTATAGGTAATGAGCACATTTTTGGAAGTGATAGTAATGTGACCACATTGGTCACACTAAAAGTGACAGCTGAAAACCGTCCTGAAAAAGGACGGTTTTCCGTCCTATTTTTAGTGCATCCGTCCGTTCTTCATGCTTTTACAAAAATCGTCCTTTTTATCCAGGAGGCTGGTAAAACTTGTCATTGGAAAAATAGCCAAGAAAATTACTCGAATATTAGATACATCCGTTAAAATAAAGGTCTCTGAAGGGAATTTGATGAAGGTGCTGGCAACACTAGCTGATTGCGACCTAATCTGTGATTGCGACGAAGACGTTTGTGCATGCATTGCATTTTGTGCCGGAGTTTCTCTAATTTTGCGCGAATTAAATTGTAATCAGTGAATAAAAATGAACCTGGACGATTGTTTCAAAGAATGGGAAGATTTAATAGCGGACTATAAACGCTTAGAGGTAAAAAATACAGTATTTCTAGATGATGGTATTTTGTATGGTCATGACAGTATTCGTGCTACTTTCTTAATAAACTGTTTCTTAGTAAACCTTTATCTACAGAAAACTAATTGCTATCCTATTTTGTATTGGTTAACATCCGTAAGTAAATGTTAGACATTAGCCAGTTCAAGAATAACCGGTCCTAGTCCAGTAGCTAGGTACCACCGACCTAGGTATTTATCAGGGTGATAATAGTTTTTAATCCGAGTTTACCTAAGTAATTACGGCCCCAATGATAGAAACGATTAAATGCTACAAGCACTACATTAATAGCATTAATTGTGGCAACTTGTTGCTCACTGTTGTTTCACATTTCTGTTCCTGATTATTTAGATTCATTTCCCATTTCGGATACCTATAATACGTATACAATTTAATCAGAATCAGAATTCAAACATAGTCATCATTAATATTGATGAAGAAAGTAGTTGGATCGCCTTGACCCCATGTGACATTTTATTTACAGACTATAAATAAAGAGTACACTGCAAAATTAGAGGAAGTGGGTGAACTGCAGGCAACATGCTTGAAGGAGTTGAACCACCAGCGGTATCGCATGTCTGTTATCACTGGAGCACTCAAAAGGTCAGAGCAATCATGTCTAAGCAAAATTTCTTTACAGTGTAATAATTATTAGTAGTTTCTAATGGTTATCTTATTTATTAGTGTTTTCTCTAATGTGTTTGCGTATTTTATTTTGTGCGTATTATATTTTGTATTTTAGTTTCCTCGTTGAGCAATTCTCTTTGTTTGCTGTATTTGAAACATTGAAACCATTATTAGTGAATGTACTAGCATGGCTTTAGTATTTTTTATTATGTTAACAATTTATCAATTGATTTTCATTTACTAGCAAGGCTTTGGTAATTTTTATGATGTTAATCCTACCAACGTAACTATAAATTGAGTTTTAATCCCTAGATATGATGCAATAAAATGATAATGCAGTTAATCTATCCCACATTTCGACCTTGCGGTAGATCCTATGATGAACATGATGATCACTTTTTATGAGTTTGTTTTTACAATAAATACCAATCTACAAACTGTTTCAAAATATATAATTTAGAATAAAATACCTACTAGGTTAAGAATAGCTATGATAATTTTACATATTAGTAGGTAGGTACTTATGATTGAATTATTGAAATTATGGTAACAACTACATGACACATATTTGGTATGCGTTAGAACGAGTGATTCACTTATCAATGAGCGAAGATTGTATTTGAAGTCAAAGCTCATTGTTGTTTATCATTTGATAACTATTTACATTTGACTCGCAGTTTATAATACACAATTTTATTATCAGCCTATAACATTTTTCATGATTAAATTACCAGAATTAAAGATAACAGAAGGATATGGGCAGCTGGGGTCTAATGGTACAATAGATAATATTATCAGGTAACTAGGCTTCCATTTCATTACACAATATGTACTAAGGTACTTAAACTCAAGTAGATAGTAATGCAAAGCAGACACAAATAAATTGGCTATTTCCTCTCTCTGCTAGCCTGATGGGATAGGGTATACTAGAGTGTCCATGCTTCTTGATATGCTATATTTGATGTAGTATTATTCTAAAGTTTGTCTATTGATATGATCCTATCTTATGATAGCGGGCCGGGAATAACCCCAGCTGCACTTCCACTCTTGAGGATCTTTTGTGCCTACCCCATTTTACACACTAGTTATCTCAGTGTGTAGGTTTCCTCACGATGTTTTCCTTCACCATTAGAGTAGTAGGT
The DNA here is from genome assembly GCA_947369225.1 of Hofmannophila pseudospretella. Classification (NCBI taxonomy): domain Eukaryota; kingdom Metazoa; phylum Arthropoda; class Insecta; order Lepidoptera; family Oecophoridae; genus Hofmannophila; species Hofmannophila pseudospretella. The sequence continues at coordinate 9,506,093 of OX376324.1, forward strand.
AAATGTACGTAAGTCTTCGAAAAATACCATAAACTCATTGGTACACCACACTGCACGGTTTCGAAACCGGACCTTCTGCATGGGAGTCTGTTGTCCTAGTCACTAGGTCACCGACGCTCATTCTATTGGTATTAAGTGATTCCAAAACATTCCATCCATGAATTTGGGAACTAATTTTTTCGTAACGACAGCACAACAACACTACACAAAAATAATTAGAAAAAAGCTACTGCCACAGCATTTCCCCGCAGCGCAGTTAATTAATACTGTGTCGTTAATTGGTAGATTGGAAAAAAAAAAACCTCAGACATTAAGTTTTCTTACAATGTTTACCTTCACCATTCCAACTAGATCACTAATAGAAATTTAATTTTACAGGATAGAAAAGAAAAGTCCAACGAAAGATGAACGCGTCAAAAATCTCGAGAAGGAGATAATGAAGAAGAAAGCAATGCTGCACGAGATTGAGACCACACTACCGAAACAGAACAGTCTCTACCTGAGGATCATACTTGGAAATGTCAATGTCTCTATCCTGAACAAAAATGACAAGTAAGGCCGCCCTAGCATAGGCTTGAGACTATTCCAATCCAAGCACATAATAAGTGCAATTCACTCACTGTAGTAAAGTATACAGCCCAAGTTGCAAGCATTAAGTGTATTCCTATATTAACTATGATATCCTCTAAAGTAGCAGTAGCGAGTGATGTCACTTAGGACATTAAAATATCTCGATAAGGTACCTAACAAAATAACTACAACGCATCTGTTTTTTTTTTTTTTTTTAATTAATGGCTTTTGGTATTGTGTTTAAGGCACAATAATTCCGCCAATTCACGTTGTATGGGAGACACATCGTGAAAGTGACCGGTTATGAAATTGGTTTAACGAAATTTAGAATTTTGCACATTTTGTCAAGATTGTCCGGAAACTCCACCTACAACAAACACAAAACGGTACATAGGTACATATGGACGGACGAAATAATAATAAACAGGGGAAAATTTGGGGAACATTTAATAATATATATATAAACTATACAGAAACCCACATACAAACAATCACAGTTTAATATTATAAATATTAATATATTTACATAAGTATTTGATAAAAGGAGAATCTACTAAGGTTAACAAAGACTGAAAATTTATAGGTCGAGGGATCTCTCCTGGGAGTACATCAGTAAACGCATCTGTTATACAATGAAATAGTGACGTATTTGTTGGTACTGTCTTAAGTGCTATCTTTTGCTACGACTACTTTTATAAAATGTTATAGTATAGATAGATGAAATGTCTATGGGCAATGTTGACCTCTTACCATCAGGTGGCCTCTTTGCATCAGTGTCATGGTAAAAAATCCATGGATTTGAATGGGGTGACTATATTCTTTCTATAGATAGTCTTTCAACAGCTTCAACTGTTAAATAGAACTCGATTAATAATTGTGCTGTTTACATTTTCAGATTAAAATACAAAGATGAATACGAGAAGTTTAAACTGATCCTCAGTGCGATAGCTTTTGTTTTAGCTGTTGCAAATCTGTACATAAACTTCAGGTATTTTGTTATTATTATTTTATTACACTGGCATTAATTCCTGCGTGGCTTAAAGGTGCCAATATTTATTTACAGGCGTGTACGCATCTTTGAACAAATATGTTATATTGCATGATATGCAACAACTTAGTTTGCATTTGTGTACCTTTTACCAACACCGAATACTGTGTTCGGCGAACACTGTCTGTGTACAGTCCATACATACATGATTGATAAATGATTGTATTCGCGATGTTCGTGATTGAAAGTGCTTACCATTCGCGGGTTTTGTTTTCTATTATGTTCTACCTATAATAGCAACTAGCTATGACTTACGTAATGCACTTTGCACCATTAGTGTATGTCGGAACTGTAAGTACCTACTTATTGTAAATTGACATGACATTGTATTTTTAACACCCTATAACTCGGAAATACTGTTATTGAATAGGTAATTTTTTTTCGTCATGACTCTTGACTTTTATTATTATGTACTGTGGGTACTTTAGTTCAATTTCTTTAAAAAAAACCATACCGTTTGCGTGAAACGTGGGTTTTTATCGACCTATTGTTTTACTTTTATTATCCTTTGGAGGCAAATTTTATTACAAACTCCTTGGCCAAATATCACTGGCTGGCGAACTTTAGTTATTTTTTAATTAATTGTTAAAAAAACATGTATGTCACTTTTCAATCGCTACGATGAAGTTAACGCGGGAAGCATTTCGTGCTATGATCTATTATGATTTTAAACGAGAGTTAACATATAAGGAATCACATTAAAAATTAATCTTTACTTTTGGGGAATTGGCTCCATCACTTGCCACCAACGGCTGTCACTCAAGAAAACGTCATCAGGGTGGAGTGGCTAATTAAGGAATGTCGCGCGAGACTTGGAATGAACTGAAGATTGGATCACAGGCAGTTTCCACCATTTTACGTGACCATCTTAAAGTTAGGAAGGTTGCATCGCGATGGATACCCCACTCTCTCACAGAAGAGCAGAAAGTCCGACGTGTAGACTGGTGCCAGTTTATCAAAACTTTCCCCATTTTCAAGGAGCAGGAGCGCACTAATAAACTTAATTTTATAAACACATTGGTAGATAATGTTTGCCAATATTCTTCATTAACCACTCTAACTTGGCTAAAATGCCTGTACTAGGAGTGTTCCACCACAATGGTCCAGAGGTGGATTCGATCCGGCGACGCTTGCACCGTAGTCTCGTGCCCTAACCTTTGAGCCATTGTCGTTCTGTACTGAACTTTTACTTTCAATAAAACTTTCCCCAGGCCATTACAACTGATACTGATATTCCTCCTGGTGTGGTATTACTGCACTTTGACGATCCGGGAGAGCATCCTGAAGGTGAACGGCTCGAGGATCAAGGGCTGGTGGCGGCTGCATCACTTCATATCCACTGTGGTGGCTGGAATATTGCTCATCTGGCCCCAGAATGCGCCTTGGGAGGAGTTCCGGCACACATTTATGTGGTTCATCGCATATATCAGTTAGTATTATTGTGTATTATATTCAAGGAAAGCAGATGAGGAAACAGATTCCGTGATTTGTAAATAAATAGTTACTGTCATCCATAGACATCTATCTGACTATAATATAGACAGCTCGCTATACTTTATTAAAAGGGTTTTAATGCTTACCTTCAGGTCTTAATGTTTTGAGGACTCGGATCCATGGGTCCCATCTCTGGCTTGTATGATACAGCCAAATCGGATAATGTGACTGCTTTAATTTTTATTTATCAGTCAAAAATGCAACGTAACAGAAAATATTCCAATGCGTTACATTTGTCAGATGGAAATACACAATAGAATTAAGAAACATGTCAACTTAAACAACAAACAAAAATTAATTCAGTATTACATTAATAATGAAATAATGTAATCACAGTTATTTATTCTCGGTCACTCACAGATTCATTCTCTCACAATACAATAACATCTCTCTGCACACACTATTACTTTACCACAGTACATGCAATAACATTCACTTTTTACCTTTTTACTTGTTCCAGGTGTGGTTCAATACATGCAGTTCAGATATCAAAGCGGCGTACTGTACAGGCTAAAAGCACTGGGCGCGAGGCATAACATGGACATAACCATCGAAGGATTCCACTCATGGATGTGGCGAGGGCTCTCTTATCTATTGCCATTCCTCTTCGGAGGTTATGTGTTCCAGCTGTACATAGCGTATTCGTTGTACCACGTCAGCTATCACCCTGAAGCAACGTGGCAGGTGTGTACAAGTTTTATTATTTTGGTTCTGAATAGCAAGGAATTTACAAAATGGCGGTGTTCGATCTTAAGGCCGTAAACTCTATGGTAGCGGGTATGACTATTTGGGTTTATAAATAAATATAATAATACAAATTACTTTGTACTTACTTTTGTATAAAAGTAAGTGTGCTATGTAATGAATTGATTTATTGTAGTGCAGGTAACTAACCGTTTGCAAAAATAATATAAACTTTTACTATAAGGGAAGGACCCGGCTGCTAAGACACAGCGTAAGCTAGTTTAGTAGCAAGGAAGTTCAAATTTAAGTGTAATTTGTACATTTCTTTTACAAAGGTACTTTTTGTACAAAGGTTTACATAAATAAATAAATAATAATTTATTATTTATTTATTATATTCAGTATAGTTGGTACTCAGTGGTAGTATTCTGTATGTGTATCTATGTATTTAAGTTATGGGAAAAGTGTGTTATGGGAAAGGCAAAATCAAACCACTCTATTAATTATGCCAAGAGAGTCGTTCTAAGGTGATTGATTCCTTAGAATGATCAGGACCCTCAGCAATGAGCAATACGACTTAGAAGAAGAGTATTATATCGATTGTATGTATGTATATTAAATATGTATGTAAGTATATTATAAAAATGTAAATTAGATAAAATAGATTTAATTTTTTTGCTTTGACAGACAAAGAAAAATACAACTAAGTAAACATGTTAGTATCAACTTTCAAATAAAATTCACACTGTATCGTTACTCGGTAGAACTTCATTTTAATTAATGGATTATAAGATTTGCCATTAATTTCAGATAAAAGTTGAACATAAGAACGATAAATCGCCATTTTGTTTATTCCTTTATGTTAATTTAAATCTTTATTCCCGAAGCGCTGAACAAAGTCCAAATTTAATATTTACGACCTATTAAAGTTACACTTATACCAGTGTTACAAAACAAATAACTTTACGATATTAGAACGTACCGTAAAACGTCATCGTCAATAGGAGATAATCGTGCAATGTTTTACCACTAGAGGCGCCACTAGCACAATGGTACGCAGCCAATCAACATGTAGATACATTCCTTTCCACCAAATCTTTTTTTATCCTTCAGACTCGCGTTACGCTATCTTAATAGATTTTTTAGGTCTGCTATTTTGAAATGGCCATATGATGCCATGATAATATCATCACAATTAAAGCTTTCAAAAATTAAATTAAATTAACCCAAATAACGAGAAATTTGTGCTATCTTCAAAAATGACGTTTCGTTTTGCTTTTCTGTTTACGGAGTGTGCTCGTGGCTCCATCTACGCAACGCTTTGCGTTTTATGTACTATTAACGCACGTGTTCGTTAACAAGATGTGTTTACAGTTATATGCGTTAGTTACAAAAATATGTAGAATGTTATTTGATTAAACAAAAACATTTTGATGGGTATGTATGTGGTGGTTATAAGTACCACTTCTCACCAAAAAAAACCCCATCTAACTCATGTTCTCTCCATTTTTTCATATTTACTACCAACTGAGAAATTCTTTTTTTTTACATTTAGTACTTAGTAAAAAAATGCCGACTTCACGTTTTACCAACTTGTTTAATTTACTCTGTTTAAACTTTTTTCACCGCTTCGGTAAATGTATCCCTCTTAGGTCTTGCGCCAACCATTAACTCTCGGTTTTAAATTTCAAATTCGCTAGTTCGATTTTGAATAAAAAACGTAGAGAATTAGCGACTTACTCCAGGCTTAAAAGTTGACGCAAGTCCACCTTAACCTCAAAATTGAGTCCTCAGCCCCGAATATAAAATACGTTTCCATAAAACAAACCAACAACAGGTACCAGCGTTAAGTATATCATTCCTACTCATCGGCATCGGGAACACGGCGACGACGCTCATGGTGATACCACAGAAACTCAACGAACAGGTATCGTGCGACTGAGACGTGCGACACGGAACACGACGCGACACGACAAACGCACGCAAATGTGTGACGTAGAAACAGTACAAGAGTACAGCTACCGGCATCGAAGTTGATTGGCGATTTGGTTTTGGGTCTCCGACGGACGGGGAAGTGTCATTTTCATTAGTAATTATTGTCTATAATTCGTCGGAGCGTTCGCGATAACGGCATCTAGTACATTACGATCATAGAAGCGATTAGTTAGTTTTCCATCTACATGCGCGAACTTCACACAGCGCTCAATATCGGTGCCGGAAACTGTAGTTTACTGTGCCCCTCTAATAAGGTTATTTGTTCGGAAACTTTTTTAGAGCTTCTAATTTGTCCCACTGCTGGGCAAAGGCCTTCGGAAATTTATGAACGTTTCAATATTAATCGTGTTATTAACTTGACAAGTTAACAGGGAGTGTGTCTAAAGGTGCGTTTAATAAGCGGGTTTTGATGATTGATAAGATAGTGCGTAAGCATACCCACCCTCCCTCATCTAGACCCTGGGGCCCGAATAAACGAATACAACGTAAACTCAATAGAAACTGTGGCGACGCACTACGATTAGTTCACTCAACTCGCCAATAGATGTCGCTGTACAACGCACTATCGAAGTTTTCCTAGGACTTCGCATATAACAAGTTCCAAACATCAACTGGTGGACCGGCATTGATCCCTAGGCCATTCAGCCTGGTGGGAAGATCTTCCCTTTCCTGTTCCCAGTTCCTCTTCGCTACAGAACCTAACGACTCACAGTCATCTCACCTAACGATCATTTCGAACACTTGCCGCCTTTAGGCATCCAAAGCTACCGGCGCATTCTTTCCTTATATGCGAAGTCCTCCTTAATCAACTAAATTGCAGCGACTTGACGTATTTAGTATGCCACTAGTCACGAACCGTTCGTTTAACGTTACGTTTCGGTCAAGCCAACGATCGATCGGTCCTCTCGTATGTGGTAGCGTGGTGTTGGAAAAGAAACGTTGTAAAATAGTGGAATTGGGGAGTTAGCTCGCCTGAATGTTTTGAATTATTTGTACGAACGCTCTTGAAATACTGAGCACCTATATTCACAATCTCTTCTAATTTGCCAAGTAATAAAGCGGCAAGTAACAATATTTTGACCCTTAGAATTTTCTAGTCGTGATATTTTTACAACGAAATATATTTTTTTCCTTATTGGAGTGGCGCAGTAGTAGTGATCTGAACGAACTCGAATGCATTTTCGAATGTTTTTAATGTGGACCAACCTTAGTTTCAATATAGGATGTACCAATGTAGGTAGTGAATGTGTTTTATGTTGCTGGCGTAAGTGTAGCAGTTCGGTACTTACTTAGATTAACAATCAAATACGTTTCGAACTGGTATAAGATGAATGATTTTTGTCACGTACAGAACACACCAGGCTATACTCAGTGGAATCCTGTCGCAATAAGTTTTTGTTATAATTCTTTCACATTCGTGTCAAAGGGTCTAGCCTGTGTTTTCTACTTAGTGCGGCAGAATTTTAAGCAAAGTTGTAAGCAAGTATCAATATACTATTTTTTCCGCATTGGAAGTCATCCTAATGACTTTCCTTTTGACAAAAACCATTCATTAGGGCTTAATCAGAAATGTGTACCTTAATTTTATGTATTATGCATTTCTCATGGTAGGTATACTTAAATAAATTAGAAAAAGAGTGAAAAAAATACCGAGAGCAGGATTTGAACCTGCGACCTTGCCGTTCCGTGGCAGTGCTCTAACTCATCCTGCTGGTTTCAAATTAGTCAACCCTTTCTCCGTCTACCGTCTGTATAGGTATTTTTTTCACCCTTCTAATTTATTTAATGTGTACGTATTTGTAGATATATGCACATTGAAATTTCTGATAAATAGGTGTCTATTTATTACTATTTTATAGCAGAAATATGTGTATTCAGTCAAGAATTATTTAATTTAATTATGCAGAATTTATAAAGCAGATCTGATTTACACAGTTGTTGACTTTATCACTCACGAACGTAGAGTACAATACATATATATCCATTTTACTACAGATTTGTGCCAAAAGAAGCGAAAATAGAGCTCAAAAGTCACACTCACTTTACTTTTAAGGACCGCTCACACTTAAGCGACCAAAGCGTTTGCGAAGCGGGAGCGTCAGTCACGCGGCAGACGCTGCTCATATTGTTTATATGTAGGTAGCCATGCACACCTACGCGTCGGCGACGCGGGAAACGTCAGCATAGAAGGACGGACGCGACCACATATTCTACGAAACAGATGGGATACTAAAGAGTATGTGTAACATTGCGTGGATTATTTGATACCCGAGCTCCTTAAAAATAAATATATTCATCTTGAAGTCGCCGACATTTCTATAGGACGTGGCGTGAATTGACGTTTGAGTGTGTCGCTCACGTGTGTATGACTAGTTTCGCGTTGCAGACGTTGGCGCATCGCCACCACTTCGCAATCGCTTGGTCGCTTAGGTGTGAGCGGTGCATTATTCGAGTACAGTCAGCGTCAGATAGATGTTAGCGTCCAAGGTAATCAAAACCATCGAAAGAACACAAGTTCAATTTTATCTGCGCAGTCAGAATTATCATATTGTTGAAAGCACCCAAAGTGGTCAATATATCTGAGCAACACAATCTCCAATATTATGTACGCAGCCAGGATGTTCATTATTAAGTTGGCGGGGAAATTGTTCAAAGGTATCTATGCTCAGATATATTGACCACTTTGGGTGCTTACAACAATATGATAATTCTGACTGCGCAGATAAAATTGAACTTGTGTTCTTTAGATGGTTTTGATTACCTTGGACGCTAACATCTATCTGACGCTGACTGTACACGAGTAAGTGTGACAGATTTTCAAGTTTCTACTAAGATTACTAATTTCGTGAATAGAAAGAACCCCTTAGAATATAGAGTACTCATTGTTAACGAAAACATTTATTAGGAATTTGTTCATGTAATGAAAACTTCCCTCAAAAATAATTTCAAACATATTAGAATCCCCATGAACTCCTGATAGTTTAGTTAGACTAATATTTTTATTACCATTCTGTATGGATTGTATGATATGTATATGACTCAATTGATCTGATGTGGGTGATAGGGATAGGAAATTGTTTTTGCATGTTTGTATCGATTTTATTTTGAATGAAATGCATGGATTGATTTATATGATCACATTCTCAGAAATTATCTTTCTGTGGTCTGTTTGATTAGTCATAAAGATGAGTAAATAGGATTTAAATTTAAGATGGTCTGCGGTTGTTGTTCAGTTTTAGAAAAAAAAAAACATAGTTGGAACTATAGGTAAACCATTTAAGTCAGGCTAAACCACCCAATGAACATATACTTACTGATATAGAATCACCTTCCTTCTTGTACAAAAGGGCTATGAATCAAGTCAAGTGATCACTTTTAGTTTATTTTCAGGGACAACTTGCATTTGTAGTGAAATTTAGGACCTCCGCTGTAAGAGGCGTACGCACGCGGCAGTTCAATATCCATTGCTGCTAATGACGTCAAAACAAAAAGCGAATGAACATGATTATCAGCAATGAACGTCGATATCGTCTCGCCCGCGCCGTGCCCACGCCTCGTACAGTGTTGGCCCGTAACTTTACGCACATTTTATATTATTTACATTTTGCGTTTAGTATGTTAGGTTTATATCACAGCATCACAAGCAATGCGACTAATTTTAGTCAAACGCGAGTAGTTGGTTGTACAGTTGTTATTTAATTTTGTATCTTTTGGGACGTATTTTCGGTTGCGCCATTATTCCACATTAAACGCTGTTATAGTGTAGTTTACATACAAACTTACAATCTCTAAAGCCCGACCAAGAAAAAATTAGGGCAGTCAAGAGGGTGCCACTTGTACCTACTTTTATAATTTAAGTTATAAAGATCGCTATGAAAATTTACGCTGCACTGCGCGGCGCGGCACGTAACTGCACTGCAGCGGAAGTTCTGAACGCACTTGCGCTGCGCGGCACTACGCGGCAACTGCAAACGTCTGTGACGTGACTATTCAGTTTTCAACCTTGTGCGTATGGCAATAACATTTAATCTCCTTTTTACTTTTAATGTCAATTAACTATCTAGTCTGGCTAGAACTCTACGTCTGTCAGCACGTCAAAATTCAAAACGTGGCGGTTGCTTCCCCCGCACCTCGCGGCCTATTCCCCACCCCCGAGAGTTGCCCACGCAGCCGCGACGTGTCGCGCAGCGCAAGTTCGTTTAGCTCTTTACAAATTCATATAAAGAATATTCTGCCGAGCCGCGCAGTGCAGCGCAAATGCGTTTAGGCCTTAAGTTTTGTGTGTACTTTGTCACGCATGCGGAGCTAACCCGCATGCTTGACAAAGTACACACGACTGAAAACGCCCCTAATGGCCAAAAATTCACAACACGGTGAACTATATTATAATTGGCATTGTTTTTATTAATAATTAAGCAATCTTGTCTTGTTTTGTGTACGGGGTGGTTTTGTGGGTAGTATCTATACTTAGTTATTGCTAAAAGAGGCTATTCCTATAAGCCCGCATAATAATCCAAGTAGGTATTTTTCATGCCAAAACACCTATGTATCGCACCGATGTAAACGTAATATAAAGAGAGCATGAAATCTAGGTATTTGCTGTAAATAGTATATGTATCTGGGTGTTACCTGAGAAACATCCCATTCCGTTGCGCTCTTTTCCTAAAAGAGAATACCTACTAATCATGTTATTTTTTTACATACATAGGTACACACCTTCACGCTACGTCCCTTCCGGGGTAGGCAATGAGACGGAGCGCCACGAATCTCTGTCTATGCACGCTTCTCTTGCTTCCTCTAGTCATTCGTAGTTTCACGCATGCTCGCCGTTGGGGTCGTAGACGGAGACCCCGACGACCCCCCCCCCCCCCCCCCCCCCCCCCTTCGGTCCTTAGCTCTAAAGCTACCTCCTGATACGTTCTACCACGTCGATGCTACCAGGCTCCTAAAGGACATCACGTCTTTGAGGTAGAGTCTGACCTAGATGAGACTGAATTTCGAGGAAGGTTACAAGGTACAGACACCGCGTCAGCCCGAAGAAGCGTTAAACAATAGATTCGTTTCTATTTTTATTTTACGTATGTTGGTCTGTAAGGTATGTATCTATGGGCCTTGTCTGAAAATAAACGTTCATTCATTCACTTCATGCGTGAACATACATAAGAACATAAGCGTTACGGGATGGGAATTTTCTCAGAAAACACCCTATGATTTTTGGCGTGTGTATTTATATTGTAAGGTTGATTTTTAAATTTATCAAACAAGTTAAGAATAAGCAATTCAGGGTCGATGATGATCTAGCTTTTTAATATTGTAACTCGGTAACGCTTAGTGACACAATAATGTGATGATAAATAATTATATTGTACTTAACGTGCTTTGTATATTTCGTTTATACTTTTACAAATAAGTATCTCTCAATTCTAATCTGATAGACTATTATTGTTGTTTAATTCATAAATAACTGGATTAATAAATTTGTTTTTCAGTTGCGAACTTGTCTGCAATTTTTTTTACTTACTTGTTTTTTATTGTTTGCGACATCCAACAGGTGATATACCTGGCTGCTTTGTTTCTTGTGTTGCACTGCTTCAACATGTTCACAATACTGCAGACGTTGCACAAGAAAACGAAAGGTGGATTGAAACTGAGCTACAAGTTAAAGGCGATCGCGTACCGCTTGTCGCCGGATTGGTACGTGTTCGCTGCACACAGCCAAACTTTTGCCAAGAGCTTTTCTGCAGTTTGACATGTTTTGGCTCGTTCTCATTTGCAAGTCTATCTGGTAACCCTGAGTTGCAAGAAATGTCCTTAATGTAAAGGCTTCTTTAAGTCTCATGCCATCTCTTATCTGGAGCTATGGCGTAGATAGGAAAAGCATGAATTTTAATAAAGACTTAACTTGAAGGGTCTTTCTTGCAACTGAGACGGTAAGACTACTGGGAACGGGCCATTTTTTATTATTTGACCTACCTATACATGTAAATCTAATAACCTCGCAGCAGAAAAAAACTTGGCTTTTATTATCGATTCCCAACACGAGTTGCTAATAAAATGAACAATCTATTGGTGTCGATTCTGTCGGGGATGTGCAAGAAGCTTATATACTACAATACTAGTATATAAGTTTCTTGGGGATGTGTAAACATCCTCCTCACTCTTACACAATCTAGAATATGAGTGAGTTTCATTTAGCTTTAGATTTAACTCCGCCAGAATCGATGCCATTTTGTTAGTTACACAAAGCCAGGCTATATTATAGAAGGGTTGATGTCATATATTTTTTTGTCTTTTTTGTTTTGTATCTGTTCGTTCACTAAGCTAGCCAACAATAAACGATTATAAAAAATACATTACAACTAAATGGAAAAGTGGGGTCAGAAGTTTTAACCTTGGGGTCAAAACTTTTAATATGTGGTCAACAGAGGAATTCAGCCCTCTGGCGGTGTTGGTTGGTAAGTAGAAGTTCTGGATTAATATTATTTTAGTTTATAACACAGCTATATCAATAAATTCAACGGAGCAAAATTATTTCTAAATAATTTGAAAAAATAAAATAAGATACAGCTGTGTTTTAAACTACGGTGTTGGTGTGGAATGTGGTCGGCGTTTTTGTCAGTAGATGTGGTAATATTTTAAGGAAGGGTACCGGGAAAGGGGGATTGTCAATTTGGGTATAATGTTCAGGACTAAGACAACATTCATTTAAAGGTTGTACAAGTACTATCCCCATATTTATCCAAATTTGATTAACTATCTCAGACTATACTCCTTAATGCAGTGACAGTTTTATCCACAGAAATCGGACTAGTAGCGTCCTCTCCTCGTTTTATCATTTTGATGGTTTACTTATTTACCAAAAGTTGAAATCAAAAAAACTATTTTCTATTTCTAGTGTCCTCCAGCTTCTTCCCCTGTAGATAGCGCGTCAATCTTTATGGCGTATCTGAATTTAGGCACGAGTCGTATTCCAACATGTTTTTAGGTGTTAACGGGATGTAGAAGAGCGAGGGAGCTGGCATGTCTACATCCCGTTAACACCTAAAAACGTGTGCTGGAATACGACTCGTGTCTAAATTCAGATACACCATAATGATTGACGCGCTCTCTACCCTTCTGATAATGTCGATGAGTTTTCGTTTCGGGGGTTAATTGCTTAATCGTGAATGTTTGTACTGAAATGCAAGTTAATTAGATTAGATGCGATTGTGTATGTGAACTTTTAATAGTTATTTTGGGTTGAGATGTTACAATGTGTTGTTGTGATAAAATAATACATTGTATAATCAAGTGTTCATAATTCTAACAAGATACACATTAATTGAAATTAGAGGATAATTTATTTTGATAATATGCACATACATTCATATTCTGTTACTTTTCTGTTTTATTTACAGGAGCAAAAATGGCGACAAAATAAAGTATAAAAAAAATCTGAATAAAGAATGAGGCCTCAATTTTAATGTGATTAACTGATCAATTTTATTAATGGTGAATGCATAATATCTACTAATGGCATCATGTTTATAAATGTATACATAAACATAATTTATATTTTCGTATTTCATGGTGTTTGAAAGAATATATAACGGTGTTATGAATGTTGATTTTTTCTGTAAATATAACTATTCTAACCAACTGTTATTTTATTTGTGTATTTGTTGTTTTATCCTGTGTATAATAAGGAAAACAAAAATGAGTAATCGGTCACTTCTTTAATGAAGTATTAAATTCTACCAACAAGTTATACATACATACCTACATCAAAAGTAACCAAATTGTGTAACTTATTCTGGAAGTAACAAAAACGTTATAATTTTCCTGTGTTGAAAAAACAAAGTAAGTCTGGGCCCACATTGGCGGGGTTTGCCCGGGACCCGGGGGCTGGAGGTGCAAATTCAATACAATTCTATGGCCTTGCCACACACGAGGCCGCTCGCCCGACCCGGTTAGCCAGCGATCGCAGCGGTTGCATTTGCCACTAGTGGCAACTGGGATATCGCCACACACGACTAGGGCGACCGGGACGGTTCCTCAGTCGAGCGATGTTCCAGCGCTCCAAACCGGCGCGTTTTGAGCCCGGGCGCCCGTGCCGGGCAAAACCCGCTTGTGTGGCCCCGGCCTAAAGGTGTATTAACTCGTTCACACATATCAATCACATTATGTACATACAATTCACGTCAGTTATTCTTATTTCTACAAAAATACATTATACACGTTTGTGTTAAACAGCAACATTGTAAGGACTGATAAGATACAAAATAAACATACCAAATATTGAAACAATAGTTATGCATAATGTAAATAATTGCAAAATTAATTCAGTCGACCAATATACATTTATGGACCAATGCATCTGTCTGTATTTGAAAGACATAAAATAATTTAAGTAGAAAAAGAAATTATTCATAACTTTCCACTGTTACGTTTCAAACTCATCGTCATCACCACAATTTGAATGGTCACTATAATTGTCTTCATCTAAACGGGGCTTCTTCACTAACAGTCCATGCTTCTGCAACTTCTCTATCGCCTCGAGGGCATTTCGTTTCGAAATACTAACTGCACTTTGTTCTTCAACCTGCGTAACTTGTTTGGCCTGACTAGTTTTTACTACTTTCAGACCTGACATATTGTTGAGTCTGCTTAGTTGTTCCGAACTGGCACTGGCTTCCGATTTCATTTGCGTAGATTTTACAACAGTATTACCTTTAACTGTTTTTGTTGAACTAGTAAACTTAGATTTACTCATCTGAGAGGAGGATGCATAGTGAACCGAATTTTCACGTTCCTGGCTACTATCAAATGCAGGTAAATCTGGCACAGGGATAAGAGATTCTTTTTGCTTTTTGAAACAACTGAAAGGTCCACTAGAGTCTTCCGATGCAGGCCTTTTGAGTTGTGATACCATAGCATTCGGTGAAATTTTTAGAGGCTTGCCCATTATTGGTTGTTGCGGTCTGCAAGTCGCAAGGGCTTTCTTCGTTATGGGCATTCTTGGACTATTAGGCCTCATTTGATTCATACCAAGTCTTACAGGGACTAGCTGATTTGACGGTCTAATAGTAGCCCCGACTGCTGACCTACCTGGGGTCACTGCATTTCTAATTCTAGGACCTACATATGGTGGTGCTTGCCTAACTGCAATTCCTGGGTGATTCCTAATTTGTTGAGTGGGTTTCATTCCTTGAATTTTTTGTGGCCTTATCATAGGCGTGGAAGTAACGTTACTCATATTGCGTACTTCTTGTTTGACACTTTGGTTTACCGTCCTTATGGTTTTAGTTACCGTTGTAGTAATTTCTTGTACCACAGTCTGTGTTTGAAAAGTTTTTACAGATACTTGTTTGTTAACTGTATTAATTTGATCTGACGAAGTCGAAACCCTTTGATTTGCAGTAGATTGATTCGTTACGCATTCCGAGACTTGCCTGACGTTTTTGTTAGCTGATGATGTATTGCTGTCATCATGACGTACTGGTTTCATTTGTTTAAATGGTTTTATAGACAATTCATTACTAAGATTGGGAATTTTAACATTTTCTTCACATGTTTCCTCTATTTCGCCTTCTTCATTAAAGTTCTCGTCATCTTTGAATGACTTTACTGTAATATTTTTGAAACTGTTTAAAGTAAATGGTTTTTTATTGGTATTCAAATTTGGCGCTGTTTTTGATCCACTCATTTTTATATTACTTTCGGTGTCTGATGGTACTCCATCATCTTCATTGAAATCTTCATTTTCACTATTCGACTCACGTGGAGATTGTATAATTACATTTTGAGCCAAATAGCTTTGTTTGCTTTTATTTATCTCTGGTGAAATTTCATCATCACTGACGTTTTCGTCATCAACTTCAGTAATTTGTACATTCTTTGAGCTAGAATTAGAATCACTATCAAAATCTTCAAGCATAGATTTATTTGTAAAATGTGTTCCCAGAGATTTAACACGTGTACCAGGAGAAACATTTTTTGATTTAACAGTAATATGTTTACTTAAATTTTTCAATGTATGTTGAAGTGCACTATTTTTCTGATTAGTTGGTTTCACAATGTTGTGTTTATTATCTACATTGGTTCCATTGACATCATCACCCGAATTATCAATGGGTACTTCGTGGTGGTCATCTAAGGTTTCTTTTGGACTCTCATGCGTCTTTTGTTTATTTGGGGGTTTGACAGTGATGTGTTTGCTAAGATTCATCAAAGCATCCATCGACTTATTTTTAAGTTCCGTAGTTTGTGGACTACTCATAATCGCTTTAATGCTGCTTGAGTTCTTCGACAAGTCTGGAACATTCACTTCTTCGTCATCAGAGTCGTCTATATTAAAAATTTCAATTTCTTCCTTCACATCTTCATTTTGTACACTTTTCTGAACAAAACTACCTTTCTTAATATTCATGGATTGGGTAGAAGTTTTCATTTCTTCTCTTTGTACACTTTGCTGAACAAAATTACCTTTTTTAATATTCATGGATTGGGTTGAAGTTTTAGTTTCTTCGTTTTGTACACTTTTTTGAACAATACTACCTTTCTTAATATTCATGGACTGCGTTGAAGTTTTAACAACAGAAGATGTAACTTGTTGTATGTTCTTTGCAACATTAAGTGATTTTGCTGTTACATTGGGAAGTTGTTTTAAAATATTTACACACGACTGTTTTTTCATCATTTCATTGTTAATTTTTTCATCAGGTTTTTCTACTTTTGTCGGTGTGGGTTTATTTATTGCTTTCGGTGAGTGATTAGGAGACTGATGCATTATTTCTGGGCTTTTCACTTGAGTCACAGTTTTAACAGCAAGTGGTTTGTTATTAGATGAAGATTTTATATTGGCTTGGTATTTATATTCATCCGTGTTTCTGAATTCATTCTTGCTAATTCCATCATCTACACGGTCATTTATGTCGTCATCATGGTCTCCATCATAGGAGTCATTACTTATGTATTTGTCATTAATACTTCTAGTTGTTGGTTGTGTCAATGATTTTATTGTTAGGTGTTTACTTATATTTTTTAAAGCATCCAATGTATTAGATGGAGGATCCGTCATTTCTTTCACTGCCAAAGAATCCGAATTAGTGATTCCGGTTTCCTTTATCGTGTCTTTTTTATTCATGACTTCTTTCTGTGAAGTTTCTTGGTAATCTGTTTCATTTTCGAAAGTATGATATTTTAGGGCTATTGGTGGCATTTTCGGTTGATTTACAGTTTTTACTGTAACAAAATTACTCAAATGTTTTAGTACATTTTTCGCCTTCACGTTAGAAATATTCCCATTTTGCTCTTTGTTTTCTACATTATTTATTTCCTCTGTTACATTATGATCTTCCTTTTCCGATTTGTCTATGTCAGAGGTATGAATATCATTGGTTTCTTGTTGTAAGTTTTTAAGTGGACTGGCATTACTTTTTGGCGATGATACAGATTTTATAGTGACGTGTTGACTTATATTCCGTAAAGTACATAAAGCAGAATTCTTATTTATACTTTCCAATTTTGTTTTGTCATCAAAATTATTAGTTTCGTTAGAGTTTTTAGTTTTCTCAGTTACATTATGATCTTCTTGAATGTCAGGCGTATGAATATCGGTTTCTTGATGTAATTTTTTTAGTGGACTGGCAATACTTTTTGGTGATGATACAGATTTTATAGTGAGGTGTTGTCTTATATTCCGTAAAGCGCTTAAAGTATTAGCAGATTTCGTATTTATACTGTCCAATTTTGTTTTATTATCAAAATTATTAGTTTCATTAGATAAATTACAATGACCCTGTACGTCTTCATTTGTGAATTCGTTCGTTATCTGCTCTATTATATTCTTATCATGTTTTTCAATATCATTCAAATTAGTCGATTTCATAGTAGTATCCAGTGACGTATTTTTTGCGTTAGCAATTTCTAACGTTTTGTTATCATTTAATATAATGTCTTCACTTTTTGAATTTCCATCGATGCTTGAAATTACCTCTGGTTCATTCTTATTTTCCTCAGTTAACTTATTTTCGTTTTTATTCTTTTCGTCACATTCTTCTTTATCTACGTTATCAGAATCATTGTCTGTAGGAGTAGTCATCATATCAGAGGATTTTGGTTGTTCAGAATTTGAGCTTTCTTGAGTGAACTTTTTAACAATTTTCAATTGACTATTGTTCTGGTTTAATAATTTAGTTAGAACATCACTAGTAGTACTTATAGTATTAGATTTCAGTTGGGGAACAGACTTTATTTGACTTGGTATATTTTTTTTAG
The DNA here is from genome assembly GCA_947369225.1 of Hofmannophila pseudospretella. Lineage (NCBI taxonomy): Eukaryota > Metazoa > Arthropoda > Insecta > Lepidoptera > Oecophoridae > Hofmannophila > Hofmannophila pseudospretella. The sequence goes on from OX376324.1 coordinate 9,524,142, forward strand.
GGAAACTTACCGAGTTACCGGCAGGTTTTTTAGTGATATTCATACCTTGTACTTTAGGAATGTTTTTTGATTTCATTTTAACAACAATGCCTTGTTTTTTTAATTTCGCTAGTTGTGTAGATGGCATTACTTTGGGGCCAAGTTTGGGTCTCAATGCTTGTCTTTTCAGTTGTTTGGCGACTACTTGTGTTGGAACTTCTTCTACTCCCTGGAAATCTATACCTTCACCAAAAACGTCTTTGTTCATGTTTAAGAATTCATCAAGTGTTATAGCAGGCTTTTTTGATTTCTTGTGTTTTTTGTGTTTCTTTCTTTTTTCAGGGACACACTCGTTGTTTGAGTTATCATTATCAGCCGACTCATTCATAGCTTGCTGAAGGAACTTTTCCTGTAATGCGAAAGAATCAAATATGGAATAAATGTAGAATTATATTCAGCGGTCGAACCACTGCCACTGTGCGCATAAATACACGGTTATGCAACGTTTTATATACTACGGGTCGCGCACCCCAAAGATACAAGTCGCCACGGCTATTCTGCCGTTGTATATAAATCGACCCTAAGAGCATGAAACAAAATTCACATATCAATGATGTTTTAATGCCTATAGCATAGCAGAGCGAGACGTAAGTAGCATACTGTCCACTTCTCGCACTAGTGTAAGAAGGTGAGGACAGGGATGTATGGAAGTTGTTGTAGTAACAGGAGCCTGCTCCTTAATACATGTAGATCATAATAGCCTTATTAATTAAAGAAATATCTTACAATTCCAATGGAGTTCATTGTGGTTTCAGCATCTTCTTGAGAGTCACAGTTCTCCACTTTTTCCATTATTGGTGGCACTGCTTCAAGGGAAAATTCAGTTACTTCTTTCACTCTGCAAAGAAAAACTAATGTATAGGATTTTGCTTACCCAGTAAGTAATAACGAAAATAGGTGACTATAGGTAAACCGCGCAACTGGCGTATCGCCTGCGCGGCAAGAGAGGTGCAGGGCGGGACGGTTTGCGCGATTTACCTATAGGTAGGTAATTGGATAATTTATCTATGACAATCTCTGTTATGTTGGCAACAGCCAACTGGCAAGTCAGGGATTCTTAATCAGATTTAAAAAAATTAAACCAATTCTTAGTGGGGCTAGTCGAAGCACTACTCACAACAACAAATAAACCTATGCTTATAAAATAAACAGAAAGTCATAAAATATTGTCTTACATTTCGTTTTCTTCACTGTATGTATCTTCAGAGGTATGAAAAGTTAGATGCACCTCATATGCATCTAAATGATAGAATATAGCATTACAAAGTGGACAGCGCAGCACGTCATCAGGGCTTTGGTCCTCATCAATATGGTCATCACCCATGTGTTTCTGGAAATTATGAAGTTTATTTAATTTACCTATTCAAGAGCGTCGTGGCTGGGACGTCGGATTCTTGTGCGGGACGTCCGCGTTCGAAATCATGCAGTGTCATGTAGCAATGAGAACGAAAGACTTATGTACATTCACCATCAGCTCTGACGGTGAAGGAAAACAACGTGAGGAAACCTGCACACTGAGATAACAAGTGTGCAACAATAATTAAATGTGCCAAGAGAGTCATTCTATGTAATAAATTCCTTAGAATGATCACGACCCTCAGTAATGAGGAATACGACTTAAAAGAAGAATTCAATCTAGCATGATTGTTCAATCTTTGGTACTTTTCAATAGAACCAAAGTTGGAAGGTTCCAGTAAACCTTCAAGCTATAAAATCGTAAAACAGCTATTTTTATATTAAGTAGCTTTCTTGTAGGTTCTTGATACAACTTGATTCCAGAATAACAAAACTTCTATTAGGGACAGAATAAATTCATGCAGCACCTAGCTGAATGAAATCATAATACAATAAATATTTTTATACATTCTCATCCACCCTCACATGGGAAGCTATGTGGGGGTGGATGGGAATACTCCATTATTATGTTTCTAATAACTTTGCAAATTCACTTTGCAGTAAGTAGTAATAATAATAAAAAAGTAGTAGTATTTTGGGGACAAAGTCACAGACCGGAACTGTTGTTGAGATCTGGGAGCAGAATAGACGTCTAGTGCGTCTACTGGTCGGTGCCTTCACCGGTTACTTTAGCACCAATGTCCACCTACACAAGATGAAGCTGGCTGACAGCACATCTTGCAGAGCCTGTGGTGAAGAACTGGAGACCGTTTCACATCTCCTATGTGAATGTGACGCTTTCGCGGCAAAAAGGATGGGTCTGCTAGGTTCTACCTATCCAGGCTCAAGGGAATTCAAATCCCTCCCACTAAGACGCAGCAAAAGGGATGGGTCTGCTAGGTTCTGCCTATCCAGACTCAAGGGAATTCAAATCCCTCCCACTAAGACGCATAGTCTTGCTCATGCATGACATATTCGGTGAAGTGGTCAAGGGATAGGTACCAAGGGGTTGAACACAAAAGATCCCAATGGGTCGAAGTGTCGCTGGGTTTCCCAGCCCCCATCCAAAGATAAGCAGATAGGGATTATAAAGACTAATATCTAATATTTAAAAACTAAAGATACCAGCAAAGTATTGAGTATTATTTAATGTACTTACATGTAGATTCACTTTATTAAAGTACTCTTCTCCACAAAATGGGCAGTAATATAATTGTAGAGGCTCCTGAAATATAATGAGCAGAAATTTTCTTATAATGCTGACTCTCATGGTCTGGTCTGGGTCATCCATGTCATATAAAACTTTTCTAGCTACATCAAACTTTTTTTATAGTAAACAGCTAATTACCTGATTAAACATCTTTAGTTTTCTCGACTGACCGATGGCTGCTAACTCTGTGTCTTGACGGTGAAAAAACTTATTATGGTACACCATAGCAGCTGGTGCAAAGAATTCTACTTCACAATAGTCACAATGAAATCCCTTGTCCTCAGTATCCTCTTCAGAATTATGATTACCTTCTATGTGTTTGTTGTATAGATGCTGAAATCATAAGATGATATGATGAAGCTAAATCTGATTTAGCTTAAAAACGGCTCATAGTTCAGAAATGACAGCTGCAATGAACACTAAAGCTGTTCAATAAGTATTTACTTTCTGTTGATAAAAACTGTGAGAATAATAGGAAATCAATTTAAAAAATCAAATGATTTTAGTGCAAATAATGTGAAGCACATTTTGTCAACAACATTGCTTAGCTACCACAATTTCAAAAGGTGTTTATTGCTGAAATCCAATATAAGTAGCACATCTTTGAAAAATTGATTTGGCAGTAATGGAAAGGATATCTGAATCAGGCCTTTCTAACAAAAATGTGTAAGTGAATTGGGTACAAGCACAAAAGTCACCCTTGAGATATTACTAGCTACAAGATATAGCAAAAAGCTGTTCTGCAATTATTGTATTCATACCTAAAATACTGTTTATGTAACTGGTATCAGCTAAATTTTGGGCAATAAAAATACACACTGCTGTCTTGTAAGAATGATTACAGATAATACAATTGATAACAAAAATGTGTGTAGATGTAGAGGGGAGGGGCATAGGTCGACTTGGTTCGCGCTGGTCACACTGACGTGTTTCGCGATAGTTACGATTAGCTTACCTTCATTGTGAAGAGTTTCCCACACCAGGGGCAAAAGTACTTCGCATCGTGATCTGGGTGCACCTTGTGTTTGTGAGTAATCGCCTTCGATATCGTAGGAAACACCTCCGTACACACATCGCAGCTAACCACTTCACTTTCTTCAGTAGGCTTATCACCAGATGTTTGCGACTCACTCAGAAGGCGGCTCTTATTTTTCACATTCTGATTGAACTTTGGATCTCCATGCTTTCTATAGGATAGTAAACAATAGTTTGTATAAAGAACGGTAGCAACCTATCGTATAGTGTCGACGTTTTATCGTAATTCAGGCAAATGAAATTGAAATAAAGTGGGCTGTAATCTCTCACCTGAAATGGATTTGCAAGTCTTCTTTATTTTCAAAAGACTCTTTACAGAAAATACAGTTGAATTCCTGTGGCGAAGTCATCGTCATAAAACAAAATTACTTTATTTTACTTTGCAGCCATATTTCAGGTTTAACCTCTTTAAGTTACGCACAATACGTTATTTATTACATTCACTAGTTCAAACATAAATATTTCATATACATGTCATTGTATTGTCTCTAAACTAAAATCGTAAAAACATTCGGTATTCCCAAACAAAACGCCATCTTATTTAATTTTTTCATTTTTTTAAATGAATTTTTAATGTTTTACGACTCTGGGTACAAGTTTTCGAACAACATAATATTAAGCCCGCCATGCATAATCCCACATTATCCTATCCAGTCTTACCCTCCTGCCTGCATACATCGGACAGTCTGAAAATCGCGGTTTTATTGTTTGTTTTCATATTTTATCTTCAGAGTGTTTCTGTTTCATAGAAATTACAACATAATAATGGGAAGTACACGCTATTAACACGCCACGCCTACCCCAAGACGCCAACCGACGCTTGTTATAATTTAAAGTGCTATTCTGTACTGATTTCTATGGATGGAACAGAAACACATTATTGACATCCGAAGTATGCTGATGAACGAACACCCAGAGACATGTCATATACATATCTCTGCCCACACCCTACAATATACTATCTTATCGACTTGATCTGGTTCAGCGTATTGGATATTTGGCAGTAAAAATGTTAAAAGATCACTGATCAGCAATAGGTGTGCTATTTTTATGAGCTATAATTGGCATTGGTATGCCATTTCTATGTAAAGAAACAACCAAACTATGAGGGTTGACTGAAAAGTTTCCGACCTCAACATGAAGATGGCAACTCTCATCAACAAAAGTTGAGGAATATGTTTGCGCATCCTTTGAAAGGAAAATTTCAGCCATTTTGGACGCGCAGAAGTTGTTTGGCAATCCTTTGAAGGAGTCGATATCCACACGAATTTTAGTGTAAATATGCAAAAAAATCGAATGTCGAGCTGTCATTAAATTTTATTAAAGGCCGATTAATTATGTAATTTATATTAATTAATCGGCACCAAAACTCTGATTTACTGCCAACAGAGAGTTGAAAATGTTTATTCGAACACGTTATTGGTCCCGGCCTATGCGCGGTCAGCTTTTTCATGCCTAAATCTTGAATCAATATGTGACTAACTCATTCTAAAGACATGTTCATAGCCTCTGCTATCTCTAACCTTAATTTGAGGATTGTATAGCGCCATTTGGTGAACTTAAGCGATGCTATCGTTATCGGGTGCAGTTTTTGGCAGTCCCAGACATTCATCGTCATCCAAGCTGGTCCTGGAAGGATTAAATTCAGCAGCCCAAAATCTCATAGAGTAAATGATGGTACAGAATACCAGTACTTGGTATTCAACTCGTCTTTAATTTTCGTAGGCGTATTGCCGTCAAAATCAATTATTTAATAACAGCTCAATACTCGATTTTTTCCACTTTCACAAAAATGCTCACATCGACTCATTCAAAGGAATGCCAAACAACTCCTGCGCCTCCAAAATGACTGAAATTTTTATGAGTACCTTTCAAAGGATACGTAAACATATTCCCCCACTTTAGTTGACTAGAGTTGCCATCTTCATATCAATTGAAGTCGGAAACTTTTCAGACGACCCTCGTATTAGATACAATAACTCGCAAAGTTCAATAATGTGTTCATTATCGCGTTTCCATAATGGGTTCCTCCACTAACAACTTTTAATATTCCAGAAAGGGTCAGAATAATATTAACACCATGTTGGCAAAAACATTTACTAGTCTTTACATCTCACATCGTTTGTATTCTGGAGTAACCGGCAAAATGCGTGCTCAAAAGTACGTTCTTACAAAGTATTTCCAGGGAGAACCGAAGAGGAGTGATTTTAAAATTGTTGAAGAAGAACTTCCTGAATTAAAAGATGGAGGTAAGTTTTAAAATATAAAACCTAAAAAAGTTAAATAGTTTTTAAGATGAAATAGGTACTCGTAGTAGTTATTTATGCACTGAGTGTTATATTGAGGGTCATTTTATTACTTAATGTGTAAAGTGTCTCATTATAAAAGGCGCATACAACAATAACACAATTAGTGGCAAAGAAAATAAAATATAATCAGATATAGAACTTTATAATTGTTCTTATTCATGAAGTTGTTATTTGTAAACAAGTTGTTAGAAGTTGTTGGCAACGTATTTTATCTTTCAAACGCGGCAACAAACTCTTGTGGGTCACCTTCGATGCGAGTGGTTTAGACATAAACAATAAAGAAGTAAATACCTTCCTATGTTGACAACATTAGATCCGGGCCCCGCTAACCGGAAATTGGCTACTTTACGTTCCTAGATATATTTACAAATGAAGTACCGATATACAGGCACGAAGTGTTTACAGTTCTTTACATTTAAGTATTTTTCGTGTTTTTATTACAGAAATATTAACTGAAGCAGAGTATCTCAGTGTCGACCCATACATGCGAGCCTACATGATTGGATATAAATTGCCTACTGATATGATTGGTGGGCAAGTTTCCAGGTATAATTATAAAAATTCTGTGTTATAATAACCAGACTGAATAGGTCTGCCTGCACTACATAGGTAGCACTAGCACCACACCACACATCATGTGTACGTATGTATGTGGGTGTGTGAGTGTGAAGAGAGAGAGGATGAGTGGGTGTTTAAGAAGGTGTGTGTGAGAAAGGGAGTGTGTGTATGTGTGTGTGAGTGTGTGTATGTGTTTATTATTATTATTGTGTTACCTTTAAAAGTTTCTCACGCTATATAACCAGTTCCTGTTACAAAATAGGTAGGTAACAGAAAATATTTAAGACGAAATCGTTTCACTGTACACAGAAATACTCTGAACAAAAATACTGTTACCTTTTTTGGGCTATTTTTATCGTACAAAATTTTGTTCTAGAATAATAGCTAGCCGAAATGGTAAATACCCCGTTGGAAAATATGTAACCGGGTCTTTTGGCTGGCGTACACACACTATATGCGATCCCAGTAATCCTAGTAGCGGATTATTTCGTCTAACATTATTGCCAGACATTGGTCCGTATCCAGTGTCCCTCGCTTTAGGAATTCTTGGCATGCCGGGGTATGTAAAAATCTTGATTGATTTATTATTATGTGTCATCAATTCATCTTTAATATAATTTCCTTTGTAAAATCGTTTTTATCTACAGCAATACAGCATACTTTGGTTTAAAAGAGATATGTCAACCGAAAGCAGGTGAAACTATTGTTATCACTGGAGCCGCAGGTGCAGTTGGGTCTCACGTTGGACAAATTGGTAAAATATTAGGTGAGATTTTAATTGATTTAATCGCTAATTCCTACCATATTTTTTTCTATAGGTAAACCGCTAAACTATGCGCGGCATGAGGGTCGCGGGGAGGGACGATAGAGGGCGAGCGTGCGGTGGGCGGGAGGTGGGGCCTGCCTTCCGCCCGCCCACTAGCCCTCTGTAATTTCGCCCCATGCCCCTCTGCGCCCTGCTGAACAGACGGTACCACAGTTAAGCGGTTTACCTACAGTTCCTAAAAATCTTATAGTATTGCAGACAGTAAAAATAATGGTTCATAAGTTTTTTCATGTCTACATATGTCTTTTATTTTCGTTTCAAGCGAGGGCTTAAATTACCTTAAGTATGTTAAAAGATTTCTTAAGATCGTGGAACGTCAGTAATATCATGATGACATGGAATTACTACGTACTAGTACAATTATGATATGGACAATAAATAAGAAATTTGAATATTACAGTTCAGGCAAGGAAGTTACGAGTATATATACATAGTACTTACCTACTAATTTCATGATTACAGGTTGTCGTGTGGTGGGTTTTGCGGGTACTGACGAGAAATGTGAATATCTAGAGAAGGAACTTGGCTTTGACCGTGCCTTTAATTATAAAACAGTTGATATCAGAGCAGCTTTAAAAGAAGGGGCACCTAAACGCGTAGATTGCTATTTTGACAATGTGAGATTTTGGAGTCACTATAATAAAAGTTATATAATAAAACTATTGTTAAAAAGCATATTCGACTTAAATAATAATTTATTTCAGGTGGGTGGCGAGATTAGTTCTAGTATTATCAATTACATGAATAAATATGGACGAGTAGCCGTGTGCGGATCTATATCATCTTACAATGATGCCAAATTGCCTAAAGGTTAGCCTATTTCTTATATTTTTATTAACTAAAGTAATTAAGGGTAAACTGTGAACGGAGCATTTAAAAATTGTAATTCAATTTTCAATATAATTTTGTTTTCAGTAACTATTTTACAACCTTCGATTGTTCTGAAGGAACTAAAGATTGAAGGATTTGTGGTAACCCGTTGGACTGATCGATGGGAAGAGGGTATCAATGAAAATTTAAACTGGCTCCGTGATGGTAAACTCAAATATCAAGAGAAAATATACCATGGCTTTGAAAATATGGTGGATGCTTTAGTAGGGCTACTCAGAGGTGAAAACACTGGAAAAGCTGTCGTTAAAGTAAAGTAGGTAAGAAATTAAATCGGTTTCCGATATGTTTAACTAAAATTCATTGTAATATTAATGAATATTTTGTAACATTGTTTTTAAATAAAGTAATATAAAAGTAGATTATATTGTAATTTCAAACCCACCGGGCGCTGGTGGTACACCGACAAAAAGATTGACACTCCAACCCCAGATTACGTTTACAACATTATTAGACATCCCAAAGAAAACAGTGTCAATGTTACCATTTTAGACTTGTAATTACAAGGATTGTTCCCTCGTGAAATAGGGCCTTGTTTGTTAATATTTATTGACAATGCAAAAAAAATCCAAATTTAATTTAATTAATTAATAATACCTTTCCTTTATTTGTGTACCTCTAGCTAAAATATACCAAAACTAAACTATCGGACATAACGCTTCTGGTTTATTTCAGTTTCACAATTTTTGACGTTTTGGGTAGGTTGACCTGTGGTCGACTGTACAATAAAGCGTTTCTATCTATCTATGTATCGAAAATTTATATAATATGTTCCATTAAGCCATCAATATGCCCCATCAAATGAACAATTGGTCAAACTGTTAACCCTGGACTGTCAATACAATGTGTGCGGTCTCGTCATAAATTACTCAACTACCTAGGTTATGGTTCCTACAAAGAGTTGTTACCTATTAAATTGACAAGGTGACTTAAACGATCATTTTTAATGCAATAGTTGAACTATTAGCAGTCGTGTACAATCATTCCATCCAACTTAATCGGTCGATGAATGGTCGGCTTTAGTCGATTCTTGAATCAAACAGAACTAGCCAGCTGGCCACAGTGAATATTGATATGTCAGACGGCTAAAAGTCAAGTAGCTAAGCTAGAATTTTTAAACAAACGTCAGTCAATATCAGTGTTGCCACCGTAGCGACGATGTCGCTTTACCTAAAAAAATCTAAGTGGGTAGAAATAAGTCGCTACAATTGGTGGTCTTATTAAGAATTCAAATTTCGTCCTCGGCGCTCACCACCTTGGTCAACCTGGTTCGAGCCGGTGTCATTTTTCTGGGCTTCTTTCTAAACGATGAATCCTCTCCGCTATCGAAAATGGTTTTGAATGATTGGTCGCAAACGGGATTTAATCTATTAATTTTTGCCTATTTTCTTTCGATCTTGTCATTTTCACTTGCAATCAACGTCAGAACTGACACAAACTTTTGCGTATACTCTATTCTGTTGGCGGATCCAGGGGGCGCCATGCCCCCCCATGCCGGAACAAATCAAATGAACTTTGAGTGAGCCGCATCGAGATGATTGATAATATAGGTCTTGTCACAATTTCACTCTCGCTTCGCTCGCTCCCACCCTAGCCCCCGAACTTTTAAGCTAATCTATCATCTGTGTCGGATTTGCGCTGATATTTCAAACCCGCTTCGCTCGCCCTCGGCCTTAGTCTTCTATTCGTATGTCTTGGATCGCACCAAAATTTCGAGTTTGCTTCGCTTGCTTATCCACTATCCCTCCAATTCATTGTTTGTGCCGAATTAGTGTCAAAATTCCAAGTTCACTTCTGCTCTATCATTTTAATCCATATATGTAGCGGATCCGTGCCGAAATTTCGTTACACGAAGCTCTCGACAGTACTTTTTCTTTCGTTACACAATTTTTCTTAGATAACATTTTGACATTTCATTTGAATTCATGTCAAAATGTTATGTCGGTCGCTAACAATTCTGGGGACAATTAAATTCCTAAATTCTGCATAATAACTAGCGACTGGCATTGATTCCAGGGTTGCCACCAAAGCTAAAGCTAAACCCACAGAAATAAAATATTATATAAAGAAGCAGAATGAACATGAGGGTAAATCAATTCAACTTCAATAATCAATTGCGCTTTGTACAACAACGTAAACGTGTTTTGAACGCTTCTTGGTCATTAAAACTGTTTCAGAAATGTTTTGAGCATAATACACCTTAAGATCTTAGGTTTAAAACAAATAATCTGCATGTTTGTCACCCAGCTTTTACATAGCTCTTTATCCCTATAGGGAATCTGAAGCAAAGACATTAATTATGAATATACATAATCTTGTTGGCGATTAATGACAACACTACACTAAACTTACCGATGAAACAATAATCCGGTATGGTTGTTGCATGTTGAGTACCTATTCGCACAGAAATGCATTACATTTCACCATATTTTGGACTATAGTCACTGACCAAATCAAATAATAATGAATAGAAAAATAAATATGAAACAGGCTTTCAAAACAACAGTAAAACTCTGGTAAACTCTGTGGGCTAAACCTAAACGGCGCGCTGCGGCGGGACGTTTCGTTTAGCGTTCATCGCTGACGTCCAGCGGAATCGATGCCACTGTCGGTAGAAGGTCAAGGGATTTATTTTTTGTCGTGGTGGAGCCAATTGTCAAATTTGGCGGGTAACGAAATTGAGATTTTTGTATATTTTTTTTAAACGAAATCTTTAATAAACACATTAATGTTGTTTTCGGAGATTCTCCTCAAGTATTCTAAGGATTCAGGGCCAACAGTGTACGTGGATACGTTTAAAAGTCAATTTGGCACAGTGGTAGCAGCTGCCGATGAAGATTACCTCTATATTGTAACCTTCGAAGACTCCAAGAAATTGGAGGTAAAGTTTCATATACTTTCTGAAGAGATGCAGTGTAAATATATCCAGAAAAGAAACAAAGTTTTGGAAAACCTACAATGTGAATTCGCAGACTATTTTGAAGGAAAACTCAAGAAATTTACAGTTCCGATAAAAACTTTCGGATCGGAGTTTCAAAAGGTAGGTCCGTCCACCAATGTCTACTTGCTCTATAATTAATATTATGTGTTACACGATACAAGATACAAGATGTGTTTGGTTATTATCATTTTGGAGAGCAGTTTCAATCTGGGCATATGTAAATAAATGCTGATGTCTATTAATTACCACAGGGAGTATGGGATAAGCTTCAGGATATTCCATATGCATCAACTCAGACATATGGGGACCTAGCGAAGGCCATGGGCCGACAGGCAAGCCATGCCCGGGCTGTTGGTGCAGCGTGTGGAAGCAATGCTCATTTACTGGTGATACCCTGCCACAGAATTGTGGCAGCCAACTCAAAGGGAGGCTTCAGCAGCGGAATTGATAGGAAAGAATGGCTGTTAGATCATGAACAGAAGCATGTCATGTGACATTTTTTGTAAATGTAAGTGACCTACCATTATATTATTATTGTCATTGTATATGCTTTTAATTATGAAGTAGATTTTTTTTGTGAATAATTTTATTTAGGGGATAGATGTCTTTTATGTTGTATGTCTTGTATTTAGATGAATTTTATGTATATGATAATCACAATCCTTTCGCCGTAAAATTTTGTGGACAGACATGTAAAACTAATTTTCAATAGAACTTGTGGACAATTATTATTAATACTTAGTCATCTTACCGCACAAATAAATTTATTCCTATTCTTATTAAACCCTTGCTAGCGGCAAAAATACAAAAATTCTTGGCTACATTTTTTTGCCACTTTTTCTAGCCACTTTGTACTTTAAATTTGTTGATGAATTACACTGAATTCATAATCATGAATGCCGATCGTTTCACACATACGTCAATTTCTACGTTACGTCGGGTGCATAAACAAAACATTCAAAATGGCATAATTGAAGATTTTGTTGGCAGAAGGTTGGGTGCAATTTGGGCTGGAAAAGTGGCAAAAAAGTGTGGCCCATATCATGAAGGATGAGGGAAAGATGAAAACTTTATCATTGATAGTGCTACAGACGGCATGACAACGGAGCTTTTTATAATAAATGTTGGCGTCACGTCAGATTCTGATGATTCGAATAATGAAAATAAATTCTAGTGCATTCATCAAACTATCGACAACGCCAATATGGCGGATTATTATTGTAAAATACATTAGTTAGTGCATAGGTACACAACGACATAACAAATACAAATATTATTTACTTATTTACATACTTTACTGAAAGAAATATGTAGTTTAAATATTAAACTAGAGTATTAGAATATCAGTATTTACTATCATATAACGATATTATGTCCATAAATGGACCCGATACACCGGATGGTAAATGATCTGCCTTTTAGTTATGTACACATGTCTGTAGAGTTGGATTACAAAGTGTAAGTTTAGTATATTTTTATCTGTATATACTTCTAACTAAGGCAGATATTGATTGTAAGTACACTAATGAAGTAGATAGTAACAGGCAGACCATTTATTATAAAATAAATTGTGTATTCACATTGAAATAGATTATGATCTGCACTTACTCATATAATCAGACTAGAATTATGTACACACTATTTATTTAAAAACATGGTGGAATATTTTACGAGTAAGCTCGTTTATTAAGATTGTAGTAGAGTCCCTTGAGGTCCATGAGCTCAGCGTGTGTGCCGCGCTCGGCGATGCATCCGTCGCTCACGACGCAGATCGCGTCTGCGTCGCGCACCGTGCTCAGCCGATGCGCGATCATCACGCACGTCCGGCCTTCTTTCGCCCGGTCCAGTGCTTCTTGCACCACCTTGAAAAACATGGAAGAAACGTTGAATTACCTATCTAAATTTATATATTTAAAAAAAAATTAAATAAGGAGAGCAGACGAGCAAACGGGCCACCTGATGGTAAGTGGTCACCGTTGCCTATAGACATCTCACCTCACTGTATTATTATTATAGGGTTTTTGATGCGCTGCTAACCTTGAGGACTAAGATGGATTGCCTCATGTGTCGGAAATTACGCTGACTCTCTTACCCTTCAAACCGAAACACAGAAATGCAATCATTTCTGCTTCACGGCGGAAGTAGATAAGAGGGTGGTACCACCCCAGGCGATCCTTCACATTAGGATCAACCACTACTATTGTACGTTTATTGTACGATTGTAATGCAGAATGGCCATTTGATCCAAAATCCCTTCAACATACAGTTGGGGCTTTGGAAGTTTATTTTCTCTAGAAAATTTCATAAATACCTACCAATATCTGCATATTTCGTCTTTCTTGAAAGGGATGGTACTATGATTTGATAGTTTTACCTTTTCGCTCTCACTATCAAGAGCACTGGTAGCTTCGTCGAGTAGTAACATCTTTGGTCGTCGTATCAGCGCTCTGGCTATGGCCACTCTTTGCTTCTGGCCCCCAGATAGCTGCGTGCCTTTTGAACCGATGTTCGTTTCGTAGCCCTGAATATAAGTAACAATAACTCTTATTAGCACTTAATTATCGAAGTTACCGAAATAGCTTTACCGTCAGTATCACGAAACAACCTTAAAGTAAGTATTCATTAAAATACTTGCTATCTTTTCCTACAAAGCTCTACATATAGAGATGACACGAGACTTAAAGAGGCGCCACTTATAATTAAAATGTACATACCAAAGGTAAAGATACAATAAAATTGTGTATGTTAGCTTGTTTTGCAGCTTCAACTATGTCGTCCATATTAGATTTCTGCGAATTGTTTCCGTAAGCAATGTTTTCCGCTATAGTGCGGTCAAACAATATTGGCTCTTGTTGCACAAATCCTATAGCAGCTCTCGCATCTGCTAAGCGGAGTTCTGTTAAAGGAATGCTATCTTGAGCCTTGAAAGTAAAAATGGGTTATAATTGATTACTACACACAGGAAAATTTTTTTTGATTTTATCCAGATGACAAGACTTACCACAACACCCTCATCAGGATCATAGTACCTCTCAAGTAGTTGTATGACGGTACTTTTTCCACAACCACTAGAACCAACTAACGCTATAGTTCTACCACGTTCAATCTCAAGATCCAAACCCTTCAAAACTTGTATCATTGGCCGCGTTGGGTAAACGAACTTAACTTTCTGAAGACTAGCTTCGCCAGTTCCTTTCTATAATAAAAGTTAAGGCTTTATGGTCCAACGTACGACTAAATTTTCATACAAATCATTAAACACATGTTGTATTCGTGTTGTTGTACTGTCGTAAAATTAAAAATTTATTGAAATTTTTTCGTTGGAATGTTTATAATTATAATGCAATCGAAGGTTTTGATACAAATATTCAAAGTTTAAAATTAACTATAATAAAAGTTTTAAAGTGTATTACCTGTTTTTGTATTGGCGACAATAAAACAGCATGATTTAATTAACAGTAACAATATACTTACCTACCAGTGAAATATAACAAAAGTACGACAGGAATGTGCAAAACAATTTGTATAAAATCCATGTCGTAACGTTCACCTTAAGTTATTCACCATATTATCATAGATTGAATTATTTGTTGTAAGTAAATACTTACAAAATTTTCAACAGCAGGCTTGTCAGGGTCTGTAATTTTCGATTGTCTTTGAAGTGTTACTATGATTCGCCCAGCAGCCTTAATTCCCTTCTGGAAATTGGGTGCAAAGGCAAAAGCTTGTGCGGCTGAAGATGCACCCATTACAATAACTTGTGTTGATCTAAAACAAAAATGAATTAAGTTATTCATACTTTGGATGGGTCTTTGATTTGGATGGGATTTTGAAATCGTCTGACAATGTATTTGCTGTTCTTATTTGATCCTAGCCTAGCCTGTGTCCGTTTTGTATGGTCACGATTTCTCGAGTATTTTTAAACGGATCTGGCTTAAATACGGACTTGACCTGTATTAAAAGAAACATAAAAATTATACATATTTGACCTTAAACATTAGCTTTGCAAAATTTGAAGATTAGAATAGAAATTATGTACAAAATTAGTACAATATTGGGTGTACATAAATTTATGATAGAATGTTTGATTGATGATAAATAACATACTCGTAACGTTAGTGAATAAATCGCTCTTATTTGTGCAATCACGGCAGCATAGACTATTTAATATCAAACAGTATATTTTATCGTTGTTACAATTTTCACTTACTTGATAATTAATTCGTAGTCTACTCCTTGGTACACAATTAGTGTTCCTCCATAATACATAGCACCCGCATATACAAAGTTAAAGAGACCCCTCGAGAAACCAAATACTATACCCCGCCAATGCGCCGTACGCTTGGCTAGGTAAAGAGCTGGCAACAGCCGTGTGGCATAAGCATTGAAGAAATATTGTTCCATTCCCAAAGAAGCGACGGTACGTACATTTGCTACTGCTTCTACGGCTATCTAAAAATATAACTTATTGAATAATCAGGATATAGAATTGTCTAAAATAGTATACTTGTAAAATAAAGGCAGCTGTGTCATCGTCGGGCGAGTACGCGTGTCCGCTCGGAACGCGAGCAGTGGAACAGGCGCGAATTCTAACAGATTATTTCGCATAAAAAATATCGGACAGTTTCGGTTTGAGTTCGGTCAAGTTGAGGGCTTGCAATTACATTATAACAAGGCACAAACCCGGAACGATAGTCCGAACACCATTTTAATAAGCCGGTTATTTTACTGGAAATAAATATGTATGTTTATATTATGTTTCGTTTATATAGCGTTCACACAGGCCGCACTCTCTTAGCATCCATCCCTTTAGTTAATAGATCTGTGAATAAACTATACCTTTGAGCTGGCTTCCATTGTCTTCGCTGTACCAAAGGATTCAGCACTGACCATTTTACCTTCTTTGTACAAAAGAGCACCCAATAAAGGTACAAATGTTAAGGCAACTAATCCCACTCTCCATTCGTAAAACATTGAGAGGGCAAAGGCAAAACCAAATGTGCCAATTGCCTCTAAGACTGTGCCAATACGTTGACCGGTTGCCTGTAATGAATGAACATCTCATCAAATCAAACATAATTCAATGCCCATTTGCTTATAATATTTACAAGGTAATTACGACTACTATTTATATGATAATCTAAAAATCTTACTCCTTGTACTGAAGCTGCTTCTCCTGCGAGTCGAGCACAAAGCGCTCCCGTCGCATTATCCTTATCGTCATAAAATCCGATCTCTTGTTGAAGCAATTTACCGAACATTTCTCGCCGTAGTCGCTCTGTTAAATGTTCTCCAGCAATTCCATAAAAGAACACCTATTAGAGTATTGCAATATTAGTTCTATTTTATTGAGCGCTCGATTTAGCAACTTTTTGCAAATTAATACTTCAGAATGTAAGGTACTTACAGTTATGAAATTAGTAATTCCCGAAAAGACACCAATGATTACAAAAATAATAGCGAACCTCCGGACTTGATTTCGCACATGATCTTCGTCATCCTCTGATAAAACCTATAGATGTCAAAGACATACCACAGAATAAAATAATAGTATAAGATTGGTAATATTAGAATTTGGAACAATTAAAGGCTACTTAGTAGGTATACTTACTCCGAGAAAGTCACCAAGAATAATAGCCAGCAAAGGCATAGCGAAACCACCCAGAAGTGATGAACAACTGGCGACAGACACGGATCTCCACTCGGGGCTGTTTAAACCTATCACGCGCCAGACAGATACATTTGGTGCCTGTTGATCGATTTCTACAGCCTATAATCAAATTAAAATCAGTTGTTCAGAATACAGAATATGATGACAAGACTTACAATGAATTCAATATTTATCTGTGAATTATATTATGTATACTTACTTCAGCGTTTGCGTCGATGATTTCCTCTTCTTGTTCGCTTATTACAGATTCTTTACGAGACAATTTTCTTGCATTACCTGCAAAAAGTAAATAACCAATTACTTATTGAATATTGATTGTGTACTTAACATCGCTCGTATATACTCTAACATGAACAAGATATAATACCTGAGTTAGACTCGTTGGGATCATTAAATGTCTGCATCATGACCATGTCACAATAATGTCCTTTTTTATTAATAAGTTCCTCGTGGTTTCCTTTCTCCACCACAGTTCCATTTTTGAAAACATAAATCATATCTACATTTCTTATTGTTGAGAGTCTGTGCGCTACGACAACTGTAGTTCGTCCTTCTTGGGCCTGTAGTTTAAAAGGGCGTTTTTAGTTGAGTAGCTGACTGTCAGTTGCAGAATGTTGCTAAGAATTCAACCTCCATTAATAAAACATCCATTTGCTTTCCACTAGTTTCCAAATCATTACTCTGAAGGAGAAGTCACTGAACTTAAAAGGTGTAAATCTAATTACCTTATCTAGTGCTTTTTGTACTTTCCCTTCGGATGCCAAATCCAGTGCACTTGTGGCTTCGTCGAGTAGAAGAATGCTCGGATTTCGCACGAGTGCTCGTGCAATAGCAATGCGCTGCTTCTGTCCTCCCGACATCGACGCTCCACGCTCTCCCACCAGTGTATCGTAACCCTGCAGATTTACTTTAAGATTAACTTGTGCTAGAAAAATATTGACTGTTAAAACACAGAACGCCTTTTATTCTGAACTTAGAACTTTTATTCTATGTTGGCAAGTCTTACTAGCTAAGAACTATCTCTTCCATTCAAACTTCGTGGGAGTACTCGGAATGATCGGGTTATCTATTTCAAGGCAAAGAAAATAAGTCTTCAAAATAACGCACGAACTTTTGCTCTAATGCTATTTTGACTCTCTTATTAGTGACGATTGACGCGAGCCAACCTTTGGAAGCTCCATGATGAACTGATGCGCATTGGCCTGGCGCGCGGCGACTTCTATATCCTCATCGGTTGCCTCGTCGCGGCCGTAGCGTATGTTCTCGCGCACAGTGGTGTTGAACAGCACGGGCTCTTGTCCCACCAGACCGATCTGCGCACGGAGCCACCGCACCGACAGCTCTTTGACATCGTGTCCGTCCACTAACACCTGTTTAACGTTAACCCTTTCATTGGTGTAGATAGATATATCATATACTTGCCACCCGACATTTAAATATGTGAATTTAAAAATGGAAAAAAATGAAGACCAAATTAAAACGGAAAATCTAAATGTATACATATATTACCCATATTTTTAATTAACCTCTCCATCTATGCTAAAATGCCTGCGCTATATAGGAGTGGTCCACCACAATGGTCCAAAGGTGGATTCGATCTGGCGACGCTTGCACCGCAGTTTCGTGCGTTAAACTGTTATCGCTTCAATTACAGAAAGAACTTACTTTGCCTTCAATGACGTCATAGTTTCTGGATATGAGCTGTATGATGGTGGATTTACCACTTCCGGAGTGCCCAACCAGTGCCACTGACTGGCCACGCTTCACGCTTAAGTTTAGACCCTTCAGCACCTTTAGATTAGAATTAATGACATTAATTAATGATAATAGATACAGACAGATAGATAACTGGTAGGTAGCAGGTTGCGAATTGAGTTAAAATAGAATAGAATATATTTTATTACACAAAACTTAATATAAGACATTGCGTATGTAATGAAGTTACGATTAAAAAGAGCAAATTAAGCTCACCTGAACGTCTGGTCTGGAGGGGTAATTAAATACTACGTCTTTCAGTTCAATTTCTCCTGTAATTTTTTCCGGCTGCAGTCCTTCATTCAACAAAGGGTTGATTGTGGGAACAATATCCAACAAGTTAAAAATTTGTGCTCCTGCACCACGAGCTACACCAAACACTTCCATCAGTGTTGACGATATACCGAAATTAAATGATCCCGTTAGAATACCGAAGAATACCTGTAAGGGATTTGTTATATATGAAGTACGAGACGGTGACAATACCTACTGCAAATTTTCTTGAAAGCTCTACTTACAGCAATCATAGTAGCAACATCGTAATTTTCTGGCTCGGACATCATGAGGTTATAACCAAACCAGAAAGACAGACCAAAGGCACCGAACATACAAAAGTACAGTGCTCCCATCGCTAGGCCGTTGAAAAGGCCTAAAACAAATAAGTCGATTTGAGGTTAGATAGATGGCATATTCCAGAAACCTTTAGACAATCCCCTGCTCAGTGCGTCGCCGTTGAGTGCCTGAGGGGATTTTTGGGCAAAAAGTTCAGAAATCCCCTTAACCATAGATGGCTGACATAATTTTTCAACATAACTCTTAACCTTTTTGAATATTGATTTTTCTCAACGCCTTCAGATGTGTTTGGTACCGATCCTGTTCTTTTTGTTGGCCGGAGAAGGCGTATACGGTACGCATCGAACTCAATACTTCCTCAGATATGGCGCCAGCTTTTCCAGCTTCTACTGCTTCTTTTTTCGACAGTCTAGAAGATACCTGTTAAACAATGTCTCATGTAGCTGTTTCAACTTTTGTAGTTGGTTATTGGAAATGACTTCTGTTATCATCCTAGAACAATACTCACAAATCCAGCGATTCCGACAAGAAATAATGTAACTGGGAATGCTATCAAACATAGTAGTGCCAGTTTCCATCCTAAGATGAGCGCCATTATTACGGAGCTCAGGAAACCCGCTTGGTAAAATATGAACGTACCCAGTTTTTCACCTATGCCATCCTCTAGTTTTATCAAGTCACTGTTAAAAATAAAGATTTGTGTTGTGTAATATTGGCGTATGGCGTAAGTGTTTTCGTAGCAAATATTTCCTCATTAAAACATAATTTACCTGGTCATTTTCGAAGCGAAATCTCCAGTTTGATGTTTATCAAAATATTGAAAATCTTGATTTAGAGCAGCCTTTAAATATTCTTGTCGTATTTTATAAATCTGAAATTTGAAATTACAAATTTATACAATTAAATAATTAATTTTTATTTATTTATTTCAAATTAGTCCACTGAAAATCAGCGCTGTAGCTCTATGGCCATAGTGTAATGTTACCTATATACTTACATTTGTTAAATAGATTTTATTTCATTTCATTTTGCGGAAAAGTGTGTAATTTGGAGCATAGGACCGAATGAACGGACATACCTGGTTGAACGCAGCATAGTTCATCAGAACAGTAGCAACATATGTCGTAACCACAATCACGACTCCAAGAGCGGTGTTGAATATTGCAAATTTTAACAGTTCCGATAAGAATTCTTCATCATCCTGCAGAGGGGTACCCAGATTCGTCCCGTATATGACCATACTTTGCATCAGATTTGCGAATAAAATTGTATCGATGGGCGATGTACATCCACATAATATTGAAAATATAATTCCTAGGAATATGTAGAATTTGTCTTTTGGCGCTGCGTATCTAAACTGTAAAAATAAAAGGTTCTTCAAAAAATGTTAAAATTTTACAATGGTACTCGTATACCCTACCTACATAATTATTTATGTATACCATATTACTTTTATTACTAACTTTACTGTGTACCTATTTCATACCTACACACTACACTGTCGCTAATCTTTTTAATGACAATTAACTTTAGACGTTGCCTAGAAGAGATCGCTTTAAGCAATAAGACCGCCTTTGTACATAATAATATAGTGCTACTATTCCTGTAGTTTGTACTTTTCTTGTATTTATGTACGATTGAGTGTTTCTATCTATCTATATCTATCTAATATTTTGATCTATTATTAGCTTTTCTTAGTACTCACTAATGTGAAGAATGATATGCTGGGCACCTCCTCAGTTTTTGTTTCCTCTTCTGCAGTACTGTAAAAAGTTACTAATATTGGACATGTTTTTCGTAATGAGAAATTCGTTTACTTACAGTAACAAAAATTGTGATATTCTGGTTTGCTGAAATAGTTTTATGATTAGCCAATAAAATCGAAACTAAACGAGTTGTCTAGTAAAGACTGTCTGTCTGTCTGTCTGTCTGTCTGTCTGTAAAGACTCTTTGACTTGTAATTTAGATTTTCCAAGTCATTTAACACTATTTCAGTTTTGCTTATTTTTAGTGATCTGTTCCCGCTTCCCGAAGGCTAAACGGAACCCTATTCCTATTACCTACTCCTCATTTGTCCGATTGTTCATCACATACTCCCATAGTTCAGTAAATTCTTCATTATTTTACAGAAAGGTCATTTACTGGGGGCGTATAATTAGTCGTACTGAGGCACAGAAAAACTATACATATACAAACATACACGCAAGACAGTGTAACACCTGAAATATTTGTACATGTTTATATGTATATTTTGGGAAAGAAAATTACTGTTGCTAGGATTTGGGTATATGCGGAAAACAAACAGTTCACGTGTTTTACAGCGATTAGTCGAGCTTATACAAAATATACCAATCAGCATGACTTGCATAATGCTTACTTTAGTCGAATATTGTGAAAGTTATCCTGACAAGGCAATTTTGACCATATCACTTCCTTGAGTAATCTTATAAGATTAATGTAATTATAATATAATGTTTCTTAAATAGGTACCTATTTAATAAAACACATGCAAGAAAGTGTGTGTTTACAGCACACGTAAAATCGTGTGTGTGTCCCACCCTGACTGTGATTTATATTAGGTCCTTACATATGAAATTGGCGTTTTGTCGTACTGGCCACTTTGATCTGAAATATCTACACTTTGGTTAAGAATTCCAAACTCAAATTTATAAATTCGTATAGGCGGTACATTTGAGTTTCTAAAACAGTCATTCATTTGTTTTTTCCTGACTAGTTTTTTCTTTGGCGTCGCTCATATCGCGCAATGGAAAAGATGAAATATCGCTATATTTACGAGTACGAGTTCTACTGTGGCACCAGTGCTGCAGAAACAGCTCGAAGGATTAATGATGTGTATGGCGCTGGTGTCGCAAAAGAAAACACGGTACGTTTTTGGTTCCAACGTTTTCGTTCTGGAAATTTCAACCTTCAGAACAAGCCCCGTGGACGACCGGAGACCAAAGTGGATAATAAATAATTAAAGGCTATTCTGGAAGCGGATCCATCGCAAACCACTTCAGAGTTAGCTGCAGGCTTCGGTGTGAGTGATAAAACTGTTATAATCCACTTGAAGCAAATCGGGAAAGTAAAAAAGCTTGAAAGGTGGGTACCTCATGAATTGAGTGAATCAAACCGGCAAACACGCGTCGACTGCTGCGTTACATTGCTCAACCGACACAATAATGAAGGGATTTTAAATCGGATCATTACCTGTGATGAAAAGTGGATCCTGTACGACAATCGGAAGCGCTCGTCGCAATGGCTGAACCCTGGAGAATCGGCCAAATCCTGCCCCAAGCGAAAATGGACTCAGAAAAAATTACTTGTGAGTGGACTAGTGCCGGTGTCGTTCACTACAGTTTTCTAAAATCTGGCCAAACGATTACGGCAGATATCTATTGTCAGCAACTGCAAACCATGATGGAAGAACTAGCTGCTAAACAACCGAGGCTGGTCAATCGCTCTAGGCTACTGCTGCTTCAGGACAATGCTAGACCACAAACTGCACAACAGACGGCCGCTAAACTAGAGGAGCTGCAATTGGAATGTCTGCGACATCCACCGTACTCCCCGGACCTTGCTCCAACAGATTACCATTTTTTCCGGAATTTGGATAACTTCTTACAAGGAAAAAAATTCAACTCCGATGTTGAATTTTGGCAGTCCAAACCGCCTTCAGAGAGTTTATTGATTCTCGCCCCCATGGTTTTTTTAGTAAAGGGATCAATGAACTACCTATGAGATGGCAAAAGTGCATGGATAACGATCGTGCATACTTTGATTAATCAAATATATTTTACAAAAAAAAATCGACTTTATATTCCTCCCATACAAAACGCCAATTTCATATGTAAGGACCTAATATTAGTGCATTATAAATGGAGGGCTTTCACAACTTTATTTTAGGAAAGCAAATACAACAGCGATTAGTCGAACTTATACAAAATATACCAATAGGGTATTCGACATGTGAATTACTGTAAACATACCACACTTACAGACACCAGTGTTACATTATACCATGCCATGCATAACGCTACGATCTCCTAGGCTATCAGTAGAATACTTATTGACTTCGCGAGTCTATGAGTAGTTTGTGTATGTTGTTGCATAACATAGGTAATATGGGACAATGTGTGTGCCGGCTCTGAAGAATAGCACCACCCCAACTCTTTCCGTGGGTGTCGTACGAGGCGACGAACATACTAACTAAGTACACCACTTTACTAATTTAATAAAGTATAGGTTGCCTATTTATAATTCAGGTTTAGTCTCTGAATTATACTTATTTTTCGTGATTTTATTCACAGTTGCAGTATGATTTATTTACCGGGTATTTACTTATATAAAAATTTGTCTTACTTGTCTGTGTTTTTCTCGTCTGTTGCAACATATTCATTGGTTGCAACCCAATCGTTAGGTTCATTCCCCATTTTTTATGTTGAAACACTGGTCAACTATCAAAGTTCTTTTCACGACACTGTTTAGTTTTAGATTAAATTTTATGATAAATATCACTTTTTGAGAGACAATAATTAATAAAGTATCGCTCGGAGTCACCGAAAAGTTTATAATAAACTAAGCGGAAACATACTCATTTTTATTTAGGTAGATCTGTGTTGTTTCAGCCTAAGCCAGCTACTGAACAACTATATTACTCGCAAGTATACAATACATATACTATCTGTGATATGATATGCTATTTTTGTGTAAGTAGGTATATCTTCCTCATAATTTATAAGTGAGTCATAAGTAACTAAGGCTTAATTTGAAACAAATGACTATTTTAGTTGCGTTGATAACGGCAGGCATCTTCATTGCACCAGCATCGACATGCTTGGCGTAGCTTGCCTGTACTTCGTTAGGTAGCCGCAGTATGTATGAGTTGATACATATTGAATAATCGGAAGATTTTACCTCGCGCCATATACTTATCTAATTTCATAATATTTTGAAAATAAACGGACAATTGCAGTAGGACTTGCGCCTTCAGGTTGTAAAACCCTCAGGTTCATGTTGCCTCATGCATTATTCATTTTTTGTATTGTTGCAGACGAGCAAACGGGCACTGTGGTCACGGGTAAGTGGTGACCCTCGCCCATATACATCTCATCTCACTATAATGCTATTAGAGGGTTTTCGATGCGCTGCTAACTTTGAGAGCTTAGATAAATGAATGAATACACTTTATTGCTCATAAACTTAGTGTGAAACAAAGCGTTAAAAGCGATTAATACAATTTAGGCGGTCTTATCGCTAAGAGCGATCTCTACAAGACAACCTTATGCCTTATGTAATTAAGAATTATTAAAAATAAAAAAAAAATGTATTACCCAGTTATTTCTATTTTCATGTTATTTTATCTTCTTATCTTATGATAGGGGGCCGGGAATAATCCCAGCGGCACTTCCACCCTTGCGGATCTTTTGTGCCTACCCCATTTTACACACTGGTTATCTCAGTGTGCAGGTTTCCTCACGATGTTTTCATTTTTTCGAATCGATGTTACATGGCACTGCACGGTTTCGAACCCGGACCTCCCGCATGGGAGTCAGGTGTCCTAGCCACTGTGCCACCGACGCTCTATTTTCATGTTACATGTTTCTAATGGTTAACAGGGCAACGATATAAATAATTTACAGCAACATTAAAAAATATACTTATATTTCATTGTGTACAAAAAACTAAAGTACAGTACATTTAGTGCTTTAACGGTAATAAAATAATAATGCTAACAATACAAGATTACAATATAAAATACTTCACATAATTAAATTAAGAGAGTTTGTTGTAGTCTTATTTTATAGTACATACATCTGATTCAACTTAAAAGAATCTTACAGAGTCAGAAATTGTTTACACGCCTGCCTGATATACTAATAATTAGTATACTTACTAATTAAATGTTTGGTGGGCAAATGTTACTGTTTTATCTCACTTTAGAGAAGTTAAATTAGAACGTGTAGGTACGATATACTTAGTTCTTTATCTATTATTTGGATAAGTTTATGATTTTGATAACAGGAATTTATAATTATACACTTGTAAGACAGACACTGAATGTAGTATACAGGTGAAATAGAGGGTAACATAGGCTGCGATTATTACAAATTAACTGTATATCCATTCATTCTTAACAATTCTTCTGAAGATTGATGATCCTCACACAAGTATGGTCAGACTAGATAAGTACACACTTCTATGAATACATAACGAAATATGTTAGGAGTAAGCTCGCTTATTGAGGTTGTAGTAGAGTCCTTTGAGGTCCATGAGCTCAGCGTGTGTGCCGCGCTCGGCGATGCATCCGTCGCTCACGACGCAGATCGCGTCTGCGTCGCGCACTGTGCTCAGCCGATGCGCGATCATCACGCACGTACGGCCCTCTTTCGCACGGTCCAGTGCTTCTTGCACCACCTTGTAAAAATATTTAAATCGTGTTATAATTACATACTGGAAGGCTTTTTCGTCTGCCAGGAAAAAAATGGAGGATTAGGCTGGGACTACACGACGACGGTTCCAGTATCGGTCGGTTCCATGGAACCGGAGCTTCTTATAAACTCAAACAAAAA
Source organism: Hofmannophila pseudospretella (assembly GCA_947369225.1). Lineage (NCBI taxonomy): Eukaryota > Metazoa > Arthropoda > Insecta > Lepidoptera > Oecophoridae > Hofmannophila > Hofmannophila pseudospretella. Next base: position 9,549,914 of record OX376324.1, read on the forward strand.
TGCGCTGTCGACTACACGTACCGCGGTTCCACTTGGAACCGGCCAGCGCGGTTCCTGAACCGAGTGGGCGGGGCTTGAGCGCAACGCAAGAGTTTGAATGCTGTCGACTACACGGCCGGTAGCGGTTCCTGAACCGAACAGTCGTCGTTTAGTCTCAGCCTAAATGCAGTAGATGATATGGCTATACATATTTTTGTGAAATATCTTTAGTCTACTTGTGGTGAGAAAAATGTTAAAAATGCATTTCAAATGATACAAAATCTGAAGGTATTTTACCTTTTCACTCTCAGTATCAAGAGCACTGGTAGCTTCGTCGAGTAGTAACATCTTTGGTCGTCGTATCAGCGCTCTGGCTATGGCCACTCTTTGCTTCTGGCCCCCAGATAGCTGCGTGCCTTTTGAACCGATGTTCGTTTCGTAGCCCTGAATATAAGTAATAATAACTCTTATTAGCACTTAATTATCGAAGTTACCGATATAGCTTAACCATCAGTATCACGAAACGACCTTAAAGTAAGTATTCATTAAAATACTAGCTATCTTTTTCTACGACAAAGCTCTACATATAGAGATGCCACGAGACTTTAGAAGCCTTAACTTTAAGGACATTTTTTGCCACTTATAATTAAATCTACATACCAAAGGTAAAGACACAACAAAATTGTGTATGTTAGCTTGTTTTGCAGCTTCAACTATTTCATCCATATTGGGTTTTCGTGAATTGTCTCCGTAAGCAATGTTTTCCGCTATAGTGCGGTCAAACAATATTGGCTCTTGTTGCACAAAACCTATAGCAGCTCTCGCATCTCCTAAGCGAAGCTTAATTAATGGAATGCTGTCTTGGGCCTGGAAAGATAAAATTGGGTTGTTAGATTGCTTCATGTTAAAAATCAGTTTGATTTTCCAGAAGTTCCTCAAACTTACCACAATACCCTCATCAGGATCATAGTACCTCTCAAGTAGTTGTATGACGGTACTTTTCCCACAACCACTGGAACCAACTAACGCTATAGTTCTACCACGTTCAATCTCAAGATTCAAGCCTTTCAGAACTTGAATCATTGGTCGTGTTGGATAGACGAACTGAACATTTTGAAGGGTCGCTTCGCCCGTTCCTCTCTGCAATAAAAGAGTTTCATTCGCTTTATACCATAAAATTTATCCAAAATATAGGCATGAAGTAAATGCTTACAAAGTTTTCTACAGCAGGCTTATCGGGATCGGTAATTTTAGATTGCCTATTAAGTGTTACGATAATTCGCCCAGCAGCCTTGATTCCCTTCTGGAAGTTTGGTGCAAAGGCAAAAGCTTGCGCGGCTGAAGATGCACCCATTAGAAGTGCTTGCGCCGATCTGAATAAAAATGGATTCTGTTTATTAATCTTATGTATATCGAATTATACAGCAAGCAGTTTAGCGTTGTCATAATCTATTCTTACTTGATAACTGCATCGTAGGGCACACCCTGGTGCACAATGAGTATTCCTCCGTAATACATAGCACCCGCATATACAAAGTTAAAGAGACCTCTGGAAAGACCAAAGACGATACCCCGCCAATGCGCCGAACGCTTGGCAAGGTAAACAGCTGGTAACAGACTTGTGGCATAATCACTGAGGAAATATTGTTCCCTTCCCAGCGAAACGACAGTACGAACATTTGCTACTGCTTCTACTGCTATCTAAAAATATAGTTTAAAAATTAATCCGGAGATTCGCTATTGTATTGTCTAAAATAACATAGGTGTTTTTAAAGTAAAACAATACCTTTGAGCTGGCTTCCATAGTCTTAGCTGTACCAAAGGATTCAGCACTGACCATTCTACCTTCTTTGTACAATATAGCAGCTAATATTGGTACAAAAGTTAAGGCAACTAATCCCACTCTCCATTCGAAAATTAGTGAGAGGACAAGGGCAAAACCAAATGTGCCAATTGCTTGTAAGACTGTGCCTATACGTTGACCGGTTGCCTGTAATATATTTCATCAAATATAATTCAATGGCCATTGGTTTCTAAAAAATAATAATTCTATTAGCAATTTCATATCTTACCCCTTGTACTGACGCTGCTTCTCCTGCGAGTCGAGCACAAAGCGCTCCCGTCGCATTATCCTTATCGTCATAAAATCCAACCTCTTGTTGAAGCAGTGTTCGGAACATTTCTCGTCGTAATCGCTCTGTTAAATGTTCTCCAGCAATTCCATAAAAGAAGACCTATTAGAGGTTTGCAATATTAGTTCTATTGGTATTGTACGTTTACCATAGTAGTTAGACTTAGCAACTTTTCGCAAAGTACAAGAGATGTAACAAAGACTGTCGAAAGGGTTGTGTTCAATATCCAGAACTGAATAACTTTTTTCTACTTTTAATAGAAGCATTTTCATACTGAGCTCAATTTCACGAAGCAAGAATCCTTGTAATTTTGTAATTCGTATGGGGTTATAAAATTAATAATATTAGGGATATATAAATTTCTATGGGGATTTCAAATAGTGTTGACATTTCAGGCTTGAAATTATAAGGAGTGTTGCTTTGTAATCGTTGTTCGGTAAAAAAAAAAAATAGAACACCTTCCTTGCGGCCTTATAGTGTTTTTGTTTCACCCTGGGTATTTACGCTAGAATGTGTGTTAGCTACTTACAGTTATGAAATTTGTAATTCCCGATAATACACCAATGATTAGAAAAATCATAGCGAACCTACGAACTTCATTTCGCACATGTTCTTCGTCCTTCAGAGATAACACCTGCAGAAATGAAAGATATATATTATTAAGATTTGTCACCACAGATACCTATGGATCATTGCTAATTAAATAAGCAGTGATACCTCACCCAAAATCCACCATAATATTTTAGAAATACGGTTGTGGTTCATTGATTGACTCATAACAGCAGCCGTGAACTTAGCATTTATTCCGACAATTGAAACAATTGAGTCTATTCATTTTGATTAAGGAATAACATCACTTCTCACAGAATGAAGTCTACTTTAAGGTTGTCTAAGTAAGTATCAGGCACCTGCACTTCATTTTGAAGATGGTACCCGATGATGACCTGTACTTCCCTCTATCTACCTTCTTGGCACCTTCAGGTACAATCGTTTATACTAAGAAATTCTCGCCCTTGGCTAATCTAGTGGTACATTATAATAGTTACTGTATATTATAGCCTATGATTAAGTCATATTGGGCAAACTTTATTAGATAGGCAGTTTGAGCTATGGCTTGTAATTTTTTTGTATAAGGAGAGCAGACGAGCAAACGGGCCAGTTGATGGTAAGTGGGCACCTTTGCCCATAGGCATCTCACCTGAATATAATTCATCATCATATCATTTATTCATAAACAATCTTAAATTGTGTTTGAATACAAAAAATAAACATGCAAAAATTTTTTTTTATTAACTATGTATCTGTTATTATATTGTACGCCAAGAAAAATGGTAGGCTAAAGCTGTGAACGTACATAGTTAATGTAAGTACGAGTACCTATAGTTATGCAATAAATGCCTTTGACTTTGAGTGTTTTTGACGCGTTGCTAACCATGAGGAGATGGGAGTGCTTAATATGCCAGTAATCACACTGGAATTGCTACTTTGCGGCAGAAATAGGTAAAAGGGGTGATACCACCCTAGACTGACTCTACACAGAGTCATATCACCATCAAATTGACATTTTTATATACTTACGCCAAGGAAGTCACCAAGAATTACAGCGAGCATAGGCATGGCGAAACCACTTAAAAGTGATGCAACACTGGCCAAAGATGCAGATTTCCATTCGGGGCTGTTTAAACGTATAACTCGCCAGAAAGACGCATCTGGTGCTTCTTGATCGCCGTCTACTGCCTATAACGAAATCAAAATCCATTGTTCAGAATGTAAGTTCAATACGAGGGCTGTTCTGAAAGTTATTAGCTACTTCGTTAATATTATTCAAATATCCCTATGTTTATAACCGTTTGCAGGCTTATTTCAATGTAAATCTCTATGGTAAAAATCACTGGTCAGTTTCGATTAGTTTTTTTTAATGAATTTTTGGCGGCAAGATGTCATCAATAAATTGATTGCAACAATGGACGTGTCCCGTGAAGCATTTCGTGCAATGATTTTCTATGACTTCAAACGAGGGTTAACGTTTAAGGAATCTCATGAAAATTTACAAACTGCTTTTGGTGAGTCTTCTCCTTCTAGAACCTTGGACTTTTTGGCAACCACGGGACTTCAACTGTTACCCCATCCAACCTACAGTCCAGATCTGGCCGTGTGATTTTTATTTATTTCCCACGGTAAAAAAATGCTCCGTGGGCGAAGATTTAGGACTTCGGACGAGGCCGTCGATGAATTTAGGCGACTGTTTTTCGACCTTCCGCAAGAATCTTTTTTTAAATGTTTTGAAAGCTGGTTCAGTCGAATGAACAAATGTATAGAGGCAGGAGGGGAGTATTTTGAAAAACTGTAAATTCAATTTTTACGATAAACTTATAACTTTTGATTTTACTAAAAATTTTCGGAACAGCCCTCGTATTTCATCTGGTCACATCTGGTGACATAACTTACCTCAGTCTTTGACTCGATGATTTCCTCTTCTTGTTCGCTTATTATAGATATTTCACGTGACAATTGTTTTGCATTACCTGCAGATAAAATACCAATAATTATCCTGTATCAGTCTTTAGTACCTACTATATACATACATACTCGCACACAAAGGAAATAGAAGTACATAACAGTAAAACTAACCTGGGCTTGAGTCGTAAGGATCATTGAATGTCTGCAACATGACCATGTCATAGTAATGTCCTTTTTTGCTCATAAGTTCCTCATGATTTCCTTTCTCCACCACAACTCCGCTTTTAAAAACATAAATCACATCTACATTTCTAATTGTTGAGAGTCTGTGTGCAACGACAACGGTAGTTCGTCCTTCTTGGGCCTGTAATTAAAGGAACATGTATTGTATTGAGTCCGAAATGAGGAGATCCGGCATAGAACAAAAGTTATCGCCATAGCTCATAAGATTAGCAAGCTGTAGTGGCAGTGGGCCGGTCACATCTGTCGCAGAACCGACAACCGCTGGGGTAGACGAGTTCTGGAGTGGAGACCGCGTTTGGGCAAACGTAGTGTGGGACGCCCCCCTGCTAGATGGACCGACGATCTGCGCAAGGTGGATGGCAGCGACTGGATGAAAATAGCCGAAGATCGGGCTCAATGGCGCGCCCTGGGAGAGGCCTATGTCCAGCAGTGGACTAGAGTAGGCTGCTGATGATGATTGTATTGAGTGAGTTATTTAGAGGCAAGTGTTGGTAAGAAACTATGGTTACCTTATCAAGTGCTTTTTGTACTTTCGCTTCGGATGCCAAATCCAATGCACTTGTGGCTTCGTCGAGGAGAAGAATGCTCGGGTTTCGCACCAGTGCTCGAGCAATTGCAATGCGCTGCTTCTGTCCGCCTGAAAGCGATGCTCCACGTTCTCCCACCAGTGTATCGTAACCCTGCAGATTAAATCTTAAGATTATTCTCTCTGACCTTTAATGAAAAGCTCTAGTAGTAAAATATTAACAGTTATATAGTCTATTGTTATGTAGTGTATTGATGTCCCGACTGATAGAGTACAGACTTGTTACTTGGACCTCACTGACTCAGTGCCGATTGGTGAATTACACACAAAATATTATTACTATGTAAGTACTGTTAATATTTTATTCTTAAGAATGCAGGTCTCGTTTTAAGGTTTCCTTTCATTACTTTAAAGAACAATAAAATTTCAAAATAGCCGACACTCTTGGTGTACTCTGGGATCGATCCTGAAACCCTTGAACCCTCAGGCTGTTCCGAGTTTCCGTCTCTCTATGTGGATTAACTCGAGCAAACCTTTGGCAACTTCATGACGAACTGGTGCGCATTGGCCTGGCGCGCCGCGGCTTCTATATCCTCATCGGTTGCCTCGTCGCGGCCGTAGCGTATGTTCTCGTGCACAGTGGTGTTGAACAGCACGGGCTCTTGTCCCACCAGACCGATCTGCGCACGGAGCCACTGCACCGACAGGTCTTTGACATCGTATCCGTCCACTGATACCTGTTTAGTGTTAATAACAGATATTAGTGAGACATTTGTGGCATTTTACTGGTTAGATAGATTTCGGCAAATGAACAGCATATTGCGATACCTACTAACTTTTATCATACGAGTACTACGTGTAGTTCAACAAAATCGATTACTGTATAATGTAGATACACGTGACACGTATGCACAGATAAATATGTACTTAAACATACTCGTAAAATAGAAAGAATCAGCATATATATCTTGTATAGTTATCAAGCTATTATACTTCAATTTTGCTCTACTTGTAACATCGTATCTCTATCCATCACCTGCCAGGTGTATATCTATTGTATTGCTTTGTGTTTGGCTGTGCGCACTTTTGTCCTTCTGCATATCTGAATTTTATCCGAGGTATTTATAGTGGATTTTAATAACTTTATGTTATCTTTTCCTTCTATTTTTGTTGAATGAAAAAGAAACATTATAATTTGTTAAATTAAAATCGACGATAAGTACACAGGAAGTGCGTTAGGAGCACAGTTACGCCTGGGTTAGTACATACGAAAAAATGGTTACTTTACAGCCGACCGCCTATTATCGGAACTTACGTTGCCATCAATGACGTCGTAGTATCTAGATATTAGCTGTATGATGGTGGATTTGCCACATCCGGAGTGCCCAACCAGTGCCACTGACTGACCACGCTTCACGGTTAAGCTTACGCCCTTCAGCACCTTTAAACACAGTTTTATTAAATTTTCGTTTGAGCCCTATTACAACCATAAAACCATATACGACCTTAATTGTTTGTACAGTCGACCCCACAACGTCAACTTACCCAAACGTTAAAATTTGAGAATCTGAAATGTATCATATTGCGCAGGCTAAAGGTTGAGATTAAATAGGTTTTTGACAGATGGTATACTATAGCTTGTGATCGACTGTACCTACACTTATGTATCCTAATTCGAACATGAAATTGTCGAGTCATCATGTTCTGTGATGACTCATCACAGATTATCACTGTGGCTTGGAGAGGATTTGTAATCCTCAGCAATGAGAAACCAAACCAAAAAATAATTTTAACCAGGAAAATGCTATAAGTTGTGTAGTACGCGGGGGGCAGTTCAAAAATTGTTAGTGAACGGTTTGTTATCAACCTCATTATTTTACTTTTATTATCCCTTGGAAGCAAATTTTATTACAAATTCATTAGCCAAAGTACACTGCAGAGCAAGTATTAAAAAAATGCCTGTAAAAAAATAAAATAAAAATATATGTTACGTGTATTTGATGCATATAACAAAATACTACAAAAGTAAAAACTTTCTGTGTAGTTTTCAAAAAAAAAATATAAGTGTAAATTCACCTGAAATCAGTTTTTATACAAAATTGTATGGAGAACAAAATTAAAGTTTCCTGTTTCAAACGAAAAAGAAATATGCTTTAGTCACCAAACTTATAAACTATATCTCCATAGAAACTAAAATGACAATATCTATAGTTCGGGGAAGCCTGGGAAGTAATGGGCCTCCATCACTTGCCACCATCACCTATTGGTTTTGTGAGTTTAAGCGTGGCCGGAGCGACTTAAAAGATGACCTTAGACCGGGACGACCAGCAACGGCTTTTTTTCGACCTTCCGCAAGAACAGTTTTTTTACATGTTTTGAAAGCTGGTTCAGTCGAATGCATAAGTGCATTGATGCCGCAGGGGAATACTTTGAGAAGTTGTAAATAAACATTTGTAATATTTCTTTTATTTTCTATTTGACTAAAAATTAACACATATCATTACCTAGGGCGATCCCCTAGGTAATGATATGTACAGGGTGTTATCAAGAAGACATCGAAATCGTCGCCTGATTATTTATTATCGTTAAAGAAGACTGAATAAAATCCGTCTGTATAATAATAATAATAATATTAATACTTAAGTCAGTAATTTATGCAAGATTAGATTAACTTATCTATTTTTTTAGTTTTACGACTTTATGTTTTATTGGTACTTAACCTAGACCATTGTATCTGAGGGTTATAGGAATTTGTCTTTTCGTAGAACATTTTTAATTTCATAATGTTACATAGTGCTACTGGTAATGCTTGTTGGTAAAGTACTTTATTATGTTATTGAAATTGAAAATGTTTATTTAGCACTGTAAACACCAGAATATAGAACACAATACAGAAGTATAAATGAGGCTAAGACTATGTACCTACGGGTATTGAACGTAAAGAAATTGAATCTACTCACCGGGACGTCTGGTCTGGAGGGGTAGTGGAATACTACGTCTTTCAGTTCAATATCTCCTTCAATTTTGTCAGGCAGCTGTCCCTCATTCAACAAAGGATTGATTGTGGGAACGTTATCCAACAAGTTGAAAATTTGTGCTCCTGCACCACGGGCTACTCCAAACACTTCCATCAGTGTTGACGATATACCGAAATTAGCAGATCCCATCAGAACACCGAAGAATACCTGCAAGGGATTGGTTATCAAGTTTAGTGGGTACGTTGATATTAAGTATTTCCGAGGCCAAAGTTTTTTGAAAGCTCAACTTACAGCTATCATAGTAGCAACATCGTAATTATCTGGCTCGGACATCATAAGGTTGTAACCAAACCAGAAAGATAGAGCATATGCACCGAATATACAGAAGAAAAGTATTCCCATTGCTATACCATTGAAAAAACCTGGAAAAGATAAATGGTTTTAGGTTTAGATGAACAACCTTGTACCCTACCAACCTTGTATCTAGTTACAACCTACAAGTCATAGATACTATAAAACTTTTTACCTTTTTTGATGTTGAGTTTCCTAAGCGCCTTCAGATGTGTTTGGTACCGATCCAATTCTTTTTGTTGACCAGAAAAGGCGTATACGGTGCGCACCGAACTCAATACTTCTTCAGATATGGACCCAGCTTTCCCTGCTTCTACAGCTTCCTTTTTTGACAGTTTCGAACCTACCTGTTAACAATTTTTTTATGTAGGTAGTTGCTTGAAATGTGTTCGTAATAAATAGAGCCAGCCGTAATACTTACAAACCCAGCGACTCCGACAAGAAGTAATGTTACGGGGAATGTTATCAAACATAGTAGTGCCAGTTTCCATCCTAAGATGAGCGCCATTATTACGGAACTTAGGAAGGCTGATTGGTAGAATATGAAAGTACCAAGTTTTTCACCTATGCCATCCTCCAGCTTTATTACGTCACTGTCAAAAATAAAATTGAATTTTATGTATATATATTTCTCCTTTTAATAAGTATGAAATATTATTTACTTACGTGGTCATTTTCGAAGCGAAATCTCCAGTTTGGTGCTTATCAAAATATTGAAAATCTTGATTTAGAGCTGCTTTCAAATATTCTACTCGTATTTTATATATCTGAAATTAATTTGAGATTACTTTGCGGAATATTTGTATACTGAGTTAGCCCTTTTCTTTACGTGATAAAATTATTTGTAAAAAACCAATCAAGATTAATTACCGAAAAATCAGGTACTCGTAAAACTCAAGTCAGACATTTTAATTATTATTAGGTATAACGGGTGTTAATCACTTCGATGGTTGCTCCGACGTTACCATTTACTAAACCTTTTTAAGGAGCAAGCGGTCTTCTAAGTAGACTTAAATATCGGAGCAACCTCCGCAATAATGATTAAGTGAGTAACACCCATTATAGGTAGTACCCAATAATATCAATCAGAAGTGACAAGTTAGTAATAATTTAGAGTTGGCCAAATAATAAATAATAATGCCTGTTTCTGGAAAAAACGGGGGATCATACCTGGTTGAACGCGGCATGGTTCATTAAAACAGTAGCACCGTATGACAGGACCACAAGTACGACTCCAACAATGGTATTGTATATCGCGAATTCCTGCAGTGCCCGTAAGAATGCATCATCATCTTGAAGGGGACCACCCAAATTTACCCCGTATATGACCATACTTTGCAGCAGATTTGCAAATAAAATGGTGTTGATGGGCGTTGTACATCCACCTGCTATTGAAAATAGAATTCCTACGGTTATGTACAACTTGTCTTTTGATGTTGCGTATCTGAACTGTAAAAATAAATAAGGTATGTTTTACAAGAAAATATAACCATACGAGAAAATAATACATAAGTATAGTTTTCAAACTATTTTGATGATAGACTTTAAATATGTAGGTACTTAATATTTGCTACTTACTAATGTGAAGAATGATACGCTGGGTACCTCCTCAGTTTTCGTTTCTTCTTCTGCAGTGCTGTAAAGAAATTTCGTAATCTTAGTTATTTTTTCGTGATAGAGAAGTATTCGACACAAAACTGGAGAGAGTCTGGTTCGTTGGTTAGTTTTGTAAGTAATCTACAATCTACGTGGTACTCTACCTGTCCTATTTACAGTGCAGGAATTACCTTGTATAGGTAATATCTGTCGCTACATTAGTGTACTCGTAACTAGTAAATTAGTTAGTTTAAATCCTATTTATTATGAATAATTAATAATTAAAGGTCTAGGTAAAATTATGCCTAAACTCTTCAGATCAATCAGTCAGATCAATTACAGAGTTATCAATTTACTATTATTATTATTTTCTCTTATCATCCATAATTCACATAATTAAACAATCGAGTACCTATGTAGATGTTTTACCTGACTACGAAGAGGGTAGGTAGATACGAGAAAATATAACTCACAAATAATAACGAAGTCCGATTCGCTCTTTTTTATGTTTAGAAACTGCCTTGGGCTTCGGGGTGTAGTTTGCATTTATAAATGGAGAGATTAACAATTTCGTATTTATCCTTCCCGAAAACATTTTAAACAGAATTTCAGTGACGATTACACTACATGTTACAGGAGTTCGCGAATTGCTACTGCGAGTAATACTACTTTTAATAAAACAGACGGTTTATTGAGTCAATATTCATTACTATGAGATGCCTATTACGTCATACGTAATAATGATAGCGAATAAGAGGGACGGTCCATGAACTTTTAGTCAAATAGAAAATAAAAGAAATATTACAAATGTTTATTTACAACTTTTCAAAGTATTCCCCTGCGGCATCAATGCACTTACGCGTTCGACTGAACCAGCTTTCAAAACATGTGAAAAACTTAAATTGGTCTACTGCTTCGTCCGCAGTCGTAAATTTCCATCTCCGCAGAGATTTCTTCAAAGTGGGGAACAAAAAGAAATCATACGGAGTCAAGTCAGGACTGTAGGGGGCAGTGGCGAAGGGTCTATATAACACGATTCCTATCGGCTTCCCTTTTGAAATCCCCGCACCTTCCTCACTTACACTAAGAGTTTAAAATCAACATCAAAAAAACAACATTCTATCATTTCTCAGAAGCAAACGCAACGCCTAAACAAAAGTACAAAGCAAAGGCAAGCCGGTCAGTTACGGCTTTAAAGGCTCATACAGATGTTTCAACACCCTTCTCTCTCGAACTCACGAAATCTGTTCGCTTGCTATTTCAGTCCCACATTCGCTCTATATGGGCAAAATAAGCCGACTGCGATCGGCTTGTGGGTATAACCATCCCATTTCAGACGGTCGCGGTGTGCAAACACACACTATGGGATGTGAATGCGATTTAATTTGGTCCGGTTACCATTATTATGACAACTATTTCATAAGGTCAGAGAATTGACGCATTGTTTTAGAGAGAGTCTGACTCGCTATTCGACTGGGTTATACGTCAACAGTCATAACTGTAGGTAAATAAGATACTTTTTCATAGGTTTATTTGGTCGTGTGGTTTGGGGTTCTAAGTTTTTATTATTGCTTTTGTTTTAACTAATTTACTAGGTTTTGGCTACTACATTAAAACTACATTCCAAGTGGCTAAAAATAGTTGATCGAAATGTTGAAATTGGTTTATTTGGATATTATGAGTGACTTTTGTGTTGGTGTTGGTTTGGTGTTGGTATTTCCTTGTGTACATAATGTTTCTATCTATTTTACCTTTAGGCTAGTTTGTGATTCCTATAGCCTACTAAAAATAGTTTATCGAAATAGGTTTACCTAGTTGATTTTGACTTCGGTGTTGGTTTGTTTAGATTGTTGGTTTGGTGTTGGTCTTTCACTCCTACATGCTTACATGAAACGGCTTTTTTCAAAGCCACCTTTATAATACATGAAAGACACTGTTTATATATACCAGTGCTTCCTTATATTCTGAAGGTGGGTCATAATTGCATCACTGCTGACTTCATACCGAGAAGACTACACTCACATCATCACGCCTAGCACCTCATTAGAAGTAAGCGTTGGTAAGTTTTTTTGTTCTGGTCGTCGGGCTTCCCTTGCGAAAATATTCACCCTTCGCCACTGGTAGGGGGATGTGGTAGCAACTAGCAATTTCACGCCCGAATGGGTTAAAAAGTCGTGTGAGCGGGAACGTTGTCTTGGTGAAAAAGGAGTTTATAATAAAAGTTAAACAATGGGGTTGATAACAAGCCGTTAACTAACAATTTTTGAACCCCCCCTCATAGATCAAAATACTTTATGAAGATCATTCAAAGATAGTATATAAGCTATCTACATACAACACCTACATTGACCAAAACTTGTTGATTTACGAATACCCATCGATCAGCCCCATCATTATAATAAACTATTTCGAATTGGATAATGTTTTCATTAATAAGTGAGTACTCGTATGTATTGTGAAATATATCAACGAAAATAAATAAGATTGTGCAATTCGATTATGAAAATATCTATTGGTATTAAGCTACACCTACAAGGAGATACCAAATGGCTGTAGTTATTGATTACTTGCAAGGTGCTTAAGTTTTCCTGGAAGAGATAACTCTAACTATATATACGACCGCATTTTTACATATACTGCTACTTTTCCAGTATGTAATTTGTGTTTTTCCTGTAATCAGTTGCTAAGAATTTTAGATACGCGAAAAATGTTGATGTCATGAAGAAATTCAGTCAACCCTGAAACGCCGAACACGAGCGATCAATATCACCATGTAATTTGGGCCCTATGTAGGTCTATCAACAGTTCAGCCTCATTGTGCAAACAGCAGACACAAGAGCTCGATATATCGTATCGTATCACCGTGTACATATACGAGTATGTACGCAGTTCATGACGTCACAGATTAATTAGCTAATTGTTTCGCTACTCCCATACGAAAACAGATTAGGTTGGTAATTAGTTAGGGTCAGAGGGGTATAAGAGGAGAGTTGGCAGTGGCGGAGGCCCGGGTCTAGGGCGGCCAGATTTAGGGGCGGCTCCAACCTAGGACCTATCTATCGCCCTAGGTCATATCTAGAAACTAAAATTTATGCATTATTTGAATTAAGTAAATATTTTGGTCGCAACGATTAACTAAATATTCATATTAAGTGAAGCGTGCACACCATTATGCAATTAAGCGAAATCCGCCTCTGGGAGTTGGGCTAACACAAACTCATTATTACAATATATTGATGACTAATTTTGTTGGTAGGAATTTGATGAATGCGACTGATAAAATTATTAATAATATGATAATAGACAGTTGACAACAATTTTTAATTTTATGTCACCTCACTCCTCACCCATCCTATCGACTTGCTGACAAGTTGCTCTGTCAAATACCTTGCTTTGCTTGCTTTTCGTATGGTTAGTGGCCAACCTATTTGTCAGAGTTGTTCAGGCCGCCCGTAGGCCTCTGACATGGCTTAACGACTGCTGTCGAACGACAACAACCGAGACCGACTGCTTAACGTGCTCTCCGAGGCACGGAGGAGCTCAGATGAAATATGCCACTAGCGGTCACCCATCCAGGTACCGACCGCGTCAACGTCGCTTAACCTGCACGATTACTTTCAGACCGTGCTCGAACTAGGCTACGAGCTCCTCAAATACCTAAACAAACCCGATAGGTATAATACTTACGATACGCAATGCGAAGCGGAAATTCGAATGTGAAGATTTTCTTCGTGAGTCATTCACCGCCATAGCTTACAATTATATGTCTAGCGCTAAACTCAGACCACGCTTTAGGTAGGTAGCTGCGCGGTGCGGGGGGGTGCGATGACGCCCGCTCGCCCGTGATCCCGCCGCCCCTCCCGCACCGCGCACCTACCTAGTTGGAAAAAACAGGCCTAAAACGTTTTATGGCGATAAAACGTAGGCACCACCTACTTCTTATCTTATGACACGCCAGGGATAACACTAGCGGCATTCCCACCCTCGGGGATCTTTTGTGCTCTACCTACTTATTCACTAATGGTGCCCATTACGGCGTGGCTGCTAAATCTAAACCAAATATAAATGAAACTATCAAGCTCAATCATGTACTGAGTAGACCCAGAATCGACACCAGCATGTCCATACTATATAGTTGCGCAATGTCTTACACAAGTTTCAGCAGGTCCTTACAGGTTCAGGGTGCGATCTTGACATTCTCCGAGTTGGACATCTGGACTTTTACGACCTTGACATTATCCGACATATCGGGTGGAAGTTGGAACAACTATAACACGTTTCCATTCCATGCGATTATTTAATCAATAATAATTAATAAATTTATTAATCCATAAAACCGTAAGTCTATAAGTATGTTACTGTTATAGAGCTAGTTAAGTATCTAGTGCAAAAGGGGGTAAGTTCAAGTACCTACACAGTCATCTAAGATTTATTTTATGGATTTAATGAATATGTCAATGACTAGATTGGAAACCTTTTTGGTAACCTTCTTAGCTTGGTACTAGTTTGGGCGGGCGTAATCCGGGGGGTGGTTTTCGGGTCGTTCCCTTATTATTTTAATGAGTACTTAATAATGGATTTCTGCAAAATAGAATAGAATAGAAATATATTTATTGCCAAATCATATAAAAATTTAAAATTATAGATTACAACATTAGGTATATGTAATGTATATTTGGCAAAAGGGGGGAAAGTCAGCAAATGCTGACATACTCGGGTACCAAATATGCAGCGCTGTTTTTCATTTCCCCCCTTATCCCAAGATGTCAGTAGGAGCGATAGTGATAGTGGGTAAAAATAATAATAATTAAAATTAAAAACTAAACATCAAATAGATTAAATACTTATGTGAAGAATTTAGGTAAGAATTTGCCAAAAAGAAATAAATAAATTGCACTAATGACCTGTGATACATATTATTATGTGTGTGTGTGTGTGTGTGTGTGTGTGTGTGTGTGTGTGTGTTTGTGTGTGTGTTTGTGTGTGTGTGTGTGTGTTTGTGACGTACGAATAACGTCTGACCCCTTCAACTATGTATTTCAAACCATGTTTATTAGTAGACACTTACTTGTCTTTGTCCTTTTCTTTTTCAGCAACCGGAACAGTAGAGATATCGGTAATCCGGTATTTTTTCTTCCCCAAACTGCTTTCAAATCCATGATTCTTTTTCCTCATTTTTAATAGGTATAAGGTATTTCAAACCAGCCACTAGCAAAGTTCTTTTTAGTACACTATTGACTGAAAACTTAGTATATAATATATCACTGAAAACGATTAAAACAAATTAAGCAGCAGCATGGTAATTTTTTATTTATATGCGTTCAACCGTTAACCCAGCTACTAAACTACTATCTGTGATGTTGCTATCAGTCGTGATAGATAAATACGAATGCTTATGATTGTATGTATAGGTAAAGTATGTATGTAGTATTTTTACTAAACATCCCAAAACGTAAATACCCATCATACATATATGTATTTTATACAAATGTGATGTTTGTTTTGTACGTAAGAAATAGTGTATGAACCTAAACTAAAAAGTAACTCGTGTTCATATTCGATACTATACGTACTATGATCCTAAACTAAAAAGTAACTCGTGTTCATGTTCGATACTATACGTACTATGATCCTAAACTAAAAAGTAACTCGTGTTCATGTTCGATACTATACGTACTATGATCCTAAACTAAAAAGTACCTCGTGTTCATGTTCGATACTGTACGTACCTATGTCCCCGAAATAGAGTAAATGAAGTAAATGAAATCTACCAAATTTCATTTACTTATCCTTCATTTTAGTCTGATAAAATGTAAATCTTGGGCATTTAAAGATAATAGGAAATAATAAAATAAATCAGTTGGTAACGTAGAACCGCGGGGGCAAACTATGCAACACCAATATCTATTCAAATAAGTCCTTGATATGTACGCGCATTATCATTAGATAAGAATTTATATTATAGGTAGTTATTTTATGCTTATTTATGTGGTTTCCTAATATGGGCAATGTGTACCTACTTACTTATTTTAAAACTAACCTAAGAATTTTTGAATAGGTTATCTAGTTTAGGGCGTTTTCAGAGTTGTGCGTAATTCATCACGTACGCGGGTTAGATCCGCATGCGTGCTCCACGCACCACATTATTTCGTACAACATTTCAGTATTATGCATGATACCCGCATGCGGGGTGCATGGAGACCATAAACTCATGCACTGAAAATTTATAGCAAAATATAGTTTTAATTGTTTTGTATTTTTTATACGTAGGAATTAGTGGGATTTATTTATGTCGAATAAAAAATTATAATAATTACCTACCTACATATTACATAATAATATCCATTTCTAAAAAAAATATTAAAAAACGTCACACACACACGATATTTTAAAATCTTATTTTGTCTTCAAAAAAGTGTAAAATTTTCGTCCAATCGTGGAATTAACATGACATAAAAATAAAATTATTTACGTAGGTCATACTCATACCATATAATTTAACCTTTGAATACTATAGGTAGATTAGATAACTTTGAAAATTTGGTAAACTTTTCATGGCGTGTTTCAAACTTGGGCATATTATTATCACGTTAAAGAAATGTCGTACCAATGTCGCAGTAAATAACTTATATAAACGTACAGTACATTAGCAATAATATAATCTTTAAGAATGCATGTTGCGTCAAAATTGCTAATCTGCTGAAATAAAATGAACAAGTTTGCGGGCAAACAAACATTACTAAAAACTCCGAAATATTGCGTGAGAAATCTGGAATACGACTTCCTTTTAGCCCTATTTCGCGATCACTAATTCGACAGGGTAAAAATATCGCGTGCTAGCGTGGAGTTGCGTGATGTCAAGGCCGCCTTCAGTCAGTCTAATTTTATTCTTGTCTATATGCACACCTGACTACAAAAGAACAAAGATTCTTCTCCTGGAGAATTCGATATAATCAACAGTTACGTACTTTATGTACCAATGATACAAAGGTACAAGTGGCCAACACATTACTATCAAGCTATGTACCTATAGGGTACACTGTAACGTGATGGTTTTTGGGGTAAATAAAGGTATTGTATAGAAAAAATTCAAAAATGAATGAAAAAAATATTTAATTACTCATTTACATTTTGTCTCTACATAATTTGTTCCGCCAAACTGTATTAACAGTTTGTTGGCGGATACATTATTGCTCTCAGATTTCACAGACAATGTATATAATAGGTATGGTTCCATAACCATACCTCTACCCCATTACCATTTTATTTATTTATTTATATTTATAAGGGAAATCTACAGCTATTAGCAATCATGAAATTACATATTATATGTACTAAACTTAAAGAAGGCCAATTACAGATTACCTCGTTTATAATTGACTTGTATAGGTACCTATAGAACGCGGTTAATTTATTTCCTCTAAAATCTACCTCGTAACGGGGCTCTAGGGCTCTTAACGGGGTTGATTTTAATGAAATATACTATATTAAGTATATTACATGACATTGTTCAGTTTTTTATTTCATTTTTTATTATTATGATTTATTATTTAAATTATTGACTATGATGTTTTTAAATCTAATTATTAATACAAATGTTTTCATGTGTGTTATTACCATGCAATGGAATCATATTTTTTTACTTGACTTGTAATTGATATTATGAATTTAAAAAAAAATGAATTTAATGGTTGGGTATAAAAATGAATGATGCTTTGGGTACATTAAAATTTTGTATGAGAATTCGAGAAAAAGTCATAGTCAAGCTTTAGTTCATGCTTTGCAGCAATATGATGGTGTAAGTGGCGACGACTGATGCTGTGGAGACCAGAAACGAGTAGTTGAGCTGGAAGAAGTTCGCCATATTGAAGGAGATGGGGCGCGACTCTACTAGTCCACGGAAATCCGTTACCGCTGATCGCAACACCTCGTCTGTAAACAAAGTTGGGTTTCTGTGCAAGTGATATTACACATTCCTGTCGTATTTGCACAATATTTTACTGAAATATTATTAGATTAGAATAGAATTATTTATTTCAAACTACACAATTTGAAATATACATGTCAAAATATATGTGTTATTTGTAGAATGATCGTCTAATTATTAATAGGTAAATTAGATAAAAATATTGTCATAAAGCATTTGCTTAATAAAATAAAATAATGCAATAGACCATTTTTGTACACACGTATCCTGTGGTATTGGTGTTCACAATGCAGCACAATCTTGCCGCCATTGTAATCAATGCTGCAAATTTCATCTCCATCCATTTTTAATAGGTATATTTATAATTTATAAATTGAAATAGCACCTGACGCAGAAGCGGCCGGCGACAAATTGTGACGTTCACATTTGAAAAGATGTCAAACATGGTACAATTGAAAAAGCACTTGAACAAAGAGGTTTGGTACTTAAAATTATGAAGTGGTAATTGTGCTGTGGGGAATCGAAGTTCCCTACAGCTCAATCAGTTGGATTTCATACTATCAGTAATTGAGCCGTGGGGAATTGGTTGAGTCGTTGGTACCTCAGTTGTGCCGAAGGGAATAAAAATTACCCACGACACAACCAGTTGAGCATCGTAGTTGAGCCGTGGGTCCGTCACGGTAATTACGTAACTACCTATACATAATGCCAATAATCGTGTACAATTACAATGTCGTACTGTTGCGAACATAAAAATAATACACTTTAGACCTCTAATATGATTAATGTTGGTTTATTCCGGATTGGTCGGCAAAATTGGTGCCAAAAGTGATAAAATTCTTAATTCGTGTCACTTTTAAAAGTATTCCTGTGGTCCCAAAAATCTTAGTGAGATAAGAAATAGAACTGCAGGAGTTCACAGTTCTTTTTTGTATGAAACCTTCCATAAATAAACCCCTTTAACATGGATTTAATAATAATAAAAGAACCGAACGGTTTACCTCATTGATATAGCCGTCCCCAACACACACAACCTCACTACCACCCACGCTGAAAAAATAGCAAAGTATACGGACCCTCTATAGAGCTGAAGACCCAGTGGCGAGTAAACACTGTAAGAACTGTACCCATCATAATTTCATCTACAGGAGTCATACCCAAATCCTTACACACCAGCCTGAAAACACTTCAAATACACTCTCTTACTTTCATTCTTCTTCAGAAAGCTGTCATTCTAAACACTTGCAGGATTGTTCAAAAATTCCTGATACATAAACGTCTCACATTCACTCATTATCACCACTCTTATACACCGATCAACTCACTTTATTTCTTCTAATACGTCTTTCACTCATACTGTCGTTTGGCCATAAGCTCGCGACAGTATGGTAAACTCACCCCAATAATGGGAAAAAACAGTGTTTTAATAAATATTAATAATAATAAACTCTTTATTTTCAGGCAAAAAATTATATAGCTAACTATACCTTACAGACTTACATACTCGTTATATTCATTTTGGTGAGGCTTGCGGCTTTAAACCAAAGGATATGCCAGGCCATAAATTAACCAAAAACTCGAATCAAGACTGAAATAAAAATCGAAGTGTAGGTACGTACTTGGATTTTTATTTACAAGCATGTGATCGATGATGCCGAGGATTCTCTCGCGCTGGCGATAGGCCTGTTCGCAGTAGAGCACCATGCAGATCAGTATTGCAGCGCACGTCAGAAAACGTAGTAGACTGGATATCGCCGGGAAATACCAAGAGTCGTAGGTCGTATTCTGTGAATTGTGCTGTGGATGTACATTATTCGAAAGTAATTACTTTCACATGAGGCACTCCATACGTCCTCGAGGTTAGCATCGAAAAACCCGTAATAACGTTATTGTGAGGTGAAATGTCCATGGGTGACGGTGACCACATACCGGTCAGGTGGCCCGTCTGCTCGTCTGCTCTCCTTATACAATAAAAAAAATCAAATACAGCAGGACATACTGTTTCATCTACCAATACAACCGCACCATGGCGTGTAATCGTATCCTGTTCGTAGCTGCACACACTATTGACTATCGCGTTTATAGAACAGATATTATTTTATAGATAAAATACATGAAGGTACATGCAACACCTGCTCGAGACGAGAAGTGGCCAACTGAATATGAAACTGAATTTATTTTCTGTTTTTTTTTTCATTTTTTTATTACAAAATCTACAGCATTTAAATTTTTTAAAAAAAGTCCTTTAAAAAAACATACTGCCAATTAAAGATTTCCTATTTCAAAACAACGCCTATAGGGAGAAATATGTATTGGTGTGTGTGTGTGTGTATATGCGGAAGTGTTTATTAGAAATGTGTGTGAGCGTGTTTGTGTAGAAGAGAGTGATAGGGATTTCTTTGCTAAGTTTTGCCCGCGGCTTCACCCGCGTTTACATAACCCCTTCTCCCGAAATTATCTTACACCCAGTTTAATTCCCAGCCCGAATCCGAAACCAAAAGTCCTCAAAATCCCCAGAATATTCATTTTATCTACCTACTTCCTACGCCCGATACCGCTAATGCGTGTCATCATACTTGTGCTTTTAAATTAGAAATCATCTACACTAATACTTTTAAAAAATTACAAAAATAACGATTGCCACTAAACCATTTTTTTATGAAATATAAATAATGAGCCGGCTTCGATATTCGGATTTGGGTCAATGCAATCCCTTATTATGAACTTTTTAAAAGTCTACAGACTTTTAATAAATTAAGATACATCTTAATTCGTTCACAATATAAGATTAAGTATGTATTTTAACACTAGATGATCGAGTATACCGTAACATAGTAAACTAAACTGTTATTAATTCCGTGGCAAACTTAACAATTATTTGGAATGTTTGAGTTGCACCTTTGCTTTAGCAAGTTCTTGTGTCCCTGTTGATTTAGTGAACATTATTAATTAAAGTTCTAAGGCGATGGCGATACTTATCATTTGAGTTCCGTGTGTGGAGAAAAGGTGTCAAGTTAACCGAGGATTTTGTTAAATACGTACGTACGCCCGCTACGTAAAAACTCAATTTAAAACCAAACCACTACATACCTGTGATCCAATTATAACTCTCACGGCAATATTTGCGAGTCTCACCATATCTATGAAGAGACTCAAACTGTTCATTAAAATCTGGAACCAGGACTCAGTATTATAAACTAATATCGTTACTGCAATACAATTAACTGGGAAACAAAATATTAAATATTCTCAATTTCTCACCCTTGTTCCATACATATTGTTTACGAATGTGCATTGTTCGATCAGTAGTAAATAGCACCTGCTAAGCCATTTGATTTCATTGCATCCATTACAAGCAAGAGCCTTTAGTGGGTGGAGTCGTGATTGCTGTTTTGTGATACGAGAGCAGTCATCGGAATAAAACCAATTCTCGTTGTTAATAGAATCTCCTATCAAATTGTTCAACGTTCGTGATATGGACAGACACTCCGCAGTATTATAACAGCTTTGCAACAAGTCACCTACCAATCGCAAACGAAACGTTATTCGTATCACTTGAAATGTTAGATCCAACATCGTTAAAATCTTGATCATCAAATATAAATATGCCATCGAGTAAGCAATTGGAATGGTTAATCCATAGCTTAGGTACCATGCTGCGAAGTCACATGTGCAAGTAGTTATCCAAATTAATATGAAAATTCCGGTTAACTTTGCTACTCTGTTTTTAACAGCTGACTCATGGCGCATATCTAGAATTTTGTCAATATTCTCATATTGTTTGTAGTATTCTAAGCATATATCTCTTCCGTACTTATGAACGAAGTATAAGTCGACGATGTATAGGCAATAGTTATAAACCATTTGAACCGAGTCGGTTAGTTTAATAGAAATATTTATTCCACTGTATGAGTAACGCACTTTGTAATATAAAGCGTAAAAATTCACAAAACCAAAGACAACTGCTTGTAAAACTTTTCTGACAATGATACATGTTCCACTTTGTACACTACGGTCATTGGAATTCAAGGAAAATATTCCCAACAGGCAACGTAAAGTTCTCATCGTACGGCGAATTTTATCATTTAATTTATTTTCTGTAATGTCCCAGACCTGCATACCAAAAAGTCCTATTCATTTCTAAATGAACTAACTATACGAATAAAACGTTTAATTAGTGTAGGTAAGTGCTTCTAATTAACTAAGTATCCTGAAACACGTTAGCAGGACATTACCGATGGTCACAGGCATCTAAATTATTCACAACAGTTGCAGGCATTATTTTGCACACAGAGAATCCAATAAATGCCTGAACTTCTAAACCTGTAATAATTTTTAAAGTTTGTGTTTGATTTGATGAACGTGAAGTGATGCAGAGTGCTTAGGCATCTCTACCATAAAATGAAGGGAGACGGAAGAATGGAATGAAGGGGATCATGCCTGCACCCTAGCGATTAGCGGAAACGCGTACCGAAACCACCGTAACTTCAGGAATTCAAACAGGGTTATTATTAATGCTAAACTAACCTATTATGCCTAAACTCGTCGAGTTTTATAGTAACAAATATGTATTTTTCTTGGATAGTAGAAGTAGGAAAAGAGAAACGGCAAGATCTTTCATTAGACGAAATGGTTTGCCAGTTATGGATCCTGATCTACCAGTGGGTGGTTAGATGTAACTCGTAGTTGTAGGCATATATATAGGTGAAGTTGCATTGAAAATATCGATAGCGCGTTCTGTGTTTTGTATGGGGATTAGGGCAGTCTTAACAGGCTTCATTTAAATTTTAAGCAATCTTCGTTTTGGAAGAGTGGTGACATCTGTCGTCGAGTAGAATGGATTAAACGTAGTGCCGCTTGTAAGTCGTAAGTAAGTAAAGTAAAGTAAAATACACTTTATTACTCAAATATAAAACAACAAACATGAGATAGAAAAGGAAATAGTGAAGTTCAATTTTTTGTCGTCTCAATCATCAATCATCATCACATAAATCGGATTATACTTGCTAGCACCCTCTCCTGAATTTCAAAATCCTTGATCATCATGAAATTAATACGTCGCTACTTACAAATATTTTACTTTCCTTGACAGATGGCAATACTTACTTCATCACTAGATTCGTCCTGTGTTTTATAGTTTATACGGACAATCTGCTGCCCGCGATAAATTGATTGATAGGTAAGCAAACTGTTCGCTTATTGCCTCTCCTAAACGGTCGGGTAAGCCATCTAATTATCGATCCACTATGGCTCTAATGGTGGGTTTTAACTTCTAGATAATGTCTGTTTAGTCGGATTTTTACGTAACTACGACATGACTAACTATATTGATAAATTATGTAGATTAATGTACTGTAGGTGTAAACTTCGACCTATATATACCTACTAATTTAAATGTACTTTACTCGGATATTTCTGTGACCATGACGAAAGTTCTACTTCGACACCTATAGTATACTGGGTGTCTAGTATCCACTAGACACACTATGTTAAAAGTATTGGTATAGTAGGTAATTTTAACTTCGCGGAGGTTACCTACTTTTAGTGATGTAGGTACCTAACTACTTGCGTTGGTCTGTCTGATAAGATACCTATCTTTTATATTCGAGATAGCATGTTTTTACTGCGTTATAAATTACAATTACCTACTACTTACGAAATTGATGTTTCCTCCCTTTTGGACTACGGCAAGTCTATTCCTAAAAAGTAACGACCTCAATATTTGGACGAGCACGTTCATAGAAACAATATGTTCCAAAATTCAAGCCCGCGTTCTAACGCCATCTAGTAGGTTTGCATAAAACTATTATGAATTTGTCAAAGATTATCTCTGACCGAGGACAGACCCGACAGTTTATAGCTGTTGGGAGTTTTAGGTACTTTAATCTACTTGTGTAGTAATTGTAATAATATAATTGTAATATTTAATATAATATGTCTGATTAATCATCTATCTATGAAAGGTTATAATACCCATTGCTTTATTAATATTTTTGAGGTATTTTTGCAGTGACGAAGTGCACAAGACGGCATTTTTTATTTGTAGTACTCAAATAGAATAAGAACAAATCAATCCCTAAAAAGAAGAAACAAAACAAATTTAATGTCAATTAAATGATCGCATTATAATCTACCAACACACACTGCAACCCCTGTTGCTTAATCTATGATATGCGCGTCACTGCATGCTTGCGGATACGAGATGGACAGAGCTGCCAGCGTGTTGTTTTACCGAACTAACTCGCCATTACAAAATAATTGGCGGCGCTAGTGTGCGCAATGCCTCGTCTTAAGCATAATAATTAATAACGAATAAATAAATATTTATCGATAGGTACGGAAACCAGTTTCTGCATAGATTAACAGAAATAGGTACAAAGCCTATTTAGTTTGTGTTTTTGGCCACTGCGAGCGCTGCGATCGATTCCATTACCCCCAAAGGTAGTAGGTACTTCGAACTAGCAAATAGCACTCCTATACTTTAGCTCTATGGGTCTAAGGTCTGGACTACATGATCCGGTTCCAGCGACGGTTCGGTTCGCTTCATTCAATCACGGAGCGCTGATTTTCAAATGGGGAGAGTGCGGAACGCATGTGATTGGTTGCAGCGAACCGAACCGGGGCTGGAACCGGACGCATGTTGTCCAGCACTTAGTCTATCTAAAAAAACACTAATCAGTGTTGCCAACTGGCAACTTCTAGTTCTTTTGGTGCGCGGTGCGAGAAATCCTCTTTGGGTTTGCGTGTTGTTATTTTATTTATGTAGGACCTAATTTCATGTGTTGATGTGTAATTAACGATTTCTAAAAGTTATAACCAACTTACATAATTGTGGATACCTAATTCGAGATAAACATTAGCCCAAATCTGCAGCAGTGACGTTTGTAAGTACCTATTTACCTGCTCAAATCGAAAATAAATGATGCATTTTCAGTAACATTTAGAGTTATTGCTTTATTTTGTCGTTTCATAGATTTATTACAGTGCTTTCTCTATCTATGTTATGTCCTCACCAAAAAGGGTTGGGGATCGATAATGAGGCACTGAGAGAAGAAAAACTCATTTTTATTTTAAAATAAAAATGGTTTTACAGAAACCTAGGGTATGCAGAACTGACTCGAATAGTTGGCTATGTTAGGTTACATTATGACAATCATGCAAAGAGCCCCCGTTTTCGGGGTTCCTTCGACTAACTTGGTGCCCCTTAACGTACACTCTGATCTACAATAATCTAGGTAAATTCAGGCTTCCATATTTAGTTGTCAACATACATACTCTATTTTGTTACAGACTTTACAACATGGGAGGGTGTCGTTGCACCTACCGCAACTGCACAGTCAGATCAGATGGCCAAACTCACATGTTTCATTATCCAGTGTTCGACCGACCTCGGTGTCACCAGTGGTTGACCAATGCACATAGATTGGACTTCCTAGACTTGAAAGTCTCACAGCTCAAAAATAGGGTTGTGTGTCAGCATCATTTCAAAGATGATTATTTTATGAACTTCAAGGTAAGCGTCATCATACATATTTACATGTTTATTGCAACGTAATATAGGGCAAACCTAGGAAAACCCTAGGAAATAGTGTCTCGAGGTCTATTACTAGAAATGAAGTAACTGAATTTGTAAAATCGAGAATAATAATTTCTATACATAGAGAGAAAAAGGAAACTTGCAAAAAGGATACACATTTTTCATAATTTGTGATAATTAAGCAGGAGAAAACAATTTTGTACTGCCAAAATTTCAACCTGTCTATCTAGGCAATGCAGTACAATTTTGGTGTAAGGTCATTAAACATATATTATTTCTACATTACAGAAGGAGAAGCTCAAATTCCATGCAGTGCCTACAGAAGATGGCCCATACTGTGACTCCAGTAATCTTTCTGAGCCTGTGCTGATCCCAGAAGTAATAAAAAACTATCCGTTATCTACAGAAGATATTGAAAATGAACACTTGTCGTGTAAAGAAAAGAGAGCAAACTTTTCTGTCAAATATGGAGATTTCTTGACCAATGGGGAAATGATGGATCCATTTTTTTTAAATAACACAAATGTGCCGATGAATGCTAATAGTAACAATTTGGAAGAAGCAAGACTCACTGTCTGTTCACACATTAATCGGATATCATTGCCTCCAAAAAGTAAGAATAAACATTCATCACAGCCTATGCTTGTAGTACAGCCATTTTCTAATCACAGTAGTCAAATACCAGGTACACCAGGCACATATGATAATGTACATTTTGAAGTACAATTATATACTGATAAAATCAGTGTGCAGAATACGGGAGAGCAAATGGATTTGGCACAGTTATCTCAAATAAGAAATACTCAAAATAAACAGCCAGCTAGGAGTAACAATAGAATTAGAATAATATCAGAGAAGAAAATATCAGAACCCATGTCTGTAAAAGGTAAACTGGAACCAGTATCTCCTTCTTTAATTTTGCGTGCACGTAATACGAAACAGGAAGTTGATGTTAAACCCACAGATGACGATATTTTAAAGAATAAAGTTGAAGTGGAAATAGAGTTTCTTGATAAATCAGAAAATGCTGGTATGCAACAAGTTGAGTCATTCCCTGTGCCATTCGAATCACAGATCATACAGAATGATATAACCTCATTACTAAAAACAAAGCAACAAACTGAATCTGACACCATGACACTACAATCATATGCTACACAAAGTGATATTGCATCACTACTACATACTATGCAACAAGTTGATCCGTTATTGGAGTGTCAGAAAGAAGAAAATGTCACTTTAACACAAAAAGACGTGCAACATTTTGTAGCTGACCCTGGACATCGACTGGTGGAGTCATCAATTGCTCGAAATGCAACCTCACCATTAAAAATCTCAAACAGTGGAAATAATTTAAATACTCAAACTTTACCCAATGTTCAGAAAAGCAAGATACCACCTGAACGAATTGCTGCTATTGAGGAAAAAAGAAAAATCAATAAACTCAAATTGAGAGACATGATAGAATTTTGTCTTGACGAATTAGAGGAGCAAGACTTAAGGTCAAGTGAAAAGATTACATTAAAAAATAATGCTGGTAGTAAAAATATTTGTGAAGGGATTAAATTGGAAAACAATGTTCAAGGAAATCTAGTTGCAGAATCATTTAAACCAGAGAGAAATATTAAGGTAATCAATAAAAATACTGGAACATTGAAAGAGGATTTACCAGTGAAAAAAATGGAACTAGCTAATATAAATCCACATGGAACTTTACTTTTAAAAGAGCCTGAAGCTCCAAACTTCCCGGGATATAATCTAGCTTCCTTAGAAGCTAGACTAATAAGAATGGAGAATACCTTATTGAAAAAAATTGACAATAATTCTCAAAGAATTGTGGATTTAAAGAACACATTATCTTCTGGTGAGAAAAGATCTATCACTACACAAACATCAGAGGGTGAAGAGTCGTATAAAAAGCATCTCTTTAATGAAATATCAATTTTTTTAAGTCCACAAGCAAATAGCTTAATTTATGAAGAACTGTTTCTGGATAAATATGTACAGAGCAAGCGCAGAAGTTCTCCAGACCTACAGAATTCGTCCACAGTTCCTAAACGGCGTAGACGATGACAATGAACCTACCCACATAAAAACTAAGTACAAAAACTAGGTACTGTTTAATGAAACATGGAAAAAGTTTGTTTATAAATATATTATTTTAAAGATAATATTTGTATCGATAAGTTACTTTAAATGTATTGATAAAACAATAAAATTGAAGAAAATCATTTCACTTTTACAAGAGCTTTTCCAGTGTTAGCACCACTGAACAGTCCTATAAAAGCGTCAGTTGCAGAATCAAATCCATCAAAAATATGTTCTTTATATTTCAGCTTCCCTTCTTTCACCCATTGTAGGTTTTGTTTTATACCTTCCAGAGTACGGTCAGCAAATCTGTTTACTTGAAATCCTTCCATTGTAAGTTGCTTGCCTACCAGGTGTCGTTGTAGGATTGTGGCTGTTAAAGAAAAATAAATTAAGTTTAAAATTATCCTTTTATCAATCTCTTAATATAAGAAGTGATAAATACCTTTACGCTTTTCTGGATCAGTCTCATTATAGCTAGAAATCGCTCCACAGACTGCAACCCTGCCGAATTGATTCATCCGTGATATTATGGAACTGCTTATTTCCCCACCTACGTTGTCGAAATAACAGTCCACGCCATTTGGCGCGTTCTCTTTCAGATATTCGACAATGTTGACAGTTTTATAATTTCCAGCGAAGTCGAATCCAAGTTCGTCTACCAGCCATTTGCATTTTTCGTCTGTACCAGCGAATCCTACCACATGACAACCTGAAATGTTTTTTATTTATTTATTTGTGACGAGGCCTTTGCCCAGCAGTGGGACAGGCTATAGGCTATTAAAAAAATAAAAATTGTGACGATGGTCATAAACATGGCTCTTCCGATAGGCGTTCGTAATTGGTCGATCGCGTTCTTCTTCCACACAATAAGGGGGATAGCTGATAGGGGCCTATAGTCTTTTTCACATAGGAAGGCACGTCGAATTTTTTTGACGTTTACCGCGCCGACAACTCTGCCCACCCATCTCTACGTGAGATGGCACCGCTGCATGCCCGCCCGCCCGATCGTTTGAGCAGAGCCCTGCCCAAAGGAACTGCTCAGGGGCGAAGCCACATCCGCCGAGTGACATCGAGCACCGGACTAGACCACGCCAACAGCAACCCAAGGACCCACCCGAAGCTACGGGTGGCGATTGACACCGCTGCAAGAGGGCATAGCCCTGAAGCAGCCCCCCCACGCCAAGGACGTGAGAAGATTCGACTACTACTTTTCTAAAAACCGTAATAAAATACGGATTCTCACTGATGATGATGAAGTCCCCCAGTCGGAAGTCCTCTTCTGCGTACTCTCTGTGACTCACCCAATACTAATCGGAAGACTTCCAACTTTCATTAGTGAGAATCCGTATTTTATTTAGGTTTCGACGTGCCTTCCAATGTGAAAAATACTATAGTGGTATTCCATGATAGTGGACTACCACTATCATGGAATACCACTATAGTATTTTTCACATTGGAAGGCACGTCGAAACATGTCGGCTAATGCCCGACATGTTCAGCTAGAACTTCATTGTTTTGTAGCATTGCCATCGATTAGACAGGTCCAGCATGACAGAAACCTGACCACTAGCGCCTTCTGTTTTAAGAATTGGAAAATATACGTACCCAATATTTTGGCAATTTGTCCAACGTGAGATCCCACAGCCCCCGCAGCTCCTGACACTACCACTGTTTCTCCACGCTTAGGCTTGCAGATATCAATCAATCCAAAGTATGCAGTGTTTCTGGAACATGTATGTTATTTTTGCTTTATAAAATAGGTTCAGTGGACTGTAGGTAGATACTTGAGATGTTTATTTGCAGGGTGAGGTTTTGTTCTGTATGTGATTGTTTAATTATGGAATGCCTATGCAAAAACTTTCGAGCAGTGCTACCACACAGATGAGTACAACTTGAATCCGAAATTCGATCGTTTTTTGTGACTCAATACTCAATATTCATTTATTGATTATAGGATAAATTATATTATAGGACAATATTACACGTCATTATTTAAGTATACATTATACTTAGTATTAAAATATAAGAATTTATAATTATAAATTATTACTAACACTACATTATATTATTTATATTTATTTCATTCGTGATTATTATATACTTATTAATTAAGCACATTCGTATTCGCTTACTTTTCAAAAGTCGTAAATCGAAGATCGACTTCCATAGAATAGGGCGGGGCAAATGCAGGTTATAAAAGTACCACCACTTTTCACCAAAAAGTACCAATTAAATGAGCACCTAAATTTTCTATAGGTACAAGAAATCGACATCGCTTTACACCACTGCTTTGATAAGGAAGAGTTTGTCAAGAAAGAGTTGAATTGTTTTCAGTACCATGTAAATAAAACGTAGAAAATTGACAATGTAGATACCTACAGCCAAGTGAGAAAACAAACTTATTTTTCTCGAAAGTTTATATGAAAAAAAAATTGTTTTTAGGTAATCGTTATGTTGTTGTACAGGTTAACGATGTTGCTTGCGAAGGTCTATCTTATAGATGTTGAATCACTTTCCAAATAATCACTAACACTATACATTTTTGTTACAGCTTGTAGGTATACACGTAAAAAGTTGTTTTCCATCTTACCCTACTCTTCCGCAAACGCCCAATCCTAAAGAAACTGGCAAGTCCCCAAAGTCAGGTAATGCATACAAGTACGGCTTTTGGTTACAAGCTTTAGCATTCTCTGGGCTTGCAACAGTATGCGTTCGCCAACCAAAGTGTCCCATCACCCATGTTCCTACAGGAAAGTCTGGGTTTTTGCTCTCAGTTATCCTGGAAAAGGTTAGGTACATTACATAGAGAAAAAATTGTCAGATATACGTTCGAATGTTCAGGTGCGTTCCGTGTCACATAATCCTCCCAAAATCTTTGGCTCACATAGATATAATAATAGATAGAATAATTGGAACCCATGATCCCACCTCTGCCCCTTGCAAAATGTCAGTTCTTGTAACTGACACCTCCAAATGTTGAGCTAAGACCATGTCTGCGAATGTTATAAAGAAAATAAGAACTTACTTAGCAATTTGGCCCCCGATCATATCACATGGGTATTGGCTTCCAAGTTTCATTCGTTGATACGGGTCCACACTGAGGTATTCCGCCTCTGCCAAGAATTCTGTGGATAACACGTAGGTAAGGAAAACTTCTCTTTTATTTCGAAGTTACGAACTCTAGCAATGACAAGTTTGAAACTCTTGCGCAGTAAAGTACCTATACGTACTTACCTACACCGTACACCTGAGTATATTTAGTTAGGCCCACTTGCACGAAGTCGCGAACATTAACCCTGGATTAAATTGCGAATCGTCTACCTACAGAGTTAACCCGAGTTAAGCGTTAAGTTACTTAATTCTGACTTATTCTAAATATTAACTTACCACCATCTTGTATAGCTGGTAATTCTTCTTCCTCAATCTTGAAGGCACTTTTCTTCGGTTCTCCAACAAATGGAGCTAAAACTACGTATTTCTTGGCGATTACCATTTTGTATCTATCTACTGAAAAAAGTACCTACTTAACAAAAAGTTAATGTTGAGGTTATATTGTTTGTGTTTTATCAGTTGTTATCTATCATGTCCATAGACGAATGATTTCTCTATCTGAAATTGTCGCAAAGTTATAAAAGGTGTTCCACGAGTCCCACGTGGCTTGTTTTATTTTGTGGAAGCATTAAGGGCGGGGCTACACACAGGTTTTGCCCGGGCCGGTCGCCCGGAGCCGGTCGCCTGGAGGCGCAAATTCAATACAAATGTATGGCCGTGCTGAGCGGTTGTGTTTTTTGAGTCACGAATTTCCGTCGCATTTTTCTCTAATTACGAAACCCGTCGTATTTCTTTATTTTGATTGAATAATATAACTATGTTATAACTGTTATAGCTGGAGTTTTTACCTACAACTAATAATAACACCAAAATACTTTATGAGTGGATGATGGAGTACAAACAAAAGTGAATAAGTCACAAATTGTGATTTAACCACTTTTGTTTGTAGTCCCTGAACAGTAGATGAACGAAAGAAATACCTACCAGCGAAATACCAGTTTCGTAAAACCCGATATCAGACTTAGAGCATTGCTTTTATAGTTTATTTTAACTGATTCGTTCTCTATACCTACACAAGTTACATCTATTTACACTAAAATTCTTTATAAATTAATTTCTGAAATAGTACAACATGGTACGTCATTATATGCGTCATATTATGACATGTCTACATTGTCACAGATTGACCTTGTGATGATTTTATAATATTTTGTTCAAATAATCTATTTTATAGACAATTGTAATAATAAATTGTTATTAGACTGGATTTTTATATGTACCACTCTCTAGATTGTTTAATTAAGTATGAGGATTAAAGAAAATACTCGGAAAATGTGAAAATATGTTTCGTAGTAAGAGACATTTATCATACAGTGATAAGTCAAGGTTAGGTTGTAACCAGTTATTAACTTTCGGTGTAAACAAGGGTATCTTGCAAGTTACATCCACCCAGAGAGAACGTAATCCGAGCAAACTTAGTTAAGTAAAATTAACTTTGACAAAAAATTTCAGGAAATCTGATGTATCTAAATCTAAAAATAAGAACAGAAACAGAGAAAAGATTTCCAGTATTACTTCAAAATCAGATATTACTATAAAGAGAAAGAAAGAGGAGTCTCCGAGTATATCTTACTTTACATTGGTAATGTATTTTTAACTTTAAATGTAGAATTCCAATACCGTTGGGCAACTTTGTTACATGCATACAATTTTTATTTCCAGTACAGATTCGCATCCAGGTGGGATAATTTTTTGATAGCTATAGCTCTATTGGCCACAATTCTGGCTGGTGTGACGCTGCCATATGCCATTACTATAGTGGCGAATGTCTTCCAAAGCATGATAGATTATGACAAGTCCGTCCAGAGAGGGAAGCGAGACAGTGAAGAATTCCTGAAGACTATGCACGAGTTCAGTATAAAATACTCGTCTGTGGGTGTTATTTTGTTCATGGGTGGTTATTTGGGATCGGCGCTTATGAATATCGCCGCTATAAATCAGGTAAGCCAAAGGCATTGATTAGATTTATTACATAACACATATTAAAAACTATTCTCGGAAAAATAACCGTACGAGTATTTATCTAAGGAAAAAGTTTTCCATGTTAGTCTGTAGGGTTTATTTACACTTTTCCCCTTAAATTAGCTGATGAAAATGACGCTACTACGTCCTTTACTTGGTTTAGGTAGATTATATCCTTCGGGTTCTATCTAACCCATTGTTATTTAACATACATTTCTCTTTCATTGAAATATTCATCACAACAACCAACACTAACACTCTTCTTTGGACATGGGTAGGTAGGTAACTATTAAATTAAGTAGGTATATATAATACTTGTATTTCAGCGACCCGAAGTTTCAAATGTAACGCCTAAATCTTGGGTTTATATAGGTACCTATTTCTATTTTCCTTGTAATCTGGCATTTTGCCGGATTATATTCTTCAGGTGTACAAAATGAGAAAAGCATATTTAAGAGCTGCACTACATCAGGACTTAGCCTATTATGATCTCACTCATATGAAAGATTTTGCTTCGAAAATGGCAGAGTGAGTAGTAAGTTTAATTAATAAATAATACATACCTACTTTATTTATTTACTTTATGTAATAATACCTAGGTACTTTCTTAATAAGTAGAAGAAGGTACGAAATTAAGGTTGTATCTACGTATCGAACTTGCATATTATGAGGTATTAGGTAGGTATAAGTAGTTACGCTTAATGCTGTAAATAAACTAGGTAAAGCACTGTAAGAAATTACTTCGGCATTTCAGCGACATGATAAAGGTGGAAGAAGGTATCGGGGACAAATTGGCAGCATTGGTGTACAACTTGACCATAGCAATCAGCTGTATTACGATGGCAATGCTGAAAGGATGGAAGCTTGCGTTGCTGTGCCTCACAACCGCGCCACTTTCCTTCTTGCTTGTTGGACTTACCGGTAAAGTACGTGGTATATTCCTCCCGCTTCAATATTTAGGGTATAGGTACTTGAATAATGATTATAGAAATACCTTAGAGGGTTCACGGCCTACGGGTCCATGAACCCACCCCTATGGATGTTAACGATGAATAGATTTTTTTTTTGAAAAGTTCAATTTCTTTGATAGGTACACTAAGTTAGTAAGCAGATTTGCAACAAACAAGCTGTTTTACGAATTTTCTAAGGACCTAGTATTCTAAATTGAAAATTTAGGAAAACTTCAGCATCCAAAATTTATCGATTTACTTAGATGTAAGAGTAGGAGGTACCATTGTTATCAATTATCATATAACGAACAATGCCCTTCAATATCTTGAACGTGTTCTCTTGCTCGGATCGTCATTTTTCGGATGAAATCCTTCTATCTAATTGGTCATATTTTTTACCAATTTGGTGGATGAATTCTTTCCCGCAAATGACGTGAATATGCCTTCTATAACCTTCTCGAAATCAACCTTCCCCAAAACTAGTCTCCTTACAGTTAGCACAGCGCCTGTCCAAGCAAGAGG
The DNA here is from genome assembly GCA_947369225.1 of Hofmannophila pseudospretella. Lineage (NCBI taxonomy): Eukaryota > Metazoa > Arthropoda > Insecta > Lepidoptera > Oecophoridae > Hofmannophila > Hofmannophila pseudospretella. The sequence goes on from OX376324.1 coordinate 9,584,279, forward strand.
CGGCGGAGAGCGGCCGCGCCAGTGCGGTGGCCGAAGAGGTGCTGAGTTCAGTCCGCACCGTGTACGCTTTTAACGGGCAACAGAAGGAGCTAGAGCGGTACCGCGAACCTCTCGTCAAAGTCAGGAAAATTTACATCAAGAAAGGTGTTTGATACTTTTTATACCAACTGTTTCTGTGTCGTTAGTTTGGTCCTATACCTACTTATATTTTTAGAAATGAAATGTAATTTATTGGCCAGAATATAGTGAAAATTACATGTGATTTAAAAATCATAGTTATCATATGGTATGCAAATCTTTTCTACTATTTGTTAGTGTCGTTGAGATACTCTTTTATGGAGTAATAACATTTGTCTAGAAGCCACTTGGAAATATTAGTTTTAAATTGGCTAGCAGGACCATTTTTAAGGCGACTAGGCAGATTATTATACACTAAAATTGCCATACAGAAGGAATTCTTTTTATACAAGTCAACTCTGGAACTTAGCAAATAGAGACGGTTCTTGTATCTAGAGTTACCAGATAGTCACAAAGGTTTCTCGATTATTATCTCAGTTACATTCTTTACGAGAATAGACTAAAGAATTCTTAGAATTATTGTAATACTTATATTATAATTCACATAGTAGAATAAAAGACAACGTAGAACAATTATGACCTAGGTACTTTCCTACGAGTATGTCTTCGTATGTGTAACAGAAGTGGTACCTAAACGAATTACCATTTTCTTTACAGAATGCTGCACTGGATTATCAATGGGTTTTCTGTTTTTCTGCATATTTTGTTCCTACGCATTGGCTTTCTATTGCGGCATTTATCTTGTCATACACGATCCTTTGAACTACAATGCCGACGTCATGTTTTCAGTTAGTACCTACCACAGATTAATTTGTTACAAAATCAATTTGTTGCTTTACACCAAACGAAAATGTAGATACCGGCCCGTGCGCACCGGGGCTGACGCGCGCGGCCCCTATCTTGTGATAGGGGGCCGGGAATAACCCCAGAGGCACTTCGACCCTTGAGGATCTTTTGTGACTCATTGATACATTGACTGCACTCACCATGAATATCCCTCTTTCACAAAACCTCATTATACACTCACCCAAACACACACACACACACTCTCACTCGGACAACCTAGCACACTCACGCTCATCGTCGTACAACAAACATCGTCATCGTCTCCTTAATTAATTAATAATTCATCAAAATCATTTAATTTCTGTTTATTTTAATAAAAGTACAATATAGATATAAATAAATAATGAAATAAATAAAAAATGATAATAATTAAATATCTCATAAATAAATGCCTTATTAAAAGTAAATTATTAGACAAGAAAATTGAACCGGCCTCCGCGATACAGGCTGTTGCCTAGTGCGGAGTCCAACGTTTAGCATAGTTTAATGTAATGTGGTCATGAAAATAACCAGAAAAAAAATTATTAATACAATTGTGAAATTGTACCTAATTGTATCTCTTGGGACGCGAGCCTGAATAAGAATTTATTTAGTTATTTGAGGGGTTACTGAAGGGGAGGAGTATTAATTATAAATCTTGATTCTCGACCCTAATATCAACATCAGCAGCCTACTCTAGTCCACTGCTGGACATAGGCCTCTCCCAGGGCGCGCCATTGAGCCCGATCTTCGGCTCTTCTCATCCAGTCGCTGCCAGCCACCTTGCGCAGATCGTCGCTCCATCTAGCAGGGGGGCGTCCCACACTACGTTTGCCCAAACGCGGTCTCCACTCCGACCCTAATATGCCAGACCCTTAAATTGGTCTTCTTTCCGCAATAATAAGCTCTACCATTATTGGTAGTATTTTGGTTTGCTGCATTATTGCAGCAAATCAAAATACTAAAAAAAGTTTGCATCGGCCGGGAATCGAACCCGGGCCGCCCGCGTGGCAGGCGAGCATTCTACCACTGAACCACCGATGCTTGTGTTATAGTGTGATTATATAAAGGTTGTAATAAATTATTTAGAGAAATAGTTACGAAACCCATTCACTTTCTGTTGGATCATCATTTTGTTTGTGATTGATAAATCACGTTCACGTCATTTCATACTATTTTTAATCAACTAGATATATCAGGTATATGCCACGGGTCAGGTTTTTATTTTATTTTAAATAACTGTAAAATCCAAATGTGATTTGCATGTTATTACTGGCGAAATATGCGGTCTTTATACATTTTTTTTTGAAATATATATATATTTCTTATATGGCACTACTGCACGGTTTCGAACCCGGACCTCCCGCATGTGAGTCCGGTGTCATAGCTACTGTGCCACCGACGCTCCTGCGCCGCCTACTCCAATTTCCAACTTTATAGAGTTCGAGAGTTTGCAGAGAGGCATACCGCATACCACACCTTCAAAGCTCCACCGCCTCTCTGGCTGGCTGGACTCATACATTAGGAAATCATACATATTTTTATGATGTCATAAAGAATGGTATGTTTTCTAGGTATTCTTTGGTGTAATGACTGGTATGGGTAACTTCGGCATGGTAGGCTCGTTGGTGGGGTCGTTCGGATCTGCACGCGGTGCCGGCGCACAAATATTCAACCTTCTCGACAACGTGCCCAAGATCAACCCGCTCCTCGATCGAGGACTCAAACCCCAACACGTTGAGGGAAATGTGGAGCTCAAGAACGTTGTTTTCCATTATCCATCGAGGCCTGAAATACAGGTCAGTTTTCTTGTCTATGTAGGTACGGTGCGGAAAAAAAAATGGATGCCTTTTAAAAAATATATAAATAGGCTAAGACAATCAGACAAACGGGCTACCTGATGGTAAGTGGTTACCGTTGCCCTTTTGGGGTTTGTCAAATTAAACTCTTGTCATTTGTGTCAGCCGTTCAAATTGGAATATAGCAATGAAGCTGAAGATTGCTGCTTTACAGCAGAAATAAGTAAAAAATTACATTTCTCCAGACAAAACCTGGCACATTTGGCGATAATATATATTTTTGAACTACTAGTTACTGTTTTACCGCTGACTTGAATTTACTTTCCATTATTTTAATGGTAATAAGGTGCTGAAGGGTGTAAGTCTGAGTGTGAAGCGAGGGCAGTCTGTGGCGCTGGTGGGCCACTCCGGCTGCGGGAAGTCCACCATTATACAGCTCCTATCAAGATACTACGATGTCATCGCTGGCAACGTAATTATTTGTTTACTTTGAAACTTTAACCATTTTCTAAGTCGTATTCCTCAATCTCTTGGGAGATTTAATGGGGTGGTTTGCCATAATATGCGTTCCCCATTTCTAACACTGGTTATCTCAGTGTACAGGTTTCCTCACGTTGTTTCCTTTATCGTCAGAGCAGTCGGTAAATGTACGTAAGTCTTTCAAACAAACTTATTGAAACATGACATTGCATGTTTTCGAACCCGTACCTCCCGCATTGGAGTCTGGGGTCCTAGCCAGTACGCCACTGACGCGTTGAATCTGAAAATGTAACATCAAATTTATTCTCAATTAAGTAGGTAAATACATTAGGCAGATAAGCAGATCACCAGATAAGTATTTACACACTCTCTGTCTCCCAGACCCGTATGGATACTAGCAACACATGAGATGTCGCGGATACACAAACGATCTCAAAAATGTTCTCCCTAAGGTTGCAAGACACCAACAGACCGAGATAAGTAAACTATAGACTTTATTAAAATGTGGTCGATACTCACTAGTCAGCAGGACTGACGGCTCTACGACCGGCTTAGTTGGGTTCCATATTATGAACCAAGACTCTAGACTCGAAAGTGTTCGCCATTACCACAAAAATAGCTACATTTAAAGCTTTCTTGCAGATAATGTTTGACGGGAACGACGTAAAGGAGTTGTCTATCCGCTGGCTACGAGCGCAGATCGGGCTAGTGAGGCAAGAGCCGGTGTTGTTCAACACGACTGTTCGAGACAACATCCGCTACGGTCGCGAAGACGCTACCGATACGGAGATAGAGACCGCCGCGCAACACGCCAATGCACACCAGTTTATCATGAAATTGCCTAAGGTTGGCTCTCATTGCTGTCATAACTTTTGCTGCCTAACTTTTCCTGTTTCAACTTTTGTCCAGTTCGGAGGCCGATATGGCTTGGCTGTGGCCTGACTTCGCTGTGGCTTGCCTCAGCATTATGCTGACCTGGTGTACCCTTTTTGGCACTGTACCACACCAGATGTTCTGTGCTGCATGTATTAAACTTTGTATACTTCTGTATTGTGTACTGTATTCTGGTGTTTACAGCGCTAAATACACGTTTTCAATTTTATTTTCATATGGCTTAGCGAGGTTGACCATTAATCTAACGACAAGAAGAATAAGCTGTAATTTTGCTGTTTTTAAGGAGTTATAATAGTCTTTCTCATACTGAAGAAGCGACGCAGTTCGGGCGCGGTCATGATTTTGGCTGATATTTAAAAATGAATATTAAATAATATAATGAATAATAATATATAATATTATGAATATTTCATAGTTTGCATACAGTTCAAAATCCCTCGAATTTGATGACCTGCCCTCGTCGTGTTACCGCCCGACGTTTCTTTGATATGGCCCGCGGCTAATAGCCAATCCTCTTCATTCTCAAACGCACCATGGTTAAAAAATCTCAGTTATTAATAAATAACCGAGTCTTTTTAGATGATGATAGTCGTCGTGGCGTTCCATTGCCGAAGCCAGAAAAACATCGAGCTCTTAGTGACTCGAATTTATTCTAGGAGTTTGGGATGGGGTTGGGGCTACAACAGCCGGGACCCTCACTGGCCTCCCAACTCTATCGCTTCATCAGAGCTGTTACCGTTCTCAAAACGATGAAATGATATCATGAGATATGCAATGCTATCGGGATTCGGGTTGGTATAGCGCTATCTGTTTAGCATGCCATGGCATGATTATCATTTCATCGTTTTGACAACGGTAGTTCGGTGAATGGGTACTACCCGTTATTGCGTTTGTGGGACTGTAACTGGCTTAACGTGACTCTTGGTGATTTGACACAGGGTTACAACACCCTGGTGGGAGAGTCCGGCGCGTCGCTGTCAGGCGGACAAAAGCAGCGCATTGCTATTGCGCGCGCGCTCATACGGAACCCGCGCGTATTGCTACTCGATGAGGCGACCAGCGCTCTGGATACCACTTCCGAGGGCAAAGTGCAGAAGGCACTTGATACGGTAACGTTACACCTAGCAAGTTTCAGGGAGGCTTTCAGTTTAAAATATTCCGTACAGTCCGTTAGCTCTTAGAAATTGATTCGGGTATCGAGTAAAATCGGGTTGGCATCTGTTTCCGTCTTAACAGTCTCAGTATATTCGTGTATCGCAATAAACAAACTACACCGAAGTTTACAAGACCTGAATCTTTTTCTAAAAACACACGCACTGTAACTAGGGTGCTGTAATTTGTTTGAACACTTCATACGTACGTATAATTATGATTGATTCATTGTACAGGCCTAGTAAAACTCGATTATTTTTACACGCCTTAGGCCGTCTTGCACGAACCGTTTTCGCTCGGGTTAACTCTAACCCGATGTCATTTATGTATGAAAATCATACAATTTCCGAGTTAACCCAGGGTAAATTTTTCGCGCAAGCGGGTCTTCGAAAACCGTTATCTTTCTACTACTTTGGCACCGATTCTGGGTCGTCGCTCGCTAAACGAAATGTCACCCTCTTACACAATCTAGCATTTAAAAGAGCGTAACAATTTCATTTTATTTTAAATATCGACGCCCTAGATACCAATTTTAATGTCCATATTTACTAGTGACAGGATCCTTCTCTAGGAATAGTGATCAGAATCTTCTCTAGGACTGCTCCTACATGAATCCTGCCGTTTTCACACGAAAAATTACGGAAGTGGATGCGGAAGTCATCGTTACCAAAACTTCTTTAAAGATTTTGTACTTCACGGGCTAATGCCTGATACCGAAATGCAAACGTCGCCGGATCGAATCCACTTCTGGACCACTCCTTGCACAGACATATTAGCCTAGTTGGAGTGGTTAATTAAGAATATTGGTAATGTGCAAAATATTACCAATGTTTAAAAAAAAGGAATTCAATCGCCTATTTCAAACTCGAAAGTATGGAACTTGGCAAAACTTTGAGTTCTGTCTGTCATAATAAATGTGTACTTTTGCCTTCGTGCCTAGTAGGCAGCGAGCACGGACGGACAGACACAAGTAAAACCACGGCTAGCTGGTAACGCACTGACGCTTTATTAGAACCGAACACCAAAGGTGTGGTGGCGCAGCACGCACACATATATATGTGTCAATGGTTCTTGGTGATATCTTACCGCTCCCCAGGCGTCCCAAGGCCGCACCACCGTCGTCGTGGCGCACCGGTTGTCCACGATACGTAATGTGGACCTCATTTACGTACTCAAAGACGGAGAGGTCGTGGAGAGTGGCAGCCATGATGAGCTCGTCAAGATGAAGGGTCATTACCACGCTATGTTGGAGTTGCAGGAGCCTGAAGGGGGAAGCAGTAAAGAAGGTTCGTGTCGGGATCAGTATCTTATAGAAATAGTTTTTAGGATTGTGTACCAAAATGGTAAAAAAGGAACCCATAATTATTTTGGTGATTTTTATTTAAGTATGTAAGTTAAAGGTAAGATTTTTAACTTTGACGTTTGACGCGTATGTATGTTTGTAACTTCATATCTAAACAAACGATGATTTGGCTTGGATGCGGGTTTTTTATAATAGAAAATTTTGTCGAACGTATATTATTATATTAGCTATGTCTTAGCTATCTTGAACTCGATTCGATGACAGATAGGATCTCAGTGAAGGTAATGCTAGGTAGGGGTTAGAGTTTGAGCTCGAATATTCAGGACTATGATTCTTTTTCTACATCTGGAATATTAAAGATCTGATGATCAGGAAAAGTAAGTAAATCTCAACAATGGTCAGTTGCGGATTTGTTAATTTTTAAGCATCGTGACGCAAACCTTGCATTTTATTTATATCTAGACTAGACGCCAAAGATAAAAGTCTTTGAGAATTTTTTGACAGACAATGAACCGGCGCGAGATGAATCTATAATATCGAAAATGTCAAAGATATCAAAAGCTGATTATGAAGAAACTGTCTCAGAAGTAAGCATAATTTTCTTTTATTTAATACTAGCTGTTGCTCGCGGCTTCGCTCGCGTGATCTTTTTTTACTCAGAAGTCTTCCCGGGCGACAACAACTTACCAAAGTTTTATCGCAATCGGATAAATCGCATAAGGGACAATCAAAGCAACATTCTTTTTTATAGATAGAAATACAGGGTCAGCCTGGGGTGGTATCATCCTTTTACTTACCTACCTATTTCAGTCGCAAAACCATTGCTATGTTTGGGTTTGAAGGATTTAGTAAAAGAGCCAGCGTAATTACCGGTACAAGAGGCACTACATCTAAGACCTCAAGGTTACGTTAGCATAGAATCAAAAATCCTATATTAATAACATTATTAGGGAGATTAGGGCGAATGTCATGGAATGATATCAAAAACTTATTGCGACAGTATTCTACAGTTTATTCTAAGTAGATTGATGTGTCTTCGACTGAACATCATCCTTCAACATTATTGCAGCTATCAGAGGACAAGAAGTCCGAGTCAACAACGCCTCTCTCGTTCTGCCATGTCTTGAAGCTCAACTGCCCGGAATGGAAGGCCATCACTGTGGGCAGCGTATGCTCCATCGTCATAGGCTTTTCTATGCCGCTCTTTATCACAGTTTTTGGAGATCTGTTCGGTGTAAGTTGTTTTGGGATTCTTTTAAAGGTTCCATACCTCGAAGGGGAAAACGGATATCGTAATCGTGCTCTAATAAATAAGATATTGACTCCAACATTGCACGTATGTATCAGGTATTTCCTTGACTCGAAACCGAATATCAACTTTACTATCGATTTTGTAGAATTATATTTTACATTTTTTTAAATCTTATACGGCAGAAATGGTAGAAACTACCTATGATGACGGTGGTTCCTCTGTCTACCCCAGCAACAAGGAGGTCGCTAAAAGATCGGCAGCTTATGACGATCGAGCTACAACAAATTAAGATGACATTCGATGGGGCTTACAGTTACTTAAGAGCGTCGGTGGCACAGTGGCTAGCACACTGGACTCCCATGCGGGAGGTCCGTGTTCGAAACCGTGCAGTGTACCAATGAGTTTTTCGTATTTTTCGAAGAGTTACGTACATTTACCGACTGCTCAGACGGTGAAGGAAAACATCGTGAGGAAACCTGCACACTGAAATGACCAGTGTGTAAAATGGGGTAGGCACAAAAGATCCTCAAGGGTCGAAGTGCCGCTGGGTTATTCCCGGCCCCCATCATAAGATAAGATAAGATCATAAGATAAGATACAGTTACTTAATCGAAAATTGATTGATTGAAATCTTCAATTATCTAGACACTTTTTTAGGTCAATTATTTTCAACACTAACGGGAAAACAGAGACGTTCCACATCAAAAATGATTCATATGTCACTCGTAAAGGTATGTGTAGCGTGAAGGTATGTATGTATGTAATACATACCTTCACGCTATGTCCCTTGCGTGGTAGGCCGGGAGAATGGAGCGCCACAAACGACTCGTAAACAGTATTATAATAATTATTATTTCCTTACCTTTCAGTCGATGTCGTCTTCGGATCCCAATAAATTAATGGACAAAGTGAACAAAGTTGTGATAGTGTGCGTCGGAATAGGACTTGCGATGGGCTCGTCCAATTTACTTGAGGTATGTGACCAGTGAAATATTATACCCTAGAAATGTAATAGACGCACGCGAGTGGCGCAACAAAATGTGTACTCAGGTGAGCGGGGCTTAAAACAGAGTGCGAGCGGCGAATCAATCGCGCCTTGCGTTTGACTTCGAACTTTGAAATCGATCTGTGCATCATACGATCCTATGTAAGAGTTAAGTTGACTAATATTCGCCTTTGTGAGATCACCGTAATATCTATTTTTGTTCAAATACTAATTTGAGTTTCATTGTGTGAGAAATGTGTTGCATTATTTTCAATTCGCACACAGTGGCGTGAGGTTTGGTACCATCTTTAACGGGAATTTTGTTGGAAGTTACTCGTCTAGGGTATAATATATCGCTGTAGGCAACTGACATGATTTATTGAACGCTTATATCATGCGCAACGATACTCGTATTATAGAATTGGTAAAAAATATATTTCAAAATATACTTAGGTAGGTATATTCATTTACAGGCAGGATCGCCTGGGTTGGTACCAAAGCAGAAATACTTGCGTTCCTGTGTTTCGGTTTAAAGGGTAAGAGAGCCAGCGTAATTACCGGTACATGAGGCATTCCATCTTAGTCCTCAAGGTTAGCAGCGCATCGAAAACCCTCTAATAATAATACAGTGAGATGAAATGTCTAAGGGCGACGGTGACCACTTACCATCAGATGGCCCGTATGCTCGCCTACTCTCATTTTTAATTAAATAAATTTTTAAACCCATGATAAGTAGGGTAAGTTTATGTCCAATATTGGAAATGTAAATAGGCTGATTCAGCGTAATTACTTACCGGCACTATGGTACTCCACCTAAGACCTCAGGATTCGTAGCGCATCGAAAACCTTGCAATATTTTAGTGAGATCCTTTGGGCGATGGTGACAACTTACAATCAGGTACATCTGTACGGTCAACATAAAAAAAGATTACGACTATAAAGGAACTCCTGTTATTTTGTCGACATTCTTTTTCAGTCTGTATCATTCGGCATAGCAGGGGCGTATCTGACAGAGAGGCTGCGTTTGCGCATGTTCGAGCACCTATTACGGCAGCCCGTCGCGTACTTCGACGAACGTGCCAACTCCACGGGCGCGTTGTGCGCTCGCCTTTCGCTCGAGGCTGCTTATGTTCAGGGGGTAAGTTTGAGAATGCACCCTTATTTATGGTTAGAATAGAAGATTGAGGGTATAGCCTGACCAGCAAAAAAAACGTAAAGGGAAACCCAGGTTTAGGTTGCGGGAGGAGGAAATACTTACTACTTAGATTAGATCATCGTAGGTATAAGATCCGACTCGAAGGACCATTTTTCGGATAAAAGTTTAATAGGTATAAACGTAACGAGGCAATCTTTTCGGATCAGGTGGATTATAAAAGGAGTAGTTCGCTCGTTTCTAATGCATTGTTTCCTTTAATTGTACTGCATTCCTAAATAAAATACTAAATATTGATGACATGATTCTGACAGATCGTGTTTTAGAAATATTTTTAGTTTAGTTTGTCTTGTCAGATATTCAGACCTCTGAAATTGAAACATTACACTCCCTAAAACTAATTCTATTTTTGCCGCAAAGCATTTTGCTTGCATTTTTGTGTTTTGGTTTGAAGGGTAAGGACAGCCAGCGTAATTACTGGCACATGAGCACATGAGGCACTCCATCTAAATCCCCAAGTTTAGCAACGCATCGAAAACCCTCTAATAATAACTTACCATCAGGTGGCCCGTTTACTCGTCTGCACTCCTTATTTTTAAAAAAAGCAACGTCTTACGTACTTAGGAAGTATACTATCTTCGCAGGCGACAGGACAACGAATAGGCGTCATATTACAAGGCATCGGCTCCATCGGATTAGCCCTGATACTGGCGATGTACTACGAATGGCGCGTGGGGTTGGTGGCCTTATCGTTCTTCCCACTCGTCGCCACCGTCGTCTACTGCCAGGGCAAAGCCACCACCAGGGAGTGCTTTGGGAACGCTAAGACACTTGAAAACAGCACTAAGGTAAGGATACCTTTGAGGAAGTAATAAATAACGCCCTGCGGTGGAATTAATTTTTTTCATCGCTTATTTCTGACTCTATTTCTGTAACATCTTCAGAATTTGAGGTAGGTAAATTCGGAGTAGGTAAAAAAATAAAATGCCTATACCTTGGCTTAACTAAGGTAGGGATTGCTGTGAAATATTGTCTTGTTTTATTGGACACTTTGCATTTGATCTTACCTGATGTACTTACCACTTCTTCTTACCTGATGATGACAATGAGGCCCAAGATAAAGTACGCGGGTTTAGAAAGGTCTTCTAAACACTGCTGGAACATAATTATCTCCTCTTCTTCGTACCGGCCTTCGGAGCGAAGATGCTTGCTGCAAATGATGCGGTGAGCTTTTGATTGGGATTTCAGAACAATTTGAAACACTTCACCTTCAAAGTCTGTAGTTTTAACTAGAAAGAATTTGTATTTGTAATTATTTTTATTTATTCAAACACAAGTTACATACAGTAGAAGTACGTAATACTAAACTAAGTAAATAATAAGCATTAAAACTACATTGTGATATGTTTGAAGTGGAAGCGTTGCAAGCTGTTAGAGAGTGGGAATGATCAGTGATAACTAGTCAGGCTCTATCAGAGGGTTCTATTATAAGGATAGCACACAGATACTCTTCCAACGCCACCACATAATACGTATCTGGTGCTGTTAGATGTATGTATGGATGTATCCCCTTCTAATTTACTCCTTTGTCGACTGGATTAACTATTAATCCTGACCAGAAAATTAAAAACCCTCGTCATATTCGGAAATAAATAGAATTACGAGTATTTTTTCATAGTGAACTCCATAACAAACACCTAACTACAATAAAAGTATCAATGGCGCCCTATATATTCCTGGTCAGGGTATAAGTATAATATGATGGTGATGATGATGGAACCAAGCTCTTATACTTATACCACACTTCCCTTACACCTTTCTCCAGTAAAGGCGCAGTTACATATAGTCGTTGACCGCTACGGCGACCGACCAGCGGTTGACGACATATGGTCACCAACCTCCGTTGTTTACACTTGCTCCTTGGCCGAAGTGGCTCGGTGCCAAGTGACACTTTGACGTTCGACGACTGGTGATTCACATATAGGCGGTGGCCGCATGCTGTGACTGCCCAGATGGTCGATCGACGACCAGGTGTAACCGCGCCTTTACAAATCTTCCAACCAGGTAGCATTAGAAGCGGTGTCCAACATCCGTACAGTAGCGTGTCTGGGTCGCGAACAGAGGTTCATAGACGAGTACGAGATGCAGCTGGCACCAGCACTGGGCCCCGCGAAGAGATCCGCCCACTTGCGAGGAGTCGTCGCCGGAATGTCACGCTCCATGTTCAACTTTATGAACTCGGCGGCTTTAACGTACGGAGGGCATATAATTGTGTCTGAAGGAGTGCCTTATGAACATATTTTGATGTGAGTTTTTTTTCTCCCTTAACTGATTTAGCGGATACTATTTTACACCTAACCTGATTGTAGATAGTTCATCTATCTACCCCCTCGGGGATTATGGACGGGAGCATGGCATGGTATGATTTAGAGTCGGTGACGTCGTAGCTAGACACCGGACTCCCATGCTTGACGTCCGAGTTCGAAACTATGCAATGCCATGTACCAATGACACTTTCAGATATTTTTGAACAGTACGTGCATACCTACTGCTCTAATAGAAGGAAAAAATTGTACGGAGATCTGCATATCTGAGGATAAAGATTCCGAAGGCATTTGAAATCTACCATTCAGCACTGGGCTCTCCTCGTACAGTGAGCAACACGGCAACACATCATGCTATACCCTATGGAACCATGTCGCAATAAGTTAAAAACATACATACATAAACTCTCACGTCCATAATCCCGAGGAGGTGCACAGAGGAACCACCTCAAATCACAGGAAGTTCCCACTTTTCGCCGTAAGATTTGGTGGACAAACGTCATAGGTGGCGAGTCTGGCGAGTCTACCGCCGACTATTAGGTGTAAAATAATATCCACTATAATCCTTAGTCGCCGCGTATGACACAGGACAGGAGTTAGGGTGCTGATAGCACCACACAGCACAACTCTCCTTGTGGTACCCTCTTTGAGCGAAAGGAAGGGAGGCTTGTGCCCCAATAGTGGAGATGTTTTAAATGATGAGATCTGATTTAGCTATACTGTAGTAATAGTAACGTTGAACTGTCATAATTACCTCCAATATCCTGGTGTGAACAGAACAACGCAGTCTCTGCAAATGGCATCCAGTCAAGCGCAGAACGCGTTCACTTACGCGCCAGATTTCCAGAAGGGAGTCAACGCCGCCTCGAGAGTGGTCGCGTTACTCAACGTCAAGCCCACCATGACCGACCCTGAGACACCCGCCGTCACGCCCTTTGTTAGTCCCCTAAGGCTCAATTTACATTGCCGCGGAATGGAATGGAAGCAATTGACATAAAGTTCATTATGCTATATGTACGATTACGTTGCGAGAATTCGCTTCCATTCCTTTCCGCGGCAATGTAAATTGAGCCTAAACCAAATCAGGCGTCCGTGATTTTGATTACGTCACTCGACCGTAGCGCTAGGTCAGCTATAATTCCCAGTTTAAAAGAAACAGCCTTGAGATAAATATTTCTGGCAATGTATTTCGTATATTGAAAGTACAACAAATTATACCTACCACTTGATCGCGCCACAGCGGGTGTATTTCGCGGGTGATTTCCTTTGACTTGCCCTGAGATCGCCTGTACGCAGACCCGTGTGTGCGTGAGCCGATTTCGCGCGTTTGTATTGAGTGGACCTTCTGTATAACTTTTCTGTTCCTAAGCTGTTTCGATTTTTCGTCTTTTCATGTGGTTAGAAGCACAGAAATCGGACTAGTGGCATCCTCTCCTCTAGAATGATGATGTGAGCACTGACAGCGAGCCACAGGGTTTGCCTATAGGGTATATCTAGTTCCATACATTTGACATTTGACATGGAAAATGAAGGAAGAAAAATAAGGAAGAAAATAAATAAAGAAGGAAGGAAAATACTCATTTCACATGCGCCAACTGGCAGACGGGGTTTCCATATATAAAACTTCGATAGCGAGCAATCTATATGGGGTGAATTTCAAGATCTTTGAACAAAGATCTTGAAATTCACCCCATATATTCTAATAAGAAGCCAACCTATTAAAAGTTACTAGAACATGGCTTAGCTGTTACGTTACTATGGCAGTTTAAGTGCTGGACTATACGCGTCCGGTTCCAGCGCCGGTTCGGTTCGTTGTAGCCAATCACAAGCGTTTCGCCCTCCCCGCACTTTAAGTCAGCGCCTCGTGATTGGCTGCAGCGAACCGTACCGGCGCTGGAACCGACGCATGTAGTCTTAAGTTCTCTCCGAAGCACAGAGGAGCTCAAATGAAAAAGTGCCTGACAAATGGAATGAAATGACGTTGTTTACGATGACTAGCACCTAGGCATAGAGCCCCTCGCTACCCTAGCACGATACTAATCGAATAGTGTCGTGATTCGTCGAGAGTGCCGGTTTGATAGCAGCTCAGTTGCTATTGTGGTTTGATAGCAGCTCAATTGCTATTGTGGTTTCGCATTTTATAGCGGAATATTGCTATTAATTTAGGTGCAATTCGTTTCACACTCTCTCAATCCTTATCACATCCGTAGGAGGTCGAATTTATCATCCTTTGCGATTGTAAATCCTTTTGGATTTGGTAAGTATCTAATCGATGGGGAGGGTAAATCCGAGGGTGAGTGGCGGGGTCCTTCTTCCCCAAATAATTTTTATAATTATAGGTAATGGATTTCTGCAAAGTAACGCCTGATTCTATCAATAACACAAGAGACTTGATCCGCATCAAAACATCAAGCCAAAGCATACTTTTACATAGGAATTTCAAACTTCTGTTCTTATTACAGAAATCGAGAGGCGATGCGAGTTTCAAAGATGTAGAATTTAGATACCCAGCCAGGCCTGGTGTTAGAGTACTACGGGGTCTGGACTTACAGGTATATTTATGTAGTAATGAGCGAAATCGATACAGCGCGCACAACACTAGCGCGTGATCAAATTTGCCCATCACTAGACTTAAGCTTGTAGAATAAAATCCCGCCGAATACTGAAAATATGTGTTTTCTTTTATTATATAATTTATTATCGGCCTGACGCCCCAGATCGACCCAACAGTAGTTATTTCTAGATACATACATAACTTCACGCTTTGTCCCTTGCGGGGTAGGCACAGATAATGGAGCGCCACGTATCTGTCTTGGCAAGCTGCTCTTGATTCCTCTACAGTAATTTTTCGTTTCACGCATACTCGCCGTTGATGTCGTCTCTGTGTAAGTATATTAAAATCTATGAGCAAATCAATCTGATCTTTATTTAAAGGTCAGTCTAGGACGACCCCGGCTTTCCCTTAGTTAATTATTTTATTTTATTAAAGATGGGTATTTGGATATTCCTCGTTTCTCTTTGAGGTTCTACGCGGCAAGACCGTCGCACTGGTTGGTCAAAGTGGATGTGGGAAGAGCACTGTGGTGAAACTACTACAAAGATACTACGACCCCATCTCTGGCATTGTTGTGAGTCTTTATAATCTTAGAGTATGTCTTTAGGGCTGTAGAGAGATAGAGAGAGAAAAATTGGTTTAGGTACATTTTTTGAAAGAGATTTTTGGACTCTGTCATCCTATTCAGAACGGGCCGTACCGTAACGGCGGATGTCGAAACAATAATTTTGCAATTGGGTAACTGTAAATACATACGGGGTTCCCTGCTCAAAAATGTAGGGGTACAGTTGGTGGGATTCGAGGGATGGTGATGGAGTGGATATCCTCCCCAAAAAAAGTATATGTTATATGAAGGGTTTAGAGATGATAAGTCCTGGACTACATGCGCCGGTACCAGCGGTTGGTTCGCTGCAACTAATTACGAGGCGTTGACTCCAAGTGGGGGGGAGGGCGGAACGATTGTGATTGGCTGCAGCGAACAGAACCGGCGCTGAAACAGGTGCATGTAGTCCAAGCCTAAGGTGAGGGTTTAAAAAAGATTGGTATTTGATTTCGGGATGTGGTGTTGAGGTTGAGAATTTGAAAGAAGGTTTAGAGTCAAGTCGATTTCGCCACGTGTGGTAAAATCTACGTATGGTAAAAAAGAAATGTTATCTCCTTAGTGTTGCTTACTGTCGTCGAGTTTTATTTTGATTTTATAAAAATGGGATACCATAACTCATTTCATGTACTCTAGTATACAGGATGGAAACGATAAGTGATATCCCTCTATAATTCCTAACTATACAAGATATTATAAAACTTTTTACTGATGTTGAAACTACGTCACTAGCTTAATAAATTGATATTAATTAATAACTATCTGAAAAAAAAACAGAAAAAAATAATTTTGAATTTTTCCCCTATAGCATGGCCATCGAAATATTTTTTATCAGTTAGGTACTTAAGAAGATTTTATGCGCTATAGTTAATTAGGAGATAAGTATTATCTTTATCAATAATTGTGATAGATAGTAAATACACGTGTTTCCACTCTACTCCGCTACTTTAAGAGTAGTTTTTTTTTTAAATTTTTTGCTATCTGAAAAGGATTACCCTAATCGTAATCAATCAAATTTAAAGTCTATGGCGGACTTTAAATTTGAATTATAGAATTTTGACAGATGGTATACTTTAACTAGAGGCCGACTGTACAAACTGAATTGGCTGTATGAATTTTGTACCTTTGCCTTGAGTTCGAAACCATGCATTGTTGTGTACCAATAAGTTTTTCGGTTTTTTCGAAAGACTTACGTACATTTCCTGATTGCTCTGACGGTGAAGGAAAACATCGTGAGGAAACCGGCTCACTGAGATAACCAGTGTGTGAAATGGGAAAGCATTGCATTGCATTGCCATTGCAAACCACCCCATTAAATCTGGAACGAGTCTTTCTATTTGACTAATTCCTTAGAATGATCACGACCCTCAGCGATGACGAATGCGACTTTGAAGAAGAAGAAGAATATAGACTAAAACGAAAGGATTACCACTTTTAAACTGAACATCATTGATCGTCCTTTCTTTTTAGGCCCTAGATGGGATTCCTTTACCGCAGTTGCTCATAAGCGAACTCCGTGAGAGCTTCGGTCTGGTTTCCCAAGAGCCGGTGCTTTTCGACCGTACTATCCGGGAGAACATAGCGTACGGGGATAACACCCGGACGCCGACACAGCAGGAGATCGAAGAGGCGGCGCAACAAGCTAATATACACAGTTTCATTGTGTCGTTACCGCAAGTGATTATTTGTATAACTTATTGTACTCGTATGCCTCGCCGGTCGGCACACCTCTTGTGTATGTTTTCGCTGCTTCACTTTTATATATTGTGTATGAAAATAGTTTGAAGGGGGCGGACTCGAGCACAACGGCCGGCGCGCCGCCTCTTAATCTACTTGCATACAAAATGTATGAAAGCGACGGGTGCAAAACAGACAGACAGCGGGCTGCCTATGTTTATGTTTTGCGCCTTTGGTTGTGCACTACACGGTATTTTACCGGATCCGTCATTTGCCAGACGGAATACTTCTATCTGATTGGTATTTTTTTCTTGTAATTTTTTTAACCAATCAGGTACATCGATACCGTCCGGTAAAATTCCATGTAGTGCACACTCGCCCTCATGGTGTTATTTCGCTCATGAAGTGTGTGGCTTTGTGAATTGCGGTCAAATTGCACATACAAAGGGTTTGGGTATCTTATTTAAAAAACAAATCTAATTTGATAGTAGACGGACACACGGATGGACGACGACGGAGCGACAGCAATAGGGCTCCGATTTCCCCTTCAGGGTACGGATCCCTAAAAATTAAAGTAGGCAAATAAACGAGATACATATAATTCTAGGTAGGTATACTTATTGTATGCCATCTGCCTACGCATCTACACTTACTTCCTGAAGTAGATCCTAAATGAGAGAAGGCAAGCAGTCATCAACATTCTGTGGCGGCATATCTGACTCTGGTTGATATCGTGTCTGTATTGCAAAAATATTATAAATTATAAAGCTAGCACATTACAGCGCCGCGGTATCGCCTTGCCTCATTATCAAATGTGTAGGCAACGTCCTCTTAGGTGTCGACCGTGGAATCCGTTGGTTGAAATGAATGTGGACTGTATGCTGGATTAATTATTTAATAAGAAGAAATCCTTATTTGAGTACAAAAACGTGCAATTAGCGACTTGGTTATTCGGCTCTTCTTGTAAAACGTTGCACACACTTCCCGTGTCTTGAGAGTCTGACCCTTCGTTGTCACATTTAAATTTCTTGCCCCCGCTACCGCCTCAGGCCCCTCGCGAGACGTTCGTTTCACGAACAAATGAGACACTATCTTGTTTCCGTTAGCAATCGATATAATGTTCCAAATTCCTTTTAGGTATAGATATAGTTACTAATATAATGTTATAAATTGTCATATGCTTGCACGGAAAGTACGACGGAGTTCCGACTTCCAAGATACAAGTTTCGACCTAGTTTGTAAGTCGGAGGTCCTATTATTGGGCCTTGTATTAAGTAAATAAAAATTTTTCTTTTTTCATTTCAATGCTATAAGGAGCCTTTATCTCGTTGCCGCGGCAATCGTTATATAATGCTATACTTCCCTAATAGCTAGGTGCAAAACGTGATTTTTGGGAAAATGGCAAAAACGCGTCAAATTGGTTTTCTATGACAATTCCAAAAAACTTGCAAAAAAACACTATAAAATCCATTTTGCGCGTTTTTACCATTTTCTCGACAATGACGTATTGCACTTAGCGGCCATTTTCCGTATCACACTTTTAGGACAGTATCCTTTTTTTTCTTTTTCGTACTGACAATTGCTGTTGGTCCTAATGACATTTACAGCTTCACCGGGGTTTTTGGGGCGAGCGCTAAGTGCGCTCCAGCCTAGAGGAGGACTTAAAAACTACTATTTGAAGCGACTGCCTAAGGGCACCCAGATGGGTACGGACCTCGGCTTAGGACGTCGCTGGGGAGGGAGGGATCGGGGAGAAAGCAGCCTGGAATATGCCGATAGCGCGTATAAGCGCCAGAAGCGGGTCGCCGCCCGCGCCGGCGCGGGCGGTATGTGCTGTGTGTGAAGTACTATCGGGTGGGGGAGTGGCTTCCGCGATGTAGATCGTGATGGCGTCGTCGGGGTCCTAGACGACCCCGACGACGCCATCACGATCTACATCGCGGAAGCCACTAGGACAGTATATTAAACCTGCATCATTGAATCTCGATCTTTGAATATTTTACATAGAACCCCTTCTACAGGGATACGATACCAATATCGGCGCAAAAGGCATACAGTTGTCCGGCGGTCAGAAGCAGCGAGTGGCTATTGCCAGAGCTCTCGTACGACAACCGAAAATCCTTATGCTTGATGAAGCTACCAGTGCTCTTGATACCGAGAGTGAGAAGGTAACTATAAATATACAGGGTGGAACAGCCAAGTGTTTATAGGCGATTAGTTCGTAGGTTTTGTCGTGGCTAGGACGTCGGACTCCCATTCGCGGTCCGAGTTCGAAACCTCGCAATGTTATGTACCAATCAGTTTTTCGGTTTTTTCCTAAGACTTACGTACATTTACCGACTGCTCTGACGGTGAAGGAAACACACTAAGATAACCTGTGTGAAGTGGGGAAGGCAAACCACTCCCTTTAATCTGCCACTGTCGTTCTATGTGATTAATTCTTAGAATGATCACGACACTCAGCAATGAGGAATAAGTACGACTTAGAAGATAAAGATATTTAAAGTGTTAATAGAGATCACCTAGTGCAAAAGGTGGTAGGTAAATTTAAATTTCAGAGCCGGACCGACAGTTTGTCGTGTTTTCCGAGGCACGGAGACAGGAAAATGTGCCACTACCAATAGCTACCCTTTTTTATTTACATTTAAACATCCTGGTTCTCACCGTGTCCATAACATCACTTTTGGACCATACTCTCAACTAGGATACAAGTCCCTCGGTTACTACACTGAGCTTTTTAACTGTTTTTCCACGAATTCATGTGCCTCTTTCGAACTTTACTATCAATAGATTTGTCTCGACATTTTTGTTTTATTGTACGTAAGGTGGTACAAGAGGCCCTGGACCGGGCGAAGGAAGGCCGAACCTGTGTTATGATCGCGCATCGCCTGAGCACCGTCCGCGACGCAGACACCATCTGTGTGGTCAAGGATGGTCGCGTTACCGAGATAGGCACCCATACGGAGCTCATGGAACTGAAGGGCATATACTTCAGGCTACACAAGAAGGGACCTTGACGCTTTGTTACAGCTGTGGGAAATAAATCATTTGTCAGCAGTTTTGTGTTTTTTTTAATGTCTTTTTGAGGCTTTGCACATGATAAGGTGACCATGTCAGCCTGGTTATGGCCACTAAGGGTAGGGATGAGTAACTCAAGCAATAGTCAGCCCTCGCTTTAAGACAGTAAAGTAAAAGTAAAATACACGTTATTGCACAAATAGAAAACAACAAACAAACGATAGAAAAGGAAATAGTGGAGTACAATTTAGGCGGCCTTATCGCTAAGAGCGATCTCTTCCAGGCAGGCAGTAGGTTTTTCATGTTCAGATGACGGTTGAATCAAAATAATTTTTGATCCTATTTAGGCCAAATCTTTCTATCTAGCCAAAGTTTTATTTTGTATCGAAAGAATCGAAAAGTTAGGTTAGGAAATTTCAGTGGAACAAATGCTATGTTCAGGATGTCCGATCATTGTGATCGACGTTTATTTGGATGTAGGTTGAACCTGAACACGAAGATTTAAACCCCGTCACGAGGGTGCCATTGGTACTTTTATAATCTGTATTATGGAAACCACAATGAATTCTTTTTTATTAAAAATTTATTTAATTCCCAATATGGTGAGAGAGGGTTTCTATCATTGAGGTAAGAATATCCTTACTCCAAGGTTTCTATATGTCCAGTCGAGCGTTACCGTTCGTTATCTACCTGTCTTTGTAGATAAGACAATGCCATCAATATATTTCCAGTCGAGATATATTTCCAGTCGAGCGTTACCGTTCGTTATCTACCTGTCTATGTAGATAAGACAATGCCATCAATATTCAAATAAATCTTACTCCAAATAAGTATGGGGTATTCCCCGTGGTCCAACTGAAATGACCAACTGGTTGTTCAACGGGTTTTTAAAAAATTTAATCTGTACTCGTATGTAAATCCTTATAATACATAATACCATGTAAATACACCCGCACCATGCCATCACCCTCCCACACACTCAGTACCTCACGTACACAATAATATCCTCATTCATGCAAACAAACACATTCATACAACACAACACGCACACACTGTTGCTTTCTTCGTCCGTGCAGTCACTGAGGGGCCAGCTGAAAATCAGCGCTGTGGCTTGCCTCAGCATTATGCTGAACTGGTGTACCCTTTTTGGCACTGTACCACACCAGATGTTCTGTGCTGCATGTATTAAACTTTGTATACTTCTGTATTCTGTATTCTGGTGTTTACAGCGCTAAATAAACGATTTCAATTCAATTCAATTCAATAATACCGAAAATATTAAAACGATAAATATGTATACTGCATTTCTATTTATTTTATTAATAACTATAAAATACAAAATTACGTACATAATGCTTTGGAAGAAATTAATGCAGTGTTTAAATCATCGCCGTGTTACCTGAAAAATAAAAACATTGCTGAAATATCATTTTTTATCAATAGGCTTTTATGATCATGGCAAAATATCTCTTGCTATGCGATCAATGTTTCTGATTTTCGCCATCTATTTTGATAGAAATTTATGGTGATTCAAAGGCGGTGAAATGGTGCGGTTAATAGTGTGAATGGTGCTGTAACGATGTCGACTTCATCGTTCATATCAACCTCCTTGCCATCAACTTCAACCTCATCGTCAGCGTTTATCTCATCTCATTTCGTATTGGCATCTTCATTTCTTCATTTAAATTCAAAATAATGTTCTCATTCCATTTTTAAATTTCATTATTCTATTAATTTCATTGTTTTATATGTACTTTGACTTTTTATCTGTATTTCGTCTCGAACGGACGTCTTCCGTTCACTCTTATTTCCTACTACCTATTTTCTGTGTTACCTATTATGTGTTCTTTTCCTTAAAATATATAATTTAACAACCAATTCTTCTATTACTTCATCTGCGCACTGTCCTAGAACCCTGCTAGCCGGCAATAGAGGACAGACTGTAGCAGTGGCGCCCAACGTGGGGCGCCACTGCTACAGTCTGTCCTCTATTACTTCATCTGCGCACTGTCCTAGAACCCTGCTAGCCGGCAATAGAGGACAGACTGTAGCAGTAAAAGATTACGTAAAAAGTGTAGCAGTGCAAACGATACATACGAGTATGTAGTAATTTCATCTCGCACTGTCGACGGAGTTTTGACGAGCTCATGGCGTGTTGGACGCTTCACAATAGTTTGTATTTGCAATTATTTAGGTATTTCATGGTCGTAGAAAAAGTATTGTATGCACGTAATTAGCCATTATAAAATTCGTTTTTTTTATTATCTTGATTCTCCCTAAACGCTCGTATCAACTACTTAAAACTCATCTTACAATGGCTGTAATTACGTGTCAGTTGCATACCTACGGTGTAGGAGCCAGCATAGCCATGGAGGTCAACTTGGCGACGATGCTCCCAGCCGCCACGTTGCCCACGTAAGCCTGGGCGGCCGCGGCGGTGCTGCCGGCCACGATGCCGCTGCTGCTGAAGCCCAGCAACGGAGCCACGACGCCGGCTCCCAGGCCGCCCGTGACGACAACTAAGCCTCCCACTCCAGCCACTACCAACGCCGATAACAACCCCATGGTTCTCTAGAAAATGATAGAAATAAAAACCTATTACTTTTTATATATCGGTGTCCCCAAAAGAGAAATTAGGATTAACTCACGTTACATATTTACCAAACAACGTATTAGAGACTTTAGTACCTACTCACCTTACAAATTGTCTGCGTATTTATCAAACAATATAGGTACTATACTAGGTACCTAATTGGTTTGGGGGATTTTATTGCTTTAGCTAACTAAAGCAATAAAATCCCCCAAACCAATTAGCATGGCTAAAGGCTAACCTTTAGCCATGCTATGGTTTTATTTTGATAGTTAACTCTTAACGCTAGTTAGGTCAAACGCCAAAGCAGAGTTCAACGTTTCCACTTAAAATTCAAACAAAGAAGTACATCTTAGTACATATATCTACAATTTAGATATCCGGATTTCATAATTTTACACGTAATTTTTTATTGTCAGATTAGTTTGTGTTACTATTAAAAACTAAAGTCAGAAGGGGCAAATCAAATTATAAGTCTTTGTGTAATGAAACTAATTTAATGCAAGAATGTTAATAACACGATACGACTAAAGGTACAATAGTCCATGAGCGGCGTCTTAACTTAACAAGGGCCTCGCTTAGAATGTTTATGAAATTAGAAGTAGTATAACCATTCTCACTGGACCATTGTTTTCGTATCACATGACATTTAACCGTGTGACCCAGAATAAAGCGCGACATTCGTAGAAGTTATCAACTGAATCCGAGAAGCTTCGGCCGCTAAGTTAACATAAACAAATACAGAGCGCTATATTTTTTTAATTATAGTATAGTATAAAAATTGCCTTGACGTGTGTTAGGTACTTAGCGTATCGATAATAAAACATCAACGTAGCTTACACTATTGATTGAGTACCAGAAAATGGCGCCAATTTAAACAATATTTTTTTAGATACCTACATAGTTTTCTAGATTTTTATTTAATTTTAATTTTATTGGAAAACCAACAGCACTTTAGACAATATGTTCGCTTGCTAAATAGGTACACTGTTAATAAATAATATACTCTACACCAGCCTTTCCCAAAGTGGGCGATAACGCCCCCTTGTGGGCGCTGCAGGCCTAAAGGGCGGTAAGAGACCCAGAAAAAAAATGGGGGCGTTGTGTAGAGGCTTGGGGGGTGATTTGTAATTTCATTTAGCTAAGAGGCCTCTTAGACACCGACTGCATGAGCTCTCGACTCTCAACTACAACTTGTGAACATCAACTAATATTAGTTAAGAGATTGCTCAAACTCGGTCGGCTCAGAATCGATTATGTTTGTTTTATTTTGAATAAAAGATACTCTGAATACTATAAAGTTGCGTTTCAATAATCATTCTCATTGGCAGGTGTAGCCCGTAAGAGTTAACTTGAGACCTGAGCGCCGTTGTGTATTACCGACTGCGCTCAGGTTTCAAGTTAACTCTTGCGAATTATAGTAAAAGTCTCGTTTAGAATTAATGTTTAATCTCCGCTAATATAGCTCACAATAATTAATTAATTTAATTTGAAGTTATAGTCGTTTGTTTTTAAGTAGGGGAAAAAATGGGGGCGCTAAAAAATAATTTATTCTCAAAGTGGGCGGTAGACAAAATAAGTTTGGGAACCCCTGCTCTACACTATAGATACACATAGAGTACATCGATATATATAGAATATCTGCAACGATATTGTCTTTTCTGAATATTTGTAGAAAATTTATTATTTTTCTTTTTGGCAATATTTATATTTATATTTTATTTATTAAGGAACGCAAACAGTTTACAAATAGATAGAAATACATATAAACAAACAAAAATTACACAGAAACAAAAAGGGTTCACAAATATTATAAACGTAAATAACATATTTCAGTTCATGTAGACAAGACAAGTACACACTAGTTATATATAAACATAGAAAATTAAATATACAAAGGAAGTAAATGTAGAATAATGTAGAGGGATATAAAACAATGCTATTAAAACAAATAAACAAAATTATATTTTAGATAGGTTACTGTGTGTTAATAAAGTGTTTTTCTCTCTTACTTGGATATTATAATAATTAAATAATAGTATATAATATAATAATAATTCCACTAAACCATGGATGAAAAATAATAACTGGGACACTAACCTTTCTTAACTGAACAGTTCGATTTCAATGCAAGTGCACTATTGAAAATCCGCCATTTTGTCTGAGCTTTTTATAGCAGGCACAGCACGCTAACCAGGGCAGAACTAAGGAGTAGGAGACCAAGCAAGGGCGCAGAATTCAGAGAGGGCGCTGAAAAAGTAAACTGGCACCTATGAAAAAATGCTATTATTACACTATTCCGATTTCAGGATTCCTGAGTGATTTGCAGGTGGTAGATCCTGATGTGCATGATCGCCTGGGGAGGTACCACCCTCTTATCTACTGCAAATCAGAAATGCTTATATTTCTGTGTTTCGGTTTGAAGGGTAAGATGTTAGCTGAGCGTGCTTCGAAAACCCTCTAATAATACTACAGTGAGGTGAGATGTCCATGGGTGACGGTGACCACTTAACACCAGGTGACCCGTGGCCCCAGTAATAATAATAAAATCGCCTACTTATACGCTCAAATAAAAATTCATCAATAGTAGAAGAAGAAGCGTTTGCATATCTCAAACGGCTTGCAAAGCCAAACGGTTTTTATGAAAGGGGCGCTAAATTTAAAGTTAGCATGGGGCGCAACAAAGGTTGATTGCGGTTAGAGTACGGCACGTTTAATATAGGTGTTATCTTAAGTATCTATATCTTAAATACAGTCATGCGTTGTGGGTCCACTACTAATGAATGACGATGATCTCACTTGTTTATCACGCGAATATGTGTGAAATGACCACAAGCTATAGTATACCAACTGTCAAAAACCTTTGATTAAATATCAAATAAACCTTTGATAAAATATATTGCACAGGCATAGTGCAATATATTTCAGATTCTCAAATTTTGACGTTTTGGGTAGGTTGGCCTGTGGTCGACTGTACTACTGCAACAGGAACATTCTGATGTACTTTTTATTTTGTTTTATTTATTTTTAATTGAAGTATTTATTTTATTTAAACGCAGTCACCGTCGCGTCAGCGCAATCTATATTTTAAAACATTCTTTTATTTTATACCCTATGCAGCTTGAAATGAAATGTTTATTATCATTATTTAAAACAAAAGAACTATAGAGATCGTTTTGAGCGATAAGCGATTTCTTATGTGCAAAAACAGTTAGGTGGTAACGTTACTATACTAGTCCTTTTTAGGGATCTGTACTACGAAGACGCAAACGGAGTTCTATATATTGCTGTCGTTCCGTCGTCCCTCCATCCGTCTGTCCGTCCATGCGTCCGTCTGTCAGGCGGATCTAGCGCCTAAACGGAATAACTAAGATATCTCGTAGACTTCAAAAGACTTGTAAATAAATAAAAAATAATAATAATAAAATTGTTTTTAGAGCTCCCATACAAGTAAAGGGAGTCGATAAAAAAATTGTTTGTTCCCCATGTTGTGGAGTAGAGCTCATCAAGAAGAACACGAAAATATTTTTCATATTTTTTTACGTAGAGTTATAACAATGTCAGCGTCAGTAAAATTTTTCAATTTTAGATCATTTTTGTTACTTAGGTTTATCTCATGAACGGTATTATTAACTAGAACTTGAAAGTTGACTGAATATTGGTCAATATCCTCTATTTAAACAACAAATACTAAAACTCGTATCTATAGGTAAGTACCTAAGTAATAGTTTGTAAATTGTTAGTAAAAAAATGCAAACTATCTAGAGCTATGGCATGTATTTTATTAGACTTAGCTTATGGACGGTTCGTGCAACTTTAATAGTCATTTTGATACATTATTATCAATTTAAATTATATATCTACATAGATAGTATTTTTTAGAAACCTAGGCTACTTACTTATCTTTATCAATGACGAAATAATCGCCTGTAAACACTTAGCTGTTCCACCCTGTAAGTATAACGTCTAGAATCTAGACTAGAGCGAGGTCTAAAACGAGAAACATGAGTAGAAATAGTAATGTGAAATCGTAACGCGGGGAACTCCATACCATAGAGCAGTACTAGAACTAGAGTACTAAATCTTTGCGCTTGGAGCTTTCGATGTCGGTAACGCTAATGGGCTAGTGGCATCGATTCCGGGGAGCCACCTTTAGCAATAATCGCTAAACGAAACGTCCCGCTCACTCCTAGGTACACACAATTTAGTATACGAGTGAGCGTGACAGTTTGATTTAGGTTTAGCTTTGGCAGCCACGGAATCGACACCAGAAAGTGGATTGTTAAATTCACAGATGTACCAATTTAATCCTGCATCAGATGCTATCCCGGCAGTCATATTATGTAATTTTAATTTTATCGAAAGTATTGATAGCTACGGAGGAAAACATTGTGAGGAAACCTGCTTAGCTTTTAAAAAACACAAATGTTTTTCTGAAACGTAAACAGGTAGGGAACTGAATGGGAGAACATTTTTTAATTTAAAAAGGAAGGAGAGTTTTACTTACCCCGTGCTGAATATTTCTAAGTCAGGTCCATGTATTGTCTTTCTCTTATGTGTGCATTTTTGCCACGCATAATTTACCCTCACGTTCGTTCTGCTCCTCTATTTGATGTCTGTGGTTAAATTAGCCGTAGATGCAAAGACAATGAGGGATTTTCCGGCAGCTTCCAATCAACTCAACAGATGGCGCTGATTGAATACTGGAATTTTAAAATGTGCCTAAATATGTACCTAGGCCATAAAATTTAATTTAAAAAAACTTTCTTTTTTATTATTTGATCGTCGATATTAATTCTTTATTATTTGCTCATATTTCTTGTTTTATCATTGGGAAATTATGAATTCGATGTTTCTTTTTTACAAAAAGCAACTATGCAATGATTTTATATAGTTCGACTTTATTATTGTTAGAGTATATTTAATACTGCTGTTAATGACGTACCTTGTAACGATTTTAGTTACTGTAACATAAAGAAATAAATACAATACAATGAAAACATATTCTTCTTCTTCTTCTTCTTCTTCTTCTTCTTCAGGCTTTATTCATCCACTGCTGGATATAGCCCTCTCCTATAGATTTCCATGTAGCCCGATTTGCAGTGCTTCTGAGCCAAGTCACTCCAGCTCTAGCCCTGATGTCGTCTGACCACCTCGCTGCTGGACGTCCCACACTCCTGCTGCTTGTGCGCGGTCTCCACGTGAGTACTCTGTGGGTCCACCTGTTGTCGGTTCGCCGAGCCACATGTCCCGCCCATTGCCATTTCAGAGTCGCTATGCGTTTAGCTACATCTGTGACCTTTGTGCGCAGACGGAGGTCTTCGTTTCGCACTTTGTCTCTTCGGGAGACTCCGAGCATAGCTCGCTCCATGGCTCTTTGGGTAACTTTGACTTTATGGATGGCCTCAACCGTTAGGGCCCACGTTTCCGAAGCGTATGTCAATATTGGGAGTACACACTGGTCGAAAATTTTAGATTTCAGGCACTGCGGGATGGACGACTTTAACACCCTCTTTAGCTTTCCAAATGCAGCCCAGCTCAACTGTATACGTCGATCTATTTCTTTTTTAAGATTACATCGGCCCAGTGTGAGCAATTGACCTAAATAAACATACTCTTCGACCTGTTCTAGAGTATGGCCCCCGATATTAATGGGATCACCCCGCATGTCGATCGTAGCCATGACCTTGGTTTTATCCATATTCATTCCAAGACCGACAGTAAGAGATGCATCGTAAAGGTCTGTTAGCATCTGTTGTAGTTCTTCTTTGTTATCGGCTAGGATGACAATGTCGTCAGCGAATCTCAAATGACTTAAGTATTCTCCATCAACGCATATTCCAGAGTTGTCCCAATCTAGGATTTTAAAGATGTCCTCTAAGGCATTTGTGAACAATTTAGGGGATATTACATCCCCTTGCCTAAAAATATTAGGTCAAAACAACTTTTCTGTCACTTTGTAATTCCTTTTGCAGCGCTATCTATCTCGAATGACAGAAACTTAAACTGGAAAACCCCGCCTAGAAATTATATCGGCCCTATGGTTTTGTTAGGGTTCATACACACGCCGTATGTGTGAGTCAACAACAGATTATATGAACTATTGGTTAATATAGTTTTTTATTTTATTTTTTAACTTTATTTTTTGAGCTTAGTCGCCTGTGCGACTATGTCGCTCGGTACAATTTATATACATACAATTATAGGTTATATAAATATTGTATATACAATTTATATACATTATTTATATAACCTACCTTCTCGTAGCTTTAACTAATTTGTACAGTGCCTTGGCCGAATCCGATAAGCCCCCCATATCCCATACATCAAAATTTATTTTTAAAAATGTCTCTCGCCTGAGAGACTCGTTCCGGACACATTCCATCAGTATATGGTATACGTCTTCGACCACACCACACTCTTCACAATTTGGCGAGGCCACTTTCTTAATGCCGTTCGATGTGCACTTAACCAAATGTTGAAGTGCGCTCTTAGAGTCTGTCAATATAACGAATTTGTTAAACTGTATTGATTCAACGTAAGATACTGCTTCGGCTATAGCTATGAGGTTAATATGGCTGTCCGACCATAAAAGTATGAGTCCTAACATTTGCTTTGAGTTAGTTTTTTTTTCTTTTTTTTTCCGAACTGGCTTTTGCTGTTGGTCCTAATGACCTTTACAGCTTCATCGGGGCTTTGGGGCGAGCGCTAAGTGCGCTCTAGCCTGGAGGAGGACTTAAACACTACTATAAGAAGAGACTGCCTAAGGGCACCCAGGTGGGTACGGACCTCGGCTTAGGACGCCGCCGCTGGGGAGGGAGTGATGAGGGAGATTTGAGTTAGTATTTACGGTCGTTACTGTAGTTACTTCGCTTGTTACCTTATTTGTTGGAAGGCTAGTGATGTGTTGGGACTTGATGCAAAGAAACAACCAAATGGATTCACGATATGACGACGTTTCAATAAGTACGTGGTAGGCAGCCATTACATACAGTCAATTTGTCTATGAGCTTTACCTATATTTATGCATCTATAGACTAACAGGGCACGTTCGTTCCATTATATGACATCTAGATTTATATAAAATTGTGAGGTCAATTTTCTATAACGAGGTTAATACAAACCTACACTTGTAGCTTATCGTACAAAAATAAAAGGTTGGCTGGAAGAGATCCCTATGGGATAGCCCGCCTTTGTGCATATGTTAATGTTTTTTATTTATTTTCTGTGTATTTTTTTGTGTGTGCAATAATAGTCTCTTTATTGCAAACAAACAAACAAACAAAATATATCTGTTTTATTTATCTATCTTTCTATAGTGTTTAGTTTTCAGTACAGTGCTTAAAACATAAGGTGTAGATGGAAGGGCATTAATCGCAACTTCGGCTAATTAAATATAGGGAGAGACTTTTCCCAAAAAAATGCATACTTCGAGTCATTTGTTTGTAGGTACCAACAGCTTTTCGATATCGACTTTGTTTGCTTTAAAGTTGTAGGTAGGTACTGTTTGTTTGGGGGATAACAGTTACGGCGAAGGTCCATATTATTTGAACAAAAAACACCTAAGTATATTTCTGGAAAATCTTTGTCACCAATGACGAACTCTGTTTTACGAATTTCAGAAAGCTGTAAACGATCCCGTATCAAAATTTAAAACCAATGCATCTCTATTTACCGGTACCTATTAAGACACAATAAAATTACCGGAATCGCAACCGGCCTCTTTCAAGAAGCTAGCTGTAAGATTTCCTGCAATAAAGAAAGAATTACTGGTAATGTATATTACATAGGGTATAGGTATCTAGATCTATTCCATTTATGCCTATTTCTATTACAGTTCAAACCACCAGTAGCCACTTAAGTAAGTAAGTAAACATATCAAACATATATTTTAAAATGTTTTTCTGGAGGCGATCGCAGCCTAAAAAACAACTTAATTTATGTTATACATAATTGGATTAAGATCTAATTTAATGTGTTACTGTTACTTTACGATTTAATAAAGAATTGTCGAAATAAGAATATAAATAAACAGAACTTATGGCGGTAGCTACTCTGTGGATGTGGGAGGTTGCCTACAGTACTTAACTTGCCTTCGCCGAAGAAAATGATAAAGGAAATACCAAATTGAATACCACATTATGACGTTCACAGCGAGTCATTGCCCATTGCATTGTAGGCACAACAGAGTCGTGGCCAGAGAAGGGGCCGGGGCACGCACTCTTTCATTTCATAATCCCAGGAACACGATTCTCGCAGCGTTCGACATACAAAAGTCGAGCGCTACGAACGTGTTGTCACGCTCACACATGTAATGTGAGCGAATGAGATAGGACTAATGTCGAATTCGACATTCTACTACGAGAAACGCCGTCCTGGTGTCTTTTTTGTTGTCCCTACAACAAGGATATCTCACATAAGCACATGGACCACCTAATATACCAATAATATAATAAATTGATTTGAGTAGATTTGGGGTTAGACATACTATTGACATTTAATTAATTAATTGGAAATTATAATTAAAACTGTACTTACCTAAAATATTAAAATTCAAATTTAAAACTTGTTATTATTGTAATTAGAAATGTAATTTATTATTTGTTAAATTTATATACATATTTTTAATTGATAATTTATTATTTGTTTTTGATTCTATGGCACTAGTGCCTAAAAATAAAGACATTTTAATTTAATTTAATGCAATGTAGTCAACATTGCATTAAATTAAATTAAAATGTACCATTTAACACTCACTTTAATATAATAATTACTAAAGGGTTTTCGGTGCGCTGATAACCTTGAGAACTTAGGTGGAGTATAGTGTCGATAATTACGCTGGCTCTATAGTCTTAAAATCGGCAGAAATATTTGGTCTCTATAAATTTTACAATTGTTTACCTACTAGGCTCATGGTTTTACATAAATAAATAAACAACAAAACATCTGGATTCCAGACTGGACAACCAACGCCCCTTCCATCATACTGCTCTCAGATTCTACCACTGCAAAAATACAGTCGACAACACATCGAGTTATATAGTACACACATACAAGTCCTACCTACATCTATCTATAGTCACGTCATGGTCGACTCTACCTATCCTATCTTCTTTTCTTACGTCGGCCCCCTGTACACTAACTACATCACTGTTGGTTTGTTTGTAAAGATAACCGTGATGAGTTCCAAAGCTGAGAATACCGCCTCTTGGCCAGTCGGGAATTAAACACCGAGCTAGCCGGACGGTACAGCACTCCACCCAACCGAGTTCGTACGATCCGCGTAAAATCTTATCTCTTATCAATAAAGTGTTTCATCGGGTTACCTCACGAGCTGATAAAGGACGCTCTATCCGTGACAAATAACGCGCTACAACGGACTGATTTCACAGTAATTTTATTATTAGTCATTTCCAAAATTGTTGTTTTAAAAATCCAGATTCCAAGAATGTTGCACACAAAGATGTTGCTATCTTATCAGTTTAGTGTGGGATTCTTGAAGTGAACTCCTCTAGGAGACATTCGCAACTTTGTTTTTAGTGTCAGTTTACAATACAATGAAAATGGAGGCTAAATTAGTGGTGACCTGTTTAGTGGCATTATTAATAGGATTTGTACAGTGTACCCCTTGTTCTGACGCAGAAAGTCTGGATATAACATCAGGTGATAGATACCCTGACGGTTCCATTATACACAATGGCATAGAATACACGAGTGACAAGTGGTATGAAGTGGATGACAACAGTACACTGAGTTCAGAACGCCGCAGATTCGGATGCCCATGCATCGGAAGAATATGTCTTTGGAAGTGCTGCAATGAAGGCGAGATATTTATTGACAGGGACTGTGTTTCGAGTAACTCGGACACCGTAAACCCCTTCAGCCCTCCAGTGTTTAAAGGCAAGGAGCCAGTGAATGTTATCGCCCATGAGCAGTTCTTTTATATGTATCAAAAGAAGTTATGCGCATCGAGGTATCAACTGGACACGGACATGAGTACTGATGAAGCATATATACAAGAAGTAAGTAACTGCACCTATGTTAAAAAAAAAAATTTTTTTGTCTCAGTTTGGAGGCTTTGGTGCACGACAAGGTGAACATGTCAGCCTCGTTAGGGTCACTAAGAAAAGGGAACGGAACCTCAAGTATTATTAGAGTCAGCCCTCACTTTGAGAGCCAACTCAGCAAACGACAGTAAGTGTTTCATATTATCAGATAAGGGCTGACTCAAAATAATATTGAGCCTCCCATTTTGGAGCCTTTTGAGGCTATGTTATTGTTTACGAAAAATAATTATTGCTATAAACGTTTATTCACACATAACATGCGATTCCCGGTTTTTTGGCGATACATTAACTTATCCACTGTATCACAACGTTGAACTTTCGCTGTTAGGTCGTAATTTTAAGTTTTGACATTATACAATATGGACATTTCGCGACGAATCGTCCAGGAAGACGTACGTACTTAACTTATCTGCAATTACCTACAAGTATTATCTTTCGAAAACAGAAACAGGTGCAACGTGACGACTGGGTTTCCATACAATAGATTTTACACGTATAAGTCGTATTTATGCATTATTTTACAAAAATATTATTAAAATAATGCATAAATACGACGACTACTACTACTACTACTACAACTACCATCAGATCAATCAAACAGTTGCGAATAGTTAGATTCTTTGATTGATTTTCAACTTTAAATTTTCGTATCTCTTTTATTTTTAAATTTTCAAGTGCATAAATAAACCTTGTAATAAGAATAATGGTAATATTTTTTTAAAAATAGTAGGTAATAATATTTGCATAGTTATGTTAAAATAGAACTAATTTAACCAACAATAAATATTTTCCTTCTAAGGAATTAATCACATAGAACGACTCTCGTGGCAGATTTAATGGGGTGATTTTACATTGCCTTCCCCATTTCACACACTGGTTATCTCAGTGTGCAGGTTTCCTCACGATATTTTCCTTCACCGTCAGTGCAGTCGGTAAATGTACGTAAGTCTTTCGAAAAAACCGAAAAACTCATTGGTACATGGCATTGCCTGCTTTCGAACTGGGACCTCCCGCACGGGAGTCCGACGTCCTAGCCACGACGCCACCGACGCTCTCAAACAATAAATATATTCGTCTGTTATTTAAAGACTGATCATCTTGAATGTGTTATTGATAAACAATTCATCAATAAGTAGATTACAGACGACATTTATACGCATGGTTTTATCTAATCTTTCTACCTAACAAACAAACAGCATGTGTCATTGTTATAATACACCATAACCATAATTATCAAATTAATCTATGTTCGTAAACGTACATCAAGCTATACTAACATATTTGTCGATTTTTAATAGAAAACGAGGAAAATTGCCTATGTATCTCGTCTTATTACTTAATAAGACTACCTTAAGAGCAATACGACTGGTCAGACAAATGACTAATTAGTCAGAAAAATGATGCGCGCATCCGTTGTTTTAATTCTCAATTTCATGAAATCTTGATATTTTCCTACTGTCTGTCTACAATTCTCTGGGAGGGACATCATTTCTACCTCAAAAGTTCACACATGAAAAGCACTATCGTATCGTCACATCAGTGTGACAAAATGATACTATGTATTAAAAAAAATCTTTAGTTGAAAACATCACAAATTAGTAAATCGAACAATACCCTGACTCCCAAACTAGGCGAACCTGTATCTTGGGAGACGGTGCTTTCCCAAAAAGAAAGTATTCAATAAAGGTCAGCATTCATTCCATAGACAACTTGGTAGTTATCTATAGGATAAATAAAGCCCCCTACGACGAGTGACGTCGTGAAAGTTTTAAGTATGTATCAGTAGGTAAGGTACCACATTTATACATAAGCACTTGAGATAAGCAAGGACTCCATTCAGATTATTTAGACACACTGGCGGGAAATTTTTGTACGAAAACAGCTTCATAAAGTTGCACCTTAATATAGGAGCCTGTATAGGCACTAAAGAGCATGCAACCTTAACTAAGGCGTACGAGTACCCACCTGTAATAAATTGCCGCACATTACGTACGCCTAGGCTCGGCACTAAACACATTATTAGTGAAAGAGTTAATTTACGTTTACGGGCGCAGTTACAACATTTATGAGTGCTTTCCGGACGGACAGTGTTAACACCCATTACCGAAACAGAACACCCCACTGAGAGAGCTTGTATTGTTTAACATTGACTCATAAAACATGAGTAAACATACGCCTAATTAACTAGGCATGGGACAAAAATTCTTTTGTCTTTTTGTTACGTTATGCTAACTATGCTAAAATACGTCAAGATAACGAGTAGGAACATTTTGTAGAGTCTTCTTCTTTTGTAGAGTGTACATGGATGTTCCCATAGCAAGCAATGCCCCTAGTCTGTACCGATAGCCAAGAAAAAGTGGGTAACATAATAAAATGTCTCGAAATTGTTGTATGGGCTTATGATATTTCAGGGGAATCTGTCTTTTAGGGGCGTCTGAATTAGGGATGTTACGGAGCTGGTTTTACCGGAACCGGAGTCGAAACCAAAGGTTTTAAATTTGATTTATCGGAGTCGGTACCGGAGTCGGAGGCGGAGGTAGAAGAGATATGTTTTAAACCGTTTTGAAATGTTTATAGCTGAACTGGCCAATATTTATTATGATGACGTTTGCGGAAATAAAACATATTCCTTTATGTATATTTAATAAAATATTGATATTTGAATATGTTTGCTCACAAATCTTTGGTATAACCTCCGATTCAAAATTATCGGAGCCGAAGTCGGAGTCGGAGGTGTAAAATCAATCGGCAGTTCCAACGTTTCGGAGTCGGAGTCGAAGCTCCGTAACATCCCTAGTCTGAATACGATACTTACGGTGTATTCAATTAAAACAGGATATGAAAAAATAAATTCCCTTAGTGCATACCTACTTATACCAAAGTACGTATTTGTTTATAATTATTACAGTTTTGGATGTATTCCATGCGGGAGGTGGAGCCACGGAAGATCATTCGTCGTATATTGTGTAGGTACCTACCGATGAATTCTTCCTGGATTGAAAATTGTATTTAAAACTAACATGATCAGATAGTCTTAACAAATAGATGTTATTACGCGACATACAAGTAGGATTTAAGATTTCATCTATCATATATTATGATAGGGGGCCGGGAATAACCCCAGCGGCACCTCGACCCTTGAGGATCTTTTGTGCCTAAGATTTCATCTAAATAGTCTGGTCCAAATTCTGTGAAGTCGTGTTGATATAGGTTATTTGATTAGTGGTTTTTCTAAAAAAACTTGAAAGTACCGCATGTCGTCGGGTCACGCGATTCAAAGAAAACTCATTTTGTTAAATACACACTAGTGCGAGATTGAGGAAAGTAAAATATTTTTTATCGGGGATTTACTTATTAAAACCCCACGATGGCGGATTTCATGCATGTCAGAGGACTCCGGTTTCCGGAATTTGGTTCACCATTGAATAGAATAGAATAGAATAGAAAACGTTTATTGACGATTCCTAAGTAGAAGATAGGCTAAGGGATCCCACCTGCCCGTACGGAACAGTATTTTCCCGTAATATTTTCTATCCATAGTCTGCCCTCAGAAACATCATTTGCCCTAGCGAGAAAGATTGTTTCGGGCCGTTCCCGTGGAAGCTATCTTTTTCGCTGTAACGATCTATGATTCTAAGCAACGGAAAAGGATAGAGTTACGGGAAAATACGGTTCCGTATCTAACCCTAAGTTTTACTTACTTTACTGTGCGCTGGCGCAGCGACCAAATTGGATCTTGGCCTTCGATACCAAAGACCACCATCGCACCTACTGCGCACTGCGCAGTCTCGAGCCAGTTGTCCGCTCGGAGCTCCCGCAGATCCCTCAATTTCATCGCTCCAGCAATACCTCTAGGACTAGGACGCCCAGCTTCGCGCGTCGGCGGCTTCCCGGCGCCCATGTAAAAACTAGAATTCAGGGGGAGACGATGACAGACATTTTGAGAATTGGACCTGGCTGAATTAAACCATCAATCAAAAGGCCATTAAATTAAACCATCAATCAAATGAATCGTTATCTAGATACGACCAAATGTAATTAAGACTCTCTAAAAGCAGAGATAAAACTAAATGCAATATTTGCTCTCACTCATGAGTACTCATGACCGTGATAGTAGATAACATCAAGTGGGTGATTGTTATAACAGGCGAGGGCAATTTATTTATACATACTTAGTAATCGAATGAATTTATTTCAAAAAGAAGGGACATTAAATTATAACAACATCAACAACAATTTTAACATTGAATTATTATCTGCTGGGTCAGTTAATTTACTCGTAAGTTACAATTAAAAGACATGCCCCGAAGACGCTAGCGGCTTTGCTCCGTTGTATGGCGAGGCATACGCTGGGCAAAGTTTCTTGTCCAACCTTCTTGTCCCGAGAAGCATCTACGAGGCACTAGCTAATATTTCCCACACCAAAGGTCGTCCAATGCAAGCTTTCAGGGCACTAGTGTCATACCGTCGGGTCTTTTACCGTCATCGCGAGGAAGACTAGCAGTTTTAGATAAACTTCAGAATTTATTTTATTTAGTCATCTCCATATAAGAATGCATCATGCATCCTCACCGATGAGGGTCGCGGTAATTTTATGAAAATAATGACCTGGACTTTATGGTGATTGTCATTACACACCCTGGTTATTTCAGTGTATAAGTTTCCTTGCGATATTTTCCTTCTTCATAAATGTACATAAGTCGTCGAAAGAACCGTAAATCTCATTGCTATAAGACTTGCATGGGGTTTTAAACCCGTATAGAAATCCTTTATTCGCATGCCAATACGCGAACGACGATGCTTTAGTCATGAAATGAAGCTCAAAATAAATAGAACTGAAACATTGCGAGCAGTTTTAAACCTGCGACCTCACTAATCCGTGGTAGAAAACATCGTAGAGTACATACTTACTCGACCCACGCGAATCTTTCGTAAACCCTTCTGGATTTTTTAATTGGTTAAAATAAAACTTTGTAGCAATGTAAAAGCTACGAAAGATGTTCTGTGAGCCAAGCTAAGTATTAATTACGTGGGTAGACCATAAAAACTTGATATATTATTGTTTGCTTCACAAATATTAGCTAACATAATAGTTTTTATGTTTTAGACTGAGTGCGTGATTTTCATCAAATCGACGTTTAGTTATGTATATGTGTTAGTTATTATATAAATAATATCGCAATACTACCGAGTATATATATATATATATATATATATATATATATATATATATATATATATATATATATATATATATATATATATATATATATATATATATACTAATATATAGAGGTGGCACACGGTTTCTCACAAGATCACATAAATCTAGGATGCTTGCATAAATGAACGAGACTGTGGCAGATACGAGAAAACCTGGTACAGACTGACTCTACACAGACTTACCTACTTATTTTAGTAAGTACAATAACTAAATACATGCGCGTGTATTTGGCCATACTTTTCATGTTTAGCAGGTCCGCTTTATTTTACATAGTATTTGGAATTATGACCAATGTTTAAACAAAAATTCAAACCAAAACGCGCACTAAATATTTTCATTTTCAGTTGTTTTCATGGGTTACCCAGTATTTGCATACATTGCCAAAATTCTCAACAAAATTTACAAATTCAGTATATAAACAAAATAAAACCAACGTGTTTTAAAATACGTACAAATAGTGGTTTCCATTTGGAATGCTAACAAATGGCCATTGGGTCTAAATAACCAGTGTGGGCAATGTTTATTATTGTAACTGGTTTGTTATTCCTGGTGGTTGCTTGTCGGTTGTTGAGAACTACCATATGTCGGAAAACTTAATACGAACTGTGATTTTTATTGTAGTGTTCCATTTTAGTATCATCAGAAAGGTACAATGCATTAGATATGTTGTACATAATTA
The DNA here is from genome assembly GCA_947369225.1 of Hofmannophila pseudospretella. Taxonomy (NCBI): domain Eukaryota; kingdom Metazoa; phylum Arthropoda; class Insecta; order Lepidoptera; family Oecophoridae; genus Hofmannophila; species Hofmannophila pseudospretella. The sequence continues at coordinate 9,622,934 of OX376324.1, forward strand.
TGTACCTATATGTATGATTACTTTAGCGATTTAACGGTGTTAGTTTCTTTTTTGTAAAAGGCCCTCCTTTTACGAGCAAACGGGCCACCTGATGGTAAGTGATCACCGTCGCCCATAGTCATCTCATTTTACTATAATGTTCAACGTTCAGGACTTATTGACTGTTCTAAGGATGAAGGAAAAATATCATGAGGAAACCTGCAGATAGAGGTAACTCAGTGTGTACAATGGGTAACGCAATGGCAAACCACATAATTAAAATCTGCAAAGAGATGGTAGTTCCATATTATGTATAGGTTAAGTCCATAGAATGATCATGCAAGACCCTCTTCATTGCGGAACATGACTTAAAAAGAAGAAGAAAAAGGGCATAAGTTAGGGTACTGAAGTACTGAAGTCTCATAATGAGATACGGAAAATTTCAGTACCCTAACTTAAAAAGTCATACTTCCCAAAGTCTATTCAACTTACTCTATGTTTATTTTTCCTCCAAACTGCACACCTATTTAACAGTGGGTATATTTACTCGTATTAAGCCTTTTTAAAACAAGATACGTTAAAAACACATTAGTGTCAGTCCAAGAATAACGGATACACACTCTTGACACTGACATCTTGATATACGAACATCGACTACCTCAACCGAATAGTAAAAAAATATATGAATTCTTGTGTTTGTTTAGTTTTAGACTATTTCTTACTTTCGCATAGTACGAGATTTTACCAACATATCGGGAAAGAGGTTACGAGGTTTCGTTGTTTATAAAAACATCATTTTATAATTTGGAACAGTGATTGGCCAAAAATTTGTGCGAACTTTTTGATTAAATATCAATCAATCTACATCACTTACATTGTAGATGCTTACTTAAACTGACAAGTGGAAAATCATTTCAAATGTGTTATTAAACCATTTACTTTTAGATATTATAAACATTTTCAGCCGATTTCAGACAACTATTGGGCCTATTCTTTTATACGCCATTCATTCTTTTATTATCCAGTATCGTAACTAAACCAAAATATCGTTTGAGGAAAGGAACGTCCTGATGCGTATAGGTACTAAGTCATGTGGCTGGCTCATGGCTTCTGGGATTCAGAGGGGGGGATTCCGGGACCCACCTCTAGATACAACCCTGCTCAATACCACCATACGTAATCATAATATACAATGTATGTCATAATTTATACGTAGTATGTACGTTGTTGTGCGAGGGAAATTATTCTCTAGCGTGCAGAGCTGCCATACGTGGAAACCATCGGAATGCAATAAGTTGGGTAAAGTTTAATCGTTTTCAGGGACCCGTACCCCGAAGGGGAAAACGGAATCCTATTGCTGTCGCTACTTCGTCCATGCGTCCTTCTGTCACACTCGTCTAGCTCGTAAACGGAACAAGATACTTCAAAGGCTATGGCACACCGACTATCCGAAATTTTGAATAACGACAATTTCTTGGCAATCGATCCTAGCTTAATAATTCGATAGAGAACATCAATAGAACATAAAACATGTATATGTTTTAATCATTATTATAATATTTTATGTCATGATTGACAAATACTCCTAATATATCTCCGAACCCAGATATTAGACCCAGTAATCTTACTAAAAAAATATTTATGCAATTTTCGATATCAAATATCTGGGTTCAGAGATACTTTAGGAGTTATTGTCAAGATGTGTTTTATGTTTCTATTGGTGTCTTCTATCGAATTATCGGGCTGGGATCTATCGCCAAGAAATCGTCATATTTTTTTCAAGTTGCTGTTCCAGGCTCCACAGTAAAATGTTCCATGCCCTTTCACATCTTGACCCAAACCTGTACATCGACTAAAATTTAATCAAGTAAACAGGGTCGTTAAAAAGTATTTTTTGCCCTATCGTTTTGTGTTGGGTATTGTCGTTTTGCGCTCACTAAAGAAATATAGTACGAACATACATTTTTTTTCGTAGACTTATAATAACTTTATAACTTTTGTTACCATAAGCACACTCGCGACACTCCTTATTTAATATTATAATCACCTATTATATTTATGTAATGCAGCGATTATAGTCAATCACCTATTACTCACACAACTACATCGTGGCGTACGCATTCGGTAGTCTGCGGGTGTGTGAGTGAGATAAATACGCTACCCGGAACAGCGCACTGTGGACCGCGTAGAACAAACTAGACATGAAAAAATATTTTCAGCGTTAATATCACTCTGTAATAGTTATTTAGATTATAATATTAATTATTTTCCGTTTTATATATTGAGCTTGCATTTTTTTCTCGCAAATTACAAATTATTATAGATTTATCAAGTTTTAGTATGTAAGGGGGGTCACCAACATCTAGACCTCCAAATGTTATACTCACCTGCACGTGGTGCATCCTGCCGATTAACGAACGAGTCCCTGGCGACCGACTAGTGGCGGTATAACCACCAAATTCTGGCTGGGTCAAAATACCTGAAGCACGATGACGGGCAGCAGCGTCATAGGGGCAAGCGACCCGGCTACTGCGATCGCCAACCCGCAGGTCTAGCGTGGCGATTATGGCATCACCTCCTATGGACAGCGCAATTTTGTGGGACGCCCCCCTGCTAGATGGAGCGACGATCTGCGTAAGGTGGCTGGCAGCGACTGGATGAGAAGAGCCGAAGATCGGGCTCAATGGCGCGCCCTGGAAGAGGCCTATGTCCAGCAGTGGACTAGAATAGGCTGCTGATGAAGTTTTAGTATTTGTAATTTAAATGGAGCATATGACACATATTTTAGCTTCACAGCCAAACACGCGTAAATGTTTAAAGCTAACCTTTTGTCCACTCCAAACTTCTCATCAGGTAAATCTTGTAACAACACTGCAGCGAGGGAATCATGTTGTGATAGAGAAATAGCCTCATTTACATAGGAATTTTATGGAATATACAGCACGTAACATTTTTGGGCTAAGGTTTACACCTTTATCTTCGTATGCATTTTCTAGAGCATTCCTTACTTCTTTCGCTGTATTAGCGTTCTTCAAGTACGAACAGCATCGTTTGTCAACACACAAGTTAATTTTTGACAATGCTTTCTGATCTAAACGATCTCTCACATTTTGTGCAGTTTTGTCGTCCGCCGGGTATCCGGCATTGGCACACCATAGATATAATAAGCAATGATATCATAAGATATCATAGATATATCATAGATATCATAAGCAATGCATTTTTCGGGGCAAATTTCCAAACGAGATAGTTAGAATTACTTTCCAATCGCTCGAGAGTCGTAAAAAAATTCCATGATCACTATCAACGATCTTGCCGTCCCCAGACATATTCATTGAACATAAATATAGTTATGCAGAATAATTTCCTATTGCTGCTATTCCATAACCTATTGAAATTAAAGTAAAGAAGTGGGACAGAAGATACTATAGTAAGACTACCTGGTAACTATCGCTCAATCGTTGACGAATATGATTTTTTTCAGAATGCAACGCTCTTCGAAATAACATCCTTGGATGTTGTCCGTCGTCAATGGCACCTCCCGACGCTGTACTGCGTGGAGATGAAACGGACCAACGCCTCCTTGCCTCCACGACTGGTGGCACTGGTGTGCTTGCCCGAAGATAAAAACGAAGAGGACAGCGATTTTCTGTACTATGCTTACGCTGTTGGTAAGTTTGAAATTGAAATCGTTTATTTAGCGCTGTAAACACCAGAATACATAATACAGAAGTATATAAAGTTTAATACATGCAGCACAGAACATCTGGTGTGGTACAGTGCCAAAAAGGGTACACCAGCTCAGCATAATGCTGAGGCAAGCCACAGCGCTGATTTTCAGCTGGCCCCTCAGTGACTGCACGGACGAAGAAAGCAACAGTGTGTGCGTGTTGTGTTGTATGAATGTGTTTGTTTGTATGAATGAGGATATTAGTGTGTATGTGAGGTACTGAGTGTGTGGGAGGGTGATGGCATGGTGCGGGTGTATTTACATGGTATTTTGTGTGTGGATGGTAGTTCACAGTAGAGGGATAATATTACCTAGCACTTCCAAATTGTGAAGGACAGTAGTTACAGGGCACCTAAAAAATGTACGGAGCAGTGTCCGATTTTTGTAGATCAATTGTATAGATTTTAAGTTTTTTCCTGAAGGTGTCAAGGTGTCAAGAGTTTAGTTAAGTTTAGTGACAATTTTGTTTATTTAGGTACGACTGAACTAGGGTTTGACGTAATAACGTTTGACGTAATAACCCGCGTAATACGCACAATCACACAATAAAGTTATTTGTATCTGAGTGACGATGAGGCCGAAGATGGGCCACACGGACTTTGTAAGTAAGTTATAGTAGTACCCTTTGTTTATACAAAGGATGGTAGCTAGCCAGGCGGACACTGAAATGGGTCCTACCACCAGCTAGTTACTCGGGTTAATCGCTTCGTACTACATGCTTACCCAGTGGCAGTAGGTATATTCTAATCTGTCCCATACACGAAAAATGAACTCCTGGTGGTGTCTGCCTTTCCTGGGTTCGTTTCTAATTCGAAAGTCTAAATTCAGACAAATTTCCAGGTCTGCTATGTGACTTTATTTGACTAATTTCAACGATTGACCCAATAGATGGAAGTAAAATGTTGGCAAAACAATTAACCAGCTCAACCGTTGGCGAATACATGCATGCTAACAAAAATGCTACTAGGTAATGCCTTCTAAGGAGTTGAGAATGTCCAGAAATATTGGAAAGTCGTCATATTGCAAAACGTTTTAAAAATTAACCATGATGGAATTCACAAGTAGAAGATTTATTTTCATAATACATCAGTATAAAGAAGCAGTTAGAAACCAGATGGGCCACAAACTTAGCTCAAGTTACTTTTTGTAACGGTAAAAGTTTTTTCATTACTTCGAAAAAGTATTTTCAATTCCGTTGCCATCTAATAAGACCGCAAGTTGCAGGTATGGCACAGATGCAGACAAACTGTAGCAAATCAGTAGATTGCAAGTTATTCCCATCACGTTTGACCAGAGACAACTTTGTGAACTAAGCAAATTGCCACGTGCCCCTGGAGAACGAAATCCACATATATCTACGAGGCCGCTACGCCTGTTGTAGACCCTCTACATCAAGGCATATTGTTTATTTTTATGTCAAAAATAAGCCTATTATTATCATCAAAGATTTTGAAATTCACATGTGTGCTTTCTGTGATTATCACGCTTATCCTTATAGTTCGAAAGGATGTTACACAGATTCATAATGAAATGAAATTGAAAATTATCACACGTGTTTAGGACACCCAAAGGATCATTTTGAAGATTAGAGCCCATGCAGATCACCGCTCCTCTAGGAGGGGGTCAAATTATCCCTCCTCCGTGCTACTGTAAAAAATATATAACGACATCATTATGACACCTACCAGGGCATTTTTGGTATCGTTTTTTTCGTTAAGTAGAGGATGACTAATTCATTATTGGAACAATATTTTCACGATTCCGTTGAAGAAATTCGCAGGGGAGCGGTGATCTGCGTGGGCTCTAATCTTCAAAATGATCCTTTGGGTGTCCTAAATACGTGTGTTATTTTTCACATTCTTTGCTCGCAGTGCATGGTTTTTCAACAATTTGCCCAGCTATTATCGAATTGGGACTTTTAAGATTAAAGATTGAAAAATGTCTCATAAAATATCTCCCTAAACATATCTGGCACTTTTTTAAACTTTTTGCAACACTTTTTATTTAATTAGGCATTCTAATAGTGGAGGTAGCTCAATCATTATGAAGGAAGGTGTAGTTAGCTACAAGAATCAATATCTAGTTTTAGTGTCCAACATCTAATCTCCAGTTTAATAGGCGATAAAATTTTATAGTTTGTTAGGAGTTCCATCAGCTTGGCGCCCGTTTACGCTGTTCATTTGGTTTTTGGTCAGAGTCGTAGTTAGTGTCACTGATTGCGACCCGGGCAAGATTTTGCACCCTCAAAATTTTGAAAGAGCTCCGATGGCGTCGATCGACAGTGTCCTAGTAGGGGTAAGACTAATCGTCACACTAGCCTGTCACACCATTGTGGCAGTTAGGAATAATAGCATTTATTGTTGACTAAGAATAGGACCTATGCTAACTTAACGGTTTGATTTTACACTTTTTGATCGTGTAGCCAACGAAGTATTGACACTGACAACTTAGCAGTTGTCATTTATTATGAGATATTATACTAAGCGAGATCTCTAATGTGAGATAATTATTAGTTCTTGTGTGAGTGATACTATACCTTTTGTGAAATATAATCTTTTTAGATTTGGTTACATGAAAATATAACATTATTATTGAACCCAAGAATAAATCGCGCCCCTGGCGTGTATCGCTGTTGTCAGGCCCTAGCTACGATCCTGTTCAGTACTCGGTTATTATTATGGGTAATAAGACATAATAGGTACGTGGGTACATAGTAGGTACCTACACTACAGCAGGACTCATATTATAACACATTACTCAGGTTTATGATGTATGCTTCATGGAAGCAGAACTCATAAAGCTGAAAGTGATGCTTACGGGGAAGCGTTTTCTTTATTTCCTTTAACTTTATTGTACATTCAACGGTTGTGGCTTTTCGGTATTTCAATACCTAATTCTTAATTCTTCTAAGTAGTATTCCTCATCGATGAGGGTCGTGATATCATAATTCTGACCAAACCACATAAATAAACGACTCTCTTGGTAGATTTAATACGATGATTCATTATTCCCTTTCCCATTTCACACACTGGTTATCTCAGTATGTAAGTTTCCTCACAATGTTTTCTTTCACTGTTAGAGCGGTCGGTAAATGTAGGTACGTAGTCTTCGAAAACATCGAAATACTCGTTGGTGATTATGATTACATAAAGCACATGTGCAAATATTGACACTGAGTTCCTTTTCAGGCCTCATGCTATCAGTGCCGTTCCTCCTCGCGACCTTCCTAGTGTATGCCTTCATCTCCGAGCTGCGCAATCTCCACGGCATGTGTCTGATGGCGTACTGCGCAGGTCTGATCGTGGCCTACCCTCTCCTGGCATATCTGAAGGTTAACATCGGGGAGGTCGGCGTTCAAAAGACGGGGTGCTTGATTCTTGGTAAGTATGGTGTTTCTATGATGTCATTTTACGAATCAAAGAAATTACTTAATCCGCTGGCTCAGCGACCCAAAGCAGATCTTGGCCTCCGCAACTCCGCAACCAAGAGACGCCAGTTCTTCCTGTCCTGCGCAATCTCCTTCCAGTGACTTGGAAGTTCGCGCAGGTCCTCAAAGAAAGATTTTTGGCTTTAATAAAAATGTCCCGCATATGTAGGTACTTATTTTATTTGGCCATGAGCGATCGAAATATTTTTTTTACTTACACACTATAACCATGAAATTCACTGGTAATTTCTTAAGGGTGAAAAACGAATACTTAGGTATCTCCTGATTATTTTTTTATTAAGAATAATTTTCCCTTATAATCTTACCAAATAATTGGTTTTATTCACTATCCTAGGATGTCAGTGATTAAACATGAACATAATTGTATACATTCAATGTCCCAAAATAATCGCCAAATTTCTGCTCGTAAATGCAAAGGTACGAAAGTACCTAATTTTTTCTAATCTGCCTTTCGTTTCTCTTAGTCAGTTACATAGTACCTAGGCTATCCTTGTATTTACACTGTAGTAAAGTTAATTATATTTTATTGTAGATACCCAAAGATGATGTTTCATAATTAATTCCCTAAGTCTTATGTGCACATGTTTCACATTGTGCGATTTATTCTAAGGACAGCTCGAGAACTTAACACAAACAATCGTTATACATCCTGTCAAAGGCCGTTTAACACTGTCATCGGTCTGTCTGTTTATTTGTCGAACGCATGGAGGGCACGGCTTGAGAGTAGGTACGATCGGCCACACATAGACCTATACTTTAGCGTTGCCATCAGCGATGGGGTCATGCTTCAAACGATAATATAAAGATAAGTGAAGTGAAAATGAAGTAACAACCGTTGTACCTAACAATAATTCTTGAGGTAACCATAAAAGTAAAAAGTGGTTGTAGCGACCGACGCCGACAGATGTCGTTGTAGAACGCGCTTTCGAAATTTTCATGGGACTTCGCATGTATACGAGTTCCAAACATCCATTGGTGGACCAGGACATCTGGTCACCAGGCACAACACCCCGCCTTGTGGAAGATCTTCCCTTTTCCCTTTCATACTAGGTGACATTACGTCATTCCATGTCCTCTCATAGAGCGTTCTATATAGTGGCTTAAAATTTCAGGTCAAAACATAAATGAAGGAATGTAATCACATTTTACAATCCTGCACGCGATATTTGCATAGAAGCGAGATAATCCCAAGTTACACAAATAACTTGGCATCTAATAAATTATGTACCTAGTCCTTGGTCCCGACAACTTGTGCCACCACCCACAACTTTATCTCACTTGAAATAAACGACGAAGAAAGTCAGATTATTCTTTCTTTCTTGCTTGATTTTTCCGAGCAGCTGGCCACTACTATTTACCATAATTAATATCTTAATTGCTTATTGCACTAGACTGAATTCAGTTCGACTAATTTAGTCGAAGATGGTGTACTATTTAGACAGGCTTCTGTTTACAGGCTCTAAATCGCAGACTAAACATACACTTGACTAAATTCAAAGACTAACTCATTCGTCAAAAGGCGTATGATTCTGTGCAGAGTCAGCTTGGAGTGATACCACCATTTTACCTATTATGCTTGCATTACTGTGTTTCGGTTTGAAGGGTATAAGAGAGCCAGCGTATAATTACCGACATGAGGCACTTCATCTAATTCCTCAAGGTTAGCAACGCATCCAAAACCCTCTAACAACATTATATGTGAGATGTCTATGGACGACGGTGACCATTTACCATCAGGTGGTCTGTTTGCTCGTCTGCATTCCTAATCAAATAAAAAAACAAGTGTAATAACAACGGCAACAATGGCATGTCCACATAAAAGTATAGTCAAATGAACAAATCTCTATACTACCCTATTACGTGGTGAATTGCCCGAGCGCCACTCCCTGGCCACAACTAACCTAATTGACTGTACTAAATAGGGTACTCAAAATTCATTAGCTGATAACGCTATAATAACATATCACAAACATGTTATACATTTAGTTGACAACGTTAGCACACACCTAAAAAACAGCTTTTAATTTAATTAGCTTATAAAATCTTATTAAATTAAAAGCTGTTTTTAGGTGTGTGCTAACGTTATCAATTAAATGTATAACATGTTTGTAATATGTTATGATAGCGTAATTTTATAAGTAATTATTTTTTACTAAATATATTTTTGTTAAACTACCGGTGTAATAGAGGAAAATAGCTCTAAACCTAGCGTGATCCCGAATGTGTCATCTCAGTGCCTATCACAGTAGGTGAAACTGCTTAAAGTTAAAGAAAATCGATTTAATTATTTCTTGACAATCAAGATTTACTTCCACTGCTTTTGGATGTTTGCGAAAATGTTTGACTACGAGTATTCAGCACCTACGGCAGTACGGAAACTGGGAACTTTCAGCTCTACGGAAACTGGGAACAAAATTATTTTTTTACGCATATCTATTTCAATGAAAAAAGTTCGGTTATTCTGTTTCGGCTTACGAGGGTGTTTTAATACACTCTGTATAATTCTTGATCCGATCCGCATCAGGAAAGTTTCTGTAAAGTGTTCACGCATATTTTGGATCAAGGTTTTCGATGCACTGCTAACCTTGAAAACTTGGACGGAGTGCTTCATGTGCCGGTTATTTCACTGGTTGCTTACCCTTCAAACCGAAACAATGCAAATGCATTGCTGCTTTACAGCAGTAAGGATGGTACACCAGGCTGATTCTGCACAGAGTCATATCACTTTCAAAATTACACCATTGCGGTGTTATCTCATCCAATTAATTACCTAGCTGTAGCAAGCTTTATAGCTATATACTAATGGCGTTTATGTCTAGATCATTAATTCTAATATACATATTATGAGAGACGTATATTTTTGCACCCTAAAAGCATATTAACGAAAGTAAAGCATATTAACGAAAGTATCTATTAATAATTGAAACCAATCATACATACATGCATACCTTCAAGCTATGTCCCTTGAGGGGTAGGCAGAGAGAACGGAGCACCTAGAATCTCTGTCTTGGCACGCTTCTCTTGCTTCCTCTACAGTCATTCGTCGATTCACGCTGCTCGCCATTGGGGCCGTCTTATTAAAATTACCAATCAATCAATTACCTAATAGTCATCATGCAAGACCTTCAAATAAGAACATTGTTGAACTGATAATACTGGTAAATGTGGAAGTTGACAAATAATTCTGATGCCACTTATAGCAAGAAACATGTAATGCGTCTAAAAAATAAAACGAAATAGTATTTTTCCAAGAACGAGATGATTAATAGGAAAACTATATATATTATGACTATATATTATAATAGATATCACTTATGATAAGTCCCTAATACAGGAAATGGGACAATCTATCATTGAGCTTTGGATTACTCATATCCACAATATAAATAAACCGCTTTATATTTACATAATATGTATACCTAGGTTTATTTAGCGTTGATGTTTTCCTAGACAAATATCAAGAACGTTTTGCCTACTATCAGTCTGTACCAAAGCCAACAAAATATAATAATTTCCAGAGCGTTACAATGAGATCGCCCACATAATCACCAATTTATTCGTCTCTTCAGACTATATTGGCTCAGTTGGGAATGGACTTTGTAATATAGATACGTTAATTTACCTTTTTACCTAAGTAATTGTTTGTATTTTACCTTACCATTAAGATAATGATAGGTGGTATCAGGTGGAATGGACGTTTGCAGAGACATTAAGTTACCATAATCGAAAAAAAAATTCGTTACCTATATAGGTTTTTACAGGTAGTACCTATTTTATTAAAAACCTAACTATAAAAGCACCTATCCACCAAGTGTGGTGTATGATTATTAATTACAAGTAGTAGTTACATTCATACATACACACATACATACCTTCACGCGATGTCTCTTGCAGAGAGAACGGAGCGTCATGAATCTCTATCTTGACACGCTTCTCTTGCTTCCTCTACTTACAGTCGTCCGATTTTTTTTTCAAATATTTGTTTCGTAAATTAGTATCTCCAATACAATCTAACCATGACCTACTGCAGTATCTGACCCTCCTTAGGATTATGTTGATTCAATAAACATCGTAAGTAAATAGGGCAAGAAGATGAAAGAGTTCTGATGACATTCAGCCACGGATGTGGTGAAATTTTCCTAGAAGAACGCCACAAACACATTTTTATTTTTGAAACCGCCGTGTTGTTAATTCAATTTTATCGTTTTTTGATTGACTGTTGGGAAATGCAGTCGTCTAAACTATTAGGGGATAATGTTCAAAATAAGTTAAGTATATGTACTTAGATACCATTAAAAGAACTAGGTATCATGAAAATTCAAGAGATATTTTGCTACTGGAAATTGTGAAACGTACCCACGTAAGTAAAATGAAATCTACATTGTTTAGAAAGATTAAAATGAAAATAAAACTCCAATATTGTTTAGTCAGATGTGTAGCGCACTATACAAAGTGATATATTGTGAAGAACTCCATACCTTACTTCTAACTACGTAGCAATATTAGCAGCTAAAACAGAACACGTAAACAATTTAAAATTTTCTTCATACCTCTACCATCAACACGTTCATTAATCCGTAGAATGTAATTATACCTACACTCCACATAAATCAATCGTCTCTATACCTTAATTTCACGTCTGATATTTATTTCAGCTTTCATCATTTACTACGCCTTCCAGACGAGTTTCTTCTGGCTGAATGTGATGTGCTTCGATATTTGGAGGACATTCAGGTAATTGGCATGGCATTCCATTTACGCTACTATAGAATAGATATTACCCATAAGCAAGTGTTATTTCGCAAATTTAGCATGTATTTATTGAGGAGGACACACATAAAAATTACAATCTACGGGTATACTAAATGCGTTTGGATTAGCATTTAAAAGGAGTAAAAGGAGTAAAACACGTGTTAAATAAGTAAATAATAATTTTGGAATTAAATTGTGTAATTGATTAATTACTCACTGAAGAAGTCTGAAGTACACCGACTATTTAAATACCTAAGTAATAAAAATATAAGTTTTTATTATAAGCGGTTTGGAAAAAAAACTCCGAACGCAATTTTTTACCAGGTAGGAAAAGTTCGTAAACGATTTTAGTCACGCGACTAAATAGATTTTTAGCAGGACATGGTCTGATTGTAGAAAACCAAATAAATTATAGGTAGGTCAGCGTCCGTGGCCAGGACGCCGGACTCCCAATGCTCCCGTCCGGGTTCGAAACCATGCCATGTAAGTGCTTACCAATGAGTTTTTCGAATTTTTTCGAAGACTTACGTATAGGTACATTTACCAACTGCTCTAAGGGTGAAGGAAAACATCGTGAGGAAACCTGCATGTCTGAGGAAATGAAAAAGTTCCGAAGGTTTATGAAATCCACCAATCAGCATTGGGCCCGCTCGGTGGACCATGGCCCTTACCCCCTTGTACAAAAGGAGGCCTGTGGGGACATTAAGAGGCTGATGATAATGATGATGAGGTGCTATAATATAACAGGAAAAAAATCAGCTGAAGCTGGTCTTTCTTTATCCGACCTTAATAATTGAAAGTTTGAAATGAAATCAACAAAATACCTTGGTAATAAAAGAATAACAGATGTTGATCTCATGTAATAATGATTCAAACGATGGTTTGATGGTAATGGTAGGTATTGTAGTATTCCAGCAAACATTCCATCCCGGAACAAAAAATGTTGGAATGGGGCAATTTGAATACGGTATTAGAATTCCTCTCGGGATATAGAGCTACATTTTGTAAATGTTTTCTATATTAAAAGTAATTAGGTATTAAAAGTAATTAGGTATTAAAAGTAGTTAGGTATTAAAAGTAATTAGGTATTAAAAGTAATTAGGTATTAAAAGTAATTAGGTATTAAACGTAGTTAGGTATTAAAAGTAGTTAGGTATTAAAAGTAATTAGGTATTAAAAGTAGTTAGGTATTAAAAGTAATTAGGTATTAAAAGTAATTAGGTATTAAAAGTAATTAGGTATTAAAAGTAATTAGGTATTAAAAGTAGTTAGGTATTAAAAGTAGTTAGGTATTAAAAGTAATTAGGTATTAAAAGTAGTTAGGTATTAAAAGTAATTAGGTATTAAAAGTAATTAGGTATTAAAAGTAATTAGGTATTGAAAGTAATTAGGTATTAAAGTCCAAGGCGATGAGATAAAGACGTTTGAACTGGACATATTAGTTAGGTAAATATTACATATTGTGTATGACTAACTAACATACCTACCTAAGTCATAACTTCATAAGTATGAGGTTTTAATTATGTAATGTAAAAAAATTCTCAGAAACTATTATATTAGATACCATGTATCTAGCGCAATATTATATACTAAAATAGAATAGAAATAGACGTAATTTACAGACAAGGAAATACACCTGTGACTGAGTAAATATGCATGTCTGAGAAGAAAAATCTTAGAATCTTTCATTGTACATTTTACATGAGACAATTTTGCCAGTGTCGTATCTGAAGAAGTAAAATCTTAGTGTCTACTCGTAGAGTTTTCGGGGGGTTTATACCTCTATATAGGTATAAGAAATGAGATACCCCTAATTATTAATACCCACTAATATGTTGTTTAAAAAATGTAAGTATAGACTTACGATATCGGAGATTCGGAGGGCCCCTCTCTTCCCCTGCCTCTGGATATAACCTTGACCTGAACCCAACAGTGGCTACCTAAAATAGAATTCGTCATTTTTCGAATCCTTACATTCGCGTTATGTACTAATAGACGTTGTTACGCCAAAACAGTAAGTTCAACATAACTTAGATATACATATCTAGTCTTAGAATATGACATCAACCATCTAGTATCAAATGGGTATCAATTTCTCTAGACTTCTAAAGCATAAGCGACAATGGCTCAAAGGCTTGGTTGCAAGACTGCGGCGCAAGCGTCGCCGGATCGATTCCACATCTGGCTGGACCATTGTGGTGGACATTACAGGCATTTTAACCAAGTTGGAGTGGTTAATGAAGAATATTGGTAATGTGTAAAAATATTACCAATATTTTTTTAAAGAAAAAGATAGATTAAATTTGGTCCCAATTTAACCTGCGGTTTCGGGAATCCTTGGCGAAGACCCCTGGCTGATGATGATGACGATTGCAGGTCGTCTGCGCCGCCCCCACCCTGTTGCGGAGTGCCCCTGTATGTAGGTCTCGCAGGTCGATGGCTGTGGCATGTTTGTATTGTGCAACGACTGCTGCAACTGCTGTTGTGAATAATTAATATTATCGTATTGAATAGATCCATCACGCGCACCACTCGCACAAAATATAGATATAAGTGTGTATAAGTACAGAAGGTCCGCTGAATCTATAATTGGTATAAAGTTAAAGTGGTAGGTAGTTTATAAATTGGTATTTTGTGCCACTCGTTTGCCGCATTGGCCGTGTGTGCCGCTCCCGAATAGTACTAATTAGTAACGAAACGCGATGTCTTCGCGACTGCTGTTTAAATCGTCTGCAATAGACGTAACAGTCCTTTTACCTTGCCTATACATTGATGATGATTGGTTGAAGGGATTCTTGAGTCTTCGGCACAGTGCATGCGCTAGAGTAGGTCGACCGTGTTTGAAATCTCGAGAGCGTCTATTGAGTAGAACCTACCAAGTTATTCGTACCTTTTTGATGATTTTTTTAATAGATTGCACTTGATGTATCTTGTCATGAACAAGTCACTTCACATTTTTGTTTTTTATAAGTAGACCCGTCTGATTTTATAGGATAAGTAGAAACGATCTAGGCTAATAATTATCAAGGTAAACTAGATGAACTGCAACGGCCCCTCCTTCAACACCTCGTTTGCCTATCTAGTTAGTCTAGGATGAATGATGTAGGTAGCGGCAAAGGAATGACCACAGAAATAGCAATACCTAGGCTAGGAGGTTTTTTTATGGTTTTATTTTAACATGTGATATGCAAGCATGGTTGTCAATGATTGATCGTAAATAACATTTTAGTGGAACTTAACTTGGATTAAGATTAGCAATGCATATTTAATGTATTTATATTTAGAGTAGAATATTTATTTAAACGTCTGTTTACAAACTGTGAAGCATTCTAATTGTCTATTTAATGCAAAATACCTTTGTTTACGCCTGCCGTTCACACAATAGGACTGGTATCGGTCTTGGAACCTCCCAATCGCATCAGACACAATGGTAAGCCATTTGTAGCCAAATTCTTTAGCGTTAATCATCGATACGTCGACAATAATGGCGTTACGCGCCTATAATACGTAGGTACGATACGACGCGTGTTTATCAATGAGAACCTCACACTAGAGATTTCACAAAGACGACAACGTAATCTTAATTTAGTAAGCTTGTAAACAGAGCTGCCTATAAAGGCAAGGAGATATAGAGAAAACTATCACGATAAATTACTCACCCACGTTGTGAAAACTCACGTGCTGTCGTTTAGGTATTCTTTCAAAATTTAGCGTTCTTGTTGCGTTTTTGCGAAACAAGGCTTTCGCGTGATGATTCGGCATTTTTGATACTATTTAAAATTCTGGTGTTATTTTATTTATCGTTGTCCAAAAAGGTCTAATTCTTATTGACAAGGTGGGAGCAACCTTAACCAACCAAATTAAATATTCACACTGGCCAAAAATGTTAGCGATCAATACTTCGAAATTATTTTGAATGTGGAATATGCGTAATGGATACTTTTTTTTCACACTGGCTGAAAATGTAACGATCAATGTTTTAAAAATGTAAAATTAATTTGAATGTGGAATGTGCAGCGGATACCTTTTTTGCACACTGGCTTAAAAAGTAGCGACCATTGTTTTAAAAATAGAAATTAATTTGAATGTGGAATGTGCACCGGATACCTTTTTTCACACTGGCTGAAAATGTAGCGAGCAATGTTTTAAAAAAGAAATTAATTTGGATATGGAATGTGCAGCGGATACCTTTTTCACACTGACTGAAAATATAGCGATCAATGTTTTAAAAATAGAAATTAATTTGAATGGGGAATGTGTAGCGGATACCTTTTTTTCACACTGGCTGAAAATGTAGCGATCAATGTTTTAAAAATGTAAAATTAATTTGAATGTGGAATGTGCAGTGGATACCGCGGCGGGAGGTCCAATAAGCGCCGCGACAGACGACGCTTCGCTCTCTACGGGCTGTACGCATGGGGCATGCCAGTAGTGCTAACCGCCATCACCGCTGCCATGCAGTTCAACGATGACCTGCCCAACAGCATCATTCGGCCGAACTTTGGTGTCATAAGATGCTGGTTTGTGAGTACGTACTTCAATTTCTTAGCCAACTAACTTTATAATTTTATTGTATTGTAAAAAGAAACTTCAGAGGGCAAAATTTTCCTGTCGACGTTTAAGATTTTGAGTTCCCACGACCCAACCACCCCTGATATAGGTACTCGACACCATGAGTTCACTCTTTGCCCCCTGACCAATAAGGGCTACAAACGGACAATGTTACTGGTGCTACATAAGTAATAAAGATAAAGTTTTGAAATTGACCACATAATATCCCAAAGGGATTGACAAGGGCTTAAAGTTAGCGAGGTAAGGACTCCTGGCAGTCACTTTAGCAACAGAGCTGCTGGCAATCGGCATCGGCCCTCTTTCATTAGCAGTCAAATTTTGACCAAGATAAACGAACAGAGAAGTAAAGTTAATGATTGTTTATCGTTCGTCATCTATTCCCATTTGCCACCACCTGCTTCGCCACCGATGGTGGCAAACGTATGGTTAGTGACCAACCTATTTACTTGTCAGAGTTGTTCAGGCCGTCCGTAGGCCTCTGATTTGGCTGTCGAACGACAATAACCGGGACCGATCGCTTAACGTAAGAGCTCAGTTGAAATATGCCACTAACGGTCCCCGGTACTGACCGCGCCCAACGTTGCTTAACCTGCACGATCGCTTTCGGATCATGCACGCAACTAGGCTACGAGCTCCTCTGAAGTTAATAAAACCGTGGTAATTTGCCCATTTCTATGTGATATGCCAATACGGCGGATTTTTGGCCAAATTTTATTAGTACAGTAAGGTAAATTGTCGGCTATTTCATTTTTCGACATAATAATGCATCGATCAAACAAACATTACGAGTCAGTCAGGAATAAATCATTTTAGTCAAGTGAAGCGTAGACCAATCATCATCGCACTATTTAATTTCGATTCGACCATTTGATTTTCAGTGAAACGTAGGTAATCCTGCTAGCAGTGCTGCTAACTAAATTCCTTTACCCACAGGCTGGCTCAGCGAGATGGTGTACTTCTTCACGCCAGTCCTCCTGCTGGTGGTATGCAACGTGGTGCTGTTCGCTGTGACCGCCCACCGAATCCGCTCCATCCGCCAAGAGACCTCCATCTTGAAGGGAGCCGAGTCCTCGCAGAGCGATAAGCTGAAGAGAGATAAACAAAGGTGTTTAGAAATGTTTGTGTTCTCAGTAATAAAACTGATAAAGCATCGTAAAGTTAAGTTCGGAGCACACTTTGCATACATCGAGTCCATATTTCCATAGAAAAACGCCATTGATATTTTCAATGGGAATGGGACTTTGTCTATACTACACGAGTTTCAAACATCGACCACCATCCCGCCTATTTCATCCCAGCTCCTCGTTGCGCGTCTATAGTTATAGTACTATAACGTTACACTCGTGTCCTCCAGATACGCTCTATACCTAAAACTTTTCGTTGTGATGGGAGTGAACTGGACGGTGGAAGTGATCAGCTTCGCCGCGGGCGGCTCCAACTGGTACTGGATCCTGATGGACGTCTCCAACATCGCGCTCGGATTCTTCATCTTCTTCATTTTCGTGTGGAAGAACAAAGTGCGCAATTTGGTTCGGAAGAAGTAAGTTGTCTTTTATACGCCTGTACTTACTGTTTCATTTCATGTACAGTACGCGCCAAACTTATCTAGATCGCTATGAGTGCTCTGCTCCCCGTCTTCGGTTCTCACACCTTGGTTAATGGCACAGCACTCGCCCACTGTTCAGAGTGATCTGGAAATTTGGTGCCCACTGTAATAGAATCAATAAGATTACCATATTGGTAAGTTTTAAGTTTTTTTAAATGTTTTACATCACGCCAAAGTCTAGATTGCTTCTATTTATCTTTTTATCTACTCGTACCTATCGTACCTATACCTACCACTCCTATTTGTCGAGTTGGAAACTTTCTCCCTACTTCTTCTACTTCATCTTTCTTTAATAATTCTAGGGCCCAGGTAGAGTCACTCCCAGGTATAATGGGTTCGCCATCCTTCATTGGTTGACTGTCATGCAAGTTCAGTGACTCTATCTGTATCCTGTCACTAGTGACAAAAAAGGGCGACTCGTTCCGTATCACGTTTTTTTGAAAATAGCACGAAAAAATGCGGGATGATAAAATGAAATGATATGAGGGCGAATCGCCCTTTTATGTATACTGTGAGGTGGCGGGAAATTGTGTATCCTTTTATTCTTGTTTCTGTATCTTTATCTATAGCGCTATCCGGATACACGAGAGAGACCGATTTCCTACTCTGTCTTCTCCTGTCACTCCGATCTTGCGCTCCGGCGGTTGTAAGTCGAATGGTTTATGTGTCGATCGACCTATAGCATAGTTGCATACCTACATCAGTGTCCTAGCCAGAAAAAATACGAGAGAATACCGGGATGGGTTATGGTCCCGTGCTCATAGGAGGCGGTCTCTGCGGTCTGCGTTCCAGCCAATGCCTAAGTTACCAATCTAAATAGTCTAGAGCCAAAAAAGTTTAAATATTAAAAGTTCTTCGGCTAGTTTAAAGAACTGCTCACACCTAAGTGACGAAGCGACTGCGATGCGGTGGCGATGCGAGGACGTCTGTAACGCGAAACTAGTCATCTGAGCGACCGCGTCGCGGCACACTCAAACGTCAATTCACGTCTGGTCCTATAGTACTCTTTAGTGCCCCATCTGTTTCGTAGACAATGTTGTCCATTCGTCCCTCTTTGCTGACGTTGCTTTCCCGCGTCGCCGACGCGTAGGTCTGCATGGCTACATATAAATATTATGAGAAGCGTCTGCCGTGCGACTGACGCTCCCACTTCGCAAACGCTTTGGTCGCTTAGGTGTGAGTAATGCATAAAGCGTTACAATCAGACACTAAAAAAATTAAAAAAATGTAGTTTAGAATTCTATTTTTTTAATTTTGAATAGATACTGTATATCTACACAATACCCTTATAAAACGCTCCGCTTTTCGCCATACTCGGAGCTCAGCCTGCTCAGCCTTTGAATTGTCGCCCAGGGTCCTGGTTCCAGCTCTGATTGGCGTAGAATATTTTATTATTACTATGTAATATGACAATCAGACGTGCAAATGAAGATCGGGAAACGTGTGACTGCTTTCTGTGAGGACAGGCGCTAAGTTGGGTCCTTGATGGGGACCACGTGTTGTTTTCTATTTCGGATTATGAGGGGAGGGAGCCGAACATCCGGACCGTTCCCCCACTTCTGGCTAAGACCCTGGCATACATGTTTACGTCAGTATAATACTCTGTGATAATATTTAAGCTTTAAGCATAATTAATAACTGTTTACTTAATTGGGAGTATAACTATGAATAAGTTAGATAGACGTGAATAATTTTCTCACTATATGTACAACCTAATACTGCTCGTGAACTGAAGGAAACAATTAAATGAATAGTTTTACCTGGTGCATGAAATCTAAAATTATTATAATCTATGGAGAACCCAGGTGGAGCACGAGGAATGGCCCATTCTTAATCATGAAACATGAACTTATTTATCTAACAGGTAAAGGTACCTAATGTTATTGTGTCATTGGAGATTATATACCCACCTAACTTATTTACTTCATTTCGCTTTTTTGGTGCATGATAATTTTAAAAGGGAAATATTGTTACACATACTTTACTATCGGGTAATAATAAACTACATTCTTAAACCAACTGTACTTAAAAAGACGATAAGGTAAGACTTACTTCAAATTCAAAACATAAATTACAAATATCTCAAATAAATGAAGAATCTCCCGGTGGGACTTGAATCCCTTGTAGCCGGCAAATAACGTATTTATTTCATCACCAAGCCTTGATAGATTTAATAAACATTACGTTTAGGTATGTTATATCTTTGAATAAAAACATTGGTCCTAAAAGTTCACCGAGAACTAACCATTGATTAACTTCATCCCATTCCGTTGTATCCCTAGTAGGGATGTTACGGAGGTGGTTTTACCGGAACCGGAGTCGGAACCAAATGTTTTAAATTTGATTTATCGGAGTCGGAACCGAAGTCGGATGCGGAGGAGATGTTCAGCAGAAGTTCAAATTTTAAACCATTTTTAAATTTTTATAGCTGATCTAAAATATTGGCCAATATTTTTATGATGACGTTTGCGGCAATAAAACATGTTCC
This sequence comes from Hofmannophila pseudospretella, assembly GCA_947369225.1. Classification (NCBI taxonomy): domain Eukaryota; kingdom Metazoa; phylum Arthropoda; class Insecta; order Lepidoptera; family Oecophoridae; genus Hofmannophila; species Hofmannophila pseudospretella. The sequence continues at coordinate 9,643,509 of OX376324.1, forward strand.
TTTATGTAGTCCTACACTATTTAATTAAATATTGATATTTGAATATGTTTGCTTAGAAATCTTCGATATAACCTCCGATTCAAAATTATCGGAGGTGTTGATTTTACACCTCCGACTCCGACTTCGGCTCGGAAGTCCGGGATCGGAAGTTCCGACCTTTCGGAGTCGGAGTCGAAGCTCCGTAACATCCCTAACCCTAGTTAGTTTGATTGGTATTTACAGTTAAGTTAACTATGTTACAAGTTCGACTCAATGTGATTTGTGGCATTACTATGCAACCTTAGCTTAATAGTTGCCTATAGGTGTAACCTGGGTGGGTATCAATTGATCGAACCGACCGAGACTAATAACCTATCATTAATCGGTTAACCGAATCTATGTTGTAGGTAGCTGCTAGTAGAAATCAGACTAATATACGAGTAGACCCCTCTGAATTGCATATTTTTAGTATTATTCCATAAAATATGTATGTTTCATAAAGTATGTATATTTCTTGGCGAGATCTACTTATATTATCCAACGCATTGTTTGCTTGGAGGCGAAAAATTTGGCCCAAGCTTGTATGGGACCCAACTTCTTTTTGCTAATCACATGTGATGGATTGAATGATTTCTGAATGGAACTTATCCACGATCTGTCCAATACTTATTATTAGCAGTTTGTGAAATGCCTACACACTTCGTGAAACCATATCGATGTTGATAAAATCGTAATCTCAAGTAAAATTTCACTTTCCTAAATATAATGGGTTCTGCTCTGCAGTGGGTAAAGACAAAGTCCATAGATACCTATGGACTTTATCGTGCTCCAACCAATTATTTTAAACTCTTCCTCTATTTATGTTTACTAATATTATCCACAGGTTCGCCAAGTGGCGTGGCTTGCCAAGCGAAACCCGAACAACGCTGATGGACTCAAGCACAGGCCGTTGGGCCACTCGATCCAGCTCCGCGCCCACGGAAGTTACGCGGGTGTCGAGCGACGAAGCAGCTTTGCGGCTGAAAGACATTCATTGAGGTGAGACTGGTAGAATTTGTCTCAGATTGGTCGATACCCGACAGACTCAAATACTCCTATTTAGGCGAACCGCTGATGGACTCAAAGACAGGCCGTTGGGACACTCGCTCCAGCTCTCCCACGAAAGTTACACGGGTGTCGAGCGACATAACAGCTTTGCGGCTGAAAGATGTTCATTGAGGTGAGACTTGAAGTATTTGTCACAGATCGGTCGATACCCGACAGACTCAAATACTCCTATTAAGGCGAACACGCTGATGGACTCAAGGACAGGTCGTTGGGCCACCCGCTCCAACTCCGCGCCCACAGAAGTGAATGAATGAATGAATGAATACTCTTTATTGCACAAAAGTGACGTGTGTTTTAGTGACGCGGGTGTCGAGCGACGAAGTAATTTTGCAACTAAAAACATTAATTGAGGTCAGATTTGTAGATTTTGCCAGGTGACAGGCTCAAGCATAGGCCTATTTACTAGAACAATGCGTTGATAGACTACAACGGGCTCATGGACATGGCAGCTCCAGCCATCTCCAGCTGCGCGTAACCTACAGAAAAGTGATGCGGTTGTGGCGTGAGGTAGATATTATTTACAGTGAATCGATACACCGGATACGGCTTTGTACGGACAGCTAGGGTTCCAGGGTGCTACAACGCACTCTTAGTTAGCTACTTACCTATTAAATAAGTATATACTAGGTACCTACCGCGAATAAATGAAGTAGATAGCAGTTACTTATTGAGTGTTATTTTGTTTCAGATTCCAAAGACATGACACGTTAGCACAAAGAATTCTCAAGAGTCAAGAGTAGGTACAAGGATGCCGGGCGCGGTGACGAGATGACACTGCGAGTGCAATGTCGTCTTTTTTACGCATACTATACTAGTCAATAAGATGCACCGAACTTAATATTCATTACTTAGGTAGGAAAAAAATCTACAAAGGCCCATTTGCGCGAACTTTTAACCCTTTTTTTACGAGGGGAAACGCTCTTGCTTACCTCTTCGCCGCAAGGGGGAGACGAAGAGGTTATGCCGGACTTTTACCGGCCAAAAACCCCCCGGTCCTCCTACGAATCGCCTGACGGCGCAACCGCGGGAACGCTTACGCATAACTTCCGCGACTAAATGTACGTAAGTTTTCGAAAAATCCGAAAAACTCATTGGTATATGGCATGGTTTCGAACCCGGACCTCTCGCATGGGAGTCCGGTGTCCTAGCCACTAGGCCACCGACGCTCTAAGTTTTAACCCTGGTTTAACTCGCGAATTGTAGTGCTTGTCCTACAAAATTAATTGGTTAACTGTGTTAACCTTTTACGCGCAAGACGGCCGTTAAGATTACTGTTAGTAACTATTAGGTAATTTCTGCTACTATATGTATTTTGTTTTGTGTCCCATCCCAGTAAATTTTCAATGATTTTAATTCTCGCATTTATTTTTTGTGTTGCCATGCTAATATAATAAAACGTGCGCTGACTCGGCGAACTCTGGGCGAGTATGAGATCTAGATTTCTCTCTTTGTTCCCACTGTTAGAGTACAGCACAAGCCACATATATCCCCTTTGCATAGGGAGGTAAATAAAATACGGACGGTCTCCAATCCACCGTGCTACCCATGTACCTACTTTATTTATAGAAATCTAGATCAATCTAAGATCAATTACATACTCTGCCTGCTCAAATCCATTCTCACTGTCACATTAGATTGCTATGGTAGAAAACTCTTTCAGAATTATACATACCATTTGTACATACAATTTCATTTGTAAAATTAGATCATAAGATGGTGTACAGTCAACTACAGGTCAACTTACCCAAAACGTCAAAATTTGAGAATCTGAAATGTATCGTATTGCGCAGATAAGGTTGAGATTTAATCGACGGTTTTTGACAGATGGTATACAGCTTGTGGTCGACTGTACAATTAAGATTATAAAATTCAATGTTTGATTGACCATATTACATAATATTACGATTTAAGTAGATGAGTTAAGTTAGTGTGAGTGATTAATGTAATGTGATTATGTATGTATTATGTACCTACCTACTTGTAACATTGATAGGTAAAACAGAATTATAAAAATAATGATAAAAAGTTTTAAATAAGGTTTGCTTGCTTTTCGTAATAAGTATTTTGTAATAATTGTGTTTGAATTTAAATACGAGTACCTTTGACTTGAGTTCAAATCGAAATAATAAAATACTTTACATTGTGAGCCTTAGTTTTATTTTGTTTTTGTTTTTTACCTATGTTTCATGCCTTATACGTTGGCATCCCTTTTGGGGTATAACTCGCTAAATTAAAACAATTAAAACTCCCGCCCGACTTTCCATACCTACCCTGCTGGTAGGGTAGGTAAATTATCAGCGTTAAACGATGTGGACGATAAAATCGTGGACGTCCACAGTAATATCGTGGACGGTAACGGCACGATAATTTTTTTTTCTTTAATGGCAACTGTAATAATTTTAAAAACAGCCATTTTGTTTCAGTTTTTTGTTTTTATTTTTGGCTGATGGTCTAATGGCCAAAGCCACAATAAATTTAAAAAAAAACAGCTGTTTTAAAGGTTGATGATGGACTTTGTTTCCAAAAATGTCATGTCAGAGAAAATATTATGCCGTAACCACATTACGTCGAATGCCATTAATTAACGCGTTATTTGACGCCATTAGTAAAAAATAGCCCTTAGTCCCTTTCGCATCTACTCATAGTGTCAAATAACATGATAATTAATGGCATTAGACGGGAATGTTGCTCCAGCATTATAAAAATATCCGGCTGCTGTTTCAAGCTTCGCGCCCTTTTTTTCAGGACAGCTGTCACACGCTGTGTTTTTCCATTAATCTAAATGATTAGAGCAATACTGACAAAAGAGATAAAAGATAAGTTTTGTATAGCATTGTTTCTATCGGGAATATCATAATTCTTAAAAAACTTGTAAAATGTTTAAAAAGTTGCGTTGTCGTTGCTTTGCGCGATCGCATTTGAGGATTTTATTTCAAAAGAATTGATATAATCTCGTCGGCTACGTTATAATACGTGCAGTTTATTTATTGGTAATCCAACTCAGATTGTGGTATTGTATTATTATACTATCTAGGTATATAAAAATCAGTAACAACTTTGCTTTTGCTAAAACCACATAACTTTTTGTTTGTAATGTAAAAATTAGTCAATATCACATGTTTTCATGTACCTACCTAAACTATTCATTGCCTAGATGTACGAAAATATATAGGTAGTAGAAAATAGTAATCATACACACAAAATATTTAGCATTTGAAATTTCAAGTAATAAATATTGATAATGGACCTTTGGACTGCAATTGAGAATGCTTAACATTGTGTACAGTGTCACTCTAGCAGTGTTGTGTCTTTCCATTCTTGTGTCGTACCTAGTTGTGTCGAAATTCAATACTACAGGTTTGTATCAAAAACTACATGCATGTCATTGTAGGACAAACATCAGACAGGCAGGACAGTTCATATTATATTCCATACCCAATTCATTTAAAAGTTATCTTTTATGTCATAAAAATGTACTGTACTACTTTGATACTTATATTATATACCTATCTACGCTACCAGTGTGTGATGACTTAACCTAAACCTATTTTTACAGTAGTAATGGCAAATAATGGACTATTATTTGTCTCAAATGCGGCCAAAGTCCACAATGTATGTCAGAAAGCATCAAAGTTTGTGCAGAAAGTGCTGTATATAAAAATTAATGGAAACTCAGAAGGAATGCTCCCCATCATCAGTAGACAGATTGTGAATGTTTATTCAAGGGTAAGATTGAATTTATGGGTTCATGTAGGAGTCCATTTTTTTAAGGTGCATTTTCATTAGTTGATAACTCAGTTGGCAAATGACATGCGGGGAGTCCCCGCAGAATTAAACTTTTAAGGTTGAGAACTCGAGACAAAGCATGTGGGGACTCCCACAGACATAATAATAATTAATGAAACTAATATTATTGATTAATGACAGGCGGCAAATAGCTGATGTGCCCATATCTAAGCTGGTGTATTATAGTTCATTTTCTTATAGCACTTAGTCATTAAGTTCATAGTCGATAGATACAGAAATCGTTACACAAATCATTACAATCGCATGTGTTGCAGAAATCTCTGGCACCCTGAATGCATTCCATATCGACTAATGAAAATGAGCCTTTAGTCTCCACTTCTCTTTAACTTGGATGGAATTATGTACATTGCTACAGGTACAGATAGTTACAGTGTCATAATTAGAGCTAGAAGTTGTCGGGGCAGAATTGTCATATTTATAGTGATAGCATTATCGATAAAAGCATACTTATCGATAATTACAATGTTCCATATTGCAACAACGTGACTCTTAAACAGTTAGTAGTTCAAGTTCAAGAGACATTCGTGGATAAACCAATACCTCAGGCATCACATGTTTTTACTTGTACATGGCATTCCAAATAAGTGAACAATCCCGTTTTTTATTTTCTCACTGAAATGTTTTAAATTAACAATATTTGGGGATAAGTTTTTTGTAATACGAAATTTTGGGGTTGAGTAATTCAACTGTTAGGTTTTAAATATTTTTGATATTTTGAATAGTCCGCATTTTTTATTATTTTAAATACGAATATTTTGGGCTAGACATTTTAAATTTCGACATTTTGATTTTGGACATTGTGATATGTATCTACCCATTAAATAGCAGTGCTACAACATCGATATCTAGAAAAGTCGATAAAAACAGCATTCAACCACTAACAAATTTTAGATCGTGCCCCGACAACTTCTAGCTCTGGTCATAATCATAAAACATATTTAATTCGCAGAAATGTAACCAATAACCTGATTGATAGTCATGGTGATATAACTTTTATTAAAATATACAGTCTGGTTGTAACAAGGTCATTTTCAATTTCCTTGATAAGATAAAAATGGAGCAAGGAATTTAATGACAAGATTAGTTGTGTTGATATACCTGTTACAAAGTTGCCATTCTCTTTTTATGCAAAACTTAAAGATTGCTGTCCTTATCAGGCATAATATTATTCACCAAACTATACACAGTTAAAGTTTGTTACCGATACATACAAGTATATATCAAACCTCTTTAAAACATTTTCTATCTCTAACTATGCTTTAGTACGGAAAAAATATGTCACGATATCAAGCCGGGAATAACCCAGCGGCACTTCGACCCTTGAGGATCTTTTGTGCCTACCACATTTTACACATTGGTTATCTCAGTGTGCAGGTTTCCTCACGATGTTTTCCTTCACCGTTAGAGCAGTCGGTAAATGTACGTAAGTACAAAAAACTCTTTGGTACATGGCACTGCACGGTTTCGAGCCAGGACATCCCGCTTGGGAGTCCGGTGTCCTAGCCACTGTGCCACCGACACTCTACATACGTACATCTTGTAACTCTACACAAGAGTATACTCTGTACAACCAGAGCCAAACAAAACTTTTAAGGGCTAATTTTAACATGAGTTGGTCAATCATTCTGCGATCAGCATTCACACTCTGATAGGCGCAGAGTTCTGCAATCGAGCATACGCGCCAATCGTCAAAGAGCCAAAGAGTCGTGGCTAGGAAGTCGGATTCCCATGCGGGAGGTCCGAGTTCAAAACCATGCAATATCATGTACCAATGAGTTTTTCTGTTTTTTTAAAAGACATTCGTACATTTACCGACTGCTGTTACGGTGAAGGAAAACATCGTGAGGAAACCTGCACACTGAGATAACCAGTGTGTAAAATGGGGAAAGCAATGGCAAACCATTCCATTAACTCTGCCACGAGAGTCGTTCTATATGATTATTTCCTTAGAATGATCACGTCCCTTAGCAATGAGGAATAGGACTTAGAAGATACGTGCCAATCAGAGGTAGAACACTTAGTCTCCCCTCGGAACTGACCCTTTTAATCTAACTTTAGAATTTCTAATTTACCTTTTCAGGCTACTTCCCAATGCAGCTATTTAGATGTAAGACTAATGTTAAAACCGAGTGACCCTGTTAAAAGTATCAAAACCAACAACCCTATTGACGTTATACTGTATGACAGTGAGTTAGCTAAAGAAGTAGATAAGCTGAAAAATTCAGTGGTGATACAGACTGATTGCAAATTACATTGCATTGGTAAGTTACACAATAAATTTCATATTATGTAGAATAGAAATGTATCAGTATGAACAAAACAAACTAAATCAGCATTGAATACATCAATCAAATTGTAGTTTGGAGGTATAGGCAAAATTGTTATGATCTCGTGCTGCATTCTTAAAGACAAGCTCAGAAACTTTTGTACATAAATTCTTCAAAAATATTATAGATTTTATTTCTGCTAGAGTTTGCTAGTAATGAGAAAAACAGAACTTAATATTTTATATAACTAATTCTACTAAGATGGGAGTGGCAGATCCTACACAGACTCCATTAACTTGGAGATTTGTGCAATAATGGGGTAAATATTCTACATACTACTGTATATTTTTGCAGATTCGCTAGACACCATCCAAGTGGGCAACGAAGAGCCAGTAAAGACATACGAGTATGTAGCTCTCGGAGGAACATTCGACAGACTTCACAATGGTCACAAGATCCTGCTGTCGCAGGCGGTGCTTCGCGCCACCAAGCATGTCACGGTGGGCGTCACTGATGTTAATATGATTCAGTGTAAGGAACTCGTATTCAAATATTTCTAAAGATGTAAGATTCATGCTGTGTAATTAGGGACAAATTACCTTAATTATATTATTAATAGTTATTATTTAAAAACCAGTAAAATAACTCATGATGTCTTAGCTTAAATGGTAGTACACTTTCTGTGCAAGGGGTTTCTAGTTCAATTCCCGAACGGGACAGTATTCGTAAGGTGTTTTTGCAAACACTTCTTTGATCTGTGGAATAAAATATTGTGATAATCTTTAGCAGCCTGTACAGTTTAGAACATTACCTCCACAGCACAACCAAAACCAAAATTTTAAAAAATCCATAATTATTTGTACATTTTACAGCCAAGAGGCTATGGGAGCTTATAGAACCTGTGGAGCAGAGAATAAAGGCAGTGTTAAACTTCCTCACTGATATAAACCCAGACCTTGAATATAACGTGCTTCCCATACAAGACTTGTATGGTCCGACCAAAGATGACCCTAGGTTTCAGGTAATTCATCTCATACTTGGTGATTTTACAATCATACATTGACAAATTAGAATAGATCTATTTGTATAAGTAAAGAGGAATTGTCAACAAAAGGACATAGTAATCACGAAAACGGGCTGTGATTTGTGGCCTATTATTTTTTTGCCTATGATTCCTTGAATTATTAAATTTTTTATAGCATTCTCAGTAAAGTGGTCAAAGTAATACTTCTTTTGAGACTTATGAGACCACCGTAGCAAAACCTGTATTTCTGAACAAATTTCCGAGGCGTGTGAAATACCAGGATATTGGGCAGAGGGGTGGGTTTAGGATCGGCTATCTCCTTACCCTCCAATATTTTGATTATGATACTGAAATCAGCACTGTGTCCGCATGGTGGATTATGCATGACCCATAACGATGTAAAGTGGATTCTCATACAAGACAGTGGCTTATGCTCCGACATTAGAGAGGTGAATAAGTGATGAATTAATTTTAATTCCAGATGATAGTAGTAAGCGAAGAGACGATCCGCGGCGCGGTCAAAATCAACGAGAAGCGAAAAGAGAATGGTCTCCGTGAGCTGGATACCTACGTGATCGGTCTAGCGGAAGACGGGTATGAGCAGAAGTCTGAAGAGGAAGAGCAGAAAGTCAGCTCAAGCAACCAGAGGATGCGGCTTCTAGGAACGCTGTTAAAACCACCTGTGGTAAGAAACTACTTACTTCTTAAAGGTTAATCCGACATTAGTTTTACATAATTTAGCGAATTTACAGGTACCACCTGATGTGAAGGATCGCCCTGGTTGGTTGGTATCACCCTCTTATCTATTTCTGCCGTAAAGTGGAAACTCTTGCATTTCTGTGTTTCGGATTGAAGGGTCTCTAAAAGAGCCAGCGTAATTTCCGGCAATCCATCTCAGTCCTCAAGGTTAGCAGCGCATCAAAAACTCTATAACAATAATACAGCCAGAAAAAAAATTTTTTTTGTCCAGTTTTGCCGACGGACATCTTGTTGTAAATAAGTATCACTTTTACACTTTCTGTCGCTTGTTTTCACAATAACACGTGTAGGTAAGTCCACTTTCGTCGCCACTGAGAAATATCTTCCCTTAGGAAGGTCCTGGGAACCGGGAACGGGAGCGCAATAAAAGGCCTGGCTACTGGGACTCGTCTATAAGAAAAATGACATGCGCACTCATTTAATGACTACCTACAAACTAATACTATAATAATAAAATATTAAACTACCCCATACATTACACAGTAGTGAGGTGAGATGTCAATGGGCGATAGTGACCACTTACTATCAGGTGGCCCGTTTGCTCGTCTACTCCTAATTTAATTTAAAAAAATTACTAGATCTTGACGTTGGTGGGATTTTTTGAGAAATATAGCGAAAAAATAAAGGTCAATACCCAGAAAAATTGTATTCCTATTGGGAATAGATTGATAACTGGTGATGAAAAGTGGATCACGTACGACAAGAACGTGCGAAAAAGATCGTGGTCAAAGGTCGGTCAGGCTTTACAGACTGTGGCAAAGCCCGGGTTAACTCGCAATAAGGTGATGCTGTGTATATGGTGGGATTGGAAGGGCATTGTTTATTATGAGCTTTTACCGCCGGGCAGAACCATCGATTCAGATCTCTACTGCCAACAACTGATGAGATTAAAGCAAATGCAAACTGCAAAGTCTAGAACATCGGCGCAAGGTTGCCTGTTTATCGGTATTTTATAGGATACATTTCGGAGAGTGCGCATCAGAATTGCACGACCTAATTCCAGCATCTCCATTCCGCCTTCGGACTACCAGGCGCGGGGAGGGGTTCCATCCTTATGTTGTTGATATCCCATCTGCTCGTACGAAGCGATTTGCTTCTTCATTCATTATGCGAACGGCTAAGGAATGCAACAGCCTTGCCGGCGTCTGTATTTCCCGAAACCTACAACATTGGGATCTTCGAGGCCAGAGTGAATAGGCATTTACTGGACCCGCATGCTCCATCGTCGAACTCATCGTCGCTTACCATCAGGCGAGATCGAGGTCAAATGCGGGTTTAGAAGTAAATAAAAAAAAATAAAAAAAATCCTGCTAATTAAAATATTAGACCATAGAAACCAGAGGGATGAATTTCAAAATCTTCAAATACGACCAAAGAACACCTTTCGAATTCTGTGGTCAGTATACTAAACAAATAAACATCGGAGCGTTAATATGAAGTGTTGATTTTATTTTGTTTCTTTCAGCCAAACCCCAACATCCCCGATTGGCCGTTTGTGATTGGATTAGCTGGCGGCATTGCAAGTGGAAAGAGCAACATTGCAGAGAAATTGAAGTAAGCGAATGAAAGAATTCTTTCATAAAGCTTGTACAATTTATTTAATACTCACACTACCAACTTGGCATGCTCCGTTGGTTCGGGCATGTGGAAATAATGAGTGATGAACGAATGACGAAATGTGCACGAATGGTGCACAAAGTGAAAGCCGGGGTCGTCCTAGACCTTTAAAGATCAGATTGACAGAGTGCTCAGATTTTAATAGAACGAGCAGGTAACCCCAACGGCAAGCATGTGTGAAGCGACGAATGACTAGAGGAAGCAAGAAAGGCCTGTCAAGGCAGATTCGTAGCGCTCCATTCTGCCTACCCCGCAAGGGACATAGCGTGAAGTTATGTATGTATGACTACCAGCTTCTATTCCAGAGCCGTGTCGTGCCGGCTATAAAGAATAGCACTTCCCCAACTTCCCGTGGCTGTCGTACGAGGCGACTAAGGGTCTTATTGGATACTATACACCTTTTTTTTGGTAACGGGGGGAAATCTTCGAAGAAACCCAGCCTCCTGGGGGAGAGACTGGGTTATGTGAGATTTCCACTCACTAAAACCCCCTCGATGGCCGGCCTCGTGCTTATCGGAGGGCTCCGAGATCTCCAGTGGAACGCACCGGTGCCCTCCTAGCATTTGCCTTGGGCTCCTCCTGGGAGGTGTACACTCCACCTCCCGGTTCCTCCCGTCACAGCAGCGTGCGGCCATAGCACGTTGCTGCCTTCCCTAGGGTCGCCACTACACGGGTCGACACTACTTTTTTTTCAATAATTGCGTAGTTACATACTTACGTCGAATCGTCTAGAGAGATTGACTCATTTGAAATCGACAATTATAATAAAAAATCTCCAATCTTTTTGGAAAAATAAAAGGGCGACTTTAGATATCGGGGTCTTAGTGAATACTATTCTAGCCTGTAGACGGCATTAGGCTCGCCACCTATCACGTTTGTCCACCAAATCTTACGGCGAAAAGTGTGAACTACCTATGATAAGGTGGTTCCTCTGTCTACCCTCTCGGGGATTAAGGAGTGAGAGTTATTCTTATGCTATTCCAGAGTGAAAGGCGCAGCAATCATAAACTGCGACTTCATCGGGCATGACGTATACAAACCGGGTATGCCGCTCAACCAAACGTTGGCAGACACATTCGGCAGACAGATCGTAACGGAGACCGGAGAGATCGACCGCAGGATGTTGGGGCAAATCGTTTTCAGTGATAAGGTTTGTGTAAGATTAAACATTATAGTCCTTTCGGGTTAAGAAAATAGTGAGTCATCAGTGCATCTGCAGGGTAAAGGTCCAGTCACAGTTGAATAAAAATTCAAACATTGTAAATTACTCGTCTTTCTCCGCTATGAATTATCGATCCACTTTTATTTTTACGAATAGGTGAGGTGTTCATTTTAAAATTTACTGTAATGCACAAAGGACACGGCCGTTTCGTACGAGGGTCTGCCTTGAACTGGTCAATGTGAACTTGGCTTTCTAATTTGCTGCTCCGTGATTGGTCAGGGGGCGTGGCTAGGCCGGACGACAGCGATGACTCACTCTCAACTCGAATAGACTATAGTAGTTAATGGTTCTAAGACAAGTTTCAAAACTTAAACATTTTGTATATTTAATCTTTATATCTACCTGTCTGTCGACTTATTCTTCTTATTTCAGTGGTATTCCGCATTTATGAGGGTCATTTGTAAATAACCACATATATTTTTTTATTAATTAAGGAGAGCAGACGAGCAAACGGGCCACCTGATGGTAAGTGGTCACCATCGCCCATAGACATCTCGCCTCACTATATTAATATTAGAGGGTTTTTGATGCGCTGCTAGCCTTGAGGACTAAGATGGAGTGCCTCGTGTGCCGGATTTTACGCTGGCTCTCTTACCCTTCAAACCGAAACACAGAAATGTAAGCATTTCTGCTTCACGGCAGAAATAGATAAGAGGGTGGTACCACCCCAGGCGATCCTTCACATTAGGATCTACCACTACAATACTACCACTACATACACTCTCTTGGCAGATTTAATGGGGTGGTTAGCCTTTGCCTACCCCATTTCACACACTGGTTATCTCAGTGTTTGTGTTTCCTCACGATGTTTTCCGTCACCCTTAGAGCAGTCGGTAAATGTACTTAAGTCTTTCGAAAAAAAAGGAAAAACTCATTGGTGCATGACACTGCACGGTTTCAAGCATTTAGTTAACTATATAATAGATGCTGTGGGGCTATCCATAAATTACGTTACACGAATTTCATGATTTTTGGACTTCCTTTATATTATTTATGACTTCTTTTAGATATACGCATGTAACGTCACGTAGCTTATGACTCGACCTTGTCACACTTTGTTGACTCCCTCCCCCTTAACGTGTGACGTAATTTATGGATGGCCCCTGTTGTACATAATAGTATTCTTTTGATGCTCCAACCATATACAATATTCATATTTTATCAAACCATTTTTCAGGAGCAACTGGAAACGCTGAATAAGTTAGTCTGGCCCGCAGTGATCGAAGAGGCTCAGAGACGGATTAAGGCTCTCGGAGACGAAGGCCAAAGGATCGTGGTGATGGAAGCAGCGGTTATGGTACGCGCAAAGTGGTACGGTTTCTGCCATCAGCTATGGACTGTGATCATTCCGCCTGAGGAGGTAAGGAAATAGGAATATATGTAATTAATTACGGATTCGATGAAAGTCGGAAGTCCTCCGACTAGTTTCGGCCTGTTTCGAAGGCCTTGATCACGGAGAGTGCTATGTCGATGCCGTCGCGTCTTTCATCAGTACTTTGACTTTCTTAGAAAGTCATTATATATATTAAGTTCATTACATTAGTCTTTACATTGAATGTAAAGTAAAGTCACATTAAGTCGGAGGACTTCCGATTTTTGTAAATAATAGTTGCGTTTGTCATAAAGGTGAGCAAATACTTTACTTAAATTATGATTTGATTCAAATAATATACTGTTTCACAGGTTTTTACTGTATTTTATTAATTACGACCGGTTTCGTTTACACATCTTCAGGTATCTGTGTGTAAACGAAACTCGTAATTAATCAAATACAGTAAAAACCTGTGAAACAGTATATTATTTGAATCAAATCATGTACTACAAGTTTCACCAAGTACCAACAACCGCAAGTATTAACTATTTACTTAAATTAATTTGCGGAAAACTAATCCGCGAATTATATCATAACATTTTTTAATTTTTTAACGCAAAATGAGTAATCCGTTCTTAATTACAAATTTAAAATGTCTCACTATAGTTTCAATTCTAAAATAGGAATTTTCTATTAGACTTTACCTATTTGAAGGTATGTGTGACGTGACAGATTGACAGAGTGCTCTTAGATTTCAATATACAGAGCAGAGGACACCAGCATGACTGTAGAGGAAGCAAGAGAAGAGTGCTAAGACCTGGTGGCGCTCCGTTCTCTCAGCGTACCCCGCAAGGAACATAGCGTGAAGTTATGTATTTATGAGTAGTAAACAACCCCAAAAGGTGGGCATGGAAAGTGATCGTATCGGGTGAGCTCAGAATAGTGACACATTTTCAACTGAGCCCTTCTGTGCCTCGGAGAGTGTCAGTTCCGACTGCTTTCTTTCACTTTCAAACCGAAACACAGGAATGCAAGTATTGCTGCTTTGCGGCAGTTGTGACAATTTGTTGTCTTTTCAGGCAATAAAACGGCTGCAAAAACGCAACGGCTTGACGGAAGAGGAGGCGAGACAGCGAGTGGAGGCTCAGCCCTCTAACTTGGAACAAGTGAAACCAGCCAACATTGTGTTCAGCCCTTATTGGAGCTATGAATACACACAAGCGCAAATCGATCGTGCATGGGACCATCTCCAGGAGTATTTGAAGAGAAGGAATACCATAGGCAGTAAGATATAGTCAAGTGGTCTAGTCAGAAAAATATATCGTACATTCAGCCTCTAGCTAATGCATACCATCTATCAAAATTCTGTAATTTCGCTGTAGATTTCTTTGAATTTTGACGGATGGTATACTTAGTTGCCGACTGTACATTACGGCAGAGGCCAGGAAATTATTATTTTCCAGCTGTGGAGCCTTTTAAAGCTCCCAGGCCGAAAATGGTTATTTCCGCCGAGACTTGTATAGATTTTTTCTCAAATAATGCGAGGAATTCGAAAAACAAATATTGTTCATTTCAAATACTTACTAATTCCAAGCTGAAAGTACTACTGTACTGTGTACTGTATCGGATGAATTTTAATACGTATGGAGCAAAATATGGCATGGTAGTAGAACATAATTCAATCAATTAAACATTTATTTCATACGTTTGTTGTCCATATAATGAAAGTTTTCTTATTACATAAGTATTATATCAGTAATGGTACATATGCGCTAAGCTTCTTAAATCTGTGTTTCACGCACTATTTTTACACGAATATTTAAAATATTTTTGTGACAAAAATTACGAAATAGGCAGAACCCAGTAAGATTTTTATTTTTTATTTTATTTATTTTAGCGAACTTAACAGCTTTCTACTTAAAACTACACATATATCTTAAACATAAACAGCCAATTATAAAGTTCGACAAATTAAAATTATTATTTTTTATACCGAGGATAGAAGTAAATAAAAGGTGGAAGAAAAAAGACAACACTATGCAAATCAAAATAATCCCAGTTGTCTGTCGCGTTGCTTGTCTGTGAGGTTGAGTATATGTGAGTGTAGTGTGAGTGTGGTGTAGGTTCTGTGATCAGGAGATATGATGGTTAGTGGTTAGTGGCTGCTGTGGCCGTCTAGTAGCGCTTGGGAAACACGCTTTATAAACTGAGTGCGCGTGAGAAAGAAGACGTCCGCATCACCGAATTTCTTGTCATAAGTAGTGACTATTCTGTGTAGGACAGAGTTCTGAGCGTAGTTGGTGTGAACACAACCAGCGTAGAAGGTCCGCGTGCGTCTCGTGCGAATATTATTAGCCCGAATACCCACCTGTCCGATCAACTCGGAGCTAATACACCCTAGTAATAAATAAAAATGCGTGAATAATTACGTGACAAGCTCTAACCCTAGTGCAATGCTCGTCCGATACAAAATCGATATAAAGATCGATCATTCTCATTTTTATACTACACTAACTAATATGCCATATTATTTTCTGACGTACTAAAATATCTTCCGATATTTTGTAATTTGTTGAAAATCTGTGACGTCATTGTTGCGATAGATATTCCATTGAATATCCAGTTGGGTCCCAGGTAAGGGATACCGAATAGAAAAGAAGAATAGTCCTCTTTCACATTGGCGTCGTGGCAGCAGCGTGATTTCTATTAAGTGGACAGTGGACCAAGCCTGCGGCTAACCGCCAATGTGAAAGGGCTCTAAAGGGTCTGCGAAACGATCAATTGCAATTGACAATTAAAGAGAGACGGCGCAATATAAAGAAGCGAGAGGCGCTTACAACCTTCTCGCATTTTCTCTACACTTGTCAATCGCAATTGATCGACTCCTGTAGTGTTAATGAAATATGTATACTTCGCGGCATATAACTTGACCTGTAATCCCGTATGGTTACGCGCGGCCCCTCGCGTCGCACCTCATACCGCACTTCGGTTGAGACCCGAAATTTGTTACTGCACATCCGCCATTTTAGGTCAAGTTATATGCCGCGAATAATATAAAGGTCGAAGACGGCATTTTATTCTAACAGGTAACCATTGCCACGAACGTCAAATTATATTAACAACCTACATTATTTTAGCCTAGGATAAGAGCAACTCTTTTTAACTCCCGACCAAAAAGAACGGTGTAATAAGTTTGAAGCGCATGTATGTTTGTCTGTGGCATCATAACTCAACAGCCGATGATCCGATTTGAACGCGGAAATTAGATTTTTTTAGAGAGTATTCTTAGCCATGTGTGATAAAAATTGGATGAGCAGTTTCAAAGATCTTGGAGTATTTTTGATGTTAGATAGGATCTCTACAATAGTGACAGTTAGGTGAGCTCAAATGTTTAGGAACATGTGCCCTTCCCACAACTGGAAACTTGAGGATCTGATGATGACCTGGAAAAAATAAGGGTATCTCCACAATGGCGGGGGTTTCTAAGTTTCTTAATTTAGTTATCCTCTAAATATGAACCTTGTAGGATATAATATGATTATGATAGCGCATTGTGATTTAAATATTGTTAGGTGTTTTTAATTTTTTAAAGCCATTATCTTACTGTAATATTGTAGTATAAATAAGTATTTAAGTTATTAATCGAATTTATATCGTTGAAAGTTAATATATTTTTATTATTGCCTGAATTTCATATTTTTATTCATTTGATAGTTTCTTTTTAGTGAGAAGTATTTTTAACACTTCTATACAGGGTGTACAGAAGTATTATTAACACTTCTGAGGAGCTCGTAGCCTAGTTGCGAGTACGGTCTGAAAGTAATCGTGCAGGTTAAGCGACGTTGGCGCCGTCGGTACCTGGATGGGTGCCCGCTAGTGGCATATTTCATCTGAGTTCCTCCGTGCCTCGGAGAACACGTTAAGCAGTCGGTCCCGGTTGTTGTAGTTCGACAGCAGTCGTTAAGCCATGTCAGATGCCTACGGGCGGCCTGAACAACTCTGACAAATAGGTTGGCCAGTAACCATACGATAAGCAAGCAAGCAACTTTTATACAGGTTTGTACACGTAACAAAACATCCATATCTTTCTTAAAAATTAAGAAATAGACAAATTGATGGTCAAATGTGAAAACAGAATTAATATTCGTAGATTTTTTAGCCTATATGATAAATTGGCATGTGCCCAGTAGTCTTACCAGGTAGTCTTACTAGTAAGACTACTGGGATTGTTCTTCCCAATATACTTAGTGATAGTAAGACCAGGGGCTGGGACCCAAGATCTGGGGGCTGAATAGACGTCAAGTGCGTCTACAGGTCGGTGCCTTCACCGGTCACTTTAGTACCAATGCCCACCTACACAAGATGAAGCTGGCTGACAGCACATCTTGCAGAGCCTGTGGTGAACAACTGGAGACCGTTTCACATCTCCTATGTGAATGTGACGCTTTCGCGGCAAAAAGGATGGGTCTGCTAGGCTCTGCCTATCCGGGACCCAAGGGAATTCAAATCCCTCCCACTAAGACGCATAGTCTTGCTCGTGCATGACATTCGGTTTATAATCCGACTCATTTTGTCATATTTTGTACATATTTTTTATATTTTTTAATTATGGTCTATTAATAAAGGTTTTTCTATTCTATTCTATTCAAGGGATAGGTACAAGGGGTTGAACACAAAAGATCCCAATGGGTCGATGTGTCGCTGGGATCCCGGCGTTCCCAATATACTTACTGATAGTAAGACTTCCTATGTCTACTTTTTCCCCAATAGTTTTACCAATTAGGGTGTCTACACACTTACTAGTAGGACTTACTATTGGGAACGGCCCGAACATTTCGCACCCAAACGTTATTTTCTGTTTTGGGACAGGCTGATGTGACATTTTCTTTTCATATAGGTTTGTTATACTGGTAAGTCTTTTGGGGAAAAAATCCTAGTCTTACTAGTAAGACTACCTGGTAAGACTACTGGAATTTTAAACAGTATGGATCGATACACCTGATCTACGACTTTTGTAAATTCGCAAATAAAAGTAAAACTTTAACAACACCAACGCCCAACCGACCACCGTTTGGCGGTTTATATAAATCGAGGTAATCTCTAACGTTTTGTATCGTGGGTATACAAAAACATTTGTCTATAGTCAAGTTTAACGCCACTAAAACGCAGGCGTGTCTATTCACCGCTAAACGGAGTCCCTTCCACCTGACTCCGACTTTCCGGGATGTATCCGTACCGATTACCGACCACCTCAGCCTTTTGGGGTTGGATCTGACTTCCAATCTTAACTTTGGGCGCTCCATTGAGACAAAAGCTAAGACCGCAGCCAAAAAATTGGGCATCCTGAGTAAGGTTAGGCGGTACTTCACTCCGGGACAGCTCTTAAACCTTTACCAAGCCCAAGTCCGGTCGTGCATGGAGTACTGCTGCCACCTGTGGGACGGCTCAGCTAAGTACCAACTGGCTGCCCTTGACTCAGTGGAGAAACGCGCTAAGCGCCTTATAGGTGACCAATCGCTGGTGGAGGCTAGACTGCAAAGTCTGGAACATCGGCGCAAGGTTGCCTGTCTATCGGTATTTTATAGGATACATTTCGGAGAGTGCGCATCGGAATTGCATGACCTAATTCCAGCATCTCCATTCCGCCTTCGGACTACCAGGCGCGGGGAGGGGTTCCATCCTTATGTTGTTGATATCCCATCTGTTCGTACGAAGCGATTTGCTTCTTCGTTCATTATGCGAACGGCTAAGGAATGGAACAGCCTGCCGGCGTCTGTATTTCCCGAAAACTACAACCTTGGGATCTTCAAGGCCAGAGTGAATAGGCATTTACTGGACCCGCATGCTCCATCGTCGACCTCATCGTCGCTTACCATCAGGCGAGATCGAGGTCAAATGCGGGTTTAGTTATACATAAAAAAAATATATATGTGTATTTTCAAAAGTAGTTAGTAGTTCATTTGTCGATAAAGATTTCTTCAATCAAATCAGGTGATTTATACCACCCTGTATATCATGGTAATTTCGTAATCTACCTAACTACTGTTATATTAGCATAAAGTAACAATATTATTATGTTCCAAATTACCCTTTTACAAGTTCTACATGTAAGCCAATATTCCGATTGGACATTACTAATTCATGTGGTATCCACTAGGTACGGGTATAAAAGCATTACATCCAGAACTTTCCATACACTTTCCATAAAAATGGCGGGTATTAGACTATTTCTTTTAATAATTTTTCCATATGCTACGTTTGGGAATATCACAGTCCTGTTGCAAGATAATAATATAGAAGATAGAAAAATGGAATTCATTGTAAGTCCCGTACAAATAAAATATATTGTACTTAAGAAGGTATAAAGAAGTATAGACAGTCATGGCGCTCCATTATCTTTGCTTACCACGCAATACAACGTGAATTGATGTACGTACTCGTACGTATTTGAAGATATACTTTAGCAGTTAGGGTACATGTCAAAGATACTTGTAGGTAAGGTAAGTACCTTCTTGACTTCTGTTTTGTAATTGGATTTAATTAGGATATAACAGTCATGTATCTGTAGCGTTATTTAAGTCGTAGCCGCGCATTTCAAGAAGTGTATTAAAAAGGCTAAAAGTTGTTAGCGGTTGAGCCGTATGAAGCTAATGAGGTAGAGGTACTAAATTATTCACTCCTTGATATTTCATTTTACTTCCAGGTCGATTTAATTACTCTCAATTTAAAATCTAACGGATGGAACATCGTTATATGTGTGGGACATATGCCAGATTCCTTTTATGCCGGAATGAAGCAATTGCACTTAACTTTCTCAATAACCAATATCGAAAAGGAGGATCAGGATTTGAACGACTTAGAACGGTATTACTCGAAAGTTGTTATTATTAATTGTAAAAGTTTTGATGATTTCGAACCTTCGCTTTTAAAGACGATGAATTCTCCGTATTGGAATCCACACGTGAACTTAATTCTCTACTTACACGATGAAAATCCCGACAACATTGCAAAAATATTCTACATATTTTGGTTTCATAGAGCTTGTAATGCTATAATAATTCAACACGATGATTCTAAAGAGACATTTATGATATCTTATTATAGCCCGTTCATAACTGATAGCTATAAACTTCAGAATAATTTTGGTTGCTGGAAAACCACTAAATCTGGTAGAGCCATAACTACGTTCAATGTTAGCTTTGTGTGCGAGGAAGGATGTCACAATGTTTCACTGAATTCCAAACTCAGGATCAATAATATCGGGACCTGCATAGGTTTTGATACGTTTGCAATTCATTATAGCGACAGAAAGTCTTTACAGAAATTAAATCTTTTCGAAGATAAAGGCAAAAATCTACACGGTTTCGTATTTGCAGCGTTCATTGTTGAAGTATTACCGTTTCTAGCAGTAATAGAAAAAAACGATGGAAAATATACGCTTGGTGCTAGAGACGGATTGGTGTGGAATACTGCTTCTGAGCTCATGAATTTCGACATAGATTTGACTCTAAGCAAGGATGTAATGAAGAAACGATTTCATTTCGATACTAATATACAGCAGTTATTCAAGTTCTCTAGGAGGCAAGCAGACCTGATCCTATATCCTGTGTATTTGATTGATTTGCTCATAGCGGAAGTAGATAGGAGCATACCCTTCACCGGCAGCGGGGTTTGCGTAATGTCGCATCGAGCCAACTTTGAAACTATATTGTTCGACATGCGATTAATAGAAAATAATTATTTGCTCCTGATACAATTTGGGCTATGCTTTTTCTTTATTTGGCTTGCCTTCTTCATATTCAAGGGTATTGAAAAAAATAATTTTAACTTGGACGAAGCTGGAAAGGCTTTCATCAACACTGTTAGAAGCGTTCTCACAATTAGCATACAGAACCAGCCATCGAAGCGCAGATCATTTCGCATTTTTCTCGGTGTTACTATGTGGAGTTTCTTTGTGATAAATTTTGCAACTCAAGCCGCAATTATATCTGTTTTTACCGCTTACAAAAAAGGAAAAGAAGTTGATACATTTGAAGACATGATTGAGAAAGGGTACAATATAGAGAGCATGGCTTCACCCGATTTGGTGCTGCCAGATGACGAAGAAAAATATATCAAGATCAGTTCCAAGATGGTCCCGATAACTGACTTTTTTGGGTGTATTAAACGTCTAAGTAATGAGAGCGACAGATTTTGCCTCTTGGATTGCTCTATTGGTCGTTATTTAGAATTAAACCAACTGGATGACAAAGGGGTACAGTATGTGCACCTGGCTACTAAGGATAGATTTCATAGTCATTACCTTGCGATGATACTCCAGAGACACTCTCCGTTAACGAACACATTTAATAAATATCTGCGTATATTTGTCGAAGCGGGACTGATAAATAAATGGGAGCAATACAGATTCACCGACATGAAGGAGGAGGTTAAGGTAAAACCTTTGGGTATGGTCGACCTATTAGGGATATTGGAGAGCTTCTACTTCTTGCTCGGAATGAGTTTCTCAGTGTTTATAATAGAAGTCACTATTGGTATTCTGTGCCGGGTCAAACGGTACTTTAATATGAAACTGATGAAATGGAGAAGAATACGCGCTGCTAAAATAAAATGAAATAATATGACATGCAGTCGACCAGATACGGACGGAATGTGTTGCTACGCTCACACAATGTGTTCGTGTCTATATGAGTGAACGAGATAAATTAGAAGGAAGCTACACCAAGTACCTACACATACTTAGATATTTTCATATTTCGGACGGATAGTACCTAACCGACGGTTTACTTCACCCTAGCTTAGGTATATTGTATGTAATGTAACCTTATATGTAACATAATAAAATGTGAATAAACTCAATAATCAACAATTCATTGTATCTACCCCAACCTAAGGTCCCTACTTACGTGAGCGAGAGGATCTGATACCTACTTTATAAACTTAAAAGACACGAACAGGAAGGCGATTCTCGCAGTGGAATGTCAAATTTGACATTAGTCCTATTTCATTAGCTCACATTACATCTGTGAGCGTGACAATACGTTCGTAGCGCTCGACTTTTGTATGTCGAACGCTGCGAGAATCGCATTCCAAGCAATGCAAGCTGTACCAGGTTCGATTCCTGGTTGCAAATATAATGTCCGTTACGTAGGTACCTACGCAAATATTCCTAGTCTGAAAGTTACTTGTAAGATTTTGTTTTTTATTTTATTTACGACTAAACCCGTGTTTGATCGTAAGTTATTCAGGTCTACCACTACAGGTCAACCTTAGACTATCTAAGTATCTATTAATCTAAGAGGTCAACCACAACCTACCCAAAACGTTAAAGATAATCTGGAGTGCGTTCCAAACCTAGTTGAAATTATTCACGTTAACAGCTGTACTCGTTCCATTGCTTGTGTCAAATATCAGTTTGATAAATTTTCAACTGTTAACGCGGTAATGGAACATGGACAGTTGTCCACGTGAATTAATTCAACTGGTTATGGAACGCTCTCCTGAAATGTATCATAATGCGCAGGCATAAGGTTGAGATTTAATCGAAGGTTTTTTACAGATGGTATATTATAGCTTGTGGTCGACTGTACCTACGTAGGTAACTATGACACGCTTATTTTAAAATGCGGATATTTTAAAATATTACACGGAAAAACGAATATGTGTTGTCTCTCACTCTGGATTCTGGAATCATGATGTTACTTATCAGGAAATCAGCTATTAGTGTATTGTTTTTTTTTCAATCTGAATGTTATAAAATAAAAGGATAAATTGACACCTGTGTTGCGTAAAGCCCTAGCCTAGCGGTCGCGATCGGCTCGCGCTGACCAGCCGGCCGCGTAATAATAAGTATTCATTCTTCCAAGGCACTATACCTATAAAGTCCATTCCCTCAAATAATCTCGTTACCTAGGTACTCTATCGTTTGACTAGTAGCAGCGCTAGCGCAGGCGGTATTCTCAAAGAGCGAGACGATTTGAGCGAATAGACCTTACCATACTATACACATACATAACACTGATGTACTTATTATTATCAAGGATATTTTTTGTTTTGTGACTCAAAATGCTATCATCCAGAGCCAAAAACATAAAAAAGTTGTTTTAAGTATTGCCAATATATAAGGATTTCCCCAAAATGCGGGTTCTGGTGGGAATTGAAATACCTAAGAAACAGCGGCAGAAAAAATCGGCCTGAATCTCAGAAACCTCACCAACAGCGCATCTAATCCTATCGTACATTAGTGCTATCATCACTAGACCCACTTCAATAGCTAGTTTTATATATGAATATGCACAACATTATATGGACATTAATCCGGAGTGGCCACTTTATTGATAATCGCTAAACGAGACGTAGGTACCGCTCTGTCGTACATAACCTAGTATGTGAGTGAGCTTGATAGTTTCATTTAGGTTTGGCGGTTCTCGAGAATCGAAGCCATTATTTGGATACCTAGGTACTCTATATTTGTATCCGATATAATTTTTTATGGAGCTGTCATAATTTGACAGCTTTAAACCTAAAATGACACCATCTCCTTCTGTCTTTTTAAAGAAAGTGACAAAGGACTTGAGAGGACTGAACTTAAGTTTAAGTTTAGCGGCCAAGTAGGAATTGAAACGATAGAATACTATTTTTTCGCATAAATAACGATGAAAAATATAGGTTTCTTTTAGATACAATAGACTTACACATTATAGATGTAAAGCGGTAAAATTACGCTGGTAAATTACGGTCATTTAAAATAGATTAAAACATCATTTATGAAAAATGACCATAAATGACGGTCACTTTTGGTAAAACGTTACAAGTGTTAGCCTTTACCAATAGCTTTGCCTAATAACTTGTTATCATTCAGTAAAATTGTGTTAAGATCTACACACTGTATTCCAAAATTTGTTGGTACAAAATATGTTATGATAGGTATTTATAATAAACAAACTGTCATCGGATAGTAAAATTATTTTCTACAAATATTGTTATTACAAGTTTTCGGCTTAGATGTAAGTACAAGAAACGAGATATAAGTACTCAATTTTCTATATAAGTTTTTGGATAAAATTGACATCTTTTTATCGCGCGTTCACCAATCACATGTGGCTAAGTTTATAGAACTTATGAACAAAAAAAACATATCATGACAAGTCACACTTTAAGCTCAGTCCGAGCTGAGATATGACAATTTCAAGTTCCGAGGCCGCGCGAAAAAAATATTATATCCTAAAACCACATAAAACTTTGTAATCTAATATCTCGGACTAAATAAATCCGATCACGAAGACTGGTATTATTCAGTCTTCGTGATCGGATTCTCAAAAAATACTCATTTTAGAATGCAATGTAACAAAAACTTTGATCTACAGTAATGAGTCGGATTATACCGTTCATTAGTTCATTCGATCTTTCGTGTGACTACGTGAATTTTATGTGGACTATTTCGCTTTGTTTTTTTACTACGATGTTATGATATGACTTCATATGACAGTCAAGTGTGATTCTTCTTTTTCTGCTTTATATAAGTTTTTAAACAAATGGTTGCTATGTAGTTCTTGCTAATTATTCGTTAAACATTAGGAAAAACAAAAACAAAAACAAATGAATAAAAATGTCCAAGGTCGTACCCACACGACCTTAGACATTTTTATTTAAATAATCGGTAATTGGGTATTATGTCATTTTGCAAGTATAGGTACTTGCAATACAGGTAAAAAAAATTGAGGGTGCTTGGAGAGATTGCCTTTTGGGCGATGGTATAATAGGGATTTTCTAACATTTTACTTGGCAACTTTGTCTGTTCCCTCCGAGTCCGATTGTTTATGGTGGTTTATTATGTTATGGCTGCGAAGATCAAACAATAAACGCGAAATAAATTAGATATAATAATTGTAACGTTTAAATTGGACTGTAAAAAGATAGTTTTAAGTTAGTGTTAATGGGAAATACGCACAACAAGAGCAGTCAGAACAGGAGCCACAAACAATCCGCCACAGACCGCGACGGCCAAGCGTTCTCGAGTCAGGTAAATGATGAAACGAAAACTTGCTAATGTCATTCTCAGCTGAACGTACGTAGGTACGTAATATTTTGTTCGTGGTGGCGTGAAAACCCTTTGTTCAGATATATTTGCTTTTCCTATGGACTACATTTAACTAGATGCGTTGGTTTAGGTTGGATTGAAATTTCTTTGTTGCGAAGAGCGAGCGGTATACCGCCCGTACGTAATGTGATAAATTTTTTGTATACAGTTTAGTCTATCTCAGTTCGTGGGGAACCTCAGTGGACGCTCGTTCGTCAGTGTTACGAGTAACCAGTCCGTGTACAGCGCATCTCGGCCTTGGTCTCGAGTTTCGCGACGAAGGTCAGTTCTTTTGTCCTTGCGCATCATCATCACATCATTTTAGCACAACATAGGTACCTACTTACCATGTTATTGTTTATAATCTTTAGATAGTGTTACATTTTCTAGAAATTCGTAAGATTTAGGAAAGTGAGTACTCATCCTAGCTATGTAATGAATTGAATTTTGAATTCCTCTTGAATTTTTAAATTCACATTACTGATAATAATTTTCACAGGTAATTCCTTCTTTTCAAGGTATGGCATAAAATTTTATTTCTATTTTACCATACCTATTTCATATTTAGCAAAATATGTAATAACTTCCTCTTTTGTTATGGACATTTTCAGTACTTTGGTTGGGGAGTCAGGGGGCACTGAAGAAAAGAGTTAGACAAATTTGGATTTGATATAAAGTAATGGTTTCACAGAAACCTAGTGGATGCAGAACCAACTGATATTAATTTTGACAATCATGCAAAGAGACCCGCGAAGCAGGCCTACTTCAACTTATCTTGGTATACCTTACGCACTTTCTGACTAGGTCTTCCTCTAAAATTGTGTTGATTTTACCTAACATGCATGCATGGCATTTTTGTAGCCTTTTCTCAAGTATCCACTATATTGCACATGTTAAATTTTGATTTGCCTGAAACTTTTAAAACTGAATTCGTGTTAAAGCAATAAGTGCTTACTTCGTGCATAAACTGCATTTCTAAGAAACATCTAGGTTCCGGATTTTGAACAACATTATCCCAAAAGATCTCTGTAACATGAAAAGAAAGTATTGATAATGAGCAAAATCAGACAAAAACTTGCAAGGACATTGCAAAAAAAGGTTAGGCTTTACCTGCTTTGTTGATATTTTGTAAAGACAAGTGATAAAGCTAGTTTTGTTGACTCTTCAGGGAAGTTTTATTTTATTTTAGTTTATTAGGGATGACAAACAGTTATACATTAAAGATTACATAAGCATAGTAACTAACACAAGTATAAAGTAAATGCATAACCAACTACATAATCCACAGTTTACAAAAAAATTGTAAATTCAATTTAACCATTTTGACCATGTTAATTTTGTTTGTTATTAAAGGTTAAGAAAACACAATTAAGATCGATGTATTATCAATATCATATATCATATTTCACACGAGGTGTACATTCGTAGAAATAATTACATGCTGCTGTGTTATGTAACAAAGTATAATCAAAAAATGATGCAACTTGCACTTTGTACTAAATATTTAACTTCTTCCTTGTATAGCTTCCTTATACCAGGATTTTATAGCTTTCTGAGTTTCAAGAATATATGTTCTGGTATTAAATGTGTTTGGGATTAAATCATTGTTCAATCTTCCATAGATGTTCCATAGATTTTTCAATAGATGTGGTGGTTTTGAAACATAGGTACTCTAATAATATATTTTTTAGATCACAAAATAAAGAAACAAATACATTTTTAAAAATAAACATATTATTACAAATAAAGAAATAATATTATTTTGTTTTATAACTTTTTAAGCTTTCATGGTCATTGTCAATACTGTAGTTAGACACGGGATTCTTACCACATGGCGTATGCATCTGCACCGAATATCGGGAGCTCGACCCCAAACCACGGTAAGAATTCCGTGCCTAACTACAGTATTGACCTAGTATATTTCATACAAAATCATCATACCTAGTATATTCACATGGATTTGTAGGTGGAACGACTCAACACTAAGAAGCCCTTTAGAAGCAAGTAAAACAGCTTGGCCCGTCGCTCACAAAGAGTCCATCTTTCTGCCTGAGTTCCCCATCACCACAGACTTGTTGCAGCGGGACTTTGAGATAGAAGAGATAATAGCCAAGGGTGCGTTTGGACAGGTGTACAAGGTGAAGAAAGTCAATGAGGAAAAACCATACGCACTGAAAGTTCTTAGCAAATCACAGGTGAGAATTGAAAGTTGATAAGTTTTTCTGTGAGTTGCTAGAAACATCCTCAATGTTAAAGATAAATGCTAGCTATGGCTCCTTAAGTCTCGTCTCATCTCTATCTAGAACTAGGACGTATAAAGGGATTGTGGTGGTGTACTTTAATGAAGATGTAGCTTTAAGGATGTTTCGTGCAACTGGTGGTTTGTCAGGTATTTGTATACTTAAACAATATTATTCAGGTTTAAAAAGCTCCAATTTAAGCATCAAAATCCACTTTCGTCTTTCAGTTTTATTTATTAGAGACTAAACCCTTGTTTGAACATGTAATTTCTTATGATGATAAGTGGTGATGAGACCATATCTTATACAACATTTTGTGTTATTTCCGTTCGTTGGACCTTTGATAAAGGAAATCTTAGTAATTTTAGTATGGGTCGGGTCATTCATAGGTATCTTCACCACATTTTTAGAAATTAGAAATTTCACTTTGGAAGTGCAATCAATGCATTTACTTATCGCTAGTAGGCTTATCAGGGTGACCTACATTAATATTGTCGATGTTGAATAGATTTTACGGGCATCGATAAGCCACAGGGCTTCCAGGCCAATGTGATTCAACTTAAAGGTTTTCCTTAAAAAGCATGACCTCACTATTTTTTGTGTGGATTAGAATAGACATGTTATATGTTGAATTTATCGAGTTCACTGACTGATGATTGGAAGTGGACAAAAAAAAACAGTATATGACCAAACTGACAGCTGTTATTATACCAGTTTAGACTGTTGTCAACTGGCAAGATAACAGCGTTTATACTTCCCAAATGAATTTTCCATTCCGCATGCGTCGATTAACTTGATTCCAAATGTTCAATAAAAAAGTTCTGATTATCGATATTTTGTAGATTCGTGTTTTATTCGCATCACCACTTGCGGTGCTCGGGATTTGTTTCTACAATACAAAGAAGTTATCAGTTATCACTCACCTTTACCTTTATAAATTATCTTTTGTCAATGTTTGTTTTACAGTTGTTTCGTATCATTAAATGGCAGCTAACCTAATTAATGTTCTTTAAAACTTTATTCATTTCAAAAGAATAGATCATCGTAGGGTAAACATGTTTTCAATTCTGTCATAAATATACCTGTATAGTTGTTTTCGTATTAACAACGAAATTATTTAAATCATCAGAATTCGTTATCAAAAGCATTTTTGGAATTTACTATCTCTAGGTAATTGGTTCTTTTGATTTCTTAATCTTGTTTATGTACTTACTAAGATCTTATGTAAGTACCATCTTCGGCTTCATCTTCACTGACATTACGTGAAAATAAGGTCAAATGCTGGTTTAGGGTTGGGCCCCACCTGCCCGAACGGAACAACGTTTTCCCGTAGCTCTATTCTTGTCTGTCGCTCAAAAATATCGTTCGCTAGAGCGAGATAGATTACTTCCAAGCGCCCGCACTCTTCGGCGTCGGCGGACCGATTTCGTGGAAGCTATCTTTCTCGCTTTAGCGAACGATGTTTCTGAGCGACGAAAAAAGATAAGGAAAATATGATTCAGTGCGGACAAGTGTGGTCCAACCCTTACCCGTAAATAAAAAATTTAAATAATGGACTGAGACTTGCTCAGGATCTACCTAGCGACCACCTTTTTATGTAGTTTGCCGTCGAATATATCCGCTTCGGCGGTGATGATGTGTTCCATCCGATAGAGTATACGTTGATGGCTAGAACAGAAATGGTTATTTGCTTTATGGTTTATGTGATCTTCATATTCTTGGGAAGGTTTTAATATGTATGTAATATACCAGCATTAACCCGCGGTTCGGAGTCGTTTCAAATACCTAATACACCTTCAGTGTATTATTTTTTCAATCGTCACATTTTAAAGTATTTTTTAAAATTATTTATGAATAGGGAGGGACGGTAGCTAGCCGACAGTCCACCTGATGGTAAGTGGGCACCATTACTTATAAACACCAGCCACGTCCGAGATGACGCTGATGCGCTGCTGACCTTGAGACAAGGAACTACATTTTCTAAGTGTAAGAATCATCAAAATCGTTTTTGAGTAATTCAAGAACATAATGGGTCAAACAGAGAACATATTTTAAAAAAAATCCTGTATAAAATGCATGATCTGTGACGTTTCAGATTATAAGCGAGAGCGCTGTACGTCAAGTAAAAGAGGAGGCGCGGATACAGACTGCTGTCGGGCACCATTCCTTCATCGCTGGCGCTGTGTCCCGCTGGCAGACTAAGAAAAGACTTTATATTGGTAATTTTTTTTTTTTTTTTATTTATTTCCAGCGGTCGGATTCTATTTATACAACGTAATCTCAATGAGGGATTTTCCAGATTAAGTTTCTGCCATTCGAGATAGATGGCGCTGCATCTAACAGGAATGTCAAAGTGACAGAAGAGTTGTTTTGACAAAATGTTTTTTATTGCATAGTAGATAGCTTTTTGTAAAAATATAGAAATTCATCGAATTCATGATTTCCTAATGATAAAGATCTATGAGCAAATAACAAAGAATTAATATCGACTTTCAAATAATAAAAAATATTTTTTTTAAATTTAAGTTTTGGAAATTTTTAACATTCCAATATACAATCAGCGCCATCTGTTGATTTGATTGGAAGCTGCCGGAAAATCCCCCATTAATGCTAAATTACAGCGACTTGACGTTTTTCGTATTCTACTAGTCATGAACCGTTTGATTAACTGTTACGTTTCGACAAGATTGATCGATCTGTTAGCAAAATTCGATTTGTAATTAATATTGGATCGATACATAAAAAACAAAATTAAAAATCCTATAATAAATATTATTATTATTATCCTAATTATTAATAATCCTACATAAAATTCTTCATTCCAGCATAGATTCACCTTCCTTGCTGTCCTGTCTAAACTTCAACACAAACTTTAAACTTCGCAATCCTAAAACATTTGTATTAAACGTTTTTAAGAACAACACATCGTTCTATGACCCTACTGTGCGAATGTGTAGATTGTTTAACGAAATCTCTTCGAACAGCAATAATAAGCCATCATAGACTTATTTGATCCTAGGCCATTAGTTTTTAAAAGACGGGTTGAGGATGTCCTCAAGTTGGCTATCCACACACCTACTTTACTTTATTAATATTATTTTTCAAATAGTTTTTTAGTCATTACATTCAATAGTATTTTTTCCCAACTCAATTTTGTACAACAATCATTTTTCTACTTCCTAACCATGCTGTGTTTACACGTTAAGGGTTACGACCTAGCTCATAACTTTATATTGATTTTTCTGTAATTTCTATGGTTGTAATCTGTTGTGTTTACCTAATAAATAAATTAAATTAAATAGATACGAAAACGTAATCGTTACTTAATTGGAAAAGAACTCCAACCTTGGTAAAACAGTGTAATTGGGCCCCTGAGCGTCATCTTTTGGAAGTTTATTCTACAAAAGATGAACATAGTTTATAAGCACTAGATAGAGCTAACCTACAAAATCAAAATGTTTTTATTGTAAGTGGGTACATTATAGTACATTTTTACAACGTCATTTTTTTACTCTACCACCGCTTCGTAAGGTTCTATAGCTGAAAGGAAAGAAGCGGCGCAAGAAACTGCCAACAGCACATCTTTTGATATAAATATATCCTACTACAAATATTAATACAATCATATATGTACACAATGTGCAGAGCTGGAGCTGAATTAAGCCACGCCTCTATATCATTTAAGTATTCATTTATTTTATAATTTTACAATTTTGGAAGGCCCTATATTGAAGGCCTACTGTGGGAGATGGTACTATTAGAGACCTTGAATGCCCAAAATGTGTTATGGTCTGTCAGTATTGTCTTGCAGGATCTACACAAAAACGGTATTACCATTTTTTATTGTTTCTTGTGGTTACAAGTACGTCTATTGTGTAACAGGTAAGGCTGTAAATATTGCTTTTACAGCTAGGTATATCTAATATCTCTTTTGTATAGATCCTGCAAGAATGACTTCATATATTTTTGACACTCACAATCTCAAGTTTATATTTAGTCAGTGAGTTCTTAGAAAAACATTCGGGTATCGGGTAAAATCGGCATCTGTCTCTGTCTCACTACAGGCGTAGTACATTCGCGTATCGTTAACGATTACCGAAGCACACCGAAGTTTAGAAGACCCGAATGTTTTTCTAAAAACTCACGAACTGTACTAGATATTAGAAAGAGAAATATTAGTCGGTTATCTAATATGTTTTGGTAAGAGCATAGGGATTGTTTAGTTTTACAAATAAATTATGCTAAGATTGAGTTGGTTCCAATCATAATACCAACATTAAAGCTGCACAGAAATAGAGTGTAAATTGTCTTGACCAAATTACGATACGATACGTGAGTGCAAAGCTCGATAACTGCAGACCAGGGATGTAAAGTAAGTAAAGTAAAATACACTTTATTGCACAAATAGAAAACAACAAACAAGAGATAGAAAACAACAAACAAGAGATAGAAAACAACAAACAAGAGATAGAAAACAACAAACAAGAGATAGAAAACAACAAACAAGAGATAGAAAACAACAAACAAGAGATAGAAAACAACAAACAAGAGATAGAAAACAACAAACAAGAGATAGAAAAGGAAATAGTGAAGTACAATTGAGGCGGCCTTATAGCTAAGAGAGATCTCTTCCAGGCAACCTTCGGGCAGAGGAAATCGTTATGAGGGATGTTATGGATAACCGAAACTATCGTATATCCGAATAAAAAAAATTATCCGGATCAGAAACTGTATCCGAAAAAAGTTTCGGGTGTTACTTCGGTTAAGATTTGTCAGTGCCGTTAGAGACGGAGCTTAATTTAAAGTGAAGTTGCAATTATTCAGTAATTTATTTAATTTTCCTTTGTTTCCACTTATTTATACATTTCTGTAAAAAGTCAAGCAAACACACAGTATCAGTATCCGAAAAATTTCCATATCCGTAACCGAAACCGAAAAAAAAGTAAATTTATATCCGTATCCGAAACCAAAATCTCATATCCCTAACAACCCTACTGCAGACACCACACGCCAAAGCTGTGATAGTCACTTGAATGGCGGGTGATTCTGATATCGTGCTCTAAATATATTAATATACGCGCTATAGGAAGTCATGGCCGGTCGCTGGGCAAATAACTCCATTATTTACTTTACAATTAATGTAGATCATCGGATGTGGTAGTTCTCAAACCAATTAAAGTTGATTTATTTATGAATGAAAATAATTGGTTACCCCGATAAGGTTTTTTTTTAAATTAATGTTTTTATTTCTCAAGACTAACGGGTTGGAGAAGTGCCGTAGGAAGTAGGTAGATTTGGAATTATGGACACAGCGACATATTATACTCTAGACGAGGAATTTCCAATAAAATTCCCGTAAAATATGGTACCAAACCTCACGCCACTGCGTGCGAATTGAAAATAATGCAACACATTTCTCACACAATGAAACTCAAATTAATATTTGAACAAAAATAGATCTTACGGCGATACAATGTCACAAAGGCGAATATCCGTCTACGTAACTCTTACATAGGATCGTATGATGCACAGATCGATTTCAAAATTCGAAGTCAAACGCAAGGCGCGATTGACTCGCCGCTCGCACTCCGTTTTTAAAACGGAGTGCGAGCGTGAGCTTAGCCCCGCCCACCTGAGTACACATTTCTCGCGTGCGTTTATTACGTCTATTTCATTTTTCATATTTCGCTGTATCTTCTTCTAAGTCGTATTCCTCATTGCTGAGGGTAAAGTGAAGTAAAATACACTTTATTGCACAAATATAAAATAACAACCATGAGATAGAAAAGGAAATAGAGAAGTACAATTTAGGCGGCCTTATCGCTAAGAGCGATCTCTTCCAGGCAACCAGATTCTTCTCTTCTTGAGGGCCGTGATCATTCTAAGGAATTAATCACATAGAACGACTCTCGTGGCAGATTTAATGGGTTGGGTTTGCCATTGCCTTCTCCATTTCACACACTGGTTATCTCAATGTGCAGGTTTCCTCACGATGTTTTTCTTCACCGTCAGAGCAGTCTGTAAATGTACTTTCCTAAATGTAATGTCTTTCGAAAAAACCGAAAAACTCATTGGTACATGGCTCATTGGAGCATTGACTGATTTCGAATTTGGACCTCCCTCCCGGAGTCCGACGTCCTAGCCACGATGCCACCGACGACGCTCTAATTTCGCTGTATGGACACAATGAAAAATGAATATATATATATATATATAAAAAATGAAAAGTTAATTTACTTATTATAATATTACAATATTTTCATTCAGTAAGTGTTAGGTGACTGTAATTGGGTCGTGTATGACCTAAAGCTGGAAAGGGAAGTCCTGGACATACGTGGAATATTGCAGCATTGAAATAGAGAATCGTAAAAAAACCGGAAATCATCGGTATTTTATCTGTATTGATAACGTTCAACATACAAAACAAAGGTGGTTGCTCCGTATTATAAAAATAATAATGCATATCACTGTGCCATTCACATTTATCTATGACGCGACGCGCTCACGCAGGTTATTCCACCAAGTTAATTTTGCGTATCACAGTGGCGCTGCCGCTTATAAAACTCTTTACTTTTATAATTAGATTTTATTTTTCTGTCCGCATAATAAAGTTTGTGGTGTTGTAGACATTTAGTCACTTGGATTTAGTAAAACGAGGACGATTCAAGTAAATGTGGCACAATGGGACAATCGTCTGGAATTTGATTGCGACTGTATTAAAATCGGTATAAAGGTCATTGTCGTTTGTCTAATTAATACACATTTCAAATGGACACTTAGTTTATGATAGCGATGTAATATGTACCTATTGGTAATTATAGGTTTGTATTTGTTCATTTGCTTACGAGTGTTGGCGGTAAATACACGTGCGTTTATTATTTGCGACAACTTTAAAGTATACAATTTTTTTTTTAATATTTGGACTTTTGGAGTTGATAAGATAATTTATAGTACCTATAGGTACATTAATGATTTAAGGAGAAGGTGAAAAATATAGGTAACTTAAATACCTAACTTAGAAAAAGGGTGAAAAAAACAGCTATCGCGGCGCATCCAAATTAGTCAACAATTAATTAGTTGCCTAGTTAGCGAAATGCTTAGTAAATAAATAAAAGTAACTTATATTTCCTGAAGTGGTATAAGTATCGGCACGTAACTAAAATGATGTGAATATAGCAGCGCATTATAGTCGGAAAATGCGGTTCATTTACCGTATTTGTCTATTTTTTGCTGCGACTTCATAGCGTTTGACATAATTAACGTGGCGTTATCAGTTCTGAATTTACCTTTGATAATTTTTTTACGTAATGTCACTGTTTTAATTCGGGGATTTTTTTAACATAAATTTCTTTCCAGTACCTAGTTCTTTAGCAACTGAACTGTAGACTTTCAAACTTTTTATTATCATTTACTTACATCGTATACAGATCACAAATGACACGAATTTTTCACAGTTTCAGAATACATTCCTTGCGGAGAATTGCGGTCTCTACTCGTGAAATACGGAAAGTTACCAGAAGAGCTTGTCAAGATCTTCGTTGCTGAGATTGCTATTGCTATAGGTAAGTTGGAAAACTTAAAACTTGTATTGTAACTAAAGATTTCGACAATCGCCCTAAGTAGATTGCTCGCTAAAGAAGTTGGCGTTCGTGCATGCCACGTGAGCGTCTTTCCTTACTCTTGGGTGTCTACCACGACCCGTTTTACACGAACGTTTCTACCACGCACCTGTAAAATGTGGAACTCTCTTCCACCAGACGTTTTCTCGCAGCGCTACGACATGTGATGCTTCAAAAATAACGTTATAAAAGTCCTCTCCCTCCACGGCCGCGTCTCACGGCGGTGTCTCTAGGCGACGGTGACTACTTACCATCAGGTGGCCCGCCTGCCTGTCTGTCATAGCCAATTTATAAAAATAAAAA
Organism: Hofmannophila pseudospretella; assembly: GCA_947369225.1. Taxonomy (NCBI): domain Eukaryota; kingdom Metazoa; phylum Arthropoda; class Insecta; order Lepidoptera; family Oecophoridae; genus Hofmannophila; species Hofmannophila pseudospretella. The sequence continues at coordinate 9,678,844 of OX376324.1, forward strand.
AAGATGTCAAATGTATGGAACTATACGTGCATTTGCCCAAACTCTTTGGCTCGCTGTCAGTGCTCACATCATCATTCTAAAAGAGAGGACACTCGTCCGATTTTTGTGATTGTAACTAACTTCGGCGACCGACCTGCGGTGCACGACCTACGGTCACCGGCCTCCGTTGTTTACATTTGGTCGTTCGTCGAAGTCGCCCAAAGTCATTCGCTCGATGACAAGTGACACTTTGACGTTCGACGAATGGCTTGCTGTCAGTGCTCACATCACCATTCACAGAGAGGACACTCCTTGTCCGATTTTCGTGATTGAAACTATCTATCTTTCTATCTGTGGGATGCTGGGCGGCGTGCGTGAACACGCAGTTACATATAGTCGTTAACCGCTTCGGCGACCGACCTGCGGTGGACGACCTACGGTCACCGGCCTCCGTTGTTTACACTTGGTCGTTCGCCGAAGTCGCCCAACGTCATTCGCTCGATGACAAGTGACACTTTGACGTTCCACGAATGGCTCCCTATCAGTGCTCACATCACCATTCTAATAGAGAGGACACTTCTTGTCCGATTTTTGTGATTGAAACTATCTATCTATCTGTGGGATGCTGGGCGGCGTGCGTGAACACGCAGTTACATATAGTCGTTAACCGCTGGACGACCTACGTTCACCGAGCTTCGTTGTTTACACTTGGTCGTTCGCCGAAGTCGCCCAACATCATTCGCTCGATGACAAGTGACCATTTGACGTTCGACGAATGCGGTCGACGCCATGTAATTCACATATAGGCGGTGGCCGAATATATCACAAATTTCTCAAAGCTATGATGATATCATGGCCATATGATGCCATGATATCAAATTGTGATGATATCATGGCATCATATGGCCATTTCAAAATAGCAAACCCAAACAATCTGTTAAAACAGCGTGGCGCAAGTCTGAAGGAATTTGGTGGAAAGGTACGTATCTACATGTTGATATTTGGCCTTATGTGCTAATTTAAAGTTTATTAAGCAAAAATCTTGTAAAATTATTCAATATTAATCTAAATAATCATTATTATTTATCAAATTATTGTCATTGCAAGCGTTAAATTTAGGTTATCTTATGTTTAGAACAAAATCATTTTTAAGTCGTACACGTACGTCGTAATTTTGAATGTTTTTTTGTAACTGTGCTAGTGGCGCCTCTAGTGGTAAAACATTGCAGGAAAATCTTCTATTCCCCTTCCGCGCGGGGAATCTACACTCGACCAATCAGCTGCTCAGCGTCCATGTAAATCCCGGTCGAACTATTGTCAAAGATTATCATCAAAATTTTTGTTTTCATGAGTCATTATGTTGTTTATGATGCGTCAAAAATCTTGCTTACGTAAAAATATTTTTGTTGTCATGGGTTCATTGTATTTCCTTGTAAAGTATCTTATCTATGATACTTTTATCTTTAGTAAATATTTAAGTTGATTTGGCCAGTTTCGTAAAGGTTAGTGATAAAAGTAGACGTGTAATTTGTATATAATAATATAATATTAAAATTACGTGGCTGTGTCTAATAATTATAATATCGTGATCATGGGAAACTGACCACTTGGCTCTGGATCCTTATTGGAGACAAGTCGTGTTTGAAATCAATCTAATGTGAAGGTAAGTTACATGACCGAAGGTATAGCGCGCGTAAAAAATGACCGGATATAGTTTCTACACATTCGTTTTACAGTTATTTAAATACAAATAAATTTGCAACTTACATTAATACAAGAGTGGTTAACATTAGATACTAAGACGTAAGCATGGAGTGAAAGTGTGTGTGTATGTTTGCGTATTGGTGTGGGGATGTGGAAAGGTGAGGGTGTGTGTTTGTTGAGGGTGAGATTGAGGGTGCGTGTTAGGGTGTGTGAGAGTGGTTGGGTGTGTGACTGCATGACTGATTTGTACCTTATGGTGGGCAATAAAGTTTTCTTATTCTTCTTACTAGTATATGTGTGTTTATTCATTGTACAATTTCCAATACTTTGCCGTATCATTTTAGCAATTCTAAAGATTTTGTAGTGGTAGATCCTATTGTGAAGGATCGCCTGAGGTCATCATCATCATCAGCAGCCTACCCTAGTCCACTGCTGGACATAGGCCTCTCCCAGGGCGCGCTATTGAGCCCGATCTTCGGCTCTTCTCATCCAGTCGCTGCCAGCCACCTTGCGCAGATAGTGGGGCGGCCGGGAACTGGGGGCCGTTTTCTTAGTGCGCTATCCATGGGAGGTAATGCCATAATCGCCACGCTAGGCCTGCGGGTTGGCGATCGCAGTAGCCGGGTCGCTTGCCCCGATGACGCTGCTGCCCGTCATCGTGCTTCTGGTATTCGCCTGAGGTGGTACCACCCATCTATTTCTGCCGTGAAGCAGAAATGCTTGCATTTCTGTATTTCGGTTTAAAGGGTAAGAGAGCCAGCGTAATTTCCGGCACATGAGGCAATCCATCTTAGTCCTCAAGGTTAGCAGCGCATCAAAAACCTAATATTAATACAGTGAAGTGAGATGACTATGGGCGACGGTGATAATTTTCCATCAGGTGGCCGTTTGCTCGTCTGATCTCTATATTTAATAAAAAAAATATATCTAAATCTTTATCATCTACGCGTAAAAACATCTACAAAAACATGTGTTTCTCACTCTCCTTAGGAAAGAATTTTGTTTTTGTGTATTGTGTAGACTGTAGACGAAGCGATTTGCTTCTTCGTTCATTATGCGAACGGCTAAGGAATGGAACAGCCTGCCGGCGTCTGTATTTCCCGAAACCTACAACCTTGGGATCTTCAAGGCCAGAGTGAATAGGCATTTACCTGACCCGCGTGCTCCATCGTCGACCTCATCGTCGCTTACCATCAGGCGAGATCGAGGTCAAATGCGGGTTTAGTTATACATAAATAAAAAAAATAAAAAAAAGACTAGACTAAAACCCGCGTAGAAGACGCGGCTTAATTTTCGACACGTATCGATTTCAAATTCGCACTAACAGAATATGGCTATTAATTTAGGTCCTTCTTTCTTATCGCATCTTTAGGTCGGATTTGTTCTCATTTGACAATCTCCTTTGCATTTGCAAAGCGCTTATTACAGTTTACTGAATTCAGTCAAAGATTTAGTCGACTAATTAGAGAGGTTTCTGATTATATGTTTTATACCCCGACAAGGAAGTTAAAAACCCTGTCAAGGGAGCGCCTTGGTAGTTTTATAATCTGTGTTATGGAGTTTGCTAATTCGTCGTCGTCGTCGTGGCAGTCCCTCGTTGTGAGGATGACTTCTGCTAATCCAAGTTATATTGTTGTTGTGTCTGGTGCGTCTTGGAGTGGCTCAACAACCCGATCCTGGAGTTGCACTCGCGACCGCATATGCTTCATTTTGTCACCGTTGGCAGCCTGTTTCTCAAGGCCGGGTTTGCCTCTTTCTCCTTCCTCTTACGTCTTTTCTCCTTCCTCTTACGTCTTTTCTCCTTCCTCTTACGTCTTTTCTCTGCTTCAGCGTTCACCATTCCCGTCTCGAAAGATTTTGCAGCTTTCTTGGTCAGGTCGCGCCATTTTGACTTGTTTAAGGCACTATCCTCCCATGAGTTGAAGTTGATGTTGCACTTTTTCAGATAGTGCTTTGTAGCGCTTCCTGTGGCCGCCCTGTGGTCTCTTACCATTATAATGATAAAAATAGTACCATTTAATTCCACAATATCGCGATGGTTTTTTAGTTTCTTGTCAGGGTATGATATTGAATGGATTTTAACCTGAAGAATGCATTTACACTTGAATGAATTCAGTCTGATTTAGTCAAGTGTAATCGTAAATCCTGGGTTTGATTATCGTTCGGGAGAGCGAATCCGAGGGTGAACAGTGGGTCCTTCTTCCCCTTGCTTGCTTATCGTATGGTTAGTGGCCAACCTATTGTCAGAATTGTTCAGGCCACCCGTAGGCATTGAGGCTTAACGACTGCTGTCGAACGACAACAACTGGGACCGACTGTTTAACGTGCTCTCCGAGGCAGAGGAGCTCAGATAAAATATGCTACTAACAGTCATCCATCCTGGTAACCGACCGCGCCCAACGTTGCTTAACCTGTACGATTACTTTCGGACGTTGCTCGCAACTAGGCTACGGCTCCTCAACCTCCTTCCCCTGTTAGTATATTCTGATTTCTTTATTTTCTTTTATCACGTTTGTCCACCAAATCTTACGGCGATAAGTGGGAACTACTTACCTGTGATGAAGGCGGTTCGTCTGTCTACTCTATCGGGGATTATGGTCGTGAACGATATGTATAGTACGCAACATCGCCGGAATGCCGGTTTCTAGTGATGTGACAAATACGTTGGGTATATTATCTAAAAATATATATTTTAGATAATCTATAATAGAAAGGAATTATCGCTTTATCAGTGTCTGTTCTATAACTACACTGTGATTGCCGTTCACAGGGTTCTATTTACCGCTCGATTCTGTATAGAATAGAAGATAGAAAAGTTGAGCTTCCATCCGAGTTTGTCTCCTACTATATAAGGTCCTTTTTTATCAGTAGCAAATATTTGGAGGGGGTATGTGCTGGTCATTTGTACCACTTTATACAAAAAAATAACCCTGTGGTATGAAAAATTTCCATACTAAAGAAAAATAAACCCCATTATTTTGCGCCTTGGTGGCATAAACTCATCCATGTCGCTATGAATGAAACTTTCATTCAATACTTCATAGATCATAGATACATCATTTGTAGAATTATCAAACACAATTTTGCCGTTTTCTCGAAAATATAATTAGTTTAAAAAAAAATTTTGCCCTATCGTTATTGTTATAATGATACCCTCGAAATATTTGCCGCTAATTAAATAGGACCCTATATGAATTCTTTAAAATTATTCCAGACTTCCTCCACAACGCCGGTGTGATTTACCGCGACCTAAAGCCTGAGAATATACTTCTGGACTTTGACTATCACATTCAACTCGTCGACTTCGGCCTCTCCAAGTGGTTATCCATCGGCGGACGTACCACCACTCTCTGTGGGACCCTCCACTATATGGGTAAGTGGATTGTTACATTCTAAAATAATCTTTATTTATTAGGCATTTGGCCATGGTAGACATTCTTAAATTATATAGAAAAAGGGATAATACATTTTTTCCGCGAGCAGGATTTGAATCTGCAGCATTGCATTTCCATGGCATTGCTCTCTGTTTTCTAATAGCAAGGTTTCGTGCAATATTTATTAGGAGATAATAAAAGTATTCGCCGGGGTATTACCAGGAGTTCAATTCATGAATTTGTCCAGAAAGTTTTGTAAATGGAGTACCTACGAAATTTTTACAACATTTCATTCAATTAGTCGCTCAATGTCTCCTATTTTGTACAGAGTCTGAAAAAATGTATTTGCCATTTTCAAAATTTTTGGACGAAATTGTTCATATTCATAAGTGAATCTTCTTTTTTTTTTCTCTCTGATGGTAAGCGACGATGAGGTCGACGATGGAGCATGCGGGTCCAGTAAATGCCTATTCACTCTGGCCTTGAAGATCCCAAGGTTGTAGGTTTCGGGAAATACAGACGCCGGCAGGCTGTTCCATTCCTTAGCCGTTCGCATAATGAATGAAGAAGCAAATCTATCAAATAAGTGAATCTGCTGGTAAAAGCCCGGCGAATCTTTTTGTAAACTTCTTATATATTGAGAAAATCCATCGGAAATCAAAGAATAACTTGTGGAATATATGATCTCTATATGGTATTTCATTTATGCAATTCCAGTAAGTTATTCATTCAGATAGGTGTAGGGGTTACAAAAAAATATGCTGGAGTTTTACCAGGAGTTCCATTTGTATACAATTTTGAAAATTGAATACCTACAGTTTATAGTCATAAAATCCTATACGGCCCCGTTTTTCCAAATAATGGTTTTATAATACACTTTCCTTTGCGTTCACATAGTTGTAGCGAATCGATTAGGTTTAATAAGTATTACATTTATGACTAAGGGTGTTATTACATGGACGCGATCAACATTGATCGGTGGATTGATGAAACCGTTCAACGTTGTTTATAGTTTATTTCTTTGTCCGATCTGTCATCCCTCATCGATTGACAATTGATCCGACGTCCATGCGACATCGATCGCGTCCATGTAATAAAACCCTAAGTACGCATAGCGGTTTCAAATAGCATCCTATCACTAAAGCGGCTATTTTCCATTTCAGTGTATCACTTTTTCCGCTACATATTTTAAAGAAATGGCTCACTCCGGCGTTTGCTTCGCTCGTGATTCCCTTCCCTCGCTCCGTCTGTAAGTGCGTGGACTCTGGTGATTATGTCAGTAACGGTAGGCGGTCGGACGGCGGGCCAGTGACGCCGGCAAGATGAACGCACGCAGCATCACCTTCCAGCTGGCAATGGAAGGCCGCCAGGTCGACGAAGTGGTGGCCAGTATCTTCCACACGGTCCTCTTCCATCGTTCCAGCGGAAAGTTCACCTACAATAACGAGGAAAGCTACTCCATCCGCACCGTCAGCTATGTCGACGTCGATTGCGACTTCATTGACTTCACTTACGTCTGCTGCGAGTCGGAAGCTCTCGGCCGGAATATTAAAAGAGAGATCTCGTACTTCTCCGAGCTCCTCCGAGCGGCTGAAGCCACCTCTTCCCCCCCAAAAGGCTCGATAAGCCTCGAGTTCTTCCAGAAACGCCGCGCGCGCTGGCCCTTCCAACCGGAGTGCGTCCCCTGGGAAGTATGGACAGTGTATTGTGAGCTAACGGAATCCCGAAGCGAACACGAACACAGCAAACACGAGAGCGTCGTCGAAATGCTCCAGGACAAAATAGTCTTCATCACGGAGATCATAAACAGACACGAGTACGTACCCAAAATGCCGAGCCGTTCGGACGCAGATCTCATTTTTGACACGTCGTATACGGACATACAGCCCTATCTTTTCAAGGTTCATTATAACCTGTCAGGCACGCCCCCGAAGTCGGTCGGTAACACTGTTCGAAAACTGATACGTGATACATTGTCTTTGTGATGCATATTGTCTCCGTACCCCTTATGTTTTGTGTAAATGGAACTATTATTGGTTTATTCGATTGTATAATTGAATTTTAAAATTTTGGAGCAGCTGACTGTGGTTCATACGCCATGATCCTGTAGCTTTATAATGACACTTCAGCGATTTCGAAACGGAATCGGACCGAACCCATAGAAATCAATTTTGCTTTTTCTAGATATCTATGGGATCGGTCCCATTCCGTTTCAAAATTGCTAAGTGTGCTAAATATCCCAAGAAATTGGCACGGTTTTAAAATATAAGGAACATTATGATTTTAAATTTTAACGTATACTAGAATTATTGAAGAATGTTTGACTCTAAACTAATGATTTATTTACTAGAGTATTCAATTTGCGTAATGGCTAATGGCATTTATTCTCATTACCTTTACGCGAATTGAATGTCTAAATATCGGTTTTATTGAATGATATTGTAAATATGGAATATAAAATTAAAGTCCAAACAATTGTGATTTGTATCGTTTTATTTACTTACTAATTAAATAATTATTAATACTCCCTCTTATCTTTCGCTTCATCTTTCTATTAATGCGGATATGTAATGTGACTTACAGTTTATCAATTGTTAATATTATAATTTTTTGCTTCATAGATATTCATTGTATATTTTATTATTCCACCAATAGTAATACATTACTGTAAAGATGATAATTGATAATATTATTTACTATTTTAGAATAATTCATTAGACTAGCTATTTCTTAAATTAATTGACAGATCGCTTATTAACTTAATTTCGTTTGCCTAGTAACTGTATTTAGCTATTATAACTAATTATGTAACGATTTTGTCTGTTGTAATATTAGTGATAAATGTAACTTTAGTTGTAATGATTTCAGAGCTATGACTCGGAAGGCTGGTTGATGTGTCCACTCATTTATATGATTTAAGGTCTGTCTTGTCTGTCGATTACTCTCAAGTTTTTATTATTTACTTGAATGCTTAGAGAAATAGTTAAGATTTAATTGAAAATGCACACAGGTTAGATACGTTTTAGTCTTGTAGTTACCTAGGTATCTAAAAATAATCATTTTGTTGTAACTAATACGTGTAATAGGTTATAAAGTGTCAGTTGATAATACTAGGTAGCACACAGAATGTTTTACTGATAACTTAATTATAGGTATATTTCGGAACAATATCGCGGTTTAAGATGATGAATTGAGTATGATGACACTCAGTATAATTGAGTATGATGACACTCAGTATAATTGAGTATGATGACACTCAGTATAATTGAGTATGATGACACTCAGTATAATTTAGTACAGTCGTGTTTGACTATTATGTGTGTTTTTTATATTAAAATCGCTTTGTGATATCACTAACGAGAGTTTTCTGAAACAAATGTGTAAAGATAATATTGAGTATCGATTTTAATTGTAAACGATGTAGATTATTATTATGGAGCCATTAATAAGATGTTAATGCTAAATGATTAGATATATGAATGATTATAGCAACTTGATTGTATATAGAAATAATGTATAATGTACAGAGCAATATAAATTTTCTCTTCGAATATTGCGTGTTTGGATGACAGGAGAGCTTTATAAACCTTCTAGGACGATCTATATAGATCAGTGATTGTTTAGTGTTAGAATTTTAATGTTGTAGAAATGGTGCATGGAAAGTCTCATAGTTTGTAAGGAACGTTAGGAAGTGATGTTTCAAATCACTGTATTGCGACATTTTCAAAATATTTGTACATTTTGATATAAAAAACGTAACATAAAAGAAAAAAAAGTATATTAAAAAAAGGTTTTTTTTTTCTTTTGTTACATTTTATCTTAACTTTTTTCCTTTTTGTTATATTAAATGTACAAAAGTTTTGAAAATGTATCTTTTACTTTTGCTTTGCCTATGTTTACATGCAGTTCGTCATATGACTGCATTTCCATCTATCCATGACTTATTGCGTCGCAGTAGGACGCTGTACAAGGTGAAAGCGGAAACCAAACATTTTGACGTTTAGAGAGCGCTATCTGATGTGTGTTCGGGAAACCGGGTTACTCGTCAACTGGTAACCACAACACTTGTTGGTAGTTATAAATAACTTTATGTTTTCGTAAACTCGTACCACGTTTGAATTTATTCCAAATTCTATGCAAAGTACCGTCATGGAAAACCCACCATTTCTAAGGGTTGATAGACATGAATATGAATAACTTTACTGAGAATATTGTAAAGTTGGAAAAACAACTTTTGATACGAATCGATGGTTCAAGATCATCATTTTGTATCGTTTTTTTTTATCCGAATTATAATTTATTTTCACGTCGTTTGTCCCTATTGAGGGAATGGCTTATTCCTTTCACCCTGTATAACGGCTAATTTATTTCAAGTTAGATGTGTTTCCGTCGAGCACATAGAATTTTATATTTTTGGACTTAAATTAGTCCTTAATGTTTACTTTAATTTTGTCGTTTACTATCCTACCTCATTTTATGACTAGATTTAGTGTCCTTGCATCTCAATTGGAAAATGGTTTCCTATATAAATGCCTATATTTATTTATATCAGAATTTTATCACCAAAGATGAGGCTGTACCTTTTCAATACTATGTATAAATTCAAATTTTGAACGTTCCAAAATGATATAATGGAATTTATAGTAACTATTTATGAAAACCTATTCTTTTTGTAATTTTCATATCAGCAAGTACCTTGAAATTGATGATTTTAACAACAACAACAAAAAGTTACGGTGATGCTCAAATATCGGCTGGTAACGATATTTCCTTGTCTTAGAGACTGGTTATAAAATAACTCAATGTATGTACGCTTGAACTCGAGAACTGCTCAACCGATTTGGATGGGTTTCTACTTACCCTGAGTAAATATCGGCTTCCTATGGAAAGAAAGAAAGAGTTTATTACCAATAGCGCACACATACAAACAGTTAGGTACAGAAGATAAAAATAATATTAAACAATTTTTTTATTTTTTTTATAATAGCCTATAGTCTGTCCCACTGCTGGGCAAAGGCCTCCCCTCCTCCTTTCCATTTTTCCCTATCCTCGGCGTTCTTATACCATCCTTTTTGGAAGTGGTCGATATCGTCCTTCCACCTACGTATTAAACAAATATATTATAAAAATAAATAATTAAGTTTGATGAAGGTTGGTGTGGAGCACCGGAAAAAGGGGACTGCCTCAGCCTGTTGCCGCAGCGGATTTAGCAATGCGGCGCTGATTTTCAGGCATCACCTGTGTGCCAGGGATCACTCCCTAATGATACACTACCGGAACATATAAATAACGGAAATATTAGGAAACGAAGGAAGGTACTTAATTTTTATGGAAAGTATGGGAAGTCTATTATCCCGTGGAACATTGTTATGGGCGCAGAAGTATATACCAATACTTATATTGGTACTTATAAACATTGAGACCTGTCCGATATTTGGTATTCCAGTAACACGTACACAAAACTGGTGATAAGACAATATATTTTATTCTATTGTAATACCTTGATTGTGTGCCTCGTTCTATGTGTGGTTTTTCGAGCACATTGTAAAATAATAGTTATCAATGCACATTGCTATATGGCCTTATTTGAAAGATGGTTCTAGATATAAAACTCTTAAGCATGTGTATAAAGAGTTGTTACATAATAGAGTATATAATATACGAGACGGCAAAGATGTGTGACAGAAATTAAAAGAGTTCAAAGGAATTAAGCAGAAAACCTTAGTCTTGTGATAATTTATATAAATATGTGAATAAATGATGAAGTATTACCATGTTTTCATTGTATCCATTTCGAGCGCCTCGTCTATTCCGCGCCTTCTGTGAAAAAGGATTCAATTCAAACAGGGATTTGAATTGCACCCTTTTTCACCGGAGGTAAAGTATTGTCCCCCTAAGAAAGTTCTCATACACCCAGGATCATCTATTTGAAACTTACCAATAAACCATTGACGCTTCCTGATCTGGATTTTTTTTGTTCTGAGAACAATTTATTGTTCTGTGGGAAAAATAGCAGTTCGACTAACACGAAATAAAGCATATCGGTTGAGTAAAATGTATTCATTTTACTCAACCGATATGCTGCTCTACTAATGATTTCATTACTTACTTACTCCGCTGGCGCAGCGACCCGAAGTGGATCTTGGCCTCCGATACCAAAGAGCGCCATCGCTCTCTCTCCTGCGCAGTCTCGAGCCAGTCAGGCGCCCGGAGCTCCCGCAGATCCTTCTCCACTTCATCGCGCCAGCGGTATATACGCTCGTTTAACTGCCCGATCCTCCCCCATCCTAGTGATGTGTCCGAGCCATCGGAGTCGAGCCGCTTTCGTCTCTCCTATAATGTTCGGCTCGTTCACCATCTCTTCTATCTCCCTATTCTTTCTCATCCTCCACCCTCCATCTTCCTTCTTGGCTGGATGATTTCATTATCAGTTGTTATTTAAACACCTACTTTAGCACAATTTAGTGGATAATAAATAGTGCTAAATTAAGTTATTATAGCCTTTTAATAAACATGAATTTACTGCTCTTAATTACGCGAACAGAAAAAAAGAACATCAAACTGACCAGGTGATTAGTGCAAATTAACTGCCGGTCTAATTTTTTGTATATTAGATTAGTATATTTCAAGGTTAAGTACACTGGTTACAACAACAACGAATACCTAAGATTGAATCCACTGAATTGGTTTTTTGTGTGTAATTTTACTTTTAACCACTACATTCTCTCTCAATATAAGCACGTACAATACATGTTTTGTTAAATTTGAACTAGATTAGAGCTAATCTCATACATTATTTCAATGCTGCAATAACTAATATTAAATTCGAATTTTGAATATCGGGTCAGAGTATTCCTTGGATATTCAGTGGACCCGATGTTTCGGTTTTATAACGAGTTAGGGTTGGACCCCAGCTGCCCGCACGTATTAGCATATTCCCGTAGCTCTATCCCTGTCTGTCGCACAGAAACATCGTTAGTTAGAGCGAGAATCGGCCCGCCGATGCCGAAGAGTGCGGACGCTCGGAAGCAATCTTTTTCGCTCTAGCGAACGATGTTAGACAGGAGTAGAGCTACGGGAAAATGCTAATTCATGTTGACAACTGGGGTCCAACCACAGAGATAAATCAAGATAGAGCGGCGAAGTGGGCGCGGCACGCGTGTCTCAATCTTGCAATATACAAGATTTCATTCATTCACGCCTAGTTTTCGACGCGGACCGATCAGAGCGGCTGTGCTAAAATGTCTTATTGTGCGGTTTATAACTGTAAGAACAACAGGTACGACATGAATCGATCAAAAGAAGGTATTTCGTCCGTAATTACGTCACTTTGGGGGCGTGGCTTAAGAAAATGTTGATACGCGCGATTCATATGCCAGCTCGCCCGCGTCACCGTTCTACTTGATTTATTTCTGTGGATCCAACCCTAATTAAATAATTTAGTTTCATATTTTTTCTTCAAGACTAGTACAACTGACAATTGCATGAAGCTTAAAATTCTGGCTACCTTAATCTCAGAGATATTATGTAGAAAGGGATAGATTACGTTTTAAAGGAGCTGTTAAATTCAGGAGGCTTCATGCAACTGACGGTTATCTATAAATCAAGAGGACTTCGTGTGCTACACGACATCGAGCGGTTCCTTCCATCGAAGATATATATAAGTACACTGTTTTCAATATTAATTATTTTTAATTAAATTGCTAAGTGTGAATGGAGGAATGCTAGGTGCGTACAGCACAAGAAGTGTATGGATGATTTGTTCATTTATGATAAAATATTCGCGAATGAAATTTCTTTAAAAAAATAGTATCTTACAACTTTTTCATATCAGTCCATTTTGAATCATGTCAGACGCACGACACGAACGGCCGGGGCAGCAGCCGAGTTTGCAGCGGGCAAAAAGCGGGATAAGTACTCCGCTCTCCAACAGTACTACCTGTTCGTCCCGTTCGCGGTGGAGACAACGGGTTGTTAGGGGGCGGAGGCGAAACAATTCGTGGCAGAGATTGGCCGTCGCCTCAGGGAGAGGGGCTGTGACCCTCGCTCCGGGTCGTTCCTGGTGCAAAGGTTGGCCGTAGCGATACAGCGCGGTAACGCCGCGAGCGTTATGGGCACCTTTGCACCGGGGACGACAAGGGGCGGGCTATTTGATTGACATAATTTTTTTATTGGAAAATTATTATTATTATTATTTTTTTGACATGTAAATTAATTTTATGAATAAATTTAATTTTTGAATCATAAGACACGTATGTACAATATTTTTTCAGAGATTGGAGGTAGAGTTTTAAGATGATATGTCTATGCGTATGTGGCCATGTCCATACTTAACTTTGGTCGTGAATATGTAAACTATTCACATTTACAATAACATTCGCTCATATTTTATCATTTCGCTAAATATTTTTCTTGTTATTTTAAGTTTTAAGTATACTAGTTACAAGTATTGTAAGGTTATGTAATTGTTGACAGCTCCAGAGGTGTTGAGCCGGGAACCCTATGGACACGCCGTGGACTGGTGGTCGCTGGGTGTTCTCATCTGCCGCATGCTCACTGGCGAGGTAGGTCCATTTTTTTTCTGGCAAAATCTTAGTCTTAAAGTCTTTAAAATAAAGTCTTCATTAAAATATATTATATGTTCACTGTTTCTTTTCCATAGGTCTAGATATAGATGACAGGATACTCAAGGAAGCCTTAACATTATAAGGACGTATCTTGCAACTCACGGTACACTAGCTTTGTAATCTGAGTTCTGTGGTAGCGTTTAAATCCCGACCAGGATTATAATAGATTTGTCAGGAAGGTGTTATGTAATTTTCATGGGAAACATTTAGTATGAAAATGAAATAAACGCTAAAGGCCATGGAACATTTTAGTATGGAGCCTGGCACTACCTTCCGTGATTGTAAAAAAATGACGATTTGTTGGCGATCGATCCTAGCTCGATCGACAGAAACTCCTAAAGTGTCTCTGAATCCAGATATTTGATCTTGAAAGACACATTATTTTTTTAAGTCAGATTACTGGGTCAAATATCGGGGTACAGAGATACTTAGAAGTATTTATCAAGAGATATTTTATGTTTGTACTGATGTCCTCTATCAAATTATTAAGCTAGGATCGATCGCCAAGAAATAGTCATATTTTTCGATATGGCGGAAAGTAGGTGTGCCATTAAGGTTCCATGGATTTTATGAATCATTTATAAAGTAAACTTAAAATTGTAGCGTTAATTTCATTTTCAAACAAAAAGTGCCATGAAAATTACGTAAGAATGTGCGACGTGAAGAATCACTCTTATAATCGTTATGGATTAATTAGTTCACATATAATTATGCACTCTATTATTCCTACTCGGGTTTTAACAGGTTTTAAAAGAGGCGCTTACTACAAAGTCGTTTAACAGGTTTTAAAAGAGGCGCTTACTACAAAGTCGTTTAACAGGTTTTAAAAGAGGCGCTTACTACAAAGTCGTTTAACAGGTTTTAAAAGAGGCGTTTACTACAAAGTCGTTTAACAGGTTTTAAAAGAGGCGCTTACTACAAAGTCGTTTAACAGGTTTTAAAAGAGGCGCTTACTATAAAGTCGTTTAAGTACCGATTAAAAGCATGGCTATTCGAGGAGACTTTTTATAATTTTGACGAATTCATTAATTTATAATCCAAATGACATTAACTACATTACATGTATTACTTGACATTGTTCAGTTTTTTTCATTTTTTATTTTATTTTTGTTATTATGATGATTTATTATTTAAATAATTAACAATTATGATTTTATATGTAATTATTAATTCAAATGTTTTTTTTTGTGTTATTGTAATTCATATTATGAATAAAATAATTGAATTTGAATTAAACAAAATATCTGCATTATTTATTCGCACGGTGTCTATGAATTATGTGCTCAACTATATCAATAGAGAGAGGTACAGTCGATGTTTTTTATAAATTAGCTACGACAAACACAGCAGCAGCAGACGGGCTACCTGATGGTAAGTAGTCACCGTCGCCTAGAGACACGTGCAGTACCAGGGGTATTGCTTCTGTGTTGCCGGCCGTGGAGGGAGAGGACTTTTTTAACGTTCTTTTTGAAGCATCCCATGTCATAGCGCTGCGGGAAAACGCTGGGAGAGAGTTCCACATTTTACACGTGCGTGGTAGAAACGTTCGTGTAAAACGGGTCGTGGTAGACACCCAAGGCCTTAGAAAGTGCGGGTGAAAATTGAGCCGCCGACGAGTGGTGCGATTAAAGAAAGTAGAAGATGGCACCAGGTCAAATAGTTCCGAAGAGCACTCCCCATTATATACGCGATAGAAGACGCAGAGAGAGCCGATGTCTCTTCTTAAACTGAGAAAACTGTTGTAAACAGCAAAGTAATCGTAGTACGTGAATCGTAGCTTTTGTATAGACTTCTAGAATTTTTCCTTTAAATAATACCAGTTTTCTTGCAGCGCAACTAAATGATACGACCACCAATAATAATTAGTAGTGCTGCCATTAAATTCTTGGACACTCAGAATTCTACTTTTCGATGTACAGTCGACTACAAGCTATAGTAAACCATCTGTCAAAAACCTTCGATTAAATCTCAACGTTATGACTGCGCATTATGATACCTTTAAGATTCTCAAATTTTGACGTTGTGGGTAGGTTGACTGTACACGGTTGCGATTTGTACGCCTCTGACATTTTGAGCTCGTTGATTTCAGACGGTTTTAGGAGTCTTGTAATCCCCAAGCGAATGACCCTAACTGCGATTATACGAACATGTTATGTATTTTTAATCGCTATAGCTACCTTGGTAAAATTATTACTTAATGTTACTTAATGTGCCTTCGTTAGATTTAAAGGTTTGGTCCGGGTCGTTAAAACTTATAACTAATGGTCATTCTATGATCCTACAAATATCAATGCCCCAGAGGTTTGTTAGCCTCATGTATCTAGTAGACAATGCATCGTAATAACATTATGGACTGGAGATGGTAAATATCAAATGACAATATCTTTATATCTACGAGTATCTCTATCTTTGGTTGCACTTGATTCAGATGCATTAATCTCCTCTTAAATGGTTCAGTTTAGTATAGTATAGGTAAACCGCTTAACTGTGGTATCGCCGGCGCGGTAAGAGAGGCGCGGGGCGGGACGACAGAGCGAGAGCGCACGGTGGGCGGGCAACAGGCCCCAACTGCCACCCGCCGCACGCGCGCCCTCTGTCGTCCCGCCCCGCTTCTCTCTTGCCGCGCCGGCTACACCACAGTTAAGCGGTTTATCTACAGCAATATCAGCATCGTTAGTGAAGGAAAGCATTAGGAAAGATCAGATGATTTGATGATTTTATATTATCGGGGGCCCAATTCGCCTAAATTACAACGTTTGTAGTTCTATTTATATCCAATTTTAATTTAGTTTTCGTTTAAGTTCTATTTGGACACCAAATCGCATTCTGCTGACGCATAACTCTACCACTTTCAATTTACTATCGATCGGGCAAAGGGTGGACCAAAAGTCCGTTAACATTTAAAATGGTTATAAAAAATACAAATGCTACTTTAGTGAAAAACTGTTTATTTAATAATAAAGTAGACAAATTAGGATTTCACTTTTTAAAAATAACATCATTCAAATGTGACCCTTGTTCATCCTGGCACACCTGTAACCGGGAACGGAAATTTTGCATGACCGCCCGACAAGTGGTTGGTGAAATGTTCTGCATTTCCTCGCGTATATTTTCTTTTAATTCCTCAATAGACACTGGGTTGCTGATGTAAACTTTACTTTTGAGATATCCCCAAAGGTAAAAGTCCATTGGAGTTAAATCCGGGCTGCGGGGTGGCCAGTGAATGTCACCTCTTTTGGATATGACTTTTTGGCCAAAAATTTCACGAAGTGCTGCTATAGAGTCATTGGAGGTGTGACATGTTGCCCCATCTTGTTGGAACCAAGAGCTTCGATTAAAGCCTGAGAAGTCCTGTAATGCTGGAGCAAAAAAATTCTGTAGCATCACAATGTATCGCTCTGTATTAACGGTGACGGCGCGGTTTCTCTGATCTTCATAAAAATATGGACCAATGATTCCGCTGGCTGACAATGCGGCCCATACAGTAACCTTGGGCGAGTGTAAAGGTTTTTGGTGCTTCAAGTCCGGGTTAGTGTCACTCCAGTATCTGCAATTTTGTCGATTGACATGTCCATTTAGGTGGAAGTGTGCCTCGTCTGAGAAAAAGATGTTATTGAAGCTCGTAAACCTCTCAAGCACTTCGTTAGCAAACTGCAGTCTCTGAGCAGGGTCATTTGGCTTTAAAGCCTGTACAATTTGAATTTTGTAAGGATGTAAATGTAAATCTTTGTGTAGAATGCGATTTAGAGATGTTCTGGGCACATCTAAAGCACTAGACCGCTTTCGAGTAGAGAGACCAGGTTGTTCTCGAACAGACGCTCGTACACGCTCTATGTTTACTGGATCGCGCGATGTCCTAGGTCGGCCGGATCGTGGTTGACTTAAAGTTGAACCTGTTGTTTCGAACTTCTGTACCCATTTTTTAATCGTTTGAATTGTTGGTGCTTGATTTCTGTTCCGTATATTGTAATGATTACAAAATTTCCGTTTAGCTTCGGTCGTAGAATCGTTGTTTCGATAGTACTCGCGTACGCAAAATGCGCGTTGCGCTCCGCTGAATGACGCCATGGTACTAAATCCCTATTAGTAGCTCTCGCTTGTAGTAACACCCCCCGCGCCAATACCCCGCCCGCGCCGACGCAGCGACCTATTCAAATGTTAACGGACTTTTGGTCCACCCTGTACCTTGGGAGGAACTTATGTTCGATCGTTATTGACAGTTGAAGCGTTTTGTTACCGTTCAACTGCGATTCAGTATAAACTAAACGTTTTAGTAGAATGCACAAATACGTTACTGTTCGATTGATCGTTGACTCGATCCGAACTTAAATGAAATTGGATCGTTAGTGGATAGTAGCATACGAAACACGCCATAACGATGCAGTTCTATTTGGTTACGTTATACTTAGTGGAATCGGTCTGCTGGTCTGTTATCTCAAATACCTGTCATAAATGAAAAACAATGTTATTTATTATAAAACATATTTTTATTTCTTACTTATAGTACCGGAAATTCGATAATTTACTTTGAGATATAATTACAACTTAGGTAATTTTCGTTTCATCTATTTTAAATAAGTCTCTAGATCTAGTGAATAGTCGATGACAATCACGCGGACGTTGGCTTGTCGCCACTCACACACTCGCATGACATGCTGCACTCACATACACTACGTCACATGCGCGGGGGCAGCTGCGGGGACGCCGCGGCCGCGGGGCGGGGGGCGCGTGTCGAGGGCCGTCGACACACGCCCGCCGCCGAGCGCCTCTTCAGCACTTATCTAGGATTTCGGAGCCTTATTTTCAGAACTCTCTTCAGATGAGTTGATCTCGCTGCTGTCCTTTTCGGCGCTCTCGCCACTCTCCTCGGAGCTGTTAGGAGCAGGTGCGTCCGCTGGGAGTTTTTCCTCGGGTTTAGGAGCAGGAGATTTGTCTTCACTTGCCTTAACTTCGGGTTTTACGTCACTGGACTTAGCTTCGGGTTTGGCGTCACTGGGTTTTTCTTCGGGCTTAACTTCGACTACGGCGCCGGCAGGCGCGGACTGAGCGTCTTTAGCGGGTTCCTCTTTTTTTTCTGACTCGCTGGACTTTGCCTCCTTGGCTGGTTCCTCTTTCTTCTCTTCTTTGGGCGCTTCAGGCTGCTTGGATGCCTCTACTTCTTTGGGGGCATCAGATTCTTTAGGAGCTTCTTTGGCGGGCTCAGCAGCTTTAGCTTCCTCTTTAGGTTTCTCGGCAGCGGCCTTTTGGTCGTCGACAGTATCACGTACTACTCGAAGGATGTCTTCGGATACTGCAGGCTTGTCAGCGGATTTACCTTCAACGTTTGCGGATTCCTTTGACTTTTCCTCAACCTTTTCTTCTGCCGGTTTGCTTACTTCAGGCTTAGCTGCTTCTGGCTTGGCTACTTCGGGAGCGGGAGATTCCTCTTTTTTCACTTCTGGAACTGACTCGGCACTCTTTCCGACAGCGGGTATATCCACTTTCTTCTCTGGTACATCAACTCCAGCCGGGTCGACGACGTCGTCAGCTACAGCGGCGTTTTTCTGAGCAGCAACTATGTCAATATTTTCTATATTACTAGCAGATTTAGATTCCTCCTTGGGAACTTCACTCACTGTAGCCTGGGTTTCAGTTGGTTTGGGCTCTTCACTGGGTTTCTTTTCGACTTCCTCGCGTTTCTCTTCAGGTTTGGCTTCATCAGTCTTGCTGGCCTCAGGTGTTTTTTCTAGTTCAGGTTCCGCTGCCACAGCTGACTTGGCTTCAGGGACTACTTCTTTTTTTACCTCTGGCACAGCTTCAGGTTTCGGTGCTTCTGGTTCCTTTACTTCGGGCTTGGGTTCTTCTGCTGGTGCGCTTTTGACTTCATCTGGTTTTTCTGCGGCTTTAGGTTCAGGTGCTTCTTCAGGCTTTTTCTCTTCAGCAGCGGCGTCGCTTTGAGGTTTCGGTTCGTCAGGTTTTGGCTCGGCAGCGACTGCAGGCGCAGCAGGCTCCTCGGGCTTGTTCTCAGCTACCGGCATCGCCAGGCAGACTGCCGCCAAGGCCAGGCATAATAGTAAGACCTTCATCCTGAAAAGACGAAAGATACTGTTTAGTGGTTTACCAATGTAATGACTAGGTATCAAATTATTGTGAATTCAAATGCACGTCTGTAAGTCGTGAGTGCGGTAAGGCCAATGTTACGCGCCGGTCGTTTCGCTGCGCATGCGCTGCAATTTTCTTATTAAGCCCATAGCATCTAAGGGCCCGACGTACTGGGGAACAGTTATCTTCTAGTCACTTCGAATTGAAGTTGATGTGATAAGTAGGATGTAAACTATTTGTGAAAGTGGGGTACGGAATAATTTTCGAAAGAACTCTCCCATGCACTATCATATTATTATGCTGTCATGTTGTCGGTGTAACTTATTTTTATAACATCATATATTAGTCTCTTTATAGCAGAGTACTTGCTTTATTTGTATTTTAGTTCTGCAGATTAAAAATGCAGTTCTATTTTTTGCGATCTGGTCGGGCAACTCATCTATTTTCCATTAGCTATTAGGTCGTGCACCTCGGCTGGTTCTATTTATAGTTAGGATGAAGATAGGGCATTAAGGCGATATCCCAGGTCCTGCAAGAATGCGGTCTGGCGCCGGACGCGAATAGATTACATCCCCGCCGAGGTAATTGCGTTAAGATAACTAGGTATTAGCTTCTAGCCCGTGGTAGTTGTCTTGTTTGACGATATATTTATCTTTACATGTTCAAAGCCGTACCCATAATTCTCGGGAATCAGCCAAGGATATCTTTCTTGAAAGATTAGGGTTGGGTATTTGTAAATCGAGTTTTCTGATCATAAATTATTTACCATGGACCCAATGACATCACTACAAATTACTTGTAATTGGCAGGGGTCGTAAATATGAGATTATAAATTCGCACTATGATGGACACTTCCTAGCGCGTGTGCGTAGTTTCGCAGGATGCGTACGCGTCAGTAATATGGATGTAGGTACTATCCAGACGTTAGTGCAACATTAGTAGAATTTAAATCGGCTCATTGAATTCAATCGGACACTAGAATGCAATACGTGGTGTATGATTATTCACAGATTTATTAGTCCGCTAGCGTTTTATAGGCTTAAGTATATTCGAAGTTAATTTGAAGTCATCTAAAAACTATTTTTAAGCATGATTTTCACGTTTTACTCTCGTATTTTCGAACGCATATAAATGTAATTAAAATCGATTCTCTGACTTGAGTTTACCTTCCACTTAAAAATCTTTCGGTAAGACTTTAGGTACCATATTTTCTGCTACTTTTTATTAACTATTTATTGCGTCCTTACAGAAAGTTCAGTTGTTCTCAATCTGAAATATTTTTTATTTAAACCAGAACTTAGTGCCGTTTTGTTCTTTATTTTATGTAAGCAACTACAGTGTTTATAAAAGTTTATTCGCTCAACGTTCGTTGCAGTTTTTCTCGAGAGCAGGCGGGATGTTCGTTTTACATTTTATTTTTAAGTCTCCTCGGTCTCAAAGATCCAAGTTCAATACGTAACGAGAGCCGGTTTCGTAACTTCAGTTCTTGCTGGTTACCTGTTATTACGCGCCCTCTTACTTCACATTATACTCGATGTTTCTGTTTTTGGTTTCGTTTTTGTTTTTGTTAATACTGCGCAGGGTTGTGGTGCTCTTGATGCTTCGTTTAGTAATGTGTAGTTTATCAAAATATTGCTTTGCAATCATTTTTGAGGTTACCAAATTCAATCGACATGCCGCGCTCGTAATAAATACAGCGACCGGTAACAATACACATTTAAAACCGTGGAGGAAATCTATTCTATCATTTCGATACCCTAGTATTTGTATTTGTTTCCCCACACATATATGTATGTATGTACTAATTACAAAGGATAGGTACTCCTCTGCTCATAGGTACATAGGTACTTTTATATTCTGCTTAGGTAGGTATATCGGTTAAATTGCCTATAAAAATGTTATGCGATACGTGACTTGTGTAACCCTAAAAACCTGAGAACGACGGGAGATGAAAATAAAAAGTAAGAGGGCTATCATTTCGCGAAACTGGTTATGTCCATAACCGATGAGCAACGGCCATTGCCTTTGCGGCCCTTCGCAATGCCTCTGATTGCATACATTATTTATGTTGCCCTTGCTTCGAATACTATGTTATTGCTTATTTTGATTTCGTTTATTGTACTAAGGGATACTTATTTCGAAGTAATATTTCTGCATCATTATCTTTTACTTTATTGGATATCTGAGCTCTACCGCAAATTGTTCTTTCAGTTTCAACGATTGCACGATTTTCAGTTACCTACTTAATTGTTTCGTTTCTAAAGGGAATAGAATTCTATGTATGTATTCTATGTATTTATGTACTTAAAATTGTTATGTAGTAGCATATGTGTAGGTATATTTTATGTATTATACGAGTAGGTATTTTATAGTATAGTACAATTAAAATAATTATTAATAGTAACTCTCTTCTATTTAATTTATATGCACCTGCCTTACAATATCTGTATGACCCAATGGTTAGCTGGTAGAAAATGCCGCATGGCATTAAGCTTGCCTCATGTACTATTTTTATGCATTAAAGTGTTAAATAAATAAAAATTCTTACTTTAGGATTTCAGTGTTTTTTTTCTTTTGGTATTGTTATGTAAATAACTTGTGAATTTACATATTGGGAGATAATGTTTCCTTTGTTACTGATATTATGATCGCAAGATAAATTCTTACGACTTTGGAAGATCATAAATTAAAATCTTTGACGTACGTAAATCGTCGCTAACAAACAATATTATTTTCAATCGTGACAAATTTATTAATCCTTGAAGAGTAAGCTTATCTTCCCAAGTTTTACGATCTTCTGAACTATCGATTTCAAATGTATTTTAAGCAGCAGACGCTTATTATTATTATTGTACCAGGTACTTGAGTTATTTTTGGAAAGGATAACTTCAGACTGATATGATAACGATTAAAATTAATAAGTTAAGTTCGAAAATGGAATCGTGAGCAGCAGCCAATTTTATCTCAAACTCTGATTTTATCAACCCTTTAAATCTTACCAAGTTTTACGATCTCCTAAATTATTGATTGCAAATGAATATTTTCCTGTGGGTCATTATAGTCCCTTATTTATGCGGCCGTTAGCTGGTTATTTTCTGGAAGGATATCCTCGGGCTGAGGGCAAGGATTATATCTTCCCACACGCCCGGCAATCTTCCAATTGAAGCCCAGCATGGTTTATTGCGCCAATGAAAAAATTTGCCGTCGGCTGTACATTGCTACTGGTATGTTGGTGTACTGGTATTACGGGCTATGTTTTAGCATGAATTTAAACGTGCCTATTATCATTCCATTCTTTCTTTTTCTTAACTCTGGACCGGGGTTCTTATCTTGATGTCTCTTTGGAGCACCATATTGTTTTTGTTGTGGTATTTTAGCTTTATTAGTTATTCTTTTTCTGACTTATAGATTTAGGTTTTCTTTTTGCCATACATTTTATCAAAACCTTCATATACATGTACAATGGAAGTGGACAACACATTAAGCTATACCCTTTAGTACTTTATCGTTTTACATATATTATTTATGACATGGGTTCTACAGAGTATATATTGATGAGTTTGAACAAAAAATATCGTGTTACATTGTGGAATTGATACCTCAATTTATCACCTCAGAATACTTATATTTAAATACGATAATACAACGTTTTTGAACCGAGTCCACTACCAGTAACAGTGCAGTCTCATTCTGTAGGCCTTGTAAAAAGCGACACTATTATGTTTTCCCAGCTCTGCATTGCAACATAATGCCCAGTGTTACGGCTGACCGATTTTTACGAAATGCACACATTTTGACCAACATCTCTCTAACCATAGTAATTTGTCTCGTTTGATAGCTATCAATTATTGTAGGAAATTAATTAATATGTATTGGCAATTTCTATCAAGCTTGCAATTGCCTAGGCTATTGAATTTGATTATCGATCATTTTATAAATGACGCAACGGTGTGCAGTGCTGTATACTTGCGTGTATAAAAGGACATATATCTACTAAGTGAATTTCTGCTTGCTTTACGAATTATTTTATAAGAGTTGTACAATAATCCGTAAATCAAACAGAAATAAGACGTATTCTGTTAAATTTTGACCAGTTTTTGAATAGTCCTTTCTAACATATATATATGTAGTTAGTGGGAGGGGAAATATGCACAATTCAGCGAATTTTGTTGTTATTTAAAATTTAGGAACTTTATCAAAAATGGCTTAGTGAACCCACTAAAAAAATTATACGTGTATAAAAAGAACCTATATCTACTAAGTGAATTTCTGTTTGATTTACGGATTATTTTATAAGAGTTATACAATAATCCGTAAATCAAACAGAAATAAGACGTATTCTGTTAAATTTTGACCAGTTTTTGAATAGTCCTTTCTAACATATATATATGTAGTTAGTGGGAGGGGAAATATGCACAATTCAGCGAATTTCGTTGTTATTTAAAATTTAGGAACTTTATCAAAAATGGCTTAGTGAACCCACTAAAAAAATTATACGTGTATAAAAAGAACCTATATCTACTAAGTGAATTTCTGTTTGATTTACGGATTATTTTATAAGAGTTATACAATAATTCGTAAATCAAACAGAAATAAGACGTATTCTGTTAAATTTTGACCAGTTTTTGACATAGTCCTTTCTAACATAGATATGTAGTTAGTGGGAGGGGACATATGCACAATTCAGCGAATTTTGGCATAAGTTGGTGTTGCTTTGGTATCTTACAACTAACTATAATTTTTGTAGGAACATTTGTGATGATTTGCATACATTTTTTTAACTAATCTCTCACATCTATCATATAGGTACACGAGCCTATATTTCTTAGGTTCGGTCCCCCTGAACTTCGTCCACGACACTGAAATCCCTCCATTCTTTTGAAAATCCAAACCTTTTAGACCAAACGTGTAATTGAGAGTATATACTGAAATTGAGAGACATTAACATGATAATATGTTTCGTTAGTCACAGCCAACCACTAATATGTGGTAGGTTCGTTACGATGCTTCATCGAAATGTTACAAGGGCATTCTACTGCATCCGTAATTACACCATAATCAAAGTTTTGTTTATCTGTCAATGGCATCGCGCAGGTTTATTAATAAATACTGTGGTCGTGATAATGCCAACCTTATAAGAATATAGGTATCTACAATAACTCTTAGTAGGAAGGTACTCTAGGAACCTGCATATCTATGTGGTAGGTACCCTAGGATTTATCGATATGGGACAGAAACTCAAAAATTCAACAGAAAAACTGTAAGAATAAAGAGACAATTACTAAAATCGGGGCATAGTTTCAGAGATATGTGATTTTTTTATATTATTGTAGTTCGTGGTAGTTTGAGGTACACATATTTTGGTAAATATAAGTACTAACTGCAAAAAAAAATTGAGCTTACCAAGTAACTTTATACAGTTGGATATAGCTTTAGTGTAGCCCAGTTCGAAGAGGCCCGTCTAGCTATTCTTGATACCAAACGCCATGCAAGGAAAACCCGCCCAAAGCCTTCCTACCACTACACATACAACAGTGCCGGACAACTCTACTGCGATCGCTGCGACCGGGTCTTCAAGAGCAAGTTCGGATTCGCCAGCCACATTCGAGCGCATGCTAGGAACTGAAGGGGGTCGCCGTCGTCGGTTTCGACGAGGAGGACTATATATACAGTTGGATATAAGTAATATTTGATAGACACTAATAAAATAAAGATAGATCGATGTTGGTTAAAAATTTAATATAAACCAAACCGTCTTCGCAGGCTCATGTAGAAATAAGAGGATGGTTAAATCCATCAATTCTTTTTTACGTATTGTACGAAGAAAAATCTAATTATTTACTAACAAAATGTATGTAAGTGCGTACCCGTAAAAGTACATAAGTAGCTTTATTCGGAAACCTATCTAACCTATTTTAGGTATCTTACGAATAAGTTTATTTTAAATGCGCTTCGGTTCATTGAACTCCGTGAATTAGTTTAATTTAGACACATTGTATAATTACTTTGAACTGGAGTGCAAAAAGTAATCAACTACGTTTTGCAAGGAAACCATTACACAGGATCATTTATTACAAAGTCAACGTTGTGTGCAATTTAGTAATAATCTTACGACATTATGGTCAGGAATCGTGATCATTTGACCATTAGATGATCCAATTAAGTATTTAACATTTCATGGTTAAGGTTCGTGTCATATGTCATATTTTAATCCGTTGCAATACTATTATTATCTATGTGCAACACGTATTCTTGTATTATGTTCATATAGAATTCTAAAAATAATAAGTACACCATTTGTCATGATATGACAAGTAAATTGGTACATGATAGTGTAAGCAACCTACTTCCACGTAATAGTTTCGTTCAGTCTTTGTAATAAATTAATAATGTAATAATAACTATAATATTAGATGTGCTTACTGAGTCATTGTAAATAGGTATATGTTTTAATGACTCTACCCTTTGATAGTTAGTCTTTAATTCTATCTCTGGGGACAAAATTACGTTGTTTTACGTTTGTCGTTCTCTTCCAAATTTACGATTACGTTCGGCGAATACGTTTTCATATCGATCCAAATTTATTGACAATCGTATTCTGCGAACACCACACTAACACATACAGGCGTACGAAAAACGACAAGTCGCTGCAATTTTGTTTATATTGAGTTTACGTCACAATATACATAGTGTCCCAGAAAGTGTGGATCAAACGAAACTGGTCATCAATCTATATAACCCCATATATGGTTATCCGATGCTTCATGTGAAGTTATTTAAAATTTTGAAACTATCAAAAATGGCCTAGTGAACCCACTAAAAAAATATATATAAAAAAAACTAGCAGATAACTATTTGTCACTTTAATTTATTTATTTTTGTTCAATTGTTAATACATAATTTTTCCATTTGATTAAATTTATTCGAATCAATTTGTCCCCAAAATTGGTACTAGTTGTCCTAAAAAAATAATTTTAAAAAAATATTCACAATAATTTAATGTGTCAAACCTTTTCGAAATCAGGATAAAATGTAGTATTTTTCTTTCTGTAGTACTTTTTTTCGGTGACAGTCATTTAAATATGGCGTTCAGGTTTTGGTGGTTTAATAAAAGTCTGGAAATAAAACCGTGATTTCATATTATGTACAATACTTTTTGTAGTATTCCTAATTTCACTTTAGTATTCTCGTTACCTTAGAATATATATTATATTCCATGTATATTCTAAGCCCGTTACTTATTGTAAATATACAACAGATACCATTAGGTGTCTTTCAAAATGTTGATAAAATATTGTACAGATATCTTAGCGTTAAGGGCATCGGATATTATGAAATCCCAAACTAGTTTGGCTTTCTCCGTCAGAATTTCAACGATTCTTAGGAAATTTAATCAAATCCAATTTACATACATATGCTAGCTGTTGCGTCCATTTCGACACACATGTGTACATCTGCTATCTATTACAGTGCATCGAAGATAAGGTTTATCATGTCTCAAGGCGATTAGAAATCGAAATTCATTTGTTGGTATTCTCATATAAATTCATTAGATAGAGACGTATCTTGACACCTTTCAACATTATTACCACTACAAATTAAATTATGGGTATTACAAATATTGGAAACAAGAAATTCCTCCTCCGACGGGACTCGAAGCCGTCTCTCTAGTTTAAATGTAGCCTGGTGCGTTAACATTTTGCGGCTGTCAATACAAAACTTAACTTGCTTTCAATATTTGTATAGCTTAGCATAACTCTCACGTCCATAATCCCCGAGGGGGTAGACAAAGACCACGTTCATCATAGGTAGTTGCCACTTTCCGCCGTAAGATTTGGCGGACAAACGTGATAGGTGGCGAGTCTATCGCCATACGGGTTAACAAATATGAGAAGTTTTAATATTTATACAAATTTCAAGTATTTATAACAAATAACATTTTTTTGGGGAATATACTTACTTTGTTACAATGATGTAGATTTAAGTACTTTACAATAACATCATACATGCTACAGAGCCCTATAGGATCCCATACCTTGGCGAATTCAGCGGAATAACACATAATTCGAGTATATTTATGCTCGGATTGACGCGACGCAAATTCGCAGTGAATTTTCGGTACTTATTTCCATATTTTTCCGCAGATTTTTACCCAAATAGTAAAAAACTATATATTCTTTTACGTAGTATTATTATAATATCAAGTTTATAAAATAGAATGCACTAGAATATGTCCACCAAAGCAGCTATAGAATCTAGATCTATGACCCAGACATTAATAGACTGTTTTTCATTCGTGCGCAACACGTTTTCGCTGTAAAAAATGACCCGGCGACTTAGCTCCAGTTTGGCTACCTACTTTCTAGCATGTCAAACTCCCTAGAAATCAATCATCGAACGCGATTTCACGCGATATTTTTACCTGTTGATTTGTCACTAAATTCTGCTGTTATATATTTAGCTGTGACACCTTGCACAGATTTCAAAGCTGTGTTAACCGAACTAAAAAATGTAAGAGTTCAATATGAAGTTGCCTAGGTACTTATATGTAAACTACTAAGCCATTCACACTAAAATTTAAAGAAATGCTGGTGTGGAACGCATTTTATACGATTGAAGAGTTCTCCAACGTCAGTAAGATCTGGTAGGTACTAGCCAACCCACCTTGCATGATTTAAAAAACTAAATTGAAATTCATTTAATTAAGGTTAATTATAAATTTAATGTAAATATGGTTTGTAATGATAAATGTATGTGACGTATAATTGAATATTATAAAAAAAGATCTGAAATTGAAACCTAAACTACCAAAAGTGTCTTAAATCTACTGGAACTGGTCCTAACTCTTATAGAATAAATAAATGGCTGAAATTTTGTGACACAATTTTCACAGTTTCATTTTGTGCTATTGCACTGAAGTAAGAAAGCTGCAATCGCTATGAAATTGCAAAGAAAATTCTTACACAAGATTTCAGTTTAATAGTTTCATAGTTCAAATGCACCATTATATTCTACGGAGAGACTATGGGCGGTTAAGTACAGGATATAGGCCTATTGTAAAGCTCTAACCATACTGTAACACGGAGGAGTAAGTAGTTGTGTCGAAATCCGTTATTCGAGCGTGGGGCGATTGTGCAACCACGACCCACGGTTCATTGTCGACACATTGGGACCACGATCGATCCCATTATCCGGTCTGCACAGATCAGCTGTCATCGTGTTGAGTAATGCATCTCATGGTGTGAATTTTTAATTAAAAGAGGCTCAGGAAATTTGAGCTCTATGTGTTATGCCTATATAAGTCTGACGCGTATAATAATAATATGTCTGTTTGTCTATGGTAGGTGTCATATCTCTACAACCGATAGTTCAAATCGGGCACGGTTCACAAGTCCAATTTGGACACGTTTTTTGTTGTTGTCGTGAGTATTCTTAGCCATTATATAGTCAGAAATTTAACCATTGGTTTCTAAGATCTTGGGGTATCTTTGATGTCAGATGGGATCTCGAAACAGTACCTATAAGTCATGAAGGAACGAACCTAGACTAATTTTTTTTCATCCATGGTATAGGTGGTTTCTTATATACCATCAGTTGCACGAAACATCCTTAATGTTAAGGCTTTTTTAAGTCTTGTGTCACTCTGGCTAGAGCAAACACCTTGCAGTTGGGAACTGTAGTTGAACTCCGAATCGAATCGAATAGGTAACTGAGAAACGTTTGAATATTGTCAATTTTTATTATATAAGGAAAACAGATGAGAGTGAGACGAGTAAACGGGCTAGGTACCTGATGGTAAATGGTCACTGTCGCCCATGGACACCTCACTTTTGAGGTTTTTCGATGCGCTGTTAACCTTGAGGACTAAGATTTGGGGGGGGGGGGGGGGGTTTAATGTGCCGTGCCGGTATTTTTTAACGCTGGCTCTCTTACCCTTCAATCCGATACACAACAATGCTACTTTGCGGCAGAAATAGATATAGGATAAGATGACAGTCTAGCTATTTAGATGACTCACGAAAAAAACAGGAAAAAACAGAGTATTTGGCAGAGAAGCCCGTAGAATTGCAATTGGGTTGATTCACTTTGTGTTTTCGCATGTCTTGTCATGATTTTTCAAGAAGGAATGGATGAATGGCCCAAGATTATTTTTTTCATATAATAATTGTAAGTATGTTTAGTTTTGATTAAAGCAAAAGCATTTTTAAAGTAAAAGTAAAGTACACTTTATTGTACAAATAGAAAACAACAAACAAAAGATAGAAAAGGAAATAGTGAAGAACAATTATATTATATATTATTATTATTTTATCATAGTCACATGAGTGATTGAATGCGCTATATTATTATTGCATGGAAACGGCAGGTTAGGAAATACTTGTATCAAAGGATTTATCAAAGTTATTTAGAAATAGCATACACGTTGTGAGAAGGCTATATCTTGCAAATAGGTAGACAGGTACTACCTGCAGAGACTTAGGAACGCCTGAATAGATATAATTAATTTTAATAATGCAAATGTTTATTTGTCTTTTCATCATTCCTAGCTGGATAGAGCGACATCCTGGCGATTAAAAGGGTTAAATAGTCTTAGGCTTGGTAAATAGGTAACATAGACCTAAAAAAGAAACTCTACATATTATGCTATATGCTCTATGCTCTACATTTATTTCGATAAAATTTGCGATATTTCTTTATGACATTGGACATTTCCTTCAATATTATGTGACAGAAATTCACGCCATAGAATTAGTAGAGTGCCCATGTAATGGTGAAGGATCCCATCGTCAGGAAACCTGCGCACTGAGACAACCAATGTGTGACATGGGGAAGGCAATGACAAATAACTCCATTTAAAATATGTCAAGAGAGTCGTTATATGTGGTTAATTCTATAGAATAATCACGTCGCTCATAAATGAGGAATACGCCTTAGAATTAGTAAGAGAAGCTAGTCTGTCGTTAATTTTTTTTAATAGCCTATAGACTGTCCCACTGCTGGGCAAAGGCGATGTCATGTTATATTCCTATGTTAGGAAAAAAAATATATAAGAAAACCGGCTACCAGAGTTACATAAGCCGAAAGAGTGCAACGGTAAACCGCTAATGCGCCTTCGGCATTAGAGCTTAGGTCAATGCCAGCGGAAGAGCAGCTAGTTGAGTAACGGCACAAGCAAGCTGGCTTGGCCAAGTGTGAAATGTCAACAAATCGAGAAATATATTACCTATATGCGTAGACAAGACCTCCCAGTTTACAGCAGTTTATCTCCAGAAGTCGAAATACTAACTGCATGAATTGATTAATGATGGCCATATATTATGCTAGCATATTTAAATAGATAGGTGTGCCGGTATTATAATTTTTTTTATATTAATTGGAATTTAGAGGACATTTTTTGGGTTTGTTACAAGATACATAGGCATAGGTATTTTTATAGCATTCAAGCATTCCAATAAACGGGTTTTATTATATGTGCATATAATTTGATTATCTATAAGATGCATAATTTTGGTATATTTAAGTTTATAATATGGTTCTAAGTACGTGAGGTCACTAAAAATTCAGGGTTTGAACAGTTCTTCTTCTTCTTAGTCGTATTCCTCATTGCTGAGGGTCGTGATCATTTTTAGGAATTAATCACATAGAACTGTAGGAACGATCCAATCCAATTAAGTGTTCGTAGTAGGGGTCACCAATTGTAGGAACGCGCTATTTGAGGACATGGATGATATAACGTCAGTTGTATGAAAGGGAAAAGGGAAGATCTTCCACCAGGCGGGGTGTTGTGCCTGGTGACCATATGTCCTGGTCCAACTACGGATGTTTGGAACTCGTATATATACGAATTCCCAGGAAAATTTCGATAGCGCGTTCTACGCCGATGTGAGTAGGTACTGTATCGTAGTGGCGCGCGTCGTGCGTCACCACAGAACGACTCACTTGGCAGAATTGGTAGGGTGGTTTGTCATTGTCTTCCCCATTTCATCCACTGGTTATCTCAGTATGCAGGTTTCCTCACGATGTTTTCCTTCACCGTCAGAGCAGTCGGTAAATGAACGTAAGTCTTTCGAAAAAACCGAAAACTCATTGGTACATGACATTGCATGGTTTCGAACCGCTCCTAGCCACGACGACGCCACCGGTGCAGTTCTACTGCGTCACTGCGAACAGTTCTACTGATCTTACTAATCAATATTAGCTTTTCCGGGTGTAATAAGAAGATTCTATGGTTTCGGCTGAGACTTCGTGTCTTTTGAATAAATCTCAAATCGACCTTGCTTGTCCGAAAATAATTACGCCCGCGTCTTTGGCTATTGTTCGACTAAATATCCATGATCCGTGGAAATCGTTATCATTATGCAAGATAATCGACGCGGTAAAGTTACCTTGAGTGGCGTTCCTTATTTTTCCACCAGTTTGTATGTATTCTCGTCACCAAAAGTGATTTTGTTTGCTTGATGACAACTAGGGAAACAATTATATCGAGTTTTCTCGGATTTCCAAATTGATATCTAATTGTTTCTCGTGAAATCTGTTAGGCATAGGTGTGCCAGTGAATTGACGGTATTGTCGTATGGTCCTATGGAAATGTACTGCGTAAATAATGTTGCGCATGCGTCACCGACTGTCAGGAGTAAGTACGAGTATGTGCAATGCAAATCGATGGCGTCGATTTACGAGCGTAGGAGCACGTGTGTTTGTGGGGGGCTTTATTTTATGGCCTCGTTAGGAAGGTAGGTAAATTATCCACAATTCTATCTGTACATAATATGCTATTTTTTAAATATTTTCATGTAGGCCATAATTTGTTGTTCCAGTCAGGTCAATTATTTAAAGCCACTACTTAAGTAAAGGTTTGTTCTGAAGCATATTTAACAGAGAGCGGCTCGTTATACCGCTGCCTATCTAGTCTACTGATTAATCTTTTCTCATTTTTCATTTTATTTATGCATCTATGTATATTGATATATGTAGATCATAGAGGTGCAACCTAAAGTACATAAAATAAAACTAACTACCAAAAAGTCGGAAATGGTTTTTTATTCTCATTAATAAAAGCGTCAAGCGCGGCGTTTTTTTTTTTCTGGTCCTCCACATCGGATGCCTTCAGGGCTGAGTCACATCACAAAGCCTGAGTTTTTCTCCTAATCACGTGTGCTCTGCGACGGTTGGTCTGTCAACTGGCGAGTTTGATTCGCCTCACTTTTTATCGTGTTTTGTTTCGCTCCACTCGGTTAGCAGGGCCATTAGGTGTCGTTTATAAACCACTTTTTTGTTATCTAGCTAGATGGCCATCAATTAATCATGAGATGATTCTATATTTGTCCAAATGACCAATTTACGGAAAAAGGTTAACGATAATACTAAAAGTGTGATTGATTTGTAAATAATCTAATTTTGAATTAGGTTTCTGCCACTAATAATGTTAGGTAGGTGCCACTTAGGCAACAACTGTCTAACAAATGTAATATACTTATATTACATTTGTTAGATCATGTTTTTATAATAATAATATGGTTAACTTGTAAAATAAATACGATACAATGTTACACTTTTATACTCTTCTGTGGTGCCATGATGGCCTTTGATTTTGTTGTATTTTTGGGCGCGAAAAGATTCGTGTAAAAATACGCATTCAACAGTAATATAAACAGAATTGGATTTCATGTCTTGCTTTCTTAGGTAGAAGTCTTTACACTGCGTTTTTGTTTCACATTACGTAGCTTATGTGATACCGACTGATTATTCACCCACTCACCACAACTAATTATATTCCATTGCTTTATCAGGTTTGATCCGTAATTTTTAATTGTTTCTCACAAAAAAGCTTTAAAACTTTTGTAGGTAAATAGGTAAGCTATATTAATATGACATAGGTAGGTATATTTAACATGACTTTATGGTCTGATGCATTCGCGTCAATGTTTACGAATTCGTAGCTTCTTTATTTTATCATTCACGAATTTAACTACTATAGTTTACGAGTACTTCATAATGTGGGTCTAAAAAATATTTAAATGTTAGTAAGAAGGTAGGTACTTAATATTTCAAGGATGTAGGATACCTAAACATTGAAAACGTTTGAATGTCAACCGTCACAGCATCTAATCTTGAAATAGGTGAACTTCAATATTCCATAAAACATAATGGAAATTATGTCGATGTACCGACACAACACTACATAGCCATCAAATGTTAAACATAAAAAAACTTGTTTGTGATTTTCAACAGGAAAATGGACTTATCAATTTCTGTCGTTTGTATATTTATTTTTAGGCACATCAAAATAAGTACCTATATAAGGTGTTTTTAATTAGATGCAAATATTTCAAGAGTAGATTCTACAGGTTATACAACAACGACTACCTAAAACCGATTTTTATTAAATTTTCGAGAAAAACCTACTTATAACAAAATAGTTTTATCATTTCGCTGTACATTGACAATTGTCTCCTTATCAAAGTGTCAATGGAAAACGACATCGTTTTGTATGGTACATATTACCTAGTACAAGTTAGACGGTTATTTTATGGTGTTAAGTAGTACCTACTTATAATGAGCACATAGCACATATCCTTAAAATATTTGCATCTAATAAATTCGACAACTTCATCCTATTAACCCCAGACGCCGCCGAATGGCTAAGAAACCTGGATATTTGGTTGTGACATGTCACAGTACTGTTATTGTGTATAATTCGAACTGCCATACTAATAAATAAATAAAATATCACCACGTATTTACGTAAACTCCAACGTCCAACTCCGTTCAAACGGTAAATTCTAGAATAAGTAGGTAGTGTCTATTACTAATGCCATTCGTAAAATCGGTTAATTAATATAGCTCCAGCCAAATGAGAGGTTATCGCAAAAACACGGTGTTTTGGCCGCGGCTGGCACATCGGATGGAATCCATTCGGCATGCCCGCGGATTAGACGCGCACTCTGGTCCACGTCACACGATTAGACGGTGGAGGTTGACTTGAGGAAACGCTGCTGCATTGTTTGCTATTAAGAATTCGTTGCAAAGACGACTTTGTTAAGACATTGTCATCTTTTATTATGGAGATTTAGTAAGTAGGTACTTATTTCAGTAGCAAGTTCCGGGCAAGACACCTAACAAAAAACAAAATTTTGCATAATACTTGTATATCTGATAAACTCTCATACTCATACTCATTTATTAAAAACCTTCGGGACACCAGGAACTCTTGGTTACGTCATGCTTTTACAATAACTTTAAAATTCAAAACACAATTCATGTTAACTATAAATATAACTGGACAGGAGCTAACAGACCAGCCGGTTTACATATAAAAATTTGACAAAAAAATTAAGATTGTAGCAGCTGTAAAGGGGCTTTGTCATGTATCTAAATTAATAAATAATAAAATTAATATATCTGCTTAAATTGCATAATGCCTAACCCTGCCTGTGAATTCATCAGAAAATCCCACCTGCCTTGGCATTTAGATAGATATTTGTAAGTGTACATATTTATGCATTGTTATAAAAGTTTTTGCAATAACAGGTAAATTATTCATTCATGATGCACCGACTATAAACAAATTTCTGCACTGCGTTAGGAAACATTGTATAAATCTATTTTGATAACATCTTTTGGAAAAACAAACATGCATTCGATCTTCTACCTCTTAGATTGTTTTCTACTGTAAATTGATCAGAAACACTGAAAACTAAAATAAATACTACATTGATTTATTTCATCAATTTTTAAATTCACTTATATTATTATTTATTTAATAAATTGTAACACGCGATTTTACGAGTAAATCACTGACCCAGTATAGAATATTTTTAGTATAATTTATTTAGATAGGTGTCTTGTAATTTTAATATTCCTTCTTTATTAAATAAATATGTTCTGTTTTATGTTTTATATGACTCTATTTCTATGTTAAAATCGAAAACAATTATACCGTATCTCTATGTTACAATCGAATATAATTATATGAATAATTATACAATATAATACCGCATAAGCGTGAAGCAAAATCATCGGAGCGTATAAGAGCGATACAGAGATGTGCGACATTGTTCACTGGTTTGTCCGTTCGACCTGAGCTAGCGTACTCACCCTAGCGTGAAGGGCTGCGTTAAAACTAGCTTGTTTTTTATTACTTAGATTGCCATTGTTAGCCGTTTAGTTGTAATGTAATAAATAA
The DNA here is from genome assembly GCA_947369225.1 of Hofmannophila pseudospretella. Taxonomy (NCBI): domain Eukaryota; kingdom Metazoa; phylum Arthropoda; class Insecta; order Lepidoptera; family Oecophoridae; genus Hofmannophila; species Hofmannophila pseudospretella. Next base: position 9,714,795 of record OX376324.1, read on the forward strand.
ACTTGGCATTTCAATTTATAGTACCTACATTACTGCAGAGGCCACGAAATGAGCCATAACTGGCCACGAATCATTATTGAAAGGCCGAGCCGTAGGAGAGGCCTTTTAACGATTCAAGACCAAAATTGTCTATTTCGGCCGATGCTTGTATAGTGCTTTTCTCAAACAATGCGAGGAAATCGAATAAAAAAATCTTTCCAAATACTGCTTCCAAGTCGAAAGTACTAGGCGTCCATAAAAGGAAATAAGTGATGCAGTCAGTTGGAGCTGGAGCTACTCGAGCTGGTGGTGCAGGTGCACGAGTCGAGGCAGCGCGGAGAGGGTGACGCGCGACCGACAAATTCGAATTTTAAAAAGTAAAAAACAAAAGCGAGAGGCTTCCTGGCCTTAACCCGGTAAGGTTGTATGAAAATCCATTACGGTCGTCAATTATAAAAAAAATAGTATTTGGCTTCGAGACAGGAAGTATATACTTCCTTGGCTCAAAATTCGAATGTAATTATTGAGCACATTTCCGAGCATATGAATGTGATTTTTCAGAAAATGGCTTTAATTGTGTCACATTTTTAGTAGGTAAATAATTGATTTGTTTTGCTAGATAGATAGATAAAAATGCTTTATTCACAACTATGACAGGCGTAACTTAAAGATATATATAATTTAACTTATAATTAGAGATTATATGCCACAGCTGTGAAAAAGCACGACTCAGCGTAATGCCGGAAAACCCGACGCTGATTTTCAGTCGCACCTCTAGCCCAAGTTTGAGGGACTGGTGTTTCAACGTTGCTAATTCATAAACGGAAAATATTGACGGCACTTTTTAGTATTGTCGTTATATTTAAGTACTTATTATTTTAACATTATTTATAAATAGAAATTATTGAAATTTAGAATTAGTTACTAAAATTCTAAATTTAGTTTTATTTACTTATACCAATTCATGAAGATATTGAAAACAACATGTTCATTTTTAATTATTTTAGTTGTTGCTTTATAATAATTTTATATTTAATTCTAGTTTAGTTATATTTAATTTTAGTATTGTCGTTATTTTTATGTACTTATTATTTTCACATTATTTATAAATTGAAATTTACAATTAGTTACTAAAATTCTAATTTTTTCTATACCAATTCATGAAGATATTGAAAAATTCATGTTCATTTTTATTTATTTTAGTTTGTTGCTTTATAATAATTTTGTAGATTGTTAATAAAGATTTGTAAAGTTCCATAATTCAATTTAGTATTTAAAATTTTATTAAAGTAAAGTTTATGTTTAGGAATTCTATTAAATTAACCATAATAATAAGTATGTTTGTAAAACTTCCCAACGTCTCACTGTACTTATCCCTGAAAAGTTTCTCACCTGAATTTAGGTCCTGTGAAAAGGATCGAAGACGCCGCAACCACAAACACTTTAAATTAAAAAAAAGTCCGTGTTCCAATTTCGATTTCTACGTACGAACGTTACGGCGGCCAGCAATGTATTGGTTGGCGGTGTGATAGTGCGCGTGTTTTTATACGCTCGTCCGAGCCGTTGACACCAGAATGTACGCGTATGGATGACCATCTCTAAGGGGCTTTGTTTGAACCATGTGCATCCTCTTTTTTCCAATAAAATCGGCCATCATCTCATTATTTGGCAAAACAGATTGGGAAGAAAATACATAATAAACAACCTCCAAATAATTAACGGAAAATTGACGCCGTGCTGCATGCGGTAACGATTAGCACAGGACCAATAATTTGCTACGTAATCTATTATTCAATCTGTGACGTTGCCTATAAATGTCGTTTATTGACAACTCACAACTAAATATTTATATAGAATACTTAGAATCCCTGTATCGTAAGTAACTAAACTCCTTTTAGTGTTTTTTTAAAAAAGGCAACAGTAATTCCTCTTGTGGGTCGTGAGGAACAATAATCCCAGCGTCAAGTGATCAATTCATGCACGTAGTAGGAGAGTTTTATTACAACAAAGAAGAAGGAGAGCAGTTTTCGGAATTTTTACATTTTCAGGGGACTTGGTTCTGAAAAAGTTTCGTAGTTTATAGGAGAGAATGGGTAAATACATTGACACTTTTAAGATCATAGAGAATGTAAATGACCCTCCCCATGTCTAAAATTGATCATAGTCTGAAAAGGGGATTCGGAGGGTTAGTTGACGATTTTAATATTCATTTATTCAACATGCTTACTTTATATTACATTCACATATGCTTGGGATATCTTGGAGGTGTTGCTCACTTATAATATAATTTCTTAAATATATCATAGTGTTAGGAACATGTATACAATAGTATATGCCAACAGTAGCTAAATACTACTGCATACGACCATTGCTTGAACAAACATACCTATGAAATATGGCAACATCATCATTATCAGCCTATAATTCTCAAAATTAGACGAAGCCGTACCTAGGCTTCGTCTAGTTCGTTATAATTCTTAATTATGGTATACTTTAGGTAGTCGACCACTACCTAAAGTATACCATCTGTCAAAAACATTATATTAAATCTCAACCTTATGTTTGCGCAGTATGGTTTATTTCAGATTCTCAAATTTTGTAATTTTGTATAGGTTGACCTGTGATCGACTGTACTCGTATATCCTTCTTGGAAAATACTTCGAGACTTTTTCCGCATGTGCGGACGTCAGATTTTTTATTTACGGCTAATCCCGCGTTTAACATCAATCTCCCATGATGGTAAGTGACGTTGGGGCTGAAGATGGAGCACGCGTGCTTAGAAGGAACTGGCTCTGGTAAACACATTCCGAATATATCAGTGCCGCCGAAGCTAAGATAATTATAAGCTAAGATCTTCCATGGGATCTCAAGGCCAGAGTGAATAGACATTCACTGGACCCGCAAGCTGCATCGTCGATCTCTTCTCGCTTACCATCAGGCGAGATCGAGGTCAAATGCGGGTTTAGTAGTCTATAAAAAAAAGATATTTGATGATCAACTTTAGGTCGCTAACTAGGCTTCCGCCTGGTTAAACCAACATGATTACTTTATATACGCCAGTTATGATCCGTCCATACTTGGCAAATTAAGCTTGGTTAGCTCTTCAAGTTGCTAATTATTCAACAAGTATTTTGACCCCTCAAAGAGTGTCTAATGTATTATTTGAAAACTTAAAAACTGTACATTACGGTGGTATTTAAATATTATTTGAAAGCCTTTTAACGATAACAAATATTAGTTATTGGCGCTCTGATTTGAATGTTCCAGAGGTTGTTCATAAACCACGCAATGCGAAGTGACATGGTTCAATGGCTTGGTGTCGAGACTGCGGCGTAAACGTCGTTGGATCGATTACACCTTTAGATCGCGCCCCGTAGGCACAAATTGTCAGCTTTGTTAGAGTGGTTATTATTTATCTACAAAACATTATTTAAAAAAAATGTGGATATATTATTCTGTCATTGAATCACTATTACTTTGTTAATGAGTTCCTTGACGAATGATGTTTGGAATACTGTAGATTTATATTCTGCAATAAAAAAAAAATTTAAAATAAATTTTTTTTTTACATTATACTTATTTTAAAAAACAAAATTTGTATGTATGATCATGACATGCTAACATTTTATTATTTATTTTTTGACAATGTAATTCATTACTTAAATAATTGAATATTAATAAATATACCTATATTATAATTCAAATATGCTTCCTTTATTACGTGCATAGAGAAAAGAGTTACGCAGTAATGTATAGTGTTTGTTACGTATAAATGTTAAAGTTTACTCTCAGTGGAACGTTGAAACATTGAACATAAAATACTATGGAAAATCGGTTCTTAGCTAATGCATGTTTTACCTTATTTGAAAGGAAAGATGGTTTGAAATGGTTAAGTTAAGTTTTTACATTTTACTTTATACATATTTTGGAACCATACCTAGATAGTTGATATTAGGGATGTTACGGTGCATCGACTCCGTCTCCGAAAGGTCGGAACTTCCGATTGATTTTACACCTCCGACTCCGACATCGGCTCCGATAATTTTGAATCGGAGGTTTATTTAAATAGTGTAGGACTACATAAAGGAACATGTATTATTGCCGCAAACGTCATCATAAAAAATATTGGCCAGTTCAGCTATAAAAATTAAAAAAACAGTTTAAAACATCTCTCTTCTGAACATATCCATTCTACCTCCGCCTCCGACTCCGGTTCCGAATCCGGTTCCGACTCCGGAGTCGGAACCGTTGCGATTTCGATAAATCAAATTTAAAACCTTCGGTTTCGACTTCGGTTCCGGTAAAACCACCAAACACAACCAAAGTAACATCCCTAGTTGATTTATACTTTCTTCTCTTCTTCGATACGTAGTTTTAGGACGATCCCTCTTAACCTTGGCACTTGACATCTAATAATGTGAAAGTTACGTAAAAATGTGGAAACCGTCTATGGTTTTAAGTAATGTTACGTGTTTTTAGGGTACCGTACCAAAAATGTGAAAAAGGAACCGTTAAGTTTAATGAGTATATTCTTATGGTGAGCCTTAAATAAAGCATTTTAAAAAAATGGTTTACAGGATTATTCCATGAAAGAGGATTTTTTCTTTTTCTTTCAATAGTGGCCACTTTTGACAGATTCGTTTTTTGTTTCTTATTGTTTCAATATGAGAATACAAAACTATTTAAAAAAAATCTTCTTCATTTGTGGAATAATCCTGTAAACCATTTTTTGAATGCCTTAATTAATTGATATGATTTTTATCGATTGGCGGCGCTAGTGTCGCTCAGGTAGCGCCTTAACACTGTTGTAGGACTGTATCCTAGGTAAAATAAATTTGGAAATATTTTGATTTTTAATTAAAATGGTGCCTGAAATGGGTTATTTCACGTTCATCGATATTTTATATATTTTGCAGGAAAAATAAAACAAAGTTTCAAAACTTTACAATTTTTGAGAAATTAAAAAAATCTATTTTTATTTTTACGAAAAATCTGAAATAATTAGTACCTACTGGTAGAAGGTGTTGTATGTTTTCCAGGAAAAATAAAATGAAGTTTATACATTTATTGTTTTTGATGAAAAATAGAATGATTTTTTTTTCAAGTCGAAATATTTCTTTTGGAACCCTCGGTGCGCGAGGTCGACTTGCACTTTGACTGTTTCTTTTATTATCATGTGAACGGCATAAGCTATAAAATGCTACTAAGTTCGGACGGAGAAAGGTGACTAAGTTCAAGGTCCGAAGAGTTCACTTAATATTTTATAGTTTTTTTTTATTTACAAGGAGCAAACGGGCCACCTGATGGTAGGTATAAAAGTGGCCATCATCGCCCATAGACAGACTTCTCACCTCACTATATTGTTATTAGAGGGTTTTCGATGCACTGTCAACCTGGACGACTTAGATGACGTTATGTGCCGATAATTACATTGGTTCTCTTACCGTTCAAACCGAATCACACAGCAATGCCATTGCTGTTTTGCTGTAGAAATAGGTAAAAGGGTGGTACCACCCCAGGCTGACTCTACACAGTCATACCACCTTATTGTGTAGTCTATCTTTATGGAGAATGGACTTTTCCCAACAGGGGACTTAAAATGAGGGAAGATTAAAATAAAATTAAAACAGTATAGGTAAATAAATACTTAATAGAAAAAGCATTAGGTATTATTTTGTGCAGATCATCAACGTATTCAGATACTTAGTTATAAATTTATAATGATAGTTTTGTTCGATTAATTTTAATGAAAGTTTTATTCTAGGATAATTAACTAAATTATGTATTACTTGTGTGTTATGTATAGGCCTAAGCGTATGGATTGATCTGAGGTTTATACGGCTATTAACATTACCACTGTTGGCGGAACAGACCTCCCTTTTATGATAGTGGAACTACTACATTGGTTCTAGCTCGACCACCTAGGAATTTGGTACATATCGTTTTTGTCTATGACCAAAGTCCTAAAGAATTTGCAGCCAAAGAAGAAGCAGAAGATAATTCGAACCCCCGATAAGAATAACATAACGTATAGTACATAATCAACATAGCGTTTTTTAAAAAAAAAAACTTTTTGTGTCATCCATCATTACTTTATTATAAAGTAACTGTAGCTGTTCACCCGAGACTGTTTTGTATGTTTGCGGGTCTAGATTTTTTCACATCGATTTAGCTGTTTGAACTTGACATTTATATGATCCTTTAAGGATTAGCTCTGCTAAGGATGCGAAGAAATTCTGTTGAGTTTGAAGAGAATACGGTTTTAACCTAAAAAAAATTATTGCATCAATCACCTTCCATGAATTAGTTTTTCGATATCTTATCTAACATCAGTGATATTAATGGTTCAAGTTAGTATTGGACAGATGCTCTGTCCCTTTCTAGCAAAACAGTCCTTTATATGCAGCCAGGACCTGCTTGTATGGCGCTAGAGAACACTTACGTCATGAAACTTATTGCCGTTTCTTTCTACCGTTCTGATTTTGATTGCCTGTAGCTATTTTATTTATCAACGAATTTTAATTCTGTTTTCATATTTTACCATCAATTTATGACTATTTCTTAATTTTTAAGAAATGCATTTAATATTTGACACTCGGAAACTACCCTATTAGAAATATTAAAACCACATACAGACAGAGAATCTTATTTGTAAGTATTTTTGGACAGAACAAATAAAAACAGTCAAGAAATACAAAAACAATTTCACTTAGTAGAAGACAAACAGAAATGTATTTCTGTGAGAAAACACGTCAAGCTATAGGTACTGGAACGTGGAACCCTGTCGCAATAAGTTTTTGTTAAGATTCCTTGACTTTTGTGTGAATGTGTCAAATAAATTAAAACGACATAGTACTAAAAGGTAAACCGGATGTGTTGTCTACTGTACACCTAAAAATGACTTACTTATGTTAATTTTTCTGGGGCTGATGAGCCTAAACGAGCATGGAAAATCAAAATGAATATTTTTTTAAACTTTTTGATTGGAAATCAAATATACTAAATATACCTATAATACAAATAATCACCTCATCAATAAATGGAAATATAAAGGAATAATCATCTACATTATCCTTTTTCCGGTACTGCACACCACCTTCATCAAACTTAATTACTTTTGTTTATACCTTATATTTGTTTGAAATATGATCATTTTTATCTTCTGTACCTAATTGTTTGTGTGCGCTCTTAGTAATAAATTATTTCTTTCTTTATTTCTACATCTACGAAATAATAAATATATATAATGCAGAAAGCTAGCTCACCAAATTGCGAGGTGTGTGGAGTCAGAGACGACGTTTATCGTATTCTAATGGAGTGTTTCAGTTACGCAAGAAAAAGAGAACACCTGATTAGACATTATGGTTTAAATTTATTGGATGTTGGCGTATTTCAGAGCATTTTAGCTGATCCAATTTCTGGTGCAGTTAGAATGCTCTATTGTATGTTTAGGAAAAGTAATTTATAACGAAATTGTAATTAGTTTAGTATATGCACGATGGGATTATCAATTGTGATTACAATCCCTAAATTAAACAGATTAAAAAAATATATCTACGAAATGTCATATCAAGCGACGGGGTTGATTCAGATTTCAAGGAAAGTCTGTGTATATTTGTACATCAATCAATCATTGTCCATTTCCAATATTTTGATCCATTACGCGAAATATTTTAAACATCCTACGAATATTGTAGTAGAAATACGAGATTAAAATCCGTTGAACAATGCCACTATGGCAGTTCAAACTACGGCGAAGTTTATTATGAAACGGTACTGTTATATGACAAATGATTACGCATTTTTAATGTTATTACACGTAGTTAATACGTAATTCAATGTTATGTTTAAATCTAATTGAATTTTATCAGATTGCTGAAATCAATACACGTCCAATGGTTAAAAAAATCAATATTTTATTACCGAATCATTTATTTCGTCTTTTATATTCTGTTAATGTACAACATTATTTATATCGAGATGCACATACGACCTTGTTGTAATTACCCAAGTATATACATATATTTATTTTTAAACGTTTCTAATAATTTCGGGAGGATTTCCGAACGTATTGTTAGTCGACAAGGTTGTAGGCGAGACAGTGTAATTATGAGATAATTACACAACAAACTAGACGAAAATCACTACAAATTGTTTGTTACTAAAAAGCCGTCAAATTACCTAAAAGCATGGCCTCCCCCAGGCTCACGTATGAAGGAGATCTTATTCAGTCTGCCACATATGAAAACTTTTTGTTTATTTTCAAAAGGGCAGATAACAAGAAATCCGTGAAAAAAAATCTAATTCATTATTTTGAGAAACCTACAGTTTTGTCAAAATACGATACGATACGATTGTCGATCATGGTCAAGTGAAAAACACATCTGAGATTTTAGGTTTTTAGGAAATAATAAAGATATCAAGCGTGTTTATCTTAATTTGGGCAATCGTACTTATTATAAATATTTGATTTTCAAAAGAAAATCAAATAACAATTACAGACTTATAGTGATTTGATAAATCGCTTCCAGTACTTAGTACTTTCATTTTGGAATCAGTAAGCCCTACTTACTCGTACCTATATGAAATTAACTACATTTAATATTCAATTTCCTCGCATCAATTGAGAAATATTCTGGAAATAGTCATTTTCGGCCTGGGAGCTTTAAAACTGCTCCACGGCCGGTAATGGCTAATTTCCTGGCCTCTGCAGTAATGTACTATACAAAAGCTTATTTGTTGGTCTTGGGTGACATTTTAAGGGTTAAATGCGGATGAAACCTTTACTAGAGGTAAAGGTTATAGTCATTGAAAGGTTGCTGGTTCATCGTCCCGACACCGTTGTATTCACCGTCAAACCAGAAGGCACGACATTGAATGTTCATCTTCATTGGGTTGTCGCAGGGAAATAGCCGAATCTGGAATGGGCGCCTGGAATGGCTACTGGAATAAGGGAAAGAGAGTCAGCGCAATAACAGGCACATAGGCACTCCGGCAAAGTCCTCAAGGTTAAGCAGCGTATCGAAAATCCTCTAATAACATTATAGTGAGATGAGTCTTACCATCATGTGGCCCGTTTGCTCGTCTGTCCTCTTCATAAACAAAAAAAACTTACCTTTTGATGGTACCAGCGTATGCGCACTTTGTTTGGTATTAATTTCTTACAATTAAACTAGAGACGAGCAAAAGTCTCAAACATGCAGCCGATACTGAATAGAGGGGTCGGTGCCAAGATAAAAATAATTATCTCAGCAGTACATGACATGTCTTGGCCAAAATAAAACTTTTCCATAAAAAATAACATTTTCTAGAGAATTTTGACTTGGTGCGGAACCCATTTGAATATTTTTGACATTCAGTTGCAAAAATAAGTTTTTTGATCCTGTATTGTACCTACTCTGTGTGTAATGGGCAATCGAAGTCAAAGAAAGCTAGCTTTTGTCATGACCGGCACCTGAGACGACGAAGTCAAAGAAAGCTAGCTTTTGTCATGACCGGCACCTGAGACGACGAAGTCAAAGAAAGCTAGCTTTTGCCATGACCGGCACCTGAGACGACGAAGTCAAAGAAAGCTAGCTTTTGTCATGACCGGCACCTGAGACGACGAAGTCAAAGAAAGCTAGCTTTTGCCATGACCGGCACCTGAGACGACGAAGTCAAAGAAAGCTAGCTTTTGTCATGACCGGCACCTGAGACGACGAAGTCAAAGAAAGCTAGCTTTTGTCATGACCGGCACCTGAGACGACGAAGTCAAAGAAAGCTAGCTTTTGCCATGACCGGCACCTGAGACGACGAAGTCAAAGAAAGCTAGCTTTTGTCATGACCGGCACCTGAGACGACGAAGTCAAAGAAAGCTAGCTTTTGCCATGACCGGCACCTGAGACGACGAAGTCAAAGAAAGCTAGCTTTTGTCATGACCGGCACCTGAGACGACGAAGTCAAAGAAAGCTAGCTTTTGTCATGACCGGCACCTGAGACGACGAAGTCAAAGAAAGCTAGCTTTTGTCATGACCGGCACCTGAGGCATTCCTCGTAAGTCCTCAAGGTTAGCAGCGCATCTAAAACCCTAATGCAAAACAGACTCCATCAGGTGGCTGGTCTACTTTAGAACTTGATTTTATAGAAGTAGTTTTTTTATATATATATTTTTTATTGACTAGTAAAGCCGCATTTGACCTCGATCTCGCCTGATGGTAAGCGACGATGAGGCCGACGATGGAGCATGCGGGTTCAGTAAATGCCTATTCACTCTGACCTTGAACATCCCTAGGCTGATCCATTCCTTAGCCGTTCGCATAATGAACGAAGATGCAAATCGCTTCGTACGAACAGATGGGATAGTAACTATACTGTAGTACAAAAACTAGACTAAATTTGTTTGTACGTACCTACTTATTTGTACTTTACTATATCGTCATGATGTCAAAAACATTCACATGAATCCCCAACACATAAAATTGTAGAATAATAAAGATGAAATTATGTGTACTTAATTGTCATGTCGAGAATATTGCGAGTCATCAGGAAACGGTGAGTGCCATCAATTCCCTCCTTAATGTTCAGAACTTCAGATCAAACCGACTTTATTTTATGAGAGCCTAGTATACTGGCCATTTTAACCAATTTTATTATTATTATGTATTTATAGACAAGCAGCGTTTCCCATGCGGGAGGTCCGAGTTCGAAACCAGGCAATGCCATGTACCAATGAGTTTTTCGGGTTTTTGGAAATACTTACATACATTTACCGACTGCTCTGACGGCGAAGGAAAACATCGCGAGGAAACCTGCACGCTGAGATTACCAGTGTGTGAAATGGGGAAGGCAATGACAAACCAACCCATTAAATCTGCCACGAGAGTCGTTCTATTGTTGTTGAAAGGAACACGTAGTTGTGTTCCTCAAACAGGTAGATAGTCATAGAGAATCGCTGCTTAGCTCCATCGGATGTAATTAAAATACACCCAATACTTGTACAGGGTTTCCTACGTTCTTGTATAGAAATGTATATATTTATTGCACACATCCAACCAACCAAATTATTATTATGTTCTTTCACTGTTAGAGCAGTCGCTAAATGTAGAAGTTAATATAGCTCAGGTGGAAAGGGTTGATTTAAACCATGATGTCGTAGTAGTAGGTAATTACGAGTGACCGTAGAATAACGTAGAACTCGTTTCCCAAAATACTACTTAATTCAGATTTTCAATAGGTACACCAGTTCGATTTATACGAATTCGTGCGCAAACCTTTGAAATCATTCTCAAAGAAAGCAATTAGAAAAAAACCTAAACAAATTAATAGTCAGTGTAAAACACCTTTTGCCTTCGTCTCCGTAAACCGTAATTATTTTACCGTATTCCCAACGACCCACGAGGTACCATCTAGCGCTAAACTGTATGAATTAGAGGCGTTAAAATACCGATGTGACATTTGTTGTAGTGATGCGATGAGCACGATTATTGGTCTCAATCTTGAAAGAAACGTATTTCAGGACAGACTTGTTTCCCTAATGGTCTTAAAACAGTTGAACCAAGAGAATAAACAACGGATTTTGGGAGTTCATACAGAATTTGAGGCATTTGAAGCTGTATTTTCGCTTCACATTAAGTTAGTATGTTAGAGCGTCGGTGGCAGTGGCTAGGGCTCCGAACTCCCATGCGGGAGGTCCGGGTTCGAAACCACGCAGTGCCATGTACCTACCAATGAGTTTTTCGTATTTTTCAAAGACTCGCGTACATTTACCGACTGTTCTAACGGTGAAGTAAACCATTGTGAGGAAACCTGCACACTGAGATGACCAGTGTGTAAAATGGGGTTGGCACAAAAGATCCTCAAGGGTCGAAGTGCCGCTGGATTATTCCCGGCCTCCTATCATAAGATAAGATAAAATAAGTTAGTATGTTGATCTGTGATGATGATGTGTTTCGGCAGTGTTTATAGAAAAGCCAGTACTTAATAAGCCCGTGTGCTCCATCTTCGACTTCATCTTCACTTACCACCAGGTAAGATAGGGTTAAATGCGGGTTTCATAGTAAATAAAAAAAATATGTTTAGGGAATTCATAGACATGTTAGGGTAAACCAGTATTAGTTGGCATTTAACCAGAATGTTTTGGCTATGGACTATCGTGGGCTTCCAAACACTAAAACTATTGTTATTTTATCTACTATGTTATAATGAATGCACCATTACAGGATTAAAAGATATCTACATGTCTATGTATAGGGTTCCAATATACAATTGGAACGAATGTGCAAAATTTAACCTGTGGTATAGTGTCAGCCCATCACTAAAAGTTAACTAAGAAGGTAATCATTTACCGCGTTCCGGTTTACCCGTTAACCTGACGGTGACCGTTAAATAACTATGAGTCTATGACTTAATCGCATTTCGGGTTTGTCGGTAACTTAAGAAAGTTCTGTCTTCCGTCGTCGATGATGGATATTCAGTCTCTACCACGTCTCTACGCCATTTATCATCAGGAGAATGTGCCAAATGTGCCAATTCTATGGCTTTTGGATAGGTACTTGAACTTGATTATTTCGATAAAGTTACTATTGATTTTTTTATTTTATTTTATTTACTTCTAAACCCGCATTTGACCTCGATCTCGCCTGATGGTAAGCGACGATGAGGTCGACGATGGAGCATGCGGGTCCAGTACATGTCTATTCACTCTGGCCTTGAAGATCCCAAGGTTATAGGTTTCGGGAAATACATACGCCGGCAGGCTGTTCCATTCCTTAGCCGTTCGCATAATGAACGAAGAAGCAAATCGCTTCGTACGAGCAGATGGGATATCAACAACATAAGGATTGAACCCCTCCCCGCGTCTGATAGTCCAAAGGCGGAATGGATATGCTGGAATTAGGTCGTGCAATTCCGATGCGCACTCTCCGAAATGTATCCTATAAAATACCGATAGACAGGCAACCTTGCGCCGATGTTCCAGACTTTGCAGTCTAGCTTCCACCAGCGATTCGTCACCTATAGGTTTCTCCACTGAGTCAAGGGCAGCCAGGCATTTATTCGGTTTGTTGCCAGTAGTCCACCGCGTAGTTCATCCAGGCGTACCGCGGGAATAAATTTTTTTCAGTGGTAAGGTATCATCCTGAATAAATCTGCATGCGGCCCAGAAAATAACTAAGGCAGCATCTACTGTCTAACAAAATCATAAAATCTTTACTGAATAGGTATGTCATTAGATGATACCACCCAATGGGAAACTTACTGCACACCATATTAATCTGCTTTACAAATCCGAGACTGGAAACAGACAATTTTAAGCACTGCAATGCCCTTAACTAAAGTAAATTGAAATCTACCGTGAAAATAGTAAGGAAGAAATAAGAGGCGAGGTTAGAACTTCATCATTATCATTAGTTAAATTACGGCTTTAGTACACTGTAGCGATTATGAGACGGAATTGTCGGACCGAACCCATAGAAATCTAGATAATCGACCAATATATTTATTATTATTATTATAATCTTTATTACACACAGACAAAATACAAAAAATACTTAATAAACGAAAAAATAAAATATGGGTTCGGTCCGATTCCATTTCAAAATTGCTGCAGTGTGTTAAAGGCATTAATCTAAACTATTAGACTGTTCTATGTATGTTAGCTTATATCTCCAATATCTGATGGACCCTTGCAGGCCGTAGGCAGGGGTGATTTGGGGGTTGAACCTCCCTCCCCTGAATTTTTCCCGACACTATGTATTTCCTAAGTATACATAGAGATATAAATGTCGATGTAAAGGCAGTAGTCTAGTCTACTAGGCGATTGCGACATCATTTTTTTTTAAATTTTGATTATAACATGTAGGTATTTTTGTTACTATGTGAACTGAAAACTCATCAACTCCCTTGAACCCCCTCTGTCCCCTGATCCCCTGATCCTGGCTACGGGCTTGGACCCTTGCAGAATGGAGTGGCCTGAATGTATAATAGACTATAGATATTTTTCTAGCGCTTATCTTATCTTATGCCGGGAATAACCCCAGCGGCACTGTGCAGGTTTCCTCACGATGTTTTCCTTCACCGTTAGAGCGGTCGGTAAATATGTACGTAAGTCTTCTAAAAAATACGAAAAACACATTCGGACCATCCGCATGGGGAGTCCGGTGTCCTAGCCACTTTGCCACCGACGCTATTTTTTTCCAGTGCTACTTATAATGGTATGATTACTCTCAAACTCATTTCTATAGTGCACGGACGAAGTTGCTAACGTTATCTACTAATACTTAATTGTTTTAATAACAATGGGTCATATACTGGTTTTCCCAAACACTGATTCACAGAACTGCTGTTTTTCTATATTATTATGTTAATTCTAGACTACAGAGGTTTTTATAGTACACGCAGGGCGAAGTTTTTCAGAATCATGAGTAGAGTTTGCAGCTTCAGTCTTGATAATAAATCGATCTTATGTGAATCGCTGATCTGTGATTAGCTGTATTGTTACTTCCTTATATAAATTATACAAGGTAATCTTGAGCGCTTATTGTAATGGTTTTCCACTTCGCCTCCTACTATTACCATCACAATAATTGTTATTTATTACCTGGATTAGTATCCTAATATCCTGGTTAGATATTTAGAATAGAATAGAATAGGAATACATTTATTGCCAAATCTCTCACTCATATAAATATAAAATTTAAAATTAAAGTACAAATCACTAATAAATATAATAAATATACTTCAAGACTTTATAAGAGGCACCATATCACTTGGTATTTACTTTAGAACCCCCGAAAGTCACAGTCCAGTAGAGTCGAAAGTTGAAATTGACAACTTTGTTTTTAAATTTCTTGGCATTACTGTGGCAGTACACACATTCGTACATACCTACATGACTTCACGCTATATATGGAACGCCACGAATCTCTGTCTTAGCACGCCTCTCTTGCATCTTATACAGTAATTCTTCGTTTCACGGTGCTCCCCATCTGGGTATTCTGCTCTGTATTAAAATCTGTTAGCACTCTGTCAATCTGATCTTTAAAGGTCAGTCTAGGACGACCCTGTGGCAGTGTACCCAATTTTATTAGAAAGCTCTCGTCGAAGACCGTTAAGAACGGAAGATCGTATTCAATGGTTTGGAATCGGTTTACGCCTACATTAGATGTAGGGCTAAAGAGAAAATATTGCTTGAAATAATCCTTGTGATGAAGGAAAATAAACTCGGCATCGTCTAAAGATAACTCGTCCAAGACTGGCTGGAGGGACGTACGGATGGTCATAGCCGGCGCCGACGTCGTCGGATCGCCGCGGGCGCAATTAGTTAATGGTAATGACAGTGAATTTACGCGCTAATGACTGCTACTTGCTACTATTGGTTCTCATTATACATTAGGTAGAAGTAAAAGTAACGAATTTTTCAAGGTTTTTCAGGCGCTTTTTCTTAGCAAATGTTTTCATTTTTGGGGCATAGTAGTATTATAAACTAGCTTTAGCTAAATTAGCTAGCTTTTAGCTCGTAGCCTAGTTGCGAGCACGGTCTGAAAGTGATCGTGCAGGTTAAGCGACGTTGGCGCGGTCGGTACCTGGATGGATGACCGCTAGTGGCATATTTCATCTGAGCTCCTCCGTGCCTCGGAGAGCACGTTCAGCAGTCGGTCTCGGTTGTTGTCGTTCGACAGTAGTCGTTAAGCCATGTCAGAGGCCTACGGGCGGCCTGAACAACTCTGACAATAGGTTGGCCACTAACCATACGAAAAACAAGCAAACAACTAGCTTTTAACTCGTGACTGTTTGTATGGAGACGGGTCTAGAATTTTGTTTCCGATTTATCTGAAGTACAAACTTGATCTGTATTAGCAAAATTCAAATTTTGCAACGAAATGAGAACGACATGTCTTTAAAACATTTAATCTCTCTATATTAAAAGTTTTAATGACCGTTCGTTCTCATTATAACATACTAGACGAGCTTGGTTCTACTCTTTCTGCTAGTTCAATGAGATAACTGGTCTTTTGAACTTCGAGAGTCAATAGTAAAGCGGGGTTCTAAAAATAACAGTCTCAGTGGCTGGTCAAACAAGATCAACATTTAGAAAATAGACCAAACGACGCACGCGCATTTAAGCACTTATAGAATCTGCCTAGTACTTATTATAATCGTTGCCTACGATTATAATAGCAGGAAGGTTGTTTCCGCATCGTTAAGATATTTACGGAGAAACGACAGAATTGCTATATCCTTGCGATCTGCGGTTTGTTTTTGTTTATTTGACGTGATGAAGATGCACGGGGATTATGGACGTGACAGTTATGCTATGCTTCGTTTTGTGCGTCATTGTTTAGGATGTGTCATAATCATAAAATAGGGTATTTTTCGATAACCATCAAACGACTTTTGGTCTATGTAGGCTTTTTTGAGCGGTGCAGGCAATAGAACAGAGTTAGTTTTAGAAAACTATTAATACGTATATTACATTTAGAAAAAAAATATTATACTGAGCCGTGTAAAGCGTTATCGATCGAGGCCATGTTCGAATTGAAGTTTTTTCTGTCGTTCGCAAGATGTGCATTAAGATGATACTACACGAGTCCTCAACAGCCTATGCTAAACAAAGAAGTATACCTATAGAATATTTTTAATCGTTGGGTTATAGGTCTAATTCACAAATAAATCGTACCAATGATGGTTATAATAGATCTAGATTTTCATTTCTAGTATGTCTCTTATCCTCCTATGATTGACGATGAATTGAATTGATGTGATGATACAGAGAGTATAATAGGTTTTGTTTTATTACATAAGAATACGATTAAAAAGTAGCAAAGAGACGCGATACTTTTAGATTGTTGCACTATTTTATGTGATCCTTTTTGAGGCACCTTATCTAATGAACAAAAAAGTATTTGAAGTCTCATGCCTTGAGAAAGGAAAATCGTAGCCTATCGTCACCTCTTCTTTTCGTCGAAAGAGATTCCGTTTACAACACGGTCAACACGTGATGTTTGTGGGCCAGGTACTGGTTTTATTTTACCGATATTGTGTCAACATTCTAATCGACATCATTAATAGACATAACAGCAAAATAGGATGATTCGGCATTCGCATATTTTAACCAATAACATGCTTTTGATCGAAAAAAAAGTATGTGTAAGTTATTCAACGGCTCAGACTTACTTAGTAGTAGCATATTTATACTTCATCATCATCATCAGCAGCCTACTCTAGTCCACTGCTGGACATAGACCGCTCCCAGGGCGCGCCATTGAGCCTGATCTTCGGCTCTTCTCACCCAGTCGCTGCCAGCCATCTTGCGTAGACGAGTTCTGGAGTGGAGACCGCGTTTGGGCAAAACGCGGTCTCCACTCCAGAACTCGTCTACCCCAGCGATTGTCGGTTCTGCGACAGATGTGACCGACCCACTGCCACTTCAGCTTGCTAATCTTATGAGCTATGTCGATAACTTTTGTTCTATTTTGATATTTATACGAGTATTTGCGAGTAGCATATTTATTATGTTCCTCGAATGTTATTGAAGCTTACAAATTCATAAGTACAAGAGTTTTTTTTAACGTTGTGGTCATTTGCTATGTTAGAAACGGGATTTTTACCACGATTTGGGTTTTATTTCTTTCCGTTGGACCTTAAACTCACCTGATGGTAAGTGGCGATGAGAATAGGACTGGTGGCTTCCTTAAACACTGCCGGAAGCTACCTACGCCAAATCAAAGACACATGAGAAACTATTTACAAGTGGTTGCTAAGTTACAATAGCAGGACTGACCCTGGTGTGGTCCTACACATAAGCAAGGTTTTCCAGAGTATGAAACTTATAGAAAATAAATTGTCAATTGTTTACGTTGAAAAAAATTTACTAAAGGTAAAAAAATTGTGACTGCTAGTCAGAAAATGTTTAAACATAGACAGAGTCGTGAGAATATGGAACAAGCTACCGCAAGAAGTCGTGGATGCATCTTCTGTCAACAGTTTCAAAAATAGACTAGATAGGTTTTTAAACAGTGCATAAATAGTGGTGGACTTAACTATGAACAATGACTAAGTGCTATAAGTGAATGAACAACACACCAGCTTAGATATGGGCGCATCAGCTTAATGCTGCCTGCTCATTAATAAATAATAATAATAATATTTTATTGATAATGTTCATTACGCGTCAAAGTACACTCAGGTATTATATACTAATGTAATATGCAGCATATACTAAGGTATACACGCAGACAAAAAACAAATACACAAACTCCCGGAGGAACTACAGAACAATTATTCATTATTTAATTAACAAAGTCATAATAACGTAAGTCAAATTATGTAAGTAAGTACCTATAATACCTACGTAATAACTAAGTCAATGAAGAAAATACATGAGATACTGTCTAGAATTGCTGTGACTAACAGTTCGTTAACATTGCAATGCAAATAATAATTGATTTTTTTTTCTACATGATTATATTCCTTTTTTATCAACATGCATTTATAATTCGTAGATTCAAGTGAAGAACAAGTTCCGTATCCTTGTCTTGGCATCAATTAATTTAGTTAAACACATATTATAAATGTATAATATATAAGTAGGTAAATCAGTATTGATTTGCTTTGCAATATTTCGAAAAATACATGACTACCGATATTTAGATCACTGGCAGGCAAACTTATCGATCAGAGCTTTCTCTTCCAGACAATAGCCTAGGAATGGACTTATGATGTCTTTTACGAAATGGATAGCTTAGTTATTTTATTATGTTATTTTATTATTATTGTTGTGTACATATTAGGTTTTACTATTTACTAATCTTCGCGCCCTGAAACCAGAAACTGGTTTGCCTGGGCGCTGCACAACCCACTCAATTAAATGAAACTAGATGAAGTTAGATGTTAGAAATTAAAAAATATATATCATTTTTTGGTTTTATATCGTACCTATACGTACGTAGTTCCCTGGAGAGCGTGTCCTCCAAAGGACAACTGACAATGATTATAAAAAAATGATTAAGAAAATAAAACTAATTCATTTTAAATCATATCATTTCAGTCGTAGAGTCCACAATCTATAGCTGCGCATGCGGCCTTCACAAGATTTCCTTCTTTTTTAATTCGTCTTTTGCACGCTGTGTTGAATCTTTATCTCGACAAGATTTAATTTTAGGAGGGCTTAGCATACAAAAATAAACGTTGAAACGGGTACAATGTCAAGGCCGATGACCGCAAACTCGGCTGCCGAGCCTCGTGTCTGTGCCTTTTGTCCGAGAATACCTGTTACGGGCAAATATTGTAAAGTGAGCATATCTTGACACATTTGGAAATTTAGTTTTAAACAAGCAATATTTTTCTTTTAAAAAATGTTATATATCTCTGTAGGTAAGTTTGAAGATTAATTGATCTTGGCACCCATTTGGATAGGTATCCATTCTTTTAACAGCGAAGCCACCACCCATTTGTTTCTTGTACCGAACTTGGACACTTTTTACATTCATGTTTTTGGTGGGATTGAAGTTACCCGAAATGTTGTGGATATCCTATCAATTAAACCTAACAATCGCTAAAGTGATTGGGGGTCAAAAAATCAAATCCGATATCGATTTTGGAACGAATTATTATCATAGCCATTGGTATCATATTTTCAAACATTTCAGGGATTGTGTTTGTCATTCTGCGGTTTGGGATCGCAAGCGATTTTGTCTATAGACATCCAAACTTCATTTTAAAGATGGCAACTGATGAAGACGATGATAATGATTCCGCGGCTTCCACTAAACTAGCTGAAATAGCATGTATTTTGTCTCAATCAATCTGACATCAATATCTTTCTGTAAAACTCCTTTATAATGCGAGTATTTCTTTATACCTATCTATCTACGTTATTTTTTTATTTTTTTTAATTATATTTATCTACGTTCTTAAATCATATTAAATGTACCTATTATATTTATTTGGCTTCTTTTCGTATATATCTATCTCACATTTTGTTTAGATACTGTCCTTTTTGTACACTGCTATCAGATCATCTGGTATCACCAATCTTTCGTTGTGATGCTCGTGACTGGTTAACTTAAATACACCCCATTGCGTTAATTACCACCGTAAACTTTAAAACGTTTAGCGAAAATCTATAGGTAAGTTCGTTCAAAACTAGAAATTCGATGCGGAATCTCCTAGGAACGCAAGACTTCTTACTATCCGATTACGGAGCAATCCAAACTAATTCTAAAATAGATATAGAAGGCTCTGTACATTATAATTCATTTATATAATATATTGATTAAACTATGATATAACTATAATATATCATCCCTTATATTAAACCTTTATTATTGTTCTTTTTTGTCTTCTTTCAAATTTTGTTATTTTTATATATTCTTGGCTTGGTCATCGTCTGTTCTGTTACATGTTCATTTGCACTGATCACAGAAGAGATCTGTCCTCCGAGATACAAGAACTTCCTAGTTCGGAGGTCAGCGTTTATTGTAAACTAACTTGTTGCTCACTAATTTTATTTAGTTTAGTATAACCTATGCTTAAGTTCCTACTGGTGTATGGACTATGAATACTTTGTCATCTTACCGCACAAATAAACTTATTCTTATTCTTACTAAATCTTACAAAATGTTGGTGTTTGCTATAGTAACATACATTAGTTTAGACCATGTCATGCCGTACAGCGAGGTAACGCCAGCCATCGTACTCCGGGGACCTAGCAGACGTGTTCGCCATATCTTATAGTTTAGGTACTGTTATTTATTTTAGTTCTTAGGTACGAGTAAGTGTTGTATATGTAATTGTAATGTTATTATGAAATAAATCTATTTCTTCACTCTATGTTTAGACCTTGTCGGTATTGCAATGCAATAATATATTCTCCTCGAAAACCAACCAGTCAAAGGATTTATAAAATCCAACGTCTATAACATATTCAAGAGAAGAGAGAAGCTAGACAATTTTTTGAACAACAGTCGTAGCACGTACATCACGATGATTATTGTCAATTAGAAACAAAAATCTGTGGTCCCTAAAGGCGCAGTTACATATTATGGTCGTTCACCGACTTAGCGAGCGACCTGCGGTGGACGATCTACGGTCACCGACTTCGTTGTTTACAATTGGTTGGCGGAAGTCGTCGAACGTCATTCGCTCGATGACAACCTAGTGACGAGCCAGATATTAGTTTGTATACCTACACTATATACAATAAGTAATAAATCTGCTTTAATTTTAAGTACTGTATACTGACATGTCTAAGTGTGCTGTAAGTACTAAAAGATGAATAAATGAAATGAAATGAAAAGTGACACTTTGACGTTCGCCCCCGATGTGGTCGACGACGGTAATTCACATATATCCGATGGCCGCCTGTCGGTCACAACCGAATAGACGGTCGGTCAACGACTATACTCGTATGTAACCGCGCCTTTAGTGACGTCTTTTATTTCCGCGTTTTCTCGCTTGTCGTCTGCCTGTCCGTCAGTCTTTGTCTGTCAGATTGGCTAGCCATTATATTTTGTCTGTAATGATCAGTGATCGTATTAGGTAGTGCAATTTATGTTTACCTCAAACGTTATATTCGTATGGATACGCCCGCGAGATTGCGGGTTTTCGGAAATGTTCTATATATATATAAAATACTTCATCTCCTAATGGGAACTCCAAAAGGAAATCATTTCATAATCCCTTTTGCGATAGAGAGAGAGAGACAAAGAGATACAATACCACTATTAGGTAGGAGTATATTCGGGATTTATAGTCTCTTTCTCACATTCACACTTTTTCAGAACGCTCTTATCAGTCCTCGCCTTTGTTATGCCGAAACAATACATTTTCTAAGAATTTTTGTCAAGTGTAAGGTAAACAACAATATGGCGGCAAATTTAGCCTCGTAAAAATCTTATAAGAATGTTTAATAATATGTTTGTACGATATTACTGTCCAATGTTACGAATTAGTCTTAGCGAACGTCTTAGCGAATTTGTAATCCCGGGATATCGTTACTAGTTGAGCATGTTCATGTTAATATTTCGTCATGGAATCCCGCAAAATTGCACTACCTAATCCGATCACTGGTAATGATACCACAACTTAATGTTTATTTACTTAAGTAGATATGCTCCTCCATTGTTCGTAATTCTTAGACGACCTTAGTATTACCTTTTTTTTTAAATATATTTGTTACACCAATCATGATAATCTTTGTATATTTCCGCAAGATCTCTTTACTCCATTGTAGGTACATAAGTACCTTTTTTGCAAGATATATAGAATAGATCTTCGATTTTATCGTTAGGTACTAACTAAATGAAATGAGAACAAAGGTGTGTTTAGTTAGAGTTGTAACTACAAAGGATTTGAGTCTGCTTCTTTTATTATATCTTTTTATATTGCATAAGCGGAGCAGAGAGCAAACGTGGTAGTAAGTGGTCAGGTCACTGTCGACCATAGACATCTCATCTCTCTATTATGTCATATAATAGAGAGTTTTCGATGTGCTGCTAATCTGGATATGGAGTGGAGGTGGAGTGCCTCATCGAAATAATTACACTGGTCTCTTTTACCCTTCAAACCGGAACACAAAAAGATCTTAGAAGAAGAGTTATAGCAACTACTTCACGATTAGAAATACCAAATTGGTAAAATAGATACCTTCTTACCTACCTACTTAAGGCGGTAATCCGAAAATCGAACGTTTCATCAAACCATCATTGATGCCTTTTAGGCTGGGACTACATGTGCCGGTACGGTTCGCTGCAGACGAGACGCTGACTTCCGCGGAACGCTTGTGATTGGCTGCAGCGAAGCGAACCGGTGTAGTCCAAGTAGTCCAAGTCTTAGAAATGTACAATAAATGAACAATCCCTGCATTCGGTTAGATGACGAGCTCATGACGGAGTCAAGGTCTAAGTAGTTGTGATGCGAAAGAGCCGGCGATTTCGCAGCTGCGACGCGATTGTGGGCCTGTGACAGATGCACAATCAGTATTGCAATATCGAGATAAATATATTTTTAATTAGCTATCATTGTGGCCAGTTGCGACATTTGTATGTAGGTATGTAGAAATTCACTTGCATAGTTCAGAGGTCGAATGTATTCAGGGATTTATTTGCAAAGTTTTGTTATCAAGGTAAATACCTACCTATTTGTACCGTTTCAAATTCAAACACTGTGGTTTTATATGACATAGGTATACCCACTTATATGTAGTTGTTAACAATTTTGTTTAGTTGCTTACTTAGAGTAATTTAGTTTGAATAACAGGCAAATGCTAAAGCCTAAAAGGTTTTCCTGTAAAGCGAGAAGATACGTAACATGATAATATTATTATTTTTCAATAGTGTAAGTAAAGGAACGTTTATTTAACAAACTACATATCAAATGATTAGGGATCTATAATGTGTTAATTGTTAATTGCCATGCTACCTAATTTAACCTGAGGTACTTTACGAAGCACTTATAAAAATGTAGGTTCGTAGTTTGACGATAGGTAACAAGTTGTTTTTGTTTGTGATGTAGGTAGGTAGTGTGACCTGTTGTGATGCGTGTGTGACACTGTCGCGTACTCAGAATCACGAAATTACCCATGCACGTGAATCTTTATTTCTACGATGTGTTATATGGTATTATTTATAAAAGGGAGCAATAAGTCCGGCGATAAACTGCTAAGCAGTTTGGCGGTATACACTTAAGATATTACTGTATTTTATACTGTATAAAAGATGAAAAAAAAACGCCTGGACCGTTAATAATAAAAATATATTAAAATCACAGAAATCGTATTAGGTAGATATACTATAGCGCCCTTTCAAAATCCTTGGTTAAAATATTTGACTATAGTTTTTAATTTGGATAAAAAATGCGGATCTTCGTGGTTAACAAATAACTCTTGGAGTACCTAGAATTTCATAATTTCATGCACCTATGTAGAAATGCAATAAATCCTGCCTAGAAACTACAAGTTCGGAACACATATCGTGATAAAAATACTTTACTCTATTCTAAAATACACGTTCACAGAGAATAAATACCCATGGAGATGGCTCAGCCAATCACTTAATTTTGTTACAGCCACCGGCAAATTGGCGCTAATGTTTGTGTAAGTAGATAGAGAAAGAGCCCGAGGATCTCAAGTCCGGTTGTGCAAGCGCAGAGGTGAACGACTTCGCGTAATCCATCACTCCACAATGCGCTAATCATCTTCGAGCTTGGGAATATCCTTGCACGAGTAGGGTTGCCTAACTTGTACAATTTATTGTACACGTACATACAGAGCCCTATGCCCCTATGTCACGAGCCAACAATCGTTGTCATTAGATTACTAGTCAAAAATGGCAACTACATTGTGCCTATTTTGTATGGGGATTTTTATCAATATGGTATCGTGCGAGTCAGTTGGTTAGGTAATAGTTATTTTGTATGGGGATTTTTATCAATAATGTATCGTGCGAGTCAGCCGGTTAGATAATAGTTATTTTGTTTGGCGATTTTTATCAATAATGTATCGTGCGAGTCAGCCGGTTAGGTAATAGTTATTTTATATGGGGATTTTTATCAATAATGTATCGTGCGAGTCAGCCGGTTAGGTAATAGTTATTTTATTTATTTATTGTTAGAAACTCACGGCATACAATTTTAAAATAAAAATACCTTCAAAGTATAAATGCTAAATTAAGAGATTCCTCAAATAATAACATTTACATCACGAAATCAGGTATTAGAATGAATGAATGAATACTCTTTATTGCACAAAATTAGTATGATACAATGCGTACAAAACGATTAATACAATCTAGGCGGTCTTATCGCTAAAAGCGATCTCTTCCAGACAACCTTTCAGTGGAGTAATTTTGTTAGAAACAGGTAGGTTGTGCACCGTTTACAATAATATATTATATAACATATAATATCTACTATTTATATATAATATCTACTATTTATTACTCTATTTCTGTCGAAAAGCAGTAATACTTGCATTGCTGATTGCTGTGTTTCGGTTTGAAGGGCACCCATGGTAATTACCGGCACATGAGACACTCCAAATAAGCCCTAAAGTTTAGCAGCGAAATATGCTCCACCTACTTCTACATTACCGGTATATTTCTTGAGATATCTTCTATTGGAAGATTATATTCTCTTCTTAGCTATCTCTTGCATCTTCTTCATCGTAGACTTAGATCCTACTTTTTTTTCGAACATTCAAGAACTGACTGGTGGTTTTCAAATGACTTCCGAAACTTACTTTAGACATAGTGCATGTTTCCTCATGATTTTTTTCGTCATAATTAGAGTAGATAAGGCAGTACCGAATGAAAATCTTTTGGTGCTAATAATATACAAGTAAAGAGCGTGGTGGCGTAGTGGCTAGGACGTCGGACTCCCATACGGGAGGTCCGGGTTTGAAACCATGCAATGAGTATTTCGATTGTTTTCCAAATCTTACGTACATTTCCCGACTGTTCTAACGGTAAGGAAAAAACATCGCGAGGAAACCTGCATTCTGAGATAACCAACGTCGGTGTGTGAACTTGAGAAGACAGTGGGCACATCACCCCATTAAATCTGCCAAGAAAGTTCTATGTATAATCACGACCCTGATCAATGAGGAATATGTCTTAGAAAGAATACAATAGTCTTTGATAAATAATTTGACAGCCCTAAATTGGAGCAATAACCGCAAGCAGGTCCAGGGCAGGACATGCGCAAGCGTCGCTCTTGAAAAAAGGACGCTCCAGGATAATGAGAATGACAGAGATTGATTTGAACACTAGAATCATATCAGAGCCACACATGCCTGGTACCATCTTAGGTCGGTCAGTTGCAAAATTGCCCGCCATAGATACGTCATTTTTAACCATTGATTTGATTTCACACATGCCTAACCGAAACATATCTATCGAATAAGAATAAGTTTATTCGTGCGGTTAGATTACAAAGGATTCACAGTCCATTCACCAGTAGGAACTTAGGCATATGTTATATTAAACTAAATAAAATTAGTGAGCAACAACTTAGTTAAATAAACGCTGACCTCCGAACTAGGAAGTTCCTGTATCTCGGAGGACAGATCTCTTCTGTGACCTATGCAAGTGAACATGTAACAGAACATGGGAAAATAAAAAATCCATATGTATTTACTTATGGTATCTACATGACGTTCTGAAAAAAAAAACCTTTATGTATTATAAAGGTCTAAATTAAAAAAATAAGCCTTTAGCGATAAAATATTTTTCTGTAACTTTATTATAGATCATATTACCTGTTTAGGAACGCGCTATTTGAGGACATGGATGACTTAACGGCATTCTGTTGTATTAAAGGGAAAAGGGAAGATGACCAGGCGGGATGTTGTGCCTGGTGACCAGATGTCCTGGTCCAACTATGGATGTTTGGAACTCGTATATATACGAAGTCCCAGGAAAATTTCGATAGCGCGTTCTACACCGGTGTGAGTAGGTACTAAACGTAGTGGCGCGTCGTGTGTCGCCACACCTGTTTCATATGTAGGTTCAAATTGTCCAGAAATAACTGATTGTTTGGAATACTAAATTCTTATTAAAGTATAATAAAATAAACTTAAGATGACCTTATAAAATTCACGAGCCGAATCTTCATTGCAAGATGTTCCAATAAAAAGCTATTTTAACAATTTTTTTGTTCACATTTCCAACCTTGCCAAACGCTACACACAAAAATGGCTCTGTTCTATTCTTCCGAATGATGCGGTCATAAAAAAGCAGTAATTAATTTAAATTAAAAAAATCCGCTTTTTGCGATGAATTATCGTGATCAAATTTAATTAAAATATGCCTTCAAAGATGGATGTGTCGACAGCGAATGCATCAGGGTTATTTTGTTTAGTAAGTAAATATGATGTGTATATGGTCGTGTTAGTTATTAAATTAAATAAAAGGTTAACTGTAATGGACATCTAGACAACAACAGAGACAAGATAACCTTTGTTTAGCTAAGTCAAATAACAATATTCTCTTTTCCTTTTTTTGTTTCTTCTAAAAATCTGTATAAACATTATTAATTTGTGAATTTGGTGTATATGCCTGCATAATTAATAATCTTTTAAATAATACATATAGGTACATATGATCTTTTAAATTTAAGTTGTAATTTTTCTTTTAATTCTGGAATGTAATGTTAAATTGACACATAACAATGTAAAGTGGTTAGTGTGTGTATGTAATCTCCACGACACAGGCAACGCCTAGTGTGGAGGTTATAGTTTAATGTTAAATGTTAATTAATAATTTGTAAACGAATAATTTTTTTCAATTATTTTTTTCAATTTTCAAAGGTAAAGTTTAGTGTGACGTGTTTATGCAACTATATCTGCAATATTTTTAATTCTTACCTAAACTTTTACACAATAAATCTTATGTTATCTTATATTTTTAAAAAATCATAATCGTTGGACAAAAGAAAAATATATTAATAATTTAAGTTGTTTTTTTAAGGCAAAGGGAACTGAGCCCATACAGCCATGTCTGATGTAAACAACTCTTTCAAGTCTTCATTAAAATGCTGGTGTGACACATTTCAATGCTATCTGGGAGAATCTTCCACGCTTCTGCGCCATCCGAACCAAATAAGAAGGCGTCCCGGACGCAGTGTGGCTCTTCAAAATCCAACCAAGTACGGATCGGGCTGCAGCGTCTTATTTGACTTTACTTCACTGTCCCACACATTATTCACATCTTGGCGAAGTTTTTCGACCAAGAAACACCATTCTTACTAGAAAAGCACTACTGTAAAACAATTTGCAAGACAAATCGAAACAAAGCTGACGTGGACGCCACAAAAGCGCGGGAGAAAACTCCATTAATAATTTAATTTGACGTTTGTGGAAAAAAGTCTCCCCTGATCTATGAGGGAAAATTGACAGTATTTATCAGTTCCGTCAATATCTCTGGTTAAGTTTCTAACTCTTTATGTACAGTAGATCTCTACGCTTGTTCTCATTTTTTTGCATAGTCACTGTTTACGTTTTTGGCACCCTACATTTTACTTATCATCATATCACATCTATAAAACTGAACTAGATTAAATAATCATCTTGACTTATAAAAACCTCATACAGACAGCGAATAAAATTTGAGACTACCATCGGTTCAATTTCTGCAATCAATCTGAAATTAATAAATCTTACCTCATTTACTGGCGAACAATCCCAGAGGCTTAGGCCAGTAATAAGTCTTATTATTAATTTTAAAGTTTAAGCAGAAAAACGCACTGGTCGACGAACGGTTTTATTGCAAATTGAATTTTCTATTGTAACAACACCATAGCAAAACTACACATTATATTCTGAACGTCAAAGTAATTCCAATACCTAATTGCTGGTTTGCATGAAAATTTAACTCCAGATTAACTCTCATATCGTCTATGCTTTTCATACAAAATTGACATCGGGTTAGTGTAAGTAGTTAGAGAGTTAGAGTTAACGGTTAGTGCAAGGCGGCCTAATTGTATCTTTTAGTTTTCATTTAAATAAAGAGAAAAAACAAGATAAAAGTCAGATCGAATTTAATCTGATGCATAATTTTTTGAATCTATCTCTACATGGCTATCCCATTTAATTTAGATATACCGTTATACGCTAACTTCGGTGGTCGCTTCTGAATTTAAAACTGGACTTTGTCTATTTAGGCCCGCTTGTGCCAAGATCGAGTTATGAGAGTTAGTGCTTAACCCGGTTTTTTTTTCTTTTATTTAAATAAAAACTAATTATATCGTAAAACATAATACTGGCATAAGCCACAGGGCTTGTGCGCCAGTAACGAATCGATAGTATTATTACCTATTTACAGTAAAGTTGACAATAAAATATAAATACTTAAATCTATTATGGAATTAGCGGAGTTATTCGATCGTCGTAATGCGAGGCGCAGTAGGCATAGTAGCGTCGATGTTAGCGCATCTTAAACGCAGGTTAAACGTCTTGCACCAACGCAAACCCTGTAAAATATTGTATGAAAACAAAAATTCGCGAGTAAATACAGGATTATCTCCCTTGTTCCCGTATCATCTAACCCGGGTTAAGAACATTTAACCCGCACTTTCGCGGAAGCGGCCCTTAGTAAATTGCTCAGATAGATCGTATCTCCTAGAATCTAATTCATCTATGTTTATGATATTACATTTTTTACCGTCACATTCCTGCATGGCAGCTGGTGGCGCCACATAATATAGCGAAAATAGCACGTGTAAGGAAAATAGAGTTGACTAGAGGTCATGAAAGTTAATTTATATTTACGAAGTAAGTAAGTACTTAATTACTTATACCTTTTTAACGATTTTTGTAACTTAAAACTTGCGTGGACAGGTGTTATAATTAAAATCTTCGAAACGATTTGTTAGCTGATTCGTACACTTCTTACATTTAGTACACTACACTATATCTTGTTAAATTATAGTACACTACACTATATTTAAAAAAAAGTGAAGAAAAGTCCAATAAAAAAAATCAAGTAGCGACCCGATGTGGATCTTGGTCTCCGATAAGAAAGAGCGCTATAACAACATAGCTTAAATATATAACTTTTGTTACATCTTGGACGCTAGATGGAGCGACGATCTGCGCAAGGTGGCTGGCAACGACTGGATGAGAAGAGCCGAAGATCGGGCTTAATGGCGCGCCCTGGGAGAGGCCTATGTCCAGCAGTGGACTAGAGTGGGCTGCTGATGATGATGATGAAATCTTGCCAGGCTTACGTGTTTATATTATTTCATATTCTCGGTAAAGCATTAACTATTAGGAATACGTATAAAACAGCTACATCTATCATCACGTAGAACCTACTTAAGCCAAGAATACGTTGAAATCAGCAATGTAGGTACATACTTAACATTGTAAAACATTTACTGCAAGAACTTGGCAAAAGTATAATTGAATACAATAAATACAAGTTTACGCCTCGCCCCTTCAAATGCGGCCGAATCGTGACCAGATCAAAACACAACATTCATTGTACTAAAGCAGGTACAAACCGATAAAGATAAGAATTGATTAGTAGTCCGAGCGTTAAGCTCAAGTCGAACTTAAACGTTTATAAGGTTTCTTTGCCATGAGCGTTTTTTTGACGCTTCGGGTAGAGCGTTAGACGAAGTGATTGCAACTCTAGGAGACAATCAATCGCACTGTTTCTCGTTGTTTATGGTTAGTGGCCAACCTATTTGTCAGAGTTGTTCAGGCCGCTCTTAGGCATCTGACATGGCTTAACGACTGCTGTCAAATGACAAAAACCGGGCCCGACTGGTTAACGTGCTCTCCGAGGCACGGAGGAGCTCCGATTAAATATGCCACTAGTGGTCACCCATCCAGGTACCAACCGCGCCAACGTCGCTTAACCTGCACGATCACTTTCGGACCGTGCTCGCAACTAGGCTACGAGCTCTTGTTTTTCGTTTAAAATTTAGTTCTAATACAAAAAAAATATACAAAAATATTTATTGAACCAAACAACATTGAAATTACAATCAAGTGACAATGTAGTTACAATGTATCTATAAGTAAGACATCGGTCTCTACAACCTGCACTGACCTTATCGGCCCTCTTACAACATAGTAGATAGCAACAATATAATGGCTTGGGGATACATTTCTATAAAACGTAAGTATTTATCAATTCTATTTTTGTTAATGTTTTTTTATTTTATTATTTTATTACAGGAATATATTTACGAGTAAGGTTTTAGTACGTAATAATGTTAATTTTATAACGGTTTGTATAATATTTTGCTGTTAAAATAAATACTGTAACATTGTGCCTTGGAAAGGTTGGAGACGTTTACAATTTAGAAATTATTTTCTAGGAAAACCAAGACATAGGCATTTGATTTTCCACCGAATTAGAAGCTCAACAACTTATACTCGTAATAGTTATAATTTAACACATGGAAGAGTACCTAGCTTCATATAACAATCTAGAGACACATATTAAAAGCCCCAGCGATAACTACGTTTAGGCAAGTGAAGAAAGAACATGTATTTTAAAGTGTAGTGTTCTTTGCCCGTGACATAAGTATCTCATTTTTTAAATCTTTTCGCTGCGAAACGCTCGTTAGAAAAACGTTCTGCTGTACGGTCCAACCAAAACAAATCTAAGTTAAACTAACGGCAGTTTGTTCTTAATTGCCGATTGAGTGACAGCACTGACTTATTGGGTTTCGCTGTGAATGGAAAACAAGTTAAAAAGTGTGCAGGAAGTTTGTATTTATTTCTTTTTAATACATATATCTAAATCTATCGGATTAATGTGTCTGAGTAATCTTAATTGGGTATTTTGAATATAATTAATTTATCAAAATTCCGTAGAATTTTTGAACAAAAATCCCCTATAGAACCGAATGGGGGTTTACAGTATCTATAACATAACAACTTTCACTATTGTGCCAGCTTAAAAATTAGCTGTTTCATACATTTCGGTCGTGTAGCTTTTTTATGGAGCAGCTGGTTTTTTTTCGCGGTTTCTGAGTTGGCACATTAAGTGAAAGTTGGTCAGTTACGGAAGCTGAACACCCCCATTTCCGCTGTTTAGGACATTTTTGTTACAACCTGTAGAGTACTTGCCAGTTGCTTGTACGAAACTTGTTGAGCATATGGCATGGTTCTGATCAGATCACTGCCACTGGCCTCATTATTATTCTACAGGATGTTCCAGAAGTCATCTATGACTACTTAAGTCTAGAGTTAATCGTGATAGGGAGGCGTGGTGGGGGGTTAAGGCTAATAGAACTATAGTGTTATCTATTTATACAACAAATACTAAAACGTGCTACATCTGTAATAGTTTACATGTGAGCAAATCAAGGAATTTTTTTTTACACAAATCTTACATATATATCTTATACGAATACATAGTACGGATCCCTATAGACAGAGCGAGGACTGAGGTTTTAAATGGAAAGTTGAATTTTTTTTTTTCTAAATTCCATAAGTCGTAGGTAGGACAAACTCGGATTACTATTTACAACCTGAGATATTTTAGGTTATACTTGTAATGTTTTTAAATTTATTTGACACATTCAGATTATAGCAAAAATTTGTTGCGACCGACCTTGTTCCACGGTGTATAGCTTGATATGACTTCCATTGTACACTGGACAACACATCAGATGACACATTCATACGAATGTCATGATTATTGCGACAGAGTTCCACAGAGGTAGGCGGTAATTGTAACAATTTTTACTCATGGCTCGATTGTGAAAAATTTGCTTGGACTTTCGTAGATTCACATTTATTAAATTAAACCTTACTTCTTAACCTTGTCATTTTTTAAATTTAAAATACTCTAAATATGAAAAAATAATGAAAAAATAATAATAATATGAAAAAGTTTATTTACTTATTACAGGGCACACAAAAAAAGGACCTCCGACTTACAAACTAGGTCGAAAACCTGTATCTTGTAAGTCGGGATTCCGTCGCACTTACTCTTATATTTGACATCACTGCATATTTCTCGATTGATACAAACACTGACGAGTGTTACAACTGTACCCTATGCCGGGTCAATTGTAACAAAGATTTTGAAGACAATAAAACTGAAATTAGTGTTTTTATTGTATTCTTATAAAAAATTAAATAAACTAAAAACCGTAATTTTCTGGCGCACTCACACATCCTTGCGTTATTTACCGAAATATTGCCAATGTTACTGTTGCCCCGTGTTACAATTGCCTCCGGTCTCCCCTACCTAGTGTCCTCTACTATACATCTACTTAGTTTTACAACTCCATGGTGCAGTCATTAAATGTGCAGTAAATTCCAAGGATGCAATTAAGGTGCATGGTCTCTATATTTAGCCCTGGCGATTGCACTTGCCTTTTTTCTCGCTCAAACGAGGCTCCAATGGCTGTCGTGACGATCCTGGCTTTAAGTTGGGAATAAGTTATTCTTAGCTTATATTATATTATCGCAAGTATATTTGCTTACTTAAAGAAGCCTTACAGGATATTTAAGCGCTTATTACACTTTACTGAATCAGTCGCCTGACTCGTTCAGTCAGACTTAATTCAGTCAGGTGTAATAAGCGGCTAAAAATAGACATTTTGGTTTCATATGTATTACATACTTACTTAACAAAAGCACTTACCTACTTAAAAAAATATCCAAGAATAAAAAAACTGTCTTATGTACTCGTATGTATGTACGTACTGTAGACTTGTAAGGAAGTTCAAAATTTTATAAGACCAAATGATGTTAAACTGTTCAAATAAAATAGGATATTTGCTGTAGATAGGTTATAATTGTATGTACCCACAGTTAACTAGCTAGTGTTAGTTAAATCGCTTATTTAACCTTTTACAGTTCCCAGCGCCTGCGGTTGGTACAAAAGCAACGAATGATGTCGAAAAAGTAACACCGAACGGCAACAGTCATCACGTGAAAGCTTGTAAAAGGTAAAATAAAATATTGTATGGTACGTATTAGGGATGTTACGGAGGTGGTTTTACCGGTACCGGAGTCGAAACCGATGGTTTTAAATTTGATTTATCGGAGTCGGAACCGGAGTCGGATCCGAAGTCGGAGGCGGAGGTAGAAAAGAGATGTTTTAAACCGTTTTTAAATTTTTATAGCTGAACTGGCCAATATTTTTTATGAAGACGTTTACTTCCGTAAACGTCTTCATAAAAAATATTGAATATAAATATTAAATATTGTTTTATTTCCATAAAACATTTCTTTATGTAGTCCTATACTATTTAATAAAATATTGATATTTGAATATGTATGCTCACAAATCTTCGGTATAACCTCCGATTCAAAATTGTCGGAGCCGAAGTCGGAGTCGGAGGTGTAAAATTAATCGTAAGTTCCGACCTTACGGAGTCGGAGTCGAAGCTCCGTAACATCCCTAGTACCTATTACGGTATTTCATGGACAATGCATGTTAGATTGATTAAACGTATTAATAAAGTGTTCAATCACAAATCAGTACTAGCAAGGAAAATTCAGGTGTACCGTAAACCAACGTCAACCCGGCAAGAGCTGATGGGCCAGCTCGTACCAGAATAACTGAACATTACCTCAGTAAGAATCTCGTGGTTTTCGAGCTATTGGTATTTATCAAACGATTTTTGTAAAAATTGTTTATAAATATTTGACAATGAATGTAGCCAAAGATGCTTAAGTAAGTACTTAATTCTATTCTATTCTTCTGTGAACCTGGCGATACCATGCAACGTCCCATTTTAGAAACAGACGAATGGCGTTTGTTTTTGTACCAAATTCTGCCACTTCAATAGATCGTGTAACGAAACAGGTCATGGGCCTGCCAAGTAAGTCTGAGATATTACCTACAGCTTTTGGTCTTATTACACTTGACTGAATTCAGTCAACGATTTAGTCGACTAATTAGACAGGCTTCTGTTTATATGCTGTAAAGCGCTGACTAACCGAACACTTGACTAATTCAGTTTGTTTATTAAGCCCATTTGTCAGACAAAAGGTTTAAAGAAATATTTTCCTCCAGCCCTGATCACCACCAACCACCAGGCACGCTACCAACCAGCGCGTCTCAACTGTCGACTGCCGCTCGAGGCCTGCTCCTGCGCCTCCTGGAGCGCGACCCTCGCGTCCGCATGAGGAACTTGAGGCAGTTGCAGCAGTCCGCCTTCTACATGGGCTATAACTTCGAACACGTTAAGGCTAAAAAGGTAAATTCATGATTAATTCTATGGCACAAGAAGAAATGCAAAACGAATGCGGATTGTATGACGTTCACGACATCAATTAACTGAGTGTTACCATTATTGGATACAAGACAAAGCACAAAGATTACCATAAAAATATATTCCATGATTTTTAAATTATTAAATGATTAAATTAATTATGTTCACGCATTTGCACGAAATATTTTATTAAATATTTTTTTATTGCGAGCATAAGAAAACATAATTTTTAACAAGAATGTAACAATGTGCAATTCGGTTAAAATGGTAGGTCGTGAAATGCCAACGCATTTCATGAAACGCGCTATTACGCTGTCTACGACATCTATACGTAAGTGAAAGAAAATATTCGTAAAATTTCGAACTAATTACAAAATGAAACTGAATCAATTCACTTCTTTTTCGACACACCTGCCCACAACTTTTAGCAGCTATCAGTTAAAGTTTGTCATTTAGTTATATTTCTTTCTTTCCCAATTGTAATCTCTACATTCTTCTTTAAAATACTTGTTTTCTTCACAGGTGTCGCCAAAAAATATTTTAGAGCACCATTTTCCTGAAGGCGCGTCTGAGCTATCTGCCTCAGAACTACGCGACGCTAGTCAGCAAGTGTTGGCGACATTTGACGAACTGGCTCTTGTTTAGATAATAATAGAACTAAATGTTATATGTTACCAAGAATCTCTGTGCTAAAAAGAATTAAGTAGCTATTCGTGCCATTATTTTTTACCTACTGGTACTTAGGGTAAATGTGTTTTGAAGAAAGTTTCCAGACTGTGTGGTGGGTGCTGAAGGCCTATGACTATTGAAACATTCCTTTTTGATGTAATTTCTTGTATTCCGACATCCTTGATTATAATAATTAAGGAATCTTTAAAATTCACGTATCCTATCCTTCGATAAGTAGACAATTATTTGTATACCCCGACTAAGAACTAAAAAATCCTGACAAATCCACTGGTAGATTTATAATCTGTGTTATGGTGTTCGCTATGAAAAAAATAGTACCTACCATTTCATTCCGCAATAGTTATGGCGAGTGTTTCTTAGTTTCACTATCGATGTATAGAGGTAAGATACAATATACATTTTTAACTAATAAATTGTTTGTAACTAAAATATGTATTAACAATAATAAGGTAAGTACATTTAGATAAACATTTGTTATTTCATTCTATAACTTCAACCAAAAACATAGGTATATCTATATTTATGGAAACGATTATCATTAGTTGCTAACCACAAAAAAATAATGTAAATGCCATTATGTACAATAAAATAATTTAAATTTATTTTCCTTGTTTTATGCTTACATCAACATATTTTTAAGGTCAAAGTTTGTTTCAACAAAGATTGAAATAAAATGTAAAAATGCCATTACTAATCTTTAGTTACAAACAAAACATAGAATTAATAACAGGTACATTAATATTTGTGAATTTGAAAAACAAATCTTGCGCAAATCGCCTAGTCGGTACCGCAAAACACGGCTGTATGAAGACGAGCTGAGCGTGACCATTGCAAAAAAAGTTGTTTATTATTGTCTCTGGAATGCGATTCTCGCAGCGTTCGCCAAACTAAAGTCGAGCTCACGAATGAATGAAATAGAACTAATGTCGAATTCGACATTCCACTACGAGAATTGCCGTCCTGGAGAAGGCTTCTCGCAGCGTTCGACATGCTAAAGTGTAACTAGCTTATCGTCTTGTCACGCTCACACATAGAATATGAGGGAACGACATAGACGAGTAAGTCGAATTCAACACTACAAAATATGCTCTACAGAATCGCCGTCCTATCTGTCACACTGACACTGACATTTTGCTCGAGAAATTGTTTGTCAAGAAAGATATTCGATCGATTGTTGGTTGGTAAAAAGTGGAATAATGGCTTCAGTTTTGCAAAGAGCTGCTACTTTATTTCTTAAAAATAATGCGCGTGCTTCCACTCATTCCGCCACTGCTGGAGGCCATGGAGGTAAGAAGCTAATAATCGTGGTGCTCAAAAATTATGTAACCACATAACCTATCACTTCTTATCTATTATTTCTTGGTTTTGGATGGCTATCCAATTAGCCTATAAAGCTCCGATTTATGAGGATAAAGAAATCTAAACACTTAAGGTTCTGCATACATAATCTTTAACAAAACACTAAATACGACACCTCTTTTATCATGAAAACGGCTATCTTTTTTAGTATTGAACAGGTGCTAGACACTAACGATCTAAGAAATAAATACTACGTCTGTTCTTTAATTGCTCTCTATTTCCATTATAAACCTGTTTATTTTCTATTAACAATTAACAGAGAAATCAATAACGTAATTTGATCCTTATTCTAAGTTTCGAGACATTCCAGTCTGAAACATCTAGTGTCCAAAAGAACCAGTGTTTTATAGATCACACACACACACACACACACACACCACTTTGTGGTACAGTGGATGACACATCAAGTTACATTCTGTGGTCCCTGTCGCAATACATTTTTGTTATGATATCTTGTACATTAATATGAATGTGTCAAATAAGTTGAAGCATCAAAGTTCCCTGACGTGTTGCCCCCTGTGCAGTCAACCACCAGCTAAAGTATATTTAAATCTTAAACTTATGCCTGTGCACTTTTTGACATTTTGGACATGTTGATTTGTGGCTGACTAAACTTACTTACATTCTGCAGGTGGCCACAAGCTTTGGAAGAAGCTGTCATTCTTCGTGGCCTTCCCAGCAGTGGGCCTTGGCATGCTGAATGCTTACCTAGCCCACCAGGAGCATGCCTCCCATGATCGCCCACCATTTGTGCCATACGACTACTTGCGAGTCCGCACAAAGGTATGTTCTGAGTTGTTGTTTAATTTGCAAATCAATGAGTGAACATCTACTGTAATTTTCATCCATGTTGTTATAATTATGAACACCAAAAGTATAAATATATTTGTATATAGCGAATTTGTTTTGGTTGATGCCTCCATTAAATTAATTTGATTATTTTTTAACTTCCAGCGTTTCCCGTGGGGTGATGGTACAAAGTCTTTATTCCACAACCCGCACGTCAACGCCCTGCCGGATGGCTATGAAGAATAATAACTTTTTTCACCAGCTGTCTTAGAGGAATGTGCAGGAGCATGTATTTTAGAATACTAAATTGTTTATGTGATAAGTATGTAATAATAAACTGTTAAAATTTTATGTTTATTTTTTATAAATCAATTCAGCTACATATTCCATTCTTGCTTTTGAAAAAACTAAGGATTTTACAAATTTTATCACGATTTTTTATTCGATAATAAAATTACTGATCATAACGTCATATTTACTGATAGCTATTTAGAATCATGGAAAACGACAGAATATGTAATCATGTCCCGGAACCATGCAAAAGATCTCGGAATTTTTGGTAGGTACATTCATTTGCTGATTCTGATTGCCATCTATTGGTGAGTAGAGGAACTTACTATGTAATATTAATTCCAGCTAACGCTAGATGGTGCTGAAGTTTTTTTTTTATATATTATTATGGCTTTGGTAGCGCATTTGCATTTTTCTTGCACAATTTTTAAAATGTAAAATAAAAAAAGTTGGCTTGTACTCTCTGTCTTTCGTAGAGCGCTATTTCGTTTTCTCTCAGCATATAATTTTATTATTGCGTCGATAAACCGATCGTGTGTTTTGAGGTTATTTTTTACGATATGTAGGTACCTGTTTATTTATTTTGTTTGATTACCTATTTAAACTATAAGAAATTTGACTAAAGATGCTAAACTAAACAAAAACATCTAAATAATTCTAGTAAAAATGTCGAATACTTCTGTGAAAGATTTCGGAAAGGCTTGGTGGTCGGAGGTGTACAATCGTATAATTGGGGCTGCAGTGTTTCTCGACGATGCCAGCGCGGAATGTTTGCACTGGGAGGGCGATCTCTTCAACCTGCTGTCTGGAGGAGCCGTTGCTGTAAAGAATCTTTCGCCTTTCGAGGTATTTATTCTCGACTCATGTCTGTGTTTGAAGTACCAACAGCTATTGTAATAGTGCAACATTATTTTCTATTTTAAAATGTTGTTATCTCATCTTCCTTTCTTCCTGCCGTCCCCGCTGGTGTATATTACTAGAACAACATTCCTATCCACTTTTTTTTCTTGTCCATGTCCACTGGAAAATCATTGTTGTCACGATACAACTAAATATTTTGTAAAAACCACACTATTGTGCAGTATTCCAGGAAGGAGCATAAGAAAGCTGTATTCATAACACAAACAACAGCGACACAACTCCGCACAATCCGTGAGATTATTCGCAACAGTGACTTCACACATAGCATTCTGATATCAAGTGTGAGCCTGGATGTTGTGTACTTGGAACTGAATGAAGGGAAGGATGTCAGCGATGTCATAGCGGCGGGGAAAGGACAAGCAGAGGCCACAAAACAGCTGGAGGGAATGCTACTCGATTGGATTGGGAAGAAGGTTTGAAAGTTACTACCTATTTCTTTTAATGTTCCCATAAACTGGGGGCAGTTTTGTTTAATTTGAGTGTGATTTGTGTAAAGTTTCCCTTGTGGCTCTGGCTATACCCACTAAGGAATCCTACTTTAATGAAGCTGCTATCTAGACTACTAGAAACAATTTTATGAAGCTATCTAGATAAAGATAAATACTTTCTATAGGAGTTGTTAGGTCTATCCTGAACACTTTTAATTATAAAGCATCTGGGTACATTTGGCAATTTTTATTCTTATTTGTACCTTTTTTTCCAGCAATGTGCAGTAGAAGTAGTCCATATACCTATCTTCACAATATCACCAACCAGTGTTGTATTCCTCACACCTCCATACCACAGGGTTTACCCTAGTTACGATGGTAAACTAATCCCTGACTCCGCTTCCCTGGACCTTTACACCCTGACCAGTGAGGAGAGGTCCCAGGTCCGAAGGCTAGCGAGTGGACTGAATAGTATGCTGGACTCCATGAATTTGAAGGAGGATGTTTATTACATGGGCGCCTTTAGCTCCTTGTTGGCTGGAGTATTAGAGAATTCGCCAGTTTGCATTTCGAGGAGGAAGGTATTGTTTTGTTGATTATAAAAATAATATTCTTTTTTAAATTCATAGTTTAATATAAAATAACCCACTAAAGTCTACCATAAATTGCATGAATTCGGTAGTACACCATAGTTGTAGATAGAGATTACATGAGCCTTAACATTAAGGATGTTTCTTGCAACTCACAGTCAGTGTTTTAGAACTATTAATAGCTAGTAGGTACTTGGCTAATGTTGGGTAATAGGGTACATGCCTAATTTTTTTTTATTGCATCTATCAACTTACATCAATCATACTGAAGATGGATCTGAAATCCGTTTATCGATATCTCAGTAGCGCCATCTCTTTCTTCCGTTTGATTTTTGATTTTTGCCTGTTATTTAATTTTCCAACGTATTTTAATTCTGGTTTCACATTTGACCATCTACTTATGTCTATTTCTTTTTTTAATGAAATGGATTTAATATTTGATACTTGTCATGTACTCTATTAGGTCAATACTGTATAACAATTATCTATTGTAAATTTAGAATTTACCTAGGATATTTTTCATTCCCAGAACTGCTCAAACCCAGCATCTTTAGTTATCGTAGACCGGACATTAGACCTATGTGGTGTAACCAGCCATGTCATGGAATCAGTCCTCGACAAAGTCATGGCAGTACTGCCGAGGTTCCCTGGGCATTCTAATGATGTTGCTGTGGACATGTCTCCGCTTTGCGAGGCTAATGTGTAAGTCTCAGGAGTCAATTCTGCAACATGTACCAAACTGATTAAGTTTGGTACATGTTCCAGAACTGACTCCTCCAATTTGATTCGTTTTAAGATATATTGCAGAGCATTGAAAAATAACTGACCCATATTTTTTTTATCAGTCTAAATTAATATTTAGTGGGGGAAATCGCCCTTCAAAGTTTTCGAATTTATGAACATAGTTAAATCAGTGACTTCCCGTAGACTTCAGTAGCCATAGCTGGACACTTGGGGTAGTACCTTGTAAGTTGAAAGCTTGTATTTGGTGTGGTCTGCCACCATTTTTGCATCAGTCTTAAACCATTTTCCCTTCATATTTCGAGCCCAATGCTAACCAGTTTTTTGTTGAGTGAGTTACTAATTTTATTTTCCAGAGTTTCTCACCCTGAAGATGTTCAGCTGAGCCCTGGTTGCCTCTTCCACGCTAACGACGAATCGTGTATGCAGACATTCGACCATATGATCAATAAATCGCAAAAGGAAGTCATGTTCGACCTCTACAATAAGTTGTCTAAGATCGACGTGCAGAAGTCCCCTGGTCCTAAAACCCTACTGAAGGTTACGCCACAGAGTGTTGAGAAGATTATTTCAGCATCAAAAGGTACCAAAATTGCTCAATACCATTACTAAGCTAGAGCCAGCTTTTGCTTTATTTGGAATGCACTATATTACCACTACCCTAAGATTCTCGTTTAAATCGAAGAATATTTCAGTATTATTTACTAAAAATATATGTTTAATATGTTTTTACCCACGATGGAACTGAGAAGGTATATGCGTTTGACCTAAGATAATGTTTGTTTGTTTTTGATTCAAGCAACAAGATTGATCAATAAGGAAAAATCTAAATTTTGTATTAGTATTTTTTTTCCGACCAGTAAGTAAGTAAGTAAATATTTATTTGCAGAAATATGTGTACATTTGTTCCTATTACAATATTATATAGGCAGTATTAACATATTTTACCTTTCTAGGTGTACAAATATTTGATTTTGCAAATATTATATCTGAGAAAAATATATAAAAAAATAATTACTGAAATTAAATTGAGAATAGGAAGGATATTATAAAAACCCTCGCTATATTGCGGAATTAAATAGTACAATTTTTTTCATAGCGAACTTTACAAAGATTATAAAACTACCTATTGGTAGTTTTATAATCTTTGTAAAGTTCTATTGCGCCCCAGGGTTTTTATATTCCTGGTCAGGGTATAAGTACATTTATACAAAGGTTTTTTTTTTTAAACAACCACCACTTCATAAGGTGCTATGCTTGCTTGCTTATCGTATGGTTAGTGGCCAACCTATTTTGTCAGAGTTGTTCAGGCCGTAGGCATCTGACATGTAAAACAATTCTATTAAACACCGCCGTCGTAAGACCACAAGTTGTGGTTGATTGCGCATAATTATTTGCGATTATTCGGCTTAGGTATGGTCATTCTTGGGAATATTTTCTCTTTATGGGTTAGTTAGTATGTAGATAGGTATTCGTACCTTCTGCGTACCAATAAAGGTTAACACACTGTAGAAAAAGTAAAACGGAAGCAGACCGTTGCTTGTTTGCTTATCATATGGTTAGTGGCCAACCTATTTGTCAGAGTTGTTCAGGCCGCTCGTAGGCCTCTGACATGGCTTAACGACTGCTGTCGAACGACAGCAACCGGGAGCAACTGCTTAACGTGCTTTCCGAGGCACGGAGGAGCTCAGATGAAATTTGCCAATAGCGGTCACCCATCCAGGTGCCGACCGCGCCAACGTCGCTTAACCTTAACGATCACTTTCGGACCGTGCTCGCAGCTAGGCTATGAACTCCTCAAGTTAACTGAAGTTAAATTGAGAATAGGAAGGATATAAAAACCCTCGCTATATTGGGAATTAAATAGTTCTATTTTTTCATAGCGAACTTTACAAAGATTATAAAACTACCAATAAAAGCCCATTGAAAGGATTTTTATATTCCTGGTCAGGGTATAAGTACATACAAAGTTGTTTTAAACCACCACTTCGTAAGGTGCTATCAAAGCTGCTGAAAATAGCTGAAATCAAGAAACGGCTCAAGATTTGTTTACATTTGTTCCTTCTATTTTTCTTAGGCAACTATGACATCATCGGTAAACACCTAGGAGTACTCCAACAGGCGTTGGGTGTAGTGCAGACACTCAAATCACCGCGCAGGGCACAGCTGGAACTTCTTACGAGCCTGGAGATGCAGGTGCAGCAGAGCCTCGCTGCCAGCCGGGATTCCACCAGTGTGCTGCATCAGGTATGACGTCACCACCTGGAAACACGAGTCTATCAAGTCTATCTCACTGCCTGTGTGTGGTAAAATTTCGTATGGCAACAAAATAATTATTTTATCTGTAAATGTCTAGAGTGGACACACTAACACTTTAGTGTTGCTTACTGTCGATTTTTATTTTCCCATACAAAATGTGCCATATCTCATTTGATAGACAGATGTGGAGGAGTTTCTCAACATACTGTACAACTTTGGTAGACGAAGATGTCTATGAAATTAACCACATAGAACAGTTGTTCTTCAGGAAGTTTCCTGGGCAGATTTAATGGGGTGGTTTTCCATGCCTTCACCGGTAGACAGTCGGTAAGTTACATAAGTCATTGCAAAAATCGAAACAGGCTGGTCATGTCTTGCCTGGAATGGAACCCGTTACCTGGAGCATACCGGGGTCCTAGCCACTACTACACCACGTATATTCTCTAGTCTAAAGGGAAATCAGAAGTCGTGACACAATGATTTTTCCATTTCACAGATCACTCAACTAATAAAAACACGCAAAGACCGCAACCTGCCCTTAGAAAACCTCTTATCCCTCATCGTCCACGTCTACTCCCTGATCGGGACTGAAGTATCCTTCTCCAAACAACACGAGGACAGCCTGACAGAAACGTTGAGTGTGGCCATCTTTGAGGATCACAGGAGCTTGTTCCACGATGAGGGGCATATGGGCACACCGGAGCAGTGCGATGAGATATCGAAGAAACTTATGGGAAGGCTGAAGGATGTGGCGCAAATGAGGAAAATTTTGTATAAGTGAGTATTTAGACAAAACATGTTTACCATCACCCATAGACATCTCACCCCTCTATAATGTTATTAGAAGGTTTTCGATGCGCTGATAATCTTGAGGACTTTGTTAGAGTGCCTCATGTGCCGGTAATTACGCTGGCACTTACCCTTAAAATCGAAACACAGCAATGCAAGCGTTGCTGCTTTGCTGCAGAAACTTTTACTCT
This sequence comes from Hofmannophila pseudospretella, assembly GCA_947369225.1. NCBI lineage: Eukaryota > Metazoa > Arthropoda > Insecta > Lepidoptera > Oecophoridae > Hofmannophila > Hofmannophila pseudospretella. The sequence goes on from OX376324.1 coordinate 9,758,484, forward strand.
TAATAGAAATGAAAAACATAAGTTTAAGAAAACGGACATTTTGGGAGGCGGATATTATGGGAAGTGGACATTATAGTGGCCGAGGTAAGTTCCAATAGATAAAATATAGAAGTCATCATCATCATCAGCTCATGTCGTCCCACTGCAGGGTATAAGCCTCCTCTTTTTTGTGCCACCCTATACGATCCTGTGCTAGTCGCATCCAGGTCTTCGATGCGACTTTGGTGATGTCATCCGCCCATTTGGCTGCTGGACGACCTACTCCTCTTTTCCCCAACCTTGGCCACCACTCAGTGAGGGCTCTGGTCCACCGGCCATCACCACAAAATATAGAAGTAGTAAATTTAAAATATTTAGGATCTCTATACTTACTACTTTATACTTACGACTTCTAAAAAAATTCTTTTTTTTTTTCTAATTTCGTCTAAACTTGTCTTCTTCTTTTCTTTTTCTTCTTTAAATTGGACTATACAGGGTGTAACATTAAGAACGGTCAGTATGGGAAAGTCTGAAACTATAAGACATACGAAGATCTGTTCTTAGGAACCATGTCATCAATTTTAGTAACAAGAAAAACTGTATTCATACATTTTTTTTAAAAACTGTACTCAGCCTGGGAATCGAACCCGGTTGTTTTGAAAAAAAATCCAACACTATTTCTATTTAGATATCGATTACGTTAAGGATGAAGTGCACAAAACAAGCTACGACACAATTGAAGACCTAGAGACCAGCAGCCATAGAGACAATTTTAACGCAAATTCACCACCTGAAGATACAACATTCAATAGTAAGATCGTTACCTAAACGAGTTGAATGTTGTATTTTACAAAATGGTAGTCATTTCGAACACCTACTAAAATAAATTAAAAGATATGGAAACAATGCGTTTTATTAATTTTAAACATCACGTTTCATACTAACATTTATTCCTTAAGATCTACACAATCGATATCTAAATAGAAATAGTGTTGGATTTTTTTTTCAAAACAACCGGGTTCGATTCCCAGGCTGAGTACAGTTTTTTTTTAAATGTATGAATACAGTGTTTCTTGTTACTAAAATTGATGACATGGTTCCTAAGAACAGATCTTCGTATGTCTTATAGTTTCAGACTTTCCCATACTGACCGTTCTTAATGTTACACCCTGTATAGTCCAATTTTTTTTGCTATTTGTAGTGGTATAGAGTCTAACTCAAACGCTGTGTAGGAAACTGGTTTATTGACACGTTATGTTTATCTACCTACATTATTACATGTTATTATAAATATACCCACATCTTCCTTCCAATATTAACATTAACAAAACATGAACTTATTAGTAATATCATTTAAACTAATATCCCATTACTATCTTCCATCAAAAAGTAAGTACGAATATGTATAAACAGTGCACATTTTTCTTTTGCGGGCACAGAATCCTTTCCCGATGCAATTACAAATATTCGAATGCCACTTTCCACTCCCTCCAATTGGTAGCCATGTTGCCGTCCCGTTGCAACGGCACCGGCTGCTGTATCGCGGCGTACACATTATTCACAACAGCTTTTTCGTCCGGCATTGTGATTACTACATGCACTATTTACTAATCTCGACACTGAAAGTATGTACACGACTTTTTGGACACTTTTAACAATAAAACCGACCACACCTGACACCATGTAGTAGTATAGGGTCTAACTCAAACAATGTGTAGGAAACAACTGGTTTATTGACACGTTATGTTTATCTACCTACATTATTACATGTTATTATAAATATACCCACAACACTATTGGGCAAAGGGTCTTTCGTATAGTCGAAAGATAAGTCGTTAGAAATAATGGATCATTTATTTCAAAAGATAATTTGAGGTTTAGACTATGTTATGTTTTTATTTCAGATATAATTCAGTACTGAAGCCGTGTGAGACCGGAGTTGGTCACGAATACCGCGGGGTTCTACAACAACTGGTCGATGATTTAGTGGATACGGAGCGACCAGAGTTAGTGGACCTCCGACATCGGAACGAGGGCATCAAGGATCTTTTACGCAGTGGACTCAAGTAAGTTAAAAATATATTTGGCGACTTTATACATAATACATACAATATACATGTACATTAATTATACATTTTTTTATTGTATTAGGAGACCAGATGAATAAACGGGCATCTGGTGGTAAGTGGTCACCGTCTCCCATAGACATCTTCTCAGTATAATGTGATTTTTGATGCGCTGCTAACCTTGAGGATTTAGATGGAGTGCCTCATGCACTGCAATTACGATGGCTCTCTCACCCTTCAAACCAAAATACAGCAATGGAAGCATTGCTGCTTTGCGGCAGAAATAGGTAAAATGGCGACCTCTTCGGGCTGAATTTTCACAGAGTCAGCTTGGCAGCTTATACAGTTGCCAATTACCTTGAGGGTTTGACCTTTAGCGCCTAGAAGTTTTTCGGCTTTGGACTCTTGCCGTAAACAAGCTTCGCAAAATCCTGCAGATATAATATCCATACATACATAGAACTTGATATAGGTACAAATACAAATATTCTTTATTGCACACAGGACAGGAAAATACAGAACAGAAGAAAAGATACAAAATATAAATACAATTGGCGGCCTTACAGCTTTAAGATATTTCTTCCAGACAACCTAGTCTTCCATAGGTTTGAAGTATTTGACAAAAAAACGTTCAATTAGCAACTGTAGACCCCTTAATAATAAAAGTGAGCCGCGATTCATTTTTCCAATGACGTCATAAATAAATGGAGCTAGATTTATATAGATTGTAATTAACTTTATATTCTTTCTTTCCAGCATACTAACCAGCAAGAAAGCTCGTAGCGCCAAGCACCCGCTCGACAATCCAACAGTAATAATCTTCGTAATCGGCGGCATCACTGCCGAGGAATGCAAGCGCCTTCATCGCAGCGTCATCACCAGTGGTGTCGATAATACCGTGATGATCGGATCCACTAAATTCGTCACTCCCGTGGACGCCATGAGGGACGTTTTGGCGTTATAGCGGTGGTAGAAGTAGGTCTGGTCTCTTACATCGGATAGTATCGTTTCCAGGAAGCCAATTCTCGCAGAATTCGACATACAAAAGTCTAGCGCTACGACCGTTCTGTCACGCTCACATACAATGTGTGCGAATGAGATAGGACTAATGTCGAATTCGACATTCCACCTGCGAGAATCGCCGTCCAGTGGCGTCCATAATGCCGTGATGATCGGATCCGCTAAATTCGTCACTCCCGTGGACGCCATGAGGGACGTTTTGGCGTTATAGCGGTGTTAGAAGTATGTCTGGTTGGTCTCTTAGGCTGGGACTACATGCGCCGATTCCAGCGCTGGTTCGGCAGCCAATCACAAGCGTCCCCCTCCCCCCCTTCTCCCCACTAAATCAATGCCATAGCCAAGAGTCGTTCTATGTGATTAATTCCTAAGAATGATCACGATCCTCAGCAATGAGGAATACGACTTAGAAGATAAGGAGAGCAGACGAGCAAACGACCACCTGATGGTAAGTGGTCACCGTCGCCCATAGACGTCTTACCTCATTAATACTTTTAGAGGGTTTTCGATGCGTTGCTAAGGTTAGCAACGCATCGAAACAGGACAGTATTTCAAGCATTGCTGCTTTGCGGCAGGAATAGGTAAAAGTGGTACCACTCCAGACTGACTCTGCAGCTGCACAGAGTCATACCACCTAAGCAGTTAAAATTACGTTTTATAGACTACTAAAAGTAGTTCAATGGTGTATTACAGTATGAATAACAAGACAAATATTAATAACTAGGTTATAATTATTAGCTTTTAAAGCGTGAGCCAATTTTATGTATCTTATTTACCTAATGAATGTGTGATAGAGTTGTGTATATTAATATTAATAATTGTATCGATCGAAATGGGATTTCAGAGCGGAGTGCCGACTTTCGCACTTTGCCGACTTTTCCAATATTCAATACTGGTAATAGCGGAGTGCCGACTTTTGGAATTTCCTATGCAATTAAACGCTTATTGACGACTTACGCGTACTGCCGACTTTTTTTTGTCTTTATGCAATCATTCGCGTTTCGTCGACTATTAAATTATGTCTAGTATATTTTCGCAGTGTGCCGTATATATGTACAATCAAGCAGAACTTGCGTGATAATAAAGTTTGTGTAAAATTCTAATCCTCAAAGAATAGTAAAAGAAGAAAACGAAAAATACAACGAACAATAATTATTATTAATAAAAGAAAGAAACAAAAAATACAACGAACAAATTATTCATAACTGTTTAAAGTTGGATAATTATTTAGTTAAACGAAGTTTTACAAATCTCACTTTGCTGAGTCTCATTAAACAAGTCTTTACATCGATCCGATTGGTTAAATAATCATCTGTGATCTTCTTTATGCGTTCGTCTCTCAATTTGAATTTGTTTAATTGTTTTTTGGAAATTGGTAGATGCATGTTATTCATTCTAACGTTGTAATCGCAATGAACACTTTCGTCGTTTCGCTGCGTGCCACTTTAACCCCCAACATATTTGAACACAATTGTACTATAGTCGGCATCGTGCTTTCAGAAGTAACGATGTTTATAATAGTCGGCAAAGTACTAATAAAATACGTAAGTTTATAAAAAGTCGTCAATAAGCGTTTAATTGCATAGGAAATTCCAAAAGTCGGCACTCCGCTATTACCAGTATTGAATATTGGAAAAGTCGGCAAAGTGCGAAAGTCGGCACTCCGCTCTGAAATCCGAAATGGGGGCGCCTCTAAATCAAAATTAAAACTAAATGGAACTGTCACGCTAACTCATATGCCAGATCGTGTGACAGTGAGAGTGATGTTTCGTTTAGCGATGTATTAATTTAGCGTGTGAACCCAGAATCGGTGCCTCCTTTTATGGGTAATTGTATGACAATTTCTCGTTCCTTTGACTATTTCGCTAAGCGTCATCAAAATTGTTTGTTTATGCGTTTGTTATGTATAACAATAGTTCTTTATTTAATTTAAAGTAATATATAAGGTTATGTGTATAAAGAAGAATAGTGCAATGCAATTACAATGCAAAATGTAATAAATTGATTGTTGTACAATTTATTGGTATTATTTTAGGTTTACAAATACAAATATACTTTATTGCACACCCGGGACATAAACAAAACATACAACATAAAGAGAGGTACAATACAATGTGCAGAAGGCGGCCTTATCGCTTTAAGCGAATCGCTTACGCTTCGCTTTTTATCGCTTTACTTGTGTAAACAAAACAACAACAACAAAAGACTCATTCCACGAAGGAAATATTCGCGTGATATACCGGCTGTAGGTGGTATGTTCGACATTCAAAGTCGAGCGCTACGGAATGTGTTGTTATGCTTACATATTATATCCGTGTCTTGGCGAGTGTACGAGATGAATTAATTTCGATTTTTTCATATCGATACGTGCCTTTGTTGTATGTACGAGACATGCGTATGCGGTGGATGAATATCCATTACTTGTTACGAAGTTAAAACGACAGCGAAAGATTACGATAACCAGCAGTGTACGATATCGAATAGCCCGCGTCGTGCGTACGCGTCATACATCGTTTGCCTTTATTGTGTTACCAACGTATCTTATTTATCAGTACTCTGAACCTATTAACGTAAATAACTCTAAATTTAAAATTTATAATACCCCCGACTTACCATTTCTTACTTTTTCCTCGTCATCATCAGGTCCTTGGGGTTCCAGATGTGGGAAAAGTTCCATGGTCCTAAACATTTGAGCTCGAATTCGAACCATCTAGCTATTACCGTTACAGAGATCCATCTGAAATCAAAGATACTCCAAGATCTTGGAAACCACTGATTCAATTTTTATCAGACATGGCTAAGAACACTCTCCACCAAATTATCTATTGAATAAAAAACCGGGTCCAAATCGGATCATCCGTCCAACTTATAACACGCCCACCCTCGACTGATCGGGGGTTAAAAACAAGGAAGCCGAAAGTTAGATTTTGTGCGATATTGTTGATTGGCTACGTACATGCTATAATCAAACAAAGATCGATATAACATGTAAAAGTTTTATTTATAATATATTACAACGATTATCTAGATTCACTTTGTTCAGTAAACAATAAAAGTCACTGACACTTATTGCGATATAAAGTGTCAAGTTACTTAGGTTGCCGACTGTACGGAAAATTATAGGTGAAACATACATACCACGTTAGCTGTTTCAAAACCTTATTTCTGTGGCTGGATACTAAAAGTGCCTAAGTAAGTAAGTAATTTGATAAAAAGTAAGACTTAGGCACTTTTGTACAAGGCCATTTATTCGTCCAAGTATCATTTTGTCCAACTGTAAAATACACGTAAAGTTGCACTTCGTTCAAGTCTCATTTTGAACAGTTCAAACTTGGACAAAGTGCGACTTTACCTCTTTTTTTAGTTGGGCATGATGAGATTTGGACGAATTGGTACCCCATGATAGACTTATCATAAATCTATTTTATAGAGTTAACAAATATCTATTTTATAGAGTTATTAAATATATTATTTGAGACGAGAGATCACATTTCATAACATTAATAATACGTACTTTGTACTATCAGCAAAAGATTTCTATAATGTATTATTCTTAAGATGGTCTGCGCGTGAAACATCATAAAATCTTCTCCCGCCATAAAATATAAAAAAGGAATATTAAGAAATGACATTTTATATTCCTTATCGGATAGTCAAATTAGAATCAAAATCAGATTAGAAAATTTATGGATATGTTATATCAACAATCGAAATTTCACGATTTTTCACGCTCAGACCACCCTCTTAATAATTTACTTTACCCGAGGCTTTCTTTTAATCTCGCCGAATTATATTTGGACTTAGCACAATGGTCATAATAATTAAGTATTCAAAACGTATACCTATATCGTGAGGAAACCTGCATATTTAGTGAAATTTAAATCCGCACTGGGCACGCATGGAATGGCCTATATTCCAAATTCCAACGTTCGATAGGACTTCAGGAGGTCACAAGTCACTTACCACCGGTTATATACCTGGTAGCCTTTACCCTAACAGCGGGGAAGTAAAATAACGTCGACGACGACGTAAGAAGAGTTATCAATCCATGCCCGCCACGTCGCCACCTTTCCTGAAGTCGGAGTTAGCGTAGATCGCTGTGTTATTCTTGAAGAGGGCGCATACGACGGACCCTCTGCCTCGGTAGCGGATCATGCCGTGTCCTTTTGCTTTTAGACCACTCACTATGTCCTGCGAACGTTACAGATTTCTCGTAAATAAAGGCGATAGTTCATTGTCCAAGAATGCAGTTGCATGTTGTACGCAACAAGTACTCAAGAGTAGTAAATATTAAGCTGTAAAAAAGTAATGATATAAAAACGTTATGCTTTAATTTGAAAAACATGCTCTAAAATGGATAAAATAATAATAAAAAAAATCTTTTTTTATACGAATGATAGCGCACCGAGAGTTGAGGCGAACAACACGTACATACGTAGAAATAAATGTAAATAGTTCACTGCCTTCCTATTTATGTCAAATTATTTTCATGACATCTGTCACGACACCAGGTGCCAGACTTTCTCATATAATCTTAAGTAATATAGTTTTCTGGTTGTTGAAAGTAGTCTCCGTTCCATCGTGGGTAAAAATAGTAGAATATAAGATTTGCACCCAAGCTACAGGTCGCTTGCTATTGGTTAGTTATTGTGACGTCATATCTGCACGCGAATCCTTTAAGGGAATCGCGAATCTTGTCTGTTTTGTCATATCATAGTACTTAGCAAACAAATTATCCTAGCTTACCTCTGTGATACCGAATTCATATTCAACGTTCATGGGGAATATCTGGTGATGTATTCGCGCCTCGTCTACGGCTTGTTTTATCGTCTGACCGAACCACAGTTTGCGTATGACCACCTGTAGGTTTGAATTAGAGAAAATAAATATCCGCTCATTCATTTTCGTAACAATTTGCTCAAATAATTTTTAATTATCTTTGTAACAGTTTGGTACCGTAATTGGCATGTATAGATTTTTAAATGTTTGATTTATATATTTAAAGTTATATGCTGTGAAACTAACAAATAAATAAATATAAAAATATAAATACAAAATATTAAATGGTACTCTGATATATTGCCCACATTTCAGTACCTATATAGAATTGTTGAAGACTCACTAGAGCAACGGCAGTAGTAATCTTTGTGCCTCCCGAAGCTCCTATCACCAGCTTAGCATTTCCACTGTCATCGACAATGATGCTAGGGCTCATGGACGAGAGCGGCCGTTTCCCAGGAGCGATCAAGTTGGCCGGCGAGGGCTTGAGACCGAAGTAGTTCTCAAAGCCTGGCGAGGAGAAGTCATCCATCACGTTGTTCATCACGATTCCCGTGCTTGGTGTTGTAAAGCCAGCGCCATAACTATGGAGGTGTAGAAACTGCGTGTTACTTGTATTCTGTGGTGTTTACTAGGGTTGCGTTCCATAACGTTTAATAATTACCCGACAAAAAGTAATAATTACTCTACCCGGTCGGTTCCGAAACACAACGTTGATAAATTCATCCGACAGTTATGGAACCGGACAATCGAGTAACATTTCAACTGTCAAGTGAAAGTTTTTACACTGAAAAATATAGTGACAGTTATGTATGCGTTGACATTTGATTTATTCACATTGATGAGTTTGTGGCCGTTCCGTAACTCTTTTGTTTAACTACGCATAAACCTGGTTCCATAACGTTCACTTTACTCGAGAATAATTGTCGGAGAAAGCGAAAATGGTTACGGAACGTACCCTTAGTAAGTGGAAAACACTGGCAAGTTTTGGAAGAAGATTGAATTGAATTTATTATCTTCGTCGGTCTATTAACGTCCCCACTCTTGGGGCAAGTCTCCATCTCCAAAGACAGTACGGGTCTTGATCAATTTTGCAGGCCCAGTGCTCATTGGTAAATTTCACATGCCTTCAGAAAACTTTGTTCTTTTACATTGCCAGATTGATCATGATCCTCCATCGTTAAAGCAGTCCGTAAATACATCGAACAACTACAAAAACTCCTGTTACGATATTGCACAGGAAACCGAACCTTCTACTGGGGGTCCGAAGTCCCTGCCACTACGCCAGGGACGCTTTTTGAATTTAGTAAAAATAACCGTTATTATTTAATAAATGGTTGGGACATACCGGGCATCTAGCATCATAATCTGTTCTCATAAAATGCGGATAAAATTTCAGATCATCAAAGTTATACATGGTTTGTAGGTACTTACTAAAAGTTTAGTGAACTGGTCACCGACACAGCGTCCCCATTGCCAGCTATGATGGATATATGAGCCGTGCCGGAGTCAGGTTGGTTGTACTTTGTGGCTCCGTAAGTAGCCGTGTCGTTGCTGGTGGTGGTATCATTGATTCGCAGACGGATCTGTCTGCCGTAGGCCGGGTCTGTTACGTTGTGAATGAGCTGCAAGTAATGATGATTTTTGAGTCGGTTGAAATGAAAGTAGTTGGAGATGCATTCTCTTTTACGTTTTGGATGAGCTGCAACCACAGAAATCTGACTATACTATCGGTCTTTATGTAATTCATTCCTGCACATTTCCTGCAGGCCTCCTCCGAGTCTAAAAATAAAACCGTAACCGGTAAACCGGTAACCGCTCTAACGGTGAAGGAAAACATCCTGAGGAAACCTGCATATCTGAGGCAATTCGAAAGTTTCCGAAGGCGTGTGAAATCCACCAATCAACACTGGGCCCGCTCGGTGGATCATGGCCCGTACCCCCTTGTGCAATGGGAGACATATGCCCCAACAGTGGGAACATTAATAGGCTGAAGAAAAAAATACTTGCACATATTATATAATATAATGAAACCGAAAGTACTTATAAGTTCATTTACTTTTAAATATCTCTCGAAAACTAACAAGACTTATTATAATGCATTCTTCCTTCCTTGAAGACATAATAAAGCAATTGGGGGCTCGACGTCATCAAGCTGTACTCTGTAGAACCCCTTCGATACGATTTTATTATGATTCCTTGTGACATTCGTATGAATGTTTCAAATAGATAAATCAACAAGTACTGATGTGTTGCCCACTGTACATGGAACCTACATGATTTTATTTGCGACAAAATCTTACCTCCTTCAAATCCAAGAAGGCAGCATCACCCAACTTCGTTCTTGTTCCATAAGCAAACTTGAACGACTCCAGTATTCTGTGGTACGTCAGAATCTTGTCCTCCGTACTGTTGATACTACTTCTACTGAACTTATACCCGCTCAGGGTGTTTAGTATATTTCCTAGGAGGATCCCGCAGCTCGGAGGGGGAGGCACGTAAAGGGTGTCCCCATTTCCGAGGGGTACTGCTATAGGCTTAGAGATTTCCGCTCTGTAAATGAAAATTTGACAGAGTTTTGATCCTGAAATCACCTTGTAGTACTATAGGGGTATAGTTCCTAGATAACAAAGGTGAATATCGAATTATTATAGAGGTATTCATATTAGTCCTATTTTTTTCAGTTCTTGTAAAGTGTAGGGTAATTCGATTTTCTAGTCATTTTGTGCCAATAGATACATTGGTAGGAACTATTAACTTACGAGTATATACCTACCTAACGTCTACTGACGTATAAATAGGTAGACTTATTCAATAGATAAATGCATTACGACAATACTGATTGAATATAAATAATTATTAAGTGCTATTCGACACGAACTCACGTCACATTCAATTTATCAGTATGACCCCTGTATGTTTCCATTCCACAATAAACGGTAAACTAAACCAAGCATCTTTGTTGGTAAATAACATGACCGACTCGTGGTCACACCAGTGTAGCTACTGGTCTTACGGGGTGTAACATAAAACCCCTATAAAAAGCCGAAAGGGGGTAAACTTCTACTTGAACCCGCTGTCTGGGGGTCCACGGGCACTAACTATTCTATTGGTACCCCCCGGGAATATTCAATCCATAAGACTTTTGTTCTATAGACCTTTTGATTTTTATTCTATGAGAATATATACTTAAAAGTTATTAAAAAATTCTAATAGAATTTTAATAATATTATTATTATTTTAATATCACGACCCTTAACAATGAGGAACACGACTTAGAAGAAGAATATTATTATTATTTATGTTTTTTTAGAATAATTCTATATTTTTTTTGATAAATGTCTTAATTTAAGTGAATTTTTTTCGGGAGTGGCGCTAATATCGGTGGTAAAAGTGGGTAATTTAATGTAATGTCACCTTGGTGGAATTTAATGCTTTTATGTTTATGTACATTAGGTATAAGTATTTATAACAAAGTTATTGTTTTCTACATTAATGAATGACACATAACAATTTTTCAACAATGAACCTTACTCAGGTATTTCACATCATATCAAATAATGAGTCACAACTCACATGTGTTTATCATTACAATAGTAAAGTTTAAACAGGTGTGATACTGGTACATATTTTTCTGCGTTATTCGTATTTAAAAATATAGTTTAGGTTATATAGTGAAATGTTTCTTCTCATTTCATCATTCATTGGTTGTTTCTTGTTATCAAGGTTTTATTAGCGGCAAGGTATTTTAATCTGGCGTAGGAAGTTAACTATTTTATAGCCTTACTTACCTTACGCTTGATCAGAAAGCTACAAATTACACAAGTGTCGTAGATAGCCATAAACCTCCACTCCTGTTCCCTACTCAGAAGTTCGTTGTTTATCACTTGTTTCGAAAATTTATTATTAAGTATTATAAATTATAGTTCTAAAGGATTAATATAAATTATAATTCTAAATTATATTCGCCGACATCCGTTAGAAGAAGCCTTTAGTTGCACTTTAAATACTTACAACAATTACTTAGGTAGGTACCTACAACAAATACATTAATTTCGTCTTCAATATTTGATTACCTTGGTGTGATTGATGTGAATAACTAGAAATAAATAAATATAGAAAGAGGGACAAATGGTGCTCAGATAGATTTGATTTCTGTTTTAGATGTTCATTATAAACTTTGAACTATTTCGCCGTTGCTAGTACTTTTAAGGTATCTTTACCTACACAAAGTATCTAAGTAATAATAAAAGTTTACTACCTACTTAATTACAAGGCAGTTACTCACAGAGGTAAATCAAGATAGAGCGGCGTATGAGCGGGGCACGCGTGTCTCAATCTTGCAATATACTACTAGATTTCATTTATTTAGCCCCTAGTGTTCGCCGCGGATCGATCAGAGCGGCTGTGCTAAAATACCTTATTGTGCGGTTTGTAAGAACAACAGGTGCGACAGCGAATCGATCAAAACGAAGGATTTCGTTCGTAATCACGTCACTTTGGGGGCGCGGCTTATGAAAATGTTGACACCCGCGATTCATATGGCAGCTCGCCCGTATCACCGCTCTACTTGATTTATTTCTGTGCAGTTACTTTTAGTAAAATATATTTTAAAACCGATTTTACCTTTCAATCCAGTAGGTATTATATTATACGTTCTTAGGATGTTGAGTCACGTTCAAATAAATACCTGTTACATAATACATGTTTTACCTAACATGGGTACCTTATACTTACATACATTGTAGGAAAGTAAACATACTGATAACAACATACGATCAAAACAAACGCAGTTTGTTACATAAATAATAACAGAATGATAACAATGTTTTGGTATATCGTTTTGATCACGTCACATAGGTATTTATGTATATTATGTAGGAATTACATACATCCAATATGAAATATGTATTTTACTGTCCCTTCTTCCCCATCCTCACACACTTAAACATTAAGTATCTTGCCTATTATCAGGTATATTCTAAATTCCTTTTGATTAACTTGTTCCAAATTCCTTTAAGGTGTATAGTATATATTTACTAATGTTATGTATGTTGTCATATGCTTGCACGGAAAGTACGACGGAGTCCCGACTTCCAAGATACAGGTTTGTAAGTCGGATATGCCTTGTAATAAGTAAATAAACTTGACTGTTTTTTTAGAGGCTTCGGCCCATTATAGGGTCATGCCAGCTTCAAAGTGAAACACAAGTTCTCAATTGCTACAGCTATACTTCTGCCCTGAGACAGCGCTAAGAACATCCTTTTAACATCTGAAAGTAAGGTAACGTAGTTCTACCACGCACGATTGAATATATATCTCCCATTAAATTACTGTATATAGATGGTTAAGACAACGTTGGTCAAGTCCCTTTTTCGTCAATCCCGTGTAGATACCTATCTTTGCCACGCTACCCGCCCGTATAATTTATCGATGAATCGTTCACTAAAAGAAAGCTTGTCTGATTTTAGAGCATATAAAGTAATAGTATTCATTTGAACAAATTACTTGATGATACGACTAAGATCTTAGTTGAAGTGAACAATTTCTTGATTAAAGTTAACAAGACGACTTTATATGCTCGTATTGAAACAAGTTCTTGTTTGAAGTAAACAAGTTTTTCTTTCAGTGTTACTATGATCGTTGTGTAAGTAAAGTCAAGGAAAACATCATGGAAAACATGTTTCCAATTAAGTAGTTATAGTTTATAATACTTATAGGTCTTATATAGGTACGTATTTAATGATTATTTTTTGTGGTATCGTAAACATATTGGCCGTATCCAGCAACATGGCATATTTTAATTAAACCCTACCTTAAAATAAATTGATCAAATCTTGAAAGGTGCATATATCTGAAGAAAAAAATTGTGAATACAAAACGGTCATTAATAACTGGTCTATACTATAGTAATGAAATAAACTCCCACTTACTTGTAGTTCCTCAAGTCTTCAGCAGTGATGATGCTGCCGGCTCTCTTCAGGTCATCAGCGAACTCCTGAGCTAGAGTTCCATTGTACAGTTCATCGCCTCCCTTAGCAGCAATCCGTCGAAGAGTGTCACAAAGTTCCTTGCTCGGCTTCACCATTGTACCAGGCTTGTAGAACTGCCCTGTAGTTGAGTCGTAGTATTGTTTACTGGAATTACATTTTTAATCACATTTTAGCGGATGTTTGATTAATATAATATACATTATAATTCAGTTTTTTAGCAACGCTGGCATACCTACTTAAATTAAATTAATAACTAACACACATGAGTGTTGCAATTCTAAACCGTTATCAACTGATTTATTAAATAAATTATACAAATAAATTATAAAAAGTGCTTGAAAATTTTTCCGCGAGCAGGATTTGAACCTGCGACCTTGCCTTTCTGTGGCAGTGGTGAAGCCGGCAGGATGAGCCACGATAGCTCAGAACTTATACTTACTATAGTTAGAACACTCTCACGGAAATGCAAAGTCGCAGGTTCAAAACCTACTCGCGTAAAATGTTTTAACTGCTTTTTCTAATTTAATGAATAATTCAGTTCACGATGGTTCAGAATTGCTTGTTTGTTAGTTATTTGTTTCATTGAGGTTCATGATGACTACCTAATTTCCCAATATGACCACTATCCTTTTGAAAGAAGAAAAAAATAGTGCCACTTATTAATTAAAGGGAGGGGCGAGTTCCATAGTTACTTCATGACTTTCCCACCTTTGTCTTCAGAAATTGGTTGATAATTAAATTAGTCGATCGTTCATCGATCCAATCTCCGTATCAGACAGTTAATTGAATCGTTAGCTTGTGAAAATATATTGATTAACCTACGCTAGTATCATTCTGATGTGAATTTTTTGGAACATAGGCCTTCATCTTTAAATTCTTTGTAGGTACTTATATGCAAAAATACCTAGAAAAAATTAGAGCGAAGTTGATCTAAGCGTTAGAGAAGATTAAAACCCTTGTCAATTTTTATATAATGACTTATTCATGATCATGACAACATCATATGAGTAAAATACATAAAAATCAACCTTAATATTGAGTCATTCTTTATCGCTGGCGCAGCCAACAGGCCGTCATAGACTGGCTTGGATATTTCATAGCCTGTCTTGCAGAGGTCTAAGGATGGAGCTATCAGGCTATCCCAGGGTAACTTGCCCCATCGCTTGTGGGCTGCCCACATGCCTCGGAGCTCGCCTGGTACTCCTACGGATGTAGGACCTGAGGGAACATAGTTCTATGATATTATGGTAAGAAAGAAGTTGGTATGACTGGTATGTATTAGCCTGGGGTCACGTACCATCCTTTCTGCAGCAAAGCAGCACCTAATGCTGGCATTGTTGTTTCGGTTTAAAGAGGAGAGCCAGCGTAATTACCGGCACATTAAGCACTCCATTTGTCCTCAAGGTTATCAGCGCATCGAAAACCATCTAATAACATTAAAGTAAGGTGTGATGTCTATGAGCGACAGTGACCACTTACCATCAGGTGGCCTGTTTCCCCGTTTGCTCGGTGCTCTCCTTAAACAATAAAAAAAATAGCAGCCGCAAGAGTTTCTACTTTATGGTATAAATATCCCCATATGGGGGTATACTTCGGCATGCCAGGCCATAATGATGGTTTCTTGCATATTATAAGGTACTAAATTACTAATCACGAGTAAGCAGCACGTATAGGTAAACCGCGTAACAGCCGTATCATCTGCGGGTCAAGAGGGGCGATTAACGGCCCCACCTCCCGCTTGCCGCCGCTCGCCCTCAATCGTCCAGCCCCCGCCCTTCTTGCCCCGCAGGCGATACGCCTGTTACGCGGTTTCATTTCATGAAATTACGCTGGCTCTTACCCTTAAAACCAAAACACAGAAATACAAGCATTTTTGCATTACGGCAGAAATAGATAAGAGGGTGGTACCAACAACCCAGGCGATCTCACATCAGGATCTACCACCTGTAAACTTTACTGTGTCCTTTACTTGTCTATATTGTATCTATTTTTTTTTAAAGTCTAGTCTAGGCCGTCGCCACTATCGCGATCTGCTATCTGCGATAAAAAAGCTTATTACGAAACCTTTTTTAATGCCTCACACGTTTTAGCGATCCGATCCTCTTGATTGGTCGAACTGCTGTTGGCGTTACGTAATATCGCTATCGCTATCGCGTTAAATATAACGCAATAAATAAATTGTAAAATAAAAAATATATTAATACATTGTGATGCACCTTAAAGACCAGTCTAGCTAGAACGACCACGGCTTTTTCTTCCATTTATTTTCGCATTGTATACCTACCTGTTTCGTCATTCGTTCATCACGCATACTTTTCAAATGTCCGAATAGAGCGAGTGATGGTTACCACAACTAAACATCTGTCCTGCGAATCTGACATGCTCAGATACTCTGTATCACTTATTTCGTACTACGACTGTCACGGTAAAGTTCAATCAGAAATGCAAACATCGCCGGGGGCACTAGGACAATGCAGTGAAATTGGCTAGAGACTTAGACTGGCTGGACCAGATCTAGAGAAAGCTCCGGCGGAATTTCGCACGCACTTTTACGCCTAGCACACCGCAGCGATTTTGAAACGGAATCTGATCGAACTCATAGGAATATCGCCAAGATATGCAAACGAAATATACCTGAAGATGTGTAAACGAAACCGGTCGTAATTAATAAAATACAATAAAAACCCGTGAAACAGTATATTATTTAAGTCTAATCATTCATAGAAATATATTTTTCGGTTTTCAACAGGTGTTAGAAAAACATTCGCCGGATTTTTACCAGGAAAATGGCGAATAAAATTTTCGGATTCCGTACAAAATACAAAATAAATGAAATTGAGCGACTTTTGTATGAAAAGTCTAAATTTTGTAGTCCAATTTCAAAACTTTGTGAAAAAAGTCGTTCACATTCATGAATTAGAACTCATATAGTAAAACTTCCTGCGAATGACCTGTGAATGTGTTTTGTTAACACCTATATACATTTCAATGGTTTCGACCCACTTTCGTTTCAAAATCGCTGCGGTGTGTATTTTTTAAAACTTCAACTGTATCTTTATTTGGAGGAAGGATATCTTTACTTAAAAGGAGTGCAGCCACAATTTATATCTTTATATACAAAGTTGTAAATGATAAATACATTTTAATTTTTTTGATTGATTTAATTTTGTCGTTTCAAATACCTAGTGGCTATACGGAAAAGGAAAAATGTCGATACAAAAAGTGTCGACATGTTTAGTTACTAAAAATGGCTATATAGGAAAGTGCAAAGTGAAACGAGGTGACTGACACCTTTGGAACCAGGGGTGATAGATGGAAAAAAATCCACTCTTCTCCCCAGAGGTTTGACTGTCGCAACCAACCCGGTTAAACTCTCCTATCGTTATAGGAACCTAAGCAAGAATCGACGTCATATTATGACATGATCGTCTCATATTCATGTCCATGTTCCAACATCGAGTAGGTAAGGATGAAAAAATTATATTCATAAATCGAATATTTTAATTGTCATCGTACCTACTCGTAAGTCATCGTGAAGAAAATGACTAATTGAAATTGAATGATTTTTTATAAGATGGCAACTTAAATTTTATTATTTATTTTAATTTTATTTATTTACTTAAATTTACAGCCTTTTTCAGAACTTATAAAAGGAATAAAATATTACTTGAACATTTGCCAATTATAAATTTTCATTATGTTACTAAACATTATATCAATCTTAGGTAGAAAAGCAAAACAAAAAACAGATCATAGGTAACTATTCTTATTCTGATTATGAGAGAAATGCGTCGCATAATGTTTAAATTTTACATGTTTACTCAATACCTACTCAATAAGTATTTTTATTGCTTCATATGGTTACATACATTTCTAAATATATTATTTTTTCTTCCTTGCCTACTCGATGTTGGAACGCTGATGGATATTAATGATGATCTCCCGGAGTACAGTCGCGGATTTTTTTCAACTTCTTAATAATAGAATGGCTCCCGTAGTTTCTCTATACTCTGAAGACTGAAGGTACATATCTACTTAATAGTATAATAGGTTTAGGTACCTATATACTTACTTACATATTTATTTATACCTGCTCCACAAAGTCAATTAATATAAATTATTGAATAAATTAAGGCCATTACAATAATAAAAATAGAGAAAACAAATAATAAAACTAAACAACTCGACAAAACATTAACATTTTTAGTTAAAAAATATAATTTTTTCTCGCTAATGGTAAATCCAAATCGTGAAATACCGACAGTAATATCATCGAGTCTGTACCAATCCTACATGCCACATTATTTTTTTAATATGTCTACCTGCTATGGGTCACTTGCCTGGCAAAGTTCTAGAATTCTTATTGGATACACGTTCACGAAAAATATTTTCGAATGTTGGCTTTATTTAAACAACTGTTCTGAAAAACAATG
Organism: Hofmannophila pseudospretella; assembly: GCA_947369225.1. Classification (NCBI taxonomy): domain Eukaryota; kingdom Metazoa; phylum Arthropoda; class Insecta; order Lepidoptera; family Oecophoridae; genus Hofmannophila; species Hofmannophila pseudospretella. Next base: position 9,776,751 of record OX376324.1, read on the forward strand.
CATAGTAATGAAGACGGAAAAAATATGTTTGAACAAGAACCTAAACGAATTACAAGACTTAATGAAACATTCAATTACCTACCTACTTCTATAATAAATTAAAAATACCTATCTATTAATGTGGAGTTTTGTAGGTCACGATTGTACTTACTTATCGTATTATATCCGTATAAAAACCAATCTAACCTATAAAAATCTTATCACTGGAGTTTACAGAGCATTTTACAGTGTTTTTGTACAAAAAGGTACACAATTTTAATCACATTTATGTAAAGTCGATCACTAGTTAAAACATCGATTAATTAATATCAACCTTTATGTCCGCAGATAGGGTTTAGATTTCAGTTTCACGGTTTTGATAGGTACTATAATCTTTGTTGAAAACAGTTTATCTACGGTCCTTGAGTACATCTAGTTTTTATTTCCGTGTCGCGCCCACCAGACTACTGTTTTTCCCTGTTCTTCAGTTAGTAAGGAACAACTGGTTAAATTTGCTACAGTCTGTCCTCTATTGCCGGCTAGCAGGGTTCTAGGACAGTGCGCAGATGAAGTAATAGAAGAATTTGTTGTTAAATAATATATTTTAAGGAAAAGAACACAAATAGTAACACAGAAAATAGGTAGTAGGAAATAAAAGTGAACGGGAGACGTCCGTTCGAGACAAAATACAGAGAAAAAGTGAAAATACAAATAAAACAATGAAATTAATGGAATAATGAAATTTAGAAATGGAATTGGAACATGATTTGAATTTAAATGAAGAAATGAAGATGTCAATACGAAATGAGATGAGATAAACGCTAACGATGAGGTTGAAATTGATGGCAAGGAGGTTGATATGGACGATGAAGTCGACATCGTTACAAATTGGCATGAATAAAATTAATTAGATATTAGTATTATTACACTCGTATCTACCTACTTTCTGGGGTTTTTACAACCCATCGATTATCCCATAAAAAGGTGAAAAGACCATCGGATCGGAATGAACTTATGATCCGTAATAGTAACGAACACGAAACGAATCTAAAATTTGAAATTATATAAATCTACCTGCAAATTGTCACCAACATAAATATGTTGTTATAAATACAACAAGGCAAAAATATTAATTAATTTTATGTTGCAAATGCTGTTAATAAATGTTTATAATGTGATTACGAGTTTTTGGATTTTCCCGGCAACCATTACGGTATTATTTTGTCAACATTCGTTTGTAAACAAACAACGATTATCTTCAAAATCTTTAAATCTTTTCATACGTGTTATCTTTTTATCTATTAGTCTATAAATAGTTAATCACAGACCTTAGGTTATAAGGTAGGTATATAATCTTCTAGTCACATAAAGATTAGTGTTGTCCCAAAATTGAAAAACAAAGATATAGGTACTTACTTATTAATCCGTGTTACATAATGATTCGTAAAATAATATGTATAGTAAACAGGAAATGAAATAACCCAGTAAATAAGAGCCAAAACAACTTGCATCAATACATAGGTATTCATCACAGGACGTAATATGTACCTATTCATCATCAGCCTATTAACGTCCCCACTGTTGGGGCACAGGCCTCCCCTTGCACAAGGGTGTACGGACCATGATCTACCGAGCGGGCCCAGTTCTGATTAGTGGATTTCACACGACTTCGGAAAGTTTTAATTTCCTCACACATGCAGGTTTCCTCACGATGTTTTCCGTCACCGTTAGAGCAGTCGGTAAATGTACGTAAGTCTTCGGAAAAATCCGAAAAACTCATTGGTACATGGCGTTGCATGGTTTCGAACCCGGGACTTCCCGCATGGGAGTCCGGCGTCCTAGCCACAAGACCACCGACGCTCTAATATGTATTGATGTATGTTATTTTAGATCTTTATTTATTGTGTTATTTCTATTACCTATTTACCTACTCATATAACCCGTCGGAAATATCTATAAACAGTATCTTTAAGTTAAGGTCAGAGGTGTTAAAAATAGTTTTAGTCTATGAATTTATTAAATAACTTTTATAACATCTACTGGAGGAAATTTTCAACATTTGTTACATTTATATTCAATATTACGAGTAACATTACCTTTGGAAGCCTTATCATAATCTCCTTCAAACATGTCAACGGAAGCCCTGCTGGGTGCTGCCTCCCTTGCGTGCACAGTGTAGGCTTTCCTCAGGTGTTTGATGTAAACGGTCATGAAGAACCCACCGCCGAGGCCCATACTCTGCTGGTTGAGGAACCCGTTGCAGAACATGGCAGCAATCGCTGCGTCCACTGCTGAGCCATTTTTAGACAATATTGACCTGGAAAATTGTTAAGAGATCACTCAGAAGAGCATCGGGGATGTAGTGGCTACGACGTTGGACTCCCATGCGGAAGGTCCGGGTTCGAAACCATGCAATGTCATTGTACTCATGAGTTTTTGGTATTTTCGAAAACTTACGTACCTACATTTACCGACTGCTCTAACGTGAAGAAACCTGCACACTGAGATAACCAGTGTGTGAAATGGGAAAGGCAATGGTAAACCACTCCATTAAACTTGCCATGAGAGTCGTTCTATGGAATGATCACGACCCTATTCAATGACGAATACGACTTTGAATAAGTGCTAGAAACAAAGTCAAGAAACAATTTATTGTATACGAGTACGTTATCTTCATATTTCTGTGGTTATCTTTAAATTGGTAGACGTGCGGTAGCCATCAAGGAAACGACCTAAATCTTTAGCTTACCTAAAGATAAATTTAAACTGCTATTACACATATCTTTTAACTAGATCATCAAACCGACTTACATTGAAAAGCGTACAATAATATTTCAGCATTAAAATGTGTATAATTTGCTCTTTATTGAAATCGGTTGGTTTGATATTTCTAAGAAAGTAGGTATAGTATCGAAATCCGTAGAACTTTATTGATTTACTTATTTGGAACATAGCTAAAGTAAACAAACCACCATATGGTCGATGTCGATGGTTTGAATTAACCGTGTTTTATTAATATTTCATCGTATAATGTAGTTTAGGATACGAAAAAAGTTAATTCCACGTGAATTAAACTATGGTTCATCGTCTAATAGTCTAATGTGATAAATCAAGGATAGGTTTGTTTACATTATGAACAAGTTCTATTGAATCCGACTTTACCTCGTAGGTATCTTGGATGAAGAAAAAAATAGTGTACTGACCTAACTTTAAAAAGATTTAAGTTAACGTTTCCAGTGGACTGCCACGTTTAAAAATCAATTCGATGCCGCGTAGGTATGTATGTAGGAAGAAGAGCGCGTCAATCTTTATTACGTATCTGAATATAGGCATGAGCATGGGCCGCCGCGCGGTATGGAGAAGGACATGTCCCGCTTCCCTCACTCTTCTACGCCCCGTTAACACCTAAAAAAATGTGCCGGGGAATGCGACTCGTGCCTAAATTCAGATACGCCATAAAGATTGACGCGCTGTCTATGTGGTTTTGTTCTGAAATTTCTCGGTAACTAATGAAATGTATTGTGTTGCGTTAGGCTTGGTATTGTTTGAATTAAGAAAAATTATGAGTGAAATATCTAAATCTGTTCTAATTCTAAGTTATTATAAAAAAAATTGGACGAGTACCACACGGCGTGCTTCGAGCACTTACATGTGGAGGTCCACACCAAAAGGTAACATTTGCTTCTGATTATTTTTGAAATAGCAAAACTTAATAATGTTTTAGTAATAATATAGTACGTAGTAACAAAAGTAAAACTCCCACATGTTAATTAAATGTTACATTTTAGTGCAAAACGCGATTTTGTCGTGCTTATAAGTTTTAGTGTAATTTTAGTGTATTAAAGATTAGCGACTTACCGACCGACTTTCATACTCAGGTTCATTTTAGTGTATTAAAGATTAGTTTTATCCATGCCGACCGATTTTCATACTCAGGTTCATTTTCAAACTAAAATGAAAATGTAACTTTTTGGTGTGGTGGACCTCCACATATAATAACATTATGAACTGAATGAAGAGTGAAGATTTCGTTTTCTATAGACTGATTGATATAAAGCACATAAGATCGCTCGCTTCAGCAGCAGGCAGTAAGTTCCTATTCCTATAATCATAATCATCAGCCTATTCATGTCCCCACTGTTGGGGTACAGGCCTCCCTTGCACAAAGGGGCACGGGCCTTGATCCACCGAGCGGGCCCAGTTCTAATTGTTGGATTTCACACGCCTTCGGAAACTTTTCATTTCCTCAGACATGCAGGTTTCCTCACGATGTTTTTCTTCACCGTTAGAGCAGTCGGTAAATGTACGTAAGTCTTTGAAAAAATCCAAAAAACTCAACTAGTCGGAACTAGTCGGTGGTCTAGTAGCTACGACGCCGGACTCCCATGCAAGAGGTCCGGGTTCGAAACCATGCAATGCCATGTACGAATGAGTTTTTTGGATTTTTTCGAAGACTTACGTACGTTTACCGACTGCTATAAGTTCTTTTTAGAGCAATACATAACCGCGTAGGTAAACACCGGTAATACTGTTTGCATCAGCCGTAAACGTTGTAATCAAATTCTGCCATCACTTGCAAATTCTACATTACGGTTCTTAATAATTACCATAGGTACCATAGATACCCACTAGTATCCATCTATTTAGTACAGACATAAATATTCCTTAGGCTGGGTTGTTACATTGTTACATCATATTAAGAGCATTGACCCTATAGATCACCTGACTATTGAGTACATTGACTGTGGAGCAAAAAATCCTAATGTAATATAGGTAGCGAGCTCCCATCTTCCATCCAATACCTTTTCACATTAGACGATAAGACACCGACCGAGACGAATATGTAGTGTCGTGTACGACATAATTATAGTGTGACAGCGTCTTTACATATAGCCAGTTTTAAACAACCAAGACAACCGACAATATCAATTGTTGTTATTGTCTAATGTGAAAACGCCCAATCTCGTATCATCATCATCATCAGCAGCCTAAATTGTCCCCACTGTTGGGGCACAGGCCTCCCCTTGCACAAGGAGGTTATGGGCCATGATCCACCGAGCGGGCCCAGTGCTGATTGGTGGATTTCACACGCCTTTGGCATTTGTATTTAATCGGTAAATGTACATAAGTCTTCGAAAAAATCGGAAAAACTCATTGGTACATAGGTACAGTCGACAACAAGCTATAGTATACCATCTGTCAAAAACCTTCGATTAAATCTCAATCTTATGCCTACGCAATGTGACACATTTCAGTTCTCAATTTTGACGTTTTGGGTAGGTTGATCTATGGTTGACTGTACTACATCACCTGGTAAGGTAGTAAAGCTTGTGGTCGACGTACCGGGTATTACTGAAGATCTTCCAGTTTATTTTTAATTTTACTTTATAGGTAAATCTATTTTTACAAAAAATACGTCTATAATAACAATTAAAGGACATCATATTTTATGGATTGTCGCTGTCGTTAACTTTGATCAATATCTCTAAAAATAAAATTCTTGATAGACCAGCTATATCTGTTATATATAATACAGTATGTGTAATTACCGGGTCGCTAATGTTTGACAAAAAACGTATGACAAATGATCATTATACAAAATTCGTTTAAAAATAGTATCATTTGACAAACTTTTTATTCCACTAAGATATCGTTTAATAAATGATCATTTGACTAAAACACATTTCGAAAATATTTCACGTTCCAAATGTGTTGAATGTTAAAGTGTCATTTTAAATATTTTTAATTCACCAAATAATTTGTTTGTAAAATTCGCGATTTAACAAACTGACGGTAGATATTTTTTTATTTCATAAAAATCACTACTTACAAACCAATACGCGAAGCTGTAGAAGAAGCGTTGTTTTGTATATTTTTATTGAAGTTCCCACCTATCGACAAGTGAAATTGATAATATTCGTTTGTGGCACTCGCCGGCCGCCGCGCTGCCGCGGCTACTAATAATAAGTGCTTGCTTAGCGTATGGTTAGTGGCCAACCTATTTGTCAGAGTTGTTCAGGCCGCCCGTAGGCCTCTGACATGGCTTAACAACTGCTGTCGAACGACAACAACCGGGACCGACTGCTGAACGTGCTTTCCGAGGCAAGCAATAATAAGTGCATTAAAAAAAATTGTGCTTGATCACCTATGATTACATTGTATATAGTTTCCCAATACATTACTCATACTCATACTCATACCATTTATTGCTTTTCATGTGTTACAATTGGTCTTAAAAAATATATATTATCTAAACTAATCATATATGAAACCCTGAGTAGGGCACCGCAATATAAAATTCATTAATTAATTCCAGGCAGACTGCTGGAGGAATGTATAGAATCGGAGAAAATACAATTGTGTCAGCCACCAATCAATCGTCATTGCTGAAGTATGACGGTCACGGTCAATGCTTTAGGTCAGCTCCCAAACAAGGGCAGAACAACGTCTACATATATTTAACACATTTATATATTTTTACATTATAGTTTTATTGGAATGTACCTTATCTACTGTAGCCGACAGGTTCAGGTTACTTTGTCGCTGTAATTTATTTCACACATTCATATGAATGTCAATGAATCATAACAAAAAATTATTGCGACATGGTTTCACAGAGAATATTATATTTTGATGTTCCTTCCACATACAAGGATCCAGTAGCCAACCATTATGCTAGGATGTGCAATTGTGCATTGACTGGTTGATAGTAATATGTTTATTTTACACACAGCAATGACCGGAACAGTTATAATTATAATAAAATAATTACGTAGTCAAAGGTAAACATATTGAAGTCTGATGGTCTGCTGTTATTGTGATAAGGGCCTCAACTCAGCTTATTGCTGCAGACAAGAATGCCTACAGCGCTGGTATTCTGTTGGACCATGACCGATAGCTGACCAAAACCTGTCCAAAAGGACAAAGATACGACACAAATAAATTTAATTGAAGATAGGTACTATTAAGAAGTGAAAAATATATATACCTACATTTAGCATGACACATAAATGATAAATAAATATCGTAAATAAATAAATGGATATACCTACACACAAATATATACATATATTATATTAAGTATATTTGTATTTGTATATATATAATTATAGTAAAGGGGTACAGTGCAGTATGTTCAATAAGCTAAGGAGATAAATGGAACAGATTCAGTAGGGCTCATTTGCAGAATGTCCGCACTTCGCAAAACGTCTATTTCTCAAAATGTCAATTGATTATGAGTTGTTCACCTTAAACCATAAAGATAGGAACAGGCTAATGTTTCTTTCATCCATGTATTAAACACTTGATGGTCTAAAGTAGTAATTAAAAATCTACAATAATAAGTAGAAGTCTTTAAACTGTGATAACTGATAAGGGGCATGCTCTACATAATATTGGATGATATTAATTTAGTTTTTAGTTGATCACATTAAACAATCCTTGATGGTTTTACACCTACAGTAAATAAAAATGTACAAAATAAGTAGTCTTTATACTGTAATAAAGGGCATTGCCCTTAAGTGTTCTACATAATATGTCAACATGTTAAGTAATAAATCACGTGTAACTTTTGCGTCCACCATAGTACAAACAACGTGATAATGCATGTAGGTACGAGACGGCGGTAATAGGAACCCATACAATATTCAATCACTCGGCAACATTGCGAAACAATTACCATTTCCTGTAGTATACATGTTTTGGCTTTAATGGCTATATAACATGATTGCGAAAGAACTACCCACATAATTGAATCCTCAGTTTCGCTAATACCTACATGTATTGGTATTTTTTCTTGTGGATATGTTATGTTAGTTGGATGTCTAAATGTATTTATTTAGTCAAATAAAATTATTTGGATTGTTTTCAGAATAATCAGGAAATCGCCATAATGCAGAATTTTATGAACTATTTTTTCCTAACGATATCCATAACTCACAAATTATTATTTCAGCCTTTTTGTCAATGAAAATAAAAATAAATTATTAGTTCAGAATTCAGATTCATAGGAATATGAATTATTTCAGATTTTTAGGCTTGCAAAATCTGTAGATATATCCGTCATTTTTCGCACATTTTTGGCCATAAGTTAAATTAAAACTATAGCACATAAAATTAAATAAAAAATAGTTTTGTATTGTACAAATAGATCCCTTTCATATTATACCCCACTTCACCCAGTTTCCCCACTTCCAGATTTCGGTCCGATTTTTAATAAAATTATTTTCTACTTTCTTTTATCTAAAAGATGCGAACAAGCAAGTTCTATAACTATGCCTAATTGCAAGTCAATATATTCAGTAGTTCCTGAGAAGAACAGCTGTGATATACAGACGGACGGACGGATGGACATCGAAGTGTCACCATAATTTCCTTAACTTTCCGAAACCCTAAAGTATACAAATGGCACCCTTTGACAACTCTATTATATAGCCCGGTTGGCCTTTACTTATTCTAATTCTAATCTATTTTTAAATGTATTTTTGAATCTAAAGTGTAATTTAATTTAATTTGAATGCATATTCAAACCAACCGTCAAAATGCTTAAACCTAGTTTCTATGAATTTTAGTGTAAGTGATGTTGTGGAAGTGATGTGGATATATATGTAAATTTATGTGTAATTAATAAAAACCTACCATAATCCAATAATTGTGTCTAATCATTTAGTATTAGTAACTAACAAAATTACAAATGGATATTTTTTCTTACGACGCAGTATAAAAATGGAATCAGTAGTTACTGATAATAGCGAACAAGGCCAGGCCAGCTGACTGCTATATGTACTGCCCAAGGTTGTTTTTGTGTGTAAACACGGCAGTCACGTAGGTGTGCGATGTATAAATAAGAGTCATTTAATAACAAAGTATATGACCACATCATTTATAATACCTGGCTAATGACCTCGCAAGTGTCTTTTCCGCCATAATCAGAAAATAAAAACAACAAACTTATTAATAGTTACTATTTATTAACCTTAAATTATTATTACAGTCTGCGTACCTCGTTAAAGATACATAGTTATAATAATCTAACTAGGAATTAATAACACAGTAGATTTAAGGCTTTAGAACAAGCCCATGAGAGTTGAGATCAGTCGTTGGAACGATCTTATGTCCAAAATAGAATGCCGGTGGCTTCCCGGTTACCTCTGCCGCGGTTTCGGCCGCCACCGGATTTTGCTGCTGTGGTGCGCGAAGTAGAAACTCTGCGTCAGTAGAAATCGCCTTGGATGTTCCATTGATCTCGGCAGTTGACGGCCACCCGTACTCTCCTCGGGTATCCGCCACAACGTCCTTTCGTTAGGCATCTCGATATTCCTTCTACACGCCATGGTCATTCAAAAATCCATTTATTGTTTATTCGAGGCTTTCTTGTTGTTCTGAGTGTTGACTAGTTTGGTGACGATCTTTCTGGAATGTCCGGACGGGTCGAAGTGGTTGGTGTGTTCGCTCACCTCCTTCTTGGTGCGTTGTTTGCCGCTGTGTCCGGAGAAAATGTGCTTGTCGTGATCGAAGTTGTAGTAGTCGTACTCGTCAAAGAAAGTCTCGGACATATTTACTAGTAATGATAATTTGTAAGGTTCACAGAAAAATTGACGCAGTTCGCAGCGTAACTGGTGATTTGTTTTGCGAAATGTTCGATGTGTTCGTTGGCTCAACGCTTTTATAGTCCGCCGGAGACACGTCAGTGACCGCATGCGCGTCGATGTAGTTCTCGAAACGTGATTGGTGGAGACGGTTGCTGCACGACCCGGTATGAAGGGGGATTGTTTATTTATACATTTCATTTGTGTGGGTATGCCGGTTTGTGATACCAGAGGGGTATTAGAAAGCCCTTACGCATAATTGTATAAAATAGGCGTTTAATGAGTACCTACCTACCTTTCTACTGAGAACGAACATGCAGAACAGACACTTGGCTTCGTAGCAGAAACAAATGTACCTAACTCAACTAATAATTGAATTTTGACTAAATATGGTGTAATGCGATGACGACTAACGTCTAGCTAGATTGAACTTTAACATTAAGATAATATATATATCTTACCTATATACCCAACCTATCTATAGGTATTGTTATCTTATCGCGGTTCATGTTACACCTACACATTTAATGATGCAATAGAATACATTTACATATATCTGTGAACACTATTTGTATATTATGTTTATATATATATACATACTTATTTATAGACAGTTTGTGTTTCTAAATTATTAATTTAAAAAATCTGTAGGGTTATTATTTTAACAATTTCAGAAGTTAGGTTATGTTATGTTTTGCTATTGGGTTATTGTGAGGGGGTTATGCCTTAGCACCTAACTTATTATTTGGTTATTTTCTTCCTCTGTAATGAAAATGTAGTAGATAAAAAGAAATCGTTCGTACTTACCTACATTAATTTTCCCCTTATAAAAGAAAAAAATCGGACGCTGGTAACATTAAACACAAATTTTCAATGTGTGAGTGGAAAACAATGCTTGTATCGGTGCTTATGTGAAACGACTTGGTACTCTACTATGCAGCTGTTTTAGCGCTACGTTACGTTGCTTCAAGCGCTTTTAATTTATCATACGTAAGTCGGTGCAGTTGTCTTCAAGCAGGTCGTAATCTTTGGAAATAATATCTTTAGAAGAACGAATAACTACTATTTTAATGTGTTAATCAAAGAAAAAAATATGGGCAGGTTCTTCGAAATTGTAGATTTTCTTTCGATTTTCTTGTAGATTTGCACGTTTTCTTCATTTTCTTAGAGAGTGTTCCATAACCAGTTGAAATAATTCACGTTGACAACTGTCCATGTTCCATTACCGCGTTAACAGCTGAAAATGTATCAAACTATTATTCAAAACAAGCAACGGAACGTGTACTTCTGTCAACGTGAATAATTTCAACTGTTTTTGGAAGGCACTCTTAAGTCATAATGAGAGTTTTCTCCCGCGCTTTTGTGGCGTCCACGTCAGCTTTGTTTCGATTTGTCTTGCAAATTGTTTTACAGTAGTGCTTTTCTAGTAAGAATGGTGTTTCTTGCTCGAAAAACTTCGCCAAGATGTGAATAATGTGTGGGACAGTGAAGTAAAGTCAAATAAGACGCTGCAGCCCGATCCGTACTTGGCTGGATTTTGAAGAGCCACACTGCGTCCGGGACGCCTTCTTATTTGGTTCGGATGGCGCAGAAGCGTGGAAGATTCTCCCAGATAGCATTGAAATGTGTCACACCAGCATTTTAATGAAGACTTGAAAGAGTTGTTTACATCAGACATGGCTGTATGGGCTCAGTTCCCTTTGCCTTAAAAAAACAACAACAACAAGTCATAATGATTATACCATGAAGGTAAGAACGCCCGCCCCTATTGAGAGCTAATATTTATCGTCTCGTTTGATCGCATGGTTGAACTTTGGTTAACGAAATGTCATTTGACAATTTTCATCGTGTCAGTGGAACATTGGGGTAAGCCTCAATGTTCCACTGCAAAGATAGACTTAAAAATGGTCAAGTGCGTAGTTTTGTGCAAAAACTGTCCTAATAGAAAGAGTGGGACACCTGAAATTTCATATTTCTCGTAAGTAATACAATAATGCATATTATAAACAATATATTTCTGTTATTAAAATTTCCATATATTTTTACTGTTAGTGTGAGATATGGTGGTCGATAAAATAAATATCGATAATTTTTATGGAAATAATTTGTACTACCTACTTTAATTTTGGTTGCGTGTTTTTGGTAGGTTTCCTAGAGAGCCATCGTTAAAACGCAAGTGGACTGAAGTATTGGGCAGAGATGATACAGGATTCCCACGAAACACAGCAAAGTGTGCTCCACACATTTTGACGTAGCTTCATGTAATGTTACAAAAACAGGGATAAAATATTTATTTGTTGACGCGGTTCTAACAAAACTACAGTGTAACAAACTACAAAAGTAGATTTTGTAGTGCACATGCTGCAGCACCAAACAGGCCCCAGCTCAGCATATTGCCGTGCCCGAGAGCAGGGCGCTGATATTCTGCTGTGGCCTTCAGTGTTCGGAAGCGGAACTAAGCGACGATCTAACGTGTAAATTTAGAAATAGTTATATATTTATACATATACTAATAAAAGAAGAAGCGGAAGCGGTTCTGATATTAAAGTTTCGATGTCTTGTACCTTACCTTCCGCTGTCTTATTTATTCATTACTTGACTTTTAACTACATTTTACAGACTTTTCAAAAAGGGATACTCTCTAATGCGCTACTGGCAGGATCTTCGTTTCAATTGCCTGGAAACTCAACACTGGTAAGATCTTCGTTTCAATGGCCTGGAAACTCAACTGTAGAGTCATTAGAAATTCAAAGACGGCGAAAACAATTAGACGGAAAAGATTCGAAGATTAGATCTTTACAAAACAACCTACGACGATCGAAAAAAATATTTCAAAATTAAAAAGCCTCACCTAGAAACTAGAACAAAAAATCTTATCACTGAATGTGAAGGTTGTGTTTTAGGCAAAATTTATTAAAACGACAATTACTTAAAAATACTAAAAACAATATTAAAATATAACAAGGGATTTCATGAGATTTCACTACCGTGAAGAAGAAATCCTTTGTGATATTGATTGTGGTTTCGTATTGAACAAATTACGCAATGGGAGTAGAAAAAATAATAGTAAATTTGAAAAAAAAAATGAGGGTGAGAGAGTGTGAGGCCGTGTGTGTGAGGGTGAGAGAGAGAGAGAGAGAGAGAGAGGAGAGAAAGAGAGAGAGAGAGAGTGCGAGAGAGTCTGTGGGTGTATATACAGTATACTTTTAACATTATGTAAATAAAATGTTTATTACGATAAACGTTTTTATTTCTTAATTTCCGTGAGGTTTTTTTAAAATAATCAGTATATGTATTTAACTATACAACAATATTTTACTTCATTTCGTTCGATAAAAAAACCTATGCACATCACTATCACACTCACGAACGATCATAAAGTATCAAATTGTTAATCTGTTAGTTATGCTTCATATATGCAGTGAATGAATGAATGAATGAATGAATACTCTTTATTGCACAAAATTAGTGTGATACAATGCGTACAAAACGATTAATACAAGCAGTGTTCATACTCGTATGACACAATCACAAATAAAATTGAGATTATTTATGATCGTTCGTGAGTGTGATAGTGATGTGCATAGGTTTTTTTATCGAACGAAATGAAGTAAAATATTGTTGTATAGTTAAATACATATATTGATTTTAAATACATATACAATAAAATTGAGATTATTATGCATGTTGAAAATTTTTTTGACGTGTAATACAAAACAATTACGTCTCTTTCCAACGTATGATATTCCGGCCTTACAAATAGCAAACTATTCTGTCAAGATGCTTCTCGACCCCCGTACCTCACCTCATCCGCCCACTTGGTGAGCTGGTTCCGATACAAAATAACATTCATAATATCTAGCGATCGGAGTAGGTAGGGCTGTTTTTGGTACTTGCAAGCTGTGGTCATGATATGGATACGGCTTTCTTATAAACCATATTTGGATAATCCCGGGATTTCCGGAATTGAAAAAATCGCTGTAGATAGAGCTACTTTTGGTAATTCCAACTTGCGATCATCATACTATCCCGATCATTATAATTAAAAAATCCCGGGATTTTCGGAATTTAAAAGAAGACTAGAAGACTACTAAAGAAACCCGGATTTAGACATACTTGAAAGAAATGAAATAGACGACGAAATTCTATTGAATTATAAATTCGCTTCACTCTGACGTCTACAGATGTCCATACTAACCTAGAACTAATCTAGGTTTTGAGGTCTTTGATCCCAAACAGCCCTACCTACACCGATTAGTGATAATATCCATTGGGGAGGGATACTAATTTCTCTTTCATCCATGGATTACCTACCTACATAACTGCCTTTTTACAGCTGCTTTAATTTGTTATCGTCTAGCTAGTGTAATATAATAAAAATATAGGTAAACGAATTCTTACGTGGAATATAATATTTTTCATTGTTGAGTCATATTATCAACTCGTATCTTTTGTGTATTTAGTCATTAATTTTTATTGGAAAACATATTGACGCGTCTTTTCAATCCAAGATGAAATATTTGCGCAACTTTACTAAGTCATCAAAATGTGTCCTGTTTACTTGATTATTCATAAAATTATAATTTCGTTGTATTTAATGATTCATATAAAAATAAGAATTGTCCCGGATTGGTCCAAAAATGTAAGCCAAAAGTGACAAAATTCTTAACTCGTGCCACTTTTAACAGTATTCCTGTCTGGTTCCAAAAATCTTAGTGAGATAACAAATAGCACTGCAGGAGTTCACAAGAGTTTGCAGAAACGTGGTAAATCCCCGGATTAAGAAATAAATTTGGTTAAGTACATACTTTAGAAGTAACTAGGTATATACCTATTACATATATTTACTTACTTACTTACTTACTTACTCCGCTGGCGCAGCGACCCGAAGTGGATCTTGGCTTCCGATACTAAAGAGATCGCTCTCTCTCAAACGGGCTATCTGATTGTAAGTGGTAATCTAAGCACCGTCTGCCACAGATATCTCACCTCACTCTCACTATGCAGTTAAAATATTTTTGGTTCGCTGCTAACCACGAGGACTTAGATAGAGTGGTAATTACGCTCGCCCTCTTACCCTTCAAATCGAAACCAATCTCAACATAGGTACAAACTATTACAGATGTGTAAAGATTTAGTATTTATTGTTTAAATAGAGGATATGGCCAATTTTAAATTTCCTAGATACCTAATAAAGTTCATGAGATCAGACCTGGTGACAAAGGTAGTCTAAAATTGACAATTTAGTCCGGGGTCATGTCGGCGTTAAGTATATTTATATCTTATTTCTATAGGAAAAAAATATTAATAATAAGCTCATCTGGGGGATATATCCTCCACACGATAGGGTACAAAATATATATTTTTATAGATCCATAACTTGTATGAGACTCTCTAAAACATAATTCTACTTTTAAAATCGATATTTCAGAAATACACATAGAAATCGGACTATAGTCTTTTTCATATAGGAAGCACTTCGAACTTTTAGGAAAACCTAAATAAAATACGGATTCTCCGTGATATAAGTCGGAAGTCCTCCTCTGTGTACTCTCTAAGACTCAGCCGATACTAATCGGAATACTCTCCTCATACATTAAATGTGATTAAATATCATTTTTATATCATTATGTGTTTAAATCTTTATCTTGTCCCGTTCCTTTTTCCCGTTTGGGTAAAGAAGGGTAGATCTAATTTAAATTACGCTTATGTACTTAATCACTTGCACAAATAGATTATGGATTTCATTTATTTGTAGATAGAAGCACTGAATGTGATAGATCACATTCCTTGCTTCTTATCTTAGTGACGCGCGTTGAAGTATTTTCTTCAAGATTGCGCAATCCGTACAAAAGAGTTCAACGAGATCACTATTTATTTTTCAATATTTTTGTCTATTTATTATTCTTATTAGGAATTTTCCGGCAACTTTATTCAAGGTCCTAGGATAAAGTTAAAAAAATATATTGACTTGATTACAATGACTGCTATTGCAATTTATACAGGCGTTTTTTTATTTTTTATTTGTAAGAATTTAGATCAGGATTTAACGAGTCTAGTACCGATTTTGCTGTTTCTTAGTTTTTCTGAACGTCGTCGGTAGCATAGTGGCTAGCATACCGGACTCCCATCTGGGAGGTCCGGGTTTAAAACCATGCAATGTCTTGTACCAATGAGCTTACGTCTAAAAGTCTTACGTACATTTACCGACTGCTCTAACGGTGAAGAAAAACATCGTGAGGAAACCTGATGCACACTGAGTTAACCGTGTATAAAATAGGGAAGGCAATGACAAACCACTTCACTAAATCTGCCAAGAGCGTCGTTCTACTTCCATAGAATGATCACGACCCTCATTAATGAGGGAATACGACTTAGAAAAAATAAAGTAAAATATCCACAAACCTGCCAATTTTTGAGCATATTGGTGCATCAGTGCACACAGCAGCTTTTTGGAACACGTAGAGCTTGGACGCAGAAGGCAGGAGAGGCTCCATCGGGTCCGGAGGCTCTACGGTCTTTCTTGGTGGAACCGAAACCCAAAACAGGTACCCGCCTAGAGCTCCTATGAGGCCCAGAATTACTAAGACTGGTATTAGTATTTTGGTTCGACATTTGTATGGCCTGAAAAAGTAAAAAGTGAAGTAGCTTGACCAGAAATATAAAAACCCTCACCATATTGCACAATTAAATGGAAATATTTTGTTTTTCATTGCGATCTCCATAACACGGATAATAAAAGTACCAGTGGCACCCTCTTGACAGGGTTTTTATTTTCCTGGTCAAAGTCTAGCGCCACGACACTAAAAAGTAATTTCTACTAAATTCATTTTTTTATCAAACAATGGACAGTAGAATTATTTCACGAATATAATAGAATTTTTAATAATGTTTTAGTATCCTATTAGTGAAATAATAAGAAGTAGAAAGCTAATGTGTTACCCACCAGCCACCAGTGTTGCCGTAAAGTGTCGTTTTTCAATTTGAATTTTGGTATATTTTGGAAAATTAAAGTTTATGAAAACTATAGCACAGAGGTCGAGTTTTGAGAACTACAAACTCCAAAATTCTCAAAACTCGACCTCTGTGCTGAGAGAAATTGCACTGGCATTTTTGCCTGAGAGAAAGTTGATTATTATTTTTTATAGCCAGCTTATAAAGATTTAATTTATCAGACTTACATCGTAAAGCAAAAAAAGAAATTTTGCCAAAAACGAATTTGACGAATGTCGGGTCAACCACAATCACATTAATGTGAAACTAAATAAATATCATATATAGTTTGTATACAAGTCAAGATACAAGTTAGATAATTATAATTATACGTTTTGAAATGGACAGCTTTTGCAAATACTTAGTCACTGAGTTTTCAGTCTATTTATCAGGTAGGACACGAACCGAGGTTTGTATTTTTCTGATGGGCAGAGCCATCTGGTGTCGAGTAGCTAGCACAATTTGTTTAAAAAAAACAATAATTGGCATATGACTATGTTTAGTTACTTAAGTTTGGATAATGTTTTAATATAAGTAGCTGTAGGTATTCTAAATAAATAAAATAAAGTGCAAGTGGTACGTAGTACACTTAAGTTGGAATGGTGTGTAAATATATGTAAATAAAATAAAAGAAATAGATATTACACAGTAGGTATAGGTACTTACTTTTCAGGAAAATCTTCGTCATCACTGACAATGTTTCCTTGAAACAAACCGAGCCTATTTATAGGCGATACCAGTCTTATGGTGTCTTGAATGTCATCTGAATGTGTACTTATGAAGTTCCTTCTGTGCAGGCCCCCTTGCCACGAATGCTCCATCTCGACTTGTTATGTTAGCAATTTAAAAAGATCAGGCGCTGAGGTAGATTATGTCCTTCGAAAAATTATCTTGTAAGCGTAGTTTCATCAAGCCTTTACACTTTAAATTCTATTGTCAAGTGAAATAAATCATTTGACATTTCTATTCAACATTCTTCAAGAATCCTGCAAGAATTAATTAAGCTTTAAGTAAGAACCTGTACTTATCAAGATTAACAACAAATAAATCAAGGTTTCACATGAGTTTAATAACAAAGTGTATGTAATAAATACACTTTAAGTGTAGTTCATAACATCTGAAAAACAGTTGTCAAGGTCTTCATTTTTCATAGTACTTACCTACTTAGAAGTCATAAAAATCGCAGCGTAATCTAAGTAGCTACAAATACTCCATAGAATTTAGTCACAGCTTAATTTATTTAGTGTCCAAATGAGTTAGTCAGTGAGCATCCTTTGATGATCTCCGAGATTTCCATTCTAACATGTCCCAAAATCACTTACATACTATTTGTACCACAACATTGCATTCAAAGCGGATAATGTCGTAATAATCACATCAAAACATAACCTACATTTCCAGCTCCAAGATTTAAAATAAAAACACGCGTTTCTCGTCTATTATTCACCTTGCCCGTGTTAGTTTTTGGTTGGAAAAGTTATTTGTTTTATTTACTGAGATGACTGTGCAATTATCAGCTGTTTAGCGGTGCAAGTGACGTGTACGAGATTGCAGGTGTTATGCAGTGAACTTGTTTGCGGGTACTGGGAAAATCGATAGGATGAACAGCAGAGCAGACCACGTCATTTTATATGTGTTCCAGTTGCCTCGTTTGCGGTGTCCTGAAGATCGTAGTTCAACCAATTTGGTGGTAGATGGCGTTAGTTTTTCGTGATTTGGAATTTATTTTCACAATAGAAAAGTTCAAGCTAATAATATTAGAACTGTCAATAAAGGGTCACATACTTTTAATTATAATTATGCAGATCGCTATGAAACTAGTCAATGGTACTTCTGATCTTAAGCGGAAACATTTTAGTTTTCATAAAATTCCACACATGGTGCACCCTAATATATTCCTGGTCGTTTTTTTTACAGAAATAGGACTTGCACTAGGCAGGCAGTGAGTGCTTTCTTCTCTAAAGTGCAAAATCTTTTGAAATCGAGGTAGGTATTACCCGTGCTTGTTTCTACTTTCAATGTCGATCAGGATGGATGAAATAAGATTCAATACGAGTATAACGTGTAAAAAATTTATTTCATAACAGCTACCTAATAACTAATTGTATATCTATAAGTTATACATATTTATGCACAGCAATAAAAAATATTCACAAAGTAAGTAGATATACAATACAGAGATTCGAGTCACTTTAAACTTGTGATAGGCATATAGGCTACCTGTAGAATACCTAAATAAATCCGGGGTTTTGTACTAATTTGAGACGAGTTATCACATTCTATCACAATATTAATTTATACCGTAACTAGCGCCACCAACCGAAAATTTAATTCAATAAAAATACCACCGTTTTTAGCATACGCTTACTGTTGCTTGATGGTATTTACTAATTATAATTAAGATTTAACAGAGCCAAGTATTTACTTATATACACTGACCAGAAACTAAAAAACCCTCATCATTTTGCGGAATTAAATGGTAGGTATACTATTTTTTCATAGTGAACTCTATAACACAGATTATAAAACTACCGATTATAAAACAACAGAGCGTCTGTGGCCGTCGGCGGCGTCCGGCGTCGTCGGCTACGACGCCGGACTCCCATGTGGGAGTTCCGGGTTCGAAACCATGCCATGTTACCAGAAATCTTCCAGCAAAAACTAGTCTTAATAAATCCTTTCTGAACAAATAAACGAGTAAATAATATACACACTGTATATAAGAGATAGAGAGGCAACGAAAAAACTGGCATCATCTCAAGCGGCACCAAAATGAATTCTTTTTACTTATATAATGCTATGTATGTTAGTCTATAAGGTAACTATGGACCTTTTGTATAGTTAACTAAATAATTTCTTGCCTGAAAATAAAGTATTTATTATTTTTATTATTATAAGAATTTTCAATAGGTACGTACTCCCTAGATGAACTTGATAACAAACTAGACTCACTTTTTATTATAGAAAAGTGTTTGTATTACCTATTTAGTTGTTTATTTGTTCAGAAATGGTTGAGTAGGTATTACAGAAAAGATACGGTGTGTGTATATTAATATGAAGCCGAATTTATTAAGGGACAAAAATCATTTTATGTTGCACTGAAAGAAAAACTTGTTTACTTCAAACAAGAACTTGTTTCAATACGAGCATATAAAGTCGGCTTGTTAACTTCAACCAAGAATTTTTTTACTTCAACTTTGTCGTATCTATCAAGTATTTTGTTCAAATGAATAAAAATTATACAAGCTTTCTTTCAGTGTGTAAGTACGTCTTATTATTAACAATATTTGCAAAGTTAAGAAACGATGAGGTTGAAAAAAAGATGAGGTTCCGCAGCATTTTTAGTGTAATTATTCCCAATATAATAGAGATTCAATAGGTCTAAGGTCTAGGGCACATTCAATATAGCACGCATGCGTACTTAACTTACTCGCTTAATGTTGATAAAACTTTGCACGCACCACAAATAGAGCACATTCGAGCAATGAAGCTATTCGAATCATTTCAATACTTCGGCTCCAATATTCGAATCATTATATCACAAATTCGAAAAATGTCCTTCAAATTAATCACATACTCCGCAACTTTATTTATATCGTCCCCTAATATAAATATTCGCACCGACCGACGACGTGTTCTATTCAACAAACACTTTAATGGGTACACTCGCAAATCTTAAATACTTCCTAGCTGTAGCTACTGAATCCCTCAATCCATGCCTGCCACATCGCCACCTTTCCTGAAGTCTGCATTGGCGTAGATGGCTGTACTATTCCTGAAGAGAGCACATACGATGGATCCTCGACCTTCGTAGCGGCTGGTCTCGTGACCTTTTGCTTTTAGACCTTCGATTATGTCCTGTGAAAACAAAAAAGTAACCTTAAATTCCTGCTACGAAACGATCTAATTCAATATTAAATTTCTTCTGCATGCACTGAGAAAAACAAAATCCGGATCATTAGATCCGGACGCTCCTGACGTGACTAACGATTGACTAGCATCCTTCAGGTCAGGAGTCAGGACCATAACACTAATATCCTCATTCATAAAAACAAACACATTCATACAACACAACACGCACACACTGCTTTCTTAGTCCGTGCAGTCACTGAGGGGCCAGCTGAAAATCAGCGCTGTGGCTTGCCTCAGCATTATGCTGAGCTGGTGTACCCTTTTTGGCACTGTACCACACCAGATGTTCTGTGCTGCATGTATTAAACTTTGTATACTTCTGTATTCTGTATTCTGGTGTTTACAGCGCTAAATAAACGATTTCAATTTCAATTTCATAATGTTAAATTAACAGTGATACCTACGTCCGGGTTTCCGTTTGAACATGAAATGCCGTGATTTAATTAATGCCGTGATTTAATACGTATTAGTCAGGGGGACTATTAAATCTGCACCGTTATACACGCTCTAAGTTAACATAACATCTAATATGGTATCCATTTGATTTGGACCACATGAAAAGAGTAATGCCTATGCGAACGTAAAAGTATGATAAGATAATGAAATAATCATAGATTTTGTTAATAATACACCCCCATAATCATTGCCCTCATTATCGTTCTAGGGGCACCAAGTTCAATTTCTGTCGTAATAAGTAATAACACTTGTGAAGTCATCATCTTTTATTATAGTATTCATAAATATTATTGTTTAAAGTAAGTAAAAGCTTTTGTCTTACCTGTGTGATACCGTATTCGTATTCAACTTTCATTGGGAATATCTGGTGATGTATCCGTGGCTCGTCCACAGCCTGCTTTATCGACTGATCGAACCATAACTTGCGCATTGTCACCTGCAAGTGTATTAATTTTAAATTACCTAAGGAAAAGAGATATCTGTGGAACTGGGATGTGTCAATGGATCAGATCTACTCAAATACAGATTTGGCAGACTGAAATGTCGTAACTGTTTTACCTTATGAAATATAAGCAATCTTCTTGTGCCATGCCCAAAACCAAAACTTGTGATTATGACAGACCCACCTGAGCAACAGCAGTAGTAATCTTCGTGCCTCCCGAACCTCCTATCACCAGCTTAGCATTTCCACTGTCATCGACAATGATGCTAGGGCTCATGGACGAGAGCGGCCGTTTCCCAGGAGCGATGAAGTTGGCCGGCGAGGGCTTGAGGCCGAAGTAGTTTTCGAAGCCTGGCGAGGAGAAGTCGTCCATCACGTTGTTCATTATGATACCGGTTTTGAGGGTTGTGAAGCCGGCGCCGTAGCTGTGGATTTACAAAGTACAGTTTAACTTTCAAAGAAGCGTAAGGCTTATTTCGCATTTATGTTTATGTTGAACTTAAACTATCATAAATTTAAAAAGTTTAATTTGTTCATGCAGATCAGTACAGTAATATTACATTTGCGTCTCTTCGTCAATAACGGAAGTCTCCTCTAAGACCCGAATCCCATTCTAAAAGCTCAGGACTGTAGGTGATTTTTAGATACCTAGCTATCACAAAAAGAACGTCGGTAGTTAGTTAGTGGCTAGAATGCCGGACTCCTATGGTGGGAAACCAAATGTGTTAGGATTTTCGGGGTTATTTTGAGGACTCACTGACTGATTGTCAGACAGAGGAAAGGAAAACATTGTTAGGAAATCTGCACACTGAGATAACCAGTGTGTGAAATGGGAAAGGCAATGATAAACCACTCCACTAAATCTGCTGTGATAAATTCCATAGAATTATCGTTCCTCATCGATGAAGAAATACGTCTTAGAAAAAATAAAGTAAAATATCGACTAACACAATAGGGTTATTAACATATGCAAAGAGAGTTATCACGACCCTCACAATGAGGAATCGGTTAGAAGAACTTTACTATCTCAATTATGAAACGCAAATGTAATTAAATACCTAACTTTTCTCAAGTTATCAGCACAGCATAATGGTAAAAATAAAAATACTAGGCCTGCCAATTTATCGTACGCCAAGGAAATAAAGATAAAAAATCCATGCCGTCTATCTCTCTCCAAAATCGAGAAAATATACAACTTTCGTCAAATGCAAATAATGGTAGGTACTATACGATAGCTACCTTTTTGTGTTCATTTTACTCGTTTTTTGAATAATATTCCAAAGATTACTTACTAATAGTTGATCGAACTGGTCACGGATACAGCATCGCCATTAGCAGCGATGATGGATATATGAGCGGTGCCAGTGTCCTCCTGGTTATACTCAGTGGCTCCGTAAGTAGCCGTGTCATTGCTGGTGGTGGTATCATTGATTCGGAGACGAATTTCACTGCCATAGGCCGGATCTGTCACGTTCTTGATGAGCTGCAAGTAATGATGAGGAGAACCAATGAGTGATTTTTGAGTAGATTGAAAGCAGTGGGGTATGTACGCTCTTTTATACCTATTTGATGGCGGTACAAATTACAAGCCACAACGTTGAAGACATAATTATGGAACATAAAACAAAAGACATGTTTTAAAGGTATAGTAGAAGAGCGCGTGGCTCGACTCATCTCTGACCATTTGACCGATGCCCCCCATTTTTTTCTGGATCAACCCTTGGAAATACTGAGTTTCGAAATAATGAAAAAATGCAATTCACCGCTAAAGATCTAAGAAAAATTACCTAGTCAAGCAACTCTGAATCCTCGAATTTATAGGGTAAACACTTTAGGTCTTCAAGGTACAACAGCTAACACCAGCATAAGATTTTCTAATGAAGACCTACCTCATTCAAATCTAAGAAATCAGCGTCACCGAGCTTCGTTCTCGTTGCATATGCATATTTGAAAGTCTCCAGTATCCTGTGGTAAGTCAGTATTTTGTTTTCTGTAGTACCAATGTCGCTGCTGATGAAATCGTACCCGCTTAGGATGTTCAGTATGTTTACTAAGATGAGCCCACTGCTTGGAGGTGGTGGGGTGTATAGGATATCTCCATTTCTAAGAGATACGGCGATGGGGTCTGAGATTTTTGCTCTGAAAATTGATGTAAATTCTATGTTTAGACAGTTAAAGTGAAGACAAATAACGGATAACAACAACAGGCATGGATTTATGGGAATTAAATAGAAATTTCGTATGTGCGCCGATGGAGAATCTTTTATCTGTTTCTCAAAGCGGAAATGTTCTTCCTGTACCCGAACTGGTCCAAAGTAAAATTTTACATTAATTAATGAAAACTAGTATTTTCAGACGATGTAGCGAAGTTATAAATCCTGGACAATGATTCAATGCCTTTACATATTCCGCCTGGATATCACATAGAATCATCATCACCATATTAACGTCCTCACTGATGGACACAGGTATCCCCTTGCACAAGGGAGTAGACGCCATGTACTCGGTAAGTCTACGTAAAAATCCTAAAAACTCATTGATACGTGGCTTATTGGCATAGCAGATGTCTATGTGCAATGGTGACCACTTTCCATGAGGTGGCCCGTTTGCTCGTCTGCTCTCCTTAAATAATAAAACTTAAATAAGCATCATCATCTTCAGCCCATATTATCCACTGCCGGGTATAAGCCTCCTCTCTATTTTGCCACTTTTTTCGGTCTTATGCTATTCGCATCCAACGTCTGCGATGCGACTTTGGTAATATCATCCGACCACTTGGATGCTGGATAAACCACTAACTCCTCTCCTTAAAACTTAAATAATAAACAAGTCAATTTAGTAACAAATTGTCACTAACTCATAATTCCTGAGGTCCTCAGCAGAGATCATGCTGCCGGCTCTCTTCAGATCGTCCACGAAGTTCCGAGCTAGAGTGCCGTTGTACAGTTCATCCCCGCCCTTCTCGGCTATCCGTTTTAGAGTGTTACAGAGTGCCTCGCTGGGTTTCACCGCTGTACCTGGTTCGTGGAACTGACCTTTCTCTGAGTTGTAGTATTGTTTTCTGAAATCAAGTCCTTCAAACTAATTTCAAGGAATTAGTTTCAATGTGAGGTATGGTAAAATCCGTCAAAAAATGACTGTCATTTGGAATTCTGGACCTGGAAAAGCCTAGACCAGAAATACAAATTGTCCTTTCAGTCTGATCAACCATCATTCACATACATATTCTTGATGCCAGCAAAGCAAGTCAACAGATAGGAATTGGTTCTATATCTGGACAATGTTCTCTGGCTCTCAAACTAGGTCTAGCCACTAGTCTAGGTATTGTTGTAAGTACTATCAATTACGCCATTAAAGTATTATAGTTGCTGGTGATTTGACAGGTTTAAAAATGAAAGCAAAAAACTGATTGTCGTGAACTAGTGGCTACTTGATTGCCTTGAGCAAGACGTACACATAATATGTATCTAATTGTGAACTAGCAATTTATTTGACTATCCTCAACACTTGTTGCATATTTTAGAACTCACCTTAAATGCAGATCATTTTTAATATAAGGAGCCGCCTGGAGTCCGTCATGTAATGGCTGAGAAATCAGGTAACCGTCCCTGCACAGGTCCAAGGTAGCAGCTATCAGGCTGTCCCAGGGTAACTTGCCCCATCTCTGGTGGGCTGCCCACATACCACGGAGCTCTCCGGGAACGCCTACTGCTAAGGGTCCTGAAAGGAGACATTATTATGAGGGTATTAAAGTGGTTTTCTCGTTGCTTTTAATGTTTAAGGCTGACGAGAAATATTATTTTTTGTAAATTCTTTAGTTATTATGACCACGATTGAATTTTTGATAAATTAATATGTTAGTAACTTTGGGTTTTCACCAGGGGCAAGTGAAGACTACCAGCTATTGTATTTACTACTAGCTTTCGTGGATTGTACTTATTTAGTTTAGGTATTGAAGAAAATATACGTCTCTATAGAAGGTAGACCAGACCAAACCTGATTTTTTTTTAATTTCTTTTTTTTTTTAATTTTATTTTAAATCATCTTTATCGCATCCCCGAAGGTAAGAACAACTCCTAAACCCTTTCATGGAATAATGGAAACTTGATTTTTCATTGATGTCATAGATCAGTTTGAAGAGGGCAAGGGAAGTTAAGAATATCCTTGAAATATTATAGTCCTTGAAGAAGATATTAAATTTAAATGGTTAATACTTGCGGTTGTTGGTACTTGGTGAAACTTGTAGTTCATGATTAGACTTAAATAATATACTGTTTCACGGTATTTTTATTGTATTTTATTAATTACGACCGGTTTCGTTAACACATCTTCAGGTATTTGTTTATAATTATTTCCTTAACTACGTGTAAGTAACATACACAGTATATTATTTAAGTCTAATCATTAAATTTAAAGCGAGCTTACCTTTAGAAGCTTTGTCAGAGCAGCCTTGGAACATGTTGACAGAAGCGTTCAACGGCGCTTTCTCCCTTGCATTGACGGTGTAAGCCCGGGCTTCGTCCTTTATGTAGATTGTCATGAAGAACCCGCCGCCAAGACCCATGCTCTGCTGGTTGAGGATACCGTTGCAGAACATGGCAGCAATAGCCGCGTCCACTGCTGAGCCATTTTTGTATAATATCGATCTGAAAATTATTTTAGATTTTAATATACAGAGCAGACGACCCACAACGGCGAGCATGCCTTATACGACGAATGACCGTAGAGGAAGCAAGAGACGTGTACCAAGACTGAGATTCACGGCGCTCCATTCGATCTGCCTACTCAACAAGGGACATAGCGTGAAATTATGTATGTATGTGAAAATTACGTTACTATTTGATAATAAATTATTTATCGCCTACGTTGGACAGAGGCGTTAGAATTCTATGCTATAAAATCTAGGGACGTTATATTGGTAGTCGGCGTCAATATGAAGATGTGAATTTAATTGTGCTCACAGATTAGAGATACATATATGTTTCTACGAAAAATGTGAAGGACTCGTGATTTGTAATCATAACAAAGTCGGTTTTATTTTTAAGCCAAGAAATGAATAACTTCATAGTTAATTTGAGAACGTCAATTTCGATAATCTTGATCTATTACCTAGTATGGCGTCGTGGCTAGGACGTCTGACTCCCATGCGGAAGTCCGGGTTCTAAACCATGCAATGCCATATACCAATGAGATTTTCAGATTTTTCGAAAACTTACGTACATATACCAACTGCTCCAATGGTGAAGGAAAACATCGTGACGAAACCTGCATGTCTGAGGAAATTAAAAGTTTGCATGTGAAATCCACCAATCAGCACTGGGCCCGCTCATTGGATCATGGCCCGTACCCCCTTGTATAAGAGGAGGCCTGTACCCCAGCGCTGGGGACACTACTAGGCTGATGATGATGACCTAGCAAAACTGTATGCTAACCTGCCAATCTTCGAGCAGTAAGGCGCGTCAGTACACACAGCAGCCCTCTGAAATACGTGTAATGTTGATACTGAAGGTGGTAATGGGTATTGTGGATCAGAAAGTGGTTCTGCTCTTCTGGATCGGTCTGAATTGCCAATGAGGTACCCGCAAAGTGCTGCTACAACCACCGCAGCTATTAGGACGGTAATGATGATCTTTGTCCGAAATTTGTGTTGTCTGAAAGTGGAAGATTGAGTCAGAGTTATTGAGGGGAAGTTTAAATTATGATCTAGCGATAGTTGGCGTCTTGAATGTCCATCGTTACAATACTATAGAAATTTAGAGCATGTTCTTGTAAAATACTGAAACGACTCGGAAGGAATAATGAAAAAATGACAAAATTGTCAAGCCTGATTGAATGTGAAGTTTCAGCAAAAAGATTCAATATTGTAAAGTCTATAATATATAATCGGATTTATGTGAGATCCGTGAAATAGTAGCTCAGAAATAAGGTTTATAATTATTATAATATATATACTTTACTTATATTTTAATTTGCACACACAAATCACAAAAGAAACAACAACAAGAAATTTGACGTACACAGGTAGAGCTTATCTCTAAAATAGAGATTTCTTTCATTTTTCTTTTTTTCTTCCTTCCATATATAAATAAGGTTATAAAACAAACTCAGTTCAGTTATTATGTATAGTCCATAATTTTTCTGATGTGTCGATAGACTATAATAGTTTCCATTATCTTGCTCTGATACGATGAATTGGACTGTTCTGAGGCTCCTATTGATTCTTCGAGTTATTTTAGAGTTACTTATCATAAAACGTGCGTGCCATATTCTGAGACAATGACTCACAATGATTCACTGTATGCTAAGCATGCAGATTTCGTCACTATTTTAGACAAATTGCGTAAGACAAATTGCCAACCATGCAGATTTCTTCACAGCCTAGGCTGCAAGTCTAGACTTTTACTTATTTCTGGCAATTACCGGCACATTAGGCACTTAACCAAAGTCGTCAAGGTTAGCAGCGCATCGAAAACCCTCTAATAGTTTCATAGTAGCGACGGTGACCACATATTATCAGGTGTTCCGTTTGCACGTCTGCTCTCCAAGCAATAAAAAAAAGTATTAAAATAAAATGCAGGCCCACGCTTTCCGCCACTTTGTACCTATAGGTATGTTTACATTATTACAACATTAGTGCAACGCGTTGCACTGCCTAAAATAATGTTAGGTATGCCTAGGTTTAGGTTTTAGGTTTTAGAGCGTCGGTGGCGTCGTGGCTAGGACGTCGGACTCCCATGCGGGAGGTCCGAGTTCGAAACCAGGCAATGCCATGTACCAATGAGTTTTTCGGTTTTTTCGAAAGACTTATGTACATTTACCGACTGCTCTGACGGTGAAGGAAAACATCGTAAGGAAACCTGCACACTGAGATTACCAGTGTGTGAAATGGGGAAGGCAATGGCAAACCACCCCATTAAATCTGCCACGAGAGTCGTTCTATGTGATTAATTCCTTAGAATGATCACGACTCTCAGCAATGAGGAAAAACGACTTAGAATGTCTAGGTTTTAATTTGTATTATAGGTACTTAATCATTTGTAACTTTTTAGTGATTTGAAAGCGGTTTTTATTTTACTATTAAAATTAATATTTGTTCAGACATACTCTCATACAGCTGTTGTACTATACGAATTACGCGACACCCTAGCGTAGTGAATATTTTCCTCTTGACCAACCAGTTTGATTACTTATTATTACGTCATACGAAACCTTGAATATCGCACTATTTGATGTGACAGCATCCGATTACATTATATTTCGACTTTTATCGGCTCTTTATACAATAGTTACTTACAAATCAGTTAAACTGCCAAGTCTGCGCCCGACGTCTCTAGCAAGTAAAAGTATTAACTAATTATAATACCCACCTATCTCTACTAGATTCTGGAACTGTGATGAAGACATGTCGGTGTTTCCTCTTTCCAGGACGTCCTGGCCTCTCCATATGCTTAAAGGAACTTTTTCTTAAAAGCTCTTTGTCACACATTTTAAACTTTAAATACACTAAAACTTTTGTCTGTTCACTTTCACACAACAATTTGGTTTTCACTTGTCTTTATTTTTTATTTAAATATACATGTTATTGTTCTTGATACGGACTGAGGGAAATAAAGGACCAAGCTGGAACTACGAAAAAGCTTGAATTTCAGCGAGCAGTCCTTATATTTAACTGGTTGCAGATTTTTCCTGCCTGGGAAAAAATATTTCAACCTTTTCCTAATTTATTTAAGTACGGCATAACTCAATGCTAAATAAATAAATTCATTGGAATAATAATGTAAAGCGAATCTCTTGCAATATAAAGCATTTTATTATCAAATACACTATAACAATAACATAGTACTATCAAAGTACTTATAGTTATCCGAATGATATGAATGCTAGTAGTTATTGATATATTTATTTTTTTAATAAAAAAGGGGGTGTATGCTTATGACCACACGATAGAAGTGAAAACTTACAAAAAAAAACACGCAAAGCACTAGAGCCGAGTATACGCGATTCAGCGTCACCGACCCAAACGCGCTTGATGTTGAATGGAGCCGAGTATACCCGATTCAGCGTCACCGACGCGAGCGTGACGGTTCAGTTTGGTTTACTGTTTAGAAAGTTTTCACTTCAAAAATTGGTACTGTTTTACACATTACCTAATCTTCATTAATCTCTCCAACTAGGCTAAAATGCTATTTCTATATAGGAGTGGACTACCACAATGGTCTAAAGGTGAATTCGATCTGGCGAAGCTTGCACCACAGTCTCATGCCCTAGCCTTTGAGCCATTGATGTCTCTTCACATTTGCACACCATAAGAGAACAGTTTAGCACCATTCGTTCGATTACTAACACTACGCAACATACATATGTTTTTACACACAAATGCTAATTATGATATCCAGATTTGTACAATACAACTTAATCAGGTGTTAATTACTTTGTTTTTTTCTTATAGAAACTTCCATTGATTCCAAAGGTTCTTTTTAAGAATCCGAACCAGTTTTAAAATGACAAACAAAATCAAATCGTTCCATTATTTAATAAGTACGAGTATGATCGAATTCGACAACTGAGATGATGTAATAAATTTTACATAGCAACTCATGTTATAAATCACTCAATATTAAAATCATTATTTTTAGTAGGTATACATACTACTTTACGACTCGGTGTTCGTACAAATTATTTTACATTTCGTGTCTTAATTGTGGAATATTTTCTGGAATATTGTTCGAGTGATCTTCACGTCGCACATTCTTACGTAATTTCCATGGCACATTTTTTGTTACGCTACAATTCTAAGAAAGATTACTAATTTTCAAATAATTTGGTGCTTAAATTATTTGTAATTTAGTAAATAAAGAATGTGCGATGTGAAGAATCACTCGTTACTATCAGGTCAATCGCCGTCGCCAATATAAAAAACCGGCCAAGTGAGAGTCAGACTCACCACCGCCGTCGGGATCCGTTCTCAAAAGAAATATTTTTCGTTTAAAAATATATAAGATTATTTGTTTTACTCAAAAACTATACACGTTTCGAACTTCGTTTTGTTTTTCTCGTAATATATTCAATACCAGAAGGTATTGAATGAATTTGAATTGAATGGTTTTAAATTTTTTTCCATATGATCCAATTATCCTATTTACAGATTTCGACCCCCTCTTTCAGACCCCATTTTCAATAAAAATAAAATAATTTCCTAATTTATTTTACCTTAAATAGATGCGGACAAGCAGTTCTACAATTGTACCAAATTTAAAGTCAATAGCTCCAGTAGTCCCTGAGAAAAACAGCTGTGACATAAAACGGACGGACGGATGGACACCGAAGTCTCACCACAAGGGTACCTTTTTACCATATTGGTACGGAACCCTAATAATACACTTTAAAAACTTTAATATTATTATATATTTTTTAACTTTCAATCAATCAATCAATCATTTATTCGTGAACATAGGTAATAATAACTAAGTATACAGTTTAAATGAGTTGGTATCACTATGCTCCGTCGTTTGACATACAAATATTTGTATGGAAACTTTCAAGTGCGTAAATAAACAATATAAACATTTTAAAATAAATTGTAATAAGTACATTTTTGAATTGTCGACAGTATGTACAATAAATATTGCTCTATTACCACATGAATCTGTAAAATCACTTGTAAGGAAACCGAGTCCTAATGTTGCACCATAATGTTTTTCATTAGATACTGCTTCGAAAATTATGTTATTAACTAAGAGTGTATTTAACTATTACTATACGTTATTTTACTATATCTGTGTGCATTTTTCATTTTCTATATTATGCGATGCCACATAGAGACTGATAAACGTCTCTATAGATAAACAGTTTATGTAATGAAATTATCGAAACTGACCTAGGTTGTCTTATCGCTAAGTGTCATCTCTTTCAGACAACTTTTGTGAAGATAAAATGTTGAAAGAAAGAATTATTGAGAAACGCGAACCTTGATACAAGGACTTGGTTTGTCTGATGAAAACAGGTAAGAATTTTCAGAGACGGATAACATTGTATGTTCTTAATGTACTTTTTTTTGTTCACAGACTGGAAATCTTCTAAAGATACCCAGTCTCTCCCCCAGGAGGTACTTTACAAGATTTCCCCCAGTGAACAAATAAGGGTTTTGTGGATTTTTACCCACAAAAAGTATCTCTAAAGATACCCCCAGTAAATATACTTGATCTTTAAATTCAGTGGAGTGGGAAGGAACTATTAACCTGAAACGACACACCTGTATCTATCTATACATGATGTATTTTTAAATAAACTAATGGTGTAAAAGTGTTTAAGTGCAGCGAGGGAATAATTATAGAGATCACAAAAACTTATAACTTAATACCGTAAACCAAACCCTCTGAATTGTAACTTACGTAAGTAAATCAAAAATAAAAGTAAACTAGTAAAAACATAAATATTATGAAAATGAAAAAAATATTTCGCTAATTGTTCACACTGATAAGAAAATTAATTCGGCACTACCGATAGCCGCTTAACGTAAACACTTGTAACTCGCGGAGTGATCTTTCTGAACTAGTTCACAATGTGAGGTGGTGATGACGTCTCATCACCACAATGACCGAATCAGAACTGAACTGACTGACCATCGGCTAGGCCGTAGGGAGACAGTCGTCGGAGCCGCCAGTGGCCGTGAAAAAATCACGCGCCGAAATGCGAAAAATTCGCATAACGTCACGTGGAATTGTTAAAACAATACCTATGAAAAATAATTACGAGAAGCCATGATGTAGATACTTGCCGGAATATCGATGGAATTGCCTGAATTGCTTTGGTCGGTCTGGGGTTAAAAATGAAAAATAATTACGAGAAGTCAGACATGATGTATAGATACTTACCGGACAATCGATTACATCACAAAACATTATGACATGATGTAGATACTTGCCAGCCTATCGATTAGATCACAAAACATGATGACATGATGTACATACTTGTCGGACTATCGAGAAGATTACAAAACATGATGTAAATAAAGCCAGCCTATCGATTAGATCACAAAACATGATGACATGATGTACATACTTGTCGGACTATCGATTAGATCACAAAACATGATGTAGATACTTGCCAGCCTATCGATTAGATCACAAAACATGATGACATGATGTACATACTTGTCGGACTATCGAGAAGATTACAAAACATGATGTAGATACTTGCCAGTCTATCGATTAGATCACAAAACATGATATAGATACTTGCCAGCCTATCGATTAGATCACAAAACATGATGACATGATGTACATACTTGTCGGACTATGGAGAAGATTACAAAACATGATGTAGATACTTGCCAGCCTATCGATTAGATCACAAAACATAATGACATGTAGTAGATACTTTCCAGACTATCGAGTAGATTACAAAACATGATGTAAATACTTGCCGGACCATCGACTATATGGATCATAAAACATGATGACATGATGTAGATACTTGCCGAACTAACGATTAGATCATAAAACATGATGACATGACGTAGATACTTGCCGGACTAACGATTAGATCACAAAACATGATGACATGACGTAGATACTTGCCGGACTATCGACTAGATCACAATTAAAATCCCTGAGGGTCTAAGTGTCGCCTGGGGTTATCCTCAGCCCCCCCGTCATAAGATAAGATTGATTACAGTTATAGTTTTGACGCGTTTGTCTGTTATTCGGTGGCATTATATAACTGAATGATCCGATTTGATCCCGGTTTCTTTTATTTAACGGAGAGTATTGACGAGAGTGTATTTAGCCATGTCTGATAAAAAAATGCTAGACCAATGGTTTCCAAGATCTTGGAGTGTGTGAAATGGGAAAGGCAATGGCAAACCACTCCATTAAATACAAAAAAAATATACAAAATACAAAAATATTTATTAACCCAAAAATATTCAAATTATAATCACTTAACAATAGTGTAGTTACAATGTATAAGTAAATATCGGTCTCTACTACCTGCACTGGCCTCATCGGCCGTCTTGCAGTGTAGTAGATAGCAAGTCTAATTAATGGCCTGGGGGATACACTTATATAAAAAAATTAGATAAAAAATATTATTATTTTAAAAATAAAAAAATAAACTGTTGTGAGAGGGTATTTGAGTGTGTGTGTGTGTGTGTGTGTGTGTGTGTGTGTGTGTGTGTGTGTGTGTGTGTGTGTGTGTGTGTGTGTGTGTGTGTGTGTGTGTGTGTGTGTGTGAGTGTATGCCAAGAGAGTCCTTCTACGAGTATGTGTTAATTTCCATAGAATAAACACGACCATAATCAGTGAGCATTATAGGAGAGACGAAAGACGTCCGGTCGGACGTCCCAGATACCGCTGGCGCGATGAAGTGGAGAAGGATCTGCGGGAGCTCCGGGCGCCTGACTGGCTCGAGACTGCGAAGGAGAGAGAGCGATGGCGCTCTTTGGTATCGGAGGCCAAGATCCACTTCGGGTAAGTAAGTAAGTATAATCAGTGAGCAATACGACTACGAATTATCGATATAAATAAATACTTGTAAGATGAACGGCTAAAATGCATACATCCGTTAAAAACATATTAGAGAAGCTTGTAGCAAATATGTGAACTTACGTTTAAATAAGCTCAGCTCCGTGTGTAGAAAGAAAGAAAAAAATTATTTCCAAGGCGCACACATACAAACAATTAGGTACAGAAGATAAAAATGATCATAATTATGTACTAAGTATGACTTTACAAAAAACTCATGTGTCATTGCTTCGTGTTGTCCGATCGACTAATGAAGACTAGATAAAAACCAATGATGCAAATAATTATTAGAATCACCTCAACTTACATCGTCATCACAAGATTACAATATGTAGGTATAGTAATTATATCTTGTAATAACAGAAGTTGAATGTAATTGATAAGGTCGAGGTATTCGTAATTGTAAGAGTAGTAAATATTGTACAGATAGGTAGTACTTAGAGCACCGGTGGCATAGTGACTACGACACCGGACTCCCATGTGCGAGGGCCGTGTTTGAAACCATGCTATCATAAATGAGTTTATAAGTTTAATTACGGATTACTCACTGATGAAAGTCGGAAGTCCTCCGACTAGTTTCGGCCTATTTCGAAGGCCTTGATCACGGAGAGTGAGTTTTTCGGACTTTTCAAAGACTTAAGTACATTTCATCATCATCATCAGCAGCCTACTCTAGTCCACTGCTGGACATAGGCCTCTCCCAGGGCGCGCCATTGAGCCCGATCTTCGGCTCTTCTCATCCAGTCGCTGCCAGCCACCTTGCACAGATCGTCGCTCCATCTAGCAGGGACGCCCGTCCCACACTACGTTTGCCCAAACGCGGTCTCCACTCCGGAACTCGTCTACCCCAGCGGTTGTCGGTTCTGCGACAGAAGTGACCGGCCCACTGCCACTTCAGCTTGCTAATCTTATGAGCTATGTCGATAACTTTTGTTCTACAGTTCTAAAGTAGGTACATTTAGTAAATATCAATTACCGACAGTTCTTGTTAGAACGGTAAAATGATGTTGTTGTTTTTCGCTGTTGCGAAGGAAAACTTTCGAGGAAACCTGCATGACTGATAAAAAATAAGTTCTCGGAAGGCATGTGAAATCCACCAATTGGCATTGGGATCGCACGATGACTCATGGTGCAAAAGTTGAGGACTGTGTGTCCCAACAGTGTGGAACTTAATAGTATGGTAAAATTAAATATTAAAATATAGTCTGCCATTTTGGATCAAAGCTAATACAATTGTTTTTATGGATTCGACATTGTTTTATTTTACTTATTAACTGAATAAATTAAAACTAACCTAGAAACCTAGAGATGTAATAATAAAACAATCGGGTGAAATTTCGCAGATGAATTTGAGTTATTGTAGAACTGATGGACTATTTCTGCTTTAGGCATTTTTAAAATGCTTGTTAAAAGTCACCTACGTACTGCGTAGGTACATACTACGTATGACATTACCCATTTTCTTTGAGCGTATTCTGTGAGCGCGATTCGATTCAATTCTACATTGATAAATCTGAAAGGCTCTTTATGTTCATTGAATGCATACCAGTCACAACAGATGACTTTAGAACTTAATTAATATGCAAATTCTTTAGAAACATGAATGAAATTGTTTCATATATAATGAGCAAATATCTTATGAGATCGCTTTAAGCGATAAGGCCGCCTTTGTACATATCGTGTTATTATTCCTGTAGTTTTTACTTTTCCTGATTTTGTGTACAATAAAGTGTTTCTATCTATCTATCTATCTATCTTATGCCTCATGTTCATGGATATAGGAGAGCCAGATGCTCTTTTCAAGGTCCGTAGGTCACCATCAAGTCATGTTGCTGTGCTTTTATTTATGAGCGACTGTGACCACTTTACCATCAGAGTGAATGTAGATTTGCCCCGACTTTCGACAAAAAATGGTCTAGCTGGAAGAAATCTCTATTTTAGAGATAAGTTCTACTGTGTGACGTCAAATTTCTTGTTGTTGTTTCTTTTATGGTTTATGTGTGCAAAATAAAGTATAAAATATAAAAAAGTCTAAGACTGAGAGGTATAAAAACTTTGACTTTCTTGTTGCTTCGTCTCTGTCTTCGGCAACCTCTACTGGAGCAAGCTGAGGTTACACTGCGGCGATTTTGAGACGGAATCGAACCTAACCCCAAGTAATATCTTTTTAGGATTCCTAGATTACTGTAGGTTCGGTCCGATTCCGATTCAAAGTCGCGGGCATATATTTCCGCAATGGTTTGTTTATATAGCTAGAATATGCCATACACGGCATGGTGGCTTATGTGTGGTAGACTCCTTATGCTAGGAAATACAGAGGAGATTGACTATTTGCGTGGAGGGGAACATCAGTGCTGACAGCACCTTTCTGGAGGACCTTGATCCTTCTCCCAGACACATCAGTCATATGATAGGGGACCGGGATTAATCCCAGTGGCACTTCGACCCTTGAGGATATTTTGTGCCTACCCCATTTTACCACTCTGGTCTTCTCAGTGCGGAGGTTTCCTCACGATGTTTTCCTTCACCTTTAGAGCAGTCGGTAAATGTACGTAACTCTTCGAAAAATACGAAAAACTCATTGGTACATGGCACTGCACGGAGTCAGGTGTCCTAGCCACTGTGACACCGACTCTTGCCGAACTATATAAAAATATACATTAGCTAGGTATACACTTACCCTCGACAACAATGCTTTGTTGTGGCATCGCGGGCATCAGTGACTCTCATGCTACGGATAGTCATCTTTACGCGCGGTAACCTGAAACAAAGCAACAACGACCCGTTTTATTAATATTAATACTTGTAAATAATATAATAATAACACAAACTATGAATACAGTGCAACTACAGCGAGGTCATTCATTTTTGTTCTCATAGATGGCTCTCGCACGTAGGGGCGATCTGTCACTGTCAGTCAATAACAATTCGCGCGTCACACGTACAAATTGTATCTAAAATGAAATAAATGTGTAGATAAAAAGGGATAAAACATAATTTGCTATAGCGCGATCTCGCTCATACATCTAAAGACTCGTGGAACTTCGTAAAACAAACTGCAACACTAACCGATGGCAGTTTTACGGCTCTTGTTACCGGCTTATTAACATTAAAAAAATGGCTCCTTCATAGAGCGCCATCTAGCGAGCCTCTTAGAACCAATAGGAAAACCTGTCATTATTTGCGTGAAAAAAAAACCATTAGAATCACTATTATCTCTTGATTGATTATTAATTTATTACTTATAGGAAAACATACAGTTCGAGCATAATTTACTTAAGTATACCTACATTATTCATAAATTTGCCCACTGCAAATTATAAATATTGACTATTCAGATTCAGATTCTGAGATGATATGAGATAAATAATAAATAAATAAAATCTTTATTTTCATTACAATTTTGTCTCCAAAGTGGTGATTGGTGTCTCCTTTTAGGCAAGTAATGTCTGTGCCAGGAGGCACAGATACCTACATATACTGAGATGATTCTCATGACATCTCAAAGTTGCAGTTTTTCTTCTCGTGCGTTTTTCTGTCAGTGGGCAATCATACTCTTGATTCCCCTACTATTAGAATATATAAAAAAATGAACGTAAAAAGTAAATTTGATTAAAAAAGCTTGAAACCCCAGAAAATAAACGAGTGATTCAAGATACGGTCGCTGTTGCTGAGCTGAAACGAACGACTATATCTCAAACGACGGTAAACAGTCCGTCTGCGCAGGAAATATTCAATTTATGTCTTGCTGTATAGGTACAGCATGCTCACAGATCACAGGTGATATACCTTTCAGAACCGTGCCAGATTCCCTGATATATGCACTAACAAAGGTAGGGTACCTTTACCTGGAGATCGATTCCACTGAATACAACGTGTCTGTGACGTGTTTCGTATGCTACTATCCACTAACGATCCAATTTCAGTTATGTTCCGATCGAGTCAACGATCGATCGAACAGTAACGTATTAACAGAACAGTAACATTCTACTAAAACGTTTAGTTTATACTGAATCGCAGTTGAACGGTAACAAAACACTTCAACTGTCAAATATAACGATAGAACATAAGTTCCTCCCAAGGTACTTTGCCCGATCGACAGTAAATCGAAAGGTGTCAGTGGTAGAGTTATGCGTTAGCAGAATGGGATTTGGTGTCTTAATAGAATTGGAACGAATACTAAATTGAAATTGGATAGAAATAGAACTACAAACGTTGTAATTTAGGCGAATTGGGCCCCTGGGGCCTTCGACTAATGCAATGTAAACACAATATAACCGAAATTGCAGCGACTTGACGTTTTTCGTTTAACTGCTGGACTACATGCATCCGGTTCCAGCCCCGATTCGGTTCGCTGCAACCAATCACATACATGATTTTCGCCCTCCCCTTCACGTCAGCGCTTCGTGATTGGATGAAGCGAACCGAAACGTCGCTCGAACCGGATCATGTACTCCTAGCCTTATAGTCACGAACCGTTAAGTCGTTAGGTACGTCACGGTTCGATCAAGCCAGTGACCGACGGTTCCGCTCAATAATTTTGAGTTAGCAGAATACGATTTGTAGTTAAAGTTGGATCGATATGAGAACGTAACCGCTACTTAATTAAAAAACTACAGACTTTTCAATTTTATTCAGAGGTATTATGGTCAGATACTTTTGTATCGTGTCCTATGAAAATAATAATATAAGCTATCAGGAAAAGCATACCTACCCACATATTATACTGATTTTATTTCTTCACAGGGAAAAAGGATCGTAATTTTGTATAGTCGAATAATTGTTAGGTAGTTATCGTAAAAAATATAATATACGAATCCACCATTATGCTTTGTACATACCATTGTGGTACTCCAGCACAGGCTTTTGGTAATGTTAGAAACATTACCATAAATGTGTTTATTGTTTTCTAGAAAAAATATCTTCTGGATTCTATGATCATTGTTACAAACACGATAGGGATTTCATTGAATAAAGAGGAAATTAAAGATTCAGCCTTTTGTTACTTCTAAAAATAGGCACTCCCTTCAATATTTTTTTAAAATTTTTACACAAAAAGTAAACTAAAATATCATAACCATTACGAGTATTTTGACTAAAAATCAAAATTTCTCGTACAAAATTATTGGATACAAAATCTTAGAAAATCGTTTGATAATAGATAAGTAAGTAATTTAAGTCAAGGTTAGTTAACCATCACTTTATGTCAGCAAGCTACGAGTCTACAGATTAAATAATAGTTGTCAGTTCGTAATCTTGGCAAAGAAAAGGTCAAGTTCAGATTCATTTACACTATCTGGTAACCGGTTTAGTGGAACCGGTTCAATGAACGTGATTTAACTAATTTACTATTAGACAACTAGGACAAAAGAATCACGAATTTTTGAGCTTTTTTTTAACTCCCGACCAAAAGGAAGTGATGTTACAAGTTTACCGCGTGTGTCTGTTTGTCTGTGGCACCATAGAAATAGGACTCCTTCTGAATTTCAAAATCTTTGGTGACGTCATGGATGCGGTTTTTTCATTTGAAAGAGTATTTTGTCAAGAGGATTCTTAGCTATATCTGATTATCATTGGTTCCGGAGTTTCCAAGATCTGAACCATTTTTAATTTAAGTTGTTTTCCTAACAGTCAGTCATAGAAAATTATGGTAACAAAACAAAGAGACTCGGAGACTTTCCTTGTTAACCGATTTTGTTTTGCATATTTACGATTACAATAACATAGCACCATCAATCGATTTTATTTTATAATTATCAATGTAATATGCCAGAAATTTCCTTAGAAGGTGATGCACGAAGGAACGAAAGGGTTAAAAAAAAGTATTACTAAGTAGTATGTGTTCTAACAACAGTAGACCTTTTATCGAAATACATTTAACTGGTACCTAGGTAGTTAATAAAATGTATGATGATTTATTATCCATAATTCTTCTTCTGAATGTTATAGTATACGTATTTATTTGTGTGCATATCGGACTAATAAAAGATGTTCCATTCACTAAAAGTTTGACCTATAGAATTCAACCTAAAAGAACGTACCTATTTCAGGGGCACTGGTTTTTTAAATTTCTAATGAATTTAATAGACAAATTATGTTTTTATGTAAGTTTTCTAATAAAAAAACATTCGAGTTTACAACACAATTTATGACATGCACAATAGTTACTTACTTTTTCTTATCGCTTCACACCACCGGTACCTGCATCCAATTATATGTCAAATACCATGAACCAAGGTTAACTTCATATTATATCACGTGTATTGTGACACTTTCACTTCATAAGCACAACTATACACAAATAACCGAATAATTCACCGAAATTTGCACTTATAAATCATTAAATGAATGAGAAAATAATCTAAACACTACATAGAGGTGTAGTAAACACTAGGTGTTCGAATAAAAACTAGGATTTAATTCAAATTTGTGAGAATTTAGTACGTTGAGCGCGCGCACTGCTCGCGCGGACGATGGATGACTCGACGCGATCAAGCGGAACCGGCGGCGCAGGAGAGCCAACCAGTGGTTAACTTTTTTAACTCATCCTTTTAGGGTTCAGTGGAAGGACGGGATTTTATTTAACTTATTGATAAATTATCAAGGTGGAAGGTGGATTAGGCACAAAGTTATGAAAAAAATACCGTCACTCGTTTTATTCATAAAAAATGTTTTAAAATAATTTGCGGTATCTCGAATATCTCCGACTTCTACTACATTCAAATTCAAGAGAATATCTTCGAATGTAAAGTTAATCCTTAGGTTCGATACAGATCAAGTTCGTATTATAGCCATTTCAGAAAAAATATTCTAGACCCTATTCTAGCCAGACAACACAAAACGGTCACGAAAAATCTTTGTATTTTCACATAATATAATACATGCGGCTCTATTACCTACGTTAGTACAAAATAAAAAATAAAAATTGAACTTCGGTAATTTTTGTTGCCCCGTGAACTTCCTACATCTGGATTCTTTAGTTTTTCTAAATAGGTACATAGAAGAAGAAGGAGAACATCGGACTAGTAACGTCGAAACATGAATACTGCTATCGATATACTATTTTACTGGGCTTTTCTTACAGCTGAAGACACCTTTTACTTAAATCTTCTTAAGTTACTTCTTACTCTTTACCATTTTCTATGCGATAACAGTCATACGATATATCATGCGATACTGTAACAGCTCTGAGAATTCGTTCTGGACACATTCCATTGAATAAATTTGCGTTTCTGATGAAGAAAGTGGCCTCACCAAATTGTGAAGAGTGTGGTATGGTCAAAGACGTATACCATATACTGATGGAGTGTGTCCGGAACGAGTCTCTCAGGCGAGATACATTTTTAAAAATATCTTTTAATGTATGGGATATGGGGGGCTGTAACAGCGCCTTGGCCTTTCCCTTATCGGATTCGGCCAAGGCACTGTACAAATTAGTTAAAGCTACGAGAAGGTAGGTTGTATAAATAATGTATATAAATTGTGTATGCATTATTTATATAACCTATAATTTTATGTATATAAATTGTACCGAGCGACATAGTCGCACAGGCGACTAAGCTCAAAAAATAAAGATTTAAAAAAAAAAACAGTCATGGTTCATCACTGGTTTCGAAGAAGTTCTCATTAGTCGTGCGCTTGCGTCGTTAAAATGGTACTAAAATCGAAGGACATCAGTTTATTGCTGATTTTACTCATATTTCTCGCTTGATATGTTTGTTTCACGTACTCGTACGTTTGAATATATAATGTATACTTGTTACTATATAGATTTTAGCCAGTTTTTTATACCTAGGTACATTAATCATATGTTACATTTTAATACAGGTACCTAAAATGTTTTTGTGTTTTCATCAATATCTATTAATAGTTTAATTAAACCCCATAAATCCAACCATGACGTATTTTTCCTTTTAAACAAAACAACATAATTAACCCATAACAAAACTTATTAAACCTAGTTTAAACATCCCAAATAAAATGATCCTATCAAAATTGATAATAAATTAAATTGATAATTTAGTTCCCAAATGGGAACTATGAAGAACCATCTTTGTAGTTCAAACTTGACGTTTGTTGAATTCCACACACCATTGTTCGGGGTTATTATGAGAAGGAAATACCTACATTGTTATCGGTGATCATGTTTCCACGCTGCTGGCTGTACACACATTTTCATTACCATGCAAATTGGTAAGTTTACCAATTTATCAGTTTGTGTCAATGTTGTGTTTACATAACATTCTATAGGCCTAATTGTGATAAAGGTGGTCTATGGGTATAGTAGGTACTTATACTCAGATTTTTAAATTGTACTTTACACACTCAAACTCGTCATGCATTACCCATCAAAGTACCATCAGAAAACTTAGTTTTGGAATGGATGAGAGGCAGAATCAAATTTCGGATCATACGCATAATGACCCATTTCTGGTATTTTTGTGTCGCATAATGTCCTACACACAGAATGATCAATGCGTATAATTCATACACGTATATGCAGAATGACTTATACGCTTAATTCCAACACGTATATGCAGAATGACCTATACGCATAATTCCTACACGTATATGCAGAATGACCTATACGGCTAATTCCTACACGTACATGCAGAATGACCTATACGCATAATTCCTACACGTATATGCAGAATGACCTATACGCATAATTACTACACATGCATGCAGAATGACCTATATGCATAATACCTACACGTATATGCAGAATGACCTATACGCATGATTCCTACACGTATATGCAGAATGACCTATACGCCTAATTCCTAAACGTATATGCAGAATGACCTATACGCCTAATTCCTAAATGTATATGCAGAATGACCTAAATCTAAACGCATAATTAGCATTCATAGAAGATGTTGTGAATATGGCCTGGGCCATTCTTCGAGATTTGTAACCGCTGTCATTACCGATCCCCGTATTATTCTTGTTTATAGTACAAAACAACCCGTTTTGTTGTTTATAGTACAACTGTTTCCATGGGAAGTTTTCGTATTTAACATCATTTCATGTTCTTTTATACTATAAACAACAATAACATGAGGGATCGGTAATGACACCAGAAGTACCACTCGGAAGAATGGCCGGCCTGGACTACACGAGTTCGGTTCGCTGCATCTAATCACATGCGATCCGGTTCAGTGCACCAACCCTTAGTGCACGAGTCCGACTCGCTCTTGGCCGTTTTTTTTATTTTGTGTATCATTGTGCGTAGGTCATAATGCGTAGGTCATTTTGCGTATTGGTTTTTTTAAGTGTGTTATTATACGTATTGGTTATTTTTAGGGTTCCGTACCTCAAAAGGAAAAAAAAACGGAACATTTATAGGATCACTTTGTTGTCCGTCTATCTGTCTGTCTGTCTGCCAAGACGTTTTTTCTCAGGTACGGGTAGAGGTATCGAGTTGAAATT
This sequence comes from Hofmannophila pseudospretella, assembly GCA_947369225.1. Classification (NCBI taxonomy): domain Eukaryota; kingdom Metazoa; phylum Arthropoda; class Insecta; order Lepidoptera; family Oecophoridae; genus Hofmannophila; species Hofmannophila pseudospretella. The sequence continues at coordinate 9,820,076 of OX376324.1, forward strand.
AATATCAAACACGATCTATGGTCCCCTGGTGCTGTAATAAATTCAAGCTTCTTTAAATGCAACCAAAAGATACGGCCATATATTATATGTCATATATAATATTTTGATACTCACAGACTCACTCATCAAAACCTATAGGGTACTTCCCGTTGACCTAGAATAATGAAATTTGGCACGAAGCAAAAATTGTAAATTGTAATTATATTACATAAAAAACGTAATTTTACGATTACAAACTCACTTTTGTGAGACTTGCATACTGCGACCGTAAAAATATGTTTGTCTACAACAAAGATAAGTTTGTCATCATTACTACATTACAACGGGTGATCCGAATTGGATCCGGATTTTTTATTGAGAATTTTATTTTAATTGAGAATTTTGTAGGAAGTGTTCTCAGCCATGTCTGATAGAAATTAGACCAGTGGTTTTCAAGATCTTGGAGTATATTTGATGTCAGGTGAGATCTCTGGAAAGGTAGTAGCTAAATAGTTCGAAATTGAGCTTAAATATTTAGGTTCTGACATCTACCGAAAACCTTGAGGGTCTGATGATAAAAAGGTCTGATGGAAAAGTAAGTGAATTTCAAGAATGTAGTAATAAATACTTCACTATTTCATTTTCCATCTCATGTTTGTTGTTTTATATTAGTGCAATAAAGTGTATTTTACTTTACTTTACTTTTACTTAAACATTGTCACAATTTCATACATTATTTAAATAAATTCAATTATAAAATTAGTTAAGAATGTCATTTTAAAGCATTGCTTCTGTTGCTTATTGCTTGTTGTTCTGCTTGGTTACTTAGATCTCGATTTACGTTTGTATATTCGTATAATAGATCAAGTATTCAGATTATTTATAATAGCCGTGTTACATACATACATAACTTCACGTGATGCGTGGCAGCCGAGACAGACATTCGTGGCGCTCCATTCTCACTACCTACACCGCAAGGGACATATTATAGAATACACATTTCATTAATATTAATGGTATGTACCAAGGTTGGTTAAAAAAAGTTTATTTACATCTGACATGGCACTTCATGTTATGCCAATCTACAGAACCCTTTTATTTTTATAACCACGCTAATTGATAGTCTTCGCTCGCAATGTCCACTTTTTATATCCGCTGGACTCTGATAATATCTGTTTCGCTCGTCTCGTCTCTAGAACTCGTCTTTAAAACACAGGGTGTAAAAAACATCGGTTTTTGCTACCTAACGGGTAGTTGAGTTATTGAAAATTTAACAAAACCAAAGAAATACTGGCTTTTGGAAGTTTTTTGACTTTCCATGCCATCTATTTGTCCCTGTGCGAAACGCAGCATATATTTTTTAAATAGCCCTTAGGCTGTCCCACTGCTGGGCAAAGGCCTCCCCTCCTCCTTTCCATCCTTCCCTATCCTCGGCGTCCCTATACCATCCTTTTTGGAAGTGGTCGAAATCGTATATATATAAACGCAGCATAGACTATAAATATTATGGTTAAACTAAACGCACACGTCAAATCTTCCCTCTCGTTCTGGCACATACAAACAAGGCATCGCTCTCTGTTTTTTGTGATCATCATAGGGAACAGTGCAAAGATTTGTAATAAAAACTAAATAATTAATTTAAAATGAATTTTTAATTCGTTTCACAAAAATAAATGTAGCCATATTCTACAGTCCCGACTTGAAAGATACGGCTTTCGACCTAGTTTGTAAGTCGGAGGTCCTATTATTGTGCCTTGTATTAAGTGAATAAACTTTTCATATTTTTTTTCATTGCCTATTGAATTTAATTTCTTTGTGGGATCCTGTTTTTCGTTAGGGATCCAAAAATATTTTTTATTTAAGTAATTACGAGTACTTATATAGTTATGAAATTGTATTGAGACATGATGTTTGGTTTCACCATATATAAAGTATAATTTTTTATTATGTACATAGATTGTTGTAGATTATGTAAGTACATAGTTTTTGTTAACCATTGTTTCTATGATGACTCGATAAAACTATTAAAACGTTACCACCCACGAGCCTCAGGTTTTTTATTTAAGTTACCTATAGATGAAAAAAAGGATGACTACCAACTAATAAAAAAAGTTGAAAGAACAAAAACTGTACTTATTCCACACTTGCATAAATACGAGTCGTTATGCGTATAGGCCAATCTGCGAGTAACTCCAAATTTCAAACGATTACATCAATAAAAATTGGGTAAAACTCCGAACATTTAATGACCAAGATAGAACTCTTATTCCGAATGGTAAACTGCAATTAAGGGCCCTTGCTTTTTATGCTCAAGCAACGAAAGGCACACTGTTTATTAGACCCTATTAATAAGTAAATCTTGAACAGAAATACCACTCTACTCCCTTGCTGAGTAGGCAGAGAAAATGAAGCGGTGTGGATACCTATCTTGACACGCCTGTTTTGCTACATTTAAGTTAAATCCACACTTAATCCTACTTAGAATTTAAATCTATTAATTATGAGTTCAAAATTCAAATGTTTTATTTATTGAGTCAAGTATTTTGGTGGAAGGAAACTCACAGAACTACGCATAATCCTCCAATTATATACCTAAGGCGCAAATGTGTTTCTGGTAAGTGGACGGGCGATGGGCAAACTTATTTATTTTTTAAACGATGTTACTGGAAATGGTCCCTCATTATCTTGCTTTTAATTAAACGCCTTTTTAGTACACTATCTAGAAGACATTTATTCTTCTATAGGTACGAGTATATAGGAGCTTGACCCTAGATCTCCAATTGGACTTAAATAAGGAAAACAGACAAGCAAACAGACCACCTGATGGTAAGTGGTCACCGTCGTCCATAGACATCTCACTTCACTATAATATTATTAGAGAGTTTTCGATGCACTGCTAACCTTGAGAACTCTGATGGAGTGTCTTATGTGCCGGTAATTACGCTGACTCTCTTACACTTCATACCAAAACACAGCAATACTGCTTCGCGGCAGAAAAAGGTAAGAGGGTCCATCGCCCAGACTGACTCTGCACCAGTCATACCACCTTCACCTTCAGTTTCTGCATTTTCATCTAGGTGAGTACTGGGAAATCGATTTGATTCTGGAATAAAGAACTAATTCATTAATTATCTTATTCCCAATATGATATTCATGACGAAATGTAATATTTTATCGTCGTTACATCCATTATGGGACTCCGCTGCGTGACGCCGACGCACGCTGTGGGTGAATATCCATATAGCAGTAATAGCAGTGCTCGTTATGAAATTAAAACGGGATATTACCCATGGACCAACTGCAATGTCCAACTTTTTTTTTATTTACTACTAAACCCGCATTTGACCTCAATTTTGCCTGATGGTAAGCGACGACGATGAGGTCGACGATGGAGCATGCGGGTCCAATAAATGCCTATTCACTCTGGCCTTGAAGATCCCAAGGTTGTAGGTTTCGGGAAATACAGACGCCGGCAGGCTGTTCCATTCCTTAGCCGTTCGCATAATGAACGAAGAGGAAAATCGCTTCGTACGAGCAGATGGGAAATCAACAACATAAGGATGGAACTCCTCCCCGCGCCTGGTAGTCCGGAAACGGAATAGAGATGCCGTGCAATTCCGATGCGCACTCTCCGAAATGTATCCTATAAAATACCGATAGACAGGCAACCTTGCGCCGATGTTCCAGACTTTGCAGTCTAGCTTCCACCAGCGATTCGTCACCTATAAGGCGCTTGGCGCGTTACTGGTTGTACCAAGGGTTTTTTTTTTGCGAAAGAACACAACCGCATTCAGCATTGTACGAGTACATCGATATCGACGGTCGCCTTTATCACAGCGCACGGTTTTATAGTACCAATTTAAATTACTATTAATTGATGTTAATTTGCTAAATATAGAGAGTGCAATCAAATTGCACGAAGCTCCAAATTCTATACTTCCTCATCTTTGAATCAATATTAATTGCTTCTAAACGGCAAAGCACCGCCCAGGCAATTGGTCTCGTCAGGCAATGACTCGGCATCTTGGTTAATTATTTCTCTACTGTGAGATTTTATTTAAAGTGCAGAATGTCACCCGACAGATGTCGATCGATGTCGTCGATCGATTGATGTGGTAGCTTTATGTGTGACGTATTCCGGTCGATAAAACAACCGATCGACCATCGATCAATAGTCGATAGACCACGCGAGAGCCATTTCTCTCATCGATCTATGATCGATCAATAAAAATCGAGAAATCGGGGAAATCGATTTGGTGTAGTAAGAAACTGTCGATCGACGTCGTCGGTCGGGTGGGTGTGGTAACACGTTAAATGGTTCTGTGAGAAAGTAATCAAACGGAATTTTAGGAACACTTCACACGAGCTATAACTAAATGCGGAATAAACTAACAAACAAAATTGAACCAGAGTAATACCCACCACTACAAATCTAACACATTTATTGGTCAAACAATGAATGGCCCTGACCAGGAGTATAAAAAACATAGCCATATTGCGGAATTAAACGGTACCTACTATTTTTTTACAGGGAAGTACCAATGGCGCCCTCTTGGCAGGGTTTTTAGATTCCGTTTTTAGATTTCCGTCAGGGTATACTCGGGACCACGTCAAAGAAACATCAAGCCATAAATTGAGTCATAGTATGTATCATTTTCTTTCGTCATAGTAGGGACCTAGTTCAGCTGTCTGAACTAAGTATAGTTCATAGAGGAAGGATCTTTGGTATAGTTAGTTATTAAAGGTTCGGGGAAAAACATCTAAACGTTGATTTAGTTAGGTCATAATAATCAACCAAAATGAAAAGTCATTGTTATATGGAATAGTGATTGGGTTTTTACTATTCCCAGAGACAAATTGACGAGAATGATATCACTCAAATAGATCATACCTATCATTAAAATGGCCATAACAAACCATAATTAGTTTTCCGTATTGTACAGTGGTCAACACATCAGGCTACAGGCATCAGGCCCTTTAGTACTTTGTCGCTTTAACCTATTTGACAAATTCCTATGTACCTGTAAATGTCAAGAAAGCACAACAAAAACTTATTACGACAGGGTTCCACCGCACCGAATATAGCTTGATGTGTATCCCAATGTACCTATATCAACTCATTTCATTTCATATTACGAGAAAATAAGAACCCAAAACAATTTACTGTGAATTTTTATTACACAAATCTAATTCTTGCCATTTTGTGGTAGAAAATTGTAAATGCTCTCCACTTGGTAATTCTAAGTATATTTTGATTATCATAACAGAAACAATTCGCGAACTAGAGAGCTTTTAATGTCGTCTATAATAAAAAGTGCATGCACATCAAGCCTACTATTCATAACTGTGTAACACATAAAATCTACCAAGTGGGAAATTAAAAAAATCAGTATCGTCAGCATCAGCAACATACCTCAAAGTTTTTGTTAAAAAGCTGTTGCTACTGTCGTACAATATTGCTGCGCTGCTGTCTCGCTAATATGAGGAACTATTTTTAAACTATGTTTGATCCAGTTCTCTTGGCATGGTTCTCAAATGGTCTATATTACTATCATGGCGAAAGGCAGATTTTGCAAAATCACGTGTATGGATGAGCCATGTTAGAATCTTCGTTTGACCACGGCATGTAGGACAACTCCTCCTCCATCAGTACTTGCCCCATTCTGAGGATTTTGGATATAAGCACGCTGGATATCAGAGCTCCATTGATGGTCCTGTTGGCTACGGGTTCTTCGGAATCATTGTGGGGCAGGTGGATTATTTGAAAGTTCGCTGTGACGTTCCCTGAGGACAAAAATATTCCTTTTTGTTACAACTGTAGTATCATATGCGGGAAGACCACGTGTGGTACTCGTGTGTACTACAAAACACTCGCCTACGGCTTGTATTGCTAAATAACACTCGTAGCAACAATTTAGTCATTCCGGCAATAGAAATTCTACTATTATGAGTTCTATTTATACGTAGACGTGAAGAAAACAAGAGTTATAGTTGTGTCACACACTGCTTTTATCTCGTTCACTTCCCCCGAAACCTCGAAACCTCAGAAACCTCGCCTCGAGAATATTATGGTGTACGAATCTGATTATGATAAAGAGAGGATTCGTCATTCCGAAGGACTTCAGTTCAGGAGGAGAGATTGCCTTCCTGCTTTTAATTTGTACTAACTTTTTACTCAGATTATTTAGGATTATTTAGTACACATTAGTCATCTTGAAAATTATTCCAGTGTCAAGAATGTATCTAGAGTCTAGATTAGAAAGCTACAATCGCTCAGGATTTGATGACAAAACAAGTATGATTCCAAGACAAAGGTAAAAGCAATCTTGTCGATATTGATCTAAATCAGAAAGTCAAACATATTATATTTTGAGAAATACTTCTATTGAAGTTTTTTTTATTTATCCGCGTTTATTTGGTGTGCTGGATGTTAAAAGTATTTCTTTTTAAATAAGTGTCGAGAGGTCCCGATCTTCAAAGCTTTGATCATTATAATGAGTAGTAAATTTAAAACTGTACTGTCGTACGAGGCGACTAGGGTTCTTTGTGGATACTATTCTACACCTAGTAGACGGCGATAGGCTCGTCCACCAAATCTTACAGCGAAAAGTGGGAACTACCAATGATATACGTGGTTACTCTATCTACCCCCTCGGGGATTATAGACGTGACAGTTATATTATACTTTTACTCTTAGTGTTGACTGGTAGACATTACCCGATCGGTGCTCGAAGTAGCAGTAGGTATACCCGATGAGGACGCCCACTGAGATAGCTGACGTCACTATCATGAGGATCGCAGTGGTGAACGCCACGCATACCACCCATCTGGGCTTACTGTTAGGAACACAAATGTTTATGTAAGAGTCTGTGGTAAAAGTTATACAGAGGCAATGTATAAACTTCTTCTTAATGATATTCCTCATTGATGAGGATCGTGATCTTTCCATGGAAATAACCACAACGACTGTCTTGGTAGATTTAATGATTTGGCTTGCCATTGCGTTCCCTATTTCTCACAATAGTTTTGTCTCAGTGTTCAGGTTTCATCACGATGTTTTTCTTCACCGTTAGAGCAGTCGTTCAATGTACATAATTATGTAAGTCTTTCGAAAAAACCGAAAACTCATTGGTACATTGCATGGTTTCGAACCCGAACCGCGCATGGGAGTCCGGTGTCCTAGCCACTACGCCACCGACGGTCCGAAGTTTCGATCTAAAATGAAGGGTACTTTATAGACCTTATGACCAATACTGACAAGTCAGGGTAGTGGTTTAATTACTCCTTAAAGACTGTCCAAGTTCTAGGAATTTTAAAATTAACGAAGTTGGCTCTCATAGCATTCAAGGTTCGCAGACTTGAAATGTTTCTCTAGCAGATTAAAATTAATAACAGCTATTCCTATCAGCCTTTTAGAACATTAAATATAATATTACCTTCGTACAAAAAATGTGTGCTTTATTTCGCCAGTAAATAAAATTGAAACTTACTTCCTAAGAGCTTCAGGAATGTTTTCCACTTCTAAAAGAGTGTAGCCCATCGTTTGAATTGCTTATTTAGCCTAACTAGAAAAAATATAAAAATACAAAAATCGATGTAAAAATAATAAAAATATGAAGTAGGTAATTGACAAGAACCCCGTTGATTTCTTTTTGTATTCTTTTTGATAGTGTAATTTTTCAGACAATGTTATTATTGGTAAAACGTGTGAACAAGGAATAAGTAAAAACTCCTTGTGAAATGCAATGTATAACTTTGTCATATCTATATCTATATCTATACTTCTATACCAATATATAAAGAGGAAAGGTTTGATTTTTTGTTTGTTTGTTTGAATTGAATAGGCTCCGAAACTACTGAACAGATTTGAATAATTCTTTCACTGTTGGAAAGCTACATTTTTCCTGAGTGACATAGGCTATATTTCATTTTCAAAAAAAATGGAGATCCTTACTTAAATTACGATAAAGTGTAAAAAAATATCAAAAAACTTCCTTACATCGCGTACGCTGCGAAAACTATTGATGATAGAACAAAATGATATATAACATTTTTTTAGAACACACCATTATCAACAAAAAAATCAGCGGCAGCGTGTCTCTAACTATTATAGTCATGTCACAATAAGCGTTTTTTTTATAAAAAAAAAAAGAAATTAAAATACCACCGCTACAAAAAGCTTTTTATTTGTACCTTATCAAAATAAATGATTTATTATTTAAGACTGCTTCAATACCTTTATATTACTTTTTGAATTATTCGATTCTGACATTCCATTCAAAAGATATCAAAAGAATTTAATTATTCTTATATTTTTTTAATTTACTCTTTTTTAGGAGCTCGACGCAAAAAGGAGTGAATATGTGTGTTATATTATTATTATTATTATGAATGTGTTAAAATTAACAAATCTAAATGTAATGTTTAATGCCCGTGCGAAGCCGGGACGGGCCGCTAGTTTCATATATCTTTGTAAACTTTATATGTCATTTTGTATATTCATATTATTTTCGTTATTTTTATTTTTAGGTGCATTTTACCTTATCTTTTGCTAGTTGCTATTTTATTACTTAATCCAAAATGTGCGACGTTTGTTCAACATGGGGATATGTTATTGGAAATGCTATGTATATTGTGCAAAAGTGAGTGTATTAAAGTTATCTTTCTTCCTTTCTAATAAATACGTATTCCTCATTGGTGAGGGTTGTTACAAAGACTATCTAAAAATAGTCTTTGTAAAGCTTGTAAACAAAGAAAAACAAACAAAGCTACTATTTATTGTACTAGTTGGACATGGCGGAAGGTCCGGGTTCGAAATCATGCAACGTCATGTATCAATGAATTTTTCCCTTTTTTCGAAGTCTTGCGTACTACCGATCACTCAAAGGGTGCTGGAAAAAATCGTAAAGAAACCTGCACACTGAGAACGGTGTGAAATGGGAAAGGTAATGGCAAACCAACTTTTATTTACCCAGGAAATCGTTCTAATGGTTATGTGATATGAGGCTATGAGGATGATAATAAAGGGTACTATTTTATAAATGGCAAATATTTCTAGGGTGTCATCTATAGGTTATATTATAACAAACCCACAGGGCAAAAAAATTTTTTTTCTTCATTTAATTTTCGAGAAATACGACCAAAATTGTTTGTTTGAAAATTCTACAAATGAATGAATTATTGCTATTATAATACTGAAATAAGAAGTATGAATTAAAATCGTTTCATTCATTCATGCAAAGTAATTGGGTTTATTTTTCTTTAGTATGGAAAATTTCATACAAGTAACAGAGTTATTTTTTCGTGTAAAGTGGTACTAATGACCAGGACATATCCCCCTCCAAATATTTGCTACTAATAAAAAAGGACCCTATATAAGTAAAAGGAATAAACTGATTGTGATTATTTTACAGGTTGGCGTCATGCTGTGCCCTGACAGCAGTGGTGACCTGCCTGATAGTGACGATGATGGTCGTGCTAGGGGTCGGTATAGGCCTCGGGTACCACTATTGCATAGTACAAGGAAAAACACATAAGCTAGGTAAAAGAAATAAGCATAGATGGGGATACAGCCTTAAAATATTCATTGTAGATTAGTACCTTGCCACACACAGAATAATTATTTAAAACATTAAGTGTTAGCGTCGCTAGCAACATACAATATATATCACCTGCAGGTCCTGCAGGTCCTTAGGTAACGCCAAGTCCGCTGCCAGCTTATCAGTGCCCTCGGTGAGTGCGCTCAGCAAAATTGCCCGTCTCTTGGTTCAGGCTACATCCTTGGCACTAGTGATGTCGTTCGCAATAAACCACTGAGTAAGCCTACTCTTGCACGTATGCCGATTTTGGACTCCGTGGTCAAAACTAGTCAGAATCCCAAAATTGTTCGACATATTTATTTATTTTTTGTGACGGTAGGTATAAAATAAACGAATCGTCGCCACTGGTGCGAGTACGGACGAACAGATACAAGTAAAATCACGGCTAGCTGGTAACGCACTGATGCTTTTTCAGAATCAAACCCCAAAGGTGTGGTGGCGCAGCACGCACACATATATAACAATAAAAAAGGTTTTGCATTTCGCTAGAGCTATAGGTATCATGTTGATCCCAGGATTCCCAAGGGGTGCTAGTGCACCATCTGGTAACCCTGCCGCCGCCCATGGAAATATGTCGACTTTATTAATCTTGACGCTAAAAAATATGAAATAATGATTAGTTCGGTCATAATTATTTATGATTTGTTGAGATTGAGTTCGGGTTTAGTCATAAAGTGTAAATTTCATATCAAAATTCATAATCATAACACATTGATGCCATAGCTAATTTTGACATAACGGGTTATTATTTTCCTGGTCAGGGCTCAAGGTATATAACTGTACTCTCATTTTAACAGATCTACAAGATTTCAAGGCACAGTACTATGGTGGTACTCCAAGAAGAAGGAGCGACGACAGCCTTTCTGACAGCGAGGGTCCAGGTGTCACCAGCTCCACTACTGAATCCTTTGCCATTAAACCAACCATGCTGCTTCCTTTGGACGTCGGAATAGATTTCCCGTCTTTGATATCGAAAATACGAGCTTTGAACAAAAATGTAACTCTGGAGTTACTGGCAATATGACGGATTATTTACCACCAGATTTTGATATGTTTTAATTTTGTTATTAATTTATGTTTATTTTTATATATTTCTATGTTTTCTTTGAGAGTAAAATCCAATATGGACAACTAATTTCAGTTTTACTCGCGAAATCTGTGTGTTTTTCATGTCACTAATAAGACAAAAGACCTCACAAGCCATTATTTTATTATAATACCAATAGCTATCTAAATTATTACCTAACCTAACATGCTGCTAAGATTTAGTCTTTCGTTTCCAACTAAAACATGAATCATGATCACATCACAGATTATTAAAACTTATATTTACGTTCTCATTACGAAGGATACGTTCTCATTCTTTACATTTCTAAAAAGAGTTTTGTATCTGATTCTGACACTTCACAACCAGATCAAAGATTAATGTTCACAATTCTTTGACAGCGATTTTTATAGGAATTCAGGAATTCGTAATTTCTTGGAAAATGGGCGGTTGTATATCTTTTATCGTATCTAACATACTATACTTTGGAGAAAAGTTAGTGTTACTATTTAAGACCAATGCTATTATGTATAATTTGTAAATACAGATTGTGGTCGGAATACTTTCTACCGACATGCTCTATTTTATCTACTTTTATTGTGCCAGACGTTACTTTGTATTATTTATAATTAAACAAACACACCTGATGTAAATCTATATCGTCGACCATAGATATCTCACCTCACTATAATGATGTTAGGTTTTCAATGCGCTGTTAGCAGTAAGGTTTGCCTTAAATTTATGTCCTTAAGACATAAATTTGTGAGATGTCTCTAGAACACTATGTGTGATCTTCTTCTCATAAAAATGGTAACGATAACAATACCGATATTTTCAGGTTTTCGCTATGGATGTCGTTCACAGCTCTGACCATGTGCATCATCTTCACGATCATAATAACACTGATGCTGGGCATCGGGCTCGGCTACAATTACTGCTTCGTGGACTACAAGTCCAGAGCTAAATATAGATATGGTAGGTACAGTATGATGTACTGAATTGACTCTACAGTCTGTACAGTGGAAGACACATCAAGCTTTACTCTGTGGAACCCTGTCGCAATAAGTTTTTGTTATGGTTCCTTGACATTTGTACGAATGTGTCAAACACCCAAGTTACAGCGACGATGTATTGTACTAGCCTGATGTGTTGTACACTGTACATCACTGCAGCAGTTCAATACGGATCGATTGCCTACATTTTCATAATGCCCCCTTCCCAATGTCCGCTTGAAAATGTCTTTATGTCCAATGTCCACTTCCCAGTATGCCCGCTTCCATAAATACCGCTTTTCATTACACTTCAAGTCGAAGAAGACATTTTAATGACTGTCTTCTGCTCTATTTTTCGAAGAGCAAGGTAGGTACTGAACGGAATTATAAATCTTTAGATAAATCAAATCTCTTTTACGTGCACTTACCTAACTACTTCATAACAAAACTTACTACTTACCTACTTACTTACTACTATTTTTGCAGTGCCTCCACATTACGCCCGCTATGGTACACCCCAACCCAATTGGCGAGAGGAGTTGGAATCATATCCCATCAAAGGCTACATCCGCACAGATAATGAAATCACCGGTAAACCACTCAACGCATCAGAGCAAGAAGTCTCAAAACTTCTTGACAAACTAGGCTATCCTCTAGAAATGCTAAGTGCAAATGAAGTAGAAAAAGATAAAACAGAAGATGCAGCTCTTTTGAAAACTAAAGTTGAACCTTTTGAAACTGATGATATAACAGAAACTGTTCCAGCGGTAACAGCCACACCGGTATTTCATTTGAAACTTAAATTTAGGACTAATGAAATTTTTACGGATACTACATATAGTTCAAAAGATGATGCTACTACTACTACTGCTGTAGTTACTGCTGCAGTAACTTCTGCTACTATAACTGCTGCTTCTGAAGAAAACCCAGAAACACCAGTGAAAACTATGATATCGATTAGTGGTCTCGACCTGATAGCTTTATTGTCACAGTTGAGAGCCGAAAACAGAAACTATTCGATACAAATTGTTACAACTTAACTTGTAGACGATAGTTAGGCTTTAGACGAGTTTATGGTTTTATAGAGGTAATTTTATTTTTGTGTATCTTTAAGAATTTTATAGATTTATTTTAGTTTTACTTCGAATTATACCGTATTTAACTGTAAATGTCTCGTTTAAATGCATCCTTTCATTTGAGATATGTCGAATACTTCTTTTGCTCCAAACCTCGTAGAAACACAGATATTTGTACTTTTTTAATTGGTCTCGGATACCCAACCGCGTAAATCCTTAAAGTTTCATCCATGGAAATCGACTTGAGAATTGTTAGAAATCCATCTTGAGACTACATAATCTCTTAGTCACAGAGAAAGGATAAACATTGAAAACTTTGTACTCCTAGCAACCTAAAACAGCCGTATAAATAAACATTCAATGCTCCACGACCTGTGATTTACTTAGTAGCACCAGGTAGAAAAAGAATAAAGAAAGTACAAAGTTTTGTATTTGGTAACGTAGCAGGAACGTACCAGAGAGGAGGTAAAGATCAATATCATTCTTCTGTGGATCATACCATGGATTCGAGAAGAAAAAATTGAACTCTATGCACCTAAGTCACATTTGACATTATAAGGACAACCTCCCCAAAGAAAAAGTACTTAAAAATTTCCTTGCAACGCCTATTGCAAAATAAACACATCTTTTAGTAAATGCTGTTCATCGAGAACTAAATTCCTATGGATTGTACTGCAGGCCAAGACAGTACGTTCGTGCTGTCCTCAGCTAAATTATGTGGTGTGTATTGAATGACTATTCTTTTGTCCGTGGATTATGATGAGATATCATTGCTGCAAAAGACTTCCCTACCACTACTGGGTAAGTAAGTACATTGTACAACTAACCGAAGTAACTTTGCTGGTCGTAGAAGCCATTCAGAGTTCTTCTGCTTTTATACAAATATTCTGTCGCCAAAAATCTTATCTTCGGCGTAGATATGTTTCAGCTTCAGTTTCAGTTTCAGCATATCTTTAGAAAAGCTACATACGAGTAGTTACTTCACCATTAGGCCAGGTGAGATTGAGGATAAATACAATCCTAAGGTCTAAGAACTAACCACACATAAAAATAAAAAGATAAAACGAATAATAAGTACCTACTTAAAAACTATCTTTCTCCACTATGGTACCCCTAATCAAATATAAACTTCTCTTTATACAGCTGACGAGCTCTAAATATAGAAATCTAGTTGTAAGCAATGTGAAAACTAAAGCACTTAGGATACGGCAAAAGGTTTTTTTGTTGAGTCCGACGTCGCTCCCACACAAAAGCTAGCTCAGTAGTTTCTCTAAAGGCTATAGGAATTAAGTATTATTGCTATTACCCGTGATATCGTGAGGGATTATATCTATGAAACATTATCAGGTGAGAGTACATTTTCTATTGCAATAATAATAACGTTGCCGATGGAAAATTTCAATTTATACTTTTCGTTATTTTTTTAAATTAGATTTTAGGGAATATATAAGATAAGCAGTGGGTACCTATGCCTATGTACACCTACAATATGCATGATTCCCTAACCACTTTCAGAGCTCAAATACCTTTAAATAAGGAGCTTTAATTACAACAGCTGGTGGTTAGTGACTTAATAGCCAATCAATTTCGTAACATCTCTTGATTGCCGTTGGGGTCCGATTATGAGACGCTCGACATACAAAGATCACGCTATCATCTCCTCCATTAAGTGATATGAAATACCTACATACATAACTTATATTCTCGTTATGGGAAATAGCTGGATAGACACTGAGATAGGTAGACTCGAAATATCTCTCTGGATCTGTTCTTCTACCGATTACCTACAGTAATGGACTGTACAAAAGTCGTTTGATCTACATTATGAAATCAATGACCACTTTGACTAATTAATCTATAACTGATAGTCTAGGTCGATCCCGGCTTTCACTTGCTATCGCTTCGTATACAAAATAAATAAAAGGAATTAATAAATGCATAGAATTCGAAAATTGTAAATTGTATGAGTTTAACAGGTGGTATAGACCCGTTGTACAAGTTTGTTGTGAAGGTACCTTTTTAACTATTTCTGCCAGGATTGTAGTGATCCGGTTTGTATGAAAGACAACATAATTACCGGCACACAAGACACTCCGCGCATTGAAAACTCTCTTGCGATATTTTAGTGAGGTGAGATGCCCATCAGGTGCTCGGTCTGCTAGTCTGTTTTACTTCAATATAAAAAATCGTCTTATAATCCGAGCTAAACATGTCTTCGTTTTATTTTTCAGTTTCCGCAACATCATAATCGGTGGTGGTGGTGATGGTGGCTGCTGCATCCCGATCCCGAACCCTTGTGCGTGCTGCTTCAGGTGTTGCGCTCAGTTGATCTTCAAGTTGTGTTGCTGCCTTCTTGTTATTGGACTTATTGTTGTCGGAATTATTCTTCTAGCTGAAACGTTTCTCTGTAAGTATATATTATCAGATACAATAAAACACTTGTCCTTAAGTTTGTGATGAGTTTTTACTCATTGGCTCAAATGATAGGAGTGTGCTTCGATCTTCATCCTCCTTTTGCAAATCGTCTTAAAATTTATTAACTAGAAAAACATTTGACGTTTACCTACCTGAAGCTGCTGGTGCAATGGACATTTTGAATATTTTATGTTTTATTATTTCTGAAAACGAGGAAGGGACGATACCTTATAAACGATGGGACGATAGCTTTACCCTTACGGATAGGAAATACTGGAGGAAATTGGGAGAGGCCTATGCCAGAGATGGCAACTACTGAAACAAATAATAAATATTGACATATCCATAATATATTAATGAATTAATGAATTATGACATGTTAATTTTATCTTAATTTATGGATGATTGTGTATGAGTAGTAGGAATGAAAGGCTGTTTTTATTTTATTTTATTATTTCTGATTTTTATTGATTTTACTCGTCTTCCATGTGCATTGTTTCTTACAGGTGATACAAATTCAACAAAAAGTAATAGAACTACTACAACTACTACCACAGCTGCAGCATATTATGTTATGTAAAATATGTTATGTAAATTATGTAATGAAATCTATACTCTTCATATTTACGAAAAAGGTAAGATATTGTTCACATCTTTCCTCAGAAATCTCCTATATTTAAACTTTTTGGTAATATCTTTGACAATCTACGATCTTCTTTGAGAAATAGAGGTTTTGTTGATATGCCATATTCATTGTCAAATGAAAACTTAAACATAGTTTTCTAAAAATTTGTAAAAATTAGAAAATGTAGTATTCTCAGAGGAATGTGGTAAATATTATGCGCCAAGTTTTATTGCTGTAGACCCCTCTCCGCTTTCTTTCTTGTGTTTACCAATCACGAAAAACTTTTTGATAAGGGTTCCCCATCTCCAAAACAGTTATTGTATAGATCGATAAACCAATTCACTGCCAATATAAAGGTCCTACTTAACCTTGCTGCTGTGGCTGTCAAAATTACTTAATTTTCCCTGATCTGTGAACGGTGTGTGCCTAGTTTTTGTACAGGGTCTAGATTCTGATTCAGAGAATGGAACACCTATTGTGTGAATGTGACTCGTTGGCTAGAAAGCGCATGAGTATTCTGGGGGTAGCCTACGCGAAACCAGAAGACGTAGAAGTAAGCCCTACTTCTACGTCTTCTGGTTTCGCGTAGGTACAAATTACAAGTGTACCGAATACTTCTTGACAAAGAGGGAGTTAACATTTGCTTTACCATGTTTCGTTTACCCTTTAAGCCGTGAGGACAGTGCGTTGCACCGCTTCAAAACTGTCTAATAATGTTATTGTGAGGATTATGTCCATTGGAGACGGTGACAATTTACCATCAGCTGGTCCTTTTGCTCGTCAACCAGTCTTAAACATAAAAAAATACTTAGTAATTAATTGTTACTAATGTTTATGGTTATTGTTGTTCTTATAAAAAAAAAATATTATCTCATAATCTCAGCTAATTTTGTCCCATTTTCTCAGCTATCACAACCTTTACGTGAGCTCAGACGCTTTGGGCATTGCAGCTCAAGTGGCGATCTGGATGGTCATTTGCATAATCGGATTCGTTGTTATACTCTTCTTGCTCGTTGCCGACGTCATATGTAAGTCAAGCTACCTTTGTCAGTCATCATCACTATGGCGAATCGCACATCTCCATCGCGCATCACCGCGGAGGGCGGTGAAGCTGCCGAACTAGCAACAAAACTTAACATACAAACCGCGCGGTCGGGCGGCGCTCGCTCAGTGTGTTAAGTGACAGCGGATTACATACAACCCAGTACTACTAGTTCGACCGCTTCACCGCTCACCGCGGCGGAGCGCGGTACAATGTGCAAATCGCCTATATGGGCAGGTTGTGATCACCTCCAATACAAACAACCTTAAGAACCAACGCTTTACGAGGCGGGTTACAGTGCGAGCGTTTCTGATTATCGTGTTCTTGTCTGTTTGGCCGGTAGGATTAACAAATTACACACGTTTTAGAGTACCTTGAATATTTTCTACTTAATAAGCTTAAGTTGTCATGCTATTTTTGGAACCTTTTAACCTACTAAGCTTGATTCTTATCTTATTAATGAAGAAGCTTTAGTGCTTGGCAGAAAATGGCTTCTCAGAAATTACCTAGTTTATGAATTTGAAAATTATTTTCATAATTGCGAAACATACTGCTCTTAGAGTAATACCCCGATTAGTCTGGATTAACATTTCAACTTACATTATTAACTATCTCGTCTACCTCCACCAACATGTGTATTTTTTAATAAAAGTAGATATGAGAAAGCTATGGAGTTGTAATGTAAATTATAGTATCATAATCATAAGGTTTCATGCTGTATTAACACGTCAAATAAAATGAACCAATCCCATGGTTATCTCAATTTATAAAATAAATAAGTACCAACAGAAAAAAATCAGTACTATCGTTCAAATGTATACAATACTCACATACGGGTACTCGCGTGCCGTTACACGCACAGGAACTTTTTTTAATCATTAATTTTATGCAATTTTTAATAAATTGGTACTAGGCCACATGGAATGCTTTATGGTATCATAAAGCATTCCATATAGCTATATAAAGCTAACGAGCATTGGTGCTCGTTAGCTTTATAGATATGTATGTATGCCTTAGACCGTGCATTTATTATCTATGCTCGCTCTATAATCTTTGTCTTCTTCCGTTTCCTGGTGTCCATTGTGTCAGACATGTTCTATTTTGCTCCAGCATCTTTAATTAGTTTAATGATAATTTAGACTAAGATAATTCAGTGTATTCGTTAGTTATACGTCTGCAATTATCGACAACATACGAGTTTAATATTCATCTGCCCGTACCGCCTCCACTTCTCTGCGCACACATAAACTCTGCTAACTCTGCGCTCTCTGCTCATTAATATTTTTGAGAAATAAATGCGTAAAAATAAAGCCATTGGTCAGTTGACAGTGAGAAACAGAGCGCATGACGTCACGCCTTGCAAACATGTTATTTTTATTATAGCGGTCAATTTGTGTTAATTTTGTGCTATTAGAATATTATATTTCTTTAATTGACATACAGTTTTCTAATAATACGACGACGACAACAAATCTTTGCATTTGACTCAGGTTTTATAAAAGCGTGCTTTGCAAGGCGTGACGTCATTCGAGACGCCATGACAGTTGAAGCGTTTTCGTAGAAAAAAATAAATTGGTTTATAAAAATGCAAAATACACCATGTAAATGTTGGATTTTTGTTGAAATATTTATATGTTTTGAGAAAAATACACTGTGAGATGAAATATTAACCAGTTTCTCAAAAAATGTCAACTAGCCTATTGTTTGTGTACCTCGCAGTCGCAGCGAACGCAAGTATTGTAATAGGGTTAACTATGGGATTGTTAATTTTTTTGACTTGTTAAAATAACATGACATGAAATATAGAAATATCTAGCTTTCTCTGTATTTCTGGTATTTATCTATTTTGTACACTATTACAGTTCTGTTTTCTTTTTCCAGAAATATCATTACTTGTCTTCAAATTATGGAGTCAACAATCGTTTGTGAGTCCTGTGGGAGTCTTTACAAAAGGTTGATTTGTGAAGCCAAAACGCTCGACATGTGGAAATATAAAAATGATTGTGAAACGTTTAGTTATCATAGTTTGCGATGTAAAACATTAAATCAATATTTGCAACAGAGTTCTCAAAGTATTTTTTATTGATTTAAATGCGATTGTCAAAATACTTAGGTTTGATCGAAGCGACAATGTCTCATCAAGCGTCATTTCCGGATCGAATCCACCTTTGGACCATTGTGGTGGACCACTTCCCGTGGTCCAACTGAAATTACCTACTGTTTGTACCGAAAAAACAGAGAGCCTGGATTTTTCCGCTGCTGGGCAAAGGTCTAAGAATTACTGGACGGGTGAGTTGCCGAATTTGTAACGGCTGTTAATAGGAGCTGAAATGGCTGATAGTAGTAATTATAAAACGTTTGTTGAAGCTATTACCACTACACTTCACCGAAGAATGATGAAAAAGAATAATAATGGCTGAAGACTCCATAGAGTCATTGCGGTCACTACAAAACTCATTCAAATAAACAATTATCATAATTATATTATTTTATAGTATTGACATTTGATGACGTTGTTCCAATTATATACTGTCATATTGGTTGTTTTTCTTTATAATAATCCATATTATATAGTGAAAGAAATGCAGATAGAAGTAGTAGTTTTAACAGTGTCTCTGTTTTGAAATGTGGTAAAGTTCATAAACGCTTAAAACAATTTATCCCACTAGATGTTACTTTACAGAGTGTTCAAAGCATTCATATATCCAGCACAGAATTTTGCATACACTAACCTACATTTGTGTTGCGTGGAAATCTAGGCTTATAATATCTTGGGGATAAAACTTTAGAGCGTTTTTAGTTTGTCGTAGACCCTGGCAAATGCATTGAACAAACGCAGGTGCAACTCTATGATTTGTCTGTTTGTGCACTCTTCGTTTCTGCACTACATTCTGATTTAAAAAAATGCTCCATGCCACAAAGCTGTTTCCATGCTTTTTCTATGCAATTTCCTAGAAGAAACACTCGTGCTTACGCTTCACATGCTACGCCGTAGCAAAGCTCTATTGACAATTCTCTGTAGAAAATTTTCCTGAAAATAAGTATTTCAATTTTTAATTTAAAGCTACAGTACTCTCTTGTTCCCCACTTCTTCCCCAATAGGAAATAAATTGTGGCGACTTGACGCTTTTCGTATAGTCACGAACCTTTCATTTAACGTTACGTTTCGGTAAAACTTTAAATTTTTGTTTGATCATTTGTGTTTGCCTTGTTTACAAGGTG
This sequence comes from Hofmannophila pseudospretella, assembly GCA_947369225.1. Classification (NCBI taxonomy): domain Eukaryota; kingdom Metazoa; phylum Arthropoda; class Insecta; order Lepidoptera; family Oecophoridae; genus Hofmannophila; species Hofmannophila pseudospretella. The sequence goes on from OX376324.1 coordinate 9,840,071, forward strand.
TTAGCAGAAAACAATTTGTTTTAAAGTTCGATCGATATGAAAGCGTATTCGCTACTTAATTGGAAATGAACAACAAACATTTTTGAACAGTGGAATTGGGCTCCTAGTTATCGTGTTCCTTCGTGGACTCAGTGGAACGCCGCGTGCGCATGCCTAGCAAATTGTTGACACTAACCGCAAAGTTACCCCGTACATGACTAAATTATCTGCATACATCTTCCACCCAATATTTCAAAAAATATTTGCATGAAAATTACAGTTCACTACACAGTCATTCACAAGTTTCATGCATTTGCGAACGAGTTGACGAATAATCTTTTTTCCAGTGCGCCATTTTTTGTTTGTTGTAAATGCTTGTACACACTAATAGCAATTGCTGTGGGTATGTGGCTTGGGGTCCTTGTGTACCATGCTTTGAAAGAAATTTGGCCTAAAACAATACCATAGTCGGCATTTAGATAAGTGTAAGGGCATGATGTATACAGTCTATAGGAATAGGATCACTCTGTGGAGGATTCATAGTTGTTCGATTAGATAATAGATAGAGTGCGCGTCAATCTTTATGGCCGATCTGAATATAGGTAAAAAAAAATAGAAAAAAAAATTAGTGTCGCGTTTCAGTACATGTTTTTAGGTGTCAGCGGGGCGTATAAGAGCGAGGGATGAGTTGACGCTCCCTCGCTCTTCTACCCCGCTGACACCCAGAAAAATGTGCTGGAACGCGACTCGTGTCTATATTCAGATTTATAAATAGGTATATAGGTTTACATGAGCGTTAGGCGAAATTGAGACCGACTGAACTCGCGCACTGAACTTGCTGTCAAAATACGTTCGCGGGTTTACTCCATCTCTTTCGCTGAACACACATAAACCGGCCGGCAACTATACCTACATAGCTTTGGACTACACGAATCCGGTTCCAGCCCCGGTCCGGTTCGCTGCAAGCAATCACATGCGCTCCCCACTTGGCATCTGCATGGGGCTTGAATCGGATACGTGATATCTGAGACTTAAGCCGATTCGGTAGTTAAATGACTCAATGGCGTAGGTAAATAAATATGATAGATAAAAGGGTCAACGCCGTAAGAGACGTGACAGTCGATATAGACGTACATTGCTGGTTATCATGTTCTTTAGCTTACGTTTTAACATCTTAACCAGCAATGGCTATTCAACGTCGCGTGTGCACACCTTGTACAGCGTTGGCACATTGATTGGCAGTAAAGTATCTTATCGAACAACTATGAATCGCTAAGCAGGTCATCTTCTTGTAGTTGTTCGATAAGTATATTCGATTAAACACTTAATTTTATTATCAATTTTAATTCACTTTTACCTTCTTTGAGTCTAAACAAGAACAAATAATTCTAATCGAACTACTGTGAATCAGGCTTTGATTATGGCTGCTTATTTTTTCCAGTACCACAATTTTTGTTGCGCTGAAATGCTTATGCTTATTAGTACCATTTGTATTAGGTGTATGGGTCGCTGTTTTCGTGTATAACACTATGAAGAAGCAGTGGCCTGGCTCATTGCCATAGAAGCCTGTGAAGTGTGGAACTGAGTTGCTATGGTTTTTCGCGTAAGGTCCAGCATATTGTTAATCGTATTACATTGATTTCCAAAACTTAAACATACATAATACATAATTAATAACGTAAAGATGCCCATGAAAAGCCACCATATTTCAATTAGCGAAGACCTATATTTGACCTTTGACAGTTTACATTGTATTTTTTTGTAAATTAATTCACAGCAATTCGATTACATTATTAGTAAATGAATTAAAAGTATAGAAATATTAATTTTGATATACCGTCAGGTACAGTAAAATAAATCTAAGTCTGTTATTGAACTTTGACAAAATCAGTGTGTTAATCATATTTTTTCCTTTTTAGTGAAATTTTGCTTTGTTTCTGCAAATGTATACTATGTATAATAATTCCTATCCTCATTACTATAGTCCTTGGTATAGTTGCCTATAATTATGCGAAGAAAGAATGGCCTGAAACTTTGCCATGATGTAAGTTAACTCTTTTTTAACTCTCAATTGGTAACCAGTTAGGTAATCAGATGGGTAACCAGTTGGTAAACCCCTAGCAGTCTTACGAAAAGGTAGACATCTTTCGTATAGAGATATCCCCCCAAACTGAAGGTCAATCCTAGAATTCTAAATAAAACTGTCGAGCCACATTATTATTTATTACTTTAAATCCAAAGTTTTTACGTCGGTTTTTTTGGCTGGAATGTACGAGTATGTCTCTGTTATTCGGTCAAGAAAAGTATTTGTATGTAATAGCCACGTCAATAAGCACGTCTAACTCCAGATATAGCATACCCGAGCAAACTCATATGTTTTTACAAGGTTTCTACGGTGTAACAGCTTGCGCATACGCGGCGAAAATTTTGGGGTTTGTTGGTGATACGGATGAGAGAAGTGTTTGCATTGCGATTGGTTCGTTTTTCAATTGTAAAGTGAGTTGCGTGTATTAATTCCAGTGCCAACTGACTTTAGTACTAACTTCATTAGGCATTTAATCTACTGTATGTACTGCTCAGGTAGCGGCTCTTTGGTGTAGACCAAGTCGTGTAAAACACTAAAAATTAATCCAATCCAAATCGTTAAAAATCTTGAACAACTGTCGAAATTTTACAAAGTTTAATTTCTGGTTTCAGAATAATTGAGTAAAATGATAGATCTATGTATAATAATATCCGAACTTTGCAGGAGTTGTAAAACAACGGAAGAAAAAATATGACAAGCACTGCACTGCATTTGACAGTGACTCTGTGACAAACAACGAGTATTTCAAATAAATATTATATATATTTAATAAATAACTATGCTAAAAGAAGAGCCTCAAGTGTAAGTTCAGAATTAAATTTTCATCATAATCATCAGCCTTTTAATGTTCCCACTGTAGGAGCGCAAGCCTCCCCTTGACCCCCACCGAGAGCGGGCCCAGTGCTGATTGGTGGATTTCACACACTTTCGGAAACTTTTCATTTCTTCAGACATGTTGGTTTCCTCACGATGTTTTCTTTCACCGTTAGAACAGTCGGTAAATGTACGTAAGTCTTCGAAAAAATCCGAAAAACTCATTGGTACACGGCATGGTTTCGAACCACTAGGCCACCGACGCTCTAATTAAATATTATTCGTGATTAATTCCTCAAACTTGCTAAAAATATCACTTTGCTCATACTTCTATGACTTTGCTTTATCATGTTCAAAGCAACAAACCCATTATACTTGCTTTGTAATTCTAATCAATAAGTTTTTCTTATTCATACCCACTGATCACCATTTTTGGTACCAATTCCTGGGCGGTAAATTTGTGGCCTCAAGCAAGTAAGGTAGACACATTTTCCAACTTCTTGGTCCCTTGATTTAGGATATCCTAGTAATAACCATTGACTGTTTTGTTACATCACATCTATCTTGAAGTGGAATGGTTTTCATTTTGACGTGAACTTATCTCACATTTCTTTTAATTCCAGTTTCGTTCTATGCAATTGCTGCCAATCATTATGTTTGCTTATTCCAATTGCAATTATTGTGTTCATTGGATTCCTCATATTCAGTGCTTTTAATAGCGGCTCCAAGCTCGGGACGGACTTTGTCTCATTTTTACAAAGGTAAGGAATTTCTTAACGTAGGTAGAGTGCACGTCATACTTTAGAGCGGATCTGAATATAGGCACGAGCCGTGTTTCAGTACATGTTTATAGGTTTTAGCTGTAGAACAGCGAGGGAGCGGGGCATGTCCTCCGGGCCAGTACTCATTCCTTGTTCTTCTACGCCCCGCTGACACCTAAAACATGTATAATGAAACGCGACTCATGCCTATATTCATATCGGCCATAAAGATTGACGAGCTCTGTAGTAATTATACAAATTATCAAAATTCTAATATAGCATTAGATTTTTGATAATATACATAAGTAAGTGATAATATAGATAAGTAGCCTATAAGCCTACAGGACCCATAATCTCTAGTTCTTGAACCCTTCTTCTCGTCGTCTCCTTGTTCTCTGTCCAATAGGTATTTCAAGCTAGTCATCAGCGAAAATAATCTTCGTTTGATAAATTAAACCATTACTGTAGTAACTGTTAGATCCTAACAAAAAACAAAATGTGGAAAAAGAAGCCCAATTCGGTATAAGTAACAAATGGGTCTGTCGGCTTCGCTGATAAAATAATTGAGATCTAAATAGTGGGTGGCCAGTTTAGTTAACCTTCAAACTAACATATAGAAATATGATGATGATGATGATGTCCTCCACGAAGTATCCGTCGTCTGCGACCCCTGCTCAGCTCCTGGCGTGCGCTCGTAGGTGGCTAGCGAAGACAAACTTCGTCCTGAAGACTCGGTCACAAACAGAGCAGTAGAGCTGTCCGCTAGAGTTGAAGGTGTAGTTATAGGAGGGATTCGGACGCGTTTTACGGACATGGGGTCTGGCGTCAAATATACTTACAACATTGCATAAATTGTTTAAAAAGAAAAAATATTGCTTGCTTAAAACTTAAACTCTAACTTGATAAGTTTTTACATACAAGCTCGACTGAGTTGTTGGTAATTTTCAGGTGAGCAAGAAACTTTAAACCCACCCGAACGTAAATGAGGAGAATTACAAACCTACGCTTCAATTTCAATGTTTTATAGTTTTATTTTTAATAATTTAAGTAACTTTTTGATTGTATTTTGCTTTTATTATTATAGAATTTTATACAATTCGTCGCGCTTTCACTTTTTAATATGGGACGGTTTATGGGGAGCGCTAAAGCAAATAACCCCATTAAAATCTGCCAAAAGAGTCGTTCTGTGTGGTTATTTTCCATATAATGATCACAACCACAACAACCCTCATTAATGATGAATAATAGGAACTAAGAGAAATAATGGAACTGAGAAAAATAGTATATGTTTTAACCTACTCACTTCTTCGCAATAACTTCAATTATTAAATAATTAGGAAAGGGAAACATGTCTATGATTTCCCGATGCCTGCCAAGAGAATTGCCCACGCGAAAAAAAATTACCTTTCCAGACATCACCACCAAGTATTAATTTGGTATATGTATTATTATATTAGTATTATTGTTATTAGAAGGCAATAGCTGTAGATTTGGTAAAATATAAACTGTGATTCCAGCAGGTGTGTTTCCTTGTGGTCATACTGGGTTATATAACCAGGTTAACAGCTGCGTCCGTAGTTTTTAAGCCATCGTTAGTAAGGTAATATAAGCATGAAAGAATTCTCAGTAAAGGTCCGTTTATATGCTAATATCCATACAGCCATGTCCCCAAAGAGACCGCAGTTAAAATTTATCCCTTCCATTTTGGTTTAATTTTATATTGCCATTATGTGCAAAGTGATTGTACTAATTTTTGGACTGTTTCCAATCGGAACCTCCCCTTCACGCAGGATTTAGTAGCAGTTGATCAAATAAGCGTGTCGTGCAATTATTGGAATATAAAATAACGTCTTTGGTCTGAATAAAATTATTACTAGGTCGATAATTATTTATTTTGCCTCGGTACAGCCCCAGGCTGACTCTACACAGAGTCATCATACCACCTACACATTTAAGTAAGTATTATACGGTACCAAATTAAACATTATAACTCATTACCATATTATTACAGTAATAACATTGTAATAACCTATTACTTACATGTAATTATATTACCGCGTATTATTTATGACTCTAACCGTAAAGTAGAGTATATTTACGACCGAAATATCTTTGAAGGGGCGTCCTAGTATGGTTGTATCATCTCGTATAGAGGTGCAAACGCCCGTAAAAAAATACGTTACGCGCAGTAAACCACCAAGACACGTGTCCTTCGTAATTGCGTAATAAAATAGGCAGGTATGTGTTATTATGGAAAATCAATAGATTAATAAAGCCAGTTGCCGTGTGTGGCTAGCTATGTCATGGACATGATTTAGTTACGCAACTTACGTTATGCACTTACATAACGGGATTTTCGAGAAAATGAACAAAACGCGTCAACTGGTTTTCAATTAAATTCAAAACCATTTACTGCACATAAATACATATTACACGTACATATCTTGCCCTTACAATGTTGTATATAAACTAATTTGTGGCAACAGGGAGCGTGTTCAGGTTATGCTATGGACGGAGTCCACAGCGCTGTTTTTTTTCTAATGTTCTTGAATTCTATGAAAATTCAAGAAACATACATTTTCAGAATAATAATAATAATAAATTTATTTCTTATTATTATTTAAGTTTTACAGATTTGTTAAATAAACTATATTAGGCTATGTCACTAAAACTATGTTAAACCACTGTCGCCGAACTAGGTGTAACCTGTGTTTCAGCATACATTTCAGAATTCCAGGAAACACTAGAAAATCTTTACCCGGCTAAGTACAAAACGTGATTTAATTTGTAATTCCTGGAGTTTTCTGGAATTCAAGAAAACTACAGAAATTTACAGAAAAATTCCAGAAAACATTAGAAAACCAATTTGTTTTGTTTTCTGTCACTTTCTCGAAAATCACGTTTTGTACGAGCTTAGCATAGAATTCAAGAAACATTAGAAAAAGCTTATTCTGTATCAAGGCAGATTCACTGTTTGGTATCTGGTATATATTGAGAATCTGCTATTGAGAGTGCCGTGTCCTGCCGGCCATAAATAATAGCACCACCCCAAGTCTTCCCGTGGGTGTCGTACGAAGCGACTAAGGTATCGTATCCACCAAGTGGATACTATTCTACACTTAGTAGACGGCGATAGGCTCGCCACCTATCACGTTTGTTCACCAAATCTTACGGAGAAAAGTGGGAACTACCTATAGTGAAGGTGGTTAGTGTCTACCACCTCAGGGATTATGAAAGTGTGATTCCAAGAAAATAAACATTTGTTGCAGGGAACTGGGAATTTTATAGAGGAGGTTCTTTGCAATATCTCATCAAAATTAGTTCATCAGTTTAGGCACATATATAGGTACATAAGGCATGATCTCTGTCGCTGGAAATAAACGTTGCGGTCCTTTTGGTGCGGCGTTTGTGTTAAGGTGAAAAGTCGAAGTCGGCTTTATACAAAAGTTTTGTTCAAAGTTTACACATTCATGTCCAATTTGTGCAATATTTTAATTATTTGTTATTACAATTAAGTTAATCATGCTATTGTATCGTTACGAAAGTAAAACTACTGTTACGTTAGAATCTGTATGATTAATTTTGAACTTTTAATTTTTGAATGAAACCCTTCAAAAGCATAAATTAATTAACATTATAATAAATTTAATTTTACATACGCGACAGTACAATAGCATGTTAATATGTAGTAACAATATTTCTATTGAAATATTTTATTCTTCCAATATTAAGGATTTGGACACTAACCTTAAAGGAAGAAAACAGACTCTTGGTGACCGAGAGGAGGATATTGAGGAAGATTCTGGGACCAGCCAAGAAGGAAGATGGAGGGTGGAGGATGAGAAAGAATAGGGAGATAGAAGAGATGGTGAACGAGCCGAACATTATAGGAGAGACGAAAGCGGCTCGACTCCGATGGCTCGGACACATCACTAGGATGGGGGAGGATCGGGCAGTTAAACGAGCGTATGTGGGACTAACGGACGACGTCCGGTCGGACGTCCCAGATACCGCTGGCGCGATGAAGTGGAGAAGGATCTGCGGGAGCTCCGGGCGCCTGACTGGCTCGAGACTGCGCAGGAGAGAGAGCGATGGCGCTCTTTGGTATCGGAGGCCAAGATCCACTTCGGGTCGCTGCGCCAGCGGAGTAAGTAAGTAAGTAATATTAAGGAAGAAATCTTTTTTAGGCATAAGTTCACCCATTGTACTTTTAATTGTTTTTATAAATATTAGTACTTATTGTAAAATAAATTTATTGGAAATGGGCTCAGGGAAAATAAAACTGTCTGCACGATTCGATGGTCGTATATTGATTGAGAAAAAAATATTAAGGTAAATCGGTTTTATAGAACTGAACAAGAAACAAAGAAATGTTTTATTTTATCTACCTTCATTATGACGGACATAGATATTTGTAAATACCAATAAAATTGAAAATTACTTTTTAAGCTTTCGTGGTTACAACCGTGGTAAGAATCCCGTGTCTAACAATAGTAAATTGTAAAGATTTTCATAGAAACATTTGTATGAAATCCATTTGGTAAAGTTTCGCCTTAAGCTAGAGGAAGGCTGAAAATTGGATTTTCTTGTCGCCCGTAGCGCCGTCGCTACGGGAAATATTCGAGCAAAGAACTTCCGACCGAGCCGCCGCCGCCGACGCTGTTTTTATCACGAGAGCTTTTCTTGTGCCTGAGAAAATTAAACAAAGAAATGTAAGTTTGGTGCACTTTTAAAAGTGCACTGCATTAATGCAGTGCTTAATTTTCATTCAAACCCAACTAAAAGGAAGAGATGTTATATATATATACAGGTTGTAAGCCGATAGAGGGTTATTCAATGACTGATCAACTTTCATCATCATGGGGTCAACTCTGAAATCGCGATAAAATGTAGCTGTTCCGTACAAAAGCTCTGAACCTACACAAATGTATGAAACAGCTGATTTTTTGTCGCGATTTCAAAGGTGACGCCATAGTGAAAGTTGTTCAGTATGGATTTCTCTTCAAATATGTGTGTCTGTCTGTGTAATTTGTCTGTCCTTCCTAACCCCCACCCAATTGGCATGGTTTCCCTAGGAGCAACTATGCCACCGACGCTCCTTCTTTAGGTATATATGAAGTCCTTCTGACTAACAATGGAAGGATTCATGCCCACTTCTTCTTAGTCGTTCACTCTTGACAGCTAGACCGCTTTAGCAATGTCTTTCCATTTGGCTCGGTTGGTAGAATTGCGAGAACAGTTGACCAGGAATCACTTCATCACTGATTTCGACTGATAGTGCAGGGTAAAGTGGAGGGAACAAGATCGCATGGTGGATCCCCGACAAGATGCAATCCAAGGTCCAATGACCTCTCGTGGACCTCACGAAGTCTTACCCACTTACCTACCGAAAAATGAAATTAATATCCTTGACTAAATATTCCCTTAAAGTAGAGCAGTCTCAAGCGGACATTCTCCTTCGATTTCAAGTAATTTACCGAGTTGTATACAATTTAATCTACCGTATTTCAAAATAGATTGCTACGTGCTTTTATCGAATCCAATGGGTATTCTGTCTTTAAGACGGTAAACTCACGATGGAGTATTGATGCACGACCCTGCCAAATTGAACAAATAAAAGTCGTGAGTTACTGCGACAGTGAAATGCTGCGTGAGATATTTGCGAGTGAAATGCTGCGCAGTGCACTTCATATACAAGTCAATTCGACGCTGATGTCGTAAGTCGCTCCGCTATGCATCACCGTGTGTTCACTGGCTCCAATTTTTTATTTTGTGGCTGTGGATGGGAATTGCAATGACATGATGATAGCTACTTTCAACGCTTTATATAATATGCATACTGTAACTAGTTGAAACTTTAATTTAAACAATAATAAAGTGTGCGTGCTTTGTGCAGAGCTCATTACATGGACTCCTGCAGACCTCTTTTTAAATCTTCACAAATTTTGCCCGTACCATGTTTGTACATTAAGCAGATGTGTATTTTCGTTCGACAATATCCGCAATATTTGAAAACACACGCTGATGTCTTCCCAAGGTCTACAAGATACAAGAACCGTCTCTATTTGCCAAATTCCAGAGTAGACGTATAAAAAGAATTCCTTCTGTATAGCAATTTTGGTGTATAATAATCTGCCAAGTCGCTTTAAAAATGGTCCTGTTAAAATTATATATTTTTTTAAACCAATTAAAAACTAATATTTCCAAGTGGCTTCTAGACAAATGTTATTACTCCATAAAAGAGTATCTCAACGACACTAACAAATAGCAGAGAAGATTTGCATACCGTTGTCGGTGGAACATATGATACCTATGCTTTTTAAATCACCTATAATTTTCACTATGTTCTAGCAAATAAATTTCATTTCATTTCATAAATAAATTAAATAAAACTTGTATTTTAATACCTACTTAACATCGACAGCACAAGCCATCTCCTTTTAATTTCATTTTCAAACCAGTAAAATTCTCATCTTAATATCTTATGACGATTTCTAAGGATCCGTATCCCGAAGGGGGAAACGGTACCTTATCTCTGTTCTCTCTCTTCTCCTTTCATCCGTTTTTGCCCGTAGTAAAATTTACGTCCAATTCTATAGGTGTTCCAAAATGTTTTTCTTTACTCGTGAAAGTAAAGTAAAGTAGGTAGTTTATAAGTAAAATAAGGACTAAATAAGTAAAAATTAAAAATAATAATGGGTAAGACGTAAAATAATTTCTAAAATTCCGACTCTAAATCAACGGAGCAACCGATAGGACTAAATCGAGCTCGGGTGTACGGCGATAATTTCTCTTGAGAGAAAACTCCGCCTCCCTTGGGAATCTGATCCGATTGCGTCGGCATTTCTAACGTCGTCGTCGAGAAAAGGCTGAGACCATTCCTGATCACATAAACTATTAGAGACGACACAACATTATGCGAAAATAGTTGTACAGTGGTAAACACATCAAGCTATACTCGATGGAACCCTGTCACAATTCCTTCCTTGACATTCGTATGAATTAATGTGTTAAAGTACTAAAGTTGTAGTCTGACGTATTGTCCACTGTACGTACATTGATTAATTGGACCACAAGTTTAACGGAAAAAGTTCAATCAATTAAATTACGTACGTTAAAATGTGTGAAGAAACATTCACTACTTGTATGTGACGTGCGATCAAAGCGTGTTTTGGACAACATGATGTCGATCAAATGTATTGTCGGTCAAACGGCACCTCAGTTGAAGATCTTTTTCAATTACAGAAAAGATGTGTAAGTATATCGTAAACATAGATCAAATGGAAAGCTGCAGAATGCACTTTATTGACCAAAAAATCTTAACCTTAACATCAATATACATTTTGGAGATTTGTAAATTTGACAGAAAACATACATACTTGTATAAAAAAGCAGAGGACCTACACAGTACACCATTTAACACTCGATACCAGAAAAGGCTTGCTCTGCCAAAATCTAAATTAAATCTACACATTTCTGGACCGTTCGTTATGTCAATAAAAATACGAGTATAGTACAAAATTTCAAAATGTATCGACATCGAATTAAAAGACTCGATATTCAATAAAAGATTAAAGATGTATCTTCTTAACAAATGTTTCTATTCACTGCACGAGTTTTTAGATGATAAAACCAATACTTAACTATAAAATCAATTATGTACAACTTATTACATTTAATTCAATTTATCTCGTTAGCATTTATTACTATTATAATATATTATAATCTCTTATTTAATATTGCGGTGCCCTATTCAGGGTTTCATGTATGACCGGATAATATACATTTTTAAGACCAATTGTAACACATGAAAAGCAATAAATGGTATGAGTATGAGTATGAAAACGTTGTGGCAGTTAGACAATCCACTATAGGTATTTATAGCTATTTAGCGTTAGCAGCGGATTAGATGACAAGAAATCTATAATAAATAAAAGGTCCTTTTTTATTAGTACCAAATATTTGGAGGGGGTATGTGCTGGTCATTTGTACCACTTTACACGAAAAAATAACCCTGTTATTTGTATGAAATTTTTCCATACTAAAGAAAAATAAACCCCATATTTTGCGCCTTGGTGGCATAAACTCATCCATGTCGTTTGTATGTTTGTAGTCTCTTTATTGCACACACAAAAAATACACAGAAAAAATATAAAAACATTAAAATATGTTGTCATATGTCGTTATGAATGAAACAAGTTTCATTCTTACTTCTTATTTCAATATTAGAATAGCAATAATTCATTCATTTGTAGATTTCTCAAACAAACAATTTTGTCGTTTTTCTCTAAAATGTAATAAGTAAAAATAATAACTTTGTGTTGTCTATTATGAATATAATACATCTTATACCTTCATCACGCTGACTTCTGAAAATATTCACATACGACATTCCATTCTGGTGCGCGCGCGACCGGCTCCGCATGTGTGCGGCGTCACGCACACATTTGTCAAAAACGCAATTTCGCTCGATTGCCTGGCCTGTTACCGGCTCTTAATGGTATAATTTACACGTCTTTTTTTATTATTGTCGTAATTCGAATCGGCGTGTCTTCTTAATCTTTTTGAAAACCTTTTTTGTAATAACAAACAAGTTTCCAAAAGCATACATTATGCTATCCAATCCACCCTGAAAACCCTAAGCAGTGAGCATACATACTGTATTGTGTAGGCGAATTCATCACGTGTCCGCGTCACCTCAGCACACTTTCTGCTCCTAAATGGCACATATCTTTATTTCTATGATCCGTAGCTACGGATAGTAGCTACTAAAAAAAATCTAAACATCGTTAAAAATTCACTCTGTCTGTATAAGACGATTACCGTCAATAGGAGTAAAATAATTAAAGATGAAATGTCGAAAATTAATTTTAGTAAATGTTTTGAGACTTTTTACTGAGTAAAACATAATTTGTATAAAATAAAATACCTACATTAATAACAGTCTGAGCTGAAGCTTAAATATTATGGAAGGGCCTGATGGTAATAATTAGTCACAAAAATGTACCTACAAATCAAATAACTGAGAGCAAATATTATGGGTTTATTGTTATTGGTTTTTTAGTGGACTCTGAAAAAATATATTATTGTGATTTAACAATTAAATTATGTATATATATTATATATTATTATTGTTTGTATTGGTAGGGAAGTATTTAATGAACATTTACATATAATTAATTTATTTATATTACTCCACCAGAACAAGCTTTTGGTGGAGTAATAGCGATAAGACCGCCTACATTGTATTAATCGTTTTGTACGCATTGTATCATACTAATTTTGTGCAAAAAAGAGTATTCATTCATTCATTCATTCAATTAAACAAATCCATGATGTATAGTATCCAGGCGCTATCCCAAGGGGTCACATGGGACTTAACGCATTACCTAATTTGGGAAGTTTGGGAAAAGTCCGTTGCGACCCTCAAAATTTTACCCCTCAAATGTAGGATGTAGTAAGAAGAATTTAAAAAAATTAGGAATTATTGTCACAAGTACACCCCGTCTATTCTACCGCGCCTTAAGGCTCAACCTAACCTAATAACTCCGCTAGTTCCATCATAGATTTAAGCATTTATATTTTATTGTCAACCTTACTGTAAACAGGTAATAATACGATCGATTCGTTACTGGCGCACAAGCCCTGTGGCTTATGCCAGTATTATGTTTTACGACAAAATTAGTTTTTTATTTAAATAAAGGAAAAAAAAAAAAAAAACCTCTGGTGAAAGTGGCGCCACTCCAGAAAAAGTGCTAAAAGTGGCAACTTTTGACAAATTCGCTTTCTACTTCTTATTGTTTCACTATGAGAATACAAAACTATTATTAATAAATTCTTCTTCATCTGTGGAACAATTCTGATGTCCACTTTTTTGATAAATATCTTAATTCAGGAGATGAACCAATACGATAGACAAATAGACTGAACGACATTGTTGCTCTCTATAGCTATAAGTTAGAAAGGATCAAGTTGAAAACCAGCGTTGCTAGATATATAGATATCTATACATCTAGCGACACTCAGCTGAACTTGGCCCTTTTAATAGATCATATCATATGTTATCACTTGTTAGAATGGAAAATTTGGTCAAGTTAGAATCTTACTCATTTTGTGATATTTCTTACATAATTTTTGTCATATGTACCTATATGGTTTATTAATAAAGGATTTTCTATTTTCTATTTTTATTTTTAGAAATGATTTTTTTCTGCAGTGGCGTCACTTTTGCAAGAGGTATCCCCATAAAGTCGTGAATTGTGAGAGTTTTTACATAGAAGTGTCCATCGGAGCCCAGGGAACATCCCATCGGGGACAGAAAAGAAAGGTTGAACGTGACTGTAATATTCAATGGACTGACGACCTTGCATTTATATACAGCATGAAAAACTTGCCCGACCCAATTAATAGGTTGACCTTTTACATCGACCTCTGAAACTTGCAAAAATGTTTTAACTCTTCATGCATACAAGAGCTCTTTAACTTTTGAGTGCTCTCGGAAACCTCAAGCCAAAAGTTTTATTTTATTTTATTGACTTCAGGATAACAAACAATTACGCAATGTGTCTTACAAGGGCTTGAATAACTAAATTTAAATTAAGTAATTGTGTAACTAACACCGTTATACATAGATAAAACAGAAATATAATGATATAATTTTTACGTTGTTATCTACTTAAGTAATAAATTATTTCATATTTGTTAAAGTTTTAAACACTTGTTTTTTAAATAATCAATTTTTAAATCTTCATGTCATTCAAGTGTTCATTGAACAGTCTCATAATTCTGTGCAACGGCTTACGCTCACCAGCATTTGATGTGCAATGCTTGAGCACAAATGGACGGTGTGGATACATTTGCCTGATGTGCTGCGACCCGCTAGGTACATTGTACGCAATTTCACTTGCTACGGGAATACAGTCAAAATTGTCTTTTAATATACAAGGTGTTCCTTTGGTTATGCACTACACTGTACTCAGAACCTCGAAGTAGTCATTTCCCATTATGTCACATTCTTAATTTTACTAAAAATTGTATTTTCTTTTCATACAAACTAAATGCCTTGCTTTAAATTACCTAGTATGCCATACTCTTTATCTGAGCTGGCAACATCGCATTTTGATTAATTTAAACTTGACTATCATGACATAAGATAATAATGACACGTGCAAACAAAAGCCAAAAAGTTTGTTATTGTTTTGTTTCAGGTTTTCTTACGGGGATAAATACTTATTTTATTAATATTAAATCCTTAGGATTAATTACTCACTGTGTAACTCATTAAATTTAGTAAAATAAAATAGCAAGTATCTCGAAAACGAAACGTTTTTGAGGATCACTTCCATTGTCAAATATAATATGTAAAAGTAACAGAAGTGTTTGGCGAAGTTAATGCATATCCTCAGGAACACCTTGTATTATGTAATAACATCGCGTCCAAGAGCAATCTTCTCACTTTGAGGGTAGGGAGAGAAAACTTCACTGATAAATTGCTGCACTCGTATGAGGCCAGAGAACGAGAGCATCTGTAGTTGATAGAACGGAGAAATTTTCGTTGTAGGTACTAGTTGGATTTCATGACTGTATTTTTCATAGAAAGGATTCCATAAGCATATTCCAATTGTGATCTAATTAATGTTTTAGTAAGTACGATGCAGGACGTCCATAATTTGCGCAGGATCGCATTACGAACCCATAAAACTGAAAAGCTTTAAGAATAAGAATAGTTTATTTGTGCGGTAATATTGTCAATATGTTTATCTATGTAATTAGGAGTCTAATATAATTCTCAGATTTTGAATCAAAGAAACTTCTTATAACGGCGAGTTATGAAGTGAGTATGTAAATCATACAATATTTGTCTTTTTAGTTAAAGTTATATGTTTACATTTAACTATAGACTAAGTTGAAGTTTGTTACAGTTGAACATTGTAATAGTCAGAAAGACGCTCAAGCTAGATCTTGCTAAGTTAACTGATTACCGATTATCGGTGTGTGACTCGTGGTCCCACCTACATTGTCACACCATTACTCGTAGACCCTCTAGCCTGAAAATGTAGGTTTGTGGTCCCACTGCACAGTGGGACTACCAGTAATAGTTGTAGATTACGGCTATTTATCATTGTCTTTTCATTATAATTGTGATCATCCACAGCTAATATAAAACCACTGTATTGAAAAAAAATACAGTCTCCATATATATAACTAACTGCTAAAAGTTTTACCTTACCGTACCTTACTATTCGAAATATTTAGACCAACATAAATCAAATAGCTACTTTGAGGAAAGTCGACTGACCATACCACGAGAATCGAGACGGCATAAGCTCGTTGCGTAACGAGAATATACTGCCTCCCCAGAGACTTATGCCGAGTTATGCCTTTAGTCACAGAGGTACCAATATAACGTATAGTATTATATAATATTTGATTTCTGTGCCTTTAAACCGTAAAAGAGATTTATTATACATATACATGTTCGATCGGATTCCATTTCAAAATCACTGCTGTGTATTAAAGGCGTATGTCTTATACAAATCTAGGTAATAAGTAGGCATATCACTAAATAGCGACATTATTTTAATGCTGTTTAGCAATACGGAGTCGTTCTATACAGTGACGAATTCTGTTATACCCTGTATTTTCTTGACAATTACTGTTACTCTTATTTTACAGCAATACAAGTCTAGCTGGAAAAAA
The DNA here is from genome assembly GCA_947369225.1 of Hofmannophila pseudospretella. NCBI lineage: Eukaryota > Metazoa > Arthropoda > Insecta > Lepidoptera > Oecophoridae > Hofmannophila > Hofmannophila pseudospretella. Next base: position 9,856,409 of record OX376324.1, read on the forward strand.
TATCTATTTTATGATAAGCTCTACCTGTGTTCATCTTTCATGTATACCTAATTGTTTTTACTATTTTATTTAATTATGGCCCCTGCTAGTGTACAGTATACGTGCAATTTGGCCAATGACTGTGTTAGAATTTCAAAACAGACGCCAAAACGTTTGAGTGAGTTTCTTTATAATTTATGTTTGCTAATAAAATATTTATTTAAAAAAATTACACAAACCATTTCAAAAGACTTAATAAGCTAATCGCCTTTACCACGTACACAATAAAAACTAACAGCTCACGGCCTAATGGTGAGCTACTACTCACATGGGGAGGCACGGAACCACTATTTTCATTAAGTATCCTCTTTATGAGTTTATACTCGTATGTGCCTCGTAATGGAAGGTATTTAGGTCAGTGCCGCAAGCTATAGTTTAGAGGACATCCTTTGAAAAATCGTAGCTAAGTTTACCTTCTGTTATAGCAAGCTTTTTGGAAGCTTCAAGGTCTTATAAGGCTTTGTTTGTTTGTTTGTCGTATGGTTAGTGGCCGTGGGCCTCTGACATGACTTAACGACTGCTGTCGAAACGACAACAACCGGGACCGACTGCTTAACGTGCTCACCGAGGCCCGGAAGAGCTCAGATGAAATTTGCCACTATCGGTCACCCAACCAGGTACCGACCGCGCCCCACGTTGCTTAACCTGCACGATCACTTTCGGACCGTGCTCGCAAGTAGGCTACGAGCTCCTCAATTTTACATAAGGCTTCAAAATCAAAATTTTAAGGCTTTACGGTGGAACATACTTATATGAGCTTTCCATAAATGTTCCGTTTTTTCATTAAACAACATATTTTCGCAAGTAGGTAGTAGGTATAAAGTTATCCACATAGAAGACCCTGGAAATTCTCAGGTATTGCCGCTGAGAAGTGACTTCCGATCCGGTTATTCCGGTCCAAGAGCTGTGAAGTCCTCCGGGAATCCACGCTAATCAGGATTAACCAAATTCTTCTGATGATTGCCTGCCATTAGGTTATTTGGAGAGCGTTTCTAGAAAGCAATTTATTTTAAGTGCCAATTTCAGTCAAAGAAAAGTTTAAGTTTTTAATTTACGCTCGATTTCTGAATTAGAATTAGGCCCGGACTTCACAGGTCCGGTTCCAGCCCCGATTCAGTTCGCTGCATCCAATCACGAAGCGATGACATCAAGAGGGGGGAGGGCGGAACGCATGTGATTGGTTGGAACCGGACCCGTGAAGTGCGAGGCTTAGGTAGCTACATCATCGTGAGCCTATTAATGTCCCCACTGTTGGTGCACAGGCCTCCCCTTTCACAGGGGGGTACGGACCATGATACACCGAACGGGCCCAATGCTGATTGGAGGATTTCACACGCCTTCGAAAAATTTTCATTTCCTTAGACATGCAGGTTTCCCAACGATGTTTTCCTTCACCGTTAGACCAGTCGATAAATGTACATAAGTCTTCGAAAAAATCCGATAAATTCATTGGTATATGGCATAGTTTCGAACCTTGACCTCCCGCATGGAAGACCGGCGGGCGTCCTAACCACTAGGCCACCGACGCTCTTTTAGCTTTAGGTAGCTACATGTACTCTGATTTCCACTGTTTTTCTCTCTTCAATTATACGCAGTCGGTCGCCAGACCGTAATCGGATGGAGGCAAAGCAGGCAAGGCAGGCAATTTCTATCTTATAATGAAAGTTTTTAATATCTAGATAAGTACCCAAGTACCTGTCTGTATTTTTGTCATCCCATCCCCTTGTTATTAAAATGTCATGGGTTTTGTTTGCTCAATTATTTAGCTGGGATGTCAGGAACACGATGCAATGTGGTTCGAAATACTGGCGGCCAGGAGAGCAAACATACACCGAGGATCACTCATCTACCCGGTGCATTGGTTTATTTAGCCACGAAAAGCGATGCCTTCGCGACGCTACTTAAATCGTCTGCAAGAGACGTAACAGGCCTATGATGAATTTTACCTACTATGAAAATGGCAGAAGTACATAAAACTTATATTTATATTAACTACCTCTATGAACAGAACGATACCTCAATTAAAAAATCTTCACTAACTCATTGTAATATGATAAAGAAGCGTGTGCATACTATAACTATAGGTACGTAAATCTATTTGTAATAACAAATCAAATTTAGAATAATGTTTTTGTTCGTACAGTACAGTCGGCCACAAAAAATACCAACTCATATTCGTTAAACTTAGTGAATTAAATAGGTCACAACGCAAATGAAGTTATGCAAATTCAATTTAAAACTTCTATTTTCCATTTTGTTGTCCGTGTGAAAACGTAACCTGAATGTCGGGGTCAGCAGTCAGCTCTTACATAACGAAGTTTATTTTTCGAACATACTCGTACAAGTTAGTCTAGTAAATAATAAATAAGCCAGTTTTACCTAGGTTACCTATTTGGATGTCGAGATAGATAGATAAAAATTGAAATTGAAATCGTTTATTTAGCGCTGTAAACACAAGAATACAGAAGTATACAAAGTTTAATACATGCAGCACAGAACATCCGGTGTGGTACAGTGCCAAAAAGGGTACACCAGCTCAGCATAATGCTGAGGCAAGCCACAGCGCTGATTTTCAGCTGGCCCCTCAGTAACTGCACGGACGAAGAAAGCAACAGTGTGTAGAAACACTTTATTGTACACAAAATCAGGAAAAGTAAAAACTACAGGAATAATAACACGATATGTACAAAGGCGGCCTTATCGCTTAAAGCGATCTCTTCCAGGCAACCTCTGAAGTTAATTGGACATTAAAGTGATTAGCGACAGTGTAGTGTGAGGATATGAAAATGGTTACTATTACTTAATATACAGTAAATATAGTAAAATAAAAGTATTATGATATACATAATATAAATAAATAAACATATATAATAGTCGAGTAGAGTCACATAATAGAACTTCAGAGGTTGCTTGAAAGAGATCGCTCTAACCGATAAGGACGTCTTTGTACATATAATGCTACTTCTAGATGGTAACATACAAACTTACATATAAGTACAAATATACATACCCTGTGCGTGAAAATATATACCCTCCCTTTCGCTTCGCCGTAATCGGGTGAAAAACACCTACATATAGGTATTTGATTTAAAATAATAAAACCTAAAACTTTCTAATATCACCATCACCACCCGTCGTATCTCTTACCCTGGGAAATTTTACATTTACGGTAGTAATTGCGACGTTATATTGAACAACGTTATGGTGAATTACGGGAAATAAACTCACGTTACATTTCATTAATATTTCAATGGAAAAGTACTTGTTATATTCATCATACAGTCATATTTCATGTGTTAAATTGTCATTGAATGTTAAAAGAGTATCTTTATCGGCAAGCTACCCTTTTTTATCTCAACGTCGTCATCCTAATTCCTAATCAACATTTTGCTATGGCGCCATGTGCTTTAGGTAACACAAAGAAAATTTGAGCTCTATTTAGCTCTATGGAACTCAAATTTTAGTGCTTTTTTGAGTGTGTTACATCATTATGTAACACACTAAAAACTGGCAAGTCCCCATTATTTTAAAAGTTCCTCAAAATACCGAATAGTCGTTATTTCCCCATACCGAGTTTTATCAATCATCTTTCTTCACTCTTCTCTTCTTCAAAGCTTCTTCATAATTCATTTAGTCATGCATAATCATGAGTTAAATACAGATGTTATTATTTATGTACAATTTTTAGTCTAAACATGATTAACCTTTATGTTTTATGTATTATATTCTATTTTATGTTTTATGTTTTATGAGTAATTGTTTTAAATTGTTTTTAGTTGCTATTAGTTGTAATTGTTAGTTGTATAAGGTATATTGTTATAAGGTACTAGAACTATATTGTAATGTTATACCTAAGTAATTACCCGATGTTTTAGTGAATGCTGTGTATGCCTTTAATTGGCACATATATCAGTAAAAGTACAATTTTATTAAGATGATTTGAAATGTGAAATATATGTTCTTTTGGCATACCTAAATAAATAAAATAAAAAAATAAAAAAAACCTTGTCTTCTTTTTCTTGCCGTGTGGTTAGTGGACGACCTCTTCATTGCCGATAGCACGCTATGGCAATCCCTCCGGAAGTGGTCAAGGTCGTCCAAAGATGTAGGCGACTGTAACCACTTAGATATTTACTGTTTGGTAGGTGTGCCTCATATCATCACTTTTACCTTCAGTCGTACGAAAATTAATCATAAAAATATTATCCGTTTCTACGCCATAACTCTAGTTATGAGGTGACATTTTTTGCAACTCGCGGTTAGACAGACGGTAAAAATAGAAACTGCTTATTTATACTACTGCAGTACTGAAAAGAGAACTCTACTAAGAGGGTCTCACTGCAACAGTGCTATTGGTGAGATCCATGAATATTTCATGAGCGTTTCAGTTCGTATTTGTCTGCAGCTAAATGCAGTTTTAAAAGCTTTTAACTGTAATATCCGAGCATTGCACGATTTTTCTAGGCCTTTCATGTTTGTTTTCTGATAATTTACTAGCTGATGCCCGGCGGCTTCGCTCGTCTGGACGAATTTTTTTACTGAGAAACCTTCGCGGGCTTACGCACAACAACTTACCAAAATTTAATGGTATAGGAACGCATAGGGGGACAAATAAACAAACAGATTTTTTTATTATTTTTGACAAGTTACATACTTAGTTCCTTACGAAAGTATAAGTTACCCAAAAGAAGATACGGGAATTTGAGTCAGTCAGTATAGAAAAAAATTGGGAAAAGGGGGTGGTTTTTTCGAAAAGGAAATAGATCTGGGTTCTGAGCCCTCCTCCCCCACCCCAATTAGAACTCGCATGTCTTTTACATTATTATAAAACTTGGCAATGTTTACTTTTCCTAGGATTCCTTTCTCACATAAAAAAGGAAAAACAATATTTCAATTGAGATTCCTGTCAGTTCCTCTGTCTTATCTATCTATACTTCGCAACGTGAAGATAAACCTAACAATATTCAAAGATATATTTAGACCTCGTACGCTACCTTCGTTGATCCCTTGAAGGGACTAACCCATTAGCCCCTGCATAAACACTTGTCTCTCAATTTCAAAACCGTGACCGTTAGACAGCTCAAGGGCTTTTATTCTACCAATTTCTTTTTCTTTTGCAGGAAAACCCTTTTATATAGGTGTATAAAAGCGGTACGGCGAAAGGTCTAAAATAACATTCAAAGATACATTATGTTACAGTGTTAAATGTATATGCCAGAAATCTGACATCTAAACTATTAGTAGTACTAAAACATGCAAGTGCGTAAAATAAGTATTGGCGAGATGTGAGGGTGTTTAATTTTCCATGGGAGTAAATGGGGGTAAATTCATCTCTACAATTTGTATAATATCCTCTAATAGGCACTTTCACACTTTGGCCATGTAATTCGTATATTTATTGGACTATAAATACTATAATAAGGAAGATAATGGATAGTAGCATACAGCAGCAGCGATAATTGAGATGTGGGCAGCAATAAAAGATTTTATGGGCCGGTTGCAAGAACCCAGCCAAGTTTGTGCCTCTAATGCTCGGCAAAGGGATGGTTTGTTTGGTAAACTATTACGATTTACGACTAGACAAATCGTACTGGGAATTATAAACGTATTTCTTGCAGAAAGTTGTGTTTGGCTCCTTGCTTGCATTCCGCCAGTGCATGTACGTTGTTTTGAGTTTTGCATGCAGAAACCGTCCACGTGAAGTTTTAATGTAGTTTACTTATGTGGCCATTCGATTGTTGTAAATACTGAAAACTATCTGGAAACAAACGATAGCTACGACAATAATTATCTGTCTAAGCAACATTTGTTGAATGATAATGTTATATTTTCACTTGCCACACCTATGCACATTATGATCATTATTGGATGTAATTTTTCGATACTAGGATTCCCAATGCAATAATACGCTCAAATGTTTTGGGCCATGGAGCCCTTCCCACATTCAACCTCAAGGACCTGATGATGACCAGGAAAAGTAAGGGGATCTCCACGTTTCTGGGGTTTTTAAAATCTTAAATATAGTGTTATTATTAATACTTTCGGATTTATTTCGGATATATTTATAACCGATCACTTTTGTCCTGGTCCGCCCCTTATTGCACCTAAGGACGTTGTCGCCACGTTTGCCTGGTGGGAGTTAGGAGCTCTGACTACAAGAATGATAAAGGCATTAGTTACAAGCGTGTTAAGGTACGCAGCAACTATCCCTGCGAGTAGGTCGTGACCCTGATACTGTAGCACTCGCATCGCACCCTTACACCCAGGTGTTGCCGTAAGGACCAACCGGTCGTAGTTTTTATCAGTGTTGCCAACTTTAAACAGAATTGTACGTTCCATTTCACTCAGCGGTAAACAGAGCTCGCGATACGTCGCGGCAGACGTAGAACCACAGGTAGACTATAAGGAATTATGACTTTAAATAAAACTGAAGGTACGCTTACATGTGTCGTATAATTACAGACTTAAAATATAAATTAAATTAACACAGACAGTAAAACAGCTCTTTGACTAGAATAACAATTCGTAATTCAATCTGCTTAAACATTTACAATTAGATAACGACATTTATTCTTGTTAAACACAGGTTGTAGCAAAATATCTTTATATAAATAAATAAAAAGTGTGTCCTTAGTAGACATTATTTGGGGGGGGGGGGGGGGGGGGGGGGGTTGTTTTGTTAAACCATAGATTATTATAACCCTATAACATATAGACAATCCCTCTAAATAAAAGTATCAAACTTGTATCAAAGTTGTCTTTAAGCTCAAAGATTTATCCCTATAGAAATCAAAATATTGTGTTACAACCTGAATATTTACATTTTCCTAATTTCAATTCATTTTATAAGTAAATCCTATAAAAACAATGCAAAAATAACACAGTTACCATCCACTAAAAAGCCCAACAAATAAAGGAATTCCTAAATATCATAATATTCCCCTCGTTATTAATTTAAGGGCCAAATTATTTTCAATAAATACTTGAAATCATGAAAAGTTCCATGTGTAAATATGATTAGGCCTGGTTTTTGATGTAAGTATTATATTTATTATAGTGTATTATTATCAATAAAAATCTATTAAAAGTACCTAAGTTTTACTACTTATTATACAATTATAATTTTCATTTTGACACGTGTTTTGTCTTAGATTTAGTAAAGATGTAAATAATAAGTAGGTATGTATGATATGGTCTCCTTGCGTGCAGTAATATAGAGAAAGAAATTGGTGGCAATTGTCATTCAGTTCTTTTAAATTGGTGGCAATTGTCATTCAATTCTGTTGTCATCTATATTGTATTTTCCTATGCTTTATTATAAAGTTGAAAATCCAAGATCCCCTTTTGGTTTTGCATCATGTTAATCAAATCATTCAACTTTATAAAAAAGCATAGGACAATACAATATAGATGACAACAGAACTGAATGACAATTGCCACCAATTTCTTTCTCTATATTACTGCACGCAAGGAGACCATATCAATAATGTAGCTATGTCCCGATACTATTAATGGACACTGTTTTTTAATTGTCTAATAAAAATGCAAAGAGTAAAGTATTCAAGTATAATTGCTAACCTTACAAAGTCGTAGTCACGTGTAAAATAGACCCTTTGTGAACTACGCCCGTCTTTTTCAACTAGAATTTCCAGGGAGTTGGACGGTGGCAATGAATAAAAGCGTTGCATTGTTAATTACATCAAGTCTAAACAATCTAATTCCGTGCAAATCCCATCAACAGACAGAATATTTACATAATCATCCTCATATATTATATCTTTAACAAATTATAACACAGATAAAATCAATATCCAACAATCTCATTACACTCTTTCTAATCCTATGGAATATTTCAGAAGTTATCTTTAGAAATACAAACTAAAGTAATACTTCAGTAGGTAAAGCTAACGATATGGAGGAACCCTGTAGGAGAAATCATTACATCTAATACAATAGTAGAAACTTTGGTCACGGTTTGGTCAGAAAGGTCGAGTAGAGACGGGTATACAAAGCGAATAAAAAAATAATATCCATAAACACCGAAGCTAACTCGACTTCGAACCGCACATCTAATTTATTGTCTTAAACGCACGTCGACGTAGCACTACTAACTAATTACCCGTTTATAAAGCGTCGTGTCTGTTGTTGTGAGCCTGGTACTGCGGCCAGGAGAGGAGGAGCTGCTCGTCTGCAGGGCGGTCGGGGTGCATGGGCTCTGTGAGAGGCGGAGAACACGACAGACCACCGAGGAGAGCGCCGCTGGAGCGCGAGTGCTGCCGACACAGCGGTCGCCGCGTCGGAGACTCGCTCTCGTCTGACATAGCTCGCGTCACTGTAATCCGAGGCGACTGCCGCCTCCGACCCCTCGGCTGACCACTCTCCTCCAGCCCGAGCGCTCGCCCCAACACCACATGCGGCGGAGCACGTATCAGCGGTATAGCACACGTTCGAGGTCGCGGCAGATCCTCGTCCTGAGAATCTTGCAGCATATTACACGACGCAGCCCGTGGTGCGGGTCGCTCCGATCCTCTGGCGCCCATCGCCGCAGCATCTGACAATCGTCTCGTTGTCGGCGGTCGTATGCTCCCCGATCCAGCGGATAGCGACGGCCTTCTAGACCCGCAAGCGCTAGGTGTCCGCGCCTGAATCTCCTGCGTCACTTCGCTCTTCGTCATTCGTTTCCGCCTGTAGTTCCTAAGTGCATCTCGAAGTGCGCGACTTCGGATTCCGTATAATATGCCGTTGACTGGTGGTGCTGCTGCTAGCAGCGCGGCTGCTATAGCTGCTATTGGTTGTGGTGGGGCTGTTACTGCTGGCCATATTAGGATGCAGTAGTATGGGAAATAGAGTATTGCCAGTGATCCGAGTGGTTGTAACACAGCAGAGAGTGCTCTACGCCTTGGTGGCGGAGGAGGGGCGAAGGGGTTTCGCTGATGCGTCACAGTCACTTGAGCTGAGAGTGTTACCTCATATATGGCTGCTGCGATCCGATGTCTGTGATAGCGAGCGATTCGTAGAATCTTCAAGCTGCAGAGTAGTACCAGGGCTGCAGGAAGTACCAGAGTTATCATTGCGTAGACGATGCAGAATGCTAGGCCGATGGACCCAGCGCTACAGTCCGGGGCACAGTTTCCAAGGCCGGTGTTGTAAGCTAGTGGAGGTTGTGCCGCTGCTAGAGGGGCGAGCAGTGCAGCCGTAGCTACCCAGCCACTCGCTACACAGATCATCACCTGTAATAAATATTATACCCTTGAAATTTGATATTAAATCTTTAAACTTTATATTACTCTAAATTAAAAATTTAAGAAACCCCCGACGTATCATTGTGGAGATTATACTATTACTTTTTCCTGGTAATCATCAGATCCTCAAGGTTTCAGATGTCGGAAACGCACCGTGAACTTTAAGCTCAAATTCGAACTATCTAGCTATTACCGTTCCAGAGATTCCATCTGACATCAAAGATACTCCAAGATCTTGGAAACCACTGATCCAATTTTTATCAGACCTAACTAAGAACACTCTCGACAAAATTCTATATTTAATTTTAAAAACCGGGTCCAAATCTGATCATCCGTTGTTAAGTTATGATGCAACAGACAAACACACATACAGACAATCAGACAAAAGTGGCAAACTTTTAACACGGCCCTCAATTGGTCGGGGGTTAAAAAGCTTTCATAAAGTAGAGGGTTAAGTTTATCCTACCAATATGATTGTCATATCTTCAGCGCTTTCTGTAAAGGAACATTGCCACCATTACAGCGATGTTATCTTATCACGTATTATCACCTCACCATATACAGGATGGAACAACTAACTGTTAACAGGCAATTATTTCGTCACTGATAGTGCAAAAGGTGGTAAGTCCCAATTTTTAATTGCCCTGTAAGAAAAAGTAGTAAGTAAAAAAAACTGTTTTTTGTGAATATGTAGGATGCATTTTTATTATTATCAATTTGGTTTATTTCATCTGTACATAAAAAGTATAGCAGTGGTAAGCTAATATGTCAGTAATTTCATACATAATTTTAGTAGATGTTTATTTATCTCTGAAATGGAAGAGATTTTGACTAATAAGTACTAAACCACTTATTTTCAATGACGAATATGTAGAGTTGAAATAATTTTTTTTGATAATAATAGAACAATGATGCCTTGTACCCACAAAAATAAAAATAAATTGACTTATCACTTTTCCAGATGAGATTTTTTTAACTGGCTTACCACTTTTTGCGCTAGGTGACCAAGTAACAACACCAGTTTAATTTTTTGTCATAACTTTAGTACTCATGAAATACCGCCAGCCCTGACGCATAAAATTTTTATGAAGTTATTCAATCCAATTTTTGCAAATATCTCCAGATCCATTGGTATTTTCACTAATTGGTACTAAACCTTTTATATAGGGTTAAAATAGACCTTTTGGATGATCCCAAAAAATGGCCCCTTATACGTATAAAAAATATTAATGTTTGACTTAGCACTTTTTCCTGTCGAGAAATTAAAAATTCGGACTTACCACCTTTTGCACTATCCGATCTAATAGCAATATCAGTTGAAATATTTTAAATATTTTCATCAGTGAGGAAATAATCGCCTGTTAACACTTAGCTGTTCCACCCTGTATACTAGTGAATTGACAATGAAAGATATTGTACCTATAGTGCGCGACATCCCCGGAGTACCGGTTTCTAGTACCGGTGCTGGTACTTTGCAGCGGCATTCCGGGGTTGTCGCCTATAATACCAAACATTTGTCTATAGTTCTACTGAGTTCAAGGTCCGAATGAAACAATGTTTTTTGATCGATACACACACAATCCTACTAGTCACTTGTATAACCAACATACATAGAACTAGGCCAAACTATCTTTATTTGCCACTCAAAACTACAACAGTGACATCATAGATATGTACCTACTTATGTATTATATGTTACTATAGAAGCCTTTGATCTTTGCCCAAATGCGTATAACCACTGGAACGACCGTAAAAACTGAAACCAAAGGCACCGCCACAAATCCACAAACCTGTTCAACAGAGCCGCCTTAAACAAGTGAATATGGCGATGCGGACTCTAAAATACATGATAATGCTCTAATCCTATTCTTCAGCCCCTATAAAACATGTTGATATTGCGCGGTACATGTCTCCATCAGATCCGCATCGGGCCTTCAGTTGTTCAAAATAGTTATATTATCCATCGTACTTCTTCGAACGTATCAGGAATTTAATATTTCAAGAATTCTAGTCTGTGCGCTAAAGACGTAAGATTACTTGCAGCGTCTTCACTGCAGCACAGTTTTTTGTATCACCAAGTCTGTTTATTGTTTACCTCTGTATTGTAAAGTGTTGATCAAATAAATATTTTCTATTCTTTTTTATTCTATTCTATCTACAGGTCGATTATCTAAAGCTGGCACGTTCACTGTACTCACACCAATGCAATTTCATTATACAGTATGTAGCAATTAGTTGGGTGGGCTATGTATAAAAAAAACAATGGGATAATTGTAGAAATATTATATTATTATATTATATTATTGTGATGCATGAAATAGTTAAAATACACAATTAGTAGTAGTTTTTAGTTATACACAATTTCACGAGATTGTCCTCTTAAAGTTATGCCAGATCGAATTGTTTCAGAAGACATTGTATTCTAACCTCAAAATAAACATTATACTGTATTTCTTAATAGTAGTAAAAACAAAACAATAACAATCTCAGTCACGCTCATAAGCTTGTCCGCGTGCGAGTGAGACAGAGAGACTTTTCATGTTGCATATGCAGTGTGACGTCATGCCGCGTACTTATTCACAGACACTACATAAACGCAATGTGTGAATGTGTTGTACGTGCCAGCTTTAGATAATCGACCTGTACCTTTCGTGCGGAGACAATAGCAGCATAATGTAGCGGTGCGGCTATCGCGGCGGCGCGGTCGGCATGCAGGCCGCAGACTGTCCACAGCTGCAGCGGATGCAGCGCGTGCAGCAGCGCGCCGCAAGCGCACGCGCCGCCGCTGCCGCTGCCGCCGCCGCACAGCGCGGCGCCGCTGGCCAGAGCGCCCACTGCGCCTAGATGCACTAGCAGCACTGAAGATGCTGATGCTGGCTGGAAAAAGAGAAAATATTGTGGTACCAGTCTTGCCGTACGAGTACATTTACAGAAGCTTATTTTATTTATGTATGTGACATTGGAATAGAGCATGAACTTTCAGAGCGTTTCATCAACGATTCTGGGTGAATATTCCACCAAGTATTCTTCTTCGAGTCGCATTCGTCACCGATGAGGGTCATTTTATTGAATCAAGGTTAGTGAAAACTTCCTATCGAAACTTTCATGCCCGCTTTCTTTAAAAAAAATTGATTCTAAATACGAATTCTAACCATGATTCGGTTTTTTGGTGAGTTATGCATTAATTCGGGTAGGGATTGAGTGAGTATCATACGAAATAAAAACTGAAATATTATTATTCCTTTTTTTAATTTAGGTAAAAACAATTATTTTAGAATAATTTACTCTATGTATTCTACAACAATTCTTATAACACTATTCAACGATAATAATGTGCTTTTGATCACAAACCTCAGTGATTAATACATTAAATCCCCTGAAAAAAAAATTCTAATCCGGTTCCGTTTGACGATCGATCAATTCATTACAATAGGTGCTCATACCGATGTAAGTACTTACGTTACCTAAAATTTAGCCAGGGATTAGGGGGCGTCCATTAATTACGTGAGGCATTATTTAGGATTTTGTAAAAAACCCCCCCCCCCCCCCCCCCCCCCCCTGGTGAGATGTTGTGAGATTTTCCACAACTCCCTCCCCCCTCTCCTAATCTCACGTGTGATTTTTTTAAATTTGTGTTTTGATTATGAACGCGTTGGATTATAAAAAAAATAAAAAAACAAGAACACAATTTATTCTATTATCTTTATTTAAGACTAGCAGAGACTAGTAGTTGAGATTATTACCGTTGCTTAAATTCACTGTGATAAAATTAAATAATAAATACTTTAACAAAAATGAATAAAAGATTTATTCTAATTCAGTCCATGGAAAAATTACGTGATATTTTCGAAACCACCCCTCCCCAAGGTGAGATTGAGTAAGATTTAGCTAGACCCTTGAACACCTCACGCAATTAATGGACGCCCCCTTATGTCCCCTTTGACGTACTTATCTGTCCACAATTTCAGAACGCGCCAAATTATTCCTATTTCATTTCACTAAATCAAAAATTTCGTTGTTGCTTTTACCCAAAATGGATTTCAAATTGTCTTCCGAACGTCATTCTCATTTTGTAATCTAAGTAGTACATACATACATACACAACTCTCATCTCCCTAATCCCCGAGTGGGTAGACGTATAAGTACTACGAGTATAAGTACTTATTAAGTAAGTACGGTAGTATAAATTTATGGACATGAACATCTGATTTGACGAGCGTAGTAATTAGCTTCCACCAATGTGACTAATCGATTATATTTTAAGTGTCTCTAAGTTATGCGATCTAAGTTATGTACATTATAGTGACAAGTAGGTAAGTATACTTCCTAAGATTCAGATTATTAACACTTAACTTCCCACACTCGCACACCCACTCACCCTACACTACACATGCACACTTACATCATTACACACTCCCACACAACCTAACATACCCCCACCCATACTCACTCTTACCATTATCTTTACTAAATTCTTTTATGATTAAATTTTCCAAATTCCTTTTAGGTTAAGAATATAATTTGTAATATGCACAGAAAGTGCGACGGAATCCCGACTTACAATATACAGGTTTTCGACCTAGTTTGTAAGTCGGAGGTCCTTTTTTTGTGTGCCCTGTAATAAGTAAATAAACTTTTTCTTTTTTCTTTCTTCTAAGTTTCATATAAACCTCCTGTTTCATTATCATCATCATAAGCCTAGGTGTCTTTCTCATCACCGGTATTTTAAATTGATATCTTTATAACACGAATCTGCACTTTGTCTCTTCTACTTTACCACATTTTTCACACATACTCTTTGATTGAAGATTCTACCTTCACACAATCATATCCCTTTCAGAAAAAGCTTACGTACGCATATATTTTATTATCACATATACGAGTAACTTTCCCGCCATCCATTATTGTTAAAAATAATTTCTGTAAAGATATGCGAAACTCCCGCATTGTGGAGAGCTTTGTGATAAAATGTTTCTGTCGTATTTTTGCTCGGAAAGCCGACAGATATGGGGTTTATGACGCTGTCTTCATTATTTTCTGTGTCGGCAGTAGGTACTAGACCATCTCACATAATTCGAATTTGTTGCTGGTTTTCGTGATAAATATTTTTTTGAAAAATTGTATGAAGTTTTCAGATATCAGCTAGTGTCTTATGTATGACAGAGCTTATGATCTAAATTAATTTTTCCGCTTTAGTGATTTTCCAATCACTAAAGCGGAAAAATTAATTTAGATGTTTTTTGTTAAAAATAATTTATTTCACATTTTATGTGGGGATGATATACAGTCGAGTTGAGAATCTCCTCCTTTTATGAAGTCGGTTAATAACATTTAAAGGTCTATCTAACATTTAAGAGCTAAGTTCTAGATGAACTCTCTCTATGTTGTAGGTAGATTAAAGGGTTCGTCAATCACTGAAGAACACTCCTTTAATCCATAGCAATTTTCATGAAACTTATGATTTCATGAGATCTTTTCAACCCTCGTACATTTTCACCTTCAAATACCACTCTTCCATTAGTGAAACAGCGCCAAAGGTTACTTACATAAATAGAAATAGAAGAGAGTAGGCACTATTAGCTGGTCATACAAACGAACGGCGAGGGTGTGTATGAAATATTAACTAGGTGCCCTTGTACTGAAATGGCCTTATGTTGTGTCAGGACTGTTGCCGTCGGGTATGTATTCTGTTACTGTATGGGCCATAGTTTACTTATGTATTCGTTGTAGGGATATTACGGAAGTGGTTTTACCGGAACCGGAGTCGAAACCGAAGGTTTTAAATTAGAATTATCGGAGTCGGAACCGAAGGTTTTAAATTTGATTTATCGGAGTCGGAATCGAAGGTTTTAAATTTGATTTATCGGAGTCGGAACCGAAGGTTTTAAATTTGATGTATCGGAGTCGGAACCGAAGGTTTTAAATTTGATTTATCGGAGTCGGAATCGAAGGTTTTAAATTTGATTTATCGGAGTCGGAACCGAAGGTTTTAAATTTGATGTATCGGAGTCGGAACCGAAGGTTTTAAATTTGATTTATCGGAGTCGGAACCGAAGGTTTTAAATTTGATTTATCGGCGTCGGAACCGGAGTCGGAGCTGGAGTCGGAGGCGGGGGTAGAATAGAGATGTTCTGAAAAGAGATGTTTTAAACTGTTTTTTAATTTTTATACCTAAACTGGCCTATATTTCTTATGATGACTTTTGCGGCAATATCACATATTCCTTTATTAGTCCTACACTATTTAAATAAATATTGATATTTGAATATGTTTGCTCACAAATCTTCGGTATAACCTCCGATTCAAAATTATCGGAGCAGGAGTCGGAGGTGTAAAATAAATCGGAAGTTCCGACCTTTCGAAGTCGGAGTCGAAGCTCCGTAACATCCCTAATTCGTAGGGAGGTTATTCATTTCTAGCTTTTTCAAGTTTGAATTTGAAGGCGGTATGATTCTGTGCAGAGTCAGCCTAGGGCGGTAACACCCTTTTACCTATTTCTGCGGCAAAGTAGCAATGCTCGCATTGCTACGTAAAATACACTTTATTGCACAAATAGAAAACAACAAACAAAAGATAGAAAAAGAAATAGTGAAGTACAATTTAGGCGGCCTTATCGCTAAGAGCGATCTCTTCCCGGCAACCTTCGGGCAGAGGAAATGATTTCGAGAAAGAGGTAGCAGGTATGCAATCATTATGGAAAACGTTATAATGGTAAGAGAACCAGTGTAATTACCGGCACATGAGGCACTTCATCTCGAAAATCCGTGACGTGAGATGTCTATGGGCGACAGTGACCAATTACCACTGACCTCTATTATTACCTACCACTGGACAGGCTGCTCCATACAAGTGACAGCTAATATTATATTGGTCCAATTTGAGTGGCGAAAGCATGGCGAAAGTCTACGGAACTATAAATAGTGATCATCAGCAGCCTATTCTAGTCCACTGCTGGACATAGGCCTCTCCCAGGGCGCGCCATTGAGCCCGATCTTCGGCTCTTCTCATCCAGTCGCTGCCAGCCACCTTGCGCAGATCGTCGCTCCATCTAGCAGGGGGGCGTCCCACACTACGTTTGCCCAAACGCGGTCTCCACTCCAGAACTCGTCTACCCCAGCGGTTGTCGGTTCTGCGACAGACGTGACCGGCCCACTGCCACTTCAGCTTGCTAATCTTATGAGCTATGTCGATAACTTTTGTTCTATGCCGGATCTCCTCATTTCGGATTCGATCCAGCAGAGATACTCCGAGCATAGCTCTTTCCATAGCACGCTGAGCGACCTTCAATTTGTGAACCAGTCGCACCGTCAGTGTCCACGTTTCGGCTCCGTAGGTCATTACTGGTAGGACGCACTGGTTAAAGACTCTTGTCTTTAGACATTGAGGTATGGGCGACGAGAAGATGTGACGTAACTTCCGAAATGCTGCCCAACCCAGCTGAATTCTTCTGTCAGCTTCTTTCTCGAAGTTGTTTCTACCTAATTGCACAGTCTGCCCGAGGTAGACGTATTGTTGCACAACTTCGAGGGCCGTACCGTCGACGATAATCGGTCCCGGAACGACATGGTCATTGAACATGACCTTAGTCTTGTCCAAGTTCATCCCGAGACCGACACGTCGTGAAGCAGCATTGAGATTGTCCAGCATTTCTTGAAGGTCCTGCAGCGACTCCGCCATTACGACTATATCATCGGCAAAACGTAGGTGTGACATGTACTCGCCGTTTATATTGATGCCGTGTCCTTTCCAGTCCAGGGTCTTAAAGACATCCTCCAATGCGTTCGTGAACAGTTTCGGAGATATGACATCTCCCTGTCTTACTCCTCTGCGCAATTTGATGGGTCCTGTTTGCTGGTTCTGTACTCGGACAGACATCGTCGCGGCGTCATACAGACATCTCAACACTTCGATGTATCGCCAGTCGACTTGGCAACGCTGCAAGGAGTCTAGAACAGCCCAGGTTTCGACGGAGTCAAAGGCTTTCTCATAGTCCACAAATGCAAGACACAGGGGCTGATTATATTCTTCAGTTTTCTGTATAATCTGCCGCACAGTGTGGATGTGGTCTATGGTGCCAAAGCCTCCCCGAAATCCGGCCTGTTCCGGAGGTTGGAAGTCGTCTAATCTCCGCGCAAGACGATTCGTGATGACTCTCGAAAACAGCTTATATACATGGCTCAGGAGCGAGATGGGTCTGTAGTTTTTGAGCAGAGTTTTGTCTCCTTTTTTGAAGAACAAAACTACAATGCTCCTGTTCCACGCCTCCGGAGTTCTCCCAGAGTGTAGGACGGAGTTGAAGAGCTTCCGAAGTTCCCTCAGTACAGGGATTCCTCCTGCCTTAAGGAGCTCAGAAGAGACACCGTCCTCACCAGGGGCTTTTCCATTCTTAAGCTGTTTGAGAGCCAGCCCGAGCTCGTCTAGGCTAAAATCTGGCAGTTCATCGGTATAGTGTCGGGTTAACGTGGCTCTAGGATCTTCGATTGTCGGTTCAGGCCGCGGAGCATGAGCAGCGTACAGTCGGCCATAAAAGTCTTCGATCTCGGCGAGTATCTCTGGCTTGGAGGTGACGGTCCTGCCACTAGAAGTTTTGAGCTTCGTCAGGTGGCTCCTCCCTAGTTGCTGAACGAACACTTTTGACCCCCTATTCTGCTCTATCGCCTCTTTTATGAGTCGTGTATTGAAGCTTCGGAGGTCGCGTCGTATCAGCTTCCTTATTTTCTTATTGAGTGCCCGTTGTTCTGACGATGTAGCTTGTGTGTTTTCGCGTCTTTCCCTCATAAGTGCCAGAGTCCCGTCCGAGAGCTTCGACTTCGTGCCTGTGCGCTGCAACCGACAAAACCTTACCCCTTCATCCCTAATAGTCCTCACCACGTTTTGGAGATTCTCGTCAATATTATTTGTGGTTTCCAAGGCATCGAATCGGTTTTTAAGTTCTAACTGAAACCGGTCGGAGCCTGCCACGGCCTGGTGCAGAGTAGGTCGGAGCGTGGGCTTCATTAGACGGCGTCTCTCCGGCTGAAAGTCAATATTCAGAGTGCCTCGGACCAGTCGGTGATCACTACCGGTTTTGAACCTGTTGATCACTGAGACATCTCTGAATATGTGCTTCTTATCCGTCATAATGAAGTCGATCTCATTTTTCGTCACAGTATCGGGGCTTTGCCAAGTCCACTTCCTATGGGGTCCCTTCTTAAAGAAAGAATTCATTAAGAAAAGGCCCTCCATCTCCAGGAAGTTAACAAGCATTTGCCCCCTGTGGTTTCTGCCGCCAAAGCCGTATGGCCCAACCCTCGATTCGCTGCAAGTCCGTACTCCCACTTTCGCGTTGAAGTCCCCCATGACAACATTGAAGTGTGCCTTACTGGTGTTGTTTAGGGCTTTGGCTATGTCTTCATACATAGCCTCCACTTCATCATCCGAGTGTGTCGAGGTCGGTGCGTAAACTTGTACAACCTTGAGAGAATATCTCTCGGTTAACTTAAGGACAAGATACGCTACCCTTGTCGACACACTGGAGACCTCAACAACATTGTCTATGAGGGACCTATTGACGAGAAACCCGACACCCCCCTGGGAAAGTTGGTCTCCCTCTCGGAAGTAGAGTAGATGGCCCGATTCAAGGGTTAATGTGTCCTCCCCCTCTCTTCGGACCTCACATAACCCTAGAACGTGCCATCGTATCTTCTCCAACTCTACTTCGAGCTGCGCAATGTGCTCGTCCAGCCGTAGACTTCGTCCGTTATACGTCGCCAGTGCCAGTTTGTTTTGGTAGCCTACCGTAGCCCGGGGATTCTTCGCACCCCCTACCCCACCGTTACCATGGCCGCTACCGTGACCAGGAATAGTGGGGCGGCCGGGAACTGGGGGCCGTTTTCTTTTTGCGCTATTCATAAAGGAGGAAATGCCATAATCGCCACGCTAGGCCTGCGGGTTGGCGATCGCAGTAGCCGGGTCGCTTGCCCCGATGACGCTGCTGCCCGTCATCGTGCTTATGGTATTTTAACCCAGCCAGAGTTTGAGTGGTTATACCGCCACTAGTCGGTCGCCAGGGACTCGTTCGTTAATCGGCAGGATGCACCACGTGCAGGTGAGTTTGACATTTGGAGGTCTAGATGTTGGTGACCCCCCTTACATCCCTAAATAGTGATCACGTGATCATATAGGAGGAGTAACGTCAAAATTAGCTCCCGTGAAATTGGTCACGTGATGATCACTATTTATAGTTCCGTAGATTTTCGCCATGCTTTTGCCTTTGCCTACAGCGCCAAAATGACGAAAACCATGTAGCTTTGATAGGACTATGGTACGGATGACGTCACGCCAGAAACAATAGACAATATACGACTTTAATAAAAAGAAACAGGAAAAACTGTGTTATCTTTTGTCCCTTACGGTGTAACCTTTTTTTTGTCACACTTTAAACCGTGACAAACAAACCGTGCTGTCAGAGTGTCTGGCAAGGTCTATGAATATTTTTAGTCATTTTGGTGAAAATACTGTGATTTGACGATAAATATTGTTTGATTTTATTAATGATTAATAAATCCCAATAGGCGTTTTAAATTACCACTAAAAAGGGGAATTTTGATTATAGTGGCAACATTGTACACAAATGTCGCAGTCTCATTGGTCGTTACACCACGGTTTTATCTAGGGTATAGATAATCTAAGCTATGTAGGGACAAAAATATTTTGACAGCCGTCTGTCCAGTGGTAATAATAGATGTCAGTGCCACTCTTAGATTATCTAAGGTCCCACTTACCCACTTATTCTTTGCACTTACCATTAGGTGGCCCGTTCCATAAACAATATAAAAATATCATAAACTAATTTTTAAATGTACCTAGGTAATAAGTATTTATTTGCATTGTAGTCAAGCTCACAGGGGTGTTTTGCAATTTTCATTCTGATATTCTCCTTAACTTTTCCCTGATTCTTCTCATTTCCTGTTTCCTGACAAGCCATGAAACAAAACAAATACCGTTCCTGAATTTTTTGCATAGAGTTTTTTCGTATGCTTTATTTTTCTTTGTGCAGAAACTTTTCATAAGTGCTTATAACTTTAGTTTTTCTATATTTTCATTTATAAAAAAATTAAATGCATAAATTAAACAAGGTAATACCTACCAATACCCACTAATACCTTTACTTATTATTACTTGTAACATTCCAAGACTGTATTTGATGTATCTTAGCATGAAACAATGAGCCAATTAAGAAGCAATATTAAGCTGGTGTACAGTGGAAGACACGAAACCTCGAAACCCTGTCGCAATATGTTTCTATTATACTTTCTTGACATTCGTATGATTGCCTCAAATAAGTTAAAGCGACAAATTACTAAAGGGTATAATAATAATAATAAATAATACATTCTTTATGTTCTGGAAACAAATTATATAGCTAGTTTAAACATCATCACAGTAAAATAAGTAGGATACATTTCGGAGAGTGCGCATCGGAATTGCACGACCTAATTCCAGCATCTCCATTCCGCCTTCGGACTACCAGGCGCGGGGAGGGGTTCCATCCTTATGTTGTTGATATCCCATCTGCTCGTACGAAGCGATTTGCTTCTTCGTTCATTATGCGAACGGCTAAGGAATGGAACAGCCTGTCGGCGTCTGTATTTCCCGAAACCTACAACCTTGGGATCTTCAAGGCCAGAGTGAACAGGCATTTACTGGACCCGCATGCTCCATCGTCGACCTCATCGTCGCTTACCATCAGGCGAGATCGAGGTCAAATGCGGGTTTAGTAGTAAATAAAAATAAAATAAAAAAACATCATAAAGTTCTTATCCATACAAGTTCATAGGAACTGAGTAGAAATCTAAACGGATATTGTCGCAGGCATAGCGAGCTCCACCTGGCGCGAACTTCCTGTCGAGCTAGCAACAAGTGGCAATCGGCTTTCACCCTCCATCCCACTAAACTACCCACTCCCGTCCCCACACATTCGCGTTTTATTACATTTTCTGCACGCCTGGCACGGCCTATATCGGCAGATACTCAGACATGTACTCTAGTGATCTTATTACTTTCGTCAATAGGTACAAACGCGTTAGAATTATGTCTTAAAGCAGCGCGGTGAGCAAGAAAGGAGGATCTTTTGGCCTGGCCATATCCATTTTCCAGTCACTAATGTTGGCCGAAACCTACTACAGTTAAAATTAATATAAGTCTATATGTTATATATCAAAATAAACAGAATTTCATCCTCAATATTCTGGAATAAAAATCATTTCTGGAAAATAAAAAAAAATGAGTTTTTGGCCTATGAGACGATTGTAAACCGTCTCCGGAAGTTAAGTTGATTCAGTTTTATTTAATATATCTCGAAGTTATTTATTTTTACTACATGTGTTATATTTTTGAGATCGTTATTTTATGCGCTATTAAATAAAATGCAAAGAATTTAAATAAATTGAAAAATAAATGAATCTGGGGTACTTTACAATTTTGATTCCATTTATAGGGGTGTGTTTATGGGGGGTGAATAGGTAAAACTATCATTAAATCAATATTTACATACATTTTAATTTATTTATTAATTATTTAACTAATATTAGTGTAGTATATGTGGGTAACGTGATTATTCAAAATGTGGGTATTTGAATGTTATTTTCCAAAATGTCAGCCTGTGACCGAATAATAAACTGTAAGCAACGTAATATCTTGTTTTAATGGGCTAATTAATTAGCCTTAAAAAGGATAAATTGGCGACGAGGATGATGGGATTATGGACAATTAGAATGTATTTTAAATAGTGACACTAATTTAATAAAAATGAAAATATTATATAATAAAAATAGTATCTATCATCACTGATGCCAGATACTATTCCTCGTTTTGTATGGATTTCAAAATTAACTGCCCACAGAGTACTATCTATTCCATTACAGACTGTTCGATTCGCGTGAGGTGTTGGTAAACTTTCGAAAGACAATAGCTAAAAAGGTAAGTAGCAGATTTTTATAACACCTCTTTGGAGAAGACTATAAAACAAAGACACAACAAACATCCAAAAATTCACGTATTCTTAAGTGTCATGTAACATATCTTGTGTCCAAAAAAACTTATAAAATTAATGTTGTGCGAAAAATACACAAATTCTCGTTATGTTCCACAGACATGGGATTGCTAACAATTGGAGAGAGTCGACATAGCTATTCGTCGGCTCTTTCTTTAAAAACTGTGTCCAAATTGTAAGTAAATACCTACATAAATAATAGTCCCCCTATATGCCTAAAATTATAGTTTTGAGTAGGTATACTCTTGTCGTTAATATATACGTATAACGACATTTGTGACGAAGCGTTTATCGAAGCTAATTTGTAATTTTAATACACCATTGAAAACTGTGTGGTCTTCTAAAAAAATATTGGGTATATATCATGTCATCATCATATCCACTGTTGGAGCTCAGGCCTCCCATCGCACATGAGGGGGCCATAATCCGCCGTGCGGGCCCAGTGCTGATTGGTGGATTACACATGCTTTCAGAAAACTTTTTTTATATTGTTACTTCTATTTTTATTTCAGGTTTTGTTTACTGTCAGTTAGATGAAGTTTAGCCAATCACAATGTGTTGCATCTTCACATGCTGCGGTTGGGTAATTGATCTGGTTCAAAGGTAAATATTTCTCCCACACCATGCAGTTGTAAGCACATATAATTGTGATGCGTAGTGAAACACAAAACCCCAACAAGTAACAAAACCTTTGCATTGTTTTACGTATATCTTCTAGTATTCGTACCCATGAGCGTAATGAGACCAACTGTGTAGTGGGAACTCACTACTTTCTCTTCCACACCATCCCAGCACCAACTAAAAGTATCTACGTGTGCTATGTAAAGCATAGATTTAACAATTTGTAACTTTATATTTTTGTAAGGAAAGGACGCGGCTGCTAAGACACAATGTAGGCTAGAAGGGTTTAGTAGTAGGGAAATTCTTCTGGATTTCATAAATAAAATTTCTTATTATAAAAATTTACCACTAAATTAGCACCATTTAATTGCTGGTTTAGTACTATTATTGGTGAAATGGTCCGATACGCTGCCTTCACCTAGACCTAAACAAAGAAAATCAAAGTCTTGTATCCTTACAATGAAGAATGAAAAACAGAGGCTTAGTGTCTCCGTACTACACCGTTATTTTAATATTCTACAATGGATTTCTGCAAAGTAACACCGTAAAATATTACAGTGGCGGTCATAAAATCTGTACCTACTATAATACGGACACAGTACCGATTGAAATGGCGCGCGCGGCGTCAGATGGCCATTTTTTTTTAAAGATTAATTAGTCTGTTTCACTTTTTCTGTTCCCTCGCAGGTGTTGGACATTCACAATGGCATGCGTCATCGCTTCAGCGGTGTGCTGCGCGATCATTACCGCCTGCATGTCGGGGGTCGCTCTCGGATACAACTACTCATTGGCTGAGTACATTGACTTAAAGGGTTCGTATCCTTACGTTTTGTGACATCATACAGCAAGTGGTTAAGGGGCTTTTAGAAATTGCTTACACGGGTACCTAGGGAAGAATGTCGCCCGCCCGCCCGATTGTAGAGTCCTGCCCAGGGAACTGCTGACGGAGGAAGCCACAACCGCCGAATAACCACCGACGGTCATCATCAAACCAAACCATTGACTTGCCTACGGCACCCCAACGCCCCACCTGTAGTCACGGGTGGCGATAGATACCCCTGTAGAGGGCACTACGCCCTGGAACAGGACTCCCACGCCCCCTAGGGGACGTGAGAAGACTACGAGTGGGAAGAATGTCAGGTTCTATGCAAAGTACTAAAATCCTGTTATTATATATTAATTTTCGATAACACCCTCAAAATCAATTTCCAGCTGCCCGGTGCATCTATAAGCCCTTGGCTTATCGCATATCACATAGATTATCAAGATAATCAAAGCACATCTTTCATAATGTTCTGTGATCTTTCCAAATCTAGCTACTCTTTCTTGATGGATTGTCATGTTACCTATATCTCCTTACTTCGATGGCTCAGCGATCCGTAGCGGATCTTGGCCTCCACTAATACAGACGCGGTCCCAGCTCAACATTTGGGGGGTCATATAAATACAAAACTGTCGATTATAGGGGGGCACAAAGACGGTCGCAATGCCCCCCCCCCCCCCCCCCCCCGCGACTGCGCCTGCGGTTTGAAGCTATTAATCCTGTATAATCCACCTCCAGCCAGAATTTTAATGTGGCGACCGACCGGACGACTTCCTATCTCTTTGCATACTCCTGTGTACTTCTCACCGCCTGATCCGATTTTTCTCCTTGCATTGTTAAAGTTTCAACAGGTTCCTGATATTTGATCTCGTTTTTCCAGAAACCAACGTGTCCGTATACTTGAAGCGAGGTGTGTTCGACGACGATATCGTGGATGACATGGAATGGCGCAGATCTGGACACCTGCCTGTCTCTGGACATATCAGGGATGATAACCGTAAGGCTTTTAATACTTTTACGGAATTTTACGGGAACGGAAAAACAAGAATAGATATATGTATGTATTTATACCACACAGTGGCGGATCCGGGGGGGGCTAGAAGTTATTGAGGACCTACAATACTTCTAAGATACTTATGGCGTGTGAGTTTTGACTCGCCCTTGACCATTTTAGTACTATTTTCTGGTTTCAGTAACCGATTCAGACCGCCAAAATTTTTTACTGAATCCGCTCCTGATAATACAGAATACTTATCTATAACTCGAACGCGAAAATAGTGATCTACTCGATGGTTCACGTATTAGTTAGTCAAATAGGTACGTACAAATATTTTGAATCACAGACTTTCATTTTGAATAAATAAAAGTGAAAGTAAATTGTGCGATCACTTACACTTACATGAATAATTCAATTATTTTAGAACTTGGAGTAAGTCTTGGAAACAAAAATTATCAGATCACGAAACATTCGAGATTCGAATCAATACATTACATTAATCCCCTAAAATGAAAAAAAAACACATTCCTACTGATACTGTTTCAGTAATAACCGCATCTCCTGAAGATTCGGAAATCACGGACTGGCGACGAGCAGGTCGCAGAATGGATGACTCCATCTTCGAAGCCGATGACCAGCACAAGTTCGAAGGGTCGCTCATGAAGCTAACGGCTAAGCCACTTGATTTTAGACCCTCTACGGAGCATACTCCTGACCAGCTATTTGATGAGGTAAATTCTTAGTTTTATTTAACGCCTTTAGCACACTGAAGCGATTTTAAAACGGATTCGGACCGAATTCATAGAAATCTAGAATACCACAATAGTTTTTAGTTGGTTCAGTCAAATTTCGTTCCAAAACCGTTGCAGGGTGCTATTAAAGTGTCTGCAACGGCAGTCGGTGTGTAATAAAATAAACCTTGCTTTATGATAAAGCATATAGGTACCTACATTTGACCAGAAACAATTTATTTTGTGCAAATAGGCAAGGATTATTCTATGGAAATAACAATATAGAACTACTTTCTTGGCAGATTTAATTGAACGGTTTTCCATTGCCTTCCCCATTTCACGCACTGGTTAGATAACCACACTCAAGATACTACAACCTGCACACTGAGATCAGTGTGCAGGTTTCTTCACGATGTCTACGTTCACCGTTAGAGCAGTCGGTAAATGTAGGTACAAACGTAAGTTTTTCGAAAAAACCGAAAAACTTATTGGTACATGACATTGCGTGGTTTTGAATCCGGACCTCCCATAGGGGAGTTTGGTATCCTAGCAACTACGCCACCGATGCTCGAAATTAACTTTAAGTATTCAGTTTATTTAAAGCGTATTCTTCTACAGGCAATGACTGACTATACACGCGGCTCCCTTGATCAACTCAAGGCGGTTAAAGCCGTTTTGAACAGTAGAAGACTCAATTCGCCACGCTACTCTTCTAATAGTAGACGGAATAACCCACAGGTATTTTTTAACATTCATGTTGCACATGCACATTACTGTGTTATCGATCCAACTAAGCTAAAATAATGAACCTGAGGTGGTCCATCACAATGGTCCCGAGGCAGTGGTAGTATCTGGCTGGCTGTGTCAGCCAGCTCGAATACTTTAAGCAGCCTTAAAACCATTCTAATTTAGAAATTGAAGCATTGAAATTTAGTTTTCAATTACTTACGAGGTACCTATCTGGAATAGCACTTAACAAATTAAGACATAGCTTTAGCTAAAGTCTTAAATCGCGGCTTTGACTTCTAAAGTTCCATGCTTTTTGAAATAAGTAGGTTTGAAATTTTGTTTAAAAGATGGACATACTTATGGACAGGTGACGAATCGATAAAATGAGTATACACTTTCTATTCTTTCTTTCTTTTTCTTTCTTTCTTTTATTACTTTCTTTCTTTTTAAATAAATTTATTTATTTATTTATTGCACAATCAGTCTGCAACCGAAATCATCGACGAACGGTATTTACCACAACTGCCTGACCCGGATATGATACCGCAATCCGTGAGACGAATGATGCCGGACTCCAAGCTCATGGGAAACTCTAAGGGTGTGGAAGTCGGTCCTGGAGACTCTTTGAGACTCGCGGTACCTGATGGAGGTATCGGCGAAGCAGTAAAGTGGTTTAACCCTAAATTGCCGCCTGAAAAACGTGTGACGTTTTACACTGGATACGGGATAGAAGAGGATGCTGCAACGTATCCAGCTCCGGTGACTCCTCGACCAGGACCCTTACGGCCCAGCAGACTACCTCCTCCGAGAACCTCTCCCACTACTCCAACTGCAATGGAGCCCACGAATACGATGAAGAAAGCTATAGATGACATAATAGACGATGATGCAGACTCGTTCAAGCAAAAACTTATGTTGGATGAACCGTAAGTACCTTTTGTATCCCAGAAGAGATAAATAAAATATTTAAAAAAATCATTATTGAAAACGTCACAATGCACAATTATCATGGTCAGAAAGATTAATTTGCAGAACGTCTTTGTATGTAGAATGCCTAAGAATGTAGAATGTCTACATTATTTTATTCATTTATTGGAACGTGTGTTCGTTTTTGACCTCAATGTCATTTGATGGTTAGTGGTGAAGCCGAAGATACACACGGGTTACAGTTGTAACTGAAAATTACTCACAGCAGACCATCGATTATTAAAGATATGTCGTTGTCGTGACATTTCAACAGTGTCGACTAGCTAGGATTTGCAAGATTTTGATAATATCGAAAAACTTTCAAGGTTATATTTACATCTCAAGGAATCCTAGTATGAGGGCTAATGCAAACTTTACTCTTCAAATGGTTAAGTTAATTTTATTGGAACAGAACCTCAATTCTCAAAACATTACTGGCAGTTACGTACCTAAGTGTTTAAATAAACGTTGTGCAGCATTCAACCAATTTGGAATATTGTGAAGATAGCACCAGACATTCGCGTAACGGCCAAACCCAGAATAAATACAACCGAGCCAAAAAGGTTATCGTAAAATTATATCACTTTTTATCTCTGCCGGTGCGATTCTCCTATAGAAAGTCAAGCTATTGTTTAGGTACCTCATGGTAGTACCCACTCATTTCCTGGAACAATGCTATTTGTTCTATATTTTTACATTTCACTGTTATACTCGTAAATGTTATAGATATCACTTTTCCTTTTCAGACTCAGAAGCGAAGAGTTTTTGAACAAAATGAAAAACAGTTTGAAAAAGAAACCTGACATGGAAGAATATGACGACGACATTAAAGGACTTCCGGTTCGGAGGAAGAGACAGGTTCTTGAAAGATTTGAAAATATTATACCTTCTTTAGATAGTATTCCAATCAATGAGGATATTTTATCCAATAATCTTACCGATAAATCAATGAAGGATTTCAATCATACTACAAGTATTAATCAAACCAATGTCAATAATTTATCTTTAGAAAATAATCACATTTCATATAACCCCAAAGACATAAGTATTCATGCTATCATTAATAACCACACAAATAATAATTCCTCACAAGTAAAAACCTACAATCATGCTTCAAATGATACTCATTTTGAAGTGAATAAAGTTACTAATACCTCTGTACAAAATTTTACACAAGACAAAATACGTGGTGATAGAGGTTTTCTAAATACAATATTATCGCGTTTAAAGCAATTAAGTGATAAAACACTATTAAATAAATTAGTCGTCAGAAAAGCCACGGATAATGAGACTTGAACTTGTGAGAAGAAAGGCATTATCGTAAATCATAAATATAAAAGTATACAGGAGCTTCTTAAAATTCTGTCACTGTTGCATAGATTAAAATTAATACTAAATGGTAGTGAAAGAATTTTAAAGACGGTCCAGTAGATTTTGAAAAAAATCTCCAACATACATGTTGGCGTTGAATATTATTTCCTAAAGGTACCGAACTATTCTCCTATCCTAAATAATATATACAAAATATATATTTAGGAAAGCAGCGTGATAAATGATGATTTGAAATCAACCATTTCTATATTTAAATTTCTAACTATCAGTATTTCACGACATCATATAAGTATGCCAAATAGATACGTTTAAAATGTCTGTACAGTAATTTTTGTTACTTTGTTTGTTGAATGTAAACTTGTAATCATGTGACTTGTTTCGTGAATGTTTGTTATTTATTACGTTGTCCTTTCGTTTGAATAGTAAAACCAATGAATTAACAAACCAATATTTTATTCGTTCGAAAACTAAGTTACTCTACTTATCTTTTAATCTCTAGACGTGCGAGAATCTGTACCAGCAATACCTACTAATTTCCTTTTTCTTTTATATCTTGGGTGTAAAAAAAACCGAAAGGGGGGTGTTCAGTATTCATAACGGATTCAACGCTAATACTTTCAATATGGGTCACCTCTGAAATCGCGAAGATATCAGCTGTTTCATATATTTCGGTCTTGTAAATTGAGTTTTGTATGAAACAACTGATTTCTTTTGTCGCAATGTCAGAGTTGACCCCATAGTGAAAGGGGGGTTTTTACTCTACTAGTTATTTGATCGACAGTAATGTTTTCAGTAAAGCATTTAGTAGTAGTGGGACTGGGCAGGCCAGGAATGCCGCATGCATCCGGAAAGGTGGGTAAAGATCGCCATGCACTGGGTGCCACAAGATGAACAGCGGCGCCGAGGCAGACCCAGGCGTAGATGGAAGGACGATATCGACCACTTCCAAAAAGGACGCCGAGGATAGGGAAAAATGGAAAGGAGGAGGGGAGGCCTTTGCCCATCAGTGGCTATTAAAAAAAATTATCTATCCACAAGCATGTGTGTCTGTTGTCACTTCAACATCGAGTCACTACTCGGTCCATCAGGATCCCCTTTCAATCTAAATTCCAATCTGAAATTCCGTCTACATAGGATGCTACTATTACCAGTCCGATGTCTGTGGTATCAATCATCATGATAACCCAATTTGTACCCAGAGTTGTGGCAAATACCTAAAGAAAATCACCTTAAATTTTCCTTTAAAAAGTTTTTTTGTTACCTCCGCTGCATAAGGCGCTGTTGCTGAAATCAAAGAAGAGGCCCACGAAACAAACAGCAGTACATCTTTTGAAATACTTAGAATTATTTATAATTTTCAATAATTTGAACACACTTAAATTTATATAAGGAGGTATCTAGACATTTTTATATTATTTTATAGGTTATACTTATTTTAGCGGGTTGTAACTTTTTCTTTTATTTTTATTAAGAAATGTCCAAAAAAATGGTATCTTTACCTCTCCTATCTAGACCTCTCGTATAGTACCGAAGTCCATTGACGCTCAACGCATAGCAAGCAATAACACGAAAACAAATCAATCCTTGTTCAATTCTATTCCACTATTTTATTAACCCCGGTGCACAGTTGAACAAACAAACCCACGGGCTGAACAATAATAACATCGCAGACAGAAATGCATTAAACACTGGTGTTATACCGAAATGAACAATTCCGTACATTTAACGCGAAATACGAAATTCACATTTGCAACTTGGTGAAATCATTGGAATAGTTCTCAATCAGATGCATGAATCTAATTGGATTTGTTTGCTGATAATAGTGTAATACACCGATCCGTATTCAGGGTCTTCTCGTGAAATTATGCATGGTGACAGAATATTGGGTGTACCAAGGTAAAAAGGTACCCCTTTTTCTTCGTCACTGGCATCGATTTCGGGATCGTTAAAATAATCATCTCGCTAACTGATACACAATCTATAACGAGTGAGCGTGACAGTTTCATTAGGTTTAACTTCAGATTTAGCGACCACTCCGGAATCGTAACCATTATATATCTAAAGTGATATTTTGTTAACCTCCTCTGCTCTACGTTTTTGCTTCGGTATGCGAAATTAAAGGACATCAAAAACGTAAGTATACAGCACTTAGCTTATCTCGAGTTAATTTGAGGAAAGTGCAAATTCAACGATATACCTGTGTTGTCCCATTATAGGTTCACATAATACCAGTCACGTAGCAAGGGCACAAGAGAAATAGTCGGAGTCACCGAACTATATTTAATTTTCCAAATAATAGAACTATGATTGTATGGATCTTTACAATGAATTTTAGTGGCCGTAGCGATCTTTTGGACTACCTACACCGGAAGGGTGACCCTAATTATTGGAGGTAAATACTGGCACATGAGGCAATTCATCTGAGTTCTCAAGGTTAGCAGTGCATCGAAAACCCTCTATAACTTATAGTGCGGTGAGATGTCTATGAGCGACGATAAAACCCCTACTATCAGGTGGCCCGTTTGCTTGTCTGCTCTCCTTATATAATAAAAAAGGATGGTTAATTATTAAATGATTTCCCGCGATAAGTAAGAAACCATCATATTTTCCCACTCAACAATTATCCTGAGATATTATCATCATCAACAAATGTTAAGTGAAATAGACGAACTAACACTAAAGATAACAGACAGGGTAATGACTGGTTTTAATTATACCGTACTCATTTGAAATACAGAACATGTTCACGGAGTTCATTTAATTTTGAAGAAACACGAGACATTTCAATTTCGGCGACGCATACAAATTGCCTTGCGACATTTGTTACTTCCCAAACGACAATAAAAATTACGACTGAACTAAAGTCGGCTCTTTTGTATTGTTTTGTTGGTCGTTGACTTCACTAGAGTCGTTTTTTTTATATTTTAAAGTGTTTTTCACACGTTTTAATTATGAATAATGAAGTGAGGAAAGAACTTGTTACTGTCCTGAGGCCAGCGAACTTCTATGCTCTATGTCAATCAGCCTATATGAAATCTCCGTCATAGTCCGTTCGTCTGTTACGCGGGTCTAGCGCCGAAACGGAATAAGATACAGATGTCAAAATTTCCGCTTTGTACTTGATTCCTTACATAATTATGTATAACCGCTCCGAATATCGACTTTTTAATTTTGTAGAATTATTGTATTGACTCCGATGGCTCGGACACATCACTAGGATGGGGGACGATTGGGTAGTTAAACGAGCCTACGTGGGACGCCCTAACGGACGACGTCCGGTCGGACGTCCCAGATACCGCTGGCGCGATGAAGTGGAGAAGGATCTGCGTGAGCTCCGGGCGCCTGACTGGCTCGAGACTGTGCAGGAGAGAGAGCGATGGCGCTCTTTGGTATCGGAGGCTAAGATCCACTTCGGGTCGCTGCGCCAGCGGAGTAAGTAAGTATTGTATTGCAGCGGGTCTCATAAAAGTAAAAGGGGTTGAGAAAACAAAAATCCTTTCGGGTATTGTTGTTTAGAGCTTGTCAAGTAGAGTAGTACCTATAATAAATTTTCGTAGAGAAATAACGACGTAAGCATCTGTCAAAATTGTCAATTTTAGACCACTTTTGTTATGAAATGAAATGAAATTATCAGGACTATCTCATGAACGCTAATATCTAGGAACTTGAAAATTGCCTAAAATATTGGCCATATCCTGTATTCGAACAACAAAGACTTAAACTTGATACATCTGTAATAGTGTAAGTTGTGAATAAATAAAAAAGGTAACAGATTTTTCGCTCGATACTAACAAATATAGTCCTAGAGTAATTCTTTACCTGAGATTCTTTGCGTTATTTTCGTGGCGAATTTTATTTTTCACATTTTTCAGAAATTATCATCGAGATTTGAAAATAGGTGATAGATAATACAACTCAATTCATACTTATAGAACGTGTAATATAAATAACGAAATCCCTTATATACCCCAATTAATTTATTAGTTACAAAATTTATTGAAAGCAACAAAATCATTTTTTGTAGGCAAACTTTGGATAGTGACACGATACGCGCACAGTTGCTACTCGGTGAGCGCACGCACACTACAAACTTTGGATAGTGACACGATACGCGCACAGTTGCTACTCGGTGAGCGCACGCACACTACAAACTTTGGATAGTGACACGATACGCGCACAGTTGCTACTCGGTGAGCGCACGCACACTACAAACTTTGTTACTGTGCGTTAGAATTCTTATATAAAATGTAATAAAAATTGTGACCATATTTAAAGCCAAGGATACATTAGGGGACAAATGTCCTGCGACACGTGTCGCCAGGGACGTCGGGTGAAGTAGCGCGACGTTGCCGGACTTCGCGCGACATGTCTGGCAACATCGCGCGACACTGGTCGCCAGTGATGTCGGGTGAAGTAGCGCGACGTTGCCGGACTTCGCGCGACATGTCTGGCAACATCGCGCGACACGGGTCGCCAGTGATGTAGGGTGAAGTCGTGAAGTGAAGTGAAGTGACATAAGTCGCGCGATGTCGCCAGATATATCAAGCGAAGTTTCGCGAAGTCGCACGACTTCGCCTGACGTCGCTACGGACATAAGTCGCGCGATGTCGCCAGATATGTCAGGCGAAATCGGCCGGCTTCGCTTGACATGTCGCCGATACATGTCGTAGGACATTTGTCCCCTAGTGTATCATTAGCTTAAAACTTAGTGGAGAAAAGCGCTAAGCGCCTTATAGGTGACGAATCGCTGGTGGAGGCTAGACTGCAAAGTCTGGAACATCGGCGCAAGGTTGCCTGTCTATCGGTATTTTATAGGATACATTTCGGAGAGTGCGCATCGGAATTGCACGACCTAATTCCAGCATCTCCATTCCGCCTTCGGACTACCAGGCGCGGGGAGGGGTTCCATCCTTATGTTGTTGATATCCCATCTGCTCGTACGAAGCGATTTGCTTCTTCGTTCATTATGCGAACGGCTAAGGAATGGAACAGACTGCCGGCGTCTGTATTTCCCGAAACCTACAACCTTGGGATCTTCAAGGCCAGAGTGAATAGGCATTAACTGGACCCGCATGCTCCATCGTCGACCTCATCGTCGCGTACCATCAGGCGAGATCGAGGTCAAATGCGGATTTAGTTATACATAAAAAAAAACTTATTTTTATGAAAAGTCCTGAAAATACAATATGGGTTAAAAACCATAAAAATCGATTAAGTTCCTCATTTAGAACAAACTAATTTCTCAGATTGCTTTAATTATGTTACACGTTGTATAGAACATTATCATTCTCAATCTAAAAAAAATAACTGGAAGCAAATATTTGGTTAAATGTGTTTTTTTATTTTTCTCAAAAACAGTGAGAGGTAGGAGAAAACTGTCAATGGTGGAAATGATCTTTATTCAATTATCTACAAAATTATATTTAGCTCATTTCGTTAGGACTAATAGTTTTTGAAATATACCCATATAAAAAAATATAAAAAAATTACAAAAAAATTACGTTGTGCTAAAGAAGGATGACCAGCTATAACAGCGCCCTGTGTGGCCAACTATTTAAACTAAACGAATATCTAAGATAAGCCCGTCTTTGTACATTTTTTAATATGTGTATTTTATATTAGTACAATAAAGATATTACAAACAAAATAAAATAAATAAATAAACAAACAAACCTCTTCGTAAATTTTAAATATAATTTTATACTATGTTAGTACAAGTCGTACATTTTTAGAAGTCGGGAATGAAGAAATTGGGCCTCAAAATGTATGGAACGTCGCCATTGTTCTTTATAGGAAAACGACCGGCATAACGGTCTAGGAACTTATTAATCTTGACACATTTACCTACAAAACAAGACCTAACTCTAAGCCATAGGCGCATTGATCGCGGCGTGCGAGCATGACGAAACAATTTAAGCTTTTAACCATAGGATATTGGTTCTATTCGGGTTAATTTACATGTTTTATGGCTATCGTGAGTCACGACCACATGATAAAGTATCGTACACAGAAAAAAGTATCGAAAGGGATGGTGGAAGAGGCGAAGATAAGTTGGATGACTTGAATTTTTAAACGGACTTTTGAGGTCTCGGGGTGGGGGGAGAGGGGAGGGTGCGTGCTGGTCCCAGCAGATGCAATGAATAATGTCGATCTTTTCTGCAATGCAATTACTTGTTCTGATATAACTAGTACCTTTTTTAAATGAAAAATGGAGGTTCTCTTTTTGACGCGTATGTATTTTATGTACGCGATTTACTCAAAAACTACTATACCCATTTTAATAAATCTTTCACATATGTGATCTCTATATTCCTGGGCAAGTTTTAAAATATGATATACTAGCATAACCCGTGGCATTGCTTGCTAGAAAGTCGTTTCGAAAACTGTATCATTTGGTATGTTAATTAAAAATGAATGCTTGTTCCCGAATTAATAAAAAAACACTGTACCGATTTAAATGATTATTTCACTTCTTTGTGATCTTCATATTTCTAGGGAGTAGCAAACATCCTAGGGGTGGGGACTATCGAACATATACTCTTAGGGGCCAAAGGAATACTTAATGGCAAAAATTAGATTTACGTCATATATTTTAAGGACTTGCACTTGGCCGATTTATATGGTTGACCAACCAGATAGCTAACTACGTGTCTGTTAATCACTGTTTTGCAGTGCAGTTTGCCTTATCTATAAGTTCACAGACACGGTGACTTCAGGGAATATTGTTGGTGTTGCTGACTAAACGAGCAACTTCCCTATTCGAGGCTTGTATACTGTGGAAACTAATTTTCGTCACACTTCAACTAATAACATACTCGTATATTTAGTCATGGAGGGAAAGAGCTTGCACAGGTTTGAGGGGTCGTCCTAATAGATCGCGAGTACGCGAACTTTGTTCGTATGAACGCGCGATCAAAAATACTGATATCGAATAAGTGTCCTAATTGACAATCGCGCGATGTGTTTGGAAATATTTGAAATAGTAATCGCGCGAACCATGTCGCATCGCTAATTCGCGCCATAATCGCATTGTCGCGTTGTATCACGACGACCCCTCAAGGGATATATCAAAAACAGATGATAGTTTAATAAAACTAAATATGACGTCGTAGAAGCTTGTAGTGGAAGCTGTAAAATTTAAAAGTACCGACCTGAATTTTAAATAAAGACATTTGTCTTAGTACAACTTTCTGTGCTAAAAAATAGGTGGAATATTCCGCTGTGCCATATAGAATATTATGTATTAGAATATTATAATATGACAGTGCAAGCGTGTTGTAGTTTGACAGCAGTCGTTAAGCCAAGCAGAGGCCTACGGGCGGCCTGAACAACTCTTTGACTAACTATACGATTAGCAAGCAACTGTGCAGAAAAGATTTACCTGGGACCTAAGTTATGTAAAACTCATTTAAAATGAGCGAGATCAATTTACAGATAGAATAATTTCAATTAAGCGAGAAATAGATAACAAATAATAAAATAAATCATTTATTTATTTGAATTGTTGTTTTTTTAAGGCAAAGGGAACTGAGCCCATACAGCCATGTCTGATGTAAACAACTCTTTCAAGTCTTCATTAAAATGCTGGTGTGACACATTTCAATGCTATCTGGGAGAATCTTCCACGCTTCTGCGCCATCCGAACCAAATAAGAAGGCGTCCCGGACGCAGTGTGGCTCTTCAAAATCCAGCCAAGTACGGATCGGGCTGCAGCATCTTATTTGACTTTACTTCACTGTCCCACACATTATTCACATCTTGTCGAAGTTTTTCGAGCAAGAAACACCATTTTTACTAGAAAAGCACTACTGTAAAACAACACTGCAAGACAAATCGAAACAAAGCTAACGTGGACGCCACAAAAGCGCGGGAGAAACTCTTATTTATTTGAATAAAATGTTTTAGTTTAGAAGTACCATTACCAAGAAAAAAAAACTTACCACGTAAGAAGTAAATATTAATTTACTTTATTTTTCTTACTTGAAATTAATTTACTCATATCGCTACGAATATCCTCTACACGCCGTAGCATAGCACCTCAAGCGTAGCTATAGTTCATCGATCTAACTCATATTCGTAACCAAATTTTTTGTTGAGTATTAAAATATAAGTAGGTTATATTCCCCTCTAATCTCAGCCTAAGGGTAACGAGGCAAGGAAAGTGGGCTCATGACCTCACGGCTGAGTGGGCAGGATTATGACTTTTCTCCAGGTAAGACGCCAAGATGGCGGAGATACGAGTAGGTATATCTCTCTCCGTCTTATACCAGTTATACCTATGCTGAAAGATTTTTAGTTCGTCAGGAAAATATAAAGGGTACGGGCTTAGGGTATGGGGGATGAAGCAGAAATATCAATTTGAGTAAAATGTTCAGCAGGTAACATTTAAAGTTGCAAGTCTAATATAGCTACTATCCCTATACTATATACACCTTTTCAAACTGGATGGAGTATCTTAGACGACACCATTTATTCCAGTGAATCATAAACGAACGAACACGGGTAATTTTCCTTTGTGTGATAGTTTTATAATTTTGAAGGATTGCTTATTTGCTAACAGTTGGGCTCAATAAAACGATTTCGATTTTTTGTGTCCCTTGGTTTTTTTTTCTTTCGCCTTTAGGTAACTTTCATATAACATGTAGACCACTCCCAAAAACGACCACTTTCCATAATGACCACTCCCAAAACGGCCTCTTCCCATAATGACCACTGCCAAAACGACCACTTCCCGTAATGACAGGTATTTAACAATTTTACCACACTTGTGGCGAATAAAAACATATCAAAGATTAAAATATACGTACGTTAATATTCTCTAACGATTCTGAAGGATAACAATACGAAAAAAATCGGAGTTTATTTTGAATTTTCGATGAAGTAAAATGAGAATAAGAATAAGATATCGTAATGTCGTATAAAAAGTCTCCATCACTATTTTTTTGGAATATTAATATAATATATTAGCACGATTTGCATTCCCGCGTACACATTAACAACGACACAGGTTCAGGTTACGTCCTATCAAATGTGCCAGCCGTAACATCGTAGAACATACAGGGAATAGATATACAAATACTCTACAAAAATATTGCACTAAGAATACACTATAAATAATACCTATCTTACACGTAAATGACTCTACCACTGAGCAAAAAATAAAACTGATGATAGCTATTTCTTGAAACTGGTTCCACTTGAATAATCTCCCAGACATGCTCTACAATCTATGGAATGAAACTTTGTCTGAAATATATCCGTAGAGGAGTCGAGATGTTCTTAACGCTGAATCGATGGTAAACTGGGATGAGAGGGCTTTTTATCTACTATACTTGACTACTCTAGAAAACCTACTCGATGGAGCTTGACAATTTTGACAAGCGCAATAAATGAAGGAGCACAAAATTCAAAACAAATTATTCATCTTTAAAACGTTTGTTTTGAATTACAAAATACAAATACAAAAATATTTTTTGAACCAGAACATTCAAATTACAATAAAGATGGAGGGTGGAGGATGAGAAAGAATAGGGAGATGGAAGACATGGTGAACGAGCCGAACATCATAGGAGAAACGAAAGCAGCTCGACTCCGATGGCTCCGACACATCACTAGGATGGGGGAAGGTCGGGCAGTTAAACGAGCGTATGTGGGACGCCCTAACGGATGACGTCCGGTCGGACGTCCCAGTTACCGCTGGCGCGATAAAGTGGAGAAGGATCTGTGAGACTGTGCACGAGAGAGAGCGATAGCGCTCTTTGGTATCGGAGGCCAAGATCCACATCGGGTCGCTGCGCCAGCGGAGTAAGTAAGTAACATGTACTTAAAATGTCTCGATAAGTAAGACATATCGGTCTCTACTACCTGCACTGGCCTCATCGGCCCTCTTGCAGCATAGTAGATAGCAAGAATATAATGGCTTGGGTTCAAGTCATGTCAGAAAAGATCTCCGAATCTTCAGTTCACTTCACGTTTAAAGGCCTGTATAACAAAGAGTACCTCGTTTTAGAAATTCTTAGTAACTGGATTCGCATACTCTACCTTTGACCCAATAGTATCAAATAAGATTGAGGTCAAACCGTAGGCTACATTAATTAGGATAAGTAAGAAGGTATCTACTTAGACTACTGCCAGTTTGTAGAGAGTTTAAACTGAACTCTGCCGTTGCTGTTTTATTTCTTAAAACGGTAGTTCTATTCAGAAATAAAATGACTGTTACAGCGAAAGCTAGAATATTTTCTAAAGAAACTTAAGTATTTGAATAGAATTTTCTTCAAAGCAAGCTTGTTTAAAGGAATGCTGAATATTTTATATTCATTAATTCTCAAATGCCCTTTAGCTTGTCTCTCGAGTTTTGCTTAGCCGGAAATTGTCTATTAAATCTCGGAATTCAATTAAAGGATGTAGGTATAGTTACTTACTGAAAGGTGGTTTACTATTAAAACTGCGGCCAGGCTTCGCGCAGGTGGACAATAATGTTTCCTCATCCAAACTTTCAACCCCTTTTTTACACCCTTAAGGTATGAATTTTGAGAAAACCTGAAACACGTTTTCTTTATTTGTTTTATAGAGTATATATGTCGTAGACACTTAGCGTAATGGCGCGTTTCACGAAGGGTGAAGACATTTAACGAAGTGCTAAAAAAGTTAGGAGCTGAATTTTCAAAAATCCTTTCTTATTGCTTGCCTAGGTCATAAAAGGAATCTACTGTCCTAATTTCGTGATTTTAGCTTCAGTAGTTTCGGTTCTGCGTTGATGAGTCAGTCAGTCAATTGGGTTCTCTCTTTATTATATTAATTAATATATAGACTAGACTTTTAGATACCTGCTATTTTGTTAGGCAAATGGATTATACATCGATGAATACTGAGTTGCATGAAGCGTCCTGAGTTTTCCACCTCCATTAAATCATACTCTGTCCCTTGCATACATATGGTTTTCAATTTAAGCCTTACGTAATTGAGCCGTAAATCTTATGTTATCATACCTGTTTTGTAATAACGATGACGAACAGTATATAGGCGTTCAGCAACAGGCCAAATGCGGAGATGACAGTGATCGCAACGCTCAGAGCCAGCGCAACGGCTGCTTCCTCTCCCCGAGATTCTGTCCCGTTCATCTCCGCTCCAACCGCCTATGTATGTCCCTTTCCAAACTCCCGTTCCATGGTGATGGGCCGTCTCGTTTAACGTCGTCACCTCACTGCGTCTGCTGCACTCCAACGCATCTCGACAAATCTGTAAAGAAGAAATTATCTTGGAGTAAAAGTAATAGTGGTCCATTATAATCGTGTGTGAGAAAAAAGTCCTCCTCAAATTCCGTCCCCAACCAAATTGTGAAGAATTGCGAAATGTTGAAACTGAGAATGTGAAAAACATTGACCAGTCCACAAAAACAATTGCTGCAAGAAATGTAATGTAAGTAGAGAAAATGGAGAGATAAGTGCAAGTCTCTGAGCGGATTAGTTGCGAACCAAAGCCGTTAAAAGTCTTGAGGTCACTCTCTGGAGTCCTTTTTTCACTCGACTTCTGAGTCAAGTGAAAAAAGGACCCCTAGGAAATCAATTGGTTGATAGAAATTGGAATCAGTATGGTGTGATGGTATCATATCTTATCTTTTGATTTGGGGGCCGGGAATTATCCCAGTGGCACTTCGACCCTTGAGGATCTTTTGTGCCTTGGTAAGGTGGTAATTACCACTTAATCATCGTCGTCCATAGACATCTCACTTTACGATAATGTTACTAGAGGGTTTTCGATGTGTTGCTAACCTTGAAGACTGAGATAGAGTGCCTCAAGTGCCTGTAAATACGCTGGCTCATATAGAACATACTTAATCGACATAATGTTAGTATATCGTAATAACATGCATTGAATTAATATAATTTGTTACAGGTAACATGTCGTGAATAGTACTTAAGTACCCTCAATATAGATATATGTATATTTGTTATGGTTATCGATTTGTGCCGTGTGCCAGCTATAAAGCATAATAGCATCACCCCAACTCTTCCCGTGGGTGTCGTACGAGGCGACTAAGGATCTTAGTGGATACTATTCTACACCTAGTAGACAGCGATAGGCTCGCCACCTATCACGTTTGTCCACCAAATCTTACAGCGAAAAGTGGGAACTATACCTGTGAACTACCTTGTAGGTTTATGGATGCGAGATTTATATATGTAAATGTATGTATGTTATCGATTAAGCGACCTACATAATACATATACTAAACATTTTACGACGAATTATTGCATGAAACCGATCCGTAGCATGCCTGCCACAAATGCAATGTCATCGACAAAGTTACGATCGAACAACACGGCAGCATTGTCTGGCTATTTTTATTTTTAGTTTGCCTTTTGAAATACTTACATCGTACCTATATCCTATATTGTTCATTGGCACTTTATTGCAATAATTGCTAGAAGTAAAATGATGTAGAAAATATTAGAATCAAAACCAATCTATTTAAGTATACATATAATATATATCTGCCTATTTATTTTATGTACTTAGTAAGTATAGTATGGTAATTAATTACCTTGGTATGATAATTTATAAGTATGATATTGCTGTGTAAATGAAATTCTCTTATATATCGTTTTCCACATTGATTGCACACCTACTCGAAATCATTTCCTCTGCCCGAAGGTTGCCTGGAAGAGATCGCTCTTAGCGATAAGGCGGCCTAATTTGTACTTCAATATTTCCTTTTCTATCTTTTGTTTGTTGTTTTCTATTTGTGCAATAAAGTGTATTTTACTTTAGTTTTACTTACTTTACCAATTGTGGTTAACATTTCAACTTACAAAATATTTGGTGACGACAATTATTTCGTAAAGTCTATCTTCGGTCATAGCCGAAATCGATATTTCTCCGAAATGGGGTACAGTTTCCTTTGTCCATCCATAATAATAATGAGTGAGTCATAATAATTGCATATGCTCCCACCTCTCTGGCTCCATTTTAAATATGTACCTCCTACTTCGATGGAAATCTAATTCTTTACAAAATTTCTCTAAAAGTACGGTTCGAGATTGAACAGTAATCGTGAGACTGGTAAATATTGAACCACTTTATCAATGTGGTATCCATCAACGGCAAATTCAGTAAATCGGCGTCCTTCAGTCAGCTCCGACAATTGGTCCGATAACAACAGTCGACATCTATTTATATAGAAGTCGATACCCCAAGGCCAAGGAGTTACTCGCTCGAAACAATTACCTTCTATTATGTATAAACGGTCAATAACGCCCTCTTAAATATTGAAGATTTTATATAAGCTTTGATGGATAGTTAGAAATGTAGTCATCCGTCACAAAACGCGAGTTACCGACATAGCTCTTATGATTAGCAAGTTGAAGTGGCAATGGGCTGGCCATGTCTGTCGCAGAACCGACAACCGTTGGGGTAGACGAGTTCTAGAGTGGAGACCGCGTACAAGAAAGCGCAGTGTGGGAAGCCCCCCTGCCCGGTGGACCGACGACCTGAAGAAGGTTGCTGGCGATGGTTGGATGAGGAAGGCGGAGGGCCGAGTAATGTGGCGCGCCCTGGGAGAGGCCTATGCCCAGCAGTGGACAGACACGGGCAGATAGTTAGATTATAGATGTATCCATCGACCTACCTAGATTGCTGTGTTTCGGTTTGATCTAGAAAGGAAGAAAAGAAAGAAAAACACAGTTATTTAACATTGCATTATGCATACATGATTAAGCTTAAAAAAACTTGAAATTAAAAAAACAACACAACGTTAAACAGACATATGCTCAGCATGTGCTGCGGTCCGACCGGTACGGCAGAACCACGGCGCTGGTTTTCAGCCGTGCCAGGGCGAAGGCATCTAGTTTGAAGTGTAAGAGAGACATCGTAATTACTAGCACATGAGGCACTCCATCTCAGTTCTCAAGGTTGAAACGAAATCCCTATGTGTTAACATAGGGATCATAGTCATCTAGATGACTATGATCCCTATACACTATAGTGTTAACTATAGTGAGATCAGGTGACTATGGGCGACAGTGACTACTTACAACCAAGTGGCCCGTTTGCTCGTCAGCTCTCCTTTTACACGTTTTTTTATGTATACTCTTTATTCTGTCTTTGTATCTTTGTCTATGTATACTATATTATTGAGGAGCTCGTAGCCTAGTTGCGAGCACGGTCCGAAAGTGATCGTGCAGGTTAAGCGACGTTGGCGCGGTCCGGTACCTGGTTGGGTGACCGCTAGTGGCATATTTCATCTGAGCTCCTCCGTGCCTCGGAAAGCACGTTAAGCAGTCGGTCCCGGTTGTTGTCGTTCGACAGCAGTCGTTCAGCCATGTCAGAGGCCTACGGGCGGCCTGAACAACTCTGACAAATAGGTTGGCCACTAATGTTATGTATGAGAATAGGTATAAAATTAAGTTACGTGCAAGCGTCGAGCGGCCCACACTACAAATGGGGAAGGTACCATTTCTGTGGACTGCCTAATTATATGTAGGTACTCGTATATAGACAAAATAAATGTAAAAAAAAAGTCGACAAAAAATTTTAAAAACACCCATGTTGGGTCCTCCTTGAAAATGCAACTCTTGTTGCGAATTTTTTTCACATTAGTATCTTCCATATTTTGCGGATTTAGAGAACTATATTCTTAAAAATGACACAATTTTCACATAACTCTAATTTAAAAATTTAAGAAACCTAATACGTACCATTGTGGAGATCCCCTTACTTTTTTCTTGTATTCATCAAATCCTCAAGGTTTCAGATGTCGGAAACGCACAATGAACCTGAATATTTGAGCTCAAATTCCAACCATCTAGCTATACCGTTCCAGAGATTCCATTTGACATCAAAGATAGTCCAAGATCTTGGAAACCGCTGATCCAAATTTTATCAGATAAGCTATCAGTAAGGACACTGGGTCCAAATCTTATCATCCGTTGTTAAGTTATGACGCCACAGATAAACACACAAACAGTCAGACAAACGTTTCAACTTATAACACGCCCTTACTCAATCGGTCGGGGGTTAATTTTATTTAGTCAATAATGCAACACGAGAGAAAATAAAAGTAAAACCTCCAGGTGGTATACACAGCTAGGTTAATATATTACGTTCAACAGCTCGCGACTTTCAAATTAACTTGGTGTCGAGTCGGTGTTATGATTTCATTACAGCAAATTGGTTTATAATTCAGTTACGCTGTGTTCCCTCGATGTTTTTGCTGCAAGTTTGTTTTCTTTCTAATTTCCTGGAGCCTTCTGGCATGGAATAACTTATAATTCTGACACGGGAGTTATGAATGCAACAAAAATGTATTCAGATAACTCTTTTGCGCCTGTTTTGTTTCTCTCTAAAAATCTACTGTTGATAATGACATAGTGACTGGGATGCCGGACTCCCATGCGGGAGGTCTGTGTTCGAAACAATGTAATGTCATGTCCCAATGAGTTTTTCCCTTCACTTGGGCCACTTCCTAACTTGTCAATTTCCAAAGTTGACCACTTCCTAACTCGTCTTCATCAGCTTGACAAAAAAATATTTAAATATTTGTAGTTTTCCTTCGATTAGCCATGTAGAAGGGATATTTGTTAGTCGAGGGATTAGGAAGTGGCCCAAGGGAGGGGTCCGAGCTGGAGGGAGGTATGCATACTAAAACTAAATAAACGACTGGGGAATGGACTTTTTAGGAAGTGGACGAATTAGGAATTGACTTTTTAGGAAGTTGACGAATTAGGATTTGAAAGATGACAATTTAGGAAACGGACGTTATAGGAGTGGACGAAATAGGAAGTGGTCAACTTTGGAAATTGACAAGTTAGGAAGTGGCCTAAGTCTCCCGGTGTGAAGTGAAGGAGTTTTTCGGAATTTTCGAAAATTTAGTGAAGAAACCCTGCACACTCCCCACCACAGCGCCCACGACACAGGATTACCTAGTGTGGGTGCTAATCGTAGGCTCGGTATTAGGAAATATGTATGTTATTTTTTAATTTAATTTTTTGTAGTATTCATTGTACCTTTCCGTTATAGTGTTGTCGTTAAATAAATTTATTTATTTATTATTTATTTATTATATCAAAGGGAGAAAAGTTTCCGAAGGCATGTGAAATCAACCAATTAGCACTAGGCCCCCTCGGTGGACCATGGCCCGTACGTCCTTGTGCAATGGGAGGCCTGTATCAGAATAGTGGGGACGTATTAACGCCAATTAAGGCTGATGGACTGAGTTCTCATTTTACGGAAGAACTTCACTGCTGGCCTCTATACCGCCCTTACTTTACAGTTTCAG
Source organism: Hofmannophila pseudospretella (assembly GCA_947369225.1). Taxonomy (NCBI): domain Eukaryota; kingdom Metazoa; phylum Arthropoda; class Insecta; order Lepidoptera; family Oecophoridae; genus Hofmannophila; species Hofmannophila pseudospretella. The sequence goes on from OX376324.1 coordinate 9,901,198, forward strand.
CTTTTGGGGGTGAGATATCAGGTCCCCCATGAGTGTCAGGAAGAAACGGGTTTATTTATCATCAAATGACTTATAGTGAACTAAAAATTTTTCAATCCCATCCACAATAATTGAAGTAAATCTGTCTGCAGCCATTAAAAGATAAAGGATTTATAATATTAGTCAGATCTTGATAGTACATACACATCACACATATTATATATTGAACCAAAATCAATTATCTTTCAACTATATGTATGTATATTGCGTTAAATTTTTCTAAATAACTTTTACATAAGAAATGAAGGAGTACACTTCAGTCTAGAACCGTTAAAATAGCAAAAGGGAGAATGTTAGTGGCAGTATAGTGAAAGTAAACCAGGACCAGAAAGGGTTCGTGACGTCGTCGGGAATCGCGAATCATTCCAGGAATGCCCCTTTGAAATCATTTAGCTTTGACTGCCCTGTACCGACCGGTGTTACATTATTATGTTGAACTACGAGATTATTTGAACTTAGTATGCTACAATAATTAAAATTAATCATATATAATTACCAAAGAGAGGTGTTCTTCGATTAGTACAAGAGCTGGCAGAGAAATAACCTACGTCAGCTGGTATCTCTTATTATAGGTCGTTGCCCGCACTTTAGTTATTTATATAAACATGAAATATTTCACCATCACATCAATGAAATCTGTGCAAAAAGACGTGTCTTGAGACTATATAAAATTAATCCTTTATGCGTGCAGGTGTGTTGGATTGACTAGATTTCTAGCCACCCCAGCTCCGCTAAAAGCTCAGAAGTCTTTTAGAACGTTCACAGTAGGCTTCGCTTCGACCTTGTTCTGCACTGCCGAACAGTGAACTGCATGAGCGGCCGTTTCCTGATCCTCCATGCTGCCACGGCATAGTGGCAGTGGCAGTCGGTTAGTGGCAGTGTTTCCCGAAACTGCCTGCTGTCACTCGAGCTTGTTCAACGGTCTTGGTGTTGTTGTCTGGTACGTATGCGCATTCACGAGTGAAATTGATCAAACGGGAGTGGCAGAATTCGTCGGCGGCATCATTGCCTAGTGATTGCGCAGACAATTTGACACTCTAGTCAATGTAGCCCTGAGCCGTCCTTTGATCCATTGAAGAGTTAATTTTCCTTACAGCATTTGACATTATAAAAATCGCACAGTAAAACATTAGTGATTTTAAAATTCGGTTTTAAATCTTTAGGCATTTGTAACTTATATCTATCAATTTTAGGCCAATCGTCCATTAGAGCAAACATACATTTGGGCCTAAAACCCATGAGTGATTTTGAATTTAAGTATTTCGTACGTAGTTATTATAAAAATTAAGCCTTACCTAATCTACGAGTGCGTTTTTGCCACGCATTATTTACCCTATTACTAGTTCCTCCCTTCCTTTGTAGGTAACATAATCATCATCACCAGCAGCAGCAGCCTATTAATGTCCCCACTGTTGGGGCACAGGCCTCCTATTGCACAAAGGGGTACGGGCCGTGATCCACCGAGCGGGCCCAATGCTGATTGGTAGATTTCACATACCTTCGGAAACTTTTAATTTCCTCAGACTGTAGGTTTCCTCACGATGTTTTCCTTCACCGTTAGAGCAGTCGGTAAATGTACGTAAGTCTCCGAAAAAATCCGAAAAACTCATTGGGCACGCATTCAGCATTGCATGGTTTCGAACCCGGACCTCCCGCATGGGAGCCCGGCGTCCTAGCCACTAGGCCACCGACGCTCTTTACATAATAGGTAACATAATAGTTCTTTGTTTTTAAGTAACGTAAGTAAGTAAGTAACTACACTCGTTCTCACTTGTTTCGCGACATAACCCCGCAGTTTGTTAATTGTTCTTTCTGTATAACATAGGTTATTGTTCGGATTAACTTTGGTATAAGCTGTGTAAGAAGAACATTAAATTTAAACTCATTTTCGTCTGAGCCTAATCCTGAAAATTTCAAGCTTAAATTATCGCACATTTATATGCTAGTAGGTATTAGATACCGCCTACCTACTTCATTTCAAATTGTTTTAGTCTTTATTGTTCTATTCTGAAGTTATTTTTAAAATGAACTTTCAGTCTAAATATTATCCAAGGAGCGAACCATAATTATGTAGAAATCAGACGCGCTTCGAGTGCACTGTAAAATTTTCTGAAAATCAAGCGTCCGCAACTCTATACCAAGTAAAATGTGGGTGCTCCCGATCCATTTTTATAATCCACACCTAAAATTCCTATTATTACACGTTATTCAGGATCCTGGTTAGGATTCTAATTAGGAAGACATTCAGAATGATCCTCTCAAATTCGTTCTGAATCTGATTATACTCTCATAAATTCAGATGATTACGTCAATAAGAGATAATCCTGCAATGTGTTACCACTAGAGGCGCCACTAGCGCAATGGTACGTAGCCAATCAACATGTAGATACGTTCCTTTCCATCAAATCTTTTTTTTTACCTTTCAGACTCGCGCCACGCTGTCGTAACAGATTTTTAGGTCTGCTATTTTAAAATGGCCATATGATGCCATGATATCATCACAATTTTACTTATTAGTATTGATTGAATATTAGCTATTGCTTTGAAAAATTAAATTACATTAACCCAAATAACTAGGTATCTCGCATAGATGCACGTATGACCGGCGATTATCATTCTATAAAATGAAATCATTATACAGCCGACGTAAACAAAACGACGTAATGTTTCTATATAAAAATATTAACGGACAGGCACAATGTGAAAGTATCCTTGAGCAAATCCAGCTGACAGTCCCCTACAATATTCCTAGAATGCCAATCTCCAGAACCTTCCATACTCCGTTTAGCAGAACAAATATCGGAGTAAACTCTCCGCTATCTAGGATCTGTATGGAATACAACAGCATGAGGACAAGGATATGTGATTTGGACATCTTTTTCGATACAGAAACAAAATTCAAAAATAAAATTAAAAGAAATACGTAGTTGTTATAGTCACCTTTTTTTCTGCATTCTTTTTTATGTTTTTTGTTTTAAAAGTAATTGTTTTAAATTGTTTTAGTTGCTAGTTGTATAAGGTAGTAGACCTATATTGTAATGTTATACCTAAGTAATTACCCGATGTGTTAGTGAATGCTGTGTATGCCTTTAATTGGCACATATATCAGTAAAAGTACAATTTTATTAAGATGATTTGAAATGTATAATATATGTGCTGTTGGCTTACCTAAATAAATAAAATAAAAATAAAAATAAAATAACGAGATATTTGTGATATCTTGAAAAATGACGTTTCGTTTTGCTTTTCTGTTTACGGAGTGTGCTAGTGGCTCCATCTACGCAACGCTTTGCTTTTTATGTCCTATTGAGGTGCCTGATAAGATGACGTATGACCGTAGAAAAACATAAGTATAAGTACATAAGCCCTTTAACTTTTAGTTGTGTAGCAGCTTATTCGGGTTTATACGAGTAATGCCGTTGTTCGCCCTAAGTATCATCTACAGCGTAAAATATAATAAATAATATCATGTCAACAAGTAAACAGAGAAAATAGCTTTCTCGGAACATGTCAAAAGCGAGTGTACTCGCATGTGTAGACATAACAAGCTTTTGTATTCAGACATATCATATTTGTTATCTAGACACACAACAGTTTGTCCGCCAAGTTCCAAAAAGGACGACGAACTAACTGTGTACGTGTATATTACACGAACCATTTCAAGCTTTCGAGTCCCGTGTAACTCAAAATCTATAACACACTTGTATAATTCTGTTTGTTTATTAAGGCACATCCAGAATCCCAAACACAATTTTATCATGCATGAAATTAAAATGATAGAGAACAACATGATTTATATTAAAAAAGAAAATACTTTTATGTGAACACTTGCCAAATAAGGATATAGTTTAAGCAAGCAATAGTAGTTATTCTTTTTAAATAATGTTATATACTTGTCTATTTATGTGCTGTGTCGTGCCGGCCATTAAGAAAAATACTACCCCATCTCCTCCCGAGGGTGTCGTACGAGGCGACTAAGGATCTTAGTGGATACTATTCTACCCCTAGTAGATGGCAATAGGCTCGCCACCTATCACGTTTGTACACCAAATCTTAGAACTACCTATGATGAAGTCGGTTCCTCTGTCTACCCTCACGGGGAATAATGTTGTGAGAATTTTCTCATGTATATGTATGTATCAATTTCTCAAAATGGTTAGTTTAACTTAGCCCACTTAGCCGACAGGCTCAGTTGCTCCTTACTCCGAACTTGGCCCCTTATTCACATTTGTGTTTTAGTGGGATTCGTATTATTTATCCATGAGTGTACCGCAGGACAAGAATAAACTTAGAATTGTAGTTATTCTTATGATGGCTTAAGATCATCACCCTTAGGCTTGTTCCTAAATTATCTTACTGAGCGAAAAAAGTTAGGAGTCTTTCCGTTTAGGAGAAATAGAACATGGATTTTAAAATTTTCCTAAAATAATGTTTTTTATATCTGCATTCCTTTAACTGCATGTCTGAGAAAGAGGCATGTGAAATTCACCAATCAGCATTGGGCCCGCTCGGTGGACCATGGCCCGTACCCCCTTGTGCAAGGGGAGGCCTGTGCCCCGACATTGGGGATATTAATAGGCTGATGATGATGATGATTCCTTTAGCAAATCAAGCTGCATCTGCAAACTCTGAAAAATTTGCAGATGTTACTAAAATACATGACCATAACATGTCTTTTAAAAAATACATAGGTATCCATACCATGTACCACCAATACATAACATGTATTTTACAAGTATTCAACACGTTGTATTCTCTACACTATAGCTCGAATGCCACTAGATCGAACTTTCGAAGTAATTATGTCCCCAGCTTACGAAGCATCGAGCTAACGAGTTCAGGCAAAAGTTGTTCCATCTATTGTCATTCGAGTTAGGGATCCCGGGAACCCCAATACATTACATCTACGTCAATAGATAGATTTTCTGTATCCGTGTCCAAGAGTTTACTTTAGAAATTGAATCAGCTGGCGCCGGTATACAGGTGGAATGTTTTGACGGGGCACTAAGGGCAATAAAACGTTCAAGAGATCTTTCGTAACTTCAAAACTGCGTTCATAATTTTTTGAAAAATGGTAAAGTTGACAAGAAAAATTCCCATTTACACTTTTCCATTTCAGATAAGGATTAAAATTGTAACACTATCAGACCATCTGGCAAAAAATATTTTCATACAAATGTATGTGTGATGTGTGTATCTCATAGTCCTTTGTTTTGGGGTAGAAACTAATTACACTACTTTACACCGTTTTTTATCCATAGATGAAACCAATGTGTATCGGTAGAATAATAAACCCTAAGTTGGATACTAAAGTGGAAAAAAATTGGGACGTAAAGTTTTTTAAATACTCGTATTTATTATATTCGTATTTCACGTATTTTTATGCTGATTAGTGTGTCTCTTAACGTAGACCAGCAGTAATTGGCTAATATATTTTTACCCCAAAAACCTTGGTACCTCTTTTCATATGACTTTAAATCTTGATGAAAACGTTCACCTTGTTCATCGCTTACGCTTCCCAGGTTTTCAGGAAAAAAAATCCGGGTGCGAGTATAGGAAATGATTTTTTAAAGACATGTTCACTTGTAGTAATTCTTAAATAAATTAGAAACTATTTCTGCATAATCCTCTGTTTTATTGTTGACCAAGAAATTTTTCAATACCGCTTCAAAAGAACACCAAGCACCTTTGTCGACACAGTGACAGTCAAAATTTTCATCCTTTAGTATCTTTTTTATATGGGGACCCACAAAAATTTGTTCCTTCTTTAAGTTTGGCATCAGAGAGATTAGGAAAAACGTTATTTAAATATTTAAAAGTAACAGTCTGTAGCGTGATTTGTTGGATCTTGTTGTTAGCGTGTTTTTTGTTTCCTGCAGCCCAGTTCGTTAATATTCTTCTACAATTTTCACACACTACTCCAGGAACCCATTTTTTATTAAGGTTTGTTACCGAGATTTGGAAGTATTGGAAGTACACCAGTTTTACTGCTTCTGTGATTGGTCTCTTCTTCTTTTTAGGATTTTTGATTTGATCCTTATTTCAAATGGAATTGACAAACATAAAAAAGTGAAAATAATTATTTTTTAAAAATCTACTAATCTAGTTTTAAATAAGTATAAAAGTTAAGTAAAATCTCCTTAGAACGTTTTCGAGTAGCTATAGCGATTCTTAGCCTCTTAGTGCCCCGTCAAAAAATTTCACCTGTATCTTCTTACATCTCAACTTTCAATGTGCGGTTCTGTGTCGACGTGGAGCAAAGGAATACGTACTTACCTTTATACTTTGAAAACGATTTTAAATTTTCTTTAGCGGAATATTCTCAATCTCGTACATTTCAAAATCAAGAAAAAAAATATCTCAACAGATAACTACATACTCGCTGACTTTAAGCACTTTAAAAAGGTCCTTAGTTAGGTATATAAATTATGTTTCAGAACTATTTATTTCTGAAAAAAATCAATAAAGTTCAATAATAATATATATTAATAATGTTAATTATGTATAGAATAATGGAGTATTGACTACAATTTTGATTTGGGATATCCCGTTATGAAATTGTAATGGTTTTTCAATAAATAATATATTATAATAAGTATTGTCGACAATATTTCGTTTTTTTTATTTTAGGTTTTCTTAAAAAAACCACGAGTCGGCCCGGTCGCAAGTTAAGTCCGGATCACGGAAAAAAATTAAATCTTTTCCTAATTTATTTATTGTCGTGTCGACAACAATTCATGGAATATTTAAGTATTTATAAATTCCTCTGTGAAACTAGCTTTATGAAACAACTTATTTATATGTATATTTAGTAAGTAGAGAGTATGAGAGCGTCTGTGGCGTCGTGGCTAGGACGTCGGACTCCCATGCGGGTGAGGTCCTAGTTCGAACCCAGACAAGGCCATGTACTAATGAGTTTTTCGGTTTTTTCGAAAGATTTACGTACATTTACCGACTGCTCTGTCGGTGAAGGAAAACATCGTGAGGAAACCTGCACACTGAGATAACCACCCCATTAAATCTGCCACTAGAGTCGTTCTATGTGATTAATTCCTTAGAATGATCACGACCCTCAGCAATGAGGAACACGACATAATCGCGGCCTATGAAAAGTTATGATATAGTTACATAACTTGATTTAATAATTGTGACTCGTTACCTATATGGGCTTCTAGGGGACCTTCCAACCTACCTCTTACGTGACAGTTCGTAAAACGTAATCAAAACTACATTTAGGTAATGCGTTTTAATTTATGAAATAACGGAAATACTTTGGTAATCTTTTTTCTCAGTGCGACCCCGTTATATCAAATAGTAGTAGTAAACCCCTAACCTGATCTTTTATACTTTACTACCTAAGCATAATTTAATACTAACTAAACATTCTCATAAATATTTTAATATCCTTTCTTTAATAAATAAATTAAAATATAACGTAATCATGTCTCAGTCAACGTTATTTTTGTAATTTCGTAAACAATGTTACATTTCAACCGTAAATATTCTGTTTACGAAAGGCGTACACCTAAAATTTAATTTACGGTACTTTTATTTCTCCTCAGTTCATATTCAATTTGTTTGTCCCATTCCCATTACATACAAAGTCATTCCCAAGAATAAAACCCCATCAGACCGCCAACCGACAATGTTTGTCGAAAGGAAAAAGCAAGTGTATTTTATTACCCTAATCCTATTGGGCACACAGCCGAAAGCTAACGAAGGCTGTAAGAGCAAAGTAAATGATGAAAGCAGGGTGTAAGTCTAGAGCGATGTGCAAATGTAGAAAAATTCGATACTTACGTCGGGAAATGTCAAGATTCCAAATAACTTGTTCCATTTTTTACTTGCTTGCTTGCTTATCGTATGGTTAGTGGCCAACCTATTTGTCAGAGTTATTTAGGCCGCCCGTAGGCATCTGACATGGCTTAACGACTGCTATCGAACGACAACAACCGGGACGGACTGCTTAACGTGCTTTCCGAGGCACGGAAGAGCTCAGATGAAATATGCAACTAGCGAATCCCATCCAGGAACCGACCGCGCCAACATCGCTTAACCTGCACGATCACTTTCGAACCGTGCTCGCAACTAGGCTACGAGCCTTTTTTTACTGATATAGAGACTGTGACTCGAGAATCTTTTGAAATTGAAATAAAATTGAAATTGAAAACGTTTATTTAGCACTGTAAACACCAGAATATAGCAAGTACACAATACAGAAGTATACAAAGATTAATACATGCAGCACAAAACATCCGGTGTGGTACAGTGCCAAAAAGGGTACACCAGCTCAGCATAAGGCTGAGGCAAGCCACAGCGCTGATTTTCAGCTACACCCTCAGTGACTGCACGGACGAAGAAAGCAACAGTGTAACACGTTACCTGCCAAATACGAGCGTTCTCGTAGTAAGGAATCCCGCGCCTAATGCCAGCTACGAGTGCATTCGTAGATTGTGTAGGGCAACCTCAACTAAATTTAAAGCTTTGGGAGTGGAATAAGGACGGGGTTGGATTCTTAGGCATTGGAAATAAAACTTTTTTTTAATTAATTAAAGTTGTATATACGAGGGTAAATGACAGCTCGACACTCGATTTTTTATATTTTATAATAGTAATTGTAATTACTACTTAAATCTATTCTAATTAACAGTAAAAAATCCAACAACGGTTTCTAAAATTAATATAGTCTATTCACTAAAACAAATAAGAATATTGTCTCATGTTTCTAGCTCAATGTCTACAATAGACTGTTCGTGAAAACGCTATCTTCTTTAACTTGTATAAAATAAGTACATAACATAAAGAAGCAACAGGAGCGAACCAAATAAATAAAATGGAAGCTCTATGATGGCATCAATCACAATTATACTGCAAAGATCATTGTTTACCACAGAAATCGGTATAGGGTGAATTTCAAAATATTTGTTGTTTATCTACTCAATTTTATGTGATGAAATGAATCAAAATAGAACCCTAACAAAAGATGTGACGGTATTATATAAAAACAGCGTAATAATAAACGTATAGGTAACATTATTGAAAGAAATACGTGCCCTAACAAAAGATGTAACATTATTATCGTAAATGGGTATATTTTCAGGGCAGCCATAAGAAATGAAATAAAATAAAAGGGCATCTTCCAGTTGGCACGTTTATCTCAGCGTTTTAATTATTTGGCAACAATTAAATTGAATAGGCCTCAATTGACGTGAATAGGTTAGGTGATGATCTCATGAGGGTGATGAACCAACACCAGAGATGATGAACCAACTTTAGTTGAAACTGAATCTTTTGACTTTGTTATTTGCCTGAATGAATGTTCTCAACGTCTTTGTCTAATCAAAAGCATTCTATACCTATGATGATAGAATTAGTAGATGAGTAAGTACTATTTAATTATTATCAATATTTTTTTAGACTGGCCTCTGCTGGGCAAAGGCCTCTCCCCTCCTCCTTTCCATTTTAATATAATTCATTTATTCAGCCAAAAAAAAACCATCCAACAATATATACAATAGTAAAATAAACAAACAATAAAACTAAAACATAAAACTGCACAATAAATGTCATTTCCGGTTCGCGCGCTGGTGCACGGACAACCAATATTTAAATATCGGACATGTTAAGTCCTCGCTTATGGCTCTGAGGATGCTGTTGTGAGAGTTTCGCATTCTGTCCCAGAAGGACGCTATGCGAGCCCTCACAACAGCAAAGAAATCGGGCACTCGCGCCTCGGCAAACATGCCCGATGCACTGCAATAGCGCGGGTACTTCATGAGGATGCGGTACGCATCATTGTACTGCACCCTCATGGCGCTCATGAAGCCTCTTCTGAAGTTCACCCAGAGGTGTAAAAACACTGGCAGTACGCCTTGAACAAAATTGTTTTTACACCCGCACTGCACCTGGAGAACCTCCGCGCGAGCATGTTGCAACGAACCGCGAGCACCCGCCTCTCCCTCTCGATATCGTTGTCGTCCTTGAGGTCATAGGTCAGAATATGCCCCAGATACTTAAACTGCTGCACCATCCGAACCGCAGTGCCGTTCAGGCGCACTTCGGGCACCCTCTCCGGAGAAATTATTTTATTTTAATGCAAATTTAATTACATAAAAAATACTCTTAGAACGCCACATTATTCAATATTTTAAAAAGATAAACTTTAAATATCATTATCTCAAATATCCTTTTCTTTGTTCTCTCCACTCCCTATTCCACTTTCCCACCGCCATATTTTATTAACTTTCAGTTGTTATTATTATCATTATTTTTTATAAATTAAGGAGACCTGTTTTTTGGCTTGCACGAGTGTAAAAAAAGAACAATTCAGGAATTGTATAGCTGTAAGGTTTCTCAGAAATAAAAATAAAATAATAAAATAAGTACGTCAAAAAAGATATAAAGTGTCGCGCGGAAGAGCTTTTCCTTAGAAAGAGCCGCGTTAAAACGCTCCACACAAAAAAAACAGATCCAAATATGTATTCTTAAAACAATGTGTCGGAGTCGATGTGAAATTATTATATTTTTTTACTTGAATTGAGTGAGTTACAATTGTAAAATACCGAATACATTATCATTTACTGTGTAATAAATTAATACGTACAATCGGCCTCTTGCTAAAGTACAAATCAAATATGAAGTCTATGGCGAATGCATTCAGGTTCATTTCAGATTGCAGAGACTCTCTGCAAATTAATGCTGTCTGCCAGAGAGACAGTGGGTATATATTGACTGCAACATTCCATATTGGGTTTCTGTATAGTTTATATATAAATATTTATTAAATGTATAAGTTCCCCAATTGTCCCCTGTTTATTATTATTTCGTCCGTCCATATGTACCTATGTGCCGTTTTGTGTTTGTTGTAGGTGGAGTTTCCGGACAATCTTGACAAAATGTGCAAAATTCTAAATTTCGTTAAACCAATTTCATAACCGGTCACTTTCACGATGTGTCTCCCATACAACGTGAATTGGCGGAATTATTGTGCCTTAAACACAATACCAAAAGCCATTAATTAAAAAAAAAAACATTCCATATTTTTTCCTGACAAAATAAAAATTCTTCCCTATTTGAGCGGCAATATATTATTTGGTAAGATAAAATCACATCAGCCTTGTTTTGATGTTTTCGGTCAGAAGTCATCACGGCTCGCCTATAATCAAATGAAAATTGCGGACAAAACCCGCATCTGAAAATGTCTGAAACTTATCTAATTACACGCTGGTCCAATTAAAATTAATTTCGGTGTTGAACATAATTGGTTAATAAAAGATCAAAAAGCAGGATGCTGGAATTGAAATTACTCTGTAAATATGTTTTCTAAAAAAAGCTTTTCTCTACTCCCATTTCGTAATTTATTCAACACAAAACCACAATCAACAACACAAAGATGCCATGTCATGGTCGTGTGAAAATAGTGAGTTAATGAAATATTAAATGATTAGACTCAAATAATATACTGTTTCACAGGTTTTTACTGTATTTTATTAATTACGACCGGGTTCGTTTACACATCTTCAGGTATTTGTTTATAATAATTTTCTTAACTACATGCAGGTAGATAAAAACAGCTTTGCGTTATGTTTTTGCAATTACTAATAAAATGTCAAGTTACGTTCGGTAGTAATTGCAAAAACAAAACGCAAAGCTGTATTTATCTATCTGCATGTAGTTAAGAAAATTATAACAAACAAATACCTGAAAAAAGGCGAAATTCCCAAAAAAATATGTGCTGAATGACCGGTTAGAGTTAGCCTCATCTCCTCTTTTGAATTATTTTATATTATAATACCATAAGGTATGACACATTTTATTAACTTTGACAATATTTGTAAGTAAGTAGTTTTGGACCGTGTCCTGTAGAGTTTAGTTTAATTTTGACATACAATTTAATTGATGTGTTTTGGAACGTAACTTGACATTTTGTTAGTAATTGCAAAAACAAAACGCAAAGTTGTATTTATCTATCTACATGTAGTTAAGAAAATAATTAAAAAAAATACCTGAAGATGTGTAAACGAAACAATTAAATACAATTAAAACCCGTGAAACAGTATATTATTTACGTCTAATCATACTGACACTTTTTACTATATTACTACCATTCCTTTATTTACGCGTTTTCAACTAGAATGATTTAGAATCTCTATGTACAATCAATGGGTTCTGAACAGGCCCAAAGCGTAGCTACTTGTATCTTATTGCAGTTAATTACAAAGTTGGCTCTAAACGCCCATCGCAATGGGACCCCCTTTGAGTTGTGCTCCTGTGACTTCGTCATTCGATACTAACGAGCTAACTGAACTGAAATTCAACAGCAAACTTTTCAACTACCTTCATGTATCTGGTTCTCAAATGTGTTACCTAGAGTAACCAGGTGGAGACGATTCCGGAAATTTATATTATGTTGCTTAAATATGTATCTATTGTTATAAAGGAAAGTATAAACTAAAGTATTAAATATATACTGAACTTTAAATAATGAATACCAATACGCGAATAGCTCTTTTTTATGTGTTTAAATCATTTATTATTCAAATATCTCTATTTTTAGAAGTTTCGTAACTAAAGGTGGCTGACAAAATGGCTGAAAAGTGATGTATCACTATCAAAAATGTCGTTACTACGACATTTTTGGGAGAACGGAACATTTACCCTGACAATACTTTGGTTATAATTGGCAACACTAAGTCACCTGTCAGAATGTGTATCATTTTTCAGCCATTTAGTTTTACATGGTATTTGTGTTGATACGGAATTGTTAATTTATTTTGGAAAAAAAAATATCAGGGTTAATAACGAGTTATTTAGTCATTCGGTAAGTATAATTTTAAACTATTACTTTATTAATCATTAACGCATGGTTATTTAAGTAAATAGACATGTATTTGTTGTGATTTATGCAGCCGTTAAGGGACAAATAATTTTTACGTTATATTTTTCTCAGAATCATTTTTGTTGTCTCATTATCGGTATATTTCTTAACGTTACGAAACTGAGTTACGCTAAAGCTAAGTTTACACTGTATTTTTACCGACTTCGCTAGCTGAGTAAGAGTAATGGTTTACCTAGTTCTAAAATAAAATAATTTCACTGAACATCCCTAAGTATAATTTTTACTACTCAATTACTCAGTGATTTTCAGTGAAATTATAGTGAGACTAGAAACTAAATATATTAAATACGTGTAATGTCATCCGAAAAATAGCTCATGGACTGTAACAAGTGTAATGTAAACCTGAAAAAGAGCTTATTAACAAAAAATGAGTCATCTGTAATGTACTTATGTACTTAAATCTAAAAAGTCTTTGATTAAATTGTCATGCTAAAAAAATAGTAATTTTGATCTTTATAAATATATATTATAATATAAATGTTTATTTATTTCTCCTTATTTTAATTTTAAACCCGTTCGAAATTCACGCTTGTAATTTAGCCTTTACACTGTTTCGTTACAGATGTCTGTCTCAGTCACAGTTTTGTTACGGTACATTTTTTCTGCAATTTACCCAACAAGAACAATGTATTTGAAGGAAAGTGGAAGGTTGCCTGGAAGATATCGCTTAAAGCGATAAGGCCGCCTTCTGCACATTATATTGTACCTCTCTTTATGTTGTATGTTTTGTTTTTGTCCCCGGTGTGCGATAAACTATTATAATTTATACTTAATTTATATTTAAACTTGTATAATTTGTTGTTTTTGTTCCTTAAGCTCTGACTCTGGTCTCATCGAATGTGGACCCTTTTAATCTAGGTCTTCATAGACGCTTGTAGATAATCTACACAAGAAATGTCCTGAAAAATAAATAAAAAAGAAAATAAAAAAGTTCCGTGGGTGTTTGATGCAACAGATGGTCGGAGCCCATTAGGGGAACCCCGCCGTATCTAATGTTATTAGAGTGAGCACTACAAGTCACTGAAGATAATTCTACTTGCTGGTAAAAGAGAGAGGTTAGGATATGTGGAAAATATGTAGGTTGGATTCTAACCTAAGTCTAAAAAAAGCTTGTAGAGGAAACAAAGAAAGAGGCGACTTTAGGTCCTTCAGGATGTTTTGTGCTGCATGTATTAATCTATGTATACTTCTGTATTGTGTACTTTCTATATTCTGGTGTTTACAGTTCTAAATAAACGTTTGCAATTTAAATTTATTTTCTTCACCTATGTATTTTCAATTAAAATAGAAGTAAGTAGGTACTAGAAACCTTTGGAAGCCTTTTGGAAATATCCGTGGACCTGAGGCCGGGGCCATCTGGCACTTTCGAATATTTTTTTGTTTAACTCACACATTATGTCATGTGTTTGTATGTGCCATAATCACTGTCACACAGTACACACACAGGTACACAGATATTTCCAACGGGTTATCGTCGGGTTATAACAAATATTCCCTATGAAACGTTGCAACATTTCACACAGTATGGCCGGCCAGGCGCGGTCTTAGCTGTTAGAGGAACTGAGGAACATGATTTGGGAATTAAATTTGGTCTGAATTTGGTTTGAATTTTTATTTAGTCTGAATAATATTATAAGGTCGATAATTATTTATTTTATAAGATACTTTGTCAACGCAATTTGATGGAGGTTTATCCGTTAACGTAAAGATTTTGATATTTTTTTGGTAGTTTAAATACATGCCGTCATAATATAGGGGGTCGCATCGAATTCGAGGAGGAGAAGACCCCCCTGGTCACGTCCTTGGTCACGTCCCCTTTGAACCCTCTGCGACCGCTCCTGTATATGGCTTTATAAAATTGTATTACGATTTTACGAACCAACTTCGATGCATTTAAACCAACAAACTTTACACGGAATAAAGAAACATTAAACGTCGATATTTTGATATAATTCTTAGATATGGTAGAGCTCATCTTTCCGTTTTAAAAGGGTAAGTTTACCGGTGAAGTTTAACATTAAATAAAAATAGAATGAAAACTAAAAATATCATGAAGTTTTTAAAAATGTAATTTGTCAAACAAAGGCAGACGGGTCGCGCACTTACAACGTACTACAAAGGATAATAACAGAACTCAACCACACAGAAAATAAGCTGTCCTAAAACAAAATAAAAGTCTCTGAAAGAATAATTTTCCCATATTTTAAAAGCTGAAGCGAAATACGATGGCTAAACAATTTTCTTGGAGAGTGTAAATCGTTCTCAAAAAGGAAGCAAAAGCTTCATCGAGTTTTTCCGAGCATTAAATTAATAGTGTCACATTTATAATAGGAATACATGCTAAATGGTTTTAGGAATGAAAAAATCTCTGTTTAGAAATAAATGTAGGTGGATATAAAACTATCTGACTTTCAGAGTAGGTAGTAGAAAGTAGGCAAGTTATTGGTTTTCAAAAATAAATATATTTATTAATGATTTAACAAGATAAGTAGGTGCTGTCATAACTCATAACATCGAAATATTTGCAAAGCTAAATTTCGTCAATAAAAAAATTAAAAAAAGACTTATCAAAAGCCTTAGTCAAAAATTCCGCCCCGTGTCGACCCTGGCGCAAAGGTCCCCATGACGCTCGCGGCATTGCCACGCTGAATCGCCACGGCCAACCTTTGCACCAAGAATGACCCGGAGCGGGGGTCACAGCCTCTCTCTCTCAGGCGACGGCCGACCTCCCTGACAAAATCCTTTGCCTCCGCCCAAACAACCTGTCGTGTCAACCGCAAATGGGACAAAAACGTAGTTTTGCTCCAAAGCGGCGTACTTCTCCCGTTTTCTTTGAGCCGCTGCTTCGGCTGCTGCCCCGGCTACCCGCGCAGTCCGTCTGAGGTGACTAGCGGTTTTCAAAATAACTATAACCACAAAAGTTGTAAAGGATAGTGTAAAATATAATTCCAGTATTCAGATTAAGACTGTCAAGTGATCTATTCACATCGAGACTATCGCCTCGTCATTTACGCAAATGATTCGTCAATATACGTTCTATGCAGTACGATCAATCGGTTAGTAAATAAATATATCGATTTACAAAGCGTGCATTCCTTTTGCCTCCTTTTATTGGATATTTTATCACCCCTATCTTTAGAATATAGAAGTACTCCCCATATCTTTTGAGATCACCTTCAAAGGTTTGCAGCGATATTGGAAATCGCGCAAGCCGGCATTCAGTGCACAGATCGACAGTAATTAATTTTCTTTGCATTCGCAAACTTGCGTTATGAACTCCGTTTCAGCCTGTCTTCATTAAACTTTTCCAATAAATTGCTCAAAACGTAAATTTTATTTCCATTTTTAAATAACTATCGTATGTTGCAGAGGATGTATCGCCGACGCTGATTTTTGTCACTTGTCGGTAATGTCAATTTGTAGGTTACCGATAGGTACTCGTGACTTCAATTTATTTTGACAAGAGAGTGTCCAATGACGTGAATAATTACGGAACCCGAGAAGGACAAGGATTAACAACCGACGACCGGGCAGGACATTTACTGGGCGTAATATTTTATACTCTGTCATAAGACCCCAACTCAGGGCCTGTAGGCCTACGACGGGAGGGGCAGACGTAGTTTATTTTAAGGCGTCTATATTACTGACCTATTCAGTCGAGTTTTTAATTCTGTGGAGTAAAATGACAATTCGAACCATTGATTTTATCACAGCGGGACTTCTCGCAATTCCGATTTTGATCCGGCTCATATCAGACGCACGTCAGACACTAAACTTTTCTTTAAAAGACTCGTAAGTATATTTCTCGTATATAGATAAATGCTTGGGAAAAGACTAAAAGATTCATTCGAAGGCATGTATGACCAATAAAACATAATACCCTAAACTCTCCCTTGTATGAAGCGAAGATGTGCCCTGTACATTGGGATGTACGTACATGTATGGGGATGGGAGTACAATACCTACAGGTATGATCAAAGATTTTGAAATTCACGCTACTAGTCCGATTTCTGTGAGAATGATGCAGTAAAAAAAAAATTAAAATTCAAATGACAGCCTTCTAGAAGTCCGTAACATCGCTATTTATCGGTCAAGTTAACTTCAGTCGTTTCGCTTAACGAAGTTTAATAGCACCGCCGTCGTAAAGTAACCAAGCTCACAGCAAGTTGCGAGTTAAGTTAAAATTAAAATAGTTGTAAAATTAAACACTTGGCTTAGCTCTTATAACAGTTATAATAAATCCAACTTAGTTGTTGCTCTTTATCCGGATCCTTAACCTAAACTGATAGCGGTACCTACTGTATCCTGGGTCATCCCTCTAATCTTGCCGCACTCATCTAATTTTGTTATATTTAACTTTTCTTATATATAATATATCAGTGAACATATTTTCCATAAGATAAAAAATCCAGAAGACAATGGAACAAATCAAAATATATACATTGTCTTAAATTAGCATAGGTACCCTGACTGTTGTGGCCCCTCCCAAATTATTTTATTTTCGGTCATAAAATTTTGATTTAGGATCAGACTCAACCCATAATGTAACCTCTGAAAACGTAAAGGTCTTTTTTGTATCTCCAAATCTAGAGAACTTAATTTTTGGAAGTGTACTCAGATGTAGATAGAGCTCGAAAGGAGTCATTACGCTGAAAAGCGGACGCAGAAGGGGAAAAATTGATAAGGCACGCCAATTCAAATCTTGTAACAAGATTATGATTTTCGCTTTTTTTTAATGGAGATTAGAAGAACGAACGGTTCTCCAACAAATTTAGAAATGATGTGAAGGTAGATAATTATTAGCCGATACAGGGGCGTATAGTATCGAAAACGAACAACTTTTGTTATAACAAAAGTTGTACTTCGAAATTTTTATCTTGGTCGAATTCAGTTTGATAGTCATGAAACGAAAATTTTGGCAACGGGTCTCGAAAACCAAGCTCCATATACAATAGGCCAACAATAGTCTGACTGTAACAGAATTTCAGGCTAGTAGGCTGGGGGCAGAGCAGGCGCACACAATGGATGGAGGATTGAACAAGCGAGTTTTCAAATTAAACAATTGTATAACAATTAGTAATTTTATTTTATACAATAAACATTTTGTAGGGAAAAGTATGGGAAAAGCTTTTTGCGATTTCTGAGTTTTCTAGTACTTCAACCTCAATTGGTCCTTATAAGAAACCGGATTGATTGCACCATAAAAAGAAAATTTGAGAATTGTAAAAATGGTAATAGTCAGCGAGAAAATGGTTCTCGCTGACTATTACCATTTTTACAAAATCTGTGAATACATTTGTAGAGAACTCCAAAAGTTCCCGTTTTCTTTCGTTTCGTTACAACTTAAAATCGACTCATGAAAATGCGGAACAAGGAAGCAAGGACGATGCATCTCGAAAAATTGCCGACTGACTACCGAAGACCGGCGGATATGTCTGGTAAACGGTTTCGTGATGGTTTCCGTACGAGCTCGGCAAAAATACCACACAACTCCGTAGGCAATCGGAAAATTTCGAATAAATCTATCGTTCCCTTTTACATTGGTGTCAGATTAATGAGAGAGCTGCGGAATTATGGCAATGCCTATCAAAAACTTCCGGAGATGGCCGGAAATGTGTTGTAAATGGTTTTGTGATGGTTTCCGTGTGCTAGACGATAGAGACGAAGCGACAAGAAAGGAAAGCCTTGAATATCCAGTGTCTCAGACCTCGTTTTTCGAGATAGATTTTCGTTTCGGGATAAGCCCTCAGCTGGCACTCGAGGTAATCACTTACCTCGAGTGCCAGCTGAGGGCTTATCCCGAAACGAAAATCGAAAGCGTCATTACTGACGCTCGACATTTAATTCCGATATTTTTTCGAGCGTTTTGAGAATTACCTTCCAGCTCTATCCCATTAAATAAAGTGACATCCACTGGAGAGCGCGGGAAGTTATTTGATTGGTTTTCAGGGCCAATTGTCTGAGGGTAGCTGTAAACAAGCCCGACGACTAATTTAGTGGTTACCTGCTGCTATAAAAATTTTATCACCGCCTCGACTGACTTCTAAAAAGAATTAAAACCAATTAATTTGAAAGGAAGAAGTGCTTACAACACTGTATATTTATTGTGTTTAACGTGTGCACATGTATTATTCAAATAACGATTAGTATCAACTGCACCCTCGCCGGGTCGTGTTCGTCGTCCCCTTGACGATTCCAAATAGGGTTGTCAGTATCCCATAATAATATAAGTACATAGTCGAGACTTCTGGCCTCGGCCGCACGTTATTTTGAAATGACTGCTCCTCCTACTTCAGTACCAATCGAAATTCAAATTAAATTGTACAGGGTGGGCCAGAAAAACGTACGATTTTAAAAACACTATTGCGTTGGAACGGTATGAGAGAG
Organism: Hofmannophila pseudospretella; assembly: GCA_947369225.1. Taxonomy (NCBI): domain Eukaryota; kingdom Metazoa; phylum Arthropoda; class Insecta; order Lepidoptera; family Oecophoridae; genus Hofmannophila; species Hofmannophila pseudospretella. Next base: position 9,920,522 of record OX376324.1, read on the forward strand.
CGGTGCGCGGGAGGTGGGGATGAGTAGCTCAATTCTCGGAAATTTAGTCGCCATGAAGCGTTTCACGGGTGCACAGCGTGTGTTCTGTGTAAAAAATTATTACAAAAATGGCGATTCGTGCACTGTTGTTCGTCGTTTATTTCGCTCTGAGTTCAGATTGCATGACCTAATTCAGTGTCCCAGTGAAAGTGTGATTAGGTCGTGGGTCAAAAAATTCGAATTTAATGGTTCGACTCTCAACCAGAAACCAGCGGGACGTACAATCAGCGAGGGCAATCTGTGACTGTAAATTTTGACAGATACACAGCTATGTTACGAGATTTTTTGCGCAGCGCGATGGTTCACATCTGGATATTATTATTTTTAAATAATTTTCCCAGATTTTAATTTTTATTTGAATATAGATTTGTTTGTGTACTATTGTACACTATTGTAAAATCAATGCAAAAAATACTTTGCTTTTTTAAATGAATTTTTCAAATCCTTTTCCAAACTTTCGGGCCCAATGTACAATGTTTTTATAGCAATTATGTTGTGTATTAACAAACTTGACATGTAACACACGTTTGGAAATAGCTGTTAGTGTTGTTAAGAAATATATAAATAAGAATAAGAATAGTTTATAAAAGTTAAAAGTTTTTAGATTAATAAACAAATAGTTTTAAAATGACGAAAATTATTGAGTTTGTAAATATTAATTATGTCATGAGTTTGCAAGGCTCAACGAAAAGTACCTTCAGTACCTTAGTTCTTTAATTTCTATTTCCATAACAATTTTTATTATTAAGAGTTACCTTCTGTACGAATATTTTGACATTGACACAGTATAAGATCAAAAAACTAAAAATTTATTTAAAAAAAGTTTACATTACGTGAGTTTTTAGAAAGGGCTTCGGCTCTTGAGACGAAGTATTGATACCGATACCCGAATGTACTAAGACTGTAGTAATACAGCGACCGATTTTACCCGATCGATACACGAATCCCCTTCTATGAGCTCAAGGACTACATATGGGACGTAAGCAATTGCATAAATGGAACTAAAATTAATCAAGTCATCAATCATGAATGAATGAATACACTTTATTGCACAAAAATAGTGTGATACAGTGCGTACGAAACTATCAATACAATCGAGGCAGTCTTATCGCTAAGAGCGATCTCTTCCAGACAATAATCATCATCATTATCCGCATGCAGTCAGTACTGCCCACCTCAGATCGTCACTCTATTTAGTAGGGTGGTGTACACTAGAGCGTCGGTGGCGTCGTGGCTAGGACGTCGGACACCCGTGCGGGAGGTCCGAGTTCGAAACCAGGCAATGCCATGTATCAATGATTTTTCGGTTTTTTCGAAAGACTTACGTACATTAACCGACTGCTCTGACGGTGAAGGAAAACATCGTGAGGAAACCTATACACTGAGATAACCAGTGTGTGAAATGGGGAAGGCAATGGCAAACCACCCCATTAAATCTGCCACGAGAGTCGTTTTATGATTAAATCCTTAGAATGATCACGACCCTCAGCAATGAGGAAATTTAGAAGAAGAGAGTCCCTCACTAACGTTTGCTTACATTTTGCAGTTGGCAACCCTAGGACATACTCGGATCACGCAAGGTTCCGTCGTCGCTAGTTCGGTACCCATGGGAATATCGGCGTTTGATTTACTGGAATGGAAACCTTGACATACTAAAGTTATATACAACGCATTCATACAAAGAATAAATCGCCAAAGGCTGTACACATGTAAGTAGTTTTTCAGAGTGCTAGAATCAGATACGCAGGATAGCCTGGGAAGGAAGGGAAGGTATTGGTACATATTTCTGCCGCAAAGTAATAATGCTCGCATTGCTGTATTTCGGTTTGAAAGGTAAGAGAGTCGGCGTAATTTCCGGGACATGAGCAATTCATCTAAGTCCTCAGGGTTAGCTGCGCCTCTATAATGAGTGAAATGTCTGTTGGAGACGGTGATGGTTTTTCAAAATGGCCCGTCTTTTCGTCTGTTCTCCTTATACTATAAAAAACAACTTTGCTGACCCTATTTTATAAATATGGGTGTCTGAGAAGACTTCTAACAGATTATTGACCTCAAAAGGTCTTTACAGTTTCACTCAGCTGGGAGCGAGCAGCGCTATACATACATTGCCCGAGGGTGGTCGACCCTCGGTCTATTGTTCAAGTGGATTTTTTTTATTAGTTTTTCCACTATAAATCGGAAATCCTAGCCTAGAATTCTTATGTTAGGAAAGGTCCGAATGAAATAATAGTTTCCGATGCGGAAACTCCTAGGGAATCCAAGAAAACTTTTTTCATTTCGTATACCAACCGCATAGGACGCTTTCCAAATTGAAAAGGAATCCAATCCCGGATTCCGCTCTATCCTTATTTACACATATATTAAATATAATGACTGCAAAATATGAAATAACTGTATTTCTTCGAAAACTTATGTAATTATTTATTTTCACATACCTCACAGATGGTAGGACATTCCTATAATGTCTGTAAAACGATTGATGTTTGAGAGCTAGTTTAGCTAGACGAGCATCCATGAGGTATTCATCACTTCTATCATTTTCCTGGCGATTTTTAAACAATGCTTCACAGCTTTTTAAACATCAAGCGAGCGATCTCTTGTTATACTTATTTCCAAACCTCACAATGATGATGATTCACGAAGTTTTTTTACACAAGATATTTTTTTAACCTATGTTAAACGTAAGAGGACAAAAATAAAGCATGTGGGTTTAGAACCTATTCTGCCTTAAATTTTATGCCATTTCATAAGTTTCTCTCCCATAAATTCTGTTATGTTATATCATGTCTGGTTAGGATTCCCTGTGTCTAAAAGATCCGAAGCCATTACATAGAAAAAAACGTGTTTTGATACATTTTAAATACAGGGTATAAGAAAACCCCCATGTAAACCGAAAATGTGTGTTCAGTATCGATAACTGAACAACTTTTGTTCAATGACTTGAAATGAAAAAATGAACTTTTTCTACGCAAAAAAAATTCTGCTCCCTATCGTACATTTTGTACCGATCAGCTGATTGATTGAAAAAGTCGTAGTACAAAACTTGTTGTTATCGATACCTTCCTTCCTTTCCTGAACACCTTCCTTTGGGCTTGTGGGGGACTTTTGTTACACCCTATGTAAGTACTTTTTTATTTATTTTGTTGTATGTTTCGAACTTCGAAGCTTTAAAACTAGCCAACGACTTAGCAAACCAACAATCTCGACGTCCTGTAAAGCCTGCTTTAAACATTTACTGACGACGCTTTGAACAATCGCTATCAGTTTAGTTTCTAAACAACAAAAACAAACTGACCAGTCATGCAATCACAAAGAGAACACACTGACGCCCGGGGCAACACAAATACTGTAGTCAAGCCATGCGGAAACGATAACATGCCCAAAAACACCACAATTATGCTTCTAATGTAGAAATATGAAAAATTCCGCCCGCGTAGAATAACTTTGCAATAATACAGCCTTTTCGGAGAACGTATAAAGCGTTCACACATGGTTCACACTTGGACGGATATTACAATGTATGAAATCACAAGATTACGAGAGAGACAGGTTATAAGATTGTATAATTAACCCTGACCAGGAGTATAGAACCTTAAAAAAACTCTCAATATTGCCGAATTAAAAGGTAGGTACTATATTTTTTCATCGCGAACTCTATACCTAATACAGATTATAAAACTATGTACCAATGGCGCCCTCTTGGCAGGGTTTTCATATTCGTGGTCAAGGTAACTATATATTATACCAAGTCTCGAAAAATATCAAAATCAGTTTATCTTAACATATTTTATCTATTTTCAACCTTGTCCTACCTACGTATAATAATTATATACTTTTTTGAAAATTGAATAGTAGACTTTACAAAGAAGCAATTAAAAAATATGACTACGACAATGCTACGAGCTACGATCTAAGACCGTAGGATGCCTACGACACTGCCATAGAGTAAACACCCAAAAAATACCTATAAGTAAATAGTAATCCTTAAATGGAAAAAAATTTCCATAGAATGCGTTTTAATTTAATTTATTTATTAGGTAAACACAACAGATTACAACCATAGAAATTACAGAAAAATCAATATAAAGTTATGAGCTAGGTCGTAACCCTTAAGACAAAGACCATGAAGGAACGAACGAGTGTACCTATTTTTTCTTTCATTTAAGGCAAAGTTCTTTTATACTGTTACTTGCGAGTTTTAGCACAGAGTACTATAATATATACTGACTGTTTTAGAGATAAATTCATTCATACAGTATGTAAGCGATTATATCACCATATTTTTACACCAACTCCTCGTATAGGGGAGGTAGTGTTGTAGTGTCGTTACGCAATACAACGGTTCTTGAGAACGGTTTTGGCAGCATTCCTTATTTAGTCTACTTGGCTCACTGCCTGCCTCATAGCTAAAGGGGTGGTGTTTGACTGAACTGACCGAAAGCAGGTACCTGAATCTATTTTTCAGCACATGCAAATTTAACACAAAATGCATGCTAAAAATAAAAATAAAATTTACAATACCTACATTATTTTGATTGATACCGATATTTTATGAAAAGGTAGGGCGTAAAGTAAATACACAGGTTGCTATAAAATTGTATGGAATGTAACGGGCGTTAAATAGTTGTTTTGACATATCGATAAAATAAACTAGTGGTGATTTTACGTCTTCTATTGTAGTTGTGAGTATGTATAATACGATCTGTAACTCTCTTCAGACTCAACAGAAATTCTTCAAATTTTTCAGAGCGAATCCTTAGGGTCAAATAAGAATCAAGTTATTTAAGCCAGATCGGATAAAAATCTAGACCCGTGACCCTATAAAACGGTCACGGGCTAACAGCTAGTATATTAAATAAACTAAGACATAAAAAGAGTAAATATAAATACGGGATCTTGGCATGAAGATAGTAGGTACTAGTACTTAAAATTTCCTGTTCTGTTTTGGTTTGGTAAGAAAGCCAGCGTAATTACCGGCACACGTAGTACTCCATCTTAGTCCTCAAGGTTAGCAGCCCATCGAAAACCCTCTAATAATATTCAGGTGAGGTGATGAGATGTCTATGGGCGACGATGACCACTTACCATAAGGTTAACCCTGTGCTTCGTCTGCTCCTCTTATACAATAAATAAAGAGTACCTACATCAGAACATCCAAGTCATAGAACATTTAAAAATCTAAAGAGTCTAAAGATCTAGTTTTTCCAAAGAATTATTAATTATCCGTGCAAAGAGGAAAACGGAAAAGACAAAATTCCGTGTCTGTGATTGCACTAAAGTAACCCTAGAGTATAACTTATAAAATAATAGAAAGCCTAAACTGAAAATAAAAGCCAATCAAATTGCTTTCCGTTGTCTCCGCGGATTTGACACTACCAATATATACAGGTTGACTCACAAGTTTTTTTAAACTTCATTATGAAATAAGTCCGTACGTGGTAGGATAAGGGAGGGAAATCTGGCAATATTCGATGGCTCCGTTTTTCGGACTTTTTTGTCACTATAGCCCAGAGGTCTGGAGCGCGCTGCGCGTGCGCGGTCGAGGCCTACTTTAGAGTCGACTCTTCGTACACTAAAGCTGGGAGAGAGTTTAAACATTGCACCGAGCATTCACTAGATCAGGTTGTAGAAGGTTCCGATTAAAAGTTCAACGAAAAACAAAACAAATCACTAAGGAAATAAACTTGTCAGATTGGCCGAGAACACAGACAGCGTCGCTACGTTCGTTCAGAAAACGTTGCGATGTCATTGAACATCCATCGTTCCAGTGTTCATCAAATTGTTAAGAAAGACCTGAAGTTCCATCCTTACAAGATTCAATTTAGTCAAAATAATTAACCTGGTAACCATATCAAACGAAAAAATTACTGAACAAATGTTGGAGAAATTTGGACCGGATAATGGTATGACGATGTTTTCTTCAGCGATGAAGCGCATTTTCATGATGAAGGCTACGTAAATCGGCAGAATTGTCGTTATTGGTCCCCCCAGCAATACACGATATGAACACGATAACGACGTGAAAACGATTTCACAAGAGTGGTGCAATTTGCGATGGCGAATATTCACCTAAGCTGGCAGGAGCGTTCAAGCCGACACGGAGGACATCTCGACGATGTAATTGGTCATAATTAAAATCCGCATGTTTTCTAATTCAGTATTCATAATTCTTTTGTAAAACCAACTAGTGACTTTTTAAGTTCATAATCTGGCTGAGTCACCCTGTATTATTGAATCTCGGTAAGTGCCCAATAAACGCTGGCGACCCGTTTAAGGCTGACGGGGAACTAATAAAATCTTCTGAAGGCACTCTGATGTAAATTCCGGGGCTTTATGGGAATTATTAGTGTTTTCCATATTCAGCTGGAGAGCTAATGGGCGAAATAAATGCAATAAATGGGTATAATGACATACTTTCGTTATGGTCACTCGTATGTCAAGAAGTTTGTCATGATGGATGGATCTAAGAAAGGCAAGGGTACAAGGACTATTGGCGCCCTCTGAATTTCAATATCTTTGGGTAAGGGGAGTATTAAAAACGAAATAAGTAGTTTTTTATGACACTGCTGGTAATTATAGCGTCTGTGGTATAGTAACCAGGACGCCGATCTCCCATGGGGGAAGCCTGGTTCGAAATCATGCAATTAACCAATGAGTTTTCGATCTTTTTCGAAGACTTCACGTTTTAAGTCGCGCCCTTTGTGCTTCGCATATTTTTGTCTGAGTTTGTTATATATTATTTGTGTGTACAATAAAGAGTTAATAATAATAATAAGACTTATACATTTACTGACTGCTCTAACAGTGAAGGAAAACATCACGAGGAAACCTGCACACTGAGATAACCAGTGAGTGTGGTTGTGGTTGTGGAGGCATGTGGTTAATTCCTTTGAATCTATAGAATAACCGTGACCATCTTCAAAGAGGAATACCTGTAGCCTAAGATTCAAGTTGGCATTGCGAATTTGTACAAATCGCGAAATTGAACAAACTGAGAATTTGTACCAAAGAAGAATTTGAACAAACTACTAATTATACGTACGAATGGAGAATTGAATTATTTTTATCAAATTAAGATATTTCCTAGGCTAAATAAAGGTGGAGGGATGTTATTAGAGTAAGTTGCGAGGCTGTCGAATACGCGGCACTTCGCAGTAAGTATTATATTATATACAGGGTGTAACATTAAGAACGGTCAGTATGGGAAAGTCTGAAACTATAAGACATACGAACATCTGTTCTTAGGAACCATGTCATCAATTTTAGTAACAAGAAAAACTGTATTCATACATTTTAAAAAAAACCTGTACTCAGCCTGGGAATCGAACCCGGTTGTTTTGAAAAAAAAATCCAACACTATTTCTATTTGGATATCGACTGTGTAGGTGTTAAGGAATAAATGTTAGTATGAAACGTGATGTTTAAAATTAATAAAACGCATTGTTTCCATATCTTTTAATTTATTTTAGACTAGACTATTAATTACTATCTTTTAATTTATTTTAGACTAGACTATTTCTTGTGGGGTTACGTTAAGGATGAAGTGTACAAAACAAGCTACGACACAATTGAAGACCTAAAAGCAGCCATAGAGACAATTTTAACGCAAATTCACCACCTGAAGATACAAAATTCAATAGTAAGATCGTTACCTAAACGAGTTGAATGTTGTATTTTACAAAATGGTAGTCATTTCGAACACCTACTAAAATAAATTAAAAGATATGGAAACAATGCGTTTTATTAATTTTAAACATCACGTTTCATACTAACATTTATTCCTTAACACCTACACAGTCGATATCCAAATAGAAATAGTGTTGGATTTTTTTTTCAAAACAACCGGGTTCGATTCCCAGGCTGAGTACAGGTTTTTTTTTAAATGTATGAATACAGTTTTTCTTGTTACTAAAATTGATGACATGGTTCCTAAGAACAGATGTTCGTATGTCTTATAGTTTCAGACTTTCCCATACTGACCGTTCTTAATGTTACACCCTGTATAAGTATTATATTATTATTATCTATTATAATGTATAGAACCGACTTTAATCAAATTCAGTTTTCTTGAAAACAAAACTGCTATGTTGATAGGATTTGAATTTTTCCCTTAGTATGCCACAGTTTGTACGCAGAAGTCGAGAATGTTACGTGAAGTAATAGAATTCTCCCTTGAACTTCACATACACACTATAGTACATATACGTATCGATCGTGATATGAAAGTTTTACAGCATTCTAGTGGGAGTATGCGGAGGCAGGGTGATTATTCTTCTCCTACCCTAGGAATATAGAGTTAGAAACTTAAAATACACAATAATAATATCACTCAATTCATGAATTATATGGTTATCACACAAAAATAGAATTGGTTACATTTGTACAATGTAACCAAGTTTTAAGGGATCCGTACATCGAAGGAGAAAACAGAAACTTCTTTCTGTCGCTCCGCCGTCCGTCCGTCCGTCTGTCACGTGCTACTAGCTCTTAAACAGACTTCAAAATTTCACTTATCATGTACACTATCTATTACTATTACTATCTATTTATTCTCTTGACCCAAATCCGAATATTGACTTTATACATTTTGGTCTAGTACAAGTAACGGGACTCGTATTTATCACCTGAAAACTGTGCGTGAAGTGCTACATGGACTGTTAACTTGTTTATTTTTTATTTTACTCTTTTCTCGCAGGTTTAACATAAAATATAGTGTCTATCACGTACGAAAAGACCTTGTGTCGCACTCGTGTAGGCACAACACTTGCCTACGGCGAAATAACAATTGTAGCATCAAACTAGTCCTTCCCGCACTACTTAGACAATCTACTTTTATTTATTCTAATAGCTCAAACAAAGATACTGAAATTACGTTAAAAATTTTGAACTTTTTGAATTTTCTGTGAGCACAGTGGACCCACAGAATACATGCCCAATATTTACGCATTATCATTTCTATAAATACATAATGGATGTAATACGATACGCGTCATTCAGAGCGCCCCTAATTAAAATTTACATTGTAACAGAAGACTCGTCTTTCCTCGACGTTGCCAATCCCGGCATCGCCCTCCGAAGTAATCCTCAATATTGATGGCAAGACTTAAAGAGCTTTCTTTATATTTTCTCGTCCATATAACCTACATGCTTACAGATTTTCGCACCGTTTATTATTTAATCTCTACGACTTTTATTGAAGTTAAGCTTCTAGGAAGCTTATGTGCTACTAACACGATTCTAATAACAAATTGCCTACCTAATAGGTACTAAAATTCTGAGAAATTTCTGACGAATTCTGGAATTTATGTACAGACTCACACAGTGTGTTAAGTATAAAATCGGCCAAGTGGGAGTCGGGCCTCATCATGTTCATAATGATCCGTAACATAAAAGCTATTTGTAAGTATTAAGCGAAAAAACTTTTGCCTTTTTTACTCACAACTTATAAACTATTACGGATTTATCAAGTTTCTGTATTAGTAGTTTAAGTAGACGATATGGCCAATATTTAAGCCAATATTCAAGTTCCCAAATAATACCGTTCATGAGACAGACCTTGTAACAAAAGTGGTATAAAATTGACTAAAAAATGTATTCGTATATAACTAGATAAGTTCTAAACAACGATACGCTCACAGGTTAGGGTACAACATATTTTTCTTGTACTTGTAGTACAGGGGGTACTTGCATGCGTATGAGATTCCCTACAAATTTCCCCTAAAGTCGATATTCGGATTTGGGTCAAGGGATTTAGGTAGGTACTCGTATGTGAAATTTTGAAGTTTGTATCTTGTCCCGCTTACGATCTAGAAGCGTATGACAGATACATGTGATGACATCTGAGCGCTAGAGTCTGTCAAGCGGATCTCACCGCCTGCGTTGGGTAATGGGAATCAAAAATCGACAGTAAGCAACACTAAATTATACTCTGACAACTTCTTCTTCTAAGTAGTTTTCCTCATTGCTAAGGGTCGTGATAATTCTAAGGAGCTAATCACATAGAACGACTCTCGTGGCAGATTTAATGAGGTGGTTTGCCATTGCCTTCCCCATTTCACACACTGGTTATCTCAGTGTGCAGGTTTCCTCACGATGTTTTCCTTCACCGTCAGAGCAGTCGGTATATGTACGTAAGTCTTTCGAAAAAACCGTAAAACTCTTTGGTACATGGCATTGCCTAGTTTCGAACTCGGACCTCCCCAATGGGAGTTCGACGTTCTAGCCACGACGCCACCGACGCTCTAACTCTATCTCTGACAACTAGATGACACAAAATGACAACATTTCTTTTTTTTGTTGCCATGCGTGTAGGTTTTACCCAATGCAGGCGGCGAGATCCAGTTGACGGACTCTTTGTCCACTTACGGGAACCGTAACCGTGTTCCTCTTCGGGGTACGGATCCCTAAAAAAGCGATCGAAGGTTCGACACTATTTTTAGCACTTTTCGTCTTCTTTCGATTCCTCTTTATTCAGCAGAAATCGTTAAATCAGAACTAAATCTGCTAAGAATTAGCAGATACGAAGAAAGATAATATAGTACTTACAAAGATAAATAAGTTTGGTTTCCTTCTCGCAAACTACGACTGATACCTTTGTTTTTTTCTCTCATATGAGGAAAACTAATAAACATTTCCACGTATTAAGTATTTTATTTCTATTCTTACGTGCTTTGTTTTTCCAGGCTAAACAATGATTATTTATGATGAATTATGCATCTGTGGTCTGACATGCACATAGCGGTATAAACAAGTTTAGTGTCAGTTCTATAATGATAATGTTATCTTTCGCCTTCGAGTTTCTCCCGCGCTTTTGTCGCGTCCACACCAGCTTTTTTTCGTTGTCTTGCAAATTGTTTTACAGTAGTGCTTTTCAAGTAAGAATGGTGTTTTTTATTCGAAGAACGTCTACAAAATGTGATTAATGTGTGGGACAGTGAAGTAAAGTCAAATAAGACGCTGCAGCCCGATCCGTACTTGGCTGGATTTTGAAGAGCCATACTGCGTCCGGGACGCCTTCTTCTTTGGTTCGGATGGTGCAAAAGCGTGGAAGATTCTCCCAGATAGCATTGAAATGTGTCACACCAGCATTTTAATGAAGACTTGAAAGAGTTGTTTACATCAGACATGGCTGTATGGGCTCAGTTCCCTTTGCCTTAAAAAAACAAACAACAATAATCTTTCGCCTTCTTTTCCTGTGGTGGGATTTTTATAAAGGGATTGATCGGCGCACTATAGCGCTGAGAAACGCAAAAAAAATTTGTTTTAAAAAAACTCCATAAAGTAAAAACGGCCGTATTTGGCGTAACGTACCTTCAGGAATAGGGTATTTAACACTTTTTGAAAATTATGTTAAAATGATTAAATCATAGCCATTCTTTACTAGTTTTATTTATTTCTTCAAAATAAAGTCGTTAAATAGTCTTAAACAGCATTTAAAATTTAATCATTTAAAATTCCCACAAAAAGGCTGGTCGCGTTTCAATTTTGGAAAAAAATTGTAAAATTTTGGCTATACCTACTTGAACCGTTGTAGCTATTATTATTATTTATTATTATTATTTATTTATTTAAACTTACATAAGTAGGTACAGGTAAGAGATACGAGTAGTTATTTGAAGATGTAACCTGACTCAGGGCTCAAAATATATGCACTCACTCACCCTACAAGAGAACGTTCTTAAGAAACCTTTTAAGAAGTTTTTAGTTATGTACCTGGGTATACTCGTATCAGCAAAAGTTACCTATTTAATTAAACTCCAAATCACAAATTGATAAAATCCCTTGATTATCTATTTCAAAGAAATAATATCTCAAACAGATTTTCGACATTCCCTAAGAATTTTGAATTTGTTATCGAGGATTGAAACTGGGTTATTGAAAAACAAAACATTTCGGAGTTTTAAGCCGTAACAATAGCGCCCAATATTGAAGAGGGAATTACCGTTTTGAGAATTTCATGAGCTTCAGACAAAATTAAATTTTAATATTTAGCACAAGCCCTCTGAGGATTTTGCAAGTAACTTTACAAAAACTAAGCCTGTCGGCTTTGATAGTAGAGGTATTCAGTATCCATAATTGAACAAGTTTTATTCTACGACTTTTATATTTTCGAAAAAATAAAGGTGATTCTCCATATTTTTCGTACCTTCAGTATGCATATCATATACTTAAGCCGAGTTCAATTGAACTTGTTAATAAGGTATAAACAACCCGCCATATTGGCGTTGTCGATGGTTTGATGAATTTACTAGTAATGGGTAAGATAATTTTAAAAAAAATCTTATTAATTTAGGACACGATAAAAGTAAATTGCAAGTGAATTAAACTATAGTTGATCGTCAGATGTGATAAACCACGGAGAAATATTGATTGAATTTTTTTGTTTACATTAAGAACAAGTTTCAATGTTTTTTAGATTATTTGTAGGTATAAGTATTACTAATTAAAATTCATAGTCCAAAAAAAATACGAAATAGGACATAAAACGCACAGTGTTGCGTAGATGGAGCCACGAGAACAGTCCGTAAACAGAAAAGCAAAACGAAACGTTATTTTTGAAGATATCACAAATTTCTCGTTATTTGGATTAATTTAATTTAATTTCTCAAAGCTATAGTAAAATTGTGATGATATCATGCATCATAAATATGGCCATTTCAAGATAGCAGACCTAAAAAATCTGTTAAAACAGCATGGTTCAAAAGTCTGTTAAAACTGTCTGAAAGAATTTGGTGGAAAGTTACGGATCTACATGTTGATATTTGACTTTATGTGCTAATTTAAAGTTTATTAAACAAAAATCTTGTAAAACCGACCAATATTAATCAAAACAATCATTATTTATTTATCAAATTATTGTTATTGAAAGCAAAAAAAATAGGTTATGTTATGTTTAGAGCAAAATCAAAATATTCAAAAATACACGTATGTCGTATTTTTGAATAATTTTTTTAACTGTGCTAGTGGCGCCTCTAGTGGTAAATCATTGCAGGATCTCCTATTCTATTCTATTCTAGCCTTTGAGCCATTATAGCATTGTCGCACTTTTAGTAAAGGACAAAGAAACGATATACAAGGACATGTGTTGACTTTTCATTCAAGTGTTATTATTATTATCGAAAGTGTTTGAAATCATCAGCATCGGCATAACTTGTGAAAAGCATTCTCATGCGACAAAAGACAGATATTGTTAGTCAAAAAGGCTATGAAAAATCTAATTTTAACACATTTATCTGGCAGCTGTTAGTCGATACGTCGTGCTATTTCCGCGCTATTAATAAGACCTGGACGCATATAGTGACGTAATAAAAATATTATTAGTAGTATAGCTTGTACTTGCACTTTACAATGAGGATATGGGCCACGACATGAAGTGAGGAACGCGCCCGCCTCTTTCGGGAGAAACTTTTTTTATTCATCCAAGGACCAAGAGCTATCTTCACACAGGTTTTCTGTGTATGGGATGGATTTAGAATTTGATACTTGGAAACTCTCCTATTGTCACGATCACTCATAATTATGCTAGTGCTAAGAGTAAGTGTGAAACTTCGTTTAGCGATAAAACATCTACAGATTGATATCCCAGAATTGGTGTCAATATGTTCTTTAAAAATAAGTAATCGATACATAGATACTGTAACGCTAGCAATACTAACACCACTTACCTATACATACACTTAGTAATATTAAATTTACAAGCGCCTTCATACGTGACATGTTATGTCACGGATTTTTTATTGGTTACTAAAATCTAGATATTTCAGATCAATGACATTAGCAAACATAAATTATTTATCGACTAGCGGCCCGTCCCGGCTTCGCACGGGCATTAAACATTACATTTAGATTTGTTAATTTTAACACATTAATAATAATAATAATAATATAACACACATATTCACTCCTTTTTGCGTCGAGCTCCTAAAAAAGAGTAAATTAAAAAAAAAACCGAGTGACGCCCTACAACGCATAAGTAGCCGAATGGAGTTTATTTTTTCAAAGTTTTAAACTCGTGATATCTTTTGAATGGAATGTCAGAATCGAATAATTCAAAAAGTAATATAAAGGTATTGAAGCAGTCTTAAATAATAAATCATTTATTTTGATAAGGTACAAATAAAGAGCTTTTTGTAGCGGTGGTATTTTAATTTCTTTTTTTTTTATAAAAAAAACGCTTATTGTGACATGACTATAATAGTTAGAGACACGCTGCCGCTGATTTTTTTGTTGACAATGGTGTGTTCTAAAAAAATGTTATATATCATTTTGTTCTATCATCAATAGTTTTCGCAGCGTACGCGATGTAAGGAAGTTTTTTGATATTTTTTTACACTTTATCGTAATTTAAGTAAGGATCCCCATTTTTTTTGATAATGAAATATAGCCTATGTCACTCAGGAAAAATGTAGCTTTCCAACAGTGAAAGAATTATTCAAATCTGTTCAGTAGTTTCGGAGCCTATTCAATTCAAACAAACAAACAAAAAATCAAACCTTTCCTCTTTATAATATTGGTATAGATAAAACAAATTAAAAACTATATTGAAAATGGTGGCTTTGTCGCAATTACGTGGTTTACGACGGGATGCCATCCAGAATGTCGATAACAGACGTTCACGTGAAAAAATTGCGAATTACCCGTAATTTGTATCGGTTAACCGTAAAATTTATAAAGTTTTCTGAAGAAAATTAAATGCTTTTATGACTGAATTATTTTACAAAAAAAAAATATTTATTAACCCAAACAATATTCAAATTATAATCACTTAACAATAGTTACAGTTAAAAATACGAAACGCGTAGCCTAGCGCATACGGTGGATCATAGCCCCATTATGCAAAGGGAAGCCAGTGACCCATCAGTGGGACCATTAATAAGCTGATGACAATGATTAATGTATCATCATCATCAGCAGCCTATTCTAGTCCACTTCTAAACATATGCCTCTCCCAGGGCGCGCTATTGAGCCCGATCTTCGGCTCTTCTCATTCAGTCGCTGTCAGCCACCTTGCGCAGATCGTCGCTCCATCTAGCAGGGGGAGGACATTACGTTTGCCCAAACGCGGTCTCCACTCCAGAACTCGTCTACCCCAGCGGTTGTCGGTTCTGCGACAGATGTGACCGGCCCACTGCCACATCAGCTTGCTAATCTTATGAGCTATGTCGATATCTTAATGTATATGTACCAGTTACTTAAGTACTAAAATAAAATGAAAAATCGCTCTAGGCACCCATAATAGGATAGTTTCCAAGTATCAAATATTAAATGCATTTCATAAAAGTTAAGAATTAGTCATAAATTGATGGTAAAATGTGAAAACAGAATTAAAATTCGTTGAAAAATAAAATAACTACAGGCAATCAAAAATCAGAACGGTAGAAACAAACTGCAAAAAGTTTTATGACGTAACTGTTCTCTAGGCTCCATACAAGCAGGTCCTGGCTACATATAAAGGACTGTTTTGCTAGAAAGGGATAGAGCATCTGTCCAATACTAACTTTAACCATTAATATCTCTGATGTTAGTTGAGATATCGAAAAACTAATTTTAGATCCTTCTTTAGTATGTATGTCCATGTAAGTTGATTGATGCAATAAAAAAATTAGGTTAATACCGTATTGTCTTGAATAATATAAAATGGTCATCAAAACTGACTCAGTAAGGAAGGTAGGTTATGAGGAACCTACTTTTCTTTCCTAATGAACATAAACATTTTTCTTTAAGGCGGTAACACATGCATGGTACGCATCGACGCACGACATCACGTCACTTTATCCTGCGTCAGTGTATCAGCGTATGTCGTGAACATTTTCGGAAAGTTGCGAGAACTCGGAATAACGCGTAAAGATGGTCTCTTTCAGATCTTGGAGATCTCTCCTGAGCTGAAGGACTGGCTTCATAGTATCCCTAATAGTGGTGTCAGTTCTCCAGATCAGGAAGGATCTACAGACTGGGGTAGGGCCACCCCTGTCTAAAAGATACTATATTCATAGCCCCACTCCACTGTTGAAAATCGCGTAAAGACGGGATATTCTGAATTTTCGCGCAATCCCGACAATTTCCACAAAATTACGAATTGCAAGATGATATATGCAAGCAGCGCGCTGCTTGGGTAAGGTCCATTCGCTTATCTCACTCTTTGAAAATGACGCCCGCGCTAGCTTTTCAAAGAGCTAGGCTATTTAAACGAATGGACTTTTAAACAAACCTATCCTTGATTTATCAACATTAGTGTAGATTAAATATTATTTCTATGTCGAAATTATGCGGCCGAAGTTCGGCGGATAATCATTTTGTATGAATTTTCGGTTACGTAACGTCAGGTGTTTCGTAGGTAACCTAAAAAGCATTCTGAGCGTAACCGGGCCGAAAGTTCCGTCGCATAATTTTGGCAAGTGTGTCACTAGGCTTAGACGATCAACCATAGTCATCGTTTGAATAGAGACAGCGCGAGCGTGGGTGGCATATTGAAAGAGCGAGACGAAACGACTTGCGAATGGACTTTACATAGGTAATAATCAATTCGACGCTAATATCACACTTGCGTTAAATGCTCTCATATTGAAATAAAAAAAAATTAAATGAAATTTATTGCCATCTTTAACAATAAATACAATGAATATGGGTATAAGTTACTCGTACACTAAAAAAATCACACAAATTAAACAAAAAAATAATTTAAACTAACATTACAAAAAATCGATACAGATGACAACAGGTGTACGATCAGCATGTGCTGACACCTGAGTGTCAGCGCTGATTTTCAGCGTACACACCGTGTTCGTGTGTGTTCACATTGGTACAGCACCGTGTGTCTCCACATTGGTCTCCATCCTTCAAAATGGCAACCAACTGTCTACGAACTACCTAAATTTTGGCGTCTGTTACTACCGCAGTGGAAACAACTTTTTGTACTAACTGGCGCATTTCCAAGAAGTCGATTGGTCCGGTCTCTATATAGCTGCATTAACTACCGATGACATTTTGGTCAGCTATACGAGTGATACTCGTACATCCATTCATGAGACCACGAGCTTGGTTGTAGTGTTTACATGAATTGATATTCGTATTATATCGGTAGGTATAATAAATAATAATAAAATAAAATAAAAAGCCTTTTATTGACCTTATCTAAATATTAAGATAAAGTATACCTGTCACATTTTTAAACATTCAATCAATAATATCTATACTACTCGAAGTCTTCTCACGTCCCTGGGAGGGGCGTGGGGAAGCTGCTTCAGGGCTATGCCCTCTTGCAGAGGTGTCAATCGCCACCCGTAGCTACGGGTGGGTCCTGGGGTTGCCGTTGGCGTGATCGGGTCCGGTGGATGCCGCCGGTGCACTTGTCACTCGGCGGATGTGGCTTCGCCCCTGAGCAGTTCCCTGGGCAGGGCTCTGCTCGAACGATCGGGCGGGCGGGCAGAGTTGTCGGCGCGGTCAAACATGCCGCGTACGAGGCGCTCGATGAACGTGTCCAGTCTCTCTACCTTCAGGTCTCGGATAATGGTCACGTTGCGCACGTAGCGTGGGGCATCTGTGATGGCGCGCAGGCATTTGTGTTCCTGCGCGCGGAGCTTCTTCTTGTAGCTCTCTGGTAGAAGAGCGTACCATGCCGGTCCCGCATAGGTTAAGCGGGACCGGATGTACGTCTTGTAGATCCCCAGCTTCGTGCGCAGGGGAAGGTTCGAGGAGAGGACTGGACGTAAGCCGCACGCGGATTTGATCCCCTGCACGACGACGTCGTCTGCGTAATATCTATAAATACAATTATATACATTTAAGTAGATAAGGACCCCGTCTGAGTGAAGACCTCCTCCAGTTTTCGCCAATTGTCTTTGTCTTGTACTGTTTTTATCCAGTCATGTTCTGCTATTTCTACGATGTCATCAGTCCATCTCTTTCTTGGTCTGCCTACTTTTCATTTAACCCCCGGTAGGGATAATAATTTTAAATTACTTATTCATTTCATGTCGATCAATTACCTTTACGGGCACAGTTCGGTCGGAAAATGCAGGAGTTTCACGTCAAAATTCGCACTGTGTATATTAAAAATATGATCAGTAACGAATAGAGATATTTGAACAATATAACAATGGTTTAATGTGCAGTGTCGCTTTGGAAGGTACATATAAACCACCTATTTCTGCCTTTTGTCGTCGGCCCATCTGACTCGAGACGATCAACAGATCAGTCTTGATCAGATCTCCTGTCTAGTTAGTTCCAGGGTTAATTCGAATAAATACGAAGCAAACAGTTCTACAAGCATCTTACGGGTAACAAAAGCCAATTTAATCACTGTATTGCAGTTAGAAGTACGTACTAGATTTCTTTTAAAATATATGTGCTAATTCCATTAATGCACCCGATTGCACTCTGTGAACGATTTCCGCGAAGAACCGCATAAGTCTTCAGTCCTCCCACCCTAGTTAATAGAGTGAGAGTGTATTTGTCTAATTCCGACGTAAGTAGTCCACGTGTGACTGACAAATGCTCCCCACAAACATAGTGCTTAAACGGAAGTTAGAAGCGTTTAGCGTTAAGGCCTTTTTTTACGAGGGTAAACGCTCATGCTTACCTCTTCGCCGCAAGTGGGAGACGAAGAGGTTATGCCGGACTTTTACCGGCCAAAAACCCCCCGGTGTTCCTGCGCACCGCCTGACGGCGAAGCCGCGGGAACGCTTGCGCATAACTTCCGCGACTAGCGTTAAGGCCTGATTTACATCTTTGGAAGTGGCAAAGACAGTGGACAGTAGGATTTTGTATGAACTGCCCTTGCCACTATCCGGCTCGTTTACACCTTTTCAAGTAGCAAGGACAGTGGACAGTAGGATTTTGTTTGAACTGTCCTTGTCGCTTGAATCGGTATAAATCAGCACTGTCCTACTGTCCACTATCCTTGCCACTGTCCTACTGTCTACTTTACTAATAAATTGTAACGGTGTAAACCTGTTCAAGAAACCAAGACTGCTGCTGATACAGGATATCCACCTGTCCTTTATTCAACAATAATTATAACAACAAATAAAAATGACGACTTCTACTTAAGTATCCAATAGAGTTTTTGTGTAAATAACTATGACTTTTAGGACTTTCAGTGGGGAATCACTTTCCTATGACCCTGCTAAATAACCAATTCCGCTCGTTGCCTATCACTTGCGTTCATTGCGGGGATCCCGGAGAAAATGTGGGAACCCTCTTAGCGTGGCTGGTCATTGGGGAGTCATCAAGGGGTAGTTGAGCGTTAAAGAAAGAGTAAGAGTTTGATTGAGTTTTTTTTTAATTTCTTGAATTTTTTTGTTTTTATTTATTTACTACTAAACCCGCGTTTGACCTCAATCTCATGTTCGTAAGTGACGATGAAGTCGAAGATGGTCGAAACTCCAAAGTCATATCTATTATTATTATTATTGTGAAAAGATATAATTTTTATGACAAATAAATGGTTCATCTCCCAATCAATTAATTTAATTCACGAAAGCATCACGCCAAGTGGTGCCAGAGATGATATATTATTGAGAAATTTGAAGATCCTCTGATCGTTTGCCAACTGCCAGCATCTGTTCATTTCGCTAGCGGCAAACCCCTTGGCTTGGGGAGATCCCTGACCCAGAATATACAACTGACTCATTTGGGTTCGAAAACAATATTAAGTTATTTACAATATTATATGATTAGACTTAAATAATAATAATACCGGTTTATAAACAAATACCTGAAGATGTGTAAACGAAACCGGTCGTAATTAATAAAATACAATAAAAACTCGTGAAACAGTATATTATTTAAGTCTAATCATATACTACAAGTTTCACCAAGTACCAACAACCGCAAATATTAACCATACAATATTATAGACGCAGAATTCTTACCACGGTTTACAAGTTAAGAATCAGCCTACCGTTATCTAATAAATATAAAATAAATAAGACTATGTAACTAATCTAGGATAAGAATAACTTTTTAAAAATGCCGTGTATACAATTCCTTCATACAGAATGCATCAATAGATTTCCCAGCTGGTTCAATCTATGCAATCTCAATTTCCAATCCACGTGCACTCCACTCTTAAAATTAAATTTTGAAGCAGCTATTCTATACCTAAAGCTCTTATACGGATTTAACCAGCGAAGCTTACCAATCGTCTGGCCCACTGGGAATCATAATACGACGTCTATACAACGTCTATATCACTAAAACTACCTGTACAGTGACCTGCTTAACCATTTATTTTAATACAAACAAAATAACCTAATTTCGTCCACTATACGAACTGGAGTATATAGCAAGTGTTAAGTGGGTCGGGGAAGTTGACAAAAATAGATAGTTTATTGCCCACTAGCCCACCACTGACTGTCTAACCGCGAAATATAATATTTCCATAAAATTCTCTAAACAACTAACAAAAGTGTAGTTTTATTGGAATGTTTTATTGGTTGCCCTCGATATTAATGGACGATGTGTCAGAGTGATGTGTAGTGGAAGAAATATAATATAATAATAATCTTGGTTTACTTGGTTACAATATTTGAGCATTAATGCCTACTCCGTTGCCATAGCGACCGGAGAGACGATATTGAAACGGAATTAGACCGAGTCCATAGAAATCCGCGTCGGTGGCGGCGTCGTGGCTAGGACGTCGTCGGACTCCCATGCGGGAGGTCCGGGTTCGAAACCATGCAATATCAATATCATGATTTTTTCGGTTTTTTCGAAGATTTACGTTATTTACCGACAGCTCTGACAGCAGCTTGTTTACTATCTATTATATATGTTTATTTATTTATATTATGTATATCTATGCATTTAACTATTTTAGTATACCTACATATTTATTTATGTATATCATATTACTTTTATTTTACTATATTTACTGTATATTAAGTAATAGTAACCATTTTCATATCCTCACACCACACTGTCGCTAATCTCTTTAATGTCCAATTAACTTCAGAGGTTGCCTGGAAGAGATCGCTTTAAGCGATAAGGCCGCCTTTGTACATATCGTGTTATTATTCATGTAGTTTTTACTTTTCCTGATTTGTATACAATAAAGTGTTTCTATCTATCTATCTATCTCTGACGGTGAAAACATCGTGAGGAAACCTGCACACTGGGATAACCAGCGTGTGAAATGGGGAAGGCAATGGCAAACCACCCCATTAAATCTGCCAAAACAGTCGTTCTATGTGATTAATTCCTTAGAATGATCACGACCCTCAGCAATAAGGAATACGACTTAGAGGTATAGAAATCTAGAAAACCGAAAAATAGAATTCTATGATTTTGCACGCTTCTGTTTCAAAATCGCTGCATCACATCAGCCACATCATTCTCCGACATCCTCGTAGATAACCAAGAGGACCTGATGATTATCCGAAAAAAGTAAGGGATATCCACACCAACGGTAAGCCAGGAGTTTTTTAAATTTTAAATTTAGATTTATTCTAGTTTATATTATACATATTATATAAATGGATTTTTAGTAACTTCTAGTCTCTCTTCTTCTAAGTCGTTTTCCTCATTGCTGAGGGTCGTGATCATTCTAAGGAATTAATCACATAGAACGACTATCGTGGCAGATTTAATGGAGTAGTTTGCCATTGCCTTCCCCATTCCACACACTGGTTATCTCAGCGTACAGGTTTCCTCACGAAATGTACGTAAGTCTGTCGAAAAAACCGAAAAACTCATTGGTACATGATATTGCATGGTTTCGAACCCGGACCTCCCGCATGGGAGTCCGACGTCCTAGCCACGGCGCCACCGACGCTCCACAACTTCGTCGACTTCTAGTCTAGAACGACCCATATTTTTCAAAATTAATCAAACTAACCGAACAAACTTACAAGTGTTTCAAGTATTTATATCGTTTACGTATTTCTAATATCACATTCCTTATTATGGAAATATAATACACGCTTATTAGGTAAGAATGTGCCAATGTGAGTTCAACCATGGCCGAACCACGCGAGGTCCATACATAATCATGCTGTCTCATCTACAATTCAACAAGAATCAAATATTTATGACGTTTACATGCGGTCAGATATTCCGTCTGAATTTTTTCAGCCTAAAATTAAATATCGAATTCAAAACACAATGTTGGTTATGGGTTTGCTGTGGTTTAGGTCTTTATGTATAACCAAGCCTATACATTTATTATATCTCTCAATAATAATTTGTTTGTGTCTACGGGTATGAAATCGGAAACATCAAAGTCAAGCCAATTTGAACATTCAAATTCAAAGGATATCCAATTTCAGTGGTTAAAATCTATCTAGGAAGATAGTCCTCATTAATTTGTTCAGTTCAACGTGTTGAATAGATACGACGACGTAAGCCTAGCCGTGAACTTACATGTCACAAACTTTAGCTTAAGCTTTAGCTAATTAGCGCTACAGTCGTTAAAGAAAACCGGGCTCAATAACGAACCTTGTGAGAGACCATGACGGCGATTCTCGTGGTGGAATGTCGAATTCGACATTAGTCCTATCTCATTCGCTCACATTACATGTGTGAGCGTGACAAGACGTTCGTAGCGATCGACTTGTGTATGTCAAACGCTGCGAGAATCGCCTTCCATGTTCATATAATACGTATGTATTCTTGAGGTAACGATAAAAATAAATACAGTCTGTGAGCTCTTAGAAGGGAATTCGGATAACATTTAAAATCTGTCTCTGTCTCATTCTTACTACAGTCTTAGTACATTCGCGTATCGCTACCAATAACCGAAGTCTCGAGACCCGAAGCCTTTTCTAAAAACTCACGCACTGTAGGTACAAGCCATAACAAGATGTTTAATAATAGGGACACCCTCATAAACTTTTTAAAATTCAAATCGCTGGATCGATTTTATGTATGTTCCTAAAAATAAAGTTGTACCAAGAAAAAATCAATACCTACAAAACGACATCGACAGTCACTCCCAAACATTATTACATTACATTGGGTCGGATAGCACATAAATTCGGAACATAGTAAACTCTATAATACTGCCATGGACATAAACCTAACAAAGGTTACGATATGATATGATCGATCAACCCTAAAATAAGTCCTAAAGGCCATACTTATAGTATGGCGATAAACTTTACTGCTTAGCTACAATGACTATAAAAACAACTTAAGACTGCAAACACTATAATCATAGAATACTTACGCTCTTATGTTGCATATAATATTGTATTTATCGTTGTCAAATATTTGTCAGCTCGTATCCATGACAATTAATTGATAAAAGAAAGATTAATTATACAATAACCAGTATAAGTTAATATGGAACCAAAATCATGAACGTTACAGTGTCATGACTGTGTTATGTGATGGAACACGCGACCCCATCATTAGTACCTTACCTTAGTGGCAAGCACACTTATCAAAATTATTGCTACTAACTTTCCCCATGCTTCCCCATAAAGACGCCAAGCCTCTGCAGTTTACCATTGCTAATGAATATAGGTAATTAGTAAATTGCTAATGAATGGTTTTTATTACATCTGCTCAAAAACTGTCCTAATTCTATAGTGAAAACTGTACGGGAAGTGCCACATTCCCGCACTGAGTACCTAGTTTAAAAGGTTTAACTCCCTAATCAAATCGGGAAACACAAGTCAGCGGCAGCGTCGCTGCCTTGTGTTAAAACTGTCCTAATTCTATAGTGAAAACTGTACGGGAAGTGCCACATTCCCGCACTGAGTTCCTAGTTAAAGAGTTTTAACTCCCTATACAAATCGAGAAACAAGGCAGCAACGCTGCAAAAGGGATGGCTATAATAGTACTCGTATTTTATAAATCGTAACTCTATCGTAAATCGTAACCCCGACTTACCACACCTAACACACCTAGAGAACACCTTACTTTTTTCTGGTCATCACCAAGTCCTCACGGCTCCAGATTTGAGAATGGCACCTTAGTCCTAAACATTTGAGCTCAAACTCGCATCACCTAACTATTATACCGTTCCAGAGATTCCATTCCATGTGCCATCAAATATACACCAAGATCTTGGAAACACCTACTCCGATTTTTTGTCAACTAACAACTCTCTCGGCTAAATTCTCTGTTAAATAAAAAAAACCGCGTCGAAATCGGATCTTCGGTTGTAATACGTCTTCCTTTTGGTTGGGGTTAAAGAAAAGCACCTATAGAGCATTTCGATCAAGGTCTCTCGTGCCGTAGGCAACGGGTTAACAATTCACAACGATGACTTTACATTTTTCTATACTTAGTACTCGTACACAGGCGGAAGAAACATTTAGTGTGATTGAAAAAATACTTTTCATTAGACCCTGCTCATAAAGCCATAAATCTTTTACTAATTATTTTTTTCATTGTTACAAAGTCATGTCAAGAGTCATGTTGCGGGGCATTTTCGCCAGATAATGCACATTTACTCTGTGACATACGTGCAGAAAAGCAATTGTACACCTCCCGGGTGTACAATTGCTTTTCTGCACGTATGTGCACATATGTGTGGAGAATTCTTTACCTCGTTTACAATCACTAACTTTCCGCACTTGTAGCCTATATTTCATCGAGTCAACCCGTAGTGTATTTAGGATCCAGCCCTTGTATTTCCTGTCGTGATTATCGGTTAAACTAATCTGGATCCTTGAAAAGGAAGCGTTTTGGGATCATGAACTCTAGTTTCCTTAAGTTAATGATAAAGATGTTGCCTGTTTAGTATCTAATATCTACATTACTTTTCAGGTTACTAAAACACATGATTTTAGAGATGTTCTAGAGATATATTCAATTTCAAGAGACCGTCATAAAAACTTCTACATTAATAACTTGTATACTCAACAATATTTTGCAAAACCAAGTCTTCGGCTTAAGTTCAGCTAATAAAGCTCTTAAATCGGCCTCTGAAGTTCTGATAATAATGAATAGCTAGCGAGCCAGTACTTAACCATTGTCGAGGTTGGTAGCTATATATTTTTCATGGCAATTGTGCTGTGGGAACGTGGCCTGATGAAAATAACTTGCGAACAAAGACTTTGAAGCTATCTCCTTATAATAAACGTCGATTAGCTATGTTCGTGAAGTGGTATAATGATGAAGTGTACGGTCGATCAAGTTCAGTAATAATTCAAAGCATTTTATATCGGGTAAGTAGGCTAAGGTCAGAATTGTACCGCAGGATATTTCTATGAATATGTTAGGCTAACAATCATCGCCTACAAACCGTATGAAATTATAGTAAGTACTATAATTCAAATGATGATATTAACAAAGTGAAAACAGGAATAGGCGGAGGATATAACTCCTCTTCACTACAAATGACCAGAGGAAGACTAAAAAGGAAATTTCGAAAAAAAAAATGGGGAGAGCGGACGACGACGCTTCTATGTTCTTATAGAAGACCAGAGAAGCGTCCCCATAAATAAAGCACTGAAAAAATGTTAATATGTTTATATCTGTTTCGCCCGCGATGCCTTCGCCCTGGCACAGCTGAAAATCAGCGCTGTAGTTCTGCCGTACCGGTCGGACCGCAGCACATGCTGAGCTTGTGCCTTTTTAACATTGTGTCGTTTTTTTAATGTTAAGTCTTTTTAAATCTAATCATATATAATGCAATGTTGAATAAATGTGTATTCTTTCTTTTTCTTTCTTACAAGGATATAAAACGCCTCATATCGGTAATTGTGAGGAGGCATGCTTTGCCCTGCCCCAAATTCGACGCACACGCTATGACAAATTGATTTTTTTCTGTCAGTCACGTTTTGGCATTTACGTGACAAGTGACAACGATTTTCAATTTCTGCTGAAATCAACAAAATTGTAACAAAATCTTTATCCAACCAAAACGTTCGAAGGACCATATGGAAAGTTCACGGGACTTAGGTTAGTTTAGTATTATGCTCAGATTATGATCTAAGGTATTATGATTGATTGTTGTTGTTTTTAAGGCAAAGGGAAGTGAGCCCATACAGCCAAGTTTGTTGTAAACAACTCTTTCAAGTCTTCATTAAAACGCTGATGTGACCCATTTCAATACTATCTGGGAGTAACTTCCACGTTTCTGCACCATATGAACTAAAGAAGAAGGCGTCCTGAACGCAGTATGGCTCTTCAAAATCCAGCCAGGTACGGATCGGGCTGCAGCGTTATATTTGACTTAGACGTGTTACTACACTGTCACATTATTCACATTTTGTCGAAGTTCTTCGAGTAAGACCATTCTTACTAGAAAAGCACTACTGTAAAACAATTTGCAAGATAAAACGAAACAAAGCTGACGTGGATGCCACAAAAGCGCGGGAGAAACTCCGTATTATGAGTGAATTGTGAACAATTGGTGCAATTTCTCTATTAGATCTATGTTATGACTTATGATGAATTTATGACAAACAGTTAGTAGCGCAATCGAATTTCAACATCTTTTATTAGAATCTACCTAGGTATTGACCGTGTAAAAATGTTGTGCTATACATAATACGAACCACAGAATTTAGAGGTAGGTATACCCTGACCAGGACAATAAAAACCTTGTCAATACTTACTGGTACTTTTATAGTATGTGTTAAGGAGTTCGCTTTAAAGAAAAAGTTCAATTTAATTCCGCAATATGACGAGGGTTTTTATTTTTCTGGTGGTGCGTTAGTGATTTTGTGAGAAAAGTTTCGGTAATCATAATATTGTAAGATTTTCCCAAGGATTTCTCATGGATTTCCACCGACTTATAATATATCATTGTGTCTACTTCTGACAACCCTTTTAAGGAAACCCTACCTATTATACTCGTATTTGGCGAAATTCTTCCGCTCATTTTTTATTGGCCCACTGCATTATGCAAACAACTAAACCAATTTAGGTAACAATACATAGGTAGGTACCTACTTAGTAAAAAACTATTGTTTCTGAGGTGATTAAAAATGAGCGAAGGTAATATTTTTTTTAACCGAAACGTGGACACTAACGGTGCGACTGGTTCATAAATTGAAAGTCGCTCGCTCAGCGTGCTATGGAAAGAGCTATGCTCGGAGTATCTCTGCTGGAT
The DNA here is from genome assembly GCA_947369225.1 of Hofmannophila pseudospretella. NCBI lineage: Eukaryota > Metazoa > Arthropoda > Insecta > Lepidoptera > Oecophoridae > Hofmannophila > Hofmannophila pseudospretella. The sequence continues at coordinate 9,947,568 of OX376324.1, forward strand.
CGAATCCGAAATGAGGAGATCCGGCATAGAACAAAAGTTATCGACATAGCTCATAAGATTAGCAAGCTGGCTGCTCTGGCGGATCTGCGCAAGGTGGTTGGCAGCGACTGGATGTGAAGAGCCAAAGATGGCGCGCCCTGGGAGAGGCCTATGTCCAGCAGTGAACTAGAGTAGGCTGCTGATGAAGGTAATTTTTTTTATGACTCAGTACTTGCTAAGCCCGTGTGCCCCATCTTCGGCTCCATTGTCACTTACCACCAGTTGAGATTGAGGTCAAACGCGGGTTTAGTCATAAATTTTAATAAACTTAAAAATTCTGTGGGACAACCGTGGCTAGGGAAAAAAAGTTCTGTTGATTTTTTGTTGTTTTTCTGACAATCGTATAAATGTGTCAAATAAGAGCGACTAAGTATATATATAAATGGTATAATACCCTGATGTTAGACCACACAGGTTCATCTAGCTAGGAGGGACTTGTACCGTTGTATCAAGCCGTATCCTCGATGAGCAAAGTGTACGACCAACTTTGACAACAAATAAATTGGGTTTCAAAACTTTCAGACAAATAACAGAAAGTTATAGCAGTTTGAAAAACTGTTCGCTGCAATTAACTTATTTACCTACATAAAACATTATTATTCTTATTGGGCTTACCCAAGAAGAATCGCAGAAAGAATCCTAGTAGGAAGAAACATGTTCGAAGACATGGAAAAGAGTATCAGCGTGGTTTAAAACAAATTCTTACGTACTCGTAAAAGAATGAAAGAATATAGATAATACATAAAAGAATTAATTATATGCATCTATTTCATGTGAATTATGAGATAAATTTTACAATATTCGTATGTTAAATTGCAATAATATGATGTATAAACGTGTTAATCTATTCTAATATTTTGTTTATATTGTATATTGATTGTTAATATAGGTAAATAATAATATAATATAACCAACATTCAATTAATGAACAATGAAAAATAAAATAATTACCTACACCTGCTCATTCATATGAAGACACACCATACTTATCTATTTTTAGCGGTTCGGTAAAGCGCTTGAACTAATAAATTATTCCTGAAGACAACCTCAATTAGCATCACCGTAAGCTCGTTTTACAGCGTTTTTATTAAATGATAATAACGCATAACACCGCTCCTATATACGTGGGGAGGTCTAAAAATTGTTAGTCAACGGCTTGTTATCAACCTCATTGTTTTACTTTTATCATCCCTTGGAGGCAAATTTTATTACAAACTCCTTGGTCAAATATCACTGGCTGGCGAACTTTAGATATTTTTTAATTAATTGTTAAAAAAACATGTGTGTCACTTTTCAATCGCTACGATGGAGATAGCGCGGGAAACATTTCGTGCTATTATGATTTTAAACGAGGGTTAACTTTCTTTGAAGATTGCATCGCGATGGATACCCCAATCTCTCGTAGAAGAGCAGAAAGTCCGACGTGTCCGTTCCAGGAGCTGAGTGACGATTGTCCGAAGAGCGGAACCCGTGATATAATTTTTCACCAAGACAACGCTCCCGCTCACACAGCCGCCGCCAAAATCATGGACTTTTTAACCGGGCGTGCAATTGCTACCACATCATGCTACAGTCCTGAATTGGCTCCGTGTGATTTATTTTTGTTCCCCACGTTGAAGAAATCTCTGCGGGGAAGGAAATTTACGACTGCCGACGAAGCAGTAGACCAATTTAGGCGGCTTTTTTTCGACCTTACGCAAGAACAGTTTTTCACATGTTTTAAAAGCTGGTACAGTCGAATGCATAATTGCATTGATGCCGCAGGAGAATACTTTAAAAAGTTGTAAATAAACATTTGTAAAATTTCTTTCATTTTCTATTTAACAATAAAATTATGGATCGCCTTAGGTATATGGCATGTGGTATCGTTACACCTATGAATGAGCCGACAGCGTCAGCAGGAAATAATAAATCAATCAATACGATTACCCTCATCGATTCCACTGAAGGTCACCACTGAAATAGTTTCTGAAGGTGGCTTTATACTCGTAAAATCTTTGACACCAGGGTTCTGGTAAGTGATGCCGATATGATTAATGATAATATAAGTTACTTTAAACATAAGTAAGTATTGTGGTAAGATTTTATACGATACGAATTATCATAGGTATAGTCATACCATTTTCAATTTACCTATATTAATCGATCAATACAATACCACCTTCAATTGTATTGATCTATTAATGTAGATGACTTTAAATATGACTCTTTGCAGAGTCAGCTTTGCGGCAGGAATAATACCTATTCCTGCCGCAAAGCTGCATTGCTTGCATTGCTGTTGTTCGGTTTGCAAGGTAAGAGAGCCAGCATAATTACCGGCATATGAGGCACTCCATCCAAGTCCTCAAGTTTAGCAGCGAAAACCCTCCAAGGACTTCATAATAAGGTGAAATGTTCATGAACGACGGTGACCACTAATCATCAGAGACCCGTTTTCTCGTCTGCTCTCTTTATACAACAAAATAAAAGAGATCCCTCATCGATTTCATCGGAAGGATATTGTCTTTACATGTTTTCTGTGCAGGGTTTAGAAAATCTACAAAACAAGGACTGAAATTACTTTTCAGCCAGGGCCACATACAGGTTGGTTAATAGACTTCGATAGACAGTGGATGGAGCTGGTCTAGTTCTGGCAGCCGACCGAGAGTCTCCCACCACTAGCACGCCCGCATATCGCGGATATTGCAGTATACCCACTTATAGGTAAATTATAATGCCCGAATACAGGTTTCTCAAAACTTTTGAATCTATTTGGGTTTTGGGTCAAGGGAATACACATATTATGTAAAAAAATTAACTGTGTAGCTTAGATCCGCGTGACATACGAAATAGTGACAGAAAAGGGTTCCGTCTTCCCCTTCGGCGTACGGATCCCTAAAAATGTACTTATCTAGTCTTAGTTCGAGTTAAGTAAGTTATAGAAAATTATTCTACTATAATTCATGTTATAAATGTATATTATTTAATATAATTTATTCAATATGAAATGAGGAGATCCGGCATAGAACAAAAGTTATCGACATAGCTCATAAGATTAGCAAGCTGAAGTGGCAGTGGGCCGGTCACATCTGTCGCAGAACCGACAACCGCTGGGGTAGACGAGTTCTGGACTGAAGACTGCGTTTGGGGAAACGTAGTGTGGGACGCCCTCCTGCTAGATGGAGCGACGATCTGCGCAAGGTGACTGGCAGCGACTGGATGAGAAGAGCCGAAGATTGGGCTCAATGGCGCGCCCTGGGAGAGGCCTATGGCCAGCAGTGGACTAGAGTAGACTGCTGATGATGATGATTTAATATGAATTAGCTATGTATTTTAATGAGATTTAGTACAAAATATCATAAATTGATTTATTTATAATGAATGATTTGTAATTATAATAAAAAAATGGAATCATCTGAATCTTATCGATCACAAACACATTTTGTTCACAAAAAGAACAAAGCATGAACCCCCGTATTCGCTAAAGCGACACGCGTCCCAATCATCATTTCATTCCATCAAACAGCGTTCAGTCGCAGTTACTGAGCACAAAGGACGCACATGTTCAACTCGCTTCTGTACAATCAGGCACCGTCCAATCAAGAGTTGGATTCGTTTAAAAACAGCTCGGATTCGATATTCTGTCTTTGAACCTTTGGTTGAACGCTGAATCCGGATTTGTTTAGTTTCCCAAAGGGAAAACGACAGAGGAAGTGTTTTACTTGCCAGAGTCTAAGTCAATAGACAATATTTTTATTGCAAATAGGAACTTACAGAAAATTTTTACAACGTTATTTTTCATACTACAGACAGTGCCGCTTCAATATTGAATTATTGTTGAAATCAAAGAAGCTGCGAAACAAATAACAATCAGAAGCACATCTTTTAATCTTTGTCTCTAATTATCTCTTATAATAAGCGTTCTTTCTTTATTTGTATAAAAACACGTGTTCATGTTTTGGATTTTTAAGGATCCGGACCACAAAGGGGAAAATGGAACCCTATTGCTGTCGCTGTGCCGTCTGTCACGCGTTTCTAGCTCGTAAACGGGAAATTGGCCTTGGCCCAAATCAGAATATCGAATTTTGTAGATTCATATTTTATAGGGCGTCTATATATACAAGTAAAGCGGGATAATAAAAAAATATACTATCGTGTACCGTTGTTTATTTTTTACAGAGCTTATCAAGTATAGTACAAATAAGTACGAATTATTTTATTCGTAGAGAAATATCAACGTAAGCGCCCGTCGAAGTTGTCAATTTTATAAGTACCTTACCACTTTTGTTACGTAGGTAGGTACCTACTTGATCTATATCACGAACGGTACCTATTATCTAAGAACTTGAAAATTGGCTAGAATATTGGCTATTCTGGTTATGAAATACACTGGTTTTTATTATTTCCAAACTTTTATCAATTTTTTTCCTTTTTCACCCACGTGCGGAAAAGTTACAAAATAAATCGCGAAATTACTTTCCTGGACCGCTACAGTGATGCGGAAATCAACAAATGCAAACACAGAAAGGGTCTCCTTGAAACTTGAAATCTGAAAGTCTATTCCATCCTATCCCCTCTGGATTTCAGTGGAAGAAGTAGAAATGTCAATTTGAGTTCAGGAGGTCACATTTAAAGTTGCAAATCTAATACTATCCCCATTATACCCAATATCTCAGACTATACCATCGTCTACCACTTCTTTTACCGGGTTTATCCCATGAACGGTATTATCTAGGAAAGTAGGAACTTACAAATTGGTTGGAATATTGTGGCCATAAATACTATTTAAATAGTTTTGTAATAGTTTGTAAGCAAAACAAGCGAAAGTTTTTTGCTCAAAACTTACTCATATACCCAGATCATATAGTACGGATCCCTATGCCTGACACAGGTTCGAATAAAACGACTTTGCTGGCCTCGGGAGTCCAGAAAAAACATTCTCAGTTCTCTAAAATGTTTATATGTTTAATAATTTCGACATTCAGGGATCACAAACCGCTCAAAGGGTGCGGACTGGGAGGTGCGTTGGAGTTAAAGCCCTTTTTGTGAATAAGTCACAACTTCACAACGATCCCTCAGTGTGGGCAGCATTACATCCCACGAGAATATTTTTTGTTTAGATTTTGGTATGGCATGAAGGCTAAACGGCTAAAATCATAAGCTTACCCAGAGTGAACTTCCCCAGACCCGAACTTGGATGTCATTCGTTTTTATTATTGAAAAAGATTATCAATGGGTGTGTACCTATATAATTGCTCTAAGTTATATTATTATGGTTCACCATAGGTATAGTAGTGAAAAAAAATATTTTTTATTAGTTCTACTTCAGTTTCACATTCAGTTGCACTTTTCATTAAAATAATGCTATCCCTTTTTACGCCATAGATTTTGAATACAAGATACTTAAGGAAGCTTTAACATTAAGGACGTTTCTTGCAACTCACTTATAGTGGAAAGAAATTCTTGTTAGGTAAGTACTTATACGTATGTAAATGCTTAGTAAATTAAGTAAGACCAATAAAAATAAAAAAGATTTAACCTTTCCCGTTGTAAATAGATCCTCTAATCTAATTCAATTTCCTTGTACGACAGTTATCGGCTCCAACATTTATCTAAAATCGATGAACCTCTCATGTTCATCTACCAATTTATTATTTACGCAACCATTAAATTCATAATAAACCGCGAGCCAGGAGTTTAACGAACCGGAAAACTCAAATTACCTTCAAGAAAATGAGATGAAAATCCGACTTTAATCCTCTTCACGCCTCTTCAAAAAACACTTTTGTTAATTTCAGAAGAACTTTTCACTTTTGACTGAAATTTATTTCACATATCGTCACGAAACTTTTGAAAAAAGAAAGTTTGGAATTTGCTGTCACAATTTCCGTCTCGCGAACGAGTGTTGGGCGGGCGGCGCGCGTCTGCCCAACAGCATTCCTTGCGTGCGACTGAAGTATACCTACCAATGGCATGAATAATAAAAACAATAAAAATGTGCTTTTAAAATTCAATGAACTTTTATTAGTTTATTACTCCAGAAATATTTGTGAGAAATAGTAGTTACTCACGAGTTTAGCTGCTTCGAATACTTTTAACACGGAACGTGAATTATAGTTACCTTTAAACTTATAAATCCGTACTTCACATGCTTCAAATGCTTTTGGTCTTATAATTATTATTTTATTGCGTTCAAGAAGTCACTTATTCAGCTAAAAGTGAACACCTAAGTGATTATTTATGTCAGCACTGCTATCACTTCTTATGAAATAACACTGGCCAATTAAATTTTGCTATTTAATATTTTACTGTGGTAACCGACCTTTTATTTACAACATTAAAACTAATACAGAAGAACTATAACTAAAACTGAAACTAAGCTTTAGCAGAAATATACTAAATATGACAAAAAACTTTAAAAGTTAAAGTAAAAAATATTTGTGCTACGTGTCCCACATTAACTTTCACATCTCAGAACAAGTTTCACTCTTTCACATCACAAGATCTTATCAATTATTTATCAGTGATAAATTATCACATCCCTCGCTTCGATAATTTTTTTATGGTATTAAAAGATTTCAATGTATTTTTTTCCTAATTTCCTATGATTTAAATAATTATTATGAACGCATTTCACTGATCTTTTTATGACAGCAATATACATAAGCCGTCAAATGCGTCAACGACACTCACTTGAACTTTGAGCGAAAGCTATTTTTCACGAGGTTTTTTTCAGCTCTTTACATTTGCCATAAATGAATCTAATTCATTCGTGCACACTGGTAAGCTAAGATTCAGATTTCCTAATTTATTTTGAATTTTAATAACGATAGCAACAGTAGAAAATCTATTTCTAATTTATGAAGCTGAAGCCTCGTTTCACTAACAAAGGTCTGATTTTTCGTGTTTATAACGATTTTGTCAGTCGCATAGTGCATAGAAAACGAGTTGTTACAGAAACACACAATGGCCAAGGTTTCCATGCATGATTTATTCAAATTTTTGTCCAAAACAATGCGTGGGCTACAGTTCTACTTATTATAGTTTGTCAAAACAACAGTTACTGCTTCTTATGACCGGTTTACACTTGGTCAAGTACAGTGGCGAGTAGAATAGCGAATGCCTGCATGTACTGTCAAACAATATTTAGATCCACTGACAAGGCAGCTTGAAAGCCAAGTTGAAATCGCCACTATTCATGACCAAGTGTAAACCGGGCTTTAGTCAAGTAACCGAATTATTACACTTTCCTCTGGACTCGATTAAATAATAAATGCCAAAATGTAAGGTATAAATAAATAAATATAAATTTATTGATGCAGACCGTATCTTTTACATTTTCTCAGGCTCCCATAAAGGATGCCATGTGTTGTGGGGGCCAGTCTCTTCCGATATATTTATATTATGATGACGAGCAATTAATTAATTAATTAATTAAGAATGCGTGGGGGGGGGAGACAATACATGTTATAGATTAAATGAAATGGGAGTTTCAAGTGATCAGCGTTTTCACCGATAGTTTGACAACTCCCTCTACCGAGCGTTCAACTACGTCACAGAGGGCAAATCCTAAAAACCCCTCTATATAATCTCAGACACCCCTGCCCTAACATATTTTCTATTGATAGGCAAAGAAATTGTATCCTCTCAAATCTCTAATGAGTATATAATTTCCAGATAACCTCTAAGGCGATCGCTAGACGAGCGTAGATTCGAAGACTATGATCAGCTGACCTCGACAAGTTTGAGAAAATGTGCTATATCTTTAACTGCTTTGGATGGGCTTTGGACATGCTTCAGAGGTCTGTTGTTTTTCCCTAATTCTTATTTTGATCGTGATTTCGAGGTAGAGATGGAATATACTTTAAGTACCTAATCTTATCTTATGATAGAAGGCCGGGAATAACCAGCGGCACTTCGACTTCGACTTGAGGATAAAAGATCCTCAAGTCGAAGTCGAAGTGCCGCTGGTGCCAGCCCCATTTTACACTCAGGTCATCTCAATGTGCAGGTTTCCTCACGATGTTTTTTCTTCACCATTAGAGCGGTAAAGAGTCGGTAAATGTACGTAAAACGAAAATACGAAAAGCTCATTGGTACATGGCACTTCATGGTTTCCAGTTGGACACCATGCAGTCCGGTGCCCTAGCCACTGTGCCACCGACGCTCTCTAAGTACATAATAAAAAAGATCTTTAGTATGTACGCGTATATTGGAGAATATTCAAGCATATTTACTTAACTTCGAGTACTTTACTAATTAATTAATAATTGCTACTTAAAAATGTGAAGATGAAGCCAATTTAGGCTGTATTCATATTTATATAGCGATAGGTATTTGTACCGACTATCTAATTTTCGCAGCAGTTTCAAGAAAAAAAATCTATCAAAAGCACCTTATGAAAGATCGAAGGTCTTAAATTAAACTGGGATTTACCTAAAGTTTTCAGAATTGGCTTAACTATAATATCAATCTATCAAATTAATTAAAACAGGTTTCACTGTTACCAAGCAGCTTTATGAATTAAAAATGGAACCTAGTATTAAAGAGGTACGTCCTTTTTACTTGGCAAGATCGTCGGACCAACGGGCTTGTGGTCTACCATCACCCTACATAGATATTTTATTGGAATCCGTAACCCGAAGGGGGAAAACGGAGCCCTATTATTATGACCAATTCAGTCATATGTAGGAATTATGGAATACGAGTACGGCAATGTTCACATTCAGGCATCGTTAGCCTGCGATTCTCAGCCTGTCTAAAAAGTCGACTAAATCCTTGACTAATTAGTTGATTAAATTCAATCACGTGATGGTACTTATAAACGTTTTACTCCCTATGGTGTCGGTTGTCACTTCTCTCACTTGAAATGTACCTACTAGCATTTTTTGTGCGATAATTTCAGTCTTCACTATTCGTCTGAGTTGAGGTTTAGACGAAAATTATTACAATTACGAAATAAACATCCTATTTGCGGCGACGACGACGTTGTGAACTTTAATGTTCTCTTTCTAATTAATAGAGTTAATAATGTTTGCAAGAAAGCCAGCACTATGCTTCTTGAATGTTAATAAGTTTACACCGTATAGTGCAAATTATTACTCTTGTCTAGGGAGTTGGAGAAATTATAACATCTTAACTATATTACCTGTCTAGTCTACATACGGAAGTTCTGAACAGCTCTCATTATGTTTCAACTCGGGTTTTGTATCTACATGAAATTAGAGTTTCGAGGCTCTATCTATGAGTTGGAACTATGATGTAAAAAGAGATAGCATGTATAATATTTTTATAAAGACTTAACTTTAAGGGCGTTTCGTGCAACTAAAAGCTTGTGTTCACGAGGCGGTTTTGCGCCGGGGTTACACAGTTGCAACGTGATAATTGATGTCCGGTTGTCAGTTATGTAACCATCAGGAGGTCTATTCACAACGCTGCGCCGGCGCTGGCCGTCAAAACCGTCTTGTGACCACAAGCCCTACCGGTATGTAAAATAGATCCTTACTTATAGAGATCTACACCCATATATGTTAATTATTTTAAATAAAAACAATATATATGGATGGAAAACAAGTAAGTACAGCTAAATAAAACTTGGCCTGAGCTGTAAGGCGAAATACCGGATGCAAATCCGGAAATCCGGACGAACGAAATAAAGGCTCGACAAACGCATTAGGAAAAAATCAGGTTACGATTTCTCGACGAATAAATTCCGAAATTCTGATCCGGTCTTTAGAACCGGAATTCTGGACGCTGAATTTCTGACCGTTTGCTAAGTGTCCATAAACCTTCATAAGACTAACATATCTTTCCCCAGGCTTCATAATTTCCGGCTTATTTCCTGAAATACAGGTTTTCCTAATTTAGGCACCAGTCTCACATCATTTGAACCATTATTTTCTATTCTTTATGTAATCTTTGTTTTGGGAAATAAACTTCATTTGACTTTATTCTGATATTCACAGGGTGATCACATTCTTCCTGGCGTGCCTGTTGTCCGGCGTGGTGTGCCTCGGTCTCGCAGTCGCCATCGCCGCCGGCGTCGCTTACGGCTACAACTACTCTATGGCTGAATTCCTCACCTTCACCAGTTAGTATCTTAACAGTAGTTTTGGACATACTTGTGATATTATTCTGTCATAAAAAATAATGGAACTTTGCAGCCATACCTCTAGCGTAATTGCCGTGGGTGATTCTGAAGAAACGAATACCTAGATTTACTACCGCAAAAGAATATCAAAGACCTAGGAATATGTCTAGTTAACACACGTTAAAGGCCATCGCACATTGCAGCTACTCGACGCGAACCCAACACGAACTCAACTAAGAGCAAAGCATTGAAATGTGAGCATATTATACTATATTACATACAGTAGGTTTAAGGTTAAGTTTTCAAAATTTTCAAGTGAAGTAGTTGTCGATGAGTGTCCCACGCGTTGACAACTCATCGACTACTACTTCACCTTCTACTTTTGAACTTTCAAAATTCAAAAGTAGAAGGTGAACAAAACTCAGAGCAAAGCAAGCAAAGCAAATGAAATGCTTTGCTCTGAGTTTAGTTCGTGCCGGGTTCGCGTCGAGTTGGAATAATATGCGATTGCCATAAGACGTATCGGCATCACCTCACTTCATAAACAAAAGAAGACACTAGCTTGTTGGAAGGCGAGACGGTGGCATTACGAAGTTGATAAGTGCGCGTTGCTCTATGGAACTTGGTATAAAAGGAACAGCTCGGGTTGATCCGAAGGCGTTCCGTTGCTGTGGTGATATAATATACGTTACTCATAAGGGTATTTAGAAACGTTTTAGCGTTGTGAACGTTGTAGCCCGAATAGCAAGACTATATTTTCAATGTATTCGTCATTTTCAAAAGGATAGATTTTATTGTGGCGACTACGATTAGAACCTACTCATATCGGTGAAGAACGCGCTACTGAAATTTTCCTGGGACTTGGCATATATACGAGTTCCAAACATCTATAGTTGGACCAGGACATCTGGTCACTAGGCACAACACCCCGCTTGGTAGAAGATTTTCCCTTTTCCCTTTCATACAACTGACATTAGCGCGTTCCACATTATCTTTATTGGCCGTCAAACATCTGCTCATTTACTTGATAATTTCCGCATCTCACAACGGCACCGACAATCAACTAATTTACACCAACTTATTGACTTATTTTTAATATGTAAGTATCCCTTATTTCCTCAGGATCTGACGTCACTGTATACATGCGCCGGGGCCAGTTTTACGACCGACCAGACATAGATCTCGACAGGGAGATGTTCGCGCGGAGATCTAACGACGCCGACGGCCCTGACAACGGTAAGGACTATGGAGCTCATTATTTTTAAAACCCCACTATGAATAATGAGACCGTTCGCCAACCACTAGTAAAGTGGTGCTCGTGTTTGCTTATGGGCGAAACCGTTACAAAAGTGACTGAGAAGAAATTAATTAGGTACTTATAGATTATGATGAAGGTGATTCCTCTGTCTACACCCTCGGAAATTATGGACGTGAGAGTTATACTTATAGATTATGTAGAGTACTGAAACATGTTTGGAGTACCTATATTTTCGTAAACAGGAAAATTATAGGTCGACGAACTACAAAATGATATTAAAACTGTCATCAACCGCTTCAAAACACAAATTAAATTGGTGGTGATAGTAGACAGATAAGTTGTTTGATTCTGTTGACAGTTCATCCATTAAACAGCGACATATCCATTAGGTATTTTGGTTGAAAATGTTTCGTCACGAAAGCAATAATCCCAAGTTAAAAAAAATGTGATCCATTCTTTTCTAGTTATTGTAAACCCCAAGCTTAGGTAACTCTTTTTCATTTAGTGGCAGCAAAAGTTGCAGTTCGAGACTATTTTTACCCAGACTAGTAATCGTCCACATGTGTGACTAACTTTAGAAACTAAAGCAATACCAAGTTTCGATTAAGTTTCTTATTAGGTCTTGACTCTATTGCTGCTGTATTAGACCCGCTATGTATTCATTAACTCTGTCCAAAGTAAATGCCTCGAGGTATATAATCAAATAAATCCTTTTATTTTTCTGCATTTCTATAAGTTATTTTTTTTAAATTGATCCCTTCGGCCGTGACTTTACCCACTTCAATATGATTTTCAAGCTCAAGTATAAATGCATATTACTTTCGTTTACAGCCTTAAATCTAAACAAAACCATAGACTACCAAGACCAGAACCCGAAGCCGGAAGCCAAAGCCTTGCCTGACGTGTGGAAACAAGTGAAAGACACGAGGAAGTATGCCGAGGTGCTCACGAAGTACTCTCCACAAAAGGTAGTCGACGCCGGCGCACAAGAAAATGCACCAATACAACCGGCAGTTATACAGGTAATGTTCTTTACTAGGCATACGCCGCATGAAGGGTCCTTAAAGTTAAACGTACCATTAAGTCTAATGACATGTTTTTCTAGAGCTATGACTTATAAAGAGACATTTTAAAGGCCATCGCACATTGTGGCGACTCGACGCGAACTTGACACGATCTAAACTCAGAACAAAGCATTTAAATGTGAGCTTTATTAAGTATTAGATACAGTAGGTTTTCAAAATTCAAGTGAAGTAGTTGTAGATGAGTGGCCCACGCGTTGGCGACTCATCGACGACTACTTCACCTTCTACTTTTGAATTTTGAAAACCTACTGTATGTAATACGATATAAAGCTCACATTTCAATGCTTTGCTCTGTTTGCTCTTTAGTTCGGCCCGGTTTGGGGCCAATTTGTATAATATGCGATGGCCATATATAATGGAGGCTGAAATATCAGGACGCTTCATGCAACTTACGTAGTAGGTAAATTATATTATATTAATTGAGGCAACTAAAGAATGACCCTTCCACAATGAGCATCGGTAGCTTTGTGACGTGGGTGGGATTTTAGACACACAATTAGGAAATTAGGTTCGATCGGAGCCATTATGTCAATGAGGTTATTTCGGTTTTAAAATAGCTAGGTACGTACATTTACAGCCCGTTCTAAACGATGGAGGAAAACATTGAGCAAGCAAACCTACTGGCAATTTTGCTAGGTATATAACTTTCCTAAAAAAATACAGACAGATTTGACTTTAGATAGAATTCTTAAAAGTCGAAGAACAGAAATTAACTATCATTATTTTCTTTACAAAACTGGATAGATCAGCAGACCAATCTCAGTAACACTAAATCCATTGCAACATACAACAGTGCTGCAAAGCGGCACGTCAAAGATCATCATGAGGAACTTCCAACCTCTCGACGTGACCAAACATGAAGACACCACACCGGACAAAGCCAACGAAGATTTCTTTTATCAAGATGTCGAAGACAGCAAACTTAAAAAGATGGATTATGCTGATGAGGAACAAAGAAAGACTGGAACTCCGGATATCAAGATACGCTTTCAGGATTCGCCTCCAAAGTAGGTATCATTGTACAAATTACAAGCGAATAAATATACAGTCTATCACAGAAGTCTTGCATCAAACAAAATGGTGTGATGGCTGAGGTAAATGTAACCCTATACAGGCTGGAAATCGAAGAAATATAGAAAAAAATAGAAAAAAATAGAAAAAAATAGAAAAAAAAATAATAGAAAAAAATAATTCCATATAAAATGTATGGGGAAAGGGGCAGTTCTCATGTTTTGTTTTTATGGTGTCAATCGATCATGTTTCTTATAAAGATGAAAATACTTTACGGGACCAATAAGGTTAAATATTAGAAAAATAAAAAAACAAAAACTTTTCAAAACAAAATCTTTTTTCGTAATGTCAAATGTATGGAACTATTATGCACATATGGCTCGCTGTCAGTTCTCACATCATTATTCTAGAGGAGAAGGCGCTACTAGTCCGATTTCTGTGGTAAAATACTATTGTCATAGTATTTTACCTGCATTTATAAAAGTGCCTCCGATAATGCTGGCTCTTCCAATAGTTGCTAATACAGCGCATTCTAGCCGTAACTTTTATTTTCAGACCAATATACATACCAATAGGAATACGGCAATGGAGAACTACTGAGAAGACAATATTCCCAGACTACACAGAAGTCGACGAAGAGAACGTGGTCTATAAGCCTGTGTGACGGCTCTTGAATACTGCCAGATACTGGTATGTGACGAAGTTGCGATTATTATGTCTGAAGAATTCGTTTATCTATTTAAAAATATATCTTATTACCTTTATTTCGTATTCATTGAAGATCAGCAGAATCTAAAAGCTTTTATTTCAATCTTTTAAAGTAATACAGGTGTGGAATGGACGGGGAGAAATAGTAAAACAAAATATACATGTATGGTACAGTATAGGTACTATTTTCACTGAATCCAGAACAAAGGTTTTCACTGTATTGTGAAAATATGATCCTGTTTAAACATAGCATGTATCGAGAGAGATGGGTCAGCAAATGTTGACTTGTGGTTGGATATGGTGGGCTATACTTAACATAGAATGCTTGTTTATTTAGGTTAACATTAATTAAGTTTCAGAATATGTACCAGTTGATCAAATATCACCATTTTACGAGTAATTTATAATTTTGTAATAATGTGTCAAATGTGTTCCGTTTCTGTTATTTGATTTTACGCTTCTTTCATAATTCAGTTTTATTATTTTCTGTAACCTTATAATATCGTAGCAAAATTCTTTGCTAACAAAACCGAGTTACAAACTTATTCAGATTTGGCTGTGACTAACTTCATTTTCATCTTAACATTTTCTAATTTGTGTTTCTTAGAATCAAGAGTTTCAAATTTGTATCCATTGTTATTATTCTCATTGCTGTGTACTACCACACCTTCCACTGCACTATTCTGTTCATTACCTTCTTCGCCACTATTAGAATTAATTGCGTTAAAGTCTATACTTTCTCCTTTCAGTGGACTTTTATTGTTTTCGGCAGCTTGCGGCAACATTTCAGTCATATAATTGATCAACAATGTAGGTACCTCGTTTATTAAATATCCTATTACCATTGCGTGAGATGCGGTTCGTTCCTTCAGGTATAAGTTTAAATACAATATATAGTATTCAACAACCCTGAAAAGTACAATTTACATGTGTTTAGTGTAAATTAATTGTGCATTTTAATTTTAAGCCTCTGAGCGTCCATCATTGGACATATGCCTATAATTTTACATATATCAAGCAATATAATCGTAGTCCACTACCTACCTCCAGTCTACGACTTCGTATTTGTCTACATCTTCCCTGGTATTATTGCCCTTGCTTTTCATTTTTATGGTAACGGCCACGCTGATGTCTTTTAATTCTGCAGCGAAATCATGGACACCCTTGACCTTGCCCTTCGTAAATTGTACTTGTCCTTGGAGCTGTAACATTTAAGCTAAATTCTTATTAAAATCGTAGGTTATTTAGACTCATTTTAGAAAAGATTTTGTGAAAGTGGTAGAAGCCATAGTAGAGGCCACTGATTAAGACACGTTGAATCACTGCTGGAGTGACAAGATGGACTGTTTATGGACAATTTAAGGACCAGTTTTGAATTGCAACATTTCCGTTATAGAGATTTTCAAACTATTTAGAGTTACATATGTAACGTCTAAAAAGTTTTTTTGTCCATATAGACAGATAATTATTATTATATGATATAGGTAACATACGTGCAAAGTGTTAAAGCGAATCGTTTCACCAATCCTCGTCGTAACCGTCACGTACGGACCTCCCTTATTAGCAGAATAAGCCGTATCCAAGCCGTAAAGGGTCATATTTGACATTCTGATGTTAGTCTCGTCACCATGAACGTCGAGCTGAAATAAATGCGTTTTTATTATTATTTAGGTCACATTTCGAATTTACGCATATATTTTGGGATCGTGGGCGTTACGGACGGCGGTAATTTCGCGTTATAGACGTTTCGATTCCTAGTGAGTTTGCTTTTTAGGTATTTTGCATAGTTTAATAGGCATTATGAGCAGTGATCGTAGTTTTGTTTCAGTAACAGGGCCGTAGTTGGATAAAAGTAACCACTCATATCTAAGCCAGTCTCACTTTGTTTTTTTTTCGTGAAATGAATCGGCATAATATTGTGAAAGATCTATTGAAATTAGCTTGTGCTGGCAGAATATAGAAAAGAAGAAATATTTGAATAAGGAACCATTGGTCATTGTCGTTGAACACTGTTTATACCACTTTCACTCCTTACATGTCGATTACAAATGAATAAATAAAAATTTATTAATGCAGACAGTATCTTTTACATTTTCTCAGATTTCCCTGGCTCCCACACTAGGATACCCTGTGTTGTGGGGGCCAGTCTCTTCCGATAAATAAATTATGAAAAACATAAACACAATGCTAAATTAAACAGTTAAGTATGCGTGTATGTGGTGTGTGTGAGGGGTGTGTGCGTGAGATGGTGTGTGCGTGAGAGGGTGTGTGTATATGAGATGGTGATATTGAGATGGCGTGTGTGTGATGTGTGGTGTGTGTATGTGGTGTGTGTGTGATTACTGGACAGATGTTTGTCCATTACATTCTTACGCGGAGAAATTTGCAAATTGCAGATCGTACACTTTATGACAACTCCATCGAACTGTAATTCGGGATGATTGTGTATCCATTCGTCAACGACCTCTCGAAAACGTTGCCTAATTGGCGGCATTTTAAATGAAATGAGATTAAATGTGCATATAATGCAGTAAATTTAGCTTGTATATAGTGACAACTTTGACACTAAACACAAAGGACAACATTTAAAAAAATAACAGTCACAAAAAAAACACTACGTGTCATAAGAACTCTACAAATGGAACTGAGAGCCCATAGCCGCTAAGGTAGCTTACAAGTGGTGTCTTATCCAATTCCGGCTCTGTTACTGAATCCTGATAACGATCACTGATTATGAGTGTAAGGTATTTTGCTACTTAGGAACGGACGAGGCCATAATTGGACGTATTGACTCAAATCTAAGTGATAAGGGAACTGGACGTACCGCCAACTGGACTTTCGGGGAATCGGACGTAACGCCCAAGATCCATATTTTGTAATATGATGACTAGATTTTTTTTAATATTACCGTTTCATCCCAATATAAACCGAAATTTGGCAAATTTATTTTTCCATGATTCTTTTCCAGCGTCATGCTATTCATATTCCTTACACTGTTGGTCATGAAATCCGATGTTTTCTTGAATAATTTCTCTTGATGATATCTAAATTAGTAAGTTGAATCAGGGTTAGAGAAAAACAAAAGATGGTGTATATTGTAGACAAACGTTCTGTCTATTAAAAAAAATAGCTACTTACCGGTATTTCATAAGATTTTTCCCGAAAATTGTGGATGTGTTGACGAAACTAAACAAGGCCCCTTGAAGTTTCGTCGTCATTTCATCAGCTATCGGCTTCGAAAGTAGACGTTTTAGCTGGTCACCTAAAACCAAAGACCATGCTGTATAATAAGAAATCTTGTAACAATATAAGTACCAAAATCATAAAACAAAACCTTTGTAATTAAATGAATTAATAAATAAACGTTTACTTTAAGGCAACAAGACCCATAGATACATACCTTACAGACTAATAATATAAAATAAAATAAAAATAGAAACTAATCTATTGTTTGACGCTTCTTTGCGCTGACGCGGTGTCTGTATCTCGTAGCCTTCCTCGAAAGCGACGAAATACGACACCTTTCGGCCAGAAGTTCTCCTTCGTGAACACTTCCAGCTTATCGATCCGGACACGTGCCACGAAGGTCTTGAAGTGCACGTAGTACCGCGATTCCAGCGGGTCAACCCTCATCTGGACCTTCTCTTATCTTATCTTTGGTAGAGGGCCGGGAATAACCCCAGCGGCACTTCGACCTTTGAGGATCTTCTGTACCTACCCCATTTTACACACTGATCATCTCAGTGTACAGGTTTCCTCACGATGTTTTCCTTCACCGTTAGAGCAGTCGATAAATATACGTAAGTCTTCTAAAATACGAAAAGCTCATTGGTACATGGCATGGTTTTGAACCCGCATTGGAGTCCGGTGTCCTAGCCACTAGGTCACCAACGCACTTATCTGGGCCTTCATCTTGATGTACCCCACGACATCTTGCGGCTTTGTGGAGTGATGCAGGCGCGACAGGTATAAGATCGTTGTTGGTGTGACCGCTAAATACCTACCTACCAATTATTTATACCATACAATATCATCTACTTACCAATTAGTTTTTCGGTTTACTTTTCGAAGCCTTACGTAAATTTACCGACTACTCTAAAGGCGAAGGCAAACGTCGTAAGGAAACCTACACACTTAGATAACCAGTGGGTGAATTCGGGGAAGGTAACCTCCAACAACCACTCCATCAAATCTGCTAAGAAGTCCATAGAATGATCACGAGTTCAGGACCCTTATTAATGAGGAAGAACAACAACAATTAAGTTCTTAGAAGAAGACTTACCTAAGTGTACTTCTTACCTTGCTCTTTTGAGAAGTATGGAGCTATCACTGGCGGAGATCCTGTTCCAGGTGTGTATATCTACAATACGGAAAAATAATACTATGTAATAAATACTGGAAAAATACTACATACCTACCTAAATAAATTAACTAAAAATTACATGATTTTCTAATGGCATGCGAAGGCTCTGCTGGGTCCCATTTGACAACCCAACAATCATTAATGATTCATTATCCAATAAATATTAACGCTGTTTTGTAAATTTTGTAAATTCTAATTAAGTACAAGGATTAGACGTTCCTGGTCTGATTTTCTTTATTAGTGTAGACGTCTAACGCGTCTGTAGAGATTTTAAAATTTGAACAAAGTAAGCGAACCAAAACCATTGAAATATTTTAAAAATCGAAAAATCGGCGTCTATGGCTGAATTTATATGAAATATGACTATTTAGTAGACTATTTATTGTATTGTATTTGATTTGACAATAACTATTAGATTCAGTTTTTTTTAATGAAATGGTCAGTACATGGATATATATTTTTTAATTTAAATTTCTTTTTTGTAACGTACGTTTTCTTTTTTTTTTTTCTTTTTTTTTTAACTGAGCTAAGGTTTACAATGAAAGAGTTTAATTATTATTGTAAATTTCCAAATACAATTTATGATTGTTTATGAATAAATGATATGATGATTCCAAAAAAACTCCAAAGGCGTGTGAAATCCCCAATCAGGACTGGGCCCGCTCGGTGGATCATGGCCTATAACCCTTGTGCAAGGTTAGGCCTGTGCTCCAACAGTGGGGACATTAATAGGCTACTGATGATGATGATGTCCGATTCCGTTTCTAATCGCTGCAGTGTCTAATTGGTCTACCTGTCCTATTCTGAATAGGGTGTCACGAATTCGAGGGCTCACTTTCATTTCTCCCTATATAGTCTCCATTTAATGCGTTGAACGTACAACTTCAGGGCCGTAGCCTTTTGATTTCCTTTTGAAATTTCAGGGCAGTGTTAATTAATTAATAGGAGTTACAATGGCTCAAAGGCTAGGGCAAGAGACTGCGGCGCAAGCGTCGACGCCGGATCGAATCCACCTTTGGACCATTGTAGTGGACCTCTCCTATGGCACAAGCATTTTAGCCTAGTTGGATAATGATACTATGGACTTTACTTATGTTTTTTTAAACAAAAGAAAAATGGTTTTTAAATGAGGTCCTTGTCAAATCAAATCAAACTTTTTTTTATTGTAAGTAAGTACCTTAAAGTACATTTTTACAACGTCATGTTTTACTCCACCGCCGCTTGGTAAGGTGCTGTAGCTGAAAGGAAAGAAGTGGCGCAAGAAACTTTCAGCAGCGTGATTTACATTGTATGTATTTAGCCTGTTTTTAATCCTTATAGTTCAAACTATCGTGGTTTAAAAGAGGAGATGACAGTTTCGGGTTGGTTTGAACCATGATGTCTGGATGGTGCACATACTAAATACATGTAAACCGTACTACATTTCATTTTAGCGCATGATATTTGTTCGACAGAAGTGGAAGGAATTAGAGGAAACCTTACTCCGAAGGCTAAGCATTTAAGGGCTGTGTGTGATGGATGATAGATGTAAAAGTATTTAGGTCTTTAATGCGTTGGACATCTAATGTTAACATCTACTCACCTCAACATTGAACCTGCAATTAGTGATCCTGAACGTGCTTTGCCCCAAGTTAACTGTGTGGCCAATCAGCGTCGTCACAGAGCTCCCCACCAAATTGCAGTCTTCTGCAATTATGCTGAAATAATACATTACTAGTGTGGCAAGAACCAAATTGTGCTACGAGTGTAATTTGGAAACACGAGCGAGCCGTAGGCGAGAGAATGTCGTACAAAATTCTATCTAGCCTTAATATAATATGTCTGAATAACCCAAACTTTAACAAAATTGTTTTTGACGAAATCAAAAACTCCACTTACCTGTTATTCCACTTTTTCCCTGGTGGACTATACTTTCACAAGCTAGAGAATGGTCGAACTTTTTAAAAAAATCATTAACGACTATGAAAGAGAGTTGAAATAGCCCAGCAAAGGCTTGATATGCCTTTCAACTTGTTTAAAATAACTAAAAGTACATTTATATTGTGTGCGATTCAAGGCACTACAGCGTTGGCAGCACTAAGGTGTTCCTTCCCACATCCATCCTCTCCCACCCCACCAATCCCAAGATTTCTAAAAAAAATTCTTGTCACGTAGGTAATTAGACACTCAACTTTTGTACCCCGGTTTTTTCGCTTCGACATTGAACTAAGTTACTGTCCCAAACCTTGAACTTAGAAACTTGGCAGCAAAGTTTGTTTTGTTTGTTGTTTGATAAGATGGGATTTTTATGAATACGCAAGGGACAAAAAATACCCAAAAGGTAGAGAAGATGGAGAACACAACCCAATTCGCGACAGAATAGTGAAATCTACGGAAAACTAAAAACACATTTATTTTTTCTCGCAGGTGTAATAAAAAATATCGTGCGGGAAGATCACTTGTTGCACTTGTGTATCCACAACACTCGCCTTTGGCTCGTGCGTGTTGCGAAATAACACTCTCTGCGATAATTTGGTCGTTCCCGCTCTAGTCAGTCAATCTACTATTATTCTATAGGAACGCGCTATGTGAGGACATGGAATGACGTAATGTCGGTTAGATGAAAGGGAAAAGGGAAGATCTTCCACCAGGCGGGGTGTTGTGCCTGGTGACTAGATGTACTGGTTCAACTATGGATGTTTGGAACTCGTATATATCGCGAAGTCCCAGGAAAATTTCAATAGCGTGTTCTACACTGATATGAGTAGGTACTAATCGTAGTGGCGCGCATCGTGGGTCGCCCACAATTATTCACAAATAGGTGGTAGGATAGGTGAGCTTATAAATGACATAAATTATATAAAAAAAACAAAGTCACATTTCACTTACGCTAATTTTCCAACAGTCTGGACTTGTTGGAAGCTAAACGGAGAGTTTTCATAAGGGTTCTGCTTCGTACCTTCAGAGTACAGCACTGATGAATGGTTCCTGAAACAATAGCAATGCAGCCCTCGAGCTTTAAGGGCTCCCATAACCTTTACAGCGTCCTTTTTACAGAGTACCTTTACGGGAAGGATATTGAAAGGGACGGGCATAAAAGGTCTTCAAGGGTTCTTGGCCTAGTAATAGCATGATAAAATGACTTTCTATGTATAACATTTTGAAGAAAACTGTAACACTGATTTCCAGTATACTTACTGGAGGCTAAGATTTGTTTTATTGTGTAAGGAGAGCAGACGATCAAACTGGCCACCTGATGGTAAATGGTCACCGTCACCCTTAGAGACATCTCATCTCACTATAATGTTATTAGAGGGTTTTCGATGCTGTGCTAACCTTGAGGACTTAAGTGCCTCATGAGCCGGTATAATTACTCTGGCTCTCTTACCCTTCAAACCGGAAGACAATAATGCAAGCTTTGGTACTTTACGACAGATATAGGTAAAAGAAGCACCCCAGGCTGATACTGCAATAAGATAAGAATTCAAAAGATTCAATAATTCTTCTCAGCCTAACTTGGTAATAGATATCAATCAAGGCTCAAGGGATTTCTCAGCTCCTGCTAAACAGAGATCTTGATCTTCAAAGGTACAACCTTGGATCATACCATCAATATTACAGTCTTCGTTTGTTCAATCGGTAATAAGGATCGTTACTGGGTCTTCTTCTCGAAATCTTCTCACGTCCCCTGGGGGGCGTGGGGAGCCTGTTCCAGGGCGTGATGCCCTCTACAGGGGTGTCTATCGCCACCCGTTACTACGGGTGGGCGTTAGGATGCCGTAGGCATATCAATGCCGTAGACGTGGTCAATTCAGTGAGTTGTGGCTTCCTCCGTCAGCAGTTCCCTGGTCAGGGCTCTACTCCGACGATCGGGCGGGCGGGCGTGCAGCGGCGCTAGCTCACGAAGTGTGAGATGAGCGGAGTTGTCGGCGCGGTCGAACATGCCGCGTGCGAGGCGTTTCTTTAAGACTGGGTCTTAAAGAAAACGCTATTGGTATTAAAGAGATATATACGAGTAGGTATACCTAAACCGAAGATCTGAACAGACTTCGGCCAATAAGCTAGCTTCTGACTAACACATTCAATATTCGTATTATACATCCAATACGCCATCGTAGCACCACCATCGTTGTCATAGTTTTTCCGCATTAACTTGTAGCACTTGTAGCACACTCGTAGCTTGAACGCGTAGCACGTAGGCCCTCACTTTGACAGTTTGCAAAAACCCTCACACATTCGCATATTTTTATCACAAAATAATGCCAGAAACGGAACTCCCCGCCATGAAGGGCAGATAACTGTATGAAGAAAGGTTCCACAGCGTGTAGCTTGATGGTGGCCAACTCATCAGGCTATATCTTTTAGTACTTGGTCGCATTAACTTATATATTGTATGAATATACCTAAGGGTTGTTTTTGTTTTTATAATTTTTTTATTAATCAACCTTATATAAACAATTGCATAACTAAACTTAAGGTATACAATTACATATGATGTTGTTACTTCAACAGGCTAAATAGACACCTTCTAAAGTAATTTACCTGATTAATAATAGCTCATTACATCTTGAGATGTATCAAAGTTAAGTAGGTACTAATTTTACATTATTTTATGAATATGTAAGCTATTGTATAGTCTTTACTTTTTACATGTTACAATAAATAAATAATTAATACACTAAGTAATATATCGCTAAGAATAGCGGGTAAAAAATAACATAAATTATACCTAAGGGTGGTTTGCGCGAAAGTGCGGGTTAAATCTTCTTAACCCGGGTTATTTAACCCTGATTTAACTCACGGATTGTCTATGGTTTTCACACAAAATGTTTAATGGTTTGCGTTGGTACAAGACGTTAGGCACTAACTCTTGCGTTTAACTTTGAATTTTGAAATCGATCTGTGCATCATACGATCCTATGTAATGACTAATGAATTACGTAGACTGATTGATATTCGCCTTTATGACATCGCCATATTAATTTGAGTTTCATTGTGTGAGCAATGTCTTGCATTATTTTCAATTCTCACACAGTGGCGTGAGCTGTGGTACCATCTTTTACGTGAATTTTATTGAAAGTTATTCGCCTAGGGTATAATATTATATGTCGCTGGTCCATAGTCTCGTCCAGTGTTAATCTCATTCGTCCAAAAAACATATCAAACGTACCTGAACATCAAGTAGTCGGCTTCTACAAACATCTTGGTGAGCCCGCCCTCCAGCCGCAACACGTTTTTGTCCAGTCGGAACATCACTTCAGGGGCCTTCATGAGTGGGAGATCTCGCAGCGTTAGGTTCAGGAGGAGTCTGAAACCAATGAACTTCTGCTGTTAGTGCTATTTGTAGTCCAGGTTTTTCTTCTGTTTGTACTATAAAATTATTGAATTAGCGCACTAAAGTGTAATGTATTAATTATTTTTTACGAGCCTATTTTGTATCTTACGATATTCAACAGCATACATATAATATACAGTAACTCCCATACACAAAGCATCAATGTTGCCATTTATTGTAATTATAAGGATGTTTCTTTGTACTTATACTGTATACTTATTTTATTTGGAACAGCCTCTCGTCGTCTGTGTTTCCCAAAACCTAAACTTTTGGGTTCGGTGCAATTAATTCACCAAGGGTAAATCACCTGGGTGATTAAAGTACACGAATTAATGCACCTCGTCTGGATGATCCAATTCCTGGGTGATTTAAGTGCACTACTTGATAGACTTAATTCACCTGGGGCCAGACTAACAGTCACACCAGCTCTAGCAATTCTATTTCTTAACTGTCACACCAACAAAAGAAGATTGATATAAAAAACAAAAGACAATCGGAAAAAACGTAGGTACATATGCGTCGAAATGAGAATCTCTTCTTTTTTGTCATCGGTTAAAACGGTGTGACGGTTAGGAAAAGAAATGTCTAACTGTCGCACCGGTGTGATAGGCTAGTGTGACGGTTAGTCTGCCCCCAGGTGAATTAAGTCTAAATATCAAGTAATGCACTTAAATCACACAAGTGATTGCACTTCAATCACACAAGTGATTTAAGTGCACATTTTCGTGCACTTAAATCACATTTTGGGAGGAGTGAATAGGCATTTACTAGACTAGTGTGCACCATCGCCGACCTTGGGGTCAAATGTAGTTTTGTGGTAAATAAAAATAAATTTAAAAAAACTAACAAATGAACCACGTCGTCAGTGAGGTAGAACCCCCTGGCGATACGACTGCTTTCAGGTTCTCTCTTATTGTAGATGTTCATCCTTCTACGTCCATATGTTTCTTTCAGCGCCTTGAAATAAGTCATTCGCATAATATAACTATTTATATAACTATGCTAATACGAGTGGAAAGCCATAAAGAGCTATAGCGAGGCCATTCGAACTCCCATCTACGGCCTTTAAAAAATTAAAAAAGCTCGCCCACATAATCGACTGGCCGAAACCTTCATTGTCCTTTATCATAATCGGATACAACAATAATATTATGATTTTTCATAAAGCACAAAAAAAATATTATTCAAATGCTTATACATAATACTAGATTAAGAGTTTTATTATTTATTTTTTTATTAACTGTGGTAGCTTATAAATGGCTATTGTTTTTATATATGTATATGTAACTTGTAAATATCAATCAATCGATCAATCAATCAATCAATGTTTATTTGCAAGAATACGTAATATATAACATGGTCTTACAAAGGGGTTTGAAACAGTATTCAACCTGCAAGCAGGCGTGCAAATATTTAACAGAATAATGTTATACCTATATCATTCCTTAAACTAAAAATTTATATAATTCTAATGTGCATGCAATTTGTCTAAATATTCACTAATATTATAAAAACAGTTCTCTAAAAGCCACTTTGTTAAATTAGACTTAAATTGTGACCCATGTTGTAATTTGATTTTATCTGGCAGGTTGTTATACAGCAGCACACACATGTTATAAACATTTACTTTATAAATATATTTCTTACAAGGAGGCTGATACAGTAAGTTTATATATTGACTTCTGGTTCGTTTTGGATATACTTCGGTATATTTTTTAAAGTAATCTGGATGTGATTTTACAAACCAACAAACAAATAAGGCTGTAAGCTACCCAAATAAAATAAAATTAAATTAAAAAAAATACTACAATACAATATTTAAAATAAGTAGGTACGTATCTATCTACAAATGCTCATAAAGCGAATCTTTCAGTGCATGCTGTTGAACACTGAAAATTTCTGAGCATACCAAGTAACTTTATTGAGTTAAACCTCAGATCATTCCATACTCTTAGAGTTAGACACTTTATTTGGTAGACACAATAAAGATCTTGGTTGAAGTAAACTAAGGCCACGGGATTTAAGCTTGTCACCTCATTGCTCATCATATGGTCGGTGGGCAACCTATTTGTCAGAGTTGTTCAGGCCGCCCGTAGGCACCTGACATGGCTTAACGACTGCTGTCGAACGACAGCAACCGGGACCGACTGCTTAACGTGCACTCCGAGCCACGGAGGAACTCAGATGAAATATGCCACTAGCGGTCATCCATCCAGGTACGGATCGCGCCAACGTTGCTTAACCTGCACGATCACTTTCGGACCGTGCTCGCAACTGGGCTACGAGCTCCTCACCTCATTCATAATTGCCAATTTTTTGCGCTTGTATAACAATATATTACTCTCCCCAACTGTTTGTTTGTCCAGTACTTACCAGTCTTACGGCATTTTCCAAAGAGGGTCTGTATTTCTCCCATTGAATTCCGAAGTCCTTTGTCGTTTCTGGAATTTTAAAAAATTGAAATTTATAGCCGCCTAGATGAAATACAGCAATTTAGCTGCCTTCTGACCGAGAAGAAGACGTAGTCCATTACGGGTAACTCACTGGTTTTTTTAAATTATTGTAATAAGGAGAGCGGAGAGAGAGGAGATAAGAATAATATATAGATAAAGGAACGTCGACATAAGAATGTTAACAAAATTAACCGACGTATTGGAACACGTCCGTACAATGAAGTGGGGATGGGCAGGCCATGTGATGCGCACGGGAGACGGAAGGTGGACCAGAGCCGTGACCGAGTGGAGCGGGCCGGCGGGCGCGCGCCGGCGCGGGCGGCCGCTCAAGCGCTGGGCTGACGACATCGCGGCGGCGGCGGGCGCGCGCTGGCCGCAGAGGGCGCAGGACAGAGACGAGTGGGCACGCTTGGAGGAGGCCTACACCCGAAAACCGGGGACTTCCGAAGTTATTAATTAAGCGTTAACAATTAAATTTATAATAAGGTAATTTATAAGATTTTTTTAAATTTATATTATTAATTTAAATTCTTTTATTATATAATTTGAAACTGATGAAGTCAATAAAGGCTTTTTTTTATTATTATTATTTTATTAATAAGGAGAGCAAACGAACGCACGGGCCACCTGATGGAGTGGTCACCGTCGCCCATAGACATCTTACCTCTATAATGTTATTAGAGGGTTTTCGATGTGCTGTAAACCTTAACAATTTAGATGGAGCACCTCATGTGCCGGTAATTACTCTGGCTCTCTTACCCTTCAAACCGAAACACAGCAATAGAAACATTTATATTGCGGCAGAAAAACTAATGGTTCATAGATGGACAGGAAATTGAGTCCTAAGCATCGCCGCAAAGAATACACCTCTGGACATTGTGATGGACCACTTCACATACAAGTTAATTTAGTAGCTTTGTTGGAGTGGTAGAACAAAGAAAAACAATAATGTGCAAATACTTACTTAGGGGGGGGTTAGTCCTTCTAGTTCTACAATTATTAGTTCTACGATAGAACAAAATTGACAAAAATATCCAGACAGTTCTACTGCTTTGACTATTAGTTCTACGATAGAACAAAATTGACAAAAAATGTCCGGACAGTTCTACTGCTTTGACTATTCGTTGTAGGGTAGAACAAAATGGACAATAAAATCCACTTAGTTCTACTGTTCAGAACTCAGGTTAAAGCGGAATAATCTCTAACTAGCGACCCAGCCCGTTTCGTCCGGGTATAATTTATCTAATGGCTATCATTTCGTTCTATCGTAGAACTAATAGTAGAACAGGACCAACCCACTTAGGGTGAATTACATGAGGACGAAATACAGAAAGAGGCTTACTACGGGTTTTTTAGGAAGAAGTACGAGAATATATGGAGGTTATATGAATGTTGAAACTCTCATTCTACTTGAAGTATACATCAGGAAGGAATGGAGGAAGGGAATAACTTTTGTTTCATCCAAGCCAAGACTTTGATATCTTTAAAAAATGATTGAATGAAAAAAATATGAATGTAATAAATCAAAAGCGTAACATTAATTTGCTTACCACTGTCAAAATATTGCTCAATAACATTATAAATATCTGCGGATCTAACTTCTAAGCAAATCGAAATAGTTAGAACACAAATCAGAACTATATATCGCATTTCTCTATCCTTAATGTTTCTCGATTCCTTAAAATAATAAACCACGCTCATCAACACAGAAAATTCAACCTTCGATTTATGTAATCGAGTTGCAGAATCGAAAGTCAATTAAAATTGACATTCCGAAATTTTAATAAATTTTTACAACTTATGCCATTGGAGATAAGAAATAATGGAATTGCGAAGTTTCAGATTATAGAAACTTTGCATAGAAACGGTGTTTACTTAGTCTGTGCCTATTATGAAATATAAAGAAATATATATTTTACTTTGTACCCTCATTATTATATCTACAGTTAAATGTAAATATATTCAACCATTAAGAAGAGACAATGAGGATGGGAATGGTAAGTATTTTAGTTTAACTTTAAATCTGCTAAACTAAGGGTGCAAACTAACTAATAGAAAAACAGATTTGGGTCAAGAGGATACTACCTACAAGGAAATCTCTAAAAAATTAAGAAGCCCACACACACATGGTCAATTGATCTATGATCGATGATGATCTAGGTTCCAAATATGGGAATAGCATGATCAGACATTAGCGTAAGTAACGACATGACAAATATAACCACAGACCTGTTAAAATGGTTGATCGAAAAACTTAATATTTCCACGTTGTCGCATTTGAAATTTATAGGTTAATTCGAACGATTTTTTTTATGATTTTGTCAAATCAAATAATTATGGACTGACATATCCTGTAGTTCAAATATATTACCATGGTCCTAAACATTTGAGCTCAAACTATTTAATCCTTTAAATTCTGCGTTGTAGAAAACAGAGTAGACGAAGACCCAAATGTCGATAGCAAAGTAGATGATTTCCAGAAATATGTGTAACTTTTAGACGTCAGCTTATCGCTGAGCGATAACACTGCTGATGGCGGCGAAGACGAATCTACAACTGAAGATGAACCAAGAGAGCTATATGAAGACGGGAATACTAATGACCTAGCTGAAGAGGAGCCAATGGGGTCAGCTGCAGCAGATGAAGAAGCGCCTGAAAACGCTATAGTTAAGATGAAGGCAACGAGTGGCCACGGCCACGGCAAATCCAAGACAGAGACAACACAGAAAGATGGATGCTGGTTGAACATGAATGTCGATGATCTATTTCACACCATGGAAAAATTGGATAGTAAGATCCATTCCTTCTCTTAGTGACTCTAACGAGGCTGGTACCAAAGCTTTTAACAGACTGATAACAAAATCGTTTCTAGCTTTTAAAAGAAATTTAAACCCACTCTATTGTTTTCTTCGTAATACATAACTGTATATTGGTAATAGCTAGAGGCTCTGCCTGTCCAGACCCAAGGGAATTCAAATCCCTCCCACTAAGATGCTCATGCATGACATATTCGGTGAAGTGGTCAAGTGGTCAAGGTACAAGGGGTTGAACCCAAAAGATCCCAATGGGTCGAAGTGTCGCTGGGATTCCCAGCCCCCATCCAAAGATAAGATTAGATAAGATAATAGCTGGAGGCTGACTGTACTCAATTTTAAGTTTAATTTTATCATGTTTATTTATAGAGAACTTCGACAAAGTGAGACGGGACTATCAAAAGGCCGTCGGAATTGATAATTTCGATAAAGAAATGCTTAAGGTTAGTAATAGTCGTTATTACATGTATGCGCTTTTTTTTTCGCTTTTACTTTTGGTATGCGGCAGCGCACAACTCGCATGCTGCATCGCATGCACCTTCAGGCAAACAGATACCAAGTATGCGAGATTTTTTTTAAATTACCTTGTTAAAGGTAATTTTAATGTACTTATTAGCAATAAAATAAATGAGCTTTGAACTTCATACGCGTGCGATATTGAAAGCGTAAGGGAATGAGAAATGTGTCCCTTGCGAGGAGGCAGAGAAAATGAAACGCCATAAATATCTGTCTCGACATAACTCATTCGCTTCGTCTACAGTCAATCTTTGTTTCACGCATGCCTTTTACCAATTTGTTTTCGCCTTCAGGCGAACAGAAAACAAGCATGCGAGTTTTCCATGCGCATGCGATGTTGGAAGCGAAAGCGAATGCTAAATATGTCCCTTTCGAGGTAGGTAGACAAATTGGAGCGCCATGAATCTTGTCTCGACATAACTCTTTCGCATCGTCTACAGTCATTCTTCGTTTCACGCATGCCTTTTACCCATTTACTAATGTTATTCCAATCAGACCATCCTGCAAGACCAAGGGAGAGCGCAGAGGGCCCTGTACAACGCGGGCGGCGTACCCCGCCTGATACCTGCTGGACTCAACCTCGGCGGGTATAGCATGATGCGAATGAAGGATTCCATCCTGTAAGTTCCAATAATATCTCTCCAATCATTATTTAGCCACAAAAATGGTCTCATCCATAAAAGCCATTCATTTTGAATGACGAGATTTTCTCCATCCTAGAAAGATCCTAGATCTCTCTAAATGGGTGCTACGATTATATACGGCCATGAAGGTGTACAACCGATATAACATGCTCGATATTTCCATACAAATAAATAGTATTTTCGCTCTTCATTTCACCTCCAGCTATAAGACTGTAAAATTGACAAATGTTGCGTGGCATTTCCCTAACAAATAAAATCCAAGTCGTCCATTGATCAATCATTAGGCATCTACCTATAAACGATGATAACTAGCTGTTTAACGGTAAGTCACTGTCAATTAAGATTTTTAAATATTTTTGGCATATGAGTTTCATTCAAAAGGGTATTTGACACTTTTTTGAAAAGTATGTTATAATGCCATTCGTTACTAGTTTTTTATTTCCTCAAAATAAAATCGCTAAATAGTCTTAAACAACAATTAAATTTTAATCATTTAAAATTCCCGCGAAAACGCTGGCCGCCATGATAGTTTTGCTGTGACGTCACTATCGATTAAATAAACAAACAAAACAGAACTGATCGCCCTACATTCGTTGTGTTGTTTACACGTTAGTGACGTCACACTTGACAGCGTCATGGTGGATGGCGTTTCACTGCGATTCAGGTCATGAAGAATAAAAAAGGGCGATTTTAAACCTAAATTATTAAATTTAAATCGCGATTTCATGATCGGAAATAAATATATTTCTGTTTCCCATTACACACATTTCCCACATACTCTCATAATTTATTGTTTATGGTGGATTGATGGCAAATTATTGTCTAAGACGGTTAATTAGTTATGATATGAGCACTAGATTAGCTATGTTTAAAACTCAAAATGTTTATAGGACGAGACATTAGTTAGTATTCTCGCTCGATGACAATACGGTATAAACCTAACTTTTTATTATTGCATCAATCAACTTAAACAGACATACTAAAGAAAAAAATAGTTTTTCGATATCTCAACTAACATCAGAGATATTAATGGTTAAAGTTAGTATTGGACAGATGCTCTGTCCCTTTATAGCAAAACAGTGATTTATATGCAGCCAGTACCTGCTTGTATGGCCCTAGAGAATACTAACGTCATGAAACTTATGACCGGCTATTTTGATCGGTGGTCGTGAATGAACGTGCTACATTTTTTACTTAAATTTAAGTTTAGCGGCCACCGCCGGAATTGACATCATTAGTTTTATGTTATTTTAAACTTTATAACACCTTAAAAATCAGTACGTAGATCTACGAACTTTTCCTATTTTTTTTACATAATCTACGTAAATTTAAGCTCATGTCTACGCCTTTTTATAAATCCGAGTTGGCAACACTGTCTGTGCGTTTATTTAGTTATTTTCAAACAGTTTTATGTGGGCCGACCCGCGACGGGAGTGGAGCGAGCCCCGAACATCCCGTCTGGATACAAAAATCAGTTTAATATACTGGTCCCTCAGTGAGGGAACTTTCAGATATTAAGCTGAAAAGAACAGATACTACACTTTGATCTTAGCCAAAAGGCCGAGAAGCGATACCTAAAAACAGCGGACCAACAGACCCAACTAAACGGAAGAAAAACTTAACACCGCGATGTTAAAATTCGTATGTACGGCACATCGACATCTGTCGGAATTCTGCAGAACTGAACTGAGGCTAACAAAAATTACATCAAATATTAACATAATTAAAACAAGCCAGTTTTATTACAACGTGATTATTCTATAATTAACAATGGCATAATTAATTATGTACTCAGATTGATTGTTCATTTATTTAAAAGACTACTGATATCTGATATTATATCACTGATTCTTAATAATGTTTACTGGGTTCATGAGTGAAAGTATCACTGATCAGCCCAAGTTTCTAAGACCCTTTGTTATAATAACTTATAATATAAACCTTGTATTGCCTTTGTATTGTGTATTGTTTGTATTGTGTTTTGTATTGTGATGTTTCAATAAATTGACAATGTTATCAGTACATGCGGCAAGAAATGGTACTATACTCTTTGTCTTGTGTTTGTAATTATTCACATAGACAGTGGCGCCACATTATGTGCATAGATAATTTTGTGTCTTTGTCGTGAACTTGTAAAGTAGGTAGATAAATATAATCAAACATTTATCTTTGGAATAGTACAATAATTTAATAATGGCCAAATCACATTTGCAGGATCACAATCTAATAAAATATTATCTATAAAAATATACCTGGAATCAGACTGGACATGACCAATAACCGTGAGTTATCGCCTGTAACTATATCTGAAGCCAATTTCTACCGTCCACCAGCTTCTTCCACCGCATGAAGCTGCGCAACAGCACCCGTTTCCGAATCAACTACCTCCACAACGACCTATACGACATGACGCTGACGGCGAGGCTGTCCCTCAACGACCTCCATCTCTTCGGCGCCTATGAACGCGCTAGCACCGGCAGGGACCCCTCTTATCTGCTGTACAGGCCCACTTATGGACAAGTCGAGTGAGTGCCAAACAATACTCGAGAACAGGGACCGAAAGCGGTTATCTGGTTCAAAATAAATACAAATACAAAATACAAAAATATTTATTGAACCAGAACATTCAAATTACAGTAAAGTAACATGTACTTAGAATGTATCGATAAGTAAGACATATCGATCTCTACTACCTGTACTGGCCTTATCTTATCTTATTTTCAATTTTGCAACACGTAAAAATTGAACACAAAACGCATGCTTTTAAGGTAGAATTGTTTCGTAAAATACCGGTAACCGATACCGAAAAACAAAAATATTTCAGGAAGCGTTGCTGCAAACTGGGATCCACGTAAACGCTTTTGGTCCCTGTTTTTCTAGCCTCTTCTAGTTACAGCTAAGTTTTCATGAATAAAACAAGTGGTGGAACAAAGCCCTGATTCCGTTTCCGCATCATTTCGAAATTCCTTTTCCCGTTCCATATCAACATGATTTTATTAGAATGATGTATAACGGAATTTCATTGATTGAATCTACTTACAGTTTGATTCTGACCATACGGTTTCTTCTTCTTCACCAATTTCAGGAGAATATAAGGGATTTTCTTAGCCAATTAACTTCTTCCATTATTTTACCCATAGACAATTTTCATATTTTTTTACTTCATATTTTTAGGTTTCTGCTAAAAGATGCACAATACAAAATGGAAGGGCGATATCGACTGCTAAAAGACAGATTGGTGATCGAACAAATCCTCTCAGACGTAACAGTTCAAAATATACTGGTCACTGTATGTAATCCATATTATTTTACACAACTTTCTAAACTCTCTTTCCAGAGATTCGTGATAATTATATGGTATCAATTAAAACAACTTTCTTGGTAGATGCGTGATCCATTGCTTGTTATGAAGTTAAAACGTCAACCAGCTATGTATATTGATGACTCACGCTTATTAAATATTTTTAAATTTGTTATTTCTATTTAATGTCATTTTTATTTGTTTTAGTACCATAACAATGTCACCAGCAGAACAGTAATAAAATTGGAAAGAAAGAACATAGGTAAACCTTTATAAATCCCAACCAGGGTTATAATAGAGTTGTCAAGAGGCCAGTGGTATTTTAGGACCGAAAGCGGTTACCTGAATCTATTTTGCTGCATATGCAAAATTGAACACAAAACGCATGTTGTTAAGGTAGACTCTACAATGAATTATATTGGTTAAATATCGGTAACCGATACCGATATTTAGCAAAAATATTTATTGTTGATGGTACCTTATCTGCATGCGTTTTATGTTCAATTTTGCACGTGCGTAAAATAGGATTCATTCTTGTACCCGCATTTTGTCCCTGAACTTTAATAATCTGCTTCATGGTACACTTAAAAATTACTTTATATAAAATTTCGCAACATAGTGCACTCTATTGTATCCCTGGTCGGGATTAACTTCTAACCTCAAGTTTCTATTCAACCAATTAATTAATTATAAGTATTTTCCTCGTGGAATATTGACCAGGTGAGTTCATGTTGAGGATGAAGTTGGATCTGGACCACTGGCTCAAGGATTACTTCAACGATTATCTAACGATGTTTGCCCTGGCTGGAACTGATAGTAAGGCCCAATTCTTGTAAGTTCTGTTCTGTTATTTCTGTAACATTAACTGGTGTGGTTCACTCCGCACTTTAGGTACAAATTCGGTTCATACTTGCTTGCAGGGGCGCGTAGTCTAAATCATAGTATCGCGTGCAGATAGTATCTTTTTCTTTGAATAGCGTTTTTGATATTATGACATTACACAAACGCAAGCACTGTAGTTCTAAGGCAATCTAAGGGGACGGGTGCTTTTTTTTTATTAAATGCAAATATTTTAAGGACGTATGCAGCTGAGGAAACCTGCACTCTGAGATAACCAGTATGTGAAATGAGGTAGGCACTAGCAAACCACCACGCTCCATTGTCTCTGCCTACCCCGCAAGGGACATGAAGTATGTTATGTATATATGTTACGTTGAAATTACGAATTACTGTAGAGGTCCAAGGATCACATTGTGGTGTTGTGTACCTATACATGTACCTAGATATTGTATGTATTGGACCCAATTCCCAAGTTGTCCAGCCTCAAGTAAAAAGTCAAAATTTCATCCATTACTCTTCTCTCTAGATATATTTTCCACTAAAAAAATTTGCAGAAAATACGACAAGCAGAAAGCAATGATTTACAACGAATACGTAGATCGTTCTATAGACTTCTTGAAGGCTCGATTACGCCAACTGAAGTCAGTGGCGCTCAAGGTGCCCAACTTTACCATACACACTTCCAACGGAATGGTAACAACTTATATTGTTTCTTTATACGCAACTTCTATCTACTGTTTGAGAATTTCTAAACAAATTTTGATATCATTGTCCATCAGTGGGATAAAGAGTGGGATCACGAGAATTGACCCTATTTTTAAAAATAGGGTATATTCAAAGAAACAAAATTACGTTTTAAAAATTAACATGTAGCTAGTGGTCACAAATTACCGTTACCTACGAGTATAAAACCATAAATCATCAGACATAAGAAAACTCTGCATGAAATGATACACCAAACTACAAACAAAACGTTATAGATCGCCGAGTAGATCGATCTGTAGGGATCGCCTGGGTTGGTAGTGGTACCAACTTTTGGGTGGTAGAGGGTGGCCTCTTACCTATTTCTGCCGCAAAGCAGCAATGCTTTCTTGAATTGCTGTATTTCGGTTTGAAGGGTAAGAGAGCCAGCGTAATTACCGGCACATGAGGAACTCCATCTAAGTCCTCAAGGTTAGCAGCGCATCGAAAACTCTCTAATGGAATTATAGTGAGGTTAGATGTCTATGGGCGACGGTGACCACTTACCATCAGGTAGCCCGTTCGTTCGCCTGTTCTCCTTATAATAAAAGAAAAGAAAAAGTTAGATTATAGATTATGTAGTAATATAATAACTAAAGACTGATTACATAGTTAATTAAAAGACAAGAGATTTTGTTAAACTAGAGGCTATAAAACACTTTTAAATATTATTTTTGCGCATTAAAAGTTGATTGACCGAAATTACGCATTTTTTGTAATTTTTGGTGACACCATTATAATTTTTGGTGACACCATTATAATTTTTGGTGACACCATTATAATTTTTTAATAGAAATTTACCATTTCTCGTTTTCCAGGGAATTACCGGGAAAAGATACACGACAGTTCTCGTATCCCGGGAAAAATTGTAATGTAAAATGTGTAATTTTTAGATGATAAAACTAAGGAATGGAGTTTTGAGAGGGTTGGACAGTATGTACAGGCGGTCAGTCGCGACTGGCAAAAAGGACAATAAAGTTCGTTATGTGGACGCCATTCTTGGCTTTAGTAAATTAAAGGTAAGGTACTACCCTAAGGTTAATTCCC
The DNA here is from genome assembly GCA_947369225.1 of Hofmannophila pseudospretella. Lineage (NCBI taxonomy): Eukaryota > Metazoa > Arthropoda > Insecta > Lepidoptera > Oecophoridae > Hofmannophila > Hofmannophila pseudospretella. The sequence goes on from OX376324.1 coordinate 9,983,770, forward strand.
TACGAAGTTATCGTTATACAACCCGATCAAACGAACCCTGAAAAAATATTAGAAAACCTGAAAACAAAGTTTCATGTTTCAGGCGTTTGTGAATCGTAAATCAATTTTACGGTATTTTCTATTGTCCACGTAAATTTTGATCTGCTGATCAATTTATTAGGGGACCCTACAATTTATTTACATGTATTCAAATAATTTTAGTATGTTGATTCTGCGCACTAAATGCTGAATATTCTCGCACATTTGTTGCCTAAATCGTCGCTAGGAAGGAAAGCCGTAGAAGTCTGAAACAGGGACCGAAAGCGGTATCCTTTAGCGGTACCTTGCAGCATATGCAAAATTGAACACAAAATACATGCTGATAAAGTAGAATCTACAATAAATATATTTGTTAAATAAAGGTATCTGTTACCGGTATTCAACAAAAATAATTTATTGCAGAATCTACCTTAACGGCGTGCATTTTGTGTTAAATTTTGCATGTACTGCAAATAAATTCTGGTAACCACTTTCGGTCTATAATCTGACAAGTTCTCAGTCTAAGGGTTATCATAGTCATCCTACATTCTCTTTGGGCACTTATTGGGAACCTTTTTAGAACTTTTCTACCTCCTCTCGTAATATTGTCCTACAATCAATAGATAATTACTGGCATGGCATTTTATTTTTAGTTGGAGTACAGATACGAAGGTCAACTGGTGATGGGCCAACCTCCCCTGAACGGCTTATTCATATTGTCAGCCGACGAGCTGACGACCCACATGGGGCTGGCTCTGGTCAAGGATCCGCCGGCTTTCGATTTGAAAATCGAATTCCTCGAGCAAGCTAAGTACGTACCTAGTATGTCCTTCGGCTTCGGCCGAAGGCGTTACTCGAAACCTAATTTCTAACAAGAAAAAAAATAGGAGGCCCGTGCCTTTTGGGTGGGCCCGGGCGAGTGCAAGTAAAATTGACAGTGACGAGTGCCTAGCAGTATGCACTCGCCTCTGTACTTGTCCAAGTGTAAACCAGCCCTAAATATGAGTTGGATACATACATATTGAAAGCGGTCACTTAAAAGCGGTAAAAGTGGTCACTTTTAGCAAATCCGCTTTCTACTTTTTATTGTTTCAATAGGAGTCTTGGAACAATTGTACTGGATGTCCACTTTTTTTGAATTGTTTCAATATGAGACTACTAAAACATTATTTGAAATATCTATTAAATACCACAGTGAAACAATTATACTTTGTCAACTTTTTGATTTAAAAAAATTCGAGAGTTCTACTGTCGTCCACTTTTTGATTTAAAAAAATCGAGTGTAGAACTAGTTTCGCTCGGATTAAGTAAACCTAATGATTTTTCAAAATCACGTTCCCAGGGCAGAATCTTTGACAGTGGAAGGTGCCATCAACAAACGGATTGCAAACTTCAAACACCTACTTGAGAACCATATAATTTCGATAATGTCCAACACGCTGATTCACCATATTCGGATGCTCAGTTATTTGAGCAGATGTGGAAGCGGTAAATAGTCTTTTTATCGTCATCGCATCAGCCTACATTTATGTCTTTAGTGGGGGGAGACAGAAAGGAAATTCTTGCAAAGTATTGACATAAAGGAAATAAGTAGTCGAGTGTCACGTCCGTCTAGGTATTGACTGAATGCATTCATATCATATTCAGATTTACCGCCTATAAATTTTGTGGACATTTTGCCATTATTTTTTTCCACAACCAACTGTACCTACTTACCAATAATGGCAGGAATTTTCGCCAGGACGAAAAGTGATGGCGCTGCCAAGATATTAAATGCATTTCTTTAAAATTAATAAATAAGTATACATTTATGGTCAAATGTGAAAACAGAATTGAAATTCGTTGAAAAATAAAATCGCTACCTGCAATCAAAAATCAGACGATAGAAATAAACGGCAATATTACATCATGACGTCATTGTGTAATAGCGCCATACAAGCAGATCCTGGCTACTTAAAAGGACTGTTTTGCTAAAGAGGGACAGAGCATCTCTCCAGTACTAACTTAAATAATTAATATCTTTGATGTTAGTTGAGATATCGAAAAATGAATTTTAGATCCTTCTTCAGGATGTCCATGTGAGTTGATTGATGTAATAAAAAATTTTTAGTCAAATACCGACTTCCCTGATACACCGTGTCCCAGCAGTTTCCTGTTGACGTTTGCCGAGTCACTTGACACTCTGATTCTGAGGCATTGGATACATCTGCATGTTAATATGATGTAGGTAGTTGTGCGATTCTTCAGGGTCGGCTCCATACCTTTACTTACATTACTTAGTTTACCAACAGCTTATAAGTATAATATTGTATGGACTTTTGTCTGAAACAAAAATATTAAATTGAAATGAATTGAAAAAATACTTTACTTACATAAAAACCTAAATTACCTTGTATCCCACTGTGCCAAGTCTCTAATTCACTTCTTTATTAACCAGATCCAGAAATTCCTGGCCACGCAGACACCGGTGAGATATTCTCTAACGAGGTTCCTCCAACCAGAAAACCAGTACATTCCAAAGAGGAACCTAATAATAATGATAAAAATGAACAAGATAACGACAAAAAACCAGACGATAACAAAATACCAGATGATAACAAAAGACCTGACGACAAGAAAAGACCTGACGACAAGGAAAGACCTGACGACAAGGAAAGACCTGACGACAAGGAAAGACCTGACGACAAGGAAAGACCTGACGACAAGGAAAGACCTGACGACAAGGAAAGACCTGACGACATGGAAAGACCTGACGACAAGGAAAGACCTGACGACAAGGAAAGACCTGACGACAAGGAAAGACCTGACGACAAGGAAAGACCTGACGACAAGAAAAGACCTGACGACAAGAAAATACCTGACGACAAGAAAAGACCTGACGACAAGGAAAGACCTGACGACAAGGAAAGACCTGACGACAAGAAAAGACCTGACGACAAGAAAAGACCTGACGACAAGAAAAGACCTCACGACAAGAAAAGACCTGGCGACAAGAAAAGACCTAACGACAAGAAAAGACCTGACGACAAGAAAAGACCTGACGACAAGAAAAGACCTGACGACAAGAAAAGACCTCACGACAAGAAAAGACCTGGCGACAAGAAAAGACCTGACGACAAGAAAAGACCTGACGACAAGAAAAGACCTGACGACAAAAAAAAAAGACCTGACTGCAAAAAACGGGACAAGAAAAAACCAGACTTTGCTGTCGATAGAATAGATAGCATAGAATTAGTGCTGCCTCCTGAAGATAAGGGAAAGAAAGGGAAAAAGATGAAACTAAATTACAAGGAAAACTTCGCTCTTTCTGAAGTTAAGTCATAATTAAAATTAATTACAATGGTCTTAATGATATGTTGTACATTTCATTTTTTCGTTAGCCTTTTTCACCTACCTCAATATCCTATTTCAACTCCTTTTTGACCACAATAATCGAAATCTCTTTTTTGGCAACAAAAAGGGGTGCATGTATCGACAAACAAGAGTTATTAAATTCTAAGTTTTATTTGATTTTACTAATGATAATGGTAAGTTATCATTAGTATTTTCATTAGTATATTAGATTTCATCGCTCCCAAAATGCAGTAGCGGCTTGGCGCGAGTCTAATATTCTCCGAGAAATAATTTTCATCGTCGTCGCACCGGTCGCTCGCTGTAGGTGCAGTGCATATTATATTATCGCGGTAGTTCTAGCACACTACAGCGACTTTGCGAGAGCTTGCGCGAAAGTGCGGGTTAAATGTTCTTAACCCGAGTTAGTTAATATCTATGGTTACAAAATGTTTCAGGGTTTGCGTTGCGCGTTGGTGCACGACACTAACCCTCGGGTTATTTCTAATTTTGACCTTCGCGCAAGCAGGCCTACAAACGGAATCGGAATCGGACCCGAACTCATACATGTTTAGTACATTACTTCCTTCCGGTGTATCTTTACGGCTCTGGATGTGTCATCTGAATCATTTTTAACTGTTTTATGGATCTGGATATAAGCCCTTTGAGCCATCTTGTCATCAGTGTTACTAAATTCAAGTTATGTCCCTAATACATTGGAAATTAAGAATAAAGAAGATTTTTTGCCATGGGCGCAGTCATTTTTCTTCATTAATAGACGTTATGTGAGTTTTACATGGCATCACCACTAGAGAAGAAAATCGTCTCGTGTGTTTGTTTTCTTGTGTTAATTTATGTTATTTATTTGAATTTTTACCATCAGTTTGCGATAACTTGGTTAAATAAAGTCGGATTGAAGATCCGCTTTGCCGTTTTTATCGTCGAATCTACTCCAACTGGTGCTGTGTTGTGTACGAGACATTGATTTTATGGTTTAACTTTTCGTTTATATCGTGTTTATCGAAATAGTGACTATGTTTCATCAAATAGCTAGGTTTCCATAATGTTTCCGTTAACCAATGATCATTTATCACTATTAAAGAAAGGTATTTGTTATGAACATAGCCTATAAAATGGTTTTAGCCCAGTTAACATTCGATGCATTGTATGTAAAAATAAACGAATAAGTACCACAGCTGCTGTCTTATTTTCTTCAGGAAAATTAAAACAAATTAAAAAAATAATTAAAGTATATTTATACTTTAATTAAAGATTTCTATCGATATCAATAAAACTGAAATATAGCCTCTACAGTCGACAGGTGACGTTTCATTAAACGTTTCATCCCACTCATTAGTTGGCATCACTGTTTCCTGTTTTTATAATGATGTCATTACAAACGAACAAAGTCGATATAATTCGTTGTTTAAAGTTATGCCTCTTCAAATGTAATGTTTATTATATCAGCCCTTAGAAAGTGCTTTGAGAAAATTTTTTTACTGAATTTCTTCCCATGTTATTAAATCACATGAGGTTTGCAAATCTAAACTAATAAAATTATATCGTAAGATTCGTAAGTAATTTTCTTATCATTTATGTCAGTAATTTAAAAGCAGTTACTATATTGACTATTTTCAAAATCTAAAACATAAGTAAATTAACTGTGTAAATATTTATTCACGTAAAATTAAAATAGCTGGAATTAGGTATATTACTGATAGTATATGTGGCAACACCACAAAAAAATGTCTGGGGATTTCTATCGCACCAATTTTTAGCTTTTGTTAGTCTCATTTTTCGGATTTACTTAATTTTATACAAGAAACCAGTGTTACTTCATAAATTCATTGTGATTTTCTTGTCGCCAACGTTGAGTTGAGCCTACGCTCCTTCGTTTTCCTAACAAGAACTTAATTCGTGGTTTGTGGAGTTTATGTATGAATAAAATAAATATCATAATAAGTCAGTTACTCAAAATAATCATTATTTATTTCTCAATTTATTGTCATTAAATTTAGGTTATCTTATATTTATAACAAAATCATCTTTAAGTCGTACACATACGTCGTATTATTGAATGTTTTTTGTAACTGTGCTAGTGGTGCAAGATAATCTCCTATTGACTCTTTATTTATTTAACCTCGTGGTGTTTATATTGTGCCTGTATATATTAAAACAGAAGGAGACTCAATATTTCACAGCAAAATGAGCACCGGTACCTAGCCATAGAACTTGTGAAATTTGTTGAAATTGATGCCAAATTGTAAACGAAAATAACAACAGGAAATTATAATAAAACAACTCAATCAATATTTTGTTTTATTTATTATTATATATTTATTGCCTTGAAGAAATTTGGCGACTAGTGACCCCAATTGTGATTGCGCTGAATTTATCGATATCGATAACTTTACACCACTAAACATCAATATAGGTACAGTCTTCACTATTTGACACCTTTCATCTGTCATTATTATTTTTGTCAGGCTGTCGAAAGATGGAAAGAAATTCCATAAAAAATCATTAAAAATAAAGATACTATAAATTCCGCTTGTAAAAACGTATGTAGTGATTGAATGTTCAGTGGTTAATGTACTCGTTGTCTTTGGTCGACGTACATCTACATATACTCTAATCTGTGGTTCATCTGTCTGTGGTCGTCGACCGTCGTTGACGTCGTGGGAAGTTGGAGCAATATGTTATGTTTTCGATAAATAATGTATCTACTCTACAGTCTAATACAAAATTGTATGTGACTACATATAAACAGTAGTACCTAGGGCATGTTTGTGGCACAATGTCGGAGGAGGAAAGTGTGGATATTGAGCAGGAGCTCGACGACCTCTTGACAAAAGTTCAGCCCAATCTGCAAGATGTTATCAAAAGGGTAAATATTTGCAAATTTCTATTATTTGTGACGTAGCACGTTATAAAACATTATTATTACAGGTTGAGACGTCATCATAAGTCATATTTACCACGGACTCCTTTTAATTTGAACATTTTATGTGAATTAACTCCGCAAAAGTTGATCTTATTATATTACGATTTTTCAAGATTGCGAAGCGGTACCTACTAGGCAATATAGTATCAAATGTTGACCACAAGTTGATTTCTCTTCGCAGTATTTGTTGATATATTCCATTAATTAAAGATTACTTAAATAATTTTTATTTATTATGCATTTAGTAATAATGCTGAGCATACTTAAATAAATTCAGAAAAGTTGTTGAAAAACTTTTCGCGAGCAGGATATGTTGGTAAAGTATTTATTGTTATTTCCTACTCCAGAGTTTCACTAATGTTGCGGTGCAGCAAACAAAAAATGGAGAACAAGTCAAACCAGACACTTTGGAAGACACTTCTTATTTCGCTAAAAACACACAGGTGTAAGTAGAACAGAGCTAAATTACCCATTAACATATATCTAGTTATTTCCAGATAGATAATTGAACAAAAATGCTTTGTTAGTAGTTCTGTGGAAACAGTTCTGCTTCAGTTGGTTAATTTAAAATTTTCATAATGGGATTAGTGTGCATTTCCACCAGAGTTGTATCTGAAGAAAAAAAATGGGTGGATCTCTTCATCTCTCATTTCCTTACTTGCTATCCTTGCACAGCTCTTGTGATGCAGCCTATTTTTTTTATTTGTAGGTATTAAACAATAAACTAGACAATTGTATACAGATTTCAGCTAATTAAGTATAATTGCGAGCATCAGTGGCCTAGTGGCTACGACGCCGGACTCCCATGCGGGAAGTCCGGGTTCGAAACCATGCCATGTACCAATGAGTTTTTCAAATTTTTTTGAAGACTTATGTACATTTACCGACTGCTCTAACAGTGAAGGAAAACATCGTGAGGAAACCTGCATGTCTGAGGAAAATAAATTCCGAAGGCGTGTGAAATCCACCAATCAGCACTGGGCCCGCTCGGTGGATCATGGCCCATACCCCCTTGTGCAATGGGAGGCCTGTGCCCCAACAGTGGGGACATTAATAGGCTGCTGATGATGATGATGAAGTATAATTGCGACAAACCGATTTCATAACTGGTCACTTTCACAATGTGTCTCCCTTAAAGGTTTCTCTATTTTTCCAGTAAAGCTCTTATTACACTTGACTAAATTCAGTCAACGATTTAGTCAATTAACTAGACAGGCTTCTGTTTATGTCATAAATCACAGCCTAACCATACTGAATGCATTTACCCTTGACTGAATTAAGCCAGACTTAAGTCATTTAGCGCTTAAAAGATAAACCACTAGGAACAAAAGCATTTCCAAAATTGCAGAAACCTAACAAGACTGGAACTAGTCAAGCCGCCAACATTCCACATGCAGGGCCTGGCCCTAGACCTCAAGTCCATGGGGCTTACGTTGAGATGTTCACTCGGAGAAGTCAGCGTCAAAGGTCTCTACAGTGCATTTAATGAGAACATGTACAATCTGATACCTGTTATGTCCGAGGGTCATGTATTGTAAGTTTTATTCAATATTTTTCATGCCATAAATACTTTTAATTTGTTTTAAAATTGTTTATTCTGTGATTCTGAAACTAAACAAACTAGAAACTGGAACTAGTACATATATATATACATTTAAATAATTAAAAGCTTTGTAATTTCTTATGTGATACTCATAATAGCTTTGTAATAATTTGCCTAGCTATTATTATTAGGTACTCTTTTTAAAACAATGTAATGATGGTGTGCTGAACAGAGAGAGTGCGACACCAACATGACATGGTTGTTGTCTCTGTTTAGCATGCATATCATGAGATGTCATGACATAATTTCATCATTTTGAACAGTAAAAATTCGAAATATTTCCTTAGGTCTGTTCATAAGTTTCTGGATAAGGTTGGTTTTAACTTAATTAACGAATTAAGAGATATTTATTGTCAGTTAATATATCAAATATGCATTTTTTCTAGAATATCACTCATGAATATGACTGCAGATGTGAATGTTGGTCTTACGCTGGAGGATGATGCTTTTTCATTCATAAACCCTGGTATTGAGTTCGTTCATGATGAGGTATTGGTCAAGGTAAGACATAAAATATGTGTTATTGTGTTAGTTGTTCTGAAGAAGTTTTGTAAGAGTCATGGTATGACACTATGCAGCGTCAGCCTGGGATGGTACAACCCTTTTACTTCAGCTGCAAAGCAGCAATGCTTGCATTTCTGTGTTTCGGTTTGAAGGGTAAGAGAGTCGGCGTAATTGCCGGTACGTGAGACACTGCATCAAGTTAGCAGTGCATTTAAAACCCTCCAATAACATTATAGTGGGGTGATATGTCTATGGGCGAAGGTGACCACTTACCATCAGGTGGCCCGTTTACTCGTCTGCTTGTCTGATCTTCTTATACAATAGATATAAAAAGTTACAATACAAATACTAAATCGTGCAACTGAGCAGTCCAGAACTTATTTTATGGGTAAGCGACAGCCCACCCTAACTTCCATAAAAAAATTAAAAAAGGTTTTAGAAAGCGTTCCATAACCAGTTGAAATATTCACATTGTCAATTGTCCGTCTTGCATTGCCGCGTTAACAGCTGTAAATTATGAAACTTTTATTTGATACAAGCAATAGAATGTGTACAACTGTCAATGAATAATTTCGTTGGTTTTGGAACACTCTTATCGATCACATTTTATTATTATTGTAGTTGTCTTGGCCGTCTCCTCAAAAAACCGGAGGATATGAGTTCATCACAACTGAGCAGCTAGCTAAACATATAGGTAAGTAATACATTGCAATATAGAGGTATTTTATCCAGTCGATAAATGTCGTTCGTAGAAGACACTTGTTTTTATTTGACACGCTCCCACGGACTACCTTATATGGCGACCCTGCGGGTCTGCTACCCTACGGCCTATATCGATTCGATTGGTGACATATTCATGTGAAGAGAAGAAAGACAATGATGTGATGAGATAAATATTGTAAAAAGAGAACCATGGGTTCAACACAGACTAAAGAAGAGGTGTTTTTGTCACATAATGCTGCCGGTGCCACGCTAGGCAAGGGGAGTAAAATATCACTTAGAAATAAGTTGACAATTTACAAAACTTGCATCCGTCCAATCCTCACGTACACAAGCGTGACATTCGCGCACTCTTGCCACATTCGCCGCCTTCAGGTTATCCAAAATAGGTTCATGCGTAGAGCAACCGGTGCTTCATGGTACCTACGTAACGTAGACCTCCATCACGATTTGGAACTCCCCACGATCGCTCAATACATGAAGTTACCGTCTCGACGCTTCTTCGAGCAAGCTCCCCACCACCCAAACCCTCTAGAAGTAAGCGCCGCCGCTTATTCCACTAACGGTTTACCGACATCCCGTCGACGACGTCGGCCTAGACACGTCCTAGACGACCCCGACGACGCCATCACGATCTCCATCGCGAAAGCCACTCCCCCAACCGATAGTAGTTCACACACAGCACCTACATACCGCCCGCGCCGGCGCGGGCGGCGACCCGCTTCTGGCGCTTACACGCGCTATTGGCGTATTCCAGGCCGCTTCTCCCCGACCCCTCCCTCCTCAGCGACGTCCTAAGCCGATGTCCGTACCCACCTGGGTGCCCTTAGGCAGGCGCTTCTTATAGTAGTTTTTAAGTCCTCTAGGCTGGAGCGCATTTAGCGCTCGCCCCAAAAACCCCGGTGAAGCTGTAAAGGTCATTAGGACCAAGAACAATTATCAGTACGAAAAAAAAAAAGCTGCCGGTGCCGCAGATAACCGGATTGATTTCACAAAAATAGAAGAGCATAAAGTTGATTTTTGTAATTATAGTGCTACAGTCTGTCCTCTAGATGTCGGCTAGCAGGGTTCTAGGACAGTGCGCAAATGAAGTAATAGAAGAATTTGGTGATAAATAATATATTTTAAGGAAAATAACACAGAAACAGTAACAGAAAATAGGTAGTAGTAGGAAATAAAAGTGAACAAGTGAAAAAGTGAAAATACAAATAAAACAATGAAATTAATGGAATAATAAAATTTAGAAATGGAATGGGAACATGATTTTGAATTTAAATGAAGATGCTAATACGAAATGAGATGAGATAAACGCTAATGATGAGGTTGAAGTTGATGGCAAGGAGGTTGATATGCACGATGAAGTCGACATCGTTACAATAGTAGCACTGCTGATTGCCGCTTTATATTTTCTGTACAAAGAGTGCTACATGAAGTCGAGTGACGAAAGTATACATAGTCACGCGATGGACCATTGTATTGTAAATGTGCAGAGTGACATTTTGTGTATGGTGAAGTGTTACAATAATGAGAAAAAAGGGACTAAAATGGACAATAATCTTATAATACGTTAATCGTAGCTAATAATAATAAGTTTTTTTTTTTCTTTAAGAGTCTTATGGATTTGGAAACTAAATAATTATTACGCAATATTGTTAGAAATACGCGTATAAGAATTTTTTAAAAAAGGTCCTGAAAGGAGACAAAATACCTACATACAGTCAACTGAGCAAACAAAGTGCCTTCTCAGGTGACTGTACAATTATACATGTAGCTCAATCAAACTACAGAGGGAGTCAAGATTCAATGGTGCAACATTACTTTTATATACCAAATCTGTCATGATAGTTATTTGGTAATGTGATATTAAGATTGAATCTTTAAATCCTTCAAGTAATCTGTTGAATAGAAACTAAACGTTTTACACATCTCTAATTACCTTTCCTCAGTTTTTGACAACAATTTTTAAAACCAGCCAAGAGCGTGTCGGGCTATTATATTAATATATAGTTACGTAGCTATTATATTAATATAAGTTACGTTGAAAAAAAAACTCGACCAATTTGGAACAAATTGTATAATATTCGACTGCAAATGGATATGGATATCCTAATGGATTCCGTTGCCGTTCTATCACAAAAAATATTTTGCAGTCGAATGTTATACAATTTGTTGCAAATTTGTCGAGTTCTTTTTTTCAACGTAACTTTGGTCCCTCATAATTTTAGCAAAATGCAGCTATTTGAAAACGGAATCGGATCGAACCCATAGAAATCGAGAAAATCGAGAATTCAGTCCGAACCGTTTCAAAAACGATGCAAGCTAAAGGCGTAAAAGTACTTACTTCCAGAAATCATTCAGATTTCTTGTAATTGTAGTTCAAAGTTAAAGTGACATATAGACAGTCAAACTATAACCGTTCCTAAAAAAATTCATTTTTAGGGTTCCGTGTTAACCTAGAAATATTGAATTTATGTTACATACGAACAGCTGCTGCTACCATAATGACGCCATAAAAACTGTTGTAAAGGATATGTAAATACTGTAGGTTTGCGACGTACAAAATTAACTGGTGTTTTATCTTAATTACCAACACCAGACCGCCATAATAGCTTGTAGATAACGGGTGCCTGCACCTCTAAAACTGATACTTATTTAACATTATAATGTAAATTGTATTCCAAAGGCCTTTTTGGTTACTACGGATATCATTCGCAGTAGCAGTCTTTTTAACCTTATCGATGTAGGTACCTATTTATTGAAGATTTTAAGAGGGTAATTGCTCCATCATGAAGAATTTAGTTCGGATCATCAACTCGAATTAAGAAAACCACAAAATTTCTCTACCTATACAGGAATGTGTTCTAAGTTATAATTATTATAGTAGAAAGACTTGAAAAAGTATATAATTTAATTTTTTAATTGTTTATTTTATTGTTATATTTTAATAGACTATAAAAGATGTGCTGTTGAAAGTTTCTTGCGCCGCTTCTTTTGATTCAGCTTTAGCACCTTACGAAGCGGTGGTAGAGTAAAAAAAATGACGTTGTAAAAATGTACTATAAGGTACTTACTTACAATAAAATCATTTTGATTTTGATTTTTGATCTTGTTTTTATTTGGCATAATAAGAAGTGACACAGGGTTGTAAGAGTCAGAACTCAAGCAATTAAATTGAACAGCCTTATGTGAATCAAATGTAACATTTTATTATTAGGCAAATATATGTTTTTGTACACAACACACACAGGTTAAGTTGTGTTTCCCTCATTCCTGATGGATGATCCTCACTGTTATTCTCTTTCCGTTACTCCACCGAGGAATTTGGGGCTAGGAAAAGATGCATCCATGCTTCTCAGTCTTGCGCCAGGTCCCGAACGCGAAGTTCATCCCAGGTTCCCTTTCCTAACGTCTGCGCCTCCATAAACACAGAACGCTTCCAAGTGTCTCTTAGGCGGCCTGGCCATCTCGTTGGCACAGACTTCCATTCCAGTTCCTCACGATATGGGCGACTGATAATGTGATAGACAAATACTAAATACGCATAATTTATATTACAGATGACCTGCCCTTAACAGCAGCCATCTCTCCACCTCTATACGCGCTTCTACGGCAGAAACTGCAGAGGCATTTGGCACAGGTGTTGCGGCAAGCGACTAGCGTTTCGGAGGTCATGAGTTGTAACCCAAGCTTACTTGACGCTTACAGGTACCTAACTAGTAACTATACATCTTATAAGGTTGTCTGGAAGAGATCGCTTTTAGCGATAAGACCACCTATATTGTATTCCACTACTTTTTATTAAGTTTTGTGCATTAAAGTTTATTCTATTCTATTCTAAGTGGCTTTCCTCATTTATAAATGTCGCGACCATAATAATAAAACAAACTCTCACGTCCATAATTCCCGAGGGGGTATACAGAGGAACCACATTCAATCACAGGTAGTTCCCACTTTTCGCCGTAAGATTTGGTGGACAAACGTGATAGGTGGCGGGCCTACTGCTGTCTACTAGATGTAGATTAGTATCCACTAAGATCTTAGTCGCCTCGTACGACACCCACGGGAAGAGTTGGGGTGATGCTCTTCTTTATGGCCAGCACCACAGCAGTGAACATTATATTTAAATACCAACATAGAACGACTTTCTTGACAGATTTAATGAGGTTATTTGCCATTGCCTTTCCCATTTCACACACAGGTTGTCTCAGTATGCATGTTTCCTCGCGATGTTTTGCTTCACCGTTAGAGCAGTCGGTAAATGTACATTCGCTGTCAGAAAGTGGTTACCACCTGCAACTCGCAATAATGATCAATGTAAAGCAGTAATGCATTATCTACTTTCCCTTTCTCGAAGGACGCTGAATGCGATGCGAATGCAGTATTCTAGGTCATCGACTCTGACCCACATTAATTATTGCTCAACCGTGAAGTCGTACAAATGCTATTTATTACATTTGAATGGATGTCCAAACATCATTTATACTCCTATTTATCTTTTTTTTTATTACTTCTAAACCCGCATTTGACCTCGATCTCGCCTGATGGTAAGCGACGATAAGGTCGACGATGGAGCACGCGGGTCCAGTAAATGCCTATTCACTCTGGCCTTGAAGATCCCAAGGTTGTAGGTTTCGGGAAATACAGACGCCGGCAGGCTGTTCCGTTCCTTAGCCGTTCGCATGATGAACGAAGAAGCAAATCGCTTCGTACGAGCAGATGGGATATCAACAACATAAGGATGGAACCCCTCCCCGCGCCTGGTAGTCCGAAGGCGGAATGGAGATGCTGGAATTAGGTCGTGCAATTCCGATGCGCTCCGAAATGTATCCTATAAAATACCGATAGACAGGCAACCTTGCGCCGATGTTCCAGACTTTCCTATTTATCTATATATTAGGTACGGCGGAAAATGGTCTCTGTGGTTATTTCTTTCATTTTAGTTCGCTTTTTTACGCAGTCGGGTTTTTTATTTTAGAATTACTGTAAATTTTCCAGCGACATGGTGGATTGTTTAGCACGGAACGGCAACAAGATTATAGACATGGTGCTGATCAACATGAGGAGAACACTACTTCAGACGTGTCGGGAGGTGCTGGAGCTACCGCCGCTACACGCTACTTTTATGCATAAGGTGAGAAATAGCAAAACAAAACGTAAAAGCAAAACGAAATGTTATTTTTGAAGGTATCACAAGTTTCTTGTTATTTGGGTTAATTTAATTTCTCAAAGCTATTAGTAAAATTGTGATGATATCATGGCATCATATGGCCATTTCAAAATAGAGAAATAAATTTAGGTTATCTTATATTTAGAACAATATCATCTTTAAGTCGTACACATACGTCGTATTATTGAATGTTTTTTGTAACTGTGCTAGTGGCGCCTCTAGTGGTGAAACATTGCAGGATTATTATTAATAGTAGGGTTTGAAAGACTCTTTGAGATGATATTTTTTCTCAACAATTATCTCCTTTCAGATAGGTTCAATATCGTTCATCGGCAAGTTGGAGACGGACACGGGATGGGTGAAGAACCTGGCCACCATCAACAGGGTCAACGACGTGAGCGTCAGCAGACCGGACCCTATGAGGACCAGCTTTCACGTCACGCTTAGGATTAAGGACTTACAGGTAAGTAAATATTAAAGCCTGTATGGAAAGAGATTGAATGCATTTTCAGCAACCTTATGTGTCAGATACAAATACAAATATACTTTATCGCACACCCGGGACAAAAACAAAACAGACAACATAAAGAGAGGTACAATACAATGTGCAGAAGGCGGCCTTATCGCTTTAAGCGATATCTTCCAGGCAACCTTCAGGTGATGGAAAAATCATAAGATACATAATATACGGGTGCAAAAGGCGTATGAAATAGATACTACCCTCAAATAAATAAATAACAATAATTTAAAAAATTCAATGCAGATGGTTATTGTTTCCTTCAAATTAAGTAGGCCAGCCAGAAATCAGAATCAACACAGACACTGCAATCTAATTCCTCAAAATAAAATACCAACCAAAAATAGAAAGTATATCCGAATGTTAACATTTTCTCATTGATATTCCAGATCGGCTACGACGAATACCGCATCAAAGCGATGGGCAGCACTTGCTCGGGCCGCTTAGCCGCCGCATTCAGCTGCAATGCGCTGCACATGGCGCTGAGCACCGGGCTCGCGCGCTGGGAGCCCTACGCGCAGCTGCACGCGCTCCGGCTGCAGCGCTGCGAGTGAGTACTCATTGTTAACACCCTAATAACGTAACCACGTGATTCGGCTTCTTATATGGTATTTTGGGAATCCGGGATCACATAGACAGACTGAAAAATTCAGTTTGTCGCCCGTTGTCCACCCGCGTACAGTCCACCACAAGCTATAGTATACCATCTGTCAAAAACCTCCGATTAAATCTCAACCTTATGCCTGACGCATATGATACATTTCAGATTCTCAAATTTTGACGTTTTGTTGACCTGTGGTCGAGTCTACTATTACGAGGTGCCCCTCTTGCCATATTCAACGAACAAGATTTTTTTCACAGAAAGACATATTTCCCCAAAAGTTAGTTAAGCTTGACCAGAAAAGGGTAGGCAAAGAGAATGGAGCCCCACGAATCTCTGTCTTGGCATCCTTCTCTTGCTTCCTCTACAGTCATTCGTCGGTTCACGCACGCTCGCCGTTGGGGTTGTCTGCTCTGTATATTAAAATCTTCGAGCTGTCAATCCGATCTTTAATGACTGCATGTGGACACTAATAAACCTCGTTTTCGTACATACATATATACATAACCTCACGCCTGTTTCCCTCAGGGAAAGACTAAAGATGAGAAAGGGCAGAGACTAAAGATTTCCACCTACAACGATCCTGACAAACCGTTCTCGCTTCTTCCACGCTCATTAATCGATTCATACACGCTCTTCGGTTAGTGGTTGACCTCACCTGACCTTTCTTTAGAACGTCCGCAATCTGGTCGACGTAGGTCCTTCTAGGTCCCCCCCCTTTCCTAACCTTCCATTTACCTTTTCCTTATACACCGCTTTCGTCATTCTCGTTCCATTCATTCTTTCTGCGTGTCCAAACCATCTCAACATTCCTCTTTCAATCTTACTCACTACATCGTCTTTCACACCACACCTTTCCCTTATAACACTATTCCTTATTCTGTCACACAATTTAAAAAGATAATTATCATCATCAGTCTATTAATGTCCCCACTGTTGAGGCACAGGCCTCCCCTTGTACAAGGGGGTACGGGTCATGATCCACCGAGCGGGCTCAGTGCTGATTGGTGGATTTCACGTGTCTTCGAAAACTTTAATAATTTTCTCAGACATGCAGGTTTCCTCACGATGTTTTCCTTCACCGTTAGGGCAGTCGGTAAATGTACGTAAGTCTTCGAAAAAATCGGAAAAGTCATTGGTACATGGCATTGCATGGTTTGGAACACGGACCTCCCGCATGGGCGTCCTAGCCTAGTGGCTACCGACGCTCTTAAAAAATTAATACCTAATGTCAATCACTGAATGAATGTCTATCATTTTTTCCTCCACAGCTCAATGGACCTGCACGTGACCGGCCTAGGCCCTCTCAGCGGCCTGACCCCTCTAGTGTCAGCCTGGACTCGTGGTGCTTGTGTGGCCCACGCCGCGCCGGCCATCGCCTCGCAACTACAGCACGAGCTGCAAACCGCGCTCATGGAGTTACCCTTGTGGGAGTTACTGCATGGGAAGCAGTGATGATGGAGGAATTAGGTGTCTGTGCGGATATCTGACAACACGCTATAGTTATATATCCTCAGTAATATCGGAATGGCAGCCGCGATCGGCTCTCAATTACAGCATGAGCTACAAACCGCGCTCATGGCTGCATGGGAAACAGTAATTATGGAGGAATTCGGTGTATTTGTGTATATCTGACAACACTGGCTATTATAAATTAAACCTCACTAACATCAGAAGCGTGATTGAAAGCACACGGCCATTGCATCACGTCAAAGAAACACCGGCGAATGTGTCCGTACCTCGCACTGGAACGCTAGTGCTGAGTTTCCCTTCTGGTAGTACTGTGAAGGGAGTATCTGGCATCGATTCAGGGGTAGCCGCCAAAAGCGTTGATCGCTACAGGAAACATCTCGCTCACTCGTACACAATCTAGTATACGAGTGAGCGTGACAGTTTCACTTAGGTTTAGCTTTAGATTTGGTGGCCACCCCGGAATCGATGCGACTATGATGCGTGGGTATATTTTCGGTAACTATAGTCTGGTAGAGTAGAAATTAAATAATGGCAACGCTTTTTTTTTAATTAATGGCCTTTGGTATTATGTTTAACACTTACTGAAATAGTATGGATATGTCATTGTGATTTGACATCAATGTATGGAAAGTTGCCATTATTTAATTTCTACTCTTTTTGGCCAGGCTGCACTACCATTTCATTAATTCTGTTTTGTTTTTGCAATGAATGCGCAACAAGTTACTCTAAATCGCATTTCCTGTTTGTATTATAACTTTGTCTGTATGATTTGCGATTGCGAATAGGTATAACGCTGTAACTAAGTCGATTTTGATTTGGTATACCTAACTTTTACATCACACCTTTATATATCTGCGAGTGAAATAATGTAAGGGGCATTTGACAAAATTGTCGCCGAAGTGTTCAATACTGTACGGCGTGTACACATTTGATCGTTGTTCGTGTTCGAAGTGCGTACACGCCTTTATTTAGCTCACTACAGGGATTTTGACGGCCCATTGAAAATAAACCGAAAAATATTTCTATTGAAAACCGCTGCAATATTCTAAACGCGATATAAGTTTGATTGTTACCATTCGTTTTGTCATACAATTATTGTAAAACAATCGATTAATTATTCTATGGAAGTTTAATAAGTACTGTATTCTGTAGTCTTTAATTATTTACGAATTTATTTTGATATATTTTTTTATTTACTTCTAAACCCGCATTTGACCTCGATCTGGCCTGATGGTAAGCGACGATGAGGTCGACGATGGAGCATGCGGGTCCAGTAAATGCCTATTCACTCTGGCCTTGAAGATCCCAAGGTTGTAGGTTTCGGGAAATACAGACGCCGGCAGGCTGTTCCATTCCTTAGCCGTTCGCATAATGAACGAAGAAGCAAATCGCTTCGTACGAGCAGATGGGATATCAACATAAGGATGGAAGCCCTCCCCGCGCCTGGTAGTCCGAAGGCGGACAGTACATAACTTCGCTCTACCTAATAGGGTATATGACACTTTTTTGAGAAGTATGTTAAATTTTTTAAATCATAGCCATTCTTTACTAGTTACTTTTATTTCCTCAAAATAAAGTCGCTAAATAGTCTAAAATTACCGCGAAATCGATGGTCGCCATGGATTTGGATATAATTTTGTATATTTTTATTGTAAATACGTTTTATTTTATTCAATCATTATTTAAATTCATATATACATCAAACATAATTTCCATTCCAATATAATACTCCCTTTATTTTGTTTCATCTGTATATTAGCAATAGTGACGTATGTGTTCACGTAATAGGTACCCAATACCGGCTGTTACCGGTTTTGTATTTTAATTTTTAATTTACGGAAAAGCAATAAATGTAGATATTTTTCGATATTAATTTAATTAGTATTGTTCCTGTTGTAGTATTTATGTATCAGTTATTTCCAGAGGAGTTAGGTAGAGCTATTTTAATGTTAACCACTTCCCCAGAATTCTGTTATCGAATTATGTACAACTTAGCGTGCAGTTAAGTGAAATGCCACTACTACAGATGTTACAAAGAATAATTAACTATATAATAAATTTAAGTACACCCTACCAGTACATAACTTCTCTCTACCTAATAGGGTATATGACACTTTTGGAAAGTATGTTAAAATGTTTAAATCATAGCCATTCTTTACTAGTTTTTTTTATTTCCTCAAAATAAAGTCGCTAAATAGTCTTAAACTTTAATCATTTATAATTACCGCGAAATCGCTGGTCACCATGATAGTTTTGCTGTGACGTCACTTTCGATTAAATAAACAAACAAAACAGAACTGATCGCCCTACATTCGTTGTGTTGTTTACACGATAGTGACATCACACTTGACAGCGTCATGGCGGATAGCGTTTCAGGTTACGTGATATACAGATTAAAAAGGCGATTTTAAATTAAAATTGTGATTTCATGATCGGTAATAAATATATTTCTGTTTCCCATTACCTGAACTATCATATTTACATACTCTCGTAATTTATTGTTTGCGATGGCAAGTAGCCTATTCCGTCCGATCAGTGCTTTTTTTTCGCAATTCCTGTTATATTATTTATAGACTTGTATTAAATGTAAGGATTGTGTTGTGAGTGCCTTAAAACTCTGAGACTGTTGTAATTTATATTTACCTATACAGAAGTTAAATAAAAGCGTTCAATTATTTACTATACATCATGTTTTATTTGATTAAAATGAAACCGCAATAATGTATCAGATACTTGAAAAAAAAACAATTTGTCAATTTTACCGGTTAGCCGAATACCCTAGGAATTTGGCCAAGAATTGTTGCTATGAGGGTCCGGAGCACCTTTGGCGGAAGATGGAGTGTGTGAAGGGAGGGCAGGTTCCCCGGGGTTCTTTCCCCCACTACTACAACCTACTCTTTAAAATGATTTAGGACGGTACTTACGTACACGCAGTATCCCCTCCCCCCTCCCTCCAACCAATCTAGTAAATCATAAACAGTTTTAATCCACCATCCCCTGAGCATATACACCAAAGTTCTGGGGTGGCATAATATAATAATAAATCGTTTAATTCAGGCAAAATGCAACCCATACAAATTAATAAAAACAAATGTATATGTAAAAAGAACTTAACAAACAAAAAATAGCTAGGCACCTATTAAATTATACTATATTATATTACGTTATTTTTTGTTCGGACTCCGGTGTATGCGCAACCAACTCTTAAAAAACACATTTTCAAATAAGTTGTCATTGAGTACAGACACTAACTCATTTTTAGAGTCACGCACTCTGTCCCAGAACGTTGCCACCCTGCTCCTTAGCACCGCGAAGTAATCAGGGACCCTGGCGTCAGCGAACATGCTCCACATAAAATATATGACTGGCCACAATCAATAAAATCTTTTTATTCTCAATAATGTCTATGTTGACATTTTCAGAAGAATGCATCAAGTCGTTTTGGTTTTGTAAGATTTGGATAGGGTTTTTATTTACTACAAATCATTTCGAAATACAAATAATGGTAGCAGTGCCTATCTATCTCAGCACCCCATTAGTTTTACTGTGGTGAGTAACTATTTTATTTAAGTATCCAGCAACGATTTTGGTCGACTTTCACTGTCATCTCTGCGATAACTGAAATTAGAGGGTGTATGACCGGGAGTATTCGCGTGAAATGTTACAGCTCGGAATCGAGCATTATTACATCAGAGAATATGTCGCCTGTAGTGTAATGCTCCTCCTGTCAGTACAGCGATCATGCTCATGATCGAGCGCCTATTTGTTATATATGTTATGAACCAAGTGATTAATAGGACATTATAGAACATTATTCATAATGTCCAAAAAGTTTGAATAATGCCCAAATTGAGGCGGCAATATGATAATAACTATGACTAGTCAAAGTGTCGTTAAGGGGGCACAAAGATAAGTCGAAGGAGCCGCGCTACATTGTCATAATCATCAAACATCAATCAATCATCATGTCATATCCGAGTCGGTTTCGCATCCACTAGGTTTCTGTGATATAGTGCCCAATTCAACTTGTCATTATTCATACTGCCCGGGCATTATAAATAGTGCCACCATTAGTCACTTGGTTTGGTGGACACCGATTACACGAACATGCTAGAGTTCAATTACTACCCTCCTTTATAATTATCTTGAGCCATGTGCACTGACTGAGCATATATTTTTTATTTTATAAGGAGATCAGACGAGCGAACGGGCCACATTATGGTAAGTGGTCGCCGTCGTCGCCCATAGACATTTCATCTCACTATAACCTCTCGGTTTTCGATATGCTGCTAACCTTGTGCAATATGGACTGCCTCATTTACCAATAATTACAGTATATAAACCACAAGCCATATCTTAAGTAATTATATCATGCTAGTGTGGTGGACTGGTTGGTCTGTCTGCTACTTATTATAATACCTCATCGATGTATTTATTGTAGTTTAGAAGCCGTAAAAAGTTATATTACTTTAAAAATATCCGGAAATATATTCATGTGAACAGAGAGTGTGTGATAGTTATTGTCCTGAATCCCGATCCACTCCCGACTTCTTTTTTCCGTGATTCTTCGTCCCTAATTTCGAAGGGGGTAGACTAACCGTCACATCATCCCTTGTACCTATTTCCAATTTTTGTTTTACAGAATATCTTTATCGATAACGAAGAAATATGGGAATTATTCAGTCCGTCTTCTGCTCTGTGACATTTTGTGTCGAAAGGTATTTATTTGGAAAAGTGTTCATACCCAGAGCCGTGAAAACAAGATGGAAAAAATCCGCTCACTCGAAATAGTGTTGTCCGCATACAATAAACAAATATTTTAAAGTACCGGTATTACATGAATTTATTTATCTTCAATTTTTACCAATATAAGTTTACGTCTAAATTACACCCAGGCAGTTTACATCTGGATTTCGATTAAACAGGTAGTATTATATATTTTTAATGTTTTACAGAGTTCTAACATGGACATGTTGCGCAGTTGTGCTGATGCTACTGATGTTTACGATTGTCTTATTGATGATATATGGCATATCAGTAGGATATCACTATGCACAAAAAGAACTCGCTTCCTTCGCTAGTAAGTTATTTGCTATTTTTATCTGCACAGATTATAAAAACTAATTTCTGGATAGTGAAGTGATTTAGGTGCCGGCATGGCTAATGAGCGCTGTACACTGCGTGGGTTTACTTCCATCTCTTTCGCCTAGCGCTCTTAAACCGTGCCTTATACATATTACAATTATTGTTTGTTTAATAGACAAAATATGTTGGTTCATAACTTTGCTTATTTCAGTGTCATCGAGATCTACGACCGAAGAAACATTTCTACGAGCCGGACCTGAAAACAGACCTGTCGTGCGACTTGTCGCTGTGAACAGGTCAGAGGCGGAACATGCTTTGCCACCAGTTCTAGGTATGTAAAAACAATTAATAGGTAGTAGATAAACATTCATAAAATTTGACATACCTAGCTAAGTAAAAAAATGAACTGTTCTGAAAAGGGTTTGATAGTTCAGAAGCAGTGGATTTTAAGACTCACCAGCGCAGCCGTAGCCAAGAATCAAGGCCCTCTGATGGTCTTCCAAGAGCTGGTTTCGTTGTAAATATTGTCTAGATCGGCGCTGGAGTGTTTTTTGTTGATTTTGGAGAAGTTTATTTACGTGTGGCACGAGATTTAGGTTTTTAATGAATAATTTTATCGGAGCGGCGCCATGCTCTTTTTGCAATCTTTTTTCAAATTGCGGATTTCTTTCGCTAGGTGCGTTGAGAAATGTCCAGAACTATCTGTTTTGAATCGCGAAAGTTGAATTTTGAAAATCTTTATAAATTGGTGCAAAGACGAATACGAAATATGATCTATTTTTCTTTTACAGAGTCGTACCAAACCCAAAATCCAGGAGAACATATTTTTATGGAGTCCACGCAAACACCTATTGTTGTTCTAGAAACAGAAAGGTTGGTGTTGTAATCACTTGTAAACCCCGACCTGCCTGTTGTTGTAAACCGTACTTTTATAATCTGCGTAATAGAGATCGTTATAAAAAAAATTGATCATATAAAATTCCGCAAAATGGCGTACTCTATTATAATCCCTAAGAAACTATTAATATCTAATACTTTACTTCTTTAATCTTTCTTTTAGACCTCCAAAAGAGCCCGAGTTGTCGCCACATGAAAGAGAATTAGCGCGCAGGCTCATCGGCAGATTTAGACGTTCACGAAATTTTACATCAACCAGCATACCTTTCTTGAGACCCTTGAAGAACAGCTCAGAAGTTACTCCACTTTTTCTATCTACTTGAATTTTACAATGATGTAAAATAGTACAAATTTCGAAGTAAATAAACTGTTTAATTATAATAAGTACTTAAATGTATGTATGTTTTTATCGAGTTTAAAATTACTAAATAAAATACATCGGATATTACTATAAAAGTTTTCTTTATTAGCTGCAACAAAGACACTAAAATTGTCTAAAACCAACAACAACACAATCAAATCCAGTACCTATTTCAATAAGCGGTGAAGTTAATATTATTCGCAGTCAAATTTTGATAAGTTGAAATGCTGTAATTATAAACTCTGCTTTTATATGGAAAACTACTCTCGTTGTAAGTGCTACTTCCATATAGTAAACTGCTGTTAACATAAGTGTTATTAATATATGGTGTCGGAGAATCTGCTTCTCGTCGCTCCCTAGCGACTCGATGAGTGAGTCCTCGTTTTACTGCCTTTTCTACAGATCTCATCACACCTTTAGTTTCTTGTGGTTCTCCTGATCGTAGAGCACCAGCAGCTTTTGCTGCCTTAGCTGTAACAAGAACAGTAATTAACGTAATGCCTCCGAAATCGTCATCAGCATGATATAACACATTGCTGGGCATTGCATCTCTTGTATAAAATTCATCAGCGTGTAGGTCCAGAGCAGATAGACTGATACAAATGTTTTAGAAATATTTACAGGTTTCCTCACGATGGTTAGGTTAGGTTAGGTATATTTTTACGTAGACTCGAACCCGGACTCGCATGGATGTCCAGCATCCTACCCGACACGACTTTCCTAATCATTACTTTACAATCTTTAAATAAATTATGGACATACCCATAGATTCCACAGAATTCTGCACGAAACAGTAATGGAAACCGATACCAATTCCTAAGACCATAACAGTTATTATGGTAAATAAAAGACAGCAGGTTAACATAGCACATACTGTGCATAGCGATATTCTGTGAATAAAAATAATAAGTGTAATTATATCAAATCATCGTATAGCTGGACTTGCAAATGCAAGTTTCATTTCATTACCTTTCGAGAGCATCTAAAAGAATAGAGACAAATGAACTTAATGAACAACACACACATCCCATTTTGTAAAACAGACACAAACAATTAACTAAAAATTTGAAGGCCTAGTTCTTCAAAGGCTAAACATTTGTGGCTTTGATATCTACATTCCTAAAACTTAGGAATTAGATACTGAATTAAATTCGAAACAATATCACATTATTATTTTCTTTCTGCAACCAACGGGCCCATGACTTTATTGACATATGACTAGAGCATATGACAAAATAATATGTCGGCTGTCAAAGTACCCATTTACCCATAAATCTCATCAAACATACATTTTTCAAGGAGGATATGATTCTGTCGCAGAATTATTTTCAACTTCTTAAAATCTAACCGAATTTATCCATAGATGTTATTTAAATCTATGAATTTATCCCTTTTCGTGGTCGCTGCAAAGCTTTTATTTCATCGGTAAAAACCGTGTAGAATACCTGTTACCGACTTCACTACGCCTGTCTGTCAAAAAAAAGTTAAATGTCAAACAAAAATGTCAAAAACGGTGAGAATGGCTGATGAAAACACGCAAGAAAAGAAACAAGAACCTAAGAAAAAGGCAAAACGCTTTCCTAATAAAAATTATGCTATTAAAAAGCGATTACCAATTCGACCTGTCGATGGCGATAATGTAATTTTTATAACGAAACGAACCAATTTCAAGGTATAACATAAAACGTTTTAACCACATGGAACCACTGTTTTCTACATAATAATATCTATTGTTATTTTCAGGCTCAGTTAGATAAGTGCTGTGATCTACTGACGAAAGGAGAAAAGGAAATCATACTACACGGTCTAGGCGCTGCAATACAAAGGTGCTGCAACTTGGCACTACAACTGGAAATATTATTTTCTGGGACTTGCCAGATTGAAGTGAATACAGGAACTGTCGACGTAATCGGTAAGTAGACAATATCCATATTTGGCTCAGAATAATTTGCTGTACCTAAACAAACAACAATGAGGCTAGTACTGTACAGGATGGAGACAAATGACATGAAAAGGACAAGGGTTATGGTCTACGGTGGGAGGAGACGAGCAGTATTTGTTGATGATGATAAAATAAACAACAATAGTAAAGAATTCATTTAGGTACACTAAATAATCATTCTTTGATTAGAGGCAGATAAAATTACTGATCACGATTTCTCTTTCACAGATGATCTAGAGCCTCTAACAGACGAATTGGATTTTGACTCTCAAATAAGACACTCGTCATCAATTCACATTCGCGTATTCAGGACTGCAATGCTTGGTGCCAACCAGTAGAACAATGTTTTTCACGCTGAACGAAATTGTGCAATGGATCGGACTGACTGTTTTTGAAATATGGATAAACTTGATAACAATTACAATTTTTTCAGTTCTATTAGCTTTGAAAATAGATGGCGTAGTGAACAGTGCTTGGTGGACCATATTTGCACCATTATTTGTAAGTGATGCTATGAATGCATATTTTTGCTGTATTGTATGTATAAGGATGAATTTAGAGAGCTCTTATAAAGCTTCATTGTACAGAGCCTCGTGGAGCGCTATATTTTTGGGTCTGACATTTGTATTTAAGTTCTTACTGTGTAGGAAACTGCAAGGTGACTCTGCCATAGAATACAGTGAAGTGTTTGCACCTTTGTTTATATTATTACAGTTAATAGCAGTAAGAGCATGTCAGCTACACCAATAGGCGGAGACTATAATTTTTGTAATGTGCTAAATAAAAATATTATTTATAATAAGTATTATTGAATTATTTATTGAAAAGAGTAATTAAACATTATAATTCGGAATTATAAAAAAATCTTAAACTATCTTCTAATATCTTATAAGCAGTGATCGGAGTAGGTAGAGCTGTTTTTGGTACTTGCCACATATTCATATTCATTTATTTCAGTAATGATGGTCATAATATGGATTCATACGGTCATAATATGGATAAGTATGCCCAATAATCCCGGGATTTCCGGTTTGAAAAAATATATTATTTAGATTTTTAACGTTATATTTGTTTTGGTACACATTTAAGATTGGTGGCGAAATATTTTTTTTAAGATTCGTGACGCTTGTGGACCTATGGTAGTGCTTTAACATTTTCATAAGTTAATAATTAATAAAAAATCGTAAACCGCCGAGTATGGGCGAGGTTTATAAAAGAAATTTACAAAATTTGCTTGATAATTTAAAACGGGATCCCGGAATCATCTCCATATTAATATAACCTTTGAGGACATTGACCCGATAGAGCTCTACCTACTCCGATCACTGCTTATAAGTAATATTGAATAAAGTAATAAAAATTAAAGTAATAAGTATTATTGAAAAAGAGAAATTTATGAATTACAAATTATAAAAATCACTCTACTAATAGTTTAAGTTGTAAGTAATTAAGTTGTAATAAAAAGTGAAATAAAACAAAACAAAAAGTAAGTTAAATTATAAATGAAAAAAACAACGAAACAATTTAACGAAAGAAACTGAATAAGCCTCCTTTGCTTTTTTTATCTGTGCATGTAAAGTTGAAATTAAAATTATTTTCTTGGTTCTGTTGTGTGGCACTTGAATCAGGATTGGCTGCTGTTGGAGGAGTTTG
The DNA here is from genome assembly GCA_947369225.1 of Hofmannophila pseudospretella. Classification (NCBI taxonomy): domain Eukaryota; kingdom Metazoa; phylum Arthropoda; class Insecta; order Lepidoptera; family Oecophoridae; genus Hofmannophila; species Hofmannophila pseudospretella. The sequence goes on from OX376324.1 coordinate 10,010,585, forward strand.
CCCAAAGAAGAATAATCCTGTCTTCCGAAACCCTAAAACATCCACGTTTAATTTTGAATATGTCTATTGAACATTATCATAATGCAAACAAAATATAGAAAGATTACTTACCTGTTAAAAAGTTGGTAACTTCTTGAGAGCCTTCTCCACCATTGTTCCCATTGTCATCTGGCTGCAAGTCTGCTTTTGGGGATAAAAGCAAACTACTATCTGAAATGTGAACATTAAGTGATAAGTTCTTTTTCCGTTTGAAAAATATATTATAACAGTTAAATTGTGGAGTAGAACCCAGGTCTTGAAGCTTTTGTCAAAAAATTGCAAAGCTCTACATGATACTTCCTAATAATAATGCAAAAATAATATTTATTTTAAATCTAGTATTACCAATACCAAGACAATGGGCGAAGTCACCATCACCGTCTTCAACACCAGCAGTGGTGCACGACGACACATCTAAAGAGTCAGGAATTCCTGAAGGTCCATGACTAAATAGTAAACCTGTTACAGGCCTTGTGTCTTCCTGGTCCTGAGAAATATTTAAATGTTTTAATACATTTATTTTACTATTCATTATATTAACTAAAACAATGTTTGATCATCCAACCTTTAGGTTTGCAACAGCTTTATCTATGTCCATTGCAACTACTTCCTTACTCCGATCTTCAGTTGGTTGTATATTTTCTTTTGGATCATTGTCTTCTGTAATTTTAGCTTTCACTTCTTCATTTGCGGCTTTTGTGGCTGCTTGATTGATTTCATAACTTTGTTGTTTGGTGCAGTCAAAAAATTTTGAAGTTACAATTTTATCGTCCTCATTGTTCTGCAATATAAAGTTAAAATAGCATATTGCATATCTTATGATAGGGGGCCGGGAATAACCCAGCGGTACTTCGACCCTTGAGGATCTTTTGTGCCTACCCCATTTACACACTGGTCATCCCAGTGTGCAGGTCTCCTCACGATGTTTTTCTTCACCGTTGAGCAGTCGGTAAATGTACGTAAATCTTCCATAAATACGAAAAACTCATTGGTACATGGCACTGCATGGTTTCGACCCCGCATGGGAGTCCGGTGTCCTAGCCACTGTGCCACCGACGCTCTAGCATATTGCATAACTCTCACTCCATAATCCCCGAGGGGGTAGACAGAGGAACCAACAAAAATATCAATCATAACAACCTTTTGAAAAACTGGGTTCTTTGCATAAACAAATTGTGGTGATGAATCTAAATTGTGTTTTTTGAGTATCATGTCTTTTATCATCATGTAGTTTACATCGGTTACTGAAGGAAGTTCTTCCTCAAAGGCACTATTATTTGTCTTATCAGTATCATTTGTAATATTGTTCTCCGAATATTCAATGTCTTGAGTTATATTATCAGTCACTTCTTGCTCTGATACTGGTAGGTCAAAAGAAACTCTCTTCTTAGTGATCTCCTGTGAATTCTAAAATGGCAAAATTAACCGTGTTAAACATTAGTAGGTAGGTAGGCTTTAGCTAGGCTTTACCTTTTCTTGTGACGAAGGATAGTGTCTAGATGGTGCCGGAGTCTCGTCCATCGACACGTGAATAATCACTTCTGTGTCTTGTTTTGAACAGGAACTCCTGAGAATATTTTCCTAGTAACGAGAATAAATATTTAGTGACACTATTCTATAAGGAAGAATAAAAAACTAGAAATAGTATTTAAACCTGAGTTAAATCTATAAACTCTATTGGTGGACCAAGGATATTTTGCGAGTTTGTATTTGTTATATCTATTTCTTCTATCTTCTCGCTCTCCAGAGGTGTTCCAGCCTATAAAATAAGTTAAATGTTAATAAATCTATAATATATTATGTTAATGAAGCGTCATTCGAATAACTTCCTAACCTTCTTCTTATTAACATCAACATCAGTAGAATCAACAATTTTGGAAACATTTGCGCTGATCGTGTTAACTTCTTGAAGTTGAACAGGATTTATTTTTCCAACAATATCGTAAGTCTCGATATTATTGAGTCTTATGTCTGACAAAATGTTTATAAGCTTCCTCTTTTCGTAACTCTCGCCTTTCTTCATATTGTCCTCATCTCTTACAGTTACATGTACGGGGAAATAAGACGATATGTAATCGTTATTTAGTGTTGCTTCAGCTTTATACCACTTGGCAATACTTGTCTCGAATTCGGTTATATAACCTGTTCTCTTTACTGGACTTGGTTGTATGTAATCCAATTTATTTAACTGAAATTACGTTAATATTTTTTTATTCGGTGTATTAGAAAAAAATACTTTTCCTGGTATTAGATCTATTTTAGGTACCTCTAATTTGACGCTTAAAACTTCGACCTCCGCATTTGAAAATTGCAATTTAGGCATCTAAATAAAAGAAAAAAAACATTTAAAATAAATGTTAGCTTAGTTTTTACAGTAATTAATTATAGTTAAAAATACTTGTATACCTAGTGTAGTGGTAGATCCTAAAGTGAAGGATCGCCTGGGGTGGTACCACCCTCTTATCTATTTCTGCCGTGAAGCAGAGATGCTTGCATTTCTGTGTTTCGGTTTGAAGGGTAAGAGAGCCAGCGTAATTTCCGGCACATGAGGCACTCCATCTTAGTCCTCAAGGTTAGCAGCGCATCAAAAACCCTCTAATATTAATACAGTGAGGTGAGATGTCTATGGGCGACGGTGACCACTTACCATCAGGTGACCCGTTGGCTCGTCTGCTCTCCTTATTTAATAAAAAAAAAAAAAAAAAAAACTTGTATACCTACCATCATGCCATTTTCATCTTTATTCATATCTAGATCAGACCACGTGTCAACCACCTTACTGGTTTTACTTCCATCTCCAAGAGGTTGCAGATTTGGTTTTGCGATTGACGAGCACTCGAAAGATAGTTTTTCACTTTTTACTTCTTGTGCTTTAATCATTTCTATGCCTTTAGCCAGCTTTGCAATTTCTGCAGATTTTTCCTTTATTATATTTAAGTTGGCTGGCCTTTCTTGAACCAAGAATTCAGCCAATTTCACTATCTGCTGCTTATCCCATTCACGTAGTACACCTTTCTTTATATTAATATCATTGTGCAGAATTATAGCTTCATTATCGAGATCATTATTTTTATCCTTCAATGATTCAGCCGTTTTAGTGGTTTGTAGCAATGTTTGAACAAAAGGAAGGCTTTCATATCTTCCCTTGCTTTGTAGCCAAAGTTCCTCGTATTTCTTTTCCCCGTTTTTCATTCGTTCTACGAGTTCTAAGTTGCTTTGCTTGGATAAAAGACACTCTGTTTTAAGTTGGACATTTGCGAATTTGATAGTTTCATATGCAGCTGACATACTGAAAATCAAAGTGTAGGTAGGTAGGTAAATAGTTATCAGACACAACAATGAGGAAATTGAATAGTAACTTAAACTTGCGTTTGGAATATTGTAACCTGCAAAAAGGACAAGTACAGTCAACCTACCTTTTGGGTAGGTATGTCAAAATTTGAGAATCTGAAATGTAACATATTTTAGATTCTCAAATTTTGTTTTGGTTTTTGACAGATGGACTTGTGGTCGACTGTACTATGGGTAGATACTTGACAGGAATCGAACAGAACGACGAAAATCCTGACCGACCGACAGTTTAACGTGCTCTTCGAGGCAGGGAGGGGCTCATATGAAATAGTTCTGACCTCGCCCAACGTGGCTTGCACGATCAATTTATGCTCGCAGCTAGGCTTTGAGCCAGTAGTACTAAATAAATAAGACATTTTTTAATTATTCATTGCGAAATACACATCGTTGTTATTTTATGGTATGGCGGTGTACGTAGAGCCAGACTCCTAAAACCAGACTTTTCAGAAATAGTTATATTCATCATCCTTAACTATCTTCTTGAGCCATTTTAAAGTTTGCTGTAGGTACTAAACTAGTAGGTACTTTCTATGATAATTCATACCTCTTTAAGCTTTCTTCTGCACATCTTATTTCGTCCTCCAGTTGCAAATTGCTTTGGCGTATGAAATTACATGTCTCTCTACGTCGAGCGGCCTCCTTTCGTAATTTGTGAGTCAATTCTTGCTGAGCTATAAGACAAATGTGTTTAAGTACTGTGTTTCACATTGGGATCCAGTGTGAATAACGAGTTTTGTATGCTTATGTTTATTTAAGTACCTACAATCACGGCATTAATACGTCGACTACTTTTCTTGTGAGACTGTTTGAAAATGAAAACATAAACTTGCAAATTAAAATTAAGCCGTGTTTTCATTATGAAGGATCTTATATGTAGGCACTATTTACTATACTTCAGGTCTTGTATCAGATCCGCAATTTCGTTCCGTACGGACTGATACACGCAGTCATATTATTATCAATCAGATCGTTTGCCTATCCAAGTTCACTGCAAGACTAGGTAGACAACTATTTAAACGACATATC